>OY756964.1:0-10000000 GCA_963580455.1 Euonymus europaeus
ACTAGGTGAAACGAGACCAACTAGCCACGAGTTCTGAAATCAAAATCAGAAACACCAGGATCGTAGAGCTCGAAAATTAGTGTGAAATCAAGCTAAAAATCACCGAATTCAGAACTCGGAGTCAACGGATATTCATAAAACCGTTTACGTAAAGAAACCACATTTCGCGGCTAACTAGGTGAAACGAGACCTACTAGCCACGAGTTCTGAAATCGAAATCCGAAAAACTAAGATTGTAGAGCTCGAAAAGTAGTGTGAAATCAAGCTAAAAATCACCGAATTCAGAACTCGGAGTCAACGGATATTCATAAAACCGTTTACCGTAAAGAAACCAACATTTCGCGGCTAACTAGGTGAAACGAGACCAACTAGCCACGAGTTCTGAAATCAAAATCAGAAACACCAGGATCGTAGAGCTCGAAAAGTAGTGTGAAATCAAGCTAAAAATCACCGAATTCAGAACTCGGAGTCAACGGATATTCATAAAACCGTTTACGTAAAGAAACCACATTTCGCGGCTAAATAGGTGAAACGAGACCTACTAGCCACGAGTTCTGAAATCGAAATCCGAAAACCCAGGATTGTAGAGCTTGAAAAGTAGTGTGAAATCAAGCTAAAAATCACCGAATTCAGAACTCGGAGTCAACGGATATTCATAAAACCGTTTACGTAAAGAAACCACATTTCGCGGCTAACTAGGTGAAACGAGACCTACTAGCCACGAGTTCTGAAATCGAAATCCGAAAACCTAAGATTGTAGAGCTCGAAAAGTAGTGTGAAATCAAGCTAAAAATCACCGAATTCAGAACTCGGAGTCAACGGATATTCATAAAACCGTTTACGTAAAGAAACCACATTTCGCGGCTAACTAGGTGAAACGAGACCAACTAGCCACGAGTTCTGAAATCAAAATCAGAAACACCGGGATCGTAGAGCTTGAAAAGTAGTGTGAAATCAAGCTAAAAATCACCGAATTCAGAACTCGGAGTCAACGGATATTCATAAAACCGTTTACGTAAAGAAACCACATTTCGCGGCTAAATAGGTGAAACGAGACCTACTAGCCACGAGTTCTGAAATCAAAATCCGAAAACCCAGGATTGTAGAGCACGAAAAGTAGTGTGAAATCAAGCTAAAAATCACCGAATTCAGAACTCGGAGTCAACGGATATTCATAAAACCGTTTACGTAAAGAAACCACATTTCGCGGCTAACTAGGTGAAACGAGACCAACTAGCCACGAGTTCTGAAATCAAAATCAGAAACACCAGGATCGTAGAGCTCGAAAAGTAGTGTGAAATCAAGCTAAAAATCACCGAATTCAGAACTCGGAGTCAACGGATATTCATAAAACCGTTTACGTAAAGAAACCACATTTCGCGGCTAAATAGGTGAAACGAGACCTACTAGCCACGAGTTCTGAAATCGAAATCCGAAAACTCAGGATTGTAGAGCTCGAAAAGTAGTGTGAAATCAAGCTAAAAATCACCGAATTCAGAACTCGGAGTCAACGGATATTCGTAAAACCGTTTACGTAAAGAAACCACATTTCGCGGCTAACTAGGTGAAACGAGACCTACTAGCCACGAGTTCTGAAATCGAAATCCGAAATCCAGGATTGTAGAGCTCGAAAAGTAGTGTGAAATCAAGCTAAAAATCACCGAATTCAGAACTCGGAGTCAACGGATATTCATAAAACCGTTTACGTAAAGAAACCACATTTCGCGGCTAACTAGGTGAAACGAGACCAACTAGCCACGAGTTCTGAAATCAAAATCAGAAACACCAGGATCGTAGAGCTCGAAAAGTAGTGTGAAATCAAGCTAAAAATCACCGAATTCAGAACTCGGAGTCAACGGATATTCATAAAACCGTTTACGTAAAGAAACCACATTTCGCGGCTAACTAGGTGAAACGAGACCAACTAGCCACGAGTTCTGAAATAAAAATCCGAAATGCCAGGATCGTAGAGCTCGAAAAGTAGTGTGAAATGAAGCTAAAAATCACTGAATTCAGAACTCGGAGTCAATGGATATTCATAAAACCGTTTACGTAAAGAAACCACATTTCGCGGCTAACTAGGTGAAACGAGGCCTACTAGCCACGAGTTCTGAAATCGAAATCCGAAAACCCAGGATTGTAGAGCTCGAAAAGTAGTGTGAAATCAAGCTAAAAATCACCGAATTCAGAACTCGGAGTCAACCGATATTCATAAAACCGTTTACGTAAAGAAACCACATTTCGCGGATAACTAGGTGAAACGAGACCAACTAGCCACGAGTTCTGAAATCAAAATCCGAAATGCAAGGATCGTAGAGCTCAAAAATTAGTGTGAAATCAAGCTAAAAATCACCGAATTCAGAACTCGGAGTCAACGGATATTCATAAAACCGTTTACGTAAAGAAACCACATTTCGCGGCTAACTAGGTGAAACGAGACCTACTAGCCACGAGTTCTGAAATCGAAATCCGAAAATCCAGGATGGTAGAGCTCGAAAAGTAGTGTGAAATCAAGCTAAAAATCACCGAATTCAGAACTCGGAGTCAACGGATATTCATAAAACCGTTTACGTAAAGAAACCACATTTCGCGGCTAACTAGGTGAAACGAGACCAACTAGCCACGAGTTCTGAAATCAAAATCCGAAACTCCATAATCGTAGATCTTGAAAAGTAGTGTGAAATCAAGCTAAAAATTACCGAATTCAGAACTCGGAGTCAACGGATATTCATAAAACCGTTTACGTAAAGAAACCACATTTCGCGGCTAACTAGGTGAAACGAGACCAACTAGCCACGAGTTCTGAAATAAAAATCCGAAATGCCAGGATCGTAGAGCTCGAAAAGTAGTGTGAAATAAAGCTAAAAATCACTGAATTCAGAACTCGGAGTCAATGGATATTCATAAAACCGTTTACGTAAAGAAACCACATTTCGCGGCTAACAGGGTGAAACGAGACCTACTAGCCACGAGTTCTGAAATCGAAATCCGATAACCCAGGATTGTAGAGCTCGAAAAGTAGTGTGACATCAAGCTAAAATCACCGAATTCAGAACTCGGAGTCAACGGATAGTCAGAAAACCGTTTACGTAAAGAAACCACATTTCGCGGCAAACTAGGTGAAACGAGACCTACTAGCCACGAGTTCTGAAATTGAAATCCGAAAATCCAGGATGGTAGAGCTCGAAAAGTAGTGTGAAATAAAGCTAAAAATCACTGAATTCAGAACTCGGAGTCAATGGATATTCATAAAACCGTTTACGTAAAGAAACCACATTTCGAGGCTAACTGGGTGAAACGAGACCTACTAGCCACGAGTTCTGAAATCGAAATCCGATAACCCAGGATTGTAGAGCTCGAAAAGTAGTGTGACATCAAGCTAAAAATCACCGAATTCAGAACTCGGAGTCAACGGATAGTCAGAAAACCGTTTACGTAAAGAAACCACATTTCGCGGCAAACTAGGTGAAACGAGACCTACTAGCCACGAGTTCTGAAATTGAAATCCGAAAACCCAGGATTTTAGAGCTCGAAAAGTAGTGTGAAATCAAGCTAAAAATCACCGAATTCAGAACTCGGAGTCAACGGATATTCATAAAACCGTTTACATAAAGAAACCACATTTCGCGGCTAACTAGGTTAAACAAGACCAACTAGCCACGAGTTCTAAAATAAAAATCCGAAACACCAGGATCGTAGAGCTCAAAAATTAGTGTGAAATCAAGCTAAAAATCACCGAGTTCAGAACTCGGAGTCAACCGATATTCATAAAACCGTTTACGTAAAGAAACCACATTTCACGGCTAACTAGGTGAAACGAGACCAACTAGCCACGAGTTATGAAATCAAAATCCAAAACTCCATAATCGTAGAGCTTGAAAAGTAGTGTGAAATCAAGCTGAAAATTACCGAATTCAGAACTCGGAGTCAACGGATATTCATAAAACCGTTTACGTAAAGAAACCTCATTTCGCGGCTAACTAGGTGAAACGAGACCAACTAGCCACGAGTTCTTAAATCAAAATCAGAAATGCCAGGATCGTAGAGCTCAAAAAGTAGTGTGAAATCAAGCTAAAAATCACCGAATTCAGAACTCGGAGTCAACGGATATTCATAAAACCGTTTACGTAAAGAACCACATTTTGCGGCTAAATAGGTGAAACGAGACCTACTAGCCACGAGTTCCGAAATCGAAATCCGAAAACCCAGGATTGTAGAGCTCGAAAAGTAGTGTGTAATCAAGCTAAAAATCACCGAATTCAGAACTCGGAGTCAACGGATATTCATAAAACCGTTTACGTAAAGAAACCACATTTCGCGGTTAAATAGGTGAAACGAGACTTACTAGCCACAGGTTCTGAAATCAAAATCCGAAAACCCAGGGTTGTAGAGGTCGAAAAGTAGTGTGAAATCAAGCTAAAAATCACCGAATTCAGAACTCGGAGTCAACCGATATTCATAAAACCGTTTACGTAAAGAAACCACATTTCGCGGCTAACTTGGTGAAATGAGACCAACTAGCCACGAGTTCTGAAATCAAAATCCGAAACTCCATAATCGTAGAGCTTGAAAAGTAGTGTGAAATCAAGCTAAAAATTACCGAATTCAGAACTCGGAGTCAACGGATATTCATAAAACCGTTTACGTAAAGAAACCACATTTCGCGGCTAACTCGGTGAAACGAGACCAACTAGCCACGAGTTCTGAAATAAAAATCCGAAACGCCAGGATCGTAGAGCTCGAAAAGTAGTGTGAAATAAAGCTAAAAATCACCGAATTTAGTACTCGGAGTCAACGGATATTCATAAAACCGTTTACGTAAAGAAACCACATTTCGCGGCTAACTAGGTGAAACGAGACCTACTAGCCACGAGTTCCGAAATCAAAATCCGAAAACCCAGGATTGTAGAGCTCGAAAAGTAGTGTGAAATCAAGCTAAAAATCACCGAATTCAGAACTCGGAGTCAACGGATATTCATAAAACTGTTTACGTAAATAAACCACATTTCGCGGCAAAATAGGTGAAACGAGACATACAAGCCACGAGTTCTGAAATCGAAATCCGAAAACCCAGGATTGTAGAGCTCGAAAAGTAGTGTGTAATCAAGCTAAAAATCACTGAATTCAGAACTCGGAGTCAACGGATATTCATAAAACCGTTTACGTAAAGAAACCACATTTCGCGGCTAACTCGGTGAAACGAGACCAACTAGCCACGAGTTCTGAAATAAAAATCCGAAACGCCAGGATCGTAGAGCTCGAAAAGTAGTGTGAAATAAAGCTAAAAATCACCGAATTTAGTACTCGGAGTCAACGGATATTCATAAAACCGTTTACGTAAAGAAACCACATTTCGCGGCTAACTAGGTGAAACGAGACCTACTAGCCACGAGTTCTGAAATCAAAATCCGAAAACCCAGGATTGTAGAGCTCAAAAACTAGTGTGTAATAAAGCTAAAAATCACCGAATTCAGAACTCGGAGTCAACGGATATTCATAAAACCGTTTACGTAAAGAAACTACATTTCGCGGCTAACTTGGTGAAACGAGACCTACTAGCCACGAGTTCTGAAATCAAAATCCGAAACACCAGGATCGTAGAGCTCAAAAATTAGTGTGAAATCAAGCTAAAAATCACCGAATTCAGAACTCGGAGTCAACGGATATTCATAAAACCGTTTACGTAAAGAAACTACATTTCGCGGCTAACTTGGTGAAACGAGACGTACTAGCCACGAGTTCTGAAATCAAAATCCGAAACACCAGGATCGTAGAGCTCGAAAATTAGTGTGAAATCAAGCTAAAAATCACCGAATTCAGAACTCGGAGTCAACGGATATTCATAAAACCGTTTACGTAAAGAAACCACATTTCGCGGCTAACTAGGTGAAACGAGACCAACTAGCCACGAGTTCTGAAATCAAAATCCGAAACACCAGGATCGTAGAGCTCGAAAATTAGTGTGAAATCAAGCTAAAAATCACCGAATTCAGAACTCGGAGTCAACGGATATTCATAAAACCGTTTACGTAAAGAAACCACATTTCGCGGCTAACTAGGTGAAACGAGACCTACTAGCCACGAGTTCTGAAATCGAAATCCGAAAACCCAGGATTGTAGAGCTCGAAAAGTAGTGTGAAATCAAGCTAAAAATTACCGAATTCAGAACTCGGAGTCAACGGATATTCATAAAACCGTTTACGTAAAGAAACCACATTTCGCGGCTAACTCGTTGAAACGAGACCAACTAGCCACGAGTTCTGAAATAAAAATCCGAAAGGCCAGGATCGTAGAGCTCGAAAAGTAGTGTGAAATAAAGCTAAAAATCACCGAATTCAGAACTCGGAGTCAACGGATATTCATAAAACCGTTTACGTAAAGAAACCACATTTCGCGGCTAACTAGGTGAAACGAGACCTACTAGCCACGAGTTCTGAAATAAAAATCCGAAACGCCAGGATCGTAGAGCTCGAAAAGTAGTGTGAAATAAAGCTAAAAATCACCGAATTTAGTACTCGGAGTCAACGGATATTCATAAAACCGTTTACGTAAAGAAACCACATTTCGCGGCTAACTAGGTGAAACGAGACCTACTAGCCACGAGTTCTGAAATCGAAATCCGAAAACCCAGGATTGTAGAGCTCAAAAAGTAGTGTGTAATAAAGCTAAAAATCACCGAATTCAGAACTCGGAGTCAACGGATATTCATAAAACCGTTTACGTAAAGAAACTACATTTCGCGGCTAACTTGGTGAAACGAGACCTACTAGCCACGAGTTCTGAAATCAAAATCTGAAACACCAGGATCGTAGAGCTCAAAAATTAGTGTGAAATCAAGCTAAAAATCACCGAATTCAGAACTCGGAGTCAACGGATATTCATAAAACCGTTTACGTAAAGAAACCACATTTCGCGGCTAACTAGGTGAAACGAGACCTACTAGCCACGAGTTCTGAAATCGAAATCCGAAAACCTAAGATTGTAGAGCTCGAAAAGTAGTGTGAAATCAAGCTAAAAATCACCGAATTCAGAACTCGGAGTCAACGGATATTGATAAAACCGTTTACGTAAAGAAACCACATTTCGCGGCTAACTAGGTGAAACGAGACCAACTAGCCACGAGTTCTGAAATCAAAATCAGAAACACCAGGATCGTAGAGCTCGAAAAGTAGTGTGAAATCAAGCTAAAAATCACCGAATTCAGAACTCGGAGTCAACGGATATTCATAAAACCGTTTACGTAAAGAAACCACATTTCGCGGCTAAATAGGTGAAACGAGACCTACTAGCCACGAGTTCTGAAATCGAAATCCGAAAACCCAGGATTGTAGAGCTCGAAAAAGTAGTGTGAAATCAAGCTAAAAATCACCGAATTCAGAACTCGGAGTCAACGGATATTCATAAAACCGTTTACGTAAAGAAACCACATTTCGCGGCTAACTAGGTGAAACGAGACCTACTAGCCACGAGTTCTGAAATCGAAATCCGAAAACCTAAGATTGTAGAGCTCGAAAAGTAGTGTGAAATCAAGCTAAAAATCACCGAATTCAGAACTCGGAGTCAACGGATATTCATAAAACCGTTTACGTAAAGAAACCACATTTCGCGGCTAACTAGGTGAAACGAGACCAACTAGCCACGAGTTCTGAAATCAAAATCAGAAACACCAGGATCGTAGAGCTCGAAAATTAGTGTGAAATCAAGCTAAAAATCACCGAATTCAGAACTCGGAGTCAACGGATATTCATAAAACCGTTTACGTAAAGAAACCACATTTCGCGGCTAACTAGGTGAAACGAGACCTACTAGCCACGAGTTCTGAAATCGAAATCCGAAAAACTAAGATTGTAGAGCTCGAAAAGTAGTGTGAAATCAAGCTAAAAATCACCGAATTCAGAACTCGGAGTCAACGGATATTCATAAAACCGTTTACGTAAAGAAACCACATTTCGCGGCTAACTAGGTGAAACGAGACCAACTAGCCACGAGTTCTGAAATCAAAATCAGAAACACCAGGATCGTAGAGCTCGAAAAGTAGTGTGAAATCAAGCTAAAAATCACCGAATTCAGAACTCGGAGTCAACGGATATTCATAAAACCGTTTACGTAAAGAAACCACATTTCGCGGCTAAATAGGTGAAACGAGACCTACTAGCCACGAGTTCTGAAATCGAAATCCGAAAACCCAGGATTGTAGAGCTTGAAAAGTAGTGTGAAATCAAGCTAAAAATCACCGAATTCAGAACTCGGAGTCAACGGATATTCATAAAACCGTTTACGTAAAGAAACCACATTTCGCGGCTAACTAGGTGAAACGAGACCTACTAGCCACGAGTTCTGAAATCGAAATCCGAAAACCTAAGATTGTAGAGCTCGAAAAGTAGTGTGAAATCAAGCTAAAAATCACCGAATTCAGAACTCGGAGTCAACGGATATTCATAAAACCGTTTACGTAAAGAAACCACATTTCGCGGCTAACTAGGTGAAACGAGACCAACTAGCCACGAGTTCTGAAATCAAAATCAGAAACACCGGGATCGTAGAGCTTGAAAAGTAGTGTGAAATCAAGCTAAAAATCACCGAATTCAGAACTCGGAGTCAACGGATATTCATAAAACCGTTTACGTAAAGAAACCACATTTCGCGGCTAAATAGGTGAAACGAGACCTACTAGCCACGAGTTCTGAAATCAAAATCCGAAAACCCAGGATTGTAGAGCACGAAAAGTAGTGTGAAATCAAGCTAAAAATCACCGAATTCAGAACTCGGAGTCAACGGATATTCATAAAACCGTTTACGTAAAGAAACCACATTTCGCGGCTAACTAGGTGAAACGAGACCAACTAGCCACGAGTTCTGAAATCAAAATCAGAAACACCAGGATCGTAGAGCTCGAAAAGTAGTGTGAAATCAAGCTAAAAATCACCGAATTCAGAACTCGGAGTCAACGGATATTCATAAAACCGTTTACGTAAAGAAACCACATTTCGCGGCTAAATAGGTGAAACGAGACCTACTAGCCACGAGTTCTGAAATCGAAATCCGAAAACTCAGGATTGTAGAGCTCGAAAAGTAGTGTGAAATCAAGCTAAAAATCACCGAATTCAGAACTCGGAGTCAACGGATATTCGTAAAACCGTTTACGTAAAGAAACCACATTTCGCGGCTAACTAGGTGAAACGAGACCTACTAGCCACGAGTTCTGAAATCGAAATCCGAAAATCCAGGATTGTAGAGCTCGAAAAGTAGTGTGAAATCAAGCTAAAAATCACCGAATTCAGAACTCGGAGTCAATGAATATTCATAAAACCGTTTACGTAAAGAAACCACATTTCGCGGCTAACTAGGTGAAACGAGACCTACTAGCCACGAGTTCTGAAATCGAAATCCGAAAACCTAATATTGTAGAGCTCGAAAAGTAGTGTGAAATCAAGCTAAAAATCACCGAATTCAGAACTCGGAGTCAACGGATATTCATAAAACCGTTTACGTAAAGAAACCACATTTCGCGGTTAACTAGGTGAAACGAGACCAACTAGCCACGAGTTCTGAAATCGAAATCCGAAAACCCAGGATTGTAGAGCTCGAAAAGTAGTGTGAAATCAAGCTAAAAATCACCGAATTCAGAACTCGGAGTCAACGGATATTCATAAAACCGTTTACGTAAAGAAACCACATTTCGCGGCTAACTAGGTGAAACGAGACCTACTAGCCACGAGTTCTGAAATCGAAATCCGAAAATCCAGGATTGTAGAGCTCGAAAAGTAGTGTGAAATCAAGCTAAAAATCAGCGAATTCAGAACTCGGAGTCAATGAATATTCATAAAACCGTTTACGTAAAGAAACCACATTTCGCGGCTAACTAGGTGAAACGAGACCTACTAGCCACGAGTTCTGAAATCGAAATCCGAAAACCCACGATTGTAGAGCTCGAAAAGAAGTGTGAAATCAAGCTAAAAATCACCGAATTCAGAACTCGGAGTCAACCAATATTCATAAAACCGTTTACGTAAAGAAACCACATTTCGCGGCTAACTAGGTGAAACGAGACCAACTAGCCACGAGTTCTGAAATCAAAATCAGAAACTCCAGGATCGTAGAGCTCGAAAAGTAGTGTGAAATAAAGCTAAAAATCACCGAATTTAGTACTCGGAGTCAACGGATATTCATAAAACCGTTTACGTAAAGAAACCACATTTCGCGGCTAACTAGGTGAAACGAGACCTACTAGCCACGAGTTCTGAAATCGAAATCCGAAAACCCAGGATTGTAGAGCTCAAAAAGTAGTGTGTAATAAAGCTAAAAATCACCGAATTCAGAACTCGGAGTCAACGGATATTCATAAAACCGTTTACGTAAAGAAACTACATTTCGCGGCTAACTTGGTGAAACGAGACCTACTAGCCACGAGTTCTGAAATCAAAATCTGAAACACCAGGATCGTAGAGCTCAAAAATTAGTGTGAAATCAAGCTAAAAATCACCGAATTCAGAACTCGGAGTCAACGGATATTCATAAAACCGTTTACGTAAAGAAACCACATTTCGCGGCTAACTAGGTGAAACGAGACCTACTAGCCACGAGTTCTGAAATCGAAATCCGAAAACCTAAGATTGTAGAGCTCGAAAAGTAGTGTGAAATCAAGCTAAAAATCACCGAATTCAGAACTCGGAGTCAACGGATATTGATAAAACCGTTTACGTAAAGAAACCACATTTCGCGGCTAACTAGGTGAAACGAGACCAACTAGCCACGAGTTCTGAAATCAAAATCAGAAACACCAGGATCGTAGAGCTCGAAAAGTAGTGTGAAATCAAGCTAAAAATCACCGAATTCAGAACTCGGAGTCAACGGATATTCATAAAACCGTTTACGTAAAGAAACCACATTTCGCGGCTAAATAGGTGAAACGAGACCTACTAGCCACGAGTTCTGAAATCGAAATCCGAAAACCCAGGATTGTAGAGCTCGAAAAAGTAGTGTGAAATCAAGCTAAAAATCACCGAATTCAGAACTCGGAGTCAACGGATATTCATAAAACCGTTTACGTAAAGAAACCACATTTCGCGGCTAACTAGGTGAAACGAGACCTACTAGCCACGAGTTCTGAAATCGAAATCCGAAAACCTAAGATTGTAGAGCTCGAAAAGTAGTGTGAAATCAAGCTAAAAATCACCGAATTCAGAACTCGGAGTCAACGGATATTCATAAAACCGTTTACGTAAAGAAACCACATTTCGCGGCTAACTAGGTGAAACGAGACCAACTAGCCACGAGTTCTGAAATCAAAATCAGAAACACCAGGATCGTAGAGCTCGAAAATTAGTGTGAAATCAAGCTAAAAATCACCGAATTCAGAACTCGGAGTCAACGGATATTCATAAAACCGTTTACGTAAAGAAACCACATTTCGCGGCTAACTAGGTGAAACGAGACCTACTAGCCACGAGTTCTGAAATCGAAATCCGAAAAACTAAGATTGTAGAGCTCGAAAAGTAGTGTGAAATCAAGCTAAAAATCACCGAATTCAGAACTCGGAGTCAACGGATATTCATAAAACCGTTTACGTAAAGAAACCACATTTCGCGGCTAACTAGGTGAAACGAGACCAACTAGCCACGAGTTCTGAAATCAAAATCAGAAACACCAGGATCGTAGAGCTCGAAAAGTAGTGTGAAATCAAGCTAAAAATCACCGAATTCAGAACTCGGAGTCAACGGATATTCATAAAACCGTTTACGTAAAGAAACCACATTTCGCGGCTAAATAGGTGAAACGAGACCTACTAGCCACGAGTTCTGAAATCGAAATCCGAAAACCCAGGATTGTAGAGCTTGAAAAGTAGTGTGAAATCAAGCTAAAAATCACCGAATTCAGAACTCGGAGTCAACGGATATTCATAAAACCGTTTACGTAAAGAAACCACATTTCGCGGCTAACTAGGTGAAACGAGACCTACTAGCCACGAGTTCTGAAATCGAAATCCGAAAACCTAAGATTGTAGAGCTCGAAAAGTAGTGTGAAATCAAGCTAAAAATCACCGAATTCAGAACTCGGAGTCAACGGATATTCATAAAACCGTTTACGTAAAGAAACCACATTTCGCGGCTAACTAGGTGAAACGAGACCAACTAGCCACGAGTTCTGAAATCAAAATCAGAAACACCGGGATCGTAGAGCTTGAAAAGTAGTGTGAAATCAAGCTAAAAATCACCGAATTCAGAACTCGGAGTCAACGGATATTCATAAAACCGTTTACGTAAAGAAACCACATTTCGCGGCTAAATAGGTGAAACGAGACCTACTAGCCACGAGTTCTGAAATCAAAATCCGAAAACCCAGGATTGTAGAGCACGAAAAGTAGTGTGAAATCAAGCTAAAAATCACCGAATTCAGAACTCGGAGTCAACGGATATTCATAAAACCGTTTACGTAAAGAAACCACATTTCGCGGCTAACTAGGTGAAACGAGACCAACTAGCCACGAGTTCTGAAATCAAAATCAGAAACACCAGGATCGTAGAGCTCGAAAAGTAGTGTGAAATCAAGCTAAAAATCACCGAATTCAGAACTCGGAGTCAACGGATATTCATAAAACCGTTTACGTAAAGAAACCACATTTCGCGGCTAAATAGGTGAAACGAGACCTACTAGCCACGAGTTCTGAAATCGAAATCCGAAAACTCAGGATTGTAGAGCTCGAAAAGTAGTGTGAAATCAAGCTAAAAATCACCGAATTCAGAACTCGGAGTCAACGGATATTCGTAAAACCGTTTACGTAAAGAAACCACATTTCGCGGCTAACTAGGTGAAACGAGACCTACTAGCCACGAGTTCTGAAATCGAAATCCGAAAATCCAGGATTGTAGAGCTCGAAAAGTAGTGTGAAATCAAGCTAAAAATCACCGAATTCAGAACTCGGAGTCAATGAATATTCATAAAACCGTTTACGTAAAGAAACCACATTTCGCGGCTAACTAGGTGAAACGAGACCTACTAGCCACGAGTTCTGAAATCGAAATCCGAAAACCTAATATTGTAGAGCTCGAAAAGTAGTGTGAAATCAAGCTAAAAATCACCGAATTCAGAACTCGGAGTCAACGG
Source organism: Euonymus europaeus (assembly GCA_963580455.1). NCBI lineage: Eukaryota > Viridiplantae > Streptophyta > Magnoliopsida > Celastrales > Celastraceae > Euonymus > Euonymus europaeus. Next base: position 13,105 of record OY756964.1, read on the forward strand.
ATATTCATAAAACCGTTTACGTAAAGAAACCACATTTCGCGGTTAACTAGGTGAAACGAGACCAACTAGCCACGAGTTCTGAAATCGAAATCCGAAAACCCAGGATTGTAGAGCTCGAAAAGTAGTGTGAAATCAAGCTAAAAATCACCGAATTCAGAACTCGGAGTCAACGGATATTCATAAAACCGTTTACGTAAAGAAACCACATTTCGCGGCTAACTAGGTGAAACGAGACCTACTAGCCACGAGTTCTGAAATCGAAATCCGAAAATCCAGGATTGTAGAGCTCGAAAAGTAGTGTGAAATCAAGCTAAAAATCAGCGAATTCAGAACTCGGAGTCAATGAATATTCATAAAACCGTTTACGTAAAGAAACCACATTTCGCGGCTAACTAGGTGAAACGAGACCTACTAGCCACGAGTTCTGAAATCGAAATCCGAAAACCCACGATTGTAGAGCTCGAAAAGAAGTGTGAAATCAAGCTAAAAATCACCGAATTCAGAACTCGGAGTCAACCAATATTCATAAAACCGTTTACGTAAAGAAACCACATTTCACGGCTAACTAGGTGAAACGAGACCAACTAGCCACGAGTTCTGAAATCAAAATCAGAAACTCCAGGATCGTAGAGCTCGAAAAGTAGTGTGAAATCAAGCTAAAAATCACTGAATTCAGAACTCGGAGTCAACGGATATTCATAAAACCGTTTACGTAAAGAAACCACATTTCGCGGCTAAATAGGTGAAACGAGACCTACTAGCCACGAGTTCTAAAATCGAAATCCGAAAACCCAGGATCGTAGAGCTCGAAAAATAGTGTGAAATCAAGCTAAAAATCACCGAATTCAGAACTCGGAGTCAACGGATATTCATAAAACCGTTTACGTAAAGAAACCCAATTTCACGGCTAAATAGGTGAAACGAGACCTACTAGCCACGAGTTCTGAAATCGAAATCCGAAAACCCAGGATTGTGGAGCTCGAAAAGTAGTGTGTAATCAAGCTAAAAATCACCGAATTCAGAACTCGGAGTCAACGGATATTCATAAAACCGTTTACGTAAAGAAACCACATTTCGCGGCTAAATAGGTGAAACGAGACCTACTAGCCACGAGTTCTGAAATCAAAATCCGAAATGCCAAGATTGTAGAGCTCGAAAAGTAGTGTGAAGTCAAGCTAAAAATCACCGAATTCAGAACTCGGAGTCAACGGATATTCATAAAACCGTTTACGTAAAGAAACCACATTTCGCGGCTAACTAGGTGAAACGAGGCCAACTAGCCACGAGTTCTGAATTCGAAATCCGAAAACCCAGGATTGTAGAGCTCGAAAATTAGTGTGAAAGTAAGCTAAAAATCACCGAATTCAGAACTCGGAGTCAACCGATATTCATAAAACCGTTTACGTAAAGAAACAACATTTCGCGGCTAACTAGGTGAAACGAGACCAACTAGCCACGAGTTCTGAAATCAAAATCCGAAAAGCCAGGATCGTACAGCTCGAAAAGTAGTGTGAAATAAAGCTAAAAATCACCGAATTCAGAACTCGGAGTCAACGGATATTCATAAAACCGTTTACGTAAAGAAACCACATTTCGCGGCTAACTAGGTGAAATGAGACCTACTAGCCACGAGTTCTGAAATCGAAATCCGAAAACCCAGGATTGTAGAGCTCGAAAAGTAGTGTGAAATCCAGCTAAAAATCACCGAATTCAGAACTCGGAGTCAACGGATATTCATAAAACCGTTTACGTAAAGAAACCCAATTTCACGGCTAAATAGGTGAAACGAGACCTACTAGCCACGTGTTCTGAAATCGAAATCCGAAAACCCAGGATTGTGGAGCTCGAAAAGTAGTGTGTAATCAAGCTAAAAATCACCGAATTCAGAACTCGGAGTCAACGGATATTCATAAAACCGTTTACGTAAAGAAACCACATTTCGCGGCTAAATAGGTGAAACGAGACCTACTAGCCACGAGTTCTGAAATCGAAATCCGAAAACCCAGGATTGTAGAGCTCGAAAAGTAGTGTGAAATCAAGCTAAAAATCACCGAATTCAGAACTCGGAGTCAACGGATATTCATAAAACCGTTTACGTAAAGAAACCACATTTCGCGGCTAACTAGGTGAAACGAGACCTACTAGCCACGAGTTCTGAAATCGAAATCCGAAAATCCAGGATTGTAGAGCTCGAAAAGTAGTGTGAAATAAAGCTAAAAATCACCGAATTCAGAACTCGGAGTCAACGAATATTCATAAAACCGTTTACGTAAAGAAACCACATTTCGCGGCTAACTAGGTGAAACGAGACCTACTAGCCACGAGTTCTGAAATCGAAATCCGAAAACCTAATATTGTAGAGCTCGAAAAGTAGTGTGAAATCAAGCTAAAAATCACCGAATTCAGAACTCGGAGTCAACGGATATTCATAAAACCGTTTACGTAAAGAAAACACATTTCGCGGCTAACTAGGTGAAACGTGGCCAACTAGCCACGAGTTCTGAAATCGAAATCCGAAACCCAGGATTGTAGAGCTCGAAAAGTAGTGTGAAATCAAGCTAAAAATCACCGAATTCAGAACTCGGAGTCAAACGATATTCATAAAACCGTTTACGTAAAGAAACAACATTTCGCGGCTAACTAGGTGAAACGTGACCAACTAGCCACAAGTTCTGAAATCAAAATCCGAAACTCCATAATCGTAGAGCTCGAAAGTAGTGTGAAATCAAGCTAAAAATTACCGAATTCAGAACTCGGAGTCAACGGATATTCATAAAACCGTTTACGTAAAGAAACCACATTTCGCGGCTAACTAGGTGAAACGAGACCAACTAGCCACGAGTTCTGAAATAAAAATCCGAAACGCCAGGATCGTAGAGCTCGAAAAGTAGTGTGAAATCAAGCTAAAAATCACCGAATTCAGAACTCGGAGTCAACGGATATTCATAAAACCGTTTACGTAAAGAAACCACATTTCGCGGCTAACTAGGTGAAACGAGGCCAACTAGCCACGAGTTCTGAATTCGAAATCCGAAAACCCAGGATTGTAGAGCTCGAAAAGTAGTGTGAAAGTAAGCTAAAAATCACCGAATTCAGAACTCGGAGTCAACCGATATTCATAAAACCGTTTACGTAAAGAAACAACATTTCGCGGCTAACTAGGTGAAACGAGACCAACTAGCCACGAGTTCTGAAATCAAAATCCGAAAAGCCAGGATCGTACAGCTCGAAAAGTAGTGTGAAATAAAGCTAAAAATCACCGAATTCAGAACTCGGAGTCAACGGATATTCATAAAACCGTTTACGTAAAGAAACCACATTTCGCGGCTAACTAGGTGAAATGAGACCTACTAGCCACGAGTTCTGAAATCGAAATCCGAAAACCCAGGATTGTAGAGCTCGAAAAGTAGTGTGAAATCCAGCTAAAAATCACCGAATTCAGAACTCGGAGTCAACGGATATTCATAAAACCGTTTACGTAAAGAAACCCAATTTCACGGCTAAATAGGTGAAACGAGACCTACTAGCCACGTGTTCTGAAATCGAAATCCGAAAACCCAGGATTGTGGAGCTCGAAAAGTAGTGTGTAATCAAGCTAAAAATCACCGAATTCAGAACTCGGAGTCAACGGATATTCATAAAACCGTTTACGTAAAGAAACCACATTTCGCGGCTAAATAGGTGAAACGAGACCTACTAGCCACGAGTTCTGAAATTGAAATCCGAAAACCCAGGATTGTAGAGCTCGAAAAGTAGTGTGAAATCAAGCTAAAAATCACCGAATTCAGAACTCGGAGTCAACGGATATTCATAAAACCGTTTACGTAAAGAAACCACATTTCGCGGCTAACTAGGTGAAACGAGACCTACTAGCCACGAGTTCTGAAATCGAAATCCGAAAATCCAGGATTGTAGAGCTCGAAAAGTAGTGTGAAATCAAGCTAAAAATCACCGAATTCAGAACTCGGAGTCAACGAATATTCATAAAACCGTTTACGTAAAGAAACCACATTTCGCGGCTAACTAGGTGAAACGAGACCTACTAGCCACGAGTTCTGAAATCGAAATCCGAAAACCTAATATTGTAGAGCTCGAAAAGTAGTGTGAAATCAAGCTAAAAATCACCGAATTCAGAACTCGGAGTCAACGGATATTCATAAAACCGTTTACGTAAAGAAAACACATTTCGCGGCTAACTAGGTGAAACGTGGCCAACTAGCCACGAGTTCTGAAATCGAAATCCGAAACCCAGGATTGTAGAGCTCGAAAAGTAGTGTGAAATCAAGCTAAAAATCACCGAATTCAGAACTCGGAGTCAAACGATATTCATAAAACCGTTTACGTAAAGAAACAACATTTCGCGGCTAACTAGGTGAAACGTGACCAACTAGCCACAAGTTCTGAAATCAAAATCCGAAACTCCATAATCGTAGAGCTCGAAAGTAGTGTGAAATCAAGCTAAAAATTACCGAATTCAGAACTCGGAGTCAACGGATATTCATAAAACCGTTTACGTAAAGAAACCACATTTCGCGGCTAACTAGGTGAAACGAGACCAACTAGCCACGAGTTCTGAAATAAAAATCCGAAACGCCAGGATCGTAGAGCTCGAAAAGTAGTGTGAAATCAAGCTAAAAATCACCGAATTCAGAACTCGGAGTCAACGGATATTCATAAAACCGTTTACGTAAAGAAACCACATTTCGCGGCTAACTAGGTGAAACGAGACCTACTAGCCACGAGTTCTGAAATCGAAATCCGAAAAGTTAGGATTGTAGAGCTCAAAAAGTAGTGTGAAATCCAGCTAAAAATCACCGAATTCAGAACTCGGAGTCAACGGATATTCATAAAACCGTTTACGTAAAGAAACCACATTTCGCGGCTAACAAGGTGAAACGAGACCTACTAGCCACGAGTTCTGAAATCGAAATCCGAAAATCCAGGATCGTAGAGCTCGAAAAGTAGTGTGAAATCAACTAAAAATCACCGAATTCAGAACTCGGAGTCAATGAATATTCATAAAACCGTTTACGTAAAGAAACCACATTTCGCGGCTAAATAGGTGAAACGAGACCTACTAGCCACGAGTTCTGAAATCGAAATCCGAAAACCCAGGATTTTAGAGCTCGAATAGTAGTGTGAAATCAAGCTAAAAATCACCGAATTCAGAACTCGGAGTCAACCAATATTCATAAAACCGTTTACGAAAAGAAACCACATTTCGCGGCTAACTAGATGAAACAAGACCTACTAGCCACGAGTTCTGAAATCAAAATCCGAAAATCCAGGATTGTAGAGCTCGAAAAGTAGTGTGAAATCAAGCTAAAAATCACCGAATTCAGAACTCGGAGTCAGCGGATATTCATAAAACCGTTTACGTAAAGAAACCACATTTCGCGGCTAACTAGGTGAAACGAGACCTACTAGCCACGAGTTTTGAAATCGAAATCCGAAAACCTAAGATTGTAGAGCTCGAAAAGTAGTGTGAAATCAAGCTAAAAATCACCGAATTCAGAACTCGGAGTCAACATATATTCATAAAACCGTTTACGTAAAGAAACCACATTTCGCGGCTAAATAGGTGAAACGAGACCTACTAGCCACGAGTTCTGAAATCAAAATCTGAAAACCCAGGATTGTGGAGCTCGAAAAGTAGTGTGTAATCAAGCTAAAAATCACCGAATTCAGAACTCGGAGTTAACGGATATTCATAAAACCGTTTACGTAAAGAAACCACATTTCGCGGCTAAATAGGTGAAACGAGACCTACTAGCCACGAGTTCTGAAATCAAAATCCGAAACGCCAAGATTGTAGAGCTCGAAAAGTAGTGTGAAATCAAGCTAAAAATCACCGAATTCAGAACTCGGAGTCAACGGAAATTCATAAAACCGTTTACGTAAAGAAACCACATTTCGCGGCTAACTAGGTGAAACGAGACCAACTAGCCACGAGTTCTAAAATCGAAATCCGAAAACCCAGGATTGTAGAGCTCGAAAAGTAGTGTGAAATCAAGCTAAAAATCACCGAATTCAGAACTCGGAGTCAACCGATATTAATAAAACCGTTTACGTAAAGAAACCACATTTCCCGGCTAACTAGGTGAAACGAGACCAACTAGCCACAAGTTCTGAAATCAAAATCCGAAACTCCATAATCGTAGAGCTTGAAAAGTAGTGTGAAATCAAGCTAAAAATTACCGAATTCAGAACTCGGAGTCAACGGATATTCATAAAACCGTTTACGTAAAGAAACCACATTTCGCGGCTAACTAGGTGAAACGAGACCAACTAGCCACGAGTTCTGAAATCAAAATCCGAAACACCAGGATCGTAGAGCTCGAAAACTAGTGTGAAATAAAGCTAAAAATCACCGAATTCAGAACTCGGAGTCAACGGATATTCATAAAACCGTTTACGTAAAGAAACCACATTTCGCGGCTAACTAGGTGAAACGAGACCTACTAGCCACGAGTTCTGAAATCGAAATCCGAAAACCCAGGATTGTAGAGCTCGAAAAGTAGTGTGAAATCAAGCAAAAAATCACCAAATTCAGAACTCGGAGTCAACTGATATTAATAAAACCGTTTACGTCAAGAAACCACATTTCGCGGCTAACTAGGTGAAACGAGACCAACTAGCCACAAGTTCTAAAATCGAAATCCGAAAACCCAGGATTGTAGAGCTCGAAAAGTAGTGTGAAATCAAGCTAAAAATCACCGAATTCAGAACTCGGAGTCAACTGATATTAATAAAACCGTTTACGTAAAGAAACCACATTTCGCGGCTAACTAGGTGAAACGAGACCAACTAGCCACGAGTTCTGAAATCAAAATCCGAAACTCCATAATCGTAGAGCTTGAAAAGTAGTGTGAAATCAAGCTAAAAATTACCGAATTCAGAACTCGGAGTCAACGGATATTCATAAAACCGTTTACGTAAAGAAACCACATTTCGCGGCTAACTAGGTGAAACGAGACCAACTAGCCACGAGTTCTGAAATCAAAATCCGAAACTTCATAATCGTAGAGCTTGAAAAGTAGTGTGAAATAAAGCTAAAAATCACCGAATTCAGAACTCGGAGTCAACGGATATTCATAAAACCGTTTACGTAAAGAAACCACATTTCGCGGCTAAATAGGTGAAACGAGACCTACTAGCAACGAGTTCTGAAATAAAAATCCGAAAATGCAAGATTGTAGAGCTCGAAAAGTAGTGTGAAATCAAGCTAAAAATCACCGAATTCAGAACTCGGAGTCAACGGATATTCATAAAACCGTTTACGTAAAGAAACCACATTTCGCGGCTAACTAGGTGAAACGAGACCAACTAGCCACGAGTTCTGAAATTGAAATCCGAAAACTCAGGATTGTAGAGCTCGAAAAGTAGTGTGAAATCAAGCTAAAAATCACCGAATTCAGAACTCGGAGTCAACCGAAATTAATAAAACCGTTTACGTAAAGAAACAACATTTCGCGGCTAACTAGGTGAAACGAGACCAACTAGCCACGAGCTCTGAAATCAAAATCCGAAACGCCAGGATCGTAGAGCTCGAAAAGTAGTGTGAAATAAAGCTAAAAATCACCGAATTCAGAACTCAGAGTCAACGGATATTCATAAAACCGTTTACGTAAAGAAACCACATTTCGCGGCTAACTCGGTGAAACGAGACCAACTAGCCACGAGTTCTGAAATAAAAATCCGAAACACCAGGATCGTAGAGCTCGAAAAGTAGTGTGAAATCAAGCTAAAAATCACCGAATTCAGAACTCGGAGTCAACGGATATTCATAAAACCGTTTACGTAAAGAAACCACATTTCGCGGCTAACTAGGTGAAACGAGACCCACTAGCCACGAGTTCTGAAATCGAAATCCGAAAACCCGGGATTGTAGAGCTCGAAAAGTAGTGTGAAATCAAGCTAAAAATCACCGAATTCAGAACTCGGAGTCAACGGATATTTATAAAACCGTTTACGTAAAGAAACCACATTTCGCGGCTAACTAGGTGAAACGAGGCCTACTAGCCACGAGTTCTGAAATCGAAATCCGAAAACCCAGGATTGTAGAGCTCGAAAAGTAGTGTGAAATCAAGCTAAAAATCACCGAATTCAGAACTCGGAGTCAACGGATATTCATAAAACCGTTTACGTAAAGAAACCACATTTCGCGGCTAACTAGGTGAAACGAGACCAACTAGCCACGAGTTCTGAAATCAAAATCCGAAATGCAAGGATCGTAGAGCTCAAAAATTAGTGTGAAATCAAGCTAAAAATCACCGAATTCAGAACTCGGAGTCAACGGATATTCATAAAACCGTTTACGTAAAGAAACCACATTTCGCGGCTAACTAGGTGAAACGAGACCTACTAGCCACGAGTTCTGAAATCGAAATCCGAAAATCCAAGATGGTAGAGCTCGAAAAGTAGTGTGAAATCAAGCTAAAAATCACCGAATTCAGAACTCGGAGTCAACGGATATTCATAAAACCGTTTACGTAAAGAAACCACATTTCGCGGCTAACTAGGTGAAACGAGACCAACTAGCCACGAGTTCTGAAATCAAAATCCGAAACTCCATAATCGTAGATCTTGAAAAGTAGTGTGAAATCAAGCTAAAAATTACCGAATTCAGAACTCGGAGTCAACGGATATTCATAAAACCGTTTACGTAAAGAAACCACATTTCGCGGCTAACTAGGTGAAACGAGACCAACTAGCCACGAGTTCTGAAATAAAAATCCGAAATGCCAGGATCGTAGAGCTCGAAAAGTAGTGTGAAATAAAGCTAAAAATCACTGAATTCAGAACTCGGAGTCAATGGATATTAATAAAACCGTTTACGTAAAGAAATCACATTTCGCGGCTAACTAGGTGAAACGAGGCCTACTAGCCACGAGTTCTGAAATCGAAATCCGAAAACCCAGGATTGTAGAGCTCGAAAAGTAGTGTGAAATCAAGCTAAAAATCACCGAATTCAGAACTCGGAGTCAACGGATATTCATAAAACCGTTTACGTAAAGAAACCACATTTCGCGGCTAACTAGGTGAAACGAGACCAACTAGCCACGAGTTGTGAAATCAAAATCCGAAATGCAAGGATCGTAGAGCTCAAAAATTAGTGTGAAATCAAGCTAAAAATCACCGAATTCAGAACTCGGAGTCAACGGATATTCATAAAACCGTTTACGTAAAGAAACCACATTTCGCGGCAAACTAGGTGAAACGAGACCTACTAGCCACGAGTTCTGAAATCGAAATCCGAAAACCCAGGATGGTAGAGCTCGAAAAGTAGTGTGAAATCAAGCTAAAAATCACCGAATTCAGAACTCGGAGTCAACGGATATTCATAAAACCGTTTACGTAAAGAAACCACATTTCGCGGCTAACTAGGTGAAACGAGACCAACTAGCCACGAGTTCTGAAATCAAAATCCGAAATGCAAGGATCGTAGAGCTCGAAAATTAGTGTGAAATCAAGCTAAAAATCACCGAATTCAGAACTCGGAGTCAACGGATATTCATAAAACCGTTTACGTAAAGAAACCACATTTCGCGGCCAACTTGGTGAAACAAGACCTACTAGCCACGAGTTCTGAAATCGAAATCCGAAAATCCAGGATTGTAGAGCTCGAAAAGTAATGTGAAATCAAGCTAAAAATCACCGAATTCAGAACTCGGAGTCAACCGATATTCATAAAACCGTTTACGTAAAGAAACAACATTTCGCGGCTAACTAGGTGAAACGAGACCAACTAGCCACGAGTTCTGAAATCAAAATCCGAAACTCCATAATCGTAGAGCTTGAAAAGTAGTGTGAAATCAAGCTAAAAATTACCGAATTCAGAACTCGGAGTCAACGGATATTCATAAAACCGTTTACGTAAAGAAACCACATTTCGGGGCTAACTCGATGAAACGAGACCAACTAGCCACGAGTTCTGAAATAAAAATCCGAAACGCCAGGATCGTAGAGCTCGAAAAGTAGTGTGAAATCAAGCTAAAAATTACCGAATTCAGAACTCGGAGTCAACGGATATTCATAAAACCGTTTACGTAAAGAAACCACATTTCGCGGCTAACTAGGTGAAACGAGACCCACTAGCCACGAGTTCTGAAATCGAAATCCGAAAACCCAGGATTGTAGAGCTCGAAAAGTAGTGTGAAATCAAGCTAAAAATCACCGAATTCAGAACTCGGAGTCAACGGATATTTATAAAACCGTTTACGTAAAGAAACCACATTTCGCGGCTAACTAGGTGAAACGAGGCCTACTAGCCACGAGTTCTGAAATCGAAATCCGAAATCCCAGGATTGTAGAGCTCGAAAAGTAGTGTGAAATCAAGCTAAAAATCACCGAATTCAGAACTCGGAGTCAACGGATATTCATAAAACCGTTTACGTAAAGAAACCACATTTCGCGGCTAACTAGGTGAAACGAGACCAACTAGCCACGAGTTCTGAAATCAAAATCCGAAATGCAAGGATCGTAGAGCTCAAAAATTAGTGTGAAATCAAGCTAAAAATCACCGAATTCAGAACTCGGAGTCAACGGATATTCATAAAACCGTTTACGTAAAGAAACCACATTTCGCGGCTAACTAGGTGAAACGAGACCTACTAGCCACGAGTTCTGAAATCGAAATCCGAAAAACCAGGATGGTAGAGCTCGAAAAGTAGTGTGAAATCAAGCTAAAAATCACCGAATTCAGAACTCGGAGTCAACGGATATTCATAAAACCGTTTACGTAAAGAAACCACATTTCGCGGCTAACTAGGTGAAACGAGACCAACTAGCCACGAGTTCTGAAATCAAAATCCGAAACTCCATAATCGTAGATCTTGAAAAGTAGTGTGAAATCAAGCTAAAAATTACCGAATTCAGAACTCGGAGTCAACGGATATTCATAAAACCGTTTACGTAAAGAAACCACATTTCGCGGCTAACTAGGTGAAACGAGACCAACTAGCCACGAGTTCTGAAATAAAAATCCGAAATGCCAGGATCGTAGAGCTCGAAAAGTAGTGTGAAATAAAGCTAAAAATCACTGAATTCAGAACTCGGAGTCAATGGATATTAATAAAACCGTTTACGTAAAGAAATCACATTTCGCGGCTAACTAGGTGAAACGAGGCCTACTAGCCACGAGTTCTGAAATCGAAGTCCGAAAACCCAGGATTGTAGAGCTCGAAAAGTAGTGTGAAATCAAGCTAAAAATCACCGAATTCAGAACTCGGAGTCAACGGATATTCATAAAACCGTTTACGTAAAGAAACCACATTTCGCGGCTAACTAGGTGAAACGAGACCAACTAGCCACGAGTTCTGAAATCAAAATCCGAAATGCAAGGATCGTAGAGCTCAAAAATTAGTGTGAAATCAAGCTAAAAATCACCGAATTCAGAACTCGGAGTCAACGGATATTCATAAAACCGTTTACGTAAAGAAACCACATTTCGCGGCTAACTAGGTGAAACGAGACCTACTAGCCACGAGTTCTGAAATCGAAATCCGAAAATCCAGGATGGTAGAGCTCGAAAAGTAGTGTGAAATCAAGCTAAAAATCACCGAATTCAGAACTCGGAGTCAACGGATAGTCATAAAACCGTTTACGTAAAGAAACCACATTTCGCGGCAAACTAGGTGAAACGAGACCTACTAGCCACGAGTTCTGAAATCGAAATCCGAAAACCCAGGATTGTAGAGCTCGAAAAGTAGTGTGAAATCAAGCTAAAAATCACCGAATTCAGAACTCGGAGTCAACGGATATTCATAAAACCGTTTACATAAAGAAACCACATTTCGCGGCTAACTAGGTTAAACAAGACCAACTAGCCACGAGTTCTGAAATCAAAATCCGAAATACCAGGATCGTAGAGCTCAAAAATTAGTGTGAAATCAAGCTAAAAATCACCGAATTCAGAACTCGGAGTCAACCGATATTCATAAAACCGTTTACGTAAAGAAACCACATTTCACGGCTAACTAGGTGAAACGAGACCAACTAGCCACGAGTTCTGAAATCAAAATCCGAAACTCCATAATCGTAGAGCTTGAAAAGTAGTGTGAAATCAAGCTGAAAATTACCGAATTCAGAACTCGGAGTCAACGGATATTCATAAAACCGTTTACGTAAAGAAACCTCATTTCGCGGCTAACTAGGTGAAACGAGACCAACTATCCACGAGTTCTTAAATCAAAATCAGAAATGCCAGGATCGTAGAGCTCGAAAAGTAGTGTGAAATCAAGCTAAAAATCACCGAATTCAGAACTCGGAGTCAACGGATATTCATAAAACCGTTTACGTAAAGAACCACATTTTGCGGCTAAATAGGTGAAACGAGACCTATTAGCCACGAGTTCTGAAATCGAAATCCGAAAACCCAGGATTGTAGAGCTCGAAAAGTAGTGTGTAATCAAGCTAAAAATCACCGAATTCAGAACTCGGAGTCAACGGATATTCATAAAACCGTTTACGTAAAGAAACCACATTTCGCGGTTAAATAGGTGAAACAAGACCTACTAGCCACAGGTTCTGAAATCAAAATCCGAAAGCCCAGGGTTGTAGAGGTCGAAAAGTAGTGTGAAATCAAGCTAAAAATCACCGAATTCAGAACTCGGAGTCAACCGATATTCATAAAACCGTTTACGTAAAGAAACCACATTTCGCGGCTAACTAGGTGAAACGAGACCAACTAGCCACGAGTTCTGAAATCAAAATCCGAAACTCCATAATCGTAGAGCTTGAAAAGTAGTGTGAAATCAAGCTAAAAATTACCGAATTCAGAATTCGGAGTCAACGGATATTCATAAAACCGTTTACGTAAAGAAACCACATTTCGCGGCTAACTCGGTGAAACGAGACCAACTAGCCACGAGTTCTGAAATAAAAATCCGAAACTCCAGGATCGTAGAGCTCGAAAAGTAGTGTGAAATAAAGCTAAAAATCACCGAATTCAGAACTCGGAGTCAACGGATATTCATAAAACCGTTTACGTAAAGAAACCACATTTCGCGGCTAACTAGGTGAAACGAGACCTACTAGCCACGAGTTCCGAAATCGAAATCCGAAAACCCAGGATTGTAGAGCTAGAAAAGTAGTGTGAAATCAAGCTAAAAATCACCGAATTCAGAACTCAGAGTCAACGGATATTCATAAAACCGTTTACGTAAAGAAACCACATTTCGCGGCAAAATAGGTGAAACGAGACATACAAGCCACGAGTTCTGAAATCGAAATCCGAAAACCCGGGATTGTAGAGCTCGAAAAGTAGTGTGAAATCAAGCTAAAAATCACCGAATTCAGAACTCGGAGTCAATGGATATTCATAAAACCGTTTACGTAAAGAAACCACATTTCGCGGCTAACTAGGTGAAACGAGACCAACTAGCCACGAGTTCTGAAATCAAAATCCGAAATGCAAGGATCGTAGAGCTCGAAAATTAGTGTGAAATAAAGCTAAAAATCAACGAATTCAGAACTCGGAGTCAACGGATATTCATAAAACCGTTTACGTAAAGAAACCACATTTCGCCGCTAACTAGGTGAAACGAGACGTACTAGCCACGACTTCTGAAATCGAAATCCGAAAACCCAGGATTGTAGAGCTCGAAAAGTAGTGTGTAATCAAGCTAAAAATCACCGAATTCAGAACTCGGAGTCAACGGATATTCATAAAACCGTTTACGTAAAGAAACCACATTTCGCGGCTAACTAGGTGAAACGAGGCCTACTAGCCACGAGTTCTGAAATCGAAATCCGAAAACCCAGGATTGTAGAGCTCGAAAAGTAGTGTGAAATCAAGCTAAAAATCACCGAATTCAGAACTCGGAGTCAACCGATATTCATAAAACCGTTTACGTAAAGAAACCACATTTCACGGCTAACTAGGTGAAACGAGACCAACTAGCCACGAGTTCTGAAATCAAAATCCGAAACTCCATAATCGTAGAGCTTGAAAAGTAGTGTGAAATCAAGCTGAAAATTACCGAATTCAGAACTCGGAGTCAACGGATATTCATAAAACCGTTTACGTAAAGAAACCTCATTTCGCGGCTAACTAGGTGAAACGAGACCAACTAGCCACGAGTTCTTAAATCAAAATCAGAAATGCCAGGATCGTAGAGCTCGAAAAGTAGTGTGAAATCAAGCTAAAAATCACCGAATTCAGAACTCGGAGTCAACGGATATTCATAAAACCGTTTACGTAAAAAACCACATTTTGCGGCTAAATAGGTGAAACGAGACCTACTAGCCACGAGTTCTGAAATCGAAATCCGAAAACCCAGGATTGTAGAGCTCGAAAAGTAGTGTGTAATCAAGCTAAAAATCACCGAATTCAGAACTCGGAGTCAACGGATATTCATAAAACCGTTTACGTAAAGAAACCACATTTCGCGGCTAACTAGGTGAAACGAGGCCTACTAGCCACGAGTTCTGAAATCGAAATCCGAAAACCCAGGATTGTAGAGCTCAAAAAGTAGTGTGAAATCAAGCTAAAAATCACCGAATTCAGAACTCGGAGTCAACGGATATTCATAAAACCGTTTACGTAAAGAAACCACATTTCGCGGCAAACTAGGTGAAACGAGACCTACTAGCCACGAGTTCTGAAATCGAAATCCGAAAACCCAGGATGGTAGAGCTCGAAAAGTAGTGTGAAATCAAGCTAAAAATCACCGAATTCAGAACTCGGAGTCAACGGATATTCATAAAACCGTTTACGTAAAGAAACCACATTTCGCGGCCAACTTGGTGAAACAAGACCTACTAGCCACGAGTTCTGAAATCGAAATCCGAAAATCCAGGATTGTAGAGCTCGAAAAGTAGTGTGAAATCAAGCTAAAAATCACCGAATTCAGAACTCGGAGTCAACGGATATTCATAAAACGGTCTACGTAAAGAAACCACATTTCGCGGCTAAATAGGTGAAACGAGACCTACTAGCCACGAGTTCTGAAATCGAAATCCGAAAATCCAGGATCGTAGAGCTCGAAAAGTAGTGTGAAATCAAGCTAAAAATCACCGAATTCAGAACTCGGAGTCAACGGATATTCATAAAACCGTCTACGTAAAGAAACCACATTTCGCGGCTAAATAGGTGAAACGAGACCAACTAGCCACGAGTTCTGAAATCAAAATCCGAAACTCCATAATCGTAGATCTTGAAAAGTAGTGTGAAATCAAGCTAAAAATTACCGAATTCAGAACTCGGAGTCAACGGATATTCATAAAACCGTTTACGTAAAGAAACAACATTTCGCGGCTAACTAGGTGAAACGAGACCAACTAGCCACGAGTTCTGAAATCAAAATCCGAAACTCCATAATCGTAGAGCTTGAAAAGTAGTGTGAAATCAAGCTAAAAATTACCGAATTCAGAACTCGGAGTCAACGGATATTCATAAAACCGTTTACGTAAAGAAACCACATTTCGCGGCTAACTCGGTGAAACGAGACCAACTAGCCACGAGTTCTGAAATAAAAATCCGAAACGCCAGGATCGTAGAGCTCGAAAAGTAGTGTGAAATCAAGCTAAAAATCACCGAATTCAGAACTCGGAGTCAACGGATATTCATAAAACCGTTTACGTAAAGAAACCACATTTCGCGGCTAACTAGGTGAAACGAGACCCACTAGCCACGAGTTCTGAAATCGAAATCCGAAAACCCAGGATTGTAGAGCTCGAAAAGTAGTGTGAAATCAAGCTAAAAATCACCGAATTCAGAACTCGGAGTCAACGGATATTTATAAAACCGTTTACGTAAAGAAACCACATTTCGCGGCTAACTAGGTGAAACGAGGCCTACTAGCCACGAGTTCTGAAATCGAAATCCGAAAACCCAGGATTGTAGAGCTCGAAAAGTAGTGTGAAATCAAGCTAAAAATCACCGAATTCAGAACTCGGAGTCAACGGATATTCATAAAACCGTTTACGTAAAGAAACCACATTTCGCGGCTAACTAGGTGAAACGAGACCAACTAGCCACGAGTTCTGAAATCAAAATCCGAAATGCAAGGATCGTAGAGCTCAAAAATTAGTGTGAAATCAAGCTAAAAATCACCGAATTCAGAACTCGGAGTCAACGGATATTCATAAAACCGTTTACGTAAAGAAACCACATTTCGCGGCTAACTAGGTGAAACGAGACCTACTAGCCACGATTTCTGAAATCGAAATCCGAAAATCCAGGATGGTAGAGCTCGAAAAGTAGTGTGAAATCAAGCTAAAAATCACCGAATTCAGAACTCGGAGTCAACGGATATTCATAAAACCGTTTACGTAAAGAAACCACATTTCGCGGCTAACTAGATGAAACGAGACCAACTAGCCACGAGTTCTGAAATCAAAATCCGAAACTCCATAATCGTAGATCTTGAAAAGTAGTGTGAAATCAAGCTAAAAATTACCGAATTCAGAACTCGGAGTCAACGGATATTCATAAAACCGTTTACGTAAAGAAACCACATTTCGCGGCTAACTAGGTGAAACGAGACCAACTAGCCACGAGTTCTGAAATAAAAATCCGAAATGCCAGGATCGTAGAGCTCGAAAAGTAGTGTGAAATAAAGCTAAAAATCACTGAATTCAGAACTCGGAGTCAATGGATATTAATAAAACCGTTTACGTAAAGAAACCACATTTCGCGGCTAACTAGGTGAAACGAGACCCACTAGCCACGAGTTCTGAAATCGAAATCCGAAAACCCAGGATTGTAGAGCTCGAAAAGTAGTGTGAAATCAAGCTAAAAATCACCGAATTCAGAACTCGGAGTCAACGGATATTCATAAAACCGTTTACGTAAAGAAACCACATTTCGCGGCTAACTAGGTGAAACGAGACCTACTAGCCACGAGTTCTGAAATCGAAATCCGAAAATCCAGGATGGTAGAGCTCGAAAAGTAGTGTGAAATCAAGCTAAAAATCACCGAATTCAGAACTCGGAGTCAACGGATATTCATAAAACCGTTTACGTAAAGAAACCACATTTCGCGGCTAACTAGATGAAACGAGACCAACTAGCCACGAGTTCTGAAATCAAAATCCGAAACTCCATAATCGTAGATCTGGAAAAGTAGTGTGAAATCAAGCTAAAAATTACCGAATTCAGAACTCGGAGTCAACGGATATTCATAAAACCGTTTACGTAAAGAAACCACATTTCGCGGCTAACTAGGTTAAACAAGACCAACTAGCCACGAGTTCTGAAATCAAAATCCGAAATACCAGGATCGTAGAGCTCAAAAATTAGTGTGAAATCAAGCTAAAAATCACCGAATTCAGAACTCGGAGTCAACGGATATTCATAAAACCGTTTACATAAAGAAACCACATTTCGCGGCTAACTAGGTGAAACGAGACCAACTAGCCACGAGTTCTGAAATCAAAATCCGAAATGCAAGGATCGTAGAGCTCAAAAATTAGTGTGAAATCAAGCTAAAAATCACCGAATTCAGAACTCGGAGTCAACGGATATTCATAAAACCGTTTACGTAAAGAAACCACATTTCGCGGCTAACTAGGTGAAACGAGACCAACTAGCCACGAGTTCTGAAATCAAAATCCGAAATGCAAGGATCGTAGAGCTCAAAAATTAGTGTGAAATCAAGCTAAAAATCACCGAATTCAGAACTCGGAGTCAACGGATATTCATAAAACCGTTTACGTAAAGAAACCACATTTCGCGGCTAACTAGGTGAAGCGAGACCTACTAGCCACGATTTCTGAAATCGAAATCCGAAAATCCAGGATGGTAGAGCTCGAAAAGTAGTGTGAAATCAAGCTAAAAATCACCGAATTCAGAACTCGGAGTCAACGGATATTCATAAAACCGTTTACGTAAAGAAACCACATTTCGCGGCTAACTAGGTGAAACGAGACCAACTAGCCACGAGTTCTGAAATCAAAATCCGAAACTCCATAATCGTAGATCTTGAAAAGTAGTGTGAAATCAAGCTAAAAATTACCGAATTCAGAACTCGGAGTCAACGGATATTCATAAAACCGTTTACGTAAAGAAACCACATTTCGCGGCTAACTAGGTGAAACGAGACCAACTAGCCACGAGTTCTGAAATAAAAATCCGAAATGCCAGGATCGTAGAGCTCGAAAAGTAGTGTGAAATAAAGCTAAAAATCACTGAATTCAGAACTCGGAGTCAATGGATATTAATAAAACCGTTTACGTAAAGAAATCATATTTCGCGGCTAACTAGGTGAAACGAGGCCTACTAGCCACGAGTTCTGAAATCGAAATCCGAAAACCAAGATTGTAGAGCTCGAAAAGTAGTGTGAAATCAAGCTAAAAATCACCGAATTCAGAACTCGGAGTCAACGGATATTCATAAAACCGTTTACGTAAAGAAACCACATTTCGCGGCTAACTAGGTGAAACGAGACCAACTAGCCACGAGTTCTGAAATCAAAATCCGAAATGCAAGGATCGTAGAGCTCAAAAATTAGTGTGAAATCAAGCTAAAAATCACCGAATTCAGAACTCGGAGTCAACGGATATTCATAAAACCGTTTACGTAAAGAAACCACATTTCGCGGCTAACTAGGTGAAACGAGACCTACTAGCCACGAGTTCTGAAATCGAAATCCGAAAATCCAGGATGGTAGAGCTCGAAAAGTAGTGTGAAATCAAGCTAAAAATCACCGAATTCAGAACTCGGAGTCAACGGATAGTCATAAAACCGTTTACGTAAAGAAACCACATTTCGCGGCAAACTAGGTGAAACGAGACCTACTAGCCACGAGTTCTGAAATCGAAATCCGAAAACCCAGGATTGTAGAGCTCGAAAAGTAGTGTGAAATCAAGCTAAAAATCACCGAATTCAGAACTCGGAGTCAACGGATATTCATAAAACCGTTTACATAAAGAAACCACATTTCGCGGCTAACTAGGTTAAACAAGACCAACTAGCCACGAGTTCTGAAATCAAAATCCGAAACACCAGGATCGTAGAGCTCAAAAATTAGTGTGAAATCAAGCTAAAAATCACCGAATTCAGAACTCGGAGTCAACCGATATTCATAAAACGTTTACGTAAAGAAACCACATTTCACGGCTAACTAGGTGAAACGAGACAAACTAGCCACGAGTTCTGAAATCAAAATCCGAAACTCCATAATCGTAGAGCTTGAAAAGTAGTGTGAAATCAAGCTGAAAATTACCGAATTCAGAACTCGGAGTCAACGGATATTCATAAAACCGTTTACGTAAAGAAACCTCATTTCGCGGCTAACTAGGTGAAACGAGACCAACTAGCCACGAGTTCTTAAATCAAAATCAGAAATGCCAGGATCGTAGAGCTCGAAAAGTAGTGTGAAATCAAGCTATAAATCACCGAATTCAGAACTCGGAGTCAACGGATATTCATAAAACCGTTTACGTAAAGAACCACATTTTGCGGCTAAATAGGTGAAACGAGACCTACTAGCCACGAGTTCTGAAATCGAAATCCGAAAACCCAGGATTGTAGAGCTCGAAAAGTAGTGTGTAATCAAGCTAAAAATCACCGAATTCAGAACTCGGAGTCAACGGATATTCATAAAACCGTTTACGTAAAGAAACCACATTTCGCGGTTAAATAGGTGAAACGAGACCTACTAGCCACAGGTTCTGAAATCAAAATCCGAAAGCCCAAGGTTGTAGAGGTCGAAAAGTAGTGTGAAATCAAGCTAAAAATCACCGAATTCAGAACTCGGAGTCAACCGATATTCATAAAACCGTTTACGTAAAGAAACCACATTTCGCGGCTAACTAGGTGAAACGAGACCAACTAGCCACGAGTTCTGAAATCAAAATCCGAAACTCCATAATCGTAGAGCATGAAAAGTAGTGTGAAATCAAGCTAAAAATTACCGAATTCAGAACTCGGAGTCAACGGATATTCATAAAACCGTTTACGTAAAGAAACCACATTTCGCGGCTAACTCGGTGAAACGAGACCAACTAGCCACGAGTTCTGAAATAAAAATCCGAAACGCCAGGATCGTAGAGCTCGAAAAGTAGTGTGAAATAATGCTAAAAATCACCGAATTCAGAACTCGGAGTCAACGGATATTCATAAAACCGTTTACGTAAAGAAACCACATTTCGCGGCTAACTCGGTGAAACGAGACCAACTAGCCACGAGTTCTGAAATAAAAATCCGAAACGCCAGGATCGTAGAGCTCGAAAAGTAGTGTGAAATAAAGCTAAAAATCACCGAATTCAGAACTCGGAGTCAACGGATATTCATAAAACCGTTTACGTAAAGAAACCACATTTCGCGGCTAACTAGGTGAAACGAGACCAACTAGCCACGAGTTCTGAAATAAAAATCCGAACCGCCAGGATCGTAGAGCTCGAAAAGTAGTGTGAAATAAAGCTAAAAATCACCGAATTCAAAACTCGGAGTCAACGGATATTCATAAAACCGTTTACGTAAAGAAACCACATTTCACGGCTAACTAGGTGAAACGAGACCTACTAGCCACGAGTTCTGAAATCGAAATCCGAAAACCCAGGATTGTAGAGCTCGAAAAGTAGTGTGACATCAAGCTAAAAATCACCGAATTCAGAACTCGGAGTCAACGGATAGTCATAAAACCGTTTACGTAAAGAAACCACATTTCGCGGCAAAGTAGGTGAAACGATACCTAATAGCCACGAGTTCTGAAATCAAAATCCGAAAACCCAGGATTGTAGAGCTCGAAAAGTAGTCTGAAATCAAGCTAAAAATCACCGAATTCAGAACTCGGAGTCAACGGATATTCATAAAACCGTTTACGTAAAGAAACCACATTTCGCGGCTAACTAGGTTAAACAAGACCAACTAGCCACGAGTTCTGAAATCAAAATCCGAAACACCAGGATCGTAGAGCTCGAAAATTAGTGTGAAATCAAGCTAAAAATCACCGAATTCAGAACTCGGAGTCAACCGATATTCATAAAACCGTTTACATAAAGAAATCACATTTCACGGCTAACTAGGTGAAACGATACCAACTAGCCACGAGTTCTGAAATCAAAATCCGAAACTCCATAATCGTAGAGCTTGAAAAGTAGTGTGAAATCAAGCTGAAAATTACCGAATTCAGAACTCGGAGTCAACGGATATTCATAAAACCGTTTACGTAAAGAAACCTCATTTCGCGGCTAACTAGGTGAAACGAGACCAACTAGCCACGAGTTCTGAAATCAAAATCCGAAACACCAGGATCGTAGAGCTCGAAAATTAGTGTGAAATCAAGCTAAAAATCACCGAATTCAGAACTCGGAGTCAACCGATATTCATAAAACCGTTTACATAAAGAAATCACATTTCACGGCTAACTAGGTGAAACGATACCAACTAGCCACGAGTTCTGAAATCAAAATCCGAAACTCCATAATCGTAGAGCTTGAAAAGTAGTGTGAAATCAAGCTGAAAATTACCGAATTCAGAACTCGGAGTCAACGGATATTCATAAAACCGTTTACGTAAAGAAACCACATTTCGCGGCTAACTAGGTTAAACAAGACCAACTAGCCACGAGTTCTGAAATCAAAATCCGAAACACCAGGATCGTAGAGCTCGAAAATTAGTGTGAAATCAAGCTAAAAATCACCGAATTCAGAACTCGGAGTCAACCGATATTCATAAAACCGTTTACATAAAGAAATCACATTTCACGGCTAACTAGGTGAAACGATACCAACTAGCCACGAGTTCTGAAATCAAAATCCGAAACTCCATAATCGTAGAGCTTGAAAAGTAGTGTGAAATCAAGCTGAAAATTACCGAATTCAGAACTCGGAGTCAACGGATATTCATAAAACCGTTTACGTAAAGAAACCTCATTTCGCGGCTAACTAGGTGAAACGAGACCAACTAGCCACGAGTTCTTAAATCAAAATCAGAAATGCCAGGATCGTAGAGCTCGAAAAGTAGTGTGATATCAAGCTAAAAATCACCGAATTCAGAACTCGGAGTCAACGGATATTCATAAAACCGTTTAGGTAAAGAAACCACATTTCGCGGCTAAATAGGTGAAACGAGACCTACTAGCCACGAGTTCTGAAATCGAAATCCGAAAACCCAGGATTGTAGAGCTCGAAAAGTAGTGTGTAATCAAGCTAAAAATCACCGAATTCAGAACTCGGAGTCAACGGATATTCATAAAACCGTTTACGTAAAGAAACCACATTTCGCGGCTAACTCGGTGAAACGAGACCAACTAGCCACGAGTTCTGAAATAAAAATCCGAAATGCCAGGATCGTAGAGCTCGAAAAGTAGTGTGAAATAAAGCTAAAAATCACCGAATTCAGAACTCGGAGTCAACGGATATTCATAAAACCGTTTACGTAAAGAAACCACATTTCGCGGCTAACTAGGTGAAACGAGACCTACTAGCCACGAGTTCTGAAATCGAAATCCGAAAACCCAGGATTGTAGAGCTCGAAAAGTAGTGTGAAATCAAGCTAAAAATCACCGAATTCAGAACTCGGAGTCAACGGATATTCATAAAACCGTTTACGTAAAGAAACCACATTTCGCGGCAAAATAGGTGAAACGAGACCTACAAGCCACGAGTTCTGAAATCGAAATCCGAAAACCCAGAATTGTAGAGCTCGAAAAGTAGTGTGAAATCAAGCTAAAAATCACCGAATTCAGAACTCGGAGTCAACGGATATTCATAAAACCGTTTACGTAAAGAAACCACATTTCGCGGCTAACTAGGTGAAACGAGACCAACTAGCCACGAGTTCTGAAATCAAAATCCGAAATGCAAGGATCGTAGAGCTCGAAAATTAGTGTGAAATCAAGCTAAAAATCAACGAATTCAGAACTCGGAGTCAACGGATATTCATAAAACCGTTTACGTAAAGAAACCACATTTCGCGGCTAACTAGGTGAAACGAGACCTACTAGCCACGAGTTCTGAAATCAAAATCCGAAAATCCAGGATTGTAGAGCTCGAAAAGTAGTGTGAAATCAAGCTAAAAATCACCGAATTCAGAACTCGGAGTCAACGGATATTCATAAAACCGTTTACGTAAAGAAACCTCATTTCGCGGCTAACTAGGTGAAACGAGACCAACTAGCCACGAGTTCTTAAATCAAAATCAGAAATGCCAGGATCGTAGAGCTCGAAAAGTAGTGTGATATCAAGCTAAAAATCACCGAATTCAGAACTCGGAGTCAATGGATATTCATAAAACCGTTTAGGTAAAGAAACCACATTTCGCGGCTAAATAGGTGAAACGAGACCTACTAGCCACGAGTTCTGAAATCGAAATCCGAAAACCCAGTATTGTAGAGCTCGAAAAGTAGTGTGTAATCAAGCTAAAAATCACCGAATTCAGAACTCGGAGTCA
Organism: Euonymus europaeus; assembly: GCA_963580455.1. NCBI lineage: Eukaryota > Viridiplantae > Streptophyta > Magnoliopsida > Celastrales > Celastraceae > Euonymus > Euonymus europaeus. The sequence goes on from OY756964.1 coordinate 36,446, forward strand.
ACGGATATTCATAAAACCGTTTACGCAAAGAAACCACATTTCGCGGCTAACTCGGTTAAACGAGACCAACTAGCCACGAGTTCTGAAATAAAAATCCGAAATGCCAGGATCGTAGAGCTCGAAAAGTAGTGTGAAATAAAGCTAAAAATCACCGAATTCAGAACTCGGAGTCAACGGATATTCATAAAACCGTTTACGTAAAGAAACCACATTTCGCGGCTAACTAGGTGAAACGAGACCTACTAGCCACGAGTTCTGAAATCGAAATCCGAAAACCCAGGATTGTAGAGCTCGAAAAGTAGTGTGAAATCAAGCTAAAAATCACCGAATTCAGAACTCGGAGTCAACGGATATTCATAAAACCGTTTACGTAAAGAAACCACATTTCGCGGCAAAATAGGTGAAACGAGACCTACAAGCCACGAGTTCTGAAATCGAAATCCGAAAACCCAGGATTGTAGAGCTCGAAAAGTAGTGTGAAATCAAGCTAAAAATCACCGAATTCAGAACTCGGAGTCAACGGATATTCATAAAACCGTTTACGTAAAGAAAACACATTTCGCGGCTAACTAGGTGAAACGAGACCAACTAGCCACGAGTTCTGAAATCAAAATCCGAAATGCAAGGATCGTAGAGCTCGAAAATTAGTGTGAAATCAAGCTAAAAATCAACGAATTCAGAACTCGGAGTCAACGGATATTCATAAAACCGTTTACGTAAAGAAACCACATTTCGCGGCTAACTAGGTGAAACGAGACCTACTAGCCACGAGTTCTGAAATCAAAATCCGAAAATCCAGGATTGTAGAGCTCGAAAAGTAGTGTGAAATCAAGCTAAAAATCACCGAATTCAGAACTCGGAGTCAACGGATATTCATAAAACCGTTTACGTAAAGAAACCTCATTTCGCGGCTAACTAGGTGAAACGAGACCAACTAGCCACGAGTTCTTAAATCAAAATCAGAAATGCCAGGATCGTAGAGCTCGAAAAGTAGTGTGATATCAAGCTAAAAATCACCGAATTCAGAACTCGGAGTCAATGGATATTCATAAAACCGTTTAGGTAAAGAAACCACATTTCGCGGCTAAATAGGTGAAACGAGACCTACTAGCCACGAGTTCTGAAATCGAAATCCGAAAACCCAGTATTGTAGAGCTCGAAAAGTAGTGTGTAATCAAGCTAAAAATCACCGAATTCAGAACTCGGAGTCAACGGATATTCATAAAACCGTTTACGCAAAGAAACAACATTTCGCGGCTAACTCGGTTAAACGAGACCAACTAGCCACGAGTTCTGAAATAAAAATCCGAAATGCCAGGATCGTAGAGCTCGAAAAGTAGTGTGAAATAAAGCTAAAAATCACCGAATTCAGAACTCGGAGTCAACGGATATTCATAAAACCGTTTACGTAAAGAAACCACATTTCGCGGCTAACTAGGTGAAACGAGACCTACTAGCCACGAGTTCTGAAATCGAAATCCGAAAACCCAGGATTGTAGAGCTCGAAAAGTAGTGTGAAATCAAGCTAAAAATCACCGAATTCAGAACTCGGAGTCAACGGATATTCATAAAACCGTTTACGTAAAGAAACCACATTTCGCGGCAAAATAGGTGGAACGAGACCTACAAGCCACGAGTTCTGAAATCGAAATCCGAAAACCCAGGATTGTAGAGCTCGAAAAGTAGTGTGAAATCAAGCTAAAAATCACCGAATTCAGAACTCGGAGTCAACGGATATTCATAAAACCGTTTACGTAAAGAAACCACATTTCGCGGCTAACTAGGTGAAACGAGACCAACTAGCCACGAGTTCTGAAATCAAAATCCGAAATGCAAGGATCGTAGAGCTCGAAAATTAGTGTGAAATCAAGCTAAAAATCAACGAATTCAGAACTCGGAGTCAACGGATATTCATAAAACCGTTTACGTAAAGAAACCACATTTCGCGGCTAACTAGGTGAAACGAGACCTACTAGCCACGAGTTCTGAAATCAAAATCCGAAAATCCAGGATTGTAGAGCTCGAAAAGTAGTGTGAAATCAAGCTAAAAATCACCGAATTCAGAACTCGGAGTCAACGGATATTCATAAAACCGTTTACGTAAAGAAACCACATTTCGCGGCTAACTAGGTGAAATGAGACCAACTAGCACGAGTTCTGAAATCAAAATCCGAAACTCCATAATCGTAGAGCTTGAAAAGTAGTGTGAAATCAAGCTAAAAATCACCGAATTCAGAACTCGGAGTCAACCGATATTCATAAAACCGTTTACGTAAAGAAACCACATTTTGCGGCTAACTAGGTGAAACAAAACCAACTAGCCACGGGTTCTAAAATCAAAATCCGAAACTCCATAATCGTAGAGCTTGAAAAGTAGTGTGAAATCAAGCTAAAAATTACTGAATTCAGAACTCGGAGTCAACGGATATTCATAAAACCGTTTACGTAAAGAAACCACATTTCGCTGCTAACTAGGTGAAACGAGACCAACTAGCCACGAGTTCTGAAATCAAAATCAGAAACGCCAGGATCGTAGAGCTCGAAAAGTAGTGTGAAATCAAGCTAAAAATCACCGAATTCAGAACTCGGAGTCAAAGGATATTCGTAAAACCGTTTAGGTAAAGAAACCACATTTCGCGGCTAAATAGGTGAAACGAGACCTACTAGCCACGAGTTCTGAAATCGAAATCCGAAAACCCAGGATTGTAGAGATCGAAAAGTAGTGTGAAATCAAGCTAAAAATCACCGAATTCAGAACTCGGAGTCAACGGATATTCATAAAACCGTTTATGTAAAGAAACCACATTTCGCGGCTAACTAGGTGAAACGAGACCTACTAGCCACGAGTTCTGAAATTGAAATCCGAAAACCCAGGATTGTAGAGCTCGAAAAGTAGTGTGAAATCAAGCTAAAAATCACCGAATTCAGAACTCGGAGTCAACGGATATTCATAAAACCGTTTACGTAAAGAAACCACATTTCGCGGCTAACTAGGTGAAACGAGACCTACTAGCCACGAGTTCTGAAATCGAAATCCGAAAACCTAAGATTGTAGAGCTCGAAAAGTAGTGTGAAATCAAGCTAAAAATCACCGAATTCAGAACTCGGAGTCAACGGATATTCATAAAACCGTTTACGTAAAGAAACCACATTTCGCGGCTAACTAGGTGAAACGAGACCTACTAGCCACGAGTTCTGAAATCGAAATCCGAAAATCCAGGATTGTAGAGCTCGAAAAGTAGTGTGAAATCAAGCTAAAAATCAACGAATTCAGAACTCGGAGTCAACGGATATTCATAAAACCGTTTACGTAAAGAAACCACATTTCGCGGCTAACTAGGTGAAACGAGATCAACTAGCCACGAGTTCTGAAATCAAAATCCGAAACTCCATAATCGTAGAGCTTGAAAAGTAGTGTGAAATCAAGCTAAAAATTACCGAATTCAGAACTCGGAGTCAACGGATATTCATAAAACCCTTTACGTAAAGAAACCACATTTCGCGGCTAACTAGGTGAAACGAGACCAACTAGCCACGAGTTCTGAAATAAAAATCCGAAACGCAAGGATCGTAGAGCTCGAAAAGTAGTGTGAAATAAAGCTAAAAATCACCGAATTCAGAACTCGGAGTCAACGGATATTCATAAAACCGTTTACGTAAAGAAACCATATTTCGCGGCTAACTAGGTGAAACGAGACCAACTAGCCACGAGTTCTGAAATCAAAATCCGAAACTCCATAATCGTAGAGCTTGAAAAGTAGTGTGAAATCAAGCTAAAAATTACCGAATTCAGAACTCGGAGTCAACGGATATTCATAAAACCGTTTACGTAAAGAAACCACATTTCGCGGCTAACTAGGTGAAACGAGACCTACTAGCCACGAGTTCGGAAATCAAAATCCGAAAACCCAGGATTGTAGAGATCGAAAAGTAGTGTGAAATCAAGCTAAAAATCACCGAATTCAGAACTCGGAGTCAACGGATATTCATAAAACCGTTTACGTAAAGAAACCACATTTCGCGGCTAACTAGGTGAAACGAGACCTACTAGCCACGAGTTCTGAAATTGAAATCCGAAAACCCAGGATTGTAGAGCTCGAAAAGTAGTGTGAAATCAAGCTAAAAATCACCGAATTCAGAACTCGGAGTCAACGGATATTCATAAAACCGTTTACGTAAAGAAACCACATTTCGCGGCTAACTAGGTGAAACGAGACCTACTAGCCACGAGTTCTGAAATCGAAATCCGAAAACCTAAGATTGTAGAGCTCGAAAAGTAGTATGAAATCAAGCTAAAAATCACCGAATTCAGAACTCGGAGTCAACGGATATTCATAAAACCGTTTACGTAAAGAAACCACATTTCGCGGCTAACTAGGTGAAACGAGACCTACTAGCCACGAGTTCTGAAATCGAAATCCGAAAATCCAGGATTGTAGAGCTCAAAAAGTAGTGTGAAATCAAGCTAAAAATCACCGAATTCAGAACTCGGAGTCAACGGATATTCATAAAACCGTTTACGTAAAGAAACCACATTTCGCGGCTAACTAGGTGAAACGAGACCAACTAGCCACGAGTTCTGAAATCAAAATCCGAAACTCCATAATCGTAGAGCTTGAAAAGTAGTGTGAAATCAAGCTAAAAATTACCGAATTCAGAACTCGGAGTCAACGGATATTCATAAAACTGTTTACGTAAAGAAACCACATTTCGCGGCTAACTAGGTGAAACGAGACCAACTAGCCACGAGTTCTGAAATAAAAATCCGAAACGCCAGGATCGTAGAGCTCGAAAAGTAGTGTGAAATAAAGCTAAAAATCACCGAATTCAGAACTCGGAGTCAACGGATATTCATAAAACCGTTTACGTAAAGAAACCACATTTCACGGCTAACTAGGTGAAACGAGACCTACTAGCCACGAGTTCTGAAATCGAAATCCGAAAACCCAGGATTGTAGAGCTCGAAAAGTAGTGTGACATCAAGCTAAAAATCACCGAATTCAGAACTCGGAGTCAACGGATAGTCATAAAACCGTTTACGTAAAGAAACCACATTTCGCGGCAAAATAGGTGAAACGAGACCTACTAGCCACCAGTTCTGAAATCAAAATCCGAAAACCCAGGGTTGTAGAGGTCGAAAAGTAGTGTGAAATCAAGATAAAAATCACCGAATTCAGAACTCGGAGTCAACCGATATTCATAAAACCGTTTACGTAAAGAAATCACATTTCGCGGCTAACTAGGTGAAACGAGACCAACTAGCCACGAGTTCTGAAATCAAAATCCGAAACTCCATAATCGTAGAGCTTGAAAAGTAGTGTGAAATCAAGCTAAAAATCACCGAATTCAGAACTCGGAGTCAACCGATATTCATAAAACCGTTTACGTAAAGAAACCACATTTCGCGGCTAACTAGGTGAAACGAAACCAACTAGCCACGGGTTCTGAAATCAAAATCCGAAACTCCATAATCGTAGAGCTTGAAAAGTAGTGTGAAATCAAGCTAAAAATTACCGAATTCAGAACTCGGAGTCAACGGATATTCATAAAACCGTTTACGTAAAGAAACCACATTTCGCGGCTAACTAGGTGAAACGAGACCAACTAGCCACGAGTTCTGAAATCAAAATCAGAAACGCCAGGATCGTAGAGCTTGAAAAGTAGTGTGAAATCAAGCTAAAAATCACCGAATTCAGAACTCGGAGTCAAAGGATATTCGTAAAACCGTTTAGGTAAAGAAACCACATTTCGCGGCTAAATAGGTGAAACGAGACCTATTAGCCACGAGTTCTGAAATCGAAATCCGAAAACCCAGGATTGTAGAGATCGAAAAGTAGTGTGAAATCAAGCTAAAAATCACCGAATTCAGAACTCGGAGTCAACGGATATTCATAAAACCGTTTATGTAAAGAAACCACATTTCGCGGCTAACTAGGTGAAACGAGACCTACTAGCCACGAGTTCTGAAATTGAAATCCGAAAACCCAGGATTGTAGAGCTCGAAAAGTAGTGTGAAATCAAGCTAAAAATCACCGAATTCAGAACTCGGAGTCAACGGATATTCATAAAACCGTTTACGTAAAGAAACCACATTTCGCGGCTAACTAGGTGAAACGAGACCTACTAGCCACGAGTTCTGAAATCGAAATCCGAAAACCTAAGATTGTAGAGCTCGAAAAGTAGTGTGAAATCAAGCTAAAAATCACCGAATTCAGAACTCGGAGTCAACGGATATTCATAAAACCGTTTACGTAAAGAAACCACATTTCGCGGCTAACTAGGTGAAACGAGACCTACTAGCCACGAGTTCTGAAATCGAAATCCGAAAATCCAGGATTGTAGAGCTCGAAAAGTAGTGTGAAATCAAGCTAAAAATCACCGAATTCAGAACTCGGAGTCAACGGATATTCATAAAACCGTTTACGTAAAGAAACCACATTTCGCGGCTAACTAGGTGAAACGAGACCAACTAGCCACGAGTTCTGAAATCAAAATCCGAAACTCCATAATCGTAGAGCTTGAAAAGTAGTGTGAAATCAAGCTAAAAATTACCGAATTCAGAACTCGGAGTCAACGGATATTCATAAAACCGTTTACGTAAAGAAACCACATTTCGCGGCTAACTAGGTGAAACGAGACCAACTAGCCACGAGTTCTGAAATAAAAATCCGAAACGCCAGGATCGTAGAGCTCGAAAAGTAGTGTGAAATAAAGCTAAAAATCACCGAATTCAGAACTCGGAGTCAACGGATATTCATAAAACCGTTTACGTAAAGAAACCATATTTCGCGGCTAACTAGGTGAAACGAGACCAACTAGCCACGAGTTCTGAAATCAAAATCCGAAACTCCATAATCGTAGAGCTTGAAAAGTAGTGTGAAATCAAGCTAAAAATTACCGAATTCAGAACTCGGAGTCAACGGATATTCATAAAACCGTTTACGTAAAGAAACCACATTTCGCGGCTAACTAGGTGAAACGAGACCTACTAGCCACGAGTTCGGAAATCAAAATCCGAAAACCCAGGATTGTAGAGATCGAAAAGTAGTGTGAAATCAAGCTAAAAATCACCGAATTCAGAACTCGGAGTCAACGGATATTCATAAAACCGTTTACGTAAAGAAACCACATTTCGCGGCAAAATAGGTGAAACGAGACCTACTAGCCACCAGTTCTGAAATCAAAATCCGAAAACCCAGGGTTGTAGAGGTCGAAAAGTAGTGTGAAATCAAGATAAAAATCACCGAATTCAGAACTCGGAGTCAACCGATATTCATAAAACCGTTTACGTAAAGAAATCACATTTCGCGGCTAACTAGGTGAAACGAGACCAACTAGCCACGAGTTCTGAAATCAAAATCCGAAACTCCATAATCGTAGAGCTTGAAAAGTAGTGTGAAATCAAGCTAAAAATCACCGAATTCAGAACTCGGAGTCAACCGATATTCATAAAACCGTTTACGTAAAGAAACCACATTTCGCGGCTAACTAGGTGAAACGAAACCAACTAGCCACGGGTTCTGAAATCAAAATCCGAAACTCCATAATCGTAGAGCTTGAAAAGTAGTGTGAAATCAAGCTAAAAATTACCGAATTCAGAACTCGGAGTCAACGGATATTCATAAAACCGTTTACGTAAAGAAACCACATTTCGCGGCTAACTAGGTGAAACGAGACCAACTAGCCACGAGTTCTGAAATCAAAATCAGAAACGCCAGGATCGTAGAGCTTGAAAAGTAGTGTGAAATCAAGCTAAAAATCACCGAATTCAGAACTCGGAGTCAAAGGATATTCGTAAAACCGTTTAGGTAAAGAAACCACATTTCGCGGCTAAATAGGTGAAACGAGACCTATTAGCCACGAGTTCTGAAATCGAAATCCGAAAACCCAGGATTGTAGAGATCGAAAAGTAGTGTGAAATCAAGCTAAAAATCACCGAATTCAGAACTCGGAGTCAACGGATATTCATAAAACCGTTTATGTAAAGAAACCACATTTCGCGGCTAACTAGGTGAAACGAGACCTACTAGCCACGAGTTCTGAAATTGAAATCCGAAAACCCAGGATTGTAGAGCTCGAAAAGTAGTGTGAAATCAAGCTAAAAATCACCGAATTCAGAACTCGGAGTCAACGGATATTCATAAAACCGTTTACGTAAAGAAACCACATTTCGCGGCTAACTAGGTGAAACGAGACCTACTAGCCACGAGTTCTGAAATCGAAATCCGAAAACCTAAGATTGTAGAGCTCGAAAAGTAGTGTGAAATCAAGCTAAAAATCACCGAATTCAGAACTCGGAGTCAACGGATATTCATAAAACCGTTTACGTAAAGAAACCACATTTCGCGGCTAACTAGGTGAAACGAGACCTACTAGCCACGAGTTCTGAAATCGAAATCCGAAAATCCAGGATTGTAGAGCTCGAAAAGTAGTGTGAAATCAAGCTAAAAATCACCGAATTCAGAACTCGGAGTCAACGGATATTCATAAAACCGTTTACGTAAAGAAACCACATTTCGCGGCTAACTAGGTGAAACGAGACCAACTAGCCACGAGTTCTGAAATCAAAATCCGAAACTCCATAATCGTAGAGCTTGAAAAGTAGTGTGAAATCAAGCTAAAAATTACCGAATTCAGAACTCGGAGTCAACGGATATTCATAAAACCGTTTACGTAAAGAAACCACATTTCGCGGCTAACTAGGTGAAACGAGACCAACTAGCCACGAGTTCTGAAATAAAAATCCGAAACGCCAGGATCGTAGAGCTCGAAAAGTAGTGTGAAATAAAGCTAAAAATCACCGAATTCAGAACTCGGAGTCAACGGATATTCATAAAACCGTTTACGTAAAGAAACCATATTTCGCGGCTAACTAGGTGAAACGAGACCAACTAGCCACGAGTTCTGAAATCAAAATCCGAAACTCCATAATCGTAGAGCTTGAAAAGTAGTGTGAAATCAAGCTAAAAATTACCGAATTCAGAACTCGGAGTCAACGGATATTCATAAAACCGTTTACGTAAAGAAACCACATTTCGCGGCTAACTAGGTGAAACGAGACCTACTAGCCACGAGTTCGGAAATCAAAATCCGAAAACCCAGGATTGTAGAGATCGAAAAGTAGTGTGAAATCAAGCTAAAAATCACCGAATTCAGAACTCGGAGTCAACGGATATTCATAAAACCGTTTACGTAAAGAAACCACATTTCGCGGCTAACTAGGTGAAACGAGACCTACTAGCCACGAGTTCTGAAATTGAAATCCGAAAACCCAGGATTGTAGAGCTCGAAAAGTAGTGTGAAATCAAGCTAAAAATCACCGAATTCAGAACTCGGAGTCAACGGATATTCATAAAACCGTTTACGTAAAGAAACCACATTTCGCGGCTAACTAGGTGAAACGAGACCTACTAGCCACAAATTCTGAAATCGAAATCCGAAAACCTAAGATTGTAGAGCTCGAAAAGTAGTGTGAAATCAAGCTAAAAATCACCGAATTCAGAACTCGGAGTCAACGGATATTCATAAAACCGTTTACGTAAAGAAACCACATTTCGCGGCTAACTAGGTGAAACGAGACCTACTAGCCACGAGTTCTGAAATCCAAATCCGAAAATCCAGGATTGTAGAGCTCGAAAAGTAGTGTGAAATCAAGCTAAAAATCACCGAATTCAGAACTCGGAGTCAACGGATATTCATAAAACCGTTTACGTAAAGAAACCACATTTCGCGGCTAACTAGGTGAAACGAGACCAACTAGCCACGAGTTCTGAAATCAAAATCCGAAACTCCATAATCGTAGAGCTTGAAAAGTAGTGTGAAATCAAGCTTAAAATTACCGAATTCAGAACTCGGAGTCAACGGATATTCATAAAACCGTTTACGTAAAGAAACCACATTTCGCGGCTAACTAGGTGAAACGAGACCAACTAGCCACGAGTTCTGAAATAAAAATCCGAAACGCCAGGATCGTAGAGCTCGAAAAGTAGTGTGAAATAAAGCTAAAAATCACCGAATTCAGAACTCGGAGTCAACGGATATTCATAAAACCGTTTACGTAAAGAAACCACATTTCACGGCTAACTAGGTGAAACGAGACCTACTAGCCACGAGTTCTGAAATCGAAATCCGAAAACCCAGGATTGTAGAGCACGAAAAGTAGTGTGACATCAAGCTAAAAATCACCGAATTCAGAACTCGGAGTCAACGGATAGTCATAAAACCGTTTACGTAAAGAAACCACATTTCGCGGCAAAATAGGTTAAACGATACCTACTAGCCACGAGTTCTGAAATCGAAATCCGAAAACCCAGGATTGTAGAGCTCGAAAAGTAGTCTGAAATCAAGCTAAAAATCACCGAATTCAGAACTCGGTGTCAACGGATATTCATAAAACCGTTTACGTAAAGAAACCACATTTCGCGGCTAACTAGGTTAAACAAGACCAACTAGCCACGAGTTCTGAAATCAAAATCCGAAACACCAGGATCGTAGAGCTCGAAAATTAGTGTGAAATCAAGCTAAAAATCACCGAATTCAGAACTCGGAGTCAACGGAAATTCATAAAACCGTTTACATAAAGAAATCACATTTCACGGCTAACTAGGTGAAACGATACCAACTAGCCACGAGTTTTGAAATCAAAATCCGAAACTCCATAATCGTAGAGCTTGAAAAGTAGTGTGAAATCAAGCTGAAAATTACCGAATTCAGAACTCGGAGTCAACGGATATTCATAAAACCGTTTACGTAAAGAAACCACATTTCGCGGCTAAATAGGTGAAACGAGACCTACTAGCCACGAATTCTGAAATCGAAATCCGAAAACCCAGGATTGTAGAGCTCGAAAAGTAGTGTGTAATCAAGCTAAAAATCACCGAATTCAGAACTCGGAGTCAACGGATATTCATAAAACCGTTTACGTAAAGAAACCAAATTCGCGGTTAAATAGGTGAACCGAGACCTACTAGCCACAAGTTCTGAAATCGAAATCCAAAAACCCAGGGTTGTAGAGGTCGAAAAGTAGTGTGAAATCAAGCTAAAAATCACCGAATTCAGAACTCGGAGTCAACGGATATTCATAAAACCGTTTACGTAAAGAAACCACATTTCGCGGCTAACTAGGTTAAACAAGACCAACTAGCCACGAGTTCTGAAATCAAAATCCGAAAAACCAGGATCGTAGAGCTCGAAAATTAGTGTGAAATCAAGCTAAAAATCACCGAATTCAGAACTCGTAGTCAACCGATATTCATAAAACCGTTTACATAAAGAAATCACATTTCACGGCTAACTAGGTGAAACGATACCAACTAGCCACGAGTTCTGAAATCAAAATCCGAAACTCCATAATCGTAGAGCTTGAAAAGTAGTGTGAAATCAAGCTGAAAATTACCGAATTCAGAACTCGGAGTCAACGGATATTCATAAAACCGTTTACGTAAAGAAACCTCATTTCGCGGCTAACTAGGTGAAACGAGACCAACTAGCCACGAGTTCTTAAATCAAAATCAGAAATGCCAGGATCGTAGAGCTCGAAAAGTAGTGCGATATCAAGCTAAAAATCACCGAATTCAGAACTCGGAGTCAACTGATATTCATAAAACCGTTTAGGTAAAGAAACCACATTTCGCGGCTAAATAGGTGAAACGAGACCTACTAGCCACGAATTCTGAAATCGAAATCCGAAAACCCAGGATTGTAGAGCTCGAAAAGTAGTGTGTAATCAAGCTAAAAATCACCGAATTCAGAACTCGGAGTCAACGGATATTCATAAAACCGTTTACGTAAAGAAACCACATTTCGCGGTTAAATAGGTGAACCGAGACCTACTAGCCACAAGTTCTGAAATCAAAATCCGAAAACCCAGGGTTGTAGAGGTCGAAAAGTAGTGTGAAATCAAGCTAAAAATCACCGAATTCAGAACTCGGAGTCAACCGATATTCATAAAACCGTTTACGTAAAGAAACCACATTTCGCGGCTAACTAGGTGAAACGAGACCAATTAGCCACGGGTTCTGAAATCAAAATCCGAAACTCCATAATCGTAGAGCTTGAAAAGTAGTGTGAAATCAAGCTAAAAATCACCGAATTCAGAACTCGGAGTCAACGGATATTCATAAAACCGTTTACGTAAAGAAACCACATTTCGCGGCTAACTAGGTGAAACGAGACCAACTAGCCACGAGTTCTGAAATTGAAATCCGAAAACCCAGGATTGCAGAGCTCGAAAAGTAGTGTGAAATCAAGCTAAAAATCACCGAATTCAGAACTCGGAGTCAACGGATATTCATAAAACCGTTTACGTAAAGAAACCACATTTCGTGGCTAACTAGGTGAAACGAGACCAACTAGCCACGAGTTCTGAAATTGAAATCCGAAAACCCAGGATTGTAGAGCTCGAAAAGTAGTGTGAAATCAAGCTAAAAATCACCGAATTCAGAACTCGGAGTCAACGGATATTCATAAAACCGTTTACGTAAAGAAACCACATTTCGCGGCTAAATAGGTGAAACGAGACCTACTAGCCACGAGTTCTGAAATCGAAATCCGAAAACCTAAGATTGTAGAGCTCGAAAAGTAGTGTGAAATCAAGCTAAAAATCACCGAATTCAGAACTCGGAGTCAACGGATATTCATAAAACCGTTTACGTAAAGAAACCACATTTCGTGGCTAACTAGGTGAAACGAGACCTACTAGCCACGAGTTCTGAAATTGAAATCCGAAAACCCAGGATTGTAGAGCTCGAAAAGTAGTGTGAAATCAAGCTAAAAATCACCGAATTCAGAACTCGGAGTCAACGGATATTCATAAAACCGTTTACGTAAAGAAACCACATTTCGCGGCTAACTAGGTGAAACAAGACCTACTAGCCACGAGTTCTGAAATCGAAATCCGAAAACCTAAGATTGTAGAGCTCGAAAAGTAGTGTGAAATCAAGCTAAAAATCACCGAATTCAGAACTCGGAGTCAACGGATATTCATAAAACCGTTTACGTAAAGAAACCACATTTCGCGGCTAACTAGGTGAAACGAGACCAACTAGCCACGAGTTCTGAAATCAAAATCAGAAATGCCAGGATCGTAGAGCTCGAAAAGTAGTGTGAAATCAAGCTAAAAATCACCGAATTCGGAACTCGGAGTCAACGGATATTCATAAAACCGTTTACGTAAAGAAACCACATTTCGTGGCTAACTAGGTGAAACGAGACCTACTAGCCACGAGTTCTGAAATTGAAATCCGAAAACCCAGGATTGTAGAGCTCGAAAAGTAGTGTGAAATCAAGCTAAAAATCACCGAATTCAGAACTCGGAGTCAACGGATATTCATAAAACCGTTTACGTAAAGAAACCACATTTCGCGGCTAACTAGGTGAAACGAGACCTACTAGCCACGAGTTCTAAAATCGAAATCCGAAAACCCAGGATTGTAGAGCTCGAAAAGTATTGTGAAATCAAGCTAAAAATCACCAAATTCAGAACTCGGAGTCAACCAATATTCATAAAACCGTTTACGTAAAGAAACCACATTTCGCGGCTAACTAGGTGAAACGAGACCAACTAGCCACGGGTTCTGAAATCAAAATCCGAAACTCCATAATCGTATAGCTTGAAAAGTAGTGTGAAATCAAGCTAAAAATTACCGAATTCAAAACTCGGAGTCAACGGATATTCATAAAACCGTTTACGTAAAGAAACCACATTTCGCGGCTAACTAGGTGAAACGAGACCAACTAGCCACGAGTTCTGAAATCAAAATCAGAAACGCCAGGATCGTAGAGCTCGAAAAGTAGTGTGAAATCAAGCTAAAAATCACCGAATTCAGAACTCGGAGTCAAAGGATATTCATAAAACCGTTTAGGTAAAGAAACCACATTTCGCGGCTAAATAGGTGAAACGAGACCTACTAGCCACGAGTTCTGAAATCGAAATCCGAAAACCCAGGGTTGTAGAGGTCGAAAAGTAGTGTGAAATCAAGTAAAAATCACCGAATTCAGAACTCGGAGTCAACCGATATTCATAAAACCGTTTACGTAAAGAAACCACATTTCGCGGCTAACTAGGTGAAACGAGACCAACTAGCCACGGGTTCTGAAATCAAAATCCGAAACTCCATAATCGTAGAGCTTGAAAAGTAGTGTGAAATCAAGCTAAAAATTACCGAATTCAGAACTCGGAGTCAACGGATATTCATAAAACCGTTTACGTAAAGAAACCATATTTCGCGGCTAACTAGGTGAAACGAGACCAACTAGCCACGAGTTCTGAAATCAAAATCAGAAACGCCAGGATCGTAGAGCTCGAAAAGTAGTGTGAAATCAAGCTAAAAATCACCGAATTCAGAACTCGGAGTCAACGGATATTCATAAAACCGTTTACGTAAAGAAACCTCATTTCGCGGCTAACTAGATGAAACGAGACCAACTAGCCACGAGTTCTTAAATCAAAATCAGAAATGCCAGGATTGTAGAGATCGAAAAGTAGTGTGAAATCAAGCTAAAAATCACCGAATTCAGAACTCGGAGTCAAAGGATATTCATAAAACCGTTTAGGTAAAGAAACCACATTTCGCGGCTAAATAGGTGAAACGAGACCTACTAGCCACGAGTTCTGAAATCGAAATCCGAAAACCCAGGATTGTAGAGATCGAAAAGTAGTGTGAAATCAAGCTAAAAATCACCGAATTCAGAACTCGGAGTCAACGGATATTCATAAAACCGTTTACGTAAAGAAACCACATTTCGTGGCTAACTAGGTGAAACGAGACCTACTAGCCACGAGTTCTGAAATTGAAATCCGAAAACCCAGGATTGTAGAGCTCGAAAAGTAGTGTGAAATCAAGCTAAAAATCACCGAATTCAGAACTCGGAGTCAACGGATATTCATAAAACCGTTTACGTAAAGAAACCACATTTCGCGGCTAACTAGGTGAAACAAGACCTACTAGCCACGAGTTCTGAAATCGAAATCCGAAAACCTAAGATTGTAGAGCTCGAAAAGTAGTGTGAAATCAAGCTAAAAATCACCGAATTCAGAACTCGGAGTCAACGGATATTCATAAAACCGTTTACGTAAAGAAACCACATTTCGCGGCTAACTAGGTGAAACGAGACCAACTAGCCACGAGTTCTGAAATCAAAATCAGAAATGCCAGGATCGTAGAGCTCGAAAAGTAGTGTGAAATCAAGCTAAAAATCACCGAATTCGGAACTCGGAGTCAACGGATATTCATAAAACCGTTTACGTAAAGAAACCACATTTCGCGGCTAAATAGGTGAAACGAGACCTACTAGCCACGAGTTCTGAAATCAAAATCCGAAAACCCAGGATTGTAGAGCTCGAAAATTAGTGTGAAATCAAGCTAAAAATCACCGAATTCAGAGCTCGGAGTCAACAGATATTCATAAAACCGTTTACGTAAAGAAACCACATTTCGCGGCTAACTAGGTGAAACGAGACCTACTAGCCACGAGTTCTGAAATCGAAATCCGAAAATCCAGGATTGTAGAGCTCGAAAAGTAGTGTGAAATCAAGCTAAAAATCACCGAATTCAGAACTCGGAGTCAATGGATATTCATAAAACCGTTTACGTAAAGAAACCACATTTCGCGGCTAACTAGGTGAAACGAGACCTACTAGCCACGAGTTCTGAAATCGAAATCCGAAAACCCAGGATTGTAGAGCTCGAAAAGTATTGTGAAATCAAGCTAAAAATCACCAAATTCAGAACTCGGAGTCAACCAATATTCATAAAACCGTTTACGTAAAGAAACCACATTTCGCGGCTAACTAGGTGAAACGAGACCAACTAGCCACGGGTTCTGAAATCAAAATCAGAAACTCCATAATCGTAGAGCTTGAAAAGTAGTGTGAAATCAAGCTAAAAATTACCGAATTCAAAACTCGGAGTCAACGGATATTCATAAAACCGTTTACGTAAAGAAACCACATTTCGCGGCTAACTAGGTGAAACGAGACCAACTAGCCACGAGTTCTGAAATCAAAATCAGAAACGCCAGGATCGTAGAGCTCGAAAAGTAGTGTGAAATCATGCTAAAAATCACCGAATTCAGAACTCGGAGTCAAAGGATATTCATAAAACCGTTTAGGTAAAGAAACCACATTTCGCGGCTAAATAGGTGAAACGAGACCTACTAGCCACGAGTTCTGAAATCGAAATCCGAAAACCCAGGGTTGTAGAGGTCAAAAAGTAGTGTGAAATCAAGCTAAAAATCACCGAATTCAGAACTCGGAGTCAACCGATATTCATAAAACCGTTTACGTAAAGAAACCACATTTCGCGGCTAACTAGGTGAAACGAGACCAACTAGCCACGGGTTCTGAAATCAAAATCCGAAACTCCATAATCGTAGAGCTTGAAAAGTAGTGTGAAATCAAGCTAAAAATTACCGAATTCAGAACTCGGAGTCAACGGATATTCATAAAACCGTTTACGTAAAGAAACCACATTTCGCGGCTAACTAGGTGAAACGAGACCAACTAGCCACGAGTTCTGAAATCAAAATCAGAAACGCCAGGATCGTAGAGCTCGAAAAGTAGTGTGAAATCAAGCTAAAAATCACCGAATTCAGAACTCGGAGTCAACGGATATTCATAAAACCGTTTACGTAAAGAAACCTCATTTCGCGGCTAACTAGGTGAAACGAGACCAACTAGCCACGAGTTCTTAAATCAAAATCAGAAATGCCAGGATTGTAGAGATCGAAAAGTAGTGTGAAATCAAGCTAAAAATCACCGAATTCAGAACTCGGAGTCAAAGGATATTCATAAAACCGTTTAGGTAAAGAAACCACATTTCGCGGCTAAATAGGTGAAACGAGACCTACTAGCCACGAGTTCTGAAATCGAAATCCGAAAACCCAGGATTGTAGAGATCGAAAAGTAGTGTGAAATCAAGCTAAAAATCACCGAATTCAGAACTCGGAGTCAACGGATATTCATAAAACCGTTTACGTAAAGAAACCACATTTCGTGGCTAACTAGGTGAAACGAGACCTACTAGCCACGAGTTCTGAAATTGAAATCCGAAAACCCAGGATTGTAGAGCTCGAAAAGTAGTGTGAAATCAAGCTAAAAATCACCGAATTCAGAACTCGGAGTCAACGGATATTCATAAAACCGTTTACGTAAAGAAACCACATTTCGCGGCTAACTAGGTGAAACAAGACCTACTAGCCACGAGTTCTGAAATCGAAATCCGAAAACCTAAGATTGTAGAGCTCGAAAAGTAGTGTGAAATCAAGCTAAAAATCACCGAATTCAGAACTCGGAGTCAACGGATATTCATAAAACCGTTTACGTAAAGAAACCACATTTCGCGGCTAACTAGGTGAAACGAGACCAACTAGCCACGAGTTCTGAAATCAAAATCAGAAATGCCAGGATCGTAGAGCTCGAAAAGTAGTGTGAAATCAAGCTAAAAATCACCGAATTCGGAACTCGGAGTCAACGGATATTCATAAAACCGTTTACGTAAAGAAACCACATTTCGCGGCTAAATAGGTGAAACGAGACCTACTAGCCACGAGTTCTGAAATCGAAATCCGAAAACCAGGATTGTAGAGCTCGAAAAGTAGTGTGAAATCAAGCTAAAAATCACCGAATTCAGAGCTCGGAGTCAACGGATATTCATAAAACCGTTTACGTAAAGAAACCACATTTCGCGGCTAACTAGGTGAAACGAGACCTACTAGCCACGAGTTCTGAAATCGAAATCCGAAAATCCAGGATTGTAGAGCTCGAAAAGTAGTGTGAAATCAAGCTAAAAATCACCGAATTCAGAACTCGGAGTCAACGGATATTCATAAAACCGTTTACGTAAAGAAACCACATTTCGCGGCTAACTAGGTGAAACGAGACCTACTAGCCACGAGTTCTGAAATCGAAATCCGAAAACCCAGGATTGTAGAGCTCGAAAAGTATTGTGAAATCAAGCTAAAAATCACCAAATTCGGAACTCGGAGTCAACCAATATTCATAAAACCGTTTACGTAAAGAAACCACATTTCGCGGCAAACTAGGTGAAACGAGACCAACTAGCCACGGGTTCTGAAATCAAAATCCGAAACTCCATAATCGTAGAGCTTGAAAAGTAGTGTGAAATCAAGCTAAAAATTACCGAATTCAAAACTCGGAGTCAACGGATATTCATAAAACCGTTTACGCAAAGAAACCACATTTCGCGGCTAACTAGGTGAAACGAGACCAACTAGCCACGAGTTCTGAAATCAAAATCAGAAACGCCAGGATCGTAGAGCTCGAAAAGTAGTGTGAAATCAAGCTAAAAATCACCGAATTCAGAACTCGGAGTCAACGGATATTCATAAAACCGTTTACGTAAAGAAACCACATTTCGCGGCTAAATAGGTGAAACGAGACCTACTAGCCACGAGTTCTGAAATCGAAATCCGAAAACCCAGGATTGTAGAGCTCGAAAAGTAGTGTGAAATCAAGCTAAAAATCACCGAATTCAGAGCTCGGAGTCAACGGATATTCATAAAACCGTTTACGTAAAGAAACCACATTTCGCGGCTAACTAGGTGAAACGAGACCTACTAGCCACGAGTTCTGAAATCGAAATCCGAAAACCCAGGATTGTAGAGCTCGAAAAGTAGTGTGAAATCAAGCTAAAAATCACCGAATTCAGAACTCGGAGTCAACGGATATTCATAAAACCGTTTACGTAAAGAAACCAAATTTCGCGGCTAAATAGTTGAAACGAGACCTACTAGCCACGAGTTCTGAAATCGAAATCCGAAAACGCAGGATCGTAGAGCTCGAAAAATAGTGTGAAATCAAGCTAAAAATCACCGAATTCAGAACTCGGAGTCAACGGATATTCATAAAACCGTTTACGTAAAGAAACCCGATTTCACGGCTAAATAGGTGAAACGAGACCTACTAGCCATCAGTTCTGAAATCGAAATCCGAAAACCCAGGATTGTGGAGCTCGAAAAGTAGTGTGTAATCAAGCTAAAAATCACCGAATTCAGAATTCGGAGTCAACGGATATTCATAAAACCGTTTACGTAAAGAAACCACATTTCGCGGCTAAATAGGTGAAACGAGACCTACTAGCCACGAGTTCTGAAATCGAAATCCGAAATGCCAAGATTGTAGAGCTCGAAAAGTAGTGTGAAATCAAGCTAAAAATCACCGAATTCAGAACTCGGAGTCAACGGATATTCACAAAACCGTTTACGTAAAGAAACCATATTTCGCGGCTAACTAGGTGAAACGAGGCCAACTAGCCACGAGTTCTGAAATCGAAATCCGAAAACCCAGGATTGTAGAGCTCGAAAAGTAGTGTGAAAGTAAGCTAAAAATCACCGAATTCAGAACTCGGAGTCAACCGATATTCATAAAACCGTTTACGTAAAGAAACAACATTTCGCGGCTAACTAGGTGAAACGAGACCAACTAGCCACGAGTTCTGAAATCAAAATCCGAAACTCCATAATCGTAGAGCTTGAAAAGTAGTGTGAAATCAAGCTAAAAATTACCGAATTCATAACTCGGAGTCAACGGATATTCATAAAACCGTTTACGTAAAGAAACCACATTTCGCGGCTAACTAGGTGAAACGAGACCAACTAGCCACGTGTTCTGAAATCAAAATCCGAAATGCAAGGATCGTAGAGCTCGAAAATTAGTGTGAAATCAAGCTAAAAATCATCGAATTCAGAACTCGGAGTCAACGGATATTCATAAAACCGTTTATGTAAAGAAACCACATTTCGCGGCAAACTAGGTGAAACGAGACCTACTAGCCACGAGTTCTGAAATCGAAATCCGAAAACCCAGGATTTTAGAGCTCGAAAAGTAGTGTGAAATCAAGCTAAAAATCACCGAATTCAGAACTCGGAGTCAACGGATATTCATAAAACCGTTTACGTAAAGAAACCACATTTCGCGGCTAACTAGGTGAAACGAGACCTACTAGCCACGAGTTCTGAAGTCGAAATCCGAAAACCCAGGATCGTAGAGCTCGAAAAATAGTGTGAAATCAAGCTAAAAATCACCGAATTCAGAACTCGGAGTCAACGGATATTCATAAAACCGTTTACGTAAAGAAACCACATTTCGCGGCAAACTAGGTGAAACGAGACCTACTAGCCACGAGTTCTGAAATCGAAATCCGAAAAACCAGGATTGTAGAGCTCAAAAAGTAGTGTGAAATCAAGCTAAAAATCACCGAATTCAGAACTCGGAGTCAACGGATATTCATAAAACCGTTTACGTAAAGAAACCACATTTCGCGGCTAACTAGGTGAAACGAGACCTACTAGCCACGAGTTCTGAAATCGAAATCCGAAATGCAAGGATCGTAGAGCTCAAAAATTAGTGTGAAATCAAGCTAAAAATCACCGAATTCAGAATTCGGAGTCAACGGATATTCATAAAACCGTTTACGTAAAGAAACCACATTTCGCGGCTAACTAGGTGAAACGAGACCTACTAGCCACGAGTTCTGAAATCGAAATCCGAAAATCCAGGATTGTAGAGCTCGAAAAGTAGTGTGAAATCAAGCTAAAAATCACCGAATTCAGAACTCGGAGTCAACGGATATTCATAAAACCGTTTACGTAAAGAAACCACATTTCGCGGCTAACTAGGTGAAACGAGACCTACTAGCCACGAGTTCTGAAATCGAAATCCGAAAACCTAAGATTGTAGAGCTCGAAAAGTAGTGTGAAATCAAGCTAAAAATCACCGAATTCAGAACTCGGAGTCAACGGATATTCATAAAACCGTTTACGTAAAGAAACCACATTTCGCGGCTAACTAGGTGAAACGAGACCTACTAGCCACGAGTTCTGAAATCGAAATCCGAAAACCTAAGATTGTAGAGATCGAAAAGTAGTGTGAAATCAAGCTAAAAATCACCGAATTCAGAACTCGGAGTCAACGGATATTCATAAAACCGTTTACGTAAAGAAACCACATTTTGCGACTAACTAGGTGAAACGAGCCCTACTAGCCACGAGTTCTGAAATCGAAATCCGAAAATCCAGGATTGTAGAGCTCGAAAAGTAGTGTGAAATCAAGCTAAAAATCACCGAATTCAGAACTCGGAGTCAGCGGATATTCATAAAACCGTTTACGTAAAGAAACCACATTTCGCGGCTAACTAGTTGAAACGAGACCTACTAGCAACGAGTTCTGAAATCGAAATCCGAAAACCTAAGATTTTAGAGCTCGAAAAGTAGTGTGAAATCAAGCTAAAAATCACCGAATTCAGAACTCGGAGTCAACGGATATTCATAAAACCGTTTACGTAAAGAAACCACATTTCGCGGCTAACTAGGTGAAACGAGACCAACTAGCCACGAGTTCTGAAATCAAAATCAGAAACGCCAGGATCGTAGAGCTCGAAAAGTAGTGTGAAATCAAGCTAAAAATCACCGAATTCAGAACTCGGAGTCAACGGATATTCATAAAACCGTTTACGTAAAGAAACCACATTTCGCGGCTAAATAGGTGAAACGAGACCTACTAGCCACGAGTTCTGAAATCGAAATCCGAAATGCAAGGATCGTAGAGCTCGAAAATTAGTGTGAAATCAAGCTAAAAATCACCGAATTCAGAACTCGGAGTCAACGGATATTCATAAAACCGTTTACGTAAAGAAACCACATTTCGCGGCTAACTAGGTGAAACGAGACCTACTAGTCACGAGTTCTGAAATCGAAATCCGAAAATCCAGGATTGTAGAGCTCAAAAAGTAGTGTGAAATCAAGCTAAAAATCACCGAATTCAGAACTCGGAGTCAACGGATATTCATAAAACCGTTTACGTAAAGAAACCACATTTCGCGGCTAACTAGGTGAAACGAGACCTACTAGCCACGAGTTCTGAAATCGAAATCCGAAAACCTAAGATTGTAGAGCTCGAAAAGTAGTGTGAAATCAAGCTAAAAATCACCGAATTCAGAACTCGGAGTCAACGGATATACATTAAACCGTTTACGTAAAGAAACCACATTTCGCGGCTAACTAGGTGAAACGAGACCTACTAGCCACGAGTTCTGAAATCAAAATCCGAAAATCCAGGATTGTAGAGCTCGAAAAGTAGTGTGAAATCAAGCTAAAAATCACCGAATTCAGAACTCGGAGTCAACGGATATTCATAAAACCGTTTACGTAAAGAAACCACATTTCGCGGCTAACTAGGTGAAACGAGACCTACTAGCCACGTGTTCTGAAATCGAAATCCGAAAACCGAAGATTGTAGAGCTCGAAAAGTAGTGTGAAATCAAGCTAAAAATCACCGAATTCAGAACTCGGAGTCAACGGATATTCATAAAATCGTTTACGTAAAGAAACCACATTTCGCGGCTAACTAGGTGAAACGAGACCTACTAGTCACGAGTTCTGAAATCGAAATCAGAAATGCCAGGATCGTAGAGTTCGAAAAGTAGTGTGAAATCAAGCTAAAAATCACCGAATTCAGAACTCGGAGTCAACGGATATTCATAAAATCGTTTACGTAAAGAAACCACATTTCGCGGCTAACTAGGTGAAACGAGACCTACTAGCCACGAGTTCTGAAATCGAAATCCGAAAACCTAAGATTGTAGAGCTCGAAAAGTAGTGTGAAATCAAGCTAAAAATCACCGAATTCAGAACTCGGAGTCAACGGATATTCATAAAACCGTTTACGTAAAGAAACCACATTTCGCGGCTAACTAGGTGAAACGAGACCAACTAGCCACGAGTTCTGAAATAAAAATCAGAAACACCAGGATCGTAGAGCTTGAAAAGTTGTGTGAAATCAAGCTAAAAATCACCGAATTCAGAACTCGGAGTCAACGGATATTCATAAAACCGTTTACGTAAAGAAACCACATTTCGCGGCTAACTAGGTGAAACGAGACCAACTAGCCACGAGTTCTGAAATCTAAATCAGAAATGCCAGGATCGTAGAGCTCGAAAAATAGTGTGAAATCAAGCTAAAAATCACCGAATTCAGAACTCGGAGTCAACGGATATTCATAAAACCGTTTACGTAAAGAAACCACATTTCGCGGCAAACTAGGTGAAACGAGACCTACTAGCCACGAGTTCTGAAATCGAAATCCGAAAACACAGGATTGTAGAGCTCGAAAAGTAGTGTGAAATCAAGCTAAAAATCACCGAATTCAGAACTCGGAGTCAACGGATATTCATAAAACCGTTTACGTAAAGAAACCACATTTCGCGGCTAACTAGGTGAAACGAGACCTACTAGCCACGAGTTCTGAAATCGAAATCCAAAATGCAAGGATCGTAGAGCTCGAAAATTAGTGTGAAATCAAGCTAAAAATCACCGAATTCAGAGCTCGGAGTCAACGGATATTCATAAAACCGTTTACGTAAAGAAACCACATTTCGCGGCTAACTAGGTGAAACGAGACCTACTAGCCACGAGTTCTGAAATCAAAATCAGAAACGCCAGCATCGTAGAGCTCGAAAAGTAGTGTGAAATCAAGCTAAAAATCACCGAATTCAGAACTCGGAGTCAACGGATATTCATAAAACCGTTTACGTAAAGAAACCATATTTCGCGGCTAACTAGGTGAAACGAGACCAACTAGCCACGAGTTCTGAAATCAAAATCAGAAACGCCAGGATCGTAGAGCTCGAAAAGTACTGTGAAATCAAGCTAAAAATCACCGAATTCAGAACTCGGAGTCAACGGATATTCATAAAACCGTTTACGTAAAGAAACCACATTTCGCGGCTAAATAGGTGAAACGAGACCTACTAGCCACGAGTTCTGAAATCGAAATCCGAAATGCAAGGATCGTAGAGCTCGAAAATTAGTGTGAAATCAAGCTAAAAATCACCGAATTCAGAACTCGGAGTCAACGGATATTCATAAAACCGTTTACGTAAAGAAACCACATTTCGCGGCTAACTAGGTGAAACGAGACCTACTAATCACGAGTTCTGAAATCGAAATCCGAAAATCCAGGATTGTAGAGCTCGAAAACTAGTGTGAAATCAAGTTTAAAATCACCGAATTCAGAACTCGGAGTCAACGGATATTCATAAAACCGTTTACGTAAAGAAACCACATTTCGCGGCTAACTAGGTGAAACGAGACCTACTAGCCACGAGTTTTGAAATCGAAATCCGAAAACCTAAGATTGTAGAGCTCGAAAATTAGTGTGAAATCAAGCTAAAAATCACCGAATTCAGAACTCGGAGTCAACGGATATTCATAAAACCGTTTACGTAAAGAAACCACATTTCGCGGCTAACTAGGTGAAACGAGACCTACTAGGCACGAGTTCTGAAATCGAAATCCAAAAATCCAGGATTGTAGAGCTCGAAAAGTAGTGTGAAATCAAGCTAAAAATCACCGAATTCAGAACTCGGAGTCAACGGATATTCATAAAACCGTTTACGTAAAGAAACCACATTTCGCGGCTAACTAGGTGAAACGAGACCTACTAGCCACGAGTTCTGAAATCGAAATCCGAAAACCTAAGATTGTAGAGCTCGAAAAGTAGTGTGAAATCAAGCTAAAAATCACCGAATTCAGAACTCGGAGTCAACGGATATTCATAAAACCGTTTACGTAAAGAAACCACATTTCGCGGCTAACTAGGTGAAACGAGACCTACTAGCCACGAGTTCTGAAATCGAAATCCGAAAATCTAAGATTGTAGACCTCGAAAATTAGTGTGAAATCAAGCTAAAAATCACCGAATTCAGAACTCGTAGTCAGCGGATATTCATAAAACCGTTTACGTAAAGAAACCACATTTCGCGGCTAACTAGGTGAAATGAGACCTACTAGTCACGAGTTCTGAAATCGAAATCCGAAAATCCAGGATTGTAGAGCTCGAAAAGTAGTGTGAAATCAAGCTAAAAATCACCGAATTCAGAACTCGGAGTCAACGGATATTCATGAAACCGTTTACGTAAAGAAACCACATTGCGCGGCTAACTAGGTGAAACGAGACCTCCTAGCCACGAGTTCTGAAATCGAAATCCGAAAACCTAAGATTGTAGAGCTCGAAAAGTAGTGTGAAATCAAGCTAAAAATCACCGAATTCAGAACTCGGAGTCAACGGATATTCATAAAACCGTTTACGTAAAGAAACCACATTTCGCGGCTAACTAGGTGAAACGAGACCAACTAGCCACGAGTTCTGAAATCAAAATCAGAAACGCCAGGATCGTAGAGCTCGAAAAGTAGTGTGAAATCAAGCTAAAAATCACCGAATTCAGAACTCGGAGTCAACGGATATTCATAAAACCGTTTACGTAAAGAAACCACATTTCGCGGCTAACTACGTGAAACGAGACCAACTAGCCACGAGTTCTGAAATCGAAATCCGAAAACCTAAGATTGTAGAGCTCGAAAAGTAGTGTGAAATCAAGCTAAAAATCACCGAATTCAGAACTCGGAGTCAACGGATATACATTAAACCGTTTACGTAAAGAAACCACATTTCGCGGCTAACTAGGTGAAACGAGACCCACTAGCCACGAGTTCTGAAATCGAAATCCGAAAATCCAGGATTGTAGAGCTCGAAAAGTAGTGTGAAATCAAGCTAAAAATCACCGAATTCAGAACTCGGAGTCAACGGATATTCATAAAACCGTTTACGTAAAGAAACCACATTTCGCGGCTAACTAGGTGAAACGAGACCTACTAGCCACGAGTTCTGAAATCGAAATCCGAAAATTCAGGATTGTAGAGCTCGAAAAGTAGTGTGAAATCAAGCTAAAAATCACCGAATTCAGAACTCGGAGTCAACGGATATTAATAAAACCGTTTACGTAAAGAAACCACATTTCGCGGCTAACTAGGTGAAACGAGACCTACTAGTCACGAGTTCTGAAATCGAAATCCAAAAATCCGGGATTGTAGAGCTCGAAAAGTAGTGTGAAATCAAGCTAAAAATCACCGAATTCAGAACTCGGAGTCAACGGATATTCATAAAACCGTTTACGTAAAGAAACCACATTTCGCGGCTAACTAGGTGAAACGAGATCTACAAGCCACGAGTTCTGAAATCGAAATCCGAAAACCTAAGATTGTAGAGCTCGAAAATTAGGTTGAAATCAAGCTAAAAATCACCGAATTCAGAACTCGGAGTCAACGGATATTCATAAAACCGTTTACGTAAAGAAACCACATTTCGCGGCTAACTAGGTGAAACGAGACCTACTAGTCACGAGTTCTGAAATCGAAATCCGAAAATCCAGGATTGTAGAGCTCGAAAAGTAGTGTGAAATCAAGCTAAAAATCACCGAATTCAGAACTCGGAGTCAACAGATATTCATAAAACCGTTTACGTAAAGAAACCACATTTCGCGGCTAACTTGGTGAAACGAGACCTACTAGCCACGAGTTCTGAAATCAAAATCCGAAAACCTAAGATTGTAGAGCTCGAAAAGTAGTGTGAAATCAAGATAAAAATCACCGAATTCAGAACTCGGAGTCAACGGATATTCATAAAACCGTTTACGTAAAGAAACCACATTTCGCGGCTAACTAGGTGAAACGAGACCAACTAGCCACGAGTTCTGAAATCAAAATCAGAAACGCCAGGATCGTAGAGCTCGAAAAGTAGTGTGTAATCAAGCTAAAAATCACCGAATTCAGAACTCGGAGTCAACGGATATTCATAAAACCGTTTACGTAAAGAAACCACATTTCGCGGCTAACTACGTGAAACGAGACCAACTAGCCACGAGTTCTGAAATCGAAATCCGAAAACCTAAGATTGTAGAGCTCGAAAAGTAGTGTGAAATCAAGCTAAAAATCACCGAATTCAGAACTCGGAGTCAACGGATATACATTAAACCGTTTACGTAAAGAAACCACATTTCGCGGCTAACTAGGTGAAACGAGACCCACTAGCCACGAGTTCTGAAATCGAAATCCGAAAATCCAGGATTGTAGAGCTCGAAAAGTAGTGTGAAATCAAGCTAAAAATCACCGAATTCAGAACTCGGAGTCAACGGATATTCATAAAACCGTTTACGTAAAGAAACCACATTTCGCGGCTAACTAGGTGAAACGAGACCTACTAGCCACGAGTTCTGAAATCGAAATCCGAAAATCCAGGATTGTAGAGCTCGAAAAGTAGTGTGAAATCAAGCTAAAAATCACCGAATTCAGAACTCGGAGTCAACGGATATTCATAAAACCGTTTACGTAAAGAAACCACATTTCGCGGCAAACTAGATGAAACGAGACCTACTAGCCACGAGTTCTGAAATCGAAATCCGAAAACCGAAGATTGTAGAGCTCGAAAAGTAGTGTGAAATCAAGCTAAAAATCACCGAATTCAGAACTCGGAGTCAACGGATATTCATAAAACCGTTTACGTAAAGAAACCACATTTCGCGGCAAACTAGGTGAAACGAGACCAACTAGCCACGAGTTCTAAAATCGAAATCAGAAATGCCAGGATCGTAGAGCTCGGAAAATAGTGTGAAATCAAGCTAAAAATCACCGAATTCAGAACTCGGAGTCAACGGATATTCATAAAACCGTTTACGTAAAGAAACCACATTTCGCGGCTAACTAGGTGAAACGAGACCAACTAGCCACGAGTTCTGAAATCAAAATCAGAAACGCCAGGATCGTAGAGCTCGAAAAGTAGTGTGAAATCAAGCTAAAAATCACCGAATTCAGAACTCGGAGTCAACGGATATTCATAAAACCGTTTACGTAAAGAAACCACATTTCGCGGCTAACTAGGTGAAACGAGACCTACTAGCCACGAGTTCTGAAATCGAAATCCGAAAACCCAGGATTGTAGAGCTCGAAAAGTAGTGTGAAATCAAGCTAAAAATCACCGAATTCAGAACTCGGAGTCAACGGATATTCATAAAACCGTTTACGTAAAGAAACCACATTTCGCAGCTAACTAGGTGAAACGAGACCTACTAGCCACGAGTTCTGAAATCGAAATCCGAAAACCTAAGATTGTAGAGCTCGAAAATTAGTGTGAAATCAAGCTAAAAATCACCGAATTCAGAACTCGGAGTCAACGGATATTCATAAAACCGTTTACGTAAAGAAACCACATTTCGCGGCTAACTAGGTGAAACGAGACCTACTAGTCACGAGTTCCGAAATCGAAATATGAAAATCCAGGATTGTAGAGCTCGAAAAGTAGTGTGAAATCAAGCTAAAAATCAACGAATTCAGAACTCGGAGTCAACGGATATTCATAAAACCGTTTACGTAAAGAAACCACATTTCGCGGCTAACTTGGTGAAATGAGACCTACTAGCCACGAGTTCTGAAATCGAAATCCGAAAACCTAAGATTGTAGAGCTCGAAAAGTAGTGTGAAATCAAGCTAAAAATCACCGAATTCAGAAATCGGAGTCAACGGATATTCATAAAACCGTTTACGTAAAGAAACCACATTTCGCGGCTAACTAGGTGAAACGAGACCAACTAGCCACGAGTTCTGAAATCAAAATCAGAAACGCCAGGATCGTAGAGCTCAAAAAGTAGTGTGAAATCAAGCTAAAAATCACCGAATTCAGAACTCGGAGTCAACGGATATTCATAAAACCGTTTACGTAAAGAAACCACATTTCGCGGCTAACTAGGTGAAACGAGACCTACTAGCCACGAGTTCTGAAATCGAAATCCGAAAACCCAGGATTGTAGAGCTCAAAAAGTAGTGTGAAATCAAGCTAAAAATCACCGAATTCAGAACTCGGAGTCAACGGATATTCATAAAACCGTTTACGTAAAGAAACCACATTTCGCAGCTAACTAGGTGAAACGAGACCTACTAGCCACGAGTTCTGAAATCGAAATCCGAAAACCTAAGATTGTAGAGCTCGAAAATTAGTGTGAAATCAAGCTAAAAATCACCGAATTCAGAAATCGGAGTCAACGGATATTCATAAAACCGTTTACGTAAAGAAACCACATTTCGCGGCTAACTAGGTGAAACGAGACCAACTAGCCACGAGTTCTGAAATCAAAATCAGAAACGCCAGGATCGTAGAGCTCGAAAAGTAGTGTGAAATCAAGCTAAAATCACCGAATTCAGAACTCGGAGTCAACGGATATTCATAAAACCGTTTACGTAAAGAAACCACATTTCGCGGCTAACTAGGTGAAACGAGACCAACTAGCCACGAGTTCTGAAATCAAAATCAGAAACGCCAGGATCGTAGAGCTCGAAAAGTAGTGTGAAATCAAGCTAAAAATCACCGAATTCAGAACTCGGAGTCAACGGATATTCATAAAACCGTTTACGTAAAGAAACCACATTTCGCGGCTAACTAGGTGAAACGAGACCTACTAGCTACGAGTTCTGAAATCGAAATCCGAAAACCCAGGATTGTAGAGCTCGAAAAGTAGTGTGAAATCAAGCTAAAAATCACCGAATTCAGAACTCGGAGTCAACGGATATTCATAAAACCGTTTACGTAAAGAAACCACATTTCGCAGCTAACTAGGTGAAACGAGACCTACTAGCCACGAGTTCTGAAATCGAAATCCGAAAACCTAAGATTGTCGAGCTCGAAAATTAGTGTGAAATCAAGCTAAAAATCACCGAATTCAGAACTCGGAGTCAACGGATATTCATAAAACCGTTTACGTAAAGAAACCACATTTCGCGGCTAACTAGGTGAAACGAGACCTACTAGTCACGAGTTCCGAAATCGAAATATGAAAATCCAGGATTGTAGAGCTCGAAAAGTAGTGTGAAATCAAGCTAAAAAGCAACGAATTCAGAACTCGGAATCAACGGATATTCATAAAACCGTTTACGTAAAGAAACCACATTTCGCGGCTAACTAGGTGAAATGAGACCTACTAGCCACGAGTTCTGAAATCGAAATCCGAAAACCTAAGATTGTAGAGCTCGAAAAGTAGTGTGAAATCAAGCTAAAAATCACCGAATTCAGAAATCGGAGTCAACGGATATTCATAAAACCGTTTACGTAAAGAAACCACATTTCGCGGCTAACTAGGTGAAACGAGACCAACTAGCCACGAGTTCTGAAATCAAAATCAGAAACGCCAGGATCGTAGAGCTCAAAAAGTAGTGTGAAATCAAGCTAAAAATCACCGAATTCAGAACTCGGAGTCAACGGATATTCATAAAACCGTTTACGTAAAGAAACCACATTTCGCGGCTAACTAGGTGAAACGAGACCTACTAGCCACGAGTTCTGAAATCGAAATCCGAAAACCCAGGATTGTAGAGCTCGAAAAGTAGTGTGAAATCAAGCTAAAAATCACCGAATTCAGAACTCGGAGTCAACGGATATTCATAAAACCGTTTACGTAAAGAAACCACATTTCGCAGCTAACTAGGTGAAACGAGACCTACTAGCCACGAGTTCTGAAATCGAAATCCGAAAACCTAAGATTGTAGAGCTCGAAAAGTAGTGTGAAATCAAGCTAAAAATCACCGAATTCAGAACTCGGAGTCAACGGATATTCATAAAACCGTTTACGTAAAGAAACCACATTTCGTAGCTAACTAGGTGAAACGAGACCTACTAGCCACGAGTTCTGAAATCGAAATCCGAAAACTTAAGATTGTAGAGCTCGAAAATTAGTGTGAAATCAAGCTAAAAATCACCGAATTCAGAACTCGGAGTCAACGGATATTCATAAAACCGTTTACGTAAAGAAACCACATTTCGCGGCTAACTAGGTGAAACGAGACCTACTAGTCACGAGTTCTGAAATCGAAATATGAAAATCCAGGATTGTAGAGCTCGAAAAGTAGTGTGAAATCAAGCTAAAAATCACGAATTCAGAACTCGGAGTAAACGGATATTCATAAAACCGTTTACGTAAAGAAACCACATTTCGCGGCTAACTAGGTGAAACGAGACCTACTAGCCACGAGTTCTGAAATCGAAATCCGAAAACCTAAGATTGTAGAGCTCGAAAATTAGTGTGAAATCAAGCTAAAAATCACCGAATTCAGAACTCGGAGTCAACGGATATTCATAAAACCGTTTACGTAAAGAAACCACATTTCGCGGCTAACTAGGTGAAACGAGACCTACTAGTCACGAGTTCTGAAATCGAAATATGAAAATCCAGGATTGTAGAGCTCGAAAAGTAGTGTGAAATCAAGCTAAAAATCACGAATTCAGAACTCGGAGTAAACGGATATTCATAAAACCGTTTACGTAAAGAAACCACATTTCGCGGCTAACTAGGTGAAACGAGACCTACTAGCCACGAGTTCTGAAATCGAAATCCGAAATGCAAGGATTGTAGAGCTCGAAAATTAGTGTGAAATCAAGCTAAAAATCACCGAATTCAGAACTCGGAGTCAACGGATATTCATAAAACCGTTTACGTAAAGAAACCACATTTCGCGGCTAACTAGGTGAAACGAGACCTACTAGCCACGAGTTCTGAAATCGAAATCCGAAAATTCAGGATTGTAGAGCTCGAAAAGTAGTGTGAAATCAAGCTAAAAATCACCGAATTCAGAACTCGGAGTCAGCGGATTTTCATAAAACCGTTTACGTAAAGAAACCACATTTCGCGGCTAACTAGGTGAAACGAGACCTACTAGCCACGAGTTCTGAAATCGAAATTCGAAAACCTAAGATTGTAGAGCTCGAAAAGTAGTGTGAAATCAAGCTAAAAATCGCCGAATTCAGAACTCAGAGTCAACGGATATTCATAAAACCGTTTACGTAAAGAAACCACATTTCGCGGCTAACTAGGTAAAACGAGACCAACAAGCCACGAGTTCTGAAATCAAAATTAGAAACGCCAGGATCGTAGAGCTCGAAAATTAGTGTGAAATCAAGCTAAAAATCACCGAATTCAGAACTCGGAGTCAACGGATATTCATAAAACCGTTTACGTAAAGAAACCACATTTCGCGGCTAAATAGGTGAAACGAGACCTACTAGCCACGACTTCTGAAATCGAAATCCGAAAACCCAGGATTGTAGAGCTCGAAAAGTAGCGTGAAATCAAGCTAAAAATCACCGAATTCAGAACTCGGAGTCAACCCATATTCATAAAACCGTTTACGTAAAGAAACCACATTTCGCGGCTAAATAGGTGAAACGAGACCAACTAGCCACGAGTTCTGAAATCAAAATCCGAAACTCCATAATCGTAGAGCTTGAAAAGTAGTGTGAAATCAAGCTAAAAATCACCGAATTCAGAACTCGGAGTCAACGGATATTCATAAAACCGTTTACGTAAAGAAACCACATTTCGCGGCAAACTAGGTGAAACGAGACCAACTAGCCACGAGTTCTGAAATCAAAATCAGAAATGCCAGGATCGTAGAGCTCGAAAAATAGTGTGAAATCAAGCTAAAAATCACCGAATTGAGAACTCGGAGTCAACCAATATTCGTAAAACCGTTTACGTAAAGAAACCACATTTCGCGACTAACTAGGTGAAACGAGACCAACTAGCCACGAGTTCTGAAATCAAAATCCGAAACTCCATAATCGTAGAGCTTGAAAAGTAGTGTGAAATCAAGCTAAAAATCACCGAATTCAGAACTCGGAGTCAACGGATATTCATAAAACCGTTTACGTAAAGAAACCACATTTCGCGGCTAACTAGGTGAAACGAGACCAACTAGCCACGAGTTCTGAAATCAAAATCAGAAATGCCAGGATCGTAGAGCTCGAAAAATAGTGTGAAATCAAGCTAAAAATCACCGAATTCAGAACTCGGAGTCAACGGATATTCATAAAACCGTTTACGTAAAGAAACCACATTTTGCGGCAAACTAGGTGAAACGAGACCTACTAGCCACAAGTTCTGAAATCGAAATCCGAAAACCCAGGATTGTAGAGCTCGAAAAGTAGTGTGAAATCAAGCTAAAAATCACCGAATTCAGAACTCGGAGTCAACGGATATTCATAAAACCGTTTACGTAAAGAAACCACATTTCGCGGCAAACTAGGTGAAACGAGACCAACTAGCCACGAGTTCTGAAATCGAAATCAGAAATGCCAGGATCGTAGAGCTCGAAAAATAGTGTGAAATCAAGCTAAAAATCACCGAATTCAGAACTCGGAGTCAACGGATATTCATAAAACCGTTTACGTAAAGAAACCACATTTCGCGGCTAACTAGGTGATACGAGACCAACTAGCCACGAGTTCTGAAATCAAAATCAGAAATGCCAGGATCGTAGAGCTCGAAAAATAGTGTGAAATCAAGCTAAAAATCACCGAATTGAGAACTCGGAGTCAACCAATATTCATAAAACCGTTTACGTAAAGAAACCACATTTCGCGACTAACTAGGTGAAACGAGACCAACTAGCCACGAGTTCTGAAATCAAAATCCGAAACTCCATAATCGTAGAGCTTGAAAAGTAGTGTGAAATCAATCTAAAAATCACCGAATTCAGAACTCGGAGTCAACGGATATTCATAAAACCGTTTACGTAAAGAAACCACATTTCGCGGCTAACTAGGTGAAACGAGACCTACTAGTCACGAGTTCTGAAATCGAAATATGAAAATCCAGGATTGTAGAGCTCGAAAAGTAGTGTGAAATCAAGCTAAAAATCAACGAATTCAGAACTCGGAGTCAACGGATATTCATAAAACCGTTTACGTAAAGAAACCACATTTCGCGGCTAACTAGGTGAAACGAGACCTACTAGCCACGAGTTCTGAAATCAAAATCCGAAAACCTAAGATTGTAGAGCTCGAAAAGTAGTGTGAAATCAAGCTAAAAATCACCGAATTCAGAAATCGGAGTCAACGGATATTCATAAAACCGTTTACGTAAAGAAACCACATTTCGCGGCTAACTAGGTGAAACGAGACCAACTAGCCACGAGTTCTGAAATCAAAATCCGAAACTCCATAATCGTAGAGCTTGAAAAGCAGTGTGAAATCAAGCTAAAAATCACCGAATTCAGAACTCGGAGTCAACGGATATTCATAAAACCGTTTACGTAAAGAAACCACATTTCGCGGCTAACTAGGTGAAACGAGACCAACTAGCCACGAGTTCTGAAATCAAAATCAGAAATGCCAGGATCGTAGATCTCGAAAAATAGTGTGAAATCAAGCTAAAAATCACCGAATTCAGAACTCGGAGTCAACGGATATTCATAAAACCGTTTACGTAAAGAAACCACATTTCGCAGCTAACTAGGTGAAACGAGACCTACTAGCCACGAGTTCTGAAATCGAAATCCGAAAACCTAAGATTGTAGAGCTCGAAAATTAGTGTGAAATCAAGCTAAAAATCACCGAATTCAGAACTCGGAGTCAATGGATATTCATAAAACCGTTTACGTAAAGAAACCACATTTCGCGGCTAAATAGGTGAAACGAGACCTACTAGCCACAAGTTCTGAAATCAAAATCCGAAACGCCAAGATTGTAGAGCTCGAAAAGTAGTGTGAAATCAAGCTAAAAATCACCGAATTCAGAACCCGGAGTCAACGGATATTCATAAAACCGTTTACGTAAAGAAACCACATTTAGCGGCTAACTAGGTGAAACGAGACCAACTAGCCACGAGTTCTGAAATCAAAATCCGAAACACCAGGCTCGTAGAGCTCGAAAATTAGTGTGAAATCAAGCTAAAAATCACCGAATTCAGAACTCGGAGTCAACCGATATTAATAAAACCGTTTACGTAAAGAAACCACATTTCGCGGCTAACTAGGTCAAACGGGACCAACTAGCCACGAGTTCTGAAATTAAAATCCGAAACTCCATAATCGTAGAGCTTGAAAAGTAGTGTGAAATCAAGCTAAAAATTACCGAATTCAGAGCTCGGAGTCAACGGATATTCATAAAACCGTTTACGTAAAGAAACCACATTTCGCGGCTAACTAGGTGAAACGAGACCAACTAGCCACGAGTTCTGAAATCAAAATCCGAAACGCCAGGATCGTAGAGCTCGAAAAGTAGTGTAAAATAAAGCAAAAAATCACCGAATTCAGAACTCGGAGTCAACGGATATTCATAAAACCGTTTACGTAAAGATACCACATTTCGCGGCTAACTAGGTGAAACAAGACCTACTAGCCACGAGTTCTGAAATCAAAATCCGAAAACCCAGGATTGTAGAGCTCGAAAAGTAGTGTGAAATCAAGCTAAAAATAACCGAATTCAGAACCCGGAGTCAACGGATATTCATAAAACCGTTTACGTAAAGAAACCACATTTCGCGGCAAACTAGGTGAAACGAGACCAACTAGCCACGAGTTCTGAAATCAAAATCAGAAATGCCAGGATCGTAGAGCTCGAAAAATAGTGTGAAATCAAGCTAAAAATCACCGAATTGAGAACTCGGAGTCAACCAATATTCGTAAAACCGTTTACGTAAAGAAACCACATTTCGCGACTAACTAGGTGAAACGAGACCAACTAGCCACGAGTTCTGAAATCAAAATCCGAAACTCCATAATCGTAGAGCTTGAAAAGTAGTGTGAAATCAAGCTAAAAATCACCGAATTCAGAACTCGGAGTCAACGGATATTCATAAAACCGTTTACGTAAAGAAACCACATTTCGCGGCTAACTAGGTGAAACGAGACCAACTAGCCACGAGTTCTGAAATCAAAATCAGAAATGCCAGGATCGTAGAGCTCGAAAAATAGTGTGAAATCAAGCTAAAAATCACCGAATTCAGAACTCGGAGTCAACGGATATTCATAAAACCGTTTACGTAAAGAAACCACATTTTGCGGCAAACTAGGTGAAACGAGACCTACTAGCCACAAGTTCTGAAATCGAAATCCGAAAACCCAGGATTGTAGAGCTCGAAAAGTAGTGTGAAATCAAGCTAAAAATCACCGAATTCAGAACTCGGAGTCAACGGATATTCATAAAACCGTTTACGTAAAGAAACCACATTTCGCGGCAAACTAGGTGAAACGAGACCAACTAGCCACGAGTTCTGAAATCGAAATCAGAAATGCCAGGATCGTAGAGCTCGAAAAATAGTGTGAAATCAAGCTAAAAATCACCGAATTCAGAACTCGGAGTCAACGGATATTCATAAAACCGTTTACGTAAAGAAACCACATTTCGCGGCTAACTAGGTGATACGAGACCAACTAGCCACGAGTTCTGAAATCAAAATCAGAAATGCCAGGATCGTAGAGCTCGAAAAATAGTGTGAAATCAAGCTAAAAATCACCGAATTGAGAACTCGGAGTCAACCAATATTCATAAAACCGTTTACGTAAAGAAACCACATTTCGCGACTAACTAGGTGAAACGAGACCAACTAGCCACGAGTTCTGAAATCAAAATCCGAAACTCCATAATCGTAGAGCTTGAAAAGTAGTGTGAAATCAATCTAAAAATCACCGAATTCAGAACTCGGAGTCAACGGATATTCATAAAACCGTTTACGTAAAGAAACCACATTTCGCGGCTAACTAGGTGAAACGAGACCTACTAGTCACGAGTTCTGAAATCGAAATATGAAAATCCAGGATTGTAGAGCTCGAAAAGTAGTGTGAAATCAAGCTAAAAATCAACGAATTCAGAACTCGGAGTCAACGGATATTCATAAAACCGTTTACGTAAAGAAACCACATTTCGCGGCTAACTAGGTGAAACGAGACCTACTAGCCACGAGTTCTGAAATCAAAATCCGAAAACCTAAGATTGTAGAGCTCGAAAAGTAGTGTGAAATCAAGCTAAAAATCACCGAATTCAGAAATCGGAGTCAACGGATATTCATAAAACCGTTTACGTAAAGAAACCACATTTCGCGGCTAACTAGGTGAAACGAGACCAACTAGCCACGAGTTCTGAAATCAAAATCCGAAACTCCATAATCGTAGAGCTTGAAAAGCAGTGTGAAATCAAGCTAAAAATCACCGAATTCAGAACTCGGAGTCAACGGATATTCATAAAACCGTTTACGTAAAGAAACCACATTTCGCGGCTAACTAGGTGAAACGAGACCAACTAGCCACGAGTTCTGAAATCAAAATCAGAAATGCCAGGATCGTAGATCTCGAAAAATAGTGTGAAATCAAGCTAAAAATCACCGAATTCAGAACTCGGAGTCAACGGATATTCATAAAACCGTTTACGTAAAGAAACCACATTTCGCAGCTAACTAGGTGAAACGAGACCTACTAGCCACGAGTTCTGAAATCGAAATCCGAAAACCTAAGATTGTAGAGCTCGAAAATTAGTGTGAAATCAAGCTAAAAATCACCGAATTCAGAACTCGGAGTCAATGGATATTCATAAAACCGTTTACGTAAAGAAACCACATTTCGCGGCTAAATAGGTGAAACGAGACCTACTAGCCACAAGTTCTGAAATCAAAATCCGAAACGCCAAGATTGTAGAGCTCGAAAAGTAGTGTGAAATCAAGCTAAAAATCACCGAATTCAGAACCCGGAGTCAACGGATATTCATAAAACCGTTTACGTAAAGAAACCACATTTAGCGGCTAACTAGGTGAAACGAGACCAACTAGCCACGAGTTCTGAAATCAAAATCCGAAACACCAGGCTCGTAGAGCTCGAAAATTAGTGTGAAATCAAGCTAAAAATCACCGAATTCAGAACTCGGAGTCAACCGATATTAATAAAACCGTTTACGTAAAGAAACCACATTTCGCGGCTAACTAGGTCAAACGGGACCAACTAGCCACGAGTTCTGAAATTAAAATCCGAAACTCCATAATCGTAGAGCTTGAAAAGTAGTGTGAAATCAAGCTAAAAATTACCGAATTCAGAGCTCGGAGTCAACGGATATTCATAAAACCGTTTACGTAAAGAAACCACATTTCGCGGCTAACTAGGTGAAACGAGACCAACTAGCCACGAGTTCTGAAATCAAAATCCGAAACGCCAGGATCGTAGAGCTCGAAAAGTAGTGTAAAATAAAGCAAAAAATCACCGAATTCAGAACTCGGAGTCAACGGATATTCATAAAACCGTTTACGTAAAGATACCACATTTCGCGGCTAACTAGGTGAAACAAGACCTACTAGCCACGAGTTCTGAAATCAAAATCCGAAAACCCAGGATTGTAGAGCTCGAAAAGTAGTGTGAAATCAAGCTAAAAATAACCGAATTCAGAACCCGGAGTCAACGGATATTCATAAAACCGTTTACGTAAAGAAACCACATTTCGCGGCTAACTAGGTGAAACGAGACCTACTAGCCACGAGTTCTGAAATCGAAATCCGAAAATCCAGGATTGTAGAGCTCGAAAAGTAGTGTGAAATCAAGCTAAAAATCACCGAATTCAGAACTCGGAGTCAACGGATATTCATAAAACCGTTTACGTAAAGAAACCACATTTCGCGGCTAACTAGGTGAAACGAGACCAACTAGCCACGAGTTCTGAAATCAAAATCCGAAAACCCAGGATTGTAGAGCTCGAAAAGTAGTGTGAAATCAAGCTAAAAATAACCGAATTCAGAACCCGGAGTCAACGGATATTCATAAAACCGTTTACGTAAAGAAACCACATTTCGCGGCTAACTAGGTGAAACGAGACCTACTAGCCACGAGTTCTGAAATCGAAATCCGAAAATCCAGGATTGTAGAGCTCGAAAAGTAGTGTGAAATCAAGCTAAAAATCACCGAATTCAGAACTCGGAGTCAACGGATATTCATAAAACCGTTTACGTAAAGAAACCACATTTCGCGACTAACTAGGTTAAACGAGACCAACTAGCAACGAGTTCTGAAATCAAAATCAGAAATTCCAGGATCGTAGAGCTCGAAAAGTAGTGTGGAATCAAGCTAAAAATCACTGAATTCAGAACTCGGAGTCAACGGATATTCATAAAACCGTTTACGTAAAGAGACCACAGTTCGCGGCTAAATAGGTGAAACGAGAGCTACTAGCCACGAGTTCTGAAATCGAAATCCGAAAATCCAGGATTGTAGAGCTCGAAAAGTAGTGTGTAATCAAGCTAAAAATCACCGAATTCAGAACTCGGAGTCAACGGATATTCATAAAACCGTTTACGTAAAGAAACCACATTTCGCGGCTAAATAGGTGAAACGAGACCTACTAGCCACAAGTTCTGAAATCAAAATCCGAAACGCCAAGATTGTAGAGCTCGAAAAGTAGTGTGAAATCAAGCTAAAAATCACCGAATTCAGAACTCGGAGTCAACGGATATTCATAAAACCGTTTACGTAAAGAAACCACATTTCGCGGCTAACTAGGTGAAACGAGACCTACTAGTCACGAGTTCTGAAATCGAAATATGAAAATCCAGGATTGTAGAGCTCGAAAAGTAGTGTGAAATCAAGCTAAAAATCAACGAATTCAGAACTCGGAGTCAACGGATATTCATAAAACCGTTTACGTAAAGAAACCACATTTCGCGGCTAACTAGGTGAAACGAGACCTACTAGCCACGAATTCTGAAATCGAAATCCGAAAACCTAAGATTG
Organism: Euonymus europaeus; assembly: GCA_963580455.1. Lineage (NCBI taxonomy): Eukaryota > Viridiplantae > Streptophyta > Magnoliopsida > Celastrales > Celastraceae > Euonymus > Euonymus europaeus. The sequence continues at coordinate 75,822 of OY756964.1, forward strand.
TAGAGCTCGAAAAGTAGTGTGAAATCAAGCTAAAAATCACCGAATTCAGAAATCGTAGTCAACGGATATTCATAAAACCGTTTACGTAAAGAAACCACATTTCGCGGCTAACTAGGTGAAACGAGACCAACTAGCCACGAGTTCTGAAATCAAAATCAGAAATGCCAGGATCGTAGAGCTCGAAAAGTAGTGTGAAATCAAGCTAAAAATCACCGAATTCAGAACTCGGAGTCAACGGATATTCATAAAACCGTTTACGTAAAGAAACCACATTTCGCGGCTAACTAGGTGAAACGAGACCTACTAGCCACGAGTTCTGAAATCGAAATCCAAAAACCTAAGATTGTAGAGCTCGAAAAGTAGTGTGAAATCAAGCTAAAAATCACCGAATTCAGAACTCGGAGTCAACGGATATTCATAAAACTGTTTACGTAAAGAAACCACATTTCGCGGCTAACTAGGTGAAACGAGACCTACTAGCCACGAGTTCTGAAATCGAAATCCGAAAACCCAGGATTGTAGAGCTCGAAAAGTAGTGTGAAATCAAGCTAAAAATCACCGAATTCAGAACTCGGAGTCAACGGATATTCATAAAACCGTTTACGTAAAGAAATTACATTTCGCGGCTAACTAGGTGAAACAAGACCAACTAGCCACGAGTTCTGAAATCAAAATCCAGAAGGCCAGGAACGTAGAGATCGAAAAGTAGTGTGAAATCAAGCTAAAAATCACCAAATTCAGAACTCGGAGTCAACGGATATTCATAAAACCGTTTACGTAAAGAAACCACATTTCGCGGCTAAATAGGTGAAACGAGACCTACTAGCCACGAGTTCTGAAATTGAAATCCGAAAACCCAGGATTGTAGAGCTCGAAAGTAGTGTGTAATCAAGCTAAAAATCACCGAATTCAGAACTCGGAGTCAATGGATATTCATAAAACCGTTTACGTAAAGAAACCACATTTCGCGGCTAACTAGGTTAAACGAGACCAACTAGCCACGAGTTCTTAAATCAAAATCAGAAATGCCAGGATCGTAGAGCTCGAAAAGTAGTGTGAAATCAAGCTAAAAATCACCGAATTCAGAACTCGGAGTCAACCGATATTCATAAAACCGTTTACGTAAAGAAACCACATTTCGCGGCTAAATAGGTGAAACGAGACCTACTAGCCACGAGTTCTGAAATCGAAATCCGAAAATCCAGGATTGTAGAGCTCGAAAAGTAGTGTGTCATCAAGCTAAAAATCACCGAATTCAGAACTCGGAGTCAACGGATATTCATAAAACCGTTTACGTAAAGAAACCACATTTCGCGTCTAAATAGGTGAAACAAGACCTACTAGCCACAAGTTCTGAAATCAAAATCCGAAACGCCAACATTGTAGACCTCGAAAAGTAGTGTGAAATCAAGCTAAAAATCACCGAATTCAGAACTCGGAGTCAACGGATATTCATAAAACCGTTTACGTAAAGAAACCACATTTCGCGGCTAACTAGGTGAAACGAGACCAACTAGCCACGAGTTCTGAAATCAAAATCCGAAACACCAGGCTCGTAGAGCTCGAAAATTAGTGTGAAATCAAGCTAAAAATCACCGAATTCAGAAGTCGGAGTCAACCGATATTAATAAAACCGTTTACGTAAAGAAACCACATTTCGCGGCTAACTAGGTCAAACGAGACCAACTAGCCACGAGTTCTGAAATCAAAATCCGAAACTCCATAATCGTAGAGCTTGAAAAGTAGTGTGAAATCAAGCTAAAAATTACCGAATTCAGAGCTCGGAGTCAACGGATATTCATAAAACCGTTTACGTAAAGAAACCACATTTTGCGGCTAACTAGGTGAAACGAGACCAACTAGCCACGAGTTCTGAAATCAAAATCCGAAACACCAGGATCGTAGAGCTCGAAAAGTAGTGTGAAATAAAGCAAAAAATCACCGAATTCAGAACTCGGAGTCAACGGATATTCATAAAACCGTTTACGTAAAGATACCACATTTCGCGGCTAACTAGGGGAAACGAGACCTACTAGCCACGAGTTCTGAAATAAAAATCCGAAAACCCAGGATTGTAGAGCTCGAAAAGTAGTGTGAAATCAAGCTAAAAATCACCGAATTCAGAACTCGGAGTCAACGGAAATTTATAAAACCGTTTACGTAAAGAAACCACATTTCGCGGCTAAATAGGTGAAACGAGACCTAATAGCCACGAGTTCTGAAATCGAAATCCGAAAACCCAGGATTGTAGAGCTCGAAAGTAGTTTGTAATCAAGCTAAAAATCACCGAATTCAGAACTCGGAGTCAATGGATATTCATAAAACCGTTTACGTAAAGAAACCACATTTCGCGGCTAACTAGGTTAAACGAGACCAACTAGCCACGAGTTCTTAAATCAAAATCAGAAATACCAGGATCGTAGAGCTCGAAAAGTAGTGTGAAATCAAGCTAAAAATCACCGAATTCAGAACTCGGAGTCAACGGATATTCATAAAACCGTTTACGTAAAGAAACCACAATTCGCGGCTAAATAGGTGAAACGAGAGCTACTAGCCACGAGTTCTGAAATCAAAATCCGAAAATCCAGGATTGTAGAGCTCGAAAAGTAGTGTGTAATCAAGCTAAAAATCACCGAATTCAGAACTCGGAGTCAACGGATATTCATAAAACCGTTTACGTAAAGAAACCACATTTTGCGGCTAAATAGATGAAACGAGACCTACTAGCCACAAGTTCTGAAATCAAAATCCGAAACGCCAAGATTGTAGAGCTCGAAAAGTAGTGTGAAATCAAGCTAAAAATCACGAAATTCAGAACTCGGAGTCAACGAATATTCATAAAACCGTTTACGTAAAGAAACCACATTTCGCGGCTAAATAGGTGAAACGAGACCTACTAGCCACGAGTTCTGAAATCGAAATCCGAAAACCCAGGATTGTAGAGCTCGAAAGTAGTGTGTAATCAAGCTAAAAATCACCGAATTCAGAACTCGGAGTCAATGGATATTCATAAAACCGTTTACGTAAAGAAACCACATTTCGCGGCTAACAAGGGGAAACGAGACCTACTAGCCACGAGTTCTGAAATCAAAATCCGAAAACCCAGGATTGTAGAGCTCGAAAAGTAGTGTGAAATCAAGCTAAAAATCACCGAATTCAGAACCCGGAGTCAACGGATATTCATAAAACCGTTTACGTAAAGAAACCACATTTCGCGGCTAACTTGGTGAAACGAGACCTACTAGCCACGAGTTCTGAAATCGAAATCCGAAAACCCAGGATTGTAGAGCTCGAAAGTAGTGTGTAATCAAGCTAAAAATCACCGAATTCAGAACTCGGAGTCAACGGATATTCATAAAACCGTTTACGTAAAGATACCACATTTCGCGGCTAACTAGGGGAAACGAGACCTACTAGCCACGAGTTCTGAAATCAAAATCCGAAAACCCAGGATTGTAGAGCTCGAAAAGTAGTGTGAAATCAAGCTAAAAATCACCGAATTCAGAACCCGGAGTCAACGGATATTCATAAAACCGTTTACGTAAAGAAACCACATTTCGCGGCTAACTAGGTGAAACGAGACCAACTAGCCACGAGTTCTGAAATCAAAATCCGAAACACCAGGCTCGTAGAGCTCGAAAATTAGTGTGAAATCAAGCTAAAAATCACCGAATTCAGAAGTCGGAGTCAACCGATATTAATAAAACCGTTTACGTAAAGAAACCACATTTCGCGGCTAACTAGGTCAAACGAGACCAACTAGCCACGAGTTCTGAAATCAAAATCCGAAACTCCATAATCGTAGAGATCGAAAAGTAGTGTGAAATCAAGCTAAAAATCACCAAATTCAGAACTCGGAGTCAACGGATATTCATAAAACCGTTTACGTAAAGAAACCACATTTCGCGGCTAAATAGGTGAAACGAGACCTACTAGCCACGAGTTCTGAAATTGAAATCCGAAAACCCAGGATTGTAGAGCTCGAAAGTAGTGTGTAATCAAGCTAAAAATCACCGAATTCAGAACTCGGAGTCAATGGATATTCATAAAACCGTTTACGTAAAGAAACCACATTTCGCGGCTAACTAGGTTAAACGAGACCAACTAGCCACGAGTTCTTAAATCAAAATCAGAAATGCCAGGATCGTAGAGCTCGAAAAGTAGTGTGAAATCAAGCTAAAAATCACCGAATTCAGAACTCGGAGTCAACCGATATTCATAAAACCGTTTACGTAAAGAAACCACATTTCGCGGCTAAATAGGTGAAACGAGACCTACTAGCCACGAGTTCTGAAATCGAAATCCGAAAATCCAGGATTGTAGAGCTCGAAAAGTAGTGTGTCATCAAGCTAAAAATCACCGAATTCAGAACTCGGAGTCAACGGATATTCATAAAACCGTTTACGTAAAGAAACCACATTTCGCGTCTAAATAGGTGAAACAAGACCTACTAGCCACAAGTTCTGAAATCAAAATCCGAAACGCCAAGATTGTAGACCTCGAAAAGTAGTGTGAAATCAAGCTAAAAATCACCGAATTCAGAACTCGGAGTCAACGGATATTCATAAAACCGTTTACGTAAAGAAACCACATTTCGCGGCTAACTAGGTGAAACGAGACCAACTAGCCACGAGTTCTGAAATCAAAATCCGAAACACCAGGCTCGTAGAGCTCGAAAATTAGTGTGAAATCAAGCTAAAAATCACCGAATTCAGAAGTCGGAGTCAACCGATATTAATAAAACCGTTTACGTAAAGAAACCACATTTCGCGGCTAACTAGGTCAAACGAGACCAACTAGCCACGAGTTCTGAAATCAAAATCCGAAACTCCATAATCGTAGAGCTTGAAAAGTAGTGTGAAATCAAGCTAAAAATTACCGAATTCAGAGCTCGGAGTCAACGGATATTCATAAAACCGTTTACGTAAAGAAACCACATTTTGCGGCTAACTAGGTGAAACGAGACCAACTAGCCACGAGTTCTGAAATCAAAATCCGAAACACCAGGATCGTAGAGCTCGAAAAGTAGTGTGAAATAAAGCAAAAAATCACCGAATTCAGAACTCGGAGTCAACGGATATTCATAAAACCGTTTACGTAAAGATACCACATTTCGCGGCTAACTAGGGGAAACGAGACCTACTAGCCACGAGTTCTGAAATAAAAATCCGAAAACCCAGGATTGTAGAGCTCGAAAAGTAGTGTGAAATCAAGCTAAAAATCACCGAATTCAGAACTCGGAGTCAACGGAAATTTATAAAACCGTTTACGTAAAGAAACCACATTTCGCGGCTAAATAGGTGAAACGAGACCTAATAGCCACGAGTTCTGAAATCGAAATCCGAAAACCCAGGATTGTAGAGCTCGAAAGTAGTTTGTAATCAAGCTAAAAATCACCGAATTCAGAACTCGGAGTCAATGGATATTCATAAAACCGTTTACGTAAAGAAACCACATTTCGCGGCTAACTAGGTTAAACGAGACCAACTAGCCACGAGTTCTTAAATCAAAATCAGAAATACCAGGATCGTAGAGCTCGAAAAGTAGTGTGAAATCAAGCTAAAAATCACCGAATTCAGAACTCGGAGTCAACGGATATTCATAAAACCGTTTACGTAAAGAAACCACAATTCGCGGCTAAATAGGTGAAACGAGAGCTACTAGCCACGAGTTCTGAAATCAAAATCCGAAAATCCAGGATTGTAGAGCTCGAAAAGTAGTGTGTAATCAAGCTAAAAATCACCGAATTCAGAACTCGGAGTCAACGGATATTCATAAAACCGTTTACGTAAAGAAACCACATTTTGCGGCTAAATAGATGAAACGAGACCTACTAGCCACAAGTTCTGAAATCAAAATCCGAAACGCCAAGATTGTAGAGCTCGAAAAGTAGTGTGAAATCAAGCTAAAAATCACGAAATTCAGAACTCGGAGTCAACGAATATTCATAAAACCGTTTACGTAAAGAAACCACATTTCGCGGCTAAATAGGTGAAACGAGACCTACTAGCCACGAGTTCTGAAATCGAAATCCGAAAACCCAGGATTGTAGAGCTCGAAAGTAGTGTGTAATCAAGCTAAAAATCACCGAATTCAGAACTCGGAGTCAATGGATATTCATAAAACCGTTTACGTAAAGAAACCACATTTCGCGGCTAACAAGGGGAAACGAGACCTACTAGCCACGAGTTCTGAAATCAAAATCCGAAAACCCAGGATTGTAGAGCTCGAAAAGTAGTGTGAAATCAAGCTAAAAATCACCGAATTCAGAACCCGGAGTCAACGGATATTCATAAAACCGTTTACGTAAAGAAACCACATTTCGCGGCTAACTTGGTGAAACGAGACCTACTAGCCACGAGTTCTGAAATCGAAATCCGAAAACCCAGGATTGTAGAGCTCGAAAGTAGTGTGTAATCAAGCTAAAAATCACCGAATTCAGAACTCGGAGTCAACGGATATTCATAAAACCGTTTACGTAAAGATACCACATTTCGCGGCTAACTAGGGGAAACGAGACCTACTAGCCACGAGTTCTGAAATCAAAATCCGAAAACCCAGGATTGTAGAGCTCGAAAAGTAGTGTGAAATCAAGCTAAAAATCACCGAATTCAGAACCCGGAGTCAACGGATATTCATAAAACCGTTTACGTAAAGAAACCACATTTCGCGGCTAACTAGGTGAAACGAGACCAACTAGCCACGAGTTCTGAAATCAAAATCCGAAACACCAGGCTCGTAGAGCTCGAAAATTAGTGTGAAATCAAGCTAAAAATCACCGAATTCAGAAGTCGGAGTCAACCGATATTAATAAAACCGTTTACGTAAAGAAACCACATTTCGCGGCTAACTAGGTCAAACGAGACCAACTAGCCACGAGTTCTGAAATCAAAATCCGAAACTCCATAATCGTAGAGCTTGAAATGTAGTGTGAAATCAAGCTAAAAATTACCGAATTCAGAGCTCGGAGTCAACGGATATTCATAAAACCGTTTACGTAAAGAAACCACATTTTGCGGCTAACTAGGTGAAACGAGACCAACTAGCCACGAGTTCTGAAATCAAAATCCGAAACGCCAGGATCGTAGAGCTCGAAAAGTAGTGTGAAATAAAGCAAAAAATCACCGAATTCAGAACTCGGAGTCAACGGATATTCATAAAACCGTTTACGTAAAGATACCACATTTCGCGGCTAACTAGGGGAAACGAGACCTACTAGCCACGAGTTCTGAAATCAAAATCCGAAAACCCAGGATTGTAGAGCTCGAAAAGTAGTGTGAAATCAAGCTAAAAATCACCGAATTCAGAACCCGGAGTCAACGGATATTCATAAAACCGTTTACGTAAAGAAACCACATTTCGCGGCTAACTAGGTGAAACGAGACCTACTAGCCACGAGTTCTGAAATCGAAATCCGAAAATCCAGAATTGTAGAGCTCGAAAAGTAGTGTGAAATCAAGCTAAAAATCACCGAATTCAGAACTCGGAGTCAACGGAAATTCATAAAACCGTTTACGTAAAGAAACCACATTTCGCGGCTAAATAGGTGAAGCGAGACCTAATAGCCACGAGTTCTGAAATCGAAATCCGAAAACCCAGGATTGTAGAGCTCGAAAGTAGTGTGTAATCAAGCTAAAAATCACCGAATTCAGAACTCGGAGTCAATGGATATTCATAAAACCGTTTACGTAAAGAAACCACATTTCGCGGCTAACTAGGTTAAACGAGACCAACTAGCCACGAGTTCTTAAATCAAAATCAGAAATACCAGGATCGTAGAGCTCGAAAAGTAGTGTGAAATCAAGCTAAAAATCACCGAATTCAGAACTCGGAGTCAACGGATATTCATAAAACCGTTTACGTAAAGAAACCACAATTCGCGGCTAAATAGGTGAAACGAGAGCTACTAGCCACGAGTTCTGAAATCAAAATCCGAAAATCCAGGATTGTAGAGCTCGAAAAGTAGTGTGTAATCAAGCTAAAAATCACCGAATTCAGAACTCGGAGTCAACGGATATTCATAAAACCGTTTACGTAAAGAAACCACATTTCGCGGCTAAATAGATGAAACGAGACCTACTAGCCACAAGTTCTGAAATCATAATCCGAAACGCCAAGATTGTAGAGCTCGAAAAGTAGTGTGAAATCAAGCTAAAAATCACGAAATTCAGAACTCGGAGTCAACGGATATTCATAAAACCGTTTACGTAAAGAAACCACATTTCGCGGCTAAATAGGTGAAACGAGACCTACTAGCCACGAGTTCTGAAATCGAAATCCGAAAACCCAGGATTGTAGAGCTCGAAAGTAGTGTGTAATCAAGCTAAAAATCACCGAATTCAGAACTCGGAGTCAATGGATATTCATAAAACCGTTTACGTAAAGAAACCACATTTCGCGGCTAACTAGGGGAAACGAGACCTACTAGCCACGAGTTCTGAAATCAAAATCCGAAAACCCAGGATTGTAGAGCTCGAAAAGTAGTGTGAAATCAAGATAAAAATCACCGAATTCAGAACCCGGAGTCAACGGATATTCATAAAACCGTTTACGTAAAGAAACCACATTTCGCGGCTAACTTGGTGAAACGAGACCTACTAGCCACGAGTTCTGAAATCGAAATCCAAAAACCCAGGATTGTAGAGCTCGAAAGTAGTGTGTAATCAAGCTAAAAATCACCGAATTCAGAACTCGGAGTCAACGGATATTCATAAAACCGTTTCCGTAAAAATACCACATTTCGCGGCTAACTAGGGGAAACGAGACCTACTAGCCACGAGTTCTGAAATCAAAATCCGAAAACCCAGGATTGTAGAGCTCGAAAAGTAGTGTGAAATCAAGCTAAAAATCACCGAATTCAGAACCCGGTGTCAACGGATATTCATAAAACCGTTTACGTAAAGAAACCACATTTCGCGGCTAACTAGGTGAAACGAGACCTACTAGCCACGAGTTCTGAAATCGAAATCCGAAAATCCAGAATTGTAGAGCTCGAAAAGTAGTGTGAAATCAAGCTAAAAATCACCGAATTCAGAACTCGGAGTCAACCGATATTCATAAAACCGTTTATGTAAAGAAACCACATTTCGCGGCTAAATAGGTGAAACGAGACCTACTAGCCACGAGTTCTGAAATCGAAATCCGAAAACCCAGGATTTTAGAGCTCGAAAGTAGTGTGCAATCAAGCTAAAAATCACCGAATTCAGAACTCGGAGTCAATGGATATTCATAAAACCGTTTACGTAAAGAAACCACATTTCGCGGCTAACTAGGTTAAACGAGACCAACTAGCCACGAGTTCTTAGATCAAAATCAGAAATTCCAGGATCGTAGAGCTCGAAAAGTAGTGTGGAATCAAGCTAAAAATCACTGAATTCAGAACTCGGAGTCAACGGATATTCATAAAACCGTTTACGTAAAGAAACCACAGTTCGCGGCTAAATAGGTGAAACGAGAGCTACTAGCCACGAGTTCTGAAATCGAAATCCGAAAATCCAGTATTGTAGAGCTCGAAAAGTAGTGTGTAATCAAGCTAAAAATCACCGAATTCAGAACTCGGAGTCAACGGATATTCATAAAACCGTTTACGTAAAGAAACCACATTTCGCGGCTAAATAGGTGAAACGAGACCTACTAGCCACAAGTTCTGAAATCAAAATCCGAAACACCAAGATTGTAGAGCTCGAAAAGTAGTGTGAAATCAAGCTAAAAATCACCGAATTCAGAACCCGGAGTCAACGGATATTCATAAAACCGTTTACGTAAAGAAACCACATTTCGCGGCTAACTAGGTGAAACGAGACCAACTAGCCACGAGTTCTGAAATCAAAATCCGAAACACCAGGCTCGTAGAGCTCGAAAATTAGTGTGAAATCAAGATAAAAATCACCGACTTCAGAACTCGGAGTCAACGGATATTCATAAAACCGTTTACGTAAAGAAACCACATTTCGCGGCTAAATAGGTGAAACGAGACCTACTAGCCACAAGTTCTGAAATCAAAATCCGAAACACCAAGATTGTAGAGCTCGAAAAGTAGTGTGAAATCAAGCTAAAAATCACCGAATTCAGAACCCGGAGTCAACGGATATTCATAAAACCGTTTACGTAAAGAAACCACATTTCGCGGCTAACTAGGTGAAACGAGACCAACTAGCCACGAGTTCTGAAATCAAAATCCGAAACACCAGGCTCGTAGAGCTCGAAAATTAGTGTGAAATCAAGATAAAAATCACCGACTTCAGAACTCGGAGTCAACCGATATTAATAAAACCGTTTACGTAAAGAAACCACATTTCGCGGCTAACTAGGTCAAACGAGACCAACTAGCCACGAGTTCTGAAATCAAAATCCGAAACTCCATAATCGTAGAGCTTGAAAAGTAGTGTGAAATCAAGCTAAACATTACCGAATTCAGAGCTCGGAGTCAACGGATATTCATAAAACCGTTTACGTAAAGAAACCACATTTCGCGGCTAACTAGGTGAAACGAGACCAACTAGCCACGAGTTCTGAAATCAAAATCCGAAACCCCAGGATCGTAGAGCTCGAAAAGTAGTGTGAAATAAAGCAAAAAATCACCGAATTCAGAACTCGGAGTCAACGGATATTCATAAAACCGTTTACGTAAAGATACCACATTTCGCGGCTAACTAGGTGAAACAAGACCTACTAGCCACGAGTTCTGAAATCAAAATCCGAAAACCTAGGATTGTAGAGCTCGAAAAGTAGTGTGAAATCAAGCTAAAAATCACCGAATTCAGAACCCGGAGTCAACGGATATTCATAAAACCGTTTACGTAAAGAAACCACATTTCGCGGCTAACTAGGTGAAACGAGACCTACTAACCACGAGTTCTGAAATCGAAATCCGAAACGCCAAGATTGTAGACCTCGAAAAGTAGTGTGAAATCAAGCTAAAAATCACCGAATTCAGAACTCGGAGTCAACGGATATTCATAAAACCGTTTACGTAAAGAAACCACATTTCGCGGCTAACTAGGTGAAACGAGACCAACTAGCCACGAGTTCTGAAATCAAAATCCGAAACACCAGGCTCGTAGAGCTCGAAAATTAGTGTGAAATCAAGCTAAAAATCACCCAATTCAGAACTCGGAGTCAACGGATATTCATAAAACCGTTTACGTAAAGATACCACATTTCGCGGCTAACTAGGTGAAACAAGACCTACTAGCCACGAGTTCTGAAATCAAAATCCGAAAACCCAGGATTGTAGAGCTCGAAAAGTAGTGTGAAATCAAGCTAAAAATCACCGAATTCAGAACCCGGAGTCAACGGATATTCATAAAACCGTTTACGTAAAGAAACCACATTTTGCGGCTAACTAGGTGAAACGAGACCAACTAGCCACGAGTTCTGAAATCAAAATCCGAAACGCCAGGATCGTAGAGCTCGAAAAGTAGTGTGAAATAAAGCAAAAAATCACCGAATTCAGAACTCGGAGTCAACGGATATTCATAAAACCGTTTACGTAAAGATACCACATTTCGCGGCTAACTAGGGGAAACGAGACCTACTAGCCACGAGTTCTGAAATCAAAATCCGAAAACCCAGGATTGTAGAGCTCGAAAAGTAGTGTGAAATCAAGCTAAAAATCACCGAATTCAGAACCCGGAGTCAACGGATATTCATAAAACCGTTTACGTAAAGAAACCACATTTCGCGGCTAACTAGGTGAAACGAGACCTACTAGCCACGAGTTCTGAAATCGAAATCCGAAAATCCAGAATTGTAGAGCTCGAAAAGTAGTGTGAAATCAAGCTAAAAATCACCGAATTCAGAACTCGGAGTCAACGGAAATTCATAAAACCGTTTACGTAAAGAAACCACATTTCGCGGCTAAATAGGTGAAACGAGACCTAATAGCCACGAGTTCTGAAATCGAAATCCGAAAACCCAGGATTGTAGAGCTCGAAAGTAGTGTGTAATCAAGCTAAAAATCACCGAATTCAGAACTCGGAGTCAATGGATATTCATAAAACCGTTTACGTAAAGAAACCACATTTCGCGGCTAACTAGGTTAAACGAGACCAACTAGCCACGAGTTCTTAAATCAAAATCAGAAATACCAGGATCGTAGAGCTCGAAAAGTAGTGTGAAATCAAGCTAAAAATCACCGAATTCAGAACTCGGAGTCAACGGATATTCATAAAACCGTTTACGTAAAGAAACCACAATTCGCGGCTAAATAGGTGAAACGAGAGCTACTAGCCAAGAGTTCTGAAATCAAAATCCGAAAATCCAGGATTGTAGAGCTCGAAAAGTAGTGTGTAATCAAGCTAAAAATCACCGAATTCAGAACTCGGAGTCAACGGATATTCATAAAACCGTTTACGTAAAGAAACCACATTTCGCGGCTAAATAGATGAAACGAGACCTACTAGCCACAAGTTCTGAAATCATAATCCGAAACGCCAAGATTGTAGAGCTCGAAAAGTAGTGTGAAATCAAGCTAAAAATCACGAAATTCAGAACTCGGAGTCAACGGATATTCATAAAACCGTTTACGTAAAGAAACCACATTTCGCGGCTAAATAGGTGAAACGAGACCTACTAGCCACGAGTTCTGAAATCGAAATCCGAAAACCCAGGATTGTAGAGCTCGAAAGTAGTGTGTAATCAAGCTAAAAATCACCGAATTCAGAACTCGGAGTCAACGGATATTCATAAAACCGTTTACGTAAAGAAACCACATTTCGCGGCTAACTAGGTTAAACGAGACCAACTAGCCACGAGTTCTTAAATCAAAATCAGAAATACCAGGATCGTAGAGCTCGAAAAGTAGTGTGAAATCAAGCTAAAAATCACCGAATTCAGAACTCGGAGTCAACGGATATTCATAAAACCGTTTACGTAAAGAAACCACAATTCGCGGCTAAATAGGTGAAACGAGAGCTACTAGCCACGAGTTCTGAAATCAAAATCCGAAAATCCAGGATTGTAGAGCTCGAAAAGTAGTGTGTAATCAAGCTAAAAATCACCGAATTCAGAACTCGGAGTCAACGGATATTCATAAAACCGTTTACGTAAAGAAACCACATTTTGCGGCTAAATAGATGAAACGAGACCTACTAGCCACAAGTTCTGAAATCAAAATCCGAAACGCCAAGATTGTAGAGCTCGAAAAGTAGTGTGAAATCAAGCTAAAAATCACGAAATTCAGAACTCGGAGTCAACGGATATTCATAAAACCGTTTACGTAAAGAAACCACATTTCGCGGCTAAATAGGTGAAACGAGACCTACTAGCCACGAGTTCTGAAATCGAAATCCGAAAACCCAGGATTGTAGAGCTCGAAAGTAGTGTGTAATCAAGCTAAAAATCACCGAATTCAAAACTCGGAGTCAATGGATATTCATAAAACCGTTTACGTAAAGAAACCACATTTCGCGGCTAACAAGGGGAAACGAGACCTACTAGCCACGAGTTCTGAAATCAAAATCCGAAAACCCAGGATTGTAGAGCTCGAAAAGTAGTGTGAAATCAAGCTAAAAATCACCGAATTCAGAACCCGGAGTCAACGGATATTCATAAAACCGTTTACGTAAAGAAACCACATTTCGCGGCTAACTTGGTGAAACGAGACCTACTAGCCACGAGTTCTGAAATCGAAATCCGAAAACCCAGGATTGTAGAGCTCGAAAGTAGTGTGTAATCAAGCTAAAAATCACCGAATTCAGAACTCGGAGTCAACGGATATTCATAAAACCGTTTACGTAAAGATACCACATTTCGCGGCTAACTAGGGGAAACGAGACCTACTAGCCACGAGTTCTGAAATCAAAATCCGAAAACCCAGGATTGTAGAGCTCGAAAAGTAGTGTGAAATCAAGCTAAAAATCACCGAATTCAGAACCCGGAGTCAACGGATATTCATAAAACCGTTTACGTAAAGAAACCACATTTCGCGGCTAACTAGGTGAAACGAGACCAACTAGCCACGAGTTCTGAAATCAAAATCCGAAACACCAGGCTCGTAGAGCTCGAAAATTAGTGTGAAATCAAGCTAAAAATCACCGAATTCAGAAGTCGGAGTCAACCGATATTAATAAAACCGTTTACGTAAAGAAACCACATTTCGCGGCTAACTAGGTCAAACGAGACCAACTAGCCACGAGTTCTGAAATAAAAATCCGAAACTCCATAATCGTAGAGCTTGAAAAGTAGTGTGAAATCAAGCTAAAAATTACCGAATTCAGAGCTCGGAGTCAACGGATATTCATAAAACCGTTTACGTAAAGAAACCACATTTTGCGGCTAACTAGGTGAAACGAGACCAACTAGCCACGAGTTCTGAAATCAAAATCCGAAACGCCAGGATCGTAGAGCTCGAAAAGTAGTGTGAAATAAAGCAAAAAATCACCGAATTCAGAACTCGGAGTCAACGGATATTCATAAAACCGTTTACGTAAAGATACCACATTTCGCGGCTAACTAGGGGAAACGAGACCTACTAGCCACGAGTTCTGAAATCAAAATCCGAAAACCCAGGATTGTAGAGCTCGAAAAGTAGTGTGAAATCAAGCTAAAAATCACCGAATTCAGAACCCGGAGTCAACGGATATTCATAAAACCGTTTACGTAAAGAAACCACATTTCGCGGCTAACTAGGTGAAACGAGACCTACTAGCCACGAGTTCTGAAATCGAAATCCGAAAATCCAGAATTGTAGAGCTCGAAAAGTAGTGTGAAATCAAGCTAAAAATCACCGAATTCAGAACTCGGAGTCAACGGAAATTCATAAAACCGTTTACGTAAAGAAACCACATTTCGCGGCTAAATAGGTGAAACGAGACCTAATAGCCACGAGTTCTGAAATCGAAATCCGAAAACCCAGGATTGTAGAGCTCGAAAGTAGTGTGTAATCAAGCTAAAAATCACCGAATTCAGAACTCGGAGTCAATGGATATTCATAAAACCGTTTACGTAAAGAAACCACATTTCGCGGCTAACTAGGTTAAACGAGACCAACTAGCCACGAGTTCTTAAATCAAAATCAGAAATACCAGGATCGTAGAGCTCGAAAAGTAGTGTGAAATCAAGCTAAAAATCACCGAATTCAGAACTCGGAGTCAACGGATATTCATAAAACCGTTTACGTAAAGAAACCACAATTCGCGGCTAAATAGGTGAAACGAGAGCTACTAGCCACGAGTTCTGAAATCAAAATCCGAAAATCCAGGATTGTAGAGCTCGAAAAGTAGTGTGTAATCAAGCTAAAAATCACCGAATTCAGAACTCGGAGTCAACGGATATTCATAAAACCGTTTACGTAAAGAAACCACATTTCGCGGCTAAATAGATGAAACGAGACCTACTAGCCACAAGTTCTGAAATCATAATCCGAAACGCCAAGATTGTAGAGCTCGAAAAGTAGTGTGAAATCAAGCTAAAAATCACGAAATTCAGAACTCGGAGTCAACGGATATTCATAAAACCGTTTACGTAAAGAAACCACATTTCGCGGCTAAATAGGTGAAACGAGACCTACTAGCCACGAGTTCTGAAATCGAAATCCGAAAACCCAGGATTGTAGAGCTCGAAAGTAGTGTGTAATCAAGCTAAAAATCACCGAATTCAGAACTCGGAGTCAACGGATATTCATAAAACCGTTTACGTAAAGAAACCACAATTCGCGGCTAAATAGGTGAAACGAGAGCTACTAGCCACGAGTTCTGAAATCAAAATCCGAAAATCCAGGATTGTAGAGCTCGAAAAGTAGTGTGTAATCAAGCTAAAAATCACCGAATTCAGAACTCGGAGTCAACGGATATTCATAAAACCGTTTACGTAAAGAAACCACATTTTGCGGCTAACTAGGTGAAACGAGACCAACTAGCCACGAGTTCTGAAATCAAAATCCGAAACGCCAGGATCGTAGAGCTCGAAAAGTAGTGTGAAATAAAGCAAAAAATCACCGAATTCAGAACTCGGAGTCAACGGATATTCATAAAACCGTTTACGTAAAGATACCACATTTCGCGGCTAACTAGGGGAAACGAGACCTACTAGCCACGAGTTCTGAAATCAAAATCCGAAAACCCAGGATTGTAGAGCTCGAAAAGTAGTGTGAAATCAAGCTAAAAATCACCGAATTCAGAACCCGGAGTCAACGGATATTCATAAAACCGTTTACGTAAAGAAACCACATTTCGCGGCTAACTAGGTGAAACGAGACCTACTAGCCACGAGTTCTGAAATCGAAATCCGAAAATCCAGAATTGTAGAGCTCGAAAAGTAGTGTGAAATCAAGCTAAAAATCACCGAATTCAGAACTCGGAGTCAACGGAAATTCATAAAACCGTTTACGTAAAGAAACCACATTTCGCGGCTAAATAGGTGAAACGAGACCTAATAGCCACGAGTTCTGAAATCGAAATCCGAAAACCCAGGATTGTAGAGCTCGAAAGTAGTGTGTAATCAAGCTAAAAATCACCGAATTCAGAACTCGGAGTCAATGGATATTCATAAAACCGTTTACGTAAAGAAACCACATTTCGCGGCTAACTAGGTTAAACGAGACCAACTAGCCACGAGTTCTTAAATCAAAATCAGAAATACCAGGATCGTAGAGCTCGAAAAGTAGTGTGAAATCAAGCTAAAAATCACCGAATTCAGAACTCGGAGTCAACGGATATTCATAAAACCGTTTACGTAAAGAAACCACAATTCGCGGCTAAATAGGTGAAACGAGAGCTACTAGCCACGAGTTCTGAAATCAAAATCCGAAAATCCAGGATTGTAGAGCTCGAAAAGTAGTGTGTAATCAAGCTAAAAATCACCGAATTCAGAACTCGGAGTCAACGGATATTCATAAAACCGTTTACGTAAAGAAACCACATTTCGCGGCTAAATAGATGAAACGAGACCTACTAGCCACAAGTTCTGAAATCATAATCCGAAACGCCAAGATTGTAGAGCTCGAAAAGTAGTGTGAAATCAAGCTAAAAATCACGAAATTCAGAACTCGGAGTCAACGGATATTCATAAAACCGTTTACGTAAAGAAACCACATTTCGCGGCTAAATAGGTGAAACGAGACCTACTAGCCACGAGTTCTGAAATCGAAATCCGAAAACCCAGGATTGTAGAGCTCGAAAGTAGTGTGTAATCAAGCTAAAAATCACCGAATTCAGAACTCGGAGTCAATGGATATTCATAAAACCGTTTACGTAAAGAAACCACATTTCGCGGCTAACTAGGGGAAACGAGACCTACTAGCCACGAGTTCTGAAATCAAAATCCGAAAACCCAGGATTGTAGAGCTCGAAAAGTAGTGTGAAATCAAGATAAAAATCACCGAATTCAGAACCCGGAGTCAACGGATATTCATAAAACCGTTTACGTAAAGAAACCACATTTCGCGGCTAACTTGGTGAAACGAGACCTACTAGCCACGAGTTCTGAAATCGAAATCCGAAAACCCAGGATTGTAGAGCTCGAAAGTAGTGTGTAATCAAGCTAAAAATCACCGAATTCAGAACTCGGAGTCAACGGATATTCATAAAACCGTTTACGTAAAAATACCACATTTCGCGGCTAACTAGGGGAAACGAGACCTACTAGCCACGAGTTCTGAAATCAAAATCCGAAAACCCAGGATTGTAGAGCTCGAAAAGTAGTGTGAAATCAAGCTAAAAATCACCGAATTCAGAACCCGGTGTCAACGGATATTCATAAAACCGTTTACGTAAAGAAACCACATTTCGCGGCTAACTAGGTGAAACGAGACCTACTAGCCACGAGTTCTGAAATCGAAATCCGAAAATCCAGAATTGTAGAGCTCGAAAAGTAGTGTGAAATCAAGCTAAAAATCACCGAATTCAGAACTCGGAGTCAACCGATATTCATAAAACCGTTTATGTAAAGAAACCACATTTCGCGGCTAAATAGGTGAAACGAGACCTACTAGCCACGAGTTCTGAAATCGAAATCCGAAAACCCAGGATTTTAGAGCTCGAAAGTAGTGTGCAATCAAGCTAAAAATCACCGAATTCAGAACTCGGAGTCAATGGATATTCATAAAACCGTTTACGTAAAGAAACCACATTTCGCGGCTAACTAGGTTAAACGAGACCAACTAGCCACGAGTTCTTAGATCAAAATCAGAAATTCCAGGATCGTAGAGCTCGAAAAGTAGTGTGGAATCAAGCTAAAAATCACTGAATTCAGAACTCGGAGTCAACGGATATTCATAAAACCGTTTACGTAAAGAAACCACAGTTCGCGGCTAAATAGGTGAAACGAGAGCTACTAGCCACGAGTTCTGAAATCGAAATCCGAAAATCCAGGATTGTAGAGCTCGAAAAGTAGTGTGTAATCAAGCTAAAAATCACCGAATTCAGAACTCGGAGTCAACGGATATTCATAAAACCGTTTACGTAAAGAAACCACATTTCGCGGCTAAATAGGTGAAACGAGACCTACTAGCCACAAGTTCTGAAATCAAAATCCGAAACGCCAAGATTGTAGAGCTCGAAAAGTAGTGTGAAATCAAGCTAAAAATCACCGAATTCAGAACCCGGAGTCAACGGATATTCATAAAACCGTTTACGTAAAGAAACCACATTTCGCGGCTAACTAGGTGAAACGAGACCAACTAGCCACGAGTTCTGAAATCAAAATCCGAAACACCAGGCTCGTAGAGCTCGAAAATTAGTGTGAAATCAAGATAAAAATCACCGACTTCAGAACTCGGAGTCAACCGATATTAATAAAACCGTTTACGTAAAGAAACCACATTTCGCGGCTAACTAGGTCAAACGAGACCAACTAGCCACGAGTTCTGAAATCAAAATCCGAAACTCCATAATCGTAGAGCTTGAAAAGTAGTGTGAAATCAAGCTAAACATTACCGAATTCAGAGCTCGGAGTCAACGGATATTCATAAAACCGTTTACGTAAAGAAACCACATTTCGCGGCTAACTAGGTGAAACGAGACCAACTAGCCACGAGTTCTGAAATCAAAATCCGAAACCCCAGGATCGTAGAGCTCGAAAAGTAGTGTGAAATAAAGCAAAAAATCACCGAATTCAGAACTCGGAGTCAACGGATATTCATAAAACCGTTTACGTAAAGATACCACATTTCGCGGCTAACTTGGTGAAACAAGACCTACTAGCCACGAGTTCTGAAATCAAAATCCGAAAACCCAGGATTGTAGAGCTCGAAAAGTAGTGTGAAATCAAGCTAAAAATCACCGAATTCAGAACCCGGAGTCAACGGATATTCATAAAACCGTTTACGTAAAGAAACCACATTTCGCGGCTAACTAGGTGAAACGAGACCTACTAACCACGAGTTCTGAAATCGAAATCCGAAAACCCAGGATTGTAGAGCTTGAAAAGTAGTGTGAAATCAAGCTAAAAATCACCGAATTCAGAACTCGGAGTCAACGGATATTCATAAAACCGTTTACGTAAAGAAACCACATTTCGCGGCTAACTAGGTGAAACGAGACCAACTAGCCACGAGTTCTGAAATCAAAATCCAGAAGGCCAGGAACGTAGAGATCGAAAAGTAGTGTGAAATCAAGCTAAAAATCACCAAATTCAGAACTCGGAGTCAACGGATATTCATAAAACCGTTTACGTAAAGAAACCACATTTCGCGGCTAAATAGGTGAAACGAGACCTACTAGCCACGAGTTCTGAAATCAAAATCCGAAAACCCAGGATTGTAGAGCTCGAAAGTAGTGTGTAATCAAGCTAAAAATCACTGAATTCAGAACTCGGAGTCAATAGATATTCATAAAACCGTTTACGTAAAGAAACCACATTTCGCGGCTAACTAGGTTAAACGAGACCAACTAGCCACGAGTTCTTAAATCAAAATCAGAAATGCCAGGATCGTAGAGCTCGAAAAGTAGTGTGAAATCAAGCTAAAAATCACCGAATTCAGAACTCGGAGTCAACCGATATTCATAAAACCGTTTACGTAAAGAAACCACATTTCGCGGCTAAATAGGTGAAACGAGACCTACTAGCCACGAGTTTTGAAATCAAAATCCGAAAATCCAGGATTGTAGAGCTCGAAAAGTAGTGTGTAATCAAGCTAAAAATCACCGAATTCAGAACTCAGAGTCAACGGATATTCATAAAACCGTTTACGAAAAGAAACCACATTTCGCGTCTAAATAGGTGAAACGAGACCTACTAGCCACAAGTTCTGAAATCAAAATCCGAAACGCCAAGATTGTAGAGCTCGAAAAGTAGTGTGAAATCAAGCTAAAAATCACCGAATTCAGAACTCGGAGTCAACGGATATTCATAAAACCGTTTACGTAAAGAAACCACATTTCGCGGCTAACTAGGTGAAACGAGACCAACTAGCCACGAGTTCTGAAATCAAAATCCGAAACACCAGGCTCGTAGAGCTCGAAAATTAGTGTGAAATCAAGCTAAAAATCACCGAATTCAGAAGTCGGAGTCAACCGATATTAATAAAACCGTTTACGTAAAGAAACCACATTTCGCGGCTAACTAGGTCAAACGAGACCAACTAGCCACGAGTTCTGAAATCAAAATCCGAAACTCCATAATCGTAGAGCTTGAAAAGTAGTGTGAAATCAAGCTAAAAATTACCGAATTCAGAGCTCGGAGTCAACGGATATTCATAAAACCGTTTACGTAAAGAAACCACATTTCGCGGCTAACTAGGTGAAACGAGACCAACTAGCCACGAGTTCTGAAATCAAAATCCGAAATGCCAGGATCGTAGAGATCGAAAAGTAGTCTGAAATAAAGCAAAAAATCACCGAATTCAGAACTCGGAGTCAACGGATATTCATAAAACCGTTTACGTAAAGATACCACATTTCGCGGCTAACTAGGGGAAACGAGACCTACTAGCCACGAGTTCTGAAATCAAAATCCGAAAACCCAGGATTGTAGAGCTCGAAAAGTAGTGTGAAATCAAGCTAAAAATCACCGAATTCAGAACCCGGAGTCAACGGATATTCATAAAACCGTTTACGTAAAGAAACCACATTTCGCGGCTAACTAGGTGAAACGAGACCTACTAGCCACGAGTTCTGAAATCGAAATCCGAAAATCCAGAATTGTAGAGCTCGAAAAGTAGTGTGAAATCAAGCTAAAAATCACCGAATTCAGAACTCGGAGTCAACGGAAATTCATAAAACCGTTTACGTAAAGAAACCACATTTCGCGGCTAAATAGGTGAAACGAGACCTAATAGCCACGAGTTCTGAAATCGAAATCCGAAAACCCAGGATTGTAGAGCTCGAAAGTAGCGTGTAATCAAGCTAAAAATCACCGAATTCAGAACTCGGAGTCAATGGATATTCATAAAACCGTTTACGTAAAGAAACCACATTTCGCGGCTAACTAGGTTAAACGAGACCAACTAGCCACGAGTTCTTAAATCAAAATCAGAAATACCAGGATCGTAGAGCTCGAAAAGTAGTGTGAAATCAAGCTAAAAATCACCGAATTCAGAACTCGGAGTCAACGTATATTCATAAAACCGTTTACGTAAAGAAACCACAATTCGCGGCTAAATAGGTGAAACGAGAGCTACTAGCCACGAGTTCTGAAATCAAAATCCGAAAATCCAGGATTGTAGAGCTCGAAAAGTAGTGTGTAATCAAGCTAAAAATCACCGAATTCAGAACTCGGAGTCAACGGATATTCATAAAACCGTTTACGTAAAGAAACCACATTTCGCGGCTAAATAGATGAAACGAGACCTACTAGCCACAAGTTCTGAAATCAAAATCCGAAACGCCAAGATTGTAGAGCTCGAAAATTAGTGTGAAATCAAGCTAAAAATCACCGAATTCAGAACTCGGAGTCAACGGATATTCATAAAACCGTTTACTTAAAGAAACCACATTTCGCGGCTAACTAGATGAAACGAGACCAACTAGCCACGAGTTCTGAAATCAAAATCCGAAACACCAGGCTCGTAGAGCTCGAAAATTAGTGTGAAATCAAGCTAAAAATCACCGAATTCAGAACTCGGAGTCAACCGATATTAATAAAACCGTTTACGTAAAGAAACCACATTTCGCGGCTAACTAGGTCAAACGAGACCAACTAGCCACGAGTTTTGAAATCAAAATCCGAAACTCCATAATCGTAGAGCTTGAAAAGTAGTGTGAAATCAAGCTAAAAATTACCGAATTCAGAGCTCGGAGTCAACGGATATTCATAAAACCGTTTACGTAAAGAAACCACATTTCGCGGCTAACTAGGTGAAACGAGACCAACTAGCCACGAGTTCTGAAATCAAAATCCAAAACGCCAGGATCGTAGAGCTCGAAAAGTAGTGTGAAATAAAGCAAAAAATCACCGAATTCAGAACTCGGAGTCAACGGATATTCATAAAACCGTTCACGTAAAGATACCACATTTCGCGGCTAACTAGGGGAAACAAGACCTACTAGCCACGAGTTCTGAAATCAAAATCCGAAAACCCAGGATTGTAGAGCTCGAAAAGTAGTGTGAAATCAAGCTAAAAATCACCGAATTCAGAACCCGGAGTCAACGGATATTCATAAAACCGTTTACGTAAAGAAACCACATTTCGCGGCTAACTAGGTGAAACGAGACCTACTAGCCACGAGTTCTAAAATCGAAATCCGAAAATCCAGGATTGTAGAGCTCGAAAAGTAGTGTGAAATCAAGCTAAAAATCACCGAATTCAGAACTCGGAGTCAACGGATATTCATAAAACCGTTTACGTAAAGAAACCACATTTCGCGGCTAACTAGGTGAAACGAGAACAACTAGCCACGAGTTCTGAAATAAAAATCCAGAAGGCCAGGAACGTAGAGCTCGAAAAGTAGTGTGAAATCAAGCTAAAAATCACCGAATTCATAACTCGGAGTCAACGGATATTCATAAAACCGTTTACGTAAAGAAACCACATTTCGCGGCTAACTAGGTGAAACGAGACCTACTAGACACGAGTTCTGAAATCAAAATCTGAAAATCCAGGATTGTAGAGCTCGAAAAGTAGTGTGAAATCAAGCTAAAAATCACCGAATTCAGAACTCGGAGTCAATGGATATTCATAAAACCGTTTACGTAAAGAAACCACATTTCGCGGCTAACTAGGTGAAATGAGACCTACTAGCCACGAGTTCTGAAATCGAAATCCGAAAACCCAGGATTGTAGAGCTCGAAAAGTAGTGTGAAATCAAGCTAAAAATCACCGAATTCAGAACTCGGAGTCAACGGATATTCATAAAACCGTTTACGTAAAGAAACCACATTTCGCAGCTAACTAGGTGAAACGAGACCTACTAGCCACGAGTTCTGAAATCGAAATCCGAAAATCCAGGATTGAAGAGCTCGAAAAGTAGTGTGAAATCAAGCTAAAAATCACCGAATTCAAAACTCGGAGTCGACGGATAATCATAAAACCGTTTACGTAAAGAAACTACATTTCGCGGCTAACTAGGTGGA
This sequence comes from Euonymus europaeus, assembly GCA_963580455.1. Classification (NCBI taxonomy): domain Eukaryota; kingdom Viridiplantae; phylum Streptophyta; class Magnoliopsida; order Celastrales; family Celastraceae; genus Euonymus; species Euonymus europaeus. Next base: position 99,273 of record OY756964.1, read on the forward strand.
ACGAGACCTACAAGCCACGAGTTCTGAAATCAAAATCCGAAACGCTAGGATTGTAGAGCTCGAAAAGTAGTGTGAAATCAAGCTAAAAATCACCGAATTCAGAACTCGGAGTCAACGGATATTCATAAAACCGTTTACGTAAAGAAACCACATTTCGCGGCTAACTAGGTGAAACGAGACGAACTAGCCACGAGTTCTGAAATCGAAATCCGAAAACCCAGGATTGTAGAGCTCGAAAAGTAGTGTGTAATCAAGCTAAAAATTACCGAATTCAGAACTCGGATTCAACGGATATTCATAAAACCGTTTACGTAAAGAAACCACATTTCGCGGCTAACTAGGTTAAACGAGACCAACTAGCCACGAGTTCTTAAATCAAAATCAGAAATTCCAGGATCGTAGAGCTCGAAAAGAAGTGTGAAATCAAGCTAAAAATCACCGAATTCAGAACTCGGAGTCAACGGATATTCATAAAACCGTTTACGTAAAGAAACCACATTTCGCGGCTAACTAGGTGAAACGAGACCTACAAGCCACGAGTTAAGAAATCAAAATCCAAAAACCCAGGATTGTAGAGCTCGAAAAGTAGTGTGAAATCAAGCTAAAAATCACCGAATTCAGAACTCGGAGTCAACGGGTATTCATAAAACCGTTTACGTAAAGAAACCACATTTCGCGGCTAACTAGGTGAAACGAGGCCTACTAGCCACGAGTTCTGAAATCGAAATCCGAAAACCCAGGATTGTAGAGCTCGAAAAGTAGTGTGAAATCAAGCTAAAAATCACCGAATTCAGAACTCGGAGTCAACGGATATTCATAAAACCGTTTACGTAAAGAAACCACATTTCGCGGCTAACTAGGTGAAACGAGACCTACTAGCCACGAGTTCTGCAATCAAAATCCAAAAACCCAGGATTGTAGAGCTCAAAAAGTAGTGTGAAATCAAGCTAAAAATCACCGAATTCAGAACTCGGAGTCAACGGATATTCATAAAACCGTTTACGTAAAGAAACCACATTTCGCGGCTAACTAGGTGAAACGAGACGAACTAGCCACGAGTTTTGAAATCGAAATCCGAAAACCCAGGATTGTAGAGCTCGAAAAGTAGTGTGTAATCAAGCTAAAAATTACCGAATTCAGAACTCGGATTCAAAGGATATTCATAAAACCGTTTACGTAAAGAAACCACATTTCGCGGCTAACTAGGTTAAAAGAGACCAACTAGCCACGAGTTCTTAAATCAAAATCAGAAATTCCAGGATCGTAGAGCTCGAAAAGTAGTGTGAAATCAAGCTAAAAATCACCGAATTCAGAAGTCGGAGTCAACGGATATTCATAAAACCGTTTACGTAAAGAAACCACATTTCGCGGCTAACTAGGTGAAACGAGACCTACTAGCCACGAGTTCTGAAATCGAAATCCGAAAATCCAGGATTGTAGAGCTTGAAAAGTAGTGTGAAATCAAGCTAAAAATCACCGAATTCAGAACTCGGAGTCAACGGATATTCATAAAACCGTTTACGTAAAGAAACCACATTTCGCGGCTAACTAGGTGAAACGAGGCCTACTAGCCACGAATTCTGAAATCGAAATCCGAAAACCCAGGATTGTAGAGCTCGAAAAGTAGTGTGAAATCAAGCTAAAAATCACCGAATTCAGAACTCGGAGTCAAGGGATATTCATAAAACCGTTTACGTAAAGAAACCACATTTCGCGGCTAACTAGGTGAAACGAGACCTACTAGCCACGAGTTCTGAAATCAAAATCCAAAAACCCAGGATTGTAGAGCTCGAAAAGTAGTGTGAAATCAAGCTAAAAATCACCGAATTCAGAACTCGGAGTCAACGGATATTCATAAAACCGTTTACGTAAAGAAACCACATTTCGCGGCTAACTAGGTGAAACGAGACCTACTAGCCACGAGTTCTGAAATCGAAATCCGAAAACCCAGGATTGTAGAGCTCGAAAAGTAGTGTGTAATCAAGCTAAAAATTACCGAATTCAGAACTCGGATTCAACGGATATTCATAAAACCGTCTACGTAAAGAAACCACATTTCGCGGCTAACTAGGTTAAACGAGACCAACTAGCCACGAGTTCTTAAATCAAAATCAGAAAGTCCAGGATCGTAGAGCTCGAAAAGAAGTGTGAAATCAAGCTAAAAATCACCGAATTCAGAACTCGGAGTCAACGGATATTCATAAAACCGTTTACGTAAAGAAACCACATTTCGCGGCTAAATAGGTGAAACGAGACCTACTAGCCACGAGTTCTGAAATCGAAATCCGAAAACCCAGGATTGTAGAGCTCGAAAAGTAGTGTGTAATCAAGCTAAAAATCACCGAATTCAGAACTCGGAGTCAACGGATATTCATAAAACCGTTTACGTAAAGAAACCACATTTCGCGGCTAAATAGGTGAAACGAGACCTACTAGCCACAAGTTCTGAAATCAAAATCCGAAACTCCAAGATTGTAGAGCTCGAAAAGTAGTGTGAAATCATGCTAAAAATCACCGAATTCAGAACTCGGAGTCAACGGATATTCATAAAACCGTTTACGTAAAGAAACCACATTTCGCGGTTAACTAGGTGAAACGAGACAAACTAGTCACGAGTTCTGAAATCAAAATCCGAAACACCAGGCTCGTAGAGCTCGAAAATTAGTGTGAAATCAAGCTAAAAATCACCGAATTCAGAACTCGGAGTCAACCGATATTCATAAAACCGTTTACGTAAAGAAACCACATTTCGCGGCTAACTAGGTCAAACGAGACCAACAAGCCACGAGTTCTGAAATCGAAATACGAAACTCCATAATCGTAGAGCTTGAAAATTAGTGTGAAATCAAGCTAAAAATTACCGAATTCAGAACTCGGAGTCAACGGATATTCATAAAACCGTTTACGTAAACAAACCACATTTTGCGGCTAACTAGGTGAAACGAGACCAACTAGCCACGAGTTCTGAAATCAAAATCCGAAATGCCAGGATCGTAGAGCTCGAAAAGTAGTGTGAAATAAAGCAAAAAATCACCGAATTCAGAACTCGGACTCAACGGATATTCATAAAACCGTTTACGTAAAGAAACCACATTTCGCGGCTAACTAGGTGAAACGGGACCTACTAGCCACGAGTTCTGAAATCGAAATTCGAAAACCCAGGATTGTAGAGCTCGAAAAGTAGTGTGAAATCAAGCTAAAAATCACCGAATTCAGAACTCGGAGTCAACGGATATTCATAAAACCGTTTACGTAAAGAAACCACATTTCGCGGCTAACTAGGTGAAACGAGACCTACTAGCCACGAGTTCTGAAATCGAAATCCGAAAACCCAGGATTGTAGAGCTCGAAAAGTAGTGTGAAATCAAGCTAAAAATCACCGAATTCAGAACTCGGAGTCAATGGATATTCATAAAACCGTTTACGTAAAGAAACCACATTACGCGGCTAACTAGGTGAAACGAGACCAACTAGCCACGAGTTCTGAAATCAAAATCCAGAACGCCAGGAACGTAGAGCTCGAAAAGTAGTGTGAAATCAAGCTAAAAATCACCGAATTCAGAACTCGGAGTCAACGGATATTCATAAAACCGTTTACGTAAAGAAACCACATTTCGCAGCTAACTAGGTGAAACGAGACCTACTAGCCACGAGTTCTGAAATCGAAATCCGAAAATCCAGGATTGAAGAGCTCGAAAAGTAGTGTGAAATCAAGCTAAAAATCACCGAATTCAAAACTCGGAGTCAACGGATAATCATAAAACCGTTTACGTAAAGAAACTACATTTCGCGGCTAACTAGGTGGAACGAGACCTACAAGCCACGAGTTCTGAAATCAAAATCCGAAACGCTAGGATTGTAGAGCTCGAAAAGTAGTGTGAAATCAAGCTAAAAATCACCGAATTCAGAACTCGGAGTCAACGAATATTCATAAAACCGTTTACGTAAAGAAACCACATTTCGCGGCTAACTAGTTGAAACGAGGCCTACTAGCCACGAGTTCTGAAATCGAAATCCGAAAACCCAGGATTGTAGAGCTCGAAAAGTAGTGTGAAATCAAGCTAAAAATCACCGAATTCAGAACTCGGAGTCAACGGATATTCATAAAACCGTTTACGTAAAGAAACCACATTTCGCGGCTAACTAGGTGAAACGAGACCTACAAGCCACGAGTTAAGAAATCAAAATCCAAAAACCCAGGATTGTAGAGCTCGAAAAGTAGTGTGAAATCAAGCTAAAAATCACCGAATTCAGAACTCGGAGTCAACGGGTATTCATAAAACCGTTTACGTAAAGAAACCACATTTCGCGGCTAACTAGGTGAAACGAGGCCTACTAGCCACGAGTTCTGAAATCGAAATCCGAAAACCCAGGATTGTAGAGCTCGAAAAGTAGTGTGAAATCAAGCTAAAAATCACCGAATTCAGAACTCGGAGTCAACGGATATTCATAAAACCGTTTACGTAAAGAAACCACATTTCGCGGCTAACTAGGTGAAACGAGACCTACTAGCCACGAGTTCTGAAATCAAAATCCAAAAACCCAGGATTGTAGAGCTCAAAAAGTAGTGTGAAATCAAGCTAAAAATCACCGAATTCAGAACTCGGAGTCAACGGATATTCATAAAACCGTTTACGTAAAGAAACCACATTTCGCGGCTAACTAGGTGAAACGAGACGAACTAGCCACGAGTTTTGAAATCGAAATCCGAAAACCCAGGATTGTAGAGCTCGAAAAGTAGTGTGTAATCAAGCTAAAAATTACCGAATTCAGAACTCGGATTCAAAGGATATTCATAAAACCGTTTACGTAAAGAAACCACATTTCGCGGCTAACTAGGTTAAATGAGACCAACTAGCCACGAGTTCTTAAATCAAAATCAGAAATTCCAGGATCGTAGAGCTCGAAAAGTAGTGTGAAATCAAGCTAAAAATCACCGAATTCAGAAGTCGGAGTCAACGGATATTCATAAAACCGTTTACGTAAAGAAACCACATTTCGCGGCTAAATAGGTGAAACGAGACCTACTAGCCACGAGTTCTGAAATCGAAATCCGAAAACCCAGGAATGTAGAGCTCGAAAAGTAGTGTGTAATCAAGCTAAAAATCACCGAATTCAGAACTCGGAGTCAACGGATATTCATAAAACCGTTTACGTAAAGAAACCACATTTCGCGGCTAAATAGGTGAAACGAGACCTACTAGCCACAAGTTCTGAAATCAAAATCCGAAAGTCCAAGATTGTAGAGCTCGAAAAGTAGTGTGAAATCATGCTAAAAATCACCGAATTCAGAACTCGGAGTCAACGGATATTCATAAAACCGTTTACGTAAAGAAACCACATTTCGCGGCTAACTAGGTGAAACGAGACCAACTAGCCACGAGTTCTGAAATCAAAATCCGAAACACCAGGCTCGTAGAGCTCGAAAATTAGTGTGAAATCAAGCTAAAAATCACCGAATTCAGAACTTGGAGTCAACCGATATTCATAAAACCGTTTACGTAAAGAAACCACATTTCGCGGCTAACTAGGTCTAACGAGACCAACTAGCCACGAGTTCTGAAATCAAAATCCGAAACTCCATAATCGTAGAGCTTGAAAAGTAGTGTGAAATCAAGCTAAAAATTACCGAATTCAGAACTCGGAGTCAACGGATATTCATAAAACCGTTTACGTAAACAAACCACATTTCGCGGCTAACTAGGTGAAACGAGACCAACTAGCCACGAGTTCTGAAATCAAAATCCGAAATGCCAGGATCGTAGAGCTCGAAAAGTAGTGTGAAATAAAGCAAAAAATCACCGAATTCAGAACTCGGACTCAACGGATATTCATAAAACCGTTTACGTAAAGAAACCACATTTCGCGGCTAACTAGGTGAAACGGGACCTACTAGCCACGAGTTCTGAAATCGAAATCCGAAAACCCAGGATTGTAGAGCTCGAAAAGTAGTGTGAAATCAAGCTAAAAATCACCGAATTCAGAACTCGGAGTCAACGGATATTCATAAAACCGTTTACGTAAAGAAACCACATTTCGCGGCTAACTAGGTGAAACGAGACCTACTAGCCACGAGTTCTGAAATCAAAATCCGAAACGCCAGGATCGTAGAGCTCAAAAAGTAGTGTGAAATAAAGCAAAAAATCAACGAATTCAGAACTCGGAGTCAACGGATATTCATAAAACTGTTTACGTAAACAAACCACATTTCGCGGCTAACTAGGTGAAACGGGACCTACTAGCCACGAGTTCTGAAATCGAAATCCGAAAACCCAGGATTGTAGAGCTCGAAAAGTAGTGTGAAATCAAGCTAAAAATCACCGAATTCAGAACTCGGAGTCAACGGATATTCATAAAACCGTTTACGTAAAGAAACCACATTTCGCGGCTAACTAGGTGAAACGGGACCTACTAGCCACGAGTTCTGAAATCGAAATCCGAAAACCCAGGATTGTAGAGCTCGAAAAGTAGTGTGAAATCAAGCTAAAAATCACCGAATTCGGAACTCGGAGTCAACTGATATTCATAAAACCGTTTACGTAAAGAAACCACATTTCGCGGCTAACTAGGTGAAACGAGACCAACTAGCCACGAGTTCTGAAATAAAAATCCAGAACGCCAGGAACGTAGAGCTCGAAAAGTAGTGTGAAATCAAGCTAAAAATCACCGAATTCAGAACTCGGAGTCAACGGATATTCATAAAACCGTTTATGGAAAGAAACCACATTTCGCGGCTAACTAGGTGAAACGAGACCTACTAGCCACGAGTTCTGAAATCGAAATCCGAAAATCCAGGATTGTAGAGCTCGAAAAGTAGTGTGAAATAAAGATAAAAATCACCGAATTCAAAACTCGGAGTCAACGGATATTCATAAAACCGTTTACGTAAAGAAACTACATTTCGCGGCTAACTAGGTGGAACGAGACCTACAAGCCACGAGTTCTGAAATCAAAATCCGAAACGCTAGGATTGTAGAGCTCGAAAAGTAGTGTGAAATCAAGCTAAAAATCACCGAATTCAGAACTCGGAGTCAACGGATATTCATAAAACCGTTTACGTAAAGAAACCACATTTCGCGGCTAACTTGGTGAAACGAGGCCTACTAACCACGAGTTCTGAAATCGAAATCCGAAAAGCCAGGATTGTAGAGCTCGAAAAGTAGTGAGAAATCAAGATAAAAATCACCGAATTCAGAACTCGGAGTCAACGGATATTCATAAAACCGTTTACGTAAAGAAACCACATTTCGCGGCTAACTAGGTGAAACGAGACTTACAAGCCACGAGTTCTGAAATCAAAATCCAAAAACCCAGGATTGTAGAGCTCGAAAAGTAGTGTGAAATCAAGCTAAAAATCACCGAATTCAGAACTCGGAGTCAACGGATATTCATAAAACCGTTTACGTAAAGAAACCACATTTCGCGGCTAACTAGGTGAAACGAGACCTACAAGCCACGAGTTCTGCAATCAAAATCCAAAAACTCAGGATTGTAGAGCTCGAAAAGTAGTGTGAAATCAAGCTAAAAATCACCGAATTCAGAACTCGGAGTCAACGGATATTCATAAAACCGTTTACGTAAAGAAACCACATTTCGCGGCTAACTAGGTGAAACGAGACCTACTAGCCACGAGTTCTGAAATCGAAATCCGAAAACCCAGGATTGTAGAGCTCGAAAAGTAGTGTGAAATCAAGCTAAAAATCACCGAATTCAGAACTCGGAGTCAACGGATATTCATAAAACCGTTTACGTAAAGAAACCACATTTTGCGGCCAACTAGGTGGAACGAGATCTACAAGCCACGAGTTCTGAAATCAAAATACAAAACGCTAGGATTGTAGAGCTCGAAAAGTAGTGTGAAATCAAGATAAAAATCACCGAATTCAGAACTCGGAGTCAACGGATATTCATAAAACCGTTTACGTAAAGAAACCACATTTCGCGGCTAACTAGGTGAAACGAGACCTACTAGCCACGAGTTCTGAAATCGAAATCCGAAAACTCAGGATTGTAGAGCTCGAAAAGTAGTGTGTAATCAAGCTAAAAATCACCGAATTCAGAACTCGGAGTCAACGGATATTCATAAAACCGTTTACGTAAAGAAACCACATTTCGCGGCTAACTAGGTTAAACGAGACCAACTAGCCACGAGTTCTGAAATCAAAATCAGAAATGCCAGGATCGTAGAGCTCGAAAAGTAGTGTGAAATCAAGCTAAAAATCACCGAATTCAGAACTCGGAGTCAACGGATATTCATAAAACCGTTTACGTAAAGAAACCACATTTCGCGGCTAAATAGGTGAAACGAGACCTACTAGCCACGAGTTCTGAAATCGAAATCCGAAAACCCAGGATTGTAGAGCTCGAAAAGTAGTGTGAAATCAAGCTAAAAATCACCGAATTCAGAACTCGGAGTCAACGGATATTCATAAAACCGTTTACGTAAAGAAACCACATTTTGCGGCTAACTAGGTGGAACGAGACCAACTAGCCACGAGTTCTGAAATCAAAATCAGAAATGCCAGGATCGTAGAGCTCGAAAAGTAGTGTGAAATCAAGCTAAAAATCACCGAATTCAGAACTCGGAGTCAACCGATATTCATAAAACCGTTTACGTAAAGAAACCACATTTCGCGGCTAACTAGGTCAAACGAGACCAACTAGCCACGAGTTCTGAAATCCAAATCCGAAACTCCATAATCGTAGAGCTTGAAAAGTAGTGTGAAATCAAGCTAAAAATTACCGAATTCAGAACTCGGAGTCAACGGATATTCATAAAACCGTTTACGTAAAGAAACCACATTTCGCGGCTAACTAGGTGAAACGAGACCAACTAGCCACGAGTTCTGAAATCAAAATCCGAAACGCCAGGATCGTAGAGCTCAAAAAGTAGTGTGAAATAAAGCAAAAAATCAACGAATTCAGAACTCGGAGTCAACGGATATTCATAAAACTGTTTACGTAAACAAACCACATTTCGCGGCTAACTAGGTGAAACGGGACCTACTAGCCACGAGTTCTGAAATCGAAATCCGAAAACCCAGGATTGTAGAGCTCAAAAAGTAGTGTGAAATCAAGCTAAAAATCACCGAATTCAGAACTCGGAGTCAACGGATATTCATAAAACCGTTTACGTAAAGAAACCACATTTCGCGGCTAACTAGGAGAAACGGGACCTACTAGCCACGAGTTCTGAAATCGAAATCCGAAAACCCAGGATTGTAGAGCTCGAAAAGTAGTGTGAAATCAAACTAAAAATCACCGAATTCAGAACTCGGAGTCAACGGATATTCATAAAACCGTTTACGTAAAGAAACCACATTTCGCGGCTAACTAGGTGAAACGGGACCTACTAGCCACGAGTTCTGAAATCGAAATCCGAAAACCCAGGATTGTAGAGCTCGAAAAGTAGTGTGAAATCAAGCTAAAAATCACCGAATTCAGAACTCGGAGTCAACGGATATTCATAAAACCGTTTACGTAAAGAAACCACATTTCGCGGCTAACTAGGTGAAACGAGACCTACTAGCCACGAGTTCTGAAATCAAAATCCGAAAACCCAGGATTGTAAGCTCGAAAAGTAGTGTGAAATCAAGCTAAAAATCACCGAATTCGGAACTCGGAGTCAACTGATATTCATAAAACCGTTTACGTAAAGAAACCACATTTCGCGGCTAACTAGGTGAAACGAGACCAACTAGCCACGAGTTCTGAAATAAAAATCCAGAACGCCAGGAACGTAGAGCTCGAAAAGTAGTGTGAAATCAAGGTAAAAATCACCGAATTCAGAACTCGGAGTCAACGGATATTCATAAAACCGTTTATGTAAAGAAACCACATTTCGCGGCTAACTAGGTGAAACGAGACCTACTAGCCACGAGTTCTGAAATCGAAATCCGAAAATCCAGGATTGTAGAGCTCGAAAAGTAGTGTGAAATAAAGATAAAAATCACCGAATTCAAAACTCGGAGTCAACGGATATTCATAAAACCGTTTACGTAAAGAAACTACATTTCGCGGCTAACTAGGTGGAACGAGACCTATAAGCCACGAGTTCTGAAATTAAAATCCGAAACGCTAGGATTGTAGAGCTCGAAAAGTAGTGTGAAATCAAGCTAAAAATCACCGAATTCAGAACTCGGAGTCAACGGATATTCATAAAACCGTTTACGTAAAGAAACCACATTTCGCGGCTAACTTGGTGAAACAAGGCCTACTAGCCACGAGTTCTGAAATCGAAATCCGAAAACCAGGATTGTAGAGCTCGAAAAGTAGTGAGAAATCAAGATAAAAATCACCAAATTCAGAACTCGGAGTCAACGGATATTCATAAAACCGTTTACGTAAAGAAACCACATTTCGCGGCTAACTAGGTGAAATGAGACTTACAAGCCACGAGTTCTGAAATCAAAATCCAAAAACCCAGGATTGTAGAGCTCGAAAAGTAGTGTGAAATCAAGCTAAAAATCACCGAATTCAGAACTCGGAGTCAACGGATATTCATAAAACCGTTTACGTAAAGAAACCACATTTCCCGGCTAACTAGGTGAAACGAGACCTACAAGCCACGAGTTCTGAAATCAAAATCCAAAAACTCAGGATTGTAGAGCTCGAAAAGTAGTGTGAAATCAAGCTAAAAATCACCGAATTCAGAACTCGGAGTCAACGGATATTCATAAAACCGTTTACGTAAAGAAACCACATTTCGCGGCTAACTAGGTGAAACGAGGCCTACTAGCCACGAGTTCTGAAATCGAAATCCGAAAACCCAGGATTGTAGAGCTCGAAAAGTAGTGTGAAATCAAGCTAAAAATCACCGAATTAAGAACTCGGAGTCAACGGATATTCATAAAACCGTTTACGTAAAGAAACCACATTTCGCGGCTAACTTGGTGAAACGAGGCCTACTAGCCACGAGTTCTGAAATCGAAATCCGAAAACCCAGGATTATAGAGCTGGAAAAGTAGTGAGAAATCAAGATAAAAATCACCGAATTCAGAACTCGGAGTCAACGGATATTCATAAAACCGTTTACGTAAAGAAACCACATTTCGCGGCTAACTAGGTGAAATGAGACTTACAAGCCACGAGTTCTGAAATCAAAATCCAAAAACCAGGATTGTAGAGCTCGAAAAGTAGTGTGAAATCAAGCTAAAAATCACCGAATTCAGAACTCGGAGTCAACGGATATTCATAAAATCGTTTACGTAAAGAAACCACATTTCGCGGCTAACTAGGTGAAACGAGACCTACAAGCCACCAGTTCTGAAATCAAAATCCAAAAACTCAGGATTGTAGAGCTCGAAAAGTAGTGTGAAATCAAGCTAAAAATCACCGAATTCAGAACTCGGAGTCAACGGATATTCATAAAACCGTTTACGTAAAGAAACCACATTTCGCGGCTAACTAGGTGAAACGAGGCCTACTAGCCACGAGTTCTGAAATCGAAATACGAAAACCCAGGATTGTAGAGCTCGAAAAGTAGTGTGAAATCAAGCTAAAAATCACCGAATTCAGAACTCGGAGTCAACGGATATTCATAAAACCGTTTACACAAAGAAACCACATTTCGCGGCTAACTAGGTGAAACGAGACCTACAAGCCACGAGTTCTGAAATCAAAATCCAAAAACGCAGGATTGTAGAGCTCAAAAAGTAGTGTGAAATCAAGCTAAAAATCACCGAATTCAGAACTCGGAGTCAACGGATATTCATAAAACCGTTTACGTAAAGAAACCACATTTCGCGGCTAACTAGGTGAAACGAGACCTACTAGCCACGAGTTCTGAAATCGAAATCCGAAAACCCAGGATTGTAGAGCTCGAAAAGTAGTGTGAAATCAAGCTAAAAATCACCGAATTCAGAACTCGGAGTCAACGGATATTCATAAAACCGTTTACGTAAAGAAACCACATTTCGCGGCTAACTAGGTGAAATGAGACTTACAAGCCACGAGTTCTGAAATCAAAATCCAAAAACCCAGGATTGTAGAGCTCGAAAAGTAGTGTGAAATCAAGCTAAAAATCACCGAATTCAGAACTCGGAGTCAACGGATATTCATAAAACCGTTTACGTAAAGAAACCACATTTCCCGGCTAACTAGGTGAAACGAGACCTACAAGCCACGAGTTCTGAAATCAAAATCCAAAAACTCAGGATTGTAGAGCTCGAAAAGTAGTGTGAAATCAAGCTAAAAATCACCGAATTCAGAACTCGGAGTCAACGGATATTCATAAAACCGTTTAAGTAAAGAAACCACATTTCGCGGCTAACTAGGTGAAACGAGGCCTACTAGCCACGAGTTCTGAAATCGAAATCCGAAAACCCAGGATTGTAGAGCTCGAAAAGTAGTGTGAAATCAAGCTAAAAATCACCGAATTCAGAACTCGGAGTCAACGGATATTCATAAAACCGTTTACGTAAAGAAACCACATTTCGCGGCTAACTTGGTGAAACGAGGCCTACTAGCCACGAGTTCTGAAATCGAAATCCGAAAACCCAGGATTGTAGAGCTCGAAAAGTAGTGAGAAATCAAGATAAAAATCACCGAATTCAGAACTCGGAGTCAACGGATATTCATAAAACCGTTTACGTAAAGAAACCACATTTCGCGGCTAACTAGGTGAAATGAGACTTACAAGCCACGAGTTCTGAAATCAAAATCCAAAAACCAGGATTGTAGAGCTCGAAAAGTAGTGTGAAATCAAGCTAAAAATCACCGAATTCAGAACTCGGAGTCAACGGATATTCATAAAACCGTTTACGTAAAGAAACCACATTTCGCGGCTAACTAGGTGAAACGAGACCTACAAGCCACGAGTTCTGAAATCAAAATCCAAAAACTCAGGATTGTAGAGCTCGAAAAGTAGTGTGAAATCAAGCTAAAAATCACCGAATTCAGAACTCGGAGTCAACGGATATTCATAAAACCGTTTACATAAAGAAACCACATTTCGCGGCTAACTAGGTGAAACGAGGCCTACTAGCCACGAGTTCTGAAATCGAAATCCGAAAACCCAGGATTGTAGAGCTCGAAAAGTAGTGTGAAATCAAGCTAAAAATCACCGAATTCAGAACTCGGAGTCAACGGATATTCATAAAACCGTTTACGCAAAGAAACCACATTTCGCGGCTAACTAGGTGAAACGAGACCTACAAGCCACGAGTTCTGAAATCAAAATCCAAAAACGCAGGATTGTAGAGCTCAAAAAGTAGTGTGAAATCAAGCTAAAAATCACCGAATTCAGAACTCGGAGTCAACGGATATTCATAAAACCGTTTACGTAAAGAAACCATATTTCGCGGCTAACTAGGTGAAACGAGACCTACTAGCCACGAGTTCTGAAATCGAAATCCGAAAACCCAGGATTGTAGAGCTCGAAAAGTAGTGTGAAATCAAGCTAAAAATCACCGAATTCAGAACTCGGAGTCAACGGATATTCATAAAACCGTTTACGTAAAGAAACCACATTTCGCGGCTAACTAGGTGAAACGAGACCAACTAGCCACGAGTTCTGAAATTAAAATCCGAAACACCAGGCTCGTAGAGCTCGAAAATTAGTGTGAAATCAAGCTAAAAATCACCGAATTCAGAACTCGGAGTCAACGGATATTCATAAAACCGTTTACGTAAAGAAACCACATTTCGCGGCTAACTTGGTGGAACGAGACCAACTAGCCACGAGTTCTGAAATCAAAATCCGAAACTCCATAATCGTAGAGCTCGAAAAGTAGTGTGAAATCAAGCTAAAAATCACCGAATTCAGAACTCGGAGTCAACGGATATTCATAAAACCGTTTACGTAAAGAAACCACATTTCCCGGCTAACTAGGTGAAACGAGACCTACAAGCCACGAGTTCTGAAATCAAAATCCAAAAACTCAGGATTGTAGAGCTCGAAAAGTAGTGTGAAATCAAGCTAAAAATCACCGAATTCAGAACTCGGAGTCAACGGATATTCATAAAACCGTTTAAGTAAAGAAACCACATTTTGCGGCTAACTAGGTGAAACGAGGCCTACTAGCCACGAGTTCTGAAATCGAAATCCGAAAACCCAGGATTGTAGAGCTCGAAAAGTAGTGAGAAATCAAGATAAAAATCACCAAATTCAGAACTCGGAGTCAACGGATATTCATAAAACCGTTTACGTAAAGAAACCACATTTCGCGGCTAACTAGGTGAAATGAGACTTACAAGCCACGAGTTCTGAAATCAAAATCCAAAAACCAGGATTGTAGAGCTCGAAAAGTAGTGTGAAATCAAGCTAAAAATCACCGAATTCAGAACTCGGAGTCAACGGATATTCATAAAACCGTTTACGTAAAGAAACCACATTTCGCGGCTAACTAGGTGAAACGAGACCTACAAGCCACGAGTTCTGAAATCAAAATCCAAAAACTCAGGATTGTAGAGCTCGAAAAGTAGTGTGAAATCAAGCTAAAAATCACCGAATTCAGAACTCGGAGTCAACGGATATTCATAAAACCGTTTACGCAAAGAAACCACATTTCGCGGCTAACTAGGTGAAATGAGACTTACAAGCCACGAGTTCTGAAATCAAAATCCAAAAACCAGGATTGTAGAGCTCGAAAAGTAGTGTGAAATCAAGCTAAAAATCACCGAATTCAGAACTCGGAGTCAACGGATATTCATAAAACCGTTTACGTAAAGAAACCACATTTTGCGGCTAACTAGGTGAAACGAGGCCTACTAGCCACGAGTTCTGAAATCGAAATCCGAAAACCCAGGATTGTAGAGCTCGAAAAGTAGTGAGAAATCAAGATAAAAATCACCAAATTCAGAACTCGGAGTCAACGGATATTCATAAAACCGTTTACGTAAAGAAACCACATTTCGCGGCAAACTAGGTGAAACGAGGCCTACTAGCCACGAGTTCTGAAATCGAAATCCGAAAACCCAGGATTGTAGAGCTCGAAAAGTAGTGTGAAATCAAGCTAAAAATCACCGAATTCAGAACTCGGAGTCAACGGATATTCATAAAACCGTTTACGCAAAGAAACCACATTTCGCGGCTAACTAGGTGAAACGAGACCTACAAGCCACGAGTTCTGAAATCAAAATCCAAAAACGCAGGATTGTAGAGCTCAAAAAGTAGTGTGAAATCAAGCTAAAAATCACCGAATTCAGAACTCGGAGTCAACGGATATTCATAAAACCGTTTACGTAAAGAAACCATATTTCGCGGCTAACTAGGTGAAACGAGACCTACTAGCCACGAGTTCTGAAATCGAAATCCGAAAACCCAGGATTGTAGAGCTCGAAAAGTAGTGTGAAATCAAGCTAAAAATCACCGAATTCAGAACTCGGAGTCAACGGATATTCATAAAACCGTTTACGTAAAGAAACCACATTTCGCGGCTAACTAGGTGAAACGAGACCAACTAGCCACGAGTTCTGAAATTAAAATCCGAAACACCAGGCTCGTAGAGCTCGAAAATTAGTGTGAAATCAAGCTAAAAATCACCGAATTCAGAACTCGGAGTCAACGGATATTCATAAAACCGTTTACGTAAAGAAACCACATTTCGCGGCTAACTAGGTGGAACGAGACCAACTAGCCACGAGTTCTGAAATCAAAATCCGAAACTCCATAATCGTAGAGCTCGAAAAGTAGTGTGAAATCAAGCTAAAAATCACCGAATTCAGAACTCGGAGTCAACGGATATTCATAAAACCGTTTACGTAAAGAAACCACATTTCGCGGCTAACTAGGTGAAACGAGACGAACTAGCCACGAGTTCTGAAATCGAAATCCGAAAACCCAGGATTGTAGAGCTCGAAAAGTAGTGTGTAATCAAGCTAAAAATTACCGAATTCAGAACTCGGATTCAACGGATATTCATAAAACCGTTTACGTAAAGAAACCACATTTCGCGGCTAACTAGGTTAAATGAGACCAACTAGCCACGAGTTCTTAAATCAAAATCAGAAATTCCAGGATCGTAGAGCTCGAAAAGTAGTGTGAAATCAAGCTAAAAATCACCGAATTCAGAAGTCGGAGTCAACGGATATTCATAAAACCGTTTACGTAAAGAAACCACATTTCGCGGCTAAATAGGTGAAACGAGACCTACTAGCCACGAGTTCTGAAATCGAAATCCGAAAACCCAGGATTGTAGAGCTCGAAAAGTAGTGAGAAATCAAGCTAAAAA
This sequence comes from Euonymus europaeus, assembly GCA_963580455.1. Lineage (NCBI taxonomy): Eukaryota > Viridiplantae > Streptophyta > Magnoliopsida > Celastrales > Celastraceae > Euonymus > Euonymus europaeus. The sequence goes on from OY756964.1 coordinate 115,445, forward strand.
TCACCGAATTCAGAACTCGGAGTCAACGGATATTCATAAAACCGTTTACGTAAAGAAACCACATTTCGCGGCTAACTAGGTGAAACGAGACCTACTAGCCACGAGTTCTGAAATCGAAATCCGAAAACCCAGGATTGTAGAGCTCGAAAAGTAGTGTGAAATCAAGCTAAAAATCACCGAATTCAGAACTCGGAGTCAACGGATATTTATAAAACCGTTTACGTAAAGAAACCACATTTTGCGGCTAACTAGGTGGAACGAGACCTACAAGCCACGAGTTCTGAAATCGAAATCCGAAAACCCAGGATTGTAGAGCACGAAAAGTAGTGTGAAATCAAGCTAAAAATCACCGAATTCAGAACTCGGAGTCAACGATATTCATAAAACCGTTTATGTAAAGAAACCACATTTCGCGGCTAAATAGGTGAAACGAGACCTACAAGCCACGAGTTCCGAAATCAAAATCCAAAAACCCAGGATTGTAGAGCTCGAAAAGTAGTGTGAAATCAAGCTAAAAATCACCAAATTCAGAACTCGGAGTCAACGGATATTGATAAAACCGTTTACGTAAAGAAACCACATTTCGCGGCTAACTAGGTGAAACGAGACCTACTAGCCACGAGTTCTGAAATCGAAATCCGAAATCCAGGATTGTAGAGCTCGAAAAGTAGTGTGAAATCAAGCTAAAAATCACCGAATTCAGAACTCAGAGTCAACGGATATTCATAAAACCGTTTACGTAAAGAAACCACATTTTGCGGCTAACTAGGTGGAACGAGACCTACAAGCCACGAGTTCTGAAATCAAAATCCGAAACTCTAGGATTTTAGAGCTCGAAAAGTAGTGTGAAATCAAGCTAAAAATCACCGAATTCAGAACTCGGAGTCAACGGATATTCATAAAACCGTTTACGTAAAGAAACCACATTTCGCGGCTAACTAGGTGAAACGAGACGAACTAGCCACGAGTTCTGAAATCGAAAAACGAAAACCCAGGATTGTAGAGCTCGAAAAGTAGTGTGTAATCAAGCTAAAAATTACCGAATTCAGAACTCGGATTCAACGGATATTCATAAAACCGTTTACGTAAAGAAACCACATTTCGCGGCTAACTAGGTTAAATGAGACCAACTAGCCACGAGTTCTTAAATCAAAATCAGAAATTCCAGGATCGTAGAGCTCGAAAAGTAGTGTGAAATCAAGCTAAAAATCACCGAATTCAGAAGTCGGAGTCAACGGATATTCATAAAACCGTTTACGTAAAGAAACCACATTTCGCGGCTAAATAGGTGAAACGAGACCTACTAGCCACGAGTTCTGAAATCGAAATCCGAAAACCCAGGATTGTAGAGCTCGAAAAGTAGTGAGAAATCAAGCTAAAAATCACCGAATTCAGAACTCGGAGTCAACGGATATTCATAAAACCGTTTACGTAAAGAAACCACATTTCGCGGCTAACTAGGTGAAACGAGACCTACTAGCCACGAGTTCTGAAATCGAAATCCGAAAACCCAGGATTGTAGAGCTCGAAAAGTAGTGTGAAATCAAGCTAAAAATCACCGAATTCAGAACTCGGAGTCAACGGATATTTATAAAACCGTTTACGTAAAGAAACCACATTTTGCGGCTAACTAGGTGGAACGAGACCTACAAGCCACGAGTTCTGAAATCGAAATCCGAAAACCCAGGATTGTAGAGCTCGAAAAGTAGTGTGAAATCAAGCTAAAAATCACCGAATTCAGAACTCGGAGTCAACGGATATTCATAAAACCGTTTATGTAAAGAAACCACATTTCGCGGCTAAATAGGTGAAACGAGACCTACAAGCCACGAGTTCTGAAATCAAAATCCAAAAACCCAGGATTGTAGAGCTCGAAAAGTAGTGTGAAATCAAGCTAAAAATCACCGAATTCAGAACTCGGAGTCAACGGATATTGATAAAACCGTTTACGTAAAGAAACCACATTTCGCGGCTAACTAGGTGAAACGAGACCTACTAGCCACGAGTTCTGAAATCGAAATCCGAAATCCAGGATTGTAGAGCTCGAAAAGTAGTGTGAAATCAAGCTAAAAATCACCGAATTCAGAACTCGGAGTCAACGGATATTCATAAAACCGTTTACGTAAAGAAACCACATTTTGCGGCTAACTAGGTGGAACGAGACCTACAAGCCACGAGTTCTGAAATCAAAATCCGAAACTCTAGGATTGTAGAGCTCGAAAAGTAGTGTGAAATCAAGCTAAAAATCACCGAATTCAGAACTCGGAGTCAACGGATATTCATAAAACCGTTTACGTAAAGAAACCACATTTCGCGGCTAACTAGGTGAAACGAGACCTACTAGCCACGAGTTCTGAAATCGAAATCCGAAAACCCAGGATTGTAGAGCTCGAAAAGTAGTGTGAAATCAAGCTAAAAATCACCGAATTCAGAACTCGGAGTCAACGGATATTCATAAAACCGTTTACGTAAAGAAACCACATTTCGCGGCTAACTAGGTGAAACAAGACCTACTAGCCACGAGTTCTGAAATCAAAATCCGAAAACCCAGGATTGTAGAGCTCGAAAAGTAGTGTGAAATCAAGCTAAAAATCACCGAATTCAGAACTCGGAGTCAACGGATATTCATAAAACCGTTTACGTAAAGAAACCACATTTTGCGGCTAACTAGGTGGAACGAGACCTACAAGCCACGAGTTCTGAAATCAAAATCCGAAACTCTAGGATTGTAGAGCTCGAAAAGTAGTGTGAAATCAAGCTAAAAATCACCGAATTCAGAACTCGGAGTCAACGGATATTCATAAAACCGTTTACGTAAAGAAACCACATTTCGCGGCTAACTAGGTGAAACGAGACCTACTAGCCACGAGTTCTGAAATCGAAATCCGAAAACCCAGGATTGTAGAGCTCGAAAAGTAGTGTGTAATCAAGCTAAAAATCACCGAATTCAGAACTCGGAGTCAACGGATATCCATAAAACCGTTTACGTAAAGAAACCACATTTCGCGGCTAACTAGGTTAAACGTGACCAACTAGCCACGAGTTCTTAAATCAAAATCAGAAATGCCAGGATCGTAGAGCTCGAAAAGTAGTGTGAAATCAAGCTAAAAATCACCGAATTCAGAACTCGGAGTCAACGGATATTCATAAAAACGTTTACGTAAAGAAACCACATTTCGCGGCTAAATAGGTGAAACGAGACCTACTAGCCACGAGTTCTGAAATCGAAATCCGAAATCCGAAAACCCAGGATTGTAGAGCTCGAAAAGTAGTGTGTAATCAAGCTAAAAATCACCGAATTCAGAACTCGGAGTCAACGGATATTCATAAAACCGTTTACGTAAAGAAACCACATTTCGCGGCTAAATAGGTGAAACGAGACCTACTAGCCACAAGTTCTAAAATCAAAATCCGAAACGCCAAGATTGTAGAGCTCGAAAAGTAGTGTGAAATCAAGCTAAAAATCACCGAATTCAGAACTCGGAGTCAACGGATATTCATAAAACCGTTTACGTAAAGAAACCACATTTTGCGGCTAACTAGGTGGAACGAGACCTACAAGCCACGAGTTCTTAAATCAAAATCCCAAAACGCTAGGATTGTAGAGCTCGAAAAGTAGTGTGAAATCAAGCTAAAAATCACTGAATTCAGAACTCGGAGTCAACGGATATTCATAAAACCGTTTACGTAAAGAAACCACATTTCGCGGCTAACTAGGTGAAACGGGACCTACTAGCCACGAGTTCTGAAATCGAAATCCGAAACTCCATAATCGTAGAGCTTGAAAAGTAGTGTGAAATCAAGCTAAAAATTACCGAATTCAGAAGTCGGAGTCAACGGATATACATAAAACCGTTTACGTAAAGAAACCAAATTTCGCGGCTAACTAGGTGAAACGAGACCAACTAGCCACGAGTTCTGAAATCAAAATCCGAAACGCCAGGATCCTAGAGCTCGAAAAGTAGTGTGAAATAAAGCAAAAAATCACCGAATTCAGAACTCGGAGTCAACGGATATTCATAAAACCGTTTACGTAAAGAAACCACATTTCGCGGCTAACTAGGTGAAACGAGACCAACTAGCCACGAGTTCTGAAATCAAAATCCGAAACGCCAGGATCCTAGAGCTCGAAAAGTAGTGTGAAATAAAGCAAAAAATCACCGAATTCAGAACTCGGAGTCAACGGATATTCATAAAACCGTTTACGTAAAGAAACCACATTTCGCGGCTAACTAGGTGAAACGGGACCTACTAGCCACGAGTTCTGAAATCGAAATCCGAAAACCCAGGATTGTAGAGCTCGAAAAGTAGTGTGAAATCAAGCTAAAAATCACCGAATTCAGAACTCGGAGTCAACGGATATTCATAAAACCGTTTACGTAAAGAAACCACATTTCGCGGCTAACTAGGTGAAACGAGACCTACTAGCCACGAGTTCTGAAATCGAAATCCGAAAACCCAGGATTGTAGAGCTCGAAAAGTAGTGTGAAATCAAGCTAAAAATCACCGAATTCAGAACTCGGAGTCAACGGATATTCATAAAACCGTTTACGTAAAGAAACCACATTTCGCGGCTAACTAGGTGAAACGAGACCAACTAGCCACGAGTTCTGAAATCAAAATCCAGAATGCCAGGAACGTAGAGCTCGAAAAGTAGTGTGAAATCAAGCTAAAAATCACCGAATTCAGAACTCGGAGTCAACGGATATTCATAAAACCGTTTACGTAAAGAAACCACATTTCGCTGCTATCTAGGTGAAACGAGACCTACTAGCCACGAGTTCTGAAATCGAAATCTGAAAATCCAGGATTGTAGAGCTCGAAAAGTAGTGTGAAATGAAGCTAAAAATCACCGAATTCAGAACTCGGAGTCAACGGATATTCATAAAACCGTTTACGTAAAGAAACCACATTTCGCGGCTAACTAGGTGAAACGAGACCTACTAGCCACGAGTTCTGAAATCGAAATCCGAAAATCCCGGATTGTAGAGCTCGAAAAGTAGTGTGAAATCAAGATAAAAATCACCGAATTCGGAACTCGGAGTCAACGGATATTCATAAAACCGTTTACGTAAAGAAACCACATTTCGCGGCTAACTAGGTGAAACGAGACCAACTAGCCACGAGTTCTGAAATCAAAATCCAGAACGCCAGGAACGTAGAGCTCGAAAAGTAGTGTGAAATCATGCTAAAAATCACCGAATTCAGAACTCGGAGTCAACGGATATTCATAAAACCGTTTACGTAAAGAAACCACATTTCGCGGCTAACAAGATGAAACGAGACCTACTAGCCACGAGTTCTGAAATCGAAATCTGAAAATCCAGGATTGTAGAGCTCGAAAAGTAGTGTGAAATGAAGCTAAAAATCACCGAATTCAGAACTCGGAGTCAACGGATATTCATAAAACCGTTTACGTAAAGAAACCACATTTCGCGGCTAACTAGGTGAAACGAGACCTACTAGCCACGAGTTCTGAAATCGAAATCCGAAAATCCAGGATTGTAGAGCTCGAAAAGTAGTGTGAAATCAAGATAAAAATCACCGAATTCAAAACTCGGAGTCAACGGATATTCATAAAACCGTTTACGTAAAGAAACTACATTTCGCGGCTAACTAGGTGGAACGAGACCTACAAGCCACGAGTTCTGAAATCAAAATCCGAAATGCTAGGATTGTAGAGCTCGAAAAGTAGTGTGAAATCAAGCTAAAAATCACCGAATTCAGAACTCGGAGTCAACGGATATTCATAAAACCGTTTATGTAAAGAAACCACATTTCGCGGCTAACTAGGTGAAACGAGGCCTACTAGCCACGAGTTCTTAAATCGAAATCCGAAACCCAGGATTGTAGAGCTCGAAAAGTAGTGAGAAATCAAGCTAAAAATCACCGAATTCAGAACTCGGAGTCAACGGATATTCATAAAACCGTTTACGTAAAGAAACCACATTTCGCGGCTAACTAGGTGAAACGAGACCTACAAGCCACGAGTTCTGAAATCAAAATCCAAAAACCCAAGATTGTAGAGCTCGAAAAGTAGTGTGAAATCAAGCTAAAAATCACCGAATTCAGAACTCGGAGTCAACGGATATTCATAAAACCGTTTACGTAAAGAAACCACATTTCGCGGCTAACTAGGTGAAACGAGACCTACTAGCCACGAGTTCTAAAATCGAAATCCGAAAACCCAGGATTGTAGAGCTCGAAAAGTAGTGTGAAATCAAGCTAAAAATCACCGAATTCAGAACTCGGAGTCAACGGATATTCCTAAAACCGTTTACGTAAAGAAACCACATTTCGCGGCTAACTAGGTGAAACGAGACCTACTAGCCACGAGTTCTGAAATCGAAATCCGAAAATCCAGGATTGTAGAGCTCGAAAAGTAGTGTGAAATCAAGATAAAAATCACCGAATTCGGAACTCGGAGTCAACGGATATTCATAAAACCGTTTACGTAAAGAAACCACATTTCGCGGCTAACTAGGTGAAACGAGACCAACTAGCCACAAGTTCTGAAATCAAAATCCAGAACGCCAGGAACGTAGAGCTCGAAAAGTAGTGTGAAATCAAGCTAAAAATCACCGAATTCAGAACTCGGAGTCAACGGATATTCATAAAACCGTTTACGTAAAGAAACCACATTTCGCGGCTAACAAGGTGAAACGAGACCTACTAGCCACGAGTTCTGAAATCGAAATCTGAAAATCCAGGATTGTAGAGCTCGAAAAGTAGTGTGAAATGAAGCTAAAAATCACCGAATTCAGAACTCGGAGTCAACGGATATTCATAAAACCGTTTACGTAAAGAAACCACATTTCGCGGCTAACTAGGTGAAACGAGACCTACTAGCCACGAGTTCTGAAATCGAAATCCGAAAATCCAGGATTGTAGAGCTCGAAAAGTAGTGTGAAATCAAGATAAAAATCACCGAATTCAAAACTCGGAGTCAACGGATATTCATAAAACCGTTTACGTAAAGAAACTACATTTCGCGGCTAACTAGGTGGAACGAGACCTACAAGCCACGAGTTCTGAAATCAAAATCCGAAACGCTAGGATTGTAGAGCTCGAAAAGTAGTGTGAAATCAAGCTAAAAATCACCGAATTCAGAACTCGGAGTCAACGGATATTCATAAAACCGTTTATGTAAAGAAACCACATTTCGCGGCTAACTAGGTGAAACGAGGCCTACTAGCCACGAGTTCTTAAATCGAAATCCGAAACCCAGGATTGTAGAGCTCGAAAAGTAGTGAGAAATCAAGCTAAAAATCACCGAATTCAGAACTCGGAGTCAACGGATATTCATAAAACCGTTTACGTAAAGAAACCACATTTCGCGGCTAACTAGGTGAAACGAGACCTACAAGCCACGAGTTCTGAAATCAAAATCCAAAAATCCAGGATTGTAGAGCTCGAAAAGTAGTGTGAAATCAAGCTAAAAATCACCGAATTCAGAACTCGGAGTCAACGGATATTCATAAAACCGTTTACGTAAAGAAACCACATTTCGCGGCTAACTAGGTGAAACGAGACCTACTAGCCACGAGTTCTGAAATCGAAATCCGAAAAACCAGGATTGTAGAGCTCGAAAAGTAGTGTGAAATCAAGCTAAAAATCACCGAATTCAGAACTCGGAGTCAACGGATATTCATAAAACCGTTTACGTAAAGAAACCACATTTTGCGGCTAACTAGGTGGAACGAGACCTACAAGCCACGAGTTCTTAAATCAAAATCCCAAAACGCTAGGATTGTAGAGCTCGAAAAGTAGTGTGAAATCAAGCTAAAAATCACTGAATTCAGAACTCGGAGTCAACGGATATTCATAAAACCGTTTACGTAAAGAAACCACATTTCGCGGCTAACTAGGTGAAATGAGACCTACTAGCCACGAGTTCTGAAATCGAAATCCGAAAAACGAGGATTGTAGAACTCGAAAATTAGTGTGAAATCAAGCTAAAAATCACCGAATTCAGAACTCGGAGTCAACGGATATTCATAAAACCGTTTACGTAAAGAAACCACATTTCGCGGCTAACTAGGTGAAACGAGGCCTACTAGCCATGAGTTCTGAAATCGAAATCCGAAAACCCAGGATTGTAGAGCTCGAAAAGTAGTGAGAAATCAAGCTAAAAATCACCGAATTCAGAACACGGAGTCAACAGATATTCATAAAACCGTTTACGTAAAGAAACCACATTTCGCGGCTAACTAGGTGAAACGAGACCTACAAGCCACGAGTTCTGAAATCAAAATCCAAAAACCCAGGATTGTAGAGCTCGAAAAGTAGTGTGAAATCAAGCTAAAAATCAACGAATTCAGAACTCGGAGTCAACGGATATTCATAAAACCGTTTACGTAAAGAAACCACATTTTGCGGCTAACTAGGTGGAACGAGACCTACAAGCCACGAGTTCTTAAATCAAAATCCCAAAACGCTAGGATTGTAGAGCTCGAAAAGTAGTGTGAAATCAAGCTAAAAATCACCGAATTCAGAACTCGTAGTCAACGGATATTCATAAAACCGTTTACGTAAAGAAACCACATTTCGCGGCTAACTAGGTGAAACGAGACCTACTAGCCACGAGTTCTGAAATCGAAATCCGAAAAACGAGGACTGTAGAACTCGAAAATTAGTGTGAAATCAAGCTAAAAATCACCGAATTCAGAACTCGGAGTCAACGGATATTCATAAAACCGTTTACGTAAAGAAACCACATTTCGCGGCTAACTAGGTGAAACGAGGCCTACTAGCCATGAGTTCTGAAATCGAAATCCGAAAACCCAGGATTGTAGAGCTCGAAAAGTAGTGAGAAATCAAGCTAAAAATCACCGAATTCAGAACACGGAGTCAACAGATATTCATAAAACCGTTTACGTAAAGAAACCACATTTCGCGGCTAACTAGGTGAAACGAGACCTACAAGCCACGAGTTCTGAAATCAAAATCCAAAAACCCAGGATTGTAGAGCTCGAAAAGTAGTGTGAAATCAAGCTAAAAATCAACGAATTCAGAACTCGGAGTCAACGGATATTCATAAAACCGTTTACGTAAAGAAACCACATTTTGCGGCTAACTAGGTGGAACGAGACCTACAAGCCACGAGTTCTTAAATCAAAATCCCAAAACGCTAGGATTGTAGAGCTCGAAAAGTAGTGTGAAATCAAGCTAAAAATCACCGAATTCAGAACTCGGAGTCAAAGGATATTCATAAAACCGTTTACGTAAAGAAACCACATTTCGCGGCTAACTAGGTGAAACGAGACCTACTAGCCACGAGTTCTGAAATCGAAATCCGAAAACCCAGGATTGTAGAGCTCGAAAAGTAGTGTGAAATCAAGCTAAAAATCACCGAATTCAGAACTCGGAGTCAACGGATATTCATAAAACCGTTTACGTAAAGAAACCACATTTTGCGGCTAACTAGGTGGAACGAGACCTACAAGCCACGAGTTCTGAAATCAAAATACGAAACGCTAGGATTGTAGAGCTCGAAAAGTAGTGTGAAATCAAGCTAAAAATCACCAAATTCAGAACTCGGAGTCAACGGATATTCATAAAACCGTTTAGGTAAAGAAACCACATTTCGCGGCTAAATAGGTGAAACGAGACCTACTAGCCAAGAGTTCTGAAATCGAAATCCAAAAACGCAGGATTGTAGAGCTCGAAAAGTAGTATGAAATCAAGCTAAAAATCACCGAATTCGGAACTCGGAGTCAACGGATATTCATAAAACCGTTTACGTAAAGAAACCAATTTTGGCGGCTAACCAGGTGAAACGAGACCAACTAGCCACGAGTTCTGAAATAAAAATCCAGAACGCCAGGAACGTAGAGCTCGAAAAGTAGTGTGAAATCAAGCTAAAAATCACCGAATTCAGAACTCGGAGTCAACGGATATTCATAAAACCGTTTACGTAAAGAAACCACATTTCGCGGCTAACAAGGTGAAACGAGACCTACTAGCCACGAGTTCTGAAATCGAAATCTGAAAATCCAGGATTGTAGAGCTCGAAAAGTAGTGTGAAATGAAGCTAAAAATCACCGAATTCCGAACTCGGAGTCAACGGATATTCATAAAACCGTTTACGTAAAGAAACCACATTTCGCGGCTAACTAGGTGAAACGAGACCTACTAGCCACGACTTCTGAAATCAAAATCCGAAAATCCAGGATTGTAGAGCTCGAAAAGTAGTGTGAAATCAAGATAAAAATCACCGAATTCAAAACTCGGAGTCAACGGATATTCATAAAACCGTTTACATAAAGAAACTACATTTCGCGGCTAACTAGGTGGAACGAGACCTACAAGCCACGAGTTCTGAAATCAAAATCAAAAAACCCAGGATTGTAGAGCTCGAAAAGTAGTGTGAAATCAAGCTAAAAATCAACGAATTCAGAACTCGGAGTCAACGGATATTCATAAAACCGTTTACGTAAAGAAACCACATTTTGCGGCTAACTAGGTGGAACGAGACCTACAAGCCACGAGTTCTTAAATCAAAATCCCAAAACCCTAGGATTGTAGAGCTCGAAAAGTAGTGTGAAATCAAGCTAAAAATCACCGAATTCAGAACTCGGAGTCAACGGATATTCATAAAACCGTTTACGTAAAGAAACCACATTTCGCGGCTAACTAGGTGAAACGAGACCTACTAGCCACGAGTTCTGAAATCGAAATCCGAAAATCCAGGATTGTAGAGCTCGAAAAGTAGTGTGAAATCAAGATAAAAATCACCGAATTCAAAACTCGGAGTCAACGGATATTCATAAAACCGTTTACGTAAAGAAACTACATTTCGCGGCTAACTAGGTGGAACGAGACCTACAAGCCACGAGTTCTGAAATCAAAATCCAAAAACCCAGGATTGTAGAGCTCGAAAAGTAGTGTGAAATCAAGCTAAAAATCAACGAATTCAGAACTCGGAGTCAACGGATATTCATAAAACCGTTTACGTAAAGAAACCACATTTTGCGGCTAACTAGGTGGAACGAGACCTACAAGCCACGAGTTCTGAAATCAAAATACGAAACGCTAGGATTGTAGAGCTCGAAAAGTAGTGTGAAATCAAGCTAAAAATCACCAAATTCAGAACTCGGAGTCAACGGATATTCATAAAACCGTTTAGGTAAAGAAACCACATTTCGCGGCTAAATAGGTGAAACGAGACCTACTAGCCAAGAGTTCTGAAATCGAAATCCAAAAACGCAGGATTGTAGAGCTCGAAAAGTAGTATGAAATCAAGCTAAAAATCACCGAATTCAGAACTCGGAGTCAACGGATATTCATAAAACCGTTTACGTAAAGAAACCACATTTCGCGGCTAACAAGGTGAAACGAGACCTACAAGCCACGAGTTCTGAAATCGAAATCTGAAAATCCAGGATTGTAGAGCTCGAAAAGTAGTGTGAAATGAAGCTAAAAATCACCGAATTCCGAACTCGGAGTCAACGGATATTCATAAAACCGTTTACGTAAAGAAACCACATTTCGCGGCTAACTAGGTGAAACGAGACCTACTAGCCACGACTTCTGAAATCAAAATCCGAAAATCCAGGATTGTAGAGCTCGAAAAGTAGTGTGAAATCAAGATAAAAATCACCGAATTCAAAACTCGGAGTCAACGGATATTCATAAAACCGTTTACATAAAGAAACTACATTTCGCGGCTAACTAGGTGGAACGAGACCTACAAGCCACGAGTTCTGAAATCAAAATCAAAAAACCCAGGATTGTAGAGCTCGAAAAGTAGTGTGAAATCAAGCTAAAAATCAACGAATTCAGAACTCGGAGTCAACGGATATTCATAAAACCGTTTACGTAAAGAAACCACATTTTGCGGCTAACTAGGTGGAACGAGACCTACAAGCCACGAGTTCTTAAATCAAAATCCCAAAACCCTAGGATTGTAGAGCTCGAAAAGTAGTGTGAAATCAAGCTAAAAATCACCGAATTCAGAACTCGGAGTCAACGGATATTCATAAAACCGTTTACGTAAAGAAACCACATTTCGCGGCTAACTAGGTGAAACGAGACCTACTAGCCACGAGTTCTGAAATCGAAATCCGAAAATCCAGGATTGTAGAGCTCGAAAAGTAGTGTGAAATCAAGATAAAAATCACCGAATTCAAAACTCGGAGTCAACGGATATTCATAAAACCGTTTACGTAAAGAAACTACATTTCGCGGCTAACTAGGTGGAACGAGACCTACAAGCCACGAGTTCTGAAATCAAAATCCAAAAACCCAGGATTGTAGAGCTCGAAAAGTAGTGTGAAATCAAGCTAAAAATCAACGAATTCAGAACTCGGAGTCAACGGATATTCATAAAACCGTTTACGTAAAGAAACCACATTTTGCGGCTAACTAGGTGGAACGAGACCTACAAGCCACGAGTTCTTAAATCAAAATCCCAAAACGCTAGGATTGTAGAGCTCGAAAAGTAGTGTGAAATCAAGCTAAAAATCACCGAATTCAGAACTCGGAGTCAACGGATATTCATAAAACCGTTTACGTAAAGAAACCACATTTCGCGGCTAACTAGGTGAAACGAGACCTACTAGCCACGATTTCTGAAATCGAAATCCGAAAACCCAGGATTGTAGAGCTCGAAAAGTAGTGTGAAATCAAGCTAAAAATCACCGAATTCAGAACTCGGAGTCAACGGATATTCATAAAACCTTTTACGTAAAGAAACCACATTTTGCGGCTAACTAGGTGGAACGAGACCTACAAGCCACGAGTTCTGAAATCAAAATACGAAAAGCTAGGATTGTAGAGCTCGAAAAGTAGTGTGAAATCAAGCTAAAAATCACCGAATTCAGAACTCGGAGTCAACGGATATTCATAAAACCGTTTAGGTAAAGAAACCACATTTCGCGGCTAAATAGGTGAAACGAGACCTACTAGCCAAGAGTTCTGAAATAGAAATCCGAAAACCCAGGATTGTAGAGCTCGAAAAGTAGTATGAAATCAAGCTAAAAATCACCGAATTCGGAACTCGGAGTCAACGGATATTCATAAAATCGTTTACGTAAAGAAACCACATTTCGCGGCTAACTAGGTGAAACGAGAACAACTAGCCACGAGTTCTGAAATAAAAATCCAGAACGCCAGGAACGTAGAGCTCGAAAAGTAGTGTGAAATCAAGCTAAAAATCACAGAATTCAGAACTCGGAGTCAACGGATATTCATAAAACCGTTTACGTAAAGAAACCACATTTCGCGGCTAACAAGGTGAAACGAGACCTACTAGCCACGAGTTCTGAAATCGAAATCTGAAAATCCAGGATTGTAGAGCTCGAAAAGTAGTGTGAAATGAAGCTAAAAATCACCGAATTCAGAACTCGGAGTCAACGGATATTCGTAAAACCGTTTACGTAAAGAAACCACATTTCCCGGCTAACTAGGTGAAACGAGACCTACTAGCCACGAGTTCTGAAATCGAAATTTGAAAATCTAGGATTGTAGAGCTCGAAAAGTAGTGTGAAATCAAGATAAAAATCACCGAATTCAAAACTCGGAGTCAACGGATATTCATAAAACCGTTTACGTAAAGAAACTACATTTCGCGGCTAACTAGGTGGAACGAGACCTACAAGCCACGAGTTCTGAAATCAAAATCCGAAACGCTAGGATTGTAGAGCTCGAAAAGTAGTGTGAAATCAAGCTAAAAATCACCGAATTCAGAACTCGGAGTCAACGGATATTCATAAAACCGTTTATGTAAAGAAACCACATTTCGCAGCTAACTAGGTGAAACGAGGCCTACTAGCCACGAGTTCTGAAATCGAAATCCGAAACCCAGGATTGTAGAGCTCGAAAAGTAGTGAGAAATCAAGCTAAAAATCACCGAATTCAGAACTCGGAGTCAACGGATATTCATAAAACCGTTTACGTAAAGAAACCACATTTCGCGGCTAACTAGGTGAAACGAGACCTACAAGCCACGAGTTCTGAAATCAAAATCCAAAAACCCAGGATTGTAGAGCTCGAAAGGTAGTATGAAATCAAGCTAAAAATCACCGAATTCAGAACTCGGAGTCAACGGATATTCATAAAACCGTTTACGTAAAGAAACCACATTTCGCGGCTAACTAGGTGAAACGAGACCTACTAGCCACGAGTTCTGAAATCGAAATCCGAAAACCCAGGATTGTAGAGCTCGAAAAGTAGTGTGAAATCAAGCTAAAAATCACCGAATTCAGAACTCGGAGTCAACGGATATTCATAAAACCGTTTACGTAAAGAAACCACATTTTGCGGCTAACTAGGTAGAACGAGACCTACAAGCCACGAGTTCTTAAATCAAAATCCCAAAACGCTACGATTGTAGAGCTCGAAAAGTAGTGTGAAATCAAGCTAAAAATCACTGAATTCAGAACTCGGAGTCAACGGATATTCATAAAACCGTTTACGTAAAGAAACCACATTTCTCGGCAAAATAGGTGAAACGAGACCTACTAGCCAAGAGTTCTGAAATCGAAATCCGAAAACCCAGGATTGTAGAGCTCGAAAAGTAGTATGAAATCAAGCTAAAAATCACCGAATTCGGAACTCGGAGTCAACGGATATTCATAAAACCGTTTACGTAAAGAAACCACATTTCGCGGCTAACTAGGTGAAACGAGACCAACTAGCCAGGAGTTCTGAAATAAAAATCCAGAACGCCAGGAACGTAGAGCTCGAAAAGTAGTGTGAAATCAAGCTAAAAATCAACGAATTCAGAACTCGGAGTCAACGGATATTCATAAAACAGTTTACGTAAAGAAACCACATTTCGCGGCTAACAAGGTGAAACGAGACCTACTAGCCACGAGTTCTGAAATCGAAATCTGAAAATCCAGGATTGTAGAGCTCGAAAAGTAGTGTGAAATGAAGCTAAAAATCACCGAATTCAGAACTCGGAGTCAACGGATATTCATAAAACCGTTTACGTAAAGAAACCACATTTCGCGGCTAACTAGGTGAAACGAGACCTACTAGCCACGAGTTCTGAAATCGAAATCTGAAAATCCAGGATTGTAGAGCTCGAAAAGTAGTGTGAAATCAAGATAAAAATCACCGAATTCAAAACTCGGAGTCAACGGATATTCATAAAACCGTTTACGTAAAGAAACTACATTTCGCGGCTAACTAGGTGGAACGAGACCTACAAGCCACGAGTTCTGAAATCAAAATCCGAAATGCTAGGATTGTAGAGCTCGAAAAGTAGTGTGAAATCAAGCTAAAAATCACCGAATTCAGAACTCGGAGTCAACGGATATTCATAAAACCGTTTACGTAAAGAAACCACATTTCGCGGCTAACTAGGTGAAACGAGGCCTACTAGCCACGAGTTCTGAAATCGAAATCCGAAACCCAGGATTGTAGAGCTCGAAAAGTAGTGAGAAATAAAGCTAAAAATCACCGAATTCAGAACTCGGAGTCAACGGATATTCATAAAACCGTTTACGTAAAGAAACCACATTTCGCGGCTAACTAGGTGAAACGAGACCTACAAGCCACGAGTTCTGAAATCAAAATCCAAAAACCCAGGATTGTAGAGCTCGAAAAGTAGTGTGAAATCAAGCTAAAAATCACCGAATTCAGAACTCGGAGTCAACGGATATTCATAAAACCATTTAGGTAAAGAAACCACATTTCGCGGCTAAATAGGTGAAACGAGACCTACTAGCCAAGAGTTCTGAAATCGAAATCCGAAAACCCAGGATTGTAGAGCTCGAAAAGTAGTATGAAATCAAGCTAAAAATCACCGAATTCGGAACTCGGAGTCAACGGATATTCATAAAACCGTTTACGTAAAGAAACCACAATTCGCGGCTAACTAGGTGAAACGAGACCAACTAGCTACGAGTTCTGAAATAAAAATCCAGAACGCCAGGAACGTAGAGCTCGAAAAGTAGTGTGAAATCAAGCTAAAAATCACCGAATTCAGAACTCGGAGTCAACGGATATTCATAAAACCGTTTACGTAAAGAAACCACATTTCGCGGCTAACAAGGTGAAACGAGACGTACTAGCCACGAGTTCTGAAATCGAAATCTGAAAATCCAGGATTGTAGAGCTCGAAAAGTAGTGTGAAATGAAGCTAAAAATCACCGAATTCAGAACTCGGAGTCAACGGATATTCATAAAACCGTTTACGTAAAGAAACTACATTTCGCGGCTAACTAGGTGGAACGAGACCTACAAGCCACGAGTTCTGAAATCAAAATCCGAAATGCTAGGATTGTAGAGCTCAAAAAGTAGTGTGAAATCAAGCTAAAAATCACCGAATTCAGAACTCGGAGTCAACGGATATTCATAAAACCGTTTATGTAAAGAAACCACATTTCGCGGCTAACTAGGTGAAACGAGGCCTACTAGCCACGAGTTCTGAAATCGAAATCCGAAACCCAGGATTGTAGAGCTCGAAAAGTAGTGAGAAATCAAGCTAAAAATCACCGAATTCAGAACTCGGAGTCAACGGATATTCATAAAACCGTTTACGTAAAGAAACCACATTTCGCGGCTAACTAGTTGAAACGAGACCTACAAGCCACGAGTTCTGAAATCAAAATCCAAAAACCCAGGATTGTAGAGCTCGAAAAGTAGTGTGAAATCAAGCTAAAAATCACCGAATTCTGAACTCGGAGTCAACGGATATTCATAAAACCGTTTAGGTAAAGAAACCACATTTCGCGGCTAAATAGGTGAAACGAGACCTACTAGCCAAGAGTTCTGAAATCGAAATCCGAAAACCCAGGATTGTAGAGCTCGAAAAGTAGTATGAAATCAAGCTAAAAATCACCGAATTCGGAACTCGGAGTCAACGGATATTCATAAAACCGTTTACGTAAAGAAACCACATTTCGCGGCTAACTAGGTGAAACGAGACCAACTAGCCACGAGTTCTGAAATAAAAATCCAGAATGCCAGGAACGTAGAGCTCGAAAAGTAGTGTGAAATCAAGCTAAAAATCACCGAATTCAGAACTCGGAGTCAACGGATATTCATAAAACCGTTTACGTAAAGAAACCACATTTCGCGGCTAACAAGGTGAAACGAGACCTACTAGCCACGAGTTCTGAAATCGAAATCTGAAAATCCAGGATTGTAGAGCTCGAAAAGTAGTGTGAAATGAAGCTAAAAATCACCGAATTCAGAACTCGGAGTCAACGGATATTCGTAAAACCGTTTACGTAAAGAAACCACATTTCCCGGCTAACTAGGTGAAACGAGACCTACTAGCCACGAGTTCTGAAATCGAAATTTGAAAATCTAGGATTGTAGAGCTCGAAAAGTAGTGTGAAATCAAGATAAAAATCACCGAATTCAAAACTCGGAGTCAACGGATATTCATAAAACCGTTTACGTAAAGAAACTACATTTCGCGGCTAACTAGGTGGAACGAGACCTACAAGCCACGAGTTCTGAAATCAAAATCCGAAACGCTAGGATTGTAGAGCTCGAAAAGTAGTGTGAAATCAAGCTAAAAATCACCGAATTCAGAACTCGGAGTCAACGGATATTCATAAAACCGTTTATGTAAAGAAACCACATTTCGCAGCTAACTAGGTGAAACGAGGCCTACTAGCCACGAGTTCTGAAATCGAAATCCGAAACCCAGGATTGTAGAGCTCGAAAAGTAGTGAGAAATCAAGCTAAAAATCACCGAATTCAGAACTCGGAGTCAACGGATATTCATAAAACCGTTTACGTAAAGAAACCACATTTCGCGGCTAACTAGGTGAAACGAGACCTACAAGCCACGAGTTCTGAAATCAAAAT
The DNA here is from genome assembly GCA_963580455.1 of Euonymus europaeus. Taxonomy (NCBI): domain Eukaryota; kingdom Viridiplantae; phylum Streptophyta; class Magnoliopsida; order Celastrales; family Celastraceae; genus Euonymus; species Euonymus europaeus. The sequence goes on from OY756964.1 coordinate 133,217, forward strand.
CCAAAAACCCAGGATTGTAGAGCTCGAAAAGTAGTATGAAATCAAGCTAAAAATCACCGAATTCAGAACTCGGAGTCAACGGATATTCATAAAACCGTTTACGTAAAAAACCACATTTCGCGGCTAACTAGGTGAAACGAGACCTACTAGCCACGAGTTCTGAAATCGAAATCCGAAAACCCAGGATTGTAGAGCTCGAAAAGTAGTGTGAAATCAAGCTAAAAATCACCGAATTCAGAACTCGGAGTCAACGGATATTCATAAAACCGTTTACGTAAAGAAACCACATTTTGCGGCTAACTAGGTAGAACGAGACCTACAAGCCACGAGTTCTTAAATCAAAATCCCAAAACGCTAGGATTGTAGAGCTCGAAAAGTAGTGTGAAATCAAGCTAAAAATCACTGAATTCAGAACTCGGAGTCAACGGATATTCATAAAACCGTTTACGTAAAGAAACCACATTTCGCGGCTAACAAGGTGAAACGAGACCTACTAGCCACGAGTTCTGAAATCGAAATCTGAAAATCCAGGATTGTAGAGCTCGAAAAGTAGTGTGAAATGAAGCTAAAAATCACCGAATTCAGAACTCGGAGTCAACGGATATTCATAAAACCGTTTACGTAAAGAAACCACATTTCGCGGCTAACTAGGTGAAACGAGACCTACTAGCCACGAGTTCTGAAATCGAAATCTGAAAATCCAGGATTGTAGAGCTCGAAAAGTAGTGTGAAATCAAGATAAAAATCACCGAATTCAAAACTCGGAGTCAACGGATATTCATAAAACCGTTTACGTAAAGAAACTACATTTCGCGGCTAACTGGTGGAACGAGACCTACAAGCCACGAGTTCTGAAATCAAAATCCGAAATGCTAGGATTGTAGAGCTCGAAAAGTAGTGTGAAATCAAGCTAAAAATCACCGAATTCAGAACTCGGAGTCAACGGATATTCATAAAACCGTTTATGTAAAGAAACCACATTTCGCGGCTAACTAGGTGAAACGAGGCCTACTAGCCACGAGTTCTGAAATCGAAATCCGAAACCCAGGATTGTAGAGCTCGAAAAGTAGTGAGAAATAAAGCTAAAAATCACCGAATTCAGAACTCGGAGTCAACGGATATTCATAAAACCGTTTACGTAAAGAAACCACATTTCGCGGCTAACTAGGTGAAACGAGACCTACAAGCCACGAGTTCTGAAATCAAAATCCAAAAACCCAGGATTGTAGAGCTCGAAAAGTAGTGTGAAATCAAGCTAAAAATCACCGAATTCAGAACTCGGAGTCAACGGATATTCATAAAACCATTTAGGTAAAGAAACCACATTTCGCGGCTAAATAGGTGAAACGAGACCTACTAGCCAAGAGTTCTGAAATCGAAATCCGAAAACCCAGGATTGTAGAGCTCGAAAAGTAGTATGAAATCAAGCTAAAAATCACCGAATTCGGAACTCGGAGTCAACGGATATTCATAAAACCGTTTACGTAAAGAAACCACAATTCGCGGCTAACTAGGTGAAACGAGACCAACTAGCTACGAGTTCTGAAATAAAAATCCAGAACGCCAGGAACGTAGAGCTCGAAAAGTAGTGTGAAATCAAGCTAAAAATCACCGAATTCAGAACTCGGAGTCAACGGATATTCATAAAACCGTTTACGTAAAGAAACCACATTTCGCGGCTAACAAGGTGAAACGAGACCTACTAGCCACGAGTTCTGAAATCGAAATCTGAAAATCCAGGATTGTAGAGCTCGAAAAGTAGTGTGAAATGAAGCTAAAAATCACCGAATTCAGAACTCGGAGTCAACGGATATTCATAAAACCGTTTACGTAAAGAAACCACATTTCGCGGCTAACTAGGTGAAACGAGACCTACTAACCACGAGTTCTGAAATCGAAATCTGAAAATCCAGGATTGTAGAGCTCGAAAAGTAGTGTGAAATCAAGATAAAAATCACCGAATTCAAAACTCGGAGTCAACGGATATTCATAAAACCGTTTACGTAAAGAAACTACATTTCGCGGCTAACTAGGTGGAACGAGACCTACAAGCCACGAGTTCTGAAATCAAAATCCGAAATGCTAGGATTGTAGAGCTCGAAAAGTAGTGTGAAATCAAGCTAAAAATCACCGAATTCAGAACTCGGAGTCAACGGATATTCATAAAACCGTTTATGTAAAGAAACCACATTTCGCGGCTAACTAGGTGAAACGAGGCCTACTAGCCACGAGTTCTGAAATCGAAATCCGAAACCCAGGATTGTAGAGCTCGAAAAGTAGTGAGAAATCAAGCTAAAAATCACCGAATTCAGAACTCGGAGTCAACGGATATTCATAAAACCGTTTACGTAAAGAAACCACATTTCGCGGCTAACTAGGTGAAACGAGACCTACAAGCCACGAGTTCTGAAATCAAAATCCAAAAACCCAGGATTGTAGAGCTCGAAAAGTAGTGTGAAATCAAGCTAAAAATCACCGAATTCTGAACTCGGAGTCAACGGATATTCATAAAACCGTTTAGGTAAAGAAACCACATTTCGCGGCTAAATAGGTGAAACGAGACCTACTAGCCAAGAGTTCTGAAATCGAAATCCGAAAACCCAGGATTGTAGAGCTCGAAAAGTAGTATGAAATCAAGCTAAAAATCACCGAATTCGGAACTCGGAGTCAACGGATATTCATAAAACCGTTTACGTAAAGAAACCACATTTCGCGGCTAACTAGGTGAAACGAGACCAACTAGCCACGAGTTCTGAAATAAAAATCCAGAATGCCAGGAACGTAGAGCTCGAAAAGTAGTGTGAAATCAAGCTAAAAATCACCGAATTCAGAACTCGGAGTCAACGGATATTCATAAAACCGTTTACGTAAAGAAACCACATTTCGCGGCTAACAAGGTGAAACGAGACCTACTAGCCACGAGTTCTGAAATCGAAATCTGAAAATCCAGGATTGTAGAGCTCGAAAAGTAGTGTGAAATGAAGCTAAAAATCACCGAATTCAGAACTCGGAGTCAACGGATATTCATAAAACCGTTTACGTAAAGAAACCACATTTCGCGGCTAACTAGGTGAAACGAGACCTACTAGCCACGAGTTCTGAAATCGAAATTTGAAAATCCTGGATTGTAGAGCTCGAAAAGTAGTGTGAAATCAAGATAAAAATCACCGAATTCAAAACTCGGAGTCAACGGATATTCATAAAACCGTTTACGTAAAGAAACTACATTTCGCGGCTAACTAGGTGGAACGAGACCTACAAGCCACGAGTTCTGAAATCAAAATCCGAAACGCTAGGATTGTAGAGCTCGAAAAGTAGTGTGAAATCAAGCTAAAAATCACCGAATTCAGAACTCGGAGTCAACGGATATTCATAAAACCGTTTATGTAAAGAAACCACATTTCGCGGCTAACTAGGTGAAACGAGACCTACTAGCCACGAGTTCTGAAATCGAAATTTGAAAATCCAGGATTGTAGAGCTCGAAAAGTAGTGTGAAATCAAGATAAAAATCACCGAATTCAAAACTCGGAGTCAACGGATATTCATAAAACCGTTTACGTAAAGAAACCACAATTCGCGGCTAACTAGGTGAAACGAGACCAACTAGCTACGAGTTCTGAAATAAAAATCCAGAACGCCAGGAACGTAGAGCTCGAAAAGTAGTGTGAAATCAAGCTAAAAATCACCGAATTCAGAACTCGGAGTCAACGGATATTCATAAAACCGTTTACGTAAAGAAACCACATTTCGCGGCTAACAAGGTGAAACGAGACCTACTAGCCACGAGTTCTGAAATCGAAATCTGAAAATCCAGGATTGTAGAGCTCGAAAAGTAGTGTGAAATGAAGCTAAAAATCACCGAATTCAGAACTCGGAGTCAACGGATATTCATAAAACCGTTTACGTAAAGAAACCACATTTCGCGGCTAACTAGGTGAAACGAGACCTACTAACCACGAGTTCTGAAATCGAAATCTGAAAATCCAGGATTGTAGAGCTCGAAAAGTAGTGTGAAATCAAGATAAAAATCACCGAATTCAAAACTCGGAGTCAACGGATATTCATAAAACCGTTTACGTAAAGAAACTACATTTCGCGGCTAACTAGGTGGAACGAGACCTACAAGCCACGAGTTCTGAAATCAAAATCCGAAATGCTAGGATTGTAGAGCTCGAAAAGTAGTGTGAAATCAAGCTAAAAATCACCGAATTCAGAACTCGGAGTCAACGGATATTCATAAAACCGTTTATGTAAAGAAACCACATTTCGCGGCTAACTAGGTGGAACGAGACCTACTAGCCACGAGTTCTGAAATCGAAATCCGAAACCCAGGATTGTAGAGCTCGAAAAGTAGTGAGAAATCAAGCTAAAAATCACCGAATTCAGAACTCGGAGTCAACGGATATTCATAAAACCGTTTACGTAAAGAAACCACATTTCGCGGCTAACTAGGTGAAACGAGACCTACAAGCCACGAGTTCTGAAATCAAAATCCAAAAACCCAGGATTGTAGAGCTCGAAAAGTAGTGTGAAATCAAGCTAAAAATCACCGAATTCTGAACTCGGAGTCAACGGATATTCATAAAACCGTTTAGGTAAAGAAACCACATTTCGCGGCTAAATAGGTGAAACGAGACCTACTAGCCAAGATTTCTGAAATCGAAATCCAAAAACGCAGGATTGTAGAGCTCGAAAAGTAGTATGAAATCAAGCTAAAAATCACCGAATTCGGAACTCGGAGTCAACGGATATTCATAAAACCGTTTACGTAAAGAAACCACATTTCGCGGCTAACTAGGTGAAACGAGACCAACTAGCCACGAGTTCTGAAATAAAAATCCAGAATGCCAGGAACGTAGAGCTCGAAAAGTAGTGTGAAATCAAGCTAAAAATCACCGAATTCAGAACTCGGAGTCAACGGATATTCATAAAACCGTTTACGTAAAGAAACCACATTTCGCGGCTAACAAGGTGAAACGAGACCTACTAGCCACGAGTTCTGAAATCGAAATCTGAAAATCCAGGATTGTAGAGCTCGAAAAGTAGTGTGAAATGAAGCTAAAAATCACCGAATTCAGAACTCGGAGTCAACGGATATTCATAAAACCGTTTACGTAAAGAAACCACATTTCGCGGCTAACTAGGTGAAACGTGACCTACTAGCCACGAGTTCTGAAATCGAAATTTGAAAATCCTGGATTGTAGAGCTCGAAAAGTAGTGTGAAATCAAGATAAAAATCACCGAATTCAAAACTCGGAGTCAACGGATATTCATAAAACCGTTTACGTAAAGAAACTACATTTCGCGGCTAACTAGGTGGAACGAGACCTACAAGCCACGAGTTCTGAAATCAAAATCCGAAACGCTAGGATTGTAGAGCTCGAAAAGTAGTGTGAAATCAAGCTAAAAATCACCGAATTCAGAACTCGGAGTCAACGGATATTCATAAAACCATTTAGGTAAAGAAACCACATTTCGCGGCTAAATAGGTGAAACGAGACCTACTAGCCAAGAGTTCTGAAATCGAAATCCGAAAACCCAGGATTGTAGAGCTCGAAAAGTAGTATGAAATCAAGCTAAAAATCACCGAATTCGGAACTCGGAGTCAACGGATATTCATAAAACCGTTTACGTAAAGAAACCACAATTCGCGGCTAACTAGGTGAAACGAGACCAACTAGCTACGAGTTCTGAAATAAAAATCCAGAACGCCAGGAACGTAGAGCTCGAAAAGTAGTGTGAAATCAAGCTAAAAATCACCGAATTCAGAACTCGGAGTCAACGGATATTCATAAAACCGTTTACGTAAAGAAACCACATTTCGCGGCTAACAAGGTGAAACGAGACCTACTAGCCACGAGTTCTGAAATCGAAATCTGAAAATCCAGGATTGTAGAGCTCGAAAAGTAGTGTGAAATGAAGCTAAAAATCACCGAATTCAGAACTCGGAGTCAACGGATATTCATAAAACCGTTTACGTAAAGAAACCACATTTCGCGGCTAACTAGGTGAAACGAGACCTACTAACCACGAGTTCTGAAATCGAAATCTGAAAATCCAGGATTGTAGAGCTCGAAAAGTAGTGTGAAATCAAGATAAAAATCACCGAATTCAAAACTCGGAGTCAACGGATATTCATAAAACCGTTTACGTAAAGAAACTACATTTCGCGGCTAACTAGGTGGAACGAGACCTACAAGCCACGATTTCTGAAATCAAAATCCGAAATGCTAGGATTGTAGAGCTCGAAAAGTAGTGTGAAATCAAGCTAAAAATCACCGAATTCAGAACTCGGAGTCAACGGATATTCATAAAACCGTTTATGTAAAGAAACCACATTTCGCGGCTAACTAGGTGAAACGAGGCCTACTAGCCACGAGTTCTGAAATCGAAATCCGAAACCCAGGATTGTAGAGCTCGAAAAGTAGTGAGAAATCAAGCTAAAAATCACCGAATTCAGAACTCGGAGTCAACGGATATTCATAAAACCGTTTACGTAAAGAAACCACATTTCGCGGCTAACTAGGTGAAACGAGACCTACAAGCCACGAGTTCTGAAATCAAAATCCAAAAACCCAGGATTGTAGAGCTCGAAAAGTAGTGTGAAATCAAGCTAAAAATCACCGAATTCTGAACTCGGAGTCAACGGATATTCATAAAACCGTTTAGGTAAAGAAACCACATTTCGCGGCTAAATAGGTGAAACGAGACCTACTAGCCAAGAGTTCTGAAATCGAAATCCGAAAACCCAGGATTGTAGAGCTCGAAAAGTAGTATGAAATCAAGCTAAAAATCACCGAATTCGGAACTCGGAGTCAACGGATATTCATAAAACCGTTTACGTAAAGAAACCACATTTCGCGGCTAACTAGGTGAAACGAGACCAACTAGCCACGAGTTCTGAAATAAAAATCCAGAATGCCAGGAACGTAGAGCTCGAAAAGTAGTGTGAAATCAAGCCAAAAATCACCGAATTCAGAACTCGGAGTCAACGGATATTCATAAAACCGTTTACGTAAAGAAACCACATTTCGCGGCTAACAAGGTGAAACGAGACCTACTAGCCACGAGTTCTGAAATCGAAATCTGAAAATCCAGGATTGTAGAGCTCGAAAAGTAGTGTGAAATGAAGCTAAAAATCACCGAATTCAGAACTCGGAGTCAACGGATATTCATAAAACCGTTTACGTAAAGAAACCACATTTCGCGGCTAACTAGGTGAAACGAGACCTACTAGCCACGAGTTCTGAAATCGAAATTTGAAAATCCTGGATTGTAGAGCTCGAAAAGTAGTGTGAAATCAAGATAAAAATCACCGAATTCAAAACTCGGAGTCAACGGATATTCATAAAACCGTTTACGTAAAGAAACTACATTTCGCGGCTAACTAGGTGGAACGAGACCTACAAGCCACGAGTTCTGAAATCAAAATCCGAAACGCTAGGATTGTAGAGCTCGAAAAGTAGTGTGAAATCAAGCTAAAAATCACCGAATTCAGAACTCGGAGTCAACGGATATTCATAAAACCGTTTATGTAAAGAAACCACATTTCGCGGCTAACTAGGTGAAACGAGACCTACTAGCCACGAGTTCTGAAATCGAAATTTGAAAATCCAGGATTGTAGAGCTCGAAAAGTAGTGTGAAATCAAGATAAAAATCACCGAATTCAAAACTCGGAGTCAACGGATATTCATAAAACCGTTTACGTAAAGAAACTACATTTCGCGGCTAACTAGGTGGAACGAGACCTACAAGCCACGAGTTCTGAAATCAAAATCCGAAACGCTAGGATTGTAGAGCTCGAAAAGTAGTGTGAAATCAAGCTAAAAATCACCGAATTCAGAACTCGGAGTCAACGGATATTCATAAAACCGTTTATGTAAAGAAACCACATTTCGCGGCTAACTAGGTGAAACGAGGCCTACTAGCCACGAGTTCTGAAATCGAAATCCGAAACCCAGGATTGTAGAGCTCGAAAAGTAGTGAGAAATCAAGCTAAAAATCACCGAATTCAGAACTCGGAGTCAACGGATATTCATAAAACCGTTTACGTAAAGAAACCACATTTCGCGGCTAACTAGGTGAAACGAGACCTACAAGCCACGAGTTCTGAAATCAAAATCCAAAAACCCAGGATTGTAGAGCTCGAAAAGTAGTGTGAAATCAAGCTAAAAATCACCGAATTCAGAACTCGGAGTCAACGGATATTCATAAAACCGTTTACGTAAAGAAACCACATTTCGCGGCTAACTAGGTGAAACGAGACCTACTAGCCACGAGTTCTGAAATCGAAATCCGAAAACCCAGGATTGTAGAGCTCGAAAAGTAGTGTGAAATCAAGCTAAAAATCACCGAATTCAGAACTCGGAGTCAACGGATATTCATAAAACCGTTTACGTAAAGAAACCACATTTTGCGGCTAACAAGGTAGAACGAGACCTACAAGCCACGAGTTCTTAAATCAAAATCCCAAAACGCTAGGATTGTAGAGCTCGAAAAGTAGTGTGAAATCAAGCTAAAAATCACCGAATTCAGAACTCGGAGTCAACGGATATTCATAAAACCGTTTACATAAAGAAACCACATTTCTCGGCTAAATAGGTGAAACGAGACCTACTAGCCAAGAGTTCTGAAATCGAAATCCGAAAACCCAGGATTGTAGAGCTCGAAAAGTAGTATGAAATCAAGCTAAAAATCACCGAATTCGGAACTCGGAGTCAACGGATATTCATAAAACCGTTTACGTAAAGAAACCACATTTCGCGGCTAACTAGGTGAAACGAGACCAACTAGCCAGGAGTTCTGAAATAAAAATCCAGAACGCCAGGAACGTAGAGCTCGAAAAGTAGTGTGAAATCAAGCTAAAAATCACCGAATTCAGAACTCGGAGTCAACGGATATTCATAAAACCGTTTACGTAAAGAAACCACATTTCGCGGCTAACAAGGTGAAACGAGACCTACTAGCCACGAGTTCTGAAATCGAAATCTGAAAATCCAGGATTGTAGAGCTCGAAAAGTAGTGTGAAATGAAGCTAAAAATCACCGAATTCAGAACTCGGAGTCAACGGATATTCATAAAACCGTTTACGTAAAGAAACCACATTTCGCGGCTAACTAGGTGAAACGAGACCTACTAGCCACGAGTTCTGAAATCGAAATCTGAAAATCCAGGATTGTAGAGCTCGAAAAGTAGTGTGAAATCAAGATAAAAATCACCGAATTCAAAACTCGGAGTCAACGGATATTCATAAAACCGTTTACGTAAAGAAACTACATTTCGCGGCTAACTAGGTGGAACGAGACCTACAAGCCACGAGTTCTGAAATCAAAATCCGAAATGCTAGGATTGTAGAGCTCGAAAAGTAGTGTGAAATCAAGCTAAAAATCACCGAATTCAGAACTCGGAGTCAACGGATATTCATAAAACCGTTTATGTAAAGAAACCACATTTCGCGGCTAACTAGGTGAAACGAGGCCTACTAGCCACGAGTTCTGAAATCGAAATCCGAAACCCAGGATTGTAGAGCTCGAAAAGTAGTGAGAAATCAAGCTAAAAATCACCGAATTCAGAACTCGGAGTCAACGGATATTCATAAAACCGTTTACGTAAAGAAACCACATTTCGCGGCTAACTAGGTGAAACGAGACCTACAAGCCACGAGTTCTGAAATCAAAATCCAAAAACCCAGGATTGTAGAGCTCGAAAAGTAGTGTGAAATCAAGCTAAAAATCACCGAATTCAGAACTCGGAGTCAACGGATATTCATAAAACCGTTTAGGTAAAGAAACCACATTTCGCGGCTAAATAGGTGAAACGAGACCTACTAGCCAAGAGTTCTGAAATCGAAATCCGAAAACCCATGATTGTAGAGCTCGAAAAGTAGTATGAAATCAAACTAAAAATCACCGAATTCGGAACTCGGAGTCAACGGATATTCATAAAACCGTTTACGTAAAGAAACCACATTTCGCGGCTAACTAGGTGAAACGAGACCAACTAGCCACGAGTTCTGAAATAAAAATCCAGAACGCCAGGAACGTAGAGCTCGAAAAGTAGTGTGAAATCAAGCTAAAAATCACCGAATTCAGAACTCGGAGTCAACGGATATTCATAAAACCGTTTACGTAAAGAAACCACATTTCGCGGCTAACAAGGTGAAACGAGACCTACTAGCCACGAGTTCTGAAATCGAAATCTGAAAATCCAGGATTGTAGAGCTCGAAAAGTAGTGTGAAATGAAGCTAAAAATCACCGAATTCAGAACTCGTAGTCAACGGATATTCATAAAACCGTTTACGTAAAGAAACCACATTTCGCGGCTAACTAGGTGAAACGAGACCTACTAGCCACGAGTTCTGAAATCGAAATCTGAAAATCCAGGATTGTAGAGCTCGAAAAGTAGTGTGAAATCAAGATAAAAATCACCGAATTCAAAACTCGGAGTCAACGGATATTCATAAAACCGTTTACGTAAAGAAACTACATTTCGCGGCTAACTAGGTGGAACGAGACCTACAAGCCACGAGTTCTGAAATCAAAATCCGAAATGCTAGGATTGTAGAGCTCGAAAAGTAGTGTGAAATCAAGCTAAAAATCACCGAATTCAGAACTCGGAGTCAACGGATATTCATAAAACCGTTTATGTAAAGAAACCACATTTCGCGGCTAACTAGGTGAAACGAGGCCTACTAGCCACGAGTTCTGAAATCGAAATCCGAAACCCAGGATTGTAGAGCTCGAAAAGTAGTGAGAAATCAAGCTAAAAATCACCGAATTCAGAACTCGGAGTCAACGGATATTCATAAAACCGTTTACGTAAAGAAACCACATTTCGCGGCTAACTAGGTGAAACGAGACCTACAAGCCACGAGTTCTGAAATCAAAATCCAAAAACCCAGGATTGTAGAGCTCGAAAAGTAGTGTGAAATCAAGCTAAAAATCACCGAATTCAGAACTCGGAGTCAACGGATATTCATAAAACCGTTTAGGTAAAGAAACCACATTTCGTGGCTAAATAGGTGAAACGAGACCTACTAGCCAAGAGTTCTGAAATCGAAATCCGAAAACCCAGGATTGTAGAGCTCGAAAAGTAGTATGAAATCAAGCTAAAAATCACCGAATTCGGAACTCGGAGTCAACGGATATTCATAAAACCGTTTACGTAAAGAAACCACATTTCGCGGCTAACTAGGTGAAGCGAGACCAACTAGCCACGAGTTCTGAAATAAAAATCCAGAACGCCAGGAACGTAGAGCTCGAAAAGTAGTGTGAAATCAAGCTAAAAATCACCGAATTCAGAACTCGGAGTCAACGGATATTCATAAAACCGTTTACGTAAAGAAACCACATTTCGCGGCTAACAAGGTGAAACGAGACCTACTAGCCACGAGTTCTGAAATCGAAATCTGAAAATCCAGGATTGTAGAGCTCGAAAAGTAGTGTGAAATGAAGCTAAAAATCACCGAATTCAGAACTCGGAGTCAACGGATATTCATAAAACCGTTTACGTAAAGAAACCACATTTCGCGGCTAACTAGGTGAAACGAGACCTACTAGCCACGAGTTCTGAAATCGAAATTTGAAAATCCAGGATTGTAGAGCTCGAAAAGTAGTGTGAAATCAAGATAAAAATCACCGAATTCACAACTCGGAGTCAACGGATATTCATAAAACCGTTTACGTAAAGAAACTACATTTCGCGGCTAACTAGGTGGAACGAGACCTACAAGCCACGAGTTCTGAAATCAAAATCCGAAACGCTAGGATTGTAGAGCTCGAAAAGTAGTGTGAAATCAAGCTAAAAATCACCGAATTCAGAACTCGGAGTCAACGGATATTCATAAAACCGTTTATGTAAAGAAACCACATTTCGCGGCTAACTAGGTGAAACGAGGCCTACTAGCCACGAGTTCTGAAATCGAAATCCGAAACCCAGGATTGTAGAGCTCGAAAAGTAGTGAGAAATCAAGCTAAAAATCACCGAATTCAGAACTCGGAGTCAACGGATATTCATAAAACCGTTTACGTAAAGAAACCACATTTCGCGGCTAACTAGGTGAAACGAGACCTACAAGCCACGAGTTCTGAAATCGAAATCCAAAAACCCAGGATTGTAGAGCTCGAAAAGTAGTGTGAAATCAAGCTAAAAATCACCGAATTCAGAACTCGGAGTCAACGGATATTCATAAAACCGTTTACGTAAAGAAACCACATTTCGCGGCTAACTAGGTGAAACGAGACCTACTAGCCACGAGTTCTGAAATCGAAATCCGAAAACCCAGGATTGTAGAGCTCGAAAAGTAGTGTGAAATCAAGCTAAAAATCACCGAATTCAGAACTCGGAGTCAACGGATATTCATAAAACCGTTTACGTAAAGAAACCACATTTTGCGGCTAACTAGGTGGAACGAGACCTACAAGCCACGAGTTCTTAAATCAAAATCCCAAAACGCTAGGATTGTAATGCTCGAAAAGTAGTGTGAAATCAAGCTAAAAATCACTGAATTCAGAACTCGGAGTCAACGGATATTCATAAAACCGTTTACGTAAAGAAACCACATTTCGCGGCTAAATAGGTGAAACGAGACCTACTAGCCGAGAGTTCTGAAATCGAAATCCGAAAACCCAGGATTGTAGAGCTCGAAAAGTAGTATGAAATCAAGCTAAAAATCACCGAATTCGGAACTCGGAGTCAACGGATATTCATAAAACCGTTTACGTAAAGAAACCACATTTCGCGGCTAAGTAGGTGAAACGAGACCAACTAGCCACGAGTTCTGAAATAAAAATCCAGAACGCCAGGAACGTAGAGCTCGAAAAGTAGTGTGAAATCAAGCTAAAAATCACCGAATTCAGAACTCGGAGTCAACGGATATTCATAAAACCGTTTACGTAAAGAAACCACATTTCGCGGCTAACAAGGTGAAACGAGACCTACTAGCCACGAGTTCTGAAATCGAAATCTGAAAATCCAGGATTGTAGAGCTCGAAAAGTAGTGTGAAATGAAGCTAAAAATCACCGAATTCAGAACTCGGAGTCAACGGATATTCATAAAACCGTTTACGTAAAGAAACCACATTTCGCGGCTAACTAGGTGAAACGAGACCTACTAGCCACGAGTTCTGAAATCGAAATCTGAAAATCCAGGATTGTAGAGCTCGAAAAGTAGTGTGAAATCAAGATAAAAATCACCGAATTCAAAACTCGGAGTCAACGGATATTCATAAAACCGTTTACGTAAAGAAACTACATTTCGCGGCTAACTAGGTGGAACGAGACTTACAAGCCACGAGTTCTGAAATCAAAATCCGAAACGCTAGGATTGTAGAGCTCGAAAAGTAGTGTGAAATCAAGCTAAAAATCACCGAATTCAGAACTCGGAGTCAACGGATATTCATAAAACCGTTTATGTAAAGAAACCACATTTCGCGGCTAACTAGGTGAAACGAGGCCTACTAGCCACGAGTTCTGAAATCGAAATCCGAAACCCAGGATTGTAGAGCTCGAAAAGTAGTGAGAAATCAAGCTAAAAATCACCGAATTCAGAACTCGGAGTCAATGGATATTCACAAAACCGTTTACGTAAAGAAACCACATTTCGCGGCTAACTAGGTGAAACGAGACCTACTAGCCACGAGTTCTGAAATCAAAATCCAAAAACCCAGGATTGTAGAGCTCGAAAAGTAGTGTGAAATCAAGCTAAAAATCACCGAATTCAGAACTCGGAGTCAACGGATATTCATAAAACAGTTTACGTAAAGAAACCACATTTCGCGGCTAACTAGGTGAAACGAGACCTACTAGCCACGAGTTCTGAAATAAAAATCCGAAAACCCAGGATTGTAGAGCTCGAAAAGTAGTGTGAAACCAAGCTAACAATCACCGAATTCAGAACTCGGAGTCAACGGATATTCATAAAACCGTTTACGTAAAGAAACCACATTTTGCGGCTAACTAGGTGGAACGAGACCTACAAGCCACGAGTTCTTAAATCAAAATCCCAAAACGCTAGGATTGTAGAGCTCGAAAAGTAGTGTGAAATCCAGCTAAAAATCACTGAATTCAGAACTCGGAGTCAACGGATATTCATAAAACCGTTTACGTAAAGAAACCACATTTCGCGGCTAACTAGGTGAAATGAGACCTACTAGCCACGAGTTCTGAAATCGAAATCCGAAAATCGAGGATTGTAGAACTCGAAAAGTAGTGTGAAATCAAGCTAAAAATCACCGAATTCAGAACTCGGAGTCAACGGATATTCATAAAACCGTTTACGTAAAGAAACCACATTTCGCGGCTAACTAGGTTAAACGAGACCAACTAGCCACGAGTTCTGAAATCAAAATCCGAAACTCTAGGATCGTAGAGCTCGAAAAGTAGTGTGAAATCAAGCTAAAAATCACCGAATTCAGAACTCGGAGTCAACGGATATTCATAAAACCGTTTACGTAAAGAAACCACATTTCGCGGCTAACTAGGTGAAACGAGACCAACTAGCCACGAGTTCTGAAATTGAAATCCGGAAACTGAGGATTGTAGAGCTCGAAAAGTAGTGTGAAATCAAGCTAACAATCACCGAATTCAGAACTCGGAGTCAACGGATATTCATAAAACCGTTTACGTAAAGAAACCACATTTCGCGGCTAACTAGGTGGAACGAGACCTACAATCCACGAGTTCTGAAATCAAAATCCGAAACGCGAGGATTGTAGAGGTCGAAAAGTAGTGTGAAATCAAGCTAAAAATCACCGAATTCAGAACTCGGAGTCAACGGATATTCATAAAACCGTTTACGTAAAGAAACCACATTTCGCGGCTAACTAGGTGAAACGAGACCAACTAGCCACGAGTTCTGAAATCAAAATCCGAAACACCAGGATCGTAGAGCTCGAAAATTAGTGTGAAATCAAGATAAAAATCACCGAATTCAGAACTCGGAGTCAACGGATATTCATAAAACCGTTTACGTAAAGAAACTACATTTCGCGGCTAACTAGGTGAAACGAGACCAACTAGCCACGAGTTCTGAAATCAAAATCCGAAACTCCATAATCGTAGAGCTTGAAAAGTAGTGTGAAATCAAGCTAAAAATCACCGAATTCAGAACTCGGAGTCAACGGATATTCATAAAACCGTTTACGTAAAGAAACCACATTTCGCGGCTAACTAGGTGAAACGAGACCAACTAGCCACGAGTTCTGAAATCAAAATCCGAAACACCAGGATCGTAGAGCAGGAAAAGTAGTGTGAAATAAAGCTAAAAATCACCGAATTCAGAACTCGGAGTCAACGGATATTCATAAAACCGTTTACGTAAAGAAACCACATTTCGCGGCTAACTAGGTGAAACGAGACCTACTAGCCACGAGTTCTGAAATCGAAATCCGAAAACCCAGGATTGTAGAGCTCGAAAAGTAGTGTGAAATCAAGCTAAAAATCACCGAATTCAGAACTCGGAGTCAACGGATATTCATAAAACCGTTTACGTAAAGAAACCACATTTCGCGGCTAACTAGGTGAAACGAGACCTACAAGCCACGAGTTCTTAAATCAAAATCCCAAAACGCTAGGATTGTAGAGCTCGAAAAGTAGTGTGTAATCAAGCTAAAAATCACCGAATTCAGAACTCGGAGTCAACGGATATTCATAAAACCGTTTACGTAAAGAAACCACATTTCGCGGCTAACTAGGTGAAATGAGACCTACTAGCCACGAGTTCTGAAATCGAAATCCGAAAAGCGAGGATTGTAGAACTCGAAAAGTAGTGTGAAATCAAGCTAAAAATCACCGAATTCAGAACTCGGAGTCAACGGATATTCATAAAACCGTTTACGTAAAGAAACCACATTTCGCGGCTAACTAGGTTAAACGAGACCAACTAGCCACGAGTTCTGAAATCAAAATCCGAAACTCCAGGATCGTAGAGCTCGAAAAGTAGTGTGAAATCAAGCTAAAAATCACCGAATTCAGAACTCGGAGTCAACGGATATTCATAAAACCGTTTACGTAAAGAAACCACATTTCGCGGCTAACTAGGTGAAACGAGACCAACTAGCCACGAGTTCTGAAATTGAAATCCGAAAACCGAGGATTGTAGAGCTCGAAAAGTAGTGTGAAATCAAGCTAAAAATCACCGAATTCAGAACTCGGAGTCAACGGATATTCATAAAACCGTTTACGTAAAGAAACCACATTTCGCGGCTAACTAGGTGAAACGAGACCTACAAGCCACGAGTTCTGAAATCAAAATCCAAAAACCCAGGATTGTAGAGCTCGAAAAGTAGTGTGAAATCAAGCTAAAAATCACCGAATTCAGAACTCGGAGTCAACGGATATTCATAAAACCGTTTACGTAAAGAAACCACATTTCGCGGCTAACTAGGTGAAACGAGACCAACTAGCCACGAGTTCTGAAATTGAAATCCGAAAACCGAGGATTGTAGAGCTCGAAAAGTAGTGTGAAATCAAGCTAAAAATCACCGAATTCAGAACTCGGAGTCAACGGATATTCATAAAACCGTTTACGTAAAGAAACCACATTTCGCGGCTAACTAGGTGAAACGAGACCTACTAGCCACGAGTTCTGAAATCGAAATCTGAAAATCCAGGATTGTAGAGCTCGAAAAGTAGTGTGAAATGAAGCTAAAAATCACCGAATTCTGAACTCGGAGTCAACGGATATTCATAAAACCGTTTACGTAAAGAAACCACATTTCGCGGCTAACTAGGTGAAACGAGACCAACTAGCCATGAGTTCTGAAATAAAAATCCAGAACGCCAGGAACGTAGAGCTCGAAAAGTAGTGTGAAATCAAGCTAAAAATCACCGAATTCAGAACTCGGAGTCAACGGATATTCATAAAACCGTTTACGTAAAGAAACCACATTTCGCGGCTAACAAGGTGAAACGAGACCTACTAGCCACGAGTTCTGAAATCGAAATCTGAAAATCCAGGATTGTAGAGCTCGAAAAGTAGTGTGAAATGAAGCTAAAAATCACCGAATTCAGAACTCGGAGTCAACGGATATTCATAAAACCGTTTACGTAAAGAAACCACATTTCGCGGCTAACTAGGTGAAACGAGACCAACTAGCCACGAGTTCTGAAATTGAAATCCGAAAACCGAGGATTGTAGAGCTCGAAAAGTAGTGTGAAATCAAGCTAAAAATCACCGAATTCAGAACTCGGAGTCAACGGATATTCATAAAACCGTTTACGTAAAGAAACCACATTTCGCGGCTAACTAGGTGAAACGAGACCTACAAGCCACGAGTTCTGAAATCAAAATCCGAAAACCCAGGATTGTAGAGCTCGAAAAGTAGTGTGAAATCAAGCTAAAAATCACCGAATTCAGAACTCGGAGTCAACGGATATTCATAAAACCGTTTACGTAAAGAAACCACATTTCGCGGCTAACTAGGTGAAACGAGACCTACTAGCCACGAGTTCTGAAATCGAAATCCGAAACGCCAGGATCGTAGAGCTCGAAAAGTAGTGTGAAATCAAGCTAAAAATCACCGAATTCAGAACTCGGAGTCAACGGATATTCATAAAACCGTTTATGTAAAGAAACCACATTTCGCGGCTAACTAGGTGAAACGAGACCAACTAGCCACGAGTTCTGAAATCAAAATCCGAAACACCAGGATTGTAGAGCTCAAAAAGTAGTGTGAAATCAAGCTAAAAATCACCGAATTCAGAACTCGGAGTCAACGGATATTCATAAAACCGTTTACGTAAAGAAACCACATTTCGCGGCTAACTAGGTGAAACGAGACCTACTAGCCACGAGTTCTGAAATCGAAATCCGAAAACCCAGGATTGTAGAGCTCGAAAAGTAGTGTGAAATCAAGCTAAAAATCACCGAATTCAGAACTCGGAGTCAACGGATATTCATAAAACCGTTTACGTAAAGAAACCACATTTTACGGCTAACAAGGTGGAACGAGACCTACAAGCCACGAGTTCTTAAATCAAAATCCCAAAACGCTAGGATTGTAGAGCTCGAAAAGTAGTGTGAAATGAAGCTAAAAATCACCGAATTCAGAACTCGGAGTCAACGGATATTCATAAAACCGTTTACGTAAAGAAACCACATTTCGCGGCTAACTACGTGAAACGAGACCAACTAGCCACGAGTTCTGAAATTGAAATCCGAAAACCGAGGATTGTAGAGCTCGAAAAGTAGTGTGAAATCAAGCTAAAAATCACCGAATTCAGAACTCGGAGTCAACGGATATTCATAAAACCGTTTACGTAAAGAAACCACATTTCGCGGCTAATTAGGTGAAATGATACTTACTAGCCACGAGTTCTGAAATCAAAATCCGAAACACCAGGATCGTAGAGCTCGAAAAGTAGTGTGAAATCAAGCTAAAAATCACCGAATTCAGAACTCGGAGTCAACGGATATTCATAAAACCGTTTATGTAAAGAAACCACATTTCGCGGCTAACTAGGTGAAACGAGACCTACTAGCCACGAGTTCTGAAATCGAAATCCGAAACGCCAGGATCGTAGAGCTCGAAAAGTAGTGTGAAATCAAGCTAAAAATCACCGAATTCAGAACTCGGAGTCAACGGATATTCATAAAACCGTTTATGTAAAGAAACCACATTTCGCGGCTAACTAGGTGAAACGAGACCAACTAGCCACGAGTTCTGAAATCAAAATCCGAAACACCAGGATTGTAGAGCTCAAAAAGTAGTGTGAAATCAAGCTAAAAATCACCGAATTCAGAACTCGGAGTCAACGGATATTCATAAAACCGTTTACGTAAAGAAACCACATTTCGCGGCTAACTAGGTGAAACGAGACCTACTAGCCACGAGTTCTGAAATCGAAATCCGAAAACCCAGGATTGTAGAGCTCGAAAAGTAGTGTGAAATCAAGCTAAAAATCACCGAATTCAGAACTCGGAGTCAACGGATATTCATAAAACCGTTTACGTAAAGAAACCACATTTTACGGCTAACAAGGTGGAACGAGACCTACAAGCCACGAGTTCTTAAATCAAAATCCCAAAACGCTAGGATTGTAGAGCTCGAAAAGTAGTGTGAAATGAAGCTAAAAATCACCGAATTCAGAACTCGGAGTCAACGGATATTCATAAAACCGTTTACGTAAAGAAACCACATTTCGCGGCTAACTACGTGAAACGAGACCAACTAGCCACGAGTTCTGAAATTGAAATCCGAAAACCGAGGATTGTAGAGCTCGAAAAGTAGTGTGAAATCAAGCTAAAAATCACCGAATTCAGAACTCGGAGTCAACGGATATTCATAAAACCGTTTACGTAAAGAAACCACATTTCGCGGCTAACTAGGTGAAACGAGACCAACTAGCCACGAGTTCTGAAATCAAAATCCGAAACACCAGGATCGTAGAGCTCGAAAATTAGTGTGAAATCAAGATAAAAATCACCGAATTCAGAACTCGGAGTCAACGGATATTCATAAAACCGTTTACGTAAAGAAACCACATTTCGCGGCTAACTAGGTGAAACGAGACCTACTAGCCACGAGTTCTGAAATCGAAATCCGAAATGCCAGGATCGTAGAGCTCGAAAAGTAGTGTGAAATCAAGCTAAAAATCACCGAATTCAGAACTCGGAGTCAACGGATATTCGTAAAACCGTTTATGTAAAGAAACCACATTTCGCGGCTAACTAGGTGAAACGAGACCAACTAGCCACGAGTTCTGAAATCAAAATCCGAAACACCAGGATTGTAGAGCTCGAAAAGTAGTGTGAAATCAAGCTAAAAATCACCGAATTCAGAACTCGGAGTCAACGGATATTCATAAAACCGTTTACGTAAAGAAACCACATTTCGCGGCTAACTAGGTGAAACGAGACCTACTAGCCACGAGTTCTGAAATCGAAATCCGAAAACCGAGGATTGTAGAGCTCGAAAAGTAGTGTGAAATCAAGCTAAAAATCACCGAATTCAGAACTCGGAGTCAACGGATATTCATAAAACCGTTTACGTAAAGAAACCACATTTTGCGGCTAACAAGGTGGAACGAGACCTACAAGCCACGAGTTCTTAAATCAAAATCCCAAAACGCGAGGATTGTAGAGCTCGAAAAGTAGTGTGAAATCAAGCTAAAAATCGCCGAATTCAGAACTCGGAGTCAACGGATATTCATAAAACCGTTTACGTAAAGAAACCACATTTCGCGGCTAACTAGGTGAAATGAGACCTACTAGCCACGAGTTCTGAAATCGAAATCCGAAAAGCGAGGATTGTAGAACTCGAAAAGTAGTGTGAAATCAAACTAAAAATCACCGAATTCAGAACTCGGAGTCAACGGATATTCATAAAACCGTTTACGTAAAGAAACCACATTTCGCGGCTAACTAGGTTAAACGAGACCAACTAGCCACGAGTTCTGAAATCAAAATCCAAAACTCCAGGATCGTAGAGCTCGAAAAGTAGTGTGAAATCAAGCTAAAAATCACCGAATTCAGAACTCGGAGTCAACGGATATTCATAAAACCGTTTACGTAAAGAAACCACATTTCGCGGCTAACTAGGTTAAACGAGACCAACTAGCCACGAGTTCTGAAATTGAAATCCGAAAACCGAGGATTGTAGAGCTCGAAAAGTAGTGTGAAATCAAGCTAAAAATCACCGAATTCAGAACTCGGAGTCAACGGATATTCATAAAACCGTTTCCGTAAAGAAACCACATTTCGCGGCTAACTAGGTGAAACGAGACCTAAAATCCATGAGTTCTGAAATCAAAATCCAAAAACCCAAGATTGTAGAGCTCGAAAAGTAGTGTGAAATCAAGCTAAAAATCACCGAATTCAGAACTCGGAGTCAACGGATATTCATAAAACCGTTTACGTAAAGAAACCACATTTCGCGGCTAGCTAGGTGAAACGAGACCTACTAGCCACGAGTTCTGAAATCGAAATCCGAAACGCCAGGATCGTAGAGCTCGAAAAGTAGTGTGAAATCAAGCTAAAAATCACCGAATTCAGAACTCGGAGTCAACGGATATTCATAAAACCGTTTACGTAAAGAAACCACATTTCGCGGCTAACTAGGTGAAACGAGACCTAAAAGCCATGAGTTCTGAAATCAAAATCCAAAAACCCAAGATTGTAGAGCTCGAAAAGTAGTGTGAAATCAAGCTAAAAATCAGCGAATTCAGAAATCGGAGTCAACGGATATTCATAAAACCGTTTACGTAAAGAAACCACATTTCGCGGCTAACTAGGTGAAACGAGACCAACTAGCCACGAGTTCTGAAATCAAAATCCGAAACACCAGGATCGTAGAGCTCGAAAATTAGTGTGAAATCAAGATAAAAATCACCGAATTCAGAACTCGGAGTCAACGGATATTCATAAAACCGTTTACGTAAAGAAACTACATTTCGCGGCTAACTAGGTGAAACGAGACCAACTAGCCACGAGTTCTGAAATCAAAATCCGAAACTCCATAATCGTAGAGCTTGAAAAGTAGTGTGAAATCAAGCTAAAAATCACCGAATTCAGAACTCGGAGTCAACGGATATTCATAAAACCGTTTACGTAAAGAAACCACATTTCGCGGCTAACTAGGTGAAACGAGACCAACTAGCCACGAGTTCTGAAATCAAAATCCGAAAAACCAGGATCGTAGAGCAGGAAAAGTAGTGTGAAATAAAGCTAAAAATCACCGAATTCAGAACTCGGAGTCAACGGATATTCATAAAACCGTTTACGTAAAGAAACCACATTTCGCGGCTAACTAGGTGAAACGAGACCTACTAGCCACGAGTTCTGAAATCGAAATCCGAAAACCCAGGATTGTAGAGCTCGAAAAGTAGTGTGAAATCAAGCTAAAAATCACCGAATTCAGAACTCGGAGTCAACGGATATTCATAAAACCGTTTACGTAAAGAAACCACATTTCGCGGCTAACTAGGTGAAATGAGACCTACAAGCCACGAGTTCTTAAATCAAAATCCCAAAACGCTAGGATTGTAGAGCTCGAAAAGTAGTGTGTAATCAAGCTAAAAATCACCGAATTCAGAACTCGGAGTCAACGGATATTCATAAAACCGTTTACGTAAAGAAACCACATTTCGCGGCTAACTAGGTGAAATGAGACCTACTAGCCACGAGTTCTGAAATCAAAATCCGAAAAGCGAGGATTGTAGAACTCGAAAAGTAGTGTGAAATCAAGCTAAAAATCACCGAATTCAGAACTCGGAGTCAACGGATATTCATAAAACCGTTTACGTAAAGAAACCACATTTCGCGGCTAACTAGGTTAAACGAGACCAACTAGCCACGAGTTCTGAAATCAAAATCCGAAACTCCAGGATCGTAGAGCTCGAAAAGTAGTGTGAAATCAAGCTAAAAATCACCGAATTCAGAACTCGGAGTCAACGGATATTCATAAAACCGTTTACGTAAAGAAACCACATTTCGCGGCTAACTAGGTGAAACGAGACCAACTAGCCACGAGTTCTGAAATTGAAATCCGAAAACCGAGGATTGTAGAGCTCGAAAAGTAGTGTGAAATCAAGCTAAAAATCACCGAATTCAGAACTCGGAGTCAACGGATATTCATAAAACCGTTTACGTAAAGAAACCACATTTCGCGGCTAACTAGGTGAAACGAGACCTACAAGCCACGAGTTCTGAAATCAAAATCCAAAAACCCAGGATTGTAGAGCTCGAAAAGTAGTGTGAAATCAAGCTAAAAATCACCGAATTCAGAACTCGGAGTCAACGGATATTCATAAAACCGTTTAGGTAAAGAAACCACATTTCGTGGCTAAATAGGTGAAACGAGACCTACTAGCCAAGAGTTCTGAAATCGAAATCCGAAAACCCAGGATTGTAGAGCTCGAAAACTAGTATGAAATCAAGCTAAAAATCACCGAATTCGGAACTCGGAGTCAACGGATATTCATAAAACCGTTTACGTAAAGAAACCACATTTCGCGGCTAACAAGGTGAAACGAGACCTACAAGCCACGAGTTCTGAAATCAAAATCCAAAAACCCAGGATTGTAGAGCTCGAAAAGTAGTGTGAAATCAAGCTAAAAATCACCGAATTCAGAACTCGGAGTCAACGGATATTCATAAAACCGTTTACGTAAAGAAACCACATTTCGCGGCTAACAAGGTGAAACGAGACCTACTAGCCACGAGTTCTGAAATCGAAATCTGAAAATCCAGGATTGTAGAGCTCGAAAAGTAGTGTGAAATGAAGCTAAAAATCACCGAATTCAGAACTCGGAGTCAACGGATATTCATAAAACCGTTTACGTAAAGAAACCACATTTCGCGGCTAACTAGGTGAAACGAGACCAACTAGCCACGAGTTCTGAAATTGAAATCCGAAAACCGAGGATTGTAGAGCTCGAAAAGTAGTGTGAAATCAAGCTAAAAATCACCGAATTCAGAACTCGGAGTCAACGGATATTCATAAAACCGTTTACGTAAAGAAACCACATTTCGCGGCTAACTAGGTGAAACGAGACCAACTAGCCACGAGTTCTGAAATTGAAATCCGAAAACCGAGGATTGTAGAGCTCGAAAAGTAGTGTGAAATCAAGCTAAAAATCACCGAATTCAGAACTCGGAGTCAACGGATATTCATAAAACCGTTTACGTAAAGAAACCACATTTCGCGGCTAACTAGGTGAAACGAGACCTACAGGCCACGAGTTCTGAAATCAAAATCCAAAAAGCCAAGATTGTAGAGCTCGAAAAGTAGTGTGAAATCAAGCTAAAAATCACCGAATTCAGAACTCGGAGTCAACGGATATTCATAAAACCGTTTACGTAAAGAAACCACATTTCGCGGCTAACTAGGTGAAACGAGACCTACTAGCCACGAGTTCTGAAATCGAAATCCGAAAACCCAGGATTGTAGAGCTCGAAAAGTAGTGTGAAATCAAGCTAAAAATCACCGAATTCAGAACTCGGAGTCAACGGATATTCATAAAACCGTTTACGTAAAGAAACCACATTTCGCGGCTAACTAGGTGGAACGAGACCTACAAGCCACGAGTTCTTAAATCAAAATCCCAAAACGCTAGGATTGTAGAGCTCGAAAAGTAGTGTGAAATCAAGCTAAAAATCAGCGAATTCAGAACTCGGAGTCAACGGATATTCATAAAACCGTTTACGTAAAGAAACCACATTTCGCGGCTAACTAGGTGAAATGATACCTACTAGCCACGAGTTCTGAAATCGAAATCCGAAAAGCGAGGATTGTAGAACTCGAAAAGTAGTGTGAAATCAAGCTAAAAATCACCGAATTCAGAACTCGGAGTCAACGGATATTCATAAAACCGTTTATGTAAAGAAACCACATTTCGCGGCTAACTAGGTGAAACGAGACCTACAGGCCACGAGTTCTGAAATCAAAATCCAAAAAGCCAAGATTGTAGAGCTCGAAAAGTAGTGTGAAATCAAGCTAAAAATCACCGAATTCAGAACTCGGAGTCAACGGATATTCATAAAACCGTTTACGTAAAGAAACCACATTTCGCGGCTAACTAGGTGAAACGAGACCTACTAGCCACGAGTTCTGAAATCGAAATCCGAAAACC
Organism: Euonymus europaeus; assembly: GCA_963580455.1. Taxonomy (NCBI): domain Eukaryota; kingdom Viridiplantae; phylum Streptophyta; class Magnoliopsida; order Celastrales; family Celastraceae; genus Euonymus; species Euonymus europaeus. Next base: position 157,791 of record OY756964.1, read on the forward strand.
CAGGATTGTAGAGCTCGAAAAGTAGTGTGAAATCAAGCTAAAAATCACCGAATTCAGAACTCGGAGTCAACGGATATTCATAAAACCGTTTACGTAAAGAAACCACATTTCGCGGCTAACTAGGTGGAACGAGACCTACAAGCCACGAGTTCTTAAATCAAAATCCCAAAACGCTAGGATTGTAGAGCTCGAAAAGTAGTGTGAAATCAAGCTAAAAATCAGCGAATTCAGAACTCGGAGTCAACGGATATTCATAAAACCGTTTACGTAAAGAAACCACATTTCGCGGCTAACTAGGTGAAATGATACCTACTAGCCACGAGTTCTGAAATCGAAATCCGAAAAGCGAGGATTGTAGAGCTCGAAAATTAGTGTGAAATCAAGATAAAAATCACCGAATTCAGAACTCGGAGTCAACGGATATTCATAAAACCGTTTACGTAAAGAAACTACATTTCGCGGCTAACTAGGTGAAACGAGACCAACTAGCCACGAGTTCTGAAATCAAAATCCGAAACTCCATAATCGTAGAGCTTGAAAAGTAGTGTGAAATCAAGCTAAAAATCACCGAATTCAGAACTCGGAGTCAACGGATATTCATAAAACCGTTTACGTAAAGAAACCACATTTCGCGGCTAACTAGGTGCAACGAGACCAACTAGCCACGAGTTCTGAAATCAAAATCCGAAACACCAGGATCGTAGAGCTCGAAAATTAGTGTGAAATCAAGATAAAAATCACCGAATTCAGAACTCGGAGTCAACGGATATTCATAAAACCGTTTACGTAAAGAAACCACATTTCGCGGCTAACTAGGTGAAACGAGACCAACTAGCCACGAGTTCTGAAATCAAAATCCGAAACACCAGGATCGTAGAGCAGGAAAAAAAGTGTGAAATAAAGCTAAAAATCACCGAATTCAGAACTCGGAGTCAACGGATATTCATAAAACCGTTTACGTAAAGAAACCACATTTCGCGGCTAACTAGGTGAAACGAGACCTACTAGCCACGAGTTCTGAAATCGAAATCCGAAAACCCAGGATTGTAGATCTCGAAAAGTAGTGTGAAATCAAGCTAAAAATCACCGAATTCAGAACTCGGAGTCAACGGATATTCATAAAACCGTTTACGTAAAGAAACCACATTTCGCGGCTAACTAGGTGAGACGAGACCTACAAGCCACGAGTTCTTAAATCAAAATTCCAAAACGCTAGGATTGTAGAGCTCGAAAAGTAGTGTGAAATCAAGCTAAAAATCACCGAATTCAGAACTCGGAGTCAACGGATATTCATAAAACCGTTTACGTAAAGAAACCACATTTCGCGGCTAACTAGGTGAAATGAGACCTACTAGCCACGAGTTCTGAAATCAAAATCCGAAAAGCGAGGATTGTAGAACTCGAAAAGTAGTGTGAAATCAAGCTAAAAATCACCGAATTCAGAACTCGGAGTCAACGGATATTCATAAAACCGTTTATGTAAAGAAACCACATTTCGCGGCTAACTAGGTGAAACGAGACCTACAAGCCACGAGTTCTGAAATCAAAATCCAAAAACCCAGGATTGTAGAGCTCGAAAAGTAGTGTGAAATCAAGCTAAAAATCACCGAATTCAGAACTCGGAGTCAACGGATATTCATAAAACCGTTTACGTAAAGAAACCACATTTCGCGGCTAACTAGGTGAAACGAGACCTACTAGCCACGAGTTCTGAAATCGAAATCCGAAACGCCAGGATCGTAGAGCTCGAAAAGTAGTGTGAAATCAAGCTAAAAATCACCGAATTCAGAACTCGGAGTCAACGGATATTCATAAAACCGTTTACAGAAAGAAACCACATTTCGCGGCTAACTAGGTGAAACGAGACCTACAGGCCACGAGTTCTGAAATCAAAATCCAAAAACCCAAGATTGTAGAGCTCGAAAAGTAGTGTGAAATCAAGCTAAAAATCACCGAATTCAGAACTCGGAGTCAACGGATATTCATAAAACCGTTTACGTAAAGAAACCACATTTCGCGGCTAACTATGTGAAACAAGACCTACTAGCCACGAGTTCTGAAATCGAAATCCGAAAACCCAGGATTGTAGAGCTCGAAAAGTTGTGTGAAATCAAGCTAAAAATCACCGAATTCAGAACTCGGAGTCAACGGATATTCATAAAACCGTTTACGTAAGGAAACTACATTTTGCGGCTAACTAGGTGGAACGAGACCTACAAGCCACGAGTTCTTAAATCAAAATCCCAAAACGCTAGGATTGTAGAGCTCGAAAAGTAGTGTGAAATCAAGCTAAAAATCACCGAATTCAGAACTCGGAGTCAACGGATATTCAGAAAACCGTTTACGTAAAGAAACCACATTTCGCGGCTAACTAGGTGAAATGAGACCTACTAGCCACGAGTTCTGAAATCGAAATCCGAAAACCCAGGATTGTAGAGCTCGAAAAGTAGTGTGAAATCAAGCTAAAAATCACCGAATTCGGAACTAGGAGTCAACGGATATTCATAAAACCGTTTACGTAAAGAAACCACATTTCGCGGGTAACTAGGTGAAACGAGACCAACTAGCCACGATTTCTGAAATCAAAATCCAGAATGCCAGGAACGTAGAGCTCGAAAAGTAGTGTGAAATCAAGCTAAAAATCACCGAATTCAGAACTCGGAGTCAACGGATATTCATAAAACCGTTTACGTAAAGAAACCACATTTCGCGGCTAACTAGGTGAAACGAGACCAACTAGCCACGAGTTCTGAAATCAAAATCCGAAACACCAGGATCGTAGAGCAGGAAAAAAAGTGTGAAATAAAGCTAAAAATCACCGAATTCAGAACTCGGAGTCAACGGATATTCATAAAACCGTTTACGTAAAGAAACCACATTTCGCGGCTAACTAGGTGAAACGAGACCTACTAGCCACGAGTTCTGAAATCGAAATCCGAAAACCCAGGATTGTAGATCTCGAAAAGTAGTGTGAAATCAAGCTAAAAATCACCGAATTCAGAACTCGGAGTCAACGGATATTCATAAAACCGTTTACGTAAAGAAACCACATTTCGCGGCTAACTAGGTGAGACGAGACCTACAAGCCACGAGTTCTTAAATCAAAATTCCAAAACGCTAGGATTGTAGAGCTCGAAAAGTAGTGTGAAATCAAGCTAAAAATCACCGAATTCAGAACTCGGAGTCAACGGATATTCATAAAACCGTTTACGTAAAGAAACCACATTTCGCGGCTAACTAGGTGAAATGAGACCTACTAGCCACGAGTTCTGAAATCAAAATCCGAAAAGCGAGGATTGTAGAACTCGAAAAGTAGTGTGAAATCAAGCTAAAAATCACCGAATTCAGAACTCGGAGTCAACGGATATTCATAAAACCGTTTATGTAAAGAAACCACATTTCGCGGCTAACTAGGTGAAACGAGACCTACAAGCCACGAGTTCTGAAATCAAAATCCAAAAACCCAGGATTGTAGAGCTCGAAAAGTAGTGTGAAATCAAGCTAAAAATCACCGAATTCAGAACTCGGAGTCAACGGATATTCATAAAACCGTTTACGTAAAGAAACCACATTTCGCGGCTAACTAGGTGAAACGAGACCTACTAGCCACGAGTTCTGAAATCGAAATCCGAAACGCCAGGATCGTAGAGCTCGAAAAGTAGTGTGAAATCAAGCTAAAAATCACCGAATTCAGAACTCGGAGTCAACGGATATTCATAAAACCGTTTACAGAAAGAAACCACATTTCGCGGCTAACTAGGTGAAACGAGACCTACAGGCCACGAGTTCTGAAATCAAAATCCAAAAACCCAAGATTGTAGAGCTCGAAAAGTAGTGTGAAATCAAGCTAAAAATCACCGAATTCAGAACTCGGAGTCAACGGATATTCATAAAACCGTTTACGTAAAGAAACCACATTTCGCGGCTAACTATGTGAAACAAGACCTACTAGCCACGAGTTCTGAAATCGAAATCCGAAAACCCAGGATTGTAGAGCTCGAAAAGTTGTGTGAAATCAAGCTAAAAATCACCGAATTCAGAACTCGGAGTCAACGGATATTCATAAAACCGTTTACGTAAGGAAACTACATTTTGCGGCTAACTAGGTGGAACGAGACCTACAAGCCACGAGTTCTTAAATCAAAATCCCAAAACGCTAGGATTGTAGAGCTCGAAAAGTAGTGTGAAATCAAGCTAAAAATCACCGAATTCAGAACTCGGAGTCAACGGATATTCAGAAAACCGTTTACGTAAAGAAACCACATTTCGCGGCTAACTAGGTGAAATGAGACCTACTAGCCACGAGTTCTGAAATCGAAATCCGAAAACCCAGGATTGTAGAGCTCGAAAAGTAGTGTGAAATCAAGCTAAAAATCACCGAATTCGGAACTAGGAGTCAACGGATATTCATAAAACCGTTTACGTAAAGAAACCACATTTCGCGGGTAACTAGGTGAAACGAGACCAACTAGCCACGATTTCTGAAATCAAAATCCAGAATGCCAGGAACGTAGAGCTCGAAAAGTAGTGTGAAATCAAGCTAAAAATCACCGAATTCAGAACTCGGAGTCAACGGATATTCATAAAACCGTTTACGTAAAGAAACCACATTTCGCGGCTAACTAGGTGAAACGAGACCAACTAGCCACGAGTTCTGAAATCAAAATCCGAAACACCAGGATCGTAGAGCAGGAAAAAAAGTGTGAAATAAAGCTAAAAATCACCGAATTCAGAACTCGGAGTCAACGGATATTCATAAAACCGTTTACGTAAAGAAACCACATTTCGCGGCTAACTAGGTGAAACGAGACCTACTAGCCACGAGTTCTGAAATCGAAATCCGAAAACCCAGGATTGTAGATCTCGAAAAGTAGTGTGAAATCAAGCTAAAAATCACCGAATTCAGAACTCGGAGTCAACGGATATTCATAAAACCGTTTACGTAAAGAAACCACATTTCGCGGCTAACTAGGTGAGACGAGACCTACAAGCCACGAGTTCTTAAATCAAAATTCCAAAACGCTAGGATTGTAGAGCTCGAAAAGTAGTGTGAAATCAAGCTAAAAATCACCGAATTCAGAACTCGGAGTCAACGGATATTCATAAAACCGTTTACGTAAAGAAACCACATTTCGCGGCTAACTAGGTGAAATGAGACCTACTAGCCACGAGTTCTGAAATCAAAATCCGAAAAGCGAGGATTGTAGAACTCGAAAAGTAGTGTGAAATCAAGCTAAAAATCACCGAATTCAGAACTCGGAGTCAACGGATATTCATAAAACCGTTTATGTAAAGAAACCACATTTCGCGGCTAACTAGGTGAAACGAGACCTACAAGCCACGAGTTCTGAAATCAAAATCCAAAAACCCAGGATTGTAGAGCTCGAAAAGTAGTGTGAAATCAAGCTAAAAATCACCGAATTCAGAACTCGGAGTCAACGGATATTCATAAAACCGTTTACGTAAAGAAACCACATTTCGCGGCTAACTAGGTGAAACGAGACCTACTAGCCACGAGTTCTGAAATCGAAATCCGAAACGCCAGGATCGTAGAGCTCGAAAAGTAGTGTGAAATCAAGCTAAAAATCACCGAATTCAGAACTCGGAGTCAACGGATATTCATAAAACCGTTTACAGAAAGAAACCACATTTCGCGGCTAACTAGGTGAAACGAGACCTACAGGCCACGAGTTCTGAAATCAAAATCCAAAAACCCAAGATTGTAGAGCTCGAAAAGTAGTGTGAAATCAAGCTAAAAATCACCGAATTCAGAACTCGGAGTCAACGGATATTCATAAAACCGTTTACGTAAAGAAACCACATTTCGCGGCTAACTATGTGAAACAAGACCTACTAGCCACGAGTTCTGAAATCGAAATCCGAAAACCCAGGATTGTAGAGCTCGAAAAGTTGTGTGAAATCAAGCTAAAAATCACCGAATTCAGAACTCGGAGTCAACGGATATTCATAAAACCGTTTACGTAAGGAAACTACATTTTGCGGCTAACTAGGTGGAACGAGACCTACAAGCCACGAGTTCTTAAATCAAAATCCCAAAACGCTAGGATTGTAGAGCTCGAAAAGTAGTGTGAAATCAAGCTAAAAATCACCGAATTCAGAACTCGGAGTCAACGGATATTCAGAAAACCGTTTACGTAAAGAAACCACATTTCGCGGCTAACTAGGTGAAATGAGACCTACTAGCCACGAGTTCTGAAATCGAAATCCGAAAACCCAGGATTGTAGAGCTCGAAAAGTAGTGTGAAATCAAGCTAAAAATCACCGAATTCGGAACTAGGAGTCAACGGATATTCATAAAACCGTTTACGTAAAGAAACCACATTTCGCGGGTAACTAGGTGAAACGAGACCAACTAGCCACGATTTCTGAAATCAAAATCCAGAATGCCAGGAACGTAGAGCTCGAAAAGTAGTGTGAAATCAAGCTAAAAATCACCGAATTCAGAACTCGGAGTCAACGGATATTCATAAAACCGTTTACGTAAAGAAACCACATTTCGCGGCTAACTAGGTGAAACGAGACCAACTAGCCACGAGTTCTGAAATCAAAATCCGAAACACCAGGATCGTAGAGCAGGAAAAAAAGTGTGAAATAAAGCTAAAAATCACCGAATTCAGAACTCGGAGTCAACGGATATTCATAAAACCGTTTACGTAAAGAAACCACATTTCGCGGCTAACTAGGTGAAACGAGACCTACTAGCCACGAGTTCTGAAATCGAAATCCGAAAACCCAGGATTGTAGATCTCGAAAAGTAGTGTGAAATCAAGCTAAAAATCACCGAATTCAGAACTCGGAGTCAACGGATATTCATAAAACCGTTTACGTAAAGAAACCACATTTCGCGGCTAACTAGGTGAAACGAGACCTACAAGCCACGAGTTCTTAAATCAAAATTCCAAAACGCTAGGATTGTAGAGCTCGAAAAGTAGTGTGAAATCAAGCTAAAAATCACCGAATTCAGAACTCGGAGTCAACGGATATTCATAAAACCGTTTACGTAAAGAAACCACATTTCGCGGCTAACTAGGTGAAATGAGACCTACTAGCCACGAGTTCTGAAATCAAAATCCGAAAAGCGAGGATTGTAGAACTCGAAAAGTAGTGTGAAATCAAGCTAAAAATCACCGAATTCAGAACTCGGAGTCAACGGATATTCATAAAACCGTTTATGTAAAGAAACCACATTTCGCGGCTAACTAGGTGAAACGAGACCTACAAGCCACGAGTTCTGAAATCAAAATCCAAAAACCCAGGATTGTAGAGCTCGAAAAGTAGTGTGAAATCAAGCTAAAAATCACCGAATTCAGAACTCGGAGTCAACGGATATTCATAAAACCGTTTACGTAAAGAAACCACATTTCGCGGCTAACTAGGTGAAACGAGACCTACTAGCCACGAGTTCTGAAATCGAAATCCGAAACGCCAGGATCGTAGAGCTCGAAAAGTAGTGTGAAATCAAGCTAAAAATCACCGAATTCAGAACTCGGAGTCAACGGATATTCATAAAACCGTTTACAGAAAGAAACCACATTTCGCGGCTAACTAGGTGAAACGAGACCTACAGGCCACGAGTTCTGAAATCAAAATCCAAAAACCCAAGATTGTAGAGCTCGAAAAGTAGTGTGAAATCAAGCTAAAAATCACCGAATTCAGAACTCGGAGTCAACGGATATTCATAAAACCGTTTACGTAAAGAAACCACATTTCGCGGCTAACTATGTGAAACAAGACCTACTAGCCACGAGTTCTGAAATCGAAATCCGAAAACCCAGGATTGTAGAGCTCGAAAAGTTGTGTGAAATCAAGCTAAAAATCACCGAATTCAGAACTCGGAGTCAACGGATATTCATAAAACCGTTTACGTAAGGAAACTACATTTTGCGGCTAACTAGGTGGAACGAGACCTACAAGCCACGAGTTCTTAAATCAAAATCCCAAAACGCTAGGATTGTAGAGCTCGAAAAGTAGTGTGAAATCAAGCTAAAAATCACCGAATTCAGAACTCGGAGTCAACGGATATTCAGAAAACCGTTTACGTAAAGAAACCACATTTCGCGGCTAACTAGGTGAAATGAGACCTACTAGCCACGAGTTCTGAAATCGAAATCCGAAAACCCAGGATTGTAGAGCTCGAAAAGTAGTGTGAAATCAAGCTAAAAATCACCGAATTCGGAACTAGGAGTCAACGGATATTCATAAAACCGTTTACGTAAAGAAACCACATTTCGCGGGTAACTAGGTGAAACGAGACCAACTAGCCACGATTTCTGAAATCAAAATCCAGAACGCCAGGAACGTAGAGCTCGAAAAGTAGTGTGAAATCAAGCTAAAAATCACCGAATTCAGAACTCGGAGTGAACGGATATTCATAAAACCGTTTACGTAAAGAAACCACATTTCGCGGCTAACTAGATGAAACGAGACCTACTAGCCGCGACTTCTGAAATCGAAATCCGAAAATCCAGGATTGTAGAGCTCGAATAGTAGTGTGAAATCAAGATAAAAATCACCGAATTCAAAACTCGGAGTCAACGGATATTCATAAAACCGTTTACGTAAAGAAACTACATTTCGCGGCTAACTAGGTGGAACGAGACCTACAAGCCACGAGTTCTGAAATCAAAATCCGAAACGCTAGGATTGTAGAGCTCGAAAAGTAGTGTGAAATCAAGCTAAAAATCACCGAATTCAGAACTCGGTGTCAACGGATATTCATAAAACCGTTTACGTAAAGAAACCACATTTCGCGGCTAACTAGGTGAAACGAGGCCTACTAGCCACGAGTTCTGAAATCGAAATCCGAAAACCCAGGATTGTAGAGCTCGAAAAGTAGTGAGAAATCAAGCTAAAAATCACCGAATTCAGAACTCGGAGTCAACGGATATTCATAAAACCGTTTACGTAAAGAAACCACATTTCGCGGCTAACTAGGTGAAACGAGACCTACTAGCCACGAGTTCTGAAATCGAAATCCGAAAACCCAGGATTGTAGAGCTCGAAAAGTAGTGTGAAATCAAGCTAAAAATCACCGAATTCAGAACTCGGAGTCAACGGATATTCATAAAACCGTTTACGTAAAGAAACCACATTTCGCGGCTAACTAGGTGGAACGAGACCTACAAGCCACGAGTTCTTAAATCAAAATCCCAAAACGCTAGGATTGTAGAGCTCGAAAAGTAGTGTGAAATCAAGCTAAAAATCAGCGAATTCAGAACTCGGAGTCAACGGATATTCATAAAACCGTTTACGTAAAGAAACCACATTTCGCGGCTAACTAGGTGAAATGATACCTACTAGCCACGAGTTCTGAAATCGAAATCCGAAAAGCGAGGATTGTAGAGCTCGAAAATTAGTGTGAAATCAAGATAAAAATCACCGAATTCAGAACTCGGAGTCAACGGATATTCATAAAACCGTTTACGTAAAGAAACTACATTTCGCGGCTAACTAGGTGAAACGAGACCAACTAGCCACGAGTTCTGAAATCAAAATCCGAAACTCCATAATCGTAGAGCTTGAAAAGTAGTGTGAAATCAAGCTAAAAATCACCGAATTCAGAACTCGGAGTCAACGGATATTCATAAAACCGTTTACGTAAAGAAACCACATTTCGCGGCTAACTAGGTGCAACGAGACCAACTAGCCACGAGTTCTGAAATCAAAATCCGAAACACCAGGATCGTAGAGCTCGAAAATTAGTGTGAAATCAAGATAAAAATCACCGAATTCAGAACTCGGAGTCAACGGATATTCATAAAACCGTTTACGTAAAGAAACCACATTTCGCGGCTAACTAGGTGAAACGAGACCAACTAGCCACGAGTTCTGAAATCAAAATCCGAAACACCAGGATCGTAGAGCAGGAAAAAAAGTGTGAAATAAAGCTAAAAATCACCGAATTCAGAACTCGGAGTCAACGGATATTCATAAAACCGTTTACGTAAAGAAACCACATTTCGCGGCTAACTAGGTGAAACGAGACCTACTAGCCACGAGTTCTGAAATCGAAATCCGAAAACCCAGGATTGTAGATCTCGAAAAGTAGTGTGAAATCAAGCTAAAAATCACCGAATTCAGAACTCGGAGTCAACGGATATTCATAAAACCGTTTACGTAAAGAAACCACATTTCGCGGCTAACTAGGTGAAACGAGACCTACAAGCCACGAGTTCTTAAATCAAAATTCCAAAACGCTAGGATTGTAGAGCTCGAAAAGTAGTGTGAAATCAAGCTAAAAATCACCGAATTCAGAACTCGGAGTCAACGGATATTCATAAAACCGTTTACGTAAAGAAACCACATTTCGCGGCTAACTAGGTGAAATGAGACCTACTAGCCACGAGTTCTGAAATCAAAATCCGAAAAGCGAGGATTGTAGAACTCGAAAAGTAGTGTGAAATCAAGCTAAAAATCACCGAATTCAGAACTCGGAGTCAACGGATATTCATAAAACCGTTTATGTAAAGAAACCACATTTCGCGGCTAACTAGGTGAAACGAGACCTACAAGCCACGAGTTCTGAAATCAAAATCCAAAAACCCAGGATTGTAGAGCTCGAAAAGTAGTGTGAAATCAAGCTAAAAATCACCGAATTCAGAACTCGGAGTCAACGGATATTCATAAAACCGTTTACGTAAAGAAACCACATTTCGCGGCTAACTAGGTGAAACGAGACCTACTAGCCACGAGTTCTGAAATCGAAATCCGAAACGCCAGGATCGTAGAGCTCGAAAAGTAGTGTGAAATCAAGCTAAAAATCACCGAATTCAGAACTCGGAGTCAACGGATATTCATAAAACCGTTTACAGAAAGAAACCACATTTCGCGGCTAACTAGGTGAAACGAGACCTACAGGCCACGAGTTCTGAAATCAAAATCCAAAAACCCAAGATTGTAGAGCTCGAAAAGTAGTGTGAAATCAAGCTAAAAATCACCGAATTCAGAACTCGGAGTCAACGGATATTCATAAAACCGTTTACGTAAAGAAACCACATTTCGCGGCTAACTATGTGAAACAAGACCTACTAGCCACGAGTTCTGAAATCGAAATCCGAAAACCCAGGATTGTAGAGCTCGAAAAGTTGTGTGAAATCAAGCTAAAAATCACCGAATTCAGAACTCGGAGTCAACGGATATTCATAAAACCGTTTACGTAAGGAAACTACATTTTGCGGCTAACTAGGTGGAACGAGACCTACAAGCCACGAGTTCTTAAATCAAAATCCCAAAACGCTAGGATTGTAGAGCTCGAAAAGTAGTGTGAAATCAAGCTAAAAATCACCGAATTCAGAACTCGGAGTCAACGGATATTCAGAAAACCGTTTACGTAAAGAAACCACATTTCGCGGCTAACTAGGTGAAATGAGACCTACTAGCCACGAGTTCTGAAATCGAAATCCGAAAACCCAGGATTGTAGAGCTCGAAAAGTAGTGTGAAATCAAGCTAAAAATCACCGAATTCGGAACTAGGAGTCAACGGATATTCATAAAACCGTTTACGTAAAGAAACCACATTTCGCGGGTAACTAGGTGAAACGAGACCAACTAGCCACGATTTCTGAAATCAAAATCCAGAATGCCAGGAACGTAGAGCTCGAAAAGTAGTGTGAAATCAAGCTAAAAATCACCGAATTCAGAACTCGGAGTCAACGGATATTCATAAAACCGTTTACGTAAAGAAACCACATTTCGCGGCTAACTAGGTGAAACGAGACCAACTAGCCACGAGTTCTGAAATCAAAATCCGAAACACCAGGATCGTAGAGCAGGAAAAAAAGTGTGAAATAAAGCTAAAAATCACCGAATTCAGAACTCGGAGTCAACGGATATTCATAAAACCGTTTACGTAAAGAAACCACATTTCGCGGCTAACTAGGTGAAACGAGACCTACTAGCCACGAGTTCTGAAATCGAAATCCGAAAACCCAGGATTGTAGATCTCGAAAAGTAGTGTGAAATCAAGCTAAAAATCACCGAATTCAGAACTCGGAGTCAACGGATATTCATAAAACCGTTTACGTAAAGAAACCACATTTCGCGGCTAACTAGGTGAAACGAGACCTACAAGCCACGAGTTCTTAAATCAAAATTCCAAAACGCTAGGATTGTAGAGCTCGAAAAGTAGTGTGAAATCAAGCTAAAAATCACCGAATTCAGAACTCGGAGTCAACGGATATTCATAAAACCGTTTACGTAAAGAAACCACATTTCGCGGCTAACTAGGTGAAATGAGACCTACTAGCCACGAGTTCTGAAATCAAAATCCGAAAAGCGAGGATTGTAGAACTCGAAAAGTAGTGTGAAATCAAGCTAAAAATCACCGAATTCAGAACTCGGAGTCAACGGATATTCATAAAACCGTTTATGTAAAGAAACCACATTTCGCGGCTAACTAGGTGAAACGAGACCTACAAGCCACGAGTTCTGAAATCAAAATCCAAAAACCCAGGATTGTAGAGCTCGAAAAGTAGTGTGAAATCAAGCTAAAAATCACCGAATTCAGAACTCGGAGTCAACGGATATTCATAAAACCGTTTACGTAAAGAAACCACATTTCGCGGCTAACTAGGTGAAACGAGACCTACTAGCCACGAGTTCTGAAATCGAAATCCGAAACGCCAGGATCGTAGAGCTCGAAAAGTAGTGTGAAATCAAGCTAAAAATCACCGAATTCAGAACTCGGAGTCAACGGATATTCATAAAACCGTTTACAGAAAGAAACCACATTTCGCGGCTAACTAGGTGAAACGAGACCTACAGGCCACGAGTTCTGAAATCAAAATCCAAAAACCCAAGATTGTAGAGCTCGAAAAGTAGTGTGAAATCAAGCTAAAAATCACCGAATTCAGAACTCGGAGTCAACGGATATTCATAAAACCGTTTACGTAAAGAAACCACATTTCGCGGCTAACTATGTGAAACAAGACCTACTAGCCACGAGTTCTGAAATCGAAATCCGAAAACCCAGGATTGTAGAGCTCGAAAAGTTGTGTGAAATCAAGCTAAAAATCACCGAATTCAGAACTCGGAGTCAACGGATATTCATAAAACCGTTTACGTAAGGAAACTACATTTTGCGGCTAACTAGGTGGAACGAGACCTACAAGCCACGAGTTCTTAAATCAAAATCCCAAAACGCTAGGATTGTAGAGCTCGAAAAGTAGTGTGAAATCAAGCTAAAAATCACCGAATTCAGAACTCGGAGTCAACGGATATTCAGAAAACCGTTTACGTAAAGAAACCACATTTCGCGGCTAACTAGGTGAAATGAGACCTACTAGCCACGAGTTCTGAAATCGAAATCCGAAAACCCAGGATTGTAGAGCTCGAAAAGTAGTGTGAAATCAAGCTAAAAATCACCGAATTCGGAACTAGGAGTCAACGGATATTCATAAAACCGTTTACGTAAAGAAACCACATTTCGCGGGTAACTAGGTGAAACGAGACCAACTAGCCACGATTTCTGAAATCAAAATCCAGAACGCCAGGAACGTAGAGCTCGAAAAGTAGTGTGAAATCAAGCTAAAAATCACCGAATTCAGAACTCGGAGTGAACGGATATTCATAAAACCGTTTACGTAAAGAAACCACATTTCGCGGCTAACTAGATGAAACGAGACCTACTAGCCGCGACTTCTGAAATCGAAATCCGAAAATCCAGGATTGTAGAGCTCGAATAGTAGTGTGAAATCAAGATAAAAATCACCGAATTCAAAACTCGGAGTCAACGGATATTCATAAAACCGTTTACGTAAAGAAACTACATTTCGCGGCTAACTAGGTGGAACGAGACCTACAAGCCACGAGTTCTGAAATCAAAATCCGAAACGCTAGGATTGTAGAGCTCGAAAAGTAGTGTGAAATCAAGCTAAAAATCACCGAATTCAGAACTCGGTGTCAACGGATATTCATAAAACCGTTTACGTAAAGAAACCACATTTCGCGGCTAACTAGGTGAAACGAGGCCTACTAGCCACGAGTTCTGAAATCGAAATCCGAAAACCCAGGATTGTAGAGCTCGAAAAGTAGTGAGAAATCAAGCTAAAAATCACCGAATTCAGAACTCGGAGTCAACGGATATTCATAAAACCGTTTACGTAAAGAAACGACATTTCGCGGCTAACTAGGTGAAACGAGACCTACAAGCCACGAGTTCTGAAATCAAAATCCAAAAACCCAGGATTGTAGAGCTCGAAAAGTAGTGTGAAATCAAGCTAAAAATCACCGAATTCAGAACTCGGAGTCAACGGATATTTGTAAAACCGTTTACGTAAAGAAACCACATTTCGCGGCTAACTAGGTGAAACGAGACCTACCAGCCACGACTTTTGAAATCGAAATCCGAAAACCCAGGATTGTAGAGCTCGAAAAGTAGTGTGAAATCAAGCTAAAAATCACCGAATTCAGAACTCGGAGTCAACGGATATTCATAAAACCGTTTACGTAAAGAAACCACATTTTGCGGCTAACTAGGTGGAACGAGACCTACAAGCCACGAGTTCTGAAATCAAAATACGAAACGCTAGGATTGTAGAGCTCGAAAAGTAGTGTGAAATCAAGCTAAAAATCACCGAATTCAGAACTCGGAGTCAACGGATATTCATAAAACGTTTAGGTAAAGAAACCACATTTCGCGGCTAACTAGGTGAAACGAGACCTACTAGCCACGAGTTCTGAAATCGAAATCCGAAAACTCAGGATTGTAGAGCTCGAAAAGTAGTGTGAAATCAAGCTAAAAATCACCGAATTCGGAACTCGGAGTCAACGGATATTCATAAAACCGTTTACGTAAAGAAACCACATTTCGCGGCTAACTAGGTGAAACGAGACCAACTAGCCACGAGTTCTGAAATCAAAATCCGAAACGCTAGGATTGTAGAGCTCGAAAAGTAGTGTGAAATCAAGCTAAAAATCACCGAATTCAGAACTCGGTGTCAACGGATATTCATAAAACCGTTTACGTAAAGAAACCACATTTCGCGGCTAACTAGGTGAAACGAGGCCTACTAGCCACGAGTTCTGAAATCGAAATCCGAAAACCCAGGATTGTAGAGCTCGAAAAGTAGTGAGAAATCAAGCTAAAAATCACCGAATTCAGAACTCGGAGTCAACGGATATTCATAAAACCGTTTACGTAAAGAAACGACATTTCGCGGCTAACTAGGTGAAACGAGACCTACAAGCCACGAGTTCTGAAATCAAAATCCAAAAACCCAGGATTGTAGAGCTCGAAAAGTAGTGTGAAATCAAGCTAAAAATCACCGAATTCAGAACTCGGAGTCAACGGATATTTATAAAACCGTTTACGTAAAGAAACCACATTTCGCGGCTAACTAGGTGAAACGAGACCTACCAGCCACGACTTTTGAAATCGAAATCCGAAAATCCAGGATTGTAGAGCTCGAATAGTAGTGTGAAATCAAGATAAAAATCACCGAATTCAAAACTCGGAGTCAACGGATATTCATAAAACCGTTTACGTAAAGAAACTACATTTCGCGGCTAACTAGGTGGAACGAGACCTACAAGCCACGAGTTCTGAAATCAAAATCCGAAACGCTAGGATTGTAGAGCTCGAAAAGTAGTGTGAAATCAAGCTAAAAATCACCGAATTCAGAACTCGGTGTCAACGGATATTCATAAAACCGTTTACGTAAAGAAACCACATTTCGCGGCTAACTAGGTGAAACGAGGCCTACTAGCTACGAGTTCTGAAATCGAAATCCGAAAACCCAGGATTGTAGAGCTCGAAAAGTAGTGAGAAATCAAGCTAAAAATCACCGAATTCAGAACTCGGAGTCAACGGATATTCATAAAACCGTTTACGTAAAGAAACGACATTTCGCGGCTAACTAGGTGAAACGAGACCTACAAGCCACGAGTTCTGAAATCAAAATCCAAAAACCCAGGATTGTAGAGCTCGAAAAGTAGTGTGAAATCAAGCTAAAAATCACCGAATTCAGAACTCGGAGTCAACGGATATTTATAAAACCGTTTACGTAAAGAAACCACATTTCGCGGCTAACTAGGTGAAACGAGACCTACCAGCCACGACTTTTGAAATCGAAATCCGAAAACCCAGGATTGTAGAGCTCGAAAAGTAGTGTGAAATCAAGCTAAAAATCACCGAATTCAGAACTCGGAGTCAACGGATATTCATAAAACCGTTTACGTAAAGAAACCACATTTTGCGGCTAACTAGGTGGAACGAGACCTACAAGCCACGAGTTCTGAAATCAAAATACGAAACGCTAGGATTGTAGAGCTCGAAAAGTAGTGTGAAATGAAGCTAAAAATCACCGAATTCAGAACTCGGAGTCAACGGATATTCATAAAACGTTTAGGTAAAGAAACCACATTTCGCGGCTAACTAGGTGAAACGAGACCTACTAGCCACGAGTTCTGAAATCGAAATCCGAAAACTCAGGATTGTAGAGCTCGAAAAGTAGTGTGAAATCAAGCTAAAAATCACCGAATTCGGAACTCGGAGTCAACGGATATTCATAAAACCGTTTACGTAAAGAAACCACATTTCGCGGCTAACTAGGTGAAACGAGACCAACTAGCCACGAGTTCTGAAATCAAAATCCAGAACGCCAGTAACGTAGAGCTCGAAAAGTAGTGTGAAATCAAGCTAAAAATCACCGAATTCAGAACTCGGAGTCAACGGATATTCATAAAACCGTTTACGTAAAGAAACCACATTTCGCGGCTAACTAGGTGAAACGAGACCTACTAGCCACGAGTTCTGAAATCGAAATCTGAAAATCCAGGATTGTAGAGCTCGAAAAGTAGTGTGAAATGAAGCTAAAAATCACCGAATTCAGAACTCGGAGTCAACGGATATTCATAAAACCGTTTACGTAAAGAAACCACATTTCGCGGCTAACTAGGTGAAACGAGACCTACTAGCTACGAGTTCTAAAATCGAAATCTGAAAATCCAGGATTGTAGAGCTCGAAAAGTAGTGTGAAATCAAGCTAAAAATCACCGAATTCAGAACTCGGAGTCAACGGATATTCATAAAACCGTTTACGTAAAGAAACCACATTTCGCGGCTAACTAGGTGAAACGAGGCCTACCAGCCACGAGTTTTGAAATCGAAATCCGAAAACCCAGGATTGTAGAGCTCGAAAAGTAGTGAGAAATCAAGCTAAAAATCACCGAATTCAGAACTCGGAGTCAACGGATATTCATAAAACCGTTTACGTAAGGAAACTACATTTTGCGGCTAACTAGGTGGAACGAGACCTACAAGCCACGAGTTCTTAAATCAAAATCCCAAAATGCTAGGATTGTAGAGCTCGAAAAGTAGTGTGAAATCAAGCTAAAAATCACCGAATTCAGAACTCGGAGTCAACGGATATTCATAAAACCGTTTACGTAAAGAAACCACATTTCGCGGCTAACTAGGTGAAATGAGACCTACTAGCCACGAGTTCTGAAATCGAAATCCAAAACCCAGGATTGTAGAGCTCGAAAAGTAGTGTGAAATCAAGCTAAAAATCACCGAATTCGGAACTCGGAGTCAACGGATATTCATAAAACCGTTTACGTAAAGAAACCACATTTCGCGGGTAACTAGGTGAAACGAGACCAACTAGCCACGATTTCTGAAATCAAAATCCAGAACGCCAGGAACGTAGAGCTCGAAAAGTAGTGTGAAATCAAGCTAAAAATCACCGAATTCAGAACTCGGAGTGAACGGATATTCATAAAACCGTTTACGTAAAGAAACCACATTTCGCGGCTAACTAGATGAAACGAGACCTACTAGCCGCGACTTCTGAAATCGAAATCCGAAAATGCAGGATTGTAGAGCTCGAATAGTAGTGTGAAATCAAGATAAAAATCACCGAATTCAAAACTCGGAGTCAACGGATATTCATAAAACCGTTTACGTAAAGAAACTACATTTCGCGGCTAACTAGGTGGAACGAGACCTACAAGCCACGAGTTCTGAAATCAAAATCCGAAACGCTAGGATTGTAGAGCTCGAAAAGTAGTGTGAAATCAAGCTAAAAATCACCGAATTCAGAACTCGGAGTCAACGGATATTCATAAAACCGTTTACGTAAAGAAACCACATTTCGCGGCTAACTAGGTGAAACGAGGCCTACTAGCCACGAGTTCTGAAATCGAAATCCGAAAACCCAGGATTGTAGAGCTCGAAAAGTAGTGAGAAATCAAGCTAAAAATCACCGAATTCAGAACTCGGAGTCAACGGATATTCATAAAACCGTTTACGTAAAGAAACGACATTTCGCGGCTAACTAGGTGAAACGAGACCTACAAGCCACGAGTTCTGAAATCAAAATCCAAAAACCCAGGATTGTAGAGCTCGAAAAGTAGTGTGAAATCAAGCTAAAAATCACCGAATTCAGAACTCGGAGTCAATGGATATTTATAAAACCGTTTACGTAAAGAAACCACATTTCGCGGCTAACTAGGTGAAACGAGACCTACCAGCCACGACTTTTGAAATCGAAATCCGAAAACCCAGGATTGTAGAGCTCGAAAAGTAGTGTGAAATCAAGCTAAAAATCACCGAATTCAGAACTCGGAGTCAACGGATATTCATAAAACCGTTTACGTAAAGAAACCACATTTTGCGGCTAACTAGGTGGAACGAGACCTACAAGCCACGAGTTCTGAAATCAAAATACGAAACGCTAGGATTGTAGAGCTCGAAAAGTAGTGTGAAATCAAGCTAAAAATCACCGAATTCAGAACTCGGAGTCAACGGATATTCATAAAACGTTTAGGTAAAGAAACCACATTTCGCGGCTAACTAGGTGAAACGAGACCTACTAGCCACGAGTTCTGAAATCGAAATCCGAAAACTCAGGATTGTAGAGCTCGAAAAGTAGTGTGAAATCAAGCTAAAAATCACCGAATTCGGAACTCGGAGTCAACGGATATTCATAAAACCGTTTACGTAAAGAAACCACATTTCGCGGCTAACTAGGTGAAACGAGACCAACTAGCCACGAGTTCTGAAATCAAAATCCAGAACGCCAGTAACGTAGAGCTCGAAAAGTAGTGTGAAATCAAGCTAAAAATCACCGAATTCAGAACTCGGAGTCAACGGATATTCATAAAACCGTTTACGTAAAGAAACCACATTTCGCGGCTAACTAGGTGAAACGAGACCTACTAGACACGAGTTCTGAAATCGAAATCTGAAAATCCAGGATTGTAGAGCTCGAAAAGTAGTGTGAAATGAAGCTAAAAATCACCAAATTCAGAACTCGGAGTCAACGGATATTCATAAAACCGTTTACGTAAAGAAACCACATTTCGCGGCTAACTAGGTGAAACGAGACCTACTAGCCACGAGTTCTAAAATCGAAATCTGAAAATCCAGGATTGTAGAGCTCGAAAAGTAGTGTGAAATCAAGCTAAAAATCACCGAATTCAGAACTCGGAGTCAACGGATATTCATAAAACCGTTTACGTAAAGAAACCACATTTCGCGGCTAACTAGGTGAAACGAGGCCTACTAGCCACGAGTTTTGAAATCGAAATCCGAAAACCCAGGATTGTAGAGCTCGAAAAGTAGTGAGAAATCAAGCTAAAAATCACCGAATTCAGAACTCGGAGTCAACGGATATTCATAAAACCGTTTACGTAAAGAAACCACATTTCGCGGCTAACTAGGTGAAACGAGGCCTACTAGCCACGAGTTTTGAAATCGAAATCCGAAAACCCAGGATTGTAGAGCTCGAAAAGTAGTGAGAAATCAAGCTAAAAATCACCGAATTCAGAACTCGGAGTCAACGGATATTCATAAAACCGTTTACGTAAAGAAACGACATTTCGCGGCTAACTAGGTGAAACGAGACCTACAAGCCACGAGTTCTGAAATCAAAATCCAAAAACCCAGGATTGTAGAGCTCGAAAAGTAGTGTGAAATCAAGCTAAAAATCACCGAATTCAGAACTCGGAGTCAACGGATATTTATAAAACCGTTTACGTAAAGAAACCACATTTCGCGGCTAACTAGGTGAAACGAGACCTACCAGCCACGACTTTTGAAATCGAAATCCGAAAACCCAGGATTGTAGAGCTCGAAAAGTAGTGTGAAATCAAGCTAAAAATCACCGAATTCAGAACTCGGAGTCAACGGATATTCATAAAACCGTTTACGTAAAGAAACCACATTTTGCGGCTAACTAGGTGGAACGAGACCTACAAGCCACGAGTTCTGAAATCAAAATACGAAACGCTAGGATTGTAGAGCTCGAAAAGTAGTGTGAAATCAAGCTAAAAATCACCGAATTCAGAACTCGGAGTCAACGGATATTCATAAAACGTTTAGGTAAAGAAACCACATTTCGCGGCTAACTAGGTGAAACGAGACCTACTAGCCACGAGTTCTGAAATCGAAATCCGAAAACTCAGGATTGTAGAGCTCGAAAAGTAGTGTGAAATCAAGCTAAAAATCACCGAATTCGGAACTCGGAGTCAACGGATATTCATAAAACCGTTTACGTAAAGAAACCACATTTCGCGGCTAACTAGGTGAAACGGGACCAACTAGCCACGAGTTCTGAAATCAAAATCCAGAACGCCAGTAACGTAGAGCTCGAAAAGTAGTGTGAAATCAAGCTAAAAATCACCGAATTCAGAACTCGGAGTCAACGGATATTCATAAAACCGTTTACGTAAAGAAACCACATTTCGCGGCTAACTAGGTGAAACGAGACCTACTAGCCACGAGTTCTGAAATCGAAATCTGAAAATCCAGGATTGTAGAGCTCAAAAAGTAGTGTGAAATGAAGCTAAAAATCACCGAATTCAGAACTCGGAGTCAACGGATATTCATAAAACCGTTTACGTAAATAAACCACATTTCGCGGCTAACTAGGTGAAACGAGACCTACTAGCCACGAGTTCTAAAATCGAAATCTGAAAATCCAGGATTGTAGAGCTCGAAAAGTAGTGTGAAATCAAGCTAAAAATCACCGAATTCAGAACTCGGAGTCAACGGATATTCATAAAACTGTTTACAGAAAGAAACCACATTTCGCGGCTAACTAGGTGAAACGAGACCTACAGGCCACGAGTTCTGAAATCGAAATCCAAAAACCCAAGATTGTAGAGCTCGAAAAGTAGTGTGAAATCAAGCTAAAAATCACCGAATTCAGAACTCGGAGTCAACGGATATTCATAAAACCGTTTACGTAAAGAAACCACATTTCGCGGCTAACTATGTGAAACAAGACCTACCAGCCACGAGTTCTGAAATCGAAATCCGAAAACCCAGGATTGTAGAGCTCGAAAAGTAGTGTGAAATCAAGCTAAAAATCACCGAATTCAGAACTCGGAGTCAACGGATATTCATAAAACCGTTTACGTAAAGAAACCACATTTTGCGGCTAACTAGGTGGAACGAGACCTACAAGCCACGAGTTCTTAAATCAAAATCCCAAAATGCTAGGATTGTAGAGCTCGAAAAGTAGTGTGAAATGAAGCTAAAAATCACCGAATTCAGAACTCGGAGTCAACGGATATTCATAAAATCGTTTACGTAAAGAAACCACATTTCGCGGCTAACTAGGTGAAATGAGACCTACTAGCCACGAGTTCTGAAATCGAAATCCGAAAACCCAGGATTGTAGAGCTCGAAAAGTAGTGTGAAATCAAGCTAAAAATCACCGAATTCGGAACTCGGAGTCAACGGATATTCATAAAACCGTTTACGTAAAGAAACCACATTTCGCGGCTAACTAGGTGAAACGAGACCAACTAGCCACGATTTCTGAAATCAAAATCCAGAACGCCAGGAACGTAGAGCTCGAAAAGTAGTGTGAAATCAAGCTAAAAATCACCGAATTCAGAACTCGGAGTGAACGGATATTCATAAAACCGTTTACGTAAAGAAATCACATTTTGCGGCTAACTAGGTGGAACGAGACCTACAAGCCACGAGTTCTGAAATCAAAATACGAAACGCTAGGATTGTAGAGCTCGAAAAGTAGTGTGAAATCAAGCTAAAAATCACCGAATTCAGAACTCGGAGTCAACGGATATTCATAAAACGTTTAGGTAAAGAAACCACATTTCGCGGCTAACTAGGTGAAACGAGACCAACTAGCCACGAGTTCTGAAATCAAAATCCAGAATGCCAGTAACGTAGAGCTCGAAAAGTAGTGTGAAATCAAGCTAAAAATCACCGAATTCAAAACTCGGAGTCAACGGATATTCATAAAACCGTTTACGTAAAGAAACCACATTTCGCGGCTAACTAGGTGAAACGAGACCTACTAGCCACGAGTTCTGAAATCGAAATCTGAAAATCCAGGATTGTAGAGCTCGAAAAGTAGTGTGAAATGAAGCTAAAAATCACCGAATTCAGAACTCGGAGTCAACGGATATTCATAAAACCGTTTACGTAAAGAAACCACATTTCGCGGCTAACTAGGTGAAACGAGACCTACTAGCCACGAGTTCTAAAATCGAAATCTGAAAATCCAGGATTGTAGAGCTCGAAAAGTAGTGTGAAATCAAGCTAAAAATCACCGAATTCAGAACTCGGAGTCAACGGATATTCATAAAACCGTTTACGTAAAGAAACCACATTTCGCGGCTAACTAGGTGAAACGAGGCCTACTAGCCACGAGTTTTGAAATCGAAATCCGAAAACCCAGGATTGTAGAGCTCGAAAAGTAGTGAGAAATCAAGCTAAAAATCACCGAATTCAGAACTCGGAGTCAACGGATATTCATAAAACCGTTTACGTAAAGAAACCACATTTCGCGGCTAACTAGGTGAAACGAGGCCTACTAGCCACGAGTTTTGAAATCGAAATCCGAAAACCCAGGATTGTAGAGCTCGAAAAGTAGTGAGAAATCAAGCTAAAAATCACCGAATTCAGAACTCGGAGTCAACGGATATTCATAAAACCGTTTACGTAAAGAAACCACATTTCGCGGCTAACTAGGTGAAACGAGACCTACTAGCCACGAGTTTTGAAATCGAAATCCGAAACGCCAGGATCGTAGAGCTCGAAAAGTAGTGTGAAATCAAGCTAAAAATCACCGAATTCAGAACTCGGAGTCAACGGATATTCATAAAACTGTTTACAGAAAGAAACCACATTTCGCGGCTAACTAGGTGAAACGAGACCTACAGGCCACGAGTTCTGAAATCGAAATCCAAAAACCCAAGATTGTAGAGCTCGAAAAGTAGTGTGAAATCAAGCTAAAAATCACCGAATTCAGAACTCGGAGTCAACGGATATTCATAAAACCGTTTACGTAAAGAAACCACATTTCGCGGCTAACTATGTGAAACAAGACCTACTAGCCACGAGTTCTGAAATCGAAATCCGAAAACCCAGGATTGTAGAGCTCGAAAAGTAGTGTGAAATCAAGCTAAAAATCACCGAATTCAGAACTCGGAGTCAACGGATATTCATAAAACCGTTTACGTAAAGAAACCACATTTTGCGGCTAACTAGGTGGAACGAGACCTACAAGCCACGAGTTCTTAAATCAAAATCCCAAAATGCTAGGATTGTAGAGCTCGAAAAGTAGTGTGAAATGAAGCTAAAAATCACCGAATTCAGAACTCGGAGTCAACGGATATTCATAAAATCGTTTACGTAAAGAAACCACATTTCGCGGCTAACTAGGTGAAATGAGACCTACTAGCCACGAGTTCTGAAATCGAAATCCGAAAACCCAGGATTGTAGAGCTCGAAAAGTAGTGTGAAATCAAGCTAAAAATCACCGAATTCGGAACTCGGAGTCAACGGATATTCATAAAACCGTTTACGTAAAGAAACCACATTTCGCGGCTAACTAGGTGAAACGAGACCAACTAGCCACGATTTCTGAAATCAAAATCCAGAACGCCAGGAACGTAGAGCTCGAAAAGTAGTGTGAAATCAAGCTAAAAATCACCGAATTCAGAACTCGGAGTCAACGGATATTCATAAAACCGTTTACGTAAAGAAACCACATTTCGCGGCTAACTAGATGAAACGAGACCTACTAGCCACGAGTTCTGAAATCGAAATCCGAAAATCCAGGATTGTAGAGCTCGAATAGTAGTGTGAAATCAAGATAAAAATCACCGAATTCAAAACTCGGAGTCAACGGATATTCATAAAACCGTTTACGTAAAGAAACTACATTTCGCGTCTAACTAGGTGGAACGAGACCTACAAGCCACGAGTTCTGAAATCAAAATCCGAAACGCTAGGATTGTAGAGCTCAAAAAGTAGTGTGAAATCAAGCTAAAAATCACCGAATTCAGAACTCGGAGTCAACGGATATTCATAAAACCGTTTACGTAAAGAAACCACATTTCGCGGCTAACTAGGTGAAACGAGGCCTACTAGCCACGAGTTCTGAAATCGAAATCCGAAAACCCAGGATTGTAGAGCTCGAAAAGTAGTGAGAAATCAAGCTAAAAATCACCGAATTCAGAACTCGGAGTCAACGGATATTCATAAAACCGTTTACGTAAAGAAACCACATTTCGCGGCTAACTAGGTGAAACGAGACCTACAAGCCACGAGTTCTGAAATCAAAATCCAAAAACCCAGGATTGTAGAGCTCGAAAAGTAGTGTGAAATCAAGCTAAAAATCACCGAATTCAGAACTCGGAGTCAACGGATATTTATAAAACCGTTTACGTAAAGAAACCACATTTCGCGGCTAACTAGGTGAAACGAGACCTACCAGCCACGACTTTTGAAATCGAAATCCGAAAACCCAGGATTGTAGAGCTCGAAAAGTAGTGTGAAATCAAGCTAAAAATCACCGAATTCAGAACTCGGAGTCAACGGATATTCATAAAACCGTTTACGTAAAGAAACCACATTTTGCGGCTAACTAGGTGGAACGAGACCTACAAGCCACGAGTTCTGAAATCAAAATACGAAACGCTAGGATTGTAGAGCTCGAAAAGTAGTGTGAAATCAAGCTAAAAATCACCGAATTCAGAACTCGGAGTCAACGGATATTCATAAAACGTTTAGGTAAAGAAACCACATTTCGCGGCTAACTAGGTGAAACGAGACCTACTAGCCACGAGTTCTGAAATCGAAATCCGAAAACCCAGGATTGTAGAGCTCGAAAAGTAGTGTGAAATCAAGCTAAAAATCACCGAATTCGGAACTCGGAGTCAACGGATATTCATAAAACCGTTTACGTAAAGAAACCACATTTCGCGGCTAACTAGGTGAAACGAGACCAACTAGCCACGAGTTCTGAAATCAAAATCCAGAACGCCAATAACGTAGAGCTCGAAAAGTAGTGTGAAATCAAGCTAAAAATCACCGAATTCAGAACTCGGAGTCAACGGATATTCATAAAACCGTTTACGTAAAGAAACCACATTTCGCGGCTAACTAGGTGAAACGAGACCTACTAGCCACGAGTTCTGAAATCGAAATCCGAAAATCCAGGATTGTAGAGCTCGAAAAGTAGTGTGAAATCAAGCTAAAAATCACCGAATTCAGAACTCGGAGTCAACGGATATTCATAAAACCGTTTACGTAAAGAAACCACATTTCGCGGCTAACTAGGTGAAACGAGACCTACCAGCCACGACTTTTGAAATCGAAATCCGAAAACCCAGGATTGTAGAGCTCGAAAAGTAGTGTGAAATCAAGCTAAAAATCACCGAATTCAGAACTCGGAGTCAACGGATATTCATAAAACCGTTTACGTAAAGAAACCACATTTTGCGGCTAACTAGGTGGAACGAGACCTACAAGCCACGAGTTCTGAAATCAAAATACGAAACGCTAGGATTGTAGAGCTCGAAAAGTAGTGTGAAATCAAGCTAAAAATCACCGAATTCAGAACTCGGAGTCAACGGATATTCATAAAACGTTTAGGTAAAGAAACCACATTTCGCGGCTAACTAGGTGAAACGAGACCTACTAGCCACGAGTTCTGAAATCGAAATCCGAAAACCCAGGATTGTAGAGCTCGAAAAGTAGTGTGAAATCAAGCTAAAAATCACCGAATTCGGAACTCGGAGTCAACGGATATTCATAAAACCGTTTACGTAAAGAAACCACATTTCGCGGCTAACTAGGTGAAACGAGACCAACTAGCCACGAGTTCTGAAATCAAAATCCAGAACGCCAATAACGTAGAGCT
Organism: Euonymus europaeus; assembly: GCA_963580455.1. Lineage (NCBI taxonomy): Eukaryota > Viridiplantae > Streptophyta > Magnoliopsida > Celastrales > Celastraceae > Euonymus > Euonymus europaeus. The sequence continues at coordinate 183,938 of OY756964.1, forward strand.
CGAAAAGTAGTGTGAAATCAAGCTAAAAATCACCGAATTCAGAACTCGGAGTCAACGGATATTCATAAAACCGTTTACGTAAAGAAACCACATTTCGCGGCTAACTAGGTGAAACGAGACCTACTAGCCACGAGTTCTGAAATCGAAATCCGAAAATCCAGGATTGTAGAGCTCGAAAAGTAGTGTGAAATGAAGCTAAAAATCACCGAATTCAGAACTCGGAGTCAACGGATATTCATAAAACCGTTTACGTAAAGAAACCACATTTCGCGGCTAACTAGGTGAAACGAGATCTACTAGCCACGAGTTCTGAAATCGAAATCCGAAAATCCAGGATTGTAGAGCTCGAAAAGTAGTGTGAAATCAAGATAAAAATCACCGAATTCAAAACTCGGAGTCAACGGATATTCATAAAACCGTTTACGTAAAGAAACTACATTTCGCGGCTAACTAGGTGGAACGAGACCTACAAGCCACGAGTTCTGAAATCAAAATCCGAAACGCTAGGATTGTAGAGCTCGAAAAGTAGTGTGAAATCAAGCTAAAAATCACCGAATTCAGAACTCGGAGTCCACGGATATTCATAAAACGTTTAGGTAAAGAAACCACATTTCGCGGCTAACTAGGTGAAACGAGACCTAGTAGCCACGAGTTCTGAAATCGAAATCCGAAAACGCAAGATTGTAGAGCTCGAAAAGCAGTGTGAAATCAAGCTAAAAATCACCGAATTCAGAACTCGGAGTCAACAGATATTCATAAAATCGTTTACGTAAAGAAACCACATTTCGCGGCTAACTAGGTGAAACGAGACCTACTAGCCATGAGTTCTGAAATCGAAATCCAAAAACCGAGGATTGTGGAGCTCGAAAAGAAGTGTGAAATCAAGCTAAAAATCACCGAATTCAGAACTCGGAGTCAACGGATATTCGTAAAACCGTTTACGTAAAGAAACCACATTTCGCGGCTAACTAGGTGAAACGAGACCTACTAGCCACGAGTTCTGAAATCGAAATCCGAAAACCCAGGATTGTACATCTCGAAAAGAAGTGTGAAATCAAGCAAAAAATCACCGAATTCAGAACTCGGAGTCAACGGATATTCATAAAACCGTTTACGTAAAGAAACCACATTTCGCGGCTAACTAGGTGAAACGAGACCTACTAGCCACGAGTTCTGAAATCGAAATCCGAAAACCCAGGATTGTACAGCTCGAAAAATAGTGTGAAATCAAGCTAAAAATCACCGAATTCAGAACTCGGAGTCAACGGATATTCATAAAACCGTTTACTTAAAGAAACCACATTTCGCGGCTAACTAGGTGAAAAGAGACCTACTAGCCACGAGTTCTGCAATCGAAATCCGAAAACCGAGGATTGTAGAGCTCGAAAAGTAGTGTAAAATCAAGCTAAAAATCACCGAGTTCAGAACTCGGAGTCAACGGATATTCATAAAACCGTTTACGTAAAGAAACCACATTTCGCGGCTAACTAGGTGAAACGAGACCAACTAGCCACGAGTTCTGAAATCAAAATCCGAAACTCCAGGATTGTAGAGCTCGAAAAGTAGTGTGAAATCAAGCTAAAAATCACCGAATTCAGAACTCGGAGTCAACGGATATTCATAAAACCGTTTACGTAAAGAAACCACATTTCGCGGCTCACTAGGTGAAACGAGACCTACTAGCCACGAGTTCTGAAATCGAAATCCGAAAACCCAGGATTGTACAGCTCGAAAAATAGTTTGAAATCAAGCTAAAAATCACCGAATTCAGAACTCGGAGTCAACGGATATTCATAAAACCGTTTACGTAAAGAAACCACATTTCGCGGCTAACAAGGTGAAACGAGACCTACTAGCCACGAGTTCTGAAATCGAAATCCGAAAATCCAGGATTGTAGAGCTCGAAAAGTAGTGTGAAATCAAGCTAAAAATCACCGAATTCAGAACTCGGAGTCAACGGATATTCATAAAACCGTTTACGTAAAGAAACCACATTTCGCGGCTCACTAGGTGAAACGAGACCTAGTAGCCACGACTTCTGAAATCGAAATCCGAAAACCCAAGATTGTAGAGCTCGAAAAGTAGTGTGAAATCAAGCTAAAAATCACCGAATTCAGAACTCGGAGTCAACGGATATTCATAAAACCGTTTACGTAAAGAAACCACATTTCGCGGCTAACTAGGTGAAACGAGACCTACTAGCCACGAGTTCTGAAATCGAAATCCGAAAACCCAGGATTGTAGAGCTCGAAAAGAAGTGTGAAATCAAGCTAAAAATCACCGAATTCAGAACTCGGAGTCAACGGATATTCGTTAAACCGTTTACGTAAAGAAACCACATTTCGCGGCTAACTAGGTGAAACGAGACCTACTAGCCACGAGTTCTGAAATCGAAATCCGAAAACCCAGGATTGTAAAGCTCGAAAATTAGTGTGAAATCAAGCAAAAAATCACCGAATTCAGAACTCGGAGTCAACGGATATTCATAAAACCGTTTACGTAAAGAAACCACATTTCGCGGCTAACTAGGTGAAACGAGACCTACTAGCCACGAGTTCTGAAATCAAAATCCGAAAACCCAGGATTGTACAGCTCGAAAAATAGTGTGAAATCAAGCTAAAAATCACCGAATTCAGAACTCGGAGTCAACGGATATTCATAAAACCGTTTACTTAAAGAAACCACATTTCGCGGCTAACTAGGTGAAAAGAGACCTACTAGCCACGAGTTCTGAAATCGAAATCCGAAAACCGAGGATTGTAGAGCTCGAAAAGTAGTGTAAAATCAAGCTAAAAATCACCGAGTTCAGAACTCGGAGTCAACGGATATTCATAAAACCGTTTACGTAAAGAAATCACATTTCGCGGCTAACTAGGTGAAACGAGACCAACTAGCCACGAGTTCTGAAATCAAAATCCGAAACTCCAGGATCGTAGAGCTCGAAAAGTAGTGTGAAATTAAGCTAAAAATCACCGACTTCAGAACTCGGAGTCAACGAATATTCATAAAACCGTTTACGTAAAGAAACCACATTTCGCGGCTAACAAGGTGAAACGAGACCTACTAGCCACGAGTTCTGAAATCGAAATCCGAAAATCCAGGATTGTAGAGCTCGAAAAGTAGTGTGAAATCAAGCTAAAAATCACCGAATTCAGAACTCGGAGTCAACGGATATTCATAAAACCGTTTACTTAAAGAAACCACATTTCGCGGCTAACAAGGTGAAACGAGACCTACTAGCCACGAGTTCTGAAATCGAAATCCGAAAACCCTGGATTGTAGAGCTCGAAAAGTAGTGTAAAATCAAGCTAAAAATCACCGAGTTCAGAACTCGGAGTCAACGGATATTCATAAAAACGTTTACGTAAAGAAACCACATTTCGCGGCTAACTAGGTGAAACAAGACCTACTAGCCACGAGTTCTGAAATCGAAATCCGAAAACCCAGGATTGTAAAGCTCGAAAAATAGTGTGAAATCAAGCTAAAAATCACCGAATTCAGAACTCGGAGTCAACGGATATTCCTAAAACCGTTTAAGTAAAGAAACCACATTTCGCGGCGAACTAGGTGAAACGAGACCTACTAGCCACGAGTTCTGAAATCAAAATCCGAAACTCCAGGATTGTAGAGCTCGAAAAGTAGTGTGAAATCAAGCTAAAAATCACTGAATTCAGAACTCGGAGTCAACGGATATTCCTAAAACCGTTTACGTAAAGAAACCACATTTCGCGGCTAAATAGGTGAAACGAGACCAACTAGCCACGAGTTCTGAAATCAAAATCCGAAACTCCAGGATTGTAGAGCTCGAAAAGTAGTGTGTAATCAAGCTAAAAATCACCGAATTCAGAACTCGGAGTCAACGGATATTCGTAAAACCGTTTACGTAAAGAAACCACATTTCACGGCTAACTAGGTGAAACGAGACTTACTAGCCACGAGTTCTGAAATCAAAATCCGAAACGCCAAGATTGTAGAGCTCGAAAAGTAGTGTGAAATCAAGCTAAAAATCACCGAATTCAAAACTCGGAGTCAACGGATATTTCTAAAACTGTTTAAGGAAAGAAACCACATTTCGTGGCTAACTAGGTGAAACGAGACCTACTAGCCACGAGTTCTTAAATCAAAATCCGAAACGCCGGGATTGTAGAGCTCGAAAAGTAGTGTGAAATCAAGCTAAAAATCACCGAATTTAGAACTCGGAGTCAATGGATATTCATAAAACCGTTTACGTAAAGAAACCACATTTCGCGGCTAAATAGGTGAAACGAGACCAACTAGCCACGAGTTCTGAAATCAAAATCCGAAATGCCAAGATTGTAGAGCTCGAAAAGTAGTGTGAAAGCAAGCTAAAAATCACCGAATTCAGAACTCGGAGTCAACCGATATTCATAAAACCGTTTACGTAAAGAAACCACATTTCGCGGCAAACTAGGTGAAACGAGACCAACTAGCCACGAGTTCTGAAATCAAAATCCGAAACGCCAGGATCGTAGAGCTCGAAAATTAGTGTGAAATCAAGCTAAAAATCACCAAATTCAGAACTCGGAGTCAACGGATATTCATAAAACCGTTTACGTAAAGAAACCACATTTCGCGGCTAACTAGGTGAAACGAGACCAACTAGCCACGAGTTATGAAATCAAAATCCGAAATGCCAGGATCGTAGAGCTCGAAAAGTAGTGTGAAATCAAGCTAAAAATCACCGAATTCAAAACTCGGAGTCAACGGATATTCATAAAACCGTTTACGTAAAGAAACCACATTTCGCGGCTAACTAGGTGAAATGAGACCAACTAGCCACGAGTTCTGGAATCGAAATCCGAAATGCTAGGATTGTAGAGCTCGAAAAGTAGTGTGAAATCAAGCTAAAAATCACCTAATTCAGAACTCAGAGTCAACGGATATTCATAAAACCGTTTACGTAAAGAAACCACATTTCGCGGCTAACTAGGTGAAACGAGACCAACTAGCCACGAGTTCTGAAATCAAAATCCGAAACTCCAGGATCGTAGAGCTCAAAAAGTAGTGTGAAATCAAGCTAAAAATCACCGAATTCAGAACTCGGAGTCAACGGATATTCCTAAAACCGTTTACGTAAAGAAACCACATTTCGCGGCTAAATAGGAGAAACGAGACCTACTAGCCACGAGTTCTAAAATCGAAATCCGAAAATCCAGGATTGCAGAGCTCGAAAAGTAGTGTGTAATCAAGCTAAAAATCACCTAATTCAGAACTCAGAGTCAACGGATATTCATAAAACCGTTTAAGTAAAGAAACCACATTTCGAGGCTAACTAGGTGAAACGAGACCAACTAGCCACGAGTTCTGAAATCAAAATCCGAAACTCCAGGATCGTAGAGCTCAAAAAGTAGTGTGAAATCAAGCTAAAAATCACCGAATTCAGAACTCGGAGTCAACGGATATTCCTAAAACCGTTTACGTAAAGAAACCACATTTCGCGGCTAAATAGGAGAAACGAGACCTACTAGCCACGAGTTCTAAAATCGAAATCCGAAAATCCAGGACTGCAGAGCTCGAAAAGTAGTGTGAAATCAAGCTAAAAATCACCGAATTCAAAACTCGGAGTCAACGGATATTCATAAAACCGTTTACGTAAAGAAACCACATTTCGCGGCTAACTAGGTGAAACGAGACCAACTAGCCACCAGTTCTGAAATCGAAATCCGAAATGCTAGGATTGTAGAGCTCGAAAAGTAGTGTGAAATCAATCTAAAAATCACCTAATTCAGAACTCAGAGTCAACGGATATTCATAAAACCGTTTACGTAAAGAAACCACATTTCGCGGCTAACTAGGTGAAACGAGACCAACTAGCCACGAGTTCTGAAATCAAAATCCGAAACTCCAGGATCGTAGAGCTCAAAAAGTAGTGTGAAATCAAGCTAAAAATCACCGAATTCAAAACTCGGAGTCAACGGATATTCCTAAAACCGTTTACGTAAAGAAACCACATTTCGCGGCTAAATAGGAGAAATGAGACCTACTAGCCACGAGTTCTAAAATCGAAATCCGAAAATCCAGGATTGCAGAGCTCGAAAAGTAGTGTGTAATCAAGCTAAAAATCACCGAATTCAGAACTCGGAGTCAACGGATATTCATAAAACCGTTTACGTAAAGAAACCACATTTCGCGGCTAACAAGGTGAAACGAGTCCTACTAGCCACGAGTTCTGAAATCGAAATCCGAAAACTCAGGATTGTAGAGCTCGAAAAGTAGTATGAAATCAAGCTAAAAATCACCGAATTCAGAACTCGGAGTCAACGGATATTCATAAAACCGTTTACGTAAAGAAAACACATTTCGCGGCTAACTAGGTGAAACGAGACCAACTAGCCACGAGTTCTGAAATCAAAATCCGAAATGCCAGGATCGTAGAGCTCGAAAATTAGTGTGAAATCAAGCTAAAAATCACCGAATTCAGAACTCGGAGTCAACGGATATTCATAAAACCGTTTACGTAAAGAAACCACATTTCGCGGCTAACTAGGTGAAACGAGACGAACTAGCCACGAGTTCTGAAATCAAAATCCGAAACGCCAAGATTGTAGAGCTCGAAAATTAGTGTGAAATCAAGCTAAAAATCACCGAATTCAGAACTCGGAGTCAACCGATATTCATAAAACCGTTTACGTAAAGAAACCACATTTCGCGACTAACTAGGTGAAACGAGACCAACTAGCCACGAGTTCTGAAATCGAAATCCGAAATGCTAGGATTGTAGAGCTCGAAAAGTAGTGTGAAATCAAGCTAAAAATCACCTAATTCAGAACTCAGAGTCAACGGATATTCATAAAACCGTTTACGTAAAGAAACCACATTTCGCGGCTAACTAGGTGAAACGAGACCAACTAGCCACAAGTTCTGAAATCAAAATCCGAAACTCCAGGATCGTAGAGCTCAAAAAGTAGTGTGAAATCAAGCTAAAAATCACCGAATTCAGAACTCGGAGTCAACGGATATTCCTAAAACCGTTTACGTAAAGAAACCACATTTCGCGGCTAAATAGGAGAAACGAGACCTACTAGCCACGAGTTCTAAAATCGAAATCCGAAAATCCAGGATTGCAGAGCTCGAAAAGTAGTGTGTAATCAAGCTAAAAATCACCTAATTCAGAACTCAGAGTCAACGGATATTCATAAAACCGTTTACGTAAAGAAACCACATTTCGCAGCTAACTAGGTGAAACGAGACCAACTAGCCACGAGTTCTGAAATCAAAATCCGAAACTCCAGGATCGTAGAGCTCAAAAAGTAGTGTGAAATCAAGCTAAAAATCACCGAATTCAGAACTCGGAGTCAACGGATATTCCTAAAACCGTTTACATAAAGAAACCACATTTCGCGGCTAAATAGGAGAAACGAGACCTACTAGCCACGAGTTCTAAAATCGAAATCCGAAAATCCAGGACTGCAGAGCTCGAAAAGTAGTGTGAAATCAAGCTAAAAATCACCGAATTCAGAACTCGGAGTCAACGGATATTCAAAAAACCGTTTACGTAAAGAAACCACATTTCGCGGCTAACTAGGTGAAACGAGACCTACTAGCCACGAGTTCTGAAATCGAAATTCGAAAAAGCAGGATTGTAGAGCTCGAAAAGTAGTGTGTAATCAAGCTAAAAATCACCGAATTCAGAACTCGGAGTCAACGGATATTCATAAAACCGTTTACGTAAAGAAACCACATTTCGCGGCTAACTAGATGAAACGAGACCTACTAGCCACGAGTTCTGAAATCAAAATCCGAAATGCCAAGATTGTAGAGCTCGAAAAGTAGTGTGAAATCAAGCTAAAAATCACCGAATTCAAAACTCGGAGTCAACGGATATTCATAAAACCGTTTACGTAAAGAAACTACATTTCGCGGCTAACTAGGTGAAACGAGACCTAATAGCCACGAGTTCTGAAATCAAAATCCGAAATACCAGGATTGTAGAGCTCGAAAAGTAGTGTGAAATCAAGCTAAAAATCACCGAATTCAGAACTCGGAGTCAACGGATATTCTTAAAACCGTTTAAGGAAGGAAACCACATTTCGCGGCAAACTAGGTGAAACGAGACCTACTAGCCACGAGTTCTGAAATCAAAATCCGAAATGCCAGGATTGTAGAGCTCGAAAAGTAGTGTGAAATCAAGCTAAAAATCACCGAATTCAGAACTCGGAGTCAACGGATATTCCTAAAACCGTTTACGTAAAGAAACCACATTTCGCGGCTAAATATGTGAAACGAAACCAACTAGCCACGAGTTCTGAAATCAAAATCCGAAAAGCCAGGATGGTAGAGCTCAAAAAGTAGTGTGTAATCAAGCTAAAAATCACCGAATTCAGAACTCGTAGTCAACGGATATTCATGAAACCGTTTACGTAAAGAAACCACATTTCGCGGCTAACTAGGTGAAACGAGACCTACTAGCCACGAGTTCTGAAATCAAAATCCGAAACACCAGGATTGTAGAGCTTGAAAAGTAGTGTGAAATCAAGCTAAAAATCACCGAATTCAGAACTCGGAGTCAACCGATAATCATAAAACCGTTTACGTAAAGAAACCACATTTCGCGGCAAACTAGGTGAAACGAGACCTACTAGCCACGAGTTCTGAAATCAAAATCCGACACGCCAAGATTGTAGAGCTCGAAAATTAGTGTGAAATCAAGCTAAAAATCACCGAATTCAGTACTCGGAGTCAACGGATATTCATAAAACCGTTTACGTAAAGAAACCACATTTCGCGGCCAACTAGGTGAAACGAGACCTAATAGCCACGAGTTCTGAAATCAAAATCCGAAACGGCAGGATCGTAGAGCTCGAAAAGTAGTGTGAAATCAAGCTAAAAATCACCGAATTCAGAACTCGGAGTCAACGGATATTCCTAAAACCGTTTACGTAAAGAAACCAAATTTCGCGGCTAACTAGGTGAAACGAGACCTACTAGCCACGAGTTCTGAAATCAAAATCTGAAACGCCAGGATTGTAGAGCTCGAAAAGTAGTGTGAAATCAAGCTAAAAATTACCGAATTCAGAACTCAGAGTCAACGGATATTCATAAAACCGTTTACGTAAAGAAACCACATTTCGCGGCTAACTAGGTGAAACGTGACCAACTAGCCACGAGTTCTGAAATCAAAATCCGAAACGCCAGGATCGTAGAGCTCAAAAAGTAGTGTGAAATCAAGCTAAAAATCACCGAATTCAGAACTCGGAGTCAACGGATATTCCTAAAACCGTTTACGTAAAGAAACCACATTTCGCGGCTAAATAGGTGAAACGAGACCTACTAGCCACGAGTTCTAAAATCGAAATCCGAAAATCCAGGATTGTAGAGCTCGAAAAGTAGTGTGTAATCAAGCTAAAAATCACCGAATTCAGAACTCGGAGTCAACGGATATTCATAAAACCGTTTACGTAAAGAAACCTCATTTCGCGGCTAACTAGGTGAAACGAGACCTACTAGCCACGACTTCTGAAATCAAAATCCGAAACGCCAAGATTGTAGAGCTCGAAAATTAGTGTGAAATCAAGCTAAAAATCACCGAATTCAGAACTCGGAGTCAATGGATATTCATAAAACCGTTTACGTAAAGAAACCACATTTCGCGGCTAACTAGGTGAAACGAGACCTACTAGCCACGAGTTCTGAAATCAAAATCTGAAATGCCAGGATTGTAGATCTCGAAAAGTAGTGTGAAATCAAGCTAAAAATCACCGAATTCAGAACTCGGAGTCAATGGATATTCATAAAACCGTTTACGTAAAGAAACCACATTTCGCGGCTAACTAGGTGAAACGAGACCTAATAGCCACGAGTTCTGAAATCAAAATCCGAAACACCAGGATTGTAGAGCTCGAAAAGTAGTGTGAAATCAAGCTAAAAATCACCGAATTCAGAACTCGGAGTCAACGGATATTCCTAAAACCGTTTAAGGAAAGAAACCACATTTCGTGGCTAACTAGGTGAAACGAGACCTACTAGCCACGAGTTCTGAAATCAAAATCCGAAACGCCAGGATTGTAGAGCTTGAAAAGTAGTGTGAAATCATGCTAAAAATCACCGAATTCAGAACTCGGAGTCAACCGATAATCATAAAACCGTTTACGTAAAGAAACCACATTTCGCGGCAAACTAGGTGAAACGAGACCTACTAGCCACGAGTTCTGAAATCAAAATCCGACACGTCAAGATTGTAGAGCTCGAAAATTAGTGTGAAATCAAGCTAAAAATCACCGAATTCAGTACTCGGAGTCAACGGATATTCATAAAACCGTTTACGTAAAGAAACCACATTTCGCGGCTAACTAGGTGAAACGAGACCTAATAGCCACGAGTTCTGAAATCAAAATCCGAAACGCCAGGATCGTAGAGCTCGAAAATTTGTGTGAAATCAAGCTAAAAATCACCGAATTCAGAACTCGGAGTCAACGGATATTCCTAAAACCGTTTACGTAAAGAAACCACATTTCGCGGCTAACTAGGTGAAACGAGACCTACTAGCCACGAGTTCTGAAATCAAAATCGGAAACGCCAGGATTGTAGAGCTCGAAAAGTAGTGTGAAATCAAGCTAAAAATCACCGAATTCAGAACTCAGAGTCAACGGATATTCATAAAACCGTTTACGTAAAGAAACCACATTTCGCGGCTAACTAGGTGAAACGAGACCAACTAGCCAGGAGTTCTGAACTCAAAATCCGAAATGCCAGGATCGTAGAGCTCGAAAAGTAGTGTGAAATCAAGCTAAAAATCACCGAATTCAGAACTCGGAGTCAACGGATATTCCTAAAACCGTTTACGTAAAGAAACCACATTTCGCGGCTAAATAGGTGAAACGAGACCTACTAGCCACGAGTTCTGAAATCAAAATCCGAAACACCAGGATCGTAGAGCTCGAAAAGTAGTGTGAAATCAAGCTAAAAATCACCGAATTCAGAACTCGGAGTCAACGGATATTCCTAAAACCGTTTACGTAAAGAAACCACATTTCGCGGCCAACTAGGTGAAACGAGACCTACTAGCCACGAGTTCTGAAATCAAAATCGGAAACGCCAGGATTGTAGAGCTCGAAAAGTAGTGTGAAATCAAGCTAAAAATCACCGAATTCAATACTCAGAGTCAACGGATATTCATAAAACCGTTTACGTAAAGAAACCACATTTCGCGGCTAACTAGGTGAAACGAGACCTACTAGCCACGAGTTCTGAAATCAAAATCCGAAACGCCAGGATTGTAGAGCTCGAAAAGTAGTGTGAAATCAAGCTAAAAATCACCGAATTCAGAACTCGGAGTCAACGGATATTCCTAAAACCGTTTACGTAAAGAAACCACATTTCGCGGCTAACTAGGTGAAACGAGACCTAATAGCCACGAGTTCTGAAATCAAAATCCGAAACGCCAGGATCGTAGAGCTCGAAAAGTAGTGTGAAATCAAGCTAAAAATCACCGAATTCAGAACTCGGAGTCAATGGATATTCCTAAAACCGTTTACGTAAAGAAACCACATTTCGCGGCTAACTAGGTGAAACGAGACCTACTAGCCACGAGTTTTGAAATCAAAATCGGAAACGCCAGGATTGTAGAGCTCGAAAAGTAGTGTGTAATCAAGCTAAAAATCACCGAATTCAGAACTCGGAGTCAACGGATATTCATAAAACCGTTTACGAAAAGAAACCACATTTCGCGGCTAACTAGGTGAAACGAGACCAACTAGCCACGAGTTCTGAAATCAAAATCCGAAACGCCAGGATCGTAGAGCTCGAAAAGTAGTGTGAAATCAAGCTAAAAATCACCGAATTCAGAACTCGGAGTCAACGGATATTCCTAAAACCGTTTACGTAAAGAAACCACATTTCGCGGCTAAATAGGTGAAACGAGACCTACTAGCCACGAGTTCTAAAATCGAAATCCGAAAATCCAGGATTGTAGAGCTCGAAAAGTAGTGTGTAATCAAGCTAAAAATCACCGAATTCAGAACTCGGAGTCAACGGATATTCATAAAACCGTTTACGTAAAGAAACCACATTTCGCGGCTAACTAGGTGAAACGAGACCAACTAGCCACGAGTTCTGAAATCAAAATCTGAAATGCCAGGATTGTAGAGCTCGAAAAGTAGTGTGAAATCAAGCTAAAAATCACCGAATTCAGAACTCGGAGTCACCGGATATTCATAAAACCGTTTACGTAAAGAAACCACATTTCGCGGCTAACTAGGTGAAACGAGACCTAATAGCCACGAGTTCTGAAATCAAAATCCGAAACACCAGGATTGTAGAGGTCGAAAAGTAGTGTGAAATCAAGCTAAAAATCACCGAATTCAGAACTCGGAGTCAACGGATATTCCTAAAACCGTTTAAGGAAAGAAACCACATTTCGCGGCTAACTAGGTGAAACGAGACCTACTAGCCACGAGTTCTGAAATCAAAATCCGAAACGACAGGATTGTAGAGCTCGAAAAGTAGTGTGAAATCAAGTTAAAAATCACCGAATTCAGAACTCGGAGTCAACGGATATTCCTAAAACCGTTTACGTAAAGAAACCACATTTCGCGGCTAACTAGGTGAAACGAGACCTACTAGCCACGAGTTCTGAAATCAAAATCGGAAACGCCAGGATTGTAGAGCTCGAAAAGTAGTGTGAAATCAAGCTAAAAATCACCGAATTCAATACTCAGAGTCAACGGATATTCATAAAACCGTTTACGTAAAGAAACCACATTTCGCGGCTAACTAGGTGAAACGAGACCTACTAGCCACGAGTTCTGAAATCAAAATCGGAAATGCCAGGATTGTAGAGCTCGAAAAGTAGTGTGAAATCAAGCTAAAAATCACCGAATTCAATACTCAGAGTCAACGGATATTCATAAAACCGTTTACGTAAAGAAACCACATTTCGCGGCTAACTAGGTGAAACGAGACCTAATAGCCACGAGTTCTGAAATCAAAATCCGAAATGCCAGGATCGTAGAGCTCGAAAAGTAGTGTGAAATCAAGCTAAAAATCACCGAATTCAGAACTCGGAGTCAATGGATATTCCTAAAACCGTTTACGTAAAGAAACCACATTTCGCGGCTAACTAGGTGAAACGAGACCTAATAGCCACGAGTTCTGAAATCAAAATCCGAAACGCCAGGATCGTAGAGCTCGAAAAGTAGTGTGAAATCAAGCTAAAAATCACTGAATTCAGAACTCGGAGTCAACGGATATTCCTAAAACCGTTTACGTAAAGAAACCACATTTCGCGGCTAACTAGGTGAAACGAGACCTACTAGCCACGAGTTCTGAAATCAAAATCGGAAACGCCAGGATTGTAGAGCTCGAAAAGTAGTGTGAAATCAAGCTAAAAATCACCGAATTCAATACTCAGAGTCAACGGATATTCATAAAACCGTTTACGTAAAGAAACCACATTTCGCGGCTAACTAGGTGAAACGAGACCTACTAGCCACGAGTTCTGAAATCAAAATCCGAAACGCCAGGATGGTAGAGCTCGAAAAGTAGTGTGAAATCAAGCTAAAAATCACCGAATTCAGAACTCGGAGTCAATGGATATTCCTAAAACCGTTTACGTAAAGAAACCACATTTCGCGGCTAACTAGGTGAAACGAGACCTAATAGCCACGAGTTCTGAAATCAAAATCCGAAATGCCAGCATCGTAGAGCTCGAAAAGTAGTGTGAAATCAAGCTAAAAATCACCGAATTCAGAACTCGGAGTCAATGGATATTCCTAAAACCGTTTACGTAAAGAAACCACATTTCGCGGCTAACTAGGTGAAACGAGACCTACTAGCCACGAGTTCTGAAATCAAAATCGGAAACGCCAGGATTGTAGAGCTCGAAAAGTAGTGTGAAATCAAGCTAAAAATCACCGAATTCAGAACTCCGAGTCAACGGATATTCATAAAACCGTTTACGTAAAGAAACCACATTTCGCGGCTAACTAGGTGAAACGAGACCAACTAGCCACGAGTTCTGAAATCAAAATCCGAAACGCCAGGATCGTAGAGCTCGAAAAGTAGTGTGAAATCAAGCTAAAAATCACCGAATTCAGAACTCGGAGTCAACGGATATTCCTAAAACCGTTTACGTAAAGAAACCACATTTCGCGGCTAAATAGGTGAAACGAGACCTACTAGCCACGAGTTCTAAAATCGAAATCCGAAAATCCAGGATTGTAGAGCTCGAAAAGTAGTGTGTAATCAAGCTAAAAATCACCGAATTCAGAACTCGGAGTCAACGGATATTCATAAAACCGTTTACGTAAAGAAACCACATTTCGCGGCTAACTAGGTGAAACGAGACCAACTAGCCACGAGTTCTGAAATCAAAATCTGAAATGCCAGGATTGTAGAGCTCGAAAAGTAGTGTGAAATCAAGCTAAAAATCACCGAATTCAGAACTCGGAGTCACCGGATATTCATAAAACCGTTTACGTAAAGAAACCACATTTCGCGGCTAACTAGGTGAAACGAGACCTAATAGTCACGAGTTCTGAAATCAAAATCCGAAACACCAGGATTGTAGAGCTCGAAAAGTAGTGTGAAATCAAGCTAAAAATCACCGAATTCAGAACTCGGAGTCAACGGATATTCCTAAAACCGTTTAAGGAAAGAAACCACATTTCGCGGCTAACTAGGTGAAACGAGACCTACTAGCCACGAGTTCTGAAATCTAAATCCGAAACGCCAGAATTGTAGAGCTCGAAAAGTAGTGTGAAATCAAGCTAAAAATCACCGAATTCAGAACTCGGAGTCAACGGATATTCCTAAAACCGTTTACGTAAAGAAACCACATTTCGCGGCTAAATAGGTGAAACAAAACCAACTAGCCACGAGTTCTGAAATCAAAATCCGAAAAGCCAGGATGGTAGAGCTCGAAAAGTAGTGTGTAATCAAGCTAAAAATCACCGAATTCAGAACTCGTAGTCAACGGATATTCATGAAACCGTTTACGTAAAGAAACCACATTTCGCGGCTAACTAGGTGAAACGAGACCTACTAGCCACGAGTTCTGAAATCAAAATCCGAAATGCCAGGATTGTAGAGCTTGAAAAGTAGTATGAAATCAAGCTAAAAATCAGCGAATTTAGAACTCGGAGTCAACCGATAATCATAAAACCGTTTACGTAAAGAAACCACATTTCGCGGCAAACTAGGTGAAACGACACCTACTAGCCACGAGTTCTGAAATCAAAATCCGACACCCCAGAATTGTAGAGCTCGAAAAGTAGTGTGAAATCAAGCTAAAAATCACCGAATTCAGAACTCGGAGTCAACGGATATTCCTAAAACCGTTTACGTAAAGAAACCACATTTCGCGGCTAAATAGGTGAAACAAAACCAACTAGCCACGAGTTCTGAAATCAAAATCCGAAACGCCAGGATGGTAGAGCTCGAAAAGTAGTGTGTAATCAAGCTAAAAATCACCGAATTCAGAACTCGGAGTCAACGGATATTCATAAAACCGTTTACGTAAAGAAACCACATTTCGCGGCTAACTAGGTGAAACGAGACCAACTAGCCACGAGTTCTGAAATCAAAATCTGAAATGCCAGGATTGTAGAGCTCGAAAAGTTGTGTGAAATCAAGCTAAAAATCACCGAATTCAGAACTCGGAGTCACCGGATATTCATAAAACCGTTTACGTAAAGAAACCACATTTCGCGGCTAACTAGGTGAAACGAGACCTAATAGTCACGAGTTCTGAAATCAAAATCCGAAACACCAGGATTGTAGAGCTCGAAAAGTAGTGTGAAATCAAGCTAAAAATCACCGAATTCAGAACTCGGAGTCAACGGATATTCCTAAAACCGTTTAAGGAAAGAAACCACATTTCGCGGCTAACTAGGTGAAACGAGACCTACTAGCCACGAGTTCTGAAATCAAAATCCGAAACGCCAGAATTGTAGAGCTCGAAAAGTAGTGTGAAATCAAGCTAAAAATCACCGAATTCAGAACTCGGAGTCAACGGATATTCCTAAAACCGTTTACGTAAAGAAACCACATTTCGCGGCTAAATAGGTGAAACAAAACCAACTAGCCACGAGTTCTGAAATCAAAATCCGAAACGCCAGGATGGTAGAGCTCGAAAAGTAGTGTGTAATCAAGCTAAAAATCACCGAATTCAGAACTCGTAGTCAACGGATATTCATGAAACCGTTTACGTAAAGAAACCACATTTCGCGGCTAACTAGGTGAAACGAGACCTACTAGCCACGAGTTCTGAAATCAAAATCCGAAACGCCAGGATGGTAGAGCTCGAAAAGTAGTGTGAAATCAAGCTAAAAATCACCGAATTCAGAACTCGGAGTCAACGGATATTCCTAAAACCGTTTACGTAAAGAAACCACATTTCGCGGCTAAATAGGTGAAACAAAACCAACTAGCCACGAGTTCTGAAATCAAAATCCGAAATGCCAGGATGGTAGAGCTTGAAAAGTAGTATGAAATCAAGCTAAAAATCAGCGAATTTAGAACTCGGAGTCAACCGATAATCATAAAACCGTTTACGTAAAGAAACCACATTTCGCGGCAAACTAGGTGAAACGAGAACTACTAGCCACGAGTTCTGAAATCAAAATCCGACACGCCAAGATTGTAGAGCTCGAAAATTAGTGTGAAATCAAGCTAAAAATCACCGAATTCAGTACTCGGAGTCAACGGATATTCATAAAACCGTTTACGTAAAGAAACCACATTTCGCGGCTAATTAGGTGAAACGAGACCTAATAGCCACGAGTTCTGAAATCAAAATCCGAAACGCCCGGATCGTAGAGCTCGAAAAGTAGTGTGAAATCAAGCTAAAAATCACCGAATTCAGAACTCGGAGTCAACGGATATTCATAAAACCGTTTAAGGAAAGAAACCACATTTCGCGGCTAACTAGGTGAAACGAGACCTACTAGCCACGAGTTCTGAAATCAAAATCCGAAACGCCAGGATTGTAGAGCTTGAAAAGTAGTGTGAAATCAAGCTAAAAATCACCGAATTCAGAACTCGGAGTCAACCGATAATCATAAAACCGTTTACGTAAAGAAACCACATTTCGCGGCAAACTAGGTGAAACGAGACCTACTAGCCACGAGTTCTGAAATCAAAATCCGACACGCGAAGATTGTAGAGCTCGAAAATTAGTGTGAAATCAAGCTAAAAATCACCGAATTCAGTACTCGGAGTCAACGGATATTCATAAAACCGTTTACGTAAAGAAACCACATTTCGCGGCTAACTAGGTGAAACGAGACCTAATAGCCACGAGTTCTGAAATCAAAATCCGAAACGCCAGGATCGTAGAGCTCGAAAAGTAGTGTGAAATCAAGCTAAAAATCACCGAATTCAGAACTCGGAGTCAACGGATATTCCTAAAACCGTTTACGTAAAGAAACCACATTTCGCGGCTAACTAGGTGAAACGAGACCTACTAGCCACGAGTTCTGAAATCAAAATCTGAAACGCCAGGATTGTAGAGCTCGAAAAGTAGTGTGAAATCAAGCTAAAAATCACCGAATTCAGAACTCAGAGTCAACGGATATTCATAAAACCGTTTACGTAAAGAAACCACATTTCGCGGCTAACTAGGTGAAACGAGACCAACTAGCCACGAGTTCTGAAATCAAAATCCGAAACGCCAGGATCGTAGAGCTCGAAAAGTAGTGTGAAATCAAGCTAAAAATCACCGAATTCAAAACTCGGAGTCAACGGATAATCCTAAAACCGTTTACGTAAAGAAACCACATTTCGCGGCTAAATAGGTGAAACGAGACCTACTAGCCACGAGTTCTAAAATCGAAATCCGAAAATCCAGGATTGTAGAGCTCGAAAAGTAGTGTGTAATCAAGCTAAAAATCACCGAATTCAGAACTCGGAGTCAACGGATATTCATAAAACCGTTTACGTAAAGAAACCACATTTCGCGGCTAACTAGGTGAAACGAGACCTACTAGCCACGAGTTCTGAAATCAAAATCCGAAACGCCAAAATTGTAGAGCTCGAAAATTAGTGTGAAATCAAGCTAAAAATCACCGAATTCAGAACTCGAAGTCAATGGATATTCATAAACCGTTTACGTAAAGAAACCACATTTCGCGGCTAACTAGGTGAAACGAGACCTACTAGCCACGAGTTCTAAAATCAAAATCCGAAACGCCAGGATCGTAGAGCTCGAAAAGTAGTGTGAAATCAAGCTTAAAATCACCGAATTCAGAACTCGGAGTCAACGGATATTCCTAAAACCGTTTACGTAAAGAAACCACATTTCGCGGCTAAATAGGTGAAACGAGACCTACTAGCCACGAGTTCTAAAATCGAAATCCGAAAATCCAGGATTGTAGAGCTCGAAAAGTAGTGTGTAATCAAGATAAAAATCACCGAATTCAGAACTCGGAGTCAACGGATATTCATAAAACCGTTTACGTAAAGAAACCACATTTCGCGGCTAACTAGGTGAAATGAGACCTACTAGCCACGAGTTCTGAAATCAAAATCCGAAACGCCAAGATTGTAGAGCTCGAAAATTAGTGTGAAATCAAGCTAAAAATCACCGAATTCAGAACTCGAAGTCAATGGATATTCATAAACCGTTTACGTAAAGAAACCACATTTCGCGGCTAACTAGGTGAAACGAGACCTACTAGCCACGAGTTCTGAAATCAAAATCCGAAATTCCAGGATCGTAGAGCTCGAAAAGTAGTGTGAAATCAAGCTAAAAATCACTGAATTCAGAACTCGGAGTCAACGGATATTCCTAAAACCGTTTACGTAAAGAAACCACATTTCGCGGCTAAATAGGTGAAACGAGACCTACTAGCCACGAGTTCTAAAATCGAAATCCGAAAATCCAGGATTGTAGAGCTCGAAAAGTAGTGTGTAATCAAGCTAAAAATCACCGAATTCAGAACTCGGAGTCAACGGATATTCATAAAACCGTTTACGTAAAGAAACCACATTTCGCGGCTAACTAGGTGAAACGAGACCTACTAGCCACGAGTTCTGAAATCAAAATCCGAAACGCCAAGATTGTAGAGCTCGAAAATTAGTGTGAAATCAAGCTAAAAATCATCGAATTCAGAACTCGGAGTCAATGGATATTCATAAAACCGTTTACGTAAAGAAACCACATTTCGCGGCTAACTAGGTGAAACGAGACCTACTAGCCACGAGTTCTGAAATCAAAATCCGAAACACCAGGATTGTAGAGCTCGAAAAGTAGTGTGAAATCAAGCTAAAAATCACCGAATTCAGAACTCGGAGTCAACGGATATTCCTAAAACCGTTTACGTAAAGAAACCACATTTCGCGGCTAAATAGGTGAAACAAAACCAACTAGCCACGAGTTCTGAAATCAAAATCCGAAACGCCAGGATGGTAGAGCTCGAAAAGTAGTGTGAAATCAAGCTAAAAATCACCGAATTCAGAACTCGGAGTCAACGGATATTCCTAAAACCGTTTACGTAAAGAAACCACATTTCGCGGCTAAATAGGTGAAACAAAACCAACTAGCCACGAGTTCTGAAATCAAAATCCGAAAAGCCAGGATGGTAGAGCTCGAAAAGTAGTGTGTAATCAAGCTAAAAATCACCGAATTCAGAACTCGTAGTCAACGGATATTCATGAAACCGTTTACGTAAAGAAACCACATTTCGCGGCTAACTAGGTGAAACGAGACCTACTAGCCACGAGTTCTGAAATCAAAATCCGAAATGCCAGGATTGTAGAGCTTGAAAAGTAGTATGAAATCAAGCTAAAAATCACCGAATTCAGAACTCGGAGTCAACCGATAATCATAAAACCGTTTACGTAAAGAAACCACATTCCGCGGCAAACTAGGTGAAACGACACCTACTAGCCACGAGTTCTGAAATCAAAATCCGACACCCCAGAATTGTAGAGCTCGAAAAGTAGTGTGAAATCAAGCTAAAAATCACCGAATTCAGAACTCGGAGTCAACGGATATTCCTAAAACCGTTTACGTAAAGAAACCACATTTCGCGGCTAAATAGGTGAAACAAAACCAACTAGCCACGAGTTCTGAAATCAAAATCCGAAACGCCAGGATGGTAGAGCTCGAAAAGTAGTGTGTAATCAAGCTAAAAATCACCGAATTCAGAACTCGGAGTCAACGGATATTCATAAAACCGTTTACGTAAAGAAACCACATTTCGCGGCTAACTAGGTGAAACGAGACCAACTAGCCACGAGTTCTGAAATCAAAATCTGAAATGCCAGGATTGTAGAGCTCGAAAAGTTGTGTGAAATCAAGCTAAAAATCACCGAATTCAGAACTCGGAGTCACCGGATATTCATAAAACCGTTTACGTAAAGAAACCACATTTCGCGGCTAACTAGGTGAAACGAGACCTAATAGTCACGAGTTCTGAAATCAAAATCCGAAACACCAGGATTGTAGAGCTCGAAAAGTAGTGTGAAATCAAGCTAAAAATCACCGAATTCAGAACTCGGAGTCAACGGATATTCCTAAAACCGTTTAAGGAAAGAAACCACATTTCGCGGCTAACTAGGTGAAACGAGACCTACTAGCCACGAGTTCTGAAATCAAAATCCGAAACGCCAGAATTGTAGAGCTCGAAAAGTAGTGTGAAATCAAGCTAAAAATCACCGAATTCAGAACTCGGAGTCAACGGATATTCCTAAAACCGTTTACGTAAAGAAACCACATTTCGCGGCTAAATAGGTGAAACAAAACCAACTAGCCACGAGTTCTGAAATCAAAATCCGAAACGCCAGGATGGTAGAGCTCGAAAAGTAGTGTGTAATCAAGCTAAAAATCACCGAATTCAGAACTCGTAGTCAACGGATATTCATGAAACCGTTTACGTAAAGAAACCACATTTCGCGGCTAACTAGGTGAAACGAGACCTACTAGCCACGAGTTCTGAAATCAAAATCCGAAACGCCAGGATGGTAGAGCTCGAAAAGTAGTGTGAAATCAAGCTAAAAATCACCGAATTCAGAACTCGGAGTCAACGGATATTCCTAAAACCGTTTACGTAAAGAAACCACATTTCGCGGCTAAATAGGTGAAACAAAACCAACTAGCCACGAGTTCTGAAATCAAAATCCGAAATGCCAGGATGGTAGAGCTTGAAAAGTAGTATGAAATCAAGCTAAAAATCAGCGAATTTAGAACTCGGAGTCAACCGATAATCATAAAACCGTTTACGTAAAGAAACCACATTTCGCGGCAAACTAGGTGAAACGAGAACTACTAGCCACGAGTTCTGAAATCAAAATCCGACACGCCAAGATTGTAGAGCTCGAAAATTAGTGTGAAATCAAGCTAAAAATCACCGAATTCAGTACTCGGAGTCAACGGATATTCATAAAACCGTTTACGTAAAGAAACCACATTTCGCGGCTAATTAGGTGAAACGAGACCTAATAGCCACGAGTTCTGAAATCAAAATCCGAAACGCCAGGATCGTAGAGCTCAAAAAGTAGTGTGAAATCAAGCTAAAAATCACCGAATTCAGAACTCGGAGTCAACGGATATTCATAAAACCGTTTAAGGAAAGAAACCACATTTCGCGGCTAACTAGGTGAAACGAGACCTACTAGCCACGAGTTCTGAAATCAAAATCCGAAACGCCAGGATTGTAGAGCTTGAAAAGTAGTGTGA
Source organism: Euonymus europaeus (assembly GCA_963580455.1). Taxonomy (NCBI): domain Eukaryota; kingdom Viridiplantae; phylum Streptophyta; class Magnoliopsida; order Celastrales; family Celastraceae; genus Euonymus; species Euonymus europaeus. Next base: position 205,575 of record OY756964.1, read on the forward strand.
AATCAAGCTAAAAATCACCGAATTCAGAACTCGGAGTCAACCGATAATCATAAAACCGTTTACGTAAAGAAACCACATTTCGCGGCTAACTAGTTGAAACGAGACCAACTAGGCACGAGTTCTGAAATCAAAATCCGAAACCCCATAATCGTAGAGCTTGAAAAGTAGTGTGAAATCAAGCTAAAAATCACCGAATTCAGAACTCGGAGTCAACGGATATTCCTAAAACCGTTTACGTAAAGAAACCACATTTCGCGGCTAAATAGGTGAAACGAGACCTACTAGCCACGAGTTCTAAAATCGAAATCCGAAAATCCAGGATTGTAGAGCTCGAAAAGTAGTGTGTAATCAAGATAAAAATCACCGAATTCAGAACTCGGAGTCAACGGATATTCATAAAACCGTTTACGTAAAGAAACCACATTTCGCGGCTAACTAGGTGAAATGAGACCTACTAGCCACGAGTTCTGAAATCAAAATCCGAAACGCCAAGATTGTAGAGCTCGAAAATTAGTGTGAAATCAAGCTAAAAATCACCGAATTCAGAACTCGAAGTCAATGGATATTCATAAACCGTTTACGTAAAGAAACCACATTTCGCGGCTAACTAGGTGAAACGAGACCTACTAGCCACGAGTTCTGAAATCAAAATCCGAAATGCCAGGATCGTAGAGCTCGAAAAGTAGTGTGAAATCAAGCTAAAAATCACTGAATTCAGAACTCGGAGTCAACGGATATTCCTAAAACCGTTTACGTAAAGAAACCACATTTCGCGGCTAAATAGGTGAAACGAGACCTACTAGCCACGAGTTCTAAAATCGAAATCCGAAAATCCAGGATTGTAGAGCTCGAAAAGTAGTGTGTAATCAAGCTAAAAATCACCGAATTCAGAACTCGGAGTCAACGGATATTCATAAAACCGTTTACGTAAAGAAACCACATTTCGCGGCTAACTAGGTGAAACGAGACCTACTAGCCACGAGTTCTGAAATCAAAATCCGAAACGCCAAGATTGTAGAGCTCGAAAATTAGTGTGAAATCAAGCTAAAAATCATCGAATTCAGAACTCGGAGTCAATGGATATTCATAAAACCGTTTACGTAAAGAAACCACATTTCGCGGCTAACTAGGTGAAACGAGACCTACTAGCCACGAGTTCTGAAATCAAAATCCGAAACACCAGGATTGTAGAGCTCGAAAAGTAGTGTGAAATCAAGCTAAAAATCACCGAATTCAGAACTCGGAGTCAACGGATATTCCTAAAACCGTTTACGTAAAGAAACCACATTTCGCGGCTAAATAGGTGAAACAAAACCAACTAGCCACGAGATCTGAAATCAAAATCCGAAACGCCAGGATGGTAGAGCTCGAAAAGTAGTGTGTAATCAAGCTAAAAATCACCGAATTCAGAACTCGTAGTCAACGGATATTCATGAAACCGTTTACGTAAAGAAACCACATTTCGCGGCTAACTAGGTGAAACGAGACGTACTAGCCACGAGTTCTGAAATCAAAATCCGAAATGCCAGGATTGTAGAGCTCGAAAAGTAGTGTGAAATCAAGCTAAAAATCACCGAATTCAGAACTCGGAGTCAACCGATAATCATAAAACCGTTTACGTAAAGAAACCACATTTCGCGGCAAACTAGGTGAAACGAGACCTACTAGCCACGAGTTCTGAAATCAAAATCCGACATGCCAAGATTGTAGAGCTCGAAAATTAGTGTGAAATCAAGCTAAAAATCACCGAATTCAGTACTCGGAGTCAACGGATATTCATAAAACCGTTTACGTAAAGAAACCACATGTCGCGGCTAATTAGGTGAAACGAGACCTAATAGCCACAAGTTCTGAAATCAAAATCCGAAACGCCAGGATCGTAGAGCTCGAAAAGTAGTGTGAAATCAAGCTAAAAATCACCGAATTCAGAACTCGGAGTCAACGGATATTCCTAAAACCGTTTACGTAAAGAAACCACATTTCGCGGCTAACTAGGTGAAACGAGACCTACTAGCCACGAGTTCTGAAATCAAAATCTGAAACGCCAGGATTGTAGAGCTCGAAAAGTAGTGTGAAATCAAGCTAAAAATCACCGAATTCAGAACTCAGAGTCAACGGATATTCATAAAACCGTTTACGTAAAGAAACCACATTTCGGGGCTAACTAGGTGAAACGAGACCAACTAGCCGCGAGTTCTGAAATCAAAATCCGAAAATCCAGGATTGTGGAGCTCGAAAAGTAGTGTGTAATCAAGCTAAAAATCACCGAATTCAGAACTCGGAGTCAACGGATATTCATAAAACCGTTTACGTAAAGAAACCACATTTCGCGGCTAACTAGATGAAACGAGACCTACTAGCCACGAGTTCTGAAATCAAAATCCGAAACGCCAAGATTGTAGAGCTCGAAAATTAGTGTGAAATCAAGCTAAAAATCACCGAATTCAGAACTCGGAGTCAATGGATATTCATAAACCGTTTACGTAAAGAAACCACATTTTGCGGCTAACTAGGTGAAACGAGACCTACTAGCCACGAGTTCTGAAATCGAAACCCGAAAACTCAGGATTGTAGAGCTCGAAAAGTAGTGTGAAATCAAGCTAAAAATCACCGAATTCAGAACTCGGAGTCAACGGATATTCATAAAACCGTTTACGTAAAGAAACCACATTTCGCGGCTAACTAGGTGAAACGAGACCTACTAGCCACGAGTTCTGAAATCAAAATCCGAAACGCCAAAATTGTAGAGCTCGAAAATTAGTGTGAAATCAAGCTAAAAATCACCGAATTCAGAACTCGAAGTCAATGGATATTCATAAACCGTTTACGTAAAGAAACCACATTTCGCGGCTAACTAGGTGAAACGAGACCTACTAGCCACGAGTTCTGAAATCAAAATCCGAAACGCCAGGATCGTAGAGCTCGAAAAGTAGTGTGAAATCAAGCTAAAAATCACCGAATTCAGAACTCGGAGTCAACGGATATTCCAAAAACCGTTTACGTAAAGAAACCACATTTCGCGGCTAAATAGGTGAAACGAGACCTACTAGCCACGAGTTCTAAAATCGAAATCCGAAAATCCAGGATTGTAGAGCTCGAAAAGTAGTGTGTAATCAAGCTAAAAATCACCGAATTCTGAACTCGGAGTCAACGGATATTCATAAAACCGTTTACGTAAAGAAACCACATTTCGCGGCTAACTAGGTGAAACGAGACCTACTAGCCACGAGATCTGAAATCAAAATCCGAAACGCCAAGATTGTAGAGCTCGAAAATTAGTGTGAAATCAAGCTAAAAATCACCGAATTCAGAACTCGAAGTCAATGGATATTCATAAACCGTTTACGTAAAGAAACCACATTTCGCGGCTAACTAGGTGAAACGAGACCTACTAGCCACGAGTTCTGAAATCAAAATCCGAAACGCCAGGATCGTAGAGCTCAAAAAGTAGTGTGAAATCAAGCTAAAAATCACTGAATTCAGAACTCGGAGTCAACGGATATTCCTAAAACCGTTTACGTAAAGAAACCACATTTCGCGGCTAAATAGGTGAAACGAGACCTACTAGCCACGAGTTCTAAAATCGAAATCCGAAAATCCAGGATTGTAGAGCTCGAAAAGTAGTGTGTAATCAAGCTAAAAATCACCGAATTCAGAACTCGGAGTCAACGGATATTCCTAAAACCGTTTACGTAAAGAAACCACATTTCGCGGCTAAATAGGTGAAACAAAACCAACTAGCCACGAGTTCTGAAATCAAAATCCGAAACGCTAGGATGGTAGAGCTCGAAAAGTAGTGTGTAATCAAGCTAAAAATCACCGAATTCAGAACTCGTAGTCAACGGATATTCATGAAACCGTTTACGTAAAGAAACCACATTTCGCGGCTAACTAGGTGAAACGAGACCTACCAGACACGAGTTCTGAAATCAAAATCCGAAATGCCAGGATTGTAGAGCTTGAAAAGTAGTGTGAAATCAAGCTAAAAATCACCGAATTCAGAACTCGGAGTCAACCGATAATCATAAAACCGTTTACGTAAAGAAACCACATTTCGCGGCAAACTAGGTGAAACGAGACCTACTAGCCACGAGTTCTGAAATCAAAATCCGACATGCCAAGATTGTAGAGCTCGAAAATTAGTGTGAAATCAAGCTAAAAATCACCGAATTCAGTACTCGGAGTCAACGGATATTCATAAAACCGTTTACGTAAAGAAACCACATTTCGCGGCTAATTAGGTGAAACGAGACCTAATAGCCACGAGTTCTGAAATCAAAATCCGAAACGCCAGGATCGTAGAGCTCGAAAAGTAGTGTGAAATCAAGCTAAAAATCACCGAATTCAGAACTCGGAGTCAACGGATATTCCTAAAACCGTTTACGTAAAGAAACCACATTTCGCGGCTAACTAGGTGAAACGAGACCCACTAGCCACGAGTTCTGAAATCAAAATCTGAAACGCCAGGATTGTAGAGCTCGAAAAGTAGTGTGAAATCAAGCTAGAAATCACCGAATTCAGAACTCAGAGTCAACGGATATTCATAAAACCGTTTACGTAAAGAAACCACATTTCGGGGCTAACTAGGTGAAACGAGACCAACTAGCCGCGAGTTCTGAAATCAAAATCCGAAAATCCAGGATTGTGGAGCTCGAAAAGTAGTGTGTAATCAAGCTAAAAATCACCGAATTCAGAACTCGGAGTCAACGGATATTCATAAAACCGTTTACGTAAAGAAACCACATTTCGCGGCTAACTAGGTGAAACGAGACCTACTAGCCACGAGTTCTGAAATCAAAATCCGAAACGCCAAGATTGTAGAGCTCGAAAATTAGTGTGAAATCAAGTTAAAAATCACCGAATTCAGAACTCGGAGTCAATGGATATTCATAAACCGTTTACGTAAAGAAACCACATTTCGCGGCTAACTAGGTGAAACGAGACCTACTAGCCACGAGTTCTGAAATCGAAATCCGAAAACTCAGGATTGTAGAGCTCGAAAAGTAGTGTGAAATCAAGCTAAAAATCACCGAATTCAGAACTCGGAGTCAACGGATATTCATAAAACCGTTTACGTAAAGAAACCACATTTCGCGGCTAACTAGGTGAAACGAGACCAACTAGCCACGAGTTCTGAAATCAAAATCCGAAATGCCAGGATCGTAGAGCTCGAAAATTAGTGTGAAATCAAGCTAAAAATCACCGAATTCAGAACTCGGAGTCAACCGATATTCATAAAACCGTTTACGTAAAGAAACCACATTTCGCGGCTAACTAGGTGAAACGAGACCAACTAGCCACGAGTTCTGATATCAAAATCCGAAACTCCATAATCGTAGAGCTCGAAAATTAGTGTGAAATCAAGCTAAAAATCCCTGAATTCAGAACTCGGAGTCAACGGATATTCATAAAACCGTTAACGTAAAGAAACCACATTTCGCGGCTAACTAGGTAAAACGAGACCAACTAGCCACGAGTTATGAAATCAAAATCCGAAACTCCATAATCGTAGAGCTCGAAAAGTAGTGTGAAATCAAGCTAAAAATCACCGAATTCAGAACTCGGAGTCAACGGATATTCCTAAAACCGTTTACGTAAAGAAACCACATTTCGCGGCTAACTAGGTGAAACGAGACCTACTAGCCACGAGTTCTGAAATCAAAATCTGAAACGCCAGGATTGTAGAGCTCGAAAAGTAGTGTGAAATCAAGCTAAAAATCACCGAATTCAGAACTCAGAGTCAACGGATATTCATAAAACCGTTTACGTAAAGAAACCACATTTCGCGACTAACTTGGTGAAACGAGACCAACTAGCCACGAGTTCTGAAATCAAAATCCGAAATGCCAGGATCGTAGAGCTCGAAAAGTAGTGTGAAATCAAGCTAAAAATCACCGAATTCAGAACTCGGAGTCAACGGATATTCCTAAAACCGTTTACGTAAAGAAACCACATTTCGCGGCTAAATAGGTGAAACGAGACCTACTAGCCACGAGTTCTAAAATCAAAATCCGAAAATCCAGGATTGTAGAGCTCGAAAAGTAGTGTGTAATCAAGCTAAAAATCACCGAATTCAGAACTCGGAGTCAACGGATATTCATAAAACCGTTTACGTAAAGAAACCACATTTCGCGGCTAACTAGGTGAAACGAGACCTACTAGCCACGAGTTCTGAAATCAAAATCCGAAACGCCAAGATTGTAGAGCTCGAAAATTAGTGTGAAATCAAGCTAAAAATCACCGAATTCAGAACTCGGAGTCAATGGATATTCATAAACCGTTTACGTAAAGAAACCACATTTCGCGGCTAACTAGGTGAAACGAGACCTACTAGCCACGAGTTCTGAAATCGAAATCCGAAAACTCAGGATTGTAGAGCTCGAAAAGTAGTGTGAAATCAAGCTAAAAATCACCGAATTCAGAACTCGGAGTCAACGGATATTCATAAAACCGTTTACGTAAAGAAACCACATTTCGCGGCAACTAGGTGAAACGAGACCAACTAGCCACGAGTTCTGAAATCAAAATCCGAAACGCCAGGATGGTAGAGCTCGAAAAGTAGTGTGTAATCAAGCTAAAAATCACCAAATTCGGAACTCGGAGTCAACGGATATTTATGAAACCGTTTACGTAAAGAAACCACATTTCGCGGCTAACTAGGTGAAACGAGACCTACTAGCCACGAGTTCTGAAATCGAAATCCGAAACGCCAGGATTGTAGAGCTCGAAAAGTAGTGTGAAATCAAGCTAAAAATCACCGAATTCAGAACTCAGAGTCAACAGATATTCGTAAAACCGTTTACGTAAAGAAACCACATTTCGCGGCTAACTATGTGAAACGAGACCTACTAGCCACGAGTTCTGAAATCAAAATCCGAAACGCCAAGATTGTAGAGCTCGAAAATTAGTGTGAAATCAAGCTAAAAATCACCGAATTCAGAACTCGGAGTCAAGGGATATTCATAAAACCGTTTACGTAAAGAAACCACATTTCGCGGCTAACTAGGTGAAACGAGACCTACTAGCCACGTGTTCTGAAATCGAAATCCGAAACGCCAGGATTGTAGAGCTCGAAAAGTAGTGTGAAATCAAGCTAAAAATCACCGAATTCAGAACTCGGAGTCAACGGATATTCATAAAACCGTTTACGTAAAGAAAACCACATCTCGCGGCTAACTAGGTGAAACGAGACCAACTAGCCACGAGTTCTGAAATCAAAATCCGAAACGCCAGGATGGTAGAGCTCGAAAAGTAGTGTGTAATCAAGCTAAAAATCACCGAATTCAGAACTCGGAGTCAACGGATATTTATGAAACCGTTTACGTAAAGAAACAACATTTCGCGGCTAACTAGGTGAAACGAGACCCACTAGCCACGAGTTCTGAAATCAAAATCCGAAACTCCATAATCGTAGAGATCGAAAATTAGTGTGAAATCAAGCTAAAAATCCCTGAATTCAGAACTCGGAGTCAACGGATATTCATAAAACCGTTTACGTAAAGAAACCACATTTCGCGGCTAACTAGGTGAAACGAGACCAACTAGCCACGAGTTCTGAAATCAAAATCCGAAATGCCAGGATAGTAGAGCTCGAAAATTAGTGTGAAATCAAGCTAAAAATCACCGAATTCAGAACTCGGAGTCAACCGATATTCATAAAACCGTTTACGTAAAGAAACAACATTTCGCGGCTAACTAGGTGAAACGAGACCCACTAGCCACGAGTTCTGAAATCAAAATCCGAAACTCCATAATCGTAGAGCTCGAAAATTAGTGTGAAATCAAGCTAAAAATCCCTGAATTCAGAACTCGGAGTCAACGGATATTCATAAAACCGTTTACGTAAAGAAACCACATTTCGCGGCTAACTAGGTAAAACGAGACCAACTAGCCACGAGTTATGAAATCAAAATCCGAAACTCCATAATCGTAGAGCTCGAAAAGTAGTGTGAAATCAAGCTAAAAATCGCCGAATTCAGAACTCGGAGTCAACCGATATTCATAAAACCGTTTACGTAAAGAAACCACATTTCGCGGCTAACTAGGTGAAACGAGACCAACTAGCCACGAGTTCTGAAATCAAAATCCGAAACTCCATAATCGTAGAGCTCGAAAATTAGTGTGAAATCAAGCTAAAAATCCCTGAATTCAGAACTCGGAGTCAACGGATATTCATAAAACCGTTTACGTAAAGAAACCAAATTTCGCGGCTAACTAGGTGAAACGAGACCTACTAGCCACGAGTTCTGAAATCAAAATCCGAAATACCAAGATTGTAGAGCTCGAAAAGTAGTGTGAAATCAAGCTAAAAATCACCGAATTCAGAACTCGGAGTCAACGGATATTCATAAAACCGTTTACGTAAAGAAACCACATTTCGCGCTAACTAGGTGAAACGAGACCTACTAGCCACGAGTTCTGAAATAAAAATCCGAAACGCCAAAATTGTAGAGCTCGAAAAGTAGTGTGAAATCAAGCTAAAAATCACCGAATTCAGAACTCGGAGTAAACGGATATTCATAAAACAGTTTACGTAAAAAAACCACATTTCGCGGCTAACTAGGTGAAACGAGACCTAATAGCCACGAGTTCTGAAATCAAAATCCGAAACACCAGGATTGTAGCGCTCGAAAAGTAGTGTGAAATCAAGCTAAAAATCATCGAATTCAGAACTCGGAGTCAACGGATATTCCTAAAACCGTTTAAGTAAAGAAACCACATTTCGCGGCTAACTAGGTGAAACGAGACCTACTAGCCACGAGTTCTGAAATCAAAATCCGAAACGCCAGGATTGTAGAGCTCGAAAAGTAGTGTGAAATCAAACTAAAAATCACCGAATTCAGAACTCGGAGTCAACGGATATTCCTAAAACCGTTTACGTAAAGAAACCACATTTCGCGGCTAAATAGGTGAAACGAGACCAACTAGCCACGAGTTCTGAAATCAAAATCCGAAACGCCAGGATGGTAGAGCTCGAAAAGTAGTGTGTAATCAAGCTAAAAATCACCGAATTCAGAACTCGGAGTCAACGGATATTCATGAAACCGTTTACGTAAAGAAACCACATTTCGCGGCAAACTAGGTGAAACGAGACCTACTAGCCACGAGTTCTGAAATCAAAATCCGAAATGCCAGGATTGTAGAGCTCGAAAAGTAGTGTGAAATCAAGCTAAAAATCACCGAATTCAGAACTCGGAGTCAACAGATATTCATAAAACCGTTTACGTAAAGAAACCACATTTCGCGGCTAACTAGGTGAAACGAGACCAACTATCCACGAGTTCTGAAATCAAAATCCGAAACATCAGGATCGTAGAGCTCGAAAAGTAGTGTGAAATCAAGCTAAAAATCGCCGAATTCAGAACTCGGAGTCAACCGATATTCATAAAACCGTTTACGTAAAGAAACCACATTTCGCGGCTAACTAGGTGAAACGAGACCAACTAGCCACGAGTTCTGAAATCAAAATCCGAAACTCCATAATCGTAGAGCTCGAAAATTAGTGTGAAATCAAGCTAAAAATCCCTGAATTCAGAACTCGGAGTCAACGGATATTCATAAAACCGTTTACGTAAAGAAACCACATTTCGTGGCTAAATAGGTAAAACGAGACCAACTAGCCACGAGTTATGAAATCAAAATCCGAAACACCATAATCGTAGAGCTCGAAAAGTAGTGTGAAATCAAGCTAAAAATCACCAAATTCAGAACTCGGAGTCAACGGATATTCAAAAAACCGTTTACGTAAAGAAACCACATTTCGCGGCTAACTAGGTGAAACGAGACCTACTAGCCACGAGTTCTGAAATCGAAATCCGAAAAAGCAGGATTGTAGAGCTAAAAAAGTAGTGTGTAATCAAGCTAAAAATCACCGAATTCAGAACTCGGAGTCAACGGATATTCATGAAACCGTTTACGTAAAGAAACCACATTTCGCGGCAAACTAGGTGAAACGAGACCTACTAGCCACGAGTTCTGAAATCAAAATCCGAAATGCCAGGATTGTAGCGCTCGAAAAGTAGTGTGAAATCAAGCTAAAAATCACCGAATTCAGAACTCGGAGTCAACGGATATTCCTAAAACCGTTTAAGTAAAGAAACCACATTTCGCGGCTAACTAGGTGAAACGAGACCTACTAGCCACGAGTTCTGAAATCAAAATCCGAAACGCCAGGATTGTAGAGCTCGAAAAGTAGTGTGAAATCAAGCTAAAAATCACCGAATTCAAAACTCGGAGTCAACGGATATTCCTAAAACCGTTTACGTAAAGAAACCACATTTCGCGGCTAAATAGGTGAAACGAGACCAACTAGCCACGAGTTCTGAAATCAAAATCCGAAATGCCAGGATGGTAGAGCTCGAAAAGTAGTGTGTAATCAAGCTAAAAATCACCGAATTCAGAACTCGGAGTCAACGGATATTCATGAAACCGTTTACGTAAAGAAACCACATTTCGCGGCTAACTAGGTGAAACGAGACCTACTAGCCACGAGTTCTGAAATCGAAATCCGAAACGCCAGGATTGTAGAGCTCGAAAAGTAGTGTGAAATCAAGGTAAAAATCACCGAATTCAGAACTCGGAGTCAACCGATATTCATAAAACCGTTTACGTAAAGAAACCACATTTCGCGGCAAACTAGGTGAAACGAGACCAACTAGCCACAAGTTCTGAAATCAAAATCCGAAATACCAGGATCGTAGAGCTCGAAAAGTAGTGTGAAATCAAGCTAAAAATCGCCGAATTCAGAACTCGGAGTCAACGGATATTCCTAAAACCGTTTAAGTAAAGAAACCACATTTCGCGGCTAACTAGGTGAAACGAGACCAACTAGCCACGAGTTCTGAAATCAAAATCCGAAACGCCAGGATCGTAGAGCTCGAAAAGTAGTTGTAATCAAGTTAAAAATCACCGAATTCAAAACTCGGAGTCAACGGATGTTCATAAAACCGTTTACGTAAAGAAACCACATTTCGCGGCTAAATAGGTGAAACGAGACCTACTAGCCACGTGTTCTAAAATCGAAATCCGAAAATCCAGGATTGTAGAGCTCGAAAAGTAGTGTGTAATCAAGCTAAAAATCACCGAATTCAGAACTCGGAGTCAACGGATATTCATAAAACCGTTTACGTAAAGAAACCACATTTCGCGGCTAACTAGGTGAAACGAGACCTACAAGCCACGAGTTCTGAAATCAAAATCCGAAACGCCAAGATTGTAGAGCTCGAAAATTAGTGTGAAATCAAGCTAAAAATCACCGAATTCAGAACTCGGAGTCAATGGATATTCATAAAACCGTTTACGTAAAGAAACCACATTTCGCGGCTAACTAGGTGAAACGAGACCTACTAGCCACGAGTTCTGAAATCGAAATCCGAAAACTCAGGATTGGGGAGCTCGAAAAGTAGTGTGAAATCAAGCTAAAAATCACCGAATTCAGAACTCGGAGTCAACGGATATTCATAAAACCGTTTACGTAAAGAAAACCACATCTCGCGGCTAACTAGGTGAAATGAGACCAACTAGCCACGAGTTCTGAAATCAAAATCCGAAACGCCAGGATGGTAGAGCTCGAAAAGTAGTGTGTAATCAAGCTAAAAATCACCAAATTCAGAACTCGGAGTCAACGGATATTTATGAAACCGTTTACGTAAAGAAACCACATTTCGCGGCTAACTAGGTGAAACGAGACCTACTAGCCACAAGTTCTGAAATCAAAATCCGAAACGCCAGGATTGTAGAGCTCAAAAAGTAGTGTGAAATCAAGCTAAAAATCACCGAATTCAGAACTCGGAGTCAACAGATATTCATAAAACCGTTTACGTAAAGAAACCACATTTCGCGGCTAACTAGGTGAAACGAGACCAACTAGCCACGAGTTCTGAAATCAAAATCCGAAATGCCAGGATCGTAGAGCTCGAAAATTAGTGTGAAATCAAGCTAAAAATCACCGAATTCAGAACTCGGAGTAAACCGATATTCATAAAACCGTTTACGTAAAGAAACCACATTTCGCGGCTAACTAGGTGAAACGAGACCAACTAGCCACGAGTTCTGAAATCAAAATCCGAAACTCCATAATCGTAGAGCTCGAAAATTAGTGTGAAATCAAGCTAAAAATCCCTGAATTCAGAACTCGGAGTCAACGGATATTCATAAAACCGTTTACGTAAAGAAACCACATTTCGCGGCTAACTAGGTAAAACGAGACCAACTAGCCACGAGTTATGAAATCAAAATCCGAAACTCCATAATCGTAGAGCTCGAAAAGTAGTGTGAAATCAAGCTAAAAATCACCGAATTCAGAACTCGGAGTCAACGGATATTCCTAAAACCGTTTACGTAAAGAAACCACATTTCGCGGCTAACTAGGTGAAACGAGACCTACTAGCCACGAGTTCTGAAATCAAAATCTGAAACGCCAGGATTGTAGAGCTCGAAAATTAGTGTGAAATCAAGCTAAAAATCACCGAATTCAGAACTCGGAGTCAACCGATATTCATAAAACCGTTTACGTAAAGAAACCACATTTCGCGGCTAACTAGGTGAAACAAGACCAACAAGCCACGAGTTCTGAAATCAAAATCCGAAACTCCATAATCGTAGAGCTTGAAAATTAGTGTGAAATCAAGCTAAAAATCCCTGAATTCAGAACTCGGAGTCAACGGATATTCATAAAACCGTTTACGTAAAGAAACCACATTTCGCGGCTAACTAGGTAAAACGAGACCAACTAGCCACGAGTTATGAAATCAAAATCCGAAACTCCATAATCGTAGAGCTCAAAAAGTAGTGTGAAATCAAGCTAAAAATCACCGAATTCAGAACTCGGAGTCAACGGATATTCATAAAACCGTTTACGTAAAGAAACCACATTTCGCGGCTAACTAGGTGAAACGAGACCAACTAGCCACGAGTTCTGAAATCAAAATCCGAAACGCCAGGATCGTAGAGCTCGAAAAGTAGTGTGAAATCAAGCTGAAAATCACCGAATTCAGAACTCGGAGTCAACGGATATTCCTAAAACCGTTTACGTAAAGAAACCACATTTCGCGGCTAAATAGGTGAAACGAGACCAACTAGCCACGAGTTCTAAAATCGAAATCCGAAAATCCAGGATTGTAGAGCTCGAAAAGTAGTGTGTAATCAAGCTAAAAATCACCGAATTCAGAACTCGGAGTCAACGGATATTCATAAAACCGTTTACGTAAAGAAACCACATTTCGCGGCTAACTAGGTGAAACGAGACCTACTAGCCACGAGTTGTGAAATCAAAATCCGAAACGCCAAGATTGTAGAGCTCGAAAATTAGTGTGAAATCAAGCTAAAAATCACCGAATTCAGAACTCGGAGTCAATGGATATTCATAAACCGTTTACGTAAAGAAACCACATTTTGCGGCTAACTAGGTGAAACGAGACCTACTAGCCACAAGTTCTGAATTCAAAATCCGAAAACTCAGGATTGTAGAGCTCGAAAAGTAGTGTGAAATCAATCTAAAAATCACCGAATTCAGAACTCGGAGTCAACGGATATTCATAAAACCGTTTACGTAAAGAAACCACATTTCGCGGCTAACTAGGTGAAACGAGACCAACTAGCCACGAGTTCTAAAATCAAAATCCGAAACGCCAGGATGGTAGAGCTCGAAAAGTAGTGTGTAATCAAGCTAAAAATCACCAAATTCAGAACTCGGAGTCAACGGATATTTATGAAACCGTTTACGTAAAGAAACCACATTTCGCGGCTAACTAGGTGAAATGAGACCTACTAGCCACGAGTTCTGAAATCAAAATCCGAAACGCCAGGATCGTAGAGCTCGAAAAGTAGTGTGAAATCAAGCTAAAAATCACCGAATTCAGAACTCGGAGTCAACGGATATTCCTAAAACCGTTTACGTAAGGAAACCACATTTCGCGGCCAAATAGGTGAAACGAGACCCACTAGCCACGAGTTCTAAAATCGAAATCCGAAAATACAGGATTGTAGAGCTCGAAAAGTAGTGTGTATTTAAGCTAAAAATCACCGAATTCAGAACTCGGAGTCAACGGATATTCATAAAACCGTTTACGTAAAGAAACCACATTTCGCGGCTAACTAGGTGAAACGAGACCTACTAGCCACGAGTTCTGAAATCAAAATCCGAAACGCCCAGATTGTAGAGCTCGAAAATTAGTGTGAAATCAAGCTAAAAATCACCGAATTCAGAACTCGGAGTCAATGGATATTCATAAACCGTTTACGTAAAGAAACCACATTTCGCGGCTAACTAGGTGAAACGAGACCTACTAGCCACGAGTTCTGAAATCGAAATCCGAAAACTCGGGATTGTAGAGCTCGAAAAGTTGTGTGAAATCAAGCTAAAAATCACCGAATTCAGAACTCGGAGTCAACGGATATTCATAAAACCGTTTACGTAAAGAAACCACATTTCGCGGCTAACTAGGTGAAACGAGACCAACTAGCCACGAGTTCTGAAATCAAAATCCGAAACGCCAGGATGGTAGAGCTCGAAAAGTAGTGTGTAATCAAGCTAAAAATCACCAAATTCAGAACTCGGAGTCAACGGATATTTATGAAACCGTTTACGTAAATAAACCACATTTCGCGGCTAACTAGGTGAAACGAGACCTACTAGCCACGAGTTCTGAAATCAAAATCCGAAACGCCAGGATCGTAGAGCTCGAAAAGTAGTGTGAAATCAAGCTAAAAATCACCAAATTCAGAACTCGGAGTCAACGGATATTCCTAAAACCGTTTACGTAAAGAAACCACATTTCGCGGCTAAATAGGTGAAACGAGACCCACTAGCCACGAGTTCTAAAATCGAAATCCGAAAATCCAGGATTGTAGAGCTCGAAAAGAAGTGTGTAATCAAGCTAAAAATCACCGAATTCAGAACTCGGAGTCAACGGATATTCATAAAACCGTTTACGTAAAGAAACCACATTTCGCGGCTAACTAGGTGAAACGAGACCTACTAGCCACGAGTTCTGAAATCAAAATCCGAAATGCCAAGATTGTAGAGCTCGAAAATTAGTGTGAAATCAAGCTAAAAATCACCGAATTCAGAACTCGGAGTCAATGGATATTCATAAACCGTTTACGTAAAGAAACCACATTTCGCGGCTAACTAGGTGAAACGAGACCTACTAGCCACGAGTTCTGAAATCGAAATCCGAAAACTCGGGATTGTAGAGCTCGAAAAGTTGTGTGAAATCAAGCTAAAAATCACCGAATTCAGAACTCGGAGTCAACGGATATTCATAAAACCGTTTACGTAAAGAAACCACATTTCGCGGCTAACGCGGCTAACTAGGTGAAACGAGACCAACTAGCCACGAGTTCTGAAATCAAAATCCGAAACGCCAGGATGGTAGAGCTCGAAAAGTAGTGTGTAATCAAGCTAAAAATCACCAAATTCAGAACTCGGAGTCAACGGATATTTATGAAACCGTTTACGTAAAGAAACCACATTTCGCGGCTAACTAGGTGAAACGAGACCTACTAGCCACGAGTTCTGAAATCAAAATCCGAATCGCCAGGATTGTAGAGCTCGAAAATTAGTGTGAAATCAAGCTAAAAATCACCTAATTCAGAACTCGGAGTCAACAGATATTCATAAAACCGTTTACGTAAAGAAACCACATTTCGCGGCTAACTAGGTGAAACGAGACCTACTAGCCACGAGTTCTGAAATCAAAATCCGAAAAGCCAGGATCGTAGAGCTCGAAAAGTAGTGTGAAATCAAGCTAAAAATCACCGAATTCAGAACTCGGAGTAAATGGATATTCATAAAATCGTTTACGTAAAGAAACCACATTTCGCGGCTAAATAGGTGAAACGAGACCTACTAGCCACGAGTTCTAAAATCAAAATCCGAAAACTCAGGATTGTAGAGCTCGAAAAGTAGTGTGAAATCAAGCTAAAAATCACCGAATTCAGAACTCGGAGTCAACGGATATTCATAAAATCGTTTACGTAAAGAAACCACATTTCGCGGCTAACTGGGTGAAACGAGATCTACTAGCCACGAGTTCTGAAATCGAAATCCGAAAACCCAGGATTGTAGAGCTCGAAAAGTTGTGTGAAATCAAGCTAAAAATCACCGAATTCAGAACTCGGAGTCAACGGATATTCATAAAACCGTTTACGTAAAGAAACCACATTTCGCGGCTAACTATCTGGAACGAGACCAACTAGCCACGAGTTCTGAAATAAAAATCCGAAACGCTAGGATTGTAGAGCTCAAAAAGTAGTGTGAAATCAAGCTAAAAATCACCGAATTCAGAACTCGGAGTCAACGGATATTCATAAAACCGTTTACGTAAAGAAACCACATTTCGCGGCAAACTAGGTGAAACGAGACCTACTAGCCACGAGTTCTGAAATCAAAATCCGAAACGCCAAGATTGTAGAGCTTGAAAAGTAGTGTGAAATCAAGCTAAAAATCACCAAATTCAGAACTCGGAGTCAACGGATATTCATAAAACCGTTTACGTAAAGAAACCACATTTCGCGGCTAACTAGGTCGAACGAGACCTACTAGCCACGAGTTCTAAAATCAAAATCCGACATGCCAAGATTGTAGAGCTCGAAAATTAGTGTGAAATCAAGCTAAAAATCACCGAATTCAGTACTCGGAGTCAACGGATATTCATAAAACCGTTTACGTAAAGAAACCACATTTCGCGGCTAACTAGGTGAAACGAGACCAACTAGCCACGAGTTCTGAAATCAAAATCCGAAAACTCAGGATTGTAGAGCTCGAAAAGTAGTGTGAAATCAAGCTAAAAATCACCGAATTCAGAACTCGGAATCAACGGATATTCATAAAATCGTTTACGTAAAGAAATCACATTTCGCGGCTAACTAGGTGTAACGAGACCTACTAGCCACGAGTTCTGAAATCGAAATCCGAAAACCCAGGATTGTAGAGCTCGAAAAGTAGTGTGAAATCAAGCTAAAAATCACCGAATTCAGAACTCGGAGTCAACGGATATTCATAATACCGTTTACGTAAAGAAACCACATTTCGCGGCTAACTAGGTGGAACGAGACCAACTAGCCACGAGTTCTGAAATAAAAATCCGAAACGCTAGGATTGTAGAGCCCAAAAAGTAGTGTGAAATCAAGCTAAAAATCACCGAATTCAGAACTCGGAGTCAACGGATATTCATAAAACCGTTTACGTAAAGAAACCACATTTCGCGGCTAACTAGGTGGAACGAGACCAACTAGCCACGAGTTCTGAAATAAAAATCCGAAACGCTAGGATTGTAGAGCTCGAAAAGTAGTGTGAAATCAAGCTAAAAATCGCCGAATTCAGAAGTCGGAGTCAACGGATATTCATAAAATCATTTACGTAAAGAAATCACATTTCGCGGCTAACTAGGTGAAACGAGACCTACTAGCCACGAGTTCTTAAATCGAAATCCAAAAACCCAGGATTGTAGAGCTCGAAAAGTAGTGTGAAATCAAGCTAAAAATCACCGAATTCAGAACTCGGAGTCAACGGATATTCATAAAATCATTTACGTAAAGAAACCACATTTCGCGGCTAACTAGGTGGAACGAGACCTACTAGCCACGAGTTCTGAAATCAAAATCCGACACGCCAAGATTGTAGAGCTCGAAAATTAGTGTGAAATCAAGCTAAAAATCACCGAATTCAGTACTCGGAGTCAACGGATATTCATAAAACCGTTTACGTAAAGAAACCATATTTCGCGGCTAACTAGGTGAAACGAGACCAACTAGCCACGAGTTCTGAAATCAAAATCCGAAATGCCAGGATCGTAGAGCTCGAAAAGTAGTGTGAAATCAAGCTAAAAATCACCGAATTCAGAACTCGGAGTCAACGGATATTTCTAAAACCGTTTACGTAAAGAAACCACATTTCGCGGCTAACTAGGTGAAACGAGACCTACTAGCCACCAGTTCTGAAATCAAAATCGGAAACGCCAGGATTGTAGAGCTCGAAAAGAAGTGTGAAATCAAGCTAAAAATCACCGAATTCAGAACTCGGAGTCAACGGATATTCATAAAACCGTTTACGTAAAGAAACCACATTTCGCGGCTAACTAGGTGAAACGAGACCAACTAGCCACGAGTTCTGAAATCAAAATCCGAAACGCCAGGATCGTAGAGCTCGAAAAGTAGTGTGAAATCAAGCTAAAAATCACCGAATTCAGAACTCGGAGTCAACGGATATTACTAAAACCGTTTACGTAAAGAAACCACATTTCGCGGCTAAATAGGTGAAACGAGACCTACTAGCCACGAGTTCTAAAATCGAAATCCGAAAATCCAGGATTGTAGAGCTCGAAAAGTAGTGTGTAATCAAGCTAAAAATCACCGTATTCAGAACTCGGAGTCAACGGATATTCATAAAACCGTTTACGTAAAGAAACCACATTTTGCGGCTAACTAGGTGAAACGAGACCTACTAGTCACGAGTTCTGAAATCAAAATCCGAAACGCCAAGATTGTAGAGCTCGAAAATTAGTGTGAAATCAAGCTAAAAATCACCGAATTCAGAACTCGGAGTCAATGGATATTCATAAAACCGTTTACGTAAAGAAACCACATTTCGCGGCTAACTAGGTGAAACGAGACCTACTAGCCACGAGTTCTGAAATCGAAATCCGAAAACTAAGGATTGTAGAGCTCGAAAATTAGTGTGAAATCAAGCTAAAAATCACCGAATTCAGTACTCGGAGTCAACGGATATTCCTAAAACCGTTTACGTAAAGAAACCACATTTCGCGGCTAACTAGGTGAAACGAGACCTACTAGCCACGAGTTCTGAAATCAAAATCCGAAAAGCCAGGATCGTAGAGCTCGAAAAGTAGTGTGAAATCAAGCTAAAAATCACCGAATTCAGAACTCGGAGTAAATGGATATTCATAAAATCGTTTACGTAAAGAAACCACATTTCGCGGCTAAATAGGTGAAACGAGACCTACTAGCCACGAGTTCTAAAATCAAAATCCGAAAACTCAGGATTGTAGAGCTCGAAAAGTAGTGTGAAATCAAGCTAAAAATCACCGAATTCAGAACTCGGAGTCAACGGATATTCATAAAATCGTTTACGTAAAGAAACCACATTTCGCGGCTAACTGGGTGAAACGAGATCTACTAGCCACGAGTTCTGAAATCGAAATCCGAAAACCCAGGATTGTAGAGCTCGAAAAGTTGTGTGAAATCAAGCTAAAAATCACCGAATTCAGAACTCGGAGTCAACGGATATTCATAAAACCGTTTACGTAAAGAAACCACATTTCGCGGCTAACTATCTGGAACGAGACCAACTAGCCACGAGTTCTGAAATAAAAATCCGAAACGCTAGGATTGTAGAGCTCAAAAAGTAGTGTGAAATCAAGCTAAAAATCACCGAATTCAGAACTCGGAGTCAACGGATATTCATAAAACCGTTTACGTAAAGAAACCACATTTCGCGGCAAACTAGGTGAAACGAGACCTACTAGCCACGAGTTCAAAAATCAAAATCCGAAACGCCAAGATTGTAGAGCTTGAAAAGTAGTGTGAAATCAAGCTAAAAATCACCAAATTCAGAACTCGGAGTCAACGGATATTCATAAAACCGTTTACGTAAAGAAACCACATTTCGCGGCTAACTAGGTCGAACGAGACCTACTAGCCACGAGTTCTAAAATCAAAATCCGACACGCCAAGATTGTAGAGCTCGAAAATTAGTGTGAAATCAAGCTAAAAATCACCGAATTCAGTACTCGGAGTCAACGGATATTCATAAAACCGTTTACGTAAAGAAACCACATTTCGCGGCTAACTAGGTGAAACGAGACCAACTAGCCACGAGTTCTGAAATCAAAATCCGAAAACTCAGGATTGTAGAGCTCGAAAAGTAGTGTGAAATCAAGCTAAAAATCACCGAATTCAGAACTCGGAATCAACGGATATTCATAAAATCGTTTACGTAAAGAAATCACATTTCGCGGCTAACTAGGTGTAACGAGACCTACTAGCCACGAGTTCTGAAATCGAAATCCGAAAACCCAGGATTGTAGAGCTCGAAAAGTAGTGTGAAATCAAGCTAAAAATCACCGAATTCAGAACTCGGAGTCAACGGATATTCATAAAACCGTTTACGTAAAGAAACCACATTTCGCGGCTAACTAGGTGGAACGAGACCAACTAGCCACGAGTTCTGAAATAAAAATCCGAAACGCTAGGATTGTAGAGCCCAAAAAGTAGTGTGAAATCAAGCTAAAAATCACCGAATTCAGAACTCGGAGTCAACGGATATTCATAAAACCGTTTACGTAAAGAAACCACATTTCGCGGCTAACTAGGTGAAACGAGACCTACTAGCCACGAGTTCTAAAATAAAAATCCGAAAACTCAGGATTGTAGAGCTCGAAAAGTAGTGTGAAATCAAGCTAAAAATCGCCGAATTCAGAAGTCGGAGTCAACGGATATTCATAAAATCATTTACGTAAAGAAATCACATTTCGCGGCTAACTAGGTGAAACGAGACCTACTAGCCACGAGTTCTTAAATCGAAATCCAAAAACCCAGGATTGTAGAGCTCGAAAAGTAGTGTGAAATCAAGCTAAAAATCACCGAATTCAGAACTCGGAGTCAACGGATATTCATAAAATCATTTACGTAAAGAAACCACATTTCGCGGCTAACTAGGTGGAACGAGACCTACTAGCCACGAGTTCTGAAATCAAAATCCGACACGCCAAGATTGTAGAGCTCGAAAATTAGTGTGAAATCAAGCTAAAAATCACCGAATTCAGTACTCGGAGTCAACGGATATTCATAAAACCGTTTACGTAAAGAAACCATATTTCGCGGCTAACTAGGTGAAACGAGACCAACTAGCCACGAGTTCTGAAATCAAAATCCGAAACTCCAAGATTGTAGAGCTGGAAAAGTAGTGTGAAATCAAGCTAAAAATCACCGAATTCAGAACTCGGAGTCAACGGATATTCATAAAACCGTTTACGTAAAGAAACCATATTTCGCGGCTAACTAGGTGGAACGAGACCTACTAGCCACGAGTTCTGAAATCAAAATCCGACACGCCAAGATTGTAGAGCTCGAAAATTAGTCTGAAATCAAGCTAAAAATCACCGAATTCAGTACTCGGAGTCAACGGATATTCATAAAACCGTTTACGTAAAGAAACCACATTTCGCGGCTAACTAGGTGCAACAAGACCAACTAGCCACGAGTTCTGAAATCAAAATCCGAAATGCCAGGATCGTAGAGCTCGAAAAGTAGTGTGAAATCAAGCTAAAAATCACCGAATTCAGAACTCGGAGTCAACGGATATTTCTAAAACCGTTTACGTAAAGAAACCACATTTCGCGGCTAACTAGGTGAAACGAGACCTACTAGCCACCAGTTCTGAAATCAAAATCGGAAACGCCAGGATTGTAGAGCTCGAAAAGAAGTGTGAAATCAAGCTAAAAATCACCGAATTCAGAACTCGGAGTCAACGGATATTCATAAAACCGTTTACGTAAAGAAACCACATTTCGCGGCTAACTAGGTGAAACGAGACCAACTAGCCACGAGTTCTGAAATCAAAATCCGAAACGCCAGGATCGTAGAGCTCGAAAAGTAGTGTGAAATCAAGCTAAAAATCACCGAATTCAGAACTCGGAGTCAACGGATATTACTAAAACCGTTTACGTAAAGAAACCACATTTCGCGGCTAAATAGGTGAAACGAGACCTACTAGCCACGAGTTCTAAAATCGAAATCCGAAAATCCAGGATTGTAGAGCTCGAAAAGTAGTGTGTAATCAAGCTAAAAATCACCGTATTCAGAACTCGGAGTCAACGGATATTCATAAAACCGTTTACGTAAAGAAACCACATTTTGCGGCTAACTAGGTGAAACGAGACCTACTAGTCACGAGTTCTGAAATCAAAATCCGAAACGCCAAGATTGTAGAGCTCGAAAATTAGTGTGAAATCAAGCTAAAAATCACCGAATTCAGAACTCGGAGTCAATGGATATTCATAAAACCGTTTACGTAAAGAAACCACATTTCGCGGCTAACTAGGTGAAACAAGACCTACTAGCCACGAGTTCTGAAATCGAAATCCGAAAACTAAGGATTGTAGAGCTCGAAAATTAGTGTGAAATCAAGCTAAAAATCACCGAATTCAGTACTCGGAGTCAACGGATATTCATAAAACCGTTTACGTAAAGAAACCACATTTCGCGGCTAACTAGGTGAAACGAGACCAACTAGCCACGAGTTCTGAAATCAAAATCCGAAAACTCAGGATTGTAGAGCTCGAAAAGTAGTGTGAAATCAAGCTAAAAATCACCGAATTCAGAACTCGGAGTCAACGGATATTCATAAAATCGTTTACGTAAAGAAATCACATTTCGCGGCTAACTAGGTGTAACGAGACCTACTAGCCACGAGTTCTGAAATCGAAATCCGAAAACCCAGGATTGTAGAGCTCGAAAAGTAGTGTGAAATCAAGCTAAAAATCACCGAATTCAGAACTCGGAGTCAACGGATATTCATAAAACCGTTTACGTAAAGAAACCACATTTCGCGGCTAACTAGGTGGAACGAGACCAACTAGCCACGAGTTCTGAAATAAAAATCCGAAACGCTAGGATTGTAGAGCCCAAAAAGTAGTGTGAAATCAAGCTAAAAATCACCGAATTCAGAACTCGGAGTCAACGGATATTCATAAAACCGTTTACGTAAAGAAACCACATTTCGCGGCTAACTAGGTGAAACGAGACCTACTAGCCACGAGTTCTAAAATAAAAATCCGAAAACTCAGGATTGTAGAGCTCGAAAAGTAGTGTGAAATCAAGCTAAAAATCGCCGAATTCAGAACTCGGAGTCAACGGATATTCATAAAATCATTTACGTAAAGAAATCACATTTCGCGGCTAACTAGGTGAAACGAGACCTACTAGCCACGAGTTCTGAAATCGAAATCCAAAAACCCAGGATTGTAGAGCTCGAAAAGTAGTGTGAAATCAAGCTAAAAATCACCGAATTCAGAACTCGGAGTCAACGGATATTCATAAAATCATTTACGTAAAGAAACCACATTTCGCGGCTAACTAGGTGGAACGAGACCTACTAGCCACGAGTTCTGAAATCAAAATCCGACACGCCAAGATTGTAGAGCTCGAAAATTAGTGTGAAATCAAGCTAAAAATCACCGAATTCAGTACTCGGAGTCAACGGATATTCATAAAACCGTTTACGTAAAGAAACCATATTTCGCGGCTAACTAGGTGAAACGAGACCAACTAGCCACGAGTTCTGAAATCAAAATCCGAAACTCCAAGATTGTAGAGCTGGAAAAGTAGTGTGAAATCAAGCTAAAAATCACCGAATTCAGAACTCGGAGTCAACGGATATTCATAAAACCGTTTACGTAAAGAAACCATATTTCGCGGCTAACTAGGTGGAACGAGACCTACTAGCCACGAGTTCTGAAATCAAAATCCGACACGCCAAGATTGTAGAGCTCGAAAATTAGTGTGAAATCAAGCTAAAAATCACCGAATTCAGTACTCGGAGTCAACGGATATTCATAAAACCGTTTACGTAAAGAAACCACATTTCGCGGCTAACTAGGTGCAACAAGACCAACTAGCCACGAGTTCTGAAATCAAAATCCGAAATGCCAGGATCGTAGAGCTCGAAAAGTAGTGTGAAATCAAGCTAAAAATCACCGAATTCAGAACTCGGAGTCAACGGATATTTCTAAAACCGTTTACGTAAAGAAACCACATTTCGCGGCTAACTAGGTGAAACGAGACCTACTAGCCACCAGTTCTGAAATCAAAATCGGAAACGCCAGGATTGTAGAGCTCGAAAAGAAGTGTGAAATCAAGCTAAAAATCACCGAATTCAGAACTCGGAGTCAACGGATATTCATAAAACCGTTTACGTAAAGAAACCACATTTCGCGGCTAACTAGGTGAAACGAGACCAACTAGCCACGAGTTCTGAAATCAAAATCCGAAACGCCAGGATCGTAGAGCTCGAAAAGTAGTGTGAAATCAAGCTAAAAATCACCGAATTCAGAACTCGGAGTCAACGGATATTACTAAAACCGTTTACGTAAAGAAACCACATTTCGCGGCTAAATAGGTGAAACGAGACCTACTAGCCACGAGTTCTAAAATCGAAATCCGAAAATCCAGGATTGTAGAGCTCGAAAAGTAGTGTGTAATCAAGCTAAAAATCACCGTATTCAGAACTCGGAGTCAACGGATATTCATAAAACCGTTTACGTAAAGAAACCACATTTTGCGGCTAACTAGGTGAAACGAGACCTACTAGTCACGAGTTCTGAAATCAAAATCCGAAACGCCAAGATTGTAGAGCTCAAAAATTAGTGTGAAATCAAGCTAAAAATCACCGAATTCAGAACTCGGAGTCAATGGATATTCATAAAACCGTTTACGTAAAGAAACCACATTTCGCGGCTAACTAGGTGAAACGAGACCTACTAGCCACGAGTTCTGAAATCGAAATCCGAAAACTAAGGATTGTAGAGCTCGAAAAGTAGTGTGAAATCAAGCTAAAAATCACCGAATTCAGAACTCGGAGTCAACGGATATTCATAAAACCGTTTACGTAAAGAAACCACATTTCGCGGCTAACTAGGTGAAACGAGACCTACTAGCCACGAGTTCTAAAATAAAAATCCGAAAACTCAGGATTGTAGAGCTCGAAAAGTAGTGTGAAATCAAGCTAAAAATCACCGAATTCAGAACTCGGAGTCAACGGATATTCATAAAACCGTTTACGTAAAGAAACCACATTTCGCGGCTAACTAGGTGAAACGAGACCTACTAGCCACGAGTTCTAAAATAAAAATCCAAAAACCCAGGATTGTAGAGCTCGAAAAGTAGTGTGAAATCAAGCTAAAAATCACCGAATTCAGAACTCGGAGTCAACGGATATTCATAAAATCATTTACGTAAAGAAACCACATTTCGCGGCTAACTAGGTGGAACGAGACCTACTAGCCACGAGTTCTGAAATCAAAATCCGACACGCCAAGATTGTAGAGCTCGAAAATTAGTGTGAAATCAAGCTAAAAATCACCGAATTCAGTACTCGGAGTCAACGGATATTCATAAAACCGTTTACGTAAAGAAACCATATTTCGCGGCTAACTAGGTGAAACGAGACCAACTAGCCACGAGTTCTGAAATCAAAATCCGAAACGCCAAGATTGTAGAGCTGGAAAAGTAGTGTAAAATCAAGCTAAAAATCACCGAATTCAGAACTCGGAGTCAACGGATATTCATAAAACCGTTTACGTAAAGAAACCATATTTCGCGGCTAACTAGGTGGAACGAGACCTACTAGCCACGAGTTCTGAAATCAAAATCCGACACGCCAAGATTGTAGAGCTCGAAAATTAGTGTGAAATCAAGCTAAAAATCACCGAATTCAGTACTCGGAGTCAACGGATATTCATAAAACCGTTTACGTAAAGAAACCACATTTCGCGGCTAACTAGGTGCAACAAGACCAACTAGCCACGAGTTCTGAAATCAAAATCCGAAATGCCAGGATCGTAGAGCTCGAAAAGTAGTGTGAAATCAAGCTAAAAATCACCGAATTCAGAACTCGGAGTCAACGGATATTCCTAAAACCGTTTACGTAAAGAAACCACATTTCGCGGCTAACTAGGTGAAACGAGACCTACTAGCCACCAGTTCTGAAATCAAAATCGGAAACGCCAGGATTGTAGAGCTCGAAAAGTAGTGTGAAATCAAGCTAAAAATCACCGAATTCAGAACTCGGAGTCAACGGATATTCATAAAACCGTTTACGTAAAGAAACCACATTTCACGGCTAACTAGGTGAAACGAGACCAACTAGCCACGAGTTCTGAAATCAAAATCCGAAACGCCAGGATCGTAGAGCTCGAAAAGTAGTGTGAAATCAAGCTAAAAATCACCGAATTCAGAACTCGGAGTCAACGGATATTACTAAAACCGTTTACGTAAAGAAACCACGTTTCGCGGCTAAATAGGTGAAACGAGACCTACTAGCCACGAGTTCTAAAATCGAAATCCGAAAATCCAGGATTGTAGAGCTCGAAAAGTAGTGTGTAATCAAGCTAAAAATCACCGTATTCAGAACTCGGAGTCAACGGATATTCATAAAACCGTTTACGTAAAGAAACCACATTTTGCGGCTAACTAGGTGAAACGAGACCTACTAGTCACGAGTTCTGAAATCGAAATCCGAAACGCCAAGATTGTAGAGCTCGAAAATTAGTGTGAAATCAAGCTAAAAATCACCGAATTCAGAACTCGGAGTCAATGGATATTCATAAAACCGTTTACGTAAAGAAACCACATTTCGCGGCTAACTAGGTGAAACGAGACCTACTAGCCACGAGATCTGAAATCGAAATCCGAAAACTAAGGATTGTAGAGCTCGAAAAGTAGTGTGAAATCAAGCTAAAAATCACCGAATTCAGAACTCGGAGTCAACGGATATTCATAAAACCGTTTACGTAAAGAAACCACATTTCGCGGCTAACTAGGTGAAACGAGACCAACTAGCCACGAGTTCTGAAATCAAAATCCGAAACGCCAGGATGGTAGAGCTCGAAAATTAGTGTGTAATCAAGCTAAAAATCACCAAATTCAGAACTCGGACTCAACGGATATTCATAAAACCGTTTACGTAAAGAAACAACATTTTGCGGCTAACTAGGTGAAACGAGACCTACTAGTCACGAGTTCTGAAATCGAAATCCGAAACGCCAAGATTGTAGAGCTCGAAAATTAGTGTGAAATCAAGCTAAAAATCACCGAATTCAGAACTCGGAGTCAATGGATATTCATAAAACCGTTTACGTAAAGAAACCACATTTCGCGGCTAACTAGGTGAAACGAGACCTACTAGCCACGAGATCTGAAATCGAAATCCGAAAACTAAGGATTGTAGAGCTCGAAAAGTAGTGTGAAATCAAGCTAAAAATCACCGAATTCAGAACTCGGAGTCAACGGATATTCATAAAACCGTTTACGTAAAGAAACCACATTTCGCGGCTAACTAGGTGAAACGAGACCAACTAGCCACGAGTTCTGAAATCAAAATCCGAAACGCCAGGATGGTAGAGCTCGAAAATTAGTGTGTAATCAAGCTAAAAATCACCAAATTCAGAACTCGGACTCAACGGATATTCATAAAACCGTTTACGTAAAGAAACAACATTTCGCGGCTAACTAGGTGAAACGAGACCAACTAGCCACGAGCTCTGAAATCAAAATCCGAAACGCCAGGATCGTAGAGCTCGAAAAGTAGTGTGAAATCAAGCTAAAAATCACCGAATTCAGAACTCGGAGTCAACGGATATTCATAAAACCGTTTACGTAAAGAAACCACATTTCGCGGCAAACTAGGTGAAACGAGACCTACTAGGCACGAGTTCTGAAATCAAAATCCGAAACCCCAAGATTGTAGAGCTTGAAAAGTAGTGTGAAATCAAGCTAAAAATCACCGAATTCAGAACTCGGAGTCAACGGATATTCATAAAACCGTTTACGTAAAGAAACCACATTTCGCGGCTAACTAGGTGGAACGAGACCTACTAGCCACGAGTTCTGAAATCAAAATCCGACATGCCAAGATTGTAGAGCTCGAAAATTAGTGTGAAATCAAGCTAAAAATCACCGAATTCAGTACTCGGAGTCAACGGATATTCATAAAACCGTTTACGTAAAGAAACCACATTTCGCGGCTAACTAGGTGAAACGAGACCAACTAGCCACGAGTTCTGAAATCAAAATCTGAAATGCCAGGATCGTAGAGCTCGAAAAGTAGTGTGTAATCAAGCTAAAAATCACCGAATTCAGAACTCGGAGTCAACGGATATTCATAAAACCGTTTACGTAAAGAAACCACATTTCGCGGCTAACTAGGTGCAACGAGACCTACTTGCCACGAGTTCTGAAATCAAAATCCCAAAAGCCAAGATTGTAGAGCTTGAAAAGTAGTGTGAAATCAAGCTAAAAATCACCAAATTCAGAACTTGGAGTCAACGGATATTCATAAAACCGTTTACGTAAAGAAACCACATTTCGCGGCTAACTAGGTGAAACGAGACCTACTAGCCACGAGTTCTGAAATCAAAATCCGACACGCCAAGATTGTAGAGCTCGAAAATTAGTGTGAAATCAAGCTAAAAATCACTGAATTCAGTACTCGGAGTCAACGGATATTCATAAAACCATTTACGTAAAGAAACCACATTTCGCGGCTAACTAGGTGAAACGAGACCTAATAGCCACGAGTTCTGAAATCAAAATCCGAAATGCCAGGATTGTAGAGCTCGAAAAGTAGTGTGAAATCAAGCTAAAAATCACCGAATTCAGAACTCGGAGTCAACGGATATTCCTAAAACCGTTTACGTAAAGAAACCACATTTCGCGGCTAACTAGGTGAAACGAGACCTACTAGCCACGAGTTCTGAAATAAAAATCTGAAATGCCAGGATTGTAGAGCTCGAAAAGTAGTGTGAAATCAAGCTAAAAATCACCGAATTCAGAACTCGGAGTCAACGGATATTCCTAAAACCATTTACGTAAAGAAACCACATTTCGCGGCTAAATAGGTGAAACGAGACCAACTTGCCACGAGTTCTGAAATCAAAATCCGAAACGCCAGGATGGTAGAGCTCGAAAAGTAGTGTGTAATCAAGCTAAAAATCACCGAATTCAGAATTCGGAGTCAACGGATTTTCACGAAACCGTTTACGTAAAGAAACCACATTTCGCGGCTAACTAGGTGAAACGAGACCTACTAGCCACGAGTTCTGAAATCAAAATCCGAAATGCCAGGATTGTAGAGCTCGAAAAGTAGTGTGAAATCAAGCTAAAAATCACCGAATTCAGAAGTCAGAGTCAACGGATATTCATAAAACCGTTTACGTAAAGAAACCACATTTCGCGGCTAACTAGGTGAAACGAGAGCAACTAGCCACGAGTTCTGAAATCAAAATCCGAAATGCCAGGATCGTAGAGCTCGAAAAGTAGTGTGAAATCAAGCTAAAAATCACCGAATTCAGAACTCGGAGTCAACGGATATTCATAAAACCGTTTACGTAAAGATACCACATTTCGCGGCTAACTAGGTGCAACGAGACCTACTTGCCACGAGTTCTGAAATCAAAATCCCAAAAGCCAAGATTGTAGAGCTTGAAAAGTAGTGTGAAATCAAGCTAAAAATCACTGAATTCAGTACTCGGAGTCAACGGATATTCATAAAACCGTTTACGTAAAGAAACCACATTTCGCGGCTAACTAGGTGAAACGAGACCTAATAGCCACGAGTTCTGAAATCAAAATCCGAAATGCCAGGATTGTAGAGCTCGAAAAGTAGTGTGAAATCAAGCTAAAAATCACCGAATTCAGAACTCGGAGTCAACGGATATTCCTAAAACCGTTTACGTAAAGAAACCACATTTCGCGGCTAACTAGGTGAAACGAGACCTACTAGCCACGAGTTCTGAAATAAAAATCTGAAATGCCAGGATTGTAGAGCTCGAAAAGTAGTGTGAAATCAAGCTAAAAATCACCGAATTCAGAACTCGGAGTCAACGGATATTCCTAAAACCATTTACGTAAAGAAACCACATTTCGCGGCTAAATAGGTGAAACGAGACCAACTTGCCACGAGTTCTGAAATCAAAATCCGAAACGCCAGGATGGTAGAGCTCGAAAAGTAGTGTGTAATCAAGCTAAAAATCACCGAATTCAGAATTCGGAGTCAACGGATTTTCACGAAACCGTTTACGTAAAGAAACCACATTTCGCGGCTAACTAGGTGAAACGAGACCTACTAGCCACGAGTTCTGAAATCAAAATCCGAAATGCCAGGATTGTAGAGCTCGAAAAGTAGTGTGAAATCAAGCTAAAAATCACCGAATTCAGAAGTCAGAGTCAACGGATATTCATAAAACCGTTTACGTAAAGAAACCACATTTCGCGGCTAACTAGGTGAAACGAGAGCAACTAGCCACGAGTTCTGAAATCAAAATCCGAAATGCCAGGATCGTAGAGCTCGAAAAGTAGTGTGAAATCAAGCTAAAAATCACCGAATTCAGAACTCGGAGTCAACGGATATTCACAAAACCGTTTACGTAAAGATACCACATTTCGCGGCTAACTAGGTGCAACGAGACCTACTTGCCACGAGTTCTGAAATCAAAATCCCAAAAGCCAAGATTGTAGAGCTTGAAAAGTAGTGTGAAATCAAGCTAAAAATCACCAAATTCAGAACTCGGAGTCAACGGATATTCATAAAACCGTTTACGTAAAGAAACCACATTTCGCGGCTAACTAGGTGAAACGAGACCTACTAGCCACGAGTTCTGAAATCAAAATCCGACACGCCAAGATTGTAGAGCTCGAAAATTAGTGTGAAATCAAGCTAAAAATCACTGAATTCAGTACTCGGAGTCAACGGATATTCATAAAACCGTTTACGTAAAGAAACCACATTTCGCGGCTAACTAGGTGAAACGAGACCTAATAGCCACGAGTTCTGAAATCAAAATCCGAAATGCCAGGATTGTAGAGCTCGAAAAGTAGTGTGAAATCAAGCTAAAAATCACCGAATTCAGAACTCGGAGTCAACGGATATTCCTAAAACCGTTTACGTAAAGAAACCACATTTCGCGGCTAACTAGGTGAAACGAGACCTACTAGCCACGAGTTCTGAAATAAAAATCTGAAATGCCAGGATTGTAGAGCTCGAAAAGTAGTGTGAAATCAAGCTAAAAATCACCGAATTCAGAACTCGGAGTCAACGGATATTCCTAAAACCATTTACGTAAAGAAACCACATTTCGCGGCTAAATAGGTGAAACGAGACCAACTTGCCACGAGTTCTGAAATCAAAATCCGAAACGCCAGGATGGTAGAGCTCGAAAAGTAGTGTGTAATCAAGCTAAAAATCACCGAATTCAGAATTCGGAGTCAACGGATTTTCACGAAACCGTTTACGTAAAGAAACCACATTTCGCGGCTAACTAGGTGAAACGAGACCTACTAGCCACGAGTTCTGAAATCAAAATCCGAAACGCCAGGATTGTAGAGCTCGAAAAGTAGTGTGAAATCAAGCTAAAAATCACCGAATTCAGAAGTCAGAGTCAACGGATATTCATAAAACCGTTTACGTAAAGAAACCACATTTTGCGGCTAACTAGGTGAAACGAGACCTACTAGCCACGAGTTCTGAAATCGAAATCCGAAAACTAAGGATTGTAGAGCTCGAAAAGTAGTGTGAAATCAAGCTAAAAATCACCGAATTCAGAACTCGGAGTCAACGGATATTCATAAAACCGTTTACGTAAAGAAACCACATTTCGCGGCTAACTAGGTGAAACGAGACCTACTAGCCACGAGTTCTAAAATAAAAATCCGAAAACTCAGGATTGTAGAGCTCGAAAAGTAGTGTGAAATCAAGCTAAAAATCGCCGAATTCAGAACTCGGAGTCAACGGATATTCATAAAATCATTTACGTAAAGAAATCACATTTCGCGGCTAACTAGGTGAAACGAGACCTACTAGCCACGAGTTCTGAAATCGAAATCCAAAAACCCAGGATTGTAGAGCTCGAAAAGTAGTGTGAAATCAAGCTAAAAATCACCGAATTCAGAACTCGGAGTCAACGGATATTCATAAAATCATTTACGTAAAGAAACCACATTTCGCGGCTAACTAGGTGGAACGAGACCTACTAGCCGCGAGTTCTGAAATCAAAATCCGACACGCCAAGATTGTAGAGCTCGAAAAGTAGTGTGAAATCAAGCTAAAAATCACCGAATTCAGAACTCGGAGTCAACGGATATTCATAAAACCGTTTACGTAAAGAAACCACATTTCGCGGCAAACTAGGTGAAACGAGACCTACTAGGCACGAGTTCTGAAATCAAAATCCGAAACCCCAAGATTGTAGAGCTTGAAAAGTAGTGTGAAATCAAGCTAAAAATCACCGAATTCAGAACTCGGAGTCAACGGATATTCATAAAACCGTTTACGTAAAGAAACCACATTTCGCGGCTAACTAGGTGGAACGAGACCTACTAGCCACGAGTTCTGAAATCAAAATCCGACACGCCAAGATTGTAGAGCTCGAAAATTAGTGTGAAATCAAGCTAAAAATCACCGAATTCAGTACTCGGAGTCAACGGATATTCATAAAACCGTTTACGTAAAGAAACCACATTTCGCGGCTAACTAGGTGAAACGAGACCAACTAGCCACGAGTTCTGAAATCAAAATCTGAAATGCCAGGATCGTAGAGCTCGAAAAGTAGTGTGTAATCAAGCTAAAAATCACCGAATTCAGAACTCGGAGTCAACGGATATTCATAAAACCGTTTACGTAAAGAAACCACATTTCGCGGCTAACTAGGTGCAACGAGACCTACTTGCCACGAGTTCTGAAATCAAAATCCCAAAAGCCAAGATTGTAGAGCTTGAAAAGTAGTGTGAAATCAAGCTAAAAATCACCAAATTCAGAACTCGGAGTCAACGGATATTCATAAAACCGTTTACGTAAAGAAACCACATTTCGCGGCTAACTAGGTGAAACGAGACCTACTAGCCACGAGTTCTGAAATCAAAATCCGACACGCCAAGATTGTAGAGCTCGAAAATTAGTGTGAAATCAAGCTAAAAATCACTGAATTCAGTACTCGGAGTCAACGGATATTCATAAAACCGTTTACGTAAAGAAACCACATTTCGCGGCTAACTAGGTGAAACGAGACCTAATAGCCACGAGTTCTGAAATCAAAATCCGAAATGCCAGGATTGTAGAGCTCGAAAAGTAGTGTGAAATCAAGCTAAAAATCACCGAATTCAGAACTCGGAGTCAACGGATATTCCTAAAACCGTTTACGTAAAGAAACCACATTTCGCGGCTAACTAGGTGAAACGAGACCTACTAGCCACGAGTTCTGATATAAAAATCTGAAATGCCAGGATTGTAGAGCTCGAAAAGTAGTGTGAAATCAAGCTAAAAATCACCGAATTCAGAACTCGGAGTCAACGGATATTCCTAAAACCATTTACGTAAAGAAACCACATTTCGCGGCTAAATAGGTGAAACGAGACCAACTTGCCACGAGTTCTGAAATCAAAATCCGAAACGCCAGGATGGTAGAGCTCGAAAAATAGTGTGTAATCAAGCTAAAAATCACCGAATTCAGAATTCGGAGTCAACGGATTTTCACGAAACCGTTTACGTAAAGAAACCACATTTCGCGGCTAACTAGGTGAAACGAGACCTACTAGCCACGAGTTCTGAAATCAAAATCCGAAACGCCAGGATTGTAGAGCTCGAAAAGTAGTGTGAAATCAAGCTAAAAATCACCGAATTCAGAAGTCAGAGTCAACGGATATTCATAAAACCGTTTACGTAAAGAAACCACATTTCGCGGCTAACTAGGTGAAACGAGACCAACTAGCCACGAGTTCTGAAATCAAAATCCGAAATGCCAGGATCGTAGAGCTCGAAAAGTAGTGTGAAATCAAGCTAAAAATCACCAAATTCAGAACTCGGAGTCAACGGATATTCCTAAAACCGTTTACGTAAAGAAACCACATTTAGCGGCTAAATAGGTGAAACGAGACCTACTAGCCACGAGTTCTAAAATCAAAATCCGAAAATCCAGGATTGTAGAGCTTGAAAAGTAGTGTGTAATCAAGCTAAAAATCACCGAATTCAGAACTCGGAGTCAACGGATATTCATAAAACCGTTTACGTAAAGAAACCACATTTAGCGGCTAAATAGGTGAAACGAGACCTACTAGCCACGAGTTCTAAAATCAAAATCCGAAAATCCAGGATTGTAGAGCTTGAAAAGTAGTGTGTAATCAAGCTAAAAATCACCGAATTCAGAACTCGGAGTCAACGGATATTCATAAAACCGTTTACGTAAAGAAACCACATTTCGCGGCTAACTAGGTGAAACAAGACCTACTAGCCATGAGTTCTGAAATCAAAATCCGAAACGCCAAGATTGTAGAGCTCAAAAAGTAGTGTGAAATCAAGCTAAAAATCACTGAATTTAGAACTCGGAGTCAATGGATATTCATAAAACCGTTTACGTAAAGAAACCACATTTCGCGGCTAACTAGGTGAAACGAGACCTACTAGCCACGATTTCTGAAATCGAAATCCGAAAACTCAGGATTGTAGAGCTCGAAAAGTAGTGTGAAATCAAGCTAAAAATCACCGAATTCAGAACTCGTAGTCAACGGATATTCATAAAACCGTTTACGTAAAGAAACCACATTTCGCGGCTAACTAGGTGAAACGAGACCTACTAGCCACGAGTTCTGAAATCGAAATCCGAAAACTCAGGATTGTAGAGCTCGAAAAGTAGTGTGAAATCAAGCTAAAAATCACCGAATTCAGAACTCGGGGTCAACGGATATTCATAAAACCGTTTACGTAAAGAAACCACATTTCGCGGCTAACAAGGTGGAACGAGACCTACAAGCCACGAGTTCTGAAATAAAAATCCGAAACGCTAGGATTGTAGAGCTCAAAAAGTAGTGTGAAATCAAGCTAAAAATCACCGAATTCAGAACTCGGAGTAACGGATATTCATAAAACCGTTTACGTAAAGAAACCACATTTCGCGGCTTACTAGGTGAAACGAGACCAACTAGCCACGAGTTCTGAAATCAAAATCCGAAACACCAGGATCGTAGAGCTCGAAAAGTAGTGTGAAATCAAGCTAAAAATCACCGAATTCAGAACTCGTAGTCAACGGATATTCATAAAACCGTTTACGTAAAGAAACCACATTTCGCGGCTAACTAGGTGAAACGAGACCTACTAGCCACGAGTTCTGAAATCGAAATCCGAAAACCCAGGATTGTAGAGCTCGAAAAGTAGTGTGAAATCAAGCTAAAAATCACCGAATTCAGAACTCGGAGTCAACGGATATTCATAAAACCGTTTACGTAAAGAAACCACATTTCGCGGCTAACAAGGTGGAACGAGACCTACAAGCCACGAGTTCTGAATTAAAAATCCGAAACGCTAGGATTGTAGAGCTCAAAAAGTAGTGTGAAATCAAGCTAAAAATCACCGAATTCAGAACTCGGAGTCAACGGATATTCATAAAACCGTTTACGTAAAGAAACCACATTTCGCGGCTAAATAGGTGAAACGAGACCAACTAGCCACGAGTTCTGAAATCAAAATCCGAAACGCTAGGATTGTAGAGCTCAAAAAGTAGTGTTAAATCAAGCTAAAAATCACCGAATTCAGAACTCGGAGTAAACGGATATTCATAAAACCGTTTACGTAAAGAAACCACATTTCGCGGCTAACTAGGTGAAACGAGACCTCCTAGCCACGAGTTCTGAAATCGAAATGCAAAAAACCAGGATTGTAGAGCTCGAAAAGTAGTGTGTAATCAAGCTAAAAATCACCGAATTCAGAACTCGGAGTAAACGGATATTCATAAAACCGTTTACGTAAAGAAACCACATTTCGCGGCTAACTAGGTGAAACGAGACCAACTAGCCACGAGTTCTGAAATCAAAATCCGAAATGTCAGGATTGTAGAGCTCAAAAAGTAGTGTGAAATCAAGCTAAAAATCACCGAATTCAGAACTCGGAGTCAACGGATATTCATAAAACCGTTTACGTAAAGAAACCACATTTCGCGGCTAACTAGGTGAAACGAGACCTACTAGCCACGAGTTCTGAAATCAAAATCCGACACGCCAAGATTGTAGAGCTCGAAAATTAGTGTGAAATCAAGCTAAAAATCACCGAATTCAGTACTCGGAGTCAACGGATATTCATAAAACCGTTTACGTAAAGAAACCACATTTCGCGGCTAAATAGGTGAAACGAGACCTACTAGCCACGAGTTCTGAAATCAAAATCCGAAAACCCAGGATTGTAGAGCTCGAAAAGTAGTGTGAAATCAAGCTAAAAATCACCGAATTCAGAACTCGGAGTCAACGGATATTCATAAAACCGTTTACGTAAAGAAACCACATTTCGCGGCTAACTAGGTGAAACGAGACCTACTAGCCACGAGTTCTGAAATCAAAATCCGAAACGCCAGGATGGTAGAGCTCGAAAAGTAGTGTGTAATCAAGCTAAAAATCACCGAATTCAGAACTCGGAGTCAACGGATATTCATGAAACCGTTTACGTAAAGAAACCACATTTTGCGGCTAAATAGGTGAAACGAGACCAACTAGCCACGAGTTCTGAAATCAAAATCCGAAACGCCAGGATGGTAGAGCTCGAAAAGTAGTGTGTAATCAAGCTAAAAATCACCGAATTCAGAACTCAGAGTCAACGGATATTCATAAAACCGTTTACGTAAAGAAACCACATTTCGCGGCTAACAAGGTGGAACGAGACCTACTAGCCACGAGTTCTGAAATCAAAATCCGAAACGCCAGGATCGTAGAGCTCGAAAAGTAGTGTGAAATCAAGCTAAAAATCACCGAATTCAGAAGTCAGAGTCAACGGATATTCATAAAACCGTTTACGTAAAGAAACCACATTTCGCGGCTAACTAGGTGAAACGAGAGCAACTAGCCACGAGTTCTGAAATAAAAATCCGAAATGCTAGGATCGTAGAGCTCGAAAAGTAGTGTGAAATCAAGCTAAAAATCACCGAATTCAGAACTCGGAGTCAACGGATATTCATAAAACCGTTTACGTAAAGAAACCACATTTCGCGGCTAACTAGGTGCAACGAGACCTACTAGCCACGAGTTCTGAAATCAAAATCCGACACGCCAGGATCGTAGAGCTCGAAAAGTAGTGTGAAATCAAGCTAAAAATCACCGAATTCAGAACTCGTAGTCAACGGATATTCATAAAACCGTTTACGTAAAGAAACCACATTTCGCGGCTAACTAGGTGAAACGAGACCTACAAGCCACGAGTTCTGAAATCGAAATCCGAAAACCCAGGATTGTAGAGCTCGAAAAGTAGTGTGAAATCAAGCTAAAAATCACCGAATTCAGAACTCGGAGTCAACGGATATTCATAAAACCGTTTACGTAAAGAAACCACATTTCGCGGCTAAATAGGTGAAACGAGACATACTAGCCACGAGTTCTGAAATCAAAATCCGAAACGCTAGGATTGTAGAGCTCAAAAAGTAGTGTGTAATCAAGCTAAAAATCACCGAATTCAGAACTCGGAGTAAACGGATATTCATAAAACCGTTTACATAAAGAAACCACATTTCGCGGCTAACTAGGTGAAACGAGACCAACTAGCCACGAGTTCGGAATTCAAAATCCGAAATGTCAGGATTGTAGAGCTCAAAAAGTAGTGTGAAATCAAGCTAAAAATCACCGAATTCAGAACTCGGAATCAACGGATATTCATAAAACCGTTTACGTAAAGAAACCACATTTCGCGGCTAACTAGGTGAAACGAGACCTACTAGCCACGAGTTCTGAAATCAAAATCCGACACGCCAAGATTGTAGAGCTCGAAAATTAGTGTGAAATCAAGCTAAAAATCACCGAATTCAGTACTCGGAGTCAACGGATATTCATAAAACCGTTTACGTAAAGAAACCACATTTCGCGGCTAACTAGGTGAAACGAGACCTAATAGCCACGAGTTCTGAAATCAAAATCCGAAACGCGAGGATCGTAGAGCTCGAAAAGTAGTGTGAAATCAAGCTAAAAATCACTGAATTCAGAACTCGGAGTCAACGGATATTCATAAAACCGTTTACGTAAAGAAACCACATTTCGCGGCTAAATAGGTGAAACGAGACCTACTAGCCACGAGTTCTGAAATCGAAATCCGAAAACCCAGGATTGTAGAGCTCGAAAAGTAGTGTTAAATCAAGCTAAAAATCACCGAATTCAGAACTCGGAGTCAACGGATATTCCTAAAACCGTTTAGGGAAAGAAACCACATTTCGCGGCTAAATAGGTGAAACGAGACCAACTAGCCACGAGTTCTGAAATCAAAATCCAAAATGCCAGGATGGTAGAGCTCGAAAAGTAGTGTGTAATCAAGCTAAAAATCACCGAATTCAGAACCCGGAGTCAACGGATATTCATGAAACCGTTTACGTAAAGAAACCACATTTCGCGGCTAACTAGGTGAAACGAGACCTACTAGCCACGAGTTCTGAAATCAAAATCCAAAACTCCAGGATTGTAGAGCTCGAAAAGTAGTGTGAAATCAGGCTAAAAATCACCGAATTCAGAACTCAGAGTCAACGGATATTCATAAAACCGTTTACGTAAAGAAACCACATTTCGCGGCTAACTAGGTGAAACGAGACCAACTAGCCACGAGTTCTGAAATCAAAATCCGAAATGCCAGGATCGTAGAGCTCGAAAAGTAGTGTGAAATCAAGCTAAAAATCACCGAATTCAGAACTCGAAGTCAACGGATATTCCTAAAACCGTTTACGTAAAGAAACCACATTTAGCGGCTAAATAGGTGAAACGAGACCTACTAGCCACGAGTTCTAAAATCAAAATCCGAAAATCCAGGATTGTAGAGCTCGAAAAGTAGTGTGTAATCAAGCTAAAAATCACCGAATTCAGAACTCGGAGTCAACGGATATTCATAAAACCGTTTACGTAAAGAAACCATATTTCTCGGCTAACTAGGTGAAACGAGACCTACTAGCCACGAGTTCTGAAATCAAAATCCGAAACGCCAAGATTGTAGAGCTCGAAAAGTAGTGTGAAATCAAGCTAAAAATCACCGAATTCAGAACTCGGAGTCAATGGATATTCATAAAACCGTTTACATAAAGAAACCACATTTCGCGGCTAACTAGGTGAAACAAGACCTACTAGCCACGATTTCTGAAATCGAAATCCGAAAACTCAGGATTGTAGAGCTCGAAAAGTAGTGTGAAATCAAGCTAAAAATCACCGAATTCAGAACTCGTAGTCAACGGATATTCATAAAACCGTTTATGTAAAGAAACCACATTTCGCGGCTAACTAGATGAAACGAGACCTACTAGCCACGAGTTCTGAAATAAAAATCCGAGAACCCAGGATTGTAGAGCTCGAAAAGTAGTGTGAAATCAAGCTAAAAATCACCGAATTCAGAACTCGGAGTCAACGGATATTCATAAAACCGTTTACGTAAAGAAACCACATTTCGCGGCTAACAAG
The DNA here is from genome assembly GCA_963580455.1 of Euonymus europaeus. NCBI lineage: Eukaryota > Viridiplantae > Streptophyta > Magnoliopsida > Celastrales > Celastraceae > Euonymus > Euonymus europaeus. The sequence goes on from OY756964.1 coordinate 244,764, forward strand.
GTGGAACGAGACCTACAAGCCACGAGTTCTGAAATAAAAATCCGAAACGCTAGGATTGTAGAGCTCAAAAAGTAGTGTGAAATCAAGCTAAAAATCACCGAATTCAGAACTCGGAGTCAACGGATATTCCTAAAACCGTTTACGTAAAGAAACCACATTTCGCGGCTAAATAGGTGAAACGAGACCAACTAGCCACGAGTTCTGAAATCAAAATCCGAAACGCCAGGATGGTAGAGCTCGAAAAGTAGTGTGTAATCAAGCTAAAAATCACCGAATTCAGAACTCGGAGTCAACGGATATTCATGAAACCGTTTACGTAAAGAAACCACATTTCGCGGCTAACTAGGTGAAACGAGACCTACTAGCCACGAGTTCTGAAATCAAACTCCGACACGCCAAGATTGTAGAGCTCGAAAATTAGTGTGAAATCAAGCTAAAAATCACCGAATTCAGTACTCGGAGTCAACGGATATTCATAAAACCGTTTACGTAAAGAAACCACATTTCGCGGCTAACTAGGTGAAACGAGACCTAATAGCCACGAGTTCTGAAATCAAAATCCGAAAAACTAGGATTGTAGAGCTCGAAAAGTAGTGTGAAATCAAGCTAAAAATCACTGAATTCAAAACTCGGAGTCAACGGATATTCCTAAAACCGTTTACGTAAAGAAACCACATTTCGCGGCAAACTAGGTGAAACGAGACCTACTAGCCACGAGTTCTGAAATCAAAATCTGAAACGCCAGGATTGTAGAGCTCGAAAAGTAGTGTGAAATCAAGCTAAAAATCACCGAATTCAGAACTCGGAGTCAACGGATATTCCTAAAACCGTTTAGGGAAAGAAACCACATTTCGCGGCTAAATAGGTGAAACGAGACCAACTAGCCACGAGTTCTGAAATCAAAATCCGAAACGCCAGGATGGTAGAGCTCGAAAAGTAGTGTGTAATCAAGCTAAAAATCACCGAATTCAGAACTCGGAGTCAACGGATATTAATGAAACCGTTTACGTAAAGAAACCACATTTCGCGGCTAACTAGGTGAAACGAGACCTACTAGCCACGTGTTCTGAAATCAAAATCCGAAACGCCAGGATTGTAGAGCTCGAATAGTAGTGTGAAATCAAGCTAAAAATCACTGAATTCAGAACTCGGAGTCAACGGATAATCATAAAACCGTTTACGTAAAGAAACCACATTTCGCGGCTAACTAGGTGAAACGAGACCAACTAGCCACGAGTTCTGAAATCAAAATCCGAAATGCCAGGATCGTAGAGCTCGAAAAGTAGTGTGAAATCAAGCTAAAAATCACCGAATTCAAAACTCGGAGTCAAGGGATATTCATAAAACCGTTTACGTAAAGAAACCAAATTTCGCGGCTAACCAGGTGAAACGAGACCTACTAGCCACGAGTTCTGAAATCGAAATCCGAAAACCCAGGATTGTAGAGCTCGAAAAGTAGTGTGAAATCAAGCTAAAAATCACCGAATTCAGAACTCGGAGTCAACGGATATTCATAAAACCGTTTACGTAAAGAAACCACATTTCGCGGCTAACTAGGTGAAACAAGACCAACTAGCCACGAGTTCTGAAATCAAAATCAGAAACTCTAGGATCGTAGAGCTCGAAAAGTAGTGTGAAATCAAGCTAAAAATCACCGAATTCAGAACTCGGAGTCAACGGATATTCATAAAACCGTTTACGTAAAGAAACCACATTTCGCGGCTAAATAGGTGAAACGAGACCTACTAGCCACAAGTTCTGAAATCGAAATCCGAAAATCCAGGATTGTAGAGCTCGAAAAGTAGTGTGAAATCAAGCTAAAAATCACCGAATTCAGAACTCGGAGTCAACGGATATTCATAAAACCGTTTACGTAAAGAAACCACATTTCGCGGCTAAATAGGTGAAACGAGACCTACTATCCACGAGTTCTGAAATCGAAATCCGAAAATCCAGGATTGTAGAGCTCGAAAAGTAGTGTGAAATCAAGCTAAAAATTACCGAATTCAGAACTCGGAGTCAACGGATATTCATAAAACCTTTTACGTAAAGAAACTACATTTCGCGGCTAACTAGGTGAAACGAGACCAACTAGCCACGAGTTCTGAAATCAAAATCAGAAATGCCAGGATCGTAGAGCTCGAAAAGTAGTGTGAAATCAAGCTAAAAATCACCGAATTCAGAACTCGGAGTCAACGGATATTCATAAAACCGTTTACGTAAAGAAACCACATTTCGCGGTTAACTAGGTGAAACGATACCAACTAGCAACGAGTTCTGAAATCAAAATCCGAAACACCAGGATCGTAGAGCTCGAAAATTAGTGTGAAATCAAGCTAAAAATCACCGAATTCAGAACTCGGAGTCAACGGATATTCATAAAACCGTTTACGTAAAGAAACCACATTTCGCGGCTAACTAGGTGAAACGAGACCTACTAGCCACGAGTTCTGAAATCAAAATCCGAAACGCCAAGATTGTAGAGCTCGAAAAGTAGTGTGAAATCAAGATAAAAGTCACCGAATTCAGAACTCGGAGTCAATGGATATTCATAAAACCGTTTACGTAAAGAAACCACATTTCGCGGCTAACTAGGTGAAACGAGACCGACTTGCCACGAGTTCTGAAATCAAAATCAGAAATGCCAGGATCGTAGAGCTCGAAAAGTAGTGTGAAATCAAGCTAAAAATCACCGAATTCAGAACTCGGAGTCAACGGATATTCATAAAACCGTTTACGTAAAGAAACCACATTTCGCGGCTAAATAGGTGAAACGAGACCTACTAGCCACGAGTTCTGAAATCGAAATCCGAAAACCCAGGATTGTAGAGCTCGAAAACTAGTGTGTAATCATGCTAAAAATCACCGAATTCAGAACTCGGAGTCAACGGATATTCATAAAACCGTTTACGTAAAGAAACCGCATTTCGCGGCTAACTAGGTGAAACGAGACCTACTAGCCACGAGTTCTGAAATCGAAATCCGAAAACCCAGGATTGTAGAGCTCGAAAAGTAGTGTGAAATCAAGCTAAAAATCACCGAATTCAGAACTCGGAGTCAACGGATATTCATAAAACCGTTTACGTAAAGAAACCACATTTCGTGGCTAACTAGGTGAAACGAGACCTACTAGCCACGAGTTCTGAAATCGAAATCCGAAAACCTAATATCGTAGAGTCCAAAAAGTAGTGTGAAATCAAGCTAAAAATCACCGAATTCAGAACTCGGAGTCAACGGATATTCATAAAACCGTTTACGTAAAGAAACCACATTTCGCGGCTAACTAGGTGAAACGAGACCAACTAGCCACGATTTCTGATATTGAAATCCGAAAACCCAGGATTGTAGAGCTCGAAAAGTAGTGTGAAATCAAGCTAAAAATCGCCGAATTCAGAACTCGGAGTCAACGGATATTCATAAAACCGTTTACGTAAAGAAACCACATTTCGCGGCTAACTAGGTGAAACGAGACCTACTAGCCACGAGTTCTGAAATCGAAATCCGAAAACCTAATATTGTAGAGCTCGAAAAGTAGTGTGAAATCAAGCTAAAAATCACCGAATTCAGAACTCGGAGTCAACGGATATTCATAAAACCGTTTACGTAAAGAAACCACATTTCGCGGCTAACTAGGTGAAACGAGACCAACTTGCCACGAGTTCTGAAATCAAAATCAGAAATTCCAGGATCGTAGAGCTCGAAAAGTAGTGTGAAATCAAGCTAAAAATCACCGAATTCAGAACTCGGAGTCAACGGATATTCATAAAACCGTTTACGTAAAGAAACCACATTTCGCGGCTAAATAGGTGAAACGAGACCTACTAGCCACGAGTTCTGAAATCGAAATCCGAAAACCCACGATTGTAGAGCTCGAAAGCTAGTGTGTAATCAAGCTAAAAATCACCGAATTCAGAACTCGGAGTCAACGGATATTAATAAAACCGTTTACGTAAAGAAACCGCATTTCGCGGCTAACTAGGTGAAACGAGACCTACTAGCCACGAGTTCTGAAATCGAAATCCGAAAAACCAGGATTGTAGAGCTCGAAAAGTAGTGTGAAATCAAGCTAAAAATCACCGAATTCAGAACTCGGAGTCAACGGATATTCATAAAACCGTTTACGTAAAGAAACCACATTTCGTGGCTAACTAGGTGAAACGAGACCTACTAGCCACGAGTTCTGATATTGAAATCCGAAAACCCAGGATTGTAGAGCTCGAAAAGTAGTGTGAAATCAAGCTAAAAATCGCCGAATTCAGAACTCGGAGTCAACGGATATTCATAAAACCGTTTACGTAAAGAAACCACATTTCGCGGCTAACTAGGTGAAACGAGACCTACTAGCCACGAGTTCTGAAATCAAAATCCGAAAACCTAATATTGTAGAGCTCGAAAAGTAGTGTGAAATCAAGCTAAAAATCACCGAATTCAGAACTCGGAGTCAACGGATATTCATAAAACCGTTTACGTAAAGAAACCACATTTCGCGGCTAACTAGGTGAAACGAGACCAACTAGCCACGAGTTCTGAAATCAAAATCAGAAACGCCAGGATCGTAGAGCTCGAAAAGTAGTGTGAAATCAAGCTAAAAATCACCGAATTCAGAACTCGGAGTCAACGGATATTCATAAAACCGTTTACGTAAAGAAACCACATTTCGCGGCTAAATAGGTGAAACGAGACCTACTAGCCACGAGTTCTGAAATCGAAATCCGAAAACCCAGGATTGTAGAGCTCGAAAAGTAGTGAGAAATCAAGCTAAAAATCACCGAATTCAAAACTCGGAGTCAACGGATATTCATAAAACCGTTTACGTAAAGAAACCACATTTCGCGGCTAACTAGGTGAAACGAGACCTACTAGCCACGAGTTCTGAAATCGAAATCCGAAAATCCAGGAATGCCAGGATCGTAGAGCTCGAAAAGTAGTGTGAAATCAAGCTAAAAATCACCGAATTCAGAACTCGGAGTCAACGGATATTCATAAAACCGTTTACGTAAAGAAACCACATTTCGCGGCTAAATAGGTGAAACGAGACCTACTAGCCACGAGTTCTGAAATCGAAATCCGAAAACCCAGGATTGTAGAGCTCGAAAGCTAGTGTGTAATCAAGCTAAAAATCACCGAATTCAGAACTCGGAGTCAACGGATATTCATAAAACCGTTTACGTAAAGAAACCGCATTTCGCGGCAAACTAGGTGAAACGAGACCTACTAGCCACGAGTTCTGAAATCGAAATCAGAAAACCCAGGATTGTAGAGCTCAAAAAGTAGTGTGAAATCAAGCTAAAAATCACCGAATTCAGAACTCGGAGTCAACGGATATTCATAAAACCGTTTACGTAAAGAAACCACATTTCGTGGCTAACTAGGTGAAACGAGACCTACTAGCCACGAGTTCTGATATTGAAATCCGAAAACCCAGGATTGTAGAGCTCGAAAAGTAGTGTGAAATCAAGCTAAAAATCGCCGAATTCAGAACTCGGAGTCAACGGATATTCATAAAACCGTTTACGTAAAGAAACCACATTTCGCGGCTAACTAGGTGAAACGAGACCTACTAGCCACGAGTTCTGAAATCGAAATCCGAAAACCTAATATTGTAGAGCTCGAAAAGTAGTGTGAAATCAAGCTAAAAATCACCGAATTCAGAACTCGAAGTCAACGGATATTCATAAAACCGTTTACGTAAAGAAACCACATTTCGCGGCTAACTAGGTGAAACGAGACCAACTAGCCACGAGTTCTGAAATCAAAATCAGAAACGCCAGGATCGTAGAGCTCGAAAAGTAGTGTGAAATCAAGCTAAAAATCACCGAATTCAGAACTCGGAGTCAACGGATATTCATAAAACCGTTTACGTAAAGAAACCACATTTCGCGGATAAATAGGTGAAACGAGACCTACTAGCCACGAGTTCTGAAATCGAAATCCGAAATCCCAGGATTGTAGAGCTCGAAAAGTAGTGTGAAATCAAGCTAAAAATCACCGAATTCAGAACTCGGAGTCAACGGATATTCATAAAACCGTTTACGTAAAGAAACCACATTTCGCGGCTAACTAGGTGAAACGAGACCTACTAGCCACGAGTTCTGAAATCGAAATCCGAAAATCCACGATTGTAGAGCTCGAAAAGTAGTGTGAAATCAAGCTAAAAATCACCGAATTCAGAACTCGGAGTCAACGGATATTCATAAAACCGTTTACGTAAAGAAACTACATTTCGCGGCTAACTAGGTGAAACGAGACCAACTAGCCACGAGTTCTGAAATCAAAATCAGAAATGCCAGGATCGTAGAGCCCGAAAAGTAGTGTGAAATCAAGCTAAAAGTCACCGAATTCAGAACTCGGAGTCAATGGATATTCATAAAACCGTTTACGTAAAGAAACCACATTTCGCGGCTAACTAGCTGAAACGAGACCAACTTGCCACGATTTCTGAAATCAAAATCAGAAATGCCAGGATCGTAGAGCTCGAAAAGTAGTGTGAAATCAAGCTAAAAATCACCGAATTCAGAACTCGGAGTCAACGGATATTCATAAAACCGTTTACGTAAAGAAACCACATTTCGTGGCTAAATAGGTGAAACGAGACCTACTAGCCACGAGTTCTGAAATCGAAATCCGAAAACCCAGGATTGTAGAGCTCGAAAGCTAGTGTGTAATCAAGCTAAAAATCACCGAATTCAGAACTCGGAGTCAACGGATATTCATAAAACCGTTTACGTAAAGAAACCACATTTCGCGGCTAACTAGGTGAAACGAGACCTACTAGCCACGAGTTCTGAAATCGAAATCCGAAAATCCAGGATTGTAGAGCTCGAAAAGTAGTGTGAAATCAAGCTAAAAATCACCGAATTCAGAACTCGGAGTCAACGGATATTCATAAAACCGTTTACGTAAAGAAACCACATTTCGCGGCTAAATAGGTGAAACGAGACCTTCTAGCCACGAGTTCTGAAATCGAAATCCGAAAACGCAGGATTGTAGAGCTCGAAAAGTAGTGTGAAATCAAGCTAAAAATCACCGAATTCAGAACTCGGAGTCAACGGATATTCATAAAACCGTTTACGTAAAGAAACTACATTTCGCGGCTAACTAGGTGAAACGAGACCAACTAGCCACGAGTTCTGAAATCAAAATCAAAAATGCCAGGATCGTAGAGCTCGAAAAGTAGTGTGAAATCAAGCTAAAAGTCACCAAATTCAGAACTCGGAGTCAATGGATATTCATAAAACCGTTTACGTAAAGAAACCACATTTCGCGGCTAACTAGGTGAAACGATACCAACTTGCCACGAGTTCTGAAATCAAAATCAGAAATGCCAGGATCGTAGAGCTCGAAAAGTAGTGTGAAATCAAGCTAAAAATCACCGAATTCAGAACTCGTAGTCAACGGATATTCATAAAACCGTTTACGTAAAGAAACCACATTTCGCGGCTAAATAGGTGAAACGAGACCTACTAGCCACGAGTTCTGAAATCGAAATCCGAAAACCCATGATTGTAGAGCTCGAAAAGTAGTGAGAAATCAAGCTAAAAATCACCGAATTCCAAACTCGGAGTCAACGGATATTCATAAAACCGTTTACGTAAAGAAACCACATTTCGCGGCTAACTAGGTGAAACGAGACCTACTAGCCACGAGTTCTGAAATCGAAATCCGAAAATCCACGATTGTAGAGCTCGAAAAGTAGTGTGAAATCAAGCTAAAAATCACCGAATTCAGAACTCGGAGTCAACGGATATTCATAAAACCGTTTACGTAAAGAAACTACATTTCGCGGCTAACTAGGTGAAACGAGACCAACTAGCCACGAGTTCTGAAATCAAAATCAGAAATGCCAGGATCGTAGAGCCCGAAAAGTAGTGTGAAATCAAGCTAAAAATCACCGAATTCAGAACTCGGAGTCAACGGATATTCATAAAACCGTTTACGTAAAGAAACCGCATTTCGCGGCTAACTAGGTGAAACGAGACCAACTAGCCACGAGTTCTGAAATAGAAATCCGAAAACCCAGGATCGTAGAGCTCGAAAATTAGTGTGAAATCAAGTTAAAAATCACCGAATTCAGAACTCGGAGTCAACGGATATTCATAAAACCGTTTACGTAAAGAAACCACATTTCGCGGCTAACTAGGTGAAACGAGACCTACTAGCCACGAGTTCTGAAATCAAAATCCGAAACGCCAAGATTGTAGAGCTCGAAAAGTAGTGTGAAATCAAGCTAAAAGTCACCGAATTCAGAACTCGGAGTCAATGGATATTCATAAAACCGTTTACGTAAAGAAACCACATTTCGCGGCTAACTAGGTGAAACGAGACCAACTTGCCACGAGTTCTGAAATCAAAATAGGAAATGCCAGGATCGTAGAGCTCGAAAAGTAGTGTGAAATCAAGCTAAAAATCACCGAATTCAGAACTCGAGTCAACGGATATTCATAAAACCGTTTACGTAAAGAAACCACATTTCGCGGCTAAATAGGTGAAACGAGACCTACTAGCCACGAGTTCTGAAATCGAAATCCGAAAACCCAGGATTGTAGAGCTCGAAAGCTAGTGTGTAATCAAGCTAAAAATCACCGAATTCAGAACTCGGAGTCAACGGATATTCATAAAACCGTTTACGTAAAGAAACCACATTTCGTGGCTAACTAGGTGAAACGAGACCTACTAGCCACGAGTTCTGATATTGAAATCTGAAAACCCAAGATTGGAGAGCTCGAAAAGTAGTGCGAAATCAAGCTAAAAATCGCCGAATTCAGAACTCGGAGTCAACGGATATTCATAAAACCGTTTACGTAAAGAAACCACATTTCGCGGCTAACTAGGTGAAACGAGACCTACTAGCCACGAGTTCTGAAATCGAAATCCGAAAACCTAATATCGTAGAGTCCAAAAAGTAGTGTGAAATCAAGCTAAAAATCACCGAATTCAGAACTCGGAGTCAACGGATATTCATAAAACCGTTTACGTAAAGAAACCACATTTCGCGGCTAACTAGGTGAAACGAGACCAACTAGCCACAATTTCTGATATTGAAATCCGAAAACCCAGGATTGTAGAGCTCGAAAAGTAGTGTGAAATCAAGCTAAAAATCGCCGAATTCAGAACTCGGAGTCAACGGATATTCATAAAACCGTTTACGTAAAGAAACCACATTTCGCGGCTAACTAGGTGAAACGAGACCAACTAGCCACGAGTTCTGAAATCAAAATCAGAAACGCTAGGATCGTAGAGCTCGAAAAGTACTGTGAAATCAAGCTAAAAATCACCGAATTCAGAACTCGGAGTCAACGGATATTCATAAAACCGTTTACGTAAAGAAACCACATTTCGCGGCTAAATAGGTGAAACGAGACCTACTAGCCACGAGTTCTGAAATCAAAATACGAAAATCCAGGATTGTAGAGCTCGAAAACTAGTGTGTAATCAAGCTAAATATCACTGAATTCAGAACTTGGAGTCAACGGATATTCATAAAACCGTTTACGTAAAGAAACCGCATTTCGCGGCTAACTAGGTGAAACGAGACCTACTAGCCACTAGTTTTGAAAACGAAATCCGAAAACAAAGGATTGTAGAGCTCGAAAAGTAGTGTGAAATCAAGCTAAAAATCACCGAATTCAGAACTCAGAGTCAACGGATATTCATAAAATCGTTTACGTAAAGAAACCACATTTCGTGGCTAACTAGGTGAAACGAGACCTACTAGCCACGAGTTCTGAAATTGAAATCCGAAAACCCAGGATTGTAGAGCTCGAAAATTAGTGTGAAATCAAGCTAAAAATCACCGAATTCAGAACTCGGAGTCAACGGATATTCATAAAACCGTTTACGTAAAGAAACCACATTTCGCGGCTAACTAGGTGAAACGAGACCTACTAGCCACGAGTTCTGAAATCGAAATCCGAAAACCTAAGATTGTAGAGCTCGAAAAGTAGTGTGAAATCAAGCTAAAAATCACCGAATTCAGAACTCGGAGTCAACGGATATTCATAAAACCGTTTACGTAAAGAAACCACATTTCGCGGCTAACTAGGTAAAACGAGACCAACTAGCCACGAGTTCTGAAATCAAAATCAGAAATGCAAGGATCGTAGAGCTAGAAAAGTAGTGTGAAATCAAGCTAAAAATCACCGAATTCAGAACTCGGAGTCAACGGATATTCATAAAACCGTTTACGTAAAGAAACCACATTTCGCGGCTAAATAGGTGAAACGAGACCTACTAGCCACGAGTTCTGAAATCAAAATCCGAAAACCCAGGATTGTAGAGCTCGAAAAGTAGTGTGAAATCAAGCTAAAAATCACCGAATTCAGAACTCGGAGTCAACGGATATTCATAAAACCGTTTACGTAAAGAAACCGCATTTCGCGGCTAACTAGGTGAAACGAGACCTACTAGCCACGAGTTCTGAAATCGAAATCCGAAAACCCATTATTGTAGAGCTTGAAAAGTAGTGTGAAATCAAGCTAAAAATCACCGAATTCAGAACTCGAAGTCAACGGATATTCATAAAACCGTTTACGTAAAGAAACCACATTTCGTGGCTAACTAGGTGAAACGAGACCTACTAGCCACGAGTTCTGAAATTGAAATCCGAAAACCCAGGATTGTAGAGCTCAAAAAGTAGTGTAAAATCAAGCTAAAAATCACCGAATTCAGAACTCGGAGTCAATGAATATTCATAAAACCGTTTACGTAAAGAAACCACATTTCGCGGCTAACTAGGTGAAACGAGACCTACTAGCCACGAGTTCTGAAATCGAAATCCGAAAACCTAATATTGTAGAGCTCGAAAAGTAGTGTGAAATCAAGCTGAAAATCACCGAATTCAGAACTCGGAGTCAACGGATATTCATAAAACCGTTTACGTAAAGAAACCACATTTCGCGGCTAACTAGGTGAAACGAGACCAACTAGCCACGAGTTCTGAAATCAAAATCAGAAACGCTAGGATCGTAGAGCTCAAAAAGTAGTGTGAAATCAAGCTAAAAATCACCGAATTCAGAACTCGGAGTCAACGGATATTCATAAAACCGTTTACGTAAAGAAACCATATTTCGCGGCTAAATAGGTGAAACGAGACCTACTAGCCACGAGTTCTGAAATCGAAATCCGAAAACCTAAGATTGTAGAGCTCGAAAAGTAGTGTGAAATCAAGCAAAAAATCACCGAATTCAGAACTCGGAGTCAACGGATATTCATAAAACCGTTTACGTAAAGAAACCACATTTCGCGGCTAACTAGGTGAAACGAGACCAACTTGCCACGAGTTCTGAAATCAAATTCAGAAATGCCAGGATCGTAGAGCTCGAAAAGTAGTGTGAAATCAAGCTAAAAATCACCGAATTCAGAACTCGGAGTCAACGGATATTCATAAAACCGTTTACGTAAAGAAACCGCATTTCGCGGCTAAATAGGTGAAACGAGACCTACTAGCCACGAGTTCTGAAATCGAAATCCGAAAACCCAGGATTGTAGAGCTCGAAAGCTAGTGTGTAATCAAGCTAAAAATCACCGAATTCAGAACTCGGAGTCAACGGATATTCATAAAACCGTTTACGTAAAGAAACCGCATTTCGCGGCTAACTAGGTGAAACGAGACCTACTAGCCACGAGTTCTGAAATCGAAATCCGAATACCCAGGATTGTAGAGCTCAAAAAGTAGTGTGAAATCAAGCTAAAAATCACCGAATTCAGAACTCGGAGTCAACGGATATTCATAAAACCGTTTACGTAAAGAAACCACATTTCGTGGCTAGCTAGGTGAAACGAGACCTACTAGCCACGAGTTCTGATATTGAAATCCGAAAACCCAGGATTGTAGAGCTCGAAAAGTAGTGTGAAATCAAGCTAAAAATCGCCGAATTCAGAACTCGGAGTTAACGGATATTCATAAAACCGTTTACGTAAAGAAACCACATTTCGCGGCTAACTAGGTGAAACGAGACCTACTAGCCACGAGTTCTGAAATCGAAATCCGAAAACCTAATATTGTAGAGCTCGAAAAGCAGTGTGAAATCAAGCTAAAAATCACCGAATTCAAAACTCGGAGTCAACGGATATTCATAAAACCGTTTACGTAAAGAAACCACATTTCGCGGCTAACTAGGTGAAACGAGACCAACTAGCCACGAGTTCTGAAATCAAAATCAGAAACGCCAGGATCGTAGAGCTCGAAAAGTAGTGTGAAATCAAGCTAAAAATCACCGAATTCAGAACTCGGAGTCAACGGATATTCATAAAACCGTTTACGTAAAGAAACCACATTTCGCGGCTAAATAGGTGAAACGAGACCTACTAGCCATGAGTTCTGAAATCGAAATCCGAAAACCTAAGATTGTAGAGCTCGAAAAGTAGTGTGAAATCAAGCTAAAAATCACCGAATTCAGAACTCGGAGTCAACGGATATTCATAAAACCGTTTACGTAAAGAAACCACATTTCGCGGCTAACTAGGTGAAACGAGACCAACTAGCCACGAGTTCTGAAATCAAAATCAGAAACGCCAGGATCGTAGAGCTCGAAAAGTAGTATGAAATCAAGCTAAAAATCACCGAATTCAGAACTCGGAGTCAACGGATATTCATAAAACCGTTTACGTAAAGAAACCACATTTCGCGGCTAAATAGTTGAAACGAGACTTACTAGCCACGAGTTCTGAAATCGAAATCCGAAAACTCAGGATTGTAGAGCTCGAAAAGTAGTGTGAAATCAAGCTAAAAATCACCGAATTCAGAACTCGGAGTCAACGGATATTCATAAAACCGTTTACGTAAAGAAACCACATTTCGCGGCTAACTAGGTGAAACGAGACCTACTAGCCACGAGTTCTGAAATCGAACTCCGAAAATTCAGGATTGTAGAGCTCGAAAAGTAGTGTGAAATCAAGCTAAAAATCACCGAATTTAGAACTCGGAGTCAACGGATATTCATAAAACCGTTTACGTAAAGAAACTACATTTCGCGGCTAACTAGGTGAAACGAGACCAACTAGCCACGAGTTCTGAAATCAAAATCAGAAATGCCAGGATCGTAGAGCTCGAAAAGTAGTGTGAAATCAAGCTAAAAATCACCGAATTCAGAACTCGGAGTCAACGGATATTCATAAAACCGTTTACGTAAAGAAACCACATTTCACGGCTAAATACGTGAAACGAGACCTACTTGCCACGAGTTCTGAAATCAAAATCAGAAATGCCAGGATCGTAGAGCTCGAAAAGTAGTGTGAAATCAAGCTAAAAATCACCGAATTCAGAACTCGGAGTCAACGGATATTCATAAAACCGTTTACGTAAAGAAACCACATTTCGCGGCTAAATAGGTGAAACGAGACCTACTAGCCACGAGTTCTGAAATCAAAATACGAAAATCCAGGATTGTAGAGCTCGAAAACTAGTGTGTAATCAAGCTAAATATCACTGAATTCAGAACTTGGAGTCAACGGATATTCATAAAACCGTTTACGTAAAGAAACCGCATTTCGCGGCTAACTAGGTGAAACGAGACCTACTAGCCACTAGTTTTGAAATCGAAATCCGAAAACAAAGGATTGTAGAGCTCGAAAAGTAGTGTGAAATCAAGCTAAAAATCACCGAATTCAGAACTCGGAGTCAACGGATATTCATAAAATCGTTTACGTAAAGAAACCACATTTCGTGGCTAACTAGGTGAAACGAGACCTACTAGCCACGAGTTCTGAAATTGAAATCCGAAAACCCAGGATTGTAGAGCTCGAAAATTAGTGTGAAATCAAGCTAAAAATCACCGAATTCAGAACTCGGAGTCAACGGATATTCATAAAACCGTTTACGTAAAGAAACCACATTTCGCGGCTAACTAGGTGAAACGAGACCTACTAGCCACGAGTTCTGAAATCGAAATCCGAAAACCTAAGATTGTAGAGCTCGAAAAGTAGTGTGAAATCAAGCTAAAAATCACCGAATTCAGAACTCGGAGTCAACGGATATTCATAAAACCGTTTACATAAAGAAACCACATTTCGCGGCTAACTAGGTAAAACGAGACCAACTAGCCACGAGTTCTGAAATCAAAATCAGAAATGCAAGGATCGTAGAGCTAGAAAAGTAGTGTGAAATCAAGCTAAAAATCACCGAATTCAGAACTCGGAGTCAACGGATATTCATAAAACCGTTTACGTAAAGAAACCACATTTCGCGGCTAAATAGGTGAAACGAGACCTACTAGCCACGAGTTCTGAAATCAAAATCCGAAAACCCAGGATTGTAGAGCTCGAAAAGTAGTGTGAAATCAAGCTAAAAATCACCGAATTCAGAACTCGGAGTCAACGGATATTCATAAAACCGTTTACGTAAAGAAACCGCATTTCGCGGCTAACTAGGTGAAACGAGACCTACTAGCCACGAGTTCTGAATTCGAAATCCGAAAACCCATTATTGTAGAGCTTGAAAAGTAGTGTGAAATCAAGCTAAAAATCACCGAATTCAGAACTCGGAGTCAACGGATATTCATAAAACCGTTTACGTAAAGAAACCACATTTCGTGGCTAACTAGGTTAAACGAGACCTACTAGCCACGAGTTCTGAAATTGAAATCCGAAAACCCAGGATTGTAGAGCTCAAAAAGTAGTGTGAAATCAAGCTAAAAATCACCGAATTCAGAACTCGGAGTCAACGAATATTCATAAAACCGTTTACGTAAAGAAACCACATTTCGCGGCTAACTAGGTGAAACGAGACCTACTAGCCACGAGTTCTGAAATCGAAATCCGAAAACCTAATATTGTAGAGCTCGAAAAGTAGTGTGAAATCAAGCTAAAAATCACCGAATTCAGAACTCGGAGTCAACGGATATTCATAAAACCGTTTACGTAAAGAAACCACATTTCGCGGCTAACTAGGTGAAACGAGACCAACTAGCCACGAGTTCTGAAATCGAAATCCGAAAACTCAGGATTGTAGAGCTCGAAAAGTAGTGTGAAATCAAGCTAAAAATCACCGAATTCAGAACTCGGAGTCAACGGATATTCATAAAACCGTTTACGTAAAGAAACCACATTTCGCGGCTAACTAGGTGAAACGAGACCTACTAGCCACGAGTTCTGAAATCGAACTCCGAAAATTCAGGATTGTAGAGCTCGAAAAGTAGTGTGAAATCAAGCTAAAAATCACCGAATTTAGAACTCGGAGTCAACGGATATTCATAAAACCGTTTACGTAAAGAAACTACATTTCGCGGCTAACTAGGTGAAACGAGACCAACTAGCCACGAGTTCTGAAATCAAAATCAGAAATGCCAGGATCGTAGAGCTCGAAAAGTAGTGTGAAATCAAGCTAAAAATCACCGAATTCAGAACTCGGAGTCAACGGATATTCATAAAACCGTTTACGTAAAGAAACCACATTTCACGGCTAAATAGGTGAAACGAGACCTACTTGCCACGAGTTCTGAAATCAAAATCAGAAATGCCAGGATCGTAGAGCTCGAAAAGTAGTGTGAAATCAAGCTAAAAATCACCGAATTCAGAACTCGGAGTCAACGGATATTCATAAAACCGTTTACGTAAAGAAACCACATTTCGCGGCTAAATAGGTGAAACGAGACCTACTAGCCACGAGTTCTGAAATCAAAATACGAAAATCCAGGATTGTAGAGCTCGAAAACTAGTGTGTAATCAAGCTAAATATCACTGAATTCAGAACTTGGAGTCAACGGATATTCATAAAACCGTTTACGTAAAGAAACCGCATTTCGCGGCTAACTAGGTGAAACGAGACCTACTAGCCACTAGTTTTGAAATCGAAATCCGAAAACAAAGGATTGTAGAGCTCGAAAAGTAGTGTGAAATCAAGCTAAAAATCACCGAATTCAGAACTCGGAGTCAACGGATATTCATAAAATCGTTTACGTAAAGAAACCACATTTCGTGGCTAACTAGGTGAAACGAGACCTACTAGCCACGAGTTCTGAAATTGAAATCCGAAAACCCAGGATTGTAGAGCTCGAAAATTAGTGTGAAATCAAGCTAAAAATCACCGAATTCAGAACTCGGAGTCAACGGATATTCATAAAACCGTTTACGTAAAGAAACCACATTTCGCGGCTAACTAGGTGAAACGAGACCTACTAGCCATGAGTTCTGAAATCGAAATCCGAAAACCTAAGATTGTAGAGCTCGAAAAGTAGTGTGAAATCAAGCTAAAAATCACCGAATTCAGAACTCGGAGTCAACGGATATTAATAAAACCGTTTACGTAAAGAAACCACATTTCGCGGCTAACTAGGTAAAACGAGACCAACTAGCCACGAGTTCTGAAATCAAAATCAGAAATGCAAGGATCGTAGAGCTAGAAAAGTAGTGTGAAATCAAGCTAAAAATCACCGAATTCAGAACTCGGAGTCAACGGATATTCATAAAACCGTTTACGTAAAGAAACCACATTTCGCGGCTAAATAGGTGAAACGAGACCTACTAGCCACGAGTTCTGAAATCAAAATCCGAAAACCCAGGATTGTAGAGCTCGAAAAGTAGTGTGAAATCAAGCTAAAAATCACCGAATTCAGAACTCGGAGTCAACGGATATTCATAAAACCGTTTACGTAAAGAAACCGCATTTCGCGGCTAACTAGGTGAAACGAGACCTACTAGCCACGAGTTCTGAAATCGAAATCCGAAAACCCATTATTGTAGAGCTTGAAAAGTAGTGTGAAATCAAGCTAAAAATCACCGAATTCAGAACTCGGAGTCAACGGATATTCATAAAACCGTTTACGTAAAGAAACCACATTTCGTGGCTAACTAGGTGAAACGAGACCTACTAGCCACGAGTTCTGAAATTGAAATCCGAAAACCCAGGATTGTAGAGCTCAAAAAGTAGTGTGAAATCAAGCTAAAAATCACCGAATTCAGAACTCGGAGTCAACGAATATTCATAAAACCGTTTACGTAAAGAAACCACATTTCGCGGCTAACTAGGTGAAACGAGACCTACTAGCCACGAGTTCTGAAATCGAAATCCGAAAACCTAATATTGTAGAGCTCGAAAAGTAGTGTAAAATCAAGCTAAAAATCACCGAATTCAGAACTCGGAGTCAACGGATATTCATAAAACCGTTTACGTAAAGAAACAACATTTCGCGGCTAACTAGGTGAAACGAGACCAACTAGCCACGAGTTCTGAAATCAAAATCAGAAACGCTAGGATCGTAGAGCTCGAAAATTAGTGTGAAATCAAGCTAAAAATCACCGAATTCAGAACTCGGAGTCAACGGATATTCATAAAACCGTTTACGTAAAGAAACCACATTTCGCGGCTAAATAGGTGAAACGAGACCTACTAGCCACGAGTTCTGAAATCGAAATCCGAAAACCTAAGATTGTAGAGCTCGAAAAGTAGTGTGAAATCAAGCAAAAAATCACCGAATTCAGAACTCGGAGTCAACGGATATTCATAAAACCGTTTACGTAAAGAAACCACATTTCGCGGCTAAATAGGTGAAACGAGACCTATTAGCCACGAGTTCTGAAATCGAAATCCGAAAACCCAGGATTGTAGAGCTCGAAAAGTAGTGTGAAATCAAGCTAAAAATCACCGAATTCAGAACTCGGAGTCAACGGATATTCATAAAACCGTTTACGTAAAGAAACCACATTTCGCGGCTAACTAGGTGAAACGAGACCTACTAGCCACGAGTTCTGAAATCGAAATCCGAAAATCCAGGATTGTAGAGCTCGAAAAGTAGTGTGAAATCAAGCTAAAAATCACCGAATTCAGAACTCGGAGTCAACGGATATTCATAAAACCGTTTACGTAAAGAAACGACATTTCGCGGCTAACTAGGTGAAACGAGACCAACTATCCACGAGTTCTGAAATCAAAATCAGAAATTCCAGGATCGTAGAGCTCGGAAAGTAGTGTAAAATCAAGCTAAAAATCACCGAATTCAGAACTCGGAGTCAACGGATATTCATAAAACCGTTTACGTAAAGAAACCACATTTCGCGGCTAACTGGGTGAAACGAGACCAACTAGCCACGAGTTCTGAAATCAAAATCCGAAACACCAGGATCGTAGAGCTCAAAAATTAGTGTGAAATCAAGCTAAAAATCACCGAATTCAGAACTCGGAGTCAACGGATATTCATAAAACCGTTTACGTAAAGAAACCACATTTTGCGGCTAACTAGGTGAAACGAGACCAACTAGCCACGAGTTCTGAAATCAAAATCAGAAATGCCAGGATCATAGAGCTCGAAAAGTAGTGTGAAATCAAGCTAAAAATCACCGAATTTAGAAGTCGGAGTCAACGGATATTCATAAAACCGTTTACGTAAAGAAACCATATTTCGCGGCTAAATAGGTGAAACGAGACCTACTAGCCACGAGTTCTGAAATCGAAATCCGAAAATCCAGGATTGTAGAGCTCGAAAAGTAGTGTGAAATCAAGCTAAAAATCACCGAATTCAGAACTCGGAGTCAACGGATATTCATAAAACCGTTTACGTAAAGAAACCACATTTCGCGGCTAACTAGGTGAAACGAGACCAACTAGCCACGAGTTCTGAAATCAAAATCAGAAACGCCAGGATCGTAGAGCTCGAAAAGTAGTGTGAAATCAAGCTAAAAATCACCGAATTCAGAAGTCGGAGTCAACGGATATTCATAAAACCGTTTACGTAAAGAAACCACATTTCGCGGCTAACTAGGTGAAACGAGACCTACTAGCCACGAGTTCTGAAATCGAAATCAGAAATGCCAGGATCGTAGAGCTCGAAAAGTAGTGTGAAATCAAGCTAAAAATCACCGAATTCAGAACTCGGAGTCAACGGATATTCATAAAACCGTTTACGTAAAGAAACCACATTTCGCGGCTAAATAGGTGAAACGAGACCTACTAGCCATGAGTTCTGAAATCGAAATCCGAAAACCTAAGATTGTAGAGCTCGAAAAGTAGTGTGAAATCAAGCTAAAAATCACCGAATTCAGAACTCGGAGTCAACGGATATTCATAAAACCGTTTACGTAAAGAAACCATATTTCGCGGCTAAATAGGTGAAACGAGACCAACTAGCCACGAGTTCTAAAATCAAAATCCGAAACGCGAGGATTGTAGAGCTCGAAAAGTAGTGTGAAATCAAGCTAAAAATCACCGAATTCAGAACTCGGAGTCAACGGATATTCATAAAACCGTTTACGTAAAGAAACCACATTTCGCGGCTAAATAGGTGAAACGAGACCTACTAGCCACGAGTTCTGAAATCAAAATACGAAATCCCAGGATTGTAGAGCTCGAAAAGTAGTGTGTAATCAAGCTAAAAATCACTGAATTCAGAACTCGGAGTCAACAGATATTCATAAAACCGTTTACGTAAAGAAACCACATTTCGCGGCTAAATAGGTGAAACGAGACCTACTAGCCACGAGTTCTGAAATCAAAATCCGAAAACAAAGGATTGTAGAGCTCGAAAAGTAGTGTGAAATCAAGCTAAAAATCACCGAATTCAGAACTCGGAGTCAACGGATATTCATAAAACCGTTTACGTAAAGAAACCACATTTCGCGGCTAAATAGGTGAAATGAGACCTACTAGCCACGAGTTCTGAAATCGAAATCCGAAAACAAAGGATTGTAGAGCTCGAAAAGTAGTGTGAAATCAAGCTAAAAATCACCGAATTCAGAACTCGGAGTCAACGGATATTCATAAAACCGTTTACGTAAAGAAACCACATTTCGCGGCTAACTAGGTGAAACGAGACCAACTAGCCACGAGTTCTGAAATCAAAATCAGAAACGCCAGGATCGTAGAGCTCGAAAAGTAGTGTGAAATCAAGCTAAAAATCACCGAATTCAGAACTCGGAGTCAACGGATATTCATAAAACCGTTTACGTAAAGAAACCACATTTCGTGGCTAACTAGGTGAAACGAGACCTACTAGCCACGAGTTCTGAAATTGAAATCCGAAAACCAAGGATTGTAGAGCTCGAAAAGTAGTGTGAAATCAAGCTAAAAATCACCGAATTCAGAACTCGGAGTCAACGGATATTCATAAAACCGTTTACGTAAAGAAACCACATTTTGCGGCTAACTAGGTGAAACGAGACCTACTAGCCACGAGTTCTGAAATCGAAATCCGAAAACCTAAGATTGTAGAGCTCGAAAAGTAGTGTGAAATCAAGCTAAAAATCACCGAATTCAGAACTCGGAGTCAACGGATATTCATAAAACCGTTTACGTAAAGAAACCACATTTCGCGGCTAACTAGGTGAAACGAGACGAACTTGCCACGAGTTCTGAAATCAAAATCAGAAATGCCAGGATCGTAGAGCTCGAAAAGTAGTGTGAAATCAAGCTAAAAATCACCGAATTCAGAACTCGGAGTCAACAGATATTCATAAAACCGTTTACGTAAAGAAACCACATTTCGCGGCTAAATAGGTGAAACGAGACCTACTAGCCAGGAGTTCTGAAATCGAAATTCGAAAACCCAGGATTGTAGAGCTCGAAAAGTAGTGTGTAATCAAGCTAAAAATCACCGAATTCAGAACTCGGAGTCAACGGATATTCATAAAACCGTTTACGTAAAGAAACCACATTTCGCGGCTAACTAGGTGAAACGAGACCTACTAGCCACGAGTTCTGAAATCGAAATCCGAAAACCTAAGATTGTAGAGCTCGAAAAGTAGTGTGAAATCAAGCTAAAAATCACCGAATTCAGAACTCGGAGTCAACGGATATTCATAAAACCGTTTACGTAAAGAAACCACATTTCGCGGCTAACTGGGTGAAACGAGACCAACTTGCCACGAGTTCTGAAATCAAAATCAGAAATGCCAGGATCGTAGAGCTCGAAAAGTAGTGTGAAATCAAGCTAAAAATCACCGAATTCAGAACTCGGAGTCAACAGATATTCATAAAACCGTTTACGTAAAGAAACCACATTTCGCGGCTAAATAGGTGAAACGAGACATACTAGCCAGGAGTTCTGAAATCGAAATTCGAAAACCCAGGATTGTAGAGCTCGAAAAGTAGTGTGTAATCAAGCTAAAAATCACCAAATTCAGAACTCGGAGTCAACGGATATTCATAAAACCGTTTACGTAAAGAAACCACATTTCGCGGCTAACTAGGTGAAACGAGACCTACTAGCCACGAGTTCTGAAATCGAAATCCGAAAACCTAAGATTGTAGAGCTCGAAAAGTAGTGTGAAATCAAGCTAAAAATCACCGAATTCAGAAATCGGAGTCAACGGATATTCATAAAACCGTTTACGTAAAGAAACCACATTTCGCGGCTAACTAGGTGAAACGAGACCAACTAGCCACGAGTTCTGAAATTAAAATCAGAAAAGCCAGGATCGTAGAGCTCGAAAATTAGTGTGAAATCAAGCTAAAAATCACCGAATTCGGAACTCGGAGTCAACGGATATTCATAAAACCGTTTACGTAAAGAAACCACATTTCGCGGCTAAATAGGTGAAACGAGACCTACTAGCCACGAGTTCTGAAATCGAAATCCGAAAACCCAGGATTGTAGAGCTCGAAAAGTAGTGTGAAATCAAGCTAAAAATCACCGAATTCAGAACTCGGAGTCAACGGATATTTATAAAACCGTTTACGTAAAGAAACCACATTTCGCGGCTAACTAGGTGAAACGAGACGTACTAGCCACGAGTTCTGAAATCAAAATCTGAAAATCCAGGATTTTAGAGCTCGAAAAGTAGTGTGAAATCAAGCTAAAAATCACCGAATTCAGAACTCGGAGTCAACGGATATTCATAAAACCGTTTACGTAAAGAAACCACATTTCACGGCTAACTAGGTGAAACGAGACCTACTAGCCACGAGTTCTAAAATCGAAATCCGAAAACCCAGGATTGTAGAGCTCGAAAAGTAGTGTGAAATCAAGCTAAAAATCACCGAATTCAGAACTCGGAGTCAACGGATATTCATAAAACCGTTTACGTAAGGAAACCACATTTCGCGGCTAACTAGGTGAAACGAGACCTACTAGCCACGAGTTCTGAAATCGAAATCCGAAAACCTAAGATTGTAGAGCTCAAAAATTAGTGTGAAATCAAGCTAAAAATCACCGAATTCAGAACTCGGAGTCAACGGATATTCATAAAACCGTTTACGTAAAGAAACCACATTTCGCGGCTAACTAGGTGAAACGAGACCTACTAGCCACGAGTTCTGAAATCAAAATCCGAAAACCTAAGATTGTAGAGCTCAAAAATTAGTGTGAAATCAAGCTAAAAATCACCGAATTCAGAACTCGGAGTCAACGGATATTCATAAAACCGTTTACGTAAAGAAACCACATTTCGCGGCTAACTAGGTGAAACGAGACCAACTAGCCACGAGTTCTGAAATCAAAATCAGAAACGCCAGGATCGTAGAGCTCAAAAAGTAGTGTGAAATCAAGCTAAAAATTACCGAATTCAGAACTCGGAGTCAAAGGATATTCATAAAACCGTTTACGTAAAGAAACAACATTTCGCGGCTAAATAGGTGAAACGAGACCTACTAGCCACGAGTTCTGAAATCGAAATCCAAAAACCCAGGATTGTAGAGCTCGAAAAGTAGTGTGAAATCAAGCTAAAAATCACCGAATTCAGAACTCGGAGTCAACGGATATTCATAAAACCGTTTACGTAAAGAAACCACATTTCGTGGCTAACTAGGTGAAACGAGACCTACTAGCCACGAGTTCTGAAATCAAAATCAGAAAAGCCAGGATCGTAGAGCTCGAAAATTAGTGTGAAATCAAGCTAAAAATCACCGAATTCGGAACTCGGAGTCAACGGATATTCATAAAACCGTTTACGTAAAGAAACCACATTTCGCGGCTAAATAGGTGAAACGAGACCTACTAGCCACGAGTTCTGAAATCGAAATCCGAAAACCCAGGATTGTAGAGCTCGAAAAGTAGTGTGAAATCAAGCTAAAAATCACCGAATTCAGAACTCGGAGTCAACGGATATTTATAAAACCGTTTACGTAAAGAAACCACATTTCGCGGCTAACTAGGTGAAACGAGACCTACTAGCCACGAGTTCTGAAATCGAAATCCGAAAATCCAGGATTTTAGAGCTCGAAAAGTAGTGTGAAATCAAGCTAAAAATCACCGAATTCAGAACTCGGAGTCAACGGATATTCATAAAACCGTTTACGTAAAGAAACCACATTTCACGGCTAACTAGGTGAAACGAGACCTACTAGCCACGAGTTCTGAAATCGAAATCCGAAAACCCAGGATTGTAGAGCTCGAAAAGTAGTGTGAAATCAAGCTAAAAATCACCGAATTCAGAACTCGGAGTCAACGGATATTCATAAAACCGTTTACGTAAAGAAACCACATTTCGCGGCTAACTAGGTGAAACGAGACCTACTAGCCACGAGTTCTGAAATCAAAATCCGAAAACCCAGGATTGTAGAGCTCGAAAAGTAGTGTGTAATCAAGCTAAAAATCGCCGAATTCAGAACTCGGAGTCAACGGATATTCATAAAACCGTTTACGTAAAGAAACCACATTTCGCGGCTAACTAGGTGAAACGAGACCTACTAGCCACGAGTTCTGAAATCGAAATCCGAAAACCTAAGATTGTAGAGCTCGAAAAGTAGTGTGAAATCAAGCTAAAAATCACCGAATTCAGAACTCGGAGTCAACGGATATTCATAAAACCGTTTACGTAAAGAAACCACATTTCGCGGCTAACTAGGTGAAACGAGACCAACTAGCCACGAGTTCTGAAATCAAAATCAGAAAAGCCAGGATCGTAGAGCTCGAAAATTAGTGTGAAATCAAGCTAAAAATCACCGAATTCGGAACTCGGAGTCAACGGATATTCATAAAACCGTTTACGTAAAGAAACCACATTTCGCGGCTAAATAGGTGAAACGAGACCTACTAGCCACGAGTTCTGAAATCGAAATCCGAAAACCCACGATTGTAGAGCTCGAAAAGTAGTGTGAAATCAAGCTAAAAATCACCGAATTCAGAACTCGGAGTCAACGGATATTTATAAAACCGTTTACGTAAAGAAACCACATTTCGCGGCTAACTAGGTGAAACGAGACCTACTAGCCACGAGTTCTGAAATCGAAATCCGAAAATCCAGGATTTTAGAGCTCGAAAAGTAGTGTGAAATCAAGCTAAAAATCACCGAATTCAGAACTCGGAGTCAACGGATATTCATAAAACCGTTTACGTAAAGAAACCACATTTCACGGCTAACTAGGTGAAACGAGACCTACTAGCCACGAGTTCTGAAATCGAAATCCGAAAACCCAGGATTGTAGAGCTCGAAAAGTAGTGTGAAATCAAGCTAAAAATCACCGAATTCAGAACTCGGAGTCAACGGATATTCATAAAACCGTTTACGTAAAGAAACCACATTTCGCGGCTAACTAGGTGAAACGAGACCTACTAGCCACGAGTTCTGAAATCGAAATCCGAAAACCTAAGATTGTAGAGCTCAAAAATTAGTGTGAAATCAAGCTAAAAATCACCGAATTCAGAAATCGGAGTCAACGGATATTCATAAAACCGTTTACGTAAAGAAACCACATTTCGCGGCTAACTAGGTGAAACGAGACCTACTAGCCACGAGTTCTGAAATCAAAATCCGAAAACCTAAGATTGTAGAGCTCAAAAATTAGTGTGAAATCAAGCTAAAAATCACCGAATTCAGAACTCGGAGTCAACGGATATTCATAAAACCGTTTACGTAAAGAAACCACATTTCGCGGCTAACTAGGTGAAACGAGACCAACTAGCCACGAGTTCTGAAATCAAAATCAGAAATGCCAGGATCGTAGAGCTCGAAAAGTAGTGTGAAATCAAGCTAAAAATTACCGAATTCAGAACTCGGAGTCAAAGGATATTCATAAAACCGTTTACGTAAAGAAACAACATTTCGCGGCTAAATAGGTGAAACGAGACCTACTAGCCACGAGTTCTGAAATCGAAATCCGAAAACCCAGGATTGTAGAGCTCGAAAAGTAGTGTGAAATCAAGCTAAAAATCACCGAATTCAGAACTCGGAGTCAACGGATATTCATAAAACCGTTTACGTAAAGAAACCACATTTCGTGGCTAACTAGGTGAAACGAGACCTACTAGCCACGAGTTCTGAAATTGAAATCCGAAAACCCAGGATTGTAGAGCTCGAAAAGTAGTGTGAAATCAAGCTAAAAATCACCAAATTCAGAACTCGGAGTCAACGGATATTCATAAAACCGTTTACGTAAAGAAACCACATTTCGCGGCTAACTAGGTGAAACGAGACCAACTAGCCACGAGTTCTGAAATCAAAATCAGAAACGCCAGGATCGTAGAGCTCGAAAAGTAGTGTGAAATCAAGCTAAAAATCACCGAATTCGGAACTCGGAGTCAACGGATATTCATAAAACCGTTTACGTAAAGAAACCACATTTCGCGGCTAAATAGGTGAAACGAGACCTACTAGCCACGAGTTCTGAAATCGAAATCCGAAAAACCAGGATTGTAGAGCTCGAAAAGTAGTGTGAAATCAAGCTAAAAATCACCGAATTCAGAACTCGGAGTCAACGGATATTCATAAAACCGTTTACGTAAAGAAACCACATTTCGCGGCTAACTAGGTGAAACGAGACCTACTAGCCACGAGTTCTGAAATCGAAATCCGAAAAACCAGGATTGTAGAGCTCGAAAAGTAGTGTGAAATCAAGCTAAAAATCACCGAATTCAGAACTCGGAGTCAACGGATATTCATAAAACCGTTTACGTAAAGAAACCACATTTCGCGGCTAAATAGGTGAAACGAGACCTACTAGCCACGAGTTCTGAAATCGAAATTCGAAAACCCAGGATTGTAGAGCTCGAAAAGTAGTGTGTAATCAAGCTAAAAATCACCGAATTCAGAACTCGGAGTCAACGGATATTCATAAAACCGTTTACGTAAAGAAACCACATTTCGCGGCTAACTAGGTGAAACGAGACCTACTAGCCACGAGTTCTGAAATCGAAATCCGAAAACCTAAGATTGTAGAGCTCGAAAAGTAGTGTGAAATCAAGCTAAAAATCACCGAATTCAGAACTCGGAGTCAACGGATATTCATAAAACCGTTTACGTAAAGAAACCACATTTCGCGGCTAACTAGGTGAAACGAGACCAACTAGCCACGAGTTCTGAAATCAAAATCAGAAAAGCCAGGATCGTAGAGCTCGAAAATTAGTGTGAAATCAAGCTAAAAATCACCGAATTCGGAACTCGGAGTCAACGGATATTCATAAAACCGTTTACGTAAAGAAACCACATTTCGCGGCTAAATAGGTGAAACGAGACCTACTAGCCACGAGTTCTGAAATCGAAATCCGAAAACCCAGGATTGTAGAGCTCGAAAAGTAGTGTGAAATCAAGCTAAAAATCACCGAATTCAGAACTCGGAGTCAACGGATATTTATAAAACCGTTTACGTAAAGAAACCACATTTCGCGGCTAACTAGGTGAAACGAGACCTACTAGCCACGAGTTCTGAAATCGAAATCCGAAAATCCAGGATTTTAGAGCTCGAAAAGTAGTGTGAAATCAAGCTAAAAATCACCGAATTCAGAACTCGGAGTCAACGGATATTCATAAAACCGTTTACGTAAAGAAACCACATTTCACGGCTAACTAGGTGAAACGAGACCTACTAGCCACGAGTTCTGAAATCGAAATCCGAAAACCCAGGATTGTAGAGCTCGAAAAGTAGTGTGAAATCAAGCTAAAAATCACCGAATTCAGAACTCGGAGTCAACGGATATTCATAAAACCGTTTACGTAAAGAAACCACATTTCGCGGCTAACTAGGTGAAACGAGACCTACTAGCCACGAGTTCTGAAATCGAAATCCGAAAACCTAAGATTGTAGAGCTCAAAAATTAGTGTGAAATCAAGCTAAAAATCACCGAATTCAGAACTCGGAGTCAACGGATATTCATAAAACCGTTTACGTAAAGAAACCACATTTCGCGGCTAACTAGGTGAAACGAGACCTACTAGCCACGAGTTCTGAAATCGAAATCCGAAAACCTAAGATTGTAGAGCTCAAAAATTAGTGTGAAATCAAGCTAAAAATCACCGAATTCAGAACTCGGAGTCAACGGATATTCATAAAACCGTTTACGTAAAGAAACCACATTTCGCGGCTAACTAGGTGAAACGAGACCAACTAGCCACGAGTTCTGAAATCAAAATCAGAAATGCCAGGATCGTAGAGCTCGAAAAGTAGTGTGAAATCAAGCTAAAAATTACCGAATTCAGAACTCGGAGTCAAAGGATATTCATAAAACCGTTTACGTAAAGAAACAACATTTCGCGGCTAAATAGGTGAAACGAGACCTACTAGCCACGAGTTCTGAAATCGAAATCCGAAAACCCAGGATTGTAGAGCTCGAAAAGTAGTGTGAAATCAAGCTAAAAATCACCGAATTCAGAACTCGGAGTCAACGGATATTCATAAAACCGTTTACGTAAAGAAACCACATTTCGTGGCTAACTAGGTGAAACGAGACCTACTAGCCACGAGTTCTGAAATTGAAATCCGAAAACCCAGGATTGTAGAGCTCGAAAAGTAGTGTGAAATCAAGCTAAAAATCACCAAATTCAGAACTCGGAGTCAACGGATATTCATAAAACCGTTTACGTAAAGAAACCACATTTCGCGGCTAACTAGGTGAAACGAGACCAACTAGCCACGAGTTCTGAAATCAAAATCAGAAACGCCAGGATCGTAGAGCTCGAAAAGTAGTGTGAAATCAAGCTAAAAATCACCGAATTCGGAACTCGGAGTCAACGGATATTCATAAAACCGTTTACGTAAAGAAACCACATTTCGCGGCTAAATAGGTGAAACGAGACCTACTAGCCACGAGTTCTGAAATCGAAATCCGAAAAACCAGGATTGTAGAGCTCGAAAATTAGTGTGAAATCAAGCTAAAAATCACCGAATTCAGAACTCGGAGTCAACGGATATTCATAAAACCGTTTACGTAAAGAAACCACATTTCGCGGCTAACTAGGTGAAACGAGACCTACTAGCCACGAGTTCTGAAATCGAAATCCGAAAAACCAGGATTGTAGAGCTCGAAAAGTAGTGTGAAATCAAGCTAAAAATCACCGAATTCAGAACTCGGAGTCAACGGATATTCATAAAACCGTTTACGTAAAGAAACCACATTTCGCGGCTAAATAGGTGAAACGAGACCTACTAGCCACGAGTTCTGAAATCGAAATTCGAAAACCCAGGATTGTAGAGCTCGAAAAGTAGTGTGTAATCAAGCTAAAAATCATCGAATTCAGAACTCGGAGTCAACGGATATTCATAAAACCGTTTACGTAAAGAAACCACATTTCGCGGCTAACTAGGTGAAACGAGACCTACTAGCCACGAGTTCTGAAATCGAAATCCGAAAACCTAAGATTGTAGAGCTCGAAAAGTAGTGTGAAATCAAGCTAAAAATCACCGAATTCAGAACTCGGAGTCAACGGATATTCATAAAACCGTTTACGTAAAGAAACCACATTTCGCGGCTAACTAGGTGAAACGAGACCAACTAGCCACGAGTTCTGAAATCAAAATCAGAAAAGCCAGGATCGTAGAGCTCGAAAATTAGTGTGAAATCAAGCTAAAAATCACCGAATTCGGAACTCGGAGTCAACGGATATTCATAAAACCGTTTACGTAAAGAAACCACATTTCGCGGCTAAATAGGTGAAACGAGACCTACTAGCCACGAGTTCTGAAATCGAAATCCGAAAACCCAGGATTGTAGAGCTCGAAAAGTAGTGTGAAATCAAGCTAAAAATCACCGAATTCAGAACTCGGAGTCAACGGATATTTATAAAACCGTTTACGTAAAGAAACCACATTTCGCGGCTAACTAGGTGAAACGAGACCTACTAGCCACGAGTTCTGAAATCGAAATCCGAAAATCCAGGATTTTAGAGCTCGAAAAGTAGTGTGAAATCAAGCTAAAAATCACCGAATTCAGAACTCGGAGTCAACGGATATTCATAAAACCGTTTACGTAAAGAAACCACATTTCACGGCTAACTAGGTGAAACGAGACCTACTAGCCACGAGTTCTGAAATCGAAATCCGAAAACCCAGGATTGTAGAGCTCGAAAAGTAGTGTGAAATCAAGCTAAAAATCACCGAATTCAGAACTCGGAGTCAACGGATATTCATAAAACCGTTTACGTAAAGAAACCACATTTCGCGGCTAACTAGGTGAAACGAGACCTACTAGCCACGAGTTCTGAAATCGAAATCCGAAAACCTAAGATTGTAGAGCTCAAAAATTAGTGTGAAATCAAGCTAAAAATCACCGAATTCAGAACTCGGAGTCAACGGATATTCATAAAACCGTTTACGTAAAGAAACCACATTTCGCGGCTAACTAGGTGAAACGAGACCTACTAGCCACGAGTTCTGAAATCGAAATCCGAAAACCTAAGATTGTAGAGCTCAAAAATTAGTGTGAAATCAAGCTAAAAATCACCGAATTCAGAACTCGGAGTCAACGGATATTCATAAAACCGTTTACGTAAAGAAACCACATTTCGCGGCTAACTAGGTGAAACGAGACCAACTAGCCACGAGTTCTGAAATCAAAATCAGAAATGCCAGGATCGTAGAGCTCGAAAAGTAGTGTGAAATCAAGCTAAAAATTACCGAATTCAGAACTCGGAGTCAAAGGATATTCATAAAACCGTTTACGTAAAGAAACAACATTTCGCGGCTAAATAGGTGAAACGAGACCTACTAGCCACGAGTTCTGAAATCGAAATCCGAAAACCCAGGATTGTAGAGCTCGAAAAGTAGTGTGAAATCAAGCTAAAAATCACCGAATTCAGAACTCGGAGTCAACGGATATTCATAAAACCGTTTACGTAAAGAAACCACATTTCGCGGCTAACTAGGTGAAACGAGACCTACTAGCCACGAGTTCTGAAATCGAAATCCGAAAACCTAAGATTGTAGAGCTCAAAAATTAGTGTGAAATCAAGCTAAAAATCACCGAATTCAGAACTCGGAGTCAACGGATATTCATAAAACCGTTTACGTAAAGAAACCACATTTCGCGGCTAACTAGGTGAAACGAGACCTACTAGCCACGAGTTCTGAAATCGAAATCCGAAAACCTAAGATTGTAGAGCTCAAAAATTAGTGTGAAATCAAGCTAAAAATCACCGAATTCAGTACTCGGAGTCAACGGATATTCATAAAACCGTTTACGTAAAGAAACCACATTTCGCGGCTAACTAGGTGAAACGAGACCAACTAGCCACGAGTTCTGAAATCAAAATCAGAAATGCCAGGATCGTAGAGCTCGAAAAGTAGTGTGAAATCAAGCTAAAAATTACCGAATTCAGAACTCGGAGTCAAAGGATATTCATAAAACCGTTTACGTAAAGAAACAACATTTCGCGGCTAAATAGGTGAAACGAGACCTACTAGCCACGAGTTCTGAAATCGAAATCCGAAAACCCAGGATTGTAGAGCTCGAAAAGTAGTGTGAAATCAAGCTAAAAATCACCGAATTCAGAACTCGGAGTCAACGGATATTCATAAAACCGTTTACGTAAAGAAACCACATTTCGTGGCTAACTAGGTGAAACGAGACCTACTAGCCACGAGTTCTGAAATTGAAATCCGAAAACCCAGGATTGTAGAGCTCGAAAAGTAGTGTGAAATCAAGCTAAAAATCACCAAATTCAGAACTCGGAGTCAACGGATATTCATAAAACCGTTTACGTAAAGAAACCACATTTCGCGGCTAACTAGGTGAAACGAGACCAACTAGCCACGAGTTCTGAAATCAAAATCAGAAACGCCAGGATCGTAGAGCTCGAAAAGTAGTGTGAAATCAAGCTAAAAATCACCGAATTCGGAACTCGGAGTCAACGGATATTCATAAAACCGTTTACGTAAAGAAACCACATTTCGCGGCTAAATAGGTGAAACGAGACCTACTAGCCACGAGTTCTGAAATCGAAATCCGAAAAACCAGGATTGTAGAGCTCGAAAAGTAGTGTGAAATCAAGCTAAAAATCACCGAATTCAGAACTCGGAGTCAACGGATATTCATAAAACCGTTTACGTAAAGAAACCACATTTCGCGGCTAACTAGGTGAAACGAGACCTACTAGCCACGAGTTCTGAAATCGAAATCCGAAAAACCAGGATTGTAGAGCTCGAAAAGTAGTGTGAAATCAAGCTAAAAATCACCGAATTCAGAACTCGGAGTCAACGGATATTCATAAAACCGTTTACGTAAAGAAACCACATTTCGCGGCTAAATAGGTGAAACGAGACCTACTAGCCACGAGTTCTGAAATCGAAATTCGAAAACCCAGGATTGTAGAGCTCGAAAAGTAGTGTGTAATCAAGCTAAAAATCACCGAATTCAGAACTCGGAGTCAACGGATATTCATAAAACCGTTTACGTAAAGAAACCACATTTCGCGGCTAACTAGGTGAAACGAGACCTACTAGCCACGAGTTCTGAAATCGAAATCCGAAAACCTAAGATTGTAGAGCTCGAAAAGTAGTGTGAAATCAAGCTAAAAATCACCGAATTCAGAACTCGGAGTCAACGGATATTCATAAAACCGTTTACGTAAAGAAACCACATTTCGCGGCTAACTAGGTGAAACGAGACCAACTAGCCACGAGTTCTGAAATCAAAATCAGAAAAGCCAGGATCGTAGAGCTCGAAAATTAGTGTGAAATCAAGCTAAAAATCACCGAATTCGGAACTCGGAGTCAACGGATATTCATAAAACCGTTTACGTAAAGAAACCACATTTCGCGGCTAAATAGGTGAAACGAGACCTACTAGCCACGAGTTCTGAAATCGAAATCCGAAAACCCAGGATTGTAGAGCTCGAAAAGTAGTGTGAAATCAAGCTAAAAATCACCGAATTCAGAACTCGGAGTCAACGGATATTTATAAAACCGTTTACGTAAAGAAACCACATTTCGCGGCTAACTAGGTGAAACGAGACCTACTAGCCACGAGTTCTGAAATCGAAATCCGAAAATCCAGGATTTTAGAGCTCGAAAAGTAGTGTGAAATCAAGCTAAAAATCACCGAATTCAGAACTCGGAGTCAACGGATATTCATAAAACCGTTTACGTAAAGAAACCACATTTCACGGCTAACTAGGTGAAACGAGACCTACTAGCCACGAGTTCTGAAATCGAAATCCGAAAACCCAGGATTGTAGAGCTCGAAAAGTAGTGTGAAATCAAGCTAAAAATCACCGAATTCAGAACTCGGAGTCAACGGATATTCATAAAACCGTTTACGTAAAGAAACCACATTTCGCGGCTAACTAGGTGAAACGAGACCTACTAGCCACGAGTTCTGAAATCGAAATCCGAAAACCTAAGATTGTAGAGCTCAAAAATTAGTGTGAAATCAAGCTAAAAATCACCGAATTCAGAACTCGGAGTCAACGGATATTCATAAAACCGTTTACGTAAAGAAACCACATTTCGCGGCTAACTAGGTGAAACGAGACCTACTAGCCACGAGTTCTGAAATCGAAATCCGAAAACCTAAGATTGTAGAGCTCAAAAATTAGTGTGAAATCAAGCTAAAAATCACCGAATTCAGAACTCGGAGTCAACGGATATTCATAAAACCGTTTACGTAAAGAAACCACATTTCGCGGCTAACTAGGTGAAACGAGACCAACTAGCCACGAGTTCTGAAATCAAAATCAGAAATGCCAGGATCGTAGAGCTCGAAAAGTAGTGTGAAATCAAGCTAAAAATTACCGAATTCAGAACTCGGAGTCAAAGGATATTCATAAAACCGTTTACGTAAAGAAACAACATTTCGCGGCTAAATAGGTGAAACGAGACCTACTAGCCACGAGTTCTGAAATCGAAATCCGAAAACCCAGGATTGTAGAGCTCGAAAAGTAGTGTGAAATCAAGCTAAAAATCACCGAATTCAGAACTCGGAGTCAACGGATATTCATAAAACCGTTTACGTAAAGAAACCACATTTCGTGGCTAACTAGGTGAAACGAGACCTACTAGCCACGAGTTCTGAAATTGAAATCCGAAAACCCAGGATTGTAGAGCTCGAAAAGTAGTGTGAAATCAAGCTAAAAATCACCGAATTCAGAACTCGGAGTCAACGGATATTCATAAAACCGTTTACGTAAAGAAACCACATTTCGCGGCTAACTAGGTGAAACGAGACCTACTAGCCACGAGTTCTGAAATCGAAATCCGAAAAACCAGGATTGTAGAGCTCGAAAAGTAGTGTGAAATCAAGCTAAAACTCACCGAATTCAGAACTCGGAGTCAACGGATATTCATAAAACCGTTTACGTAAAGAAACCACATTTCGCGGCTAAATAGGTGAAACGAGACCTACTAGCCACGAGTTCTGAAATCGAAATTCGAAAACCCAGGATTGTAGAGCTCGAAAAGTAGTGTGTAATCAAGCTAAAAATCACCGAATTCAGAACTCGGAGTCAACGGATATTCATAAAACCGTTTACGTAAAGAAACCACATTTCGCGGCTAACTAGGTGAAACGAGACCTACTAGCCACGAGTTCTGAAATCGAAATCCGAAAACCTAAGATTGTAGAGCTCGAAAAGTAGTGTGAAATCAAGCTAAAAATCACCGAATTCAGAACTCGGAGTCAACGGATATTCATAAAACCGTTTACGTAAAGAAACCACATTTCGCGGCTAACTAGGTGAAACGAGACCAACTAGCCACGAGTTCTGAAATCAAAATCAGAAAAGCCAGGATCGTAGAGCTCGAAAATTAGTGTGAAATCAAGCTAAAAATCACCGAATTCGGAACTCGGAGTCAACGGATATTCATAAAACCGTTTACGTAAAGAAACCACATTTCGCGGCTAAATAGGTGAAACGAGACCTACTAGCCACGAGTTCTGAAATCGAAATCCGAAAACCCAGGATTGTAGAGCTCGAAAAGTAGTGTGAAATCAAGCTAAAAATCACCGAATTCAGAACTCGGAGTCAACGGATATTTATAAAACCGTTTACGTAAAGAAACCACATTTCGCGGCTAACTAGGTGAAACGAGACCTACTAGCCACGAGTTCTGAAATCGAAATCCGAAAATCCAGGATTTTAGAGCTCGAAAAGTAGTGTGAAATCAAGCTAAAAATCACCGAATTCAGAACTCGGAGTCAACGGATATTCATAAAACCGTTTACGTAAAGAAACCACATTTCAC
Organism: Euonymus europaeus; assembly: GCA_963580455.1. Lineage (NCBI taxonomy): Eukaryota > Viridiplantae > Streptophyta > Magnoliopsida > Celastrales > Celastraceae > Euonymus > Euonymus europaeus. Next base: position 279,016 of record OY756964.1, read on the forward strand.
GGCTAACTAGGTGAAACGAGACCTACTAGCCACGAGTTCTGAAATCGAAATCCGAAAACCCAGGATTGTAGAGCTCGAAAAGTAGTGTGAAATCAAGCTAAAAATCACCGAATTCAGAACTCGGAGTCAACGGATATTCATAAAACCGTTTACGTAAAGAAACCACATTTCGCGGCTAACTAGGTGAAACGAGACCTACTAGCCACGAGTTCTGAAATCGAAATCCGAAAACCTAAGATTGTAGAGCTCAAAAATTAGTGTGAAATCAAGCTAAAAATCACCGAATTCAGAACTCGGAGTCAACGGATATTCATAAAACCGTTTACGTAAAGAAACCACATTTCGCGGCTAACTAGGTGAAACGAGACCTACTAGCCACGAGTTCTGAAATCGAAATCCGAAAACCTAAGATTGTAGAGCTCAAAAATTAGTGTGAAATCAAGCTAAAAATCACCGAATTCAGAACTCGGAGTCAACGGATATTCATAAAACCGTTTACGTAAAGAAACCACATTTCGCGGCTAACTAGGTGAAACGAGACCAACTAGCCAAGAGTTCTGAAATCAAAATCAGAAATTCCAGGATCGTAGAGCTCGAAAAGTAGTGTGAAATCAAGCTAAAAATTACCGAATTCAGAACTCGGAGTCAAAGGATATTCATAAAACCGTTTACGTAAAGAAACAACATTTCGCGGCTAAATAGGTGAAACGAGACCTACTAGCCACGAGTTCTGAAATCGAAATCCGAAAACCCAGGATTGTAGAGCTCGAAAAGTAGTGTGAAATCAAGCTAAAAATCACCGAATTCAGAACTCGGAGTCAACGGATATTCATAAAACCGTTTACGTAAAGAAACCACATTTCGTGGCTAACTAGGTGAAACGAGACCTACTAGCCACGAGTTCTGAAATTGAAATCCGAAAACCCAGGATTGTAGAGCTCGAAAAGTAGTGTGAAATCAAGCTAAAAATCACCGAATTCAGAACTCGGAGTCAACGGATATTCATAAAACCGTTTACGTAAAGAAACCACATTTCGCGGCTAACTAGGTGAAACGAGACCAACTAGCCACGAGTTCTGAAATCAAAATCAGAAACACCAGGATCGTAGAGCTCGAAAAGTAGTGTGAAATCAAGCTAAAAATCACCGAATTCGGAACTCGGAGTCAACGGATATTCATAAAACCGTTTACGTAAAGAAACCACATTTCGCGGCTAAATAGGTGAAACGAGACCTACTAGCCACGAGTTCTGAAATCGAAATCCGAAAAACCAGGATTGTAGAGCTCGAAAAGTAGTGTGAAATCAAGCTAAAAATCACCGAATTCAGAACTCGGAGTCAACGGATATTCATAAAACCGTTTACGTAAAGAAACCACATTTCGCGGCTAACTAGGTGAAACGAGACCTACTAGCCACGAGTTCTGAAATCGAAATCCGAAAAACCAGGATTGTAGAGCTCGAAAAGTAGTGTGAAATCAAGCTAAAAATCACCGAATTCAGAACTCGGAGTCAACGGATATTCATAAAACCGTTTACGTAAAGAAACCACATTTCGCGGCTAAATAGGTGAAACGAGACCTACTAGCCACGAGTTCTGAAATCGAAATTCGAAAACCCAGGATTGTAGAGCTCGAAAAGTAGTGTGTAATCAAGCTAAAAATCACCGAATTCAGAACTCGGAGTCAACGGATATTCATAAAACCGTTTACGTAAAGAAACCACATTTCGCGGCTAACTAGGTGAAATGAGACCTACTAGCCACGAGTTCTGAAATCGAAATCCGAAAAACTAAGATTGTAGAGCTCGAAAAGTAGTGTGAAATCAAGCTAAAAATCACCGAATTCAGAACTCGGAGTCAACGGATATTCATAAAACCGTTTACGTAAAGAAACCACATTTCGCGGCTAACTAGGTGAAACGAGACCAACTAGCCACGAGTTCTGAAATCAAAATCAGAAAAGCCAGGATCGTAGAGCTCGAAAATTAGTGTGAAATCAAGCTAAAAATCACCGAATTCGGAACTCGGAGTCAACGGATATTCATAAAACCGTTTACGTAAAGAAACCACATTTCGCGGCTAAATAGGTGAAACGAGACCTACTAGCCACGAGTTCTGAAATCGAAATCCGAAAACCCAGGATTGTAGAGCTCGAAAAGTAGTGTGAAATCAAGCTAAAAATCACCGAATTCAGAACTCGGAGTCAACGGATATTTATAAAACCGTTTACGTAAAGAAACCACATTTCGCGGCTAACTAGGTGAAACGAGACCTACTAGCCACGAGTTCTGAAATCGAAATCCGAAAATCCAGGATTTTAGAGCTCGAAAAGTAGTGTGAAATCAAGCTAAAAATCACCGAATTCAGAACTCGGAGTCAACGGATATTCATAAAACCGTTTACGTAAAGAAACCACATTTCACGGCTAACTAGGTGAAACGAGACCTACTAGCCACGAGTTCTGAAATCAAAATCCGAAAACCCAGGATTGTAGAGCTCGAAAAGTAGTATGAAATCAAGCTAAAAATCACCGAATTCAGAACTCGCAGTCAACGGATATTCATAAAACCGTTTACGTAAAGAAACCACATTTCGCGGCTAACTAGGTGAAACGAGACCTACTAGCCACGAGTTCTGAAATCGAAATCCGAAAACCTAAGATTGTAGAGCTCAAAAATTAGTGTGAAATCAAGCTAAAAATCACCGAATTCAGAACTCGGAGTCAACGGATATTCATAAAACCGTTTACGTAAAGAAACCACATTTCGCGGCTAACTAGGTGAAACGAGACCTACTAGCCACGAGTTCTGAAATCGAAATCCGAAAACCTAAGATTGTAGAGCTCGAAAAGTAGTGTGAAATCAAGCTAAAAATCACCGAATTCAGAACTCGGAGTCAACGGATATTCATAAAACCGTTTATGTAAAGAAACCACATTTCGCGGCTAACTAGGTGAAACGAGACCTACTAGCCACGAGTTCTGAAATCAAAATCCGAAAACGCAGGATTGTACAGCTCGAAAAGTAGTGTGAAATCAAGCTAAAAATCACCGAATTCAGAACTCGGAGTCAACGGATATTCATAAAACCGTTTACGTAAAGAAACCACATTTCGCGGCTAACTAGGTGAAACGAGACCAACTAGCCACGAGTTCTGAAATCAAAATCAGAAACGCCAGGATCGTAGAGCTCGAAAAGTAGTGTGAAATCAAGCTAAAAATCACCGAATTCAGAACTCGGAGTCAACGGATATTCATAAAACCGTTTACATAAAGAAACCACATTTCGCGGCTAAATTGGTGAAACGAGACCTACTAGCCACGAGTTCTGAAATCAAAATCAGAAAAGCCAGGATCGTAGAGCTCGAAAATTAGTGTGAAATCAAGCTAAAAATCACCGAATTCGGAACTCGGAGTCAACGGATATTCATAAAACCGTTTACGTAAAGAAACCACATTTCGCGGCTAACTAGGTGAAACGATACCAACTAGCCACGAGTTCTGAAATCAAAATCAGAAACGCCAGGATCGTAGAGCTCGAAAAGTAGTGTGAAATCAAGCTAAAAATCACCGAATTCAGAACTCGGAGTCAACGGATATTCATAAAACCGTTTACGTAAAGAAACCACATTTCGCGGCTAACTAGGTGAAACGAGACCAACTAGCCACGAGTTCTGAAATCAAAATCAGAAATGCCAGGATCGTAGAGCTCGAAAAGTAGTGTGAAATCAAGCTAAAAATCACCGAATTCAGAACTCGGAGTCAACGGATATTCATAAAACCGTTTACATAAAGAAACCACATTTCGCGGCTAAATAGGTGAAACGAGACCTACTAGCCACGAGTTCTGAAATCAAAATCCGAAAACCCAGGATTGTAGAGCTCGAAAAGTAGTGAGAAATCAAGCTAAAAATCACCGAATTCAGAACTCGGAGTCAACGGATATTCATAAAACCGTTTACGTAAAGAAACCGCATTTCGCGGCTAACTAGGTGAAACGAGACCTACTAGCCACGAGTTCTGAAATCGAAATCCGAAAACCCATTATTGTAGAGCTTGAAAAGTAGTGTGAAATCAAGCTAAAAATCACCGAATTCAGAACTCGGAGTCAACGGATATTCATAAAACCGTTTACGTAAAGAAACCACATTTCGTGGCTAACTAGGTGAAACGAGACCTACTAGCCACGAGTTCTGAAATTGAAATCCGAAAACCCAGGATTGTAGAGCTCAAAAAGTAGTGTGAAATCAAGCTTAAAATCACCGGATTCAGAACTCGGAGTCAACGAATATTCATAAAACCGTTTACGTAAAGAAACCACATTTCGCGGCTAACTAGGTGAAACGAGAACTACTTTCCACGAGTTCTGAAATCGAAATCCGAAAACCTAATATTGTAGAGCTCGAAAAGTAGTGTGAAATCAAGCTAAAAATCACCGAATTCAGAACTCGGAGTCAACGGATATTCATAAAACCGTTTACGTAAAGAAACCACATTTCGCGGCTAACTAGGTGAAACGAGACCAACTAGCCACGAGTTCTGAAATCAAAATCAGAAACGCTAGGATCGTATAGCTCGAAAAGTAGTGTGAAATCAAGCTAAAAATCACCGAATTCAGAACTCGGAGTCAACGGATATTCATAAAACTGTTTACGTAAAGAAACCACATTTCGCGGCTAAATAGGTGAAACGAGACCTACTAGCCACGAGTTCTGAAATCGAAATACGAAAACCTAAGATTGTAGAGCTCGAAAAGTAGTGTGAAATCAAGCTAAAAATCACCAAATTCAGAACTCGGAGTCAACGGATATTCATAAAACTGTTTACGTAAAGAAACCACACTTCGCGGCTAAATCGGTGAAACGAGACCTACTAGCCACGAGTTCTGAAATCGAAATCCGAAAACCCAGGATTGTAGAGCTCGAAAAGTAGTGTGAAATCAAGCTAAAAATCACAAAATTCAGAACTCGGAGTCAACGGATATTCATAAAACCGTTTACGTAAAGAAACCACATTTCGCGGCTAACTAGGTGAAACGAGACCAACTAGCCACGAGTTCTGAAATCAAAATCAAAAATGCCAGGATCGTAGAGCTCGAAAAGTAGTGTGAAATCAAGCTAAAAATCACCGAATTCAGAACTCGGAGTCAATGGATATTCATAAAACTGTTTACGTAAAGAAACCACATTTCGCGGCTAAATAGGTGAAACGAGACCTACTAGCCACGAGTTCTGAAATCGAAATCCGAAAACCTAAGATCGTAGAGCTCGAAAAGTAGTGTGAAATCAAGCTAAAAATCACCGAATTCAGAACTCGGAGTCAACGGATATTCATAAAACCGTTTACGTAAAGAAACCACATTTCGCGGCTAAATAGGTGAAACGAGACCTACTAGCCACGAGTTCTGAAATCGAAATCCGAAAACCCAGGATTGTAGAGCTCGAAAAGTAGTGTGAAATCAATCTAAAAATCACCGAATTCAGAACTCGGAGTCAACGGATATTCATAAAACCGTTTACGTAAAGAAACCACATTTCGCGGCTAAATCGGTGAAACGAGACCTACTAGCCACGAGTTCTGAAATCGAAATCCGAAAACCCAGGATTGTAGAGCTCGAAAAGTAGTGTGAAATCAAGCTAAAAATCACAAAATTCAGAACTCGGAGTCAACGGATATTCATAAAACCGTTTACGTAAAGAAACCACATTTCGCGGCTAACTAGGTGAAACGAGACCAACTAGCCACGAGTTCTGAAATCAAAATCAAAAATGCCAGGATCGTAGAGCTCGAAAAGTAGTGTGAAATCAAGCTAAAAATCACCGAATTCAGAACTCGGAGTCAACGGATATTCATAAAACCGTTTACGTAAAGAAACCACATTTCGCGGCTAACTAGGTGAAACGAGACCTACTAGCCACGAGTTCTGAAATCGAAATCCGAAAACCCAGGATTGTAGAGCTCGAAAAGTAGTGTGAAATCAAGCTAAAAATCACCGAATTCAGAACTCGGAGTCAACGGATATTCATAAAACCGTTTACGTAAAGAAACTACATTTCGCGGCTAACTAGGTGAAACGAGACCAACTATCCACGAGTTCTGAAATCAAAATCAGAAATGCCAGGATCGTAGAGCTCGGAAAGTAGTGTAAAATCAAGCTAAAAATCACCGAATTCAGAACTCGGAGTCAACGGATATTCATAAAACCGTTTACGTAAAGAAACCACATTTCGCGGCTAACAGGGTGAAACGAGACCAACTAGCCACGAGTTCTGAAATCAAAATCCGAAACACCAGGATCGTAGAGCTCAAAAATTAGTGTGAAATCAAGCTAAAAATCACCGAATTCAGAACTCGGAGTCAACGGATATTCATAAAACCGTTTACGTAAAGAAACCACATTTTGCGGCTAACTAGGTGAAACGAGACCAACTAGCCACGAGTTCTGAAATCAAAATCAGAAATGCCAGGATCGTAGAGCTCGAAAAGTAGTGTGAAATCAAGCTAAAAATCACCGAATTCAGAAGTCGGAGTCAACGGATATTCATAAAACCGTTTACGTAAAGAAACCATATTTCGCGGCTAAATAGGTGAAACGAGACCTACTAGCCACGAGTTCTGAAATCGAAATCCGAAAACCCAGGATTGTAGAGCTCGAAAAGTAGTGTGAAATCAAGCTAAAAATCACCGAATTCAGAACTCGGAGTCAACGGATATTCATAAAACCGTTTACGTAAAGAAACCACATTTCGCGGCTAACTAGGTGAAACGAGACCAACTAGCCACGAGTTCTGAAATCAAAATCAGAAACGCAAGGATCGTAGAGCTCGAAAAGTAGTGTGAAATCAAGCTAAAAATCACCGAATTCAGAAGTCGGAGTCAACGGATATTCATAAAACCGTTTACGTAAAGAAACCACATTTCGCGGCTAACTAGGTGAAACGAGACCTACTAGCCACGAGTTCTGAAATCGAAATCAGAAATGCCAGTATCGTAGAGCTCGAAAAGTAGTGTGAAATCAAGCTAAAAATCACCGAATTCAGAACTCGGAGTCAACGGATATTCATAAAACCGTTTACGTAAAGAAACCACATTTCGCGGCTAAATAGGTGAAACGAGACCTACTAGCCATGAGTTCTGAAATCGAAATCCGAAAACCTAAGATTGTAGAGCTCGAAAAGTAGTGTGAAATCAAGCTAAAAATCACCGAATTCAGAACTCGGAGTCAACGGATATTCATAAAACCGTTTACGTAAAGAAACCACATTTCGCGGCTAACTAGGTGAAACGAGACCAACTAGCCACGAGTTCTGAAATCAAAATCAGAAACGCCAGGATCGTAGAGCTCGAAAAGTAGTGTGAAATCAAACTAAAAATCACCGAATTCAGAAGTCGGAGTCAACGGATATTCATAAAACCGTTTACGTAAAGAAACCACATTTCGCGGCTAAATAGGTGAAACGAGACCTACTAGCCACGAGTTCTGAAATCGAAATCCAAAAACCCAGGATTGTAGAGCTCGAAAAGTAGTGTGAAATCAAGCTAAAAATCACCGAATTCAGAACTCGGAGTCAACGGATATTCATAAAACCGTTTACGTAAAGAAACGACATTTCGCGGCTAACTAGGTGAAACGAGACATACTAGCCACGAGTTCTGAAATCGAAATCCGAAAACCCAGGATTGTAGAGCTCGAAAAGTAGTGTGAAATCAAGCTAAAAATCACCGAATTCAGAACTCGGAGTCAACGGATATTCATAAAACCGTTTACGTAAAGAAACTACATTTCGCGGCTAACTAGGTGAAACGAGACCAACTAGCCACGAGTTCTGAAATCGAAATCCAAAAACCCAGGATTGTAGAGCTCGAAAAGTAGTGTGAAATCAAGCTAAAAATCACCGAATTCAGAACTCGGAGTCAACGGATATTCATAAAACCGTTTACGTAAAGAAACTACATTTCGCGGCTAACTAGGTGAAACGAGACCAACTATCCACGAGTTCTGAAATCAAAATCAGAAATGCCAGGATCGTAGAGCTCGGAAAGTAGTGTAAAATCAAGCTAAAAATCACCGAATTCAGAACTCGGAGTCAACGGATATTCATAAAACCGTTTACGTAAAGAAACCACATTTCGCGGCTAACAGGGTGAAACGAGACCAACTAGCCACGAGTTCTGAAATCAAAATCCGAAACACCAGGATCGTAGAGCTCAAAAATTAGTGTGAAATCAAGCTAAAAATCACCGAATTCAGAACTCGGAGTCAACGGATATTCATAAAACCGTTTACGTAAAGAAACCACATTTTGCGGCTAACTAGGTGAAACGAGACCAACTAGCCACGAGTTCTGAAATCAAAATCAGAAATGCCAGGATCGTAGAGCTCGAAAAGTAGTGTGAAATCAAGCTAAAAATCACCGAATTCAGAAGTCGGAGTCAACGGATATTCATAAAACCGTTTACGTAAAGAAACCATATTTCGCGGCTAAATAGGTGAAACGAGACCTACTAGCCACGAGTTCTGAAATCGAAATCCGAAAACCCAGGATTGTAGAGCTCGAAAAGTAGTGTGAAATCAAGCTAAAAATCACCGAATTCAGAACTCGGAGTCAACGGATATTCATAAAACCGTTTACGTAAAGAAACCACATTTCGCGGCTAACTAGGTGAAACGAGACCAACTAGCCACGAGTTCTGAAATCAAAATCAGAAACACAAGGATCGTAGAGCTCGAAAAGTAGTGTGAAATCAAGCTAAAAATCACCGAATTCAGAACTCGGAGTCAACGGATATTCATAAAACCGTTTACGTAAAGAAACGACATTTCGCGGCTAACTAGGTGAAACGAGACATACTAGCCACGAGTTCTGAAATCGAAATCCGAAAACCCAGGATTGTAGAGCTCGAAAAGTAGTGTGAAATCAAGCTAAAAATCACCGAATTCAGAACTCGGAGTCAACGGATATTCATAAAACCGTTTACGTAAAGAAACTACATTTCGCGGCTAACTAGGTGAAACGAGACCAACTAGCCACGAGTTCTGAAATCGAAATCCAAAAACCCAGGATTGTAGAGCTCGAAAAGTAGTGTGAAATCAAGCTAAAAATCACCGAATTCAGAACTCGGAGTCAACGGATATTCATAAAACCGTTTACGTAAAGAAACTACATTTCGCGGCTAACTAGGTGAAACGAGACCAACTATCCACGAGTTCTGAAATCAAAATCAGAAATGCCAGGATCGTAGAGCTCGGAAAGTAGTGTAAAATCAAGCTAAAAATCACCGAATTCAGAACTCGGAGTCAACGGATATTCATAAAACCGTTTACGTAAAGAAACCACATTTCGCGGCTAACAGGGTGAAACGAGACCAACTAGCCACGAGTTCTGAAATCAAAATCCGAAACACCAGGATCGTAGAGCTCAAAAATTAGTTTGAAATCAAGCTAAAAATCACCGAATTCAGAACTCGGAGTCAACGGATATTCATAAAACCGTTTACGTAAAGAAACCACATTTTGCGGCTAACTAGGTGAAACGAGACCAACTAGCCACGAGTTCTGAAATCAAAATCAGAAATGCCAGGATCGTAGAGCTCGAAAAGTAGTGTGAAATCAAGCTAAAAATCACCGAATTCAGAAGTCGGAGTCAACGGATATTCATAAAACCGTTTACGTAAAGAAACCATATTTCGCGGCTAAATAGGTGAAACGAGACCTACTAGCCACGAGTTCTGAAATCGAAATCCGAAAACCCAGGATTGTAGAGCTCGAAAAGTAGTGTGAAATCAAGCTAAAAATCACCGAATTCAGAACTCGGAGTCAACGGATATTCATAAAACCGTTTACGTAAAGAAACCACATTTCGCGGCTAACTAGGTGAAACGAGACCAACTAGCCACGAGTTCTGAAATCAAAATCAGAAACACAAGGATCGTAGAGCTCGAAAAGTAGTGTGAAATCAAGCTAAAAATCACCGAATTCAGAAGTCGGAGTCAACGGATATTCATAAAACCGTTTACGTAAAGAAACCACATTTCGCGGCTAACTAGGTGAAACGAGACCTACTAGCCACGAGTTCTGAAATCGAAATCAGAAATGCCAGTATCGTAGAGCTCGAAAAGTAGTGTGAAATCAAGCTAAAAATCACCGAATTCAGAACTCGGAGTCAACGGATATTCATAAAACCGTTTACGTAAAGAAACCACATTTCGCGGCTAAATAGGTGAAACGAGACCTACTAGCCATGAGTTCTGAAATCGAAATCCGAAAACCTAAGATTGTAGAGCTCGAAAAGTAGTGTGAAATCAAGCTAAAAATCACCGAATTCAGAACTCGGAGTCAACGGATATTCATAAAACCGTTTACGTAAAGAAACTACATTTCGCGGCTAACTAGGTGAAACGAGACCAACTAGCCACGAGTTCTGAAATCGAAATCCGAAAACCCAGGATTGTAGAGCTCGAAAAGTAGTGTGAAATCAAGCTAAAAATCACCGAATTCAGAACTCGGAGTCAACGGATATTCATAAAACCGTTTACGTAAAGAAACTACATTTCGCGGCTAACTAGGTGAAACGAGACCAACTATCCACGAGTTCTGAAATCAAAATCAGAAATGCCAGGATCGTAGAGCTCGGAAAGTAGTGTAAAATCAAGCTAAAAATCACCGAATTCAGAACTCGGAGTCAACGGATATTCATAAAACCGTTTACGTAAAGAAACCACATTTCGCGGCTAACAGGGTGAAACGAGACCAACTAGCCACGAGTTCTGAAATCAAAATCCGAAACACCAGGATCGTAGAGCTCAAAAATTAGTGTGAAATCAAGCTAAAAATCACCGAATTCAGAACTCGGAGTCAACGGATATTCATAAAACCGTTTACGTAAAGAAACCACATTTTGCGGCTAACTAGGTGAAACGAGACCAACTAGCCACGAGTTCTGAAATCAAAATCAGAAATGCCAGGATCGTAGAGCTCGAAAAGTAGTGTGAAATCAAGCTAAAAATCACCGAATTCAGAAGTCGGAGTCAACGGATATTCATAAAACCGTTTACGTAAAGAAACCATATTTCGCGGCTAAATAGGTGAAACGAGACCTACTAGCCACGAGTTCTGAAATCGAAATCCGAAAACCCAGGATTGTAGAGCTCGAAAAGTAGTGTGAAATCAAGCTAAAAATCACCGAATTCAGAACTCGGAGTCAACGGATATTCATAAAACCGTTTACGTAAAGAAACCACATTTCGCGGCTAACTAGGTGAAACGAGACCAACTAGCCACGAGTTCTGAAATCAAAATCAGAAACGCAAGGATCGTAGAGCTCGAAAAGTAGTGTGAAATCAAGCTAAAAATCACCGAATTCAGAAGTCGGAGTCAACGGATATTCATAAAACCGTTTACGTAAAGAAACCACATTTCGCGGCTAACTAGGTGAAACGAGACCTACTAGCCACGAGTTCTGAAATCGAAATCAGAAATGCCAGTATCGTAGAGCTCGAAAAGTAGTGTGAAATCAAGCTAAAAATCACCGAATTCAGAACTCGGAGTCAACGGATATTCATAAAACCGTTTACGTAAAGAAACCACATTTCGCGGCTAAATAGGTGAAACGAGACCTACTAGCCATGAGTTCTGAAATCGAAATCCGAAAACCTAAGATTGTAGAGCTCGAAAAGTAGTGTGAAATCAAGCTAAAAATCACCGAATTCAGAACTCGGAGTCAACGGATATTCATAAAACCGTTTACGTAAAGAAACCACATTTCGCGGCTAACTAGGTGAAACGAGACCAACTAGCCACGAGTTCTGAAATCAAAATCAGAAACGCCAGGATCGTAGAGCTCGAAAAGTAGTGTGAAATCAAGCTAAAAATCACCGAATTCAGAAGTCGGAGTCAACGGATATTCATAAAACCGTTTACGTAAAGAAACCACATTTCGCGGCTAAATAGGTGAAACGAGACCTACTAGCCACGAGTTCTGAAATCGAAATCCAAAAACCCAGGATTGTAGAGCTCGAAAAGTAGTGTGAAATCAAGCTAAAAATCACCGAATTCAGAACTCGGAGTCAACGGATATTCATAAAACCGTTTACGTAAAGAAACGACATTTCGCGGCTAACTAGGTGAAACGAGACATACTAGCCACGAGTTCTGAAATCGAAATCCGAAAACCCAGGATTGTAGAGCTCGAAAAGTAGTGTGAAATCAAGCTAAAAATCACCGAATTCAGAACTCGGAGTCAACGGATATTCATAAAACCGTTTACGTAAAGAAACTACATTTCGCGGCTAACTAGGTGAAACGAGACCAACTAGCCACGAGTTCTGAAATCGAAATCCAAAAACCCAGGATTGTAGAGCTCGAAAAGTAGTGTGAAATCAAGCTAAAAATCACCGAATTCAGAACTCGGAGTCAACGGATATTCATAAAACCGTTTACGTAAAGAAACTACATTTCGCGGCTAACTAGGTGAAACGAGACCTACTAGCCACGAGTTCTGAAATCGAAATCCAAAAACCCAGGATTGTAGAGCTCGAAAAGTAGTGTGAAATCAAGCTAAAAATCACCGAATTCAGAACTCGGAGTAAACGGATATTCATAAAACCGTTTACGTAAAGAAACGACATTTCGCGGCTAACTAGGTGAAACGAGACATACTAGCCACGAGTTCTGAAATCGAAATCCGAAAACCCAGGATTGTAGAGCTCGAAAAGTAGTGTGAAATCAAGCTAAAAATCACCGAATTCAGAACTCGGAGTCAACGGATATTCATAAAACCGTTTACGTAAAGAAACTGCATTTCGCGGCTAACTAGGTGAAACGAGACCAACTAGCCACGAGTTCTGAAATCAAAATCAGAAATGCCAGGATCGTAGAGCTCAAAAAGTAGTGTGAAATCAAGCTAAAAATCACCGAATTCAGAACTCGGAGTCAACGGATATTCATAAAACCGTTTACGTAAAGAAACCACATTTCGCGGCTAACTAGGTGAAACGAGACCTACTAGCCACGAGTTCTGAAATCGAAATCAGAAATGCCAGTATCGTAGAGCTCGAAAAGTAGTGTGAAATCAAGATAAAAATCACCGAATTCAGAACTCGGAGTCAACGGATATTCATAAAACCGTTTACGTAAAGAAACCACATTTCGCGGCTAAATAGGTGAAACGAGACCTACTAGCCATGAGTTCTGAAATCGAAATCCGAAAACCTAAGATTGTAGAGCTCGAAAAGTAGTGTGAAATCAAGCTAAAAATCACCGAATTCAGAACTCGGAGTCAACGGATATTCATAAAACCGTTTACGTAAAGAAACCACATTTCGCGGCTAACTAGGTGAAACGAGACCAACTAGCCACGAGTTCTGAAATCAAAATCAGAAACGACAGGATCGTAGAGCTTGAAAAGTAGTGTGAAATCAAGCTAAAAATCACCGAATTCAGAAGTCGGAGTCAACGGATATTCATAAAACCGTTTACGTAAAGAAACCACATTTCGCGGCTAAATAGGTGAAACGAGACCTACTAGCCACGAGTTCTGAAATCGAAATCCAAAAACCCAGGATTGTAGAGCTCGAAAAGTAGTGTGAAATCAAGCTAAAAATCACCGAATTCAGAACTCGGAGTCAACGGATATTCATAAAACCGTTTACGTAAAGAAACGACATTTCGCGGCTAACTAGGTGAAACGAGACCTACTAGCCACGAGTTCTGAAATCGAAATCCGAAAATCCAGGATTGTAGAGCTCGAAAAGTAGTGTGAAATCAAGCTAAAAATCACCGAATTCAGAACTCAGAGTCAACGGATATTCATAAAACCGTTTACGTAAAGAAACTACATTTCGCGGCTAACTAGGTGAAACGAGACCAACTAGCCACGAGTTCTGAAATCAAAATCAGAAATGCCAGGATCGTAGAGCTCGAAAAGTAGTGTGAAATCAAGCTAAAAATCACCGAGTTCAGAACTCGGAGTCAACGAATATTCTTAAAACTGTTTACGTAAAGAAACCACATTTCGCGGCTAACTAGGTGAAACGAGACCTACTAGCCACGAGTTCTGAAATCGAAATCCGAAAACCTAATATTGTAGAGCTCGAAAAGTAGTGTGAAATCAAGCTAAAAATCACCGAATTCAGAACTCGGAGTCAACGGATATTCACAAAACCGTTTACGTAAAGAAACCACTTTTCGCGGCTAACTAGGTGAAACGAGACCAACTAGCCACGAGTTCTGAAATCAAAATCAGAAACGCTAGGATCGTAGAGCTCGAAAAGTAGTGTGAAATCAAGCTAAAAATCACCGAATTCAGAACTCGGAGTCAACGGATATTCATAAAACCGTTTACGTAAAGAAACCACATTTCGCGGCTAAATAGGTGAAACGAGACCTACTAGCCACGAGTTCTGAAATCGAAATCCGAAAACCTAAGATTGTAGAGCTCGAAAAGTAGTGTGAAATCAAGCTAAAAATCACCGAATTCAGAACTCGGAGTCAACGGATATTCATAAAACCGTTTACGTAAAGAAACCACATTTCGCGGCTAACTAGGTGAAACGAGACCAACTAGCCACGAGTTCTGAAATCAAAATCAGAAACACCAGGATCGTAGAGCTCGAAAAGTAGTGTGAAATCAAGCTAAAAATCACCGAATTCAGAAGTCGGAGTCAACGGATATTCATAAAACCGTTTACGTAAAGAAAACACATTTCGCGGCTAAATAGGTGAAACGAGACCTACTAGCTACGAGTTCTGAAATCGAAATCCGAAAACCCAGGATTGTAGAGCTCGAAAAGTAGTGTGAAATCAAGCTAAAAATCACCGAATTCAGAACTCGGAGTCAACGGATATTCATAAAACCGTTTACGTAAAGAAACCACATTTCGCGGCTAAATAGGTGAAACAAGACCTACTAGCCACGAGTTCTGAAATCAAAATACGAAAACCCAGGATTGTAGAGCTCGAAAAGTAGTGTGTAATCAAGCTAAAAATCACTGAATTCAGAACTCGGAGTCAACGGATATTCATAAAACCGTTTACGTAAAGAAACCGCATTTCGCGGCTAACTAGGTGAAACGAGACCTACTAGCCACGAGTTATGAAATCGAAATCCGAAAACCAAGGATATTAGAGCTCGAAAAGTAGTGTGAAATCAAGCTAAAAATCACCGAATTCAGAACTCGGAGTCAACGGATATTCATAAAACCGTTTACGTAAAGAAACCACATTTCGTGGCTAACTAGGTGAAACGAGACCTACTAGCCACGAGTTTTGAAATTGAAATCCGAAAACCCAGGATTGTAGAGCTCGAAAAGTAGTGTGAAATCAAGCTAAAAATCACCGAATTCAGAACTCGGAGTCAACGGATATTCATAAAACCGTTTACGTAAAGAAACCACATTTCGCGGCTAACTAGGTGAAACGAGACCTACTAGCCACGAGTTCTGAAATCGAAATCCGAAAACCTAAGATTGTAGAGCTCGAAAAGTAGTGTGAAATCAAGCTAAAACTCACCGAATTCAGAACTCGGAGTCAACGGATATTCATAAAACCGTTTACGTAAAGAAACCACATTTCGCGGCTAACTAGGTGAAATGAGACCAACTAGCCACGAGTTCTGAAATCAAAATCAGAAATGCCAGGATCGTAGAGCTCGAAAAGTAGTGTGAAATCAAGCTAAAAATCACCGAAATCAGAACTCGGAGTCAACGGATATTCATAAAACCGTTTACGTAAAGAAACCACATTTCGCGGCTAAATAGGTGAAACGAGACCTACTAGCCACGAGTTCTGAAATAAAAATCCGAAAACACAGGATTGTAGAGCTCGAAAAGTAGTGTGAAATCAAGCTAAAAATCACCGAATTCAGAACTCGGAGTCAACGGATATTCATAAAACCGTTTACGTAAAGAAACCGCATTTCGCGGCTAAATAGGTGAAACGAGACCTACTAGCCACGAGTTCTGAAATCGAAATCCGAAAACCCAGGATTGTAGAGCTCGAAAAGTAGTGTGAAATCAAGCTAAAAATCACCGAATTCAGAACTCGGAGTCAACGGATATTCATAAAACCGTTTACGTAAAGAAACCACATTTCGTGGCTAACTAGGTGGAACGAGACCTACTAGCCACGAGTTCTGAAATTGAAATCCGAAAACCCAGGATTGTAGAGCTCGAAAAGTAGTGTGAAATCAAGCTAAAAATCACCGAATTCAGAACTCGGAGTCAACGAATATTCTTAAAACTGTTTACGTAAAGAAAACACATTTCGCGGCTAACTAGGTGAAACGAGACCTACTAGCCACGAGTTCTGAAATCGAAATCCGAAAACCTAATATTGTAGAGCTCGAAAAGTAGTGTGAAATCAAGCTAAAAATCACCGAATTCAGAACTCGGAGTCAACGGATATTCATAAAACCGTTTACGTAAAGAAACCACTTTTCGCGGCTAACTAGGTGAAACGAGACCAACTAGCCACGAGTTCTGAAATCAAAATCAGAAACGCTAGGATCGTAGAGCTCGAAAAGTAGTGTGAAATCAAGCTAAAAATCACCGAATTCAGAACTCGGAGTCAACGGATATTCATAAAACCGTTTACGTAAAGAAACCACATTTCGCGGCTAAATAGGTGAAACGAGACCTACTAGCCACGAGTTCTGAAATCGAAATCCAAAAACCCAGGATTGTAGAGCTCGAAAAGTAGTGTGAAATCAAGCTAAAAATCACCGAATTCAGAACTCGGAGTAAACGGATATTCATAAAACCGTTTACGTAAAGAAACGACATTTCGCGGCTAACTAGGTGAAACGAGACATACTAGCCACGAGTTCTGAAATCGAAATCCGAAAACCCAGGATTGTAGAGCTCGAAAAGTAGTGTGAAATCAAGCTAAAAATCACCGAATTCAGAACTCGGAGTCAACGGATATTCATAAAACCGTTTACGTAAAGAAACTGCATTTCGCGGCTAACTAGGTGAAACGAGACCAACTAGCCACGAGTTCTGAAATCAAAATCAGAAATGCCAGGATCGTAGAGCTCAAAAAGTAGTGTGAAATCAAGCTAAAAATCACCGAATTCAGAACTCGGAGTCAACGGATATTCATAAAACCGTTTACGTAAAGAAACCACATTTCGCGGCTAACTAGGTGAAACGAGACCTACTAGCCACGAGTTCTGAAATCGAAATCAGAAATGCCAGTATCGTAGAGCTCGAAAAGTAGTGTGAAATCAAGATAAAAATCACCGAATTCAGAACTCGGAGTCAACGGATATTCATAAAACCGTTTACGTAAAGAAACCACATTTCGCGGCTAAATAGGTGAAACGAGACCTACTAGCCATGAGTTCTGAAATCGAAATCCGAAAACCTAAGATTGTAGAGCTCGAAAAGTAGTGTGAAATCAAGCTAAAAATCACCGAATTCAGAACTCGGAGTCAACGGATATTCATAAAACCGTTTACGTAAAGAAACCACATTTCGCGGCTAACTAGGTGAAACGAGACCAACTAGCCACGAGTTCTGAAATCAAAATCAGAAACGACAGGATCGTAGAGCTTGAAAAGTAGTGTGAAATCAAGCTAAAAATCACCGAATTCAGAAGTCGGAGTCAACGGATATTCATAAAACCGTTTACGTAAAGAAACCACATTTCGCGGCTAAATAGGTGAAACGAGACCTACTAGCCACGAGTTCTGAAATCGAAATCCAAAAACCCAGGATTGTAGAGCTCGAAAAGTAGTGTGAAATCAAGCTAAAAATCACCGAATTCAGAACTCGGAGTCAACGGATATTCATAAAACCGTTTACGTAAAGAAACGACATTTCGCGGCTAACTAGGTGAAACGAGACCTACTAGCCACGAGTTCTGAAATCGAAATCCGAAAATCCAGGATTGTAGAGCTCGAAAAGTAGTGTGAAATCAAGCTAAAAATCACCGAATTCAGAACTCAGAGTCAACGGATATTCATAAAACCGTTTACGTAAAGAAACTACATTTCGCGGCTAACTAGGTGAAACGAGACCAACTAGCCACGAGTTCTGAAATCAAAATCAGAAATGCCAGGATCGTAGAGCTCGAAAAGTAGTGTGAAATCAAGCTAAAAATCACCGAGTTCAGAACTCGGAGTCAACGAATATTCTTAAAACTGTTTACGTAAAGAAACCACATTTCGCGGCTAACTAGGTGAAACGAGACCTACTAGCCACGAGTTCTGAAATCGAAATCCGAAAACCTAATATTGTAGAGCTCGAAAAGTAGTGTGAAATCAAGCTAAAAATCACCGAATTCAGAACTCGGAGTCAACGGATATTCACAAAACCGTTTACGTAAAGAAACCACTTTTCGCGGCTAACTAGGTGAAACGAGACCAACTAGCCACGAGTTCTGAAATCAAAATCAGAAACGCTAGGATCGTAGAGCTCGAAAAGTAGTGTGAAATCAAGCTAAAAATCACCGAATTCAGAACTCGGAGTCAACGGATATTCATAAAACCGTTTACGTAAAGAAACCACATTTCGCGGCTAAATAGGTGAAACGAGACCTACTAGCCACGAGTTCTGAAATCGAAATCCGAAAACCTAAGATTGTAGAGCTCGAAAAGTAGTGTGAAATCAAGCTAAAAATCACCGAATTCAGAACTCGGAGTCAACGGATATTCATAAAACCGTTTACGTAAAGAAACCACATTTCGCGGCTAACTAGGTGAAACGAGACCAACTAGCCACGAGTTCTGAAATCAAAATCAGAAACACCAGGATCGTAGAGCTCGAAAAGTAGTGTGAAATCAAGCTAAAAATCACCGAATTCAGAAGTCGGAGTCAACGGATATTCATAAAACCGTTTACGTAAAGAAAACACATTTCGCGGCTAAATAGGTGAAACGAGACCTACTAGCTACGAGTTCTGAAATCGAAATCCGAAAACCCAGGATTGTAGAGCTCGAAAAGTAGTGTGAAATCAAGCTAAAAATCACCGAATTCAGAACTCGGAGTCAACGGATATTCATAAAACCGTTTACGTAAAGAAACCACATTTCGCGGCTAAATAGGTGAAACAAGACCTACTAGCCACGAGTTCTGAAATCAAAATACGAAAACCCAGGATTGTAGAGCTCGAAAAGTAGTGTGTAATCAAGCTAAAAATCACTGAATTCAGAACTCGGAGTCAACGGATATTCATAAAACCGTTTACGTAAAGAAACCGCATTTCGCGGCTAACTAGGTGAAACGAGACCTACTAGCCACGAGTTATGAAATCGAAATCCGAAAACCAAGGATATTAGAGCTCGAAAAGTAGTGTGAAATCAAGCTAAAAATCACCGAATTCAGAACTCGGAGTCAACGGATATTCATAAAACCGTTTACGTAAAGAAACCACATTTCGTGGCTAACTAGGTGAAACGAGACCTACTAGCCACGAGTTTTGAAATTGAAATCCGAAAACCCAGGATTGTAGAGCTCGAAAAGTAGTGTGAAATCAAGCTAAAAATCACCGAATTCAGAACTCGGAGTCAACGGATATTCATAAAACCGTTTACGTAAAGAAACCACATTTCGCGGCTAACTAGGTGAAACGAGACCTACTAGCCACGAGTTCTGAAATCGAAATCCGAAAACCTAAGATTGTAGAGCTCGAAAAGTAGTGTGAAATCAAGCTAAAACTCACCGAATTCAGAACTCGGAGTCAACGGATATTCATAAAACCGTTTACGTAAAGAAACCACATTTCGCGGCTAACTAGGTGAAATGAGACCAACTAGCCACGAGTTCTGAAATCAAAATCAGAAATGCCAGGATCGTAGAGCTCGAAAAGTAGTGTGAAATCAAGCTAAAAATCACCGAAATCAGAACTCGGAGTCAACGGATATTCATAAAACCGTTTACGTAAAGAAACCACATTTCGCGGCTAAATAGGTGAAACGAGACCTACTAGCCACGAGTTCTGAAATAAAAATCCGAAAACACAGGATTGTAGAGCTCGAAAAGTAGTGTGAAATCAAGCTAAAAATCACCGAATTCAGAACTCGGAGTCAACGGATATTCATAAAACCGTTTACGTAAAGAAACCGCATTTCGCGGCTAAATAGGTGAAACGAGACCTACTAGCCACGAGTTCTGAAATCGAAATCCGAAAACCCAGGATTGTAGAGCTCGAAAAGTAGTGTGAAATCAAGCTAAAAATCACCGAATTCAGAACTCGGAGTCAACGGATATTCATAAAACCGTTTACGTAAAGAAACCACATTTCGTGGCTAACTAGGTGGAACGAGACCTACTAGCCACGAGTTCTGAAATTGAAATCCGAAAACCCAGGATTGTAGAGCTCGAAAAGTAGTGTGAAATCAAGCTAAAAATCACCGAATTCAGAACTCGGAGTCAACGAATATTCTTAAAACTGTTTACGTAAAGAAAACACATTTCGCGGCTAACTAGGTGAAACGAGACCTACTAGCCACGAGTTCTGAAATCGAAATCCGAAAACCTAATATTGTAGAGCTCGAAAAGTAGTGTGAAATCAAGCTAAAAATCACCGAATTCAGAACTCGGAGTCAACGGATATTCATAAAACCGTTTACGTAAAGAAACCACTTTTCGCGGCTAACTAGGTGAAACGAGACCAACTAGCCACGAGTTCTGAAATCAAAATCAGAAACGCTAGGATCGTAGAGCTCGAAAAGTAGTGTGAAATCAAGCTAAAAATCACCGAATTCAGAACTCGGAGTCAACGGATATTCATAAAACCGTTTACGTAAAGAAACCACATTTCGCGGCTAAATAGGTGAAACGAGACCTACTAGCCACGAGTTCTGAAATCGAAATCCGAAAACCTAAGATTGTAGAGCTCGAAAAGTAGTGTGAAATCAAGCTAAAAATCACCGAATTCAGAACTCGGAGTCAACGGATATTCATAAAACCGTTTACGTAAAGAAACCACATTTCGCGGCTAACTAGGTGAAATGAGACCAACTAGCCACGAGTTCTGAAATCAAAATCAGAAACACCAGGATCGTAGAGCTCGAAAAGTAGTGTGAAATCAAGCTAAAAATCACCGAATTCAGAAGTCGGAGTCAACGGATATTCATAAAACCGTTTACGTAAAGAAAACACATTTCTCGGCTAAATAGGTGAAACGAGACCTACTAGCTACGAGTTCTGAAATCGAAATCCGAAAACCCAGGATTGTAGAGCTCGAAAAGTAGTGTGAAATCAAGCTAAAAATCACCGAATTCAGAACTCGGAGTCAACGGATATTCATAAAACCGTTTACGTAAAGAAACCACATTTCGCGGCTAAATAGGTGAAACGAGACCTACTAGCCACGAGTTCTGAAATCAAAATACGAAAACCCAGGATTGTAGAGCTCGAAAAGTAGTGTGAAATCAAGCTAAAAATCACCGAATTCAGAACTCGGAGTCAACGGATATTCATAAAACCGTTTACGTAAAGAAACCACATTTCGCGGCTAAATAGGTGAAACGAGACCTACTAGCCACGAGTTCTGAAATCAAAATACGAAAACCCAGGATTGTAGAGCTCGAAAAGTAGTGTGTAATCAAGCTAAAAATCACTGAATTCAGAACTCGGAGTCAACGGATATTCATAAAACCGTTTACGTAAAGAAACCGCATTTCGCGGCTAACTAGGTGAAACGAGACCTACTAGCCACGAGTTATGAAATCGAAATCCGAAAACCAAGGATATTAGAGCTCGAAAAGTAGTGTGAAATCAAGCTAAAAATCACCGAATTCAGAACTCGGAGTCAACGGATATTCATAAAACCGTTTACGTAAAGAAACCACATTTCGTGGCTAACTAGGTGAAACGAGACCTACTAGCCACGAGTTCTGAAATTGAAATCCGAAAACCCAGGATTGTAGAGCTCGAAAAGTAGTGTGAAATCAAGCTAAAAATCACCGAATTCAGAACTCGGAGTCAACGGATATTCATAAAACCGTTTACGTAAAGAAACCACATTTCGCGGCTAACTAGGTGAAACGAGACCTACTAGCCACGAGTTCTGAAATCGAAATCCGAAAACCTAAGATTGTAGAGCTCGAAAAGTAGTGTGAAATCAAGCTAAAACTCACCGAATTCAGAACTCGGAGTCAACGGATATTCATAAAACCGTTTACGTAAAGAAACCACATTTCGCGGCTAACTAGGTGAAATGAGACCAACTAGCCACGAGTTCTGAAATCAAAATCAGAAATGCCAGGATCGTAGAGCTCGAAAAGTAGTGTGAAATCAAGCTAAAAATCACCGAAATCAGAACTCGGAGTCAACGGATATTCATAAAACCGTTTACGTAAAGAAACCACATTTCGCGGCTAAATAGGTGAAACGAGACCTACTAGCCACGAGTTCTGAAATAAAAATCCGAAAACACAGGATTGTAGAGCTCGAAAAGTAGTGTGAAATCAAGCTAAAAATCACCGAATTCAGAACTCGGAGTCAACGGATATTCATAAAACCGTTTATGTAAAGAAACCGCATTTCGCGGCTAAATAGGTGAAACGAGACCTACTAGCCACGAGTTCTGAAATCGAAATCCGAAAACCCAGGATTGTAGAGCTCGAAAAGTAGTGTGAAATCAAGCTAAAAATCACCGAATTCAGAACTCGGAGTCAACGGATATTCATAAAACCGTTTACGTAAAGAAACCACATTTCGTGGCTAACTAGGTGGAACGAGACCTACTAGCCACGAGTTCTGAAATCGAAATCCGAAAACCTAATATTGTAGAGCTCGAAAAGTAGTGTGAAATCAAGCTAAAAATCACCGAATTCAGAACTCGGAGTCAACGGATATTCATAAAACCGTTTACGTAAAGAAACCACTTTTCGCGGCTAACTAGGTGAAACGAGACCAACTAGCCACGAGTTCTGAAATCAAAATCAGAAACGCTAGGATCGTAGAGCTCGAAAAGTAGTGTGAAATCAAGCTAAAAATCACCGAATTCAGAACTCGGAGTCAACGGATATTCATAAAACCGTTTACGTAAAGAAACCACATTTCGCGGCTAAATAGGTGAAACGAGACCTACTAGCCACGAGTTCTGAAATCGAAATCCGAAAACCTAAGATTGTAGAGCTCGAAAAGTAGTGTGAAATCAAGCTAAAAATCACCGAATTCAGAACTCGGAGTCAACGGATATTCATAAAACCGTTTACGTAAAGAAACCACATTTCGCGGCTAACTAGGTGAAACGAGACCAACTAGCCACGAGTTCTGAAATCAAAATCAGAAACACCAGGATCGTAGAGCTCGAAAAGTAGTGTGAAATCAAGCTAAAAATCACCGAATTCAGAAGTCGGAGTCAACGGATATTCATAAAACCGTTTACGTAAAGAAAACACATTTCGCGGCTAAATAGGTGAAACGAGACCTACTAGCTACGAGTTCTGAAATCGAAATCCGAAAACCCAGGATTGTAGAGCTCGAAAAGTAGTGTGAAATCAAGCTAAAAATCACCGAATTCAGAACTCGGAGTCAACGGATATTCATAAAACCGTTTACGTAAAGAAACCACATTTCGCGGCTAAATAGGTGAAACGAGACCTACTAGCCACGAGTTATGAAATCAAAATACGAAAACCCAGGATTGTAGAGCTCGAAAAGTAGTGTGTAATCAAGCTAAAAATCACTGAATTCAGAACTCGGAGTCAACGGATATTCATAAAACCGTTTACGTAAAGAAATCGCATTTCGCGGCTAACTAGGTGAAACGAGACCTACTAGCCACGAGTTATGAAATCGAAATCCGAAAACCAAGGATATTAGAGCTCGAAAAGTAGTGTGAAATCAAGCTAAAAATCACCGAATTCAGAACTCGGAGTCAACGGATATTCATAAAACCGTTTACGTAAAGAAACCACATTTCGTGGCTAACTAGGTGAAACGAGACCTACTAGCCACGAGTTCTGAAATTGAAATCCGAAAACCCAGGATTGTAGAGCTCGAAAAGTAGTGTGAAATCAAGCTAAAAATCACCGAATTCAGAACTCGGAGTCAACGGATATTCATAAAACCGTTTACGTAAAGAAACCACATTTCGCGGCTAACTAGGTGAAACGAGACCTACTAGCCACGAGTTCTGAAATCGAAATCCGAAAATCCAGGATTGTAGAGCTCGAAAAGTAGTGTGAAATCAAGCTAAAACTCGCCGAATTCAGAACTCGGAGTCAACGGATATTCATAAAACCGTTTACGTAAAGAAACCACATTTCGCGGCTAACTAGGTGAAATGAGACCAACTAGCCACGAGTTCTGAAATCAAAATCAGAAATGCCAGGATCGTAGAGCTCGAAAAGTAGTGTGAAATCAAGCTAAAAATCACCGAAATCAGAACTCGGAGTCAACGGATATTCATAAAACCGTTTACGTAAAGAAACCACATTTCGCGGCTAAATAGGTGAAACGAGACCTACTAGCCACGAGTTCTGAAATAAAAATCCGAAAACACAGGATTGTAGAGCTTGAAAAGTAGTGTGAAATCAAGCTAAAAATCACCGAATTCAGAACTCGGAGTCAACGGATATTCATAAAACCGTTTACGTAAAGAAACCGCATTTCGCGGCTAAATAGGTGAAACGAGACCTACTAGCCACGAGTTCTGAAATCGAAATCCGAAAACCTAATATTGTAGAGCTCGAAAAGTAGTGTGAAATCAAGCTAAAAATCACCGAATTCAGAACTCGGAGTCAACGGATATTCATAAAACCGTTTACGTAAAGAAACCACATTTCGCGGCTAAATAGGTGAAACGAGACCTACTAGCCACGAGTTCTGAAATCGAAATCCGAAAACCTAAGATTGTAGAGCTCGAAAAGTAGTGTGAAATCAAGCTAAAAATCACCGAATTCAGAACTCGGAGTCAACGGATATTCATAAAACCGTTTACGTAAAGAAACCACATTTCGCGGCTAACTAGGTGAAACGAGACCAACTAGCCACGAGTTCTGAAATCAAAATCAGAAACACCAGGATCGTAGAGCTCGAAAAGTAGTGTGAAATCAAGCTAAAAATCACCGAATTCAGAAGTCGGAGTCAACGGATATTCATAAAACCGTTTACGTAAAGAAAACACATTTCGCGGCTAAATAGGTGAAACGAGACCTACTAGCTACGAGTTCTGAAATCGAAATCCGAAAACCCAGGATTGTAGAGCTCGAAAAGTAGTGTGAAATCAAGCTAAAAATCACCGAATTCAGAACTCGGAGTCAACGGATATTCATAAAACCGTTTACGTAAAGAAACCACATTTCGCGGCTAAATAGGTGAAACGAGACCTACTAGCCACGAGTTATGAAATCAAAATACGAAAACCCAGGATTGTAGAGCTCGAAAAGTAGTGTGTAATCAAGCTAAAAATCACTGAATTCAGAACTCGGAGTCAACGGATATTCATAAAACCGTTTACGTAAAGAAATCGCATTTCGCGGCTAACTAGGTGAAACGAGACCTACTAGCCACGAGTTATGAAATCGAAATCCGAAAACCAAGGATATTAGAGCTCGAAAAGTAGTGTGAAATCAAGCTAAAAATCACCGAATTCAGAACTCGGAGTCAACGGATATTCATAAAACCGTTTACGTAAAGAAACCACATTTCGTGGCTAACTAGGTGAAACGAGACCTACTAGCCACGAGTTCTGAAATTGAAATCCGAAAACCCAGGATTGTAGAGCTCGAAAAGTAGTGTGAAATCAAGCTAAAAATCACCGAATTCAGAACTCGGAGTCAACGGATATTCATAAAACCGTTTACGTAAAGAAACCACATTTCGCGGCTAACTAGGTGAAACGAGACCTACTAGCCACGAGTTCTGAAATCGAAATCCGAAAATCCAGGATTGTAGAGCTCGAAAAGTAGTGTGAAATCAAGCTAAAACTCGCCGAATTCAGAACTCGGAGTCAACGGATATTCATAAAACCGTTTACGTAAAGAAACCACATTTCGCGGCTAACTAGGTGAAATGAGACCAACTAGCCACGAGTTCTGAAATCAAAATCAGAAATGCCAGGATCGTAGAGCTCGAAAAGTAGTGTGAAATCAAGCTAAAAATCACCGAAATCAGAACTCGGAGTCAACGGATATTCATAAAACCGTTTACGTAAAGAAACCACATTTCGCGGCTAAATAGGTGAAACGAGACCTACTAGCCACGAGTTCTGAAATAAAAATCCGAAAACACAGGATTGTAGAGCTTGAAAAGTAGTGTGAAATCAAGCTAAAAATCACCGAATTCAGAACTCGGAGTCAACGGATATTCATAAAACCGTTTACGTAAAGAAACCGCATTTCGCGGCTAAATAGGTGAAACGAGACCTACTAGCCACGAGTTCTGAAATCGAAATCCGAAAACCTAATATTGTAGAGCTCGAAAAGTAGTGTGAAATCAAGCTAAAAATCACCGAATTCAGAACTCGGAGTCAACGGATATTCATAAAACCGTTTACGTAAAGAAACCACATTTCGCGGCTAAATAGGTGAAACGAGACCTACTAGCCACGAGTTCTGAAATCAAAATACGAAAACCCAGGATTGTAGAGCTCGAAAAGTAGTGTGTAATCAAGCTAAAAATCACTGAATTCAGAACTCGGAGTCAACGGATATTCATAAAACCGTTTACGTAAAGAAACCGCATTTCGCGGCTAACTAGGTGAAACGAGACCTACTAGCCACGAGTTATGAAATCGAAATCCGAAAACCAAGGATATTAGAGCTCGAAAAGTAGTGTGAAATCAAGCTAAAAATCACCGAATTCAGAACTCGGAGTCAACGGATATTCATAAAACCGTTTACGTAAAGAAACCACATTTCGTGGCTAACTAGGAGAAACGAGACCTACTAGCCACGAGTTCTGAAATTGAAATCCGAAAACCCAGGATTGTAGAGCTCGAAAACTAGTGTGAAATCAAGCTAAAAATCACCGAATTCAGAACTCGGAGTCAACGGATATTCATAAAACCGTTTACGTAAAGAAACCACATTTCACGGCTAACTAGGTGAAACGAGACCTACTAGCCACGAGTTCTGAAATCGAAATCCGAAAACCCAGGATTGTAGAGCTCGAAAAGTAGTGTGAAATCAAGCTAAAAATCACCGAATTCAGAACTCGGAGTCAACGGATATTCATAAAACCGTTTACGTAAAGAAACCACATTTCGCGGCTAACTAGGTGAAACGAGACCTACTAGCCACGAGTTCTGAAATCGAAATCCGAAAACCTAAGATGGTAGAGCTCAAAAATTAGTGTGAAATCAAGCTAAAAATCACCGAATTCAGAACTCGGAGTCAACGGATATTCATAAAACCGTTTACGTAAAGAAACCACATTTCGCGGCTAAATAGGTGAAACGAGACCTACTAGCCACGAGTTCTGAAATCAAAATACGAAAACCCAGGATTGTAGAGCTCGAAAAGTAGTGTGTAATCAAGCTAAAAATCACTGAATTCAGAACTCGGAGTCAACGGATATTCATAAAACCGTTTACGTAAAGAAACCGCATTTCGCGGCTAACTAGGTGAAACGAGACCTACTAGCCACGAGTTATGAAATCGAAATCCGAAAACCAAGGATATTAGAGCTCGAAAAGTAGTGTGAAATCAAGCTAAAAATCACCGAATTCAGAACTCGGAGTCAACGGATATTCATAAAACCGTTTACGTAAAGAAACCACATTTCGTGGCTAACTAGGTGAAACGAGACCTACTAGCCACGAGTTCTGAAATTGAAATCCGAAAACCCAGGATTGTAGAGCTCGAAAACTAGTGTGAAATCAAGCTAAAAATCACCGAATTCAGAACTCGGAGTCAACGGATATTCATAAAACCGTTTACGTAAAGAAACCACATTTCGTGGCCAACTAGGTGAAACGAGACCTACTAGCCACGAGTTCTGAAATTGAAATCCGAAAACCCAGGATTGTAGAGCTCGAAAAGTAGTGTGAAATCAAGCTAAAAATCACCGAATTCAGAACTCGGAGTCAACGGATATTCATAAAACCGTTTACGTAAAGAAACCACATTTCGCGGCTAACTAGGTGAAACGAGACCTACTAGCCACGAGTTCTGAAATCAAAATCCGAAAACCCAGGATTGTAGAGCTCGAAAAGTAGTGTGTAATCAAGCTAAAAATCACCGAATTCAGAACTCGGAGTCAACGGATATTCATAAAACCGTTTACGTAAAGAAACCACATTTCGCGGCTAACTAGGTGAAACGAGACCTACTAGCCACGAGTTCTGAAATTGAAATCCGAAAACCTAAGATTGTAGAGCTCGAAAAGTAGTGTGAAATCAAGCTAAAAATCACCGAATTCAGAACTCGGAGTCAGCGGATATTCATAAAACCGTTTACGTAAAGAAACCACATTTCGCGGCTAACTAGGTGAAACGAGACCAACTAGCCACGAGTTCTGAAATCAAAATCAGAAAAGCCAGGATCGTAGAGCTCGAAAATTAGTGTGAAATCAAGCTAAAAATCACCGAATTCGGAACTCGGAGTCAACGGATATTCATAAAACCGTTTACGTAAAGAAACCACATTTCGCGGCTAAATGGGTGAAACGAGACCTACTAGCCACGATTTCTGAAATCGAAATCCGAAAACCCAGGACTGTAGAGCTCGAAAAGTAGTGTGAAATCAAGCTAAAAATCACCGAATTCAGAACTCGGAGTCAACGGATATTTATAAAACCGTTTACGTAAAGAAACCACATTTCGCGGCTAACTAGGTGAAACGAGACCTACTAGCCACGAGTTCTGAAATCGAAATCCGAAAATCCAGGATTTTAGAGCTCGAAAAGTAGTGTGAAATCAAGCTAAAAATCACCGAATTCAGAACTCGGAGTCAACGGATATTCATAAAACCGTTTACGTAAAGAAACCACATTTCGCGGCTAACTAGGTGAAACGAGACCTACTAGCCACGAGTTCTGAAATCGAAATCCGAAAACCTAAGATTGTAGAGCTCAAAAATTAGTGTGAAATCAAGCTAAAAATCACCGAATTCAGAACTCGGAGTCAACGGATATTCATAAAACCGTTTACGTAAAGAAACCACATTTCGCGGCTAACTAGGTGAAACGAGACCTACTAGCCACGAGTTCTGAAATCGAAATCCGAAAACCTAAGATGGTAGAGCTCAAAAATTAGTGTGAAATCAAGCTAAAAATCACCGAATTCAGAACTCGGAGTCAACGGATATTCATAAAACCGTTTACGTAAAGAAACCACATTTCGCGGCTAACTAGGTGAAACGAGACCAACTAGCCACGAGTTCTGAAATCAAAATCAGAAACGCCAGGATCGTAGAGCTCGAAAAGTAGTGTGAAATCAAGCTAATAATTACCGAATTCAGAACTCGGAGTCAAAGGATATTCATAAAACCGTTTACGTAAAGAAACAACATTTCGCGGCTAAATAGGTGAAATGAGACCTACTAGCCACGAGTTCTGAAATCGAAATCCGAAAACCCAGGATTGTAGAGCTCGAAAAGTAGTGTGAAATCAAGCTAAAAATCACCGAATTCAGAACTCGGAGTCAACGGATATTCATAAAACCGTTTACGTAAAGAAACCACATTTCGTGGCTAACTAGGTGAAATGAGACCTACTAGCCACGAGTTCTGAAATTGAAATCCGAAAACCCAGGATTGTAGAGCGCGAAAGGTAGTGTGAAATCAAGCTAAAAATCACCGAATTCAGAACTCGGAGTCAACGGATATTCATAAAACCTTTTACGTAAAGAAACCACATTTCGCGGCTAACTAGGTGAAACGAGACCAACTAGCCACGAGTTCTGAAATCAAAATCAGAAACGCCAGGATCGTAGAGCTCGAAAAGTAGTGTGAAATCAAGCTAAAAATCACCGAATTCGGAACTCGGAGTCAACGGATATTCATAAAACCGTTTACGTAAAGAAACCACATTTCGCGGCTAAATAGGTGAAACGAGACCTACTAGCCACGAGTTCTGAAATCGAAATCCGAAAAACCAGGATTGTAGAGCTCGAAAAGTAGTGTGAAATCAAGCTAAAAATCACCGAATTCAGAACTCGGAGTCAACGGATATTCATAAAACCGTTTACGTAAAGAAACCACATTTCGCGGCTAACTAGGTGAAACGAGACCTACTAGCCACGAGTTCTGAAATCGAAATCCGAAAACCTAAGATTGTAGAGCTCGAAAAGTAGTGTGAAATCAAGCTAAAACTCACCGAATTCAGAACTCGGAGTCAACGGATATTCATAAAACCGTTTACGTAAAGAAACCACATTTCGCGGCTAACTAGGTGAAATGAGACCAACTAGCCACGAGTTCTGAAATCAAAATCAGAAATGCCAGGATCGTAGAGCTCGAAAAGTAGTGTGAAATCAAGCTAAAAATCACCGAAATCAGAACTCGGAGTCAACGGATATTCATAAAACCGTTTACGTAAAGAAACCACATTTCGCGGCTAAATAGGTGAAACGAGACCTACTAGCCACGAGTTCTGAAATAAAAATCCGAAAACACAGGATTGTAGAGCTCGAAAAGTAGTGTGAAATCAAGCTAAAAATCACCGAATTCAGAACTCGGAGTCAACGGATATTCATAAAACCGTTTATGTAAAGAAACCGCATTTCGCGGCTAAATAGGTGAAACGAGACCTACTAGCCACGAGTTCTGAAATCGAAATCCGAAAACCCAGGATTGTAGAGCTCGAAAAGTAGTGTGAAATCAAGCTAAAAATCACCGAATTCAGAACTCGGAGTCAACGGATATTCATAAAACCGTTTACGTAAAGAAACCACATTTCGTGGCTAACTAGGTGGAACGAGACCTACTAGCCACGAGTTCTGAAATCGAAATCCGAAAACCTAATATTGTAGAGCTCGAAAAGTAGTGTGAAATCAAGCTAAAAATCACCGAATTCAGAACTCGGAGTCAACGGATATTCATAAAACCGTTTACGTAAAGAAACCACTTTTCGCGGCTAACTAGGTGAAACGAGACCAACTAGCCACGAGTTCTGAAATCAAAATCAGAAACGCTAGGATCGTAGAGCTCGAAAAGTAGTGTGAAATCAAGCTAAAAATCACCGAATTCAGAACTCGGAGTCAACGGATATTCATAAAACCGTTTACGTAAAGAAACCACATTTCGCGGCTAAATAGGTGAAACGAGACCTACTAGCCACGAGTTCTGAAATCGAAATCCGAAAACCTAAGATTGTAGAGCTCGAAAAGTAGTGTGAAATCAAGCTAAAAATCACCGAATTCAGAACTCGGAGTCAACGGATATTCATAAAACCGTTTACGTAAAGAAACCACATTTCGCGGCTAACTAGGTGAAACGAGACCAACTAGCCACGAGTTCTGAAATCAAAATCAGAAACACCAGGATCGTAGAGCTCGAAAAGTAGTGTGAAATCAAGCTAAAAATCACCAAATTCAGAAGTCGGAGTCAACGGATATTCATAAAACCGTTTACGTAAAGAAAACACATTTCGCGGCTAAATAGGTGAAACGAGACCTACTAGCTACGAGTTCTGAAATCGAAATCCGAAAACCCAGGATTGTAGAGCTCGAAAAGTAGTGTGAAATCAAGCTAAAAATCACCGAATTCAGAACTCGGAGTCAACGGATATTCATAAAACCGTTTACGTAAAGAAACCACATTTCGCGGCTAAATAGGTGAAACGAGACCTACTAGCCACGAGTTATGAAATCAAAATACGAAAACCCAGGATTGTAGAGCTCGAAAAGTAGTGTGTAATCAAGCTAAAAATCACTGAATTCAGAACTCGGAGTCAACGGATATTCATAAAACCGTTTACGTAAAGAAATCGCATTTCGCGGCTAACTAGGTGAAACGAGACCTACTAGCCACGAGTTATGAAATCGAAATCCGAAAACCAAGGATATTAGAGCTCGAAAAGTAGTGTGAAATCAAGCTAAAAATCACCGAATTCAGAACTCGGAGTCAACGGATATTCATAAAACCGTTTACGTAAAGAAACCACATTTCGTGGCTAACTAGGTGAAACGAGACCTACTAGCCACGAGTTCTGAAATTGAAATCCGAAAACCCAGGATTGTAGAGCTCGAAAAGTAGTGTGAAATCAAGCTAAAAATCACCGAATTCAGAACTCGGAGTCAACGGATATTCATAAAACCGTTTACGTAAAGAAACCACATTTCGCGGCTAACTAGGTGAAACGAGACCTACTAGCCACGAGTTCTGAAATCGAAATCCGAAAATCCAGGATTGTAGAGCTCGAAAAGTAGTGTGAAATCAAGCTAAAACTCGCCGAATTCAGAACTCGGAGTCAACGGATATTCATAAAACCGTTTACGTAAAGAAACCACATTTCGCGGCTAACTAGGTGAAATGAGACCAACTAGCCACGAGTTCTGAAATCAAAATCAGAAATGCCAGGATCGTAGAGCTCGAAAAGTAGTGTGAAATCAAGCTAAAAATCACCGAAATCAGAACTCGGAGTCAACGGATATTCATAAAACCGTTTACGTAAAGAAACCACATTTCGCGGCTAAATAGGTGAAACGAGACCTACTAGCCACGAGTTCTGAAATAAAAATCCGAAAACACAGGATTGTAGAGCTTGAAAAGTAGTGTGAAATCAAGCTAAAAATCACCGAATTCAGAACTCGGAGTCAACGGATATTCATAAAACCGTTTACGTAAAGAAACCGCATTTCGCGGCTAAATAGGTGAAACGAGACCTACTAGCCACGAGTTCTGAAATCGAAATCCGAAAACCTAATATTGTAGAGCTCGAAAAGTAGTGTGAAATCAAGCTAAAAATCACCGAATTCAGAACTCGGAGTCAACGGATATTCATAAAACCGTTTACGTAAAGAAACCACATTTCGCGGCTAAATAGGTGAAACGAGACCTACTAGCCACGAGTTCTGAAATCAAAATACGAAAACCCAGGATTGTAGAGCTCGAAAAGTAGTGTGTAATCAAGCTAAAAATCACTGAATTCAGAACTCGGAGTCAACGGATATTCATAAAACCGTTTACGTAAAGAAACCGCATTTCGCGGCTAACTAGGTGAAACGAGACCTACTAGCCACGAGTTATGAAATCGAAATCCGAAAACCAAGGATATTAGAGCTCGAAAAGTAGTGTGAAATCAAGCTAAAAATCACCGAATTCAGAACTCGGAGTCAACGGATATTCATAAAACCGTTTACGTAAAGAAACCACATTTCGTGGCTAACTAGGAGAAACGAGACCTACTAGCCACGAGTTCTGAAATTGAAATCCGAAAACCCAGGATTGTAGAGCTCGAAAACTAGTGTGAAATCAAGCTAAAAATCACCGAATTCAGAACTCGGAGTCAACGGATATTCATAAAACCGTTTACGTAAAGAAACCACATTTCACGGCTAACTAGGTGAAACGAGACCTACTAGCCACGAGTTCTGAAATCGAAATCCGAAAACCCAGGATTGTAGAGCTCGAAAAGTAGTGTGAAATCAAGCTAAAAATCACCGAATTCAGAACTCGGAGTCAACGGATATTCATAAAACCGTTTACGTAAAGAAACCACATTTCGCGGCTAACTAGGTGAAACGAGACCTACTAGCCACGAGTTCTGAAATCGAAATCCGAAAACCTAAGATGGTAGAGCTCAAAAATTAGTGTGAAATCAAGCTAAAAATCACCGAATTTAGAACTCGGAGTCAACGGATATTCATAAAACCGTTTACGTAAAGAAACCACATTTCGCGGCTAAATAGGTGAAACGAGACCTACTAGCCACGAGTTCTGAAATCAAAATACGAAAACCCAGGATTGTAGAGCTCGAAAAGTAGTGTGTAATCAAGCTAAAAATCACTGAATTCAGAACTCGGAGTCAACGGATATTCATAAAACCGTTTACGTAAAGAAACCGCATTTCGCGGCTAACTAGGTGAAACGAGACCTACTAGCCACGAGTTATGAAATCGAAATCCGAAAACCAAGGATATTAGAGCTCGAAAAGTAGTGTGAAATCAAGCTAAAAATCACCGAATTCAGAACTCGGAGTCAACGGATATTCATAAAACCGTTTACGTAAAGAAACCACATTTCGTGGCTAACTAGGTGAAACGAGACCTACTAGCCACGAGTTCTGAAATTGAAATCCGAAAACCCAGGATTGTAGAGCTCGAAAACTAGTGTGAAATCAAGCTAAAAATCACCGAATTCAGAACTCGGAGTCAACGGATATTCATAAAACCGTTTACGTAAAGAAACCACATTTCGTGGCCAACTAGGTGAAACGAGACCTACTAGCCACGAGTTCTGAAATTGAAATCCGAAAACCCAGGATTGTAGAGCTCGAAAAGTAGTGTGAAATCAAGCTAAAAATCACCGAATTCAGAACTCGGAGTCAACGGATATTCATAAAACCGTTTACGTAAAGAAACCACATTTCGCGGCTAACTAGGTGAAACGAGACCTACTAGCCACGAGTTCTGAAATCAAAATCCGAAAACCCAGGATTGTAGAGCTCGAAAAGTAGTGTGTAATCAAGCTAAAAATCACCGAATTCAGAACTCGGAGTCAACGGATATTCATAAAACCGTTTACGTAAAGAAACCACATTTCGCGGCTAACTAGGTGAAACGAGACCTACTAGCCACGAGTTCTGAAATTGAAATCCGAAAACCTAAGATTGTAGAGCTCGAAAAGTAGTGTGAAATCAAGCTAAAAATCACCGAATTCAGAACTCGGAGTCAGCGAATATTCATAAAACCGTTTACGTAAAGAAACCACATTTCGCGGCTAACTAGGTGAAACGAGACCAACTAGCCACGAGTTCTGAAATCAAAATCAGAAAAGCCAGGATCGTAGAGCTCGAAAATTAGTGTGAAATCAAGCTAAAAATCACCGAATTCGGAACTCGGAGTCAACGGATATTCATAAAACCGTTTACGTAAAGAAACCACATTTCGCGGCTAAATGGGTGAAACGAGACCTACTAGCCACGATTTCTGAAATCGAAATCCGAAAACCCAGGACTGTAGAGCTCGAAAAGTAGTGTGAAATCAAGCTAAAAATCACCGAATTCAGAACTCGGAGTCAACGGATATTTATAAAACCGTTTACGTAAAGAAACCACATTTCGCGGCTAACTAGGTGAAACGAGACCTACTAGCCACGAGTTCTGAAATCGAAATCCGAAAATCCAGGATTTTAGAGCTCGAAAAGTAGTGTGAAATCAAGCTAAAAATCACCGAATTCAGAACTCGGAGTCAACGGATATTCATAAAACCGTTTACGTAAAGAAACCACATTTCGCGGCTAACTAGGTGAAACGAGACCTACTAGCCACGAGTTCTGAAATCGAAATCCGAAAACCTAAGATTGTAGAGCTCAAAAATTAGTGTGAAATCAAGCTAAAAATCACCGAATTCAGAACTCGGAGTCAACGGATATTCATAAAACCGTTTACGTAAAGAAACCACATTTCGCGGCTAACTAGGTGAAACGAGACCTACTAGCCACGAGTTCTGAAATTGAAATCAGAAACGCCAGGATCGTAGAGCTCGAAAAGTAGTGTGAAATCAAGCTAAAAATCACCGAATTCGGAACTCGGAGTCAACGGATATTCATAAAACCGTTTACGTAAAGAAACCACATTTCGCGGCTAAATAGGTGAAACGAGACCTACTAGCCACGAGTTCTGAAATTGAAATCAGAAACGCCAGGATCGTAGAGCTCGAAAAGTAGTGTGAAATCAAGCTAAAAATCACCGAATTCGGAACTCGGAGTCAACGGATATTCATAAAACCGTTTACGTAAAGAAACCACATTTCGCGGCTAAATAGGTGAAATGAGACCTACTAGCCACGAGTTCTGAAATCGAAATCCGAAAACCCAGGATTGTAGAGCTCGAAAAGTAGTGTGAAATCAAGCTAAAAATCACCGAATTCAGAACTCGGAGTCAACGGATATTCATAAAACCGTTTACGTAAAGAAACCACATTTCGTGGCTAACTAGGTGAAATGAGACCTACTAGCCACGAGTTCTGAAATTGAAATCCGAAAACCCAGGATTGTAGAGCGCGAAAGGTAGTGTGAAATCAAGCTAAAAATCACCGAATTCAGAACTCGGAGTCAACGGATATTCATAAAACCTTTTACGTAAAGAAACCACATTTCGCGGCTAACTAGGTGAAACGAGACCAACTAGCCACGAGTTCTGAAATCAAAATCAGAAACGCCAGGATCGTAGAGCTCGAAAAGTAGTGTGAAATCAAGCTAAAAATCACCGAATTCGGAACTCGGAGTCAACGGATATTCATAAAACCGTTTACGTAAAGAAACCACATTTCGCGGCTAAATAGGTGAAACGAGACCTACTAGCCACGAGTTCTGAAATCGAAATCCGAAAAACCAGGATTGTAGAGCTCGAAAAGTAGTGTGAAATCAAGCTAAAAATCACCGAATTCAGAACTCGGAGTCAACGGATATTCATAAAACCGTTTACGTAAAGAAACCACATTTCGCGGCTAAATAGGTGAAACGAGACCTACTAGCCACGAGTTCTGAAATCGAAATTCGAAAACCCAGGATTGTAGAGCTCGAAAAGTAGTGTGTAATCAAGCTAAAAATCACCGAATTCAGAACTCGGAGTCAACGGATATTCATAAAACCGTTTACGTAAAGAAACCACATTTCGCGGCTAACTAGGTGAAACGAGACCTACTAGCCACGAGTTCTGAAATCGAAATCCGAAAACCTAAGATTGTAGAGCTCGAAAAGTAGTGTGAAATCAAGCTAAAAATCACCGAATTCAGAACTCGGAGTCAACGGATATTCATAAAACCGTTTACGTAAAGAAACCACATTTCGCGGCTAACTAGGTGAAACGAGACTAACTAGCCACGAGTTCTGAAATCAAAATCAGAAAAGCCAGGATCGTAGAGCTCGAAAATTAGTGTGAAATCAAGCTAAAAATCACCGAATTCGGAACTCCGAGTCAACGGATATTCATAAAACCGTTTACGTAAAGAAACCACATTTCGCGGCTAAATAGGTGAAACGAGACCTACTAGCCACGAGTTCTGAAATCGAAATCCGAAAACCCAGGATTGTAGAGCTCAAAAAGTAGTGTGAAATCAAGCTAAAAATCACCGAATTCAGAACTCGGAGTCAACGGATATTTATAAAACCGTTTACGTAAAGAAACCACATTTCGCGGCTAACTAGGTGAAACGAGACCTACTAGCCACGAGTTCTGAAATCGAAATCGGAAAATCCAGGATTTTAGAGCTCGAAAAGTAGTGTGAAATCAAGCTAAAAATCACCGAATTCAGAACTCGGAGTCAACGGATATTCATAAAACCGTTTACGTAAAGAAACCACATTTCACGGCTAACTAGGTGAAACGAGACCTACTAGCCACGAGTTCTGAAATCGAAATCCGAAAACCCAGGATTGTAGAGCTCGAAAAGTAGTGTGAAATCAAGCTAAAAATCACCGAATTCAGAACTCGGAGTCAACGGATATTCATAAAACCGTTTACGTAAAGAAACCACATTTCGCGGCTAACTAGGTGAAACGAGACCTACTAGCCACGAGTTCTGAAATCGAAATCCGAAAACCTAAGATTGTAGAGCTCAAAAATTAGTGTGAAATCAAGCTAAAAATCACCGAATTCAGAACTCGGAGTCAACGGATATTCATAAAACCGTTTACGTAAAGAAACCACATTTCGCGGCTAACTAGGTGAAACGAGACCTACTAGCCACGAGTTCTGAAATCGAAATCCGAAAACCTAAGATTGTAGAGCTCAAAAATTAGTGTGAAATCAAGCTAAAAATCACCGAATTCAGAACTCGGAGTCAACGGATATTCATAAAACCGTTTACGTAAAGAAACCACATTTCGCGGCTAACTAGGTGAAACGAGACCAACTAGCCACGAGTTCTGAAATCAAAATCAGAAACGCCAGGATCGTAGAGCTCGAAAAGTAGTGTGAAATCAAGCTAAAAATTACCGAATTCAGAACTCGGAGTCAAAGGATATTCATAAAACCGTTTACGTAAAGAAACAACATTTCGCGGCTAAATAGGTGAAACGAGACCTACTAGCCACGAGTTCTGAAATCGAAATCCGAAAACCCAGGATTGTAGAGCTCGAAAAGTAGTGTGAAATCAAGCTAAAAATCAACGAATTCAGAACTCGGAGTCAACGGATATTCATAAAACCGTTTACGTAAAGAAACCACATTTCGTGGCTAACTAGGTGAAATGAGACCTACTAGCCACGAGTTCTGAAATTGAAATCCGAAAACCCAGGATTGTAGAGCTCGAAAAGTAGTGTGAAATCAAGCTAAAAATCACCGAATTCAGAACTCGGAGTCAACGGATATTCATAAAACCGTTTACATAAAGAAACCACATTTCGCGGCTAACTAGGTGAAACGAGACCTACTAGCCACGAGTTCTGAAATCAAAATCCGAAAACCTAAGCTTGTAGAGCTCGAAAAGTAGTGTGAAATCAAGCTAAAAATCACCGAATTCAGAACTCGGAGTCAACGGATATTCATAAAACCGTTTACGTAAAGAAACCACATTTCGCGGCTAACTAGGTGAAACGAGACCTACTAGCCACGAGTTCTGAAATCGAAATCGGAAAATCCAGGATTTTAGAGCTCGAAAAGTAGTGTGAAATCAAGCTAAAAATCACCGAATTCAGAACTCGGAGTCAACGGATATTCATAAAACCGTTTACGTAAAGAAACCACATTTCACGGCTAACTAGGTGAAACGAGACCTACTAGCCACGAGTTCTGAAATCGAAATCCGAAAACCCAGGATTGTAGAGCTCGAAAAGTAGTGTGAAATCAAGCTAAAAATCACCGAATTCAGAACTCGGAGTCAACGGATATTCATAAAACCGTTTACGTAAAGAAACCACATTTCGCGGCTAACTAGGTGAAACGAGACCTACTAGCCACGAGTTCTGAAATCGAAATCCGAAAACCTAAGATTGTAGAGCTCAAAAATTAGTGTGAAATCAAGCTAAAAATCACCGAATTCAGAACTCGGAGTCAACGGATATTCATAAAACCGTTTACGTAAAGAAACCACATTTCGCGGCTAACTAGGTGAAACGAGACCTACTAGCCACGAGTTCTGAAATCGAAATCCGAAAACCTAAGATTGTAGAGCTCAAAAATTAGTGTGAAATCAAGCTAAAAATCACCGAATTCAGAACTCGGAGTCAACGGATATTCATAAAACCGTTTACGTAAAGAAACCACATTTCGCGGCTAACTAGGTGAAACGAGACCAACTAGCCACGAGTTCTGAAATCAAAATCAGAAACGCCAGGATCGTAGAGCTCGAAAAGTAGTGTGAAATCAAGCTAAAAATTACCGAATTCAGAACTCGGAGTCAAAGGATATTCATAAAACCGTTTACGTAAAGAAACAACATTTCGCGGCTAAATAGGTGAAACGAGACCTACTAGCCACGAGTTCTGAAATCGAAATCCGAAAACCCAGGATTGTAGAGCTCGAAAAGTAGTGTGAAATCAAGCTAAAAATCAACGAATTCAGAACTCGGAGTCAACGGATATTCATAAAACCGTTTACGTAAAGAAACCACATTTCGTGGCTAACTAGGTGAAATGAGACCTACTAGCCACGAGTTCTGAAATTGAAATCCGAAAACCCAGGATTGTAGAGCTCGAAAAGTAGTGTGAAATCAAGCTAAAAATCACCGAATTCAGAACTCGGAGTCAACGGATATTCATAAAACCGTTTACATAAAGAAACCACATTTCGCGGCTAACTAGGTGAAACGAGACCTACTAGCCACGAGTTCTGAAATCAAAATCCGAAAACCTAAGCTTGTAGAGCTCGAAAAGTAGTGTGAAATCAAGCTAAAAATCACCGAATTCAGAACTCGGAGTCAACGGATATTCATAAAACCGTTTACGTAAAGAAACCACATTTCGCGGCTAACTAGGTGAAACGAGACCAACTAGCCACGAGTTCTGAAATCAAAATCAGAAATGCCAGGATCGTAGAGCTCGAAAAGTAGTGTGAAATCAAGCTAAAAATCACCGAAATCAGAACTCGGAGTCAACGGATATTCATAAAACCGTTTACGTAAAGAAACCACATTTCGCGGCTAAATAGGTGAAACGAGACCTACTAGCCACGAGTTCTGAAATAAAAATCCGAAAACACAGGATTGTAGAGCTTGAAAAGTAGTGTGAAATCAAGCTAAAAATCACCGAATTCAGAACTCGGAGTCAACGGATATTCATAAAACCGTTTACGTAAAGAAACCGCATTTCGCGGCTAAATAGGTGAAACGAGACCTACTAGCCACGAGTTCTGAAATCGAAATCCGAAAACCTAATATTGTAGAGCTCGAAAAGTAGTGTGAAATCAAGCTAAAAATCACCGAATTCAGAACTCGGAGTCAACGGATATTCATAAAACCGTTTACGTAAAGAAACCACATTTCGCGGCTAAATAGGTGAAACGAGACCTACTAGCCACGAGTTCTGAAATCAAAATACGAAAACCCAGGATTGTAGAGCTCGAAAAGTAGTGTGTAATCAAGCTAAAAATCACTGAATTCAGAACTCGGAGTCAACGGATATTCATAAAACCGTTTACGTAAAGAAACCGCATTTCGCGGCTAACTAGGTGAAACGAGACCTACTAGCCACGAGTTATGAAATCGAAATCCGAAAACCTAAGATTGTAGAGCTCGAAAAGTAGTGTGAAATCAAGCTAAAACTCACCGAATTCAGAACTCGGAGTCAACGGATATTCATAAAACCGTTTACGTAAAGAAACCACATTTCGCGGCTAACTAGGTGAAATGAGACCAACTAGCCACGAGTTCTGAAATCAAAATCAGAAATGCCAGGATCGTAGAGCTCGAAAAGTAGTGTGAAATCAAGCTAAAAATCACCGAAATCAGAACTCGGAGTCAACGGATATTCATAAAACCGTTTACGTAAAGAAACCACATTTCGCGGCTAAATAGGTGAAACGAGACCTACTAGCCACGAGTTCTGAAATAAAAATCCGAAAACACAGGATTGTAGAGCTCGAAAAGTAGTGTGAAATCAAGCTAAAAATCACCGAATTCAGAACTCGGAGTCAACGGATATTCATAAAACCGTTTATGTAAAGAAACCGCATTTCGCGGCTAAATAGGTGAAACGAGACCTACTAGCCACGAGTTCTGAAATCGAAATCCGAAAACCCAGGATTGTAGAGCTCGAAAAGTAGTGTGAAATCAAGCTAAAAATCACCGAATTCAGAACTCGGAGTCAACGGATATTCATAAAACCGTTTACGTAAAGAAACCACATTTCGTGGCTAACTAGGTGGAACGAGACCTACTAGCCACGAGTTCTGAAATCGAAATCCGAAAACCTAATATTGTAGAGCTCGAAAAGTAGTGTGAAATCAAGCTAAAAATCACCGAATTCAGAACTCGGAGTCAACGGATATTCATAAAACCGTTTACGTAAAGAAACCACTTTTCGCGGCTAACTAGGTGAAACGAGACCAACTAGCCACGAGTTCTGAAATCAAAATCAGAAACGCTAGGATCGTAGAGCTCGAAAAGTAGTGTGAAATCAAGCTAAAAATCACCGAATTCAGAACTCGGAGTCAACGGATATTCATAAAACCGTTTACGTAAAGAAACCACATTTCGCGGCTAAATAGGTGAAACGAGACCTACTAGCCACGAGTTCTGAAATCGAAATCCGAAAACCTAAGATTGTAGAGCTCGAAAAGTAGTGTGAAATCAAGCTAAAAATCACCGAATTCAGAACTCGGAGTCAACGGATATTCATAAAACCGTTTACGTAAAGAAACCACATTTCGCGGCTAACTAGGTGAAACGAGACCAACTAGCCACGAGTTCTGAAATCAAAATCAGAAACACCAGGATCGTAGAGCTCGAAAAGTAGTGTGAAATCAAGCTAAAAATCACCGAATTCAGAAGTCGGAGTCAACGGATATTCATAAAACCGTTTACGTAAAGAAAACACATTTCGCGGCTAAATAGGTGAAACGAGACCTACTAGCTACGAGTTCTGAAATCGAAATCCGAAAACCCAGGATTGTAGAGCTCGAAAAGTAGTGTGAAATCAAGCTAAAAATCACCGAATTCAGAACTCGGAGTCAACGGATATTCATAAAACCGTTTACGTAAAGAAACCACATTTCGCGGCTAAATAGGTGAAACGAGACCTACTAGCCACGAGTTATGAAATCAAAATACGAAAACCCAGGATTGTAGAGCTCGAAAAGTAGTGTGTAATCAAGCTAAAAATCACTGAATTCAGAACTCGGAGTCAACGGATATTCATAAAACCGTTTACGTAAAGAAATCGCATTTCGCGGCTAACTAGGTGAAACGAGACCTACTAGCCACGAGTTATGAAATCGAAATCCGAAAACCAAGGATATTAGAGCTCGAAAAGTAGTGTGAAATCAAGCTAAAAATCACCGAATTCAGAACTCGGAGTCAACGGATATTCATAAAACCGTTTACGTAAAGAAACCACATTTCGTGGCTAACTAGGTGAAACGAGACC
Organism: Euonymus europaeus; assembly: GCA_963580455.1. Classification (NCBI taxonomy): domain Eukaryota; kingdom Viridiplantae; phylum Streptophyta; class Magnoliopsida; order Celastrales; family Celastraceae; genus Euonymus; species Euonymus europaeus. The sequence goes on from OY756964.1 coordinate 321,597, forward strand.
TACTAGCCACGAGTTCTGAAATTGAAATCCGAAAACCCAGGATTGTAGAGCTCGAAAAGTAGTGTGAAATCAAGCTAAAAATCACCGAATTCAGAACTCGGAGTCAACGGATATTCATAAAACCGTTTACGTAAAGAAACCACATTTCGCGGCTAACTAGGTGAAACGAGACCTACTAGCCACGAGTTCTGAAATCGAAATCCGAAAATCCAGGATTGTAGAGCTCGAAAAGTAGTGTGAAATCAAGCTAAAACTCGCCGAATTCAGAACTCGGAGTCAACGGATATTCATAAAACCGTTTACGTAAAGAAACCACATTTCGCGGCTAACTAGGTGAAATGAGACCAACTAGCCACGAGTTCTGAAATCAAAATCAGAAATGCCAGGATCGTAGAGCTCGAAAAGTAGTGTGAAATCAAGCTAAAAATCACCGAAATCAGAACTCGGAGTCAACGGATATTCATAAAACCGTTTACGTAAAGAAACCACATTTCGCGGCTAAATAGGTGAAACGAGACCTACTAGCCACGAGTTCTGAAATAAAAATCCGAAAACACAGGATTGTAGAGCTTGAAAAGTAGTGTGAAATCAAGCTAAAAATCACCGAATTCAGAACTCGGAGTCAACGGATATTCATAAAACCGTTTACGTAAAGAAACCGCATTTCGCGGCTAAATAGGTGAAACGAGACCTACTAGCCACGAGTTCTGAAATCGAAATCCGAAAACCTAATATTGTAGAGCTCGAAAAGTAGTGTGAAATCAAGCTAAAAATCACCGAATTCAGAACTCGGAGTCAACGGATATTCATAAAACCGTTTACGTAAAGAAACCACATTTCGCGGCTAAATAGGTGAAACGAGACCTACTAGCCACGAGTTCTGAAATCAAAATACGAAAACCCAGGATTGTAGAGCTCGAAAAGTAGTGTGTAATCAAGCTAAAAATCACTGAATTCAGAACTCGGAGTCAACGGATATTCATAAAACCGTTTACGTAAAGAAACCGCATTTCGCGGCTAACTAGGTGAAACGAGACCTACTAGCCACGAGTTATGAAATCGAAATCCGAAAACCAAGGATATTAGAGCTCGAAAAGTAGTGTGAAATCAAGCTAAAAATCACCGAATTCAGAACTCGGAGTCAACGGATATTCATAAAACCGTTTACGTAAAGAAACCACATTTCGTGGCTAACTAGGAGAAACGAGACCTACTAGCCACGAGTTCTGAAATTGAAATCCGAAAACCCAGGATTGTAGAGCTCGAAAACTAGTGTGAAATCAAGCTAAAAATCACCGAATTCAGAACTCGGAGTCAACGGATATTCATAAAACCGTTTACGTAAAGAAACCACATTTCACGGCTAACTAGGTGAAACGAGACCTACTAGCCACGAGTTCTGAAATCGAAATCCGAAAACCCAGGATTGTAGAGCTCGAAAAGTAGTGTGAAATCAAGCTAAAAATCACCGAATTCAGAACTCGGAGTCAACGGATATTCATAAAACCGTTTACGTAAAGAAACCACATTTCGCGGCTAACTAGGTGAAACGAGACCTACTAGCCACGAGTTCTGAAATCGAAATCCGAAAACCTAAGATGGTAGAGCTCAAAAATTAGTGTGAAATCAAGCTAAAAATCACCGAATTTAGAACTCGGAGTCAACGGATATTCATAAAACCGTTTACGTAAAGAAACCACATTTCGCGGCTAAATAGGTGAAACGAGACCTACTAGCCACGAGTTCTGAAATCAAAATACGAAAACCCAGGATTGTAGAGCTCGAAAAGTAGTGTGTAATCAAGCTAAAAATCACTGAATTCAGAACTCGGAGTCAACGGATATTCATAAAACCGTTTACGTAAAGAAACCGCATTTCGCGGCTAACTAGGTGAAACGAGACCTACTAGCCACGAGTTATGAAATCGAAATCCGAAAACCAAGGATATTAGAGCTCGAAAAGTAGTGTGAAATCAAGCTAAAAATCACCGAATTCAGAACTCGGAGTCAACGGATATTCATAAAACCGTTTACGTAAAGAAACCACATTTCGTGGCTAACTAGGTGAAACGAGACCTACTAGCCACGAGTTCTGAAATTGAAATCCGAAAACCCAGGATTGTAGAGCTCGAAAACTAGTGTGAAATCAAGCTAAAAATCACCGAATTCAGAACTCGGAGTCAACGGATATTCATAAAACCGTTTACGTAAAGAAACCACATTTCGTGGCCAACTAGGTGAAACGAGACCTACTAGCCACGAGTTCTGAAATTGAAATCCGAAAACCCAGGATTGTAGAGCTCGAAAAGTAGTGTGAAATCAAGCTAAAAATCACCGAATTCAGAACTCGGAGTCAACGGATATTCATAAAACCGTTTACGTAAAGAAACCACATTTCGCGGCTAACTAGGTGAAACGAGACCTACTAGCCACGAGTTCTGAAATCAAAATCCGAAAACCCAGGATTGTAGAGCTCGAAAAGTAGTGTGTAATCAAGCTAAAAATCACCGAATTCAGAACTCGGAGTCAACGGATATTCATAAAACCGTTTACGTAAAGAAACCACATTTCGCGGCTAACTAGGTGAAACGAGACCTACTAGCCACGAGTTCTGAAATTGAAATCCGAAAACCTAAGATTGTAGAGCTCGAAAAGTAGTGTGAAATCAAGCTAAAAATCACCGAATTCAGAACTCGGAGTCAGCGGATATTCATAAAACCGTTTACGTAAAGAAACCACATTTCGCGGCTAACTAGGTGAAACGAGACCAACTAGCCACGAGTTCTGAAATCAAAATCAGAAAAGCCAGGATCGTAGAGCTCGAAAATTAGTGTGAAATCAAGCTAAAAATCACCGAATTCGGAACTCGGAGTCAACGGATATTCATAAAACCGTTTACGTAAAGAAACCACATTTCGCGGCTAAATGGGTGAAACGAGACCTACTAGCCACGATTTCTGAAATCGAAATCCGAAAACCCAGGACTGTAGAGCTCGAAAAGTAGTGTGAAATCAAGCTAAAAATCACCGAATTCAGAACTCGGAGTCAACGGATATTTATAAAACCGTTTACGTAAAGAAACCACATTTCGCGGCTAACTAGGTGAAACGAGACCTACTAGCCACGAGTTCTGAAATCGAAATCCGAAAATCCAGGATTTTAGAGCTCGAAAAGTAGTGTGAAATCAAGCTAAAAATCACCGAATTCAGAACTCGGAGTCAACGGATATTCATAAAACCGTTTACGTAAAGAAACCACATTTCGCGGCTAACTAGGTGAAACGAGACCTACTAGCCACGAGTTCTGAAATCGAAATCCGAAAACCTAAGATTGTAGAGCTCAAAAATTAGTGTGAAATCAAGCTAAAAATCACCGAATTCAGAACTCGGAGTCAACGGATATTCATAAAACCGTTTACGTAAAGAAACCACATTTCGCGGCTAACTAGGTGAAACGAGACCTACTAGCCACGAGTTCTGAAATCGAAATCCGAAAACCTAAGATGGTAGAGCTCAAAAATTAGTGTGAAATCAAGCTAAAAATCACCGAATTCAGAACTCGGAGTCAACGGATATTCATAAAACCGTTTACGTAAAGAAACCACATTTCGCGGCTAACTAGGTGAAACGAGACCAACTAGCCACGAGTTCTGAAATCAAAATCAGAAACGCCAGGATCGTAGAGCTCGAAAAGTAGTGTGAAATCAAGCTAATAATTACCGAATTCAGAACTCGGAGTCAAAGGATATTCATAAAACCGTTTACGTAAAGAAACAACATTTCGCGGCTAAATAGGTGAAATGAGACCTACTAGCCACGAGTTCTGAAATCGAAATCCGAAAACCCAGGATTGTAGAGCTCGAAAAGTAGTGTGAAATCAAGCTAAAAATCACCGAATTCAGAACTCGGAGTCAACGGATATTCATAAAACCGTTTACGTAAAGAAACCACATTTCGTGGCTAACTAGGTGAAATGAGACCTACTAGCCACGAGTTCTGAAATTGAAATCCGAAAACCCAGGATTGTAGAGCGCGAAAGGTAGTGTGAAATCAAGCTAAAAATCACCGAATTCAGAACTCGGAGTCAACGGATATTCATAAAACCTTTTACGTAAAGAAACCACATTTCGCGGCTAACTAGGTGAAACGAGACCAACTAGCCACGAGTTCTGAAATCAAAATCAGAAACGCCAGGATCGTAGAGCTCGAAAAGTAGTGTGAAATCAAGCTAAAAATCACCGAATTCGGAACTCGGAGTCAACGGATATTCATAAAACCGTTTACGTAAAGAAACCACATTTCGCGGCTAAATAGGTGAAACGAGACCTACTAGCCACGAGTTCTGAAATCGAAATCCGAAAAACCAGGATTGTAGAGCTCGAAAAGTAGTGTGAAATCAAGCTAAAAATCACCGAATTCAGAACTCGGAGTCAACGGATATTCATAAAACCGTTTACGTAAAGAAACCACATTTCGCGGCTAAATAGGTGAAACGAGACCTACTAGCCACGAGTTCTGAAATCGAAATTCGAAAACCCAGGATTGTAGAGCTCGAAAAGTAGTGTGTAATCAAGCTAAAAATCACCGAATTCAGAACTCGGAGTCAACGGATATTCATAAAACCGTTTACGTAAAGAAACCACATTTCGCGGCTAACTAGGTGAAACGAGACCTACTAGCCACGAGTTCTGAAATCGAAATCCGAAAACCTAAGATTGTAGAGCTCGAAAAGTAGTGTGAAATCAAGCTAAAAATCACCGAATTCAGAACTCGGAGTCAACGGATATTCATAAAACCGTTTACGTAAAGAAACCACATTTCGCGGCTAACTAGGTGAAACGAGACTAACTAGCCACGAGTTCTGAAATCAAAATCAGAAAAGCCAGGATCGTAGAGCTCGAAAATTAGTGTGAAATCAAGCTAAAAATCACCGAATTCGGAACTCCGAGTCAACGGATATTCATAAAACCGTTTACGTAAAGAAACCACATTTCGCGGCTAAATAGGTGAAACGAGACCTACTAGCCACGAGTTCTGAAATCGAAATCCGAAAACCCAGGATTGTAGAGCTCAAAAAGTAGTGTGAAATCAAGCTAAAAATCACCGAATTCAGAACTCGGAGTCAACGGATATTTATAAAACCGTTTACGTAAAGAAACCACATTTCGCGGCTAACTAGGTGAAACGAGACCTACTAGCCACGAGTTCTGAAATCGAAATCGGAAAATCCAGGATTTTAGAGCTCGAAAAGTAGTGTGAAATCAAGCTAAAAATCACCGAATTCAGAACTCGGAGTCAACGGATATTCATAAAACCGTTTACGTAAAGAAACCACATTTCACGGCTAACTAGGTGAAACGAGACCTACTAGCCACGAGTTCTGAAATCGAAATCCGAAAACCCAGGATTGTAGAGCTCGAAAAGTAGTGTGAAATCAAGCTAAAAATCACCGAATTCAGAACTCGGAGTCAACGGATATTCATAAAACCGTTTACGTAAAGAAACCACATTTCGCGGCTAACTAGGTGAAACGAGACCTACTAGCCACGAGTTCTGAAATCGAAATCCGAAAACCTAAGATTGTAGAGCTCAAAAATTAGTGTGAAATCAAGCTAAAAATCACCGAATTCAGAACTCGGAGTCAACGGATATTCATAAAACCGTTTACGTAAAGAAACCACATTTCGCGGCTAACTAGGTGAAACGAGACCTACTAGCCACGAGTTCTGAAATCGAAATCCGAAAACCTAAGATTGTAGAGCTCAAAAATTAGTGTGAAATCAAGCTAAAAATCACCGAATTCAGAACTCGGAGTCAACGGATATTCATAAAACCGTTTACGTAAAGAAACCACATTTCGCGGCTAACTAGGTGAAACGAGACCAACTAGCCACGAGTTCTGAAATCAAAATCAGAAACGCCAGGATCGTAGAGCTCGAAAAGTAGTGTGAAATCAAGCTAAAAATTACCGAATTCAGAACTCGGAGTCAAAGGATATTCATAAAACCGTTTACGTAAAGAAACAACATTTCGCGGCTAAATAGGTGAAACGAGACCTACTAGCCACGAGTTCTGAAATCGAAATCCGAAAACCCAGGATTGTAGAGCTCGAAAAGTAGTGTGAAATCAAGCTAAAAATCAACGAATTCAGAACTCGGAGTCAACGGATATTCATAAAACCGTTTACGTAAAGAAACCACATTTCGTGGCTAACTAGGTGAAATGAGACCTACTAGCCACGAGTTCTGAAATTGAAATCCGAAAACCCAGGATTGTAGAGCTCGAAAAGTAGTGTGAAATCAAGCTAAAAATCACCGAATTCAGAACTCGGAGTCAACGGATATTCATAAAACCGTTTACATAAAGAAACCACATTTCGCGGCTAACTAGGTGAAACGAGACCTACTAGCCACGAGTTCTGAAATCAAAATCCGAAAACCTAAGCTTGTAGAGCTCGAAAAGTAGTGTGAAATCAAGCTAAAAATCACCGAATTCAGAACTCGGAGTCAACGGATATTCATAAAACCGTTTACGTAAAGAAACCACATTTCGCGGCTAACTAGGTGAAACGAGACCAACTAGCCACGAGTTCTGAAATCAAAATCAGAAACGCCAGGATCGTAGAGCTCGAAAAGTAGTGTGAAATCAAGCTAAAAATCACCGAATTCGGAACTCGGAGTCAACGGATATTCATAAAACCGTTTACGTAAAGAAACCACATTTCGCGGCTAAATAGGTGAAACGAGACCTACTAGCCACGAGTTCTGAAATCGAAATCCGAAAAACCAGGATTGTAGAGCTCGAAAAGTAGTGTGAAATCAAGCTAAAAATCACCGAATTCAGAACTCGGAGTCAACGGATATTCATAAAACCGTTTACGTAAAGAAACCACATTTCGCGGCTAACTAGGTGAAACGAGACCTACTAGCCACGAGTTCTGAAATCGAAATCCGAAAATCCAGGATTTTAGAGCTCGAAAAGTAGTGTGAAATCAAGCTAAAAATCAACGAATTCAGAACTCGGAGTCAATGGATATTAATAAAACCGTTTACGTAAAGAAACCACATTTCACGGCTAACTAGGTGAAACGAGACCTACTAGCCACGAGTTCTGAAATCGAAATCCGAAAACCCAGGATTGTAGAGCTCGAAAAGTAGTGTGAAATCAAGCTAAAAATCACCAAATTCAGAACTCGGAGTCAACCAATATTCATAAAACCGTTTACGTAAAGAAACCACATTTCGCGGCTAACTCGGTGAAACGAGACCAACTAGCCACGAGTTCTGAAATCAAAATCATAAACTCCAGGATCGTAGAGCTCGAAAAGTAGTGTGAAATCAAGCTAAAAATCACCGAATTCAGAACTCGGAGTCAACGGATATTCATAAAACCGTTTACGTAAAGAAACCACATTTCGCGGCTAAATAGGTGAAATGAGACCTACTAGCCACGAGTTCCGAAATCGAAATCCGAAAACCCAGGATTGTAGAGCTCGAAAAGTAGTGTGAAATCAAGCTAAAAATCACCGAATTCAGAACTCGGAGTCAACGGATATTACTAAAACCGTTTACGTAAAGAAACCACATTTCGTGGCTAACTAGGTGAAACGAGACCTACTAGCCACGAGTTCTGAAATTGAAATCCGAAAACCCAGGATTGTAGAGCTCGAAAAGTAGTGTGAAATCAAGCTAAAAATCACCGAATTCAGAACTCGGAGTCAACGGATATTCATAAAACCGTTTACGTAAAGAAACCACATTTCGCGGCTAACTAGGTGAAACGAGACCTACTAGCCACGAGTTCTGAAATCGAAATCCGAAAACCTAAGATTGTAGAGCTCGAAAAGTAGTGTGAAATCAAGCTAAAAATCACCGAATTCAGAACTCGAAGTCAACGGATATTCATAAAACCGTTTACGTAAAGAAACCACATTTCGCGGCTAACTAGGTGAAACGAGACCGACTAGCCACGAGTTCTGAAATCAAAATCAGAAATGCCAGGATCGTAGAGCTCGAAAAGTAGTGTGAAATCAAGCTAAAAATCACCGAATTCGGAACTCGGAGTCAACGGATATTCATAAAACCGTTTACGTAAAGAAACCACATTTCGCGGCTAAATAGGTGAAACGAGACCTACTAGCCACGAGTTCTGAAATCGAAATCCGAAAACCCTGGATTGTAGAGCTCGAAAAGTAGTGTGAAATCAAGCTAAAAATCACCGAATTCAGAACTCGGAGTCAACGGATATTCATAAAACCGTTTACGTAAAGAAACCACATTTCGCGGCTAAATAGGTGAAACGAGACCTACTAGCCACGAGTTCTGAAATCGAAATCCGAAAACCCAGGATTGTAGAGCTCGAAAAGTAGTGTGAAATCAAGCTAAAAATCACCGAATTCAGAACTCGGAGTCAACGGATATTAATAAAACCGTTTACGTAAAGAAACCACATTTCGTGGCTAACTAGGTGAAACGAGACCTACTAGCCACGAGTTCTGAAATTGAAATCCGAAAACCCAGGATTGTAGAGCTCGAAAAGTACTGTGAAATCAAGCTAAAAATCACCGAATTCAGAACTCGGAGTCAACGGATATTTATAAAACCGTTTACGTAAAGAAACCACATTTCGCGGCTAACTAGGTGAAACGAGACCTACTAGCCACGAGTTCTGAAATCGAAATCCGAAAAAATAAGATTGTAGAGCTCGAAAAGTAGTGTGAAATCAAGCTAAAAATCACCGAATTCAGAACTCGGAGTCAACGGATATTCATAAAACCGTTTACGTAAAGAAACCACATTTCGCGGCTAACTAGGTGAAACGAGACCTACTAGCTACGAGTTCTGAAATCGAAATCCGAAAACCCAGGATTGTAGAGCTCGAAAAGTAGTGTGAAATCAAGCTAAAAATCACCGAATTCGGAACTCGGAGTCAACGGATATTCACAAAACCGTTTACGTAAAGAAACCACATTTCGCGGCTAAATAGGTGAAACGAGACCTACTAGCCACGAGTTCTGAAATCGAAATCCGAAAACCCAGGATTGTAGAGCTCGAAAATTAGTGTGAAATCAAGCTAAAAATCACCGAATTCAGAACTCGGAGTGAACGGATATTCATAAAACCGTTTACGTAAAGAAACCACATTTCGCGGCTAACTAGGTGAAACGAGACCTACTAGCTACGAGTTCTGAAATCGAAATCCGAAAACCCAGGATTGTAGAGCTCGAAAAGTAGTGTGAAATCAAGCTAAAAATCACCGAATTCAGAACTCGGAGTCAACCAATATTCATAAAACCGTTTACGTAAAGAAACCACATTTCGCGGCTAACTAGGTGAAACGAGACCTACTAGCCACGAATTCTGAAATCGAAATCCGAAAACCCAGGATTGTAGAGCTCGAAAAGTAGTGTGAAATCAAGCTAAAAATCACCGAATTCAGAACTCGGAGTCAACCAATATTCATAAAACCGTTTACGTAAAGAAACCACATTTCGCGGCTAACTAGGTGAAACGAGACCAACTAGCCACGAGTTCTGAAATCAAAATCAGAAACGCCAGGATCGTAGAGCTCGAAAAGTAGTGTGAAATCAAGCTAAAAATCACCGAATTCAGAACTCGGAGTCAACGGATATTCATAAAACCGTTTACGTAAAGAAACCACATTTCGCGGCTAAATAGGTGAAACGAGACCTACTAGCCACGAGTTCTGAAATCGAAATCCGAAAACCAGGATTGTAGAGCCCGAAAATTAGTGTGAAATCAAGCTAAAAATCACCGAATTCAGAACTCGGAGTCAACGGATATTAATAAAACCGTTTACGTAAAGAAACCACATTTCGTGGCTAACTAGGTGAAACGAGACCTACTAGCCACGAGTTCTGAAATTGAAATCCGAAAACCCAGGATTGTAGAGTTCGAAAAGTAGTGTGAAATCAAGCTAAAAATCACCGAATTCAGAACTCGGAGTCAACGGATATTCATAAAACCGTTTACGTAAAGAAACCACATTTCGCGGCTAACTAGGTGAAACGAGACCTACTAGCCACGAGTTCTGAAATCGAAATCCGAAAACCTAAGATTGTAGAGCTCGAAAAGTAGTGTGAAATCAAGCTAAAAATCACCGAATTCAGAACTCGGAGTCAACGGATATTCATAAAACCGTTTACGTAAAGAAACCACATTTCGCGGCTAACTAGGTGAAACGAGACCGACTAGCCACGAGTTCTGAAATCAAAATCAGAAATGCCAGGATCGTAGAGCTCGAAAAGTAGTGTGAAATCAAGCTAAAAATCACCGAATTCGGAACTCGGAGTCAGCGGATATTCATAAAACCGTTTACGTAAAGAAACCACATTTCGCGGCTAAATAGGTGAAACGAGACCTACTAGCCACGAGTTCTGAAATCGAAATCCGAAAACCCAGGATTGTAGAGCTCGAAAAGTAGTGTGAAATCAAGCTAAAAATCACCGAATTCAGAACTCGGAGTCAACGGATATTCATAAAACCGTTTACGTAAAGAAACCACATTTCGCGGCTAACTAGGTGAAACGAGACCTACTAGCTACGAGTTCTGAAATCGAAATCCGAAAACCCAGGATTGTAGAGCTCGAAAAGTAGTGTGAAATCAAGCTAAAAATCACCGAATTCAGAACTCGGAGTCAACCAATATTCATAAAACCGTTTACGTAAAGAAACCACATTTCGCGGCTAACTAGGTGAAACGAGACCTACTAGCCACGAATTCCGAAATCGAAATCCGAAAACCCAGGATTGTAGAGCTCGAAAAGTAGTGTGAAATCAAGCTAAAAATCACCGAATTCAGAACTCGGAGTCAACCAATATTCATAAAACCGTTTACGTAAAGAAACCACATTTCGCGGCTAACTAGGTGAAACGAGACCAACTAGCCACGAGTTCTGAAATCAAAATCAGAAACGCCAGGATCGTAGAGCTCGAAAAGTAGTGTGAAATCAAGCTAAAAATCACCGAATTCAGAACTCGGAGTCAACGGATATTCATAAAACCGTTTACGTAAAGAAACCACATTTCGCGGCTAAATAGGTGAAACGAGACCTACTAGCCACGAGTTCTGAAATCGAAATCCGAAAACCAGGATTGTAGAGCCCGAAAATTAGTGTGAAATCAAGCTAAAAATCACCGAATTCAGAACTCGGAGTCAACGGATATTAATAAAACCGTTTACGTAAAGAAACCACATTTCGTGGCTAACTAGGTGAAACGAGACCTACTAGCCACGAGTTCTGAAATTGAAATCCGAAAACCCAGGATTGTAGAGCTCGAAAAGTAGTGTGAAATCAAGCTAAAAATCACCGAATTCAGAACTCGGAGTCAACGGATATTCATAAAACCGTTTACGTAAAGAAACCACATTTCGCGGCTAACTAGGTGAAACGAGACCTACTAGCCACGAGTTCTGAAATCGAAATCCGAAAACCTAAGATTGTAGAGCTCGAAAAGTAGTGTGAAATCAAGCTAAAAATCACCGAATTCAGAACTCGGAGTCAACGGATATTCATAAAACCGTTTACGTAAAGAAACCACATTTCGCGGCTAACTAGGTGAAACGAGACCGACTAGCCACGAGTTCTGAAATCAAAATCAGAAATGCCAGGATCGTAGAGCTCGAAAAGTAGTGTGAAATCAAGCTAAAAATCACCGAATTCGGAACTCGGAGTCAGCGGATATTCATAAAACCGTTTACGTAAAGAAACCACATTTCGCGGCTAAATAGGTGAAACGAGACCTACTAGCCACGAGTTCTGAAATCGAAATCCGAAAACCCAGGATTGTAGAGCTCGAAAAGTAGTGTGAAATCAAGCTAAAAATCACCGAATTCAGAACTCGGAGTCAACGGATATTCATAAAACCGTTTACGTAAAGAAACCACATTTCGCGGCTAACTAGGTGAAACGAGACCTACTAGCTACGAGTTCTGAAATCGAAATCCGAAAACCCAGGATTGTAGAGCTCGAAAAGTAGTGTGAAATCAAGCTAAAAATCACCGAATTCAGAACTCGGAGTCAACCAATATTCATAAAACCGTTTACGTAAAGAAACCACATTTTGCGGCTAACTAGGTGAAACGAGACCTACTAGCCACGAGTTTTGAAATCGAAATCCGAAAACCCAGGATTGTAGAGCTCGAAAAGTAGTGTGAAATCAACCTAAAAATCACCGAATTCAGAACTCGGAGTCAACCAATATTCATAAAACCGTTTACGTAAAGAAACCACATTTCGCGGCTAACTAGGTGAAACGAGACCAACTAGCCACGAGTTCTGAAATCAAAATCAGAAATGCCAGGATCGTAGAGCTCGAAAAGTAGTGTGAAATCAAGCTAAAAATCACCGAATTCAGAACTCGGAGTCAACGGATATTCATAAAACCGTTTACGTAAAGAAACCACATTTCGCGGCTAAATAGGTGAAACGAGACCTACTAGCCACGAGTTCTGAAATCGAAATCCGAAAACCAGGATTGTAGAGCCCGAAAATTAGTGTGAAATCAAGCTAAAAATCACCGAATTCAGAACTCGGAGTCAACGGATATTCATAAAACCGTTTACGTAAAGAAACCACATTTCGCGGCTGACTAGGTGAAACGAGACCAACTAGCCACGAGTTCTGAAATCAAAATCAGAAACGCCAGGATCATAGAGCTCGAAAAGTAGTGTGAAATCAAGCTAAAAATTACCGAATTCAGAACTCGGAGTCAAAGGATATTCATAAAACCGTTAACGTAAAGAAACCACATTTCGCGGCTAACTAGGTGAAACGAGACCTACTAGCCACGAGTTCTGAAATCGAAATCCGAAAACCCAGGATTGTAGAGCCCGAAAATTAGTGTGAAATCAAGCTAAAAATCACCGAATTCAGAACTCGGAGTCAACGGATATTCATAAAACCGTTTACGTAAAGAAACCACATTTCGCGGCTAACTAGGTGAAACGAGACCAACTAGCCACGAGTTCTGAAATCAAAATCAGAAACGCCAGGATCATAGAGCTCGAAAAGTAGTGTGAAATCAAGCTAAAAATTACCGAATTCAGAACTCGGAGTCAAAGGATATTCATAAAACCTTTAACGTAAAGAAACCACATTTCGCGGCTAAATAGGTGAAACGAGACCTACTAGCCACGAGTTCTGAAATCGAAATCCGAAAACCCAGGATTGTAGAGCACGAAAAGTAGTGTGAAATCAAGCTAAAAATCACCGAATTCAGAACTCGGAGTCAACGGATATTCATAAAACCGTTTACGTAAAGAAACCACATTTCGTGGCTAACTAGGTGAAACGAGACCTACTAGCCACGAGTTCTGAAATTGAAATCCGAAAACCCAGGATTGTAGAGCTCGAAAAGTAGTGTGAAATCAAGCTAAAAATCACCGAATTCAGAACTCGGAGTCAACGGATATTCATAAAACCGTTTACGTAAAGAAACCACATTTCGCGGCTAACTAGGTGAAACGAGACCAACTAGCCACGAGTTCTGAAATCAAAATCCGAAACACCAGGATCGTAGAGCTCGAAAATTAGTGTGAAATCAAGCTAAAAATCACCGAATTCAGAACTCGGAGTCAATGGATATTCATAAAACCGTTTACGTAAAGAAACCACATTTCGCGGCTAACTAGGTGAAACGAGACCTACTACCCACGAGTTCTGAAATCGAAATCCGAAAAACTAAGATTGTAGAGCTCGAAAAGTAATGTGAAATCAAGCTAAAAATCACCGAATTCAGAACTCGGAGTCAACGGATATTCATAAAACCGTTTACGTAAAGAAACCGCATTTCGCGGCTAACTAGGTGAAACGAGACCAACTAGCCACGAGTTCTGAAATCAAAATCAGAAACGCCGAGATCGTAGAGCTCGAAAAGTAGTGTGAAATCAAGCTAAAAATCACCGAATTCAGAACTCGGAGTCAACGGATATTCATAAAACCGTTTACGTAAAGAAACCACATTTCGCGGCTAAATAGGTGAAACGAGACCTACTAGCCACGAGTTCTGAAATGGAAATCCGAGAACCCAGGATTGTAGAGCTCGAAAAGTAGTGTGAAATCAAGCTAAAAATCACCGAATTCAGAACTCGGAGTCAACGGATATTCATAAAACCGTTTACGTAAAGAAACCACATTTCGCGGCTAAATAGGTGAAACGAGACCTACTTGCCACGAGTTCTGAAATCGAAATCCGAAAACCCAGGATTGTAGAGCTCGAAAAGTAGTGTGAAATCAAGCTAAAAATCACCGAATTCAGAACTCGGAGTCAACGGATATTCATAAAACCGTTTACGTAAAGAAACCACATTTCGCGGGTAACTAGGTGAAACGAGACCTACTAGCCACGAGTTCTGAAATCGAAATCCGAAAACCTAAGATTGTAGAGCTCGAAAAGTAGTGTGAAATCAAGCTAAAAATCACCGAATTCAGAACTCGAAGTCAACGGATATTCATAAAACCGTTTACGTAAAGAAACCACATTTCGCGGCTAACTAGGTGAAACGAGACCGACTAGCCACGAGTTCTGAAATCAAAATCAGAAATGCCAGGATCGTAGAGCTCGAAAAGTAGTGTGAAATCAAGCTAAAAATCACCGAATTCGGAACTCGGAGTCAACGGATATTCATAAAACCGTTTACGTAAAGAAACCACATTTCGCGGCTAAATAGGTGAAACGAGACCTACTAGCCACGAGTTCTGAAATCGAAATCCGAAAACCCAGGATTGTAGAGCTCGAAAAGTAGTGTGAAATCAAGCTAAAAATCACCAAATTCAGAACTCGGAGTCAACGGATATTCATAAAACCGTTTACGTAAAGAAACCACATTTCGCGGCTAAATAGGTGAAACGAGACCTACTAGCCACGAGTTCTGAAATCGAAATCCGAAAACCCAGGATTGTAGAGCTCGAAAAGTAGTGTGAAATCAAGCTAAAAATCACCGAATTCAGAACTCGGAGTCAACGGATATTAATAAAACCGTTTACGTAAAGAAACCACATTTCGTGGCTAACTAGGTGAAACGAGACCTACTAGCCACGAGTTCTGAAATTGAAATCCGAAAACCCAGGATTGTAGAGCTCGAAAAGTACTGTGAAATCAAGCTAAAAATCACCGAATTCAGAACTCGGAGTCAACGGATATTCATAAAACCGTTTACGTAAAGAAACCACATTTCGCGGCTAACTAGGTGAAACGAGACCTACTAGCCACGAGTTCTGAAATCGAAATCCGAAAACCTAAGATTGTAGAGCTCGAAAAGTAGTGTGAAATCAAGCTAAAAATCACCGAATTCAGAACTCGGAGTCAACGGATATTCATAAAACCGTTTACGTAAAGAAACCACATTTCGCGGCTAACTAGATGAAACGAGACCGACTAGCCACGAGTTCTGAAATCAAAATCAGAAATGCCAGGATCGTAGAGCTCGAAAAGTAGTGTGAAATCAAGCTAAAAATCACCGAATTCGGAACTCGGAGTCAACGGATATTCATAAAACCGTTTACGTAAAGAAACCACATTTCGCGGCTAAATAGGTGTAACGAGACCTACTAGCCACGAGTTCTGAAATCGAAATCCGAAAACCCAGGATTGTAGAGCTCGAAAAGTAGTGTGAAATCAAGCTAAAAATCACCGAATTCAGAACTCGGAGTCAACGGATATTCATAAAACCGTTTACGTAAAGAAACCACATTTCGCGGCTAACTAGGTGAAACGAGACCTACTAGCTACGAGTTCTGAAATCGAAATCCGAAAACCCAGGATTGTAGAGCTCGAAAAGTAGTGTGAAATCAAGCTAAAAATCACCGAATTCAGAACTCGGAGTCAACCAATATTCATAAAACCGTTTACGTAAAGAAACCACATTTCGCGGCTAACTAGGTGAAACGAGACCTACTAGCCACGAATTCTGAAATCGAAATCCGAAAAACCAGGATTGTAGAGCTCGAAAAGTAGTGTGAAATCAAGCTAAAAATCACCGAATTCAGAACTCGGAGTCAACCAATATTCATAAAACCGTTTACGTAAAGAAACCACATTTCGCGGCTAACTAGGTGAAACGAGACCAACTAGCCACGAGTTCTGAAATCAAAATCAGAAACGCCAGGATCGTAGAGCTCGAAAAGTAGTGTGAAATCAAGCTAAAAATCACCGAATTCAGAACTCGGAGTCAACGGATATTCATAAAACCGTTTACGTAAAGAAACCACATTTCGCGGCTAAATAGGTGAAACGAGACCTACTAGCCACGAGTTCTGAAATCGAAATCCGAAAACCAGGATTGTAGAGCCCGAAAATTAGTGTGAAATCAAGCTAAAAATCACCGAATTCAGAACTCGGAGTCAACGGATATTAATAAAACCGTTTACGTAAAGAAACCACATTTCGTGGCTAACTAGGTGAAACGAGACCTACTAGCCACGAGTTCTGAAATTGAAATCCGAAAACCCAGGATTGTAGAGCTCGAAAAGTAGTGTGAAATCAAGCTAAAAATCACCGAATTCAGAACTCGGAGTCAACGGATATTCATAAAACCGTTTACGTAAAGAAACCACATTTCGCGGCTAACTAGGTGAAACGAGACCTACTAGCCACGAGTTCTGAAATCGAAATCCGAAAACCTAAGATTGTAGAGCTCGAAAAGTAGTGTGAAATCAAGCTAAAAATCACCGAATTCAGAACTCGGAGTCAACGGATATTCATAAAACCGTTTACGTAAAGAAACCACATTTTGCGGCTAACTAGGTGAAACGAGACCGACTAGCCACGAGTTCTGAAATCAAAATCAGAAATGCCAGGATCGTAGAGCTCGAAAAGTAGTGTGAAATCAAGCTAAAAATCACCGAATTCGGAACTCGGAGTCAGCGGATATTCATAAAACCGTTTACGTAAAGAAACCACATTTCGCGGCTAAATAGGTGAAACGAGACCTACTAGCCACGAGTTCTGAAATCGAAATCCGAAAACCCAGGATTGTAGAGCTCGAAAAGTAGTGTGAAATCAAGCTAAAAATCACCGAATTCAGAACTCGGAGTCAACGGATATTCATAAAACCGTTTACGTAAAGAAACCACATTTCGCGGCTAACTAGGTGAAACGAGACCTACTAGCTACGAGTTCTGAAATCGAAATCCGAAAACCCAGGATTGTAGAGCTCGAAAAGTAGTGTGAAATCAAGCTAAAAATCACCGAATTCAGAACTCGGAGTCAACCAATATTCATAAAACCGTTTACGTAAAGAAACCACATTTCGCGGCTAACTAGGTGAAACGAGACCAACTAGCCACGAGTTCTGAAATCAAAATCAGAAATGCCAGGATCTTAGAGCTCGAAAAGTAGTGTGAAATCAAGCTAAAAATCACCGAATTCAGAACTCGGAGTCAACGGATATTCATAAAACCGTTTACGTAAAGAAACCACATTTCGCGGCTAACTAGGTGAAACGAGACCTACTAGCCACGAGTTTTGAAATCGAAATCCGAAAACCCAGGATTGTAGAGCTCGAAAAGTAGTGTGAAATCAAGCTAAAAATCACCGAATTCAGAACTCGGAGTCAACCAATATTCATAAAACCGTTTACGTAAAGAAACCACATTTCGCGGCTAACTAGGTGAAACGAGACCAACTAGCCACGAGTTCTGAAATCAAAATCAGAAATGCCAGGATCGTAGAGCTCGAAAAGTAGTGTGAAATCAAGCTAAAAATCACCGAATTCAGAACTCGGAGTCAACGGATATTCATAAAACCGTTTACGTAAAGAAACCACATTTCGCGGCTAAATAGGTGAAACGAGACCTACTAGCCACGAGTTCTGAAATCGAAATCCGAAAACCAGGATTGTAGAGCCCGAAAATTAGTGTGAAATCAAGCTAAAAATCACCGAATTCAGAACTCGGAGTCAACGGATATTCATAAAACCGTTTACGTAAAGAAACCACATTTCGCGGCTAACTAGGTGAAACGGGACCAACTAGCCACGAGTTCTGAAATCAAAATCAGAAACGCCAGGATCATAGAGCTCGAAAAGTAGTGTGAAATCAAGCTAAAAATTACCGAATTCAGAACTCGGAGTCAAAGGATATTCATAAAACCGTTAACGTAAAGAAACCACATTTCGCGGCTAACTAGGTGAAACGAGACCTACTAGCCACGAGTTCTGAAATCGAAATCCGAAAACCCAGGATTGTAGAGCCCGAAAATTAGTGTGAAATCAAGCTAAAAATCACCGAATTCAGAACTCGGAGTCAACGGATATTCATAAAACCGTTTACGTAAAGAAACCACATTTCGCGGCTAACTAGGTGAAACGAGACCAACTAGCCACGAGTTCTGAAATCAAAATCAGAAACGCCAGGATCATAGAGCTCGAAAAGTAGTGTGAAATCAAGCTAAAAATTACCGAATTCAGAACTCGGAGTCAAAGGATATTCATAAAACCTTTAACGTAAAGAAACCACATTTCGCAGGCTAAATAGGTGAAACGAGACCTACTAGCCACGAGTTCTGAAATCGAAATCCGAAAACCCAGGATTGTAGAGCACGAAAAGTAGTGTGAAATCAAGCTAAAAATCACCGAATTCAGAACTCGGAGTCAACGGATATTCATAAAACCGTTTACGTAAAGAAACCACATTTCGTGGCTAACTAGGTGAAACGAGACCTACTAGCCACGAGTTCTGAAATTGAAATCCGAAAACCCAGGATTGTAGAGCTCGAAAAGTAGTGTGAAATCAAGCTAAAAATCACCGAATTCAGAACTCGGAGTCAACGGATATTTATAAAACCGTTTACGTAAAGAAACCACATTTCGCGGCTAACTAGGTGAAACGAGACCAACTAGCCACGAGTTCTGAAATCAAAATCCGAAACACCAGGATCGTAGAGCTCGAAAATTAGTGTGAAATCAAGCTAAAAATCACCGAATTCAGAACTCGGAGTCAACGGATATTCATAAAACCGTTTACGTAAAGAAACCGCATTTCGCGGCTAACTAGGTGAAACGAGACCTACTAACCATGAGTTCTGAAATCGAAATCCGAAAACCCAGGATTGTAGAGCTCGAAAAGTAGTGTGTAATCAAGCTAAAAATCACCGAATTCAGAACTCGGAGTCAACGGATATTCATAAAACCGTTTACGTAAAGAAACTACATTTCGCGGCTAACTAGGTGAAACGAGACCAACTAGCCACGAGTTCTGAAATCAAAATCAGAAATACCAGGATCGTAGAGCTCGAATAGTAGTGTGAAATCAAGCTAAAAATCACCGAATTCAGCACTCGGAGTCAACGGATATTCATAAAACCGTTTACGTAAAGAAACCACATTTCGCGGCTAACTAGGTGAAACGAGACCTACTAGCCACGAGTTCTGAAATCGAAATCCGAAAATCCAGGATTGTAGAGCTCGAAAAGTAGTGTGAAATCAAGCTAAAAATCACCGAATTCAGAACTCGGAGTCAACGAATATTCATAAAACCGTTTACGTAAAGAAACCACATTTCGCGGCTAACTAGGTGAAACGAGACCTACTAGCCACGAGTTCTGAAATCGAAATCCGAAAAACTAAGATTGTAGAGCTCGAAAAGTAATGTGAAATCAAGCTAAAAATCACCGAATTCAGAACTCGGAGTCAACGGATATTCATAAAACCGTTTACGTAAAGAAACCGCATTTCGCGGCTAACTAGGTGAAATGAGACCAACTAGCCACGAGTTCTGAAATCAAAATCAGAAATGCCGGGATCGTAGAGCTCGAAAAGTAGTGTGAAATTAAGCTAAAAATCACCGAATTCAGAACTCGGAGTCAACGGATATTCATAAAACCGTTTACGTAAAGAAACCACATTTCGCGGCTAAATAGGTGAAACGAGACCTACTAGCCACGAGTTCTGAAATGGAAATCCGAGAACCCAGAATTGTAGAGCTCGAAAAGTAGTGTGAAATCAAGCTAAAAATCACCGAATTCAGAACTCGGAGTCAACGGATATTCATAAAACCGTTTACGTAAAGAAATCACATTTCGCGGCTAACTAGGTCAAACGAGACCAACTAGCCACGAGTTCTGAAATCAAAATCCGAAACACCAGGATCGTAGAGCTCAAAAATTTGTGTGAAATCAAGCTAAAAATCACCGAATTCAGAACTCGGAGTCAACGGATATTCATAAAACCGTTTACGTAAAGAAACCACATTTCGCGGCTAACTAGGTGAAACGAGTCCTACTAGCCACGAGTTCTGAAATCAAAATCCGAAAAGCCACAATTGTAGAGCTCGAAAATTAGTGTGAAATCAAGCTAAAAATCACCGAATTCAGAACTCGGAGTCAACGGATATTAATAAAACCGTTTACGTAAAGAAACCACATTTCGCGGCTAACTAGGTGAAACGAGACCTACTAGCCACGAGTTCTGAAATCAAAATCAGAAAAGCCACGATTGTAGAGCTCGAAAAGTAGTGTGAAATCAAGCTAAAAATCACCGAATTCAGAACTCGGAGTCAACGGATATTAATAAAACCGTTTACGTAAAGAAACCACATTTCGCGGCTAAATAGGTGAAACGAGACCTACTAGCCACGAGTTCTGAAATGGAAATCCGAGAACCCAGAATTGTAGAGCTCGAAAAGTAGTGTGAAATCAAGCTAAAAATCACCGAATTCAGAACTCGGAGTCAACGGATATTCATAAAACCGTTTACGTAAAGAAATCACATTTCGCGGCTAACTAGGTGAAACGAGACCTACTAGCCACGAGTTCTGAAATCAAAATCAGAAAAGCCACGATTGTAGAGCTCGAAAAGTAGTGTGAAATCAAGCTAAAAATCACCGAATTCAGAACTCGGAGTCAACGGATATTAATAAAACCGTTTACGTAAAGAATCCACATTTCGCGGCTAACTAGGTGAAACGAGACCAACTAGCCACGAGTTCTGAAATCAAAATCAGAAATGCCAGGATCGTAGAGCTCGAATAGTAGTGTGAAATCAAGCTAAAAATCACCGAATTCAGCACTCGGAGTCAACGGATATTCATAAAACTGTTTACGTAAAGAAACCACATTTCGCGGCTAACTAGGTGAAACGAGACCAACTAGCCACGAGTTCTGAAATCAAAATCCGAAACACCAGGATCGTAGAGCTCGAAAATTAGTGTGAAATCAAGCTAAAAATCACCGAATTCAGAACTCGGAGTCAACGGATATTCATAAAACCGTTTACGTAAAGAAACCACATTTCGCGGCTAACTAGGTGAAACGAGACCAACTAGCCACGAGTTCTGAAATCAAAATCAGAAATGCCAGGATCGTAGAGCTCGAATAGTAGTGTGAAATCAAGCTAAAAATCACCGAATTCAGCACTCGGAGTCAACGGATATTCATAAAACCGTTTACGTAAAGAAACTACATTTCGCGGCTAACTAGGTGAAACGAGACCAACTAGCCACGAGTTCTGAAATCAAAATCAGAAATGCCAGGATCGTAGAGCTCGAATAGTAGTGTGAAATCAAGCTAAAAATCACCGAATTCAGCACTCGGAGTCAACGGATATTCATAAAACCGTTTACGTAAAGAAACCACATTTCGCGGCTAACTAGGTCAAACGAGACCAACTAGCCACGAGTTCTGAAATCAAAATCCGAAACACCAGGATCGTAGAGCTCGAAAATTAGTGTGAAATCAAGCTAAAAATCACCGAATTCAGAACTCGGAGTCAACGGTTATTCATAAAACCGTTTACGTAAAGAAACCACATTTCGCGGCTAACTAGGTGAAACGAGACCTACTAGCCACGAGTTTTGAAATCGAAATCCGAAAACCTAAGATTGTAGAGCTCGAAAAGTAATGTGAAATCAAGCTAAAAATCACCGAATTCAGAACTCGGAGTCAACGGATATTCATAAAACCGTTTACGTAAAGAAACCACATTTCGCGGCTAACTAGGTGAAACGAGACCAACTAGCCACGAGTTCTGAAATCAAAATCAGAAATGCCAGGATCGTAGAGCTCGAAAAGTAGTGTGAAATCAAGCTAAAAATCACCGAATTCAGAACTCGGAGTCAACGGATATTCATAAAACCGTTTACGTAAAGAAACCACATTTCGCGGCTAAATAGGTGAAACGAGACCTACTAGCCACGAGTTCTGAAATGGAAATCCGAGAACCCAGAATTGTAGAGCTCGAAAAGTAGTGTGAAATCAAGCTAAAAATCACCGAATTCAGAACTCGGAGTCAACGGATATTCATAAAACCGTTTACGTAAAGAAATCACATTTCGCGGCTAACTAGGTGAAACGAGACCTACTAGCCACGAGTTCTGAAATCAAAATCAGAAAAGCCACGATTGTAGAGCTCGAAAAGTAGTGTGAAATCAAGCTAAAAATCACCGAATTCAGAACTCGGAGTCAACGGATATTAATAAAACCGTTTACGTAAAGAATCCACATTTCGCGGCTAACTAGGTGAAACGAGACCAACTAGCCACGAGTTCTGAAATCAAAATCAGAAATGCCAGGATCGTAGAGCTCGAATAGTAGTGTGAAATCAAGCTAAAAATCACCGAATTCAGCACTCGGAGTCAACGGATATTCATAAAACCGTTTACGTAAAGAAACCACATTTCGCGGCTAACTAGGTGAAACGAGACCAACTAGCCACGAGTTCTGAAATCAAAATCCGAAACACCAGGATCGTAGAGCTCGAAAATTAGTGTGAAATCAAGCTAAAAATCACCGAATTCAGAACTCGGAGTCAACGGATATTTATAAAACCGTTTACGTAAAGAAACCACATTTCGCGGCTAACTAGGTGAAACGAGACCAACTAGCCACGAGTTCTGAAATCAAAATCAGAAATGCCAGGATCGTAGAGCTCGAATAGTAGTGTGAAATCAAGCTAAAAATCACCGAATTCAGCACTCGGAGTCAACGGATATTCATAAAACCGTTTACGTAAAGAAACTACATTTCGCGGCTAACTAGGTGAAACGAGACCAACTAGCCACGAGTTCTGAAATCAAAATCAGAAATGCCAGGATCGTAGAGCTCGAATAGTAGTGTGAAATCAAGCTAAAAATCACCGAATTCAGCACTCGGAGTCAACGGATATTCATAAAACCGTTTACGTAAAGAAACCACATTTCGCGGCTAACTAGGTCAAACGAGACCAACTAGCCACGAGTTCTGAAATCAAAATCCGAAACACCAGGATCGTAGAGCTCGAAAATTAGTGTGAAATCAAGCTAAAAATCACCGAATTCAGAACTCGGAGTCAACGGATATTCATAAAACCGTTTACGTAAAGAAACCACATTTCGCGGCTAACTAGGTGAAACGAGACCTACTAGCCACGAGTTTTGAAATCGAAATCCGAAAACCTAAGATTGTAGAGCTCGAAAAGTAATGTGAAATCAAGCTAAAAATCACCGAATTCAGAACTCGGAGTCAACGGATATTCATAAAACCGTTTACGTAAAGAAACCACATTTCGCGGCTAACTAGGTGAAACGAGACCAACTAGCCACGAGTTCTGAAATCAAAATCAGAAATGCCAGGATCGTAGAGCTCGAAAAGTAGTGTGAAATCAAGCTAAAAATCACCGAATTCAGAACTCGGAGTCAACGGATATTCATAAAACCGTTTACGTAAAGAAACCACATTTCGCGGCTAAATAGGTGAAACGAGACCTACTAGCCACGAGTTCTGAAATCGAAATCCGAAAACCCAAGATTGTAGAGCTCGAAAAGTAGTGTGAAATCAAGCTAAAAATCACCGAATTCAGAACTCGGAGTCAACGGATATTCATAAAACCGTTTACGTAAAGAAACCACATTTCGCGGCTAACTAGGTGAAACGAGACCTACTAGCAACGAGTTCTGAAATCGATATCCGAAAATCCAGGATTTTAGAGCTCGAAAAGTAGTGTGAAATCAAGCTAAAAATCACCGAATTCAGAACTCGGAGTCAACGGATATTCATAAAACCGTTTACGTAAAGAAACCACATTTCGCGGCTAACTAGGTGAAACGTGACCTACTAGCCACGAGTTCTGAAATCGAAATCCGAAAACCCAGGATTGTAGAGCTCGAAAAGTAGTGTGAAATCAAGCTAAAAATCACCGAATTCAGAACTCGGAGTCAACGGATATTCATAAAACCGTTTACGTAAAGAAACCACATTTCGCGGCTAACTAGGTGAAACGAGACCTACTAGCCACGAGTTCTGAAATCGAAATCCGAAAACCTAAGATTGTAGAGCTCGAAAAGTAGTGTGAAATCAAGCTAAAAATCACCGAATTCAGAACTCGGAGTCAACGGATATTCATAAAACCGTTTACGTAAAGAAACCACATTTCGCGGCTAACTAGGTGAAACGAGACCTACTAGCCACGAGTTCTGAAATCGAAATTCGAAAACGCAGGATTGTAGAGCTCGAAAAGTAGTGTGTAATCAAGCTAAAAATCACCGAATTCAGAACTCGGAGTCAACGGATATTCATAAAACCGTTTACGTAAAGAAACCGCATTTCGCGGCTAACTAGGTGAAACGAGACCTACTAGCCATGAGTTCTGAAATCGAAATCCGAAAACCCAGGATTGTAGAGCTCGAAAAGTAGTGTGTAATCAAGCTAAAAATCACCGAATTCAGAACTCGGAGTCAACGGATATTCATAAAACCGTTTACGTAAAGAAACTACATTTCGCGGCTAACTAGGTGAAACGAGACCAACTAGCCACGAGTTCTGAAATCAAAATCAGAAATACCAGGATCGTAGAGCTCGAATAGTAGTGTGAAATCAAGCTAAAAATCACCGAATTCAGCACTCGGAGTCAACGGATATTCATAAAACCGTTTACGTAAAGAAACCACATTTCGCGGCTAACTAGGTGAAACGAGACCTACTAGCCACGAGTTCTGAAATCGAAATCCGAAAATCCAGGATTGTAGAGCTCGAAAATTAGTGTGAAATCAAGCTAAAAATCACCGAATTCAGAACTCGGAGTCAACGAATATTCATAAAACCGTTTACGTAAAGAAACCACATTTCGCGGCTAACTAGGTGAAACGAGACCTACTAGCCACGAGTTCTGAAATCGAAATCCGAAAAACTAAGATTGTAGAGCTCGAAAAGTAATGTGAAATCAAGCTAAAAATCACCGAATTCAGAACTCGGAGTCAACGGATATTCATAAAACCGTTTACGTAAAGAAACCGCATTTCGCGGCTAACTAGGTGAAATGAGACCAACTAGCCACGAGTTCTGAAATCAAAATCAGAAATGCCGGGATCGTAGAGCTCGAAAAGTAGTGTGAAATCAAGCTAAAAATCACCGAATTCAGAACTCGGAGTCAACGGATATTCATAAAACCGTTTACGTAAAGAAACCACATTTCGCGGCTAAATAGGTGAAACGAGACCTACTAGCCACGAGTTCTGAAATGGAAATCCGAGAACCCAGAATTGTAGAGCTCGAAAAGTAGTGTGAAATCAAGCTAAAAATCACCGAATTCAGAACTCGGAGTCAACAGATATTCATAAAACCGTTTACGTAAAGAAATCACATTTCGCGGCTAACTAGGTGAAACGAGTCCTACTAGCCACGAGTTCTGAAATCAAAATCCGAAAAGCCACGATTGTAGAGCTCGAAAATTAGTGTGAAATCAAGCTAAAAATCACCGAATTCAGAACTCGGAGTCAACGGATATTAATAAAACCGTTTACGTAAAGAAACCACATTTCGCGGCTAACTAGGTGAAACGAGACCTACTAGCCACGAGTTCTGAAATCAAAATCAGAAAAGCCACGATTGTAGAGCTCGAAAAGTAGTGTGAAATCAAGCTAAAAATCACCGAATTCAGAACTCGGAGTCAACGGATATTAATAAAACCGTTTACGTAAAGAAACCACATTTCGCGGCTAAATAGGTGAAACGAGACCTACTAGCCACGAGTTCTGAAATGGAAATCCGAGAACCCAGAATTGTAGAGCTCGAAAAGTAGTGTGAAATCAAGCTAAAAATCACCGAATTCAGAACTCGGAGTCAACGGATATTCATAAAACCGTTTACGTAAAGAAACCACATTTCGCGGCTAACTAGGTGAAACGAGACCAACTAGCCACGAGTTCTGAAATCAAAATCAGAAATGCCAGGATCGTAGAGCTCGAATAGTAGTGTGAAATCAAGCTAAAAATCACCGAATTCAGCACTCGGAGTCAACGGATATTCATAAAACTGTTTACGTAAAGAAACCACATTTCGCGGCTAACTAGGTGAAACGAGACCAACTAGCCACGAGTTCTGAAATCAAAATCCGAAACACCAGGATCGTAGAGCTCGAAAATTAGTGTGAAATCAAGCTAAAAATCACCGAATTCAGAACTCGGAGTCAACGGATATTCATAAAACCGTTTACGTAAAGAAACCACATTTCGCGGCTAACTAGGTGAAACGAGACCTACTAGCCACGAGTTTTGAAATCGAAATCCGAAAACCTAAGATTGTAGAGCTCGAAAAGTAATGTGAAATCAAGCTAAAAATCACCGAATTCAGAACTCGGAGTCAACGGATATTCATAAAACCGTTTACGTAAAGAAACCACATTTCGCGGCTAACTAGGTGAAACGAGACTAACTAGCCACGAGTTCTGAAATCAAAATCAGAAATGCCAGGATCGTAGAGCTCGAAAAGTAGTGTGAAATCAAGCTAAAAATCACCGAATTCAGAACTCGGAGTCAACGGATATTCATAAAACCGTTTACGTAAAGAAACCACATTTCGCGGCTAAATAGGTGAAACGAGACCTACTAGCCACGAGTTCTGAAATCGAAATCCGAAAACCCAGGATTGTAGAGCTCGAAAAGTAGTGTGAAATCAAGCTAAAAATCACCGAATTCAGAACTCGGAGTCAACGGATATTCATAAAACCGTTTACGTAAAGAAACCACATTTCGCGGCTAACTAGGTGAAACGAGACCTACTAGCCACGAGTTCTGAAATCGATATCCGAAAATCCAGGATTTTAGAGCTCGAAAAGTAGTGTGAAATCAAGCTAAAAATCACCGAATTCAGAACTCGGAGTCAACGGATATTCATAAAACCGTTTACGTAAAGAAACCACATTTCGCGGCTAACTAGGTGAAACATGACCTACTAGCCACGAGTTCTGAAATCGAAATCCGAAAACCCAGGATTGTAGAGCTCGAAAAGTAGTGTGAAATCAAGCTAAAAATCACCGAATTCAGAACTCGGAGTCAACGGATATTCATAAAACCGTTTACGGAAAGAAACCACATTTCGCGGCTAACTAGGTGAAACGAGACCTACTAGCCACGAGTTCTGAAATCGAAATCCGAAAACCTAAGATTGTAGAGCTCGAAAAGTAGTGTGAAATCAAGCTAAAAATCATCGAATTCAGAACTCGGAGTCAACGGATATTCATAAAACCGTTTACGTAAAGAAACCACATTTCGCGGCTAACTAGGTGAAATGAGACCTACTAGCCACGAGTTCTGAAATCGAAATCCGAAAATCCAGGATTGTAGAGCTCGAAAAGTAGTGAGAAATCAAGCTAAAAATCACCGAATTCAGAACTCGGAGTCAACGAATATTCATAAAACCGTTTACGTAAAGAAACCACATTTCGCGGCTAACTAGGTGAAACGAGACCTACTAGCCACGAGTTCTGAAATCGAAATCCGAAAACCCAGGATTGTAGAGCTCGAAAAGTAGTGTGAAATCAAGCTAAAAATCACCGAATTCAGAACTCGGAGTCAACGGATATTCATAAAACCGTTTACGTAAAGAAACCACATTTCGCGGCTAACTAGGTGAAACATGACCTACTAGCCACGAGTTCTGAAATCGAAATTCGAAAACGCAGGATTGTAGAGCTCGAAAAGTAGTGTGTAATCAAGCTAAAAATCACTGAATTCAGAACTCGGAGTCAACGGATATTCATAAAACCGTTTACGTAAAGAAACCGCATTTCGCGGCTAACTAGGTGAAACGAGACCTACTAGCCATGAGTTCTGAAATCGAAATCCGAAAACCCAGGATTGTAGAGCTCGAAAAGTAGTGTGTAATCAAGCTAAAAATCACCGAATTCAGAACTCGGAGTCAACGGATATTCATAAAACCGTTTACGTAAAGAAACTACATTTCGCGGCTAACTAGGTGAAACGAGACCAACTAGCCACGAGTTCTGAAATCAAAATCAGAAATACCAGGATCGTAGAGCTCGAATAGTAGTGTGAAATCAAGCTAAAAATCACCGAATTCAGCACTCGGAGTCAACGGATATTCATAAAACCGTTTACGTAAAGAAACCACATTTCGCGGCTAACTAGGTGAAACGAGACCTACTAGCCACGAGTTCTGAAATCGAAATCCGAAAATCCAGGATTGTAGAGCTCGAAAAGTAGTGTGAAATCAAGCTAAAAATCACCGAATTCAGAACTCGGAGTCAACGAATATTCATAAAACCGTTTACGTAAAGAAACCACATTTCGCGGCTAACTAGGTGAAACGAGACCTACTAGCCACGAGTTCTGAAATCGAAATCCGAAAAACTAAGATTGTAGAGCTCGAAAAGTAATGTGAAATCAAGCTAAAAATCACCGAATTCAGAACTCGGAGTCAACGGATATTCATAAAACCGTTTACGTAAAGAAACCGCATTTCGCGGCTAACTAGGTGAAATGAGACCAACT
The DNA here is from genome assembly GCA_963580455.1 of Euonymus europaeus. Classification (NCBI taxonomy): domain Eukaryota; kingdom Viridiplantae; phylum Streptophyta; class Magnoliopsida; order Celastrales; family Celastraceae; genus Euonymus; species Euonymus europaeus. Next base: position 350,315 of record OY756964.1, read on the forward strand.
AGCCACGAGTTCTGAAATCAAAATCAGAAATGCCGGGATCGTAGAGCTCGAAAAGTAGTGTGAAATCAAGCTAAAAATCACCGAATTCAGAACTCGGAGTCAACGGATATTCATAAAACCGTTTACGTAAAGAAACCACATTTCGCGGCTAAATAGGTGAAACGAGATCTACTAGCCACGAGTTCTGAAATGGAAATCCGAGAACCCAGAATTGTAGAGCTCGAAAAGTAGTGTGAAATCAAGCTAAAAATCACCGAATTCAGAACTCGGAGTCAACGGATATTCATAAAACCGTTTACGTAAAGAAATCACATTTCGCGGCTAACTAGGTCAAACGAGACCAACTAGCCACGAGTTCTGAAATCAAAATCCGAAACACCAGGATCGTAGAGCTCGAAAATTAGTGTGAAATCAAGCTAAAAATCACCGAATTCAGAACTCGGAGTCAACGGATATTCATAAAACCGTTTACGTAAAGAAACCACATTTCGCGGCTAACTAGGTGAAACGAGTCCTACTAGCCACGAGTTCTGAAATCAAAATCCGAAAAGCCACGATTGTAGAGCTCGAAAATTAGTGTGAAATCAAGCTAAAAATCACCGAATTCAGAACTCGGAGTCAACGGATATTAATAAAACCGTTTACGTAAAGAAACCACATTTCGCGGCTAACTAGGTGAAACGAGACCTACTAGCCACGAGTTCTGAAATCAAAATCAGAAAAGCCACGATTGTAGAGCTCGAAAAGTAGTGTGAAATCAAGCTAAAAATCACCGAATTCAGAACTCGGAGTCAACGGATATTAATAAAACCGTTTACGTAAAGAAACCACATTTCGCGGCTAAATAGGTGAAACGAGACCTACTAGCCACGAGTTCTGAAATTGAAATCCGAGAACCCAGAATTGTAGAGCTCGAAAAGTAGTGTGAAATCAAGCTAAAAATCACCGAATTCAGAACTCGGAGTCAACGGATATTCATAAAACCGTTTACGTAAAGAAATCACATTTCGCGGCTAACTAGGTGAAACGAGACCTACTAGCCACGAGTTCTGAAATCAAAATCAGAAAAGCCACGATTGTAGAGCTCGAAAAGTAGTGTGAAATCAAGCTAAAAATCACCGAATTCAGAACTCGGAGTCAACGGATATTAATAAAACCGTTTACGTAAAGAAACCACATTTCGCGGCTAACTAGGTGAAACGAGACCAACTAGCCACGAGTTCTGAAATCAAAATCAGAAATGCCAGGATCGTAGAGCTCGAATAGTAGTGTGAAATCAAGCTAAAAATCACCGAATTCAGCACTCGGAGTCAACGGATATTCATAAAACCGTTTACGTAAAGAAACCACATTTCGCGGCTAACTAGGTGAAACGAGACCAACTAGCCACGAGTTCTGAAATCAAAATCCGAAACACCAGGATCGTAGAGCTCGAAAATTAGTGTGAAATCAATCTAAAAATCACCGAATTCAGAACTCGGAGTCAACGGATATTCATAAAACCGTTTACGTAAAGAAACCACATTTCGCGGCTAACTAGGTGAAACGAGACCTACTAGCCACGAGTTCTGAAATCGAAATCCGAAAAACTAAGATTGTAGAGCTCGAAAAGTAATGTGAAATCAAGCTAAAAATCACCGAATTCAGAACTCGGAGTCAACGGATATTCATAAAACCGTTTACGTAAAGAAACCGCATTTCGCGGCTAACTAGGTGAAACGAGACCTACTACCCACGAGTTCTGAAATCGAAATCCGAAAAACTAAGATTGTAGAGCTCGAAAAGTAGTGTGTAATCAAGCTAAAAATCACCGAATTCAGAACTCGGAGTCAACGGATATTCATAAAACCGTTTACGTAAAGAAACCACATTTCGCGGCTAAATAGGTGAAACGAGACCTACTAGCCACGAGTTCTGAAATCAAAATCCGAAATGCCAAGATTGTAGAGCTCGAAAAGTAGTGTGAAATCAAGCTAAAAATCACCGAATTCAGAACTCGGAGTCAACGGATATTCATAAAACCGTTTACGTAAAGAAACCACATTTCGCGGCTAAATAGGTGAAACGAGACCTACTAGCCACGAGTTCTGAAATCAAAATCCGAAATGCCAAGATTGTAGAGCTCGAAAAGTAGTGTGAAATCAAGCTAAAAATCACCGAATTCAGAACTCGGAGTCAACGGATATTCATAAAACCGTTTACGTAAAGAAACAACATTTCGCGGCTAACTAGGTGAAACGAGACCAACTAGCCACGAGTTCTGAAATCAAAATCCGAAACTCCATAATCGTAGAGCTTGAAAAGTAGTGTGAAATCAAGCTAAAAATTACCGAATTCAGAACTCGGAGTCAACGGATATTCATAAAACCGTTTACGTAAAGAAACCACATTTCGCGGCTAACTAGGTGAAACGAGACCAACTAGCCACGAGTTCTGAAATCAAAATCCGAAACTCCATAATCGTAGAGCTTGAAAAGTAGTGTGAAATCAAGCTAAAAATTACCGAATTCAGAACTCGGAGTCAACGGATATTCATAAAACCGTTTACGTAAAGAAACCACATTTCGCGGCTAACAAGGTGAAACGAGACCAACTAGCCATGAGTTCTGAAATCAAAATCCGAAACGCCAGGATCGTACAGCTCAAAAAGTAGTGTGAAATAAAGCTAAAAATCACCGAATTCAGAACTCGGAGTCAACGGATATTCATAAAACCGTTTACGTAAAGAAACCACATTTCGCGGCTAACTAGGTGAAACGAGACCTACTAGCCACGAGTTCTGAAATCGAAATCCGAAAACCCAGGATTGTAGAGCTCGAAAAGTAGTGTGAAATCCAGCTAAAAATCACCGAATTCAGAACTCGGAGTCAACGGATATTCATAAAACCGTTTACGTAAAGAAACCACATTTCGCGGCAAACTAGGTGAAACGAGACCTACTAGCCACAAGTTCTGAAATCGAAATCCGAAAACCCAGGATTGTAGAGCTCGAAAAGTAGTGTGAAATCCAGCTAAAAATCACCGAATTCAGAACTCGGAGTCAACGGATATTCATAAAACCGTTTACGTAAAGAAACCACATTTCGCGGCAAAATAGGTGAAACGAGACCTACTAGCCACGAGTTCTGAAATCGAAATCCGAAAACCCAGGATTGTAGAGCTCGAAAAGTAGTGTGAAATCAAGCTAAAAATCACCGAATTCAGAACTCGGAGTCAACGGATATTCATAAAACCGTTTACGTAAAGAAACCACATTTCGCGGCTAACTAGGTGAAACGAGACCTATTAGCCACGAGTTCTGAAATCGAAATCCGAAAACCCAGGATTGTGGAGCTCGAAAAGTAGTGTGTAATCAAGCTAAAAATCACCGAATTCAGAACTCGGAGTCAACGGATATTCATAAAACCGTTTACGTAAAGAAACCACATTTCGCGGCTAAATAGGTGAAACGAGACCTACTAGCCACGAGTTCTGAAATCGAAATTCGAAAACCCAGGATTGTAGAGCTCGAAAAGTAGTGTGTAATCAAGCTAAAAATCACCGAATTCAGAACTCGGAGTCAACGGATATTCATAAAACCGTTTACGTAAAGAAACCACATTTCGCGGCTAACTAGGTGAAACGAGACCAACTAGCCACGAGTTCTGAAATCGAAATCCGAAAACCCAGGATTGTAGAGCTCGAAAAGTAGTGTGAAAGTAAGCTAAAAATCACCGAATTCAGAACTCGGAGTCAACCGATATTCATAAAACCGTTTACGTAAAGAAACAACATTTCACGGCTAACTAGGTGAAACGAGACCAACTAGCCACGAGTTCTGAAATCAAAATCCGAAACTCCATAATCGTAGAGCTTGAAAAGTAGTGTGAAATCAAGCTAAAAATTACCGAATTCAGAACTCGGAGTCAACGGATATTCATAAAACCGTTTACGTAAAGAAACCACATTTCGCGGCTAACTAGGTGAAACGAGACCAACTAGCCACGAGTTCTGAAATCAAAATCCGAAAACCCAGGATCGTACAGCTCGAAAATTAGTGTGAAATCCAGCTAAAAATCGCCGAATTCAGAACTCGGAGTCAACGGATATTCATAAAACCGTTTACGTAAAGAAACCACATTTCGCGGCAAACTAGGTGAAACGAGACCTACTAGCCACGAGTTCTGAAATCGAAATCCGAAAACCCAGGATTGTAGAGCTCGAAAAGTAGTGTGAAATCAAGCTAAAAATCACCGAATTCAGAACTCGGAGTCAACGGATATTCATAAAACCGTTTACGTAAAGAAACCACATTTCGCGGCTAACTAGGTGAAACGAGACCAACTAGCCACGAGTTCTGAAATCAAAATCCGAAATGCAAGGATCGTAGAGCTCGAAAATTAGTTTGAAATCAAGCTAAAAATCACCGAATTCAGAACTCGGAGTCAACGGATATTCATAAAACCGTTTACTTAAAGAAACCACATTTCGCGGCAAACTAGGTGAAACGAGACCTACTAGCTACGAGTTCTGAAATCAAAATCCGAAAACCCAGGATTGTAGAGCTCGAAAAGTAGTGTGAAATCAAGCTAAAAATCACCGAATTCAGAACTCGGAGTCAACGGATATTCATAAAACCGTTTACGTAAAGAAACCACATTTCGCGGCTAACTAGGTGAAACGAGACCTACTAGCCACGAGTTCTGAAATCGAAATCCGAAAACGCCAGGATCGTAGAGCTCGAAAAGTAGTGTGAAATCAAGCTAAAAATCACCGAATACAGAACTCGGAGTCAACGGATATTCATAAAACCGTTTACGTAAAGAAACCACATTTCGCGGCTAAATAGGTGAAACGAGACCTACTAGCCACGAGTTCTGAAATCGAAATCCGAAAACCCAGGATTGTAGAGCTCGAAAAGTAGTGTGAAATCAAGCTAAAAATCACCGAATTCAGAACTCGGAGTCAACCAATATTCATAAAACCGTTTACGTAAAGAAACTACATTTCGCGGCTAACTAGGTGAAACGAGACCAACTAGCCACGAGTTCTGAAATCAAAATCCGAAACTCCATAATCGTAGAGCTGGAAAATTAGTGTGAAATCAAGCTAAAAATCACCTAATTCAGAACTCGGAGTCAACGGATATTCATAAAACCGTTTAAGTAAAGAAACCACATTTCGCGGCTAACTAGGTGAAACGAGACCAACTAGCCACGAGTTCTGAAATCAAAATCAGAAATGCCAGGATCGTAGAGCTCGAAAAATAGTGTGAAATCAAGCTAAAAATCACCGAATTCAAAACTCGGAGTCAACGGATATTCATAAAACCGTTTACGTAAAGAAACCCCATTTCACGGCTAAATAGGTGAAACGAGACCTACTAGCCATGAGTTCTGAAATCGAAATCCGAAAATCCAGGATTGTGGAGCTCGAAAAGTAGTGTGTAATCAAGCAAAAAATCACCGAATTCAGAACTCGGAGTCAACGGATATTCATAAAACCGTTTACGTAAAGAAACCACATTTCGCGGCTAAATAGGTGAAACGAGACCTACTAGCCACGAGTTCTGAAATCAAAATCCGAAATGCCAAGATTGTAGAGCCCGAAAAGTAGTGTGAAATCAAGCTAAAAATCACCGAATTCAGAACTCGGAGTCAACGGATATTCATAAAACCGTTTACGTAAAGAAACCACATTTCGCGGCTAACTAGGTGAAACGTGGCCAACTAGCCACGAGTTCTGAAATCGAAATCCGAAAACCCAGGATTGTAGAGCTCGAAAAGTAGTGTGAAATCAAGCTAAAAATCACCGAATTCAGAACTCGGAGTCAAACGATATTCATAAAACCGTTTACGTAAAGAAACAACATTTCGCGGCTAAATAGGTGAAACGAGATCTACTAGCCATGAGTTCTGAAATCGAAATCCGAAAATCCAGGATTGTGGAGCTCGAAAAGTAGTGTGTAATCAAGCAAAAAATCACCGAATTCAGAACTCGGAGTCAACGGATATTCATAAAACCGTTTACGTAAAGAAACCACATTTCGCGGCTAACTCGGTGAAACGAGACCAACTAGCCACGAGTGCTGAAATAAAAATCCGAAACACCAGGATCGTAGAGCTCGAAAAGTAGTGTGAAATCAAGCTAAAAATCACCGAATTCAGAACTCGGAGTCAACGGATATTCATAAAACCGTTTACGTAAAGAAACCACATTTCGCGGCTAACTAGGTGAAACGAGACCCACTAGCCACGAGTTCTGAAATCGAAATCCGAAAACCCAGGATTGTAGAGCTCAAAAAGTAGTGTGAAATCAAGCTAAAAATCACCGAATTCAGAACTCGGAGTCAACGGATATTCATAAAACCGTTTACGTAAAGAAACCACATTTCGCGGCTAACTAGGTGAAACGAGGCCTACTAGCCACGAGTTCTGAAATCGAAATCCGAAAACCCAGGATTGTAGAGCTCGAAAAGTAGTGTGAAATCAAGCTAAAAATCACCGAATTCAGAACTCGGAGTCAACGTATATTCATAAAACCGTTTACGTAAAGAAACCACATTTCGCGGCTAACTAGGTGAAACGAGACCTACTAGCCACGAGTTCTGAAATCGAAATCCGAAATGCAAGGATCGTAGAGCTTGAAAAGTAGTGTGAAATCAAGCTAAAAATCACCGAATTCAGAACTCGGAGTCAACGGATATTCATAAAACCGTTTACGTAAAGAAACCACATTTCGCGGCTAACTAGGTGAAACGAGACCAACTAGCCACGAGTTCTGAAATCGAAATCCGAAAACCCAGGATTGTGGAGCTCGAAAAGTAGTGTGAAATCAAGCTAAAAATCACCGAATTCAGAACTCGGAGTCAACGGATATTCATAAAACCGTTTACGTAAAGAAACCACATTTCGCGGCTAACTAGGTGAAACGAGACCTACTAGCCACGAGTTCTGAAATCGAAATCCGAAAACCCAGGATTGTAGAGCTTGAAAAGTAGTGTGAAATCAAGCTAAAAATCACCGAATTCAGAACTCGGAGTCAACGGATATTCATAAAACCGTTTACGTAAAGAAACCACATTTCGCGGCTAACTAGGTGAAACGAGACCCACTAGCCACGAGTTCTGAAATCGAAATCCGAAAACCAGGATTGTAGAGCTCGAAAAGTAGTGTGAAATCAAGCTAAAAATCACCGAATTCAGAACTCGGAGTCAACGGATATTCATAAAACCGTTTACATAAAGAAACCACATTTCGCGGCTAACTAGGTGAAACGAGACCAACTAGCCACGAGTTCTGAAATCAAAATCCGAAATGCAAGGATCGTAGAGCTCGAAAATTAGTGTGAAATCAAGCTAAAAATCACCGAATTAAGAACTCGGAGTCAACGGATATTCATAAAACCGTTTACGTAAAGAAACCACATTTCGCGGCTAACTAGGTGAAACGAGACCTACTAGCCACGAGTTCTGAAATCGAAATCCGAAAATCCAGGATTGTAGAGCTCGAAAAGTAGTGTGAAATCAAGCTAAAAATCACCGAATTCAGAACTCGGAGTCAATGGATATTCATAAAACCGTTTACGTAAAGAAACCACATTTTGCGGCTAAATAGGTAAAACGAGACCTACTAGCCACGAGTTCTGAAATCGAAATCCGAAAATCCATGATTGTAGAGCTCGAAAAGTAGTGTGGAATCAAGATAAAAATCACCGAATTCAGAACTCGGAGTCAACGGATATTCATAAAACCGTTTACGTAAAGAAACCACATTTCGCGGCTAACTAGGTGAAATGAGACCAACTAGCCACGAGTTCTGAAATCAAAATCCGAAACTCCATAATCGTAGAGCTTGAAAAGTAGTGTGAAATCAAGCTAAAAATTACCGAATTCAGAACTCGGAGTCAACGGATATTCATAAAACCGTTTACGTAAAGAAACCACATTTCGCGGCTAACTAGGTGAAACGAGACCAACTAGCCACGAGTTCTGAAATAAAAATCCGAAACGCCAGGATCGTAGAGCTCGAAAAGTAGTGTGAAATCAAGCTAAAAATCACCGAATTCAGAACTCGGAGTCAACGGATATTCATAAAACCGTTTACGTAAAGAAACCACATTTCGCGGCTAACTAGGTGAAACGAGACCTACTAGCCACGAGTTCTGAAATCAAAATCAGAAATGCCAGGATCGTAGAGCTCGAAAAGTAGTGTGAAATCAAGCTAAAACTCACCGAATTCAGAATTCGGAGTCAACGGATATTCATAAAACCGTTTGCGTAAAGAAACCACATTTCACTGCTAAATAAGTGAAACGAGACCTACTAGCCACGAGTTCTGAAATCGAAATCCGAAAACCCAGGATTGTGGAGCTCGAAAAGTAGTGTGTAATCAAGCTAAAAATCACCGAATTCAGAACTCGGAGTCAACTGATATTCATAAAACCGTTTACGTAAAGAAACCACATTTCGCGGCTAAATAGGTGAAACGAGACCTACTAGCAACGAGTTCTGAAATAAAAATCCGAAACGCAAAGATTGTAGAGCTCGAAAAGTAGTGTGAAATCAAGCTAAAAATCACCAAATTCAGAACTCGGAGTCAACGGATATTCATAAAACCGTTTACGTAAAGAAACCACATTTCGCGGCTAACTAGGTGAAACGAGACCAACTAGCCACGAGTTCTGAAATCGAAATCCGAAAACGCAGGATTGTAGAGCTCGAAAAGTAGTGTGAAATCAAGCTAAAAATCACCGAATTCAGAACTCGGAGTCAACCGAAATTAATAAAACCGTTTACGTAAAGAAACAACATTTCGCGGCTAACTAGGTGAAACGAGACCAACTAGCCACGAGTTCTGAAATCAAAATCCGAAACTCCATAATCGTAGAGCTTGAAAAGTAGTGTGAAATCAAGCTAAAAATTACCGAATTCAGAACTCGGAGTCAGCGGATATTTATAAAACCGTTTACGTAAAGAAACAACATTTCGCGGCTAACTAGGTGAAACGAGATCAACTGGCCACGAGCTCTGAAATCAAAATCCGAAACTCCACGATCGTAGAGCTCGAAAAGTAGTGTGAAATAAAGCTAAAAATCACCGAATTCAGAACTCAGAGTCAACGGATATTCATAAAACCGTTTACGTAAAGAAACCACATTTCGCGGCTAACTAGGTGAAACGAGACCTACTAGCCACGAGTTCTGAAATCGAAATCCGAAAACCCAGGATTGTAGAGCTTGAAAAGTAGTGTGAAATCAAGCTAAAAATCACCGAATTCAGAACTCGGAGTCAACGGATATTCATAAAACCGTTTACGTAAAGAAACCACATTTCGTGGCAAACTAGGTGAAACGAGACCTACTAGCCACGAGTTCTGAAATCGAAATCCAAAAACCCAGGATGGTAGAGCTCGAAAAGTAGTGTGAAATCAAGCTAAAAATCACCGAATTCAGAACTCGGAGTCAACGGATATTCATAAAACCGTTTACGTAAAGAAACCACATTTCGCGGCTAACTAGGTGAAACGAGACCAACTAGCCACGAGTTCTGAAATCAAAATCCGAAATGCAAGGATCGTAGAGCTCGAAAATTAGTGTGAAATCAAGCTAAAAATCAACGAATTCAGAACTCGGAGTCAACGGATATTCATAAAACCGTTTACGTAAAGAAACCACATTTCGCGGCCAACTGGGTGAAACAAGACCTACTAGCCACGAGTTCTGAAATCGAAATCCGAAAATCCAGGATTGTAGAGCTCGAAAAGTAGTGTGAAATCAAGCTAAAAATCACCGAATTCAGAACTCGGAGTCAATGGATATTCATAAAACCGTTTACGTAAAGAAACCACATTTCGCGGCTAAATAGGTGAAACGGGACCTACTAGCCACGAGTTCTGAAATCGAAATCCGAAAATCCAGGATTGTAGAGCTCGAAAAGTAGTGTGAAATCAAGCTAAAAATCACCGAATTCAGAACTCGGAGTCAACCGATATTCATAAAACCGTTTACGTAAAGAAACAACATTTCGCGGCTAACTAGGTGAAACGAGACCAACTAGCCACGAGTTCTGAAATCAAAATCCGAGAAGCCAGGATCGTAGAGCTCGAAAAGTAGTGTGAAATCAAGCTAAAAATCACCGAATTCAGAACTCGGAGTCAACGGATATTCATAAAACCGTTTACGTAAAGAAACCACATTTCGCGGCTAACTAGGTGAAACGAGACCCACTAGCCACGAGTTCTGAAATCGAAATCTGAAAACCCAAGATTGTAGAGCTCAAAAAGTAGTGTGAAATCAAGCTAAAAATCACCGAATTCAGAACTCGGAGTCAACGGATATTCATAAAACCGTTTACGTAAAGAAACCACATTTCGCGGCTAACTCGGTGAAACGAGACCAACTAGCCACGAGTTCTGAAATAAAAATCCGAAAAGCCAGGATCGTAGAGCTCGAAAAGTAGTGTGAAATCAAGCTAAAAATCACCGAATTCAGAACTCGGAGTCAACGGATATTCATAAAACCGTTTACGTAAAGAAACCACATTTCGCGGCTAACTAGGTGAAACGAGACCCACTAGCCACGAGTTCTGAAATCGAAATCTGAAAACCCAAGATTGTAGAGCTCAAAAAGTAGTGTGAAATCAAGCTAAAAATCACCGAATTCAGAACTCGGAGTCAACGGATATTCATAAAACCGTTTACGTAAAGAAACCACATTTCGCGGCTAACTAGGTGAAACGAGGCCTACTAGCCACGAGTTCTGAAATCGAAATCCGAAAACCCAGGATTGTAGAGCTCGAAAAGTAGTGTGAAATCAAGCTAAAAATCACCGAATTCAGAACTCGGAGTCAACGGATATTCATAAAACCGTTTACGTAAAGAAACCACATTTCGCGGCTAACTAGGTGAAACGAGACCAACTAGCCACGAGTTCTGAAATCAAAATCCCAAATGCAAGGATCGTAGAGCTCAAAAATTAGTGTGAAATCAAGCTAAAAATCACCGAATTCAGAACTCGGAGTCAACGGATATTCATAAAACCGTTTACGTAAAGAAACCACATTTCGCGGCTAACTAGGTGAAACGAGACCTACTAGCCACGAGTTCTGAAATCGAAATCCGAAAATCCAGGATGGTAGAGCTCGAAAAGTATTGTGAAATCAAGCTAAAAATCACCGAATTCAGAACTCGGAGTCAACGGATATTCATAAAACCGTTTACGTAAAGAAACCACATTTCGCGGCTAACTAGGTGAAACGAGACCAACTAGCCACGAGTTCTGAAATCAAAATCCGAAACTCCATAATCGTAGATCTTGAAAAGTAGTGTGAAATCAACTAAAAATTACCGAATTCCGAACTCGGAGTCAACGGATATTCATAAAACCGTTTACGTAAAGAAACCACATTTCGCGGCTAACTAGGTGAAACGAGACCAACTAGCCACGAGTTCTGAAATAAAAATCCAAAATGCCAGGATCGTAGAGCTCGAAAAGTAGTGTGAAATAAAGCTAAAAATCACCGAATTCAGAACTCGGAGTCAATGGATATTCATAAAACCGTTTACGTAAAGAAACCACATTTCGCGGCTAACTAGGTGAAACGAGACCTACTAGCCACGAGTTCTGAAATCGAAATCCGATAACCCAGGATTGTAGAGCTCGAAAAGTAGTGTGACATCAAGCTAAAAATCACCGAATTCAGAACTCGGAGTCAACGGATAGTCATAAAACCGTTTACGTAAAGAAACCACATTTCGCGGCAAACTAGTTGAAACGAGACCTATTAGCCACGAGTTCTGAAATCGAAATCCGAAAACCCAGGATTGTAGAGCTCGAAAAGTAGTGTGAAATCAAGCTTAAAATCACCGAATTCAGAACTCGGAGTCAACGGATATTCATAAAACTGTTTACATAAAGAAACCACATTTCGCGGCTAACTAGGTTAAACAAGACCAACTAGCCACGAGTTCTGAAATCCAAATCCGAAACACCAGGATCGTAGAGCTCAAAAATTAGTGTGAAATCAAGCTAAAAATCACCGAATTCAGAACTCGGAGTCAACCGATATTCATAAAACCGTTTACGTAAAGAAACCACATTTCGCGGCTAACTAGGTGAAAAGAGACCAACTAGCCACGAGTTCTTAAATCAAAATCAGAAATGCCAGGATCGTAGAGCTCGAAAAGTAGTGTGAAATCAAGCTAAAAATCATCGAATTCAGAACTCGGAGTCAATGGATATTCATAAAACCGTTTACGTAAAGAAACCACATTTCGCGGCTAACTAGGTGAAACGAGACCTACTAGCCACGAGTTCTGAAATCGAAATCCGATAACCCAGGATTGTAGAGCTCGAAAAGTAGTGTGACATCAAGCTAAAAATCACCGAATTCAGAACTCGGAGTCAACGGATAGTCATAAAACCGTTTACGTAAAGAAACCACATTTCGCGGCAAACTAGGTGAAACGAGACCTATTAGCCACGAGTTCTGAAATCGAAATCCGAAAACCCAGGATTGTAGAGCTCGAAAAGTAGTGTGAAATCAAGCTTAAAATCACCGAATTCAGAACTCGGAGTCAACGGATATTCATAAAACTGTTTACATAAAGAAACCACATTTCGCGGCTAACTAGGTTAAACAAGACCAACTAGCCACGAGTTCTGAAATCCAAATCCGAAACACCAGGATCGTAGAGCTCAAAAATTAGTGTGAAATCAAGCTAAAAATCACCGAATTCAGAACTCGGAGTCAACCGATATTCATAAAACCGTTTACGTAAAGAAACCACATTTCGCGGCTAACTAGGTGAAAAGAGACCAACTAGCCACGAGTTCTTAAATCAAAATCAGAAATGCCAGGATCGTAGAGCTCGAAAAGTAGTGTGAAATCAAGCTAAAAATCATCGAATTCAGAACTTGGAGTCAACGGATATTCATAAAACCGTTTCTGTAAAGAAACCACATTTCGCGGCTAAATAGGTGAAACGAGACCTACTAGCCACGAGTTCTGAAATCGAAATCCGAAAACCCAGGATTGTAGAGCTCGAAAAGTAGTGTGTAATAAAGCTAAAAATCACCGAATTCAGAACTCGGAGTCAACGGATATTCATAAAACCGTTTACGTAAAGAAACCACATTTCGCGGTTAAATAGGTGAAACGAGACCTACTAGCCACAAGTTTTGAAATCAAAATCCGAAAACCCAGGGTTGTAGAGGTCGAAAAGTAGTGTGAAATCAAGCTAAAAATCACCGAATTCAGAACTCGGAGTCAACCGATATTCATAAAACCGTTTACGTAAAGAAACCACATTTCGCGGCTAAATAGGTGAAACGAGACCTACTAGCCACGAGTTCTGAAATCGAAATCCGAAAACCCAGGATTGTAGAGCTCGAAAAGTAGTGTGTAATCAAGCTAAAAATCACCGAATTCAGAACTCGGAGTCAACGGATATTCATAAAACCGTTTACGTAAAGAAACCACATTTCGCGGTTAAATAGGTGAAACGAGACCTACTAGCCACAAGTTCTGAAATCAAAATCCGAAAACCCAGGGTTGTAGAGGTCGAAAAGTAGTGTGAAATCAAGCTAAAAATCACCGAATTCAGAACTCGGAGTCAACCGATATTCATAAAACCGTTTACGTAAAGAAACCACATTTCGCGGCTAACTAGGTGAAACGAGACCAACTAGCCACGAGTTCTGAAATCAAAATCCGAAACTCCATAATCGTAGAGCTTGAAAAGTAGTGTGAAATCAAGCTAAAAATTACCGAATTCAGAACTCGGAGTCAACGGATATTCATAAAACCGTTTACGTAAAGAAACCACATTTCGCGGCTAACTCGGTGAAACGAGACCAACTAGCCACGAGTTCTGAAATAAAAATCCGAAACGTCAGGATCGTAGAGCTCGAAAAGTAGTGTGAAATAAAGCTAAAAATCACCGAATTCAGAACTCGGAGTCAACGGATATTCATAAAACCGTTTACGTAAAGAAACCACATTTCGCGGCTAACTAGGTGAAACGAGGCCTAGTAGCCCCGAGTTCTGAAATCGAAATCCGAAAACCCAGGATTGTAGAGCTCGAAAAGTAGTGTGAAATCAAGCTAAAAATCACCGAATTCAGAACTCGGAGTCAACGGATATTCATAAAACCGTTTACGTAAAGAAACCACATTTCGCGGCTAACTACGTGAAACGAGACCAACTAGCCACGAGTTATGAAATCAAAATCCGAAATGCAAGGATCGTAGAGCTCAAAAATTAGTGTGAAATCAAGCTAAAAATCACCGAATTCAGAACTCGGAGTCAACGGATATTCATAAAACCGTTTACTTAAAGAAACCACATTTCGCGGCTAACTAGGTGAAACGAGACCTACTAGCCACGAGTTCTGAAATCGAAATCCGAAAATCCAGGATGGTAGAGCTCGAAAAGTAGTGTGAAATCAAGCTAAAAATCACCGAATTCAGAACTCGGAGTCAACGGATATTCATAAAACCGTTTACGTAAAGAAACCACATTTCGAGGCTAACTAGGTGAAACGAGACCAACTAGCCACGAGTTCTGAAATCAAAATCCGAAACTCCATAATCGTAGATCTTGAAAAGTAGTGTGAAATCAAGCTAAAAATTACCGAATTCAGAACTCGGAGTCAACGGATATTCATAAAACCGTTTACGTAAAGAAACCACATTTCGCGGCTAACTAGGTGAAACGAGACCAACTAGCCACGAGTTCTGAAATAAAAATCCGAAATGCCAGGATCGTAGAGCTCGAAAAGTAGTGTGAAATAAAGCTAAAAATCACCGAATTCAGAACTCGGAGTCAATGGATATTCATAAAACCGTTTACGTAAAGAAACCACATTTCGCGGCTAACTAGGTGAAACGAGACCTACTAGCCACGAGTTCTGAAATCGAAATCCGATAACCTAGGATTGTAGAGCTCGAAAAGTAGTGTGACATCAAGCTAAAAATCACCGAATTCAGAACTCGGAGTCAACGGATAGTCATAAAACCGTTTACGCAAAGAAACCACATTTCGCGGCAAACTAGGTGAAACGAGACCTACTAGCCACGAGTTCTGAAATCGAAATCCGAAAAACCAGGATTGTAGAGCTCGAAAAGTAGTGTGAAATCAAGCTAAAAATCACCGAATTCAGAACTCGGAGTCAACGGATATTCATAAAACCGTTTACATAAAGAAACCACATTTCGCGGCTAACTAGGTTAAACAAGACCAACTAGCCACGAGTTCTGAAATCAAAATCCGAAACACCAGGATCGTAGAGCTCAAAAATTAGTGTGAAATCAAGCTAAAAATCACCGAATTCAGAACTCGGAGTCAACGGATATTCATAAAACCGTTTACGTAAAGAAACCACATTTCGCGGCTAACTAGGTAAAACGAGACCAACTAGCCACGAGTTCTGAAATAGAAATCCGAAAACCCAGGATTGTAGAGCTCGAAAAGTAGTGCGAAATCAAGCTAAAAATCACCGAATTCAGCACTCGGAGTCAACGGATATTCATAAAACCGTTTACATAAAGAAACCACATTTCGCGGCTAACTAGGTTAAACAAGACCAACTAGCCACGAGTTCTGAAATCAAAATCCGAAACACCAGGATCGTAGAGCTCAAAAATTAGTGTGAAATGAAGCTAAAAATCACCGAATTCAGAACTCGGAGTCAACCGATATTCATAAAACCGTTTACGTAAAGAAACCACATTTCACGGCTAACTAGGTGAAACGAGACCAACTAGCCACGAGTTCTGAAATCAAAATCCGAAACTCCATAGTCGTAGAGCTTGAAAAGTAGTGTGAAATCAAGCCGAAAATTACCGAATTCAGAACTCGGAGTCAACGGATATTCATAAAACCGTTTACGTAAAGAAACCTCATTTCGCGGCTAACTAGGTGAAACGAGACCAACTAGCCACGAGTTCTTAAATCAAAATCAGAAATGCCAGGATCGTAGAGCTCGAAAAGTAGTGTGAAATCAAGCGAAAAATCACCGAATTCAGAACTCGGAGTCAACGGATATTCATAAAACCGTTTACGTAAAGAAACCACATTTCGCGGCTAAATAGGTGAAACGAGACCTACTAGCCACGAGTTCTGAAATCGAAATCCGAAAAACCAGGATTGTAGAGCTCGAAAAGTAGTGTGTAATCAAGCTAAAAATCACCGAATTCAGAACTCGGAGTCAACGGATATTCAAAAAACCGTTTACGTAAAGAAACCACATTTCGCGGTTAAATAGGTGAAACGAGACCTACTAGCCACAAGTTCTGAAATCAAAATCCGAAAACCCAGGGTTTTAGAGGTCGAAAAGTAGTGTGAAATCAAGCTAAAAATCACCGAATTCAGAACTCGGAGTCAACCGATATTCATAAAACCGTTTACGTAAAGAAACCACATTTCGCGGCTAACTAGGTGAAACGAGACCAACTAGCCACGAGTTCTGAAATCAAAATCCGAAACTCCATAATCGTAGAGCTTGAAAAGTAGTGTGAAATCAAGCTAAAAATTACCGAATTCAGAACTCGGAGTCAACGGATATTCATAAAACCGTTTACGTAAAGAAACCACATTTCGCGGCTAACTCGGTGAAACGAGACCAACTAGCCACGAGTTCTGAAATAAAAATCCGAAACGTCAGGATCGTAGAGCTCGAAAAGTAGTGTGAAATAAAGCTAAAAATCACCGAATTCAGAACTCGGAGTCAACGGATATTCATAAAACCGTTTACGTAAAGAAACCACATTACGCGGCTAACTAGGTGAAACGAGACCTACTAGCCACGAGTTCTGAAATCGAAATCCGAAAATCCAGGATTGTAGAGCTCGAAAAGTAGTGTGAAATCAAGCTAAAAATCACCGAATTCAGAACTCGGAGTCAACGGATATTCATAAAACCGTTTACGTAAAGAAACCACATTTCGCGGCAAAATAGGTGAAACGAGACATACATCCACGAGTTCTGAAATCGAAATCCGAAAACCCAGGATTGTAGAGCTCGAAAAGTAGTGTGAAATCAAGCTAAAAATCACCGAATTCAGAACTCGGAGTCAACGGATATTTATAAAACCGTTTACGTAAAGAAACCACATTTCGCGGCTAACTAGGTGAAACGAGACCAACTAGCCACGAGTTCTGAAATCAAAATCCGAAATGCAAGGATCGTAGAGCTCGAAAATTAGTGTGAAATCAAGCTAAAAATCAACGAATTCAGAACTCGGAGTCAACGGATATTCATAAAACCGTTTACGTAAAGAAACCACATTTCGCGGCTAACTAGGTGAAACGAGACCAACTAGCCACGAGTTCTGAAATCAAAATCCGAAACTCCATAATCGTAGAGCTCGAAAAGTAGTGTGAAATCAAGCTAAAAATCACCGAATTCAGAACTCGGAGTCAACGGATATTCATAAAACCGTTTACGTAAAGAAACCACATTTCGCGGCTAACTAGGTGAAACGAGACCAACTAGCCACGAGTTCTGAAATCAAAATCCGAAACTCCATAATCGTAGAGCTTGAAAAGTAGTGTGAAATCAAGCTAAAAATTACCGAATTCAGAACTCGGAGTCAACGGATATTCATAAAACCGTTTACGTAAAGAAACCACATTTCGCGGCTAACTAGGTGAAACGAGACCAACTAGCCACGAGTTCTGAAATAAAAATCCGAAACGCCAGGATCGTAGAGCTCGAAGAGTAGTGTGAAATAAAGCTAAAAATCACCGAATTCAGAACTCGGAGTCAACGGATATTCATAAAACCGTTTACGTAAAGAAACCACATTTCACGGCTAACTAGGTGAAACGAGACCTACTAGCCACGAGTTCTGAAATCGAAATCCGAAAACCCAGGATTGTAGAGCTCGAAAAGTAGTGTGAAATCAAGCTAAAAATCACCGAATTCAGAACTCGGAGTCAACGGATATTCATAAAACCGTTTACGTAAAGAAATCACATTTCGCGGCTAACTAGGTTAAACATGACCAACTAGCCACGAGTTCTGAAATCAAAATCCGAAACACCAGGATCGTAGAGCTCGAAAATTAGTGTGAAATCAAGCTAAAAATCACCGAATTCAGAACTCGGAGTCAACTGATATTCATAAAACCGTTTACCTAAAGAAATCACATTTCACGGCTAACTAGGTGAAACGATACCAACTAGCCACGAGTTCTGAAATCAAAATCCGAAACTCCATAATCGTAGAGCTTGAAAAGTAGTGTGAAATCAAGCTGAAAATTACCGAATTCAGAACTCGGAGTCAACGGATATTCATAAAACCGTTTACGTAAAGAAACCTCATTTCGCGGCTAACTAGGTGAAACGAGACCAACTAGCCACGAGTTCTTAAATCAAAATCAGAAATGCCAGGATCGTAGAGCTCGAAAAGTAGTGTGATATCAAGCTAAAAATCACCGAATTCAGAACTCGCAGTCAACGGATATTCATAAAACCGTTTAGGTAAAGAAACCACATTTCGCGGCTAAATAGGTGAAACGAGACCTACTAGCCACGATTTCTGAAATCGAAATCCGAAAACCCAGGATTGTAGAGCTCGAAAAGTAGTGTGTAATCAAGCTAAAAATCACCGAATTCAGAACTCGGAGTCAACGGATATTCATAAAACCGTTTACGTAAAGAAACCACATTTCGCGGTTAAATAGGTGAACCGAGACCTACTAGCCACAAGTTCTGAAATCAAAATCCGAAAACCCAGGGTTGTAGAGGTCGAAAAGTAGTGTGAAATCAAGCTAAAAATCACCGAATTCAGAACTCGGAGTCAACCGATATTCATAAAACCGTTTTCGTAAAGAAACCACATTTCGCGGCTAACTAGGTGAAACGAGACCAACTAGCCACGAGTTCTGAAATCAAAATCCGAAACTCCATAATCGTAGAGCTTGAAAAGTAGTGTGAAATCAAGCTAAAAATTACCGAATTCAGAACTCGGAGTCAACGGATATTCATAAAACCGTTTACGTAAAGAAACCACATTTCGCGGCTAACTCGGTGAAACGAGACCAACTAGCCACGAGTTCTGAAATAAAAATCCGAAATGCCAGGATCGTAGAGCTCAAAAAGTAGTGTGAAATAAAGCTAAAAATCACCGAATTCAGAACTCGGAGTCAACGGATATTCATAAAACCGTTTACGTAAAGAAACCACATTTCGCGGCTAACTAGGTGAAACGAGACCTACTAGCCACGAGTTCTGAAATCGAAATCCGAAAACCCAGGATTGTAGAGCTCGAAAAGTAGTGTGAAATCAAGCTAAAAATCACCGAATTCAGAACTCGGAGTCAACGGATATTCATAAAACCGTTTACGTAAAGAAACCACATTTCGCGGCAAAATAGGTGAAACGAGACCTACAAGCCACGAGTTCTGAAATCGAAATCCGAAAACCCAGGATTGTAGAGCTCGAAAAGTAGTGTGAAATCAAGCTAAAAATCAACGAATTCAGAACTCGGAGTCAACGGATATTCATAAAACCGTTTACGTAAAGAAACCACATTTCGCGGCTAACTAGGTGAAACGAGACCAACTAGCCACGAGTTCTGAAATCAAAATCCGAAATGCAAGGATCGTAGAGCTCGAAAATTAGTGTGAAATCAAGCTAAAAACCAACGAATTCAGAACTCGGAGTCAACGGATATTCATAAAACCGTTTACGTAAAGAAACCACATTTCGCGGCTAACTAGTTGAAACGAGACCTACTAGCCACGAGTTCTGAAATCGAAATCCGAAAATCCAGGATTGTAGAGCTCGAAAAGTAGTGTTAAATCAAGCTAAAAATCACCGAATTCAGAACTCGGAGTCAACGGATATTCATAAAACCGTTTACGTAAAGAAACCACATTTCGCGGCTAACTAGGTGAAGCGAGACCAACTAGGCACGATTTCTGAAATCAAAATCCAAAACTCCATAATCGTAGAGCTTGAAAAGTAGTGTGAAATCAAGCTAAAAATTACCGAATTCAGAACTCGGAGTCAACGGATATTCATAAAACCGTTTACGTAAAGAAACCACATTTCGCGGCTAAATAGGTGAAACGAGACCTACTAGCTACGTGTTCTGAAATCAAAATACGAAAACCCAGGATTGTAGAGCTCGAAAAGTAGTGTGAAATCAAGCTAAAAATCACCGAATTCAGAACTCGGAGTCAACGGATATTCATAAAACCGTTTACGTAAAGAAACCACATTTCGCGGCTAACTAGGTTAAACAAGACCAACTAGCCACGGGTTCTGAAATCGAAATCCGAAACACCAGGATCGTAGAACTCGAAAATTAGTGTGAAATCAAGCTAAAAATCACCGAATTCAGAACTCGGAGTCAACCGATATTCATAAAACCGTTTACATAAAGAAATCACATTTCACGGCTAACTAGGTGAAACGATACCAACTAGCCACGAGTTCTGAAATCAAAATCCGAAACTCCATAATCGTAGAGCTTGAAAAGTAGTGTGAAATCAAGCTGAAAATTACCGAATTCAGAACTCGGAGTCAACGGATATTCATAAAACCGTTTACGTAAAGAAACCTCATTTCGCGGCTAACTTGGTGAAACGAGACCTAATAGCCACGAGTTCTGAAATCAAAATCCGAAACACCAGGATTGTAGCGCTCGAAAAGTAGTGTGAAATCAAGCTAAAAATCACCGAATTCAGAACTCGGAGTCAACGGATATTCCTAAAACCGTTTAAGTAAAGAAACCACATTTTGCGGCAAACTAGGTGAAACGAGACCTACTAGCCACGAGTTCTGAAATCAAAATCCGAAACGCCAAGATTGTAGAGCTCGAAAAGTAGTGTGAAATCAAGCTAAAAATCACCGAATTCAGAACTCGGAGTCAACGGATATTCATAAAACCGTTTACGTAAAGAAACCACATTTCGCGGTTAACTAGGTGAAACGAGACCTAATAGCCACGAGTTCTGAAATCAAAATCCGAAACACCAGGATTGTAGAGCTCGAAAAGTAGTGTGAAATCAAGCTAAAAATCACCGAATTCAGAACTCGGAGTCAACGGATATTCCTAAAACCGTTTAAGTAAAGAAACCACATTTCGCGGCTAACTAGGTGAAACGAGACCTACTAGCCACGAGTTCTGAAATCAAAATCCGAAACGCCAGGATGGTAGAGCTCGAAAAGTAGTGTGAAATCAAGCTAAAAATCACCGAATTCAGAACTCGGAGTCAACGGATATTCCTAAAACCGTTTACGTAAAGAAACCACATTTCGCGGCTAAATAGGTGAAACGAAACCAACTAGCCACGAGTTCTGTAATCAAAATCCGAAACGCCAGGATGGTAGAGCTCGAAAAGTAGTGTGTAATCAAGCTAAAAATCACCGAATTCAGAACTCGGAGTCAGCGGATATTCATAAAACCGTTTACGTAAAGAAACCACATTTCGCGGCTAACTAGGTGAAACGAGACCTACTAGCCACGAGTTCTGAAATCGAAATCCGAAAACCCAGGATTGTAGAGCTCGAAAAGTAGTGTGAAATCAAGCTAAAAATCACCGAATTCAGAACTCGGAGTCAACGGATATTCATAAAACCGTTTACGTAAAGAAACCACATTTCGCGGCAAAATAGGTGAAACGAGACCTACAAGCCACGAGTTCTGAAATCGAAATCCGAAAACCCAGGATTGTAGAGCTCGAAAAGTAGTGTGAAATCAAGCTAAAAATCACCGAATTCAGAACTCGGAGTCAACGGATATTCATAAAACCGTTTACGTAAAGAAACCACATTTCGCGGCTAACTAGGTGAAACGAGACCAACTAGCCACGAGTTCTGAAATCAAAATCCGAAATGCAAGGATCGTAGAGCTCGAAAATTAGTGTGAAATCAAGCTAAAAATCAACGAATTCAGAACTCGGAGTCAACGGATATTCATAAAACCGTTTACGTAAAGAAACCACATTTCGCGGCTAACTAGGTGAAACGAGACCCACTAGCCACGAGTTCTGAAATCGAAATCCGAAAATCCAGGATTGTAGAGCTCGAAAAGTAGTGTGAAATCAAGCTAAAAATCACCGAATTCAGAACTCGGAGTCAACGGATATTCATAAAACCGTTTACGTAAAGAAACCACATTTCGCGGCTAACTAGGTGAAACGAGACCAACTAGGCACGAGTTCTGAAATCAAAATCCGAAACTCCATAATCGTAGAGCTTGAAAAGTAGTGTGAAATCAAGCTAAAAATTACCGAATTCAGAACTCGGAGTCAACGGATATTCATAAAACCGTTTACGTAAAGAAACCACATTTCGCGGCTAACTAGGTGAAACGAGACCAACTAGCCACGAGTTCTGAAATAAAAATCCGAAACGCCAGGATCGTAGAGCTCGAAAAGTAGTGTGAAATAAAGCCAAAAATCACCGAATTCAGAACTCGGAGTCAACGGATATTCATAAAACCGTTTACGTAAAGAAACCACATTTCACGGCTAACTAGGTGAAACGAGACCTACTAGCCACGAGTTCTGAAATCGAAATCCGAAAACCCAGGATTGTAGAGCTCGAAAAGTAGTGTGACATCAAGCTAAAAATCACCGAATTCAGAACTCGGAGTCAACGGATAGTCATAAAACCATTTACGTAAAGAAACCACATTTCGCGGCAAACTAGGTGAAACGATACCTACTAGCCACGAGTTCTGAAATCGAAATCCGAAAAACCAGGATTGTAGAGCTCGAAAAGTAGTGTGAAATCAAGCTAAAAATCACCGAATTCAAAACTCGGAGTCAACGGATATTCATAAAACCGTTTACGTAAAGAAACCACATTTCGCGGCAAACTAGGTTAAACAAGACCAACTAGCCACGGGTTCTGAAATCAAAATCCGAAACACCAGGATCGTAGAGCTCGAAAATTAGTGTGAAATCAAGCTAAAAATCACCGAATTCAGAACTCGGAGTCAACCGATATTCATAAAACCGTTTACATAAAGAAATCACATTTCACGGCTAACTAGGTGAAACGATACCATCTAGCCACGAGTTCTGAAATCAAAATCCGAAACTCCATAATCGTAGAGCTTGAAAAGTAGTGTGAAATCAAGCTAAAAATCACCGAATTCAGAACTCGGAGTCAACGGATATTCATAAAACCGTTTACGTAAAGAAACCTCATTTCGCGGCTAACTAGGTGAAACGAGACCAACTAGCCACGAGTTCTTAAATCAAAATCAGAAATGCCAGGATCGTAGAGCTCGAAAAGTAGTGTGATATCAAGCTAAAAATCACCGAATTCAGAACTCGGAGTCAACGGATATTCATAAAACCGTTTAGGTAAAGAAACCACATTTCGCGGCTAAATAGGTAAAACGAGACCTACTAGCCACGAGTTCTGAAATCGAAATCCGAAAACCCAAGATTGTAGAGCTCGAAAATTAGTGTGTAATCAAGCTAAAAATCACCGAATTCAGAACTCGGAGTCAACGGATATTCATAAAACCGTTTACGTAAAGAAACCACATTTTGCGGTTAAATAGGTGAACCGAGACCTACTAGCCACAAGTTCTGAAATCAAAATCCGAAAACCCAGGGTTGTAGAGGTCGAAAAGTAGTGTGAAATCAAGCTAAAAATCACCGAATTCAGAACTCGGAGTCAACGGATATTCATAAAACCGTTTACGTAAAGAAACGACATTTCGCGGCTAACTAGGTGAAACGAGACCAACTTGCCACGAGTTCTGAAATCAAAATCAGAAACGCCAGGATCGTAGAGCTCGAAAAGTAGTGTGAAATCAAGCTAAAAATCACCGAATTCAGAACTCGGAGTCGAAGGATATTCATAAAACCGTTTAGGTAAAGAAACCACATTTCGCGGCTAAATAGGTGAAACGAGACCTACTAGCCACGAGTTCCGAATTCGAAATCCGAAAACCCAGGATTGTAGAGATCGAAAAGTAGTGTGAAATCAAGCTAAAAATCACCGAATTCAGAACTCGGAGTCAACGGATATTCATAAAACCGTTTACGTAAAGAAACCACATTTCGCGGCTAACTAGGTGAAACGAGACCTACTAGCCACGAGTTCTGAAATTAAAATCCGAAAACCCAGGATTGTAGAGCTCGAAAAGTAGTGTGAAATCAAGCTAAAAATCACCGAATTCAGAACTCGGAGTCAACGGATATTCATAAAACCGTTTACGTAAAGAAACCACATTTCGCGGCTAACTAGGTGAAACGAGACCAACTAGCCACGAGTTCTGAAATCAAAATCCGAAACTCCATAATCGTAGAGCTTGAAAAGTAGTGTGAAGTCAAGCCAAAAATTACCGAATTCAGAACTCGGAGTCAACGGATATTCATAAAACCGTTTACGTAAAGAAACCACATTTCGCGGCTAACTAGGTGAAACGAGACCAACTAGCCACGTGTTCTGAAATAAAAATCCGAAATGCCAGGATCGTAGAGCTCGAAAAGTAGTGTGAAATAAAGCTAAAAATCACCGAATTCAGAACTCGGAGTCAACGGATATTCATATAACCGTTTACGTAAAGAAACCACATTTCGCGGCTAACTAGGTGAAACGAGACCAACTAGCCACGAGTTCTGAAATCAAAATCCGAAACTCCATAATCGTAGAGCTTGAAAAGTAGTGTGAAGTCAAGCCAAAAATTACCGAATTCAGAACTCGGAGTCAACGGATATTCATAAAACCGTTTACGTAAAGAAACCACATTTCGCGGCTAACTAGGTGAAACGAGACCAAATAGCCACGTGTTCTGAAATAAAAATCCGAAACGCCAGGATCGTAGAGCTCGAAAAGTAGTGTGAAATAAAGCTAAAAATCACCGAATTCAGAACTCGGAGTCAACGGATATTCATAAAACCGTTTACGTAAAGAAACCACATTTCACGGCTAACTAGGTGAAACGAGACCTACTAGCCACGAATTCTGAAATCGAAATCCGAAAACCCAGGATTGTAGAGCTCGAAAAGTAGTGTGACATCAAGATAAAAATCACCGAATTCAGAACTCGGAGTCAACGGATAGTCATAAAACCGTTTACGTAAAGAAACCACATTTCGCGGCAAAATAGGTGAAACGATACCTACTAGCCACGAGTTCTGAAATCAAAATCCGAAAACCCAGGATTGTAGAGCTCGAAAAGTAGTGTGAAATCAAGCTAAAAATCACCGAATTCAGAACTCGGATTCAACGGATATTCATAAAACCGTTTACGTAAAGAAACCACATTTCGCGGCTAACTAGGTTAAACAAGACCAACTAGCCACGAGTTCTGAAATCAAAATCCGAAACACCAGGATCGTAGAGCTCGAAAATTAGTGTGAAATCAAGCTAAAAATCACCGAATTCAGAACTCGGAGTCAACCGATATTCATAAAACCGTTTACATAAAGAAATAACATTTCACGGCTAACTAGGTGAAACGATACGAACTAGCGACGAGTTCTGAAATCAAAATCCGAAACTCCATAATTGTAGAGCTCGAAAAGTAGTGTGAAATCAAGCTAAAAATCACCGAATTCAGAACTCGGAGTCAACGGATATTCATAAAACCGTTTACGTAAAGAAACCTCATTTCGCGGCTAACTAGGTGAAACGAGACCAACTAGCCACGAGTTCTTAAATCAAAATCAGAAATGCCAGGATCGTAGAGCTCGAAAAGTAGTGTGATATCAAGCTAAAAATCACCGAATTCAGAACTCGGAGTCAACGGATATTCATAAAACCGTTTAGGTAAAGAAACCACATTTCGCGGCTAAATAGGTGAAACGAGACCTACTAGCCACGAATTCTGAAATCGAAATCCGAAAACTCATGATTGTAGAGCTCGAAAAGTAGTGTGTAATCAAGCTAAAAATCACCGAATTCAGAACTCGGAGTCAACGGATATTCATAAAACCGTTTACGTAAAGAAACCTCATTTCGCGGCTAACTAGGTGAAACGAGACCAACTAGCCACGAGTTCTTAAATCAAAATCCGAAACTCCATAATCGTAGAGCTCGAAAAGTAGTGTGAAATCAAGCTAAAAATTACCGAATTCAGAACTCGGAGTCAACGGATATTCATAAAACCGTTTACGTAAAGAAACGACATTTCGCGGCTAACTAGGTGAATCGAGACCAACTAGCCACGAGTTCTGAAATCAAAATCAGAAACGCCAGGATCGTAGAGCTCGAAAAGTAGTGTGAAATCAAGCTAAAAATCACCGAATTCAGAACTCGGAGTCAAAGGATATTCATAAAACCGTTTAGGTAAAGAAACCACATTTCGCGGCTAAATAGGTGAAACGAGACCTACTAGCCACGAGTTCCGAATTCGAAATCCGAAAACCCAGGATTATAGAGCTCGAAAAGTAGTGTGAAATCAAGCTAAAAATCACCGAATTCAGAACTCGGAGTCAACGGATATTCATAAAACCGTTTACGTAAAGAAACCACATTTCGCGGCTAACTAGGTGAAACGAGACCTACTAGCCACGAGTTCTGAAATCGAAATCCGAAAACCTAAGATTGTAGAACTCGAAAAGTAGTGTGAAATCAAGCTAAAAATCACCGAATTCAGAACTCGGAGTCAACGGATATTCATAAAACCGTTTACGTAAAGAAACCACATTTCGCGGCAACTAGGTGAAACGAGACCAACTAGCCACGAGTTCTGAAATCAAAATCCGAAACTCCATAATCGTAGAGCTTGAAAAGTAGTGTGAAGTCAAGCCAAAAATTACCGAATTCAGAACTCGGAGTCAACGGATATTCATAAAACCGTTTACGTAAAGAAACCACATTTCGCGGCTAACTAGGTGAAACGAGACCAACTAGCCACGTGTTCTGAAATAAAAATCCGAAACGCCAGGATCGTAGAGCTCGAAAAGTAGTGTGAAATAAAGCTAAAAATCACCGAATTCAGAACTCGGAGTCAACGGATATTCATAAAACCGTTTACGTAAAGAAACCACATTTCACGGCTAACTAGGTGAAACGAGACCTACTAGCCACGAGTTCTGAAATCGAAATCCGAAAACCCAGGATTGTAGAGCTCGAAAAGTAGTGTGACATCAAGATAAAAATCACCGAATTCAGAACTCGGAGTCAACGGATAGTCATAAAACCGTTTACGTAAAGAAACCACATTTCGCGGCTAACTAGGTGAAACGAGACCTACTAGCCACGAGTTCTGAAATCGAAATCCGAAAACCTAAGATTGTAGAACTCGAAAAGTAGTGTGAAATCAAGCTAAAAATCACCGAATTCAGAACTCGGAGTCAACGGATATTCATAAAACCGTTTACGTAAAGAAACCACATTTCGCGGCTAACTAGGTGAAACGAGACCAACTAGCCACGAGTTCTGAAATCAAAATCCGAAACTCCATAATCGTAGAGCTTGAAAAGTAGTGTGAAGTCAAGCCAAAAATTACCGAATTCAGAACTCGGAGTCAACGGATATTCATAAAACCGTTTACGTAAAGAAACCACATTTCGCGGCTAACTAGGTGAAACGAGACCAACTAGCCACGTGTTCTGAAATAAAAATCCGAAACGCCAGGATCGTAGAGCTCGAAAAGTAGTGTGAAATAAAGCTAAAAATCACCGAATTCAGAACTCGGAGTCAACGGATATTCATAAAACCGTTTACGTAAAGAAACCACATTTCACGGCTAACTAGGTGAAACGAGACCTACTAGCCACGAGTTCTGAAATCGAAATCCGAAAACCCAGGATTGTAGAGCTCGAAAAGTAGTGTGACATCAAGATAAAAATCACCGAATTCAGAACTCGGAGTCAACGGATAGTCATAAAACCGTTTACGTAAAGAAACCACATTTCGCGGCAAAATAGGTGAAACGATACCTACTAGCCACGAGTTCTGAAATCAAAATCCGAAAACCCAGGATTGTAGAGCTCGAAAAGTAGTGTGAAATCAAGCTAAAAATCACCGAATTCAGAACTCGGAGTCAACGGATATTCATAAAACCGTTTACGTAAAGAAACCACATTTCGCGGCTAACTAGGTTAAACAAGACCAACTAGCCACGAGTTCTGAAATCAAAATCCGAAACACCAGGATCGTAGAGCTCGAAAATTAGTGTGAAATCAAGCTAAAAATCACCGAATTCAGAACTCGGAGTCAACCGATATTCATAAAACCGTTTACATAAAGAAATAACATTTCACGGCTAACTAGGTGAAACGATACCAACTAGCGACGAGTTCTGAAATCAAAATCCGAAACTCCATAATTGTAGAGCTCGAAAAGTAGTGTGAAATCAAGCTAAAAATCACCGAATTCAGAACTCGGAGTCATCGGATATTCATAAAACCGTTTACGTAAAGAAACCTCATTTCGCGGCTAACTAGGTGAAACGAGACCAACTAGCCACGAGTTCTTAAATCAAAATCAGAAATGCCAGGATCGTAGAGCTCGAAAAGTAGTGTGATATCAAGCTAAAAATCACCGAATTCAGAACTCGGAGTCAACGGATATTCATAAAACCGTTTAGGTAAAGAAACCACATTTCGCGGCTAAATAGGTGAAACGAGACCTACTAGCCACGAATTCTGAAATCGAAATCCGAAAACCCATGATTGTAGAGCTCGAAAAGTAGTGTGTAATCAAGCTAAAAATCACCGAATTCAGAACTCGGAGTCAACGGATATTCATAAAACCGTTTACGTAAAGAAACCTCATTTCGCGGCTAACTAGGTGAAACGAGACCAACTAGCCACGAGTTCTTAAATCAAAATCAGAAATGCCAGGATCGTAGAGCTCGAAAAGAAGTGTGATATCAAGCTAAAAATCACCGAATTCAGAACTCGGAGTCAACGGATATTCATAAAACCGTTTAGGTAAAGAAACCACATTTCGCGGCTAAATAGGTGAAACGAGACCTACTAGCCACGAATTCTGAAATCGAAATCCGAAAACCCAGGATTGTAGAGCTCGAAAAGTAGTGTGTAATCAAGCTAAAAATCACCGAATTCAGAACTCGGAGTCAACGGATATTCATAAAACCGTTTACGTAAAGAAATCATATTTCGCGGTTAAATAGGTGAACCGAGATCTACTAGCCACAAGTTCTGAAATCGAAATCCGAAAACCCAGGGTTGTAGAGGTCGAAAAGTAGTGTGAAATCAAGCTAAAAATCACCGAATTCAGAACTCGGAGTCAACGGATATTCATAAAACCGTTTACGTAAAGAAACCACATTTCGCGGCTAACTAGGTTAAACAAGACCAACTAGCCACGAGTTCTGAAATCAAAATCCGAAACACCAGGATCGTAGAGCTCGAAAATTAGTGTGAAATCAAGCTAAAAATCACCGAATTCAGAACTCGGAGTCAACCGATATTCATAAAACCGTTTACATAATAAAAATCACATTTCACGGCTAACTAGGTGAAACGATACGAACTAGCCACGAGTTCTGAAATCAAAATCCGAAACTCCATAATCGTAGAGCTTGAAAAGTAGTGTGAAATCAAGCTGAAAATTACCGAATTCAGAACTCGGAGTCAACGGATATTCATAAAACCGTTTACGTAAAGAAACCTCATTTCGCGGCTAACTAGGTGAAACGAGACCAACTAGCCACGAGTTCTTAAATCAAAATCAGAAATGCCAGGATCGTAGAGCTCGAAAAGTAGTGTGATATCAAGCTAAAAATCACCGAATTCAGAACTCGGAGTCAACGGATATTCATAAAACCGTTTAGGTAAAGAAACCACATTTCGCGGCTAAATAGGTGAAACGAGACCTACTAGCCACGAATTCTGAAATCGAAATCCGAAAACCCAGGATTGTAGAGCTCGAAAAGTAGTGTGTAATCAAGCTAAAAATCACCGAATTCAGAACTCGGAGTCAACGGATATTCATAAAACCGTTTACGTAAAGAAACCACATTTCGTGGCTAACTAGGTGAAACGAGACCTACTAGCCACGAGTTCTGAAATTGAAATCCGAAAACCCAGGATTGTAGAGCTCGAAAAGTAGTGTGAAATCAAGCTAAAAATCACCGAATTCAGAACTCGGAGTAAACGGATATTCATAAAACCGTTTACGTAAAGAAACCACATTTCGCGGCTAACTAGGTGAAACGAGACCTACTAGCCACGAGTTCTGAAATCGAAATACGAAAACCCAGGATTGTAGAGCTCGAAAATTAGTGTGAAATCAAGCTAAAAATCACCGAATTCAGAACTCGGAGTCAACGGATATTCATGAAACCGTTTACGTAAAGAAACCACATTTCGCGGCTAACTAGGTGAAACGAGACCTACTAGCCACGAGTTCTGAAATCAAAATCCGAAATGCCAGGATTGTAGAGCTCGAAAAGTAGTGTGAAATCAAGCTAAAAATCACCGAATTCAGAACTCGGAGTCAACGGATATTCATAAAACCGTTTACGTAAAGAAACCACATTTCGCGGCTAACTAGGTGAAACGAGACCAACTAGCCACGAGTTCTGAAATCAAAATCAGAAACGCCAGGATCGTAGAGCTCGAAAAGTAGTGTGAAATCAAGCTAAAAATCACCGAATTCGGAACTCGGAGTCAACGGATATTCATAAAACCGTTTACGTAAAGAAACCACATTTCGCGGCTAAATAGGTGAAACGAGACCTACTAGCCACGAGTTCTGAAATCGAAATCCGAAAACCCAGGATTGTAGAGCTCGAAAAGTAGTGTGAAATCAAGCTAACAATCACCGAATTCAGAGCTCGGAGTCAACGGATATTCATAAAACCGTTTACGTAAAGAAACCACATTTCGCGGCTAACTAGGTGAAACGAGACCTACTAGCCACGAGTTCTGAAATCGAAATCCGAAAATCCAGGATTGTAGAGCTCGAAAAGTAGTGTGAAATCAAGCTAAAAATCACCGAATTAAGAACTCGGAGTCAACGGATATTCATAAAACCGTTTACGTAAAGAAACCACATTTCGCGGCTAACTTGGTGAAACGAGTCCTACTAGCCACGAGTTCTGAAATCGAAATCCGAAAACCCAGGATTGTAGAGCTCGAAAAGTAGTGTGAAATCAAGCTAAAAATCACCGAATTAAGAACTCGGAGTCAACGGATATTCATAAAACCGTTTACGTAAAGAAACCACATTTCGCGGCTAACTTGGTGAAACGAGACCTACTAGCCACGAGTTCTGAAATCGAAATCCGAAAACCTAGGATTGTAGAGCTCGAAAAGTAGTGTGAAATAAAGCTAAAAATCACCGAATTCAGAACTCGGAGTCAACGGATATTCATAAAACCGTTTACGTAAAGAAACCACATTTCACGGCTAACTAGGTGAAACGAGACGTACTAGCCACGAGTTCTGAAATCGAAATCCGAAAACCCAGGATTGTAGAGCTCGAAAATTAGTGTGACATCAAGATAAAAATCACCGAATTCAGAACTCGGAGTCAACGGATAGTCATAAAACCGTTTACGTAAAGAAACCACATTTCGCGGCAAAATAGGTGAAACGATACCTACTAGCCACGAGTTCTGAAATCAAAATCCGAAAACCCAGGATTGTAGAGCTCGAAAAGTAGTGTGAAATCAAGCTAAAAATCACCGAATTCAGAACTCGGAGTCAACGGATATTCATAAAACCGTTTACGTAAAGAAACCACATTTCGCGGCTAACTAGGTTAAACAAGACCAACTAGCCACGAGTTCTGAAATCAAAATCCGAAACACCAGGATCATAGAGCTCGAAAATTAGTGTGAAATCAAGCTAAAAATCACCGAATTCAGAACTCGGAGTCAACCGATATTCATAAAACCGTTTACATAAAGAAATAACATTTCACGGCTAACTAGGTGAAACGATACCAACTAGCGACGAGTTCTGAAATCAAAATCCGAAACTCCATAATTGTAGAGCTCGAAAAGTAGTGTGAAATCAAGCTAAAAATCACCGAATTCAGAACTCGGAGTCAACGGATATTCATAAAACCGTTTACGTAAAGAAACCTCATTTCGCGGCTAACTAGGTGAAACGAGACCAACTAGCCACGAGTTCTTAAATCAAAATCAGAAATGCCAGGATCGTAGAGCTCGAAAAGTAGTGTGATATCAAGCTAAAAATCACCGAATTCAGAACTCGGAGTCAACGGATATTCATAAAACCGTTTACGTAAAGAAACCAAATTTCGCGGCTAAATAGGTGAAACGAGACCTACTAGCCACGAGTTCTGAAATCGAAATCCGAAAACCCATGATTGTAGAGCTCGAAAAGTAGTGTGTAATCAAGCTAAAAATCACCGAATTCAGAACGCGGAGTCAACGGATATTCATAAAACCGTTTACGTAAAGAAACCTCATTTCGCGGCTAACTAGGTGAAACGAGACCAACTAGCCACGAGTTCTTAAATCAAAATCAGAAATGCCAGGATCGTAGAGCTCGAAAAGTAGTGTGATATCAAGCTAAAAATCACCGAATTCAGAACTCGGAGTCAACGGATATTCATAAAACCGTTTAGGTAAAGAAACCACATTTCGCGGCTAAATAGGTGAAACGATACCTACTAGCCACGAATTCTGAAATTGAAATCCGAAAACCCAGGATTGTAGAGCTCGAAAAGTAGTGTGTAATCAAGCGAAAAATCACCGAATTCAGAACTCGGAGTCAACGGATATTCATAAAACCGTTTACGTAAAGAAACCATATTTCGCGGTTAAATAGGTGAACCGAGACCTACTAGCCACAAGTTCTGAAATCGAAATCCGAAAACCCAGGGTTGTAGAGGTCGAAAAGTAGTGTGAAATCAAGCTAAAAATCACCGAATTCAGAACTCGGAGTCAACGGATATTCATAAAACCGTTTACGTAAAGAAACCACATTTCGCGGCTAACTAGGTTAAACAAGACCAACTAGCCACGAGTTCTGAAATCAAAATCCGAAACACCAAGATCGTAGAGCTCGAAAATTAGTGTGAAATCAAGCTAAAAATCACCGAATTCAGAACTCGGAGTCAACCGATATTCATAAAACCGTTTACATAATAAAAATCACATTTCACGGCTAACTAGGTGAAACGATACCAACTAGCCACGAGTTCTGAAATCAAAATCCGAAACTCCATAATCGTAGAGCTTGAAAAGTAGTGTGAAATCAAGCTGAAAATTACCGAATTCAGAACTCGGAGTCAACGGATATTCATAAAACCGTTTACGTAAAGAAACCTCATTTCGCGGCTAACTAGGTGAAACGAGACCAACTAGCCACGAGTTCTTAAATCAAAATCAGAAATGCCAGGATCGTAGAGCTCGAAAAGTAGTGTGATATCAAGCTAAAAATCACCGAATTCAGAACTCGGAGTCAACGGATATTCATAAAACCGTTTAGGTAAAGAAACCACATTTCGCGGCTAAATAGGTGAAACGAGACCTACTAGCCACGAATTCTGAAATCGAAATCCGAAAACCCAGGATTGTAGAGCTCGAAAAGTAGTGTGTAATCAAGCTAAAAATCACCGAATTCAGAACTCGGAGTCAACGGATATTCATAAAACCGTTTACGTAAAGAAACCACATTTCGTGGCTAACTAGGTGAAACGAGACCTACTAGCCACGAGTTCTGAAATTGAAATCCGAAAACCCAGGATTGTAGAACTCGAAAAGTAGTGTGAAATCAAGCTAAAAATCACCGAATTCAGAACTCGGAGTAAACGGATATTCATAAAACCGTTTACGTAAAGAAACCACATTTCGCGGCTAACTAGGTGAAACGAGACCTACTAGCCACGAGTTCTGAAATCGAAATACGAAAACCCAGGATTGTAGAGCTCGAAAATTAGTGTGAAATCAAGCTAAAAATCACCGAATTCAGAACTCGGAGTCAACGGATATTCACGAAACCGTTTACGTAAAGAAACCACATTTCGCGGCTAACTAGGTGAAACGAGACCTACTAGCCACGAGTTCTGAAATCAAAATCCAAAATGCCAGGATTGTAGAGCTCGAAAAGTAGTGTGAAATCAAGCTAAAAATCACCGAATTCAGAACTCGGAGTCAACGGATATTCATAAAACCGTTTACGTAAAGAAACCACATTTCGCGGCTAACTAGGTGAAACGAGACTAACTAGCCACGAGTTCTGAAATCAAAATCAGAAACGCCAGGATCGTAGAGCTCGAAAAGTAGTGTGAAATCAAGCTAAAAATCACCGAATTCGGAACTCGGAGTCAACGGATATTCATAAAACCGTTTACGTAAAGAAACCACATTTCGCGGCTAAATAGGTGAAACGAGACCTACTAGCTTTGAGTTCTGAAATCGAAATCCGAAAAACCAGGATTGTAGAGCTCGAAAAGTAGTGTGAAATCAAGCTAAAAATCACCGAATTCAGAGCTCGGAGTCAACGGATATTCATAAAACCGTTTACGTAAAGAAACCACATTTCGCGGCTAACTAGGTGAAACGAGACCTACTAGCCACGAGTTCTGAAATCGAAATCCGAAAATCCAGGATTGTAGAGCTCGAAAAGTAGTGTGAAATCAAGCTAAAAATCACCGAATTAAGAACTCGGAGTCAACGGATATTCATAAAACCGTTTACGTAAAGAAACCACATTTCGCGGCTAACTTGGTGAAACGAGTCCTACTAGCCACGAGTTCTGAAATCGAAATCCGAAAACCCAGGATTGTAGAGCTCGAAAAGTAGTGTGAAATCAAGCTAAAAATCACCGAATTAAGAACTCGGAGTCAACGGATATTCATAAAACCGTTTACGTAAAGAAACCACATTTCGCGGCTAACTTGGTGAAACGAGACCTACTAGCCACGAGTTCTGAAATCGAAATCCGAAAACCCAGGATTGTAGAGCTCGAAAAGTAGTGTGAAATCAAGCTAAAAATCACCGAATTCAGAACTCGGAGTCAACGGATATTCATAAAACCGTTTACGTAAAGAAACCAAATTTCGCGGCTAAATAGGTGAAACGAGACCTACTAGCCACGAGTTCTGAAATCGAAATCCGAAAACGCAGGATCGTAGAGCTCGAAAAATAGTGTGAAATCAAGCTAAAAATCACCGAATTCAGAAATCGGAGTCAACGGATATTCATAAAACCGTTTACGTAAAGAAACCCCATTTCACGGCTAAATAGGTGAAACGAGACCTACTAGCCATGAGTTCTGAAATCGAAATCCGAAAACCCAGGATTGTGGAGCTCGAAAAGTAGTGTGTAATCAAGCTAAAAATCACCGAATTCAGAACTCGGAGTCAACGGATATTCATAAAACCGTTTACGTAAAGAAACCACATTTCGCGGCTAAATAGGTGAAACGAGACCTACTAGCCACGAGTTCTGAAATCAAAATCCGAAACGCCAAGATTGTAGAGCTCGAAAAGTAGTGTTAAATCAAGCTAAAAATCACCGAATTCAGAACTCGGAGTCAACGGATATTCACAAAACCGTTTACGTAAAGAAACCACATTTCGCGGCTAACTAAGTGAAACGAGACCAACTAGCCACGTGTTCTGAAATTAAAATCCGAAATTCAAGGATCGTAGAGCTCGAAAATTAGTGTGAAATCAAGCTAAAAATCACCGAATTCAGAACTCGGAGTCAACGGATATTCATAAAACCGTTTACGTAAAGAAACCACATTTCGCGGCAAACTAGGTGAAACGAGACCTACTAGCCACGAGTTCTGAAATCGAAATCCGAAAACCCAGGATTGTAGAGCTCGAAAAGTAGTGTGAAATCAAGCTAAAAATCACCGAATTCAGAACTCGGAGTCAACGGATATTCATAAAACCGTTTAGGTAAAGAAACCACATTTCGCGGCTAAATAGGTGAAACGAGACCTACTAGCCACGAATTCTGAAATCGAAATCCGAAAACCCAGGATTGTAGAGCTCGAAAAGTAGTGTGTAATCAAGCTAAAAATCACCGAATTCAGAACTCGGAGTCAACGGATATTCATAAAACCGTTTACGTAAAGAAACCATATTTCGCGGTTAAATAGGTGAACCGAGATCTACTAGGCACAAGTTCTGAAATCGAAATCCGAAAACCCAGGGTTGTAGAGCTCGAAAAGTAGTGTGAAATCAAGCTAAAAATCACCGAATTCAGAGCTCGGAGTCAACGGATATTCATAAAACCGTTTACGTAAAGAAACCACATTTCGCGGCTAACTAGGTGAAACGAGACCTACTAGCCACGAGTTCTGAAATCGAAATCCGAAAATCCAGGATTGTAGAGCTCGAAAAGTAGTGTGAAATCAAGCTAAAAATCACCGAATTAAGAACTCGGAGTCAACGGATATTCATAAAACCGTTTACGTAAAGAAACCACATTTCGCGGCTAACTTGGTGAAACGAGTCCTACTAGCCACGAGTTCTGAAATCGAAATCCGAAAACCCAGGATTGTAGAGCTCGAAAAGTAGTGTGAAATCAAGCTAAAAATCACCGAATTAAGAACTCGGAGTCAACGGATATTCATAAAACCGTTTACGTAAAGAAACCACATTTCGCGGCTAACTTGGTGAAACGAGACCTACTAGCCACGAGTTCTGAAATCGAAATCCGAAAACCCAGGATTGTAGAGCTCGAAAAGTAGTGTGAAATCAAGCTAAAAATCACCGAATTCAGAACTCGGAGTCAACGGATATTCATAAAACCGTTTACGTAAAGAAACCAAATTTCGCGGCTAAATAGGTGAAACGAGACCTACTAGCCACGAGTTCTGAAATCGAAATCCGAAAACGCAGGATCGTAGAGCTCGAAAAATAGTGTGAAATCAAGCTAAAAATCACCGAATTCAGAAATCGGAGTCAACGGATATTCATAAAACCGTTTACGTAAAGAAACCCCATTTCACGGCTAAATAGGTGAAACGAGACCTACTAGCCATGAGTTCTGAAATCGAAATACGAAAACCCAGGATTGTGGAGCTCGAAAAGTAGTGTGTAATCAAGCTAAAAATCACCGAATTCAGAACTCGGAGTCAACGGATATTCATAAAACCGTTTACGTAAAGAAACCACATTTCGCGGCTAAATAGGTGAAACGAGACCTACTAGCCACGAGTTCTGAAATCAAAATCCGAAACGCCAAGATTGTAGAGCTCGAAAAGTAGTGTTAAATCAAGCTAAAAATCACCGAATTCAGAACTCGGAGTCAACGGATATTCACAAAACCGTTTACGTAAAGAAACCACATTTCGCGGCTAACTAAGTGAAACGAGACCAACTAGCCACGTGTTCTGAAATTAAAATCCGAAATTCAAGGATCGTAGAGCTCGAAAATTAGTGTGAAATCAAGCTAAAAATCACCGAATTCAGAACTCGGAGTCAACGGATATTCATAAAACCGTTTACGTAAAGAAACCACATTTCGCGGAAAACTAGGTGAAACGAGACCTACTAGCCACGAGTTCTGAAATCGAAATCCGAAAACCCAGGATTGTAGAGCTCGAAAAGTAGTGTGAAATCAAGCTAAAAATCACCGAATTCAGAACTCGGAGTCAACGGATATTCATAAAACCGTTTAGGTAAAGAAACCACATTTCGCGGCTAAATAGGTGAAACGAGACCTACTAGCCACGAATTCTGAAATCGAAATCCGAAAACCCAGGATTGTAGAGCTCGAAAAGTAGTGTGTAATCAAGCTAAAAATCACCGAATTCAGAACTCGGAGTCAACGGATATTCATAAAACCGTTTACGTAAAGAAACCATATTTCGCGGTTAAATAGGTGAACCGAGATCTACTAGGCACAAGTTCTGAAATCGAAATCCGAAAACCCAGGGTTGTAGAGGTCGAAAAGTAGTGTGAAATCAAGCTAAAAATCACCGAATTCAGAACTCGGAGTCAACGGATATTCATAAAACCGTTTACGTAAAGAAACCACATTTCGCGGCTAACTAGGTTAAACAAGACCAACTAGCCACGAGTTCTGAAATCAAAATCCGAAACACCAGGATCGTAGAGCTCGAAAATTAGTGTGAAATCAAGCTAAAAATCACCGAATTCAGAACTCGGAGTCAACCGATATTCATAAAACCGTTTACATAATAAAAATCACATTTCACGGCTAACTAGGTGAAACGATACGAACTAGCCACGAGTTCTGAAATCAAAATCCGAAACTCCATAATCGTAGAGCTTGAAAAGTAGTGTGAAATCAAGCTGAAAATTACCGAATTCAGAACTCGGAGTCAACGGATATTCATAAAACCGTTTACGTAAAGAAACCTCATTTCGCGGCTAAATAGGTGAAACGAGACCAACTAGCCACGAGTTCTTAAATCAAAATCAGAAATGCCAGGATCGTAGAGCTCGAAAAGTAGTGTGATATCAAGCTAAAAATCACCGAATTCAGAACTCGGAGTCAACGGATATTCATAAAACCGTTTAGGTAAAGAAACCACATTTCGCGGCTAAATAGGTGAAACGAGACCTACTAGCCACGAATTCTGAAATCGAAATCCGAAAACCCAGGATTGTAGAGCTCGAAAAGTAGTGTGTAATCAAGCTAAAAATCACCGAATTCAGAACTCGGAGTCAACGGATATTCATAAAACCGTTTACGTAAAGAAACCACATTTCGTGGCTAACTAGGTGAAACGAGACCTACTAGCGACGAGTTCTGAAATTGAAATCCGAAAACCCAGGATTGTAGAGCTCGAAAAGTAGTGTGAAATCAAGCTAAAAATCACCGAATTCAGAACTCGGAGTAAACGGATATTCATAAAACCGTTTACGTAAAGAAACCACATTTCGCGGCTAACTAGGTGAAACGAGACCTACTAGCCACGAGTTCTGAAATCGAAATACGAAAACCCAGGATTGTAGAGCTCGAAAATTAGTGTGAAATCAAGCTAAAAATCACCGAATTCAGAACTCGGAGTCAACGGATATTCATGAAACCGTTTACGTAAAGAAACCACATTTTGCGGCTAACTAGGTGAAACGAGACCTACTAGCCACGAGTTCTGAAATCAAAATCCGAAATGCCAGGATTGTAGAGCTCGAAAAGTAGTGTGAAATCAAGCTAAAAATCACCGAATTCTGAACTCGGAGTCAACGGATCTTCATAAAACCGTTTACGTAAAGAAACCACATTTCGCGGCTAACTAGGTGAAACGAGACCAACTAGCCACGAGTTCTGAAATCAAAATCAGAAACGCCAGGATCGTAGAGCTCGAAAAGTAGTGTGAAATCAAGCTAAAAATCACCGAATTCGGAACTCGGAGTCAACGGATATTCATAAAATCGTTTACGTAAAGAAACCACATTTCGCGGCTAAATAGGTGAAACGAGACCTACTAGCCACGAGTTCTGAAATCGAAATCCGAAAACCCAGGATTGTAGAGCTCGAAAAGTAGTGTGAAATCAAGCTAAAAATCACCGAATTCAGAGCTCGGAGTCAACGGATATTCATAAAACCGTTTACGTAAAGAAACCACATTTCGCGGCTAACTAGGTGAAACGAGACCTACTAGCCACGAGTTCTGAAATCGAAATCCGAAAATCCAGGATTGTAGAGCTCGAAAAGTAGTGTGAAATCAAGCTAAAAATCACCGAATTAAGAACTCGGAGTCAACGGATATTCATAAAACCGTTTACGTAAAGAAACCACATTTCGCGGCTAACTTGGTGAAACGAGTCCTACTAGCCACGAGTTCTGAAATCGAAATCCGAAAACCCAGGATTGTAGAGCTCGAAAAGTAGTGTGAAATCAAGCTAAAAATCACCGAATTAAGAACTCGGAGTCAACGGATATTCATAAAACCGTTTACGTAAAGAAACCACATTTCGCGGCTAACTTGGTGAAACGAGACCTACTAGCCACGAGTTCTGAAATCGAAATCCGAAAACCTAGGATTGTAGAGCTCGAAAAGTAGTGTGAAATAAAGCTAAAAATCACCGAATTCAGAACTCGGAGTCAACGGATATTCATAAAACCGTTTACGTAAAGAAACCACATTTCACGGCTAACTAGGTGAAACGAGACGTACTAGCCACGAGTTCTGAAATCGAAATCCGAAAACCCAGGATTGTAGAGCTCGAAAATTAGTGTGACATCAAGATAAAAATCACCGAATTCAGAACTCGGAGTCAACGGATAGTCATAAAACCGTTTACGTAAAGAAACCACATTTCGCGGCAAAATAGGTGAAACGATACCTACTAGCCACGAGTTCTGAAATCAAAATCCGAAAACCCAGGATTGTAGAGCTCGAAAAGTAGTGTGAAATCAAGCTAAAAATCACCGAATTCAGAACTCGGAGTCAACGGATATTCATAAAACCGTTTACGTAAAGAAACCACATTTCGCGGCTAACTAGGTTAAACAAGACCAACTAGCCACGAGTTCTGAAATCAAAATCCGAAATACCAGGATCATAGAGCTCGAAAATTAGTGTGAAATCAAGCTAAAAATCACCGAATTCAGAACTCGGAGTCAACCGATATTCATAAAACCGTTTACATAAAGAAATAACATTTCACGGCTAACTAGGTGAAACGATACCAACTAGCGACGAGTTCTGAAATCAAAATCCGAAACTCCATAATTGTAGAGCTCGAAAAGTAGTGTGAAATCAAGCTAAAAATCACCGAATTCAGAACTCGGAGTCAACGGATATTCATAAAACCGTTTACGTAAAGAAACCTCATTTCGCGGCTAACTAGGTGAAACGAGACCAACTAGCCACGAGTTCTTAAATCAAAATCAGAAATGCCAGGATCGTAGAGCTCGAAAAGTAGTGTGATATCAAGCTAAAAATCACCGAATTCAGAACTCGGAGTCAACGGATATTCATAAAACCGTTTACGTAAAGAAACCAAATTTCGCGGCTAAATAGGTGAAACGAGACCTACTAGCCACGAGTTCTGAAATCGAAATCCGAAAACCCATGATTGTAGAGCTCGAAAAGTAGTGTGTAATCAAGCTAAAAATCACCGAATTCAGAACGCGGAGTCAACGGATATTCATAAAACCGTTTACGTAAA
The DNA here is from genome assembly GCA_963580455.1 of Euonymus europaeus. Taxonomy (NCBI): domain Eukaryota; kingdom Viridiplantae; phylum Streptophyta; class Magnoliopsida; order Celastrales; family Celastraceae; genus Euonymus; species Euonymus europaeus. The sequence goes on from OY756964.1 coordinate 391,274, forward strand.
GAAACCTCATTTCGCGGCAAACTAGGTGAAACGAGACCAACTAGCCACGAGTTCTTAAATCAAAATCAGAAATGCCAGGATCGTAGAGCTCGAAAAGTAGTGTGATATCAAGCTAAAAATCACCGAATTCAGAACTCGGAGTCAACGGATATTCATAAAACCGTTTAGGTAAAGAAACCACATTTCGCGGCTAAATAGGTGAAACGATACCTACTAGCCACGAATTCTGAAATTGAAATCCGAAAACCCAGGATTGTAGAGCTCGAAAAGTAGTGTGTAATCAAGCGAAAAATCACCGAATTCAGAACTCGGAGTCAACGGATATTCATAAAACCGTTTACGTAAAGAAACCACATTTCGCGGTTAAATAGGTGAACCGAGACCTACTAGCCACAAGTTCTGAAATCGAAATCCGAAAACCCAGGGTTGTAGAGGTCGAAAAGTAGTGTGAAATCAAGCTAAAAATCACCGAATTCAGAACTCGGAGTCAACGGATATTCATAAAACCGTTTACGTAAAGAAACCACATTTCGCGGCTAACTAGGTTAAACAAGACCAACTAGCCACGAGTTCTGAAAACAAAATCCGAAACACCACGATCGTAGAGCTCGAAAATTAGTGTGAAATCAAGCTAAAAATCACCGAATTCAGAACTCGGAGTCAACCGATATTCATAAAACCGTTTACATAATAAAAATCACATTTCACGGCTAACTAGGTGAAACGATACCAACTAGCCACGAGTTCTGAAATCAAAATCCGAAACTCCATAATCGTAGAGCTTGAAAAGTAGTGTGAAATCAAGCTGAAAATTACCGAATTCAGAACTCGGAGTCAACGGATATTCATAAAACCGTTTACGTAAAGAAACCTCATTTCGCGGCTAACTAGGTGAAACGAGACCAACTAGCCACGAGTTCTTAAATCAAAATCAGAAATGCCAGGATCGTAGAGCTCGAAAAGTAGTGTGATATCAAGCTAAAAATCACCGAATTCAGAACTCGGAGTCAACGGATATTCATAAAACCGTCTAGGTAAAGAAACCACATTTCGCGGCTAAATAGGTGAAACGAGACCTACTAGCCACGAATTCTGAAATCGAAATCCGAAAACCCAGGATTGTAGAGCTCGAAAAGTAGTGTGTAATCAAGCTAAAAATCACCGAATTCAGAACTCGGAGTCAACGGATATTCATAAAACCGTTTACGTAAAGAAACCACATTTCGTGGCTAACTAGGTGAAACGAGACCTACTAGCCACGAGTTCTGAAATTGAAATCCGAAAACCCAGGATTGTAGAACTCGAAAAGTAGTGTGAAATCAAGCTAAAAATCACCGAATTCAGAACTCGGAGTCAACGGATATTCATAAAACCGTTTACGTAAAGAAACCTCATTTCGCGGCTAACAAGGTGAAACGAGACCTACTAGCCACGAGTTCTGAAATTGAAATCCGAAAACCCAGGATTGTAGAACTCGAAAAGTAGTGTGAAATCAAGCTGAAAATTACCGAATTCAGAACTCGGAGTCAACGGATATTCATAAAACCGTTTACGTAAAGAAACCTCATTTCGCGGCTAACAAGGTGAAACGAGACCTACTAGCCACGAGTTCTGAAATCGAAATACGAAAACCCAGGATTGTAGAGCTCAAAAATTAGTGTGAAATCAAGCTAAAAATCACCGAATTCAGAACTCGGAGTCAACGGATATTCATGAAACCGTTTACGTAAAGAAACCACATTTCGCGGCTAACTAGGTGAAACGAGACCTACTAGCCACGAGTTCTGAAATCAAAATCCAAAATGCCAGGATTGTAGAGCTCGAAAAGTAGTGTGAAATCAAGCTAAAAATCACCGAATTCAGAACTCGGAGTCAACGGATATTCATAAAACCGTTTACGTAAAGAAACCACATTTCGCGGCTAACTAGGTGAAACGAGACTAACTAGCCACGAGTTCTGAAATCAAAATCAGAAACGCCAGGATCGTAGAGCTCGAAAAGTAGTGTGAAATCAAGCTAAAAATCACCGAATTCGGAACTCGGAGTCAACGGATATTCATAAAACCGTTTACGTAAAGAAACCACATTTCGCGGCTAAATAGGTGAAACGAGACCTACTAGCTTTGAGTTCTGAAATCGAAATCCGAAAACCCAGGATTGTAGAGCTCGAAAAGTAGTGTGAAATCAAGCTAAAAATCATCGAATTCAGAGCTCGGACTCAACGGATATTCATAAAACCGTTTACGTAAAGAAACCACATTTCGCGGCTAACTAGGTGAAACGAGACCTACTGGCCACGAGTTCTGAAATCGAAATCCGAAAATCCAGGATTGTAGAGCTCGAAAAGTAGTGTGAAATCAAGCTAAAAATCACCGAATTAAGAACTCGGAGTCAACGGATATTCATAAAACCGTTTACGTAAAGAAACCACATTTCGCGGCTAACTTAGTGAAACGAGTCCTACTAGCCACGAGTTCTGAAATCGAAATCCGAAAAGCCAGGATTGTAGAGCTCGAAAAGTAGTGTGAAATCAAGCTAAAAATCACCGAATTAAGAACTCGGAGTCAACGTATATTCATAAAACCGTTTACGTAAAGAAACCACATTTCGCGGCTAACTTGGTGAAACGAGACCTACTAGCCACGAGTTCTGAAATCGAAATCCGAAAACCCAGGATTGTAGAGCTCGAAAAGTAGTGTGAAATCAAGCTAAAAATCACCGAATTCAGAACTCGGAGTCAACGGATATTCATAAAACCGTTTACGTAAAGAAACCAAATTTCGCGGCTAAATAGGTGAAACGAGACCTACTAGCCACGAGTTCTGAAATCGAAATCCGAAAACGCAGGATCGTAGAGCTCGAAAAATAGTGTGAAATCAAGCTAAAAATCACCGAATTCAGAAATCGGAGTCAACGGATATTCATAAAACCGTTTACGTAAAGAAACCCCATTTCACGGCTAAATAGGTGAAACGAGACCTACTAGCCATGAGTTCTGAAATCGAAATCCGAAAACCCAGGATTGTGGAGCTCGAAAAGTAGTGTGTAATCAAGCTAAAAATCACCGAATTCAGAACTCGGAGTCAACGGATATTCATAAAACCGTTTACGTAAAGAAACCACATTTCGCGGCTAAATAGGTGAAACGAGACCTACTAGCCACGAGTTCTGAAATCAAAATCCGAAACGCCAAGATTGTAGAGCTCGAAAAGTAGTGTTAAATCAAGCTAAAAATCACCGAATTCAGAACTCGGAGTCAACGGATATTCACAAAACCGTTTACGTAAAGAAACCACATTTCGCGGCTAACTAAGTGAAACGAGACCAACTAGCCACGTGTTCTGAAATTAAAATCCGAAATTCAAGGATCGTAGAGCTCGAAAATTAGTGTGAAATCAAGCTAAAAATCACCGAATTCAGAACTCGGAGTCAACGGATATTCATAAAACCGTTTACGTAAAGAAACCACATTTCGCGGCAAACTAGGTGAAACGAGACCTACTAGCCACGAGTTCTGAAATCGAAATCCGAAAACCCAGGATTGTAGAGCTCGAAAAGTAGTGTGAAATCAAGCTAAAAATCACCGAATTCAGAACTCGGAGTCAACGGATATTCATAAAACCGTTTACGTAAAGAAACCACATTTCGCGGCTAACTAGGTGAAACGAGACCAACGAGCCACGAGTTCTGAAATCAAAATCCGAAACACCAGGATTGTAGAGCTCGAAAAGTAGTGTGAAATCAAGCTAAAAATCACCGAATTCAGAACTCGGAGTCAACGGATATTCATAAAACCGTTTACGTAAAGAAACCACATTTCGCGGCTAACTAGGTGAAACGAGACCAACTAGCCACGAGTTCTGAAATCAAAATCAGAAATGCCAGGATCGTAGAGCTCGAAAACTAGTGTGAAATCAAGCTAAAAATCACCGAATTCAGAACTCGGAGTCAACGGATATTCATAAAACCGTTTACGTAAAGAAACCACATTTCGCGGCTAACTAGGTGAAACGAGACCTACTAGCCACGAGTTCTGAAATCGAAATCCGAAATGCAAGGATCGTAGAGCTCGAAAATTAGTGTGAAATCAAGCTAAAAATCACCGAATTCAGAACTCGGAGTCAACGGATATTCATAAAACCGTTTACGTAAAGAAACCACATTTCGCGGCTAACTAGGTGAAACGAGACCTACTAGCCACGAGTTCTGAAATCGAAATCCGAAAATCCAGGATTGTAGAGCTCGAAAAGTAGTGTGAAATCAAGCTAAAAATCACCGAATTCAGAACTCGGAGTCAACGGATATTCATAAAACCGTTTACGTAAAGAAACCACATTTCGCGGCTAACTAGGTGAAACGAGACCTACTAGCCACGAGTTCTGAAATCGAAATCCGAAATGCAAGGATCGTAGAGCTCGAAAATTAGTCTGAAATCAAGCTAAAAATCACCGAATTCAGAACTCGGAGTCAACGGATATTCATAAAACCGTTTACGTAAAGAAACCACATTTCGCGGCTAACTAGGTGAAACGAGACCTACTAGCCACGAGTTCTGAAATCGAAATCCGAAATGCAAGGATCGTAGAGCTCGAAAATTAGTCTGAAATCAAGCTAAAAATCACCGAATTCAGAACTCGGAGTCAACGGATATTCACAAAACCGTTTACGTAAAGAAACCACATTTCGCGGCTAACTAAGTGAAACGAGACCAACTAGCCACGTGTTCTGAAATTAAAATCCGAAATTCAAGGATCGTAGAGCTCGAAAATTAGTGTGAAATCAAGCTAAAAATCACCGAATTCAGAACTCGGAGTCAACGGATATTCATAAAACCGTTTACGTAAAGAAACCACATTTCGCGGCAAACTAGGTGAAACGAGACCTACTAGCCACGAGTTCTGAAATCGAAATCCGAAAACCCAGGATTGTAGAGCTCGAAAAGTAGTGTGAAATCAAGCTAAAAATCACCGAATTCAGAACTCGGAGTCAACGGATATTCATAAAACCGTTTACGTAAAGAAACCACATTTCGCGGCTAACTAGGTGAAACGAGACCAACGAGCCACGAGTTCTGAAATCAAAATCCGAAACACCAGGATTGTAGAGCTCGAAAAGTAGTGTGAAATCAAGCTAAAAATCACCGAATTCAGAACTCGGAGTCAACGGATATTCATAAAACCGTTTACGTAAAGAAACCACATTTCGCGGCTAACTAGGTGAAACGAGACCAACTAGCCACGAGTTCTGAAATCAAAATCAGAAATGCCAGGATCGTAGAGCTCGAAAACTAGTGTGAAATCAAGCTAAAAATCACCGAATTCAGAACTCGGAGTCAACGGATATTCATAAAACCGTTTACGTAAAGAAACCACATTTCGCGGCTAACTAGGTGAAACGAGACCTACTAGCCACGAGTTCTGAAATCGAAATCCGAAATGCAAGGATCGTAGAGCTCGAAAATTAGTGTGAAATCAAGCTAAAAATCACCGAATTCAGAACTCGGAGTCAACGGATATTCATAAAACCGTTTACGTAAAGAAACCACATTTCGCGGCTAACTAGGTGAAACGAGACCTACTAGCCACGAGTTCTGAAATCGAAATCCGAAAATCCAGGATTGTAGAGCTCGAAAAGTAGTGTGAAATCAAGCTAAAAATCACCGAATTCAGAACTCGGAGTCAACGGATATTCATAAAACCGTTTACGTAAAGAAACCACATTTCGCGGCTAACTAGGTGAAACGAGACCTACTAGCCACGAGTTCTGAAATCGAAATCCGAAATGCAAGGATCGTAGAGCTCGAAAATTAGTCTGAAATCAAGCTAAAAATCACCGAATTAAGAACTCGGAGTCAACGGATATTCATAAAACCGTTTATGTAAAGAAACCACATTTCGCGGCTAACTAGGTGAAACGAGACCTACTAGTCACGAGTTCTGAAATCGAAATCCGAAAATCCAGGATTGTAGAGCTCGAAAAGTAGTGTGAAATCAAGCTAAAAATCACCGAATTCAGAACTCGGAGTCAACGGATATTCATAAAACCGTTTACGTAAAGAAACCACATTTCGCGGCTAACTAGGTGAAACGAGACCTACTAGCCACGAGTTCTGAAATCAAAATCCGAAAACCGAAGATTGTAGAGCTCGAAAAGTAGTTTGAAATCAAGCTAAAAATCACCGAATTCAGAACTCGGAGTCAACGGATATTCATAAAACCGTTTACGTAAAGAAACCACATTTCGCGGCTAACTAGGTGAAACGAGACCAACTAGCCACGAGTTCTGAAATCAAAATCAGAAATGCCAGGATCGTAGAGCTCGAAAAGTAGTGTGAAATCAAGCTAAAAATCACCGAATTCAGAACTCGGAGTCAACGGATATTCATAAAACCGTTTACGTAAAGAAACCACATTTCGCGGCTAAATAGGTCAAACGAGACCTACTAGCCACGAGTTCTGAAATCGAAATCCGAAAACCCAGGATTGTAGAGCTCGAAAAGTAGTGTGAAATCAAGCTAAAAATCACCGAATTCAGAACTCGGAGTCAACCAATATTCATAAAACCGTTTACGTAAAGAAACCACATTTCGCGGCTAACTAGGTGAAACGAGACCAACTAGCCACGAGTTCTGAAATCAAAATCCGAAACTCCATAATCGTAGAGCTTGAAAAGTAGTGTGAAATCAAGCTAAAAATCACCGAATTCAGAACTCGGAGTCAACGGATATTCATAAAACCGTTTACGTAAAGAAACCACATTTCGAGGCTAACTAGGTGAAACGAGACCAAATAGCCACGAGTTCTGAAATCAAAATCAGAAATGCCAGGATCGTAGAGCTCGAAAAATAGTGTGAAATCAAGCTAAAAATCACCGAATTCAGAACTCGGAGTCAACGGATATTCATAAAACCGTTTACGTAAAGAAACCACATTTCGCGGCAAACTAGGTGAAACGAGACCTACTAGCCACGAGTTCTGAAATCGAAATCCGAAAACCCAGGATTGTAGAGCTCGAAAAGTAGTGTGAAATCAAGCTAAAAATCACCGAATTCAGAACTCGGAGTCAACGGATATTCATAAAACCGTTTACGTAAAGAAACCACATTTCGCGGCTAACTAGGTGAAACGAGACCTACTAGCCACGAGTTCTGAAATCGAAATCCGAAATGCAAGGATCGTAGAGCTCGAAAATTAGTGTGAAATCAAGCTAAAAATCACCGAATTCAGAACTCGGAGTCAACGGATATTCATAAAACCGTTTACGTAAAGAAACCACATTTCGCGGCTAACTAGGGGGAACGAGACCTACTAGCCACGAGTTCTGAAATCAAAATCAGAAATGCCAGGATCGTAGAGCTCGAAAAGTAGTGTGAAATCAAGCTAAAAATCACCGAATTCAGAACTCGGAGTCAACGGATATTCATAAAACCGTTTACGTAAAGAAACCACATTTCGCGGCTAACTAGGTGAAACGAGACCAACTAGCCACGAGTTCTGAAATCAAAATCAGAAACGCCAGGATCGTAGAGCTCGAAAAGTAGTGTGAAATCAAGCTAAAAATCACCGAATTCAGAACTCGGAGTCAACGGATATTCATAAAACCGTTTACGTAAAGAAACCACATTTCGCGGCCAAATAGGTGAAACGAGACCTACTAGCCACGAATTCTGAAATCGAAATCCGAAATGCAAGGATCGTAGAGCTCGAAAATTAGTGTGAAATCAAGCTAAAAATCACCGAATTCAGAACTCGGAGTCAACGGATATTCATAAAACCGTTTACGTAAAGAAACCACATTTCGCGGCTAACTAGGTGAAACGAGACCTACTAGCCACGAGTTCTGAAATCGAAATCCGAAAATCCAGGATTGTAGAGCTCGAAAAGTAGTGTGAAATCAAGCTAAAAATTACCGAATTCAGAACTCGGAGTCAGCGGATATTCATAAAACCGTTTACGTAAAGAAACCACATTTCGCGGCTAACTAGGTGAAACGAGACCTACTAGCAACGAGTTCTGAAATCGAAATCCGAAAACCTAAGATTGTAGAGCTCGAAAAGTAGTGTGAAATCAAGCTAAAAATCACCGAATTCAGAACTCGGAGTCAACGGATATTCATAAAACCGTTTACGTAAAGAAACCACATTTCGCGGCTAACTAGGTGAAACGAGACCAACTAGCCACGAGTTCTGAAATCAAAATCAGAAACGCCAGGATCGTAGAGCTCGAAAATTAGTCTGAAATCAAGCTAAAAATCACCGAATTCAGAACTCGGAGTCAACGGATATTCATAAAACCGTTTACGTAAAGAAACCACATTTCGCGGCTAACTAGGTGAAAAGAGACCTACTAGTCACGAGTTCTGAAATCGAAATCCGAAAATCCAGGATTGTAGAGCTCGAAAAGTAGTGTGAAATCAAGCTAAAAATCACCGAATTCAGAACTCGGAGTCAACGGATATTCATAAAACCGTTTACGTAAAGAAACCACATTTCGCGGCTAACTAGGTGAAACGAGACCTACTAGCCACGAGTTCTGAAATCAAAATCCGAAAACCGAAGATTGTAGAGCTCGAAAAGTAGTTTGAAATCAAGCTAAAAATCACCGAATTCAGAACTCGGAGTCAACGGATATTCATAAAACCGTTTACGTAAAGAAACCACATTTCGCGGCTAACTAGGTGAAACGAGACCAACTAGCCACGAGTTCTGAAATCAAAATCAGAAACGCCAGGATCGTAGAGCTCGAAAAGTAGTGTGAAATCAAGCTAAAAATCACCGAATTCAGAACTCGGAGTCAACGGATATTCATAAAACCGTTTACGTAAAGAAACCACATTTCGCGGCTAAATAGGTGAAACGAGACCTACTAGCCACGAGTTCTGAAATCGAAATCCGAAAACCCAGGATTGTAGAGCTCGAAAAGTAGTGTGAAATCAAGCTAAAAATCACCGAATTCAGAACTCGGAGTCAACCAATATTCATAAAACCGTTTACGTAAAGAAACCACATTTCGCGGCTAACTAGGTGGAACGAGACCTACTAGCCACGAGTTCTGAAATCAAAATCAGAAATGCCAGGATCGTAGAGCTCGAAAAGTAGTGTGAAATCAAGCTAAAAATCACCGTATTCAGAACTCGGAGTCAACGGATATTCATAAAACCGTTTACGTAAAGAAACCACATTTCGCGGCTAACTAGGTGGAACGAGACCTACTAGCCACGAGTTCTGAAATCAAAATCAGAAATGCCAGGATCGTAGAGCTCGAAAAGTAGTGTGAAATCAAGCTAAAAATCACCGAATTCAGAACTCGGAGTCAACGGATATTCATAAAACCGTTTACGTAAAGAAACCACATTTCGCGGCTAACTAGGTGAAACGAGACCAACTAGCCACGAGTTCTGAAATCAAAATCAGAAACGCCAGGATCGTAGAGCTCGAAAAGTAGTGTGAAATCAAGCTAAAAATCACCGAATTCAGAACTCGGAGTCAACGGATATTCATAAAACCGTTTACGTAAAGAAACCACATTTCGCGGCTAACTAGGTGAAACGAGACCAACTAGCCACGAGTTCTGAAATCAAAATCAGAAATGCCAGGATCGTAGAGCTTGAAAAGTAGTGTGAAATCAAGCTAAAAATCACCGAATTCAGAACTCGGAGTCAACGGATATTCATAAAACCGTTTACGTAAAGAAACCACATTTCGTGGCCAAATAGGTGAAACGAGACCTACTAGCCACGAGTTCTGAAATCGAAATCCGAAAACTCAGGATTGTAGAGCTCGAAAAGTAGTGTGAAATCAAGCTAAAAATCACCGAATTCAGAACTCGGAGTCAACCAATATTCATAAAACCGTTTACGTAAAGAAACCACATTTCGCGGCTAACTAGGTGAAACGAGACCTACTAGCCACGAGTTCTGAAATCGAAATCCGAAATGCAAGGATCGTAGAGCTCGAAAATTAGTGTGAAATCAAGCTAAAAATCACCGAATTCAGAACTCGGAGTCAACGGATATTCATAAAACCGTTTACGTAAAGAAATCACATTTCGCGGCCAACTAGGTGGAACGAGACCTACTAGCCACGAGTTCTGAAATCAAAATCAGAAATGCCAGGATCGTAGAGCTCGAAAAGTAGTGTGAAATCAAGCTAAAAATCACCGAATTCAGAACTCGGAGTCAACGGATATTCATAAAACCGTTTACGTCAAGAAACCACATTTCGCGGCTAACTAGGTGAAACGAGACCAACAAGCCACGAGTTCTGAAATCAAAATCAGAAACGCCAGGATCGTAGAGCTCGAAAAGTAGTGTGAAATCAAGCTAAAAATCACCGAATTCAGAACTCGGAGTCAACGGATATTCATAAAACCGTTTACGTAAAGAAACCACATTTCGCGGCTAACTAGGTGAAACGAGACCAACTAGCCACGAGTTCTGAAATCAAGATCCGAAATGCCAGGATCGTAGAGCTCGAAAAGTAGTGTGAAATCAAGCTAAAAATCACCGAATTCAGAACTCGGAGTCAACGGATATTCATAAAACCGTTTACGTAAAGAAACCACATTTCGCGGCTAACTAGGTGAAACGAGACCAACTAGCCACGAGTTCTGAAATCAAAATCAGAAACGCCAGGATCGTAGAGCTCGAAAAGTAGTGTGAAATCAAGCTAAAAATCACCGAATTCAGAACTCGGAGTCAACGGATATTCATAAAACCGTTTACGTAAAGAAACCACATTTCGCGGCTAACTAGGTGAAACGAGACCAACTAGCCACGAGTTCTGAAATCAAGATCCGAAATGCCAGGATCGTAGAGCTCGAAAAGTAGTGTGAAATCAAGCTAAAAATCACCGAATTCAGAACTCGGAGTCAACGGATATTCATAAAACCGTTTACGTAAAGAAACCACATTTCGCGGCTAACTAGGTGAAACGAGACCTACTAGCCACGAGTTCTGAAATCAAAATCAGAAATGCCAGGATCGTAGAGCTCGAAAAGTAGTGTGAAATCAAGCTAAAAATCACCGAATTCAGAACTCGGAGTCAACGGATATTCATAAAACCGTTTACGTAAAGAAACCACATTTCGCGGCTAACTAGGTGAAACGAGACCAACTAGCCACGAGTTCTGAAATCAAGATCCGAAATGCCAGGATCGTAGAGCTCGAAAAGTAGTGTGAAATCAAGCTAAAAATCACCGAATTCAGAACTCGGAGTCAACGGATATTCATAAAACCGTTTACGTAAAGAAACCACATTTCGCGGCTAACTAGGTGAAACGAGACCAACTAGCCACGAGTTCTGAAATCAAAATCAGAAACGCCAGGATCGTAGAGCTCGAAAAGTAGTGTGAAATCAAGCTAAAAATCACCGAATTCAGAACTCGGAGTCAACGGATATTCATAAAACCGTTTACGTAAAGAAACCACATTTCGCGGCTAACTAGGTGAAACGAGACCAACTAGCCACGAGTTCTGAAATCAAGATCCGAAATGCCAGGATCGTAGAGCTCGAAAAGTAGTGTGAAATCAAGCTAAAAATCACCGAATTCAGAACTCGGAGTCAACGGATATTCATAAAACCGTTTACGTAAAGAAACCACATTTCGCGGCTAACTAGGTGAAACGAGACCTACTAGCCACGAGTTCTGAAATCAAAATCAGAAATGCCAGGATCGTAGAGCTCGAAAAGTAGTGTGAAATCAAGCTAAAAATCACCGAATTCAGAACTCGGAGTCAACGGATATTCATAAAACCGTTTACGTAAAGAAACCACATTTCGCGGCTAACTAGGTGAAACGAGACCAACTAGCCACGAGTTCTGAAATCGAAATCAGAAACGCCAGGATCATAGAGCTCGAAAAGTAGTGTGAAATCAAGCTAAAAATCACCGAATTCAGAACTCGGAGTCAACGGATATTCATAAAACCGTTTACGTAAAGAAACCACATTTCGCGGCCAAATAGGTGAAACGAGACCTACTAGCCACGAGTTCTGAAATCGAAATCCGAAATGCAAGGATCGTAGAGCTCGAAAATTAGTGTGAAATCAAGCTAAAAATCACCGAATTCAGAACTCGGAGTCAACGGATATTCATAAAACCGTTTACGTAAAGAAACCACATTTCGCGGCTAACTAGGTGAAACGAGACCTACTAGTCACGAGTTCTGAAATCAAAATCCGAAAATCCAGGATCGTAGAGCTCGAAAAGTAGTGTGAAATCAAGCTAAAAATCACCGAATTCAGAACTCGGAGTCAACGGATATTCATAAAACCGTTTACGTAAAGAAACCACATTTCGCGGCTAACTAGGTGAAACGAGACCAACTAGCCACGAGTTCTGAAATCGAAATCAGAAACGCCAGGATCGTAGAGCTCGAAAAGTAGTGTGAAATCAAGCTAAAAATCACCGAATTCAGAACTCGGAGTCAACGGATATTCATAAAACCGTTTACGTAAAGAAACCACATTTCGCGGCCAAATAGGTGAAACGAGACCTACTAGCCACGAGTTCTGAAATCGAAATCCAAAATGCAAGGATCGTAGAGCTCGAAAATTAGTGTGAAATCAAGCTAAAAATCACCGAATTCAGAACTCGGAGTCAACGGATATTCATAAAACCGTTTACGTAAAGAAACCACATTTCGCGGCTAACTAGGTGAAACGAGACCTACTAGTCACGAGTTCTGAAATCGAAATCCGAAAATCCAGGATTGTAGAGCTCGAAAAGTAGTGTGTAATCAAGCTAAAAATCACCGAATTCAGAACTCGGAGTCAACGGATATTCATAAAACCGTTTACGTAAAGAAACCACATTTCGCGGCTAACTAGGTGGAACGAGACCTACTAGCCACGAGTTCTGAAATCAAAATCAGAAATGCCAGGATCGTAGAGCTCGAAAAGTAGTGTGAAATCAAGCTAAAAATCACCGAATTCAGAACTCGGAGTCAACGGATATTCATAAAACCGTTTACGTAAAGAAACCACATTTTGCGGCCAAATAGGTGAAACGAGACCTACTAGCCACGAGTTCTGAAATCGAAATCCGAAATGCAAGGATCGTAGAGCTCGAAAATTAGTGTGAAATCAAGCTAAAAATCACCGAATTCAGAACTCGGAGTCAACGGATATTCATAAAACCGTTTACGTAAAGAAACCACATTTCGCGGCTAACTAGGTGAAACGAGACCTACTAGTCACGAGTTCTGAAATCGAAATCCGAAAATCCAGGATTGTAGAGCTCGAAAAGTAGTGTGTAATCAAGCTAAAAATCACCGAATTCAGAACTCGGAGTCAACGGATATTCATAAAACCGTTTACGTAAAGAAATCACATTTCGCGGCTAACTAGGTGGAACGAGACCTACTAGCCACGAGTTCTGAAATCAAAATCAGAAATGCCAGGATCGTAGAGCTCGAAAAGTAGTGTGAAATCAAGCTAAAAATCACCGAATTCAGAACTCGGAGTCAACGGATATTCATAAAACCGTTTACGTCAAGAAACCACATTTCGCGGCTAACTAGGTGAAACGAGACCAACAAGCCACGAGTTCTGAAATCAAAATCAGAAACGCCAGGATCGTAGAGCTCGAAAAGTAGTGTGAAATCAAGCTAAAAATCACCGAATTCAGAACTCGGAGTCAACGGATATTCATAAAACCGTTTACGTAAAGAAACCACATTTCGCGGCTAACTAGGTGAAACGAGACCAACTAGCCACGAGTTCTGAAATCAAGATCCGAAATGCCAGGATCGTAGAGCTCGAAAAGTAGTGTGAAATCAAGCTAAAAATCACCGAATTCAGAACTCGGAGTCAACGGATATTCATAAAACCGTTTACGTAAAGAAACCACATTTCGCGGCTAACTAGGTGAAACGAGACCAACTAGCCACGAGTTCTGAAATCAAAATCAGAAACGCCAGGATCGTAGAGCTCGAAAAGTAGTGTGAAATCAAGCTAAAAATCACCGAATTCAGAACTCGGAGTCAACGGATATTCATAAAACCGTTTACGTAAAGAAACCACATTTCGCGGCTAACTAGGTGAAACGAGACCAACTAGCCACGAGTTCTGAAATCAAGATCCGAAATGCCAGGATCGTAGAGCTCGAAAAGTAGTGTGAAATCAAGCTAAAAATCACCGAATTCAGAACTCGGAGTCAACGGATATTCATAAAACCGTTTACGTAAAGAAACCACATTTCGCGGCTAACTAGGTGAAACGAGACCTACTAGCCACGAGTTCTGAAATCAAAATCAGAAATGCCAGGATCGTAGAGCTCGAAAAGTAGTGTGAAATCAAGCTAAAAATCACCGAATTCAGAACTCGGAGTCAACGGATATTCATAAAACCGTTTACGTAAAGAAACCACATTTCGCGGCTAACTAGGTGAAACGAGACCAACTAGCCACGAGTTCTGAAATCGAAATCAGAAACGCCAGGATCGTAGAGCTCGAAAAGTAGTGTGAAATCAAGCTAAAAATCATCGAATTCAGAACTCGGAGTCAACGGATATTCATAAAACCGTTTACGTAAAGAAACCACATTTCGCGGCCAAATAGGTGAAACGAGACCTACTAGCCACGAGTTCTGAAATAGAAATCCGAAATGCAAGGATCGTAGAGCTCGAAAATTAGTGTGAAATCAAGCTAAAAATCACCGAATTCAGAACTCGGAGTCAACGGATATTCATAAAACCGTTTACGTAAAGAAACCACATTTCGCGGCTAACTAGGTGAAACGAGACCTACTAGTCACGAGTTCTGAAATCGAAATCCGAAAATCCAGGATCGTAGAGCTCGAAAAGTAGTGTGAAATCAAGCTAAAAATCACCGAATTCAGAACTCGGAGTCAACGGATATTCATAAAACCGTTTACGTAAAGAAACCACATTTCGCGGCTAACTAGGTGAAACGAGACCAACTAGCCACGAGTTCTGAAATCGAAATCAGAAACGCCAGGATCGTAGAGCTCGAAAAGTAGTGTGAAATCAAGCTAAAAATCACCGAATTCAGAACTCGGAGTCAACGGATATTCATAAAACCGTTTACGTAAAGAAACCACATTTCGCGGCTAACTAGGTGAAACGAGACCAACTAGCCACGAGTTCTGAAATCAAGATCCGAAATGCCAGGATCGTAGAGCTCGAAAAGTAGTGTGAAATCAAGCTAAAAATCACCGAATTCAGAACTCGGAGTCAACGGATATTCATAAAACCGTTTACGTAAAGAAACCACATTTCGCGGCTAACTAGGTGAAACGAGACCAACTAGCCACGAGTTCTGAAATCAAAATCAGAAACGCCAGGATCGTAGAGCTCGAAAAGTAGTGTGAAATCAAGCTAAAAATCACCGAATTCAGAACTCGGAGTCAACGGATATTCATAAAACCGTTTACGTAAAGAAACCACATTTCGCGGCTAACTAGGTGAAACGAGACCAACTAGCCACGAGTTCTGAAATCCAGATCCGAAATGCCAGGATCGTAGAGCTCGAAAAGTAGTGTGAAATCAAGCTAAAAATCACCGAATTCAGAACTCGGAGTCAACGGATATTCATAAAACCGTTTACGTAAAGAAACCACATTTCGCGGCTAACTAGGTGAAACGAGACCTACTAGCCACGAGTTCTGAAATCAAAATCAGAAATGCCAGGATCGTAGAGCTCGAAAAGTAGTGTGAAATCAATCTAAAAATCACCGAATTCAGAACTCGGAGTCAACGGATATTCATAAAACCGTTTACGTAAAGAAACCACATTTCGCGGCTAACTAGGTGAAACGAGACCAACTAGCCACGAGTTCTGAAATCGAAATCAGAAACGCCAGGATCGTAGAGCTCGAAAAGTAGTGTGAAATCAAGCTAAAAATCATCGAATTCAGAACTCGGAGTCAACGGATATTCATAAAACCGTTTACGTAAAGAAACCACATTTCGCGGCCAAATAGGTGAAACGAGACCTACTAGCCACGAGTTCTGAAATAGAAATCCGAAATGCAAGGATCGTAGAGCTCGAAAATTAGTGTGAAATCAAGCTAAAAATCACCGAATTCAGAACTCGGAGTCAACGGATATTCATAAAACCGTTTACGTAAAGAAACCACATTTCGCGGCTAACTAGGTGAAACGAGACCTACTAGTCACGAGTTCTGAAATCGAAATCCGAAAATCCAGGATCGTAGAGCTCGAAAAGTAGTGTGAAATCAAGCTAAAAATCACCGAATTCAGAACTCGGAGTCAACGGATATTCATAAAACCGTTTACGTAAAGAAACCACATTTCGCGGCTAACTAGGTGAAACGAGACCAACTAGCCACGAGTTCTGAAATCGAAATCAGAAACGCCAGGATCGTAGAGCTCGAAAAGTAGTGTGAAATCAAGCTAAAAATCACCGAATTCAGAACTCGGAGTCAACGGATATTCATAAAACCGTTTACGTAAAGAAACCACATTTCGCGGCCAAATAGGTGAAACGAGACCTACTAGCCACGAGTTCTGAAATCGAAATCCGAAATGCAAGGATCGTAGAGCTCGAAAATTAGTGTGAAATCAAGCTAAAAATCACCGAATTCAGAACTCGGAGTCAACGGATATTCATAAAACCGTTTACGTAAAGAAACCACATTTCGCGGCTAACTAGGTGAAACGAGACCTACTAGTCACGAGTTCTGAAATCGAAATCCGAAAATCCAGGATTGTAGAGCTCGAAAAGTAGTGTGTAATCAAGCTAAAAATCACCGAATTCAGAACTCGGAGTCAACGGATATTCATAAAACCGTTTACGTAAAGAAACCACATTTCGCGGCTAACTAGGTGGAACGAGACCTACTAGCCACGAGTTCTGAAATAAAAATCAGAAATTCCAGGATCGTAGAGCTCGAAAAGTAGTGTGAAATCAAGCTAAAAATCACCGAATTCAGAACTCGGAGTCAACGGATATTCATAAAACCGTTTACGTAAAGAAACCACATTTCGCGGCTAACTAGATGAAACGAGACCAACTAGCCACGAGTTCTGAAATCAAAATCAGAAATGCCAGGATCGTAGAGCTCAAAAAGTAGTGTGAAATCAAGCTAAAAATCACCGAATTCAGAACTCGGAGTCAACGGATATTCATAAAACCGTTTACGTAAAGAAACCACATTTCGCGGCAAACTAGGTGAAACGAGACCTACTAGCCACGAGTTCTGAAATCGAAATCCAAAATGCAAGGATCGTAGAGCTCGAAAAGTAGTGTGAAATCAAGCTAAAAATCACCGAATTCAGAACTCGGAGTCAACGGATATTCATAAAACCGTTTACGTAAAGAAACCACATTTCGCGGCAAACTAGGTGAAACGAGACCTACTAGCCACGAGTTCTGAAATCGAAATCCGAAAATCCAGGATTGTAGAGCTCGAAAAGTAGTGTGAAATCAAGCTAAAAATCACCGAATTCAGAACTCGGAGTCAGCGGATATTCATAAAACCGTTTACGTAAAGAAACCACATTTCGCGGCTAACTAGGTGAAACGAGACCAACAAGCCACGAGTTCTGAAATCAAAATCAGAAATGCCAGGATCGTAGAGCTCGAAAATTAGTGTGAAATCAAGCTAAAAATCACCGAATTCAGAACTCGGAGTCAACGGATATTCATAAAACCGTTTACGTAAAGAAACCACATTTCGCGGCTAAATAGGTGAAACGAGACCTACTAGCCACGAGTTCTGAAATCGAAATCCGAAAACCCAGGATTGTAGAGCTCGAAAAGTAGTGTGAAATCAAGCTAAAAATCACCGAATTCAGAACTCGGAGTCAACCAATATTCATAAAACCGTTTACGTAAAGAAACCACATTTCGCAGCTAACTAGGTGAAACGAGACCAACTAGCCACAAGTTCTGAAATCAAAATCCGAAACTCCATAATCGTAGAGCTTGAAAAGTAGTGTGAAATCAAGCTAAAAATCACCGAATTCAGAACTCGGAGTCAACGGATATTCATAAAACCGTTTACGTAAAGAAACCACATTTCGCGGCTAAATAGGTGAAACGAGACCAACTAGCCACGAGTTCTGAAATCAAAATCAGAAATGCCAGGATCGTAGATCTCGAAAAATAGTGTGAAATCAAGCTAAAAATCACCGAATTCAGAACTCGGAGTCAACCAATATTCATAAAACCGTTTACGTAAAGAAACCACATTTCGCGGCTAACTAGGTGAAACGAGACCAACTAGCCACGAGTTCTGAAATCAAAATCCGAAACTCCATAATCGTAGAACTCGAAAAGTAGTGTGAAATCAAGCTAAAAATCACCGAATTCAGAACTCGGAGTCAACGGATATTCATAAAACCGTTTACGTAAAGAAACCACATTTCGCGGCTAACTAGGTGAAACGAGACCAACTAGCCACGAGTTCTGAAATCAAAATCAGAAATGCCAGGATCGTAGAGCTCGAAAAGTAGTGTGAAATCAAGCTAAAAATCACCGAATTCAGAACTCGGAGTCAACGGATATTCATAAAACCGTTTACGTAAAGAAACCACATTTCGCGGCTAACTAGGTGAAACGAGACCAACTAGCCACGAGTTCTGAAATCAAGATCCGAAATGCCAGGATCGTAGAGCTCGAAAAGTAGTGTGAAATCAAGCTAAAAATCACCGAATTCAGAACTCGGAGTCAACGGATATTCATAAAACCGTTTACGTAAAGAAACCACATTTCGCGGCTAACTAGGTGAAACGAGACCTACTAGCCACGAGTTCTGAAATCAAAATCAGAAATGCCAGGATCGTAGAGCTCGAAAAGTAGTGTGAAATCAAGCTAAAAATCACCGAATTCAGAACTCGGAGTCAACGGATATTCATAAAACCGTTTACGTAAAGAAACCACATTTCGCGGCTAACTAGGTGAAACGAGACCAACTAGCCACGAGTTCTGAAATCAAGATCCGAAATGCCAGGATCGTAGAGCTCGAAAAGTAGTGTGAAATCAAGCTAAAAATCACCGAATTCAGAACTCGGAGTCAACGGATATTCATAAAACCGTTTACGTAAAGAAACCACATTTCGCGGCTAACTAGGTGAAACGAGACCAACTAGCCACGAGTTCTGAAATCAAAATCAGAAACGCCAGGATCGTAGAGCTCGAAAAGTAGTGTGAAATCAAGCTAAAAATCACCGAATTCAGAACTCGGAGTCAACGGATATTCATAAAACCGTTTACGTAAAGAAACCACATTTCGCGGCTAACTAGGTGAAACGAGACCAACTAGCCACGAGTTCTGAAATCAAGATCCGAAATGCCAGGATCGTAGAGCTCGAAAAGTAGTGTGAAATCAAGCTAAAAATCACCGAATTCAGAACTCGGAGTCAACGGATATTCATAAAACCGTTTACGTAAAGAAACCACATTTCGCGGCTAACTAGGTGAAACGAGACCTACTAGCCACGAGTTCTGAAATCAAAATCAGAAATGCCAGGATCGTAGAGCTCGAAAAGTAGTGTGAAATCAAGCTAAAAATCACCGAATTCAGAACTCGGAGTCAACGGATATTCATAAAACCGTTTACGTAAAGAAACCACATTTCGCGGCTAACTAGGTGAAACGAGACCAACTAGCCACGAGTTCTGAAATCGAAATCAGAAACGCCAGGATCGTAGAGCTCGAAAAGTAGTGTGAAATCAAGCTAAAAATCACCGAATTCAGAACTCGGAGTCAACGGATATTCATAAAACCGTTTACGTAAAGAAACCACATTTCGCGGCTAACTAGGTGAAACGAGACCAACTAGCCACGAGTTCTGAAATCGAAATCAGAAACGCCAGGATCGTAGAGCTCGAAAAGTAGTGTGAAATCAAGCTAAAAATCACCGAATTCAGAACTCGGAGTCAACGGATATTCATAAAACCGTTTACGTAAAGAAACCACATTTCGCGGCTAACTAGGTGAAACGAGACCAACTAGCCACGAGTTCTGAAATCAAGATCCGAAATGCCAGGATCGTAGAGCTCGAAAAGTAGTGTGAAATCAAGCTAAAAATCACCGAATTCAGAACTCGGAGTCAACGGATATTCATAAAACCGTTTACGTAAAGAAACCACATTTCGCGGCTAACTAGGTGAAACGAGACCTACTAGCCACGAGTTCTGAAATCAAGATCCGAAATGCCAGGATCGTAGAGCTCGAAAAGTAGTGTGAAATCAAGCTAAAAATCACCGAATTCAGAACTCGGAGTCAACGGATATTCATAAAACCGTTTACGTAAAGAAACCACATTTCGCGGCTAACTAGGTGGAACGAGACCTACTAGCCACGAGTTCTGAAATAAAAATCAGAAATTCCAGGATCGTAGAGCTCGAAAAGTAGTGTGAAATCAAGCTAAAAATCACCGAATTCAGAACTCGGAGTCAACGGATATTCATAAAACCGTTTACGTAAAGAAACCACATTTCGCGGCTAACTAGATGAAACGAGACCAACTAGCCACGAGTTCTGAAATCAAAATCAGAAATGCCAGGATCGTAGAGCTCAAAAAGTAGTGTGAAATCAAGCTAAAAATCACCGAATTCAGAACTCGGAGTCAACGGATATTCATAAAACCGTTTACGTAAAGAAACCACATTTCGCGGCAAACTAGGTGAAACGAGACCTACTAGCCACGAGTTCTGAAATCGAAATCCAAAATGCAAGGATCGTAGAGCTCGAAAAGTAGTGTGAAATCAAGCTAAAAATCACCGAATTCAGAACTCGGAGTCAACGGATATTCATAAAACCGTTTACGTAAAGAAACCACATTTCGCGGCTAACTAGGTGAAACGAGACCTACTAGCCACGAGTTCTGAAATCGAAATCCGAAAATCCAGGATTGTAGAGCTCGAAAAGTAGTGTGAAATCAAGCTAAAAATCACCGAATTCAGAACTCGGAGTCAGCGGATATTCATAAAACCGTTTACGTAAAGAAACCACATTTCGCGGCTAACTAGGTGAAACGAGACCTACTAGCCACGAGTTCTGAAATCGAAATCCGAAAACCTAAGATTGTAGAGCTCGAAAAGTAGTGTGAAATCAAGCTAAAAATCACCGAATTCAGAACTCGGAGTCAACGGATATTCATAAAACCGTTTACGTAAAGAAACCACATTTTGCGGCTAACTAGGTGAAACGAGACCAACAAGCCACGAGTTCTGAAATCAAAATCAGAAATGCCAGGATCGTAGAGCTCGAAAATTAGTGTGAAATCAAGCTAAAAATCACCGAATTCAGAACTCGGAGTCAACGGATATTCATAAAACCGTTTACGTAAAGAAACCACATTTCGCGGCTAAATAGGTGAAACGAGACCTACTAGCCACGAGTTCTGAAATCGAAATCCGAAAACCCAGGATTGTAGAGCTCGAAAAGTAGTGTGAAATCAAGCTAAAAATCACCGAATTCAGAACTCGGAGTCAACGGATATTCATAAAACCGTTTACGTAAAGAAACCACATTTCGCGGCAAACTAGGTGAAACGAGACCTACTAGCCACGAGTTCTGAAATCGAAATCCAAAATGCAAGGATCGTAGAGCTCGAAAAGTAGTGTGAAATCAAGCTAAAAATCACCGAATTCAGAACTCGGAGTCAACGGATATTCATAAAACCGTTTACGTAAAGAAACCACATTTCGCGGCTAACTAGGTGAAACGAGACCTACTAGCCACGAGTTCTGAAATCGAAATCCGAAAATCCAGGATTGTAGAGCTCGAAAAGTAGTGTGAAATCAAGCTAAAAATCACCGAATTCAGAACTCGGAGTCAGCGGATATTCATAAAACCGTTTACGTAAAGAAACCACATTTCGCGGCTAACTAGGTGAAACGAGACCTACTAGCCACGAGTTCTGAAATCGAAATCCGAAAACCTAAGATTGTAGAGCTCGAAAAGTAGTGTGAAATCAAGCTAAAAATCACCGAATTCAGAACTCGGAGTCAACGGATATTCATAAAACCGTTTACGTAAAGAAACCACATTTTGCGGCTAACTAGGTGAAACGAGACCAACAAGCCACGAGTTCTGAAATCAAAATCAGAAATGCCAGGATCGTAGAGCTCGAAAATTAGTGTGAAATCAAGCTAAAAATCACCGAATTCAGAACTCGGAGTCAACGGATATTCATAAAACCGTTTACGTAAAGAAACCACATTTCGCGGCTAAATAGGTGAAACGAGACCTACTAGCCACGAGTTCTGAAATCGAAATCCGAAAACCCAGGATTGTAGAGCTCGAAAAGTAGTGTGAAATCAAGCTAAAAATCACCGAATTCAGAACTCGGAGTCAACCAATATTCATAAAACCGTTTACGTAAAGAAACCACATTTCGCAGCTAACTAGGTGAAACGAGACCAACTAGCCACAAGTTCTGAAATCAAAATCCGAAACTCCATAATCGTAGAGCTTGAAAAGTAGTGTGAAATCAAGCTAAAAATCACCGAATTCAGAACTCGGAGTCAACGGATATTCATAAAACCGTTTACGTAAAGAAACCACATTTCGCGGCTAAATAGGTGAAACGAGACCAACTAGCCACGAGTTCTGAAATCAAAATCAGAAATGCCAGGATCGTAGATCTCGAAAAATAGTGTGAAATCAAGCTAAAAATCACCGAATTCAGAACTCGGAGTCAACCAATATTCATAAAACCGTTTACGTAAAGAAACCACATTTCGCGGCTAACTAGGTGAAACGAGACCAACTAGCCACGAGTTCTGAAATCAAAATCCGAAACTCCATAATCGTAGAACTCGAAAAGTAGTGTGAAATCAAGCTAAAAATCACCGAATTCAGAACTCGGAGTCAACGGATATTCATAAAACCGTTTACGTAAAGAAACCACATTTCGCGGCTAACTAGGTGAAACGAGACCAACTAGCCACGAGTTCTGAAATCAAAATCAGAAATGCCAGGATCGTAGAGCTCGAAAAGTAGTGTGAAATCAAGCTAAAAATCACCGAATTCAGAACTCGGAGTCAACGGATATTCATAAAACCGTTTACGTAAAGAAACCACATTTCGCGGCTAACTAGGTGAAACGAGACCAACTAGCCACGAGTTCTGAAATCAAGATCCGAAATGCCAGGATCGTAGAGCTCGAAAAGTAGTGTGAAATCAAGCTAAAAATCACCGAATTCAGAACTCGGAGTCAACGGATATTCATAAAACCGTTTACGTAAAGAAACCACATTTCGCGGCTAACTAGGTGAAACGAGACCTACTAGCCACGAGTTCTGAAATCAAAATCAGAAATGCCAGGATCGTAGAGCTCGAAAAGTAGTGTGAAATCAAGCTAAAAATCACCGAATTCAGAACTCGGAGTCAACGGATATTCATAAAACCGTTTACGTAAAGAAACCACATTTCGCGGCTAACTAGGTGAAACGAGACCAACTAGCCACGAGTTCTGAAATCAAGATCCGAAATGCCAGGATCGTAGAGCTCGAAAAGTAGTGTGAAATCAAGCTAAAAATCACCGAATTCAGAACTCGGAGTCAACGGATATTCATAAAACCGTTTACGTAAAGAAACCACATTTCGCGGCTAACTAGGTGAAACGAGACCAACTAGCCACGAGTTCTGAAATCAAAATCAGAAACGCCAGGATCGTAGAGCTCGAAAAGTAGTGTGAAATCAAGCTAAAAATCACCGAATTCAGAACTCGGAGTCAACGGATATTCATAAAACCGTTTACGTAAAGAAACCACATTTCGCGGCTAACTAGGTGAAACGAGACCAACTAGCCACGAGTTCTGAAATCAAGATCCGAAATGCCAGGATCGTAGATCTCGAAAAATAGTGTGAAATCAAGCTAAAAATCACCGAATTCAGAACTCGGAGTCAACCAATATTCATAAAACCGTTTACGTAAAGAAACCACATTTCGCGGCTAACTAGGTGAAACGAGACCAACTAGCCACGAGTTCTGAAATCAAAATCCGAAACTCCATAATCGTAGAACTCGAAAAGTAGTGTGAAATCAAGCTAAAAATCACCGAATTCAGAACTCGGAGTCAACGGATATTCATAAAACCGTTTACGTAAAGAAACCACATTTCGCGGCTAACTAGGTGAAACGAGACCAACTAGCCACGAGTTCTGAAATCAAAATCAGAAATGCCAGGATCGTAGAGCTCGAAAAGTAGTGTGAAATCAAGCTAAAAATCACCGAATTCAGAACTCGGAGTCAACGGATATTCATAAAACCGTTTACGTAAAGAAACCACATTTCGCGGCTAACTAGGTGAAACGAGACCAACTAGCCACGAGTTCTGAAATCAAGATCCGAAATGCCAGGATCGTAGAGCTCGAAAAGTAGTGTGAAATCAAGCTAAAAATCACCGAATTCAGAACTCGGAGTCAACGGATATTCATAAAACCGTTTACGTAAAGAAACCACATTTCGCGGCTAACTAGGTGAAACGAGACCTACTAGCCACGAGTTCTGAAATCAAAATCAGAAATGCCAGGATCGTAGAGCTCGAAAAGTAGTGTGAAATCAAGCTAAAAATCACCGAATTCAGAACTCGGAGTCAACGGATATTCATAAAACCGTTTACGTAAAGAAACCACATTTCGCGGCTAACTAGGTGAAACGAGACCAACTAGCCACGAGTTCTGAAATCAAGATCCGAAATGCCAGGATCGTAGAGCTCGAAAAGTAGTGTGAAATCAAGCTAAAAATCACCGAATTCAGAACTCGGAGTCAACGGATATTCATAAAACCGTTTACGTAAAGAAACCACATTTCGCGGCTAACTAGGTGAAACGAGACCAACTAGCCACGAGTTCTGAAATCAAAATCAGAAACGCCAGGATCGTAGAGCTCGAAAAGTAGTGTGAAATCAAGCTAAAAATCACCGAATTCAGAACTCGGAGTCAACGGATATTCATAAAACCGTTTACGTAAAGAAACCACATTTCGCGGCTAACTAGGTGAAACGAGACCAACTAGCCACGAGTTCTGAAATCAAGATCCGAAATGCCAGGATCGTAGAGCTCGAAAAGTAGTGTGAAATCAAGCTAAAAATCACCGAATTCAGAACTCGGAGTCAACGGATATTCATAAAACCGTTTACGTAAAGAAACCACATTTCGCGGCTAAATAGGTGAAACGAGACCTACTAGCCACGATTTCTGAAATCGAAATCCGAAAACCCAGGATTGTAGAGCTCGAAAAGTAGTGTGAAATCAAGCTAAAAATCACCGAATTCAGAACTCGGAGTCAACCAATATTCATAAAACCGTTTACGTAAAGAAACCACATTTCGCGGCTAACTAGGTGAAACGAGACCAACTAGCCACGAGTTCTGAAATCAGAATCCGAAACTCCATAATCGTAGAGCTTGAAAAGTAGTGTGAAATCAAGCTAAAAATCACCGAATTCAGAACTCGGAGTCAACGGATATTCATAAAACCGTTTACGTAAAGAAACCACATTTCGCGGCTAACTAGGTGAAACGAGACCAACTAGCCACGAGTTCTGAAATCAAAATCAGAAATGCCAGGATCGTAGAGCTCGAAAAATAGTGTGAAATCAAGCTAAAAATCACCGAATTCAGAACTCGGAGTCAACCAATATTCATAAAACCGTTTACGTAAAGAAACCACATTTCGCGGCTAACTAGGTGAAACGAGATCAACTAGCCACGAGTTTTGAAATCAAAATCCGAAACTCCATAATCGTAGAGCTTGAAAAGTAGTGTGAAATCAAGCTAAAAATCACCGAATTCAGAACTCGGAGTCAACGGATATTCATAAAACCGTTTACGTAAAGAAACCACATTTCGCGGCTAACTAGGTGAAACGATACCAACTAGCCACGAGTTCTGAAATCAAAATCAGAAATGCCAGGATCGTAGAGCTCGAAAAATAGTGTGAACTCAAGCTAAAAATCACCGAATTCAGAACTCGGAGTCAACGGATATTCATAAAACCGTTTACGTAAAGAAACCACATTTCGCGGCAAACTAGGTGAAACGAGACCTACTAGCCACGAGTTCTGAAATCGAAATCCGAAAACCCAGGATTGTAGAGCTCGAAAAGTAGTGTGAAATCAAGCTAAAAATCACCGAATTCAGAACTCGGAGTCAACGGATATTCATAAAACCGTTTACGTAAAGAAACCACATTTCGCGGCTAACTAGGTGAATCGAGACCAACTAGCCACGAGTTCTGAAATCAAAATCCGAAACTACATAATCGTAGAGCTCGAAAAGTAGTGTGAAATCAAGCTAAAAATCACCGAATTCAGAACTCGGAGTCAACGGATATTCATAAAACCGTTTACGTAAAGAAACCACATTTCGCGGCTAACTAGGTGAAACGAGACCAACTAGCCACGAGTTCTGAAATCAAAATCAGAAATGCCAGGATCGTAGAGCTCGAAAAGTAGTGTGAAATCAAGCTAAAAATCACCGAATTCAGAACTCGGAGTCAACGGATATTCATAAAACCGTTTACGTAAAGAAACCACATTTCGCGGCAAACTAGGTGAAACGAGACCTACTAGCCACGAGTTCTGAAATCGAAATCCGAAAACCTAAGATTGTAGAGCTCGAAACGTAGTGTGAAATCAAGCTAAAAATCACCGAATTCAGAACTCGGAGTCAACGGATATTCATAAAACCGTTTACGTAAAGAAACCACATTTCGCGGCTAACTAGGTGAAACGAGACCAACTAGCCACGAGTTCTGAAATCAAAATCAGAAACACCAGGATCGTAGAGCTCGAAAATTAGTGTGAAATCAAGCTAAAAATCACCGAATTCAGAACTCGGAGTCAACGGATATTCATAAAACCGTTTACGTAAAGAAACCACATTTCGCGGCTAAATAGGTGAAACGAGACCTACTAGCCACGAGTTCTGAAATCGAAATCGGAAAACCCAGGATTGTAGAGCTCGAAAAGTAGTGTGAAATCAAGCTAACAATCACCGAATTCAAAACTCGGAGTCAACGGATATTCATAAAACCGTTTACGTAAAGAAACCACATTTCGCGGCTAACTAGGTGAAATGAGACCAACTAGCCACGAGTTCTGAAATCAAAATCCGAAACTCCATAATCGTAGAGCTTGAAAAGTAGTGTGAAATCAAGCTAAAAATCACCGAATTCAGAACTCGGAGTCAACGGATATTCATAAAACCGTTTACGTAAAGAAACCACATTTCGCGGCTAACTAGGTGAAACGATACCAACTAGCCACGAGTTCTGAAATCAAAATCAGAAATGCCAGGATCGTAGAGCTCGAAAAATAGTGTGAAATCAAGCTAAAAATCACCGAATTCAGAACTCGGAGTCAACGGATATTCATAAAACCGTTTACGTAAAGAAACCACATTTCGCGGCAAACTAGGTGAAACGAGACCTACTAGCCACGAGTTCTGAAATCGAAATCCGAAAACCCAGGATTGTAGAGCTCGAAAAGTAGTGTGAAATCAAGCTAAAAATCACCGAATTCAGAACTCGGAGTCAACGGATATTCATAAAACCGTTTACGTAAAGAAACCACATTTCGCGGCAAACTAGGCGAAACGAGACCTACTAGCCACGAGTTCTGAAATCGAAATCCGAAAACCCAGGATTGTAGAGCTCAAAAAGTAGTGTGAAATCAAGCTAAAAATCACCGAATTCAGAACTCGGAGTCAACGGATATTCATAAAACCGTTTACGTAAAGAAACCACATTTCGCGGCTAACTAGGTGAAACGAGACCAACTAGCCACGAGTTCTGAAATCAAAATCCGAAACTACATAATCGTAGAGCTCGAAAAGTAGTGTGAAATCAAGCTAAAAATCACCGAATTCAGAACTCGGAGTCAACGGATATACATAAAACCGTTTACGTAAAGAAACCACATTTCGCGGCTAACTAGGTGAAACGAGACCAACTAGCCACGAGTTCTGAAATCAAAATCAGAAATGCCAGGATCGTAGAGCTCGAAAAGTAGTGTGAAATCAAGCTAAAAATCACCGAATTCAGAACTCGGAGTCAACGGATATTCATAAAACCGTTTACGTAAAGAAACCACATTTCGCGGCAAACTAGGTGAAACGAGACCTACTAGCCACGAGTTCTGAAATCGAAATCCGAAATAATAAGATTGTAGAGCTCGAAAAGTAGTGTGAAATCAAGCTAAAAATCACCGAATTCAGAACTCGGAGTCAACGGATATTCATAAAACCGTTTACGTAAAGAAACCACATTTCGCGGCTAACTAGGTGAAACGAGACCAACTAGCCACGAGTTCTGAAATCAAAATCAGAAACGCCAGGATCGTAGAGCTCGAAAATTAGTGTGAAATCAAGCAAAAAATCACCGAATTCAGAACTCGGAGTCAACGGATATTCATAAAACCGTTTACGTAAAGAAACCACATTTCGCGGCTAAATAGGTGAAACGAGACCTACTAGCCACGAGTTCTGAAATCGAAATCGGAAAACCCAGGATTGTAGAGCTCGAAAAGTAGTGTGAAATCAAGCTAACAATCACCGAATTCAAAACTCGGAGTCAACGGATATTCATAAAACCGTTTACGTAAAGAAACCACATTTCGCGGCTAACTAGGTGAAACGAGACCAACTAGCCACGAGTTCTGAAATCAAAATCCGAAACTCCATAATCGTAGATCTTGAAAAGTAGTGTGAAATCAAGCTAAAAATCACCGAATTCAGAACTCGGAGTCAACGGATATTCATAAAACCGTTTACGTAAAGAAACCACATTTCGCGGCAAACTATGTGAAACGAGACCTACTAGCCACGAGTTCTGAAATCGAAATCCGAAAACCCAGGATTGTAGAGCTCGAAAAGTAGTGTGAAATCAAGCTAAAAATCACCGAATTCAGAACTCGGAGTCAACGGATATTCATAAAACCGTTTACGTAAAGAAACGACATTTCGCGGCTAACTAGGTGAAACAAGACCAACAAGCCACGAGTTCTGAAATCGAAATCAGAAACGCCAGGATCGTAGAGCTCGAAAAGTAGTGTGAAATCAAGCTAAAAATCACCGAATTCAGAACTCGGAGTCAACGGATATTCATAAAACCGTTTACGTAAAGAAACCACATTTCGCGGCTAAATAGGTGAAACGAGACCTACTAGCCACGATTTCTGAAATCGAAATCCGAAAACCCAGGATTGTAGAGCTCGAAAGGTAGTGTGAAATCAAGCTAAAAATCACCGAATTCAGAACTCGGAGTCAACCAATATTCATAAAACCGTTTACGCAAAGAAACCACATTTTGCGGCTAACTAGGTGAAACGAGACCAACTAGCCACGAGTTCTGAAATCAAAATCCGAAACTCCATAATCGTAGAGCTTGAAAAGTAGTGTGAAATCAAGCTAAAAATCACCGAATTCAGAACTCGGAGTCAACGGATATTCATAAAACCGTTTACGTAAAGAAACCACATTTCGCGGCTAACTAGGTGAAACGAGACCAACTAGCCACGAGTTCTGAAATCAA
This sequence comes from Euonymus europaeus, assembly GCA_963580455.1. Taxonomy (NCBI): domain Eukaryota; kingdom Viridiplantae; phylum Streptophyta; class Magnoliopsida; order Celastrales; family Celastraceae; genus Euonymus; species Euonymus europaeus. The sequence goes on from OY756964.1 coordinate 420,748, forward strand.
AATCAGAAATGCCAGGATCGTAGAGCTCGAAAAATAGTGTGAAATCAAGCTAAAAATCACCGAATTCAGAACTCGGAGTCAACCAATATTCATAAAACCGTTTACGTAAAGAAACCACATTTCGCGGCTAACTAGGTGAAACGAGACCAACTAGCCACGAGTTCTGAAATCAAAATCCGAAACTCCATAATCGTAGAGCTTGAAAAGTAGTGTGAAATCAAGCTAAAAATCACCGAATTCAGAACTCGGAGTCAACGGATATTCATAAAACCGTTTACGTAAAGAAACCACATTTCGCGGCTAACTAGGTGAAACGAGACCAACTAGCCACGAGTTCTGAAATCAAAATCAGAAATGCCAGGATCGTAGAGCTCGAAAAATAGTGTGAAATCAAGCTAAAAATCACCGAATTCAGAACTCGGAGTCAACGGATATTCATAAAACCGTTTATGTAAAGAAACCACATTTCGCGGCAAACTAGGTGAAACGAGACCTACTAGCCACGAGTTCTGAAATCGAAATCCGAAAACCCAGGATTGTAGAGCTCGAAAAGTAGTGTGAAATCAAGCTAAAAATCACCGAATTCAGAACTCGGAGTCAACGGATATTCATAAAACCGTTTACGTAAAGAAACCACATTTCGCGGCAAACTAGGTGAAACGAGACCAACTAGCCACGAGTTCTGAAATCAAAATCAAAAATGCCAGGATCGTAGAGCTCGAAAAGTAGTGTGAAATCAAGCTAAAAATCACCGAATTCAGAACTCGGAGTCAACGGATATTCATAAAACCGTTTACGTAAAGAAACCACATTTCGCGGCTAACTAGGTGAAACGAGACCTACTAGCCACGAGTTCTGAAATCAAAATCCGAAAACCTAAGATTGTAGAGCTCGAAAAGTAGTGTGAAATCAAGCTAAAAATCACCGAATTCAGAACTCGGAGTCAACGGATATTCATAAAACCGTTTACGTAAAGAAACCACATTTCGCGGCTAACTAGGTGAAACGAGACCAACAAGCCACGAGTTTTGAAATCAAAATCAGAAACGCCAGGATCGTAGAGCTCGAAAAGTAGTGTGAAATCAAGCTAAAAATCACCGAATTCAGAACTCGGAGTCAACGGATATTCATAAAACCGTTTACGTAAAGAAACCACATTTCGCGGCTAAATAGGTGAAACGAGACCTACTAGCCACGATTTCTGAAATCGAAATCCGAAAACCCAGGATTGTAGAGCTCGAAAAGTAGTGTGAAATCAAGCTAAAAATCACCGAATTCAGAACTCGGAGTCAACCAATATTCATAAAACCGTTTACGTAAAGAAACCACATTTCGCGGCTAACTAGGTGAAACGAGACCAACTAGCCACGAGTTCTGAAATCAGAATCCGAAACTCCATAATCGTAGAGCTTGAAAAGTAGTGTGAAATCAAGCTAAAAATCACCGAATTCAGAACTCGGAGTCAACGGATATTCATAAAACCGTTTACGTAAAGAAACCACATTTCGCGGCTAACTAGGTGAAACGAGACCAACTAGCCACGAGTTCTGAAATCAAAATCAGAAATGCCAGGATCGTAGAGCTCGAAAAATAGTGTGAAATCAAGCTAAAAATCACCGAATTCAGAACTCGGAGTCAACCAATATTCATAAAACCGTTTACGTAAAGAAACCACATTTCGCGGCTAACTAGGTGAAACGAGATCAACTAGCCACGAGTTTTGAAATCAAAATCCGAAACTCCATAATCGTAGAGCTTGAAAAGTAGTGTGAAATCAAGCTAAAAATCACCGAATTCAGAACTCGGAGTCAACGGATATTCATAAAACCGTTTACGTAAAGAAACCACATTTCGCGGCTAACTAGGTGAAACGATACCAACTAGCCACGAGTTCTGAAATCAAAATCAGAAATGCCAGGATCGTAGAGCTCGAAAAATAGTGTGAACTCAAGCTAAAAATCACCGAATTCAGAACTCGGAGTCAACGGATATTCATAAAACCGTTTACGTAAAGAAACCACATTTCGCGGCAAACTAGGTGAAACGAGACCTACTAGCCACGAGTTCTGAAATCGAAATCCGAAAACCCAGGATTGTAGAGCTCGAAAAGTAGTGTGAAATCAAGCTAAAAATCACCGAATTCAGAACTCGGAGTCAACGGATATTCATAAAACCGTTTACGTAAAGAAACCACATTTCGCGGCTAACTAGGTGAATCGAGACCAACTAGCCACGAGTTCTGAAATCAAAATCCGAAACTACATAATCGTAGAGCTCGAAAAGTAGTGTGAAATCAAGCTAAAAATCACCGAATTCAGAACTCGGAGTCAACGGATATTCATAAAACCGTTTACGTAAAGAAACCACATTTCGCGGCTAACTAGGTGAAACGAGACCAACTAGCCACGAGTTCTGAAATCAAAATCAGAAATGCCAGGATCGTAGAGCTCGAAAAGTAGTGTGAAATCAAGCTAAAAATCACCGAATTCAGAACTCGGAGTCAACGGATATTCATAAAACCGTTTACGTAAAGAAACCACATTTCGCGGCAAACTAGGTGAAACGAGACCTACTAGCCACGAGTTCTGAAATCGAAATCCGAAAACCTAAGATTGTAGAGCTCGAAACGTAGTGTGAAATCAAGCTAAAAATCACCGAATTCAGAACTCGGAGTCAACGGATATTCATAAAACCGTTTACGTAAAGAAACCACATTTCGCGGCTAACTAGGTGAAACGAGACCAACTAGCCACGAGTTCTGAAATCAAAATCAGAAACACCAGGATCGTAGAGCTCGAAAATTAGTGTGAAATCAAGCTAAAAATCACCGAATTCAGAACTCGGAGTCAACGGATATTCATAAAACCGTTTACGTAAAGAAACCACATTTCGCGGCTAAATAGGTGAAACGAGACCTACTAGCCACGAGTTCTGAAATCGAAATCGGAAAACCCAGGATTGTAGAGCTCGAAAAGTAGTGTGAAATCAAGCTAACAATCACCGAATTCAAAACTCGGAGTCAACGGATATTCATAAAACCGTTTACGTAAAGAAACCACATTTCGCGGCTAACTAGGTGAAATGAGACCAACTAGCCACGAGTTCTGAAATCAAAATCCGAAACTCCATAATCGTAGAGCTTGAAAAGTAGTGTGAAATCAAGCTAAAAATCACCGAATTCAGAACTCGGAGTCAACGGATATTCATAAAACCGTTTACGTAAAGAAACCACATTTCGCGGCTAACTAGGTGAAACGATACCAACTAGCCACGAGTTCTGAAATCAAAATCAGAAATGCCAGGATCGTAGAGCTCGAAAAATAGTGTGAAATCAAGCTAAAAATCACCGAATTCAGAACTCGGAGTCAACGGATATTCATAAAACCGTTTACGTAAAGAAACCACATTTCGCGGCAAACTAGGTGAAACGAGACCTACTAGCCACGAGTTCTGAAATCGAAATCCGAAAACCCAGGATTGTAGAGCTCGAAAAGTAGTGTGAAATCAAGCTAAAAATCACCGAATTCAGAACTCGGAGTCAACGGATATTCATAAAACCGTTTACGTAAAGAAACCACATTTCGCGGCAAACTAGGCGAAACGAGACCTACTAGCCACGAGTTCTGAAATCGAAATCCGAAAACCCAGGATTGTAGAGCTCAAAAAGTAGTGTGAAATCAAGCTAAAAATCACCGAATTCAGAACTCGGAGTCAACGGATATTCATAAAACCGTTTACGTAAAGAAACCACATTTCGCGGCTAACTAGGTGAAACGAGACCAACTAGCCACGAGTTCTGAAATCAAAATCCGAAACTACATAATCGTAGAGCTCGAAAAGTAGTGTGAAATCAAGCTAAAAATCACCGAATTCAGAACTCGGAGTCAACGGATATACATAAAACCGTTTACGTAAAGAAACCACATTTCGCGGCTAACTAGGTGAAACGAGACCAACTAGCCACGAGTTCTGAAATCAAAATCAGAAATGCCAGGATCGTAGAGCTCGAAAAGTAGTGTGAAATCAAGCTAAAAATCACCGAATTCAGAACTCGGAGTCAACGGATATTCATAAAACCGTTTACGTAAAGAAACCACATTTCGCGGCAAACTAGGTGAAACGAGACCTACTAGCCACGAGTTCTGAAATCGAAATCCGAAAACATAAGATTGTAGAGCTCGAAAAGTAGTGTGAAATCAAGCTAAAAATCACCGAATTCAGAACTCGGAGTCAACGGATATTCATAAAACCGTTTACGTAAAGAAACCACATTTCGCGGCTAACTAGGTGAAACGAGACCAACTAGCCACGAGTTCTGAAATCAAAATCAGAAACGCCAGGATCGTAGAGCTCGAAAATTAGTGTGAAATCAAGCAAAAAATCACCGAATTCAGAACTCGGAGTCAACGGATATTCATAAAACCGTTTACGTAAAGAAACCACATTTCGCGGCTAAATAGGTGAAACGAGACCTACTAGCCACGAGTTCTGAAATCGAAATCGGAAAACCCAGGATTGTAGAGCTCGAAAAGTAGTGTGAAATCAAGCTAACAATCACCGAATTCAAAACTCGGAGTCAACGGATATTCATAAAACCGTTTACGTAAAGAAACCACATTTCGCGGCTAACTAGGTGAAACGAGACCAACTAGCCACGAGTTCTGAAATCAAAATCCGAAACTCCATAATCGTAGATCTTGAAAAGTAGTGTGAAATCAAGCTAAAAATCACCGAATTCAGAACTCGGAGTCAACGGATATTCATAAAACCGTTTACGTAAAGAAACCACATTTCGCGGCTAACTAGGTGAAACGATACCAACTAGCCACGAGTTCTGAAATCAAAATCAGAAATGCCAGGATCGTAGAGCTCGAAAAATAGTGTGAAATCAAGCTAAAAATCACCGAATTCAGAACTCGGAGTCAACGGATATTCATAAAACCGTTTACGTAAAGAAACCACATTTCGCGGCAAACTAGGTGAAACGAGACCTACTAGCCACGAGTTCTGAAATCGAAATCCGAAAACCCAGGATTGTAGAGCTCGAAAAGTAGTGTGAAATCAAGCTAAAAATCACCGAATTCAGAACTCGGAGTCAACGGATATTCATAAAACCGTTTACGTAAAGAAACCACATTTTGCGGCTAACTAGGTGAAACGAGACCTACTAGCCACGAGTTCTGAGAGCTCGAAAATTAGTGTGAAATCAAGCTAAAAATCACCGAATTCAGAACTCGGAGTCAACGGATATTCATAAAACCGTTTACGTAAAGAAACCACATTTCGCGGCTAACTAGGTGAAACGAGACCTACTAGCCACGAGTTCTGAAATCGAAATCCGAAAACCTAAGATTGTAGAGCTCGAAAAGTAGTGTGAAATCAAGCTAAAAATCACCGAATTCAGAACTCGGAGTCAACGGATATTCATAAAACCGTTTACCTAAAGAAACCACATTTCGCGGCTAACTAGGTGAAACGAGACCAACAAGCCACGAGTTCTGAAATCAAAATCAGAAACGCCAGGATCGTAGAGCTCGAAAAGTAGTGTGAAATCAAGCTAAAAATCACCGAATTCAGAACTCGGAGTCAACGGATATTCATAAAACCGTTTACGTAAAGAAACCACATTTCGAGGCTAAATAGGTGAAACGAGACCTACTAGCCACGATTTCTGAAATCGAAATCCGAAAACCCAGGATTGTAGAGCTCGAAAAGTAGTGTGAAATCAAGCTAAAAATCACCGAATTCAGAACTCGGAGTCAACCAATATTCATAAAACCGTTTACGTAAAGAAACCACATTTCGCGGCTAACTAGGTGAAACGAGACCAACTAGCCACGAGTTCTGAAATCAAAATCCGAAACTCCATAATCGTAGAGCTTGAAAAGTAGTGTGAAATCAAGCTAAAAATCACCGAATTCAGAACTCGGAGTCAACGGATATTCATAAAACCGTTTACGTAAAGAAACCACATTTCACGGCTAACTAGGTGAAACGAGACCAACTAGCCACGAGTTCTGAAATCAAAATCAGAAATGCCAGGATCGTAGAGCTCGAAAAATAGTGTGAAATCAAGCTAAAAATCACCGAATTCAGAACTCGGAGTCAACCAATATTCATAAAACCGTTTACGTAAAGAAACCACATTTCGCGGCTAACTAGGTGAAACGAGACCAACTAGCCACGAGTTCTGAAATCAAAATCCGAAACTCCATAATCGTAGAGCTTGAAAAGTAGTGTGAAATCAAGCTAAAAATCACCGAATTCAGAACTCGGAGTCAACGGATATTCATAAAACCGTTTACGTAAAGAAACCACATTTCGCGGCTAACTAGGTGAAACGAGACCAACTAGCCACGAGTTCTGAAATCAAAATCAGAAATGCCAGGATCGTAGAGCTCGAAAAATAGTGTGAAATCAAGCTAAAAATCATCGAATTCAGAACTCGGAGTCAACGGATATTCATAAAACCGTTTATGTAAAGAAACCACATTTCGCGGCAAACTAGGTGAAACGAGACCTACTAGCCACAAGTTCTGAAATCGAAATCCGAAAACCTAAGATTGTAGAGCTCGAAAAGTAGTGTGAAATCAAGCTAAAAATCACCGAATTCAGAACTCAGAGTCAACGGATATTCATAAAACCGTTTACGTAAAGAAACCACATTTCGCGGCTAACTAGGTGAAACGAGACCAACTAGCCACGAGTTCTGAAATCAAAATCAGAAACACCAGGATCGTAGAGCTCGAAAATTAGTGTGAAATCAAGCTAAAAATCACCGAATTCAGAACTCGGAGTCAACGGATATTCATAAAACCGTTTACGTAAAGAAACCACATTTCGCGGCAAACTAGGTGAAACGAGACCTACTAGCCACGAGTTCTGAAATCGAAATCCGAAAACCCAGGATTGTAGAGCTCGAAAAGTAGTGTGAAATCAAGCTAAAAATCACCGAATTCAGAACTCGGAGTCAACGGATATTCATAAAACCGTTTACGTAAAGAAACCACATTTCGCGGCTAACTAGGTGAAACGAGACCTACTAGCCACGAGTTCTGAGAGCTCGAAAATTAGTGTGAAATCAAGCTAAAAATCACCGAATTCAGAACTCGGAGTCAACGGATATTATTAAAACCGTTTACGTAAAGAAACCACATTTCGCGGCTAACTAGGTGAAACGAGACCTACTAGCCACGAGTTCTGAAATCGAAATCCGAAAACCTAAGATTGTAGAGCTCGAAAAGTAGTGTGAAATCAAGCTAAAAATCACCGAATTCAGAACTCGGAGTCAACGGATATTCATAAAACCGTTTACCTAAAGAAACCACATTTCGCGGCTAACTAGGTGAAACGAGACCAACAAGCCACGATTTCTGAAATCAAAATCAGAAATGCCAGGATCGTAGAGCTCGAAAAGTAGTGTGAAATCAAGCTAAAAATCACCGAATTCAGAACTCGGAGTCAACGGATATTCATAAAACCGTTTACGTAAAGAAACCACATTTCGCGGCTAAATAGGTGAAACGAGAACTACTAGCCACGATTTCTGAAATCGAAATCCGAAAACCCAGGATTGTAGAGCTCGAAAAGTAGTGTGAAATCAAGCTAAAAATCACCGAATTCAGAACTCGGAGTCAACCAATATTCATAAAACCGTTTACGTAAAGAAACCACATTTCGCGGCTAACTAGGTGAAACGAGACCAACTAGCCACGAGTTCTGAAATCAAAATCCGAAACTCCATAATCGTAGAGCTTGAAAAGTAGTGTGAAATCAAGCTAAAAATCACCGAATTCAGAACTCGGAGTCAACGGATATTCATAAAACCGTTTACGTAAAGAAACCACATTTCGCGGCTAACTAGGTGAAACGAGACCAACTAGCCACGAGTTCTGAAATCAAAATCAGAATTCCAGGATCGTAGAGCTCGAAAAATAGTGTGAAATCAAGCTAAAAATCACCGAATTCAGAACTCGGAGTCAACCAATATTCATAAAACCGTTTACGTAAAGAAACCACATTTCGCGGCTAACTAGGTGAAACGAGACCAACTAGCCACGAGTTCTGAAATCAAAATCCGAAACTCCATAATCGTAGAGCTTGAAAAGTAGTGTGAAATCAAGCTAAAAATCACCGAATTCAGAACTCGGAGTCAACGGATATTCATAAAACCGTTTACGTAAAGAAACCACATTTCGCGGCTAACTAGGTGAAACGAGACCAACTAGCCACGAGTTCTGAAATCAAAATCAGAAATGCCAGGATCGTAGAGCTCGAAAAATAGTGTGAAATCAAGCTAAAAATCACCGAATTCAGAACTCGGAGTCAACGGATATTCATAAAACCGTTTATGTAAAGAAACCACATTTCGCGGCAAACTAGGTGAAACGAGACCTACTAGCCACGAGTTCTGAAATCGAAATCCGAAAACCCAGGATTGTAGAGCTCGAAAAGTAGTGTGAAATCAAGCTAAAAATCACCGAATTCAGAACTCGGAGTCAACGGATATTCATAAAACCGTTTACGTAAAGAAACCACATTTCGCGGCTAACTAGGTGAAACGAAACCAACAAGCCACGAGTTTTGAAATCAAAATCAGAAACGCCAGGATCGTAGAGCTCGAAAAGTAGTGTGAAATCAAGCTAAAAATCACCGAATTCAGAACTCGGAGTCAACGGATATTCATAAAACCGTTTACGTAAAGAAACCACATTTCGCGGCTAAATAGGTGAAACGAGACCTACTAGCCACGATTTCTGAAATCGAAATCCGAAAACCCAGGATTGTAGAGCTCGAAAAGTAGTGTGAAATCAAGCTAAAAATCACCGAATTCAGAACTCGGAGTCAACCAATATTCATAAAACCGTTTACGTAAAGAAACCACATTTCGCGGCTAACTAGGTGAAACGAGACCAACTAGCCACGAGTTCTGAAATCAAAATCCGAAACTCCATAATCGTAGAGCTTGAAAAGTAGTGTGAAATCAAGCTAAAAATCACAGAATTCAGAACTCGGAGTCAACGGATATTCATAAAACCGTTTACGTAAAGAAACCACATTTCGCGGCTAACTAGGTGAAACGAGACCAACTAGCCACGAGTTCTGAAATCAAAATCAGAAATGCCAGGATCGTAGAGCTCGAAAAATAGTGTGAAATCAAGCTAAAAATCACCGAATTCAGAACTCGGAGTCAACCAATATTCATAAAACCGTTTACGTAAAGAAACCACATTTCGCGGCTAACTAGGTGAAACGAGACCAACTAGGCACGAGTTCTGAAATCAAAATCCGAAACTCCATAATCGTAGAGCTTGAAAAGTAGTGTGAAATCAAGCTAAAAATCACCGAATTCAGAACTCGGAGTCAACGGATATTCATAAAACCGTTTACGTAAAGAAACCACATTTCGCGGCTAACTAGGTGAAACGATACCAACTAACCACGAGTTCTGAAATCAAAATCAGAAATGCCAGGATCGTAGAGCTCGAAAAATAGTGTGAAATCAAGCTAAAAATCATCGAATTCAGAACTCGGAGTCAACGGATATTCATAAAACCGTTTACGTAAAGAAACCACATTTCGCGGCAAACTAGGTGAAACGAGACCTACTAGCCACGAGTTCTGAAATCGAAATCCGAAAACCCAGGATTGTAGAGCTCGAAAAGTAGTGTGAAATCAAGCTAAAAATCACCGAATTCAGAACTCGGAGTCAACGGATATTCATAAAACCGTTTACGTAAAGAAACCACATTTCGCGGCTAACTAGGTGAAACGAGACCTACTAGCCACGAGTTCTGAAATCGAAATCCGAAATGCAAGGATCGTAGAGCTCGAAAATTAGTGTGAAATCAAGCTAAAAATCACCGAATTCAGAACTCGGAGTCAACGGATATTCATAAAACCGTTTACATAAAGAAACCACATTTCGCGGCTAACTAGGTGAAACGAGACCTACTAGCCACGAGTTCTGAAATCAAAATCCGAAAACCTAAGATTGTAGAGCTCGAAAAGTAGTGTGAAATCAAGCTAAAAATCACCGAATTCAGAACTCGGAGTCAACGGATATTCATAAAACCGTTTACGTAAAGAAACCACATTTCGCGGCTAACTAGGTGAAACGAGACCAACAAGCCACGAGTTCTGAAATCAAAATCAGAAACCCCAGGATCGTAGAGCTCGTAAAGTAGTGTGAAATCAAGCTAAAAATCACTGAATTCAGAACTCGGAGTCAACGGATATTCATAAAACCGTTTACGTAAAGAAACCACATTTCGCGGCTAAATAGGTGAAACGAGACCTACTAGCCACGATTTCTGAAATCGAAATCCGAAAACCCAGGATTGTAGAGCTCGAAAAGTAGTGTGAAATCAAGCTAAAAATCACCGAATTCAGAACTCGGAGTCAACCAATATTCATAAAACCGTTTACGTAAAGAAACCACATTTCGCGGCTAACTAGGTGAAACGAGACCAACTAGCCACGAGTTCTGAAATCAAAATCCGAAACTCCATAATCGTAGAGCTTGAAAAGTAGTGTGAAATCAAACTAAAAATCACCGAATTCAGAACTCGGAGTCAACGGATATTCATAAAACCGTTTACGTAAAGAAACCACATTTCGCGGCTAACTAGGTGAAACGATACCAACTAGCCACGAGTTCTGAAATCAAAATCAGAAATGCCAGGATCGTAGAGCTCGAAAAATAGTGTGAAATCAAGCTAAAAATCACCGAATTCAGAACTCGGAGTCAACGGATATTCATAAAACCGTTTACGTAAAGAAACCACATTTCGCGGCAAACTAGGTGAAACGAGACCTACTAGCCACGAGTTCTGAAATCGAAATCCGAAAACCCAGGATTGTAGAGCTCGAAAAGTAGTGTGAAATCAAGCTAAAAATCACCGAATTCAGAACTCGGAGTCAACGGATATTCATAAAACCGTTTACGTAAAGAAACCACATTTCGCGGCTAACTAGGTGAAATGAGACCTACTAGCCACGAGTTCTGAAATCGAAATCCGAAATGCAAGGATCGTAGAGCTCAAAAATTAGTGTGAAATCAAGCTAAAAATCACCGAATTCAGAACTCGGAGTCAACGGATATTCATAAAACCGTTTACATAAAGAAACCACATTTCGCGGCTAACTAGGTGAAACGAGACCTACTAGCCACGAGTTCTGAAATCAAAATCCGAAAACCTAAGATTGTAGAGCTCGAAAAGTAGTGTGAAATCAAGCTAAAAATCACCGAATTCAGAACTCGGAGTCAACGGATATTCATAAAACCGTTTACGTAAAGAAACCACATTTCGCGGCTAACTAGGTGAAACGAGACCAACTAGCCACGAGTTCTGAAATCAAAATCAGAAATGCCAGGATCGTAGAGCTCGAAAAATAGTGTGAAATCAAGCTAAATATCACCGAATTCAGAACTCGGAGTCAACCAATATTCATAAAACCGTTTACGTAAAGAAACCACATTTCGCGGCTAACTAGGTGAAACGAGACCAACTAGGCACGAGTTCTGAAATCAAAATCCGAAACTCCATAATCGTAGAGCTTGAAAAGTAGTGTGAAATCAAGCTAAAAATCACCGAATTCAGAACTCGGAGTCAACGGATATTCATAAAACCGTTTACGTAAAGAAACCACATTTCGCGGCTAACTAGGTGAAACGATACCAACTAGCCACGAGTTCTGAAATCAAAATCAGAAATGCCAGGATCGTAGAGCTCGAAAAATAGTGTGAAATCAAGCTAAAAATCACCGAATTCAGAACTCGGAGTCAACGGATATTCATAAAACCGTTTACGTAAAGAAACCACATTTCGCGGCAAACTAGGTGAAACGAGACCTACTAGCCACGAGTTCTGAAATCGAAATCCGAAAACCCAGGATTGTAGAGCTCGAAAAGTAGTGTGAAATCAAGCTAAAAATCACCGAATTCAGAACTCGGAGTCAACGGATATTCATAAAACCGTTTACGTAAAGAAACCACATTTCGCGGCTAACTAGGTGAAACGAGACCTACTAGCCACGAGTTCTGAAATCGAAATCCGAAATGCAAGGATCGTAGAGCTCGAAAATTAGTATGAAATCAAGCTAAAAATCACCGAATTCAGAACTCGGAGTCAACGGATATTCATAAAACCGTTTACGTAAAGAAACCACATTTCGCGGCTAACTAGGTGAAACGAGACCTACTAGCCACGAGTTCTGAAATCGAAATCCGAAAACCTAAGATTGTAGAGCTCGAAAAGTAGTGTGAAATCAAGCTAAAAATCACCGAATTCAGAACTCGGAGTCAACGGATATTCATAAAACCGTTTACGTAAAGAAACCACATTTCGCGGCTAACTAGGTGAAACGAGATCAACAAGCCACGAGTTCTGAAATCAAAATCAGAAATGCCAGGATCGTAGAGCTCGAAAAGTAGTGTGAAATCAAGCTAAAAATCACCGAATTCAGAACTCGGAGTCAACGGATATTCATAAAACCGTTTACGTAAAGAAACCACATTTCGCGGCTAACTAGGTGAAACGAGATCAACAAGCCACGAGTTCTGAAATCGAAATCCGAAATGCAAGGATCGTAGAGCTTGAAAAGTAGTGTGAAATCAAGCTAAAAATCACCGAATTCAGAACTCGGAGTCAACCAATATTCATAAAACCGTTTACGTAAAGAAACCACATTTTGCGGCTAACTAGGTGAAACGAGACCAACTAGCCACGAGTTCTGAAATCAAAATCCGAAACTCCATAATCGTAGAGCTTGAAAAGTAGTGTGAAATCAAGCTAAAAATCACCGAATTCAGAACTCGGAGTCAACGGATATTCATAAAACCGTTTACGTAAAGAAACCACATTTCGCGGCTAACTAGGTGAAACGAGACCAACTAGCCACGAGTTCTGAAATCAAAATCAGAAATGCCAGGATCGTAGAGCTCGAAAAATAGTGCGAAATCAAGCTAAAAATCACCGAATTCAGAACTCGGAGTCAACCAATATTCATAAAACCGTTTACGTAAAGAAACCACATTTCGCGGCTAACTAGGTGAAACGAGACCAACTAGCCACGAGTTCTGAAATCAAAATCCGAAACTCCATAATCGTAGAGCTTGAAAAGTAGTGTGAAATCAAGCTAAAAATCACCGAATTCAGAACTCGGAGTCAACGGATATTCATAAAACCGTTTACGTAAAGAAACCACATTTCGCGGCTAACTAGGTGAAACGAGACCAACTAGCCACGAGTTCTGAAATCAAAATCAGAAATGCCAGGATCGTAGAGCTCGAAAAATAGTGTGAAATCAAGCTAAAAATCACCGAATTCAGAACTCGGAGTCAACGGATATTCATAAAACCGTTTATGTAAAGAAACCACATTTCGCGGCAAACTAGGTGAAACGAGACCTACTAGCCACGAGTTCTGAAATCGAAATCCGAAAACCCAGGATTGTAGAGCTCGAAAAGTAGTGTGAAATCAAGCTAAAAATCACCGAATTCAGAACTCGGAGTCAACGGATATTCATAAAACCGTTTACGTAAAGAAACCACATTTCGCGGCTAACTAGGTGAAACGAGACCAACTAGCCACGAGTTCTGAAATCAAAATCAAAAATGCCAGGATAGTAGAGCTCGAAAAGTAGTGTGAAATCAAGCTAAAAATCACCGAATTCAGAACTCGGAGTCAACGAATATTCATAAAACCGTTTACGTAAAGAAACCACATTTCGCGGCTAACTAGGTGAAACGAGACCTACTAGCCACGAGTTCTGAAATCAAAATCCGAAAACCTAAGATTGTAGAGCTCGAAAAGTAGTGTGAAATCAAGCTAAAAATCACCGAATTCAGAACTCGGAGTCAACGGATATTCATAAAACCGTTTACGTAAAGAAACCACATTTCGCGGCTAACTAGGTGAAACGAGACCAACAAGCCACGAGTTTTGAAATCAAAATCAGAAACGCCAGGATCCTAGAGCTCGAAAAGTAGTGTGAAATCAAGCCAAAAATCACCGAATTCAGAACTCGGAGTCAACGGATATTCATAAAACCGTTTACGTAAAGAAACCACATTTCGCGGCTAAATAGGTGAAACGAGACCTACTAGCCACGATTTTTGAAATCGAAATCTGAAAACCCAGGATTGTAGAGCTCGAAAAGTAGTGTGAAATCAAGCTAAAAATCACCGAATTCAGAACTCGGAGTCAACCAATATTCATAAAACCGTTTACGTAAAGAAACCACATTTCGCGGCTAACTAGGTGAAACGAGACCAACTAGCCACGAGTTCTGAAATCAAAATCCGAAACTCCATAATCGTAGAGCTTGAAAAGTAGTGTGAAATCAAGCTAAAAATCACCGAATTCAGAACTCGGAGTCAACGGATATTCATAAAACCGTTTACGTAAAGAAACCACATTTCGCGGCTAACTAGGTGAAACGAGACCAACTAGCCACGAGTTCTGAAATCAAAATCAGAAATGCCAGGATCGTAGAGCTCGAAAAATAGTGTGAAATCAAGCTAAAAATCACCGAATTCAGAACTCGGAGTCAACCAATATTCATAAAACCGTTTACGTAAAGAAACCACATTTCGCGGCTAACTAGGTGAAACGAGACCAACTAGGCACGAGTTCTGAAATCAAAATCCGAAACTCCATAATCGTAGAGCTTGAAAAGTAGTGTGAAATCAAGCTAAAAATCACCGAATTCAGAACTCGGAGTCAACGGATATTCATAAAACCGTTTACGTAAAGAAACCACATTTCGCGGCTAACTAGGTGAAACGATACCAACTAGCCAAGAGTTCTGAAATCAAAATCAGAAATGCCAGGATCGTAGAGCTCGAAAAATAGTGTGAAATCAAGCTAAAAATCACCGAATTCAGAACTCGGAGTCAACGGATATTCATAAAACCGTTTACGTAAAGAAACCACATTTCGCGGCAAACTAGGTGAAACGAGACCTACTAGCCACGAGTTCTGAAATCGAAATCCGAAAACCCAGGATTGTAGAGCTCGAAAAGTAGTGTGAAATCAAGCTAAAAATCACCGAATTCAGAACTCGGAGTCAACGGATATTCATAAAACCGTTTACGTAAAGAAACCACATTTCGCGGCTAACTAGGTGAAACGAGACCTACTAGCCACAAGTTCTGAAATCGAAATCCGAAATGCAAGGATCGTAGAGCTCGAAAATTAGTGTGAAATCGAGCTAAAAATCACCGAATTCAGAACTCGGAGTCAACGGATATTCATAAAACCGTTTACATAAAGAAACCACATTTCGCGGCTAACTAGGTGAAACGAGACCTACTAGCCACGAGTTCTGAAATCAAAATCCGAAAACCTAAGATTGTAGAGCTCGAAAAGTAGTGTGAAATCAAGCTAAAAATCACCGAATTCAGAACTCGGAGTCAACGGATATTCATAAAACCGTTTACGTAAAGAAACCACATTTCGCGGCTAACTAGGTGAAACGAGACCAACTAGCCACGAGTTCTGAAATCAAAATCAGAAATGCCAGGATCGTAGAGCTCGAAAAATAGTGTGAAATCAAGCTAAATATCACCGAATTCAGAACTCGGAGTCAACCAATATTCATAAAACCGTTTACGTAAAGAAACCACATTTCGCGGCTAACTAGGTGAAACGAGACCAACTAGGCACGAGTTCTGAAATCAAAATCCGAAACTCCATAATCGTAGAGCTTGAAAAGTAGTGTGAAATCAAGCTAAAAATCACCGAATTCAGAACTCGGAGTCAACGGATATTCATAAAACCGTTTACGTAAAGAAACCACATTTCGCGGCTAACTAGGTGAAACGATACCAACTAGCCACGAGTTCTGAAATCAAAATCAGAAATGCCAGGATCGTAGAGCTCGAAAAATAGTGTGAAATCAAGCTAAAAATCACCGAATTCAGAACTCGGAGTCAACGGATATTCATAAAACCGTTTACGTAAAGAAACCACATTTCGCGGCAAACTAGGTGAAACGAGACCTACTAGCCACGAGTTCTGAAATCGAAATCCGAAAACCCAGGATTGTAGAGCTCGAAAAGTAGTGTGAAATCAAGCTAAAAATCACCGAATTCAGAACTCGGAGTCAACGGATATTCATAAAACCGTTTACGTAAAGAAACCACATTTCGCGGCTAACTAGGTGAAACGAGACCTACTAGCCACGAGTTCTGAAATCGAAATCCGAAATGCAAGGATCGTAGAGCTCGAAAATTAGTATGAAATCAAGCTAAAAATCACCGAATTCAGAACTCGGAGTCAACGGATATTCATAAAACCGTTTACGTAAAGAAACCACATTTCGCGGCTAACTAGGTGAAACGAGACCTACTAGCCACGAGTTCTGAAATCGAAATCCGAAAACCTAAGATTGTAGAGCTCGAAAAGTAGTGTGAAATCAAGCTAAAAATCACCGAATTCAGAACTCGGAGTCAACGGATATTCATAAAACCGTTTACGTAAAGAAACCACATTTCGCGGCTAACTAGGTGAAACGAGATCAACAAGCCACGAGTTCTGAAATCAAAATCAGAAACGCCAGGATCGTAGAGCTCGAAAAGTAGTGTGAAATCAAGCTAAAAATCACCGAATTCAGAACTCGGAGTCAACGGATATTCATAAAACCGTTTACGTAAAGAAACCACATTTCGCGGCTAAATAGGTGAAACGAGACCTACTAGCCACGATTTCTGAAATCGAAATCCGAAAACTCAGAATTGTAGAGCTCGAAAAGTAGTGTGAAATCAAGCTAAAAATCACCGAATTCAGAACTCGGAGTCAACG
This sequence comes from Euonymus europaeus, assembly GCA_963580455.1. NCBI lineage: Eukaryota > Viridiplantae > Streptophyta > Magnoliopsida > Celastrales > Celastraceae > Euonymus > Euonymus europaeus. Next base: position 437,556 of record OY756964.1, read on the forward strand.
GATATTCATAAAACCGTTTACGTAAAGAAACCACATTTCGCGGCTAAATAGGTGAAACGAGACCTACTAGCCACGAGTTCTGAAATCGAAATCCGAAAACCCAGGATTGTAGAGCTCGAAAAGTAGTGTGAAATCAAGCTAAAAATCACCGAATTCAGAACTCGGAGTCAACAGATATTCATAAAACCGTTTACGTAAAGAAACCACATTTCGCGGCTAACTAGGTGAAACGAGACCTACTAGCCACGAGTTCTGAAATCGAAATCCGAAATGCAAGGATCGTAGAGCTCGAAAATTAGTATGAAATCAAGCTAAAAATCACCGAATTCAGAACTCGGAGTCAACGGATATTCATAAAACCGTTTACGTAAAGAAACCACATTTCGCGGCTAACTAGGTGAAACGAGACCTACTAGCCACGAGTTCTGAAATCGAAATCCGAAAACCTAAGATTGTAGAGCTCGAAAAGTAGTGTGAAATCAAGCTAAAAATCACCGAATTCAGAACTCGGAGTCAACGGATATTCATAAAACCGTTTACGTAAAGAAACCACATTTCGCGGCTAACTAGGTGAAACGAGATCAACAAGCAACGAGTTCTGAAATCAAAATCAGAAACGCCAGGATCGTAGAGCTCGAAAAGTAGTGTGAAATCAAGCTAAAAATCACCGAATTCAGAACTCGGAGTCAACGGATATTCATAAAACCGTTTACGTAAAGAAACCACATTTCGCGGCTAAATAGGTGAAACGAGACCTACTAGCCACGATTTCTGAAATCGAAATCCGAAAACTCAGAATTGTAGAGCTCGAAAAGTAGTGTGAAATCAAGCTAAAAATCACCGAATTCAGAACTCGGAGTCAACGGATATTCATAAAACCGTTTACGTAAAGAAACCACATTTTGCGGCTAACTAGGTGAAACGAGACCAACTAGCCACGAGTTCTGAAATCAAAATCCGAAACTCCATAATCGTAGAGCTTGAAAAGTAGTGTGAAATCAAGCTAAAAATCACCGAATTCAGAACTCGGAGTCAACGGATATTCATAAAACCGTTTACGTAAAGAAACCACATTTCGCGGCTAACTAGGTGAAACGAGACCAACTAGCCACGAGTTCTGAAATCAAAATCAGAAATGCCAGGATCGTAGAGCTCGAAAAATAGTGCGAAATCAAGCTAAAAATCACCGAATTCAGAACTCGGAGTCAACCAATATTCATAAAACCGTTTACGTAAAGAAACCACATTTCGCGGCTAACTAGGTGAAACGAGACCAACTAGCCACGAGTTCTGAAATCAAAATCCGAAACTCCATAATCGTAGAGCTTGAAAAGTAGTGTGAAATCAAGCTAAAAATCACCGAATTCAGAACTCGGAGTCAACGGATATTCATAAAACCGTTTACGTAAAGAAACCACATTTCGCGGCTAACTAGGTGAAACGAGACCAACTAGCCACGAGTTCTGAAATCAAAATCAGAAATGCCAGGATCGTAGAGCTCGAAAAATAGTGTGAAATCAAGCTAAAAATCACCGAATTCAGAACTCGGAGTCAACGGATATTCATAAAACCGTTTATGTAAAGAAACCACATTTCGCGGCAAACTAGGTGAAACGAGACCTACTAGCCACGAGTTCTGAAATCGAAATCCGAAAACCCAGGATTGTAGAGCTCGAAAAGTAGTGTGAAATCAAGCTAAAAATCACCGAATTCAGAACTCGGAGTCAACGGATATTCATAAAACCGTTTACGTAAAGAAACCACATTTCGCGGCTAACTAGGTGAAACGAGACCAACTAGCCACGAGTTCTGAAATCAAAATCAAAAATGCCAGGATAGTAGAGCTCGAAAAGTAGTGTGAAATCAAGCTAAAAATCACCGAATTCAGAACTCGGAGTCAACGAATATTCATAAAACCGTTTACGTAAAGAAACCACATTTCGCGGCTAACTAGGTGAAACGAGACCTACTAGCCACGAGTTCTGAAATCAAAATCCGAAAACCTAAGATTGTAGAGCTCGAAAAGTAGTGTGAAATCAAGCTAAAAATCACCGAATTCAGAACTCGGAGTCAACGGATATTCATAAAACCGTTTACGTAAAGAAACCACATTTCGCGGCTAACTAGGTGAAACGAGACCAACAAGCCACGAGTTTTGAAATCAAAATCAGAAACGCCAGGATCGTAGAGCTCGAAAAGTAGTGTGAAATCAAGCTAAAAATCACCGAATTCAGAACTCGGAGTCAACGGATATTCATAAAACCGTTTACGTAAAGAAACCACATTTCGCGGCTAAATAGGTGAAAGGAGACCTACTAGCCACGATTTTTGAAATCGAAATCTGAAAACCCAGGATTGTAGAGCTCGAAAAGTATTGTGAAATCAAGCTAAAAATCACCGAATTCAGAACTCGGAGTCAACCAATATTCATAAAACCGTTTACGTAAAGAAACCACATTTCGCGGCTAACTAGGTGAAACGAGACCAACTAGCCACGAGTTCTGAAATCAAAATCCGAAACTCCATAATCGTAGAGCTTGAAAAGTAGTGTGAAATCAAGCTAAAAATCACCGAATTCAGAACTCGGAGTCAACGGATATTCATAAAACCGTTTACGTAAAGAAACCACATTTCGCGGCTAACTAGGTGAAACGAGACCAACTAGCCACGAGTTCTGAAATCAAAATCAGAAATGCCAGGATCGTAGAGCTCGAAAAATAGTGTGAAATCAAGCTAAAAATCACCGAATTCAGAACTCGGAGTCAACCAATATTCATAAAACCGTTTACGTAAAGAAACCACATTTCGCGGCTAACTAGGTGAAACGAGACCAACTAGCCACGAGTTTTGAAATCAAAATCCGAAACTCCATAATCGTAGAGCTTGAAAAGTAGTGTGAAATCAAGCTAAAAATCACCGAATTCAGAACTCGGAGTCAACGGATATTCATAAAACCGTTTACGTAAAGAAACCACATTTCGCGGCTAACTAGGTGAAACGAGACCAACTAGCCACGAGTTCTGAAATCAAAATCCGAAACTTCATAATCGTAGAGCTCGAAAAGTAGTGTGAAATCAAGCTAAAAATCACCGAATTCAGAACTCGGAGTCAACGGATATTCATAAAACCGTTTACGTAAAGAAACCACATTTCGCGGCTAACTAGGTGAAACGAGACCAACTAGCCACGAGTTCTGAAATCAAAATCAGAAATGCCAGGATCGTAGAGCTCGAAAAATAGTGTGAAATCAAGCTAAAAATCACCGAATTCAGAACTCGGAGTCAACGGATATTCATAAAACCGTTTATGTAAAGAAACCACATTTCGCGGCAAACTAGGTGAAACGAGACCTACTAGCCACGAGTTCTGAAATCGAAATCCGAAAACCCAGGATTGTAGAGCTCGAAAAGTAGTGTGAAATCAAGCTAAAAATCACCGAATTCAGAACTCGGAGTCAACGGATATTCATAAAACCGTTTACGTAAAGAAACCACATTTCGCGGCTAACTAGGTGAAACGAGACCAACTAGCCACGAGTTCTGAAATCAAAATCAAAAATGCCAGGATAGTAGAGCTCGAAAAGTAGTGTGAAATCAAGCTAAAAATCACCGAATTCAGAACTCGGAGTCAACGAATATTCATAAAACCGTTTACGTAAAGAAACCACATTTCGCGGCTAACTAGGTGAAACGAGACCTACTAGCCACGAGTTCTGAAATCAAAATCCGAAAACCTAAGATTGTAGAGCTCGAAAAGTAGTGTGAAATCAAGCTAAAAATCACCGAATTCAGAACTCGGAGTCAACGGATATTCATAAAACCGTTTACGTAAAGAAACCACATTTCGCGGCTAACTAGGTGAAACGAGACCAACAAGCCACGAGTTTTGAAATCAAAATCAGAAACGCCAGGATCGTAGAGCTCGAAAAGTAGTGTGAAATCAAGCTAAAAATCACCGAATTCAGAACTCGGAGTCAACGGATATTCATAAAACCGTTTACGTAAAGAAACCACATTTCGCGGCTAAATAGGTGAAAGGAGACCTACTAGCCACGATTTTTGAAATCGAAATCTGAAAACCCAGGATTGTAGAGCTCGAAAAGTATTGTGAAATCAAGCTAAAAATCACCGAATTCAGAACTCGGAGTCAACCAATATTCATAAAACCGTTTACGTAAAGAAACCACATTTCGCGGCTAACTAGGTGAAACGAGACCAACTAGCCACGAGTTCTGAAATCAAAATCCGAAACTCCATAATCGTAGAGCTTGAAAAGTAGTGTGAAATCAAGCTAAAAATCACCGAATTCAGAACTCGGAGTCAACGGATATTCATAAAACCGTTTACGTAAAGAAACCACATTTCGCGGCTAACTAGGTGAAACGAGACCAACTAGCCACGAGTTCTGAAATCAAAATCAGAAATGCCAGGATCGTAGAGCTCGAAAAATAGTGTGAAATCAAGCTAAAAATCACCGAATTCAGAACTCGGAGTCAACCAATATTCATAAAACCGTTTACGTAAAGAAACCACATTTCGCGGCTAACTAGGTGAAACGAGACCAACTAGCCACGAGTTTTGAAATCAAAATCCGAAACTCCATAATCGTAGAGCTTGAAAAGTAGTGTGAAATCAAGCTAAAAATCACCGAATTCAGAACTCGGAGTCAACGGATATTCATAAAACCGTTTACGTAAAGAAACCACATTTCGCGGCTAACTAGGTGAAACGAGACCAACTAGCCACGAGTTCTGAAATCAAAATCCGAAACTTCATAATCGTAGAGCTCGAAAAGTAGTGTGAAATCAAGCTAAAAATCACCGAATTCAGAACTCGGAGTCAACGGATATTCATAAAACCGTTTACGTAAAGAAACCACATTTCGCGGCAAACTAGGTGAAACGAGACCAACTAGCCACGAGTTCTGAAATCAAAATCCGAAACTTCATAATCGTAGAGCTCGAAAAGTAGTGTGAAATCAAGCTAAAAATCACCGAATTCAGAACTCGGAGTCAACGGATATTCATAAAACCGTTTACGTAAAGAAACCACATTTCGCGGCTAACTAGGTGAAACGAGACCAACTAGCCACGAGTTCTGAAATCAAAATCAGAAATGCCAGGATCGTAGAGCTCGAAAAGTAGTGTGAAATCAAGCTAAAAATCACCGAATTCAGAACTCGGAGTCAACGGATATTCATAAAACCGTTTACGTAAAGAAACCACATTTCGCGGCAAACTAGGTGAAACGAGACCTACTAGCCACGAGTTCTGAAATCGAAATCCGAAAACCCAGGATTGTAGAGCTCGAAAAGTAGTGTGAAATCAAGCTAAAAATCACCGAATTCAGAACTCGGAGTCAACGGATATACATAAAACCGTTTACGTAAAGAAACCACATTTCGCGGCTAACTAGGTGAAACGAGACCAACTAGCCACGAGTTCTGAAATCAAAATCAAAAATGCCAGGATCGTAGAGCTCGAAAAGTAGTGTGAAATCAAGCTAAAAATCACCGAATTCAGAACTCGGAGTCAACGAATATTCATAAAACCGTTTACGTAAAGAAACCACATTTCGCGGCTAACTAGGTGAAACGAGACCTACTAGCCACGAGTTCTGAAATCAAAATCCGAAAACCTAAGATTGTAGAGCTCGAAAAGTAGTGTGAAATCAAGCTAAAAATCACCGAATTCAGAACTCGGAGTCAACGGATATTCATAAAACCGTTTACGTAAAGAAACCACATTTCGCGGCTAACTAGGTGAAACGAGACCAACAAGCCACGAGTTTTGAAATCAAAATCAGAAACGCCAGGATCGTAGAGCTCAAAAAGTAGTGTGAAATCAAGCTAAAAATCACCGAATTCAGAACTCGGAGTCAACGGATATTCATAAAACCGTTTACGTAAAGAAACCACATTTCGCGGCTAAATAGGTGAAACGAGACCTACTAGCCACGATTTCTGAAATCGAAATCTGAAAACCGAGGATTGTAGAGCTCGAAAAGTAGTGTGAAATCAAGCTAAAAATCACCGAATTCAGAACTCGGAGTCAACCAATATTCATAAAACCGTTTACGCAAAGAAACCACATTTCGCGGCTAACTAGGTGAAACGAGACCAACTAGCCACGAGTTCTGAAATCAAAATCCGAAACTCCATAATCGTAGAGCTTGAAAAGTAGTGTGAAATCAAGCTAAAAATCACCGAATTCAGAACTCGGAGTCAACGGATATTCATAAAACCGTTTACGTAAAGAAACCACATTTCGCGGCTAACTAGGTGAAACGAGACCAACTAGCCACGAGTTCTGAAATCAAAATCAGAAATGCCAGGATCGTAGAGCTCGAAAAATAGTGTGAAATCAAGCTAAAAATCACCGAATTCAGAACTCGGAGTCAACCAATATTCATAAAACCGTTTACGTAAAGAAACCACATTTCGCGGCTAACTAGGTGAAACGAGACCAACTAGCCACGAGTTTTGAAATCAAAATCCGAAACTCCATAATCGTAGAGCTTGAAAAGTAGTGTGAAATCAAGCTAAAAATCACCGAATTCAGAACTCGGAGTCAACGGATATTCATAAAACCGTTTACGTAAAGAAACCACATTTCGCGGCTAACTAGGTGAAACGATACCAACTAGCCACGAGTTCTGAAATCAAAATCAGAAATGCCAGGATCGTAGAGCTCGAAAAATAGTGTGAAATAAAGCTAAAAATCACCGAATTCAGAACTCGGAGTCAACGGATATTCATAAAACCGTTTACGTAAAGAAACCACATTTCGCGGCAAACTAGGTGAAACGAGACCTACTAGCCACGAGTTCTGAAATCGAAATCCGAAAACCCAGGATTGTAGAGCTCGAAAAGTAGTGTGAAATCAAGCTAAAAATCACCGAATTCAGAACTCGGAGTCAACCAATATTCATAAAACCGTTTACGTAAAGAAACCACATTTCGCGGCTAACTAGGTGAAACGAGACCAACTAGCCACGAGTTCTGAAATCAAAATCCGAAACTCCATAATCGTAGAGCTCGAAAAGTAGTGTGAAATCAAGCTAAAAATCACCGAATTCAGAACTCGGAGTCAACGGATATTCATAAAACCGTTTACGTAAAGAAACCACATTTCGCGGCTAACTAGGTGAAACGAGACCAACTAGCCACGAGTTCTGAAATCAAAATCAGAAATGCCAGGATCGTAGAGCTCGAAAAGTAGTGTGAAATCAGGCTAAAAATCACCGAATTCAGAACTCGGAGTCAACGGATATTCATAAAACCGTTTACGTAAAGAAACCACATTTCGCGGCAAACTAGGTGAAACGAGACCTACTAGCCACGAGTTCTGAAATCGAAATCCGAAAACCTAAGATTGTAGAGCTCGAAAAGTAGTGTGAAATCAAGCTAAAAATCACCGAATTCAGAACTCGGAGTCAACGGATATTCATAAAACCGTTTACGTAAAGAAACCACATTTCGCGGCTAACTAGGTGAAACGAGACCAACTAGCCACGAGTTCTGAAATCAAAATCAGAAACACCAGGATCGTAGAGCTCGAAAATTAGTGTGAAATCAAGCTAAAAATCACCGAATTCAGAACTCGGAGTCAACGGATATTCATAAAACCGTTTACGTAAAGAAACCACATTTCGCGGCTAAATAGGTGAAACGAGACCTACTAGCCACGAGTTCTGAAATCGAAATCGGAAAACCCAGGATTGTAGAGCTCGAAAAGTAGTGTGAAATCAAGCTAACAATCACCGAATTCAAAACTCGGAGTCAACGGATATTCATTAAACCGTTTACGTAAAGAAACCACATTTCGCGGCTAACTAGGTGAAACGAGACCAACTAGCCACGAGTTCTGAAATCAAAATCCGAAACTCCATAATCGTAGAGCTTGAAAAGTAGTGTGAAATCAAGCTAAAAATCACCGAATTCAGAACTCGGAGTCAACGGATATTCATAAAACCGTTTACGTAAAGAAACCACATTTCGCGGCTAACTAGGTGAAACGATACCAACTAGCCACGAGTTCTGAAATCAAAATCAGAAATTCCAGGATCGTAGAGCTCGAAAAATAGTGTGAAATCAAGCTAAAAATCACCGAATTCAGAACTCGGAGTCAACGGATATTCATAAAACCGTTTACGTAAAGAAACCACATTTCGCGGCAAACTAGGTGAAACGAGACCTACTAGCCACGAGTTCTGAAATCGAAATCCGTAAACCCAGGATTGTAGAGCTTGAAAAGTAGTGTGAAATCAAGCTAAAAATCACCGAATTCAGAACTCGGAGTCAACGGATATTCATAAAACCGTTTACGTAAAGAAGCCACATTTCGCGGCTAACTAGGTGAAACGAGACCTACTAGCCACGAGTTCTGAGAGCTCGAAAATTAGTGTGAAATCAAGCTAAAAATCACCGAATTCAGAACTCGGAGTCAACGGATATTCATAAAACCGTTTACGTAAAGAAACCACATTTCGCGGCTAACTAGGTGAAACGAGACCTACTAGCCACGAGTTCTGAAATCGAAATCCGAAAACCTAAGATTGTAGAGCTCGAAAAGTAGTGTGAAATCAAGCTAAAAATCACCGAATTCAGAACTCGGAGTCAACGGATATTCATAAAACCGTTTACGTAAAGAAACCACATTTCGCGGCTAACTAGGTGAAACGAGACCAACAAGCCACGAGTTCTGAAATCAAAATCAGAAACGCCAGGATCGTAGAGCTCGAAAAGTAGTGTGAAATCAAGCTAAAAATCACCGAATTCAGAACTCGGAGTCAACGGATATTCATAAAACCGTTTACGTAAAGAAACCACATTTCGCGGCTAAATAGGTGAAACGAGACCTACTAGCCACGATTTCTGAAATCGAAATCCGAAAACCCAGGATTGTAGAGCTGAAAAGTAGTGTGAAATCAAGCTAAAAATCACCGAATTCAGAACTCGGAGTCAACCAATATTCATAAAACCGTTTACGTAAAGAAACCACATTTCGCGGCTAACTAGGTGAAACGAGACCAACTAGCCACGAGTTCTGAAATCAAAATCCGAAACTCCATAATCGTAGAGCTTGAAAAGTAGTGTGAAATCAAGCTAAAAATCACCGAATTCAGAACTCGGAGTCAACGGATATTCATAAAACCGTTTACGTAAAGAAACCACATTTCGCGGCTAACTAGGTGAAACGAGACCAACTAGCCACGAGTTCTGAAATCAAAATCAGAAATGCCAGGATCGTAGAGCTCGAAAAATAGTGTGAAATCAAGCTAAAAATCACCGAATTCAGAACTCGGAGTCAACCAATATTCATAAAACCGTTTACGTAAAGAAACCACATTTCGCGGCTAACTAGGTGAAACGAGACCAACTAGCCACGAGTTCTGAAATCAAAATCCGAAACTCCATAATCGTAGAGCTTGAAAAGTAGTGTGAAATCAAGCTAAAAATCACCGAATTCAGAACTCGGAGTCAACGGATATTCATAAAACCGTTTACGTAAAGAAACCACATTTCGCGGCTAACTAGGTGAAACGAGACCAACTAGCCACGAGTTCTGAAATCAAAATCAGAAATGCCAGGATCGTAGAGCTCGAAAAATAGTGTGAAATCAAGCTAAAAATCACCGAATTCAGAACTCGGAGTCAACGGATATTCATAAAACCGTTTATGTAAAGAAACCACATTTCGCGGCAAACTAGGTGAAACGAGACCTACTAGCCACGAGTTCTGAAATCGAAATCCGAAAAGCCAGGATTGTAGAGCTCGAAAAGTAGTGTGAAATCAAGCTAAAAATCACCGAATTCAGAACTCGGAGTCAACGGATATTCATAAAACCGTTTACGTAAAGAAACCACATTTCGCGGCTAACTAGGTGAAACGAGACCAACAAGCCACGAGTTTTGAAATCAAAATCAGAAACGCCAGGATCGTAGAGCTCGAAAAGTAGTGTGAAATCAAGCTAAAAATCACCGAATTCAGAACTCGGAGTCAACGGATATTCATAAAACCGTTTACGTAAAGAAACCACATTTCGCGGCTAAATAGATGAAACGAGACCTACTAGCCACGATTTCTGAAATCGAAATCCGAAAACCCAGGATTGTAGAGCTCGAAAAGTAGTGTGAAATCAAGCTAAAAATCACCGAATTCAGAACTCGGAGTCAACCAATATTCATAAAACCGTTTACGTAAAGAAACCACATTTCGCGGCTAACTAGGTGAAACGAGACCAACTAGCCACGAGTTCTGAAATCAAAATCCGAAACTCCATAATCGTAGAGCTTGAAAAGTAGTGTGAAATCAAGCTAAAAATCACAGAATTCAGAACTCGGAGTCAACGGATATTCATAAAACCGTTTACGTAAAGAAACCACATTTCGCGGCTAACTAGGTGAAACGAGACCAACTAGCCACGAGTTCTGAAATCAAAATCAGAAATGCCAGGATCGTAGAGCTCGAAAAATAGTGTGAAATCAAGCTAAAAATCACCGAATTCAGAACTCGGAGTCAACCAATATTCATAAAACCGTTTACGTAAAGAAACCACATTTCGCGGCTAACTAGTTGAAACGAGACCAACTAGGCACGAGTTCTGAAATCAAAATCCGAAACCCCATAATCGTAGAGCTTGAAAAGTAGTGTGAAATCAAGCTAAAAATCACCGAATTCAGAACTCGGAGTCAACGGATATTCATAAAACCGTTTACGTAAAGAAACCACATTTCGCGGCTAACTAGGTGAAACGATACCAACTAGCCACGAGTTCTGAAATCAAAATCAGAAATGCCAGGATCGTAGAGCTCAAAAAATAGTGTGAAATCAAGCTAAAAATCACCGAATTCAGAACTCGGAGTCAACGGATATTCATAAAACCGTTTACGTAAAGAAACCACATTTCGCGGCAAACTAGGTGAAACGAGACCTACTAGCCACGAGTTCTGAAATCGAAATCCGAAAATCCAGGATTGTAGAGCTCGAAAAGTAGTGTGAAATCAAGCTAAAAATCACCGAATTCAGAACTCGGAGTCAACGGATATTCATAAAACCGTTTACGTAAAGAAACCACATTTCGCGGCTAACTAGGTGAAACGAGACCTACTAGCCACGAGTTCTGAAATCGAAATCCGAAATGCAAGGATCGTAGAGCTCGAAAATTAGTGTGAAATCAAGCTAAAAATCACCGAATTCAGAACTCGGAGTCAACGGATATTCATAAAACCGTTTACATAAAGAAACCACATTTCGCGGCTAACTAGGTGAAACGAGACCTACTAGCCACGAGTTCTGAAATCAAAATCCGAAAACCTAAGATTGTAGAGCTCGAAAAGTAGTGTGAAATCAAGCTAAAAATCACCGAATTCAGAACTCGGAGTCAACGGATATTCATAAAACCGTTTACGTAAAGAAACCACATTTCACGGCTAACTAGGTGAAACGAGACCAACAAGCCACGAGTTCTGAAATCAAAATCAGAAACGCCAGGATCGTAGAGCTCGAAAAGTAGTGTGAAATCAAGCTAAAAATCACCGAATTCAGAACTCGGAGTCAACGGATATTCATAAAACCGTTTACGTAAAGAAACCACATTTCGCGGCTAAATAGGTGAAACGAGACCTACTAGCCACGATTTCTGAAATCGAAATCCGAAAACTCAGGATTGTAGAGCTCGAAAAGTAGTGTGAAATCAAGCTAAAAATCACCGAATTCAGAACTCGGAGTCAACCAATATTCATAAAACCGTTTACGTAAAGAAACCACATTTCGCGGCTAACTAGGTGAAACGAGACCAACTAGCCACGAGTTCTGAAATCAAAATCCGAAACTCCATAAACGTAGAGCTTGAAAAGTAGTGTGAAATCAAGCTAAAAATCACCGAATTCAGAACTCGGAGTCAACGGATATTCATAAAACCATTTACGTAAAGAAACCACATTTCGCGGCTAACTAGGTGAAACGAGACCAACTAGCCACGAGTTCTGAAATCAAAATCAGAAATGCCAGGATCGTAGAGCTCGAAAAATAGTGTGAAATCAAGCTAAATATCACCGAATTCAGAACTCGGAGTCAACCAATATTCATAAAACCGTTTACGTAAAGAAACCACATTTCGCGGCTAACTAGGTGAAACGAGACCAACTAGCCACGAGTTCTGAAATCAAAATCCGAAACTCCATAATCGTAGAGCTTGAAAAGTAGTGTGAAATCAAGCTAAAAATCACCGAATTCAGAACTCGGAGTCAACGGATATTCATAAAACCGTTTACGTAAAGAAACCACATTTTGCGGCTAACTAGGTGAAACGATACCAACTAGCCACGAGTTCTGAAATCAAAATCAGAAATGCCAGGATCGTAGAGCTCGAAAAATAGTGTGAAATCAAGCTAAAAATCACCGAATTCAGAACTCGGAGTAAACGGATATTCATAAAACCGTTTACGTAAAGAAACCACATTTCGCGGCAAACTAGGTGAAACGAGACCTACTAGCCACGAGTTCTGAAATAGAAATCCGAAAACCCAGGATTGTAGAGCTCGAAAAGTAGTGTGAAATCAAGCTAAAAATCACCGAATTCAGAACTCGGAGTCAACGGATATTCATAAAACCGTTTACGTAAAGAAACCACATTTCGCGGCTAACTAGGTGAAACGAGACCTACTAGCCACGAGTTCTGAAATCGAAATCCGAAATGCAAGGATCGTAGAGCTCGAAAATTAGTGTTGAATCAAGCTAAAAATCACCGAATTCAGAACTCGGAGTCAACGGATATTCATAAAACCGTTTACGTAAAGAAAACACATTTCGCGGCTAACTAGGTGAAATGAGACCTACTAGCCACGAGTTCTGAAATCGAAATCCGAAAATCCAGGATTGTAGAGCTCGAAAAGTAGTGTGAAATCAAGCTAAAAATCACCGAATTCAGAACTCGGAGTCAGCGGATATTCATAAAACCGTTTCCGTAAAGAAACCACATTTCGCGGCTAACTAGGTGAAACGAGACCTACTAGCCACGAGTTCTGAAATCGAAATCCGAAATTCAGGGATCGTAGATCTCGAAAATTAGTGTGAAATCAAGCTAAAAATCACCGAATTCAGAACTCGGAGTCAACGGATATTCATAAAACCGTTTACGTAAAGAAACCACATTTCGCGGCTAACTAGGTGAAACGAGACCTACTAGGCACGAGTTCTGAAATCGAAATCCGAAAATCCAGGGTTGTAGAGCTCGAAAAGTAGTGTGAAATCAAGCTAAAAATCACCGAATTCAGAACTCGGAGTCAACGGATATTCATAAAACCGTTTACGTAAAGAAACCACATTTCGCGGCTAACTAGGTGAAACGAGACCTACTAGCCACGAGTTCTGAAATCGAAATCCGAAAACCTAAGATTGTAGAGCTCGAAAAGTAGTGTGAAATCAAGCTAAAAATCACCGAATTCAGAACTCGGAGTCAACGGATATTCATAAAACCGTTTACGTAAAGAAACCACATTTCGCGGCTAACTAGGTGAAACGATACCAACTAGCCACGAGTTCTGAAATCAAAATCAGAAATGCCAGGATCGTAGAGCTCGAAAAATAGTGTGAAATCAAGCTAAAAATCACCGAATTCAGAACTCGGAGTCAACGGATATTCATAAAACCGTTTACGTAAAGAAACCACATTTCGCGGCAAACTAGGTGAAACGAGACCAACTAGCCACGAGTTCTGAAATCAAAATCAGAAAACCTAAGATTGTAGAGCTCGAAAAGTAGTGTGAAATCAAGCTAAAAATCACCGAATTCAGAACTCGGAGTCAACGGATATTCATAAAACCGTTTACGTAAAGAAACCACATTTCGCGGCTAACTAGGTGAAACGAGACCAACTAGCCACGAGTTCTGAAATCAAAATCAGAAATGCCAGGATCGTAGAGCTCGAAAAGTAGTGTGAAATCAAGCTAAAAATCACCGAATTCAGAACTCGGAGTCAACGGATATTCATAAAACCGTTTACGTAAAGAAACCACATTTCGCGGCTAACTAGGTGAAACGATACCAACTAGCCACGAGTTCTGAAATCAAAATCAGAAATGCCAGGATCGTAGAGCTCGAAAAATAGTGTGAAATCAAGCTAAAAATCACCGAATTCAGAACTCGGAGTCAACGGATATTCATAAAACCGTTTACGTAAAGAAACCACATTTCGCGGCAAACTAGGTGAAACGAGACCTACTAGCCACGAGTTCTGAAATCGAAATCCGAAAACCCAGGATTGTAGAGCTCGAAAAGTAGTGTGAAATCAAGCTAAAAATCACCGAATTCAGAACTCGGAGTCAACGGATATTCATAAAACCGTTTACGTAAAGAAACCACATTTCGCGGCTAACTAGGTGAAACGAGACCTACTAGCCACGAGTTCTGAAATCGAGATCCGAAATGCAAGGATCGTAGAGCTCGAAAATTAGTGTGAAATCAAGCTAAAAATCACCGAATTCAGAACTCGGAGTCAACGGATATTCATAAAACCGTTTACATAAAGAAACCACATTTTGCGGCTAACTAGGTGAAACGAGACCTACTAGCCACGAGTTCTGAAATCAAAATCCGAAAACCTAAGATTGTAGAGCTCGAAAAGTAGTGTGAAATCAAGCTAAAAATCACCGAATTCAGAACTCGGAGTCAACGGATATTCATAAAACCGTTTACGTAAAGAAACCACATTTCGCGGCTAACTAGGTGAAACGAGACCAACAAGCCACGAGTTCTGAAATCAAAATCAGAAACCCCAGGATCGTAGAGCTCGAAAAGTAGTGTGAAATCAAGCTAAAAATCACCGAATTCAGAACTCGGAGTCAACGGATATTCATAAAACCGTTTACGTAAAGAAACCACATTTCGCGGCTAAATAGGTGAAACGAGACCTACTAGCCACGATTTCTGAAATCGAAATCCGAAAACCCAGGATTGTAGAGCTCGAAAAGTAGTGTGAAATCAAGCTAAAAATCACCGAATTCAGAACTCGGAGTCAACGGATATTCATAAAACCGTTTACGTAAAGAAACCACATTTCGCGGCTAACTAGGTGAAACGAGACCAACAAGCCACGAGTTCTGAAATCAAAATCAGAAACGCCAGGATCGTAGAGCTCGAAAAGTAGTGTGAAATCAAGCTAAAAATCACCGAATTCAGAACTCGGAGTCAACGGATATTCATAAAACCGTTTACGTAAAGAAACCACATTTCGCGGCTAAATAGGTGAAACGAGACCTACTAGCCACGATTTCTGAAATCGAAATCCGAAAACCCAGGATTGTAGAGCTCGAAAAGTAGTGTGAAATCAAGCTAAAAATCACCGAATTCAGAACTCGGAGTCAACCAATATTCATAAAACCGTTTACGTAAAGAAACCACATTTCGCGGCTAACTAGGTGAAACGAGACCAACTAGCCACGAGTTCTGAAATCAAAATCCGAAACTCCATAATCGTAGAGCTTGAAAAGTAGTGTGAAATCAAGCTAAAAATCACCGAATTCAGAACTCGGAGTCAACGGATATTCATAAAACCGTTTACGTAAAGAAACCACATTTCGCGGCTAACTAGGTGAAACGAGACCAACTAGCCACGAGTTCTGAAATCAAAATCAGAAATGCCAGGATCGTAGAGCTCGAAAAATAGTGTGAAATCAAGTTAAATATCACCGAATTCAGAACTCGGAGTCAACCAATATTCATAAAACCGTTTACGTAAAGAAACCACATTTCGCGGCTAACTAGGTGAAACGAGACCAACTAGCCACGAGTTCTGAAATCAAAATCCGAAACTCCATAATCGTAGAGCTGGAAAAGTAGTGTGAAATCAAGCTAAAAATCACCGAATTCAGAACTCGGAGTCAACGGATATTCATAAAACCGTTTACGTAAAGAAACCACATTTTGCGGCTAAATAGGTGAAACGATACCAACTAGCCACGAGTTCTGAAATCAAAATCAGAAATGCCAGGATCGTAGAGCTCGAAAAATAGTGTGAAATCAAGCTAAAAATCACCGAATTCAGAACTCGGAGTAAACGGATATTCAAAAAACCGTTTACGTAAAGAAACCACATTTCGCGGCAAACTAGGTGAAACGAGACCTACTAGCCACGAGTTCTGAAATCGAAATCCGAAAACCCAGGATTGTAGAGCTCGAAAAGTAGTGTGAAATCAAGCTAAAAATCACCGAATTCAGAACTCGGAGTCAACGGATATTCATAAAACCGTTTACGTAAAGAAACCACATTTCGCGGCTAACTAGTTGAAACGAGACGTACTAGCCACGAGTTCTGAAATCGAAATCCGAAATGCAAGGATCGTAGAGCTCGAAAATTAGTGTGAAATCAAGCTAAAAATCACCGAATTCAGAACTCGGAGTCAACGGATATTCATAAAACCGTTTACGTAAAGAAAACACATTTCGCGGCTAACTAGGTGAAACGAGACCTACTAGCCACGAGTTCTGAAATCGAAATCCGAAAATCCAGGATTGTAGAGCTCGAAAAGTAGTGTGAAATCAAGCTAAAAATCACCGAATTCAGAACTCGGAGTCAGCGGATATTCATAAAACCGTTTCCGTAAAGAAACCACATTTCGCGGCTAACTAGGTGAAACGAGACCTACTAGCCACGAGTTCTGAAATCGAAATCCGAAATTCAAGGATCGTAGAGCTCGAAAATTAGTGTGAAATCAAGCTAAAAATCACCGAATTCAGAACTCGGAGTCAACGGATATTCATAAAACCGTTTACGTAAAGAAACCACATTTCGCGGCTAACTAGGTGAAACGAGACCTACTAGGCACGAGTTCTGAAATCGAAATCCGAAAATCCAGGATTGTAGAGCTCGAAAAGTAGTGTGAAATCAAGCTAAAAATCACCGAATTCAGAACTCGGAGTCAACGGATATTCATAAAACCGTTTACGTAAAGAAACCACATTTCGCGGCTAACTAGGTGAAACGAGACCTACTAGCCACGAGTTCTGAAATTGAAATCCGAAAACCTAAGATTGTAGAGCTCGAAAAGTAGTGTGAAATCAAGCTAAAAATCACCGAATTCAGAACTCGGAGTCAACGGATATTCATAAAACCGTTTACGTAAAGAAACCACATTTCGCGGCTAACTAGGTGAAACGAGACCAACTAGCCACGAGTTCTGAAATCAAAATCAGAAACGCCAGGATCGTAGAGCTCGAAAAGTAGTGTGAAATCAAGCTAAAAATCACCGAATTCAGAACTCGGAGTCAACGGATATTCATAAAACCGTTTACGTAAAGAAACCACATTTCGCGGCTAAATAGGTGAAACGAGACCTACTAGCCACATGTTCTGAAATCGAAATCCGAAAACCAGGATTGTAGAGCTCGAAAAGTAGTGTGAAATCAAGCTAAAAATCACCGAATTCAGAACTCGGAGTCAACCAATATTCATAAAACCGTTTGCGTAAAGAAACCACATTTCGCGGCTAACTAGGTGAAACGAGACCAACTAGCCACGAGTTCTGAAATCAAAATCCGAAACTCCATAATCGTAGAGCTTGAAAAGTAGTGTGAAATCAAGCTAAAAATCACCGAATTCAAAACTCGGAGTCAACGGATATTCATAAAACCGTTTATGTAAAGAAACCACATTTCGCGGCTAACTAGGTGAAACGAGACCAACTAGCCACGAGTTCTGAAATCAAAATCAGAAATGCCAGGATCGTAGAGCTCGAAAAATAGTGTGAAATCAAGCTAAAAATCACCGAATTCAGAACTCGGAGTCAACGGATATTCATAAAACCGTTTACGTAAAGAAACCACATTTCGCGGCAAACTAGGTGAAACAAGACCTACTAGCCACGAGTTCTGAAATCGAAATCCGAAAACCCAGGATTGTAGAGCTCGAAAAGTAGTGTGAAATCAAGCTAAAAATCACCGAATTCAGAACTCGGAGTCAACGGATATTCATAAAACCGTTTACGTAAAGAAACCACATTTCGCGACTAACTAGGTGAAACGAGACCTACTAGCCACGAGTTCTGAAATCGAAATCCGAAATGCAAGGATCGTAGAGCTCGAAAATTAGTGTGAATCAAGCTAAAAATCTCCGAATTCAGAACTCGGAGTCAACGGATATTCATAAAACCGTTTACGTAAAGAAACCACATTTCGCGGCTAACTAGGTGAAACGAGACCTACTAGCCACGAGTTCTGAAATCAAAATCCGAAAATCCAGGATTGTAGAGCTCGAAAAGTAGTGTGAAATCAAGCTAAAAATCACCGAATTCAGAACTCGGAGTCAGCGGATATTCATAAAACCGTTTACGTAAAGAAACCACATTTCGCGGCTAACTAGGTGAAACGAGACCTACTAGCCACGAGTTCTGAAATCGAAATCCGAAAACCTAAGATTGTAGAGCTCGAAAAGTAGTGTGAAATCAAGCTAAAAATCACCGAATTCAGAACTCGGAGTCAACGGATATTCATAAAACCGTTTACGTAAAAAAACCACATTTCGCGGCTAACTAGGTGAAACGAGACCAACTAGCCACGAGTTCTGAAATCAAAATCAGAAACGGCAGGATCGTAGAGCTCAAAAAGTAGTGTGAAATCAAGCTAAAAATCACCAAATTCAGAACTCGGAGTCAACGGATATTCATAAAACCGTTTACGTAAAGAAACCACATTTCGCGGCTAAATAGGTGAAACGAGACCTACTAGCCACGAGTTCTGAAATCGAAATCCGAAAACCCAGGATTGTAGAGCTCGAAAAGTAGTGTGAAATCAAGCTAAAAATCACCGAATTCAGAACTCGGAGTCAACCAATATTCATAAAACCGTTTACGTAAAGAAACCACATTTCGCGGCTAACTAGGTGAAACGAGACCAACTAGCCACGAATTCTGAAATCAAAATCCGAAACTCCATAATCGTAGAGCTTGAAAAGTAGTGTGAAATCAAGCTAAAAATCACCGAATTCAGAACTCGGAGTCAACGGATATTCATAAAACCGTTTACGTAAAGAAACCACATTTCGCGGCTAACTAGGTGAAACGAGACCAACTAGCCACGAGTTCTGAAATCAAAATCAGAAATGCCAGGATCGTAGAGCTCGAAAAATAGTGTGAAATCAAGCTAAAAATCACCGAATTCAGAACTCGGAGTCAACGGATATTCTTAAAACCGTTTACGTAAAGAAACCACATTTCGCGGTAAACTGGGTGAAACGAGACCTACTAACCACGAGTTCTGAAATCGAAATCCGAAAACCCAGGATTGTAGAGCTCGAAAAGTAGTGTGAAATCAAGCTAAAAATCACCGAATTCAGAACTCGGAGTCAACGGATATTCATAAAACCGTTTATGTAAAGAAACCACATTTCGCGGCTAACTAGGTGAAACGAGACTTACTAGCCACGAGTTCTGAAATCGAAATCCGAAATGCAAGGATCGTAGAGCTCAAAAATTAGTGTGAAATCAAGCTCAAAATCACCGAATTCAGAACTCGGAGTCAACGGATATTCATAAAACCGTTTACGTAAAGAAACCACATTTCGCGGCTAACTAGGTGAAACGAGACCTACTAGCCACGAGTTCTGAAATCGAAATCCGAAAATCCAGGATTGTAGAGCTCGAAAAGTAGTGTGAAATCAAGCTAAAAATCGCCGAATTCAGAACTCGGAGTCAGCGGATATTCATAAAACCGTTTACGTAAAGAAACCACATTTCGCGGCTAACTAGGTGAAACGAGACCTACTAGCCACGAGTTCTGAAATCGAAATCCGAAAACCTAAGATTGTAGAGCTCGAAAAGTAGGGTGAAATCAAGCTAAAAATCACCGAATTCAGAACTCGGAGTTAACGGATATTCATAAAACCGTTTACGTAAAGAAACCACATTTCGCGGCTAACTAGGTGAAACGAGACCAACTAGCCACGAGTTCTGAAATCAAAATCAGAAACACCAGGATCGTAGAGCTCGAAAAGTAGTGTGAAATCAAGCTAAAAATCAACGAATTCAGAACTCGGAGTCAACGGATATTCATAAAACCGTTTACGTAAAGAAACCACATTTCGCGGCTAAATAGGTGAAACGAGACCTACTAGCCACGAGTTCTAAAATCGAAATCCGAAAACCCAGGATTGTAGAGCTCGAAAATTAGTGTGAAATCAAGCTAAAAATCACCGAATTCAGAACTCGGAGTCAACCAATATTCATAAAACCGTTTACGTAAAGAAACCACATTTCGCGGCTAACTAGGTGAAACGAGACCAACTAGCCACGAGTTCTGAAATCAAAATCCGAAACTCCATAATCGTAGAGCTTGAAAATTAGTGTGAAATCAAACTAAAAATCACCGAATTCAGAACTCGGAGTCAACGGATATTCATAAAACCGTTTACGTAAAGAAACCACATTTCGAGACCAACTAGCTGAAACGAGACCAACTAGCCACGAGTTCTGAAATCAAAATCAGAAATGCCATGATCGTAGAGCTCGAAAAATAGTGTGAAATCAAGCTAAAAATCACCGAATTCAGAACATGGAGTCAACGGATATTCATAAAACCGTTTACGTAAAGAAACCCCATTTCACGGCTAAATAGGTGAAACGAGATCTACTAGCCACGAGTTCTGAAATCGAAATCCGAAAACCCAGGATTGTGGAGCTCGAAAAGTAGTGTGTAATCAAGCTAAAAATCACCGAATTCAGAACTCGGAGTCAACCGATATTCATAAACCCGTTTACGTAAAGAAACAACATTTCGCGGCTAACTAGGTGAAACGTGACCAACTAGCCACGAGTTCTGAAATCAAAATCCGAAACTCCATAATCGTAGAGCTTGAAAAGTAGTGTGAAATCAAGCTAAAAATTACCGAATTCAGAACTCGGAGTCAACGGATATTCATAAAACCGTTTACGTAAAGAAACCACATTTCGCGGCTAACTAGGTGAAACGAGACCAACTAGCCACGAGTTCTGAAATCAAAATCCGAAACTCCAGGATCGTAGAGCTCGAAAAGTAGTGTGAAATAAAGCTAAAAATCACCGAATTCAGAACTCGGAGTCAACGGATATTCGTAAACCCGTTTACGTAAAGAAACCACATTTCGCGGCTAACTAGGTGAAACGAGACCTACTAGCCACGAGTTCTGAAATCAAAATCCGAAAATCCAGGATTGTAGAGCTCGAAAAGTAGTGTGAAATCAAGCTAAAAATCACCGAATTCAGAACTCGGAGTCAATGGATATTCGTAAAACCGTTTACGTAAAGAAACCACATTTCGCGGCTAAATAGGTGAAACGAGACCTACTAGCCACGAGTTCTGAAATCGAAATCCGAAAACCCAGGATTGTAGAGCTCGAAAAGTAGTGTGAAATCAAGCTAAAAATCACCGAATTCAGAACTCGGAGTCATCGGATATTCATAAAACCGTTTACGTAAAGAAACCACATTTCACGGCAAACTAGGTGAAACGAGACCTACTAGCCACGAGTTCTGAAATCGAAATCCGAAAAGCTAAGATTGTAGAGCTCGAAAAGTAGTGTGAAATCAAGCTAAAAATCACCGAATTCAGAACTCGGAGTCAACGGATATTCATAAAACCGTTTACGTAAAGAAACCACATTTCGCGGCTAACTAGGTGAAACGAGACCAACTAGCCACGAGTTCTGAAATCAAAATCAGAAACCCCAGGATCGTAGAGCTCGAAAAGTAGTGTGAAATCAAGCTAAAAATCACCGAATTCAGAACTCGGAGTCAACGGATATTCATAAAACCGTTTACGTAAAGAAACCACATTTCGCGGCTAAATACGTGAAACGAGACCTACTAGCCACGAGTTCTGAAATCGAAATCCGAAAACCCAGGATTGTAGAGCTCGAAAATTAGTGTGAAATCAAGCTAAAAATCACCGAATTCAGAACTCGGAGTCAACGGATATTCATAAAACCGTTTACGTAAAGAAACCACATTTCGCGGCTAACTAGATGAAACGAGACCTACTAGCCACGAGTTCTGAAATCGAAATCCGAAAATCCAGGATTGTAGAGCTCGAAAAGTAGTGTGAAATCAAGCTAAAAATCACCGAATTCAGAACTCGGAGTCAACGGATATTCATAAAACCGTTTACGTAAAGAAACCACATTTCGCGGCTAACTAGGTGAAACGAGACCTACTAGCCACGAGTTCTGAAATCGAAATCCGAATACCTAAGATTGTAGAGCTCGAAAAGTAGTGTGAAATCAAGCTAAAAATCACCGAATTCAGAACTCGGAGTCAACGGATATTCATAAAACCGTTTACGTAAAGAAACCACATTTCGCGACTAACTAGGTGAAACGAGACCAACTAGCCACGAGTTCTGAAATCAAAATCAGAAACCCCAGGATCGTAGAGCTCGAAAAGTAGTGTGAAATCAAGCTAAAAATCACCGAATTCAGAACTCGGAGTCAACGGATATTCATAAAACCGTTTACGTAAAGAAACCACATTTCGCGGCTAAATACGTGAAACTAGACCTACTAGCCACGAGTTCTGAAATCGAAATCCGAAAACCCAGGATTGTAGAGCTCGAAAAGTAGTGTGAAATCAAGCTAAAAATCACCGAATTCAGAACTCGGAGTCAACCGATATTCATAAAACCGTTTACGTAAAGAAACCACATTTCGCGGCTAACTAGGTGAAACGAGTCCAACTAGCCACGAGTTCTGAAATCAAAATCCGAAACACCATAATCGTAGAGCTCGAAAAGTAGTGTGAAATCAAGTTAAAAATCACCGAATTCAGAACTCGGAGTCAACGGATATTCATAAAACCGTTTACGTAAAGAAACCACATTTCGCGGCTAACTAGGTGAAACGAGACCTACTAGCCACGAGTTCTGAAATCAAAATCCGAAAACCCAGGATTGTAGAGCTCGAAAAGTAGTGTGAAATCAAGCTAAAAATCACCGAATTCAGAACTCGGAGTCAACGGATATTCATAAAACCGTTTACGTAAAGAAACCACATTTCGCGGCTAACTAGGTGAAACGAGACCTACTAGGCACGAGTTCTGAAATCGAAATCCGAAAACCTAAGATTGTAGAGCTCGAAAAGTAGTGTGAAATCAAGCTAAAAATCACCGAATTCAGAACTCGGAGTCAACGGATATTCATAAAACCGTTTACGTAAAGAAACCACATTTCGCGACTAACTAGGTGAAACGAGACCAACTAGCCACGAGTTCTGAAATCAAAATCAGAAACCCCAGGATCGTAGAGCTCGAAAAGTAGTGTGAAATCAAGCTAAAAATCACCGAATTCAGAAATCGGAGTCAACGGATATTCATAAAACTGTTTACGTAAAGAAACCACATTTCGCGGCTAAATACGTGAAACGAGACCTACTAGCCACGAGTTCTGAAATCGAAATCCGAAAACCCAGGATTGTAGAGCTCGAAAAGTAGTGTGAAATCAAGCTAAAAATCATCGAATTCAGAACTCGGAGTCAACCGATATTCATAAAACCGTTTACGTAAAGAAACCACATTTCGCGGCTAACTAGGTGAAACGAGTCCAACTATCCACGAGTTCTGAAATCAAAATCCGAAACTCCATAATCGTAGAGCTTGAAAAGTAGTGTGAAATCAAGCTAAAAATCACCGAATTCAGAACTCGGAGTCAACGGATATTCATAAAACCGTTTACGTAAAGAAACCACATTTCGCGGCTAACTAGGTGAAACGAGACCAACTAGCCACGAGTTCTGAAATCAAAATCAGAAAACCTAAGATTGTAGAGCTCGAAAAGTAGTGTGAAATCAAGCTAAAAATCACCGAATTCAGAACTCGGAGTCAACGGATATTCATAAAACCGTTTACGTAAAGAAACCACATTTCGCGGCTAACTAGGTGAAACGAGACCAACTAGCCACGAGTTCTGAAATCAAAATCAGAAATGCCAGGATCGTAGAGCTCGAAAAATAGTGTGAAATCAAGCTAAAAATCACCAAATTCAGAACTCGGAGTCAACGGATATTCATAAAACCGTTTACGTAAAGAAACCACATTTCGCGGCTAAATAGGTGAAACGAGACCTACTAGCCACGAGTTCTGAAATCGAAATCCGAAAACCCAGGATTGTAGAGCTCGAAAAGTAGTGTGAAATCAAGCTAAAAATCACCGAATTCAGAACTCGGAGTCAACCAATATTCATAAAACCGTTTACGTAAAGAAACCACATTTCGCGGCTAACTAGGTGAAACGAGACCAACTAGCCACGAGTTCTGAAATCAAAATCCGAAACTCCATAATCGTAGAGCTTGAAAAGTAGTGTGAAATCAAGCTAAAAATCACCGAATTCAGAACTCGGAGTCAACGGATATTCATAAAACCGTTTACGTAAAGAAACCACATTTCGCGGCTAACTAGGTGAAACGAGACCAACTAGCCACGAGTTCTGAAATCAAAATCAGAAATGCCAGGATCGTAGAGCTCGAAAAATAGTGTGAAATCAAGCTAAAAATCACCGAATTCAGAACTCGGAGTCAACGGATATTCTTAAAACCGTTTACGTAAAGAAACCACATTTCGCGGCAATCTAGGTGAAACGAGACCTACTAGCCACGAGTTCTGAAATCGAAATCCGAAAACCCAGCATTGTAGAGCTCGAAAAGTAGTGTGAAATCAAGCTAAAAATCACCGAATTCAGAACTCGGAGTCAACGGATATTCATAAAACCGGTTATGTAAAGAAACCACATTTCGCGGCTAACTAGGTGAAACGAGACCTACTAGCCACGAGTTCTGAAATCGAAATCTGAAATGCAAGGATCATAGAGCTCAAAAATTAGTGTGAAATCAAGCTCAAAATCACCGAATTCAGAACTCGGAGTCAACGGATATTCATAAAACCATTTACGTAAAGAAACCACATTTCGCGGCTAACTAGGTGAAACGAGACCTACTAGCCACGAGTTCTGAAATCGAAATCCGAAAATCCAGGATTGTAGAGCTCGAAAAGTAGTGTGAAATCAAGCTAAAAATCACCGAATTCAGAACTCGGAGTCAGCGGATATTCATAAAACCGTTTACGTAAAGAAACCACATTTCGCGGCTAACTAGGTGAAACGAGACCTACTAGCCACGAGTTCTGAAATCGAAATCCGAAAACCTAAGATTGTAGAGCTCGAAAAGTAGGGTGAAATCAAGCTAAAAATCACCGAATTCAGAACTCGGAGTCAACGGATATTCATAAAACCGTTTACGTAAAGAAACCACATTTCGCGGCTAACTAGGTGAAACGAGACCAACTAGCCACGATTTCTGAAATCAAAATCAGAAATGCCAGGATCGTAGAGCTCGAAAAGTAGTGTGAAATCAAGCTAAAAATCAACGAATTCAGAACTCGGAGTCAACGGATATTCATAAAACCGTTTACGTAAAGAAACCACATTTCGCGGCTAAATACGTGAAACGAGACCTACTAGCCACGAGTTCTGAAATCGAAATCCGAAAACCCAGGATTGTAGAGCTCGAAAAGTAGTGTGAAATCAAGCTAAAAATCACCGAATTCAGAACTCGGAGTCAACCGATATTCATAAAACCGTTTACGTAAAGAAACCACATTTCGCGGCTAACTAGGTGAAACGAGTCCAACTAGCCACGAGTTCTGAAATCAAAATCCGAAACTCCATAATCGTAGAGCTTGAAAAGTAGTGTGAAATCAAGCTAAAAATCACCGAATTCAGAACTCGGAGTCAACGGATATTCATAAAACCGTTTACGTAAAGAAACCACATTTCGCGGCTAACTAGGTGAAACGAGACCAACTAGCCACGAGTTCTGAAATCAAAATCAGAAAACCTAAGATTGTAGAGCTCGAAAAGTAGTGTGAAATCAAGCTAAAAATCACCGAATTCAGAACTCGGAGTCAACGGATATTCATAAAACCGTTTACGTAAAGAAACCACATTTCGCGGCTAACTAGGTGAAACGAGACCTACTAGCCACGAGTTCTGAAATCGAAATCCGAAAACCTAAGATTGTAGAGCTCGAAAAGTAGGGTGAAATCAAGCTAAAAATCACCGAATTCAGAACTCGGAGTCAACGGATATTCATAAAACCGTTTACGTAAAGAAACCACATTTTGCGGCTAACTAGGTGAAACGAGACCAACTAGCCACGATTTCTGAAATCAAAATCAGAAATGCCAGGATCGTAGAGCTCGAAAAGTAGTGTGAAATCAAGCTAAAAATCAACGAATTCAGAACTCGGAGTCAACGGATATTCATAAAACCGTTTACGTAAAGAAACCACATTTCGCGGCTAAATACGTGAAACGAGACCTACTAGCCACGAGTTCTGAAATCGAAATCCGAAAACCCAGGATTGTAGAGCTCGAAAAGTAGTGTGAAATCAAGCTAAAAATCATCGAATTCAGAACTCGGAGTCAACCGATATTCATAAAACCGTTTACGTAAAGAAACCACATTTCGCGGCTAACTAGGTGAAACGAGTCCAACTAGCCACGAGTTCTGAAATCAAAATCCGAAACTCCATAATCGTAGAGCTTGAAAAGTAGTGTGAAATCAAGCTAAAAATCACCGAATTCAGAACTCGGAGTCAACGGATATTCATAAAACCGTTTACGTAAAGAAACCACATTTCGCGGCTAACTAGGTGAAACGAGACCAACTAGCCACGAGTTCTGAAATCAAAATCAGAAAACCTAAGATTGTAGAGCTCGAAAAGTAGTGTGAAATCAAGCTAAAAATCACCGAATTCAGAACTCGGAGTCAACGGATATTCATAAAACCGTTTACGTAAAGAAACCACATTTCGCGGCTAACTAGGTGAAACGAGACCAACTAGCCACGAGTTCTGAAATCAAAATCAGAAATGCCAGGATCGTAGAGCTCGAAAAGTAGTGTGAAATCAAGCTAAAAATCACCAAATTCAGAACTCGGAGTCAACGGATATTCATAAAACCGTTTACGTAAAGAAACCACATTTCGCGGCTAAATAGGTGAAACGAGACCTACTAGCCACGAGTTCTGAAATCGAAATCCGAAAACCCAGGATTGTAGAGCTCGAAAAGTAGTGTGAAATCAAGCTAAAAATCACCGAATTCAGAACTCGGAGTCAACCAATATTCATAAAACCGTTTACGTAAAGAAACCACATTTCGCGGCTAACTAGGTGAAACGAGACCAACTAGCCACGAGTTCTGAAATCAAAATCCGAAACTCCATAATCGTAGAGCTTGAAAAGTAGTGTGAAATCAAGCTAAAAATCACCGAATTCAGAACTCGGAGTCAACGGATATTCTTAAAACCGTTTACGTAAAGAAACCACATTTCGCGGCAATCTAGGTGAAACGAGACCTACTAGCCACGAGTTCTGAAATCGAAATCCGAAAACCCAGCATTGTAGAGCTCGAAAAGTAGTGTGAAATCAAGCTAAAAATCACCGAATTCAGAACTCGGAGTCAACGGATATTCATAAAACCGTTTATGTAAAGAAACCACATTTCGCGGCTAACTAGGTGAAACGAGACCTACTAGCCACGAGTTCTGAAATCGAAATCTGAAATGCAAGGATCATAGAGCTCAAAAATTAGTGTGAAATCAAGCTCAAAATCACCGAATTCAGAACTCGGAGTCAACGGATATTCATAAAACCGTTTACGTAAAGAAACCACATTTCGCGGCTAACTAGGTGAAACGAGACCTACTAGCCACGAGTTCTGAAATCGAAATCCGAAAATCCAGGATTGTAGAGCTCGAAAAGTAGTGTGAAATCAAGCTAAAAATCACCGAATTCAGAACTCGGAGTCAGCGGATATTCATAAAACCGTTTACGTAAAGAAACCACATTTCGCGGCTAACTAGGTGAAACGAGACCTACTAGCCACGAGTTCTGAAATCGAAATCCGAAAACCTAAGATTGTAGAGCTCGAAAAGTAGGGTGAAATCAAGCTAAAAATCACCGAATTCAGAACTCGGAGTCAACGGATATTCATAAAACCGTTTACGTAAAGAAACCACATTTCGCGGCTAACTAGGTGAAACGAGACCAACTAGCCACGAGTTCTGAAATCAAAATCAGAAATGCCAGGATCGTAGAGCTCGAAAAGTAGTGTGAAATCAAGCTAAAAATCAACGAATTCAGAACTCGGAGTCAACGGATATTCATAAAACCGTTTACGTAAAGAAACCACATTTCGCGGCTAAATACGTGAAACGAGACCTACTAGCCACGAGTTCTAAAATCGAAATCCGAAAACCCAGGATTGTAGAGCTCGAAAATTAGTGTGAAATCAAGCTAAAAATCACCGAATTCAGAACTCGGAGTCAACCAATATTCATAAAACCGTTTACGTAAAGAAACCACATTTCGCGGCTAACTAGGTGAAACGAGACCAACTAGCCACGAGTTCTGAAATCAAAATCCGAAACTCCATAATCGTAGAGCTTGAAAAGTAGTGTGAAATCAAGCTAAAAATCACCGAATTCAGAACTCGGAGTCAACGGATATTCATAAAACCGTTTACGTAAAGAAACCACATTTCGAGACCAACTAGCTGAAACGAGACCAACTAGCCACGAGTTCTGAAATCAAAATCAGAAATGCCAGGATCGTAGAGCTCGAAAAATAGTGTGAAATCAAGCTAAAAATCACCGAATTCAGAACTTGGAGTCAACGGATATTCATAAAACCGTTTACGTAAAGAAACCCCATTTCACGGCTAAATAGGTGAAACGAGATCTACTAGCCACGAGTTCTGAAATCGAAATCCGAAAACCCAGGATTGTGGAGCTCGAAAAGTAGTGTGTAATCAAGCTAAAAATCACCGAATTCAGAACTCGGAGTCAACCGATATTCATAAAACCGTTTACGTAAAGAAACAACATTTCGCGGCTAACTAGGTGAAACGTGACCAACTAGCCACGAGTTCTGAAATCAAAATCTGAAACTCCATAATCGTAGAGCTTGAAAAGTAGTGTGAAATCAAGCTAAAAATTACCGAATTCAGAACTCGGAGTCAACGGATATTCATAAAACAGTTTACGTAAAGAAACCACATTTCGCGCCTAACTAGGTGAAACGAGACCAACTAGCCACGAGTTCTGAAATCAAAATCCGAAACTCCAGGATCGTAGAGCTCGAAAAGTAGTGTGAAATAAAGCTAAAAATCACCGAATTCAGAACTCGGAGTCAACGGATATTCATAAAACCGTTTACGTAAAGAAACCACATTTAGCGGCTAACTAGGTGAAACGAGACCTACTAGCCACGAGTTCTGAAATCGAAATCCGAAAATCCAGGATTGTAGAGCTCGAAAAGTAGTGTGAAATCAAGCTAAAAATCACCGAATTCAGAACTCGGAGTCAATGGATATTCATAAAACCGTTTACGTAAAGAAACCACATTTCGCGGCTAAATAGGTGAAACGAGACCTACTAGCCACGAGTTCTGAAATCGAAATCCGAAAACCCAGGATTGTAGAGCTCGAAAAGTAGTGTGAAATCAAGCTAAAAATCACCGAATTCAGAACTCGGAGTCAACGGATATTCATAAAACTGTTTACGTAAAGAAACCACATTTCACGGCTAACTAGGTGAAACGAGACCTACTAGCCACGAGTTCTGAAATCGAAATCCGAAAACCTAAGATTGTAGAGCTCGAAAAGTAGTGTGAAATCAAGCTAAAAATCACCGAATTCAGAACTCGGAGTCAACGGATATTCATAAAACCGTTTACGTAAAGAAACCACATTTCGCGGCTAACTAGGTGAAACGAGACCAACTAGCCACGAGTTCTGAAATCAAAATCAGAAACCCCAGGATCGTAGAGCTCGAAAAGTAGTGTGAAATCAAGCTAAAAATCACCGAATTCAGAACTCGGAGTCGACGGATATTCATAAAACCGTTTACGTAAAGAAACCACATTTCGCGGCTAAATACGTGAAACGAGACCTACTAGCCACGAGTTCTGAAATCGAAATCCGAAAACCCAGGATTGTAGAGCTCGAAAAGTAGTGTGAAATCAAGCTAAAAATCACCGAATTCAGAACTCGGAGTCAACGGATATTCATAAAACCGTTTACGTAAAGAAACCACATTTCGCGGCTAACTAGGTGAAACGAGACCTACTAGCCACGAGTTCTGAAATCGAAATCCGAAAATCCAGGATTGTAGAGCTCGAAAAGTAGTGTGAAATCAAGCTAAAAATCACTGAATTCAGAACTCGGAGTCAACGGATATTCGTAAAACCGTTTACGTAAAGAAACCACATTTCGCGGCTAACTAGGTGAAACGAGACCTACTAGCCACGAGTTCTGAAATCGAAATCCGAAAAACTAAGATTGTAGAGCTCGAAAAGTAGTGTGAAATCAAGCTAAAAATCACCGAATTCAGAACTCGGAGTCAACGGATATTCATAAAACCGTTTACGTAAAGAAACCACATTTCGCGACTAACTAGGTGAAACGAGACCAACTAGCCACGAGTTCTGAAATCAAAATCAGAAACCCCAGGATCGTAGAGCTCGAAAAGTAGTGTGAAATCAAGCTAAAAATCACCGAATTCAGAACTCGGAGTCAACGGATATTCATAAAACCGTTTACGTAAAGAAACCACATTTCGCGGCTAAATACGTGAAACGAGACCTACTAGCCACGAGTTCTGAAATCGAAATCCGAAAACCCAGGATTGTAGAGCTCGAAAAGTAGTGTGAAATCAAGCTAAAAATCACCAAATTCAGAACTCGGAGTCAACCGATATTCATAAAACCGTTTACGTAAAGAAACCACATTTCGCGGCTAACTAGGTGAAACGAGTCCAACTAGCCACGAGTTCTGAAATCAAAATCCGAAACTCCATAATCGTAGAGCTCAAAAAGCAGTGTGAAATCAAGCTAAAAATCACCGAATTCAGAACTCGGAGTCAACGGATATTCATAAAACCGTTTACGTAAAGAAACCACATTTCGCGGCTAACTAGGTGAAACGAGACCTACTAGCCACGAGTTCTGAAATCAAAATCCGAAAACCCAGGATTGTAGAGCTCGAAAAGTAGTGTGAAATAAAGCTAAAAATCACCGAATTCAGAACTCGGAGTCAACGGATATTCATAAAACCGTTTACGTAAAGAAACCACATTTCGCGGCTTACTAGGTGAAACGAGACCTACTAGCCACGAGTTCTGAAATCGAAATCCGAAAACCTAAGATTGTAGAGCTCGAAAAGTAGTGTGAAATCAAGCTAAAAATCACCGAATTCAGAACTCGGAGTCAACCGATATTCATAAAACCGTTTACGTAAAGAAACCACATTTCGCGGCTAACTAGGTGAAACGAGTCCAACTAGCCACGAGTTCTGAAATCAAAATCCGAAACTCCATAATCGTAGAGCTTGAAAAGTAGTGTGAAATCAAGCTAAAAATCACCGAATTCAGAACTCGGAGTCAACGGATATTCATAAAACCGTTTACGTAAAGAAACCACATTTCGCGGCTAACTAGGTGAAACGAGTCCAACTAGCCACGAGTTCTGAAATCAAAATCCGAAACTCCATAATCGTAGAGCTTGAAAAGTAGTGTGAAATCAAGCTAAAAATCACCGAATTCAGAACTCGGAGTCAACGGATATTCATAAAACCGTTTACGTAAAGAAACCACATTTCATGGCTAAATAGGCGAAACGAGACCTACTAGCCACGAGTTCTGAAATCGAAATCCGAAAACCCAGGATTGTGGAGCTCGAAAAGTAGTGTGTAATCAAGCTAAAAATCACCGAATTCAGAACTCAGAGTCAACGGATATTCATAAAACCGTTTACGTAAAGAAACCACATTTCACGGCTAACTAGGTGAAACGAGACCTACTAGCCACGAGTTCTGAAATCGAAATCCGAAAACCTAAGATTGTAGAGCACGAAAAGTAGTGTGAAATCAAGCTAAAAATCACCGAATTCAGAACTCGGAGTCAACGGATATTCATAAAACCGTTTACGTAAAGAAACCACATTTCGTGGCTAACTAGGTGAAACGAGACCAACTAGCCACGAGTTCTGAAATCAAAATCAGAAACCACAGGATCGTAGAGCTCGAAAAGTAGTGTGAAATCAAGCTAAAAATCACCGAATTCAGAACTCGGAGTCAACGGATATTCATAAAACCGTTTACGTAAAGAAACCACATTTCGCGGCTAAATACGTGAAACGAGACCTACTAGCCACGATTTCTGAAATCGAAATCCGAAAACCCAGGATTGTAGAGCTCGAAAAGTAGTGTGAAATCAAGCTAAAAATCACCGAATTCAGAACTCGTAGTCAACGGATATTCATAAAACCGTTTACGTAAAGAAACCACATTTCGCGGCTAACTAGGTGAAACGAGACCTACTAGCCACGAGTTCTGAAATCGAAATCCGAAAATCCGGGATTGTAGAGCTCGAAAAGTAGTGTGAAATCAAGCTAAAAATCACCGAATTCAGAACTCGGAGTCAACGGATATTCATAAAACCGTTTACGTAAAGAAACCACATTTCGCGGCTAACTAGGTGAAACGAGACCTACTAGCCACGAGTTCTGAAATCAAAATCCGAAAACCCAGGATTGTGGAGCTCGAAAAGTAGTGTGTAATCAAGCTAAAAATCACCGAATTCAGAACTCGGAGTCAACGGATATTCATAAAACCGTTTACGTAAAGAAACCACATTTCACGGCTAACTAGGTGAAACGAGACCTACTGGCCACGAGTTCTGAAATCGAAATCCGAAAACCTAAGATTGTAGAGCTCGAAAAGTAGTGTGAAATCAAGCTAAAAATCACCGAATTCAGAACTCGAAGTCATCGGATATTCATAAAACCGTTTACGTAAAGAAACCACATTTCGCGGCTAAATACGTGGAACGAGAGCTACTAGCCACGAGTTCTGAAATCAAAATCAGAAACCACAGGATCGTAGAGCTCGAAAAGTAGTGTGAAATCAAACTAAAAATCACCGAATTCAGAACTCGGAGTCAACGGATATTCATAAAACCGTTTACGTAAAGAAACCACATTTCGCGGCTAACTAGGTGAAACGAGACCTACTAGCCACGAGTTCTGAAATCGAAATCCGAAAATCCAGGATTGTAGAGCTCGAAAAGTAGTGTGAAATCAAGCAAAAAATCACCGAATTCAGAACTCGGAGTCAACGGATATTCATAAAACCGTTTACGTAAAGAAACCACATTTCGCGGCTAACTAGGTGAATCGAGACCTACTAGCCACGAGTTCTGAAATCAAAATCTGAAAACCCAGGATTGTGGAGCTCGAAAAGTAGTGTGTAATCAAGCTAAAAATCACCGAATTCAGAACTCGGAGTCAACGGATATTCATAAAACCGTTTACGTAAAGAAACCACATTTCGCGGCTAACTAGGTGAAACGAGTCCAACTAGCCACGAGTTCTGAAATCAAAATCCGAAACTCCATAATCGTAGAGCTTGAAAAGTAGTGTGAAATCAAGCTAAAAATCACCGAATTCAGAACTCGGAGTCAACGGATATTCATAAAACCGTTTACGTAAAGAAACCACATTTCATGGCTAAATAGGCGAAACGAGACCTACTAGCCACGAGTTCTTAAATCGAAATCCGAAAACCCAGGATTGTGGAGCTCGAAAAGTAGTGTGTAATCAAGCTAAAAATCACCGAATTCAGAACTCGGAGTCAACGGATATTCATAAAACCGTTTACGTAAAGAAACCACATTTCACGGCTAACTAGGTGAAACGAGACCTACTAGCCACGAGTTCTGAAATCGAAATCCGAAAACCTAAGATTGTAGAGCTCGAAAAGTAGTGTGAAATCAAGCTAAAAATCACCGAATTCAGAACTCGGAGTCAACGGATATTCATAAAACCGTTTACGTAAAGAAACCACATTTCGTGGCTAACTAGGTGAAACGAGACCAACTAGCCACGAGTTCTGAAATCAAAATCAGAAACCACAGGATCGTAGAGCTCGAAAAGTAGTGTGAAATCAAGCTAAAAATCACCGAATTCAGAACTCGGAGTCAACGGATATTCATAAAACCGTTTACGTAAAGAAACCACATTTCGCGGCTAAATACGTGAAATGAGACCTACTAGCCACGATTTCTGAAATCGAAATCCGAAAACCCAGGATTGTAGAGCTCGAAAAGTAGTGTGAAATCAAGCTAAAAATCACCGAATTCAGAACTCGGAGTCAACGGATATTCATAAAACCGTTTACGTAAAGAAACCACATTTCGCGGCTAACTAGGTGAAACGAGACCTACTAGCCACGAGTTCTGAAATCGAAATCCGAAAATCCAGGATTGTAGAGCTCGAAAAGTAGTGTGAAATCAAGCTAAAAATCACCGAATTCAGAACTCGGAGTCAACGGATATTCATAAAACCGTTTACGTAAAGAAACCACATTTCGCGGCTAACTAGGTGAAACGAGACCTACTAGCCACGAGTTCTGAAATCAAAATCCGAAAACCCAGGATTGTGGAGCTCGAAAAGTAGTGTGTAATCAAGCTAAAAATCACCGAATTCAGAACTCGGAGTCAACGGATATTCATAAAACCGTTTACGTAAAGAAACCACATTTCACGGCTAACTAGGTGAAACGAGACCTACTGGCCACGAGTTCTGAAATCGAAATCCGAAAACCTAAGATTGTAGAGCTCGAAAAGTAGTGTGAAATCAAGCTAAAAATCACCGAATTCAGAACTCGAAGTCATCGGATATTCATAAAACCGTTTACGTAAAGAAACCACATTTCGCGGCTAAATACGTGGAACGAGACCTACTAGCCACGAGTTCTGAAATCAAAATCAGAAACCACAGGATCGTAGAGCTCGAAAAGTAGTGTGAAATCAAGCTAAAAATCACCGAATTCAGAACTCGGAGTCAACGGATATTCATAAAACCGTTTACGTAAAGAAACCACATTTCGCGGCTAACTAGATGAAACGAGACCTACTAGCCACGAGTTCTGAAATCGAAATCCGAAAATCCAGGATTGTAGAGCTCGAAAAGTAGTGTGAAATCAAGCTAAAAATCACCGAATTCAGAACTCGGAGTCAACGGATATTCATAAAACCGTTTACGTAAAGAAACCACATTTCGCGGCTAAATACGTGAAACGAGACCTACTAGCCACGATTTCTGAAATCAAAATCCGAAACTCCATAATCGTAGAGCTTGAAAAGTAGTGTGAAATCAAGCTAAAAATCACCGAATTCAGAACTCGGAGTCAACGGATATTCATAAAACCGTTTACGTAAAGAAACCACATTTCATGGCTAAATAGGCGAAACGAGACCTACTAGCCACGAGTTCTGAAATCGAAATCCGAAAACCCAGGATTGTGGAGCTCGAAAAGTAGTGTGTAATCAAGCTAAAA
Source organism: Euonymus europaeus (assembly GCA_963580455.1). NCBI lineage: Eukaryota > Viridiplantae > Streptophyta > Magnoliopsida > Celastrales > Celastraceae > Euonymus > Euonymus europaeus. The sequence continues at coordinate 472,961 of OY756964.1, forward strand.
ATCACCGAATTCAGAACTCGGAGTCAACGGATATTCATAAAACCGTTTACGTAAAGAAACCACATTTCACGGCTAACTAGGTGAAACGAGACCTACTAGCCACGAGTTCTGAAATCGAAATCCGAAAACCTAAGATTGTAGAGCTCGAAAAGTAGTGTGAAATCAAGCTAAAAATCACCGAATTCAGAACTCGGAGTCAACGGATATTCATAAAACCGTTTACGTAAAGAAACCACATTTCGTGGCTAACTAGGTGAAACGAGACCAACTAGCCACGAGTTCTGAAATCAAAATCAGAAACCACAGGATCGTAGAGCTCGAAAAGTAGTGTGAAATCAAGCTAAAAATCACCGAATTCAGAACTCGGAGTCAACGGATATTCATAAAACCGTTTACGTAAAGAAACCACATTTCGCGGCTAAATACGTGAAACGAGACCTACTAGCCACGATTTCTGAAATCGAAATCCGAAAACCCAGGATTGTAGAGCTCGAAAAGTAGTGTGAAATCAAGCTAAAAATCACCGAATTCAGAACTCGGAGTCAACGGATATTCATAAAACCGTTTACGTAAAGAAACCACATTTCGCGGCTAACTAGGTGAAACGAGACCTACTAGCCACGAGTTCTGAAATCGAAATCCGAAAATCCAGGATTGTAGAGCTCGAAAAGTAGTGTGAAATCAAGCTAAAAATCACCGAATTCAGAACTCGGAGTCAACGGATATTCATAAAACCGTTTACGTAAAGAAACCACATTTCGCGGCTAACTAGGTGAAACGAGACCTACTAGCCACGAGTTCTGAAATCAAAATCCGAAAACCCAGGATTGTGGAGCTCGAAAAGTAGTGTGTAATCAAGCTAAAAATCACCGAATTCAGAACTCGGAGTCAACGGATATTCATAAAACCGTTTACGTAAAGAAACCACATTTCACGGCTAACTAGGTGAAACGAGACCTACTGGCCACGAGTTCTGAAATCGAAATCCGAAAACCTAAGATTGTAAAGCTCGAAAAGTAGTGTGAAATCAAGCTAAAAATCACCGAATTCAGAACTCGAAGTCATCGGATATTCATAAAACCGTTTACGTAAAGAAACCACATTTCGCGGCTAAATACGTGGAACGAGACCTACTAGCCACGAGTTCTGAAATCAAAATCAGAAACCACAGGATCGTAGAGCTCGAAAAGTAGTGTGAAATCAAGCTAAAAATCACCGAATTCAGAACTCGGAGTCAACGGATATTCATAAAACCGTTTACGTAAAGAAACCACATTTCGCGGCTAACTAGGTGAAAAGAGACCTACTAGCCACGAGTTCTGAAATCGAAATCCGAAAATCCAGGATTGTAGAGCTCGAAAAGTAGTGTGAAATCAAGCTAAAAATCACCGAATTCAGAACTCGGAGTCAACGGATATTCATAAAACCGTTTACGTAAAGAAACCACATTTCGCGGCTAACTAGGTGAAACGAGACCTACTAGCCACGAGTTCTGAAATCAAAATCCGAAAACCCAGGATTGTGGAGCTCGAAAAGTAGTGTGTAATCAAGCTAAAAATCACCGAATTCAGAACTCGGAGTCAACGGATATTCATAAAACCGTTTACGTAAAGAAACCACATTTCACGGCTAACTAGGTGAAACGAGACCTACTAGCCACGAGTTCTGAAATCGAAATCCGAAAACCTAAGATTGTAGAGCTCGAAAAGTAGTGTGAAATCAAGCTAAAAATCACCGAATTCAGAACTTGGAGTCAACCGATATTCATAAAACCGTTTACGTAAAGAAACCACATTTCGCGGCTAACTAGGTGAAACGAGTCCAACTAGCCACGAGTTCTGAAATCAAAATCCGAAACTCCATAATCGTAGAGCTTGAAAAGTAGTGTGAAATCAAGCTAAAAATCACCGAATTCAGAACTCGGAGTCAACGGATATTCATAAAACCGTTTACGTAAAGAAACCACATTTCGCGGCTAACTAGGTGAAACGAGACCAACTAGCCACGAGTTCTGAAATCAAAATCAGAAATTCCAAGATCGTAGAGCTCGAAAAGTAGTGTGAAATCAAGCTAAAAATCACCGAATTCAGAACTTGGAGTCAACGGATATTCATAAAACCGTTTACGTAAAGAAACCACATTTCGCGGCTAACTAGGTGAAACGAGACCTACTAGCCACGAGTTCTGAAATCAAAATCAGAAACCACAGGATCGTAGAGCTCGAAAAGTAGTGTGAAATCAAGCTAAAAATCACCGAATTCAGAACTCGGAGTCAACGGATATTCATAAAACCGTTTACGTAAAGAAACCACATTTCGCGGCTAACTAGATGAAACGAGACCTACTAGCCACGAGTTCTGAAATCGAAATCCGAAAATCCAGGATTGTAGAGCTCGAAAAGTAGTGTGAAATCAAGCTAAAAATCACCGAATTCAGAACTCGGAGTCAACGGATATTCATAAAACCGTTTACGTAAAGAAACCACATTTCGCGGCTAAATACGTGAAACGAGACCTACTAGCCACGATTTCTGAAATCAAAATCCGAAACTCCATAATCGTAGAGCTTGAAAAGTAGTGTGAAATCAAGCTAAAAATCACCGAATTCAGAACTCGGAGTCAACGGATATTCATAAAACCGTTTACGTAAAGAAACCACATTTCATGGCTAAATAGGCGAAACGAGACCTACTAGCCACGAGTTCTGAAATCGAAATCCGAAAACCCAGGATTGTGGAGCTCGAAAAGTAGTGTGTAATCAAGCTAAAAATCACCGAATTCAGAACTCGGAGTCAACGGATATTCATAAAACCGTTTACGTAAAGAAACCACATTTCACGGCTAACTAGGTGAAACGAGACCTACTAGCCACGAGTTCTGAAATCGAAATCCGAAAACCTAAGATTGTAGAGCTCGAAAAGTAGTGTGAAATCAAGCTAAAAATCACCGAATTCAGAACTCGGAGTCAACGGATATTCATAAAACCGTTTACGTAAAGAAACCACATTTCGTGGCTAACTAGGTGAAACGAGACCAACTAGCCACGAGTTCTGAAATCAAAATCAGAAACCACAGGATCGTAGAGCTCGAAAAGTAGTGTGAAATCAAGCTAAAAATCACCGAATTCAGAACTCGGAGTCAACGGATATTCATAAAACCGTTTACGTAAAGAAACCACATTTCGCGGCTAAATACGTGAAACGAGACCTACTAGCCACGATTTCTGAAATCGAAATCCGAAAACCCAGGATTGTAGAGCTCGAAAAGTAGTGTGAAATCAAGCTAAAAATCACCGAATTCAGAACTCGGAGTCAACGGATATTCATAAAACCGTTTACGTAAAGAAACCACATTTCGCGGCTAACTAGGTGAAACGAGACCTACTAGCCACGAGTTCTGAAATCGAAATCCGAAAATCCAGGATTGTAGAGCTCGAAAAGTAGTGTGAAATCAAGCTAAAAATCACCGAATTCAGAACTCGGAGTCAACGGATATTCATAAAACCGTTTACGTAAAGAAACCACATTTCGCGGCTAACTAGGTGAAACGAGACCTACTAGCCACGAGTTCTGAAATCAAAATCCGAAAACCCAGGATTGTGGAGCTCGAAAAGTAGTGTGTAATCAAGCTAAAAATCACCGAATTCAGAACTCGGAGTCAACGGATATTCATAAAACCGTTTACGTAAAGAAACCACATTTCACGGCTAACTAGGTGAAACGAGACCTACTGGCCACGAGTTCTGAAATCGAAATCCGAAAACCTAAGATTGTAAAGCTCGAAAAGTAGTGTGAAATCAAGCTAAAAATCACCGAATTCAGAACTCGAAGTCATCGGATATTCATAAAACCGTTTACGTAAAGAAACCACATTTCGCGGCTAAATACGTGGAACGAGACCTACTAGCCACGAGTTCTGAAATCAAAATCAGAAACCACAGGATCGTAGAGCTCGAAAAGTAGTGTGAAATCAAGCTAAAAATCACCGAATTCAGAACTCGGAGTCAACGGATATTCATAAAACCGTTTACGTAAAGAAACCACATTTCGCGGCTAACTAGGTGAAAAGAGACCTACTAGCCACGAGTTCTGAAATCGAAATCCGAAAATCCAGGATTGTAGAGCTCGAAAAGTAGTGTGAAATCAAGCTAAAAATCACCGAATTCAGAACTCGGAGTCAACGGATATTCATAAAACCGTTTACGTAAAGAAACCACATTTCGCGGCTAACTAGGTGAAACGAGACCTACTAGCCACGAGTTCTGAAATCAAAATCCGAAAACCCAGGATTGTGGAGCTCGAAAAGTAGTGTGTAATCAAGCTAAAAATCACCGAATTCAGAACTCGGAGTCAACGGATATTCATAAAACCGTTTACGTAAAGAAACCACATTTCACGGCTAACTAGGTGAAACGAGACCTACTAGCCACGAGTTCTGAAATCGAAATCCGAAAACCTAAGATTGTAGAGCTCGAAAAGTAGTGTGAAATCAAGCTAAAAATCACCGAATTCAGAACTTGGAGTCAACCGATATTCATAAAACCGTTTACGTAAAGAAACCACATTTCGCGGCTAACTAGGTGAAACGAGTCCAACTAGCCACGAGTTCTGAAATCAAAATCCGAAACTCCATAATCGTAGAGCTTGAAAAGTAGTGTGAAATCAAGCTAAAAATCACCGAATTCAGAACTCGGAGTCAACGGATATTCATAAAACCGTTTACGTAAAGAAACCACATTTCGCGGCTAACTAGGTGAAACGAGACCAACTAGCCACGAGTTCTGAAATCAAAATCAGAAATTCCAAGATCGTAGAGCTCGAAAAGTAGTGTGAAATCAAGCTAAAAATCACCGAATTCAGAACTTGGAGTCAACGGATATTCATAAAACCGTTTACGTAAAGAAACCACATTTCGCGGCTAACTAGGTGAAACGAGACCTACTAGCCACGAGTTCTGAAATCAAAATCCGAAAACCCAGGATTGTAGAGCTCGAAAAGTAGTGTGAAATCAAGCTAAAAATCACCGAATTCAGAACTCGGAGTCAACGGATATTCATAAAACCGTTTACGTAAAGAAACCACATTTCGCGGCAAACTAGGTGAAACGAGACGTACTAGCCACGAGTTCTGAAATCGAAATCCGAAAACCCAGGATTGTAGAACTCGAAAAGTAGTGTGAAATCAAGCTAAAAATCAACGAATTCAGAACTCGGAGTCAACGGATATTCATAAAACCGTTTACGTAAAAAAACCACATTTCACGGCTAAATAGGCGAAACGAGACCTACTAGCCACGAGTTCTGAAATCGAAATCCGAAAACCTAAGATTGTAGAGCTCGAAAAGTAGTGTGAAATCAAGCTAAAAATCACCGAATTCAGAACTCGGAGTCAACGGATATTCATAAAACCGTTTACGTAAAGAAACCACATTTCGCGGCTAAATACGTGAAACGAGACCTACTAGCCACGAGTTCTGAAATCAAAATCAGAAACCACAGGATCGTAGAGCTCGAAAAGTAGTGTGAAATCAAGCTAAAAATCACCGAATTCAGAACTCGGAGTCAACGGATATTCATAAAACCGTTTACGTAAAGAAACCACATTTCGCGGCTAACTAGGTGAAACGAGACCTACTAGCCACGAGTTCTGAAATCGAAATCCGAAAACCTAAGATTGTAGAGCTCGAAAAGTAGTGTGAAATCAAGATAAAAACCACCGAATTCAGAACTCGGAGTCAACGGATATTCATAAAACTGTTTACGTAAAGAAACCACATTTCGCGACTAACTAGGTGAAACGAGACCAACTAGCCACGAGTTCTGAAATCAAAATCAGAAACCCCAGGATCGTAGAGCTCGAAAAGTAGTGTGAAATCAAGCTAAAAATCACCGAATTCAGAACTCGGAGTCAACGGATATTCATAAAACCGTTTACGTAAAGAAACCACATTTCGCGGCTAAATACGTGAAACGAGACCTACTACCCACGAGTTCTGAAATCGAAATCCGAAAACCCAGGATTGTAGAGCTCGAAAAGTAGTGTGAAATCAAGCTAAAAATCACCGAATTCAGAACTCGGAGTCAACCGATATTCATAAAACCGTTTACGTAAAGAAACCACATTTCGCGGCTAACTAGGTGAAACGAGTCCAACTAGCCACGAGTTCTGAAATCAAAATCCGAAACTCCATAATCGTAGAGCTTGAAAAGTAGTGTGAAATCAAGCTAAAAATCACCGAATTCAGAACTCGAAGTCAACGGATATTCATAAAACCGTTTACGTAATGAAACCACGTTTCGCGGCTAACTAGGTGAAACGAGACCAACTAGCCACGAGTTCTGAAATCAAAATCAGAAATTCCAGGATCGTAGAGCTCGAAAAGTAGTGTGAAATCAAGCTAAAAATCAACGAATTCAGAACTCGGAGTCAACGGATATTCATAAAACCGTTTACGTAAAAAAACCACATTTCACGGCTAAATAGGTGAAACGAGACCTACTAGCCACGAGTTCTGAAATCGAAATCCGAAAACGCAGGATTGTGGAGCTCGAAAAGTAGTGTGTAATCAAGCTAAAAATCACCGAATTCAGAACTCGGAGTCAACGGATATTCATAAAACCGTTTACGTAAAGAAACCACATTTCGCGGCTAAATAGGTGAAACGAGACCTACTAGCCACGAGTTCTGAAATCAAAATCCGAAACGCCAAGATTCTAGAGCTCGAAAAGTAGTGTGAAATCAAGCTAAAAATCACCGAATTCAGAACTCGGAGTCAACGGATATTCATAAAACCGTTTACGTAAAGAAACCACATTTCGCGGCTAACTAGGTGAAACGAGACCAACTAGCCACGAGTTCTGAAATCGAAATCCGAAAACCCAGGATTGTTGAGCTCGAAAAGTAGTGTGAAATCAAGCTAAAAATCACCGAATTCAGAACTCGGAGTCAACCGATATTAATAAAATCGTTTACGTAAAGAAACAACATTTCGCGGCTAACTAGGTGAAACGAGACCAACTAGCCACGAGTTCTGAAATCAAAATCCGAAACTCCATAATCGTAGAGCTTGAAAAGTAGTGTGAAATCAAGCTAAAAATTACCGAATTCAGAACTCGGAGTCAACGGATATTCATAAAACCGTTTACGTAAAGAAACCACATTTCGCGGCTAACTAGGTGAAACGAGACCAACTAGCCACGAGTTCTGAAATCAAAATCCGAAATGCCAGGATCGTAGAGCTCGAAAAGTAAGGTGAAATAAAGCTAAAAATCAACGAATTCAGAACTCGGAGTCAACGGATATTCATAAAACCGTTTACGTAAAGAAACCACATTTCGCGGCTAACTAGGTGAAACGAGACCAACTAGCCACGAGTTCTGAAATCAAAATCCGAAAACCCAGGATTGTAGAGCTCGAAAAGTAGTGTGAAATCAAGCTAAAAATCACCGAATTCAGAACTCGGAGTCAACGGATATTCATAAAACCGTTTACGTAAAGAAACCACATTTCGCGGCAAACTAGGTGAAACGAGACGTACTAGCCACGAGTTCTGAAATCGAAATCCGAAAACCCAGGATTGTAGAGCTCGAAAAGTAGTGTGAAATCAAGCTAAAAATCACCGAATTCAGAACTCGGAGTCAACGGATATTCATAAAACCGTTTACGTAAAGAAACCACATTTCGCGGCTAACTAGGTGAAACGAGACCAACTAGCCACGAGTTCTGAAATCAAAAGCCGAAAAGCAAGGATCGTAGAGCTCGAAAATTAGTGTGAAATCAAGCTAAAAATCACCGAATTCAGAACTCGGAGTCAACGGATATTCATAAAACCGTTTACGTAAAGAAACCACATTTCGCGGCTAACTAGGTGAAACGAGACCTACTAGACACGAGTTCTGAAATCGAAATCCGAAAATCCAGGATTGTAGAGCTCGAAAAGTAGTGTGAAATCAAGCTAAAAATCACCGAATTCAGAACTCGGAGTCAATGGATATTCATAAAACCGTTTACGTAAAGAAACCACATTTCGCGGCTAAATAGGTGAAACGAGACCTACTAGCCACGAGTTCTGAAATCGAAATCCGAAAATCCAGGATTGTAGAGCTCGAAAAGTAGTGTGAAATCAAGCTAAAAATCACCGAATTCAGAACTCGGAGTCAACGGATATTCATAAAACCGTTTACGTAAAGAAACCACATTTCGCGGCTAAATACGTGAAACGAGACCTACTAGCCACGAGTTCTGAAATCGAAATCAGAAAACCCAGGATTGTAGAGCTCGAAAAGTAGTGTGAAATCAAGCTAAAAATCACCGAATTCAGAACTCGGAGTCAACGGATATTCATAAAACCGTTTACGTAAAGAAACCACATTTCGCGGCTAACTAGGTGAAACGAGACCTACTAGCCACGAGTTCTGAAATCAAAATCCGAAAACCCAGGATTGTGGAGCTCGAAAAGTAGTGTGTAATCAAGCTAAAAATCACCGAATTCAGAACTCGGAGTCAACGGATATTCATAAAACCGTTTACGTAAAGAAACCACATTTCACGGCTAACTAGGTGAAATGAGACCTACTAGCCACGAGTTCTGAAATCAAAATCCGAAAACCTAAGATTGTGGAGCTCGAAAAGTAGTGTGAAATCAAGCTAAAAATCACCGAATTCAGAACTCGGAGTCAACGGATATTCATAAAACCGTTTACGTAAAGAAACCACATTTCGCGGCTAAATACGTGAAACGAGACCTACTAGCCACGAGTTCTGAAATCAAAATCAGAAACCACAGGATCGTAGAGCTCGAAAAGTAGTGTGAAATCAAGCTAAAAATCACCGAATTCAGAACTCGGAGTCAACGGATATTCATAAAACCGTTTACGTAAAGAAACCACATTTCGCGACTAACTAGGTGAAACGAGACCAACTAGCCACGAGTTCTGAAATCAAAATCCGAAATGCAAGGATCGTAGAGCTCGAAAATTAGTGTGAAATCAAGCTAAAAATCACCGAATTCAGAACTCGGAGTCAACGGATATTCATAAAACCGTTTACGTAAAGAAACCACATTTCGCGGCTAACTAGGTGAAACGAGACCTACTAGCCACGAGTTCTGAAATCGAAATCCGAAAATCCAGGATTGTAGAGCTCGAAAAGTAGTGTGAAATCAAGCTAAAAATCACTGAATTCAGAACTCGGAGTCAATGGATATTCATAAAACCGTTTACGTAAAGAAACCACATTTCGCTGCTAAATAGGTGAAACGAGACCTACTAGCCACGAGTTCTGAAATCGAAATCCGAAAATCCAGGATTGTAGAGCTCGAAAAGTAGTGTGAAATCAAGCTAAAAATCACCGAATTCAGAACTCGGAGTCAACGGATATTCATAAAACCGTTTACGTAAAGAAACCACATTTCGCGACTAACTAGGTGAAACGAGACCAACTAGCCACGAGTTCTGAAATCAAAATCCGAAATGCAAGGATCGTAGAGCTCGAAAATTAGTGTGAAATCAAGCTAAAAATCACCGAATTCAGAACTCGGAGTCAACGGATATTCATAAAACCGTTTACGTAAAGAAACCACATTTCGCGGCTAACTAGGTGAAACGAGACCTACTAGCCACGAGTTCTGAAATCGAAATCCGAAAATCCAGGATTGTAGAGCTCGAAAAGTAGTGTGAAATCAAGCTAAAAATCACCGAATTCAGAACTCGGAGTCAATGGATATTCATAAAACCGTTTACGTAAAGAAACCACATTTCGCTGCTAAATAGGTGAAACGAGACCTACTAGCCACGAGTTCTGAAATCGAAATCCGAAAATCCAGGATTGTAGAGCTCGAAAAGTAGTGTGAAATCAAGCTAAAAATCACCGAATTCAGAACTCGGAGTCAACGGATATTCATAAAACCGTTTACGTAAAGAAACCACATTTCGCGGCTAACTAGGTGAAATGAGACCAACTAGCCACGAGTTCTGAAATCAAAATCCGAAACTCCATAATCGTAGAGCTTGAAAAGTAGTGTGAAATCAAGCTAAAAATTACCGAATTCAGAACTCGGAGTCAACGGATATTCATAAAACCGTTTACGTAAAGAAACCACATTTCGCGGCTAACTAGGTGAAACGAGACCAACTAGCCACGAGTTCTGAAATAAAAATCCGAAATTCCAGGATCGTAGAGCTCAAAAAGTAGTGTGAAATCAAGCTAAAAATCACCGAATTCAGAACTCGGAGTCAACGGATATTCATAAAACCGTTTACGTAAAGAAACCACATTTCGCGGCTAACTATGTGAAACGAGACCTACTAGCCACGAGTTCTGAAATCAAAATCAGAAATGCCAGGATCGTAGAGCTCGAAAAGTAGTGTGAAATCAAGCTAAAAATCACCGAATTCAGAACTCGGAGTCAACGGATATTCATAAAATCGTTTACGTAAAGAAACCACATTTCACGGCTAACTAGGTGAAACGAGACCAACTAGCCACGAGTTCTGAAATCAAAATCCGAAATGCAAGGATCGTAGAGCTCGAAAATTAGTGTGAAATCAAGCTAAAAATCACCGAATTCAGAACTCGGAGTCAACGGATATTCATAAAACCGTTTACGTAAAGAAACCACATTTCGCGGCTAAATAGGTGAAACGAGACCTACTAGCCACGAGTTCTGAAATCAAAATCCGAAACGCCAAGATTGTAGAGCTCGAAAAGTAGTGTGAAATCAAGCTAAAAATCACCGAATTCAGAACTCGGAGTCAACGGATATTCATAAAACCGTTTACGTAAAGAAACCACATTTCACGGCTAACTAGGTGAAACGAGACCAACTAGCCACGAGTTCTGAAATCAAAATCCGAAATGCAAGGATCGTAGAGCTCGAAAATTAGTGTGAAATCAAGCTAAAAATCAACGAATTCAGAACTCGGAGTCAACGGATATTCATAAAACCGTTTACGTAAAGAAACCACATTTCGCGGCTAACTAGGTGAAACGAGACCTACTAGCCACGAGTTCTGAAATCGAAATCCGAAAATCCAGGATTGTAGAGCTCGAAAAGTAGTGTGAAATCAAGCTAAAAATCACCAAATTCAGAACTCGGAGTCAATGGATATTCATAAAACCGTTTACATAAAGAAACCACATTTCGCGGCTAAATAGGTGAAACGAGATCTACTAGCCACGAGTTCTGAAATCGAAATCCGAAAATCCAGGATTGTAGAGCTCGACAAGTAGTATGAAATCAACCTAAAAATCACCGAATTCAGAACTCGGAGTCAACGGATATTCATAAAACCGTTTACGTAAAGAAACCACATTTCGCGGCTAACTAGGTGAAACGAGACCAACTAGCCATGAGTTCTGAAATCAAAATCGGAAACTCCATAATCGTAGAGCTTGAAAAGTAGTGTGAAATCAAGCTAAAAATTACCGAATTCAGAACTCGGAGTCAACGGATATTCATAAAACCGTTTACGTAAAGAAACCACATTTCACGGCTAACTAGGTGAAACGAGACCAACTAGCCACGAGTTCTGAAATCAAAATCCGAAAACCCAGGATTGTAGAGCTCGAAAAGTAGTGTGAAATCAAGCTAAAAATCACCGAATTCAGAACTCGGAGTCAACGGATATTCATAAAACCGTTTACGTAAAGAAACCACATTTCGCGGCTAACTAGGTGAAACGAGACCTACTAGCCACGAGTTCTGAAATCGAAATCCGAAAACCCAGGATCGTAGAGCTCGAAAAGTAGTGTGAAATCAAGCTAAAAATCACCGAATTCAGAACTCGGAGTCAACGGATATTCATAAAACCGTTTACGTAAAGAAACCACATTTCACGGCTAACTAGGTGAAACGAGACCTACTAGCCACGAGTTCTGAAATCGAAATCCGAAAACCTAAGATTGTGGAGCTCGAAAAGTAGTGTGAAATCAAGCTAAAAATCACCGAATTCAGAACTCGGAGTCAACGGATATTCATAAAACCGTTTACGTAAAGAAACCACATTTCGCGGCTAAATACGTGAAACGAGACCTACTAGCCACGAGTTCTGAAATCAAAATCAGAAACCACAGGATCGTAGAGCTCGAAAAGTATTGTGAAATCAAGCTAAAAATCACCGAATTCAGAACTCGGAGTCAACGGATATTCATAAAACCGTTTACGTAAAGAAACCACATTTCGCGACTAACTAGGTGAAACGAGACCAACTGGCCACGAGTTCTGAAATCAAAATCCGAAATGCAAGGATCGTAGAGCTCGAAAATTAGTGTGAAATCAAGCTAAAAATCACCGAATTCAGAACTCGGAGTCAACGGATATTCATAAAACCGTTTACGTAAAGAAACCACATTTCGCGGCTAACTAGGTGAAACGAGACCTACTAGCCACGAGTTCTGAAATCAAAATCCGAAAATCCAGGATTGTAGAGCTCGAAAAGTAGTGTGAAATCAAGCTAAAAATCACTGAATTCAGAACTCGGAGTCAATGGATATTCATAAAACCGTTTACGTAAAGAAACCACATTTCGCTGCTAAATAGGTGAAACGAGACCTACTAGCCACGAGTTCTGAAATCGAAATCCGAAAATCCAGGATTGTAGAGCTCGAAAAGTAGTGTGAAATCAAGCTAAAAATCACCGAATTCAGAACTCGGAGTCAACGGATATTCATAAAACCGTTTACGTAAAGAAACCACATTTCGCGGCTAACTAGGTGAAACGAGACCAACTAGCCACGAGTTCTGAAATCAAAATCCGAAACTCCATAATCGTAGAGCTTGAAAAGTAGTGTGAAATCAAGCTAAAAATTACCGAATTCAGAACTCGGAGTCAACGGATATTCATAAAACCGTTTACGTAAAGAAACCACATTTCGCGGCTAACTAGGTGAAACGAGACCAACTAGCCACGAGTTCTGAAATAAAAATCCGAAACGCCAGGATCGTAGAGCTCGAAAAGTAGTGTGAAATCAAGCTAAAAATCACCGAATTCAGAACTCGGAGTCAACGGATATTCATAAAACCGTTTACGTAAAGAAACCACATTTCGCGGCTAACTAGGTGAAACGAGACCTACTAGCCACGAGTTCTGAAATCAAAATCAGAAATGCCAGGATCGTAGAGCTCGAAAAGTAGTGTGAAATCAAGCTAAAAATCACCGAATTCAGAACTCGGAGTCAACGGATATTCATAAAACCGTTTACGTAAAGAAACCACATTTCACGGCTAACTAGGTGAAACGAGACCAACTAGCCACGAGTTCTGAAATCAAAATCCGAAATGCAAGGATCGTAGAGCTCGAAAATTAGTGTGAAATCAAGCTAAAAATCACCGAATTCAGAACTCGGAGTCAACGGATATTCATAAAACCGTTTACGTAAAGAAACCACATTTCGCGGCTAAATAGGTGAAACGAGACCTACTAGCCACGAGTTCTGAAATCAAAATCCGAAATGCAAGGATCGTAGAGCTCGAAAATTAGTGTGAAATCAAGCTAAAAATCAACGAATTCAGAACTCGGAGTCAACGGATATTCATAAAACCGTTTACGTAAAGAAACCACATTTCGCGGCTAACTAGGTGAAACGAGACCTACTAGCCACGAGTTCTGAAATCGAAATCCGAAAATCCAGGATTGTAGAGCTCGAAAAGTAGTGTGAAATCAAGCTAAAAATCACCAAATTCAGAACTCGGAGTCAATGGATATTCATAAAACCGTTTACATAAAGAAACCACATTTCGCGGCTAAATAGGTGAAACGAGATCTACTAGCCACGAGTTCTGAAATCGAAATCCGAAAATCCAGGATTGTAGAGCTCGACAAGTAGTATGAAATCAACCTAAAAATCACCGAATTCAGAACTCGGAGTCAACGGATATTCATAAAACCGTTTACGTAAAGAAACCACATTTCGCGGCTAACTAGGTGAAACGAGACCAACTAGCCATGAGTTCTGAAATCAAAATCCGAAACTCCATAATCGTAGAGCTTGAAAAGTAGTGTGAAATCAAGCTAAAAATTACCGAATTCAGAACTCGGAGTCAACGGATATTCATAAAACCGTTTACGTAAAGAAACCACATTTCGCGGCTAACTAGGTGAAACGAGACCAACTAGCCACGAGTTCTGAAATCAAAATCCGAAAACCCAGGATTGTAGAGCTCGAAAAGTAGTGTGAAATCAAGCTAAAAATCACCGAATTCAGAACTCGGAGTCAACGGATATTCATAAAACCGTTTACGTAAAGAAACCACATTTCGCGGCTAACTAGGTGAAACGAGACCTACTAGCCACGAGTTCTGAAATCGAAATCCGAAAACCCAGGATCGTAGAGCTCGAAAAGTAGTGTGAAATCAAGCTAAAAATCACCGAATTCAGAACTCGGAGTCAACGGATATTCATAAAACCGTTTACGTAAAGAAACCACATTTCACGGCTAACTAGGTGAAACGAGACCTACTAGCCACGAGTTCTGAAATCGAAATCCGAAAACCTAAGATTGTGGAGCTCGAAAAGTAGTGTGAAATCAAGCTAAAAATCACCGAATTCAGAACTCGGAGTCAACGGATATTCATAAAACCGTTTACGTAAAGAAACCACATTTCGCGGCTAAATACGTGAAACGAGACCTACTAGCCACGAGTTCTGAAATCAAAATCAGAAACCACAGGATCGTAGAGCTCGAAAAGTAGTGTGAAATCAAGCTAAAAATCACCGAATTCAGAACTCGGAGTCAACGGATATTCATAAAACCGTTTACGTAAAGAAACCACATTTCGCGACTAACTAGGTGAAACGAGACCAACTGGCCACGAGTTCTGAAATCAAAATCCGAAATGCAAGGATCGTAGAGCTCGAAAATTAGTGTGAAATCAAGCTAAAAATCACCGAATTCAGAACTCGGAGTCAACGGATATTCATAAAACCGTTTACGTAAAGAAACCACATTTCGCGGCTAACTAGGTGAAACGAGACCTACTAGCCACGAGTTCTGAAATCAAAATCCGAAAATCCAGGATTGTAGAGCTCGAAAAGTAGTGTGAAATCAAGCTAAAAATCACTGAATTCAGAACTCGGAGTCAATGGATATTCATAAAACCGTTTACGTAAAGAAACCACATTTCGCTGCTAAATAGGTGAAACGAGACCTACTAGCCACGAGTTCTGAAATCGAAATCCGAAAATCCAGGATTGTAGAGCTCGAAAAGTAGTGTGAAATCAAGCTAAAAATCATCGAATTCAGAACTCGGAGTCAACGGATATTCATAAAACCGTTTACGTAAAGAAACCACATTTCGCGGCTAACTAGGTGAAACGAGACCAACTAGCCACGAGTTCTGAAATCAAAATCCGAAACTCCATAATCGTAGAGCTTGAAAAGTAGTGTGAAATCAAGCTAAAAATTACCGAATTCAGAACTCGGAGTCAACGGATATTCATAAAACCGTTTACGTAAAGAAACCACATTTCGCGGCTAACTAGGTGAAACGAGACCAACTAGCCACGAGTTCTGAAATAAAAATCCGAAACGCCAGGATCGTAGAGCTCGAAAAGTAGTGTGAAATCAAGCTAAAAATCACCGAATTCAGAACTCGGAGTCAACGGATATTCATAAAACCGTTTACGTAAAGAAACCACATTTCGCGGCTAACTAGGTGAAACGAGACCTACTAGCCACGAGTTCTGAAATCAAAATCAGAAATGCCAGGATCGTAGAGCTCGAAAAGTAGTGTGAAATCAAGCTAAAAATCACCGAATTCAGAACTCGGAGTCAACGGATATTCATAAAACCGTTTACGTAAAGAAACCACATTTCACGGCTAACTAGGTGAAACGAGACCAACTAGCCACGAGTTCTGAAATCAAAATCCGAAATGCAAGGATCGTAGAGCTCGAAAATTAGTGTGAAATCAAGCTAAAAATCACCGAATTCAGAACTCGGAGTCAACGGATATTCATAAAACCGTTTACGTAAAGAAACCACATTTCGCGGCTAAATAGGTGAAACGAGACCTACTAGCCACGAGTTCTGAAATCAAAATCCGAAACGCCAAGATTGTAGAGCTCGAAAAGTAGTGTGAAATCAAGCTAAAAATCACCGAATTCAGAACTCGGAGTCAACGGATATTCATAAAACCGTTTACGTAAAGAAACCACATTTCACGGCTAACTAGGTGAAACGAGACCAACTAGCCACGAGTTCTGAAATCAAAATCCGAAATGCAAGGATCGTAGAGCTCGAAAATTAGTGTGAAATCAAGCTAAAAATCAACGAATTCAGAACTCGGAGTCAACGGATATTCATAAAACCGTTTACGTAAAGAAACCACATTTCGCGGCTAACTAGGTGAAACGAGACCAACTAGCCACGAGTTCTGAAATCAAAATCCGAAATGCAAGGATCGTAGAGCTCGAAAATTAGTGTGAAATCAAGCTAAAAATCACCGAATTCAGAACTCGGAGTCAACGGATATTCATAAAACCGTTTACGTAAAGAAACCACATTTCACGGCTAACTAGGTGAAACGAGACCAACTAGCCACGAGTTCTGAAATCAAAATCCGAAATGCAAGGATCGTAGAGCTCGAAAATTAGTGTGAAATCAAGCTAAAAATCACCGAATTCAGAACTCGGAGTCAACGGATATTCATAAAACCGTTTACGTAAAGAAACCACATTTCGCGGCTAACTAGGTGAAACGAGACCTACTAGCCACGAGTTCTGAAATCAAAATCCGAAAATCCAGGATTGTAGAGCTCGAAAAGTAGTGTGAAATCAAGCTAAAAATCACTGAATTCAGAACTCGGAGTCAATGGATATTCATAAAACCGTTTACGTAAAGAAACCACATTTCGCTGCTAAATAGGTGAAACGAGACCTACTAGCCACGAGTTCTGAAATCGAAATCCGAAAATCCAGGATTGTAGAGCTCGAAAAGTAGTGTGAAATCAAGCTAAAAATCATCGAATTCAGAACTCGGAGTCAACGGATATTCATAAAACCGTTTACGTAAAGAAACCACATTTCGCGGCTAACTAGGTGAAACGAGACCAACTAGCCACGAGTTCTGAAATCAAAATCCGAAACTCCATAATCGTAGAGCTTGAAAAGTAGTGTGAAATCAAGCTAAAAATTACCGAATTCAGAACTCGGAGTCAACGGATATTCATAAAACCGTTTACGTAAAGAAACCACATTTCGCGGCTAACTAGGTGAAACGAGACCAACTAGCCACGAGTTCTGAAATAAAAATCCGAAACGCCAGGATCGTAGAGCTCGAAAAGTAGTGTGAAATCAAGCTAAAAATCACCGAATTCAGAACTCGGAGTCAACGGATATTCATAAAACCGTTTACGTAAAGAAACCACATTTCGCGGCTAACTAGGTGAAACGAGACCTACTAGCCACGAGTTCTGAAATCAAAATCAGAAATGCCAGGATCGTAGAGCTCGAAAAGTAGTGTGAAATCAAGCTAAAAATCACCGAATTCAGAACTCGGAGTCAACGGATATTCATAAAACCGTTTACGTAAAGAAACCACATTTCACGGCTAACTAGGTGAAACGAGACCAACTAGCCACGAGTTCTGAAATCAAAATCCGAAATGCAAGGATCGTAGAGCTCGAAAATTAGTGTGAAATCAAGCTAAAAATCACCGAATTCAGAACTCGGAGTCAACGGATATTCATAAAACCGTTTACGTAAAGAAACCACATTTCGCGGCTAAATAGGTGAAACGAGACCTACTAGCCACGAGTTCTGAAATCAAAATCCGAAACGCCAAGATTGTAGAGCTCGAAAAGTAGTGTGAAATCAAGCTAAAAATCACCGAATTCAGAACTCGGAGTCAACGGATATTCATAAAACCGTTTACGTAAAGAAACCACATTTCACGGCTAACTAGGTGAAACGAGACCAACTAGCCACGAGTTCTGAAATCAAAATCCGAAATGCAAGGATCGTAGAGCTCGAAAATTAGTGTGAAATCAAGCTAAAAATCAACGAATTCAGAACTCGGAGTCAACGGATATTCATAAAACCGTTTACGTAAAGAAACCACATTTCGCGGCTAACTAGGTGAAACGAGACCTACTAGCCACGAGTTCTGAAATCGAAATCCGAAAATCCAGGATTGTAGAGCTCGAAAAGTAGTGTGAAATCAAGCTAAAAATCACCAAATTCAGAACTCGGAGTCAATGGATATTCATAAAACCGTTTACATAAAGAAACCACATTTCGCGGCTAAATAGGTGAAACGAGATCTACTAGCCACGAGTTCTGAAATCGAAATCCGAAAATCCAGGATTGTAGAGCTCGACAAGTAGTATGAAATCAACCTAAAAATCACCGAATTCAGAACTCCGAGTCAACGGATATTCATAAAACCGTTTACGTAAAGAAACCACATTTCGCGGCTAACTAGGTGAAACGAGACCAACTAGCCATGAGTTCTGAAATCAAAATCCGAAACTCCATAATCGTAGAGCTTGAAAAGTAGTGTGAAATCAAGCTAAAAATTACCGAATTCAGAACTCGGAGTCAACGGATATTCATAAAACCGTTTACGTAAAGAAACCACATTTCGCGGCTAACTAGGTGAAACGAGACCAACTAGCCACGAGTTCTGAAATCAAAATCCGAAAACCCAGGATTGTAGAGCTCGAAAAGTAGTGTGAAATCAAGCTAAAAATCACCGAATTCAGAACTCGGAGTCAACGGATATTCATAAAACCGTTTACGTAAAGAAACCACATTTCGCGGCTAACTAGGTGAAACGAGACCTACTAGCCACGAGTTCTGAAATCGAAATCCAAAAACCCAGGATCGTAGAGCTCGAAAAGTAGTGTGAAATCAAGCTAAAAATCACCGAATTCAGAACTCGGAGTCAACGGATATTCATAAAACCGTTTACGTAAAGAAACCACATTTCACGGCTAACTAGGTGAAATGAGACCTACTAGCCACGAGTTCTGAAATCGAAATCCGAAAACCTAAGATTGTGGAGCTCGAAAAGTAGTGTGAAATCAAGCTAAAAATCATCGAATTCAGAACTCGGAGTCAACGGATATTCATAAAACCGTTTACGTAAAGAAACCACATTTCGCGGCTAAATACGTGAAACGAGACCTACTAGCCACGAGTTCTGAAATCAAAATCAGAAATGCCAGGAACGTAGAGCTCGAAAAGTAGTGTGAAATCAAGCTAAAAATCACCGAATTCAGAACTCGGAGTCAACGGATATTCACAAAACCGTTTACGTAAAGAAACCACATTTCGCGGCTAACTAGGTGAAACGAGACCAACTAGCCACGAGTTCTGAAATCAAAATCCAAAATGCAAGGATCGTAGAGCTCGAAAATTAGTGTGAAATCAAGCTAAAAACCACCGAATTCAGAACTCGGAGTCAATGGATATTCATAAAACCGTTTACGTAAAGAAATCACATTTCGCGGCTAAATAGGTGAAACGAGACCTACTAGCCACGAGTTCTGAAATCAAAATCCGAAAATCCAGGATTGTAGAGCTCGAAAAGTAGTGTGAAATCAAGCTAAAAATCACCGAATTCAGAACTCGGAGTCAACGGATATTCATAAAACCGTTTACGTAAAGAAACCACATTTCGCGGCTAACTAGGTGAAACGAGACCAACTAGCCAAGAGTTCTGAAATCAAAATCCGAAACTCCATAATCGTAGAGCTTGAAAAGTAGTGTGAAATCAAGCTAAAAATTACCGAATTCAGAACTCGGAGTCAACGGATATTCATAAAACCGTTTACGTAAAGAAACCACATTTCGCGGCTAACTAGGTGAAACGAGACCAACTAGCCACGAGTTCAGAAATAAAAATCCGAAACTCCAGGATCGTAGAGCTCGAAAAGTAGTGTGAAATCAAGCTAAAAATCACCGAATTCAGAACTCGGAGTCAACGGATATTCATAAAACCGTTTACGTAAAGAAACCACATTTCGCGGCTAACTAGGTGAAACGAGACCTACTAGCCACGAGTTCTAAAATCAAAATCAGAAATGCCAGGATCGTAGAGCTCGAAAAGTAGTGTGAAATCAAGCTAAAAATCACCGAATTCAGAACTCGGAGTCAACGGATATTCATAAAACCGTTTACGTAAAGAAACCACATTTCACGGCTAACTAGGTGAAACGAGACCAACTAGCCACGAGTTCTGAAATCAAAATCCGAAACTCCATAATCGTAGAGCTTGAAAAGTAGTGTGAAATCAAGCTAAAAATTACCAAATTCAGAACTCGGAGTCAACGGATATTCATAAAACCGTTTACGTAAAGAAACCACATTTCGCGGCTAACTAGGTGAAACGAGACCAACTAGCCACGAGTTCTGAAATAAAAATCCGAAACGCCAGGATCGTAGAGCTCGAAAAGTAGTGTGAAATCAAGATAAAAATCACCGAATTCAGAACTCGGAGTCAATGGATATTCATAAAACCGTTTACGTAAAGAAATCACATTTCGCGGCTAAATAGGTGAAACGAGACCTACTAGCCACGAGTTCTGAAATCGAAATCCGAAAATCCAGGATTGTAGAGCTCGAAAAGTAGTGTGAAATCAAGCTAAAAATCACCGAATTCAGAACTCGGAGTCAACGGATATTCATAAAACCGTTTACGTAAAGAAACCACATTTCGCGGCTAACTAGGTGAAACGAGACCTACTAGCCATGAGTTCTGAAATCAAAATCCGAAACTCCATAATCGTAGAGCTTGAAAAGTAGTGTGAAATCAAGCTAAAAATCACCGAATTCAGAACTCGGAGTCAACGGATATTCATAAAACCGTTTACGTAAAGAAACCACATTTCGCGGCTAACTAGGTGAAACGAGACCAACTAGCCACGAGTTCTGAAATAAAAATCCGAAACTCCAGGATCGTAGAGCTCGAAAAGTAGTGTGAAATCAAGCTAAAAATCACCGAATTCAGAACTCGGAGTCAACGGATATTCATAAAACCGTTTACGTAAAGAAACCACATTTCTCGGCTAACTAGGTGAAACGAGACCTACTAGCCACGAGTTCTAAAATCAAAATCAGAAATGCCAGGATCGTAGAGCTCGAAAAGTAGTGTGAAATCAAGCTAAAAATCACCGAATTCAGAACTCGGAGTCAACGGATATTCATAAAACCGTTTACGTAAAGAAACCACATTTCACGGCTAACTAGGTGAAACGAGACCAACTAGCCACGAGTTCTGAAATCAAAATCCGAAACTCCATAATCGTAGAGCTTGAAAAGTAGTGTGAAATCAAGCTAAAAATTACCGAATTCAGAACTCGGAGTCAACGGATATTCGTAAAACCGTTTACGTAAAGAAACCACATTTCGCGGCTAACTAGGTGAAACGAGACCAACTAGCCACGAGTTTTGAAATAAAAATCCGAAACACCAGGATCGTAGCGCTCGAAAAGTAGTGTGAAATCAAGCTAAAAATTACCTAATTCAGAACTCGGAGTCAACGAATATTCATAAAACCGTTTACGTAAAGAAACCACATTTCGCGGCTAACTAGGTGAAACGAGACCTACTAGCCACGAGTTCTGAAATCAAAATCCGAAATGCAAGGATCGTAGAGCTCGAAAATTAGTGTGAAATCAAGCTAAAAATCACCGAATTCAGAACTCGGAGTCAACGGATATTCATAAAACCGTTTACGTAAAGAAACCACATTTCGCGGCTAACTAGGTGAAACGAGACCTACTAGCCACGAGTTCTGAAATCGAAATCCGAAAATCCAGGATTGTAGAGCTCGAAAAGTAGTGTGAAATCAAGCTAAAAATCACCGAATTCAGAACTCGGAGTCAATGGATATTCATAAAACCGTTTACGTAAAGAAACCACATTTCGCGGCTAAATAGGTGAAACGAGACCTACTAGCCACGAGTTCTGAAATCGAAATCCGAAAATCCAGGATTGTAGAGCTCGAAAAGTAGTGTGAAATCAAGCTCAAAATCACCGAATTCAGAACTCGGAGTCAACGGATATTCATAAAACCGTTTACGTAAAGAAACCACATTTCGCGGCTAACTAGGTGAAACGAGACCAACTAGCCACGAGTTCTGAAATAAAAATCCGAAACGCCAGGATCGTAGAGCTCGAAAAGTAGTGTGAAATCAAGCTAAAAATCACCGAATTCAGAACTCGGAGTCAACGGATATTCATAAAACCGTTTACGTAAAGAAACCACATTTCGCGGCTAACTAGGTGAAACGAGACCAACTAGCCACGAGTTCTGAAATAAAAATCCGAAACGCCAGGATCGTAGAGCTCGAAAAGTAGTGTGAAATCAAGCTAAAAATTACCGAATTCAGAACTCGGAGTCAACGGATATTCATAAAACCGTTTACGTAAAGAAACCACATTTCGCGGCTAACTAGGTGAAACGAGACCTACTAGCCACGAGTTCTGAAATCAAAATCCGAAATGCAAGGATCGTAGAGCTCGAAAATTAGTGTGAAATCAAGCTAAAAATCACCGAATTCAGAACTCGGAGTCAACGGATATTCATAAAACCGTTTACGTAAAGAAACCACATTTCGCGGCTAACTAGGTGAAACGAGACCTACTAGCCACGAGTTCTGAAATCGAAATCCAAAAATCCAGGATTGTAGAGCTCGAAAATTAGTGTGAAATCAAGCTAAAAATCACCGAATTCAGAACTCGGAGTCAATGGATATTCATTAAATCGTTTACGTAAAGAAACCACATTTCGCGGCTAAATAGGTGAAACGAGACCTACTAGCCACGAGTTCTGAAATCGAAATCCGAAAATCCAGGATTGTAGAGCTCGAAAAGTAGTGTGAAATCAAGCTAAAAATCACCGAATTCAGAACTCGGAGTCAACGGATATTCATAAAACCGTTTACGTAAAGAAACCACATTTCGCGGCTAACTAGGTGAAACGAGACCAACTAGCCACGAGTTCTGCAATAAAAATCCGAAACGCCAGGATCGTAGAGCTCGAAAAGTAGTGTGAAATCAAGCTAAAAATTACCGAATTCAGAACTCGGAGTCAACGGATATTCATAAAACCGTTTACGTAAAGAAACCACATTTCGCGGCTAACTAGGTGAAACGAGACCTACTAGCCACGAGTTCTGAAATCAAAATCCGAAATGCAAGGATCGTAGAGCTCGAAAATTAGTGTGAAATCAAGCTAAAAATCACCGAATTCAGAACTCGAAGTCAACGGATATTCATAAAACCGTTTACGTAAAGAAACCACATTTCAAGGCTAACTAGGTGAAACGAGACCTACTAGCCACGAGTTCTGAAATCGAAATCCGAAAATCCAGGATTGTAGAGCTCGAAAATTAGTGTGAAATCAAGCTAAAAATCACCGAATTCAGAACTCGGAGTCAATGGATATTCATTAAATCGTTTACGTAAAGAAACCACATTTCGCGGCTAAATAGGTGAAACGAGACCTACTAGCCACGAGTTCTGAAATCGAAATCCGAAAATCCAGGATTGTAGAGCTCGAAAAGTAGTGTGAAATCAAGCTAAAAATCACCGAATTCAGAACTCGGAGTCAACGGATATTCATAAAACCGTTTACGTAAAGAAACCACATTTCGCGGCTAACTAGGTGAAACGAGACCTACTAGCCACGAATTCTGAAATCAAAATCAGAAATGCCAGGATCGTAGAGCTCAAAAAGTAGTGTGAAATCAAGCTAAAAATCACCGAATTCAGAACTCGGAGTCAACGGATATTCATAAAACCGTTTACGTAAAGAAACCACATTTCACGGCTAAATAGGTGAAACGAGACCTACTAGCCACGAGTTCTGAAATAGAAATCCGAAAACCCAGGATTGTGGAGCTCGAAAAGTAGTGTGAAATCAAGCTAAAAATCACCGAATTCAGAACTCGGAGTCAATGGATATTCATAAAACCGTTTACGTAAAGAAACCACATTTCGCGGCTAAATAGGTGAAACGAGACCTACTAGCCACGAGTTCTGAAATCGAAATCCGAAAATCCAGGATTGTAGAGCTCGAAAAGTAGTGTGAAATCAAGCTCAAAATCACCGAATTCAGAACTCGGAGTCAACGGATATTCATAAAACCGTTTACGTAAAGAAACCACATTTCGCGGCTAACTAGGTGAAACGAGACCAACTAGCCATGAGTTCTGAAATCAAAATCCGAAACTCCATAATCGTAGAGCTTGAAAAGTAGTGTGAAATCAAGCTAAAAATTACCGAATTCAGAACTCGGAGTCAACGGATATTCATAAAACCGTTTACGTAAAGAAACCACATTTCGTGGCTAACTAGGTGAAACGAGACCAACTAGCCACGAGTTCTGAAATAAAAATCCGAAACGCCAGGATCGTAGAGCTCGAAAAGTAGTGTGAAATCAAGCTAAAAATCACCGAATTCAGAACTCGGAGTCAACGGATATTCATAAAACCGTTTACGTAAAGAAACCACATTTCGCGGCTAACTAGGTGAAACGAGACCAACTAGCCACGAGTTCTGAAATAAAAATCCGAAACGCCAGGATCGTAGAGCTCGAAAAGTAGTGTGAAATCAAGCTAAAAATTACCGAATTCAGAACTCGGAGTCAACGGATATTCATAAAACCGTTTACGTAAAGAAACCACATTTCGCGGCTAACTAGGTGAAACGAGACCTACTAGCCACGAGTTCTGAAATCAAAATCCGAAATGCAAGGATCGTAGAGCTCGAAAATTAGTGTGAAATCAAGCTAAAAATCACCGAATTCAGAACTCGGAGTCAACTGATATTCATAAAACCGTTTACGTAAAGAAACCACATTTCGCGGCTAACTAGGTGAAACGAGACCTACTAGCCACGAGTTCTGAAATCGAAATCCGAAAATCCAGGATTGTAGAGCTCGAAAATTAGTGTGAAATCAAGCTAAAAATCACCGAATTCAGAACTCGGAGTCAATGGATATTCATTAAATCGTTTACGTAAAGAAACCACATTTCGCGGCTAAATAGGTGAAACGAGACCTACTAGCCACGAGTTCTGAAATCGAAATCCGAAAATCCAGGATTGTAGAGCTCGAAAAGTAGTGTGAAATCAAGCTAAAAATCACCGAATTCAGAACTCGGAGTCAACGGATATTCATAAAACCGTTTACGTAAAGAAACCACATTTCGCGGCTAACTAGGTGAAACGAGACCAACTAGCCACGAGTTCTGAAATAAAAATCCGAAACGCCAGGATCGTAGAGCTCGAAAAGTAGTGTGAAATCAAGCTAAAAATTACCGAATTCAGAACTCGGAGTCAACGGATATTCATAAAACCGTTTACGTAAAGAAACCACATTTCGCGGCTAACTAGGTGAAACGAGACCTACTAGCCACGAGTTCTGAAATCAAAATCCGAAATGCAAGGATCGTAGAGCTCGAAAATTAGTGTGAAATCAAGCTAAAAATCACCGAATTCAGAACTCGGAGTCAACGGATATTCATAAAACCGTTTACGTAAAGAAACCACATTTCGCGGCTAACTAGGTGAAACGAGACCTACTAGCCACGAGTTCTGAAATCGAAATCCGAAAATCCAGGATTGTAGAGCTCGAAAATTAGTGTGAAATCAAGCTAAAAATCACCGAATTCAGAACTCGGAGTCAATGGATATTCATTAAATCGTTTACGTAAAGAAACCACATTTCGCGGCTAAATAGGTGAAACGAGACCTACTAGCCACGAGTTCTGAAATCGAAATCCGAAAATCCAGGATTGTAGAGCTCGAAAAGTAGTGTGAAATCAAGCTAAAAATCACCGAATTCAGAACTCGGAGTCAACGGATATTCATAAAACCGTTTACGTAAAGAAACCACATTTCGCGGCTAACTAGGTGAAACGAGACCTACTAGCCACGAATTCTGAAATCAAAATCAGAAATGCCAGGATCGTAGAGCTCAAAAAGTAGTGTGAAATCAAGCTAAAAATCACCGAATTCAGAACTCGGAGTCAACGGATATTCATAAAACCGTTTACGTAAAGAAACCACATTTCACGGCTAAATAGGTGAAACGAGACCTACTAGCCACGAGTTCTGAAATAGAAATCCGAAAACCCAGGATTGTGGAGCTCGAAAAGTAGTGTGTAATCAAGCTAAAAATCACCGAATTCAGAACTCGGAGTCAACGGATATTCATAAAACCGTTTACGTAAAGAAACCACATTTCGCGGCTAAATAGGTGTAACGAGAACTACTAGCAACGAGTTCTGAAATCAAAATCCGAAACGGCAAGATTGTAGAGCTCGAAAAGTAGTGTGAAATCAAGCTAAAAATCACCGAATTCAGAACTCGGAGTCAACGGATATTCACAAAACCGTTTACGTAAAGAAACCACATTTCGCGGCTAACTAGGTGAAACGAGACCAACTAGCCACGAGTTCTGAAATCAAAATCCGAAATGCAAGGATCGTAGAGCTCGAAAATTAGTGTGTAATCAAGCTAAAAATCACCGAATTCAGAACTCGGAGTCAATGGATATTCATAAAACCGTTTACGTAAAGAAATCACATTTCGTGGCTAAATAGGTGAAACGAGACCTACTAGCCACGAGTTCTGAAATCGAAATCCGGAAATCCAGGATTGTAGAGCTCGAAAAGTAGTGTGAAATCAAGCTAAAAATCACCGAATTCAGAACTCGGAGTCAACGGATATTCATAAAACCGTTTACGTAAAGAAACCACATTTCGCGGCTAACTAGGTGAAACGAGACCAACTAGCCATGAGTTCTGAAATCAAAATCCGAAACTCCATAATCGTAGAGCTTGAAAAGTAGTGTGAAATCAAGCTAAAAATTACCGAATTCAGAACTCGGAGTCAATGGATATTCATAAAACCGTTTACGTAAAGAAACCACATTTCGCGGCTAACTAGGTGAAACGAGACCAACTAGCCACGAGTTCTGAAATAAAAATCCGAAACTCCAGGATCGTAGAGCTCGAAAAGTAGTGTGAAATCAAGCTAAAAATCACCAAATTCAGAACTCGGAGTCAACGGATATTCATAAAACCGTTTACGTAAAGAAACCACATTTCGCGGCTAACTAGGTGAAACGAGACCTACTAGCCACGAGTTCTAAAATCAAAATCAGAAATGCCAGGATCGTAGAGCTCGAAAAGTAGTGTGAAATCAAGCTAAAAATCACCGAATTCAGAACTCGGAGTCAACGGATATTCATAAAACCGTTTACGTAAAGAAACCACATTTCACGGCTAACTAGGTGAAACGAGACCAACTAGCCACGAGTTCTGAAATCAAAATCCGAAACTCCATAATCGTAGAGCTTGAAAAGTAGTGTGAAATCAAGCTAAAAATTACCGAATTCAGAACTCGGAGTCAACGGATATTCATAAAACCGTTTACGTAAAGAAACCACATTTCGCGGCTAACTAGGTGAATCGAGACCAACTAGTCACGAGTTCTGAAATAAAAATCCGAAACGCCAGGATCGTAGAGCTCGAAAAGTAGTGTGAAATCAAGCTAAAAATCACCGAATTCAGAACTCGGAGTCAACGGATATTCATAAAACCGTTTACGTAAAGAAACCACATTTCGCGGCTAACTAGGTGAAACGAGACCAACTAGCCACGAGTTCTGAAATAAAAATCCGAAACACCAGGATCGTAGAGCTCGAAAAGTAGTGTGAAATCAAGCTAAAAATTACCGAATTCAGAACTCGGAGTCAACCGATATTCATAAAACCGTTTACGTAAAGAAACCACATTTCGCGGCTAACTAGGTGAAACGAGACCAACTAGCCACGAGTTCTGAAATCAAAATCCGAAATGCAAGGATCGTAGAGCTCGAAAATTAGTGTGAAATCAAGCTAAAAATCACCGAATTCAGAACTCGGAGTCAATGGATATTCATAAAACCGTTTACGTAAAGAAATCACATTTCGTGGCTAAATAGGTGAAACGAGACCTACTAGCCACGAGTTCTGAAATCGAAATCCGGAAATCCAGGATTGTAGAGCTCGAAAAGTAGTGTGAAATCAAGCTAAAAATCACCGAATTCAGAACTCGGAGTCAACGGATATTCATAAAACCGTTTACGTAAAGAAACCACATTTCCCGGCTAACTAGGTGAAACGAGACCAACTAGCCATGAGTTCTGAAATCAAAATCCGAAACTCCATAATCGTAGAGCTTGAAAAGTAGTGTGAAATCAAGCTAAAAATTACCGACTTCAGAACTCGGAGTCAACGGATATTCATAAAACCGTTTACGTAAAGAAACCACATTTCGCGGCTAACTAGGTGAAACGAGACCAACTAGCCACGAGTTATGAAATAAAAATCCGAAACTCCAGGATCGTAGAGCTCGAAAAGTAGTGTGAAATCAAGCTAAAAATCACCAAATTCAGAACTCGGAGTCAACGGATATTCATAAAACCGTTTACGTAAAGAAACCACATTTCGCGGCTAACTAGGTGAAACGAGACCTACTAGCCACGAGTTCTAAAATCAAAATCAGAAATGCCTGGATCGTAGAGCTCGAAAAGTAGTGTGAAATCAAGCTAAAAATCACCGAATTCAGAACTCGGAGTCAACGGATATTCATAAAACCGTTTACGTAAAGAAACCACATTTCACGGGTAACTAGGTGAAACGAGACCAACTAGCCACGAGTTCTGAAATCAAAATCCGAAACTCCATAATCGTAGAGCTTGAAAAGTAGTGTGAAATCAAGCTAAAAATTACCGAATTCAGAACTCGGAGTCAACGGATATTCATAAAACCGTTTACGTAAAGAAACCACATTTCGCGGCTAACTAGGTGAATCGAGACCAACTAGTCACGAGTTCTGAAATAAAAATCCGAAACGCCAGGATCGTAGAGCTCGAAAAGTAGTGTGAAATCAAGCTAAAAATCACCGAATTCAGAACTCGGAGTCAACGGATATTCATAAAACCGTTTACGTAAAGAAACCACATTTCGCGGCTAACTAGGTGAAACGAGACCTACTAGCCACGAGTTCTGAAATCGAAATCCGAAAATCCAGGATTGTAGAGCTCGAAAATTAGTGTGAAATCAAGCTAAAAATCACCGAATTCAGAACTCGGAGTCAATGGATATTCATTAAATCGTTTACGTAAAGAAACCACATTTCGCGGCTAAATAGGTGAAACGAGACCTACTAGCCACGAGTTCTGAAATCGAAATCCGAAAATCCAGGATTGTAGAGCTCGAAAAGTAGTGTGAAATCAAGCTAAAAATCACCGAATTCAGAACTCGGAGTCAACGGATATTCATAAAACCGTTTACGTAAAGAAACCACATTTCGCGGCTAACTAGGTGAAACGAGACCTACTAGCCACGAATTCTGAAATCAAAATCAGAAATGCCAGGATCGTAGAGCTCAAAAAGTAGTGTGAAATCAAGCTAAAAATCACCGAATTCAGAACTCGGAGTCAACGGATATTCATAAAACCGTTTACGTAAAGAAACCACATTTCACGGCTAAATAGGTGAAACGAGACCTACTAGCCACGAGTTCTGAAATAGAAATCCGAAAACCCAGGATTGTGGAGCTCGAAAAGTAGTGTGTAATCAAGCTAAAAATCACCGAATTCAGAACTCGGAGTCAACGGATATTCATAAAACCGTTTACGTAAAGAAACCACATTTCGCGGCTAAATAGGTGTAACGAGAACTACTAGCAACGAGTTCTGAAATCAAAATCCGAAACGGCAAGATTGTAGAGCTCGAAAAGTAGTGTGAAATCAAGCTAAAAATCACCGAATTCAGAACTCGGAGTCAACGGATATTCACAAAACCGTTTACGTAAAGAAACCACATTTCGCGGCTAACTAGGTGAAACGAGACCAACTAGCCACGAGTTCTGAAATCGAAATCCGAAATGCAAGGATCGTAGAGCTCGAAAATTAGTGTGAAATCAAGCTAAAAATCATCGAATTCAGAACTCGGAGTCAATGGATATTCATAAAACCGTTTACGTAAAGAAATCACATTTCGTGGCTAAATAGGTGAAACGAGACCTACTAGCCACGAGTTCTGAAATCGAAATCCGGAAATCCAGGATTGTAGAGCTCGAAAAGTAGTGTGAAATCAAGCTAAAAATCACCGAATTCAGAACTCGGAGTCAACGGATATTCATAAAACCGTTTACGTAAAGAAACCACATTTCGCGGCTAACTAGGTGAAACGAGACCAACTAGCCATGAGTTCTGAAATCAAAATCCGAAACTCCATAATCGTAGAGCTTGAAAAGTAGTGTGAAATCAAGCTAAAAATTACCGAATTCAGAACTCGGAGTCAACGGATATTCATAAAACCGTTTACGTAAAGAAACCACATTTCGCGGCTAACTAGGTGAAACGAGACCAACTAGCCACGAGTTATGAAATAAAAATCCGAAACTCCAGGATCGTAGAGCTCGAAAAGTAGTGTGAAATCAAGCTAAAAATCACCAAATTCAGAACTCGGAGTCAACGGATATTCATAAAACCGTTTACGTAAAGAAACCACATTTCGCGGCTAACTAGGTGAAACGAGACCTACTAGCCACGAGTTCTAAAATCAAAATCAGAAATGCCAGGATCGTAGAGCTCGAAAAGTAGTGTGAAATCAAGCTAAAAATCACCGAATTCAGAACTCGGAGTCAACGGATATTCATAAAACCGTTTACGTAAAGAAACCACATTTCACGGCTAACTAGGTGAAACGAGACCAACTAGCCACGAGTTCTGAAATCAAAATCCGAAACTCCATAATCGTAGAGCTTGAAAAGTAGTGTGAAATCAAGCTAAAAATTACCGAATTCAGAACTCGGAGTCAACGGATATTCATAAAACCGTTTACGTAAAGAAACCACATTTCGCGGCTAACTAGGTGAATCGAGACCAACTAGTCACGAGTTCTGAAATAAAAATCCGAAACGCCAGGATCGTAGAGCTCGAAAAGTAGTGTGAAATCAAGCTAAAAATCACCGAATTCAGAACTCGGAGTCAACGGATATTCATAAAACCGTTTACGTAAAGAAACCACATTTCGCGGCTAACTAGGTGAAACGAGACCAACTAGCCACGAGTTCTGAAATAAAAATCCGAAACACCAGGATCGTAGAGCTCGAAAAGTAGTGTGAAATCAAGCTAAAAATTACCGAATTCAGAACTCGGAGTCAACGGATATTCATAAAACCGTTTACGTAAAGAAACCACATTTCGCGGCTAACTAGGTGAAACGAGACCTACTAGCCACGAGTTCTGAAATCAAAATCCGAAATGCAAGGATCGTAGAGCTCGAAAATTAGTGTGAAATCAAGCTAAAAATCACCGAATTCAGAACTCGGAGTCAACGGATATTCATAAAACCGTTTACGTAAAGAAACCACATTTCGCGGCTAACTAGATGAAACGAGACCTACTAGCCACGAGTTCTGAAATCGAAATCCGAAAATCCAGGATTGTAGAGCTCGAAAAGTAGTGTGAAATCAAGCTAAAAATCACTGAATTCAGAACTCGGAGTCAATGGATATTCATAAAACCGTTTACGTAAAGAAACCACATTTCGCGGCTAAATAGGTGAAACGAGACCTACTAGCCACGAGTTCTGAAATCGAAATCCGAAAATCCAGGATTGTAGAGCTCGAAAAGTAGTGTGAAATCAAGCTAAAAATCACCGAATTCAGAACTCGGAGTCAACGGATATTCATAAAACCGTTTACGTAAAGAAACCACATTTCGCGACTAACTAGGTGAAACGAGACCAACTAGCCATGAGTTCTGAAATCAAAATCCGAAACTCCATAATCGTAGAGCTTGAAAAGTAGTGTGAAATCAAGCTAAAAATTACCGAATTCAGAACTCGGAGTCAACGGATATTCATAAAACCGTTTACGTAAAGAAACCACATTTCGCGGCTAACTAGGTGAAACGAGACCAACTAGCCACGAGTTCTGAAATAAAAATCCGAAAGCCAGGATCGTAGAGCTCGAAAAGTAGTGTGAAATCAAGCTAAAAATCACCGAATTCAGAACTCGGAGTCAACGGATATTCATAAAACCGTTTACGTAGAGAAACCACATTTCGCGGCTAACTAGGTGAAACGAGACCTACTAGCCACGAGTTCTGAAATCAAAATCAGAAATGCCAGGATCGTAGAGCTCGAAAAGTAGTGTGAAATCAAGCTAAAAATCACCGAATTCAGAACTCGGAGTCAACGGATATTCATAAAACCGTTTACGTAAAGAAACCACATTTCACGGCTAAATAGGTGAAACGAGACCTACTAGCCACGAGTTCTGAAATCGAAATCCGAAATGCAAGGATCGTAGAGCTCGAAAATTAGTGTGAAATCAAGCTAAAAATCACCGAATTCAGAACTCGGAGTCAACGGATATTCATAAAACCGTTTACGTAAAGAAACCACATTTCGCGGCTAACTAGGTGAAACGAGACCTACTAGCCACGAGTTGTGAAATCAAAATCCGAAATGCAAGGATCGTAGAGCTCGAAAATTAGTGTGAAATCAAGCTAAAAATCACCGAATTCAGAACTCGGAGTCAACGGATATTCATAAAACCGTTTACGTAAAGAAACCACATTTCGCGGCTAACTAGGTGAAACGAGACCTACTAGCCACGAGTTCTGAAATCGAAATCCGAAAATCCAGGATTGTAGAGCTCGAAAATTAGTGTGAAATCAAGCTAAAAATCACCG
The DNA here is from genome assembly GCA_963580455.1 of Euonymus europaeus. Classification (NCBI taxonomy): domain Eukaryota; kingdom Viridiplantae; phylum Streptophyta; class Magnoliopsida; order Celastrales; family Celastraceae; genus Euonymus; species Euonymus europaeus. The sequence continues at coordinate 505,664 of OY756964.1, forward strand.
AATTCAGAACTCGGAGTCAATGGATATTCATTAAATCGTTTACGTAAAGAAACCACATTTCGCGGCTAAATAGGTGAAACGAGACCTACTAGCCACGAGTTCTGAAATCGAAATCCGAAAATCCAGGATTGTAGAGCTCGAAAAGTAGTGTGAAATCAAGCTAAAAATCACCGAATTCAGAACTCGGAGTCAACGGATATTCATAAAACCGTTTACGTAAAGAAACCACATTTCGCGGCTAACTAGGTGAAACGAGACCTACTAGCCACGAATTCTGAAATCAAAATCAGAAATGCCAGGATCGTAGAGCTCGAAAAGTAGTGTGAAATCAAGCTAAAAATCACCGAATTCAGAACTCGGAGTCAACGGATATTCATAAAACCGTTTACGTAAAGAAACCACATTTCACGGCTAAATAGGTGAAACGAGACCTACTAGCCACGAGTTCTGAAATCGAAATCCGAAAACCCAGGATTGTGGAGCTCGAAAAGTAGTGTGTAATCAAGCTAAAAATCACCGAATTCAGAACTCGGAGTCAACGGATATTCATAAAACCGTTTACGTAAAGAAACCACATTTCGCGGCTAAATAGGTGTAACGAGAACTACTAGCAACGAGTTCTGAAATCAAAATCCGAAACGGCAAGATTGTAGAGCTCGAAAAGTAGTGTGAAATCAAGCTAAAAATCACCGAATTCAGAACTCGGAGTCAACGGATATTCACAAAACCGTTTACGTAAAGAAACCACATTTCGCGGCTAACTAGGTGAAACGAGACCAACTTGCCACGAGTTCTGAAATCAAAATCCGAAATGCAAGGATCGTAGAGCTCGAAAATTAGTGTGGAATCAAGCTAAAAATCACCGAATTCAGAACTCGGAGTCAATGGATATTCATAAAACCGTTTACGTAAAGAAATCACATTTCGTGGCTAAATAGGTGAAACGAGACCTACTAGCCACGAGTTCTGAAATCGAAATCCGGAAATCCAGGATTGTAGAGCTCGAAAAGTAGTGTGAAATCAAGCTAAAAATCACCGAATTCAGAACTCGGAGTCAACGGATATTCATAAAACCGTTTACGTAAAGAAACCACATTTCGCGGCTAACTAGGTGAAACGAGACCAACTATCCATGAGTTCTGAAATCAAAATCCGAAACTCCATAATCGTAGAGCTTGAAAAGTAGTGTGAAATCAAGCTAAAAATTACCGAATTCAGAACTCGGAGTCAACGGATATTCATAAAACCGTTTACGTAAAGAAACCACATTTCGCGGCTAACTAGGTGAAACGAGACCAACTAGCCACGAGTTCTGAAATAAAAATCCGAAACTCCAGGATCGTAGAGCTCGAAAAGTAGTGTGAAATCAAGCTAAAAATCACCAAATTCAGAACTCGGAGTCAACGGATATTCATAAAACCGTTTACGTAAAGAAACCACATTTCGCGGCTAACTAGGTGAAACGAGACCTACTAGCCACGAGTTCTGAAATCGAAATCCGAAAATCCAGGATTGTAGAGCTCGAAAATTAGTGTGAAATCAAGCTAAAAATCACCGAATTCAGAACTCGGAGTCAATGGATATTCATTAAATCGTTTACGTAAAGAAACCACATTTCGCGGCTAAATAGGTGAAACGAGACCTACTAGCCACGAGTTCTGAAATCGAAATCTGAAAATCCAGGATTGTAGAGCTCGAAAAGTAGTGTGAAATCAAGCTAAAAATCACCGAATTCAGAACTCGGAGTCAACGGATATTCATAAAACCGTTTACGTAAAGAAACCACATTTCGCGGCTAACTAGGTGAAACGAGACCTACTAGCCACGAATTCTGAAATCAAAATCAGAAATGCCAGGATCGTAGAGCTCGAAAAGTAGTGTGAAATCAAGCTAAAAATCACCGAATTCAGAACTCGGAGTCAACGGATATTCATAAAACCGTTTACGTAAAGAAACCACATTTCACGGCTAAATAGGTGAAACGAGACCTACTAGCCACGAGTTCTGAAATCGAAATCCGAAAACCCAGGATTGTGGAGCTCGAAAAGTAGTGTGTAATCAAGCTAAAAATCACCGAATTCAGAACTCGGAGTCAACGGATATTCATAAAACCGTTTACGTAAAGAAACCACATTTCGCGGCTAAATAGGTGTAACGAGAACTACTAGCAACGAGTTCTGAAATCAAAATCCGAAACGGCAAGATTGTAGAGCTCGAAAAGTAGTGTGAAATCAAGCTAAAAATCACCGAATTCAGAACTCGGAGTCAACGGATATTCACAAAACCGTTTACGTAAAGAAACCACATTTCGCGGCTAACTAGGTGAAACGAGACCAACTAGCCACGAGTTCTGAAATCAAAATCCGAAATGCAAGGATCGTAGAGCTCGAAAATTAGTGTGGAATCAAGCTAAAAATCACCGAATTCAGAACTCGGAATCAATGGATATTCATAAAACCGTTTACGTAAAGAAATCACATTTCGTGGCTAAATAGGTGAAACGAGACCTACTAGCCACGAGTTCTGAAATCGAAATCCGGAAATCCAGGATTGTAGAGCTCGAAAAGTAGTGTGAAATCAAGCTAAAAATCACCGAATTCAGAACTCGGAGTCAACGGATATTCATAAAACCGTTTACGTAAAGAAACCACATTTCGCGGCTAACTAGGTGAAACGAGACCAACTATCCATGAGTTCTGAAATCAAAATCCGAAACTCCATAATCGTAGAGCTTGAAAAGTAGTGTGAAATCAAGCTAAAAATTACCGAATTCAGAACTCGGAGTCAACGGATATTCATAAAACCGTTTACGTAAAGAAACCACATTTCGCGGCTAACTAGGTGAAACGAGACCAACTAGCCACGAGTTCTGAAATAAAAATCCGAAACTCCAGGATCGTAGAGCTCGAAAAGTAGTGTGAAATCAAGCTAAAAATCACCAAATTCAGAACTCGGAGTCAACGGATATTCATAAAACCGTTTACGTAAAGAAACCACATTTCGCGGCTAACTAGGTGAAACGAGACCTACTAGCCACGAGTTCTAAAATCAAAATCAGAAATGCCAGGATCGTAGAGCTCGAAAAGTAGTGTGAAATCAAGCTAAAAATCACCGAATTCAGAACTCGGAGTCAACGGATATTCATAAAACCGTTTACGTAAAGAAACCACATTTCACGGCTAACTAGGTGAAACGAGACCAACTAGCCACGAGTTCTGAAATCAAAATCCGAAACTCCATAATCGTAGAGCTTGAAAAGTAGTGTGAAATCAAGCTAAAAATTACCGAATTCAGAACTCGGAGTCAACGGATATTCATAAAACCGTTTACGTAAAGAAACCACATTTCGCGGCTAACTAGGTGAATCGAGACCAACTAGTCACGTGTTCTGAAATAAAAATCCGAAACGCCAGGATCGTAGAGCTCGAAAAGTAGTGTGAAATCAAGCTAAAAATCACCGAATTCAGAACTCGGAGTCAACGGATATTCATAAAACCGTTTACGTAAAGAAACCACATTTCGCGGCTAACTAGGTGAAACGAGACCAACTAGCCACGAGTTCTGAAATAAAAATCCGAAAGACCAGGATCGTAGAGCTCGAAAAGTAGTGTGAAATCAAGCTAAAAATCACCGAATTCAGAACTCGGAGTCAACGGATATTCATAAAACCGTTTACGTAAAGAAACCACATTTCACGGCTAAATAGGTGAAACGAGACCTACTAGCCACGAGTTCTGAAATCGAAATCCGAAAACCCAGGATTGTGGAGCTCGAAAAGTAGTGTGTAATCAAGCTAAAAATCACCGAATTCAGAACTCGGAGTCAACGGATATTCATAAAACCGTTTACGTAAAGAAACCACATTTCGCGGCTAAATAGGTGTAACGAGAACTACTAGCAACGAGTTCTGAAATCAAAATCCGAAAAGGCAAGATTGTAGAGCTCGAAAAGTAGTGTGAAATCAAGCTAAAAATCACCGAATTCAGAACTCGGAGTCAACGGATATTCACAAAACCGTTTACGTAAAGAAACCACATTTCGCGGCTAACTAGGTGAAACGAGACCAACTAGCCACGAGTTCTGAAATCAAAATCCGAAATGCAAGGATCGTAGAGCTCGAAAATTAGTGTGAAATCAAGCTAAAAATCACCGAATTCAGAACTCGGAGTCAATGGATATTCATAAAACCGTTTACGTAAAGAAATCACATTTCGTGGCTAAATAGGTGAAACGAGACCTACTAGCCACGAGTTCTGAAATCGAAATCCGGAAATCCAGGATTGTAGAGCTCGAAAAGTAGTGTGAAATCAAGCTAAAAATCACCGAATTCAGAACTCGGAGTCAACGGATATTCATAAAACCGTTTACGTAAAGAAACCACATTTCACGGCTAACTAGGTGAAACGAGACCAACTAGCCATGAGTTCTGAAATCAAAATCCGAAACTCCATAATCGTAGAGCTTGAAAAGTAGTGTGAAATCAAGCTAAAAATTACCGAATTCAGAACTCGGAGTCAACGGATATTCATAAAACCGTTTACGTAAAGAAACCACATTTCGCGGCTAACTAGGTGAAACGAGACCAACTAGCCACGAGTTCTGAAATAAAAATCCGAAACTCCAGGATCGTAGAGCTCGAAAAGTAGTGTGAAATCAAGCTAAAAATCACCAAATTCAGAACTCGGAGTCAACGGATATTCATAAAACCGTTTACGTAAAGAAACCACATTTCGCGGCTAACTAGGTGAAACGAGACCTACTAGCCACGAGTTCTAAAATCAAAATCAGAAATGCCAGGATCGTAGAGCTCGAAAAGTAGTGTGAAATCAAGCTAAAAATCACCGAATTCAGAACTCGGAGTCAACGGATATTCATAAAACCGTTTACGTAAAGAAACCACATTTCACGGCTAACTAGGTGAAACGAGACCAACTAGCCACGAGTTCTGAAATCAAAATCCGAAACTCCATAATCGTAGAGCTTGAAAAGTAGTGTGAAATCAAGCTAAAAATCACCGAATTCAGAACTCGGAGTCAACGGATATTCATAAAACCGTTTACGTAAAGAAACCACATTTCGCGGCTAACTAGGTGAAACGAGACCAACTAGCCACGAGTTCTGAAATAAAAATCCGAAAGACCAGGATCGTAGAGCTCGAAAAGTAGTGTGAAATCAAGCTAAAAATCACCGAATTCAGAACTCGGAGTCAACGGATATTCATAAAACCGTTTACGTAAAGAAACCACATTTCACGGCTAAATAGGTGAAACGAGACCTACTAGCCACGAGTTCTGAAATCGAAATCCGAAAACCCAGGATTGTGGAGCTCGAAAAGTAGTGTGTAATCAAGCTAAAAATCACCGAATTCAGAACTCGGAGTCAACGGATATTCATAAAACCGTTTACGTAAAGAAACCACATTTCGCGGCTAAATAGGTGTAACGAGAACTACTAGCAACGAGTTCTGAAATCAAAATCCGAAAAGGCAAGATTGTAGAGCTCGAAAAGTAGTGTGAAATCAAGCTAAAAATCACCGAATTCAGAACTCGGAGTCAACGGATATTCATAAAACCGTTTACGTAAAGAAACCACATTTCGCGGCTAACTAGGTGAAACGAGACCTACTAGCCACGAGTTCTAAAATCAAAATCAGAAATGCCAGGATCGTAGAGCTCGAAAAGTAGTGTGAAATCAAGCTAAAAATCACCGAATTCAGAACTCGGAGTCAACGGATATTCATAAAACCGTTTACGTAAAGAAACCACATTTCACGGCTAACTAGGTGAAACGAGACCAACTAGCCACGAGTTCTGAAATAAAAATCCGAAACGCCAGGATCGTAGAGCTCGAAAAGTAGTGTGAAATCAAGCTAAAAATCACCGAATTCAGAACTCGGAGTCAACGGATATTCATAAAACCGTTTACGTAAAGAAACCACATTTCACGGCTAAATAGGTGAAACGAGACCTACTAGCCACGAGTTCTGAAATCGAAATCCGAAAACCCAGGATTGTGGAGCTCGAAAAGTAGTGTGTAATCAAGCTAAAAATCACCGAATTCAGAACTCGGAGTCAACGGATATTCATAAAACCGTTTACGTAAAGAAACCACATTTCGCGGCTAAATAGGTGTAACGAGAACTACTAGCAACGAGTTCTGAAATCAAAATCCGAAAAGGCAAGATTGTAGAGCTCGAAAAGTAGTGTGAAATCAAGCTAAAAATCACCGAATTCAGAACTCGGAGTCAACGGATATTCACAAAACCGTTTACGTAAAGAAACCACATTTCGCGGCTAACTAGGTGAAACGAGACCAACTAGCCACGAGTTCTGAAATCAAAATCCGAAATGCAAGGATCGTAGAGCTCGAAAATTAGTGTGAAATCAAGCTAAAAATCACCGAATTCAGAACTCGGAGTCAATGGATATTCATAAAACCGTTTACGTAAAGAAATCACATTTCGTGGCTAAATAGGTGAAACGAGACCTACTAGCCACGAGTTCTGAAATCGAAATCCGGAAATCCAGGATTGTAGAGCTCGAAAAGTAGTGTGAAATCAAGCTAAAAATCACCGAATTCAGAACTCGGAGTCAACGGATATTCATAAAACCGTTTACGTAAAGAAACCACATTTCACGGCTAACTAGGTGAAACGAGACCAACTAGCCATGAGTTCTGAAATCAAAATCCGAAACTCCATAATCGTAGAGCTTGAAAAGTAGTGTGAAATCAAGCTAAAAATTACCGAATTCAGAACTCGGAGTCAACGGATATTCATAAAACCGTTTACGTAAAGAAACCACATTTCGCGGCTAACTAGGTGAAACGAGACCAACTAGCCACGAGTTCTGAAATAAAAATCCGAAACTCCAGGATCGTAGAGCTCGAAAAGTAGTGTGAAATCAAGCTAAAAATCACCAAATTCAGAACTCGGAGTCAACGGATATTCATAAAACCGTTTACGTAAAGAAACCACATTTCGCGGCTAACTAGGTGAAACGAGACCTACTAGCCACGAGTTCTAAAATCAAAATCAGAAATGCCAGGATCGTAGAGCTCGAAAAGTAGTGTGAAATCAAGCTAAAAATCACCGAATTCAGAACTCGGAGTCAACGGATATTCATAAAACCGTTTACGTAAAGAAACCACATTTCACGGCTAACTAGGTGAAACGAGACCAACTAGCCACGAGTTCTGAAATCAAAATCCGAAACTCCATAATCGTAGAGCTTGAAAAGTAGTGTGAAATCAAGCTAAAAATCACCGAATTCAGAACTCGGAGTCAACGGATATTCATAAAACCGTTTACGTAAAGAAACCACATTTCGCGGCTAACTAGGTGAAACGAGACCAACTAGCCACGAGTTCTGAAATAAAAATCCGAAAGACCAGGATCGTAGAGCTCGAAAAGTAGTGTGAAATCAAGCTAAAAATCACCGAATTCAGAACTCGGAGTCAACGGATATTCATAAAACCGTTTACGTAAAGAAACCACATTTCACGGCTAAATAGGTGAAACGAGACCTACTAGCCACGAGTTCTGAAATCGAAATCCGAAAACCCAGGATTGTGGAGCTCGAAAAGTAGTGTGTAATCAAGCTAAAAATCACCGAATTCAGAACTCGGAGTCAACGGATATTCATAAAACCGTTTACGTAAAGAAACCACATTTCGCGGCTAAATAGGTGTAACGAGAACTACTAGCAACGAGTTCTGAAATCAAAATCCGAAAAGGCAAGATTGTAGAGCTCGAAAAGTAGTGTGAAATCAAGCTAAAAATCACCGAATTCAGAACTCGGAGTCAACGGATATTCATAAAACCGTTTACGTAAAGAAACCACATTTCGCGGCTAACTAGGTGAAACGAGACCTACTAGCCACGAGTTCTAAAATCAAAATCAGAAATGCCAGGATCGTAGAGCTCGAAAAGTAGTGTGAAATCAAGCTAAAAATCACCGAATTCAGAACTCGGAGTCAACGGATATTCATAAAACCGTTTACGTAAAGAAACCACATTTCACGGCTAACTAGGTGAAACGAGACCAACTAGCCACGAGTTCTGAAATAAAAATCCGAAACGCCAGGATCGTAGAGCTCGAAAAGTAGTGTGAAATCAAGCTAAAAATCACCGAATTCAGAACTCGGAGTCAACGGATATTCATAAAACCGTTTACGTAAAGAAACCACATTTCGCGGCTAACTAGGTGAAACGAGACCAACTAGCCACGAGTTCTGAAATAAAAATCCGAAAGACCAGGATCGTAGAGCTCGAAAAGTAGTGTGAAATCAAGCTAAAAATCACCGAATTCAGAACTCGGAGTCAACGGATATTCATAAAACCGTTTACGTAAAGAAACCACATTTCACGGCTAAATAGGTGAAACGAGACCTACTAGCCACGAGTTCTGAAATCGAAATCCGAAAACCCAGGATCGTAGAGCTCGAAAAGTAGTGTGTAATCAAGCTAAAAATCACCGAATTCAGAACTCGGAGTCAACGGATATTCATAAAACCGTTTACGTAAAGAAACCACATTTCACGGCTAAATAGGTGAAACGAGACCTACTAGCCACGAGTTCTGAAATCGAAATCCGAAAACCCAGGATCGTAGAGCTCGAAAAGTAGTGTGTAATCAAGCTAAAAATCACCGAATTCAGAACTCGGAGTCAACGGATATTCATAAAACCGTTTACGTAAAGAAACCACATTTCGCGGCTAACTAGGTGAAACGAGACCAACTAGCCACGAGTTCTGAAATAAAAATCCGAAAGACCAGGATCGTAGAGCTCGAAAAGTAGTGTGAAATCAAGCTAAAAATCACCGAATTCAGAACTCGGAGTCAACGGATATTCATAAAACCGTTTACGTAAAGAAACCACATTTCACGGCTAAATAGGTGAAACGAGACCTACTAGCCACGAGTTCTGAAATCGAAATCCGAAAACCCAGGATCGTAGAGCTCGAAAAGTAGTGTGTAATCAAGCTAAAAATCACCGAATTCAGAACTCGGAGTCAACGGATATTCATAAAACCGTTTACGTAAAGAAACCACATTTCACGGCTAAATAGGTGAAACGAGACCTACTAGCCACGAGTTCTGAAATCGAAATCCGAAAACCCAGGATTGTGGAGCTCGAAAAGTAGTGTGTAATCAAGCTAAAAATCACCGAATTCAGAACTCGGAGTCAACGGATATTCATAAAACCGTTTACGTAAAGAAACCACATTTCGCGGCTAAATAGGTGTAACGAGAACTACTAGCAACGAGTTCTGAAATCAAAATCCGAAAAGGCAAGGATCGTAGAGCTCAAAAATTAGTGTGAAATCAAGCTAAAAATCACCGAATTCAGAACTCGGAGTCAATGGATATTCATAAAACCGTTTACGTAAAGAAATCACATTTCGTGGCTAAATAGGTGAAACGAGACCTACTAGCCACGAGTTCTGAAATCGAAATCCGGAAATCCAGGATTGTAGAGCTCGAAAAGTAGTGTGAAATCAAGCTAAAAATCACCGAATTCAGAACTCGGAGTCAACGGATATTCATAAAACCGTTTACGTAAAGAAACCACATTTCACGGCTAACTAGGTGAAACGAGACCAACTAGCCATGAGTTCTGAAATCAAAATCCGAAACTCCATAATCGTAGAGCTTGAAAAGTAGTGTGAAATCAAGCTAAAAATTACCGAATTCAGAACTCGGAGTCAACGGATATTCATAAAACCGTTTACGTAAAGAAACCACATTTCGCGGCTAACTAGGTGAAACGAGACCAACTAGCCACGAGTTCTGAAATAAAAATCCGAAACTCCAGGATCGTAGAGCTCGAAAAGTAGTGTGAAATCAAGCTAAAAATCACCAAATTCAGAACTCGGAGTCAACGGATATTCATAAAACCGTTTACGTAAAGAAACCACATTTCGCGGCTAACTAGGTGAAACGAGACCTACTAGCCACGAGTTCTAAAATCAAAATCAGAAATGCCAGGATCGTAGAGCTCGAAAAGTAGTGTGAAATCAAGCTAAAAATCACCGAATTCAGAACTCGGAGTCAACGGATATTCATAAAACCGTTTACGTAAAGAAACCACATTTCACGGCTAACTAGGTGAAACGAGACCAACTAGCCACGAGTTCTGAAATCAAAATCCGAAACTCCATAATCGTAGAGCTTGAAAAGTAGTGTGAAATCAAGCTAAAAATCACCGAATTCAGAACTCGGAGTCAACGGATATTCATAAAACCGTTTACGTAAAGAAACCACATTTCGCGGCTAACTAGGTGAAACGAGACCAACTAGCCACGAGTTCTGAAATAAAAATCCGAAAGACCAGGATCGTAGAGCTCGAAAAGTAGTGTGAAATCAAGCTAAAAATCACCGAATTCAGAACTCGGAGTCAACGGATATTCATAAAACCGTTTACGTAAAGAAACCACATTTCACGGCTAAATAGGTGAAACGAGACCTACTAGCCACGAGTTCTGAAATCGAAATCCGAAAACCCAGGATTGTGGAGCTCGAAAAGTAGTGTGTAATCAAGCTAAAAATCACCGAATTCAGAACTCGGAGTCAACGGATATTCATAAAACCGTTTACGTAAAGAAACCACATTTCGCGGCTAAATAGGTGTAACGAGAACTACTAGCAACGAGTTCTGAAATCAAAATCCGAAAAAGCAAGATTGTAGAGCTCGAAAAGTAGTGTGAAATCAAGCTAAAAATCACCGAATTCAGAACTCGGAGTCAACGGATATTCATAAAACCGTTTACGTAAAGAAACCACATTTCGCGGCTAACTAGGTGAAACGAGACCTACTAGCCACGAGTTCTAAAATCAAAATCCGAAATGCCAGGATCGTAGAGCTCGAAAAGTAGTGTGAAATCAAGCTAAAAATCACCGAATTCAGAACTCGGAGTCAACGGATATTCATAAAACCGTTTACGTAAAGAAACCACATTTCACGGCTAAATAGGTGAAACGAGACCAACTAGCCACGAGTTCTGAAATCAAAATCCGAAACGCCAGGATTGTAGAGCTCGAAAAGTAGTGTGAAATCAAGCTAAAAATCACCGAATTCAGAACTCGGAGTCAACGGATATTCATAAAACCGTTTACGTAAAGAAACCACATTTCGCGGCTAAATAGGTGTAACGAGAACTACTAGCAACGAGTTCTGAAATCAAAATCCGAAAAGGCAAGATTGTAGAGCTCGAAAAGTAGTGTGAAATCAAGCTAAAAATCACCGAATTCAGAACTCGGAGTCAACGGATATTCACAAAACCGTTTACGTAAAGAAACCACATTTCGCGGCTAACTAGGTGAAACGAGACCAACTAGCCACGAGTTCTGAAATCAAAATCCGAAATGCAAGGATCGTAGAGCTCGAAAATTAGTGTGAAATCAAGCTAAAAATCACCGAATTCAGAACTCGGAGTCAATGGATATTCATAAAACCGTTTACGTAAAGAAATCACATTTCGTGGCTAAATAGGTGAAACGAGACCTACTAGCCACGAGTTCTGAAATCGAAATCCGGAAATCCAGGATTGTAGAGCTCGAAAAGTAGTGTGAAATCAAGCTAAAAATCACCGAATTCAGAACTCGGAGTCAACGGATATTCATAAAACCGTTTACGTAAAGAAACCACATTTCACGGCTAACTAGGTGAAACGAGACCAACTAGCCATGAGTTCTGAAATCAAAATCCGAAACTCCATAATCGTAGAGCTTGAAAAGTAGTGTGAAATCAAGCTAAAAATTACCGAATTCAGAACTCGGAGTCAACGGATATTCATAAAACCGTTTACGTAAAGAAACCACATTTCGCGGCTAACTAGGTGAAACGAGACCAACTAGCCAAGAGTTCTGAAATAAAAATCCGAAACTCCAGGATCGTAGAGCTCGAATAGTAGTGTGAAATCAAGCTAAAAATCACCAAATTCAGAACTCGGAGTCAACGGATATTCATAAAACCGTTTACGTAAAGAAACCACATTTCGCGGCTAACTAGGTGAAACGAGACCTACTAGCCACGAGTTCTAAAATCAAAATCAGAAATGCCAGGATCGTAGAGCTCGAAAAGTAGTGTGAAATCAAGCTAAAAATCACCGAATTCAGAACTCGGAGTCAACGGATATTCATAAAACCGTTTACGTAAAGAAACCACATTTCACGGCTAACTAGGTGAAACGAGACCAACTAGCCACGAGTTCTGAAATCAAAATCCGAAACTCCATAATCGTAGAGCTTGAAAAGTAGTGTGAAATCAAGCTAAAAATCACCGAATTCAGAACTCGGAGTCAACGGATATTCATAAAACCGTTTACGTAAAGAAACCACATTTCGCGGCTAACTAGGTGAAACGAGACCAACTAGCCACGAGTTCTGAAATAAAAATCCGAAAGACCAGGATCGTAGAGCTCGAAAAGTAGTGTGAAATCAAGCTAAAAATCACCGAATTCAGAACTCGGAGTCAACGGATATTCATAAAACCGTTTACGTAAAGAAACCACATTTCACGGCTAAATAGGTGAAACGAGACCTACTAGCCACGAGTTCTGAAATCGAAATCCGAAAACCCAGGATTGTGGAGCTCGAAAAGTAGTGTGTAATCAAGCTAAAAATCACCGAATTCAGAACTCGGAGTCAACGGATATTCATAAAACCGTTTACGTAAAGAAACCACATTTCGCGGCTAAATAGGTGTAACGAGAACTACTAGCAACGAGTTCTGAAATCAAAATCCGAAAAAGCAAGATTGTAGAGCTCGAAAAGTAGTGTGAAATCAAGCTAAAAATCACCGAATTCAGAACTCGGAGTCAACGGATATTCATAAAACCGTTTACGTAAAGAAACCACATTTCGCGGCTAACTAGGTGAAACGAGACCTACTAGCCACGAGTTCTAAAATCAAAATCCGAAATGCCAGGATCGTAGAGCTCGAAAAGTAGTGTGAAATCAAGCTAAAAATCACCGAATTCAGAACTCGGAGTCAACGGATATTCATAAAACCGTTTATGTAAAGAAACCACATTTCACGGCTAAATAGGTGAAACGAGACCAACTAGCCACGAGTTCTGAAATCAAAATCCGAAACGCCAGGATTGTAGTGCTCGAAAAGTAGTGTGAAATCAAGCTAAAAATCACCGAATTCAGAACTCGGAGTCAACGGATATTCATAAAACCGTTTACGTAAAGAAACCACATTTCGCGGCTAACTAGGTGAAACGAGACCAACTAGCCACGAGTTCTGAAATAAAAATCCGAAAGACCAGGATCGTAGAGCTCGAAAAGTAGTGTGAAATCAAGCTAAAAATCACCGAATTCAGAACTCGGAGTCAACGGATATTCATAAAACCGTTTACGTAAAGAAACCACATTTCACGGCTAAATAGGTGAAACGAGACCTACTAGCCACGAGTTCTGAAATCGAAATCCGAAAACCCAGGATTGTGGAGCTCGAAAAGTAGTGTGTAATCAAGCTAAAAATCACCGAATTCAGAACTCGGAGTCAACGGATATTCATAAAACCGTTTACGTAAAGAAACCACATTTCGCGGCTAAATAGGTGTAACGAGAACTACTAGCAACGAGTTCTGAAATCAAAATCCGAAAAGGCAAGATTGTAGAGCTCGAAAAGTAGTGTGAAATCAAGCGAAAAATCACCGAATTCAGAACTCGGAGTCAACGGATATTCACAAAACCGTTTACGTAAAGAAACCACATTTCGCGGCTAACTAGGTGAAACGAGACCAACTAGCCACGAGTTCTGAAATCAAAATCCGAAATGCAAGGATCGTAGAGCTCGAAAATTAGTGTGAAATCAAGCTAAAAATCACCGAATTCAGAACTCGGAGTCAATGGATATTCATAAAACCGTTTACGTAAAGAAATCACATTTCGTGGCTAAATAGGTGAAACGAGACCTACTAGCCACGAGTTCTGAAATCGAAATCCGGAAATCCAGGATTGTAGAGCTCGAAAAGTAGTGTGAAATCAAGCTAAAAATCACCGAATTCAGAACTCGGAGTCAACGGATATTCATAAAACCGTTTACGTAAAGAAACCACATTTCACGGCTAACTAGGTGAAACGAGACCAACTAGCCATGAGTTCTGAAATCAAAATCCGAAACTCCATAATCGTAGAGCTTGAAAAGTAGTGTGAAATCAAGCTAAAAATTACCGAATTCAGAACTCGGAGTCAACGGATATTCATAAAACCGTTTACGTAAAGAAACCACATTTCGCGGCTAACTAGGTGAAACGAGACCAACTAGCCACGAGTTCTGAAATAAAAATCCGAAACTCCAGGATCGTAGAGCTCGAAAAGTAGTGTGAAATCAAGCTAAAAATCACCAAATTCAGAACTCGGAGTCAACGGATATTCATAAAACCGTTTACGTAAAGAAACCACATTTCGCGGCTAACTAGGTGAAACGAGACCTACTAGCCACGAGTTCTAAAATCAAAATCAGAAATGCCAGGATCGTAGAGCTCGAAAAGTAGTGTGAAATCAAGCTAAAAATCACCGAATTCAGAACTCGGAGTCAACGGATATTCATAAAACCGTTTACGTAAAGAAACCACATTTCACGGCTAACTAGGTGAAACGAGACCAACTAGCCACGAGTTCTGAAATCAAAATCCGAAACTCCATAATCGTAGAGCTTGAAAAGTAGTGTGAAATCAAGCGAAAAATTACCGAATTCAGAACTCGGAGTCAACGGATATTCATAAAACCGTTTACGTAAAGAAACCACATTTCGCGGCTAACTAGGTGAAACGAGCACACTAGCCACGAGTTCTGAAATAAAAATCCGAAACGCCAGGATCGTAGAGCTCGAAAAGTAGTGTGAAATAAAGCTAAAAATCACCGAATTCAGAACTCGGAGTCAACGGATATTCATAAAACCGTTTACGTAAAGAAACCACATTTTGCGGCTAACTAGGTGAAACGAGACCTACTAGCCACGAGTTCTGAAATCGAAATCCGAAAACCCAGGATTGTAGAGCTCAAAAAGTAGTGTGACATCAAGCTAAAAATCACCGAATTCAGAACTCGGAGTCAACGGATAGTCATAAAACCGTTTACGTAAAGAAACCACATTTCGCGGCAAACTAGGTGAAACGAGGCCTACTAGCCACGAGTTCTGAAATCGAAATCCGAAAACCCAGGATTGTAGAGCTCGAAAAGTAGTGTGAAATCAAGCTAAAAATCACCGAATTCAGAACTCGGAGTCAACGGATATTCATAAAACCGTTTACGTAAAGAAACCACATTTCGCGGCTAACTAGGTTAAACAAGACCAACTAGCCAGGAGTTCTGAAATAAAAATCCGAAACGCCAGGATCGTAGAGCTCGAAAAGTAGTGTGAAATCAAGCTAAAAATCACCGAATTCAGAACTCGGAGTCAACGGATATTCATAAAACCGTTTACGTAAAGAAACCACATTTCGCGGCTAACTAGGTGAAACGAGACCAACTAGCCACGAGTTCTGAAATAAAAATCCGAAACACCAGGATCGTAGAGCTCGAAAAGTAGTGTGAAATCAAGCTAAAAATTACCGAATTCAGAACTCGGAGTCAACGGATATTCATAAAACCGTTTACGTAAAGAAACCACATTTCGCGGCTAACTAGGTGAAACGAGACCTACTAGCCACGAGTTCTGAAATCAAAATCCGAAATGCAAGGATCGTAGAGCTCGAAAATTAGTGTGAAATCAAGCTAAAAATCACCGAATTCAGAACTCGGAGTCAACGGATATTCATAAAACCGTTTACGTAAAGAAACCACATTTCGCGGCTAACTAGGTGAAACGAGACCTACTAGCCACGAGTTCTGAAATCGAAATCCGAAAATCCAGGATTGTAGAGCTCGAAAATTAGTGTGAAATCAAGCTAAAAATCACCGAATTCAGAACTCGGAGTCAACGGATATTCATAAAACCGTTTACGTAAAGAAACCACATTTCGCGGCTAACTAGGTGAAACGAGACCTACTAGCCACGAGTTCTGAAATCGAAATCCGAAAATCCAGGATTGTAGAGCTCGAAAAGTAGTGTGAAATCAAGCTAAAAATCACTGAATTCAGAACTCGGAGTCAATGGATATTCATAAAACCGTTTACGTAAAGAAACCACATTTCGTGGCTAAATAGGTGAAATGAGACCTACTAGCCACGAGTTCTGAAATCGAAATCCGAAAATCCAGGATTGTAGAGCTCGAAAAGTAGTGTGAAATCAAGCTAAAAATCACCGAATTCAGAACTCGGAGTCAACGGATATTCATAAAACCGTTTACGTAAAGAAACCACATTTCGCGGCTAACTAGGTGAAACGAGACCAACTAGCCACGAGTTCTGAAATAAAAATCCGAAACACCAGGATCGTAGAGCTCGAAAAGTAGTGTGAAATCAAGCTAAAAATTACCGAATTCAGAACTCGGAGTCAACGGATATTCATAAAACCGTTTACGTAAAGAAACCACATTTCGCGGCTAACTAGGTGAAACGAGACCTACTAGCCACGAGTTCTGAAATCGTAATCCGAAAACCCAGGATTGTGGAGCTCGAAAAGTAGTGTGTAATCAAGCTAAAAATCACCGAATTCAGAACTCGGAGTCAACGGATATTCGTAAAACCGTTTACGTAAAGAAACCACATTTCGCGACTAAATAGGTGAAACGAGAACTACTAGCAACGAGTTCTGAAATCAAAATCCGAAACGCCAAGATTGTAGAGCTCGAAAAGTAGTGTGAAATCAAGCTAAAAATCACCGAATTCAGAACTCGGAGTCAACGGATATTCATAAAACCGTTTACGTAAAGAAACCACATTTCGCGGCTAACTAGGTGAAACGAGACCAACTAGCCACGAGTTCTGAAATCGAAATCCGAAAACTCAGGATTGTAGAGCTCGAAAAGTAGTGTGAAATCAAGCTAAAAATCACCGAATTCAGAACTCGGAGTCAACCGATATTAATAAAACCGTTTACGTAAAGAAACAACATTTCGCGGCTAACTAGGTGAAACGAGACCAACTAGCCACGAGTTCTGAAATCAAAATCCGAAAGTCCATAATCGTAGAGCTTGAAAAGTAGTGTGAAATCAAGCTAAAAATTACCGAATTCAGAACTCGGAGTCAACGGATATTCATAAAACCGTTTACGTAAAGAAACCACATTTCGCGGCTAACTAGGTGAAACGAGACCAACTAGCCACGAGTTCTGAAATCAAAATCCGAAACTCCAGGATCGTAGAGCTCGAAAAGTAGTGTGAAATAAAGCTAAAAATCACCGAATTCAGAACTCGGAGTCAACGGATATTCATAAAACCGTTTACGTAAAGAAACCACATTTCGAGGCTAACTAGGTGAAACGAGACCTACTAGCCACGAGTTCTGAAATCGAAATCCGAAAATCCAGGATTGTAGAGCTCGAAAAGTAGTGTGAAATGAAGCTAAAAATCACCGAATTCAGAACTCGGAGTCAACGGATATTCATAAAACCGTTTACATAAAGAAACCACATTTCGCGGCTAACTAGGTGAAACGAGACCAACTAGCCACGAGTTCTGAAATCAAAATCCGAAATTCAAGGATCGTAGAGCTCGAAAATTAGTGTGAAATCAAGCTAAAAATCACCGAATTCAGAACTCGGAGTCAACGGCTATTCATAAAACCGTTTACGTAAAGAAACCACATTTCGCGGCTAACTAGGTGAAACGAGACCTACTAGCCACGAGTTCTGAAATCGAAATCCGAAAATCCAGGATTGTAGAGCTCGAAAAGTAGTGTGAAATCAAGCTAAAAATCACCGAATTCAGAACTCGGAGTCAATGGATATTCATAAAACCGTTTACGTAAAGAAACCATATTTCGCGGCTAAATAGGTGAAACGAGACCTACTAGCCACGAGTTCTAAAATCGAAATCCGAAAATCCAGGATTGTAGAGCTCGAAAACTAGTGTGAAATCAAGCTAAAAATCACCGAATTCAGAACTCGGAGTCAACCGATATTCATAAAACCGTTTACGTAAAGAAACAAAATTTCGCGGCTAACTAGGTGAAACGAGACCAACTAGCTACGAGTTCTGAAATCAAAATCCGAAACTCCATAATCGTAGAGCTTGAAAAGTAGTGTGAAATCAAGCTAAAAATTACCGAATTCAGAACTCGGAGTCAACGGATAATCATAAAACCGTTTACGTAAAGAAACAACATTTCGCGGCTAACTCGGTGAAACGAGACCAACTAGCCACGAGTTCTGAAATAAAAATCCGAAACGCCAGGATCGTAGAGCTCGAAAAGTAGTGTGAAATCAAGCTAAAAATCACCGAATTCAGAACTCGGAGTCAACGGATATTCATAAAACCGTTTACGTAAAGAAACCACATTTCGCGGCTAACTAGGTGAAACGAGACCTACTAGCCACGAGTTCTGAAATCGAAATCCGAAAACCCAGGATTGTAGAGCTCGAAAAGTAGTGTGAAATCAAGCTAAAAATCACCAAATTCAGAACTCGGAGTCAACGGATATTCATAAAACTGTTTACGTAAAGAAACCACATTTCGCGGCTAACTAGGTGAAACGAGGCCTACTAGCCACGAGTTCTGAAATCGAAATCCGAAAACCCAGGATTGTAGAGCTCGAAAAGTAGTGTGAAATCAAGCTAAAAATCACCGAATTTAGAACTCGGAGTCAACGGATATTCATAAAACCGTTTACGTAAAGAAACCACATTTCGCGGCTAACTAGGTGAAACGAGACCAACTAGCCACGAGTTCTGAAATCAAAATCCGAAATGCAAGGATCGTAGAGCTCAAAAATTAGTGTAAAATGAAGCTAAAAATCACCGAATTCATAACTCGGAGTCAACGGATATTCATAAAACCGTTTACGTAAAGAAACCACATTTCGCGGCTAACTAGGTGAAACGATACCTACTAGCCACGAGTTCTGAAATCGAAATCCGAAAATCCAGGATTGTAGAGCTCGAAAAGTAGTGTGAAATCAAGCTAAAAATCACCGAATTCAGAACTCGGAGTCAACGGATATTCATTAAACCGTTTACGTAAAGAAACCACATTTCGCGGCTAACTAGGTGAAACGAGACCAACTAGCCACGAGTTCTGAAATCAAAATCCGAAACTCCATAATCGTAGAGCTTGAAAAGTAGTGTGAAATCAAGCTAAAAATTACCGAATTCAGAACTCGGAGTCAACGGATATTCATAAAACCGTTTACGTAAAGAAACCACATTTCGCGGCTAACTAGGTGAAACGAGCACACTAGCCACGAGTTCTGAAATAAAAATCCGAAACGCCAGGATCGTAGAGCTCGAAAAGTAGTGTGAAATAAAGCTAAAAATCACCGAATTCAGAACTCGGAGTCAACGGATATTCATAAAACCGTTTACGTAAAGAAACCACATTTTGCGGCTAACTAGGTGAAACGAGACCTACTAGCCACGAGTTCTGAAATCGAAATCCGAAAACCCAGGATTGTAGAGCTCAAAAAGTAGTGTGACATCAAGCTAAAAATCACCGAATTCAGAACTCGGAGTCAACGGATAGTCATAAAACCGTTTACGTAAAGAAACCACATTTCGCGGCAAACTAGGTGAAACGAGGCCTACTAGCCACGAGTTCTGAAATCGAAATCCGAAAACCCAGGATTGTAGAGCTCGAAAAGTAGTGTGAAATCAAGCTAAAAATCACCGAATTCAGAACTCGGAGTCAACGGATATTCATAAAACCGTTTACGTAAAGAAACCACATTTCGCGGCTAACTAGGTTAAACAAGACCAACTAGCCAGGAGTTCTGAAATCAAAATCCGAAACACCAGGATCGTAGAACTCAAAAATTAGTGTGAAATCAAGCTAAAAATCACCGAATTCAGAACTCGGAGTCAACCGATATTCATAAAACCGTTTACGTAAAGAAACCACATTTCACGGCTAACTAGGTGAAACGAGACCAACTAGCCACGAGTTCTGAAATCAAAATCCGAAACTCCATAATCGTAGAGCTTGAAAAGTAGTGTGAAATCAAGCTGAAAATTACCGAATTCAGAACTCGGAGTCAACGGATATTCATAAAACCGTTTACGTAAAGAAACCTCATTTCGCGGCAAACTAGGTGAAACGAGACCAACTAGCCACGAATTCTTAAATCAAAATCAGAAATGCCAGGATCGTAGAGCTCGAAAAGTAGTGTGAAATCAAGCTAAAAATCACCAAATTCAGAACTCGGAGTCAACGGATATTCATAAAACCGTTTACGTAAAGAAACCACATTTCGCGGCTAAATAGGTGAAACGAGACCTACTAGCCACGAGTTCTGAAATCGAAATCCGAAAACCCAGGATTGTAGAGCTCGAAAAGTAGTGTGTAATCAAGCTAAAAATCACCGAATTCAGAACTCGGAGTCAACGGATATTCATAAAACCGTTTACGTAAAGAAACCACATTTCGCGGTTAAATAGGTGAAACGAGACCTACTAGCCACAAGTTCTGAAATCAAAATCCGAAAACCAAGGGTTGTAGAGGTCGAAAAGTAGTGTGAAATCAAGCTAAAAATCACCGAATTCAGAACTCGGAGTCAACCGATATTCATAAAACCGTTTACGTAAAGAAACCACATTTCGCGGCTAACTCGGTGAAACGAGACCAACTAGCCACGAGTTCTGAAATCAAAATCCGAAATTCCATAATCGTAGAGCTGGAAAAGTAGTGTGAAATCAAGCTAAAAATTACCGAATTCAGAACTCGGAGTCAACGGATATTCATAAAACCGTTTACGTAAAGAAACCACATTTCGGGGCTAACTCGGTGAAACGAGACCAACTAGCCACGAGTTCTGAAATCAAAATCCGAAACTCCATAATCGTAGAGCTTGAAAAGTAGTGTGAAATCAAGCTAAAAATTACCGAATTCAGAACTCGGAGTCAACGGATATTCATAAAACCGTTTACGTAAAGAAACCACATTTCGCGGCTAACTCGGTGAAACGAGACCAACTAGCCACGAGTTCTGAAATAAAAATCCGAAACGCCAGGATCGTAGAGCTCGAAAAGTAGTGTGAAATAAAGCTAAAAATCACCGAATTCAGAACTCGGAGTCAACGGATATTCATAAAACCGTTTACGTAAAGAAACCACATTTCGCGGCTAACTAGGTGAAACGAGACCTACTAGCCACGAGTTCTGAAATCGAAATCCGAAAACCCAGGATTGTAGAGCTCGAAAAGTAGTCTGAAATCAAGCTAAAAATCACCGAATTCAGAACTCGGAGTCAACGGATATTCATAAAACCGTTTACGTAAAGAAACCACATTTCGCGGCAAAATAGGTGAAACGAGACCTACTAGCCACGAGTTCTGAAATTGAAATCCGAAAACCCAGGATTGTAGAGCTCGAAAAGTAGTCTGAAATCAAGCTAAAAATCACCGAATTCAGAACTCGGAGTCAACGGATATTCATAAAACCGTTTACGTAAAGAAACCACATTTCGCGGCTAACTAGGTGAAACGAGACCAACTAGCCACGAGTTCTGAAATCAAAATCCGAAATGCAAGGATCGTAGAGCTCGAAAATTAGTGCGAAATCAAGCTAAAAATCACCGAATTCAGAACTCGGAGTCAACGGATATTCATAAAACCGTTTACGTAAAGAAACCACATTTCGCGGCTAACTAGGTGAAACGAGACCTACTAGCCACGAGTTCTGAAATAGAAATCCGAAAATCCAGGATTGTAGAGCTCGAAAAGTAATGTGAAATCAAGCGAAAAATCACCGAATTCAGAACTCAGAGTCAACAGATATTCATAAAACCGTTTACGTAAAGAAACCACATTTCGCGGCTAACTAGGTGAAACGAGACCAACTAGCCACGAGTTCTGAAATCAAAATCCGAAACTCCATAATTGTAGAGCTTGAAAAGTAGTGTGAAATCAAGTTAAAAATTACCGAATTCAGAACTCGGAGTCAACGGATATTCATAAAACCGTTTACGTAAAGAAACCACATTTCGCGGCTAACTAGGTGAAACGAGACCAACTAGCCACGAGTTCTGAAATAAAAATCCGAAACACCAGGATCGTAGAGCTCGAAAAGTAGTGTGAAATCAAGCTAAAAATCACCGAATTCAGAACTCGGAGTCAACCGATATTCATAAAACTGTTTACGTAAAGAAACCACATTTCGCGGCTAACTAGGTGAAACGAGCACACTAGCCACGAGTTCTGAAATAAAAATCCGAAACGCCAGGATCGTAGAGCTCGAAAAGTAGTGTGAAATAAAGCTAAAAATCACCGAATTCAGAACTCGGAGTCAACGGATATTCATAAAACCGTTTACGTAAAGAAACCACATTTTGCGGCTAACTAGGTGAAACGAGACCTACTAGCCACGAGTTCTGAAATAAAAATCCGAAAACCCAGGATTGTAGAGCTCGAAAAGTAGTGTGAAATCAAGCTAAAAATCACCGAATTCAGAACTCGGAGTCAACGGATATTCATAAAACCGTTTACGTAAAGAAACCACATTTCGCGGCTAACTAGGTGAAACGAGACCAACTAGCCACGAGTTCTGAAATCAAAATCCGAAATGCAAGGATCGTAGAGCTCGAAAATTAGTGCGAAATCAAGCTAAAAATCACCGAATTCAGAACTCGGAGTCAACGGATATTCATAAAACCGTTTACGTAAAGAAACCACATTTCGCGGCTAACTAGGTGAAACGAGACCTACTAGCCACGAGTTCTGAAATAGAAATCCGAAAATCCAGGATTGTAGAGCTCGAAAAGTAATGTGAAATCAAGCGAAAAATCACCGAATTCAGAACTCAGAGTCAACAGATATTCATAAAACCGTTTACGTAAAGAAACCACATTTCGCGGCTAACTAGGTGAAACGAGACCAACTAGCCACGAGTTCTGAAATCAAAATCCGAAACTCCATAATTGTAGAGCTTGAAAAGTAGTGTGAAATCAAGCTAAAAATTACCGAATTCAGAACTCGGAGTCAACGGATATTCATAAAACCGTTTACGTAAAGAAACCACATTTCGCGGCTAACTAGGTGAAACGAGACCAACTAGCCACGAGTTCTGAAATAAAAATCCGAAACACCAGGATCGTAGAGCTCGAAAAGTAGTGTGAAATCAAGCTAAAAATCACCGAATTCAGAACTCGGAGTCAACCGATATTCATAAAACTGTTTACGTAAAGAAACCACATTTCGCGGCTAACTAGGTGAAACGAGCACACTAGCCACGAGTTCTGAAATAAAAATCCGAAACGCCAGGATCGTAGAGCTCGAAAAGTAGTGTGAAATAAAGCTAAAAATCACCGAATTCAGAACTCGGAGTCAACGGATATTCATAAAACCGTTTACGTAAAGAAACCACATTTTGCGGCTAACTAGGTGAAACGAGACCTTCTAGCCACGAGTTCTGAAATAAAAATCCGAAACACCAGGATCGTAGAGCTCGAAAAGTAGTGTGAAATCAAGCTAAAAATTACCGAATTCAGAACTCGGAGTCAACGGATATTCATAAAACCGTTTACGTAAAGAAACCACATTTCGCGGCTAACTAGGTGAAACGAGACCAACTAGCTACGAGTTCTGAAATCAAAATCCGAAACTCCATAATTGTAGAGCTTGAAAAGTAGTGTGAAATCAAGCTAAAAATTACCGAATTCAGAACTCGGAGTCAACGGATATTCATAAAACCGTTTACGTAAAGAAACCACATTTCGCGGCTAACTAGGTGAAACGAGACCAACTAGCCACGAGTTTTGAAATAAAAATCCGAAACACCAGGATCGTAGAGCTCGAAAAGTAGTGTGAAATCAAGCTAAAAATCACCGAATTCAGAACTCGGAGTCAACTGATATTCATAAAACTGTTTACGTAAAGAAACCACATTTCGCGGCTAACTAGGTGAAACGAGCACACTAGCCACGAGTTCTGAAATAAAAATCCGAAACGCCAGGATCGTAGAGCTCGAAAAGTAGTGTGAAATAAAGCTAAAAATCACCGAATTCAGAACTCGGAGTCAACGGATATTCATAAAACCGTTTACGTAAAGAAACCACATTTTGCGGCTAACTAGGTGAAACGAGACCTACTAGCCACGAGTTCTGAAATCGAAATCCGAAAACCCAGGATTGTAGAGCTCAAAAAGTAGTGTGACATCAAGCTAAAAATCACCGAATTCAGAACTCGGAGTCAACGGATAGTCATAAAACCGTTTACGTAAAGAAACCACATTTCGCGGCAAACTAGGTGAAACGAGGCCTACTAGCCACGAGTTCTGAAATCGAAATCCGAAAACCCAGGATTGTAGAGCTCGAAAAGTAGTGTGAAATCAAGCTAAAAATCACCGAATTCAGAACTCGGAGTCAACGGATATTCATAAAACCGTTTACGTAAAGAAACCACATTTCGCGGCTAACTAGGTTAAACAAGACCAACTAGCCAGGAGTTCTGAAATCAAAATCCGAAACACCAGGATCGTAGAACTCAAAAATTAGTGTGAAATCAAGCTAGAAATCACCGAATTCAGAACTCGGAGTCAACCGATATTCATAAAACCGTTTACGTAAAGAAACCACATTTCACGGCTAACTAGGTGAAACGAGACCAACTAGCCACGAGTTCTGAAATCAAAATCCGAAACTCCATAATCGTAGAGCTTGAAAAGTAGTGTGAAATCAAGCTGAAAATTACCGAATTCAGAACTCGGAGTCAACGGATATTCATAAAACCGTTTACGTAAAGAAACCTCATTTCGCGGCAAACTAGGTGAAACGAGACCAACTAGCCACGAATTCTTAAATCAAAATCAGAAATGCCAGGATCGTAGAGCTCGAAAAGTAGTGTGAAATCAAGCTAAAAATCACCAAATTCAGAACTCGGAGTCAACGGATATTCATAAAACCGTTTACGTAAAGAAACCACATTTCGCGGCTAAATAGGTGAAACGAGACCTACTAGCCACGAGTTCTGAAATCGAAATCCGAAAACCCAGGATTGTAGAGCTCGAAAAGTAGTGTGTAATCAAGCTAAAAATCACCGAATTCAGAACTCGGAGTCAACGGATATTCATAAAACCGTTTACGTAAAGAAACCACATTTCGCGGTTAAATAGGTGAAACGTGACCTACTAGCCACAAGTTCTGAAATCAAAATCCGAAAACCAAGGGTTGTAGAGGTCGAAAAGTAGTGTGAAATCAAGCTAAAAATCACCGAATTCAGAACTCGGAGTCAACCGATATTCATAAAACCGTTTACGTAAAGAAACCACATTTCGCGGCTAACTCGGTGAAACGAGACCAACTAGCCACGAGTTCTGAAATCAAAATCCGAAACTCCATAATCGTAGAGCTGGAAAAGTAGTGTGAAATCAAGCTAAAAATTACCGAATTCAGAACTCGGAGTCAACGGATATTCATAAAACCGTTTACGTAAAGAAACCACATTTCGGGGCTAACTCGGTGAAACGAGACCAACTAGCCACGAGTTCTGAAATCAAAATCCGAAACTCCATAATCGTAGAGCTTGAAAAGTAGTGTGAAATCAAGCTAAAAATTACCGAATTCAGAACTCGGAGTCAACGGATATTCATAAAACCGTTTACGTAAAGAAACCACATTTCGCGGCTAACTCGGTGAAACGAGACCAACTAGCCACGAGTTCTGAAATAAAAATCCGAAACGCCAGGATCGTAGAGCTCGAAAAGTAGTGTGAAATAAAGCTAAAAATCACCGAATTCAGAACTCGGAGTCAACGGATATTCATAAAACCGTTTACGTAAAGAAACCACATTTCGCGGCTAACTAGGTGAAACGAGACCTACTAGCCACGAGTTCTGAAATCGAAATCCGAAAACCCAGGATTGTAGAGCTCGAAAAGTAGTCTGAAATCAAGCTAAAAATCACCGAATTCAGAACTCGGAGTCAACGGATATTCATAAAACCGTTTACGTAAAGAAACCACATTTCGCGGCAAAATAGGTGAAACGAGACCTACTAGCCACGAGTTCTGAAATTGAAATCCGAAAACCCAGGATTGTAGAGCTCGAAAAGTAGTCTGAAATCAAGCTAAAAATCACCGAATTCAGAACTCGGAGTCAACGGATATTCATAAAACCGTTTACGTAAAGAAACCACATTTCGCGGCTAACTAGGTGAAACGAGACCAACTAGCCACGAGTTCTGAAATCAAAATCCGAAATGCAAAGATCGTAGAGCTCGAAAATTAGTGCGAAATCAAGCTAAAAATCACCGAATTCAGAACTCGGAGTCAACGGATATTCATAAAACCGTTTACGTAAAGAAACCACATTTCGCGGCTAACTAGGTGAAACGAGACCTACTAGCCACGAGTTCTGAAATGGAAATCCGAAAATCCAGGATTGTAGAGCTCGAAAAGTAATGTGAAATCAAGCGAAAAATCACCGAATTCAGAACTCAGAGTCAACAGATATTCGTAAAACCGTTTACGTAAAGAAACCACATTTCGCGGCTAACTAGGTGAAACGAGACCAACTAGCCACGAGTTCTGAAATCAAAATCCGAAACTCCATAATTGTAGAGCTTGAAAAGTAGTGTGAAATCAAGCTAAAAATTACCGAATTCAGAACTCGGAGTCAACGGATATTCATAAAACCGTTTACGTAAAGAAACCACATTTCGCGGCTAACTAGGTGAAACGAGACCAACTAGCCACGAGTTCTGAAATAAAAATCCGAAACACCAGGATCGTAGAGCTCGAAAAGTAGTGTGAAATCAAGCTAAAAATCACCGAATTCAGAACTCGGAGTCAACCGATATTCATAAAACTGTTTACGTAAAGAAACCACATTTCGCGGTTAACTAGGTGAAACGAGCACACTAGCCACGAGTTCTGAAATAAAAATCCGAAACGCCAGGATCGTAGAGCTCGAAAAGTAGTGTGAAATAAAGCTAAAAATCACCGAATTCAGAACTCGGAGTCAACGGATATTCATAAAACCGTTTACGTAAAGAAACCACATTTTGCGGCTAACTAGGTGAAACGAGACCTACTAGCCACGAGTTCTGAAATAAAAATCTGAAACACCAGGATCGTAGAGCTCGAAAAGTAGTGTGAAATCAAGCTAAAAATTACCGAATTCAGAACTCGGAGTCAACGGATATTCATAAAACCGTTTACGTAAAGAAACCACATTTCGCGGCTAACTAGGTGAAACGAGACCAACTAGCCACGAGTTCTGAAATAAAAATCCGAAACACCAGGATCGTAGAGCTCGAAAAGTAGTGTGAAATAAAGCTAAAAATCACCGAATTCAGAACTCGGAGTCAACGGATATTCATAAAACCGTTTACGTAAAGAAACCACATTTTGCGGCTAACTAGGTGAAACGAGACCTACTAGCCATGAGTTCTGAAATAAAAATCCGAAACGCCAGGATCGTAGAGCTCGAAAAGTAGTGTGAAATAAAGCTAAAAATCACCGAATTCAGAACTCGGAGTCAACGGATATTCATAAAACCGTTTACGTAAAGAAACCACATTTCGCGGCAAAATAGGTGAAACGAGACCTACTAGCCACGAGTTCTGAAATTGAAATCCGAAAACCCAGGATTGTAGAGCTCGAAAAGTAGTCTGAAATCAAGCTAAAAATCACCGAATTCAGAACTCGGAGTCAACGGATATTCATAAAACCGTTTACGTAAAGAAACCACATTTCGCGGCTAACTAGGTGAAACGAGACCAACTAGCCACGAGTTCTGAAATCAAAATCCGAAATGCAAGGATCGTAGAGCTCGA
The DNA here is from genome assembly GCA_963580455.1 of Euonymus europaeus. Lineage (NCBI taxonomy): Eukaryota > Viridiplantae > Streptophyta > Magnoliopsida > Celastrales > Celastraceae > Euonymus > Euonymus europaeus. Next base: position 533,480 of record OY756964.1, read on the forward strand.
AAATTAGTGTGAAATCAAGCTAAAAATCACCGAATTCAGAACTCGGAGTCAACGGATATTCATAAAACCGTTTACGTAAAGAAACCACATTTCGCGGCTAACTAGGTGAAACGAGACCTACTAGCCACGAGTTCTGAAATAGAAATCCGAAAATCCAGGATTGTAGAGCTCGAAAAGTAATGTGAAATCAAGCTAAAAATCACCGAATTCAGAACTCGGAGTCAACAGATATTCATAAAACCGTTTACGTAAAGAAACCACATTTCGCGGCTAACTAGGTGAAACGAGACCAACTAGCCACGAGTTCTGAAATCAAAATCCGAAACTCCATAATTGTAGAGCTTGAAAATTAGTGTGAAATCAAGCTAAAAATTACCGAATTCAGAACTCGGAGTCAACGGATATTCATAAAACCGTTTACGTAAAGAAACCACATTTCGCGGCTAACTAGGTGAAACGAGACCAACTAGCCACGAGTTCTGAAATAAAAATCCGAAACACCAGGATCGTAGAGCTCGAAAAGTAGTGTGAAATCAAGCTAAAAATCACCGAATTCAGAACTCGGAGTCAACCGATATTCATAAAACTGTTTACGTAAAGAAACCACATTTCGCGGCTAACTAGGTGAAACGAGCACACTAGCCACGAGTTCTGAAATAAAAATCCGAAACGCCAGGATCGTAGAGATCGAAAAGTAGTGTGAAATAAAGCTAAAAATCACCGAATTCAGAACTCGGAGTCAACGGATATTCATAAAACCGTTTACGTAAAGAAACCACATTTTGCGGCTAACTAGGTGAAACGAGACCTACTAGCCACGAGTTCTGAAATAAAAATCCGAAACACCAGGATCGTAGAGCTCGAAAAGTAGTGTGAAATCAAGCTAAAAATTACCGAATTCAGAACTCGGAGTCAACGGATATTCATAAAACCGTTTACGTAAAGAAACCACATTTCGCGGCTAACTAGGTGAAACGAGACCAACTAGCCACGAGTTCTGAAATCAAAATCCGAAACTCCATAATTGTAGAGCTTGAAAATTAGTGTGAAATCAAGCTAAAAATTACCGAATTCAGAACTCGGAGTCAACGGATATTCATAAAACCGTTTACGTAAAGAAACCACATTTCGCGGCTAACTAGGTGAAACGAGACCAACTAGCCACGAGTTCTGAAATAAAAATCCGAAACACCAGGATCGTAGAGCTCGAAAAGTAGTGTGAAATCAAGCTAAAAATCACCGAATTCAGAACTCGGAGTCAACCGATATTCATAAAACTGTTTACGTAAAGAAACCACATTTCGCGGCTAACTAGGTGAAACGAGCACACTAGCCACGAGTTCTGAAATAAAAATCCGAAACGCCAGGATCGTAGAGCTCGAAAAGTAGTGTGAAATAAAGCTAAAAATCACCGAATTCAGAACTCGGAGTCAACGGATATTAATAAAACCGTTTACGTAAAGAAACCACATTTTGCGGCTAACTAGGTGAAACGAGACCTACTAGCCACGAGTTCTGAAATAAAAATCCGAAACACCAGGATCATAGAGCTCGAAAAGTAGTGTGAAATCAAGCTAAAAATTACCGAATTCAGAACTCGGAGTCAACGGATATTCATAAAACCGTTTACGTAAAGAAACCACATTTCGCGGCTAACTAGGTGAAACGAGCACACTAGCCACGAGTTCTGAAATAAAAATCCGAAACGCCAGGATCGTAGAGCTCGAAAAGTAGTGTGAAATAAAGCTAAAAATCACCGAATTCAGAACTCGGAGTCAACGGATATTCATAAAACCGTTTACGTAAAGAAACCACATTTTGCGGCTAACTAGGTGAAACGAGACCTACTAGCCACGAGTTCTGAAATAGAAATCCGAAAATCCAGGATTGTAGAGCTCGAAAAGTAATGTGAAATCAAGCTAAAAATCACCGAATTCAGAACTCGGAGTCAACCGATATTCATAAAACCGTTTACGTAAAGAAACCACATTTCACGGCTAACTAGGTGAAACGAGACCAACTAGCCACGAGTTCTGAAATCAAAATCCGAAACTCCATAATCGTAGAGCTTGAAAAGTAGTGTGAAATCAAGCTGAAAATTACCGAATTCAGAACTCGGAGTCAACGGATATTCATAAAACCGTTTACGTAAAGAAACCTCATTTCGCGGCTAACTAGGTGAAACGAGACCAACTAGCCACGAGTTCTTAAATCAAAATCAGAAATGCCAGGATCGTAGAGCTCGAAAAGTAGTGTGAAATCAAGCTAAAAATCACCGAATTCAGAACTCGGAGTCAACTGATATTCATAAAACCGTTTACGTAAAGAAACCACATTTCGCGGCTAAATAGGTGAAACGAGACCTACTAGCCACGAGTTCTGAAATCGAAATCCGAAAACCCAGGATTGTAGAGCTCGAAAAGTAGTGTGTAATCAAACTAAAAATCACCGAATTCAGAACTCGTAGTCCACGGATATTCATAAAACCGTTTACGTAAAGAAACCACATTTCGCGGTTAAATAGGTGAAACGAGACTTACTAGCCACAAGTTCTGAAATCAAAATCCGAAAACCCAGGGTTGTAGAGGTCGAAAAGTAGTGTGAAATCAAGCTAAAAATCACCGAATTCAGAACTCGGAGTCAACCGATATTCATAAAACCGTTTACGTAAAGAAACCACATTTCGCGGCTAACTAGGTGAAACGAGACCAACAAGCCACGAGTTCTGAAATCAAAATCCGAAACTCCATAATCGTAGAGCTTGAAAAGTAGTGTGAAATCAAGCTAAAAATTACCGAATTCAGAACTCGGAGTCAACGGATATTCATAAAACCGTTTACGTAAAGAAACCACATTTCGCGGCTAACTCGGTGAAACGAGACCAACTAGCCACGAGTTCTGAAATCAAAATCCGAAACTCCATAATCGTAGAGCTGGAAAAGTAGTGTGAAATCAAGCTAAAAATTACCGAATTCAGAACTCGGAGTCAACGGATATTCATAAAACCGTTTACGTAAAGAAACCACATTTCGCGGCTAACTCGGTGAAACGAGACCAACTAGCCACGAGTTCTGAAATAAAAATCCGAAACGCCAGGATCGTAGAGCTCCAAAAGTAGTGTGAAATAAAGATAAAAATCACCGAATTCAGAACTCGGAGTCAACCGATATTCATAAAACTGTTTACGTAAAGAAACCACATTTCGCGGCTAACTAGGTGAAACGAGACCTACTAGCCACGAGTTCTGAAATCGAAATCCGAAAACCCAGGATTGTAGAGCTCGAAAAGTAGTGTGAAATCAAGCTAAAAATCACCGAATTCAGAACTCGGAGTCAACGGATATTCATAAAACCGTTTACGTAAAGAAACCACATTTCGCGGCAAAATAGGTGAAACGAGACCTACTAGCCACGAGTTCTGAAATCGAAATCCGAAAACCCAGGATTGTAGAGCTCGAAAAGTAGTGTGAAATCAAGCTAAAAATCACCGAATTCAGAACTCGGAGTCAACGGATATTCATAAAACCGTTTACGTAAAGAAACCACATTTCGCGGCTAACTAGGTGAAACGAGACCAACTAGCCACGAGTTCTGAAATCAAAATCCGAAATGCAAGGATCGTAGAGCTCGAAAATTAGTGTGAAATCAAGCTAAAAATCACCGAATTCAGAACTCGGAGTCAACGGATATTCATAAAACCGTTTACGTAAAGAAACCACATTTCGCGGCTAACTAGGTGAAACGAGACCAACTAGCCACGAGTTCTGAAATCAAAATCCGAAATGCAAGGATCGTAGAGCTCGAAAATTAGTGTGAAATCAAGCTAAAAATCACCGAATTCAGAACTCGGAGTCAACGGATATTCATAAAACCGTTTACGTAAAGAAACCACATTTCGCGGCTAACTAGGTGAAACGAGACCAACTAGCCACGAGTTCTGAAATCAAAATCCGAAACTCCATAATCGTAGAGCTCGAAAAGTAGTGTGACATCAAGCTAAAAATCTCCGAATTCAGAACTCTGAGTCAACGGATAGTCATAAAACCGTTTACGTAAAGAAACCTCATTTCGCGGCTAACTAGGTGAAACGAGACCAACTAGCCACGAGTTCTTAAATCAAAATCAGAAATGCCAGGATCGTAGAGCTCGAAAAGTAGTGTGAAATAAAGCTAAAAATCACCGAATTCAGAACTCGGAGTCAACGGATATTCATAAAACCGTTTACGTAAAGAAACCACAATTCGCGGCTAACTAGGTGAAACGAGACCTACTAGCCACGAGTTCTGAAATAAAAATCCGAAACACCAGGATCATAGAGCTCGAAAAGTAGTGTGAAATCAAGCTAAAAATTACCGAATTCAGAACTCGGAGTCAACGGATATTCATAAAACCGTTTACGTAAAGAAACCACATTTCGCGGCTAACTAGGTGAAACGAGCACACTAGCCACGAGTTCTGAAATCAAAATCCGAAACTCCATAATCGTAGAGCTTGAAAAGTAGTGTGAAATCAAGCTGAAAATTACCGAATTCAGAACTCGGAGTCAACGGATATTCATAAAACCGTTTACGTAAAGAAACCTCATTTCGCGGCTAACTAGGTGAAACGAGACCAACTAGCCACGAGTTCTTAAATCAAAATCAGAAATTCCAGGATCGTAGAGCTCGAAAAGTAGTGTGAAATCAAGCTAAAAATCACCGAATTCAGAACTCGGAGTCAACTGGTATTCATAAAACCGTTTACGTAAAGAAACCACATTTCGCGGCTAAATAGGTGAAACGAGACCTACTAGCCACGAGTTCTGAAATCAAAATCCGAAAACCCAGGATTGTAGAGCTCGAAAAGTAGTGTGTAATCAAGCTAAAAATCACCGAATTCAGAACTCGTAGTCCACGGATATTCATAAAACCGTTTACGTAAAGAAACCACATTTCGCGGTTAAATAGGTGAAACGAGACCTACTAGCCACAAGTTCTGAAATCAAAATCCGAAAACCCAGGGTTGTAGAGGTCGAGAAGTAGTGTGAAATCAAGCTAAAAATCACCGAATTCAGAACTCGGAGTCAACCGATATTCATAAAACCGTTTACGTAAAGAAACCACATTTCGCGGCTAACTAGGTGAAACCAGACCAACAAGCCACGAGTTCTGAAATCAAAATCCGAAACTCCATAATCGTAGAGCTTGAAAAGTAGTGTGAAATCAAGCTAAAAATTACCGAATTCAGAACTCGGAGTCAACGGATATTCATAAAACCGTTTACCTAAAGAAACCACATTTCGCGGCTAACTCGGTGAAACGAGACCAACTAGCCACGAGTTCTGAAATCAAAATCCGAAACTTCATAATCGTAGAGCTTGAAAAGTAGTGTGAAATCAAGCTAAAAATTACCGAATTCAGAACTCGGAGTCAACGGATATTCATAAAACCGTTTACGTAAAGAAACCACATTTCGCGGCTAACTCGGTGAAACGAGACCAACTTGCCACGACTTCTGAAATAAAAATCCGAAACACCAGGATCGTAGAGCTCGAAAAGTAGTGTGAAATAAAGATAAAAATCACCGAATTCAGAACTCGGAGTCAACCGATATTCATAAAACTGTTTACGTAAAGAAACCACATTTCGCGGCTAACTAGGTGAAACGAGACCTACTAGCCACGAGTTCTGAAATCGAAATCTGAAAACCCAGGATTGTAGAGCTCGAAAAGTAGTGTGAAATCAAGCTAAAAATCACCGAATTCAGAACTCGGAGTCAACGGATATTCATAAAACCGTTTACGTAAAGAAACCACATTTCGCGGCAAAATAGGTGAAACGAGACCTACTAGCCACGAGTTCTGAAATCAAAATCCGAAATGCAAGGATCGTAGAGCTCGAAAAGTAGTGTGAAATCAAGCTAAAAATCACCGAATTCAGAACTCGGAGTCAACGGATATTCATAAAACCGTTTAAGTAAAGAAACCACATTTCGCGGCTAACTAGGTGAAACGAGACCAACTAGCCACGAGTTCTGAAATCAAAATCCGAAATGCAAGGATCGTAGAGCTCGAAAATTAGTGTGAAATCAAGCTAAAAATCACCGAATTCAGAACTCGGAGTCAACGGATATTCATAAAACCGTTTACGTAAAGAAACCACATTTCGCGGCTAACTAGGTGAATCGAGACCAACTAGCCACGAGTTCTGAAATCAAAATCCGAAACTCAATAATCGTAGAGCTTGAAAAGTAGTGTGAAATCAAGCTAAAAATTACCGAATTCAAAACTCGGAGTCAACGGATATTCATAAAACCGTTTACGTAAAGAAACCACATTTCGCGGCTAACTAGGTGAAACGAGACCAACTAGCCACGAGTTCTGAAATAAAAATCCGAAACGCCAGGATCGTAGAGCTCGAAAAGTAGTGTGAAATAAAGCTAAAAATCACCGAATTCAAAACTCGGAGTCAACGGATATTCATAAAACCGTTTACGTAAAGAAACCACATTTCGCGGCTAACTAGGTGAAACGAGACCTACTAGCCACGAGTTCTGAAATCGAAATCCGAAAACCCAGGATTGTAGAGCTCGAAAAGTAGTGTGACATCAAGCTAAAAATCACCGAATTCAGAACTCTGAGTCAAAGGATAGTCATAAAACCGTTTACGTAAAGAAACCACATTTCGCGGCAAACTAGGTGAAACGAGACCTACTAGCCACGAGTTATGAAATCGAAATCCGAAAACCCAGGATTATAGAGCTCGAAAATTAGTGTGAAATCAAGCTAAAAATCACCGAATTCAGAACTCGGAGTCAACCGATATTCATAAAACCGTTTACGTAAGGAAATCACATTTCACGGCTAACTAGGTGAAACGAGACCAACTAGCCACGAGTTCTGAAATCAAAATCCGAAACTCCATAATCGTAGAGCTTGAAAAGTAGTGTGAAATCAAGCTGAAAATTACCGAATTCAGAACTCGGAGTCAACGGATATTCATAAAACCGTTTACGTAAAGAAACCACATTTCGCGGCTAAATAGGTGAAACGAGACCCACTAGCCACGAGTTCTGAAATCGAAATCCGAAAAACCAGGATTGTAGAGCTCGAAAAGTAGTGTGTAATCAAGCTAAAAATCAACGACTTCAGAACTCGGAGTCAACGGATATTCATAAAACCGTTTACGTAAAGAAACCACATTTCGCGGTTAAATAGGTGAAACGAGACCTACTAGCCACCAGTTCTGAAATCAAAATCCGAAAACCCACGGTTGTAGAGGTCGAAAAGTAGTGTGAAATCAAGCTAAAAATCACCGAATTCAAAACTCGGAGTCAACCGATATTCATAAAACCGTTTACGTAAAGAAACCACATTTCGCGGCTAACTAGGTGAAACGAGACCAACAAGCCACGGGTTCTGAAATCAAAATCCGAAACTCCATAATCGTAGAGCTTGAAAAGTAGTGTGAAATCAAGCTAAAAATTACCGAATTCAGAACTCGGAGTCAACGGATATTCATAAAAGCGTTTACGTAAAGAAACCACATTTCGCGGCTAACTAGGTGAAACGAGCCCAACTAGCCACGAGTTCTGAAATCAAAATCCGAAATGTCAGGATCATAGAGCTCGAAAAGTAGTGTGAAATAAAGCAAAAAATCACGGAATTCGGAACTCGGAGTCAACGGATATTCATAAAACCGTTTACGTAAAGAAACCACATTTCGCGGCTAATTAGGTGAAACGAGACCTACTAGCCACGAGTTCTGAAATCGAAATCCGAAAAACCAGGATTGTAGAGCTCGAAAAGTAGTGTGAAATCAAGCTAAAAATCACAAAATTCAGAACTCGGAGTCAACGGATAGTCATAAAACCGTTTACGTAAAGAAACCACATTTCACGGCTAACTAGGTGAAACGAGACCAACTAGCCACGAGTTCTGAAATCAATATCCGAAACTCCATAATCGTAGAGCTTGAAAAGTAGTGTGAAATCAAGCTGAAAATTACCGAATTCAGAACTCGGAGTCAACGGATATTCATAAAACCGTTTACGTAAAGAAACCTCATTTCGCGGCTAACTAGGTGAAACGAGACCAACTAGCCACGAGTTCTTAAATCAAAATAAGAAATGCCAGGATCGTAGAGCTCGAAAAGTAGTGTGAAATCAAGCTAAAAATCACCGAATTCAGAACTCGGAGTCAACGGATATTCATAAAACCGTTTACGTAAAGAAACCACATTTCGCGGCTAAATAGGTGAAACGAGACCTACTAGCCACGAGTTCTGAAATCGAAATCCGAAAAACCAGGATTGTAGAGCTCGAAAAGTAGTGTGTAATCAAGCTAAAAATCAACGAATTCAGAACTCGGAGTCAACGGATATTCATAAAACCGTTTACGTAAAGAAACCACATTTCGCGGTTAAATAGGTGAAACGAGACCTACTAGCCACAAGTTCTGAAATCAAAATCCGAAAACCCAGGGTTGTAGAGGTCGAAAAGTAGTGTGAAATCAAGCTAAAAATCTCCGAATTCAGAACTCGGAGTCAACCGATATTCATAAAACTGTTTACGTAAAGAAACCACATTTCGCGGCTAACTAGGTGAAACGAGACCAACTAGCCACGAATTCTGAAATCAAAATCCGAAATGTCAGGATCGTAGAGCTCGAAAAGTAGTGTGAAATAAACCAAAAAATCACGGAATTCAGAACTCGGAGTCAACGGATATTCATAAAACCGTTTACGTAAAGAAACCACATTTCGCGGCTAATTAGGTGAAACGAGACCTACTAGCCACGAGTTCTGAAATCGAAATCCGAAAAACCAGGATTGTAGAGCTCGAAAAGTAGTGTGAAATCAAGCTAAAAATCACAAAATTCAGAACTCGGAGTCAACGGATAGTCATAAAACCGTTTACGTAAAGAAACCACATTTCACGGCTAACTAGGTGAAACGAGACCAACTAGCCACGAGTTCTGAAATCAATATCCGAAACTCCATAATCGTAGAGCTTGAAAAGTAGTGTGAAATCAAGCTGAAAATTACCGAATTCAGAACTCGGAGTCAACGGATATTCATAAAAGCGTTTACGTAAAGAAACCACATTTCGCGGCTAACTAGGTGAAACGAGCCCAACTAGCCACGAGTTCTGAAATCAATATCCGAAATGTCAGGATCGTAGAGCTCGAAAAGTAGTGTGAAATAAAGCAAAAAATCACGGAATTCAGAACTCGGAGTCAACGGATATTCATAAAACCGTTTACGTAAAGAAACCACATTTCGCGGCTAATTAGGTGAAACGAGACCTACTAGCCACGAGTTCTGAAATCGAAATCCGAAAAACCAGGATTGTAGAGCTCGAAAAGTAGTGTGAAATCAAGCTAAAAATCACAAAATTCAGAACTCGGAGTCAACGGATAGTCATAAAACCGTTTACGTAAAGAAACCACATTTCACGGCTAACTAGGTGAAACGAGACCAACTAGCCACGAGTTCTGAAATCAATATCCGAAACTCCATAATCGTAGAGCTTGAAAAGTAGTGTGAAATCAAGCTGAAAATTACCGAATTCAGAACTCGGAGTCAACGGATATTCATAAAACCGTTTACGTAAAGAAACCTCATTTCGCGGCTAACTAGGTGAAACGAGACCAACTAGCCACGAGTTCTTAAATCAAAATAAGAAATGCCAGGATCGTAGAGCTCGAAAAGTAGTGTGAAATCAAGCTAAAAATCACCGAATTCAGAACTCGGAGTCAACGGATATTCATAAAACCGTTTACGTAAAGAAACCACATTTCGCGGCTAAATAGGTGAAACGAGACCTACTAGCCACGAGTTCTGAAATCGAAATCCGAAAAACCAGGATTGTAGAGCTCGAAAAGTAGTGTGTAATCAAGCTAAAAATCAACGAATTCAGAACTCGGAGTCAACGGATATTCATAAAACCGTTTACGTAAAGAAACCACATTTCGCGGTTAAATAGGTGAAACGAGACCTACTAGCCACAAGTTCTGAAATCAAAATCCGAAAACCCAGGGTTGTAGAGGTCGAAAAGTAGTGTGAAATCAAGCTAAAAATCTCCGAATTCAGAACTCGGAGTCAACCGATATTCATAAAACTGTTTACGTAAAGAAACCACATTTCGCGGCTAACTAGGTGAAACGAGACCAACTAGCCACGAATTCTGAAATCAAAATCCGAAACTCCATAATCGTAGAGCTTGAAAAGTAGTGTGAAATCAAGCTAAAAATTACCAAATTCAGAACTCGGAGTCAACGGATATTCATAAAACCGTTTACGTAAAGAAACCACATTTCGCGGCTAACTAGGTGAAACGAGCCCAACTAGCCACGAGTTCTGAAATCAAAATCCGAAACGTCAGGATCGTAGAGCTCGAAAAGTAGTGTGAAATAAAGCAAAAAATCACGGAATTCAGAACTCGGAGTCAACGGATATTCATAAAACCGTTTACGTAAAGAAACCACATTTCGCGGCTAACTAGGTGAAACGAGACCAACTAGCCACGAGTTCTGAAATCGAAATCCGAGAACCCAGGATTGTAGAGCTCGAAAAGTAGTGTGAAATCAAGCTAAAAATCACCGAATTCAGAACTCGGAGTCAACGGATATTCATAAAACCGTTTACGTAAAGAAACCACATTTCGCGGCTAACTAGGTGAAACGAGACCTACTAGCCACGAGTTCTGAAATCGAAATCCGAAAAGCCAGGAACGTAGAGCTCGAAAAGTAGTGTGAAATCAAGCTAAAAATCACCGAATTCAGAACTCGGAGTCAACGGATATTCATAAAACCGTTTACGTAAAGAAACTACATTTCGCGGCTAACAAGGTGAAACGAGACCTACTAGCCACGAGTTCTGAAATCGAAATCCGAAAACCCAGGATTGTACAGCTCGAAAAGTAGTGTGAAATCAAGCTAAAAATCACCGAATTCAGAACTCGGAGTCAACGGATAATCATAAAACCGTTTGCTTAAAGAAACCACATTTCGCGGCTAACTAGGTGAAACGAGACCTACTAGCCACGAGTTCTGAAATCGAAATCCGAAAATCCAGGATTGTAGAGCTCGAAAAGTAGTGTGAAATCAAGCTAAAAATCATCGAATTCAGAACTCGGAGTCAACGGATATTCATAAAACCGTTTACGTAAAGAAACCTCATTTCGCGGCTAACTAGGTGAAACCAGACCAACTAGCCACGAGTTCTTAAATCAAAATCAGAAATGCCAGGATCGTAGAGCTCGAAAAGTAGTGTGAAATCAAGCTAAAAATCACCGAATTCAGAACTCGGAGTCAACGGATATTCATAAAACCGTTTACGTAAAGAAACCACATTTCGCGGCTAAATAGGTGAAACGAGACCTACTAGCCACGAGTTCTGAAATCAAAATCCGAAACTCCATAATCGTAGAGCTTGAAAAGTAGTGTGAAATCAAGCTAAAAATTACCGAATTCAGAACTCGGAGTCAACGAATATTCATAAAACCGTTTACGTAAAGAAACCACATTTCGCGGCTAACTAGGTGAAACGAGCCCAACTAGCCACGAGTTCTGAAATCAAAATCCGAAACGTCAGGATCGTAGAGCTCGAAAAGTAGTGTGAAATAAAGCAAAAAATCACGGAATTCAGAACTCGGAGTCAACGGATATTCATAAAACCGTTTACGTAAAGAAACCACATTTCACGGCTAACTAGGTGAAACGAGACCTACTAGCCACGAGTTCTGAAATCGAAATCCGAAAACCCAGGATTGTACAGCTCGAAAAGTAGTGTGAAATCAAGCTAAAAATCACCGAATTCAGAACTCGGAGTCAACGGATATTCATAAAACCGTTTACGTAAAGAAACCACATTTCGCGGCTAACTAGGTGAAACGAGACCTACTAGCCACGAGTTCTGAAATCGAAATCCGAAAATCCAGGAACGTAGAGCTCGAAAAGTAGTGTGAAATCAAGCTAAAAATCACCGAATTCAGAACTCGGAGTCAACGGATATTCATAAAACCGTTTACGTAAAGAAACCACATTTCGCGGCTAACAAGGTGAAACGAGACCTACTAGCCACGAGTTCTGAAATCGAAATCCGAAAACCCAGGATTGTACAGCTCGAAAAGTAGTGTGAAATCAAGCTAAAAATCACCGAATTCAGAACTCGGAGTCAACGGATAATCATAAAACCGTTTGCTTAAAGAAACCACATTTCGCGGCTAACTAGGTGAAACAAGACCTACTAGCTACGAGTTCTGAAATCGAAATCCGAAAATCCAGGATTGTAGAGCTCGAAAAGTAGTGTGAAATCAAGCTAAAAATCATCGAATTCAGAACTCGGAGTCAACGGATATTCATAAAACCGTTTACGTAAAGAAACCTCATTTCGCGGCTAACTAGGTGAAACCAGACCAACTAGCCACGAGTTCTTAAATCAAAATCAGAAATGCCAGGATCGTAGAGCTCGAAAAGTAGTGTGAAATCAAGCTAAAAATCACCGAATTCAGAACTCGGAGTCAACGGATATTCATAAAACCGTTTACGTAAAGAAACCACATTTCGCGGCTAAATAGGTGAAACGAGACCTACTAGCCACGAGTTCTGAAATCGAAATCCGAAAACCCAGGATTGTAGAGCTCGAAAAGTAGTGTGTAATCAAGCTAAAAATCACCGAATTCAGAACTCGGAGTCAACGGATATTCATAAAACCGTTTACGTAAAGAAACCACATTTCGCGGTTAAATAGGTGAAACGAGACCTACTAGCCACAAGTTCTGAAATCAAAATCCAAAAACCCAGGGTTGTAGAGGTCGAAAAGTAGTGTGAAATCAAGCTAAAAATCACCGAATTCAGAACTCGGAGTCAACCGATATTCATAAAACCGTTTACGTAAAGAAACCACATTTCGCGGCTAACTAGGTGAAACGAGACCTACTAGCCACGAGTTCTGAAATCGAAATCCGAAAATCCAGGATTGTAGAGCTCGAAAAGTAGTGTGAAATCAAGCTAAAAATCACCGAATTTAGAACTCGGAGTCAACGGATATTCATAAAACCGTTTACGTAAAGAAACCACATTTCGTGGCTAACTAGGTGAAACGAGGCCTACTAGCCACGAGTTCTGAAATCGAAATCCGAAAACCCAGTATTGTAGAGCTCGAAAAGTAGTGTGAAATCAAGCTAAAAATCACCGAATTCAGAACTCGGAGTCGACGGATATTCATAAAACCGTTTACGTAAAGAAACCACATTTCGCGGCTAACTAGGTGAAACGAGACCTACTAGCCACGAGTTCTGAAATCGAAATCCGAAAACCCAGGAATGTAGAGCTCAAAAAGTAGTGTGAAATCAAGCTAAAAATCACCGAATTCAGAACTCAGAGTCAACGGATATTCATAAAACCGTTTACGTAAAGAAACCACATTTCGCGGCTAACTAGGTGAAACGAGACCTACTAGCCACGAGTTCTGAAATCGAAATCCGAAAAGCCAGGAACGTAGAGCTCGAAAAGTAGTGTGAAATCAAGCTAAAAATCACCGAATTCAGAACTCGGAGTCAACGGATATTCATAAAACCGTTTACGTAAAGAAACCACATTTCGCGGCTAACAAGGTGAAAAGAGACCTACTAGCCACGAGTTCTGAAATCGAAATCCGAAAACCCAGGATTGTACAGCTCGAAAAGTAGTGTGAAATCAAGCTAAAAATCACCGAATTCAGAACTCGGAGTCAACGGATAATCATAAAACCGTTTGCTTAAAGAAACCACATTTCGCGGCTAACTAGGTGAAACGAGACCTACTAGCCACGAGTTCTGAAATCGAAATCCGAAAATCCAGGATTGTAGAGCTCGAAAAGTAGTGTGAAATCAAGCTAAAAATCACCGAATTTAGAACTCGGAGTCAACGGATATTCATAAAACCGTTTACGTAAAGTAACCACATTTCGTGGCTAACTAGGTGAAACGAGGCCTACTAGCCACGAGTTCTGAAATCGAAATCCGAAAACCCAGTATTGTAGAGCTCGAAAAGTAGTGTGAAATCAAGCTAAAAATCACCGAATTCAGAACTCGGAGTCGACGGATATTCATAAAACCGTTTACGTAAAGAAACCACATTTCGCGGCTAACTAGGTGAAACGAGACCTACTAGCCACGAGTTCTGAAATCAAAATCCAAAAACCCAGGATTGTAGAGCTCGAAAAGTAGTGTGAAATCAAGCTAAAAATCACCCGAATTCAGAACTCGGAGTCAACGGATATTCATAAAACCGTTTACGTAAAGAAACCACATTTCGTGGCTAACTAGGTGAAAAGAGGCCTACTAGCCACGAGTTCTGAAATCGAAATCCGAAAACCCAGGATTGTAGAGCTCGAAAAGTAGTGTGTAATCAAGCTAAAAATCACCGAATTCAGAACTCGGAGTCAACGGATATTCATAAAACCGTTTACGTAAAGAAACCACATTTCGCGGTTAAATAGGTGAAACGAGACCTACTAGCAACAAGTTCTGAAATCAAAATCCAAAAACCCAGGGTTGTAGAGGTCGAAAAGTAGTGTGAAATCAAGCTAAAAATCACCGAATTCAGAACTCGGAGTCAACCGATATTCATAAAACCGTTTACGTAAAGAAACCACATTTCGCGGCTAACTAGGTGAAACGAGACCTACTAGCCACGAGTTCTGAAATCGAAATCCGAAAATCCAGGATTGTAGAGCTCGAAAAGTAGTGTGAAATCAAGCTAAAAATCACCGAATTTAGAACTCGGAGTCAACGGATATTCATAAAACCGTTTACGTAAAGAAACCACATTTCGTGGCTAACTAGGTGAAACGAGGCCTACTAGCCACGAGTTCTGAAATCGAAATCCGAAAACCCAGTATTGTAGAGCTCGAAAAGTAGTGTGAAATCAAGCTAAAAATCACCGAATTCAGAACTCGGAGTCGACGGATATTCATAAAACCGTTTACGTAAAGAAACCACATTTCGCGGCTAACTAGGTGAAACGAGACCTACTAGCCACGAGTTCTGAAATCGAAATCCGAAAACCCAGGAATGTAGAGCTCAAAAAGTAGTGTGAAATCAAGCTAAAAATCACCGAATTCAGAACTCAGAGTCAACGGATATTCATAAAACCGTTTACGTAAAGAAACCACATTTCGCGGCTAACTAGGTGAAACGAGACCTACTAGCCACGAGTTCTGAAATCGAAATCCGAAAAGCCAGGAACGTAGAGCTCGAAAAGTAGTGTGAAATCAAGCTAAAAATCACCGAATTCAGAACTCGGAGTCAACGGATATTCATAAAACCGTTTACGTAAAGAAACCACATTTCGCGGCTAACAAGGTGAAAAGAGACCTACTAGCCACGAGTTCTGAAATCGAAATCCGAAAACCCAGGATTGTACAGCTCGAAAAGTAGTGTGAAATCAAGCTAAAAATCACCGAATTCAGAACTCGGAGTCAACGGATAATCATAAAACCGTTTGCTTAAAGAAACCACATTTCGCGGCTAACTAGGTGAAACGAGACCTACTAGCCACGAGTTCTGAAATCGAAATCCGAAAATCCAGGATTGTAGAGCTCGAAAAGTAGTGTGAAATCAAGCTAAAAATCACCGAATTTATAACTCGGAGTCAACGGATATTCATAAAACCGTTTACGTAAAGTAACCACATTTCGTGGCTAACTAGGTGAAACGAGGCCTACTAGCCACGAGTTCTGAAATCGAAATCCGAAAACCCAGTATTGTAGAGCTCGAAAAGTAGTGTGAAATCAAGCTAAAAATCACCGAATTCAGAACTCGGAGTCGACGGATATTCATAAAACCGTTTACGTAAAGAAATCACATTTCGCGGCTAACTAGGTGAAACGAGACCTACTAGCCACGAGTTCTGAAATCAAAATCCAAAAACCCAGGATTGTAGAGCTCGAAAAGTAGTGTGAAATCAAGCTAAAAATCACCCGAATTCAGAACTCGGAGTCAACGGATATTCATAAAACCGTTTACGTAAAGAAACCACATTTCGTGGCTAACTAGGTGAAAAGAGGCCTACTAGCCACGAGTTCTGAAATCGAAATCCGAAAACCCAGTATTGTAGAGCTCGAAAAGTAGTGTGAAATCAAGCTAAAAATCACCGAATTCAGAACTCGGAGTCGACGGATATTCATAAAACCGTTTACGTAAAGAAACCACATTTCGCGGCTAACTAGGTGAAACGAGACCTACTAGCCACGAGTTCTGAAATCAAAATCCAAAAACCCAGGATTGTAGAGCTCTGAAAAGTAGTGTGAAATCAAGCTAAAAATCTCCCGAATTCAGAACTCGGAGTCAACGGATATTCATAAAACAGTTTACATAAAGAAACCACATTTTGCGGTTAACTAGGTGAAACGAGACCTACTAGCCACGAGTTCTGAAATCGAAATCCGAAAACCCAGGATGGTAGAGCTCGAAAAGTAGTGTGAAATCAAGCTAAAAATCACCGAATTCAGAACTCGGAGTCAACGGATATTCATAAAACCGTTTACGTAAAGAAACCACATTTTGCGGCTAACAAGGTGAAAAGAGACCTACTAGCCACGAGTTCTGAAATCGAAATCCGAAAACCCAGGATTGTACAGCTCGAAAATTAGTGTGAAATCAAGCTAAAAATCACCGAATTCAGAACTCGGAGTCAACGGATAATCATAAAACCGTTTGCTTAAAGAAACCACATTTCGCGGCTAACTAGGTGAAACGAGACCTACTAGCCACGAGTTCTGAAATCAAAATCCGAAAACCCAGGATTGTAGAGCTCGAAAAGTAGTGTGTAATCAAGCTAAAAATCACCGAATTCAGAACTCGGAGTCAACGGATATTCATAAAACCGTTTACGTAAAGAAACCACATTTCGCGGCTAACTAGGTGAAACGAGGCCTACTAGCCACGAGTTCTGAAATAAAAATCCAAAAACCCAGGATTGTAGAGCTCGAAAAGTAGTGTGTAATCAAGCTAAAAATCACCGAATTCAGAACTCGGAGTCAACGGATATTCATAAAACCGTTTACGTAAAGAAACCACATTTCGCGGTTAAATAGGTGAAACGAGACCTACTAGCCACAAGTTCTGAAATCAAAATCCGAAAACCCAGGGTTGTAGAGGTCGAAAAGTAGTGTGAAATCAAGCTAAAAATCACCGAATTCAGAACTCGGAGTCAACCGATATTCATAAAACCGTTTACGTAAAGAAACCACATTTCGCGGTTAAATAGGTGAAACGAGACCAACTAGCCACAAGTTCTGAAATCAAAATCCGAAAACCCAGGGTTGTAGAGGTCGAATAGTAGTGTGAAATCAAGCTAAAAATCACCGAATTCAGAACTCGGAGTCAACCGATATTCATAAAACCGTTTACGTAAAGAAACCACATTTCGCGGCTAACTAGGTGAAACGAGGCCTACTAGCCACGAGTTCTGAAATCGAAATCCGAAAACCCAGGATTGTAGAGCTCGAAAAGTAGTGTGAAATCAAGCTAAAAATCACCGAGTTCAGAACTCGGAGTCAACGGATATTCATAAAACCGTTTACGTAAAGAAACCACATTTCGCGGCTAACTAGGTGAAACGAGGCCTACTAGCCACGAGTTCTGAAATCAAAATCCAAAAACCCAGGATTGTAGAGCTCGAAAAGTAGTGTGTAATCAAGCTAAAAATCACCGAATTCAGAACTCGGAGTCAACGGATATTCACAAAACCGTTTACGTAAAGAAACCACATTTCGCGGTTAAATAGGTGAAACGAGACCTACTAGCCACAAGTTCTGAAATCAAAATCCGAAAACCCAGGGTTGTAGAGGTCGAAAAGTAGTGTGAAATCAAGCTAAAAATCACCGAATTCAGAACTCGGAGTCAACCGATATTCATAAAACCGTTTACGTAAAGAAACCACATTTCGCGGTTAAATAGGTGAAACGAGACCTACTAGCCACAAGTTCTGAAATCAAAATCCGAAAACCCAGGGTTGTAGAGGTCGAAAAGTAGTGTGAAATCAAGCTAAAAATCACCGAATTCAGAACTCAGAGTCAACCGATATTCATAAAACCGTTTACGTAAAGAAACCACATTTCGCGGCTAACTAGGTGAAACGAGGCCTACTAGCCACGAGTTCTGAAATCGAAATCCGAAAACCCAGGATTGTAGAGCTCGAAAAGTAGTGTGAAATCAAGCTAAAAATCACCGAATTTAGAACTCGGAGTCAACGGATATTCATAAAACCGTTTACGTAAAGAAACCACATTTCGCGGCTAACTAGGTGAAACGAGGCCTACTAGCCACGAGTTCTGAAATCGAAATCCGAAAACCCAGGATTGTAGAGCTCGAAAAGTAGTGTGAAATCAAGCTAAAAATCACCCGAATTCAGAACTCGGAGTCAACGGATATTCATAAAACCGTTTACATAAAGAAACCACATTTTGCTGCTAACTAGGTGAAATGAGACCTACTAGCCACGAGTTCTGAAATCGAAATCCGAAAACCCAGGATGGTAGAGCTCGAAAAGTAGTGTGAAATCAAGCTAAAAATCACCGAATTCAGAACTCGGAGTCAACGGATATTCATAAAACCGTTTACGTAAAGAAACCACATTTCGCGGCTAAATAAGTGAAACGAGACCTACTAGCCACGAGTTCTGAAATCAAAATCCGAAAACCCAGGATTGTAGAGCTCGAAAGTAGTGTGTAATCAAGCTAAAAATCACCGAATTCAGAACTCGGAGTCAACGGATATTCATAAAACCGTTTACGTAAAGAAACCACATTTCGCGGCTAACTAGGTTAAACGAGACCAACTAGCCACGAGTTCTTAAATCAAAATCAGAAATGCCAGGATCGTAGAGCTCGAAAAGTAGTGTGAAATCAAGCTAAAAATCACCGAATTCAGAACTCGGAGTCAACGGATATTCATAAAACCGTTTACGTAAAGAAACCACATTTCGCGGCTAACTAGGTGAAACGAGACCTACTAGCCACGAGTTCTGAAATCGAAATCCGAAAATCCAGGATTGTAGAGCTCGAAAAGTAGTGTGAAATAAAGCTAAAAATCACCGAATTCAGAACTCGGAGTCAACGGATATTCATAAAACCGTTTACGTAAAGGTACCACATTTCGCGGCTAACTAGGTGAAACGAGATCTACTAGCCACGAGTTCTGAAATCGAAATCCGAAGACCAGGATTGTAGAGCTCGAAAAGTAGTGTGAAATCAAGCTAAAAAACACCGAATTCAGAACTCGGAGTCAACGGATATTCATAAAACCGTTTACGTAAAGAAACCACATTTCGCGGCTAAATAGGTGAAACGTGACCTACTAGCCACAAGTTCTGAAATCAAAATCCGAAAACCCAGGATTGTAGAGCTCGAAAAGTAGTGTGAAATCAAGCTAAAAATCACCGAATTCAGAACTCGGAGTCAACGGATATTCATAAAACCGTTTACGTAAAGAAACCACATTTCGCGGCTAACTAGGTGAAACGAGACCTACTAGCAACGAGTTCTGAAATCGAAATCCGAAAACCCAGGATTGTAGAGCTCAAAAAGTAGTGTGAAATCAAGCTAAAAATCACCGAATTCAGAACTCGGAGTCAACGGATATTCATAAAACCGTTTACGTAAAGAAACCACATTTCGCGGCTAACTAGGTGAAACGAGACCAACTAGCCACGAGTTCTGAAATTAAAATCCAAAATGCCAGGATCGTAGAGCTCGAAAAGTAGTGTGAAATAAAGCAAAAAATCACCGAATTCAGAACTCGGAGTCAACGAATATTCATAAAACCGTTTACGTAAAGGTACCACATTTCGCGGCTAACTAGGTGAAACGAGACCTACTAGCCACAAGTTCTGAAATCGAAATCCGAAAACCCAGGATTGTAGAGCTCGAAAAGTAGTGTGAAATCAAGCTAAAAATCACCGAATTCAGAACTCGGAGTCAACGGATATTCATAAAACCGTTTACGTAAAGAAACCACATTTCGCGGCTAACTAGGTGAAACGAGACCAACTAGCAACGAGTTCTGAAATCGAAATCCGAAAACCCAGGATTGTAGAGCTCAAAAAGTAGTGTGAAATCAAGCTAAAAATCACCGAATTCAGAACTCGGAGTCAACGGATATTCATAAAACCGTTTACGTAAAGAAACCACATTTCGCGGCTAACTAGGAGAAACGAGGCCTACTAGCCACGAGTTCTGAAATTAAAATCCAAAATGCCAGGATCGTAGAGCTCGAAAAGTAGTGTGAAATAAAGCAAAAAATCACCGAATTCAGAACTCGGAGTCAACGAATATTCATAAAACCGTTTACGTAAAGGTACCACATTTCGCGGCTAACTAGGTGAAACGAGACCTACTAGCCACGAGTTCTGAAATCGAAATCCGAAAACCCAGGATTGTAGAGCTCGAAAAGTAGTGTGAAATCAAGCTAAAAATCACCGAATTCAGAACTCGGAGTCAACGGATATTCATAAAACCGTTTACGTAAAGAAACCACATTTCGCGGCTAACTAGGTGAAACGAGACCTACTAGCAACGAGTTCTGAAATCGAAATCCGAAAACCCAGGATTGTAGAGCTCGAAAAGTAGTGCCAAATCAAGCTAAATTTCACCGAATTCAGAACTCGGACTCAATGGATATTCATAAAACCGTTTACGTAAAGAAACCACATTTCGCGGCTAACTAGGTGAAACGAGACCTACTAGCCACGAGTTCTGAAATCAAAATCCAAAAACCCAGGATTGTAGAGCTCAAAAAGTAGTGTGAAATCAAGCTAAAAATCACCGAATTCAGAACTCGGAGTCAACGGATATTTATAAAACCGTTTACGTAAAGAAACCACATTTCGCGGCTAACTAGGTGAAACGAGACCTACTAGCCACGAGTTCTGAAATCGAAATCCGAAAACCCAGGATTGTAGAGCTCGAAAAGTAGTGTGAAATCAAGCAAAAAATCACCGAATTCAGAACTCGGAGTCAACGGATATTCATAAAACCGTTTACGTAAAGAAACCACATTTCGCGGCTAACTAGGTGAAACGAGACCAACTGGCCACGAGTTCTGAAATCAAAATCCGAAACCCCAGGAACGTAGAGCTCGAAAAGTAGTGTGAAATCAAGCTAAAAATCACCGAATTCAGAACTCGGAGTCAACGGATATTCATAAAACCGTTTACGTAAAGAAACCACATTTCGCGGCTAACTAGGTGAAACGAGACCTACTAGCCACGAGTTCTGAAATCAAAATCCGAAAATCCAGGATTGTAGAGCTTGAAAAGTAGTGTGGAATCAAGCAAAAAATCACCAAATTCAGAACTCGGAGTCAACGGATATTCATAAAACCGTTTACGTAAAGAAACCACATTTCGCGGCTAACTAGTTGAAACGAGGCCTACTAGCCACGAGTTTTGAAATCGAAATCCGAAAATCCAGGATTGTAGAGATCGAAAAGTAGTGTGAAATCAAGCTAAAAATCACCGAATTCAGAACTCGGAGTCAACGGATATTCATAAAACCGTTTACGTAAAGAAACCACATTTCGCGGCTAACTAGGTGAAATGAGGCCTACTAGCCACGAGTTCTGAAATCAAAATCCGAAAACCCAGGATTGTAGAGCTCGAAAAGTAGTGTGAAATCAAGCTAAAATTCACCGAATTCAGAACTCGGAGTCAACGGATATTCATAAAACCGTTTACGTAAAGAAACCACATTTCGCGGCTAACTAGGTGAAACGAGACCTACTAGCCACGAGTTCTGAAATCAAAATCCAAAAACCCAGGATTGTAGAGCTCGAAAAGTAGTGTGAAATCAAGCTAAAAATCACCCGAATTCAGAACTCTGAGTCAACGGATATTCATAAAACCGTTTACGTAAAGAAACCACATTTCGCGGCTAAATAGGTGAAACGAGACCTACTAGCCACAAGTTCTGAAATCAAAATCCGAAACGCCAAGATTGTAGAGCTCGAAAAGTAGTGTGAAATCAAGCTAAAAATCACCGAATTCAGAACTCGGAGTCAACGGATATTCATAAAACCGTTTACGTAAAGAAACCACATTTCGCGGGTAACTAGGTGAAACGAGACCAACTAGCCACGAGTTCTGAAATCAAAATCCGAAACACCAGGCTCGTAGAGCTCGAAAATTAGTGTGAAATCAAGCTAAAAATCACCGAATTCAGAACTCGGAGTCAACCGATATTCATAAAACCGTTTACGTAAAGAAACCACTATTCGCGGCTAACTAGGACAAACGAGACCAACTAGCCACGAGTTCTGAAATCAAAATCCGAAACTCCATAATCGTAGAGCTTGAAAAGTAGTGTGAAATCAAGCTAAAAATTACCGAATTCAGAGCTCGGAGTCAACGGATATTCATAAAACCGTTTACGTAAAGAAACCACATTTCGCGGCTAACTAGGTGAAGCGAGATGAACTAGCCACAAGTTCTAAAATCAAAATCCGAAATGCCAGGATCGTAGAGCTCGAAAAGTAGTGTGAAATAAAGCAAAAAATCACCGAATTCAGAACTCGGAGTCAACGGATATTCATAAAACCGTTTACGTAAAGGTACCACATTTCGCGGCTAACTAGGTGAAACGAGACCTACTAACCACGAGTTCTGAAATCGAAATCCGAAAACCCAGGATTGTAGAGCTCGAAAAGTAGTGTGAAATCAAGCTAAAAATCACCGAATTCAGAACCCGGAGTCAACGGATATTCATAAAACCGTTTACGTAAAGAAACCACATTTCACGTCTAACTAGGTGAAACGAGACCTACTAGCCACGAGTTCTGAAATCGAAATCCGAAAACCCAGGATTGTAGAGCTCCAAAAGTAGTGTGAAATCATGCTAAAAATCACCGAACTCAGAACTCGGAGTCAACGGATATTCATAAAACCGTTTACGTAAAGAAACCACATTTCGCGGCTAACTAGGTGAAACGAGACCAACTAGCCACGAGTTCTGAAATTAAAATCCAAAACGCCAAAAACGTAGAGCTCGAAAAGTAGTGTGAAATCAAGCTAAAAATCACCGAATTCGGAACTCGGAGTCAACGGATATTCATAAAACCGTTTACGTAAAGAAACCACATTTCGCGGCTAACTAGGTGAAACGAGACCTACTAGCCACGAGTTCTGAAATCGAAATCTGAAAATCCAGGATTGTAGAGCTCGAAAAGTAGTGTGAAATCAAGCTAAAAATCACCGAATTCAGAACTCGGAGTCAACGGATATTCATAAAACCGTTTACGTAAAGAAACCACATTTCGCGGCTAACTAGGTGAAACGAGACCTACTAGCCACGAGTTCTGAAATCGAAATCCGAAAATCCAGGATTGTAGAGCTGGAAAAGTAGTGTGAAATCAAGCTAAAAATCACCGAATTCAGAACTCGGAGTCAACGGATATTCATAAAACCGTTTACGTAAAGAAACCACATTTCGCGGCTAACTAGATGGAACGAGACCTACAAGCCACGAGTTCTGAAATCAAAATCCGAAACGCTAGGATTGTAGAGCTCGAAAAGTAGTGTGAAATAAAGCTAAAAATCACCGAATTCAGAACTCGGAGTCAACGGATATTCATAAAACCGTTTACGTAAAGAAACCACATTTCGCGGCTAACTAGGTGAAACGAGACCTACTAGCCACGAGTTCTGAAATCAAAATCCAAAAACCCAGGATTGTAGAGCTCGAAAAGTAGTGTGAAATCAAGCTAAAAATCACCGAATTCAGAACTCGGAGTCAACGGATATTCATAAAACCGTTTACGTAAAGAAACCACATTTCGCGGCTAACTAGGTGAAACGAGCCCTACTAGCCACGAGTTCTGGAATCGAAATCCGAAAATCCAGGATTGTAGAGCTCGAAAAGTAGTGTGAAATCAAACTAAAAATCACCGAATTCAGAACTCGGAGTCAACGGATATTCATAAAACCGTTTACGTAAAGAAACCACATTTCGCGGCTAACTAGGTGAAACGAGACCAACTAGCCACGAGTTCTGAAATCAAAATCCGAAACGCCAGGAACTTAGAGCTCGAAAAGTAGTGTGAAATCAAGCTAAAAATCACCGAATTCAGAACTCGGAGTCAACGGATATTCATAAAACCGTTTACGTAAAGAAACCACATTTCGCGGCTAACTAGGTGAAACGAGACCTACTAGCCACGATTTCTGAAATCAAAATCCAAAAACCCAGGATTGTAGAGCTCAAAAAGTAGTGTGAAATCAAGCTAAAAATCACCGAATTCAGAACTCGGAGTCAACGGATATTTATAAAACCGTTTACATAAAGAAACCACATTTCGCGGCTAACTAGGTGAAACGAGACCTATTAGCCACGAGTTCTGAAATCAAAATCCAAAAACCCTGGATTGTAGAGCTCGAAAAGTAGTGTGAAATCAGCTAAAAATCACCCGAATTCAGAACTCGGAGTCAACGGATATTCATAAAACCGTTTACGTAAAGAAACCACATTTCGCGGCTAACTAGATGGAACGAGACCTACAAGCCACGAGTTCTGAAATCAAAATCCGAAACGCTAGGATTGTAGAGCTCGAAAAGTAGTGTGAAATAAAGCTAAAAATCACCGAATTCAGAACTCGGAGTCAACGGATATTCATAAAACCGTTTACGTAAAGAAACCACATTTCGCGGCTAACTAGGTGAAACGAGAACTACTAGCCACGAGTTCTGAAATCAAAATCCAAAAACCCAGGATTGTAGAGCTCGAAAAGTAGTGTGAAATCAAGCTAAAAATCACCGAATTCAGAACTCGGAGTCAACGGATATTCATAAAACCGTTTACGTAAAGAAACCACATTTCGCGGCTAACTAGGTGAAACGAGCCCTACTAGCCACGAGTTCTGGAATCGAAATCCGAAAATCCAGGATTGTAGAGCTCGAAAAGTAGTGTGAAATCAAACTAAAAATCACCGAATTCAGAACTCGGAGTCAACGGATATTCATAAAACCGTTTACGTAAAGAAACCACATTTCGCGGCTAACTAGGTGAAACGAGACCAACTAGCCACGAGTTCTGAAATCAAAATCCGAAACGCCAGGAACTTAGAGCTCGAAAAGTAGTGTGAAATCAAGCTAAAAATCACCGAATTCAGAACTCGGAGTCAACGGATATTCATAAAACCGTTTACGTAAAGAAACCACATTTCGCGGCTAACTAGGTGAAACGAGACCTACTAGCCACGAGTTCTGAAATCAAAATCCAAAAACCCAGGATTGTAGAGCTCAAAAAGTAGTGTGAAATCAAGCTAAAAATCACCGAATTCAGAACTCGGAGTCAACGGATATTTATAAAACCGTTTACATAAAGAAACCACATTTCGCGGCTAACTAGGTGAAACGAGACCTACTAGCCACGAGTTCTGAAATCAAAATCCAAAAACCCTGGATTGTAGAGCTCGAAAAGTAGTGTGAAATCAGCTAAAAATCACCCGAATTCAGAACTCGGAGTCAACGGATATTCATAAAACCGTTTACGTAAAGAAACCACATTTCGCGGCTAAATAGGTGAAACGAGACATACTAGCCACAAGTTCTGAAATCAAAATCCGAAACGCCAAGATTGTAGAGCTCGAAAAGTAGTGTGAAATCAAGCTAAAAATCACCGAATTCAGAACTCGGAGTCAACGGATATTCATAAAACCGTTTACGTAAAGAAACCACATTTCGCGGGTAACTAGGTGAAACGAGACCAACTAGCCACGAGTTCTGAAATCAAAATCCGAAATGCCAGGATCGTAGAGCTCGAAAACTAGTGTGAAATAAAGCAAAAAATCACCGAATTCAGAACTCGGAGTCAACGGATATTCATAAAACCGTTTAAGTAAAGGTACCACATTTCGAGGCTAACTAGGTGAAACGAGACCTACTAGCCACGAGTTCTGAAATCGAAATCCGAAAACCCAGGATTGTAGAGCTCAAAAAGTAGTGTGAAATCAAGCTAAAAATCACCGAATTCAGAACCCGGAGTCAACGGATATTCATAAAACCGTTTACGTAAAGAAACAACATTTCGCGGCTAACTAGGTGAAACGAGACCTACTAGCCACGAGTTCTGAAATCGAAATCCGAAAACCCAGGATTGTAGAGCTCGAAAAGTAGTGTGAAATCAAGCTAAAAATCACCGAATTCAGAACTCGGAGTCAACGGATATTCATAAAACCGTTTACGTAAAGAAACCACATTTCGCGGCTAACTAGGTGAAACGAGACCAACTAGCCACGAGTTCTGAAATCAAAATCCAGAACGCCAGGAACGTAGAGCTCGAAAAGTAGTGTGAAATCAAGCTAAAAATCACCGAATTCAGAACTCGGAGTCAACGGATATTCATAAAACCGTTTACGTAAAGAAACCACATTTCGCGGCTAACTAGGTGAAACGAGACCTACTAGCCACGAGTTCTGAAATCGAAATCTGAAAATCCAGGATTGTAGAGCTCGAAAAGTAGTGTGAAATCAAGCTAAAAATCACCGAATTCAGAACTCGGAGTCAACGGATATTCATAAAACCGTTTACGTAAAGAAATCACATTTCGCGGCTAACTAGGTGAAACGAGACCTACTAGCCAGGAGTTCTGAAATCAAAATCCAAAAACCCAGGATTGTAGAGCTTGAAAAGTAGTGTGAAATCAAGCTAAAAATCACCGAATTCAGAACTCGGAGTCAACGGATATTCATAAAACCGTTTACGTAAAGAAACCACATTTCGCGGCTAACTAGATGGAACGAGACCTACAAGCCACGAGTTCTGAAATCAAAATCCGAAATGCTAGGATTGTAGAGCTCGAAAAGTAGTGTGAAATAAAGCTAAAAATCACCGAATTCAGAACTCGGAGTCAACGGATATTCATAAAACCGTTTACGTAAAGAAACCACATTTCGCGGCTAACTAGGTGAAACGAGGCCTACTAGCCACGAGTTCTGAAATCGAAATCCGAAAACCTCGGATTGTAGAGCTCGAAAAGTAGTGTGAAATCAAGCTAAAAATCACCGAATTCAGAATTCGGAGTCAACGGATATTCATAAAACCGTTTACGTAAAGAAACCACATTTCGCGGCTAACTAGGTGAAACGAGACCAACTAGCCACGAGTTTTGAAATCAAAATCCGAAACTCCAGGATCGTAGAGCTCGAAAAGTAGTGTGAAATAAAGCAAAAAATCACCGAATTCAGAACTCGGAGTCAACGGATATTCATAAAACCGTTTACGTAAAGGTACCACATTTCGCGGATAACTAGGTGAAACGAGACCTACTAGCCACGAGTTCTGAAATCGAAATCCGAAAACCCAGGATTGTAGAGCTCGAAAAGTAGTGTGAAATCAAGCTAAAAATCACCGAATTCAGAACCCGGAGTCAACGGATATTCATAAAACCGTTTACGTAAAGAAACCACATTTCGCGGCTAACTAGGTGAAACGAGACCTACTAGCCACGAGTTCTGAAATCGAAATCCGAAAACCCAGGATTGTAGAGCTCGAAAAGTAGTGTGAAATCAAGCAAAAAATCACCGAATTCAGAACTCGGAGTCAACGGATATTCATAAAACCGTTTACGTAAAGAAACCCCATTTCGCGGCTAACTAGGTGAAACGAGACCAACTAGCCACGAGTTCTGAAATCAAAATCCAGAACACCAGGAACGTAGAGCTTGAAAAGTAGTGTGAAATCAAGCTAAAAATCACCGAATTCAGAACTCGGAGTCAACGGATATTCATAAAACCGTTTACGTAAAGAAACCACATTTTGCGGCTAACTAGGCGAAACGAGACCTACTAGCCACGAGTTCTGAAATCAAAATCTGAAAATCCAGGATTGTAGAGCTCGAAAAGTAGTGTGATATCAAGCTAAAAATCACCGAATTCAGAACTCGGAGTCAACGGATATTCATAAAACCGTTTACGTAAAGAAACCACATTTCGCGGCTAACTAGGTGAAATGAGACCTACTAGCCACGAGTTCTGAAATCCAAATCCGAAAATCCAGGATTGTAGAGCTTGAAAAGTAGTGTGAAATCAAGCTAAAAATCACCGAATTCAGAACTCGGAGTCAACGGATATTCATAAAACCGTTTACGTAAAGAAACCACATTTCGCGGCTAACTAGGTGAAACGAGACCAACTAGCCACGAGTTCTGAAATCAAAATCCGAAACCCCAGGAACGTAGAGCTCGAAAAGTAGTGTGAAATCAAGCTAAAAATCACCGAATTCAGAACTCGGAGTCAACGAATATTCATAAAACCGTTTACGTAAAGAAACCACATTTCGCGGCTAACTAGGTGAAACGAGACCTACTAGCCACGTGTTCTGAAATCGAAATCCGAAAATTCAGGATTGTAGAGCTCGAAAAGTAGTGTGGAATCAAGCTAAAAATCACCGAATTCAGAACTCGGAGTCAACGGATATTCATAAAACCGTTTACGTAAAGAAACCACATTTCGCGGCTAACTAGGTGAAACGAGACCTACTAGCCACGAGTTCTGAAATCGAAATCCGAAAATTCAGGATTGTAGAGCTCGAAAAGTAGTGTGGAATCAAGCTAAAAATCACCGAATTCAGAACTCGGAGTCAACGGATATTCATAAAACCGTTTACGTAAAGAAACCACATTTCGCGGCTAACTAGGTGAAACGAGACCTACTAGCCACGAGTTCTGAAATCGAAATCCGAAAACCCAGGATTGTAGAGCTCGAAAAGTAGTGTGAAATCAAGCTAAAAATCACCGAATTCAGAACTCGGAGTCAACGGATATTCATAAAACCGTTTACGTAAAGAAACCACATTTCGCGGCTAACTAGGTGAAACGAGACCAACTAGCCACGAGTTCTGAAATCAAAATCCGAAACGACAGGAACGTAGAGCTCGAAAAGTAGTGTGAAATCAAGCTAAAAATCACCGAATTCAGAACTCGGTGTCAACGGATATTCATAAAACCGTTTACCTAAAGAAACCACATTTCGCGGCTAACTAGGTGAAACGAGACCTACTAGCCACGAGTTCTGAAATCGAAATCCGAAAATCCAGGATGGTAGAGCTCGAAAAGTAGTGTGGAATCAAGCTAAAAATCACCGAATTCAGAACTCGGAGTCAACGGATATTCATAAAACCGTTTACGTAAAGAAACCACATTTCGCGGCTAACTAGTTGAAACGAGACCTACTAGCCACGAGTTCTGAAATCGAAATCCGAAAATCCAGGATTGTAGAGCTCGAAAAGTAGTGTGAAATCAAGCTAAAAATCACCGAATTCAGAACTCGGAGTCAACGGATATTCATAAAACCGTTTACGTAAAGAAACCACATTTCGCGGCTAACTAGGTGAAACGAGGCCAACTAGCCACGAGTTCTGAAATCGAAATCCGAAAACCCAGGATTGTAGAGCTCGAAAAGTAGTGTGAAATCAAGCTAAAAATCACCGAATTCAGAACTCGGAGTCAACAGATATTCATAAAACCGTTTACGTAAAGAAACCACATTTCGCGGCTATCTAGGTGAAACGAGACCTACTAGCCACGAGTTCTGAAATCAAAATCCAAAAACCCAGGATTGTAGAGCTCGAAAAGTAGTGTGAAATCAAGCTAAAAATCACCCGAATTCAGAACTCGGAGTCAACGGATATTCATAAAACCGTTTACGTAAAGAAACCACATTTTGCGGCTAACTAGGTGAAACGAGACCTACTAGCCACGAGTTCTGAAATCGAAATCCGAAAACCCAGAATTGTAGAGCTCGAAAAGTAGTGTGAAATCAAGCTAAAAATCACCGAATTTAGAACTCGGAGTCAACGGAAATTCATAAAACCGTTTACGTAAAGAAACCACATTTCGCGGTTAAATAGGTGAAACGAGACCTACTAGCCACGAGTTCTGAAATCGAAATCCGAAAACCCAGGATTGTAGAGCTCGAAAGTAGTGTGTAATCAAGCTAAAAATCACCGAATTCAGAACTCGGAGTCAATGGATATTCATAAAACCGTTTACGTAAAGAAACCATATTTCGCGGCTAACTAGGTTAAACGAGACCAACTAGCCACGAGTTCTTAAATCAAAATCAGAAATTCCAGGATCGTAGAGCTCGAAAAGTAGTGTGAAATCAAGCTAAAAATTACCGAATTCAGAACTCGGAGTCAACGGATATTCATAAAACCGTTTACGCAAAGAAACCACATTTCGCGGCTAAATAGGTGAAACGAGACCTACTAGCCACGAGTTCCGAAATCGAAATCCGAAAATCCAGGATTGTAGAGCTCGAAAAGTAGTGTGTAATCAAGCTAAAAATCACCGAATTCAGAACTCGGAGTCAACGGATATTTATAAAACCGTTTACGTAAAGAAACCACATTTCGCGTCTAAATAGGTGAAACGAGACCTACTAGCCACAAGTTCTAAAATCAAAATCCGAAACGCCAAGATTGTAGAGCTCGAAAAGTAGTGTGAAATCAAGCTAAAAATCACCGAATTCAGAACTCGGAGTCAACGGATATTCATAAAACCGTTTACGTAAAGAAACCACATTTCGCGGCTAACTAGGTGAAACGAGACCAACTAGCCACGAGTTCTGAAATCAAAATCCGAAACACCAGGCTCGTAGAGCTCGAAAATTAGTGTGAAATCAAGCTAAAAATCACCGAATTCAGAAGTCGGAGTCAACCGATATTAATAAAACCGTTTACGTAAAGAAACCACATTTCGCGGCTAACTAGGTCAAACGAGACCAACTAGCCACGAGTTCTGAAATCAAAATCCGAAACTACATAATCGTAGAGCTGGAAAAGTAGTGTGAAATAAAGCAAAAAATCACCGAATTCAGAACTCGGAGTCAACGGATATTCATAAAACCGTTTACGTAAAGATACCACATTTCGCGGCTAACTAGGTGAAACGAGACCTACTAGCCACGAGTTCTGAAATCAAAATCCGAAACTACATAATCGTAGAGCTGGAAAAGTAGTGTGAAATCAAGCTAAAAATTACCGAATTCAGAGCTCGGAGTCAACGAATATTCATAAAACCGTTTACGTAAAAAAACCACATTTCGCGGCTAACTAGGTGAAACGAGACCTACTAGCCACGAGTTCTGAAATCGAAATCCGAAAACCCCGAATTGTAGAGCTCGAAAAGTAGTGTGAAATCAAGCTAAAAATTACCGAATTCAGAGCTCGGAGTCAACGAATATTCATAAAACCGTTTACGTAAAGAAACCACATTTCGCGGCTAACTAGGTGAAACGAGACCAACTAGCCACGAGTTCTGAAATCGAAATCCGAAAACCCCGAATTGTAGAGCTCGAAAAGTAGTGTGAAATCAAGCTAAAAATCACCGAATTCAGAACTCGGAGTCAACGGAAATTCATAAAACCGTTTACGTAAAGAAACCACATTTCGCGGCTAAATAGGTGAAACGAGACCTACTAGCCACGAGTTCTGAAATCGAAATCCGAAAACCCAGGATTGTAGAGCTCGAAAGTAGTGTGTAATCAAGCTAAAAATCACCGAATTCAGAACTCGGAGTCAATGGATATTCATAAAACCGTTTACGTAAAGAAACCACATTTTGCGGCTAACTAGGTGAAACGAGACCTACTAGCCACGAGTTCTGAAATCGAAATCCGAAAACTCAGAATTGTAGAGCTCGAAAAGTAGTGTGAAATCAAGCTAAAAATCACCGAATTCAGAACTCGGATTCAACGGATATTCATAAAACCGTTTACGTAAAGAAACCACAATTCGCGGCTAAATAGGTGAAACGAGAGCTACAAGCCACGAGTTCTGAAGTCGAAATTCGAAAATCCAGGATTGTAGAGCTCGAAAAGTAGTGTGTAATCAAGCTAAAAATCACCGAATTCAGAACTCGGAGTCAACGGATATTCATAAAACCGTTTACGTAAAGAAACCACATTTCGCGGCTAACTAGATGGAACGAGACCTACTAGCCACAAGTTCTGAAATCAAAATCCGAAATGCCAAGATTGTAGAGCTCGAAAAGTAGTGTGAAATCAAGCTAAAAATCACCGAATTCAGAACTCGGAGTCAACGGATATTCATAAAACCGTTTACGTAAAGAAACCACATTTCGCGGCTAACTAGGTGAAACGAGGCCTACTAGCCACGAGTTCTGAAATCGAAATCCGAAAACCTAGGATTGTAGAGCTCAAAAAGTAGTGTGAAATCAAGCTAAAAATCATTGAATTCAGAACTCGGAGTCAACGGATATTCATAAAACCGTTTACGTAAAGAAACCACATTTCGCGGCTAACTAGGTGAAACGAGACCTACTAGCCACGAGTTCTGAAATCAAAATCCAAAAACCCAGGATTGTAGAGCTCGAAAAGTAGTGTGAAATCAAGCTAAAAATCACCGAATTCAGAACTCGGAGTCAACGGATATTCATAAAACCGTTTACGTAAAGAAACCACATTTCGCGGCTAACTAGATGAAACGAGACCTACTAGCCACGAGTTCTGAAATCGAAATCCGAAAACCCAGGATTGTAGAGCTCGAAAAGTAGTGTGAAATCAAGCTAAAAATCACCGAATTCAGAACTCGGAGTCAACGGATATTCATAAAACCGTTTACGTAAAGAAACCACATTTCGCGGCTAACTAGGTGAAACGAGACCAACTAGCCACGAGTTCTGAAATCAAAATCCGAAACGCCAGGAACGTAGAGCTGGAAAAGTAGTGTGAAATCAAGCTAAAAATCACCGAATTCAGAACTCGGTGTCAACGGATATTCATAAAACCGTTTACGTAAAGAAACCACATTTCGCGGCTAACTAGGTGAAACGAGACCTACTAGCCACGAGTTCTGAAATCGAAATCCGAAAATCCAGGATTGTAGAACTCGAAAAGTAGTGTGGAATCAAGCTAAAAATCACCGAATTCAGAACTCGGAGTCAACGGATATTCATAAAACTGTTTACGTAAAGAAACCACATTTCGCGGCTAACTAGTTGAAACGAGACCTACTAGCCACGAGTTCTGAAATCGAAATCCGAAAATCCAGGATTGTAGAGCTCGAAAAGTAGTGTGAAATCAAGCTAAAAATCACCGAATTCAGAACTCGGAGTCAACGGATATTCATAAAACCGTTTACGTAAAGAAACCACATTTCGTGGCTAACTAGGTGAAACGAGGCCTACTAGCCACGAGTTCTGAAATCGAAATCCGAAATCCCAGGATTGTAGAGCTCGAAAAGTAGTGTGAAATCAAGCTAAAAATCACCGAATTCAGAACTCGGAGTCAACAGATATTCATAAAACCGTTTACGTAAAGAAACCACATTTCGCGGCTAACTAGGTGAAACGAGACCTACTAGCCACGAGTTCTGAAATCAAAATCCAAAAACCCAGGATTGTAGAGCTCGAAAAGTAGTGTGAAATCAAGCTAAAAATCACCCGAATTCAGAACTCGGAGTCAACGGATATTCATAAAACCGTTTACGTAAAGAAACCACATTTCGCGGCTAACTAGGTGAAACGAGACCTACTAGCCACGAGTTCTGAAATCAAAATCCAAAAACCCAGGATTGTAGAGCTCGAAAAGTAGTGTGAAATCAAGCTAAAAATCACCGAATTCAGAACTCGGAGTCAACGGATATTCATAAAACCGTTTACGTAAAGAAACCACATTTCGCGGCTAACTAGATGAAACGAGACCTACTAGCCACGAGTTCTGAAATCGAAATCCGAAAACCCAGGATTGTAGAGCTCGAAAAGTAGTGTGAAATCAAGCTAAAAATCACCGAATTCAGAACTCGGAGTCAACGGATATTCATAAAACCGTTTACGTAAAGAAACCACATTTCGCGGCTAACTAGATGAAACGAGACCTACTAGCCACGAGTTCTGAAATCGAAATCCGAAAATCCAGGATTGTAGAACTCGAAAAGTAGTGTGGAATCAAGCTAAAAATCACCGAATTCAGAACTCGGAGTCAACGGATATTCATAAAACTGTTTACGTAAAGAAACCACATTTCGCGGCTAACTAGTTGAAACGAGACCTACTAGCCACGAGTTCTGAAATCGAAATCCGAAAATCCAGGATTGTAGAGCTCGAAAAGTAGTGTGAAATCAAGCTAAAAATCACCGAATTCAGAACTCGGAGTCAACAGATATTCATAAAACCGTTTACGTAAAGAAACCACATTTCGCGGCTAACTAGGTGAAACGAGACCTACTAGCCACGAGTTCTGAAATCAAAATCCAAAAACCCAGGATTGTAGAGCTCGAAAAGTAGTGTGAAATCAAGCTAAAAATCACCCGAATTCAGAACTCGGAGTCAACGGATATTCATAAAACCGTTTACGTAAAGAAACCACATTTCGCGGCTAACTAGGTGAAACGAGACCTACTAGCCACGAGTTCTGAAATCAAAATCCAAAAACCCAGGATTGTAGAGCTCGAAAAGTAGTGTGAAATCAAGCTAAA
The DNA here is from genome assembly GCA_963580455.1 of Euonymus europaeus. Taxonomy (NCBI): domain Eukaryota; kingdom Viridiplantae; phylum Streptophyta; class Magnoliopsida; order Celastrales; family Celastraceae; genus Euonymus; species Euonymus europaeus. The sequence goes on from OY756964.1 coordinate 567,932, forward strand.
AATCACCGAATTCAGAACTCGGAGTCAACGGATATTCATAAAACCGTTTACGTAAAGAAACCACATTTCGCGGCTAACTAGATGAAACGAGACCTACTAGCCACGAGTTCTGAAATCGAAATCCGAAAACCCAGGATTGTAGAGCTCGAAAAGTAGTGTGAAATCAAGCTAAAAATCACCGAATTCAGAACTCGGAGTCAACGGATATTCATAAAACCGTTTACGTAAAGAAACCACATTTCGCGGCTAACTAGATGAAACGAGACCTACTAGCCACGAGTTCTGAAATCGAAATCCGAAAATCCAGGATTGTAGAACTCGAAAAGTAGTGTGGAATCAAGCTAAAAATCACCGAATTCAGAACTCGGAGTCAACGGATATTCATAAAACTGTTTACGTAAAGAAACCACATTTCGCGGCTAACTAGTTGAAACGAGACCTACTAGCCACGAGTTCTGAAATCGAAATCCGAAAATCCAGGATTGTAGAGCTCGAAAAGTAGTGTGAAATCAAGCTAAAAATCACCGAATTCAGAACTCGGAGTCAACGGATATTCATAAAACCGTTTACGTAAAGAAACCACATTTTGCGGCTAACTAGGTGAAACGAGGCCTACTAGCCACGAGTTCTGAAATCGAAATCCGAAAACCTAGGATTGTAGAGCTCGAAAAGTAGTGTGAAATCAAGCTAAAAATCACCGAATTCAGAACTCGGAGTCAACAGATATTCATAAAACCGTTTACGTAAAGAAACCACATTTCGCGGCTAACTAGGTGAAACGAGATCTACTAGCCACGAGTTCTGAAATCAAAATCCAAAAACCCAGGATTGTAGAGCTCGAAAAGTAGTGTGAAATCAAGCTAAAAATCACCCGAATTCAGAACTCGGAGTCAACGGATATTCATAAAACCGTTTACGTAAAGAAACCACATTTCGCGGCTAACTAGGTGAAACGAGACCTACTAGCCACGAGTTCTGAAATCAAAATCCAAAAACCCAGGATTGTAGAGCTCGAAAAGTAGTGTGAAATCAAGCTAAAAATCACCGAATTCAGAACTCGGAGTCAACGGACATTCATAAAACCGTTTACGTAAAGAAACCACATTTCGCGGCTAACTAGATGAAACGAGACCTACTAGCCACGAGTTCTGAAATCGAAATCCGAAAACCCAGGATTGTAGAGCTCGAAAAGTAGTGTGAAATCAAGCTAAAAATCACCGAATTCAGAACTCGGAGTCAACGGATATTCATAAAACCGTTTACGTAAAGAAACCACATTTCGCGGCTAACTAGATGAAACGAGACCTACTAGCCACGAGTTCTGAAATCGAAATCCGAAAATCCAGGATTGTAGAACTCGAAAAGTAGTGTGGAATCAAGCTAAAAATCACCGAATTCAGAACTCGGAGTCAACGGATATTCATAAAACTGTTTACGTAAAGAAACCACATTTCGCGGCTAACTAGTTGAAACGAGACCTACTAGCCACGAGTTCTGAAATCGAAATCCGAAAATCCAGGATTGTAGAGCTCGAAGAGTAGTGTGAAATCAAGCTAAAAATCACCGAATTCAGAACTCGGAGTCAACGGATATTCATAAAACCGTTTACGTAAAGAAACCACATTTCGCGGCTAACTAGGTGAAACGAGGCCTACTAGCCACGAGTTCTGAAATCGAAATCCGAAAACCCAGGATTGTAGAGCTCGAAAAGTAGTGTGAAATCAAGCTAAAAATCACCGAATTCAGAACTCGGAGTCAACAGATATTCATAAAACCGTTTACGTAAAGAAACCACATTTCGCGGCTAACTAGGTGAAACGAGACCTACTAGCCACGAGTTCTGAAATCAAAATCCAAAAACCCAGGATTGTAGAGCTCGAAAAGTAGTGTGAAATCAAGCTAAAAATCACCCGAATTCAGAACTCGGAGTCAACGGATATTCATAAAACCGTTTACGTAAAGAAACCACATTTTGCGGCTAACTAGGTGAAACGAGACCTACTAGCCACGAGTTCTGAAATCGAAATCCGAAAACTCAGAATTGTAGAGCTCGAAAAGTAGTGTGAAATCAAGCTAAAAATCACCGAATTCAGAACTCGGAGTCAACGGAAATTCATAAAACCGTTTACGTAAAGAAACCACATATCGCGGCTAAATAGGTGAAACGAGACCTACTAGCCACGAGTTCTGAAATCAAAATCCGAAAACCCAGGATTGTAGAGCTCGAAAGTAGTGTGTAATCAAGCTAAAAATCACCGAATTCAGAACTCGGAGTCAATGGATATTCATAAAACCGTTTACGTAAAGAAACCACATTTCGCGGCTAACTAGGTTAAACGAGACCAACTAGCCACGAGTTCTTAAATCAAAATCAGAAATGCCAGGATCGTAGAGTTCGAAAAGTAGTGTGAAATCAAGCTAAAAATCACCGAATTCAGAACTCGGAGTCAACGGAAATTCATAAAACCGTTTACGTAAAGAAACCACATTTCGCGGCTAAATAGGTGAAACGAGACCTACTAGCCACGAGTTCTGAAATCGAAATCCGAAAACCCAGGATTGTAGAGCTCGAAAGTAGTGTGTAATCAAGCTAAAAATCACCGAATTCAGAACTCGGAGTCAATGGATATTCATAAAACCGTTTACGTAAAGAAACCACATTTTGCGGCTAACTAGGTGAAACGAGACCTACTAGCCACGAGTTCTGAAATCGAAATCCGAAAACTCAGAATTGTAGAGCTCGAAAAGTAGTGTGAAATCAAGCTAAAAATCACCGAATTCAGAACTCGGATTCAACGGATATTCATAAAACCGTTTACGTAAAGAAACCACAATTCGCGGCTAAATAGGTGAAACGAGAGCTACAAGCCACGAGTTCTGAAATCGAAATCCGAAAATCCAGGATTGTAGAGATCGAAAAGTAGTGTGTAATCAAGCTAAAAATCACCGAATTCAGAACTCGGAGTCAACGGATATTCATAAAACCGTTTACGTAAAGAAACCACATTTTGCGGCTAAATAGGTGAAACGAGACCTACTAGCCACAAGTTCTGAAATCAAAATCCGAAATGCCAAGATTGTAGAGCTCGAAAAGTAGTGTGAAATCAAGCTAAAAATCACCGAATTCAGAACTCGGAGTCAACGGATATTCATAAAACCGTTTACGTAAAGAAACCACATTTCGCGGCTAACTAGGTGAAACGAGACCTACTAGCCACGAGTTCTGAAATCAAAATCCAAAAACCCAGGATTGTAGAGCTCGAAAAGTAGTGTGAAATCAAGCTAAAAATCACCGAATTCAGAACTCGGAGTCGACGGATATTCATAAAACCGTTTACGTAAAGAAACCACATTTCGCGGCTAACTAGATGAAACGAGACCTACTAGCCACGAGTTCGGAAATCGAAATCCAAAAACCCAGGATTGTAGAGCTCGAAAAGTAGTGTGAAATCAAGCTAAAAATCACCGAATTCAGAACTCGGAGTCAACGGATATTCATAAAACCGTTTACGTAAAGAAACCACATTTCGCGGCTAACTAGGTGAAACGAGGCCTACTAGCCACGAGTTCTGAAATCGAAATCCGAAAACCCAGGATTGTAGAGCTCGAAAAGTAGTGTGAAATCAAGCTAAAAATCACCGAATTCAGAACTCGGAGTCAACAGATATTCATAAAACCGTTTACGTAAAGAAACCACATTTCGCGGCTAACTAGGTGAAACGAGACCTACTAGCCACGAGTTCTGAAATCAAAATCCAAAAACCCAGGATTGTAGAGCTCGAAAAGTAGTGTGAAATCAAGCTAAAAATCACCCGAATTCAGAACTCGGAGTCAACGGATATTCATAAAACCGTTTACGTAAAGAAACCACATTTTGCGGCTAACTAGGTGAAACGAGACCTACTAGCCACGAGTTCTGAAATCGAAATCCGAAAACTCAGAATTGTAGAGCTCGAAAAGTAGTGTGAAATCAAGCTAAAAATCACCGAATTCAGAACTCGGAGTCAACGGAAATTCATAAAACCGTTTACGTAAAGAAACCACATTTCGCGGCTAAATAGGTGAAACGAGACCTACTAGCCACGAGTTCTGAAATCGAAATCCGAAAACCCAGGATTGTAGAGCTCGAAAGTAGTGTGTAATCAAGCTAAAAATCACCGAATTCAGAACTCGGAGTCAATGGATATTCATAAAACCGTTTACGTAAAGAAACCACATTTCGCGGCTAACTAGGTTAAACGAGACCAACTAGCCACGAGTTCTTAAATCAAAATCAGAAATGCCAGGATCGTAGAGTTCGAAAAGTAGTGTGAAATCAAGCTAAAAATCACCGAATTCAGAACTCGGAGTCAACCGATATTCATAAAACCGTTTACGTAAAGAAACCACATTTCGCGGCTAAATAGGTGAAACGAGACCTACTAGCAACGAATTCTTAAATCGAAATCCAAAAATCCAGGATTGTAGAGCTCGAAAAGTAGTGTGTAATCAAGCTAAAAATCACCGAATTCAGAACTCGGAGTCAACGGATATTCATAAAACCGTTACGTAAAGAAACCACATTTCGCGTCTAAATAGGTGAAACGAGACCTACTAGCCACAAGTTCTGAAATCAAAATCCGAAACGCCAAGATTGTAGAGCTCGAAAAGTAGTGTGAAATCAAGCTAAAAATCACCGAATTCAGAACTCGGAGTCAACGGATATTCATAAAACCGTTTACGTAAAGAAACCACATTTCGCGGCTAACTAGGTGAAACGAGACCAACTAGCCACGAGTTCTAAAATCAAAATCCGAAACACCAGGCTCGTAGAGCTCGAAAATTAGTGTGAAATCAAGCTAAAAATCACCGAATTCAGAAGTCGGAGTCAACCGATATTAATAAAACCGTTTACGTAAAGAAACCACATTTCGCGGCTAACTAGGTCAAACGAGACCAACTAGCCACGAGTTCTGAAATCAAAATCCGAAACTCCATAATCGTAGAGCTGGAAAAGTAGTGTGAAATCAAGCTAAAAATTACCGAATTCAGAGCTCGGAGTCAACGGATATTCATAAAACCGTTTACGTAAAGAAACCACATTTCGCGGCTAACTAGGTGAAACGAGACCAACTAGCCACGAGTTCTGAAATCAAAATCCGAAATGCCAGGATCGTAGAGCTCGAAAAGTAGTGTGAAATAAAGCAAAAAATCACCGAATTCAGAACTCGGAGTCAACGGATATTCATAAAACCGTTTACGTAAAGAAACCACATTTCGCGGCTAACTAGGTGAAACAAGACCTACTAGCCACGAGTTCTGAAATCGAAATCCGAAAACCCAGGATTGTAGAGCTCGAAAAGTAGTGTGAAATCAAGCTAAAAATCACCGAATTCAGAACTCGGAGTCAACGGATATTCATAAAACCGTTTACGTAAAGAAACCACATTTCGCGGCTAACTAGGTGAAACAAGACCAACTAGCCACGAGTTCTGAAATCAAAATCCGAAACGCCAGGAACGTAGAGCTCGAAAAGTAGTGTGAAATCAAGCTAAAAATCACCGAATTCAGAACTCGGTGTCAACGGATATTCATAAAACCGTTTACCTAAAGAAACCACATTTCGCGGCTAACTAGGTGAAACGAGACCTACTAGCCACGAGTTCTGAAATCGAAATCCGAAAATCCAGGATTGTAGAGCTCGAAAAGTAGTTTGGAATCAAGCTAAAAATCACCGAATTCAGAACTCGGAGTCAACGGATATTCATAAAACCGTTTACGTAAAGAAACTACATTTCGCGGCTAACTAGTTGAAACGAGACCTACTAGCCACGAGTTCTGAAATCGAAATCCGAAAATCCAGGATTGTAGAGCTCGAAAAGTAGTATGAAATCAAGCTAAAAATCACCGAATTCAGAACTCGGAGTCAACGGATATTCATAAAACCGTTTACGTAAAGAAACCACATTTCGCGGCTAACTAGGTGAAACGAGGCCTACTAGCCACGAGTTCTGAAATCGAAATCCGAAAACCCAGGATTGTAGAGCTCGAAAAGTAGTGTGAAATCAAGCTAAAAATCACCGAATTCAGAACTCGGAGTCAACAGATATTCATAAAACCGTTTACGTAAAGAAACCACATTTCGCGGCTAACTAGGTGAAACGAGACCTACTAGCCACGAGTTCTGAAATCAAAATCCAAAAACCCAGGATTGTAGAGCTCGAAAAGTAGTGTGAAATCAAGCTAAAAATCACCGAATTCAGAACTCGGAGTCAACGGATATTCATAAAACCGTTTACGTAAAGAAACCACATTTCGCGGCTAACTAGGTGAAACGAGGCCTACTAGCCACGAGTTCTGAAATCGAAATCCGAAAACTCAGGATTGTAGAGCTCGAAAAGTAGTGTGAAATCAAGCTAAAAATCACCGAATTCAGAACTCGGAGTCAACAGATATTCATAAAACCGTTTACGTAAAGAAACCACATTTCGCGGCTAACTAGGTGAAACGAGACCTACTAGCCACGAGTTCTGAAATCAAAATCCAAAAACCCAGGATTGTAGAGCCCGAAAAGTAGTGTGAAATCAAGCTAAAAATCACCCGAATTCAGAACTCGGAGTCAACGGATATTCATAAAACCGTTTACGTAAAGAAACCACATTTTGCGGCTAACTAGGTGAAACGAGACCTACTAGCCACGAGTTCTGAAATCGAAATCCGAAAACTCAGAATTGTAGAGCTCGAAAAGTAGTGTGAAATCAAGCTAAAAATCACCGAATTCAGAACTCGGAGTCAACGGAAATTCATAAAACCGTTTACGTAAAGAAACCACATTTCGCGGCTAAATAGGTGAAACGAGACCTACTAGCCACGAGTTCTGAAATCGAAATCCGAAAACCCAGGATTGTAGAGCTCGAAAGTAGTGTGTAATCAAGCTAAAAATCACCGAATTCAGAACTCGGAGTCAATGGATATTCATAAAACCGTTTACGTAAAGAAACCACATTTCGCGGCTAACTAGGTTAAACGATACCAACTAGCCACGAGTTCTTAAATCAAAATCAGAAATTCCAGGATCGTAGAGCTCGAAAAGTAGTGTGAAATCAAGCTAAAAATCACCGAATTCAGAACTCGGAGTCAACCGATATTCATAAAACCGTTTACGTAAAGAAACCACATTTCGCGGCTAAATAGGTGAAACGAGACCTACTAGCCACGGGTTCTTAAATCGAAATCCAAAAATCCAGGATTGTAGAGCTCGAAAAGTAGTGTGTAATCAAGCTAAAAATCACCGAATTCAGAACTCGGAGTCAATGGATATTCATAAAACCGTTTACGTAAAGAAACCACATTTCGCGGCTAACTAGGTGAAACGAGACCTACTAGCCACGAGTTCTGAAATCGAAATCCGAAAATCCAGGATTGTAGAGCTCGAAAAGTAGTGTGAAATCAAGCTAAAAATCACCGAATTCAAAACTCGGAGTCAACGGATATTCATAAAACCGTTTACGTAAAGAAACTACATTTCGCGGCTAACTAGGTGGAACGAGACCTACAAGCCACGAGTTCTGAAATCAAAATCCAAAACGCTAGGATTGTAGAGCTCGAAAAGTAGTGTGAAATCAAGCTAAAAATCACCGAATTCAGAACTCGGAGTCAACGGATATTCATAAAACCGTTTACGTAAAGAAACCACATTTCGCGGCTAACTAGTTGAAACGAGGCCTACCAGCCACGAGTTCTGAAATCGAAATCCGAAAACCCAGGATTGTAGAGCTCGAAAAGTAGTGTGAAATCAAGCTAAAAATCACCGAATTCAGAACTCGGAGTCAACGGATATTCATAAAACCGTTTACGTAAAGAAACCACATTTCGCGGCTAACTAGTTGAAACGAGGCCTACTAGCCACAAGTTCTGAAATCGAAATCCGAAAACCCAGGATTGTAGAGCTCGAAAAGTAGTGTGAAATCATGCTAAAAATCACCGAATTCAGAACTCGGAGTCAACGGATATTCATAAAACCGTTTACGTAAAGAAACCACATTTCGCGGCTAACTAGGTGAAACGAGACCTACTAGCCACGAGTTCTGAAATCGAAATCCGAAAATCCAGGATTGTAGAGCTCGAAAAGTAGTGTGAAATCAAGCTAAAAATCACCGAATTCAAAACTCGGAGTCAACGGATATTCATAAAACCGTTTACGTAAAGAAACTACATTTCGCGGCTAACTAGGTGGAACGAGACCTACAAGCCACGAGTTCTAAAATCAAAATCCGAAACACTAGGATTGTAGAGCTCGAAAAGTAGTGTGAAATCAAGCTAAAAATCACCGAATTCAGAACTCGGAGTCAACGGATATTCATAAAACCGTTTACGTAAAGAAACCACATTTCGCGGCTAACTAGTTGAAACGAGGCCTACCAGCCACGAGTTCTGAAATCGAAATCCGAAAACCCAGGATTGTAGAGCTCGAAAAGTAGTGTGAAATCAAGCTAAAAATCACCGAATTCAGAACTCGGAGTCAACGGATATTCATAAAACCGTTTACGTAAAGAAACCACATTTCGCGGCTAACTAGGTGAAACGAGACCTACAGGCCACGAGTTAAGAAATCAAAATCCAAAAACCCAGGATTGTAGAGCTCGAAAAGTAGTGTGAAATCAAGCTAAAAATCGCCGAATTCAGAACTCGGAGTCAACGGATATTCATAAAACCGTTTACGTAAAGAAACCACATTTCGCGGCTAACTAGGTGAAACGAGACCCACTAGCCACGAGTTCTGAAATCGAAATCCGAAAACCCAGGATTGTAGAGCTCGAAAAGTAGTGTGTAATCAAGCTAAAAATTACCGAATTCAGAACTCGGATTCAACGGATATTCATAAAACCGTTTACGTAAAGAAACCACATTTCGCGGCTAACTAGGTGAAACGAGACCAACTAGCCACGAGTTCTTAAATCAAAATCAGAAATTCCAGGATCGTAGAGCTCGAAAAGTAGTGTGAAATCAAGCTAAAAATCACCGAATTCAAAACTCGGAGTCAACGGATATTCATAAAACCGTTTACGTAAAGAAACTACATTTCGCGGCTAACTAGGTGGAACGAGACCTACAAGCCACGAGTTCTGAAATCAAAATCCAAAACGCTAGGATTGTAGAGCTCGAAAAGTAGTGTGAAATCAAGCTAAAAATCACCGAATTCAGAACTCGGAGTCAACGGATATTCATAAAACCGTTTGCGTAAAGAAACCACATTTCGCGGCTAACTAGTTGAAACGAGGCCTACCAGCCACGAGTTCTGAAATCGAAATCCGAAAACCCAGGATTGTAGAGCTCGAAAAGTAGTGTGAAATCAAGCTAAAAATCACCGAATTCAGAACTCGGAGTCAACGGATATTCATAAAACCGTTTACGTAAAGAAACCACATTTCGCGGCTAACTAGTTGAAACGAGGCCTACTAGCCACAAGTTCTGAAATCGAAATCCGAAAACCCAGGATTGTAGAGCTCGAAAAGTAGTGTGAAATCATGCTAAAAATCACCGAATTCAGAACTCGGAGTCAACGGATATTCATAAAACCGTTTACGTAAAGAAATCACATTTCGCGGCTAACTAGGTGAAACGAGACCTACTAGCCACGAGTTCTGAAATCGAAATCCGAAAATCCAGGATTGTAGAGCTCGAAAAGTAGTGTGAAATCAAGCTAAAAATCACCGAATTCAAAACTCGGAGTCAACGGATATTCATAAAACCGTTTACGTAAAGAAACTACATTTCGCGGCTAACTAGGTGGAACGAGACCTACAAGCCACGAGTTCTGAAATCAAAATCCGAAACGCTAGGATTGTAGAGCTCGAAAAGTAGTGTGAAATCAAGCTAAAAATCACCGAATTCAGAACTCGGAGTCAACGGATATTCATAAAACCGTTTACGTAAAGAAACCACATTTCGCGGCTAACTAGTTGAAACGAGGCCTACCAGCCACGAGTTCTGAAATCGAAATCCGAAAACCCAGGATTGTAGAGCTCGAAAAGTAGTGTGAAATCAAGCTAAAAATCACCGAATTCAGAACTCGGAGTCAACGGATATTCATAAAACCGTTTACGTAAAGAAACCACATTTCGCGGCTAACTAGGTGAAACGAGACCTACAGGCCACGAGTTAAGAAATCAAAATCCAAAAACCCAGGATTGTAGAGCTCGAAAAGTAGTGTGAAATCAAGCTAAAAATCGCCGAATTCAGAACTCGGAGTCAACGGATATTCATAAAACCGTTTACGTAAAGATACCACATTTCGCGGCTAACTAGGTGAAACGAGACCCACTAGCCACGAGTTCTGAAATCGAAATCCGAAAACCCAGGATTGTAGAGCTCGAAAAGTAGTGTGTAATCAAGCTAAAAATTACCGAATTCAGAACTCGGATTCAACGGATATTCATAAAACCGTTTACGTAAAGAAACCACATTTCGCGGCTAACTAGGTGAAACGAGACCAACTAGCCACGAGTTCTTAAATCAAAATCAGAAATTCCAGGATCGTAGAGCTCGAAAAGTAGTGTGAAATCAAGCTAAAAATCACCGAATTCAAAACTCGGAGTCAACGGATATTCATAAAACCGTTTACGTAAAGAAACTACATTTCGCGGCTAACTAGGTGGAACGAGACCTACAAGCCACGAGTTCTGAAATCAAAATCCGAAACGCTAGGATTGTAGAGCTCGAAAAGTAGTGTGAAATCAAGCTAAAAATCACCGAATTCAGAACTCGGAGTCAACGGATATTCATAAAACCGTTTACGTAAAGAAACCACATTTCGCGGCTAACTAGTTGAAACGAGGCCTACCAGCCACGAGTTCTGAAATCGAAATCCGAAAAACCAGGATTGTAGAGCTCGAAAAGTAGTGTGAAATCAAGCTAAAAATCACCGAATTCAGAACTCGGAGTCAACGGATATTCATAAAACCGTTTACGTAAAGAAACCACATTTCGCGGCTAACTAGGTGAAACGAGACCTACAGGCCACGAGTTAAGAAATCAAAATCCAAAAACCCAGGATTGTAGAGCTCGAAAAGTAGTGTGAAATCAAGCTAAAAATCGCCGAATTCAGAACTCGGAGTCAACGGATATTCATAAAACCGTTTACGTAAAGAAACCACATTTCGCGGCTAACTAGGTGAAACGAGACCCACTAGCCACGAGTTCTGAAATCGAAATCCGAAAACCCAGGATTGTAGAGCTCGAAAAGTAGTGTGTAATCAAGCTAAAAATTACCGAATTCAGAACTCGGATTCAACGGATATTCATAAAACCGTTTACGTAAAGAAACCACATTTCGCGGCTAACTAGGTGAAACGAGACCAACTAGCCACGAGTTCTTAAATCAAAATCAGAAATTCCAGGATCGTAGAGCTCGAAAAGTAGTGTGAAATCAAGCTAAAAATCACCGAATTCAGAACTCGGAGTCAACGGATATTCATAAAACCGTTTACGTAAAGAAACCACATTTCGCGGCTAAATAGGTGAAACGAGACCTACTAGCCACGAGTTCTGAAATCGAAATCCGAAAACCCAGGATTGTAGAGCTCGAAAAGTAGTGTGTAATCAAGCTAAAAATTACCGAATTCAGAACTCGGAGTCAATGGATATTCATAAAACCGTTTACGTAAAGAAACCACATTTCGCGGCTAACTAGGTTAAACGAGACCAACTAGCCACGAGTTCTTAAATCAAAATCAGAAATGCCAGGATCGTAGAGCTCGAAAAGTAGTGTGAAATCAAGCTAAAAATCACCGAATTCAGAACTCGGAGTCAACCGATATTCATAAAACCGTTTACGTAAAGAAACCACATTTCGCGGCTAAATAGGTGAAACGAGACCTACTAGCCACGAGTTCTTAAATCGAAATCCAAAAATCCAGGATTGTAGAGCTCGAAAATTAGTGTGTAATCAAGCTAAAAATCACCGAATTCAGAACTCGGAGTCAACGGATATTCATAAAACCGTTTACGTAAAGAAACCACATTTCGCGTCTAAATAGGTGAAACGAGACCTACTAGGCACAAGTTCTGAAATCAAAATCCGAAACGCCAAGATTGTAGAGCTCGAAAAGTAGTGTGAAATCAAGCTAAAAATCACCGAATTCAGAACTCGGAGTCAACGGATATTCCTAAAACCGTTTACGTAAAGAAACCACATTTCGCGGCTAACTAGGTGAAACGAGACCAACTAGCCACGAGTTCTGAAATAAAAATCCGAAACACCAGGCTCGTAGAGCTCGAAAATTAGTGTGAAATCAATCTAAAAATCACCGAATTCAGAAGTCGGAGTCAACCGATATTAATAAAACCGTTTACGTAAAGAAACCACATTTCGCGGCTAACTAGGTCAAACGAGACCAACTAGCCACGAGTTCTGAAATCAAAATCCGAAACTCCATAATCGTAGAGCAGGAAAAGTAGTGTGAAATCAAGCTAAAAATTACCGAATTCAGAGCTCGGAGTCAACGGATATTCATAAAACCGTTTACGTAAAGAAACCACATTTCGCGGCTAACTAGGTGAAACGAGACCAACTAGCCACGAGTTCTGAAATCAAAATCCGAAACGCCAGGATCGTAGAGCTCGAAAAGTAGTGTGAAATAAAGCAAAAAATCACCGAGTTCAGAACTCGGAGTCAACGGATATTCATAAAACCGTTTACGTAAAGATACCACATTTCGCGGCTAACTAGGTGAAACGAGACCTACTAGCCACGAGTTCTGAAATCAAAATCCGAAAACCCACGATTGTAGAGCTCGAAAAGTAGTGTGAAATCAAGCTAAAAATCACCGAATTCAGAACCCGGAGTCAACGGATATTCATAAAACCGTTTACGTAAAGAAACCACATTTCGCGGCTAACTAGGTGAAATGAGACCTACTAGCCACGAGTTCTGAAATCGAAATCCGAAAACCCAGAATTGTAGAGCTCGAAAAGTAGTGTGAAATCAAGCTAACAAACACCGAATTCAGAACTCGGAGTCAACGGAAATTCATAAAACCGTTTACGTAAAGAAACCACATTTCGCGGCTAAATAGGTGAAACGAGACCTACTAGCCACGAGTTCTGAAATCGAAATCCGAAAACCCAGGATTGTAGAGCTCAAAAGTAGTGTGTAATTAAGCTAAAAATCACCGAATTCAGAACTCGGAGTCAGTGGATATTCATAAAACCGTTTACGTAAAGAAACCACATTTCGCGGCTAACTAGGTTAAACGAGACCAACTAGCCACGAGTTCTTAAATCAAAATCAGAAATTCCAGGATCGTAGAGCTCGAAAAGTAGTGTGGAATCAAGCTAAAAATCACTGAATTCAGAACTCGGAGTCAACGGATATTCATAAAACCGTTTACGTAAAGAAACCACGGTTCGCGGCTAAATAGGTGAAACGAGAGCTACTAGCCACGAGTTCTGAAATCGAAATCCGAAAATCCAGGATTGTAGAGCTCGAAAAGTAGTGTGTAATCAAGCTAAAAATCACCGAATTCAGAACTCGGAGTCAACGGATATTCATAAAACCGTTTACGTAAAGAAACCGGATTTCGCGGCTAAATAGGTGAAACGAGACCTACTAGCCACAAGTTCTGAAATCAAAATCCGAAACGCCAAGATTGTAGAGCTCAAAAAGTAGTGTGAAATCAAGCTAAAAATCACCGAATTCAGAACCCGGAGTCAACGGATATTCATAAAACCGTTTACGTAAAGAAACCACATTTCGCGGCTAACTAGGTGAAACGTGACCAACTAGCCACGAGTTGTGAAATCAAAATCTGAAACACCAGGCTCGTAGAGCTCGAAAATTAGTGTGAAATCAAGCTAAAAATCACCGAATTCAGAACTCGGAGTCAACCGATATTAATAAAACCGTTTACGTAAAGAAACCACATTTCGCGGCTAACTAGGTCAAACGAGACCAACTAGCCACGAGTTCTAAAATCAAAATCCGAAACTCCATAATCGTAGAGCTTGAAAAGTAGTGTGAAATCAAGTTAAAATTACCGAATTCAGAGCTCGGAGTCAACGGATATTCATAAAACCGTTTACGTAAAGAAACCACATTTCGCGGCTAACTAGGTGAAACGAGACCAACTAGCCACGAGTTCTGAAATCAAAATCCGAAACGCCAGGATCGTAGAGCTCGAAAAGTTGTGTGAAATAAAGCAAAAAATCACCGAATTCAGAACTCGGAGTCAACGGATATTCATAAAACCGTTTACGTAAAGATACCACATTTCGCGGCTAACTAGGTGAAACAAGACCTACTAGCCACGAGTTCTGAAATCAAAATCCGAAAACCAAGGATTGTAGAGCTCGTAAAGTAGTGTGAAATCAAGCTAAAAATCACCAAATTCAGAACCCGGAGTCAACGGATATTCATAAAACCGTTTACGTAAAGAAACCACATTTCGCGGCTAACTAGGTGAAACGAGACCTACTAGCCACGAGTTCTGAAATCGAAATCTGAAAACCCAGGATTGTAGAGCTCGAAAAGTAGTCTGAAATCAAGCTAAAAATCACCGAATTCAGAACTCGGAGTCAACGGATATTCATAAAACCGTTTACGTAAAGAAACCACATTTCGCGGCTAACTAGGTGAAACGAGACCAACTAGCCACGAGTTCTGAAATCAAAATCCAGAAGGCCAGGAACGTAGAGATCGAAAAGTAGTGTGAAATCAAGCTAAAAATCACCAAATTCAGAACTCGGAGTCAACGGATGTTCATAAAACCGTTTACGTAAAGAAACCACATTTCGCGGATAAATAGGTGAAACGAGACCTACTAGCCACGATTTCTGAAATCAAAATCCGAAAACCCAGGATTGTAGAGCTCGAAAGTAGTGTGTAATCAAGCTAAAAATCACCGAATTTAGAACTCGGAGTCAATGGATATTCATAAAACCGTTTACGTAAAGAAACCACATTTCGTGGCTAACTAGGTTAAACGAGACCAACTAGCCACGAGTTCTTAAATCAAAATCAGAAATGCCAGGATCGTAGAGCTCGAAAAGTAGTGTGAAATCAAGCTAAAAATCATCGAATTCAGAACTCGGAGTCAACGGATATTCATAAAACCGTTTACGTAAAGAAATCACATTTCGCGGCTAAATAGGTGAAACGAGACCTACTAGCCACGAGTTCTGAAATCGAAATCCGAAAACCCAGGATTGTAGAGCTCGAAAAGTAGTGTGTAATCAAGCTAAAAATCACCGAATTCAGAACTCGGAGTCAACGGATATTCATAAAACCGTTTACGTAAAGAAACCACAATTCGCGGCTAAATAGGTGAAACCAGAGCTACTAGCCACGAGTTCTGAAATCGAAATCCGAAAATCCAGGATTGTAGAGCTCGAAAAGTAGTGTGTAATCAAGCTAAAAATCACCGAATTCAGAACTCGGAGTCAACGGATATTCATAAAACCGTTTACGTAAAGAAACCACATTTCGCGGCTAAATAGGTGAAACGAGACCTACTAGCCACAAGTTCTGAAATCAAAATCCGAAATGCCAAGATTGTAGAGCTCGAAAAGTAGTGTGAAATCAAGCTAAAAATCACCGAATTCAGAACTCGGAGTCAACGGATATTCATAAAACCGTTTACGTAAAGAAACCACATTTCGCGGCTAACTAGGTGAAACGAGACCAACTAGCCACGAGTTCTGAAATCAAAATCCGAAACACCAGGCTCGTAGAGCTCGAAAATTAGTGTGAAATCAAGCTAAAAATCACCGAATTCAGAACTCGGAGTCAACCGATATTAATAAAACCGTTTACGTAAAGAAACCACATTTCGCGGCTAACTAGGTCAAACGAGACCAACTAGCCACGAGTTCTGAAATCAAAATCCGAAACTCCATAATCGTAGAGCTTGAAAAGTAGTGTGAAATCAAGCTAAAAATTACCGAATTCAGAGCTCGGAGTCAACGGATATTCATAAAACCGTTTACGTAAAGAAACCACATTTCGCGGCTAACTAGGTGAAACGAGACCAACTAGCCACGAGTTCTGAAATCAAAATCCGAAACGCCAGGATCGTAGAGCTCGAAAAGTAGTGTGAAATAAAGCAAAAAATCAACGAATTCAGAACTCGGAGTCAACGGATATTCATAAAACCGTTTACGTAAAGATACCACATTTCGCGGCTAACTAGGTGAAACAAGACCTACTAGCTACGAGTTCTGAAATCAAAATCCGAAAACCGAGGATTGTAGAGCTCGAAAAGTAGTGTGAAATCAAGCTAAAAATCACCGAATTCAGAACCCGGAGTCAACGGATATTCATAAAACCGTTTACGTAAAGAAACCACATTTCGCGGCTAACTAGGTGAAACGAGACCTACTAGCCACGAGTTCTGAAATCGAAATCCGAAAACCCAGGATTGTAGAGCTCGAAAAGTAGTGTGAAATCAAGCTAAAAATCACCGAATTCAGAACTCGGAGTCAACGGATATTCATAAAACCGTTTACGTAAAGAAACCACATTTCGCGGCTAACTAGATGAAACGAGACCAACTAGCCACGAGTTCTGAAATAAAAATCCAAAAGGCCAGGAACGTAGAGCTCGAAAAGTAGTGTGAAATCAAGCTAAAAATCACCGAATTCATAACTCGGAGTCAACGGATATTCATAAAACCGTTTACGTAAAGAAACCACATTTCGCGGCTAACTAGGTGAAACGAGACCTACTAGCCACGAGTTTTGAAATCAAAATCTGAAAATCCAGGATTGTAGAGCTCGAAAAGTAGTGTGAAATCAAGCTAAAAATCACCGAATTCAGAACTCAGAGTCAACGGATATTCATAAAACCGTTTACGTAAAGAAACCACATTTCGCGGCTAACTAGGTAGAACGAGACCTACAATCCACGAGTTCTGAAATCGAAATCCGAAACGCTAGGATTGTAGAGCTCGAAAAGTAGTGTGAAATCAAGCTAAAAATCACGGAATTCAGAACTCGGAGTCAACGGATATTCATAAAACCGTTTACGTAAAGAAACTACATTTCGCGGCTAACTAGTTGAAACGAGGCCTACTAGCCACGAGTTCTGAAATCGAAATCCGAAAACCCAGGATTGTAGAGCTCGAAAAGTAGTGTGAAATCAAGCTAAAAATCACCGAATTCAGAACTCGGAGTCAACGGATATTCATAAAACCGTTTACGTAAAGAAACCACATTTCGCGGCTAACTAAATGAAACGAGACCTACAAGCCACGAGTTAAGAAATCAAAATCCAAAAACCTAGGATTGTAGAGCTCGAAAAGTAGTGTGAAATCAAGCTAAAAATCACCGAATTCAGAACTCGGAGTCAACGGATATTCATAAAACCGTTTACGTAAAGAAACCACATTTCGCGGCTAACTAGTTGAAACGAGGCCTACTAGCCACAAGTTCTGAAATCGAAATCCGAAAACCCAGGATTGTAGAGCTCGAAAAGTAGTGTGAAATCAAGCTAAAAATCACCGAATTCAGAACTCGGAGTCAACGGATATTCATAAAACCGTTTACGTAAAGAAACCACATTTCGCGGCTAACTAGGTGAAACGAGACCTACTAGCCACGAGTTCTGAAATCGAAATCCGAAAATCCAGGATTGTAGAGCTCGAAAAGTAGTGTGAAATCAAGCTAAAAATCACCGAATTCAAAACTCGGAGTCAACGGATATTCATAAAACCGTTTACGTAAAGAAACTACATTTCGCGGCTAACTAGGTGGAACGAGACCTACAAGCCACGAGTTCTGAAATCAAAATCCGAAACTCTAGGATTGTAGAGCTCGAAAAGTAGTGTGAAATCAAGCTAAAAATCACCGAATTCAGAACTCGGAGTCAACGGATATTCATAAAACCGTTTACGTAAAGAAACCACATTTCGCGGCTAACTAGTTGAAACGAGGCCTACCAGCCACGAGTTCTGAAATCGAAATCCGAAAACCCAGGATTGTAGAGCTCGAAAAGTAGTGTGAAATCAAGCTAAAAATCACCGAATTCAGAACTCGGAGTCAACGGATATTCATAAAACCGTTTACGTAAAGAAACCACATTTCGCGGCTAACTAGGTGAAACGAGACCTACAGGCCACGAGTTAAGAAATCAAAATCCAAAAACCCAGGATTGTAGAGCTCGAAAAGTAGTGTGAAATCAAGCTAAAAATCGCCGAATTCAGAACTCGGAGTCAACGGATATTCATAAAACCGTTTACGTAAAGAAACCACATTTCGCGGCTAACTAGGTGAAACGAGACCCACTAGCCACGAGTTCTGAAATCGAAATCCGAAAACCCAGGATTGTAGAGCTCGAAAAGTAGTGTGTAATCAAGCTAAAAATTACCGAATTCAGAACTCGGATTCAACGGATATTCATAAAACCGTTTACGTAAAGAAACCACATTTCGCGGCTAACTAGGTGAAACGAGACCAACTAGCCACGAGTTCTTAAATCAAAATCAGAAATTCCAGGATCGTAGAGCTCGAAAAGTAGTGTGAAATCAAGCTAAAAATCACCGAATTCAGAACTCGGAGTCAACGGATATTCATAAAACCGTTTACGTAAAGAAACCACATTTCGCGGCTAAATAGGTGAAACGAGACCTACTAGCCACGAGTTCTGAAATCGAAATCCGAAAACCCAGGATTGTAGAGCTCGAAAAGTAGTGTGTAATCAAGCTAAAAATTACCGAATTCAGAACTCGGATTCAACGGATATTCATAAAACCGTTTACGTAAAGAAACCACATTTCGCGGCTAACTAGGTGAAACGAGACCAACTAGCCACGAGTTCTGAAATCAAAATCCGAAACACCAGGCTCGTAGAGCTCGAAAATTAGTGTGAAATCAAGCTAAAAATCACCGAATTCAGAAGTCGGAGTCAACCGATATTAATAAAACCGTTTACGTAAAGAAACCACATTTCGCGGCTAACTAGGTCAAACGAGACCAACTAGCCACGAGTTCTGAAATCAAAATCCGAAACTCCATAATCGTAGAGCTTGAAAAGTAGTGTGAAATCAAGCTAAAAATTACCGAATTCAGAGCTCGGAGTCAACGGATATTCATAAAACCGTTTACGTAAAGAAACCACATTTCGCGGCTAACTAGGTGAAACGAGACCAACTAGCCACGAGTTCTGAAATCAAAATCCGAAACGCCAGGATCGTAGAGCTCGAAAAGTAGTGTGAAATTAAGCTAAAAATCACCGAATTCAGAAGCCGGAGTCAACGGATATTCATAAAACCGTTTACGTAAAGATACCACATTTCGCGGCTAACTAGGGGAAACGAGACCTACTAGCCACGAGTTCTGAAATCAAAATCCGAAAACCCAGGATTGTAGAGCTCGAAAAGTAGTGTGAAATTAAGCTAAAAATCACCGAATTCAGAAGCCGGAGTCAACGGATATTCATAAAACCGTTTACGTAAAGAAACCACATTTCGCGGCTAACTAGGTGAAACGAGACCTACTAGCCACGAGTTCTGAAATCGAAATCCGAAAATCCAGAATTGTAGAGCTCGAAAAGTAGTGTGAAATCAAGCTAAAAATCACCGAATTCAGAACTCGGAGTCAACGGAAATTCATAAAACCGTTTACGTAAAGAAACCACATTTCGCGGCTAAATAGGTGAAACGAGACCTAATAGCCACGAGTTCTGAAATCGAAATCCAAAAACCCAGGATTGTAGAGCTCGAAAGTAGTGTGTAATCAAGCTAAAAATCAGCGAATTCAGAACTCGGAGTCAATGGATATTCATATAACCGTTTACGTAAAGAAACCACATTTCGCGGCTAAATAGGTTAAACGAGACCAACTAGCCACGAGTTCTTAAATCAAAATCAGAAATGCCAGGATCGTAGAGCTCGAAAAGTAGTGTGAAATCAAGCTAAAAATCACCGAATTCAGAACTCGGAGTCAACGGATATTCATAAAACCGTTTACATAAAGAAACCACAATTCGCGGCTAAATAGGTGAAACCAGAGCTACTAGCCACGAGTTCTGAAATCGAAATCCGAAAATCCAGGATTGTAGAGCTCGAAAAGTAGTGTGTAATCAAGCTAAAAATCACCGAATTCAGAACTCGGATTCAACGGATATTCATAAAACCGTTTACGTAAAGAAACCACAATTCGCGGCTAAATAGGTGAAACGAGAGCTACAAGCCACGAGTTCTGAAATCGAAATCCGAAAATCCAGGATTGTAGAGCTCGAAAAGTAGTGTGTAATCAAGCTAAAAATCACCGAATTCAGAACTCGGAGTCAACGGATATTCATAAAACCGTTTACGTAAAGAAACCACATTTTGCGGCTAAATAGGTGAAACGAGACCTACTAGCCACAAGTTCTGAAATCAAAATCCGAATTGCCAAGATTGTAGAGCTCGAAAAGTAGTGTGAAATCAAGCTAAAAATCACCGAATTCAGAACTCGGAGTCAACGGATATTCATAAAACCGTTTACGTAAAGAAACCACATTTCGCGGCTAACTAGGTGAAACGAGACCTACTAGCCACGAGTTCTGAAATCAAAATCCAAAAACCCAGGATTGTAGAGCTCGAAAAGTAGTGTGAAATTAAGCTAAAAATCACCGAATTCAGAAGCCGGAGTCAACGGATATTCATAAAACCGTTTACGTAAAGAAACCACATTTCGCGGCTAACTAGGTGAAACGAGACCTACTAGCCACGAGTTCTGAAATCGAAATCCGAAAATCCGGAATTGTAGAGCTCGAAAAGTAGTGTGAAATCAAGCTAAAAATCACCGAATTCAGAACTCGGAGTCAACGGAAATTCATAAAACCGTTTACGTAAAGAAACCACATTTCGCGGCTAAATAGGTGAAACGAGACCTAATAGCCACGAGTTCTGAAATCGAAATCCAAAAACCCAGGATTGTAGAGCTCGAAAAGTAGTGTGAAATCAAGCTAAAAATCACCGAATTCAGAACTCGGAGTCAACGGATATTCATAAAACCGTTTACGTAAAGAAACCACATTTCGCGGCTAACTAGATGAAACGAGACCTACTAGCCACGAGTTCTGAAATCGAAATCCGAAAACCCAGGATTGTAGAGCTCGAAAATTAGTGTGAAATCAAGCTAAAAATCACCGAATTCAGAACTCGGAGTCAACGGATATTCATAAAACCGTTTACGTAAAGAAACCACATTTCGCGGCTAACTAGATGGAACGAGACCTACAAGCCACGAGTTCTGAAATAAAAATCCGAAACGCTAGGATTGTAGAGCTCAAAAAGTAGTGTGAAATCAAGCTAAAAATCATCGAATTCAGAACTCGGAGTCAACGGATATTCATAAAACCGTTTACGTAAAGAAACCACATTTCGCGGCTAACTAGGTGAAACGAGACCTACTAGCCACGAGTTCTGAAATCAAAATCCAAAAACCCAGGATTGTAGAGCTCGAAAAGTAGTGTGAAATCAAGCTAAAAATCACCGAATTCAGAACTCGGAGTCAACGGATATTCATAAAACCGTTTACGTAAAGAAACCACATTTCGCGGCTAACTAGATGAAACGAGACCTACTAGCCACGAGTTCTGAAATCGAAATCCGAAAACCCAGGATTGTAGAGCTCGAAAAGTAGTGTGAAATCAAGCTAAAAATCACCGAATTCAGAACTCGGAGTCAACGGATATTCATAAAACCGTTTACGTAAAGAAACCACATTTCGCGGCTAACTAGGTGAAATGAGACCAACTAGCCACGAGTTCTGAAATCAAAATCCGAAACGCCAGGAACGTAGAGCTCGAAAAGTAGTGTGAAATCAAGCTAAAAATCACCGAATTCAGAACTCGGAGTCAACGGATATTCATAAAACCGTTTACATAAAGAAACCACAATTCGCGGCTAAATAGGTGAAACCAGAGCTACTAGCCACGAGTTCTGAAATCGAAATCCGAAAATCCAGGATTGTAGAGCTCGAAAAGTAGTGTGTAATCAAGCTAAAAATCACCGAATTCAGAACTCGGATTCAACGGATATTCATAAAACCGTTTACGTAAAGAAACCACAATTCGCGGCTAAATAGGTGAAACGAGAGCTACAAGCCACGAGTTCTGAAATCGAAATCCGAAAATCCAGGATTGTAGAGCTCGAAAAGTAGTGTGTAATCAAGCTAAAAATCACCGAATTCAGAACTCGGAGTCAACGGATATTCATAAAACCGTTTACGTAAAGAAACCACATTTTGCGGCTAAATAGGTGAAACGAGACCTACTAGCCACAAGTTCTGAAATCAAAATCCGAAATGCCAAGATTGTAGAGCTCGAAAAGTAGTGTGAAATCAAGCTAAAAATCACCGAATTCAGAACTCGGAGTCAACGGATATTCATAAAACCGTTTACGTAAAGAAACCACATTTCGCGGCTAACTAGGTGAAACGAGACCTACTAGCCACGAGTTCTGAAATCAAAATCCAAAAACCCAGGATTGTAGAGCTCGAAAAGTAGTGTGAAATCAAGCTAAAAATCACCGAATTCAGAACTCGGAGTCAACGGATATTCATAAAACCGTTTACGTAAAGAAACCACATTTCGCGGCTAACTAGATGAAACGAGACCTACTAGCCACGAGTTCTGAAATCGAAATCCGAAAATCCAGGATTGTAGAGCTCGAAAAGTAGTGTGTAATCAAGCTAAAAATCACCGAATTCAGAACTCGGATTCAACGGATATTCATAAAACCGTTTACGTAAAGAAACCACAATTCGCGGCTAAATAGGTGAAACGAGAGCTACAAGCCACGAGTTCTGAAATCGAAATCCGAAAATCCAGGATTGTAGAGCTCGAAAAGTAGTGTGTAATCAAGCTAAAAATCACCGAATTCAGAACTCGGAGTCAACGGATATTCATAAAACCGTTTACGTAAAGAAACCACATTTTGCGGCTAAATAGGTGAAACGAGACCTACTAGCCACAAGTTCTGAAATCAAAATCCGAAATGCCAAGATTGTAGAGCTCGAAAAGTAGTGTGAAATCAAGCTAAAAATCACCGAATTCAGAACTCGGAGTCAACGGATATTCATAAAACCGTTTACGTAAAGAAACCACATTTCGCGGCTAACTAGGTGAAACGAGACCTACTAGCCACGAGTTCTGAAATCAAAATCCAAAAACCCAGGATTGTAGAGCTCGAAAAGTAGTGTGAAATCAAGCTAAAAATCACCGAATTCAGAACTCGGAGTCAACGGATATTCATAAAACCGTTTACGTAAAGAAACCACATTTCGCGGCTAACTAGATGAAACGAGACCTACTAGCCACGAGTTCTGAAATCGAAATCCAAAAACCCAGGATTGTAGAGCTCGAAAAGTAGTGTGAAATCAAGCTAAAAATCACCGAATTCAGAACTCGGAGTCAACGGATATTCATAAAACCGTTTACGTAAAGAAACCACATTTCGCGGCTAACTAGATGAAACGAGACCTACTAGCCACGAGTTCTGAAATCGAAATCCGAAAACCCAGGATTGTAGAGCTCGAAAATTAGTGTGAAATCAAGCTAAAAATCACCGAATTCAGAACTCGGAGTCAACGGATATTCATAAAACCGTTTACGTAAAGAAACCACATTTCGCGGCTAACTAGATGGAACGTGACCTACAAGCCACGAGTTCTGAAATAAAAATCCGAAACGCTAGGATTGTAGAGCTCAAAAAGTAGTGTGAAATCAAGCTAAAAATCATCGAATTCAGAACTCGGAGTCAACGGATATTCATAAAACCGTTTACGTAAAGAAACCACATTTCGCGGCTAACTAGGTGAAACGAGACCTACTAGCCACGAGTTCTGAAATCAAAATCCAAAAACCCAGGATTGTAGAGCTCGAAAAGTAGTGTGAAATCAAGCTAAAAATCACCGAATTCAGAACTCGGAGTCAACGGATATTCATAAAACCGTTTACGTAAAGAAACCACATTTCGCGGCTAACTAGATGAAACGAGACCTACTAGCCACGAGTTCTGAAATCGAAATCCGAAAACCCAGGATTGTAGAGCTCGAAAAGTAGTGTGAAATCAAGCTAAAAATCACCGAATTCAGAACTCGGAGTCAACGGATATTCATAAAACCGTTTACGTAAAGAAACCACATTTCGCGGCTAACTAGGTGAAATGAGACCAACTAGCCACGAGTTCTGAAATCAAAATCCGAAACGCCAGGAACGTAGAGCTCGAAAAGTAGTGTGAAATCAAGCTAAAAATCACCGAATTCAGAACTCGGTGTCAACGGATATTCATAAAACCGTTTACGTAAAGAAACCACATTTCGCGGCTAACTAGGTGAAACGAGACCTACTAGCCACGAGTTCTGAAATCGAAATCCGAAAATCCAGGATTGTAGAACTCGAAAAGTAGTGTGGAATCAAGCTAAAAATCACCGAATTCAGAACTCGGAGTCAACGGATATTCATAAAACTGTTTACGTAAAGAAACCACATTTCGCGGCTAACTAGTTGAAACGAGACCTACTAGCCACGAGTTCTGAAATCGAAATCCGAAAATCCAGGATTGTAGAGCTCGAAAAGTAGTGTGAAATCAAGCTAAAAATCACCGAATTCAGAACTCGGAGTCAACGGATATTCATAAAACCGTTTACGTAAAGAAACCACATTTCGCGGCTAACTAGGTGAAACGAGGCCTACTAGCCACGAGTTCTGAAATCGAAATACGAAAACCCAGGATTGTAGAGCTCGAAAAGTAGTGTGAAATCAAGCTAAAAATCACCGAATTCAGAACTCGGAGTCAACAGATATTCATAAAACCGTTTACGTAAAGAAACCACATTTCGCGGCTAACTAGGTGAAACGAGACCTACTAGCCACGAGTTCTGAAATCAAAATCCAAAAACCCAGGATTGTAGAGCTCGAAAAGTAGTGTGAAATCAAGCTAAAAATCACCCGAATTCAGAACTCGGAGTCAACGGATATTCATAAAACCGTTTACGTAAAGAAACCACATTTTGCGGCTAACTAGGTGAAACGAGACCTACTAGCCACGAGTTCTGAAATCGAAATCCGAAAACTCAGAATTGTAGAGCTCGAAAAGTAGTGTGAAATCAAGCTAAAAATCACCGAATTCAGAACTCGGAGTCAACGGAAATTCATAAAACCGTTTACGTAAAGAAACCACATTTCGCGGCTAAATAGGTGAAACGAGACCTACTAGCCACGAGTTCTGAAATCGAAATCCGAAAACCCAGGATTGTAGAGCTCGAAAGTAGTGTGTAATCAAGCTAAAAATCACCGAATTCAGAACTCGGAGTCAATGGATATTCATAAAACCGTTTACGTAAAGAAACCACATTTCGCGGCTAACTAGGTTAAACGAGACCAACTAGCCACGAGTTCTTAAATCAAAATCAGAAATGCCAGGATCGTAGAGTTCGAAAAGTAGTGTGAAATCAAGCTAAAAATCACCGAATTCAGAACTCGGAGTCAACCGATATTCATAAAACCGTTTACGTAAAGAATCCACATTTCGCGGCTAAATAGGTGAAACGAGACCTACTAGCAACGAATTCTTAAATCGAAATCCAAAAATCCAGGATTGTAGAGCTCGAAAAGTAGTGTGTAATCAAGCTAAAAATCACCGAATTCAGAACTCGGAGTCAACGGATATTCATAAAACCGTTTACGTAAAGAAACCACATTTCGCGTCTAAATAGGTGAAACGAGACCTACTAGCCACAAGTTCTGAAATCAAAATCCGAAACGCCAAGATTGTAGAGCTCGAAAAGTAGTGTGAAATCAAGCTAAAAATCACCGAATTCAGAACTCGGAGTCAACGGATATTCATAAAACCGTTTACGTAAAGAAACCACATTTCGCGGCTAACTAGGTGAAACGAGACCAACTAGCCACGAGTTCTAAAATCAAAATCCGAAACACCAGGCTCGTAGAGCTCGAAAATTAGTGTGAAATCAAGCTAAAAATCACCGAATTCAGAAGTCGGAGTCAACCGATATTAATAAAACCGTTTACGTAAAGAAACCACATTTCGCGGCTAACTAGGTCAAACGAGACCAACTAGCCACGAGTTCTGAAATCAAAATCCGAAACTCCATAATCGTAGAGCTGGAAAAGTAGTGTGAAATCAAGCTAAAAATTACCGAATTCAGAGCTCGGAGTCAACGGATATTCATAAAACCGTTTACGTAAAGAAACCACATTTCGCGGCTAACTAGGTGAAACGAGACCAACTAGCCACGAGTTCTGAAATCAAAATCCGAAATGCCAGGATCGTAGAGCTCGAAAAGTAGTGTGAAATAAAGCAAAAAATCACCGAATTCAGAACTCGGAGTCAACGGATATTCATAAAACCGTTTACGTAAAGAAACCACATTTCGCGGCTAACTAGGTGAAACAAGACCTACTAGCCACGAGTTCTGAAATCGAAATCCGAAAACCCAGGATTGTAGAGCTCGAAAAGTAGTGTGAAATCAAGCTAAAAATCACCGAATTCAGAACTCGGAGTCAACGGATATTCATAAAACCGTTTACGTAAAGAAACCACATTTCGCGGCTAACTAGGTGAAACAAGACCAACTAGCCACGAGTTCTGAAATCAAAATCCGAAACGCCAGGAACGTAGAGCTCGAAAAGTAGTGTGAAATCAAGCTAAAAATCACCGAATTCAGAACTCGGTGTCAACGGATATTCATAAAACCGTTTACCTAAAGAAACCACATTTCGCGGCTAACTAGGTGAAACGAGACCTACTAGCCACGAGTTCTGAAATCGAAATCCGAAAATCCAGGATTGTAGAGCTCGAAAAGTAGTTTGGAATCAAGCTAAAAATCACCGAATTCAGAACTCGGAGTCAACGGATATTCATAAAACCGTTTACGTAAAGAAACTACATTTCGCGGCTAACTAGTTGAAACGAGACCTACTAGCCACGAGTTCTGAAATCGAAATCCGAAAATCCAGGATTGTAGAGCTCGAAAAGTAGTATGAAATCAAGCTAAAAATCACCGAATTCAGAACTCGGAGTCAACGGATATTCATAAAACCGTTTACGTAAAGGAACCACATTTCGCGGCTAACTAGGTGAAACGAGGCCTACTAGCCACGAGTTCTGAAATCGAAATCCGAAAACCCAGGATTGTAGAGCTCGAAAAGTAGTGTGAAATCAAGCTAAAAATCACCGAATTCAGAACTCGGAGTCAACAGATATTCATAAAACCGTTTACGTAAAGAAACCACATTTCGCGGCTAACTAGGTGAAACGAGACCTACTAGCCACGAGTTCTGAAATCAAAATCCAAAAACCCAGGATTGTAGAGCTCGAAAAGTAGTGTGAAATCAAGCTAAAAATCACCGAATTCAGAACTCGGAGTCAACGGATATTCATAAAACCGTTTACGTAAAGAAACCACATTTCGCGGCTAACTAGGTGAAACGAGGCCTACTAGCCACGAGTTCTGAAATCGAAATCCGAAAACCCAGGATTGTAGAGCTCGAAAAGTAGTGTGAAATCAAGCTAAAAATCACCGAATTCAGAACTCGGAGTCAACAGATATTCATAAAACCGTTTACGTAAAGAAACCACATTTCGCGGCTAACTAGGTGAAACGAGACCTACTAGCCACGAGTTCTGAAATCAAAATCCAAAAACCCAGGATTGTAGAGCTCGAAAAGTAGTGTGAAATCAAGCTAAAAATCACCCGAATTCAGAACTCGGAGTCAACGGATATTCATAAAACCGTTTACGTAAAGAAACCACATTTTGCGGCTAACTAGGTGAAACGAGACCTACTAGCCACGAGTTCTGAAATCGAAATCCGAAAACTCAGAATTGTAGAGCTCGAAAAGTAGTGTGAAATCAAGCTAAAAATCACCGAATTCAGAACTCGGAGTCAACGGAAATTCATAAAACCGTTTACGTAAAGAAACCACATTTCGCGGCTAAATAGGTGAAACGAGACCTACTAGCCACGAGTTCTGAAATCGAAATCCGAAAACCCAGGATTGTAGAGCTCGAAAGTAGTGTGTAATCAAGCTAAAAATCACCGAATTCAGAACTCGGAGTCAATGGATATTCATAAAACCGTTTACGTAAAGAAACCACATTTCGCGGCTAACTAGGTTAAACGAGACCAACTAGCCACGAGTTCTTAAATCAAAATCAGAAATGCCAGGATCGTAGAGCTCGAAAAGTAGTGTGAAATCAAGCTAAAAATCACCGAATTCAGAACTCGGAGTCAACCGATATTCATAAAACCGTTTACGTAAAGAAACCACATTTCGCGGCTAAATAGGTGAAACGAGACCTACTAGCCACGAGTTCTTAAATCGAAATCCAAAAATCCAGGATTGTAGAGCTCGAAAAGTAGTGTGAAATCAAGCTAAAAATCACCCGAATTCAGAACTCGGAGTCAACGGATATTCATAAAACCGTTTACGTAAAGAAACCACATTTCGCGGCTAAATAGGTGAAACGAGACCTACTAGCCACGAGTTCTTAAATCGAAATCCAAAAATCCAGGATTGTAGAGCTCGAAAAGTAGTGTGTAATCAAGCTAAAAATCACCGAATTCAGAACTCGGAGTCAACGGATATTCATAAAACCGTTTACGTAAAGAAACCACATTTCGCGGCTAACTAGGTGAAACGAGACCTACTAGCCACGAGTTCTGAAATCGAAATCCGAAAATCCAGGATTGTAGAGCTCGAAAAGTAGTGTGAAATCAAGCTAAAAATCACCGAATTCAAAACTCGGAGTCAACGGATATTCATAAAACCGTTTACGTAAAGAAACTACATTTCGCGGCTAACTAGGTGTAACGAGACCTACAAGCCACGAGTTCTGAAATCAAAATCCAAAACGCTAGGATTGTAGAGCTCGAAAAGTAGTGTGAAATCAAGCTAAAAATCACCGAATTCAGAACTCGGAGTCAACGGATATTCATAAAACCGTTTACGTAAAGAAACCACATTTCGCGGCTAACTAGTTGAAACGAGGCCTACCAGCCACGAGTTCTGAAATCGAAATCCGAAAACCCAGGATTGTAGAGCTCGAAAAGTAGTGTGAAATCAAGCTAAAAATCACCGAATTCAGAACTCGGAGTCAACGGATATTCATAAAACCGTTTACGTAAAGAAACCACATTTCGCGGCTAACTAGTTGAAACGAGGCCTACTAGCCACAAGTTCTGAAATCGAAATCCGAAAACCCAGGATTGTAGAGCTCGAAAAGTAGTGTGAAATCAAGCTAAAAATCACCGAATTCAGAACTCGGAGTCAACGGATATTCATAAAACCGTTTACGTAAAGAAACCACATTTCGCGGCTAACTAGGTGAAACGAGACCTACTAGCCAC
Source organism: Euonymus europaeus (assembly GCA_963580455.1). Taxonomy (NCBI): domain Eukaryota; kingdom Viridiplantae; phylum Streptophyta; class Magnoliopsida; order Celastrales; family Celastraceae; genus Euonymus; species Euonymus europaeus. The sequence goes on from OY756964.1 coordinate 597,269, forward strand.
GAGTTCTGAAATCGAAATCCGAAAATCCAGGATTGTAGAGCTCGAAAAGTAGTGTGAAATCAAGCTAAAAATCACCGAATTCAAAACTCGGAGTCAACGGATATTCATAAAACCGTTTACGTAAAGAAACTACATTTCGCGGCTAACTAGGTGGAACGAGACCTACAAGCCACGAGTTCTGAAATCAAAATCCGAAACGCTAGGATTGTAGAGCTCGAAAAGTAGTGTGAAATCAAGCTAAAAATCACCGAATTCAGAACTCGGAGTCAACGGATATTCATAAAACCGTTTACGTAAAGAAACCACATTTCGCGGCTAACTAGTTGAAACGAGGCCTACCAGCCACGAGTTCTGAAATCGAAATCCGAAAACCCAGGATTGTAGAGCTCGAAAAGTAGTGTGAAATCAAGCTAAAAATCACCGAATTCAGAACTCGGAGTCAACGGATATTCATAAAACCGTTTACGTAAAGAAACCACATTTCGCGGCTAACTAGGTGAAACGAGACCTACAGGCCACGAGTTAAGAAATCAAAATCCAAAAACCCAGGATTGTAGAGCTCGAAAAGTAGTGTGAAATCAAGCTAAAAATCGCCGAATTCAGAACTCGGAGTCAACGGATATTCATAAAACAGTTTACGTAAAGAAACCACATTTCGCGGCTAACTAGGTGAAACGAGACCCACTAGCCACGAGTTCTGAAATCGAAATCCGAAAACCCAGGATTGTAGAGCTCGAAAAGTAGTGTGTAATCAAGCTAAAAATTACCGAATTCAGAACTCGGATTCAACGGATATTCATAAAACCGTTTACGTAAAGAAACCACATTTCGCGGCTAACTAGGTGAAACGAGACCCACTAGCCACGAGTTCTGAAATCGAAATCCGAAAACCCAGGATTGTAGAGCTCGAAAAGTAGTGTGTAATCAAGCTAAAAATTACCGAATTCAGAACTCGGATTCAACGGATATTCATAAAACCGTTTACGTAAAGAAACCACATTTCGCGGCTAACTAGGTGAAATGAGACCAACTAGCCACGAGTTCTTAAATCAAAATCAGAAATTCCAGGATCGTAGAGCTCGAAAAGTAGTGTGAAATCAAGCTAAAAATCACCGAATTCAGAACTCGGAGTCAACGGATATTCATAAAACCGTTTACGTAAAGAAACCACATTTCGCGGCTAAATAGGTGAAACGAGACCTACTAGCCACGAGTTCTGAAATCGAAATCCGAAAACCCAGGATTGTAGAGCTCGAAAAGTAGTGTGTAATCAAGCTAAAAATTACCGAATTCAGAACTCGGAGTCAATGGATATTCATAAAACCGTTTACGTAAAGAAACCACATTTCGCGGCTAACTAGGTTAAACGAGACCAACTAGCCACGAGTTCTTAAATCAAAATCAGAAATGCCAGGATCGTAGAGCTCGAAAAGTAGTGTGAAATCAAGCTAAAAATCACCGAATTCAGAACTCGGAGTCAACCGATATTCATAAAACCGTTTACGTAAAGAAACCACATTTCGCGGCTAAATAGGTGAAACGAGACCTACTAGCCACGAGTTCTTAAATCGAAATCCAAAAATCCAGGATTGTAGAGCTCGAAAAGTAGTGTGTAATCAAGCTAAAAATCACCGAATTCAGAACTCGGAGTCAACGGATATTCATAAAACCGTTTACGTAAAGAAACCACATTTCGCGTCTAAATAGGTGAAACGAGACCTACTAGGCACAAGTTCTGAAATCAAAATCCGAAACGCCAAGATTGTAGAGCTCGAAAAGTAGTGTGAAATCAAGCTAAAAATCACCGAATTCAGAACTCGGAGTCAACGGATATTCCTAAAACCGTTTACGTAAAGAAACCACATTTCGCGGCTAACTAGGTGAAACGAGACCAACTAGCCACGAGTTCTGAAATAAAAATCCGAAACACCAGGCTCGTAGAGCTCGAAAATTAGTGTGAAATCAATCTAAAAATCACCGAATTCAGAAGTCGGAGTCAACCGATATTAATAAAACCGTTTACGTAAAGAAACCACATTTCGCGGCTAACTAGGTCAAACGAGACCAACTAGCGACGAGTTCTGAAATCAAAATCCGAAACTCCATAATCGTAGAGCTGGAAAAGTAGTGTGAAATCAAGCTAAAAATTACCGAATTCAGAGCTCGGAGTCAACGGATATTCATAAAACCGTTTACGTAAAGAAACCACATTTCGCGGCTAACTAGGTGAAACGAGACCTACTAGCCACGAGTTCTGAAATCGAAATCCGAAAATCCAGGATTGTAGAGCTCGAAAAGTAGTGTGAAATCAAGCTAAAAATCACCGAATTCAAAACTCGGAGTCAACGGATATTCATAAAACCGTTTACGTAAAGAAACTACATTTCGCGGCTAACTAGGTGTAACGAGACCTACAAGCCACGAGTTCTGAAATCAAAATCCAAAACGCTAGGATTGTAGAGCTCGAAAAGTAGTGTGAAATCAAGCTAAAAATCACCGAATTCAGAACTCGGAGTCAACGGATATTCATAAAACCGTTTACGTAAAGAAACCACATTTCGCGGCTAACTAGTTGAAACGAGGCCTACCAGCCACGAGTTCTGAAATCGAAATCCGAAAACCCAGGATTGTAGAGCTCGAAAAGTAGTGTGAAATCAAGCTAAAAATCACTGAATTCAGAACTCGGAGTCAACGGATATTCATAAAACCGTTTACGTAAAGAAACCACATTTCGCGGCTAACTAGTTGAAACGAGGCCTACTAGCCACAAGTTCTGAAATCGAAATCCGAAAACCCAGGATTGTAGAGCTCGAAAAGTAGTGTGAAATCAAGCTAAAAATCACCGAATTCAGAACTCGGAGTCAACGGATATTCATAAAACCGTTTACGTAAAGAAACCACATTTCGCGGCTAACTAGGTGAAACGAGACCTACTAGCCACGAGTTCTGAAATCGAAATCCGAAAATCCAGGATTGTAGAGCTCGAAAAGTAGTGTGAAATCAAGCTAAAAATCACCGAATTCAAAACTCGGAGTCAACGGATATTCATAAAACCGTTTACGTAAAGAAACTACATTTCGCGGCTAACTAGGTGGAACGAGACCTACAAGCCACGAGTTCTGAAATCAAAATCCGAAACGCTAGGATTGTAGAGCTCGAAAAGTAGTGTGAAATCAAGCTAAAAATCACCGAATTCAGAACTCGGAGTCAACGGATATTCATAAAACCGTTTACGTAAAGAAACCACATTTCGCGGCTAACTAGTTGAAACGAGGCCTACCAGCCACGAGTTCTGAAATCGAAATCCGAAAACCCAGGATTGTAGAGCTCGAAAAGTAGTGTGAAATCAAGCTAAAAATCACCGAATTCAGAACTCGGAGTCAACGGATATTCATAAAACCGTTTACGTAAAGAAACCACATTTCGCGGCTAACTAGGTGAAACGAGACCTACAGGCCACGAGTTAAGAAATCAAAATCCAAAAACCCAGGATTGTAGAGCTCGAAAAGTAGTGTGAAATCAAGCTAAAAATCGCCGAATTCAGAACTCGGAGTCAACGGATATTCATAAAACCGTTTACGTAAAGAAACCACATTTCGCGGCTAACTAGGTGAAACGAGACCCACTAGCCACGAGTTCTGAAATCGAAATCCGAAAACCCAGGATTGTAGAGCTCGAAAAGTAGTGTGTAATCAAGCTAAAAATTACCGAATTCAGAACTCGGATTCAACGGATATTCATAAAACCGTTTACGTAAAGAAACCACATTTCGCGGCTAACTAGGTGAAACGAGACCCACTAGCCACGAGTTCTGAAATCGAAATCCGAAAACCCAGGATTGTAGAGCTCGAAAAGTAGTGTGTAATCAAGCTAAAAATTACCGAATTCAGAACTCGGATTCAACGGATATTCATAAAACCGTTTACGTAAAGAAACCACATTTCGCGGCTAACTAGGTGAAATGAGACCAACTAGCCACGAGTTCTTAAATCAAAATCAGAAATTCCAGGATCGTAGAGCTCGAAAAGTAGTGTGAAATCAAGCTAAAAATCACCGAATTCAGAACTCGGAGTCAACGGATATTCATAAAACCGTTTACGTAAAGAAACCACATTTCGCGGCTAAATAGGTGAAACGAGACCTACTAGCCACGAGTTCTGAAATCGAAATCCGAAAACCCAGGATTGTAGAGCTCGAAAAGTAGTGTGTAATCAAGCTAAAAATTACCGAATTCAGAACTCGGAGTCAATGGATATTCATAAAACCGTTTACGTAAAGAAACCACATTTCGCGGCTAACTAGGTTAAACGAGACCAACTAGCCACGAGTTCTTAAATCAAAATCAGAAATGCCAGGATCGTAGAGCTCGAAAAGTAGTGTGAAATCAAGCTAAAAATCACCGAATTCAGAACTCGGAGTCAACCGATATTCATAAAACCGTTTACGTAAAGAAACCACATTTCGCGGCTAAATAGGTGAAACGAGACCTACTAGCCACGAGTTCTTAAATCGAAATCCAAAAATCCAGGATTGTAGAGCTCGAAAAGTAGTGTGTAATCAAGCTAAAAATCACCGAATTCAGAACTCGGAGTCAACGGATATTCATAAAACCGTTTACGTAAAGAAACCACATTTCGCGTCTAAATAGGTGAAACGAGACCTACTAGGCACAAGTTCTGAAATCAAAATCCGAAACGCCAAGATTGTAGAGCTCGAAAAGTAGTGTGAAATCAAGCTAAAAATCACCGAATTCAGAACTCGGAGTCAACGGATATTCCTAAAACCGTTTACGTAAAGAAACCACATTTCGCGGCTAACTAGGTGAAACGAGACCAACTAGCCACGAGTTCTGAAATAAAAATCCGAAACACCAGGCTCGTAGAGCTCGAAAATTAGTGTGAAATCAATCTAAAAATCACCGAATTCAGAAGTCGGAGTCAACCGATATTAATAAAACCGTTTACGTAAAGAAACCACATTTCGCGGCTAACTAGGTCAAACGAGACCAACTAGCGACGAGTTCTGAAATCAAAATCCGAAACTCCATAATCGTAGAGCTGGAAAAGTAGTGTGAAATCAAGCTAAAAATTACCGAATTCAGAGCTCGGAGTCAACGGATATTCATAAAACCGTTTACGTAAAGAAACCACATTTCGCGGCTAACTAGGTGAAACGAGACCAACTAGCCACGAGTTCTGAAATCAAAATCCGAAACGCCAGGATCGTAGAGCTCGAAAAGTAGTGTGAAATAAAGCAAAAAATCACCGAGTTCAGAACTCGGAGTCAACGGATATTCATAAAACCGTTTACGTAAAGATACCACATTTCGCGGCTAACTAGGTGAAACGAGACCTACTAGCCACGAGTTCTGAAATCAAAATCCGAAAACCCACGATTGTAGAGCTCGAAAATTAGTGTGAAATCAAGCTAAAAATCACCGAATTCAGAACCCGGAGTCAACGGATATTCATAAAACCGTTTACGTAAAGAAACCACATTTCGCGGCTAACTAGGTGAAACGAGACCTACTAGCCACGAGTTCTGAAATCGAAATCCGAAAACCCAGAATTGTAGAGCTCGAAAAGTAGTGTGAAATCAAGCTAACAAACACCGAATTCAGAACTCGGAGTCAACGGAAATTCATAAAACCGTTTACGTAAAGAAACCACATTTCGCGGCTAAATAGGTGAAACGAGACCTACTAGCCACGAGTTCTGAAATCGAAATCCGAAAACCCAGGATTGTAGAGCTCAAAAGTAGTGTGTAATTAAGCTAAAAATCACCGAATTCAGAACTCGGAGTCAGTGGATATTCATAAAACCGTTTACGTAAAGAAACCACATTTCGCGGCTAACTAGGTTAAACGAGACCAACTAGCCACGAGTTCTTAAATCAAAATCAGAAATTCCAGGATCGTAGAGCTCGAAAAGTAGTGTGGAATCAAGCTAAAAATCACTGAATTCAGAACTCGGAGTCAACGGATATTCATAAAACCGTTTACGTAAAGAAACCACAGTTCGCGGCTAAATAGGTGAAACGAGAGCTACTAGCCACGAGTTCTGAAATCGAAATCCGAAAATCCAGGATTGTAGAGCTCGAAAAGTAGTGTGTAATCAAGCTAAAAATCACCGAATTCAGAACTCGGAGTCAACGGATATTCATAAAACCGTTTACGTAAAGAAACCGGATTTCGCGGCTAAATAGGTGAAACGAGACCTACTAGCCACAAGTTCTGAAATCAAAATCCGAAACGCCAAGATTGTAGAGCTCAAAAAGTAGTGTGAAATCAAGCTAAAAATCACCGAATTCAGAACCCGGAGTCAACGGATATTCATAAAACCGTTTACGTAAAGAAACCACATTTCGCGGCTAACTAGGTGAAACGTGACCAACTAGCCACGAGTTCTGAAATCAAAATCTGAAACACCAGGCTCGTAGAGCTCGAAAATTAGTGTGAAATCAAGCTAAAAATCACCGAATTCAGAACTCGGAGTCAACCGATATTAATAAAACCGTTTACGTAAAGAAACCACATTTCGCGGCTAACTAGGTCAAACGAGACCAACTAGCCACGAGTTCTAAAATCAAAATCCGAAACTCCATAATCGTAGAGCTTGAAAAGTAGTGTGAAATCAAGTTAAAATTACCGAATTCAGAGCTCGGAGTCAACGGATATTCATAAAACCGTTTACGTAAAGAAACCACATTTCGCGGCTAACTAGGTGAAACGAGACCAACTAGCCACGAGTTCTGAAATCAAAATCCGAAACGCCAGGATCGTAGAGCTCGAAAAGTTGTGTGAAATAAAGCAAAAAATCACCGAATTCAGAACTCGGAGTCAACGGATATTCATAAAACCGTTTACGTAAAGATACCACATTTCGCGGCTAACTAGGTGAAACAAGACCTACTAGCCACGAGTTCTGAAATCAAAATCCGAAAACCAAGGATTGTAGAGCTCGTAAAGTAGTGTGAAATCAAGCTAAAAATCACCAAATTCAGAACCCGGAGTCAACGGATATTCATAAAACCGTTTACGTAAAGAAACCACATTTCGCGGCTAACTAGGTGAAACGAGACCTACTAGCCACGAGTTCTGAAATCGAAATCTGAAAACCCAGGATTGTAGAGCTCGAAAAGTAGTCTGAAATCAAGCTAAAAATCACCGAATTCAGAACTCGGAGTCAACGGATATTCATAAAACCGTTTACGTAAAGAAACCACATTTCGCGGCTAACTAGGTGAAACGAGACCAACTAGCCACGAGTTCTGAAATCAAAATCCAGAAGGCCAGGAACGTAGAGATCGAAAAGTAGTGTGAAATCAAGCTAAAAATCACCAAATTCAGAACTCGGAGTCAACGGATATTCATAAAACCGTTTACGTAAAGAAACCACATTTCGCGGCTAAATAGGTGAAACGAGACCTACTAGCCACGAGTTCTGAAATCAAAATCCGAAAACCCAGGATTGTAGAGCTCGAAAGTAGTGTGTAATCAAGCTAAAAATCACCGAATTTAGAACTCGGAGTCAATGGATATTCATAAAACCGTTTACGTAAAGAAACCACATTTCGTGGCTAACTAGGTTAAACGAGACCAACTAGCCACGAGTTCTTAAATCAAAATCAGAAATGCCAGGATCGTAGAGCTCGAAAAGTAGTGTGAAATCAAGCTAAAAATCATCGAATTCAGAACTCGGAGTCAACGGATATTCATAAAACCGTTTACGTAAAGAAATCACATTTCGCGGCTAAATAGGTGAAACGAGACCTACTAGCCACGAGTTCTGAAATCGAAATCCGAAAACCCAGGATTGTAGAGCTCGAAAAGTAGTGTGTAATCAAGCTAAAAATCACCGAATTCAGAACTCGGAGTCAACGGATATTCATAAAACCGTTTACGTAAAGAAACCACAATTCGCGGCTAAATAGGTGAAACCAGAGCTACTAGCCACGAGTTCTGAAATCGAAATCCGAAAATCCAGGATTGTAGAGCTCGAAAAGTAGTGTGTAATCAAGCTAAAAATCACCGAATTCAGAACTCGGAGTCAACGGATATTCATAAAACCGTTTACGTAAAGAAACCACATTTCGCGGCTAAATAGGTGAAACGAGACCTACTAGCCACAAGTTCTGAAATCAAAATCCGAAATGCCAAGATTGTAGAGCTCGAAAAGTAGTGTGAAATCAAGCTAAAAATCACCGAATTCAGAACTCGGAGTCAACGGATATTCATAAAACCGTTTACGTAAAGAAACCACATTTCGCGGCTAACTAGGTGAAACGAGACCAACTAGCCACGAGTTCTGAAATCAAAATCCGAAACACCAGGCTCGTAGAGCTCGAAAATTAGTGTGAAATCAAGCTAAAAATCACCGAATTCAGAACTCGGAGTCAACCGATATTAATAAAACCGTTTACGTAAAGAAACCACATTTCGCGGCTAACTAGGTCAAACGAGACCAACAAGCCACGAGTTCTGAAATCAAAATCCGAAACTCCATAATCGTAGAGCTTGAAAAGTAGTGTGAAATCAAGCTAAAAATTACCGAATTCAGAGCTCGGAGTCAACGGATATTCATAAAACCGTTTACGTAAAGAAACCACATTTCGCGGCTAACTAGGTGAAACGAGACCAACTAGCCACGAGTTCTGAAATCAAAATCCGAAACGCCAGGATCGTAGAGCTCGAAAAGTAGTGTGAAATAAAGCAAAAAATCAACGAATTCAGAACTCGGAGTCAACGGATATTCATAAAACCGTTTACGTAAAGATACCACATTTCGCGGCTAACTAGGTGAAACAAGACCTACTAGCTACGAGTTCTGAAATCAAAATCCGAAAACCGAGGATTGTAGAGCTCGAAAAGTAGTGTGAAATCAAGCTAAAAATCACCGAATTCAGAACCCGGAGTCAACGGATATTCATAAAACCGTTTACGTAAAGAAACCACATTTCGCGGCTAACTAGGTGAAACGAGACCTACTAGCCACGAGTTCTGAAATCGAAATCCGAAAACCCAGGATTGTAGAGCTCGAAAAGTAGTGTGAAATCAAGCTAAAAATCACCGAATTCAGAACTCGGAGTCAACGGATATTCATAAAACCGTTTACGTAAAGAAACCACATTTCGCGGCTAACTAGGTGAAACGAGACCAACTAGCCACGAGTTCTGAAATAAAAATCCAAAAGGCCAGGAACGTAGAGCTCGAAAAGTAGTGTGAAATCAAGCTAAAAATCACCGAATTCATAACTCGGAGTCAACGGATATTCATAAAACCGTTTACGTAAAGAAACCACATTTCGCGGCTAACTAGGTGAAACGAGACCTACTAGCCACGAGTTTTGAAATCAAAATCTGAAAATCCAGGATTGTAGAGCTCGAAAAGTAGTGTGAAATCAAGCTAAAAATCACCGAATTCAGAACTCAGAGTCAACGGATATTCATAAAACCGTTTACGTAAAGAAACCACATTTCGCGGCTAACTAGGTAGAACGAGACCTACAAGCCACGAGTTCTGAAATCGAAATCCGAAACGCTAGGATTGTAGAGCTCGAAAAGTAGTGTGAAATCAAGCTAAAAATCACGGAATTCAGAACTCGGAGTCAACGGATATTCATAAAACCGTTTACGTAAAGAAACTACATTTCGCGGCTAACTAGTTGAAACGAGGCCTACTAGCCACGAGTTCTGAAATCGAAATCCGAAAACCCAGGATTGTAGAGCTCGAAAAGTAGTGTGAAATCAAGCTAAAAATCACCGAATTCAGAACTCGGAGTCAACGGATATTCATAAAACCGTTTACGTAAAGAAACCACATTTCGCGGCTAACTAAATGAAACAAGACCTACAAGCCACGAGTTAAGAAATCAAAATCCAAAAACCTAGGATTGTAGAGCTCGAAAAGTAGTGTGAAATCAAGCTAAAAATCACCGAATTCAGAACTCGGAGTCAACGGATATTCATAAAACCGTTTACGTAAAGAAACCACATTTCGCGGCTAACTAGTTGAAACGAGGCCTACTAGCCACAAGTTCTGAAATCGAAATCCGAAAACCCAGGATTGTAGAGCTCGAAAAGTAGTGTGAAATCAAGCTAAAAATCACCGAATTCAGAACTCGGAGTCAACGGATATTCATAAAACCGTTTACGTAAAGAAACCACATTTCGCGGCTAACTAGGTGAAACGAGACCTACTAGCCACGAGTTCTGAAATCGAAATCCGAAAATCCAGGATTGTAGAGCTCGAAAAGTAGTGTGAAATCAAGCTAAAAATCACCGAATTCAGAACTCGGAGTCAACGGATATTCATAAAACCGTTTACGTAAAGAAACCACATTTCGCGGCTAACTAGGTGAAACGAGACCAACAAGCCACGAGTTCTGAAATAAAAATCCAAAAGGCCAGGAACGTAGAGCTCGAAAAGTAGTGTGAAATCAAGCTAAAAATCACCGAATTCATAACTCGGAGTCAACGGATATTCATAAAACCGTTTACGTAAAGAAACCACATTTCGCGGCTAACTAGGTGAAACGAGACCTACTAGCCACGAGTTTTGAAATCAAAATCTGAAAATCCAGGATTGTAGAGCTCGAAAAGTAGTGTGAAATCAAGCTAAAAATCACCGAATTCAGAACTCAGAGTCAACGGATATTCATAAAACCGTTTACGTAAAGAAACCACATTTCGCGGCTAACTAGGTAGAACGAGACCTACAAGCCACGAGTTCTGAAATCGAAATCCGAAACGCTAGGATTGTAGAGCTCGAAAAGTAGTGTGAAATCAAGCTAAAAATCACGGAATTCAGAACTCGGAGTCAACGGATATTCATAAAACCGTTTACGTAAAGAAACTACATTTCGCGGCTAACTAGTTGAAACGAGGCCTACTAGCCACGAGTTCTGAAATCGAAATCCGAAAACCCAGGATTGTAGAGCTCGAAAAGTAGTGTGAAATCAAGCTAAAAATCACCGAATTCAGAACTCGGAGTCAACGGATATTCATAAAACCGTTTACGTAAAGAAACCACATTTCGCGGCTAACTAAATGAAACAAGACCTACAAGCCACGAGTTAAGAAATCAAAATCCAAAAACCTAGGATTGTAGAGCTCGAAAAGTAGTGTGAAATCAAGCTAAAAATCACCGAATTCAGAACTCGGAGTCAACGGATATTCATAAAACCGTTTACGTAAAGAAACCACATTTCGCGGCTAACTAGTTGAAACGAGGCCTACTAGCCACAAGTTCTGAAATCGAAATCCGAAAACCCAGGATTGTAGAGCTCGAAAAGTAGTGTGAAATCAAGCTAAAAATCACCGAATTCAGAACTCGGAGTCAACGGATATTCATAAAACCGTTTACGTAAAGAAACCACATTTCGCGGCTAACTAGGTGAAACGAGACCTACTAGCCACGAGTTCTGAAATCGAAATCCGAAAATCCAGGATTGTAGAGCTCGAAAAGTAGTGTGAAATCAAGCTAAAAATCACCGAATTCAAAACTCGGAGTCAACGGATATTCATAAAACCGTTTACGTAAAGAAACTACATTTCGCGGCTAACTAGGTGGAACGAGACCTACAAGCCACGAGTTCTGAAATCAAAATCCGAAACGCTAGGATTGTAGAGCTCGAAAAGTAGTGTGAAATCAAGCTAAAAATCACCGAATTCAGAACTCGGAGTCAACGGATATTCATAAAACCGTTTACGTAAAGAAACCACATTTCGCGGCTAACTAGTTGAAATGAGGCCTACCAGCCACGAGTTCTGAAATCGAAATCCGAAAACCCAGGATTGTAGAGCTCGAAAAGTAGTGTGAAATCAAGCTAAAAATCACCGAATTCAGAACTCGGAGTCAACGGATATTCATAAAACCGTTTACGTAAAGAAACCACATTTCGCGGCTAACTAGGTGAAACGAGACCTACAGGCCACGAGTTAAGAAATCAAAATCCAAAACCCCAGGATTGTAGAGCTCGAAAAGTAGTGTGAAATCAAGCTAAAAATCGCCGAATTCAGAACTCGGAGTCAACGGATATTCATAAAACCGTTTACGTAAAGAAACCACATTTCGCGGCTAACTAGGTGAAACGAGACCCACTAGCCACGAGTTCTGAAATCGAAATCCGAAAACCCAGGATTGTAGAGCTCGAAAAGTAGTGTGTAATCAAGCTAAAAATTACCGAATTCAGAACTCGGATTCAACGGATATTCATAAAACCGTTTACGTAAAGAAACCACATTTCGCGGCTAACTAGGTGAAACGAGACCAACTAGCCACGAGTTCTTAAATCAAAATCAGAAATTCCAGGATCGTAGAGCTCGAAAATTAGTGTGAAATCAAGCTAAAAATCACCGAATTCAGAACTCGGAGTCAACGGATATTCATAAAACCGTTTACGTAAAGAAACCACATTTCGCGGCTAAATAGGTGAAACGAGACCTACTAGCCACGAGTTCTGAAATCGAAATCCGAAAACCCAGGATTGTAGAGCTCGAAAAGTAGTGTGAAATCAAGCTAAAAATCACCGAATTCAGAACTCGGAGTCAACGGATATTCATAAAACCGTTTACGTAAAGAAACCACATTTCGCGGCTAACTAGTTGAAACGAGGCCTACCAGCCACGAGTTCTGAAATCGAAATCCGAAAACCCAGGATTGTAGAGCTCGAAAAGTAGTGTGAAATCAAGCTAAAAATCACCGAATTCAGAACTCGGAGTCAACGGATATTCATAAAACCGTTTACGTAAAGAAACCACATTTCGCGGCTAACTAGGTGAAACGAGACCTACAGGCCACGAGTTAAGAAATCAAAATCCAAAACCCCAGGATTGTAGAGCTCGAAAAGTAGTGTGAAATCAAGCTAAAAATCGCCGAATTCAGAACTCGGAGTCAACGGATATTCATAAAACCGTTTACGTAAAGAAACCACATTTCGCGGCTAACTAGGTGAAACGAGACCCACTAGCCACGAGTTCTGAAATCGAAATCCGAAAACCCAGGATTGTAGAGCTCGAAAAGTAGTGTGTAATCAAGCTAAAAATTACCGAATTCAGAACTCGGATTCAACGGATATTCATAAAACCGTTTACGTAAAGAAACCACATTTCGCGGCTAACTAGGTGAAACGAGACCAACTAGCCACGAGTTCTTAAATCAAAATCAGAAATTCCAGGATCGTAGAGCTCGAAAATTAGTGTGAAATCAAGCTAAAAATCACCGAATTCAGAACTCGGAGTCAACGGATATTCATAAAACCGTTTACGTAAAGAAACCACATTTCGCGGCTAAATAGGTGAAACGAGACCTACTAGCCACGAGTTCTGAAATCGAAATCCGAAAACCCAGGATTGTAGAGCTCGAAAAGTAGTGTGTAATCAAGCTAAAAATTACCGAATTCAGAACTCGGATTCAACGGATATTCATAAAACCGTTTACGTAAAGAAACCACATTTCGCGGCTAACTAGGTGAAACGAGACCAACTAGCCACGAGTTCTGAAATCAAAATCCGAAACACCAGGCTCGTAGAGCTCGAAAATTAGTGTGAAATCAAGCTAAAAATCACCGAATTCAGAAGTCGGAGTCAACCGATATTAATAAAACCGTTTACGTAAAGAAACCACATTTCGCGGCTAACTAGGTCAAACGAGACCAACTAGCCACGAGTTCTGAAATCAAAATCCGAAACTCCATAATCGTAGAGCTTGAAAAGTAGTGTGAAATCAAGCTAAAAATTACCGAATTCAGAGCTCGGAGTCAACGGATATTCATAAAACCGTTTACGTAAAGAAACCACATTTCGCGGCTAACTAGGTGAAACGAGACCAACTAGCCACGAGTTCTGAAATCAAAATCCGAAACGCCAGGATCGTAGAGCTCGAAAAGCAGTGTGAAATAAAGCAAAAAATCACCGAATTCAGAACTCGGAGTCAACGGATATTCATAAAACCGTTTACGTAAAGATACCACATTTCGCGGCTAACTAGGGGAAACGAGACCTACTAGCCACGAGTTCTGAAATCAAAATCCGAAAACCCAGGATTGTAGAGCTCGAAAAGTAGTGTGAAATTAAGCTAAAAATCACCGAATTCAGAAGCCGGAGTCAACGGATATTCATAAAACCGTTTACGTAAAGAAACCACATTTCGCGGCTAACTAGGTGAAACGAGACCTACTAGCCACGAGTTCTGAAATCGAAATCCGAAAATCCAGAATTGTAGATCTCGAAAAGTAGTGTGAAATCAAGCTAAAAATCACCGAATTCAGAACTCGGAGTCAACGGAAATTCATAAAACCGTTTACGTAAAGAAACCACATTTCGCGGCTAACTAGGTGAAACGAGACCTAATAGCCACGAGTTCTGAAATCGAAATCCCAAAACCCAGGATTGTAGAGCTCGAAAGTAGTGTGTAATCAAGCTAAAAATCAGCGAATTCAGAACTCGGAGTCAATGGATATTCATAAAACCGTTTACGTAAAGAAACCACATTTCGCGGCTAAATAGGTTAAACGAGACCAACTAGCCACGAGTTCTTAAATCAAAATCAGAAATGCCAGGATCGTAGAGCTCGAAAAGTAGTGTGAAATCAAGCTAAAAATCACCGAATTCAGAACTCGGAGTCAACGGATATTCATAAAACCGTTTACATAAAGAAACCACAATTCGCGGCTAAATAGGTGAAACCAGAGCTACTAGCCACGAGTTCTGAAATCGAAATCCGAAAATCCAGGATTGTAGAGCTCGAAAAGTAGTGTGTAATCAAGCTAAAAATCACCGAATTCAGAACTCGGAGTCAACGGATATTCATAAAACCGTTTACGTAAAGAAACCACATTTCGCGGCTAAATAGGTGAAACGAGACCTACTAGCCACAAGTTCTGAAATCAAAATCCGAAACGCCAAGATTGTAGAGCTCGAAAAGTAGTGTGAAATCAAGCTAAAAATCACCGAATTCAGAACTCGGAGTGAACGGATATTCATAAAACCATTTACGTAAAGAAACCACATTTCGCGGCTAACTAGGTGAAACGAGACCAACTAGCCACGAGTTCTGAAATCAAAATCCGAAACACCAGGCTCGTAGAGCTCGAAAATTAGTGTGAAATCAAGCTAAAAATCACCGAATTCAGAAGTCGGAGTCAACCGATATTAATAAAACCGTTTACGTAAAGAAACCACATTTCGCGGCTAACTAAATGAAACGAGACCTACAAGCCACGAGTTAAGAAATCAAAATCCAAAAACCTAGGATTGTAGAGCTCGAAAAGTAGTGTGAAATCAAGCTAAAAATCACCGAATTCAGAACTCGGAGTCAACGGATATTCATAAAACCGTTTACGTAAAGAAACCACATTTCGCGGCTAACTAGTTGAAACGAGGCCTACTAGCCACAAGTTCTGAAATCGAAATCCGAAAACCCAGGATTGTAGAGCTCGAAAAGTAGTGTGAAATCAAGCTAAAAATCACCGAATTCAGAACTCGGAGTCAACGGATATTCATAAAACCGTTTACGTAAAGAAACCACATTTCGCGGCTAACTAGGTGAAACGAGACCTACTAGCCACGAGTTCTGAAATCGAATTCCGAAAATCCAGGATTGTAGAGCTCGAAAAGTAGTGTGAAATCAAGCTAAAAATCACCGAATTCAAAACTCGGAGTCAACGGATATTCATAAAACCGTTTACGTAAAGAAACTACATTTCGCGGCTAACTAGGTGGAACGAGACCTACAAGCCACGAGTTCTGAAATCAAAATCCAAAACGCTAGGATTGTAGAGCTCGAAAAGTAGTGTCAAATCAAGCTAAAAATCACCGAATTCAGAACTCGGAGTCAACGGATATTCATAAAACCGTTTACGTAAAGAAACCACATTTCGCGGCTAACTAGTTGAAATGAGGCCTACCAGCCACGAGTTCTGAAATCGAAATCCGAAAACCCAGGATTGTAGAGCTCGAAAAGTAGTGTGAAATCAAGCTAAAAATCACCGAATTCAGAACTCGGAGTCAGCGGATATTCATAAAACCGTTTACGTAAAGAAACCACATTTCGCGGCTAACTAGTTGAAACGAGGCCTACTAGCCACAAGTTCTGAAATCGAAATCCGAAAACACAGGATTGTAGAGCTCGAAAAGTAGTGTGAAATCAAGCTAAAAATCACCGAATTCAGAACTCGGAGTCAACGGATATTCATAAAACCGTTTACGTAAAGAAACCACATTTCGCGGCTAACTAGGTGAAACGAGACCTACTAGCCACGAGTTCTGAAATCGAAATCCGAAAATCCAGGATTGTAGAGCTCGAAAAGTAGTGTGAAATCAAGCTAAAAATCACCGAATTCAAAACTCGGAGTCAACGGATATTCATAAAACCGTTTACGTAAAGAAACTACATTTCGCGGCTAACTAGGTGGAACGAGACCTACAAGCCACGAGTTCTGAAATCAAAATCCGAAACGCTAGGATTGTAGAGCTCGAAAAGTAGTGTGAAATCAAGCTAAAAATCACCGAATTCAGAACTCGGAGTCAACGGATATTCATAAAACCGTTTACGTAAAGAAACCACATTTCGCGGCTAACTAGTTGAAACGAGGCCTACCAGCCACGAGTTCTGAAATCGAAATCCGAAAACCCAGGATTGTAGAGCTCGAAAAGTAGTGTGAAATCAAGCTAAAAATCACCGAATTCAGAACTCGGAGTCAACGGATATTCATAAAACCGTTTACGTAAAGAAACCACATTTCGCGGCTAACTAGGTGAAACGAGACCTACAGGCCACGAGTTAAGAAATCAAAATCCAAAAACCCAGGATTGTAGAGCTCGAAAAGTAGTGTGAAATCAAGCTAAAAATCGCCGAATTCAGAACTCGGAGTCAACGGATATTCATAAAACCGTTTACGTAAAGAAACCACATTTCGCGGCTAACTAGGTGAAACGAGACCCACTAGCCACGAGTTCTGAAATCGAAATCCGAAAACCCAGGATTGTAGAGCTCGAAAAGTAGTGTGTAATCAAGCTAAAAATTACCGAATTCAGAACTCGGATTCAACGGATATTCATAAAACCGTTTACGTAAAGAAACCACATTTCGCGGCTAACTAGGTGAAACGAGACCAACTAGCCACGAGTTCTTAAATCAAAATCAGAAATTCCAGGATCGTAGAGCTCGAAAAGTAGTGTGAAATCAAGCTAAAAATCACCGAATTCAGAACTCGGAGTCAACGGATATTCATAAAACCGTTTACGTAAAGAAACCACATTTCGCGGCTAAATAGGTGAAACGAGACCTACTAGCCACGAGTTCTGAAATCGAAATCCGAAAACCCAGGATGGTAGAGCTCGAAAAGTAGTGTGTAATCAAGCTAAAAATTACCGAATTCAGAACTCGGATTCAACGGATATTCATAAAACCGTTTACGTAAAGAAACCACATTTCGCGGCTAACTAGGTGAAACGAGACCAACTAGCCACGAGTTCTGAAATCAAAATCCGAAACACCAGGCTCGTAGAGCTCGAAAATTAGTGTGAAATCAAGCTAAAAATCACCGAATTCAGAAGTCGGAGTCAACCGATATTAATAAAACCGTTTACGTAAAGAAACCACATTTCGCGGCTAACTAGGTCAAACGAGACCAACTAGCCACGAGTTCTGAAATCAAAATCCGAAACTCCATAATCGTAGAGCTTGAAAAGTAGTGTGAAATCAAGCTAAAAATTACCGAATTCAGAGCTCGGAGTCAACGGATATTCATAAAACCGTTTACGTAAAGAAACCACATTTCGCGGCTAACTAGGTGAAACGAGACCAACTAGCCACGAGTTCTGAAATCAAAATCCGAAACGCCAGGATCGTAGAGCTCGAAAAGCAGTGTGAAATAAAGCAAAAAAATCACCGAATTCAGAACTCGGAGTCAACGGATATTCATAAAACCGTTTACGTAAAGATACCACATTTCGCGGCTAACTAGGGGAAACGAGACCTACTAGCCACGAGTTCTGAAATCAAAATCCGAAAACCCAGGATTGTAGAGCTCGAAAAGTAGTGTGAAATTAAGCTAAAAATCACCGAATTCAGAAGCCGGAGTCAACGGATATTCATAAAACCGTTTACGTAAAGAAACCACATTTCGCGGCTAACTAGGTGAAACGAGACCTACTAGCCACGAGTTCTGAAATCGAAATCCGAAAATCCAGAATTGTAGAGCTCGAAAAGTAGTGTGAAATCAAGCTAAAAATCACCGAATTCAGAACTCGGAGTCAACGGAAATTCATAAAACCGTTTACGTAAAGAAACCACATTTCGCGGCTAGATAGGTGAAACGAGACCTAATAGCCACGAGTTCTGAAATCAAAATCCAAAAACCCAGGATTGTAGAGCTCGAAAGTAGTGTGTAATCAAGCTAAAAATCAGCGAATTCAGAACTAGGAGTCAATGGATATTCATAAAACCGTTTACGTAAAGAAACCACATTTCGCGGCTAAATAGGTTAAACGAGACCAACTAGCCAGGAGTTCTTAAATCAAAATCAGAAATGCCAGGATCGTAGAGCTCGAAAAGTAGTGTGAAATCAAGCTAAAAATCACCGAATTCAGAACTCGGAGTCAACGGATATTCATAAAACCGTTTACATAAAGAAACCACAATTCGCGGCTAAATAGGTGAAACCAGAGCTACTAGCCACGAGTTCTGAAATCGAAATCCGAAAATCCAGGATTGTAGAGCTCGAAAAGTAGTGTGTAATCAAGCTAAAAATCACCGAATTCAGAACTCGGAGTCAACGG
Organism: Euonymus europaeus; assembly: GCA_963580455.1. Taxonomy (NCBI): domain Eukaryota; kingdom Viridiplantae; phylum Streptophyta; class Magnoliopsida; order Celastrales; family Celastraceae; genus Euonymus; species Euonymus europaeus. Next base: position 616,049 of record OY756964.1, read on the forward strand.
ATATTCATAAAACCGTTTACGTAAAGAAACCACATTTCGCGGTTAAATAGGTGAAACGAGACCTACTAGCCACAAGTTCTGAAATCAAAATCCGAAACGCCAAGATTGTAGAGCTCGAAAAGTAGTGTGAAATCAAGCTAAAAATCACCGAATTCAGAACTCGGAGTCAACGGATATTCATAAAACCATTTACGTAAAGAAACCATATTTTGCGGCTAACTAGGTGAAACGAGACCAACTAGCCACGAGTTCTGAAATCAAAATCCGAAAGACCAGGCTCGTAGAGCTCGAAAATTAGTGTGAAATCAAGCTAAAAATCACCGAATTCAGAAGTCGGAGTCAACCGATATTAATAAAACCGTTTACGTAAAGAAACCACATTTCGCGGCTAACTAGGTCAAACGAGACCAACTAGCCACGAGTTCTGAAATCAAAATCCGAAACTCCATAATCGTAGAGCTTGAAAAGTAGTGTGAAATCAAGCTAAAAATTACCGAATTCAGAGCTCGGAGTCAACGGATATTCATAAAACCGTTTACGTAAAGAAACCACATTTCGCGGCTAACTAGGTGAAACGAGACCAACTAGCCACGAGTTCTGAAATCAAAATCCGAAACGCCAGGATCGTAGAGCTCGAAAAGTAGTGTGAAATAAAGCAAAAAATCACCGAATTCAGAACTCGGAGTCAACGGATATTCAGAAAACCGTTTACGTAAAGATACCACATTTCGCGGCTAACTAGGGGAAACGAGACCTACTAGCCACGAGTTCTGAAATCAAAATCCGAAAACCCAGGATTGTAGAGCTCGAAAAGTAGTGTGAAATTAAGCTAAAAATCACCGAATTCAGAAGCCGGAGTCAACGAATATTCACAAAACCGTTTACGTAAAGAAACCACATTTCGCGGCTAACTAGGTGAAACGAGACCTACTAGCCACGAGTTCTGAAATCGAAATCCGAAAATACAGAATTGTAGAGCTCGAAAAGTAGTGTGAAATCAAGCTAAAAATCACCGAATTCAGAACTCGGAGTCAACGGAAATTCATAAAACCGTTTACGTAAAGAAACCACATTTCGCGGCTAAATAGGTGAAACGAGACCTAATAGCCACGAGTTCTGAAATCGAAATCCGAAAACCCAGGATTGTAGAGCTCGAAAGTAGTGTGTAATCAAGCTAAAAATCAGCGAATTCAGAACTCGTAGTCAATGGATATTCATAAAACCGTTTACGTAAAGAAACCACATTTCGCGGCTAAATAGGTTAAACGAGACCAACTAGCCACGAGTTCTTAAATCAAAATCAGAAATGCCAGGATCATAGAGCTCGAAAAGTAGTGTGAAATCAAGCTAAAAATCACCGAATTCAGAACTCGGAGTCAACGGATATTCATAAAACCGTTTACGTAAAGAAACCACAATTCGCGGCTAAATAGGTGAAACCAGAGCTACTAGCCACGAGTTCTGAAATCGAAATCCGAAAATCCAGGATTGTAGAGCTCGAAAAGTAGTGTGTAATCAAGCTAAAAATCACCGAATTCAGAACTCGGAGTCAACGGATATTCATAAAACCGTTTACGTAAAGAAACCACATTTCGCGGCTAAATAGGTGAAACGAGACCTACTAGCCACAAGTTCTGAAATCAAAATCCGAAATGCCAAGATTGTAGAGCTCGAAAAGTAGTGTGAAATCAAGCTAAATATCACTGAATTCAGAACTCGGAGTCAACGGATATTCATAAAACTGTTTACGTAAAGAAACCACATTTCGCGGCTAACTAGGTGAAACAAGACCTACTAGCCACGAGTTCCGAAATAAAAATCCGAAACTCCAGGATTGTTGAGCTCGAAAAGTAGTGCGAAATCAAGCTAAAAATCACCGAATTCAGAACTAGGAGTCAACGGATATTCAGAAAACCGTTTACGTAAAGAAACCATATTTCCCGGCTAAATAGGTGAATCAAGACTTGCTAACCACGAGTTCTGAAATCAAAATCCGAAAACCCAGGATTGTAGAGCTCGAAAAGTAGTGTGAAATCAAGCTAAAAATCATCGAATTCAGAACTCGGAGTCAACGGATATTCATAAAACCGTTTACGTAAAGAAACCACATTTCGCGGCTAACTAGGTGAAACGAGACCTGCTAGCCACGAGTTCTGAAATCGAAATCCAAAAACCCAGGATTGTAGAGCTCGAAAAGTAGTGTGAAATCAAGCTAAAAATCACCGAATTCAGAACTCGGAGTCAACGGATATTCATAAAACCGTTTACGTAAAGAAACCACATTTCGCGGCTAACTAGGTGAAACGAGACCTCCTAGCCACGAGTTCTGAAATCAAAATCCGAAAAAACAGGATTGTAGAGCTCGAAAAGTAGTGTGAAATCAAGCTAAAAATCACCGAATTCAGAACTCGGAGTCAACGGATATTCATAAAACCGTTTACGTAAAGAAACCACATTTCGCGGCTAACTCGGTGAAACAAGACCTACTAGCCACGAGTTCTGAAATCAAAATCCGAAAGGCCAGGATTGTTGAGCTCGAAAAGTAGTGCGAAATCAATCTAAAAATCACCGAATTCAGAACTCGGAGTCAACGGATATTCAGAAAACCGTTTAAGTAAAGAAACAACATTTCGCGGCTAAATAGGTGAATCGAGACCTACTAGCCACGAGTTCTGAAATCAAAATCCGAAATGCCAGGATGGTAGAGCTCGAAAAGTAGTGTGAAATCAAGCTAAAAATCACCGAATTCAGAACTCGTAGTCAAAGGATATTCATAAAATCGTTTACGTAAAGAAACCACATTTCGCGGCTAACTCGGTGAAACGAGACCTACTAGCCAGGAGTTCTGAAATCAAAATCCGAAATGCCAGGATTGTAGAGCTCGAAAAGTAGTGTGAAATCAAGCTAAAAATCACCGAATTCAGAACTCGGAGTCAACGGATATTCATAAAACCGTTTACGTAAAGAAACCACATTTCGCGGCTAACTAGGTGAAACAGGACCTGCTAGCCACGAGTTCTGAAATCGAAATCCGAAACGCGAGGATTGTAGACCTCGAAAAGTAGTGTGAAATCAAGCTAAAAATCACTGAATTCAGAACTCGGAGTCAACGGATTTTCATAAAACCGTTTACGTAAAGAAACCACATTTCGCGGCTAACTAGGTGAAACGAGACCAACTATCCACGAGTTCTGAAATCAAAATCCGAAAGGCCAGGATTGTAGAGCTCGAAAAGTAGTGTGAAATCAAGCTAAAAATCACCGAATTCAAAACTCTGAGTCAACGGATATTCATAAAACTGTTTACGAAAAGAAACTACGTTTCGCGGCTAAATAGGTGAAATGAGACCAACTATCCACGAGTTCTGAAATCAAAATCCAAAACGCGAGGATTGTAGAGCTCGAAAAGTAGTGTGAAATCAAGCTAAAAATCACTGAATTCAGAACTCGGAGTAAACGGATATTCATAAAACCGTTTACGTAAAGAAATCACATTTCCCGGCTAAATAGGTGAATCAAGACCTGCTAACCACGAGTTCTGAAATCAAAATCCGAAAACCCAGGATTGTAGAGCTCGAAAAGTAGTGTGAAATCAAGCTAAAAATCATCGAATTCAGAACTCGGAGTCAACGGATATTCATAAAACCGTTTACGTAAAGAAATCACATTTCGCGGCTAACTTGGTGAAACAAGACCTACTAGCCACGAGTTCTGAAATCAAAATCCGAAAGGCCAGGATTGTTGAGCTCGAAAAGTAGTGCGAAATCAATCTAAAAATCACCGAATTCAGAACTCGGAGTCAAAGGATATTCAGAAAACCGTTTAAGTAAAGAAACCACATTTCGCGGCTAAATAGGTGAATCGAGACCTACTAGCCACGAGTTCTGAAATCAAAATACGAAACGCCAGAATTGTAGAGCTCGAAAAGTAGTGTGAAATCAAGCTAAAAATCACCGAATTCAGAACTCGTAGTAAACGGATATTCATAAAACCGTTTACGTAAAGAAACCACATTTCGCGGCTAACTAGGTGAAACGAGACCTGCTAGCCACGAGTTCTGAAATCGAAATCCGAAAACCCAGGATTGTAGAGCTCGAAAAGTAGTGTGAAATCAAGCTAAAAATCACCGAATTCAGAACTCGGAGTCAACGGATATTCATAAAACCGTTTACGTAAAGATACCACATTTCGCGGCTAACTAGGGGAAACGAGACCTACTAGCCACGAGTTCTGAAATCAAAATCCGAAAACCCAGGATTGTAGAGCTCGAAAAGTAGTGTGAAATTAAGCTAAAAATCACCGAATTCAGAAGCCGGAGTCAACGGATATTCATAAAACCGTTTACGTAAAGAAACCACATTTCGCGGCTAACTAGGTGAAACGAGACCTACTAGCCACGAGTTCTGAAATCGAAATCCGAAAATCCAGAATTGTAGAGCTCGAAAAGTAGTGTGAAATCAAGCTAAAAATCACCGAATTCAGAACTCGGAGTCAACGGAAATTCATAAAACCGTTTACGTAAAGAAACCACATTTCGCGGCTAAATAAGTGAAACGAGACCTAATAGCCACGAGTTCTGAAATCGAAATCCGAAAACCCAGGATTGTAGAGCTCGAAAGTAGTGTTTAATCAAGCTAAAAATCAGCGAATTCAGAACTCGGAGTCAATGGATATTCATAAAACCGTTTACGTAAAGAAACCACATTTCGCGGCTAAATAGGTTAAACGAGACCAACTAGCCACGAGTTCTTAAATCAAAATCAGAAATGCCAGGATCGTAGAGCTCGAAAAGTAGTGTGAAATCAAGCTAAAAATCACCGAATTCAGAACTCGGAGTCAACGGATATTCATAAAACCGTTTACGTAAAGAAACCACAATTCGCGGCTAAATAGGTGAAACCAGAGCTACTAGCCACGAGTTCTGAAATCGAAATCCGAAAATCTAGGATTGTAGAGCTCGAAAAGTAGTGTGTAATCAAGCTAAAAATCACCGAATTCAGAACTCGGAGTCAACGGATATTCATAAAACCGTTTACGTAAAGAAACCACATTTCGCGGCTAAATAGGTGAAACGAGACCTACTAGCCACAAGTTCTGAAATCAAAATCCGAAATGCCAAGATTGTAGAGCTCGAAAAGTAGTGTGAAATCAAGCTAAAAATCACAGAATTCAGAACTCGGAGTCAACGGATATTCATAAAACCATTTACGTAAAGAAACCACATTTCGCGGCTAACTAGGTGAAACGAGACCAACTAGCCACGAGTTCTGAAATCAAAATCCGAAACACCAGGCTCGTAGAGCTCGAAAATTAGTGTGAAATCAATCTAAAAATCACCGAATTCAGAACTCGGAGTCAACCGATATTAATAAAACCGTTTACGTAAAGAAACCACATTTCGCGGCTAACTAGGTCAAACGAGACCAACTAGCCACGAGTTCTGAAATCAAAATCCGAAACTCCATAATCGTAGAGCTTGAAAAGTAGTGTGAAATCAAGCTAAAAATTACCGAATTCAGAGCTCGGAGTCAACGGATATTCATAAAACCGTTTACGTAAAGAAACCACATTTCGCGGCTAACTAGGTGAAACGAGACCAACTAGCCACGAGTTCTGAAATCAAAATCCGAAACGCCAGGATCGTAGAGCTCGAAAAGTAGTGTGAAATAAAGCAAAAAATCACCGAATTCAGAACTCGGAGTCAACGGATATTCAGAAAACCGTTTACGTAAAGATACCACATTTCGCGGCTAACTAGGGGAAACGAGACCTACTAGCCACGAGTTCTGAAATCAAAATCCGAAAACCCAGGATTGTAGAGCTCGAAAAGTAGTGTGAAATTAAGCTAAAAATCACCGAATTCAGAAGCCGGAGTCAACGGATATTCATAAAACCGTTTACGTAAAGAAACCACATTTCGCGGCTAACTAGGTGAAACGAGACCTACTAGCCACGAGTTCTGAAATCGAAATCCGAAAATACAGAATTGTAGAGCTCGAAAAGTAGTGTGAAATCAAGCTAAAAATCACCGAATTCAGAACTCGGAGTCAACGGAAATTCATAAAACCGTTTACGTAAAGAAACCACATTTCGCGGCTAACTAGGTGAAACGAGACCTACTAGCCACGAGTTCTGAAATCAAAATCTGAAAATCCAGGATTGTAGAGCGCGAAAAGTAGTGTGAAATCAAGCTAAAAATCACCGAATTCAGAACTCCGAGTCAACGGATATTCATAAAACCGTTTACGTAAAGAAACCACATTTCGCGGCTAACTAGGTGGAACGAGACCTACAAGCCACGAGTTCTGAAATCGAAATCCGAAACGCTAGGATTGTAGAGCTCGAAAACTAGTGTGAAATCAAGCTAAAAATCACCGAATTCAGAACTCGGAGTCAACGGATATTCATAAAACCGTTTACGTAAAGAAACCACATTTCGCGGCTAACTAGTTGAAACGAGGCCTACTAGCCACGAGTTCTGAAATCGAAATCCGAAAACCCAGGATTGTAGAGCTCGAAAAGTAGTGTGAAATCAAGCTAAAAATCACCGAATTCAGAACTCGGAGTCAACGGATATTCATAAAACCGTTTACGTAAAGAAACCACATTTCGCGGCTAACTAAATGAAACGAGACCTACAAGCCACGAGTTAAGAAATCAAAATCCAAAAACCTAGGATTGTAGAGCTCGAAAAGTAGTGTGAAATCAAGCTAAAAATCACCGAATTCAGAACTCGGAGTCAACGGATATTCATAAAACCGTTTACGTAAAGAAACCACATTTCGCGGCTAACTAGTTGAAATGAGGCCTACTAGCCACAAGTTCTGAAATCGAAATCCGAAAACCCAGTATTGTAGAGCTCGAAAAGTAGTGTGAAATCAAGCTAAAAATCACCGAATTCAGAACTCGGAGTCAACGGATATTCATAAAACCGTTTACGTAAAGAAACCACATTTCGCGGCTAACTAAGTGAAACGAGACCTACTGGCCATGAGTTCTGAAATCGAAATCCGAAAATCCAGGATTGTAGAGCTCGAAAAGTAGTGTGAAATCAAGCTAAAAATCACCGAATTCAAAACTCGGAGTCAACGGATATTCATAAAACCGTTTACGTAAAGAAACTACATTTCGCGGCTAACTAGATGGAACGAGACCTACAAGCCACGAGTTCTGAAATCAAAATCCGAAACGCTAGGATTGTAGAGCTCGAAAATTAGTGTGAAATCAAGCTAAAAATCACCGAATTCAGAACTCGGAGTCAACGGATATTCATAAAACCGTTTACGTAAAGAAACCACATTTCGCGGCTAAATAGTTGAAACGAGGCCTACTAGCCACGAGTTCTGAAATCGAAATCCGAAAACCCAGGATTGTAGAGCTCGAAAAGTAGTGTGAAATCAAGCTAAAAATCACCGAATTCAGAACTCGGAGTCAACGGATATTCATAAAACCGTTTACGTAAAGAAACCACATTTCGCGGCTAACTAGGTGAAACGAGACCTACAGGCCACGAGTTAAGAAATCAAAATCCAAAAACCCAGGATTGTAGAGCTCGAAAAGTAGTGTGAAATCAAGCTAAAAATCACCGAATTCAGAACTCGGAGTCAACGGATATTCATAAAACCGTTTACGTAAAGAAACCACATTTCGCGGCTAAATAGGTGAAACGAGACCTACTAGCCACGAGTTCTGAAATCGAAATCCGAAAACCCAGGATTGTAGAGCTCGAAATGTAGTGTGTAATCAAGCTAAAAATCACCGAATTCAGAACTCGGATTCAACGGATATTCATAAAACCGTTTACGTAAAGAAACCACATTTCGCGGCTAACTAGGTGAAACGAGACCAACTAGCCACGAGTTCTCAAATCAAAATCAGAAATTCCAGGATCGTAGAGCTCGAAAAGTAGTGTGAAATCAAGCTAAAAATCACCGAATTCAGAACTCGGAGTCAACGGATATTCATAAAACCGTTTACGTAAAGAAACCACATTTCGCGGCTAAATAGGTGAAACGAGGCCTACTAGCCACGAGTTCTGAAATCGAAATCCGAAAACCCAGGATTGTAGAGCTCGAAAAGTAGTGTGTAATCAAGCTAAAAATTACCGAATTCAGAACTCGGATTCAACGGATATTCATAAAACCGTTTACGTAAAGAAACCACATTTTGCGGCTAACTAGGTCAAACGAGACCAACTAGCCACGAGTTCTTAAATCAAAATCAGAAATTCCAGGATCGTAGAGCTCGAAAAGTAGTGTGAAATCAAGCTAAAAATCACCGAATTCAGAACTCGGAGTCAACGGATATTCATAAAACCGTTTACGTAAAGAAACCACATTTCGCGGCTAAATAGGTGAAACGAGACCTACTAGCCACGAGTTCTGAAATCAAAATCCGAAATGCCAGGATCGTAGAGCTCGAAAAGTAGTGTGAAATAAAGCAAAAAATCACCGAATTCAGAACTCGGAGTCAACGGATATTCATAAAACCGTTTACGTAAAAATACCACATTTCGCGGCTAACTAGTTGAAATGAGGCCTACTAGCCACGAGTTCTGAAATCGAAATCCGAAAAACCAGGATTGTAGAGCTCGAAAAGTAGTGTGAAATCAAGCTAAAAATCACCGAATTCAGAACTCGGAGTCAAAGGATATTCATAAAACCGTTTACGTAAAAATACCACATTTCGCGGCTAACTAGGTGAAACGAGGCCTACTAGCCACGAGTTCTGAAATCGAAATCCGAAAACCCAGGATTGTAGAGCTCGAAAAGTAGTGTGAAATCAAGCTAAAAATCACCGAATTCAGAACTCGGAGTCAACGGATATTCATAAAACCGTTTACGTAAAGAAACCACATTTCGCGGCTAACTAGGTGAAACGAGACCTACTAGCCACGAGTTCTGAAATCAAAATCCAAAAACCCAGGATTGTAGAGCTCGAAAAGTAGTGTGAAATCAAGCTAAAAATCACCGAATTCAGAACTCGGAGTCAACGGATATTCATAAAACCGTTTACGTAAAGAAACCACATTTCGCGGCTAACTAGGTGAAACGAGACGAACTAGCCACGAGTTCTGAAATCGAAATCCGAAAACCCAGGATTGTAGAGCTCGAAAATTAGTGTGTAATCAAGCTAAAAATTACCGAATTCAGAACTCGGATTCAACGGATATTCATAAAAGCGTTTACGTAAAGAAACCACATTTCGCGGCTAACTAGGTTAAACGAGACCAACTAGCCACGAGTTCTTAAATCAAAATCAGAAATTCCAGGATCGTAGAGCTCGAAAAGTAGTGTGAAATCAAGCTAAAAATCACCGAATTCAGAACTCGGAGTCAACGGATATTCATAAAACCGTTTACGTAAAGAAACCACATTTCGCGGCTAAATAGGTGAAACGAGACCTACTAGCCACGAGTTCTGAAATCAAAATCCGAAAACCCAGGATTGTAGAGCTCGAAAAGTAGTGTGTAATCAAGCTAAAAATCACCGAATTCAGAACTCGGAGTCAACGGATATTCATAAAACCGTTTACGTAAATTAACCACATTTCGCGGCTAAATAGGTGAAACGAGACCTACTAGCCACAAGTTCTGAAATCAAAATCCGAAACTCCAAGATTGTAGAGCTCGAAAAATTGTGTGAAATCAAGCTAAAAATCACCGAATTCAGAAATCGGAGTCAACGGATATTCATAAAACCGTTTACGTAAAGAAACCACATTTCGCGGCTAACTAGGTGAAACGAGACCAACTAGCCACGAGTTCTGAAATCAAAATCCGAAACACCAGGATTGTAGAGCTCGAAAAGTAGTGTGAAATCAAGCTAAAAATCACCGAATTCAGAACTCGGAGTCAACGGATATTCATAAAACCGTTTACGTAAAGAAACCACATTTCGCGGCTAACTAGGTGAAACGAGACCTACAGGCCACGAGTTAAGAAATCAAAATCCAAAAACCCAGGATTGTAGAGCTCGAAAAGTAGTGTGAAATCAAGCTAAAAATCACCGAATTCAGAACTCGGAGTCAACGGATATTCATAAAACCGTTTACGTAAAGAAACCACATTTCGCGGCTAAATAGGTGAAACGAGACCTACTAGCCACGAGTTCTGAAATCGAAATCCGAAAACCCAGGATTGTAGAGCTCGAAATGTAGTGTGTAATCAAGCTAAAAATCACCGAATTCAGAACTCGGATTCAACGGATATTCATAAAACCGTTTACGTAAAGAAACCACATTTCGCGGCTAACTAGGTGAAACGAGACCAACTAGCCACGAGTTCTCAAATCAAAATCAGAAATTCCAGGATCGTAGAGCTCGAAAAGTAGTGTGAAATCAAGCTAAAAATCACCGAATTCAGAACTCGGAGTCAACGGATATTCATAAAACCGTTTACGTAAAGAAACCACATTTCGCGGCTAAATAGGTGAAACGAGGCCTACTAGCCACGAGTTCTGAAATCGAAATCCGAAAACCCAGGATTGTAGAGCTCGAAAAGTAGTGTGTAATCAAGCTAAAAATTACCGAATTCAGAACTCGGATTCAACGGATATTCATAAAACCGTTTACGTAAAGAAACCACATTTTGCGGCTAACTAGGTCAAACGAGACCAACTAGCCACGAGTTCTTAAATCAAAATCAGAAATTCCAGGATCGTAGAGCTCGAAAAGTAGTGTGAAATCAAGCTAAAAATCACCGAATTCAGAACTCGGAGTCAACGGATATTCATAAAACCGTTTACGTAAAGAAACCACATTTCGCGGCTAAATAGGTGAAACGAGACCTACTAGCCACGAGTTCTGAAATCAAAATCCGAAATGCCAGGATCGTAGAGCTCGAAAAGTAGTGTGAAATAAAGCAAAAAATCACCGAATTCAGAACTCGGAGTCAACGGATATTCATAAAACCGTTTACGTAAAAATACCACATTTCGCGGCTAACTAGTTGAAATGAGGCCTACTAGCCACGAGTTCTGAAATCGAAATCCGAAAAACCAGGATTGTAGAGCTCGAAAAGTAGTGTGAAATCAAGCTAAAAATCACCGAATTCAGAACTCGGAGTCAACGGATATTCATAAAACCGTTTACGTAAAAATACCACATTTCGCGGCTAACTAGGTGAAACGAGGCCTACTAGCCACGAGTTCTGAAATCGAAATCCGAAAACCCAGGATTGTAGAGCTCGAAAAGTAGTGTGAAATCAAGCTAAAAATCACCGAATTCAGAACTCGGAGTCAACGGATATTCATAAAACCGTTTACGTAAAGAAACCACATTTCGCGGCTAACTAGGTGAAACGAGACCTACTAGCCACGAGTTCTGAAATCAAAATCCAAAAACCCAGGATTGTAGAGCTCGAAAAGTAGTGTGAAATCAAGCTAAAAATCACCGAATTCAGAACTCGGAGTCAACGGATATTCATAAAACCGTTTACGTAAAGAAACCACATTTCGCGGCTAACTAGGTGAAACGAGACGAACTAGCCACGAGTTCTGAAATCGAAATCCGAAAACCCAGGATTGTAGAGCTCGAAAATTAGTGTGTAATCAAGCTAAAAATTACCGAATTCAGAACTCGGATTCAACGGATATTCATAAAACCGTTTACGTAAAGAAACCACATTTCGCGGCTAACTAGGTGAAACGAGACCAACTAGCCACGAGTTCTCAAATCAAAATCAGAAATTCCAGGATCGTAGAGCTCGAAAAGTAGTGTGAAATCAAGCTAAAAATCACCGAATTCAGAACTCGGAGTCAACGGATATTCATAAAACCGTTTACGTAAAGAAACCACATTTCGCGGCTAAATAGGTGAAACGAGGCCTACTAGCCACGAGTTCTGAAATCGAAATCCGAAAACCCAGGATTGTAGAGCTCGAAAAGTAGTGTGTAATCAAGCTAAAAATTACCGAATTCAGAACTCGGATTCAACGGATATTCATAAAACCGTTTACGTAAAGAAACCACATTTTGCGGCTAACTAGGTCAAACGAGACCAACTAGCCACGAGTTCTTAAATCAAAATCAGAAATTCCAGGATCGTAGAGCTCGAAAAGTAGTGTGAAATCAAGCTAAAAATCACCGAATTCAGAACTCGGAGTCAACGGATATTCATAAAACCGTTTACGTAAAGAAACCACATTTCGCGGCTAAATAGGTGAAACGAGACCTACTAGCCACGAGTTCTGAAATCAAAATCCGAAATGCCAGGATCGTAGAGCTCGAAAAGTAGTGTGAAATAAAGCAAAAAATCACCGAATTCAGAACTCGGAGTCAACGGATATTCATAAAACCGTTTACGTAAAAATACCACATTTCGCGGCTAACTAGTTGAAATGAGGCCTACTAGCCACGAGTTCTGAAATCGAAATCCGAAAAACCAGGATTGTAGAGCTCGAAAAGTAGTGTGAAATCAAGCTAAAAATCACCGAATTCAGAACTCGGAGTCAACGGATATTCATAAAACCGTTTACGTAAAAATACCACATTTCGCGGCTAACTAGGTGAAACGAGGCCTACTAGCCACGAGTTCTGAAATCGAAATCCGAAAACCCAGGATTGTAGAGCTCGAAAAGTAGTGTGAAATCAAGCTAAAAATCACCGAATTCAGAACTCGGAGTCAACGGATATTCATAAAACCGTTTACGTAAAGAAACCACATTTCGCGGCTAACTAGGTGAAACGAGACCTACTAGCCACGAGTTCTGAAATCAAAATCCAAAAACCCAGGATTGTAGAGCTCGAAAAGTAGTGTGAAATCAAGCTAAAAATCACCGAATTCAGAACTCGGAGTCAACGGATATTCATAAAACCGTTTACGTAAAGAAACCACATTTCGCGGCTAACTAGGTGAAACGAGACGAACTAGCCACGAGTTCTGAAATCGAAATCCGAAAACCCAGGATTGTAGAGCTCGAAAATTAGTGTGTAATCAAGCTAAAAATTACCGAATTCAGAACTCGGATTCAACGGATATTCATAAAAGCGTTTACGTAAAGAAACCACATTTCGCGGCTAACTAGGTTAAACGAGACCAACTAGCCACGAGTTCTTAAATCAAAATCAGAAATTCCAGGATCGTAGAGCTCGAAAAGTAGTGTGAAATCAAGCTAAAAATCACCGAATTCAGAACTCGGAGTCAACGGATATTCATAAAACCGTTTACGTAAAGAAACCACATTTCGCGGCTAAATAGGTGAAACGAGACCTACTAGCCACGAGTTCTGAAATCAAAATCCGAAAACCCAGGATTGTAGAGCTCGAAAAGTAGTGTGTAATCAAGCTAAAAATCACCGAATTCAGAACTCGGAGTCAACGGATATTCATAAAACCGTTTACGTAAATTAACCACATTTCGCGGCTAAATAGGTGAAACGAGACCTACTAGCCACAAGTTCTGAAATCAAAATCCGAAACTCCAAGATTGTAGAGCTCGAAAAATTGTGTGAAATCAAGCTAAAAATCACCGAATTCAGAAATCGGAGTCAACGGATATTCATAAAACCGTTTACGTAAAGAAACCACATTTCGCGGCTAACTAGGTGAAACGAGACCAACTAGCCACGAGTTCTGAAATCAAAATCCGAAACACCAGGCTCGTAGAGCTCGAAAATTAGTGTGAAATCAAGCTAAAAATCACCGAATTCAGAACTCGGAGTCAACCGATATTCATAAAACCGTTTACGTAAAGAAACCACATTTCGCGGCTAACTAGGTCAAACGAGACCAACTAGCCACGAGTTCTGAAATCAAAATCCGAAACTCCATAATCGTAGAGCTTGAAAAGTAGTGTGAAATCAAGCTAAAAATTACCGAATTCAGAACTCGGAGTCAACGGATATTCATAAAACCGTTTACGTAAACAAACCACATTTCGCGGCTAACTAGGTGAAACGAGACCAACTAGCCACGAGTTCTGAAATCAAAATCCGAAATGCCAGGATCGTAGAGCTCAAAAAGTAGTGTGAAATCAGGCTAAAAATCACCGAATTCAGAACTCGGAGTCAACGGATATTCATAAATCCGTTTACGTGAAGAAAACACATTGCGCGGCTAGATAGGTGAAACGAGACCTACTAGCCACCAGTTCTGAAATCAAAATCCGAAATGCCAAGATAGTAGAGCTCGAAAAGTTGTGTGAAATCAAGCTAAAAATCACCGAATTCAGAACTCGGAGTCAACGGATATTCACAAAACCGTTTACGTAAAGAAACCACATTTCGCGGCTAACTAGGTGAAACGAGACAAACTAGCCACGAGTTCTGAAATCAAAATCAGAAATGCCAGGATCGTAGAGCTCGAAAAGTAGTGTGAAATCAAGCTAAAAATCACCGAATTCAGAACTCGGAGTCAACCGATATTCATAAAACCGTTTACTTAAAGAAACCACATTTCGCGGCTAACTAGGTCAAACGAGACCAACTAGCCACGAGTTCTGAAATTAAAATCCGAAACTCCATAATCGTAGAGCTTGAAAAGTAGTGTGGAATCAAGCTAAAAATTACCGAATTCAGAACTCGGAGTCAACGGATATTCATAAAACCGTTTACGTAAAGAAACCACATTTCGCGGCTAACTAGGTGAAACGAGACCAACTAGCCACGAGTTCTGAAATCAAAATCCGAAACGCCAGGATTGTAGAGCTCGAAAAGTAGTGTGAAATCAAGCTAAAAATCAACGAATTCAGAACTCGGAGTCAACGGATATTCATAAAACCGTTTACGTAAAGAAACCACATTTCGCGGCTAACTAGATGAAACGGGACCTACTAGCCACGAGTTCTGAAATCAAAATCCGAAAACCCAGGATTGTAGAGCTCCAAAAGTAGTGTGAAATCAAGCTAAAAATCACCGAATTCAGAACTCGGAGTCAACGGATATTCATAAAACCGTTTACGTAAAGAAACCACATTTCGCGGCTAACTAGGTGAAACGAGACCTACTAGCCACGAGTTCTGAAATCGAAATCCGAAAACCCAGGATTGTAGAGCTCGAAAAGCAGTGTGAAATCAAGCTAAAAATCACCGAATTCAAAACTCGGAGTCAACGGATATTCATAAAACCGTTTACGTAAAGAAACTACATTTCGCGGCTAACTAGGTGGAACGAGACCTACAAGCCACGAGTTCTGAAATCAAAATCCGAAAACCCAGGATTGTAGAGCTCGAAAAGTAGTGTGAAATCAAGCTAAAAATCACCGAATTCAGAACTCGGAGTCAACGGATATTCATAAAACCGTTTACGTAAAAAAACCACATTTCGCGGCTAACTAGGTGAAACGAGACCTACTAGCCACGAGTTTTGAAATCAAAATCCGAAAACCCAGGATTGTAGAGCTCGAAAAGTAGTGTGAAATCAAGCTAAAAATCACCGAATTCAGAACTCGGAGTCAACGGATATTCATAAAACCGTTTACGTAAAGAAACCACATTTCGCGGCTAACTAGGTGAAACGAGACCTACTAGCCACGAGTTCTGAAATCGAAATCCGAAAACCCAGGATTGTAGAGCTCGAAAAGTAGTGTGAAATCAAGCTAAAAATCACCGAATTCAGAACTCGGAGTCAACGGATATTCATAAAACCGTTTACGTAAAGAAACCACATTTCGCGGCTAACTAGGTGAAACGAGACCTACAAGCCACGAGTTAAGAAATCGAAATCCAAAAACCCAGGATTGTAGAGCTCGAAAAGTAGTGTGAAATCAAGCTAAAAATCACCGAATTCAGAACTCGGAGTCAACGGATATTCATAAAACCGTTTACGTAAAAAAACCACATTTCGCGGCTAACTAGGTGAAACGAGACCTACTAGCCACGAGTTTTGAAATCAAAATCCGAAAACCCAGGATTGTAGAGCTCGAAAAGTAGTGTGAAATCAAGCTAAAAATCACCGAATTCAGAACTCGGAGTCAACAGATATTCATAAAACCGTTTACGTAAAGAAACCACATTTTGCGGCTAACTAGGTGGAACGAGACCTACAAGCCACGAGTTCTGAAATCAAAATCCGAAACTCTAGGATTGTAGAGCTCGAAAAGTAGTGTGAAATAAAGCAAAAAATCACCGAATTCAGAACTCGGACTCAATGGATATTCATAAAACCGTTTACGTAAAGAAACCACATTTCGCGGCTAACTAGGTGAAACGAGACAAACTAGCCACGAGTTCTGAAATCAAAATCAGAAATGCCAGGATCGTAGAGCTCGAAAAGTAGTGTGAAATCAAGCTAAAAATCACCGAATTCAGAACTCGGAGTCAACCGATATTCATAAAACCGTTTACTTAAAGAAACCACATTTCGCGGCTAACTAGGTCAAACGAGACCAACTAGCCACGAGTTCTGAAATTAAAATCCGAAACTCCATAATCGTAGAGCTTGAAAAGTAGTGTGGAATCAAGCTAAAAATTACCGAATTCAGAAATCGGAGTCAATGGATATTCATAAAACCGTTTACGTAAAGAAACCACATTACGCGGCTAACTAGGTGAAACAAGACCAACTAGCCACGAGTTCTGAAATCAAAATCCGAAACGCCAGGATCGTAGAGCTCGAAAAGTAGTGTGAAATCAAGCTAAAAATCACCGAATTCAGAACTCGGAGTCAACGGATATTCATAAAACCGTTTACGTAAAGAAACCACATTTCCCGGCTAACTAGGTGAAACGAGACCCACTAGCCACGAGTTCTGAAATCGAAATCCGAAAACCCAGGATTGTAGAGCTCGAAATGTAGTATGTAATCAAGCTAAAAATCACCGAATTCAGAACTCGGATTCAACGGATATTCATAAAACCGTTTACGTAAAGAAACCACATTTCGCGGCTAACTAGGTGAAACGAGACCAACTAGCCACGAGTTCTGAAATCGAAATCCGAAATCCCAGGATTGTAGAGGTCGAAAAGCAGTATGAAATCAAGCTAAAAATCACCGAATTCAAAACTCGGAGTCAACGGATATTCATAAAACCGTTTACGTAAAGAAACCACATTACGCGGCTAACTAGGTGAAACGAGACCAACTAGCCACGAGTTCTGAAATCAAAATCCAGAATGCCAGGAACGTAGAGCTCGAAAAGTAGTGTGAAATCAAGCTAAAAATCACCGAATTCAGAACTCGGAGTCAACGGATATTCATAAAACCGTTTACGTAAAGAAACCACATTTCGCGGCTAACTAGGTGAAACGAGACCTACAAGCCACGAGTTAAGAAATCGAAATCCAAAAACCCAGGATTGTAGAGCTCGAAAAGTAGTGTGAAATCAAGCTAAAAATCACCGAATTCAGAACTCGGAGTCAACGGATATTCATAAAACCGTTTACGTAAAAAAACCACATTTCGCGGCTAACTAGGTGAAACGAGACCTACAAGCCACGAGTTAAGAAATCGAAATCCAAAAACCCAGGATTGTAGAGCTCGAAAAGTAGTGTGAAATCAAGCTAAAAATCACCGAATTCAGAACTCGGAGTCAACGGATATTCATAAAACCGTTTACGTAAAGAAACCACATTTTGCGGCTAACTAGGTGGAACGAGATCTACAAGCCACGAGTTCTGAAATCAAAATACGAAATGCTAGGATTGTAGAGCTCGAAAAGTAGTGTGAAATCAAGCTAAAAATCACCGAATTCAGAACTCGGAGTCAACGGATATTCATAAAACCGTTTACGTAAAGAAACCACATTTCGCGGCTAACTAGGTGAAATGAGACCAACTAGCCACGAGTTCTGAAATAAAAATCAGAAATGCCAGGAACGTAGAGCTCAAAAAGTAGTGTGAAATCAAGCTAAAAATCACCGAATTCAGAACTCGGAGTCAACGGATATTCATAAAACCGTTTACGTAAAGAAACTACATTTCTTGGCTAAATAGGTGAAACGAGACCTACTAGCCACGAGTTCTGAAATCGAAATCCGAAAACCCAGGATTGTAGAGCTCGAAAAGTAGTGTGTAATCAAGCTAAAAATCACCGAATTCAGAACTCGGAGTCAACGGATATTCATAAAACCGTTTACGTAAAGAAACCACATTTCGCGGCTAAATAGGTGAAACGAGACCTACTAGCCACAAGTTCTGAAATCAAAATCCGAAACGCCAAGATTGTAGAGCTCGAAAAGTAGTGTGAAATCAAGCTAAATATCACCGAATTCAGAACTCGGAGTCAACGGATATTCATAAAACCGTTTACGTAAAGAAACCACATTTCGCGGCTAACTAGGTGAAACGAGACCAACTAGCCACGAGTTCTGAAATCAAAATCCGAAACACCAGGCTCGTAGAGCTCGAAAATTAGTGTGAAATCAAGCTAAAAATCACCGAATTCAGAACTCGGAGTCAACCGATATTCATAAAACCGTTTACGTAAAGAAACCACATTTCGCGGCTAACAAGGTCAAACGAGACCAACTAGCCACGAGTTCTGAAATCAAAATCCGAAACTCCATAATCGTAGAGCTTGAAAAGTAGTGTGAAATCAAGCTAAAAATTACCGAATTCAGAACTCGGAGTCAACGGATATTCATAAAACCGTTTACGTAAAGAAACCACATTTCGCGGCTAACTAGGTGAAACGAGACCAACTAGCCACGAGTTCTGAAATCAAAATCCGAAACGCCAGGATCGTAGAGCTCGAAAAGTAGTGTGAAATAAAGCAAAAAATCACCGAATTCAGAACTCGGAGTCAACGGATATTCATAAAACCGTTTACGTAAAGAAACCACATTTCGCGGCTAACTAGGTGAAGCGGGACCTACTAGCCACGAGTTCTGAAATCGAAATCCGAAAACCCAGGATTGTAGAGCTCGAAAAGTAGTGTGAAATCAAGCTAAAAATCACCGAATTCAGAACTCGGAGTCAACGGATATTCATAAAACCGTTTACGTAAAGAAACCACATTTCGCGGCTAACTAGGTGAAATGAGACCTACTAGCCACGAGTTCTGAAATCGAAATCCGAAAACCCAGGATTGTAGAGCTCGAAAAGTAGTGTGAAATCAAGCTAAAAATCACCGAATTCAGAACTAGGAGTCAACGGATATTCATAAAACCGTTTACGTAAAGAAACCACATTTCGCGGCTAACTAGGTGAAACGAGACCAACTAGCCACGAGTTCTGAAATAAAAATCCAGAACGCCAGGAACGTAGAGCTCGAAAAGTAGTGTGAAATCAAGCTAAAAATCACCGAATTCAGAACTCGGAGTCAACGGATATTCATAAAACCGTTTACGAAACGAAACCACATTTCGCGGCTAACTAGGTGAAATGAGACCTACTAGCCACGAGTTCTGAAATCGAAATCTGAAAATCCAGGATTGTAGAGCTCGAAAAGTAGTGTGAAATGAAGCTAAAAATAACCGAATTCAGAACTCGGAGTCAACGGATATTCATAAAACCGTTTACATAAAGAAACCACATTTCGCGGCTAACTAGGTGAAACGAGACCTACTAGCCACGAGTTCTGAAATCGAAATCCGAAAATCCAGGATTGTAGAGCTCGAAAAGTAGTGTGAAATCAAGATAAAAATCACCGAATTCAAAACTCAGAGTCAACGGATATTCATAAAACCGTTTACGTAAAGAAACTACATTTCGCGGCTAACTAGGTGGAACGAGACCTACAAGCCACGAGTTCTGAAATCAAAATCCGAAACGCTAGGATTGTAGAGCTCGAAAAGTAGTGTGAAATCAAGCTAAAAATCACCGAATTCAGAACTCGGAGTCAACGGATATTCATAAAACCGTTTACGTAAAGAAACCACATTTCGCGGCTAACTAGGTGAAACGAGGCCTACTAGCCACGAGTTCTGAAATCGAAATTCGAAAACCCATGATTGTAGAGCTCGAAAAGTAGTGAGAAATCAAGCTAAAAATCAACGAATTCAGAACTCGGAGTCAACGGATATTCATAAAACCGTTTACGTAAAGAAACCACATTTCGCGGCTAACTAGGTGAAACGAGACTTACAAGCCACGAGTTCTGAAATCAAAATCCAAAAACTCAGGATTGTAGAGCTCGAAAAGTAGTGTGAAATCAAGCTAAAAATCACCGAATTCAGAACTCGGAGTCAACGGATATTCATAAAACCGTTTACGTAAAGAAACCACATTTCGCGGCTAACTAGGTGAAACGAGACCTACTAGCCACGAGTTCTGAAATCAAAATCCGAAAACCCAGGATTGTAGAGCTCGAAAAGTAGTGTGAAATCAAGCTAAAAATCACCGAATTCAGAACTCGGAGTCAACGGATATTCATAAAACCGTTTACGTAAAGAAACCACATTTTGCGGCTAACTAGGTGGAACGAGACATACAAGCCACGAGTTCTGAAATCAAAATCCGAAACTCTAGGATTGTAGAGCTCAAAAAGTAGTGTGAAATCAAGCTAAAAATCACCGAATTCAGAACTCGGAGTCAACGGATATTCATAAAACCGTTTACGTAAAGAAACCACATTTCGCGGCTAACTAGGTGAAACGAGACCTACTAGCCACGAGTTCTGAAATCGAAATCCGAAAATCCAGGATTGTAGAGCACGAAAAGTAGTGTGAAATCAGGATAAAAATCACCGAATTCAAAACTCAGAGTCAACGGATATTCATAAAACCGTTTACGTAAAGAAACTACATTTCGCGGCTAACTAGGTGGAACGGGACCTACAAGCCACGAGTTCTGAAATCAAAATCCGAAACGCTAGGATTGTAGAGCTCGAAAAGTAGTGTGAAATCAAGCTAAAAATCACCGAATTCAGAACTCGGAGTCAACGGATATTCATAAAACCGTTTACGTAAAGAAACCACATTTCGCGGCTAACTAGGTGAAACGAGGCCTACTAGCCACGAGTTCTGAAATCGAAATTCGAAAACCCAGGATTGTAGAGCTCGAAAAGTAGTGAGAAATCAAGCTAAAAATCACCGAATTCAGAACTCGGAGTCAACGGATATTCATAAAACCGTTTACGTAAAGAAACCACATTTCGCGGCTAACTAGGTGAAACGAGACTTACAAGCCACGAGTTCTGAAATCAAAATCCAAAAACTCAGGATTGTAGAGCTCGAAAAGTAGTGTGAAATCAAGCTAAAAATCACCGAATTCAGAACTCGGAGTCAATGGATATTCATAAAACCGTTTACGTAAAGAAACCACATTTCGCGGCTAACTAGGTGAAACGAGACCTACTAGCCACGAGTTCTGAAATCAAAATCCGAAAACCCAGGATTGTAGAGCTCGAAAAGTAGTGTGAAATCAGGCTAAAAATCACCGAATTCAGAACTCGGAGTCAACGGATATTCATAAAACCGTTTACGTAAAGAAACCACATTTTGCGGCTAACTAGGTGGAACGAGACATACAAGCCACGAGTTCTGAAATCAAAATCCGAAACTCTAGGATTGTAGAGCTCGAAAAGTAGTGTGAAATCAAGCTAAAAATCACCGAATTCAGAACTCGGAGTCAACGGATATTCATAAAACCGTTTACGTAAAGAAACCACATTTCGCGGCTAACTAGGTGAAATGAGACCTACTAGCCACGAGTTCTGAAATCGAAATCCGAAAACCCAGGATTGTAGAGCTCGAAAAGTAGTGTGAAATCAAGCTAAAAATCACCGAATTCAGAACTCGGAGTCAACGGATATTCATAAAACCGTTTACGTAAAGAAACCACATTTTGCGGCTAACTAGGTGGAACGAGACCTACAAGCCACGAGTTCTGAAATCAAAATACAAAACGCTAGGATTGTAGAGCTCGAAAAGTAGTGTGAAATCAAGCTAAAAATCACCGAATTCAGAACT
The DNA here is from genome assembly GCA_963580455.1 of Euonymus europaeus. Classification (NCBI taxonomy): domain Eukaryota; kingdom Viridiplantae; phylum Streptophyta; class Magnoliopsida; order Celastrales; family Celastraceae; genus Euonymus; species Euonymus europaeus. The sequence continues at coordinate 637,833 of OY756964.1, forward strand.
CGGAGTCAACGGATATTCATAAAACCGTTTACGTAAAGAAACCACATTTCGCGGCTAACTAGGTGAAACGAGACCTACTAGCCACAAGTTCTGAAATCGAAATCCGAAAACCCAGGATTGTAGAGCTCGAAAAGTAGTGTGTAATCAAGCTAAAAATCACCGAATTCAGAACTCGGAGTCAACGGATATCCATAAAACCGTTTACGTAAAGAAACCACATTTCGCGGCTAACTAGGTTAAACGAGACCAACTAGCCACGAGTTCTTAAATTAAAATCAGAAAAGCCAGGATCGTAGAGCTCGAAAAGTAGTGTGAAATCAAGCTAAAAATCACCGAATTCAGAACTCGGAGTCAACGGATATTCATAAAACCGTTTACGTAAAGAAACCACATTTCGCGGCTAAATAGGTGAAACGAGACATACTAGCCACGAGTTCTGAAATCGAAATCCGAAATACGAAAACCCAGGATTGTAGAGCTCGAAAAGTAGTGTGAAATCAAGCTAAAAATCACCGAATTCAGAACTCGGAGTCAACGGATATTCATAAAACCGTTTACGTAAAGAAACCACATTTCGCGGCTAACTAGGTGAAACGAGACCAACTAGCCACGAGTTCTGAAATCAAAATCCGAAACACCAGGCTCGTAGAGCTCAAAAATTAGTGTGAAATCAAGCTAAAAATCACCGAATTCAGAACTCGGAGTCAACGGATATTCATAAAACCGTTTACGTAAAGAAACCACATTTCGCGGCTAACTAGGTGAAACGAGACCTACTAGCCACGAGTTCTGAAATAAAAATCCGAAAACCCAGGATTGTAGAGCTCGAAAAGTAGTGTGAAATCAAGCTAAAAATCACCGAATTCAGAACTCGGAGTCAACGGATGTTCATAAAACCGTTTACGTAAAGAAACCACATTTCGCGGCTAACTAGGTCAAACGAGACCAACTAGCCACGAGTTCTGAAATCAAAATCCGAAACTCCATAATCGTAGAGCTTGAAAAGTAGTGTGAAATCAAGCTAAAATTTACCGAATTCAGAAGTCGGAGTCAACGGATATACATAAAACCGTTTACGTAAAGAAACCACATTTCGCGGCTAACTAGGTGAAACGAGACCAACTAGCCACGAGTTCTGAAATCAAAATCCGAAACACCAGGATCCTAGAGCTCGAAAAGTAGTGTGAAATAAAGCAAAAAATCACCGAATTCAGAACTCGGAGTCAACGGATATTCATAAAACCGTTTACGTAAAGAAACCACATTTCGCTGCTAACTAGGTGAAACGGGACCTACTAGCCACGAGTTCTGAAATCGAAATCCGAAAACACAGGATTGTAGAGCTCGAAAACTAGTATGAAATCAAGCTAAAAATCACCGAATTCAGAACTCGGAGTCAACGGATATTCATAAAACCGTTTACGTAAAGAAACCACATTTCGCGGCTAACTAGGTGAAACGAGACCTACTAGCCACGAGTTCTGAAATCGAAATCCGAAAACCCAGGATTGTAGAGCTCGAAAAGTAGTGTGAAATCAAGCTAAAAATCACCGAATTCAGAACTCGGAGTCAACGGATATTCATAAAACCGTTTACGTAAAGAAACCACATTTCGCGGCTAAATAGGTGAAACGAGACATACTAGCCACGAGTTCTGAAATCGAAATCCGAAAACTCAGGATTGTAGAGCTCGAAAAGTAGTGTGAAATCAAGCTAAAAATCACCGAATTCAGAACTCGGAGTCAACGGATATTCATAAAACGTTTACGTAAAGAAACCACATTTCGCGGCTAACTAGGTGAAATGAGACCTACTAGCCACGAGTTCTGAAATCGAAATCCGAAAACCCAGGATTGTAGAGCTCGAAAAGTAGTGTGAAATCAAGCTAAAAATCACCGAATTCAGAACTCGGAGTCAACGGATATTCATAAAACCGTTTACGTAAAGAAACCACATTTCGCGGCTAAATAGGTGAAACGAGACATACTAGCCACGAGTTCTGAAATCGAAATCCGAAAACCCAGGATTGTAGAGCTCGAAAAGTAGTGTGAAATCAAGCTAAAAATCACCGAATTCAGAACTCGGAGTCAACGGATATTCATAAAACCGTTTACGTAAAGAAACCACATTTCGCGGCTAACTAGGTGAAACGAGACCTACTAGCCACGAGTTCTGAAATAAAAATCCGAAAACCCAGGATTGTAGAGCTCGAAAAGTAGTGTGAAATCAAGCTAAAAATCACCGAATTCAGAACTCGGAGTCAACGGATATTCATAAAACCGTTTACGTAAAGAAACCACATTTTGCGGCTAACTAGGTGGAACGAGACATACAAGCCACGAGTTCTGAAATCAAAATCCGAAACTCTAGGATTGTAGAGCTCGAAAAGTAGTGTGAAATCAAGCTAAAAATCACCGAATTCAGAACTCGGAGTCAACGGATATTCATAAAACCGTTTACGTAAAGAAACCACATTTCGCGGCTAACTAGGTGAAATGAGACCTACTAGCCACGAGTTCTGAAATCGAAATCCGAAAACCCAGGATTGTAGAGCTCGAAAAGTAGTGTGAAATCAAGCTAAAAATCACCGAATTCAGAACTCGGAGTCAACGGATATTCATAAAACCGTTTACGTAAAGAAATCACATTTTGCGGCTAACCAGGTGGAACGAGACCTACAAGCCACGAGTTCTGAAATCAAAATACAAAACGCTAGGATTGTAGAGCTCGAAAAGTAGTGTGAAATCAAGCTAAAAATCACCGAATTCAGAACTCGGAGTCAACGGATATTCATAAAACCGTTTACGTAAAGAAACCACATTTCGCGGCTAACTAGGTGAAACGAGACCTACTAGCCACAAGTTCTGAAATCGAAATCCGAAAACCCAGGATTGTAGAGCTCGAAAAGTAGTGTGTAATCAAGCTAAAAATCACCGAATTCAGAACTCGGAGTCAACGGATATCCATAAAACCGTTTACGTAAAGAAACCACATTTCGCGGCTAACTAGGTTAAACGAGACCAACTAGCCACGAGTTCTTAAATTAAAATCAGAAAAGCCAGGATCGTAGAGCTCGAAAAGTAGTGTGAAATCAAGCTAAAAATCACCGAATTCAGAACTCGGAGTCAACGGATATTCATAAAACCGTTTACGTAAAGAAACCACATTTCGCGGCTAAATAGGTGAAACGAGACATACTAGCCATGAGTTCTGAAATCAAAATCCGAAATCCGAAAACCCAGGATTGTAGAGCTCGAAAAGTAGTGTGAAATCAAGCTAAAAATCACCGAATTCAGAACTCGGAGTCAACGGATATTCATAAAACCGTTTACGTAAAGAAACCACATTTCGCGGCTAACTAGGTGAAACGAGACCAACTAGCCACGAGTTCTGAAATCAAAATCCGAAACACCAGGCTCGTAGAGCTCGAAAATTAGTGTGAAATCAAGCTAAAAATCACCGAATTCAGAACTCGGAGTCAACCGATGTTCATAAAACCGTTTACGTAAAGAAACCACATTTCGCGGCTAACTAGGTCAAACGAGACCAACTAGCCACGAGTTCTGAAATCAAAATCCGAAACTCCATAATCGTAGAGCTTGAAAAGTAGTGTGAAATCAAGCTAAAAATTACCGAATTCAGAAGTCGGAGTCAACGGATATACATAAAACCGTTTACGTAAAGAAACCACATTTCGCGGCTAACTAGGTGAAACGAGACCAACTAGCCACGAGTTCTGATATCAAAATCCGAAACACCAGGATCCTAGAGCTCGAAAAGTAGTGTGAAATAAAGCAAAAAATCACCGAATTCAGAACTCGGAGTCAACGGATATTCATAAAACCGTTTACGTAAAGAAACCACATTTCGCGGCTAACTAGGTGAAACGGGACCTACTAGCCACGAGTTCTGAAATCGAAATCCGAAAACACAGGATTGTAGAGCTCGAAAAGTAGTATGAAATCAAGCTAAAAATCACCGAATTCAGAACTCGGAGTCAACGGATATTCATAAAACCGTTTACGTAAAGAAACCACATTTCGCGGCTAACTAGGTGAAACGAGACCTACTAGCCACGAGTTCTGAAATCGAAATCCGAAAACCCAGGATTGTAGAGCTCGAAAATTAGTGTGAAATCAAGCTAAAAATCACCGAATTCAGAACTCGGAGTCAACGGATATTCATAAAACGTTTACGTAAAGAAACCACATTTCGCGGCTAACTAGGTGAAACGAGACCAACTAGCCACGAGTTCTGAAATCAAAATCCAGAACGCCAGGAACGTAGAGCTCAAAAAGTAGTGTGAAATCAAGCTAAAAATCACCGAATTCAGAACTCGGAGTCAACGGATATTCATAAAACCGTTTACGTAAAGAAATCACATTTCGCGGCTATCTAGGTGAAACGAGACCTACTAGCCACAAGTTCTGAAATCGAAATCTGAAAATCCAGGATTGTAGAGCTCGAAAAGTAGTGTGAAATGAAGCTAAAAATCACCGAATTCAGAACTCGGAGTCAACGGATATTCATAAAACCGTTTACGTAAAGAAACCACATTTCGCGGCTAACTAGGTGAAACGAGACCTACTAGCCACGAGTTCTGAAATCGAAATCCGAAAATCCAGGATTGTAGAGCTCGAAAAGTAGTGTGAAATCAAGATAAAAATCACCGAATTCAAAACTCGGAGTCAACGGATATTCATAAAACCGTTTACGTAAAGAAACTACATTTTGCGGCTAACTAGGTGGAACGAGACCTACAAGCCACGAGTTCTGAAATCAAAATCCGAAACGCGAGGATTGTAGAGCTCGAAAAGTAGTGTGAAATCAAGCTAAAAATCACCGAATTCAGAACTCGGAGTCAACGGATATTCATAAAACCGTTTACGTAAAGAAACCACATTTCGCGGCTAAATAGGTGAAACGAGACATACTAGCCACGAGTTCTGAAATCGAAATCCGAAATCCGAAAACCCAGGATTGTAGAGCTCGAAAAGTAGTGTGTAATCAAGCTAAAAATCACCGAATTCAGAACTCGGAGTCAACGGATATTCATAAAACCGTTTACGTAAACAAACCACATTTCGCGGCTAACTAGGTGAAACGAGACCTACTAGCCACAAATTCTGAAATCGAAATCCGAAAACCCAGGATTGTAGAGCTCGAAAAGTAGTGTGTAATCAAGCTAAAAATCACCGAATTCAGAACTCGGAGTCAACGGATATTCATAAAACCGTTTACGTAAAGAAACCACATTTCGCGGCTAACTAGGTTAAACGAGACCAACTAGCCACGAGTTCTTAAATTAAAATCAGAAATGCCAGGATCGTAGAGCTCGAAAAGTAGTGTGAAATCAAGCTAAAAATCACCGAATTCAGAACTCGGAGTCAACGGATATTCATAAAACCGTTTACGTAAAGAAACCACATTTCGCGGCTAAATAGGTGAAACGAGACATACTAGCCACGAGTTCTGAAATCGAAATCCGAAATCCGAAAACCCAGGATTGTAGAGCTCGAAAATTAGTGTGTAATCAAGCTAAAAATCACCGAATTCAGAACTCGGAGTCAACGGATATTCATAAAACCGTTTACGTAAAGAAACCACATTTCGCGGCTAAATAGGTGAAACGAGACCTACTAGCCACAAGTTCTGAAATCAAAATCCGAAACGCCAAGATTGTAGAGCTCGAAAAGTAGTGTGAAATCAAGCTAAAAATCACCGAATTCAGAACTCGAAGTCAACGGATATTCATAAAACCGTTTACGTAAAGAAACCACATTTCGCGGCTAACTAGGTGAAACGAGACCAACTAGCCACGAGTTCTGAAATCAAAATCCGAAACACCAGGCTCGTAGAGCTCAAAAATTAGTGTGAAATCAAGCTAAAAATCACCGAATTCAGAACTCGGAGTCAACCGATATTCATAAAACCGTTTACGTAAAGAAACCACATTTCGCGGCTAACTAGGTCAAACGAGACCAACTAGCCACGAGTTCTGAAATCAAAATCCGAAACTCCATAATCGTAGAGCTTGAAAAGTAGTGTGAAATCAAGCTAAAAATTACCGAATTCAGAAGTCGGAGTCAACGGATATACATAAAACCGTTTACGTAAAGAAACCACATTTCGCGGCTAACTAGGTGTAACGAGACCAACTAGCCACGAGTTCTGAAATCAAAATCCGAAATGCCAGGATCCTAGAGCTCGAAAAGTAGTGTGAAATAAAGCAAAAAATCACCGAATTCAGAACTCGGAGTCAACGGATATTCATAAAACCGTTTACGTAAAGAAACCACATTTCGCGGCTAACTAGGTGAAACGGGACCTACTAGCCACGAGTTCGGAAATCGAAATCCGAAAAAACAGGATTGTAGAGCTCGAAAAGTAGTGTGAAATCAAGCTAAAAATCATCGAATTCAGAACTCGGAGTCAACGGATATTCATAAAACCGTTTACGTAAAGAAACCACATTTCGCGGCTAACTAGGTGAAACGAGACCTACTAGCCACGAGTTCTGAAATCGAAATCCGAAAACCCAGGATTGTAGAGCTCGAAAAGTAGTGTGAAATCAAGCTAAAAATCACCGAATTCAGAACTCGGAGTCAACGGATATTCATAAAACCGTTTACGTAAAGAAACCACATTTCGCGGCTAACTAGGTGAAACGAGACCAACTAGCCACGAGTTCTGAAATCAAAATCCAGAACGCCAGGAACGTAGAGCTCGAAAAGTAGTGTGAAATCAAGCTAAAAATCACCGAATTCAGAACTCGGAGTCAACGGATATTCATAAAACTGTTTACGTAAAGAAACCACATTTCGCGGCTATCTAGGTGAAACGAGACCTACTAGCCACGAGTTCTGAAATCGAAATCTGAAAATCCAGGATTGTAGAGCTCGAAAAGTAGTGTGAAATGAAGCTAAAAATCACCGAATTCAGAACTCGGAGTCAACGGATATTCATAAAACCGTTTACGTAAAGAAACCACATTTCGCGGCTAACTAGGTGAAACGAGACCTACTAGCCACGAGTTCTGAAATCGAAATCCGAAAATCCAGGATTGTAGAGCTCGAAAAGTAGTGTGAAATCAAGATAAAAATCACCGAATTCAAAACTCGGAGTCAACGGATATTCATAAAACCGTTTACGTAAAGAAACTACATTTTGCGGCTAACTAGGTGGAACGAGACCTACTAGCCACGAGTTCTGAAATCGAAATCTGAAAATCCAGGATTGTAGAGCTCGAAAATTAGTGTGAAATCAAGCTAAAAATCACCGAATTCAGAACTCGGAGTCAACGGATATTCATAAAACCGTTTACGTAAAGAAACCACATTTCGCGGCTAAATAGGTGAAACGAGACATACTAGCCACGAGTTCTGAAATCGAAATCCGAAATCCGAAAACCCAGGATTGTAGAGCTCGAAAAGTAGTGTGAAATCAAGCTAAAAATCACCGAATTCAGAACTCGGAGTCAACGGATATTCATAAAACCGTTTACGTAAAGAAACCACATTTCGCGGCTAACTAGGTGAAACGAGACCAACTGGCCACGAGTTCTGAAATCAAAATCCGAAACACCAGGCTCGTAGAGCTCGAAAATTAGTGTGAAATCAAGCTAAAAATCACCGAATTCAGAACTCGGAGTCAACCGATGTTCATAAAACCGTTTACGTAAAGAAACCACATTTCGCGGCTAACTAGGTCAAACGAGACCAACTAGCCACGAGTTCTGAAATCAAAATCCGAAACTCCATAATCGTAGAGCTTGAAAAGTAGTGTGAAATCAAGCTAAAATTTACCGAATTCAGAAGTCGGAGTCAACGGATATTCATAAAACCGTTTACGTAAAGAAACCACATTTCGCGGCTAAATAGGTGAAACGAGACATACTAGCCACGAGTTCTGAAATCGAAATCCGAAATCCGAAAACCCAGGATTGTAGAGCTCGAAAAGTAGTGTGAAATCAAGCTAAAAATCACCGAATTCAGAACTCGGAGTCAACGGATATTCATAAAACCGTTTACGTAAAGAAACCACATTTCGCGGCTAACTAGGTGAAACGAGACCAACTAGCCACGAGTTCTGAAATCAAAATCCGAAACACCAGGCTCGTAGAGCTCGAAAATTAGTGTGAAATCAAGCTAAAAATCACCGAATTCAGAACTCGGAGTCAACCGATGTTCATAAAACCGTTTACGTAAAGAAACCACATTTCGCGGCTAACTAGGTCAAACGAGACCAACTAGCCACGAGTTCTGAAATCAAAATCCGAAACTCCATAATCGTAGAGCTTGAAAAGTAGTGTGAAATCAAGCTAAAATTTACCGAATTCAGAAGTCGGAGTCAACGGATATACATAAAACCGTTTACGTAAAGAAACTACATTTTGCGGCTAACTAGGTGGAACGAGACCTACTAGCCACGAGTTTTGAAATCGAAATCTGAAAATCCAGGATTGTAGAGCTCGAAAATTAGTGTGAAATCAAGCTAAAAATCACCGAATTCAGAACTCGGAGTCAACGGATATTCATAAAACCGTTTACGTAAAGAAACCACATTTCGCGGCTAACTAGGTGAAACGAGGCCTACTAGCCACGAGTTCTGAAATCGAAATCCGAAAACCCAGGATTGTAGAGCTCGAAAAGTAGTGAGTAATCAAGCTAAAAATCACCGAATTCAGAACTCGGAGTCAACGGATATTCATAAAACCGTTTACGTAAAGAAACCACATTTCGCGGCTAACTAGGTGAAACGAGACCAACTAGCCACGAGTTCTGAAATCAAAATCCAGAACGCCAGGAACGTAGAGCTCGAAAAGTAGTGTGAAATCAAGCTAAAAATCACCGAATTCAGAACTCGGAGTCAACGGATATTCATAAAACCGTTTACGTAAAGAAACCACATTTCGCGGCTAACTAGGTGAAACGAGACCAACTAGCCACGAGTTCTGAAATCAAAATCCAGAACTCCAGGAACGTAGAGCTCGAAAAGTAGTGTGAAATCAAGCTAAAAATCACCGAATTCAGAACTCGGAGTCAACGGATATTCATAAAATCGTTTACGTAAAGAAACCACATTTCGCGGCTATCTAGGTGAAACGAGACCTACTAGCCACGAGTTCTGAAATCGAAATCTGAAAATCCAGGATTGTAGACCTCGAAAAGTAGTGTGAAATGAAGCTAAAAATCACCGAATTCAGAACTCGGAGTCAACGGATATTCATAAAACCGTTTACGTAAAGAAACCACATTTCGCGGCTAACTAGGTGAAATGAGACCTACTAGCCACGAGTTCTGAAATCGAAATCCGAAAATCCAGGATTGTAGAGCTCGAAAAGTAGTGTGAAATCAAGATAAAAATCACCGAATTCAAAACTCGGAGTCAACGGATATTCATAAAACCGTTTACGTAAAGAAACTACATTTTGCGGCTAACTAGGTGGAACGAGACCTACAAGCCACGAGTTCTGAAATCAAAATCCGAAATGCGAGGATTGTAGAGCTCAAAAAGTAGTGTGAAATCAAGCTAAAAATCACCGAATTCAGAACTCGGAGTCAACGGATATTCATAAAACCGTTTACGTAAAGAAACCACATTTCGCGGCTAACAAGGTGAAACGAGGCCTACTAGCCACGAGTTCTGAAATCGAAATCCGAAAATCCAGGATTGTAGAGCTCGAAAAGTAGTGAGTAATCAAGCTAAAAATCACCGAATTCAGAACTCGGAGTCAACGGATATTCATAAAACCGTTTACGTAAAGAAACCACATTTCGCGGCTAACTAGGTGAAACGAGACCTACAAGCCACGAGTTCTGAAATCAAAATCCAAAAACCCAGGATTGTAGAGCTCGAAAAGTAGTGTGAAATCAAGCTAAAAATCACCGAATTCAGAACTCGGAGTCAACGGATATTCATAAAACCGTTTACGTAAAGAAACCACATTTTGCGGCCAACTAGGTGAAACGAGACCAACTAGCCACGAGTTCTGAAATCAAAATCCAGAACGCCAGGAACGTAGAGCTCGAAAAGTAGTGTGAAATCAAGCTAAAAATCACCGAATTCAGAACTCGGAGTCAACGGATATTCATAAAACCGTTTACGTAAAGAAACCACATTTCGCGGCTATCTAGGTGAAACGAGACCTACTAGCCACGAGTTCTGAAATCGAAATCTGAAAATCCAGGATTGTAGAGCTCGAAAAGTAGTGTGAAATGAAGCTAAAAATCACCGAATTCAGAACTCGGAGTCAACGGATATTCATAAAACCGTTTACGTAAAGAAACCACATTTCGCGGCTAACTAGGTGAAACGAGACCTACTAGCCACGAGTTCTGAAATCGAAATCCGAAAATCCAGGATTGTAGAGCTCGAAAAGTAGTGTGAAATCAAGATAAAAATCACCGAATTCAAAACTCGGAGTCAACGGATATTCATAAAACCGTTTACGTAAAGAAACTACATTTTGCGGCTAACTAGGTGGAACGAGACCTACAAGCCACGAGTTCTGAAATCAAAATCCGAAATTCGAGGATTGTAGAGCTCGAAAAGTAGTGTGAAATCAAGCTAAAAATCACCGAATTCAGAACTCGGAGTCAACGGATATTCATAAAACCGTTTACGTAAAGAAACCACATTTCGCGGCTAACTAGGTGAAACGAGGCCTACTAGCCACGAGTTCTGAAATCGAAATCCGAAAACCCAGGATTGTAGAGCTCGAAAAGTAGTGAGTAATCAAGCTAAAAATCACCGAATTCAGAACTCGGAGTCAACGGATATTCATAAAACCGTTTACGTAAAGAAACCACATTTCGCGGCTAACTAGGTGAAACGAGACCAACTAGCCACGAGTTCTGAAATCAAAATCCAGAATGCCAGGAACGTAGAGCTCGAAAAGTAGTGTGAAATCAAGCTAAAAATCACCGAATTCAGAACTCGGAGTCAACGGATATTCATAAAACCGTTTACGTAAAGAAACCACATTTCGCGGCTAACTAGGTGAAACGAGACCAACTAGCCACGAGTTCTGAAATCAAAATCCAGAACGCCAGGAACGTAGAGCTCGAAAAGTAGTGTGAAATCAAGCTAAAAATCACCGAATTCAGAACTCGGAGTCAACGGATATTCATAAAATCGTTTACGTAAAGAAACCACATTTCGCGGCTATCTAGGTGAAACGAGACCTACTAGCCACGAGTTCTGAAATCGAAATCTGAAAATCCAGGATTGTAGACCTCGAAAAGTAGTGTGAAATGAAGCTAAAAATCACCGAATTCAGAACTCGGAGTCAACGGATATTCATAAAACCGTTTACGTAAAGAAACCACATTTCGCGGCTAACTAGGTGAAATGAGACCTACTAGCCACGAGTTCTGAAATCGAAATCCGAAAATCCAGGATTGTAGAGCTCGAAAAGTAGTGTGAAATCAAGATAAAAATCACCGAATTCAAAACTCGGAGTCAACGGATATTCATAAAACCGTTTACGTAAAGAAACTACATTTTGCGGCTAACTAGGTGGAACGAGACCTACAAGCCACGAGTTCTGAAATCAAAATCCGAAATGCGAGGATTGTAGAGCTCGAAAAGTAGTGTGAAATCAAGCAAAAAATCACCGAATTCAGAACTCGGAGTCAACGGATATTCATAAAACCGTTTACGTAAAGAAACCACATTTCGCGGCTAACTAGGTGAAACGAGGCCTACTAGCCACGAGTTCTGAAATTGAAATCCGAAAACCCAGGATTGTAGAGCTCGAAAAGTAGTGAGTAATCAAGCTAAAAATCACCGAATTCAGAACTCGGAGTCAACGGATATTCATAAAACCGTTTACGTAAAGAAACCACATTTCGCGGCTAACTAGGTGAAACGAGACCAACTAGCCACGAGTTCTGAAATAAAAATCCAGAACGCCAGGAACGTAGAGCTCGAAAAGTAGTGTGAAATCAAGCTAAAAATCACCGAATTCAGAACTCGGAGTCAACGGATATTCATAAAACCGTTTACGTAACGAAACCACATTTCGCGGCTAACTAGGTGAAATGAGACCTACTAGCCACGAGTTCTGAAATCGAAATCTGAAAATCCAGGATTGTAGAGCTCGAAAAGTAGTGTGAAATGAAGCTAAAAATCACCGAATTCAGAACTCGGAGTCAACGGATATTCATAAAACCGTTTACATAAAGAAACCACATTTCGCGGCTAACTAGGTGAAACGAGACCTACTAGCCACGAGTTCTGAAATCGAAATCCGAAAATCCAGGATTGTAGAGCTCGAAAAGTAGTGTGAAATCAAGATAAAAATCACCGAATTCAAAACTCAGAGTCAACGGATATTCATAAAACCGTTTACGTAAAGAAACTACATTTCGCGGCTAACTAGGTGGAACGAGACCTACAAGCCACGAGTTCTGAAATCAAAATCCGAAACGCTAGGATTGTAGAGCTCGAAAAGTAGTGTGAAATCAAGCTAAAAATCACCGAATTCAGAACACGGAGTCAACGGATATTCATAAAACCGTTTACGTAAAGAAACCACATTTCGCGGCTAACTAGGTGAAACGAGGCCTACTAGCCACGAGTTCTGAAATCGAAATTCGAAAACCCAGGATTGTAGAGCTCGAAAAGTAGTGAGAAATCAAGCTAAAAATCACCGAATTCAGAACTCGGAGTCAACGGATATTCATAAAACCGTTTACGTAAAGAAACCACATTTCGCGACTAACTAGGTGAAACGAGACTTACAAGCCACGAGTTCTGAAATCAAAATCCAAAAACTCAGGATTGTAGAGCTCGAAAAGTAGTGTGAAATCAAGCTAAAAATCACCGAATTCAGAACTCGGAGTCAACGGATATTCATAAAACCGTTTACGTAAAGAAACCACATTTCGCGGCTAACTAGGTGAAATGAGACCTACTAGCCACGAGTTCTGAAATCGAAATCCGAAAATCCAGGATTGTAGAGCTCGAAAAGTAGTGTGAAATCAAGATAAAAATCACCGAATTCAAAACTCGGAGTCAACGGATATTCATAAAACCGTTTACGTAAAGAAACTACATTTTGCGGCTAACTAGGTGGAACGAGACCTACAAGCCACGAGTTCTGAAATCAAAATCCGAAACGCTAGGATTGTAGAGCTCGAAAAGTAGTGTGAAATCAAGCTAAAAATCACCGAATTCAGAACTCGGAGTCAACGGATATTCATAAAACCGTTTACGTAAAGAAACCACATTTCGCGGCTAACTAGGTGAAACGAAACCTACTAGCCACGAGTTCTGAAATCGAAATCCGAAAACCCAGTATTGTAGAGCTCGAAAAGTAGTGAGAAATCAAGCTAAAAATCACCGAATTCAGAGCACGGAGTCAACAGATATTCATAAAACCGTTTACGTAAAGAAACCACATTTCGCGGCTAACTAGGTGAAACGAGAACTACAAGCCACGAGTTCTGAAATCAAAATCCAAAAACCCAGGATTGTAGAGCTCGAAAACTAGTGTGAAATCAAGCTAAAAATCAACGAATTCAGAACTCGGAGTCAACGGATATTCATAAAACCGTTTACGTAAAGAAACCACATTTTGCGGCTAACTAGGTGGAACGAGACCTACAATCCACGAGTTCTTAAATCAAAATCCCAAAACGCTAGGATTGTAGAGCTCGAAAAGTAGTGTGAAATCAAGCTAAAAATCACCGAATTCAGAACTCGGAGTCAACGGATATTCATAAAACCGTTTACGTAAAGAAACCACATTTCGCGGCTAACTAGGTGAAACGAGACCTACTAGCCACGAGTTCTGAAATCGAAATCCGAAAACCCAGGATTGTAGAGCTCGAAAAGTAGTGTGAAATCAAGCTAAAAATCACCGAATTCAGAACTCGGATTCAACGGATATTCATAAAACCGTTTACGTAAAGAAACCACATTTTACGGCTAACTAGGTGGAACGAGACCTACAAGCCACGAGTTTTGAAATTAAAATACGAAACGCTAGGATTGTAGAGCTCGAAAAGTAGTGTGAAATCAAGCTAAAAATCACCGAATTCAGAACTCGGAGTCAACGGATATTCATAAAACCGTTTAGGTAAAGAAACCACATTTCGCGGCTAAATAGGTGAAACGAGACCTACTAGCCACGAGTTCCGAAATCGAAATCCGAAAATCCAGGATTGTAGAGCTCGAAAAGTAGTGTGAAATCAAAATAAAAATCACCGAAATCAAAACTCGGAGTCAACGGATATTCATAAAACCGTTTACGTAAAGAAACTACATTTTGCGGCTAACTAGGTGGAACGAGACCTACAAGCCACGAGTTCTGAAATCAAAATCCAAAAACCCAGGATTGTAGAGCTCGAAAACTAGTGTGAAATCAAGCTAAAAATCAACGAATTCAGAACTCGGAGTCAACGGATATTCATAAAACCGTTTACGTAAAGAAACCACATTTTGCGGCTAACTAGGTGGAACGAGACCTACAATCCACGAGTTCTTAAATCAAAATCCCAAAACGCTAGGATTGTAGAGCTCGAAAAGTAGTGTGAAATCAAGCTAAAAATCACCGAATTCAGAACTCGGAGTCAACGGATATTCATAAAACCGTTTACGTAAAGAAACCACATTTCGCGGCTAACTAGGTGAAACGAGACCTACTAGCCACGAGTTCTGAAATCGAAATCCGAAAACCCAGGATTGTAGAGCTCGAAAACTAGTGTGAAATCAAGCTAAAAATCACCGAATTCAGAACTCGGATTCAACGGATATTCATAAAACCGTTTACGTAAAGAAACCACATTTTGCGGCTAACTAGGTGGAACGAGACCTACAAGCCACGAGTTTTGAAATTAAAATACGAAACGCTAGGATTGTAGAGCTCGAAAAGTAGTGTGAAATCAAGCTAAAAATCACCGAATTCAGAACTCGGAGTCAACGGATATTCATAAAACCGTTTAGGTAAAGAAACCACATTTCGCGGCTAAATAGGTGAAACGAGACCTACTAGCCACGAGTTCCGAAATCGAAATCCGAAAATCCAGGATTGTAGAGCTCGAAAAGTAGTGTGAAATCAAGATAAAAATCACCGAAATCAAAACTCGGAGTCAACGGATATTCATAAAACCGTTTACGTAAAGAAACTACATTTTGCGGCTAACTAGGTGGAACGAGACCTACAAGCCACGAGTTCTGAAATCAAAATCCAAAAACCCAGGATTGTAGAGCTCGAAAACTAGTGTGAAATCAAGCTAAAAATCAACGAATTCAGAACTCGGAGTCAACGGATATTCATAAAACCGTTTACGTAAAGAAACCACATTTTGCGGCTAACTAGGTGGAACGAGACCTACAAGCCACGAGTTCTTAAATCAAAATCCCAAAACTCTAGGATTGTAGAGCTCGAAAAGTAGTGTGAAATCAAGCTAAAAATCACCGAATTCAGAACTCGGAGTCAACGGATATTCAAAAAACCGTTTACGTAAAGAAACCACATTTCGCGGCTAACTAGGTGAAACGAGACCTACTAGCCACGAGTTCTGAAATCGAAATCCGAAAACCCAGGATTGTAGAGCTCGAAAAGTAGTGTGAAATCAAGCTAAAAATCACCGAATTCAGAACTCGGATTCAACGGATATTCATAAAACCGTTTACGTAAAGAAACCACATTTTGCGGCTAACTAGGTGGAACGAGACCTACAAGCCACGAGTTCTGAAATCAAAATACGAAACGCTAGGATTGTAGAGCTCGAAAAGTAGTGTGAAATCAAGCTAAAAATCACCGAATTCAGAACTCGGAGTCAACGGATATTCATAAAACCGTTTAGGTAAAGAAACCACATTTCGCGGCTAAATAGGTGAAACGAGACCTACTAGCCACGAGTTCCGAAATCGAAATCCGAAAATCCAGGATTGTAGAGCTCGAAAAGTAGTGTGAAATCAAGATAAAAATCACCGAATTCAAAACTCGGAGTCAACGGATATTCATAAAACCGTTTACGTAAAGAAACTACATTTTGCGGCTAACTAGGTGGAACGAGACCTACAAGCCACGAGTTCTGAAATCAAAATCCGAAACGCGAGGATTGTAGAGCTCGAAGAGTAGTGTGAAATCAAGCTAAAAATCACCGAATTCAGAACTCGGAATCAACGGATATTCATAAAACCGTTTACGTAAAGAAACCACATTTCGCGGCTAACTAGGTGAAACGAGGCCTACTAGCCACGAGTTCTGAAATCGAAATCCGAAAACCGAGGATTGTAGAGCTCGAAAAGTAGTGAGAAATCAAGCTAAAAATCACCGAATTCAGAACTCGGAGTCAACGGATATTCATAAAACCGTTTACGTAAAGAAACCACATTTCGCGGCGAACTAGGTGAAACAAGACCTACAAGCCACGAGTTCTGAAATCAAAATCCAAAAACCCAGGATTGTAGAGCTCGAAAAGTAGTGTGAAATCAAGCTAAAAATCACCGAATTCAGAACTCGGAGTCAACGGATATTCATAAAACCGTTTACGTAAAGAAACCACATTTCGCGGCTAACTAGGTGAAACGAGACCTACTAGCCACGAGTTCTGAAATCGAAATCCGAAAACCCAGGATTGTAGAGCTCGAAAAGTAGTGTGAAATCAAGCTAAAAATCACCGAATTCAGAACTCGGAGTCAACGGATATTCATAAAACCGTTTACGTAAAGAAACCACATTTTGCGGCTAACTAGGTGGAACGAGACCTACTAGCCACGAGTTCTGAAATCGAAATCTGAAAACGCAGGATTGTAGAGCTCGAAAAGTAGTGTGAAATCAAGCTAAAAATCACCGAATTCGGAACTCGGAGTCAACGGATATTCATAAAACCGTTTACGTAAAGAAACCACATTTCGCGGCTAACTAGGTGAAACGAGACCAACTAGCCACGAGTTCTGAAATCAAAATCCAGAACGCCAGGAACGTAGAGCT
Organism: Euonymus europaeus; assembly: GCA_963580455.1. NCBI lineage: Eukaryota > Viridiplantae > Streptophyta > Magnoliopsida > Celastrales > Celastraceae > Euonymus > Euonymus europaeus. Next base: position 654,784 of record OY756964.1, read on the forward strand.
CGAAAAGTAGTGTGAAATCAAGCTAAAAATCACCGAATTCAGAACTCGGAGTCAACGGATATTCATAAAACCGTTTACGTAAAGAAACCACATTTCGCGGCTAACTAGGTGAAACAAGACCTACTAGCCACGAGTTCTGAAATCGAAATCCGAAAACCCAGGATTGTAGAGCTCGAAAAGTAGTGTGAAATCAAGCTAAAAATCACCGAATTCAGAACTCGGAGTCAACGGATATTCATAAAACCGTTTACGTAAAGAAACCACATTTTGCGGCTAACTAGGTGGAACGAGACCTACTAGCCACGAGTTCTGAAATCGAAATCTGAAAACGCAGGATTGTAGAGCTCGAAAAGTAGTGTGAAATCAAGCTAAAAATCACCGAATTCGGAACTCGGAGTCAACGGATATTCATAAAACCGTTTACGTAAAGAAACCACATTTCGCGGCTAACTAGGTGAAATGAGACCAACTAGCCACGAGTTCTGAAATCAAAATCCAGAACGCCAGGAACGTAGAGCTCGAAAAGTAGTGTGAAATCAAGCTAAAAATCACCGAATTCAGAACTCGGAGTCAACGGATATTCATAAAACCGTTTACGTAAAGAAACCACATTTCGCGGCTAACTAGGTGAAACGAGACCTACTAGCCACGAGTTCTGAAATCGAAATCCGAAAACCCAGGATTGTAGAGCTCGAAAAGTAGTGTGAAATCAAGCTAAAAATCACCGAATTCAGAACTCGGAGTCAACGGATATTCATAAAACCGTTTACGTAAAGAAACCACATTTTGCGGCTAACTAGGTGGAACGAGACCTACAAGCCACGAGTTCTTAAATCAAAATCCCAAAACGCTAGGATTGTAGAGCTCGAAAAGTAGTGTGAAATCAAGCTAAAAATCACCGAATTCAGAACTCGAAGTCAACGGATATTCATAAAACCGTTTACGTAAAGAAACCACATTTCGCGGCTAACTAGGTGAAATGAGACCTACTAGCCACGAGTTCTGAAATCGAAATCCGAAATGCGAGGATTGTAGAACTCGAAAAGTAGTGTGAATTCAAGCTAAAAATCACCGAATTCAGAACTCGGAGTCAACGGATATTCATAAAACCGTTTACGTAAAGAAACCACATTTCGCGACTAACTAGGTTAAACGAGACCAACTAGCCACGAGTTCTGAAATCAAAATCCGAAACTCCAGGATCGTAGAGCTCGAAAAGTAGTGTGAAATCAAGCTAAAAATCACCGAATTCAGAACTCGGAGTCAACGGATATTCATAAAACCGTTTACGTAAAGAAACCACATTTCGCGGCTAACTAGGTGAAACGAGACCAACTAGCCACGAGTTCTGAAATCAAAATCCGAAACGCGAGAATTGTAGAGGTCAAAAAGTAGTGTGAAATCAAGCTAAAAATCACCGAATTCAGAACTCGGAGTCAACGGATATTCATAAAACCGTTTACGTAAAGAAACCACATTTCGCGGCTAACTAGGTGAAACGAGACCAACTAGCCACGAGTTCTGAAATCAAAATCCGAAAGACCAGGATCGTAGAGCTCGAAAATTAGTGTGAAATAAAGATAAAAATCACCGAATTCAGAACTCGGAGTCAACGGATATTCATAAAACCGTTTACGTAAAGAAACCACATTTCGCGGCCAACTAGGTGAAACGAGACCAACTAGCCACGAGTTCTGAAATCAAAATCCGAAACTCCATAATCGTAGAGCTTGAAAAGTAGTGTGAAATCAAGCTAAAAATCACCGAATTCAAAACTCGGAATCAACGGATATTCATAAAACCGTTTACGTAAAGAAACCACATTTCGCGGCTAACTAGGTGAAACGAGACCAACTAGCCACGAGTTCTGAAATCAAAATCCGAAACACCAGGATCGTAGAGCAGGAAAAGTAGTGTGAAATAAAGCTAAAAATCACCGAATTCAGAACTCGGAGTCAACGGATATTCATAAAACCGTTTACGTAAAGAAACCACATTTCGCGGCTAACTAGGTGAAACGAGACCTACTAGCCACGAGTTCTGAAATCGAAATCCGAAAACCCAGGATTGTAGAGCTCGAAAAGTAGTTTGAAATCAAGCTAAAAATCACCGAATTCAGAACTCGGAGTCAACGGATATTCATAAAACCGTTTACGTAAAGAAACCACATTTCGCGGCTAACTAGGTGAAACGAGACCTACTAGCCACGATTTCTGAAATCGAAATCCGAAAACCCAGGATTGTAGAGCTCGAAAAGTAGTGTGAAATCAAGCTAAAAATCACCGAATTCAGAACTCGGAGTCAACGGATATTCATAAAACCGTTTACGTAAAGAAACCACATTTCGCGGCTAACAAGGTGAAACGAGACCTACCAGCCAGGAGTTCTGAAATCGAAATCTGAAAATCCAGGATTGTAGAGCTCGAAAAGTAGTGTGAAATGAAGCTAAAAATCACCGAATTCAGAACTCGGAGTCAACGGATATTCATAAAACCGTTTACGTAAAGAAACCACATTTCGCTGCTAACTAGGTGAAACAAGACCTACAAGCCACGAGTTCTGAAATCAAAATCCAAAAACCCAGGATTGTAGAGCTCGAAAAGTAGTGTGAAATCAGGCTAAAAATCACCGAATTCAGAACTCGGAGTCAACGGATATTCCTAAAACCGTTTACGTAAAGAAACCACATTTCGCGGCTAACTAGGTGAAACGAGACCTACTAGCCATGAGTTCTGAAATCGAAATCTGAAAATGCAGGATTGTAGAGCTCGAAAAGTAGTGTGAAATCAAGCTAAAAATCACCGAATTCAGAACTCGGAGTCAACGGATATTCATAAAACCGTTTACGTAAAGAAACCACATTTCGCGGCTAACTAGGTGAAACAAGACATATAAGCCACGAGTTCTGAAATCAAAATCCAAAAACCCAGGATTGTAGAGCTCGAAAAGTAGTGTGAAATCAAGCTAAAAATCACCGAATTCAGAACTCGGAGTCAACGGATATTCATAAAACCGTTTACGTAAAGAAACCACATTTCGCGGCTAACAAGGTGAAACGAGACCTACTAGCCACGAGTTCTGAAATCAAAATCTGAAAATCCAGGATTGTAGGGCTCGAAAAGTAGTGTGAAATCAAGCTAAAAATCACCGAATTCAGAACTCGGAGTCAACGGATATTCATAAAACCGTTTACGTAAAGAAACCACATTTCGCGGCTAACTAGGTGAAACGAGACCTACTAGCCACGAGTTCTGAAATCGAAATCCGAAAACCCAGGATTGTAGAGCTCGAAAAGTAGTGTGAAATCAAGCTAAAAATCACCGAATTCAGAACTCGGAGTCAACGGATATTCATAAAACCGTTTACGTAAAGAAACCACATTTTGCGGCTAACTAGGTGGAACGAGACCTACAAGCCACGAGTTCTTAAATCAAAATCCCAAAACGCTAGGATTGTAGAGCTCGAAAAGTAGTGTGAAATCAAGCTAAAAATCACCGAATTCAGAACTCGGAGTCAACGGATATTCATAAAACCGTTTACGTAAAGAAACCACATTTCGCGGCTAACTAGGTGAAATGAGACCTACTAGCCACGAGTTCTGAAATCGAAATCCGAAAAGCGAGGATTGTAGAACTCGAAAAGTAGTGTGAAATCAAGCTAAAAATCACCGAATTCAGAACTCGGAGTCAACGGATATTCATAAAACCGTTTACGTAAAGAAACCACATTTCGCGGCTAACTAGGTTAAACGAGACCAACTAGCCACGAGTTCTGAAATCAAAATCCGAAACTCCAAGATCGTAGAGCTCGAAAAGTAGTGTGAAATCAAGCTAAAAATCACCGAATTCAGAACTCGGAGTCAACGGATATTCATAAAACCGTTTACGTAAAGAAACCACATTTCGCGGCTAACTAGGTGAAACGAGACCAACTAGCCACGAGTTCTGAAATCAAAATCCGAAACGCGAGGATTGTAGAGGTCGAAAAGTAGTGTGAAATCAAGCTAAAAATCACCGAATTCAGAACTCGGAGTCAACGGATATTCATAAAACCGTTTACGTAAAGAAACCACATTTCGCGGCTAACAAGGTGAAACGAGACCAACTAGCCACGAGTTCTGAAATCAAAATCCGAAACACCAGGATCGTAGAGCTCGAAAATTAGTGTGAAATAAAGATAAAAATCACCGAATTCAGAACTCGAAGTCAACGGATATTCATAAAACCGTTTACGTAAAGAAACCACATTTCGCGGCTAACTAGGTGAAACGAGACCAACTAGCCGCGAGTTCTGAAATCAAAATCCGAAACTCCATAATCGTAGAGCTTGAAAAGTAGTGTGAAATCAAGCTAAAAATCACCTAATTCAGAACTCGGAGTCAACGGATATTCATAAAACCGTTTACGTAAAGAAACCACATTTCGCGGCTAACTAGGTGAAACGAGACCAACTAGCCACGAGTTCTGAAATCAAAATCCGAAACACCAGGATCGTAGAGCAGGAAAAGTAGTGTGAAATAATGCTAAAAATCACCGAATTCAGAACTCGGAGTCAACGGATATTCATAAAACCGTTTACGTAAAGAAACCACATTTCGCGGCTAACTAGGTGAAACGAGACCTACTAGCCACGAGTTCTGAAATCGAAATCCGAAAACCCAGGATTGTAGAGCTCGAAAAGTAGTGTGAAATCAAGCTAAAAATCACCGAATTCAGAACTCGGAGTCAACGGATATTCATAAAACCGTTTACGTAAAGAAACCACATTTCGCGGCTAACTAGGTGAAACGAGGCCTACTAGCCACGAGTTCTGAAATCGAAATCCGAAAACCCAGGATTGTAGAGCTCGAAAAGTAGTGTGAAATCAGCTAAAAATCACCGAATTCAGAACTCGGAGTCAACGGATATTCATAAAACCGTTTACGTAAAGAAACCACATTTTGCGGCTAACTAGGTGGAACGAGACCTACTAGCCACGAGTTCTGAAATCGAAATCTGAAAACCCAGGATTGTAGAGCTTGAAAAGTAGTGTGAAATCAAGCTAAAAATCACCGAATTCGGAACTCGGAGTCAACGGATATTCATAAAACCGTTTACGTAAAGAAACCACATTTCGCGGCTAACTAGGTGAAACGAGACCAACTAGCCACGAGTTCTGAAATCAAAATCCAGAACGCCAGGAACGTAGAGCTCGAAAAGTAGTGTGAAATCAAGCTAAAAATCACCGAATTCAGAACTCGGAGTCAACGGATATTCATAAAACCGTTTACGTAAAGAAACCACATTTCGCGGCTAACTAGGTGAAACGAGACCTACTAGCCACGAGTTCTGAAATCGAAATCCGAAAACCCAGGATTGTAGAGCTCGAAAAGTAGTGTGAAATCAAGCTAAAAATCACCGAATTCAGAACTCGGAGTCAACGGATATTCAGAAAACCGTTTACGTAAAGAAACCACATTTTGCGGCTAACTAGGTGGAACGAGACCTACAAGCCACGAGTTCTTAAATCAAAATCCCAAAACGCTAGGATTGTAAAGCTCGAAAAGTAGTGTGAAATCAAGCTAAAAATCACCGAATTCAGAACTCGGAGTCAACGGATATTCATAAAACCGTTTACGTAAAGAAACCACATTTCGCGGCTAACTAGGTGAAAGGAGACCTACTAGCCACGAGTTCTGAAATCGAAATCCGAAAAGCGAGGATTGTAGAACTCGAAAAGTAGTGTGAAATCAAGCTAAAAATCACCGAATTCAGAACTCGGAGTCAACGGATATTCATAAAACCGTTTACGTAAAGAAACCACATTTCGCGGCTAACTAGGTTAAACGAGACCAACTAGCCACGAGTTCTGAAATCAAAATCCGAAACTACAGGATCGTAGAGCTCGAAAAGTAGTGTGAAATCAAGCTAAAAATCACCGAATTCAGAACTCGGAGTCAATGGATATTCATAAAATCGTTTACGTAAAGAAACCACATTTCGCGGCTAACTAGGTGAAACGAGACCAACTAGCCACGAGTTCTGAAATCAAAATCCGAAACACCAGGATCGTAGAGCTCGAAAATTAGTGTGAAATAAAGATAAAAATCACCGAATTCAGAACTCGGAGTCAACGGATATTCATAAAACCGTTTACGTAAAGAAACCACATTTCGCGGCTAACTAGGTGAAACGAGACCAACTAGCCACGAGTTCTGAAATCAAAATCCGAAACTCCATAATCGTAGAGCTTGAAAAGTAGTGTGAAATCAAGCTAAAAATCACCGAATTCAGAACTCGGAGTCAACGGATATTCATAAAACCGTTTACGTAAAGAAACCACATTTCGCGGCTAACTAGGTGAAACGAGACCAACTAGCCACGAGTTCTGAAATCAAAATCCGAAACACCAGGATCGTAGAGCAGGAAAAGTAGTGTGAAATAAAGCTAAAAATCACCGAATTCAGAACTCGGAGTCAACGGATATTCATAAAACCGTTTACGTAAAGAAACCACATTTCGCGGCTAACTAGGTGAAACGAGACCTACTAGCCACGAGTTCTGAAATCAAAATCCAGAATGCCAGGAACGTAGAGCTCGAAAAGTAGTGTGAAATCAAGCTTAAAATCACCGAATTCAGAACTCGGAGTCAACGGATATTCATAAAACCGTTTACGTAAAGAAACCACATTTCGCGGCTAACAAGGTGAAACGAGACCAACTAGCCACGAGTTCTGAAATCAAAATCCAGAATGCCAGGAACGTAGAGCTCGAAAAGTAGTGTGAAATCAAGCTTAAAATCACCGAATTCAGAACTCGGAGTCAACGGATATTCATAAAACCGTTTACGTAAAGAAACCACATTTCGCGGCTAACAAGGTGAAACGAGACCTACTAGCCACGAGTTCTGAAATCGAAATCTGAAAATCCAGGATTGTAGAGCTCGAAAAGTAGTGTGAAATGAAGCTAAAAATCACCGAATTCAGAACTCGGAGTCAACGGATATTCATAAAACCGTTTACGTAAAGAAACCACATTTCGCGGCTAACTAGGTGAAACGAGACCTACTAGCCACGAGTTCTGAAATCGAAATCCGAAAATCCAGGATTGTAGAGCTCGAAAAGTAGTGTGAAATCAAGATAAAAATCACCGAATTCAAAACTCGGAGTCAACGGATATTCATAAAACCGTTTACGTAAAGAAACTACATTTCGCGGCTAACTAGGTGGAACGAGACCTACTAGCCACGAGTTCTGAAATCGAAATCCGAAAACCCAGGATTGTAGAGCTCGAAAAGTAGTGTGAAATCAAGCTAAAAATCACCGAATTCAGAACTCGGAGTCAATGGATATTCATAAAACCGTTTACGTAAAGAAACCACATTTCGCGGCTAACTAGGTGAAACGAGGCCTACTAGCCACGAGTTCTGAAATCGAAATCCGAAAACCCAGGATTGTAGAGCTCGAAAAGTAGTGAGAAATCAAGCTAAAAATCACCGAATTCAGAACACGGAGTCAACAGATATTCATAAAACCGTTTACGTAAAGAAACCACATTTCGCGGCTAACTAGGTGAAACGAGACCTACAAGCCACGAGTTCTGAAATCAAAATCCAAAAACCCAGGATTGTAGAGCTCGAAAAGGATTGTGAAATCAAGCTAAAAATCACCGAATTCAGAACTCGGAGTCAACGGATATTCATAAAACCGTTTACGTAAAGAAACCACATTTCGCGGCTAACTAGGTGAAACGAGACCAACTAGCCACGAGTTCTGAAATCAAAATCCGAAACGCGAGGATTGTAGAGGTCAAAAAGTAGTGTGAAATCAAGCTAAAAATCACCGAATTCAGAACTCGGAGTCAACGGATATTCATAAAACCGTTTACGTAAAGAAACCACATTTCGCGGCTAACTAGGTGAAACGAGACCAACTAGCCACGAGTTCTGAAATCAAAATCCGAAACACCAGGATCGTAGAGCTCGAAAATTAGTGTGAAATAAAGATAAAAATCACCGAATTCAGAACTCGGAGTCAACGGATATTCATAAAACCGTTCACGTAAAGAAACCACATTTCGCGGCTAATTAGGTGAAACGAGACCAACTAGCCACGAGTTCTGAAATCAAAATCCGAAACTCCATAATCGTAGAGCTTGAAAAGTAGTGTGAAATCAAGCTAAAAATCACCGAATTCAGAACTCGGAATCAACGGATATTCATAAAACCGTTTACGTAAAGAAACCACATTTCGCGGCTAACTAGGTGAAACAAGACCAACTAGCCACGAGTTCTGAAATCAAAATCCGAAACACCAGGATCGTAGAGCAGGAAAAGTAGTGTGAAATAAAGCTAAAAATCACCGAATTCAGAACTCGGAGTCAACGGATATTCATAAAACCGTTTACGTAAAGAAACCACATTTCGCGGCTAACTAGGTGAAACGAGACCTACTAGCCACGAGTTCTGAAATCGAAATCCGAAAACCCAGGATTGTAGAGCTCGAAAAGTAGTTTGAAATCAAGCTAAAAATCACCGAATTCAGAACTCGGAGTCAACAGATATTCATAAAACCGTTTACGTAAAGAAACCACATTTCGCGGCTAACTAGGTGAAACGAGACCTACTAGCCACGAGTTCTGAAATCGAAATCCGAAAACCCAGGATTGTAAAGCTCGAAAAGTAGTGCGAAATCAAGCTAAAAATCACCGAATTCAGAACTCGGAGTCAACGGATATTCATAAAACCGTTTACGTAAAGAAACCACATTTCGCGGCTAACAAGGTGAAACGAGACCTACTAGCCAGGAGTTCTGAAATCGAAATCTGAAAATCCAGGATTGTAGAGCTCGAAAAGTAGTGTGAAATGAAGCTAAAAATCACCGAATTCATAACTCGGAGTCAACGGATATTCATAAAACCGTTTACGTAAAGAAACCACATTTCGCGGCTAACTAGGTGAAACAAGACCTACAAGCCACGAGTTCTGAAATCAAAATCCAAAAACCCAGGATTGTAGAGCTCGAAAAGTAGTGTGAAATCAAGCTAAAAATCACCGAATTCAGAACTCGGAGTCAACGGATATTCATAAAACCGTTTACGTAAAGAAACCACATTTCGCGGCTAACTAGGTGAAACGAGACCTACTAGCCACGAGTTCTGAAATCGAAATCTGAAAATCCAGGATTGTAGAGCTCGAAAAGTAGTGTGAAATCAAGCTAAAAATCACCGAATTCAGAACTCGGAGTCAACGGATATTCATAAAACCGTTTACGTAAAGAAACCACATTTCGCGGCTAACTAGCTGAAACAAGACCTATAAGCCACGAGTTCTGAAATCAAAATCCAAAAATCCAGGATTGTAGAGCTCGAAAAGTAGTGTGAAATCAAGCTAAAAATCACCGAATTCAGAACTCGGAGTCAACGGATATTCATAAAACCGTTTACGTAAAGAAACCACATTTCGCGGCTAACAAGGTGAAATGAGACCTACTAGCCACGAGTTCTGAAATCGAAATCTGAAAATCCAGGATTGTAGGGCTCGAAAAGTAGTGTGAAATCAAGCTAAAAATCACCGAATTCAGAACTCGGAGTCAACGGATATTCATAAAACCGTTTACGTAAAGAAACCACATTTCGCGGCTAACTAGGTGAAACGAGACCTACTAGCCACGAGTTCTGAAATCGAAATCCGAAAACCCAGGATTGTAGAGCTCGAAAAGTAGTGTGAAATCAAGCTAAAAATCACCGAATTCAGAACTCGGAGTCAACGGATATTCATAAAACCGTTTACGTAAAGAAACCACATTTTGCGGCTAACTAGGTGGAACGAGACCTACAAGCCACGAGTTCTTAAATCAAAATCCCAAAACGCTAGGATTGTAGAGCTCGAAAAGTAGTGTGAAATCAAGCTAAAAATCACCGAATTCAGAACTCGGAGTCAACGGATATTCATAAAACCGTTTACGTAAAGAAACCACATTTCGCGGCTAACTAGGTGAAATGAGACCTACTAGCCACGAGTTCTGAAATCGAAATCCGAAAAGCGAGGATTGTAGAACTCGAAAAGTAGTGTGAAATCAAGCTAAAAATCACCGAATTCAGAACTCGGAGTCAACGGATATTCATAAAACCGTTTACGTAAAGAAAGCACATTTCGCGGCTAACTAGGTTAAACGAGACCAACTAGCCACGAGTTCTGAAATCAAAATCCGAAACTCCAAGATCGTAGAGCTCGAAAAGTAGTGTGAAATCAAGCTAAAAATCACCGAATTCAGAACTCGGAGTCAACGGATATTCATAAAACCGTTTACGTAAAGAAACCACATTTCGCGGCTAACTAGGTGAAACGAGACCAACTAGCCACGAGTTCTGAAATCAAAATCCGAAACGCGAGGATTGTAGAGGTCGAAAAGTAGTGTGAAATCAAGCTAAAAATCACCGAATTCAGAACTCGGAGTCAACGGATATTCATAAAACCGTTTACGTAAAGAAACCACATTTCGCGGCTAACAAGGTGAAACGAGACCAACTAGCCACGAGTTCTGAAATCAAAATCCGAAACACCAGGATCGTAGAGCTCGAAAATTAGTGTGAAATAAAGATAAAAATCACCGAATTCAGAACTCGAAGTCAACGGATATTCATAAAACCGTTTACGTAAAGAAACCACATTTCGCGGCTAACTAGGTGAAACGAGACCAACTAGCCGCGAGTTCTGAAATCAAAATCCGAAACTCCATAATCGTAGAGCTTGAAAAGTAGTGTGAAATCAAGCTAAAAATCACCGAATTCAGAACTCGGAGTCAACGGATATTCATAAAACCGTTTACGTAAAGAAACCACATTTCGCGGCTAACTAGGTGAAACGAGACCAACTAGCCACGAGTTCTGAAATCAAAATCCAAAACACCAGGATCGTAGAGCAGGAAAAGTAGTGTGAAATAAAGCTAAAAATCACCGAATTCAGAACTCGGAGTCAACGGATATTCATAAAACCGTTTACGTAAAGAAACCACATTTCGCGGCTAACTAGGTGAAACGAGACCTACTAGCCACGAGTTCTGAAATCGAAATCCGAAAACCCAGGATTGTAGAGCTCGAAAAGTAGTGTGAAATCAAGCTAAAAATCACCGAATTCAGAACTCGGAGTCAACGGATATTCATAAAACCGTTTACGTAAAGAAACCACATTTCGCGGCTAACTAGGTGAAACGAGACCTACTAGCCACGAGTTCTGAAATCGAAATCCGAAAACCCAGGATTGTAGAGCTCGAAAAGTAGTGTGAAATCAGCTAAAAATCACCGAATTCAGAACTCGGAGTCAACGGATATTCATAAAACCGTTTACGTAAAGAAACCACATTTTGCGGCTAACTAGGTGGAACGAGACCTACTAGCCACGAGTTCTGAAATCGAAATCTGAAAACCCAGGATTGTAGAGCTCGAAAAGTAGTGTGAAATCAAGCTAAAAATCACCGAATTCGGAACTCGGAGTCAACGGATATTCATAAAACCGTTTACGTAAAGAAACCACATTTCGCGGCTAACTAGGTGAAACGAGACCAACTAGCCACGAGTTCTGAAATCAAAATCCAGAACGCCAGGAACGTAGAGCTCGAAAAGTAGTGTGAAATCAAGCTAAAAATCACCGAATTCAGAACTCGGAGTCAACGGATATTCATAAAACCGTTTACGTAAAGAAACCACATTTCGCGGCTAACTAGGTGAAACGAGACCTACTAGCCACGAGTTCTGAAATCGAAATCCGAAAACCCAGGATTGTAGAGCTCGAAAAGTAGTGTGAAATCAAGCTAAAAATCACCGAATTCAGAACTCGGAGTCAACGGATATTCATAAAACCGTTTACGTAAAGAAACCACATTTTGCGGCTAACTAGGTGGAACGAGACCTACAAGCCACGAAGTCTTAAATCAAAATCCCAAAACGCTAGGATTGTAGAGCTCGAAAAGTAGTGTGAAATCAAGCTAAAAATCACCGAATTCAGAACTCGGAGTCAACGGATATTCATAAAACCGTTTAAGTAAAGAAACCACATTTCGCGGCTAACTAGGTGAAAGGAGACCTACTAGCCACGAGTTCTGAAATCGAAATCCGAAAAGCGAGGATTGTAGAACTCGAAAAGTAGTGTGAAATCAAGCTAAAAATCACCGAATTCAGAACTCGGAGTCAACGGATATTCATAAAACCGTTTACGTAAAGAAACCACATTTCGCGGCTAACTAGGTTAAACGAGACCAACTAGCCACGAGTTCTGAAATCAAAATCCAAAACTCCAGGATCGTAGAGCTCGAAAAGTAGTGTGAAATCAAGCTAAAAATCACCGAATTCAGAACTCGGAGTCAATGGATATTCATAAAATCGTTTACGTAAAGAAACCACATTTCGCGGCTAACTAGGTGAAACGAGACCAACTAGCCACGGGTTCTGAAATCAAAATCCGAAACACCAGGATCGTAGAGCTCGAAAATTAGTGTGAAATAAAGATAAAAATCACCGAATTCAGAACTCGGAGTCAACGGATATTCATAAAACCGTTTACGTAAAGAAACCACATTTCGCGGCTAACTAGGTGAAACGAGACCAACTAGCCACGAGTTCTGAAATCAAAATCCGAAACTCCATAATCATAGAGCTTGAAAAGTAGTGTGAAATCAAGCTAAAAATCACCGAATTCAGAACTCGGAGTCAACGGATATTCATAAAACCGTTTACGTAAAGAAACCACATTTCGCGGCTAACTAGGTGAAACGAGACCAACTAGCCACGAGTTCTGAAATCAAAATCCGAAACACCAGGATCGTAGAGCAGGAAAAGTAGTGTGAAATAAAGCTAAAAATCACCGAATTCAGAACTCGGAGTCAACGGATATTCATAAAACCGTTTACGTAAAGAAACCACATTTCGCGGCTAACTAGGTGAAACGAGACCTACTAGCCACGAGTTCTGAAATCGAAATCCGAAAACCCAGGATTGTAGAGCTCAAAAAGTAGTGTGAAATCAAGCTAAAAATCACCGAATTCAGAACTCGGAGTCAACGGATATTCATAAAACCGTTTACGTAAAGAAACCACATTTCGCGGCTAACTAGGTGAAACGAGACCTACTAGCCACGAGTTCTGAAATCGAAATCCGAAAACCCAGGATTGTAGAGCTCGAAAAGTAGTGTGAAATCAGCTAAAAATCACCGAATTCAGAACTCGGAGTCAACGGATATTCATAAAACCGTTTACGTAAAGAAACCACATTTTGCAGCTAACTAGGTGGAACGAGACCTACTAGCAACGAGTTCTGAAATCGAAATCTGAAAACCCAGGATTGTAGAGCTCGAAAAGTAGTGTGAAATCAAGCTAAAAATCACCGAATTCGGAACTCGGAGTCAACGGATATTCATAAAACCGTTTACGTAAAGAAACCACATTTTGCGGCTAACTAGGTGAAACGAGACCAACTAGCCACGAGTTCTGAAATCAAAATCCAGAACGCCAGGAACGTAGAGCTCGAAAAGTAGTGTGAAATCAAGCTTAAAATCACCGAATTCAAAACTCGGAGTCAACGGATATTCATAAAACCGTTTACGTAAAGAAACCACATTTCGCGGCTAACAAGGTGAAACGAGACCTACTAGCCACGAGTTCTGAAATCGAAATCTGAAAATCCAGGATTGTAGAGCTCGAAAAGTAGTGTGAAATGAAGCTAAAAATCACCGAATTCAGAACTCGGAGTCAACGGATATTCATAAAACCGTTTACGTAAAGAAACCAAATTTCGCGGCTAACTAGGTGAAACGAGACCTACTAGCCACGAGTTCTGAAATCGAAATCCGAAAATCCAGGATTGTAGAGCTCGAAAAGTAGTGTGAAATCAAGATAAAAATCACCGAATTCAAAACTCGGAGTCAACGGATATTCATAAAACCGTTTACGTAAAGAAACTACATTTCGCGGCTAACTAGGTGGAACGAGACCTACTAGCCACGAGTTCTGAAATCGAAATCCGAAAACCCAGGATTGTAGAGCTCGAAAAGTAGTGTGAAATCAAGCTTAAAATCACCGAATTCAGAACTCGGAGTCAACGGATATTCATAAAACCGTTTACGTAAAGAAACCACATTTCGCGGCTAACAAGGTGAAACGAGACCTACTAGCCACGAGTTCTGAAATCGAAATCCGAAAACCCAGGATTGTAGAGCTCGAAAAGTAGTGAGAAATCAAGCTAAAAATCACCGAATTCAGAACACGGAGTCAACAGATATTCATAAAACCGTTTACGTAAAGAAACCACATTTCGCGGCTAACTAGGTGAAACGAGACCTACAAGCCACGAGTTCTAAAATCAAAATCCAAAAACCCAGGATTGTAGAGCTCGAAAAGTAGTGTGAAATCAAGCTAAAAATCAACGAATTCAGAACTCGGAGTCAACGGATATTCATAAAACCGTTTACGTAAAGAAACCACATTTTGCGGCTAACTAGGTGGAACGAGACCTACAAGCGACGAGTTCTTAAATCAAAATCCCAAAACGCTAGGATTGTAGAGCTCGAAAAGTAGTGTGAAATCAAGCTAAAAATCACCGAATTCAGAACTCGGAGTCAACGGATATTCATAAAACCGTTTACGTAAAGAAACCACATTTCGCGGCTAACTAGGTGAAACGAGACCTACTAGCCACGAGTTCTGAAATAGAAATCCAAAAACCCAGGATTGTAGAGCTCGAAAAGTAGTGTGAAATCAAGCTAAAAATCACCGAATTCAGAACTCGGAGTCAACGGATATTCATAAAACCGTTTACGTAAAGAAACCACATTTTGCGGCTAACTAGGTGGAACGAGACCTACAAGCCACAAGTTCTGAAATCAAAATACGAAACGCTAGGATTGTAGAGCTCGAAAAGTAGTGTGAAATCAAGCTAAAAATCACCGAATTCAGAACTCGGAGTCAACGGATATTCATAAAACCGTTTAGGTAAAGAAACCACATTTCGCGGCTAAATAGGTGAAACGAGACCTACTAGCCACGAGTTCTGAAATCGAAATCCGAAAATCCAGGATTGTAGAGCTCGAAAAGTAGTGTGAAATCAAGATAAAAATCACCGAATTCAAAACTCGGAGTCAACGGATATTCATAAAACCGTTTACGTAAAGAAATTACATTTTGCGGCTAACTAGGTGGAACGAGACCTACAAGCCACGAGTTCTGAAATCAAAATCCGAAACGCGAGGATTGTAGAGCTCGAAAAGTAGTGTGAAATCAAGCTAAAAATCACCGAATTCAGAACTCGGAGTCAACGGATATTCATAAAACCGTTTACGTAAAGAAACCACATTTCGCGGCTAACTAGGTGAAACGAGGCCTACTAGCCACGAGTTCTGAAATCGAAATACGAAAACCCAGGACTGTAGAGCTCGAAAAGTAGTGAGAAATCAAGCTAAAAATCACCGAATTCAGAACTCGGAGTCAACGGATATTCATAAAACCGTTTACGTAAAGAAACCACATTTCGCGGCTAACTAGGTGAAACGAGACCTACAAGCCACGAGTTCTGAAATCAAAATCCAAAAACCCAGGATTGTAGAGCTCGAAAAGTAGTGTGAAATCAAGCTAAAAATCACCGAATTCAGAACTCGGAGTCAACGGATATTCATAAAACCGTTTACGTAAAGAAACCACATTTCGCGGCTAACTACGTGAAACGAGACCTACTAGCCACGAGTTCTGAAATCGAAATCCGAAAACCCAGTATTGTAGAGCTCGAAAATTAGTGTGAAATCAAGCTAAAAATCACCGAATTCAGAACTCGGAGTCAACGGATATTCATAAAACCGTTTACGTAAAGAAACCACATTTTGCGGCTAACTAGGTGGAACGAGACCTACAAGCCACGAGTTCTGAAATCAAAATCCAAAAACCCAGGATTGTAGAGCTCGAAAAGTAGTGTGAAATCAAGCTAAAAATCACCGAATTCAGAACTCGGAGTCAACGGATATTCATAAAACCGTTTACGTAAAGAAACCACATTTCGCGGCTAACTAGGTGAAACGAGACCTACTAGCCACGAGTTCTGAAATCGAAATACGAAAACCCAGGATTGTAGAGCTCGAAAAGTAGTGAGAAATCAAGCTAAAAATCACCGAATTCAGAACTCGGAGTCAACGGATATTCATAAAACCGTTTACGTAAAGAAACCACATTTTGCGGCTAACTAGGTGGAACGAGACCTACTAGCCACGAGTTCTTAAATCGAAATCTGAAAACCCAGGATTGTAGAGCTCGAAAAGTAGTGTGAAATCAAGCTAAAAATCACCGAATTCGGAACTCGGAGTCAACGGATATTCATAAAACCGTTTACGTAAAGAAACCACATTTCGCGGCTAACTAGGTGAAACGAGACCTACAAGCCACGAGTTCTGAAATCAAAATCCAGAACGCCAGGATTGTAGAGCTCGAAAAGTAGTGTGAAATCAAGCTAAAAATCACCGAATTCAGAACTCGGAGTCAACGGATATTCATAAAACCGTTTACGTAAAGAAACCACATTTCGCGGCTAACTAGGTGAAACGAGACCTACTAGCCACGATTTCTGAAATCGAAATCCGAAAATCCAGGATTGTAGAGCTCGAAAAGTAGTGTGAAATCAAGCTAAAAATCACCGAATTCAAAACTCGGAGTCAACGGATATTCATAAAACCGTTTACGTAAAGAAATTACATTTTGCGGCTAACTAGGTGGAACGAGACCTACAAGCCACGAGTTCTGAAATCAAAATCCGAAACGCGAGGATTGTAGAGCTCGAAAAGTAGTGTGAAATCAAGCTAAAAATCACCGAATTCAGAACTCGGAGTCAACGGATATTCATAAAACCGTTTACGTAAAGAAACCACATTTCGCGGCTAAATAGGTGAAACGAGACCTACTAGCCACGAGTTCTGAAATCGAAATCCGAAAATCCAGGATTGTAGAGCTCGAAAAGTAGTGTGAAATCAAGATAAAAATCACCGAATTCAAAACTCGGAGTCAACGGATATTCATAAAACCGTTTACGTAAAGAAATTACATTTTGCGGCTAACTAGGTGGAACGAGACCTACAAGCCACGAGTTCTGAAATCAAAATCCGAAACGCGAGGATTGTAGAGCTCGAAAAGTAGTGTGAAATCAAGCTAAAAATCACCGAATTCAGAACTCGGAGTCAACGGATATTCATAAAACCGTTTACGTAAAGAAACCACATTTCGCGGCTAACTAGGTGAAACGAGGCCTACTAGCCACGAGTTCTGAAATCGAAATACGAAAACCCAGGATTGTAGAGCTCGAAAAGTAGTGAGAAATCAAGCTAAAAATCACCGAATTCAGAACTCGGAGTCAACGGATATTCATAAAACCGTTTACGTAAAGAAACCACATTTCGCGGCTAACTAGGTGAAACGAGACCTACAAGCCACGAGTTCTGAAATCAAAATCCAAAAACCCAGGATTGTAGAGCTCGAAAAGTAGTGTGAAATCAAGCTAAAAATCACCGAATTCAGAACTCGGAGTCAACGGATATTCATAAAACCGTTTACGTAAAGAAACCACATTTCGCGGCTAACTACGTGAAACGAGACCTACTAGCCACGAGTTCTGAAATCGAAATCCGAAAACCCAGTATTGTAGAGCTCGAAAATTAGTGTGAAATCAAGCTAAAAATCACCGACTTCAGAACTCGGAGTCAACGGATATTCATAAAACCGTTTACGTAAAGAAACCACATTTTGCGGCTAACTAGGTGGAACGAGACCTACAAGCCACGAGTTCTGAAATCAAAATCCAAAAACCCAGGATTGTAGAGCTCGAAAAGTAGTGTGAAATCAAGCTAAAAATCACCGAATTCAGAACTCGGAGTCAACGGATATTCATAAAACCGTTTACGTAAAGAAACCACATTTCGCGGCTAACTAGGTGAAACGAGACCTACTAGCCACGAGTTCTGAAATCGAAATACGAAAACCCAGGATTGTAGAGCTCGAAAAGTAGTGAGAAATCAAGCTAAAAATCACCGAATTCAGAACTCGGAGTCAACGGATATTCATAAAACCGTTTACGTAAAGAAACCACATTTTGCGGCTAACTAGGTGGAACGAGACCTACTAGCCACGAGTTCTTAAATCGAAATCTGAAAACCCAGGATTGTAGAGCTCGAAAAGTAGTGTGAAATCAAGCTAAAAATCACCGAATTCGGAACTCGGAGTCAACGGATATTCATAAAACCGTTTACGTAAAGAAACCACATTTCGCGGCTAACTAGGTGAAACGAGACCTACAAGCCACGAGTTCTGAAATCAAAATCCAGAACGCCAGGATTGTAGAGCTCGAAAAGTAGTGTGAAATCAAGCTAAAAATCACCGAATTCAGAACTCGGAGTCAACGGATATTCATAAAACCGTTTACGTAAAGAAACCACATTTCGCGGCTAACTAGGTGAAACGAGACCTACTAGCCACGATTTCTGAAATCGAAATCCGAAAATCCAGGATTGTAGAGCTCGAAAAGTAGTGTGAAATCAAGCTAAAAATCACCGAATTCAGAACTCGGAGCCAACGGATATTCATAAAACCGTTTACGTAAAGAAACCATATTTCGCGGCTAACTAGGTGAAACGAGACCTACCAGCCACGAGTTCTGAAATCGAAATCCGAAAACCCAGGATTGTAGAGCTCGAAAAGTAGTGTGAAATCAAGCTAAAAATCACCGAATTCAGAACTCGGAGTCAACGGATATTCATAAAACCGTTTACGTAAAGAAACCACATTTCGCGGCTAACTAGGTGAAACGAGACCTACTAGCCACGATTTCTGAAATCGAAATCCGAAAATCCAGGATTGTAGAGCTCGAAAAGTAGTGTGAAATCAAGCTAAAAATCACCGAATTCAGAACTCGGAGCCAACGGATATTCATAAAACCGTTTACGTAAAGAAACCATATTTCGCGGCTAACTAGGTGAAACGAGACCTACCAGCCACGAGTTCTGAAATCGAAATCCGAAAACCCAGGATTGTAGAGCTCGAAAAGTAGTGTGAAATCAAGCTAAAAATCACCGAATTCAGAACTCGGAGTCAACGGATATTCATAAAACCGTTTACGTAAAGAAACCACATTTCGCGGCTAACTAGGTGAAACGAGACCTACTAGCCACGAGTTCTGAAATCGAAATCTGAAAATCCAGGATTGTAGAGCTCGAAAAGTAGTGTGAAATGAAGCTAAAAATCACCGAATTCAGAACTCGGAGTCAACGGATATTCATAAAACCGTTTACGTAAAGAAACCACATTTCGCGGCTAACTAGGTGAAACGAGACCTACTAGCCACGAGTTCTGAAATCGAAATCCGAAAATCCAGGATTGTAGAGCTCGAAAAGTAGTGTGAAATCAAGATAAAAATCACCGAATTCAGAACTCGGAGTCAACGGATATTCATAAAACCGTTTATGTAAAGAAACAATATTTCGCGGCTAACTAGGTGAAACGAGACCTACTAGCCACGAGTTTTGAAATCGAAATCCGAAAACCCAGGATTGTAGAGCTCGAAAAGTAGTGAAAAATCAAGCTAAAAATAACCGAATTCAGAACTCGGAGTCAACGGATATTCATAAAACCGTTTACGTAAAGAAACCACATTTCGCGGCTAACTAGGTGAAACGAGACCTACAAGCCACGAGTTCTGAAATCAAAATCCAAAAACCCAGGATTGTAGAGCTCGAAAAGTAGTGTGAAATCAAGCTAAAAATCACCGAATTCGGAACTCGGAGTCAACGGATATTCATAAAACCGTTTACGTAAAGAAACCACATTTCGCGGCTAACTAGGTGAAACGAGACCAACTAGCCACGAGTTCTGAAATCAAAATCCAGAACGCCAGTAACGTAGAGCTCGAAAAGTAGTGTGAAATCAAGCTAAAAATCACCGAATTCAGAACTCGGAGTCAACGGATATTCATAAAACCGTTTACGTAAAGAAACCACATTTCGCGGCTAACTAGGTGAAACGAGACCTACAAGCCACGAGTTCTGAAATCAAAATCCAAAAACCCAGGATTGTAGAGCTCGAAAAGTAGTGTGAAATCAAGCTAAAAATCACCGAATTCGGAACTCGGAGTCAACGGATATTCATAAAACCGTTTACGTAAAGAAACCACATTTCGCGGCTAAATAGGTGAAACGAGACCAACTAGCCACGAGTTCTGAAATTGAAATCCGAAAACCGAGGATTGTAGAGCTCGAAAAGTAGTGTGAAATCAAGCTAAAAATCACCGAATTCAGAACTCGGAGTCAACGGATATTCATAAAACTGTTTAC
Source organism: Euonymus europaeus (assembly GCA_963580455.1). Classification (NCBI taxonomy): domain Eukaryota; kingdom Viridiplantae; phylum Streptophyta; class Magnoliopsida; order Celastrales; family Celastraceae; genus Euonymus; species Euonymus europaeus. The sequence continues at coordinate 675,106 of OY756964.1, forward strand.
GTAAAGAAACCACATTTCGCGGCCAACTAGGTGGAACGAGACCTACAAGCCACGAGTTCTGAAATCAAAATCCGAAACGCGAGGATTGTAGAGGTCGAAAAGTAGTGTGAAATCAAGCTAAAAATCACCGAATTCAGAACTCGGAGTCAACGGATATTCATAAAACCGTTTACGTAAAGAAACCACATTTCGCGGCTAACTAGGTGAAACGAGACAAACTAGCCACGAGTTCTGAAATCAAAATCAGAAACGCTAGGATTGTAGAGCTCGAAAAGTAGTGTGAAATCAAGCTAAAAATCACCGAATTCAGAACTCGGAGTCAACGGATATTCATAAAACCGTTTACGTAAAGAAACCACATTTCGCGGCTAACTAGGTGAAACGAGGCCTACTAGCCACGAGTTTTGAAATCGAAATCCGAAAACCCAGGATTGTAGAGCTCGAAAAGTAGTGAGAAATCAAGCTAAAAATCACCGAATTCAGAACTCGGAGTCAACGGATATTCATAAAACCGTTTACGTAAAGAAACCACATTTCGCGGCTAACTAGGTGAAACGAGACCTACAAGCCACGAGTTCTGAAATCAAAATCCAAAAACCCAGGATTGTAGAGCTCGAAAAGTAGTGTGAAATCAAGCTAAAAATCACCGAATTCGGAACTCGGAGTCAACGGATATTCATAAAACCGTTTACGTAAAGAAACCACATTTCGCGGCTAACTAGGTGAAATGAGACCAACTAGCCACGAGTTCTGAAATCAAAATCCAGAACGCCAGTAACGTAGAGTTCGAAAAGTAGTGTGAAATCAAGCTAAAAATCACCGAATTCAGAACTCGGAGTCAACGGATATTCATAAAACCGTTTACGTAAAGAAACCACATTTCGCGGCTAACTAGGTGAAACGAGACCTACAAGCCACGAGTTCTGAAATCAAAATCCGAAACACCAGGATCGTAGAGCTCGAAAAGTAGTGTGAAATCAAGATAAAAATCACCGAATTCAGAACTCGGAGTCAACGGATATTCATAAAACCGTTTACGTAAAGAAACCACATTTCGCGGCTAACTAGGCGAAACGAGACCAACTAGCCACAAGTTCTGAAATCAAAATCCGAAACTCCATAATCGTAGAGCTTGAAAAGTAGTGTGAAATCAAGCTAAAAATCACCGAATTCAGAACTCGGAGTCAACGGATATTCATAAAACCGTTTACGTAAAGAAACCACATTTCGCGGCTAACTAGGTGAAACGAGACCAACTAGCCACGAGTTCTGAAATCAAAATCCGAAACACCAGGATCGTAGAGCAGGAAAAGTAGTGTGAAATAAAGCTAAAAATCACCGAATTCAGAACTCGGAGTCAACGGATATTCATAAAACCGTTTACGTAAAGAAACCACATTTCGCGGCTAACTAGGTGAAACGAGACCTACTAGCCACGAGTTCTGAAATCGAAATCCGAAAACCCAGGATTGTAGAGCTCGAAAAGTAGTGTGAAATCAAGCTAAAAATCACCGAGTTCAGAACTCGGAGTCAACGGATATTCATAAAACCGTTTACGTAAAGAAATCACATTTCGCGGCTAACTAGGTGAAACGAGACCAACTAGCCACGAGTTCTGAAATCAAAATCTGAAATGCCAGGATCGTAGAGCTCAAAAATTAGTGTGAAATCAAACTAAAAATCACCGAATTCAGAACTCGGAGTCAACGGATATTCATAAAACCGTTTACGTAAAGAAACCACATTTCGCGGCTAACTAGGTGAAACGAGACCTACTAGCCACGAGTTTTCAAATCAATATCCGAAAGACCAGGATTGTTGAGCTCGAAAAGTAGTGTGAAATCAAGCTAAAAATCACCGAATTCAGAACTCGGAGTCAACGGATATTCATAAAACCGTTTAGGTAAAGAAACCACATTTCGCGGCTAACTAGGTGAAACGAGACCTACTAGCCACGAGTTCTGAAATCGAAATCCGAAAATCCAGGATTGTAGAGCTCGAAAAGTAGTGTGAAATCAAGCTAAAAATCACCGAATTCAGAACTCGGAGTCAACGGATATTCATAAAACCGTTTACAGAAAGAAACCACATTTCGCGGCTAACTAGGTGAAACGAGACCTACAAGCCACGAGTTCTGAAATAAAAATCCGAAACGCAGGATTGTAGAGCTCGAAAAGTAGTGTGAAATCAAGCTAAAAATCACCGAATTCAGCACTCGGAGTCAACGGATATTCATAAAACCGTTTACGTAAAGAAACCACATTTCGCGGCTAACTAGGTGAAACGAGACCTACTAGCAACAAGTTCTGAAATCGAAATCCGAAAACCCAGGATTGTAGAGCTCGAAAAGTAGTGTGAAATCAAGCTAAAAATCACCGAATTCAGAACTCGGAGTCAACGGATATTCATAAAACCGTTTACGTAAAGAAACCACATTTCGCGGCTAACTAGGTGGAACGAGACCTACAAGCCACGAGTTCTGAAATCAAAATCAGAAATTCCAGGATTGTAGAGCTCGAAAAGTAGTGTGAAATTAAGCTAAAAATCACCGAATTCAGAACTCGGAGTCAACGGATATTCATATAACCGTTTAGGTAAAGAAACCACATTTCGCGGCTAGCTAGGTGAAACGAGACCTACTAGCCACGAGTTCTGAAATCGAAATCCGAAAACCCAGGATTGTAGAGCTCGAAAAGTAGTGTGAGATCAAGCTAAAAATCACCGAATTCAGAACTCGGAGTCAACGGATATTCATAAAACCGTTTACAGAAAGAAACCACATTTCGCGGCTAACTAGGTGAAACGAGACCTACAAGCCACTTGTTCCCAAATCAAAATCCGAAACACAGGATTGTAGAGCTCGAAAAGTAGTGTGAATTCAAGCTAAAAATCACCGAATTCAGAACTCGGAGTCAACGGATATTCATAAAACCGTTTAGGTAAAGAAACCACATTTCGCGGCTAACTAGGTGAAACGAGACCTACTAGCCACGAGTTCTGAAATCGAAATCCGAAAACCCAGGATTGTAGAGCTTGAAAAGTAGTGTGAAATCAAGCTAAAAATCACCGAATTCAGAACTCGGAGTTAACGGATATTCATAAAACCGTTTACGTAAAGAAACCACATTTCGCGGCTAACTAGGTGGAACGAGACCTACTAGCCACGAGTTCTGAAATCGAAATCCGAAAACCGAGGATTGTAGAGCTCGAAAATTAGTCTGAAATCAAGCTAAAAATCACCGAATTCAGAACTCGGAGTCAACGGATATGCATAAAACCGTTTACGTAAACAAACCACATTTTGCGGCTAACTAGGTGGAACGAGACCTACAAGCCACGAGTTCTGAAATCAAAATCCGAAAACCCAGAATTGTAGAGCTCAAAAAGTAGTGTGAAATCAAGCTAAAAATCACCGAATTCAGAACTCGGAATCAACGGATATTCATAAAACCGTTTACGTAAAGAAACCACATTTCGCGGCTAACTAGGTGAAACGAGACCTACTAGGCACGAGTTCTCAAATCAAAATCCGAAACACCAGGATTGTAGAGCTCGAAAAGTAGTGTGAAATCAAGCTAAAAATCACCGAATTCAGAACTCGGAGTCAACGGATATTCATAAAACCGTTTACGTAAAGAAACCACATTTTGCGGCTAACTAGGTGAAACGAGACCTACTAGCCACGAGTTCTGAAATCGAAATCCGAAAAAACAGGATTGTAGAGCTCGAAAAGTAGTGTGAAATCAAGCTAAAAATCACCGAATTCAGAACTCGGAATCAACGGATATTCATAAAACCGTTTACGTAAAGAAACCACATTTCGCGGCTAACTAGGTTAAACGAGACTTAATAGCCACGAGTTCTCAAATCAATATCCGAAAGACCAGCATTGTAGAGCTCGAAAAGTAGTGTGAAATCAAGCTAAAAATCACCGAATTCAGAACTCGGAGTCAACGGATATTCATAAAACCGTTTACATAAAGAAACCACATTTCGCGGCTAACTAGGTGAAATGAGACCTACTAGCCACGAGTTCTGAAATCGAAATCCGAAAACGCAGGATTGTAGAGCTCGAAAAGTAGTGTGAAATCAAGCTAAAAATCACCGAATTCAGAACTCGGAGTCAACGGATATTCATAAAACCGTTTACGTAAAGAAACCACATTTCGCGGCTAACTAGGTGGAACGAGACCTACAAGCCACGAGTTCTGAAATCAAAATCCGAAATTCCAGGATTGTAGAGCTCGAAAAGTAGTGTGAATTCAAGCTAAAACTCACCGAATTCAGAACTCGGAGTCAACGGATATTCGTAAAACCGTTTACGTAAAGAAACCACATTTCGCGGGTAACTAGGTCAAACGAGACCTACTAGCCACGAGTTCTAAAATCAAAATCCGAAAACCAGGATTGTAGAGCTCAAAAAGTAGTGTGAAATCAAGCTAAAAATCACCGAATTCAGAACTCGGAATCAACGGATATTCATAAAACCGTTTACGTAAAGAAACCACATTTCGCGGCTAACTAGGTGAAACGAGACCTACTAGCCACGAGTTCTCAAATCAAAATCCGAAACACCAGGATTGTAGAGCTCGAAAAGTAGTGTGAAATCAAGCTAAAAATTACCGAATTCAGAACTCGGAGTCAACGGATATTCATAAAACCGTTTACGTAAAGAAACCACATTTTGCGGCTAACTAGGTGAAACGAGACCTACTAGCCACGAGTTCTGAAATCGAAATCCGAAAAAACAGGATTGTAGAGCTCGAAAAGAAGTGTGAAATCAAGCTAAAAATCACCGAATTCAGAACTCGGAATCAACGGATATTCATAAAACCGTTTACGTAAAGAAACCACATTTCGCGGCTAACTAGGTTAAACGAGACTTACTAGCCACGAGTTCTCAAATCAATATCCGAAAGACCAGGATTGTAGAGCTCGAAAAGTAGTATGAAATCAAGCTAAAAATCACCGAATTCAGAACTCGGAGTCAACGGATATTCATAAAACCGTTTACGTAAAGAAACCACATTTCGCGGCTAACTAGGTGAATCGAGACCTACTAGCCACGAGTTCTGAAATCGAAATCCGAAAACCCAGGATTGTAGAGCTCGAAAAGTAGTGTGAAATCAAGCTAAAAATCACCAAATTCAGAACTCGGAGTCAACGGATATTCATAAAACCGTTTACGTAAAGAAACCACATTTCGCGGCTAACTAGGTGGAACGAGACCTACTAGCCACGAGTTTTCAAATCAATATCCGAAAGACCAGGATTGTAGAGCTCGAAAAGTAGTGTGAAATCAAGCTAAAAATCACCGAATTCAGAACTCGGAGTCAACGGATATTCATAAAACCGTTTAGGTAAAGAAACCACATTTCGCGGCTAACTAGGTGAAACGAGACCTACTAGCCACGAGTTCTGAAATCGAAATCCGAAAACCCAGGATTGTAGAGCTCGAAAAGTAGTGTGAAATCAAGCTAAAAATCACCGAATTCAGAACTCGGAGTCAACGGATATTCATAAAACCGTTTACGTAAAGAAACCACATTTCGCGGCTAACAAGGTGGAACGAGACCTACAAGCCACGAGTTCTGAAATCAAAATCCGAAATTCCAGGATTGTAGAGCTCGAAAAGTAGTGTGAATTCAAGCTAAAAATCACCGAATTCAGAACTCGGAGTCAACGGATATTCATAAAACCATTTACATAAAGAAACCACATTTCGAGGCTAACTAGGTGAAACGAGACCTACTAGCCACGAGTTCTAAAATCAAAATCCGAAAACCCAGGATTGTAGAGCTCGAAAAGTAGTGTGAAATCAAGCTAAAAATCACCGAATTCAGAACTCGGAGTCAACGGATATTCATAAAACCGTTTACGTAAAGAAACCACATTTCGCGGCTAACTAGGTGAATCGAGACCTACTAGCCACGAGTTCTGAAATCGAAATCCGAAAACGCAGGATTGTAGAGCTCGAAAAGTAGTGTGAAATCAAGCTAAAAATCACCGAATTCAGAACTCGGAGTCAACGGATATTCATAAAACCGTTTACGTAAAGAAACCACATTTCGCGGCTAACTAGGTGGAACGAGACCTACTAGCCACGAGTTTTCAAATCAATATCCGAAAGACCAGGATTGTAGAGCTCGAAAAGTAGTGTGAAATCAAGCTAAAAATCACCGAATTCAGAACTCGGAGTCAACGGATATTCATAAAACCGTTTAGGTAAAGAAACCACATTTCGCGGCTAACTAGGTGAAACGAGACCTACTAGCCACGAGTTCTGAAATCGAAATCCGAAAACCCAGGATTGTAGAGCTCGAAAAGTAGTGTGAAATCAAGCTAAAAATCACCGAATTCAGAACTCGGAGTCAACGGATATTCATAAAACCGTTTACGTAAAGAAACCACAATTCGCGGCTAACTAGGTGGAACGAGACCTACAAGCCACGAGTTCTGAAATCAAAATCCGAAATTCCAGGATTGTAGAGCTCGAAAAGTAGTGTGAATTCAAGCTAAAAATCACCGAATTCAGAACTCGGAGTCAACGGATATTCATAAAACCATTTACGTAAAGAAACCACATTTCGCGGCTAACTAGGTGAAACGAGACCTACTAGCCACGAGTTCTAAAATCAAAATCCGAAAACCCAGGATTGTAGAGCTCGAAAAGTAGTGTGAAATCAAGCTAAAAATCACCGAATTCAGAACTCGGAGTCAACGGATATTCATAAAACCGTTTACGTAAAGAAACCACATTTCGCGGCTTACTAGGTGAAACGAGACCAACTAGCCACGAGTTCTGAAATCAAAATCCGAAAACCCAGGATTGTAGAGCTCGAAAATTAGTGTGAAATCAAGCTAAAAATCACCGAATTCAGAACTGGGAGTCAACGGATATTCATAAAACCGTTTACTTAAAGAAACCACATTTCGCGGCTAACTAGGTGAAACGAGACCTACTAGCCACGAGTTCTGAAATCAAAATCCGAAAACCCAGGATTGTAGAGCTCGAAAATTAGTGTGAAATCAAGCTAAAAATCACCGAATTAAGAACTCGGAGTCAACGTATATTCAAAAAACTGTTTACGTAAAGAAACCACATTTCGCGGCTAACTAGGTGAAACGAGACCTACTAGCCACGAGTTCTGAAATCAAAATCCGAAAACCCAGGATTGTAGAGCTCGAAAATTAGTGTGAAATCAAGCTAAAAATCACCGAATTCAGAACTCGGAGTCAACGTATATTCACAAAACCGTTTACGTAAAGAAACCACATTTCGCGGTTAACTAGGTGGAACGAGACCTACAAGCCACGAGTTCTGAAATCAAAATCCGAAACGCTAGGATTGTAGAGCTCGAAAAGTAGTGTGAAATCAAGCTAAAATCACCGAATTCAGAACTCGGAGTCAACGGATATTCAGAAAACCGTTTACGTAAAGAAACCACATTTCGCGGCTAACTAGGTGAAACGAGACCTACTAGCCACGAGTTCTGAAATCGAAATCCGAAATGCTAGGATTGTAGAGCTCGAAAATTAGTGTGAAATCAATCAAAAAATCACCGAATTCAGAACTCGGAGTCAACGGATATTCATAAAACCGTTTACGTAAAGAAACCACATTTGGCGGCTAACTAGGTGAAACGAGACCTACATGCCACGAGTTCTGAAATCAAAAAATGAAAAGCCAGGATTGTAGAGCTCGAAAAGTAGTGTGAAATCAAGCTAAAAATCACCGAATTCAGAACTCGGAGTCAACGGATATTCATAAAACCGTTTACGTAAAGAAACCACATTTCGCGGCTAACTAGGTGAAACGAGACCAACTAGCGACGAGTTCTGAAATCAAAATCCGAAAACCCAGGATTGTGGAGCTCGAAAATTAGTGTGAAATCAAGCTAAAAATCATCGAATTCAGAACTCGGTGTCAACGGATATTCATAAAACCGTTTACGTAAAGAAACCACATTTCGCGGCTAACTAGGTGAAACGAGACCAACTAGCCAGGAGTTCTGAAATCAAAATCCGAAAACCCAGGATTGTAGAGCTCAAAAATTAGTGTGAAATCAAGCTAAAAATCACCGAATTCAGAACTCGGAGTCAACGGATATTCATAAAACAGTTTACGTAAAGAAACCACATTTCGCGGCTAACTAGGTGGAACGAGACCTACAAGCCACGAGTTCTGAAATCAAAATCCGAAACGCTAGGATTGTAGAGCTCGAAAAGTAGTGTGAAATCAAGCTAAAATCACCGAATTCAGAACTCGGAGTCAACGGATATTCATAAAACCGTTTACATAAAGAAACCACATTTCGCGGCTAACTAGGTGAAACGAGACCTACTAGCCACGAGTTCTGAAATCGAAATCCGAAATGCTAGGATTGTAGAGCTCGAAAATTAGTGTGAAATCAAGCAAAAAATCACCGAATTCAGAACTCGGAGTCAACGGATATTCATAAAACCGTTTACGTAAAGAAACCACATTTGGCGGCTAACTAGGTGAAACGAGACCTACATGCCACGAGTTCTGAAATCAAAATCCGAAAAACCAGGATTGTAGAGCTCGAAAAGTAGTGTGAAATCAAGCTAAAAATCACCGAATTCAGAACTCGGAGTCAACGTATATTCATAAAACCGTTTACGTAAAGAAACCACATTTCGCGGCTAACTAGGTGGAACGAGACCTACAAGCCACGAGTTCGGAAATCAAAATCCGAAATTCCAGGATTTTAGAGCTCGAAAAGTAGTGTGAATTCAAGCTAAAAATCACCGAATTCAGAACTCGGAGTCAACGGATATTTATAAAACCGTTTACGTAAAGAAACCACATTTCGCGGCTAACTAGGTGGAACGAGACCTACAAGCCACGAGTTCGGAAATCAAAATCCGAAATTCCAGGATTTTAGAGCTCGAAAAGTAGTGTGAATTCAAGCTAAAAATCACCGAATTCAGAACTCGGGGTCAACGGATATTCATAAAACCATTTACGTAAAGAAACGACATTTCGCGGCTAACTAGGTGAAACGAGACCTACTAGCCACGAGTTCTAAAATCAAAATCCGAAAACCCAGGATTGTAGAGCTCGAAAAGTAGTGTGAAATGAAGCTAAAAATCACCGAATTCAGAACTCGGTGTCAACGGATATTCATAAAACCGTTTACGTAAAGAAACCACATTTCGCGGCTAACTAGGTGAAACGAGACCTACTAGCCACGAGTTCTGAAATCGAAATCCGAAAACCCAGGATTGTAGAGCTCGAAAAGTAGTGTGAAATCAAGCTAAAAATCACCGAATTCAGAACTCGGAGTTAACGGATATTCATAAAACCGTTTACGTAAAGAAACCACATTTCGCGGCTAACTAGGTGAAACGAGACCTACTAGCCACGAGTTCTGAAATCAAAATCCGAAAACCCAGGATTGTAGAGCTCGAAAATTAGTGTGAAATCAAGCTAAAAATCACCGAATTCAGAACTCGGAGTCAACGTATATTCATAAAACCGTTTACGTAAAGAAACCACATTTCGCGGCTAACTAGGTGGAACGAGACCTACAAGCCACGAGTTCTGAAATCAAAATCCGAAAACCCAGGATTGTAGAGCTCGAAAATTAGTGTGAAATCAAGCTAAAAATCACCGAATTCAGAACTCGGAGTCAACGTATATTCATAAAACCGTTTACGTAAAGAAACCACATTTCGCGGCTAACTAGGTGGAACGAGACCTACAAGCCACGAGTTCTGAAATCAAAATCCGAAACACTAGGATTGTAGAGCTCGAAAAGTAGTGTGAAATCAAGCTAAAATCACCGAATTCAGAACTCGGAGTCAACGGATATTCATAAAACCGTTTACGTAAAGAAACCACATTTCGCGGCTAACTAGGTGAAACGAGACCTACTAGCCACGAGTTCTGAAATCGAAATCCGAAATGCTAGGATTGTAGAGCTCGAAAATTAGTGTGAAATCAAGCAAAAAATCACCGAATTCAGAACTCGGAGTCAACGGATATTCATAAAACCGTTTACGTAAAGAAACCACATTTGGCGGCTAACTAGGTGAAACGAGACCTACATGCCACGAGTTCTGAAATCAAAATCCGAAAAGCCAGGATTGTAGAGCTCGAAAATTAGTGTGAAATCAAGCTAAAAATCACCGAATTCAGAACTCGGAGTCAACGTATATTCATAAAACCGTTTACGTAAAGAAACCACATTTCGCGGCTAACTAGGTGAAACGAGACCTACTAGCCACGAGTTCTGAAATCGAAATCCGAAATGCTAGGATTGTAGAGCTCGAAAATTAGTGTGAAATCAAGCAAAAAATCACCGAATTCAGAACTCGGAGTCAACGGATATTCATAAAACCGTTTACGTAAAGAAACCACATTTGGCGGCTAACTAGGTGAAACGAGACCTACTAGCCACGAGTTCTGAAATCAAAATCCGAAAACCCAGGATTGTAGAGCTCGAAAATTAGTGTGAAATCAAGCTAAAAATCACCGAATTCAGAACTCGGAGTCAACGTATATTCATAAAACCGTTTACGTAAAGAAACCACATTTCGCGGCTAACTAGGTGGAACGAGACCTACAAGCCACGAGTTCTGAAATCAAAATCCGAAAACCCAGGATTGTAGAGCTCGAAAATTAGTGTGAAATCAAGCTAAAAATCACCGAATTCAGAACTCGGAGTCAACGTATATTCATAAAACCGTTTACGTAAAGAAACCACATTTCGCGGCTAACTAGGTGGAACGAGACCTACAAGCCACGAGTTCTGAAATCAAAATCCGAAACACTAGGATTGTAGAGCTCGAAAAGTAGTGTGAAATCAAGCTAAAATCACCGAATTCAGAACTCGGAGTCAACGGATATTCATAAAACCGTTTACGTAAAGAAACCACATTTCGCGGCTAACTAGGTGAAACGAGACCTACTAGCCACGAGTTCTGAAATCGAAATCCGAAATGCTAGGATTGTAGAGCTCGAAAATTAGTGTGAAATCAAGCAAAAAATCACCGAATTCAGAACTCGGAGTCAACGGATATTCATAAAACCGTTTACGTAAAGAAACCACATTTGGCGGCTAACTAGGTGAAACGAGACCTACATGCCACGAGTTCTGAAATCAAAATCCGAAAAGCCAGGATTGTAGAGCTCGAAAAGTAGTGTGAAATCAAGCTAAAAATCACCGAATTCAGAACTCGGAGTCAACGGATATTCATAAAACCGTTTACGTAAAGAAACCACATTTCGCGGCTAACTAGGTGAAACGAGACCAACTAGCCACGAGTTCTGAAATCAAAATCCGAAAACCCAGGATTGTGGAGCTCGAAAATTAGTGTGAAATCAAGCTAAAAATCACCGAATTCAGAACTCGGTGTCAACGGATATTCATAAAACCGTTTACGTAAAGAAACCACATTTCGCGGCTAACTAGGTGAAACGAGACCAACTAGCCACGAGTTCTAAAATCAAAATCCGAAAACCCAGGATTGTAGAGCTCAAAAATTAGTGTGAAATCAAGCTAAAAATCACCGAATTCAGAACTCGGAGTCAACGGATATTCATAAAACAGTTTACGTAAAGAAACCACATTTCGCGGCTAACTAGGTGGAACGAGACCTACAAGCCACGAGTTCTGAAATCAAAATCCGAAACGCTAGGATTGTAGAGCTCGAAAAGTAGTGTGAAATCAAGCTAAAATCACCGAATTCAGAACTCGGAGTCAACGGATATTCATAAAACCGTTTACGTAAAGAAACCACATTTCGCGGCTAACTAGGTGAAACGAGACCTACTAGCCACGAGTTCTGAAATCGAAATCCGAAATGCTAGGATTGTAGAGCTCGAAAATTAGTGTGAAATCAAGCAAAAAATCACCGAATTCAGAACTCGGAGTCAACGGATATTCATAAAACCGTTTACGTAAAGAAACCACATTTGGCGGCTAACTAGGTGAAACGAGACCTACATGCCACGAGTTCTGAAATCAAAATCCGAAAAGCCAGGATTGTAGAGCTCGAAAAGTAGTGTGAAATCAAGCTAAAAATCACCGAATTCAGAACTCGGAGTCAACGTATATTCATAAAACCGTTTACGTAAAGAAACCACATTTCGCGGCTAACTAGGTGGAACGAGACCTACAAGCCACGAGTTCGGAAATCAAAATCCGAAATTCCAGGATTTTAGAGCTCGAAAAGTAGTGTGAATTCAAGCTAAAAATCACCGAATTCAGAACTCGGAGTCAACGGATATTCATAAAACCGTTTACGTAAAGAAACCACATTTCGCGGCTAACTAGGTGGAACGAGACCTACAAGCCACGAGTTCGGAAATCAAAATCCGAAATTCCAGGATTTTAGAGCTCGAAAAGTAGTGTGAATTCAAGCTAAAAATCACCGAATTCAGAACTCGGAGTCAACGGATATTCATAAAACCATTTACGTAAAGAAACTACATTTCGTGGCTAACTAGGTGAAACGAGACCTACTAGCCACGAGTTCTAAAATCAAAATCCGAAAACCCAGGATTGTAGAGCTCGAAAAGTAGTGTGAAATCAAGCTAAAAATCACCGAATTCAGAACTCGGTGTCAATGGATATTCATAAAACCGTTTACGTAAAGAAACCACATTTCGCGGCTAACTAGGTGAAACGAGACCTACTAGCCACGAGTTCTGAAATCGAAATCCGAAAACCCAGGATTGTAGAGCTCGAAAAGTAGTGTGAAATCAAGCTAAAAATCACCGAATTCAGAACTCGGAGTTAACGGATATTCATAAAACCGTTTACGTAAAGAAACCACATTTCGCGGCTAACTAGGTGAAACGAGACCTACTAGCCACGAGTTCTGAAATCAAAATCCGAAACGCTAGGATTGTAGAGCTCGAAAAGTAGTGTGAAATCAAGCTAAAATCACCGAATTCAGAACTCGGAGTCAACGGATATTCATAAAACCGTTTACGTAAAGAAACCACATTTCGCGGCTAACTAGGTGAAACGAGACCTACTAGCCACGAGTTCTGAAATTGAAATCCGAAATGCTAGGATTGTAGAGCTCAAAAATTAGTGTGAAATCAAGAAAAAAATCACCAAATTCAGAACTCGGATTGAACGGATATTCATAAAACCGTTTACGTAAAGAAACCACATTTCGCGGCAAACTAGCTTAAACGAGACCTACATGCCACGAGTTCTGAAATCAAAATCCGAAACGCTAGGATTGTAGAGCTCGAAAAGTAGTTTGAAATCAAGCTAAAAATCACCGAATTCAGAACTCGGAATCAACGGATATTCATAAAACCGTTTACGTAAAGAAACCACATTTCGCGGCTAACTAGGTGAAACGTGACCTACTAGCCACTTGTTCCCAAATCAAAATCCGAAACACCAGGATTGTAGAGCTCGAAAAGTAGTGTGAAATCAAGCTAAAAATCACCGAATTCAGAACTCGGAGTCAACGGATATTCATAAAACCGTTTACGTAAAGAAACCACATTTCGCGGCTAACTAGGTGAAACGAGACCTACTAGCCACGAGTTCTGAAATCGAAATCCGAAATCCCAGGATTGTAGAGCTCGAAAAGTAGTGTGAAATCAAGCTAAAAATCACCGAATTCAGAACTCGGAGTTAACGGATATTCATAAAACCGTTTACGTAAAGAAACCACATTTCGCGGCTAACTAGGTGAAACGAGACCTACTAGCCACGAGTTCTGAAATCGAAATCCGAAAACCGAGGATTGTAGAGCTCGAAAATTAGTCTGAAATCAAGCTAAAAATCACCGAATTCAGAACTCGGAGTCAACGGATATGCATAAAACCGTTTACGTAAACAAACCACATTTTGCGGCTAACTAGGTGGAACGAGACCTACAAGCCACGAGTTCTGAAATCAAAATCCGAAACGCTAGGATTGTAGAGCTCGAAAATTAGTGTGAAATCAAGCTAAAAATCACCGAATTCAGAACTCGGAGTCAACGGATATTCATAAAACCGTTTACGTAAAGAAACCACATTTCGCGGCTAACTAGGTGGAACGAGACCTACTAGCCACGAGTTCTGAAATCGAAATCCGAAACGCTAGGATTGTAGAGCTCGAAAATTAGAGTGAAATCAAGCCAAAAATCACCGAATTCAGAACTCGGAGTCAACGGATATTCATAAAACCGTTTACGTAAAGAAACCACATTTCGCGGCTAACTAGGTGAAACGAGACCTAAATGCCACGAGTTCTGAAATCAAAATCCGAAATGCTAGGATTGTAGAGCTCAAAAAGTAGTGTGAAATCAAGCTAAAAATCACAGAATTCAGAACTCGGAGTCAACGGATATTCATAAAACCGTTTACGTAAAGAAACCACATTTCGCGGCTAACTAGGTGAAACGAGACCTACTAGCCACGAGTTCTGAAATCGAAATCCGAAATCCCAGGATTGTAGAGCTCGAAAAGTAGTGTGAAATCAAGCTAAAAATCACCGAATTCAGAACTCGGAGTTAACGGATATTCATAAAACCGTTTACGTAAAGAAACCACATTTCGCGGCTAACTAGGTGAAACGAGACCTACTAGCCACGAGTTCTGAAATCGAAATCCGAAAACCGAGGATTGTAGAGCTCGAAAATTAGTCTGAAATCAAGCTAAAAATCACCGAATTCAGAACTCGGAGTCAACGGATATGCATAAAACCGTTTACGTAAACAAACCACATTTTGCGGCTAACTAGGTGGAACGAGACCTACAAGCCACGAGTTCTGAAATCAAAATCCGAAATGCTAGGATTGTAGAGCTCGAAAATTAGTGTGAAATCAAGCTAAAAATCACCGAATTCAGAACTCGGAGTCAACGGATATTCATAAAACCGTTTACGTAAAGAAACCACATTTCGCGGCTAACTAGGTGGAACGAGACCTACTAGCCACGAGTTCTGAAATCGAAATCCGAAACGCTAGGATTGTAGAGCTCGAAAATTAGAGTGAAATCAAGCCAAAAATCACCGAATTCAGAACTCGGAGTCAACGGATATTCATAAAACCGTTTACGTAAAGAAACCACATTTCGCGGCTAACTAGGTGAAACGAGACCTAAATGCCACGAGTTCTGAAATCAAAATCCGAAATGCTAGGATTGTAGAGCTCAAAAAGTAGTGTGAAATCAAGCTAAAAATCACAGAATTCAGAACTCGGAATTAGCGGATATTCATAAAACCGTTTACGTAAAGAAACCGCATTTCGCGACTAACTAGGTGAAACGAGACCTACTAGCCACGAGTTCTCAAATCAAAATCCGAAACACCAGGATTGTAGAGCTCAAAAAGTAGTGTGAAATCACGCTAAAAATCACCGAATTCAGAACTCGGAGTCAATGGATATTCATAAAACCGTTTACGTAAAGAAACCACATTTCGCGGCTAACTAGGTGAAACGAGACCTACAAGCCACGAGTTCTGAAATCAAAATCCGAAAAGCTAGGATTGTAGAGCTCGAAAAGTAGTGTGAAATCAAGCTAAAAATCACTGAATTCAGAACTCGGAGTCAACGGATATTCATAAAACCGTTTACGTAAAGAAACCACATTTTGCGGCTAACTAGGTGAAACGAGACCTACAAGCCACGAGTTCTGAAATTCAAATCCGAAACGCTAGGATTGTAGAGCTCGAAAATTAGTGTGAAATCAAGCTAAAAATCACCGAATTCAGAACTCGGAATCAACGGATATTCATAAAACCGTTTACGTAAAGAAACCACATTTCGCGGCTAACTAGGTGAAACGAGACCTACTAGCCACGAGTTCCCAAATCAAAATCCGAAACACCAGGATTGTAGAGCTCGAAAAGTAGTGTGAAATCAAGGTAAAAATCACCGAATTCAGAACTCGGAGTCAACGGATATTCATAAAACCGTTTACGTAAAGAAACCACATTTCGCGGCTAACTAGGTGGAACGAGACCTACAAGCCATGAGTTCTGAAATCAAAATCCGAAATTCCAGGATTGTAGAGCTCGGAAAGTAGTGTGAATTCAAGCTAAAAATCACCGAATTCAGAACTCGGAGTCAACGGATATTCATAAAACCGTTTACGTAAAGAAACCACATTTCGCGGCTAACTAGGTGAAACTAGACCTACTAGCCACAAGTTCTGAAATCAAAATCCGAAAACCCAGGATTGTAGAGCTCGAAAACTAGTGTGAAATCAAGCTAAAAATCACCGAATTCAGAACTCGGAGTCAACGGATATTCATAAAACCGTTTACGTAAAGAAACTACATTTCGCGGCTAACTAGGTGAAACGAGACCTACTAGCCACGAGGTCTGAAATCGAAATCCGAAAACCAAGGATTGTAGAGCTTGAAAAGTAGTGTGAAATCAAGCTAAAAATCACCGAATTCAGAACTCGGAGTCAACGGATATTCATAAAACCGTTTACGTAAAGAAACCACATTTCGCGGCTAACTAGGTGAAACGAGACCTACTAGCCACGAGTTCTGAAATCGAAATCCGAAACGCTAGGATTGTAGAGCTCGAAAAGTAGTGTGAAATCATTCTAAAAATCACCGAATTCAGAACTCGGAGTCAGCGGATATTCATAAAACCGTTTACGTAGAGAAACCACATTTCGCGGCTAACTAGGTGAAACGAGACCTACAAGCCACGAGTTCTGAAATCAAAATCCGAAAAGCTAGGATTGTAGAGCTCGAAAAGTAGTGTGAAATCAAGCTAAAAATCACTGAATTCAGAACTCGGAGTCAACGGATATTCATAAAACCGTTTACGTAAAGAAACCACATTTTGCGGCTAACTAGGTGAAACGAGACCTACAAGCCACGAGTTCTGAAATTCAAATCCGAAACGCTAGGATTGTAGAGCTCGAAAATTAGTGTGAAATCAAGCTAAAAATCACCGAATTCAGAACTCGGAATCAACGGATATTCATAAAACCGTTTACGTAAAGAAACCACATTTCGCGGCTAACTAGGTGAAACGAGACCTACTAGCCACGAGTTCCCAAATCAAAATCCGAAACACCAGGATTGTAGAGCTCGAAAAGTAGTGTGAAATCAAGGTAAAAATCACCGAATTCAGAACTCGGAGTCAACGGATATTCATAAAACCGTTTACGTAAAGAAACCACATTTCGCGGCTAACTAGGTGGAACGAGACCTACAAGCCATGAGTTCTGAAATCAAAATCCGAAATTCCAGGATTGTAGAGCTCGGAAAGTAGTGTGAATTCAAGCTAAAAATCACCGAATTCAGAACTCGGAGTCAACGGATATTCATAAAACCGTTTACGTAAAGAAACCACATTTCGCGGCTAACTAGGTGAAACTAGACCTACTAGCCACAAGTTCTGAAATCAAAATCCGAAAACCCAGGATTGTAGAGCTCGAAAACTAGTGTGAAATCAAGCTAAAAATCACCGAATTCAGAACTCGGAGTCAACGGATATTCATAAAACCGTTTACGTAAAGAAACTACATTTCGCGGCTAACTAGGTGAAACGAGACCTACTAGCCACGAGGTCTGAAATCGAAATCCGAAAACCAAGGATTGTAGAGCTTGAAAAGTAGTGTGAAATCAAGCTAAAAATCACCGAATTCAGAACTCGGAGTCAACGGATATTCATAAAACCGTTTACGTAAAGAAACCACATTTCGCGGCTAACTAGGTGAAACGAGACCTACTAGCCACGAGTTCTGAAATCGAAATCCGAAACGCTAGGATTGTAGAGCTCGAAAAGTAGTGTGAAATAATTCTAAAAATCACCGAATTCAGAACTCGGAGTCAACGGATATTCATAAAACCGTTTACGTAGAGAAACCACATTTCGCGGCTAACTAGGTGAAACGAGACCTACTAGCCACGAGTTCTGAAATCGAAATCCGAAACGCTAGGATTGTAGAGCTCGAAAATTAGTGTGAAATCAAGCTAAAAATCACCGAATTCAGAACTCGGAGTCAACGGATATTCATAAAACCGTTTACGTAAAGAAACCACATTTCGCGGCTAACTAGGTGAAACGAGACCTACAAGCCACGAGTTCTGAAATCAAAATCCGAAACGCTAGGATTGTAGAGCTCGAAAATTAGTGTGAAATCAAGTTAAAAATCACCGAATTCAGAACTCGGAATCAACGGATATTCATAAAACCGTTTACGTAAAGAAACCACATTTCGCGGCTAACTAGGTGAAACGAGACTTACTAGCCAAGAGTTCTGAAATCAAAATCCGAAACACTGGGATTGTAGAGCTCGAAAAGTAGTGTGAAATCAAGCTAAAAATCACCGAATTCAGAACTCGGAGTCAATGGATATTCATAAAACCGTTTACGTAAAGAAACCACATTTCGTGGCTAACTAGGTGAAACGAGACCTACTAGCCACGAGTTCTGAAATTGAAATCTGAAAACACAGGATTGTAGAGCTCGAAAAGTAGTGTGAAATCAAGCTAAAAATCATCGAATTCAGAACTCGGAGTAAACGGATATTCATAAAACCGTTTACGTAAAGAAACCACATTTCGCGGCTAACTAGGTGAAACGAGACCTACAAGCCACGAGTTCTGAAATCAAAATCCGAAACGCCAGGATTGTAGAGCTCGAAAAGTAGTGTGAAATCAAGCTAAAAATCACCGACTTCAGAACTCGGAGTCCACGGATATTCATAAAACCGTTTACGTAAAGAAACCACATTTCGCGGCTCACTATGTGAAACGAGACCTAGTAGCCACGAGTTCTGAAATCGAAATCCGAAATCCCAAGATTGTAGAGCTCGAAAAGTAGTGTGAAATCAAGCTAAAAATCACCGAATTCAGAACTCGGAGTCAACGGATATTCATAAAACCGTTTACGTAAAGAAACCACATTTCGCGGCTAACTAGGTGAAACGAGACCTACTAGCCACGAGTTCTGAAATCGAAATTCGAAAACCCAGGATTGTAGAGCTCGAAAATTAGTGTGAAATCAAGCAAAAAATCACCGAATTCAGAACTCGGAGTCAACGGATATTCATAAAACCGTTTACGTAAAGAAACCACATTTCGCGGCTAACTAGGTGAAACGAGACCTACTAGCCACGAGTTATGAAATCGAAATCCGAAAATCCAGGATTGTAGAGCTCGAAAAGTAGTGTGAAATCAAGCTAAAAATCACCGAATTCAGAACTCGGAGTCAACGGATATTCATAAAACCGTTTACTTAAAGAAACCACATTTCGCGGCTAACAAGGTGAAACGAGACCTACTAGCCACGAGTTCTGAAATCGAAATCCGAAAACCCAGGATTGTAGAGCTCGAAAAGTAGTGTGAAATCAAGCTAAAAATCACCGACTTCAGAACTCGGAGTCCACGGATATTCATAAAACCATTTACGTAAAGAAACCACATTTCGCGGCTCACTAGGTGAAACGAGACCTAGTAGCCACGAGTTCTGAAATCAAAATCCGAAAACCCACTATTGTAGAGCTCGAAAAGTAGTGTGAAATCAAGCTAAAAATCACCAAATTCGGAACTCGGAGTCAACGGATATTCATAAAACCGTTTACGTAAAGAAACCATATTTCGCGGCTAACTAGGTGAAACGAGACCTACTAGCCACGAGTTCTGAAATCGAAATCCGAAAACCCAGGATTGTAGAGCTCGAAAAGTAGTGTGAAATCAAGCTAAAAATCACCGAATTCAGAACTCGGAGTCAACGGATATTCATAAAACCGTTTACGTAAAGAAACCACATTTCGCGGCTAACTAGGTGAAACGAGACCTACTAGCCACGAGGTCTGAAATCGAAATCCGAAAACCCAGGATTGTAGAGCTCGAAAAGTAGTGTGAAATCAAGCTAAAAATCACCGAATTCAGAACTCGGAGTCAACGGATATTCATAAAACCGTTTACGTAAAGATACCACATTTCGCGGCTAACTAGGTGAAACGAGACCTACTAGCCACGAGTTCTGAAATCGAAATCCGAAACGCGAGGATTGTAGAGCTCGAAAAGTAGTGTGAAATCAATCTAAAAATCACCGAATTCAGAACTCGGAGTCAACGGATATTCATAAAACCGTTTACGTAAAGAAACCACATTTCGCGGCTAACTAGGTGAAACGAGACCTACTAGCCACGAGTTCTGAAATCGAAATCCGAAACGTTAGGATTGTAGAGCTCGAAAATTAGTGTGAAATCAAGCTAAAAATCACCGAATTCAGAACTCGGAGTCAACGGATATTCATAAAACCGTTTACGTAAAGAAACCACATTTCGCGGCTAACTAGGTGAAACGAGACCTACTAGCCAAGAGTTATGAAATCAAAATCCGAAACACTGGAATTGTAGAGCTCGAAAAGTAGTGTGAAATCAAGCTAAAAATCATCGAATTCAGAACTCGGAGTCAACGGATATTCATAAAACCGTTTACGTAAAGAAACCACATTTCGCGGCTAACTAGGTGGAACGAGACCTACAAGCCATGAGTTCTGAAATCAAAATCCGAAATTCCAGGATTGTAGAGCTCGGAAAGTAGTGTGAATTCAAGCTAAAAATCACCGAATTCAGAACTCGGAGTCAACGGATATTCATAAAACCGTTTACGTAAAGAAACCACATTTCGCGGCTAACTAGGTGAAACTAGACCTACTAGCCACAAGTTCTGAAATCAAAATCCGAAAACCCAGGATTGTAGAGCTCGAAAACTAGTGTGAAATCAAGCTAAAAATCACCGAATTCAGAACTCGGAGTCAACGGATATTCATAAAACCGTTTACGTAAAGAAACTACATTTCGCGGCTAACTAGGTGAAACGAGACCTACTAGCCACGAGGTCTGAAATCGAAATCCGAAAACCAAGGATTGTAGAGCTTGAAAAGTAGTGTGAAATCAAGCTAAAAATCACCGAATTCAGAACTCGGAGTCAACGGATATTCATAAAACCGTTTACGTAAAGAAACCACATTTCGCGGCTAACTAGGTGAAACGAGACCTACTAGCCACGAGTTCTGAAATCGAAATCCGAAACGCTAGGATTGTAGAGCTCGAAAAGTAGTGTGAAATCATTCTAAAAATCACCGAATTCAGAACTCGGAGTCAACGGATATTCATAAAACCGTTTACGTAGAGAAATCACATTTCGCGGCTAACTAGGTGAAACGAGACCTACTAGCCACGAGTTCGGAAATCGAAATCCGAAACGCTAGGATTGTAGAGCTCGAAAATTAGTGTGAAATCAAGCTAAAAATCACCGAATTCAGAACTCGGAGTCAACGGATATTCATAAAACCGTTTACGTAAAGAAACCACATTTCGCGGCTAACTAGGTGAAACGAGACCTACAAGCCACGAGTTCTGAAATCAAAATCCGAAACGCTAGGATTGTAGAGCTCGAAAATTAGTGTGAAATCAAGTTAAAAATCACCGAATTCAGAACTCGGAATCAACGGATATTCATAAAACCGTTTACGTAAAGAAACCACATTTCGCGGCTAACTAGGTGAAACGAGACTTACTAGCCAAGAGTTCTGAAATCAAAATCCGAAACACTGGGATTGTAGAGCTCGAAAAGTAGTGTGAAATCAAGCTAAAAATCACCGAATTCAGAACTCGGAGTCAATGGATATTCATAAAACCGTTTACGTAAAGAAACCACATTTCGTGGCTAACTAGGTGAAACGAGACCTACTAGCCACGAGTTCTGAAATTGAAATCTGAAAACACAGGATTGTAGAGCTCGAAAAGTAGTGTGAAATCAAGCTAAAAATCATCGAATTCAGAACTCGGAGTAAACGGATATTCATAAAACCGTTTACGTAAAGAAACCACATTTCGCGGCTAACTAGGTGAAACGATACCTACAAGCCACGAGTTCTGAAATCAAAATCCGAAACGCCAGGATTGTAGAGCTCGAAAAGTAGTGTGAAATCAAGCTAAAAATCACCGACTTCAGAACTCGGAGTCCACGGATATTCATAAAACCGTTTACGTAAAGAAACCACATTTCGCGGCTCACTATGTGAAACGAGACCTAGTAGCCACGAGTTCTGAAATCGAAATCCGAAATCCCAAGATTGTAGAGCTCGAAAAGTAGTGTGAAATCAAGCTAAAAATCACCGAATTCAGAACTCGGAGTCAACGGATATTCATAAAACCGTTTACGTAAAGAAACCACATTTCGCGGCTAACTAGGTGAAACGAGACCTACTAGCCACGAGTTCTGAAATCGAAATTCGAAAACCCAGGATTGTAGAGCTCGAAAATTAGTGTGAAATCAAGCAAAAAATCACCGAATTCAGAACTCGGAGTCAACGGATATTCATAAAACCGTTTACGTAAAGAAACCACATTTCGCGGCTAACTAGGTGAAACGAGACCTACTAGCCACGAGTTATGAAATCGAAATCCGAAAATCCAGGATTGTAGAGCTCGAAAAGTAGTGTGAAATCAAGCTAAAAATCACCGAATTCAGAACTCGGAGTCAACGGATATTCATAAAACCGTTTACTTAAAGAAACCACATTTCGCGGCTAACAAGGTGAAACGAGACCTACTAGCCACGAGTTCTGAAATCGAAATCCGAAAACCCAGCATTGTAGAGCTCGAAAAGTAGTGTGAAATCAAGCTAAAAATCACCGACTTCAGAACTCGGAGTCCACGGATATTCATAAAACCGTTTACGTAAAGAAACCACATTTCGCGGCTCACTAGGTGAAACGAGACCTAGTAGCCACGAGTTCTGAAATCAAAATCCGAAAACCCACTATTGTAGAGCTCGAAAAGTAGTGTGAAATCAAGCTAAAAATCACCAAATTCGGAACTCGGAGTCAACGGATATTCATAAAACCGTTTACGTAAAGAAACCATATTTCGCGGCTAACTAGGTGAAACGAGACCTACTAGCCACGAGTTCTGAAATCGAAATCCGAAAACCCAGGATTGTAGAGCTCGAAAAGTAGTGTGAAATCAAGCTAAAAATCACCGAATTCAGAACTCGGAGTCAACGGATATTCATAAAACCGTTTACGTAAAGAAACCACATTTCGCGGCTAACTAGGTGAAACGAGACCTACTAGCCACGAGGTCTGAAATCGAAATCAGAAAACCCAGGATTGTAGAGCTCGAAAAGTAGTGTGAAATCAAGCTAAAAATCACCGAATTCAGAACTCGGAGTCAACGGATATTCATAAAACCGTTTACGTAAAGATACCACATTTCGCGGCTAACTAGGTGAAACGAGACCTACTAGCCACGAGTTCTGAAATCGAAATCCGAAACACGAGGATTGTAGAGCTCGAAAAGTAGTGTGAAATCAATCTAAAAATCACCGAATTCAGAACTCGGAGTCAACGGATATTCATAAAACCGTTTACGTAAAGAAACCACATTTCGCGGCTAACTAGGTGAAACGAGACCTACTAGCCACGAGTTCTGAAATCGAAATCCGAAACGTTAGGATTGTAGAGCTCGAAAATTAGTGTGAAATCAAGCTAAAAATCACCGAATTCAGAACTCGGAGTCAACGGATATTCATAAAACCGTTTACGTAAAGAAACCACATTTCGCGGCTAACTAGGTGAAACGAGACCTACTAGCCAAGAGTTATGAAATCAAAATCCGAAACACTGGAATTGTAGAGCTCGAAAAGTAGTGTGAAATCAAGCTAAAAATCATCGAATTCAGAACTCGGAGTCAACGGATATTGATAAAACCGTTTACGTAAAGAAACCACATTTCGAGGCTAACTAGGTGAAACGAGACCTACTAGCCACGAGTTCTGAAATTGAAATATGAAAACCCAGGATTGTAGAGCTCGAAAAGTAGTGTGAAATCAAGCTAAAAATCACCGAATTCAGAACTCGGAGTCAACGGATATTCATAAAACCGTTTACGTAAAGAAACCACATTTCGCGGCTAACTAGGTGAAACGAGACCTACAAGCCACGAGTTCTGAAATCAAAATCCGAAACGCCAGGATTGTAGAGCTCGAAAAGTAGTGTGAAATCAAGCTAAAAATCACCGACTTCAGAACTCGGAGTCCACGGATATTCATAAAACCGTTTACGTAAAGAAACCACATTTCGCGGCTCACTAGGTGAAACGAGACCTAGTAGCCACGAGTTCTGAAATCGAAATCCGAAAACCCAAGATTGTAGAGCTCGAAAAGTAGTGTGAAATCAAGCTAAAAATCACCGAATTCAGAACTCGAAGTCAACGGATATTCATAAAACCGTTTACGTAAAGAAACCACATTTCGCGGCTAACTAGGTGAAACGAGACCTACTAGCCACGATTTCTGAAATCGAAATCCGAAAACCTAGGATTGTAGAGCTCGAAAAGAAGTGTGAAATCAAGCTAAAAATCACCGAATTCTGAACTCGGTGTCAACGGATATTCGTAAAACCGTTTACGTAAAGAAACCACATTTCGCGGCTAACTAGGTGAAACAAGACCTACTAGCCACGAGTTCTGAAATCGAAATTCGAAAACCCAGGATTGTAGAGTTCGAAAATTAGTGTGAAATCAAGCAAAAAATCACCGAATTCAGAACTCGGAGTCAACGGATATTCATAAAACCGTTTACGTAAAGAAACCACATTTCGCGGCTAACTAGGTGAAACGAGACCTACTAGCCACGAGTTCTGAAATCGAAATCCGAAAACCCAGGATTGTACAGCTCTAAAAATAGTGTGAAATCAAGCTAAAAATCACCGAATTCAGAACTCGGAGTCAACGGATATTCATAAAACCGTTTAAATAAGGAAACCACATTTCGCGGCTAACAAGGTGAAACGAGACCTACTAGCCACGAGTTTTGAAATAGAAATCCGAAAATCCAGGATTGTAGAGCTCGAAAAGTAGTGTGAAATCAAGCTAAAAATCACCAAATTCAAAACTCGGAGTCAACGGATATTCATAAAACCGTTTACTTAAAGAAACCACATTTCGCGGCTAACAAGGTGAAACGAGACCTACTAGCCACGAGTTCTGAAATCGAAATCCGAAAACCCAGGATTGTAGAGCTCGAAAAGTAGTGTGAAATCAAGCTAAAAATCACCGACTTCAGAACTCGGAGTCCACGGATATTCATAAAACCGTTTACGTAAAGAAATCACATTTCGCGGCTCACTAGGTGAAACGAGACCTAGTAGCCACGAGTTCTGAAATCGAAATCCGAAAAACCAAGATTGTAGAGCTCGAAAAGTAGTGTGAAATCAAGCTAAAAATCACCGAATTCAGAACTCGGAGTCAACGGATATTCATAAAACCGTTTACGTAAAGAAACCACATTTCGCGGCTAACTAGGTGAAACGAGACCTACTAGCCACGAGTTCTGAAATCGAAATCCGAAAACCCAGGATTGTAGAGCTCGAAAAGAAGTGTGAAATCAAGCTAAAAATCACCGAATTCAGAACTCGGAGTCAACGGATATTCGTAAAACCGTTTACGTAAAGAAACCACATTTCGCGGCTAACTAGGTGAAACGAGACCTACTAGCCACGAGTTCTGAAATCGAAATCCGAAAACCCAGGATTGTAAAGCTCAAAAATTAGTGTGAAATCAAGCAAAAAATCACCGAATTCAGAACTCGGAGTCAACGGATATTCATAAAACCGTTTACGTAAAGAAACCACATTTCGCGGCTAACTAGGTGAAACGAGACCTACTAGCCACGAGTTCTGAAATCGAAATCCGAAAACCCAGGATTGTACAGCTCGAAAAATAGTGTGAAATCAAGCTAAAAATCACCGAATTCAGAACTCGGAGTCAACGGATATTCATAAAACCGTTTACTTAAAGAAACCACATTTCGCGGCTAACTAGGTGAAACGAGACCAACTAGCCACGAGTTCTGAAATCAAAATCTGAAACTCCAGGATCGTAGAGCTCGAAAAGTAGTGTGAAATCAAGCTAAAAATCACCGAATTCAGAACTCGGAGTCAACGGATATTCATAAAACCGTTTACTTAAAGAAACCACATTTCGCGGCTAACTAGGTGAAACGAGACCAACTAGCCACGAGTTCTGAAATCAAAATCTGAAACTCCAGGATCGTAGAGCTCGAAAAGTAGTGTGAAATCAAGCTAAAAATCACCGACTTCAGAACTCGGAGGCAACGGATATTCATAAAACCGTTTACGTAAAGAAACCACATTTCGCGGCTAACAAGGTGAAACGAGACCTACTAGCCACGAGTTCTGAAATCGAAATCCGAAAACCGAGGATTGTAGAGCTCGAAAAGTAGTGTCAAATCAAGCTAAAAAACACCGAGTTCAGAACTCGGAGTCAACGGATATTCATAAAACCGTTTACGTAAAGAAATCACATTTCGCGGCTAACTAGGTGAAACGAGACCAACTAGCCACGAGTTCTGAAATCAAAATCTGAAACTCCAGGATCGTAGAGCTCGAAAAGTAGTGTGAAATCAAGCTAAAAATCACCGACTTCAGAACTCGGAGGCAACGGATATTCATAAAACCGTTTACGTAAAGAAACCACATTTCGCGGCTAACAAGGTGAAACGAGACCTACTAGCCACGAGTTCTGAAATCGAAATCCAAAAATCCAGGATTGTAGAGCTCGAAAAGTAGTGTGAAATCAAGCTAAAAATCACCGAATTCAGAACTCGGAGTCAACGGATATTCATAAAACCGTTTACTTAAAGAAACCACATTTCGCGGCTAACAAGGTGAAACAAGACCTACTAGCCACGAGTTCTGAAATCGAAATCCGAAAACCCTGGATTGTAGAGCTCGAAAAGTAGTGTGAAATCAAGCAAAAAATCACCGAGTTCAGAACTCGGAGTCAACGGATATTCATAAAAACGTTTACGTAAAGAAACCCATTTCGCGGCTAACTAGGTGAAACGAGACCTACTAGCCACGAGTTCTGAAATCGAAATCCGAAAACCCAGGATTGTACAGCTCTAAAAATAGTGTGAAATCAAGCTAAAAATCACCGAATTCAGAACTCGGAGTCAACGGATATTCATAAAACCGTTTAAATAAAGAAACCACATTTCGCGGCTAACAAGGTGAAACGAGACCTACTAGCCACGAGTTTTGAAATAGAAATCCGAAAATCCAGGATTGTAGAGCTCGAAAAGTAGTGTGAAATCAAGCTAAAAATCACCAAATTCAAAACTCGGAGTCAACGGATATTCATAAAACCGTTTACTTAAAGAAACCACATTTCGCGGCTAACAAGGTGAAACGAGACCTACTAGCCACGAGTTCTGAAATCGAAATCCGAAAACCCAGGATTGTAGAGCTCGAAAAGTAGTGTGAAATCAAGCTAAAAATCACCGACTTCAGAACTCGGAGTCCACGGATATTCATAAAACCGTTTACGTAAAGAAATCACATTTCGCGGCTCACTAGGTGAAACGAGACCTACTAGCCACGAGTTCTGAAATCGAAATCCGAAAACCCAGGATTGTAAAGCTCAAAAATTAGTGTGAAATCAAGCAAAAAATCACCGAATTCAGAACTCGGAGTCAACGGATATTCATAAAACCGTTTACGTAAAGAAACCACATTTCGCGGCTAACTAGGTGAAACGAGACCTACTAGCCACGAGTTCTGAAATCGAAATCCGAAAACCCAGGATTGTACAGCTCGAAAAATAGTGTGAAATCAAGCTAAAAATCACCGAATTCAGAACTCGGAGTCAACGGATATTCATAAAACCGTTTACTTAAAGAAACCACATTTCGCGGCTAACTAGGTGAAAAGAGACCTACTAGCCATGAGTTCTGAAATCGAAATCCGAAAACCGAGGATTGTAGAGCTCGAAAAGTAGTGTAAAATCAAGCTAAAAAACACCGAGTTCAGAACTCGGAGTCAACGGATATTCATAAAACCGTTTACGTAAAGAAATCACATTTCGCGGCTAACTAGGTGAAACGAGACCAACTAGCCACGAGTTCTGAAATCAAAATCTGAAACTCCAGGATCGTAGAGCTCGAAAAGTAGTGTGAAATCAAGCTAAAAATCACCGACTTCAGAACTCGGAGGCAACGGATATTCATAAAACCGTTTACGTAAAGAAACCACATTTCGCGGCTAACAAGGTGAAACGAGACCTACTAGCCACGAGTTCTGAAATCGAAATCCAAAAATCCAGGATTGTAGAGCTCGAAAAGTAGTGTGAAATCAAGCTAAAAATCACCGAATTCAGAACTCGGAGTCAACGGATATTCATAAAACCGTTTACTTAAAGAAACCACATTTCGCGGCTAACAAGGTGAAACAAGACCTACTAGCCACGAGTTCTGAAATCGAAATCCGAAAACCCTGGATTGTAGAGCTCGAAAAGTAGTGTAAAATCAAGCTAAAAATCACCGAGTTCAGAACTCGGAGTCAACGGATATTCATAAAAACGTTTACGTAAAGAAACCACATTTCGCGGCTAACTAGGTGAAACGAGACCTACTAGCCACGAGTTCTGAAATCGAAATCCGAAAACCCAGGATTGTACAGCTCTAAAAATAGTGTGAAATCAAGCTAAAAATCACCGAATTCAGAACTCGGAGTCAACGGATATTCATAAAACCGTTTAAATAAAGAAACCACATTTCGCGGCTAACAAGGTGAAACGAGACCTACTAGCCACGAGTTTTGAAATAGAAATCCGAAAATCCAGGATTGTAGAGCTCGAAAAGTAGTGTGAAATCAAGCTAAAAATCACCAAATTCAAAACTCGGAGTCAACGGATATTCATAAAACCGTTTACTTAAAGAAACCACATTTCGCGGCTAACAAGGTGAAACGAGACCTACTAGCCACGAGTTCTGAAATCGAAATCCGAAAACCCAGGATTGTAGAGCTCGAAAAGTAGTGTGAAATCAAGCTAAAAATCACCGACTTCATAACTCGGAGTCCACGGATATTCATAAAACCGTTTACGTAAAGAAATCACATTTCGCGGCTCACTAGGTGAAACGAGACCTAGTAGCCACGAGTTCTGAAATCGAAATCCGAAAAACCAAGATTGTAGAGCTCGAAAAGTAGTGTGAAATCAAGCTAAAAATCACCGAATTCAGAACTCGGAGTCAACGGATATTCATAAAACCGTTTACGTAAAGAAACCACATTTCGCGGCTAACTAGGTGAAACGAGACCTACTAGCCACGAGTTCTGAAATCGAAATCCGAAAACCCAGGATTGTAGAGCTCGAAAAGAAGTGTGAAATCAAGCTAAAAATCACCGAATTCAGAACTCGGAGTCAACGGATATTCGTAAAACCGTTTACGTAAAGAAACCACATTTCGCGGCTAACTAGGTGAAACGAGACCTACTAGCCACGAGTTCTGAAATCGAAATCCGAAAACCCAGGATTGTAAAGCTCAAAAATTAGTGTGAAATCAAGCAAAAAATCACCGAATTCAGAACTCGGAGTCAACGGATATTCATAAAACCGTTTACGTAAAGAAACCACATTTCGCGGCTAACTAGGTGAAACGAGACCTACTAGCCACGAGTTCTGAAATCGAAATCCGAAAACCCAGGATTGTACAGCTCGAAAAATAGTGTGAAATCAAGCTAAAAATCACCGAATTCAGAACTCGGAGTCAACGGATATTCATAAAACCGTTTACTTAAAGAAACCACATTTCGCGGCTAACTAGGTGAAAAGAGACCTACTAGCCATGAGTTCTGAAATCGAAATCCGAAAACCGAGGATTGTAGAGCTCGAAAAGTAGTGTAAAATCAAGCTAAAAAACACCGAGTTCAGAACTCGGAGTCAACGGATATTCATAAAACCGTTTACGTAAAGAAATCACATTTCGCGGCTAACTAGGTGAAACGAGACCAACTAGCCACGAGTTCTGAAATCAAAATCTGAAACTCCAGGATCGTAGAGCTCGAAAAGTAGTGTGAAATCAAGCTAAAAATCACCGACTTCAGAACTCGGAGGCAACGGATATTCATAAAACCGTTTACGTAAAGAAACCACATTTCGCGGCTAACAAGGTGAAACGAGACCTACTAGCCACGAGTTCTGAAATCGAAATCCAAAAATCCAGGATTGTAGAGCTCGAAAAGTAGTGTGAAATCAAGCTAAAAATCACCGAATTCAGAACTCGGAGTCAACGGATATTCATAAAACCGTTTACTTAAAGAAACCACATTTCGCGGCTAACAAGGTGAAACAAGACCTACTAGCCACGAGTTCTGAAATCGAAATCCGAAAACCCTGGATTGTAGAGCTCGAAAAGTAGTGTAAAATCAAGCTAAAAATCACCGAGTTCAGAACTCGGAGTCAACGGATATTCATAAAAACGTTTACGTAAAGAAACCACATTTCGTGGCTAACTAGGTGAAACGAGACCTACTAGCCACGAGTTCTGAAATCGAAATCCGAAAACCCAGGATTGTACAGCTCGAAAAGTAGTGTGAAATCAAGCTAAAAATCACCGACTTCAGAACTTGGAGTCAACGGATATTCATAAAACCGTTTACGTAAAGAAACCACATTTCGCGGCTAACAAGGTGAAACGAGACCTACTAGCCACGAGTTCTGAAATCGAAATCCGAAAACCCAGGATTTTACAGCTCGACAAGTAGTGTGAAATCAAGCTAAAAATCACCGAATTCAGAACTCGGAGTCAACGGATATTCATAAAACCGTTTACGTAAAGAAACCACATTTCGCGGCTAACTAGGTGAAACGAGACCTACTAGCCACGAGTTCTGAAATCGAAATACGAAAACCCGGGATTGTAGAGCTCGAAAATTAGTGTAAAATCAAGCTAAAAATCACCGAGTTCAGAACTCGGAGTCAACGAATATTCATAAAACCGTTAACTTAAAGAAACCACATTTCGCGGCTAACTAGGTGAAACGAGACCTACAAGCCACGAGTTCTGAAATCGAAATCCGAAAACCCAGGATTGTACAGCTCGAAAAGTAGTGTGAAATCAAGCTAAAAATCACCGAATTCAGAACTCGGAGTCAACGGATATTTATAAAACCGTTTACGTAAAGAAACCACATTTCGCGGCTAACTAGGTGAAACGAGTCCTACTAGCCACGAGTTCTGAAATCGAAATCCGAAAACCCAGGATTGTAGAGCTCGAAAAGTAGTGTGAAATCAAGCTAAAAATCACCGAATTCAGAACTCGGAGTCAACGGATATTCGTAAAACCGTTTACGTAAAGAAACCACATTTCGCGGCTAACTAGGTGAAACGAGACCCACTAGCCACGAGTTCTGAAATCGAAATCCGAAAACCCAGGATTGTAGAGCTCGAAAATTAGTGTGAAATCAAGCAAAAAATCACCGAATTCAGAACTCGGAGTCAACGGATATTCATAAAACCGTTTACGTAAAGAAACCACATTTCGCGGCTAACTAGGTGAAACGAGACCTACTAGCCACGAGTTCTGAAATCGAAATCCGAAAACCCAGGATTGTACAGCTCGAAAAATAGTGTGAAATCAAGCTAAAAATCACCAAATTCAGAACTCGGAGTCAACGGATATTCATAAAACCGTTTACTTAAAGAAACCACATTTCGCGGCTTACTAGGTGAAACGAGACCTACTAGCCACGAGTTCTGAAATCGAAATCCGAAAACCCAGGATTGAAGAGCTCGAAAAGTAGTGTAAAATCAAGCTAAAAATCACCGAGTTCAGAACTCGGAGTCAACGGATATTCATAAAACCGTTTACGTAAAGAAATCACATTTCGCGGCTAACTAGGTGAAACGAGACCAACTAGCCACGAGTTCTGAAATCAAAATCCGAAACCCCAGGATCGTAGAGCTCGAATAGTAGTGTGAAATCAAGCTAAAAATCACCGAGTTCAGAACTCGGAGTCAACGGATATTCATAAAACCGTTTACGTAAAGAAACCACATTTCGCGGCTAACAAGGTGAAACGAGACCTACTAGCCACGAGTTCTGAAATCGAAATCCGAAAACGCAGGATTGTAGAGCTCGAAAAGTAGTGTGAAATCAAGCTAAAAATCACCGAATTCAGAACTCGGAGTCAACGGATATTCATAAAACCGTTTACTTAAAGAAACCACATTTCGCGGCTAACTAGGTGAAACGAGACCTACTAGCCACGAGTTCTGAAATCGAAATCCGAAAACCCAGGATTGTAGAGCTCGAAAAGTAGTGTAAAATCAAGCTAAAAATCACCGAGTTCAGAACTCGGAGTCAACGGATATTCATAAAAACGTTTACGTAAAGAAACCACATTTCGCGGCTAACTAGGTGAAACGAGACCTACTAGCCACGAGTTCTGAAATCGAAATCCGAAAACCCAGGATTGTAAAGCTCAAAAATTAGTGTGAAATCAAGCAAAAAATCACCGAATTCAGAACTCGGAGTCAACGGATATTCATAAAACCGTTTACGTAAAGAAACCACATTTCGCGGCTAACTAGGTGAAACGAGACCTACTAGCCACGAGTTCTGAAATCGAAATCCGAAAACCCAGGATTGTAGAGCTCGAAAAGAAGTGTGAAATCAAGCTAAAAATCACCGAATTCAGAACTCGGAGTCAACGGATATTCGTAAAACCGTTTACGTAAAGAAACCACATTTCGCGGCTAACTAGGTGAAACGAGACCTACTAGCCACGAGTTCTGAAATCGAAATCCGAAAACCCAGGATTGTAAAGCTCAAAAATTAGTGTGAAATCAAGCAAAAAATCACCGAATTCAGAACTCGGAGTCAACGGATATTCATAAAACCGTTTACGTAAAGAAACCACATTTCGCGGCTAACTAGGTGAAACGAGACCTACTAGCCACGAGTTCTGAAATCGAAATCCGAAAACCCAGGATTGTACAGCTCGAAAAATAGTGTGAAATCAAGCTAAAAATCACCGAATTCAGAACTCGGAGTCAACGGATATTCATAAAACCGTTTACTTAAAGAAACCACATTTCGCGGCTAACTAGGTGAAAAGAGACCTACTAGCCATGAGTTCTGAAATCGAAATCCGAAAACCGAGGATTGTAGAGCTCGAAAAGTAGTGTAAAATCAAGCTAAAAAACACCGAGTTCAGAACTCGGAGTCAACGGATATTCATAAAACCGTTTACGTAAAGAAATCACATTTCGCGGCTAACTAGGTGAAACGAGACCAACTAGCCACGAGTTCTGAAATCAAAATCTGAAACTCCAGGATCGTAGAGCTCGAAAAGTAGTGTGAAATCAAGCTAAAAATCACCGACTTCAGAACTCGGAGGCAACGGATATTCATAAAACCGTTTACGTAAAGAAACCACATTTCGCGGCTAACAAGGTGAAACGAGACCTACTAGCCACGAGTTCTGAAATCGAAATCCAAAAATCCAGGATTGTAGAGCTCGAAAAGTAGTGTGAAATCAAGCTAAAAATCACCGAATTCAGAACTCGGAGTCAACGGATATTCATA
Organism: Euonymus europaeus; assembly: GCA_963580455.1. Classification (NCBI taxonomy): domain Eukaryota; kingdom Viridiplantae; phylum Streptophyta; class Magnoliopsida; order Celastrales; family Celastraceae; genus Euonymus; species Euonymus europaeus. Next base: position 708,474 of record OY756964.1, read on the forward strand.
AAACCGTTTACTTAAAGAAACCACATTTCGCGGCTAACAAGGTGAAACAAGACCTACTAGCCACGAGTTCTGAAATCGAAATCCGAAAACCCTGGATTGTAGAGCTCGAAAAGTAGTGTAAAATCAAGCTAAAAATCACCGAGTTCAGAACTCGGAGTCAACGGATATTCATAAAAACGTTTACGTAAAGAAACCACATTTCGTGGCTAACTAGGTGAAACGAGACCTACTAGCCACGAGTTCTGAAATCGAAATCCGAAAACCCAGGATTGTACAGCTCGAAAAGTAGTGTGAAATCAAGCTAAAAATCACCGACTTCAGAACTTGGAGTCAACGGATATTCATAAAACCGTTTACGTAAAGAAACCACATTTCGCGGCTAACAAGGTGAAACGAGACCTACTAGCCACGAGTTCTGAAATCGAAATCCGAAAACCCAGGATTTTACAGCTCGACAAGTAGTGTGAAATCAAGCTAAAAATCACCGAATTCAGAACTCGGAGTCAACGGATATTCATAAAACCGTTTACGTAAAGAAACCACATTTCGCGGCTAACTAGGTGAAACGAGACCTACTAGCCACGAGTTCTGAAATCGAAATACGAAAACCCGGGATTGTAGAGCTCGAAAATTAGTGTAAAATCAAGCTAAAAATCACCGAGTTCAGAACTCGGAGTCAACGAATATTCATAAAACCGTTAACTTAAAGAAACCACATTTCGCGGCTAACTAGGTGAAACGAGACCTACAAGCCACGAGTTCTGAAATCGAAATCCGAAAACCCAGGATTGTACAGCTCGAAAAGTAGTGTGAAATCAAGCTAAAAATCACCGAATTCAGAACTCGGAGTCAACGGATATTTATAAAACCGTTTACGTAAAGAAACCACATTTCGCGGCTAACTAGGTGAAACGAGTCCTACTAGCCACGAGTTCTGAAATCGAAATCCGAAAACCCAGGATTGTAGAGCTCGAAAAGTAGTGTGAAATCAAGCTAAAAATCACCGAATTCAGAACTCGGAGTCAACGGATATTCGTAAAACCGTTTACGTAAAGAAACCACATTTCGCGGCTAACTAGGTGAAACGAGACCCACTAGCCACGAGTTCTGAAATCGAAATCCGAAAACCCAGGATTGTAGAGCTCGAAAATTAGTGTGAAATCAAGCAAAAAATCACCGAATTCAGAACTCGGAGTCAACGGATATTCATAAAACCGTTTACGTAAAGAAACCACATTTCGCGGCTAACTAGGTGAAACGAGACCTACTAGCCACGAGTTCTGAAATCGAAATCCGAAAACCCAGGATTGTACAGCTCGAAAAATAGTGTGAAATCAAGCTAAAAATCACCAAATTCAGAACTCGGAGTTAACGGATATTCATAAAACCGTTTACTTAAAGAAACCACATTTCGCGGCTTACTAGGTGAAACGAGACCTACTAGCCACGAGTTCTGAAATCGAAATCCGAAAACCCAGGATTGAAGAGCTCGAAAAGTAGTGTAAAATCAAGCTAAAAATCACCGAGTTCAGAACTCGGAGTCAACGGATATTCATAAAACCGTTTACGTAAAGAAATCACATTTCGCGGCTAACTAGGTGAAACGAGACCAACTAGCCACGAGTTCTGAAATCAAAATCCGAAACCCCAGGATCGTAGAGCTCGAAAAGTAGTGTGAAATCAAGCTAAAAATCACCGAGTTCAGAACTCGGAGTCAACGGATATTCATAAAACCGTTTACGTAAAGAAACCACATTTCGCGGCTAACAAGGTGAAACGAGACCTACTAGCCACGAGTTCTGAAATCGAAATCCGAAAACGCAGGATTGTAGAGCTCGAAAAGTAGTGTGAAATCAAGCTAAAAATCACCGAATTCAGAACTCGGAGTCAACGGATATTCATAAAACCGTTTACTTAAAGAAACCACATTTCGCGGCTAACTAGGTGAAACGAGACCTACTAGCCACGAGTTCTGAAATCGAAATCCGAAAACCCAGGATTGTAGAGCTCGAAAAGTAGTGTAAAATCAAGCTAAAAATCACCGAGTTCAGAACTCGGAGTCAACGGATATTCATAAAAACGTTTACGTAAAGAAACCACATTTCGCGGCTAACTAGGTGAAACGAGACCTACTAGCCACGAGTTCTGAAATCGAAATCCGAAAATCAAGGATTGTACAGCTCGAAAAGTAGTGTGAAATTAAGCTAAAAATCACCGACTTCAGAACTCGGAGTCAACGGATATTCATAAAACCGTTTACGTAAAGAAACCACATTTCGCGGCTAACAAGGTGAAACGAGACCTACTAGCCACGAGTTCTGAAATCGAAATCCGAAAACCCAGGATTGTACAGCTCGAAAAGTAGTGTGAAATCAAGCTAAAAATCACCGAATTCAAAACTCGGAGTCAACGGATACTCATAAAACCGTTTACTTATAGAAACCACATTTCGCGGCTAACTAGGTGAAACGAGACCTACTAGCCACGAGTTCTGAAATCAAAATCCGAAAACCATGGATTGTAGAGCTCGAAAAGTAGTGTAAAATCAAGCTAAAAATCACCGAGTTAAGAACTCGGAGTCAACGGATATTCATAAAAACGTTTACGTAAAGAAACCACATTTCGCGGCTAACTAGGTGAAACGAGACCTACTAGCCACGAGTTCTGAAATCGAAATCCGAAAACCCAGGATTGTACAGCTCGAAAAGTAGTGTGAAATCAAGCTAAAAATCACCGAATTCAGAACTCGGAGTCAACGGATAGTCATAAAACGGTTTACTTAAAGAAACCACATTTCGCGGCTAACTAGGTGAAATGAGACCTACTAGCCACGAGTTCTGAAATCAAAATCCGAAATGCCAGGATCGTAGAGCTCGAAAAGTAGTGTGAAATAAAGCTAAAAATCACCGAATTCAGAACTCGGAGTCAACGGATATTCATAAAACCGTTTACGTAAAGAAACCACATTTCGCGGCTAAATAGGTGAATCGAGACCTTCTAGCCACGAGTTCTGAAATCAAAATCTGTAATGCCAGGATTGTAGAGCTCGGAAAGTAGTGTGAAATCAAACTAAAAATCACCGAATTCAGAACTCGGAGTCAACGGATACTCATAAAACCGTTTTCGCAAAGAAACCACATTTCGCGGCTAACAAGGTGAAACGAGACCTACTAGCCACGAGTTCTGAAATCAAAATCCGAAAACCATGGATTGTAGAGCTCGAAAAGTAGTGTAAAATCAAGCTAAAAATCACCGAGTTCAGAACTCGGAGTCAACGGATATTCATAAAAACGTTTACGTAAAGAAACCACATTTCGCGGCTAACTAGGTGAAACGAGACCTACTAGCCACGAGTTCTGAAATCGAAATCCGAAAACCCAGGATTGTACAGCTCGAAAAGTAGTGTGAAATCAAGCTAAAAATCACCGACTTCAGAACTCGGAGTCAACGGATATTCATAAAACCGTTTACGTAAAGAAACCACATTTTGCGGCTAACAAGGTGAAACGAGACCTACTAGCCACGAGTTCTGAAATCGAAATCCGAAAACCCAGGATTGTACAGCTCGAAAAGTAGTGTGAAATCAAGCTAAAAATCACCGAATTCAGAACTCGGAGTCAACGGATATTCATAAAACCGCTTACTTAAAGAAACCACATTTCGCGGCTAACTAGGTGAAACGAGATCCACTAGCCACGAGTTCTGAAATCGAAATCCGAAAACCCAGGATTGTACAACTCGAAAAGTAGTGTGAAATCAAGCTAAAAATCACCGACTTCAGAACTCGGAGTCAACGGATATTCATAAAACCGTTTACGTAAAGAAACCACATTTCGCGGCTAACAAGGTGAAACGAGACCTACTAGCCACGAGTTCTGAAATCGAAATCCGAAAACCCAGGATTGTACAGCTCGAAAAGTAGTGTGAAATCAAGCTAAAAATCACCGAATTCAGAACTCGGAGTCAACGGATACTCATAAAACCGTTTACTTAAAGTAACCACATTTCGCGGCTAACTAGGTGAAACGAGACCTACAAGCCACGAGTTCTGAAATCGAAATCCGAAAACCCAGGATTGTAGAGCTCGAAAAGTAGTGTAAAATCAAGCTAAAAATCACCGAGTTCAGAACTCGGAGTCAACGGATATTCATAAAAACGTTTACGTAAAGAAACCACATTTCGCGGCTAACTAGGTGAAACGAGACCTACTAGCCACGAGTTCTGAAATTGAAATCCGAAAACCCAGGATTGTACAGCTCGAAAAGTAGTGTGAAATCAAGCTAAAAATCACCGAATTCAGAACTCGGAGTCAACGGATATTCATAAAACCGTTTACTTAAAGAAACCACATTTCGCGGCTAACTAGGTGAAATGAGACCTACTAGCCACGAGTTCAGAAATCGAAATCCGAAAACCCAGGATTGTAGAGCTCGAAAAGTAGTGTAAAATCAAGCTAAAAATCACCGAGTTCAGAACTCGGAGTCAACGGATATTCATAAAACCGTTTACGTAAAGAAATCACATTTCGCGGCTAACTAGGTGAAACGAGACCAACTAGCCACGAGTTCTGAAATCAAAATCCGAAATGCCAGGATCGTAGAGCTCAAAAAGTAGTGTGAAATCAAGCTAAAAATCACTGAATTCAGAACTCGGAGTCAACGGATATTCATAAAACCGTTTACGTAAAGAAACCACATTTCGCGGCTAAATAGGTGAATCGAGACCTTCTAGCCACGAGTTCTGAAATTAAAATCCGAAATGCCAGGATTGTAGAGCTCGGAAAGTAGTGTGAAATCAAGCTAAAAATCACCGAATTCAGAACTCGGAGTCAAAGGATATTCATAAAACCGTTTACGTAAAGAAACCACATTGCGCGGCTAACTAGGTGAAACGAGACCTACTAGACACGAGTTCTGAAATCAAAATCCGATATGCCAGGATTGTAGAGCTCAAAAAGTAGTGTGAAATCAAGCTAAAAATCACCGAATTCAGAACTCGGAGTCAACGGATATTCATAAAACCGTTTACGTAAAGAAACCACATTTCGCGGCTAACTAGGTGAAACGAGACCTACTTGCCACGAGTTCTGAAATCGAAATCCGAAAACCCAGGATTGTACAGCTCGAAAAGTAGTGTGAAATCAAGCTAAAAATCACCGAATTCAGAACTCGGAGTCAACGGATATTCATAAAACCGTTTACGTAAAGAAACCACATTTCGCGGCTAAATAGGTGAATCGAGACCTACTAGCCACGTGTTCTGAAATCCAAATCCGAAATGCCATGATTGTAGACCTCGAAAAGTAGTGTGAAATCAAGCTAAAACTCACCGAATTCAGAACTCGGAGTCAAAGGATATTCATAAAACCGTTTACGTAAAGAAACCACATTTCGCGGCTAACAAGGTGAAACGAGACCTACTAGCCACGAGTTCTGAAATCAAAATCCGAAACGCCAGGATTGTAGAGCTCAAAAATTAGTGTGAAATCAAGCTAAAAATCAACGAATTCAGAACTCGGAGTCAACGGATATTCATAAAACCGTTTACGTAAAGAAACCACATTTCGCGGCTAACTAGGTGAAACGAGACTTACTAGCCACGAGTTCTGAAATCGAAATCCGAAAACCCTGGATTTTAGAGCTCGAAAAGTAGTGTAAAATCAAGCTAAAAATCACCGAGTTCAGAACTCGGAGTCAACGGATATTCATAAAACCGTTTACGTAAATAAACCACATTTCGCGGCTAACTAGGTGAAACGAGACCTACTAGCCACGAGTTCTGAAATCGAAATCTGAAAACCCAGGATTGTACAGCTCGAAAAGTAGTGTGAAATCAAGCTAAAAATCACCGAATTCAGAACCCGGAGTCAACGGATATTCATAAAACCGTTTACGTAAAGAAACCACATTTCGCGGCTAAATAGGTGAATCGAGACCTACTAGCCACGTGTTCTGAAATCCAAATCCGAAATGCCATGATTGTAGAACTCGAAAAGTAGTGTGAAATCAAGCTAAAACTCACCGAATTCAGAACTCGGAGTCAACGGATATTCATAAAACCGTTTACGTAAAGAAACCACATTTCGCGGCTAACTAGGTGAAACGAGACCTACTAGCCACGAGTTCTGAAATCAAAATCCGAAACGCCAGGATCGTAGAGCTCAAAAATTAGTGTGAAATCAAGCTAAAAATCACCGAATTCAGAACTCGGAGTCAACGGATATTCATAAAACCGTTTACGTAAAGAAACCACATCTCGCGGCTAACTAGGTGAAACTAGACTTACTAGCCACGAGTTCTGAAATCGAAATCCGAAAACCCTGGATTGTAGAGCTCGAAAAGTAGTGTAAAATCAAGCTAAAAATCACCGAGTTCATAACTCGGAGTCAACGGATATTCATAAAAACGTTTACGTAAAGAAACCACATTTCGCGACTAACTAGGTGAAACGAGACCTACTAGCCACGAGTTCTGAAATCGAAATCCGAAAACCCAGGATTGTACAGCTCGAAAAGTAGTGTGAAATCAAGCTAAAAATCACCGACTTCAGAACTCGGAGTCAACGGATATTCATAAAACCGTTTACGTAAAGAAACCACATTTCGCGGCTAACAAGGTGAAACGAGACCTACTAGCCACGAGTTCTGAAATCGAAATCCGAAAACCCAGGAATGTACAGCTCGAAAAGTAGTGTGAAATCAAGCTAAAAATCACCGAATTCAGAACTCGGAGTCAACGGATACTCATAAAACCGTTTACTTAAAGAAACCACATTTCGCGGCTAACTAGGTGAAACGAGACCTACTAGCCACGAGTTCTGAAATCGAAATCCGAAAACCCAGGATTGTACAGCTCGAAAAGTAGTGTGAAATCAAGCTAAAAATCACCGAATTCAGAACTCGGAGTCAACGGATACTCATAAAACCGTTTACTTAAAGAAACCACATTTCGCGGCTAACTAGGTGAAACGAGACCTACTAGCCACGAGTTCTGAAATCGAAATCCGAAAACCCAGGATTGTAGAGCTCGAAAAGTAGTGTAAAATCAAGCTAAAAATCACCGAGTTCAGAACTCGGAGTCAACGGATATTCATAAAAACGTTTACGTAAAGAAACCACATTTCGCGGCTAACTAGGTGAAACGAGACCTACTAGCCACGAGTTCTGAAATCGAAATCCGAAAATCCAGGATTGTACAGCTCGAAAAGTAGTGTGAAATTAAGCTAAAAATCACCGACTTCAGAACTCGGAGTCAACGGATATTCATAAAACCGTTTACGTAAAGAAACCACATTTCGCGGCTAACAAGGTGAAACGAGACCTACTAGCCACGAGTTCTGAAATCGAAATCCGAAAACCCAGGATTGTACAGCTCGAAAAGTAGTGTGAAATCAAGCTAAAAATCACCGAATTCAAAACTCGGAGTCAACGGATACTCATAAAACCGTTTACTTATAGAAACCACATTTCGCGGCTAACTAGGTGAAACGAGACCTACTGGCCACGAGTTCTGAAATCAAAATCCGAAAACGATGGATTGTAGAGCTCGAAAAGTAGTGTAAAATCAAGCTAAAAATCACCGAGTTAAGAACTCGGAGTCAACGGATATTCATAAAAACGTTTACGTAAAGAAACCACATTTCGCGGCTAACTAGGTGAAACGAGACCTACTAGCCACGAGTTCTGAAATCGAAATCCGAAAACCCAGGATTGTACAGCTCGAAAAGTAGTGTGAAATCAAGCTAAAAATCACCGAATTCAGAACTCGGAGTCAACGGATAGTCATAAAACCGTTTACTTAAAGAAACCACATTTCGCGGCTAACAAGGTGAAATGAGACCTACTAGCCACGAGTTCCGAAATCAAAATCCGAAATCCCAGGATTGTAGAGCTCGAAAAGTAGTGTAAAATCAAGCTAAAAATCACAGAGTTCAGAACTCGGAGTCAACGGATATTCATAAAACCGTTTACGTAAAGAAATCACATTTCGCGGCTAACTAGGTGAAACGAGACCAACTAACCACGAGTTCTGAAATCAAAATCCGAAATGCCAGGATCGTAGAGCTCGAAAAGTAGTGTGAAATAAAGCTAAAAATCACCGAATTCAGAACTCGGAGTCAACGGATATTCATAAAACCGTTTACTTAAAGTAACCACATTTCGCGGCTAACTAGGTGAAACGAGACCTACAAGCCACGAGTTCTGAAATCGAAATCCGAAAACCCAGGATTGTACAGCTCGAAAAGTAGTGTGAAATCAAGCTAAAAATCACCGACTTCAGAACTCGGAGTCAACGGATATTCATAAAACCGTTTACGTAAAGAAACCACATTTTGCGTCTAACAAGGTGAAACAAGACCTACTAGCCACGAGTTCCGAAATCGAAATCCGAAAACCCAGGATTGTACAGCTCGAAAAGTAGTGTGAAATCAAGCTAAAAATCACCGAATTCAGAACTCGGAGTCAACGGATATTCATAAAACCGTTTACGTAAAGAAACCACATTTTGCGTCTAACAAGGTGAAACAAGACCTACTAGCCACGAGTTCCGAAATCGAAATCCGAAAACCCAGGATTGTACAGCTCGAAAAGTAGTGTGAAATCAAGCTAAAAATCACCGAATTCAGAACTCGGAGTCAACGGATATTCATAAAACCGTTTACTTAAAGAAACCACATTTCGCGGCTAACTAGGTGAAACGAGATCTACTAGCCACGAGTTCTGAAATCGAAATCCGAAAACCATGGATTGTAGAGCTCGAAAAGTAGTGTAAAATCAAGCTAAAAATCACCGAGTTCAGAACTCGGAGTCAACGGATATTCATAAAAACGTTTACGTAAAGAAACCACATTTCGCGGCTAACTAGGTGAAACGAGACCTACTAGCCACGAGTTCTGAAATCGAAATCCGAAAACCCAGGATTGTACAGCTCGAAAAGTAGTGTGAAATCAAGCTAAAAATCACCGACTTCAGAACTCGGAGTCAACGGATATTCACAAAACCGTTTACGTAAAGAAACCACATTTTGCGTCTAACAAGGTGAAACAAGACCTACTAGCCACGAGTTCCGAAATCGAAATCCGAAAACCCAGGATTGTACAGCTCGAAAAGTAGTGTGAAATCAAGCTAAAAATCACCGAATTCAGAACTCGGAGTCAACGGATATTCATAAAACCGTTTACTTAAAGAAACCACATTTCGCGGCTAACTAGGTGAAACGAGATCTACTAGCCACGAGTTCTGAAATCGAAATCCGAAAACCCAGGATTGTACAGCTCGAAAAGTAGTGTGAAATCAAGCTAAAAATCACCGACTTCAGAACTCGGAGTCAACGGATATTCATAAAACCGTTTACGTAAAGAAACCACATTTCGCGGCTAACAAGGTGAAACGAGACCTACTAGCCACGAGTTCTGAAATCGAAATCCGAAAACCCAGGATTGTACAGCTCGAAAAGTAGTGTGAAATCAAGCAAAAAATCACCGAATTCAGAACTCGGAGTCAACGGATACTCATAAAACCGTTTACTTAAAGTAACCACATTTCGCGGCTAACTAGGTGAAACGAGACCTACAAGCCACGAGTTCTGAAATCGAAATCCGAAAACCCAGGATTGTAGAGCTCGAAAAGTAGTGTAAAATCAAGCTAAAAATCACCGAGTTCAGAACTCGGAGTCAACGGATATTCATAAAAACGTTTACGTAAAGAAACCACATTTCGCGGCTAACTAGGTGAAACGAGACCTACTAGCCACGAGTTCTGAAATCGAAATCCGAAAACCCAGGATTGTACAGCTCGAAAAGTAGTGTGAAATCAAGCTAAAAATCACCGAATTCAGAACTCGGAGTCAACGGATATTCATAAAACCGTTTACTTAAAGAAACCACATTTCGCGGCTAACTAGGTGAAATGAGACCTACTAGCCACGAGTTCTGAAATCGAAATCCGAAAACCCAGGATTGTAGAGCTCGAAAAGTAGTGTAAAATCAAGCTAAAAATCACCGAGTTCAGAACTCGGAGTCAACGGATATTCATAAAACCGTTTACGTAAAGAAATCACATTTCGCGGCTAACTAGGTGAAACGGGACCAACTAGCCACGAGTTCTGAAATCAAAATCCGAAATGCCAGGATCGTAGAGCTCAAAAAGTAGTGTGAAATCAAGCTAAAAATCACTGAATTCAGAACTCGGAGTCAACGGATATTCATAAAACCGTTTACGTAAAGAAACCACATTTCGCGGCTAAATAGGTGAATCGAGACCTTCTAGCCACGAGTTCTGAAATCAAAATCCGAAATGCCAGGATTGTAGAGCTCGGAAAGTAGTGTGAAATCAAGCTAAAAATCACCGAATTCAGAACTCGGAGTCAAAGGATATTCATAAAACCGTTTACGTAAAGAAACCACATTGCGCGGCTAACTAGGTGAAACGAGACCTACTAGCCACGAGTTCTGAAATCAAAATCCGATATGCCAGGATTGTAGAGCTCAAAAAGTAGTGTGAAATCAAGCTAAAAATCACCGAATTCAGAACTCGGAGTCAACGGATATTCATAAAACCGTTTACGTAAAGAAACCACATTTCGCGGCTAACTAGGTGAAACGAGACCTACTTGCCACGAGTTCTGAAATCAAAATCCGAAAACCCAGGATTGTACAGCTCGAAAAGTAGTGTGAAATCAAGCTAAAAATCACCGAATTCAGAACTCGGAGTCAACGGATATTCATAAAACCGTTTACGTAAAGAAACCACATTTCGCGGCTAAATAGGTGAATCGAGACCTACTAGCCACGTGTTCTGAAATCGAAATCCGAAATGCCATGATTGTACAGCTCGAAAAGTAGTGTGAAATCAAGCTAAAACTCACCGAATTCAGAACTCGGAGTCAAAGGATATTCATAAAACCGTTTACGTAAAGAAACCACATTTCGCGGCTAACAAGGTGAAACGAGACCTACTAGCCACGAGTTCTGAAATCAAAATCCGAAACGCCAGGATTGTAGAGCTCAAAAATTAGTGTGAAATCAAGCTAAAAATCAACGAATTCAGAACTCGGAGTCAACGGATATTCATAAAACCGTTTACGTAAAGAAACCACATTTCGCGGCTAACTAGGTGAAACGAGACTTACCAGCCACGAGTTCTGAAATCGAAATCCGAAAACCCTGGATTGTAGAGCTCGAAAAGTAGTGTAAAATCAAGCTAAAAATCACCGAGTTCAGAACTCGGAGTCAACGGATATTCATAAAACCGTTTACGTAAAGAAACCACATTTCGCGGCTAACTAGGTGAAACGAGACCTACTAGCCACGAGTTCTGAAATCGAAATCCGAAAACCCAGGATTGTACAGCTCGAAAAGTAGTGTGAAATCAAGCTAAAAATCACCGAATTCAGAACTCGGAGTCAACGGATATTCATAAAACCGTTTACGTAAAGAAACCACATTTCGCGGCTAAATAGGTGAATCGAGACCTACTAGCCACGTGTTCTGAAATCCAAATCCGAAATGCCATGATTGTAGACCTCGAAAAGTAGTGTGAAATCAAGCTAAAACTAACCGAATTCAGAACTCGGAGTCAACGGATATTCATAAAACCGTTTACGTAAAGAAACCACATTTCGCGGCTAACTAGGTGAAACGAGACCTACTAGCCACGAGTTCTGAAATCAAAATCCGAAATTCCAGGATTGTAGAGCTCAAAAATTAGTGTGAAATCAAGCTAAAAATCACCGAATTCAGAACTCGGAGTCAACGGATATTCATAAAACCGTTTACGTAAAGAAACCACATCTCGCGGCTAACTAGGTGAAACTAGACTTACTAGCCACGAGTTCTGAAATCGAAATCCGAAAACCCTGGATTGTAGAGCTCGAAAAGTAGTGTAAAATCAAGCTAAAAATCACCGAGTTCATAACTCGGAGTCAACGGATATTCATAAAAACGTTTACGTAAAGAAACCACATTTCGCGGCTAACTAGGTGAAACGAGACCTACTAGCCACGAGTTCTGAAATCGAAATCCGAAAACCCAGGATTGTACAGCTCGAAAAGTAGTGTGAAATCAAGCTAAAAATCACCGACTTCAGAACTCGGAGTCAACGGATATTCATAAAACCGTTTACGTAAAGAAACCACATTTCGCGGCTAACAAGGTGAAACGAGACCTACTAGCCACGAGTTCTGAAATCGAAATCCGAAAACCCAGGATTGTACAGCTCGAAAAGTAGTGTGAAATCAAGCTAAAAATCACCGAATTCAGAACTCGGAGTCAACGGATACTCATAAAACCGTTTACTTAAAGAAACCACATTTCGCGGCTAACTAGGTGAAACGAGACCTACTAGCCACGAGTTCTGAAATCGAAATCCGAAAACTCAGGATTGTAGAGCTCAAAAAGTAGTGTGAAATCAAGCTAAAAATCACCGAATTCAGAACTCGGAGTCAACGGATATTCATAAAACCGTTTACGTAAAGAAACCACTTTTCGCGGCTAAATAGGTGAAACGAGACCAACTAGCCACGAGTTCTGAAATCAAAATCCGAAAACCCAGGATTGTACAGCTCGAAAAGTAGTGTGAAATCAAGCTAAAAATCACCGACTTCAGAACTCGGAGTCAACGGATATTCATAAAACCGTTTACGGAAAGAAACTACATTTCGCGGCTAACAAGGTGAAACGAGACCTACTAGCCACGAGTTCTGAAATCGAAATCCGAAAACCCAGGATTGTACAGCTCGAAAAGTAGTGTGAAATCAAGCTAAAAATCATCGAATTCAGAACTCGGAGTCAACGGATACTCATAAAACCGTTTAATTAAAGAAACCACATTTCGCGGCTAACTAGGTGAAACGAGACCTACTAGCCACGAGTTCTGAAATCGAAATCCGAAAACCCAGGATTTTAGAGCTCGAAAAGTAGTGTGAAATCAAGCTAAAAATCACCGAATTCAGAACTCGGAGTCAACGGATATTCATAAAACCGTTTACGTAAAGAAACCACTTTTCGCGGCTAAATAGGTGAAACGAGACCAACTAGCCACGAGTTCTGAAATCAAAATCCGAAACACTAGGATGGTAGAGCTCGAAAAGTAGTGTGAAATCAAGCTAAAAATCACCGAATTCAGAACTCGGAGTCAACGGATATTCATAAAACCGTTTACTTAAAGAAACCACATTTCGCGGCTAACTAGGTGAAATGAGACCTACTAGCCACGAGTTCTGAAATCGAAATCCGAAAACCCAGGATTGTAGAGCTCGAAAAGTAGTGTAAAATCAAGCTAAAAATCACAGAGTTCAGAACTCGGAGTCAACGGATATTCATAAAACCGTTTACGTAAAGAAATCACATTTCGCGGCTAACTAGGTGAAACGAGACCAACTAGCCACGAGTTCTGAAATCAAAATTCGAAATGCCAGGATCGTAGAGCTCGAAAAGTAGTGTGAAATCAAGCTAAAAATCACCGAATTCAGAACTCGGAGTCAACGGATATTCGTAAAACCGTTTACGTAAAGAAACCACATTTCGTGGCTAAATAGGTGAATCGAGACCTTCAAGCCACGAGTTCTGAAATCAAAATCCGAAATGCCAGGATTGTAGAGCTCGAAAAGTAGTGTGAAATCAAGCTAAAAATCACCGAATTCAGAACTCGGAGTCAAAGGATATTCATAAAACCGTTTACGTAAAGAAACCACATTTCGCGGCTAAGTAGGTGAAACGAGACCTACTAGCCACGAGTTCTGAAATCAAAATCCGATACGCCAGGATTGTAGAGCTCAAAAAGTAGTGTGAAATCAAGCTAAAAATCACCGAATTCAGAACTCGGAGTCAACGGATATTCATAAAACCGTTTACGTAAAGAAACCACATTTCACGGCTAACTAGGTGAAATGAGACCTACTAGCCACGAGTTCTAAAATCGAAATCCGAAAACCCAGGATTGTACTGCTCGAAAAGTAGTGTGAAATCAAGCTAAAAATCACCGAATTCAGAACTCGGAGTCAACGGATATTCATAAAACCGTTTACGTAAAGAAACCACATTTCGCGGCTAACTAGGTGAAACGAGACCTACTAGCCACGAGTTCTGAAATCGAAATCCGAAAACCCAGGATTGTACAGCTCGAAAAGTAGTGTGAAATCAAGCTAAAAATCACCGAATTCAGAACTCGGAGTCAACGGATATTCATAAAACCGTTTACGTAAAGAAACCACATTTCGCGGCTAAATAGGTGAATCGAGACCTACTAGCCACGTGTTCTGAAATCCAAATCCGAAATGCCATGATTGTAGACCTCGAAAAGTAGTGTGAAATCAAGCTAAAACTCACCGAATTCAGAACTCGGAGTCAACGGATATTCCTAAAACCGTTTACGTAAAGAAACCACATTTCGCGGCTAACTAGGTGAAACGAGACCTACTAGCCACGAGTTCTGAAATCAAAATCCGAAACGCCAGGATTGTAGAGCTCAAAAATTAGTGTGAAATCAAGCTAAAAATCACCGAATTCAGAACTCGGAGTCAACGGATATTCATAAAACCGTTTACGTAAAGAAACCACATCTCGCGGCTAACTAGGTGAAACTAGACTTACTAGCCACGAGTTCTGAAATCGAAATCCGAAAACCCTGGATTGTAGAGCTCGAAAAGTAGTGTAAAATCAAGCTAAAAATCACCGAGTTCATAACTCGGAGTCAACGGATATTCATAAAAACGTTTACGTAAAGAAATCACATTTCGCGGCTAACTAGGTGAAACGAGACCTACTAGCCACGAGTTCTGAAATCGAAATCCGAAAACCCAGGATTGTACAGCTCGAAAAGTAGTGTGAAATCATGCTAAAAATCACCGACTTCAGAACTCGGAGTCAACGGATATTCATAAAACCGTTTACGTAAAGAAACCACATTTCGCGGCTAACAAGGTGAAACGAGACCTACTAGCCACGAGTTCTGAAATCGAAATCCGAAAACCCAGGATTGTACAGCTCGAAAAGTAGTGTGATATCAAGCTAAAAATCACCGAATTCAGAACTCGGAGTCAACGGATACTCATAAAACCGTTTACTTAAAGAAACCACATTTCGCGGCTAACTAGGTGAAACGAGACCTACTAGCCACGAGTTCTGAAATCGAAATCCGAAAACCCAGGATTTTAGAGCTCGAAAAGTAGTGTGAAATCAAGCTAAAAATCACCGAATTCAGAACTCGGAGTCAACGGATATTCATAAAACCGTTTACGTAAAGAAACCACATTTCGCGGCTAACTAGGTGAAACGAGACCTACTAGCCACGAGTTCTGAAATCGAAATCCGAAAACCCAGGATTGTACAGCTCGAAAAGTAGTGTGAAATCAAGCTAAAAATCACAGAATTCAGAACTCGGAGTCAACGGATATTCATAAAACCGTTTACGTAAAGAAACCACATTTCGCGGCTAAATAGGTGAATCGAGACCTACTAGCCACGAGTTCTGAAATCGAAATCCGAAAACCCAGGATTGTACAGCTCGAAAAGTAGTGTGAAATCAAGCTAAAAATCACCGAATTCAGAACTCGGAGTCAACAGATATTCATAAAACCGTTTACGTAAAGAAACCACATCTCGCGGCTAACTAGGTGAAACTAGACTTACTAGCCACAAGTTCTGAAATCGAAATCCGAAAACCCTGGATTGTAGAGCTCGAAAAGTAGTGTAAAATCAAGCTAAAAATCACCGAGTTCATAACTCGGAGTCAACGGATATTCATAAAAACGTTTACGTAAAGAAATCACATTTCGCGGCTAACTAGGTGAAACGAGACCTACTAGCCACGAGTTCTGAAATCGAAATCCGAAAACCCAGGATTGTACAGCTCGAAAAGTAGTGTGAAATCAAGCGAAAAATCACCGACTTCAGAACTCGGAGTCAACGGATATTCATAAAACGGTTTACGTAAAGAAACCACATTTCGCGGCTAACAAGGTGAAACGAGACCTACTAGCCACGAGTTCTGAAATCGAAATCCGAAAACCCAGGATTGTACAGCTCGAAAAGTAGTGTGATATCAAGCTAAAAATCACCGAATTCAGAACTCGGAGTCAACGGATACTCATAAAACCGTTTACTTAAAGAAACCACATTTCGCGGCTAACTAGGTGAAACGAGACCTACTAGCCACGAGTTCTGAAATCGAAATCCGAAAACCCAGGATTGTAGAGCTCAAAAAGTAGTGTGAAATCAAGCTAAAAATCACCGAATTCAGAACTCGGAGTCAACGGATATTCATAAAACCATTTACGTAAAGAAACCACTTTTCGCGGCTAAATAGGTGAAACGAGACCAACTAGCCACGAGTTCTGAAATCGAAATCCGAAAACCCAGGATTGTACAGCTCGAAAAGTAGTGTGAAATCAAGCTAAAAATCACCGACTTCAGAACTCGGAGTCAACGGATATTCATAAAACCGTTTACGGAAAGAAACCACATTTCGCGGCTAACAAGGTGAAACGAGACCTACTAGCCACGAGTTCTGAAATCGAAATCCGAAAACCCAGGATTGTAGAGCTCGAAAAGTAGTGTAAAATCAAGCTAAAAATCACCGAGTTCAGAACTCGGAGTCAACGGATATTCATAAAAACGTTTACGTAAAGAAACCACATTTCGCGGCTAACTAGGTGAAACGAGACCTACTAGCCACGAGTTCTGAAATCAAAATCTGAAACTCCAGGATCGTAGAGCTCAAAAATTAGTGTGAAATCAAGCTAAAAATCACCGAATTCAGAACTCGGAGTCAACGGATATTCATAAAATCGTTTACGTAAAGAAACCACTTTTCGCGGCTAAATAGGTGAATCGAGACCTACTAGCCACGTGTTTTGAAATAAAAATCCGAAATGCCATGATTGTAGACCTCGAAAAGTAGTGTGAAATCAAGCTAAAAATCACCGAATTCAGAACTCGGAGTCAAAGGATATTCATAAAACCAATTACGTAAAGAATTCACATTTCGCGGCTAACTAGGTGAAACGAGACCTACTAGCCACGAGTTCTGAAATCGAAATCCGAAAACCCAGGATTGTAGAGCTCGAAAAGTAGTGTAAAATCAAGCTAAAAATCACCGAGTTCAGAACTCGCAGTCAACGGATATTCATAAAACCGTTTACGTAAAGAAATCACATTTCGCGGCTAACTAGGTGAAACGAGACCAACTAGCCACGAGTTCTGAAATCAAAATCCGAAAAGCTAGGATGGTAGAGCTCGAAAAGTAGTGTGAAATCAAGCTAAAAATCACCGAATTCAGAACTCGGAGTCAACGGATATTCATAAAACCGTTAACTTAAAGAAACCACATTTCGCGGCTAACTAGGTGAAATGAGACCTACTAGCCACGAGTTCTGAAATCGAAATCTGAAAACCCAGGATTGTAGAGCTCGAAAACTAGTGTAAAATCAAGCTAAAAATCACCGAGTTCAGAACTCGGAGTCAACGGATATTCATAAAACCGTTTACGTAAAGAAATCAAATTTCGCGGCTAACTAGGTGAAACGAGACCAACCAGCCACTAGTTCTGAAATCAAAATCCGAAACGCCAGGATCGTAGAGCTCGAAAAGTAGTGTGAAATCAAGCTAAAAATCACCGACTTCAGAATTCGGAGTCAACGGATATTCATAAAACCGTTTACGTAAAGAAACCACATTTCGCGGCTAACTAGGTGAAACGAGACCTACTAGCTACGAGTTCTGAAATCGAAATCCGAAAACCCAGGATTGTACAGCTCGAAAAGTAGTGTGAAATCAAGCTAAAAATCACCGAATTCAGAACTCGGAGTCAACGGATATTCATAAAACCGTTTACGTAAAGAAACCACATTTCGCGGATAAATAGGTGAAACGAGACCAACTAGCCACGAGTTCTGAAATCAAAATTCGAAATGCCAGGATTGTAGAGCTCGAAAATTAGTGTGAAATCAAGCTAAAAATCACCGAATTCAGAACTCGGAGTCAACGGAGATTCATAAAACCGTTTACGTAAAGAAACCACATTTCGCTGCTAAATAGGTGAATCGAGACCTACTAGCCACGTGTTCTGAAATCCAAATCCAAGATGGCAGGATTGTAGACCTCGAAAAGTAGTGTGAAATCAAGCTAAAAATCACCGAATTCAGAACTCGGAGTCAAAGGATATTCATAAAACCATTTACGTAAAGAAACTACATTTCGCGGCTAAATAGGTGAAACGAGACCAACTACCACGAGTTCTGAAATCAAAATCCAAAACACCAGGATTGTAGAGCTCGAAAAGTAGTGTGTAATCAAGCTAAAAATCACCGAATTTAGAACTCGGAGTCAACGGATATTCATAAAACCGTTTATGTAAAGAAACCACATTTTGCGGCTAAATAGGTGAAACGAGACCAACTAGCCACGAGTTCTGAAATCAAAATTCGAAATGCCAGGATTGTAGAGCTCGAAAATTAGTGTGAAATCAAGCTAAAAATCACCGAATTCAGAACTCGGAGTCAAAGGATATTCATAAAACCGTTTATGTAAAGAAACTACATTTCGCGGCTAACTAGGTGAAACGAGACCTACTAGCCACGAGTTCTGAAATCAAAATCCGAAATGCCAGGATTTTAGAGCTCAAAAAGTAGTGTGAAATCAAGCTAAAAATCACCGAATTCAGAACTCGGAGTCAACGAATATTCATAAAACCGTTTAAGTAAAGAAACCACATTTTGCGGCTAACTAGGTGAAACGAGACCTACTAGCCACGAGTTCTGAAATCGAAATCCGAAAACCCAGGATTGTACAGCTCGAAAAGTAGTATGAAATCAAGCTAAAAATCACCGAATTCAGAACTCGGAGTCAACGGATATTCATAAAACCGTTTACGTAAAGAAACCACATTTCGCGGCTAACTAGGTGAAACGAGACCTACTAGCCACGAGTTCTGAAATCAAAATCCGAAAAACCAGGATTGTAGAGCTCAAAAAGTAGTGTGAAATCAAGCTAAAAATCACCGAATTCAGAACTCGGAGTCAACGGATATTCATAAAACCGTTTACGTAAAGAAACCACATTTCGCGGCTAACTAGGTGAAACGAGACCTACTAGCCACGAGTTCTGAAATCGAAATCCGAAAACCCAGGATTGTACAGCTCGAAAAGTAGTGTGAAATCAAGCAAAAAATCACCGACTTCAGAACTCGGAGTCAACGGATATTCATAAAACCGTTTACGTAAAGAAACCACATTTGGCGGCTAACTAGGTGAAACGAGACCTACTAGCTACGTGTTCTGAAATCGAAATCCGAAAACCCAGGATTGTACAGCTCGAAAAGTAGTGTGAAATCAAGCTAAAAATCACCGAATTCAGAACTCGGAGTCAACGGATATTCATAAAACCGTTTACGTAAAGAAACCACATTTCGCGGCTAACTAGGTGAAACGAGACCTACTAGCCACGAGTTTTGAACTCGAAATCCGAAAACCCAGGATTGTAGAGCTCGAAAAGTAGTGTGAAATCAAGCTAAAAATCACCCA
This sequence comes from Euonymus europaeus, assembly GCA_963580455.1. Lineage (NCBI taxonomy): Eukaryota > Viridiplantae > Streptophyta > Magnoliopsida > Celastrales > Celastraceae > Euonymus > Euonymus europaeus. The sequence goes on from OY756964.1 coordinate 727,991, forward strand.
ATTCAGAACTCGGAGTCAACGGATATTCATAAAACCGTTTACGTAAAGAAACCACATTTCGCGGCTAAATAGGTGAATCGAGACCTACTAGCCACGTGTTCTGAAATCCAAATCCAAGATGGCAGGATTGTAGACCTCGAAAAGTAGTGTGAAATCAAGCTAAAAATCACCGAATTCAGAACTCGGAGTCAAAGGATATTCATAAAACCGTTTACGTAAAGAAACCACATTTCGCGTCTAAATAGGTGAAACGAGACCAACTACCACGAGTTCTGAAATCAAAATCCGAAACACCAGGATTGTAGAGCTCGAAAAGTAGTGTGTAATCAAGCTAAAAATCACCGAATTTAGAACTCGGAGTCAACGGATATTCATAAAACCGTTTACGTAAAGAAACCACATTTCGCGGCTAACTAGGTGAAACGAGACCTACTAGCCACGAGTTCTGAAATCGAAATCCGAAAACCCAGGATTGTACAGCTCGAAAAGTAGTGTGAAATCAAGCTAAAAATCACCGAATTCAGAACTCGGAGTCAACGGATATTCATAAAACCGTTTACGTAAAGAAACCACATTTCGCGGCTAACTAGGTGAAACGAGACCTACTAGCCACGAGTTCTGAAATCAAAATCCAAAACGCCAGGATTGTAGAGCTCAAAAAGTAGTGTGAAATCAAGCTAAAAATCACCGAATTCAGAACTCGGAGTCAACGGATATTCATAAAACCGTTTATGTAAAGAAACCACATTTCGCGGCTAACTAGGTGAAACGAGACCTACTAGCCACGAGTTCTGAAATCGAAATCCGAAAACGCAGGATTGTACAGCTCGAAAAGTAGTGTGAAATCAAGCTAAAAATTACCGAATTCAGAACTCGGAGTCAACGGATATTCATAAAACCGTTTACGTAAAGAAACCACATTTCGCGGCTAACTAGGTGAAACGAGACCTACTAGCCACGAGTTTTGAAATCGAAATCCGAAAACCCAGGATTGTAGAGCTCGAAAAGTAGTGTGAAATCAAGCTAAAAATCACCGAATTCAGAACTCGGAGTCAACGGATATTCATAAAACCGTTTACGTAAAGAAACCACATTTCGCGGCTAACTAGGTGAAACGAGACCTACTAGCCACGAGTTCTGAAATCGAAATCCGAAAACCCAGGATTGTACAGCTCAAAAAGTAGTGTGAAATCAAGCTAAAAATCACCGAATTCAGAACTCGGAGTCAACGGATATTCATAAAACCATTAACGTAAAGAAACCACATTTCGCGGCTAACTAGGTGAAACGAGGCCTACTAGCCACGAGTTCTAAAATCGAAATCCGAAAACCCAGTATTTTACAGCTCGAAAAATAGTGTGAAATCAAGCTAAAAATCACCGAATTCAGAACTCGGAGTCAACGGATAATCATAAAACCGTTTACGTAAAGAAACCACATTTCGCGGCTAACTAGGTGAAACGAGACCTACTAGCCACGAGTTTTGAACTCGAAATCCGAAAACCCAGGATTGTAGAGCTCGAAAAGTAGTGTGAAATCAAGCTAAAAATCACCGAATTCAGAACTCGGAGTCAACGGATATTCATAAAACCGTTTACGTAAAGAAACCACATTTCGCGGCTAAATAGGTGAATCGAGACCTACTAGCCACGTGTTCTGAAATCCAAATCCAAGATGGCAGGATTGTAGACCTCGAAAAGTAGTGTGAAATCAAGCTAAAAATCACCGAATTCAGAACTCGGAGTCAAAGGATATTCATAAAACCGTTTACGTAAAGAAACCACATTTCGCGTCTAAATAGGTGAAACGAGACCAACTACCACGAGTTCTGAAATCAAAATCCGAAACACCAGGATTGTAGAGCTCGAAAAGTAGTGTGTAATCAAGCTAAAAATCACCGAATTTAGAACTCGGAGTCAACGGATATTCATAAAACCGTTTACGTAAAGAAACCACATTTCGCGGCTAACTAGGTGAAACGAGACCTACTAGCCACGAGTTCTGAAATCGAAATCCGAAAACCCAGGATTGTACAGCTCGAAAAGTAGTGTGAAATCAAGCTAAAAATCACCGAATTCAGAACTCGGAGTCAACGGATATTCATAAAACCGTTTACGTAAAGAAACCACATTTCGCGGCTAACTAGGTGAAACGAGACCTACTAGCCACGAGTTCTGAAATCAAAATCCAAAACGCCAGGATTGTAGAGCTCAAAAAGTAGTGTGAAATCAAGCTAAAAATCACCGAATTCAGAACTCGGAGTCAACGGATATTCATAAAACCGTTTATGTAAAGAAACCACATTTCGCGGCTAACTAGGTGAAACGAGACCTACTAGCCACGAGTTCTGAAATCGAAATCCGAAAACGCAGGATTGTACAGCTCGAAAAGTAGTGTGAAATCAAGCTAAAAATTACCGAATTCAGAACTCGGAGTCAACGGATATTCATAAAACCGTTTACGTAAAGAAACCACATTTCGCGGCTAACTAGGTGAAACGAGACCTACTAGCCACGAGTTTTGAAATCGAAATCCGAAAACCCAGGATTGTAGAGCTCGAAAAGTAGTGTGAAATCAAGCTAAAAATCACCGAATTCAGAACTCGGAGTCAACGGATATTCATAAAACCGTTTACGTAAAGAAACCACATTTCGCGGCTAACTAGGTGAAACGAGACCTACTAGCCACGAGTTCTGAAATCGAAATCCGAAAACCCAGGATTGTACAGCTCAAAAAGTAGTGTGAAATCAAGCTAAAAATCACCGAATTCAGAACTCGGAGTCAACGGATATTCATAAAACCATTAACGTAAAGAAACCACATTTCGCGGCTAACTAGGTGAAACGAGGCCTACTAGCCACGAGTTCTAAAATCGAAATCCGAAAACCCAGTATTTTACAGCTCGAAAAATAGTGTGAAATCAAGCTAAAAATCACCGAATTCAGAACTCGGAGTCAACGGATAATCATAAAACCGTTTGCTTAAAGAAACCACATTTCGCGGCTAACTAGGTGAAACGAGACCTACTAGCCACGAGTTCTGAAATCGAAATCTGAAAACCCAGGATTGTAGAGCTCGAAAACTAGTTTAAAATCAAGCTAAAAATCACCGAGTTCAGAACTCGGAGTCAACGGATATTCATAAAACCGTTTACGTAAGGAAATCACATTTCGCGGCTAACTAGGTGAAACGAGACCAACTAGCCACTAGTTCTGAAATCAAAATCAGAAAATCCAGGATCGTAGAGCTCGAAAAGTAGTGTGAAATCAAGCTAAAAATCACCGACTTCAGAACTCGGAGTCAACGGATATTCATAAAACCGTTTACGTAAAGAAACCACATTTCGCGGCTAACTAGGTGAAACGAGACCTACTAGCCACGAGTTCTGAAATCGAAATCCGAAAACCCATGATTGTAGAGCTCGAAAAGTAGTGTGAAATCAAGCTAAAAATCACCGAATTCAGAACTCGGAGTCAACGGATATTCATAAAACCATTTACGTAAAGAAACCACATTTCGCGGATAAATAGGTGAAACGAGACCAACTAGCCACGAGTTCTGAAATCAAAATCCGAAATGCCAGGATTGTGGAGCTCGAAAATTAGTGTGAAATCAAGCTAAAAATCACCGAATTCAGAACTCGGAGTCAATGGAGATTCATAAAACCGTTTACGTAAAGAAACCACATTTCGCGGCTAAACAGGTGAATCGAGACCTACTAGCCACGTGTTCTGAAATCCAAATCCAAGATGGCAGGATTGTAGACCTCGAAAAGTAGTGTGAAATCAAGCTAAAAATCACCGAATTCAGAACTCGGAGTCAAAGGATATTCATAAAACCGTTTACGTAAAGAAACCACATTTCGCGTCTAAATAGGTGAAACGAGACCAACTACCACGAGTTCTGAAATCAAAATCCGAAACACCAGGATTGTAGAGCTCGAAAAGTAGTGTGTAATCAAGCTAAAAATCACCGAATTTAGAACTCGGAGTCAACGGATATTCATAAAACCGTTTACGTAAAGAAACCACATTTCGCGGCTAACTAGGTGAAACGAGACCTACTAGCCACGAGTTCTGAAATCGAAATCCGAAAACCCAGGATTGTACAGCTCGAAAAGTAGTGTGAAATCAAGCTAAAAATCACCGACTTCAGAACTCGGAGTCAACGGATATTCATAAAACGGTTTACGTAAAGAAACCACATTTCGCGGCTAACAAGGTGAAACGAGACCTACTAGCCACGAGTTCTGAAATCGAAATCCGAAAACCCAGGATTGTACAGCTCGAAAAGTAGTGTGATATCAAGCTAAAAATCACCGAATTCAGAACTCGGAGTCAACGGATACTCATAAAACCGTTTACTTAAAGAAACCACATTTCGCGGCTAACTAGGTGAAACGAGACCTACTAGCCACGAGTTCTGAAATCGAAATCCGAAAACCCAGGATTGTAGAGCTCAAAAAGTAGTGTGAAATCAAGCTAAAAATCACCGAATTCAGAACTCGGAGTCAACGGATATTCATAAAACCATTTACGTAAAGAAACCACTTTTCGCGGCTAAATAGGTGAAACGAGACCAACTAGCCACGAGTTCTGAAATCGAAATCCGAAAACCCAGGATTGTACAGCTCGAAAAGTAGTGTGAAATCAAGCTAAAAATCACCGACTTCAGAACTCGGAGTCAACGGATATTCATAAAACCGTTTACGGAAAGAAACCACATTTCGCGGCTAACAAGGTGAAACGAGACCTACTAGCCACGAGTTCTGAAATCGAAATCCGAAAACCCAGGATTGTAGAGCTCGAAAAGTAGTGTAAAATCAAGCTAAAAATCACCGAGTTCAGAACTCGGAGTCAACGGATATTCATAAAAACGTTTACGTAAAGAAACCACATTTCGCGGCTAACTAGGTGAAACGAGACCTACTAGCCACGAGTTCTGAAATCAAAATCTGAAACTCCAGGATCGTAGAGCTCAAAAATTAGTGTGAAATCAAGCTAAAAATCACCGAATTCAGAACTCGGAGTCAACGGATATTCATAAAATCGTTTACGTAAAGAAACCACTTTTCGCGGCTAAATAGGTGAATCGAGACCTACTAGCCACGTGTTTTGAAATAAAAATCCGAAATGCCATGATTGTAGACCTCGAAAAGTAGTGTGAAATCAAGCTAAAAATCACCGAATTCAGAACTCGGAGTCAAAGGATATTCATAAAACCAATTACGTAAAGAATTCACATTTCGCGGCTAACTAGGTGAAACGAGACCTACTAGCCACGAGTTCTGAAATCGAAATCCGAAAACCCAGGATTGTAGAGCTCGAAAAGTAGTGTAAAATCAAGCTAAAAATCACCGAGTTCAGAACTCGCAGTCAACGGATATTCATAAAACCGTTTACGTAAAGAAATCACATTTCGCGGCTAACTAGGTGAAACGAGACCAACTAGCCACGAGTTCTGAAATCAAAATCCGAAAAGCTAGGATGGTAGAGCTCGAAAAGTAGTGTGAAATCAAGCTAAAAATCACCGAATTCAGAACTCGGAGTCAACGGATATTCATAAAACCGTTAACTTAAAGAAACCACATTTCGCGGCTAACTAGGTGAAATGAGACCTACTAGCCACGAGTTCTGAAATCGAAATCTGAAAACCCAGGATTGTAGAGCTCGAAAACTAGTGTAAAATCAAGCTAAAAATCACCGAGTTCAGAACTCGGAGTCAACGGATATTCATAAAACCGTTTACGTAAAGAAATCAAATTTCGCGGCTAACTAGGTGAAACGAGACCAACCAGCCACTAGTTCTGAAATCAAAATCCGAAACGCCAGGATCGTAGAGCTCGAAAAGTAGTGTGAAATCAAGCTAAAAATCACCGACTTCAGAATTCGGAGTCAACGGATATTCATAAAACCGTTTACGTAAAGAAACCACATTTCGCGGCTAACTAGGTGAAACGAGACCTACTAGCTACGAGTTCTGAAATCGAAATCCGAAAACCCAGGATTGTACAGCTCGAAAAGTAGTGTGAAATCAAGCTAAAAATCACCGAATTCAGAACTCGGAGTCAACGGATATTCATAAAACCGTTTACGTAAAGAAACCACATTTCGCGGATAAATAGGTGAAACGAGACCAACTAGCCACGAGTTCTGAAATCAAAATTCGAAATGCCAGGATTGTAGAGCTCGAAAATTAGTGTGAAATCAAGCTAAAAATCACCGAATTCAGAACTCGGAGTCAACGGAGATTCATAAAACCGTTTACGTAAAGAAACCACATTTCGCTGCTAAATAGGTGAATCGAGACCTACTAGCCACGTGTTCTGAAATCCAAATCCAAGATGGCAGGATTGTAGACCGCGAAAAGTAGTGTGAAATCAAGCTAAAAATCACCGAATTCAGAACTCGGAGTCAAAGGATATTCATAAAACCATTTACGTAAAGAAACTACATTTCGCGGCTAAATAGGTGAAACGAGACCAACTACCACGAGTTCTGAAATCAAAATCCAAAACACCAGGATTGTAGAGCTCGAAAAGTAGTGTGTAATCAAGCTAAAAATCACCGAATTTAGAACTCGGAGTCAACGGATATTCATAAAACCGTTTATGTAAAGAAACCACATTTTGCGGCTAAATAGGTGAAACGAGACCAACTAGCCACGAGTTCTGAAATCAAAATTCGAAATGCCAGGATTGTAGAGCTCGAAAATTAGTGTGAAATCAAGCTAAAAATCACCGAATTCAGAACTCGGAGTCAAAGGATATTCATAAAACCGTTTATGTAAAGAAACTACATTTCGCGGCTAACTAGGTGAAACGAGACCTACTAGCCACGAGTTCTGAAATCAAAATCCGAAATGCCAGGATTTTAGAGCTCAAAAAGTAGTGTGAAATCAAGCTAAAAATCACCGAATTCAGAACTCGGAGTCAACGAATATTCATAAAACCGTTTAAGTAAAGAAACCACATTTTGCGGCTAACTAGGTGAAACGAGACCTACTAGCCACGAGTTCTGAAATCGAAATCCGAAAACCCAGGATTGTACAGCTCGAAAAGTAGTATGAAATCAAGCTAAAAATCACCGAATTCAGAACTCGGAGTCAACGGATATTCATAAAACCGTTTACGTAAAGAAACCACATTTCGCGGCTAACTAGGTGAAACGAGACCTACTAGCCACGAGTTCTGAAATCAAAATCCGAAAAACCAGGATTGTAGAGCTCAAAAAGTAGTGTGAAATCAAGCTAAAAATCACCGAATTCAGAACTCGGAGTCAACGGATATTCATAAAACCGTTTACGTAAAGAAACCACATTTCGCGGCTAACTAGGTGAAACGAGACCTACTAGCCACGAGTTCTGAAATCGAAATCCGAAAACCCAGGATTGTACAGCTCGAAAAGTAGTGTGAAATCAAGCAAAAAATCACCGACTTCAGAACTCGGAGTCAACGGATATTCATAAAACCGTTTACGTAAAGAAACCACATTTGGCGGCTAACTAGGTGAAACGAGACCTACTAGCTACGTGTTCTGAAATCGAAATCCGAAAACCCAGGATTGTACAGCTCGAAAAGTAGTGTGAAATCAAGCTAAAAATCACCGAATTCAGAACTCGGAGTCAACGGATATTCATAAAACCGTTTACGTAAAGAAACCACATTTCGCGGCTAACTAGGTGAAACGAGACCTACTAGCCACGAGTTTTGAACTCGAAATCCGAAAACCCAGGATTGTAGAGCTCGAAAAGTAGTGTGAAATCAAGCTAAAAATCACCGAATTCAGAACTCGGAGTCAACGGATATTCATAAAACCGTTTACGTAAAGAAACCACATTTCGCGGCTAAATAGGTGAATCGAGACCTACTAGCCACGTGTTCTGAAATCCAAATCCAAGATGGCAGGATTGTAGACCTCGAAAAGTAGTGTGAAATCAAGCTAAAAATCACCGAATTCAGAACTCGGAGTCAAAGGATATTCATAAAACCGTTTACGTAAAGAAACCACATTTCGCGTCTAAATAGGTGAAACGAGACCAACTACCACGAGTTCTGAAATCAAAATCCGAAACACCAGGATTGTAGAGCTCGAAAAGTAGTGTGTAATCAAGCTAAAAATCACCGAATTTAGAACTCGGAGTCAACGGATATTCATAAAACCGTTTACGTAAAGAAACCACATTTCGCGGCTAACTAGGTGAAACGAGACCTACTAGCCACGAGTTCTGAAATCGAAATCCGAAAACCCAGGATTGTACAGCTCGAAAAGTAGTGTGAAATCAAGCTAAAAATCACCGAATTCAGAACTCGGAGTCAACGGATATTCATAAAACCGTTTACGTAAAGAAACCACATTTCGCGGCTAACTAGGTGAAACGAGACCTACTAGCCACGAGTTCTGAAATCAAAATCCAAAACGCCAGGATTGTAGAGCTCAAAAAGTAGTGTGAAATCAAGCTAAAAATCACCGAATTCAGAACTCGGAGTCAACGGATATTCATAAAACCGTTTATGTAAAGAAACCACATTTCGCGGCTAACTAGGTGAAACGAGACCTACTAGCCACGAGTTCTGAAATCGAAATCCGAAAACGCAGGATTGTACAGCTCGAAAAGTAGTGTGAAATCAAGCTAAAAATTACCGAATTCAGAACTCGGAGTCAACGGATATTCATAAAACCGTTTACGTAAAGAAACCACATTTCGCGGCTAACTAGGTGAAACGAGACCTACTAGCCACGAGTTTTGAAATCGAAATCCGAAAACCCAGGATTGTAGAGCTCGAAAAGTAGTGTGAAATCAAGCTAAAAATCACCGAATTCAGAACTCGGAGTCAACGGATATTCATAAAACCGTTTACGTAAAGAAACCACATTTCGCGGCTAACTAGGTGAAACGAGACCTACTAGCCACGAGTTCTGAAATCGAAATCCGAAAACCCAGGATTGTACAGCTCAAAAAGTAGTGTGAAATCAAGCTAAAAATCACCGAATTCAGAACTCGGAGTCAACGGATATTCATAAAACCATTAACGTAAAGAAACCACATTTCGCGGCTAACTAGGTGAAACGAGGCCTACTAGCCACGAGTTCTAAAATCGAAATCCGAAAACCCAGTATTTTACAGCTCGAAAAATAGTGTGAAATCAAGCTAAAAATCACCGAATTCAGAACTCGGAGTCAACGGATAATCATAAAACCGTTTACGTAAAGAAACCACATTTCGCGGCTAACTAGGTGAAACGAGACCTACTAGCCACGAGTTTTGAACTCGAAATCCGAAAACCCAGGATTGTAGAGCTCGAAAAGTAGTGTGAAATCAAGCTAAAAATCACCGAATTCAGAACTCGGAGTCAACGGATATTCATAAAACCGTTTACGTAAAGAAACCACATTTCGCGGCTAAATAGGTGAATCGAGACCTACTAGCCACGTGTTCTGAAATCCAAATCCAAGATGGCAGGATTGTAGACCTCGAAAAGTAGTGTGAAATCAAGCTAAAAATCACCGAATTCAGAACTCGGAGTCAAAGGATATTCATAAAACCGTTTACGTAAAGAAACCACATTTCGCGTCTAAATAGGTGAAACGAGACCAACTACCACGAGTTCTGAAATCAAAATCCGAAACACCAGGATTGTAGAGCTCGAAAAGTAGTGTGTAATCAAGCTAAAAATCACCGAATTTAGAACTCGGAGTCAACGGATATTCATAAAACCGTTTACGTAAAGAAACCACATTTCGCGGCTAACTAGGTGAAACGAGACCTACTAGCCACGAGTTCTGAAATCGAAATCCGAAAACCCAGGATTGTACAGCTCGAAAAGTAGTGTGAAATCAAGCTAAAAATCACCGAATTCAGAACTCGGAGTCAACGGATATTCATAAAACCGTTTACGTAAAGAAACCACATTTCGCGGCTAACTAGGTGAAACGAGACCTACTAGCCACGAGTTCTGAAATCAAAATCCAAAACGCCAGGATTGTAGAGCTCAAAAAGTAGTGTGAAATCAAGCTAAAAATCACCGAATTCAGAACTCGGAGTCAACGGATATTCATAAAACCGTTTATGTAAAGAAACCACATTTCGCGGCTAACTAGGTGAAACGAGACCTACTAGCCACGAGTTCTGAAATCGAAATCCGAAAACGCAGGATTGTACAGCTCGAAAAGTAGTGTGAAATCAAGCTAAAAATTACCGAATTCAGAACTCGGAGTCAACGGATATTCATAAAACCGTTTACGTAAAGAAACCACATTTCGCGGCTAACTAGGTGAAACGAGACCTACTAGCCACGAGTTTTGAAATCGAAATCCGAAAACCCAGGATTGTAGAGCTCGAAAAGTAGTGTGAAATCAAGCTAAAAATCACCGAATTCAGAACTCGGAGTCAACGGATATTCATAAAACCGTTTACGTAAAGAAACCACATTTCGCGGCTAACTAGGTGAAACGAGACCTACTAGCCACGAGTTCTGAAATCGAAATCCGAAAACCCAGGATTGTACAGCTCAAAAAGTAGTGTGAAATCAAGCTAAAAATCACCGAATTCAGAACTCGGAGTCAACGGATATTCATAAAACCATTAACGTAAAGAAACCACATTTCGCGGCTAACTAGGTGAAACGAGGCCTACTAGCCACGAGTTCTAAAATCGAAATCCGAAAACCCAGTATTTTACAGCTCGAAAAATAGTGTGAAATCAAGCTAAAAATCACCGAATTCAGAACTCGGAGTCAACGGATAATCATAAAACCGTTTGCTTAAAGAAACCACATTTCGCGGCTAACTAGGTGAAACGAGACCTACTAGCCACGAGTTCTGAAATCGAAATCTGAAAACCCAGGATTGTAGAGCTCGAAAACTAGTTTAAAATCAAGCTAAAAATCACCGAGTTCAGAACTCGGAGTCAACGGATATTCATAAAACCGTTTACGTAAGGAAATCACATTTCGCGGCTAACTAGGTGAAACGAGACCAACTAGCCACTAGTTCTGAAATCAAAATCAGAAAATCCAGGATCGTAGAGCTCGAAAAGTAGTGTGAAATCAAGCTAAAAATCACCGACTTCAGAACTCGGAGTCAACGGATATTCATAAAACCGTTTACGTAAAGAAACCACATTTCGCGGCTAACTAGGTGAAACGAGACCTACTAGCCACGAGTTCTGAAATCGAAATCCGAAAACCCATGATTGTAGAGCTCGAAAAGTAGTGTGAAATCAAGCTAAAAATCACCGAATTCAGAACTCGGAGTCAACGGATATTCATAAAACCATTTACGTAAAGAAACCACATTTCGCGGATAAATAGGTGAAACGAGACCAACTAGCCACGAGTTCTGAAATCAAAATCCGAAATGCCAGGATTGTGGAGCTCGAAAATTAGTGTGAAATCAAGCTAAAAATCACCGAATTCAGAACTCGGAGTCAATGGAGATTCATAAAACCGTTTACGTAAAGAAACCACATTTCGCGGCTAAACAGGTGAATCGAGACCTACTAGCCACGTGTTCTGAAATCCAAATCCAAGATGGCAGGATTGTAGACCTCGAAAAGTAGTGTGAAATCAAGCTAAAAATCACCGAATTCAGAACTCGGAGTCAAAGGATATTCATAAAACCGTTTACGTAAAGAAACCACATTTCGCGGCTAAATAGGTGAAACGAGACCAACTAGCCACGAGTTCTGAAATCAAAATCCAAAACACCAGGATTGTAGAGCTCGAAAAGTAGTGTGTAATCAAGCTAAAAATCACCGAATTTAGAACTCGGAGTCAACGGATATTCATAAAACCGTTTATGTAAAGAAACCACATTTTGCGGCAAACTAGGTGAAAATACACCAACTAGCCACGAGTTCTGAAATCAAAATCCGAAATGCCAGGATTGTAGAGCTCGAAAAGTAGTGTGTAATCAAGCTAAAAATCACCGAATTCAGAACTCGGAGTCAACGGATATTCATAAAACCGTTTACGTAAAGAAACCACATTTCGCGGCTAAATAGGTGAATCGATACCTACTAGCCAGGAGTTCTGAAATCAAAATCCGAAATGCCAGGATTGTAGAGCTCGAAAAGTAGTGTGAAATCAAGCTAAAAATCACCGAATTCAGAACTCGGAGTCAAAGGATATTCATAAAACCGTTTATGTAAAGAAACTACATTTCGCAGCTAACTAGGTGAAACGAGACCTACTAGCCACGAGTTCTGAAATCAAAATCCGAAACTCCAGGATTTTAGAGCTCAAAAAGTAGTGTGAAATCTAGCTAAAAATCACCGAATTCAGAACTCGGAGTCAACGGATATTCATAAAACCGTTTACGTAAAGAAACCACATTTCGCGGCTAATTAGGTGAAACGAGACCTACTAGCCACGAGTTCTGAAATCGAAATCCGAAAACCCAGGATTGTACAGCTCGAAAAGTAGTGTGAAATCAAGCTAAAAATCACCGAATTCAGAACTCGGAGTCAACGGATATTCATAAAACCGTTTACGTAAAGAAACCACATTTCGCGGCTAACTAGGTTAAACGAGACCTACTAGCCACGAGTTTTGAAATCGAAATCCGAAACGCCAGGATTGTACAGCTCGAAAAGTAGTGTGAAATCAAGCTAAAAATCACCGAATTCAGAATCGGAGTCAACGGATATTCATAAAACCGTTTACGTAAAGAAACCACATTTCGCGGCTAACTAGGTGAAACGAGACCTACTAGCCACGAGTTCTAAAATCGAAATCCGAATACCTAGGATTGTAGAGCTCGAAAAGTAGTGTGAAATCAAGCTAAAAATCACCGAATTCAGAACTCGGAGTCAACGGATATTCATAAAACCGTTTACGTAAAGAAACCACATTTCGCGGCTAACTAGGTGAAACGAGACCTACTAGCCACGAGTTCTGAAATCGAAATCCGAAAACCCAGGATTGTACAGCTCGAAAAGTAGTGTGAAATCAAGCTAAAAATCACCGAATTCAGAACTCGGAGTCAACGGATATTCATAAAACCGTTTACGTAAAGAAACCACATTTCGCGGCTAACTAGGTGAAACGAGACCTACTAGCCACGAGTTCTGAAATCAAAATCCAAAATGCCAGGATTGTAGAGCTCAAAAAGTAGTGTGAAATCAAGCTAAAAATCACCGAATTCAGAACTCGGAGTCAACGGATATTCATAAAACCGTTTATGTAAAGAAACCACATTTCGCGGCTAACTAGGTGAAACGAGACCTACTAGCCACGAGTTCTGAAATCGAAATCCGAAAACGCAGGATTGTACAGCTCGAAAAGTAGTGTGAAATCAAGCTAAAAATCACCGAATTCAGAACTCGGAGTCAACGGATATTCATAAAACCGTTTACGTAAAGAAACCACATTTCGCGGCTAACTAGGTGAAACGAGACCTACTAGCCACGAGTTTTGAAATCGAAATCCGAAAACCAGGATTGTAGAGCTCGAAAAGTAGTGTGAAATTAAGCTAAAAATCACCGAATTCAGAACTCAGAGTCAACGGATATTCATAAAACCGTTTACGTAAAGAAACCACATTTCGCGGCTAACTAGGTGAAACGAGACCTACTAGCCACGAGTTCTGAAATCGAAATCCGAAACGCCAGGATTGTACAGCTCGAAAAGTAGTGTGAAATCAAGCTAAAAATCACCGAATTCAGAATCGGAGTCAACGGATATTCATAAAACCGTTTACGTAAAGAAACCACATTTCGCGGCTAACTAGGTGAAACGAGACCTACTAGCCACGAGTTCTAAAATCGAAATCCGAATACCTAGGATTGTAGAGCTCGAAAAGTAGTGTGAAATCAAGCTAAAAATCACCGAATTCAGAACTCGGAGTCAACGGATATTCATAAAACCGTTTACGTAAAGAAACCACATTTCGCGGCTAACTAGGTGAAACGAGACCTACTAGCCACGAGTTCTGAAATCGAAATCCGAAAACCCAGGATTGTACAGCTCGAAAAGTAGTGTGAAATCAAGCTAAAAATCACCGAATTCAGAACTCGGAGTCAACGGATATTCATAAAACCGTTTACGTAAAGAAACCACATTTCGCGGCTAACTAGGTGAAACGAGACCTACTAGCCACGAGTTCTGAAATCAAAATCCAAAATGCCAGGATTGTAGAGCTCAAAAAGTAGTGTGAAATCAAGCTAAAAATCACCGAATTCAGAACTCGGAGTCAACGGATATTCATAAAACCGTTTATGTAAAGAAACCACATTTCGCGGCTAACTAGGTGAAACGAGACCTACTAGCCACGAGTTCTGAAATCGAAATCCGAAAACGCAGGATTGTACAGCTCGAAAAGTAGTGTGAAATCAAGCTAAAAATCACCGAATTCAGAACTCGGAGTCAACGGATATTCATAAAACCGTTTACGTAAAGAAACCACATTTCGCGGCTAACTAGGTGAAACGAGACCTACTAGCCACGAGTTTTGAAATCGAAATCCGAAAACCCAGGATTGTAGAGCTCGAAAAGTAGTGTGAAATCAAGCTAAAAATCACCGAATTCAGAACTCGGAGTCAACGGATATTCATAAAACCGTTTACGTAAAGAAACCACATTTCGCGGCTAACTAGGTGAAACGAGACCTACTAGCCACGAGTTCTGAAATCGAAATCCGAAACGCCAGGATTGTACAGCTCGAAAAGTAGTGTGAAATCAAGCTAAAAATCACCGAATTCAGAATCGGAGTCAACGGATATTCATAAAACCGTTTACGTAAAGAAACCACATTTCGCGGCTAACTAGGTGAAACGAGACCTACTAGCCACGAGTTCTAAAATCGAAATCCGAATACCTAGGATTGTAGAGCTCGAAAAGTAGTGTGAAATCAAGCTAAAAATCACCGAATTCAGAACTCGGAGTCAACGGATATTCATAAAACCGTTTACGTAAAGAAACCACATTTCGCGGCTAACTAGGTGAAACGAGACCTACTAGCCACGAGTTCTGAAATCGAAATCCGAAAACCCAGGATTGTACAGCTCGAAAAGTAGTGTGAAATCAAGCTAAAAATCACCGAATTCAGAACTCGGAGTCAACGGATATTCATAAAACCGTTTACGTAAAGAAACCACATTTCGCGGCTAACTAGGTGAAACGAGACCTACTAGCCACGAGTTCTGAAATCAAAATCCAAAACGCCAGGATTGTAGAGCTCAAATAGTAGTGTGAAATCAAGCTAAAAATCACCGAATTCAGAACTCGGAGTCAACGGATATTCATAAAACCGTTTATGTAAAGAAACCACATTTCGCGGCTAACTAGGTGAAACGAGACCTACTAGCCACGAGTTCTGAAATCGAAATCCGAAAACGCAGGATTGTACAGCTCGAAAAGTAGTGTGAAATCAAGCTAAAAATCACCGAATTCAGAACTCGGAGTCAACGGATATTCATAAAACCGTTTACGTAAAGAAACCACATTTCGCGGCTAACTAGGTGAAACGAGACCTACTAGCCACGAGTTCTGAAATCGAAATCCGAAAACCCAGGATTGTACAGCTCAAAAAGTAGTGTGAAATCAAGCTAAAAATCACCGAATTCAGAACTAGGAGTCAACGGATATTCATAAAACCGTTTACGTAAAGAAACCACATTTCGCGGCTAACTAGGTGAAACGAGACCTACTAGCCACGAGTTTTGAAATCGAAATCCGAAAACCCAGGATTGTAGAGCTCGAAAAGTAGTGTGAAATCAAGCTAAAAATCACCGAATTCAGAACTCGGAGTCAACGGATATTCATAAAACCGTTTACGTAAAGAAACCACATTTCGCGGCTAACTAGGTGAAACGAGACCTACTAGCCACGAGTTCTGAAATCGAAATCCGAAAACCCAGGATTGTAGAGCTCGAAAAGTAGTGTGAAATCAAGCTAAAAATCACCGAATTAAGAACTCGGAGTCAACGGATATTCATAAAACCGTTTACGTAAAGAAACCACATTTCGCGGCTAACTAGGTGAAACGAGACCTACTAGCCACGAGTTCTGAAATCAAAATCCGAAAACCCAGGATTGTACAGCTCAAAAAGTAGTGTGAAATCAAGCTAAAAATCACCGAATTCAGAACTCGGAGTCAACGGATATTCATAAAACCGTTTACGTAAAGAAACCACATTTCGCGGCTAACTAGGTGAAACGAGACCTACTAGCCACGAGTTCTGAAATCGAAATCCGAAAACCCAGGATTGTACAGCTCAAAAAGTAGTGTGAAATCAAGCTAAAAATCACCGAATTCAGAACTAGGAGTCAACGGATATTCATAAAACCGTTTACGTAAAGAAACCACATTTCGCGGCTAACTAGGTGAAACGAGACCTACTAGCCACGAGTTTTGAAATCAAAATCCGAAAACCCAGGATTGTAGAGCTCGAAAAGTAGTGTGAAATCAAGCTAAAAATCACCGAATTCAGAACTCGGAGTCAACGGATATTCATAAAACCGTTTACGTAAAGAAACCACATTTCGCGGCTAACTAGGTGAAACGAGACCTACTAGCCACGAGTTCTGAAATCGAAATCCGAAAACCCAGGATTGTAGAGCTCGAAAAGTAGTGTGAAATCAAGCTAAAAATCACCGAATTAAGAACTCGGAGTCAACGGATATTCATAAAACCGTTTACGTAAAGAAACCACATTTCGCGGCTAACTAGGTGAAACGAGACCTACTAGCCTCGAGTTCTGAAATCAAAATCCGAAACGCCAGGATTGTAGAGCTCAAAAAGTAGTGTGAAATCAAGCTAAAAATCACCGAATTCAGAACTCGGAGTCAACGGATATTCATAAAACCGTTTACGTAAAGAAACCACATTTCGCGGCTAACTAGGTGAAACGAGACCTACTAGCCACGAGTTCTGAAATCGAAATCCGAAAACGCAGGATTGTACAGCTCGAAAAGTAGTGTGAAATCAAGCTAAAAATCACCGAATTCAGAACTCGGAGTCAACGGATATTCATAAAACCGTTTACGTAAAGAAACCACATTTCGCGGCTAACTAGGTGAAACGAGACCTACTAGCCACGAGTTTTGAAATCGAAATCCGAAAACCCAGGATTGTAGAGCTCGAAAAGTAGTGTGAAATCAAGCTAAAAATCACCGAATTCAGAACTCGGAGTCAACGGATATTCATAAAACCGTTTACGTAAAGAAACCACATTTCGCGGCTAACTAGGTGAAACGAGACCTACTAGCCACGAGTTCTGAAATCAAAATCCAAAACGCCAGGATTGTAGAGCTCAAAAAGTAGTGTGAAATCAAGCTAAAAATCACCGAATTCAGAACTCGGAGTCAACGGATATTCATAAAACCGTTTATGTAAAGAAACCACATTTCGCGGCTAACTAGGTAAAACGAGACCTACTAGCCACGAGTTCTGAAATCGAAATCCGAAAACGCAGGATTGTACAGCTCGAAAAGTAGTGTGAAATCAAGCTAAAAATCACCGAATTCAGAACTCGGAGTCAACGGATATTCATAAAACCGTTTACGTAAAGGAACCACATTTCGCGGCTAACTAGGTGAAACGAGACCTACTAGCCACGAGTTTTGAAATCGAAATCCGAAAACCCAGGATTGTAGAGCTCGAAAAGTAGTGTGAAATCAAGCTAAAAATCACCGAATTCAGAACTCGGAGTCAACGGATATTCATAAAACCGTTTACGTAAAGAAACCACATTTCGCGGCTAACTAGGTGAAACGAGACCTACTAGCCACGAGTTCTGAAATCAAAATCCAAAACGCCAGGATTGTAGAGCTCAAAAAGTAGTGTGAAATCAAGCTAAAAATCACCGAATTCAGAACTCGGAGTCAACGGATATTCATAAAACCGTTTATGTAAAGAAACCACATTTCGCGGCTAACTAGGTGAAACGAGACCTACTAGCCACGAGTTCTGAAATCGAAATCCGAAAACGCAGGATTGTACAGCTCGAAAAGTAGTGTGAAATCAAGCTAAAAATCACCGAATTCAGAACTCGGAGTCAACGGATATTCATAAAACCGTTTACGTAAAGAAACCACATTTCGCGGCTAACTAGGTGAAACGAGACCTACTAGCCACGAGTTTTGAAATCGAAATCCGAAAACCCAGGATTGTAGAGCTTGAAAAGTAGTGTGAAATCAAGCTAAAAATCACCGAATTCAGAACTCGGAGTCAACGGATATTCATAAAACCGTTTACGTAAAGAAACCACATTTCGCGGCTAACTAGGTGAAACGAGACCTACTAGCCACGAGTTCTGAAATCGAAATCCGAAAACCCAGGATTGTACAGCTCAAAAAGTAGTGTGAAATCAAGCTAAAAATCACCGAATTCAGAACTCGGAGTCAACGGATATTCATAAAACCATTAACGTAAAGAAACCACATTTCGCGGCTAACTAGGTGAAACGAGGCCTACTAGCCACGAGTTCTAAAATCGAAATCCGAAAACCCAGGATTTTACAGCTCGAAAAATAGTGTGAAATCAAGCTAAAAATCACCGAATTCAGAACTCGGAGTCAACGGATAATCATAAAACCGTTTGCTTAAAGAAACCACATTTCGCGGCTAACTAGGTGAAACGAGACCTACTAGCCACGAGTTCTGAAATCGAAATCTGAAAACCCAGGATTGTAGAGCTCGAAAACTAGTTTAAAATCAAGCTAAAAATCACCGAGTTCAGAACTCGGAGTCAACGGATATTCATAAAACCGTTTACGTAAGGAAATCACATTTCGCGGCTAACTAGGTGAAACGAGACCAACTAGCCACTAGTTCTGAAATCAAAATCCGAAAATCCAGGATCGTAGAGCTCGAAAAGTAGTGTGAAATCAAGCTAAAAATCACCGACTTCAGAACTCAGAGTCAACGGATATTCATAAAACCGTTTACGTAAAGAAACCACATTTTGCGGCTAACTAGGTGAAACGAGACCTACTAGCCACGACTTCTGAAATCGAAATCCGAAAACCCATGATTGTACAGCTCGAAAAGTAGTGTGAAATCAAGCTAAAAATCACAGAATTCAGAACTCGGAGTCAACGGATATTCATAAAACCATTTACGTAAAGAAACCACATTTCGCGGATAAATAGGTGAAACGAGACCAACTAGCCACGAGTTCTGAAATCAAAATCCGAAATGCGAGGATTGTAGAGCTCGAAAATTAGTGTGAAATCAAGCTAAAAATCACCGAATTCAGAACTCGGAGTCAACGGAGATTCATAAAACCGTTTACGTAAAGAAACCACATTTCGCGGCTAAACAGGTGAATCGAGACCTACTAGCCACGTGTTCTGAAATCCAAATCCAAGATGCCAGGATTGTAGAGCTCGAAAATTAGTGTGAAATCAAGCTAAAAATCACCGAATTCAGAACTCGGAGTCAACGGAGATTCATAAAACCATTTACGTAAAGAAACCACATTTCGCGGATAAATAGGTGAAACGAGACCAACTAGCCACGAGTTCTGAAATCAAAATCCGAAATGCCAGGATTGTAGAGCTCGAAAATTAGAGTGAAATCAAGCTAAAAATCACCGAATTCAGAACTCGGAGTCAACGGATATTCATAAAACCGTTTACGTAAAGAAACCACATTTCGCGGCTAACTAGGTGAAACGAGACCTACTAGCCACGAGTTCTGAAATCCAAATCCGAAAACCCATGATTGTACAGCTCGAAAAGTAGTGTGAAATCAAGCTAAAAATCACCGAATTCAGAACTCGGAGTCAACGGATATTCATAAAACCATTTACGTAAAGAAACCACATTTCGCGGCTAAATAGGTGAAACGAGACCAACTAGCCACGAGTTCTGAAATCAAAATCCAAAACACCAGGATTGTAGAGCTCGAAAAGTAGTGTGTAATCAAGCTAAAAATCACCGAATTTAGAACTCGGAGTCAACGGATATTCATAAAACCGTTTATGTAAAGAAACCACATTTTGCGGCAAACTAGGTGAAAATACACCAACTAGCCACGAGTTCTGAAATCAAAATCCGAAATGCCAGGATTGTAGAGCTCGAAAAGTAGTGTGTAATCAAGCTAAAAATCACCGAATTCAGAACTCGGAGTCAATGGATATTCATAAAACCGTTTACGTAAAGAAACCACATTTCGCGGCTAAATAGGTGAATCGATACCTACTAGCCAGGAGTTCTGAAATCAAAATCCGAAATGCCAGGATTGTAGAGCTCGAAAAGTAGTGTGAAATCAAGCTAAAAATCACCGAATTCAGAACTCGGAGTCAAAGGATATTCATAAAACCGTTTATGTAAAGAAACCACATTTCGCAGCTAACTAGGTGAAACGAGACCTACTAGCCACGAGTTCTGAAATCAAAATCCGAAACGCCAGGATTGTACAGCTCGAAAAGTAGTGTGAAATCAAGCTAAAAATCACCGAATTCAGAACTCGGAGTCAACGGATATTCATAAAACCGTTTACGTAAAGAAACCACATTTCGCGGCTAATTAGGTGAAACGAGACCTACTAGCCACGAGTTCTGAAATCGAAATCCGAAAACCCAGGATTGTACAGCTCGAAAAGTAGTGTGAAATCAAGCTAAAAATCACCGAATTCAGAACTCGGAGTCAACGGATATTCATAAAACCATTTACGTAAAGAAACCACATTTCGCGGCTAAATAGGTGAAACGAGACCAACTAGCCACGAGTTCTGAAATCAAAATCCAAAACACCAGGATTGTAGAGCTCGAAAAGTAGTGTGTAATCAAGCTAAAAATCACCGAATTTAGAACTCGGAGTCAACGGATATTCATAAAACCGTTTATGTAAAGAAACCACATTTTGCGGCAAACTAGGTGAAAATACACCAACTAGCCACGAGTTCTGAAATCAAAATCCGAAATGCCAGGATTGTAGAGCTCGAAAAGTAGTGTGTAATCAAGCTAAAAATCACCGAATTCAGAACTCGGAGTCAATGGATATTCATAAAACCGTTTACGTAAAGAAACCACATTTCGCGGCTAAATAGGTGAATCGATACCTACTAGCCAGGAGTTCTGAAATCAAAATCCGAAATGCCAGGATTGTAGAGCTCGAAAAGTAGTGTGAAATCAAGCTAAAAATCACCGAATTCAGAACTCGGAGTCAAAGGATATTCATAAAACCGTTTATGTAAAGAAACCACATTTCGCAGCTAACTAGGTGAAACGAGACCTACTAGCCACGAGTTCTGAAATCAAAATCCGAAACGCCAGGATTGTACAGCTCGAAAAGTAGTGTGAAATCAAGCTAAAAATCACCGAATTCAGAACTCGGAGTCAACGGATATTCATAAAACCGTTTACGTAAAGAAACCACATTTCGCGGCTAATTAGGTGAAACGAGACCTACTAGCCACGAGTTCTGAAATCGAAATCCGAAAACCCAGGATTGTACAGCTCGAAAAGTAGTGTGAAATCAAGCTAAAAATCACCGAATTCAGAACTCGGAGTCAACGGATATTCATAAAACCGTTTACGTAAAGAAACCACATTTCGCGGCTAACTAGGTTAAACGAGACCTACTAGCCACGAGTTCTGAAATCGAAATCCGAAACGCCAGGATTGTACAGCTCGAAAAGTAGTGTGAAATCAAGCTAAAAATCACCGAATTCAGAATCGGAGTCAACGGATATTCATAAAACCGTTTACGTAAAGAAACCACATTTCGCGGCTAACTAGGTGAAGCGAGACCTACTAGCCACGAGTTCTAAAATCGAAATCCGAATACCTAGGATTGTAGAGCTCGAAAAGTAGTGTGAAATCAAGCTAAAAATCACCGAATTCAGAACTCGGAGTCAACGGATATTCATAAAACCGTTTACGTAAAGAAACCACATTTCGCGGCTAACTAGGTGAAACGAGACCTACTAGCCACGAGTTCTGAAATCGAAATCTGAAAACCCAGGATTGTACAGCTCGAAAAGTAGTGTGAAATCAAGCTAAAAATCACCGAATTCAGAACTCGGAGTCAAAGGATATTCATAAAACCGTTTACGTAAAGAAACCACATTTCGCGGCTAACTAGGTGAAAATACACGAACTAGCCACGAGTTCTGAAATCAAAATCCGAAATGCCAGGATTTTAGAGCTCGAAAAGTAGTGTGTAATCAAGCTAAAAATCAATGAATTAAGAACTCGGAGTCAACGGATATTCATAAAACCGTTTACGTAAAGAAAACACATTTCGCGGCTAAATAGGTGAATCGAGACCTACTAGCCACGAGTTCTGAAATCGAAATCCGAAACGCCAGGATTGTACAGCTCGAAAAGTAGTGTGAAATCAAGCTAAAAATCACCGAATTCAGAACTCGGAGTCAACGGATATTCATAAAACCGTTTACGTAAAGAAACCACATTTCGCGGCTAACTAGGTGAAACGAGACCTACTAGCCACGAGTTCTGAAATCGAAATCCGAAAACCCAGGATTGTACAGCTCGAAAAGTAGTGTGAAATCAAGCTAAAAATCACCGAATTCAGAACTCGGAGTCAACGGATATTCATAAAACCGTTTACGTAAAGAAACCACATTTCGCGGCTAACTAGGTGAAACGAGACCTACTAGCCACGAGTTCTGAAATCGAAATCCGAAACGCCAGGATTGTACAGCTCGAAAAGTAGTGTGAAATCAAGCTAAAAATCACCGAATTCAGAACTCGGAGTCAACGGATATTCATAAAACCGTTTACGTAAAGAAACCACATTTCGCGGCTAACTAGGTGAAACGAGACCTACTAGCCACGAGTTCTGAAATCAAAATCCGAAAACCCAGGATTGTAGAGCTCGAAAAGTAGTGTGAAATCAAGCTAAAAATCACCGAATTCAGAACTCGGAGTCAACGGATATTCATAAAATGGTTTACGTAAAGAAACCACATTTCGCGGCTAACTAGGTGAAACGAGACCTACAAGCCACGAGTTCTGAAATCAAAATCCAAAACACCAGGATTGTAGAGCTCGAAAAGTAGTGTGTAATCAAGCTAAAAATCACCGAATTTAGAACTCGGAGTCAACGGATATTCATAAAACCGTTTATGTAAAGAAACCACATTTTGCGGCAAACTAGGTGAAAATACACCAACTAGCCACGAGTTCTGAAATCAAAATCCGAAATGCCAGGATTGTAGAGCTCGAAAAGTAGTGTGTAATCAAGCTAAAAATCACCGAATTCAGAACTCGGAGTCAATGGATATTCATAAAACCGTTTACGTAAAGAAACCACATTTCGCGGCTAAATAGGTGAATCGATACCTACTAGCCAGGAGTTCTGAAATCAAAATCCGAAATGCCAGGATTGTAGAGCTCGAAAAGTAGTGTGAAATCAAGCTAAAAATCACCGAATTCAGAACTCGGAGTCAAAGGATATTCATAAAACCGTTTATGTAAAGAAACCACATTTCGCAGCTAACTAGGTGAAACGAGACCTACTAGCCACGAGTTCTGAAATCAAAATCCGAAACGCCAGGATTGTACAGCTCGAAAAGTAGTGTGAAATCAAGCTAAAAATCACCGAATTCAGAACTCGGAGTCAACGGATATTCATAAAACCGTTTACGTAAAGAAACCACATTTCGCGGCTAATTAGGTGAAACGAGACCTACTAGCCACGAGTTCTGAAATCGAAATCCGAAAACCCAGGATTGTACAGCTCGAAAAGTAGTGTGAAATCAAGCTAAAAATCACCGAATTCAGAACTCGGAGTCAACGGATATTCATAAAACCGTTTACGTAAAGAAACCACATTTCGCGGCTAACTAGGTTAAACGAGACCTACTAGCCACGAGTTCTGAAATCGAAATCCGAAACGCCAGGATTGTACAGCTCGAAAAGTAGTGTGAAATCAAGCTAAAAATCACCGAATTCAGAATCGGAGTCAACGGATATTCATAAAACCGTTTACGTAAAGAAACCACATTTCGCGGCTAACTAGGTGAAGCGAGACCTACTAGCCACGAGTTCTAAAATCGAAATCCGAATACCTAGGATTGTAGAGCTCGAAAAGTAGTGTGAAATCAAGCTAAAAATCACCGAATTCAGAACTCGGAGTCAACGGATATTCATAAAACCGTTTACGTAAAGAAACCACATTTCGCGGCTAACTAGGTGAAACGAGACCTACTAGCCACGAGTTCTGAAATCGAAATCTGAAAACCCAGGATTGTACAGCTCGAAAAGTAGTGTGAAATCAAGCTAAAAATCACCGAATTCAGAACTCGGAGTCAAAGGATATTCATAAAACCGTTTACGTAAAGAAACCACATTTCGCGGCTAACTAGGTGAAAATACACGAACTAGCCACGAGTTCTGAAATCAAAATCCGAAATGCCAGGATTTTAGAGCTCGAAAAGTAGTGTGTAATCAAGCTAAAAATCAATGAATTAAGAACTCGGAGTCAACGGATATTCATAAAACCGTTTACGTAAAGAAAACACATTTCGCGGCTAAATAGGTGAATCGAGACCTACTAGCCACGAGTTCTGAAATCGAAATCCGAAACGCCAGGATTGTACAGCTCGAAAAGTAGTGTGAAATCAAGCTAAAAATCACCGAATTCAGAACTCGGAGTCAACGGATATTCATAAAACCGTTTACGTAAAGAAACCACATTTCGCGGCTAACTAGGTGAAACGAGACCTACTAGCCACGAGTTCTGAAATCGAAATCCGAAAACCCAGGATTGTACAGCTCGAAAAGTAGTGTGAAATCAAGCTAAAAATCACCGAATTCAGAACTCGGAGTCAACGGATATTCATAAAACCGTTTACGTAAAGAAACCACATTTCGCGGCTAACTAGGTGAAACGAGACCTACTAGCCACGAGTTCTGAAATCGAAATCCGAAACGCCAGGATTGTACAGCTCGAAAAGTAGTGTGAAATCAAGCTAAAAATCACCGAATTCAGAACTCGGAGTCAACGGATATTCATAAAACCGTTTACGTAAAGAAACCACATTTCGCGGCTAACTAGGTGAAACGAGACCTACTAGCCACGAGTTCTGAAATCAAAATCCGAAAACCCAGGATTGTAGAGCTCGAAAAGTAGTGTGAAATCAAGCTAAAAATCACCGAATTCAGAACTCGGAGTCAACGGATATTCATAAAATCGTTTACGTAAAGAAACCACATTTCGCGGCTAACTAGGTGAAACGAGACCTACTAGCCACGAGTTCTGAAATCAAAATCCAAAACACCAGGATTGTAGAGCTCGAAAAGTAGTGTGTAATCAAGCTAAAAATCACCGAATTTAGAACTCGGAGTCAACGGATATTCATAAAACCGTTTATGTAAAGAAACCACATTTTGCGGCTAACTAGGTGAAAATACACCAACTAGCCACGAGTTCTGAAATAAAAATCCGAAATGCCAGGATTTTAGAGCTCGAAAAGTAGTGTGTAATCAATCTAAAAATCACCGAATTCAGAACTCGGAGTCAACGGATATTCATAAAACCGTTTACGTAAAGAAACCACATTTCGCGGCTAACTAGGTGAAACGAGACCTACTAGCCACGAGTTCTGAAATCGAAATCCGAAAACCCAGGATTGTACAGCTCGAAAAGTAGTGTGAAATCAAGCTAAAAATCACCGAATTCAGAACTCGGAGTCAACGGATATTCATAAAACCGTTTACGTAAAGAAACCACATTTCGCGGCTAACTAGGTGAAACGAGACCTACTAGCCACGAGTTCTGAAATCGAAATCCGAAACGCCAGGATTGTACAGCTCGAAAAGTAGTGTGAAATCAAGCTAAAAATCACCGAATTCAGAACTCGGAGTCAACGGATATTCATAAAACCGTTTACGTAAAGAAACCACATTTCGCGGCTAACTAGGTGAAACGAGACCTACTAGCCACGAGTTCTGAAATCAAAATCCGAAAACCCAGGATTGTAGAGCTCGAAAAGTAGTGTGAAATCAAGCTAAAAATCACCGAATTCAGAACTCGGAGTCAACGGATATTCATAAAATCGTTTACGTAAAGAAACCACATTTCGCGGCTAACTAGGTGAAACGAGACCTACTAGCCACGATTTCTGAAATCAAAATCCAAAACACCAGGATTGTAGAGCTCGAAAAGTAGTGTGTAATCAAGCTAAAAATCACCGAATTTAGAACTCGGAGTCAACGGATATTCATAAAACCGTTTATGTAAAGAAACCACATTTTGCGGCTAACTAGGTGAAAATACACCAACTAGCCACGAGTTCTGAAATCAAAATCCGAAATGCCAGGATTTTAGAGCTCGAAAAGTAGTGTGTAATCAATCTAAAAATCACCGAATTCAGAACTCGGAGTCAACGGATATTCATAAAACCGTTTACGTAAAGAAACCACATTTCGCGGCTAAATAGGTGAATCGAGACCTACTAGCCAAGAGTTCTGAAATCAAAATCCGAAATGCCAGGATTGTAGAGCTCGAAAAGTAGTGTGAAATCAAGCTAAAAATCACCGAATTCAGAACTCGGAGTCAAAGGATATTCATAAAACCGTTTATGTAAAGAAACCACATTTCGCAGCTAACTAGGTGAAACGAGACCTACTAGCCACGAGTTCTGAAATCAAAATCCGAAACGCCAGGATTTTAGAGCTCAAAAATTACTGTGAAATCAAGCTAAAAATCACCGAATTCAGAACTCGGAGTCAACGGATATTCATAAAACCGTTTACGTAAAGAAACCACATTTCGCGGCTAACTAGGTGAAACGAGACCTACTAGCCACGAGTTCTGAAATCGAAATCCGAAAACCCAGGATTGTACAGCTCGAAAAGTAGTGTGAAATCAAGATAAAAATCACCGAATTCAGAACTCGGAGTCAACGGATATTCATAAAACCGTTTACGTAAAGAAACCACATTTCGCGGCTAACTAGGTGAAACGAGACCTACTAGCCACGAGTTCTGAAATCGAAAACCGAAACGCCAGGATTGTACAGCTCGAAAAGTAGTGTGAAATCAAGCTAAAAATCACCGAATTCAGAACTCGGAGTCAACGGATATTCATAAAACCGTTTACGTAAAGAAACCACATTTCGCGGCTAACTAGGTGAAACGAGACCTACTAGCCACGAGTTCTAAAATCGAAATCCGATTACCTAGGATTGTAGAGCTCGAAAAGTAGTGTGAAATCAAGCTAAAAATCACCGAATTCAGAACTCGGAGTCAACGGATATTCATAAAACCGTTTACGTAAAGAAACCACATTTCGCGGCTAACTAGGTGAAACGAGACCTACTAGCCACGAGTTCTGAAATCGAAATCTGAAAACCCAGGATTGTACAGCTCAAAAATTAGTGTGAAATCAAGCTAAAAATCACCGAATTCAGAACTCGGAGTCAACGGATATTCATAAAACCGTTTACGTAAAGAAACCACATTTCACGGCTAACTAGGTGAAACGAGACCTACTAGCCACGAGTTCTGAAATCAAAATACGAAAACCCAGGATTGTAGAGCTCGAAAAGTAGTGTGAAATCAAGCTAAAAATCACCGAATTCAGAACTCGGAGTCAACGGATATTCATAAAACCGTTTACGTAAAGAAACCACATTTCGCGGCTAACTAGGTGAAACGAGACCTACTAGCCACGAGTTCTGAAATCAAAATCCGAAAACCCAGGATTGTACAGCTCAAAAAGTAGTGTGAAATCAAGCTAAAAATCACCGAATTCAGAACTCGGAGTCAACGGATATTCATAAAACCGTTTACGTAAAGAAACCACATTTCGCGGCTAACTAGGTGAAACGAGACCTACTAGCCACGAGTTCTGAAATCGAAATCCGAAAACCCAGGATTGTACAGCTCAAAAAGTAGTGTGAAATCAAGCTAAAAATCACCGAATTCAGAACTAGGAGTCAACGGATATTCATAAAACCGTTTACGTAAAGAAACCACATTTCGCGGCTAACTAGGTGAAACGAGACCTACTAGCCACGAGTTCTGAAATCGAAATCCGAAAACCCAGGATTGTAGAGCTCGAAAAGTAGTGTGAAATCAAGCTAAAAATCACCGAATTAAGAACTCGGAGTCAACGGATATTCATAAAACCGTTTACGTAAAGAAACCACATTTCGCGGCTAACTAGGTGAAACGAGACCTACTAGCCACGAGTTCTGAAATCAAAATCCGAAAACCCAGGATTGTACAGCTCAAAAAGTAGTGTGAAATCAAGCTAAAAATCACCGAATTCAGAACTCGGAGTCAACGGATATTCATAAAACCGTTTACGTAAAGAAACCACATTTCGCGGCTAACTAGGTGAAACGAGACCTACTAGCCACGAGTTCTGAAATCGAAATCCGAAAACCCAGGATTGTACAGCTCAAAAAGTAGTGTGAAATCAAGCTAAAAATCACCGAATTCAGAACTAGGAGTCAACGGATATTCATAAAACCGTTTACGTAAAGAAACCACATTTCGCGGCTAACTAGGTGAAACGAGACCTACTAGCCACGAGTTTTGAAATCAAAATCCGAAAACCCAGGATTGTAGAGCTCGAAAAGTAGTGTGAAATCAAGCTAAAAATCACCGAATTCAGAACTCGGAGTCAACGGATATTCATAAAACCGTTTACGTAAAGAAACCACATTTCGCGGCTAACTAGGTGAAACGAGACCTACTAGCCACGAGTTCTGAAATCGAAATCCGAAAACCCAGGATTGTAGAGCTCGAAAAGTAGTGTGAAATCAAGCTAAAAATCACCGAATTAAGAACTCGGAGTCAACGGATATTCATAAAACCGTTTACGTAAAGAAACCACATTTCGCGGCCAACTAGGTGAAACGAGACCTACTAGCCTCGAGTTCTGAAATCAAAATCCAAAACGCCAGGATTGTAGAGCTCAAAAAGTAGTGTGAAATCAAGCTAAAAATCACCGAATTCAGAACTCGGAGTCAACGGATATTCATAAAACCGTTTATGTAAAGAAACCACATTTTGCGGCTAAATAGGTGAAACGAGACCTTCCAGCCACGAGTTCTGAAATCGAAATCCGAAAACGCAGGATTGTACAGCTCGAAAAGTAGTATGAAATCAAGCTAAAAATTCCCGAATTCAGAACTCGGAGTCAACGGATATTCATAAAACCGTTTACGTAAAGAAACCACATTTCGCGGCTAACTAGGTGAAACGAGACCTACTAGCCACGAGTTCTGAAATCAAAATCCGAAACACCAGGATTGTAGAGCTCAAAAAGTAGTGTGAAATCAAGCTAAAAATCACCGAATTCAGAACTCGGAGTCAACGGATATTCATAAAACCGTTTACGTAAAGAAACCACATTTCGCGGCTAACTAGGTGAAACGAGACCTACTAGCCACGAGTTCTGAAATCGAAATCCGAAAACCCAGGATTGTACAGCTCAAAAAGTAGTGTGAAATCAAGCTAAAAATCACCGAATTCAGAACTAGGTGTCAACGGATATTCATAAAACCGTTTACGTAAAGAAACCACATTTCGCGGCTAACTAGGTGAAACGAGACCTACTAGTCACGAGTTTTGAAATCGAAATCCGAAAAACCAGGATTGTAGAGCTCGAAAAGTAGTGTGAAATCAAGCTAAAAATCACCGAATTCAGAGCTCGGAGTCAACGGATATTCATAAAACCGTTTACGTAAAGAAACCACATTTCGCGGCTAACTAGGTGAAACGAGACCTACTAGCCACGAGTTCTGAAATCGAAATCCGAAAACGCAGGATTGTAGAGCTCGAAAAGTAGTGTGAAATCAAGCTAAAAATCACCGAATTAAGAACTCGGAGTCAACGGATATTCATAAAACCGTTTACGTAAAGAAACCACATTTCGCGGCTAACTAGGTGAAACGAGACCTACTAGCCTCGAGTTCTGAAATCAAAATCCGAAACGCAAGGATTGTAGAGCTCAAAAAGTAGTGTGAAATCAAGCTAAAAATCACCGAATTCAGAACTCGGAGTCAACGGATATTCATAAAACCGTTTATGTAAAGAAACCACATTTTGCGGCTAACTAGGTGAAACGAGACCTTCCAGCCACGAGTTCTGAAATCGAAATCCGAAAACGCAGGATTGTACAGCTCGAAAAGTAGTATGAAATCAAGCTAAAAATTCCCGAATTCAGAACTCGGAGTCAACGGATATTCATAAAACCGTTTACGTAAAGAAACCACATTTCGCGGCTAACTAGGTGAAACGAGACCTACTAGCCACGAGTTCTGAAATCAAAATCCGAAACACCAGGATTGTAGAGCTCAAAAAGTAGTGTGAAATCAAGCTAAAAATCACCGAATTCAGAACTCGGAGTCAACGGATATTCATAAAACCGTTTACGTAAAGAAACCACATTTCGCGGCTAACTAGGTGAAACGAGACCTACTAGCCACGAGTTCTGAAATCGAAATCCGAAAACCCAGGATTGTACAGCTCAAAAAGTAGTGTGAAATCAAGCTAAAAATCACCGAATTCAGAACTAGGAGTCAACGGATATTCATAAAACCGTTTACGTAAAGAAACCACATTTCGCGGCTAACTAGGTGAAACGAGACCTACTAGTCACGAGTTTTGAAATCGAAATCCGAAAAACCAGGATTGTAGAGCTCGAAAAGTAGTGTGAAATCAAGCTAAAAATCACCGAATTCAGAGCTCGGAGTCAACGGATATTCATAAAACCGTTTACGTAAAGAAACCACATTTCGCGGCTAACTAGGTGAAACGAGACCTACTAGCCACGAGTTCTGAAATCGAAATCCGAAAACCCAGGATTGTACAGCTCGAAAAGTAGTGTGAAATCAAGCTGAAAATCACCGAATTAAGAACTCGGAGTCAACGGATATTCATAAAACCGTTTACGTAAAGAAACCACATTTCGCGGCTAACTAGGTGAAACGAGACCTACTAGCCTCGAGTTCTGAAATCAAAATCCGAAACGCCAGGATTGTAGAGCTCAAAAAGTAGTGTGGAAATCAAGCTAAAAATCACCGAATTCAGAACTCGGAGTCAACTGATATTCATAAAACCGTTTACATAAAGAAACCACATTTCGCGGCTAACTAGGTGAAACGAGACCTACTAGCCACGAGTTCTGAAATCGAAATCCGAAAACGCAGGATTGTACAGCTCGAAAAGTTGTATGAAATCAAGCTAAAAATCACCGAATTCAGAACTCGGAGTCAACGGATATTCATAAAACCGTTTATGTAAAGAAACCACATTTCGCGGCTAACTAGGTGAAACGAGACCTACTAGCCACGAGTTTTGAAATCAAAATCCGAAAACGCAGGATTGTACAGCTCGAAAAGTAGTATGAAATCAAGCTAAAAATCCCCGAATTCAGAACTCGGAGTCAACGGATATTCATAAAACCGTTTACGTAAAGAAACCACATTTCGCGGCTAACTAGGTGAAACGAGACCTACTATCCACGAGTTTTGAAATCGAAATCCGAAAACCCAGGATTGTAGAGCTCGAAAAGTAGTGTGAAATCAATCTAAAAATCACCGAATTCAGAACTCGGAGTCAACGGATATTCATAAAACCGTTTACGTAAAGAAACCACATTTCGCGGCTAACTAGGTGAAACGAGACCTACTAGCCACGAGTTTTGAAATCGAAATCCAAAAACCCAGGATTGTAGAGCTCGAAAAGTAGTGTGAAATCAATCTAAAAATCACCGAATTCAGAACTCGGAGTCAACGGATATTCATAAAACCGTTTACGTAAAGAAACCACATTTCGCGGCTAACTAGGTGAAACGAGACCTACTAGCCACGAGTTCTGAAATCGAAATCCGAAAACGCAGGATTGTACAGCTCGAAAAGTAGTGTGAAATCAAGCTAAAAATCACCGAATTCAGAACTCGGAGTCAACGGATATTCATAAAACCGTTTATGTAAAGAAACCACATTTCGCGGCTAACTAGGTGAAACGAGACCTACTAGCCACGAGTTTTGAAATCGAAATCCGAAAACGCAGGATTGTACAGCTCGAAAAGTAGTATGAAATCAAGCTAAAAATCCCCGAATTCAGAACTCGGAGTCAACGGATATTCATAAAACCGTTTACGTAAAGAAACCACATTTCGCGGCTAACTAGGTGAAACGAGACCTACTAGCCACGAGTTCTGAAATCGAAATCCGAAAACGCAGGATTGTAGAGCTCGAAAAGTAGTGTGAAATCAAGCTAAAAATCACCGAATTCAGAACTCGGAGTCAACGGATATTCATAAAACCGTTTACGTAAAGAAACCACATTTCGCGGCTAACTAGGTGAAACGAGACTTACTAGTCACGAGTTCTGAAATCGAAATCCGAAAACCCAGGATTGTACAGCTCGAAAAGTAGTGTGAAATCAAGCTAAAAATCACCGAATTCAGAACTCGGAGTCAACGGATATTCATAAAACCGTTTACATAAAGAAACCACATTTCGCGGCTAACTAGGTGAAACGAGACCTACTAGCCACGAGTTCTGAAATCAAAATCCGAAATGCCAGGATTGTAGAGCTCAAAAAGTAGTGTGAAATCAAGCTAAAAATCCCCGAATTCAGAACTCGGAGTCAACGGATATTCATAAAACCGTTTACGTAAAGAAACCACATTTCGCGGCTAACTAGGTGAAACGAGACCTACTAGCCACGAGTTTTGAAATCGAAATCCGAAAACGCAGGATTGTACAGCTCGAAAAGTAGTGTGAAATCAAGCTAAAAATCACCGAATTCAGAACTCGGAGTCAACGGATATTCATAAAACCGTTTATGTAAAGAAACCACATTTCGCGGCTAACTAGGTGAAACGTGACCTACTAGCCACGAGTTCTGAAATCGAAATCCGAAAACGCAGGATTGTACAGCTCGAAAAGTAGTGTGAAATCAAGCTAAAAATCACCGAATTCAGAACTCGGAGTCAACGGATATTCATAAAACCGTTTATGTAAAGAAACCACATTTCGCGGCTAACTAGGTGAAACGAGACCTACTAGCCACGAGTTTTGAAATCGAAATCCGAAAACGCAGGATTGTACAGCTCAAAAAGTAGTATGAAATCAAGCTAAAAATCCCCGAATTCAGAACTCGGAGTCAACGGATATTCATAAAACCGTTTACGTAAAGAAACCACATTTCGCGGCTAACTAGGTGAAACGAGACCTACTAGCCACGAGTTCTGAAATCGAAATCCGAAAACGCAGGATTGTAGAGCTCGAAAAGTAGTGTGAAATCAAGCTAAAAATCACCGAATTCAGAACTCGGAGTCAACGGATATTCATAAAACCGTTTAGGTAAAGAAACCACATTTCGCGGCTAACTAGGTGAAACGAGACTTACTAGTCACGAGTTCTGAAATCGAAATCCGAAAACCCAGGATTGTACAGCTCGAAAAGTAGTGTGAAATCAAGCTAAAAATCACCGAATTCAGAACTCGGAGTCAACGGATATTCATAAAACCGTTTACATAAAGAAACCACATTTCGCGGCTAACTAGGTGAAACGAGACCTACTAGCCACGAGTTCTGAAATCAAAATCCGAAACGCCAGGATTGTAGAGCTCAAAAAGTAGTGTGAAATCAAGCTAAAAATCCCCGAATTCAGAACTCGGAGTCAACGGATATTCATAAAACCGTTTACGTAAAGAAACCACATTTCGCGGCTAACTAGGTGAAACGAGACCTACTAGCCACGAGTTTTGAAATCGAAATCCGAAAACGCAGGATTGTACAGCTCGAAAAGTAGTGTGAAATCAAGCTAAAAATCACCGAATTCAGAACTCGGAGTCAACGGATATTCATAAAACCGTTTATGTAAAGAAACCACATTTCGCGGCTAACTAGGTGAAACGAGACCTACTAGCCACGAGTTCTGAAATCGAAATCCGAAAACGCAGGATTGTACAGCTCGAAAAGTAGTGTGAAATCAAGCTAAAAATCACCGAATTCAGAACTCGGAGTCAACGGATATTCATAAAACCGTTTATGTAAAGAAACCACATTTCGCGGCTAACTAGGTGAAACGAGACCTACTAGCCACGAGTTTTGAAATCGAAATCCGAAAACGCAGGATTGTACAGCTCGAAAAGTAGTATGAAATCAAGCTAAAAATCCCCGAATTCAGAACTCGGAGTCAACGGATATTCATAAAACCGTTTACGTAAAGAAACGACATTTCGCGGCTAACTAGGTGAAACGAGACCTACTAGCCACGAGTTTTGAAATCGAAATCCGAAAACCCAGGATTGTAGAGCTCGAAAAGTAGTGTGAAATCAATCTAAAAATCACCGAATTCAGAACTCGGAGTCAACGGATATTCATAAAACCGTTTACGTAAAGAAACCACATTTCGCGGCTAACTAGGTGAAACGAGACTTACTAGTCACGAGTTCTGAAATCGAAATCCGAAAACCCAGGATTGTACAGCTCGAAAAGTAGTGTGAAATCAAGCTAAAAATCACCGAATTCAGAACTCGGAGTCAACGGATATTCATAAAACCGTTTACGTAAAGAAACCACATTTCGCGGCTAACTAGGTGAAACGAGACCTACTAGCCACGAGTTCTGAAATCAAAATCCGAAACGCCAGGATTGTAGAGCTCAAAAAGTAGTGTGAAATCAAGCTAAAAATCACCGAATTCAGAACTCGTAGTCAACGGATATTCATAAAACCGTTTACGTAAAGAAACCACATTTCGCGGCTAACTAGGTGAAAAGAGACCTACTGGCCACGAGTTCTGAAATCGAAATCCGAAAACGCCAGGATTGTACAGCTCGAAAAGTAGTGTGAAATCAAGCTAAAAATCACCGAATTCAGAACTCGGAGTCAACGGATATTCATAAAAACGTTTATGTAAAGAAACCACATTTCGCGGCTAACTAGGTGAAACGAGACCTACTAGCCACGAGTTCTGAAATCGAAATCCGAAAACGCAGGATTGTACAGCTCGAAAAGTAGTGTGAAATCAAGCTAAAAATCACCGAATTCAGAACTCGGAGTCAACGGATATTCATTAAACCGTTTACGTAAAGAAACCACATTTCGCGGCTAACTAGGTGAAACGAGACCTACTAGCCACGAGTTTTGAAATCGAAATCCGAAACCCAGGATTGTAGAGCTCGAAAAGTAGTGTGAAATCATGCTAAAAATCACCGAATTCAGAACTCGGAGTCAACGGATATTCATAAAACCGTTTATGTAAAGAAACCACATTTTGCGGCTAACTAGGTGAAACGAGACCTACTAGCCACGAGTTCTGAAATCGAAATCCGAAAACGCAGGATTGTACAGCTCGAAAAGTAGTGTGAAATCAAGCTAAAAATCACCGAATTCAGAACTCGGAGTCAACGGATATTCATAAAACCGTTTACGTAAAGAAACCACATTTCGCGGCTAACTAGGTGAAAAGAGACCTACTAGCCACGAGTTCTGAAATCGAAATCCGAAAACGCCAGGATTGTAGAGCTCGAAAAGTAGTGTGAAATCAAGCTAAAAATCACCGAATTCAGAACTCGGAGTCAACGGATATTCATAAAACCGTTTATGTAAAGAAACCACATTTTGCGGCTAACTAGGTGAAACGAGACCTACTAGCCACGAGTTCTGAAATCGAAATCCGAAAACGCAGGATTGTACAGCTCGAAAAGTAGTGTGAAATCAAGCTAAAAATCACCGAATTCAGAACTCGGAGTCAACGGATATTCATAAAACCGTTTACGTAAAGAAACCACATTTCGCGGCTAACTAGGTGAAACGAGACCTACTACCCACGAGTTTTGAAATCGAAATCCGAAACCCAGGATTGTAGAGCTCGAAAAGTAGTGTAAAATCAAGCTAAAAATCACCGAGTTCAGAACTCGGAGTCAACGGATATTCATAAAACCGTTTACGTAAAGAAATCACATTTCGCGGCTAACTAGGTTAAACGAGACCAAGTAGCCACGAGTTCTGAAATCAAAATCCGAAATGCCAGGATTGTAGAGCTCAAAAAGTAGTGTGAAATCAAGCTAAAAATCACCGAATTCAGAACTCGGAGTCAACGGATATTCATAAAACCGTTTACGTAAAGAAACCGCATTTCGCGACTAACTAGGTGAAGCGAGACCTACTAGCCACGAGCTCTGAAATCAAACTCCGAAACGCCAGGATTGTAGAGCTCAAAAAGTAGTGTGAAATCAAGCTAAAAATCACCGAATTCAGAACTCGGAGTCAACGGATATTCATAAAACCGTTTACGTAAAGAAACCACATTTCGTGGCTAACTAGCTGAAACGAGACCTACTAGCCACGTGTTCTGAAATCGAAATCCGAAAACTCAGGATTGTAGAGCTCAAAAAGTAGTGTGAAATCAAGCTAAAAATCACCGAATTCAGAACTCGGAGTCAACGGATATTCATAAAACCGTTTACGTAAAGAAACCACATTTCGCGGCTAACTAGGTGAAACGAGACCAACTAGCCACGAGTTCTGAAATCAAAATCCGAAAATCCAGGATTGTAGAGCTCGAAAATTAGTGTAAAATCAAGCTAAAAATCACCGAGTTCAGAACTCGGAGTCAACGGATATTCATAAAACCGTTTACGTAAAGAAACCACATTTCGCGGCTAACTAGGTGAAACGAGACCTACTAGCCACGAGTTCTGAAATCAAAATCCGAAATGCCAGGATTGTAGAGCTCAAAAAGTAGTGTGAAATCAAGCTAAAAATCACCAAATTCAGAACTCGGAGTCAACGGATATTCATAAAACCGTTTACGTAAAGAAACCACATTTCGCGGCTAACTAGGTGAAACGAGACCTACTAGCCACGAGTTCTGAAATCGAAATCCGAAAACGCCAGGATTGTAGAGCTCGAAAAGTAGTGTGAAATCAAGCTAAAAATCACCGAATTCAGAACTCGGAGTCAACGGATATTCATAAAACCGTTTATGTAAAGAAACCACATTTTGCGGCTAACTAGGTGAAACGAGACCTACTAGCCACGAGTTCTGAAATCGAAATCCGAAAACGCAGGATTGTACAGCTCGAAAAGTAGTGTGAAATCAAGCTAAAAATCACCGAATTCAGAACTCGGAGTCAACGGATATTCATAAAACCGTTTACGTAAAGAAACCACATTTCGCGGCTAACTAGGTGAAACGAGACCTACTACCCACGAGTTTTGAAATCGAAATCCGAAACCCAGGATTGTAGAGCTCGAAAAGTAGTGTAAAATCAAGCTAAAAATCACCGAGTTCAGAACTCGGAGTCAACGGATATTCATAAAACCGTTTACGTAAAGAAATCACATTTCGCGGCTAACTAGGTTAAACGAGACCAAGTAGCCACGAGTTCTGAAATCAAAATCCGAAATGCCAGGATTGTAGAGCTCAAAAAGTAGTGTGAAATCAAGCTAAAAATCACCGAATTCAGAACTCGGAGTCAACGGATATTCATAAAACCGTTTACGTAAAGAAACCGCATTTCGCGACTAACTAGGTGAAGCGAGACCTACTAGCCACGAGCTCTGAAATCAAACTCCGAAACGCCAGGATTGTAGAGCTCAAAAAGTAGTGTGAAATCAAGCTAAAAATCACCGAATTCAGAACTCGGAGTCAACGGATATTCATAAAACCGTTTACGTAAAGAAACCACATTTCGTGGCTAACTAGCTGAAACGAGACCTACTAGCCACGTGTTCTGAAATCGAAATCCGA
Source organism: Euonymus europaeus (assembly GCA_963580455.1). Taxonomy (NCBI): domain Eukaryota; kingdom Viridiplantae; phylum Streptophyta; class Magnoliopsida; order Celastrales; family Celastraceae; genus Euonymus; species Euonymus europaeus. The sequence goes on from OY756964.1 coordinate 765,638, forward strand.
AAACTCAGGATTGTAGAGCTCAAAAAGTAGTGTGAAATCAAGCTAAAAATCACCGAATTCAGAACTCGGAGTCAACGGATATTCATAAAACCGTTTACGTAAAGAAACCACATTTCGCGGCTAACTAGGTGAAACGAGACCAACTAGCCACGAGTTCTGAAATCAAAATCCGAAAATCCAGGATTGTAGAGCTCGAAAATTAGTGTAAAATCAAGCTAAAAATCACCGAGTTCAGAACTCGGAGTCAACGGATATTCATAAAACCGTTTACGTAAAGAAACCACATTTCGCGGCTAACTAGGTGAAACGAGACCTACTAGCCACGAGTTCTGAAATCAAAATCCGAAATGCCAGGATTGTAGAGCTCAAAAAGTAGTGTGAAATCAAGCTAAAAATCACCAAATTCAGAACTCGGAGTCAACGGATATTCATAAAACCGTTTACGTAAAGAAACCACATTTCGCGGCTAACTAGGTGAAACGAGACCTACTAGCCACGAGTTCTGAAATCGAAATCCGAAAACCCAGGATTTTACAGCTCGAAAAGTAGTGTGAAATCAAGCTAAAAATCACCGAATTCAGAACTCGGAGTCAACGGATATTCATAAAACCGTTTACGTAAAGAAACCACATTTCGCGGCTAACTAGGTGAAACGAGACCTACTAGCCACGAGTTCTGAAATCGAAATCCGAAAACCCAGGATTGTAGAGCTCGAAAAGTAGTGTGAAATCAAGCTAAAAATCACCGAATTCAGAACTCGGAGTCAACGGATATTCATAAAACCGTTTACGTAAAGAAACCACATTTCGCGGCTAACTAGGTGAAACGAGACCTACTAGCCACGAGTTCTGAAATCAAAATCCGAAACGCCAGGATTGTAGAGCTCAAAAAGTATTGTGAAATCAAGCTAAAAATCACCGAATTCGGAACTCGGAGTCAACGGATATTCATAAAACCGTTTACGTAAAGAAACCACATTTCGCGGCTAACTAGGTGAAATCAAGACCTACTATCCGCGAGTTCTGAAATCAAAATCCGAAATGCCAGGATTGTAGAGCTCGAAAAGTAGTGTGAAATCAAGCCAAAAATCACCGAATTCAGAACTCGGAGTCAACGGACATTCATAAAACCGTTTACGTAAAGAAACCACATTTCGCGGCTAACTAGGTGAAACGAGACCTACTAGCCACGAGTTCTGAAATCGAAATCCGAAAACCCAGGATTGTACAGCTCGAAAAGTAGTGTGAAATCAAGCTAAAAATCACCGAATTCAGAACTCGGAGTCAACGGATATTCATAAAACCGTTTACGTAAAGAAACCACATTTCGCGGCTAACTAGGTGAAACGAGACCTACTAGCCACGAGTTCTGAAATCAAAATCCGAAACGCCAGGATTGTAGAGCTCAAAAAGTAGTGTGAAATCAAGCTAAAAATCACCGAATTCGGAACTCGGAGTCAACGGACATTCATAAAACCGTTTACGTAAAGAAACCACATTTCGCGGCAAAATAGGTGAATCGAGACCTACTAGCCACGTGTTCTGAAATCCAAATCCGAAATGCCAGGATTGTAGACCTCGAAAAGTAGTGTGAAATCAAGCTAAAAATCACCGAATTCATAACTCGGAGTCAAAGGATATTCATAAAACCGTTTACGTAAAGAAACCACATTTCGCGGCTAACTAGGTGAAACGAGACCTACTAGCCACGAGTTCTGAAATCGAAATCCGAAAACCCAGGATTGTAGAGCTCGAAAATTAGTGTAAAATCAAGCTAAAAATCACCGAGTTCAGAACTCGGAGTCAACGGATATTCATAAAACCGTTTACGTAAAGAAATCACATTTCGCGGCTAACTAGGTTAAACGAGACCAAGTAGCCACGAGTTCTGAAATCAAAATCCGAAACGCCAGGATTGTAGAGCTCAAAAAGTAGTGTGAAATCAAGCTAAAAATCACCGAATTCAGAACTCGGAGTCAACGGATATTCATAAAACCGTTTACGTAAAGAAACCACATTTCGCGGCTAACTAGGTGAAACGAGACCTACTAGCCACGAGTTCTGAAATCAAAATCCGAAACGCCAGGATTGTAGAGCTCAAAAAGTAGTGTGAAATCAAGCTAAAAATCACCGAATTCAGAACTCGGAGTCAACGGATATTCATAAAACCGTTTACGTAAAGAAACCACATTTCGCGGCAAAATAGGTGAATCGAGACCTACTAGCCACGTGTTCTGAAATCCAAATCCGAAATGCCAGGATTGTAGACCTCGAAAAGTAGTGTGAAATCAAGCTAAAAATCACCGAATTCATAACTCGGAGTCAAAGGATATTCATAAAACCGTTTACGTAAAGAAACCACATTTCGCGGCTAACTAGGTGAAACGAGACCTACTAGCCACGAGTTCTGAAATTGAAATCCGAAAACCCAGGATTGTAGAGCTCGAAAATTAGTGTAAAATCAAGCTAAAAATCACCGAGTTCAGAACTCGGAGTCAACGGATATTCATAAAACCGTTTACGTAAAGAAATCACATTTCGCGGCTAACTAGGTTAAACGAGACCAAGTAGCCACGAGTTCTGAAATCAAAATCCGAAACGCCAGGATTGTAGAGCTCAAAAAGTAGTGTGAAATCAAGCTAAAAATCACCGAATTCAGAACTCGGAGTCAACGGATATTCATAAAACCGTTTACGTAAAGAAACCACATTTCGCGGCTAACTAGGTGAAACGAGACCTACTAGCCACGAGTTCTGAAATCAAAATCCGAAACGCCAGGATTGTAGAGCTCAAAAAGTAGTGTGAAATCAAGCTAAAAATCACCGAATTCAGAACTCGGAGTCAACGGATATTCATAAAACCGTTTACGTAAAGAAACCACATTTTGCGGCTAACTAGGTGAAACGAGACCTACTAGCCACGAGTTCTGAAATCGAAATCCGAAAACCCAGGATTGTAGAGCTCGAAAAGTAGTGTGAAATCAAGCTAAAAATCACCGAATTCAGAACTCGGAGTCAACGGATATTCATAAAACCGTTTACGTAAAGAAACCATATTTCGCGGCTAACTAGGTGAAACGAGACCTACTAGCCACGAGTTCTGAAATCAAAATCCGAAATGCCAGGATTGTAGAGCTCCAAAAGTAGTGTGAAATCAAGCTAAAAATCACCGAATTCAGAACTCGGAGTCAACGGATATTCATAAAACCGTTTATGTAAAGAAACAATATTTCGCGGCTAACTAGGTGAAACGAGACCTACTAGCCACGAGTTCGGAAATCGAAATCCGAAAACCCAGGATTGTACAGCTCGAAAAGTAGTGTGAAATCAAGCTAAAAATCACCGAATTCAGAACTCGGAGTCAACGGATATTCATAAAACCGTTTACGTAAAGAAACCACATTTCGCGGATAACTAGGTGAAACGAGACCTACTAGCCACCAGTTCTGAAATCAAAATCCGAAATTCCAGGATTGTAGAGCTCAAAAAGTAGTGTGAAATCAAGCTAAAAATCACCGAATTCAGAACTCGGAGTCAACGGATATTCATAAAACCGTTTACGTAAAGAAACCACATTTCGCGGCTAACTAGGTGAAACGAGACCTACTAGCCACGAGTTCTGAAATCAAAATCCGAAACGCCAGGATTGTAGAGCTCAAAAAGTAGTGTGAAATCAAGCTAAAAATCACCGAATTCGGAACTCGGAGTCAACGGATATTCATAAAACCGTTTACGTAAAGAAACCACATTTCGCGGCTAAATAGGTGAAATCGAGACCTACTATCCGCGAGTTCTGAAATCAAAATCCGAAATGCCAGGATTGTAGAGCTCGAAAAGTAGTGTGAAATCAAGCCAAAAATCACCGAATTCAGAACTTGGAGTCAACGGACATTCATAAAACCGTTTACATAAAGAAACCACATTTCGCGGCTAACTAGGTGAAACGAGACCTACTAGCCACGATTTCTGAAATCAAAATCCGAAATGCCAGGATTGTAGAGCTCGAAAAGTAGTGTGAAATCAAGCCAAAAATCACCGAATTCAGAACTCGGAGTCAACGGACATTCATAAAACCGTTTACATAAAGAAACCACATTTCGCGGCTAACTAGGTGAAACGAGACCTACTAGCCACGAGTTCTGAAATCAAAATCCGAAATGCCAGGATTGTAGAGCTCAAAAAGTAGTGTGAAATCAAGCTAAAAATCACCGAATTCAGAACTCGGAGTCAACGGATATTCATAAAACCGTTTACGTAAAGAAACCACATTTCGCGGCCAACTAGGTGAAACAAGACCTACTAGCCACGAGTTCTGAAATCGAAATCCGAAAACCCAGGATTGTACAGCTCGAAAAGTAGTGTGAAATCAAGCTAAAAATCACCGAATTCAGAACTCGGAGTCAACGGATATTCATAAAACCGTTTACATAAAGAAACCACATTTCGCGGATAACTAGGTGAAACGAGACCTACTAGCCACGAGTTCTGAAATCGAAATCCGAAACGACAGGATTGTAGAGCTCAAAAAGTAGTGTGAAATCAAGCTAAAAATCACCGAATTCAGAACTCGGAGTCAACGGATATTCATAAAACCGTTTACGTAAAGAAACCACATTTCGCGGCTAACTAGGTGAAACGATACCTACTAGCCACGAGTTCTGAAATCGAAATCCGAAAACACAGGATTGTACAGCTCGAAAAGTAGTGTGAAATCAAGCTAAAAATCACCGAATTCAGAACTCAGAGTCAACGGATATTCATAAAACCGTTTACTTAAAGAAACCACATTTCGCGGCTAACTAGGTGAAACGAGACCTACTAGCCACGAGTTCTGAAATCGAAATCCGAAAACCCAGGATTGTAGAGCTCGAAAATTAGTGTAAAATCAAGCTAAAAATCACCGAGTTCAGAACTCGGAGTCAACGGATATTCATAAAACCGTTTAGTAAAGAAATCACATTTCGCGGCTAACTAGGTTAAACGAGACCAACTGGCCACGAGTTCTGAAATCAAAATCCGAAATGCCAGGATCGTAGAGATCGAAAAGTAGTGTGAAATCAAGCAAAAAATCACCGAATTCACAACTCGGAGTCAACGGATATTCATAAAACCGTTAACGTAAAGAAACCACATTTCGCGGCTAACTAGGTGAAACGAGACCTAGTAGCCACGAGTTCTGAAATCAAAATCCGAAAACCCAGGATTGTACAGCTCGAAAAGTAGTGTGAAATCAAGCTAAAAATCACCGAATTCGGAACTCGGAGTCAACGGATATTCATAAAACCGTTTATGTAAAGAAACCACATTTTGCGGCTAACTAGGTGAAAATAGATCTACTAGCCACGAGTTCTGAAATCAAAATCCGAAATGCCAGGATTGTAGAGCTCAAAAAGTAGTGTGAAATCAAGCTAAAAATCACCGAATTCAGAACTCGGAGTCAACGGATATTCATAAAACCGTTTACGTAAAGAAACCACATTTCGCGGCTAACTAGGTGAAACGAGACCTACTAGCCACGAGTTCTGAAATCGAAATCCGAAAAACCAGGATTATACAGCTCGAAAAGTAGTGTGAAATCAAGCTAAAAATCACCGAATTCAGAACTCAGAGTCAACGGATATTCATAAAATCGTTTACATAAAGAAACCACATTTCGCGGCTAACTAGGTGAAACGAGACCTACTAGCCACGAGTTCTGAAATCAAAATCCGAAAACCCAGGATTGTAGAGCTCGAAAATTAGTGTAAAATCAAGCTAAAAATCACCGAATTCGGAACTCGGAGTCAACGGATATTCATAAAACCGTTTATGTAAAGAAACCACATTTTGCGGCTAACTAGGTGAAAATAGATCTACTAGCCACGAGTTCTGAAATCAAAATCCGAAATTCCAGGATTGTAGAGCTCAAAAAGTAGTGTGAAATCAAGCTAAAAATCACCGAATTCAGAACTCGGAGTCAACGGATATTCATAAAACCGTTTACGTAAAGAAACCACATTTCGCGGCAAACTAGGTGAAACGAGACCTACTAGCCACGAGTTCTGAAATCAAAATCCGAAAACCCAGGATTGTACAGCTCGAAAAGTAGTGTGAAATCAAGCTAAAAATCACCGAATTCAGAACTCGGAGTCAACGGATATTCATAAAACCGTTTACGTAAAGAAACCATATTTCGCGGCTAACTAGGTGAAACGAGACCTACTAGCCACGAGTTCTGAAATCAAAATCCGAAATGCCTGGATTGTAGAGCTCCAAAAGTAGTGTGAAATCAAGCTAAAAATTACCGAATTCAGAACTCGGAGTCAACGTATATTCATAAAACCGTTTATGTAAAGAAACAATATTTCGCGGCTAACTAGGTGAAACGAGACCTACTAGCCACGAGTTCGGAAATCGAAATCCGAAAACCCAGGATTGTACAGCTCGAAAAGTAGTGTTAAATCAAGCTAAAAATCACCGAATTCAGAACTCGGAGTCAACAGATATTCATAAAACCGTTTACGTAAAGAAACCACATTTCGCGGATAACTAGGTGAAACGAGACCTACTAGCCACCAGTTCTGAAATCAAAATCCGAAATTCCAGGATTGTTGAGCTCAAAAAGTAGTGTGAAATCAAGCTAAAAATCACCGAATTCAGAACTCGGAGTCAACGGATATTCATAAAACCGTTTACGTAAAGAAACCACATTTCGCGGCTAACTAGGTGAAACGAGACCTACTAGCCACGAGTTCTGAAATTGAAATCCGAAAACCCAGGATTGTAGAGCTCGAAAAGTAGTGTGAAATCAAGCTAAAAATCACCGAATTCAGAACTCTGAGTCAACTGATATTCATAAAACCGTTTACGTAAAGAAACCACATTTCGCGGCTAAATAGGTGAAACAAGACCTACTAGCCACGAGTTCTGAAATCAAAATCCGAAACGCCAGGATTGTAGAGCTCAAAAAGTAGTGTGAAATCAAGCTAAAAATCACCGAATTCGGAACTCGGAGTCAACGGATATTCATAAAACCGTTTACGTAAAGAAACCACATTTCGCGGCTAACTAGGTGAAATCGAGACCTACTATCCGCGAGTTCTGAAATCAAAATCCGAAATACCAGGATTGTAGAGCTCGAAAAGTAGTGTGAAATCAAGCCAAAAATCACCGAATTCAGAACTCGGAGTCAACGGACATTCATAAAACCGTTTGCATAAAGAAACCACATTTCGCGGCTAACTAGTTGAAACGAGACCTACTAGCCACGAGTTCTGAAATCAAAATCCGAAATGCCAGAATTGTAGAGCTCGAAAAGTAGTGTGAAATCAAGCCAAAAATCACCGAATTCAGAACTCGGAGTCAACGGATATTCATAAAACCGTTTACGTAAAGAAACCACATTTCGCGGGCAACTAGGTGAAACGAGACCTAGTAGCCACGAGTTCTGAAATCAAAATCCGAAAACCCAGGATTGTACAGCTCGAAAAGTAGTGTGAAATCAAGCTAAAAATCACCGAATTCAGAACTCGGAGTCAACGGATATTCATAAAACCGTTTACGTAAAGAAACCACATTTCGGGGATAAATAGGTGAAACGAGACCAACTAGCCACGAGTTCTGAAATCAAAATCCGAAATGCCAGGATTGTAGAGCTCGAAAAGTAGTGTGAAATCAAGCTAAAAATCACCGAATTCGGAACTCGGAGTCAACGGATATTCATAAAACCGTTTACGTAAAGAAACCACATTTCGCGGCTAAATAGGTGAAACGAGACCATCTAGCCACGTGTTCTGAAATCAAAATCCGAAATGCCAGGATTGTAGAGCTCGAAAAGTAGTGTGTAATCAAGCTAAAAATCACCGAATTCGGAACTCGGAGTCAACGGATATTCATAAAACCGTTTATGTAAAGAAACCACATTTTGCGGCTAACTAGGTGAAAATAGATCTACTAGCCACGAGTTCTGAAATCAAAATCTGAAATGCCAGGATTGTAGAGCTCAAAAAGTAGTGTGAAATCAAGCTAAAAATCACCGAAATCAGAACTCGGAGTCAACGGATATTCATAAAACCGTTTACGTAAAGAAACCACATTTCGCGGCTAACTAGGTGAAACGAGACCTACTAGCCACGAGTTCTGAAATCGAAATCCGAAAACCCAGGATTGTACAGCTCGAAAAGTAGTGTGAAATCAAGCTAAAAATCACCGAATTCAGAACTCGGAGTCAACGGATATTCATAAAATCGTTTACATAAAGAAACCACATTTCGCGGCTAACTAGGTGAAACGAGACCTACTAGCCACGAGTTCTGAAATCAAAATCCGAAAACCCAGGATTGTAGAGCTCGAAAATTAGTGTAAAATCAAGCTAAAAATCACCGAATTCGGAACTCGGAGTCAACGGATATTCATAAAACCGTTTATGTAAAGAAACCACATTTTGCGGCTAACTAGGTGAAAATAGATCTACTAGCCACGAGTTCTGAAATCAAAATCCGAAGTGCCAGGATTGTAGAGCTCAAAAAGTAGTGTGAAATCAAGCTAAAAATCACCGAATTCAGAACTCGGAGTCAACGGATATTCATAAAACCGTTTACGTAAAGAAACCACATTTCGCGGCTAACTAGGTGAAACGAGACCTACTAGCCACGAGTTCTGAAATCAAAATCCGAAAACCCAGGATTGTACAGCTCGAAAAGTAGTGTGAAATCAAGCTAAAAATCACCGAATTCAGAACTCGGAGTCAACGGATATTCATAAAACCGTTTACGTAAAGAAACCACATTTCGCGGCTAACTAGGTGAAACGAGACCTACTTGCCACGAGTTCTGAAATCGAAATCCGAAACTCCAGGATTGTATAGCTCAAAAAGTAGTGTGAAATCAAGCTAAAAATCACCGAATTCAGAACTCGGAGTCAACGGATATTCATAAAACCGTTTACGTAAAGAAACCATATTTCGCGGCTAACTATGTGAAACGAGACCTACTAGCCACGAGTTCTGAAATCGAAATCCGAAAACCCAGGATTGTACAGCTCGAAAAGTAGTGTGAAATCAAGCTAAAAATCACCGAATTCAGAACTCGGAGTCAACGGATATTCATAAAACCGTTTACGTAAAGAAACCACATTTCGCGGCTAACTAGGTGAAACGAGACCTACTAGCCACGAGTTCTGAAATAAAAATCCGAAAACCCAGGATTGTAGAGCTCGAAAATTAGTGTAAAATCAAGCTAAAAATCACCGAATTCAGAACTCGGAGTCAACGGATATTCATAAAACCGTTTACGTAAAGAAACCACATTTCGCGGCTAACTAGGTGAAACGAGACCTAGTAGCCACGAGTTCTGAAATCGAAATCCGAAAACCCAGGATTGTACAGCTCGAAAAGTAGTGTGAAATCAAGCTAAAAATCACCGAATTCAGAACTCGGAGTCAACGGATATTCATAAAACCGTTTACGTAAAGAAACCACATTTCGGGGATAAATAGGTGAAACGAGACCAACTAGCCACGAGTTCTGAAATCAAAATCCGAAACGCCAGGATTGTAGAGCTCGAAAAGTAGTGTGAAATCAAGCTAAAAATCACCGAATTCAGAACTCGGAGTCAACGGATATTCATAAAACCGTTTATGTAAAGAAACCACATTTCGCGGCTAAATAGGTGAATCGAGACCTACTAGCCACGTGTTCTGAAATCCAAATCCGAAATGCTAGGATTGTAGACCTCTAAGAGTAGTGTGAAATCAAGAAAAAACCACCGAATTCAGAACTCGGAGTCAAAGGATATTCGTAAAACCGTTTACGTAAAGAAACCACATTTCGCGGCTAACTAGGTGAAACGAGACCTACTAGCCACGAGTTCTGAAATCAAAATCCGAAACGCCAAGATTGTAGAGCTCGAAAAGTAGTATGAAATCAAGCTAAAAATCACCGAATTCAGAACTCGGAGTCAACGGATATTCATAAAACCGTTTACGTAAAGAAACCACATTTCGCGGCTAAATAGGTGAAACGAGACCATCTAGCCACGAGTTCTGAAATCAAAATCCAAAACCCCAGGATTGTAGAGCTCGAAAAGTAGTGTGTAATCAAGCTAAAAATCACCGAATTCGGAACTCGGAGTCAACGGATATTCATAAAACCGTTTATGTAAAGAAACAACATTTTGCGGCTAACTAGGTGAAAATAGACCTACTAGCCACGAGTTCTGAAATCAAAATTCAAAATGCCAGGATTGTAGAGCTCGAAAAGTAGTGTGTAATCCAGCTAAAAATCACCGAATTCAGAACTCGGAGTCAACGGATATTCATAAAACCGTTTACGTAAAGAAACCACATTTCGCGGCTAAATAGGTGAATCGAGACCTACTATCCGCGAGTTCTGAAATCAACATCCGAAATGCCAGGATTGTAGAGCTCGAAAAGTTGTGTGAAATCAAGCCAAAAATCACCGAATTCAGAACTCGGAGTCAACGGATATTCATAAAACCGTTTACGTAAAGAAACCACATTTCGCGGCTAAATAGGTGAATCGAGACCTACTAGCCACGTGTTCTGAAATCCAAATCCGAAATGCCAGGATTGTAGACCTCGAAAAGTAGTGTGAAATCAAGCTAAAAATCACCGAATTCAGAACTCGGAGTCAAAGGATATTCATAAAACCGTTTACGTAAAGAAACCACATTTCGCGGCTAAATAGGTGAAACGAGACCAACTAGCCACAAGTTCTGAAATCAAAATCCAGAACGCCAGGATTGTAGAGCTCGAAAAGTAGTGTGTAATCAAGCTAAAAATCACCGAATTCGGAACTCGGAGTCAAAGGATATTCATAAAACCGTTTATGTAAAGAAACCACATTTTACGGCTAACTAGGTGAAAATAGACCTACTAGCCACGAGTTCTGAAATCAAAATCCAAAATGCCAGGATTGTAGAGCTCGAAAAGTAGTGTGTAATCAAGCTAAAAATCACCGAATTCAGAACTCGGAGTCAACGGATATTCATAAAACCGTTTAAGTAAAGAAACCACATTTCGCGGCTAAATAGGTGAATCGAGACCTACTATCCACCAGTTCTGAAATCAAAATCCGAAATGCCAGGATTGTAGAGCTCGAAAAGTAGTGTGAAATCAAGCTAAAAATCACCGAATTCAGAACTCGGAGTCAAGGGATATTCATAAAACCGTTTACGTAAAGAAACCACATTTCGCGGCTAACTAGGTGAAAAGAGACCCACTATCCACAAGTTCTGAAATCAAAATCCGAAAACCCAGGATTGTAGAGCTCGAAAAGTAGTGTAAAATCAAGTTAAAAATCACCGAGTTCAGAACTCGGAGTCAACGGATATTCATAAAACCGTTTCCGTAAAGAAACCACATTTCGCGGCTAACAAGAGGAAATGAGACCTACTATCCACGAGTTCTGAAATCGAAATCCGAAAACCCAGGATTGTAGAGCTCGAAAAGTAGTGTAAAATCAAGCTAAAAATCACCGAGTTCAGAACTCGGAGTCAACGGATATTGATAAAACCGTTTACGTAAACAAACCACATTTCGCGGCTAACTAGGTTAAACTAGACCTACTAGCTACGAGTTTTGAAATCAAAATCCGAAATGCCAGGATCGTAGAGCTCGAAGAGTAGTGTGAAATCAAGCTAAAAATCACCGAATTCAGAACTCGGAGTCAACGGATATTCATAAAACCGTTTCGTAAAGAAACCACATTTCGCGGCTAACTAGGTGAAACGAGACCTACTAGCCACGAGTTCTGAAATCGAAATCCGAAAACCCAGGATTGTACAGCTCGAAAAGTAGTGTGAAATCAAGCTAAAAATCACCGAATTCAGAACTCGGAGTCAACGGATATTCATAAAACCGTTTACGTAAAGAAACCACATTTCGCGGATAAATAGGTGAATCGAGACCTACTAGCCACGAGTTCTGAAATCAAAATCCGAAACTCCAGGATTGTAGACCTCGAAAAGTAGTGTGAAATCAAGCTAAAAATCACCGAATTCAGAACTCGGAGTCAACGGCTATTCATAAAACCGTTTACGTAAAGAAACCACATTTCGCGGCTAAATAGGTGAATCGAGACCTACTAGCCACGTGTTCTGAAATCCAAATCCGAAATGCCAGGATTGTAGACCTCGAAAAGTAGTGTGAAATCAAGCTAAAAATCACCGAATTCAGAACTCGGAGTCAAGGGATATTCATAAAACCGTTTACGTAAAGAAACCACATTTCACGGCTAAATAGATGAAACGAGACCAACTAGCCACGAGTTCTGAAATCGAAATCCGAAAACCCAGGATTGTACAGCTCGAAAAGTAGTGTGAAATCAAGCTAAAAATCACCGAATTCAGAACTCGGAGTCAACGGATATTCATAAAACCGTTTACGTAAAGAAACCACATTTCGCGGATAAATAGGTGAATCGAGACCTACTAGCCACGAGTTCTGAAATCAAAATCCGAAACTCCAGGATTGTAGACCTCGAAAAGTAGTGTGAAATCAAGCTAAAAATCACCGAATTCAGAACTCGGAGTCAAAGGATATTCATAAAACCGTTTACGTAAAGAAACCACATTTCGCGGCTAACTAGGTGAAACGAGACCAACTAGCCACAAGTTCTGAAATTGAAATCCGAAAACCCAGGATTGTAGAGCTCGAAAAGTAGTGTGAAATCAAGCTAAAAATCACCGAATTCAGAACTCGGAGTCAACGGATATTCATAAAACCGTTTACGTAAAGAAACCACATTTCGCGGCTAACTAGGTGAAACGAGACCTACTAGCCACGAGTTCTGAAATCGAAATCCGAAAACCGAGGATTGTACAGCTCGAAAAGTAGTGTGAAATCAAGCTAAAAATCACCGAATTCAGAACTCGGAGTCAACGGATATTCATAAAACCGTTTACGTAAAGAAACCACATTTCGCGGCTAAATAGGTGAATCGAGACCTACTAGCCACGTGTTCTGAAATCCAAATCCGAAATGCTAGGATTGTAGACCTCGAAAAGTAGTGTGAAATCAAGCTAAAAATCACCGAATTCAGAACTCGGAGTCAAAAGATATTCATAAAACCGTTTACGTAAAGAAACCACATTTCGCGGCTAAATAGGTGAAACGAGACCATCTAGCCACGAGTTCTGAAATCAAAATCCAAAACGCCAGGATTGTAGAGCTCGAAAAGTAGTGTGTAATCAAGCTAAAAATCACCGAATTCGGAACTCGGAGTCAACGGATATTCATAAAAACGTTTATGTAAAGAAACCACATTTTGCGGCTAACTAGGTGAAAATAGACCTACTAGCCACGAGTTCTGAAATCAAAATCCGAAAACCCAGGATTGTAGAGCTCGAAAAGTAGTGTAAAATCGAGCTAAAAATCGCCGAATTCAGAACTCGGAGTCAACGGATATTCATAAAACCGTTTACGTGAAGAAACCACATTTCGCGGCTAAATAGGTGAATCGAGACCTACTATCCACGAGTTCTGAAATCAAAATCCGAGATGCCAGGATTGTAGAGCTCGAAAAGTAGTGTGAAATCAAGCTAAAAATCACCGAATTCAGAACTCGGAGTCAACGGATATTCATAAAACCGTTTACGTAAAGAAACCACATTTCGCGGCTAACTAGGTGAAACGAGACCTACTAGCCACGAGTTCTGAAATCGAAATCCGAAAACCGAGGATTGTACAGCTCGAAAAGTAGTGTGAAATCAAGCTAAAAATCACCGAATTCAGAACTCGGAGTCAACGGATATTCATAAAACCGTTTACGTAAAGAAACCACATTTCGCGGCTAAATAGGTGAATCGAGACCTACTAGCCACGTGTTCTGAAATCCAAATCCGAAATGCTAGGATTGTAGACCTCGAAAAGTAGTGTGAAATCAAGCTAAAAATCACCGAATTCAGAACTCGGAGTCAAAGGATATTCATAAAACCGTTTACGTAAAGAAACCACATTTCGCGGCTAAATAGGTGAAACGTGACCATCTAGCCACGAGTTCTGAAATCAAAATCCAAAACGGCCGGATTGTAGAGCTCGAAAAGTAGTGTGTAATCAAGCTAAAAATCGCCGAATTCAGAACTCGGAGTCAACGGATATTCATAAAACCGTTTATGTAAAGAAACAACATTTTGCGGCTAACTAGGTGAAAATAGACCTACTAGCCACGAGTTCTGAAATCAAAATCCAAAATGCCAGGATTGTAGAGCTCGAAAAGTAGTGTGTAATCAAGCTAAAAATCACCGAATTCAGAACTCGGAGTCAACGGATATTCATAAAACCGTTTACGTAAAGAAACCACATTTCGCGGCTAAATAGGTGAATCGAGACCTACTAGCCGCGACTTCTGAAATCAAAATCCGAAATGCCAGGATTGTAGAGCTCGAAAAGTTGTATGAAATCAAGCCAAAAATCACCGAATTCAGAACTCGGAGTCAATGGATATTCATAAAACCGTTTACGTGAAGAAACCACATTTCGCGGCTAAATAGGTGAATCGAGACCTACTATCCACGAGTTCTGAAATCAAAATCCGAGATTCCAGGATTGTAGAGCTCGAAAAGTAGTGTGAAATCAAGCAAAAAATCACCGAATTCAGAACTCGGAGTCAACGGATATTCATAAAACCGTTTACGTAAAGAAACCACATTTCGCGGCTAACTAGGTGAAACGAGACCTACTAGCCACGAGTTCTGAAATCGAAATCCGAAAACCCAGGATTGTACAGCTCAAAAAGTAGTGTGAAATCAAGCTAAAAATCACCGAATTCAGAACACGGAGTCAACGGATATTCATAAAATCGTTTACGTAAAGAAACCACATTTTGCGGCTAAATAGGTGAATCGAGACCTACTAGCCACGTGTTCTGAAATCCAAATCCGAAATGCCAGGATTGTAGACCTCGAAAAGTAGTGTGAAATCAAGCTAAAAATCACCGAATTCAGAACTCGGAGTCAAAGGATATTCATAAAACCGTTTACGTAAAGAAACCACATTTTGCGGCTAAATAGGTGAAATGAGACCAACTAGCCACGAGTTCTGAAATCAAAATCCAAAACGCCAGGATTGTAGAGCTCGAAAAGTAGTGTGTAATCAAGCTAAAAATCACCGAATTCGGAACTCGGAGTCAACGGATATTCATAAAAACGTTTATATAAAGAAACCACATTTTATGGCTAACTAGGTGAAAATAGACCTACTAGCCACGAGTTCTGAAATCAAAATCCGAAAACCCAGGATTGTAGAGCTCGAAAAGTAGTGTAAAATCAAGCTAAAAATCGCCGAATTCAGAACTCGGAGTCAACGGATATTCATAAAACCGTTTACGTGAAGAAACCACATTTCGCGGCTAAATAGGTGAATCGAGACCTACCATCCACGATTTCTGAAATCAAAATCCGAGATGCCAGGATTGTAGAGCTCGAAAAGTAGTGTGATATCAAGCTAAAAATCACCGAATTCAGAACTCGGGGTCAACGGATATTCATAAAACCGTTTACGTAAAGAATCCACATTTCGCGGCTAACTAGGTGAAACGAGACCTACTAGCCACGAGTTTTGAAATCGAAATCCGAAAACCCAGGATTGTACAGCTCAAAAAGTAGTGTGAAATCAAGCTAAAAATCACCGAATTCAGAACACGGAGTCAACGGATATTCATAAAATCGTTTACGTAAAGAAACCACATTTCGCGGCTAAATAGGTGAATCGAGACCTACTAGCCACGTGTTCTGAAATCCAAATCCGAAATTCCAGGATTGTAGACCTCGAAAAGTAGTGTGAAATCAAGCTAAAAATCACCGAATTCAGAACTCGGAGTCAAAGGATATTCATAAAACCGTTTATGTAAAGAAACCACATTTTGCGGCTAAATAGGTGAAACGAGACCAACTAGCCACGAGTTCTGAAATCAAAATCCAAAACGCCAGGATTGTAGAGCTCGAAAAGTAGTGTGTAATCAAGCTAAAAATCACCGAATTCGGAACTCGGAGTCAACGGATATTCATAAAAACGTTTATGTAAAGAAACCACATTTTGCGGCTAACTAGGTGAAAATAGACCTACTAGCCACGAGTTCTGAAATCAAAATCCGAAAAACCAGGATTGTAGAGCTCGAAAAGTAGTGTAAAATCGAGCTAAAAATCGCCGAATTCAGAACTCGGAGTCAACGGATATTCATAAAACCGTTTACGTGAAGAAACCACATTTCGCGGCTAAATAGGTGAATCGAGACCTACTATCCACGAGTTCTGAAATCAAAATCCGAGATGCCAGGATTGTAGAGCTCGAAAAGTAGTGTGAAATCAAGCTAAAAATCACCGAATTCAGAACTCGGAGTCAACGGATATTCATAAAACCGTTTACGTAAAGAAACCACATTTCGCGGCTAACTAGGTGAAACGAGACCTACTAGCCACGAGTTCTGAAATCGAAATCCGAAAACCGAGGATTGTATAGCTCGAAAAGTAGTGTGAAATCAAGCTAAAAATCACCGAATTCAGAACTCGGAGTCAACGGATATTCATAAAACCGTTTACGTAAAGAAACCACATTTCGCGGCTAAATAGGTGAATCGAGACCTACTAGCCACGTGTTCTGAAATCCAAATCCGAAATGCTAGGATTGTAGACCTCGAAAAGTAGTGTGAAATCAAGCTAAAAATCACCGAATTCAGAACTCGGAGTCAAAAGATATTCATAAAACCGTTTATGTAAAGAAACCACATTTCGCGGCTAAATAGGTGAAACGAGACCATCTAGCCACGAGTTCTGAAATCAAAATCCAAAATGCCAGGATTGTAGAGCTCGAAAAGTAGTGTGTAATCAAGCTAAAAATCACCGAATTCAGAACTCGGAGTCAACGGATATTCATAAAACCGTTTATGTAAAGAAACAACATTTTACGGCTAACTAGGTGAAAATAGACCTACTAGCCACGAGTTCTGAAATCAAAATCCAAAATGGCAGGATTGTAGAGCTCGAAAAGTAGTGTGTAATCAAGCTAAAAATCACCGAATTCAGAACTCGGAGTCAACGGATATTCATAAAACCGTTTACGTAAAGAAACCACATTTCGCGGCTAAATAGGTGAATCGAGACCTACTATCCGCGACTTCTGAAATCAAAATCCGAAATGCCAGGATTGTAGAGCTCGAAAAGTTGTATGAAATCAAGCCAAAAATCACCGAATTCAGAACTCGGAGTCAATGGATATTCATAAAACCGTTTACGTGAAGAAACCACATTTCGCGGCTAAATAGGTGAATCGAGACCTACTATCCACGAGTTCTGAAATCAAAATCCGAGATTCCAGGATTGTAGAGCTCGAAAAGTAGTGTGAAATCAAGCTAAAAATCACCGAATTCAGAACTCGGAGTCAACGGATATTCATAAAACCGTTTACGTAAAGAAACCACATTTCGCGGCTAACTAGGTGAAACGAGACCTACTAGCCACGAGTTCTGAAATCGAAATCCGAAAACCCAGGATTGTACAGCTCAAAAAGTAGTGTGAAATCAAGCTAAAAATCACCGAATTCAGAACACGGAGTCAACGGATATTCATAAAATCGTTTACGTAAAGAAACCACATTTCGCGGCTAAATAGGTGAATCGAGACCTACTAGCCACGTGTTCTGAAATCCAAATCCGAAATGCCAGGATTGTAGACCTCGAAAAGTAGTGTGAAATCAAGCTAAAAATCACCGAATTCAGAACTCGGAGTCAAAGGATATTCATAAAACCGTTTACGTAAAGAAACCACATTTTGCGGCTAAATAGGTGAAATGAGACCAACTAGCCACGAGTTCTGAAATCAAAATCCAAAACGCCAGGATTGTAGAGCTCGAAAAGTAGTGTGTAATCAAGCTAGAAATCACCGAATTCGAAACTCGGAGTCAACGGATATTCATAAAAACGTTTATGTAAAGAAACCACATTTTGCGGCTAACTAGGTGAAAATAGACCTACTAGCCACGAGTTCTGAAATCAAAATCCGAAAACCCAGGATTGTAGAGCTCGAAAAGTAGTGTAAAATCAAGCTAAAAATCGCCGAATTCAGAACTCGGAGTCAACGGATATTCATAAAACCGTTTACGTGAAGAAACCACATTTCGCGGCTAAATAGGTGAATCGAGACCTACTATCCACGAGTTCTGAAATCAAAATCCGAGATGCCAGGATTGTAGAGCTCGAAAAGTAGTGTCAAATCAAGCTAAAAATCACCGAATTCAGAACTCGGAGTCAACGGATATTCATAAAACCGTTTACGTAAAGAAACCATATTTCGCGGCTAACTAGGTGAAACGAGACCTACTAGCCACGAGTTCTGAAATCGAAATCCGAAAACCGAGGATTGTAAAGCTCGAAAAGTAGTGTGAAATCAAGCTAAAAATCACCGAATTCAGAACTCGGAGTCAACGGATATTCATAAAACCGTTTACGTAAAGAAACCACATTTCGCAGATAAATAGGTGAAACGAGACCAACTAGCCACGAGTTCTGAAATCAAAATCCGAAATGCCAGGATTGTAGAGCTCGAAAAGTAGTGTGAAATCAAGCTAAAAATCACCGAATTCAGAACTCGGAGTCAACGGATATTCATAAAACCGTTTACGTAAAGAAACCACATTTCGCGGCTAAATAGGTGAATCGAGACCTACTAGCCACGTGTTCTAAAATCCAAATCCGAAATGCCAGGATTGTAGACCTCGAAAAGTAGTGTGAAATCAAGCTAAAAATCACCGAATTCAGAACTCGGAGTCACAGGATATTCATAAAACCGTTTACGTAAAGAAACCACATTTCGCGGCTAAATAGGTGAAACGAGACCAACTAGCCACGAGTTCTGAAATCAAAATCCAAAACACCAGGATTGTAGAGCTCGAAAAGTAGTGTGTAATCAAGCTAAAAATCACCGAATTCGGAACTCGGAGTCAACGGATATTCATAAAACCGTTTAGGTAAAGAAAACACATTTTGCGGCTAACTAGGTGAAAATAGACCTACTAGCCACGAGTTCTGAAATCAAAATCCGAAATGCCAGGATTGTAGAGCTCGAAAAATAGTGTGTAATCAAGCTAAAAATCACCGAATTCAGAACTCGGAGTCAACGAATATTCATAAAACCGTTTACGGAAAAAAACCACATTTCGCGGCTAAATAATTGAATCGTGACCTACTATCCACAAGTTCTGAAATCAAAATCCGAAATGCCACGATTGTACAGCTCGAAAAGTAGTATGAAATCAAGCTAAAAATCACCGAATTCAGAACTCGGAGTCAACGGATATTCATAAAAACGTTTACGTAAAGAAAACACATTTCGCGGCTAAATAGGTGAATTGAGACCTACTAGCCACGTGTTCTGGAATCCAAATCCGAAATGCCAGGATTGTAGACCTCGAAAAGTAGTGTGAAATCAAGCTAAAAATCACCGAATTCAGAACTCGGAGTCAAAGGATATTCATAAAACCGTTTACGTAAAGAAACCACATTTCGCGGCTAAATAGGTGAAACGAGACAAACTAGCCACGAGTTCTGAAATCAAAATCCAAAACGCCAGGATTGTAGAGCTCGAAAAGTAGTGTGTAATCAAGCTAAAAATCACCGAATTCGGAACTCGGAGTCAACGGATATTCATAAAACCGTTTATGTAAAGAAACCACATTTTGCGGCTAACTAGGTGAAAATAGACCTACTAGCCACGAGTTCTGAAATCAAAATCCGAAATGCCAGGATTGTAGAGCTCGAAAAGTAGTGTTTAATCAAGCTAAAAATCACCGAATTCAGAACTCGGAGTCAACGGATATTCATAAAACCGTTTACGTAAAGAAACCACATTTCGCGGCTAAATAGGTGAATCGAGACCTACTATCCACGAGTTCTGAAATCAAAATCCGAAATGCCAGGATTGTAGAGCTCGAAAAGTAGTGTGAAATCAAGCTAAAAATCACCGAATTCAGAACTCGGAGTCAAAGGATATTCATAAAACCGTTTACGTAAAGAAACCACATTTCGCGGCTAAATAGGTGAATCGAGACCTAGTAGCCACGAGTTCTGAAATCAAAATCCGAAACGCCTAGATTGTAGAGCTCGAAAAGTAGTATGAAATCAAGCTAAAAATCACCGAATTCAGAACTCGGAGTCAACGGATATTCATAAAACCGTTTACGTAAAGAAACCACATTTCGCGGCTAACTAGGTGAAACGAGACCTACTAGCCACGAGTTCTGAAATCGATATCCGAAAACCCAGGATTGTACAGCTCGAAAAGTAGTGTGAAATCAAGCTAAAAATCACCGAATTCAGAACTCGGAGTCAACGGATATTCATAAAACCGTTTACGTAAAGAAACCACATTTCGCGGCTAACTAGGTGAAACGAGACCTACTAGCCACGAGTTCTGAAATCAAAATCCGAAACGCCAGGATTGTAGAGCTCGAAAAGTAGTGTGAAATCAAGCTAAAAATCACCGAATTCAGAACTCGGAGTCAACGGATATTCATAAAACCGTTTACGTAAAGAAACCACATTTCGCGGCTAACTAGGTGAAACGAGACCTACTAGCCACGAGTTCTGAAATCGAAATCCGAAAACCCAGGATTGTACAGCTCAAAAAGTAGTGTGAAATCAAGCTAAAAATCACCGAATTCAGAACACGGAGTCAACGGATATTCATAAAATCGTTTACGTAAAGAAACCACATTTCGCGGCTAAATAGGTGAATCGAGACCTACTAGCCACGTGTTCTGAAATCCAAATCCGAAATGCCAGGATTGTAGACCTCGAAAAGTAGTGTGAAATCAAGCTAAAAATCACCGAATTCAGAACTCGGAGTCAAAGGATATTCATAAAACCGTTTACGTAAAGAAACCACATTTTGCGGCTAAATAGGTGAAATGAGACCAACTAGCCACGAGTTCTGAAATCAAAATCCAAAACGCCAGGATTGTAGAGCTCGAAAAGTAGTGTGTAATCAAGCTAGAAATCACCGAATTCGAAACTCGGAGTCAACGGATATTCATAAAAACGTTTATGTAAAGAAACCACATTTTGCGGCTAACTAGGTGAAAATAGACCTACTAGCCACGAGTTCTGAAATCAAAATCCGAAAACCCAGGATTGTAGAGCTCGAAAAGTAGTGTAAAATCAAGCTAAAAATCGCCGAATTCAGAACTCGGAGTCAACGGATATTCATAAAACCGTTTACGTGAAGAAACCACATTTCGCGGCTAAATAGGTGAATCGAGACCTACTATCCACGAGTTCTGAAATCAAAATCCGAGATGCCAGGATTGTAGAGCTCGAAAAGTAGTGTCAAATCAAGCTAAAAATCACCGAATTCAGAACTCGGAGTCAACGGATATTCATAAAACCGTTTACGTAAAGAAACCATATTTCGCGGCTAACTAGGTGAAACGAGACCTACTAGCCACGAGTTCTGAAATCGAAATCCGAAAACCGAGGATTGTAAAGCTCGAAAAGTAGTGTGAAATCAAGCTAAAAATCACCGAATTCAGAACTCGGAGTCAACGGATATTCATAAAACCGTTTACGTAAAGAAACCACATTTCGCAGATAAATAGGTGAAACGAGACCAACTAGCCACGAGTTCTGAAATCAAAATCCGAAATGCCAGGATTGTAGAGCTCGAAAAGTAGTGTGAAATCAAGCTAAAAATCACCGAATTCAGAACTCGGAGTCAACGGATATTCATAAAACCGTTTACGTAAAGAAACCACATTTCGCGGCTAAATAGGTGAATCGAGACCTACTAGCCACGTGTTCTAAAATCCAAATCCGAAATGCCAGGATTGTAGACCTCGAAAAGTAGTGTGAAATCAAGCTAAAAATCACCGAATTCAGAACTCGGAGTCACAGGATATTCATAAAACCGTTTACGTAAAGAAACCACATTTCGCGGCTAAATAGGTGAAACGAGACCAACTAGCCACGAGTTCTGAAATCAAAATCCAAAACACCAGGATTGTAGAGCTCGAAAAGTAGTGTGTAATCAAGCTAAAAATCACCGAATTCGGAACTCGGAGTCAACGGATATTCATAAAACCGTTTAGGTAAAGAAAACACATTTTGCGGCTAACTAGGTGAAAATAGACCTACTAGCCACGAGTTCTGAAATCAAAATCCGAAATGCCAGGATTGTAGAGCTCGAAAAATAGTGTGTAATCAAGCTAAAAATCACCGAATTCAGAACTCGGAGTCAACGAATATTCATAAAACCGTTTACGGAAAAAAACCACATTTCGCGGCTAAATAATTGAATCGTGACCTACTATCCACAAGTTCTGAAATCAAAATCCGAAATGCCACGATTGTACAGCTCGAAAAGTAGTATGAAATCAAGCTAAAAATCACCGAATTCAGAACTCGGAGTCAACGGATATTCATAAAAACGTTTACGTAAAGAAAACACATTTCGCGGCTAAATAGGTGAATTGAGACCTACTAGCCACGTGTTCTGGAATCCAAATCCGAAATGCCAGGATTGTAGACCTCGAAAAGTAGTGTGAAATCAAGCTAAAAATCACCGAATTCAGAACTCGGAGTCAAAGGATATTCATAAAACCGTTTACGTAAAGAAACCACATTTCGCGGCTAAATAGGTGAAACGAGACAAACTAGCCACGAGTTCTGAAATCAAAATCCAAAACGCCAGGATTGTAGAGCTCGAAAAGTAGTGTGTAATCAAGCTAAAAATCACCGAATTCGGAACTCGGAGTCAACGGATATTCATAAAACCGTTTATGTAAAGAAACCACATTTTGCGGCTAACTAGGTGAAAATAGACCTACTAGCCACGAGTTCTGAAATCAAAATCCGAAATGCCAGGATTGTAGAGCTCGAAAAGTAGTGTTTAATCAAGCTAAAAATCACCGAATTCAGAACTCGGAGTCAACGGATATTCATAAAACCGTTTACGTAAAGAAACCACATTTCGCGGCTAAATAGGTGAATCGAGACCTACTATCCACGAGTTCTGAAATCAAAATCCGAAATGCCAGGATTGTAGAGCTCGAAAAGTAGTGTGAAATCAAGCTAAAAATCACCGAATTCAGAACTCGGAGTCAAAGGATATTCATAAAACCGTTTACGTAAAGAAACCACATTTCGCGGCTAAATAGGTGAATCGAGACCTAGTAGCCACGAGTTCTGAAATCAAAATCCGAAACGCCTAGATTGTAGAGCTCGAAAAGTAGTATGAAATCAAGCTAAAAATCACCGAATTCAGAACTCGGAGTCAACGGATATTCATAAAACCGTTTACGTAAAGAAACCACATTTCGCGGCTAACTAGGTGAAACGAGACCTACTAGCCACGAGTTCTGAAATCGATATCCGAAAACCCAGGATTGTACAGCTCGAAAAGTAGTGTGAAATCAAGCTAAAAATCACCGAATTCAGAACTCGGAGTCAACGGATATTCATAAAACCGTTTACGTAAAGAAACCACATTTCGCGGCTAACTAGGTGAAAATAGACCTACTAGCCACGAGTTCTGAAATCGAAATCCGAAAACCCAGGATTATAGAGCTCGAAAAGTAGTGTGTAATCAAGCTAAAAATCACCGAGTTCAGAACTCGGAGTCAACGGATATTCATAAAACCGTTTACGTAAAGAAACCACATTTCGCGGCCAAATAGGTGAATCGAGACCTACTATCCACGAGTTCTGAAATCAAAATCCAAAATGCCAGGATTGTAGAGCTCGAAAAGTAGTGTGAAATCAAGCTAAAAATCACCGAATTCAGAACTCGGAGTCAAAGGATATTCATAAAACCGTTTACGTAAAGAAACCACATTTCGCGGCAAAATAGGTGAATCGAGACCTAGTAGCCAAGAGTTCTGAAATCAAAATCCGAAACGCCAAGATTGTAGAGCTCGAAAAGTAGTATGAAATCAAGCTAAAAATCACCGAATTCAGAACTCGGAGTCAACGGATATTCATAAAACCGTTTACATAAAGAAACCACATTTCGCGGCTAACTAGGTGAAACGAGACCTACTAGCCACGAGTTCTGAAATCGAAATCCGAAACTCCAGGATTGTAGAGCTCAAAAAGTAGTGTGAAATCAAGCTAAAAATCACCGAATTCAGAACTCGGAGTCAACGGATATTCATAAAACCGTTTACGTAAAGAAACCACATTTCGCGGCTAACTAGGTGAAACGAGACCTACTAGCCATGAGTTCTGAAATCGAAATCCGAAAACCCAGGATTGTACAGCTCGAAAAGTAGTGTGAAATCAAGCTAAAAATCACCGAATTCAGAACTCGGAGTCAACGGATATTCATAAAACCGTTTACGTAAAGAAACCACATTTCGCGGCTAAATAGGTGAATCGAGACCTAGTAGCCACGAGTTCTGAAATCAAAATCCGAAACGCCAAGATTGTAGAGCTCGAAAAGTAGTATGAAATCAAGCTAAAAATCACCGAATTCAGAACTCGGAGTCAACGGATATTCATAAAACCGTTTACGTAAAGAAACCACATTTCGCGGCTAACTAGGTGAAACGAGACCTACTAGCCACGAGTTCTGAAATCGATATCCGAAAACCCAGGATTGTACAGCTCGAAAAGTAGTGTGAAATCAAGCTAAAAATCACCGAATTCAGAACTCGGAGTCAACGGATATTCATAAAACCGTTTACGTAAAGAAACCACATTTCGCGGCTAACTAGGTGAAAATAGACCTACTAGCCACGAGTTCTGAAATCGAAATCCGAAAACCGAGGATTGTACAGCTCGAAAAGTAGTGTGAAATCAAGCTAAAAATCACCGAATTCAGAACTCGGAGTCAACGGATATTCATAAAACCGTTTACGTAAAGAAACCACATTTCGCAGATAAATAGGTGAAACGAGACCAACTAGCCACGAGTTCTGAAATAAAAATCCGAAATGCCAGGATTGTAGAGCTCGAAAAGTAGTGTGAAATCAAGCTAAAAATCACCGAATTCAGAACTCGGAGTCAACGGATATTCATAAAACCGTTTACGTAAAGAAACCACATTTCGCGGCTAAATAGGTGAATCGAGACCTACTAGCCACGTGCTCTGAAATCCAAATCCGAAATGCCAGGATTGTAGACCTCGAAAAGTAGTGTGAAATCAAGCTAAAAATCACCGAATTCAGAACTCGGAGTCAACGGATATTCATAAAACCGTTTACGTAAAGAAACCACATTTCGCGGCTAACTAGGTGAAACGAGACCTACTAGCCACGAGTTCTGAAATCGATATCCGAAAACCCAGGATTGTACAGCTCGAAAAGTAGTGTGAAATCAAGCTAAAAATCACCGAATTCAGAACTCGGAGTCAACGGATATTCATAAAACCGTTTACGTAAAGAAACCACATTTCGCGGCTAACTAGGTGAAAATAGACCTACTAGCCACGAGTTCTGAAATCGAAATCCGAAAACCGAGGATTGTACAGCTCGAAAAGTAGTGTGAAATCAAGCTAAAAATCACCGAATTCAGAACTCGGAGTCAACGGATATTCATAAAACCGTTTACGTAAAGAAACCACATTTCGCAGATAAATAGGTGAAACGAGACCAACTAGCCACGAGTTCTGAAATCAAAATCCGAAATGCCAGGATTGTAGAGCTCGAAAAGTAGTGTGAAATCAAGCTAAAAATCACCGAATTCAGAACTCGGAGTCAACGGATATTCATAAAACCGTTTACGTAAAGAAACCACATTTCGCGGCTAAATAGGTGAATCGAGACCTACTAGCCACGTGTTCTGAAATCCAAATCCGAAATGCCAGGATTGTAGACCTCGAAAAGTAGTGTGAAATCAAGCTAAAAATCACCGAATTCAGAACTCGGAGTCACAGGATATTCATAAAACCGTTTACGTAAAGAAACCACATTTCGCGGCTAAATAGGTGAAACGAGACCAACTAGCCACGAGTTCTGAAATCAAAATCCAAAACACCAGGATTGTAGAGCTCGAAAAGTAGTGTGTAATCAAGCTAAAAATCACCGAATTCGGAACTCGGAGTCAACGGATATTCATAAAACCGTTTAGGTAAAGAAAACACATTTTGCGGCTAACTAGGTGAAAATAGACCTACTAGCCACGAGTTTTGAAATCAAAATCCGAAATGCCAGGATTGTAGAGCTCGAAAAATAGTGTGTAATCAAGCTAAAAATCACCGAATTCAGAACTCGGAGTCAACGAATATTCATAAAACCGTTTACGTAAAAAAACCACATTTCGCGGCTAAATAATTGAATCGTGACCTACTATCCACAAGTTCTGAAATTAAAATCCGAAATGCCACGATTGTACAGCTCGAAAAGTAGTATGAAATCAAGCTAAAAATCACCGAATTCAGAACTCGGAGTCAACGGATATTCATAAAACCGTTTACGTAAAGAAACCACATTTCGCGGCTAAATAGGTGAATTGAGACCTACTAGCCACGTGTTCTGAAATCCAAATCCGAAATGCCAGGATTGTAGACCTCGAAAAGTAGTGTGAAATCAAGCTAAAAATCACCGAATTCAGAACTCGGAGTCAAAGGATATTCATAAAACCGTTTACGTAAAGAAACCACATTTTGCGGCTAAATAGGTGAAACGAGACAAACTAGCCACGAGTTCTGAAATCAAAATCCAAAACGCCAGGATTGTAGAGCTCGAAAAGTAGTGTGTAATCAAGCTAAAAATCACCGAATTCGGAACTCGGAGTCAACGGATATTCATAAAACCGTTTATGTAAAGAAACCACATTTTGCGGCTAACTAGGTGAAAATAGACCTACTAGCCACGAGTTCTGAAATCAAAATCCGAAATGCCAGGATTGTAGAGCCCGAAAAGTAGTGTTTAATCAAGCTAAAAATCACCGAATTCAGAACTCGGAGTCAACGGATATTCATAAAACCGTTTACGTAAAGAAACCACATTTCGCGGCTAAATAGGTGAATCGAGACCTACTATCCACGAGTTCTGAAATCAAAATCCGAAATGCCAGGATTGTAGAGCTCGAAAAGTAGTGTGAAATCAAGCTAAAAATCACCGAATTCAGAACTCGGAGTCAAAGGATATTCATAAAACCGTTTACGTAAAGAAACCACATTTCGCGGCTAAATAGGTGAATCGAGACCTAGTAGCCACGAGTTCTGAAATCAAAATCCGAAACGCCAAGATTGTAGAGCTCGAAAAGTAGTATGAAATCAAGCTAAAAATCACCGAATTCAGAACTCGGAGTCAACGGATATTCATAAAACCGTTTACGTAAAGAAACCACATTTCGCGGCTAACTAGGTGAAACGAGACCTACTAGCCACGAGTTCTGAAATCGATATCCGAAAACCCAGGATTGTACAGCTCGAAAAGTAGTGTGAAATCAAGCTAAAAATCACCGAATTCAGAACTCGGAGTCAACGGATATTCATAAAACCGTTTACGTAAAGAAACCACATTTCGCGGCTAACTAGGTGAAAATAGACCTACTAGCCACGAGTTCTGAAATCGAAATCCGAAAACCCAGGATTATAGAGCTCGAAAAGTAGTGTGTAATCAAGCTAAAAATCACCGAGTTCAGAACTCGGAGTCAACGGATATTCATAAAACCGTTTACGTAAAGAAACCACATTTCGCGGCCAAATAGGTGAATCGAGACCTACTATCCACGAGTTCTGAAATCAAAATCCAAAATGCCAGGATTGTAGAGCTCGAAAAGTAGTGTGAAATCAAGCTAAAAATCACCGAATTCAGAACTCGGAGTCAAAGGATATTCATAAAACCGTTTACGTAAAGAAACCACATTTCGCGGCAAAATAGGTGAATCGAGACCTAGTAGCCAAGAGTTCTGAAATCAAAATCCGAAACGCCAAGATTGTAGAGATCGAAAAGTAGTATGAAATCAAGCTAAAAATCACCGAATTCAGAACTCGGAGTCAACGGATATTCATAAAACCGTTTACATAAAGAAACCACATTTCGCGGCTAACTAGGTGAAACGAGACCTACTAGCCACGAGTTCTGAAATCGAAATCCGAAACTCCAGGATTGTAGAGCTCAAAAAGTAGTGTGAAATCAAGCTAAAAATCACCGAATTCAGAACTCGGAGTCAACGGATATTCATAAAACCGTTTACGTAAAGAAACCACATTTCGCGGCTAACTAGGTGAAACGAGACCTACTAGCCACGAGTTCTGAAATCGAAATCCGAAACTCCAGGATTGTAGAGCTCAAAAAGTAGTGTGAAATCAAGCTAAAAATCACCGAATTCAGAACTCGGAGTCAACGGATATTCATAAAACCGTTTACGTAAAGAAACCACATTTCGCGGCTAACTAGGTGAAACGAGACCTACTAGCCATGAGTTCTGAAATCGAAATCCGAAAACCCAGGATTGTACAGCTCGAAAAGTAGTGTGAAATCAAGCTAAAAATCACCGAATTCAGAACTCGGAGTCAACGGATATTCATAAAACCGTTTACGTAAAGAAACCACATTTCGCGGCTAAATAGGTGAATCGAGACCTAGTAGCCACGAGTTCTGAAATCAAAATCCGAAACGCCAAGATTGTAGAGCTCGAAAAGTAGTATGAAATCAAGCTAAAAATCACCGAATTCAGAACTCGGAGTCAACGGATATTCATAAAACCGTTTACGTAAAGAAACCACATTTCGCGGCTAACTAGGTGAAACGAGACCTACTAGCCACGAGTTCTGAAATCGATATCCGAAAACCCAGGATTGTACAGCTCGAAAAGTAGTGTGAAATCAAGCTAAAAATCACCGAATTCAGAACTCGGAGTCAACGGATATTCATAAAACCGTTTACGTAAAGAAACCACATTTCGCGGCTAACTAGGTGAAAATAGACCTACTAGCCACGAGTTCTGAAATCGAAATCCGAAAACCGAGGATTGTACAGCTCGAAAAGTAGTGTGAAATCAAGCTAAAAATCACCGAATTCAGAACTCGGAGTCAACGGATATTCATAAAACCGTTTACGTAAAGAAACCACATTTCGCAGATAAATAGGTGAAACGAGACCAACTAGCCACGAGTTCTGAAATCAAAATCCGAAATGCCAGGATTGTAGAGCTCGAAAAGTAGTGTGAAATCAAGCTAAAAATCACCGAATTCAGAACTCGGAGTCAACGGATATTCATAAAACCGTTTACGTAAAGAAACCACATTTCGCGGCTAAATAGGTGAATCGAGACCTACTAGCCACGTGTTCTGAAATCCAAATCCGAAATGCCAGGATTGTAGACCTCGAAAAGTAGTGTGAAATCAAGCTAAAAATCACCGAATTCAGAACTCGGAGTCACAGGATATTCATAAAACCGTTTACGTAAAGAAACCACATTTCGCGGCTAAATAGGTGAAACGAGACCAACTAGCCACGAGTTCTGAAATCAAAATCCAAAACACCAGGATTGTAGAGCTCGAAAAGTAGTGTGTAATCAAGTTAAAAATCACCGAATTCGGAACTCGGAGTCAACGGATATTCATAAAACCGTTTAGGTAAAGAAAACACATTTTGCGGCTAACTAGGTGAAAATAGACCTACTAGCCACGAGTTCTGAAATCAAAATCCGAAATGCCAGGATTGTAGAGCTCGAAAAATAGTGTGTAATCAAGCTAAAAATCACCGAATTCAGAACTCGGAGTCAACGAATATTCATAAAACCGTTTACGTAAAAAAACCACATTTCGCGGCTAAATAATTGAATCGTGACCTACTATCCACAATTTCTGAAATCAAAATCCGAAATGCCACGATTGTACAGCTCGAAAAGTAGTATGAAATCAAGCTAAAAATCACCGAATTCAGAACTCGGAGTCAACGGATATTCATAAAACCGTTTACGTAAAGAAACCACATTTCGCGGCTAAATAGGTGAATTGAGACCTACTAGCCACGTGTTCTGAAATCCAAATCCGAAATGCCAGGATTGTAGACCTCGAAAAGTAGTGTGAAATCAAGCTAAAAATCACCGAATTCAGAACTCGGAGTCAAAGGATATTCATAAAACCGTTTACGTAAAGAAACCACATTTTGCGGCTAAATAGGTGAAACGAGACAAACTAGCCACGAGTTCTGAAATCAAAATCCAAAACGCCAGGATTGTAGAGCTCGAAAAGTAGTGTGTAATCAAGCTAAAAATCACCGAATTCGGAACTCGGAGTCAACGGATATTCATAAAACCGTTTATGTAAAGAAACCACATTTTGCGGCTAACTAGGTGAAAATAGACCTACTAGCCACGAGTTCTGAAATCAAAATCCGAAATGCCAGGATTGTAGAGCCCGAAAAGTAGTGTTTAATCAAGCTAAAAATCACCGAATTCAGAACTCGGAGTCAACGGATATTCATAAAACCGTTTACGTAAAGAAACCACATTTCGCGGCTAAATAGGTGAATCGAGACCTACTATCCACGAGTTCTGAAATCAAAATCCGAAATGCCAGGATTGTAGAGCTCGAAAAGTAGTGTGAAATCAAGCTAAAAATCACCGAATTCAGAACTCGGAGTCAAAGGATATTCATAAAACCGTTTACGTAAAGAAACCACATTTCGCGGCTAAATAGGTGAATCGAGACCTAGTAGCCACGAGTTCTGAAATCAAAATCCGAAACGCCAAGATTGTAGAGCTCGAAAAGTAGTATGAAATCAAGCTAAAAATCACCGAATTCAGAACTCGGAGTCAACGGATATTCATAAAACCGTTTACGTAAAGAAACCACATTTCGCGGCTAACTAGGTGAAACGAGACCTACTAGCCACGAGTTCTGAAATCGATATCCGAAAACCCAGGATTGTACAGCTCGAAAAGTAGTGTGAAATCAAGCTAAAAATCACCGAATTCAGAACTCGGAGTCAACGGATATTCATAAAACCGTTTACGTAAAGAAACCACATTTCGCGGCTAACTAGGTGAAAATAGACCTACTAGCCACGAGTTCTGAAATCGAAATCCGAAAACCCAGGATTATAGAGCTCGAAAAGTAGTGTGTAATCAAGCTAAAAATCACCGAGTTCAGAACTCGGAGTCAACGGATATTCATAAAACCGTTTACGTAAAGAAACCACATTTCGCGGCCAAATAGGTGAATCGAGACCTACTATCCACGAGTTCTGAAATCAAAATCCAAAATGCCAGGATTGTAGAGCTCGAAAACTAGTGTGAAATCAAGCTAAAAATCACCGAATTCAGAACTCGGAGTCAAAGGATATTCATAAAACCGTTTACGTAAAGAAACCACATTTCGCGGCAAAATAGGTGAATCGAGACCTAGTAGCCAAGAGTTCTGAAATCAAAATCCGAAACGCCAAGATTGTAGAGCTCGAAAAGTAGTATGAAATCAAGCTAAAAATCACCGAATTCAGAACTCGGAGTCAACGGATATTCATAAAACCGTTTACATAAAGAAACCACATTTCGCGGCTAACTAGGTGAAACGAGACCTACTAGCCACGAGTTCTGAAATCGAAATCCGAAACTCCAGGATTGTAGAGCTCAAAAAGTAGTGTGAAATCAAGCTAAAAATCACCGAATTCAGAACTCGGAGTCAACGGATATTCATAAAACCGTTTACGTAAAGAAACCACATTTCGCGGCTAACTAGGTGAAACGAGACCTACTAGCCACGAGTTCTGAAATCGAAATCCGAAAACCCAGGATTGTACAGCTCGAAAAGTAGTGTGAAATCAAGCTAAAAATCACCGAATTCAGAACTCGGAGTCAACGGATATTCATAAAACCGTTTACATAAAGAAACCACATTTCGCGGCTAACTAGGTGAAACGAGACCTACTAGCCACGAGTTCTGAAATCGAAATCCGAAACTCCAGGATTGTAGAGCTAAAAAAGTAGTGTGAAATCAAGCTAAAAATCACCGAATTCAGAACTCGGAGTCAACGGATATTCATAAAACCGTTTACGTAAAGAAACCATATTTCGCGGCTAACTATGTGAAACGAGACCTACTAGCCACGAGTTCTGAAATCGAAATCCGAAAATCCAGGATTGTACAGCTCGAAAAGTAGTGTGAAATCAAGCTAAAAATCACCGAATTCAGAACTCGGAGTCAACGGATATTCATAAAACCGTTTACGTAAAGAAACCACATTTCGCGGCTAACTAGGTGAAACGAGACCTACTAGCCACGAGTTCTGAAATCAAAATCCGAAAACCCAGGATTGTAGAGCTCGAAAATTAGTGTAAAATCAAGCTAAAAATCACCGAGTTCAGAACTCGGAGTCAACGGATATTCATAAAACCGTTTACTAAAGAAATCACATTTCGCGGCTAACTAGGTTAAACGAGACCAACTGGCCACGAGTTCTGAAATCAAAATCCGAAACGCCAGGATCGTAGAGCTCGAAAAGTAGTGTGAAATCAAGCAAAAAATCGCCGAATTCACAACTCGGAGTCAACGGATATTCATAAAACCGTTTACGTAAAGAAACCACATTTCGCGGCTAACTAGGTGAAACGAGACCTAGTAGCCACGAGTTCTGAAATCGAAATCCGAAAACCCAGGATTGTACAGCTCGAAAAGTAGTGTGAAATCAAGCTAAAAATCACCGAATTCAGAACTCGGAGTCAACGGATATTCATAAAACCGTTTACGTAAAGAAACCACATTTCCCGGCTAACTAGGTGAAACGAGACCTACTAGCCACGAGTTCTGAAATCGAAATCCGAAAACCCAGGATTGTACAGCTCGAAAAGTAGTGTGAAATCAAGCTAAAAATCACCGAATTCAGAACTCGGAGTCAACGGATATTCATAAAACCGTTTACATAAAGAAACCACATTTCGCGGCTAACTAGGTGAAACGAGACCTACTAGCCACGAGTTCTGAAATCGAAATCCGAAACTCCAGGATTGTAGAGCTCAAAAAGTAGTGTGAAATCAAGCTAAAAATCACCGAATTCAGAACTCGGAGTCAACGGATATTCATAAAACCGTTTACGTAAAGAAACCATATTTCGCGGCTAACTATGTGAAACGAGACCTACTAGCCACGAGTTCTGAAATCGAAATCCGAAAACCCAGGATTGTACAGCTCGAAAAGTAGTGTGAAATCAAGCTAAAAATCACCGAATTCAGAACTCGGAGTCAACGGATATTCATAAAACCGTTTACGTAAAGAAACCACATTTCGCGGCTAACTAGGTGAAATGAGACCTACTAGCCACGAGTTCTGAAATCAAAATCCGAAAACCCAGGATTGTAGAGCTCGAAAATTAGTGTAAAATCAAGCTAAAAATCACCGAGTTCAGAACTCGGAGTCAACGGATATTCATAAAACCGTTTACTAAAGAAATCACATTTCGCGGCTAACTAGGTTAAACGAGACCAACTGGCCACGAGTTCTGAAATCAAAATCCGAAACGCCAGGATCGTAGAGCTCGAAAAGTAGTGTGAAATCAAGCAAAAAATCGCCGAATTCACAACTCGGAGTCAACGGATACTCATAAAACCGTTTACGTAAAGAAACCACATTTCGCGGCTAACTAGGTGAAACGAGACCTAGTAGCCACGAGTTCTGAAATCGAAATCCGAAAACCCAGGATTGTACAGCTCGAAAAGTAGTGTGAAATCAAGCTAAAAATCACCGAATTCAGAACTCGGAGTCAACGGATATTCATAAAACCGTTTACGTAAAGAAACCACATTTCGCGGCTAACTAGGTGAAACGAGACCTACTAGCCACGAGTTCTGAAATCGAAATCCGAAAACCCAGGATTGTACAGCTCGAAAAGTAGTGTGAAATCAAGCTAAAAATCACCGAATTCAGAACTCGGAGTCAACGGATATTCATAAAACCGTTTACATAAAGAAACCACATTTCGCGGCTAACTAGGTGAAACGAGACCTACTAGCCACGAGTTCTGAAATCGAAATCCGAAACTCCAGGATTGTAGAGCTCAAAAAGTAGTGTGAAATCAAGCTAAAAATCACCGAATTCAGAACTCGGAGTCAACGGATATTCATAAAACCGTTTACGTAAAGAAACCATATTTCGCGGCTAACTATGTGAAACGAGACCTACTAGCCACGAGTTCTGAAATCGAAATCCGAAAACCCAGGATTGTACAGCTCGAAAAGTAGTGTGAAATCAAGCTAAAAATCACCGAATTCAGAACTCGGAGTCAACGGATATTCATAAAACCGTTTACGTAAAGAAACCACATTTCGCGGCTAACTAGGTGAAATGAGACCTACTAGCCACGAGTTCTGAAATCAAAATCCGAAAACCCAGGATTGTAGAGCTCGAAAATTAGTGTAAAATCAAGCTAAAAATCACCGAGTTCAGAACTCGGAGTCAACGGATATTCATAAAACCGTTTACTAAATAAATCACATTTCGCGGCTAACTAGGTTAAACGAGACCAACTGGCCACGAGTTCTGAAATCAAAATCCGAAATGCCAGGATCGTAGAGCTCGAAAAGTAGTGTGAAATCAAGCAAAAAATCGCCGAATTCACAACTCGGAGTCAACGGATATTCATAAAACCGTTTACGTAAAGAAACCACATTTCGCGGCTAACTAGGTGAAACGAGACCTAGTAGCCACGAGTTCTGAAATCGAAATCCGAAAACCCAGGATTGTACAGCTCGAAAAGTAGTGTGAAATCAAGCTAAAAATCACCGAATTCAGAACTCGGAGTCAACGGATATTCATAAAACCGTTTACGTAAAGAAACCACATTTCGCGGCTAACTAGGTGAAACGAGACCTACTAGCCACGAGTTCTGAAATCGAAATCCGAAAACCCAGGATTGTACAGCTCGAAAAGTAGTGTGAAATCAAGCTAAAAATCACCGAATTCAGAACTCGGAGTCAACGGATATTCATAAAACCGTTTACATAAAGAAACCACATTTCGCGGCTAACTAGGTGAAACGAGACCTACTAGCCACGAGTTCTGAAATCGAAATCCGAAACTCCAGGATTGTAGAGCTCAAAAAGTAGTGTGAAATCAAGCTAAAAATCACCGAATTCAGAACTCGGAGTCAACGGATATTCATAAAACCGTTTACGTAAAGAAACCATATTTCGCGGCTAACTATGTGAAACGAGACCTACTAGCCACGAGTTCTGAAATCGAAATCCGAAAACCCAGGATTGTACAGCTCGAAAAGTAGTGTGAAATCAAGCTAAAAATCACCGAATTCAGAACTCGGAGTCAACGGATATTCATAAAACCGTTTACGTAAAGAAACCACATTTCGCGGCTAACTAGGTGAAATGAGACCTACTAGCCACGAGTTCTGAAATCAAAATCCGAAAACCCAGGATTGTAGAGCTCGAAAATTAGTGTAAAATCAAGCTAAAAATCACCGAGTTCAGAACTCGGAGTCAACGGATATTCATAAAACCGTTTACTAAAGAAATCACATTTCGCGGCTAACTAGGTTAAACGAGACCAACTGGCCACGAGTTCTGAAATCAAAATCCGAAACGCCAGGATCGTAGAGCTCGAAAAGTAGTGTGAAATCAAGCAAAAAATCGCCGAATTCACAACTCGGAGTCAACGGATATTCATAAAACCGTTTACGTAAAGAAACCACATTTCGCGGCTAACTAGGTGAAACGAGACCTAGTAGACACGAGTTCTGAAATCGAAATCCGAAAACCCAGGATTGTACAGCTCGAAAAGTAGTGTGAAATCAAGCTAAAAATCACCGAATTCAGAACTCGGAGTCAACGGATATTCATAAAACCGTTTACGTAAAGAAACCACATTTCGCGGCTAACTAGGTGAAACGAGACCTACTAGCCACGAGTTCTGAAATCGAAATCCGAAACGCCAGGATTGTAGAGCTCGAAAAGTAGTGTGAAATCAAGCTAAAAATCACCGAATTCAGAACTCGGAGTCAACGGATATTCATAAAACCGTTTACGTAAAGAAACCACATTTCGCGGCTAAATAGGTGAATCGAGACCTACTAGCCACGTGTTCTGAAATCCAAATCCGAAATGCTAGGATTGTAGACCTCTAAAAGTAGTGTGAAATCAAGAAAAAACCACCGAATTCAGAACTCGGAGTCAAAGGATATTCGTAAAACCGTTTACGTAAAGAAACCACATTTTGCGGCTAACTAGGTGAAACGAGACCTACTAGCCACGAGTTCTGAAATCAAAATCCGAAACGCCAAGATTGTAGAGCTCGAAAAGTAGTATGAAATCAAGCTAAAAATCACCGAATTCAGAACTCGGAGTCAACGGATATTCATAAAACCGTTTACGTAAAGAAACCACATTTCGCGGCTAACTATGTGAAACGAGACCTACTAGCCACGAGTTCTGAAATCGAAATCCGAAAACCCAGGATTGTACAGCTCGAAAAGTAGTGTGAAATCAAGCTAAAAATCACCGAATTCAGAACTCGGAGTCAACGGATATTCATAAAACCGTTTACGTAAAGAAACCACATTTCGCGGATAACTAGGTGAAACGAGACCTACTAGCCACGAGTTCTGAAATCGAAATCCGAAATTCCAGGATTGTAGAGCTCAAAAAGTAGTGTGAAATCAAGCTAAAAATCACCGAATTCAGAACTCGGAGTCAACGGATATTCATAAAACCGTTTACGTAAAGAAACCACATTTCGCGGCTAACTAGGTGAAACGAGACCTACTATCCACGAGTTCTGAAATCGAAATCCGAAAACCCAGGATTGTAGAGCTCGAAAAGTAGTGTGAAATCAAGCTAAAAATCACCGAATTCAGAACTCGGAGTCAACGGATATTCATAAAACCGTTTACGTAAAGAAACCACATTTCGCGGCTAAATAGGTGAATCGAGACCTACTAGCCACGTGTTCTGAAATCCAAATCCGAAATGCTAGGATTGTAGACCTCTAAAAGTAGTGTGAAATCAAGAAAAAACCACCGAATTCAGAACTCGGAGTCAAAGGATATTCGTAAAACCGTTTACGTAAAGAAACCACATTTTGCGGCTAACTAGGTGAAACGAGACCTACTAGCCACGAGTTCTGAAATCAAAATCCGAAACGCCAAGATTGTAGAACTCGAAAAGTAGTATGAAATCAAGCTAAAAATCACCGAATTCAGAACTCGGAGTCAACGGATATTCATAAAACCGTTTACGTAAAGAAACCATATTTCGCGGCTAACTATGTGAAACGAGACCTACTGGCCACGAGTTCTGAAATCGAAATCCGAAAACCCAGGATTGTACAGCTCGAAAAGTAGTGTGAAATCAAGCTAAAAATCACCGAATTCAGAACTCGGAGTCAACGGATATTCATAAAACCGTTTACGTAAAGAAACCACATTTCGCGGCTAACTAGGTGAAACGAGACCTAGTAGCCACGAGTTCTGAAATCGAAATCCGAAAACCCAGGATTGTACAGCTCGAAAAGTAGTGTGAAATCAAGCTAAAAATCACCGAATTCAGAACTCGGAGTCAACGGATATTCATAAAACCGTTTACGTAAAGAAACCACATTTCGGGGATAAATAGGTGAAACGAGACCAACTAGCCACGAGTTCTGAAATCAAAATCCGAAATGCCAGGATTGTAGAGCTCGAAAAGTAGTGTGAAATCAAGCTAAAAATCACCGAATTCAGAACTCGGAGTCAACGGATATTCATAAAACCGTTTACGTAAAGAAACCACATTTCGGGGATAAATAGGTGAAACGAGACCAACTAGCCACGATTTCTGAAATCAAAATCCGAAATGCCAGGATTGTAGAGCTCGAAAAGTAGTGTGAAATCAAGCTAAAAATCACCGAATTCAGAACTCGGAGTCAACGGATATTCATAAAACCGTTTACGTAAAGAAACCACATTTCGCGGCTAAATAGGTGAATCGAGACCTACTAGCCACGTGTTCTGAAATCCAAATCCGAAATGCTAGGATTGTAGACCTCTAAAAGTAGTGTGAAATCAAGAAAAAACCACCGAATTCAGAACTCGGAGTCAAAGGATATTCGTAAAACCGTTTACGTAAAGAAACCACATTTTGCGGCTAACTAGGTGAAACGAGACCTACTAGCCACGAGTTCTGAAATCAAAATCCGAAACGCCAAGATTGTAGAGCTCGAAAAGTAGTATGAAATCAAGCTAAAAATCACCGAATTCAGAACTCGGAGTCAACGGATATTCATAAAACCGTTTACGTAAAGAAACCATATTTCGCGGCTAACTATGTGAAACGAGACCTACTAGCCACGAGTTCTGAAATCGAAATCCGAAAACCCAGGATTGTACAGCTCGAAAAGTAGTGTGAAATCAAGCTAAAAATCACCGAATTCAGAACTCGGAGTCAACGGATATTCATAAAACCGTTTACGTAAAGAAACCACATTTCGCGGCTAACTAGGTGAAACGAGACCTACTAGCCACGAGTTCTGAAATCCAAATCCGAAAACCCAGGATTGTAGAGCTCGAAAATTAGGGTAAAATCAAGCTAAAAATCACCGAGTTCAGAACTCGGAGTCAACGGATATTCATAAAACCGTTTAGTAAAGAAATCACATTTCGCGGCTAACTAGGTTAAACGAGACCAACTGGCCACGAGTTCTGAAATCAAAATCCGAAACGCCAGGATCGTAGAGCTCGAAAAGTAGTGTGAAATCAAGCAAAAAATCGCCGAATTCACAACTCGGAGTCAACGGATATTCATAAAACCGTTTACGTAAAGAAACCACATTTCGCGGCTAACTAGGTGAAACGAGACCTAGTAGCCACGAGTTCTGAAATCGAAATCCGAAAACCCAGGATTGTACAGCTCGAAAAGTAGTGTGAAATCAAGCAAAAAATCGCCGAATTCACAACTCGGAGTCAACGGATATTCATAAAACCGTTTACGTAAAGAAACCACATTTCGCGGCTAACTAGGTGAAACGAGACCTAGTAGCCACGAGTTCTGAAATCGAAATCCGAAAACCCAGGATTGTACAGCTCGAAAAGTAGTGTGAAATCAAGCTAAAAATCACCGAATTCAGAACTCGGAGTCAACGGATATTCATAAAACCGTTTACGTAAAGAAACCACATTTCGGGGATAAATAGGTGAAACGAGACCAACTAGCCACGAGTTCTGAAATCAAAATCCGAAACGCCAGGATTGTAGAGCTCGAAAAGTAGTGTGAAATCAAGCTAAAAATCACCGAATTCAGAACTCGGAGTCAACGGATATTCATAAAACCGTTTACGTAAAGAAACCACATTTCGCGGCTAAATAGGTGAATCGAGACCTACTAGCCACGTGTTCTGAAATCCAAATCCGAAATGCTAGGATTGTAGACCTCTAAAAGTAGTGTGAAATCAAGAAAAAACCACCGAATTCAGAACTCGGAGTCAAAGGATATTCGTAAAACCGTTTACGTAAAGAAACCACATTTTGCGGCTAACTAGGTGAAACGAGACCTACTAGCCACGAGTTCTGAAATCAAAATCCAAAACGCCAAGATTGTAGAGCTCGAAAAGTAGTATGAAATCAAGCTAAAAATCACCGAATTCAGAACTCGGAGTCAACGGATATTCATAAAACCGTTTACGTAAAGAAACCACATTTTGCGGCTAACTAGGTGAATCGAGACCTACTAGCCACGAGTTCTGAAATCGAAATCCGAAAACCCAGGATTGTACAGCTCGAAAAGTAGTGTGAAATCAAGCTAAAAATCACCGAATTCAGAACTCGGAGTCAACGGATATTCATAAAACCGTTTACATAAAGAAACCACATTTCGCGGCTAACTAGGTGAAACGAGACCTACTAGCCACGAGTTCTGAAATCGAAATCCGAAACTCCAGGATTGTAGAGCTCAAAAAGTAGTGTGAAATCAAGCTAAAAATCACCGAATTCAGAACTCGGAGTCAACCGATATTCATAAAATCGTTTACGTAAAGAAACCATATTTCGCGGCTAACTATGTGAAACGAGACCTACTAGCCACGAGTTCTGAAATCGAAATCCGAAAACCCAGGATTGTACAGCTCGAAAAGTAGTGTGAAATCAAGCTAAAAATCACCGAATTCAGAACTCGGAGTCAACGGATATTCATAAAACCGTTTAGTAAAGAAATCACATTTCGCGGCTAACTAGGTTAAACGAGACCAACTGGCCACGAGTTTTGAAATCAAAATCCGAAACGCCAGGATCGTAGAGCTCGAAAAGTAGTGTGAAATCAAGCAAAAAATCGCCGAATTCACAACTCGGAGTCAACGGATATTCATAAAACCGTTTACCTAAAGAAACCACATTTCGCGGCTAACTAGGTGAAACGAGACCTAGTAGCCACGAGTTCTGAAATCGAAATCCGAAAACCCAGGATTGTACAGCTCGAAAAGTAGTGTGAAATCAAGCTAAAAATCACCGAATTCAGAACTCGGAGTCAACGGATATTCATAAAACCGTTTACGTAAAGAAACCACATTTCGGGGATAAATAGGTGAAACGAGACCAACTAGCCACGAGTTCTGAAATCAAAATCCGAAACGCCAGGATTGTAGAGCTCGAAAAGTAGTGTGAAATCAAGCTAAAAATCACCGAATTCAGAACTCGGAGTCAACGGATATTCATAAAACCGTTTACGTAAAGAAACCACATTTCGCGGCTAAATAGGTGAATCGAGACCTACTAGCCACG
This sequence comes from Euonymus europaeus, assembly GCA_963580455.1. Classification (NCBI taxonomy): domain Eukaryota; kingdom Viridiplantae; phylum Streptophyta; class Magnoliopsida; order Celastrales; family Celastraceae; genus Euonymus; species Euonymus europaeus. Next base: position 806,262 of record OY756964.1, read on the forward strand.
TGTTCTGAAATCCAAATCCGAAATGCTAGGATTGTAGACCTCTAAAAGTAGTGTGAAATCAAGAAAAAACCACCGAATTCAGAACTCGGAGTCAAAGGATATTCGTAAAACCGTTTACGTAAAGAAACCACATTTTGCGGCTAACTAGGTGAAACGAGACCTACTAGCCACGAGTTCTGAAATCAAAATCCGAAACGCCAAGATTGTAGAGCTCGAAAAGTAGTATGAAATCAAGCTAAAAATCACCGAATTCAGAAATCGGAGTCAACGGATATTCATAAAACCGTTTACGTAAAGAAACCACATTTCGCGGCTAACTATGTGAAACGAGACCTACTAGCCACGAGTTCTGAAATCGAAATCCGAAAACCCAGGATTGTACAGCTCGAAAAGTAGTGTGAAATCAAGCTAAAAATCACCGAATTCAGAACTCGGAGTCAACGGATATTCATAAAACCGTTTACGTAAAGAAACCACATTTCGCGGCTAACTAGGTGAAACGAGACCTAGTAGCCACGAGTTCTGAAATCGAAATCCGAAAACCCAGGATTGTACAGCTCGAAAAGTAGTGTGAAATCAAGCTAAAAATCACCGAATTCAGAACTCGGAGTCAACGGATATTCATAAAACCGTTTACGTAAAGAAACCACATTTCGGGGATAAATAGGTGAAACGAGACCAACTAGCCACGAGTTCTGAAATCAAAATCCGAAATGCCAGGATTGTAGAGCTCGAAAAGTAGTGTGAAATCAAGCTAAAAATCACCGAATTCAGAACTCGGAGTCAACGGATATTCATAAAACCGTTTACGTAAAGAAACCACATTTCGCGGCTAAATAGGTGAATCGAGACCTACTAGCCACGTGTTCTGAAATCCAAATCCGAAATGCTAGGATTGTAGACCTCTAAAAGTAGTGTGAAATCAAGAAAAAACCACCGAATTCAGAACTCGGAGTCAAAGGATATTCGTAAAACCGTTTACGTAAAGAAACCACATTTTGCGGCTAACTAGGTGAAACGAGACCTACTAGCCACGAGTTCTGAATTCAAAATCCGAAACGCCAAGATTGTAGAGCTCGAAAAGTAGTATGAAATCAAGCTAAAAATCACCGAATTCAGAACTCGGAGTCAACGGATATTCATAAAACCGTTTACGTAAAGAAACCACATTTCGCGGCTAACTAGGTGAATCGAGACCAACTAGCCACGAGTTCTGATATCAAAATCAGAAACGCCAGGATCGTAGAGCTCGAAAAGTAGTGTGAAATCAAGGTAAAAATCACCGAATTCAGAACTCGGAGTCAACGGATATTCATAAAACCGTTTACGTAAAGAAACCACATTTCTCGGCTAACTAGGTGAAATGAGACCTACTAGCCACGAGTTCTGAAATCAAAATCCGAAACGCCAGAATTGTAGAGCTCGAAAAGTAGTGTGAAATCAAGCTAAAAATCACCGAATTCAGAACTCGGAGTCAACAGATATTCATAAATCCGTTTAAGTAAAGAAATCACATTGCGCCGCTAAATAGGTGAAACGAGACCAACTAGCCACGAGTTCTGAAATCAAAATCCGAAATTCCAGGATTGTAGAGCTCGAAAAGTAGTGTGAAATCTAGCTAAAAATCACCGAATTCAGAACTCGGAGTCAACAGATATTCATAAATCCGTTTAATTAAAGAAATCACATTGCGCCGCTAAATAGGTGAAACGAGACCAACTAGCCACGAGTTCTGAAATCAAAATCCGAAATGCCAGGATTGTAGAGCTCGAAAAGTAGTGTGAAATCTAGCTAAAAATCAACGAATTCAGAACTCGGAGTCAACGGATATTCATAAAACCGTTTACGTAAAGAAACTACATTTCGCGTCTAACTAGGTGAAACGAGACCAACTAGCCACGAGTTCTGAAATCAAAATCCGAAACGCCAGGATCGTAGAGCTCAAAAAGTAGTGTGAAATCAAGCTAAAAATCACCGAATTCAGAACTTGGAGTCAACAGATATTCATAAATCCGTTTAAGTAAAGAAACCACATTGCGCGGCTAAATAGGTGAAAAGAGACCAACTAGCCACGAGTTCTGAAATCAAAATCCGAAACGCCAGGATTGTAGAGCTCGAAAAGTAGTGTGAAATCAAGCTAAAAATCACCGAATTCAGAACTCGGAGTCAACGGATATTCATAAAACCGTTTACGTAAAGAAACCACATTTCGCGGCAAAATAGGTGAAACGAGACGAACTAGCCACGAGTTCTGAAATCAAAATCCGAAACGCCAGGATCGTAGAGCTCAAAAAGTAGTGTGAAATCAAGATAAAAATCACCGAATTCAGAACTCGGAGTCAACAGATATTCATAAATCCGTTTAAGTAAAGAAATCACATTGCGCCGCTAAATAGGTGAAACGAGACCAACTAGCCACGAGTTCTGAAATCAAAATCCGAAAGGCTAGGATTGTAGATCTTGAAAAGTAGTGTGAAATCAAGCTAAAAATCAACGAATTCAGAACTCGGAGTCAACGGATATTCATAAAACCGTTTACGTAAAGAAACCACATTTCGCGGCTAACTAGGTGAAACGAGGCCAACTAGCCACGAGTTCTGAAATCAAAATCCGAAACCCCAGGATCGTAGAGCTCGAAAAGTAGTGTGAAATCAAGCTAAAAATCACCGAATTCAGAACTCGGAGTCAACGGATATTCATAAAACCGTTTACGTAAAGAAACTACATTTCGCGGCTAACTAGGTGAAACGAGACCAACTAGCCACGAGTTCTGAAATCAATATCCGAAACGCCAGGATCGTAGAGCTCAAAAAGTAGTGTGAAATCAAGCTAAAAATCACCGAATTCAGAACTTGGAGTCAACAGATATTCATAAATCCGTTTAAGTAAAGAAACCACATTGCGCGGCTAAATAGGTGAAACGAGACCAACTAGCCACGAGTTCTGAAATCAAAATCCGAAAAGCCAGGATTGTAGAGCTCGAAAAGTAGTGTGAAATCAAGCTAAAAATCACCGAATTCAGAACTCGGAGTCAACGGATATTCATAAAACCGTTTACGTAAAGAAACCACATTTCGCGGCTAACTAGGTGAAACGAGACCAACTAGCCACGAGTTCTGAAATCAAAATCCGAAACTCCAGGATCGTAGAGCTCAAAAAGTGGTGTGAAATCAAGCTAAAACTCACCGAATTCAGAACTCGGAGTCAACAAATATTCATAAAACCGTTTACGTAAACAAACCACATTTCGCGGCAAACTAGGTGAAACGAGACCAACTAGCCACGAGTTCTGAAATCAAAATCCGAAACGCCAGGATCGTAGAGCTCAAAAAGTAGTGTGAAATCAAGCTAAAAATCACCGAATTCAGAACTCGGAGTCAACAGATATTCATAAGTCCGTTTAAGTAAAGAAACCACATTGCGCCGCTAAATAGGTGAAACGAGACCAACTAGCCACGAGTTCTGAAATCAAAATCCGAAACGCCAGGATTGTAGAGCTCGAAAAGTAGTGTGAAATCTAGCTAAAAATCAACGAATTCAGAACTCGGAGTAAACGGATATTCATAAAACCGTTTACGTAAAGAAACCACATTTCGCGGCTAACTAGGTGAAACGAGACCAACTAGCCACGAGTTCTGAAATCAAAATCCGAAACTCCAAGATTGTAGAGCTCGAAAATTAGTTTGAAATCAAGCTAAAAATCACCGAATTCAGAACTCGGAGTCAACGGATATTCATAAAACCGTTTACGTAAAGAAACAACATTTCGCGGCTAACTAGGTGAAACGAGACCAACTAGCCACGAGTTCTGAAATCAAAATCCGAAACTCCAGGATCGTAGAGCTCAAAAAGTAGTGTGAAATCAAGCCAAAACTCACCGAATTCAGAACTCGGAGTCAACGGATATTCATAAAACCGTTTACGTAAAGAAACCACATTTCGCGGCTAACTAGGTGAAACGAGACCAACTAGCCACGAGTTCTGAAATCAAAATCCGAAATGCCAGGATCGTAGAGCTCAAAAAGTAGTGTGAAATCAGGCTAAAAATCACTGAATTCAGAACTCGGAGTCAACGGATATTCATAAAACCGTTTACGTAAAGAAACAACATTTCGCGGCTAACTAGGTGAAATGAGACCAACTAGCCACGAGTTCGGAAATCAAAATCCGAAACACCAGGATTGTAGAGCTCGAAAAGTAGTGTGCAATCAAGCTAAAAATCACCAAATTCAGAACTCGGAGTCAACGGATATTCATAAATCCGTTTACGTAAAGAAACCACATTGCGCGGCTAAATAGGTGAAACGAGACCAACTAGCCACGAGTTCTGAAATCAAAATCCGAAACGCCAGGATCATAGAGCTCGAAAAGTAGTGTGAAATCAAGCTAAAAATCACCGAATTCAGAACTCGGAGTCAACGGATATTCATAAAACCGTTTACGTAAAGAAACCACATTTCTCGGCTAACTAGGTGAAATGAGACATACTAGCCACGAGTTCTGAAATCAAAATCCGAAAGGCCAGGATTGTAGATCTTGAAAAGTAGTGTGAAATCAAGCTAAAAATCACCGAATTCAGAACTCGGAGTCGACGGATATTCATAAAAGCGTTTATGTAAAGAAACCACATTTCGCGGCTAACTAGGTGAAACGAGACCAACTAGCCACGAGTTCTGAAATCAAAATCCGAAATGCCAGGATTGAGAGCTCAAAAAGTAGTGTGAAATCAGGCTAAAAATCACCGAATTCAGAACTCGGAGTCAACGGATATTCATAAATCCGTTTACGTGAAGAAAACACATTGCGCGGCTAGATAGGTGAAACGAGACCAACTAGCCACGAGTTCTGAAATCAAAATCTGAAACTCCAGGATTGTAGAGCTCGAAAATAAGTGTGAAATAAAGCTAAAAATCACCGCATTCAGAACTCGGAGTCAACGGATATTCATAAAACCGTTTACGTAAAGAAACCACATTTCGCGGCTAACTAGGTGAAACGAGACCAACTTGCCACGAGTTCTGAAATCAAAATCCGAAACTCCAGGATCGTAGAGCTCAAAAAGTAGTGTGAAATCAAGCTAAAAATCACCGAATTCAGAACTCGGAGTCAACGGATATTCATAAAACCGTTTACGTAAAGAAACCACATTTCGCGGCTAACTAGGTGAAATGAGACCTACTAGCCACGAGTTCTGAAATCAAAATCCGAAAGGCTAGGATTGTAGATCTTGAAAAGTAGTGTGAAATCAAGCTAAAAATCACCGAATTCAGAACTCGGAGTCAACGGATATTCATAAAACCGTTTACGTAAAGAAACCACATTTCGCGGCTAACTAGGTGAAACGAGACCAACTAACCACGAGTTCTGAAATCAAAATCCGAAACGCCAGGATCGTAGAGCTCGAAAAGTAGTGTGAAATTAAGCTAAAAATCACCGAATTCAGAACTCGGAGTCAACGGATATTCATAAAACCGTTTACGTAAAGAAACTACATTTCGCGGCTAACTAGGTGAAACGAGACCAACTAGCCACGAGTTCTGAAATCAAAATCCGAAACGCCTGGATCGTAGAGCTCAAAAAGTAGTGTGAAATCAAGCTAAAAAGCACCGAATTCAGAACTTGGAGTCAACAGATATTCATAAATCCGTTTAAGTAAAGAAACCACATTGCGCGGCTAAATAGGTGAAACGAGACCAACTAGCCACGAGTTCTGAAATCAAAATCCGAAACGCCAGGATCATAGAGCTCGAAAAGTAGTGTGAAATCAAGCTAAAAATCACCGAATTCAGAACTCGGAGTCAACGGATATTCATAAAACCGTTTACGTAAAGAAACCACATTTCTCGGCTAACTAGGTGAAATGAGACATACTAGCCACGAGTTCTGAAATCAAAATCCGAAAGGCCAGGATTGTAGATCTTGAAAAGTAGTGTGAAATCAAGCTAAAAATCACCGAATTCAGAACTCGGAGTCGACGGATATTCATAAAAGCGTTTATGTAAAGAAACCACATTTCGCGGCTAACTAGGTGAAACGAGACCAACTAGCCACGAGTTCTGAAATCAAAATCCGAAATGCCAGGATTGAGAGCTCAAAAAGTAGTGTGAAATCAGGCTAAAAATCACCGAATTCAGAACTCGGAGTCAACGGATATTCATAAATCCGTTTACGTGAAGAAAACACATTGCGCGGCTAGATAGGTGAAACGAGACCAACTAGCCACGAGTTCTGAAATCAAAATCTGAAACGCCAGGATTGTAGAGCTCGAAAATAAGTGTGAAATAAAGCTAAAAATCACCGAATTCAGAACTCGGAGTCAACGGATATTCATAAAACCGTTTACGTAAAGAAACCACATTTCGCGGCTAACTAGGTGAAACGAGACCAACTTGCCACGAGTTCTGAAATCAAAATCCGAAACTCCAGGATCGTAGAGCTCAAAAAGTAGTGTGAAATCAAGCTAAAAATCACCGAATTCAGAACTCGGAGTCAACGGATATTCATAAAACCGTTTACGTAAAGAAACCACATTTCGCGGCTAACTAGGTGAAATGAGACCTACTAGCCACGAGTTCTGAAATCAAAATCCGAAAGGCTAGGATTGTAGATCTTGAAAAGTAGTGTGAAATCAAGCTAAAAATCACCGAATTCAGAACTCGGAGTCAACGGATATTCATAAAACCGTTTACGTAAAGAAACCACATTTCGCGGCTAACTAGGTGAAACGAGACCAACTAACCACGAGTTCTGAAATCAAAATCCGAAACGCCAGGATCGTAGAGCTCGAAAAGTAGTGTGAAATCAAGCTAAAAATCACCGAATTCAGAACTCGGAGTCAACGGATATTCATAAAACCGTTTACGTAAAGAAACTACATTTCGCGGCTAACTAGGTGAAACGAGACCAACTAGCCACGAGTTCTGAAATCAAAATCCGAAACGCCTGGATCGTAGAGCTCAAAAAGTAGTGTGAAATCAAGCTAAAAAGCACCGAATTCAGAACTTGGAGTCAACAGATATTCATAAATCCGTTTAAGTAAAGAAACCACATTGCGCGGCTAAATAGGTGAAACGAGACCAACTAGCCACGAGTTCTGAAATCAAAATCCGAAACGCCAGGATTGTAGAGCTCGAAAAGTAGTGTGAAATCAAGCTAAAAATCACCGAATTCAGAACTCGGAGTCAACGGATATTCATAAAACCGTTTACGTAAAGAAACCACATTTCGCGGCTAACTAGGTGAAACGAGACCAACTAGCCACGAGTTCTGAAATCAAAATCCGAAACTCCAGGATCGTAGAGCTCAAAAATTGGTGTGAAATCAAGCTAAAACTCACCGAATTCAGAACTCGGAGTCAACGGATATTCATAAAACCGTTTACGTAAAGAAACCACATTTCGCGGCAAACTAGGTGAAACGAGACCAACTAGCCACGAGTTCTGAAATCAAAATCCGAAACTCTAGGATCGTAGAGCTCAAAAAGTAGTGTGAAATCAAGCTAAAAATCACCGAATTCAGAACTCGGAGTCAACGGATATTCATAAAACCGTTTACGTAAAGAAACCACATTTGTCGGCTAACTAGGTGAAATGAGACCTACTAGCCACGAGTTCTGAAATCAAAATCCGAAAGGCCAGGATTGTAGATCTTGAAAAGTAGTGTGAAATCAAGCTAAAAATCACCGAATTCAGAACTCGGAGTCAACGGATATTCATAAAAGCGTTTACGTAAAGAAACCACATTTCGCGGCTAACTAGGTGAAACGAGACCAACTAGCCACGAGTTCTGAAATCAAAATCCGAAATGCTAGGATCGTAGAGCTCAAAAAGTAGTGTGAAATCAGGCTAAAAATCACCGAATTCAGAACTCGGAGTCAACGGATATTCATAAATCCGTTTACGTGAAGAAAACACATTGCGCGGCTAGATAGGTGAAACGAGACCAACTAGCCACGAGTTCTGAAATCAAAATCTGAAACGCCACGATTGTAGAGCTCGAAAAGTAGTGTGAAATCTATCTAAAAATCAACGAATTCAGAACTCGGAGTCAACGGATATTCATAAGACCGTTTACGTAAAGAAACCACATTTCGCGGCTAACTAGGTGAAACGAGACCAACTTGCCACGAGTTCTGAAATCAAAATCCGAAACTCCAGGATCGTAGAGCTCAAAAAGTAGTGTGAAATCAAGCTAAAAATCACCGAATTCAGAACTCGGAGTCAACGGATATTCATAAAACCGTTTACGTAAAGAAACCACATTTCTCGGCTAACTAGGTGAAATGAGACCTAATAGACACGAGTTCTGAAATCAAAATCCGAAAGGCCAGGATTGTAGAGCTCAAAAAGTAGTGTGAAATCAGGCTAAAAATCACCGAATTCAGAACTCGGAGTCAACGGATATTCATAAAAGCGTTTACGTAAAGAAACCACATTTCGCGGCTAACTAGGTGAAACGAGAACAACTAGCCACGAGTTCTGAAATCAAAATCCGAAATGCCAGGATCGTAGAGCTCAAAAAGTAGTGTGAAATCAGGCTAAAAATCACCGAATTCAGAACTCGGAGTCAACGGATATTCATAAATCCGTTTACGTGAAGAAAACACATTGCGCGGCTAGATAGGTGAAACGAGACCAACTAGCCACGAGTTCTGAAATCAAAATCTGAAACGCCAGGATTGTAGAGCTCAAAAATTAGTGTGAAATAAAGCTAAAACTCACCGAATTCAGAACTCGGAGTCAACGGATATTCATAAAACCGTTTACGTAAAGAAACCACATTTCGCGGCTAACTAGGTGAAACGAGACCAACTAGCCACGAGTTCTGAAATCAAAATCCGAAATGCCAGGATCGTAGAGCTCAAAAAGTAGTGTGAAATCAGGCTAAAAATCACTGAATTCAGAACTCGGAGTCAACGGATATTCATAAAACCGTTTACGTAAAGAAACAACATTTCGCGGCTAACTAGGTGAAATGAGACCAACTAGCCACGAGTTCGGAAATCAAAATCCGAAACACCAGGATTGTAGAGCTCGAAAAGTAGTGCGAAATCAAGCTAAAAATCACCGAATTCAGAACTCGGAGTCAACGGATATTCATAAAACCGTTTACGTAAAGAAACTACATTTCGCGGCTAACTAGGTGAAACGAGACCAACTAGCCACGAGTTCTGAAATCAAAATCCGAAACGCCAGGATTGTAGAGCTCGAAAAGTAGTGTGAAATCAAGCTAAAAATCACCGAATTCAGAACTCGGAGTCAACGGATATTCATAAAACCGTTTACGTAAAGAAACCACATTTCGCGGCCAACTAGGTGAAACGAGACCAACTAGCCACGAGTTCTGAAATCAAAATCCTAAAATCCAGGATCGTAGATCTCAAAAAGTAGTGTGAAATCAAGCCAAAACTCACCGAATTCAGAACTCGGAGTCAACGGATATTCATAAAACCGTTTACGTAAAGAAACCACATTTCGCGGCAAACTAGGTGAAACGAGACCAACTAGCCACGAGTTCTGAAATCAAAATCCGAAGCGCCAGGATCGTAGAGCTCAAAAAGTAGTGTGAAATCAAGCTAAAAATCACCGAATTCAGAACTCGGAGTCAACGGATATTCATAAAAGCGTTTACGTAAAGAAACCACATTTCGCGGCTAACTAGGTGAAACGAGACCAACTAGCCACGAGTTCTGAAATCAAAATCCGAAATGCCAGGATCGTAGAGATCAAAAAGTAGTGTGAAATCAGGCTAAAAATCACCGAATTCAGAACTCGGAGTCAACGGATATTCATAAATCCGTTTACGTGAAGAAAACACATTGCGCGGCTAGATAGGTGAAACGAGACCAACTAGCCACGAGTTCTGAAATCAAAATCTGAAACGCCAGGATTGTAGAGCTCAAAAATTAGTTTGAAATCAAGCTAAAAATCACCGAATTCAGAACTCGGAGTCAACGGATATTCATAAAACCGTTTACGTAAAGAAACCACATTTCGCAGCTAACTAGGTGAAACGAGACCAACTAGCCACGAGTTCTGAAATCAAAATCCGAAATGCCAGGATCGTAGAGCTCAAAAAGTAGTGTGAAATCAGGCTAAAAATCACCGAATTCAGAACTCGGAGTCAACGGATATTCATAAAACCGTTTACGTGAAGAAACAACATTTCGCGGCAAACTAGGTGAAATGAGACCAACTGGCCACGAGTTCGGAAATCAAAATCCGAAACACCAGGATTGTAGAGCTCGAAAAGTAGTGTGCAATCAAGCTAAAAATCACCAAATTCAGAACTCGGAGTCAACGGATATTCATAAATCCGTTTACGTAAAGAAACCACATTGCGCGGCTAAATAGGTGAAACGAGACCAACTAGCCACGAGTTCTGAAATCAAAATCCGAAACGCCACGATTGTAGAGCTCGAAAAGTAGTGTGAAATCAAGCTAAAAATCACCGAATTCAGAACTCGGAGTCAACGGATATTCATAAAACCGTTTACGTAAAGAAACTACATTTCGCGGCTAACTAGGTGAAACGAGACCAACTAGCCACGAGTTCTGAAATCAAAATCCGAAACGCCAGGATTGTAGAGCTCGAAAAGTAGTGTGAAATCAAGCTAAAAATCACCGAATTCAGAACTCGGAGTCAACGGATATTCATAAAACCGTTTACGTAAAGAAACCACATTTCGCGGCTAACTAGGTGAAACGAGACCAACTAGCCACGAGTTCTGAAATCAAAATCCGAAATGCCAGGATCGTAGAGCTCAAAAAGTAGTGTGAAATCAGGCTAAAAATCACCGAATTCAGAACTCGGAGTCAACGGATATTCATAAAACCGTTTACGTAAAGAAACAACATTTCGCGGCTAACTAGGTGAAATGAGACCAACTAGCCACGAGTTCGGAAATCAAAATCCGAAACACCAGGATTGTAGAGCTCGAAAAGTAGTGTGCAATCAAGCTAAAAATCACCAAATTCAGAACTCGGAGTCAACGGATATTCATAAATCCGTTTACGTAAAGAAACCACATTGCGCGGCTAAATAGGTGAAACGAGACCAACTAGCCACGAGTTCTGAAATCAAAATCCGAAACGCCAGGATCGTAGAGCTCGAAAAGTAGTGCGAAATCAAGCTAAAAATCACCGAATTCAGAACTTGGAGTCAACGGATATTCATAAAACCGTTTACGTAAAGAAACTACATTTCGCGGCTAACTAGGTGAAACGAGACCAACTAGCCACGAGTTCTGAAATCAAAATCCGAAACGCCAGGATTGTAGAGCTCGAAAAGTAGTGTGAAATCAAGCTAAAAATCACCGAATTCAGAACTCGGAGTCAACGGATATTCATAAAACCGTTTACGTAAAGAAACCACATTTCGCGGCCAACTAGGTGAAACGAGACCAACTAGCCACGAGTTCTGAAATCAAAATCCGAAACTCCAGGATCGTAGAGCTCAAAAAGTAGTGTGAAATCAAGCCAAAACTCACCGAATTCAGAACTCGGAGTCAACGGATATTCATAAAACCGTTTACGTAAAGAAACCACATTTCGCGGCAAACTAGGTGAAACGAGACCAACTAGCCACGAGTTCTGAAATCAAAATCCGAAGCGCCAGGATCGTAGAGCTCAAAAAGTAGTGTGAAATCAAGCTAAAAATCACCGAATTCAGAACTCGTAGTCAACGGATATTCATAAAAGCGTTTACGTAAAGAAACCACATTTCGCGGCTAACTAGGTGAAACGAGACCAACTAGCCACGAGTTCTGAAATCAAAATCCGAAATGCCAGGATCGTAGAGCTCAAAAAGAAGTGTGAAATCAGGCTAAAAATCACCGAATTCAGAACTCGGAGTCAACGGATATTCATAAATCCGTTTACGTGAAGAAAACACATTGCGCGGCTAGATAGGTGAAACGAGACCAACTAGCCACGAGTTCTGAAATCAAAATCTGAAACGCCAGGATTGTAGAGCTCAAAAATTAGTGTGAAATCAAGCTAAAAATCAACGAATTCAGAACTCGGAGTCAACGGATATTCATAAAACCGTTTACGTAAAGAAACCACATTTCGCGGCTAACTAGGTGAAACGAGACCAACTAGCCACGAGTTCTGAAATCAAAATCCGAAATGCCAGGATCGTAGAGCTCAAAAAGTAGTGTGAAATCAGGCTAAAAATCACCGAATTCAGAACTCGGAGTCAACGGATATTCGTAAAACCGTTTACGTAAAGAAACAACATTTCGCGGCAAACTAGGTGAAATGAGACCAACTAGCCACGAGTTCGGAAATCAAAATCCGAAACACCAGGATTGTAGAGCTCGAAAAGTAGTGTGCAATCAAGCTAAAAATCACCAAATTCAGAACTCGGAGTCAACGGATATTCATAAATCCGTTTACGTAAAGAAACCACATTGCGCGGCTAAATAGGTGAAACGAGACCAACTAGCCACGAGTTCTGAAATCAAAATCCGAAACGCCAGGATCGTAGAGCTCGAAAAGTAGTGTGAAATCAAGCTAAAAATCACCGAATTCAGAACTCGGAGTCAACGGATATTCATAAAACCGTTTACGTAAAGAAACTACATTTCGCGGCTAACTAGGTGAAACGAGACCAACTAGCCACGAGTTCTGAAATCAAAATCCGAAACGCCAGGATTGTAGAGCTCGAAAATTAGTGTGAAATCAAGCTAAAAATCACCGAATTCAGAACTCGGAGTCAACGGATATTCATAAAACCGTTTACGTAAAGAAACCACATTTCGCGGCTAACTAGGTGAAACGAGACCAACTAGCCACGAGTTCTGAAATCAAAATCCGAAATGCCAGGATCGTAGAGCTCAAAAAGTAGTGTGAAATCAGGCTAAAAATCACCGAATTCAGAACTCGGAGTCAACGGATATTCATAAATCCGTTTACGTGAAGAAAACACATTGCGCGGCTAGATAGGTGAAACGAGACCAACTAGCCACGAGTTCTGAAATCAAAATCTGAAACGCCAGGATTGTAGAGCTCAAAAATTAGTGTGAAATAAAGCTAAAAATCACCGAATTCAGAACTCGGAGTCAACGGATATTCATAAAACCGTTTACGTAAAGAAACCACATTTCGCGGCTAACTAGGTGAAACGAGACCAACTAGCCACGAGTTCTGAAATAAAAATCCGAAATGCCAGGATCGTAGAGCTCAAAAAGTAGTGTGAAATCAGGCTAAAAATCACCGAATTCAGAACTCGGAGTCAACGGATATTCATAAAACCGTTTACGTAAAGAAACAACATTTCGCGGCAAACTAGGTGAAATGAGACCAACTAGCCACGAGTTCGGAAATCAAAATCCGAAACACCAGGATTGTAGAGCTCGAAAAGTAGTGTGCAATCAAGCTAAAAATCACCAAATTCAGAACTCGGAGTCAACGGATATTCATAAATCCGTTTATGTAAAGAAACCACATTGCGCGGCTAAATAGGTGAAACGAGACCAACTAGCCACGAGTTCTGAAATCAAAATCCGAAACGCCAGGATCGTAGAGCTCGAAAAGTAGTGTGAAATCAAGCTAAAAATCACCGAATTCAGAACTCGGAGTCAACGGATATTCATAAAACCGTTTACGTAAAGAAACTACATTTCGCGGCTAACTAGGTGAAACGAGACCAACTAGCCACGAGTTCTGAAATCAAAATCCGAAACGCCAGGATTGTAGAGCTCGAAAAGTAGTGTGAAATCAAGCTAAAAATCACCGAATTCAGAACTCGGAGTCAACGGATATTCATAAAACCGTTTACGTAAAGAAACCACATTTCGCGGCTAACTAGGTGAAACGAGACCAACTAGCCACGAGTTCTGAAATCAAAATCCGAAACTCCAGGATCGTAGAGCTCAAAAAGTAGTGTGAAATCAAGCCAAAACTCACCGAATTCAGAACTCGGAGTCAACGGATATTCATAAAACCGTTTACGTAAAGAAACCACATTGCGCGGCTAAATAGGTGAAACGAGACCAACTAGCCACGAGTTCTGAAATCAAAATCCGAAACTCCAGGATTGTAGAGCTTGAAAAGCAGTGTGAAATCTAGCTAAAAATCAACGAATTCAGAACTCGGAGTCAATGGATATTTATAAAACCGTTTACGTAAAGAAAACACATTTCGCGGCTAACTTGGTGAAACGAGACCAACTTGCCACGAGTTCTGAAATCAAAATCCGAAACTCCAGGATCGTAGAGCTCAAAAAGTAGTGTGAAATCAAGCTAAAAATCACCGAATTCAGAACTCGGAGTCAACGGATATTCATAAAACCGTTTACGTAAAGAAACCACATTTCGCGGCTAACTAGGTGAAATGAGACCTACTAGCCACGAGTTCTGAAATCAAAATCCGAAAGGCCAGGATTGTAGATCTTGAAAAGTAGTGTGAAATCAAGCTAAAAATCACCGAATTCAGAACTCGGAGTCAACGGATATTCATAAAACCGTTTACGTAAAGAAACCACATTTCGCGGCTAACTAGGTGAAACGAGACCAACTAGCCACGAGTTCTGAAATCAAAATCCGAAATGCCAGGATCGTAGAGCTCAAAAAGTAGTGTGAAATCAGGCTAAAAATCGCCGAATTCAGAACTCGGAGTCAACGGATATTCATAAATCCGTTTACGTGAAGAAAACACATTGCGCGGCTAGATAGGTGAAACGAGACCAACTAGCCACGAGTTCTGAAATTAAAATCTGAAACGCCAGGATTGTAGAGCTCGAAAATTAGTTTGAAATCAAGCTAAAAATCACCGAATTCAGAACTCGGAGTCAACGGATATTCATAAAACCGTTTACTTAAAGAAACCACATTTCGCGGCTAACTAGGTGAAACGAGACCAACTAGCCACGAGTTCTGAAATCAAAATCCGAAATGCCAGGATCGTAGAGCTCAAAAAGTAGTGTGAAATCAAGCTAAAAATCACTGAATTCAGAACTCGGAGTCAACGGATATTCATAAATCCGTTTACGTAAAGAAAGCACATTGCGCGGCTAAATAGGTGAAACAAGACCAACTAGCCACGAGTTCTGAAATCAAAATCCGAAACACCAGGATTGTAGAGCTCGAAAAGTAGTGTGAAATCAAGCTAAAAATCACCGAATTCAGAACTCGGAGTCAACGGATATTCATAAAACCGTTTACGTAAAGAAACCACATTTCGCGGCTAACTAGGTGAAACGAGACCAACTAGCCACGAGTTCTGAAATCAAAATCCGAAATGCCAGGATCGTAGAGCTCAAAAAGTAGTGTGAAATCAGGCTAAAAATCACCGAATTCAGAACTCGGAGTCAACGGATATTCATAAATCCGTTTACGTGAAGAAAACACATTGCGCGGCTAGATAGGTGAAACGAGACCAACTAGCCACGAGTTCTGAAATCAAAATCTGAAACGCCAGGATTGTAGAGCTCAAAAATTAGTGTGAAATAAAGCTAAAAATCACCGAATTCAGAACTCGGAGTCAACGGATATTCATAAAACCGTTTACGTAAAGAAACCACATTTCGCGGCTAACTAGGTGAAACGATACCAACTAGCCACGAGTTCTGAAATCAAAATCCGAAATGCCAGGATCGTAGAGCTCAAAAAGTAGTGTGAAATCAGGCTAAAAATCACCGAATTCAGAACTCGGAGTCAACGGATATTCATAAAACCGTTTACGTAAAGAAACAACATTTCGCGGCAAACTAGGTGAAATGAGACCAACTAGCCACGAGTTCGGAAATCAAAATCCGAAACACCAGGATTGTAGAGCTCGAAAAGTAGTGTGCAATCAAGCTAAAAATCACCAAATTCAGAACTCGGAGTCAACGGATATTCATAAATCCGTTTATGTAAAGAAACCACATTGCGCGGCTAAATAGGTGAAACGAGACCAACTAGCCACGAGTTCTGAAATCAAAATCCGAAACGCCAGGATCGTAGAGCTCGAAAAGTAGTGTGAAATCAAGCTAAAAATCACCGAATTCAGAACTCGGAGTCAACGGATATTCATAAAACCGTTTACGTAAAGAAACTACATTTCGCGGCTAACTAGGTGAAACGAGACCAACTAGCCACGAGTTCTGAAATCAAAATCCGAAACGCCAGGATTGTAGAGCTCGAAAAGTAGTGTGAAATCAAGCTAAAAATCACCGAATTCAGAACTCGGAGTCAACGGATATTCATAAAACCGTTTACGTATAGAAACCACATTTCGCGGCTAACTAGGTGAAACGAGACCAACTAGCCACGAGTTCTGAAATCAAAATCCGAAACTCCAGGATCGTAGAGCTCAAAAAGTAGTGTGAAATCAAGCCAAAACTCACCGAATTCAGAACTCGGAGTCAACGGATATTCATAAAACCGTTTACGTAAAGAAACCACATTGCGCGGCTAAATAGGTGAAACGAGACCAACTAGCCACGAGTTCTGAAATCAAAATCCGAAACTCCAGGATTGTAGAGCTTGAAAAGCAGTGTGAAATCTAGCTAAAAATCAACGAATTCAGAACTCGGAGTCAATGGATATTTATAAAACCGTTTACGTAAAGAAAACACATTTCGCGGCTAACTTGGTGAAACGAGACCAACTTGCCACGAGTTCTGAAATCAAAATCCGAAACTCCAGGATCGTAGAGCTCAAAAAGTAGTGTGAAATCAAGCTAAAAATCACCGAATTCAGAACTCGGAGTCAACGGATATTCATAAAACCGTTTACGTAAAGAAACCACATTTCGCGGCTAACTAGGTGAAATGAGACCTACTAGCCACGAGTTCTGAAATCAAAATCCGAAAGGCCAGGATTGTAGATCTTGAAAAGTAGTGTGAAATCAAGCTAAAAATCACCGAATTCAGAACTCGGAGTCAACGGATATTCATAAAACCGTTTACGTAAAGAAACCACATTTCGCGGCTAACTAGGTGAAACGAGACCAACTAGCCACGAGTTCTGAAATCAAAATCCGAAATGCCAGGATCGTAGAGCTCAAAAAGTAGTGTGAAATCAGGCTAAAAATCGCCGAATTCAGAACTCGGAGTCAACGGATATTCATAAATCCGTTTACGTGAAGAAAACACATTGCGCGGCTAGATAGGTGAAACGAGACCAACTAGCCACGAGTTCTGAAATTAAAATCTGAAACGCCAGGATTGTAGAGCTCGAAAATTAGTTTGAAATCAAGCTAAAAATCACCGAATTCAGAACTCGGAGTCAACGGATATTCATAAAACCGTTTACTTAAAGAAACCACATTTCGCGGCTAACTAGGTGAAACGAGACCAACTAGCCACGAGTTCTGAAATCAAAATCCGAAATGCCAGGATCGCAGAGCTCAAAAAGTAGTGTGAAATCAAGCTAAAAATCACTGAATTCAGAACTCGGAGTCAACGGATATTCATAAATCCGTTTACGTAAAGAAAGCACATTGCGCGGCTAAATAGGTGAAACGAGACCAACTAGCCACGAGTTCTGAAATCAAAATCCGAAACACCAGGATTGTAGAGCTCGAAAAGTAGTGTGAAATCAAGCTAAAAATCACCGAATTCAGAACTCGGAGTCAACGGATATTCATAAAACCGTTTACGTAAAGAAACCACATTTCGCGGCTAACTAGTTGAAACGAGACCAACTAGCCACGAGTTCTGAAATCAAAATCCGAAATGCCAGGATCGTAGAGCTCAAAAAGTAGTGTGAAATCAAGCTAAAAATCACTGAATTCAGAACTCGGAGTCAACGGATATTCATAAATCCGTTTACGTAAAGAAACCACATTGCGCGGCTAAATAGGTGAAACGAGACCAACTAGACACGAGTTCTGAAATCAAAATCCGAAACACCAGGATTGTAGAGCTCGAAAAGTAGTGTGAAATCAAGCTAAAAATCACCGAATTCAGAACTCGGAGTCAACGGATATTCATAAAACCGTTTACGTAAAGAAACCACATTTCGCGGCTAACTAGGTGAAACGAGACCAACTAGCCACGAGTTCTGAAATCAAAATCCGAAATGCCAGGATCGTAGAGCTCAAAAAGTAGTGTGAAATCAGGCTAAAAATCACCGAATTCAGAACTCGGAGTCAACGGATATTCATAAATCCGTTTACGTGAAGAAAACACATTGCGCGGCTAGATAGGTGAAACGAGACCAACTAGCCACGAGTTCTGAAATCAAAATCTGAAACGCCAGGATTGTAGAGCTCGAAAATTAGTGTGAAATCAAGCTAAAAATCACCGAATTCAGAACTCGGAGTCAACGGATATTCATAAAACCGTTTACGTAAAGAAACCAAATTTTGCGGCTAACTAGGTGAAACGAGACCAACTAGCCACGAGTTCTGAAATCAAAATCCGAAATGCCAGGATCGTAGAGCTTAAAAAGTAGTGTGAAATCAAGCTAAAAATCACCGAATTCAGAACTCGGAGTCAACGGATATTCATAAAACCGTTTACGTAAAGAAACCACATTTCGCGGCTAAATAGGTGAAACGAGACCAACTAGCCACGAGTTCTGAAATCAAAATCCGAAACTCCAGGATTGTAGAGCTTGAAAAGTAGTGTGAAATCTAGCTAAAAATCAACGAATTCAGAACTCGGAGTCAATGGATATTTATAAAACCGTTTACGTAAAGAAAACACATTTCGCGGCTAACTTGGTGAAACGAGACCAACTTGCCACGAGTTCTGAAATCAAAATCCGAAACTCCAGGATCGTAGAGCTCAAAAAGTAGTGTGAAATCAAGCTAAAAATCAGCGAATTCAGAACTCGGAGTCAACGGATATTCATAAAACCGTTTACGTAAAGAAACCACATTTCGCGGCTAACTAGGTGAAATGAGACCTACTAGCCACGAGTTCTGAAATCAAAATCCGAAAGGCCAGGATTGTAGATCTTGAAAAGTAGTGTGAAATCAAGCTAAAAATCACCGAATTCAGAACTCGGAGTCAACGGATATTCATAAAACCGTTTACGTAAAGAAACCACATTTCGCGGCTAACTAGGTGAAACGAGACCAACTAGCCACGAGTTCTGAAATCAAAATCCGAAATGCCAGGATCGTAGAGCTCAAAAAGTAGTGTGAAATCAGGCTAAAAATCGCCGAATTCAGAACTCGGAGTCAACGGATATTCATAAATCCGTTTACGTGAAGAAAACACATTGCGCGGCTAGATAGGTGAAACGAGACCAACTAGCCACGAGTTCTGAAATTAAAATCTGAAACGCCAGGATTGTAGAGCTCGAAAATTAGTTTGAAATCAAGCTAAAAATCACCGAATTCAGAACTCGGAGTCAACGGATATTCATAAAACCGTTTACTTAAAGAAACCACATTTCGCGGCTAACTAGGTGAAACGAGACCAACTAGCCACGAGTTCTGAAATCAAAATCCGAAATGCCAGGATCGTAGAGCTCAAAAAGTAGTGTGAAATCAAGCTAAAAATCACTGAATTCAGAACTCGGAGTCAACGGATATTCATAAATCCGTTTACGTAAAGAAAGCACATTGCGCGGCTAAATAGGTGAAACGAGACCAACTAGCCACGAGTTCTGAAATCAAAATCCGAAACACCAGGATTGTAGAGCTCGAAAAGTAGTGTGAAATCAAGCTAAAAATCACCGAATTCAGAACTCGGAGTCAACGGATATTCATAAAACCGTTTACGTAAAGAAACCACATTTCGCGGCTAACTAGGTGAAACGAGACCAACTAGCCACGAGTTCTGAAATCAAAATCCGAAATGCCAGGATCGTAGAGCTCAAAAAGTAGTGTGAAATCAAGCTAAAAATCACTGAATTCAGAACTCGGAGTCAACGGATATTCATAAATCCGTTTACGTAAAGAAACCACATTGCGCGGCTAAATAGGTGAAACGAGACCAACTAGCCACGAGTTCTGAAATCAAAATCCGAAACACCAGGATTGTAGAGCTCGAAAAGTAGTGTGAAATCAAGCTAAAAATCACCGAATTCAGAACTCGGAGTCAACGGATATTCATAAAACCGTTTACGTAAAGAAACCACATTTCGCGGCTAACTAGGTGAAACGAGACCAACTAGCCACGAGTTCTGAAATCAAAATCCGAAATGCCAGGATCGTAGAGCTCAAAAAGTAGTGTGAAATCAGGCTAAAAATCACCGAATTCAGAACTCGGAGTCAACGGATATTCATAAATCCGTTTACGTGAAGAAAACACATTGCGCGGCTAGATAGGTGAAACGAGACCAACTAGCCACGAGTTCTGAAATCAAAATCTGAAACGCCAGGATTGTAGAGCTCGAAAATTAGTGTGAAATCAAGCTAAAAATCACCGAATTCAGAACTCGGAGTCAACGGATATTCATAAAACCGTTTACGTAAAGAAACCAAATTTTGCGGCTAACTAGGTGAAACGAGACCAACTAGCCACGAGTTCTGAAATCAAAATCCGAAATGCCAGGATCGTAGAGCTTAAAAAGTAGTGTGAAATCAAGCTAAAAATCACTGAATTCAGAACTCGGAGTCAACGGATATTCATAAATCCGTTTACGTAAAGAAACCACATTGCGCGGCTAAATAGGTGAAACGAGACCAACTAGCCACGAGTTCTGAAATCAAAATCCGAAACGCCAGGATTGTAGAGCTCGAAAAGTAGTGTGAAATCAAGCTAAAAATCACCGAATTCAGAACTTGGAGTCAACGGATATTCATAAAACCGTTTACGTAAAGAAACCACATTTCGCGGCTAACTAGGTGAAACGAGACCAACTAGCCACGAGTTCTGAAATCAAAATCCGAAACACCAGGATTGTAGAGCTCGAAAAGTAGTGTGAAATCAAGCTAAAAATCACCGAATTCAGAACTCGGAGTCAACGGATATTCATAAAACCGTTTACGTAAAGAAACTACATTTCGCGGCTAACTAGGTGAAACGAGACCAACTAGCCACGAGTTCTGAAATCAAAATCAGAAATGCCAGGATTGTAGAGCTCGAAAAGTAGTGTGAAATCAAGCTAAAAATCACCGAATTCAGAACTCGGAGTCAACGGATATTCATAAATCCGTTTACGTAAAGAAACCACATTGCGCGGCTAAATAGGTGAAACGAGACCAACTAGCCACGAGTTCGGAAATCAAAATCCGAAACACCAGCATCGTAGAGCTCGAAAAGTAGTGTGAAATCAAGCTAAAAATCATCGAATTCAGAACTCGGAGTCAACGGATATTCATAAAACCGTTTACGTAAAGAAACTACATTTCGCGGCTAACTAGGTGAAACGAGACCAACTAGCCACGAGTTCTGAAATCGAAATCCGAAACGCCAGGATTGTAGAGCTCGAAAAGTAGTGTGAAATCAAGCTAAAAATCACCGAATTCAGAACTCGGAGTCAACGGATATTCATAAAACCGTTTACGTAAAGAAACAACATTTCGCGGCTAACTAGGTGAAACGAGACCAACTAGCCACGAGTTCTGAAATCAAAATCCGAAACTCCAGGATCGTAGAGCTCAAAAAGTAGTGTGAAATCAAGCCAAAACTCACCGAATTCAGAACTCGGAGTCAACGGATATTCATAAAACCGTTTACGTAAAGAAACCACATTTCGCGGCAAACTAGGTGAAACGAGACCAACTAGCCACGAGTTCTGAAATCAAAATCCGAAGTGCCAGGATCGTAGAGCTCAAAAAGTAGTGTGAAATCAAGCTAAAAATCACCGAATTCAGAACTCGGAGTCAACAGATATTCATAAATCCGTTTAAGTAAAGAAACCACATTGCGCCGCTAAATAGGTGAAACGAGACCAACTAGCCACGAGTTCTGAAATCAAAATCCGAAACGCCAGGATTGTAGAGCATGAAAAGTAGTGTGAAATCTAGCTAAAAATCAACGAATTCAGAACTCGGAGTCAATGGATATTCATAAAACCGTTTACGTAAAGAAACCACATTTCGCGGCTAACTTGGTGAAACGAGACCAACTTGCCACGAGTTCTGAAATCAAAATCCGAAACTCCAGGATCATAGAGCTCAAAAAGTAGTGTGAAATCAAGCTAAAAATCACCGAATTCAGAACTCGAAGTCAACGGATATTCATAAAACCGTTTACGTAAAGAAACCACATTGCGCGGCTAAATAGGTGAAACGAGACCAACTAGCCACGAGTTCGAAAATCAAAATCCGAAATGCCAGGATCGTAGAGCTCGAAAGGTAGTGTGAAATCAAGCTAAAAATCACCGAATTCAGAACTCGGAGTCAACGGATATTCATAAAACCGTTTACGTAAAGAAACTACATTTCGCGGCTAACTAGGTGAAACGAGACCAACTAGCCACGAGTTCTGAAATCAAAATCCGAAACGCCAGGATCGTAGAGCTCGAAACGTAGTGTGAAATCAAGCTAAAAATCACCGAATTCAGAACTTGGAGTCAACAGATATTCATAAATCCGTTTAAGTAAAGAAACCACATTGCGCGGCTAAATAGGTGAAACGAGACCAACTAGCCACGAGTTCTGAAATCAAAATCCGAAACGCCAGGATTGTAGAGCTCGAAAAGTAGTGTGAAATCAAGCTAAAAATCACCGAATTCAGAACTCGGAGTCAACGGATATTCATAAAACCGTTTACGTAAAGAAACCACATTTCGCGGCTAACTAGGTGAAACGAGACCAACTAGCCACGAGTTCTGAAATCAAAATCCGAAACTCCAGGATCGTAGAGCTCAAAAAGTAGTGTGAAATCAAGCTAAAACTCACCGAATTCAGAACTCGGAGTCAACGGATATTCATAAAACCGTTTACGTAAAGAAACCACATTTCGCGGCAAACTAGGTGAAACGAGACCAACTAGCCACGAGTTCTGAAATCAAAATCCGAAACGCCAGGATCGTAGAGCTCAAAAAGTAGTGTGAAATCAAGCTAAAAATCACCGAATTTAGAACTCGGAGTCAACGGATATTCATAAATCCGTTTAAGTAAAGAAACCACATTGCGCGGCTAAATAGGTGAAACGAGACCAACTAGCCACGAGTTCTGAAATCAAAATCCGAAACGCCGGGATTGTAGAGCTCGAAAAGTAGTGTGAAATCAAGCTAAAAATCACTGAATTCAGAACTCGGAGTCAACGGATATTCATAAATCCGTTTACGTAAAGAAACCACATTGCGCGGCTAAATAGGTGAAACGAGACCAACTAGCCACGAGTTCTGAAATCAAAATCCGAAACTCCAGGATTGTAGAGCTCGAAAAGTAGTGTGAAATCAAGCTAAAAATCACCGAATTCAGAACTCGGAGTCAACGGATATTCATAAAACCGTTTACGTAAAGAAACCACATTGCGCGGCTAAATAGGTGAAACGAGACCAACTAGCCACGAGTTCGGAAATCAAAATCCGAAATGCCAGGATCGTAGAGCTCGAAAGGTAGTGTGAAATCAAGCTAAAAATCACCGAATTCAGAACTCGGAGTCAACGGATATTCATAAAACCGTTTACGTAAAGAAACTACATTTCGCGGCTAACTAGGTGAAACGAGACCAACTAGCCACGAGTTCTGAAATCAAAATCCGAAACGCCAGGATCGTAGAGCTCGAAACGTAGTGTGAAATCAAGCTAAAAATCACCGAATTCAGAACTTGGAGTCAACAGATATTCATAAATCCGTTTAAGTAAAGAAACCACATTGCGCGGCTAAATAGGTGAAACGAGACCAACTAGCCACGAGTTCTGAAATCAAAATCCGAAACGCCAGGATTGTAGAGCTCGAAAAGTAGTGTGAAATCAAGCTAAAAATCACCGAATTCAGAACTCGGAGTCAACGGATATTCATAAAACCGTTTACGTAAAGAAACCACATTTCGCGGCTAACTAGGTGAAACGAGACCAACTAGCCACGAGTTCTGAAATCAAAATCCGAAACTCCAAGATCGTAGAGCTCAAAAAGTAGTGTGAAATCAAGCTAAAACTCACCGAATTCAGAACTCGGAGTCAACGGATATTCATAAAACCGTTTACGTAAAGAAACCACATTTCGCGGCAAACTAGGTGAAACGAGACCAACTAGCCACGAGTTCTGAAATCAAAATCCGAAACGCCAGGATCGTAGAGCTCAAAAAGTAGTCTGAAATCAAGCTAAAAATCACCGAATTCAGAATCGGAGTCAACAGATATTCATAAATCCGTTTAAGTAAAGAAACCACATTGCGCCGCTAAATAGGTGAAACGAGACCAACTAGCCACGAGTTCTGAAATCAAAATCCGAAATGCCAGGATCGTAGAGCTCAAAAAGTAGTGTGAAATCAGGCTAAAAATCACTGAATTCAGAACTCGGAGTCAACGGATATTCATAAATCCGTTTACGTGAAGAAAACACATTGCGCGTCTAGATAGGTGAAACGAGACCAACTAGCCACGAGTTCTGAAATCAAAATGTGAAACGCCAGGATTGTAGAGCTCGAAAAGTAGTGTGAAATCAAGCTAAAAATCACCGAATTTAGAACTCGGAGTCAACGGATATTCATAAAACCGTTTACGTAAAGAAACCACATTTCGCGGCTCACTAGGTGAAACGAGACCAACTAGCCACGAGTTCTGAAATCAAAATCCGAAACACCAGGATTGTAGAGCTCGAAAAGTAGTGTGAAATCAAGCTAAAAATCACCGAATTCAGAACTCGGAGTCAACGGATATTCATAAAACCGTTTACGTAAAGAAACTACATTTCGCTGCTAACTAGGTGAAACGAGACCAACTAGCCACGAGTTCTGAAATCAAAATCCGAAACGCCAGGATTGTAGAGCTCAAAAAGTAGTGTGAAATCAAGCTAAAAATCACCGAATTCAGAACTCGGAGTCAACGGATATTCATAAAACCGTTTACTTAAAGAAACCACATTTCGCGGCTAACTAGGTGAAACGAGACCAACTAGCCACGAGTTCTGAAATCAAAATCCGAAACACCATGATTGTAGAGCTCGAAAAGTAGTGTGAAATCAAGCTAAAAATCACCGAATTCAGAACTCGGAGTCAACGAATATTCATAAAACCGTTTACGTAAAGAAACCACATTTCGCGGGTAACTAGGTGAAACGAGACCAACTAGCCACGAGTTCTGAAATCAAAATCCGAAACACCAGGATTGTAGAGCTCAAAAAGTAGTGTGAAATCAAGCTAAAAATCACCGAATTCAGAACTCGGAGTCAACGGATATTCATAAAACCGTTTACTTAAAGAAACCACATTTCGCGGCTAACTAGGTGAAACGAGACCAACTAGCCACGAGTTCTGAAATCAAAATCCGAAACACCATGATTGTAGAGCTCAAAAATTAGTGTGAAATCAAGCAAAAAATCACCGAATTCAGAACTCGGAGTCAACGGATATTCATAAAACCGTTTACTTAAAGAAACCACATTTCGCGGCTAACTAGGTGAAACGAGACCAACTAGCCACGAGTTCTGAAATCAAAATCCGAAACACCATGATTGTAGAGCTCGAAAAGTAGTGTGAAATCAAGCTAAAAATCACCGAATTCAGAACTCGGAGTCAACGAATATTCATAAAACCGTTTACGTAAAGAAACCACATTTCGCGGCTAATTAGGTGAAACGAGACCAACTAGCCACGAGTTCTGAAATCAAAATCCGAAATGCCAGGATCGTAGAGCTCAAAAAGTAGTGTGAAATCAAGCTAAAAATCACTGAATTCAGAACTCGGAGTCAACGGATATTCATAAATCCGTTTACGTAAAGAAACCACATTGCGCGGCTAAATAGGTGAAACGAGACCAACTAGCCACGAGTTCTGAAATCAAAATCCGAAACACCAGGATTGTAGAGCTCGAAAAGTAGTGTGAAATCAAGCTAAAAATCACCGAATTCAGAACTCGGAGTCAACGGATATTCATAAAACCGTTTACGTAAAGAAACCACATTTCGCGGCTAACTAGGTGAAACGAGACCAAATAGCCACGAGTTCTGAAATCAAAATCCGAAATGCCAGGATCGTAGAGCTCAAAAAGTAGTGTGAAATCAGGCTAAAAATCACCGAATTCAGAACTCGGAGTCAACGGATATTCATAAATCCGTTTACGTGAAGAAAACACATTGCGCGGCTAGATAGGTGAAATGAGACCAACTAGCCACGAGTTCTGAAATCAAAATATGAAACGCCAGGATTGTAGAGCTCGAAAATTAGTGTGAAATCAAGCTTAAAATCACCGAATTCAGAACTCGGAGTCAACTGATATTCATAAAACCGTTTACGTAAAGAAACCAAATTTTGCGGCTAACTAGGTGAAACGAGACCAACTAGCCACGAGTTCTGAAATAAAAATCCGAAATGCCAGGATCGTAGAGCTTAAAAAGTAGTGTGAAATCAAGCCAAAAATCACTGAATTCAGAACTCGGAGTCAACGGATATTCATAAATCCGTTTACGTAAAGAAACCACATTGTGCGGCTAAATAGGTGAAACGAGACCAACTAGCCACGAGTTCTGAAATCAAAATCCGAAATGCCAGGATTGTAGAGCTCGAAAAGTAGTGTGAAATCAAGCTAAAAATCACCGAATTCAGAACTCGGAGTCAACGGATATTCATAAAACCGTTTACGTAAAGAAACCACATTTCGCGCCTAACTAGGAGAAACGAGACCAACTAGCCACGAGTTCTGAAATCAAAATCCGAAACACCAGGATTGTAGAGCTCAAAAAGTAGTGTGAAATCAAGCTAAAAATCACCGAATTCAGAACTCGGAGTCAACGGATATTCATAAAACCGTTTACGTAAAGAAACTACATTTCGCGGCTAACTGGGTGAAACGAGACCAACTAGCCACGAGTTCTGAAATCAAAATCCGAAACGCCAGGATTGTAGAGCTCGAAAAATAGTGTGAAATCAAGCTAAAAATCACCGAATTCAGAACTCGGAGTCAACGGATATTCATAAATCCGTTTACGTAAAGAAACCACATTGCGCGGCTAAATAGGTGAAACGAGACCAACTAGCCACGAGTTCGGAAATCAAAATCCGAAATGCCAGGATCGTAGAGCTCGAAAGGTAGTGTGAAATCAAGCTAAAAATCACCGAATTCAGAACTCGGAGTCAACGGATATTCATAAAACCGTTTACGTAAAGAAACTACATTTCGCGGCTAACTGGGTGAAACGAGACCAACTAGCCACGAGTTCTGAAATCAAAATCCGAAACGCCAGGATCGTAGAGCTCAAAACGTAGTGTGAAATCAAGCTAAAAATCACCGAATTCAGAACTTGGAGTCAACGGATATTCATAAAACCGTTTACGTAAAGAAACTACATTTCGCGGCTAACTAGGTGAAACGAGACCAACTAGCCACGAGTTCTGAAATCAAAATCCGAAACGCCAGGATCGTAGAGCTCAAAACGTAGTGTGAAATCAAGCTAAAAATCACCGAATTCAGAACTTGGAGTCAACAGATATTCATAAATCCGTTTAAGTAAAGAAACCACATTGCGCCGCTAAATAGGTGAAACGAGACCAACTAGCCACGAGTTCTGAAATCAAAATCCGAAATGCCAGGATCGTAGAGCTCAAAAAGTAGTGTGAAATCAGGCTAAAAATCACCGAATTCAGAACTCGGAGTCAACGGATATTCATAAATCCGTTTACGTGAAGAAAACACATTGCGCGTCTAGATAGGTGAAACGAGACCAACTAGCCACGAGTTCTGAAATCAAAATCTGAAACGCCAGGATTGTAGAGCTCGAAAAGTAGTGTGAAATCAAGCTAAAAATCACCGAATTTAGAACTCGGAGTCAACGGATATTCATAAAACCGTTTACGTAAAGAAACCACATTTCGCGGCTCACTAGGTGAAACGAGACCAACTAGCCACGAGTTCTGAAATCAAAATCCGAAACACCAGGATTGTAGAGCTCGAAAAGTAGTGTGAAATCAAGCTAAAAATCACCGAATTCAGAACTCGGAGTCAACGGATATTCATAAAACCGTTTACGTAAAGAAACTACATTTCGCTGCTAACTAGGTGAAACGAGACCAACTAGCCACGAGTTCTGAAATCAAAATCCGAAATGCCAGGATCGTAGAGCTCAAAAAGTAGTGTGAAATCAAGCTAAAAATCACTGAATTCAGAACTCGGAGTCAACGGATATTCATAAATCCGTTTACGTAAAGAAACCACATTGCGCGGCTAAATAGGTGAAACGAGACCAACTAGCCACGAGTTCTGAAATCAAAATCCGAAACACCAGGATTGTAGAGCTCGAAAAGTAGTGTGAAATCAAGCTAAAAATCACCGAATTCAGAACTCGGAGTCAACGGATATTCATAAAACCGTTTACGTAAAGAAACCACATTTCGCGGCTAACTAGGTGAAACGAGACCAAATAGCCACGAGTTCTGAAATCAAAATCCGAAATGCCAGGATCGTAGAGCTCAAAAAGTAGTGTGAAATCAGGCTAAAAATCACCGAATTCAGAACTCGGAGTCAACGGATATTCATAAATCCGTTTACGTGAAGAAAACACATTGCGCGGCTAGATAGGTGAAATGAGACCAACTAGCCACGAGTTCTGAAATCAAAATATGAAACGCCAGGATTGTAGAGCTCGAAAATTAGTGTGAAATCAAGCTTAAAATCACCGAATTCAGAACTCGGAGTCAACTGATATTCATAAAACCGTTTACGTAAAGAAACCAAATTTTGCGGCTAACTAGGTGAAACGAGACCAACTAGCCACGAGTTCTGAAATAAAAATCCGAAATGCCAGGATCGTAGAGCTTAAAAAGTAGTGTGAAATCAAGCCAAAAATCACTGAATTCAGAACTCGGAGTCAACGGATATTCATAAATCCGTTTACGTAAAGAAACCACATTGTGCGGCTAAATAGGTGAAACGAGACCAACTAGCCACGAGTTCTGAAATCAAAATCCGAAATGCCAGGATTGTAGAGCTCGAAAAGTAGTGTGAAATCAAGCTAAAAATCACCGAATTCAGAACTCGGAGTCAACGGATATTCATAAAACCGTTTACGTAAAGAAACCACATTTCGCGCCTAACTAGGAGAAACGAGACCAACTAGCCACGAGTTCTGAAATCAAAATCCGAAACACCAGGATTGTAGAGCTCAAAAAGTAGTGTGAAATCAAGCTAAAAATCACCGAATTCAGAACTCGGAGTCAACGGATATTCATAAAACCGTTTACGTAAAGAAACTACATTTCGCGGCTAACTGGGTGAAACGAGACCAACTAGCCACGAGTTCTGAAATCAAAATCCGAAACGCCAGGATTGTAGAGCTCGAAAAATAGTGTGAAATCAAGCTAAAAATCACCGAATTCAGAACTCGGAGTCAACGGATATTCATAAATCCGTTTACGTAAAGAAACCACATTGCGCGGCTAAATAGGTGAAACGAGACCAACTAGCCACGAGTTCGGAAATCAAAATCCGAAATGCCAGGATCGTAGAGCTCGAAAGGTAGTGTGAAATCAAGCTAAAAATCACCGAATTCAGAACTCGGAGTCAACGGATATTCATAAAACCGTTTACGTAAAGAAACTACATTTCGCGGCTAACTGGGTGAAACGAGACCAACTAGCCACGAGTTCTGAAATCAAAATCCGAAACGCCAGGATCGTAGAGCTCAAAACGTAGTGTGAAATCAAGCTAAAAATCACCGAATTCAGAACTTGGAGTCAACGGATATTCATAAAACCGTTTACGTAAAGAAACTACATTTCGCGGCTAACTAGGTGAAACGAGACCAACTAGCCACGAGTTCTGAAATCAAAATCCGAAACGCCAGGATCGTAGAGCTCAAAACGTAGTGTGAAATCAAGCTAAAAATCACCGAATTCAGAACTTGGAGTCAACAGATATTCATAAATCCGTTTAAGTAAAGAAACCACATTGCGCCGCTAAATAGGTGAAACGAGACCAACTAGCCACGAGTTCTGAAATCAAAATCCGAAATGCCAGGATCGTAGAGCTCAAAAAGTAGTGTGAAATCAGGCTAAAAATCACCGAATTCAGAACTCGGAGTCAACGGATATTCATAAATCCGTTTACGTGAAGAAAACACATTGCGCGTCTAGATAGGTGAAACGAGACCAACTAGCCACGAGTTCTGAAATCAAAATCTGAAACGCCAGGATTGTAGAGCTCGAAAAGTAGTGTGAAATCAAGCTAAAAATCACCGAATTTAGAACTCGGAGTCAACGGATATTCATAAAACCGTTTACGTAAAGAAACCACATTTCGCGGCTCACTAGGTGAAACGAGACCAACTAGCCACGAGTTCTGAAATCAAAATCCGAAACACCAGGATTGTAGAGCTCGAAAAGTAGTGTGAAATCAAGCTAAAAATCACCGAATTCAGAACTCGGAGTCAACGGATATTCATAAAACCGTTTACGTAAAGAAACTACATTTCGCTGCTAACTAGGTGAAACGAGACCAACTAGCCACGAGTTCTGAAATCAAAATCCGAAACGCCAGGATTGTAGAGCTCAAAAAGTAGTGTGAAATCAAGCTAAAAATCACCGAATTCAGAACTCGGAGTCAACGGATATTCATAAAACCGTTTACTTAAAGAAACCACATTTCGCGGCTAACTAGGTGAAACGAGACCAACTAGCCACGAGTTCTGAAATCAAAATCCGAAACACCATGATTGTAGAGCTCGAAAAGTAGTGTGAAATCAAGCTAAAAATCACCGAATTCAGAACTCGGAGTCAACGAATATTCATAAAACCGTTTACGTAAAGAAACCACATTTCGCGGCTAACTAGGTGAAACGAGACCAACTAGCCACGAGTTCTGAAATCAAAATCCGAAACACCAGGATTGTAGAGCTCAAAAAGTAGTGTGAAATCAAGCTAAAAATCACCGAATTCAGAACTCGGAGTCAACGGATATTCATAAAACCGTTTACTTAAAGAAACCACATTTCGCGGCTAACTAGGTGAAACGAGACCAACTAGCCACGAGTTCTGAAATCAAAATCCGAAACACCATGATTGTAGAGCTCAAAAATTAGTGTGAAATCAAGCAAAAAATCACCGAATTCAGAACTCGGAGTCAACGGATATTCATAAAACCGTTTACTTAAAGAAACCACATTTCGCGGCTAACTAGGTGAAACGAGACCAACTAGCCACGAGTTCTGAAATCAAAATCCGAAACACCATGATTGTAGAGCTCGAAAAGTAGTGTGAAATCAAGCTAAAAATCACCGAATTCAGAACTCGGAGTCAACGAATATTCATAAAACCGTTTACGTAAAGAAACCACATTTCGCGGCTAATTAGGTGAAACGAGACCAACTAGCCACGAGTTCTGAAATCAAAATCCGAAATGCCAGGATCGTAGAGCTCAAAAAGTAGTGTGAAATCAAGCTAAAAATCACTGAATTCAGAACTCGGAGTCAACGGATATTCATAAATCCGTTTACGTAAAGAAACCACATTGCGCGGCTAAATAGGTGAAACGAGACCAACTAGCCACGAGTTCTGAAATCAAAATCCGAAACACCAGGATTGTAGAGCTCGAAAAGTAGTGTGAAATCAAGCTAAAAATCACCGAATTCAGAACTCGGAGTCAACGGATATTCATAAAACCGTTTACGTAAAGAAACCACATTTCGCGGCTAACTAGGTGAAACGAGACCAAATAGCCACGAGTTCTGAAATCAAAATCCGAAATGCCAGGATCGTAGAGCTCAAAAAGTAGTGTGAAATCAGGCTAAAAATCACCGAATTCAGAACTCGGAGTCAACGGATATTCATAAATCCGTTTACGTGAAGAAAACACATTGCGCGGCTAGATAGGTGAAATGAGACCAACTAGCCACGAGTTCTGAAATCAAAATATGAAACGCCAGGATTGTAGAGCTCGAAAATTAGTGTGAAATCAAGCTTAAAATCACCGAATTCAGAACTCGGAGTCAACTGATATTCATAAAACCGTTTACGTAAAGAAACCAAATTTTGCGGCTAACTAGGTGAAACGAGACCAACTAGCCACGAGTTCTGAAATAAAAATCCGAAATGCCAGGATCGTAGAGCTTAAAAAGTAGTGTGAAATCAAGCCAAAAATCACTGAATTCAGAACTCGGAGTCAATGGATATTCATAAATCCGTTTACGTAAAGAAACCACATTGTGCGGCTAAATAGGTGAAACGAGACCAACTAGCCACGAGTTCTGAAATCAAAATCCGAAATGCCAGGATTGTAGAGCTCGAAAAGTAGTGTGAAATCAAGCTAAAAATCACCTAATTCAGAACTCGGAGTCAACGGATATTCATAAAACCGTTTACGTAAAGAAACCACATTTCGCGCCTAACTAGGAGAAACGAGACCAACTAGCCACGACTTCTGAAATCAAAATCCGAAACACCAGGATTGTAGAGCTCAAAAAGTAGTGTGAAATCAAGCTAAAAATCACCGAATTCAGAACTCGGAGTCAACGGATATTCATAAAACCGTTTACGTAAAGAAACTACATTTCGCGGCTAACTGGGTGAAACGAGACCAACTAGCCACGAGTTCTGAAATCAAAATCCGAAACGCCAGGATTGTAGAGCTCGAAAAATAGTGTGAAATCAAGCTAAAAATCACCGAATTCAGAACTCGGAGTCAACGGATATTCATAAATCCGTTTACGTAAAGAAACCACATTGCGCGGCTAAATAGGTGAAACGAGACCAACTAGCCACGAGTTCGGAAATCAAAATCCGAAATGCCAGGATCGTAGAGCTCGAAAGGTAGTGTGAAATCAAGCTAAAAATCACCGAATTCAGAACTCGGAGTCAACGGATATTCATAAAACCGTTTACGTAAAGAAACTACATTTCGCGGCTAACTGGGTGAAACGAGACCAACTAGCCACGAGTTCTGAAATCAAAATCCGAAACGCCAGGATCGTAGAGCTCAAAACGTAGTGTGAAATCAAGCTAAAAATCACCGAATTCAGAACTTGGAGTCAACGGATATTCATAAAACCGTTTACGTAAAGAAACTACATTTCGCGGCTAACTAGGTGAAACGAGACCAACTAGCCACGAGTTCTGAAATCAAAATCCGAAACGCCAGGATCGTAGAGCTCAAAACGTAGTGTGAAATCAAGCTAAAAATCACCGAATTCAGAACTTGGAGTCAACAGATATTCATAAATCCGTTTAAGTAAAGAAACCACATTGCGCCGCTAAATAGGTGAAACGAGACCAACTAGCCACGAGTTCTGAAATCAAAATCCGAAATGCCAGGATCGTAGAGCTCAAAAAGTAGTGTGAAATCAGGCTAAAAATCACCGAATTCAGAACTCGGAGTCAACGGATATTCATAAATCCGTTTACGTGAAGAAAACACATTGCGCGTCTAGATAGGTGAAACGAGACCAACTAGCCACGAGTTCTGAAATCAAAATCTGAAACGCCAGGATTGTAGAGCTCGAAAAGTAGTGTGAAATCAAGCTAAAAATCACCGAATTTAGAACTCGGAGTCAACGGATATTCATAAAACCGTTTACGTAAAGAAACCACATTTCGCGGCTCACTAGGTGAAACGAGACCAACTAGCCACGAGTTCTGAAATCAAAATCCGAAACACCAGGATTGTAGAGCTCGAAAAGTAGTGTGAAATCAAGCTAAAAATCACCGAATTCAGAACTCGGAGTCAACGGATATTCATAAAACCGTTTACGTAAAGAAACTACATTTCGCTGCTAACTAGGTGAAACGAGACCAACTAGCCACGAGTTCTGAAATCAAAATCCGAAACGCCAGGATTGTAGAGCTCAAAAAGTAGTGTGAAATCAAGCTAAAAATCACCGAATTCAGAACTCGGAGTCAACGGATATTCATAAATCCGTTTACGTAAAGAAACC
Source organism: Euonymus europaeus (assembly GCA_963580455.1). NCBI lineage: Eukaryota > Viridiplantae > Streptophyta > Magnoliopsida > Celastrales > Celastraceae > Euonymus > Euonymus europaeus. Next base: position 840,122 of record OY756964.1, read on the forward strand.
ACATTGCGCGGCTAAATAGGTGAAACGAGACCAACTAGCCACGAGTTCGGAAATCAAAATCCGAAACGCCAGGATCGTAGAGCTCGAAAAGTAGTGTGAAATCAAGCTAAAAATCACCGAATTCAGAACTCGGAGTCAACGGATATTCATAAAACCGTTTACGTAAAGAAACTACATTTCGCGGCTAACTAGGTGAAACGAGACCAACTAGCCACGAGTTCTGAAATCAAAATCCGAAACTCCAGGATCGTAGAGCTCAAAAAGTAGTGTGAAATCATGCTAAAAATCACCGAATTCAGAACTCGGAGTCAACGGATATTCATAAATCCGTTTACGTGAAGAAAACACATTGCGCGGCTAGATAGGTGAAACGAGACCAACTAGCCACGAGTTCTGAAATCAAAATCTGAAACGCCAGGATTGTAGAGCTCGAAAATTAGTGTGAAATCAAGCTAAAAATCACCGAATTCAGAACTCGGAGTCAACGGATATTCATAAAACCGTTTACTTAAAGAAACCACATTTCGCGGCTAACCAGGTGAAACGAGACCAACTAGCCACGAGTTCTGAAATCAAAATCCGAAACACCAGGATTGTAGAGCTCGAAAAGTAGTGTGAAATCAAGCTAAAAATCACCGAATTCAGAACTCGGAGTCAACGGATATTCATAAAACCGTTTACGTAAAGAAACCACATTTCGCGGCTAACTAGGTGACACGAGACCAACTAGCCACGAGTTCTGAAATCAAAATCCGAAATGCCAGGATCGTAGAGCTCAAAAAGTAGTGTGAAATCAAGCTAAAAATCACTGAATTCAGAACTCGGAGTCAACGGATATTCATAAATCCGTTTACGTAAAGAAACCACATTGCGCGGCTAAATAGGTGAAACGAGACCAACTAGCCACGAGTTCTGAAATCAAAATCCAAAAGACCAGGATTGTAGAGCTCGAAAAGTAGTGTGAAATCAAGCTAAAAATCACCGAATTCAGAACTCGGAGTCAACGGATATTCATAAAACCGTTTACGTAAAGAAACCACATTTCGCGGCTAACTAGGTGAAACGAGACCAACTAGCCACGAGTTCTGAAATCAAAATCCGAACTGCCAGGATCGTAGAGCTCAAAAAGTAGTGTGAAATCAGGCTAAAAATCACCGAATTCAGAACTCGGAGTCAACGGATATTCATAAATCCGTTTACGTGAAGAAAACACATTGCGCGGCTAGATAGGTAAAACGAGACCAACTAGCCACGAGTTCTGAAATCAAAATCTGAAACGTCAGGATTGTAGAGCTCGAAAATTAGTGTGAAATCATGCTAAAAATCAACGAATTCAGAACTCGGAGTCAACGGATATTCATAAAACCGTTTACGTAAAGAAACCAAATTTTGCCGCTAACTAGGTGAAACGAGACCAACTAGCCACGAGTTCTGAAATCAAAATCCGAAATGCCAGGATCGTAGAGCTTAAAAAGTAGTGTGAAATCAAGCTAAAAATCACTGAATTCAGAACTCGGAGTCAACGTATATTCATAAATCCGTTTACGTAAAGAAACCACATTGCGCGGCTAAATAGGTGAAACGAGACCAACTAGCCACGAGTTCTGAAATCAAAATCCGAAACGCCAGCATTGTAGAGCTCGAAAAGTAGTGTGAAATCAAGCTAAAAATCACCGAATTCAGAACTCGGAGTCAACGGATATTCATAAAACCGTTTACGTAAAGAAACCACATTTCGCGGCTAATTAGGTGAAACGAGACCAACTAGCCACGAGTTCTGAAATCAAAATCCGAAACACCAGGATTGTAGAGCTCGAAAAGTAGTGTGAAATCAAGCTAAAAATCACCGAATTCAGAACTCGGAGTCAACGGATATTCATAAATCCGTTTACGTAAAGAAACCACATTTCGCGGCTAACTAGGTGACACGAGACCAACTAGCCACGAGTTCTGAAATCAAAATCCGAAATGCCAGGATCGTAGAGCTCAAAAAGTAGTGTGAAATCAAGCTAAAAATCACTGAATTCAGAACTCGGAGTCAACGGATATTCATAAATCCGTTTACGTAAAGAAACCACATTGCGCGGCTAAATAGGTGAAACGAGACCAACTAGCCACGAGTTCTGAAATCAAAATCCAAAAGACCAGGATTGTAGAGCTCGAAAAGTAGTGTGAAATCAAGCTAAAAATCACCGAATTCAGAACTCGGAGTCAACGGATATTCATAAAACCGTTTACGTAAAGAAACCACATTTCGCGGCTAACTAGGTGAAACGAGACCAACTAGCCACGAGTTCTGAAATCAAAATCCGAACTGCGAGGATCGTAGAGCTCAAAAAGTAGTGTGAAATCAGGCTAAAAATCACCGAATTCAGAACTCGGAGTCAACGGATATTCATAAATCCGTTTACGTGAAGAAAACACATTGCGCGGCTAGATAGGTGAAACGAGACCAACTAGCCACGAGTTCTGAAATCAAAATCTGAAACGCCAGGATTGTAGAGCTCGAAAATTAGTGTGAAATCAAGCTAAAAATCAACGAATTCAGAACTCGGAGTCAACGGATATTCATAAAACCGTTTACGTAAAGAAACCAAATTTTGCGGCTAACTAGGTGAAACGAGACCAACTAGCCACGAGTTCTGAAATCAAAATCCGAAATGCCAGGATCGTAGAGCTTAAAAAGTAGTGTGAAATCAAGCTAAAAATCACTGAATTCAGAACTCGGAGTCAACGGATATTCATAAATCCGTTTACGTAAAGAAACCACATTGCGCGGCTAAATAGGTGAAACGAGACCAACTAGCCACGAGTTCTGAAATCAAAATCCGAAACGCCAGCATTGTAGAGCTCGAAAAGTAGTGTGAAATCAAGCTAAAAATCACCGAATTCAGAACTCGGAGTCAACGGATATTCATAAAACCGTTTACGTAAAGAAACCACATTTCGCGGCTAATTAGGTGAAACGAGACCAACTAGCCACGAGTTCTGAAATCAAAATCCGAAACACCAGGATTGTAGAGCTCGAAAAGTAGTGTGAAATCAAGCTAAAAATCACCGAATTCAGAACTCGGAGTCAACGGATATTCATAAATCCGTTTACGTAAAGAAACCACATTGCGCGGCTAAATAGGTGAAACGAGACCAACTAGCCACGAGTTCTGAAATCAAAATCCGAAACGCCAGGATCGTAGAGCTCAAAAAGTAGTGTGAAATCAAGCTAAAAATCACCGAATTCAGAACTCGGAGTCAACGGATATTCATAAAACCGTTTACGTAAAGAAACTACATTTCGCGGCTAACTAGGTGAAACGAGAGCAACTAGCCACGAGTTCTGAAATCAAAATCCGAAACGCCAGGATTGTAGAGCTCGAAAAGTAGTGTGAAATCAAGCTAAAAATCACCGAATTCAGAACTCGGAGTCAACGGATATTCATAAATCCGTTTACGTAAAGAAACCACATTGCGCGGCTAAATAGGTGAAACGAGACCAACTAGCCACGAGTTCGGAAATCAAAATCCGAAATGCCAGGATCGTAGAGCTCAAAAAGTAGTGTGAAATCAAGCTAAAAATCACTGAATTCAGAACTCGGAGTCAACGGATATTCATAAATCCGTTTACGTAAAGAAACCACATTGCGCGGCTAAATAGGTGAAACGAGACCAACTAGCCACGAGTTCTGAAATCAAAATCCAAAAGACCAGGATTGTAGAGCTCGAAAAGTAGTGTGAAATCAAGCTAAAAATCACCGAATTCAGAACTCGGAGTCAACGGATATTCATAAAACCGTTTACGTAAAGAAACCACATTTCGCGGCTAACTAGGTGAAACGAGACCAACTAGCCACGAGTTCTGAAATCAAAATCCGAAATGCCAGGATCGTAGAGCTCAAAAAGTAGTGTGAAATCAGGCTAAAAATCACCGAATTCAGAACTCGGAGTCAACGGATATTCATAAATCCGTTTACGTGAAGAAAACACATTGCGCGGCTAGATAGGTGAAACGAGACCAACTAGCCACGAGTTCTGAAATCAAAATCCGAAATGCCAGGATTGTAGAGCTCGAAAAGTAGTGTGAAATCAAGCTAAAAATCACCGAATTCAGAACTCGGAGTCAACGGATATTCATAAATCCGTTTACGTAAAGAAACCACATTGCGCGGCTAAATAGGTGAAACGAGACCAACTAGCCACGAGTTTGGAAATCAAAATCCGAAATGCCAGGATCGTAGAGCTCGAAAAGTAGTGTGAAATCAAGCTAAAAATCTCCGAATTCAGAACTCGGAGTCAACGGATATTCATAAAACCGTTTACGTGAAGAAAACACATTGCGCGGCTAGATAGGTGAAACGAGACCAACTAGCCACGAGTTCTGAAATCAAAATCTGAAACGCCAGGATTGTAGAGCTCGAAAATTAGTGTGAAATCAAGCTAAAAATCACCGAATTCAGAACTCGGAGTCAACGGATATTCATAAAACCGTTTACTTAAAGAAACCACATTTCGCGGCTAACCAGGTGAAACGAGACCAACTAGCCACGAGTTCTGAAATCAAAATCCGAAACACCAGGATTGTAGAGCTCGAAAAGTAGTGTGAAATCAAGCTAAAAATCACCGAATTCAGAACTCGGAGTCAACGGATATTCATAAAACCGTTTACGTAAAGAAACCACATTTCGCGGCTAACTAGGTGACACGAGACCAACTAGCCACGAGTTCTGAAATCAAAATCCGAAATGCCAGGATCGTAGAGCTCAAAAAGTAGTGTGAAATCAAGCTAAAAATCACTGAATTCAGAACTCGGAGTCAACGGATATTCATAAATCCGTTTACGTAAAGAAACCACATTGCGCGGCTAAATAGGTGAAACGAGACCAACTAGCCACGAGTTCTGAAATCAAAATCCAAAAGACCAGGATTGTAGAGCTCGAAAAGTAGTGTGAAATCAAGGTAAAAATCACCGAATTCAGAACTCGGAGTCAACGGATATTCATAAAACCGTTTACGTAAAGAAACCACATTTCGCGGCTAACTAGGTGAAACGAGACCAACTAGCCACGAGTTCTGAAATCAAAATCCGAAATGCCAGGATCGTAGAGCTCAAAAAGTAGTGTGAAATCAGGCTAAAAATCACCGAATTCAGAACTCGGAGTCAACGGATATTCATAAATCCGTTTACGTGAAGAAAACACATTGCGCGGCTAGATAGGTGAAACGAGACCAACTAGCCACGAGTTCTGAAATCAAAATCCAAAAGACCAGGATTGTAGAGCTCGAAAAGTAGTGTGAAATCAAGCTAAAAATCACCGAATTCAGAACTCGGAGTCAACGGATATTCATAAAACCGTTTACGTAAAGAAACCACATTTCGCGGCTAACTAGGTGAAACGAGACCAACTAGCCACGAGTTCTGAAATCAAAATCCGAAATGCCAGGATCGTAGAGCTCAAAAAGTAGTGTGAAATCAGGCTAAAAATCACCGAATTCAGAACTCGGAGTCAACGGATATTCATAAATCCGTTTACGTGAAGAAAACACATTGCGCGGCTAGATAGGTGAAACGAGACCAACTAGCCACGAGTTCTGAAATCAAAATCTGAAACGCCAGGATTGTAGAGCTCGAAAAGTAGTGTGAAATCAAGCTAAAAATCACCGAATTCAGAACTCGGAGTCAACGGATATTCATAAATCCGTTTACGTAAAGAAACCACATTGCGCGGCTAAATAGGTGAAACGAGACCAACTAGCAACGAGTTCGGAAATCAAAATCCGAAACGCCAGGATTGTAGAGCTCGAAAAGTAGTGTGAAATCAAGCTAAAAATCACCGAATTCAGAACTCGGAGTCAACGGATATTCATAAAACCGTTTACGTAAAGAAACCACATTTCGCGGCTAACTAGGTGAAACGAGACCAACTAGCCACGAGTTCTGAAATCAAAATCCGAAACTCCAGGATCGTAGAGCTCAAAAAGTAGTGTGAAATCAGGCTAAAAATCACCGAATTCAGAACTCGGAGTCAACGGATATTCATAAAACCGTTTACGTAAAGAAACCACATTTCGCGGCTAACTAGGTGAAACGAGACCAACTAGCCACGAGTTCTGAAATCAAAATCCGAAATGCCAGGATCGTAGAGCTCAAAAAGTAGTGTGAAATCAGGCTAAAAATCACCGAATTCAGAACTCGGAGTCAACGGATATTCATAAATCCGTTTACGTGAAGAAAACACATTGCGCGGCTAGATAGGTGAAACGAGACCAACTAGCCACGAGTTCTGAAATCAAAATCTGAAACGCCAGGATTGTAGAGCTCGAAAAGTAGTGTGAAATCAAGCTAAAAATCACCGAATTCAGAACTCGGAGTCAACGGATATTCATAAATCCGTTTACGTAAAGAAACCACATTGCGCGGCTAAATAGGTGAAACGAGACCAACTAGCAACGAGTTCGGAAATCAAAATCCGAAACGCCAGGATTGTAGAGCTCGAAAAGTAGTGTGAAATCAAGCTAAAAATCACCGAATTCAGAACTCGGAGTCAACGGATATTCATAAAACCGTTTACGTAAAGAAACCACATTTCGCGGCTAACTAGGTGAAACGAGACCAACTAGCCACGAGTTCTGAAATCAAAATCCGAAACTCCAGGATCGTAGAGCTCAAAAAGTAGTGTGAAATCAGGCTAAAAATCACCGAATTCAGAACTCGGAGTCAACGGATATTCATAAAACCGTTTACGTAAAGAAACCACATTTCGCGGCTAACTAGGTGAAACGAGACCAACTAGCCACGAGTTCTGAAATCAAAATCCGAAATGCCAGGATCGTAGAGCTCAAAAAGTAGTGTGAAATCAGGCTAAAAATCACCGAATTCAGAACTCGGAGTCAACGGATATTCATAAATCCGTTTACGTGAAGAAAACACATTGCGCGGCTAGATAGGTGAAACGAGACCAACTAGCCACGAGTTCTGAAATCAAAATCCAAAAGACCAGGATTGTAGAGCTCGAAAAGTAGTGTGAAATCAAGCTAAAAATCACCGAATTCAGAACTCGGAGTCAACGGATATTCATAAAACCGTTTACGTAAAGAAACCACATTTCGCGGCTAACTAGGTGAAACGAGACCAACTAGCCACGAGTTCTGAAATCAAAATCCGAAATGCCAGGATCGTAGAGCTCAAAAAGTAGTGTGAAATCAGGCTAAAAATCACCGAATTCAGAACTCGGAGTCAACGGATATTCATAAATCCGTTTACGTGAAGAAAACACATTGCGCGGCTAGATAGGTGAAACGAGACCAACTAGCCACGAGTTCTGAAATCAAAATCCGAAATGCCAGGATTGTAGAGCTCGAAAAGTAGTGTGAAATCAAGCTAAAAATCACCGAATTCAGAACTCGGAGTCAACGGATATTCATAAAACTGTTTACGTAAAGAAACCACATTTCGCGGCTAACTAGGTGAAACGAGACCAACTAGCCACGAGTTCTGAAATCAAAATCTGAAACGCCAGGATTGTAGAGCTCGAAGAGTAGTGTGAAATCAAGCTAAAAATCACCGAATTCAGAACTCGGAGTCAACGGATATTCATAAAACCGTTTACGTAAAGAAACCACATTTCGCGGCTAACTAGGATAAACGAGACCAACTAGCCACGAGTTCTGAAATCAAAATCCGAAACGCCAGGATTGTAGAGCTCGAAGAGTAGTGTGAAATCAAGCTAAAAATCACCGAATTCAGAACTCGGAGTCAACGGATATTCATAAATCCGTTTACGTAAAGAAACCACATTGCGCGGCTAAATAGGTGAAACGAGACCAACTAGCCACGAGTTCGGAAATCAAAATCCGAAATGCCAGGATCGTAGAGCTCGAAAAGTAGTGTGAAATCAAGCTAAAAATCACCGAATTCAGAACTCGGAGTCAACGGATATTCATAAAACCGTTTACGTAAAGAAACTACATTTCGCGGCTAACTAGGTGAAACGAGACCAACTAGCCACGAGTTCTGAAATCAAAATCCGAAACTCCAGGATCGTAGAGCTCAAAAAGTAGTGTGAAATCAAGCTAAAAATCACCGAATTCAGAACTTGGAGTCAACAGATATTCATAAATCCGTTTAAGTAAAGAAACCACATTGCGCGGCTAAATAGGTGAAACGAGACCAACTAGCCACGAGTTCTGAAATCAAAATCCGAAACGCCAGGATTGTAGAGCTCGAAAAGTAGTGTGAAATCAAGCTAAAAATCACCGAATTCAGAACTCGGAGTCAACGGATATTCATAAAACCGTTTTCGTAAAGAAACCACATTTCGCGGCTAACTAGGTGAAACGAGACCAACTAGCCACGAATTCTGAAATCAAAATCCGAAACTCCAGGATCGTAGAGCTCAAAAAGTAGTGTGAAATCAAGCTAAAACTCACCGAATTCAGAACTCGGAGTCAACGGATATTCATAAAACCGTTTACGTAAAGAAACCACATTTCTCGGCAAACTAGGTGAAACGAGACCAACTAGCCACGAGTTCTGAAATCAAAATCCGAAACGCCAGGATCGTAGAGCTCAAAAAGTAGTGTGAAATCAAGCTAAAAATCACCGAATTCAGAATCGGAGTCAACAGATATTCATAAATCCGTTTAAGTAAACAAACCACATTGCGCCGCTAAATAGGTGAAACGAGACAAACTAGCCACGAGTTCTGAAATCAAAATCCGAAATGCCAGGATCGTAGATCTCAAAAAGTAGTGTGAAATCAAGCTAAAAATCACCGAATTCAGAACTCGGAGTCAACGGATATTCATAAATCCGTTTACGTGAAGAAAACACATTGCGCGGCTAGATAGGTGAAACGAGACCAACTAGCCACGAGTTCTGAAATCAAAATCTGAAACACCAGGATTGTAGAGCTCGAAAAGTAGTGTGAAATCAAGCTAAAAATCACCGAATTCAGAACTCGGAGTCAACAGATATTCATAAAACCGTTTACGTAAAGAAACCACATTTCGCGGCTAACTAGGTGAAACGAGACCAACTAGCCACGAGTTCTGAAATCAAAACCCGAAACACCAGGATTGTAGAGCTCGAAAATTAGTGTGAAATCAAGCTAAAAATCACCGAATTCAGAACTCGGAGTCAACGGATATTCATAAATCCGTTTACGTAAAGAAACCACATTGCGCGGCTAAATAGGTGAAATGAGACCAACTAGCCACGAGTTCTGAAATCAAAATCCGAAACGCCAGGATCGTAGAGCTCGAAAAGTAGTGTGAAATCAAGCTAAAAATCTCCGAATTCAGAACTCGGAGTCAACGGATATTCATAAAACCGTTTACGTAAAGAAACTACATTTCGCGGCTAACTAGGTGAAACGAGACCAACTAGCCACGAGTTCTGAAATCAAAATCCGAAACGCCAGGATTGTAGAGCTCGAAAAGTAGTGTGAAATCAAGCTAAAAATCACCGAATTCAGAACTCGGAGTCAACGGATATTCATAAATCCGTTTACGTAAAGAAACCACATTGCGCGGCTAAATAGGTGAAACGAGACCAACTAGCCACGAGTTCGGAAATCAAAATCCGAAACGCCAGGATCGTAGAGCTCGAAAAGTAGTGTGAAATCAAGCTAAAAATCACCGAATTCAGAACTCGGAGTCAACGGATATTCATAAAACCGTTTACGTAAAGAAACTACATTTCGCGGCTAACTAGGTGAAACGAGACCAACTAGCCACGAGTTCTGAAATCAAAATCCGAAACGCCAGGATCGTAGAGCTCAAAAAGTAGTGTGAAATCAAGCTAAAAATCACCTAATTCAGAACTTGGAGTCAACAGATATTCATAAATCCGTTTAAGTAAAGAAATCACATTGCGCGGCTAAATAGGTGAAACGAGACCAACTAGCCACGAGTTCTGAAATCAAAATCCGAAACGCCAGGATTGTAGAGCTCGAAAAGTAGTGTGAAATCAAGCTAAAAATCACCGAATTCAGAACTCGGAGTCAACGGATATTCATAAAACCGTTTACGTAAAGAAACCACATTTCGCGGCTAACTAGGTGAAACGAGACCAACTAGCCACGAGTTCTGAAATCAAAATCCGAAACTCCAGGATCGTAGAGCTCAAAAAGTAGTGTGAAATCAAGCTAAAAATCACCGAATTCAGAACTCGGAGTCAACGGATATTCATAAAACTGTTTACGTAAAGAAACCACATTTCGCGGCTAACTAGGTGAAACGAGACCAGCTAGCCACGAGTTCTGAAATCAAAAACCAAAATACCAGGATCGTAGAGCTCGAAAAGTAGTGTAAAATCAAGCTAAAAATCACCGAATTCAGAACTCGGAGTCAACGGATATTCATAAATCCGTTTACGTAAAGAAACCACATTGTGCGGCTAAATAGGTGAAACGAGACCAACTAGCCACGAGTTCTGAAATCAAAATCCGAAACCCCAGGATTGTAGAGCTCGAAAAGTAGTGTGAAACAAGCTAAAAATCACCGAATTCAGAACTCGGAGTCAACGGATATTCATAAAACCGTTTACGTAAAGAAACCACATTTCGCGGCTAAATAGGTGAAACGATACCAACTAGCCACGAGTTTTGAAATCAAAATCCGAAATGCCAGGATCGTAGAGCTCGAAAAGTAGTGTGAAATCAAGCTAAAAATCACCGAATTCAGAACTCGGAGTCAACGGATATTCATAAAACCGTTTACGTAAAGAAAGCACATTTCGCGGCTAACTAGGTGAAACGAGACCTACTAGCCACGAGTTCTGAAATCGAAATCCGAGACGCCAGGATTGTAGAGCTCGAAAAGTAGTGTGAAATCAAGCTAAAAATCACCGAATTCAGAACTCGGAGTCAACGGATATTCATAAAACCGTTTACGTAAAGAAACCACATTTCGCGGCTAACTAGGTGAAATGAGACCAACTAGCCACGAGTTCTGAAATCAAAATCTGAAACCCCAGGATTGTAGAGCTCGAAAAGTAGTGTGAAATCAAGCTAAAAATCACCGAATTCAGAACTCGGAGTCAACAGATATTCATAAAACCGTTTACGTAAAGAAACTACATTTCGCGGCTAACTAGGTGAAACGAGACCTACTAGCCACGAGTTCTGAAATCGAAAACCGAAAACCCAGGATGGTAGAGCTCAAAAAGTAGTGTAAAATCAAGCTACGAATTCTGAAATCAATATACGAAATGCCAGGATTGTACTGCTCGAAAAGTAGTGTGAAATCAAGCTAAAAATCACCGAATTCAGAACTCGGAGTCAACGGATATTCATGAAACCGTTTACGTAAAGAAACCACATTTCGCGGCTAACTGGGTGAAACGAGACCAACTAGCCACGAGTTCTGAAATGAAAATCCGAAATGCCAGGATCGTAGAGCTCAAAAAGTAGTGTGAAATCAAGCTAAAAATCACCGTATTCAGAACTCGGAGTCAACGGATATTCATAAAACCGTTTACGTAAAGAAACAACATTTCGCGGCAAACTAGGTGAAACGAGACCAACTAGCCACGAATTCTGAAATCAAAATCCGAGAAGCCAGGATCGTAGAGCTCAAAAAGAAGTGTGAAATCAAGCTAAAAATCACCGAATTCAGAACTCGGAGTCAACAGATATTCGTAAATCCGTTTAAGTAAAGAAACCACATTGCGCCGCTAAATAGGTGAAACGAGACCAACTAGCCATGAGTTCTGAAATCAAAATCCGAAATACCAGGATCGTAGAGCTCAAAAAGTAGTGTGAAATCTAGCTAAAAATCACCGAATTCAGAACTCGGAGTCAACGGATATTCATAAAACCGTTTACGTAAAGAAACCACATTTCGCGGCTAACTAGGTGAAACGAGACCAACTTGCCACGAGTTCTGAAATCAAAATCCGAAACTCCAGGATCGTAGAGCTCGAAAAGTAGTGTGAAATCAAGCTAAAAATCACCGCATTCAGAACTCGGAGTCAACGGATATTCATAAAACCGTTTACGTAAAGAAACCACATTTCGCGGCTAACTAGGTGAAACGAGACCAACTAGCCACGAGTTCTGAAATCAAAATCCGAAACGCCAGGATCGTAGAGCTCGAAAAGTAGTGTGAAATCAAGCTAAAAATCACCGAATTCAGAACTCGGAGTCAACGGATATTCATAAAACCGTTTATGTAAAAAAACTACATTTTGCGGCTAACTAGGTGAAACGAGACCTACTAGCCACGAGTTCTGAAATCAAAATCCGAAACACCAAGATTTTAGAGCTCGAAAAGTAGTGTAAATCAAGCTAAAAATCACCGAATTCAGAACTCGGAGTCAACAGATATTCATAAAACTGTTTACGTAAAGAAAACACATTTCGCGGCAAACTAGGTGAAACGAGACCAACTAGCCACGAGTTCTGAAATCAAAATCCGAAACGCCAGGATCGTAGATCTCAAAAAGTAGTGTAAAATCATGCTAAAAATCACCGAATTCAGAACTCGGAATCAACGGATATTCATAAAACCGTTTACGTAAAGAAACGACATTTCGCGGCTAAATAGGTTTAACGAGACCAACTAGCCACGAGTTCTGAAATCGAAATCCGAAACGCCAGGATTGTAGAGCTCAAAAAAAAGTGTGTAATCAAGCAAAAAAATCACCGAATTCAGAACTCGGAGTCAACGTATATTCATAAAACCGTTTACGTAAAGAAACCACATTTCGCGGCTAACTAGGTGAAACGAGACCAACTAGCCACGAGTTCTGAAATCAAAATCCGAAACTCCAGGATTGTAGAGCTCGAAAAGTAGTGTGAAATCAAGCTAAAAATCACCGACTTCAGAACTCGGAGTCAACAGATATTCATAAAACCGTTTACGTAAAGAAACCACACTTCGCGGCTAAATAGGTGAATCGAGACCTACTAGCCACGAGTTCTGAAATCAAAAACCGAAAACCCAGGATTGTAGAGCTCAAAAAGTAGTGTAAAATCAAGCTAAAAATCACCGAATTCAGAATTCGGAGTCAACGTATATTCATAAAACCGTTTACGTAAAGAAACCACATTTCGCGGCTAACAAGGTGAAACGAGACTTACTAGCCACGAGTTCTGAAATCGAAAACCGAAAACCCTGGATTGTAGAGCTCAAAAAGTAGTGTAAAATCAAGCTAAAAATCACCGAGTTCAAAACTCGGAGTCAACGGATATTCATAAAACCGCTTACGTAAAGAAATCACATTTCGCGGCTAACTAGGTGAAACAAGACCAACTAGCCACGAGTTCTGAAATCAAAATCCGAAATGCCAGGATTGTAGAGCTCGAAAAGTAGTGTGAAATCAAGCTAAAAATAACCGAATTCAGAACTCGTAGTCAACGGATATTCATAAAACCGTAACGTAAAGAAACCACATTTCGCGGCTAACTGGGTGAAACGAGACCAACTAGCCACGAGTTCTGAAATCAAAATCCGAAATGCCAGGATCGTAGAGCTCGAAAAGTAGTGTGAAATCAAGCTAAAAATCACCGAATTCAGAACTCGGAGTCAACGGATATTCATAAAACCGTTTACGTAAAGAAACCATATTTCACGGCCAACTAGGTGAATCGAGACCAACTAGCCACGAGTTCTGAAATCAAAATCCGAAATGCCAGGATTGTAGAGCTCGAAAAGTAGTGTGAAATCAAGCTAAAAATAACCGAATTCAGAACTCGGAGTCAACGGATATTCATAAAATCATTTACGTAAAGAAACCACATTTCGCGGCTAACTAGGTGAAACGAGACCTACTAGCCACGAGTTCTGAAATCAAAATCCGAAATGCCAGGATTGTAGAGCTCGAAAAGTAGTGTGAAATCAAGCTAAAAATCACCGAATTCAGAACTCGGAGTCAACGGATATTCATAAAACCGTTACGTAAAGAAACCACATTTCGCGGCTAACTAGGTGAAAGGAGACCAACTAGCCACGAGTTCTGAAATCAAAATCCGAGATTCCAGGATCGTAGAGCTCGAAAAGTAGTGTGAAATCAAGCTAAAAATCATCGAATTCAGAACTCGGAGTCAACAGATATTCATAAAACCGTTTACGTAAAGAAACCACATTTCGCGGCTAACTAGGTGATACGAGACCTACTAGCCACGAGTTCTGAAATAAAAATCCGAGACGCCAGGATCATAGAGCTCGAAAAGTAGTGTGAAATCAAGCTAAAAATCACCGAATTCAGAACTCGGAGTCAACGGATATTCATAAAACGGTTTACGTAAAGAAACCACATTTCGCGGCAAACTAGGTGAAACGAGACCTACTAGCCAGGAGTTCTGAAATCGAAAACCGAAAACCCAGGATCGTAGAGCTCAAAAAGTACTGTAAAATCAAGCTAAAAATCACCGAGTTCAGAACTCGGAGTCAACGGATATTCATAAAACCGTTTACGTAAAGAAATCACATTTCGCGGTTAACTAGGTGAAACGATACCAACTAGCCACGAGTTCTGAAATCAAAATCCGAAACACCAGGATTGTAGAGCTCGAAAATTAGTGCGAAATCAAGCTAAAAATAACCGAATTCAGAACTCGGAGTCAACGGATATTCATAAAACCGTTTACGTAAAGAAACCACATTTCGAGGCTAACTGGGTGAAACGAGACCTACTAGCCACGAGTTCTGAAATCGAAAACCGAAAACCCAGGATTGTAGAGCTCAAAAAGTATTGTAAAATCAAGCTAAAAATCACCGAGTTCAAAACTCGGAGTCAACGGATATTCATAAAACCGTTACGTAAAGAAACCACATTTCGCGGCTAACTGAGTGAAACGAGACCAACTAGCCACGAGTTCTGAAACCAAAATCCGAAACGCCAGGATTGTAGAGCTCGAAAAGTACTGTGAAATCAAGCTAAAAATAACCAAATTCAGAACTCGGAGTCAACGGATATTCATAAAATCGTTTACGTAAAGAAACCACATTTCGCGGCTAACTAGGTGAAACGAGACCTACTAGCCACGAGTTCTGAAATCAAAATCCGAAATGCCAGGATTGTAGAGCTCGAAAAGTAGTATGAAATCAAGCTAAAAATCACCGAATTCAGAACTCGGAGTCAACGGATATTCATAAAACCGTTACGTAAAGAAACCACATTTCGCGGCTAACTGGGTGAAACGAGACCAACTAGCCACGAGTTCTGAAATCAAAATCCGAAATGCCAGGATCGTAGAGCTCGAAAAGTAGTGTGAAATCAAGCTAAAAATCACCGAATTCAGAACTCGGAGTCAACGGATATTCATAAAACCGTTTACGTAAAGAAACCACATTTCGCGGCTAACTAGGTGAATCGAGACCAACTAGCCACGAGTTCTGAAATCAAAATCCGAAACCCCAGGATTGTAGAGCTCGAAAAGTAGTGTGAAATCAAGCTAAAAATAACCGAATTCAGAACTCGGAGTCAACGGATATTCATAAAATCGTTTACGTAAAGAAACCACATTTCGCGGCTAACTAGGTGAAACGAGACCTACTAGCCACGAGTTCTGAAATCAAAATCCGAAACGCCAGGATTGTAGAGCTCGAAAAGTAGTGTGAAATCAAGCTAAAAATCACCGAATTCAGAACTCGGAGTCAACGGATATTCATAAAACCGTTACGTAAAGAAACCACATTTCGCGGCTAACTGGGTGAAACGAGACCAACTAGCCACGAGTTCTGAAATCAAAATTCGAAATGCCAGGATCGTAGAGCTCGAAAAGTAGTGTGAAATCAAGCTAAAAATCACCGAATTCAGAACTCGGAGTCAACGGATATTCATAAAACCGTTTACGTAAAGAAACCACATTTCGCGGCTAACTAGGTGAATCGAGACCAACTAGCCACGAGTTCTGAAATCAAAATCCGAAACGCCAGGATTGTAGAGCTCGAAAAGTAGTGTGAAATCAAGCTAAAAATAACCGAATTCAGAACTCGGAGTCAACGGATATTCATAAAATCGTTTACGTAAAGAAACCACATTTCGCGGCTAACTAGGTGAAACGAGACCTACTAGCCACGAGTTCTGAAATCAAAATCCGAAACTCCAGGATTGTAGAGCTCGAAAAGTAGTGTGAAATCAAGCTAAAAATCACCGAATTCAGAACTCGGAGTCAACGGATATTCATAAAACCGTTACGTAAAGAAACAATATTTCGCGGCTAACTCGGTGAAAGGAGACCAACTAGCCACGAGTTCTGAAATCAAAATCTGAGATGCCAGGATCGTAGAGCTCGAAAGGTAGTGTGAAATCAAGCTAAAAATCATCGAATTCAGAACTCGGATTCAACAGATATTCATAAAACCGTTTACGTAAAGAAACGACATTTCGCGGCTAACTAGGTGAAACGAGACCTACTAGCCACGAGTTCGGAAATCGAAATCCGAGACGCCAGGATCGTAGAGCTCGAAAAGTAGTGTGAAATCAAGCTAAAAATCACAGAATTCAGAATTCGGAGTCAACGTATATTCATAAAACCGTTTACGTAAAGAAACCACATTTCGCGGCTAACAAGGTGAAATGAGACTTACTAGCCACGAGTTCTGAAATCGAAAACCGAAAACCCTGGATTGTAGAGCTCAAAAAGTAGTGTAAAATCAAGCTAAAAATCACCGAGTTCAAAACTCGGAGTCAACGGATATTCATAAAACCGCTTACGTAAAGAAATCACATTTCGCGGCTAACTAGGTGAAACGAGACCTACTAGCCACAAGTTCTGAAATCGAAATCCGAAATGCCAGGATCGTAGAGCTCGAAAAGTTGTGTGAAATCAAGCTAAAAATCACCGAATTCAGAACTCGGAGTCAACGGATATTCATAAAAACGTTACGTAAAGAAACCACATTTCGCGGCTAACTGGGTGAAACGAGACCAACTAGCCACGAGTTCTGAAATCAAAATTCGAAATGCCAGGATCGTAGAGCTCAAAAAGTAGTGTGAAATCAAGCTAAAAATCACCGAATTCAGAACTCGGAGTCAACGGATATTCATAAAACCGTTTACGTAAAGAAACCACATTTCGCGGCTAACTAGGTGAATCGAGACCAACTAGCCACGAGTTCTGAAATCAAAATCCGAAATGCCAGGATTGTAGAGCTCGAAAAGTAGTGTGAAATCAAGCTAAAAATAACCGAATTCAGAACTCGGAGTCAACGGATATTCATAAAATCGTTTACGTAAAGAAACCACATTTCGCGGCTAACTAGGTGAAACGAGACCTACTAGCCACGAGTTCTGAAATCAAAATCCGAAACTCCAGGATTGTAGAGCTCGAAAAGTAGTGTGAAATCAAGCTAAAAATCACCGAATTCAGAACTCGGAGTCAACGGATATTCATAAAACCGTTACGTAAAGAAACAATATTTCGCGGCTAACTAGGTGAAAGGAGACCAACTAGCCACGAGTTCTGAAATCAAAATCCGAGATGCCAGGATCGTAGAGCTCGAAAGGTAGTGTGAAATCAAGCTAAAAATCATCGAATTCAGAACTCGGAGTCAACAGATATTCATAAAACCGTTTACGTAAAGAAACCACATTTCGCGGCTAACTAGGTGAAACGAGACCTACTAGCCACGAGTTCTGAAATCAAAATCTGAGACACCAGGATCTTAGAGCTCGAAAAGTAGTGTGAAATCAAGCTAAAAATCACCGAATTCAGAACTCGGAGTCAACGGATATTCATAAAACCGTTTACGTAAAGAAACCACATTTCTCGGCTAACTAGGTGAATCGAGACCAACTATCCACGAGTTCTGAAATCAAAATCCGAAATGCCAGGATTGTAGAGCTCAAAAAGAAGTGTAAAATCAAGCTAAAAATCACCGAGTTCAAACCTCGGAGTCAACGGATATTCATAAAACCGCTTACGTAAAGAAATCACATTTCGCGGCTAACTAGGTGAAACGAGACCAACTAGCCACGATTTCTGAAATCAAAATCCAAAATGCCAGGATTGTAGAGCTCGAAAAGTAGTGTGAAATCAAGCTAAAAATAACCGAATTCAGAACTCGTAGTCAACGGATATTCATAAAACCGTAACGTAAAGAAACCACATTTCGCGGCTAACTGGGTGAAACGAGACCAACTAGCCACGAGTTCTAAAATCAAAATCCGAAATGCCAGGATCGTAGAGCTCGAAAAGTAGTGTGAAATCAAGCTAAAAATCACCGAATTCAGAACTCGTAGTCAACGGATATTCATAAAACCGTAACGTAAAGAAACCACATTTCGCGGCTAACTGGGTGAAACGAGACCAACTAGCCACGAGTTCTAAAATCAAAATCCGAAATACCAGGATCGTAGAGCTCGAAAAGTAGTGTGAAATCAAGCTAAAAATCACCGAATTCAGAACTCGGAGTCAACGGATATTCATAAAACCGTTACGTAAAGAAACCACATTTCGCGGCTAACTGGGTGAAACGAGACCAACTAGCCACGAGTTCTGAAATCAAAATTCGAAATGCCAGGATCGTAGAGCTCGAAAAGTAGTGTGAAATCAAGCTAAAAATCACCGAATTCAGAACTCGGAGTCAACGGATATTCATAAAACCGTTTACGTAAAGAAACCACATTTCGCGGCTAACTAGGTGAATCGAGACCAACTAGCCACGAGTTCTGAAATCAAAATCCGAAATGCCAGGATCGTAGAGCTCAAAAAGTAGTGTGAAATCAAGCTAAAAATCACCGAATTCAGAACTCGGAGTCAACGGATATTCATAAAACCGTTACGTAAAGAAACAATATTTCGCGGCTAACTCGGTGAAAGGAGACCAACTAGCCACGAGTTCTGAAATCAAAATCCGAGATGCCAGGATCGTAGAGCTCGAAAGGTAGTGTGAAATCAAGCTAAAAATCATCGAATTCAGAACTCGGAGTCAACAGATATTCATAAAACCGTTTACGTAAAGAAACCACATTTCGCGGCTAACTAGGTGAATCGAGACCAACTAGCCACGAGTTCTGAAATCAAAATCCGAAACGCCAGGATTGTAGAGCTCGAAAAGTAGTGTGAAATCAAGCTAAAAATAACCGAATTCAGAACTCGGAGTCAACGGATATTCATAAAATCGTTTACGTAAGGAAACCACATTTCGCGGCTGACTAGGTGAAACGAGACCTACTAGCCACGAGTTCTGAAATCAAAATCCGAAACTCCAGGATTGTAGAGCTCGAAAAGTAGTGTGAAATCAAGCTAAAAATCACCGAATTCAGAACTCGGAGTCAACGGATATTCATAAAACCGTTACGTAAAGAAACAATATTTCGCGGCTAACTCGGTGAAAGGAGACCAACTAGCCACGAGTTCTGAAATCAAAATCCGAGATGCCAGGATCGTAGAGCTCGAAAGGTAGTGTGAAATCAAGCTAAAAATCATCGAATTCAGAACTCGGAGTCAACAGATATTCATAAAACCGTTTACGTAATTAAACGACATTTCGCGGCTAACTAGGTGAAACGAGACCTACTAGCCACGAGTTCGGAAATCGAAATCCGAGACACCAGGATCGTAGAGCTCGAAAAGTAGTGTGAAATCAAGCTAAAAATCACAGAATTCAGAATTCGGAGTCAACGTATATTCATAAAACCGTTTACGTAAAGAAACCACATTTCGCGGCTAACAAGGTGAAACGAGACTTACTAGCCACGAGTTCTGAAATCGAAAACCGAAAACCCTGGATTGTAGAGCTCAAAAAGTAGTGTAAAATCAAGCTAAAAATCACCGAGTTCAAAACTCGGAGTCAACGGATATTCATAAAACCGCTTACGTAAAGAAATCACATTTCGCGGCTAACTAGGTGAAACGAGACCTACTAGCCACGAGTTCTGAAATCAAAATCCGAAATGCCATGATCGTAGAGCTCGAAAAGTAGTGTGAAATCAAGCTAAAAATCACCGAATTCAGAACTCGGAGTCAACGGATATTCATAAAACCGTTACGTAAAGAAACCACATTTCGCGGCTAACTGGGTGAAACGAGACCAACTAGCCACGAGTTCTGAAATCAAAATTCGAAATGCCAGGATCGTAGAGCTCAAAAAGTAGTGTGAAATCAAGCTAAAAATCACCGAATTCAGAACTCGGAGTCAACGGATATTCATAAAACCGTTTACGTAAAGAAACCACATTTCGCGGCTAACTAGGTGAATCGAGACCAACTAGCCACGAGTTCTGAAATCAAAATCCGAAACGCCAGGATTGTAGAGCTCGAAAAGTAGTGTGAAATCAAGCTAAAAATAACCGAATTCAGAACTCGGAGTCAACGGATATTCATAAAATCGTTTACGTAAAGAAACCACATTTCGCGGCTAACTAGGTGAAACGAGACCTACTAGCCACGAGTTCTGAAATCAAAATCCGAAACTCCAGGATTGTAGAGCTCGAAAAGTAGTGTGAAATCAAGCTAAAAATCACCGAATTCAGAAGTCGGAGTCAACGGATATTCATAAAACCGTTACGTAAAGAAACAATATTTCGCGGCTAACTAGGTGAAAGGAGACCAACTAGCCACGAGTTCTGAAATCAAAATCCGAGATGCCAGGATCGTAGAGCTCGAAAGGTAGTGTGAAATCAAGCTAAAAATCATCGAATTCAGAACTCGGAGTCAACAGATATTCATAAAACCGTTTACGTAAAGAAACCACATTTCGCGGCTAACTAGGTGAAACGAGACCTACTAGCCACGAGTTCTGAAATCAAAATCTGAGACGCCAGGATCTTAGAGCTCGAAAAGTAGTGTGAAATGAAGCTAAAAATCACCGAATTCAGAACTCGGAGTCAACGGATATTCATAAAACCGTTTACGTAAAGAAACCACATTTCTCGGCTAACTAGGTGAATCGAGACCAACTATCCACGAGTTCTGAAATCAAAATCCGAAATGCCAGGATTGTAGAGCTCAAAAAGAAGTGTAAAATCAAGCTAAAAATCACCGAGTTCAAACCTCGGAGTCAACGGATATTCATAAAACCGCTTACGTAAAGAAATCACATTTCGCGGCTAACTAGGTGAAACGAGACCAACTAGCCACGAGTTCTGAAATCAAAATCCAAAATGCCAGGATTGTAGAGCTCGAAAAGTAGTGTGAAATCAAGCTAAAAATAACCGAATTCAGAACTCGTAGTCAACGGATATTCATAAAACCGTAACGTAAAGAAACCACATTTCGCGGCTAACTGGGTGAAACGAGACCAACTGGCCACGAGTTCTAAAATCAAAATCCGAAATGCCAGGATCGTAGAGCTCGAAAAGTAGTGTGAAATCAAGCTAAAAATCACCGAATTCAGAACTCGGAGTCAACGGATATTCATAAAACCGTTACGTAAAGAAACCACATTTCGCGGCTAACTAGGTGAATCGAGACCAACTAGCCACGAGTTCTGAAATCAAAATCCGAAACGCCAGGATTGTAGAGCTCGAAAAGTAGTGTGAAATCAAGCTAAAAATAACCGAATTCAGAACTCGGAGTCAACGGATATTCATAAAATCGTTTACGTAAAGAAACCACATTTCGCGGCTAACTAGGTGAAACGAGACCTACTAGCCACGAGTTCTGAAATCAAAATCCGAAATGCCAGGATTGTAGAGCTCGAAAAGTAGTGTGAAATCAAGCTAAAAATAACCGAATTCAGAACTCGGAGTCAACGGATATTCATAAAATCGTTTACGTAAGGAAACCACATTTCGCGGCTAACTAGGTGAAACGAGACCTACTAGCCACGAGTTCTGAAATCAAAATCCGAAACTCCAGGATTGTAGAGCTCGAAAAGTAGTGTGAAATCAAGCTAAAAATCACCGAATTCAGAACTCGGAGTCAACGGATATTCATAAAACCGTTACGTAAAGAAACAATATTTCGCGGCTAACTCGGTGAAAGGAGACCAACTAGCCACGAGTTCTGAAATCAAAATCCGAGATGCCAGGATCGTAGAGCTCGAAAGGTAGTGTGAAATCAAGCTAAAAATCATCGAATTCAGAACTCGGAGTCAACAGATATTCATAAAACCGTTTACGTAATTAAACGACATTTCGCGGCTAACTAGGTGAAACGAGACCTACTAGCCACGAGTTCGGAAATCGAAATCCGAGACACCAGGATCGTAGAGCTCGAAAAGTAGTGTGAAATCAAGCTAAAAATCACAGAATTCAGAATTCGGAGTCAACGTATATTCATAAAACCGTTTACGTAAAGAAACCACATTTCGCGGCTAACAAGGTGAAACGAGACTTACTAGCCACGAGTTCTGAAATCGAAAACCGAAAACCCTGGATTGTAGAGCTCAAAAAGTAGTGTAAAATCAAGCTAAAAATCACCGAGTTCAAAACTCGGAGTCAACAGATATTCATAAAACCGCTTACGTAAAGAAATCACATTTCGCGGCTAACTAGGTGAAACGAGACCTACTAGCCACGAGTTCTGAAATCAAAATCCGAAACGCCAGGATCGTAGAGCTCGAAAAGTAGTGTGAAATCAAGCTAAAAATCACCGAATTCAGAACTCGGAGTCAACGGATATTCATAAAACCGTTACGTAAAGAAACCACATTTCGCGGCTAACTGGGTGAAACGAGACCAACTAGCCACGAGTTCTGAAATCAAAATTCGAAATGCCAGGATCGTAGAGCTCAAAAAGTAGTGTGAAATCAAGCTAAAAATCACCGAATTCAGAACTCGGAGTCAACGGATATTCATAAAACCGTTTACGTAAAGAAACCACATTTCGCGGCTAACTAGGTGAATCGAGACCAACTAGCCACGAGTTCTGAAATCAAAATCCGAAACGCCAGGATTGTAGAGCTCGAAAAGTAGTGTGAAATCAAGCTAAAAATAACCGAATTCAGAACTCGGAGTCAACGGATATTCATAAAATCGTTTACGTAAAGAAACCACATTTCGCGGCTAACTAGGTGAAACGAGACCTACTAGCCACGAGTTCTGAAATCAAAATCCGAAACTCCAGGATTGTAGAGCTCGAAAATTAGTGTGAAATCAAGCTAAAAATCACCGAATTCAGAAGTCGGAGTCAACGGATATTCATAAAACCGTTACGTAAAGAAACAATATTTCGCGGCTAACTAGGTGAAAGGAGACCAACTAGCCACGAGTTCTGAAATCAAAATCCGAGATGCCAGGATCGTAGAGCTCGAAAGGTAGTGTGAAATCAAGCTAAAAATCATCGAATTCAGAACTCGGAGTCAACAGATATTCATAAAACCGTTTACGTAAAGAAACCACATTTCGCGGCTAACTAGGTGAAACGAGACCTACTAGCCACGAGTTCTGAAATCAAAATCTGAGACGCCAGGATCTTAGAGCTCGAAAAGTAGTGTGAAATGAAGCTAAAAATCACCGAATTCAGAACTCGGAGTCAACGGATATTCATAAAACCGTTTACGTAAAGAAACCACATTTCTCGGCTAACTAGGTGAATCGAGACCAACTATCCACGAGTTCTGAAATCAAAATCCGAAATGCCAGGATTGTAGAGCTCAAAAAGAAGTGTAAAATCAAGCTAAAAATCACCGAGTTCAAACCTCGGAGTCAACGGATATTCATAAAACCGCTTAAGTAAAGAAATCACATTTCGCGGCTAACTAGGTGAAACGAGACCAACTAGCCACGAGTTCTGAAATCAAAATCCAAAATGCCAGGATTGTAGAGCTCGAAAAGTAGTGTGAAATCAAGCTAAAAATAACCGAATTCAGAACTCGTAGTCAACGGATATTCATAAAACCGTAACGTAAAGAAACCACATTTCGCGGCTAACTGGGTGAAACGAGACCAACTAGCCACGAGTTCTAAAATCAAAATCCGAAATGCCAGGATCGTAGAGCTCGAAAAGTAGTGTGAAATCAAGCTAAAAATCACCGAATTCAGAACTCGGAGTCAACGGATATTCATAAAACCGTTACGTAAAGAAACCACATTTCGCGGCTAACTAGGTGAATCGAGACCAACTAGCCACGAGTTCTGAAATCAAAATCCGAAACGCCAGGATTGTAGAGCTCGAAAAGTAGTGTGAAATCAAGCTAAAAATAACCGAATTCAGAACTCGGAGTCAACGGATATTCATAAAATCGTTTACGTAAAGAAACCACATTTCGCGGCTAACTAGGTGAAACGAGACCTACTAGCCACGAGTTTTGAAATCAAAATCCGAAATGCCAGGATCGTAGAGCTCGAAAAGTAGTGTGAAATCAAGCTAAAAATCACCGAATTCAGAACTCGGAGTCAACGGATATTCATAAAACCGTTTACGTAAAGAAACCACATTTCGCGGCTAACTAGGTGAATCGAGACCAACTAGCCACGAGTTCTGAAATCAAAATCCGAAACGCCAGGATTGTAGAGCTCGAAATGTAGTGTGAAATCAAGCTAAAAATAACCGACTTCAGAACTCGGAGTCAACGGATATTCATAAAATCGTTTACGTAAAGAAACCACATTTCGCGGCTAACTAGGTGAAACGAGACCTACTAGCCACGAGTTCTGAAATCAAAATCCGAAATGCCAGGATTGTAGAGCTCGAAAAGTAGTGTGAAATCAAGCTAAAAATCACCGAATTCAGAACTCGGAGTCAACGGATATTCATAAAACCGTTACGTAAAGAAACCACATTTCGCGGCTAACTGGGTGAAACGAGACCAACTAGCCACGAGTTCTGAAATCAAAATCCGAAATGCCAGGATCGTAGAGCTCGAAAAGTAGTGTGAAATCAAGCTAAAAATCACCGAATTCAGAACTCGGAGTCAACGGATATTCATAAAACCGTTTACGTAAAGAAACCACATTTCGCGGCTAACTAGGTGAAACGAGACCTACTAGCCACGAGTTCTGAAATCAAAATCTGAGACGCCAGGATCTTAGAGCTCAAAAAGTAGTGTGAAATCAAGCTAAAAATCACCGAATTCAGAACTCGGAGTCAACGGATATTCATAAAACCGCTTACGTAAAGAAACCACATTTCGAGGCTAACTGGGTGAAACGAGACCAACTAGCCACGAGTTCTGAAATCAAAATCCGAAATGCCAGGATCGTAGAGCTCGAAAAGTAGTGTGAAATCAAGCTAAAAATAACCGAATTCAGAACTCGTAGTCAACGGATATTCATAAAACCGTAACGTAAAGAAACCACATTTCGCGGCTAACTGGGTGAAACGAGACTAACTAGCCACGAGTTCTGAAATCAAAATCCGAAATGCCAGGATCGTAGAGCTCGAAAAGTAGTGTGAAATCAAGCTAAAAATCACCGAATTCAGAACTCGGAGTCAACGGATATTCATAAAACCGTTTACGAAAAGAAACCACATTTCGCGGCTAACTAGGTGAATCGAGACCAACTAGCCACGAGTTCTGAAATCAAAATCCGAAACACCAGGATTGTAGAGCTCGAAAAGTAGTGTGAAATGAAGCTAAAAATAACCGAATTCAGAACTCGGAGTCAACGGATATTCATAAAATCGTTTAAGTAAAGAAACCACATTTCGCGGCTAACTAGGTGAAACGAGACCTACTAGCCACGAGTTCTGAAATCAAAATCCGAAATGCCAGGATTGTAGAGCTCGAAAAGTAGTGTGTAATCAAGCTAAAAATCACCGAATTCAGAACTCGGAGTCAACGGATATTCATAAAACCGTTTACGTAAAGAAACCACATTTCGCGGCTAACTAGGTGAAACGAGACATACTAGCCACGAGTTCTGAAATCAAAATCTGAAACCCCAGGATTGTAGAGCTCGAAAATTAGTGTGAAATCAAGCTAAAAATCACCGAATTCAGAACTCGGAGTCAACGGATATTCATAAAACCGTTTACGTAAAGAAACCACATTTCGCGGCTAACTAGGTGAAACGAGACCAACAAGCCACGAGTTCTGAAATCAAAATCCGAAACGCCAGGATCGTAGAGCTCGAAAAGTAGTGTGAAATCAAGCTAAAAATCACCGAATTCAGAACTCGGAGTCAACGGATATTCATAAAACCGTTTACGTAAAGAAACCACATTTCGCGGCTAACTAGGTGAATCGAGACCAACTAGCCACGAGTTCTGAAATCAAAATCCGAAACACCAGGATTGTAGAGCTCGAAAAGTAGTGTGAAATGAAGCTAAAAATAACCGAATTCAGAACTCGGAGTCAACGGATATTCATAAAATCGTTTACGTAAAGAAACCACATTTCGCGGCTAACTAGGTGAAACGAGACCTACTAGCCACGAGTTCTGAAATCAAAATCCGAAATGCCAGGATTGTAGAGCTCGAAAAGTAGTGTGTAATCAAGCTAAAAATCACCGAATTCAGAACTCGGAGTCAACGGATATTCATAAAACCGTTTACGTAAAGAAACCACATTTCGCGGCTAACTAGGTGAAACGAGACATACTAGCCACGAGTTCTGAAATCAAAATCTGAAACCCCAGGATTGTAGAGCTCGAAAATTAGTGTGAAATCAAGCTAAAAATCACCGAATTCAGAACTCGGAGTCAACGGATATTCATAAAACCGTTTACGTAAAGAAACCACATTTCGCGGCTAACTAGGTGAAACGAGACCAACTAGCCACGAGTTCTGAAATCAAAATCCGAAACGCCAGGATCGTAGAGCTCGAAAAGTAGTGTGAAATCATCTAAAAATCACCGAATTCAGAACTCGGAGTCAACGGATATTCATAAAACCGTTTACGTAAAGAAACCACATTTCGCGGCTAACTAGGTGAAACGAGACCTACTAGCCACGAGTTCTGAAATCAAAATCCGAAACGCCAGGATTGTAGAGCTCGAAAAGTAGTGTGAAATCAAGCTAAAAATCACCGAATTCAGAACTCGGAGTCAACGGATATTCATAAAACCGTTTACGTAAAGAAACCACATTTCGCGGCTAACTAGGTGAAACGAGACCTACTAGCCACGAGTTCTGAAATCAAAATCCGAAATGCCAGGATCGTAGAGCTCGAAAAGTAGTGTGAAATCAAGCTAAAAATCACCGAATTCAGAACTCGGAGTCAACGGATATTCATAAAACCGTTTACGTAAAGAAACCACATTTCGCGGCTAACTAGGTGAAACGAGACCTACTAGCCACGAGTTCTGAAATCAAAATCTGAGACGCCAGGATCTTAGAGCTCAAAAAGTAGTGTGAAATCAAGCTAAAAATCACCGAATTCAGAACTCGGAGTCAACGGATATTCATAAAACCGCTTACGTAAAGAAACCACATTTCGCGGCTAACTGGGTGAAACGAGACCAACTAGCCACGAGTTCTGAAATCAAAATCCGAAATGCCAGGATCGTAGAGCTCGAAAAGTAGTGTGAAATCAAGCTAAAGATAACCGAATTCAGAACTCGTAGTCAACGGATATTCATAAAACCGTAACGTAAAGAAACCACATTTCGCGGCTAACTGGGTGAAACGAGACTTACTAGCCACGAGTTCTGAAATCAAAATCCGAAATGCCAGGATTGTAGAGCTCGAAAAGTAGTGTGTAATCAAGCTAAAAATCACCGAATTCAGAACTCGGAGTCAACGGATATTCATAAAACCGTTTACGTAAAGAAACCACATTTCGCGGCTAACTAGGTGAAACGAGACCTACTAGCCACGAGTTCTGAAATCAAAATCTGAGACGCCAGGATCTTAGAGCTCAAAAAGTAGTGTGAAATCAAGCTAAAAATCACCGAATTCAGAACTCGGAGTCAACGGATATTCATAAAACCGTTTACGTAAAGAAACCACATTTCGCGGCTAACTAGGTGAAACGAGACCTACTAGCCACGAGTTCTGAAATCAAAATCTGAGACGCCAGGATCTTAGAGCTCAAAAAGTAGTGTGAAATCAAGCTAAAAATCACCGAATTCAGAACTCGGAGTCAACGGATATTCATAAAACCGCTTACGTAAAGAAACCACATTTCGCGGCTAACTGGGTGAAACGAGACCAACTAGCCACGAGTTCTGAAATCAAAATCCGAAATGCCAGGATTGTAGAGCTCGAAAAGTAGTGTGTAATCAAGCTAAAAATCACCGAATTCAGAACTCGGAGTCAACGGATATTCATAAAACCGTTTACGTAAAGAAACCACATTTCGCGGCTAACTAGGTGAAATGAGACATACTAGCCACGAGTTCTGAAATCAAAATCTGAAACCCCAGGATTATAGAGCTCGAAAATTAGTGTGAAATCAAGCTAAAAATCACCGAATTCAGAACTCGGAGTCAACGGATATTCATAAAACCGTTTACGTAAAGAAACCACATTTCGCGGCTAACTAGGTGAAACGAGACCAACTAGCCACGAGTTCTGAAATCAAAATTCGAAACCCCAGGATCGTAGAGCTCGAAAAGTAGTGTGAAATCAAGCTAAAAATCACCGAATTCAGAACTCGGAGTCAACGGATATTCGTAAAACCGTTTACGTAAAGAAACCACATTTCGCGGCTAACTAGGTGAAACGAGACCTACTAGCCACGAGTTCTGAAATCAAAATCCGAAATGCCAGGATTGTAGAGCTCGAAAAGTAGTGTGTAATCAAGCTAAAAATCACCGAATTCAGAACTCGGAGTCAACGGATATTCATAAAACCGTTTACGTAAAGAAACCACATTTCGCGGCTAACTAGGTGAAACGAGACCAACTAGCCACGAGTTCTGAAATCAAAATCCGAAACGCCAGGATCGTAGAGCTCGAAAAGTAGTGTGAAATCAAGCTAAAAATCACCGAATTCAGAACTCGGAGTCAACGGATATTCATAAAACCGTTTACGTAAAGAAACCACATTTCGCGGCTAACTAGGTGAAACGAGACCTACTAGCCACGAGTTCTGAAATCAAAATCCGAAACTCCAGGATTGTAGAGCTCGAAAAGTAGTGTGAAATCAAGCTAAAAATCACCGAATTCAGAACTCGGAGTCAACGGATATTCATAAAACCGTTTACGTAAAGAAACCACATTTCGCGGCTAACTAGGTGAAACGAGACCTACTAGCCACGAGTTCTGAAATCAAAATCCGAAATGCCAGGATCGTAAGCTCGAAAAGTAGTGTGAAATCAAGCTAAAAATCACCGAATTCAGAACTCGGAGTCAACGGATATTCATAAAACCGTTTACGTAAAGAAACCACATTTCGCGGCTAACTAGGTGAAACGAGACCTACTAGCCACGAGTTCTGAAATCAAAATCTGAGACGCCAGGATCTTAGAGCTCAAAAAGTAGTGTGAAATCAAGCTAAAAATCACCGAATTCAGAACTCGGAGTCAACGGATATTCATAAAACCGCTTACGTAAAGAAACCACATTTCGCGGCTAACTGGGTGAAACGAGGCCAACTAGCCACGAGTTCTGAAATCAAAATCCGAAACGCCAGGATCGTAGAGCTCGAAAAGTAGTGTGAAATCAAGGTAAAAATCACCGAATTCAGAACTCGGAGTCAACGGATATTCATAAAACCGTTTACGTAAAGAAACCACATTTCGCGGCTAACTAGGTGAAACGAGACCTACTAGCCACGAGTTCTGAAATCAAAATCCGAAATGCCATGATCGTAGAGCTCGAAAAGTAGTGTGAAATCAAGCTAAAAATCACCGAATTCAGAACTCGGAGTCAACGGATATTCATAAAACCGTTTACGTAAAGAAACCACATTTCGCGGCTAACTAGGTGAAATGAGACATACTAGCCACGAGTTCTGAAATCAAAATCTGAAACCCCAGGATTGTAGAGCTCGAAAATTAGTGTGAAATCAAGCTAAAAATCACCGAATTCAGAACTCGGAGTCAACGGATATTCATAAAACCGTTTACGTAAAGAAACCACATTTCGCGGCTAACTAGGTGAAACGAGACCAACTAGCCACGAGTTCTGAAATCAAAATTCGAAACCCCAGGATCGTAGAGCTCGAAAAGTAGTGTGAAATCAAGCTAAAAATCACCGAATTCAGAACTCGGAGTCAACGGATATTCGTAAAACCGTTTACGTAAAGAAACCACATTTCGCGGCTAACTAGGTGAAACGAGACCTACTAGCCACGAGTTCTGAAATCAAAATCCGAAATGCCAGGATTGTAGAGCTCGAAAAGTAGTATGTAATCAAGCTAAAAATCACCGAATTCAGAACTCGGAGTCAACGGATATTCATAAAACCGTTTACGTAAAGAAACCACATTTCGCGGCTAACTAGGTGAAACGAGACCAACTAGCCACGAGTTCTGAAATCAAAATCCGAAACGCCAGGATCGTAGAGCTCGAAAAGTAGTGTGAAATCAAGCTAAAAATCACCGAATTCAGAACTCGGAGTCAACGGATATTCATAAAACCGTTTACGTAAAGAAACCAGATTTCGCGGCTAACTAGGTGAAACGAGACCTACTAGCCACGAGTTCTGAAATCAAAATCCGAAACTCCAGGATTGTAGAGCTCGAAAAGTAGTGTGAAATCAAGCTAAAAATCACCGAATTCAGAACTCGGAGTCAACGGATATTCATAAAACCGTTTACGTAAAGAAACCACATTTCGCGGCTAACTAGGTGAAACGAGACCTACTAGCCACGAGTTCTGAAATCAAAATCCGAAATGCCAGGATCGTAAGCTCGAAAAGTAGTGTGAAATCAAGCTAAAAATCACCGAATTCAGAACTCGGAGTCAACGGATATTCATAAAACCGTTTACGTAAAGAAACCACATTTCGCGGCTAACTAGGTGAAACGAGACCTACTAGCCACGAGTTCTGAAATCAAAATCTGAGACGCCAGGATCTTAGAGCTCAAAAAGTAGTGTGAAATCAAGCTAAAAATCACCGAATTCAGAACTCGGAGTCAACGGATATTCATAAAACCGTTTACGAAAAGAAACCACATTTCGCGGCTAACTAGGTGAATCGAGACCAACTAGCCACGAGTTCTGAAATCAAAATCCGAAACACCAGGATTGTAGAGCTCGAAAAGTAGTGTGAAATGAAGCTAAAAATAACCGAATTCAGAACTCGGAGTCAACGGATATTCATAAAATCGTTTACGTAAAGAAACCACATTTCGCGGCTAACTAGGTGAAACGAGACCTACTAGCCACGAGTTCTGAAATCAAAATCCGAAATGCCAGGATTGTAGAGCTCGAAAAGTAGTGTGTAATCAAGCTAAAAATCACCGAATTCAGAACTCGGAGTCAACGGATATTCAGAAAACCGTTTACGTAAAGAAACCACATTTCGCGGCTAACTAGGTGAAACGAGACATACTAGCCACGAGTTCTGAAATCAAAATCTGAAACCCCAGGATTGTAGAGCTCGAAAATTAGTGTGAAATCAAGCTAAAAATCACCGAATTCAGAACTCGGAGTCAACGGATATTCATAAAACCGTTTACGTAAAGAAACCACATTTCGCGGCTAACTAGGTGAAACGAGACCAACTAGCCACGAGTTCTGAAATCAAAATCCGAAACGCCAGGATCGTAGAGCTCGAAAAGTAATGTGAAATCAAGCTAAAAATCACCGAATTCAGAACTCGGAGTCAACGGATATTCATAAAACCGTTTACGTAAAGAAACCACATTTCGCGGCTAACTAGGTGAAACGAGACCTACTAGCCACGAGTTCTGAAATCAAAATCCGAAACGCCAGGATTGTAGAGCTCGAAAAGTAGTGTGAAATCAAGCTAAAAATCACCGAATTCAGAACTCGGAGTCAACGGATATTCATAAAACCGTTTACGTAAAGAAACCACATTTCGCGGCTAACTAGGTGAAACGAGACCTACTAGCCACGAGTTCTGAAATCAAAATCCGAAATGCCATGATCGTAGAGCTCGAAAAGTAGTGTGAAATCAAGCTAAAAATCACCGAATTCAGAACTCGGAGTCAACGGATATTCATAAAACCGTTTACGTAAAGAAACCACATTTCGCGGCTAACTAGGTGAAATGAGACATACTAGCCACGAGTTCTGAAATCAAAATCTGAAACCCCAGGATTGTAGAGCTCGAAAATTAGTGTGAAATCAAGCTAAAAATCACCGAATTCAGAACTCGGAGTCAACGGATATTCATAAAACCGTTTACGTAAAGAAACCACATTTCGCGGCTAACTAGGTGAAACGAGACCAACTAGCCACGAGTTCTGAAATCAAAATTCGAAACCCCAGGATCGTAGAGCTCGAAAAGTAGTGTGAAATCAAGCTAAAAATCACCGAATTCAGAACTCGGAGTCAACGGATATTCGTAAAACCGTTTACGTAAAGAAACCACATTTCGCGGCTAACTAGGTGAAACGAGACCTACTAGCCACGAGTTCTGAAATCAAAATCCGAAATGCCAGGATTGTAGAGCTCGAAAAGTAGTGTGTAATCAAGCTAAAAATCACCGAATTCAGAACTCGGAGTCAACGGATATTCATAAAACCGTTTACGTAAAGAAACCACATTTCGCGGCTAACTAGGTGAAACGAGACCAACTAGCCACGAGTTCTGAAATCAAAATCCGAAACGCCAGGATCGTAGAGCTCGAAAAGTAGTGTGAAATCAAGCTAAAAATCACCGAATTCAGAACTCGGAGTCAACGGATATTCATAAAACCGTTTACGTAAAGAAACCAGATTTCGCGGCTAACTAGGTGAAACGAGACCTACTAGCCACGAGTTCTGAAATCAAAATCCGAAACTCCAGGATTGTAGAGCTCGAAAAGTAGTGTGAAATCAAGCTAAAAATCACCGAATTCAGAACTCGGAGTCAACGGATATTCATAAAACCGTTTACGTAAAGAAACCACATTTCGCGGCTAACTAGGTGAAACGAGACCTACTAGCCACGAGTTCTGAAATCAAAATCCGAAATGCCAGGATCGTAAGCTCGAAAAGTAGTGTGAAATCAAGCTAAAAATCACCGAATTCAGAACTCGGAGTCAACGGATATTCATAAAACCGTTTACGTAAAGAAACCACATTTCGCGGCTAACTAGGTGAAACGAGACCTACTAGCCACGAGTTCTGAAATCAAAATCTGAGACGCCAGGATCTTAGAGCTCAAAAAGTAGTGTGAAATCAAGCTAAAAATCACCGAATTCAGAACTCGGAGTCAACGGATATTCATAAAACCGTTTACGAAAAGAAACCACATTTCGCGGCTAACTAGGTGAATCGAGACCAACTAGCCACGAGTTCTGAAATCAAAATCCGAAACACCAGGATTGTAGAGCTCGAAAAGTAGTGTGAAATGAAGCTAAAAATAACCGAATTCAGAACTCGGAGTCAACGGATATTCATAAAATCGTTTACGTAAAGAAACCACATTTCGCGGCTAACTAGGTGAAACGAGACCTACTAGCCACGAGTTCTGAAATCAAAATCCGAAATGCCAGGATTGTAGAGCTCGAAAAGTAGTGTGTAATCAAGCTAAAAATC
Source organism: Euonymus europaeus (assembly GCA_963580455.1). Taxonomy (NCBI): domain Eukaryota; kingdom Viridiplantae; phylum Streptophyta; class Magnoliopsida; order Celastrales; family Celastraceae; genus Euonymus; species Euonymus europaeus. Next base: position 873,490 of record OY756964.1, read on the forward strand.
ACCGAATTCAGAACTCGGAGTCAACGGATATTCATAAAACCGTTTACGTAAAGAAACCACATTTCGCGGCTAACTAGGTGAAACAAGACCAACTAGCCACGAGTTCTGAAATCAAAATCCGAAATGCCAGGATCGTAGAGCTCGAAAAGTAGTGTGAAATCAAGCTAAAAATCACCGAATTCAGAACTCGGAGTCAACGGATATTCATAAAACCGTTTACGTAAAGAAACCACATTTCGCGGCTAACTAGGTGAAACGAGACCTACTAGCCACGAGTTCTGAAATCAAAATCTGAGACGCCAGGATCTTAGAGCTCAAAAAGTAGTGTGAAATCAAGCTAAAAATCACCGAATTCAGAACTCGGAGTCAACGGATATTCATAAAACCGCTTACGTAAAGAAACCACATTTCGCGGCTAACTGGGTGAAACGAGGCCAACTAGCCACGAGTTCTGAAATCAAAATCCGAAACGCCAGGATCGTAGAGCTCGAAAAGTAGTGTGAAATCAAGGTAAAAATCACCGAATTCAGAACTCGGAGTCAACGGATATTCATAAAATCGTTTACGTAAAGAAACCACATTTCGCGGCTAACTAGGTGAAACGAGACCTACTAGCCACGAGTTCTGAAATCAAAATCCGAAACGCCAGGATTGTAGAGCTCGAAAAGTAGTGTGAAATCAAGCTAAAAATCACCGAATTCAGAACTCGGAGTCAACGGATATTCACAAAACCGTTTACGTAAAGAAAACACATTTCGCGGCTAACTAGGTGAAACGAGACCTACTAGCCACGAGTTCTGAAATCAAAATCCAAAATGCCAGGATCGTAGAGCTCGAAAAGTAGTGTGAAATCAAGCTAAAAATCACCGAATTCAGAACTCGGAGTCAACGGATATTCATAAAACCGTTTACGTAAAGAAACCACATTTCGCGGCTAACTAGGTGAAACGAGACCTACTAGCCACGAGTTCTGAAATCAAAATCTGAGACGCCAGGATCTTAGAGCTCAAAAAGTAGTGTGAAATCAAGCTAAAAATCACCGAATTCAGAACTCGGAGTCAACGGATATTCATAAAACCGTTTACGAAAAGAAACCACATTTCGCGGCTAACTAGGTGAATCGAGACCAACTAGCCACGAGTTCTGAAATCAAAATCCGAAACACCAGGATTGTAGAGCTCGAAAAGTAGTGTGAAATGAAGCTAAAAATAACCGAATTCAGAACTCGGAGTCAACGGATATTCATAAAATCGTTTACGTAAAGAAACCACATTTCGCGGCTAACTAGGTGAAACGAGACCTACTAGCCACGAGTTCTGAAATCAAAATCCGAAATGCCAGGATTGTAGAGCTCGAAAAGTAGTGTGTAATCAAGCTAAAAATCACCGAATTCAGAACTCGGAGTCAACGGATATTCAGAAAACCGTTTACGTAAAGAAACCACATTTCGCGGCTAACTAGGTGAAACGAGACATACTAGCCACGAGTTCTGAAATCAAAATCTGAAACCCCAGGATTGTAGAGCTCGAAAATTAGTGTGAAATCAAGCTAAAAATCACCGAATTCAGAACTCGGAGTCAACGGATATTCATAAAACCGTTTACGTAAAGAAACCACATTTCGCGGCTAACTAGGTGAAACGAGACCAACTAGCCACGAGTTCTGAAATCAAAATCCGAAACGCCAGGATCGTAGAGCTCGAAAAGTAATGTGAAATCAAGCTAAAAATCACCGAATTCAGAACTCGGAGTCAACGGATATTCATAAAACCGTTTACGTAAAGAAACCACATTTCGCGGCTAACTAGGTGAAACGAGACCTACTAGCCACGAGTTCTGAAATCAAAATCCGAAACGCCAGGATTGTAGAGCTCGAAAAGTAGTGTGAAATCAAGCTAAAAATCACCGAATTCAGAACTCGGAGTCAACGGATATTCATAAAACCGTTTACGTAAAGAAACCACATTTCGCGGCTAACTAGGTGAAACGAGACCTACTAGCCACGAGTTCTGAAATCAAAATCCGAAATGCCATGATCGTAGAGCTCGAAAAGTAGTGTGAAATCAAGCTAAAAATCACCGAATTCAGAACTCGGAGTCAACGGATATTCATAAAACCGTTTACGTAAAGAAACCACATTTCGCGGCTAACTAGGTGAAATGAGACATACTAGCCACGAGTTCTGAAATCAAAATCTGAAACCCCAGGATTGTAGAGCTCGAAAATTAGTGTGAAATCAAGCTAAAAATCACCGAATTCAGAACTCGGAGTCAACGGATATTCATAAAACCGTTTACGTAAAGAAACCACATTTCGCGGCTAACTAGGTGAAACGAGACCAACTAGCCACGAGTTCTGAAATCAAAATTCAAAACCCCAGGATCGTAGAGCTCGAAAAGTAGTGTGAAATCAAGCTAAAAATCACCGAATTCAGAACTCGGAGTCAACGGATATTCGTAAAACCGTTTACGTAAAGAAACCACATTTCGCGGCTAACTAGGTGAAACGAGACCTACTAGCCACGAGTTCTGAAATCAAAATCCGAAATGCCAGGATTGTAGAGCTCGAAAAGTAGTGTGTAATCAAGCTAAAAATCACCGAATTCAGAACTCGGAGTCAACGGATATTCATAAAACCGTTTACGTAAAGAAACCACATTTCGCGGCTAACTAGGTGAAACGAGACCAACTAGCCACGAGTTCTGAAATCAAAATCCGAAACGCCAGGATCGTAGAGCTCGAAAAGTAGTGTGAAATCAAGCTAAAAATCACCGAATTCAGAACTCGGAGTCAACGGATATTCATAAAACCGTTTACGTAAAGAAACCAGATTTCGCGGCTAACTAGGTGAAACGAGACCTACTAGCCACGAGTTCTGAAATCAAAATCCGAAACTCCAGGATTGTAGAGCTCGAAAAGTAGTGTGAAATCAAGCTAAAAATCACCGAATTCAGAACTCGGAGTCAACGGATATTCATAAAACCGTTTACGTAAAGAAACCACATTTCGCGGCTAACTAGGTGAAACGAGACCTACTAGCCACGAGTTCTGAAATCAAAATCCGAAATGCCAGGATCGTAAGCTCGAAAAGTAGTGTGAAATCAAGCTAAAAATCACCGAATTCAGAACTCGGAGTCAACGGATATTCATAAAACCGTTTACGTAAAGAAACCACATTTCGCGGCTAACTAGGTGAAACGAGACCTACTAGCCACGAGTTCTGAAATCAAAATCTGAGACGCCAGGATCTTAGAGCTCAAAAAGTAGTGTGAAATCAAGCTAAAAATCACCGAATTCAGAACTCGGAGTCAACGGATATTCATAAAACCGTTTACGAAAAGAAACCACATTTCGCGGCTAACTAGGTGAATCGAGACCAACTAGCCACGAGTTCTGAAATCAAAATCCGAAACACCAGGATTGTAGAGCTCGAAAAGTAGTGTGAAATGAAGCTAAAAATAACCGAATTCAGAACTCGGAGTCAACGGATATTCATAAAATCGTTTACGTAAAGAAACCACATTTCGCGGCTAACTAGGTGAAACGAGACCTACTAGCCACGAGTTCTGAAATCAAAATCCGAAATGCCAGGATTGTAGAGCTCGAAAAGTAGTGTGTAATCAAGCTAAAAATCACCGAATTCAGAACTCGGAGTCAACGGATATTCAGAAAACCGTTTACGTAAAGAAACCACATTTCGCGGCTAACTAGGTGAAACGAGACATACTAGCCACGAGTTCTGAAATCAAAATCTGAAACCCCAGGATTGTAGAGCTCGAAAATTAGTGTGAAATCAAGCTAAAAATCACCGAATTCAGAACTCGGAGTCAACGGATATTCATAAAACCGTTTACGTAAAGAAACCACATTTCGCGGCTAACTAGGTGAAACGAGACCAACTAGCCACGAGTTCTGAAATCAAAATTCGAAACCCCAGGATCGTAGAGCTCGAAAAGTAGTGTGAAATCAAGCTAAAAATCACCGAATTCAGAACTCGGAGTCAACGGATATTCATAAAACCGTTTACGTAAAGAAACCACATTTCGCGGCTAACTAGGTGAAACAAGACCAACTAGCCACGAGTTCTGAAATCAAAATCCGAAATGCCAGGATCGTAGAGCTCGAAAAGTAGTGTGAAATCAAGCTAAAAATCACCGAATTCAGAACTCGGAGTCAACGGATATTCATAAAACCGTTTACGTAAAGAAACCACATTTCGCGGCTAACTAGGTGAAACGAGACCTACTAGCCACGAGTTCTGAAATCAAAATCTGAGACGCCAGGATCTTAGAGCTCAAAAAGTAGTGTGAAATCAAGCTAAAAATCACCGAATTCAGAACTCGGAGTCAACGGATATTCATAAAACCGCTTACGTAAAGAAACCACATTTCGCGGCTAACTGGGTGAAACGAGGCCAACTAGCCACGAGTTCTGAAATCAAAATCCGAAACGCCAGGATCGTAGAGCTCGAAAAGTAGTGTGAAATCAAGGTAAAAATCACCGAATTCAGAACTCGGAGTCAACGGATATTCATAAAATCGTTTACGTAAAGAAACCACATTTCGCGGCTAACTAGGTGAAACGAGACCTACTAGCCACGAGTTCTGAAATCAAAATCCGAAACGCCAGGATTGTAGAGCTCGAAAAGTAGTGTGAAATCAAGCTAAAAATCACCGAATTCAGAACTCGGAGTCAACGGATATTCACAAAACCGTTTACGTAAAGAAAACACATTTCGCGGCTAACTAGGTGAAACGAGACCTACTAGCCACGAGTTCTGAAATCAAAATCCAAAATGCCAGGATCGTAGAGCTCGAAAAGTAGTGTGAAATCAAGCTAAAAATCACCGAATTCAGAACTCGGAGTCAACGGATATTCATAAAACCGTTTACGTAAAGAAACCACATTTCGCGGCTAACTAGGTGAAACGAGACCTACTAGCCACGAGTTCTGAAATCAAAATCTGAGACGCCAGGATCTTAGAGCTCAAAAAGTAGTGTGAAATCAAGCTAAAAATCACCGAATTCAGAACTCGGAGTCAACGGATATTCATAAAACCGTTTACGAAAAGAAACCACATTTCGCGGCTAACTAGGTGAATCGAGACCAACTAGCCACGAGTTCTGAAATCAAAATCCGAAACACCAGGATTATAGAGCTCGAAAAGTAGTGTGAAATGAAGCTAAAAATAACCGAATTCAGAACTCGGAGTCAACGGATATTCATAAAATCGTTTACGTAAAGAAACCACATTTCGCGGCTAACTAGGTGAAACGAGACCTACTAGCCACGAGTTCTGAAATCAAAATCCGAAATGCCAGGATTGTAGAGCTCGAAAAGTAGTGTGTAATCAAGCTAAAAATCACCGAATTCAGAACTCGGAGTCAACGGATATTCAGAAAACCGTTTACGTAAAGAAACCACATTTCGCGGCTAACTAGGTGAAACGAGACATACTAGCCACGAGTTCTGAAATCAAAATCTGAAACCCCAGGATTGTAGAGCTCGAAAATTAGTGTGAAATCAAGCTAAAAATCACCGAATTCAGAACTCGGAGTCAACGGATATTCATAAAACCGTTTACGTAAAGAAACCACATTTCGCGGCTAACTAGGTGAAACGAGACCAACTAGCCACGAGTTCTGAAATCAAAATCCGAAACGCCAGGATCGTAGAGCTCGAAAAGTAATGTGAAATCAAGCTAAAAATCACCGAATTCAGAACTCGGAGTCAACGGATATTCATAAAACCGTTTACGTAAAGAAACCACATTTCGCGGCTAACTAGGTGAAACGAGACCTACTAGCCACGAGTTCTGAAATCAAAATCCGAAACGCCAGGATTGTAGAGCTCGAAAAGTAGTGTGAAATCAAGCTAAAAATCACCGAATTCAGAACTCGGAGTCAACGGATATTCATAAAACCGTTTACGTAAAGAAACCACATTTCGCGGCTAACTAGGTGAAACGAGACCTACTAGCCACGAGTTCTGAAATCAAAATCCGAAATGCCATGATCGTAGAGCTCGAAAAGTAGTGTGAAATCAAGCTAAAAATCACCGAATTCAGAACTCGGAGTCAACGGATATTCATAAAACCGTTTACGTAAAGAAACCACATTTCGCGGCTAACTAGGTGAAATGAGACATACTAGCCACGAGTTCTGAAATCAAAATCTGAAACCCCAGGATTGTAGAGCTCGAAAATTAGTGTGAAATCAAGCTAAAAATCACCGAATTCAGAACTCGGAGTCAACGGATATTCATAAAACCGTTTACGTAAAGAAACCACATTTCGCGGCTAACTAGGTGAAACGAGACCAACTAGCCACGAGTTCTGAAATCAAAATTCGAAACCCCAGGATCGTAGAGCTCGAAAAGTAGTGTGAAATCAAGCTAAAAATCACCGAATTCAGAACTCGGAGTCAACGGATATTCGTAAAACCGTTTACGTAAAGAAACCACATTTCGCGGCTAACTAGGTGAAACGAGACCTACTAGCCACGAGTTCTGAAATCAAAATCCGAAATGCCAGGATTGTAGAGCTCGAAAAGTAGTGTGTAATCAAGCTAAAAATCACCGAATTCAGAACTCGGAGTCAACGGATATTCATAAAACCGTTTACGTAAAGAAACCACATTTCGCGGCTAACTAGGTGAAACGAGACCAACTAGCCACGAGTTCTGAAATCAAAATCCGAAACGCCAGGATCGTAGAGCTCGAAAAGTAGTGTGAAATCAAGCTAAAAATCACCGAATTCAGAACTCGGAGTCAACGGATATTCATAAAACCGTTTACGTAAAGAAACCAGATTTCGCGGCTAACTAGGTGAAACGAGACCTACTAGCCACGAGTTCTGAAATCAAAATCCGAAACTCCAGGATTGTAGAGCTCGAAAAGTAGTGTGAAATCAAGCTAAAAATCACCGAATTCAGAACTCGAAGTCAACGGATATTCATAAAACCGTTTACGTAAAGAAACCACATTTCGCGGCTAACTAGGTGAAACGAGACCTACTAGCCACGAGTTCTGAAATCAAAATCCGAAATGCCAGGATCGTAAGCTCGAAAAGTAGTGTGAAATCAAGCTAAAAATCACCGAATTCAGAACTCGGAGTCAACGGATATTCATAAAACCGTTTACGTAAAGAAACCACATTTCGCGGCTAACTAGGTGAAACGAGACCTACTAGCCACGAGTTCTGAAATCAAAATCTGAGACGCCAGGATCTTAGAGCTCAAAAAGTAGTGTGAAATCAAGCTAAAAATCACCGAATTCAGAACTCGGAGTCAACGGATATTCATAAAACCGTTTACGAAAAGAAACCACATTTCGCGGCTAACTAGGTGAATCGAGACCAACTAGCCACGAGTTCTGAAATCAAAATCCGAAACACCAGGATTGTAGAGCTCGAAAAGTAGTGTGAAATGAAGCTAAAAATAACCGAATTCAGAACTCGGAGTCAACGGATATTCATAAAATCGTTTACGTAAAGAAACCACATTTCGCGGCTAACTAGGTGAAACGAGACCTACTAGCCACGAGTTCTGAAATCAAAATCCGAAATGCCAGGATTGTAGAGCTCGAAAAGTAGTGTGTAATCAAGCTAAAAATCACCGAATTCAGAACTCGGAGTCAACGGATATTCAGAAAACCGTTTACGTAAAGAAACCACATTTCGCGGCTAACTAGGTGAAACGAGACATACTAGCCACGAGTTCTGAAATCAAAATCTGAAACCCCAGGATTGTAGAGCTCGAAAATTAGTGTGAAATCAAGCTAAAAATCACCGAATTCAGAACTCGGAGTCAACGGATATTCATAAAACCGTTTACGTAAAGAAACCACATTTCGCGGCTAACTAGGTGAAACGAGACCAACTAGCCACGAGTTCTGAAATCAAAATCCGAAACGCCAGGATCGTAGAGCTCGAAAAGTAATGTGAAATCAAGCTAAAAATCACCGAATTCAGAACTCGGAGTCAACGGATATTCATAAAACCGTTTACGTAAAGAAACCACATTTCGCGGCTAACTAGGTGAAACGAGACCTACTAGCCACGAGTTCTGAAATCAAAATCCGAAACGCCAGGATTGTAGAGCTCGAAAAGTAGTGTGAAATCAAGCTAAAAATCACCGAATTCAGAACTCGGAGTCAACGGATATTCATAAAACCGTTTACGTAAAGAAACCACATTTCGCGGCTAACTAGGTGAAACGAGACCTACTAGCCACGAGTTCTGAAATCAAAATCCGAAATGCCATGATCGTAGAGCTCGAAAAGTAGTGTGAAATCAAGCTAAAAATCACCGAATTCAGAACTCGGAGTCAACGGATATTCATAAAACCGTTTACGTAAAGAAACCACATTTCGCGGCTAACTAGGTGAAATGAGACATACTAGCCACGAGTTCTGAAATCAAAATCTGAAACCCCAGGATTGTAGAGCTCGAAAATTAGTGTGAAATCAAGCTAAAAATCACCGAATTCAGAACTCGGAGTCAACGGATATTCATAAAACCGTTTACGTAAAGAAACCACATTTCGCGGCTAACTAGGTGAAACGAGACCAACTAGCCACGAGTTCTGAAATCAAAATTCGAAACCCCAGGATCGTAGAGCTCGAAAAGTAGTGTGAAATCAAGCTAAAAATCACCGAATTCAGAACTCGGAGTCAACGGATATTCGTAAAACCGTTTACGTAAAGAAACCACATTTCGCGGCTAACTAGGTGAAACGAGACCTACTAGCCACGAGTTCTGAAATCAAAATCCGAAATGCCAGGATTGTAGAGCTCGAAAAGTAGTGTGTAATCAAGCTAAAAATCACCGAATTCAGAACTCGGAGTCAACGGATATTCATAAAACCGTTTACGTAAAGAAACCACATTTCGCGGCTAACTAGGTGAAACGAGACCAACTAGCCACGAGTTCTGAAATCAAAATCCGAAACGCCAGGATCGTAGAGCTCGAAAAGTAGTGTGAAATCAAGCTAAAAATCACCGAATTCAGAACTCGGAGTCAACGGATATTCATAAAACCGTTTACGTAAAGAAACCAGATTTCGCGGCTAACTAGGTGAAACGAGACCTACTAGCCACGAGTTCTGAAATCAAAATCCGAAACTCCAGGATTGTAGAGCTCGAAAAGTAGTGTGAAATCAAGCTAAAAATCACCGAATTCAGAACTCGGAGTCAACGGATATTCATAAAACCGTTTACGTAAAGAAACCACATTTCGCGGCTAACTAGGTGAAACGAGACCTACTAGCCACGAGTTCTGAAATCAAAATCCGAAATGCCAGGATCGTAAGCTCGAAAAGTAGTGTGAAATCAAGCTAAAAATCACCGAATTCAGAACTCGGAGTCAACGGATATTCATAAAACCGTTTACGTAAAGAAACCACATTTCGCGGCTAACTAGGTGAAACGAGACCTACTAGCCACGAGTTCTGAAATCAAAATCTGAGACGCCAGGATCTTAGAGCTCAAAAAGTAGTGTGAAATCAAGCTAAAAATCACCGAATTCAGAACTCGGAGTCAACGGATATTCATAAAACCGTTTACGAAAAGAAACCACATTTCGCGGCTAACTAGGTGAATCGAGACCAACTAGCCACGAGTTCTGAAATCAAAATCCGAAACACCAGGATTGTAGAGCTCGAAAAGTAGTGTGAAATGAAGCTAAAAATAACCGAATTCAGAACTCGGAGTCAACGGATATTCATAAAATCGTTTACGTAAAGAAACCACATTTCGCGGCTAACTAGGTGAAACGAGACCTACTAGCCACGAGTTCTGAAATCAAAATCCGAAATGCCAGGATTGTAGAGCTCGAAAAGTAGTGTGTAATCAAGCTAAAAATCACCGAATTCAGAACTCGGAGTCAACGGATATTCAGAAAACCGTTTACGTAAAGAAACCACATTTCGCGGCTAACTAGGTGAAACGAGACATACTAGCCACGAGTTCTGAAATCAAAATCTGAAACCCCAGGATTGTAGAGCTCGAAAATTAGTGTGAAATCAAGCTAAAAATCACCGAATTCAGAACTCGGAGTCAACGGATATTCATAAAACCGTTTACGTAAAGAAACCACATTTCGCGGCTAACTAGGTGAAACGAGACCAACTAGCCACGAGTTCTGAAATCAAAATCCGAAACGCCAGGATCGTAGAGCTCGAAAAGTAATGTGAAATCAAGCTAAAAATCACCGAATTCAGAACTCGGAGTCAACGGATATTCATAAAACCGTTTACGTAAAGAAACCACATTTCGCGGCTAACTAGGTGAAACGAGACCTACTAGCCACGAGTTCTGAAATCAAAATCCGAAACGCCAGGATTGTAGAGCTCGAAAAGTAGTGTGAAATCAAGCTAAAAATCACCGAATTCAGAACTCGGAGTCAACGGATATTCATAAAACCGTTTACGTAAAGAAACCACATTTCGCGGCTAACTAGGTGAAACGAGACCTACTAGCCACGAGTTCTGAAATCAAAATCCGAAATGCCATGATCGTAGAGCTCGAAAAGTAGTGTGAAATCAAGCTAAAAATCACCGAATTCAGAACTCGGAGTCAACGGATATTCATAAAACCGTTTACGTAAAGAAACCACATTTCGCGGCTAACTAGGTGAAATGAGACATACTAGCCACGAGTTCTGAAATCAAAATCTGAAACCCCAGGATTGTAGAGCTCGAAAATTAGTGTGAAATCAAGCTAAAAATCACCGAATTCAGAACTCGGAGTCAACGGATATTCATAAAACCGTTTACGTAAAGAAACCACATTTCGCGGCTAACTAGGTGAAACGAGACCAACTAGCCACGAGTTCTGAAATCAAAATTCGAAACCCCAGGATCGTAGAGCTCGAAAAGTAGTGTGAAATCAAGCTAAAAATCACCGAATTCAGAACTCGGAGTCAACGGATATTCGTAAAACCGTTTACGTAAAGAAACCACATTTCGCGGCTAACTAGGTGAAACGAGACCTACTAGCCACGAGTTCTGAAATCAAAATCCGAAATGCCAGGATTGTAGAGCTCGAAAAGTAGTGTGTAATCAAGCTAAAAATCACCGAATTCAGAACTCGGAGTCAACGGATATTCATAAAACCGTTTACGTAAAGAAACCACATTTCGCGGCTAACTAGGTGAAACGAGACCAACTAGCCACGAGTTCTGAAATCAAAATCCGAAACGCCAGGATCGTAGAGCTCGAAAAGTAGTGTGAAATCAAGCTAAAAATCACCGAATTCAGAACTCGGAGTCAACGGATATTCATAAAACCGTTTACGTAAAGAAACCAGATTTCGCGGCTAACTAGGTGAAACGAGACCTACTAGCCACGAGTTCTGAAATCAAAATCCGAAACTCCAGGATTGTAGAGCTCGAAAAGTAGTGTGAAATCAAGCTAAAAATCACCGAATTCAGAACTCGGAGTCAACGGATATTCATAAAACCGTTTACGTAAAGAAACCACATTTCGCGGCTAACTAGGTGAAACGAGACCTACTAGCCACGAGTTCTGAAATCAAAATCCGAAATGCCAGGATCGTAAGCTCGAAAAGTAGTGTGAAATCAAGCTAAAAATCACCGAATTCAGAACTCGGAGTCAACGGATATTCATAAAACCGTTTACGTAAAGAAACCACATTTCGCGGCTAACTAGGTGAAACGAGACCTACTAGCCACGAGTTCTGAAATCAAAATCTGAGACGCCAGGATCTTAGAGCTCAAAAAGTAGTGTGAAATCAAGCTAAAAATCACCGAATTCAGAACTCGGAGTCAACGGATATTCATAAAACCGTTTACGAAAAGAAACCACATTTCGCGGCTAACTAGGTGAATCGAGACCAACTAGCCACGAGTTCTGAAATCAAAATCCGAAACACCAGGATTGTAGAGCTCGAAAAGTAGTGTGAAATGAAGCTAAAAATAACCGAATTCAGAACTCGGAGTCAACGGATATTCATAAAATCGTTTACGTAAAGAAACCACATTTCGCGGCTAACTAGGTGAAACGAGACCTACTAGCCACGAGTTCTGAAATCAAAATCCGAAATGCCAGGATTGTAGAGCTCGAAAAGTAGTGTGTAATCAAGCTAAAAATCACCGAATTCAGAACTCGGAGTCAACGGATATTCATAAAACCGTTTACGTAAAGAAACCACATTTCGCGGCTAACTAGGTGAAACGAGACATACTAGCCACGAGTTCTGAAATCAAAATCTGAAACCCCAGGATTGTAGAGCTCGAAAATTAGTGTGAAATCAAGCTAAAAATCACCGAATTCAGAACTCGGAGTCAACGGATATTCATAAAACCGTTTACGTAAAGAAACCACATTTCGCGGCTAACTAGGTGAAACAAGACCAACTAGCCACGAGTTCTGAAATCAAAATCCGAAACGCCAGGATCGTAGAGCTCGAAAAGTAATGTGAAATCAAGCTAAAAATCACCGAATTCAGAACTCGGAGTCAACGGATATTCATAAAACCGTTTACGTAAAGAAACCACATTTCGCGGCTAACTAGGTGAAACGAGACCTACTAGCCACGAGTTCTGAAATCAAAATCCGAAACGCCAGGATTGTAGAGCTCGAAAAGTAGTGTGAAATCAAGCTAAAAATCACCGAATTCAGAACTCGGAGTCAACGGATATTCATAAAACCGTTTACGTAAAGAAACCACATTTCGCGGCTAACTAGGTGAAACGAGACCTACTAGCCACGAGTTCTGAAATCAAAATCCGAAATGCCATGATCGTAGAGCTCGAAAAGTAGTGTGAAATCAAGCTAAAAATCACCGAATTCAGAACTCGGAGTCAACGGATATTCATAAAACCGTTTACGTAAAGAAACCACATTTCGCGGCTAACTAGGTGAAACGAGACCTACTAGCCACGAGTTCTGAAATCAAAATCTGAGACGCCAGGATCTTAGAGCTCAAAAAGTAGTGTGAAATCAAGCTAAAAATCACCGAATTCAGAACTCGGAGTCAACGGATATTCATAAAACCGCTTACGTAAAGAAACCACATTTCGCGGCTAACTGGGTGAAACGAGACCAACTAGCCACGAGTTCTGAAATCAAAATCCGAAATGCCAGGATCGTAGAGCTCGAAAAGTAGTGTGAAATCAAGCTAAAGATAACCGAATTCAGAACTCGTAGTCAACGGATATTCATAAAACCGTTTACGTAAAGAAACCACATTTCGCGGCTAACTAGGTGAAACGAGACCTACTAGCCACGAGTTCTGAAATCAAAATCCGAAACTCCAGGATTGTTGAGCTCGAAAAGTAGTGTGAAATCAAGCTAAAAATCACCGAATTCAGAACTCGGAGTCAACGGATATTCATAAAACCGTTTACGTAAAGAAACCACATTTCGCGGCTAACTAGGTGAAACGAGACCTACTAGCCACGAGTTCTGAAATCAAAATCCGAAATGCCAGGATCGTAAGCTCGAAAAGTAGTGTGAAATCAAGCTAAAAATCACCGAATTCAGAACTCGGAGTCAACGGATATTCATAAAACCGCTTACGTAAAGAAACCACATTTCGCGGCTAACTGGGTGAAACGAGACCAACTAGCCACGAGTTCTGAAATCAAAATCCGAAACGTCAGGATCGTAGAGCTCGAAAAGTAGTGTGAAATCAAGCTAAAAATCACCGAATTCAGAACTCGGAGTCAACGGATATTCATAAAACCGTTTACGTAAAGAAACCACATTTCGCGGCTAACTAGGTGAAACGAGACCTACTAGCCACGAGTTCTGAAATCAAAATCCGAAACTCCAGGATTGTAGAGCTCGAAAAGTAGTGTGAAATCAAGCTAAAAATCACCGAATTCAGAACTCGGAGTCAACGGATATTCATAAAACCGTTTACGTAAAGAAACCACATTTCGCGGCTAACTAGGTGAAACGAGACCTACTAGCCACGAGTTCTGAAATCAAAATCCGAAATGCCAGGATCGTAAGCTCGAAAAGTAGTGTGAAATCAAGCTAAAAATCACCGAATTCAGAACTCGGAGTCAACGGATATTCATAAAACCGTTTACGTAAAGAAACCACATTTCGCGGCTAACTAGGTGAAACGAGACCTACTAGCCACGAGTTCTGAAATCAAAATCTGAGACGCCAGGATCTTAGAGCTCAAAAAGTAGTGTGAAATCAAGCTAAAAATCACCGAATTCAGAACTCGGAGTCAACGGATATTCATAAAACCGTTTACGAAAAGAAACCACATTTCGCGGCTAACTAGGTGAATCGAGACCAACTAGCCACGAGTTCTGAAATCAAAATCCGAAACACCAGGATTGTAGAGCTCGAAAAGTAGTGTGAAATGAAGCTAAAAATAACCGAATTCAGAACTCGGAGTCAACGGATATTCATAAAATCGTTTACGTAAAGAAACCACATTTCGCGGCTAACTAGGTGAAACGAGACCTACTAGCCACGAGTTCTGAAATCAAAATCCGAAATGCCAGGATTGTAGAGCTCGAAAAGTAGTGTGTAATCAAGCTAAAAATCACCGAATTCAGAACTCGGAGTCAACGGATATTCATAAAACCGTTTACGTAAAGAAACCACATTTCGCGGCTAACTAGGTGAAACGAGACATACTAGCCACGAGTTCTGAAATCAAAATCTGAAACCCCAGGATTGTAGAGCTCGAAAATTAGTGTGAAATCAAGCTAAAAATCACCGAATTCAGAACTCGGAGTCAACGGATATTCATAAAACCGTTTACGTAAAGAAACCACATTTCGCGGCTAACTAGGTGAAACGAGACCAACTAGCCACGAGTTCTGAAATCAAAATCCGAAACGCCAGGATCGTAGAGCTCGAAAAGTAATGTGAAATCAAGCTAAAAATCACCGAATTCAGAACTCGGAGTCAACGGATATTCATAAAACCGTTTACGTAAAGAAACCACATTTCGCGGCTAACTAGGTGAAACGAGACCTACTAGCCACGAGTTCTGAAATCAAAATCCGAAACTCCAGGATTGTAGAGCTCGAAAAGTAGTGTGAAATCAAGCTAAAAATCACCGAATTCAGAACTCGGAGTCAACGGATATTCATAAAACCGTTTACGTAAAGAAACCACATTTCGCGGCTAACTAGGTGAAACGAGACCTACTAGCCACGAGTTCTGAAATCAAAATCCGAAATGCCATGATCGTAGAGCTCGAAAAGTAGTGTGAAATCAAGCTAAAAATCACCGAATTCAGAACTCGGAGTCAACGGATATTCATAAAACCGTTTACGTAAAGAAACCACATTTCGCGGCTAACTAGGTGAAACGAGACCTACTAGCCACGAGTTCTGAAATCAAAATCTGAGACGCCAGGATCTTAGAGCTCAAAAAGTAGTGTGAAATCAAGCTAAAAATCACCGAATTCAGAACTCGGAGTCAACGGATATTCATAAAACCGCTTACGTAAAGAAACCACATTTCGCGGCTAACTGGGTGAAACGAGACCAACTAGCCACGAGTTCTGAAATCAAAATCCGAAATGCCAGGATCGTAGAGCTCGAAAAGTAGTGTGAAATCAAGCTAAAGATAACCGAATTCAGAACTCGTAGTCAACGGATATTCATAAAACCGTAACGTAAAGAAACCACATTTCGCGGCTAACTGGGTGAAACGAGACTTACTAGCCACGAGTTCTGAAATCAAAATCCGAAATGCCAGGATTGTAGAGCTCGAAAAGTAGTGTGTAATCAAGCTAAAAATCACCGAATTCAGAACTCGGAGTCAACGGATATTCATAAAACCGTTTACGTAAAGAAACCACATTTCGCGGCTAACTAGGTGAAACGAGACATACTAGCCACGAGTTCTGAAATCAAAATCTGAAACCCCAGGATTGTAGAGCTCGAAAATTAGTGTGAAATCAAGCTAAAAATCACCGAATTCAGAACTCGGAGTCAACGGATATTCATAAAACCGTTTACGTAAAGAAACCACATTTCGCGGCTAACTAGGTGAAACGAGACCAACTAGCCACGAGTTCTGAAATCAAAATCCGAAATTCCAGGATCGTAGAGCTCGAAAAGTAGTGTGAAATCAAGCTAAAAATCGCCGAATTCAGAACTCGGAGTCAACGGATATTCATAAAACCGTTTACGTAAAGAAACCACATTTCGCGGCTAACTAGGTGAAACGAGACCTACTAGCCACGAGTTCTAAAATCAAAATCTGAGACGCCAGGATCTTAGAGCTCAAAAAGTAGTGTGAAATCAAGCTAAAAATCACCGAATTCAGAACTCGGAGTCAACGGATATTCATAAAACCGCTTACGTAAAGAAACCACATTTCGCGGCTAACTGGGTGAAACGAGACCAACTAGCCACGAGTTCTGAAATCAAAATCCGAAATGCCAGGATCGTAGAGCTCGAAAAGTAGTGTGAAATCAAGCTAAAAATAACCGAATTCAGAACTCGTAGTCAACGGATATTCATAAAACCGTAACGTAAAGAAACCACATTTCGCGGCTAACTGGGTGAAACGAGACTAACTAGCCACGAGTTCTGAAATCAAAATCCGAAATGCCAGGATCGTAGAGCTCGAAAAGTAGTGTGAAATCAAGCTAAAAATCACCGAATTCAGAACTCGGAGTCAACGGATATTCATAAAACCGTTTACGAAAAGAAACCACATTTCGCGGCTAACTAGGTGAATCGAGACCAACTAGCCACGAGTTCTGAAATCAAAATCCGAAACGCCAGGATTGTAGAGCTCGAAAAGTAGTGTGAAATGAAGCTAAAAATAACCGAATTCAGAACTCGGAGTCAACGGATATTCATAAAATCGTTTACGTAAAGAAACCACATTTCGCGGCTAACTAGGTGAAACGAGACCTACTAGCCACGAGTTCTGAAATCAAAATCCGAAATACCAGGATTGTAGAGCTCGAAAAGTAGTGTGAAATCAAGCTAAAAATAACCGAATTCAGAACTCGTAGTCAACGGATATTCATAAAACCGTAACGTAAAGAAACCACATTTCGCGGCTAACTGGGTGAAACGAGACTAACTAGCCACGAGTTCTGAAATCAAAATCCGAAATGCCAGGATCGTAGAGCTCGAAAAGTAGTGTGAAATCAAGCTAAAAATCACCGAATTCAGAACTCGGAGTCAACGGATATTCATAAAACCGTTTACGAAAAGAAACCACATTTCGCGGCTAACTAGGTGAATCGAGACCAACTAGCCACGAGTTCTGAAATCAAAATCCGAAATGCCAGGATCGTAGAGCTCGAAAAGTAGTGTGAAATCAAGCTAAAGATAACCGAATTCAGAACTCGTAGTCAACGGATATTCATAAAACCGTAACGTAAAGAAACCACATTTCGCGGCTAACTGGGTGAAACGAGACCTACTAGCCACGAGTTCTGAAATCAAAATCCGAAATACCAGGATTGTAGAGCTCGAAAAGTAGTGTGTAATCAAGCTAAAAATCACCGAATTCAGAACTCGGAGTCAACGGATATTCATAAAACCGTTTACGTAAAGAAACCACATTTCGCGGCTAACTCGGTGAAACGAGACATACTAGCCACGAGTTCTGAAATCAAAATCTGAAACGCCAGGATTGTAGAGCTCGAAAAATAGTGTGAAATCAAGCTAAAAATCACCGAATTCAGAACTCGGAGTCAACGGATATTCATAAAACCGTTTACGTAAAGAAACCACATTTCGCGGCTAATTAGGTGAAACGAGACCAACTAGCCACGAGTTCTGAAATCAAAATCCGAAACTCCAGGATCGTAGAGCTCGAAAAGTAGTGTGAAATCAAGCTAAAAATCACCGAATTCAGAACTCGGAGTCAACGGATATTCATAAAACCGTTTACGTAAAGAAACCACATTTCGCGGCCAACTAGGTGAAACGAGACCTACTAGCCACGAGTTCTGAAATCAAAATCCGAAACGCCAGGATTGTAGAGCTCGAAAAGTAGTGTGAAATCAAGCTAAAAATCACCGAATTCAGAACTCGGAGTCAACGGATATTCATAAAACCGTTTACGTAAAGAAAACACATTTCGCGGCTAACTAGGTGAAACGAGACCTACTAGCCACGAGTTCTGAAATCAAAATCTGAAACGCCAGGATTGTAGAGCTCGAAAAGTAGTGTGAAATCAAGCTAAATATCACCGAATTCAGTACTCGGAGTCAACGGATATTCATAAAACCGTTTACGAAAAGAAACCACATTTCGCGGCTAACTAGGTGAATCGAGACCAACTATCCACGAGTTCTGAAATCAAAATCCGAAATGCCAGGATTGTAGAGTTCAAAAAGTATTGTAAAATCAAGCTAAAAATCACCGAGTTCAAAACTCGGAGTCAACGGATATTCATAAAACCGCTTACGTAAAGAAACCACATTTCGCGGTTACTAGGTGAAACGAGACCAACTAGCCACGAGTTCTGAAATCAAAATCCGAAACTCCAGGATTGTAGAGCTCGAAAAGTAGTGTGAAATCAAGCTAAAAATCACCGAATTCAGAACTCGGAGACAACGGATATTTATAAAACCGTTTACGTAAAGAAACCACATTTCGCGGCTAACTAGGTGAAACGAGACCTACTAGGCACGAGTTCTGAAATCAAAATCCGAAATGCCAGGATTGTAGAGCTCGAAAAGTAGTGTGAAATCAAGCTAAAAATCACCGAATTCATAACTCGGAGTCAACGGATATTCATAAAACCGTTTACGTAAAGAAACCACATTTCGCGGCTAACTAGCTGAAACGAGACCAACTAGCCACGAGTTCTGAAATCAAAATCCGAAACGCCAGGATT
Organism: Euonymus europaeus; assembly: GCA_963580455.1. Taxonomy (NCBI): domain Eukaryota; kingdom Viridiplantae; phylum Streptophyta; class Magnoliopsida; order Celastrales; family Celastraceae; genus Euonymus; species Euonymus europaeus. The sequence continues at coordinate 892,297 of OY756964.1, forward strand.
GTAGAGCTCAAAAAGTAGTGTGAAATCAAGCTAAAAATCACCGAATTCAGAACTCGGAGTCAACAGATATTCATAAAACCGTTTACGTAAAGAAACCACATTTCGCGGCTAACTAGGTGAAACGAGACCAACTAGCCACGAGTTCGGAAATCAAAATCCGAAATGCCAGGATCGTAGAGCTCGAAAAGTAGTGTGAAATCAAGCTAAAAATCACCGAATTCAGAACTCGGAGTCAAGGGATATTCATAAAACCGTTTACGTAAAGAAACCACATTTCGCGGCTAACTAGGTGAAACGAGACCTACTAGCCACGAGTTCTGAAATCAAAATCCGAAACGCCAGGATTGTAGAGCTCGAAAAGTAGTGTGAAATCACGCTAAAAATCACCGAATTCATAACTCGGAGTCAACGGATATTCATAAAACCGTTTACGTAAAGAAACCACATTTCGCGGCTAACTAGGTGAAACGAGACCAACTAGCCACGAGTTCTGAAATCAAAATCCGAAATGCCAGGATCGTAGAGCTCGAAAATTAGTGTGTAATCAAGCTAAAAATCACCGAATTCAGAACACGGAGTCAACGGATATTCATAAAACCGTTTACATAAAGAAACCACATTTCGCGGCTAACTAGGTGAAAGGAGACCTACTGGCCACGAGTTCTGAAATCAAAATCCGAAACACCAGGATTGTAGAGCTCGAAAAGTAGTGCGAAATCTAGCTAAAAATCACCGAATTCAGAACTCGGAGTCAACGGATATTCATAAAACCGTTTACGTAAAGAAACCACATTTCGCGGCTAACTAGGTGAAACGAGACCAACTAGCCACTTGTTCTGAAATCAAAATCCGAAACGCCAGGATTGTAGAGCTCGAAAAGTAGTGTGAAATCAAGCTAAAAATCACCGAATTCAGAACTCGGAGTCAACGGATATTCATAAAACCGTTTACGTAAAGAAACCACATTTCGCGGCTAACTAGTTGAAACGAGACCAACTAGCCACGAGTTCTGAAATCAAAATCCGAAACTCCAGGATTGTAGAGCTCGAAAAGTAGTGTGAAATCAAGCTAAAAATCACCGAATTCAGAACTTGGAGTCAACGGATATTCATAAAACCGTTTACGTAAAGAAACCACATTTCGCGGCAAACTAGGTGAAACGAGACCAACTACCCACGAGTTCTGAAATCAAAATCCGAAACACCAGGATCGTAGAGCTCGAAAATTAGTTTGAAATCAAGCTAAAAATCACCGAATTCAGAACTCGGAGTCAACGGATATTCATAAAACCGTTTACGTAAAGAAACCACATTTCGCGGCTAACTAGGTGAAACGAGACCTACTAGCCACGAGTTCTGAAATCAAAATCCGAAACTCCAGGATTGTAGAGCTCGAAAAGTAGTGTGAAATCAAGCAAAAAATCCCCAAACTCAGAACTCGGAGTCAGTGGATATTCATAAAACCGTTTACGTAAAGAAACCACATTTCGCGGCTAACTAGGTGAAACGAGACCAACTAGCCACGAGTTCTGAAATCAAAATCCGAAACTCCGGGATCGTAGAGCTCGAAAAGTAGTGTGAAATCAAGCTAAAAATCACCGAATTCAGAACTCGGAGTCAACGGATATTCATAAAACCGTTTACGTAAATAAACCACATTTCACGGCTAACTAGGTGAAACGAGACCAACTAGCCACGAGTTCTGAAATAAAAATCCGAAACGCCAGGATCGTAGAGCTCGAAAAGTAGTGTGTAATCAAGCTAAAAATCACCGAATTCAGAACTCGGAGTCAACGGATATTCATAAAACCGTTTACGTAAAGAAACCACATTTCGCGGCTAACTAGGTTAAACGAGACCAACTAGCCACCAGTTCTGAAATCAAAATCCGAAATGCCAGGATTGTAGAGCTCGAAAAGTAGTGTGAAATCAAGCTAAAAATCACCGAATTCAGAACTCGGAGTCAACGGATATTCATAAAACCGTTTACGTAAAGAAACCACATTTCGCGGCTAACTAGTTGAAACGAGACCAACTAGCCACGAGTTCTGAAATCAAAATCCGAAACGCCAGGATTGTAGAGCTCGAAAAGTAGTGTGAAATCAAGCTAAAAATCGCCGAATTCAGAACTCGGAGTCAACGGATATTCATAAAACCGTTTACGTAAAGAAACCACATTTCGCGGCAAACTAGGTGAAACGAGACCAACTAGCCACGAGTTCTGAAATAAAAATCCGAAACGCCAGGATCGTAGAGCTCGAAAAGTAGTGCGAAATCAAGCTAAAAATCACCGAATTCAGAACTCGGAGTCAACGGATATTCATAAAACCGTTTACGTAAAGAAACCACATTTCGCTGCTAACTAGGTGAAACGAGACCAACTACCCACGAGTTCTGAAATCAAAATCCGAAACACCAGGATCGTAGAGCTCGAAAAGTAGTGTGTAATCAAGCTAAAAATCACCGAATTCAGAACTCGGAGTCAATGGATATTCATAAAACCGTTTACGTAAAGAAACCACATTTCGCTGCTAACTAGGTGAAACGAGACCAACTACCCACGAGTTTTGAAATCAAAATCCGAAACACCAGGATCGTAGAGCTCGAAAATTAGTGTGAAATCAAGCTAAAAATCACCGAATTCAGAACTCGGAGACAACGGATATTTATAAAACCGTTTACGTAAAGAAACCACATTTCGCGGCTAACTAGGTGAAATGAGACCTACTAGCCACGAGTTCTGAAATCAAAATCCGAAACGCCAGGATTGTAGCGCTCGAAAAGTAGTGTGAAATCTAGCTAAAAATCACCGAATTCAGAACTCGGAGTCAACGGATATTCATAAAACCGTTTACGTAAAGAAACCACATTTCGCGGCAAACTAGGTGAAACGAGACCAACTAGCCACGAGTTCTGAAATCAAAATCCGCAACGCCAGGATCGTAGAGCTCGAAAAGTAGTGTGTAATCAAGCTAAAAATCACCGAATTCAGAACTCGGAGTCAACGGATATTCATAAAACCGTTTACGTAAAGAAACCACATTTCGCGGCTAACTAGGTTAAACGAGACCAACTAGCCACCAGTTCTGAAATCAAAATCCGAAATGCCAGGATTGTAGAGCTCGAAAAGTAGTGTGAAATCAAGCTAAAAATCACCGAATTCAGAACTCGGAGTCAACGGATATTCATAAAACCGTTTACGTAAAGAAACCACATTTCGCGGCTAACTAGTTGAAACGAGACCAACAAGCCACGAGTTCTGAAATCAAAATCCGAAACGCCAGGATTGTAGAGCTCGAAAAGTAGTGTGAAATCAAGCTAAAAATTGCCGAATTCAGAACTCGGAGTCAACGGATATTCATAAAACCGTTTACGTAAAGAAACCACATTTCGCGGCAAACTAGGTGAAACGAGACCAACTAGCCACGAGTTCTGAAATCAAAATCCGAAACGCCAAGATCGTAGAGCTCGAAAAGTAGTGCGAAATCAAGCTAAAAATCACCGAATTCAGAACTCGGAGTCAACGGATATTCATAAAACCGTTTACGTAAAGAAACCACATTTCGCTGCTAACTAGGTGAAACGAGACCAACTACCCACGAGTTCTGAAATCAAAATCCGAAACACCAGGATCGTAGAGCTCGAAAAGTAGTGTGTAATCAAGCTAAAAATCACCGAATTCAGAACTCGGAGTCAATGGATATTCATAAAACCGTTTACGTAAAGAAACCACATTTCGCTGCTAACTAGGTGAAACGAGACCAACTACCCACGAGTTTTGAAATCAAAATCCGAAACACCAGGATCGTAGAGCTCGAAAATTAGTGTGAAATCAAGCTAAAAATCACCGAATTCAGAACTCGGAGACAACGGATATTTATAAAACCGTTTACGTAAAGAAACCACATTTCGCGGCTAACTAGGTGAAACGAGACCTACTAGCCACGAGTTCTGAAATCAAAATCCGAAACGCCAGGATTGTAGCGCTCGAAAAGTAGTGTGAAATCTAGCTAAAAATCACCGAATTCAGAACTCGGAGTCAACGGATATTCATAAAACCGTTTACGTAAAGAAACTACATTTCGCGACAAACTAGGTGAAACGAGACCAACTAGCCACGAGTTCTGAAATCAAAATCGGAAATGCTAGGATCGTAAAGCTCGAAAAGTAGTGTGAAATCAAGCTAAAAATCACCGAATTCAGAACTCGGAGTCAACGGATATTCATAAAACCGTTTACGTAAAGAAACCACATTTCGCGGCTAACTAGGTGAAACGAGACCAACTAGCCACGAGTTCTGAAATCAAAATCCGAAACGCCAGGATTGTAGAGCTCGAAAAGTAGTGTGAAATCAAGCAAAAAATCCCCGAACTCAGAACTCGGAGTCAGTGGATATTCATAAAACCGTTTACGTAAAGAAACCACATTTCGCGGCTAACTAGGTGAAACGAGACCAACTAGCCACGTGTTATGAAATCAAAATCCGAAACGCCAGGATCGTAGAGCTCGAAAAGTAGTGTGAAATCAAGCTAAAAATCACCGAATTCATAACTCGGAGTCAACGGGTATTCATAAAACCGTTTACGTAAAGAAACCACATTTCGCGGCTAACTATGTGAAACGAGACCAACTAGCCACGAGTTCTGAAATCAAAATCCGAAACGCCAGGATTGTAGAGCTCGAAAAGTAGTGTGAAATCAAGCTAAAAATCACCGAATTTAGAACTCGGAGTCAATGGATATTCATAAAACCGTTTACGTAAAGAAACCACATTTCGCATCTAACTAGGTGAAACGAGACCTACTAGCCACGAGTTCTGAAATCAAAATCCGAAACTCTAGGATCGTAGAGCTCGAAAAGTAGTGTGTAATCAAGCTAAAAATCACCGAATTCAGAACTCGGAGTCAATGGATATTCATAAAACCGTTTACGTAAAGAAACCACACTTCCCGGAAAACTAGGTGAAACGAGACCTACTGGCCACGAGTTCTGAAATCAAAATCCGAAATGCCAGGATCGTAGAGCTCGAAAAGTAGTGTGAAATCAAGCTAAAAATCACCGAATTCAGAACTCGGAGTCAACGGATATTCATAAAACCGTTTACGTAAAGAAACCACATTTCGCGGCTAACTAGGTGAAACGAGACCAACTAGCCACGAGTTCTGAAATCAAAATCCGAAACGCCAGGATCGTAGAGCTCGAAAAGTAGTGTGAAATCAAGCTAAAAATCACCGAATTCTGAACTCGGAGTCAATGGATATTCATAAAACCGTTTACGTAAAGAAACCACATTTCGCGGCTAACTAGGTGAAACGAGACCAACTAGCCACGAGTTCTGAAATCAAAATCCGAAACTCCAGGATCGTAGAGCTCGAAAAGTAGTGTGAAATCAAGCTAAAAATCACCGAATTCAGAACTCGGAGACAACGGATATTTATAAAACCGTTTACGTAAAGAAACCACATTTCGCGGCTAACTAGGTAAAACGAGACCTACTAGCCACGAGTTCTGAAATCAAAATCCGAAACGCCAGGATTGTAGAGCTCAAAAAGTAGTGTGAAATCTAGCTAAAAATCACCGAATTCAGAACTCGGAGTCAACGGATATTCATAAAACCGTTTACGTAAAGAAACCACATTTTGCGGCTAACTAGGTGAAGCGAGACCAACTAGCCACGAGTTCTGAAATCAAAATCCGAAACACCAGGATTGTAGAGCTCGAAAAGTAGTGCGAAATCAAGCTAAAAATCTCCGAATTCAGAACTCGGAGTCAACGGATATTCATAAAACCGTTTACGTAAAGAAACCACATTTTGCGGCTAACTAGGTGAAACGAGACCTACTGGCCACGAGTTCTGAAATAAAATCCGAAACACCAGGATTGTAGAGCTCGAAAAGTAGTGCGAAATCAAGCTAAAAATCTCCGAATTCAGAACTCGGAGTCAACGGATATTCATAAAACCGTTTACATAAAGAAACCACATTTCGCGGCTAACTTGGTGAAACGAGACCTACTAGCCACGAGTTCTGAAATCAAAATCCGAAACGCCAGGATTGTAGAGCTCGAAAAGTAGTGTGAAATCACGCTAAAAATCACCGAATTCAGAACTCGGAGTCAACGGATATTCATAAAACCGTTTACGTAAAGAAACCACATTTCGCGGCTAACTCGGTGAAACGAGACCAACTAGCCACGAGTTCTGAAATCAAAATCCGAAACGCCAGGATCGTAGAGCTTGAAAAGTAGTGTGAAATCAAGTTAAAAATCACCGAATTTAGAACTCGGAGTCAATGGATATTCATAAAACCGTTTACGTAAAGAAACCACATTTCGCGGCTAACTAGGTGAAACGAGACCTACTAGCCACGAGTTCTTAAATCAAAATCCGAAACTCCAGGATCGTAGAGCTCGAAAAGTAGTGTGTAATCAAGCTAAAAATCACCGAATTCAGAACTCGGAGTCAACGGATATTCATAAAACCGTTTACGTAAAGAAACCACATTTCGCGGCTAACTAGGTGAAACGAGACCAACTAGCCACGAGTTCTGAAATCAAAATCCGAAACGCCAGGATTGTAGAGCTCAAAAAGTAGTGTGAAATCAAGCTAAAAATCACCGAATTCAGAACTCGGAGTCAACAGATATTCATAAAACCGTTTACGTAAAGAAACCACATTTCGCGGCTAACTAGGTGAAACGAGACCAACTAGCCACGTGTTCTGAAATCAAAATCCGAAACCCCAGGATTGTAGAGCTCGAAAAGTAGTGTGAAATCAAGCTAAAAATCACCGAATTCAGAACTCGGAGTCAACGGATATTCATAAAACCGTTTACATAAAGAAACCACATTTTGCGGCTAACTAGGTGAAGCGAGACCAACTAGCCACGAGTTCTGAAATCAAAATCCGAAACACCAGGATTGTAGAGCTCGAAAAGTAGTGCGAAATCAAGCTAAAAATCTCCGAATTCAGAACTCGGAGTCAACGGATATTCATAAAACCGTTTACGTAAAGAAACCACATTTTGCGGCTAACTAGGTGAAACGAGACCTACTGGCCACGAGTTCTGAAATAAAATCCGAAACACCAGGATTGTAGAGCTCGAAAAGTAGTGCGAAATCAAGCTAAAAATCTCCGAATTCAGAACTCGGAGTCAACGGATATTCATAAAACCGTTTACTTAAAGAAACCACATTTCGCGGCTAACTTGGTGAAACGAGACCTACTAGCCACGAGTTCTGAAATCAAAATCCGAAACGCCAGGATTGTAGAGCTCGAAAAGTAGTGTGAAATCACGCTAAAAATCACCGAATTCAGAACTCGGAGTCAACGGATATTCATAAAACCGTTTACGTAAAGAAACCACATTTCGCGGCTAACTCGGTGAAACGAGACCAACTAGCCACGAGTTCTGAAATCAAAATCCGAAACGCCAGGATCGTAGAGCTTGAAAAGTAGTGTGAAATCAAGTTAAAAATCACCGAATTTAGAACTCGGAGTCAATGGATATTCATAAAACCGTTTACGTAAAGAAACCACATTTCGCGGCTAACTAGGTGAAACGAGACCTACTAGCCACGAGTTCTTAAATCAAAATCCGAAACTCCAGGATCGTAGAGCTCGAAAAGTAGTGTGTAATCAAGCTAAAAATCACCGAATTCAGAACTCGGAGTCAACGGATATTCATAAAACCGTTTACGTAAAGAAACCACATTTCGCGGCTAACTAGGTGAAACGAGACCAACTAGCCACGAGTTCTGAAATCAAAATCCGAAACGCCAGGATTGTAGAGCTCAAAAAGTAGTGTGAAATCAAGCTAAAAATCACCGAATTCAGAACTCGGAGTCAACAGATATTCATAAAACCGTTTACGTAAAGAAACCACATTTCGCGGCTAACTAGGTGAAACGAGACCAACTAGCCACGTGTTCTGAAATCAAAATCCGAAATGCCAGGATCATAGAGCTCGAAAAGTAGTGTGAAATCAAGCTAAAAATCACCGAATTCATAACTCGGATTCAACGGATATTCATAAAACCGTTTACGTAAAGAAACCACATTTCGCGGCTAACTATGTGAAACGAGACCAACTAGCCACGAGTTCTGAAATCAAAATCCGAAACGCCAGGATTGTAGAGCTCAAAAAGTAGTGTGAAATCAAGCTAAAAATCACCGAATTCAGAACTCGGAGTCAACAGATATTCATAAAACCGTTTACGTAAAGAAACCACATTTCGCGGCTAACTAGGTGAAACGAGACCAACTAGCCACGTGTTCTGAAATCAAAATCCGAAATGCCAGGATCATAGAGCTCGAAAAGTAGTGTGAAATCAAGCTAAAAATCACCGAATTCATAACTCGGATTCAACGGATATTCATAAAACCGTTTACGTAAAGAAACCACATTTCGCGGCTAACTATGTGAAACGAGACCAACTAGCCACGAGTTCTGAAATCAAAATCCGAAACGCCAGGATTGTAGAGCTCGAAAAGTAGTGTGAAATCACGCTAAAAATCATCGAATTCATAACTCGGAGTCAACGGATATTCATAAAACCGTTTACGTAAAGAAACCACATTTCGCGGCTAACTAGGTGAAACGAGACCAACTAGCCACGAGTTCTGAAATCAAAATCCGAAACGCCAGGATTGTAGAGCTCAAAAAGTAGTGTGAAATCAAGCTAAAAATCACCGAATTCAGAACTCGGAGTCAACAGATATTCATAAAACCGTTTACGTAAAGAAACCACATTTCGCGGCTAACTAGGTGAAACGAGACCAACTAGCCACGTGTTCTGAAATCAAAATCCGAAATGCCAGGATCATAGAGCTCGAAAAGTAGTGTGAAATCAAGCTAAAAATCACCGAATTCATAACTCGGATTCAACGGATATTCATAAAACCGTTTACGTAAAGAAACCACATTTCGCGGCTAACTATGTGAAACGAGACCAACTAGCCACGAGTTCTGAAATCAAAATCCGAAACGCCAGGATTGTAGAGCTCGAAAAGTAGTGTGAAATCACGCTAAAAATCACCGAATTCATAACTCGGAGTCAACGGATATTCATAAAACCGTTTACGTAAAGAAACCACATTTCGCGGCTAACTAGGTGAAACGAGACCAACTAGCCACGAGTTCTGAAATCAAAATCCGAAATGCCAGGATCGTAGAGCTCAAAAATTAGTGTGTAATCAAGCTAAAAATCACCGAATTCAGAACACGGAGTCAACGGATATTCATAAAACCGTTTACATAAAGAAACCACATTTCGCGGCTAACTAGGTGAAACGAGACCTACTGGCCACGAGTTCTGAAATCAAAATCCGAAACACCAGGATTGTAGAGCTCGAAAAGTAGTGCGAAATCTAGCTAAAAATCACCGAATTCAGAACTCGGAGTCAACGGATATTCATAAAACCGTTTACGTAAAGAAACCACATTTCGCGGCTAACTAGGTGAAACGAGACCAACTAGCCACTTGTTCTGAAATCAAAATCCGAAACGCCAGGATTGTAGAGCTCGAAAAGTAGTGTGAAATCAAGCTAAAAATCACCGAATTCAGAACTCGGAGTCAACGGATATTCATAAAACCGTTTACGTAAAGAAACCACATTTCGCGGCTAACTAGTTGAAACGAGACCAACTAGCCACGAGTTCTGAAATCAAAATCCGAAACGCCAGGATTGTAGAGCTCGAAAAGTAGTGTGAAATCAAGCTAAAAATCACCGAATTCAGAACTTGGAGTCAACGGATATTCATAAAACCGTTTACGTAAAGAAACCACATTTCGCGGCAAACTAGGTGAAACGAGACCAACTACCCACGAGTTCTGAAATCAAAATCCGAAACACCAGGATCGTAGAGCTCGAAAATTAGTGTGAAATCAAGCTAAAAATCACCGAATTCAGAACTCGGAGTCAACGGATATTCATAAAACCGTTTACGTAAAGAAACCACATTTCGCGGCTAACTAGGTGAAACGAGACCTACTAGCCACGAGTTCTGAAATCAAAATCCGAAACGCCAGGATTGTAGAGCTCGAAAAGTAGTGTGAAATCAAGCAAAAAATCCCCAAACTCAGAACTCGGAGTCAGTGGATATTCATAAAACCGTTTACGTAAAGAAACCACATTTCGCGGCTAACTAGGTGAAACGAGACCAACTAGCCACGAGTTCTGAAATCAAAATCCGAAACTCCGGGATCGTAGAGCTCGAAAAGTAGTGTGTAATCAAGCTAAAAATCACCGAATTCAGAACTCGGAGTCAATGGATATTCATAAAACCGTTTACGTAAAGAAACCACATTTCGCGGTTACTAGGTGAAACGAGACCAACTAGCCACGAGTTCTGAAATCAAAATCCGAAACTCCAGGATCGTAGAGCTCGAAAAGTAGTGTGAAATCAAGCTAAAAATCACCGAATTCAGAACTCGGAGACAACGGATATTTATAAAACCGTTTACGTAAAGAAACCACATTTCGCGGCTAACTAGGTGAAACGAGACCTACTAGGCACGAGTTCTGAAATCAAAATCCGAAATGCCAGGATTGTAGAGCTCGAAAAGTAGTGTGAAATCTAGCTAAAAATCACCGAATTCAGAACTCGGAGTCAACGGATATTCATAAAACCGTTTACGTAAAGAAACCACATTTCGCGGCAAACCAGGTGAAACGAGACCAACTAGCCACGAGTTCTGAAATCAAAATCCGAAACGCCAGGATCGTAGAGCTCGAAAAGTATTGTGAAATCAAGCTAAAAATCACCGAATTCAGAACTCAGAGTCAACGGATATTCATAAAACCGTTTACGTAAAGAAACCACATTTCGCGGCTAACTAGGTGAAACGAGACCAACTAGCCACGAGTTCTGAAATCAAAATCCGAAACAACAGGATTGTAGAGCTCGAAAAGTAGTGCGAAATCAAGCTAATAATCTCCGAATTCAGAACTCGGAGTCAACGGATATTCATAAAACCGTTTACGTAAAGAAACCACATTTCGCGGCTAACTAGGTGAAACGAGACCTACTAGCCACGAGTTCTGAAATCAAAATCCGAAACGCCAGGATTGTAGAGCTCGAAAAGTAGTGTGAAATCACGCCAAAAATCACCGAATTCAGAACTCGGAGTCAACGGATATTCATAAAACCGTTTACGTAAAGAAACCACATTTCGCGGCTAACTAGGTGAAGCGAGACCAACTAGCCACGAGTTCTGAAATCAAAATCCGAAACTCCGGGATCGTAGAGCTCGAAAAGTAGTGTGTAATCAAGCTAAAAATCACCGAATTCAGAACTCGGAGTCAATGGATATTCATAAAACCGTTTACGTAAAGAAACCACATTTCGCGGTTACTAGGTGAAACGAGACCAACTAGCCACGAGTTCTGAAATCAAAATCCGAAACTCCAGGATCGTAGAGCTCGAAAAGTAGTGTGAAATCAAGCTAAAAATCACCGAATTCAGAACTCGGAGACAACGGATATTTATAAAACCGTTTACGTAAAGAAACCACATTTCGCGGCTAACTAGGTGAAACGAGACCTACTAGGCACGAGTTCTGAAATCAAAATCCGAAATGCCAGGATTGTAGAGCTCGAAAAGTAGTGTGAAATCTAGCTAAAAATCACCGAATTCAGAACTCGGAGTCAACGGATATTCATAAAACCGTTTACGTAAAGAAACCACATTTCGTGGCAAACTAGGTGAAACGAGACCAACTAGCCACGAGTTCTGAAATCAAAATCCGAAACGCCAGGATCGTAGAGCTCGAAAAGTAGTGTGAAATCAAGCTAAAAATCACCGAATTCAGAACTCAGAGTCAACGGATATTCATAAAACCGTTTACGTAAAGAAACCACATTTCGCGGCTAACTAGGTGAAACGAGACCAACTAGCCACGAGTTCTGAAATCAAAATCCGAAACACCAGGATTGTAGAGCTCGAAAAGTAGTGCGAAATCAAGCTAATAATCTCCGAATTCAGAACTCGGAGTCAACGGATATTCATAAAACCGTTTACGTAAAGAAACCACATTTCGCGGCAAACTAGGTGAAACGAGACCAACTAGCCACGAGTTCTGAAATCAAAATCCGAAACACCAGGATTGTAGAGCTCGAAAAGTAGTGCGAAATCTAGCTAAAAATCACCGAATTCAGAACTCGGAGTCAACGGATATTCATAAAACCGTTTACGTAAAGAAACCACATTTCGCGGCAAACTAGGTGAAACGAGACCAACTAGCCACGAGTTCTGAAATCAAAATCCGAAACGCCAGGATCGTAGAGCTCGAAAAGTAGTGTGAAATCAAGCTAAAAATCACCGAATTCAGAACTCAGAGTCAACGGATATTCATAAAACCGTTTACGTAAAGAAACCACATTTCGCGGCTAACTAGGTGAAACGAGACCTACTAGCCACGAGTTCTGAAATCAAAATCCGAAACGCCAGGATTGTAGAGCTCGAAAAGTAGTGTGAAATCAAGCAAAAAATCCCCAAACTCAGAACTCGGAGTCAGTGGATATTCATAAAACCGTTTACGTAAAGAAACCACATTTCGCGGCTAACTAGGTGAAACGAGACCAACTAGCCACGAGTTCTGAAATCAAAATCCGAAACTCCGGGATCGTAGAGCTCGAAAAGTAGTGTGTAATCAAGCTAAAAATCACCGAATTCAGAACTCGGAGTCAATGGATATTCATAAAACCGTTTACGTAAAGAAACCACATTTCGCGGTTACTAGGTGAAACGAGACCAACTAGCCACGAGTTCTGAAATCAAAATCCGAAACTCCAGGATCGTAGAGCTCGAAAAGTAGTGTGAAATCAAGCTAAAAATCACCGAATTCAGAACTCGGAGACAACGGATATTTATAAAACCGTTTACGTAAAGAAACCACATTTCGCGGCTAACTAGGTGAAACGAGACCTACTAGGCACGAGTTCTGAAATCAAAATCCGAAATGCCAGGATTGTAGAGCTCGAAAAGTAGTGTGAAATCTATCTAAAAATCACCGAATTCAGAACTCGGAGTCAACGGATATTCATAAAACCGTTTACGTAAAGAAACCACATTTCGCGGCAAACCAGGTGAAACGAGACCAACTAGCCACGAGTTCTGAAATCAAAATCCGAAACGCCAGGATCGTAGAGCTCGAAAAGTATTGTGAAATCAAGCTAAAAATCACCGAATTCAGAACTCAGAGTCAACGGATATTCATAAAACCGTTTACGTAAAGAAACCACATTTCGCGGCTAACTAGGTGAAACGAGACCAACTAGCCACGAGTTCTGAAATCAAAATCCGAAACACCAGGATTGTAGAGCTCGAAAAGTAGTGCGAAATCAAGCTAATAATCTCCGAATTCAGAACTCGGAGTCAACGGATATTCATAAAACCGTTTACGTAAAGAAACCACATTTCGCGGCTAACTAGGTGAAACGAGACCTACTAGCCACGAGTTCTGAAATCAAAATCCGAAACGCCAGGATCGTAGAGCTCGAAAATTAGTGTGAAATCAAGCTAAAAATCACCGAATTCAGAACTCGGAGTCAACGGATATTCATAAAACCGTTTACGTAAAGAAACCACATTTCACGGCTAACTAGGTGAAACGAGACCTACTAGCCACGAGTTCTGAAATCAAAATCCGAAACGCCAGGATTGTAGAGCTCGAAAAGTAGTGTGAAATCAAGCAAAAAATCCCCAAACTCAGAACTCGTAGTCAGTGGATATTCATAAAACCGTTTACGTAAAGAAACCACATTTCGCGGCTAACTAGGTGAAACGAGACCAACTAGCCACGAGTTCTGAAATCAAAATCCGAAACTCCGGGATCGTAGAGCTCGAAAAGTAGTGTGTAATCAAGCTAAAAATCACCGAATTCAGAACTCGGAGTCAATGGATATTCATAAAACCGTTTACGTAAAGAAACCACATTTCGCGGTTACTAGGTGAAACGAGACCAACTAGCCACGAGTTCTGAAATCAAAATACGAAACTCCAGGATCGTAGAGCTCGAAAAGTAGTGTGAAATCAAGCTAAAAATCACCGAATTCAGAACTCGGAGACAACGGATATTTATAAAACCGTTTACGTAAAGAAACCACATTTCGCGGCTAACTAGGTGAAACGAGACCTACTAGGCACGAGTTCTGAAATCAAAATCCGAAATGCCAGGATTGTAGAGCTCGAAAAGTAGTGTGAAATCTAGCTAAAAATCACCGAATTCAGAACTCGGAGTCAACGGATATTCATAAAACCGTTTACGTAAAGAAACCACATTTCGCGGCAAACTAGGTGAAACGAGACCAACTAGCCACGAGTTCTGAAATCAAAATCCGAAACGCCAGGATCGTAGAGCTCGAAAAGTAGTGTGAAATCAAGCTAAAAATCACCGAATTCAGAACTCAGAGTCAACGGATATTCATAAAACCGTTTACGTAAAGAAACCACATTTCGCGGCTAACTAGGTGAAACGAGACCAACTAGCCACGAGTTCTGAAATCAAAATCCGAAACACCAGGATTGTAGAGCTCGAAAAGTAGTGCGAAATCAAGCTAATAATCTCCGAATTCAGAACTCGGAGTCAACGGATATTCATAAAACCGTTTACGTAAAGAAACCACATTTCGCGGCTAACTAGGTGAAACGAGACCTACTAGCCACGAGTTCTGAAATCAAAATCCGAAATGCCAGGATTGTAGAGCTCGAAAAGTAGTGTGAAATCACGCCAAAAATCACCGAATTCAGAACTCGGAGTCAACGGATATTCATAAAACCGTTTACGTAAAGAAACCACATTTCGCGGCTAACTCGGTGAAACGAGACCAACTAGCCACGAGTTCTGAAATCAAAATCCGAAACGCCAGGATCGTAGAGCTCGAAAAGTAGTGTGAAATCAAGCTAAAAATCACCGAATTCAGAACTCGGAGTCAACGGATATTCATAAAACCGTTTACGTAAAGAAACCACATTTCGCGGCTAACTAGGTGAAACGAGACCTACTAGCCACGAGTTCTGAAATCAAAATACGAAACTCCAGGATCGTAGAGCTTGAAAAGTAGTGTGTAATCAAGCTAAAAATCACCGAATTCTGAACTCGGAGTCAACGGATATTCATAAAACCGTTTAAGTAAAGAAACCACATTTCGCGGCTAACTAGGTGAAACGAGACCAACTAGCCACGAGTTCTGAAATCAAAATCCGAAACCCCAGGATCGTAGAGCTCGAAAAGTATTGTGAAATCAAGCTAAAAATCACCGAATTCATAACTCGGAGTCAACGGATATTCATAAAACCGTTTACGTAAAGAAACCACATTTCGCGGCTAACTAGTTGAAACGAGACCAACAAGCCACGAGTTCTGAAATCAAAATCCGAAACGCCAGGATTGTAGAGCTGGAAAAGTAGTGTGAAATGAAGCTAAAAATCACCGAATTCAGAACTCGGAGTCAACGGATATTCATAAAACCGTTTACGTAAAGAAACCACATTTCGCGGCAAACTAGGTGAAACGAGACCAACTAGCCACGAGTTCTGAAATCAAAATCCGAAAGGCCAGGATCGTAGAGCTCGAAAAGTAGTGTGAAATCAAGCTAAAAATCACCGAATTCATAACTCGGAGTCAACGGATATTCATAAAACCGTTTACGTAAAGAATCCACATTTCGTGGCTAACTAGGTGAAACGAGACCAACTACCCACGAGTTCTGAAATCAAAATCCGAAACACCAGGATCGTAGAGCTCGAAAATTAGTGTGAAATCAAGCTAAAAATCTCCGAATTCAGAACTCGGAGTCAACGGATATTCATAAAACCGTTTACGTAAAGAAACCACATTTCGCGGCTAACTAGGTGAAACGAGACCAACTACCCACGAGTTCTGAAATCAAAATCCGAAATGCCAGGATCGTAGAGCTCGAAAAGTAGTGTGAAATCAAGCTAAAAATCACCGAATTCAGAACTCGGAGTCAACGGATATTCATAAAACCGTTTACGTAAAGAAACCACATTTCGCGGCTAACTAGGTGAAACGAGACCTACTAGCCACGAGTTCTGAAATCAAAATCCGAAACGCCAGGATTGTAGAGCTCGAAAAGTAGTGCGAAATCAAGCTAAAAATCACCGAATTCATAACTCGGAGTCAACGGATATTCATAAAACCGTTTACGTAAAGAAACCACATTTCGCGGCTAACTAGGTGAAACGAGACCAACAAGCCACGAGTTCTGAAATCAAAATCCGAAATGCCAGGATCGTAGAGCTCGAAAATTAGTGTGAAATCAAGCTAAAAATCACCGAATTCAGAACTCGGAGTCAACGGATATTCATAAAACCGTTTACGTAAAGAAACCACATTTCGCGGCTAACTAGGTGAAAGGAGACCAACTAGCCACGAGTTCTGAAATCAAAATCCGAAACGCCAGGATTGTAGAGCTCGAAAAGTAGTGTGAAATCACGCTAAAAATCACCGAATTCATAACTCGGAGTCAACGAATATTCATAAAACCGTTTACGTAAAGAAACCACATTTCGCGGCTAACTAGGTGAAACGAGACCAACTAGCCACGAGTTCTGAAATCAAAATCCGAAAGGCCAGGATCGTAGAGCTCGAAAATTAGTGTGTAATCAAGCTAAAAATCACCGAATTCAGAACTCGGAGTCAACGGATATTCATAAAACCGTTTACGTAAAGAAACCACATTTCGCGGCTAACTAGGTGAAACGAGACCTACTAGCCACGAGTTCTGAAATCAAAATCCGAAACGCCAGGATTGTAGAGCTCGAAAAGTAGTGCGAAATCAAGCTAAAAATCACCGAATTCAGAACTCGGAGTCAACGGATAATCATAAAACCGTTTACGTAAAGAAACCACATTTCGCGGCTAACTAGGTGAAACGAGACCAACAAGCCACGAGTTCTGACATCAAAATCCGAAACGCCAGGATCGTAGAGCTCGAAAATTAGTGTGAAATCAAGCTAAAAATCACCGAATTCAGAACTCGGAGTCAACGGATATTCATAAAACCGTTTACGTAAAGAAACCACATTTCGCGGCTAACTAGGTGAAACGAGACCAACTAGCCACGAGTTCTGAAATCAAAATCCGAAACGCCAGGATTGTAGAGCTCGAAAAGTAGTGTGAAATCACGCTAAAAATCACCGAATTCATAACTCGGAGTCAACGGATATTCATAAAACCGTTTACGTAAAGAAACCACATTTCGCGGCTAACTAGGTGAAACGAGACCAACTAGCCACGAGTTCTGAAATCAAAATCCGAAACGCCAGGATTGTAGAGCTTGAAAAGTAGTGTGAAATCAAGCTAAAAATCACCGAATTCAGAACTCGGAGTCAACGGATATTCATAAAACCGTTTACGTAAAGAAACCACATTTCGCGGCTAACTAGGTGAAACGAGACCTACTAGCCACGAGTTCTGAAATCAAAATCCGAAACGCCAGGATTGTAGAGCTCGAAAAGTAGTGTGAAATCACGCTAAAAATCACCGAATTCAGAACTCGGAGTCAACGGATATTCATAAAACCGTTTACGTAAAGAAACCACATTTCGCGGCTAACTAGGTGAAACGAGACCAACTAGCCACGAGTTCTGAAATCAAAATCCGAAACGCCAGGATCGTAGAGCTCGAAAAGTAGTGTGAAATCAAGCAAAAAATCACCGAATTCAGAACTCGGAGTCAGCGAATATTCATAAAACCGTTTACGTAAAGAAACCACATTTCGCGGCTAACTAGGTGAAACGAGACCCACTAGCCACGAGTTCTGAAATCAAAATCCGAAACGCCAGGATTGTAGAGCTCGAAAAGTAGTGCGAAATCAAGCTAAAAATCACCGAATTCATAACTCGGAGTCAACGGATATTCATAAAACCGTTTACGTAAAGAAACCACATTTCGCGGCTAACTAGGTGAAACGAGACCAACAAGCCACGAGTTCTGACATCAAAATCCGAAATGCCAGGATCGTAGAGCTCGAAAATTAGTGTGAAATCAAGCTAAAAATCACCGAATTCAGAACTCGGAGTCAACGGATATTCATAAAACCGTTTACGTAAAGAAACCACATTTCGCGGCTTACTAGGTGAAATGAGACCAACTAGCCACGAGTTCTGAAATCAAAATCCGAAACGCCAGGATTGTAGAGCTCGAAAAGTAGTGTGAAATCACGCTAAAAATCACCGAATTCATAACTCGGAGTCAACGGATATTCATAAAACCGTTTACGTAAAGAAACCACATTTCGCGGCTAACTAGGTGAAACGAGACCAACTAGCCACGAGTTCTGAAATCAAAATCCGCAACGCCAGGATCGTAGAGCTCGAAAATTAGTGTGTAATCAAGCTAAAAATCACCGAATTCAGAACTCGGAGTCAACGGATATTCATAAAACCGTTTACGTAAAGAAACCACATTTCGCGGCTAACTAGGTGAAACGAGACCAACTAGCCACGAGTTCTGAAATCAAAATCCGAAACGCCAGGATCGTAGAGCTCGAAAAGTAGTGTGAAATCAAGCTAAAAATCACCGAATTCAGAACTCGGAGTCAACGGATATTCATAAAACCGTTTACGTAAAGAAACCACATTTCGCGGCCAACTAGGTGAAACGAGACCTACTAGCCACGAGTTCTGAAATAAAAATCCGAAACGCCAGGATTGTAGAGCTCGAAAAGTAGTGTGAAATCACGCTAAAAATCACCGAATTCATAACTCGGAGTCAACGGATATTCATAAAACCGTTTACGTAAAGAAACCACATTTCGCGGCTAACTAGGTGAAACGAGACCAACTAGCCACGAGTTCTGAAATCAAAATCCGCAACGCCAGGATCGTAGAGCTCGAAAATTAGTGTGTAATCAAGCTAAAAATCACCGAATTCAGAACTCGGAGTCAACGGATATTCATAAAACCGTTTACGTAAAGAAACCACATTTCGCGGCTAACTAGGTGAAACGAGACCAACTAGCCACGAGTTCTGAAATCAAAATCCGAAACGCCAGGATCGTAGAGCTCGAAAAGTAGTGTGAAATCAAGCTAAAAATCACCGAATTCAGAACTCGGAGTCAACGGATATTCATAAAACCGTTTACGTAAAGAAACCACATTTCGCGGCCAACTGGGTGAAACGAGAACTACTAGCCACGAGTTCTGAAATCAAAATCCGAAACGCCAGGATTGTAGAGCTCGAAAATTAGTGTGAAATCAAGCTAAAAATCACCGAATTCATAACTCGGAGTCAACGGATATTCATAAAACCGTTTACGTAAAGAAACCACATTTCGCGGCTAACTAGGTGAAACGAGACCAACTAGCCACGAGTTCTGAAATCAAAATCCGAAATGCCAGGATCGTAGAGCTCGAAAATTAGTGTGAAATCAAGCTAAAAATCACCGAATTCAGAACTCGGAGTCAACGGATATTCATAAAACCGTTTACGTAAAGAAACCACATTTCGCGGCTTACTAGGTGAAATGAGACCAACTAGCCACGAGTTCTGAAATCAAAATCCGAAACGCCAGGATTGTAGAGCTCGAAAAGTAGTGTGAAATCAAGCTAAAAATCACCGAATTCAGAACTCGGAGTCAACGGATATTCATAAAACCGTTTACGTAAAGAAACCACATTTCGCGGCTAACTAGGTGAAACGAGACCTACTAGCCACGAGTTCTGAAATCAAAATCCGAAATGCCAGGATTGTAGAGCTCGAAAAGTAGTGTGAAATCACGCTAAAAATCACCGAATTCAGAACTCGGAGTCAACGGATATTCATAAAACCGTTTACGTAAAGAAACCACATTTCGCGGCTAACTAGGTGAAACGAGACCAACTAGCCACGAGTTCTGAAATCAAAATCCGAAACGCCAGGATCGTAGAGCTCGAAAAGTAGTGTGAAATCAAGCAAAAAATCACCGAATTCAGAACTCGGAGTCAGCGAATATTCATAAAACCGTTTACGTAAAGAAACCACATTTCGCGGCTAACTAGGTGAAACGAGACCCACTAGCCACGAGTTCTGAAATCAAAATCCGAAACGCCAGGATTGTAGAGCTCGAAAAGTAGTGCGAAATCAAGCTAAAAATCACCGAATTCATAACTCGGAGTCAACGGATATTCATAAAACCGTTTACGTAAAGAAACCACATTTCGCGGCTAACTAGGTGAAACGAGACCAACAAGCCACGAGTTCTGACATCAAAATCCGAAATGCCAGGATCGTAGAGCTCGAAAATTAGTGTGAAATCAAGCTAAAAATCACCGAATTCAGAACTCGGAGTCAACGGATATTCATAAAACCGTTTACGTAAAGAAACCACATTTCGCGGCTTACTAGGTGAAATGAGACCAACTAGCCACGAGTTCTGAAATCAAAATCCGAAACGCCAGGATTGTAGAGCTCGAAAAGTAGTGTGAAATCACGCTAAAAATCACCGAATTCATAACTCGGAGTCAACGGATATTCATAAAACCGTTTACGTAAAGAAACCACATTTCGCGGCTAACTAGGTGAAACGAGACCAACTAGCCACGAGTTCTGAAATCAAAATCCGCAACGCCAGGATCGTAGAGCTCGAAAATTAGTGTGTAATCAAGCTAAAAATCACCGAATTCAGAACTCGGAGTCAACGGATATTCATAAAACCGTTTACGTAAAGAAACCACATTTCGCGGCTAACTAGGTGAAACGAGACCAACTAGCCACGAGTTCTGAAATCAAAATCCGAAACGCCAGGATCGTAGAGCTCGAAAAGTAGTGTGAAATCAAGCTAAAAATCACCGAATTCAGAACTCGGAGTCAACGGATATTCATAAAACCGTTTACGTAAAGAAACCACATTTCGCGGCCAACTAGGTGAAACGAGACCTACTAGCCACGAGTTCTGAAATCAAAATCCGAAACGCCAGGATTGTAGAGCTCGAAAAGTAGTGTGAAATCACGCTAAAAATCACCGAATTCATAACTCGGAGTCAACGGATATTCATAAAACCGTTTACGTAAAGAAACCACATTTCGCGGCTAACTAGGTGAAACGAGACCAACTAGCCACGAGTTCTGAAATCAAAATCCGCAACGCCAGGATCGTAGAGCTCGAAAATTAGTGTGTAATCAAGCTAAAAATCACCGAATTCAGAACTCGGAGTCAACGGATATTCATAAAACCGTTTACGTAAAGAAACCACATTTCGCGGCTAACTAGGTGAAACGAGACCAACTAGCCACGAGTTCTGAAATCAAAATCCGAAACGCCAGGATCGTAGAGCTCGAAAAGTAGTGTGAAATCAAGCTAAAAATCACCGAATTCAGAACTCGGAGTCAACGGATATTCATAAAACCGTTTACGTAAAGAAACCACATTTCGCGGCCAACTGGGTGAAACGAGAACTACTAGCCACGAGTTCTGAAATCAAAATCCGAAACGCCAGGATTGTAGAGCTCGAAAAGTAGTGTGAAATCACGCTAAAAATCACCGAATTCAGAACTCGGAGTCAACGGATATTCATAAAACCGTTTACGTAAAGAAACCACATTTCGCGGCCAACTAGGTGAAACGAGACCTACTAGCCACGAGTTCTGAAATCAAAATCCGAAACGCCAGGATTGTAGAGCTCGAAAAGTAGTGTGAAATCACGCTAAAAATCACCGAATTCAGAACTCGGACTCAACGGATATTCATAAAACCGTTTACGTAAAGGAACCACATTTCGCGGCTAACTAGGTGAAACGAGACCTACTAGCCACGAGTTCTGAAATCAAAATCCGAAACGCCAGGATTGTAGAGCTCGAAAAGTAGTGTGAAATCACGCTAAAAATCACCGAATTCAGAACTCGGAGTCAACGGATATTCATAAAACCGTTTACGTAAAGAAACCACATTTCGCGGCTAACTAGGTGAAACGAGACCAACTAGCCACGAGTTCTGAAATCAAAATCCGAAACGCCAAGATCGTAGAGCTCAAAAATTAGTGTGAAATCAAGCTAAAAATCACCGAATTCAGAACTCGGAGTCAACGGATATTCATAAAACCGTTTACGTAAAGAAACCACATTTCGCGGCAAACTAGGTGAAACGAGACCCTAGCCACGAGTTCTGAAATCAAAATCCGAAACGCCAGGATCGTAGAGCTCGAAAATTAGTGTGAAATCAAGCTAAAAATCACCGAATTCAGAACTCGGAGTCAACGAATATTCATAAAACCGTTTACGTAAAGAAACCACATTTCGCGGCTAACTAGGTGAAACGAGACCTACTAGCCACGAGTTCTGAAATCAAAATCCGAAACGCCAGGATTATAGAGCTCGAAAAGTAGTGCGAAATCAAGCTAAAAATCACCGAATTCATAACTCGGAGTCAACGGATATTCATAAAACCGTTTACGTAAAGAAACCACATTTCGCGGCTAACTCGGTGAAACGAGACCAACAAGCCACGAGTTCTGAAATCAAAATCCGCAACGCCAGGATTATAGAGCTCGAAAAGTAGTGCGAAATCAAGCTAAAAATCACCGAATTCATAACTCGGAGTCAACGGATATTCATAAAACCGTTTACGTAAAGAAACCACATTTCGCGGCCAACTAGGTGAAACGAGACCTACTAGCCACGAGTTCTGAAATCAAAATCCGAAACGCCAGGATTGTAGAGCTCGAAAAGTAGTGTGAAATCACGCTAAAAATCACCGAATTCATAACTCGGAGTCAACGGATATTCATAAAACCGTTTACGTAAAGAAACCACATTTCGCGGCTAACTAGGTGAAACGAGACCAACTAGCCACGAGTTCTGAAATCAAAATCCGAAACGCCAGGATTGTAGAGCTCGAAAAGTAGTGTGAAATCACGCTAAAAATCACCGAATTCATAACTCGGAGTCAACGGATATTCATAAAACCGTTTACGTAAAGAAACCACATTTCGCGGCTAACTAGGTGAAACGAGACCAACTAGCCACGAGTTCTGAAATCAAAATCCGAAACGCCAAGATCGTAGAGCTCGAAAATTAGTGTGAAATCAAGCTAAAAATCACCGAATTCAGAACTCGGAGTCAACGGATATTCATAAAACCGTTTACGTAAAGAAACCACATTTCGCGGCTAACTAGGTGAAACGAGACCCTAGCCACGAGTTCTGAAATCAAAATCCGAAACGCCAGGATCGTAGAGCTCGAAAAGTAGTGTGAAATCAAGCTAAAAATCACCGAATTCAGAACTCGGAGTCAACGAATATTCATAAAACCGTTTACGTAAAGAAACCACATTTCGCGGCTAACTAGGTGAAACGAGACCTACTAGCCACGAGTTCTGAAATCAAAATCCGAAACGCCAGGATTATAGAGCTCGAAAAGTAGTGCGAAATCAAGCTAAAAATCACCGAATTCATAACTCGGAGTCAACGGATATTCATAAAACCGTTTACGTAAAGAAACCACATTTCGCGGCCAACTCGGTGAAACGAGACCAACAAGCCACGATATCTGAAATCAAAATCCGAAATGCCAGGATAGTAGAGCTCGAAAATTAGTGTGAAATCAAGCTAAAAATCACCGAATTCAGAACTCGGAGTCAACGGATATTCATAAAACCGTTTACGTAAAGAAACCACATTTCGCGGCTAACTAGGTGAAACGAGACCAACTAGCCACGAGTTCTGAAATCAAAATCCGAAACGCCAGGATTGTAGAGCTCGAAAAGTAGTGTGAAATCACGCTAAAAATCACCGAATTCATAACTCGGAGTCAACGGATATTCATAAAACCGTTTACGTAAAGAAACCACATTTCGCGGCTAACTAGGTGAAACGAGACCAACTCGCCACGAGTTCTGAAATCAAAATCCGAAACGCCAGGATCGTAGAGCTCGAAAATCAGTGTGTAATCAAGCTAAAAATCAACGAATTCAGAACTCGGAATCAACGGATATTCATAAAACCGTTTACGTAAAGAAACTACATTTCGCGGCTAACTAGGTGAAACGAGACCAACTAGCCACGAGTTCTGAAATCAAAATCCGAAACGCCAGGATCGTAGAGCTCGAAAAGTAGTGTGAAATCAAGCTAAAAATCACCGAATTCAGAACTCGGAGTCAACGGATATTCATAAAACCGTTTACGTAAAGAAACCACATTTCGCGGCCAACTAGGTGAAACGAGACCTACTAGCCACGAGTTCTGAAATCAAAATCCGAAACGCCAGGATTGTAGAGCTCGAAAAGTACTGTGAAATCACGCTAAAAATCACCGAATTCAGAACTCGGAGTCAACGGATATTCATAAAACCGTTTACGTAAAGAAACCACATTTCGCGGCTAACTAGGTGAAACGAGACCAACTAGCCACGAGTTCTGAAATCAAAATCCGAAACGCCAGGATTGTAGAGCTCGAAAAGTAGTGTGAAATCAAGCTAAAAATCACCGAATTCAGAACTCGGAGTCAACGGATATTCATAAAACCGTTTACGTAAAGAAACCACATTTCGCGGCTAACTAGGTGAAACGAGACCAACTAGCCACGAGTTCTGAAATAAAAATCCGAAACGCCAGGATCGTAGAGCTCGAAAATTAGTGTGTAATCAAGCTAAAAATCACCGAATTCAGAACTCGGAGTCAACGGATATTCATAAAACCGTTTACGTAAAGAAACCACATTTCACGGCTAACTAGGTGAAACGAGACCAACTAGCCACGAGTTCTGAAATCAAAATCCGAAACTCCAGGATCGTAGAGCTCGAAAAGTAGTGTGTAATCAAGCTAAGAATCACCGAATTCAGAACTCGGAGTCAACGGATATTCATAAAACCGTTTACGTAAAGAAACCACATTTCGCGGCTAACAAGGTGAAACGAGACCAACTAGCCACGAGTTCTGAAATCAAAATCCGAAACGCCTGGATGGTAGAGCTCGAAAAGTAGTGTGAAATCACGCTAAAAATCACCGAATTCAGAACTCGGAGTCAACGGATATTCATAAAACCGTTTACGTAAAGGAACCACATTTCGCGGCTAACTAGGTGAAACGAGACCTACTAGCCACGAGTTCTGAAATCAAAATCCGAAACGCCAGGATTGTAGAGCTCGAAAAGTAGTGTGAAATCACGCTAAAAATCACCGAATTCAGAACTCGGAGTCAACGGATATTCATAAAACCGTTTACGTAAAGAAACCACATTTCGCGGCTAACTAGGTGAAACGAGACCAACTAGCCACGAGTTCTGAAATCAAAATCCGAAACGCCAGGATTGTAGAGCTCGAAAAGTAGTGTGAAATCAAGCTAAAAATCACCGAATTCAGAACTCGGAGTCAATGGATATTCATAAAACCGTTTACGTAAAGAAACCACATTTCGCGGCTAACTAGGTGAAACGAGACCAACTAGCCACGAGTTCTGAAATAAAAATCCGAAACGCCAGGATCGTAGAGCTCGAAAATTAGTGTGTAATCAAGCTAAAAATCACCGAATTCAGAACTCGGAGTCAACGGATATTCATAAAACCGTTTACGTAAAGAAACCACATTTCACGGCTAACTAGGTGAAACGAGACCAACTAGCCACGAGTTCTGAAATCAAAATCCGAAACTCCAGGATCGTAGAGCTCGAAAAGTAGTGTGTAATCAAGCTAAGAATCACCGAATTCAGAACTCGGAGTCAACGGATATTCATAAAACCGTTTACGTAAAGAAACCACATTTCGCGGCTAACAAGGTGAAACGAGACCAACTAGCCACGAGTTCTGAAATCAAAATCCGAAACGCCTGGATGGTAGAGCTCGAAAAGTAGTGTGAAATCACGCTAAAAATCACCGAATTCAGAACTCGGAGTCAACGGATATTCATAAAACCGTTTACGTAAAGAAACCACATTTCGCGGCTAACTAGGTGAAACGAGACCAACTAGCCACGAGTTCTGAAATCAAAATCCGAAACGCCAGGATCGTAGAGCTCGAAAAGTAGTGTGAAATCAAGCTAAAAATCACCGAATTCAGAACTCGGAGTCAACGGATATTCATAAAACCGTTTACGTAAAGAAACCACATTTCGCGGCTAACTAGGTGAAACGAGACCTACTAGCCACGAATTCTGAAATCAAAATCCGAAATGCCAGGATTGTAGAGCTCGAAAAGTAGTGTGAAATCACGCTAAAAATCACCGAATTCAGAACTCGGAGTCAACGGATATTCATAAAACCGTCTACGTAAAGAAACCACATTTCGCGGCTAACTAGGTGAAACGAGACCAACTAGCCACGAGTTCTGAAATCAAAATCCGAAACGCCAAGATCGTAGAGCTCGAAAATTAGTGTGAAATCAAGCTAAAAATCACCGAATTCAGAACTCGGAGTCAACGGATATTCATAAAACCGTTTACGTAAAGAAACCACATTTCGCGGCTAACTAGGTGAAACGAGACCAACTAGCCACGAGTTCTGAAATCAAAATCCGAAACGCCAGGATTGTAGAGCTCGAAAAGTAGTGTGAAATCACGCTAAAAATCACCGAATTCATAACTCGGAGTCAACGGATATTCATAAAACCGTTTACGTAAAGAAACCACATTTCGCGGCCAACTAGGTGAAACGAGACCTACTAGCCACGAGTTCTGAAATCAAAATCCGAAACGCCCGGATTGTAGAGCTCGAAAAGTAGTGTGAAATCACGCTAAAAATCACCGAATTCAGAACTCGGAGTCAACGGATATTCATAAAACCGTTTACGTAAAGAAACCACATTTCGCGGCTAACTAGGTGAAACGAGACCTACTAGCCACGAGTTCTGAAATCAAAATCCGAAACGCCAGGATCGTAGAGCTCGAAAAGTAGTGCGAAATCAAGCTAAAAATCACCGAATTCAGAACTCGGAGTCAACGGATATTCATAAAACCGTTTACGTAAAGAAACCACATTTCGCGGCTAACTAGGTGAAACGAGACCTACTAGCCACGAGTTTTGAAATCAAAATCCGAAATGCCAGGATTGTAGAGCTCGAAAAGTAGTGTGAAATCACGCTAAAAATCACCGAATTCAGAACTCGGAGTCAACGGATATTCATAAAACCGTTTACGTAAAGAAACCACATTTCGCGGCTAACTAGGTGAAACGAGACCAACTAGCCACGAGTTCTGAAATCAAAATCCGAAACGCCCGGATTGTAGAGCTCGAAAAGTAGTGTGAAATCAAGCTAAAAATCACCGAATTCAGAACTCGGAGTCAACGGATATTCATAAAACCGTTTACGTAAAGAAACCACATTTCGCGGCTAACTAGGTGAAACGAGACCTACTAGCCACGAGTTCTGAAATCAAAATCCGAAATTCCAGGATTGTAGAGCTCGAAAAGTAGTGTGAAATCAAGCTAAAAATCACCGAATTCAGAACTCGGAGTCAACGGATATTCATAAAACCGTTTACGTAAAGAAACCACATTTCGCGGCCAACTAGGTGAAACGAGACCTACTAGCCACGAGTTCTGAAATCAAAATCCGAAACGCCCGGATTGTAGAGCTCGAAAAGTAGTGTGAAATCACGCTAAAAATCACCGAATTCAGAACTCGGAGTCAACGGATATTCATAAAACCGTTTACGTAAAGAAACCACATTTCGCGGCTAACTAGGTGAAACGAGACCAACTAGCCACGAGTTCTGAAATCAAAATCCGAAACGCCAGGATCGTAGAGCTCGAAAATTAGTGTGTAATCAAGCTAAAAATCACCGAATTCAGAACTCGGAGTCAACGGATATTCATAAAACCGTTTACGTAAAGAAACCACATTTCGCGGCTAACTAGGTGAAACGAGACCAACTAGCCACGAGTTCTGAAATCAAAATCCGAAACGCCAGGATCGTAGAGCTCGAAAAGTAGTGTGAAATCAAGCTAAAAATCACCGAATTCAGAAATCGGAGTCAACGGATATTCATAAAACCGTTTACGTAAAGAAACCACATTTCGCGGCCAACTAGGTGAAACGAGACCTACTAGCCACGAGTTCTGAAATCAAAATCCGAAACGCCCGGATTGTAGAGCTCGAAAAGTAGTGTGAAATCACGCTAAAAATCACCGAATTCAGAACTCGGAGTCAACGGATATTCATAAAACCGTTTACGTAAAGAAACCACATTTCGCGGCTAACTAGGTGAAACGAGACCAACTAGCCACGAGTTCTGAAATCAAAATCCGAAATGCCAGGATTGTAGAGCTCGAAAAGTAGTGTGAAATCAAGCTAAAAATCACCGAATTCAGAACTCGGAGTCAACGGATATTCATAAAACCGTTTACGTAAAGAAACCACATTTCACGGCTAACTAGGTGAAACGAGACCAACTAGCCACGAGTTCTGAAATCAAAATCCGAAACTCCAGGATCGTAGAGCTCGAAAAGTAGTGTGTAATCAAGCTAAGAATAACCGAATTCAGAACTCGGAGTCAACGGATATTCATAAAACCGTTTACGTAAAGAAACCACATTTCGCGGCTAACAAGGTGAAACGAGACCAACTAGCCACGAGTTCTGAAATCAAAATCCGAAACGCCAGGATTGTAGAGCTCGAAAAGTAGTGTGAAATCACGATAAAAATCACCGAATTCAGAACTCGGAGTCAACGGATATTCATAAAACCGTTTACGTAAAGAAACCATATTTCGCGGCTAACTAGGTGAAACGAGACCAACTAGCCACGAGTTCTGAAATCAAAATCCGAAACGCCAGGATCGTAGAGCTCGAAAAGTAGTGTGAAATCAAGCTAAAAATCACCGAATTCAGAACTCGGAGTCAACGGATATTCATAAAACCGTTTACGTAAAGAAACCACATTTCGCGGCTAACTAGGTGAAACGAGACCTACTAGCCACGAGTTCTGAAATTAAAATCCGAAACGCCAGGATTGTAGAGCTCGAAAAGTAGTGTGAAATCACGCTAAAAATCACCGAATTCAGAACTCGGAGTCAACGGATATTCATAAAACCGTTTACGTAAAGAAACCACATTTCGCGGCTAACTAGGTGAAACGAGACCAACTAGCCACGAGTTCTGAAATCAAAATCCGAAACGCCAAGATCGTAGAGCTCGAAAATTAGTGTGAAATCAAGCTAAAAATCACCGAATTCAGAACTCGGAGTCAACGGATATTCATAAAACCGTTTACGTAAAGAAACCACATTTCGCGGCTAACTAGGTGAAACGAGACCCTAGCCACGAGTTCTGAAATCAAAATCCGAAACGCCAGGATCGTAGAGCTCGAAAAGTAGTGTGAAATCAAGCTAAAAATCACCGAATTCAGAACTCGGAGTCAACGAATATTCATAAAACCGTTTACGTAAAGAAACCACATTTCGCGGCTAACTAGGTGAAACGAGACCTACTAGCCACGAGTTCTGAAATCAAAATCCGAAACGCCAGGATTGTAGAGCTCGAAAAGTAGTGCGAAATCAAGCTAAAAATCACCGAATTCAGAACTCGGAGTCAACGGATATCCATAAAACCGTTTACGTAAAGAAACCACATTTCGCGGCTAACTAGGTGAAACGAGACCTACTAGCCACGAGTTCTGAAATCAAAATCCGAAACGCCAGGATTGTAGAGCTCGAAAAGTAGTGTGAAATCACGCTAAAAATCACCGAATTCAGAACTCGGAGTCAACGGATATTCATAAAACCGTTTACGTAAAGAAACCACATTTCGCGGCTAACTAGGTGAAACGAGACCAACTAGCCACGAGTTCTGAAATCAAAATCCGAAACGCCAGGATTGTAGAGCTCGAAAAGTAGTGCGAAATCAAGCTAAAAATCACCGAATTCATAACTCGGAGTCAACGGATATTCATAAAACCGTTTACGTAAAGAAACCACATTTCGCGGCTAACTAGGTGAAACGAGACCAACAAGCCACGAGTTCTGAAATCAAAATCCGAAAAGCCAGGATCGTAGAGCTCGAAAAGTAGTGTGAAATCAAGCTAAAAATCACCGAATTCAGAACTCGGAGTCAACGGATATTCATAAAACCGTTTACGTAAAGAAACCACATTTCGCGGCTCACTAGGTGAAACGAGACCAACTAGCCACGAGTTCTGAAATCAAAATCCAAAACTCCAGGATCGTGGAGCTCGAAAAGTAGTGTGAAATCAAGCTAAAAATCACCGAATTCAGAACTCGGAGTCAACGGATATTCATAAAACCGTTTACGTAAAGAAACCACATTTCGCGGCTAACTAGGTGAAACGAGACCAACTAGCCACGAGTTCTGAAATCAAAATCCGAAACGCCAGGATCGTAGAGCTCGAAAAGTAGTGTGAAATCAAGCTAAAAATCACCGAATTCAGAACTCGGAGTCAACGGATATTCATAAAACCGTTTACGTAAAGAAACCACATTTCGCGGCTAACTAGGTGAAACGAGACCAACTAGCCACGAGTTCTGAAATCAAAATCCGAAACGCCAGGATCGTAGAGCTCGAAAATTAGTGTGAAATCAAGCTAAAAATCACCGAATTCAGAACTCGGAGTCAACGGATATTCATAAAACCGTTTACGTAAAGAAACCACATTTCGCGGCTAACTAGGTGAAACGAGACCCTAGCCACGAGTTCTGAAATCAAAATCCGAAACGCCAGGATCGTAGAGCTCGAAAAGTAGTGTGAAATCAAGCTAAAAATCACCGAATTCAGAACTCGGAGTCAACGAATATTCATAAAACCGTTTACGTAAAGAAACCACATTTCGCGGCTAACTAGGTGAAACGAGACCTACTAGCCACGAGTTCTGAAATCAAAATCCGAAACGCCAGGATTGTAGAGCTCGAAAAGTAGTGCGAAATCAAGCTAAAAATCACCGAATTCATAACTCGGAGTCAACGGATATTCATAAAACCGTTTACGTAAAGAAACCACATTTCGCGGCTAACTAGGTGAAACGATACCAACAAGCCACGAGTTCTGAAATCAAAATCCGAAATGCCAGGATCGTAGAGCTCGAAAATTAGTGTGAAATCAAGCTAAAAATCACCGAATTCAGAACTCGGAGTCAACGGATATTCATAAAACCGTTTACGTAAAGAAACCACATTTCGCGGCTAACTAGGTGAAACGAGACCAACTAGCCACGAGTTCTGAAATCAAAATCCGAAACGCCAGGATTGTAGAGCTCGAAAATTAGTGTGAAATCAGGCTAAAAATCACCGAATTCATAACTCGGAGTCAACGGATATTCATAAAACCGTTTACGTAAAGAAACCACATTTCGCGGCTAACTAGGTGAAACGAGACCAACTAGCCACGAGTTCTGAAATCAAAATCCGCAATGCCAGGATCGTAGAGCTCGAAAATTAGTTTGTAATCAAGCTAAAAATCACCGAATTCAGAACTCGGAGTCAACGGATATTCATAAAACCGTTTACGTAAAGAAACCACATTTCGCGGCTAACTAGGTGAAACGAGACCAACTAGCCACGAGTTCTGAAATCAAAATCCGAAACGCCAGGATCGTAGAGCTCGAAAAGTAGTGTGAAATCAAGCTAAAAATCACTGAAATTCAGAACTCGGAGTCAACGGATATTCATAAAACCGTTTACGTAAAGAAACCACATTTCGCGGCCAACTAGGTGAAACGAGACCTACCAGCCACGAGTTCTGAAATCAAAATCCGAAACGCCAGGATTGTAGAGCTCGAAAAGTAGTGTGAAATCACGCTAAAAATCACCGAATTCAGAACTCGGAGTCAACGGATATTCATAAAACCGTTTACGTAAAGAAACCACATTTCGCGGCTAACTAGGTGAAACGAGACCAACTAGCCACGAGTTCTGAAATCAAAATCCGAAATGCCAGGATTGTAGAGCTCGAAAAGTAGTGTGAAATCAAGCTAAAAATCACCGAATTCAGAACTCGGAGTCAACGGATATTCATAAAACCGTTTACGTAAAGAAACCACATTTCACGGCTAACTAGGTGAAACGAGACCAACTAGCCACGAGTTCTGAAATCAAAATCCGAAACTCCAGGATCGTAGAGCTCGAAAAGTAGTGTGTAATCAAGCTAAGAATCACCGAATTCAGAACTCGGAGTCAACGGATATTCATAAAACCGTTTACGTAAAGAAACCACATTTCGCGGCTAACTAGGTGAAACGAGACCAACTAGCCACGAGTTCTGAAATCAAAATCCGCAATGCCAGGATCGTAGAGCTCGAAAATTAGTTTGTAATCAAGCTAAAAATCACCGAATTCAGAACTCGGAGTCAACGGATATTCATAAAACCGTTTACGTAAAGAAACCACATTTCGCGGCCAACTAGGTGAAACGAGACCTACTAGCCACGAGTTCTGAAATCAAAATCCGAAACGCCAGGATCGTAGAGCTCGAAAATTAGTGTGTAATCAAGCTAAAAATCACCGAATTCAGAACTCGGAGTCAACGGATATTCATAAAACCGTTTACGTAAAGAAACCACATTTCGCGGCTAACTAGGTGAAACGAGACCAACTAGCCACGAGTTCTGAAATCAAAATCCGAAACGCCAGGATCGTAGAGCTCGAAAAGTAGTGTGAAATCAAGCTAAAAATCACCGAATTCAGAAATCGGAGTCAACGGATATTCATAAAACCGTTTACGTAAAGAAACCACATTTCGCGGCCAACTAGGTGAAACGAGACCTACTAGCCACGAGTTCTGAAATCAAAATCCGAAACGCCCGGATTGTAGAGCTCGAAAAGTAGTGTGAAATCACGCTAAAAATCACCGAATTCAGAACTCGGAGTCAACGGATATTCATAAAACCGTTTACGTAAAGAAACCACATTTCGCGGCTAACTAGGTGAAACGAGACCAACTAGCCACGAGTTCTGAAATCAAAATCCGAAATGCCAGGATTGTAGAGCTCGAAAAGTAGTGTGAAATCAAGCTAAAAATCACCGAATTCAGAACTCGGAGTCAACGGATATTCATAAAACCGTTTACGTAAAGAAACCACATTTCACGGCTAACTAGGTGAAACGAGACCAACTAGCCACGAGTTCTGAAATCAAAATCCGAAACTCCAGGATCGTAGAGCTCGAAAAGTAGTGTGTAATCAAGCTAAGAATAACCGAATTCAGAACTCGGAGTCAACGGATATTCATAAAACCGTTTACGTAAAGAAACCACATTTCGCGGCTAACAAGGTGAAACGAGACCAACTAGCCACGAGTTCTGAAATCAAAATCCGAAACGCCAGGATTGTAGAGCTCGAAAAGTAGTGTGAAATCACGATAAAAATCACCGAATTCAGAACTCGGAGTCAACGGATATTCATAAAACCGTTTACGTAAAGAAACCATATTTCGCGGCTAACTAGGTGAAACGAGACCAACTAGCCACGAGTTCTGAAATCAAAATCCGAAACGCCAGGATCGTAGAGCTCGAAAAGTAGTGTGAAATCAAGCTAAAAATCACCGAATTCAGAACTCGGAGTCAACGGATATTCATAAAACCGTTTACGTAAAGAAACCACATTTCGCGGCTAACTAGGTGAAACGAGACCTACTAGCCACGAGTTCTGAAATTAAAATCCGAAACGCCAGGATTGTAGAGCTCGAAAAGTAGTGTGAAATCACGCTAAAAATCACCGAATTCAGAACTCGGAGTCAACGGATATTCATAAAACCGTTTACGTAAAGAAACCACATTTCGCGGCTAACTAGGTGAAACGAGACCAACTAGCCACGAGTTCTGAAATCAAAATCCGAAACGCCAAGATCGTAGAGCTCGAAAATTAGTGTGAAATCAAGCTAAAAATCACCGAATTCAGAACTCGGAGTCAACGGATATTCATAAAACCGTTTACGTAAAGAAACCACATTTCGCGGCTAACTAGGTGAAACGAGACCCTAGCCACGAGTTCTGAAATCAAAATCCGAAACGCCAGGATCGTAGAGCTCGAAAAGTAGTGTGAAATCAAGCTAAAAATCACCGAATTCAGAACTCGGAGTCAACGAATATTCATAAAACCGTTTACGTAAAGAAACCACATTTCGCGGCTAACTAGGTGAAACGAGACCTACTAGCCACGAGTTCTGAAATCAAAATCCGAAACGCCAGGATTGTAGAGCTCGAAAAGTAGTGCGAAATCAAGCTAAAAATCACCGAATTCAGAACTCGGAGTCAACGGATATCCATAAAACCGTTTACGTAAAGAAACCACATTTCGCGGCTAACTAGGTGAAACGAGACCTACTAGCCACGAGTTCTGAAATCAAAATCCGAAACGCCAGGATTGTAGAGCTCGAAAAGTAGTGTGAAATCACGCTAAAAATCACCGAATTCAGAACTCGGAGTCAACGGATATTCATAAAACCGTTTACGTAAAGAAACCACATTTCGCGGCTAACTAGGTGAAACGAGACCAACTAGCCACGAGTTCTGAAATCAAAATCCGAAACGCCAGGATTGTAGAGCTCGAAAAGTAGTGCGAAATCAAGCTAAAAATCACCGAATTCATAACTCGGAGTCAACGGATATTCATAAAACCGTTTACGTAAAGAAACCACATTTCGCGGCTAACTAGGTGAAACGAGACCAACAAGCCACGAGTTCTGAAATCAAAATCCGAAAAGCCAGGATCGTAGAGCTCGAAAAGTAGTGTGAAATCAAGCTAAAAATCACCGAATTCAGAACTCGGAGTCAACGGATATTCATAAAACCGTTTACGTAAAGAAACCACATTTCGCGGCTCACTAGGTGAAACGAGACCAACTAGCCACGAGTTCTGAAATCAAAATCCAAAACTCCAGGATCGTGGAGCTCGAAAAGTAGTGTGAAATCAAGCTAAAAATCACCGAATTCAGAACTCGGAGTCAACGGATATTCATAAAACCGTTTACGTAAAGAAACCACATTTCGCGGCTAACTAGGTGAAACGAGACCAACTAGCCACGAGTTCTGAAATCAAAATCCGAAACGCCAGGATCGTAGAGCTCGAAAAGTAGTGTGAAATCAAGCTAAAAATCACCGAATTCAGAACTCGGAGTCAACGGATATTCATAAAACCGTTTACGTAAAGAAACCACATTTCGCGGCTAACTAGGTGAAACGAGACCAACTAGCCACGAGTTCTGAAATCAAAATCCGAAACGCCAGGATCGTAGAGCTCGAAAATTAGTGTGAAATCAAGCTAAAAATCACCGAATTCAGAACTCGGAGTCAACGGATATTCATAAAACCGTTTACGTAAAGAAACCACATTTCGCGGCTAACTAGGTGAAACGAGACCCTAGCCACGAGTTCTGAAATCAAAATCCGAAACGCCAGGATCGTAGAGCTCGAAAAGTAGTGTGAAATCAAGCTAAAAATCACCGAATTCAGAACTCGGAGTCAACGAATATTCATAAAACCGTTTACGTAAAGAAACCACATTTCGCGGCTAACTAGGTGAAACGAGACCTACTAGCCACGAGTTCTGAAATCAAAATCCGAAACGCCAGGATTGTAGAGCTCGAAAAGTAGTGCGAAATCAAGCTAAAAATCACCGAATTCATAACTCGGAGTCAACGGATATTCATAAAACCGTTTACGTAAAGAAACCACATTTCGCGGCTAACTAGGTGAAACGATACCAACAAGCCACGAGTTCTGAAATCAAAATCCGAAATGCCAGGATCGTAGAGCTCGAAAATTAGTGTGAAATCAAGCTAAAAATCACCGAATTCAGAACTCGGAGTCAACGGATATTCATAAAACCGTTTACGTAAAGAAACCACATTTCGCGGCTAACTAGGTGAAACGAGACCAACTAGCCACGAGTTCTGAAATCAAAATCCGAAACGCCAGGATTGTAGAGCTCGAAAATTAGTGTGAAATCAGGCTAAAAATCACCGAATTCATAACTCGGAGTCAACGGATATTCATAAAACCGTTTACGTAAAGAAACCACATTTCGCGGCTAACTAGGTGAAACGAGACCAACTAGCCACGAGTTCTGAAATCAAAATCCGCAATGCCAGGATCGTAGAGCTCGAAAATTAGTTTGTAATCAAGCTAAAAATCACCGAATTCAGAACTCGGAGTCAACGGATATTCATAAAACCGTTTACGTAAAGAAACCACATTTCGCGGCTAACTAGGTGAAACGAGACCAACTAGCCACGAGTTCTGAAATCAAAATCCGAAACGCCAGGATCGTAGAGCTCGAAAAGTAGTGTGAAATCAAGCTAAAAATCACTGAAATTCAGAACTCGGAGTCAACGGATATTCATAAAACCGTTTACGTAAAGAAACCACATTTCGCGGCCAACTAGGTGAAACGAGACCTACCAGCCACGAGTTCTGAAATCAAAATCCGAAACGCCAGGATTGTAGAGCTCGAAAAGTAGTGTGAAATCACGCTAAAAATCACCGAATTCAGAACTCGGAGTCAACGGATATTCATAAAACCGTTTACGTAAAGAAACCACATTTCGCGGCTAACTAGGTGAAACGAGACCAACTAGCCACGAGTTCTGAAATCAAAATCCGAAATGCCAGGATTGTAGAGCTCGAAAAGTAGTGTGAAATCAAGCTAAAAATCACCGAATTCAGAACTCGGAGTCAACGGATATTCATAAAACCGTTTACGTAAAGAAACCACATTTCACGGCTAACTAGGTGAAACGAGACCAACTAGCCACGAGTTCTGAAATCAAAATCCGAAACTCCAGGATCGTAGAGCTCGAAAAGTAGTGTGTAATCAAGCTAAGAATCACCGAATTCAGAACTCGGAGTCAACGGATATTCATAAAACCGTTTACGTAAAGAAACCACATTTCGCGGCTAACTAGGTGAAACGAGACCAACTAGCCACGAGTTCTGAAATCAAAATCCGCAATGCCAGGATCGTAGAGCTCGAAAATTAGTTTGTAATCAAGCTAAAAATCACCGAATTCAGAACTCGGAGTCAACGGATATTCATAAAACCGTTTACGTAAAGAAACCACATTTCGCGGCCAACTAGGTGAAACGAGACCTACTAGCCACGAGTTCTGAAATCAAAATCCGAAACGCCAGGATTGTAGAGCTCGAAAAGTAGTGTGAAATCACGCTAAAAATCACCGAATTCAGAACTCGGAGTCAACGGATATTCATAAAACCGTTTACGTAAAGAAACCACATTTAGCGGCTAACTAGGTGAAACGAGACCAACTAGCCACGAGTTCTGAAATCAAAATCCGCAACGCCAGGATCGTAGAGCTCGAAAATTAGTTTGTAATCAAGCTAAAAATCACCGAATTCAGAACTCGGAGTCAACGGATATTCATAAAACCGTTTACGTAAAGAAACCACATTTCGCGGCTAACTAGGTGAAACGAGACCAACTAGCCACGAGTTCTGAAATCAAAATCCGAAATGCCAGGATCGTAGAGCTCGAAAAGTAGTGTGAAATCAAGCTAAAAATCACTGAAATTCAGAACTCGGAGTCAACGGATATTCATAAAACCGTTTACGTAAAGAAACAACATTTCGCGGCCAACTAGGTGAAACGAGACCTACTAGCCACGAGTTCTGAAATCAAAATCCGAAACGCCAGGATTGTAGAGCTCGAAAAGTAGTGTGAAATCACGCTAAAAATCACCGAATTCAGAACTCGGAGTCAACGGATATTCATAAAACCGTTTACGTAAAGAAACCACATTTCGCGGCTAACTAGGTGAAACGAGACCAACTAGCCACGAGTTCTGAAATCAAAATCCGAAATGCCAGGATTGTAGAGCTCGAAAAGTAGTGTGAAATCAAGCTAAAAATCACCGAATTCAGAACTCGGAGTCAACGGATATTCATAAAACCGTTTACGTAAAGAAACCACATTTCACGGCTAACTAGGTGAAACGAGACCAACTAGCCACGAGTTCTGAAATCAAAATCCGAAACTCCAGGATCGTAGAGCTCGAAAAGTAGTGTGTAATCAAGCTAAGAATCACCGAATTCAGAACTCGGAGTCAACGGATATTCATAAAACCGTTTACGTAAAGAAACCACATTTCGCGGCTAACAAGGTGAAACGAGACCAACTAGCCACGAGTTCTGAAATCAAAATCCGAAACGCCAGGATTGTAGAGCTCGAAAAGTAGTGTGAAATCACGCTAAAAATCACCGAATTCAGAACTCGGAGTCAACGGATATTCATAAAACCGTTTACGTAAAGAAACCACATTTCGCGGCTAACTAGGTGAAACGAGACCAACTAGCCACGAGTTCTGAAATCAAAATCCGAAACGCCAGGATCGTAGAGCTCGAAAAGTAGTGTGAAATCAAGCTAAAAATCACCGAATTCATAACTCGGAGTCAACGGATATTCATAAAACCGTTTACGTAAAGAAACCACATTTCGCGGCTAACTAGGTGAAACGAGACCTACTAGCCACGAGTTCTGAAATCAAAATCCGAAACGCCAGGATTGTAGAGCTCGAAAAGTAGTGTGAAATCACGCTAAAAATCACCGAATTCAGAACTCGGAGTCAACGGATATTCATAAAACCGTTTACGTAAAGAAACCACATTTCGCGGCTAACTAGGTGAAACGAGACCAACTAGCCACGAGTTCTGAAATCAAAATCCGAAACCCCAAGATCGTAGAGCTCGAAAATTAG
Source organism: Euonymus europaeus (assembly GCA_963580455.1). Taxonomy (NCBI): domain Eukaryota; kingdom Viridiplantae; phylum Streptophyta; class Magnoliopsida; order Celastrales; family Celastraceae; genus Euonymus; species Euonymus europaeus. The sequence goes on from OY756964.1 coordinate 930,879, forward strand.
TGTGAAATCAAGCTAAAAATCACCGAATTCAGAACTCGGAGTCAACGGATATTCATAAAACCGTTTACGTAAAGAAACCACATTTCGCGGCTAACTAGGTGAAACGAGACCCTAGCCACGAGTTCTGAAATCAAAATCCGAAACGCCAGGATCGTAGAGCTCGAAAAGTAGTGTGAAATCAAGCTAAAAATCACCGAATTCAGAACTCGGAGTCAACGAATATTCATAAAACCGTTTACGTAAAGAAACCACATTTCGCGGCTAACTAGGTGAAACGAGACCTACTAGCCACGAGTTCTGAAATCAAAATCCGAAACGCCAGGATTGTAGAGCTCGAAAAGTAGTGCGAAATCAAGCTAAAAATCACCGAATTCATAACTCGGAGTCAACGGATATTCATAAAACCGTTTACGTAAAGAAACCACATTTCGCGGCTAACTAGGTGAAACGAGACCAACAAGCCACGAGTTCTGAAATCAAAATCCGAAATGCCAGGATCGTAGAGCTCGAAAATTAGTGTGAAATCAAGCTAAAAATCACCGAATTCAGAACTCGGAGTCAACGGATATTCATAAAACCGTTTACGTAAAGAAACCACATTTCGCGGCTAACTAGGTGAAACGAGACCAACTAGCCACGAGTTCTGAAATCAAAATCCGAAACGCCAGGATTGTAGAGCTCGAAAATTAGTGTGAAATCACGCTAAAAATCACCGAATTCAGAACTCGGAGTCAACGGATATTCATAAAACCGTTTACGTAAAGAAACCACATTTCGCGGCTAACTAGGTGAAACGAGACCAACTAGCCACGAGTTCTGAAATCAAAATCCGCAATGCCAGGATCGTAGAGCTCGAAAATTAGTTTGTAATCAAGCTAAAAATCACCGAATTCAGAACTCGGAGTCAACGGATATTCATAAAACCGTTTACGTAAAGAAACCACATTTCGCGGCTAACTAGGTGAAACGAGACCAACTAGCCACGAGTTCTGAAATCAAAATCCGAAACGCCAGGATCGTAGAGCTCGAAAAGTAGTGTGAAATCAAGCTAAAAATCACTGAAATTCAGAACTCGGAGTCAACGGATATTCATAAAACCGTTTACGTAAAGAAACCACATTTCGCGGCCAACTAGGTGAAACGAGACCTACTAGCCACGAGTTCTGAAATCAAAATCCGAAACGCCAGGATTGTAGAGCTCGAAAAGTAGTGTGAAATCACGCTAAAAATCACCGAATTCAGAACTCGGAGTCAACGGATATTCATAAAACCGTTTACGTAAAGAAACCACATTTCGCGGCTAACTAGGTGAAACGAGACCAACTAGCCACGAGTTCTGAAATCAAAATCCGAAACGCCAGGATCGTAGAGCTCGAAAAGTAGTGTGAAATCAAGCTAAAAATCACCGAATTCAGAACTCGGAGTCAACGGATATTCATAAAACCGTTTACGTAAAGAAACCACATTTCGCGGCTAACTAGGTGAAACGAGACCAACTAGCCACGAGTTCTGAAATCAAAATCCGAAACGCCAGGATTGTAGAGCTCGAAAATTAGTGTGAAATCACGCTAAAAATCGCCGAATTCAGAACTCGGAGTCAACGGATATTCATAAAACCGTTTACGTAAAGAAACCACATTTCGCGGCTAACTAGGTGAAACGTGACCAACTAGCCACGAGTTCTGAAATCAATATCCGCAATGCCAGGATCGTAGAGCTCGAAAATTAGTTTGTAATCAAGCTAAAAATCACCGAATTCAGAACTCGGAGTCAACGGATATTCATAAAACCGTTTACGTAAAGAAACCACATTTCGCGGCTAACTAGGTGAAACGAGACCAACTAGCCACGAGTTCTGAAATCAAAATCCGAAACGCCAGGATCGTAGAGCTCGAAAAGTAGTGTGAAATCAAGCTAAAAATCACTGAAATTCAGAACTCGGAGTCAACGGATATTCATAAAACCGTTTACGTAAAGAAACCACATTTCGCGGCCAACTAGGTGAAACGAGACCTACTAGCCACGAGTTCTGAAATCAAAATCCGAAACGCCAGGATTGTAGAGCTCGAAAAGTAGTGTGAAATCACGCTAAAAATCACCGAATTCAGAACTCGGAGTCAACGGATATTCATAAAACCGTTTACGTAAAGAAACCACATTTCGCGGCTAACTAGGTGAAACGAGACCAACTAGCCACGAGTTCTGAAATCAAAATCCGAAACGCCAGGATTGTAGAGCTCGAAAAGTAGTGTGAAATCACGCTAAAAATCACCGAATTCAGAACTCGGAGTCAACGGATATTCATAAAACCGTTTACGTAAAGAAACCACATTTCGCGGATAACTAGGTGAAACGAGACCAACTAGCCACGAGTTCTGAAATCAAAATCCGAAACGCCAGGATCGTAGAGCTCGAAAAGTAGTGTGAAATCAAGCTAAAAATCACCGAATTCAGAACTCGGAGTCAACGGATATTCATAAAACCGTTTACGTAAAGAAACCACATTTCGCGGCTAACTAGGTGAAACGAGACCTACTAGCCACGAGTTCTGAAATCAAAATCCGAAACGCCAGGATTGTAGAGCTCGAAAAGTAGTGTGAAATCACGCTAAAAATCGCCGAATTCAGAACTCGGAGTCAACGGATATTCATAAAACCGTTTACGTAAAGAAACCACATTTCGCGGCTAACTAGGTGAAACGAGACCAACTAGCCACGAGTTCTGAAATCAAAATCCGAAACGCCAAGATCGTAGAGCTCGAAAATTAGTGTGAAATCAAGCTAAAAATCACCGAATTCAGAACTCGGAGTCAACGGATATTCATAAAACCGTTTACGTAAAGAAACCACATTTCGCGGCTAACTAGGTGAAACGAGACCCTAGCCACGAGTTCTGAAATCAAAATCCGAAACGCCAGGATCGTAGAGCTCGAAAAGTGGTGTGAAATCAAGCTAAAAATCACCGAATTCAGAACTCGAAGTCAACGAATATTCATAAAACCGTTTACGTAAAGAAACCACATTTCGCGGCTAACTAGGTGAAACGAGACCTACTAGCCACGAGTTCTGAAATCAAAATCCGAAACGCCAGGATTGTAGAGCTCGAAAAGTAGTGCGAAATCAAGCTAAAAATCACCGAATTCATAACTCGGAGTCAACGGATATTCATAAAACCGTTTACGTAAAGAAACCACATTTCGCGGCTAACTAGGTGAAACGAGACCAACAAGCCACGAGTTCTGAAATCAAAATCCGAAATGCCAGGATCGTAGAGCTCGAAAATTAGTGTGAAATCAAGCTAAAAATCACCGAATTCAGAACTCGGAGTCAACGGATATTCATAAAACCGTTTACGTAAAGAAACCACATTTCGCGGCTAACTAGGTGAAACGAGACCAACTAGCCACGAGTTCTGAAATCAAAATCCGAAACGCCAGGATTGTAGAGCTCGAAAATTAGTGTGAAATCACGCTAAAAATCACCGAATTCATAACTCGGAGTCAACGGATATTCATAAAACCGTTTACGTAAAGAAACCACATTTCGCGGCTAACTAGGTGAAACGAGACCAACTAGCCACGAGTTCTGAAATCAAAATCCGCAATGCCAGGATCGTAGAGCTCGAAAATTAGTTTGTAATCAAGCTAAAAATCACCGAATTCAGAACTCGGAGTCAACGGATATTCATAAAACCGTTTACGTAAAGAAACCACATTTCGCGGCTAACTAGGTGAAACGAGACCAACTAGCCACGAGTTCTGAAATCAAAATCCGAAACGCCAGGATCGTAGAGCTCGAAAAGTAGTGTGAAATCAAGCTAAAAATCACTGAAATTCAGAACTCGGAGTCAACGGATATTCATAAAACCGTTTACGTAAAGAAACCACATTTCGCGGCCAACTAGGTGAAACGAGACCTACTAGCCACGAGTTCTGAAATCAAAATCCGAAACGCCAGGATTGTAGAACTCGAAAAGTAGTGTGAAATCTCGCTAAAAATCACCGAATTCAGAACTCGGAGTCAACGGATATTCATAAAACCGTTTACGTAAAGAAACCACATTTCGCGGCTAACTAGGTGAAACGAGACCAACTAGCCACGAGTTCTGAAATCAAAATCCGAAATGCCAGGATTGTAGAGCTCGAAAAGTAGTGTGAAATCAAGCTAAAAATCACCGAATTCAGAACTCGGAGTCAACGGATATTCATAAAACCGTTTACGTAAAGAAACCACATTTCACGGCTAACTAGGTGAAACGAGACCAACTAGCCACGAGTTCTGAAATCAAAATCCGAAACTCCAGGATCGTAGAGCTCGAAAAGTAGTGTGTAATCAAGCTAAGAATCACCGAATTCAGAACTCGGAGTCAACGGATATTCATAAAACCGTTTACGTAAAGAAACCACATTTCGCGGCTAACAAGGTGAAACGAGACCAACTAGCCACGAGTTCTGAAATCAAAATCCGAAACGCCAGGATCGTAGAGCTCGAAAAGTAGTGTGAAATCAAGCTAAAAATCACCGAATTCAGAACTCGGAGTCAACGGATATTCATAAAACCGTTTACGTAAAGAAACCACATTTCGCGGCTAACTAGGTGAAACGAGACCTACTAGCCACGAGTTCTGAAATCAAAATCCGAAATGCCAGGATTGTAGAGCTCGAAAAGTAGTGTGAAATCACGCTAAAAATCACCGAATTCAGAACTCGGAGTCAACGGATATTCATAAAACCGTTTACGTAAAGAAACCACATTTCGCGGCTAACTAGGTGAAACGAGACCAACTAGCCACGAGTTCTGAAATCAAAATCCGAAACGCCAAGATCGTAGAGCTCGAAAATTAGTGTGAAATCAAGCTAAAAATCACCGAATTCAGAACTCGGAGTCAACGGATATTCGTAAAACCGTTTACGTAAAGAAACCACATTTCGCGGCTAACTAGGTGAAACGAGACCAACTAGCCACGAGTTCTGAAATCAAAATCCGAAATGCCAGGATCGTAGAGCTCGAAAAATAGTGTGAAATCAAGCTAAAAATCACCGAATTCAGAACTCGGAGTCAACGGATATTCATAAAACCGTTTACGTAAAGAATCCACATTTCGCGGCCAACTAGGTGAAACGAGACCTACTAGCCACGAGTTCTGAAATCAAAATCCGAAACGACAGGATTGTAGAGCTCGAAAAGTAGTGTGAAATCACGCTAAAAATCACCGAATTCAGAACTCGGAGTCAACGGATATTCATAAAACCGTTTACGTAAAGAAACCACATTTCGCGGCTAACTAGTTGAAACGGGACCAACTAGCCACGAGTTCTGAAATCAAAATCCGAAATGCCAGGATTGTAGAGCTCGAAAAGTAGTGTGAAATCACGCTAAAAATCACCGAATTCAGAACTCGGAGTCAACGGATATTCATAAAACCGTTTACGTAAAGAAACCACATTTCGCGGCTAACTAGGTGAAACGAGACCAACTAGCCACGAGTTCTGAAATCAAAATCCGAAACGCCAAGATCGTAGAGCTCGAAAATTAGTGTGAAATCAAGCTAAAAATCACCGAATTCAGAACTCGGAGTCAACGGATATTCGTAAAACCGTTTACGTAAAGAAACCACATTTCGCGGCTAACTAGGTGAAACGAGACCAACTAGCCACGAGTTCTGAAATCAAAATCCGAAACTCCAGGATCGTAGAGCTCGAAAAGTAGTGTGAAATCAAGCTAAAAATCACCGAATTCAGAACTCGGAGTCAACGAATATTCATAAAACCGTTTACGTAAAGAAACCACATTTCGCGGCTAACTAGGTGAAACGAGACCAACTAGCCACAAGTTCTGAAATCAAAATCCGAAACGCCAGGATCGTAGAGCTCGAAAAATAGTGTGTAATCAAGCTAAAAATCACCGAATTCAGAACTCGGAGTCAACGGATATTCATAAAACCGTTTACGTAAAGAAACCACATTTCGCGGCTAACTAGTTGAAACGGGACCAACTAGCCACGAGTTCTGAAATCAAAATCCGAAACGCCAGGATCGTAGAGCTCGAAAAATAGTGTGAAATCAAGCTAAAAATCACCGAATTCAGAACTCGGAGTCAACGGATATTCATAAAACCGTTTACGTAAAGAATCCACATTTCGCGGCCAACTAGGTGAAACGAGACCTACTAGCCACGAGTTCTGAAATCAAAATCCGAAACGACAGGATTGTAGAGCTCGAAAAGTAGTGTGAAATCACGCTAAAAATCACCGAATTCAGAACTCGGAGTCAACGGATATTCATAAAACCGTTTACGTAAAGAAACCACATTTCGCGGCTAACTAGTTGAAACGGGACCAACTAGCCACGAGTTCTGAAATCAAAATCCGAAATGCCAGGATTGTAGAGCTCGAAAAGTAGTGTGAAATCACGCTAAAAATCACCGAATTCAGAACTCGGAGTCAACGGATATTCATAAAACCGTTTACGTAAAGAAACCACATTTCGCGGCTAACTAGGTGAAACGAGACCAACTAGCCACGAGTTCTGAAATCAAAATCCGAAACACCAAGATCGTAGAGCTCGAAAATTAGTGTGAAATCAAGCTAAAAATCACCGAATTCAGAACTCGGAGTCAACGGATATTCGTAAAACCGTTTACGTAAAGAAACCACATTTCGCGGCTAACTAGGTGAAACGAGACCAACTAGCCACGAGTTCTGAAATCAAAATCCGAAACTCCAGGATCGTAGAGCTCGAAAAGTAGTGTGAAATCAAGCTAAAAATCACCGAATTCAGAACTCGGAGTCAACGAATATTCATAAAACCGTTTACGTAAAGAAACCACATTTCGCGGCTAACTAGGTGAAACGAGACCTACTAGCCACAAGTTCTGAAATCAAAATCCGAAATGCCAGGATTGTAGAGCTCGAAAAGTAGTGCGAAATCAAGCTAAAAATCACCGAATTCATAACTCGGAGTCAACGGATATTCATAAAACCGTTTACGTAAAGAAACCACATTTCGCGGCTAACTAGGTGAAACGAGACCAACAAGCCACGATTTCTGAAATCAAAATCCCAAATGCCAGGATCGTAGAGCTCGAAAATTAGTGTGAAATCAAGCTAAAAATCACCGAATTCAGAACTCGGAGTCAACGGATATTCGTAAAACCGTTTACGTAAAGAAACCACATTTCGCGGCTAACTAGGTGAAATGAGACCAACTAGCCACGAGTTCTGAAATCAAAATCCGAAACGCCAGGATTGTAGAGCTCGAAAAGTAGTTTGAAATCACGCTAAAAATCACCGAATTCATAACTCGGAGTCAACGGATATTCATAAAACCGTTTACGTAAAGAAACCACATTTCGCGGCTAACTAGGTGAAACGAGACCAACTAGCCACGAGTTCTGAAATCAAAATCCGAAACGCCAGGATCGTAGAGCTCGAAAATTAGTGTGTAATCAAGCTAAAAATCACCGAATTCAGAACTCGGAGTCAACGGATATTCATAAAACCGTTTACGTAAAGAAACCACATTTCGCGGCTAACTAGGTGAAACGAGACCAACTAGCCACGAGTTCTGAAATCAAAATCCGAAACTCCAGGATCGTAGAGCTCGAAAAATAGTGTGAAATGAAGCTAAAAATCACCGAATTCAGAACTCGGAGTCAACGGATATTCATAAAACCGTTTACGTAAATAAACCACATTTCGCGGCCAACTAGGTGAAACGAGACCTACTAGCCACGAGTTCTGAAATCAAAATCCGAAACGCCAGGATTGTAGAGCTCGGAAAGTAGTGTGAAATCACGCTAAAAATCACCGAATTCAGAACTCGGAGTCAACGGATATTCATAAAACCGTTTACGTAAAGAAACCACATTTCGCGGCTAACTAGGTGAAACGAGACCAACTAGCCACGAGTTCTGAAATCAAAATCCGAAACGCCAGGATCGTAGAGCTCGAAACGTAGTGTGAAATCAAGCTAAAAATCACCGAATTCAGAACTCGGAGTCAACGGATATTCATAAAACCGTTTACGTAAAGAAACCACATTTCGCGGCTAACTAGGTGAAACGAGACCTACTAGCCACGAGTTCTGAAATCAAAATCCGAAACGCCAGGATTGTAGAGCTCGAAAACTAGTGCGAAATCAAGCTAAAAATCACCGAATTCATAACTCGGAGTCAACGGATATTCATAAAACCGTTTACGTAAAGAAACCACATTTCGCGGCTAACTAGGTGAAATGAGACCAACAAGCCACGAGTTCTGAAATCAAAATCCGAAATGCCAGGATCGTAGAGCTCGAAAATTAGTGTGAAATCAAGCTAAAAATCACCGAATTCAGAACTCGGAGTCAACGGATATTCATAAAACCGTTTACGTAAAGAAACCACATTTCGCGGCTAACTAGGTGAAACGAGACCAACTAGCCACGAGTTCTGAAATCAAAATCCGAAACGCCAGGATTGTAGAGCTCGAAAAGTAGTGTGAAATCACGCTAAAAATCACCGAATTCAGAACTCGGAGTCAACGGATATTCATAAAACCGTTTACGTAAAGAAACCACATTTCGCGGCTAACTAGGTGAAACGAGACCTACTAGCCACGAGTTCTGAAATCAAAATCCGAAACGCCAGGATTGTAGAGCTCGAAAACTAGTGCGAAATCAAGCTAAAAATCACCGAATTCATAACTCGGAGTCAACGGATATTCATAAAACCGTTTACGTAAAGAAACCACATTTCGCGGCTAACTAGGTGAAACGAGACCAACAAGCCACGAGTTCTGAAATCAAAATCCGAAATGCCAGGATCGTAGAGCTCGAAAATTAGTGTGAAATCAAGCTAAAAATCACCGAATTCAGAACTCGGAGTCAACGGATATTCATAAAACCGTTTACGTAAAGAAACCACATTTCGCGGCTAACTAGGTGAAACGAGACCAACTAGCCACGAGTTCTGAAATCAAAATCCGAAACGCCAGGATTGTAGAGCTCGAAAAGTAGTGTGAAATCACGCTAAAAATCACCGAATTCATAACTCGGAGTCAACGGATATTCATAAAACCGTTTACGTAAAGAAACCACATTTCGCGGCTAACTAGGTGAAACGAGACCAACTAGCCACGAGTTCTGAAATCAAAATCCGAAATGCCAGGATCGTAGAGCTCGAAAATTAGTGTGTAATCAAGCTAAAAATCACCGAATTCAGAACTCGGAGTCAACGGATATTCAAAAAACCGTTTACGTAAAGAAACCACATTTCGCGGCTAACTAGGTGAAACGAGACCAACTAACCACGAGTTCTGAAATCAAAATCCGAAATGCCAGGATCGTAGAGCTCGAAAATTAGTGCGAAATCAAGCTAAAAATCACCGAATTCAGAACTCGGAGTCAACGGATATTCATAAAACCGTTTACGTAAAGAAACCACATTTCGCGGCTAACTAGGTGAAACGAGACCAACTAGCCACGAGTTCTGAAATCAAAATCCGAAACGCCTGGATTGTAGAGCTCGAAAAGTAGTGTGAAATCACGCTAAAAATCACCGAATTAATAACTCGGAGTCAACGGATATTCATAAAACCGTTTACGTAAAGAAACCACATTTCGCGGCTAACTAGGTGAAACGAGACCAACTAGCCACGAGTTCTGAAATCAAAATCCGAAACGCCAGGATCGTAGAGCTCGAAAATTAGTGTGTAATCAAGCTAAAAATCACCGAATTCAGAACTCGGAGTCAACGGATATTCATAAAACCGTTTACGTAAAGAAACCACATTTCGCGGCTAACTAGGTGAAACGAGACCAACTAGCCACGAGTTCTGAAATCAAAATCCGAAACACCAGGATCGTAGAGCTCGAAAATTAGTGTATAATCAAGCTAAAAATCACCGAATTCAGAACTCGGAGTCAACGGATATTCATAAAACCGTTTACGTAAAGAAACCACATTTCGCGGCTAACTAGGTGAAACGAGACCAACTAGCCACGAGTTCTGAAATCAAAATCCGAAACGCCAGGATTGTAGAGCTCGAAAAGTAGTGTGAAATTAAGCTAAAAATCACCGAATTCAGAACTCGGAGTCAACGGATATTCATAAAACCGTTTACGTAAAGAAACCACATTTCGCGGCCAACTAGGTGAAACGAGACCAACTAGCCACGAGTTCTGAAATCAAAATCCGAAACTGCAGGATTGTAGAGCTCGAAAAGTAGTGTGAAATCAAGCTAAAAATCACCGAATTCAGAACTCGGAGTCAACGGATATTCATAAATACGTTTACGTAAAGAAACCACATTTCGCGGCTAACTAAGTGAAACGAGACCAACTAGCCACGAGTTCTGAAATCAAAATCCGAAACTCCAGGATTGTAGAGCTCGAAAAGTAGTGTGAAATCAAGCTAAAAATCACCGAATTCAGAACTCGGAGTCAACGGATATTCATAAAACCGTTTACGTAAAGAAACCACATTTCGCGGCTAACTAGGTGAAACGAGACCAACTAGCCACGAGTTCTGAAATCAAAATCCGAAACTCCAGGATCGTGGAGCTCGAAAAGTAGTGTGAAATCAAGCTAAAAATCACCGAATTCAGAACTCGGAGTCAACGGATATTCATAAAACCGTTTACGTAAAGAAACCACATTTCGCGGCTAACTAGGTGAAACGAGACCAACTAGCCACGAGTTCTGAAATCAAAATCCGAAACGCCAGGATCGTAGAGCTCGAAAAGTAGTGTGAAATCAAGCTAAAAATCACCGAATTCAGAACTCGGAGTCAACGGATATTCATAAAACCGTTTACGTAAAGAAACCACATTTCGCGGCTAACTAGGTGAAACGAGACCAACTAGCCACGAGTTCTGAAATCAAAATCCGAAATGCCAGGATCGTAGAGCTCGAAAATTAGTGTGTAATCAAGCTAAAAATCACCGAATTCAGAACTCGGAGTCAACGGATATTCAAAAAACCGTTTACGTAAAGAAACCACATTTCGCGGCTAACTAGGTGAAACGAGACCAACTAACCACGAGTTCTGAAATCAAAATCCGAAATGCCAGGATCGTAGAGCTCGAAAATTAGTGCGAAATCAAGCTAAAAATCACCGAATTCAGAACTCGGAGTCAACGGATATTCATAAAACCGTTTACGTAAAGAAACCACATTTCGCGGCTAACTAGGTGAAACGAGACCAACTAGCCACGAGTTCTGAAATCAAAATCCGAAACGCCTGGATTGTAGAGCTCGAAAAGTAGTGTGAAATCACGCTAAAAATCACCGAATTAATAACTCGGAGTCAACGGATATTCATAAAACCGTTTACGTAAAGAAACCACATTTCGCGGCTAACTAGGTGAAACGAGACCAACTAGCCACGAGTTCTGAAATCAAAATCCGAAACGCCAGGATCGTAGAGCTCGAAAATTAGTGTGTAATCAAGCTAAAAATCACCGAATTCAGAACTCGGAGTCAACGGATATTCATAAAACCGTTTACGTAAAGAAACCACATTTCGCGGCTAACTAGGTGAAACGAGACCAACTAGCCACGAGTTCTGAAATCAAAATCCGAAACACCAGGATCGTAGAGCTCGAAAATTAGTGTATAATCAAGCTAAAAATCACCGAATTCAGAACTCGGAGTCAACGGATATTCATAAAACCGTTTACGTAAAGAAACCACATTTCGCGGCTAACTAGGTGAAACGAGACCAACTAGCCACGAGTTCTGAAATCAAAATCCGAAACGCCAGGATTGTAGAGCTCGAAAAGTAGTGTGAAATCAAGCTAAAAATCACCGAATTCAGAACTCGGAGTCAACGGATATTCATAAAACCGTTTACGTAAAGAAACCACATTTCGCGGCCAACTAGGTGAAACGAGACCAACTAGCCACGAGTTCTGAAATCAAAATCCGAAACTGCAGGATTGTAGAGCTCGAAAAGTAGTGTGAAATCAAGCTAAAAATCACCGAATTCAGAACTCGGAGTCAACGGATATTCATAAAACCGTTTACGTAAAGAAACCACATTTCGCGGCTAACTAAGTGAAACGAGACCAACTAGCCACGAGTTCTGAAATCAAAATCCGAAACTCCAGGATTGTAGAGCTCGAAAAGTAGTGTGAAATCAAGCTAAAAATCACCGAATTCAGAACTCGGAGTCAACGGATATTCATAAAACCGTTTACGTAAAGAAACCACATTTCGCGGCTAAATAGGTGAAACGAGACCAACTAGCCACGAGTTCTGAAATCAAAATCCGAAACTCCAGGATCGTGGAGCTCGAAAAGTAGTGTGAAATCAAGCTAAAAATCACCGAATTCAGAACTCGGAGTCAACGGATATTCATAAAACCGTTTACGTAAAGAAACCACATTTCGCGGCTAACTAGGTGAAACGAGACCAACTAGCCACGAGTTCTGAAATCAAAATCCGAAACGCCAGGATCGTAGAGCTCGAAAAGTAGTGTGAAATCAAGCTAAAAATCACCGAATTCAGAACTCGGAGTCAACGGATATTCATAAAACCGTTTACGTAAAGAAACCACATTTCGCGGCTAACTAGGTGAAACGAGACCAACTAGCCACGAGTTCTGAAATCAAAATCCGAAACACCAGGATCGTAGAGCTCGAAAATTAGTGTATAATCAAGCTAAAAATCACCGAATTCATAACTCGGAGTCAACGGATATTCATAAAACCGTTTACGTAAAGAAACCACATTTCGCGGCTAACTAGGTGAAACGAGACCAACTAGCCACGAGTTCTGAAATCAAAATCCGAAACGCCAGGATCGTAGAGCTCGAAAATTAGTGTGTAATCAAGCTAAAAATCACCGAATTCAGAACTCGGAGTCAACGGATATTCATAAAACCGTTTACGTAAAGAAACCACATTTCGCGGCTCACTAGGTGAAACGAGACCAACTAGCCACGAGTTCTGAAATCAAAATCCAAAACTCCAGGATCGTGGAGCTCGAAAAGTAGTGTGAAATCAAGCTAAAAATCACCGAATTCAGAACTCGGAGTCAACGGATATTCATAAAACCGTTTACGTAAAGAAACCACATTTCGCGGCTAACTAGGTGAAACGAGACCAACTAGCCACGAGTTCTGAAATCAAAATCCGAAACGCCAGGATCGTAGAGCTCGAAAAGTAGTGTGAAATCAAGCTAAAAATCACCGAATTCAGAACTCGGAGTCAACGGATATTCATAAAACCGTTTACGTAAAGAAACCACATTTCGCGGCTAACTGGGTGAAACGAGACCAACTAGCCACGAGTTCTGAAATCAAAATCCGAAACGCCAGGATCGTAGAGCTCGAAAAGTAGTGTGAAATCAAGCTAAAAATCACCGAATTCAGAACTCGGAGTCAACGGATATTCATAAAACCGTTTACGTAAAGAAACCACATTTCGCGGCTAACAAGGTGAAACGAGACCAACTAGCCACGAGTTCTGAAATCAAAATCCGAAACGCCAAGATGGTAGAGCTCGAAAAGTAGTGGGAAATCACGCTAAAAATCACCGAATTCAGAACTCGGAGTCAACGGATATTCATAAAACCGTTTACGTAAAGAAACCACATTTCGCGGCTAACTAGGTGAAACGAGACCAACTAGCCACGAGTTCTGAAATCAAAATCCGAAACGCCAGGATTGTAGAGCTCGAAAAGTAGTGCGAAATCAAGCTAAAAATCACCGAATTCAGAACTCGGAGTCAACGGATATTCATAAAACCGTTTACGTAAAGAAACCACATTTTGCGGCTAACTAGGTGAAACGAGACCAACTAGCCACGAGTTCTGAAATCAAAATCCGAAACGCCAGGATCGTAGAGCTCGAAATGTAGTGTGAAATCAAGCTAAAAATCACCGAATTCAGAACTCGGAGTCAACGGATATTCATAAAACCGTTTACGTAAAGAAACCACATTTCGCGGCTAACTAGGTGAAACGAGACCAACTAGCCACGAGTTCTGAAATCAAAATCCGAAACGCCAGGATTGTAGAGCTCGAAAAGTAGTGTGAAATCAAGCTAAAAATCACCGAATTCAGAACTCGGAGTCAACGGATATTCATAAAACCGTTTACGTAAAGAAACCACATTTCGCGGCCAACTAGGTGAAACGAGACCAACTAGCCACGAGTTCTGAAATCAAAATCCGAAACTGCAGGATTGTAGAGCTCGAAAAGTAGTGTGAAATCAAGCTAAAAATCACCGAATTCAGAACTCGGAGTCAACGGATATTCATAAAACCGTTTACGTAAAGAAACCACATTTCGCGGCTAACTAAGTGAAACGAGACCAACTAGCCACGAGTTCTGAAATCAAAATCCGAAACTCCAGGATTGTAGAGCTCGAAAAGTAGTGTGAAATCAAGCTAAAAATCACCGAATTCAGAACTCGGAGTCAACGGATATTCATAAAACCGTTTACGTAAAGAAACCACATTTCGCGGCTAACTAGGTGAAACGAGACCAACTAGCCACGAGTTCTGAAATCAAAATCCGAAACTCCAGGATCGTGGAGCTCGAAAAGTAGTGTGAAATCAAGCTAAAAATCACCGAATTCAGAACTCGGAGTCAACGGATATTCATAAAACCGTTTACGTAAAGAAACCACATTTCGCGGCTAACTAGGTGAAACGAGACCAACTAGCCACGAGTTCTGAAATCAAAATCCGAAACGCCAGGATCGTAGAGCTCGAAAAGTAGTGTGAAATCAAGCTAAAAATCACCGAATTCAGAACTCGGAGTCAACGGATATTCATAAAACCGTTTACGTAAAGAAACCACATTTCGCGGCTAACTAGGTGAAACGAGACCAACTAGCCACGAGTTCTGAAATCAAAATCCGAAACACCAGGATCGTAGAGCTCGAAAATTAGTGTATAATCAAGCTAAAAATCACCGAATTCATAACTCGGAGTCAACGGATATTCATAAAACCGTTTACGTAAAGAAACCACATTTCGCGGCTAACTAGGTGAAACGAGACCAACTAGCCACGAGTTCTGAAATCAAAATCCGAAACGCCAGGATCGTAGAGCTCGAAAATTAGTGTGTAATCAAGCTAAAAATCACCGAATTCAGAACTCGGAGTCAACGGATATTCATAAAACCGTTTACGTAAAGAAACCACATTTCGCGGCTAACTAGGTGAAACGAGACCAACTAGCCACGAGTTCTGAAATCAAAATCCGAAACACCAGGATCGTAGAGCTCGAAAATTAGTGTATAATCAAGCTAAAAATCACCGAATTCAGAACTCGGAGTCAACGGATATTCATAAAACCGTTTACGTAAAGAAACCACATTTCGCGGCTAACTAGGTGAAACGAGACCAACTAGCCACGAGTTCTGAAATCAAAATCCGAAACTCCAGGATCGTGGAGCTCGAAAAGTAGTGGGAAATCAAGCTAAAAATCACCGAATTCAGAACTCGGAGTCAACGGATATTCATAAAACCGTTTACGTAAAGAAACCACATTTCGCGGCTAACTAGGTGAAACGAGACCAACTAGCCACGAGTTCTGAAATCAAAATCCGAAACGGCAGGATCGTAGAGCTCGAAAAGTAGTGTGAAATCAAGCTAAAAATCACCGAATTCAGAACTCGGAGTCAACGGATATTCATAAAACCGTTTACGTAAAGAAACCACATTTCGAGGCTAACTAGGTGAAACGAGACCAACTAGCCACGAGTTCTGAAATCAAAATCCGAAACACCAGGATCGTAGAGCTCGAAAATTAGTGTATAATCAAGCTAAAAATCACCGAATTCAGAACTCGGAGTCAACGGATATTCATAAAACCGTTTACGTAAAGAAACCACATTTCGCGGCTAACTAGGTGAAACGAGACCAACTAGCCACGAGTTCTGAAATCAAAATCCGAAACGCCAGGATCGTAGAGCTCGAAAATTAGTGTGTAATCAAGCTAAAAATCACCGAATTCAGAACTCGGAGTCAACGGATATTCATAAAACCGTTTACGTAAAGAAACCACATTTCGCGGCTAACTAGGTGAAACGAGACCAACTAGCCACGAGTTCTGAAATCAAAATCCGAAACACCAGGATCGTAGAGCTCGAAAAGTAGTGTGAAATCAAGCTAAAAATCACCGAATTCAGAACTCGGAGTCAACGGATATTCATAAAACCGTTTACGTAAAGAAACCACATTTCGCGGCTAACTAGGTGAAACGAGACCAACTAGCCACGAGTTCTGAAATCAAAATCCGAAACTCCAGGATTGTAGAGCTCGAAAAGTAGTGTGAAATCAAGCTAAAAATCACCGAATTCAGAACTCGGAGTCAACGGATATTCATAAAACCGTTTACGTAAAGAAACCACATTTCGCGGCTCACTAGGTGAAACGAGACCAACTAGCCACGAGTTCTGAAATCAAAATCCAAAACTCCAGGATCGTGGAGCTCGAAAAGTAGTGTGAAATCAAGCTAAAAATCACCGAATTCAGAAATCAGAGTCAACGGATATTCATAAAACCGTTTACGTAAAGAAACCACATTTCGCGGCTAACTAGGTGAAACGAGACCAACTAGCCACGAGTTCTGAAATCAAAATCCGAAACGCCAGGATCGTAGAGCTCGAAAAGTAGTGTGAAATCAAGCTAAAAATCACCGAATTCAGAACTCGGAGTCAACGGATATTCATAAAACCGTTTACGTAAAGAAACCACATTTCGCGGCTAACTAGGTGAAACGAGACCAACTAGCCACGAGTTCTGAAATCGAAATCCGAAACGCCAAGATCGTAGAGCTCGAAAATTAGTGTGAAATCAAGCTAAAAATCACCGAATTCAGAACTCGGAGTCAACGGATATTCATAAAACCGTTTACGTAAAGAAACCACATTTCGCGGCTAACTAGGTGAAACGAGACCAACTAGCCACGAGTTCTGAAATCAAAATCCGAAACGCCAGGATCGTAGAGCTCGAAAAGTAGTGTGAAATCAAGCTAAAAATCACCGAATTCAGAACTCGGAGTCAACGGATATTCATAAAACCGTTTACGTAAAGAAACCACATTTCGCGGCTAACTAGGTGAAACGAGACCAACTAGCCACGAGTTCTGAAATCAAAATCCGAACCTCCAGGATTGTAGAGCTCGAAAAGTAGTGTGAAATCAAGCTAAAAATCACCGAATTCAGAACTCGGAGTCAACGGATATTCATAAAACCGTTTACGTAAAGAAACCACATTTCGCGGCTCACTAGGTGAAACGAGACCAACTAGCCACGAGTTCTGAAATCAAAATCCAAAACTCCAGGATCGTGGAGCTCGAAAAGTAGTGTGAAATCAAGCTAAAAATCACCGAATTCAGAACTCGGAGTCAACGGATATTCATAAAACCGTTTACGTAAAGAAACCACATTTCGCGGCTAACTAGGTGAAACGAGACCAACTAGCCACGAGTTCTGAAATCAAAATCCGAAACGCCAGGATCGTAGAGCTCGAAAAGTAGTGTGAAATCAAGCTAAAAATCACCGAATTCAGAACTCGGAGTCAACGGATATTCATAAAACCGTTTACGTAAAGAAACCACATTTCGCGGCTAACTGGGTGAAACGAGACCAACTAGCCACGAGTTCTGAAATCAAAATCCGAAACGCCCGGATCGTAGAGCTCGAAAAGTAGTGTGAAATCAAGCTAAAAATCACCGAATTCAGAACTCGGAGTCAACGGATATTCATAAAACCGTTTACGTAAAGAAACCACATTTCGCGGCTAACAAGGTGAAACGAGACCAACTAGCCACGAGTTCTGAAATCAAACCCGAAACGCCAGGATGGTAGAGCTCGAAAAGTAGTGGGAAATCACGCTAAAAATCACCGAATTCATAACTCGGAGTCAACGGATATTCATAAAACCGTTTACGTAAAGAAACCACATTTCGCGGCTAACTAGGTGAAACGAGACCAACTAGCCACGAGTTCTGAAATCAAAATCCGAAACGCCAGGATTGTAGAGCTCGAAAAGTAGTGCGAAATCAAGCTAAAAATCACCGAATTCAGAACTCGGAGTCAACGGATATTCATAAAACCGTTTACGTAAAGAAACCACATTTCGCGGCTAACTAGGTGAAACGAGACCAACTAGCCACGAGTTCTGAAATCAAAATCCGAAATGCCAGGATCGTAGAGCTCGAAAAGTAGTGTGAAATCAAGCTAAAAATCACCGAATTCAGAACTCGGAGTCAACGGATATTCATAAAACCGTTTACGTAAAGAAACCACATTTCGCGGCTAACTAGGTGAAACGAGACCAACTAGCCACGAGTTCTGAAATCAAAATCCGAAATGCCAGGATTGTAGAGCTCGAAAAGTAGTGTGAAATCAAGCTAAAAATCACCGAATTCAGAACTCGGAGTCAACGGATATTCATAAAACCGTTTACGTAAAGAAACCACATTTCGCGGCTAACTAGGTGAAACGAGACCAACTAGCCACAAGTTCTGAAATCAAAATCCGAAACTCCAGGATCGTGGAGCTCGAAAAGTAGTGTGAAATCAAGCTAAAAATCACCGAATTCGGAACTCGGAGTCAACGGATATTCATAAAACCGTTTACGTAAAGAAACCACATTTCGCGGCTAACTAGGTGAAACGAGATCAACTAGCCACGAGTTCTGAAATCAAAATCCGAAACGCCAGGATCGTAGAGCTCGAAAATTAGTGTGTAATCAAGCTAAAAATCACCGAATTCAGAACTCGGAGTCAACGGATATTCATAAAACCGTTTACGTAAAGAAACCACATTTCGCGGCTAACTAGGTGAAACGAGACCAACTAGCCACGAGTTCTGAAATCAAAATCCGAAACACCAGGATCGTAGAGCTCGAAAATTAGTGTATAATCAAGCTAAAAATCACCGAATTCATAACTCGGAGTCAACGGATATTCATAAAACCGTTTACGTAAAGAAACCACATTTCGCGGCTAACTAGGTGAAACGAGACCAACTAGCCACGAGTTCTGAAATCAAAATCCGAAATGCCAGGATTGTAGAGCTCGAAAAGTAGTGGGAAATCAAGCTAAAAATCACCGAATTCAGAACTCGGAGTCAACGGATATTCATAAAACCGTTTACGTAAAGAAACCACATTTCGCGGCTAACTAGGTGAAACGAGACCAACTAGCCACGAGTTCTGAAATCAAAATCCGAAACTCCAGGATTGTAGAGCTCGAAAAGTAGTGTGAAATCAAGCTAAAAATCACCGAATTCAGAAATCGGAGTCAACGGATATTCATAAAACCGTTTACGTAAAGAAACCACATTTCGCGGCTCACTAGGTGAAACGAGACCAACTAGCCACGAGTTCTGAAATCAAAATCCAAAACTCCAGGATCGTGGAGCTCGAAAAGTAGTGTGAAATCAAGCTAAAAATCGCCGAATTCAGAACTCGGAGTCAACGGATATTCATAAAACCGTTTACGTAAAGAAACCACATTTCGCGGCTAACTAGGTGAAACGAGACCAACTAGCCACGAGTTCTGAAATCAAAATCCGAAACGCCAGGATCGTAGAGCTCGAAAAGTAGTGTGAAATCAAGCTAAAAATCACCGAATTCAGAACTCGGAGTCAACGGATATTCATAAAACCGTTTACGTAAAGAAACCACATTTCGCGGCTAACTAGGTGAAACGACACCAACTAGCCACGAGTTCTGAAATCAAAATCCGAAACGCCAGGATCGTAGAGCTCGAAAAGTAGTGTGAAATCAAGCTAAAAATCACCGAATTCAGAACTCGGAGTCAACGGATATTCATAAAACCGTTTACGTAAAGAAACCACATTTCGCGGCTCACTAGGTGAAACGAGACCAACTAGCCACGAGTTCTGAAATCAAAATCCAAAACTCCAGGATCGTGGAGCTCGAAAAGTAGTGTGAAATCAAGCTAAAAATCACCGAATTCAGAACTCGGAGTCAACGGATATTCATAAAACCGTTTACGTAAAGAAACCACATTTCGCGGCTAACTAGGTGAAACGAGACCAACTAGCCACGAGTTCTGAAATCAAAATCCGAAACGCCAGGATCGTAGAGCTCGAAAAGTAGTGTGAAATCAAGCTAAAAATCACCGAATTCAGAACTCGGAGTCAACGGATATTCATAAAACCGTTTACGTAAAGAAACCACATTTCGCGGCTAACTGGGTGAAACGAGACCAACTAGCCACGAGTTCTGAAATCAAAATCCGAAACGCCAGGATCGTAGAGCTCGAAAAGTAGTGTGAAATCAAGCTAAAAATCACCGAATTCAGAACTCGGAGTCAACGGATATTCATAAAACCGTTTACGTAAAGAAACCACATTTCGCGGCTAACAAGGTGAAACGAGACCAACTAGCCACGAGTTCTGAAATCAAAATCCGAAACGCCAGGATGGTAGAGCTCGAAAAGTAGTGGGAAATCACGC
This sequence comes from Euonymus europaeus, assembly GCA_963580455.1. Lineage (NCBI taxonomy): Eukaryota > Viridiplantae > Streptophyta > Magnoliopsida > Celastrales > Celastraceae > Euonymus > Euonymus europaeus. The sequence goes on from OY756964.1 coordinate 951,304, forward strand.
TAAAAATCACCGAATTCAGAACTCGGAGTCAACGGATATTCATAAAACCGTTTACGTAAAGAAACCACATTTCGCGGCTAACTAGGTGAAACGAGACCAACTAGCCACGAGTTCTGAAATCAAAATCCGAAACGCCAGGATTGTAGAGCTCGAAAAGTAGTGCGAAATCAAGCTAAAAATCACCGAATTCAGAACTCGGAGTCAACGGATATTCATAAAACCGTTTACGTAAAGAAACCACATTTCGCGGCTAACTAGGTGAAACGAGACCAACTAGCCACGAGTTCTGAAATCAAAATCCGAAACGCCAGGATCGTAGAGCTCAAAAAGTAGTGTGAAATCAAGCTAAAAATCACCGAATTCGGAACTCGGAGTCAACGGATATTCATAAAACCGTTTACGTAAAGAAACCACATTTCGCGGCTAACTAGGTGAAACGAGACCAACTAGCCACGAGTTCTGAAATCAAAATCCGAAACGCCAGGATTGTAGAGCTCGAAAAGTAGTGTGAAATCAAGCTAAAAATCACCGAATTCAGAACTCGGAGTCAACGGATATTCATAAAACCGTTTACGTAAAGAAACCACATTTCGCGGCTAACTAGGTGAAACGAGACCAACTAGCCACGAGTTCTGAAATCAAAATCCGAAACTGCAGGATTGTAGAGCTCGAAAATTAGTGTGAAATCAAGCTAAAAATCACCGAATTCAGAACTCGGAGTCAACGGATATTCATAAAACCGTTTACGTAAAGAAACCACATTTCGCGGCTAACTAGGTGAAACGAGACCAACTAGCCACGAGTTCTGAAATCAAAATCCGAAACTCCAGGATTGTAGAGCTCGAAAAGTAGTGTGAAATCAAGCTAAAAATCACCGAATTCAGAACTCGGAGTCAACGGCTATTCATAAAACCGTTTACGTAAAGAAACCACATTTCGCGGCTAACTAGGTGAAACGAGACCAACTAGCCACGAGTTCTGAAATCAAAATCCGAAACTCCAGGATCGTGGAGCTCGAAAAGTAGTGTGAAATCAAGCTAAAAATCACCGAATTCAGAACTCGGAGTCAACGGATATTCATAAAACCGTTTACGTAAAGAAACCACATTTCGCGGCTAACTAGGTGAAACGAGACCAACTAGCCACGAGTTCTGAAATCAAAATCCGAAACGCCAGGATCGTAGAGCTCGAAAAGTAGTGTGAAATCAAGCTAAAAATCACCGAATTCAGAACTCGGAGTCAACGGATATTCATAAAACCGTTTACGTAAAGAAACCACATTTCGCGGCTAACTAGGTGAAACGAGACCAACTAGCCACGAGTTCTGAAATCAAAATCCGAAACACCAGGATCGTAGAGCTCGAAAATTAGTGTATAATCAAGCTAAAAATCACCGAATTCAGAACTCGGAGTCAACGGATATTCATAAAACCGTTTACGTAAAGAAACCACATTTCGCGACTAACTAGGTGAAACGAGACCAACTAGCCACGAGTTCTGAAATCAAAATCCGAAACACCAGGATCGTAGAGCTCGAAAATTAGTGTATAATCAAGCTAAAAATCACCGAATTCAGAACTCGGAGTCAACGGATATTCATAAAACCGTTTACGTAAAGAAACCACATTTCGCGGCTAACTAGGTGAAACGAGACCAACTAGCCACGAGTTCTGAAATCAAAATCCGAAATGCCAGGATTGTAGAGCTCGAAAAGTAGTGTGAAATCAAGCTAAAAATCACCGAATTCAGAACTCGGAGTCAACGGATATTCATAAAACCGTTTACGTAAAGAAACCACATTTCGCGGCTAACTAGGTGAAACGAGACCAACTAGCCACGAGTTCTGAAATCAAAATCCGAAACTCCAGGATTGTAGAGCTCGAAAAGTAGTGTGAAATCAAGCTAAAAATCACCGAATTCAGAACTCGGAGTCAACGGATATTCATAAAACCGTTTACGTAAAGAAACCACATTTCGCGGCTCACTAGGTGAAACGAGACCAACTAGCCACGAGTTCTGAAATCAAAATCCAAAACTCCAGGATCGTGGAGCTCGAAAAGTAGTGTGAAATCAAGCTAAAAATCACCGAATTCAGAACTCGGAGTCAACGGATATTCATAAAACCGTTTACGTAAAGAAACCACATTTCGCGGCTAACTAGGTGAAACGAGACCAACTAGCCACGAGTTCTGAAATCAAAATCCGAAACGCCAGGATCGTAGAGCTCGAAAAGTAGTGTGAAATCAAGCTAAAAATCACCGAATTCAGAACTCGGAGTCAACGGATATTCATAAAACCGTTTACGTAAAGAAACCACATTTCGCGGCTAACTGGGTGAAACGAGACCAACTAGCCACGAGTTCTGAAATCAAAATCCGAAATGCCAGGATCGTAGAGCTCGAAAAGTAGTGTGAAATCAAGCTAAAAATCACCGAATTCAGAACTCGGAGTCAACGGATATTCATAAAACCGTTTACGTAAAGAAACCACATTTCGCGGCTAACTAGGTGAAACGAGACCAACTAGCCACGAGTTCTGAAATCAAAATCCGAAACGCCAGGATCGTAGAGCTCGAAAAGTAGTGTGAAATCAAGCTAAAAATCACCGAATTCAGAACTCGGAGTCAACGGATATTCATAAAACCGTTTACGTAAAGAAACCACATTTCGCGGCTAACTAGGTGAAACGAGACCAACTAGCCACGAGTTCTGAAATCAAAATCCGAAAAGCCAGGATTGTAGAGCTCGAAAAGTAGTGTGAAATCAAGCTAAAAATCACCGAATTCAGAACTCGGAGTCAACGGATATTCATAAAACCGTTTACGTAAAGAAACCACATTTCGCGGCTAACTAGGTGAAACGAGACCAACTGGCCACGAGTTCTAAAATAAAAATCCGAAAATCCAGGATCGTAGAGCTCGAAAAGTAGTGTGAAATCAAGCTAAAAATCACCCAATTCAGAACTCGGAGTCAACGGATATTCATAAAACCGTTTACGTAAAGAAACCACATTTCGCGGCTAACTAGGTGAAACGAGACCAACTAGCCACGAGTTCTGAAATCAAAATCCGAAACGGCAGGATCGTAGAGCTCGAAAAGTAGTGTGAAATCAAGCTAAAAATCACCGAATTCAGAACTCGGAGTCAACGGATATTCATAAAACCGTTTACGTAAAGAAACCACATTTCGCGGCTAACTAGGTGAAACGAGACCAACTAGCCACGAGTTCTGAAATCAAAATCCGAAACTCCAGGATCGTAGAGCTCGAAAAGTAGTGTGAAATCAAGCTAAAAATCACCGAATTCAGAACTCGGAGTCAACGGATATTCATAAAAACGTTTACGTAAAGAAACCACATTTCGCGGCTAACTAGGTGAAACGAGACCAACTAGCCACGAGTTCTGAAATCAAAATCCAAAACTCCAGGATCGTAGAGCTTGAAAAGTAGTGCGAAATCAAGCTAAAAATCTCCTAATTCAGAACTCGGAGTCATCGGATATTCATAAAACCGTTTACATAAAGAAACCACATTTCGCGGCTAACTAGGTGAAACGAGACCTACTAGCCACGAGTTCTGAAACCAAAATCCGAAACGCCAGGATTGTAGAGCTCGAAAAGTAGTGTGAAATCACGCAAAAAATCACCGAATTCAGAACTCGGAGTCAACGGATATTCATAAAACCGTTTTCGTAAAGAAACCACATTTCGCGGCTAACTAGGTGAAACGAGACCAACTAGCCACGAGTTCTGAAATAAAAATCCGAAACTCCAGGATTGTAGAGCTCGAAAAGTAGTGTGAAATCAAGCTAAAAATCACCGAATTCAGAACTCGGAGTCAGCGGATATTCATAAAACCGTTTTCGTAAAGAAACCACATTTCGCGGCTAACTAGGAGAAACGAGACCAACTAGCCACGAGTTCTGAAATAAAAATCCGAAACTCCAGGATTGTAGAGCTCGAAAAGTAGTGTGAAATCAAGCTAAAAATCACCGAATTCAGAACTCGGAGTCAGCGGATATTCATAAAACCGTTTTCGTAAAGAAACCACATTTCGCGGCTAACTAGGTGAAACGAGACCAACTAGCCACGAGTTCTGAAATCAAAATCCGAAACGCCAGGATCGTAGAGCTCGAAAAGTTGTGTGAAATCAAGCCAAATATCACCGAATTCAGAACTCGGAGTCAACGGATATTCATAAAACCGTTTACGTAAAGAAACCACATTTCGCGGCTAACTAGGTGAAATGAGACCAACTAGCCACGAGTTCTGAAATCAATATCCGAAACGCCAGGATCGTAGAGCTCGAAAAGTAGTGTGAAATCAAGCTAAAAATCACCGAATTCAGAACTCGGAGTCAACGGATATTCATAAAACCGTTTACGTAAAGAAACCACATTTCGCGGCTAACTAGGTGAAACGAGACCAACTAGCCACGAGTTTTGAAATAAAAATCCGAAACTCCAGGATTGTAGAGCTCGAAAAGTAGTGTGTAATCAAGCTAAAAATCACCAAATTCAGAACTCGGAGTCAATGGATATTCATAAAACCGTTTACGTAAAGAAACCACATTTCGCGGCTAACTAGGTGAAACGAGACCAACTAGCCACGAGTTCTGAAATCAAAATCCGAAACTCCAGGATCGTAGAGCTCGAAAAGTAGTGTGAAATCAAGCTAAAAATCACCGAATTCAGAACTCGGAGTCAACGGATATTCATAAAACCGTTTACGTAAAGAAACCACATTTCGCGGCTAACTAGGTGAAACGAGACCTACTAGCCACGAATTCTGAAATCAAAATCCGAAACCCCAGGATTGTAGAGCTCGAAAAGTAGTATGAAATCAAGCTAAAAATCACCGAATTCAGAACTCGGAGTCAACGGATATTCATAAAACCGTTTACGTAAAGAAACCACATTTCGCGGCTAACTAGGTGAAACGAGACCAACTAGCCACGAGTTCTGAAATCAAAATCCGAAACGCCAGGATTGTAGAGCTCGAAAAGTAGTGTGAAATCAAGCAAAAAATCACCGAATTCAGAACTCGGAGTCAACGGATATTCATAAAACCGTTTACGTAAAGAAACCACATTTCGCGGCTAACTAGGTGAAATGAGACCAACTAGCCACGAGTTCTGAAATCAATATCCGAAACGCCAGGATCGTAGAGCTCGAAAAGTAGTGTGAAATCAAGCTAAAAATCACCGAATTCAGAACTCGGAGTCAACGGATATTCATAAAACCGTTTACGTAAAGAAACCACATTTCGCGGCTAAATAGGTGAAACGAGACCAACTAGCCACGAGTTTTGAAATAAAAATCCGAAACTCCAGGATTGTAGAGCTCGAAAAGTAGTGTGTAATCAAGCTAAAAATCACCAAATTCAGAACTCGGAGTCAATGGATATTCATAAAACCGTTTACGTAAAGAAACCACATTTCGCGGCTAACTAGGCGAAACGAGACCAACTAGCCACGAGTTCTGAAATCAAAATCCGAAATGCCAGGATCGTAGAGCTCGAAAAGTAGTGCGAAATCAAGCTAAAAATCTCCGAATTTAGAACTCGGAGTCAACGGATATTCATAAAACCGTTTACATAAAGAAACCACATTTCGCGGCTAACTAGGTGAAACGAGACCTACTAGCCACGAGTTCTGAAATCAAAATCCGAAAATCCAGGATCGTAGAGCTCGAAAAGTAGTGTGTAATCAAGCTAAAAATCACCGAATTCAGAACTCGAAGTCAACGGATATTCATAAAACCGTTTACATAAAGAAACCACATTTCGCGGCTAATTGGGAGAAACGAGACCTACTAGCCACGAGTTCTGAAATCAAAATCCGAAACGCCAGGATCGTAGAGCTCGAAAAGTTGTGTGAAATCAAGCCAAAAATCACCGAATTCAGAACTCGGGGTCAACGGATATTCATAAAACCGTTTACGTAAAGAAACCACATTTCGCGGCTAACTAGGTGAAACGAGACCAACTAGCCACGAGTTCTGAAATCAATATCCGAAATGCCAGGATCGTAGAGCTCGAAAAGTAGTGTGAAATCAAGCTAAAAATCACCGAATTCAGAACTCGGAGTCAACGGATATTCATAAAACCGTTTACGTAAAGAAACCACATTTCGCGGCTAACTAGGTGAAACGAGACCAACTAGCCACGAGTTTTGAAATAAAAATCCGAAACTCCAGGATTAATGAGCTCGAAAAGTAGTGTGTAATCAAGCTAAAAATCACCAAATTCAGAACTCGGAGTCAATGGATATTCATAAAACCGTTTACGTAAAGAAACCACATTTCGCGGCTAACTAGGTGAAACGAGACCAACTAGCCACGAGTTCTGAAATCAAAATCCGAAACTCCAGGATCGTAGAGCTCGAAAAGTAGTGTGAAATCAAGCTAAAAATCACCGAATTCAGAACTCGGAGTCAACGGATATTCATAAAACCGTTTACGTAAAGAAACCACATTTCGCGGCTAACTAGGTGAAACGAGACCTACTAGCCACGAGTTCTGAAATCAAAATCCGAAATGCCAGGATTGTAGAGCTCGAAAAGTAGTGTGAAATCAAGCTAAAAATCACCGAATTCAGAACTCGGAGTCAACGGATATTCATAAAACCGTTTACGTAAAGAAACCACATTTCGCGGCTAACTAGGTGAAACGAGACCAACTAGCCACGAGTTCTGAAATCAAAATCCGAAATGCCAGGATCGTAGAGCTCGAAAAGTAGTGCGAAATCAAGCTAAAAATCTCCGAATTCAGAACTCGGAGTCAATGGATATTCATAAAACCGTTTACGTAAAGAAACCACATTTCGCGGCTAACTAGGTGAAACGAGACCTACTAGCCACGAGTTCTGAAATCAAAATCCGAAACTCCAGGATCGTAGAGCTCGAAAAGTAGTGTGTAATCAAGCTAAAAATCACCGAATTCAGAACTCGAAGTCAACGGATATTCATAAAACCGTTTACATAAAGAAACCACATTTCGCGGCTAATTGGGAGAAATGAGACCTACTAGCCACGAGTTCTGAAATCAAAATCCGAAACGCCAGGATCGTAGAGCTCGAAAAGTAGTGTGAAATCAAGCTAAAAATCACCGAATTCAGAACTCGGAGTCAACGGATATTCATAAAACCGTTTACGTAAAGAAACCACATTTCGCGGCTAACTAGGTGAAACGAGACCTACTAGCCACGAATTCTGAAATCAAAATCCGAAACCCCAGGATTGTAGAGCTCGAAAAGTAGTATGAAATCAAGCTAAAAATCACCGAATTCAGAACTCGGAGTCAACGGATATTCATAAAACCGTTTACGTAAAGAAACCACATTTCGCGGCTAACTAGGTGAAACGAGACCAACTAGCCACGAGTTCTGAAATCAAAATCCGAAACGCCAGGATTGTAGAGCTCGAAAAGTAGTGTGAAATCAAGCAAAAAATCACCGAATTCAGAACTCGGAGTCAACGGATATTCATAAAACCGTTTACGTAAAGAAACCACATTTCGCGGCTAACTAGGTGAAATGAGACCAACTAGCCACGAGTTCTGAAATCAATATCCGAAACGCCAGGATCGTAGAGCTCGAAAAGTAGTGTGAAATCAAGCTAAAAATCACCGAATTCAGAACTCGGAGTCAACGGATATTCATAAAACCGTTTACGTAAAGAAACCACATTTCGCGGCTAACTAGGTGAAACGAGACCAACTAGCCACGAGTTTTGAAATAAAAATCCGAAACTCCAGGATTGTAGAGCTCGAAAAGTAGTGTGTAATCAAGCTAAAAATCACCAAATTCAGAACTCGGAGTCAATGGATATTCATAAAACCGTTTACGTAAAGAAACCACATTTCGCGGCTAACTAGGTGAAACGAGACCAACTAGCCACGAGTTCTGAAATCAAAATCCGAAACTCCAGGATCGTAGAGCTCGAAAAGTAGTGTGAAATCAAGCTAAAAATCACCGAATTCAGAACTCGGAGTCAACGGATATTCATAAAACCGTTTACGTAAAGAAACCACATTTCGCGGCTAACTAGGTGAAACGAGACCTACTAGCCACGAATTCTGAAATCAAAATCCGAAACCCCAGGATTGTAGAGCTCGAAAAGTAGTATGAAATCAAGCTAAAAATCACCGAATTCAGAACTCGGAGTCAACGGATATTCATAAAACCGTTTACGTAAAGAAACCACATTTCGCGGCTAACTAGGTGAAACGAGACCAACTAGCCACGAGTTCTGAAATCAAAATCCGAAACGCCAGGATTGTAGAGCTCGAAAAGTAGTGTGAAATCAAGCAAAAAATCACCGAATTCAGAACTCGGAGTCAACGGATATTCATAAAACCGTTTACGTAAAGAAACCACATTTCGCGGCTAACTAGGTGAAATGAGACCAACTAGCCACGAGTTCTGAAATCAATATCCGAAACGCCAGGATCGTAGAGCTCGAAAAGTAGTGTGAAATCAAGCTAAAAATCACCGAATTCAGAACTCGGAGTCAACGGATATTCATAAAACCGTTTACGTAAAGAAACCACATTTCGCGGCTAAATAGGTGAAACGAGACCAACTAGCCACGAGTTTTGAAATAAAAATCCGAAACTCCAGGATTGTAGAGCTCGAAAAGTAGTGTGTAATCAAGCTAAAAATCACCAAATTCAGAACTCGGAGTCAATGGATATTCATAAAACCGTTTACGTAAAGAAACCACATTTCGCGGCTAACTAGGCGAAACGAGACCAACTAGCCACGAGTTCTGAAATCAAAATCCGAAATTCCAGGATCGTAGAGCTCGAAAAGTAGTGCGAAATCAAGCTAAAAATCTCCGAATTTAGAACTCGGAGTCAACGGATATTCATAAAACCGTTTACATAAAGAAACCACATTTCGCGGCTAACTAGGTGAAACGAGACCTACTAGCCACGAGTTCTGAAATCAAAATCCGAAAATCCAGGATCGTAGAGCTCGAAAAGTAGTGTGTAATCAAGCTAAAAATCACCGAATTCAGAACTCGAAGTCAACGGATATTCATAAAACCGTTTACATAAAGAAACCACATTTCGCGGCTAATTGGGAGAAACGAGACCTACTAGCCACGAGTTCTGAAATCAAAATCCGAAACGCCAGGATCGTAGAGCTCGAAAAGTTGTGTGAAATCAAGCCAAAAATCACCGAATTCAGAACTCGGGGTCAACGGATATTCATAAAACCGTTTACGTAAAGAAACCACATTTCGCGGCTAACTAGGTGAAACGAGACCAACTAGCCACGAGTTCTGAAATCAATATCCGAAATGCCAGGATCGTAGAGCTCGAAAAGTAGTGTGAAATCAAGCTAAAAATCACCGAATTCAGAACTCGGAGTCAACGGATATTCATAAAACCGTTTACGTAAAGAAACCACATTTCGCGGCTAACTAGGTGAAACGAGACCAACTAGCCACGAGTTTTGAAATAAAAATCCGAAACTCCAGGATTAATGAGCTCGAAAAGTAGTGTGTAATCAAGCTAAAAATCACCAAATTCAGAACTCGGAGTCAATGGATATTCATAAAACCGTTTACGTAAAGAAACCACATTTCGCGGCTAACTAGGTGAAACGAGACCAACTAGCCACGAGTTCTGAAATCAAAATCCGAAACTCCAGGATCGTAGAGCTCGAAAAGTAGTGTGAAATCAAGCTAAAAATCACCGAATTCAGAACTCGGAGTCAACGGATATTCATAAAACCGTTTACGTAAAGAAACCACATTTCGCGGCTAACTAGGTGAAACGAGACCTACTAGCCACGAGTTCTGAAATCAAAATCCGAAATGCCAGGATTGTAGAGCTCGAAAAGTAGTGTGAAATCAAGCTAAAAATCACCGAATTCAGAACTCGGAGTCAACGGATATTCATAAAACCGTTTACGTAAAGAAACCACATTTCGCGGCTAACTAGGTGAAACGAGACCAACTAGCCACGAGTTCTGAAATCAAAATCCGAAATGCCAGGATCGTAGAGCTCGAAAAGTAGTGCGAAATCAAGCTAAAAATCTCCGAATTCAGAACTCGGAGTCAACGGATATTCATAAAACCGTTTACGTAAAGAAACCACATTTCGCGGCTAACTAGGTGAAACGAGACCAACTAGCCACGAGTTCTGAAATCAATATCCGAAACGCCAGGATCGTAGAGCTCGAAAAGTAGTGTGAAATCAAGCTAAAAATCACCGAATTCAGAACTCGGAGTCAACGGATATTCATAAAACCGTTTACGTAAAGAAACCACATTTCGCGGCTAACTAGGTGAAACGAGACCAACTAGCCACGAGTTTTGAAATAAAAATCCGAAACTCCAGGATTGTAGAGCTCGAAAAGTAGTGTGTAATCAAGCTAAAAATCACCAAATTCAGAACTCGGAGTCAATAGATATTCATAAAACCGTTTACGTAAAGAAACCACATTTCGCGGCTAACTAGGTGAAACGAGACCAACTAGCCACGAGTTCTGAAATCAAAATCCGAAACTCCAAGATCGTAGAGCTCGAAAAGTAGTGTGAAATCAAGCTAAAAATCACCGAATTCAGAACTCGGAGTCAACGGATATTCATAAAACCGTTTACGTAAAGAAACCACATTTCGCGGCTAACTAGGTGAAACGAGACCTACTAGCCACGAATTCTGAAATCAAAATCCGAAACCCCAGGATTGTAGAGCTCGAAAAGTAGTATGAAATCAAGCTAAAAATCACCGAATTCAGAACTCGGAGTCAACGGATATTCATAAAACCGTTTACGTAAAGAAACCACATTTCGCGGCTAACTAGGTGAAACGAGACCAACTAGCCACGAGTTCTGAAATCAAAATCCGAAACGCCAGGATTGTAGAGCTCGAAAAGTAGTGTGAAATCAAGCAAAAAATCACCGAATTCAGAACTCGGAGTCAACGGATATTCATAAAACCGTTTACGTAAAGAAACCACATTTCGCGGCTAACTAGGTGAAACGAGACCAACTAGCCACGAGTTCTGAAATAAAAATCCGAAACTCCAGGATTGTAGAGCTAGAAAAGTAGTGTGTAATCAAGCCAAAAATCACCAAATTCAGAACTCGGAGTCAATGGATATTCATAAAACCGTTTACGTAAAGAAACCACATTTCGCGGCTAACTAGGTGAAACGAGACCAACTAGCCACGAGTTCTGAAATCAAAATCCGAAACGCCAGGATCGTAGAGCTCGAAAAGTAGTGTGAAATCAAGCTAAAAATCACCGAATTCAGAACTCGGAGTCAACGGATATTCATAAAACCGTTACATAAAGAAACCACATTTCGCGGCTAACTAGGTGAAACGAGACCGACTAGCCACGAGTTCTGAAATCAAAATCCGAAACTCCAGGATCGTAGAGCTCGAAAAGTAGTGTGTAATCGAGCTAAAAATCACCGAATTTAGAACTCGAAGTCAACGGATATTCATAAAACCGTTTACATAAAGAAACCACATTTTGCGGCTAATTGGGAGAAACGAGACCTACTAGCCACGAGTTCTGAAATCAAAATCCGAAACTCCAGGATCGTAGAGCTCGAAAAGTTGTGTGAAATCAAGCCAAATATCACCGAATTCAGAACTCGGAGTCAACGGATATTCATAAAACCGTTTACGTAAAGAAACCACATTTCGCGGCTAACTAGGTGAAACGAGACCAACTAGCCACGAGTTCTGAAATCAATATCCGAAACGCCAGGATCGTAGAGCTCGAAAAGTAGTGTGAAATCAAGCTAAAAATCACCGAATTCAGAACTCGGAGTCAACGGATATTCATAAAATCGTTTACGTAAAGAAACCACATTTCGCGGCTAACTAGGTGAAACGAGACCTACTAGCCACGAGTTCTGAAATAAAAATCCGAAACGCAAAGATTGTAGAGCTCGAAAAGTAGTGTGAAATCAAGCTAAAAATCACCGAATTCAGAAATCGGAGTCAACGGATATTCATAAAACCGTTTACGTAAAGAAACCACATTTCGCGGCTAACTAGGTGAAACGAGACCAACTTGCCACGAGTTCTGAAATCAATATCCGAAATTCCAGGATCGTAGAGTTCGAAAAGTAGTGTGAAATCAAGCTAAAAATCACCGAATTCAGAACTCGGAGTCAACGGATATTCATAAAACCGTTTACGTAAAGAAACCACATTTCGCGGCTAACTAGGTGAAACGAGACCAACTAGCCACGAGTTCTGAAATCAAAATCCGAAACGCCAGGATTGTAGAGCTCGAAAAGTAGTGTGAAATCAAGCGAAAAATCACCGAATTCAGAACTCGGAGTCAACGGATATTCATAAAACCGTTTACATAAAGAAACCACATTTCGCGGCTAACTAGGTGAAACGAGACCAACTAGCCACGAGTTCTGAAATCAAAATCCGAAACCCCAGGATTGTAGAGCTCGAAAAGTAGTATGAAATCAAGCTAAAAATCACCGAATTCAGAACTCGGAGTCAACGGATATTCATAAAACCGTTTACGTAAAGAAACCACATTTCGCGGCTAACTAGGTGAAACGAGACCAACTAGCCACGAGTTCTGAAATCAAAATCCGAAACGCCAGGATTGTAGAGCTCGAAAAGTAGTGTGAAATCAAGCAAAAAATCACCGAATTCAGAACTCGGAGTCAACGGATATTCATAAAACCGTTTACGTAAAGAAACCACATTTCGCGGCTAACTAGGTGAAACGAGACCAACTAGCCACGAGTTCTGAAATCAAAATCCGAAACGCCAGGATTGTAGAGCTCGAAAAGTAGTGTGAAATCACGCTAAAAATCACCGAATTCAGAACTCGGAGTCAACGGATATTCATAAAACCGTTTACGTAAAGAAACCACATTTCGCGGCAAACTAGGTGAAACGAGACCAACTAGCCACGAGTTCTGAAATCAAAATCCGAAACGCCAGGATCGTAGAGCTCGAAAAGTAGTGTGAAATCAAGCTAAAAATCACCGAATTCAGAACTCGGAGTCAACGGATATTCATAAAACCGTTTACGTAAAGAAACCACATTTCGCGGCTAACTAGGTGAAACGAGACCAACTAGCCACAAGTTCTGAAATCGAAATCCGAAACTCCAGGATCGTAGAGCTCGAAAATTAGTGTGAAATCAAGCTAAAAATCACCGAATTCAGAACTCGGAGTCAACGGATATTCATAAAACCGTTTACGTAAAGAAACCACATTTCGCGGCTAACTAGGTGAAACGAGACCAACTAGCCACGAGTTCTGAAATCAAAATCCGAAACGCCAGGATCGTAGAGCTCGAAAAGTAGTGTGAAATCAAGCTAAAAATCACCGAATTCAGAACTCGGAGTCAACGGATATTCATAAAACCGTTTACGTAAAGAAACCACATTTCGCGGCTAAATAGGTGAATCGAGACCTACTATCCGCGAGTTCTGAAATCAAAATCCGAAATGCCAGGATTGTAGAGCTCGAAAAGTAGTGTGAAATCAAGCCAAAAATCACCGAATTCAGAACTCGGAGTCAACGGATATTCATAAAACCGTTTACGTAAAGAAACCACATTTCGCGGCTAAATAGGTGAATCGAGACCTACTTGCCACGTGTTCTGAAATCCAAATCCGAAATGCCAGGATTGTAGACCTCGAAAAGTAGTGTGAAATCAAGCTAAAAATCACCGAATTCAGAACTCGGAGTCAAAGGATATTCATAAAAACGTTTACGTAAAGAAACCACATTTCGCGGCTAAATAGGTGAAACGAGACTAACTAGCCACAAGTTCTAAAATCAAAATCCAAAACGCCAGGATTGTAGAGCTCGAAAAGTAGTGTGTAATCAAGCTAAAAATCACCGAATTCGGAACTCGGAGTCAACGGATATTCATAAAACCGTTTATGTAAAGAAACCACATTTTGCGGCTAACTAGGTGAAAATAGACCTACTAGCCACGAGTTCTGAAATCAAAATCCAAAATGCCAGGATTGTAGAGCTCGAAAAGTAGTGTGAAATCAAGCTAAAAATCACCGAATTCAGAACTCGGAGTCAAAGGATATTCACAAAACCGTTTACGTAAAGAAACCACATTTCGCGGCTAACTAGGTGAAACGAGACCTACTATCCACGAGTTCTGAAATCAAAATCCGAAAACGCAGGATTGTAGAGCTCGAAAAGTAGTGTAAAATCAAGCTAAAAATCACCGAGTTCAGAACTCGGAGTCAACGGATATTCATAAAATCGTTTACGTAAAGAAACCACATTTCGCGGCTAACTAGGTGAAACGAGACCTACTAGCCACGAGTTCTGAAATCGAAATCCAAAAACCCAGGATTGTAGAGCTCGAAAAGTAGTGTAAAATCAAGCTAAAAATCACCGAGTTCAGAACTCGGAGTCAACGGATATTCATAAAACCGTTTACGTAAAGAAACCACATTTCGCTGCTAACTAGGTGAAACGAGACCTACTAGCCACGAGTTCTGAAATCAAAATCCGAAACGCCAGGATCGTAGAGCTCGAAGAGTAGTGTGAAATCGACCTACTAGCCACGAGTTCTGAAATCAAAATCCGAAAAGCCAGGATTGTTGAGCTCGAAAAGTAGTGTGAAATCAAGCTAAAAATGACCGAATTCAGAACTCGTAGTCAAAGGATATTCATAAAATCGTTTACGTAAAGAAACCACATTTCGCGGCTAAATAGGTGAAACGAGACCAACTAGCCACAAGTACTGAAATCAAAATCCGAAACGCTAGGATTGTAGAGCTCGAAAAGTAGTGTGAAATCAAGCTAAAAATCACCGAATTCAGAACTCGGAGTCAACGGATATTCATAAAACCGTTTACGTAAAGAAACCACATTTCGCGGCTAACTAGGTGAAACAAGACCTACTAGCCACGAGTTCTGAAATCAAAATACGAAACGCGAGGATTGTAGAGCTCGAAAAGTAGTGTGAAATCAAGCTAAAAATGACCGAATTCAGAACTCGTAGTCAAAGGATATTCATAAAATCGTTTACGTAAAGAAACCACATTTCGCGGCTAAATAGGTGAAACGAGACCAACTAGCCACAAGTACTGAAATCAAAATCCGAAACGCTAGGATTGTAGAGCTCGAAAAGTAGTGTGAAATCAAGCTAAAAATCACCGAATTCAGAACTCGTAGTCAAAGGATATTCATAAAATCGTTTACGTAAAGAAACCACATTTCGCGGCTAAATAGGTGAAACGAGACCAACTAGCCACGAGTACTGAAATCAAAATCCGGAACGCTAGGATTGTAGAGCTCGAAAAGTAGTGTGAAATCAAGCTAAAAATCACCGAATTCAGAACTCGGAGTCAACGGATATTCATAAAACCGTTTACGTAAAGAAACCACATTTCGCGACTAACTAGGTGAAACAAGACCTACTAGCCACGAGTTCTGAAATCAAAATACGAAACATCATGATTGTAGTGCTCGAAAAGTAGTGTGAAATAATGCTAAAAATCACCGAATTCAAAACTCGGAGTCAACGGATATTCATAAAACCGTTTACGTAAAGAAACCACATTTCGCGGCTAACTAGGTGAAACATGACCTACTAGCCACGAGTTCTGAAATCAAAATCCGAAAAGCCAGGATTGTTGAGCTCGAAAAGTAGTGTGAAATCAAGCTAAAAATCACCGAATTCAGAACTCGTAGTCAAAGGATATTCATAAAATCGTTTACGTAAAGAAACCACATTTCGCGGCTAAATAGGTGAAACGAGACCAACTAGCCACAAGTACTGAAATCAAAATCCGAAACGCTAGGATTGTAGAGCTCGAAAAGTAGTGTGAAATCAAGCTAAAAATCACCGAATTCAGAACTCGGAGTCAACGGATATTCATAAAACCGTTTACGTAAAGAAACCACATTTCGCGGCTAACTAGGTGAAACAAGACCTACTAGCCACGAGTTCTGAAATCAAAATACGAAACGCGAGGATTGTAGAGCTCGAAAAGTAGTGTGAAATCAAGCTAAAATGACCGAATTCAGAACTCGTAGTCAAAGGATATTCATAAAATCGTTTACGTAAAGAAACCACATTTCGCGGCTAAATAGGTGAAACGAGACCAACTAGCCACAAGTACTGAAATCAAAATCCGAAACGCTAGGATTGTAGAGCTCGAAAACTAGTGTGAAATCAAGCTAAAAATCACCGAATTCAGAACTCGGAGTCAACGGATATTCATAAAACCGTTTACGTAAAGAAACCACATTTCGCGGCTAACTAGGTGAAACAAGACCTACTAGCCACGAGTTCTGAAATCAAAATACGAAACGCCAGGATTGTAGTGCTCGAAAAGTAGTGTGAAATAATGCTAAAAATCACCGAATTCAAAACTCGGAGTCAACGGATATTCATAAAACCGTTTACGTAAAGAAACCACATTTCGCGGCTAACTAGGTGAAACAAGACCTACTAGCCACGAGTTCTGAAATCAAAATCCGAAAACGCTGGATTGTAAAGCTCGAAAAGTAGTGTGAAATCAAGCTAAAAATCACCGAATTCAGAACTCGGAGTCAACGGATATTCATAAAACCGTTTACGTAAAGAAACCACATTTTGCGGCTAACTAGGTGAAACAAGACCTACTAGCCACGAGTTCTGAAATCAAAATACGAAACGCCAGGATTGTAGTGCTCGAAAAGTAGTGTGAAATAATGCTAAAAATCACCGAATTCAAAACTCGGAGTCAACGGATATTCATAAAACCGTTTACGTAAAGAAACCACATTTCGCGGCTAACTAGGTGAAACAAGACCTACTAGCCACGAGTTCTGAAATTAAAATCCGAAAACGCTGGATTGTAGAGCTCGAAAAGTAGTGTGAAATCAAGCTAAAAATCACCGAATTCAGAACTCGGAGTCAACGGATATTCATAAAACCGTTTACGTAAAGAAACCACATTTCGCGGCTAACTAGGTGAAACAAGACCTACTAGCCACGAGTTCTGAAATCAAAATACGAAACACGAGGATTGTAGAGCTCGAAAAGTAGTGTGAAATCAAGCTAAAAATCACCGAATTCAGAACTCGTAGTCAAAGGATATTCATAAAATCGTTTACGTAAAGAAACCACATTTCGCGGGTAAATAGGTGAAACGAGACCAACTAGCCACGAGTACTGAAATCAAAATACGAAACGCGAGGATTGTAGAGCTCGAAAAGTAGTGTGAAATCAAGATAAAAATGACCGAATTCAGAACTCGTAGTCAAAGGATATTCATAAAATCGTTTACGTAAAGAAACCACATTTCGCGGCTAAATAGGTGAAACGAGACCAACTAGCCACGAGTACTGAAATCAAAATCCGAAACGCCAGGATTGTAGAGCTCAAAAAGTAGTGTGAAATCAAGCAAAAAATCACTGAATTCAGAACTCGGAGTCAACGGATATTCATAAAACCGTTTACGTAAAGAAACCACATTTCGCGGCTAACTAGGTGAAACGAGACCTACTAGCCACGAGTTCTGAAATCGAAATCCGAAAACCGAGGATTCTAGAGCTCGAAAAGTAGTGTGAAATCATGCTAAAAATCACCGAATTCAGAACTCGTAGTCAAAGGATATTCATAAAATCGTTTACGTAAAGAAACCACATTTCGCGGCTAAATAGGTGAAACGAGACAAACTAGCCACGAGTACTGAAATCAAAATATGAAACGCTAGGATGGTAGAGCTCGAAAAGTAGTGTGAAATCAAGCTAAAAATCACCGAATTCAGAACTCGGAGTCAACGGATATTCATAAAACCGTTTACGTAAAGAAACCACATTTCGCGGCTAACTAGGTGAAACGAGACCTACTAGCCACGAGTTCTGAAATCAAAATACGAAACGCGAGGATTGTAGAGCTCGAAAAGTAGTGTGAAATCAAGCTAAAAATGACCGAATTCAGAACTCGTAGTCAAAGGATATTCATAAAATCGTTTACGTAAAGAAACCACATTTCGCGGCTAAATAGGTGAAACGAGACCAACTAGCCACGAGTACTGAAATCAAAATCCGGAACGCTAGGATTGTAGAGCTCGAAAAGTAGTGTGAAATCAAGCTAAAAATCACCGAATTCAGAACTCGGAGTCAACGGATATTCATAAAACCGTTTACGTAAAGAAACCACATTTCGCGGCTAACTAGGTGAAACAAGACCTACTAGCCACGAGTTCTGAAATCAAAATACGAAACACCAGGATTGTAGTGCTCGAAAAGTAGTGTGAAATAATGCTAAAAATCACCGAATTCAAAACTCGGAGTCAACGGATATTCATAAAACCGTTTACGTAAAGAAACCACATTTCGCGGCTAACTAGGTGAAACATGACCTACTAGCCACGAGTTCTGAAATCAAAATCCGAAAAGCCAGGATTGTTGAGCTCGAAAAGTAGTGTGAAATCAAGCTAAAAATCACCGAATTCAGAACTCGTAGTCAAAGGATATTCATAAAATCGTTTACGTAAAGAAACCACATTTCGCGGCTAAATAGGTGAAACGAGACCAACTAGCCACAAGTACTGAAATCAAAATCCGAAACGCTAGGATTGTAGAGCTCGAAAAGTAGTGTGAAATCAAGCTAAAAATCACCGAATTCAGAACTCGGAGTCAACGGATATTCATAAAACCGTTTACGTAAAGAAACCACATTTCGCGGCTAACTAGGTGAAACAAGACCTACTAGCCACGAGTTCTGAAATCAAAATACGAAACACGAGGATTGTAGAGCTCGAAAAGTAGTGTGAAATCAAGCTAAAAATGACCGAATTCAGAACTCGTAGTCAAAGGATATTCATAAAATCGTTTACGTAAAGAAACCACATTTCGCGGCTAAATAGGTGAAACGAGACCAACTAGCCACAAGTACTGAAATCAAAATCCGAAACGCTAGGATTGTAGAGCTCGAAAAGTAGTGTGAAATCAAGCTAAAAATCACCGAATTCAGAACTCGGAGTCAACGGATATTCATAAAACCGTTTACGTAAAGAAACCACATTTCGCGGCTAACTAGGTGAAACAAGACCTACTAGCCACGAGTTCTGAAATCAAAATACGAAACGCCAGGATTGTAGTGCTCGAAAAGTAGTGTGAAATAATGCTAAAAATCACCGAATTCAAAACTCGGAGTCAACGGATATTCATAAAACCGTTTACGTAAAGAAACCACATTTCGCGGCTAACTAGGTGAAACAAGACCTACTAGCCACGAGTTCTGAAATCAAAATCCGAAAACGCTGGATTGTAGAGCTCGAAAAGTAGTGTGAAATCAAGCTAAAAATCACCGAATTCAGAACTCGGAGTCAACGAATATTCATAAAACCGTTTACGTAAAGAAACCACATTTTGCGGCTAACTAGGTGAAACAAGACCTACTAGCCACGAGTTCTGAAATCAAAATACGAAACGCCAGGATTGTAGTGCTCGAAAAGTAGTGTGAAATAATGCTAAAAATCACCGAATTCAAAACTCGGAGTCAACGGATATTCATAAAACCGTTTACGTAAAGAAACCACATTTCGCGGCTAACTAGGTGAAACAAGACCTACTAGCCACGAGTTCTGAAATTAAAATCCAAAAACCCTGGATTGTAGAGCTCGAAAAGTAGTGTGAAATCAAGCTAAAAATCACCGAATTCAGAACTCGGAGTCAACGGATATTCATAAAACCGTTTACGTAAAGAAACCACATTTCGCGGCTAACTAGGTGAAACAAGACCTACTAGCCACGAGTTCTGAAATCAAAATACGAAACGCGAGGATTGTAGAGCTCGAAAAGTAGTGTGAAATCAAGCTAAAAATCACCGAATTCAGAACTCGTAGTCAAAGGATATTCATAAAATCGTTTACGTAAAGAAACCACATTTCGCGGCTAAATAGGTGAAACGAGACCAACTAGCCACGAGTACTGAAATCAAAATACGAAAGACGAGGATTGTAGAGCTCGAAAAGTAGTGTGAAATCAAGATAAAAATGACCGAATTCAGAACTCGTAGTCAAAGGATATTCATAAAATCGTTTACGTAAAGAAACCACATTTCGCGGCTAAATAGGTGAAACGAGACCAACTAGCCACGAGTACTGAAATCAAAATCCGAAACGCTAGGATTGTAGAGCTCGAAAAGTAGTGTGAAATCAAGCTAAAAATCACCGAATTCAGAACTCGGAGTCAACGGATATTCATAAAACCGTTTACGTAAAGAAACCACATTTCGCGGCTAACTAGGTGAAACAAGACCTACTAGCCACGAGTTCTGAAATCAAAATACGAAACACCAGGATTGTAGTGCTCGAAAAGTAGTGTGAAATAATGCTAAAAATCACCGAATTCAAAACTCGGAGTCAACGGATATTCATAAAACCGTTTACGTAAAGAAACCACATTTTGCGGCTAACTAGGTGAAACGAGACCAACTAGCCAGGAGTTCTGAAATCAAAATCCGAAACCCTAGGATGGTAGAGCTCGAAAAGTAGTGTGAAATCAAGCTAAAAATCACCGAATTCAGAACTCGGAGTCAACGGATATTCATAAAACCGTTTACGTAAAGAAACCACATTTCGCGGCTAACTAGGTGAAACGAGACCAACTAGCCACGAGTTCTGAAATCAAAATCCGAAAACGCTGGATTGTAGAACTCGAAAATTAGTGTGAAATGAAGCTAAAAATCACCGAATTCAGAACTCGGAGTCAACGGATATTCATAAAACCGTTTACGTAAAGAATCCACATTTCGCGGCTAACTAGGTGAAACAAGACCTACTAGCCACGAGTTCTGAAATCAAAATACGAAACGCGAGGATTGTAGAGCTCGAAAAGTAGTGTGAAATCAAGCTAAAAATGACCGAATTCAGAACTCGTAGTCAAAGGATATTCATAAAATCGTTTACGTAAAGAAACCACATTTCGCGGCTAAATAGGTGAAACGAGACCAACTAGCCACGAGTACTGAAATCAAAATCCGAAACGCTAGGATTGTAGAGCTCGAAAAGTAGTGTGAAATCAAGCTAAAAATCACCGAATTCAGAACTCGGAGTCAACGGATATTCATAAAACCGTTTACGTAAAGAAACCACATTTCGCGGCTAACTAGGTGAAACAAGACCTACTAGCCACGAGTTCTGAAATCAAAATCCGAAACACCAGGATTGTAGAGCTCGAAAAGTAGTGTGAAATCAAGCTAAAAATCACCGAATTCAAAACTCGGAGTCAACGGATATTCATAAAACCGTTTACGTAAAGAAACCACATTTCGCGGCTAACTAGGTGAAACATGACCTACTAGCCACGAGTTCTGAAATCAAAATCCGAAACGCCAGGATTGTTGAGCTCGAAAAGTAGTGTGAAATCAAGCTAAAAATGACCGAATTCAGAACTCGTAGTCAAAGGATATTCATAAAATCGTTTACGTAAAGAAACCACATTTCGCGGCTAAATAGGTGAAACGAGACCAACTAGCCACAAGTACTGAAATCAAAATCCGAAACGCTAGGATTGTAGAGCTCGAAAAGTAGTGTGAAATCAAGCTAAAAATCACCGAATTCAGAACTCGGAGTCAACGGATATTCATAAACCGTTTACGTAAAGAAACCACATTTCGCGGCTAACTAGGTGAAAGAAGACATACTAGCCACGAGTTCTGAAATCAAAATACGAAACGCGAGGATTGTAGAGCTCGAAAAGTAGTGTGAAATCAAGCTAAAAATCACCGAATTCAGAACTCGTAGTCAAAGGATATTCATAAAATCGTTTACGTAAAGAAACCACATTTCGCGGCTAAATAGGTGAAACGAGACCAACTAGCCACGAGTACTGAAATCAAAATCCGAAACGCTAGGATTGTAGAGCTCGAAAAGTAGTGTGAAATCAAGCTAAAAATCAACGAATTCAGAACTCGTAGTCAAAGGATATTCATAAAATCGTTTACGTAAAGAAACCACATTTCGCGGCTAAATAGGTGAAACGAGACCAACTAGCCACGAGTACTGAAATCAAAATCCGAAACGCTAGGATTGTAGAGCTCGAGTGTGAAATCAAGCTAAAAATCACCGAATTCAGAACTCGGAGTCAACGGATATTCATAAAACCGTTTACGTAAAGAAACCACATTTTGCGGCTAACTAGGTGAAACAAGACCTACTAGCCACGAGTTCTGAAATCAAAATACGAAACGCCAGGATTGTAGTGCTCGAAAAGTAGTGTGAAATAATGCTAAAAATCACCGAATTCAAAACTCGGAGTCAACGGATATTCATAAAACCGTTTACGTAAAGAAACCACATTTCGCGGCTAACTAGGTGAAACAAGACCTACTAGCCACGAGTTCTGAAATCAAAATCCGAAAACGCTGGATTGTAGAGCTCGAAAAGTAGTGTGAAATCAAGCTAAAAATCACCGAATTCATAACTCGGAGTCAACGGATATTCATAAAACCGTTTACATAAAGAAACCACATTTCGCGGCTAACTAGTTGAAACAAGACCTACTAGCCACGAGTTCTGAAATCAAAATACGAAACGCGAGGATTGTAGAGCTCGAAAAGTAGTGTGAAATCAAGCTAAAAATCACCGAATTCAGAACTCGTAGTCAAAGGATATTCATAAAATCGTTTACGTAAAGAAACCACATTTCGCGGCTAAATAGGTGAAACGAGACCAACTAGCCACGAGTACTGAAATCAAAATCCGAAATGCTAGGATTGTAGAGCTCGAGTGTGAAATCAAGCTAAAAATCACCGAATTCAGAACTCGGAGTCAACGGATATTCATAAAACCGTTTACGTAAAGAAACCACATTTTGCGGCTAACTAGGTGAAACAAGACCTACTAGCCACGAGTTCTGAAATCAAAATACGAAACGCCAGGATTGTAGTGCTCGAAAAGTAGTGTGAAATAATGCTAAAAATCACCGAATTCAAAACTCGGAGTCAACGGATATTCATAAAACCCTTTACGTAAAGAAACCACATTTCGCGGCTAACTAGGTGAAACAAGACCTACTAGCCACGAGTTCTGAAATTAAAATCCGAAAACGCTGGATTGTAGAGCTCGAAAAGTAGTGTGAAATCAAGCTAAAAATCACCGAATTCAGAACTCGGAGTCAACGGATATTCATAAAACCGTTTACGTAAAGAAACCACATTTCGCGGCTAACTAGGTGAAACAAGACCTACTAGCCACGAGTTCTGAAATCAAAATACGAAACGCGAGGATTGTAGAGCTCGAAAAGTAGTGTGAAATCAAGCTAAAAATCACCGAATTCAGAACTCGTAGTCAAAGGATATTCATAAAATCGTTTACGTAAAGAAACCACATTTCGCGGCTAAATAGGTGAAACGAGACCAACTAGCCCCGAGTACTGAAATCAAAATCCGAAACGCTAGGATTATAGAGCTCGAAAAGTAGTGTGAAATCAAGCTAAAAATCACCGAATTCAGAACTCGGAGTCAACGGATATTCATAAAACCGTTTACGTAAAGAAACCACATTTCGCGGCTAACTAGGTGAAAGAAGACCTACTAGCCACGAGTTCTGAAATCAAAATATGAAACGCCAGGATTGTAGTGCTCGAAAAGTAGTGTGAAATAATGCTAAAAATCACCGAATTCAAAACTCGGAGTCAATGGATATTCATAAAACCGTTTACGTAAAGAAACCACATTTCGCGGCTAACTAGGTGAAACAAGACCTACTAGCCACGAGTTCTGAAATCAAAATCCGAAACCCCAGGATTGTTGAGCTCGAAAAGTAGTGTGAAATAATGCTAAAAATCACCGAATTCAGAACTCGGAGTCAACGGATATTCATAAAACCGTTTACGTAAAGAAACCACTTTTTGCGGCTAAATAGGTGAAACGAGACCAACTAGCCACGAGTTCTGAAATCAAAATCCGAAACGCTAGGATGGTAGAGCTCGAAAAGTAGTGTGAAATCAAGCTAAAAATCACCGAATTCAGAACTGGAGTCAACGGATATTCATAAAACCGTTTACGTAAAGAAACCACATTTCGCGGCTAACAAGGTGAAACGAGACCAACTAGCCACGAGTTCTGAAATCAAAATCCGAAAACGCTAGATTGTAGAGCTCGAAAAATAGTGTGAAATCAACCTAAAAATCACCGAATTCAGAACTCGGAGTCAACGGATATTCATAAAACCGTTTACGTAAAGAAACCACATTTCGCGGCTAACTAGGTGAAACAAGACCTACTAGCCACGACTTCTGAAATCAAAATACGAAACCCGAGGATTGTAGAGCTCGAAAAGTAGTGTGAAATCAAGCTAAAAATCACCGAATTCAGAACTCGTAGTCAAAGGATATTCATAAAATCGTTTACGTAAAGAAACCACATTTCGCGGCTAAATAGGTGAAACGAGACCAACTAGCCACGAGTACTGAAATCAAAATACGAAACGCGAGGATTGTAGAGCTCGAAAAGTAGTGTGAAATCAAGCTAAAAATCACCGAATTCAGAACTCGTAGTCAAAGGATATTCATAAAATCGTTTACGTAAAGAAACCACATTTCGCGGGTAACTAGGTGAAACGAGACCTACTAGCCCCGAGTTCTGAAATCAAAATCCGAAAAACCAGGATTGTAGAGCTCGAAAAGTAGTGTGAAATCAAGCAAAAAATCACTGAATTCAGAACTCGGAGTCAACGGATATTCATAAAACCGTTTACGTAAAGAAACCACATTTCGCGGCTAACTAGGTGAAACGAGACCTACTGGCCACGAGTTCTGAAATCGAAATCCGAAAACCGAGGATTATAGAGCTCGAAAAGTAGTGTGAAATCATGCTAAAAATCACCGAATTCAGAACTCGTAGTCAAAGGATATTCATAAAATCGTTTACGTAAAGAAACCACATTTCGCGGCTAAATAGGTGAAACGAGACAAACTAGCCACAAGTACTGAAATCAAAATGCGAAACGCTAGGATTGTAGAGCTCGAAAAGTAGTGTGAAATCAAGCTAAAAATCACCGAATTCAGAACTCGGAGTCAACGGATATTCATAAAACCGTTTACGTAAAGAAACCACATTTCGCGGCTAACTAGGTGAAAGAAGACCTACTAGCCACGAGTTCTGAAATCAAAATACGAAACGCCAGGATTGTAGTGCTCGAAAAGTAGTGTGAAATAATGCTAAAAATCACCGAATTCAAAACTCGGAGTCAACGGATATTCATAAAACCGTTTACGTAAAGAAACCACATTTCGCGGCTAACTAGATGAAACAAGACCTTCTAGCCACGAGTTCTGAAATCAAAATCCGAAACGCCAGGATTGTTGAGCTCGAAAAGTAGTGTGAAATCAAGCTAAAATCACCGAATTCAGAACTCGTAGTCAACGGATATTCATAAAACCGTTTACGTAAAGAAACCACTTTTCGCGGCTAAATAGGTGAAACGAGACCAACTAGCCACGAGTTCTGAAATCAAAATCCGAAACGCTAGGATGGTAGAGCTCGAAAAGTAGTGTGAAATCAAGCTAAAAATCACCGAATTCAGAACTCGGAGTCAACGGATATTCATAAAACCGTTTACGTAAAGAAACCACATTTCGCGGCTAACTAGGTGAAACGAGTCTAACTAGCCACGAGTTCTGAAATCAAAATCCGAAAACGCTGGATTGTAGAGCTCGAAAAGTAGTGTGAAATGAAGCTAAAAATCGCCGAATTCAGAACTCGAAGTCAACGGATATTCATAAAACCGTTTACGTAAAGAAACCACATTTCGCGGCTAACTAGGTGAAACAAGACCTACTAGCCACGAGTTCTGAAATCAAAATACGAAACGCGAGGATTGTAGAGCTCGAAAAGTAGTGTGAAATCAAGCTAAAAATCACCGAATTCAGAACTCGTGGTCAAAGGATATTCATAAAATCGTTTACGTAAAGAAACCACATTTCGCGGCTAAATAGGTGAAACGAGACCAACTATCCCCGAGTACTGAAATCAAAATCCGAAATGCTAGGATTGTAGAGCTCGAAAATTAGTGCGAAATCAAGCTAAAAATCACCGAATTCAGAACTCGGAGTCAACGGATATTTATAAAACCGTTTACGTAAAGAAACCACATTTCGCGGCTAACTAGGTGAAAGAAGACCTACTAGCCACGAGTTCTGAAATCAAAATACGAAACGCCAGGATTGTAGTGCTCGAAAAGTGGTGTGAAATAATGCTAAAAATCACCGAATTCAAAACTCGGAGTCAACGGATATTCATAAAACCGTTTACGTAAAGAAACCACATTTCGCGGCTAACTCGGTGAAACAAGACCTACTAGCCACGAGTTCTGAAATCAAAATCCGAAATGCCAGGATTGTTGAGCTAGAAAAGTAGTGTGAAATCAAGCTAAAAATCATCGAATTCAGAACTCGGAGTCAACGGATATTCATAAAATCGTTTATGTAAAGAAACCACTTTTCGCGGCTAAATAGGTGAAACGAGACCAACTAGCCACGAGTTCTGAAATCAAAATCCGAAACGCTAGGATGGTAGAGCTCGAAAAGTAGTGTGAAATCAAGCTAAAAATCAACGAATTCAGAACTCGGAGTCAACGGATATTCATAAAACCGTTTACGTAAAGAAACCACATTTCGCGGCTAACTAGGTGAAACGAGACCAACTAGCCACGAGTTCTGAAATCAAAATCCGAAAACGCTAGATTGTAGAGCTCGAAAAGTAGTGTGAAATCAAGCTAAAAATCACCGAATTCAGAACTCGGAGTCAACGGACATTCATAAAACCATTTACGTATAGAAACCACATTTCGCGGCTAACTAGGTGAAACAAGACCTACTAGCCACGAGTTCTGAAATCAAAATACGAAATGCGAGGATTGTAGAGCTCGAAAAGTAGTGTGAAATCAAGCTAAAAATCACCGAATTCAGAACTCGTAGTCAAAGGATATTCATAAAATCGTTTACGTAAAGAAACCACATTTCGCGGCTAAATAGGTGAAACGAGACCAACAAGCCACGAGTACTGAAATCAAAATACGAAACGCGAGGATTGTAGAGCTCGAAAAGTAGTGTGAAATCAAGCTAAAAATCACCGAATTCAGAACTCGTAGTCAAAGGATATTCATAAAATCGTTTACGTAAAGAAACCACATTTCGCGGGTAACTAGGTGAAACGAGACCTACTAGCCCCGAGTTCTGAAATCAAAATCCGAAAACCCAGGATTGTAGAGCTCGAAAAGTAGTGTGAAATCAAGCTAAAAATCACTGAATTCAGAACTCGGAGTCAACGGATATTCATAAAACCGTTTACGTAAAGAAACCACATTTCGCGGCTAACTAGGTGAAACGGGACCTACTAGCCACGAGTTCTGAAATCGAAATCCGAAAACCGAGGATTATAGAGCTCGAAAAGTAGTGTGAAATCAAGCTAAAAATCACCGAATTCAGAACTCGTAGTCAAAGGATATTCATAAAATCGTTTACGTAAAGAAACCACATTTCGCGGCTAAATAGGTGAAACGAGACCAACTAGCCACGAGTACTGAAATCAAAATCCGAAACGCTAGGATTGTAGAGCTCGAAAAGTAGTGTGAAATCAAGATAAAAATCACCGAATTCAGAACTCGGAGTCAACGGATATTCATAAAACCGTTTACGTAAAGAAACCACATTTCGCGGCTAACTAGGTGAAAGAAGACCTACTAGCCACGAGTTCTGAAATCAAAATACAAAATGCCAGGATTGTAGTGCTCGAAAAGTAGTGTGAAATAATGCTAAAAATCACCGAATTCAAAACTCGGAGTCAACGGATATTCATAAAACCGTTTACGTAAAGAAACCACATTTCGCGGTTAACTAGGTGAAACAAGAACTACCAGCCACGAGTTCTGAAATCAAAATCCGAAACGCCAGGATTGTTGAGCTCGAAAAGTAGTGTGAAATCAAGCTAAAAATCACAGAATTCAGAACTCGGAGTCAACGGATATTCATAAAACCGTTTACGTAAAAAAAACCACTTATCGCGGCTAAATAGGTGAAACGAGACCAACTAGCCACGAGTTCTGAAATCAAAATCCGAAACACTAGGATGGTAGAGCTCGAAAAGTAGTGTGAAATCAAGCTAAAAAACACCGAATTCAGAACTCGGAGTCAACGGATATTCATAAAACCGTTTACGTAAAGAAACCACATTTCGCGGCTAACTAGGTGAAACGAGACCAACTAGCCACGAGTTCTGAAATCAAAATCCGAAAACGCTGGATTGTAGAGCTCGAAAAGTAGTGTGAAATCAAGCTAAAAATCACCGAATTCAGAACTCGGAGTCAACGGATATTCATAAAACCGTTTACGTAAAGAAACCACATTTCGCGGCTAACTAGGTGAAACAAGACCTACTAGCCACGAGTTCTGAAATCAAAATACGAAAAGCGAGGATTGTAGAGCTCGAAAAGTAGTGTGAAATCAAGCTAAAAATCACCGAATTCAGAACTCGTAGTCAAAGGATATTCATAAAATCGTTTACGTAAAGAAACCACATTTCGCGGCTAAATAGGTGAAACGAGACCAACTAGCCACGAGTACTGAAATCAAAATACGAAACGCGAGGATTGTAGAGCTCGAAAAGTAGTGTGAAATCAAGCTAAAAATCACCGAATTCAGAACTCGGAGTCAACGGATATTCATAAAACCGTTTACGTAAAGAAACCACATTTCGCGGCTAACTAGGTGAAACGAGACTAACTAGCCACGAGTTCTGAAATCAAAATCCGAAAACGCTGGATTGTAGAGCTCGAAAAGTAGTGTGAAATGAAGCTAAAAATCACCGAATTCAGAACTCGGAGTCAACGGATATTCATAAAACCGTTTACGTAAAGAAACCACATTTCGCGGCTAACTAGGTGAAACAAGACCTACTAGCCACGAGTTCTGAAATCAAAATACGAAACGCGAGGATTGTAGAGCTCGAAAAGTAGTGTGAAATCAAGCTAAAAATCACCGAATTCAGAACTCGGAGTCAACGGATATTCATAAAACCGTTTACGTAAAGAAACCACATTTCGCGGCTAACTAGGTGAAACAAGACCTACTAGCCACGAGTTCTGAAATCAAAATACGAAACGCGAGGATTGTAGAGCTCGAAAAGTAGTGTGAAATCAAGCTAAAAATCAACGAATTCAGAACTCGGAGTCAACGGATATTCATAAAACCGTTTACGTAAAGAAACCACATTTCGCGGCTAACTAGGTGAAACGAGACCAACTAGCCACGATTTCTGAAATCAAAATCCGAAAACGCTGGATTGTAGAGCTCGAAAAGTAGTGTGAAATCAAGCTAAAAATCACCGAATTCAGAACTCGGAGTCAACGGATATTCATAAAACCGTTTACGTAAAGAAACCACATTTCGCGGCTAACTAGGTGAAACAAGACCTACTAGCCACGAGTTCTGAAATCAAAATACGAAAAGCGAGGATTGTAGAGCTCGAAAAGTAGTGTGAAATCAAGCTAAAAATCACCGAATTCAGAACTCGTAGTCAAAGGATATTCATAAAATCGTTTACGTAAAGAAACCACATTTCGCGGCTAAATAGGTGAAACGAGACCAACTAGCCACGAGTACTGAAATCAAAATACGAAACGCGAGGATTGTAGAGCTCGAAAAGTAGTGTGAAATCAAGCTAAAAATCACCGAATTCAGAACTCGTAGTCAAAGGATATTCATAAAATCATTTACATAAAGAAACCACATTTCGCGGCTAACTAGGTGAAACGAGACCTACTAGCCCCGAGTTCTGAAATCAAAATCCGAAAACGCTGGATTGTAGAGCTCGAAAAGTAGTGTGAAATCAAGCTAAAAATCACCGAATTCAGAACTCGGAGTCAACGGATATTCATAAAACCGTTTACGTAAAGAAACCACATTTCGCGGCTAACTAGGTGAAACAAGACCTACTAGCCACGAGTTCTGAAATCAAAATACGAAAAGCGAGGATTGTAGAGCTCGAAAAGTAGTGTGTAATCAAGCTAAAAATCACCGAATTCAGAACTCGGAGTCAACGGATATTCATAAAACCGTTTACGTAAAGAAACCACTTTTCGCGGCTAAATAGGTGAAACGAGACCAACTAGCCACGAGTTCTGAAATCAAAATCCGAAACACTAGGATGGTAGAGCTCGAAAAGTAGTGTGAAATCAAGCTAAAAAACACCGAATTCAGAACTCGGAGTCAACGGATATTCATAAAACCGTTTACGTAAAGAAACCACATTTCGCGGCTAACTAGGTGAAACGAGACCAACTAGCCACGAGTTCTGAAATCAAAATCCGAAAACGCTGGATTGTAGAGCTCGAAAAGTAGTGTGAAATCAAGCTAAAAATCACCGAATTCAGAACTCGGAGTCAACGGATATTCATAAAACCGTTTACGTAAAGAAACCACATTTCGCGGCTAACTAGGTGAAACAAGACCTACTAGCCACGAGTTCTGAAATCAAAATACGAAAAGCGAGGATTGTAGAGCTCGAAAAGTAGTGTGAAATCAAGCTAAAAATCACCGAATTCAGAACTCGTAGTCAAAGGATATTCATAAAATCGTTTACGTAAAGAAACCACATTTCGCGGCTAAATAGGTGAAACGAGACCAACTAGCCACGAGTACTGAAATCAAAATACGAAACGCGAGGATTGTAGAGCTCGAAAAGTAGTGTGAAATCAAGCTAAAAATCACCGAATTCAGAACTCGGAGTCAACGGATATTCATAAAACCGTTTACGTAAAGAAACCACATTTCGCGGCTAACTAGGTGAAACGAGACTAACTAGCCACGAGTTCTGAAATCAAAATCCGAAAACGCTGGATTGTAGAGCTCGAAAAGTAGTGTGAAATGAAGCTAAAAATCACCGAATTCAGAACTCGGAGTCAACGGATATTCATAAAACCGTTTACGTAAAGAAACCACATTTCGCGGCTAACTAGGTGAAACAAGACCTACTAGCCACGAGTTCTGAAATCAAAATACGAAACGCGAGGATTGTAGAGCTCGAAAAGTAGTGTGAAATCAAGCTAAAAATCACCGAATTCAGAACTCGGAGTCAACGGATATTCATAAAACCGTTTACGTAAAGAAACCACATTTCGCGGCTAACTAGGTGAAACAAGACCTACTAGCCACGAGTTCTGAAATCAAAATACGAAACGCGAGGATTGTAGAGCTCGAAAAGTAGTGTGAAATCAAGCTAAAAATCAACGAATTCAGAACTCGGAGTCAACGGATATTCATAAAACCGTTTACGTAAAGAAACCACATTTCGCGGCTAACTAGGTGAAACGAGACCAACTAGCCACGATTTCTGAAATCAAAATCCGAAAACGCTGGATTGTAGAGCTCGAAAAGTAGTGTGAAATCAAGCTAAAAATCACCGAATTCAGAACTCGGAGTCAACGGATATTCATAAAACCGTTTACGTAAAGAAACCACATTTCGCGGCTAACTAGGTGAAACAAGACCTACTAGCCACGAGTTCTGAAATCAAAATACGAAAAGCGAGGATTGTAGAGCTCGAAAAGTAGTGTGAAATCAAGCTAAAAATCACCGAATTCAGAACTCGTAGTCAAAGGATATTCATAAAATCGTTTACGTAAAGAAACCACATTTCGCGGCTAAATAGGTGAAACGAGACCAACTAGCCACGAGTACTGAAATCAAAATACGAAACGCGAGGATTGTAGAGCTCGAAAAGTAGTGTGAAATCAAGCTAAAAATCACCGAATTCAGAACTCGTAGTCAAAGGATATTCATAAAATCATTTACATAAAGAAACCACATTTCGCGGCTAACTAGGTGAAACGAGACCTACTAGCCCCGAGTTCTGAAATCAAAATCCGAAAACGCTGGATTGTAGAGCTCGAAAAGTAGTGTGAAATCAAGCTAAAAATCACCGAATTCAGAACTCGGAGTCAACGGATATTCATAAAACCGTTTACGTAAAGAAACCACATTTCGCGGCTAACTAGGTGAAACAAGACCTACTAGCCACGAGTTCTGAAATCAAAATACGAAAAGCGAGGATTGTAGAGCTCGAAAAGTAGTGTGTAATCAAGCTAAAAATCACCGAATTCAGAACTCGGAGTCAACGGATATTCATAAAACCGTTTACGTAAAGAAACCACTTTTCGCGGCTAAATAGGTGAAACGAGACCAACTAGCCACGAGTTCTGAAATCAAAATCCGAAACACTAGGATGGTAGAGCTCGAAAAGTAGTGTGAAATCAAGCTAAAAAACACCGAATTCAGAACGAGGAGTCAACGGATATTCATAAAACCGTTTACGTAAAGAAACCACATTTCGCGGCTAACTAGGTGAAACGAGACCAACTAGCCACGAGTTCTGAAATCAAAATCCGAAAGCGCTCGATTGTAGAGCTCGAAAAGTAGTGTGAAATCAAGCTAAAAATCACTGAATTCAGAACTCGGAGGCAACGGATATTCATAAAACCGTTTACGTAAAGAAACCACATTTCGCGGCTAACTAGGTGAAACGAGACCTACTAGCCACGAGTTCTGAAATCAAAATCCGAAACGTTAGGATTGTAGAGCTCGAAAAGTAGTGTGAAATCAAGCTAAAAATCGCCGAATTCAGAACTTGGAGTCAACGGATATTCATAAAACCGTTTACGTAAAGAAACCTTATTTCGCGGCTAACTAGGTGAAACGAGACCTACAAGCCACGAGTTCTGAAATCAAAATCCGAAACGTTAGGATTGTAGAGCCCGAAAAGTAGTGTGAAATCAAGCTAAAAATCACCGAATTCAGAACTCGGAGTCAACGGATATTCATAAAACCGTTTACGTAAAGAAACCACATTTCGCGGCTAACTAGGTAAAACAAGACCTACAAGCCACGAGTTCTGAAATCAAAATCCGAAACGTTAGGATTGTAGAGCTCGAAAAGTAGTGTGAAATCAAGCTAAAAATCACCGAATTCAGAACTCGGAGTCAACGGATATTCAGAAAACCGTTTATGTAAAGAAACCACATTTCGCGGCTAACTAGGTGAAACGAGACCAACTAGCCACGAGTTCAGAAATCAAAATCCGAAACGCCAGGATCGTAGAGCTCGAAAACTAGTGTGAAATCAAGGTAAAAATCACCAAATTCAGAACTCGGAGGCAACGGATATTCCTAAAACTGTTTACGTAAAGAAACCACATTTCGCGGCTAAATAGGTGAAACGAGACCAACTAGCCACGAGTTCTGAAATCAAAATCCGAAATGCCAGGATTGTAGAGCTCGAAAAGTAGTGTGTAATCAAGCTAAAAATCACCGAATTCAGAACTTGGAGTCAACGGATATTCATAAAACTGTTTACGTAAAGAAACCACATTTCGCGGCTAAATAGGTGAAACGAGACCTACTAGCCACGAGATCTGAAATCAAAATCCGAAAACCCAGGATTGTAGAGCTCGAAAAGTAGTGTGAAATCAAGCTAAAAATCACCGAATTCAGAACTCGGAGTCAACGGATATTCATAAAACCGTTTACGTAAAGAAACCACATTTCGCGGCTAACTAGGTGAAACGAGACCAACTAGCCACGATTTCTGAAATCAAAATCCGAAAACGCTGGATTGTAGAGCTCGAAAAGTAGTGTGAAATCAAGCTAAAAATCACCGAATTCAGAACTCGGAGTCAACGGATATTCATAAAACCGTTTACGTAAAGAAACCACATTTCGCGGCTAACTAGGTGAAACAAGACCTACTAGCCACGAGTTCTGAAATCAAAATACGAAAAGCGAGGATTGTAGAGCTCGAAAAGTAGTGTGTAATCAAGCTAAAAATCACCGAATTCAGAACTCGGAGTCAACGGATATTTATAAAACCGTTTACGTAAAGAAACCACATTTCGCGGCTAAATAGGTGAAACGAGACCAAATATCCACGAGTACTGAAATCATAATCCGAAACTCTAGGATTGTAGAGCTCGAAAAGTAGTGTGAAATCAAGCTAAAAATCACCGAATTCAGAACTCGGAGTCAACGGATATTCATAAAGCCGTCTACGTAAAGAAACCACATTTCGCGGCTAACTAAGTGAAACAAGACCAACTAGCCACGAGTTCTGAAATCAAAATCCGAAACGCCAGGATTGTAGAGCTCAAAAAGTACTGTGAAATCAAGCTAAAAATCACCGAATTCAAAACTCGGAGTCAACGGATATTCATAAAACCGTTTACGTAAAGAAACCACATTTCGCGGCTAACTAGGTGAAACAAGTTCTAATAGCCACGAGTTCTGATATCAAAATCCGAAATGCCAGGATTGTAGAGCTCGAATAGTAGTGTGAAATCAAGCTAAAAATCACCGAATTCAAAACTCGGAGTCAACGGATATTCATAAAACCGTTTACGTAAAGAAACCACATTTCGCGGCTAACTAGGTGGAACGAGACCAACTGGCCACGAGTTCTGAAATCAAAATCCGAAACTCCAGGATTGTAGAGCTCGAAAAGTAGTGTGAAATAATGCTAAAAATCACCGAATTCAAAACTCGGAGTCAACGGATATTCATAAAACCGTTTACGTAAAGAAACCACTTTTCGCGGCTAAATAGGTGAAACGAGACCAACTAGCCACGAGTTCTGAAATCAAAATCCGAAATGCTAGGATGGTAGAGCTCGAAAAGTAGTCTGAAATCAAGCTAAAAATCACCGAATTCAGAACTCGGAATCAACGGATATTCATAAAACCGTTTACGTAAAGAAACCACATTTCGCGGCTAACTTGGTGAAACAAGACCTACTAGCCACGAGTTCTGAAATCAAAATCCGAAACGCCAGGATTGTAGAGCTCAAAAAGTAGTGTGAAATCAAGCTAAAAATCACCGAATTCAGAACTCGGAGTCAACGGATATTCATAAAACCGTTTACGTAAAGAAACCACATTTCGCGGCTAACTTGGTGAAACACGACCTACTAGCCACGAGTTCTGAAATCAAAATCCGAAACACCAGGATTGTAGAGCTCGAAAAGTAGTGTGAAATCAAGATAAAAATCACCGAATTCAGAACTCGGAGTCAACGGAAATTCATAAAACCGTTTACGTAAAGAAACCACATTTCGCGGCTAACAAGGTGAAACGAGAACTACTAGCCACGAGTTCTGAAATCGAAATCCGAAAACCCAGGATTGTAGAGCTCGAAAAGTAGTGTGAAATCAAGCTAAAAATCACCGAATTCAGAACTCGGAGTCAACGGATATTCATAAAACTGTTTACGTAAAGAAACCACATTTCGCGGCTAAATAGGTGAAACTAGACCAACTAGCCACGAGATCTGAAATCAAAATCCGAAAACCTGGGATTGTAGAGCTCGAAAAGTAGTGTGAAATCAAGCTAAAAATCACCGAATTCAGAACTCGGAGTCAACGGATATTCATAAAACCGTTTACGTAAAGAAACCACATTTCGCGGCTAACTAGGTGAAACGAGACCAACTAGCCACAATTTCTGAAGTCAAAATCCGAAATGCCAGGATCGTAGAGCTCGAAAAGTAGTGTGAAATCAAGCTAAAAATCACCGAATTCAGAACTCGGAGTCAACGGATATTCATAAAACCGTTTACGTAAAGAAACCACATTTCGCGGCTAACTAGGTGAAACGAGACCTACTAGCCATGAGTTCTGAAATCAAAATACGAAAAGCGAGGATTGTAGAGCTCGAAAAGTAGTGTGTAATCAAGCTAAAAATCACCGAATTCAGAACTCGGAGTCAACGGATATTCATAAAACCGTTTACGTAAAGAAACCACATTTCGCGGCTAAATAGGTGAAACGAGACCAACTAGCCACGAGTACTGAAATCATAATCCGAAACTCTAGGATTGTAGAGCTCGAAAAGTAATGTGAAATCAAGCTAAAAATCACCGAATTCAGAACTCGGAGTCAACGGATATTCATAAAACCGTCTACGTAAAGAAACCACAATTCGCGGCTAACTAAGTGAAACAAGACCAACTAGCCACGAGTTCTGAAATCAAAATCCGAAACGGCAGGATTGTAGAGCTCAAAAAGTACTGTGAAATCAAGCTAAAAATCACCGAATTCAAAACTCGGAGTCAACGGATATTCATAAAACCATTTACGTAAAGAAACCACATTTCGCGGCTAACTAGGTGAAACGAGACCAACTAGCCACAATTTCTGAAGTCAAAATCCGAAATGCCAGGATCGTAGAGCTCGAAAAGTAGTGTGAAATCAAGCTAAAAATCACCGAATTCAGAACTCGGAGTCAACGGATATTCATAAAACCGTTTACGTAAAGAAACCACATTTCGCGGCTAACTAGGTGAAACGAGACCTACTAGCCACGAGTTCTCAAATCAAAATCCGAAACACCAGGATCGTAGAGCTCGAAAATAAGTGTGAAATCAAGCTAAAAATCACAGAATTCAGAACTCGGAGTCAACGGATATTCATAATACCGTTTACGTAAAGAAACCACATTTCGCGGCTAAATAGGTGAAACGAGACCAACTAGCCACGAGTTCTGAAATCAAAATCCGAAACGCCAAGATTGTAGAGCTCGAAAAGTAGTGTGTAATCAAGCTAAAAATCACCGAATTCAGAACTCGGAGTCAACGGATATTCATAAAACCGTTTACGTAAAGAAACCACATTTCGCGGCTAAATAGGTGAAACGAGACCAACTAGCCACGAGTACTGAAATCATAATCCGAAACTCTAGGATTGTAGAGCTCGAAAAGTAGTGTGAAATCAAGCTAAAAATCACCGAATTCAGAACTCGGAGTCAACGGATATTCATAAAACCGTCTACGTAAAGAAACCACAATTCGCGGCTAACTAAGTGAAACAAGACCAACTAGCCACGAGTTCTGAAATCAAAATCCGAAACGCCAGGATTGTAGAGCTCGAATAGTAGTGTGAAATCAAGCTAAAAATCACCGAATTCAAAACTCGGAGTCAACGGATATTCATAAAACCATTTACGTAAAGAAACCACATTTCGCGGCTAACTAGGTGAAACGAGACCAACTAGCCACAATTTCTGAAGTCAAAATCCGAAATGCCAGGATCGTAGAGCTCGAAAAGTAGTGTGAAATCAAGCTAAAAATCACCGAATTCAGAACTCGGAGTCAACGGATATTCATAAAACCGTTTACATAAAGAAACCACATTTCGCGGCTAACTAGGTGAAACGAGACCTACTAGCCACGAGTTCTCAAATCAAAATCCGAAACACCAGGATCGTAGAGCTCGAAAATAAGTGTGAAATCAAGCTAAAAATCACAGAATTCAGAACTCGGAGTCAACGGATATTCATAATACCGTTTACGTAAAGAAACCACATTTCGCGGCTAAATAGGTGAAACGAGACCAACTAGCCACGAGTTCTGAAATCAAAATCCGAAATGCCAAGATTGTAGAGCTCGAAAAGTAGTGTGTAATCAAGCTAAAAATCACCGAATTCAGAACTCGGAGTCAACGGATATTCATAAAACCGTTTACGTAAAGAAACCACATTTCGCGGCTAAATAGGTGAAACGAGACCAACTAGCCACGAGTACTGAAATCATAATCCGAAACTCTAGGATTGTAGAGCTCGAAAAGTAGTGTGAAATCAAGCTAAAAATCACCGAATTCAGAACTCGTAGTCAAAGGATATTCATAAAATCGTTTACGTAAAGAAACCACATTTCGCGGCTAACTAGGTGAAACGAGACCTACTATCCACGAGTTCTGAAATCAAAATCCGAAACGCCAGGATTGTAGAGCTCGAAAAGTAGTGTGAAATAATGCTAAAAATCACCGAATTCAAAACTCGGAGTCAACGGATATTCATAAAACCGTTTACGTAAAGAAACCACTTTTCGCGGCTAAATAGGTGAAACGAGACCAACTAGCCACGAGTTCTGAAATCAAAATCCGAAACGCTAGGATGTTAGAGCTCGAAAAGTAGTGTGAAATCAAGCTAAAAATCACCGAATTCAGAACTCGGAGTCAACGGATATTCATAAAACCGTTTACGTAAAGAAACCACATTTCGCGGCTAACTTGGTGAAACAAGACCTACTAGCCACGAGTTCTGAAATCAAAATCCGAAATGCCAGGATTGTAGAGCTCGAAAACTAGTGTGAAATCAAGCAAAAAATCACCGAATTCAAAACTCGGAGTCAATAGATATTCATAAAACTGTTTACGTAAAGAAACAACATTTCGCGGCTAAATAGGTGAAACGAGACCAACTATCCACGAGTTCTGAAATCAAAATCCGAAATGCGAGGATTGTAGAGCTCGAAAAGTAGTGTGAAATCAAGCTAAAAATCACCGAATTC
Source organism: Euonymus europaeus (assembly GCA_963580455.1). NCBI lineage: Eukaryota > Viridiplantae > Streptophyta > Magnoliopsida > Celastrales > Celastraceae > Euonymus > Euonymus europaeus. The sequence continues at coordinate 989,613 of OY756964.1, forward strand.
AGAACTCGTAGTCAAAGGATATTCATAAAATCGTTTACGTAAAGAAACCACATTTCGCGGCTAACTAGATGAAACGAGACCTACTATCCACGAGTTCTGAAATCAAAATCCGAAACGCCAGGATTGTAGAGCTCGAAAAGTAGTGTGAAATAATGCTAAAAATCACCGAATTCAAAACTCGGAGTCAACGGATATTCATAAAACCGTTTACGTAAAGAAACCACTTTTCGCGGCTAAATAGGTGAAACGAGACCAACTAGCCACGAGTTCTGAAATCAAAATCCGAAACGCTAGGATGGTAGAGCTCGAAAAGTAGTGTGAAATCAAGCTAAAAATCACCGAATTCAGAACTCGGAGTCAACGGATATTCATAAAACCGTTTACGTAAAGAAACCACATTTCGCGGCTAACTTGGTGAAACAAGACCTACTAGCCACGAGTTCTGAAATCAAAATCCGAAACGCCAGGATTGTAGAGCTCGAAAAGTAGTGTGAAATCAAGCAAAAAATCGCCGAATTCAAAACTCGGAGTCAATAGATATTTATAAAACTGTTTACGTAAAGAAACAACATTTCGCGGCTAAATAGGTGAAACGAGACCAACTATCCACGAGTTCTGAAATCAAAATCCGAAACGCGAGGATTGTAGAGCTCGAAAAGTAGTGTGAAATCAAGCTAAAAATCACCGAATTCAGAACTCGTAGTCAAAGGATATTCATAAAATCGTTTACGTAAAGAAACCACATTTTGCGGCTAACTAGGTGAAACGAGACCTACTAGCCACGAGTTCTGAAATCAAAATCCGAAACTCCAGGATTGTAGAGCTCGAAAAGTAGTATGAAATCAAGCTAAAAATCACCGAATTCAGAACTCGGAGACAATGGATATTCAGAAAACCGTTTACGTAAAGAAACCACATTTCGCGGCTAACTAGGTGAAACGAAACCTACAAGCCACGAGTTCTGAAATCAAAATCCGAAACATTAGGATTGTAGAGCTCGAAAAGTAGTGTGAAATCAAGCTAAAAATCACCGAATTAAGAACTCGGAGTCAACGGATATTCAGAAAACCGTTTACGTAAAGAAACCACATTTCGCGGCTAACTAGGTGAAACGAGACCTACTAGCGACGAGTTCTGAAATCAAAATCCAAAACTCCAGGATTGTAGAGCTCGAAAAGTAGTATGAAATCAAGCTAAAAATCACCGAATTCAGAACTCGGAGTCAACGGATATTCATAAAACCGTTTACGTAAAGAAACCACATTTCGCGGCTAACTAGGTGAAACGAGATCTACTAGCCACGAGTTCTGAAATCAAAATCCGAAACTCCAGGATTGTAGAGCTCAAAAAGTAGTGTGAAATCATGCTAAAAATCACCGAATTCAGAACTCGGAGTCAACGGATATTCATAAAACCGTTTACGTAAAGAAACCACATTTCGCGGCTAACTAGTTGAAACGAGACCAACTATCCACGAGTTCTGAAATCAAAATCCGAAAACGCTGGATTGTAGAGCTCGAAAAGTAGTGTGAAATCAAGCTAAAAATCACCGAATTCAGAACTCGTAGTCAAAGGATATTCATAAAATCGTTTACGTAAAGAAACCACATTTCGCGGCTAACTTGGTGAAACAAGACCTACTAGCCACGAGTTCTGAAATCAAAATCCGAAACGCCAGGATTGTAGAGCTCGAAAACTAGTGTGAAATCAAGCAAAAAATCACCGAATTCAAAACTCGGAGTCAATAGATATTCATAAAACCGTTTACGTAAAGAAACCACATTTCGCGGCTAACTAGTTGAAACGAGACCAACTATCCACGAGTTCTGAAATCAAAATCCGAAAACGCTGGATTGTAGAGCTCGAAAAGTAGTGTGAAATCAAGCTAAAAATCACCGAATTCAGAACTCGTAGTCAAAGGATATTCATAAAATCGTTTACGTAAAGAAACCACATTTCGCGGCTAACTTGGTGAAACAAGACCTACTAGCCACGAGTTCTGAAATCAAAATCCGAAAGGCCAGGATTGTAGAGCTCGAAAACTAGTGTGAAATCAAGCAAAAAATCACCGAATTCAAAACTCGGAGTCAATAGATATTCATAAAACTGTTTACGTAAAGAAACAACATTTCGCGGCTAAATAGGTGAAACGAGACCAACTATCCACGAGTTCTGAAATCAAAATCCGAAACGCGAGGATTGTAGAGCTCGAAAAGTAGTGTGAAATCAAGCTAAAAATCACCGAATTCAGAACTCGTAGTCAAAGGATATTCATAAAATCGTTTACGTAAAGAAACCACATTTCGCGGCTAACTAGGTGAAACGAGACCTACTATCCACGAGTTCTGAAATCAAAATCCGAAACGCCAGGATTGTAGAGCTCGAAAAGTAGTGTGAAATAATGCTAAAAATCACCGAATTCAAAACTCGGAGTCAACGGATATTCATAAAACCGTTTACGTAAAGAAACCACTTTTCGCGGCTAAATAGGTGAAACGAGACCAACTAGCCACGAGTTCTGAAATCAAAATCCGAAACGCTAGGATGGTAGAGCTCGAAAAGTAGTGTGAAATCAAGCTAAAAATCACCGAATTCAGAACTCGGAGTCAACGGATATTCATAAAACCGTTTACGTAAAGAAACCACATTTCGCGGCTAACTTGGTGAAACAAGACCTACTAGCCACGAGTTCTGAAATCAAAATCCGAAACGCTAGGATGGTAGAGCTCGAAAAGTAGTGTGAAATCAAGCTAAAAATCACCGAATTCAGAACTCGGAGTCAACGGATATTCATAAAACCGTTTACGTAAAGAAACCACTTTTCGCAGCTAAATAGGTGAAACGAGACCAACTAGCCACGAGTTCTGAAATCAAAATCCGAAACGCTAGGATGGTAGAGCTCGAAAAGTAGTGTGAAATCAAGCTAAAAATCACCGAATTCAGAACTCGGAGCCAACGGATATTCATAAAACCGTTTACGTAAACAAACCACATTTCGCGGCTAACTTGGTGAAACAAGACCTACTAGCCACGAGTTCTGAAATCAAAATCCGAAATGCCAGGATTGTAGAGCTCGAAAAGTAGTGTGAAATCAAGCTAAAAATCACCGAATTAAGAACTCGTAGTCAAAGGATATTCATAAAATCTTTTACGTAAAGAAACCACATTTCGCGGCTAACTAGGTGAAACGAGACCTACTAGCCACGAGTTCTGAAATCAAAATCCGAAACTCCAGGATTGTAGAGCTCGAAAAGTAGTATGAAATCAAGCTAAAAATCACCGAATTCAGAACTCGGAGACAATGGATATTCAGAAAACCGTTTACGTAAAGAAACCACATTTCGCGGCTAACTAGGTGAAACAAAACCTACAAGCCACGAGTTCTGAAATCAAAATCCGAAACATTAGGATTGTAGAGCTCGAAAAGTAGTGTGAAATCAAGCTAAAAATCACCGAATTAAGAACTCGGAGTCAACGGATATTCAGAAAACCGTTTACGTAAAGAAACCACATTTCGCGGCTAACTAGGTGAAACGAGACCTACTAGCGACGAGTTCTGAAATCAAAATCCAAAACTCCAGGATTGTAGAGCTCGAAAAGTAGTATGAAATCAAGCTAAAAATCACCGAATTCAGAACTCGGAGTCAACGGATATTCATAAAACCGTTTACGTAAAGAAACCACATTTCGCGGCTAACTAGGTGAAACGAGACCAACTAGCCACGAGTTCTGAAATCAAAATCCGAAAACGCTGGATTGTAGAGCTCGAAAAGTAGTGTGAAATCAAGCTAAAAATCACCGAATTCAGTACTCGGAGTCAACGGATATTCATAAAACCGTTTACGTAAAGAAACCACATTTCGCGGCTAAATAGGTGAAACGAGACCAACTAGCCACGAGTACTGAAATCAAAATCCGAAAAGCTAGGATTGTAGAGCTCGAAAAGTAGTGTGAAATCAAGCTAAAAATCACCGAATTCAAAACTCGGAGTCAACGGATATTCATAAAACCGTTTACGTAAAGAAACCACATTTCGCGGCTAACTAGGTGAAACAACACCTACTAGCCACGAGTTCTGAAATCAAAATCCGAAACTCCAGGATTGTAGAGCTCGAAAAGTAGTATGAAATCAAGCTAAAAATCACCGAATTCAGAACTCGGAGACAATGGATATTCAGAAAACCGTTTACGTAAAGAAACCACATTTCGCGGCTAACTAGGTGAAACAAAACCTACAAGCCACGAGTTCTGAAATCAAAATCCGAAACATTAGGATTGTAGAGCTCGAAAAGTAGTGTGAAATCAAGCTAAAAATCACCGAATTAAGAACTCGGAGTCAACGGATATTCAGAAAACCGTTTACGTAAAGAAACCACATTTCGCGGCTAACTAGGTGAAACGAGACCTACTAGCGACGAGTTCTGAAATCAAAATCCAAAACTCCAGGATTGTAGAGCTCGAAAAGTAGTATGAAATCAAGCTAAAAATCACCGAATTCAGAACTCGGAGTCAACGGATATTCATAAAACCGTTTACGTAAAGAAACCACATTTCGCGGCTAACTAGGTGAAACGAGACCAACTAGCCACGAGTTCTGAAATCAAAATCCGAAAACGCTGGATTGTAGAGCTCGAAAAGTAGTGTGAAATCAAGCTAAAAATCACCGAATTCAGAATTCGGAGTCAACTGATATTCATAAAACCGTTTACGTAAAGAAACCACATTTCGCGGCTAACTAGGTGAAACGAGACCTGCTAGCCACGAGTTCTGAAATCGAAATCCGAAAAGCCGGGATTGTAGAGCTCGAAAATTAGTGTGAAATCAAGCTAAAAATCACCGAATTCAAAACTCAGAGTCAACGGATATTCATAAAACCGTTTACGTAAAGAAACCACATTTCGCGGCTAACTAGGTGAAACAACACCTACTAGCCACGAGTTCTGAAATCAAAATCCGAAACTCCAGGATTGTAGAGCTCGAAAAGTAGTGTGAAATCAAGCTAAAAATCACCGAATTAAGAACTCGGAGTCAACGGATATTCAGAAAACCGTTTACGTAAAGAAACCACATTTCGCGGCTAACTAGGTGAAACGAGATCTACTAGCCACGAGTTCTGAAATCAAAATCCGAAACTCCAGGATTGTAGAGCTCAAAAAGTAGTGTGAAATCAAGCTGAAAATCACCGAATTCAGAACTCGGAGTCAACGGATATTCATAAAACCGTTTACGTAAAGAAACCACTTTTCGCGGCTAAATAGGTGAAACGAGACCAACTAGCCACGAGTTCTGAAATCAAAATCCGAAACGCTAGGATGGTAGAGCTCGAAAAGTAGTGTGAAATCAAGCTAAAAATCACCAAATTCAGAACTCGGAGTCAACGGATATTCATAAAACCGTTTACGTAAAGAAACCACATTTCGCGGCTAACTTGGTGAAACAAGACCTACTAGCCACGAGTTCTGAAATCAAAATCCGAAACGCCAGGATTGTAGAGCTCGAAAAGTAGTGTGAAATCAAGCAAAAAATCGCCGAATTCAAAACTCGGAGTCAATAGATATTTATAAAACTGTTTACGTAAAGAAACAACATTTCGCGGCTAAATAGGTGAAACGAGACCAACTATCCACGAGTTCTGAAATCAAAATCCGAAACGCGAGGATTGTAGAGCTCGAAAAGTAGTGTGAAATCAAGCTAAAAATCACCGAATTCAGAACTCGTAGTCAAAGGATATTCATAAAATCTTTTACGTAAAGAAATCACATTTCGCGGCTAACTAGGTGAAACGAGACCTACTAGCCACGAGTTCTGAAATCAAAATCCGAAACTCCAGGATTGTAGAGCTCGAAAAGTAGTATGAAATCAAGCTAAAAATCACCGAATTCAGAACTCGGAGACAATGGATATTCAGAAAACCGTTTACGTAAAGAAACCACATTTCGCGGCTAACTAGGTGAAACGAAACCTACAAGCCACGAGTTCTGAAATCAAAATCCGAAACATTAGGATTGTAGAGCTCGAAAAGTAGTGTGAAATCAAGCTAAAAATCACCGAATTAGAAACTCGGAGTCAACGGATATTCAGAAAACCGTTTACGTAAAGAAACCACATTTCGCGGCTAACTAGGTGAAACGAGACCTACTAGCGACGAGTTCTGAAATCAAAATCCAAAACTCCAGGATTGTAGAGCTCGAAAAGTAGTATGAAATCAAGCTAAAAATCACCGAATTCAGAACTCGGAGTCAACGGATATTCATAAAACCGTTTACGTAAAGAAACCACATTTCGCGGCTAACTAGTTGAAACGAGACCAACTAGCCACGAGTTCTGAAATCAAAATCCGAAAACGCTGGATTGTAGAGCTCGAAAAGTAGTGTGAAATCAAGCTAAAAATCACCGAATTCAGTACTCGGAGTCAACGGATATTCATAAAACCGTTTACGTAAAGAAACCACATTTCGCGGCTAAATAGGTGAAACGAGACCAACTAGCCACGAGTACTGAAATCAAAATCCGAAAAGCTAGGATTGTAGAGCTCGAAAAGTAGTGTGAAATCAAGCTAAAAATCACCGAATTCAGAATTCGGAGTCAACTGATATTCATAAAACCGTTTACGTAAAGAAACCACATTTCGCGGCTAACTAGGTGAAACGAGACCTGCTAGCCACGAGTTCTGAAATCGAAATCCGAAAAGCCGGGATTGTAGTGCTCGAAAATTAGTGTGAAATCAAGCTAAAAATCACCGAATTCAAAACTCGGAGTCAACGGATATTCATAAAACCGTTTACGTAAAGAAACCATATTTCGCGGCTAACTAGGTGAAACAAGACCTACTAGCCACGAGTTCTGAAATCAAAATCCAAAACTCCAGGATTGTAGAGCTCGAAAAGTAGTGTGAAATCAAGCTAAAAATCACCGAATTAAGAACTCGGAGTCAACGGATATTCAGAAAACCGTTTACGTAAAGAAACCACATTTCGCGGCTAACTAGGTGAAACGAGATCTACTAGCCACGAGTTCTGAAATCAAAATCCGAAACTCCAGGATTGTAGAGCTCAAAAAGTAGTGTGAAATCAAGCTAAAAATCACCGAATTCAGAACTCGGAGTCAACGGATATTCAGAAAACCGTTTACGTAAAGAAACCACATTTCGCGGCTAAATAGGTGAAACGAGACCAACTAGCCACGAGTACTGAAATCAAAATCCGAAAAGCTAGGATTGTAGAGCTCGAAAAGTAGTGTGAAATCAAGCTAAAAATCACCGAATTCAGAACTCGGAGTCAACTGATATTCATAAAACTGTTTACGTAATGAAACCACATTTCGCGGCTAACTAGGTGAAACGAGACCTGCTAGCCACGAGTTCTGAAATCGAAATCCGAAAACCCGGGATTGTAGAGCTCGAAAATTAGTGTGAAATCAAGCTAAAAATCACCGAATTCAAAACTCGGAGTCAACGGATATTCATAAAACCGTTTACGTAAAGAAACCACATTTCGCGGCTAACTAGGTGAAACATGACCTACTAGCCACGAGTTCTGAAATCAAAATCCGAAACTCCAGGATTGTAGAGCTCGAAAAGTAGTTTGAAATCAAGCTAAAAATCACCGAATTAAGAACTCGGAGTCAACGGATATTCAGAAAACCGTTTACGTAAAGAAACCACATTTCGCGGCTAACTAGGTGAAACGAGATCTACTAGCCACGAGTTCTGAAATAAAAATCCGAAACTCCAGGATTGTAGAGCTCGAAAAGTAGTGTGAAATCAAGCTAAAAATCACCGAATTCAGAACTCGGAGTCAACGGATATTCATAAAACCGTTTACGTAAAGAAACCACATTTCGCGGCTAACTAGTTGAAACGAGACCAACTAGCCACGAGTTCTGAAATAAAAATCCAAAAACGCTGGATTGTAGAGCTCGAAAAGTAGTGTGAAATCAAGCTAAAAATCACCGAATTCAGAACTCGGAGTCAACGAATATTCATAAAACCGTTTACGTAAAGAAACCACATTTCGCGGCTAACTAGGTGAAACGAGACCTACTAGCCGCGAGTTCTGAAATCGAAATCCGAAAACCCAGGATTGTAGAGCTCGAAAAGTAGTGTGAAATCAAGCTAAAAATCACCGAATTCAGAACTCGGAGTCAACGGATTTTTATAAAACCGTTTACGTAAAGAAACCACATTTCGCGGCTAACTAGGTGAAACGAGACCTACAAGCCACGAGTTCCGAAATCAAAATCCGAAACATTAGGATTGTAGAGCTCGAAAAATAGTGTGAAATCAAGCTAAAAATCACCGAATTCAGAACTCAGAGTCAACGGATATTCAGAAAACCGTTTACGTAAAGAAACCACATTTCGCGGCTAACTAGGTGAAACGAGACCTGCTTGCCACGAGTTCTGAAATCAAAATCCGAAAACCCAGGATTGTAGAGCTCGAAAATTAGTGTGAAATCAAGCTAAAAATCACCGAATTCAAAACTCGGAGTCAACGGATATTCATAAAACCGTTTACGTAAAGAAACCACATTTCGCGGCTAACTAGGTGAAACGAGACCTGCTTGCCACGAGTTCTGAAATCAAAATCCGAAAACCCAGGATTGTAGAGCTCGAAAATTAGTGTGAAATCAAGCTAAAAATCACCGAATTCAAAACTCGGAGTCAACGGATATTCATAAAACCGTTTACGTAAAGAAACCACATTTCGCGGCTAACTAGGTGAAACAAGACCTACTAGCCACGAGTTCTGAAATCAAAATACGAAACGCCAGGATTGTAGAGCTCGAAAAGTAGTGTGAAATCAAGCTAAAAATCACCGAATTAAGAACTCGGAGTCAACGGATATTCATAAAACCAATTACGTAAAGAAACCACATTTCGCGGCTAACTAGGTGAAACAAGCCCACTAGCCACGAGTTCTGAAATCAAAATCCGAAACGCTAGGATTGTTGAGCTCAAAAAGTAGTGCGAAATCAAGCTAAAAATCACCGAATTTAGAACTCGGAGTCAACGGATATTCAGAAAACCGTTTACGTAAAAAAACCACATTTCGCGGCTAAATAGGTGAATCGAGACCTACTAGCCACGAGTTCTGAAATTAAAATCCGAAATGCCAGGATGGTAGAGCTCGAAAAGTAGTGTGAAATCAAGCTAAAAATCAACGAATTCAGAACTCGTAGTCAAAGGATATTCATAAAATCGTTTACGTAAAGAAACCACATTTCGCGGCAAACTAGGTGAAACGAGACCAACTAGCCACGAGTTCTGAAATCAAAATCCGAAACGCCAGGATCGTAGAGCTCAAAAACTAGTGTGAAATCAAGCTAAAAATCACCAAATTCAGAACTCGGAGTCAACGGATATTCATAAAACCGTTTACGTAAAGAAACCACATTTCACGGCTAAATAGGTGAAACGAGACCAACTAGCCACGAGTTCTGAAATCAAAATCCGAAACGCCAGGATTGTAGAGCTCGAAAAGTAGTGTGTAATCAAGCTAAAAATCACCGAATTCAGAACTCGGAGTCAACGGATATTCAGAAAATCGTTTACGTAAAGAAACCACATTTCGCGGCTAACTAGGTGAAACGAGACCTGCTGGCCACGAGTTCTGAAATCGAAATCCGAAAACCCAGGATTGTAGAGCTCGAAAAGTAGTATGAAATCAAGCTAAAAATCATCGAATTCAAAACTCGGAGTCAACGGATATTCATAAAACTGTTTACGTAAAGAAACCACATTTCGCGGCTAACTAGGTGAAACAAGACCTACCAGCCACGAGTTCTGAAATCAAAATACGAAATGCCAGGATTGTAGAGCTCAAAAAGTAGTGTGAAATCAAGCTAAAAATCACCGAATTAAGAACTCGGAGTCAACGGATATTCAGAAAACCGTTTACGTAAAGAAACCACATTTCGCGGCTAACTAGGTGAAACGAGATCTACTAGCCACGAGTTCTGAAATCAAAATCCGAAACTCCAGGATTGTAGAGCTCGAAAAGTAGTGTGAAATCAAGCTAAAAATCACCGAATTCAGAACTCGGAGTCAACGGATATTCATAAAACCGTTTACGTAAAGAAATCACATTTCGCGGCTAACTAGTTGAAACGAGACCAACTAGCCACGAGTTCTGAAATCAAAATCCGAAAACGCTGGATGGTAGAGCTCGAAAAGTAGTGTGAAATCAAGCTAAAAATCACCGAATTCAGAACTCGGAGTCAACGAATATTCATAAAACCGTTTACGTAAAGAAACCACATTTCGCGGCTAACTAGGTGAAACGAGACCTACTAGCCGCGAGTTCTGAAATCGAAATCCGAAAACCCAGGATTGTAGAGCTCGAAAAGTAGTGTGTAATCAAGCTAAAAATCTCCGAATTCAGAACTCGGAGTCAACGGATATTCATAAAACTGTTTACGTAAAGAAACCACATTTCGCGGCTAACTAGGTGAAACGAGACCTACTAGCCGCGAGTTCTGAAATCGAAATCCGAAAACCCAGGATTGTAGAGCTCGAAAAGTAGTGTGTAATCAAGCTAAAAATCACCAAATTCAGAACTCGGAGTCAACGGATATTCATAAAACCGTTTACGTAAAGAAAGCACATTTCACGGCTAAATAGGTGAAACGAGACCAACTAGCAACGAGTTCTGAAATCAAAATCCGAAACTCCAGGATTGTAGAGCTCGAAAAGTAGTGTGTAATCAAGCTAAAAATCAGCAAATTCAGAACTCGGAGTCAACGGATATTCAGAAAACCGTTTACGTAAAGAAACCACATTTCGCGGCTAACTAGGTGAAACGAGACCTGCTGGCCACGAGTTCTGAAATCGAAATCCGAAAACCCAGGATTGTAGAGCTCGAAAATTAGTGTGAAATCAAGCTAAAAATCACCGAATTCAAAACTCGGAGTCAACGGATATTCATAAAACCGTTTACGTAAAGAAACCACATTTCGCGGCTAACTAGGTGAAACGAGACCTACTAGCCGCGAGTTCTGAAATCGAAATCCGAAAACCCAGGATTGTAGAGCTCGAAAAGTAGTGTGTAATCAAGCTAAAAATCACCGAATTCAGAACTCGGAGTCAACGGATATTCATAAAACCGTTTACGTAAAGAAATCACATTTCGCGGCTAACTAGTTGAAACGAGACCAACTAGCCACGAGTTCTGAAATCAAAATCCGAAAACGCTGGATGGTAGAGCTCGAAAAGTAGTGTGAAATCAAGCTAAAAATCACCGAATTCAGAACTCGGAGTCAACGAATATTCATAAAACCGTTTACGTAAAGAAACCACATTTCGCGGCTAACTAGGTGAAACGAGACCTCCTAGCCGCGAGTTCTGAAATCGAAATCCGAAAACCCAGGATTGTAGAGCTCGAAAATTAGTGTGAAATCAAGCTAAAAATCACCGAATTCAGAACTCGGAGTCAACGGATATTCATAAAACCGTTTACGTAAAGAAATCACATTTCGCGGCTAACTAGTTGAAACGAGACCAACTAGCCACGAGTTCTGAAATCAAAATCCGAAAACGCTGGATGGTAGAGCTCGAAAAGTAGTGTGAAATCAAGCTAAAAATCACCGAATTCAGAACTCGGAGTCAACGAATATTCATAAAACCGTTTACGTAAAGAAACCACATTTCGCGGCTAACTAGGTGAAACGAGACCTACTAGCCGCGAGTTCTGAAATCGAAATCCGAAAACCCAGGATTGTAGAGCTCGAAAAGTAGTGTGTAATCAAGCTAAAAATCTCCGAATTCAGAACTCGGAGTCAACGGATATTCATAAAACTGTTTACGTAAAGAAACCACATTTCGCGGCTAACTAGGTGAAACGAGACCTACTAGCCGCGAGTTCTGAAATCGAAATCCGAAAACCCAGGATTGTAGAGCTCGAAAAGTAGTGTGTAATCAAGCTAAAAATCACCAAATTCAGAACTCGGAGTCAACGGATATTCATAAAACCGTTTACGTAAAGAAAGCACATTTCACGGCTAAATAGGTGAAACGAGACCAACTAGCAACGAGTTCTGAAATCAAAATCCGAAACTCCAGGATTGTAGAGCTCGAAAAGTAGTGTGTAATCAAGCTAAAAATCAGCAAATTCAGAACTCGGAGTCAACGGATATTCAGAAAACCGTTTACGTAAAGAAACCACATTTCGCGGCTAACTAGGTGAAACGAGACCTGCTGGCCACGAGTTCTGAAATCGAAATCCGAAAACCCAGGATTGTAGAGCTCGAAAATTAGTGTGAAATCAAGCTAAAAATCACCGAATTCAAAACTCGGAGTCAACGGATATTCATAAAACCGTTTACGTAAAGAAACCACATTTCGCGGCTAACTAGGTGAAACGAGACCTACTAGCCGCGAGTTCTGAAATCGAAATCCGAAAACCCAGGATTGTAGAGCTCGAAAAGTAGTGTGTAATCAAGCTAAAAATCACCGAATTCAGAACTCGGAGTCAACGGATATTCATAAAACCGTTTACGTAAAGAAATCACATTTCGCGGCTAACTAGTTGAAACGAGACCAACTAGCCACGAGTTCTGAAATCAAAATCCGAAAACGCTGGATGGTAGAGCTCGAAAAGTAGTGTGAAATCAAGCTAAAAATCACCGAATTCAGAACTCGGAGTCAACGAATATTCATAAAACCGTTTACGTAAAGAAACCACATTTCGCGGCTAACTAGGTGAAACGAGACCTCCTAGCCGCGAGTTCTGAAATCGAAATCCGAAAACCCAGGATTGTAGAGCTCGAAAATTAGTGTGAAATCAAGCTAAAAATCACCGAATTCAAAACTCGGAGTCAACGGATATTCATAAAACCGTTTACGTAAAGAAACCACATTTCGCGGCTAACTAGGTGAAACAAGACCTACTAGCCACGAGTTCTGAAATCAAAATACGAAACGCCAGGATTGTAGAGCTCGAAAAGTAGTGTGAAATCAAGCTAAAAATCACCGAATTAAGAACTCGGAGTCAACGGATATTCATAAAACCGTTTACGTAAAGAAACCACATTTCGCGGCTAACTAGGTGAAAAAAGACCTACTAGCCACGAGTTCTGAAATCAAAATCCGAAAAGCCACGATTGTTGAGCTCAAAAAGTAGTGTGAAATAAAGCTAAAAATCACCGAATTCAGAACTCGGAGTCAACAGATATTCATAAAACCGTTTACGTAAAGAAACCACTTTTCGCGGCTAAATAGGTGAAACGAGACCAACTAGCCACGAGTTCTGAAATCAAAATCCGAAACGCTAGGATGGTAGAGCTCGAAAAGTAGTGTGAAATCAAGCTAAAAATCACCGAATTCAGAACTCGGAGTCAACGGATATTCATAAAACCGTTTACGTAAAGAAACCACATTTCGCGGCTAACTAGGTGAAACAAGCCCACTAGCCACGAGTTCTGAAATCAAAATCCGAAACGCTAGGATTGTTGAGCTCAAAAAGTAGTGCGAAATCAAGCTAAAAATCACCGAATTCAGAACTCGGAGTCAACGGATATTCAGAAAACCGTTTACGTAAAGAAACCACATTTCGCGGCTAAATAGGTGAATCGAGACCTACTAGCCACGAGTTCTGAAATTAAAATCCGAAATGCCAGGATGGTAGAGCTCGAAAAGTAGTGTGAAATCAAGCTAAAAATCAACGAATTCAGAACTCGTAGTCAAGGGATATTCATAAAATCGTTTACGTAAAGAAACCACATTTCGCGGCAAACTAGGTGAAACGAGACCAACTAGCCACGAGTTCTGAAATCAAAATCCGAAACGCCAGGATCGTAGAGCTCGAAAACTAGTGTGAAATCAAGCTAAAAATCACCAAATTCAGAACTCGGAGTCAACGGATATTCATAAAACCGTTTACGTAAAGAAAGCACATTTCACGGCTAAATAGGTGAAACGAGACCAACTAGCCACGAGTTCTGAAATCAAAATCCGAAACGCCAGGATTGTAGAGCTCGAAAAGTAGTGTGTAATCAAGCTAAAAATCAGCGAATTCAGAACTCGGAGTCAACGGATATTCAGAAAACCGTTTACGTAAAGAAACCACATTTCGCGGCTAACTAGGTGAAACGAGACCTGCTGGCCACGAGTTCTGAAATCGAAATCCGAAAACCCAGGATTGTAGAGCTCGAAAAGTAGTATGAAATCAAGCTAAAAATCACCGAATTCAAAACTCGGAGTCAACGGATATTCATAAAACCGTTTACGTAAAGAAACCACATTTCGCGGCTAACTAGGTGAAACAAGACCTACCAGCCACGAGTTCTGAAATCAAAATACGAAATGCCAGGATTGTAGAGCTCGAAAAGTAGTGTGAAATCAAGCTAAAAATCACCGAATTCAAAACTCGGAGTCAACGGATATTCATAAAACCGTTTACGTAAAGAAACCACATTTCGCGGCTAACTAGGTGAAATGAGACCAACTAGCCACGAGTTCTGAAATCAAAATCCGAAACGCCAGGATTGTAGAGCTCGAAAACTAGTGTGAAATCAAGCTAAAAATCACCGAATTCAGAACTCGGAGTCAACGGATATTCATAAAACTGTTTACGTAAAGAAACCATATTTCGCGGCTAACTAGGTGAAACAAGACCAACTAGCCACGAGTTCTGAAATCAAAATCCGAAACGCTAGGATCGTAGAGCTCGAAAACTAGTGTGAAATCAAGCTAAAAATCACCGAATTCAGAAATCGGAGTCAACGGATATTCATAAAACCGTTTACGTAAAGAAACCACATTTCTCGGCTAAATAGGTGAAACGAGAACAACTAGCCACGAGTTCTGAAATCAAAATCCGAAATGCCAGGATTGTAGAGCTCGAAAAGTAGTGTGTAATCAAGCTAAAAATCTCCGAATTCAGAACTCGGAGTCAACGGATATTCATAAAACTGTTTACGTAAAGAAACCACATTTCGCGGCTAAATAGGTGAAACGAGACCTACTAGCCCCGAGATCTGAGATCAAAATCCAAAAATCCAGGATTGTAGAGCTCGAAAAGTAGTGTGAAATCAAGCTAAAAATCACCGAATTCAGAACTCGGAGTCAACGGATATTCAGAAAACCGTTTACGTAAAGAAACCACATTTCGCGGCTAACTAGGTGAAACAAGACCTACTAGCCACGAGTTCTGAAATCAAAATACGAAATGCCAGGATTGTAGAGCTCGAAAAGTAGTGTGAAATCAAGCTAAAAATCACCGAATTCAAAACTCGGAGTCAACGGATATTCATAAAACCGTTTACGTAAAGAGACCACATTTCGCGGCTAACTAGGTCAAATGAGACCAACTAGCCACGAGTTCTGAAATCAAAATCCGAAACGCCAGGATTGTAGAGCTCGAAAAGTAGTGTGAAATCAAGCTAAAAATCACCGAATTCAGAACTCGGAGTCAACGGATATTCATAAAACTGTTTACGTAAAGAAACCACATTTCGCAGCTAACTAGGTGAAACGAGACCAACTAGCCACGAGTTCTGAAATAAAAATCCGAAATGCCAGGATCGTAGAGCTCAAAAACTAGTGTGAAATCAAGCTAAAAATCACCGAATTCAGAAATCGGAGTCAACGGATATTCATAAAACCGTTTACGTAAAGAAACCACATTTCTCGGCTAAATAGGTGAAACGAGAATAACTAGCCACGAGTTCTGAAATCAAAATCCGAAATGCCAGGGTTGTAGAGCTCGAAAAGTAGTGTGTAATCAAGCTAAAAATCTCCGAATTCAGAACTCGGAGTCAACGGATATTCATAAAACAGTTTACGTAAAGAAACCACATTTCGCGGCTAAATAGGTGAAACGAGACCTACTATCCCCGAGATCTGAAATCAAAATCCGAAAATCCAGGATTGTAGAGCTCGAAAAGTAGTGTGAAATCAAGCTAAAAATCACCGAATTCAGAACTCGGAGTCAACGGATATTCAGAAAACCGTTTACGTAAAGAAACCACATTTCGCGGCTAAATAGGTGAATCGAGACCTACTAGCCACGAGTTCTGAAATTAAAATCTGAAATACCAGGATGGTAGAGCTCGAAAAGTAGTGTGAAATCAAGCTAAAAA
This sequence comes from Euonymus europaeus, assembly GCA_963580455.1. NCBI lineage: Eukaryota > Viridiplantae > Streptophyta > Magnoliopsida > Celastrales > Celastraceae > Euonymus > Euonymus europaeus. The sequence goes on from OY756964.1 coordinate 1,005,689, forward strand.
TCAACGAATTCAGAACTCGTAGTCAAAGGATATTCATAAAATCGTTTACGTAAAGAAACCACATTTCGCGGCTAACTAGGTGAAATGAGACCAACTAGCCACGAGTTCTGAAATCAAAATCCGAAACGCCAGGATCGTAGAGCTCGAAAACTAGTGTGAAATCAAGCTAAAAATCACCAAATTCGGAACTCGGAGTCAACGAATATTCATAAAACCGTTTACGTAAAGAAACCACATTTCACGGCTAAATAGGTGAAACGAGACCAACTAGCCACGAGTTCTGAAATCAAAATCCGAAACGCCAGGATTGTAGAGCTCGAAAAGTAGTGTGTAATCAAGCTAAAAATCACCGAATTCAGAACTCGTTGTCAACGGATATTCAGAAAACCGTTTACGTAAAGAAACCACATTTCGCGGCTAACTAGGTGAAACGAGACCTGCTGGCCACGAATTCTCAAATCGAAATCCGAAAACCCAGGATTGTAGAGCTCGAAAAGTAGTGTGAAATCAAGCTAAAAATCACCGAATTCAAAACTCGGAGTCAACGGATATTCATAAAACCGTTTACGTAAAGAAACCACATTTCGCGGCTAATCAGGTGAAACAAGACCTACTAGCCACGAGTTCTGAAATCAAAATCCGAAATGCCAGGATTGTAGAGCTCGAAAACTAGTGAGAAATCAAGCTAAAAATCACCGAATTCAGAACTCGGAGTCAACGGATATTCATAAAACTGTTTACGTAAAGAAACCACATTTCGCAGCTAACTAGGTGAAACGAGACCAACTAGCCACGAGTTCTGAAATCAAAATCCGAAATGCCAGGATCGTAGAACTCAAAAACTAGTGTGAAATCAAGCTAAAAATCACCGAATTCAGAAATCGGAGTCAACGGATATTCATAAAACCGTTTACGTAAAGAAACCACATTTCTCGGCTAAATAGGTGAAACGAGAACAACTAGCCACGAGTTCTGAAATCAAAATCCGAAATGCCAGGGTTGTAGAGCTCGAAAAGTAGTGTGTAATCAAGCTAAAAATCTTCGAATTCAGAACTCGGAGTCAACGGATATTCATAAAACAGTTTACGTAAAGAAACCACATTTCGCGGCTAAATAGGTGAAACGAGACCTACTAGCCCCGAGATCTGAAATCAAAATCCGAAAATCCAGGATTGTAGAGCTCGAAAAGTAGTGTGAAATCAAGCTAAAAATCACCGAATTCAGAACTCGGAGTCAACGGATATTCAGAAAACCGTTTACGTAAAGAAACCACATTTCGCGGCTAAATAGGTGAATCGAGACCTACTAGCCACGAGTTCTGAAATTAAAATCCGAAACGCCAGGATCGTAGAGCTCGAAAAGTAGTGTGAAATCAAGCTAAAAATCACCGAATTCAGAACTCGTAGTCAAAGGATATTCATAAAATCGTTTACGTAAAGAAATCACATTTCGCGGCTAACTAGGTGAAACGAGACCAACTAGCCACGAGTTCTGAAATCAAAATCCGAAACGCCAGGATCGTAGAGCTCGAAAACTAGTGTGAAATCAAGCTAAAAATCACCAAATTCGGAACTCGGAGTCAACGAATATTCATAAAACCGTTTACGTAAAGAAACCACATTTCACGGCTAAATAGGTGAAACGAGACCAACTAGCCACGAGTTCTGAAATCAAAATCCGAAACGCCAGGATTGTAGAGCTCGAAAAGTAGTGTGTAATCAAGCTAAAAATCACCGAATTCAGAACTCGTTGTCAACGGATATTCAGAAAACCGTTTACGTAAAGAAACCACTTTTCGCGGCTAACTAGGTGAAACGAGACCTGCTGGCCACGAATTCTCAAATCGAAATCCGAAAACCCAGGATTGTAGAGCTCGAAAAGTAGTGTGAAATCAAGCTAAAAATCACCGAATTCAAAACTCGGAGTCAACGGATATTCATAAAACCGTTTACGTAAAGAAACCACATTTCGCGGCTAATCAGGTGAAACAAGACCTACTAGCCACGAGTTCTGAAATCAAAATACGAAATGCCGGGATTGTAGAGCTCGAAAAGTAGTGTGAAATCAAGCTAAAAATCACCGAATTCAAAACTCGGAGTCAACGGATATTCATAAAACCGTTTACGTAAAGAAACCACATTTCGCGGCTAACTAGGTGAAATGAGACCAACTAGCCACGAGTTCTGAAATCAAAATCCGAAACGCCAGGATTGTAGAGCTCGAAAACCAGTGTGAAATCAAGCTAAAAATCACCGAATTCAGAACTCGGAGTCAACGGATATTCATAAAACTGTTTACGTAAAGAAACCACATTTCGCGGCTAACTAGGTGAAACGAGACCAACTAGCCACGAGTTCTGAAATCAAAATCCGAAACGCCAGGATCGTAGAGCTCGAAAACTAGTGTGAAATCAAGCTAAAAATCACCGAATTCAGAACTCGGAGTCAACGGATATTCATAAAACCGTTTACGTAAAGAAACCACATTTCTCGGCTAAATAGGTGAAACGAGAACAACTAGCCACGAGTTCTGAAATCAAAATCCGAAATGCCAGGATTGTAGAGCTCGAAAAGTAGTGTGTAATCAAGCTAAAAATCACCGAATTCAGAACTCGGAGTCAACGGATATTCATAAAACTGTTTACGTAAAGAAACCACATTTCGCGGCTAAATAGGTGAAACGAGACCTACTAGCCCCGAGATCTGAAATCAAAATCCGAAAATCCAGGATTGTAGAGCTCAAAAAGTAGTGTGAAATCAAGCTAAAAATCACCGAATTCAGAACTCGGAGTCAACGGATATTCATAAAACCGTTTACGTAAAGAAACCACATTTTGCGGCTAACTAGGTGAAACGAGACCAACTAGCCACGAGTTCTGAAATCAAAATCTGAAATGCCAGGATCGTAGAGCTCGAAAATTAGTGTGAAATCAAGCTAAAAATTACCGAATTCAGAACTCGGAGTCAACGGATATTCATAAAACCGTTTACGTAAAGAAACCACATTTCGCGGCTAACTAGGTGAAACGAGACCTACTAGCCACGAGTTATGAAATCGAAATCCGAAAACCCAGGATTGTAGAGCTCAAAAAGTAGTGTGAAATCCAGCTAAAAATCACTGAATTCAGAACTCGGAGTCAACGGATATTCATAAAACCGTTTACGTAAAGAAACCACATTTCGCGGCTAACTAGGTGAAACGAGACCTACAAGCCACGAGTTCTGAAATCAAAATCCGAAACGTTAGGATTGTAGAGCTCGAAAAGTAGTGTGAAATCAAGCTAAAAATCACCGAATTCAGAACTCGGAGTCAACGGATATTCATAAAATTGTTTACGTAAAGAAACCACTTTTCGCGGCTAAATAGGTGAAAAGAGACCAACTAGCCACGAGTTCTGAAATCAAAATCCGAAATGTTAGGATTGTAGAGCTCGAAAATTAGTGTGAAATCAAGCTAAAAATCACCGAATTCAGAACTCGGAGTCAACGGATATTCAGAAAACCGTTTACGTAAAGAAACCACATTTCGCGGCTAAATAGGTGAATCGAGACCTACAAGCCACGAGTTCTAAAATCAAAATCCGCAATGCCAGGATGGTAGAGCTCGAAAAGTAGTGTGAAATCAAGCTAAAAATCACCGAATTCAGAACTCGGAGTCAACGGATATTCATAAAACCGTTTACGTAAAGAAACCACATTTCGCGGCTAACTAGGTGAAACGAGACCTACTAGCCACGAGTTCTGAAATCGAAATCCGAAAACCGAGGATTCTAGAGCTCGAAAAGTAGTGTGAAATCAAGCTAAAAATCACCGAATTCAGAACTCGGAGTCAACGGATATTCATAAAACCGTTTACGTAAAGAAACCACATTTCGCGGCTAACTAGGTGAAACGAGACCTACAAGCCACGAGTTCTGAAATCAAAATCCGAAACGTTAGGATTGTAGAGCTCGAAAAGTAGTGTGAAATCAAGCTAAAAATCGCCGAATTCAGAACTCGGAGTCAACGGATATTCAGAAAACCGTTTACGTAAAGAAACCACATTTCGCGGCTAAATAGGTGAATCGAGACCTACAAGCCACGAGTTCTGAAATCAAAATCCGAAATGCCAGGATGGTAGAGCTCGAAAAGTAGTGTGAAATCAAGCTAAAAATCACCGAATTCAGAACTCGGAGTCAAAGGATATTCATAAAACCGTTTACGTAAAGAAACCACATTTCGCGGCTAACTAGGTGAAACGAGACCTACAAGCCACGAGTTATGAAATCAAAATCCGAAACATTAGGATTGTAGAGCTCGAAAAGTAGTGTGAAATCAAGCTAAAAATCACCGAATTCAGAACTCGGAGTCAACGGATATTCATAAAATCGTTTACGTAAAGAAACCACTTTTCGCGGCTAAATAGGTGAAACGAGACCAACTAGCCACGAGTTCTGAAATCAAAATCCGAAACGTTAGGATTGTAGAGCTCGAAAAGTAGTGTGAAATCAAGCTAAAAATCACCGAATTCAGAACTCGGAGTCAACGGATATTCAGAAAACCGTTTACGTAAAGAAACCACAATTCGCGGCTAAATAGGTGAATCGAGACCTACAAGCCACGAGTTCTAAAATCAAAATCCGCAATGCCAGGATGGTAGAGCTCGAAAAGTAGTTTGAAATCAAGCTAAAAATCACCGAATTCAGAACTCGGAGTCAACGGATATTCATAAAACCGTTTACGTAAAGAAACCACATTTCGCGGCTAACTAGGTGAAACGAGACCTACTAGCCACGAGTTCTGAAATCGAAATCCGAAAACCGAGGATTCTAGAGCTCGAAAAATAGTGTGAAATCAAGCTAAAAATCACCGAATTCAGAACTCGGAGTCAACGGATATTCATAAAACCGTTTACGTAAAGAAACCACATTTCGCGGCTAACTAGGTGAAACGAGACCTACAAGCCACGAGTTCTGAAATCAAAATCCGAAAGGTTAGGATTGTAGAGCTCGAAAAGTAGTGTGAAATCAAGCTAAAAATCGCCGAATTCAGAACTCGGAGTCAACGGATATTCAGAAAACCGTTTACGTAAAGAAACCACATTTCGCGGCTAAATAGGTGAATCGAGACCTACAAGCCACGAGTTCTGAAATCAAAATCCGAAATGCCAGGATGGTAGAGCTCGAAAAGTAGTGTGAAATCAAGCTAAAAATCACCGAATTCAGAACTCGGAGTCAAAGGATATTCATAAAACCGTTTACGTAAAGAAACCACATTTCGCGGCTAACTAGGTGAAACGAGACCTACAAGCCACGAGTTCTGAAATCAAAATCCGAAACATTAGGATTGTAGAGCTCGAAAAGTAGTGTGAAATCAAGCTAAAAATCACCGAATTCAGAACTCGGAGTCAACGGATATTCAGAAAACCGTTTACGTAAAGAAACCACATTTCGCGGCTAACTAGGTGAAACGAGACCTACTAGCCACGAGTTTTGAAATCAAAATCCAAAACTCCAGGATTGTAGAGCTCGAAAAGTAGTGTGAAATCAAGCTAAAAATCACCGAATTCAGAACTCGGAGTCAACGGATATTCATAAAACCGTTTACGTAAAGAAACCACATTTCGCGGCTAACTAGGTGAAACGAGACCAACTAGCCACGAGTTCTGAAATCAAAATCCGAAAACGCCGGATTGTAGAGCTCGAAAAGTAGTGTGAAATCAAGCTAAAAATCACCGAATTCAGAACTCGGAGTCAACGGATATTCATAAAACTGTTTACGTAAAGAAACTACATTTCGCGGCTAAATAGGTGAAACGAGACCAACTAGCCACGAGTACTGAAATCAAAATCCGAAAAGCTAGGATTGTAGAGCTCGAAAAGTAGTGTGAAATCAAGCTAAAAATCAGCGAATTCAGAACTCGGAGTCAACGGATATTCATAAAACCGTTTACGTAAAGAAACCACATTTCGCGGCTAACTAGGTGAAACGAGACCTGCTAGCCACGAGTTCTGAAATCGAAATCCGAAACGCTAGGATTGTAGAGCTCGAAAAGTAGTGTGAAATCAAGCTAAAAATCACCGAATTCAGAACTCGGAGTCAACGGATATTCATAAAATCGTTTACGTAAAGAAACCACTTTTCGCGGCTAAATAGGTTAAACGAGACCAACTAGCCACGAGTTCTGAAATCAAAATCCGAAACGTTAGGATTGTAGAGCTCGAAAAGTAGTGTGAAATCAAGCTAAAAATCACCGAATTCAGAACTCGGAGTCAACGGATATTCAGAAAACCGTTTACGTAAAGAAACCACATTTCGCGGCTAAATAGGTGAATCGAGACCTACAAGCCACGAGTTCTAAAATCAAAATCCGCAATGCCAGGATGGTAGAGCTCGAAAAGTAGTGTGAAATCAAGCTAAAAATCACCGAATTCAGAACTCGGAGTCAAAGGATATTCATAAAACCGTTTACGTAAAGAAACCACATTTCGCGGCTAAATAGGTGAAACGAGACCTACTAGCCACGAGTTCTGAAATCAAAATCCGAAATGCCAGGATTGTAGAGCTCGAAAAGTAGTGTGAAATCAAGCTAAAAATCACCGAATTCAGAACTCGGAGTCAACGGATATTCATAAAACCGTTTACGTAAAGAAACCACATTTCGCGGCTAACTAGGTGAAACGAGACCTACAAGCCACGAGTTCTGAAATCAAAATCCGAAACGTTAGGATTGTAGAGCTCGAAAAGTAGTGTGAAATCAAGCTAAAAATCGCCGAATTCAGAACTCGGAGTCAACGGGTATTCAGAAAACCGTTTACGTAAAGAAACCACATTTCGCGGCTAAATAGGTGAATCGAGACCTACAAGCCACGAGTTCTGAAATCAAAATCCGAAATGCCAGGATGGTAGAGCTCGAAAAGTAGTGTGAAATCAAGCTAAAAATCACCGAATTCAGAACTCGGAGTCAAAGGATATTCATAAAACCGTTTACGTAAAGAAACCACATTTCGCGGCTAAATAGGTGAATCGAGACCTACATGCCACGAGTTCTGAAATCAAAATCCGAAATGCCAGGATGGTAGAGCTCGAAAAGTAGTGTGAAATCAAGCTAAAAATCACCGAATTCAGAACTCGGAGTCAACGGATATTCAGAAAACCGTTTACGTAAAGAAACCACATTTCGCGGCTAAATAGGTGAATCGAGACCTACAAGCCACGAGTTCTAAAATCAAAATCCGCAATGCCAGGATGGTAGAGCTCGAAAAGTAGTGTGAAATCAAGCTAAAAATCACCGAATTCAGAACTCGGAGTCAACGGATATTCAGAAAACCGTTTACGTAAAGAAACCACATTTCGCGGCTAAATAGGTGAATCGAGACCTACAAGCCACGAGTTCTAAAATCAAAATCCGCAATGCCAGGATGGTAGAGCTCGAAAAGTAGTTTGAAATCAAGCTAAAAATCACCGAATTCAGAACTCGGAGTCAACGGATATTCATAAAACCGTTTACGTAAAGAAACCACATTTCGCGGCTAACTAGGTGAAACGAGACCTACTTGCCACGAGTTCTGAAATCGAAATCCGAAAACCGAGGATTCTAGAGCTCGAAAATTAGTGTGAAATCAAGCTAAAAATCACCGAATTCAGAACTCGGAGTCAACGGATATTCATAAAACCGTTTACGTAAAGAAACCACATTTCGCGGCTAACTAGGTGAAACGAGACCTACAAGCCACGAGTTCTGAAATCAAAATCCGAAACGTTAGGATTGTAGAGCTCGAAAAGTAGTGTGAAATCAAGCTAAAAATCGCCGAATTCAGAACTCGGAGTCAACGGATATTCAGAAAACCGTTTACGTAAAGAAACCACATTTCGCGGCTAAATAGGTGAATCGAGACCTACAAGGCACGAGTTCTGAAATCAAAATCCGAAATGCCAGAATGGTAGAGCTCGAAAAGTAGTGTGAAATCAAGCTAAAAATCACCGAATTCAGAACTCGGAGTCAACGGATATTCATAAAACCGTTTACGTAAAGAAACCACATTTTGAGCCTAACTAGGTGAAACGAGACATACTAGCCACGAGTTCTGAAATCAAAATCCGAAATTCCAAGATTGTAGAGCTCAAAAAGTAGTGTGAAATCAATCTAAAAATCACCGAATTCAGAACTCGGAGTCAACGGATATTCATAAAACCGTTTACCTAAAGAAACCACATTTCGCGGCTAAATAGGTGAATCGAGACCTACAAGCCACGAGTTCTGAAATCAAAATCCGAAATGCCAGGATGGTAGAGCTCGAAAAGTAGTGTGAAATCAAGCTAAAAATCACCGAATTCAGAACTCGGAGTCAACGGATATTCAGAAAACCGTTTACGTAAAGAAACCACATTTCGCGGCTAAATAGGTGAATCGAGACCTACAAGCCACGAGTTCTAAAATCAAAATCCGCAATGCCAGGATGGTAGAGCTCGAAAAGTAGTGTGAAATCAAGCTAAAAATCACCGAATTCAGAACTCGGAGTCAACGGATATTCATAAAACCGTTTACGTAAAGAAACCACATTTCGCGGCTAACTAGGTGAAACGAGACCTACTAGCCACGAGTTCTGAAAATCGAAATCCGAAAACCGAGGATTCTAGAGCTCGAAAAGTAGTGTGAAATCAAGCTAAAAATCACCGAATTCAGAACTCGGAGTCAACGGATATTCATAAAACCGTTTACGTAAAGAAACCACATTTCGCGGCTAACTAGGTGAAACGAGACCTACAAGCCACGAGTTCTGAAATCAAAATCCGAAACGTTAGGATTGTAGAGCTCGAAAAGTAGTGTGAAATCAAGCTAAAAATCGCCGAATTCAGAACTCGGAGTCAACGGATATTCAGAAAACCGTTTACGTAAAGAAACCACATTTCGCGGCTAAATAGGTGAATCGAGACCTACAAGCCACGAGTTCTGAAATCAAAATCCGAAATGCCAGGATGGTAGAGCTCGAAAAGTAGTGTGAAATCAAGCTAAAAATCACCGAATTCAGAACTCGGAGTCAAAGGATATTCATAAAACCGTTTACGTAAAGAAACCACATTTCGCGGCTAACTAGGTGAAACGAGACCTACAAGCCACGAGTTCTGAAATCAAAATCCGAAACATTAGGATTGTAGAGCTCGAAAAGTAGTGTGAAATCAAGCTAAAAATCACCGAATTCAGAACTCGGAGTCAACGGATATTCATAAAATCGTTTACGTAAAGAAACCACTTTTCGCGGCTAAATAGGTGAAACGAGACCAACTAGCCACGAGTTCTGAAATCAAAATCCGAAACGTTAGGATTGTAGAGCTCGAAAAGTAGTGTGAAATCAAGCTAAAAATCACCGAATTCAGAACTCGGAGTCAACGGATATTCATAAAACCGTTTACGTAAAGAAACCACTTTTCGCGGCTAAATAGGTGAATCGAGACCTACAAGCCACGAGTTCTAAAATCAAAATCCGCAATGCCAGGATGGTAGAGCTCGAAAAGTAGTTTGAAATCAAGCTAAAAATCACCGAATTCAGAACTCGGAGTCAACGGATATTCATAAAACCGTTTACGTAAAGAAACCACATTTCGCGGCTAACTAGGTGAAACAAGACCTACTAGCCACGAGTTCTGAAATAAAAATCCGAAACTCCAGGATTAATGAGCTCGAAAAGTAGTGTGTAATCAAGCTAAAAATCACCAAATTCAGAACTCGGAGTCAATGGATATTCATAAAACCGTTTACGTAAAGAAACCACATTTCGCGGCTAACTAGGTGAAACGAGACCTACTAGCCACGAGTTCTGAAATCGAAATCCGAAAACCGAGGATTCTAGAGCTCGAAAAGTAGTGTGAAATCAAGCTAAAAATCACCGAATTCAGAACTCGGAGTCAACGGATATTCATAAAACCGTTTACGTAAAGAAACCACATTTCGCGGCTAACTAGGTGAAACGAGACCTACAAGCCACGAGTTCTGAAATCAAAATCCGAAACGTTAGGATTGTAGAGCTCGAAAAGTAGTGTGAAATCAAGCTAAAAATCGCCGAATTCAGAACTCGGAGTCAACGGATATTCAGAAAACCGTTTACGTAAAGAAACCACATTTCGCGGCTAAATAGGTGAATCGAGACCTACAAGCCACGAGTTCTGAAATCAAAATCCGAAATGCCAGGATGGTAGAGCTCGAAAAGTAGTGTGAAATCAAGCTAAAAATCACCGAATTCAGAACTCGGAGTCAAAGGATATTCATAAAACCGTTTACGTAAAGAAACCACATTTCGCGGCTAACTAGGTGAAACGAGACCTACAAGCCACGAGTTCTGAAATCAAAATCCAAAACATTAGGATTGTAGAGCTCGAAAAGTAGTGTGAAATCAAGCTAAAAATCACCGAATTCAGAACTCGGAGTCAACGGATATTCATAAAATCGTTTACGTAAAGAAACCACTTTTCGCGGCTAAATAGGTGAAACGAGACCAACTAGCCACGAGTTCTGAAATCAAAATCCGAAACGTTAGGATTGTAGAGCTCGAAAAGTAGTGTGAAATCAAGCTAAAAATCACCGAATTCAGAACTCGGAGTCAACGGATATTCAGAAAACCGTTTACGTAAAGAAACCACATTTCGCGGCTAAATAGGTGAATCGAGACCTACAAGCCACGAGTTCTGAAATCAAAATCCGAAATGCCAGGATGGTAGAGCTCGAAAAGTAGTGTGAAATCAAGCTAAAAATCACCGAATTCAGAACTCGGAGTCAAAGGATATTCATAAAACCGTTTACGTAAAGAAACCACATTTCGCGGCTAAATAGGTGAATCGAGACCTACAAGCCACGAGTTCTGAAATCAAAATCCGAAATGCCAGGATGGTAGAGCTCGAAAAGTAGTGTGAAATCAAGCTAAAAATCACCGAGTTCAGAACTCGGAGTCAACGGATATTCAGAAAACCGTTTACGAAAAGAAACCACATTTCGCGGCTAAATAGGTGAATCGAGACATACAAGCCACGAGTTCTAAAATCAAAATCCGCAATGCCAGGATGGTAGAGCTCGAAAAGTAGTGTGAAATCAAGCTAAAAATCACCGAATTCAGAACTCGGAGTCAACGGATATTCATAAAACCGTTTACGTAAAGAAACCACATTTCGCGGCTAACTAGGTGAAACGAGACCTACTAGCCACGAGTTCTGAAATCGAAATCCGAAAACCGAGGATTCTAGAGCTCGAAAAGTAGTGTGAAATCAAGCTAAAAATCACCGAATTCAGAACTCGGAGTCAACGGATATTCATAAAACCGTTTACGTAAAGAAACCACATTTCGCGGCTAACTAGGTGAAACGAGACCTACAAGCCACGAGTTCTGAAATCAAAATCCGAAACGTTAGGATTGTAGAGCTCGAAAAGTAGTGTGAAATCAAGCTAAAAATCGCCGAATTCAGAACTCGGAGTCAACGGATATTCAGAAAACCGTTTACGTAAAGAAACCACATTTCGCGGCTAAATAGGTGAATCGAGACCTACAAGCCACGAGTTCTGAAATCAAAATCCGAAATGCCAGGATGGTAGAGCTCGAAAAGTAGTGTGAAATCAAGCTAAAAATCACCGAATTCAGAACTCGGAGTCAAAGGATATTCATAAAACCGTTTACGTAAAGAAACCACATTTCGCGGCTAACTAGGTGAAACGAGACCTACAAGCCACGAGTTCTGAAATCAAAATCCGAAACATTAGGATTGTAGAGCTCGAAAAGTAGTGTGAAATCATGCTAAAAATCACCGAATTCAGAACTCGGAGTCAACGGATATTCATAAAATCGTTTACGTAAAGAAACCACCTTTCGCGGCTAAATAGGTGAAACGAGACCAACTAGCCACGAGTTCTGAAATCAAAATCCGAAACGTTAGGATTGTAGAGCTCGAAAAGTAGTGTGAAATCAAGCTAAAAATCACCGAATTCAGAACTCGGAGTCAACGGATATTCAGAAAACCGTTTACGTAAAGAAACCACATTTCGCGGCTAAATAGGTGAATCGAGACCTACAAGCCACGAGTTCTAAAATCAAAATCCGCAATGCCAGGATGGTAGAGCTCGAAAAATAGTTTGAAATCAAGCTAAAAATCACCGAATTCAGAACTCGGAGTCAACGGATATTCATAAAACCGTTTACGTAAAGAAACCATATTTCGCGGCTAACTAGGTGAAACGAGACCTACTAGCCACGAGTTCTGAAATCGAAATCCGAAAACCGAGGATTCTAGAGCTCGAAAAGTAGTGTGAAATCAAGCTAAAAATCACCGAATTCAGAACTCGGAGTCAACGGATATTCATAAAACCGTTTACGTAAAGAAACCACATTTCGCGGCTAACTAGGTGAAACGAGACCTACAAGCCACGAGTTCTGAAATCAAAATCCGAAACGTTAGGATTGTAGAGCTCGAAAAGTAGTGTGAAATCAAGCTAAAAATCGCCGAATTCAGAACTCGGAGTCAACGGATATTCAGAAAACCGTTTACGTAAAGAAACCACATTTCGCGGCTAAATAGGTGAATCGAGACCTACAAGCCACGAGTTCTGAAATCAAAATCCGAAATGCCAGGATGGTAGAGCTCGAAAAGTAGTGTGAAATCAAGCTAAAAATCACCGAATTCAGAACTCGGAGTCAAAGGATATTCATAAAACCGTTTACGTAAAGAAACCACATTTCGCGGCTAACTAGATGAAACGAGACCTACAAGCCACGAGTTCTGAAATCAAAATCCGAAACATTAGGATTGTAGAGCTCGAAAAGTAGTGTGAAATCAAGCTAAAAATCACCGAATTCAGAACTCGGAGTCAACGGATATTCAGAAAACCGTTTACGTAAAGAAACCACATTTCGCGGCTAACTAGGTGAAACGAGACCTACTAGCCACGAGTTTTGAAATCAAAATCCGAAAATCCAGGATTGTAGAGCTCGAAAAGTAGTGTGAAATCAAGCTAAAAATCACCGAATTCAGAACTCGGAGTCAACGGATATTCATAAAACCGTTTACGTAAAGAAACCACATTTCGCGGCTAACTAGGTGAAACGAGACCAACTAGCCACGAGTTCTGAAATCAAAATCCGAAAACGCCGGATTGTAGAGCTCGAAAAGTAGTGTGAAATCAAGCTAAAAATCACCGAATTCAGAACTCGGAGTCAACGGATATTCATAAAACCGTTTATGTAAAGAAACCACATTTCGCGGCTAAATAGGTGAAACGAGACCAACTAGCCACGAGTACTGAAATCAAAATCCGAAAAGCTAGGATTGTAGAGCTCGAAAAGTAGTGTGAAATCAAGCTAAAAATCAGCGAATTCAGAACTCGGAGTCAACGGATATTCATAAAACCGTTTACTTAAAGAAACCACATTTCGCGGCTAACTAGGTGAAACGAGACCTGCTAGCCACGAGTTCTGAAATCGAAATCCGAAACCCTAGGATTGTAGAGCTCGAAAAGTAGTGTGAAATCAAGCTAAAAATCACCGAATTCAGAACTCGGAGTCAACGGATATTCATAAAATCGTTTACGTAAAGAAACCACTTTTCGCGGCTAAATAGGTTAAACGAGACCAACTAGCCACGAGTTCTGAAATCAAAATCCGAAACGTTAGGATTGTAGAGCTCGAAAAATAGTGTGAAATCAAGCTAAAAATCACCGAATTCAGAACTCGGAGTCAACGGATATTCAGAAAACCGTTTACGTAAAGAAACCACATTTCGCGGCTAAATAGGTGAATCGAGACCTACAAGCCACGAGTTCTAAAATCAAAATCCGCAATGCCAGGATGGTAGAGCTCGAAAAGTAGTGTGAAATCAAGCTAAAAATCACCGAATTCAGAACTCGGAGTCAAAGGATATTCATAAAACCGTTTACGTAAAGAAACCACATTTCGCGGCTAAATAGGTGAAACGAGACCTACTAGCCACGAGTTCTGAAATCAGAATCCGAAATGCCAGGATTGTAGAGCTCGAAAAGTAGTGTGAAATCAAGCTAAAAATCACCGAATTCAGAACTCGGAGTCAACGGATATTCATAAAACCGTTTACGTAAAGAAACCACATTTCGCGGCTAACTAGGTGAAACGAGACCTACAAGCCACGAGTTCTGAAATCAAAATCCGAAACGTTAGGATTGTAGAGCTCGAAAAGTAGTGTGAAATCAAGCTAAAAATCGCCGAATTCAGAACTCGGAGTCAACGGATATTCAGAAAACCGTTTACGTAAAGAAACCACATTTCGCGGCTAAATAGGTGAATCGAGACCTACAAGCCACGAGTTCTGAAATCAAAATCCGAAATGCCAGGATGGTAGAGCTCGAAAAGTAGTGTGAAATCAAGCTAAAAATCACCGAATTCAGAACTCGGAGTCAAAGGATATTCATAAAACCGTTTACGTAAAGAAACCACATTTCGCGGCTAACTAGGTGAAACAAGACCTACTAGCCACGAGTTCTGAAATCAAAATCCGAAATGCCAGGATTGTTGAGCTCGAAAAGTAGTGTGAAATAAAGCTAAAAATCAACGAATTCAGAACTCGGAGTCAACGGATATTCATAAAACCGATTACGTAAAGAAACCACTTTTCGCGGCTAAATAGGTGAAACGAGACCAACTAGCCACGAGTTCTGAAATCAAAATCCGAAATGCTAGGATGGTAGAGCTCGAAAAGTAGTGTGAAATCAAGCTAAAAATCACCGAATTAAGAACTCGGAGTCAACGGATATTCATAAAACCGTTTACGTAAAGAAACCACATTTCGCGGCTAACTAGGTGAAACAAGACCTACTAGCCACGAGTTCTGATATCAAAATCCGAAAAGCCAGGATTGTTGAGCTCAAAAAGTAGTGTGAAATAAAGCTAAAAATCACCGAATTCAGAACTCGGAGTCAAAGGATATTCATAAAACCGTTTACGTAAAGAAACCACATTTCGCGGCTAACTAGATGAAACGAGACCTACAAGCCACGAGTTCTGAAATCAAAATCCGAAACATTAGGATTGTAGAGCTCGAAAAGTAGTGTGAAATCAAGCTAAAAATCACCGAATTCAGAACTCGGAGTCAACGGATATTCAGAAAACCGTTTACGTAAAGAAACCACATTTCGCGGCTAACTAGGTGAAACGAGACCTACTAGCCACGAGTTTTGAAATCAAAATCCGAAAATCCAGGATTGTAGAGCTCGAAAAGTAGTGTGAAATCAAGCTAAAAATCACCGAATTCAGAACTCGGAGTCAACGGATATTCATAAAACCGTTTACGTAAAGAAACCACATTTCGCGGCTAACTAGGTGAAACGAGACCAACTAGCCACGAGTTCTGAAATCAAAATCCGAAAACGCCGGATTGTAGAGCTCGAAAAGTAGTGTGAAATCAAGCTAAAAATCACCGAATTCAGAACTCGGAGTCAACGGATATTCATAAAACCGTTTACGTAAAGAAACCACATTTCGCGGCTAAATAGGTGAAACGAGACCAACTAGCCACGAGTACTGAAATCAAAATCCGAAAAGCTAGGATTGTAGAGCTCGAAAAGTAGTGTGAAATCAAGCTAAAAATCAGCGAATTCAGAACTCGGAGTCAACGGATATTCATAAAACCGTTTACTTAAAGAAACCACATTTCGCGGCTAACTAGGTGAAACGAGACCTGCTAGCCACGAGTTCTGAAATCGAAATCCGAAACGCTAGGATTGTAGAGCTCGAAAAGTAGTGTGAAATCAAGCTAAAAATCACCGAATTCAGAACTCGGAGTCAACGGATATTCATAAAATCGTTTACGTAAAGAAACCACTTTTCGCGGCTAAATAGGTTAAACGAGACCAACTAGCCACGAGTTCTGAAATCAAAATCCGAAACGTTAGGATTGTAGAGCTCGAAAAGTAGTGTGAAATCAAGCTAAAAATCACCGAATTCAGAACTCGGAGTCAACGGATATTCAGAAAACCGTTTACGTAAAGAAACCACATTTCGCGGCTAAATAGGTGAATCGAGACCTACAAGCCACGAGTTCTAAAATCAAAATCCGCAATGCCAGGATGGTAGAGCTCGAAAAGTAGTGTGAAATCAAGCTAAAAATCACCGAATTCAGAACTCGGAGTCAAAGGATATTCATAAAACCGTTTACGTAAAGAAACCACATTTCGCGGCTAAATAGGTGAAACGAGACCTACTAGCCACGAGTTCTGAAATCAGAATCCGAAATGCCAGGATTGTAGAGCTCGAAAAGTAGTGTGAAATCAAGCTAAAAATCACCGAATTCAGAACTCGGAGTCAACGGATATTCATAAAACCGTTTACGTAAAGAAACCACATTTCGCGGCTAACTAGGTGAAACGAGACCTACAAGCCACGAGTTCTGAAATCAAAATCCGAAACGTTAGGATTGTAGAGCTCGAAAAGTAGTGTGAAATCAAGCTAAAAATCGCCGAATTCAGAACTCGGAGTCAACGGATATTCAGAAAACCGTTTACGTAAAGAAACCACATTTCGCGGCTAAATAGGTGAATCGAGACCTACAAGCCACGAGTTCTGAAATCAAAATCCGAAATGCCAGGATGGTAGAGCTCGAAAAGTAGTGTGAAATCAAGCTAAAAATCACCGAATTCAGAACTCGGAGTCAAAGGATATTCATAAAACCGTTTACGTAAAGAAACCACATTTCGCGGCTAACTAGGTGAAACAAGACCTACTAGCCACGAGTTCTGAAATCAAAATCCGAAATGCCAGGATTGTTGAGCTCGAAAAGTAGTGTGAAATAAAGCTAAAAATCAACGAATTCAGAACTCGGAGTCAACGGATATTCATAAAACCGATTACGTAAAGAAACCACTTTTCGCGGCTAAATAGGTGAAACGAGACCAACTAGCCACGAGTTCTGAAATCAAAATCCGAAATGCTAGGATGGTAGAGCTCGAAAAGTAGTGTGAAATCAAGCTAAAAATCACCGAATTAAGAACTCGGAGTCAACGGATATTCATAAAACCGTTTACGTAAAGAAACCACATTTCGCGGCTAACTAGGTGAAACAAGACCTACTAGCCACGAGTTCTGATATCAAAATCCGAAAAGCCAGGATTGTTGAGCTCAAAAAGTAGTGTGAAATAAAGCTAAAAATCACCGAATTCAGAACTCGGAGTCAACGGATATTCATAAAATCGTTTACGTAAAGAAACCACATTTCGCGGCTAAATAGGTGAAACGAGACCAACTAGCCACAAGTTCTGAAATCAAAATCCGAAACGTTAGGATTGTAGAGCTCGAAAAGTAGTGTGAAATCAAGCTAAAAATCACCGAATTCAGAACTCGGAGTCAACGGATATTCAGAAAACCGTTTACGTAAAGAAACCACATTTCGCGGCTAAATAGGTGAATCGAGACCTACAAGCCACGAGTTCTGAAATCAAAATCCGCAATTCCAGGATGGTAGAGCTCAAAGAGTAGTGTGAAATCAAGCTAAAAATCACCGAATTCAGAACTCGGAGTCAAAGGATATTCATAAAACCGTTTACGTAAAGAAACCACATTTCGCGGCTAACTAGGTGAAACGAGACCTACTAGCCACGAGTTCTGAAATCAAAATCCGAAATGCCAGGATTGTAGAGCTCCAAAAGTAGTGTGAAATCAAGCTAAAAATCACCGAATTCAGAACTCGGAGTCAACAGATATTCATAAAATCGTTTACGTAAAGAAACCACATTTCGCGGCTAACTAGGTGAAACGAGACCTGCTAGACACGAGTTCTTAAATCAAAATCCGAAAACCCAGGATTGTAGAGCTCGAAAAGTAGTGTGAAATCAAGCTAAAAATCACAGAATTCAGAACTCGGAGTCAACGGATATTCATATAACCGTTTACGTAAAGAAACCACATTTCGCGGCTAACTAGGTGAAACAAGACCTACTAGTCACGAGTTCTGAAATCAAAATACGAAATGCCAGCATTGTAGAGCTCGAAAAGTAGTATGAAATAATGCTAAAAATCACCGAATTCAAAACTCGGAGTCAACGGATATTCATAAAACCGTTTACGTAAAGAAACCACATTTCGCGGCTAACTAGGTGAAACAAGACCTACTAGCCACGATTTCTGAAATCAAAATCCGAAATGCCAGGATTGTTGAGCTCGAAAAGTAGTGTGAAATAAAGCTAAAAATCACCGAATTCAGAACTCGGAGTCAACGGATATTCATAAAAACGTTTACGTAAAGAAACCACTTTTCGCGGCTAAATAGGTGAAACGAGACCAACTAGCCACGAGTTCTGAAATCAAAATCCGAAATGCTAGGATGGTAGAGCTCGAAAAGTAGTGTGAAATCAAGCTAAAAATCACCGAATTCAGAACTCGGAGTCAACGGATATTCATAAAACCGTTTACGTAAAGAAACCACATTTTGCGGCTAACTAGGTGAAACGAGACCTACTAGCCACGAGTTCTGAAATCAAAATCCGAAACGCCAGGATTGTAGAGCTCGAAAAGTAGTGTGAAATCAAGCTAAAAATCACCGAATTCAAAGCTCGGAGTCAACGGATATTCATAAAACTGTTTACGTAAAGAAACCACATTTCGCGGCTAAATAGATGAAACGAGACCAACTATCCACGAGTTCTGAAATCAAAATCCGAAACGCGAGGATTGTAGAGCTCGAAAACTAGTGTGAAATCAAGCCAAAAATCACCGAATTCAGAACTCGGAGTCAACGGATATTCATAAAACTGTTTACGTAAAGAAACCACATTTCGCGGCTAACTAGGTGAAACGAGACCAACTAGCCACGAGTTCTGAAATCAAAATCCGAAACTCCAGGATCGTAGAGATCGAAAACTAGTGGGAAATCAAGCTAAAAATCACCGAATTCAGAACTCGGAGTCCATGGATATTCATAAAACCGTTTACGTAAAGAAACCACATTTCTCGGCTAAATAGGTGAAACGAGACCAACTAGCCACGAGTTCTGAAATCAAAATCCGAAACGCCAGGATTGTAGAGCTCGAAAAGTAGTGTGTAATCAAGCTAAAAATCACCGAATTCAGAACTCGGAGTCAACGGATATTCTTAAAACTGTTTACGTAAAGAAACAACATTTCGCGGCTAAATAGGTGAAACGAGACCTACTAGCCCCAAGATCTGAAATCAAAATCCGAAAACCCAGGATTGTAGAGCTCGAAAAGTAGTGTGAAATAAAGCTAAAAATCACCGAATTCAGAACTCGGAGTCAATGGATATTCATAAAACCGTTTACGTAAAGAAAACACATTTCGCGGCTAACTAGGTGAAACGAGACCAACTAACCACGAGTTATGAAATCAAAATCCGAAAACCCAGGATTGTAGAGCTCGAAAAGTAGTGTGAAATCAAGCTAAAAATCACTGAATTCAGAACTCGTTGTCAAAGGATATTCATAAAATCGTTTACGTAAAGAAACCACATTTCGCGGGTAACTAGGTGAAACGAGACCTACTGGACACGAGTTATGAAATCGAAATCCGAAAACCCAGGATTGTAGAGCTCGAAAATTAGTGTGAAATCAAGCTAAAAATCACCGAATTCAAAACTCGGAGTCAACGGATATTCATAAAACCGTTTACGTAAAGAAACCACATTTTGCGGCTAACTAGGTGAAACGAGACCTTCTGGACACGAGTTATGAAATCGAAATCCGAAAACCCAGGATTGTAGAGCTCGAAAATTAGTGTGAAATCAAGCGAAAAATCACCGAATTCAAAACTCGGAGTCAACGGATATTCATAAAACTGTTTACGTAAAGAAACCACATTTTGCGGCTAACTAGGTGAAACGAGACCTTCTAGACACGAGTTATGAAATCGAAATCCGAAAACCCAGGATTGTAGAGCTCGAAAATTAGTGTGAAATCAAGCTAAAAATCACCGAATTCAAAACTCGGAGTCAACGGATATTCATAAAACCGTTTACGTAAAGAAACCACATTTTGCGGCTAACTAGGTGAAACGAGACCTTCTAGACACGAGTTATGAAATCGAAATCCGAAAACCCAGGATTGTAGAGCTCGAAAATTAGTGTGAAATCAAGCTAAAAATCACCGAATTCAAAACTCGGAGTCAACGGATATTCATAAAACTGTTTACGTAAAGAAACCACATTTCGCGGCTAAATAGGTGAAACGAGATCAACTATCCTCGAGTTCTGAAATCAAAATCCAAAACGCGAGGATTGTAGAGCTCGAAAAGTAGTGTGAAATCAAACTAAAAATCACCGAATTCAGAACTCGTTGTCAAAGGATATTCATAAAATCGTTTACGTAAAGAAACCACATTTCGCGGCTAACTAGGTGAAACGAGACCTACTACCCACGAGTTCTGAAATCAAAATCCGAAACGTCAGGATTGTAGAGCTCGAAAAGTAGTGTGAAATCAAGCTAAAAATCACCGAATTCAAAACTCGGAGTCAACGGATATTCATAAAACTGTTTACGTAAAGAAACCACATTTCACGGCTAAATAGGTGAAACGAGACCTACTACCCACGAGTTCTGAAATCAAAATCCGAAACGTCAGGATTGTAGAGCTCGAAAAGTAGTGTGAAATCAAGCTAAAAATCACCGAATTCAGAACTCGGAGTCAACGGATATTCATAAAACTGTTTACGTAAAGAAACCACATTTCGCGGCTAAATAGGTGAAAGGAGACCTACTAGCCCCGAGATCTGAAATCAAAATCCGAAAAACCAGGATTGTAGAGCTCGAAAAGTAGTGTGAAATCAAGCTAAAAATCACCGAATTCAGAACTCGGAGTCAACGGATATTCATAAAATCGTTTACGTAAAGAAACCACATTTCGCGGCTAACTAGGTGAAATGAGACCAACTAGCCACGAGTTCTGAAATCAAAATCCGAAACGCCAGGATCGTAGAGCTCGAAAATTAGTGTGAAATCAAGCAAAAAATCACCGAATTCAGAACTCGGAGTCAACGGATATTCATAAAACCGTTTACGTAAAGAAACCACATTTCGCGGCTAACTAGGTGAAATGAGACCTACTAGCCACGAGTTATGAAATCGAAATCCGAAAACCTAGGATTGTAGAGCTCGAAAAGTAGTGTGAAATCAAACTAAAAATCACTGAATTCAGAACTCGGAGTCAATGGATATTCATAAAACCGTTTACGTAAAGAAACCACATTTCGCGGCTAACTAGGTGAAACGAGACCTACTAGCCACGAGTTCTGAAATCGAAATCCGAAAACCGAGGATTATAGAGCTCAAAAAGTAGTGTGAAATCAAGCTAAAAATCACCGAATCCAGAACTCGGAGTCAACGGATATTCATAAAACCGTTTACGTAAAGAAACCACATTTCGCGGCTAACTAGGTGAAATGAGACCTACAAGACACGATTTCTGAAATCAAAATCCAAAACGTTAGGATTGTAGAGCTCGAAAAGTAGTGTGAAATAAAGCTAAAAATCACCGAATTCAGAACTCGGAGTCAACGGATATTCAAAAAACCGTTTACGTAAAGAAACCACATTTCACGGCTAAATAGGTGAATCGAGACCTACAAGCCACGAGTTCTGAAATCAAAATCCGAAATGCCAGGATGGTAGAGCTCGAAAAGTAGTGTGAAATCAAGCTAAAAATCACCGAATTCAGAACTCGGAGTCAAATGATATTCATAAAACCGTTTACGTAAAGAAGCCACATTTCGCGGCTAACTAGGTGAAACGAGACCTACTAGCCACGAGTTCTGAAATCAAAATCCGAAATGCCAGGATTGTAGAGCTCGAAAAGTAGTGTGAAATCAAGCTAAAAATCACCGAATTCAGAACTCGGAGTCAACAGATATTCATAAAACCGTTTACGTAAAGAAACCACATTTCGCGGCTAACTAGGTGAAACGAGACCTGCTAGCCACGAGTTCTGAAATCGAAATCCGAAAACCCAGGATTGTAGAGCTCGAAAAGTAGTGTGAAATCAAGCTAAAAATCACCGAATTCAAAACTCAGAGTCAACGGATATTCATAAAACCGTTTACGTAAAGAAACCACATTTCGCGGCTAACTAGGTGAAATGAGACCAACTAGCCACGAGTTCTGAAATCAAAATCCGAAACGCCAGGATTGTAGAGCTCGAAAAGTAGTGTGAAATCAAGCTAAAAATCACCGAATTCAGAACTCGGAGTCAACAGATATTCATAAAACCGTTTACGTAAAGAAACCACATTTCACGGCTAAATAGGTGAAACGAGACCAACTAGCCACGAGTTCTGAAATCAAAATCCAAAACGACAGGATTGTAGAGCTCGAAAAGTAGTGTGTAATCAAGCTAAAAATCACCGAATTCGGAACTCGGAGTCAACGGATATTCATAAAACTGTTTATGTAAAGAAACCACATTTCGCGGCTAAATAGGTGAAACGAGACCTACTAGCCCCGAGATCTGAAATCAAAATCCGAAAACCCAGGATTGTAGAGCTCGAAAAGTAGTGTGAAATCAAGCTAAAAATCACCGAATTCAGAACTCGGAGTCAACAGATATTCATAAAACCGTTTACGTAAAGAAACCACATTTCGCGGCTAACTAGGTGAAACGAGACCTGCTAGCCACGAGTTCTGAAATCGAAATCCGAAAACCCAGGATTGTAGAGCTCGAAAAGTAGTGTGAAATCAAGCTAAAAATCACCGAATTCAGAACTCAGAGTCAACGGATATTCATAAAACCGTTTACGTAAAGAAACCACATTTCGCGGCTAACTAGGTGAAACGAGACCTGCTAGCCACGAGTTCTGAAATCGAAATCCGAAAACCCAGGATTGTAGAGCTCGAAAAGTAGTGTGAAATCAAGCTAAAAATCACCGAATTCAGAACTCAGAGTCAACGGATATTCATAAAACCGTTTACGTAAAGAAACCACATTTCGCGGCTAACTAGGTGAAATGAGACCAACTAGCCACGAGTTCTGAAATCAAAATCCGAAAAGCCAGGATTGTAGAGCTCGAAAACTAGTGTGAAATCAAGCTAAAAATCACCGAATTCAGAACTCGGAGTCAACGGATATTCATAAAACTGTTTCGTATAGAAACCACATTTCGCGACTAACTAGGTGAAACGAGACCAACTAGCCACGAGTTCTGAAATCAAAATCCGAAATACCAGGATCGTAGAGCTCGAAAACTAGTGTGAAATCAAGCTAAAAATCACCGAATTCAGAACTCGGAGTCAACGGATATTCATAAAACCGTTTACGTAAAGAAACCACATTTCACGGCTAAATAGGTGAAACGAGACCAACTAGCCACGAGTTCTGAAATCAAAATCCGAAACGACAGGATTGTAGAGCTCGAAAAGTAGTGTGTAATCAAGCTAAAAATCACCGAATTCAGAACTCGGAGTCAACGGATATTCATAAAACTGTTTACGTAAAGAAACCACATTTCGCGGCTAAATAGGTGAAACGAGACCTACTAGCCCCGAGATCTGAAATCAAAATCCGAAAACCCAGGATTGTAGAGCTCGAAAAGTAGTGTGAAATCAAGCTAAAAATCACCGAATTCAGAACTCGGAGTCAACAGATATTCATAAAACCGTTTACGTAAAGAAACCACATTTCGCGGCTAACTAGATGAAACGAGACCTGCTAGCCACGAGTTCTGAAATCGAAATCCGAAAGCCAGGATTGTAGAGCTCGAAAAGTAGTGTGAAATCAAGCTAAAAATCACCGAATTCAGAACTCAGAATCAACGGATATTCATAAAACCGTTTACGTAAAGAAACCACATTTCGCGGCTAACTAGGTGAAACGAGACCTGCTAGCCACGAGTTCTGAAATCGAAATCCGAAAACCCAGGATTGTAGAGCTCGAAAAGTAGTGTGAAATCAAGCTAAAAATCACCGAATTCAGAACTCAGAGTCAACGGATATTCATAAAACCGTTTACGTAAAGAAACCACATTTCGCAGCTAACTAGGTGAAATGAGACCAACTAGCCACGAGTTCTGAAATCAAAATCCGAAACGCCAGGATTGTAGAGCTCGAAAACTAGTGTGAAATCAAGCTAAAAATCACCGAATTCAGAACTCGGAGTCAACGGATATTCATAAAACTGTTTCGTATAGAAACCAAATTTCGCGACTAACTAGGTGAAACGAGACCAACTAGCCACGAGTTCTGAAATCAAAATCCGAAACACCAGGATCGTAGAGCTCGAAAACTAGTGTGAAATCAAGCTAAAAATCACCGAATTCAGAACTCGGAGTCAACGGATATTCATAAAACCGTTTACGTAAAGAAACCACATTTCACGGCTAAATAGGTGAAACGAGACCAACTAGCCACGAGTTCTGAAATCAAAATCCAAAACGACAGGATTGTAGAGCTCGAAAAGTAGTGTGTAATCAAGCTAAAAATCACCGAATTCAGAACTCGGAGTCAACGGATATTCATAAAACTGTTTACGTAAAGAAACCACATTTCGCGGCTAAATAGGTGAAACGAGACCTACTAGCCCCGAGATCTGAAATCAAAATCCGAAAACCCAGGATTGTAGAGCTCGAAAAGTAGTGTGAAATCAAGCTAAAAATCACCGAATTCAGAACTCGGAGTCAACAGATATTCATAAAACCGTTTACGTAAAGAAACCACATTTCGCGGCTAACTAGGTGAAACGAGACCTGCTAGCCACGAGTTCTGAAATCGAAATCCGAAAACCCAGGATTGTAGAGCTTGAAAAGTAGTGTGAAATCAAGCTAAAAATCACCGAATTCAGAACTCAGAGTCAACGGATATTCATAAAACCGTTTACGTAAAGAAACCACATTTCGCGGCTAACTAGGTGAAACGAGACCTGCTAGCCACGAGTTCTGAAATCGAAATCCGAAAACCCAGGATTGTAGAGCTCGAAAAGTAGTTTGAAATCAAGCTAAAAATCACCGAATTCAGAACTCAGAGTCAACGGATATTCATAAAACCGTTTACGTAAAGAAACCACATTTCGCGGCTAACTAGGTGAAATGAGACCAACTAGCCACGAGTTCTGAAATCAAAATCCGAAACGCCAGGATTGTAGAGCTCGAAAACTAGTGTGAAATCAAGCTAAAAATCACCGAATTCAGAACTCGGAGTCAACGGATATTCATAAAACTGTTTCGTATAGAAACCACATTTCGCGACTAACTAGGTGAAACGAGACCAACTAGCCACGAGTTCTGAAATCAAAATCCGAAACACCAGGATCGTAGAGCTCGAAAACTAGTGTGAAATCAAGCTAAAAATCACCGAATTCAGAACTCGGAGTCAACGGATATTCATAAAACCGTTTACGTAAAGAAACCACATTTCACGGCTAAATAGGTGAAACGAGACCAACTAGCCACGAGTTCTGAAATCAAAATCCAAAACGACAGGATTGTAGAGCTCGAAAAGTAGTGTGTAATCAAGCTAAAAATCACCGAATTCAGAACTCGGAGTCAACGGATATTCATAAAACTGTTTACGTAAAGAAACCACATTTCGCGGCTAAATAGGTGAAACGAGACCTACTAGCCCCGAGATCTGAAATCAAAATCCGAAAACCCAGGATTGTAGAGCTCGAAAAGTAGTGTGAAATCAAGCTAAAAATCACCGAATTCAGAACTCGGAGTCAACAGATATTCATAAAACCGTTTACGTAAAGAAACCACATTTCGCGGCTAACTAGGTGAAACGAGACCTGCTAGCCACGAGTTCTGAAATCGAAATCCGAAAACCCAGGATTGTAGAGCTCGAAAAGTAGTGTGAAATCAAGCTAAAAATCACCGAATTCAGAACTCAGAGTCAACGGATATTCATAAAACCGTTTACGTAAAGAAACCACATTTCGCGGCTAACTAGGTGAAACGAGACCTGCTAGCCACGAGTTCTGAAATCGAAATCCGAAAACCCAGGATTGTAGAGCTCGAAAAGTAGTTTGAAATCAAGCTAAAAATCACCGAATTCAGAACTCAGAGTCAACGGATATTCATAAAACCGTTTACGTAAAGAAACCACATTTCGCGGCTAACTAGGTGAAATGAGACCAACTAGCCACGAGTTCTGAAATCAAAATCCGAAACGCCAGGATTGTAGAGCTCGAAAACTAGTGTGAAATCAAGCTAAAAATCACCGAATTCAGAACTCGGAGTCAACGGATATTCATAAAACTGTTTCGTATAGAAACCACATTTCGCGACTAACTAGGTGAAACGAGACCAACTAGCCACGAGTTCTGAAATCAAAATCCGAAACACCAGGATCGTAGAGCTCGAAAACTAGTGTGAAATCAAGCTAAAAATCACCGAATTCAGAACTCGGAGTCAACGGATATTCATAAAACCGTTTACGTAAAGAAACCACATTTCACGGCTAAATAGGTGAAACGAGACCAACTAGCCACGAGTTCTGAAATCAAAATCCAAAACGACAGGATTGTAGAGCTCGAAAAGTAGTGTGTAATCAAGCTAAAAATCACCGAATTGAGAACTCGGAGTCAACGGATATTCATAAAACTGTTTACGTAAAGAAACCACATTTCGCGGCTAAATGGGTGAAACGAGACCTACTAGCCCCGAGATCTGAAATCAAAATCCGAAAACCCAGGATTGTAGAGCTCGAAAAGTAG
Organism: Euonymus europaeus; assembly: GCA_963580455.1. Classification (NCBI taxonomy): domain Eukaryota; kingdom Viridiplantae; phylum Streptophyta; class Magnoliopsida; order Celastrales; family Celastraceae; genus Euonymus; species Euonymus europaeus. Next base: position 1,032,308 of record OY756964.1, read on the forward strand.
TGTGAAATCAAGCTAAAAATCACCGAATTCAGAACTCGGAGTCAACAGATATTCATAAAACCGTTTACGTAAAGAAACCGCATTTCGCGGCTAACTAGATGAAACGAGACCTGCTAGCCACGAGTTCTGAAATCGAAATCCGAAAGCCCAGGATTGTAGAGCTCGAAAAGTAGTGTGAAATCAAGCTAAAAATCACCGAATTCAGAACTCAGAATCAACAGATATTCATAAAACCGTTTACGTAAAGAAACCACATTTCGCGGCTAACTAGGTGAAACGAGACCTGCTAGCCACGAGTTCTGAAATCGAAATCCGAAAACCCAGGATTGTAGAGCTCGAAAAGTAGTGTGAAATCAAGCTAAAAATCACCGAATTCAGAACTCAGAGTCAACGGATATTCATAAAACCGTTTACGTAAAGAAACCACATTTCGCGGCTAACTAGGTGAAATGAGACCAACTAGCCACGAGTTCTGAAATCAAAATCCGAAACGCCAGGATTGTAGAGCTCGAAAACTAGTGTGAAATCAAGCTAAAAATCACCGAATTCAGAACTCGGAGTCAACGGATATTCATAAAACTGTTTCGTATAGAAACCACATTTCGCGACTAACTAGGTGAAACGAGACCAACTTGCCACGAGTTCTGAAATCAAAATCCGAAACTCCAGGATTGTAGAGCTCGAAAACTAGTGTGAAATCAAGCTAAAAATCACCGAATTCAGAACTCGGAGTCAACAGATATTCATAAAACCGTTTACGTAAAGAAACCACATTTCGCGGCTAACTAGATGAAACGAGACCTGCTAGCCACGAGTTCTGAAATTGAAATCCGAAAGCCCAGGATTGTAGAGCTCGAAAAGTAGTGTGAAATCAAGCTAAAAATCACCGAATTCAGAACTCAGAATCAACAGATATTCATAAAACCGTTTACGTAAAGAAACCACATTTCGCGGCTAACTAGGTGAAACGAGACCTGCTAGCCACGAGTTCTGAAATCGAAATCCGAAAACCCAGGATTGTAGAGCTCGAAAAGTAGTGTGAAATCAAGCTAAAAATCACCGAATTCAGAACTCAGAGTCAACGGATATTCATAAAACCGTTTACGTAAAGAAACCACATTTCGCGGCTAACTAGGTGAAATGAGACCAACTAGCCACGAGTTCTGAAATCAAAATCCGAAACGCCAGGATTGTAGAGCTCGAAAACTAGTGTGAAATCAAGCTAAAAATCACCGAATTCAGAACTCGGAGTCAACAGATATTCATAAAACCGTTTACGTAAAGAAACCACATTTCGCGGCTAACTAGATGAAACGAGACCAACTAGCCACGAGTTCTGAAATCAAAATCCGAAACCCCAGGATTGTAGAGCTCGAAAAGTAGTGTGAAATCAAGCTAAAAATCACCGAATTCAGAACTCAGAGTCAACAGATATTCATAAAACCGTTTACGTAAAGAAACCACATTTCGCGGCTAACTAGGTGAAACGAGACCTGCTAGCCACGAGTTCTGAAATCGAAATCCGAAAACCCAGGATTGTAGAGCTCGAAAAGTAGTGTGAAATCAAGCTAAAAATCACCGAATTCAGAACTCAGAGTCAACGGATATTCATAAAACCGTTTACGTAAAGAAACCACATTTCGCGGCTAACTAGGTGAAATGAGACCAACTAGCCACGAGTTCTGAAATCAAAATCCGAAACGCTAGGATTGTAGAGCTCGAAAACTAGTGTGAAATCAAGCTAAAAATCACCGAATTCAGAACTCGGAGTCAACGGATATTCATAAAACTGTTTCGTATAGAAACCACATTTCGCGACTAACTAGGTGAAACGAGACCAACTAGCCACGAGTTCTGAAATCAAAATCCGAAACACCAGGATCGTAGAGCTCGAAAACTAGTGTGAAATCAAGCTAAAAATCACCGAATTCAGAACTCGGAGTCAACGGATATTCATAAAACCGTTTACGTAAAGAAACCACATTTCACGGCTAAATAGGTGAAACGAGACCAACTAGCCACGAGTTCTGAAATCAAAATCCAAAACGACAGGATTGTAGAGCTCGAAAAGTAGTGTGTAATCAAGCTAAAAATCACCGAATTGAGAACTCGGAGTCAACGGATATTCATAAAACTGTTTACGTAAAGAAACCACATTTCGCGGCTAAATGGGTGAAACAAGACCTACTAGCCCCGAGATCTGAAATCAAAATCCGAAAACCCAGGATTGTAGAGCTCGAAAAGTAGTGTGAAATCAAGCTAAAAATCACCGAATTCAGAACTCGGAGTCAACAGATATTCATAAAACCGTTTACGTAAAGAAACCACATTTCGCGGCTAACTAGATGAAACGAGACCTGCTAGCCACGAGTTCTGAAATCGAAATCCGAAAACCCAGGATTGTAGAGCTCGAAAAGTAGTGTGAAATCAAGCTAAAAATCACCGAATTCAGAACTCAGAGTCAACGGATATTCATAAAACCGTTTACGTAAAGAAACCACATTTCGCAGCTAACTAGGTGAAATGAGACCAACTAGCCACGAGTTCTGAAATCAAAATCCGAAACGCCAGGATTGTAGAGCTCGAAAACTAGTGTGAAATCAAGCTAAAAATCACCGAATTCAGAACTCGGAGTCAACGGATATTCATAAAACTGTTTCGTATAGAAACCACATTTCGCGACTAACTAGGTGAAACGAGACCAACTAGCCACGAGTTCTGAAATCAAAATCCGAAACACCAGGATCGTAGAGCTCGAAAACTAGTGTGAAATCAAGCTAAAAATCACCGAATTCAGAACTCGGAGTCAACGGATATTCATAAAACCGTTTACGTAAAGAAACCACATTTCGCGGCTAACTAGGTGAAACGAGACCTGCTAGCCACGAGTTCTGAAATCGAAATCCGAAAACCCAGGATTGTAGAGCTCGAAAAGTAGTGTGAAATCAAGCTAAAAATCACCGAATTCAGAACTCAGAGTCAACGGATATTCATAAAACCGTTTACGTAAAGAAACCACATTTCGCGGCTAACTAGGTGAAACGAGACCTGCTAGCCACGAGTTCTGAAATCGAAATCCGAAAAACCAGGATTGTAGAGCTCGAAAAGTAGTGTGAAATCAAGCTAAAAATCACCGAATTCAGAACTCAGAGTCAACGGATATTCATAAAACCGTTTACGTAAAGAAACCACATTTCGCGGCTAACTAGGTGAAATGAGACCAACTAGCCACGAGTTCTGAAATCAAAATCCGAAAAGCCAGGATTGTAGAGCTCGAAAACTAGTGTGAAATCAAGCTAAAAATCACCGAATTCAGAACTCGGAGTCAACGGATATTCATAAAACTGTTTCGTATAGAAACCACATTTCGCGACTAACTAGGTGAAACGAGACCAACTAGCCACGAGTTCTGAAATCAAAATCCGAAATACCAGGATCGTAGAGCTCGAAAACTAGTGTGAAATCAAGCTAAAAATCACCGAATTCAGAACTCGGAGTCAACGGATATTCATAAAACCGTTTACGTAAAGAAACCACATTTCACGGCTAAATAGGTGAAACGAGACCAACTAGCCACGAGTTCTGAAATCAAAATCCGAAACGACAGGATTGTAGAGCTCGAAAAGTAGTGTGTAATCAAGCTAAAAATCACCGAATTCAGAACTCGTAGTCAACGGATATTCATAAAACTGTTTACGTAAAGAAACCACATTTCGCGGCTAAATAGGTGAAACGAGACCTACTAGCCCCGAGATCTGAAATCAAAATCCGAAAACCCAGGATTGTAGAGCTCGAAAAGTAGTGTGAAATCAAGCTAAAAATCACCGAATTCAGAACTCGGAGTCAACAGATATTCATAAAACCGTTTACGTAAAGAAACCACATTTCGCGGCTAACTAGATGAAACGAGACCTGCTAGCCACGAGTTCTGAAATCGAAATCCGAAAGCCAGGATTGTAGAGCTCGAAAAGTAGTGTGAAATCAAGCTAAAAATCACCGAATTCAGAACTCAGAATCAACGGATATTCATAAAACCGTTTACGTAAAGAAACCACATTTCGCGGCTAACTAGGTGAAACGAGACCTGCTAGCCACGAGTTCTGAAATCGAAATCCGAAAACCCAGGATTGTAGAGCTCGAAAAGTAGTGTGAAATCAAGCTAAAAATCACCGAATTCAGAACTCAGAGTCAACGGATATTCATAAAACCGTTTACGTAAAGAAACCACATTTCGCAGCTAACTAGGTGAAATGAGACCAACTAGCCACGAGTTCTGAAATCAAAATCCGAAACCCAGGATTGTAGAGCTCGAAAACTAGTGTGAAATCAAGCTAAAAATCACCGAATTCAGAACTCGGAGTCAACGGATATTCATAAAACTGTTTCGTATAGAAACCAAATTTCGCGACTAACTAGGTGAAACGAGACCAACTAGCCACGAGTTCTGAAATCAAAATCCGAAACACCAGGATCGTAGAGCTCGAAAACTAGTGTGAAATCAAGCTAAAAATCACCGAATTCAGAACTCGGAGTCAACGGATATTCATAAAACCGTTTACGTAAAGAAACCACATTTCACGGCTAAATAGGTGAAACGAGACCAACTAGCCACGAGTTCTGAAATCAAAATCCAAAACGACAGGATTGTAGAGCTCGAAAAGTAGTGTGTAATCAAGCTAAAAATCACCGAATTCAGAACTCGGAGTCAACGGATATTCATAAAACTGTTTACGTAAAGAAACCACATTTCGCGGCTAAATAGGTGAAACGAGACCTACTAGCCCCGAGATCTGAAATCAAAATCCGAAAACCCAGGATTGTAGAGCTCGAAAAGTAGTGTGAAATCAAGCTAAAAATCACCGAATTCAGAACTCGGAGTCAACAGATATTCATAAAACCGTTTACGTAAAGAAACCACATTTCGCGGCTAACTAGGTGAAACGAGACCTGCTAGCCACGAGTTCTGAAATCGAAATCCGAAAACCCAGGATTGTAGAGCTCGAAAAGTAGTGTGAAATCAAGCTAAAAATCACCGAATTCAGAACTCGGAGTCAACGGATATTCATAAAACCGTTTACGTAAAGAAACCACATTTCGCGGCTAACTAGGTGAAACGAGACCTGCTAGCCACGAGTTCTGAAATAGAAATCCGAAAACCCAGGATTGTAGAGCTCGAAAAGTAGTTTGAAATCAAGCTAAAAATCACCGAATTCAGAACTCAGAGTCAACGGATATTCATAAAACCGTTTACGTAAAGAAACCACATTTCGCGGCTAACTAGGTGAAATGAGACCAACTAGCCACGAGTTCTGAAATCAAAATCCGAAAGGCCAGGATTGTAGAGCTCGAAAACTAGTGTGAAATCAAGCTAAAAATCACCGAATTCAGAACTCGGAGTCAACGGATATTCATAAAACTGTTTCGTATAGAAACCACATTTCGCGACTAACTAGGTGAAACGAGACCAACTAGCCACGAGTTCTGAAATCAAAATCCGAAACACCAGGATCGTAGAGCTCGAAAACTAGTGTGAAATCAAGCTAAAAATCACCGAATTCAGAACTCGGAGTCAACGGATATTCATAAAACCGTTTACGTAAAGAAACCACATTTCACGGTTAAATAGGTGAAACGAGACCAACTAGCCACGAGTTCTGAAATCAAAATCCGAAACGACAGGATTGTAGAGCTCGAAAAGTAGTGTGTAATCAAGCTAAAAATCACCGAATTCAGAACTCGGAGTCAACGGATATTCATAAAACTGTTTACGTAAAGAAACCACATTTCGCGGCTAAATAGGTGAAACGAGACCTACTAGCCCCGAGATCTGAAATCAAAATCCGAAAACCCAGGATTGTAGAGCTCGAAAATTAGTGTGAAATCAAGCTAAAAATCACCGAATTCAGAACTCGGAGTCAACAGATATTCATAAAACCGTTTACGTAAAGAAACCGCATTTCGCGGCTAACTAGATGAAACGAGACCTGCTAGCCACGAGTTCTGAAATCGAAATCCGAAAGCCCAGGATTGTAGAGCTCGAAAAGTAGTGTGAAATCAAGCTAAAAATCACCGAATTCAGAACTCAGAATCAACAGATATTCATAAAACCGTTTACGTAAAGAAACCACATTTCGCGGCTAACTAGGTGAAACGAGACCTGCTAGCCACGAGTTCTGAAATCGAAATCCGAAAACCCAGGATTGTAGAGCTCGAAAAGTAGTGTGAAATCAAGCTAAAAATCACCGAATTCAGAACTCAGAGTCAACGGATATTCATAAAACCGTTTACGTAAAGAAACCACATTTCGCGGCTAACTAGGTGAAATGAGACCAACTAGCCACGAGTTCTGAAATCAAAATCCGAAACGCCAGGATTGTAGAGCTCGAAAACTAGTGTGAAATCAAGCTAAAAATCACCGAATTCAGAACTCGGAGTCAACGGATATTCATAAAACTGTTTCGTATAGAAACCACATTTCGCGACTAACTAGGTGAAACGAGACCAACTAGCCACGAGTTCTGAAATCAAAATCCGAAACACCAGGATCGTAGAGCTCGAAAACTAGTGTGAAATCAAGCTAAAAATCACCGAATTCAGAACTCGGAGTCAACGGATATTCATAAAACTGTTTCGTATAGAAACCACATTTCGCGACTAAATAGGTGAAACGAGACCAACTAGCCACGAGTTCTGAAATCAAAATCCAAAACGACAGGATTGTAGAGCTCGAAAAGTAGTGTGTAATCAAGCTAAAAATCACCGAATTGAGAACTCGGAGTCAACGGATATTCATAAAACTGTTTACGTAAAGAAACCACATTTCGCGGCTAAATGGGTGAAACGAGACCTACTAGCCCCGAGATCTGAAATCAAAATCCGAAAACCCAGGATTGTAGAGCTCGAAAAGTAGTGTGAAATCAAGCTAAAAATCACCGAATTCAGAACTCGGAGTCAACAGATATTCATAAAACCGTTTACGTAAAGAAACCACATTTCGCGGCTAACTAGATGAAACGAGACCTGCTAGCCACGAGTTCTGAAATCGAAATCCGAAAACCAGGATTGTAGAGCTCGAAAAGTAGTGTGAAATCAAGCTAAAAATCACCGAATTCAGAACTCAGAATCAACGGATATTCATAAAACCGTTTACGTAAAGAAACCACATTTCGCGGCTAACTAGGTGAAACGAGACCTGCTAGCCACGAGTTCTGAAATCGAAATCCGAAAACCCAGGATTGTAGAGCTCGAAAAGTAGTGTGAAATCAAGCTAAAAATCACCGAATTCAGAACTCAGAGTCAACGGATATTCATAAAACCGTTTACGTAAAGAAACCACATTTCGCAGCTAACTAGGTGAAATGAGACCAACTAGCCACGAGTTCTGAAATCAAAATCCGAAACGCCAGGATTGTAGAGCTCGAAAACTAGTGTGAAATCAAGCTAAAAATCACCGAATTCAGAACTCGGAGTCAACGGATATTCATAAAACTGTTTCGTATAGAAACCACATTTCGCGACTAACTAGGTGAAACGAGACCAACTAGCCACGAGTTCTGAAATCAAAATCCGAAACACCAGGATCGTAGAGCTCGAAAACTAGTGTGAAATCAAGCTAAAAATCACCGAATTCAGAACTCGGAGTCAACGGATATTCATAAAACCGTTTACGTAAAGAAACCACATTTCACGGCTAAATAGGTGAAACGAGACCAACTAGCCACGAGTTCTGAAATCAAAATCCAAAACGACAGGATTGTAGAGCTCGAAAAGTAGTGTGTAATCAAGCTAAAAATCACCGAATTCAGAACTCGGAGTCAACGGATATTCATAAAACTGTTTACGTAAAGAAACCACATTTCGCGGCTAAATAGGTGAAACGAGACCTACTAGCCCCGAGATCTGAAATCAAAATCCGAAAACCCAGGATTGTAGAGCTCGAAAAGTAGTGTGAAATCAAGCTAAAAATCACCGAATTCAGAACTCGGAGTCAACAGATATTCATAAAACCGTTTACGTAAAGAAACCACATTTCGCGGCTAACTAGGTGAAACGAGACCTGCTAGCCACGAGTTCTGAAATCGAAATCCGAAAACCCAGGATTGTAGAGCTCGAAAAGTAGTGTGAAATCAAGCTAAAAATCACCGAATTCAGAACTCAGAGTCAACGGATATTCATAAAACCGTTTACGTAAAGAAACCACATTTCGCGGCTAACTAGGTGAAACGAGACCTGCTAGCCACGAGTTCTGAAATCGAAATCCGAAAACCCAGGATTGTAGAGCTCGAAAAGTAGTGTGAAATCAAGCTAAAAATCACCGAATTCAGAACTCAGAGTCAACGGATATTCATAAAACCGTTTACGTAAAGAAACCACATTTCGCGGCTAACTAGGTGAAATGAGACCAACTAGCCACGAGTTCTGAAATCAAAATCCGAAACGCCAGGATTGTAGAGCTCGAAAACTAGTGTGAAATCAAGCTAAAAATCACCGAATTCAGAACTCGGAGTCAATGGATATTCATAAAACTGTTTCGTATAGAAACCACATTTCGCGACTAACTAGGTGAAACGAGACCAACTAGCCACGAGTTCTGAAATCAAAATCCGAAACACCAGGATCGTAGAGCTCGAAAACTAGTGTGAAATCAAGCTAAAAATCACCGAATTCAGAACTCGGAGTCAACGGATATTCATAAAACCGTTTACGTAAAGAAACCACATTTCACGGTTAAATAGGTGAAACGAGACCAACTAGCCACGAGTTCTGAAATCAAAATCCGAAACGACAGGATTGTAGAGCTCGAAAAGTAGTGTGTAATCAAGCTAAAAATCACCGAATTCAGAACTCGGAGTCAACGGATATTCATAAAACTGTTTACGTAAAGAAACCACATTTCGCGGCTAAATAGGTGAAACGAGACCTACTAGCCCCGAGATCTGAAATCAAAATCCGAAAACCCAGGATTGTAGAGCTCGAAAAGTAGTGTGAAATCAAGCTAAAAATCACCGAATTCAGAACTCGGAGTCAACAGATATTCATAAAACCGTTTACGTAAAGAAACCGCATTTCGCGGCTAACTAGATGAAACGAGACCTGCTAGCCACGAGTTCTGAAATCGAAATCCGAAAGCCCAGGATTGTAGAGCTCGAAAAGTAGTGTGAAATCAAGCTAAAAATCACCGAATTCAGAACTCAGAATCAACGGATATTCATAAAACCGTTTACGTAAAGAAACCACATTTCGCGGCTAACTAGGTGAAACGAGACCTGCTAGCCACGAATTCTGAAATCGAAATCCGAAAACCCAGGATTGTAGAGCTCGAAAAGTAGTGTGAAATCAAGCTAAAAATCACCGAATTCAGAACTCAGAGTCAACGGATATTCATAAAACCGTTTACGTAAAGAAACCACATTTCGCGGCTAACTAGGTGAAATGAGACCAACTAGCCACGAGTTCTGAAATCAAAATCCGAAACGCCAGGATTGTAGAGCTCGAAAACTAGTGTGAAATCAAGCTAAAAATCACCGAATTCAGAACTCGGAGTCAACGGATATTCATAAAACTGTTTCGTATAGAAACCACATTTCGCGACTAACTAGGTGAAACGAGACCAACTAGCCACGAGTTCTGAAATCAAAATCCGAAACACCAGGATCGTAGAGCTCGAAAACTAGTGTGAAATCAAGCTAAAAATCACCGAATTCAGAACTCGGAGTCAACGGATATTCATAAAACCGTTTACGTAAAGAAACCACATTTCACGGCTAAATAGGTGAAACGAGACCAACTAGCCACGAGTTCTGAAATCAAAATCCAAAACGACAGGATTGTAGAGCTCGAAAAGTAGTGTGTAATCAAGCTAAAAATCACCGAATTGAGAACTCGGAGTCAACGGATATTCATAAAACTGTTTACGTAAAGAAACCACATTTCGCGGCTAAATGGGTGAAACGAGACCTACTAGCCCCGAGATCTGAAATCAAAATCCGAAAACCCAGGATTGTAGAGCTCAAAAAGTAGTGTGAAATCAAGCTAAAAATCACCGAATTCAGAACTCGGAGTCAACAGATATTCATAAAACCGTTTACGTAAAGAAACCACATTTCGCGGCTAACTAGGTGAAACGAGACCTGCTAGCCACGAGCTCTGAAATCGAAATCCGAAAACCCAGGATTGTAGAGCTCGAAAAGTAGTGTGAAATCAAGCTAAAAATCACCGAATTCAGAACTCAGAGTCAACGGATATTCATAAAACCGTTTACGTAAAGAAACCACATTTCGCGGCTAACTAGGTGAAACGAGACCTGCTAGCCACGAGTTCGGAAATCAAAATCCGAAAACCCAGGATTGTAGAGCTCGAAAAGTAGTGTGAAATCAAGCTAAAAATCACCGAATTCAGAACTCAGAGTCAACGGATATTCATAAAACCGTTTACGTAAAGAAACCACATTTCGCGGCTAACTAGGTGAAATGAGACCAACTAGCCACGAGTTCTGAAATCAAAATCCGAAACGACAGGATTGTAGAGCTCGAAAACTAGTGTGAAATCAAGCTAAAAATCACCGAATTCAGAACTCGGAGTCAACGGATATTCATAAAACTGTTTCGTATAGAAACCACATTTCGCGACTAACTAGGTGAAACGAGACCAACTAGCCACGAGTTCTGAAATCAAAATCCGAAACACCAGGATCGTAGAGCTCGAAAACTAGTGTGAAATCAAGCTAAAAATCACCGAATTCAGAACTCGGAGTCAACGGATATTCATAAAACCGTTTACGTAAAGAAACCACATTTCACGGCTAAATAGGTGAAACGAGACCAACTAGCCACGAGTTCTGAAATCAAAATCCGAAACGACAGGATTGTAGAGCTCGAAAAGTAGTGTGTAATCAAGCTAAAAATCACCGAATTCAGAACTCGGAGTCAACGGATATTCATAAAACTGTTTACGTAAAGAAACCACATTTCGCGGCTAAATAGGTGAAACGAGACCTACTAGCCCCGAGATCTGAAATCAAAATCCGAAAACCCAGGATTGTAGAGCTCGAAAAGTAGTGTGAAATCAAGCTAAAAATCACCGAATTCAGAACTCGGAGTCAACAGATATTCATAAAACCGTTTACGTAAAGAAACCACATTTCGCGGCTAACTAGATGAAACGAGACCTGCTAGCCACGAGTTCTGAAATCGAAATCCGAAAACCAGGATTGTAGAGCTCGAAAAGTAGTGTGAAATCAAGCTAAAAATCACCGAATTGAGAACTCAGAATCAACGGATATTCATAAAACCGTTTACGTAAAGAAACCACATTTCGCGGCTAACTAGGTGAAACGAGACCTGCTAGCCACGAGTTCTGAAATCGAAATCCGAAAACCCAGGATTGTAGAGCTCGAAAAGTAGTGTGAAATCAAGCTAAAAATCACCGAATTCAGAACTCAGAGTCAACGGATATTCATAAAACCGTTTACGTAAAGAAACCACATTTCGCGGCTAACTAGGTGAAATGAGACCAACTAGCCACGAGTTCTGAAATCAAAATCCGAAACGCCAGGATTGTAGAGCTCAAAAACTAGTGTGAAATCAAGCTAAAAATCACCGAATTCAGAACTCGGAGTCAACGGATATTCATAAAACTGTTTCGTATAGAAACCACATTTCGCGACTAACTAGGTGAAACGAGTCCAACTAGCCACGAGTTCTGAAATCAAAATCCGAAACACCAGGATCGTAGAGCTCGAAAACTAGTGTGAAATCAAGCTAAAAATCACCGAATTCAGAACTCGGAGTCAACGGATATTCATAAAACCGTTTACGTAAAGAAACCACATTTCACGGCTAAATAGGTGAAACGAGACCAACTAGCCACGAGTTCTGAAATCAAAATCCAAAACGACAGGATTGTAGAGCTCGAAAAGTAGTGTGTAATCAAGCTAAAAATCACCGAATTCAGAACTCGGAGTCAACGGATATTCATAAAACTGTTTACGTAAAGAAACCACATTTCGCGGCTAAATAGGTGAAACGAGACCTACTAGCCCCGAGATCTGAAATCAAAATCCGAAAACCCAGGATTGTAGAGCTCGAAAAGTAGTGTGAAATCAAGCTAAAAATCACCGAATTCAGAACTCGGAGTCAACAGATATTCATAAAACCGTTTACGTAAAGAAACCACATTTCGCGGCTAACTAGGTGAAACGAGACCTGCTAGCCACGAGTTCTGAAATCGAAATCCGAAAACCCAGGATTGTAGAGGTCAAAAAGTAGTGTGAAATGAAGCTAAAAATCACCGAATTCAGAACTCAGAGTCAACGGATATTCATAAAACCGTTTACGTAAAGAAACCACATTTCGCGGCTAACTAGGTGAAACGAGACCTGCTAGCCACGAGTTCTGAAATCGAAATCCGAAAACCCAGGATTGTAGAGCTCGAAAAGTAGTGTGAAATCAAGCTAAAAATCACCGAATCCAAAACTCGGAGTCAACGGATATTCATAAAACTGTTTCGTATAGAAACCACATTTTGCGACTAACTAGGTGAAACGAGACCAACTAGCCACGAGTTCTGAAATCAAAATCCGAAACACCAGGATCGTAGACCTCGAAAACTAGTGTGAAATCAAGCTAAAAATCACCGAATTCAGAACTCGGAGTCAACGGATATTCATAAAACCGTTTACGTAAAGAAACCACATTTCACGGCTAAATAGGTGAAACGAGACCAACTAGCCACGAGTTCTGAAATCAAAATCCGAAACGACAGGATTGTAGAGCTCGAAAAGTAGTGTGTAATCAAGCTAAAAATCACCGAATTCAGAACTCGGAGTCAACGGATATTCATAAAACTGTTTACGTAAAGAAACCACATTTCGCGGCTAAATAGGTGAAACGAGACCTACTAGCCCCGAGATCTGAAATCAAAATCCGAAAACCCAGGATTGTAGAGCTCGAAAAGTAGTGTGAAATCAAGCTAAAAATCACCGAATTCAGAACTCGGAGTCAACAGATATTCATAAAACCGTTTACGTAAAGAAACCACATTTCGCGGCTAACTAGGTGAAACGAGACCTGCTAGCCACGAGTTCTGAAATCGAAATCCGAAAACCCAGGATTGTAGAGCTCGAAAAGTAGTGTGAAATCAAGCTAAAAATCACCGAATTCAGAACTCAGAGTCAACGGATATTCATAAAACCGTTTACGTAAAGAAACCACATTTCGCGGCTAACTAGGTGAAACGAGACCTGCTAGCCACGAGTTCTGAAATCAAAATCCGAAAACCCAGGATTGTAGAGCTCGAAAAGTAGTGTGAAATCAAGCTAAAAATCACCGAATTCAGAACTCAGAGTCAACGGATATTCATAAAACCGTTTACGTAAAGAAACAACATTTCGCAGCTAACTAGGTGAAATGAGACCAACTAGCCACGAGTTCTGAAATCAAAATCCGAAACGCCAGGATTGTAGAGCTCGAAAACTAGTGTGAAATCAAGCTAAAAATCACCGAATTCAGAACTCGGAGTCAACGGATATTCATAAAACTGTTTCGTATAGAAACCACATTTCGTGACTAACTAGCTGAAACGAGACCAACTAGCCACGAGTTCTGAAATCAAAATCCAAAACACCAGGATCGTAGAGCTCGAAAACTAGTGTGAAATCAAGCTAAAAATCACCGAATTCAGAACTCGGAGTCAACGGATATTCATAAAACCGTTTACGTAAAGAAACCACATTTCACGGCTAAATAGGTGAAACGAGACCAACTAGCCACGAGTTCTGAAATCAAAATCCGAAACGACAGGATTGTAGAGCTCGAAAAGTAGTGTGTAATCAAGCTAAAAATCACCGAATTCAGAACTCGGAGTCAACGGATATTCATAAAACTGTTTACGTAAAGAAACCACATTTCGCGGCTAAATAGGTGAAACGAGACCTACTAGCCCCGAGATCTGAAATCAAAATCCGAAAACCCAGGATTGTAGAGCTCGAAAAGTAGTGTGAAATCAAGCTAAAAAGTACCGAATTCAGAACTCGGAGTCAACGGATATTCATAAAACCGTTTACGTAAAGAAACCACATTTCGCGGCTAACTAGGTGAAACGAGACCAACTAGCCACGAGTTCTGAAATCAAAATCCGAAACGCCAGGATCGTAGAGCTCGAAAATTAGTGTGAAATCAAGCAAAAAATCACCGAATTCAGAACTCGGAGTCAACGGATATTCATAAGACCGTTTACGTAAAGAAACCACATTTCGCGGCTAACTAGGTGAAATGAGACCTACTAGCCACGAGTTCTGAAATTAAAATCCGAAACCGCAGGATTGTAGAGCTCGAAAAGTAGTGTGAAATCAAGCTAAAAATCACCGAATTCAGAACTCGGAGTCAACGAATATTCATAAAACTGTTTACGTAAAGAAACCACATTTCGCGGCTAACTAAGTGAAACGAGACCAACTAGCCACGAGTTCTGAAATCAAAATCCGAAACGTTAGTATTGTAGAGCTCGAAAATTAGTGTGAAATCAAGCTAAAAATCACCGAATTCAGAACTCGGAGTCAACGGATATTCAGAAAACCGTTTACGTAAAGAAACCACATTTCGCGGCTAAATAGGTGAATCGAGACCTACAAGCCACGAGTTCTGAAATCAAAATCCGAAATGCCAGGATGGTAGAGCTCGAAATGTAGTGTGAAATCAAGCTAAAAATCACCGAATTCAGAACTCGGAGTCAACGGATATTTATAAAACCGTTTACGTAAAGAAACCACATTTCGCGGCTAACTAGGTGAAACGAGATCTACAAGCCACGAGTTCTGAAATCAAAATCAGGAACGTTAGGATTGTAGAGCTCGAAAAGTAGTTTGAAATCAAGCTAAAAATCACCGAATTCAGAACTCGGAGTCAACGGATATTCAGAAAACCGTTTACGTAAAGAAACCACATTTCGCGGCTAAATAGGTGAATCGAGACCTAAAAGGCACAAGTTCTGAAATCAAAATCCGAAATGCCAGGATGGTAGAGCTCGAAAAGTAGTGTGAAATCAAGCTAAAAATCGTCGAATTCAGAACTCGGAGTCAACGGATATTTATAAAACCGTTTACGTAAAGAAACCACATTTCGCGGCTAACTAGGTGAAACGAGACCTACAGGCCACGAGTTCTGAAATCAAAATCCGGAACGTTAGGATTGTAGAGCTCGAAAAGTAGTGTGAAATCAAGCTAAAAATCACCGAATTCAGAACTCGGAGTCAACGGATATTCAGAAAACCGTTTACGTAAAGAAACCACATTTCGCGGCTAAATAGGTGAATCGAGACCTACAAGGCACGAGTTCTGAAATCAAAATCCGAAATGCCAGGATGGTAGAGCTCGAAAAGTAGTGTGAAATCAAGCTAAAACTCACCGAATTCAGAACTCGGAGTCAAAGGATATTCATAAAACCGTTTACGTAAATAAACCACAATTCGCGGCTAACTAGGTGAAACGAGACCTACTAGCCACGAGTTCTGAAATCAAAATCCGAAATGCCAGGATTGTAGAGCTCGAAAAGTAGTGTGAAATCAAGCTAAAAATCACCGAATTCAGAACTCAGAGTCAACAGATATTCATAAAACCGTTTACGTAAAGAAACCACATTTCGCGGCTAACTAGGTGAAACGAGACCTGCTAGCCACGAGTTCTGAAATCGAAATCCGAAAACCCAGGATTGTAGAGCTCGAAAAGTAGTGTGAAATCAAGCTAAAAATCACCGAATTCAAAACTCGAAGTCAACGGATATTCATAAAACCGTTTACGTAAAGAAACCATATTTCGCGGCTAACTAGGTGAAACAAGACCTACTAGCCACGAGTTCTGAAATCAAAATACGAAATGCCAGGATTGTAGAGCTCGAAAAGTAGTGTGAAATAATGCTAAAAATCACCGAATTTAATACTCGGAGTCAACGGATATTTATAAAACCGTTTACGTAAAGAAACCACATTTCGCGGCTAACTAGGTGAAACGAGACCTACAGGCCACGAGTTCTGAAATCAAAATCCGGAACGTTAGGATTGTAGAGCTCGATAAGTAGTGTGAAATCAAGCTAAAAATCACCGAATTCAGAACTCGGAGTCAACGGATATTCAGAAAACCGTTTACGTAAAGAAACCACATTTCGCGGCTAAATAGGTGAATCGAGACCTACAAGGCACGAGTTCTGAAATCAAAATCCGAAATGCCAGGATGGTAGAGCTCGAAAAGTAGTGTGAAATCAAGCTAAAAATCACCGAATTCAGAACTCGGAGTCAACGGATATTCATAAAACTGTTTACGTAAAGAAACCACATTTCGCGGCTAAATAGGTGAAACGAGACCTACTAGCCCCGAGATCTGAAATCAAAATCCGAAAACCCAGGATTGTAGAGCTCGAAAAGTAGTGTGAAATCAAGCTAAAAATCACCGAATTCAGAACTCGAAGTCAACAGATATTCATAAAACCGTTTACGTAAAGAAACCACATTTCGCGGCTAACTAGGTGAAACGAGACCTGCTAGCCACGAGTTCTGAAATCGAAATCCGAAAACCCAGGATTGTAGAGCTCGAAAAGTAGTGTGAAATCAAGCTAAAAATCACCGAATTCAGAACTCAGAGTCAACGGATATTCATAAAACCGTTTACGTAAAGAAACCACATTTCGCGGCTAAATAGGTGAAACGAGACCTGCTAGCCACGAGTTCTGAAATCAAAATCCGAAAACCCAGGATTGTAGAGCTCGAAAAGTAGTGTGAAATCAAGCTAAAAATCACCGAATTCAGAACTCAGAGTCAACGGATATTCATAAAACCGTTTACGTAAAGAAACAACATTTCGCAGCTAACTAGGTGAAATGAGACCAACTAGCCACGAGTTCTGAAATCAAAATCCGAAACGCCAGGATTGTAGAGCTCGAAAACTAGTGTGAAATCAAGCTAAAAATCACCGAATTCAGAACTCGGAGTCAACGGATATTCATAAAACTATTTCGTATAGAAACCACATTTCGTGACTAACTAGCTGAAACGAGACCAACTAGCCACGAGTTCTGAAATCAAAATCCAAAACACCAGGATCGTAGAGCTCGAAAACTAGTGTGAAATCAAGCTAAAAATCACCGAATTCAGAACTCGGAGTCAACGGATATTCATAAAACCGTTTACGTAAAGAAACCACATTTCACGGCTAAATAGGTGAAACGAGACCAACTAGCCACGAGTTCTGAAATCAAAATCCGAAACGACAGGATTGTAGAGCTCGAAAAGTAGTGTGTAATCAAGCTAAAAATCACCGAATTCAGAACTCGGAGTCAACGGATATTCATAAAACTGTTTACGTAAAGAAACCACATTTCGCGGCTAAATAGGTGAAACGAGACCTACTAGCCCCGAGATCTGAAATCAAAATCCGAAAACCCAGGATTGTAGAGCTCGAAAAGTAGTGTGAAATCAAGCTAAAAAGTACCGAATTCAGAACTCGGAGTCAACGGATATTCATAAAACCGTTTACGTAAAGAAACCACATTTCGCGGCTAACTAGGTGAAACGAGACCAACTAGCCACGAGTTCTGAAATCAAAATCCGAAACGCCAGGATCGTAGAGCTCGAAAATTAGTGTGAAATCAAGCAAAAAATCACCGAATTCAGAACTCGGAGTCAACGGATATTCATAAGACCGTTTACGTAAAGAAACCACATTTCGCGGCTAACTAGGTGAAATGAGACCTACTAGCCACGAGTTCTGAAATTAAAATCCGAAACCGCAGGATTGTAGAGCTCGAAAAGTAGTGTGAAATCAAGCTAAAAATCACCGAATTCAGAACTCGGAGTCAACGAATATTCATAAAACTGTTTACGTAAAGAAACCACATTTCGCGGCTAACTAAGTGAAACGAGACCAACTAGCCACGAGTTCTGAAATCAAAATCCGAAACGTTAGTATTGTAGAGCTCGAAAATTAGTGTGAAATCAAGCTAAAAATCACCGAATTCAGAACTCGGAGTCAACGGATATTCAGAAAACCGTTTACGTAAAGAAACCACATTTCGCGGCTAAATAGGTGAATCGAGACCTACAAGCCACGAGTTCTGAAATCAAAATCCGAAATGCCAGGATGGTAGAGCTCGAAATGTAGTGTGAAATCAAGCTAAAAATCACCGAATTCAGAACTCGGAGTCAACGGATATTTATAAAACCGTTTACGTAAAGAAACCACATTTCGCGGCTAACTAGGTGAAACGAGATCTACAAGCCACGAGTTCTGAAATCAAAATCAGGAACGTTAGGATTGTAGAGCTCGAAAAGTAGTTTGAAATCAAGCTAAAAATCACCGAATTCAGAACTCGGAGTCAACGGATATTCAGAAAACCGTTTACGTAAAGAAACCACATTTCGCGGCTAAATAGGTGAATCGAGACCTAAAAGGCACAAGTTCTGAAATCAAAATCCGAAATGCCAGGATGGTAGAGCTCGAAAAGTAGTGTGAAATCAAGCTAAAAATCGTCGAATTCAGAACTCGGAGTCAACGGATATTTATAAAACCGTTTACGTAAAGAAACCACATTTCGCGGCTAACTAGGTGAAACGAGACCTACAGGCCACGAGTTCTGAAATCAAAATCCGGAACGTTAGGATTGTAGAGCTCGAAAAGTAGTGTGAAATCAAGCTAAAAATCACCGAATTCAGAACTCGGAGTCAACGGATATTCAGAAAACCGTTTACGTAAAGAAACCACATTTCGCGGCTAAATAGGTGAATCGAGACCTACAAGGCACGAGTTCTGAAATCAAAATCCGAAATGCCAGGATGGTAGAGCTCGAAAAGTAGTGTGAAATCAAGCTAAAACTCACCGAATTCAGAACTCGGAGTCAAAGGATATTCATAAAACCGTTTACGTAAATAAACCACAATTCGCGGCTAACTAGGTGAAACGAGACCTACTAGCCACGAGTTCTGAAATCAAAATCCGAAATGCCAGGATTGTAGAGCTCGAAAAGTAGTGTGAAATCAAGCTAAAAATCACCGAATTCAGAACTCAGAGTCAACAGATATTCATAAAACCGTTTACGTAAAGAAACCACATTTCGCGGCTAACTAGGTGAAACGAGACCTGCTAGCCACGAGTTCTGAAATCGAAATCCGAAAACCCAGGATTGTAGAGCTCGAAAAGTAGTGTGAAATCAAGCTAAAAATCACCGAATTCAAAACTCGAAGTCAACGGATATTCATAAAACCGTTTACGTAAAGAAACCATATTTCGCGGCTAACTAGGTGAAACAAGACCTACTAGCCACGAGTTCTGAAATCAAAATACGAAATGCCAGGATTGTAGAGCTCGAAAAGTAGTGTGAAATAATGCTAAAAATCACCGAATTTAATACTCGGAGTCAACGGATATTTATAAAACCGTTTACGTAAAGAAACCACATTTCGCGGCTAACTAGGTGAAACGAGACCTACAGGCCACGAGTTCTGAAATCAAAATCCGGAACGTTAGGATTGTAGAGCTCGATAAGTAGTGTGAAATCAAGCTAAAAATCACCGAATTCAGAACTCGGAGTCAACGGATATTCAGAAAACCGTTTACGTAAAGAAACCACATTTCGCGGCTAAATAGGTGAATCGAGACCTACAAGGCACGAGTTCTGAAATCAAAATCCGAAATGCCAGGATGGTAGAGCTCGAAAAGTAGTGTGAAATCAAGCTAAAAATCACCGAATTCAGAACTCGGAGTCAAAGGATATTCATAAAACCGTTTACGTAAATAAACCACAATTCGCGGCTAACTAGGTGAAACGAGACCTACTAGCCACGAGTTCTGAAATCAAAATCCGAAATGCCAGGATTGTAGAGCTCGAAAAGTAGTGTGAAATCAAGCTAAAAATCACCGAATTCAGAACTCAGAGTCAACAGATATTCATAAAACCGTTTACGTAACGAAACCACATTTCGCGGCTAACTAGGTGAAACGAGACCTGCTAGCCACGAGTTCTGAAATCGAAATCCGAAAACCCAGGATTGTAGAGCTCGAAAAGTTGTGTGAAATCAAGCTAAAAATCACCGAATTCAAAACTCGAAGTCAACGGATATTCATAAAACCGTTTACGTAAAGAAACCATATTTCGCGGCTAACTAGGTGAAACAAGACCTACTAGCCACGAGTTCTGAAATCAAAATACGAAATGCCAGGATTGTAGAGCTCGAAAAGTAGTGTGAAATAATGCTAAAAATCACCGAATTTAATACTCGGAGTCAACGGATATTCATAAAACCGTTTACGTAAAGAAACCACATTTCGCGGCTAACTAGGTGAAACAAGACCTACTAGCCACGAGTTCTGAAATCAAAATCCGAAATGCCAGGATTGTTGAGCTCGAAAAGTAGTGTGGAATCAAGCTAAAAATCACCGAATTCAGAACTCGGAGTCAACGGATATTCATAAAACCGTTTAAGTAAAGAAACCACTTTTCGCGACTAAATAGGTGAAACGAGACCAACTAGCCACGAGTTCTGAAATCAAAATCCGAAACGCTAGGATGGTAGAGCTCGAAAAGTAGTGTGAAATCAAGCTAAAAATCACCGAATTCAGAACTCGGAGTCAACGGATATTCATAAAACCGTTTACGTAAAGAAATCACATTTCGCGGCTAACTAGGTGAAACAAGACCTACTAGACACGAGTTCTGAAATCAAAATCCGAAACGCCAGGATTGTAGAGCTCGAAAAGTAGTGTGAAATCAAGCTAAAAATCACCGAATTCAAAACTCGGAGTCAACGGATATTCATAAAACTGTTTACGTAAAGAAACCACATTTCGCGGCTAAATAGGTGAAACGAGACCTACTAACCACGAGTTCTGAAATCGAAATCCGAAAACCGGGGATTATAGAGCTCGAAAAGTATTGTGAAATCAAGCTAAAAATCACCGAATTCAGAACTCGGAGTCAACGGATATTCATAAAACCGTTTACGTAAAGAAACCACATTTCGCGGCTAACTAGGTGAAACGAGACCTACTAGCCACGAGTTCTGAAATCGAAATCCGAAAACCGAGGATTATAGAGCTCGAAAAGTAGTGTGAAATCAAGCTAAAAATCACCGAATTCAGAACTCGGAGTCAACGGATATTCATAAAACCGTTTACGTAAAGAAACCACATTTCGCGGCTAACTAGGTGAAACGAGACCTACAAGCCACGAGTTCTGAAATCAAAATCCGGAACGTTAGGATTGTAGAGCTCGAAAAGTAGTGTGAAATCAAGCTAAAAATCACCGAATTCAGAACTCGGAGTCAACGGATATTCAGAAAACCGTTTACGTAAAGAAACCACATTTCGCGGCTAAATAGGTGAATCGAGACCTACAAGGCACGAGTTCTGAAATCAAAATCCGAAATGCCAGGATGGTAGAGCTCGAAAAGTAGTGTGAAATCAAGCTAAAAATTACCGAATTCAGAACTCGGAGTCAAAGGATATTCATAAAATCGTTTACGTAAATAAACCACAATTCGCGGCTAACTAGGTGAAACGAGACCTACTAGCCACGAGTTCTGAAATCAAAATCCGAAATGGCAGGATTGTAGAGCTCGAAAAGTAGTGTGAAATCAAGCTAAAAATCACCGAATTCAGAACTCAGAGTCAACAGATATTCATAAAACCGTTTACGTAAAGAAACCACATTTCGCGGCTAACTAGGTGAAACGAGACCTGCTAGCCACGAGTTATGAAATCGAAATCCGAAAACCCAAGATTGTAGAGCTCGAAAAGTAGTGTGAAATCAAGCTAAAAATCACCGAATTCAGAACTCGGAGTCAACGGATATTCATAAAACCATTTACGTAAAGAAACCACATTTCGCGACTAACTAGGCGAAACAAGACCTCCTAGCCACGAGTTCTGAAATCAAAATCCGAAATGCCAGGATTGTTGAGCTCGAAAAGTAGTGTGAAATCAAGCTAAAAATCACCGAATTCAGAACTCGGAGTCAACGGATATTCATAAAACCGTTTACGTAAAGAGACCACTTTTCGCGGCTAAATAGGTGAAACGAGACCAACTAGCCACGAGTTCTAAAATCAAAATCCGAAACGCTAGGATGGTAGAGCTCGAAAAGTAGTGTGAAATCAAGCTAAAAATCACCGATTTCAGAACTCGGAGTCAACAGATATTCATAAAACCGTTTACGTAAAGAAATCACATTTCGCGGCTAACTAGGTGAAACAAGACCTACTAGCCACGAGTTCTGAAATCAAAATCCGAAACGCCAGGATTGTAGAGCTCAAAAAGTAGTGTGAAATCAAGCTAAAAATCACCGAATTCAAAACTCGGAGTCAACGGATATTCATAAAACTGTTTACGTAAAGAAACCACATTTCGCGGCTAAATAGGTGAAACGAGATCTACTAGCCACGGGTTCTGAAATCGAAATCCGAAAACCGAGGATTATAGAGCTCGAAAAGTAGTGTGAAATCAAGCTAAAAATCACCGAATTCAGAACTCGGAGTCAACGGATATTCATAAAACCGTTTACGTAAAGAAACCACATTTCGCGGCTAACTAGGTGAAACGAGACCTACTAGCCACGAGTTCTGAAATCGAAATCCGAAAACCGAGGATTATAGAGCTCGAAAATTAGTGTGAAATCAAGCTAAAAATCACCGAATTCAGAACTCGGAGTCAACGGATATTCATAAAACCGTTTACGTAAAGAAACCACATTTCGCGGCTAACTAGGTGAAACGAGACCTACAAGCCACGAGTTCTGAAATCAAAATCCGGAACGTTAGGATTGTAGAGCTCGAAAAGTAGTGTGAAATCAAGCTAAAAATCCCCGAATTCAGAACTCGGAGTCAACGGATATTCAGAAAACCGTTTACGTAAAGAAACCACATTTCGCGGCTAAATAGGTGAATCGAGACCTACAAGGCACGAGTTCTGAAATCAAAATCCGAAATGCCAGGATGGTAGATCTCGAAAAGTAGTGTGAAATCAAGCTAAAAATCGTCGAATTCAGAACTCGGAGTCAACGGATATTTATAAAACCGTTTACGTAAAGAAACCACATTTCGCGGCTAACTAGGTGAAACGAAACCTACAGGCCACGAGTTCTGAAATCAAAATCCGGAACGTTAGGATTGTAGAGCTCGAAAAGTAGTGTGAAATCAAGCTAAAAATCACCGAATTCAGAACTCGGAGTCAACGGATATTCAGAAAACCGTTTACGTAAAGAAACCACATTTCGCGGCTAAATAGGTGAATCGAGACCTACAAGGCACGAGTTCTGAAATCAAAATCCGAAATGCCAGGATGGTAGAGCTCGAAAAGTAGTGTGAAATCAAGCTAAAAATCACCGAATTCAGAACTCGGAGTCAAAGGATATTCATAAAACCGTTTACGTAAATAAACCACAATTCGCGGCTAACTAGGTGAAACGAGACCAACTAGCCACGAGTTCTGAAATCAAAATCCGAAATGCCAGGATTGTAGAGCTCGAAAAGTAGTGCGAAATCAAGCTAAAAATCACCGAATTCAAAACTCGGAGTCAACGGATATTTATAAAACCGTTTACGTAAAGAAACCACATTTCGCGGCTAACTAGTTGAATCGAGACCTACAAGGCACGAGTTCTGAAATCAAAATCCGAAATGCCAGGATGGTAGAGCTCGAAAAGTAGTGTGAAATCAAGCTAAAAATCACTGAATTCAGAACTCAGAGTCAACAGATATTCATAAAACCGTTTACGTAAAGAAACCACATTTCGCGGCTAACTAGGTGAAACGAGACCTGCTAGCCACGAGTTCTGAAATCGAAATCCGAAAATCCAGGATTGTAGAGCTCGAAAAGTAGTGTGAAATCAAGCTAAAAATCACCGAATTCAAAACTCGGAGTCAACGGATATTCATAAAACCGTTTACGTAAAGAAACCATATTTCGCGGCTAACTAGGTTAACCAGACCTACTAGCCACGAGTTCTGAAATCAAAATACGAAATGCCAGGATTGTAGAGCTCGAAAAGTAGTGTGAAATAATGCTAAAAATCACCGAATTTAATACTCGGAGTCAACGGATATTCATAAAACCGTTTACGTAAAGAAACCACATTTCGCGGCTAACTAGGTGAAACAAGACCTACTAGCCACGAGTTCTGAAATCAAAATCCGAAATGCCAGGATTGTTGAGCTCGAAAAGTAGTGTGGAATCAAGCTAAAAATCACCGAATTCAGAACTCGGAGTCAACGGATATTCATAAAACCGTTTAAGTAAAGAAACCACTTTTCGCGGCTAAATAGGTGAAACGAGACCAACTAGCCACGAGTTCTGAAATCAAAATCCGAAACGCTAGGATGGTAGAGCTCGAAAAGTAGTGTGAAATCAAGCTAAAAATCACCGAATTCAGAACTCTGAGACAACGGATATTCATAAAACCGTTTACGTAAAGAAACCACATTTCGCGGCTAACTAGGTGAAACGAGACCTGCTAGCCACGAGTTCTGAAATCAAAATCCGAAAACCCAGGATTGTAGAGCTCGAAAAGTAGTGTGAAATCAAGCTAAAAATCACCGAATTCAAAACTCGAAGTCAACGGATATTCATAAAACCGTTTACGTAAAGAAACCATATTTCGCGGCTAACTAGGTGAAACAAGACCTACTAGCCACGAGTTCTGAAATCAAAATACGAAATGCCAGGATTGTAGAGCTCGAAAAGTAGTGTGAAATAATGCTAAAAATCACCGAATTTAATACTCGGAGTCAACGGATATTTATAAAACCGTTTACGTAAAGAAACCACATTTCGCGGCTAACTAGGTGAAACGAGACCTACAGGCCACGAGTTCTGAAATCAAAATCCGGAACGTTAGGATTGTAGAGCTCGATAAGTAGTGTGAAATCAAGCTAAAAATCACCGAATTCAGAACTCGGAGTCAACGGATATTCAGAAAACCGTTTACGTAAAGAAACCACATTTCGCGGCTAAATAGGTGAATCGAGACCTACAAGGCACGAGTTCTGAAATCAAAATCCGAAATGCCAGGATGGTAGAGCTCGAAAAGTAGTGTGAAATCAAGCTAAAAATTACCGAATTCAGAACTCGGAGTCAAAGGATATTCATAAAACCGTTTACGTAAATAAACCACAATTCGCGGCTAACTAGGTGAAACGAGACCTACTAGCCACGAGTTCTGAAATCAAAATCCGAAATGCCAGGATTGTAGAGCTCGAAAAGTAGTGTGAAATCAAGCTAAAAATCACCGAATTCAGAACTCAGAGTCAACAGATATTCATAAAACCGTTTACGTAAAGAAACCACATTTCGCGGCTAACTAGGTGAAACGAGACCTGCTAGCCACGAGTTCTGAAATCGAAATCCGAAAACCCAGGATTGTAGAGCTCGAAAAGTAGTGTGAAATCAAGCTAAAAATCACCGAATTCAAAACTCGAAGTCAACGGATATTCATAAAACCGTTTACGTAAAGAAACCATATTTCGCGGCTAACTAGGTGAAACAAGACCTACTAGCCACGAGTTCTGAAATCAAAATACGAAATGCCAGGATTGTAGAGCTCGAAAAGTAGTGTGAAATAATGCTAAAAATCACCGAATTTAATACTCGGAGTCAACGGATATTCATAAAACCGTTTACGTAAAGAAACCACATTTCGCGGCTAACTAGGTGAAACAAGACCTACTAGCCACGAGTTCTGAAATCAAAATCCGAAATGCCAGGATTGTTGAGCTCGAAAAGTAGTGTGGAATCAAGCTAAAAATCACCGAATTCAGAACTCGGAGTCAACGGATATTCATAAAACCGTTTAAGTAAAGAAACCACTTTTCGCGGCTAAATAGGTGAAACGAGACCAACTAGCCACGAGTTCTGAAATCAAAATCCGAAACGCTAGGATGGTAGAGCTCGAAAAGTAGTGTGAAATCAAGCTAAAAATCACCGAATTCAGAACTCGGAGTCAACGGATATTCATAAAACCGTTTACGTAAAGAAATCACATTTCGCGGCTAACTAGGTGAAACAAGACCTACTAGACACGAGTTCTGAAATCAAAATCCGAAACGCCAGGATTGTAGAGCTCGAAAAGTAGTGTGAAATCAAGCTAAAAATCACCGAATTCAAAACTCGGAGTCAACGGATATTCATAAAACTGTTTACGTAAAGAAACCACATTTCGCGGCTAAATAGGTGAAACGAGACCTACTAACCACGAGTTCTGAAATCGAAATCCGAAAACCGGGGATTATAGAGCTCGAAAAGTATTGTGAAATCAAGCTAAAAATCACCGAATTCAGAACTCGGAGTCAACGGATATTCATAAAACCGTTTACGTAAAGAAACCACATTTCGCGGCTAACTAGGTGAAACGAGACCTACTAGCCACGAGTTCTGAAATCGAAATCCGAAAACCGAGGATTATAGAGCTCGAAAAGTAGTGTGAAATCAAGCTAAAAATCACCGAATTCAGAACTCGGAGTCAACGGATATTCATAAAACCGTTTACGTAAAGAAACCACATTTCGCGGCTAACTAGGTGAAACGAGACCTACAAGCCACGAGTTCTGAAATCAAAATCCGGAACGTTAGGATTGTAGAGCTCGAAAAGTAGTGTGAAATCAAGCTAAAAATCACCGAATTCAGAACTCGGAGTCAACGGATATTCAGAAAACCGTTTACGTAAAGAAACCACATTTCGCGGCTAAATAGGTGAATCGAGACCTACAAGGCACGAGTTCTGAAATCAAAATCCGAAATGCCAGGATGGTAGAGCTCGAAATGTAGTGTGAAATCAAGCTAAAAATTACCGAATTCAGAACTCGGAGTCAAAGGATATTCATAAAATCGTTTACGTAAATAAACCACAATTCGCGGCTAACTAGGTGAAACGAGACCTACTAGCCACGAGTTCTGAAATCAAAATCCGAAATGGCAGGATTGTAGAGCTCGAAAAGTAGTGTGAAATCAAGCTAAAAATCACCGAATTCAGAACTCAGAGTCAACAGATATTCATAAAACCGTTTACGTAAAGAAACCACATTTCGCGGCTAACTAGGTGAAACGAGACCTGCTAGCCACGAGTTATGAAATCGAAATCCGAAAACCAAGGATTGTAGAGCTCGAAAAGTAGTGTGAAATCAAGCTAAAAATCACCGAATTCAGAACTCGGAGTCAACGGATATTCATAAAACCATTTACGTAAAGAAACCACATTTCGCGGCTAACTAGGTGAAACAAGACCTCCTAGCCACGAGTTCTGAAATCAAAATCCGAAATGCCAGGATTGTTGAGCTCGAAAAGTAGTGTGAAATCAAGCTAAAAATCACCGAATTCAGAACTCGGAGTCAACGGATATTCATAAAACCGTTTACGTAAAGAGACCACTTTTCGCGGCTAAATAGGTGAAACGAGACCAACTAGCCACGAGTTCTAAAATCAAAGTCCGAAACGCTAGGATGGTAGAGCTCGAAAAGTAGTGTGAAATCAAGCTAAAAATCACCGATTTCAGAACTCGGAGTCAACAGATATTCATAAAACCGTTTACGTAAAGAAATCACATTTCGCGGCTAACTAGGTGAAACAAGACCTACTAGCCACGAGTTCTGAAATCAAAATCCGAAACGCCAGGATTGTAGAGCTCAAAAAGTAGTGTGAAATCAAGCTAAAAATCACCGAATTCAAAACTCGGAGTCAACGGATATTCATAAAACTGTTTACGTAAAGAAACCACATTTCGCGGCTAAATAGGTGAAACGAGATCTACTAGCCACGGGTTCTGAAATCGAAATCCGAAAACCGAGGATTATAGAGCTCGAAAAGTAGTGTGAAATCAAGCTAAAAATCACCGAATTCAGAACTCGGAGTCAACGGATATTCATAAAACCGTTTACGTAAAGAAACCACATTTCGCGGCTAACTAGGTGAAACGAGACCTACTAGCCACGAGTTCTGAAATCGAAATCCGAAAACCGAGGATTATAGAGCTCGAAAATTAGTGTGAAATCAAGCTAAAAATCACCGAATTCAGAACTCGGAGTCAACGGATATTCATAAAACCGTTTACGTAAAGAAACCACATTTCGCGGCTAACTAGGTGAAACGAGACCTACAAGCCACGAGTTCTGAAATCAAAATCCGGAACGTTAGGATTGTAGAGCTCGAAAAGTAGTGTGAAATCAAGCTAAAAATCCCCGAATTCAGAACTCGGAGTCAATGGATATTCAGAAAACCGTTTACGTAAAGAAACCACATTTCGCGGCTAAATAGGTGAATCGAGACCTACAAGGCACGAGTTCTGAAATGAAAATCCGAAATGCCAGGATGGTAGATCTCGAAAAGTAGTGTGAAATCAAGCTAAAAATCGTCGAATTCAGAACTCGGAGTCAACGGATATTTATAAAACCGTTTACGTAAAGAAACCACATTTCGCGGCTAACTAGGTGAAACGAGACCTACAGGCCACGAGTTCTGAAATCAAAATCCGGAAAGTTAGGATTGTAGAGCTCGAAAAGTAGTGTGAAATCAAGCTAAAAATCACCGAATTCAGAACTCGGAGTCAACGGATATTCAGAAAACCGTTTACGTAAAGAAACCACATTTCGCGGCTAAATAGGTGAATCGAGACCTACAAGGCACGAGTTCTGAAATCAAAATCCGAAATGCCAGGATGGTAGAGCTCGAAAAGTAGTGTGAAATCAAGCTAAAAATCACCGAATTCAGAACTCGGAGTCAAAGGATATTCATAAAACCGTTTACGTAAATAAACCACAATTCGCGGCTAACTAGGTGAAACGAGACCTACTAGCCACGAGTTCTGAAATCAAAATCCGAAATGCCAGGATTGTAGAGCTCGAAAAGTAGTGCGAAATCAAGCTAAAAATCACCGAATTCAAAACTCGGAGTCAACGGATATTTATAAAACCGTTTACGTAAAGAAACCACATTTCGCGGCTAACTAGTTGAATCGAGACCTACAAGGCACGAGTTCTGAAATCAAAATCCGAAATGCCAGGATGGTAGAGCTCGAAAAGTAGTGTGAAATCAAGCTAAAAATCACTGAATTCAGAACTCAGAGTCAACAGATATTCATAAAACCGTTTACGTAAAGAAACCACATTTCGCGGCTAACTAGGTGAAACGAGACCTGCTAGCCACGAGTTCTGAAATCGAAATCCGAAAACCCAGGATTGTAGAGCTCGAAAAGTAGTGTGAAATCAAGCTAAAAATCACCGAATTCAAAACTCGGAGTCAACGGATATTCATAAAACCGTTTACGTAAAGAAACCATATTTCGCGGCTAACTAGGTGAACAAGACCTACTAGCCACGAGTTCTGAAATCAAAATACGAAAAGCCAGGATTGTAGAGCTCGAAAAGTAGTGTGAAATAATGCTAAAAATCACCGAATTTAATACTCGGAGTCAACGGATATTCATAAAACCGTTTACGTAAAGAAACCACATTTCGCGGCTAACTAGGTGAAACAAGACCTACTAGCCACGAGTTCTGAAATCAAAATCCGAAATGCCAGGATTGTTGAGCTCGAAAAGTAGTGTGGAATCAAGCTAAACATCACCGAATTCAGAACTCGGAGTCAACGGATATTCATAAAACCGTTTAAGTAAAGAAACCACTTTTCGCGGCCAAATAGGTGAAACGAGACCAACTAGCCACGAGTTCTGAAATCAAAATCCGAAACGCTAGGATGGTAGAGCTCGAAAAGTAGTGTGAAATCAAGCTAAAAATCACCGAATTCAGAACTCGGAGTCAACGGATATTCATAAAACCGTTTACGTAAAGAAATCACATTTCGCGGCTAACTAGGTGAAACAAGACCTACTAGCCACGAGTTCTGAAATCAAAATCCGAAACGCCAGGATTGTAGAGCTCAAAAAGTAGTGTGAAATCAAGCTAAAAATCACCGAATTCAAAACTCGGAGTCAACGGATATTCATAAAACTGTTTACGTAAAGAAACCACATTTCGCGGCTAAATAGGTGAAACGAGACCTACTAACCACGAGTTCTGAAATCGAAATCCGAAAACCGAGGATTATAGAGCTCAAAAAGTATTGTGAAATCAAGCTAAAAATCACCGAATTCAGAACTCGGAGTCAACGGATATTCATAAAACCGTTTACGTAAAGAAACCACATTTCGCGGCTAACTAGGTGAAACGAGACCTACTAGCCACGAGTTCTGAAATCGAAATCCGAAAACCGAGGATTATAGAGCTCGAAAAGTAGTGTGAAATCAAGCTAAAAATCACCGAATTCAGAACTCGGAGTCAACGGATATTCATAAAACCGTTTACGTAAAGAAACCACATTTCGCGGCTAACTAGGTGAAACGAGACCTACAAGCCACGAGTTCTGAAATCAAAATCCGGAACGTTAGGATTGTAGAGCTCGAAAAGTAGTGTGAAATCAAGCTAAAAATCACCGAATTCAGAACTCGGAGTCAACGGATATTCAGAAAACCGTTTACGTAAAGAAACCACATTTCGCGGCTAAATAGGTCAATCGAGACCTACAAGGCACGAGTTCTGAAATCAAAATCCGAAATGCCAGGATGGTAGAGCTCGAAAAGTAGTGTGAAATCAAGCTAAAAATCACCGAATTCAGAACTCGGAGTCAAAGGATATTCATAAAATCGTTTACGTAAATAAACCACAATTCGCGGCTAACTAGGTGAAACGAGACCTACTAGCCACGAGTTCTGAAATCAAAATCCGAAATGGCAGGATTGTAGAGCTCGAAAAGTAGTGTGAAATCAAGCTAAAAATCACCGAATTCAGAACTCAGAGTCAACAGATATTCATAAAACCGTTTACGTAAAGAAACCACATTTCGCGGCTAACTAGGTGAAACGAGACCTGCTAGCCACGAGTTATGAAATCGAAATCCAAAAACCCAGGATTGTAGAGCTCGAAAAGTAGTGTGAAATCAAGCTAAAAATCACCGAATTCCGAACTCGGAGTCAACGGATATTCATAAAACCATTTACGTAAAGAAACCACATTTCGCGGCTAACTAGGTGAAACAAGACCTACTAGCCACGAGTTCTGAAATAAAAATCCGAAATGCCAGGATTGTTGAGCTCGAAAAGTAGTGTGAAATCAAGCTAAAAATCACCGAATTCAGAACTCGGAGTCAACGGATATTCATAAAACCGTTTACGTAAAGAAACCACTTTTCGCGGCTAAATAGGTGAAACGAGACCAACTAGCCACGAGTTCTAAAATCAAAATCCGAAACGCTAGGATGGTAGAGCTCGAAAAGTAGTGTGAAATCAAGCTAAAAATCACCGAATTCAGAACTCGGAGTCAACGGATATTCATAAAACCGTTTACGTAAAGAAATCACATTTCGCGGCTAACTAGGTGAAACAAGACCTACTAGCCACGAGTTCTGAAATCAAAATCCGAAACGCCAGGATTGTAGAGCTCGAAAAGTAGTGTGAAATCAAGCTAAAAATCACCGAATTCAAAACTCGGAGTCAACGGATATTCATAAAACTGTTTACGTAAAGAAACCACATTTCGCGGCTAAATAGGTGAAACGAGATCTACTAGCCACGGGTTCTGAAATCGAAATCCGAAAACCGAGGATTATAGAGCTCGAAAAGTAGTGTGAAATCAAGCTAAAAATCACCGAATTCAGAACTCGGAGTCATTGGATATTCATAAAACCGTTTACGTAAAGAAACCACATTTCGCGGCTAACTAGGTGAAACGAGACCTACTAGCCACGAGTTCTGAAATCGAAATCCGAAAACCGAGGATTATAGAGCTCGAAAAGTAGTGTGAAATCAAGCTAAAAATCACCGAATTCAGAACTCGGAGTCAACGGATATTCATAAAACCGTTTACGTAAAGAAACCACATTTCGCGGCTAACTAGGTGAAACGAGACCTACAAGCCACGAGTTCTGAAATCAAAATCCGGAACGTTAGGATTGTAGAGCTCGAAAAGTAGTGTGAAATCAAGCTAAAAATCCCCGAATTCAGAACTCGGAGTCAACGGATATTTAGAAAACCGTTTACGTAAAGAAACCACATTTCGCGGCTAAATAGGTGAATCGAGACCTACAAGGCACGACTTCTGAAATCAAAATCCGAAATGCCAGGATGGTAGAGCTCGAAAAGTAGTGTGAAATCAAGCTAAAAATCACCGAATTCAGAACTCGGAGTCAAAGGATATTCATAAAATCGTTTACGTAAATAAACCACAATTCGCGGCTAACTAGGTGAAACGAGACCTACTAGCCACGAGTTCTGAAATCAAAATCCGAAATGCCAGGATTGTAGAGCTCGAAAAGTAGTGTGAAATCAAGCTAAAAATCACCGAATTCAGAACTCAGAGTCAACAGATATTCATAAAACCGTTTACGTAAAGAAACCACATTTCGCGGCTAACTAGGTGAAACAAGACCTACTAGCCACGAGTTCTGAAATCAAAATCCGAAACGCCAGGATTGTTGAGCTCGAAAAGTAGTGTGAAATCAAGCTAAAAATCACCGAATTCAGAACTCGGAGTCAACGGATATTCATAAAACCGTTTACGTAAAGAAACCACATTTCGCGGCTAACTAGGTGAAACGAGACCTACAAGCCACGAGTTCTGAAATCAAAATCCGGAACGTTAGGATTGTAGAGCTCGAAAAGTAGTGTGAAATCAAGCTAAAAATCCCCGAATTCAGAACTCGGAGTCAACGGATATTGAGAAAACCGTTTACGTAAAGAAACCACATTTCGCGGCTAAATAGGTGAATCGAGACCTACAAGCCACGAGTTCTGAAATCAAAATCCGAAATGCCAGGATGGTAGAGCTCGAAAAGTAGTGTGAAATCAAGCTAAAAATCACCGAATTCAGAACTCGGAGTCAAAGGATATTCATAAAATCGTTTACGTAAATAAACCACAATTCGCGGCTAACTAGGTGAAACGAGACCTACTAGCCACGAGTTCTGAAATCAAAATCCGAAATGCCAGGATTGTAGAGCTCGAAAAGTAGTGTGAAATCAAGCTAAAAATCACCGAATTCAGAACTCAGAGTCAACAGATATTCATAAAACCGTTTACGTAAAGAAACCACATTTCGCGGCTAACTAGGTGAAACAAGACCTACTAGCCACGAGTTCTGAAATCAAAATCCGAAACGCCAGGATTGTTGAGCTCGAAAAGTAGTGTGAAATCAAGCTAAAAATCACCGAATTCAGAACTCGGAGTCAACGGATATTCATAAAACCGTTTACGTAAAGAAACCACTTTTCGCGGCCAAATAGATGAAACGAGACCAACTAGCCACGAGTTCTGAAATCAAAATCCGAAACGCTAGGATGGTAGAGCTCGAAAAGTAGTGTGAAATCAAGCTAAAAATCACCGAATTCAGAACTCGGAGTCAATGGATATTCATAAAACCGTTTACGTAAAGAAATCACATTTCGCGGCTAACTAGGTGAAACAAGACCTACTAGCCACGAGTTCTGAAATCAAAATCCGAAACGCCAGGATTGTAGAGCTCGAAAAGTAGTGTGAAATCAAGCTAAAAATCACCGAATTCAAAACTCGGAGTCAACGGATATTCATAAAACTGTTTACGTAAAGAAACCATATTTCGCGGCTAAATAGGTGAAACGAGATCTACTATCCACGAGTTCTGAAATCGAAATCCGAAAACCGAGGATTATAGAGCTCGAAAATTAGTGTGAAATCAAGCTAAAAATCACCGAATTCAGAACTCGGAGTCAACGGATATTCATAAAACCGTTTATGTAAAGAAACCACATTTCGCGGCTAACTAGGTGAAATGAGACCTGCTAGCCACGAGTTCTGAAATCGAAATCCGAAAACCCAGGATTGTAGAGCTCAAAAACTAGTGTGAAATCAAGCTAAAAATCACCGAATTCAGAACTCGGAGTCAACGGATATTCATAAAACCGTTTACGTAAAGAAACCACATTTCGCGGCTAACTAGGTGAAACGAGACCTACTAGCCACGAGTTCTGAAATCGAAATCCGAAAACCGAGGATTATAGAGCTCGAAAAGTAGTGTGAAATCAAGCTAAAAATCACCGAATTCAGAACTCGGAGTCAACGGATATTCATAAAACCGTTTACGTAAAGAAACCACATTTCGCGGCTAACTAGGTGAAACGAGACCTACAAGCCACGAGTTCTGAAATCAAAATCCGGAACGTTAGGATTGTAGAGCTCGAAAAGTAGTGTGAAATCAAGCTAAAAATCACCGAATTCAGAACTCGGAGTCAACGGATATTCAGAAAACCGTTTACGTAAAGAAACCACATTTCGCGGCTAAATAGGTCAATCGAGACCTACAAGGCACGAGTTCTGAAATCAAAATCCGAAATGCCAGGATGGTAGAGCTCGAAAAGTAGTGTGAAATCAAGCTAAAAATCACCGAATTCAGAACTCGGAGTCAAAGGATATTCATAAAATCGTTTACGTAAATAAACCACAATTCGCGGCTAACTAGGTGAAACGAGACCTACTAGCCACGAGTTCTGAAATCAAAATCCGAAATGGCAGGATTGTAGAGCTCGAAAAGTAGTGTGAAATCAAGCTAAAAATCACCGAATTCAGAACTCAGAGTCAACAGATATTCATAAAACCGTTTACGTAAAGAAACCACATTTCGCGGCTAACTTGGTGAAACGAGACCTGCTAGCCACGAGTTATGAAATCGAAATCCAAAAACCCAGGATTGTAGAGCTCGAAAAGTAGTGTGAAATCAAGCTAAAAATCACCGAATTCCGAACTCGGAGTCAACGGATATTCATAAAACCATTTACGTAAAGAAACCACATTTCGCGGCTAACTAGGTGAAACAAGACCTACTAGCCACGAGTTCTGAAATAAAAATCCGAAATGCCAGGATTGTTGAGCTCGAAAAGTAGTGTGAAATCAAGCTAAAAATCACCGAATTCAGAACTCGGAGTCAACGGATATTCATAAAACCGTTTACGTAAAGAAACCACTTTTCGCGGCTAAATAGGTGAAACGAGACCAACTAGCCACGAGTTCTAAAATCAAAATCCGAAACGCTAGGATGGTAGAGCTCGAAAAGTAGTGTGAAATCAAGCTAAAAATCACCGAATTCAGAACTCGGAGTCAACGGATATTCATAAAACCGTTTACGTAAAGAAATCACATTTCGCGGCTAACTAGGTGAAACAAGACCTACTAGCCACGAGTTCTGAAATCAAAATCCGAAACGCCAGGATTGTAGAGCTCGAAAAGTAGTGTGAAATCAAGCTAAAAATCACCGAATTCAAAACTCGGAGTCAACGGATATTCATAAAACTGTTTACGTAAAGAAACCACATTTCGCGGCTAAATAGGTGAAACGAGATCTACTAGCCACGGGTTCTGAAATCGAAATCCGAAAACCGAGGATTATAGAGCTCGAAAAGTAGTGTGAAATCAAGCTAAAAATCACCGAATTCAGAACTCGGAGTCATTGGATATTCATAAAACCGTTTACGTAAAGAAACCACATTTCGCGGCTAACTAGGTGAAACGAGACCTACTAGCCACGAGTTCTGAAATCGAAATCCGAAAACCGAGGATTATAGAGCTCGAAAAGTAGTGTGAAATCAAGCTAAAAATCACCGAATTCAGAACTCGGAGTCAACGGATATTCATAAAACCGTTTACGTAAAGAAACCACATTTCGCGGCTAACTAGGTGAAACGAGACCTACAAGCCACGAGTTCTGAAATCAAAATCCGGAACGTTAGGATTGTAGAGCTCGAAAAGTAGTGTGAAATCAAGCTAAAAATCCCCGAATTCAGAACTCGGAGTCAACGGATATTGAGAAAACCGTTTACGTAAAGAAACCACATTTCGCGGCTAAATAGGTGAATCGAGACCTACAAGGCACGACTTCTGAAATCAAAATCCGAAATGCCAGGATGGTAGAGCTCGAAAAGTAGTGTGAAATCAAGCTAAAAATCACCGAATTCAGAACTCGGAGTCAAAGGATATTCATAAAATCGTTTACGTAAATAAACCACAATTCGCGGCTAACTAGGTGAAACGAGACCTACTAGCCACGAGTTCTGAAATCAAAATCCGAAATGCCAGGATTGTAGAGCTCGAAAAGTAGTGTGAAATCAAGCTAAAAATCACCGAATTCAGAACTCAGAGTCAACAGATATTCATAAAACCGTTTACGTAAAGAAACCACATTTCGCGGCTAACTAGGTGAAACAAGACCTACTAGCCACGAGTTCTGAAATCAAAATCCGAAACGCCAGGATTGTTGAGCTCGAAAAGTAGTGTGAAATCAAGCTAAAAATCACCGAATTCAGAACTCGGAGTCAACGGATATTCATAAAACCGTTTACGTAAAGAAACCACATTTCGCGGCTAACTAGGTGAAACGAGACCTACAAGCCACGAGTTCTGAAATCAAAATCCGGAACGTTAGGATTGTAGAGCTCGAAAAGTAGTGTGAAATCAAGCTAAAAATCCCCGAATTCAGAACTCGGAGTCAACGGATATTGAGAAAACCGTTTACGTAAAGAAACCACATTTCGCGGCTAAATAGGTGAATCGAGACCTACAAGCCACGAGTTCTGAAATCAAAATCCGAAATGCCAGGATGGTAGAGCTCGAAAAGTAGTGTGAAATCAAGCTAAAAATCACCGAATTCAGAACTCGGAGTCAAAGGATATTCATAAAATCGTTTACGTAAATAAACCACAATTCGCGGCTAACTAGGTGAAACGAGACCTACTAGCCACGAGTTCTGAAATCAAAATCCGAAATGCCAGGATTGTAGAGCTCGAAAAGTAGTGTGAAATCAAGCTAAAAATCACCGAATTCAGAACTCAGAGTCAACAGATATTCATAAAACCGTTTACGTAAAGAAACCACATTTCGCGGCTAACTAGGTGAAACAAGACCTACTAGCCACGAGTTCTGAAATCAAAATCCGAAACGCCAGGATTGTTGAGCTCGAAAAGTAGTGTGAAATCAAGCTAAAAATCACCGAATTCAGAACTCGGAGTCAACGGATATTCATAAAACCGTTTACGTAAAGAAACCACTTTTCGCGGCCAAATAGATGAAACGAGACCAACTAGCCACGAGTTCTGAAATCAAAATCCGAAACGCTAGGATGGTAGAGCTCGAAAAGTAGTGTGAAATCAAGCTAAAAATCACCGAATTCAGAACTCGGAGTCAATGGATATTCATAAAACCGTTTACGTAAAGAAATCACATTTCGCGGCTAACTAGGTGAAACAAGACCTACTAGCCACGAGTTCTGAAATCAAAATCCGAAACGCCAGGATTGTAGAGCTCGAAAAGTAGTGTGAAATCAAGCTAAAAATCACCGAATTCAAAACTCGGAGTCAACGGATATTCATAAAACTGTTTACGTAAAGAAACCATATTTCGCGGCTAAATAGGTGAAACGAGATCTACTATCCACGAGTTCTGAAATCGAAATCCGAAAACCGAGGATTATAGAGCTCGAAAATTAGTGTGAAATCAAGCTAAAAATCACCGAATTCAGAACTCGGAGTCAACGGATATTCATAAAACCGTTTATGTAAAGAAACCACATTTCGCGGCTAACTAGGTGAAACGAGACCTGCTAGCCACGAGTTCTGAAATCGAAATCCGAAAACCCAGGATTGTAGAGCTCAAAAACTAGTTTGAAATCAAGCTAAAAATCACCGAATTCAGAACTCGGAGTCAACGGATATTCATAAAACCGTTTACGTAAAGAAACCACATTTCGCGGCTAACTAGGTGAAACGAGACCTACAAGCCACGAGTTCTGAAATCAAAATCCGGAACGTTAGGATTGTAGAGCTCGAAAAGTAGTGTGAAATCAAGCTAAAAATCACCGAATTCAGAACTCGGAGTCAACGGATATTCAGAAAACCGTTTACGTAAAGAAACCACATTTCGCGGCTAAATAGGTGAATCGAGACCTACAAGGCACGAGTTCTGAAATCAAAATCCGAAATGCCAGAATGGTAGAGCTCGAAAAGTAGTGTGAAATCAAGCTAAAAATCACCGAATTCAGAACTCGGAGTCAACGGATATTCATAAAACCGTTTACGTAAAGAAACCACTTTTCGCGGCTAACTAGGTGAAATGAGACCTACTAGCCACGAGTTCTGAAATCGAAATCCGAAAAACGAGGATTATAGAGCTCGAAAAGTAGTGTGAAATCAAGCTAAAAATCACCGAATTCAGAACTCGGAGTCAACGGATATTCATAAAACCGTTTACGTAAAGAAACCACTTTTCGCGGCTAAATAGGTGAAACGAGACCAACTAGCCACGAGTTCTAAAATCAAAATCCGAAACGCTAGGATGGTAGAGCTCGAAAAGTAGTGTGAAATCAAGCTAAAAATCACCGAATTCAGAACTCGGAGTCAACGGATATTCATAAAACCGTTTACGTAAAGAAATCACATTTCGCGGCTAACTAGGTGAAACAAGACCTACTAGCCACGAGTTCTGAAATCAAAATCCGAAACGCCAGGATTGTAGAGCTCGAAAAGTAGTGTGAAATCAAGCTAAAAATCACCGAATTCAAAACTCGGAGTCAACGGATATTCATAAAACTGTTTACGTAAAGAAACCACATTTCGCGGCTAAATAGATGAAACGAGATCTACTAGCCACGGGTTCTGAAATCGAAATCCGAAAACCGAGGATTATAGAGCTCGAAAAGTAGTGTGAAATCAAGCTAAAAATCACCGAATTCAGAACTCGGAGTCAACGGATATTCATAAAACCGTTTACGTAAAGAAACCACATTTCGCGGCTAACTAGGTGAAACGAGACCAACTAGCCACGAGTTCTGAAATCGAAATCCGAAAGCCGAGGATTATAGAGCTCGAAAAGTAGTGTGAAATCAAGCTAAAAATCACCGAATTCAGAACTCGGAGTCAACGGATATTCATAAAACCGTTTACGTAAAGAAACCACATTTCGCGGCTAACTAGGTGAAACGAGACCTACAAGCCACGAGTTCTGAAATCAAAATCCGGAACGTTAGGATTGTAGAGCTCGAAAAGTAGTGTGAAATCAAGCTAAAAATCCCCGAATTCAGAACTCGGAGTCAACGGATATTGAGAAAACCGTTTACGTAAAGAAACCACATTTCGCGGCCAAATAGGTGAATCGAGACCTACAAGGCACGAGTTCTGAAATCAAAATCCGAAATGCCAGGATGGTAGAGCTCGAAAAGTAGTGTGAAATCAAGCTAAAAATCACCGAATTCAGAACTCGGAGTCAAAGGATATTCATAAAATCGTTTACGTAAATAAACCATAATTCGCGGCTAACTAGGTGAAACGAGACCTACTAGCCACGAGTTCTGAAATCAAAATCCGAAATGCCAGGATTGTAGAGCTCGAAAAGTAATGTGAAATCAAGCTAAAAATCACCGAATTCAGAACTCAGAGTCAACAGATATTCATAAAACCGTTTACGTAAAGAAACCACATTTCGCGGCTAACTAGGTGAAACAAGACCTACTAGCCACGAGTTCTGAAATCAAAATCCGAAACGCCAGGATTGTTGAGCTCGAAAAGTAGTGTGAAATCAAGCTAAAAATCACCGAATTCAGAACTCGGAGTCAACGGATATTCATAAAACCGTTTACGTAAAAAAACCACATTTCGCGGCTAACTAGGTGAAACGAGACCTACAAGCCACGAGTTCTGAAATCAAAATCCGGAACGTTAGGATTGTAGAGCTCGAAAAGTAGTGTGAAATCAAGCTAAAAATCCCCGAATTCAGAACTCGGAGTCAACGGATATTGAGAAAACCGTTTACGTAAAGAAACCACATTTCGCGGCTAAATAGGTGAATCGAGACCTACAAGGCACGAGTTCTGAAATCAAAATCCGAAATGCCAGGATGGTAGAGCTCGAAAAGTAGTGTGAAATCAAGCTAAAAATCACCGAATTCAGAACTCGGAGTCAAAGGATATTCATAAAATCGTTTACGTAAATAAACCACAATTCGCGGCTAACTAGGTGAAACGAGACCTACTAGCCACGAGTTCTGAAATCAAAATCCGAAATGCCAGGATTGTAGAGCTCGAAAAGTAGTGTGAAATCAAGCTAAAAATCACCGAATTCAGAACTCAGAGTCAACAGATATTCATAAAACCGTTTACGTAAAGAAACCACATTTCGCGGCTAACTAGGTGAAACAAGACCTACTAGCCACGAGTTCTGAAATCAAAATCCGAAACGCCAGGATTGTTGAGCTCGAAAAGTAGTGTGAAATCAAGCTAAAAATCACCGAATTCAGAACTCGGAGTCAACGGATATTCATAAAACCGTTTACGTAAAGAAACCACTTTTCGCGGCTAAATAGGTGAAACGAGACCAACTAGCCACGAGTTCTGAAATCAAAATCCGAAAGGCTAGGATGGTAGAGCTCGAAAAGTAGTGTGAAATCAAGCTAAAAATCACCGAATTCAGAACTCGGAGTCAACGGATATTCATAAAACCGTTTAAGTAAAGAAATCACATTTCGCGGCTAACTAGGTGAAACAAGACCTACTAGCCACGAGTTCTGAAATCAAAATCCGAAACGCCAGGATTGTAGAGCTCGAAAAGTAGTGTGAAATCAAGCTAAAAATCACCGAATTCAAAACTCGGAGTCAACGGATATTCATAAAACTGTTTACATAAAGAAACCACATTTCGCGGCTAAATAGGTGAAACGAGATCTACTATCCACGAGTTCTGAAATCGAAATCCGAAAACCGAGGATTATAGAGCTCGAAAATTAGTGTGAAATCAAGCTAAAAATCACCGAATTCAGAACTCGGAGTCAGCGGATATTCATAAAACCGTTTATGTAAAGAAACCACATTTCGCGGCTAACTAGGTGAAACGATACCTGCTAGCCACGAGTTCTGAAATCGAAATCCGAAAACCCAGGATTGTAGAGCTCAAAAACTAGTGTGAAATCAAGCTAAAAATCACCGAATTCAGAACTCGGAGTCAAAGGATATTCATAAAATCGTTTACGTAAATAAACCATAATTCGCGGCTAACTAGGTGAAACGAGACCTACTAGCCACGAGTTCTGAAATCAAAATCCGAAATGCCAGGATTGTAGAGCTC
The DNA here is from genome assembly GCA_963580455.1 of Euonymus europaeus. Classification (NCBI taxonomy): domain Eukaryota; kingdom Viridiplantae; phylum Streptophyta; class Magnoliopsida; order Celastrales; family Celastraceae; genus Euonymus; species Euonymus europaeus. Next base: position 1,073,451 of record OY756964.1, read on the forward strand.
GAAAAGTAATGTGAAATCAAGCTAAAAATCACCGAATTCAGAACTCAGAGTCAACAGATATTCATAAAACCGTTTACGTAAAGAAACCACATTTCGCGGCTAACTAGGTGAAACAAGACCTACTAGCCACGAGTTCTGAAATCAAAATCCGAAACGCCAGGATTGTTGAGCTCGAAAAGTAGTGTGAAATCAAGCTAAAAATCACCGAATTCAGAACTCGGAGTCAACGGATATTCATAAAACCGTTTACGTAAAAAAACCACATTTCGCGGCTAACTAGGTGAAACGAGACCTACAAGCCACGAGTTCTGAAATCAAAATCCGGAACGTTAGGATTGTAGAGCTCGAAAAGTAGTGTGAAATCAAGCTAAAAATCCCCGAATTCAGAACTCGGAGTCAACGGATATTGAGAAAACCGTTTACGTAAAGAAACCACATTTCGCGGCTAAATAGGTGAATCGAGACCTACAAGGCACGAGTTCTGAAATCAAAATCCGAAATGCCAGGATGGTAGAGCTCGAAAAGTAGTGTGAAATCAAGCTAAAAATCACCGAATTCAGAACTCGGAGTCAAAGGATATTCATAAAATCGTTTACGTAAATAAACCACAATTCGCGGCTAACTAGGTGAAACGAGACCTACTAGCCACGAGTTCTGAAATCAAAATCCGAAATGCCAGGATTGTAGATCTCGAAAAGTAGTGTGAAATCAAGCTAAAAATCACCGAATTCAGAACTCAGAGTCAACAGATATTCATAAAACCGTTTACGTAAAGAAACCACATTTCGCGGCTAACTAGGTGAAACAAGACCTACTAGCCACGAGTTCTGAAATCAAAATCCGAAACGCCAGGATTGTTGAGCTCGAAAAGTAGTGTGAAATCAAGCTAAAAATCACCGAATTCAGAACTCGGAGTCAACGGATATTCATAAAACCGTTTACGTAAAGAAACCACTTTTCGCGGCTAAATAGGTGAAACGAGACCAACTAGCCACGAGTTCTGAAATCAAAATCCGAAACGCTAGGATGGTAGAGCTCGAAAAGTAGTGTGAAATCAAGCTAAAAATCACCGAATTCAGAACTCGGAGTCAACGGATATTCATAAAACCGTTTACGTAAAGAAATCACATTTCGCGGCTAACTAGGTGAAACAAGACCTACTAGCCACGAGTTCTGAAATCAAAATCCGAAACGCCAGGATTGTAGAGCTCGAAAAGTAGTGTGAAATCAAGCTAAAAATCACCGAATTCAAAACTCGGAGTCAACGGATATTCATAAAACTGTTTACGTAAAGAAACCACATTTCGCGGCTAAATAGGTGAAACGAGATCTACTATCCACGAGTTCTGAAATCGAAATCCGAAAACCGAGGATTATAGAGCTCGAAAATTAGTGTGAAATCAAGCTAAAAATCACCGAATTCAGAACTCGGAGTCAACGGATATTCATAAAACCGTTTATGTAAAGAAACCACATTTCGCGGCTAACTAGGTGAAACGATACCTGCTAGCCACGAGTTCTGAAATCGAAATCCGAAAACCCAGGATTGTAGAGCTCAAAAACTAGTGTGAAATCAAGCTAAAAATCACCGAATTCAGAACTCGGAGTCAACGGATATTCATAAAACCGTTTACGTAAAGAAACCACATTTCGCGGCTAACTAGGTGAAACGAGACCTACAAGCCACGAATTCTGAAATCAAAATCCGGAACGTTAGGATTGTAGAGCTCGAAAAGTAGTGCGAAATCAAGCTAAAAATCACCGAATTCAGAACTCGGAGTCAACGGATATTCAGAAAACCGTTTACGTAAAGAAACCACATTTCGCGGCTAAATAGGTGAATCGAGACCTACAAGGCACGAGTTCTGAAATCAAAATCCGAAATGCCAGAATGGTAGAGCTCGAAAAGTAGTGTGAAATCAAGCTAAAAATCACCGAATTCAGAACTCGGAGTCAACGGATATTCATAAAACCGTTTACGTAAAGAAACCACTTTTCGCGGCTAACTAGGTGAAATGAGACCTACTAGCCACGAGTTCTGAAATCGAAATCCGAAAAACGAGGATTATAGAGCTCGAAAAGTAGTGTGAAATCAAGCTAAAAATCACCGAATTCAGAACTCGGAGTCAACGGATATTCATAAAACCGTTTACGTAAAGAAACCACTTTTCGCGGCTAAATAGGTGAAACGAGACCAACTAGCCACGAGTTCTAAAATCAAAATCCGAAACGCTAGGATGGTAGAGCTCGAAAAGTAATGTGAAATCAAGCTAAAAATCACCGAATTCAGAACTCGGAGTCAACGGATATTCATAAAACCGTTTACGTAAAGAAATCACATTTCGCGGCTAACTAGGTGAAACAAGACCTACTAGCCACGAGTTCTGAAATCAAAATCCGAAACGCCAGGATTGTAGAGCTCGAAAAGTAGTGTGAAATCAAGCTAAAAATCACCGAATTCAAAACTCGGAGTCAACGGATATTCATAAAACTGTTTACGTAAAGAAACCACATTTCGCGGCTAAATAGATGAAACGAGATCTACTAGCCACGGGTTCTGAAATCGAAATCCGAAAACCGAGGATTATAGAGCTCGAAAAGTAGTGTGAAATCAAGCTAAAAATCACCGAATTCAGAACTCGGAGTCAACGGATATTCATAAAACCGTTTACGTAAAGAAACCACTTTTCGCGGCTAAATAGGTGAAACGAGACCAACTAGCCACGAGTTCTAAAATCAAAATCCGAAACGCTAGGATGGTAGAGCTCGAAAAGTAGTGTGAAATCAAGCTAAAAATCACCGAATTCAGAACTCGGAGTCAAAGGATATTCATAAAATCGTTTACGTAAATAAACCACAATTCGCGGCTAACTAGGTGAAACGAGACCTACTAGCCACGAGTTCTGAAATCAAAATCCGAAATGCCAGGATTGTAGAGCTCGAAAAGTAGTGTGAAATCAAGCTAAAAATCACCGAATTCAGAACTCAGAGTCAACAGATATTCATAAAACCGTTTACGTAAAGAAACCACATTTCGCGGCTAACTAGGTGAAACAAGACCTACTAGCCACCAGTTCTGAAATCAAAATCCGAAACGCCAGGATTGTTGAGCTCGAAAAGTAGTGTGAAATCAAGCTAAAAATCACCAAATTCAGAACTCGGAGTCAACGGATATTCATAAAACCGTTTACGTAAAGAAACCACATTTCGCGGCTAACTAGGTGAAACAAGACCTACTAGCCACGAGTTCTGAAATCAAAATCCGAAACGCCAGGATTGTTGAGCTCGAAAAGTAGTGTGAAATCAAGCTAAAAATCACCGAATTCAGAACTCGGAGTCAACGGATATTCATAAAACCGTTTACGTAAAAAAACCACATTTCGCGGCTAACTAGGTGAAACGAGACCTACAAGCCACGAGTTCTGAAATCAAAATCCGGAACGTTAGGATTGTAGAGCTCGAAAAGTAGTGTGAAATCAAGCTAAAAATCCCCGAATTCAGAACTCGGAGTCAACGGATATTGAGAAAACCGTTTACGTAAAGAAACCACATTTCGCGGCTAAATAGGTGAATCGAGACCTACAAGGCACGAGTTCTGAAATCAAAATCCGAAATGCCAGGATGGTAGAGCTCGAAAAGTAGTGTGAAATCAAGCTAAAAATCACCGAATTCAGAACTCGGAGTCAAAGGATATTCATAAAATCGTTTACGTAAATAAACCACAATTCGCGGCTAACTAGGTGAAACGAGACCTACTAGCCACGAGTTCTGAAATCAAAATCCGAAATGCCAGGATTGTAGAGCTCGAAAAGTAGTGTGAAATCAAGCTAAAAATCACCGAATTCAGAACTCAGAGTCAACAGATATTCATAAAACCGTTTACGTAAAGAAACCACATTTCGCGGCTAACTAGGTGAAACAAGACCTACTAGCCACCAGTTCTGAAATCAAAATCCGAAACGCCAGGATTGTTGAGCTCGAAAAGTAGTGTGAAATCAAGCTAAAAATCACCGAATTCAGAACTCGGAGTCAACGGATATTCATAAAACCGTTTACGTAAAGAAACCACTTTTCGCGGCTAAATAGGTGAAACGAGACCAACTAGCCACGAGTTCTGAAATCAAAATCCGAAACGCTAGGATGGTAGAGCTCGAAAAGTAGTGTGAAATCAAGCTAAAAATCACCGAATTCAGAACTCGGAGTCAACGGATATTCATAAAACCGTTTACGTAAAGAAATCACATTTCGCGGCTAACTAGGTGAAACAAGACCTACTAGCCACGAGTTCTGAAATCAAAATCCGAAACGCCAGGATTGTAGAGCTCGAAAAGTAGTGTGAAATCAAGCTAAAAATCACCGAATTCAAAACTCGGAGTCAACGGATATTCATAAAACTGTTTACGTAAAGAAACCACATTTCGCGGCTAAATAGGTGAAACGAGATCTACTAGCCACGAGTTCTGAAATCGAAATCCGAAAACCGAGGATTATAGAGCTCGAAAATTAGTGTGAAATCAAGCTAAAAATCTCCGAATTCAGAACTCGGAGTCAACGGATATTCATAAAACCGTTTACGTAAAGAAACCACATTTCGCGGCTAACTAGGTGAAACGAGACCTACTAGCCACGAGTTCTGAAATCGAAATCCGAAAACCGAGGATTATAGAGCTCGAAAAGTAGTGTGAAATCAAGCTAAAAATCACCGAATTCAGAACTCGGAGTCAACGGATATTCATAAAACCGTTTACGTAAAGAAACCACATTTCGCGGCTAACTAGGTGAAACGAGACCTACAAGCCACGAGTTCTGAAATCAAAATCCGGAACGTTAGGATTGTAGAGCTCGAAAAGTAGTGTGAAATCAAGCTAAAAATCACCGAATTCAGAACTCGGAGTCAACGAATATTGAGAAAACCGTTTACGTAAAGAAACCACATTTCGCGGCCAAATAGGTGAATCGAGACCTACAAGGCACGAGTTCTGAAATCAAAATCCGAAATGCCAGGATGGTAGAGCTCGAAAAGTAGTGTGAAATCAAGCTAAAAATCAACGAATTCAGAACTCAGAGTCAAAGGATATTCATAAAATCGTTTACGTAAATAAACCATAATTCGCGGCTAACTAGGTGAAACGAGACCTACTAGCCACGAGTTCTGAAATCAAAATCCGAAATGCCAGGATTGTAGAGCTCGAAAAGTAGTGTGAAATCAAGCTAAAAATCACCGAATTCAGAACTCAGAGTCAACAGATATTCATAAAACCGTTTACGTAAAGAAACCACATTTCGCGGCTAACTAGGTGAAACAAGACCTACTAGCCACGAGTTCTGAAATCAAAATCCGAAACGCCAGGATTGTTGAGCTCGAAAAGTAGTGTGAAATCAAGCTAAAAATCACCGAATTCAGAACTCGGAGTCAACGGATATTCATAAAACCGTTTACGTAAAAAAACCACATTTCGCGGCTAACTAGGTGAAACGAGACCTACAAGCCACGAGTTCTGAAATCAAAATCCGGAACGTTAGGATTGTAGAGCTCGAAAAGTAGTGTGAAATCAAGCTAAAAATCCCCGAATTCAGAACTCGGAGTCAACGGATATTGAGAAAACCGTTTACGTAAAGAAACCACATTTCGCGGCTAAATAGGTGAATCGAGACCTACAAGCCACGAGTTCTGAAATCAAAATCCGAAATGCCAGGATAGTAGAGCTCGAAAAGTAGTGTGAAATCAAGCTAAAAATCACCGAATTCAGAACTCGGAGTCAAAGGATATTCATAAAATCGTTTACGTAAATAAACCACAATTCGCGGCTAACTAGGTGAAACGAGACCTACTAGCCACGAGTTCTGAAATCAAAATCCGAAATGCCAGGATTGTAGAGCTCGAAAAGTAGTGTGAAATCAAGCTAAAAATCACCGAATTCAGAACTCAGAGTCAACAGATATTCATAAAACCGTTTACGTAAAGAAACCACATTTCGCGGCTAACTAGGTGAAACAAGACCTACTAGCCACGAGTTCTGAAATCAAAATCCGAAACGCCAGGATTGTTGAGCTCGAAAAGTAGTGTGAAATCAAGCTAAAAATCACCGAATTCAGAACTCGGAGTCAACGGATATTCATAAAACCGTTTACGTAAAGAAACCACATTTCGCGGCTAACTAGGTGAAATGAGACCAACTAGCCATGAGTTCTGAAATCAAAATCCGAAACTCCAGGATCGTAGAGCTCGAAAATTAGTGTGAAATCAAGCTAAAAATCACCGAATTCAGAACTCGGAGTCAACGGATATTCATAAAACCGTTTACGTAAAGAAACCACATTTCGCGGCTAACTAGGTGAAATGAGACCAACTAGCCATGAGTTCTGAAATCAAAATCCGAAACTCCAGGATCGTAGAGCTCGAAAATTAGTGTGAAATCAAGCTAAAAATCACCGAATTCAGAACTCGGAGTCAACGGATATTCATAAAACCGTTTACGTAAAGAAACCACATTTCGCAGCTAACTAGGTGAAACGAGACCTACTAGCCACGAGTTCTGAAATCGAAATCCGAAAACCCAAGATTGTAGAACTCGAAAAGTAGTGTGAAATCAAGCTAAAAATCACTGAATTCAGAACTCGGAGTCAACGGATATTCATAAAACCGTTTACGTAAAGAAACCACATTTCGCGGCTAACTAGGTGAAATGAGACCTACTAGCCACGAGTTCTGAAATCGAAATCCGAAAAACGAGGATTATAGAGCTCGAAAAGTAGTGTGAAATCAAGCTAAAAATCACCGAATTCAGAACTCGGAGTCAACGGATATTCATAAAACCGTTTACGTAAAGAAACCACATTTCGCGGCTAACTAGGTGAAACGAGACCTACAAGCCACGAGTTCTGAAATCAAAATCCGGAACGTTAGGATTGTAGAGCTCGAAAAGTAGTGTGTAATCAAGCTAAAATTCACCGAATTCAGAACTCGGAGTCAACGGATATTCATAAAACCGTTTACGTAAAGAAACCACATTTCGCGGCTAACTAGGTGAAACGAGACCTGCTAGCTACGAGTTCTGAAATCGAAATCCGAAAACCCAGGATTGTAGAGCTCGAAAAGTAGTGTGAAATCAAGCTAAAAATCACCGAATTCAAAACTCGGAGTCAACGGATATTCATAAAACCGTTTACGTAAAGAAACCACATTTCGCGGCTAACTAGGTGAAACAAGACCTACTAGCCACGAGTTCTGAAATCAAAATACGAAACACCAGGATTGTAGAGCTCGAAAAGTAGTGTGAAATAATGCTAAAAATCACCGAATTCAAAACTCGGAGTCAACGGATATTCATAAAACCGTTTACGTAAAGAAACCACATTTCGCGGCTAACTAGGTGAAACAAGACCTACTAGCCACGAGTTCTCAAATCAAAATCCGAAACGCCAGGATTGTTGAGCTCGAAAAGTAGTGTGAAATAAAGCTAAAAATCACCGAATTCAGAACTCGGAGTCAACGGATATTCATAAAACCGTTTACGTAAAGAAACCACTTTTCGCGGCTAAATAGGTGAAACGAGACCAACTAGCCACGAGTTCTGAAATCAAAATCCGAAACTCTACGATGGTAGAGCTCGAAAAGTATTCTGAAATCAAGCTAAAAATCACCGAATTCAGAACTCGAAGTCAACGGATATTCATAAAACCGTTTACGTAAAGAAACCACATTTCGCTGCTAACTAGGTGAAACAAGACCTACTAGCCAGGAGTTCTGAAATCAAAATCCGAAATTCCAGGATTGTAGAGCTCGAAAAGTAGTGTAAAATCAAGCTAAAAATCACCGAATTCAAAACTCGGAGTCAACGGATATTCATAAAACCGTTTACGTAAAGAAACCACATTTCGCTGCTAACTAGGTGAAACAAGACCTACTAGCCACGAGTTCTGAAATCAAAATCCGAAACGCTAGGATGGTAGAACTCGAAAAGTAGTCTGAAATCAAGCTAAAAATCACCGAATTCAGAACTCGGAGTAAACGGATATTCATAAAACTGTTTACGTAAAGAAACCACATTTCGTGGCTAACTAGGTGAAACGAGACCTGCTAGCCACGAGTTCTGAAATCGAAATACGAAAACCCAGGATTGTTGAGGTCGAAAAGTAGTGTGAAATCAAGCTAAAAATCACCGAATTCAGAACTCGGAGTTAACGGATATTCATAAAACCGTTTACGTAAAGAAACCACATTTCGCGGCTAACTAGGTGAAACGAGACCAACTAGCCACGAGTTCTGAAATCAAAATCCGAAAAAGCTGGATTGTAGAGCTCGAAAAGTAGTGTGAAATCAAGCTAAAAATCACCGAATTCAGAACTCGGAGTCAACGGATATTCATAAAACCGTTTACGTAAAGAAACCACATTTCGCGGCTAACTAGGTGAAACGAGACCTACTAGCCACGAGTTCTGAAATCAAAATCCGAAATGCTAGGATTGTAGAGCTCGAAAAGTAGTGTGTAATCAAGCTAAAAATCACCGAATTCAGAACTCGGAGTCAACGGATATTCATAAAACCGTTTACGTAAAGAAACCACATTTCGCGGCTAACCAGGTAAAACGAGACTTGCTAGCCACAAGTTCTGAAATCGAAATCCGAAAACCCAGGATTGTAGAGCTCGAAAAGCAGTGTGAAATCAAGCTAAAAATCACCGAATTCAAAACTCGGAGTCAACGGATATTCATAAAACCGTTTACATAAAGAAACCACATTTCGCTGCTAACTAGGTGAAACAAGACCTACTAGCCACGAGTTCTGAAATCAAAATCCGAAACGCTAGGATGGTAGAGCTCGAAAAGTAGTGTGAAATCAAGCTAAAAATCACCGAATTCAAAACTCAGAGTCAACGGATATTCATAAAACCGTTTACATAAAGAAACCACATTTCGCTGCTAACTAGGTGAAACAAGACCTACTAGCCACGATTTCTGAAATCAAAATCCGAAACGCTAGGATGGTAGAGCTCGAAAAGTAGTCTGAAATCAAGCTAAAAATCACCGAATTCAGAACTCGGAGTAAACAGATATTCATAAAACTGTTTACGTAAAGAAACCACATTTCGCGGCTAACTAGGTGAAACGAGACCTGCTAGCCACGAGTTCTGAAATCGAAATCCGAAAACCCAGGATTGTAGAGCTCAAAAACTAGTGTGAAATCAAGCTAAAAATCACCGAATTCAGAACTCGGGGTCAACGGATATTCATAAAACCGTTTACGTAAAGAAACCACATTTCGCGGCTAACTAGGTGAAACGAGACCAACTAGCCACGAGTTCTGAAATCACAATCCGAAAACGCTGGATTGTAGAGCTCGAAAAGTAGTGTGAAATCAAGCTAAAAATCACCGAATTCAGAACTCGGAGTCAACAGATATTCATAAAACCGTTTACGTAAAGAAACAACATTTCGCGGCTAACTAGGTGAAATGAGACCTACTAGCCACGAGTTCTGAAATCAAAATCCGAAACGCTAGGATTGTAGAGCTCGAAAAGTAGTGTGTAATCAAGCTAAAAATCACCGAATTCAGAACTCGGAGTCAACGGATATTCATAAAACCGTTTACGTAAAGAAACCACATTTCGCGGCTAACCAGGTGAAACGAGAACTGCTAGGCACGAGTTCTGAAATCAAAATCCGAAAACCCAGGATTGTAGAGCTCGAAAAGCAGTGTGAAATCAAGCTAAAAATCACCGAATTCAAAACTCGGAGTCAACGGATATTCATAAAACCGTTTACGTAAAGAAACCACATTTCGCGGCTAACTAGGTGAAATGAGACCTACTAGCCACGAGTTCTGAAATCGAAATCCGAAAGCCCAGGATTGTAGAGCTCGAAAAGTAGTGTGTAATCAAGCTAAAAATCACCGAATTCAGAACTCGGAGTCAACGGATATTCATAAAACCGTTTACGTAAAGAAACCACATTTCGTGGCTAACTAGGTGAAACGAGACCTACTAACCACGAGTTCTGAAATTGAAATCCGAAAGCCCAGGATTGTAGAGCTCGAAAAGTAGTGTGAAATCAAGCTAAAAATCACCGAATTCAGAACTCGGAGTCAACGGATATTCATAAAACCGTTTACGTAAAGAAACCACATTTCGCGGCTAACTAGGTGAAACGAGACCTACTAGCCACGAGTTCTGAAATCGAAATCCGAAAAAGCAGGATCGTAGAGCTCGAAAAGTAGTGTGAAATCAAGCTAAAAATCACCGAATTCAGAACTCGGAATCAACGGATATTCATAAAACTGTTTACGTAAAGAAACCACATTTCGCGGCTAACTAGGTGAAACGAGACCTACTAGCCACGAGTTCCCAAATCAAAATCCGAAACACCAGGATTGTAGAGCTCGAAAAGTAGTGTGAAATCAAGCTAAAAATCACCGAATTCAGAACTCGGAGTTAACGGATATTCATAAAACCGTTTACGTAAAGAAACCACATTTCGCGGCTAACTAGGTGAAACGAGACCAACTAGCCACGAGTTCTGAAATCAAAATCCGAAAAAGCTGGATTGTAGAGCTCGAAAAGTAGTGTGAAATCAATCTAAAAATCACCAAATTCAGAACTCGGAGTCAACGGATATTCATAAAACCGTTTACATAAAGAAACCACATTTCGCGGCTAACTAGGTGAAACGAGACCTACTAGCCACGAGTTCTGAAATCAAAATCCGAAATGCTAGGATTGTAGAGCTCGAAAAGTAGTGTGTAATCAAGCTAAAAATCACCGAATTCAGAACTCGGAGTCAACGGATATTCATAAAACCGTTTACGTAAAGAAACCACATTTCGCGGCTAACCAGGTAAAACGAGACTTGCTAGCCACAAGTTCTGAAATCGAAATCCGAAAACCCAGGATTGTAGAGCTCGAAAAGCAGTGTGAAATCAAGCTAAAAATCACCGAATTCAAAACTCGGAGTCAACGGATATTCATAAAACCGTTTACATAAAGAAACCACATTTCGCTGCTAACTAGGTGAAACAAGACCTACTAGCCACGAGTTCTGAAATCAAAATCCGAAACGCTAGGATGGTAGAGCTCGAAAAGTAGTGTGAAATCAAGCTAAAAATCACCGAATTCAAAACTCAGAGTCAACGGATATTCATAAAACCGTTTACATAAAGAAACCACATTTCGCTGCTAACTAGGTGAAACAAGACCTACTAGCCACGATTTCTGAAATCAAAATCTGAAACGCTTGGATGGTAGAGCTCGAAAAGTAGTCTGAAATCAAGCTAAAAATCACCGAATTCAGAACTCGGAGTAAACAGATATTCATAAAACTGTTTACGTAAAGAAACCACATTTCGCGGCTAACTAGGTGAAACGAGACCTGCTAGCCACGAGTTCTGAAATCGAAATCCGAAAACCCAGGATTGTAGAGCTCAAAAACTAGTGTGAAATCAAGCTAAAAATCACCGAATTCAGAACTCGGGGTCAACGGATATTCATAAAACCGTTTACGTAAAGAAACCACATTTCGCGGCTAACTAGGTGAAACGAGACCAACTAGCCACGAGTTCTGAAATCACAATCCGAAAACGCTGGATTGTAGAGCTCGAAAAGTAGTGTGAAATCAAGCTAAAAATCACCGAATTCAGAACTCGGAGTCAACAGATATTCATAAAACCGTTTACGTAAAGAAACAACATTTCGCGGCTAACTAGGTGAAATGAGACCTACTAGCCACGAGTTCTGAAATCAAAATCCGAAACGCTAGGATTGTAGAGCTCGAAAAGTAGTGTGTAATCAAGCTAAAAATCACCGAATTCAGAACTCGGAGTCAACGGATATTCATAAAACCGTTTACGTAAAGAAACCACATTTCGCGGCTAACCAGGTGAAACGAGAACTGCTAGGCACGAGTTCTGAAATCAAAATCCGAAAACCCAGGATTGTAGAGCTCGAAAAGCAGTGTGAAATCAAGCTAAAAATCACCGAATTCAAAACTCGGAGTCAACGGATATTCATAAAACCGTTTACGTAAAGAAACCACATTTCGCGGCTAACTAGGTGAAATAAGACCTACTAGCCACGAGTTCTGAAATCGAAATCCGAAAGCCCAGGATTGTAGAGCTCGAAAAGTAGTGTGAAATCAAGCTAAAAATCACCGAATTCAGAACTCGGAGTCAACGGATATTCATAAAACCGTTTACGTAAAGAAACCACATTTCGTGGCTAACTAGGTGAAACGAGACCTACTAACCACGAGTTCTGAAATTGAAATCCGAACCCCAGGATTGTAGAGCTCGAAAAGTAGTGTGAAATCAAGCTAAAAATCACCGAATTCAGAACTCGGAGTCAACGGATATTCATAAAACCGTTTACGTAAAGAAACCACATTTCGCGGCTAACTAGGTGAAACGAGACCTACTAGCCACGAGTTCTGAAATCGAAATCCGAAAAAGCAGGATCGTAGAGCTCGAAAAGTAGTGTGAAATCAAGCTAAAAATCACCGAATTCAGAACTCGGAGTAAAACGGATATTCATAAAACCGTTTACGTAAAGAAACCACATTTCGCGGCTAACTAGGTGAAACGAGACCTACTAGCCACGAGTTCTGAAATCGAAATTCAAAAAACCAGGATTGTAGAGCTCGAAAAGTAGTGTGTAATCAAGCTAAAAATCACCGAATTCAGAACTCGGAGTCAACGGATATTCATAAAACCGTTTACGTAAAGAAACCACATTTCGCGGCTAACTAGGTGAAACGAGACCTACTAGCCACGAGTTCTGAAATCAAAATCCGAAACGGCAACATTGTAGAGCTCGAAAAGTAGTGTGAAATCAAGATAAAAATCAACGAATTCAGAACTCGGAATCAACGGATATTCATAAAACTGTTTACGTAAAGAAACCACATTTCGCGGCTAACTAGGTGAAACGAGACCTACTAGCCACGAGTTCCCAAATCAAAATCCGAAACACCAGGATTGTAGAGCTCGAAAAGTAGTGTGAAATCAAGCTAAAAATCACCGAATTCAGAACTCGGAGTCAACGGATATTCATAAAACCGTTTACGTAAAGAAACCACATTTCGCGGCTAACTAGGTGGAACGAGACCTACAAGCCGTGAGTTCTGAAATCAAAATTCGAAATTCCAGGATTGTAGAGCTCGAAAAGTAGTGTGAATTCAAGCTAAAAATAACCGAATTCAGAACTCGGAGTCAACGGATATTCATAAAACCGTTTACGTAAAGAAACCACATTTCGCGGCTAACTAGGTGAAACGAGACCTACTAGCCACGAGTTCTGAAATAAAAATCCGACATGCCAAGATTGTAGATCTCGAAAATTAGTGTGAAATCAAGCTAAAAATCACCGAATTCAGTACTCGGAGTCAACGGATATTCATAAAACCGTTTACGTAAAGAAACCACATTTCGCGGCTAACTAGGTGAAACGAGACCTAATAGCCACGAGTTCTGAAATAAATATCCGAAACGCCAGGATTGTAGAGCTCGAAAATTAGTGTGAAATTAAGCTAAAAATCACCGAATTCAGAACTCGGAGTCAACGGATATTCCTAAAACCGTTTACGTAAAGAAACCACATTTCGCGGCTAACTAGGTGAAACGAGACCTACTAGCCACGAGTTCTGAAATCAAAATCTGAAAGCCAGGATTGTAGAGCTCGAAAAGTAGTGTGAAATGAAGCTAAAAATCACCGAATTCAGAACTCGGAGTCAACGGATATTCCTAAAACCGTTTACGTAAAGAAACCACATTTCGCGGCTAAATAGGTGAAACGAGACCAACTAGCCACGAGTTCTGAAATCAAAATCCGAAACGCCAGGATGGTAGAGCTCAAAAATTAGTGTGTAATCAAGCTAAAAATCACCGAATTCAGAACTCGTAGTCAACGGATATTCATGAAACCGTTTACGTAAAGAAACCACATTTCGCGGCTAACTAGGTGAAACAAGACCTACTAGCCACGAGTTCTGAAATCAAAATCCGAAACTACAGGATTGTAGAGCTCGAAAAGTAGTGTGAAATCAAGCTAAAAATCATCGAATTCAGAACTCGGAGTCAACGGATATTCATAAAACCGTTTACGTAAAGAAACCACATTTCACGGCTAACTAGGTGAAACGAGACCAACTAGCCACGAGTTCTGAAATCAAAATCCGAAATGCCAGGATCGTAGAGCTCGAAAATTAGTGTTAAATCAAGCTAAAAATCACCGAATTCAGAAATCGGAGTCAACGGATATTCATAAAACCGTTTACGTAAAGAAACGACATTTCGCGGCTAACTAGGTGAAACGAGACCAACTAGCCACGAGTTCTGAACTCAAAATCCGAAAAGCCAGGATCGTAGAGCTCGAAAAGTAGTGTGAAATCAAGCTAAAAATCACCGAATTCAAAACTCGGAGTCAACGGATATTCATAAAACCGTTTACGTAAAGAAACCACATTTCGCGGCTAACAAGGTGAAACGAGACCAACTAGCCACGAGTTCTGAAATCGAAATCCGAAATGCTAGGATTGTAGAGCTCAAAAAGTAGTGTGAAATCAAGCTAAAAATCACCGAATTCAGAACTCAGAGTCAACGGATATTCATAAAACCGTTTACGTAAAGAAACCACATTTCGCGGCTAACTAGGTGAAACGAGACCAACTAGCCACGAGTTCTGAAATCAAAATCTGAAATGCCAGGATCGTAGAGCTCGAAAAGTAGTGTGAAATCAAGCTAAAAATCACCGAATTCAAAACTCGGAGTCAACGGATATTCATAAAACCGTTTACGTAAAGAAACCACATTTCGCGGCTAAATAGGTGAAACGAGACCTACTAGCCACGAGTTCTAAATCGAAATCCGAAAACCCAGGATCGTAGAGCTCGAAAATTAGTGTGAAATCAAGCTAAAAATCACCGAATTCAGAACTCGGAGTCAACGGATATTCATAAAACCGTTTACGTAAAGAAACCACATTTCACGGCTAACTAGGTGAAACGAGACTTACAAGCCACGAGTTCTGAAATAGAAATCCGAAAATCCAGGATTGTAGAGCTCGAAAAGTAGTGTGAAATCAAGCCAAAAATCACCGAATTCAGAACTCGGAGTCAACGGATATTCATAAAACCGTTTACGTAAAGAAACTACATTTCGCGGCTAACTAGGTGAAACGAGACCAACTGGCCACGAGTTCTGAAATCAAAATCAGAAATGCCAGGATCGTAGAGCTCGAAAAGTTGTGTGAAATCAAGTTAAAAATCACCGAATTCAGAACTCGTAGTCAACGGATATTCATAAAACCGTTTACGTAAAGAAACCACATTTTGCGGCTAACTAGGTGAAACGAGACCAACTAGCCACGAGTTCTGAAATCAAAATCCGAAACACCAGGACCATAGAGCTCAAAAATTAGTGTGAAATCAAGCTAAAAATTACCGAATTCAGAACTCGGAGTCAACGGATATTCATAAAACCGTTTACGTAAAGAAACCACATTTCGCGGCTAACTAAGTGAAACGAGACCTACTAGCCACGAGTTCTGAAATCAAAATCCGAAACGCCAAGATTGTAGAGCTCGAAAAGTAGTGTGAAATCAAGCTAAAAATCACCGAATTCAGAACTCGGAGTCAATGGATATTCATAAAACTGTTTACGTAAAGAAACCACATTTCGCGGCTAACTAGGTGAAACGAGACCAACTTGCCACGAGTTCTGAAATCAAAATCAGAAATGCCAGGATTGTAGAGCTCGAAAAGTAGTGTGAAATCAAGCTAAAAATCACCGAATTCGGAACTCGGAGTCAAGGGATATTCATAAAACCGTTTACGTAAAGAAACCACATTTCGCGGCTAACTAGGTGAAACGAGACCTACTAGCCACGAGTTCTGAAATCGAAATCAGAAATACCAGGATCGTAGAGATTGAAAAGTAGTGTGAAATCAAGCTAAAAATCACCGAATTCAGAACTCGGAGTCAACGGATATTCATAAAACCGTTTACGTAAAGAAACCACATTTCGCGGCTAACTAGGTGAAACGAGACCTACTAGCCACCAGTTCTGAAATCAAAATCCGAAAGACCAGGATTGTAGAGCTCGAAAAGTAGTGTGAAATCAAGGTAAAAATCACCGAATTCAGAACTCGGAGTAAACGGATATTCATAAAAGCGTTTACGTAAAGAAACCACATTTCGCGGCTAACTAGGTGAAACGAGACCTACTAGCCACGAGTTCTGAAATAAAAATCCGACACGCCAAGATTGTAGAGCTCAAAAATTAGTGTGAAATCAAGCTAAAAATCACCGAATTCAGTACTCGGAGTCAACGGATATTCATAAAACCGTTTACGTAAAGAAACCACATTTCGCGGCTAACTAGGTGAAACGAGACCTATTAGCCACGAGTTCTGAAATCAAAATCCGAAACGCCAGGATTGTAGAGCTCGAAAAGTAGTGTGAAATCAAGCTAAAAATCACCGAATTCAGAACTCGGAGTCAACGGATATTCCTAAAACCGTTTACGTAAAGAAACCACATTTTGCGGCTAAATAGGTGAAACGAGACCTACTAGCCACGAGTTCTAAATCGAAATCCGAAAACCCAGGATCGTAGAGCTCAAAAATTAGTGTGAAATCAAGCTAAAAATCACCGAATTCAGAACTCGGAGTCAACGGATATTCATAAAACCGTTTACGTAAAGAAACCACATTTCACGGCTAACTAGGTGAAACGAGACCTACAAGCCACGAGTTCTGAAATAGAAATCCGAAAATCCAGGATTGTAGAGCTCGAAAAGTAGTGTGAAATCAAGCTAAAAATCATCGAATTCAGAACTCGGAGTCAACGGATATTCATAAAACCGTTTACGTAAAGAAACTACTTTTCGCGGCTAACTAGGTGAAACGAGACCAACTAGCCACAAGTTCTGAAATCAAAATCAGAAATGCCAGGATTGTAGAGCTCGAAAAGTAGTGTGAAATCAAGGTAAAAATCACCGAATTCAGAACTCGTAGTCAACGGATATTCATAAAACCGTTTACGTAAAGAAACCACATTTTGCGGCTAACTAGGTGAAACGAGACCAACTAGCCACGAGTTCTGAAATCAAAATCCGAAACACCAGGATCGTAGAGCTCGAAAATTAGTGTGAAATCAAGCTAAAAATCACCGAATTCAGAACTCGGAGTCAACGGATATTCATAAAACCGTTTACGTAAAGAAACCACATTTCGCGGCTAACTAGGTGAAACGAGACCTACTAGCCACGAGTTCTGAAATAAAAATCCGAAATGCCAAGATTGTAGAGCTCGAAAAGTAGTGTGAAATCAAGCTAAAAATCACCGAATTCAGAACTCGGAGTCAATGGATATTCATAAAACTGTTTACGTAAAGAAACCACATTTCGCGGCTATCTAGGTGAAACGAGACCAACTTGCCACAAGTTCTGAAATCAAAATCAGAAACGCCAGGATCGTAGAGCTCGAAAAGTAGTGTGAAATCAAGCTAAAAATCACCGAATTCGGAACTCGGTGTCAATGGATATTCATAAAACCGTTTACGTAAAGAAACCACATTTCGCGGCTAACTAGGTGAAACGAGACCTACTAGCCACGAGTTCTGAAATCGAAATCCGAAAACCCAGGATTGTAGAGCTCGAAAAGTAGTGTGAAATCAAGCTAAAAATCACCGAATTCAGAACTCGGAGTCACTGGATATTCATAAAACCGTTTACGTAAAGAAACCACATTTCGCGGCTAACTAGGTGAAACGAGACCCACTAGCCACGAGTTCTGAAATCGAAATCCGAAAACGCAGGATTGTAGAGCTCGAAAGGTAGTGTGTAATCAAGCTAAAAATCACCGAATTCAGAACTCGGAGTCAACGGATATTCGTAAAACCGTTTACGTAAAGAAACCACATTTCGCGGCTAACTAGTTGAAACGAGACCTACTAGCCACGAGTTCTGAAATCAAAATCCGAAACGCCAAGATTGTAGAGCTCGAAAAGTAGTGTGAAATCAAGCTAAAAATCACCGAATTCAGAACTCGGAGTCAAAGGATATTCATAAAACCGTTTACGTAAAGAAACCACATTTTGCGGCTAACTAGGTGAAACGAGACCAACTAGCCACGAGTTCCAAAATCAAAATCAGAAATACCAGGATCGTAGAGCTCGAAAAGTAGTGTAAAATCAAGCTAAAAATCACCGAATTCAGAACTCGGAGTCAACGGATATTCATAAAACCGTTTACATAAAGAGACCACATTTCGCGGCTAACTAGGTGAAACGAGACCTACTAGCCACGAGTTCTGAAATCGAAATCCGAAAGCCCAGGATTGTAGAGCTCGAAAAGTAGTGTGAAATCAAGCTAAAAATCACCGAATTCAGAACTCGGAGTCAACGGATATTCATAAAACCGTTTACGTAAAGAAACCACATTTCGTGGCTAACTAGGTGAAACGAGACCTACTAGCCACGAGTTCAGAAAATTGAAATCTGAAAGCCCAGGATTGTAGAGCTCGAAAAGTAGTGTGAAATCAAGCTAAAAATCACCGAATTCAGAACTCGGAGTCAACGGATATTCATAAAACCGTTTAGGTAAAGAAACCACATTTCGCGGCTAACTAGGTGAAACGAGAACTACTAGCCACGAGTTCTGAAGTCAAAATCAGAAATACCAGGATCGTAGAGATTGAAAAGTAGTGTGAAATCAAGCTAAAAATCACCGAATTCAGAACTCGGAGTCAACGGATATTCATAAAACCGTTTACGTAAAGAAACCACATTTCGCGGCTAACTAGGTGAAACGAGACCTACTAGCCACGAGTTCTGAAATCAAAATCCGAAAGCCCAGGATTGTAGAGCTCGAAAAGTAGTGTGAAATCAAGCTAAAAATCACCGAATTCAGAACTCGGAGTCAACGGATATTCATAAAATCGTTTACGTAAAGAAACCACATTTCGTGGCTAACTAGGTGAAACGAGACCTACTAGCCACGAGTTCTGAAATTGAAATCCGAAAGCCCAGGATTGTAGAGCTCGAAAAGTAGTGTGAAATCAAGCTAAAAATCATCGAATTCAGAACTCGGAGTCAACGGATATTCATAAAACCGTTTACGTAAAGAAACCACATTTCGCGGCTAACTAGGTGAAACGAGACCTACTAGCCACGAGTTCTGAAATCGAAATCCGAAAACCTAAGATTGTAGAGCTCGAAAAGTAGTGTGAAATCAAGCTAAAAATCACCGAATTCAGTACTCGGAATCAACGGATATTCATAAAACCGTTTACGTAAAGAAACCACATTTCGCGGCTAACTATGTGAAACGAGACCAACTAGCCACGAGTTCTGAAATCAAAATCAGAAACGCCAGGATCGTAGAGCTCGAAAAGTAGTGTGAAATCAAGCTAAAAATCACCGAATTCAGAACTCGGAGTCAACGGATATTCATAAAACCGTTTACGTAAAGAAACTACTTTTCGCGGCTAAATAGGTGAAACGAGACCAACTAGCCACGAGTTCTGAAATCAAAATCCGAAAACCCAGGATTGTAGAGCTCGAAAAGTAGTGTGAAATCAAGCTAAAAATCACCGAATTCAAAACTCGGAGTCAACGGATATTCATAAAACCGTTTACGTAAAGAAACCACATTTTGCGGCTAACTAGGTGAAACGAGACCAACTAGCCACGAGTTCTGAAATCAAAATCCGAAACACCAGGATCGTAGAGCTCGAAAATTAGTGTGAAATCAAGCTAAAAATCACCGAATTCAGAACTCGGAGTCAACGGATATTCATAAAACCGTTTACGTAAAGAAACCACATTTCGCGGCTAACTAGGTGAAACGAGACCTACTAGCCACGAGTTCTGAAATCAAAATCCGAAACGCCAAGATTGTAGAGCTCGAAAAGTAGTGTGAAATCAAGCTAAAAATCACCGAATTCAGAACTCGTAGTCAACGGATATTTATAAAACCGTTTACGTAAAGAAACCACATTTTACGGCTAACTAGGTGAAACGAGACCAACTAGCCACGAGTTCTGAAATCAAAATCCGAAACACCAGGATCGTAGAGCTCGAAAATTAGTGTGAAATCAAGCTAAAAATCACCGAATTCAGAACTCGGAGTCAACGGATATTCATAAAACCGTTTACGTAAAGAAACCACATTTCGCGGCTAACTAGGTGAAACGAGACCTACTAGCCACGAGTTCTGAAATCAAAATCCGAAACGCCAAGATTGTAGAGCTCGAAAAGTAGTGTGAAATCAAGCTAAAAATCACCGAATTCAGAACTCGGAGTCAATGGATATTCATAAAACTGTTTACGTAAAGAAACCACATTTCGCGGCTAACTAGGTGAAACGAGACCAACTTGCCACGAGTTCTGAAATAAAAATCAGAAATCCCAGGATCGTAGAGCTCGAAAAGTAGTGTGAAATCAAGCTAAAAATCACCGAATTCAGAACTCGGAGTCAACGGATATTCATAAAACTGTTTACGTAAAGAACCCACATTTCGCGGCTAAATAGGTGAAACAAGACCTACTAGCCACGAGTTCTGAAATCGAAATCCGAAAACCCAGGATTGTAGAGCTCGAAAAGTAGTGTGTAATCAAGCTAAAAATCACCGAATTCAGAACTCGGAGTCAACGGATATTCATAAAACCGTTTACGTAAAGAAACCGCATTTCGCGGCTAACTAGGTGAAACGAGACCTACTAGCCACGAGTTCTGAAATCGAAATCCGAAAACCCAGGATTGTAGAGCTCGAAAAGTAGTGTGAAATCAAGCTAAAATCACCGAATTCAGAACTCGGAGTCAACGGATATTCATAAAACCGTTTACGTAAAGAAACCACATTTCGCGGCTAACTAGGTGAAACGAGACCCACTAGCCACGAGTTCTGAAATCGAAATCCGAAAACCTAATATTGTAGAGCTCGAAAAGTAGTGTGAAATCAAGCTAAAAATCACCGAATTCAGAACTCGGAGTCAACGGATATTCATAAAACCGTTTACGTAAAGAAACCACATTTCGCGGCTAACTAGGTGAAACGAGACCAATTAGCCACGAGTTCTGAAATAAAAATCAGAAATGCCAGGATCGTAGAGCTCGAAAAGTAGTGTGAAATCAAGCTAAAAATCACCGAATTCAGAACTCGGAGTCAACGGATATTTATAAAACCGTTTACGTAAAGAAACCACATTTCGCGGCTAAATAGGTGAAACGAGACCTACTAGCCACGAGTTCTGAAATCGAAATCCGAAAACCCAGGATTGTAGAGCTCGAAAAGTAGTGTGTAATCAAGCTAAAAATCACCGAATTCAGAACTCGGAGTCAACGGATATTCATAAAACCGTTTACGTAAAGAAACCGCATTTCGCGGCTAACTAGGTGAAACGAGACCTACTAGCCACGAGTTCTGAAATCGAAATCCGAAAACCCAGGATTGTAGAGCTCGAAAGTTAGTGTGAAATCAAGCTAAAAATCACCGAATTCAGAACTCGGAGTCAACGGATATTCATAAAACCGTTTACGTAAAGAAACCACATTTCGTGGCTAACTAGGTGAAACGAGACCTAGTAGCCACGAGTTCTGAAATTGAAATCCGAAAACCCAGGATTGTAGAGCTCGAAAAGTAGTGTGAAATCAAGCTAAAATCACCGAATTCAGAACTCGGAGTCAACGGATATTCATAAAACCGTTTACGTAAAGAAACCACATTTCGCGGCTAACTAGGTAAAACGAGACCCACTAGCCACGAGTTCTGAAATCGAAATCCGAAAACCTAATATTGTAGAGCTCGAAAAGTAGTGTGAAATCAAGCTAAAAATCACCGAATTCAGAACTCGGAGTCAACGGATATTCATAAAACCGTTTACGTAAAGAAACCGCATTTCGCGGCGAACTAGGTGAAACGAGACCTACTAGCCACGAGTTCTGAAATCGAAATCCGAAAACCCAGGATTGTAGAGCTCGAAAGGTAGTGTGATATCAAGCTAAAAATCACCGAATTCAGAACTCGGAGTCAACGGATATTCATAAAACCGTTTAAGTAAAGAAACCACATTTCGTGGCTAACTAGGTGAAACGAGACCTAATAGCCACGAGTTCTGAAATTGAAATCCGAAAACCCAGGATTGTAGAGCTCGAAAAGTAGTGTGAAATCAAGCTAAAATCACCGAATTCAGAACTCGGAGTCAACGGATATTCATAAAACCGTTTACGTAAAGAAACCACATTTCGCGGCTAACTAGGTGAAATGAGACCCACTAGCCACGAGTTCTGAAATCGAAATCCGAAAACCTAATATTGTAGAGCTCGAAAAGTAGTGTGAAATCAAGCTAAAAATCACCGAATTCAGAACTCGGAGTCAACGGATATTCATAAAACCGTTTACGTAAAGAAACCGCATTTCGCGGCTAACTAGGTGAAACGAGACCTACTAGCCACGAGTTCTGAAATCGAAATCCGAAAACCCAGGATTGTAGAGCTCGAAAGGTAGTGTGATATCAAGCTAAAAATCACCGAATTCAGAACTTGGAGTCAACGGATATTCATAAAACCGTTTACGTAAAGAAACCACATTTCGTGGCTAACTAGGTGAAACGAGACCTACTAGCCACGAGTTCTGAAATTGAAATCCGAAAACCCAGGATTGTAGAGCTCGAAAATTAGTGTGTAATCAAGCTAAAAATCACCGAATTCAGAACTCGGAGTCAACGGATATTCATAAAACCGTTTACGTAAAGAAACCGCATTTCGCGGCTAACTAGGTGAAACGAGACCTACTAGCCACGAGTTCTGAAATCGAAATCCGAAAACCCAGGATTGTAGAGCTCGAAAGGTAGTGTGATATCAAGCTAAAAATCACCGAATTCAGAACTCGGAGTCAACGGATATTCATAAAACCGTTTACGTATAGAAACCATATTTCGTGGCTAAATAGGTGAAACGAGACCTACTAGCCACGAGTTCTGAAATCGAAATCCAAAAACCTAAGATTGTAGAGCTCGAAAAGTAGTGTGAAATCAAGCTAAAAATCACCGAATTCAGAACTCGGAGTCAACGGATATTCATAAAACCGTTTACGTAAAGAAGCCACATTTCGCGGCTAACTAGGTGAAACGAGACCAACTAGCCACGAGTTCTGAAATCAAAATCAGAAGCGCCGGGATCGTAGAGCTCGAAAAGTAGTGTGAAATCAAGCTAAAAATCACCGAATTCAGAACTCGGAGTCAACGGATATTCATAAAACCGTTTACGTAAAGAAACCGCATTTCGCGGCTAACTAGGTGAAACGAGACCTACTAGCCACGAGTTCTGAAATCAAAATCCGAAAACCCAGGATTGTAGAGCTCGAAAGGTAGTGTGATATCAAGCTAAAAATCACCGAATTCAGAACTTGGAGTCAACGGATATTCATAAAACCGTTTACGTAAAGAAACCACATTTCGTGGCTAACTAGGTGAAACGAGACCTACTAGCCACGAGTTCTGAAATTGAAATCCGAAAACCCAGGATTGTAGAGCTCGAAAATTAGTGTGTAATCAAGCTAAAAATCACCGAATTCAGAACTCGGAGTCAACGGATATTCATAAAACCGTTTACGTAAAGAAACCGCATTTCGCGGCTAACTAGGTGAAACGAGACCTACTAGCCACGAGTTCTGAAATCGAAATCCGAAAACCCAGGATTGTAGAGCTCGAAAGGTAGTGTGATATCAAGCTAAAAATCACCGAATTCAGAACTCGGAGTCAATGGATATTCATAAAACCGTTTACGTAAAGAAACCACATTTCGTGGCTAAATAGGTGAAACGAGACCTATTAGCCTCGAGTTCTGAAATCGAAATCCAAAAACCTAAGATTGTAGAGCTCGAAAAGTAGTGTGAAATCAAGCTAAAAATCACCGAATTCAGAACTCGGAGTCAACGGATATTCATAAAACCGTTTACGTAAAGAAGCCACATTTCGCGGCTAACTAGGTGAAACGAGACCAACTAGCCACGAGTTCTGAAATCAAAATCAGAAGCGCCGGGATCGTAGAGCTCGAAAAGTAGTGTGAAATCAAGCTAAAAATCACCGAATTCAGAACTCGGAGTCAACGGATATTCATAAAACCGTTTACGTAAAGAAGCCACATTTCGCGGCTAACTAGGTGAAACGAGACCTACTAGCCACGAGTTCTGAAATCAAAATCCGAAAACCCAGGATTGTAGAGCTCGAAAGTTAGTGTGATATCAAGCTAAAAATCACCGAATTCAGAACTTGGAGTCAACGGATATTCATAAAACCGTTTTCGTAAAGAAACCACATTTCGTGGCTAACTAGGTGAAACGAGACCTACTAGCCACGAGTTCTGAAATTGAAATCCGAAAACCCAGGATTGTAGAGCTCGAAAATTAGTGTGTAATCAAGCTAAAAATCACCGAATTCAGAACTCGGAGTCAACGGATATTCATAAAACCGTTTACGTAAAGAAACCGCATTTCGCGGCTAACTAGGTGAAACGAGACCTACTAGCCACGAGTTCTGAAATCGAAATCCGAAAACCCAGGATTGTAGAGCTCGAAAGGTAGTGTGATATCAAGCTAAAAATCACCGAATTCAGAACTCGGAGTCAACGGATATTCATAAAACCGTTTACGTAAAGAAACCACATTTCGTGGCTAAATAGGTGAAACGAGACCTACTAGCCTCGAGTTCTGAAATCGAAATCCAAAAACCTAAGATTGTAGAGCTCGAAAAGTAGTGTGAAATCAAGCTAAAAATCACCGAATTCAGAACTCGGAGTCAACGGATATTCATAAAACCGTTTACGTAAAGAAGCCACATTTCGCGGCTAACTAGGTGAAACGAGACCAACTAGCCACGAGTTCTGAAATCAAAATCAGAAGCGCCGGGATCGTAGAGCTCGAAAAGTAGTGTGAAATCAAGCTAAAAATCACCGAATTCAGAACTCGGAGTCAACGGATATTCATAAAACCGTTTACGTAAAGAAACCACATTTCGCGGCTAAATAGGTGAAACGAGACCTACTAGCCACGAGTTCCGAAATCGAAATCCGAAAACCCAGGATTGTAGAGCTCGAAAAGTAGTGTGAAATCAAGCTAAAAATCACCGAATTCAGAACTCGGAGTCAACGGATATTCATAAAACCGTTTACGTAAAGAAACCACATTTCGCAGCTAAATAGGTGAAACGAGACCTACTAGCCACGAGTTCTGAAATCGAAATCCGAAAACCCAGGATTGTAGAGCTCGAAAAGTAGTGTGTAATCAAGCTAAAAATCACCGAATTCAGAACTCGGAGTCAACGGATATTCATAAAACCGTTTACGTAAAGAAATCGCATTTCGCGGCTAACTAGGTGAAACGAGACCTACTAGCCACGAGTTCTGAAATCGAAATCCGAAAACCCAGGATTGTAGAGCTCGAAAGGTAGTGTGATATCAAGCTAAAAATCACCGAATTCAGAACTCGGAGTCAACGGATATTCATAAAACCGTTTACGTAAAGAAACCACATTTCGCGGCTAAATAGGTGAAACGAGACCTACTAGCCACGAGTTCCGAAATCGAAATCCGAAAACCCAGGATTGTAGAGCTCGAAAAGTAGTGTGAAATCAAGCTAAAAATCACCGAATTCAGAACTCGGAGTCAACGGATATTCATAAAACCGTTTACGTAAAGAAACCACATTTCGCGGCTAACTAGGTGAAACGAGACCTACTAGCCACGAGTTCGGAAATCGAAATCCGAAAATCTATTATTGTAGAGCTCGAAAAGTAGTGTGAAATCAATCTAAAAATCACCGAATTCAGAACTCGGAGTCAACGGATATTCATAAAACCGTTTACGTAAAGAAACTACATTTCGCGGCTAACTAGGTGAAACGAGACCAACTAGCCACGAGTTCTGAAATCAAAATCAGAAATGCCAGGATCGTAGAGCTCGAAAAGTAGTGTGAAATCAAGCAAAAAATCACCGAATTCAGAACTCGTAGTCAACGGATATTCATAAAACCGTTTACGTAAAGAAACCACATTTTACGGCTAACTAGGTGAAACGAGACCAACTAGCCACGAGTTCTGAAATCAAAATCCGAAACACCAGGATCGTAGAGCTCGAAAATTAGTGTGAAATCAAGCTAAAAATCACCGAAGTCAGAACTCGGAGTCAACGGATATTCATAAAACCGTTTACGTAAAGAAACCACATTTCGCGGCTAACTAGGTGAAACGAGACCTACTAGCCACGAGTTCTGAAATCAAAATCCGAAATGCCAAGATTGTAGAGCTCGAAAAGTAGTGTGAAATCAAGCTAAAAATCACCGAATTCAGAACTCGGAGTCAATGGATATTCATAAAACTGTTTACGTAAAGAAACCACATTTCGCGGCTAACTAGGTGAAACGAGACCAACTTGCCACGAGTTCTGAAATCAAAATCAGAAACGCCAGGATCGTAGAGCTCGAAAAGTAGTGTGAAATCAAGCTAAAAATCACCGAATTCAGAACTCGGAGTCAACGGATATTCATAAAACCGTTTACGTAAAGAAACCGCATTTCGCGGCTAACTAGGTGAAACGAGACCTACTAGCCACGAGTTCTGAAATCAAAATCCGAAAACCCAGGATTGTAGAGCTCGAAAGGTAGTGTGATATCAAGTTAAAAATCACCGAATTCAGAACTCGGAGTCAACGGATATTCATAAAACCGTTTACGTAAAGAAACCACATTTCGTGGCTAAATAGGTGAAACGAGACCTACTAGCCACGAGTTCTGAAATCGAAATCCAAAAACCTAAGATTGTAGAGCTCGAAAAGTAGTGTGAAATCAAGCTAAAAATCACCGAATTCAGAACTCGGAGTCAACGGATATTCATAAAACCGTTTACGTAAAGAAGCCACATTTCGCGGCTAACTAGGTGAAACGAGACCAACTAGCCACGAGTTCTGAAATCAAAATCAGAAGCGCCGGGATCGTAGAACTCGAAAAGTAGTGTGAAATCAAGCTAAAAATCACCGAATTCAGAACTCGGAGTCAACGGATATTCATAAAACCGTTTACATAAAGAAACCACATTTCGCGGCTAAATAGGTGAAACGAGACCTACTAGCCACGAGTTCCGAAATCGAAATCCGAAAACCCAGGATTGTAGAGCTCGAAAAGTAGTGTGAAATCAAGCTAAAAATCACCGAATTCAGAACTCGGAGTCAACGGATATTCATAAAACCGTTTACGTAAAGAAACCACATTTCGCGGCTAACTAGGTGAAACGAGACCTACTAGCCACGAGTTCGGAAATCGAAATCCGAAAATCTATTATTGTAGAGCTCGAAAAGTAGTGTGAAATCAAGCTAAAAATCACCGAATTCAGAACTCGGAGTCAACGGATATTCATAAAACCGTTTACGTAAAGAAACTACATTTCGCGGCAAACTAGGTGAAACGAGACCAACTAGCCACGAGTTCTGAAATCAAAATCAGAAATGCCAGGATCGTAGAGCTCGAAAAGTAGTGTGAAATCAAGCTAAAAATCACCGAATTCAGAACTCGTAGTCAACGGATATTCATAAAACCGTTTACGTAAAGAAACCACATTTTACGGCTAACTAGGTGAAACGAGACCAACTAGCCACGAGTTCTGAAATCAAAATCCGAAACACCAGGATCGTAGAGCTCGAAAATTAGTGTGAAATCAAGCTAAAAATCACCGAATTCAGAACTCGGAGTCAACGGATATTCATAAAACCGTTTACGTAAAGAAACCACATTTCGCGGCTAACTAGGTGAAACGAGACCTACTAGCCACGAGTTCTGAAATGAAAATCCGAAATGCCAAGATTGTAGAGCTCGAAAAGTAGTGTGAAATCAAGCTAAAAATCACCGAATTCAGAACTCGGAGTCAATGGATATTCATAAAACTGTTTACGTAAAGAAACCACATTTCGCGGCTAACTAGGTGAAACGAGACCAACTTGCCACGAGTTCTGAAATCAAAATCAGAAACGCCAGGATCGTAGAGCTCGAAAAGTAGTGTGAAATCAAGCTAAAAATCACCGAATTCAGAACTCGGAGTCAACGGATATTCATAAAACGGTTTACGTAAAGAAACCACATTTCGCGGCTAAATAGGTGAAACGAGACCTACTAGCCACGAGTTCTGAAATCGAAATCCGAAAACCCAGGATTGTAGAGCTCGAAAAGTAGTGTGTAATCAAGCTAAAAATCACCGAATTCAGAACTCGGAGTCAACGGATATTCATAAAACCGTTTACGTAAAGAAACCGCATTTCGCGGCTAACTAGGTGAAACGAGACCAACTAGCCACGAGTTCTGAAATCGAAATCCGAAAACCCAGAATTGTAGAGCTTTAAAGTTAGTGTGAAATCAAGCTAAAAATCACCGAATTCAGAACTCGGAGTCAACGGATATTCATAAAACCGTTTACGTAAAGAAACCACATTTCGTGGCTAACTAGGTGAAACGAGACCTACTAGCCACGAGTTCTGAAATTGAAATCCGAAAACCCAGGATTGTAGAGCTCGAAAAGTAGTGTGAAATCAAGCTAAAATCACCGAATTCAGAACTCGGAGTCAACGGATATTCATAAAACCGTTTACGTAAAGAAACCACATTTCGCGGCTAACTAGGTGAAACGAGACCTACTAGCCACGAGTTCTGAAATCGAAATCCGAAATCCTAATATTGTAGAGCTCGAAAAGTAGTGTGAAATCAAGCTAAAAATCACCGAATTCAGAACTCGGAGTCAACGGATATTCATAAAACCGTTTACGTAAAGAAACCACATTTCGCGGCTAAATAGGTGAAACGAGACCAACTAGCCACGAGTTCTGAAATAAAAATCAGAAAAGCCAGGATCGTAGAGCTCGAAAAGTAGTGTGAAATCAAGCAAAAAATCACCGAATTCAGAACTCGGAGTCAACGGATATTCATAAAACCGTTTACGTAAAGAAACCACATTTCGCGGCTAAATAGGTGAAACGAGACCTACTAGCCACGAGTTCTGAAATCGAAATCCGAAAACCCAGGATTGTAGAGCTCGAAAAGTAGTGTGTAATCAAGCTAAAAATCACCGAATTCAGAACTCGGAGTCAACGGATATTCATAAAACCGTTTACGTAAAGAAACCGCATTTCGCGGCTAACTAGGTGAAACGAGACCTACTAGCCACGAGTTCTGAAATCGAAATCCGAAAACCCAGGATTGTAGAGCTCGAAAGGTAGTGTGATATCAAGCTAAAAATCACCGAATTCAGTACTTGGAGTCAACGGATATTCATAAAACCGTTTACGTAAAGAAACCACATTTCGTGGCTAACTAGGTGAAACGAGACCTACTAGCCACGAGTTCTGAAATTGAAATCCGAAAACCCAGGATTGTAGAGCTCGAAAAGTAGTGTGAAATCAAGCTAAAAATCACCGAATTCAGAACTCGGAGTCAACGGATATTCATAAAACCGTTTACGTAAAGAAACCGCATTTCGCGGCTAAATAGGTGAAACGAGACCAACTAGCCACGAGTTCTGAAATCGAAATCCGAAAAACCAGGATTGTAGAGCTCGAAAAGTAGTGTGAAATCAAGCAAAAAATCACCGAATTCAGAACTCGGAGTCAACGGATATTCATAAAACCGTTTACGTAAAGAAACCACATTTCGCGGCTAAATAGGTGAAACGAGACCTACTAGCCACGAGTTCTGAAATCGAAATCCGAAAACCCAGGATTGTAGAGCTCGAAAAGTAGTGTGAAATCAAGCTAAAAATCACCGAATTCAGAACTCGGAGTCAACGGATATTCATAAAACCGTTTACGTAAAGAAACCGCATTTCGCGGCTAACTAGGTGAAACGAGACCAACTAGCCACGAGTTCTGAAATCAAAATCAGAAGCGCCAGGATCGTAGAGCTCGAAAAGTAGTGTGAAATCAAGCTAAAAATCACCGAATTCAGAACTCGGAGTCAACAGATATTCATAAAACCGTTTACGTAAAGAAACCACATTTCGCGGCTAAATAGGTGAAACGAGACCTACTAGCCACGAGTTCTGAAATCGAAATCCGAAAACCCAGGATTGTAGAGCTCGAAAAGTAGTGTGAAATCAAGCTAAAAATCACCGAATTCAGAACTCGGAGTCAACGGATATTCATAAAACCGTTTACGTAAAGAAACCACATTTCGCGGCTAACTAGGTGAAACGAGACCTACTAGCCACGAGTTCGGAAATCGAAATCCGAAAATCCATTATTGTAGAGCTCGAAAAGTAGTGTGAAATCAAGCTAAAAATCACCGAATTCAGAACTCGGAGTCAAAGGATATTCATAAAACCGTTTACGTAAAGAAACTACATTTCGCGGCTAACTAGGTGAAACGAGACCAACTAGCCACGAGTTCTGAAATCAAAATCAGAAATGCCAGGATCGTAGAGCTCGAAAAGTAGTGTGAAATCAAGCTAAAAATCACCGAATTCAGAACTCGGAGTCAACGGATATTCGTAAAAGCGTTTACGTAAAGAAACCACATTTCGCGGCTAACTAGGTGAAACGAGACCAACTAGCCACGAGTTCTGAAATCAAAATCCTAAACACCAGGATCGTAGAGCTCAAAAATTAGTGTGAAATCAAGCTAAAAATCACCGAATTCAGAACTCGGAGTCAACGGATATTCATAAAATCATTTACGTAAAGAAACCACATTTCGCGGCTAACTAGGTGAAACTAGACCTACTAGCCACGAGTTCTGAAATCAAAATCCGAAATGCCAAGATTGTAGAGCTCGAAAAGTAGTGTGAAATCAAGCTAAAAATCACCGAATTCGGAACTCGGAGTCAATGGATATTCATAAAACCGTTTACGTAAAGAAACCACATTTCGCGGCTAACTAGGTGAAACGAGACCAACTAGCCACGAGTTCTGAAATCAAAATCAGAAACCCCAGGATCGTAGAGCTCGAAAACAAGTGTGAAATCAAGCTAAAAATCACCGAATTCATAACTCGGAGTCAACGGATATTCATAAAACCGTTTACGTAAAGAAACCACATTTCGTGGCTAACTAGGTGAAACGAGACCTACTAGCCACGAGTTCTGAAATTGAAATCCGAAAACCCAGGATTGTAGAGCTCGAAAAGTAGTGTGTAATCAAGCTAAAAATCACCGAATTCAGAACTCGGAGTCAACGGATATTCATAAAACCGTTTACGTAAAGAAACCGCATTTCGCGGCTAACTAGGTGAAACGAGACCAACTAGCCACGAGTTCTGAAATCGAAATCCGAAAACCCAGAATTGTAGAGCTTTAAAGTTAGTGTGAAATCAAGCTAAAAATCACCGAATTCAGAACTCGGAGTCAACGGATATTCATAAAACCGTTTACGTAAAGAAACCACATTTCGTGGCTAACTAGGTGAAACGAGACCTACTAGCCACGAGTTCTGAAATTGAAATCCGAAAACCCAGGATTGTAGAGCTCGAAAAGTAGTGTGAAATCAAGCTAAAATCACCGAATTCAGAACTCGGAGTCAACGGATATTCATAAAACCGTTTACGTAAAGAAACCACATTTCGCGGCTAACTAGGTGAAACGAGACCTACTAGCCACGAGTTCTGAAATCGAAATCCGAAATCCTAATATTGTAGAGCTCGAAAAGTAGTGTGAAATCAAGCTAAAAATCACCGAATTCAGAACTCGGAGTCAACGGATATTCATAAAACCGTTTACGTAAAGAAACCACATTTCGCGGCTAAATAGGTGAAACGAGACCAACTAGCCACGAGTTCTGAAATAAAAATCAGAAAAGCCAGGATCGTAGAGCTCGAAAAGTAGTGTGAAATCAAGCAAAAAATCACCGAATTCAGAACTCGGAGTCAACGGATATTCATAAAACCGTTTACGTAAAGAAACCACATTTCGCGGCTAAATAGGTGAAACGAGACCTACTAGCCACGAGTTCTGAAATCGAAATCCGAAAACCCAGGATTGTAGAGCTCGAAAAGTAGTGTGTAATCAAGCTAAAAATCACGGAATTCAGAACTCGGAGTCAACGGATATTCATAAAACCGTTTACGTAAAGAAACCGCATTTCGCGGCTAACTAGGTGAAACGAGACCTACTAGCCACGAGTTCTGAAATCGAAATCCGAAAACCCAGGATTGTAGAGCACGAAAGGTAGTGTGATATCAAGCTAAAAATCACCGAATTCAGAACTTGGAGTCAACGGATATTCATAAAACCGTTTACGTAAAGAAACCACATTTCGTGGCTAACTAGGTGAAACGAGACCTACTAGCCACGAGTTCTGAAATTGAAATCCGAAAACCCAGGATTGTAGAGCTCGAAAAGTAGTGTGAAATCAAGCTAAAAATCACCGAATTCAGAACTCGGAGTCAACGGATATTCATAAAACCGTTTACGTAAAGAAACCGCATTTCGCGGCTAAATAGGTGAAACGAGACCAACTAGCCACGAGTTCTGAAATCGAAATCCGAAAAACCAGGATTGTAGAGCTCGAAAAGTAGTGTGAAATCAAGCAAAAAATCACCGAATTCAGAACTCGGAGTCAACGGATATTCATAAAACCGTTTACGTAAAGAAACCACATTTCGCGGCTAAATAGGTGAAACGAGACCTACTAGCCACGAGTTCTGAAATCGAAATCCGAAAACCCAGGATTGTAGAGCTCGAAAAGTAGTGTGAAATCAAGCTAAAAATCACCGAATTCAGAACTCGGAGTCAACGGATATTCATAAAACCGTTTACGTAAAGAAACCGCATTTCGCGGCTAACTAGGTGAAACGAGACCAACTAGCCACGAGTTCTGAAATCAAAATCAGAAGCGCCAGGATCGTAGAGCTCGAAAAGTAGTGTGAAATCAAGCTAAAAATCACCGAATTCAGAACTCGGAGTCAACAGATATTCATAAAACCGTTTACGTAAAGAAACCACATTTCGCGGCTAAATAGGTGAAACGAGACCTACTAGCCACGAGTTCTGAAATCGAAATCCGAAAACCCAGGATTGTAGAGCTCGAAAAGTAGTGTGAAATCAAGCTAAAAATCACCGAATTCAGAACTCGGAGTCAACGGATATTCATAAAACCGTTTACGTAAAGAAACCACATTTCGCGGCTAACTAGGTGAAACGAGACCTACTAGCCACGAGTTCGGAAATCGAAATCCGAAAATCCATTATTGTAGAGCTCGAAAAGTAGTGTGAAATCAAGCTAAAAATCACCGAATTCAGAACTCGGAGTCAAAGGATATTCATAAAACCGTTTACGTAAAGAAACTACATTTCGCGGCTAACTAGGTGAAACGAGACCAACTAGCCACGAGTTCTGAAATCAAAATCAGAAATGCCAGGATCGTAGAGCTCGAAAAGTAGTGTGAAATCAAGCTAAAAATCACCGAATTCAGAACTCGGAGTCAACGGATATTCGTAAAAGCGTTTACGTAAAGAAACCACATTTCGCGGCTAACTAGGTGAAACGAGACCAACTAGCCACGAGTTCTGAAATCAAAATCCTAAACACCAGGATCGTAGAGCTCAAAAATTAGTGTGAAATCAAGCTAAAAATCACCGAATTCAGAACTCGGAGTCAACGGATATTCATAAAATCATTTACGTAACGAAACCACATTTCGCGGCTAACTAGGTGAAACTAGACCTACTAGCCACGAGTTCTGAAATCAAAATCCGAAATGCCAAGATTGTAGAGCTCGAAAAGTAGTGTGAAATCAAGCTAAAAATCACCGAATTCGGAACTCGGAGTCAATGGATATTCATAAAACCGTTTACGTAAAGAAACCACATTTCGCGGCTAACTAGGTGAAACGAGACCAACTAGCCACGAGTTCTGAAATCAAAATCAGAAACCCCAGGATCGTAGAGCTCGAAAACAAGTGTGAAATCAAGCTAAAAATCACCGAATTCAGAACTCGGAGTCAACGGATATTCATAAAACCGTTTACGTAAAGAAACCACATTTCGCGGCTAAATAGGTGAAACAAGACCTACTAGCCACGAGTTCTGAAATCGAAATCCGAAAACCTAAGATTGTAGAGCTCGAAAAGTAGTGTGAAATCAAGCTAAAAATCACCGAATTCAGAACTCGGAGTCAACGGATATTCATAAAACCGTTTACGTAAAGAAACCGCATTTCGCGGCTAACTAGGTGAAACGAGACCTACTAGCCACGAGTTCTGAAATCGAAATCCGAAAACCCAGGATTGTAGAGCTCGAAAGGTAGTGTGATATCAAGTTAAAAATCACCGAATTCAGAACTCGGAGTCAACGGATATTCATAAAACCGTTTACGTAAAGAAACCACATTTCGTGGCTAAATAGGTGAAACGAGACCTACCAGCCACGAGTTCTGAAATCGAAATCCAAAAACCTAAGATTGTAGAGCTCGAAAAGTAGTGTGAAATCAAGCTAAAAATCACCGAATTCAGAACTCGGAGTCAACGGATATTCATAAAACCGTTTACGTAAAGAAGCCACATTTCGCGGCTAACTAGGTGAAACGAGACCAACTAGCCACGAGTTCTGAAATCAAAATCAGAAGCGCCGGGATCGTAGAGCTCGAAAAGTAGTGTGAAATCAAGCTAAAAATCACCGAATTCAGAACTCGGAGTCAACGGATATTCATAAAACCGTTTACATAAAGAAACCACATTTCGCTGCTAACTAGGTGAAACAAGACCTACTAGCCACGAGTTCTGAAATCAAAATCCGAAACGCTAGGATGGTAGAACTCGAAAAGTAGTCTGAAATCAAGCTAAAAATCACCGAATTCAGAACTCGGAGTAAACGGATATTCATAAAACTGTTTACGTAAAGAAACCACATTTCGTGGCTAACTAGGTGAAACGAGACCTGCTATCCACGAGTTCTGAAATCGAAATACGAAAACCCAGGATTGTTGAGCTCGAAAAGTAGTGTGAAATCAAGCTAAAAATCACCGAATTCAGAACTCGGAGTTAACGGATATTCATAAAACCGTTTACGTAAAGAAACCACATTTCCCGGCTAACTAGGTGAAACGAGACCAACTAGCCACGAGTTCTGAAATCAAAATCCGAAAAAGCTGGATTGTAGAGCTCGAAAAGTAGTGTGAAATCAAGCTAAAAATCACCGAATTCAGAACTCGGAGTCAACGGATATTCATAAAACCGTTTACGTAAAGAAACCGCATTTCGCGGCTAACTAGGTGAAACGAGACCTACTAGCCACGAGTTCTGAAATCGAAATCCGAAAACCCAGGATTGTAGAGCTCGAAAGGTAGTGTGATATCAAGTTAAAAATCACCGAATTCAGAACTCGGAGTCAACGGATATTCATAAAACCGTTTACGTAAAGAAACCACATTTCGTGGCTAAATAGGTGAAACGAGACCTACTAGCCACGAGTTCTGAAATCGAAATCCAAAAACCTAAGATTGTAGAGCTCGAAAAGTAGTGTGAAATCAAGCTAAAAATCACCGAATTCAGAACTCGGAGTCAACGGATATTCATAAAACCGTTTACGTAAAGAAGCCACATTTCGCGGCTAACTAGGTGAAACGAGACCAACTAGCCACGAGTTCTGAAATCAAAATCAGAAGCGCCGGGATCGTAGAGCTCGAAAAGTAGTGTGAAATCAAGCTAAAAATCACCGAATTCAGAACTCGGAGTCAACGGATATTCATAAAACCGTTTACATAAAGAAACCACATTTCGCTGCTAACTAGGTGAAACAAGACCTACTAGCCACGAGTTCTGAAATCAAAATCCGAAACGCTAGGATGGTAGAACTCGAAAAGTAGTCTGAAATCAAGCTAAAAATCACCGAATTCAGAACTCGGAGTAAACGGATATTCATAAAACTGTTTACGTAAAGAAACCACATTTCGTGGCTAACTAGGTGAAACGAGACCTGCTAGCCACGAGTTCTGAAATCGAAATACGAAAACCCAGGATTGTTGAGCTCGAAAAGTAGTGTGAAATCAAGCTAAAAATCACCGAATTCAGAACTCGGAGTTAACGGATATTCATAAAACCGTTTACGTAAAGAAACCACATTTCCCGGCTAACTAGGTGAAACGAGACCAACTAGCCACGAGTTCTGAAATCAAAATCCGAAAAAGCTGGATTGTAGAGCTCGAAAAGTAGTGTGAAATCAAGCTAAAAATCACCGAATTCAGAACTCGGAGTCAACGGATATTCATAAAACCGTTTACGTAAAGAAACCACATTTCGCGGCTAACTAGGTGAAACGAGACCAACTAGCCACGAGTTCTGAAATCAAAATCAGAAGCGCCGGGATCGTAGAGCTCGAAAAGTAGTGTGAAATCAAGCTAAAAATCACCGAATTCAGAACTCGGAGTCAACGGATATTCATAAAACCGTTTACATAAAGAAACCACATTTCGCGGCTAAATAGGTGAAACGAGACCTACTAGCCACGAGTTCCGAAATCGAAATCCGAAAACCCAGGATTGTAGAGCTCGAAAAGTAGTGTGAAATCAAGCTAAAAATCACCGAATTCAGAACTCGGAGTCAACGGATATTCATAAAACCGTTTACGTAAAGAAACCACATTTCGCGGCTAACTAGGTGAAACGAGACCTACTAGCCACGAGTTCGGAAATCGAAATCCGAAAATCTATTATTGTAGAGCTCGAAAAGTAGTGTGAAATCAAGCTAAAAATCACCGAATTCAGAACTCGGAGTCAACGGATATTCATAAAACCGTTTACGTAAAGAAACTACATTTCGCGGCAAACTAGGTGAAACGAGACCAACTAGCCACGAGTTCTGAAATCAAAATCAGAAATGCCAGGATCGTAGAGCTCGAAAAGTAGTGTGAAATCAAGCTAAAAATCACCGAATTCAGAACTCGTAGTCAACGGATATTCATAAAACCGTTTACGTAAAGAAACCATATTTTACGGCTAACTAGGTGAAACGATACCAACTAGCCACGAGTTCTGAAATCAAAATCCGAAACACCAGGATCGTAGAGCTCGAAAATTAGTGTGAAATCAAGCTAAAAATCACCGAATTCAGAACTCGGAGTCAACGGATATTCATAAAACCGTTTACGTAAAGAAACCACATTTCGCGGCTAACTAGGTGAAACGAGACCTACTAGCCACGAGTTCTGAAATCAAAATCCGAAATGCCAAGATTGTAGAGCTCGAAAAGTAGTGTGAAATCAAGCTAAAAATCACCGAATTCAGAACTCGGAGTCAATGGATATTCATAAAACTGTTTACGTAAAGAAACCACATTTCGCGGCTAACTAGGTGAAACGAGACCAACTTGCCACGAGTTCTGAAATCAAAATCAGAAATGCCAGGATCGTAGAGCTCGAAAAGTAGTGTGAAATCAAGCTAAAAATCACCGAATTCAGAACTCGGAGTCAACGGATATTCATAAAACGGTTTACGTAAAGAAACCACATTTCGCGGCTAAATAGGTGAAACGAGACCTACTAGCCACGAGTTCTGAAATCGAAATCCGAAAACCCAGGATTGTAGAGCTCGAAAAGTAGTGTGTAATCAAGCTAAAAATCACCGAATTCAGAACTCGGAGTCAACGGATATTCATAAAACCGTTTACGTAAAGAAACCGCATTTCGCGGCTAACTAGGTGAAACGAGACCAACTAGCCACGAGTTCTGAAATCGAAATCCGAAAACCCAGAATTGTAGAGCTTTAAAGTTAGTGTGAAATCAAGCTAAAAATCACCGAATTCAGAACT
Source organism: Euonymus europaeus (assembly GCA_963580455.1). Classification (NCBI taxonomy): domain Eukaryota; kingdom Viridiplantae; phylum Streptophyta; class Magnoliopsida; order Celastrales; family Celastraceae; genus Euonymus; species Euonymus europaeus. The sequence continues at coordinate 1,111,203 of OY756964.1, forward strand.
CGGAGTCAACGGATATTCATAAAACCGTTTACGTAAAGAAACCACATTTCGTGGCTAACTAGGTGAAACGAGACCTACTAGCCACGAGTTCTGAAATTGAAATCCGAAAACCCAGGATTGTAGAGCTCGAAAAGTAGTGTGAAATCAAGCTAAAATCACCGAATTCAGAACTCGGAGTCAACGGATATTCATAAAACCGTTTACGTAAAGAAACCACATTTCGCGGCTAACTAGGTGAAACGAGACCTACTAGCCACGAGTTCTGAAATCGAAATCCGAAATCCTAATATTGTAGAGCTCGAAAAGTAGTGTGAAATCAAGCTAAAAATCACCGAATTCAGAACTCGGAGTCAACGGATATTCATAAAACCGTTTACGTAAAGAAACCACATTTCGCGGCTAAATAGGTGAAACGAGACCAACTAGCCACGAGTTCTGAAATAAAAATCAGAAAAGCCAGGATCGTAGAGCTCGAAAAGTAGTGTGAAATCAAGCAAAAAATCACCGAATTCAGAACTCGGAGTCAACGGATATTCATAAAACCGTTTACGTAAAGAAACCACATTTCGCGGCTAAATAGGTGAAACGAGACCTACTAGCCACGAGTTCTGAAATCGAAATCCGAAAACACAGGATTGTAGAGCTCGAAAAGTAGTGTGTAATCAAGCTAAAAATCACCGAATTCAGAACTCGGAGTCAACGGATATTCATAAAATCATTTACGTAAAGAAACCACATTTCGCGGCTAACTAGGTGAAACTAGACCTACTAGCCACGAGTTCTGAAATCAAAATCCGAAATGCCAAGATTGTAGAGCTCGAAAAGTAGTGTGAAATCAAGCTAAAAATCACCGAATTCGGAACTCGGAGTCAATGGATATTCATAAAACCGTTTACGTAAAGAAACCACATTTCGCGGCTAACTAGGTGAAACGAGACCAACTAGCCACGAGTTCTGAAATCAAAATCAGAAACCCCAGGATCGTAGAGCTCGAAAACAAGTGTGAAATCAAGCTAAAAATCACCGAATTCAGAACTCGGAGTCAACGGATATTCATAAAACCGTTTACGTAAAGAAACCACATTTCGCGGCTAAATAGGTGAAACAAGACCTACTAGCCACGAGTTCTGAAATCGAAATCCGAAAACCTAAGATTGTAGAGCTCGAAAAGTAGTGTGAAATCAAGCTAAAAATCACCGAATTCAGAACTCGGAGTCAACGGATATTCATAAAACCGTTTACGTAAAGAAACCACATTTCGCGGCTAACTAGGTGAAACGAGACCAACTAGCCACGAGTTCTGAAATCAAAATCAGAAACGCCAGGATCGTAGAGCTCGAAAAGTAGTGTGAAATCAAGCTAAAAATCACCGAATTCAGAACTCGGAGTCAACGGATATTCATAAAACCGTTTACGTAAAGAAACCACATTTCGCGGCTAACTAGGTGAAACGAGACCTACTAGCCACGAGTTCGGAAATCGAAATCCGAAAATCTATTATTGTAGAGCTCGAAAAGTAGTGTGAAATCAAGCTAAAAATCACCGAATTCAGAACTCGGAGTCAACGGATATTCATAAAACCGTTTACGTAAAGAAACTACATTTCACGGCTAACTAGGTGAAACGAGACCAACTAGCCACGAGTTCTGAAATCAAAATCAGAAATGCCAGGATCGTAGAGCTCGAAAAGTAGTGTGAAATCAAGCTAAAAATCACCGAATTCAGAACTCGTAGTCAACGGATATTCATAAAACCGTTTACGTAAAGAAACCACATTTTACGGCTAACTAGGTGAAACGAGACCAACTAGCCACGAGTTCTGAAATCAAAATCCGAAACACCAGGATCGTAGAGCTCGAAAATTAGTGTGAAATCAAGCTAAAAATCACCGAAGTCAGAACTCGGAGTCAACGGATATTCATAAAACCGTTTACGTAAAGAAACCACATTTCGCGGCTAACTAGGTGAAACGAGACCTACTAGCCACGAGTTCTGAAATCAAAATCCGAAATGCCAAGATTGTAGAGATCGAAAAGTAGTGTGAAATCAAGCTAAAAATCACCGAATTCAGAACTCGGAGTCAATGGATATTCATAAAACTGTTTACGTAAAGAAACCACATTTCGCGGCTAACTAGGTGAAACGAGACCAACTTGCCACGAGTTCTGAAATCAAAATCAGAAACGCCAGGATCGTAGAGCTCGAAAAGTAGTGTGAAATCAAGCTAAAAATCACCGAATTCAGAACTCGGAGTCAACGGATATTCATAAAACCGTTAACGTAAAGAAACCGCATTTCGCGGCTAACTAGGTGAAACGAGACCTACTAGCCACGAGTTCTGAAATCGAAATCCGAAAACCCTGGATTGTAGAGCTCGAAAGGTAGTGTGATATCAAGTTAAAAATCACCGAATTCAGAACTCGGAGTCAACGGATATTCATAAAACCGTTTACGTAAAGAAACCACATTTCGTGGCTAAATAGGTGAAACGAGACCTACTAGCCACGAGTTCTGAAATCGAAATCCAAAAACCTAAGATTGTAGAGCTCGAAAAGTAGTGTGAAATCAAGCTAAAAATCACCGAATTCAGAACTCGGAGTCAACGGATATTCATAAAACCGTTTACGTAAAGAAGCCACATTTCGCGGCTAACTAGGTGAAACGAGACCAACTAGCCACGAGTTCTGAAATCAAAATCAGAAGCGCCGGGATCGTAGAGCTCGAAAAGTAGTGTGAAATCAAGCTAAAAATCACCGAATTCAGAACTCGGAGTCAACGGATATTCATAAAACCGTTTACATAAAGAAACCACATTTCGCGGCTAAATAGGTGAAACGAGACCTACTAGCCACGAGTTCCGAAATCGAAATCCGAAAACCCAGGATTGTAGAGCTCGAAAAGTAGTGTGAAATCAAGCTAAAAATCACCGAATTCAGAACTCGGAGTCAACGGATATTCATAAAACCGTTTACGTAAAGAAACCACATTTCGCGGCTAACTAGGTGAAACGAGACCTACTAGCCACGAGTTCGGAAATCGAAATCCGAAAATCTATTATTGTAGAGCTCGAAAAGTAGTGTGAAATCAAGCTAAAAATCACCGAATTCAGAACTCGGAGTCAACGGATATTCATAAAACCGTTTACGTAAAGAAACTACATTTCGCGGCAAACTAGGTGAAACGAGACCAACTAGCCACGAGTTCTGAAATCAAAATCAGAAATTCCAGGATCGTAGAGCTCGAAAAGTAGTGTGAAATCAAGCTAAAAATCACCGAATTCAGAACTCGTAGTCAACGGATATTCATAAAACCGTTTACGTAAAGAAACCACATTTTACGGCTAACTAGGTGAAACGAGACCAACTAGCCACGAGTTCTGAAATCAAAATCCGAAACACCAGGATCGTAGAGCTCGAAAATTAGTGTGAAATCAAGCTAAAAATCACCGAATTCAGAACTCGGAGTCAACGGATATTCATAAAACCGTTTACGTAAAGAAACCACATTTCGCGGCTAACTAGGTGAAACGAGACCTACTAGCCACGAGTTCTGAAATCAAAATCCGAAATGCCAAGATTGTAGAGCTCGAAAAGTAGTGTGAAATCAAGCTAAAAATCACCGAATTCAGAACTCGGAGTCAATGGATATTCATAAAACTGTTTACGTAAAGAAACCACATTTCGCGGCTAACTAGGTGAAACGAGACCAACTTGCCACGAGTTCTGAAATCAAAATCAGAAACGCCAGGATCGTAGAGCTCGAAAAGTAGTGTGAAATCAAGCTAAAAATCACCGAATTCAGAACTCGTAGTCAACGGATATTCATAAAACCGTTTACGTAAAGAAACCACATTTTACGGCTAACTAGGTGAAACGAGACCAACTAGCCACGAGTTCTGAAATCAAAATCCGAAACACCAGGATCGTAGAGCTCGAAAATTAGTGTGAAATCAAGCTAAAAATCACCGAAGTCAGAACTCGGAGTCAACGGATATTCATAAAACCGTTTACGTAAAGAAACCACATTTCGCGGCTAACTAGGTGAAACGAGACCTACTAGCCACGAGTTCTGAAATCAAAATCCGAAATGCCAAGATTGTAGAGATCGAAAAGTAGTGTGAAATCAAGCTAAAAATCACCGAATTCAGAACTCGGAGTCAATGGATATTCATAAAACTGTTTACGTAAAGAAACCACATTTCGCGGCTAACTAGGTGAAACGAGACCAACTTGCCACGAGTTCTGAAATCAAAATCAGAAACGCCAGGATCGTAGAGCTCGAAAAGTAGTGTGAAATCAAGCTAAAAATCACCGAATTCAGAACTCGGAGTCAACGGATATTCATAAAACCGTTAACGTAAAGAAACCGCATTTCGCGGCTAACTAGGTGAAACGAGACCTACTAGCCACGAGTTCTGAAATCGAAATCCGAAAACCCAGGATTGTAGAGCTCGAAAGGTAGTGTGATATCAAGTTAAAAATCACCGAATTCAGAACTCGGAGTCAACGGATATTCATAAAACCGTTTACGTAAAGAAACCACATTTCGTGGCTAAATAGGTGAAACGAGACCTACTAGCCACGAGTTCTGAAATCGAAATCCAAAAACCTAAGATTGTAGAGCTCGAAAAGTAGTGTGAAATCAAGCTAAAAATCACCGAATTCAGAACTCGGAGTCAACGGATATTCATAAAACCGTTTACGTAAAGAAGCCACATTTCGCGGCTAACTAGGTGAAACGAGACCAACTAGCCACGAGTTCTGAAATCAAAATCAGAAGCGCCGGGATCGTAGAGCTCGAAAAGTAGTGTGAAATCAAGCTAAAAATCACCGAATTCAGAACTCGGAGTCAACGGATATTCATAAAACCGTTTACATAAAGAAACCACATTTCGCGGCTAAATAGGTGAAACGAGACCTACTAGCCACGAGTTCCGAAATCGAAATCCGAAAACCCAGGATTGTAGAGCTCGAAAAGTAGTGTGAAATCAAGCTAAAAATCACCGAATTCAGAACTCGGAGTCAACGGATATTCATAAAACCGTTTACGTAAAGAAACCACATTTCGCGGCTAACTAGGTGAAACGAGACCTACTAGCCACGAGTTCGGAAATCGAAATCCGAAAATCTATTATTGTAGAGCTCGAAAAGTAGTGTGAAATCAAGCTAAAAATCACCGAATTCAGAACTCGGAGTCAACGGATATTCATAAAACCGTTTACGTAAAGAAACTACATTTCGCGGCAAACTAGGTGAAACGAGACCAACTAGCCACGAGTTCTGAAATCAAAATCAGAAATTCCAGGATCGTAGAGCTCGAAAAGTAGTGTGAAATCAAGCTAAAAATCACCGAATTCAGAACTCGTAGTCAACGGATATTCATAAAACCGTTTACGTAAAGAAACCACATTTTACGGCTAACTAGGTGAAACGAGACCAACTAGCCACGAGTTCTGAAATCAAAATCCGAAACACCAGGATCGTAGAGCTCGAAAATTAGTGTGAAATCAAGCTAAAAATCACCGAATTCAGAACTCGGAGTCAACGGATATTCATAAAACCGTTTACGTAAAGAAACCACATTTCGCGGCTAACTAGGTGAAACGAGACCTACTAGCCACGAGTTCTGAAATCAAAATCCGAAATGCCAAGATTGTAGAGCTCGAAAAGTAGTGTGAAATCAAGCTAAAAATCACCGAATTCAGAACTCGGAGTCAATGGATATTCATAAAACTGTTTACGTAAAGAAACCACATTTCGCGGCTAACTAGGTGAAACGAGACCAACTTGCCACGAGTTCTGAAATCAAAATCAGAAACGCCAGGATCGTAGAGCTCGAAAAGTAGTGTGAAATCAAGCTAAAAATCACCGAATTCAGAACTCGGAGTCAACGGATATTCATAAAACGGTTTACGTAAAGAAACCACATTTCGCGGCTAAATAGGTGAAACGAGACCTACTAGCCACGAGTTCTGAAATCGAAATCCGAAAACCCAGGATTGTAGAGCTCGAAAAGTAGTGTGTAATCAAGCTAAAAATCACCGAATTCAGAACTCGGAGTCAACGGATATTCATAAAACCGTTTACGTAAAGAAACCGCATTTCGCGGCTAACTAGGTGAAACGAGACCAACTAGCCACGAGTTCTGAAATCGAAATCCGAAAACCCAGAATTGTAGAGCTTTAAAGTTAGTGTGAAATCAAGCTAAAAATCACCGAATTCAGAACTCGGAGTCAACGGATATTCATAAAACCGTTTACGTAAAGAAACCACATTTCGTGGCTAACTAGGTGAAACGAGACCTACTAGCCACGAGTTCTGAAATTGAAATCCGAAAACCCAGGATTGTAGAGCTCGAAAAGTAGTGTGAAATCAAGCTAAAATCACCGAATTCAGAACTCGGAGTCAACGGATATTCATAAAACCGTTTACGTAAAGAAACCACATTTCGCGGCTAACTAGGTGAAACGAGACCTACTAGCCACGAGTTCTGAAATCGAAATCCGAAATCCTAATATTGTAGAGCTCGAAAAGTAGTGTGAAATCAAGCTAAAAATCACCGAATTCAGAACTCGGAGTCAACGGATATTCATAAAACCGTTTACGTAAAGAAACCACATTTCGCGGCTAAATAGGTGAAACGAGACCAACTAGCCACGAGTTCTGAAATAAAAATCAGAAAAGCCAGGATCGTAGAGCTCGAAAAGTAGTGTGAAATCAAGCAAAAAATCACCGAATTCAGAACTCGGAGTCAACGGATATTCATAAAACCGTTTACGTAAAGAAACCACATTTCGCGGCTAAATAGGTGAAACGAGACCTACTAGCCACGAGTTCTGAAATCGAAATCCGAAAACACAGGATTGTAGAGCTCGAAAAGTAGTGTGTAATCAAGCTAAAAATCACCGAATTCAGAACTTGGAGTCAACGGATATTCATAAAACCGTTTACGTAAAGAAACCACATTTCGTGGCTAACTAGGTGAAACGAGACCTACTAGCCACGAGTTCTGAAATTGAAATCCGAAAACCCAGGATTGTAGAGCTCGAAAAGTAGTGTGAAATCAAGCTAAAAATCACCGAATTCAGAACTCGGAGTCAACGGATATTCATAAAACCGTTTACGTAAAGAAACCGCATTTCGCGGCTAAATAGGTGAAACGAGACCAACTAGCCACGAGTTCTGAAATCGAAATCCGAAAAACCAGGATTGTAGAGCTCGAAAAGTAGTGTGAAATCAAGCAAAAAATCACCGAATTCAGAACTCGGAGTCAACGGATATTCATAAAACCGTTTACGTAAAGAAACCACATTTCGCGGCTAAATAGGTGAAACGAAACCTACTAGCCACGAGTTCTGAAATCGAAATCCGAAAATCCAGGATTGTAGAGCTCGAAAAGTAGTGTGAAATCAAGCTAAAAATCACCGAATTCAGAACTCGGAGTCAACGGATATTCATAAAACCGTTTACGTAAAGAAACCGCATTTCGCGGCTAACTAGGTGAAACGAGACCAACTAGCCACGAGTTCTGAAATCAAAATCAGAAGCGCCAGGATCGTAGAGCTCGAAAAGTAGTGTGAAATCAAGCTAAAAATCACCGAATTCAGAACTCGGAGTCAACAGATATTCATAAAACCGTTTACGTAAAGAAACCACATTTCGCGGCTAAATAGGTGAAACGAGACCTACTAGCCACGAGTTCTGAAATCGAAATCCGAAAACCCAGGATTGTAGAGCTCGAAAAGTAGTGTGAAATCAAGCTAAAAAATCACCGAATTCAGAACTCGGAGTCAACGGATATTCATAAAACCGTTTACGTAAAGAAACCACATTTCGCGGCTAACTAGGTGAAACGAGACCTACTAGCCACGAGTTCGGAAATCGAAATCCGAAAATCCATTATTGTAGAGCTCGAAAAGTAGTGTGAAATCAAGCTAAAAATCACCGAATTCAGAACTCGGAGTCAATGGATATTCATAAAACCGTTTACGTAAAGAAACTACATTTCGCGGCTAACTAGGTGAAACGAGACCAACTAGCCACGAGTTCTGAAATCAAAATCAGAAATGCCAGGATCGTAGAGCTCGAAAAGTAGTGTGAAATCAAGCTAAAAATCACCGAATTCAGAACTCGGAGTCAACGGATATTCGTAAAAGCGTTTACGTAAAGAAACCACATTTCGCGGCTAACTAGGTGAAACGAGACCAACTAGCCACGAGTTCTGAAATCAAAATCCTAAACACCAGGATCGTAGAGCTCAAAAATTAGTGTGAAATCAAGCTAAAAATCACCGAATTCAGAACTCGGAGTCAACGGATATTCATAAAATCATTTACGTAAAGAAACCACATTTCGCGGCTAACTAGGTGAAACTAGACCTACTAGCCACGAGTTCTGAAATCAAAATCCGAAATGCCAAGATTGTAGAGCTCGAAAAGTAGTGTGAAATCAAGCTAAAAATCACCGAATTCGAAACTCGGAGTCAATGGATATTCATAAAACCGTTTACGTAAAGAAACCACATTTCGCGGCTAACTAGGTGAAACGAGACAAACTAGCCACGAGTTCTGAAATCAAAATCAGAAACCCCAGGATCGTAGAGCTCGAAAACAAGTGTGAAATCAAGCTAAAAATCACCGAATTCAGAACTCGGAGTCAACGGATATTCATAAAACCGTTTACGTAAAGAAACCACATTTCGCGGCTAAATAGGTGAAACAAGACCTACTAGCCACGAGTTCTGAAATCGAAATCCGAAAACCTAAGATTGTAGAGCTCGAAAAGTAGTGTGAAATCAAGCTAAAAATCACCGAATTCAGAACTCGGAGTCAACGGATATTCATAAAACCGTTTACGTAAAGAAACCACATTTCGCGGCTAACTAGGTGAAACGAGACCAACTAGCCACGAGTTCTGAAATCAAAATCAGAAACGCCAGGATCGTAGAGCTCGAAAAGTAGTGTGAAATCAAGCTAAAAATCACCGAATTCAGAACTCGGAGTCAACGGATATTCATAAAACCGTTTACGTAAAGAAACCACATTTCGCGGCTAAATAGGTGAAACGAGACCTACTAGCCACGAGTTCTGAAATCGAAATCCGAAATCCTAAGATTGTAGAGCTCGAAAAGTAGTGTGAAATCAAGCAAAAAATCACCGAATTCAGAACTCGGAGTCAACGGATATTCATAAAACCGTTTACGTAAAGAAACCACAATTCGCGGCTAACTAGGTGAAACGAGACCAACTAGCCACGAGTTCTGAAATCAAAATCAGAAACGCCAGGATCGTAGAGCTCGAAAAGTAGTGTGAAATCAAGCTAAAAATCACCGAATTCAGAAATCGGAGACAACGGATATTCATAAAACCGTTTACGTAAAGAAACCACATTTCGTGGCTAACTAGGTGAAACGAGACCTACTAGCCACGAGTTCTGAAATTGAAATCCGAAAACCCAGGATTGTAGAGCTCGAAAAGTAGTGTGAAATCAAGCTAAAAATCACCGAATTCAGAACTCGGAGTCAATGGATATTCATAAAACCGTTTACGTAAAGAAACCACATTTCGCGGCTAACTAGGTGAAACGAGACCAACTAGCCACGAGTTCTGAAATCGAAATCCGAAAACCTAATATTGTAGAGCTCGAAAAGTAGTGTGAAATCAAGCTAAAATTCACCGAATTCAGATATCGGAGTCAACGGATATTCATAAAACCGTTTACGTAAAGAAACCACATTTCGCGGCTAACTAGGTGAATCGAGACCAACTAGCCACGAGTTCTGATATCAAAATCAGAAACGCCAGGATCGTAGAGCTCGAAAAGTAGTGTGAAATCAAGCTAAAAATCACCGAATTCAGAACTCGGAGTCAACGGATATTCACAAAACCGTTTACGTAAAGAAACCACATTTCGCGGCTAAATAGGTGAAACGAGACCTACTAGCCACGAGTTCTGAAATCGAAATCCGAAAACCTAAGATTGTAGAGCTCGAAAAGTAGTGTGAAATCAAGCTAAAAATCACCGAATTCAGAACTCGGAGTCAACGGATATTCATAAAACCGTTTACGTAAAGAAACCACATTTCGCGGCTAAATAGGTGAAACGAGACCTACTAGCCACGAGTTCTGAAATCGAAATCCGAAAACCTAAGATTGTAGAGCTCGAAAAGTAGTGTGAAATCAAGCTAAAAATCACCGAATTCAGAACTCGGAGTCAACGGATATTCATAAAACCGTTTACGTAAAGAAACCACATTTCGCGGCTAACTAGGTGAAACGAGACCAACTAGCCACGAGTTCTGAAATCAAAATCCGAAACACCAGGATCGTAGAGCTCAAAAATTAGTGTGAAATCAAGCTAAAAATCACCGAATTCAGAACTCGGAGTCAACGGATATTCATAAAATCATTTACGTAAAGAAACCACATTTCGCGGCTAACTAGGTGAAACTAGACCTACTAGCCACGAGTTCTGAAATCAAAATCCGAAATGCCAAGATTGTAGAGCTCGAAAAGTAGTGTGAAATCAAGCTAAAAATCAACGAATTCAGAACTCGGAGTCAATGGATATTCATAAAACCGTTTACATAAAGAAACCACATTTCGCGGCTAACTAGGTGAAACGAGACCAACTAGCCACGAGTTCTGAAATCAAAATCAGAAACCCCAGGATCGTAGAGCTCGAAAAGTAGTGTGAAATCAAGCTAAAAATCACCGAATTCAGAACTCGGAGTCAACGGATATTCATAAAACCGTTTACGCAAAGAAACCACATTTCGCGGCTAACTAGGTGAAACAAGACCTACTAGCCACGAGTTCTGAAATCGAAATCCGAAAACCTAAGATTGTAGAGCTCGAAAAGTAGTGTGAAATCAAGCTAAAAATCACCGAATTCAGAACTCGGAGTAAACGGATATTCATAAAACCGTTTACGTAAAGAAACCACATTTCGCGGCTAACTAGGTGAAACGAGACCAACTAGCCACGAGTTCTGAAATCAAAATCAGAAATGCCAGGATCGTAGAGCTCGAAAAGTAGTGTGAAATCAAGCTAAAAATCACCGAATTCATAACTCGGAGTCAACGGATATTCATAAAACCGTTTACGTAAAGAAACCACATTTCGCGGCTAAATAGGTGAAACGAGACTTACTAGCCACGAGTTCTGAAATCGAAATCCGAAAACCTAAGATTGTAGAGCTCGAAAAGTAGTGTGAAATCAAGCTAAAAATCACCGAATTCAGAACTCGGAGTCAACGGATATTCATAAAACCGTTTACGTAAAGAAACCACAATTCGCGGCTAACTAGGTGAAACGAGACCAACTAGCCACGAGTTCTGAAATCAAAATCAGAAACGCCAGGATCGTAGAGCTCGAAAAGTAGTGTGAAATCAAGCTAAAAATCACCGAATTCAGAACTCGGAGACAACGGATATTCATAAAACCGTTTACGTAAAGAAACCACATTTCGTGGCTAACTAGGTGAAACGAGACCTACTAGCCACGAGTTCTGAAATTGAAATCCGAAAACCCAGGATTGTAGAGCTCGAAAAGTAGTGTGAAATCAAGCTAAAAATCACCGAATTCAGAACTCGGAGTCAATGGATATTCATAAAACCGTTTACGTAAAGAAACCACATTTCGCGGCTAACTAGGTGAAACGAGACCAACTAGCCACGAGTTCTGAAATCGAAATCCGAAAACCTAATATTGTAGAGCTCGAAAAGTAGTGTGAAATCAAGCTAAAAGTCACCAAATTCAGATATCAGAGTCAATGGATATTCATAAAACCGTTTACGTAAAGAAACCACATTTCGCGGCTAACTAGGTGAAACGAGACCAACTAGCCACGAGTTCTGAAATCAAAATCAGAAACGCCGGGATCGTAGAGCTCGAAAAGTAGTGTGAAATCAAGCTAAAAATCACCGAATGCAGAACTCGGAGTCAACGGATATTCATAAAACCGTTTACGTAAAGAAACCACATTTCGCGGCTAAATAGGTGAAACGAGACCTACTAGCCACGAGTTCTGAAATCGAAATCCGAAAACCTAAGATTGTAGAGCTCGAAAAGTAGTGTGAAATCAAGCTAAAAATCACCGAATTCAGAACTCGGAGTCAACGGATATTCATAAAACCGTTTACGTAAAGAAACCACATTTCGTGGCTAACTAGGTGAAACGAGACCAACTAGCCACGAGTTCTGAAATTGAAATCCGAAAACCCAGGATTGTAGAGCTCGAAAAGTAGTGTGAAATCAAGCTAAAAATCACCGAATTCAGAACTCGGAGTCAACGGATATTCATAAAACCGTTTACGTAAAGAAACAACATTTCGCGGCTAACTAGGTGAAACGAGGCCTACTAGCCACGAGTTCTGAAATCGAAATCCAAAAACCCAGGATTGTAGAGCTCGAAAAGTAGTGTGAAATCAAGCTAAAAATCACCGAATTCAGAACTCGGAGTAAACGGATATTCATAAAACCGTTTACGTAAAGAAACCACATTTCGCGGCTAACTAGGTGAAACGAGACCAACTAGCCACGAGTTCTGAAATCAAAATCAGAAACGCCAGGATCGTAGAGCTCGAAAAGTAGTGTGAAATCAAGCTAAAAATCACCGAATTCATAACTCGGAGTCAACGGATATTCATAAAACCGTTTACGTAAAGAAACCACATTTCGCGGCTAAATAGGTGAAACGAGACCTACTAGCCACGAGTTCTGAAATCGAAATCCGAAAACCTAAGATTGTAGAGCTCGAAAAGTAGTGTGAAATCAAGCTAAAAATCACCGAATTCAGAACTCGGAGTCAACGGATATTCATAAAACCGTTTACGTAAAGAAACCACAATTCGCGGCTAACTAGGTGAAACGAGACCAACTAGCCACGAGTTCTGAAATCAAAATCAGAAACGCCAGGATCGTAGAGCTCGAAAAGTAGTGTGAAATCAAGCTAAAAATCACCGAATTCAGAACTCGGAGACAACGGATATTCATAAAACCGTTTAAGTAAAGAAACCACATTTCGTGGCTAACTAGGTGAAACGAGACCTACTAGCCACGAGTTCTGAAATTGAAATTCGAAAACCCAGGATTGTAGAGCTCGAAAAGTAGTGTGAAATCAAGCTAAAAATCACCGAATTCAGAACTCGGAGTCAATGGATATTCATAAAACCGTTTACGTAAAGAAACCACATTTCGCGGCTAACTAGGTGAAACGAGACCAACTAGCCACGAGTTCTGAAATCGAAATCCGAAAACCTAATATTGTAGAGCTCGAAAAGTAGTGTGAAATCAAGCTAAAAGTCACCAAATTCAGATATCAGAGTCAATGGATATTCATAAAACCGTTTACGTAAAGAAACCACATTTCGCGGCTAACTAGGTGAAACGATACCAACTAGCCACGAGTTCTGAAATCAAAATCAGAAACGCCGGGATCGTAGAGCTCGAAAAGTAGTGTGAAATCAAGCTAAAAATCACCGAATTCAGAACTCGGAGTCAACGGATATTCATAAAACCGTTTACGTAAAGAAATCACATTTCGCGGCTAAATAGGTGAAACGAGACCTACTAGCCACGAGTTCTGAAATCGAAATCCGAAAACCTAAGATTGTAGAGCTCGAAAAGTAGTGTGAAATCAAGCTAAAAATCACCGAATTCAGAACTCGGAGTCAACGGATATTCATAAAACCGTTTACGTAAAGAAACCACATTTCGGGGCTAACTAGGTGAAACGAGACCAACTAGCCACGAGTTCTGAAATTGAAATCCGAAAACCCAGGATTGTAGAGCTCGAAAAGTAGTGTGAAATCAAGCTAAAAATCACCGAATTCAGAACTCGGAGTCAACGGATATTCATAAAACCGTTTACGTAAAGAAACAACATTTCGCGGCTAACTAGGTGAAACGAGGCCTACTAGCCACGAGTTCTGAAATCGAAATCCAAAAACCCAGGATTGTAGAGCTCGAAAAGTAGTGTGAAATCAAGCTAAAAATCACCGAATTCAGAACTCGGAGTCAACGGATATTCATAAAACCGTTTACGTAAAGAAACCACATTTCGCGGCTAACTAGGTGAAACGAGACCAACTAGCCACGAGTTCCGAAATCAAAATCCGAAACGCCAGGATCGTAGAGCTCGAAAACTAGTGTGAAATAAAGCAAAAAATCACCGAATTCAGAACTCGGAGTCAACGGATATTCATAAAACCGTTTACGTAAAGAAACCACATTTCGCGGCTAACTAGGTGAAACGAGGCCTACTAGCCACGAGTTCTGAAATCGAAATCCGAAAACCCAGGATTGTAGAGCTCGAAAAGTAGTGTGAAATCAAGCTAAAAATCACCGAATTCAGAACTCGGAGTCAACGGATATTCATAAAACCGTTTACTTAAAGAAACCACATTTCGCGGCTAACTAGGTGAAACGAGACCTACTAGCCACGAGTTCTGATATCAAAATCCAAAAACCCAGGATTGTAGAGCTCGAAAAGTAGTGTGAAATCAAGCTAAAAATCACCCGAATTCAAAACTCGGAGTCAACGATTATTCATAAAACCGTTTACGAAAAGAAACCACATTTCGCGGCTAACTAGGTGAAATGAGAACTACTAGCCACGAGTTCTGAAATCGAAATCCGAAAACCTAAGATTGTAGAGCTCGAAAAGTAGTGTGAAATCAAGCTAAAAATCACCGAATTCAGAACTCGGAGTCAACGGATATTCATAAAACCGTTTACGTAAAGAAACCACATTTCGCGGCTAAATAGGTGAAACGAGACCTACTAGCCACGAGTTCTGAAATCGAAATCCGAAAACCCAGGATTGTAGAGCTCGAAAGTAGTGTGTAATCAAGCTAAAAATCACCGAATTCAGAACTCGGAGTCAACGGATATACATAAAACCGTTTACGTAAAGAAACCACATTTCGCGGCTAACTAGGTTAAACGAGACCAACTAGCCACGAGTTCTTAAATCAAAATTCAGAACCCCAGGAACGTAGAGCTCGAAGAGTAGTGTGAAATCAAGCTAAAAATCACCGAATTCAGAACTCGGAGTCAACGGATATTCATAAAACCGTTTACATAAAGAAACCACATTTCGCGACTAACTAGGTGAAACGAGACCTACAAGCCCCGAGTTCTGAAATCAAAATCCAAAAACCCAAGATTGTAGAGCTCGAAAAGTAGTGTGAAATCAAGCTAAAAATCACCGAATTCAGAACTCGGAGTCAACGGATATTCATAAAACCGTTTACGTAAAGAAACCACATTTCGCGGCTAACTAGATGGAACGAGACCTACAAGTCTCGAGTTCTGAAATCAAAATCCGAAACGCTAGGATTGTAGAGCTCGAAAATTAGTGTGAAATCAAGCTAAAAATCACCGAATTCAGAACTCGGAGTCAACGGATATTCATAAAACCGTTTACGTAAAGAAACAACATTTCGCGGCTAACTAGGTGAAACGAGGCCTACTAGCCACGAGTTCTGAAATCGAAATCCAAAAACCCAGGATTGTAGAGCTCGAAAAGTAGTGTGAAATCAAGCTAAAAATCACCGAATTCAGAACTCGGAGTCAACGGATATTCATAAAACCGTTTACGTAAAGAAACCACATTCCGCGGCTAACTAGGTGAAACGAGACCAACTAGCCACGAATTCTGAATTCAAAATCCAGAACACCAGGAACGTAGAGCTCGAAAAGTAGTGTGAAATCAAGCTAAAAATCACCGAATTCAGAACTCGGAGTCAACGGATATTCATAAAACCGTTTACGTAAACAAACCACATTTCGCGGCTAAATAGGTGAAACGAGACCTACTAGCCACGAGTTCTGAAATCGAAATCCGAAAACCCAGGATTGTAGAGCTCGAAAGTAGTGTGTAATCAAGCTAAAAATCACCGAATTCAGAACTCGGAGTCAACGGATATTCATAAAACCGTTTACGTAAAGAAACCACATTTCGCGGCTAAATAGGTGAAACGAGACCTACTAGCCACGAGTTCTGAAATCGAAATCCGAAAACCCAGGATTGTAGAGCTCGAAAGTAGTGTGTAATCAAGCTAAAAATCACCGAATTCAGAACTCGGAGTCAACGGATATACATAAAACCGTTTACGTAAAGAAACCACATTTCGCGGCTAACTAGGTTAAACGAGACCAACTAGCCACGAGTTCTTAAATCAAAATCAGAAATGCCAGGATCGTAGAGCTCGAAAAGTGGTGTGAAATCAAGCTAAAAATCACCGAATTCAGAACTCGGAGTCAACGGATATTCATAAAACCGTTTACATAAAGAAACCACATTTCGCGACTAACTAGGTGAAACGAGACCTACAAGCCCCGAGTTCTGAAATCAAAATCCAAAAACCCAAGATTGTAGAGCTCGAAAAGTAGTGTGAAATCAAGCTAAAAATCACCGAATTCAGAACTCGGAGTCAACGGATATTCATAAAACCGTTTACGTAAAGAAACCACATTTCGCGGCTAACTAGGTGAAACGAGACCAACTAGCCACGAGTTCTGAAATCAAAATCAGAAATGCCAGGATCGTAGAGCTCGAAAAGTAGTGTGAAATCAAGCTAAAAATCACCGAATTCATAACTCGGAGTCAACGGATATTCATAAAACCGTTTACGTAAAGAAACCACATTTCGCGGCTAAATAGGTGAAACGAGACTTACTAGCCACGAGTTCTGAAATCGAAATCCGAAAACCTAAGATTGTAGAGCTCGAAAAGTAGTGTGAAATCAAGCTAAAAATCACCGAATTCAGAACTCGGAGTCAACGGATATTCATAAAACCGTTTACGTAAAGAAACCACAATTCGCGGCTAACTAGGTGAAACGAGACCAACTAGCCACGAGTTCTGAAATCAAAATCAGAAACGCCAGGATCGTAGAGCTCGAAAAGTAGTGTGAAATCAAGCTAAAAATCACCGAATTCAGAACTCGGAGACAACGGATATTCATAAAACCGTTTACGTAAAGAAACCACATTTCGTGGCTAACTAGGTGAAACGAGACCTACTAGCCACGAGTTCTGAAATTGAAATCCGAAAACCCAGGATTGTAGAGCTCGAAAAGTAGTGTGAAATCAAGCTAAAAATCACCGAATTCAGAACTCGGAGTCAATGGATATTCATAAAACCGTTTACGTAAAGAAACCACATTTCGCGGCTAACTAGGTGAAACGAGACCAACTAGCCACGAGTTCTGAAATCGAAATCCGAAAACCTAATATTGTAGAGCTCGAAAAGTAGTGTGAAATCAAGCTAAAAGTCACCAAATTCAGATATCAGAGTCAATGGATATTCATAAAACCGTTTACGTAAAGAAACCACATTTCGCGGCTAACTAGGTGAAACGAGACCAACTAGCCACGAGTTCTGAAATCAAAATCAGAAACGCCGGGATCGTAGAGCTCGAAAAGTAGTGTGAAATCAAGCTAAAAATCACCGAATGCAGAACTCGGAGTCAACGGATATTCATAAAACCGTTTACGTAAAGAAACCACATTTCGCGGCTAAATAGGTGAAACGAGACCTACTAGCCACGAGTTCTGAAATCGAAATCCGAAAACCTAAGATTGTAGAGCTCGAAAAGTAGTGTGAAATCAAGCTAAAAATCACCGAATTCAGAACTCGGAGTCAACGGATATTCATAAAACCGTTTACGTAAAGAAACCACATTTCGTGGCTAACTAGGTGAAACGAGACCAACTAGCCACGAGTTCTGAAATTGAAATCCGAAAACCCAGGATTGTAGAGCTCGAAAAGTAGTGTGAAATCAAGCTAAAAATCACCGAATTCAGAACTCGGAGTCAACGGATATTCATAAAACCGTTTACGTAAAGAAACAACATTTCGCGGCTAACTAGGTGAAACGAGGCCTACTAGCCACGAGTTCTGAAATCGAAATCCAAAAACCCAGGATTGTAGAGCTCGAAAAGTAGTGTGAAATCAAGCTAAAAATCACCGAATTCAGAACTCGGAGTAAACGGATATTCATAAAACCGTTTACGTAAAGAAACCACATTTCGCGGCTAACTAGGTGAAACGAGACCAACTAGCCACGAGTTCTGAAATCAAAATCAGAAACGCCAGGATCGTAGAGCTCGAAAAGTAGTGTGAAATCAAGCTAAAAATCACCGAATTCATAACTCGGAGTCAACGGATATTCATAAAACCGTTTACGTAAAGAAACCACATTTCGCGGCTAAATAGGTGAAACGAGACCTACTAGCCACGAGTTCTGAAATCGAAATCCGAAAACCTAAGATTGTAGAGCTCGAAAAGTAGTGTGAAATCAAGCTAAAAATCACCGAATTCAGAACTCGGAGTCAACGGATATTCATAAAACCGTTTACGTAAAGAAACCACAATTCGCGGCTAACTAGGTGAAACGAGACCAACTAGCCACGAGTTCTGAAATCAAAATCAGAAACGCCAGGATCGTAGAGCTCGAAAAGTAGTGTGAAATCAAGCTAAAAATCACCGAATTCAGAACTCGGAGACAACGGATATTCATAAAACCGTTTAAGTAAAGAAACCACATTTCGTGGCTAACTAGGTGAAACGAGACCTACTAGCCACGAGTTCTGAAATTGAAATTCGAAAACCCAGGATTGTAGAGCTCGAAAAGTAGTGTGAAATCAAGCTAAAAATCACCGAATTCAGAACTCGGAGTCAATGGATATTCATAAAACCGTTTACGTAAAGAAACCACATTTCGCGGCTAACTAGGTGAAACGAGACCAACTAGCCACGAGTTCTGAAATCGAAATCCGAAAACCTAATATTGTAGAGCTCGAAAAGTAGTGTGAAATCAAGCTAAAAGTCACCAAATTCAGATATCAGAGTCAATGGATATTCATAAAACCGTTTACGTAAAGAAACCACATTTCGCGGCTAACTAGGTGAAACGATACCAACTAGCCACGAGTTCTGAAATCAAAATCAGAAACGCCGGGATCGTAGAGCTCGAAAAGTAGTGTGAAATCAAGCTAAAAATCACCGAATTCAGAACTCGGAGTCAACGGATATTCATAAAACCGTTTACGTAAAGAAATCACATTTCGCGGCTAAATAGGTGAAACGAGACCTACTAGCCACGAGTTCTGAAATCGAAATCCGAAAACCTAAGATTGTAGAGCTCGAAAAGTAGTGTGAAATCAAGCTAAAAATCACCGAATTCAGAACTCGGAGTCAACGGATATTCATAAAACCGTTTACGTAAAGAAACCACATTTCGGGGCTAACTAGGTGAAACGAGACCAACTAGCCACGAGTTCTGAAATTGAAATCCGAAAACCCAGGATTGTAGAGCTCGAAAAGTAGTGTGAAATCAAGCTAAAAATCACCGAATTCAGAACTCGGAGTCAACGGATATTCATAAAACCGTTTACGTAAAGAAACAACATTTCGCGGCTAACTAGGTGAAACGAGGCCTACTAGCCACGAGTTCTGAAATCGAAATCCAAAAACCCAGGATTGTAGAGCTCGAAAAGTAGTGTGAAATCAAGCTAAAAATCACCGAATTCAGAACTCGGAGTCAACGGATATTCATAAAACCGTTTACGTAAAGAAACCACATTTCGCGGCTAACTAGGTGAAACGAGACCAACTAGCCACGAGTTCCGAAATCAAAATCCGAAACGCCAGGATCGTAGAGCTCGAAAACTAGTGTGAAATAAAGCAAAAAATCACCGAATTCAGAACTCGGAGTCAACGGATATTCATAAAACCGTTTACGTAAAGAAACCACATTTCGCGGCTAACTAGGTGAAACGAGGCCTACTAGCCACGAGTTCTGAAATCGAAATCCGAAAACCCAGGATTGTAGAGCTCGAAAAGTAGTGTGAAATCAAGCTAAAAATCACCGAATTCAGAACTCGGAGTCAACGGATATTCATAAAACCGTTTACTTAAAGAAACCACATTTCGCGGCTAACTAGGTGAAACGAGACCTACTAGCCACGAGTTCTGATATCAAAATCCAAAAACCCAGGATTGTAGAGCTCGAAAAGTAGTGTGAAATCAAGCTAAAAATCACCCGAATTCAAAACTCGGAGTCAACGATTATTCATAAAACCGTTTACGAAAAGAAACCACATTTCGCGGCTAACTAGGTGAAATGAGAACTACTAGCCACGAGTTCTGAAATCGAAATCCGAAAACCTAAGATTGTAGAGCTCGAAAAGTAGTGTGAAATCAAGCTAAAAATCACCGAATTCAGAACTCGGAGTCAACGGATATTCATAAAACCGTTTACGTAAAGAAACCACATTTCGCGGCTAAATAGGTGAAACGAGACCTACTAGCCACGAGTTCTGAAATCGAAATCCGAAAACCCAGGATTGTAGAGCTCGAAAGTAGTGTGTAATCAAGCTAAAAATCACCGAATTCAGAACTCGGAGTCAACGGATATACATAAAACCGTTTACGTAAAGAAACCACATTTCGCGGCTAACTAGGTTAAACGAGACCAACTAGCCACGAGTTCTTAAATCAAAATTCAGAACCCCAGGAACGTAGAGCTCGAAGAGTAGTGTGAAATCAAGCTAAAAATCACCGAATTCAGAACTCGGAGTCAACGGATATTCATAAAACCGTTTACATAAAGAAACCACATTTCGCGACTAACTAGGTGAAACGAGACCTACAAGCCCCGAGTTCTGAAATCAAAATCCAAAAACCCAAGATTGTAGAGCTCGAAAAGTAGTGTGAAATCAAGCTAAAAATCACCGAATTCAGAACTCGGAGTCAACGGATATTCATAAAACCGTTTACGTAAAGAAACCACATTTCGCGGCTAACTAGATGGAACGAGACCTACAAGTCTCGAGTTCTGAAATCAAAATCCGAAACGCTAGGATTGTAGAGCTCGAAAATTAGTGTGAAATCAAGCTAAAAATCACCGAATTCAGAACTCGGAGTCAACGGATATTCATAAAACCGTTTACGTAAAGAAACAACATTTCGCGGCTAACTAGGTGAAACGAGGCCTACTAGCCACGAGTTCTGAAATCGAAATCCAAAAACCCAGGATTGTAGAGCTCGAAAAGTAGTGTGAAATCAAGCTAAAAATCACCGAATTCAGAACTCGGAGTCAACGGATATTCATAAAACCGTTTACGTAAAGAAACCACATTCCGCGGCTAACTAGGTGAAACGAGACCAACTAGCCACGAATTCTGAATTCAAAATCCAGAACACCAGGAACGTAGAGCTCGAAAAGTAGTGTGAAATCAAGCTAAAAATCACCGAATTCAGAACTCGGAGTCAACGGATATTCATAAAACCGTTTACGTAAACAAACCACATTTCGCGGCTAAATAGGTGAAACGAGACCTACTAGCCACGAGTTCTGAAATCGAAATCCGAAAACCCAGGATTGTAGAGCTCGAAAGTAGTGTGTAATCAAGCTAAAAATCACCGAATTCAGAACTCGGAGTCAACGGATATTCATAAAACCGTTTACGTAAAGAAACCACATTTCGCGGCTAAATAGGTGAAACGAGACCTACTAGCCACGAGTTCTGAAATCGAAATCCGAAAACCCAGGATTGTAGAGCTCGAAAGTAGTGTGTAATCAAGCTAAAAATCACCGAATTCAGAACTCGGAGTCAACGGATATACATAAAACCGTTTACGTAAAGAAACCACATTTCGCGGCTAACTAGGTTAAACGAGACCAACTAGCCACGAGTTCTTAAATCAAAATCAGAAATGCCAGGATCGTAGAGCTCGAAAAGTGGTGTGAAATCAAGCTAAAAATCACCGAATTCAGAACTCGGAGTCAACGGATATTCATAAAACCGTTTACATAAAGAAACCACATTTCGCGACTAACTAGGTGAAACGAGACCTACAAGCCCCGAGTTCTGAAATCAAAATCCAAAAACCCAAGATTGTAGAGCTCGAAAAGTAGTGTGAAATCAAGCTAAAAATCACCGAATTCAGAACTCGGAGTCAACGGATATTCATAAAACCGTTTACGTAAAGAAACCACATTTCGCGGCTAACTAGATGGAACGAGACCTACAAGTATCGAGTTCTGAAATCAAAATCCGAAACGCTAGGATTGTAGAGCTCGAAAATTAGTGTGAAATCAAGCTAAAAATCACCGAATTCAGAACTCGGAGTCAACGGATATTCATAAAACCGTTTACGTAAAGAAACAACATTTCGCGGCTAACTAGGTGAAACGAGGCCTACTAGCCACGAGTTCTGAAATCGAAATCCAAAAACCCAGGATTGTAGAGCTCGAAAAGTAGTGTGAAATCAAGCTAAAAATCACCGAATTCAGAACTTGGAGTCAACGGATATTCATAAAACCGTTTACATAAAGAAACCACATTTCGCGACTAACTAGGTGAAACGAGACCTACAAGCCCCGAGTTCTGAAATCAAAATCCAAAAACCCAAGATTGTAGAGCTCGAAGAGTAGTGTGAAATCAAGCTAAAAATCACCGAATTCAGAACTCGGAGTCAACGGATATTCATAAAACCGTTTACATAAAGAAACCACATTTCGCGACTAACTAGGTGAAACGAGACCTACAAGCCCCGAGTTCTGAAATCAAAATCCAAAAACCCAAGATTGTAGAGCTCGAAAAGTAGTGTGAAATCAAGCTAAAAATCACCGAATTCAGAACTCGGAGTCAACGGATATTCATAAAACCGTTTACGTAAAGAAACCACATTTCGCGGCTAACTAGATGGAACGAGACCTACAAGTCTCGAGTTCTGAAATCAAAATCCGAAACGCTAGGATTGTAGAGCTCGAAAATTAGTGTGAAATCAAGCTAAAAATCACCGAATTCAGAACTCGGAGTCAACGGATATTCATAAAACCGTTTACGTAAAGAAACAACATTTCGCGGCTAACTAGGTGAAACGAGGCCTACTAGCCACGAGTTCTGAAATCGAAATCCAAAAACCCAGGATTGTAGAGCTCGAAAAGTAGTGTGAAATCAAGCTAAAAATCACCGAATTCAGAACTCGGAGTCAACGGATATTCATAAAACCGTTTACGTAAAGAAACCACATTCCGCGGCTAACTAGGTGAAACGAGACCAACTAGCCACGAATTCTGAATTCAAAATCCAGAACACCAGGAACGTAGAGCTCGAAAAGTAGTGTGAAATCAAGCTAAAAATCACCGAATTCAGAACTCGGAGTCAACGGATATTCATAAAACCGTTTACGTAAACAAACCACATTTCGCGGCTAAATAGGTGAAACGAGACCTACTAGCCACGAGTTCTGAAATCGAAATCCGAAAACCCAGGATTGTAGAGCTCGAAAGTAGTGTGTAATCAAGCTAAAAATCACCGAATTCAGAACTCGGAGTCAACGGATATTCATAAAACCGTTTACGTAAAGAAACCACATTTCGCGGCTAAATAGGTGAAACGAGACCTACTAGCCACGAGTTCTGAAATCGAAATCCGAAAACCCAGGATTGTAGAGCTCGAAAGTAGTGTGTAATCAAGCTAAAAATCACCGAATTCAGAACTCGGAGTCAACGGATATACATAAAACCGTTTACGTAAAGAAACCACATTTCGCGGCTAACTAGGTTAAACGAGACCAACTAGCCACGAGTTCTTAAATCAAAATCAGAAATGCCAGGATCGTAGAGCTCGAAAAGTAGTGTGAAATCAAGCTAAAAATCACCGAATTCAGAACTCGGAGTCAACGGATATTCATAAAACCGTTTACGTAAAGAAACCACATTTCGCGGCTAAATAGGTGAAACGAGACCTAATAGCCACGAGTTCTGAAATCGAAATCCGAAAACCCAGGATTGTAGAGCTCGAAAAGTAGTGTGAAATCAAGCTAAAAATCACCGAATTCAGAACTCGGAGTCAACGGATATTCATAAAACCGTTTACGTAAAGAAACCACATTTCGCGGCTAACTAGGTGAAACGAGACCAACTAGCCACGAGTTCTGAAATCAAAATCCAGAACACCAGGAACGTAGAGCTCGAAAAGTAGTGTGAAATCAAGCTAAAAATCACCGAATTCAGAACTCGAAGTCAACGGATATTCATAAAATCGTTTACGTAAAGAAACCACATTTCGCGGCTAACTAGGTGAAACGAGACCTACTAGCCACGAGTTCTGAAATCGAAATCTGAAAATCCAGGATTGTAGAGCTCGAAACGTAGTGTGAAATCAAGCTAAAAATCACCGAATTCAGAACTCGGAGTCAGCGGATATTCATAAAACCGTTTACGTAAAGAAACCACATTTCGCGGCTAACTGGGTGAAACGATACCTACTAGGCACGAGTTCTGAAATCAAAATCCGAAAATCCAGGATTGTAGAGCTCGAAAAGTAGTGTGAAATCAAGCTAAAAATCACCGAATTCAAAACTCGGAGTCAACGGATATTCATAAAACCGTTTACCTAAAGAAACCACATTTCGCGGCTAACTAGGTGGAACGAGACCTACAAGCCACGAGTTCTGAAATCAAAATCCGAAACGCTAGGATTGTAGAGCTCGAAAAGTAGTTTGAAATCAAGCTAAAAATCACCGAAATCAGAACTCGGAGTCAACGGATATTCATAAAACCGTTTACGTAAAGAATCCACATTTCGCGGCTAACTAGGTGAAACGAGGCCTACTAGCCACGAGTTCTGAAATCGAAATCCGAAAACCCAGGATTGTAGAGCTCGAAGAGTAGTGTGAAATCAAGCTAAAAATCACCGAATTCAGAACTCGGAGTCAACGGATATTCATAAAACCGTTTACATAAAGAAACCACATTTCGCGACTAACTAGGTGAAACGAGACCTACAAGCCCCGAGTTCTGAAATCAAAATCCAAAAACCCAAGATTGTAGAGCTCGAAAAGTAGTGTGAAATCAAGCTAAAAATCACCGAATTCAGAACTCGGAGTCAACGGATATTCATAAAACCGTTTACGTAAAGAAACCACATTTCGCGGCTAAATAGGTGAAACGAGACCTACTAGCCACGAGTTCTGAAATCGAAATCCGAAAACCCAGGATTGTAGAGCTCGAAAGTAGTGTGTAATCAAGCTAAAAATCACCGAATTCAGAACTCGGAGTCAACGGATATACATAAAACCGTTTACGTAAAGAAACCACATTTCGCGGCTAAATAGGTTAAACGAGACCAACTAGCCACGAGTTCTTAAATCAAAATCAGAAATGCCAGGAACGTAGAGCTCGAAAAGTAGTGTGAAATCAAGCTAAAAATCACCGAATTCAGAACTCGGAGTCAACGGATATTCATAAAACCGTTTACGTAAGGAAACCACATTTCGCGGCTAAATAGGTGAAACGAGACCTACTAGCCACGAGTTCTGAAATCGAAATCCGAAAACCCAGGATTATAGAGCTCGAAAAGTAGTGTGAAATCAAGCTAAAAATCACCGAATTCAGAACTCGGAGTCAACGGATATTCATAAAACCGTTTACGTAAAGAAACCACATTTCGCGGCTAACTAGATGGAACGAGACCTACAAGTCTCGAGTTCTGAAATCAAAATCCGAAACGCTAGGATTGTAGAGCTCGAAAATTAGTGTGAAATCAAGCTAAAAATCACCGAATTCAGAACTCGGAGTCAACGGATATTCATAAAACCGTTTACGTAAAGAAACAACATTTCGCGGCTAACTAGGTGAAACGAGGCCTACTAGCCACGAGTTCTGAAATCGAAATCCGAAAACCCAGGATTGTAGAGCTCGAAAAGTAGTGTGAAATCGAGCTAAAAATCACCGAATTCAGAATTCGGAGTCAACGGATATTCATAAAACCGGTTACGGAAAGAAACCACATTTTGCGGCTAACTAGGTGAAACGAGACCTACTAGCCACGAGTTCTGAAATCAAAATCCAAAAACCCAGGATTGTAGAGCTCGAAAAGTAGTGTGAAATCAAGCTAAAAATCACCGAATTCAGAACTCGGAGTCAACGGATATTCATAAAACCGTTTACGTAAAGAAACCACATTTCGCGGCTAACTAGGTGAAATGAGACCTACTAGCAACGAGTTCTGAAATCGAAATCCGAAAACCCAGGATTGTAGAGCTCGAAAAGTAGTGTGTAATCAAGCTAAAAATCACCTTATTCAGAACTCGGAGTCAACGGATATTCATAAAACCGTTTACGTAAAGAAACCACATTTCGCGGCTAAATAGGTGAAACGAGACCTACTAGCCACGAGTTCTGAAATCGAAATCCGAAAACCCAGGATTGTAGAACTCGAAAATTAGTGTGTAATCAAGCTAAAAATCACCGAATTCAGAACTCGGAGTCAACGGATATTCATAAAACCGTTTACGTAAAGAAACCACATTTCGCGGCTAAATAGGTGAAATGAGACCTACTAGCCAGAAGTTCTGAAATCAAAATCCGAAACACCACGATTGTGGAGCTCAAAAAGTAGTGTGAAATCAAGCTAAAAATCACCGAATTCAAGACTCGGAGTCAACGGATATTCATAAAACCGTTTACGTAAAGAAACCACATTTCGCGGCTAACTAGATGAAACGAGACCAACTAGCCACGAGTTCTGAAATCAAAATCCGAAACACCAGGCTCGTAGAGCTCGAAAATTAGTGTGAAATCAAGCTAAAAATCAACGAATTCAGAACTCAGAGTCAACCGATATTCATAAAACCGTTTACGTAAAGAAACCACATTTTGCGGCTAACTAGGTCAAACGAGACCAACTAGACCCGAGTTCTGAAATCGAAATCCGAAAACCCAGGATTGTAGAGCTCGAAAAGTAGTGTGAAATCAAGCTAAAAATCACCGAATTCAGAACTCGGAGTCAACGGATATTCATAAAACCGTTTACGTAAGGAAACCACATTTCGCGGCTAACTGGGTGAAACGATACCTACTAGGCACGAGTTCTGAAATCAAAATCCGAAAATCCAGGATTGTAGAGCTCGAAAAGTAGTGTGAAATCAAGCTAAAAATCACCGAATTCAAAACTCGGAGTCAACGGATATTCATAAAACCGTTTACCTAAAGAAACCACATTTCGCGGCTAACTAGGTGGAACGAGACCTACAAGCCACGAGTTCTGAAATCAAAATCCGAAACGCTAGGATTGTAGAGCTCGAAAAGTAGTTTGAAATCAAGCTAAAAATCACCGAAATCAGAACTCGGAGTCAACGGATATTCATAAAACCGTTTACGTAAAGAATCCACATTTCGCGGCTAACTAGGTGAAACGAGGCCTACTAGCCACGAGTTCTGAAATCGAAATCCGAAAACCCAGGATTGTAGAGCTCGAAGAGTAGTGTGAAATCAAGCTAAAAATCACCGAATTCAGAACTCGGAGTCAACGGATATTCATAAAACCGTTTACATAAAGAAACCACATTTCGCGACTAACTAGGTGAAACGAGACCTACAAGCCCCGAGTTCTGAAATCAAAATCCAAAAACCCAAGATTGTAGAGCTCGAAAAGTAGTGTGAAATCAAGCTAAAAATCACCGAATTCAGAACTCGGAGTCAACGGATATTCATAAAACCGTTTACGTAAAGAAACCACATTTCGCGGCTAAATAGGTGAAACGAGACCTACTAGCCACGAGTTCTGAAATCGAAATCCGAAAACCCAGGATTGTAGAGCTCGAAAGTAGTGTGTAATCAAGCTAAAAATCACCGAATTCAGAACTCGGAGTCAACGGATATACATAAAACCGTTTACGTAAAGAAACCACATTTCGCGGCTAAATAGGTTAAACGAGACCAACTAGCCACGAGTTCTTAAATCAAAATCAGAAATGCCAGGAACGTAGAGCTCGAAAAGTAGTGTGAAATCAAGCTAAAAATCACCGAATTCAGAACTCGGAGTCAACGGATATTCATAAAACCGTTTACGTAAGGAAACCACATTTCGCGGCTAAATAGGTGAAACGAGACCTACTAGCCACGAGTTCTGAAATCGAAATCCGAAAACCCAGGATTATAGAGCTCGAAAAGTAGTGTGAAATCAAGCTAAAAATCACCGAATTCAGAACTCGGAGTCAACGGATATTCATAAAACCGTTTACGTAAAGAAACCACATTTCGCGGCTAACTAGATGGAACGAGACCTACAAGTCTCGAGTTCTGAAATCAAAATCCGAAACGCTAGGATTGTAGAGCTCGAAAATTAGTGTGAAATCAAGCTAAAAATCACCGAATTCAGAACTCGGAGTCAACGGATATTCATAAAACCGTTTACGTAAAGAAACAACATTTCGCGGCTAACTAGGTGAAACGAGGCCTACTAGCCACGAGTTCTGAAATCGAAATCCGAAAACCCAGGATTGTAGAGCTCGAAAAGTAGTGTGAAATCGAGCTAAAAATCACCGAATTCAGAATTCGGAGTCAACGGATATTCATAAAACCGGTTACGGAAAGAAACCACATTTTGCGGCTAACTAGGTGAAACGAGACCTACTAGCCACGAGTTCTGAAATCAAAATCCAAAAACCCAGGATTGTAGAGCTCGAAAAGTAGTGTGAAATCAAGCTAAAAATCACCGAATTCAGAACTCGGAGTCAACGGATATTCATAAAACCGTTTACGTAAAGAAACCACATTTCGCGGCTAACTAGGTGAAATGAGACCTACTAGCAACGAGTTCTGAAATCGAAATCCGAAAACCCAGGATTGTAGAGCTCGAAAAGTAGTGTGTAATCAAGCTAAAAATCACCTTATTCAGAACTCGGAGTCAACGGATATTCATAAAACCGTTTACGTAAAGAAACCACATTTCGCGGCTAAATAGGTGAAACGAGACCTACTAGCCACGAGTTCTGAAATCGAAATCCGAAAACCCAGGATTGTAGAACTCGAAAATTAGTGTGTAATCAAGCTAAAAATCACCGAATTCAGAACTCGGAGTCAACGGATATTCATAAAACCGTTTACGTAAAGAAACCACATTTCGCGGCTAAATAGGTGAAATGAGACCTACTAGCCAGAAGTTCTGAAATCAAAATCCGAAACACCACGATTGTGGAGCTCAAAAAGTAGTGTGAAATCAAGCTAAAAATCACCGAATTCAAGACTCGGAGTCAACGGATATTCATAAAACCGTTTACGTAAAGAAACCACATTTCGCGGCTAACTAGATGAAACGAGACCAACTAGCCACGAGTTCTGAAATCAAAATCCGAAACACCAGGCTCGTAGAGCTCGAAAATTAGTGTGAAATCAAGCTAAAAATCAACGAATTCAGAACTCGGAGTCAACCGATATTCATAAAACCGTTTACGTAAAGAAACCACATTTTGCGGCTAACTAGGTCAAACGAGACCAACTAGACCCGAGTTCTGAAATCGAAATCCGAAAACCCAGGATTGTAGAGCTCGAAAAGTAGTGTGAAATCAAGCTAAAAATCACCGAATTCAGAACTCGGAGTCAACGGATATTCATAAAACCGTTTACGTAAATAAACCACATTTCGCGGCTAACTAGGTGAAACGAGACCTACTAGCCACGAGTTCTGAAATCGAAATCCGAAACTCCAGGATCGTAGAGCTCGAAAAGTAGTGTGAAATCAAGCTAAAAATCACCGAATTCAGAACTCGGAGTCAACGGATATTCATAAAACCGTTTACGTAAAGAAACCACATTTCGCGGCTAACTAGGTGAAACGAGACCTACTAGCCACGAGTTCTGAAATCGAAATCTGAAAATCCAGGATTGTAGAGCTCAAAACGTAGTGTGAAATCAAGCTAAAAATCACCGAATTCAGAACTCGGAGTCAACGGATATTCATAAAACCGTTTACGTAAAGAAACCACATTTCGCGGCTAACTAGGTGAAACGAGACCAACTAGCCACGAGTTCTGAAATCAAAATCCGAAACGCCAGGATCGTAGAGCTCGAAAACTAGTGTGAAATAAAGCAAAAAATCACCGAATTCAGAACTCGGAGTCAACGGATATTCATAAAACCGTTTACGTAAAGGTACCACATTTCGCGGCTAACTAGGTGAAACGAGACCTACTAGCCACGAGTTCTGAAATCGAAATCCGAAAACCCAGGATTGTAGAGCTCGAAAAGTAGTGTGAAATCAAGCTAAAAATCACCGAATTCAGAACCCGGAGTCAACGGATATTCATAAAACCGTTTACGTAAAGAAACCACATTTCGCGGCTAACTGGGTGAAACGAGACCTACTAGCCACGAGTTCTGAAATCGAAATCCGAAAACCCAGGATGGTAGAGCTCGAAAAGTAGTGTGAAATCAAGCTAAAAATCACCGAATTCAGAACTCGGAGTCAACGGATATTCATAAAACCGTTTACGTAAAGAAACCACATTTCGCGGCTAACTAGGTGAAACGAGACCTACTAGCCACGAGTTGTGAAATCGAAATCCGAAAACCCAGGATTGTAGAGCTCGAAAAGTAGTGTGAAATCAAGCTAAAAATCACCGAATTCAGAACTCGGAGTCAACGGATATTCATAAAACCGTTTACGTAAAGAAACCACATTTCGCGGCTAACTAGGTGAAACGAGACCAACTAGCCACGAGTTCTGAAATCAAAATCCAGAACACCAGGAACGTAGAGCTCGAAAAGTAGTATGAAATCAAGCTAAAAATCACCGAATTCAGAACTCGGAGTCAACGGATATTCATAAAACCGTTTACGTAAGTAAACCACATTTCGCGGCTAACTAGGTGAAACGAGACCAACTAGCCACGAGTTCTGAAATCAAAATCCGAAACACCAGGCTCGTAGAGCTCGAAAATTAGTGTGAAATCAAGCTAAAAATCAACGAATTCAGAACTCGGAGTCAACCGATATTCATAAAACCGTTTACGTAAAGAAACCACATTTCGCGGCTAACTAGGTGAAACGAGACCAACTAGCCACGAGTTCTGAAATAAAAATCCAAAACGCCAGGATTGTAGAGCTCGAAAAGTAGTGTGAAATCAAGCTAAAAATCACCGAATTCAGAACCCGGAGTCAACGGATATTCATAAAACCGTTTACGTAAAGAAACCACATTTCGCGGCTAACTGGGTGAAACGAGACCTACTAGCCACGAGTTCTGAAATCGAAATCCGAAAACCCAGGATGGTAGAGCTCGAAAAGTAGTGTGAAATCAAGCTAAAAATCACCGAATTCAGAACTCGGAGTCAACGGATATTCATAAAACCGGTTACGTAAAGAAACCACATTTCGCGGCTAACTAGGTGAAACGAGACCTACTAGCTACGAGTTCTGAAATCAAAATCCAAAAACCCAGGATTGTAGAGCTCGAAAAGTAGTGTGAAATCAAGCTAAAAATCACCGAATTCAGAACTCGGAGTCAACGGGTATTCATAAAACCGTTTACGTAAAGAAACCACATTTCGCGGCTAACTAGGTGAAACGAGACCTACTAGCCACGAGTTCTGAAATCGAAATCCGAAAACTCAGGATTGTAGAGCTGGAAAAGTAGTGTGTAATCAAGCTAAAAATCACCTTATTCAGAACTCGGAGTCAACGGATATTCATAAAACCGTTTACGTAAAGAAACCACATTTCGCGGCTAAATAGGTGAAACGAGACCTACTAGCCACGAGTTCTGAAATCGAAATCCGAAAACCCAGGATTGTAGAGCTCGAAAAGTAGTGTGTAATCAAGCTAAAAATCACCGAATTCAGAACTCGGAGTCAACGGATATTCATAAAACCGTTTACGTAAAGAAACCACATTTCGCGGCTAAATAGGTGAAACGAGACCTACTAGCCACAAGTTCCGAAATCAAAATCCGAAATACCAAGATTGTAGAGCTCGAAAAGTAGTGTGAAATCAAGCTAAAAATCACCGAATTCAGAACTCGGAGTCAACGGATATTCATAAAACGGTTTACGTAAAGAAACCACATTTCGCGGCTAACTAGGTGAAACGAGACCAACTAGCCACGAGTTCTGAAATCAAAATCCGAAACACCAGGCTCGTAGAGCTCGAAAATTAGTGTGAAATCAAGCTAAAAATCAACGAATTCAGAACTCGGAGTCAACCGATATTCATAAAACCGTTTACGTAAAGAAACCACATTTCGCGGCTAACTAGGTCAAACGAGACCAACTAGCCACGAGTTCTGAAATGAAAATCCGAAACTCCATAATCGTAGAGCTTGAAAATTAGTGTGAAATCAAGCTAAAAATTACCGAATTCATAACTCGGAGTCAACGGATATTCATAAAACCGTTTACGTAAAGAAACCACATTTCGCGGCTAACTAGGTGAAACGAGACCAACTAGCCACGAGTTCTGAAATAAAAATCCAAAACGCCAGGATCGTAGAGCTCGAAAAGTAGTGTGAAATAAAGCAAAAAATCACCGAATTCAGATCTCGGAGTCAACGGATATTCATAAAACCGTTTACGTAAAGAAACCACATTTCAAGGCTAACTAGGTGAAACGAGACCTACTAGCCACGAGTTCTGAAATCGAAATCCGAAAACCCAGGATTGTAAAGCTCGAAAAGTAGTGTGAAATCAAGCTAAAAATCTCCGAATTCAGAACTCGGAGTCAACGGATATTCATAAACCGTTTACGTAAAGAAACCGCATTTCGCGGCTAACTAGGTGAAACGAGACCTACTAGCCACGAGTTCTGAAATCGAAATCCGAAAACCCAGGATTGTAGAGCTCGAAAAGTAGTGTGAAATCAAGCTAAAAATCACCGAATTCAGAACTCGGAGTCAACGGATATTCATAAAACCGTTTACGTAAAGAAACCACATTTCGCGGCTAACTAGGTGAAACGAGACCAACTAGCCACGAGTTCTGAAATCAAAATTCAGAACACCAGGAACGTAGAGCTCGAAAATTAGTGTGAAATCAAGCTAAAAATCACCGAATTCAGAACTCGGAGTCAACGGATATTCATAAAACCGTTTACGTAAAGAAACCACATTTCGCGGCTAACTAGGTGAAACGAGACCTACTAGCCACAAGTTCTGAAATCGAAATCTGAAAATCCAGGATTGTAGAGCTCGAAACGTAGTGTGAAATCAAGCTAAAAATCACTGAATTCAGAACTCGGAGTCAACGGATATTCATAAAACCGTTTACGTAAAGAAACCACATTTCGCGGCTAACTAGGTGAAACGAGACCTACTAGCCACGAGTTTTCAAATCAATATCCGAAAGACCAGGATTGTAGAGCTCGAAAAGTAGTGTGAAATCAAGCTAAAAATCAGCGAATTCAGAACTCGGAGTCAACGGATATTCATAAAACCGTTTAGGTAAAGAAAACACATTTCGCGGCTAACTAGGTGAAACGAGACGTACTAGCCACGAGTTCTGAAATCGAAATCCGAAAACCAAGGATTGTAGAGCTCGAAAAGTAGTGTGAAATCAAGCTAAAAATCACCGAATTCAGAACTCGGAGTCAACGGATATTCATAAAACCGTTTACAGAAAGAAACCACATTTCGCGGCTAACTAGGTGAAACGAGACTTACAAGCCATGAGTTCTGAAATAAAAATCCGAAACCCAGGATTGTAGAGCTCGAAAAGTAGTGTGAAATCAAGCTAAAAATCAGCGAATTCAGAACTCGGAGTCAACGGATATTCATAAAACCGTTTAGGTAAAGAAAACACATTTCGCGGCTAACTAGGTGAAACGAGACCTACTAGCCACGAGTTCTGAAATCGAAATCCGAAAACCCAGGATTGTAGAGCTCGAAAAGTAGTGTGAAATCAAGCTAAAAATCACCGAATTCAGAACTCGGAGTCAACGGATATTCATAAAACCGTTTACAGAAAGAAACCACATTTCGCGGCTAACTAGGTGAAACGAGACTTACAAGCCACGAGTTCTGAAATAAAAATCCGAAACGTAGGATTGTAGAGCTCGAAAAGTAGTGTGAAATCAAGCTAAAAATCACCGAATTCAGAACTCGGAGTCAACGGATATTCATAAAACCGTTTAAGTAAAGAAACCACATTTCGCGGCTAACTAGGTGAAGCGAGACCTACTAGCCACGAGTTCTGAAATCGAAATCCGAAACGCTAGGATTGTAGAGCTTGAAAAGTAGTGTGAAATCAAGCTAAAAATCACCGAATTCAGAACTCGGAGTCAACGGATATTCATAAAACCGTTTACGTAAAGAAACCACATTTCGCGGCTAACTAGATGGAACGAGACCTACAAGCCACGAGTTCGGAAATCAAAATCCGAAACGCTAGGATTGTAGAGCTCGAAAATTAGTGTGAAACCAAGCTAAAAATCACCGAATTCAGAACTCGGAGTCAACGGATATTCATAAAACCGTTTACGTAAAGAAACCACATTTCGCGGCCAACTAGGTGAAACGAGGCCTACTAACCACGAGTTCTGAAATCGAAATCCGAAAACCCAGGATTGTAGAGCTCGAAAAGTAGTGTGAAATCAAACTAAAAATCACCGAATTCAGAATTCGGAGTCAACGGATATTCATAAAATCGGTTACGTAAAGAAACCACATTTCGCGGCTAACTAGGTGAAACGAGACCTACTGGCCACGAGTTCTGAAATCAAAATCCAAAAACCCAGGATTGTAGAGCTCGAAAAGTAGTGTGAAATCAAGCTAAAAATCACCGAATTCAGAACTCGGAGTCAACAGATATTCATAAAACCGTTTACGTAAAGAAACCACATTTCGCGGCTAACTAGGTGGAACGAGACCTACAAGCCACGAGTTCTGAAATCAAAATCCGAAACCCTAGGATTGTAGAGCTCGAAAAGTAGTGTGAAATCAAGCTAAAAATCACCGAATTCAGAACTCGGAGTCAACGGATATTCATAAAACCGTTTACAGAAAGAAACCACATTTCGCGGCTAACTAGGTGAAACGAGACTTACAAGCCATGAGTTCTGAAATAAAAATCCGAAACGCAGGATTGTAGAGCTCGAAAAGTAGTGTGAAATCAAGCTAAAAATCAGCGAATTCAGAACTCGGAGTCAACGGATATTCATAAAACCGTTTAGGTAAAGAAAACACATTTCGCGGCTAACTAGGTGAAACGAGACCTACTAGCCACGAGTTCTGAAATCGAAATCCGAAAACCCAGGATTGTAGAGCTCGAAAAGTAGTGTGAAATCAAGCTAAAAATCACCGAATTCAGAACTCGGAGTCAACGGATATTCATAAAACCGTTTACAGAAAGAAACCACATTTCGCGGCTAACTAGGTGAAACGAGACTTACAAGCCTCGAGTTCTGAAATAAAAATCCGAAACGCAGGATTGTAGAGCTCGAAAAGTAGTGTGAAATCAAGCTAAAAATCACCGAATTCCGAACTCGGAGTCAACGGATATTCATAAAACCGTTTAAGTAAAGAAACCACATTTCGCGGCTAACTAGGTGAAGCGAGACCTACTAGCCACGAGTTCTGAAATCGAAATCCGAAACGCTAGGATTGTAGAGCTTGAAAAGTAGTGTGAAATCAAGCTAAAAATCACCGAATTCAGAACTCGGAGTCAACGGATATTCATAAAACCGTTTACGTAAAGAAACCACATTTCGCGGCTAACTAGATGGAACGAGACCTACAAGCCACGAGTTCGGAAATCAAAATCCGAAACGCTAGGATTGTAGAGCTCGAAAATTAGTGTGAAATCAAGCTAAAAATCACCGAATTCAGAACTCGGAGTCAACGGATATTCATAAAACCGTTTACGTAAAGAAACCACATTTCGCGGCCAACTAGGTGAAACGAGGCCTACTAGCCACGAGTTCTGAAATCGAAATCCGAAAACCCAGGATTGTAGAGCTCGAAAAGTAGTGTGAAATCAAGCTAAAAATCACCGAATTCAGAATTCGGAGTCAACGGATATTCATAAAATCGGTTACGTAAAGAAACCACATTTCGCGGCTAACAAGGTGAAACGAGACCTACTGGCCACGAGTTCTGAAATCAAAATCCAAAAACCCAGGATTGTAGAGCTCGAAAAGTAGTGTGAAATCAAGCTAAAAATCACCGAATTCAGAACTCGGAGTCAACAGATATTCATAAAACCGTTTACGTAAAGAAACCACATTTCGCGGCTAACTAGGTGGAACGAGACCTACAAGCCACGAGTTCTGAAATCAAAATCCGAAACCCTAGGATTGTAGAGCTCGAAAAGTAGTGTGAAATCAAGCTAAAAATCACCGAATTCAGAACTCGGAGTCAACGGATATTCATAAAACCGTTTACAGAAAGAAACCACATTTCGCGGCTAACTAGGTGAAACGAGACTTACAAGCCACGAGTTCTGAAATAAAAATCCGAAACGCAGGTTTGTAGAGCTCGAAAAGTAGTGTGAAATCAAGCTAAAAGTCACCGAATTCAGAACTCGGAGTCAACGGATATTCATAAAACCGTTTACGTAAAGAAACCACATTTCGCGGCTAACTAGGTGAAGCGAGACCTACTAGCCACGAGTTCTGAAATCAAAATCCGAAACGCTAGGATTGTAGAGCTTGAAAAGTAGTGTGAAATCAAGCCAAAAATCACCGAATTCAGAACTCGGAGTCAACGGATATTCATAAAACCGTTTACGTAAAGAAACCACATTTCGCGGCTAACTAGATGGAACGAGACCTACAAGCCACGAGTTCTGAAATCAAAATCCGAAACCCTAGGATTGTAGAGCTCGAAAAGTAGTGTGAAATCAAGCTAAAAATCACCGAATTCAGAACTCGGAGTCAACGGATATTCATAAAACCGTTTACGTAAAGAAACCACATTTCGCGGCTAACTAGGTGAAACGAGACTTACAAGCCACGAGTTCTGAAATAAAAATCCGAAACGCAGGTTTGTAGAGCTCGAAAAGTAGTGTGAAATCAAGCTAAAAATCACCGAATTCAGAACTCGGAGTCAACGGATATTCATAAAACCGTTTACGTAAAGAAACCACATTTCGCGGCTAACTAGGTGAAACGAGGCCTACTAGCCACGAGTTCTGAAATCGAAATCCGAAAACACAGGATTGTAGAGCTCGAAAAGTATTGTGAAATCAAGCTAAAAATCACCGAATTCAGAATTCGGAGTCAACGGATATTCATAAAACCGGTTACGTAAAGAAACCACATTTCGCGGCTAACTAGGTGAAACGAGACCTACTAGCCACGAGTTCTGAAATCAAAATCCAAAAACCCAGGATTGTAGAGCTCGAAAAGTAGTGTGAAATCAAGCTAAAAATCAACGAATTCAGAACTCGGAGTCAACGGATAGTCATAAAACCGTTTACGTAAAAAAACCACATTTCGCGGCTAACTAGGTGGAACGGGACCTACAAGCCACGAGTTCTGAAATAAAAATCCGAAACCCTAGGATTGTAGAGCTCGAAAAGTAGTGTGAAATCAAGCTAAAAATCACCGAATTCAGAACTCGGAGTCAACGGATATTCATAAAACCGTTTACGTAAAGAAACCACATTTCGCGGCTAACTAGGTGAAACGAGGCCTACTAGCCACGAGTTCTGACATCGAAATCCGAAAACCCAGGATTGTAGAGCTCGAAAAGTAGTGTGAAATCAAGCTAAAAATCACCGAATTCAGAATTCGGAGTCAACGGATATTCATAAAACCGGTTACGTAAAGAAACCACATTTCGCGGCTAAGTAGGTGAAACGAGACCTACTAGCCACGAGTTCTGAAATCAAAATCCAAAAACCCAGGATTGTAGAGCTCGAAAAGTAGTGTGAAATCAAGCTAAAAATCACCGAATTCAGAACTTGGGTTCAACGGATATTCATAAAACCGTTTACGTAAAGAAACCACATTTCGCGGCTAACTAGGTGAAACGAGACCAACTAGCCACGAGTTCTGAAATCCAAATCCGAAACTCCATAATCGTAGAGCTTGAAAAGTAGTGTGAAATCAAGCTAAAAATCAACGAATTCAGAACTCGGAGTCAACGGATATTCATAAAACCGTTTACGTAAAGAAACCACATTTCGCGGCTAACTAGGTGAAACGAGACCAACTAGCCACGAGTTCTGAAATCAAAATCCGAAACACCAGGATCGTAGAGCAGGAAAAGTAGTGTGAAATAAAGCTAAAAATCACCGAATTCAGAACTCGGAGTCAACGGATATTCATAAAACCGTTTACGTAAAGAAACCACATTTCGCGGCTAACTAGGTGAAACGAGACCTACTAGCCACGAGTTCTGAAATCGAAATCCGAAAACCCAGGATTGTAGAGCTCGAAAAGTAGTGTGAAATAAAGCTAAAAATCACCGAAATCAGAACTCGGAGTCAACGGATATTCATAAAACCGTTCACGTAAAGAAACCACATTTCGCGGCTAACTAGGTGAAACGAGACCTACTAGCCACGAGTTCTGAAATCGAAATCCGAAAACCCAGGATTGTAGAGCTCGAAAAGTATTGTGTAATCAAGCTAAAAATCACCGAATTCAGAACTCGGAGTCAACGGATATTCATAAAACCGTTTACGTAAAGAAACCACATTTCGCGGCTAAATAGGTGAAACGAGACCTACTAGCCACAAGTTCTGAAATCAAAATCCGAAATACCAAGATTGTAGAGCTCGAAAAGTAGTGTGAAATCAAGCTAAAAATCACCGAATTCAGAACTCGGAGTCAACGGATATTCATAAAACGGTTTACGTAAAGAAACCACATTTCGCGGCTAACTAGGTGAAACGAGACCAACTAGCCACGAGTTCTGAAATCCAAATCCGAAACTCCATAATCGTAGAGCTTGAAAAGTAGTGTGAAATCAAGCTAAAAATCAACGAATTCAGAACTCGGAGTCAACGGATATTCATAAAACCGTTTACGTAAAGAAACCACATTTCGCGGCTAAATAGGTGAAACGAGACCTACTAGCCACAAGTTCTGAAATCAAAATCCGAAATACCAAGATTGTAGAGCTCGAAAAGTAGTGTGAAATAAAGCTAAAAATCACCGAATTCAGAACTCGGAGTCAACGGATATTCATAAAACCGTTTACGTAAAGAAACCACATTTCGCGGCTAACTAGGTGAAACGAGACCAACTAGCCACGAGTTCTGAAATCCAAATCCGAAACTCCATAATCGTAGAGCTTGAAAAGTAGTGTGAAATCAAGCTAAAAATCAACGAATTCAGAACTCGGAGTCAACGGATATTCATAAAACCGTTTACGTAAAGAAACCACATTTCGCGGCTAACTAGGTGAAACGAGACCAACTAGCCACGAGTTCTGAAATCAAAATCCGAAACACCAGGATCGTAGAGCAGGAAAAGTAGTGTGAAATAAAGCTAAAAATCACCGAATTCAGAACTCGGAGTCAACGGATATTCATAAAACCGTTTACGTAAAGAAACCACATTTCGCGGCTAACTAGGTGAAACGAGACCTACTAGCCACGAGTTCTGAAATCGAAATCCGAAAACCCAGGATTGTAGAGCTCGAAAAGTAGTGTGAAATAAAGCTAAAAATCACCGAATTCAGAACTCGGATTCAACGGATATTCATAAAACCGTTTACGTAAAGAAACCACATTTCGCGGCTAACTAGATGAAACGAGACCTACTAGCCACGAGTTCTGAAATCGAAATCCGAAAACCCAGGATTGTAGAGCTCGAAAAGTAGTGTGTAATCAAGCTAAAAATCACCGAATTCAGAACTCGGAGTCAACGGATATTCATAAAACCGTTTACGTAAAGAAACCACATTTCGCGGCTAAATAGGTGAAACGAGACCTACTAGCCACAAGTTCTGAAATCAAAATCCGAAATACCAAGATTGTAGAGCTCGAAAAGTAGTGTGAAATCAAGCTAAAAATCACCGAATTCAGAACTCGGAGTCAACGGATATTCATAAAACGGTTTACGTAAAGAAACCACATTTCGCGGCTAACTAGGTGAAACGAGACCAACTAGCCACGAGTTCTGAAATCAAAATCCGAAACACTAGGCTCGTAGAGCTCGAAAATTAGTGTGAAATCAAGCTAAAAATCAACGAATTCAGAACTCGGAGTCAACCGATATTCATAAAACCGTTTACGTAAAGAAACCACATTTCGCGGCTAACTAGGTGAAACGAGACCAACTAGCCACGAGTTCTGAAATCAAAATCCGAAACACCAGGATCGTAGAGCAGGAAAAGTAGTGTGAAATAAAGCTAAAAATCACCGAATTCAGAACTCGGAGTCAACGGATATTCATAAAACCGTTTACGTAAAGAAACCACATTTCGCGGCTAACTAGGTGAAACGAGACCTACTAGCCACGAGTTCTGAAATCGAAATCCGAAAACCCAGGATTGTAGAGCTCGAAAAGTAGTGTGAAATAAAGCTAAAAATCACCGAATTCAGAACTCGGAGTCAACGGATATTCATAAAACCGTTTACGTAAAGAAACCACATTTCGCGGCTAACTAGATGAAACGAGACCTACTAGCCACGAGTTCTGAAATCGAAATCCGAAAACCCAGGATTGTAGAGCTCGAAACGTAGTGTGTAATCAAGCTAAAAATCACCGAATTCAGAACTCGGAATCAACGGATATTCATAAAACCGTTTACGTAAAGAAACCACATTTCGCGGCTAAATAGGTGAAACGAGACCTACTAGCCACAAGTTCTGAAATCAAAATCCGAAATACCAAGATTGTAGAGCTCGAAAAGTAGTGTGAAATCAAGCTAAAAATCACCGAATTCAGAACTCGGAGTCAACGGATATTCATAAAACGGTTTACGTAAAGAAACCACATTTCGCGGCTAACTAGGTGAAACGAGACCAACTAGCCACGAGTTCTGAAATCAAAATCCGAAACACTAGGCTCGTAGAGCTCGAAAATTAGTGTGAAATCAAGCTAAAAATCAACGAATTCAGAACTCGGAGTCAACCGATATTCATAAAACCGTTTACGTAAAGAAACCACATTTCGCGGCTAACTAGGTGAAACGAGACCAACTAGCCACGAGTTCTGAAATCAAAATCCGAAACACTAGGCACGTAGAGCTTGAAAATTAGTGTGAAATCAAGCTAAAAATCAACGAATTCAGAACTCGGAGTCAACCGATATTCATAAAACCGTTTACGTAAAGAAACCACATTTCGCGGCTAACTAGGTCAAATGAGACCAACTAGCCACGAGTTCTGAAATGAAAATCCGAAACTCCATAATCGTAGAGCTTGAAAAGTAGTGTGAAATCAAGCTAAAAATCACCGAATTCAGAACTCGGAGTCAACGGATATTCATAAAACCGTTTACGTAAAGAAACCACATTTCGCGGCTAACTACGTGAAACGAGACCAACTAGCCACGAGTTCTGAAATCAAAATCCGAAACACCAGGATCGTAGAGCAGGAAAAGTAGTGTGAAATAAAGCTAAAAATCACCGAATTCAGAACTCGGAGTCAACGGATATTCATAAAACCGTTTACGTAAAGAAACCACATTTCGCGGCTAACTAGGTGAAACGAGACCAACTAGCCACGAGTTCTGAAATCCAAATCCGAAACTCCATAATCGTAGAGCTTGAAAAGTAGTGTGAAATAAAGCTAAAAATCACCGAATTCAGAACTCGGAGTCAACGGATATTCATAAAACCGTTTACGTAAAGAAACCACATTTCGCGGCTAACTAGGTGAAACGAGACCAACTAGCCACGAGTTCTGAAATCAAAATCCGAAACACCAGGATCGTAGAGCAGGAAAAGTAGTGTGAAATAAAGCTAAAAATCACCGAATTCAGAACTCGGAGTCAACGGATATTCATAAAACCGTTTACGTAAAGAAACCACATTTCGCGGCTAACTAGGTGAAACGAGACCTACTAGCCACGAGTTCTGAAATCGAAATCCGAAAACCCAGGATTGTAGAGCTCGAAAAGTAGTGTGAAATAAAGCTAAAAATCACCGAATTCAGAACTCGGAGTCAACGGATATTCATAAAACCGTTTACGTAAAGAAACCACATTTCGCGGCTAACTAGATGAAACGAGACCTACTAGCCACGAGTTCTGAAATCGAAATCCGAAAACCCAGGATTGTAGAGCTCGAAAAGTAGTGTGTAATCAAGCTAAAAATCACCGAATTCAGAACTCGGAGTCAACGGATATTCATAAAACCGTTTACGTAAAGAAACCACATTTCGCGGCTAAATAGGTGAAACGAGACCTACTAGCCACAAGTTCTGAAATCAAAATCCGAAATACCAAGATTGTAGAGCTCGAAAAGTAGTGTGAAATCAAGCTAAAAATCACCGAATTCAGAACTCGGAGTCAACGGATATTCATAAAACGGTTTACGTAAAGAAACCAGATTTCGCGGCTAACTAGGTGAAACGAGACCAACTAGCCACGAG
Organism: Euonymus europaeus; assembly: GCA_963580455.1. Taxonomy (NCBI): domain Eukaryota; kingdom Viridiplantae; phylum Streptophyta; class Magnoliopsida; order Celastrales; family Celastraceae; genus Euonymus; species Euonymus europaeus. The sequence goes on from OY756964.1 coordinate 1,153,487, forward strand.
TTCTGAAATCAAAATCCGAAACACTAGGCTCGTAGAGCTCGAAAATTAGTGTGAAATCAAGCTAAAAATCAACGAATTCAGAACTCGGAGTCAACCGATATTCATAAAACCGTTTACGTAAAGAAACCACATTTCGCGGCTAACTAGGTCAAATGAGACCAACTAGCCACGAGTTCTGAAATGAAAATCCGAAACTCCATAATCGTAGAGCTTGAAAAGTAGTGTGAAATCAAGCTAAAAATCACCGAATTCAGAACTCGGAGTCAACGGATATTCATAAAACCGTTTACGTAAAGAAACCACATTTCGCGGCTAACTTGGTGAAACGAGACCAACTAGCCACGAGTTCTGAAATCCAAATCCGAAACTCCATAATCGTAGAGCTTGAAAAGTAGTGTGAAATCAAGCTAAAAATCACCGAATTCAGAACTCGGAGTCAACGGATATTCATAAAACCGTTTACGTAAAGAAACCACATTTCGCGGCTAACTACGTGAAACGAGACCAACTAGCCACGAGTTCTGAAATCAAAATCCGAAACACCAGGATCGTAGAGCAGGAAAAGTAGTGTGAAATAAAGCTAAAAATCACCGAATTCAGAACTCGGAGTCAACGGATATTCATAAAACCGTTTATGTAAAGAAACCACATTTCGCGGCTAACTAGGTGAAACGAGACCAACTAGCCACGAGTTCTGAAATCCAAATCCGAAACTCCATAATCGTAGAGCTTGAAAAGTAGTGTGAAATCAAGCTAAAAATCAACGAATTCAGAACTCGGAGTCAACGGATATTCATAAAACCGTTTACGTAAAGAAACCACATTTCGCGGCTAACTAGGTGAAACGAGACCAACTAGCCACGAGTTCTGAAATCAAAATCCGAAACACCAGGATCGTAGAGCAGGAAAAGTAGTGTGAAATAAAGCTAAAAATCACCGAATTTAGAACTCGGAGTCAACGGATATTCATAAAACCGTTTACGTAAAGAAACCACATTTCGCGGCTAACTAGATGAAACGAGACCTACTAGCCACGAGTTCTGAAATCGAAATCCGAAAACCCAGGATTGTAGAGCTCGAAAAGTAGTGTGTAATCAAGCTAAAAATCACCGAATTCAGAACTCGGAGTCAACGGATATTCATAAAACCGTTTACGTAAAGAAACCACATTTCGCGGCTAAATAGGTGAAACGAGACCTACTAGCCACAAGTTCTGAAATCAAAATCCGAAATACCAAGATTGTAGAGCTCGAAAAGTAGTGTGAAATCAAGCTAAAAATCACCGAATTCAGAACTCGGAGTCAACGGATATTCATAAAACGGTTTACGTAAAGAAACCACATTTCGCGGCTAACTAGGTGAAACGAGACCAACTAGCCACGAGTTCTGAAATCAAAATCCGAAACACTAGGCTCGTAGAGCTCGAAAATTAGTGTGAAATCAAGCTAAAAATCAACGAATTCAGAACTCGGAGTCAACCGATATTCATAAAACCGTTTACGTAAAGAAACCACATTTCGCGGCTAACTAGGTCAAATGAGACCAACTAGCCACGAGTTCTGAAATGAAAATCCGAAACTCCATAATCGTAGAGCTTGAAAAGTAGTGTGAAATCAAGCTAAAAATCACCGAATTCAGAACTCGGAGTCAACGGATATTCATAAAACCGTTTACGTAAAGAAACCACATTTCGCGGCTAACTTGGTGAAACGAGACCAACTAGCCACGAGTTCTGAAATCCAAATCCGAAACTCCATAATCGTAGAGCTTGAAAAGTAGTGTGAAATCAAGCTAAAAATCACCGAATTCAGAACTCGGAGTCAACGGATATTCATAAAACCGTTTACGTAAAGAAACCACATTTCGCGGCTAACTACGTGAAACGAGACCAACTAGCCACGAGTTCTGAAATCAAAATCCGAAACACCAGGATCGTAGAGCAGGAAAAGTAGTGTGAAATAAAGCTAAAAATCACCGAATTCAGAACTCGGAGTCAACGGATATTCATAAAACCGTTTACGTAAAGAAACCACATTTCGCGGCTAACTAGGTGAAACGAGACCTACTAGCCACGAGTTCTGAAATCGAAATCCGAAAACCCAGGATTGTAGAGCTCGAAAAGTAGTGTGAAATAAAGCTAAAAATCACCGAATTCAGAACTCGGAGTCAACGGATATTCATAAAACCGTTTACGTAAAGAAACCACATTTCGCGGCTAACTAGGTGAAACGAGACCTACTAGCCACGAGTTCTGAAATCGAAATCCGAAAACCCAGGATTGTAGAGCTCGAAAAGTAGTGTGTAATCAAGCTAAAAATCACCGAATTCAGAACTCGGAGTCAACGGATATTCATAAAACCGTTTACGTAAAGAAACCACATTTCGCGGCTAAATAGGTGAAACGAGACCTACTAGCCAAAAGTTCTGAAATCAAAATCCGAAATACCAAGATTGTAGAGCTCAAAAAGTAGTGTGAAATCAAGCTAAAAATCACCGAATTCAGAATCCGGAGTCAACGGATATTCATAAAACGGTTTACGTAAAGAAACCACATTTCGCGGCTAACTAGGTGAAACAAGACCAACTAGCCACGAGTTCTGAAATCAAAATCCTAAATACCAGGCTCGTAGAGCTCGAAAATTAGTGTGAAATCAAGCTAAAAATCAACGAATTCAGAACTCGGAGTCAACCGATATTCATAAAACCGTTTACGTAAAGAAACCACATTTCGCGGCTAACTAGGTCAAACGAGACCAACTAGCCACGAGTTCTGAAATGAAAATCCGAAACTCCATAATCGTAGAGCTTGAAAATTAGTGTGAAATCAAGCTAAAAATTACCGAATTCAGAACTCGGAGTCAACGGATATTCATAAAACCGTTTACGTAAAGAAACCACATTTCGCGGCTAACTAGGTGAAATGAGACCAACTAGCCACGAGTTCTGAAATAAAAATCCAAAACGCCAGGATCGTAGAGCTCGAAAAGTAGTGTGAAATAAAGCAAAAAATCACCGAATTCAGAACTCGGAGTCAACGGATATTCATAAAACCGTTTACGTAAAGAAACCACATTTCAAGGCTAACTAGGTGAAACGAGACCTACTAGCCACGAGTTCTGAAATCGAAATCCGAAAACCCAGGATTGTAAAGCTCGAAAAGTAGTGTGAAATCAAGCTAAAAATCTCCGAATTCAGAACTCGGAGTCAACGGATATTCAAAAAACCGTTTACGTAAAGAAACCGCATTTCGCGGCTAACTAGGTGAAACGAGACCTACTAGCCACGAGTTCTGAAATCGAAATCCGAAAACCCAGGATTGTAGAGCTCGAAAAGTAGTGTGAAATCAAGCTAAAAATCACCGAATTCAGAACTCGGAGTCAACGGATATTCATAAAACCGTTTACGTAAAGAAACCACATTTCGCGGCTAACTAGGTGAAACGAGACCAACTAGCCACGAGTTCTGAAATCAAAATTCAGAACACCAGGAACGTAGAGCTCGAAAAGTAGTGTGAAATCAAGCTAAAAATCACCGAATTCAGAACTCGGAGTCAACGGATATTCATAAAACCGTTTACGTAAAGAAACCACATTTCGCGGCTAACTAGGTGAAACGAGACCTACTAGCCACGAGTTCTGAAATCGAAATCTGAAAATCCAGGATTGTAGAGCTCGAAACGTAGTGTGAAATCAAGCTAAAAATCACCGAATTCAGAACTCGGAGTCAACGGATATTCATAAAACCGTTTACGTAAAGAAACCACATTTCGCGGCTAACTAGGTGAAACGAGACCTACTAGCCACGAGTTTTCAAATCAATATCCGAAAGACCAGGATTGTAGAGCTTGAAAAGTAGTGTGAAATCAAGCTAAAAATCAGCGAATTCAGAACTCGGAGTCAACGGATATTCATAAAACCGTTTAGGTAAAGAAAACACATTTCGCGGCTAACTAGGTGAAACGAGACCTACTAGCCACGAGTTCTGAAATCGAAATCCGAAAACCAAGGATTGTAGAGCTCGAAAAGTAGTGTGAAATCAAGCTAAAAATCACCGAATTCAGAACTCGGAGTCAATGGATATTCATAAAACCGTTTACAGAAAGAAACCACATTTCGCGGCTAACTAGGTGAAACGAGACTTACAAGCCACGAGTTCTGAAATAAAAATCCGAAACGCAGAATTGTAGAGCTCAAAAAGTAGTGTGAAATCAAGCTAAAAATCAGCGAATTCAGAACTCGGAGTCAACGGATATTCATAAAACCGTTTAGGTAAAGAAAACACATTTCGCGGCTAACTAGGTGAAACGAGACCTACTAGCAACGAGTTCTGAAATCGAAATCCGAAAACCCAGGATTGTAGAGCTCGAAAAGTAGTGTGAAATCAAGCTAAAAATCACCGAATTCAGAACTCGGAGTCAACGGATATTCATAAAACCGTTTACAGAAAGAAACCACATTTCGCGGCTAACTAGGTGAAACGAGACTTACAAGCCACGAGTTCTGAAATAAAAATCCGAAACGTAGGATTGTAGAGCTCGAAAAGTAGTGTGAAATCAAGCTAAAAATCACCGAATTCAGAACTCGGAGTCAACGGATATTCATAAAACCGTTTACGTAAAGAAACCACATTTCGCGGCTAACTAGGTGAAGCGAGACCTACTAGCCACGAGTTCTGAAATCGAAATCCGAAACGCACGGATCGTAGAGCTTGAAAAGTAGTGTGAAATCAAGCTAAAAATCACCGAATTCAGAACTCGGAGTCAACGGATATTCATAAAACCGTTTACGTAAAGAAACCACATTTCGCGGATAACTAGATGGAACGAGACCTACAAGCCACGAGTTCTGAAATCAAAATCCGAAACGCTAGGATTGTAGAGCTCGAAAATTAGTGTGAAATCAAGCTAAAAATCACCGAATTCAGAACTCGGAGTCAACGGATATTCATAAAACCGTTTACGTAAAGAAACCACATTTCGCGCCTAACTAGGTGAAACGAGGCCTACTAGCCACGAGTTCTGAAATCGAAATCCGAAAACCCAGGATTGTAGAGCTCGAAAAGTAGTGTGAAATCAAGCTAAAAATCACCGAATTCAGAATTCGGAGTCAACGGATATTCATAAAACCGGTTACGTAAAGAAACCACATTTCGCGGCTAACTAGGTGAAACGAGACTTACTAGCCACGAGTTCTGAAATCAAAATCCAAAAACCCAGGATTGTAGAGTTCAAAAAGTAGTGTGAAATCAAGCTAAAAATCACCGAATTCAGAACTCGGAGTCAACGGATATTCATAAAACCGTTTACGTAAAGAAACCACATTTCGCGGCTAACTAGGTGGAACGAGACCTACAAGCCACGAGTTCTGAAATCAAAATCCGAAACCCTAGGATTGTAGAGCTCGAAAAGTAGTGTGAAATCAAGCTAAAAATCACCGAATTCAGAACTCGGAGTCAACGGATATTCATAAAACCGTTTACGTAAAGAAACCATATTTCGCGGCTAACAAGGTGAAACGAGACCTACTAGCCACGAATTCTGAAATCGAAATCCGAAACGCTAGGATTGTAGAACTCGAAAAGTAGTGTGAAATAAAGCTAAAAATCACCGAATTCAGAACTCGGAGTCAACGGATATTCATAAAACCGTTTACGTAAAGAAACCACATTTCGCGGCTAACTAGGTGAAACGAGACCAACTAGCCACGAGTTCTGAAATCCAAATCCGAAACTCCATAATCGTAGAGCTTGAAAAGTAGTGTGAAATCAAGCTAAAAATCACCGAATTCAGAACTCGGAGTCAACGGATATTCATAAAACCGTTTACGTAAAGAAACCACATTTCGCGGCTAACTAGGTGAAACGAGACCAACTAGCCACGAGTTCTGAAATCAAAATCCGAAATACCAGGATCGTAGAGCAGGAAAAGTAGTGTGAAATAAAGCTAAAAATCACCGAATTCAGAACTCGGAGTCAACGGATATTCATAAAACCGTTTACGTAAAGAAACCACATTTCGCGGCTAACTAGGTGAAATGAGACCTACTAGCCACGAGTTCTGAAATAAAAATCCGAAACGTAGGATTGTAGAGCTCGAAAAGTAGTGTGAAATCAAGCTAAAAATCACCGAATTCAGAACTCGGAGTCAACGGATATTCATAAAACCGTTTACGTAAAGAAACCACATTTCGCGGCTAACTAGGTGAAGCGAGACCTACTAGCCACGAGTTCTGAAATCGAAATCCGAAACGCACGGATTGTAGAGCTTGAAAAGTAGTGTCAAATCAAGCTAAAAATCACCGAATTCAGAACTCGGAGTCAACGGATATTCATAAAACCGTTTACGTAAAGAAATCACATTTCGCGGATAACTAGATGGAACGAGACCTACAAGCCACGAGTTCTGAAATCAAAATCCGAAACGCTAGGATTGTAGAGCTCGAAAATTAGTGTGAAATCAAGCTAAAAATCACCGAATTCAGAACTAGGAGTCAACGGATATTCATAAAACCGTTTACGTAAAGAAACCACATTTCGCGCCTAACTAGGTGAAACGAGGCCTACTAGCCACGAGTTCTGAAATCGAAATCCGAAAACCCAGGATTGTAGAGCTCGAAAAGTAGTGTGAAATCAAGCTAAAAATCACCGAATTCAGAATTCGGAGTCAACGGATATTCATAAAACCGGTTACGTAAAGAAACCACATTTCGCGGCTAACTAGGTGAAACGAGACCTACTAGCCACGAGTTCTGAAATCAAAATCCAAAAACCCAGGATTGTAGAGTTCAAAAAGTAGTGTGAAATCAAGCTAAAAATCACCGAATTCAGAACTCGGAGTCAACGGATATTCATAAAACCGTTTACGTAAAGAAACCACATTTCGCGGCTAACTAGGTGGAACGAGACCTACAAGCCACGAGTTCTGAAATCAAAATCCGAAACCCTAGGATTGTAGAGCTCGAAAAGTAGTGTGAAATCAAGCTAAAAATCACCGAATTCAGAACTCGGAGTCAACGGATATTCATAAAACCGTTTACGTAAAGAAACCATATTTCGCGGCTAACTAGGTGAAACGAGACCTACTAGCCACGAATTCTGAAATCGAAATCCAAAACGCTAGGATTGTAGAACTCGAAAAGTAGTGTGAAATCAAGCTAAAAATCACCGAATTCAGAACTCGGAGTCAACGGATATTCATAAAACCGTTTACGTAAAGAAACCACATTTCGCGGCTAACTAGGTGAAACGAGACCAACTAGCCACGAGTTCTGAAATCCAAATCCGAAACTCCATAATCGTAGAGCTTGAAAAGTAGTGTGAAATCAAGCTAAAAATCACCGAATTCAGAACTCGGAGTCAACGGATATTCATAAAACCGTTTACGTAAAGAAACCACATTTCGCGGCTAACTAGGTGAAACGAGACCAACTAGCCACGAGTTCTGAAATCAAAATCCGAAACACCAGGATCGTAGAGCAGGAAAAGTAGTGTGAAATAAAGCTAAAAATCACCGAATTCAGAACTCGGAGTCAAAGGATATTCATAAAACCGTTTACGTAAAGAAACCACATTTCGCGGCTAACTAGGTGAAACGAGACCTACTAGCCACGAGTTCTGAAATCGAAATCCGAAAATCCAGGATTGTAGAGCTCGAAATGTAGTGTGAAATAAAGCTAAAAATCACCGAATTCAGAACTCGGAGTCAACGGATATTCATAAAACCGTTTACGTAAAGAAACCACATTTCGCGGCTAACTAGGTGAAACGAGACCTACTAGCCACGAGTTCTGAAATCGAAATCCGAAACGCCAGGATCGTAGAGCTCGAAAAGTAGTGTGAAATAAAGCTAAAAATCACCGAATTCAGAAATCGGAGTCAACGGATATTCATAAAACCGTTTACGTAAAGAAACCACATTTCGCGGCTAACTAGGTGAAACGAGACCTACTAGCCACGAGTTTTCAAATCAATATCCGAAAGACCAGGATTGTAGAGCTCGAAAAGTAGTGTGAAATCAAGCTAAAAATCAGCGAATTCAGAACTCGGAGTCAACGGATATTCATAAAACCGTTTAGGTAAAGAAAACACATTTCGCGGCTAACTAGGTGAAACGAGACCTACTAGCCACGAGTTCTGAAATCGAAATACGAAAACCCAGGATTGTAGAGCTCGAAAAGTAGTGTGAAATCAAGCTAAAAATCACCGAATTCAGAACTCGGAGTCAACGGATATTCATAAAACCGTTTACAGAAAGAAACCACATTTCGCGGCTAACTAGGTGAAACGAGACTTACAAGCCACGAGTTCTGAAATAAAAATCCGAAACGCAGGATTGTAGAGCTCGAAAAGTAGTGTGAAATCAAGCTAAAAATCACCGAATTCAGAACTCGGAGTCAACGGATATTCATAAAACCGTTTACGTAAAGAAACCACATTTTGCGGCTAACTAGGTGAAACGAGACCTACTAGCCACGAGTTTTCAAATCAATATCCGAAAGACCAGGATTGTAGAGCTCGAAAAGTAGTGTGAAATCAAGCTAAAAATCAGCGAATTCAGAACTCGGAGTCAACGGATATTCATAAAACCGTTTAGGTAAAGAAAACACATTTCGCGGCTAACTAGGTGAAACGAGACCTACTAGCCACGAGTTCTGAAATCGAAATCCGAAAACCCAGGATTGTAGAGCTCGAAAAGTAGTGTGAATTCAAGCTAAAAATCACAGAATTCAGAACTCGGAGTCAACGGATATTCATAAAACCGTTTACGTAAAGAAACCACATTTCGCGGCTAACTAGGTGAAACGAAACCTACTAGCCACGAGTTCTGAAATCGAAATCCGAAAAACGAGGAATATAGAGCTCGAAAAGTAGTGTGAAATCAAGCTAAAAATCACCGAATTCAGAACTCGGAGTCAACGGATATTCATAAAACCGTTTACGTAAAGAAACCACATTTCGCGGCTAACTAGGTGAAACGAGACCAACTAGCCACGAGTTCTGAAATCAAAATCCGAAACACCAGGATCGTAGAGCAGGAAAAGTAGTGTGAAATAAAGCTAAAAATCACCGAATTCAGAACTCGGAGTCAACGGATATTCATAAAACCGTTTACGTAAAGAAACCACATTTCGCGGCTAAATAGGTGAAACGAGACCTACTAGCCACGAGTTCTGAAATCGAAATCCGAAAACCCAGGATTGTAGAGCTCGAAAAGTAGTGTGAAATAAAGCTAAAAATCACCGAATTCAGAACTCGGAGTCAACGGATATTCATAAAACCGTTTACGTAAAGAAACCACATTTCGCGGCTAACTAGGTGAAACGAGACCTACTAGGCACGAGTTCTGAAATCGAAATCCGAAACGCCAGGATCGTAGAGCTCGAAAAGTAGTGTGAAATAAAGCTAAAAATCACCGAATTCAGAAATCGGAGTCAACGGATATTCATAAAACCGTTTACGTAAAGAAACCACATTTCGCGGCTAACTAGGTGAAACGAGACCTACTAGCCACGAGTTTTCAAATCAATATCCGAAAGACCAGGATTGTAGAGCTCGAAAAGTAGTGTGAAATCAAGCTAAAAATCAGCGAATTCAGAACTCGGAGTCAACGGATATTCATAAAACCGTTTAGGTAAAGAAAACACATTTCGCGGCTAACTAGGTGAAACGAGACCTACTAGCCACGAGTTCTGAAATCGAAATACGAAAACCCAGGATTGTAGAGCTCGAAAAGTAGTGTGAAATCAAGCTAAAAATCACCGAATTCAGAACTCGGAGTCAACGGATATTCATAAAACCGTTTACAGAAAGAAACCACATTTCGCGGCTAACTAGGTGAAACGAGACTTACAAGCCACGAGTTCTGAAATAAAAATCCGAAACGCAGGATTGTAGAGCTCGAAAAGTAGTGTGAAATCAAGCTAAAAATCACCGAATTCAGAACTCGGAGTCAACGGATATTCATAAAACCGTTTACGTAAAGAAACCACATTTTGCGGCTAACTAGGTGAAACGAGACCTACTAGCCACGAGTTTTCAAATCAATATCCGAAAGACCAGGATTGTAGAGCTCGAAAAGTAGTGTGAAATCAAGCTAAAAATCAGCGAATTCAGAACTCGGAGTCAACGGATATTCATAAAACCGTTTAGGTAAAGAAAACACATTTCGCGGCTAACTAGGTGAAACGAGACCTACTAGCCACGAGTTCTGAAATCGAAATCCGAAAACCCAGGATTGTAGAGCTCGAAAAGTAGTGTGAATTCAAGCTAAAAATCACAGAATTCAGAAATCGGAGTCAACGGATATTCATAAAACCGTTTACGTAAAGAAACCACATTTCGCGGCTAACTAGGTGAAACGAAACCTACTAGCCACGAGTTCTGAAATCGAAATCCGAAAAACGAGGAATATAGAGCTCGAAAAGTAGTGTGAAATCAAGCTAAAAATCACCGAATTCAGAACTCGGAGTCAACGGATATTCATAAAACCGTTTACGTAAAGAAACCACATTTCGCGGCTAACTAGGTGAAACGAGACCTACTAGCCACGAGTTCTCAAATCAAAATCCGAAACAACAGGATTGTAGAGCTCAAAAAGTAGTGTGAATTCAAGCTAAAAATCACCGAATTCAGAACTCGGAGTCAGCGGATATTCATAAAACCGTTTACGTAAAGAAACCACATTTCGTGGCTAACTAGGTGAAACGAGACCTACCAGCCACGAGTTCTGAAATTGAAATCCGAAAACCCAGGATTGTAGAGCTCGAAAAGTAGTGTCAAATCAAGCTAAAAATCACCGAATTCAGAACTCGGAGTCAACGGATATTCATAAAACCGTTTACGTAAAGAAACCACATTTCGCGGCTAACTAGGTGAAACGAGACCTACTAGCCACGAGTTCAGAAATCGAAATCCGAAAACCCAGGATTGTAGAGCTCGAAAAGTAGTGTGAAATCAAGATAAAAATCACCGAATTCAGAACTCGGAGTCAATGGATATTCATAAAACCGTTTATGTAAAGAAACCACATTTCGCGGCTAACTAGGTGAAACGAGACCTACTAGCCACGAGTTCAGAAATCGAAATCCGAAAACCGAGGATTGTAGAGCTCGAAAAGTAGTGTGAAATCAAGCTAAAAATCACCGAATTCAGAACTCGGAGTCAACGGATATTCGTAAAACCGTTTACGTAAAGAAACCACATTTCGCGGCCAACTAGGTGAAACGAGACCTACTAGCCACGAGTTCTGAAATCGAAATCCGAAAACCGAGGATTATAGAGCTCGAAAAGTAGTGTGAAATCAAGCTAAAAATCACCGAATTCAGAACTCGGAGTCAACGGATATTCATAAAACCGTTTACGTAAAGAAACCACATTTCGCGGCTAACTAGGTGAAACGAGACCTACTAGCCACGAGTTCTCAAATCAAAATCCGAAACACCAGGAATGTAGAGCTCAAAAAGTAGTGTGAATTCAAGCTAAAAATCACCGAATTCAGAACTCGGAGTCAACGGATATTCATAAAACCGTTTACGTAAAGAAACCACATTTCGTGGCTAACTAGGTGAAACGAGACCTACTAGCCACGAGTTCTGAAATTGAAATCCGAAAACGCAGGATTGTAGAGCTCGAACAGTAGTGTGAAATCAAGCTAAAAATCACCGAATTCAGAACTCGGAGTCAACGGATATTCATAAAACCGTTTACGTAAAGAAACCACATTTCGTGGCTAACTAGGTGAAACGAGACCTACTAGCCACGAGTTCTGAAATCAAAATCCGAAACTCCAAGATTGTAGAGCTCAAAGAGTAGTGTGAATTGAAGCTAAAAATCACCGAATCCAGAACTCGGAGTCAACGGATATTCGTAAAACCGTTTACGTAAAGAAACCACATTTCGCGGCTAACTAGGTGAAACGAGACCTACTAGCCACGAGTTCTGAAATCGAAATCCGAAAACGCAGGATTGTAGAGCTCGAAAAGTAGTGTGAAATCAAGCTAAAAATCACCGAATTCAGAACTCGGAGTCAACGGATATTCATAAAACCGTTTACGTAAAGAAACCACATTTCGCGGCCAACTAGGTGAAACGAGACCTACTAGCCACGAGTTCTGAAATCGAAATCCGAAAACCGAGGATTATAGAGCTCGAAAAGTAGTGTGAAATCAAGCTAAAAATCACCGAATTCAGAACTCGGAGTCAACGGATATTCATAAAACCGTTTACGTAAAGAAACCACATTTCGCGGCTAACTAGGTGAAACGAGACTTACTAGTCACGAGTTCTGAAATCGAAATCCGAAAACCGAGGATTGTAGAGCTCGAAAAGTAGTGCGAAATCAAGCTAAAAATCACCGAATTCAGAACTCGGAGTCAACGGATATTCGTAAAACCGTTTACGTAAAGAAACCACATTTCGCGGCTAACTAGGTGAAATGAGACCTACTAGCCACGAGTTCTGAAATCGAAATCCGAAAACCCAGGATTGTAGAGCTCGAAAAGTAGTCTGAATTCAAGCTAAAAATCACAGAATTCAGAACTCGGAGTCAACGGATATTCGTAAAACCGTTTACGTAAAGAAACCACATTTCGCGGCTAACTAGGTGAAACGAGACCTACTAGCCACGAGTTCTGAAATCGAAATCCGAAAACCCAGGATTTTACAGCTCGAAAAGTAGTGTGAAATCAAGCTAAAAATCACCGAATTCAGAACTCGGAGTCAACGGATATTCATAAAACCGTTTACGTAAAGAAACCACATTTCGCGGCTAACTAGGTGAAACGAGACCTACTAGCCACGAGTTCTGAAATCGAAATCCGAAAACCTAGGATTGTAGAGCTCGAAAAGTATTGTGAAATCAAGCTAAAAATCACCGAATTCAGAACTCGGAGTCAACGGATATTCATAAAACCGTTTACGTAAAGAAACCACATTTCGTGGCTAACTAGGTGAAATGAAACCTACTAGCCACGAGTTCTGAAATTGAAATCCGAAAAGCGAGGATTTTAGAACTCGAAAAGTAGTGTGAAATCAAGCTAAAAATCACCGAATTCAGAACTCGGAGTCAACGGATATTCGTAAAACCGTTTACGTAAAGAAACCACATTTCGCGGCTAACTAGGTGAAACGAGACCAACTTGCCACGAGTTCTGAAATCAAAATCCGAAACTCCAGGATTGTAGAGCTCGAAAAGTAGTGTGAATTCAAGCTAAAAATCACCGAATTCAGAACTCGGAGTCAACGGATATTCATAAAACCGTTTACGTAAAGAAACCACATTTCGCGGCTAACTAGGTGAAACGAGACCTAGTAGTCACGAGTTCTGAAATCGAAATCCGAAAACCCAAGATTGTAGAGCTCGAAAAGTAGTGTGAAATCAAGCTAAAAATCACCGAATTCAGAACTCCGAGTCAACGGATATTCATAAAACCGTTTACGTAAAGAAACCACATTTCGCGGCTAACTAGTTGAAACGAGACCTACTAGCCACGAGTTCTGAAATCGAAATCCGAAAACCCAGGATTGTAGAGCTCGAAAACTAGTGTGAAATCAAGCTAAAAATCACCGAATTCAGAACTCGGAGTCAACGGATATTCATAAAACCGTTTACGTAAAGAAACCACATTTCGTGGCTAACTAGGTGAAACGAGACCTACTAGCCACGAGTTCTGAAATTGAAATCCGAAAACCCAGGATTGTAGAGCTCGAAAAGTAGTGTGAAATCAAGCTAAAAATCACCGAATTCAGAACTCGGAGTCAACGGATATTCATAAAACCGTTTACGTAACGAAACCACATTTCGGAGCTAACTAGGTGAAACGAGACCTACATGCCACGAGTTCTGAAATCAAAATCCGAAAAGCTAGGATTGTAGAGCTCGAAAAGTAGTATGAAATCAAGCTAAAAATCACAGAATTCAGAACTCGGAATCAACGGATATTCATAAAACCGTTTACGTAAAGAAACCACATTTCGCGGCTAACTAGGTGACACGAGACCTACTAGCCACGAGTTCTCAAATCAAAATCCGAAACACCAGGATTGTAGAGCTCAAAAAGTAGTGTGAAATAAAGCTAAAAATCACCGAATTCAGAACTCGGAGTCAACGGATATTCATAAAACCGTTTACGTAAAGAAACCACATTTCGCGGCTAACTAGGTGAAACGAGACCTACAAGCCATGAGTTCTGAAATCAAAATCCGAAACACCAAGATTGTAGAGCTCAAAGAGTAGTGTGAATTCAAGCTAAAAATCACCGAATTCAGAACTCGGAGTCAACGGATATTCGTAAAACCGTTTACGTAAAGAAACCACATTTCGCGGCTAACTAGGTGAAACGAGACCTACTAGCCACGAGTTCTGAAATCGAAATCCGAAAACCCAGGATTGTACAGCTCGAAAAATAGTGTGAAATCAAGCTAAAAATCACCGAATTCAGAACTCGGAGTCAACGGATATTCATAAAACCGTTTACTTAAAGAAACCACATTTCGCGGCTAACTAGGTGAAACGAGACCTACTAGCCACGAGTTCTGAAATCGAAATCCGAAAACCCAGGATTGTACAGCTCGAAAAATAGTGTGAAATCAAGCTAAAAATCACCGAATTCAGAACTCGGAGTCAACGGATATTCATAAAACCGTTTACGTAAAGAAACCACATTTTGCGGCTAACTAGGTGAAACGAGACCTACAAGCCACGAGTTCTGAAATCAAAATCCGAAACGCTAGGATTGTAGAGCTCGAAAAGTAGTGTGAAATCAAGCTAAAAATCACCGAATTCAGAACTCGGAATCAACGGATATTCATAAAACCGTTTACGTAAAGAAACCACATTTCGCGGCTAACTAGGTGAAACGAAACCTACTAGCCACGAGTTCCCAAATCAAAATCCGAAACACCGGGATTGTAGAGCTCGAAAAGTAGTGTGAAATCAAGCTAAAAATCACAGAATTCAGAACTCGGAATCAACGGATATTCATAAAACCGTTTACGTAAAGAAACCACATTTCGCAGCTAAGTAGGTGGAACGAGACGTAAAAGCCATGAGTTCTGCAATCAAAATCCGAAATTCCAGGATTGTAGAGCTCGAAAAGTAGTGTGAATTCAAGCTAAAAATCACCGAATTCAGAACTCGGAGTCAACGGATATTCATAAAACCGTTTACGTAAAGAAACCACATTTCGCGGCTAACTAGGTGAAACGAGACCTACAAGCCATGAGTTCTGAAATAAAAATCCGAAATTCCAGGATTGTAGAGCTCGAAAAGTAGTGTGAATTCAAGCTAAAAATCACAGAATTCAGAACTCGGAATCAACGGATATTCATAAAACCGTTTACGTAAAGAAACCACATTTCGCGGCTAACTAGGTGAAACGAGACCTACTAGCCACGAGTTCTCAAATCGAAATCCGAAAACCCAGGATTGTAGAGCCCGAAACGTAGTGTGAAATCAAGCTAAAAATCACCGAATTCAGAACTCGGAGTCAACGAATATTCATAAAACCGTTTACGTAAAGAAACCACATTTCGCGGCTAACTAGGTGAAACGAGACCTACTAGCCACGAGTTCTGAAAT
Organism: Euonymus europaeus; assembly: GCA_963580455.1. Classification (NCBI taxonomy): domain Eukaryota; kingdom Viridiplantae; phylum Streptophyta; class Magnoliopsida; order Celastrales; family Celastraceae; genus Euonymus; species Euonymus europaeus. The sequence goes on from OY756964.1 coordinate 1,169,061, forward strand.
CGAAATCCGAAAACCCAGGATGGTAGAGCTCGAAAACTAGTGTGAAATCAAGCTAAAAATCACCGAATTCAGAACTCGGAGTCAACGGATATTCATAAAACCGTTTACGTAAAGAAACCACATTTCGGGGCTAACTAGGTGAAACGAGACCTACTAGCCACGAGTTCTGAAATTGAAATCCGAAAACCCAGGATTGTAGAGTTCGAAAAGTAGTGTGAAATCAAGCTAAAAATCACCGAATTCAGAACTCGGAGTCAACGGATATTCATAAAACCGTTTACGTAACGAAACCACATTTCGCGGCTAATTAGGTGAAACGAGACCTACATGCCACGAGTTCTGAAATCAAAATCCGAAATGCTAGAATTGTAGAGCTCGAAAAGTAGTGTGAAATCAAGCTAAAAATCACAGAATTCAGAACTCGGAATCAACGGATATTCATAAAACCGTTTACGTAAAGAAACCACATTTCGCGGCTAACTAGGTGAAACGAGACCTACTAGCCACGAGTTCTCAAATCAAAATCCGAAACACCAGGATTGTAGAGCTCAAAAAGTAGTGTGAAATCAAGCTAAAAATCACCGAATTCAGAACTCGGAGTCAACGGATATTCATAAAACCGTTTACGTAAAGAAACCACATTTCGCGGCTAACAAGGTGAAACGAGACCTACAAGCCACGAGTTCTGAAATCAAAATCCAAAACACCAAGATTGTAGAGCTCAAAGAGTAGTGTGAATTCAAGCTAAAAATCACCGAATTCAGAACTCGGAGTCAACGGATATTCATAAAACCGTTTACGTTAAGAAACCACATTTCACGGCTAACTAGGTGAAACGAGACCTACTAGCCACGAGTTCTCAAATCAAAATCCGAAAAACCAGGATTGTAGAGCTCAAAAAGTAGTGTGAAATCAAGCTAAAAATCACCGAATTCAGAACTCGGAGTCAACGGATATTCATAAAACCGTTTATGTAAAGAAACCACATTTCGCGGCTAACTAGGTGAAACGAGACCTACAAGCCACGAGCTCTGAAATCAAAATCCGAAACGCCAGGATTGTAGAGCTCGAAAAGTAGTGTGAAATCAAGCTAAAAATCACCGAATTCAGAACTCGGAGTCAACGGATATTCATAAAACCGTTTACGTAAAGAAACCACATTTCGCGGCTAACTAGGTGAAACGAGACCTACAAGCCACGAGTTCTGAAATCAAAATCCGAAACGCCAGGATTGTAGAGCTCGAAAAGTAGTGTGAAATCAAGCTAAAAATCACCGAATTCAGATCTCGGAGTCCATGGATATTCATAAAACCGTTTACGTAAAGAAACCACATTTCGCGGCTAACTAGGTGAAACGAAACCTACTAGCCACGAGTTCCCAAATCAAAATCCGAAACACAGGGATTGTAGAGCTCGAAAAGTAGTGTGAAATCAAGCAAAAAATCACAGAATTCAGAACTCGGAATCAACTGATATTCATAAAACCGTTTACGTAAAGAAACCACATTTCGCAGCTAACTAGGTGGAACGAGACCTACAAGCCATGAGTTCTGCAATCAAAATCCGAAATTCCAGGAATGTAGAGCTCGAAAAGTAGTGTGAATTCAAGCTAAAAATCACCGAATTCAGAACTCGGAGTCAACGGATATTCATAAAACCGTTTACGTAAAGAAACCACATTTCGCGGCTAACTAGGTGAAACGAGACCTACAAGCCATGAGTTCTGAAATCAAAATCCGAAATTCCAGGATTGTAGAGCTCGAAAAGTAGTGTGAATTCAAGCTAAAAATCACAGAATTCAGAACTCGGAATCAACGGATATTCATAAAACCGTTTACGTAAAGAAACCACATTTCGCGGCTAACTAGGTGAAACGAGACCTACTAGCCACGAGTTCTCAAATCGAAATCCGAAAACCCAGGATTGTAGAGCTCAAAAAGTAGTGTGAAATCAAGCTAAAAATCACCGAATTCAGAACTCGGAGTCAACGGATATTCATAAAACCGTTTACGTAAAGAAACCACATTTCGCGGCTAACTAGGTGAAACGAGACCTACATGCCACGAGTTCTGAAATCAAAATCCGAAAAGCTAGGATTGTAGAGCTCGAAAAGTAGTGTGAAATCAAGCTAAAAATCACAGAATTCAGAACTCGGAATCAATGGATATTCATAAAACCGTTTACGTAAAGAAACCATATTTCGCGGCTAACTAGGTGAAACGAGACTTACTAGCCACGAGTTCTGAAATTGAAATCCGAAAACCCAGGATTGTAGAGCTCGAAAAGTAGTGTGAAATCAAGCTAAAAATCACCGAATTCAGAACTCGGAGTCAACGGATATTCATAAAACCGTTTACGTAAAGAAACCACATTTCGCGGCTAACTAGGTGAAACGAGACCTACAAGCCACGAGTTCTGAAATCAAAATCCGAAACGCCAGGATTGTAGAGCTCGAAAAGTAGTGTGAAATCAAGCTAAAAATCACCGAATTCAGAACTCGGAGTCCATGGATATTCATAAAACCGTTTACGTAACGAAACCACATTTTGCGGCTAACTAGGTGAAACGAGACCTAGTAGCCACGAGTTCTGAAATCAAAATCCGAAAACCCAAGATTGTAGAGCTCGAAAAGTAGTGTGAAATCAAGCTAAAAATCACCGAATTCAGAACTCGGAGTCAACGGATATTCATAAAACCGTTTACGTAAAGAAACCACATTTTGCGGCTAACTAGGTGAAACGAGACCTACTAGCCACGAGTTCTGAAATCAAAATCCAAAAACCCAGGATTGTAGAGCTCGAAAAGTAGTGTGAAATCAAGCTAAAAATCACCGAATTCAGAACTCGGAGTCAACGGATATTCGTAAAATTTACGTAAAGAAACCACATTCCGCGGCTAACTAGGTGAAACGAGACCTACTAGCCACGAGTTCTGAAATCGAAATCCGAAAACCCAGGATTGTAGAGCTCAAAAAGTAGTGTGAAATCAAGCTAAAAATCACCGAATTCAGAACTCGGAGTCAACGGATATTCATAAAACCGTTTACGTAAAGAAACCACATTTCGCGGCTAACTAGGTGAAACGAGACCTACATGCCACGAGTTCTGAAATCAAAATCCGAAAAGCTAGGATTGTAGAGCTCGAAAAGTAGTGTGAAATCAAGCTAAAAATCACAGAATTCAGAACTCGGAATCAACGGATAATCATAAAACCGTTTACGTAAAGAAACCACATTTCGCGGCTAACTAGGTGAAACGAGACCAACTAGTCACGAGTTCTGAAATTGAAATCCGAAAACCCAGGATTGTAGAGCTCGAAAAGTAGTGTGAAATCAAGCTAAAAATCACCGAATTCAGAACACGGAGTCAACGGATATTCATAAAACCGTTTACGTAAAGAAACCACATTTCGCGGCTAACTAGGTGAAACGAGACCTACAAGCCACGAGTTCTGAAATCAAAATCCGAAACGCCAGGATTGTAGAGCTCGAAAAGTAGTGTGAAATCAAGCTAAAAATCACCGAATTCAGAACTCGGAGTCCATGGATATTCATAAAACCGTTTACGTAAAGAAACCACATTTTGCGGCTAACTAGGTGAAACGAGACCAAGTAGCCACGAGTTCTGAAATCGAAATCCGAAAACCCAAGATTGTAGAGCTCGAAAAGTAGTGTGAAATCAAGCTAAAAATCACCGAATTCAGAACTCGGAGTCAACGGATATTCATAAAATCGTTTACGTAAAGAAACCACATTTCGCGGCTAACTAGGTGAAACGAGACCTACTAGCCACGAGTTCTGAAATCGAAATCCGAAAACCCAGGATCGTACAGCTCGAAAAATAGTGTGAAATCAAGCTAAAAATCACCGAATTCAGAACTCGGAGTCAACGGATATTCATAAAACCGTTTACTTAAAGAAACCACATTTCGCGGCTAACTAGGTGAAACGAGACCTACTAGCCACGAGTTCTGAAATCGAAATCCGAAAAACCAGGATGGTAGAGCTCGAAAAGTAGTGTAAAATCAAGCTAAAAATCACCGAGTTCAGAACTCGGAGTCAACGGATATTCATAAAACCGTTTACGTAAAGAAATCACATTTCGCGGCTAACTAGGTGAAACGAGACCAACTAGCCACGAGTTCTGAAATTAAAATCCGAACAGCCCGGATCGTAGAGCTCGAAAAGTAGTGTGAAATCAAGCTAAAAATCACCGACTTCAGAACTCGGAGTCAACGGATATTCATAAAACCGTTTACGTAAAGAAATCACATTTCGCGGCTAACAAGGTGAAACGAGACCTACTAGCCACGAGTTCTGAAATCGAAATCCGAAAACCCAGGATTGTACAGCTCGAACAGTAGTGTGAAATCAAGCTAAAAATCACCGAATTCAGAACTCCGAGTCAACGGATATTCATAAAACCGTTTACTTAAAGAAACCACATTTCGCGGCTAACTAGGTGAAACGAGACCTACTAGCCACGAGTTCTGAAATCGAAATCCGAAAAACCAGGATGGTAGAGCTCGAAAAGTAGTGTAAAATCAAGCTAAAAATCACCGAGTTCAGAACTCGGAGTCAACGGATATTCATAAAACCGTTTACGTAAAGAAATCACATTTCGCGGCTAACAAGGTGAAACGAGACCTACTAGCCACGAGTTCTGAAATCGAAATCCGAAAACCCAGGATTGTACAGCTCGAACAGTAGTGTGAAATCAAGCTAAAAATCACCGAATTCAGAACTCCGAGTCAACGGATATTCATAAAACCGTTTACTTAAAGAAACCACATTTCGCGGCTAACTAGGTGAAACGAGACCTACTAGCCACGAGTTCCCAAATCAAAATCCGAAAAACCGGGATTGTAGAGCTCGAAAAGTAGTGTGAAATCAAGCTAAAAATCACAGAATTCAGAACTCGGAATCAACGGATATTCATAAAACCGTTTACGTAAAGAAACCACATTTCGCAGCTAACTAGGTGGAACGAGACCTACAAGCCATGAGTTCTGCAATCAAAATCCGAAATTCCAGGATTGTAGAGCTCGAAAAGTAGTTTGAATTCAAGCTAAAAATCACCGAATTCAGAACTCGGAGTCAATGGATATTCATAAAACCGTTTACGTAAAGAAACCACATTTCGCGGCTAACTAGGTGAAACGAGACATACTAGCCACGAGTTCTCAAATCGAAATCCGAAAACCCAGGATTGTAGAGCTCAAAAAGTAGTGTGAAATCAAGCTAAAAATCACCGAATTCAGAACTCGGAGTCAACGGATATTCATAAAACCGTTTACGTAAAGAAACCACATTTCGCGGCTAACTAGGTGAAACGAGACCTACATGCCACGAGTTCTGAAATCAAAATCCGAAATGCTAGGATTGTAGAGCTCAAAAAGTAGTGTGAAATCAAGCTAAAAATCACAGAATTCAGAACTCGGAATCAACGGATATTCATAAAACCGTTTACGTAAAGAAACCACATTTTGCGGCTAACTAGGTGAAACGAGACCTACTAGCCACGAGTTCTGAAATTGAAATCCGAAAACCCAGGATTGTAGAGCTCGAAAAGTAGTGTGAAATCAAGCTAAAAATCACCGAATTCAGAACTCGGAGTCAACGGATATTCATAAAACCGTTTACGTAAAGAAACCACATTTCGCGGCTAACTAGGTGAAACGAGACCTACAAGCCACGAGTTCTGAAATCAAAATCCGAAACGCCAGGATTGTAGAGCTCAAAAAGTAGTGTGAAATCAAGCTAAAAATCACCGAATTCAGAACTCGGAGTCCATGGATATTCATAAAACCGTTTACGTAAAGAAACCACATTTCGCGGCTAAGTAGGTGAAACGAGACCTAGTAGCCACGAGTTCTGAAATCAAAATCCGAAAACCCAAGATTGTAGAGCTCGAAAAGTAGTGTGAAATCAAGCTAAAAATCACCGAATTCAGAACTCGGAGTCAACGGATATTCATAAAACCGTTTACGTAAAGAAACCACATTTCGCGGCTAACTAGGTGAAACGAGACCTACTAGCCACGAGTTCTGAAATCGAAATCCAAAAACCCAGGATTGTAGAGCTCGAAAAGTAGTGTGAAATCAAGCTAAAAATCACCGAATTCAGAATTCGGAGTCAACGGATATTCGTAAAACCGTTTACGTAAAGAAACCACATTTCGCGGCTAACTAGGTGAAATGAGACCTACTAGCCACGAGTTCTGAAATCGAAATCCGAAAACCCAGGATCGTACAGCTCGAAAAATAGTGTGAAATCAAGCTAAAAATCACCGAATTCAGAACTCCGAGTCAACGGATATTCATAAAACCGTTTACTTAAAGAAACCACATTTCGCGGCTAACTAGGTGAAACGAGACCTACTAGCCACGAGTTTTGAAATCGAAATCCGAAAAACCAGGATTGTAGAGCTCGAAAAGTAGTGTAAAATCAAGCTAAAAATCACCGAGTTCAGAACTCGGAGTCAACGGATATTCATAAAACCGTTTAAGTAAAGAAATCATATTTCGCGGCTAACTAGTTGAAACGAGACCAACTAGCCACGAGTTCTGAAATCAAAATCCGAACAGCCCGGATCGTAGAGCTCGAAAAGTAGTGTGAAATCAAGCTAAAAATCACCGACTTCAGAACTCGGAGTCAACGGATATTCATAAAACCGTTTACGTAAAGAAACCACATTTCGCGGCTAACTAGGTGAAACGAGACCTACATGCCACGAGTTCTGAAATCAAAATCCGAAATGCTAGGATTGTAGAGCTCAAAAATTAGTGTGAAATCAAGCTAAAAATCACAGAATTCAGAACTCGGAATCAACGGATATTCATAAAACCGTTTACGTAAAGAAACCACATTTTGCGGCTAACTAGGTGAAACGAGACCTACTAGCCACGAGTTCTGAAATTGAAATCCGAAAACCCAGGATTGTAGAGCTCGAAAAGTAGTGTGAAATCAAGCTAAAAATCACCGAATTCAGAACTCGGAGTCAACGGATATTCATAAAACCGTTTACGTAAAGAAACCACATTTCGCGGCTAACTAGGTGAAACGAGACCTACAAGCCACGAGTTCTGAAATCAAAATCCGAAACGCCAGGATTGTAGAGCTCAAAAAGTAGTGTGAAATCAAGCTAAAAATCACCGAATTCAGAACTCGGAGTCCATGGATATTCATAAAACCGTTTACGTAAAGAAACCACATTTCGCGGCTAAGTAGGTGAAACGAGACCTAGTAGCCACGAGTTCTGAAATCAAAATCCGAAAACCCAAGATTGTAGAGCTCGAAAAGTAGTGTGAAATCAAGCTAAAAATCACCGAATTCAGAACTCGGAGTCAACGGATATTCATAAAACCGTTTACGTAAAGAAACCACATTTCGCGGCTAACTAGGTGAAACGAGACCTACTAGCCACGAGTTCTGAAATCGAAATCCAAAAACCCAGGATTGTAGAGCTCGAAAAGTAGTGTGAAATCAAGCTAAAAATCACCGAATTCAGAATTCGGAGTCAACGGATATTCGTAAAACCGTTTACGTAAAGAAACCACATTTCGCGGCTAACTAGGTGAAATGAGACCTACTAGCCACGAGTTCTGAAATCGAAATCCGAAAACCCAGGATCGTACAGCTCGAAAAATAGTGTGAAATCAAGCTAAAAATCACCGAATTCAGAACTCCGAGTCAACGGATATTCATAAAACCGTTTACTTAAAGAAACCACATTTCGCGGCTAACTAGGTGAAACGAGACGTACTAGCCACGAGTTTTGAAATCGAAATCCGAAAAACCAGGATTGTAGAGCTCGAAAAGTAGTGTAAAATCAAGCTAAAAATCACCGAGTTCAGAACTCGGAGTCAACGGATATTCATAAAACCGTTTAAGTAAAGAAATCACATTTCGCGGCTAACTAGTTGAAACGAGACCAACTAGCCACGAGTTCTGAAATCAAAATCCGAACAGCCCGGATCGTAGAGCTCGAAAAGTAGTGTGAAATCAAGCTAAAAATCACCGACTTCAGAACTCGGAGTCAACGGATATTCATAAAACCGTTTACGTAAAGAAACCACATTTCGCGGCTAACAAGGTGAAACGAGACCTACTGGCCACGAGTTCTGAAATCGAAATCCGAAAACCCAGGATTGTACAGCTCGAACAGTAGTGTGAAATCAAGCTAACAATCACCGAATTCAGAACTCGGAGTCAACGGATATTCATAAAACCGTTTACTTAAAGAAACCACATTTTGCGGCTAACTAGGTGAAACGAGACCTACTAGCCACGAGTTCTGAAATCGAAATCCGAAAACCCTGGATTGTAGAGCTCGAAAAGTAGTGTAAAATCAAGCTAAAAATCACCGAGTTCAGAACTCGTAGTCAACGGATATTCATAAAAACGTTTACGTAAAGAAACCACATTTCGCGGCTAACTAGGTGAAACGAGACCTTCTAGCCACGAGTTCTGAAATCGAAATCCAAAAACTCAGGATTGTACAGCTCGAAAAGTAGTGTGAAATCAAGCTAAAAATCACCGAATTCAGAACTCGGAGTCAACGGATATTCATAAAACCGTTTACTTAAAGAAACCACATTTCGCGGCTAACAAGGTGAAACGAGACCTACTAGCCACGAGTTCTGAAATCGAAATCCGAAAACCCAGGATTGTACAGCTCGAAAAGTAGTGTGAAATCAAGCTAAAAATCACCGAATTCAGAACTCGGAGTCAACGGATATTCATAAAACCGTTTACGTAAAGAAACCACATTTCGCGGCTAACAAGGTGAAACGGGACCTACTAACCACGAGTTCTGAAATCGAAATCCGAAAACCCAGGATTGTACAGCTCGAAAAGTAGTGTGAAATCAAGCTAAAAATCACCGAATTCAGAACTCAGAGTCAACGGATATTCATAAAACCGTTTACTTAAAGAAACCACATTTCGCGGCTAACTAGGTGAAACGAGACCTACTAGCCACGAGTTCTGAAATCGAAATCCGAAAACCCTGGATTGTAGAGCTCGAAAAGTAGTGTAAAATCAAGCTAAAAATCACCGAGTTCAGAACTCGGAGTCACTGGATATTCATAAAAACGTTTACGTAAAGAAACCACATTTCGCGGCTAACTAGGTGAAACGAGACCTACTAGCCACGAGTTCTGAAATCGAAATCCGAAAACCCAGGATTGTACAGCTCGAAAAGTAGTTTGAAATCAAGCAAAAAATCACCGACTTCAGAACTCGGAGTCAACGGATATTCATAAAACCGTTTACGTAAAAAAACCACATTTCGCGGCTAACAAGGTGAAACGAGACCTACTAGCCACGAGTTTTGAAATCAAAATTCGAAAACCCAGGATTGTAGAGCTCGAAAAGTAGTGTGAAATCAAGCTAAAAATCACCGAATTCAGAACTCGGAGTCAACGGATATTCATAAAACCGTTTACTTAAAGAAACCACATTTCGCGGCTAACTAGGTGAAACGATACCTACTAGCCACGAGTTCTGAAATCGAAATCCGAAAACCCAGGATTGTAGAGCTCGAAAAGTAGTTTAAAATCAAACTAAAAATCACCGATTTCAGAACTCGGAGTCAACGAATATTCATAAAAACGTTTACGTAAAGAAACCACATTTCGCGGCTAACAAGGTGAAACGGGACCTACTAGCCACGAGTTCTGAAATCGAAATCCGAAAACCCAGGATTGTACAGCTCGAAAAGTAGTGTGAAATCAAGCTAAAAATCACCGAATTCAGAACTCGGAGTCAACGGATATTCATAAAACCGTTTACTTAAAGAAACCACATTTCGCGGCTAACTAGGTGAAACGAGACCTACAAGCCATGAGTTCTGAAATCAAAATCCGAAATTCCAGGATTGTAGAGCTCGAAAATTAGTGTGAATTCAAGCTAAAAATCACAGAATTCAGAACTCGGAATCAACGGATATTCATAAAACCGTTTACGTAAAGAAACCACATTTCGCGGCTAACTAGGTGAAACGAGACCTACTAGCCACGAGTTCTCAAATCGAAATCCGAAAACCCAGGATTGTAGAGCTCAAAAAGTAGTGTGAAATCAAGCTAAAAATCACCGAATTCAGAACTCGGAGTCAACGGATATTCATAAAACCGTTTACGTAAAGAAACCACATTTCGCGGCTAACTAGGTGAAACGAGACCTACATGCCACGAGTTCTGAAATCGAAATCCGAAATGCTAGGATTGTAGAGCTCGAAAAGTAGTGTGAAATCAAGCTAAAAATCACAGAATTCAGAACTCGGAATCAACGGATATTCATAAAACCGTTTACGTAAAGAAACCACATTTCGCGGCTAACTAGGTGAAACGAGACCTACTAGCCACGAGTTCTGAAATTGAAATCCGAAAACCCAGGATTGTAGAGCTCGAAAAGTAGTGTGAAATCAAGCTAAAAATCACCGAATTCAGAACTCGGAGTCAACGGATATTCATAAAACCGTTTACGTAAAGAAACCACATTTCGCGGCTAACTAGGTGAAACGAGACCTACAAGCCACGAGTTCTGAAATCAAAATCCGAAACGCCAGGATTGTAGAGCTCGAAAAGTAGTGTGAAATCAAGCTAAAAATCACCGAATTCAGAACTCGGAGTCCATGGATATTCATAAAAACGTTTACGTAAAGAAACCACATTTCGCGGCTAAGTAGGTGAAACGAGACCTAGTAGCCACGAGTTCTGAAATCAAAATCCGAAAACCCAAGATTGTAGAGCTCGAAAAGTAGTGTGAAATCAAGCTAAAAATCACCGAATTCAGAACTCGGAGTCAACGGATATTCATAAAACCGTTTACGTAAAGAAACCACATTTCGCGGCTAACTAGGTGAAACGAGACCTACTAGCCACGAGTTCTGAAATCGAAATCCAAAAACCCAGGATTGTAGAGCTCGAAAAGTAGTGTGAAATCAAGCTAAAAATCACCGAATTCAGAATTCGGAGTCAACGGATATTCGTAAAACCGTTTACGTAAAGAAACCACATTTCGCGGCTAACTAGGTGAAATGAGACCTACTAGCCACGAGTTCTGAAATCGAAATCCGAAAACCCAGGATCGTACAGCTCGAAAAATAGTGTGAAATCAAGCTAAAAATCACCGAATTCAGAACTCCGAGTCAACGGATATTCATAAAACCGTTTACTTAAAGAAACCACATTTCGCGGCTAACTAGGTGAAACGAGACCTACTAGCCACGAGTTTTGAAATCGAAATCCGAAAAACCAGGATTGTAGAGCTCGAAAAGTAGTGTAAAATCAAGCTAAAAATCACCGAGTTCAGAACTCGGAGTCAACGGATATTCATAAAACCGTTTAAGTAAAGAAATCATATTTCGCGGCTAACTAGGTGAAACGAGACCTACTAGCCACGAGTTCTGAAATCGAAATCCGAAAAACCAGGATTGTAGAGCTCGAAAAGTAGTGTAAAATCAAGCTAAAAATCACCGAGTTCAGAACTCGGAGTCAACGGATATTCATAAAACCGTTTAAGTAAAGAAATCACATTTCGCGGCTAACTAGTTGAAACGAGACCAACTAGCCACGAGTTCTGAAATCAAAATCCGAACAGCCCGGATCGTAGAGCTCGAAAAGTAGTGTGAAATCAAGCTAAAAATCACCGACTTCAGAACTCGGAGTCAACGGATATTCATAAAACCGTTTACGTAAAGAAACCACATTTCGCGGCTAACAAGGTGAAACGAGACCTACTAGCCACGAGTTCTGAAATCGAAATCCGAAAACCCAGGATTGTACAGCTCGAACAGTAGTGTGAAATCAAGCTAAAAATCACCGAATTCAGAACTCGGAGTCAACGGATATTCATAAAACCGTTTACTTAAAGAAACCACATTTCGCGGCTAACTAGGTGAAACGAGACCTACATGCCACGAGTTCTGAAATCGAAATCCGAAATGCTAGGATTGTAGAGCTCGAAAAGTAGTGTGAAATCAAGCTAAAAATCACAGAATTCAGAACTCGGAATCAACGGATATTCATAAAACCGTTTACGTAAAGAAACCACATTTCGCGGCTAACTAGGTGAAACGAGACCTACTAGCCACGAGTTCTGAAATTGAAATCCGAAAACCCAGGATTGTAGAGCTCGAAAAGTAGTGTGAAATCAAGCTAAAAATCACCGAATTCAGAACTCGGAGTCAACGGATATTCATAAAACCGTTTACGTAAAGAAACCACATTTCGCGGCTAACTAGGTGAAACGAGACCTACAAGCCACGAGTTCTGAAATCAAAATCCGAAACGCCAGGATTATAGAGCTCGAAAAGTAGTGTGAAATCAAGCTAAAAATCATCGAATTCAGAACTCGGAGTCCATGGATATTCATAAAAACGTTTACGTAAAGAAACCACATTTCGCGGCTAAGTAGGTGAAACGAGACCTAGTAGCCACGAGTTCTGAAATCAAAATCCGAAAACCCAAGATTGTAGAGCTCGAAAAGTAGTGTGAAATCAAGCTAAAAATCACCGAATTCAGAACTCGGAGTCAACGGATATTCATAAAGCCGTTTACGTAAAGAAACCACATTTCGCGGCTAACTAGGTGAAACGAGACCTACTAGCCACGAGTTTTGAAATCGAAATCCAAAAACCCAGGATTGTAGAGCTCGAAAAGTAGTGTGAAATCAAGCTAAAAATCACCGAATTCAGAACTCGGAGTCAACGGATATTCGTAAAACCGTTTACGTAAAGAAACCACATTTCGCGGCTAACTAGGTGAAATGAGACCTACTAGCCACGAGTTCTGAAATCGAAATCCGAAAACCCAGGATCGTACAGCTCGAAAAATAGTGTGAAATCAAGCTAAAAATCACCGAATTCAGAACTCGGAGTCAACGGATATTCATAAAACCGTTTACTTAAAGAAACCACATTTCGCGGCTAACTAGGTGAAACGAGACCTACTAGCCACGAGTTCTGAAATCGAAATCCGAAAAACCAGGATTGTAGAGCTCGAAAAGTAGTGTAAAATCAAGCTAAAAATCACCGAGTTCAGAACTCGGAGTCAACGGATATTCATAAAACCGTTTAAGTAAAGAAATCACATTTCGCGGCTAACTAGTTGAAACGAGACCAACTAGCCACGAGTTCTGAAATCAAAATCCGAACAGCCCGGATCGTAGAGCTCGAAAAGTAGTGTGAAATCAAGCTAAAAATCACCGACTTCAGAACTCGGAGTCAACGGATATTCATAAAACCGTTTACGTAAAGAAACCACATTTCGCGGCTAACAAGGTGAAACGAGACCTACTAGCCACGAGTTCTGAAATCGAAATCCGAAAACCCAGGATTGTACAGCTCGAACAGTAGTGTGAAATCAAGCTAAAAATCACCGAATTCAGAACTCGGAGTCAACGGATATTCATAAAACCGTTTACTTAAAGAAACCACATTTCGCGGCTAACTAGGTGAAACGAGACCTACTAGCCACGAGTTCTGAAATCGAAATCCGAAAACCCTGGATTGTAGAGCTCGAAAAGTAGTGTAAAATCAAGCTAAAAATCACCGAGTTCAGAACTCGTAGTCAACGGATATTCATAAAAACGTTTACGTAAAGAAACCACATTTCGCGGCTAACTAGGTGAAACGAGACCTTCTAGCCACGAGTTCTGAAATCGAAATCCGAAAACTCAGGATTGTACAGCTCGAAAAGTAGTGTGAAATCAAGCTAAAAATCACCGAATTCAGAACTCGGAGTCAACGGATATTCATAAAACCGTTTACTTAAAGAAACCACATTTCGCGGCTAACAAGGTGAAACGAGACCTACTAGCCACGAGTTCTGAAATCGAAATCCGAAAACCCAGGATTGTACAGCTCGAAAAGTAGTGTGAAATCAAGCTAAAAATCACCGAATTCAGAACTCGGAGTCAACGGATATTCATAAAACCGTTTACGTAAAGAAACCACATTTCGCGGCTAACAAGGTGAAACGGGACCTACTAACCACGAGTTCTGAAATCGAAATCCGAAAACCCAGGATTGTACAGCTCGAAAAGTAGTGTGAAATCAAGCTAAAAATCACCGAATTCAGAACTCGGAGTCAACGGATATTCATAAAACCGTTTACTTAAAGAAACCACATTTCGCGGCTAACTCGGTGAAACGAGACCTACTAGCCACGAGTTCTGAAATCGAAATCCGAAAACCCTGGATTGTAGAGCTCGAAAAGTAGTGTAAAATCAAGCTAAAAATCACCGAGTTCAGAACTCTGAGTCAACGGATATTCATAAAAACGTTTACGTAAAGAAACCACATTTCGCGGCTAACTAGGTGAAACGAGACCTACTAGCCACGAGTTCTGAAATCGAAATCCGAAAACCCAGGATTGTACAGCTCGAAAAGTAGTTTGAAATCAAGCAAAAAATCACCGACTTCAGAACTCGGAGTCAACGGATATTCATAAAACCATTTACGTAAAAAAACCACATTTCGCGGCTAACAAGGTGAAACGAGACCTACTAGCCACGAGTTTTGAAATCAAAATTCGAAAACCCAGGATTGTAGAGCTCGAAAAGTAGTGTGAAATCAAGCTAAAAATCACCGAATTCAGAACTCGGAGTCAACGGATATTCATAAAACCGTTTACTTAAAGAAACCACATTTCGCGGCTAACTAGGTGAAACGATACCTACTAGCCACGAGTTCTGAAATCGAAATCCGAAAACCCAGGATTGTAGAGCTCGAAAAGTAGTGTAAAATCAAACTAAAAATCACCGATTTCAGAACTCGGAGTCAACGGATATTCATAAAAACGTTTACGTAAAGAAACCACATTTCGCGGCTAACTAGGTGAAACGAGACCTACTAGCCACGAGTTCTGAAATCGAAATCCGAAAACCCAGGATTGTACAGCTCGAAAAGTAGTGTGAAATCAAGCTAAAAATCACCGAATTCAGAACTCGGAGTCAACGGATATTCATAAAACCGTTTACTTAAAGAAACCACATTTCGCGGCTAACTAGGTGAAACGAGACCTACAAGCCATGAGTTCTGAAATCAAAATCCAAAATTTCAGGATTGTAGAGCTCGAAAAGTAGTGTGAATTCAAGCTAAAAATCACAGAATTCAGAACTCGGAATCAACGGATATTCATAAAACCGTTTACGTAAAGAAACCACATTTCGCGGCTAACTAGGTGAAACGAGACCTACTAGCCACGAGTTCTCAAATCGAAATCCGAAAACCCAGGATTGTAGAGCTCAAAAAGTAGTGTGAAATCAAGCTAAAAATCACCGAATTCAGAACTCGGAGTCAACGGATATTCGTAAAACCGTTTACGTAAAGAAACCACATTTCACGGCTAACTAGGTGAAATGAGACCTACTAGCCACGAGTTCTGAAATCGAAATCCGAAAACCCAGGATCGTACAGCTCGAAAAATAGTGTGAAATCAAGCTAAAAATCACCGAATTCAGAACTCGGAGTCAACGGATATTCATAAAACCGTTTACTTAAAGAAACCACATTTCGCGGCTAACTAGGTGAAACGAGACCTACTAGCCACGAGTTCTGAAATCGAAATCCGAAAAACCAGGATTGTAGAGCTCGAAAAGTAGTGTAAAATCAAGCTAAAAATCACCGAGTTCAGAACTCGGAGTCAACGGATATTCATAAAACCGTTTAAGTAAAGAAATCACATTTCGCGGCTAACTAGTTGAAACGAGACGAACTAGCCACGAGTTCTGAAATCAAAATCCGAACAGCCCGGATCGTAGAGCTCGAAAAGTAGTGTGAAATCAAGCTAAAAATCACCGACTTCAGAACTCGGAGTCAACGGATATTCATAAAACCGTTTACGTAAAGAAACCACATTTCGCGGCTAACAAGGTGAAACGAGACCTACTAGCCACGAGTTCTGAAATCGAAATCCGAAAACCCAGGATTGTACAGCTCGAACAGTAGTGTGAAATCAAGCTAAAAATCACCGAATTCAGAACTCGGAGTCCATGGATATTCATAAAACCGTTTACGTAAAGAAACCACATTTTGCGGCTAACTAGGTGAAACGAGACCTAGTAGCCACGAGTTCTGAAATCAAAATCCGAAAACCCAAGATTGTAGAGCTCGAAAAGTAGTGTGAAATCAAGCTAAAAATCACCGAATTCAGAACTCGGAGTCAACGGATATTCATAAAACCGTTTACGTAAAGAAACCACATTTCGCGGCTAACTAGGTGAAACGAGACCTACTAGCCACGAGTTCTGAAATCGAAATCCAAAAACCCAGGATTGTAGAGCTCGAAAAGTAGTGTGAAATCAAGCTAAAAATCACCGAATTCAGAACTCGGAGTCAACGGATATTCGTAAAACCGTTTACGTAAAGAAACCACATTTCGCGGCTAACTAGGTGAAATGAGACCTACTAGCCACGAGTTCTGAAATCGAAATCCGAAAACCCAGGATCGTACAGCTCGAAAAATAGTGTGAAATCAAGCTAAAAATCACCGAATTCAGAACTCGGAGTCAACGGATATTCATAAAACCGTTTACTTAAAGAAACCACATTTCGCGGCTAACTAGGTGAAACGAGACCTACTAGCCACGAGTTCTGAAATCGAAATCCGAAAAACCAGGATTGTAGAGCTCGAAAAGTAGTGTAAAATCAAGCTAAAAATCACCGAGTTCAGAACTCGGAGTCAACGGATATTCATAAAACCGTTTAAGTAAAGAAATCACATTTCGCGGCTAACTAGTTGAAACGAGACCAACTAGCCACGAGTTCTGAAATCAAAATCCGAACAGCCCGGATCGTAGAGCTCGAAAAGTAGTGTGAAATCAAGCTAAAAATCACCGACTTCAGAACTCGGAGTCAACGGATATTCATAAAACCGTTTACGTAAAGAAACCACATTTCGCGGCTAACAAGGTGAAACGAGACCTACTAGCCACGAGTTCTGAAATCGAAATCCGAAAACCCAGGATTGTACAGCTCGAACAGTAGTGTGAAATCAAGCTAAAAATCACCGAATTCAGAACTCGGAGTCAACGGATATTCATAAAACCGTTTACTTAAAGAAACCACATTTCGCGGCTAACTAGGTGAAACGAGACCTACTAGCCACGAGTTCTGAAATCGAAATCCGAAAACCCTGGATTGTAGAGCTCGAAAAGTAGTGTAAAATCAAGCTAAAAATCACCGAGTTCAGAACTCGTAGTCAACGGATATTCATAAAAACGTTTACGTAAAGAAACCACATTTCGCGGCTAACTAGGTGAAACGAGACCTTCTAGCCACGAGTTCTGAAATCGAAATCCGAAAACTCAGGATTGTACAGCTCGAAAAGTAGTGTGAAATCAAGCTAAAAATCACCGAATTCAGAACTCGGAGTCAACGGATATTCATAAAACCGTTTACTTAAAGAAACCACATTTCGCGGCTAACAAGGTGAAACGAGACCTACTAGCCACGAGTTCTGAAATCGAAATCCGAAAACCCAGGATTGTACAGCTCGAAAAGTAGTGTGAAATCAAGCTAAAAATCACCGAATTCAGAACTCGGAGTCAACGGATATTCATAAAACCGTTTACGTAAAGAAACCACATTTCGCGGCTAACAAGGTGAAACGGGACCTACTAACCACGAGTTCTGAAATCGAAATCCGAAAACCCAGGATTGTACAGCTCGAAAAGTAGTGTGAAATCAAGCTAAAAATCACCGAATTCAGAACTCGGAGTCAACGGATATTCATAAAACCGTTTACTTAAAGAAACCACATTTCGCGGCTAACTAGGTGAAACGAGACCTACTAGCCACGAGTTCTGAAATCGAAATCCGAAAACCCTGGATTGTAGAGCTCGAAAAGTAGTGTAAAATCAAGCTAAAAATCACCGAGTTCAGAACTCTGAGTCAACGGATATTCATAAAAACGTTTACGTAAAGAAACCACATTTCGCGGCTAACTAGGTGAAACGAGACCTTCTAGCCACGAGTTCTGAAATCGAAATCCGAAAACTCAGGATTGTACAGCTCGAAAAGTAGTGTGAAATCAAGCTAAAAATCACCGAATTCAGAACTCGGAGTCAACGGATATTCATAAAACCGTTTACTTAAAGAAACCACATTTCGCGGCTAACAAGGTGAAACGAGACCTACTAGCCACGAGTTCTGAAATCGAAATCCGAAAACCCAGGATTGTACAGCTCGAAAAGTAGTGTGAAATCAAGCTAAAAATCACCGAATTCAGAACTCGGAGTCAACGGATATTCATAAAACCGTTTACGTAAAGAAACCACATTTCGCGGCTAACAAGGTGAAACGGGACCTACTAACCACGAGTTCTGAAATCGAAATCCGAAAACCCAGGATTGTACAGCTCGAAAAGTAGTGTGAAATCAAGCTAAAAATCACCGAATTCAGAACTCGGAGTCAACGGATATTCATAAAACCGTTTACTTAAAGAAACCACATTTCGCGGCTAACTCGGTGAAACGAGACCTACTAGCCACGAGTTCTGAAATCGAAATCCGAAAACCCTGGATTGTAGAGCTCGAAAAGTAGTGTAAAATCAAGCTAAAAATCACCGAGTTCAGAACTCTGAGTCAACGGATATTCATAAAAACGTTTACGTAAAGAAACCACATTTCGCGGCTAACTAGGTGAAACGAGACCTACTAGCCACGAGTTCTGAAATCGAAATCCGAAAACCCAGGATTGTACAGCTCGAAAAGTAGTTTGAAATCAAGCAAAAAATCACCGACTTCAGAACTCGGAGTCAACGGATATTCATAAAACCGTTTACGTAAAAAAACCACATTTCGCGGCTAACAAGGTGAAACGAGACCTACTAGCCACGAGTTTTGAAATCAAAATTCGAAAACCCAGGATTGTAGAGCTCGAAAAGTAGTGTGAAATCAAGCTAAAAATCACCGAATTCAGAACTCGGAGTCAACGGATATTCATAAAACCGTTTACTTAAAGAAACCACATTTCGCGGCTAACTAGGTGAAACGATACCTACTAGCCACCAGTTCTGAAATCGAAATCCGAAAACCCAGGATTGTAGAGCTCGAAAAGTAGTGTAAAATCAAACTAAAAATCACCGATTTCAGAACTCGGAGTCAACGGATATTCATAAAAACGTTTACGTAAAGAAACCACATTTCGCGGCTAACTAGGTGAAACGAGACCTACTAGCCACGAGTTCTGAAATCGAAATCCGAAAACCCAGGATTGTACAGCTCGAAAAGTAGTGTGAAATCAAGCTAAAAATCACCGAATTCAGAACTCGGAGTCAACGGATATTCATAAAACCGTTTACTTAAAGAAACCACATTTCGCGGCTAACTAGGTGAAACGAGACCTACAAGCCATGAGTTCTGAAATCAAAATCCAAAATTTCAGGATTGTAGAGCTCGAAAAGTAGTGTGAATTCAAGCTAAAAATCACAGAATTCAGAACTCGGAATCAACGGATATTCATAAAACCGTTTACGTAAAGAAACCACATTTCGCGGCTAACTAGGTGAAACGAGACCTACTAGCCACGAGTTCTCAAATCGAAATCCGAAAACCCAGGATTGTAGAGCTCAAAAAGTAGTGTGAAATCAAGCTAAAAATCACCGAATTCAGAACTCGGAGTCAACGGATATTCGTAAAACCGTTTACGTAAAGAAACCACATTTCACGGCTAACTAGGTGAAATGAGACCTACTAGCCACGAGTTCTGAAATCGAAATCCGAAAACCCAGGATCGTACAGCTCGAAAAATAGTGTGAAATCAAGCTAAAAATCACCGAATTCAGAACTCGGAGTCAACGGATATTCATAAAACCGTTTACTTAAAGAAACCACATTTCGCGGCTAACTAGGTGAAACGAGACCTACTAGCCACGAGTTCTGAAATCGAAATCCGAAAAACCAGGATTGTAGAGCTCGAAAAGTAGTGTAAAATCAAGCTAAAAATCACCGAGTTCAGAACTCGGAGTCAACGGATATTCATAAAACCGTTTAAGTAAAGAAATCACATTTCGCGGCTAACTAGTTGAAACGAGACGAACTAGCCACGAGTTCTGAAATCAAAATCCGAACAGCCCGGATCGTAGAGCTCGAAAAGTAGTGTGAAATCAAGCTAAAAATCACCGACTTCAGAACTCGGAGTCAACGGATATTCATAAAACCGTTTACGTAAAGAAACCACATTTCGCGGCTAACAAGGTGAAACGAGACCTACTAGCCACGAGTTCTGAAATCGAAATCCGAAAACCCAGGATTGTACAGCTCGAACAGTAGTGTGAAATCAAGCTAAAAATCACCGAATTCAGAACTCGGAGTCCATGGATATTCATAAAACCGTTTACGTAAAGAAACCACATTTTGCGGCTAACTAGGTGAAACGAGACCTAGTAGCCACGAGTTCTGAAATCAAAATCCGAAAACCCAAGATTGTAGAGCTCGAAAAGTAGTGTGAAATCAAGCTAAAAATCACCGAATTCAGAACTCGGAGTCAACGGATATTCATAAAACCGTTTACGTAAAGAAACCACATTTCGCGGCTAACTAGGTGAAACGAGACCTACTAGCCACGAGTTCTGAAATCGAAATCCAAAAACCCAGGATTGTAGAGCTCGAAAAGTAGTGTGAAATCAAGCTAAAAATCACCGAATTCAGAACTCGGAGTCAACGGATATTCGTAAAACCGTTTACGTAAAGAAACCACATTTCGCGGCTAACTAGGTGAAATGAGACCTACTAGCCACGAGTTCTGAAATCGAAATCCGAAAACCCAGGATCGTACAGCTCGAAAAATAGTGTGAAATCAAGCTAAAAATCACCGAATTCAGAACTCGGAGTCAACGGATATTCATAAAACCGTTTACTTAAAGAAACCACATTTCGCGGCTAACTAGGTGAAACGAGACCTACTAGCCACGAGTTCTGAAATCGAAATCCGAAAAACCAGGATTGTAGAGCTCGAAAAGTAGTGTAAAATCAAGCTAAAAATCACCGAGTTCAGAACTCGGAGTCAACGGATATTCATAAAACCGTTTAAGTAAAGAAATCACATTTCGCGGCTAACTAGTTGAAACGAGACCAACTAGCCACGAGTTCTGAAATCAAAATCCGAACAGCCCGGATCGTAGAGCTCGAAAAGTAGTGTGAAATCAAGCTAAAAATCACCGACTTCAGAACTCGGAGTCAACGGATATTCATAAAACCGTTTACGTAAAGAAACCACATTTCGCGGCTAACAAGGTGAAACGAGACCTACTAGCCACGAGTTCTGAAATCGAAATCCGAAAACCCAGGATTGTACAGCTCGAACAGTAGTGTGAAATCAAGCTAAAAATCACCGAATTCAGAACTCGGAGTCAACGGATATTCATAAAACCGTTTACTTAAAGAAACCACATTTCGCGGCTAACTAGGTGAAACGAGACCTACTAGCCACGAGTTCTGAAATCGAAATCCGAAAACCCTGGATTGTAGAGCTCGAAAAGTAGTGTAAAATCAAGCTAAAAATCACCGAGTTCAGAACTCGTAGTCAACGGATATTCATAAAAACGTTTACGTAAAGAAACCACATTTCGCGGCTAACTAGGTGAAACGAGACCTTCTAGCCACGAGTTCTGAAATCGAAATCCGAAAACTCAGGATTGTACAGCTCGAAAAGTAGTGTGAAATCAAGCTAAAAATCACCGAATTCAGAACTCGGAGTCAACGGATATTCATAAAACCGTTTACTTAAAGAAACCACATTTCGCGGCTAACAAGGTGAAACGAGACCTACTAGCCACGAGTTCTGAAATCGAAATCCGAAAACCCAGGATTGTACAGCTCGAAAAGTAGTGTGAAATCAAGCTAAAAATCACCGAATTCAGAACTCGGAGTCAACGGATATTCATAAAACCGTTTACGTAAAGAAACCACATTTCGCGGCTAACAAGGTGAAACGGGACCTACTAACCACGAGTTCTGAAATCGAAATCCGAAAACCCAGGATTGTACAGCTCGAAAAGTAGTGTGAAATCAAGCTAAAAATCACCGAATTCAGAACTCGGAGTCAACGGATATTCATAAAACCGTTTACTTAAAGAAACCACATTTCGCGGCTAACTAGGTGAAACGAGACCTACTAGCCACGAGTTCTGAAATCGAAATCCGAAAACCCTGGATTGTAGAGCTCGAAAAGTAGTGTAAAATCAAGCTAAAAATCACCGAGTTCAGAACTCTGAGTCAACGGATATTCATAAAAACGTTTACGTAAAGAAACCACATTTCGCGGCTAACTAGGTGAAACGAGACCTACTAGCCACGAGTTCTGAAATCGAAATCCGAAAACCCAGGATTGTACAGCTCGAAAAGTAGTTTGAAATCAAGCAAAAAATCACCGACTTCAGAACTCGGAGTCAACGGATATTCATAAAACCGTTTACGTAAAAAAACCACATTTCGCGGCTAACAAGGTGAAACGAGACCTACTAGCCACGAGTTTTGAAATCAAAATTCGAAAACCCAGGATTGTAGAGCTCGAAAAGTAGTGTGAAATCAAGCTAAAAATCACCGAATTCAGAACTCGGAGTCAACGGATATTCATAAAACCGTTTACTTAAAGAAACCACATTTCGCGGCTAACTAGGTGAAACGATACCTACTAGCCACGAGTTCTGAAATCGAAATCCGAAAACCCAGGATTGTAGAGCTCGAAAAGTAGTGTAAAATCAAACTAAAAATCACCGATTTCAGAACTCGGAGTCAACGGATATTCATAAAAACGTTTACGTAAAGAAACCACATTTCGCGGCTAACTAGGTGAAACGAGACCTACTAGCCACGAGTTCTGAAATCGAAATCCGAAAACCCAGGATTGTACAGCTCGAAAAGTAGTGTGAAATCAAGCTAAAAATCACCGAATTCAGAACTCGGAGTCAACGGATATTCATAAAACCGTTTACTTAAAGAAACCACATTTCGCGGCTAACTAGGTGAAACGAGACCTACAAGCCATGAGTTCTGAAATCAAAATCCAAAATTTCAGGATTGTAGAGCTCGAAAAGTAGTGTGAATTCAAGCTAAAAATCACAGAATTCAGAACTCGGAATCAACGGATATTCATAAAACCGTTTACGTAAAGAAACCACATTTCGCGGCTAACTAGGTGAAACGAGACCTACTAGCCACGAGTTCTCAAATCGAAATCCGAAAACCCAGGATTGTAGAGCTCAAAAAGTAGTGTGAAATCAAGCTAAAAATCACCGAATTCAGAACTCGGAGTCAACGGATATTCGTAAAACCGTTTACGTAAAGAAACCACATTTCACGGCTAACTAGGTGAAATGAGACCTACTAGCCACGAGTTCTGAAATCGAAATCCGAAAACCCAGGATCGTACAGCTCGAAAAATAGTGTGAAATCAAGCTAAAAATCACCGAATTCAGAACTCGGAGTCAACGGATATTCATAAAACCGTTTACTTAAAGAAACCACATTTCGCGGCTAACTAGGTGAAACGAGACCTACTAGCCACGAGTTCTGAAATCGAAATCCGAAAAACCAGGATTGTAGAGCTCGAAAAGTAGTGTAAAATCAAGCTAAAAATCACCGAGTTCAGAACTCGGAGTCAACGGATATTCATAAAACCGTTTAAGTAAAGAAATCACATTTCGCGGCTAACTAGTTGAAACGAGACGAACTAGCCACGAGTTCTGAAATCAAAATCCGAACAGCCCGGATCGTAGAGCTCGAAAAGTAGTGTGAAATCAAGCTAAAAATCACCGACTTCAGAACTCGGAGTCAACGGATATTCATAAAACCGTTTACGTAAAGAAACCACATTTCGCGGCTAACAAGGTGAAACGAGACCTACTAGCCACGAGTTCTGAAATCGAAATCCGAAAACCCAGGATTGTACAGCTCGAACAGTAGTGTGAAATCAAGCTAAAAATCACCGAATTCAGAACTCGGAGTCAACGGATATTCATAAAACCGTTTACTTAAAGAAACCACATTTCGCGGCTAACTAGGTGAAACGAGACCTACTAGCCACGAGTTCTGAAATCGAAATCCGAAAACCCTGGATTGTAGAGCTCGAAAAGTAGTGTAAAATCAAGCTAAAAATCACCGAGTTCAGAACTCGGAGTCAACGGATATTCGTAAAACCGTTTACGTAAAGAAACCACATTTCGCGGCTCACTAGGTGAAACGAGACCTTCTAGCCACGAGTTCTGAAATCGAAATCCGAAAACTCAGGATTGTACAGCTCGAAAAGTAGTGTGAAATCAAGCTAAAAATCACCGAATTCAGAACTCGGAGTCAACGGATATTCATAAAACCGTTTACTTAAAGAAACCACATTTCGCGGCTAACAAGGTGAAACGAGACGTACTAGCCACGAGTTCTGAAATCGAAATTCGAAAACCCAGGATTGTACAGCTCGAAAAGTAGTGTGAAATCAAGCTAAAAATCACCGAATTCAGAACTCGGAGTCAACGGATATTCATAAAACCGTTTACGTAAAGAAACCACATTTCGCGGCTAACAAGGTGAAACGGGACCTACTAACCACGAGTTCTGAAATCGAAATCCGAAAACCCAGGATTGTACAGCTCGAAAAGTAGTGTGAAATCAAGCTAAAAATCACCGAATTCAGAACTCGGAGTCAACGGATATTCATAAAACCGTTTACTTAAAGAAACCACATTTCGCGGCTAACTAGGTGAAACGAGACCTACTAGCCACGAGTTCTGAAATCGAAATCCGAAAAACCGGGATTGTAGAGCTCGAAAAGTAGTGTAAAATCAAGCTAAAAATCACCGAATTCAGAACTCGGAGTCAACGGATATTCATAAAACCGTTTACGTAAAGAAACCACATTTCGCGGCTAACTAGGTGAAACGAGACCTACAAGCCACGAGTTCTGAAATCAAAATCCGAAACGCCAGGATTGTAGTGCTCGAAAAGTAGTGTGAAATCAAGCTAAAAATCACCGAATTCAGAACTCGGAGTCCATGGATATTCATAAAACCGTTTACGTAAAGAAACCACATTTCGCGGCTAAGTAGGTGAAACGAGACCTAGTAGCCACGAGTTCTGAAATCAAAATCCGAAAACCCAAGATTGTAGAGCTCGAAAATTAGTGTGAAATCAAGCTAAAAATCACCGAATTCAGAACTCGGAGTCAACGGATATTCATAAAACCGATTACGTAAAGAAACCACATTTCGCGGCTAACTAGGTGAAACGAGACCTACTAGCCACGAGTTCTGAAATCGAAATCCAAAAACCCAGGATTGTAGAGCTCGAAAAGTAGTGTGAAATCAAGCTAAAAATCACCGAATTCAGAACTCGGAGTCAACGGATATTCGTAAAACCGTTTACGTAAAGAAACCACATTTCGCGGCTAACTAGGTGAAATGAGACCTACTAGCCACGAGTTCTGAAATCGAAATCCGAAAACCCAGGATCGTACAGCTCGAAAAATAGTGTGAAATCAAGCTAAAAATCACCGAATTCAGAACTCGGAGTCAACGGATATTCATAAAACCGTTTACTTAAAGAAACCACATTTCGCGGCTAACTAGGTGAAACGAGACCTACTAGCCACGAGTTCTGAAATCGAAATCCGAAAAACCAGGATTGTAGAGCTCGAAAAGTAGTGTAAAATCAAGCTAAAAATCACCGAGTTCAGAACTCGGAGTCAACGGATATTCATAAAACCGTTTAAGTAAAGAAATCACATTTCGCGGCTAACTAGTTGAAACGAGACCAACTAGCCACGAGTTCTGAAATCAAAATCCGAACAGCCCGGATCGTAGAGCTCGAAAAGTAGTGTGAAATCAAGCTAAAAATCACCGACTTCAGAACTCGGAGTCAACGGATATTCATATAACCGTTTACGTAAAGAAACCACATTTC
Organism: Euonymus europaeus; assembly: GCA_963580455.1. Taxonomy (NCBI): domain Eukaryota; kingdom Viridiplantae; phylum Streptophyta; class Magnoliopsida; order Celastrales; family Celastraceae; genus Euonymus; species Euonymus europaeus. Next base: position 1,194,961 of record OY756964.1, read on the forward strand.
GCGGCTAACAAGGTGAAACGAGACCTACTAGCCACGAGTTCTGAAATCGAAATCCGAAAACCCAGGATTGTACAGCTCGAACAGTAGTGTGAAATCAAGCTAAAAATCACCGAATTCAGAACTTGGAGTCAACGGATATTCATAAAACCGTTTACTTAAAGAAACCACATTTCGCGGCTAACTAGGTGAAACGAGACCTACTAGCCACGAGTTCTGAAATCGAAATCCGAAAACCCTGGATTGTAGAGCTCGAAAAGTAGTGTAAAATCAAGCTAAAAATCACCGAGTTCAGAACTCGTAGTCAACGGATATTCATAAAAACGTTTACGTAAAGAAACCACATTTCGCGGCTAACTAGGTGAAACGAGACCTTCTAGCCACGAGTTCTGAAATCGAAATCCGAAAACTCAGGATTGTACAGCTCGAAAAGTAGTGTGAAATCAAGCTAAAAATCACCGAATTCAGAACTCGGAGTCAACGGATATTCATAAAACCGTTTACTTAAAGAAACCACATTTCGCGGCTAACAAGGTGAAACGAGACCTACTAGCCACGAGTTCTGAAATCGAAATCCGAAAACCCAGGATTGTACAGCTCGAAAAGTAGTGTGAAATCAAGCTAAAAATCACCGAATTCAGAACTCGGAGTCAACGGATATTCATAAAACCGTTTACGTAAAGAAACCACATTTCGCGGCTAACAAGGTGAAACGGGACCTACTAACCACGAGTTCTGAAATCGAAATCCGAAAACCCAGGATTGTACAGCTCGAAAAGTAGTTTGAAATCAAGCAAAAAATCACCGACTTCAGAACTCGGAGTCAACGGATATTCATAAAACCGTTTACGTAAAAAAACCACATTTCGCGGCTAACAAGGTGAAACGAGACCTACTAGCCACGAGTTTTGAAATCAAAATTCGAAAACCCAGGATTGTAGAGCTCGAAAAGTAGTGTGAAATCAAGCTAAAAATCACCGAATTCAGAACTCGGAGTCAACGGATATTCATAAAACCGTTTACTTAAAGAAACCACATTTCGCGGCTAACTAGGTGAAACGATACCTACTAGCCACGAGTTCTGAAATCGAAATCCGAAAACCCAGGATTGTAGAGCTCGAAAAGTAGTGTAAAATCAAACTAAAAATCACCGATTTCAGAACTCGGAGTCAACGGATATTCATAAAAACGTTTACGTAAAGAAACCACATTTCGCGGCTAACTAGGTGAAACGAGACCTACTAGCCACGAGTTCTGAAATCGAAATCCGAAAAACCAGGATTGTAGAGCTCGAAAAGTAGTGTAAAATCAAGCTAAAAATCACCGAGTTCAGAACTCGGAGTCAACGGATATTCATAAAACCGTTTAAGTAAAGAAATCACATTTCGCGGCTAACTAGTTGAAACGAGACGAACTAGCCACGAGTTCTGAAATCAAAATCCGAACAGCCCGGATCGTAGAGCTCGAAAAGTAGTGTGAAATCAAGCTAAAAATCACCGACTTCAGAACTCGGAGTCAACGGATATTCATAAAACCGTTTACGTAAAGAAACCACATTTCGCGGCTAACAAGGTGAAACGAGACCTACTAGCCACGAGTTCTGAAATCGAAATCCGAAAACCCAGGATTGTACAGCTCGAACAGTAGTGTGAAATCAAGCTAAAAATCACCGAATTCAGAACTCGGAGTCAACGGATATTCATAAAACCGTTTACTTAAAGAAACCACATTTCGCGGCTAACTAGGTGAAACGAGACCTACTAGCCACGAGTTCTGAAATCGAAATCCGAAAACCCTGGATTGTAGAGCTCGAAAAGTAGTGTAAAATCAAGCTAAAAATCACCGAGTTCAGAACTCGGAGTCAACGGATATTCGTAAAACCGTTTACGTAAAGAAACCACATTTCGCGGCTAACTAGGTGAAACGAGACCTTCTAGCCACGAGTTCTGAAATCGAAATCCGAAAACTCAGGATTGTACAGCTCGAAAAGTAGTGTGAAATCAAGCTAAAAATCACCGAATTCAGAACTCGGAGTCAACGGATATTCATAAAACCGTTTACTTAAAGAAACCACATTTCGCGGCTAACAAGGTGAAACGAGACGTACTAGCCACGAGTTCTGAAATCGAAATCCGAAAACCCAGGATTGTACAGCTCGAAAAGTAGTGTGAAATCAAGCTAAAAATCACCGAATTCAGAACTCGGAGTCAACGGATATTCATAAAACCGTTTACGTAAAGAAACCACATTTCGCGGCTAACAAGGTGAAACGGGACCTACTAACCACGAGTTCTGAAATCGAAATCCGAAAACCCAGGATTGTACAGCTCGAAAAGTAGTGTGAAATCAAGCTAAAAATCACCGAATTCAGAACTCGGAGTCAACGGATATTCATAAAACCGTTTACTTAAAGAAACCACATTTCGCGGCTAACTAGGTGAAACGAGACCTACTAGCCACGAGTTCTGAAATCGAAATCCGAAAAACCGGGATTGTAGAGCTCGAAAAGTAGTGTAAAATCAAGCTAAAAATCACCGAATTCAGAACTCGGAGTCAACGGATATTCATAAAACCGTTTACGTAAAGAAACCACATTTCGCGGCTAACTAGGTGAAACGAGACCTACAAGCCACGAGTTCTGAAATCAAAATCCGAAACGCCAGGATTGTAGAGCTCGAAAAGTAGTGTGAAATCAAGCTAAAAATCACCGAATTCAGAACTCGGAGTCCATGGATATTCATAAAACCGTTTACGTAAAGAAACCACATTTCGCGGCTAAGTAGGTGAAACGAGACCTAGTAGCCACGAGTTCTGAAATCAAAATCCGAAAACCCAAGATTGTAGAGCTCGAAAAGTAGTGTGAAATCAAGCTAAAAATCACCGAATTCAGAACTCGGAGTCAACGGATATTCATAAAACCGTTTACGTAAAGAAACCACATTTCGCGGCTAACTAGGTGAAACGAGACCTACTAGCCACGAGTTCTGAAATCGAAATCCAAAAACCCAGGATTGTAGAGCTCGAAAAGTAGTGTGAAATCAAGCTAAAAATCACCGAATTCAGAACTCGGAGTCAACGGATATTCGTAAAACCGTTTACGTAAAGAAACCACATTTCGCGGCTAACTAGGTGAAATGAGACCTACTAGCCACGAGTTCTGAAATCGAAATCCGAAAACCCAGGATCGTACAGCTCGAAAAATAGTGTGAAATCAAGCTAAAAATCACCGAATTCAGAACTCGGAGTCAACGGATATTCATAAAACCGTTTACTTAAAGAAACCACATTTCGCGGCTAACTAGGTGAAACGAGACCTACTAGCCACGAGTTCTGAAATCGAAATCCGAAAAACCAGGATTGTAGAGCTCGAAAAGTAGTGTAAAATCAAGCTAAAAATCACCGAGTTCAGAACTCGGAGTCAACGGATATTCATAAAACCGTTTAAGTAAAGAAATCACATTTCGCGGCTAACTAGTTGAAACGAGACCAACTAGCCACGAGTTCTGAAATCAAAATCCGAACAGCCCGGATCGTAGAGCTCGAAAAGTAGTGTGAAATCAAGCTAAAAATCACCGACTTCAGAACTCGGAGTCAACGGATATTCATAAAACCGTTTACGTAAAGAAACCACATTTCGCGGCTAACAAGGTGAAACGAGACCTACTAGCCACGAGTTCTGAAATCGAAATCCGAAAACCCAGGATTGTACAGCTCGAACAGTAGTGTGAAATCAAGCTAAAAATCACCGAATTCAGAACTCGGAGTCAACGGATATTCATAAAACCGTTTACTTAAAGAAACCACATTTCGCGGCTAACTAGGTGAAACGAGACCTACTAGCCACGAGTTCTGAAATCGAAATCCGAAAACCCTGGATTGTAGAGCTCGAAAAGTAGTGTAAAATCAAGCTAAAAATCACCGAGTTCAGAACTCGTAGTCAACGAATATTCATAAAAACGTTTACGTAAAGAAACCACATTTCGCGGCTAACTAGGTGAAACGAGACCTTCTAGCCACGAGTTCTGAAATCGAAATCCGAAAACTCAGGATTGTACAGCTCGAAAAGTAGTGTGAAATCAAGCTAAAAATCACCGAATTCAGAACTCGGAGTCAACGGATATTCATAAAACCGTTTACTTAAAGAAACCACATTTCGCGGCTAACAAGGTGAAACGAGACCTACTAGCCACGAGTTCTGAAATCGAAATCCGAAAACCCAGGATTGTACAGCTCGAAAAGTAGTGTGAAATCAAGCTAAAAATCACCGAATTCAGAACTCGGAGTCAACGGATATTCATAAAACCGTTTACGTAAAGAAACCACATTTCGCGGCTAACAAGGTGAAACGGGACCTACTAACCACGAGTTCTGAAATCGAAATCCGAAAACCCAGGATTGTACAGCTCGAAAAGTAGTGTGAAATCAAGCTAAAAATCACCGAATTCAGAACTCGGAGTCAACGGATATTCATAAAACCGTTTACTTAAAGAAACCACATTTCGCGGCTAACTAGGTGAAACGAGACCTACTAGCCACGAGTTCTGAAATCGAAATCCGAAAACCCTGGATTGTAGAGCTCGAAAAGTAGTGTAAAATCAAGCTAAAAATCACCGAGTTCAGAACTCTGAGTCAACGGATATTCATAAAAACGTTTACGTAAAGAAACCACATTTCGCGGCTAACTAGGTGAAACGAGACCTACTAGCCACGAGTTCTGAAATCGAAATCCGAAAACCCAGGATTGTACAGCTCGAAAAGTAGTTTGAAATCAAGCAAAAAATCACCGACTTCAGAACTCGGAGTCAACGGATATTCATAAAACCGTTTACGTAAAAAAACCACATTTCGCGGCTAACAAGGTGAAACGAGACCTACTAGCCACGAGTTTTGAAATCAAAATTCGAAAACCCAGGATTGTAGAGCTCGAAAAGTAGTGTGAAATCAAGCTAAAAATCACCGAATTCAGAACTCGGAGTCAACGGATATTCATAAAACCGTTTACTTAAAGAAACCACATTTCGCGGCTAACTAGGTGAAACGATACCTACTAGCCACGAGTTCTGAAATCGAAATCCGAAAACCCAGGATTGTAGAGCTCGAAAAGTAGTGTAAAATCAAACTAAAAATCACCGATTTCAGAACTCGGAGTCAACGGATATTCATAAAAACGTTTACGTAAAGAAACCACATTTCGCGGCTAACTAGGTGAAACGAGACCTACTAGCCACGAGTTCTGAAATCGAAATCCGAAAACCCAGGATTGTACAGCTCGAAAAGTAGTGTGAAATCAAGCTAAAAATCACCGAATTCAGAACTCGGAGTCAACGGATATTCATAAAACCGTTTACTTAAAGAAACCACATTTCGCGGCTAACTAGGTGAAACGAGACCTACAAGCCATGAGTTCTGAAATCAAAATCCAAAATTTCAGGATTGTAGAGCTCGAAAAGTAGTGTGAATTCAAGCTAAAAATCACAGAATTCAGAACTCGGAATCAACGGATATTCATAAAACCGTTTACGTAAAGAAACCACATTTCGCGGCTAACTAGGTGAAACGAGACCTACTAGCCACGAGTTCTCAAATCGAAATCCGAAAACCCAGGATTGTAGAGCTCAAAAAGTAGTGTGAAATCAAGCTAAAAATCACCGAGTTCAGAACTCGGAGTCAACGGATATTCGTAAAACCGTTTACGTAAAGAAACCACATTTCGCGGCTAACTAGGTGAAACGAGACCTACTAGCCACGAGTTCTGAAATCGAAATCCGAAAACCCAGGATTGTACAGCTCGAAAAGTAGTTTGAAATCAAGCAAAAAATCACCGACTTCAGAACTCGGAGTCAACGGATATTCATAAAACCGTTTACGTAAAAAAACCACATTTCGCGGCTAACTAGTTGAAACGAGACGAACTAGCCACGAGTTCTGAAATCAAAATCCGAACAGCCCGGATCGTAGAGCTCGAAAAGTAGTGTGAAATCAAGCTAAAAATCACCGACTTCAGAACTCGGAGTCAACGGATATTCATAAAACCGTTTACGTAAAGAAACCACATTTCGCGGCTAACAAGGTGAAACGAGACCTACTAGCCACGAGTTCTGAAATCGAAATCCGAAAACCCAGGATTGTACAGCTCGAACAGTAGTGTGAAATCAAGCTAAAAATCACCGAATTCAGAACTCGGAGTCAACGGATATTCATAAAACCGTTTACTTAAAGAAACCACATTTCGCGGCTAACTAGGTGAAACGAGACCTACTAGCCACGAGTTCTGAAATCGAAATCCGAAAACCCTGGATTGTAGAGCTCGAAAAGTAGTGTAAAATCAAGCTAAAAATCACCGAGTTCAGAACTCGGAGTCAACGGATATTCGTAAAACCGTTTACGTAAAGAAACCACATTTCGCGGCTAACTAGGTGAAACGAGACCTTCTAGCCACGAGTTCTGAAATCGAAATCCGAAAACTCAGGATTGTACAGCTCGAAAAGTAGTGTGAAATCAAGCTAAAAATCACCGAATTCAGAACTCGGAGTCAACGGATATTCATAAAACCGTTTACTTAAAGAAACCACATTTCGCGGCTAACAAGGTGAAACGAGACGTACTAGCCACGAGTTCTGAAATCGAAATCCGAAAACCCAGGATTGTACAGCTCGAAAAGTAGTGTGAAATCAAGCTAAAAATCACCGAATTCAGAACTCGGAGTCAACGGATATTCATAAAACCGTTTACGTAAAGAAACCACATTTCGCGGCTAACAAGGTGAAACGGGACCTACTAACCACGAGTTCTGAAATCGAAATCCGAAAACCCAGGATTGTACAGCTCGAAAAGTAGTGTGAAATCAAGCTAAAAATCACCGAATTCAGAACTCGGAGTCAACGGATATTCATAAAACCGTTTACTTAAAGAAACCACATTTCGCGGCTAACTAGGTGAAACGAGACCTACTAGCCACGAGTTCTGAAATCGAAATCCGAAAAACCGGGATTGTAGAGCTCGAAAAGTAGTGTAAAATCAAGCTAAAAATCACCGAATTCAGAACTCGGAGTCAACGGATATTCATAAAACCGTTTACGTAAAGAAACCACATTTCGCGGCTAACTAGGTGAAACGAGACCTACAAGCCACGAGTTCTGAAATCAAAATCCGAAACGCCAGGATTGTAGAGCTCGAAAAGTAGTGTGAAATCAAGCTAAAAATCACCGAATTCAGAACTCGGAGTCCATGGATATTCATAAAACCGTTTACGTAAAGAAACCACATTTCGCGGCTAAGTAGGTGAAACGAGACCTAGTAGCCACGAGTTCTGAAATCAAAATCCGAAAACCCAAGATTGTAGAGCTCGAAAAGTAGTGTGAAATCAAGCTAAAAATCACCGAATTCAGAACTCGGAGTCAACGGATATTCATAAAACCGTTTACGTAAAGAAACCACATTTCGCGGCTAACTAGGTGAAACGAGACCTACTAGCCACGAGTTCTGAAATCGAAATCCAAAAACCCAGGATTGTAGAGCTCGAAAAGTAGTGTGAAATCAAGCTAAAAATCACCGAATTCAGAACTCGGAGTCAACGGATATTCGTAAAACCGTTTACGTAAAGAAACCACATTTCGCGGCTAACTAGGTGAAATGAGACCTACTAGCCACGAGTTCTGAAATCGAAATCCGAAAACCCAGGATCGTACAGCTCGAAAAATAGTGTGAAATCAAGCTAAAAATCACCGAATTCAGAACTCGGAGTCAACGGATATTCATAAAACCGTTTACTTAAAGAAACCACATTTCGCGGCTAACTAGGTGAAACGAGACCTACTAGCCACGAGTTCTGAAATCGAAATCCGAAAAACCAGGATTGTAGAGCTCGAAAAGTAGTGTAAAATCAAGCTAAAAATCACCGAGTTCAGAACTCGGAGTCAACGGATATTCATAAAACCGTTTACTTAAAGAAACCACATTTCGCGGCTAACAAGGTGAAACGAGACCTACTAGCCACGAGTTCTGAAATCGAAATCCGAAAACCCAGGATTGTACAGCTCGAAAAGTAGTGTGAAATCAAGCTAAAAATCACCGAATTCAGAACTCGGAGTCAACGGATATTCATAAAACCGTTTACGTAAAGAAACCACATTTCGCGGCTAACAAGGTGAAACGAGACCTACTAGCCACGAGTTCTGAAATCGAAATCCGAAAACCCAGGATTGTACAGCTCGAACAGTAGTGTGAAATCAAGCTAAAAATCACCGAATTCAGAACTCGGAGTCAACGGATATTCATAAAACCGTTTACTTAAAGAAACCACATTTCGCGGCTAACTAGGTGAAACGAGACCTACTAGCCACGAGTTCTGAAATCGAAATCCGAAAACCCTGGATTGTAGAGCTCGAAAAGTAGTGTAAAATCAAGCTAAAAATCACCGAGTTCAGAACTCGTAGTCAACGAATATTCATAAAAACGTTTACGTAAAGAAACCACATTTCGCGGCTAACTAGGTGAAACGAGACCTTCTAGCCACGAGTTCTGAAATCAAAATCCGAAAACTCAGGATTGTACAGCTCGAAAAGTAGTGTGAAATCAAGCTAAAAATCACCGAATTCAGAACTCGGAGTCAACGGATATTCATAAAACCGTTTACTTAAAGAAACCACATTTCGCGGCTAACAAGGTGAAACGAGACCTACTAGCCACGAGTTCTGAAATCGAAATCCGAAAACCCAGGATTGTACAGCTCGAAAAGTAGTGTGAAATCAAGCTAAAAATCACCGAATTCAGAACTCGGAGTCAACGGATATTCATAAAACCGTTTACGTAAAGAAACCACATTTCGCGGCTAACAAGGTGAAACGGGACCTACTAACCACGAGTTCTGAAATCGAAATCCGAAAACCCAGGATTGTACAGCTCGAAAAGTAGTGTGAAATCAAGCTAAAAATCACCGAATTCAGAACTCGGAGTCAACGGATATTCATAAAACCGTTTACTTAAAGAAACCACATTTCGCGGCTAACTAGGTGAAACGAGACCTACTAGCCACGAGTTCTGAAATCGAAATCCGAAAACCCTGGATTGTAGAGCTCGAAAAGTAGTGTAAAATCAAGCTAAAAATCACCGAGTTCAGAACTCTGAGTCAACGGATATTCATAAAAACGTTTACGTAAAGAAACCACATTTCGCGGCTAACTAGGTGAAACGAGACCTACTAGCCACGAGTTCTGAAATCGAAATCCGAAAACCCAGGATTGTACAGCTCGAAAAGTAGTTTGAAATCAAGCAAAAAATCACCGACTTCAGAACTCGGAGTCAACGGATATTCATAAAACCGTTTACGTAAAAAAACCACATTTCGCGGCTAACAAGGTGAAACGAGACCTACTAGCCACGAGTTTTGAAATCAAAATTCGAAAACCCAGGATTGTAGAGCTCGAAAAGTAGTGTGAAATCAAGCTAAAAATCACCGAATTCAGAACTCGGAGTCAACGGATATTCATAAAACCGTTTACTTAAAGAAACCACATTTCGCGGCTAACTAGGTGAAACGATACCTACTAGCCACGAGTTCTGAAATCGAAATCCGAAAACCCAGGATTGTAGAGCTCGAAAAGTAGTGTAAAATCAAACTAAAAATCACCGATTTCAGAACTCGGAGTCAACGGATATTCATAAAAACGTTTACGTAAAGAAACCACATTTCGCGGCTAACTAGGTGAAACGAGACCTACTAGCCACGAGTTCTGAAATCGAAATCCGAAAACCCAGGATTGTACAGCTCGAAAAGTAGTGTGAAATCAAGCTAAAAATCACCGAATTCAGAACTCGGAGTCAACGGATATTCATAAAACCGTTTACTTAAAGAAACCACATTTCGCGGCTAACTAGGTGAAACGAGACCTACAAGCCATGAGTTCTGAAATCAAAATCCAAAATTTCAGGATTGTAGAGCTCGAAAAGTAGTGTGAATTCAAGCTAAAAATCACAGAATTCAGAACTCGGAATCAACGGATATTCATAAAACCGTTTACGTAAAGAAACCACATTTCGCGGCTAACTAGGTGAAACGAGACCTACTAGCCACGAGTTCTCAAATCGAAATCCGAAAACCCAGGATTGTAGAGCTCAAAAAGTAGTGTGAAATCAAGCTAAAAATCACCGAATTCAGAACTCGGAGTCAACGGATATTCGTAAAACCGTTTACGTAAAGAAACCACATTTCGCGGCTAACTAGGTGAAATGAGACCTACTAGCCACGAGTTTTGAAATCGAAATCCGAAAACCCAGGATCGTACAGCTCGAAAAATAGTGTGAAATCAAGCTAAAAATCACCGAATTCAGAACTCGGAGTCAACGGATATTCATAAAACCGTTTACTTAAAGAAACCACATTTCGCGGCTAACTAGGTGAAACGAGACCTACTAGCCACGAGTTCTGAAATCGAAATCCGAAAAACCAGGATTGTAGAGCTCGAAAAGTAGTGTAAAATCAAGCTAAAAATCACCGAGTTCAGAACTCGGAGTCAACGGATATTCATAAAACCGTTTAAGTAAAGAAATCACATTTCGCGGCTAACTAGTTGAAACGAGACGAACTAGCCACGAGTTCTGAAATCAAAATCCGAACAGCCCGGATCGTAGAGCTCGAAAAGTAGTGTGAAATCAAGCTAAAAATCACCGACTTCAGAAATCGGAGTCAACGGATATTCATAAAACCGTTTACGTAAAGAAACCACATTTCGCGGCTAACAAGGTGAAACGAGACCTACTAGCCACGAGTTCTGAAATCGAAATCCGAAAACCCAGGATTGTACAGCTCGAACAGTAGTGTGAAATCAAGCTAAAAATCACCGAATTCAGAACTCGGAGTCAACGGATATTCATAAAACCGTTTACTTAAAGAAACCACATTTCGCGGCTAACTAGGTGAAACGAGACCTACTAGCCACGAGTTCTGAAATCGAAATCCGAAAACCCTGGATTGTAGAGCTCGAAAAGTAGTGTAAAATCAAGCTAAAAATCACCGAGTTCAGAACTCGGAGTCAACGGATATTCGTAAAACCGTTTACGTAAAGAAACCACATTTCGCGGCTAACTAGGTGAAACGAGACCTTCTAGCCACGAGTTCTGAAATCGAAATCCGAAAACTCAGGATTGTACAGCTCGAAAAGTAGTGTGAAATCAAGCTAAAAATCACCGAATTCAGAACTCGGAGTCAACGGATATTCATAAAACCGTTTACTTAAAGAAACCACATTTCGCGGCTAACAAGGTGAAACGAGACGTACTAGCCACGAGTTCTGAAATCGAAATCCGAAAACCCAGGATTGTACAGCTCGAAAAGTAGTGTGAAATCAAGCTAAAAATCACCGAATTCAGAACTCGGAGTCAACGGATATTCATAAAACCGTTTACGTAAAGAAACCACATTTCGCGGCTAACAAGGTGAAACGGGACCTACTAACCACGAGTTCTGAAATCGAAATCCGAAAACCCAGGATTGTACAGCTCGAAAAGTAGTGTGAAATCAAGCTAAAAATCACCGAATTCAGAACTCGGAGTCAACGGATATTCATAAAACCGTTTACTTAAAGAAACCACATTTCGCGGCTAACTAGGTGAAACGAGACCTACTAGCCACGAGTTCTGAAATCGAAATCCGAAAACCCTGGATTGTAGAGCTCGAAAAGTAGTGTGAAATCAAGCTAAAAATCACCGAATTCAGAACTCGGAGTCAACGGATATTCATAAAACCGTTTACTTAAAGAAACCACATTTCGCGGCTAACTAGGTGAAACGATACCTACTAGCCACGAGTTCTGAAATCGAAATCCGAAAACCCAGGATTGTAGAGCTCGAAAAGTAGTGTAAAATCAAACTAAAAATCACCGATTTCAGAACTCGGAGTCAACGGATATTCATAAAAACGTTTACGTAAAGAAACCACATTTCGCGGCTAACTAGGTGAAACGAGACCTACTAGCCACGAGTTCTGAAATCGAAATCCGAAATCCCAGGATTGTACAGCTCGAAAAGTAGTGTGAAATCAAGCTAAAAATCACCGAATTCAGAACTCTGAGTCAACGGATATTCATAAAACCGTTTACTTAAAGAAACCACATTTCGCGGCTAACTAGGTCAAACGAGACCTACAAGCCATGAGTTCTGAAATCAAAATCCGAAATTCCAGGATTGTAGAGCTCGAAAAGTAGTGTGAATTCAAGCTAAAAATCACAGAATTCAGAACTCGGAATCAACGGATATTCATAAAACCGTTTACGTAAAGAAACCACATTTCGCGGCTAACTAGGTGAAACGAGACCTACTAGCCACGAGTTCTCAAATCGAAATCCGAAAACCCAGGATTGTAGAGCTCAAAAAGTAGTGTGAAATCAAGCTAAAAATCACCGAATTCAGAACTCGGAGTCAACGGATATTCATAAAACCGTTTACGTAAAGAAACCACATTTCGCGGCTAACTAGGTGAAACGAGACCTACATGCCACGAGTTCTGAAATCAAAATCCGAAATGCTAGGATTGTAGAGCTCGAAAAGTAGTGTGAAATCAAGCTAAAAATCACCGAATTCAGAACTCGGAGTCAACGGATATTCATAAAACCGTTTACGTAAAGAAACCACATTTCGCGGCTAACTAGGTGAAACGAGACCTACATGCCACGAGTTCTGAAATCAAAATCCGAAATGCTAGGATTGTAGAGCTCGAAAAGTAGTGTGAAATCAAGCTAAAAATCACCGAATTCAGAACTCGGAGTCAACGGATATTCATAAAACCGTTTACGTAAAGAAACCACATTTCGCGGCTAACTAGGTGAAATGAGACCTACAAGCCACGAGTTCTGAAATCAAAATCCGAAACGCCAGGATTGTAGAGCTCGAAAAGTAGTGTGAAATCAAGCTAAAAATCACCGAATTCAGAACTCGGAGTCCATGGATATTCATAAAACCGTTTACGTAAAGAAACCACATTTCGCGGCTAACTAGGTGAAACGAGACCTAGTAGACACGAGTTCTGAAATCGAAATCTGAAAACCCAAGATTGTAGAGCTCGAAAAGTAGTGTGAAATCAAGCTAAAAATCACCAAATTCAGAACTCGGAGTCAACGGATATTCATAAAACAGTTTACGTAAAGAAACCACATTTCGCGGCTAACTAGGTGAAACGAGACCTACTAGCCACGAGTTCTGAAATCAAAATCCAAAAACTTAGGATTGTAGAGCTCGAAAAGTAGTGTGAAATCAAGCTAAAAATCACCGAATTCAGAACTCGGAGTCAACGGATATTCATAAAACCGTTTACGTAAAGAAACCACATTTCGCGGCTAACAAGGTGAAACGAGACCTACTAGCCACGAGTTCTGAAATCGAAATCCGAAAACCCAGGATTGTACAGCTCGAACAGTAGTGTGAAATCAAGCTAAAAATCACCGAATTCAGAACTCGGAGTCAACGGATATTCATAAAACCGTTTACTTAAAGAAACCACATTTCGCGGCTAACTAGGTGAAACGAGACCTACTAGCCACGAGTTCTGAAATCGAAATCCGAAAACCCTGGATTGTAGAGCTCGAAAATTAGTGTAAAATCAAGCTAAAAATCACCGAGTTCAGAACTCGTAGTCAACGGATATTCATAAAAACGTTTACGTAAAGAAACCACATTTCGCGGCTAACTAGGTGAAACGAGACCTTCTAGCCACGAGTTCTGAAATCGAAATCCGAAAACTCAGGATTGTACAGCTCGAAAAGTAGTGTGAAATCAAGCTAAAAATCACCGAATTCAGAACTCGGAGTCAACGGATATTCATAAAACCGTTTACTTAAAGAAACCACATTTCGCGGCTAACAAGGTGAAACGAGACCTACTAGCCACGAGTTCTGAAATCGAAATCCGAAAACCCAGGATTGTACAGCTCGAAAAGTAGTGTGAAATCAAGCTAAAAATCACCGAATTCAGAACTCGGAGTCAACGGATATTCATAAAACCGTTTACGTAAAGAAACCACATTTCGCGGCTAACAAGGTGAAACGGGACCTACTAACCACGAGTTCTGAAATCGAAATCCGAAAACCCAGGATTGTACAGCTCGAAAAGTAGTGTGAAATCAAGCTAAAAATCACCGAATTCAGAACTCGGAGTCAACGGATATTCATAAAACCGTTTACTTAAAGAAACCACATTTCGCGGCTAACTAGGTGAAACGAGACCTACTAGCCACGAGTTCTGAAATCGAAATCCGAAAACCCTGGATTGTAGAGCTCGAAAAGTAGTGTAAAATCAAGCTAAAAATCACCGAGTTCAGAACTCTGAGTCAACGGATATTCATAAAAACGTTTACGTAAAGAAACCACATTTCGCGGCTAACTAGGTGAAACGAGACCTACTAGCCACGAGTTCTGAAATCGAAATCCGAAAACCCAGGATTGTACAGCTCGAAAAGTAGTTTGAAATCAAGCAAAAAATCACCGACTTCAGAACTCGGAGTCAACGGATATTCATAAAACCGTTTACGTAAAAAAACCACATTTCGCGGCTAACAAGGTGAAACGAGACCTACTAGCCACGAGTTTTGAAATCAAAATTCGAAAACCCAGGATTGTAGAGCTCGAAAAGTAGTGTGAAATCAAGCTAAAAATCACCGAATTCAGAACTCGGAGTCAACGGATATTCATAAAACCGTTTACTTAAAGAAACCACATTTCGCGGCTAACTAGGTGAAACGATACCTACTAGCCACGAGTTCTGAAATCGAAATCCGAAAACCCAGGATTGTAGAGCTCGAAAAGTAGTGTAAAATAAAACTAAAAATCACCGATTTCAGAACTCGGAGTCAACGGATATTCATAAAAACGTTTACGTAAAGAAACCACATTTCGCGGCTAACTAGGTGAAACGAGACCTACTAGCCACGAGTTCTGAAATCGAAATCCGAAAACCCAGGATTGTACAGCTCGAAAAGTAGTGTGAAATCAAGCTAAAAATCACCGAATTCAGAACTCGGAGTCAACGCATATTCATAAAACCGTTTACTTAAAGAAACCACATTTCGCGGCTAACTAGGTGAAACGAGACCTACAAGCCATGAGTTCTGAAATCAAAATCCAAAATTTCAGGATTGTAGAGCTCGAAAAGTAGTGTGAATTCAAGCTAAAAATCACAGAATTCAGAACTCGGAATCAACGGATATTCATAAAACCGTTTACGTAAAGAAACCACATTTCGCGGCTAACTAGGTGAAACGAGACCTACTAGCCACGAGTTCTAAAATCGAAATCCGAAAACCCAGGATTGTAGAGCTCAAAAAGTAGTGTGAAATCAAGCTAAAAATCACCGAATTCAGAACTCGGAGTCAACGGATATTCGTAAAACCGTTTACGTAAAGAAACCACATTTCGCGGCTAACTAGGTGAAATGAGACCTACTAGCCACGAGTTCTGAAATCGAAATCCGAAAACCCAGGATCGTACAGCTCAAAAAATAGTGTGAAATCAAGCTAAAAATCACCGAATTCAGAACTCGGAGTCAACGGATATTCATAAAACCGTTTACTTAAAGAAACCACATTTCGCGGCTAACTAGGTGAAACGAGACCTACTAGCCACGAGTTCTGAAATCGAAATCCGAAAAACCAGGATTGTAGAGCTCGAAAAGTAGTGTAAAATCAAGCTAAAAATCACCGAGTTCAGAACTCGGAGTCAACGGATATTCATAAAACCGTTTAAGTAAAGAAATCACATTTCGCGGCTAACTAGTTGAAACGAGACGAACTAGCCACGAGTTCTGAAATCAAAATCCGAACAGCCCGGATCGTAGAGCTCGAAAAGTAGTGTGAAATCAAGCTAAAAATCACCGACTTCAGAACTCGGAGTCAACGGATATTCATAAAACCGTTTACGTAAAGAAACCACATTTCGCGGCTAACAAGGTGAAACGAGACCTACTAGCCACGAGTTCTGAAATCGAAATCCGAAAACCCAGGATTGTACAGCTCGAACAGTAGTGTGAAATCAAGCTAAAAATCACCGAATTCAGAACTCGGAGTCAACGGATATTCATAAAACCGTTTACTTAAAGAAACCACATTTCGCGGCTAACTAGGTGAAACGAGACCTACTAGCCACGAGTTCTGAAATCGAAATCCGAAAACCCTGGATTGTAGAGCTCGAAAAGTAGTGTAAAATCAAGCTAAAAATCACCGAGTTCAGAACTCGGAGTCAACGGATATTCGTAAAACCGTTTACGTAAAGAAACCACATTTCGCGGCTAACTAGGTGAAACGAGACCTTCTAGCCACGAGTTCTGAAATCGAAATCCGAAAACTCAGGATTGTACAGCTCGAAAAGTAGTGTGAAATCAAGCTAAAAATCACCGAATTCAGAACTCGGAGTCAACGGATATTCATAAAACCGTTTACTTAAAGAAACCACATTTCGCGGCTAACAAGGTGAAACGAGACATACTAGCCACGAGTTCTGAAATCGAAATCCGAAAAACCAGGATTGTACAGCTCGAAAAGTAGTGTGAAATCAAGCTAAAAATCACCGAATTCAGAACTCGGAGTCAACGGATATTGATAAAACCGTTTACGTAAAGAAACCACATTTCGCGGCTAACAAGGTGAAACGGGACCTACTAACCACGAGTTCTGAAATCGAAGTCCGAAAACCCAGGATTGTACAGCTCGAAAAGTAGTGTGAAATCAAGCTAAAAATCACCGAATTCAGAACTCGGAGTCAACGGATATTCATAAAACCGTTTACTTAAAGAAACCACATTTCGCGGCTAACTATGTGAAACGAGACCTACTAGCCACGAGTTCTGAAATCGAAATCCGAAAACCCTGGATTGTAGAGCTCGAAAAGTAGTGTGAAATCAAGCTAAAAATCACCGAATTCAGAACTCGGAGTCAACGGATATTCATAAAACCGTTTACTTAAAGAAACCACATTTCGCGGCTAACTAGGTGAAACGATACCTACTAGCCACGAGTTCTGAAATCGAAATCCGAAAACCCAGGATTGTAGAGCTCGAAAAGTAGTGTAAAATCAAACTAAAAATCACCGATTTCAGAACTCGGAGTCAACGGATATTCATAAAAACGTTTACGTAAAGAAACCACATTTCGCGGCTAACTAGGTGAAACGAGACCTACTAGCCACGAGTTCTGAAATCGAAATCCGAAATCCCAGGATTGTACAGCTCGAAAAGTAGTGTGAAATCAAGCTAAAAATCACCGAATTCAGAACTCTGAGTCAACGGATATTCATAAAACCGTTTACTTAAAGAAACCACATTTCGCGGCTAACTAGGTGAAACGAGACCTACAGGCCATGAGTTCTGAAATCAAAATCCGAAATTCCAGGATTGTAGAGCTCGAAAAGTAGTGTGAATTCAAGCTAAAAATCACAGAATTCAGAACTCGGAATCAACGGATATTCATAAAACCGTTTACGTAAAGAAACCACATTTCGCGGCTAACTAGGTGAAACGAGACCTACTAGCCACGAGTTCTCAAATCGAAATCCGAAAACCCAGGATTGTAGAGCTCAAAAAGTAGTGTGAAATCAAGCTAAAAATCACCGAATTCAGAACTCGGAGTCAACGGATATTCATAAAACCGTTTACGTAAAGAAACCACATTTCGCGGCTAACTAGGTGAAACGAGACCTACATGCCACGAGTTCTGAAATCAAAATCCGAAATGCTAGGATTGTAGAGCTCGAAAAGTAGTGTGAAATCAAGCTAAAAATCACAGAATTCAGAACTCGGAATCAACGGATATTCATAAAACCGTTTACGTAAAGAAACCACATTTCGCGGCTAACTAGGTGAAACGAGACCTACTAGCCACGAGTTCTGAAATTCAAATCCGAAAACCCAGGATTGTAGAGCTCGAAAAGTAGTGTGAAATCAAGCTAAAAATCACCGAATTCAGAACTCGGAGTCAACGGATATTCATAAAACCGTTTACGTAAAGAAACCACATTTCGCGGCTAACTAGGTGAAATGAGACCTACAAGCCACGAGTTCTGAAATCAAAATCCGAAACGCCAGGATTGTAGAGCTCGAAAAGTAGTGTGAAATCAAGCTAAAAATCACCGAATTCAGAACTCGGAGTCCATGGATATTCATAAAACCGTTTACGTAAAGAAACCACATTTCGCGGCTAACTAGGTGAAACTAGACCTAGTAGACACGAGTTCTGAAATCGAAATCTGAAAACCCAAGATTGTAGAGCTCGAAAAGTAGTGTGAAATCAAGCTAAAAATCACCAAATTCAGAACTCGGAGTCAACGGATATTCATAAAACAGTTTACGTAAAGAAACCACATTTCGCGGCTAACTAGGTGAAACGAGACCTACTAGCCACGAGTTCTGAAATCAAAATCCAAAAACTTAGGATTGTAGAGCTCGAAAAGTAGTGTGAAATCAAGCTAAAAATCACCGAATTCAGAACTCGGAGTCAACGGATATTCGTAAAACCGTTTACGTAAAGAAACCACATTTCGCGGCTAACTAGGTGAAACGAGACCTACTAGCCACGAGTTCTGAAATCGAAATCCGAAAACCCAGCATTGTAGAGCTCGAAAATTAGTGTGAAATCAAGCAAAAAATCACCGAATTCAGAACTCGGAGTCAACGGATATTCATAAAACCGTTTACGTAAAGAAACCACATTTCGCGGCTAACTAGTTGAAACGAGACCTACTAGCCACGAGTTCTGAAATCGAAATCCGAAAACTCAGGATCGTACAGCTCGAAAAATAGTGTGAAATCAAGCTAAAAATCACCGAATTCAGAACTCGGAGTCAACGGATATTCAAAAAACCGTTTACTTAAAGAAACCACATTTCGCGGCTAACTAGGTGAAACGAGACCTACTAGCCACGAGTTCTGAAATCGAAATCCAAAAAACCAGGATTGTAGAGCTCGAAAAGTAGTGTAAAATCAAGCTAAAAATCACCGAGTTCGGAACTCGGAGTCAACGGATATTCATAAAACCGTTTACGTAAAGAAATCACATTTCGCGGCTAACTAGGTGAAACGAGACCAACTAGCCACGAGTTCTGAAATCAAAATCCGAACAGCCCGGATCGTAGAGCTCGAAAAGTAGTGTGAAATCAAGCTAAAAATCACCGACTTCAGAACTCGGAGTCAACGGATATTCATAAAACCGTTTATGTAAAGAAACCACATTTCGCGGCTAACAAGGTGAAACGAGACCTACTAGCCACGAGTTCTGAAATCGAAATCCGAAAACCCAGGATTGTACAGCTCGAACAGTAGTGTGAAATCAAGCTAAAAATCACCGAATTCAGAACTCGGAGTCAACGGATATTCATAAAACCGTTTACTTAAAGAAACCACATTTCGCGGCTAACTAGGTGAAACGAGACCTACTAGCCACGAGTTCTGAAATCGAAATACGAAAACCCTGGATTGTAGAGCTCGAAAAGTAGTGTAAAATCAAGCTAAAAATCACCGAGTTCAGAACTCGGAGTCAACGGATATTCATAAAAACGTTTACGCAAAGAAACCTCATTTCGCGGCTAACTAGGTGAAACGAGACCTTCTAGCCACGAGTTCTGAAATCGAAATCCGAAAACCCAGGATTGTACAGCTCGAAAAGTAGTGTGAAATCAAGCTAAAAATCACCGAATTCAGAACTCGGAGTCAACTGATATTCATAAAACCGTTTACTTAAAGAAACCATATTTCGCGGCTAACAAGGTGAAACGAGACCTACTAGCCACGAGTTCTGAAATCGAAATCCGAAAACCCAGGATTGTACAGCTCGAAAAGTAGTGTGAAATCAAGCTAAAAATCACCGAACTCAGAACTCGGAGTCAACGGATATTCATAAAACCGTTTACGTAAAGAAACCACATTTCGCGGCTAACAAGGTGAAATGTGACCTACTAGCCACGAGTTCTGACATCAAAATCCGAAAACCCAGGATTGTACTGCTCGAAAAGTAGTGTGAAATCAAGCTAAAAATCACCGAATTCAGAACTCGGAGTCAACGGATATTCATAAAACCGTTTACTTAAAGAAACCACATTTCGCGGCTAACTAGGTGAAACGAGACCTACTAGCCACGAGTTCTGAAATCGAAATCCGAAAAGCCTGGATTGTAGAGCTCGAAAAGTAGTGTAAAATCAAGCTAAAAATCACCGAGTTCAGAACTCGGAGTCAACGGATATTCATAAAAACGTTTACGTAAAGAAACCACATTTCGCGGCTAACTAGGTGAAACGAGACCTACTTGCCACGAGTTCTGAAATCGAAATCCGAAAACCCAGGATTGTACAGCTCGAAAAGTAGTTTGAAATCAAGCTAAAAATCACCGACTTCAGAACTCGGAGTCAACGGATATTCATAAAACCGTTTACGTAAAGAAACCACATTTCACGGCTAACAAGGTGAAACGAGACCTACTAGCCACGAGTTCTGAAATCGAAATCCGAAAACCCAGGATTGTACAGCTCGAAAAGTAGTGTGAAATCAAGCTAAAAATCACCGAATTCAGAACTCGGAGTCAACGGATATTCATAAAACCGTTTACTTAAAGAAACCACATTTCGCGGCTAACTAGGTGAAACGAGACCTAGTAGCCACGAGTTCTGAAATCGAAATCGGAAAACCCAAGATTGTAGAGCTCGAAAAGTAGTGTGAAATCAAGCTAAAAATCACCGAATTCAGAACTCGGAGTCAACGGATATTCATAAAACCGTTTACGTAAAGAAACCACATTTCGCGGCTAACTAGGTGAAACGAGACCTACATGCCACGAGTTCTGAAATCAAAATCCGAAACGCTAGGATTGTAGAGCTCGAAAAGTAGTGTGAAATCAAGCTAAAAATCACAGAATTCAGAACTCGGAATCAACGGATATTCATAAAACTGTTTACGTAAAGAAACCACATTTCGCGGCTAACTAGGTGAAACGAGACCTACTAGCCACGAGTTCTGAAATTGAAATCTGAAAACCCAGGATTGTAGAGCTCGAAAAGTAGTGTGAAATCAAGCTAAAAATCACCGAATTCAGAACTCGGAGTCAACGGATATTCATAAAACCGTTTACGTAAAGAAACCACATTTCGCGGCTAACTAGGTGAAACGAGACCTACAAGCCACGAGTTCTGAAATCAAAATCCGAAACGCCAGGATTGTAGAGCTCGAAAAGTAGTGTGAAATCAAGCTAAAAATCACCGAATTCAGAACTCGGAGTCCATGGATATTCATAAAACCGTTTACGTAAAGAAACCACATTTCGCGGCTAACTAGGTGAAACGAGACCTAGTAGCCACGAGTTCTGAAATCGAAATCTGAAAACCCAAGATTGTAGAGCTCGAAAAGTAGTGTGAAATCAAGCTAAAAATCACCGAATTCAGAACTCGGAGTCAACGGATATTCATAAAACCGTTTACGTAAAGAAACCACATTTCGCGGCTAACAAGGTGAAACGAGACCTACTAGCCACGAGTTCTGAAATCGAAATCCGAAAACACAGGATTGTACAGCTCGAACAGTAGTGTGAAATCAATCTAAAAATCACCGAATTCAGAACTCGGAGTCAACGGATATTCATAAAACCGTTTACTTAAAGAAACCACATTTCGCGGCTAACTAGGTGAAACGAGACCTACTAGCCACGAGTTCTGAAATCGAAATCCGAAAACCCTGGATTGTAGAGCTCGAAAAGTAGTGTAAAATCAAGCTAAAAATCACCGAGTTCAGAACTCGGAGTCAACGGATATTCATAAAACCGTTTACGTAAAGAAACCACATTTCACGGCTAACAAGGTGAAACGGGACCTACTAGCCACGAGTTCTGACATCGAAATCCGAAAACCCAGGATTGTACAGCTCGAAAAGTAGTGTGAAATCGAGCTAAAAATCACCGAATTCAGAACTCGGAGTCAACGGATATTCATAAAACCGTTTACTTAAAGAAACCACATTTCGCGGCTAACTAGGTGAAACGAGACCTACTAGCCACGAGTTCTGAAATCGAAATCCGAAAACCCAGGATTGTACAGCTCGAAAAGTAGTGTGAAATCAAGCTAAAAATCACCGAATTCAGAACTCGGAGTCAACGGATATTCATAAAACCGTTTACTTAAAGAAACCACATTTCGCGGCTAACTAGGTGAAACGAGACCTACTAGCCACGAGTTCTGAAATCGAAATCCGAAAAGCCTGGATTGTAGAGCTCGAAAAGTAGTGTAAAATCAAGCTAAAAATCACCGAGTTCAGAACTCGGAGTCAACGGATATTCATAAAAACGTTTACGTAAAGAAACCACATTTCGCGGCTAACTAGGTGAAACGAGACCTACTTGCCACGAGTTCTGAAATCGAAATCCGAAAACACAGGATTGTACAGCTCGAACAGTAGTGTGAAATCAAGCTAAAAATCACCGAATTCAGAACTCGGAGTCAACGGATATTCATAAAACCGTTTACTTAAAGAAACCACATTTCGCGGCTAAGTAGGTGAAACGAGACCTAGTAGCCACGAGTTCTGAAATCAAAATCCGAAAACCCAAGATTGTAGAGCTCGAAAAGTAGTGTGAAATCAAGCTAAAAATCACCGAATTCAGAACTCGGAGTCAACGGATATTCATAAAACCGTTTACGTAAAGAAACCACATTTCGCGGCTAACTAGGTGAAACGAGACCTACTAGTCACGAGTTCTGAAATCGAAATCCAAAAATCCAGGATTGTAGAGCTCGAAAAGTAGTGTGAAATCAAGCTAAAAATCACCGAATTCAGAACTCGGAGTCAACGGATATTCGTAAAACCGTTTACGTAAAGAAACCACATTTCGCGGCTAACTAGGTGAAATGAGACGTACTAGCCACGAGTTCTGAAATCGAAATCCGAAAACCCAGGATCGTACAGCTCGAAAAATAGTGTGAAATCAAGCTAAAAATCACCGAATTCAGAACTCGGAGTCAACGGATATTCATAAAACCGTTTACTTAAAGAAACCACATTTCGCGGCTAACTAGGTGAAACGAGACCTACTAGCCACGAGTTCTGAAATCAAAATCCGAAAAACCAGGATTGTAGAGCTCGAAAAGTAGTGTGAAATCAAGCTAAAAATCACCGAATTCAGAACTCGGAGTCAACGGATATTCGTAAAACCGTTTACGTAAAGAAACCACATTTCGCGGCTAACTAGGTGAAATGAGACCTACTAGCCACGAGTTCTGAAATCGAAATCCGAAAACCCAGGATCGTACAGCTCGAAAAATAGTGTGAAATCAAGCTAAAAATCACCGAATTCAGAACTCGGAGTCAACGGATATTCATAAAACCGTTTACTTAAAGAAACCACATTTCGCGGCTAACTAGGTGAAACGAGACCTACTAGCCACGAGTTCTGAAATCAAAATCCGAAAAACCAGGATTGTAGAGCTCGAAAAGTAGTGTAAAATCAAGCTAAAAATCACCGAGTTCAGAACTCGGAGTCAACGGATATTCATAAAACCGTTTAAGTAAAGAAATCACATTTCGCGGCTAACTAGGTGAAACGAGACCAACTAGCCACGAGTTCTGAAATCAAAATCCGAACAGCCCGGATCGTAGAGCTCGAAAAGTAGTGTGAAATCAAGCTAAAAATCACCGACTTCAGAACTCGGAGTCAACGGATATTCATAAAACCGTTTACGTAAAGAAACCACATTTCGCGGCTAACAAGGTGAAACGAGACCTACTAGCCACGAGTTCTGAAATCGAAATCCGAAAACCCAGGATTGTACAGCTCGAACAGTAGTGTGAAATCAAGCTAAAAATCACCGAATTCAGAACTCGTAGTCAACGGATATTCATAAAACCGTTTACTTAAAGAAACCACATTTCGCGGCTAACTAGGTGAAACGAGACCTTCTAGCCACGAGTTCTGAAATCGAAATCCGAAAACCCTGGATTGTAGAGCTCGAAAAGTAGTGTAAAATCAAGCTAAAAATCACCGAGTTCAGAACTCGTAGTCAACGGATATTCATAAAAACGTTTACGTAAAGAAACCACATTTCGCGGCTAACTAGGTGAAACGAGACCTTCTAGCCACGAGTTCTGAAATCGAAATCCGAAAACTCAGGATTGTACAGCTCGAAAAGTAGTGTGAAATCAAGCTAAAAATCACCGAATTCAGAACTCGGAGTCAACGGATATTCATAAAACCGTTTACTTAAAGAAACCACATTTCGCGGCTAACAAGGTGAAACGAGACCTACTAGCCACGAGTTCTGAAATCGAAATCCGAAAACCCAGGATTGTACAGCTCGAAAAGTAGTGTGAAATCAAGCTAAAAATCACCGAATTCAGAACTCGGAGTCAACGGATATTCATAAAACCGTTTACGTAAAGAAACCACATTTCGCGGCTAACAAGGTGAAACGGGACCTACTAGCCACGAGTTCTGAAATCGAAATCCGAAAACTCAGGATTGTACAGCTCGAAAAGTAGTGTGAAATCAAGCTAAAAATCACCGAATTCAAAACTCGGAGTCAACGGATATTCATAAAAGCGTTTACGTAAAGAAACCACATTTCGCGGCTAAATAGGTGAATCGAGACCTTCTAGCCACGAGTTCTGAAATCAAAATCCGAAATGCCAGGATTGTAGAGCTCGGAAAGTAGTGCGAAATCATGCTAAAAATCACCGAATTCAGAACTCGGAGTCAAAGGATATTCATAAAACCGTTTACGTAAAGAAACCACATTTCGCGGCTAATTAGGTGAAACGAGACCTACTAGCCACGAGTTCTGAAATCAAAATCCGATACGCCAGGATTGTAGAGCTCAAAAACTAGTGTGAAATCAAGCCAAAAATCACCAAATTCAGAACTCGGAGTCAACGGATATTCATAAAACCGTTTACGTAAAGAAACCACATTTCGCGGCTAACTAGGTGAAACGACACCTACTAGCCACGAGTTCTGAAATCGAAATCCGAAAACCCAGGATTGTACAGCTCGAAAAGTAGTGTGAAATCAAGCTAAAAATCACCGAATTCAGAACTCGGAGTCAACGGATATTTATAAAACCGTTTACGTAAAGAAACCACATTTCGCTGCTAAATAGGTGAAACGGGACCTACTAGCCACGAGTTCTGAAATCGAAATCCGAAACGCTAGGATTGTAGAGCTCGAAAAGTAGTGTGAAATCAAGCTAAAAATCACCGAATTCAGAACTCGGAGTCAACGGATATTCATAAAACCGTTTACGTAAAGAAACCACATTTCGCGGCTAACTAGGTGAAACGAGACCTACAAGCCACGAGTTCTGAAATCAAAATCCGAAACGCTAGGATTGTAGAGCTCGAAAAGGAGTGTGAAATCAAGTTAAAAATCATCGAATTCAGAACTCGGAATCAACGGATATTCATAAAACCGTTTACGTAAAGAAACCACATTTCGTGGCTAACTAGGTGAAACGAGACCTACTAGCCACGAGTTCTGAAATCAAAATCCGAAACGCCAGGATTGTAGAGCTCGAAAAGGAGTGTGAAAAAAAGTTAAAAATCACCGAATTCAGAACTCGGAGTCAACGGATATTCATAAAACCGTTTACGTAAAGAAACCACATTTCGCGGCAAACTACGTGAAACGAGACCTACAAGGCACGAGTTCTGAAATCAAAATCCGAAATGCCAGGATTGTAGAGCTCGAAAAGTAGTGTGAAATCAAGCTAAAAATCACCGAATTCAGAACTCGGAGTCCATGGATATTCATAAAACCGTTTACGTAAAGAAACCACATTTCGCGGCAAACTAGGTGAAACGAGACCTAGTAGCCACGGGTTCTGAAATCGAAATCCGAAAACCCAAGATTGTAGAGCTCGAAAAGTAGTGTGAAATCAAGCTAGAAATCACCGAATTTAGAACTCGGAGTCAACGGATATTCATAAAACCGTTTACGTAAAGAAACCACATTTCGCTGCTAACTAGGTGAAACGAGACCTACTAGCCACGAGTTCTGAAATCGAAATCCAAAAACCCAGGATTGTAGAGCTCGAAAAGTAGTGTGAAATCAAGCTAAAAATCACCGAATTCAGAACTCGGAGTCAACGGATATTCGTAAAACCGTTTACGTAAAGAAACCACATTTCGCGGCTAACTAGGTGAAACGAGACCTACTAGCCACGAGTTCTGAAATCGAAATCCGAAAACCCAGGATTGTAGAGCTCGAAAATTAGTGTGAAATCAAGCAAAAAATCACCGAATTCAGAACTCGGAGTCAACGGATATTCATAAAACCGTTTACGTAAAGAAACCACATTTCGCGGCTAACTAGGTGAAACGAGACCTACTAGCCACGAGTTCTGAAATCGAAATCCGAAAACCCAGGATCGTACAGCTCGAAAAATAGTGTGAAATCAAGCTAAAAATCACCGAATTCAGAACTCGGAGTCAACGGATATTCATAAAACCGTTTACTTAAAGAAACCACATTTCGCGGCTAACTAGGTGAAACGAGACCTACTAGCCACGAGTTCTGAAATCGAAATCCGAAAAACCAGGATTGTAGAGCTCGAAAAGTAGTGTAAAATCAAGCTAAAAATTACCGAGTTCAGAACTCGGAGTCCATGGATATTCATAAAACCGTTTACGTAAAGAAACCACATTTCGCGGCTAACTAGGTGAAACGAGACCTACAAGCCACGAGTTCTGAAATCAAAATCCGAAATTTCAGGATTGTAGAGCTCGAAAAGTAGTGTGAAATCAAGCTAAAAATCACCGAATTCAGAACTCGGAGTCCATGGATATTCATAAAACCGTTTACGTAAAGAAACCACATTTCGCGGCTAACTAGGTGAAACGAGACCTAGTAGCCACGAGTTCTGAAATCAAAATCCGAAAACCCAAGATTGTAGAGCTCGAAAAGTAGTGTGAAATCAAGCTAGAAATCACTGAATTCAGAACTCGGAGTCAACGGATATTCATAAAACCGTTTACGTAAAGAAACCACATTTCACGGCTAACTAGGTGAAACGAGACCTACTAGCCACGATTTCTGAAATCGAAATCCAAAAACCCAGGATTGTAGAGCTCGAAAAGTAGTGTGAAATCAAGCTAAAAATCACCGAATTCAGAACTCGGAGTCAACGGATATTCGTAAAACCGTTTACGAAAAGAAACCACATTTCGCGGCTAACTAGGTGAAACGAGACCTACTAGCCACGAGTTCTGAAATCGAATTCCGAAAACCCAGGATTGTAGAGCTCAAAAATTAGTGTGAAATCAAGCAAAAAATCACGGAGTTCAAAACTCGGAGTCAACGGATATTCCTAAAACCGTTTACGTAAAGAAATCACATTTCGCGGCTAAATAGGTGAAACGAGACCAACTAGCCACGAGTTCTGAAATCAAAATCCGAACAGCCAGGATCGTAGAGCTCGAAAAGTAGTGTGAAATCAAGCTAAAAATCACCGACTTCAGAACTCGGAGTCAACGGATATTCATAAAACCGTTTACGTAAAGAAACCACATTTCGCGGCTAACAAGGTGAAACGAGACCTACTAGCCACGAGTTCTGAAATCGAAATCCGAAAACCCAGGATTGTAAAGCTCGAACATTATTGTGAAATCAAGCTAAAAATCACCGAATTCAGAACTCGGAGTCAACCGATATTCATAAAACCGTTTACTTAAAGAAACCACATTTCGCGGCTAACTAGGTGAAACGAGACCTACTAGCCACGAGTTCTGAAATCGAAATCCGAAAACCCTGGATTGTAGAGCTCGAAAAGTAGTGTAAAATCAAGCTAAAAATCACCGAGTTCAGAACTCGGAGTCAACGGATATTCATAAAAACGTTTACGTAAAGAAACCACATTTCGCGGCTAACTAGGTGAAACGAGACCTACTAGCCACGAGTTCTGAAATCAAAATCCGAAAACCCAGGATTGGAGAGCTCGAAAAGTAGTGTAAAATCAAACTAAAAATCACCGAGTTCAGAACTCGGAGTCAACGGATATTCATAAAAACGTTTACGTAAAGAAACCACATTTCGCGGCTAACTAGGTGAAACGAGACCTACTAGCCACGAGTTCTGAAATCGAAATCCGAAAACCCAGGATTGTAGAGCTCGAAAAGTAGTCTGAAATCAAGCTAAAAATCACCGAATTCAGAACTCGGAGTCAACGGATATTCATAAAACCGTTTATGTAAAGAAACCACATTTCGCGGCTAAATAGGTGAATCGAGACCTTCTAGCCACGAGTTCTGAAATCAAAATCCGAAATGCCAGGATTGTAGAGCTCGTAAAGTAGTGTGAAATCAAGCTAAAAATCACCGAATTCAGAACTCGGAGTCAAAGGATATTCATAAAACCGTTTACGTAAAGAAACCACATTTCGCGGCTAACTAGGTGAAACGAGACCTACTAGCCACGAGTTCTGAAATCAAAATCCGATACGCCAGGATTGTAGAGCTCAAAAAGTAGTGTGAAATGAAGCTAAAAATCACCGAATTCAGAACTCGGAGTCAACGGATATTCATAAAACCGTTTACGTAAAGAAACCACATTTCGCGGCTAACAAGGTGAAACGAGACCTACTAGCCACGGGTTCTGAAATCGAAATCCGAAAACCCAGGATTGTACAGCTCGAAAAGTAGTGTGAAATCAAGCTAAAAATCACCGAATTCAGAACTCGGAGTTAACGGATATTCATAAAACCGTTTACTTAAAGAAACCACATTTCGCGGTTAACTAGGTGAAACGAGACCTACTAGCCACGAGTTCTGAAATCGAAATCCGAAAACCCAGGATTGTACAGCTCGAAAAGTAGTGTGAAATCAAGCTAAAAATCACCGAATTAAGAACTCGGAGTCAACGGATATTCATAAAACCGTTTACGTAAAGAAACCACATTTCGCGGCTAAATAGGTGAATCGAGACCTACTAGCCACGAGTTCTGAAATCCAAATCTGAAATGCCATGATTGTAGACCTCGAAAAGTAGTGTGAAATCAAGCTAAAAATCACCGAATTCAGAACTCGGAGTCAACGGATATTCATAAAACCGTTTACGTAAAGAAACCACATTCCGCGGCTAACAAGGTGAAACGAGACCTACTAGCCACGAGTTCTGAAATCGAAATCCGAAAACCCAGGATTGTACAGCTCGAAAAGTAGTGTGAAATCAAGCTAAAAATCACCGAATTCAGAACTCGGAGTCAACGGATATTCATAAAACCGTTTACGTAAAGAAACCACATTTCGCGGCTAAATAGGTGAATCGAGACCTACTAGCCACGAATTCTGAAATCGAAATCCGAAAACCCAGGATTGTAGAGCTCGAAAAGTAGTGTAAAATCAAGCTAAAAATCACCGAGTTCAAAACTCGGAGTCAACGGATATTCATAAAACCGTTTACGTAAAGAAACCACATTTCGCGGCTAACTATGTGAAACGAGACCAACTAGCCACGAGTTCTGAAATCAAAATCTGAAACGCCAGGATCGTAGAGCTCAAAAATTAGTGTGAAATCAAACTAAAAATCAACGAATTCAGAACTCGGAGTCAACGGATATTCATAAAACCGTTTACGTAAAGAAACCACATTTCGCGGCTAACTAGGTGAAACGAGACCTACTAGCCACGAGTTCTGAAATCGAAATCCGAAACCCCAGGATTTTACATCTCGAAAAATAGTGTGAAAGCAAGCTAAAAATCACTGAATTCAGAACTCGGAGTCAACGGATATTCATAAAACCGTTTACTTAAAGAAACCACATTTCGCGGCTAACTAGGTGAAACGAGACCTACTAGCCACGAGTTCTGAAATCGAAATCCGAAAACCCAAGATTGTAGAGCTCGAAAAGTAGTGTAAAATCAAACTAAAAATCACCGAGTTCAGAACTCGGAGTCAACGGATATTCATAAAAACGTTTACGTAAAGAAACCACATTTCGCGGCTAACTAGGTGAAACGGGACCTACTAGCCACGAGTTCTGAAATCGAAATCCGAAAACCCAGGATTGTACAGCTCGAAAAGTAGTGTGAAATCAAGCTAAAAATCACCGAATTCAGAACTCGGAGTCAACGGATATTCATAAAACCGTTTACTTAAAGAAACCACATTTCGCGGCTAACTAGGTGAAACGAGACCTACTAGCCACGAGTTCTGAAATCGAAATCCGAAAACCCAAGATTGTAGAGCTCGAAAAGTAGTGTAAAATCAAACTAAAAATCACCGAGTTCAGAACTCGGAGTCAACGGATATTCATAAAAACGTTTACGTAAAGAAACCACATTTCGCGGCTAACTAGGTGAAACGAGACCTACTAGCCACGAGTTCTGAAATCGAAATCCGAAAACCCAGGATTGTACAGCTCGAAAAGTAGTGTGAAATCAAGCTAAAAATCACCGAATTCAGAACTCGGAGTCAACGGATATTCAAAAAACCGTTTACTTAAAGAAACCACATTTCGCGGCTAACTAGGTGAAACGAGAACTACTAGCCACGAGTTCTGAAATCGAAATCCGAAAACGCAGGATTGTAGAGCTCGAAAAGTAGTGTAAAATCAAGCTAAAAATCACCGAGTTCAGAACTCGGAGTCAACGGATATTCATAAAACCGTTTACGTAAAGAAATCACATTTTGCGGCTAACTAGGTGAAACGAGACCAACTAGCCACGAGTTCTGAAATCAAAATCCGAACAGCCAGGATCATAGAGCTCGAAAAGTAGTGTGAAATCAAGCTAAAAATCACCGAATTCGGAACTCGGAGTCAACGGATATTCAAAAACCGTTTACGTAAAGAAACCACATTTCGCGGCTAACAATGTGAAACGAGACCTACTAGCCACGAGTTCTGAAATCGAAATCCGAAAACCCAGGATTGTACAGCTCGAACAGTAGTGTGAAATCAAGCTAAAAATCACCGAATTCAGAACTCGGAGTCAACGGATATTCATAAAAACGTTTACTTAAAGAAACCACATTTCGCGGCTAACTAGGTGAAACGAGACCTACTAGCTACGAGTTCTGAAATCGAAATCCGAAAACCCTGGATTGTAGAGAACAAAAAGTAGTGTAAAATCAAGCTAAAAATCACCGAGTTCAGAACTCGGAGTCAACGGATATTCATAAAAACGTTTACGTAAAGAAACCACATTTCGCGGCTAACTAGGTGAAACGAGACCTACTAGCCACGAGTTCTGAAATCGAAATCCGAAAACCCAGGATTGTACAGCTCGAAAAGTAGTGTGAAATCAAGCTAAAAATCACCGAATTCAGAACTCGGAGTCAACGGATATTCATAAAACCGTTTACTTAAAGAAACCACATTTCGCGGCTAACTAGGTGAAACGAGACCTACTAGCCACGAGTTCTGAAATCGAAATCCGAAAACGCAGGATTGTAGAGCTCGAAAAGTAGTGTAAAATCAAGCTAAAAATCACCGAGTTCAGAACTCGGAGTCAACGGATATTCATAAAACCGTTTACGTAAAGAAATCACATTTCGCGGCTAACTAGGTGAAACGAGACCAACTAGCCACGAGTTCTGAAATCAAAATCCGAACAGCCAGGATCATAGAGCTCGAAAAGTAGTGTGAAATCAAGCTAAAAATCACCGAATTCGGAACTCGGAGTCAACGGATATTCAAAAACCGTTTACGTAAAGAAACCACATTTCGCGGCTAACAATGTGAAACGAGACCTACTAGCCACGAGTTCTGAAATCGAAATCCGAAAACCCAGGATTGTACAGCTCGAACAGTAGTGTGAAATCAAGCTAAAAATCACCGAATTCAGAACTCGGAGTCAACGGATATTCATAAAAACGTTTACTTAAAGAAACCACATTTCGCGGCTAACTAGGTGAAACGAGACCTACTAGCTACGAGTTCTGAAATCGAAATCCGAAAACCCTGGATTGTAGAGCTCAAAAAGTAGTGTAAAATCAAGCTAAAAATCACCGAGTTCAGAACTCGGAGTCAACGGATATTCATAAAAACGTTTACGTAAAGAAACCACATTTCGCGGCTAACTAGGTGAAACGAGACCTACTAGCCACGAGTTCTGAAATCGAAATCCGAAAACCCAGGATTGTACAGCTCGAAAAGTAGTGTGAAATCAAGCTAAAAATCACCGAATTCAGAACTCGGAGTCAACGGATATTCATAAAACCGTTTACTTAAAGAAACCACATTTCGCGGCTAACTAGTTGAAATGAGACCTACTAGCCATGAGTTCTGAAATCATAATCCGAAAACCCAGGATTGTAGAGCTCGAAAAGTAGTGTGAAATCAAGCTAAAAATCACCGAATTGAGAACTCGGAGTCAACGGATATTCATAAAACCGTTTACGTAAAGAAACCACATTTCGCGGCTAAATAGGTGAATCGAGACCTTCTAGCCACGAGTTCTGAAATCAAAATCCGAAATGCCAGGATTGTAGAGCTCGTAAAGTAGTGTGAAATCAAGCTAAAAATCACCGAATTCAGAACTCGGAGTCAAAGGATATTCATAAAACCGTTTACGTAAAGAAACCACATTTCGCGGCTAACTAGGTGAAACGAGACCTACTAGCCACGAGTTCTAAAATCGAAATCCGAAAACCCAGGACTGTAGAGCTCGAAAATTAGTGTGAAATCAAGCAAAAAATCACCGAATTCAGAAGTCGGAGTCAACGGATATTCATAAAACCGTTTACGTAAAGAAACCACATTTCGCGGCTAACTAGGTGGAACAAGACCTACAAGCCACGAGTTCTGAAATCAAAATCCGAAACGCTAGGATTGTAGAGCTCGAAAAGTAGTGTGAAATCAAGCTAAAAATCACCGAATTCAGAACTCGGAGTCAACGGATATTCATAAAACCGTTTATGTAAAGAAACCACATTTCGCTGCTAACTAGGTGAAACGAGACCTACTAGCCACGAGTTCTGAAATCCAAATCCGAAACGCTAGGATTGTAGAGCTCGAAAAGGAGTGTGAAATCAAGTTAAAAATCACCGAATTTAGAACTCGGAATCAACGGATATTCATAAAACCGTTTACGTAAAGAAACCACATTTCGCGGCTAACTTCGTGAAACGAGACCTACTAGCCAAGAGTTCTGAAATCAAAATCCTAAACAGTAGGATTGTAGAGCTCGAAAAGTAGTGTGAAATCAAGCTAAAAATCACCGAATTCAGAACTCGGAGTCAACGGATATTCATAAAACCGTTTACGTAAAGAAACCACATTTCGTGGCTAACTAGGTGAAACGAGACCTAATAGCCACGAGTTCTGAAATTGAAATCCAAAAACCCAGGATTGTAGAGCTCGAAAAGTAGTGTGAAATCAAGCTAAAAATCACCGAATTCAGAACTCGGAGTCAACGGATATTCATAAAACCGTTTACGTAAAGAAACCACATTTCGTGGCTAACTAGGTGAAATGAGACCTACAAGCCACGAGTTCTGAAATCAAAATCTGAAACGCCAGGATTGTAGAGCTCGAAAAGTAGTGTGAAATCAAGCTAAAAATCACCGAATTCAGAACTCGGAGTCCATGGATATTCATAAAACCGTTTACGTAAAGAAACCACATTTCGCGGCTAACTAGGTGAAACGTGACCTAGTAGCCACGAGTTCTGAAATCAAAATCTGAAACGCCAGGATTGTAGAGCACGAAAAGTAGTGTGAAATCGAGCTAAAAATCACCGAATTCAGAACTCGGAGTCCATGGATATTCATAAAACCGTTTACGTAAAGAAATCACATTTCGCGGCTAACTAGGTGAAACGAGACCTAGTAGCCACGAGTTCTGAAATCGAAATCCGAAAATCCAAGATTGTAGAGCTCGAAAAGTAGTGTGAAATCAAGCTAAAAATCACCGAATTCAGAACACGGAGTCAACGGATATTCATAAAACCGTTTACGTAAAGAAACCACATTTCGCGGCTAACTAGGTGAAACGAGACCTACTAGCCACGAGTTCTGAAATCGAAATCCAAAAACCCAGGATTGTAGAGCTTGAAAAGTAGTGTGAGATCAAGCTAAAAATCACCGAATTCAGAACTCGTAGTCAACGGATATTCGTAAAACCGTTTACGTAAAGAAACCACATTTCGCGGCTAACTAGGTGAAACGAGACCTACTAGGCACGAGTTCTGAAATCGAAATCCGAAAACCCAGGATTGTAGAGCTCGAAAATTAGTGTGAAATCAAGCAAAAAATCACCGAATTCAGAACTCGGAGTCAACGGATATTCATAAAACCGTTTACGTAAAGAAACCACATTTCGCGGCTAACTAGGCGAAACGAGACCTACTAGCAAAGAGTTCTGAAATCGAAATCCGAAAACCCAGGATCGTACAGCTCGAAAAATAGTGTGAAATCAAGCTAAAAATCACCGAATTCAGAACTCGGAGTCAACGGATATTCAAAAAACCGTTTACTTAAAGAAACCACATTTCGCGGCTAACTAGGTGAAACGAGACCTACTAGCCACGAGTTCTGAAATCGAAATCCGAAAACCCAGGATTGTAGAGCTCGAAAAGTAGTGTAAAATCAAGCTAAAAATCACCGAGTTCAGAACTCGGAGTCAACGGATATTCATAAAACCGTTTACGTAAAGAAATCACATTTCGCGGCTAACTAGGTGAAACGAGACCAACTAGCCACGAGTTCTGAAATCAAAATCCGAACAGCCAGGATCATAGAGCTCGAAAAGTAGTGTGAAATCAAGCTAAAAATCACCGAATTCGGAACTCGGAGTCAACGGATATTCAAAAACCGTTTACGTAAAGAAACCACATTTCGCGGCTAACAATGTGAAAGGAGACCTACTAGCCACGAGTTCTGAAATCGAAATCCGAAAACCCAGGATTGTACAGCTCGAACAGTAGTGTGAAATCAAGCTAAAAATCACCGAATTCAGAACTCGGAGTCAACGGATATTCATAAAAACGTTTACTTAAAGAAACCACATTTCGCGGCTAACTAGGTGAAACGAGACCTACTAGCTACGAGTTCTGAAATCGAAATCCGAAAACCCTGGATTGTAGAGCTCAAAAAGTAGTGTAAAATCAAGCTAAAAATCACCGAGTTCAGAACTCGGAGTCAACGGATATTCATAAAAACGTTTACTTAAAGAAACCACATTTCGCGGCTAACAAGGTGAAACGAGACCTACTAGCCACGGGTTCTGAAATCGAAATCCGAAAACCCAGGATTGTACAGCTCGAAAAGTAGTGTGAAATCAAGCTAAAAATCACCGAATTCAGAACTCGGACTCAACGGATATTCATAAAACCGTTTACTTAAAGAAACCACATTTCGCGGCTAACTAGGTGAAACGAGACCTACTAGCCACGAGTTCTGAAATCGAAATCCGAAAACCCAGGATTGTAGAGCTCGAAAAGTAGTGTAAAATCAAACTAAAAATCACCGACTTCAGAACTCGGAGTCAACGGATATTCATAAAAACGTTTACGTAAAGAAACCACATTTCGCGGCTAACTAGGTGAAACGGGACCTACTAGCCACGAGTTCTGAAATCGAAATCCAAAAACCCAGGATTGTACAGCTCGAAAAGTAGTGTGAAATCAAGCTAAAAATCACCGAATTCAGAACTCGGAGTCAACGGATATTCATAAAACCGTTTACTTAAAGAAACCACATTTCGCGGCTAACTAGGTGAAACGAGACCTACTAGCCACGAGTTCTGAAATCGAAATCCGAAAACCCAAGATTGTAGAGCTCGAAAAGTAGTGTAAAATCAAACTAAAAATCACCGAGTTCAGAACTCGGAGTCAACGGATATTCATAAAACCGTTTACGTAAAGAAACCACATTTCGCGGCTAACTAGGCGAAACGAGACCTACTAGCCAAGAGTTCTGAAATCGAAATCCGAAAACCCAGGATCGTACAGCTCGAAAAATAGTGTGAAATCAAGCTAAAAATCACCGAATTCAGAACTCGGAGTCAATGGATATTCAAAAAACCGTTTACTTAAAGAAACCACATTTCGCGGCTAACTAGGTGAAACGAGACCTACTAGCCACGAGTTCTGAAATCGAAATCCGAAAACCCAGGATTGTAGAGCTCGAAAAGTAGTATAAAATCAAGCTAAAAATCACCGAGTTCAGAACTCGGAGTCAACGGATATTCATAAAACCGTTTACGTAAAGAAATCACATTTCGCGGCTAACTAGGTGAAACGGGACCAACTAGCCACGAGTTCTGAAATCAAAATCCGAACAGCCAGGATCATAGAGCTCGAAAAGTAGTGTGAAATCAAGCTAAAAATCACCGAATTCGGAACTCGGAGTCAACGGATATTCAAAAACCGTTTACGTAAAGAAACCACATTTCGCGGCTAACAATGTGAAAGGAGACCTACTAGCCACGAGTTCTGAAATCGAAATCCGAAAACCCAGGATTGTACAGCTCGAACAGTAGTGTGAAATCAAGCTAAAAATCACCGAATTCAGAACTCGGAGTCAACGGATATTCATAAAAACGTTTACTTAAAGAAACCACATTTCGCGGCTAACTAGGTGAAACGAGACCTACTAGCTACGAGTTCTGAAATCGAAATCCGAAAACCCTGGATTGTAGAGCTCAAAAAGTAGTGTAAAATCAAGCTAAAAATCACCGAGTTCAGAACTCGGAGTCAACGGATATTCATAAAAACGTTTACGTAAAGAAACCACATTTCGCGGCTAACTAGGTGAAACGAGACCTACTAGCCACGAGTTCTGAAATCGAAATCCGAAAACCCAGGATTGTACAGCTCGAAAAGTAGTGTGAAATCAAGCTAAAAATCACCGACTTCAGAACTCGGAGTCAACGGATATTCATAAAACCGTTTACGTAAAGAAACCACATTTCGCAGCTAACAAGGTGAAATGAGACCTACTAGCCACGGGTTCTGAAATCGAAATCCGAAAACCCAGGATTGTACAGCTCGAAAAGTAGTGTGAAATCAAGCTAAAAATCACCGAATTCAGAACTCGGACTCAACGGATATTCATAAAACCGTTTACTTAAAGAAACCACATTTCGCGGCTAACTAGGTGAAACGAGACCTACTAGCCACGAGTTCTGAAATCGAAATCCGAAAACCCAGGATTGTAGAGCTCGAAAAGTAGTGTAAAATCAAACTAAAAATCACCGACTTCAGAACTCGGAGTCAACGGATATTCATAAAAACGTTTACGTAAAGAAACCACATTTCGCGGCTAACTAGGTGAAACGGGACCTACTAGCCACGAGTTCTGAAATCGAAATCTGAAAACCCAGGATTGTACAGCTCGAAAAGTAGTGTGAAATCAAGCTAAAAATCACCGAATTCAGAACTCGGAGTCAACGGATATTCATAAAACCGTTTACTTAAAGAAACCACATTTCGCGGCAAACTAGGTGAAACGAGACCTACTAGCCACGAGTTCTGAAATCGAAATCCGAAAACCCAAGATTGTAGAGCTCGAAAAGTAGTGTAAAATCAAACTAAAAATCACCGAGTTCAGAACTCGGAGTCAACGGATATTCATAAAAACGTTTACGTAAAGAAACCACATTTCGCGGCTAACTACGTGAAACGAGACCTACTAGCCACGAGTTCTGAAATCGAAATCCGAAAACCCAGGATTGTACAGCTCGAAAAGTAGTGTGAAATCAAGCTAAAAATCACCGAATTCAGAACTCGGAGTCAACGGATATTCATAAAACCGTTTACTTAAAGAAACCACATTTCGCGGCTAACTAGGTGAAATGAGACCTACTAGCCATGTGTTCTGAAATCGAAATCCGAAAACCCAGGATTGTAGAGCTCGAAAAGTAGTGTAAAATCAAGCTAAAAATCACCGAGTTCAGAACTCGGAGTCAACGGATATTCATAAAACCGTTTACGTAAAGAAACCACATTTCGCGGCTAACTAGGTGAAACGAGACCAACTAGCCACGAGTTCTGAAATCAAAATCCGAAACCCCAGGATCGTAGAGCTCGGAAAGTAGTGTGAAATCAAGCTAAAAATCACCGAATTCAGAACTCGGAGTCAAAGGATATTCATAAAACCGTTTACGTAAAGAAACCACATTTCGCGGCTAACTAGGTGAAACGAGACCTACTAGCCACGAGTTCTGAAATCAAAATCCGATACGCCAGGATTGTAGAGCTCAAAAAGTAGTGTGAAATCGAGCTAAAAATCACCGAATTCAGAACTCGGAGTCAACGGATATTCATAAAACCGTTTACGTAAAGAAACCACATTTCGCGGCTAACAAGGTGAAACGAGACCTACTAGCCACGAGTTCTGAAATAGAAATCCGAAAACCCTGGATTGTAGAGCTCGAAAAGTAGTGTAAAATCAAGCTAAAAATCACCGAGTTCAGAACTCGGAGTCAACGGATATTCATAAAAACGTTTACGTAAAGAAACCACATTTCGCGGCTAACTAGGTGAAACGAGACCTACTAGCCACAAGTTCTGAAATCGAAATCCGAAAACCCAGGATTGTACAGCTCGAAAAGTAGTGTGAAATCAAGCTAAAAATCACCGAATTCAGAACTCGGAGTCAACGGATATTCATAAAACCGTTTACTTAAAGAAACCACATTTCGCGGCTAACGAGGTGAAACGAGACCTACTAGCCACGAGTTCTGAAATCGAAATCCGAAAACCCTGGATTGTAGAGCTCGAAAAGTAGTGTAAAATCAAGCTAAAAATCACCGAGTTCAGAACTCGGAGTCAACGGATATTCATAAAAACGTTTACGTAAAGAAACCACATTTCGCGGCTAACTAGGTGAAACGAGACCTACTAGCCACAAGTTCTGAAATCGAAATCCGAAAACCCTGGATTGTACAGCTCGAAAAGTAGTTTGAAATCAAGCTAAAAATCACCGACTTCAGAACTCGGAGTCAACGGATATTCATAAAACCGTTTACGTAAAGAAACCACATTTCGCGGCTAACAAGGTGAAACGAGACCTACTAGCCACGAGTTCTGAAATCGAAATCCGAAAACCCAGGATTGTACAGCTCGAAAAGTAGTGTGAAATCAAGCTAAAAATCACCGAATTCAGAACTCGGAGTCAACGGATATTCATAAAACCGTTTACTTAAAGAAACCACATTTCGCGGCTAACTAGGTGAAACCAGACCTACTAGCCACGAGTTCTGAAATCGAAATCCGAAAACCCAGGATTGTACAGCTCGAAAAGTAGTGTGAAATCAAGCTAAAAATCACCGAATTCAGAACTCGGAGTCAACGGATATTCATAAAACCATTTACTTAAAGAAACCACATTTCACGGCTAACTAGGTGAAATGAGACCTACTAGCCATGAGTTCTGAAATCAAAATCCGAAAACCCAGGATTGTAGAGCTCGAAAAGTAGTGTAAAATCAAGCTAAAAATCACCGAGTTCAGAACTCGGAGTCAACGGATATTCATAAAACCGTTTACGTAAAGAAATCACATTTCGCGGCTAACTAGGTGAAACGAGACCAACTAGCCACGAGTTCTGAAATAAAAATCCGAAACTCCAGGATCGTAGAGCTCGAAAAGTAGTGTGAAATCAAGCTAAAAATCACCGAATTCAGAAGTCAGAGTCAACGGATATTCATAAAACCGTTTACGTAAAGAAACCACATTTCGCGGCTAAATAGGTGAATCGAGACCTTCTAGCCACGAGTTATGAAATCAAAATCCGAAATGCCAGGATTGTAGAGCTCGGAAAGTAGTGTGAAATCAAGCTAAAAATCACCGAATTCAGAACTCGGAGTCAAGGGATATTCATAAAACCGTTTACGTAAAGAAACCACATTTCGCGGCTAATTAGGTGAAACGAGACCTACTAGCCATGAGTTCTGAAATCAAAATCCAATACGCCAGGATTGTAGAGCTCAAAAAGTAGTGTGAAATCAAGCTAAAAATCACCGAATTCAGAACTCGGAGTCAACGGATATTCATAAAACCGTTTACGTAAAGAAACCACATTTCGCGGCTAACTAGGTGAAACGAGACCTACTAGCCACGAGTTCTGAAATCAAAATCTGATACGCCAGGATTGTAGAGCTCAAAAAGTAGTGTGAAATCAAGCTAAAAATCACCGAATTCAGAACTCGGAGTCAACGGATATTCATAAAACCGTTTACGTAAAGAAACCACATTTCGCGGCTAACAAGGTGAAACGAGACCTACTAGCCACGAGTTCTGAAATCGAAATCCGAAAACCCAGGATTGTACAGCTCGAAAAGTAGTGTGAAATCAAGCTAAAAATCACCGAATTCAGAACTCGGAGTCAACGGATATTCATAAAACCGTTTACTTAAAGAAACCACATTTCGCGGCTAACAAGGTGAAACGAGACCTACTAGCCACGAGTTCTGAAATCGAAATCCGAAAACCCTGGATTGTAGAGCTCGAAAAGTAGTGTAAAATCAAGCTAAAAATCACCGAGTTCAGAACTCGGAGTCAACGGATATTCATAAAAACGTTTACGTAAAGAAACCACATTTCGCGGCTAACTAGGTGAAACGAGACCTACTAGCCACAAGTTTTGAAATCGAAATCCGAAAACCCAGGATTGTACAGCTCGAAAAGTAGTTTGAAATCAAGCTAAAAATCACCGACTTCAGAACTCGGAGTCAACGGATATTCATAAAACCGTTTACGTAAAGAAACCACATTTCGCGGCTAACAAGGTGAAACGAGACCTACTAGCCACGAGTTCTGAAATCAAAATCCGAAAACCTAGGATTGTACAGCTCGAAAAGTAGTGTGAAATCAAGCTAAAAATCACCGAATTCAGAACTCGGAGTCAACGGATATTCATAAAACCGTTTACTTAAAGAAACCACATTTCGCGGCTAACTAGGTGAAACCAGACCTACTAGCCACGAGTTCTGAAATCGAAATCCGAAAACCCAGGATTGTACAGCTCGAAAAGTAGTGTGAAATCAAGCTAAAAATCACCGAATTCAGAACTCGGAGTCAACGGATATTCATAAAACCATTTACTTAAAGAAACCACATTTCACGGCTAACTAGGTGAAATGAGACCTACTAGCCATGAGTTCTGAAATCAAAATCCGAAAACCCAGGATTGTAGAGCTCGAAAAGTAGTGTAAAATCAAGCTAAAAATCACCGAGTTCAGAACTCGGAGTCAACGGATATTCATAAAACCGTTTACGTAAAGAAATCACATTTCGCGGCTAACTAGGTGAAACGAGACCAACTAGCCACGAGTTCTGAAATCAAAATCCGAAACGCCAGGATCGTAGAGCTCGAAAAGTAGTGTGAAATCAAGCTAAAAATCACCGAATTCAGAAGTCAGAGTCAACGGATATTCATAAAACCGTTTACGTAAAGAAACCACATTTCGCGGCTAAATAGGTGAATCGAGACCTTCTAGCCACGAGTTATGAAATCAAAATCCGAAATGCCAGGATTGTAGAGCTCGGAAAGTAGTGTGAAATCAAGCTAAAAATCACCGAATTCAGAACTCGGAGTCAAGGGATATTCATAAAACCGTTTACGTAAAGAAACCACATTTCGCGGCTAATTAGGTGAAACGAGACCTACTAGCCACGAGTTCTGAAATCAAAATCCAATACGCCAGGATTGTAGAGCTCAAAAAGTAGTGTGAAATCAAGCTAAAAATCACCGAATTCAGAACTCGGAGTCAACGGATATTCATAAAACCGTTTACGTAAAGAAACCAGATTTCGCGGCTAAATAGGTGAAACGAGACCTCCTAGCCACGAGTTCTGAAATCGAAATCCGAAAACCCAAGATTGTACAGCTCGAAAAGTAGTGTGAAATCAAGCTAAAAATCACCGAATTCAGAACTCGGAGTCAACGGATATTCATAAAACCGTTTACGTAAAGAAACCACATTTCGCGGCTAAATAGGTGAATCGAGACCTACTAGCCACGTGTTCTGAAATCCAAATCCGAAATGCCATGATTGTAGACCTCGAAAAGTAGTGTGAAATCAAGCTAAAACTCACCGAATTCAGAACTCGGAGTCAAAGGATATTCATAAAACCGTTTACGTAAAGAAACCACATTTCGCGGCTAACTAGGTGAAACGAGACCTACTGGCCACGAGTTCTGAAATCAAAATCCGAAACGCCAGGATTGTAGAGCTCAAAAATTAGTGTGAAATCAAGCTAAAAATCACCGAATTCAGAACTCGGAGTCAACGGATATTCATAAAACCGTTTACGTAAAGAAACCACATTTTGCGGCTAACAAGGTGAAACGAGACCTACTAGCCACGAGTTCTGAAATCGAAATCCGAAAACCCAGGATTGTACAGCTCGAAAAGTAGTGTGAAATCAAGCTAAAAATCACCGAATTCAGAACTCGGAGTCAACGGATATTCATAAAACCGTTTACTTAAAGAAACCACATTTCGCGGCTAACTGGGTGAAACGAGACCTACTAGCCACGAGTTCTGAAATCGAAATCCGAAAACCCAGGATTGTAGAACTCGAAAAGTAGTGTAAAATCAAGCTAAAAATCACCGAGTTCAGAACTCGGAGTCAACGGATATTCATAAAACCGTTTACGTAAAGAAATCACATTTCGCGGCTAACTAGGTGAAACGAGACCAACTAGCCACGAGTTCTGAAATCAAAATCCGAAACGCCAGGATCGTAGAGCTCGAAAAGTAGTGTGAAATCAAGCTAAAAATCACCGAATTCAGAACTCGGAGTCAACGGATATTCATAAAACCGTTTACGTAAAGAAACCACATTTCGCGGCTAACTAGGTGAAACGAGACCTAGTAGCCACGAGTTCTGAAATCGAAATCCGAAAATCCAAGATTGTAGAGCTCGAAAAGTAGTGTGAAATCAAGCTAAAAATCACCGAATTCAGAACTCGGAGTCAAGGGATATTCATAAAACCGTTTACGTAAAGAAACCACATTTCGCGGCTAATTAGGTGAAACGAGACCTACTAGCCACGAGTTCTGAAATCAAAATCCAATACGCCAGGATTGTAGAGCTCAAAAAGTAGTATGAAATCAAGCTAAAAATCACCGAATTCAGAACTCGGAGTCAACGGATATTCATAAAACCGTTTACGTAAAGAAACCACATTTCGCGGCTAACTAGGTGAAAGGAGACCAGCTAGCCACGAGTTCTGAAATCGAAATCCGAAAACCCACGATTGTACAGCTCGAAAAGTAGTGTGAAATCAAGCTAAAAATCACCGAATTCAGAACTCGGAGTCAACGGATATTCATAAAACCGTTTACGTAAAGAAACCACATTTCGCGGCTAAATAGGTGAAACGAGACCTACTAGCCACGAGTTCTGAAATCGAAATCTGAAAACCCAAGATTGTACAGCTCG
Organism: Euonymus europaeus; assembly: GCA_963580455.1. Lineage (NCBI taxonomy): Eukaryota > Viridiplantae > Streptophyta > Magnoliopsida > Celastrales > Celastraceae > Euonymus > Euonymus europaeus. The sequence continues at coordinate 1,238,286 of OY756964.1, forward strand.
AAAAGTAGTGCGAAATCAAGCTAAAAATCACCGAATTCAGAACTCGGAGTCAACGGATATTCATAAAACCGTTTACGTAAAGAAACCACATTTCGCGGCTAAATAGGTGAAACGAGACCTACTAGCCACGAGTTCTGAAATCGAAATCCGAAAACCCAAGATTGGACAGCTCGAAAAGTAGTGTGAAATCAAGCTAAAAATCACCGAATTCAGAACTCGGAGTCAACGGATATTCATAAAACCGTTTACGTAAAGAAACCACATTTCGCGGCTAAATAGGTGAAACGAGACCTACTAGCCACGAGTTCTGAAATCGAAATCCGAAAACCCAAGATTGTACAGCTCGAAAAGTAGTGTGAAATCAAGCTAAAAATCACCGAATTCAGAACTCGGAGTCAACGGATATTCATAAAACCGTTTACGTAAAGAAACCACATTTCGCGGCTAAATAGGTGAATCGAGACCTACTAGCCACGTGTTCTGAAATCCAAATCCGAAATTCCATGATTGTAGACCACGAAAAGTAGTGTGAAATCAAGCTAAAACTCACCGAATTCAGAACTCGGAGTCAAAGGATATTCATAAAACCGTTTACGTAAAGAAACCACATTTCGCGGCTAACTAGGTGAAACGAGACCTACTAGCCACGAGTTCTGAAATCAAAATCCGAATCGCCAGGATTGTAGAGCTCAAAAATTAGTGTGAAATCAAGCTAAAAATCACCGAATTCAGAACTCGGAGTCAACGGATATTCATAAAACCGTTTACGTAAAGAAACCACATTTTGCGGCTAACAAGGTGAAACGAGACCTACTAGCCACGAGTTCTGAAATCGAAATCCGAAAACCCAGGATTGTACAGCTCGAAAAGTAGTGTGAAATCAAGCTAAAAATCACCGAATTCAGAACTCGGAGTCAACGGATATTCATAAAACCGTTTACTTAAAGAAACCACATTTCGCGGCTAACTGGGTGAAACGAGACCTACTAGCCACGAGTTCTGAAATCGAAATCCGAAAACCCAGGATTGTAGAACTCGAAAAGTAGTGTAAAATCAAGCTAAAAATCACCGAGTTCAGAACTCGGAGTCAACGGATATTCATAAAACCGTTTACGTAAAGAAACCACATTTCGCGGCTAACTAGGTGAAACGAGACCAACTAGCCACGAGTTCTGAAATCAAAATCTGAAACGCCAGGATCGTAGAGCTCAAAAATTAGTGTGAAATCAAACTAAAAATCACCGAATTCAGAACTCGGAGTCAACGGATATTCATAAAACCGTTTACGTAAAGAAACCACATTTCGCGGCTAACTAGGTGAAACGAGACCTAGTAGCCACGAGTTCTGAAATCGAAATCCGAAAATCCAAGATTGTAGAGCTCGAAAAGTAGTGTGAAATCAAGCTAAAAATCACCGAATTTAGAACACGGAGTCAACGGATATTCATAAAACCGCTTACGTAAAGAAACCACATTTCGCGGCTAACTAGGTGAAACGAGACCTTTTAGCCACGAGTTCTGAAATCGAAATCCAAAAACCCAGGATTGTAGAGCTCGAAAAGTAGTGTGAAATCAAGCTAAAAATCACCGAATTCAGAACTCGGACTCAACGGATATTCGTAAAACCGTTTACGTAAAGAAATCACATTTCGCGGCTAACTAGGTGAAACGAGACCATCTATCCACGAGTTCTGAAATCAAAATCCGAAACGCCAGGATCGTAGAGCTCGAAAAGTAGTGTGAAATCAAGCTAAAAATCACCGACTTCAGAACTCGGAGTCAACGGATATTCATAAAACCGTTTACGTAAAGAAACCACATTTCGCGGCTAACTAGGTGAAACGAGACCTACTAGCCACGAGTTCTGAAATCGAAATCTGAAATGCCAGGATTGTAGAGCTCGGAAAGTAGTGTGAAATCAAGCTAAAAATCACCGAGTTCAGAACTCGGAGTCAACGGATATTCATAAAACCATTTACGTAAAGAAACCACATTTCGCGGCTAACTAGGCGAAAGGAGACCAGCTAGCCACGAGTTCTGAAATCGAAATCCGAAAACCCAGGATTGTAGAGCTCGAAAAGTAGTGTAAAATCAAGCTAAAAATCACCGAGTTCAGAACTCGGAGTCAACGGATATTCATAAAACCGTTTACGTAAAGAAACCACATTTCGCGGCTAACAAGGTGAAACGATACCTACTAGCCACGAGTTCTGAAATCGAAATCCGAAATGCCAGGATTGTAGAGCTCGGAAAGTAGTGTGAAATCAAGCTAAAAATCACCGAATTCAGAACTCGGAGTCAACGAATATTCATAAAACCGTTTACGTAAAGAAACCACATTTCGCGGCTAACTAGGTGAAACGAGACCAACTAGCCAGGAGTTCTGAAATCAAAATCCGAAAACCCAGGATTGTAGAGCTCGAAAAGTAGTGTAAAATCAAGCTAAAAATCACCGAGTTCAGAACTCGGAGTCAACGGATATTCATAAAACCGTTTACGTAAAGAAATCACATTTCGCGGCTAACTAGGTGAAACGAGACCAACTAGCCACGAGTTCTGAAATCAAAATCCGAAATGCCAGGATCGTAGAGCTCGAAAAGTAGTGTGAAATCAAGCTAAAAATCACCGAATTCAGAAATCTGAGTCAACGGATATTCATAAAACCGTTTACGTAAAGAAACCACATTTCGCGGCTAAATAGGTGAATCGAGACCTTCTAGCCACGAGTTCTGAAATCAAAATCCGAAATGCCAGGATTGTAGAGCTCGGAAAGTAGTGTGAAATCAAGCTAAAAAACACCGAATTCAGAACTCGGAGTCAAAGGATATTCATAAAACCGTTTACGTAAAGAAACCACATTTCGCGGATAACTAGGTGAAACGAGACCTACTAGCCACGAGTTCTGAAATCAAAATCCGATATGCCAGGATTGTAGAGCTCAAAAAGTAGTGTGAAATCAAGCTAAAAATCACCGAATTCAGAACTCGGAGTCAACGGATATTCATAAAACCGTTTACGTAAAGAAACCACATTTCGCGGCTAACAAGGTGAAACAAGACCTACTAGCCACTAGTTCTGAAATCGAAATCCGAAAACCCAGGATTGTACAGCTCGAAAAGTAGTGTGAAATCAAGCTAAAAATCACCGAATTCAGAACTCGGAGTCAACGGATATTCATAAAATCGTTTACTTAAAGAAACCACATTTCGCGGCTAACTAGGTGAAACGAGACCTAGTAGCCACGAGTTCTGAAATCGAAATCCGAAAACCCTGGATTGTAGAGCTCGAAAAGTAGTGTAAAATCAAGCTAAAAATCACCGAGTTCAGAACTCGGAGTCAACAGATATTCATAAAAACGTTTACGTAAAGAAACCACATTTCGCGGCTAACTAGGTGAAACGAGACCTACTAGCCACGAGTTCTGAAATCGAAATCCGAAAACCCAAGATTGTACAGCTCAAAAAGTAGTGTGAAATCAAGCTAAAAATCACCGAATTCAGAACTCGGAGTCAACGGATATTCATAAAACCGTTTACGTAAAGAAACCACATTTCGCGGCTAACAAGGTGAAACAAGACCTACTTGCCACGAGTTCTGAAATCGAAATCCGAAAACGCAGGATTGTAGAGCTCGAAAAGTAGTGTGAAATCAAGCTAAAAATCACCGAATTCAGAACTCGGAGTCAACGGATATTCATAAAACCGTTTACTTAAAGAAACCACATTTCGCGGCTAACTAGGTGAAATGAGACCTACTAGCCATGAGTTCTGAAATCGAAATCCGAAAACCCAGGATTGTACAGCTCGAAAAGTAGTGTGAAATCAAGCTAAAAATCACCGAATTCAGAACTCGGAGTCAACGGATATTCATAAAACCATTTACTTAAAGAAACCACATTTCGCGGCTAACTAGGTGAAATGAGACCTACTAGCCATGAGTTCTGAAATCGAAATCCGAAAACCCAGGATTGTAGAGCTCGAAAAGTAGTGTGAAATCAAGCTAAAAATCACCGAGTTCAGAACTCGGAGTCAACGGATATTCATAAAACCGTTTACGTAAAGAAATCACATTTCGCGGCTAACTAGGTGAAACGAGACCAACTAGCCACGAGTTCTGAAATCGAAATCCGAAAACCCAGGATTGTACAGCTCGAAAAGTAGTGTGAAATCAAGCTAAAAATCACCGAATTCAGAACTCGGAGTCAACGGATATTCATAAAACCGTTTACGTAAAGAAACCACATTTTGCGGCTAACAAGGTGAAACGAGACCTACTAGCCACGAGTTCTGAAATCGAAATCCGAAAACCCAGGATTGTACAGCTCGAAAAGTAGTGTGAAATCAAGCTAAAAATCACCGAATTCAGAACTCGGAGTCAACGGATATTCATAAAACCGTTTACTTAAAGAAACCACATTTCGCGGCTAACTGGGTGAAACGAGACCTACTAGCCACGAGTTCTGAAATCGAAATCCGAAAACCCAGGATTGTAGAACTCGAAAAGTAGTGTAAAATCAAGCTAAAAATCACCGAGTTCAGAACTCGGAGTCAACGGATATTCATAAAACCGTTTACGTAAAGAAACCACATTTCGCGGCTAACTAGGTGAAACGAGACCAACTAGCCACGAGTTCTGAAATCAAAATCTGAAACGCCAGGATCGTAGAGCTCAAAAATTAGTGTGAAATCAAACTAAAAATCACCGAATTCAGAACTCGGAGTCAACGGATATTCATAAAACCGTTTACGTAAAGAAACCACATTTCGCGGCTAACTAGGTGAAACGAGACCTAGTAGCCACGAGTTCTGAAATCGAAATCCGAAAATCCAAGATTGTAGAGCTCGAAAAGTAGTGTGAAATCAAGCTAAAAATCACCGAATTTAGAACACGGAGTCAACGGATATTCATAAAACCGCTTACGTAAAGAAACCACATTTCGCGGCTAACTAGGTGAAACGAGACCTTTTAGCCACGAGTTCTGAAATCGAAATCCAAAAACCCAGGATTGTAGAGCTCGAAAAGTAGTGTGAAATCAAGCTAAAAATCACCGAATTCAGAACTCGGACTCAACGGATATTCGTAAAACCGTTTACGTAAAGAAATCACATTTCGCGGCTAACTAGGTGAAACGAGACCATCTATCCACGAGTTCTGAAATCAAAATCCGAAACGCCAGGATCGTAGAGCTCGAAAAGTAGTGTGAAATCAAGCTAAAAATCACCGACTTCAGAACTCGGAGTCAACGGATATTCATAAAACCGTTTACGTAAAGAAACCACATTTCGCGGCTAACTAGGTGAAACGAGACCTACTAGCCACGAGTTCTGAAATCGAAATCTGAAATGCCAGGATTGTAGAGCTCGGAAAGTAGTGTGAAATCAAGCTAAAAATCACCGAGTTCAGAACTCGGAGTCAACGGATATTCATAAAACCATTTACGTAAAGAAACCACATTTCGCGGCTAACTAGGCGAAAGGAGACCAGCTAGCCACGAGTTCTGAAATCGAAATCCGAAAACCCAGGATTGTAGAGCTCGAAAAGTAGTGTAAAATCAAGCTAAAAATCACCGAGTTCAGAACTCGGAGTCAACGGATATTCATAAAACCGTTTACGTAAAGAAACCACATTTCGCGGCTAACAAGGTGAAACGATACCTACTAGCCACGAGTTCTGAAATCGAAATCCGAAATGCCAGGATTGTAGAGCTCGGAAAGTAGTGTGAAATCAAGCTAAAAATCACCGAATTCAGAACTCGGAGTCAACGAATATTCATAAAACCGTTTACGTAAAGAAACCACATTTCGCGGCTAACTAGGTGAAACGAGACCAACTAGCCAGGAGTTCTGAAATCAAAATCCGAAAACCCAGGATTGTAGAGCTCGAAAAGTAGTGTAAAATCAAGCTAAAAATCACCGAGTTCAGAACTCGGAGTCAACGGATATTCATAAAACCGTTTACGTAAAGAAATCACATTTCGCGGCTAACTAGGTGAAACGAGACCAACTAGCCACGAGTTCTGAAATCAAAATCCGAAATGCCAGGATCGTAGAGCTCGAAAAGTAGTGTGAAATCAAGCTAAAAATCACCGAATTCAGAAATCTGAGTCAACGGATATTCATAAAACCGTTTACGTAAAGAAACCACATTTCGCGGCTAAATAGGTGAATCGAGACCTTCTAGCCACGAGTTCTGAAATCAAAATCCGAAATGCCAGGATTGTAGAGCTCGGAAAGTAGTGTGAAATCAAGCTAAAAAACACCGAATTCAGAACTCGGAGTCAAAGGATATTCATAAAACCGTTTACGTAAAGAAACCACATTTCGCGGATAACTAGGTGAAACGAGACCTACTAGCCACGAGTTCTGAAATCAAAATCCGATATGCCAGGATTGTAGAGCTCAAAAAGTAGTGTGAAATCAAGCTAAAAATCACCGAATTCAGAACTCGGAGTCAACGGATATTCATAAAACCGTTTACGTAAAGAAACCACATTTCGCGGCTAACAAGGTGAAACAAGACCTACTAGCCACTAGTTCTGAAATCGAAATCCGAAAACCCAGGATTGTACAGCTCGAAAAGTAGTGTGAAATCAAGCTAAAAATCACCGAATTCAGAACTCGGAGTCAACGGATATTCATAAAATCGTTTACTTAAAGAAACCACATTTCGCGGCTAACTAGGTGAAACGAGACCTACTAGCCACGAGTTCTGAAATCGAAATCCGAAAACCCTGGATTGTAGAGCTCGAAAAGTAGTGTAAAATCAAGCTAAAAATCACCGAGTTCAGAACTCGGAGTCAACAGATATTCATAAAAACGTTTACGTAAAGAAACCACATTTCGCGGCTAACTAGGTGAAACGAGACCTACTAGCCACGAGTTCTGAAATCGAAATCCGAAAACCCAAGATTGTACAGCTCAAAAAGTAGTGTGAAATCAAGCTAAAAATCACCGAATTCAGAACTCGGAGTCAACGGATATTCATAAAACCGTTTACGTAAAGAAACCACATTTCGCGGCTAACAAGGTGAAACAAGACCTACTTGCCACGAGTTCTGAAATCGAAATCCGAAAACGCAGGATTGTAGAGCTCGAAAAGTAGTGTGAAATCAAGCTAAAAATCACCGAATTCAGAACTCGGAGTCAACGGATATTCATAAAACCGTTTACTTAAAGAAACCACATTTCGCGGCTAACTAGGTGAAATGAGACCTACTAGCCATGAGTTCTGAAATCGAAATCCGAAAACCCAGGATTGTACAGCTCGAAAAGTAGTGTGAAATCAAGCTAAAAATCACCGAATTCAGAACTCGGAGTCAACGGATATTCATAAAACCATTTACTTAAAGAAACCACATTTCGCGGCTAACTAGGTGAAATGAGACCTACTAGCCATGAGTTCTGAAATCGAAATCCGAAAACCCAGGATTGTAGAGCTCGAAAAGTAGTGTGAAATCAAGCTAAAAATCACCGAGTTCAGAACTCGGAGTCAACGGATATTCATAAAACCGTTTACGTAAAGAAATCACATTTCGCGGCTAACTAGGTGAAACGAGACCAACTAGCCACGAGTTCTGAAATCGAAATCCGAAAACCCAGGATTGTACAGCTCGAAAAGTAGTGTGAAATCAAGCTAAAAATCACCGAATTCAGAACTCGGAGTCAACGGATATTCATAAAACCGTTTACGTAAAGAAACCACATTTCGCGGCTAAATAGGTGAAACGAGACCTACTAGCCACGAGTTCTGAAATCGAAATCCGAAAACCCAGGATTGTACAGCTCGAAAAGTAGTGTGAAATCAAGCTAAAAATCACCGAATTCAGAACTCGGAGTCAACGGATATTCATAAAACCATTTACTTAAAGAAACCACATTTCGCGGCTAACTAGGTGAAATGAGACCTACTAGCCATGAGTTCTGAAATCGAAATCCGAAAACCCAGGATTGTAGAGCTCGAAAAGTAGTGTAAAATCAAGCTAAAAATCAACGAGTTCAGAACTCGGAGTCAACGGATATTCATAAAACCGTTTACGTAAAGAAATCACATTTCGCGGCTAACTAGGTGAAACGAGACCAACTAGCCACGAGTTCTGAAATCAAAATCCGATACGCCAGGATTGTAGAGCTCAAAAAGTAGTGTGAAATCAAGCTAAAAATCACCGAATTCAGAACTCGGAGTCAACGGATATTCATAAAACCGTTTACGTAAAGAAACCACATTTCGCGGCTAACTAGGTGAAACGAGACCTACTAGCCACGAGTTCTGAAATCGAAATCCGAAAACCCAGGATTGTACAGCTCGAAAAGTAGTGTGAAATCAAGCTAAAAATCACCGAATTCAGAACTCGGAGTCAACGGATATTCATAAAACAGTTTACGTAAAGAAACCACATTTCGCGGCTAAATAGGTGAAACGAGACCTACTAGCCACGAGTTCTGAAATCGAAATCCGAAAACCCAGGATTGTACAGCTCGAAAAGTAGTGTGAAATCAAGCTAAAAATCACCGAATTCAGAACTCGGAGTCAACGGATATTCATAAAACCGTTTACGTAAAGAAACCACATTTCGCGGCTAAATAGGTGAATCGAGACCTACTAGCCACGTGTTCTGAAATCCAAATCCGAAATGCCATGATTGTAGACCTCGAAAAGTAGTGCGAAATCAAGCTAAAACTCACCGAATTCAGAACTCGGAGTCAAAGGATATTCATAAAACCGTTTACGTAAAGAAACCACATTTCGCGGCTAACTAGGTGAAACGAGACCTACTAGCCACGAGTTCTGAAATCAAAATCCGAAACGCCAGGATTGTAGAGCTCAAAAATTAGTGTGAAATCAAGCTAAAAATCACCGAATTCAGAACTCGGAGTCAACGGATATTCATAAAACCGTTTATGTAAAGAAACCACATTTCGCGGCTAACAAGGTGAAACGAGACCTACTAGCCACGAGTTCTGAAATCGAAATCCGAAAACCCAGGATTGTACAGCTCGAAAAGTAGTATGAAATCAAGCTAAAAATCACCGAATTCAGAACTCGGAGTCAACGGATATTCAAAAAACCGTTTACTTAAAGAAACCACATTTCGCGGCTAACTAGGTGAAACGAGACCTACTAGCCACGAGTTCTGAAATCGAAATCCGAAAACCCAGGATTGTAGAGCTCGAAAAGTAGTGTAAAATCAAGCTAAAAATCACCGAATTCAGAACTCGGAGTCAACGGATATTCATAAAACCGTTTACGTAAAGAAACCACATTTCGCGGCTAACTAGGTGAAACGAGACCAACTAGCCACGAGTTCTGAAATCAAAATCTGAAACGCCAGGATCGTAGAGCTCAAAAATTAGTGTGAAATCAAACTAAAAATCACCGAATTCAGAACTCGGAGTCAACGGATATTCATAAAAACGTTTACGTAAAGAAACCACATTTCGCGGCTAACTAGGTGAAACAAGACCTACTAGCCACGAGTTCTGAAATCGAAATCCGAAGCCCCAGGATTTTACAGCTCGAAAAATAGTGTGAAAGGAAGCTAAAACCCACCGAATTCAGAACTCGGAGTCAACGGATATTCATAAAACCGTTTGCTTAAAGAAACCACATTTCGCGGCTAACTAGGTGAAACGAGACCCTCTAGCGACGAGTTCTGAAATCGAAATTTGAAAACCCAGGATTGTAGAGATCGAAAAGTAGTGTAAAATCAAGCTAAAAATCACCGAGTTCAGAACTCGGAGTCAACTGATATTCATAAAACCGTTTTCGTAAAGAAATCACATTTCGCGGCTAACTAGGTGAAACGAGACCAACTAGCCACGAGTTCTGAAATCAAAATCCGAAACGCCAGGATCGTAGAGCTCAAAAATTAGTGTGAAATCAAGCTAAAAATCACCGACTTCAGAACTCGGAGTCAACGGATATTCATAAAACCGTTTACGTAAAGAAACCACATTTCGCGGCTAACTAGGTGAAACGAGACCTACTAGCCACGAGTTCTGAAATCGAAATCCGAAAACGCAGGATTGTACAGCTCGAAAAGTAGTGTGAAATCAAGCTAAAAATCACCGAATTCAGAACTCGGAGTCAACGGATATTCATAATACCGTTTCCGTAAAGAAACCACATTTCGCGGATAAATAGGTGAAACGAGACCAACTAGCCACGAGTTCTGAAATCAAAATCTGAAATGCCAGGATTGTAGAGCTCGAAAATTAGTGTGAAATCAAGCTAAAAATCACCGAACTCAGAACTCGGAGTCAACGGAGATTCATAAAACCGTTTACGTAAAGAAACCACATTTCGCGGCTAAATAGGTGAATCGAGACCTACTAGCCACGTGTTCTGAAATCCAAATCCAAAATGGCAGGATTGTAGACCTCGAAATGTAGTGTGAAATCAAGCTAAAAATCACCGAATTCAGAACTCGGAGTCAAAGGATATTCATAAAACCGTTTACGTAAAGAAACCACATTTCGCGGATAAATAGGTGAAACGAGACCAACTAGCCACGAGTTCTGAAATCAAAATCCAAAACACCAGGATTGTAGAGCTCGAAAAGTAGTGTGTAATCAAGCTAAAAATCACCGAATTCAGAACTCGGAGTCAACGGATATTCATAAAACCGTTTACGTAAAGAAACCACATTTCGCGGCTAACTAGGTGAAACGAGACCTACTAGCCACGAGTTCTGAAATCGAAATCCGAAAACCCAGGATTGTAGAGCTCGAAAAGTAGTGTGAAATCAAGCTAAAAATCACCGAATTCAGAACTCGGAGTCAAAGGATATTCATAAAACCGTTTACGTAAAGAAACCACATTTCGCGGCTAAATAGGTGAAACGAGACCAACTAGCCACGAGTTCTGAAATCAAAATCCAAAACACCAGGATTGTAGAGCTCGAAAAGTAGTGTGTAATCAAGCTAAAAATCACCGAATTCAGAACTCGGAGTCAACGGATATTCATAAAACCGTTTACGTAAAGAAACCACATTTTGCGGCTAACTAGGTGAAAATACACCTACTAGCCACGAGTTCTGAAATCAAAATCCGAAATGCCAGGATTGTAGAGCTCGAAAAGTAGTGTGTAATAAAGCTAAAAATCACCGAATTCAGAACTCGGAGTCAACGGATATTCATAAAACCGTTTACGTAAAGAAACCACATTTCGCTGCTAACTAGGTGAAACGAGACCTACTAGCCACGAGTTCTGAAATCGAAATCCGAAAACCCAGGATTGTACAGCTCGAAAAGTAGTGTGAAATCAAGCTAAAAATCACCGAATTCAGAACTCGGAGTCAACGGATATTCATAAAACCGTTTACGTAAAGAAACCACATTTCGCGGATAAATAGGTGAAACGAGACCAACTAGCCACGAGTTCTGAAATCAAAATCTGAAATTCCAGGATTGTAGAGCTCGAAAATTAGTGTGAAATCAAGCTAAAAATCACCGAACTCAGAACTCGGAGTCAACAGAGATTCATAAAACCGTTTACGTAAAGAAACCACATTTCGCGGCTAAATAGGTGAATCGAGACCTACTAGCCACGTGTTCTGAAATCCAAATCCAAAATGGCAGGATTGTAGACCTCGAAAATTAGTTTGAAATCAACCTAAAAATCACCGAATTCAGAACTCGGAGTCAACGGAGATTCATAAAACCGTTTACGTAAAGAAACCACATTTCGCGGCTAAATAGGTGAATCGAGACCTACTAGCCACGTGTTCTGAAATCCAAATCCAAAATGGCAGGATTGTAGACCTCGAAAAGTATTGTGAAATCAAGCTAAAAATCACCGAATTCAGAACTCGGAGTCAAAGGATATTCATAAAACCATTTACGTAAAGAAACCACATTTCGCGGCTAAATAGGTGAAACGAGACCAACTAGCCACGAGTTCTGAAATCAAAATCCAAAACACCAGGATTGTAGAGCTCGAAAAGTAGTGTGTAATCAAGCTAAAAATCACCGAATTCAGAACTCGGAGTCAACGGATATTCATAAAACAGTTTACGTAAAGAAACCACATTTTGCGGCTAACTAGGTGAAAATACACCTACTAGCCACGAGTTCTGAAATCAAAATCCGAAATGCCAGGATTGTAGAGCTCGAAAAGTAGTGTGTAATCAAGCTAAAAATCACCGAATTCAGAACTCGGAGTCAACGGATATTCATAAAACCGTTTACGTAAAGAAACCACATTTCGCGGCTAACTAGGTGAAACGAGACCTACTAGCCACGAGTTCTGAAATCGAAATCCGAAAACCCGGGATTGTACAGCTCGAAAAGTAGTGTGAAATCAAGCTAAAAATCACCGAATTCAGAACTCGGAGTCAACGGATATTCATAAAACCGTTTACGTAAAGAAACCACATTTCGCGGCTAACTAGGTGAAACGAGACCTACTAGCCACGAGTTCTGAAATCGAAATCCGAAACCCCACGATTTTACAGCTCGAAAAATAGTGTGAAAGCAAGCTAAAAACCACCGAATTCAGAACTCGGAGTCAACGGATATTCATAAAACCGTTTGCTTAAAGAAACCACATTTCGCGGCTAACTAGGTGAAACGAGACCCTCTAGCGACGAGTTCTGAAATCGAAATCTGAAAACCCAGGATTGTAGAGCTCGAAAATTAGTGTAAAATCAAGCTAAAAATCACCGAGTTCAGAACTCGGAGTCAACGGATATTCATAAAACCGTTTACGTAAAGAAATCACATTTCGCGGCTAACTAGGTGAAACGAGACCAACTAGCCACGAGTTCTGAAATCAAAATCCGAAACGCCAGGATCGTAGAGCTCGAAAAGTAGTGTGAAATCAAGCTAAAAATCACCGACTTCAGAACTCGGAGTCAACGGATATTCATAAAACCGTTTACGTAAAGAAACCACATTTCGCGGCTAACTAGGTGAAACGAGACCTACTAGCCACGAGTTCTGAAATCGAAATCCAAAAACCCAGGATTGTACAGCTCGAAAAGTAGTGTGAAATCAAGCTAAAAATCACCGAATTCAGAACTCGGAGTCAACGGATATTCATAAAACCGTTTACGTAAAGAAACCACATTTCGCGGCTAAATAGGTGAAACGAGACCTACTAGCCACGAGTTCTGAAATCGAAATCCGAAAACCCAGGATTGTACAGCTCGAAAAGTAGTGTGAAATCAAGCTAAAAATCACCGAATTCAGAACTCGGAGTCAAAGGATATTCATAAAACCATTTACGTAAAGAAACCACATTTCGCGGCTAAATAGGTGAAACGAGACCAACTAGCCACGAGTTCTGAAATCAAAATCCAAAACACCAGGATTGTAGAGCTCGAAAAGTAGTGTGTAATCAAGCTAAAAATCACCGAATTCAGAACTCGGAGTCAACGGATATTCATAAAACAGTTTGCGTAAAGAAACCACATTTTGCGGCTAACTAGGTGAAAATACACCTACTAGCCACGAGTTCTGAAATCAAAATCCGAAATGCCAGGATTGTAGAGCTCGAAAAGTAGTGTGTAATCAAGCTAAAAATCACCGAATTCAGAACTCGGAGTCAACGGATATTCATAAAACCGTTTACGTAAAGAAACCACATTTCGCGGCTAACTAGGTGAAACGAGACCTACTAGCCACGAGTTCTGAAATCGAAATCCGAAAACCCGGGATTGTACAGCTCGAAAAGTAGTGTGAAATCAAGCTAAAAATCACCGAATTCAGAACTCGGAGTCAACGGATATTCATAAAACCGTTTACGTAAAGAAACCACATTTCGCGGCTAACTAGGTGAAACGAGACCTACTAGCCACGAGTTCTGAAATCGAAATCCGAAACCCCACGATTTTACAGCTCGAAAAATAGTGTGAAAGCAAGCTAAAAACCACCGAATTCAGAACTCGGAGTCAACGGATATTCATAAAACCGTTTGCTTAAAGAAACCACATTTCGCGGCCAACTAGGTGAAACGAGACCCTCTAGCGACGAGTTCTGAAATCGAAATCTGAAAACCCAGGATTGTAGAGCTCGAAAAGTAGTGTAAAATCAAGCTAAAAATCACCGAGTTCAGAACTCGGAGTCAACAGATATTCATAAAACCGTTTACGTAAAGAAATCACATTTCGCGGCTAACTAGGTGAAACGAGACCAACTAGCCACGAGTTCTGAAATCAAAATCCGAAACGCCAGGATCGTAGAGCTCGAAAAGTAGTGTGAAATCAAGCTAAAAATCACCGACTTCAGAACTCGGAGTCAACGGATATTCATAAAACCGTTTACGTAAAGAAACCACATTTCGCGGCTAACTAGGTGAAACGAGACCTACTAGCCACGAGTTCTGAAATCGAAATCCAAAAACCCAGGATTGTACAGCTCGAAAAGTAGTGTGAAATCAAGCCAAAAATCACCGAATTCAGAACTCGGAGTCAACGGATATTCATAAAACCGTTTACGTAAAGAAACCACATTTCGCGGCTAAATAGGTGAAACGAGACCTACTAGCCACGAGTTCTGAAATCGAAATCCGAAAACCCAGGATTGTACAGCTCGAAAAGTAGTGTGAAATCAAGCTAAAAATCACCGAATTCAGAACTCGGAGTCAAAGGATATTCATAAAACCATTTACGTAAAGAAACCACATTTCGCGGCTAAATAGGTGAAACGAAACCAACTAGCCACGAGTTCTGAAATCAAAATCCAAAACACCAGGATTGTAGAGCTCGAAAAGTAGTGTGTAATCAAGCTAAAAATCACCGAATTCAGAACTCGGAGTCAACGGATATTCATAAAACAGTTTACGTAAAGAAACTACATTTTGCGGCTAACTAGGTGAAAATACACCTACTAGCCACGAGTTCTGAAATCAAAATCCGAAATGCCAGGATTGTAGAGCTCGAAAAGTAGTGTGAAATCAAGCTAAAAATCACCGAATTCAGAACTCGGAGTCAACGGATATTCATAAAACCGTTTACGTAAAGAAACCACATTTCGCGGCTAAATAGGTGAATCGAGACCTACTAGCCACGTGTTCTGAAATCCAAATCCGAAATGCCATGATTGTAGACCTCGAAAAGTAGTGTGAAATCAAGCTAAAACTCACCGAATTCAGAACTCGGAGTCAAAGGATATTCATAAAACCGTTTACGTAAAGAAACCACATTTTGCGGCTAACTAGGTGAAACGAGACCTACTAGCCACGAGTTCTGAAATCGAAATCCGAAACGCCAGGATTGTAGAGCTCAAAAATTAGTGTGAAATCAAGCTAAAAATCACCGAATTCAGAACTCGGAGTCAACGGATATTCATAAAACCGTTTACGTAAAGAAACCACATTTCGCGGCTAACAAGGTGAAACGAGACCTACTAGCCACGAGTTCTGAAATCGAAATCCGGAAACCCAGGATTGTACAGCTCGAAAAGTAGTGTGAAATCAAGCTAAAAATCACCGAATTCAGAACTCGGAGTCAACGGATATTCATAAAACCGTTTACGTAAAGAAATCACATTTTGCGGCTAACTAGGTGAAACAAGACCAACTAGCCACGAGTTCTGAAATCAAAATCCAAAACACCAGGATTGTAGAGCTCGAAAAGTAGTGTGTAATCAAGCTAAAAATCACTGAATTCAGAACTCGGAGTCAACGGATATTCATAAAACCGTTTACGTAAAGAAACCACATTTTGCGGCTAACTAGGTAAAACGAGACCAACTAGCCACGAGTTCTGAAATCAAAATCCGAAATGCCAGGATTGTAGAGCTCGAAAAGTAGTGTGTAATCAAGCTAAAAATCACCGAATTCAGAACTCGGAGTCAACGGATATTCATAAAACCGTTTACGTAAAGTAACCACATTTCGCGGATAAATAGGTGAAACGAGACCAACTAGCCACGAGTTCTGAAATCGAAATCCGAAAATCCAAGATTGTACAGCTTGAAAAGTAGTGTGAAATCAAGCTAAAAATCACCGAATTCAGAACTCGGAGTCAACGGATATTCATAAAACCGTTTACTTAAAGAAACCACATTTTGCGGCTAACTAGGTGAAACGAGACCTACTAGCCACGAGTTCTGAAATCGAAATCCGAAACGCCAGGATTGTAGAGCTCAAAAATTAGTGTGAAATCAAGCTAAAAATCACCGAATTCAGAACTCGGAGTCAACGGATATTCATAAAACCGTTTACGTAAAGAAACCACATTTCGCGGCTAAATAGGTGAAACGAGACCAACTAGCCACGAGTTCTGAAATCAAAATCCAAAACACCAGGATTGTAGAGCTCGAAAAGTAGTGTGTAATCAAGCTAAAAATCACCGAATTCAGAACTCGGAGTCAACGGATATTCATAAAACAGTTTACGTAAAGAAACTACATTTTGCGGCTAACTAGGTGAAAATACACCTACTAGCCACGAGTAATGAAATCAAAATCCGAAATGCCAGGATTGTAGAGCTCGAAAAGTAGTGTGAAATCAAGCTAAAAATCACCGAATTCAGAACTCGGAGTCAACGGATATTCATAAAACCGTTTACGTAAAGAAACCACATTTCGCGGCTAAATAGGTGAATCGAGACCTACTAGCCACGTGTTCTGAAATCCAAATCCGAAATGCCATGATTGTAGACCTCGAAAAGTAGTGTGAAATCAAGCTAAAACTCACCGAATTCAGAACTCGGAGTCAAAGGATATTCATAAAACCGTTTACGTAAAGAAACCACATTTTGCGGCTAACTAGGTGAAACGAGACCTACTAGCCACGAGTTCTGAAATCGAAATCCGAAACCCCAGGATTGTAGAGCTCAAAAATTAGTGTGAAATCAAGCTAAAAATCACCGAATTCAGAACTCGGAGTCAACGGATATTCATAGAACCGTTTACGTAAAGAAACCACATTTCGCGGCTAACAAGGTGAAACGAGACCTACTAGCCACGAGTTCTGAAATCGAAATCCGAAAACCCAGGATTGTACAGCTCGAAAAGTAGTGTGAAATCAAGCTAAAAATCACCGAATTCAGAACTCGGAGTCAACGGATATTCATAAAACCGTTTACGTAAAGAAATCACATTTTGCGGCTAACTAGGTGAAACAAGACCAACTAGCCACGAGTTCTGAAATCAAAATCCAAAACACCAGGATTGTAGAGCTCGAAAAGTAGTGTGTAATCAAGCTAAAAATCACCGAATTCAGAACTCGGAGTCAACGGATATTCATAAAACCGTTTACGTAAAGAAACCACATTTTGCGGCTAACTAGGTGAAACGAGACCAACTAGCCACGAGTTCTGAAATCAAAATCCGAAATGCCAGGATTGTAGAGCTCGAAAAGTAGTGTGTAATCAAGCTAAAAATCACCGAATTCAGAACTCGGAGTCAACGGATATTCATAAAACCGTTTACGTAAAGTAACCACATTTCGCGGATAAATAGGTGAAACCAGACCAACTAGCCACGAGTTCTGAAATCGAAATCCGAAAATTCAAGATTGTACAGCTTGAAAAGTAGTGTGAAATCAAGCTAAAAATCACCGAATTCAGAACTCAGAGTCAACGGATATTCATAAAACCGTTTACTTAAAGAAACCACATTTCGCGGCTAACTAGGTGAAACGAGACCTACTAGCCACGAGTTCTGAAATCGAAATCCGAAACGCCAGGATTGTAGAGCTCGAAAATTAGTGTGAAATCAAGCTAAAAATCACCGAATTCAGAACTCGGAGTCAACGGATATTCATAAAACCGTTTACGTAAAGAAACCACATTTCGCGGCTAAATAGGTGAAACGAGACCTACTAGCCACGAGTTCTGAAATCGAAATCCGAAAACCCAGGATTGTACAGCTCGAAAAGTAGTGTGAAATCAAGCTAAAAATCACCGAATTCAGAACTCGGAGTCAACGGATATTCATAAAACAGTTTACGTAAAGAAACCACATTTCGCGGCTAAATAGGTGAAACGAGACCTACTAGCCACGAGTTCTGAAATCGAAATCCGAAAACCCAGGATTGTACAGCTCGAAAAGTAGTGTGAAATCAAGCTAAAAATCACCGAATTCAGAACTCGGAGTCAACGGATATTCATAAAACCGTTTACGTAAAGAAACCACATTTCGCGGCTAAATAGGTGAATCGAGACCTACTAGCCACGTGTTCTGAAATCCAAATCCGAAATGCCATGATTGTAGACCTCGAAAAGTAGTGCGAAATCAAGCTAAAACTCACCGAATTCAGAACTCGGAGTCAAAGGATATTCATAAAACCGTTTACGTAAAGAAACCACATTTCGCGGCTAACTAGGTGAAACGAGACCTACTAGCCACGAGTTCTGAAATCAAAATCCGAAACGCCAGGATTGTAGAGCTCAAAAATTAGTGTGAAATCAAGCTAAAAATCACCGAATTCAGAACTCGGAGTCAACGGATATTCATAAAACCGTTTACGTAAAGAAACCACATTTCGCGGCTAACAAGGTGAAACGAGACCTACTAGCCACGAGTTCTGAAATCGAAATCCGAAAACCCAGGATTGTACAGCTCGAAAAGTAGTATGAAATCAAGCTAAAAATCACCGAATTCAGAACTCGGAGTCAACGGATATTCAAAAAACCGTTTACTTAAAGAAACCACATTTCGCGGCTAACTAGGTGAAACGAGACCTACTAGCCACGAGTTCTGAAATCGAAATCCGAAAACCCAGGATTGTAGAGCTCGAAAAGTAGTGTAAAATCAAGCTAAAAATCACCGAATTCAGAACTCGGAGTCAACGGATATTCATAAAACCGTTTACGTAAAGAAACCACATTTCGCGGCTAACTAGGTGAAACGAGACCAACTAGCCACGAGTTCTGAAATCAAAATCTGAAACGCCAGGATCGTAGAGCTCAAAAATTAGTGTGAAATCAAACTAAAAATCACCGAATTCAGAACTCGGAGTCAACGGATATTCATAAAAACGTTTACGTAAAGAAACCACATTTCGCGGCTAACTAGGTGAAACAAGACCTACTAGCCACGAGTTCTGAAATCGAAATCCGAAGCCCCAGGATTTTACAGCTCGAAAAATAGTGTGAAAGGAAGCTAAAACCCACCGAATTCAGAACTCGGAGTCAACGGATATTCATAAAACCGTTTGCTTAAAGAAACCACATTTCGCGGCTAACTAGGTGAAACGAGACCCTCTAGCGACGAGTTCTGAAATCGAAATTTGAAAACCCAGGATTGTAGAGATCGAAAAGTAGTGTAAAATCAAGCTAAAAATCACCGAGTTCAGAACTCGGAGTCAACTGATATTCATAAAACCGTTTTCGTAAAGAAATCACATTTCGCGGCTAACTAGGTGAAACGAGACCAACTAGCCACGAGTTCTGAAATCAAAATCCGAAACGCCAGGATCGTAGAGCTCAAAAATTAGTGTGAAATCAAGCTAAAAATCACCGACTTCAGAACTCGGAGTCAACGGATATTCATAAAACCGTTTACGTAAAGAAACCACATTTCGCGGCTAACTAGGTGAAACGAGACCTACTAGCCACGAGTTCTGAAATCGAAATCCGAAAACGCAGGATTGTACAGCTCGAAAAGTAGTGTGAAATCAAGCTAAAAATCACCGAATTCAGAACTCGGAGTCAACGGATATTCATAATACCGTTTCCGTAAAGAAACCACATTTCGCGGATAAATAGGTGAAACGAGACCAACTAGCCACGAGTTCTGAAATCAAAATCTGAAATGCCAGGATTGTAGAGCTCGAAAATTAGTGTGAAATCAAGCTAAAAATCACAGAACTCAGAACTCGGAGTCAACGGAGATTCATAAAACCGTTTACGTAAAGAAACCACATTTCGCGGCTAAATAGGTGAATCGAGACCTACTAGCCACGTGTTCTGAAATCCAAATCCAAAATGGCAGGATTGTAGACCTCGAAATGTAGTGTGAAATCAAGCTAAAAATCACCGAATTCAGAACTCGGAGTCAAAGGATATTCATAAAACCGTTTACGTAAAGAAACCACATTTCGCGGATAAATAGGTGAAACGAGACCAACTAGCCACGAGTTCTGAAATCAAAATCCAAAACACCAGGATTGTAGAGCTCAAAAAGTAGTGTGTAATCAAGCTAAAAATCACCGAATTCAGAACTCGGAGTCAACGGATATTCATAAAACCGTTTACGTAAAGAAACCACATTTTGCGGCTAACTAGGTGAAAATACACCTACTAGCCACGAGTTCTGAAATCAAAATCCGAAATGTCAGGATTGTAGAGCTCGAAAAGTAGTGTGTAATCAAGCTAAAAATCACCGAATTCAGAACTCGGAGTCAACGGATATTCATAAAACCGTTTACGTAAAGAAACCACATTTCGCGGCTAACTAGGTGAAACGAGACCTACTAGCCACGAGTTCTGAAATCGAAATCCGAAAACCCAGGATTGTAGAGCTCGAAAAGTAGTGTGAAATCAAGCTAAAAATCACCGAATTCAGAACTCGGAGTCAAAGGATATTCATAAAACCGTTTACGTAAAGAAACCACATTTCGCGGCTAAATAGGTGAAACGAGACCAACTAGCCACGAGTTCTGAAATCAAAATCCAAAACACCAGGATTGTAGAGCTCGAAAAGTAGTGTGTAATCAAGCTAAAAATCACCGAATTCAGAACTCGGAGTCAACGGATATTCATAAAACCGTTTACGTAAAGAAACCACATTTTGCGGCTAACTAGGTGAAAATACACCTACTAGCCACGAGTTCTGAAATCAAAATCCGAAATGCCAGGATTGTAGAGCTCGAAAAGTAGTGTGTAATAAAGCTAAAAATCACCGAATTCAGAACTCGGAGTCAACGGATATTCATAAAACCGTTTACGTAAAGAAACCACATTTCGCTGCTAACTAGGTGAAACGAGACCTACTAGCCACGAGTTCTGAAATCGAAATCCGAAAACCCAGGATTGTACAGCTCGAAAAGTAGTGTGAAATCAAGCTAAAAATCACCGAATTCAGAACTCGGAGTCAACGGATATTCATAAAACCGTTTACGTAAAGAAACCACATTTCGCGGATAAATAGGTGAAACGAGACCAACTAGCCACGAGTTCTGAAATCAAAATCTGAAATTCCAGGATTGTAGAGCTCGAAAATTAGTGTGAAATCAAGCTAAAAATCACCGAACTCAGAACTCGGAGTCAACAGAGATTCATAAAACCGTTTACGTAAAGAAACCACATTTCGCGGCTAAATAGGTGAATCGAGACCTACTAGCCACGTGTTCTGAAATCCAAATCCAAAATGGCAGGATTGTAGACCTCGAAAATTAGTTTGAAATCAACCTAAAAATCACCGAATTCAGAACTCGGAGTCAACGGAGATTCATAAAACCGTTTACGTAAAGAAACCACATTTCGCGGCTAAATAGGTGAATCGAGACCTACTAGCCACGTGTTCTGAAATCCAAATCCAAAATGGCAGGATTGTAGACCTCGAAAAGTATTGTGAAATCAAGCTAAAAATCACCGAATTCAGAACTCGGAGTCAAAGGATATTCATAAAACCATTTACGTAAAGAAACCACATTTCGCGGCTAAATAGGTGAAACGAGACCAACTAGCCACGAGTTCTGAAATCAAAATCCAAAACACCAGGATTGTAGAGCTCGAAAAGTAGTGTGTAATCAAGCTAAAAATCACCGAATTCAGAACTCGGAGTCAACGGATATTCATAAAACAGTTTACGTAAAGAAACCACATTTTGCGGCTAACTAGGTGAAAATACACCTACTAGCCACGAGTTCTGAAATCAAAATCCGAAATGCCAGGATTGTAGAGCTCGAAAAGTAGTGTGTAATCAAGCTAAAAATCACCGAATTCAGAACTCGGAGTCAACGGATATTCATAAAACCGTTTACGTAAAGAAACCACATTTCGCGGCTAACTAGGTGAAACGAGACCTACTAGCCACGAGTTCTGAAATCGAAATCCGAAAACCCGGGATTGTACAGCTCGAAAAGTAGTGTGAAATCGAGCTAAAAATCACCGAATTCAGAACTCGGAGTCAACGGATATTCATAAAACCGTTT
This sequence comes from Euonymus europaeus, assembly GCA_963580455.1. Classification (NCBI taxonomy): domain Eukaryota; kingdom Viridiplantae; phylum Streptophyta; class Magnoliopsida; order Celastrales; family Celastraceae; genus Euonymus; species Euonymus europaeus. The sequence goes on from OY756964.1 coordinate 1,260,331, forward strand.
ACGTAAAGAAACCACATTTCGCGGCTAACTAGGTGAAACGAGACCTACTAGCCACGAGTTCTGAAATCGAAATCCGAAACCCCACGATTTTACAGCTCGAAAAATAGTGTGAAAGCAAGCTAAAAACCACCGAATTCAGAACTCGGAGTCAACGGATATTCATAAAACCGTTTGCTTAAAGAAACCACATTTCGCGGCTAACTAGGTGAAACGAGACCCTCTAGCGACGAGTTCTGAAATCGAAATCTGAAAACCCAGGATTGTAGAGCTCGAAAAGTAGTGTAAAATCAAGCTAAAAATCACCGAGTTCAGAACTCGGAGTCAACGGATATTCATAAAACCGTTTACGTAAAGAAATCACATTTCGCGGCTAACTAGGTGAAACGAGACCAACTAGCCACGAGTTCTGAAATCAAAATCCGAAACGCCAGGATCGTAGAGCTTGAAAAGTAGTGTGAAATCAAGCTAAAAATCACCGACTTCAGAACTCGGAGTCAACGGATATTCATAAAACCGTTTACGTAAAGAAACCACATTTCGCGGCTAACTAGGTGAAACGAGACCTACTAGCCACGAGTTCTGAAATCGAAATCCAAAAACCCAGGATTGTACAGCTCGAAAAGTAGTGTGAAATCAAGCTAAAAATCACCGAATTCAGAACTCGGAGTCAACGGATATTCATAAAACCGTTTACGTAAAGAAACCACATTTCGCGGCTAAATAGGTGAAACGAGACCTACTAGCCACGAGTTCTGAAATCGAAATCCGAAAACCCAGGATTGTACAGCTCGAAAAGTAGTGTGAAATCAAGCTAAAAATCACCGAATTCAGAACTCGGAGTCAAAGGATATTCATAAAACCATTTACGTAAAGAAACCACATTTCGCGGCTAAATAGGTGAAACGAGACCAACTAGCCACGAGTTCTGAAATCAAAATCCAAAAAACCAGGATTGTAGAGCTCGAAAAGTAGTGTGTAATCAAGCTAAAAATCACCGAATTCAGAACTCGGAGTCAACGGATATTCATAAAACAGTTTGCGTAAAGAAACCACATTTTGCGGCTAACTAGGTGAAAATACACCTACTAGCCACGAGTTCTGAAATCAAAATCCGAAATGCCAGGATTGTAGAGCTCGAAAAGTAGTGTGTAATCAAGCTAAAAATCACCGAATTCAGAACTCGGAGTCAACGGATATTCATAAAACCGTTTACGTAAAGAAACCACATTTCGCGGCTAACTAGGTGAAACGAGACCTACTAGCCACGAGTTCTGAAATCGAAATCCGAAAACCCGGGATTGTACAGCTCGAAAAGTAGTGTGAAATCAAGCTAAAAATCACCGAATTCAGAACTCGGAGTCAACGGATATTCATAAAACCGTTTACGTAAAGAAACCACATTTCGCGGCTAACTAGGTGAAACGAGACCTACTAGCCACGAGTTCTGAAATCGAAATCCGAAACCCCACGATTTTACAGCTCGAAAAATAGTGTGAAAGCAAGCTAAAAACCACCGAATTCAGAACTCGGAGTCAACGGATATTCATAAAACCGTTTGCTTAAAGAAACCACATTTCGCGGCTAACTAGGTGAAACGAGACCCTCTAGCGACGAGTTCTGAAATCGAAATCTGAAAACCCAGGATTGTAGAGCTCGAAAAGTAGTGTAAAATCAAGCTAAAAATCACCGAGTTCAGAACTCGGAGTCAACGGATATTCATAAAACCGTTTACGTAAAGAAATCACATTTCGCGGCTAACTAGGTGAAACGAGACCAACTAGCCACGAGTTCTGAAATCAAAATCCGAAACGCCAGGATTGTAGAGCTCGAAAATTTGTGTGAAATCAAGCTAAAAATCACCGACTTCAGAACTCGGAGTCAACGGATATTCATAAAACCGTTTACGTAAAGAAACCACATTTCGCGGCTAACTAGGTGAAACGAGACCTACTAGCCACGAGTTCTGAAATCGAAATCCAAAAACCCAGGATTGTACAGCTCGAAAAGTAGTGTGAAATCAAGCCAAAAATCACCGAATTCAGAACTCGGAGTCAACGGATATTCATAAAACCGTTTACGTAAAGAAACCACATTTCGCGGCTAAATAGGTGAAACGAGACCTACTAGCCACGAGTTCTGAAATCGAAATCCGAAAACCCAGGATTGTACAGCTCGAAAAGTAGTGTGAAATCAAGCTAAAAATCACCGAATTCAGAACTCGGAGTCAAAGGATATTCATAAAACCATTTACGTAAAGAAACCACATTTCGCGGCTAAATAGGTGAAACGAGACCAACTAGCCACGAGTTCTGAAACCAAAATCCAAAACACCAGGATTGTAGAGCTCGAAAAGTAGTGTGTAATCAAGCTAAAAATCACCGAGTTCAGAACTCGGAGTCAACGGATATTCATAAAACCGTTTACGTAAAGAAATCACATTTCGCGGCTAACTAGGTGAAACGAGACCAACTAGCCACGAGTTCTGAAATCAAAATCCAAAACACCAGGATTGTAGAGCTCGAAAAGTAGTGTGAAATCAAGCTAAAAATCACCGAATTCAGAACTCGGAGTCAAAGGATATTCATAAAACCATTTACGTAAAGAAACCACATTTCGCGGCTAAATAGGTGAAACGAGACCAACTAGCCACGAGTTCTGAAATCAAAATCCAAAACACCAGGATTGTAGAGCTCGAAAAGTAGTGTGTAATCAAGCTAAAAATCACCGAATTCAGAACTCGGAGTCAACGGATATTCATAAAACCGTTTACGTAAAGAAACCACATTTCGCGGCTAAATAGGTGAAACGAGACCTACTAGCCACGAGTTCTGAAATCGAAATCCGAAAACCCAGGATTGTACAGCTCGAAAAGTAGTGTGAAATCAAGCTAAAAATCACCGAATTCAGAACTCGGAGTCAAAGGATATTCATAAAACCATTTACGTAAAGAAACCACATTTCGCGGCTAAATAGGTGAAACGAGACCAACTAGCCACGAGTTCTGAAATCAAAATCCAAAACACCAGGATTGTAGAGCTCGAAAAGTAGTGTGTAATCAAGCTAAAAATCACCGAATTCAGAACTCGGAGTCAACGGATATTCATAAAACAGTTTACGTAAAGAAACTACATTTTGCGGCTAACTAGGTGAAAATACACCTACTAGCCACGAGTTCTGAAATCAAAATCCGAAATGCCAGGATTGTAGAGCTCGAAAAGTAGTGTGAAATCAAGCTAAAAATCACCGAATTCAGAACTCGGAGTCAACGGATATTCATAAAACCGTTTACGTAAAGAAACCACATTTCGCGGCTAAATAGGTGAATCGAGACCTACTAGCCACGTGTTCTGAAATCCAAATCCGAAATGCCATGATTGTAGACCTCGAAAAGTAGTGTGAAATCAAGCTAAAACTCACCGAATTCAGAACTCGGAGTCAAAGGATATTCATAAAACCGTTTACGTAAAGAAACCACATTTTGCGGCTAACTAGGTGAAACGAGACCTACTAGCCACGAGTTCTGAAATCGAAATCCGAAACGCCAGGATTGTAGAGCTCAAAAATTAGTGTGAAATCAAGCTAAAAATCACCGAATTCAGAACTCGGAGTCAACGGATATTCATAAAACCGTTTACGTAAAGAAACCACATTTCGCGGCTAACAAGGTGAAACGAGACCTACTAGCCACGAGTTCTGAAATCGAAATCCGGAAACCCAGGATTGTACAGCTCGAAAAGTAGTGTGAAATCAAGCTAAAAATCACCGAATTCAGAACTCGGAGTCAACGGATATTCATAAAACCGTTTACGTAAAGAAATCACATTTTGCGGCTAACTAGGTGAAACAAGACCAACTAGCCACGAGTTCTGAAATCAAAATCCAAAACACCAGGATTGTAGAGCTCGAAAAGTAGTGTGTAATCAAGCTAAAAATCACCGAATTCAGAACTCGGAGTCAACGGATATTCATAAAACCGTTTACGTAAAGAAACCACATTTTGCGGCTAACTAGGTAAAACGAGACCAACTAGCCACGAGTTCTGAAATCAAAATCCGAAATGCCAGGATTGTAGAGCTCGAAAAGTAGTGTGTAATCAAGCTAAAAATCACCGAATTCAGAACTCGGAGTCAACGGATATTCATAAAACCGTTTACGTAAAGTAACCACATTTCGCGGATAAATAGGTGAAACGGGACCAACTAGCCACGAGTTCTGAAATCGAAATCCGAAAATCCAAGATTGTACAGCTTGAAAAGTAGTGTGAAATCAAGCTAAAAATCACCGAATTCAGAACTCGGAGTCAACGGATATTCATAAAACCGTTTACTTAAAGAAACCACATTTCGCGGCTAACTAGGTGAAACGAGACCTACTAGCCACGAGTTCTGAAATCGAAATCCGAAACGCCAGGATTGTAGAGCTCGAAAATTAGTGTGAAATCAAGCTAAAAATCACCGAATTCAGAACTCGGAGTCAACGGATATTCATAAAACCGTTTACGTAAAGAAACCACATTTCGCGGCTAAATAGGTGAAACGAGACCTACTAGCCACGAGTTCTGAAATCGAAATCCGAAAACCCAGGATTGTACAGCTCGAAAAGTAGTGTGAAATCAAGCTAAAAATCACCGAATTCAGAACTCGGAGTCAACGGATATTCATAAAACCGTTTACGTAAAGAAACCACATTTCGCGGCTAAATAGGTGAATCGAGACCTACTAGCCACGTGTTCTGAAATCCAAATCCGAAATGCCATGATTGTAGACCTCGAAAAGTAGTGTGAAATCAAGCTAAAACTCACCGAATTCAGAACTCGGAGTCAAAGGATATTCATAAAACCGTTTACGTAAAGAAACCACATTTTGCGGCTAACTAGGTGAAACGAGACCTACTAGCCACGAGTTCTGAAATCGAAATCCGAAACGCCAGGATTGTAGAGCTCAAAAATTAGTGTGAAATCAAGCTAAAAATCACCGAATTCAGAACTCGGAGTCAACGGATATTCATAAAACCGTTTACGTAAAGAAACCACATTTCGCGGCTAACAAGGTGAAACGAGACCTACTAGCCACGAGTTCTGAAATCGAAATCCGGAAACCCAGGATTGTACAGCTCGAAAAGTAGTGTGAAATCAAGCTAAAAATCACCGAATTCAGAACTCGGAGTCAACGGATATTCATAAAACCGTTTACGTAAAGAAATCACATTTTGCGGCTAACTAGGTGAAACAAGACCAACTAGCCACGAGTTCTGAAATCAAAATCCAAAACACCAGGATTGTAGAGCTCGAAAAGTAGTGTGTAATCAAGCTAAAAATCACCGAATTCAGAACTCGGAGTCAACGGATATTCATAAAACCGTTTACGTAAAGAAACCACATTTTGCGGCTAACTAGGTAAAACGAGACCAACTAGCCACGAGTTCTGAAATCAAAATCCGAAATGCCAGGATTGTAGAGCTCGAAAAGTAGTGTGTAATCAAGCTAAAAATCACCGAATTCAGAACTCGGAGTCAACGGATATTCATAAAACCGTTTACGTAAAGTAACCACATTTCGCGGATAAATAGGTGAAACGAGACCAACTAGCCACGAGTTCTGAAATCGAAATCCGAAAATCCAAGATTGTACAGCTTGAAAAGTAGTGTGAAATCAAGCTAAAAATCACCGAATTCAGAACTCGGAGTCAACGGATATTCATAAAACCGTTTACTTAAAGAAACCACATTTCGCGGCTAACTAGGTGAAACGAGACCTACTAGCCACGAGTTCTGAAATCGAAATCCGAAACGCCAGGATTGTAGAGCTCGAAAATTAGTGTGAAATCAAGCTAAAAATCACCGAATTCAGAACTCGGAGTCAACGGATATTCATAAAACCGTTTACGTAAAGAAACCACATTTCGCGGCTAAATAGGTGAAACGAGACCTACTAGCCACGAGTTCTGAAATCGAAATCCGAAAACCCAGGATTGTACAGCTCGAAAAGTAGTGTGAAATCAAGCTAAAAATCACCGAATTCAGAACTCGGAGTCAACGGATATTCATAAAACCGTTTACGTAAAGAAACCACATTTCGCGGCTAAATAGGTGAATCGAGACCTACTAGCCACGTGTTCTGAAATCCAAATCCGAAATGCCATGATTGTAGACCTCGAAAAGTAGTGTGAAATCAAGCTAAAACTCACCGAATTCAGAACTCGGAGTCAAAGGATATTCATAAAACCGTTTACGTAAAGAAACCACATTTTGCGGCTAACTAGGTGAAACGAGACCTACTAGCCACGAGTTCTGAAATCGAAATCCGAAACGCCAGGATTGTAGAGCTCAAAAATTAGTGTGAAATCAAGCTAAAAATCACCGAATTCAGAACTCGGAGTCAACGGATATTCATAAAACCGTTTACGTAAAGAAACCACATTTCGCGGCTAAATAGGTGAAACGAGACCAACTAGACACAAGTTCTGAAATCAAAATCCAAAACACCAGGATTGTAGAGCTCGAAAAGTAGTGTGTAATCAAGCTAAAAATCACCGAATTCAGAACTCGGAGTCAACGGATATTCATAAAACAGTTTACGTAAAGAAACTACATTTTGCGGCTAACTAGGTGAAAATACACCTACTAGCCACGAGTTCTGAAATCAAAATCCGAAATGCCAGGATTGTAGAGCTCGAAAAGTAGTGTGAAATCAAGCTAAAAATCACCGAATTCAGAACTCGGAGTCAACGGATATTCATAAAACCGTTTACGTAAAGAAACCACATTTCGCGGCTAAATAGGTGAATCGAGACCTACTAGCCACGTGTTCTGAAATCCAAATCCGAAATGCCATGATTGTAGACCTCGAAAAGTAGTGTGAAATCAAGCTAAAACTCACCGAATTCAGAACTCGGAGTCAAAGGATATTCATAAAACCGTTTACGTAAAGAAACCACATTTTGCGGCTAACTAGGTGAAACGAGACCTACTAGCCACGAGTTCTGAAATCGAAATCCGAAACGCCAGGATTGTAGAGCTCAAAAATTAGTGTGAAATCAAGCTAAAAATCACCGAATTCAGAACTCGGAGTCAACGGATATTCATAGAACCGTTTACGTAAAGAAACCACATTTCGCGGCTAACAAGGTGAAACGAGACCTACTAGCCACGAGTTCTGAAATCGAAATCCGAAAACCCAGGATTGTACAGCTCGAAAAGTAGTGTGAAATCAAGCTAAAAATCACCGAATTCAGAACTCGGAGTCAACGGATATTCATAAAACCGTTTACGTAAAGAAATCACATTTTGCGGCTAACTAGGTGAAACAAGACCAACTAGCCACGAGTTCTGAAATCAAAATCCAAAACACCAGGATTGTAGAGCTCGAAAAGTAGTGTGTAATCAAGCTAAAAATCACCGAATTCAGAACTCGGAGTCAACGGATATTCATAAAACCGTTTACGTAAAGAAACCACATTTTGCGGCTAACTAGGTGAAACGAGACCAACTAGCCACGAGTTCTGAAATCAAAATCCGAAATGCCAGGATTGTAGAGCTCGAAAAGTAGTGTGTAATCAAGCTAAAAATCACCGAATTCAGAACTCGGAGTCAACGGATATTCATAAAACCGTTTACGTAAAGTAACCACATTTCGCGGATAAATAGGTGAAACGAGACCAACTAGCCACGAGTTCTGAAATCGAAATCCGAAAATTCAAGATTGTACAGCTTGAAAAGTAGTGTGAAATCAAGCTAAAAATCACCGAATTCAGAACTCGGAGTCAACGGATATTCATAAAACCGTTTACTTAAAGAAACCACATTTCGCGGCTAACTAGGTGAAACGAGACCTACTAGCCACGAGTTCTGAAATCGAAATCCGAAACGCCAGGATTGTAGAGCTCGAAAATTAGTGTGAAATCAAGCTAAAAATCACCGAATTCAGAACTCGGAGTCAACGGATATTCATAAAACCGTTTACGTAAAGAAACCACATTTCGCGGCTAAATAGGTGAAACGAGACCTACTAGCCACGAGTTCTGAAATCGAAATCCGAAAACCCAGGATTGTACAGCTCGAAAAGTAGTGTGAAATCAAGCTAAAAATCACCGAATTCAGAACTCGGAGTCAACGGATATTCATAAAACCGTTTACGTAAAGAAACCACATTTCGCGGCTAAATAGGTGAATCGAGACCTACTAGCCACGTGTTCTGAAATCCAAATCCGAAATGCCATGATTGTAGACCTCGAAAAGTAGTGTGAAATCAAGCTAAAACTCACCGAATTCAGAACTCGGAGTCAAAGGATATTCATAAAACCGTTTACGTAAAGAAACCACATTTTGCGGCTAACTAGGTGAAACGAGACCTACTAGCCACGAGTTCTGAAATCGAAATCCGAAACGCCAGGATTGTAGAGCTCAAAAATTAGTGTGAAATCAAGCTAAAAATCACCGAATTCAGAACTCGGAGTCAACGGATATTCATAAAACCGTTTACGTAAAGAAACCACATTTCGCGGCTAACAAGGTGAAACGAGACCTACTAGCCACGAGTTCTGAAATCGAAATCCGAAAACCCAGGATTGTACAGCTCGAAAAGTAGTGTGAAATCAAGCTAAAAATCACCGAATTCAGAACTCGGAGTCAACGGATATTCATAAAACCGTTTACGTAAAGAAATCACATTTTGCGGCTAACTAGGTGAAACGAGACCAACTAGCCACGAGTTCTGAAATCAAAATCCAAAATACCAGGATTGTAGAGCTCGAAAAGTAGTGTGTAATCAAGCTAAAAATCACCGAATTCAGAACTCGGAGTCAACGGATATTCATAAAACCGTTTACGTAAAGAAACCACATTTTGCGGCTAACTAGGTGAAACGAGACCAACTAGCCACGAGTTCTGAAATCAAAATCCGAAATGCCAGGATTGTAGAGCTCGAAAAGTAGTGTGTAATCAAGCTAAAAATCACCGAATTCAGAACTCGGAGTCAACGGATATTCATAAAACCGTTTACGTAAAGTAACCACATTTCGCGGATAAATAGGTGAAACGAGACCAACTAGCCACGAGTTCTGAAATCGAAATCCGAAAATCCAAGATTGTACAGCTCGAAAAGTAGTGTTAAATCAAGCTAAAAATCACCGAATTCAGAACTCGGAGTCAACGGATATTCATAAAACCGTTTACTTAAAGAAACCACATTTCGCGGCTAACTAGGTGAAACGAGACCTACTAGCCACGAGTTCTGAAATCGAAATCCGAAACGCCAGGATTGTAGAGCTCGAAAATTAGTGTGAAATCAAGCTAAAAATCACCGAATTCAGAACTCGGAGTCAACGGATATTCATAAAACCGTTTACGTAAAGAAACCACATTTCGCGGCTAAATAGGTGAATCGAGACCTACTAGCCACGTGTTCTGAAATCCAAATCCGAAATGCCATGATTGTAGACCTCGAAAAGTAGTGTGAAATCAAGCTAAAACTCACCGAATTCAGAACTCGGAGTCAAAGGATATTCATAAAACCGTTTACGTAAAGAAACCACATTTCGCGGCTAACTAGGTGAAACGAGACCTACTAGCCACGAGTTCTGAAATCAAAATCCGAAACGCCAGGATTGTAGAGCTCAAAAATTAGTGTGAAATCAAGCTAAAAATCACCGAATTCAGAACTCGGAGTCAACGGATATTCATAAAACCGTTTACGTAAAGAAACCACATTTCGCGGCTAACAAGTTGAAACGAGACCTACTAGCCACGAGTTCTGAAATCGAAATCCGAAAACCCAGGATTGTACAGCTCGAAAAGTAGTGTGAAATCAAGCTAAAAATCACCGAATTCAGAACTCGGAGTCAACGGATATTCATAAAACCGTTTACGTAAAGAAATCACATTTCGCGGCTAACTAGGTGAAACGAGACCAACTAGCCACGAGTTCTGAAATCAAAATCCAAAACACCAGGATTGTAGAGCTCGAAAAGTAGTGTGTAATCAAGCTAAAAATCACCGAATTCAGAACTCGGAGTCAACGGATATTCATAAAACCGTTTACGTAAAGAAACCACATTTTGCGGCTAACTAGGTGAAAATACACCTACTAGCCACGAGTTCTGAAATCAAAATCCGAAATGCCAGGATTGTAGAGCTCGAAAAGTAGTGTGTAATCAAGCTAAAAATCACCGAATTCAGAACTCGGAGTCAACGGATATTCATAAAACCGTTTACTTAAAGAAACCACATTTCGCGGATAAATAGGTGAAACGAGACCAACTAGCCACGAGTTCTGAAATCGAAATCCGAAAACCCAGGATTGTACAGCTCGAAAAGTAGTGTGTAATCAAGCTAAAAATCACCGAATTCAGAACTCGGAGTCAACGGATATTCATAAAACCGTTTACGTAAAGAAACCACATTTCGCGGCTAACTAGGTGAAACGAGACCTACTAGCCACGAGTTCTGAAATCAAAATCCGAAAACCCAGGATTGTAGAGCTCGAAAAGTAGTGTGAAATCAAGCTAAAAATCACCGAATTCAGAACTCGGAGTCAAAGGATATTCATAAAACCGTTTACGTAAAGAAACCACATTTCGCGGCTAAATAGGTGAAACGAGACCAACTAGCCACGAGTTCTGAAATCAAAATCCAAAACACCAGGATTGTAGAGCTCGAAAAGTAGTGTGTAATCAAGCTAAAAATCACCGAATTCAGAACTCGGAGTCAACGGATATTCATAAAACCGTTTACGTAAAGAAACCACATTTTGCGGCTAACTAGGTGAAAATACACCTACTAGCCACGAGTTCTGAAATCAAAATCCGAAATGCCAGGATTGTAGAGCTCGAAAAGTAGTGTGTAATAAAGCTAAAAATCACCGAATTCAGAACTCGGAGTCAACGGATATTCATAAAACCGTTTACGTAAAGAAACCACATTTCGCTGCTAACTAGGTGAAACGAGACCTACTAGCCACGAGTTCTGAAATCGAAATCCGAAAACCCAGGATTGTACAGCTCGAAAAGTAGTGTGAAATCAAGCTAAAAATCACCGAATTCAGAACTCGGAGTCAACGGATATTCATAAAACCGTTTACGTAAAGAAACCACATTTCGCGGCTAACTAGGTGAAACGAGACCAACTAGCCACGAGTTCTGAAATCAAAATCCGAAATGCCAGGATTGTAGAGCTCGAAAAGTAGTGTGTAATCAAGCTAAAAATCACCGAATTCAGAACTCGGAGTCAACGGATATTCATAAAACCGTTTACGTAAAGTAACCACATTTCGCGGATAAATAGGTGAAACGAGACCAACTAGCCACGAGTTCTGAAATCGAAATCTGAAAATCCAAGATTGTACTGCTCGAAAAGTAGTGTTAAATCAAGCTAAAAATCACCGAATTCAGAACTCGGAGTCAACGGATATTCATAAAACCGTTTACTTAAAGAAACCACATTTCGCGGCTAACTAGGTGAAACGAGACCTACTAGCCACGAGTTCTGAAATCGAAATCCGAAACGCCAGGATTGTAGAGCTCGAAAATTAGTGTGAAATCAAGCTAAAAATCACCGAATTCAGAACTCGGAGTCAACGGATATTCATAAAACCGTTTACGTAAAGAAACCACATTTCGCGGCTAAATAGGTGAATCGAGACCTACTAGCCACGTGTTCTGAAATCCAAATCCGAAATGCCATGATTGTAGACCTCGAAAAGTAGTGTGAAATCAAGCTAAAACTCACCGAATTCAGAACTCGGAGTCAAAGGATATTCATAAAACCGTTTACGTAAAGAAACCACATTTCGCGGCTAACTAGGTGAAACGAGACCTACTAGCCACGAGTTCTGAAATCAAAATCCGAAACGCCAGGATTGTAGAGCTCAAAAATTAGTGTGAAATCAAGCTAAAAATCACCGAATTCAGAACTCGGAGTCAACGGATATTCATAAAACCGTTTACGTAAAGAAACCACATTTCGCGGCTAACAAGTTGAAACGAGACCTACTAGCCACGAGTTCTGAAATCGAAATCCGAAAACCCAGGATTGTACAGCTCGAAAAGTAGTGTGAAATCAAGCTAAAAATCACCGAATTCAGAACTCGGAGTCAACGGATATTCATAAAACCGTTTACGTAAAGAAATCACATTTCGCGGCTAACTAGGTGAAACGAGACCAACTAGCCACGAGTTCTGAAATCAAAATCCAAAACACCAGGATTGTAGAGCTCGAAAAGTAGTGTGTAATCAAGCTAAAAATCACCGAATTCAGAACTCGGAGTCAACGGATATTCATAAAACCGTTTACGTAAAGAAACCACATTTTGCGGCTAACTAGGTGAAAATACACCTACTAGCCACGAGTTCTGAAATCAAAATCCGAAATGCCAGGATTGTAGAGCTCGAAAAGTAGTGTGTAATCAAGCTAAAAATCACCGAATTCAGAACTCGGAGTCAACGGATATTCATAAAACCGTTTACTTAAAGAAACCACATTTCGCGGATAAATAGGTGAAACGAGACCAACTAGCCACGAGTTCTGAAATCGAAATCCGAAAACCCAGGATTGTACAGCTCGAAAAGTAGTGTGTAATCAAGCTAAAAATCACCGAATTCAGAACTCGGAGTCAACGGATATTCATAAAACCGTTTACGTAAAGAAACCACATTTCGCGGCTAACTAGGTGAAACGAGACCTACTAGCCACGAGTTCTGAAATCAAAATCCGAAAACCCAGGATTGTAGAGCTCGAAAAGTAGTGTGAAATCAAGCTAAAAATCACCGAATTCAGAACTCGGAGTCAAAGGATATTCATAAAACCGTTTACGTAAAGAAACCACATTTCGCGGCTAAATAGGTGAAACGAGACCAACTAGCCACGAGTTCTGAAATCAAAATCCAAAACACCAGGATTGTAGAGCTCGAAAAGTAGTGTGTAATCAAGCTAAAAATCACCGAATTCAGAACTCGGAGTCAACGGATATTCATAAAACCGTTTACGTAAAGAAACCACATTTTGCGGCTAACTAGGTGAAAATACACCTACTAGCCACGAGTTCTGAAATCAAAATCCGAAATGCCAGGATTGTAGAGCTCGAAAAGTAGTGTGTAATAAAGCTAAAAATCACCGAATTCAGAACTCGGAGTCAACGGATATTCATAAAACCGTTTACGTAAAGAAACCACATTTCGCTGCTAACTAGGTGAAACGAGACCTACTAGCCACGAGTTCTGAAATCGAAATCCGAAAACCCAGGATTGTACAGCTCGAAAAGTAGTGTGAAATCAAGCTAAAAATCACCGAATTCAGAACTCGGAGTCAACGGATATTCATAAAACCGTTTACGTAAAGAAACCACATTTCGCGGATAAATAGGTGAAACGAGACCAACTAGCCACGAGTTCTGAAATCAAAATCTGAAATTCCAGGATTGTAGAGCTCGAAAATTAGTGTGAAATCAAGCTAAAAATCACCGAACTCAGAACTCGGAGTCAACAGAGATTCATAAAACCGTTTACGTAAAGAAACCACATTTCGCGCCTAAATAGGTGAATCGAGACCTACTAGCCACGTGTTCTGAAATCCAAATCCAAAATGGCAGGATTGTAGACCTCGAAAAGTAGTTTGAAATCAAGCTAAAAATCACCGAATTCAGAACTCGGAGTCAACGGAGATTCATAAAACCGTTTACGTAAAGAAACCACATTTCGCGGCTAAATAGGTGAATCGAGACCTACTAGCCACGTGTTCTGAAATCCAAATCCAAAATGGCAGGATTGTAGACCTCGAAAAGTATTGTGAAATCAAGCTAAAAATCACCGAATTCAGAACTCGGAGTCAAAGGATATTCATAAAACCATTTACGTAAAGAAACCACATTTCGCGGCTAAATAGGTGAAACGAGACCAACTAGCCACGAGTTCTGAAATCAAAATCCAAAACACCAGGATTGTAGAGCTCGAAAAGTAGTGTGTAATCAAGCTAAAAATCACCGAATTCAGAACTCGGAGTCAACGGATATTCATAAAACAGTTTACGTAAAGAAACCACATTTTGCGGCTAACTAGGTGAAAATACACCTACTAGCCACGAGTTCTGAAATCAAAATCCGAAATGCCAGGATTGTAGAGCTCGAAAAGTAGTGTGTAATCAAGCTAAAAATCACCGAATTCAGAACTCGGAGTCAACGGATATTCATAAAACCGTTTACGTAAAGAAACCACATTTCGCGGCCAACTAGGTGAAACGAGACCTACTAGCCACGAGTTCTGAAATCGAAATCCGAAAACCCGGGATTGTACAGCTCGAAAAGTAGTGTGAAATCAAGCTAAAAATCACCGAATTCAGAACTCGGAGTCAACGGATATTCATAAAACCGTTTACGTAAAGAAACCACATTTCGCGGCTAACTAGGTGAAACGAGACTTACTAGCCACGAGTTCTGAAATCGAAATCCGAAACCCCACGATTTTACAGCTCGAAAAATAGTGTGAAAGCAAGCTAAAAACCACCGAATTCAGAACTCGGAGTCAACGGATATTCATAAAACCGTTTGCTTAAAGAAACCACATTTCGCGGCTAACTAGGTGAAACGAGACCCTCTAGCGACGAGTTCTGAAATCGAAATCTGAAAACCCAGGATTGTAGAGCTCGAAAAGTAGTGTAAAATCGTGCTAAAAATCACCGAGTTCAGAACTCGGAGTCAACGGATATTCATAAAACCGTTTACGTAAAGAAATCACATTTCGCGGCTAACTAGGTGAAACGAGACCAACTAGCCACGAGTTCTGAAATCAAAATCCGAAACGCCAGGATCGTAGAGCTCGAAAAGTAGTGTGAAATCAAGCTAAAAATCACCGACTTCAGAACTCGGAGTCAACGGATATTCATAAAACCGTTTACGTAAAGAAACCACATTTCGCGGCTAACTAGGTGAAACGAGACCTACTAGCCACGAGTTCTGAAATCGAAATCCAAAAACCCAGGATTGTACAGCTCGAAAAGTAGTGTGAAATCAAGCTAAAAATCACCGAATTCAGAACTCGGAGTCAACGGATATTCATAAAACCGTTTACGTAAAGAAACCACATTTCGCGGCTAAATAGGTGAAACAAGACCTACTAGCCACGAGTTCTGAAATCGAAATCCGAAAACCCAGGATTGTACAGCTCGAAAAGTAGTGTGAAATCAAGCTAAAAATCACCGAATTCAGAACTCGGAGTCAAAGGATATTCATAAAACCATTTACGTAAAGAAACCACATTTCGCGGCTAAATAGGTGAATCGAGACCTACTAGCCACGTGTTCTGAAATCCAAATCCAAAATGGCAGGATTGTAGACCTCGAAAAGTAGTTTGAAATCAAGCTAAAAATCACCGAATTCAGAACTCGGAGTCAACGGAGATTCATAAAACCGTTTACGTAAAGAAACCACATTTCGCGGCTAAATAGGTGAATCGAGACCTACTAGCCACGTGTTCTGAAATCCAAATCCAAAATGGCAGGATTGTAGACCTCGAAAAGTATTGTGAAATCAAGCTAAAAATCACCGAATTCAGAACTCGGAGTCAAAGGATATTCATAAAACCATTTACGTAAAGAAACCACATTTCGCGGCTAAATAGGTGAAACGAGACCAACTAGCCACGAGTTCTGAAATCAAAATCCAAAACACCAGGATTGTAGAGCTCGAAAAGTAGTGTGTAATCAAGCTAAAAATCACCGAATTCAGAACTCGGAGTCAACGGATATTCATAAAACAGTTTACGTAAAGAAACCACATTTTGCGGCTAACTAGGTGAAAATACACCTACTAGCCACGAGTTCTGAAATCAAAATCCGAAATGCCAGGATTGTAGAGCTCGAAAAGTAGTGTGTAATCAAGCTAAAAATCACCGAATTCAGAACTCGGAGTCAACGGATATTCATAAAACCGTTTACGTAAAGAAACCACATTTCGCGGCCAACTAGGTGAAACGAGACCTACTAGCCACGAGTTCTGAAATCGAAATCCGAAAACCCGGGATTGTACAGCTCGAAAAGTAGTGTGAAATCAAGCTAAAAATCACCGAATTCAGAACTCGGAGTCAACGGATATTCATAAAACCGTTTACGTAAAGAAACCACATTTCGCGGCTAACTAGGTGAAACGAGACCTTCTAGCCACGAGTTCTGAAATCGAAATCCGAAACCCCACGATTTTACAGCTCGAAAAATAGTGTGAAAGCAAGCTAAAAACCACCGAATTCAGAACTCGGAGTCAACAGATATTCATAAAACCGTTTGCTTAAAGAAACCACATTTCGCGGCTAACTAGGTGAAACGAGACCCTCTAGCGACGAGTTCTGAAATCGAAATCTGAAAACCCAGGATTGTAGAGCTCGAAAAGTAGTGTAAAATCGTGCTAAAAATCACCGAGTTCATAACTCGGAGTCAACGGATATTCATAAAACCGTTTACGTAAAGAAATCACATTTCGCGGCTAACTAGGTGAAACGAGACCAACTGGCCACGAGTTCTGAAATCAAAATCCGAAACGCCAGGATCGTAGAGCTCGAAAAGTAGTGTGAAATCAAGCTAAAAATCACCGACTTCAGAACTCGGAGTCAACGGATATTCATAAAACCGTTTACGTAAAGAAACCACATTTCGCGGCTAACTAGGTGAAACGAGACCTACTAGCCACGAGTTCTGAAATCGAAATCCAAAAACCCAGGATTGTACAGCTCGAAAAGTAGTGTGAAATCAAGCTAAAAATCATCGAATTCAGAACTCGGAGTCAACGGATATTCATAAAACCGTTTACGTAAAGAAACCACATTTCGCGGCTAAATAGGTGAAACGAGACCTACTAGCCACGAGTTCTGAAATCGAAATCCGTAAACCCAGGATTGTACAGCTCGAAAAGTAGTGTGAAATCAAGCTAAAAATCACCGAATTCAGAACTCGGAGTCAAAGGATATTCATAAAACCATTTACGTAAAGAAACCACATTTCGCGGCTAAATAGGTGAAACGAGACCAACTAGCCACGAGTTCTGAAATCAAAATCCAAAACACCAGGATTGTAGAGCTCGAAAAGTAGTGTGTAATCAAGCTAAAAATCACCGAATTCAGAACTCGGAGTCAACGGATATTCATAAAACAGTTTACGTAAAGAAACCACATTTTGCGGCTAACTAGGTGAAAATACACCTACTAGCCACGAGTTCTGAAATCAAAATCCGAAATGCCAGGATTGTAGAGCTCGAAAAGTAGTGTGAAATCAAGCTAAACATCACCGAATTCAGAACTCGGAGTCAACGGATATTCATAAAACCGTTTACGTAAAGAAACCACATTTCGCGGCTAAATAGGTGAATCGAGACCTACTAGCCACGTGTTCTGAAATCCAAATCCGAAATGCCATGATTGTAGACCTCGAAAAGTAGTTTGAAATCAAGCTAAAACTCACCGAATTCAGAACTCGGAGTCAAAGGATATTCATAAAACCGTTTACGTAAAGAAACCACATTTTGCGGCTAACTAGGTGAAACGAGACCTACTAGCCACGAGTTCTGAAATCGAAATCCGAAACGCCAGGATTGTAGAGCTCAAAAATTAGTGTGAAATCAAGCTAAAAATCACCGAATTCAGAACTCGGAGTCAACGGATATTCATAAAACCGTTTACGTAAAGAAACCACATTTCGCGGCTAACAAGGTGAAACGAGACCTACTAGCCACGAGTTCTGAAATCGAAATCCGAAAACCCAGGATTGTACAGCTCGAAAAGTAATGTGAAATCAAGCTAAAAATCACCGAATTCAGAACTCGGAGTCAACGGATATTCATAAAACCGTTTACGTAAAGAAATCACATTTTGCGGCTAACTAGGTGAAACGAGACCAACTAGCCACGAGTTCTGAAATCAAAATCCAAAACACCAGGATTGTAGAGCTCGAAAAGTAGTGTGTAATCAAGCTAAAAATCACCGAATTCAGAACTCGGAGTCAACGGATATTCATAAAACCGTTTACGTAAAGAAACCACATTTTGCGGCTAACTAGGTGAAACGAGACCAACTAGCCACGAGTTCTGAAATAAAAATCCGAAATGCCAGGATTGTAGAGCTCGAAAAGTAGTGTGTAATCAAGCTAAAAATCACCGAATTCAGAACTCGGAGTCAACGGATATTCATAAAACCGTTTACGTAAAGTAACCACATTTCGCGGATAAATAGGTGAAACGAGACCAACTAGCCACGAGTTCTGAAATCGAAATCCGAAAATCCAAGATTGTACAGCTTGAAAAGTAGTGTGAAATCAAGCTAAAAATCACCGAATTCAGAACTCGGAGTCAACGGATATTCATAAAACCGTTTACGTAAAGAAATCACATTTTGCGGCTAACTAGGTGAAACGAGACCAACTAGCCACGAGTTCTGAAATCAAAATCCAAAACACCAGGATTGTAGAGCTCAAAAAGTAGTGTGTAATCAAGCTAAAAATCACCGAATTCAGAACTCGGAGTCAACGGATATTCATAAAACCGTTTACGTAAAGAAACCACATTTTGCGGCTAACTAGGTGAAACGAGACCAACTAGCCACGAGTTCTGAAATCAAAATCCGAAATGCCAGGATTGTAGAGCTCGAAAAGTAGTGTGTAATCAAGCTAAAAATCACCGAATTCAGAACTCGGAGTCAACGGATATTCATAAAACCGTTTACGTAAAGTAACCACATTTCGCGGATAAATAGGTGAAACGAGACCAACTAGCCACGAGTTCTGAAATCGAAATCCAAAAATCCAAGATTGTACAGCTCGAAAAGTAGTGTTAAATCAAGCTAAAAATCACCGAATTCAGAACTCGGAGTCAACGGATATTCATAAAACCGTTTACTTAAAGAAACCACATTTCGCGGCTAACTAGGTGAAATGAGACCTACTAGCCACGAGTTCTGAAATCGAAATCCGAAACGCCAGGATTGTAGAGCTCGAAAATTAGTGTGAAATCAAGCTAAAAATCACCGAATTCAGAACTCGGAGTCAACGGATATTCATAAAACCGTTTACGTAAAGAAACCACATTTCGCGGCTAAATAGGTGAATCGAGACCTACTAGCCACGTGTTCTGAAATCCAAATCCGAAATGCCATGATTGTAGAGCTCGAAAAGTAGTGTGAAATCAAGCTAAAACTCACCGAATTCAGAACTCGGAGTCAAAGGATATTCATAAAACCGTTTACGTAAAGAAACCACATTTCGCGGCTAACTAGGTGAAACGAGACCTACTAGCCACGAGTTCTGAAATCAAAATCCGAAACGCCAGGATTGTAGAGCTCAAAAATTAGTGTGAAATCAAGCTAAAAATCACCGAATTCAGAACTCGGAGTCAACGGATATTCATAAAACCGTTTACGTAAAGAAACCACATTTCGCGGCTAACAAGTTGAAACGAGACCTAATAGCCACGAGTTCTGAAATCGAAATCCGAAAACCCAGGATTGTACAGCTCGAAAAGTAGTGTGAAATCAAGCTAAAAATCACCGAATTCAGAACTCGGAGTCAACGGATATTCATAAAACCGTTTACGTAAAGAAATCACATTTCGCGGCTAACTAGGTGAAACGAGACCAACTAGCCACGAGTTCTGAAATCAAAATCCAAAACACCAGGATTGTAGAGCTCGAAAAGTAGTGTGTAATCAAGCTAAAAATCACCGAATTCAGAACTCGGAGTCAACGGATATTCATAAAACCGTTTACGTAAAGAAACCACATTTTGCGGCTAACTAGGTGAAAATACACCTACTAGCCACGAGTTCTGAAATCAAAATCCGAAATGCCAGGATTGTAGAGCTCGAAAAGTAGTGTGTAATCAAGCTAAAAATCACCGAATTCAGAACTCGGAGTCAACGGATATTCATAAAACCGTTTACTTAAAGAAACCACATTTCGCGGATAAATAGGTGAAACGAGACCAACTAGCCACGAGTTCTGAAATCGAAATCCGAAAACCCAGGATTGTACAGCTCGAAAAGTAGTGTGTAATCAAGCTAAAAATCACCGAATTCAGAACTCGGAGTCAACGGATATTCATAAAACCGTTTACGTAAAGAAACCACATTTCGCGGCTAACTAGGTGAAACGAGACCTACTAGCCACGAGTTCTGAAATCAAAATCCGAAAACCCAGGATTGTAGAGCTCGAAAAGTAGTGTGAAATCAAGCTAAAAATCACCGAATTCAGAACTCGGAGTCAACGGATATTCATAAAACCGTTTACGTAAAGAAACCACATTTCGCGGCTAACAAGGTGAAACGAGACCTACTAGCCACGAGTTCTGAAATCGAAATCCGAAAACCCAGGATTGTAGAGCTCGAAAAGTAGTGTGAAATCAAGCTAAAAATCACCGAATTCAGAACTCAGAGTCAACGGATATTCATAAAACTGTTTACGTAAAGAAACCACATTTTGCGGCTAACTAGATGAAACGAGACCTACTAGCCACGAGTTCTGAAATCGAAAACCGAAATCCCAGGATTGTAGAGCTCGAAAAGTAGTGTGTAATCAAGCTAAAAATCACCGAATTCAGAACTCGGAGTCAACGGATATTCATAAAACCGTTTACTTAAAGAAACCACATTTCGCGGATAAATAGGTGAAACGAGACCAACTAGCCACGAGTTCTGAAATCGAAATCCGAAAACCCAGGATTGTACAGCTCGAAAAGTAGTGTGTAATCAAGCTAAAAATCACCGAATTCAGAACTCGGAGTCAACGGATATTCATAAAACCGTTTACGTAAAGTAACCACATTTCGCGGATAAATAGGTGAAACGAGACCAACTAGCCACGAGTTCTGAAATCGAAATCCGAAAATCCAAGATTGTACAGCTTGAAAAGTAGTGTGAAATCAAGCTAAAAATCACCGAATTCAGAACTCGGAGTCAACGGATATTCATAAAACCGTTTACTTAAAGAAACCACATTTCGCGGCTAACTAGGTGAAACGAGACCTACTAGCCACGAGTTCTGAAATCGAAATCCGAAACGCCAGGATTGTAGAGCTCGAAAATTAGTGTGAAATCAAGCTAAAAATCACCGAATTCAGAACTCGGAGTCAACGGATATTCATAAAACCGTTTACGTAAAGAAACCACATTTCGCGGCTAAATAGGTGAAACGAGACCTACTAGCCACGAGTTCTGAAATCGAAATCCGAAAACCCAGGATTGTACAGCTCGAAAAGTAGTGTGAAATCAAGCTAAAAATCACCGAATTCAGAACTCGGAGTCAACGGATATTCATAAAACCGTTTACGTAAAGAAACCACATTTCGCGGCTAAATAGGTGAATCGAGACCTACTAGCCACGTGTTCTGAAATCCAAATCCGAAATGCCATGATTGTAGACCTCGAAAAGTAGTGTGAAATCAAGCTAAAACTCACCGAATTCAGAACTCGGAGTCAAAGGATATTCATAAAACCGTTTACGTAAAGAAACCACATTTTGCGGCTAACTAGGTGAAACGAGACCTACTAGCCACGAGTTCTGAAATCGAAATCCGAAATGCCAGGATTGTAGAGCTCAAAAATTAGTGTGAAATCAAGCTAAAAATCACCGAATTCAGAACTCGGAGTCAACGGATATTCATAAAACCGTTTACGTAAAGAAACCACATTTCGCGGCTAACAAGGTGAAACGAGACCTAATAGCCACGAGTTCTGAAATCGAAATCCGAAAACCCAGGATTGTACAGCTCGAAAAGTAGTGTGAAATCAAGCTAAAAATCACTGAATTCAGAACTCGGAGTCAACGGATATTCATAAAACCGTTTACGTAAAGAAATCACATTTTGCGGCTAACTAGGTGAAACGAGACCAACTAGCCACGAGTTCTGAAATCAAAATCCAAAACACCAGGATTGTAGAGCTCAAAAAGTAGTGTGTAATCAAGCTAAAAATCACCGAATTCAGAACTCGGAGTCAACGGATATTCATAAAACCGTTTACGTAAAGAAACCACATTTTGCGGCTAACTAGGTGAAACGAGACCAACTAGCCACGAGTTCTGAAATCAAAATCCGAAATGCCAGGATTGTAGAGCTCGAAAAGTAGTGTGTAATCAAGCTAAAAATCACCGAATTCAGAACTCGGAGTCAACGGATATTCATAAAACCGTTTACGTAAAGTAACCACATTTCGCGGATAAATAGGTGAAACGAGACCAACTAGCCACGAGTTCTGAAATCGAAATCCAAAAATCCAAGATTGTACAGCTCGAAAAGTAGTGTTAAATCAAGCTAAAAATCACCGAATTCAGAACTCGGAGTCAACGGATATTCATAAAACCGTTTACTTAAAGAAACCACATTTCGCGGCTAACTAGGTGAAATGAGACCTACTAGCCACGAGTTCTGAAATCGAAATCCGAAACGCCAGGATTGTAGAGCTCGAAAATTAGTGTGAAATCAAGCTAAAAATCACCGAATTCAGAACTCGGAGTCAACGGATATTCATAAAACCGTTTACGTAAAGAAACCACATTTCGCGGCTAAATAGGTGAATCGAGACCTACTAGCCACGTGTTCTGAAATCCAAATCCGAAATGCCATGATTGTAGAGCTCGAAAAGTAGTGTGAAATCAAGCTAAAACTCACCGAATTCAGAACTCGGAGTCAAAGGATATTCATAAAACCGTTTACGTAAAGAAACCACATTTCGCGGCTAACTAGGTGAAACGAGACCTACTAGCCACGAGTTCTGAAATCAAAATCCGAAACGCCAGGATTGTAGAGCTCAAAAATTAGTGTGAAATCAAGCTAAAAATCACCGAATTCAGAACTCGGAGTCAACG
This sequence comes from Euonymus europaeus, assembly GCA_963580455.1. Taxonomy (NCBI): domain Eukaryota; kingdom Viridiplantae; phylum Streptophyta; class Magnoliopsida; order Celastrales; family Celastraceae; genus Euonymus; species Euonymus europaeus. The sequence goes on from OY756964.1 coordinate 1,283,148, forward strand.
GATATTCATAAAACCGTTTACGTAAAGAAACCACATTTCGCGGCTAACAAGTTGAAACGAGACCTAATAGCCACGAGTTCTGAAATCGAAATCCGAAAACCCAGGATTGTACAGCTCGAAAAGTAGTGTGAAATCAAGCTAAAAATCACCGAATTCAGAACTCGGAGTCAACGGATATTCATAAAACCGTTTACGTAAAGAAATCACATTTCGCGGCTAACTAGGTGAAACGAGACCAACTAGCCACGAGTTCTGAAATCAAAATCCAAAACACCAGGATTGTAGAGCTCGAAAAGTAGTGTGTAATCAAGCTAAAAATCACCGAATTCAGAACTCGGAGTCAACGGATATTCATAAAACCGTTTACGTAAAGAAACCACATTTTGCGGCTAACTAGGTGAAAATACACCTACTAGCCACGAGTTCTGAAATCAAAATCCGAAATGCCAGGATTGTAGAGCTCGAAAAGTAGTGTGTAATCAAGCTAAAAATCACCGAATTCAGAACTCGGAGTCAACGGATATTCATAAAACCGTTTACTTAAAGAAACCACATTTCGCGGATAAATAGGTGAAACGAGACCAACTAGCCACGAGTTCTGAAATCGAAATCCGAAAACCCAGGATTGTACAGGTCGAAAAGTAGTGTGAAATCAAGCTAAAAATCACCGAATTCAGAACTCGGAGTCAACGGATATTCATAAAACCGTTTACTTAAAGAAACCACATTTCGCGGCTAACTAGGTGAAACGAGACCTACTAGCCACGAGTTCTGAAATCGAAATCCGAAACGCCAGAATTGTAGAGCTCAAAAATTAGTGTGAAATCAAGCTAAAAATCACCGAACTCAGAACTCGGAGTCAACGGAGATTCATAAAACCGTTTACGTAAAGAAACCACATTTCGCGGCTAAATAGGTGAATCGAGACCTACTAGCCACGAGTTCTGAATTCCAAATCCAAAATGGCAGGATTGTAGACCTTGAAAAGTAGTGTGAAATCAAGCTAAAAATCACCGAATTCAGAACTCGGAGTCAACGGATATTCATAAAACCGTTTACGTAAAGAAACCACATTTCGCGGATAAATAGGTGAAACGAGACCAACTAGCCACGAGTTCTGAAATCAAAATCTGAAACGCCAGGATTGTAGAGCTCGAAAATTAGTGTTAAATCAAGCTAAAAATCACCGAACTCAGAACTCGGAGTCAACGGAGATTCATAAAACCGTTTACGTAAAGAAACCACATTTCGCGGCTAACTAGGTGAAAGGAGACCTACTGGCCACGAGTTCTGAAATCAAAATCCGAAACACCAGGATTGTAGAGCTCGAAAAGTAGTGCGAAATCTAGCTAAAAATCACCGAATTCAGAACTCGGAGTCAACGGATATTCATAAAACCGTTTACGTAAAGAAACCACATTTCGCGGCTAACTAGGTGAAACGAGACCAACTAGCCACTTGTTCTGAAATCAAAATCCGAAACTCCAGGATTGTAGAGCTCGAAAAGTAGTGTGAAATCAAGCTAAAAATCACCGAATTCAGAACTCGGAGTCAACGGATATTCATAAAACCGTTTACGTAAAGAAACCACATTTCGCGGCTAACTAGTTGAAACGAGACCAACTAGCCACGAGTTCTGAAATCAAAATCCGAAACTCCAGGATTGTAGAGCTCGAAAAGTAGTGTGAAATCAAGCTAAAAATCACCGAATTCAGAACTCGGAGTCAACGGATATTCATAAAACCGTTTACGTAAAGAAACCACATTTTGCGGCTAACTAGGTGAAAATACACCTACTAGCCACGAGTTCTGAAATCAAAATCCGAAATGCCAGGATTGTAGAGTTCGAAAAGTAGTGTGTAATCAAGCCAAAAATCACCGAATTCAGATCTCGGAGTCAACGGATATTCATAAAACCGTTTACGTAAAGAAACCACATTTCGCGGCTAACTAGGTGAAACGAGACCTACTAGCCACGAGTTCTGAAATCGAAATCCGAAACGCCAGGATTGTAGAGCTCGAAAATTAGTGTGAAATCAAGCTAAAAATCACCGAATTCAGAACTCGGAGTCAACGGATATTCATAAAACCGTTTACGTAAAGAAACCACATTTCGCGGCTAAATAGGTGAATCGAGACCTACTAGCCACGTGTTCTGAAATCCAAATCCGAAATGCCATGATTGTAGACCTCGAAAAGTAGTGTGAAATCAAGCTAAAACTCACCGAATTCAGAACTCGGAGTCAAAGGATATTCATAAAACCGTTTACGTAAAGAAACCACATTTCGCGGCTAAATAGGTGAAACGAGACCTACTAGCCACGAGTTCTGAAATCGAAATCCGAAAACCCAGGATTGTACAGCTCGAAAAGTAGTGTGAAATCAAGCTAAAAATCACCGAATTCAGAACTCGGAGTCAACGGATATTCATAAAACCGTTTACGTAAAGAAACCACATTTCGCGGCTAAATAGGTGAATCGAGACCTACTAGCCACGTGTTCTGAAATCCAAATCCAAAATGGCAGGATTGTAGACCTAGAAAAGTAGTGTGAAATCAAGCTAAAAATCACCGAATTCAGAACTCGGAGTCAAAGGATATTCATAAAACCGTTTACGTAAAGAAACCACATTTCGCGGCTAAATAGGTGAAACGAGACCAACTAGCCACGAGTTCTGAAATCAAAATCCAAAACACCAGGATTGTAGAGCTCGAAAAGTAGTGTGTAATCAAGCTAAAAATCACCGAATTCAGAACTCGGAGTCAACGGATATTCATAAAACCGTTTACGTAAAGAAACCACATTTTGCGGCTAACTAGGTGAAAATACACCTACTAGCCACGAGTTCTGAAATCAAAATCCGAAATGCCAGGATTGTAGAGTTCGAAAAGTAGTGTGTAATCAAGCCAAAAATCACCGAATTCAGATCTCGGAGTCAACGGATATTCATAAAACCGTTTACGTAAAGAAACCACATTTCGCGGCTAACTAGGTGAAACGAGACCTACTAGCCACGAGTTCTGAAATCGAAATCCGAAACGCCAGGATTGTAGAGCTCGAAAATTAGTGTGAAATCAAGCTAAAAATCACCGAATTCAGAACTCGGAGTCAACGGATATTCATAAAACCGTTTACGTAAAGAAACCACATTTCGCGGCTAAATAGGTGAATCGAGACCTACTAGCCACGTGTTCTGAAATCCAAATCCGAAATGCCATGATTGTAGACCTCGAAAAGTAGTGTGAAATCAAGCTAAAACTCACCGAATTCAGAACTCGGAGTCAAAGGATATTCATAAAACCGTTTACGTAAAGAAACCACATTTCGCGGCTAACTAGGTGAAACGAGACCTACTAGCCACGAGTTCTGAAATCAAAATCCGAAACGCCAGGATTGTAGAGCTCAAAAATTAGTGTGAAATCAAGCTAAAAATCACCGAATTCAGAACTCGGAGTCAACGGATATTCATAAAACCGTTTACGTAAAGAAACCACATTTCGCGGCTAACAAGGTGAAACGAGACCTACTAGCCACGACTTCTGAAATCGAAATCCGAAAACCCAGGATTGTACAGCTCGAAAAGTAGTGTGAAATCAAGCTAAAAATCACCGAATTCAGAACTCGGAGTCAACGGATATTCATAAAACCGTTTACGTAAAGAAATCACATTTCGCGGCTAACTAGGTGAAACGAGACCAACTAGCCACGAGTTCTGAAATCAAAATCCAAAACACCAGGATTGTAGAGCTCGAAAAGTAGTGTGTAATCAAGCTAAAAATCACCGAATTCAGAACTCGGAGTCAACGGATATTCATAAAACCGTTTACGTAAAGAAACCACATTTCGCGGCTAACAAGTTGAAACGAGACCTAATAGCCACGAGTTCTGAAATCGAAATCCGAAAACCCAGGATTGTACAGCTCGAAAAGTAGTGTGAAATCAAGCTAAAAATCACCGAATTCAGAACTCGGAGTCAACGGATATTCATAAAACCGTTTACGTAAAGAAATCACATTTCGCGGCTAACTAGGTGAAACGAGACCAACTAGCCACGAGTTCTGAAATCAAAATCCAAAACACCAGGATTGTAGAGCTCGAAAAGTAGTGTGTAATCAAGCTAAAAATCACCGAATTCAGAACTCGGAGTCAACGGATATTCATAAAACCGTTTACGTAAAGAAACCACATTTTGCGGCTAACTAGGTGAAAATACACCTACTAGCCACGAGTTCTGAAATCAAAATCCGAAATGCCAGGATTGTAGAGCTCGAAAAGTAGTGTGTAATCAAGCTAAAAATCACCGAATTCAGAACTCGGAGTCAACGGATATTCATAAAACCGTTTACTTAAAGAAACCACATTTCGCGGATAAATAGGTGAAACGAGACCAACTAGCCACGAGTTCTGAAATCGAAATCCGAAAACCCAGGATTGTACAGGTCGAAAAGTAGTGTGAAATCAAGCTAAAAATCACCGAATTCAGAACTCGGAGTCAACGGATATTCATAAAACCGTTTACTTAAAGAAACCACATTTCGCGGCTAACTAGGTGAAACGAGACCTACTAGCCACGAGTTCTGAAATCGAAATCCGAAACGCCAGAATTGTAGAGCTCAAAAATTAGTGTGAAATCAAGCTAAAAATCACCGAACTCAGAACTCGGAGTCAACGGAGATTCATAAAACCGTTTACGTAAAGAAACCACATTTCGCGGCTAAATAGGTGAATCGAGACCTACTAGCCACGAGTTCTGAATTCCAAATCCAAAATGGCAGGATTGTAGACCTTGAAAAGTAGTGTGAAATCAAGCTAAAAATCACCGAATTCAGAACTCGGAGTCAACGGATATTCATAAAACCGTTTACGTAAAGAAACCACATTTCGCGGATAAATAGGTGAAACGAGACCAACTAGCCACGAGTTCTGAAATCAAAATCTGAAACGCCAGGATTGTAGAGCTCGAAAATTAGTGTTAAATCAAGCTAAAAATCACCGAACTCAGAACTCGGAGTCAACGGAGATTCATAAAACCGTTTACGTAAAGAAACCACATTTCGCGGCTAACTAGGTGAAAGGAGACCTACTGGCCACGAGTTCTGAAATCAAAATCCGAAACACCAGGATTGTAGAGCTCGAAAAGTAGTGCGAAATCTAGCTAAAAATCACCGAATTCAGAACTCGGAGTCAACGGATATTCATAAAACCGTTTACGTAAAGAAACCACATTTCGCGGCTAACTAGGTGAAACGAGACCAACTAGCCACTTGTTCTGAAATCAAAATCCGAAACGCCAGGATTGTAGAGCTCGAAAAGTAGTGTGAAATCAAGCTAAAAATCACCGAATTCAGAACTCGGAGTCAACGGATATTCATAAAACCGTTTACGTAAAGAAACCACATTTCGCGGCTAACTAGTTGAAACGAGACCAACTAGCCACGAGTTCTGAAATCAAAATCCGAAACTCCAGGATTGTAGAGCTCGAAAAGTAGTGTGAAATCAAGCTAAAAATCACCGAATTCAGAACTCGGAGTCAACGGATATTCATAAAACCGTTTACGTAAAGAAACCACATTTTGCGGCTAACTAGGTGAAAATACACCTACTAGCCACGAGTTCTGAAATCAAAATCCGAAATGCCAGGATTGTAGAGTTCGAAAAGTAGTGTGTAATCAAGCCAAAAATCACCGAATTCAGATCTCGGAGTCAACGGATATTCATAAAACCGTTTACGTAAAGAAACCACATTTCGCGGCTAACTAGGTGAAACGAGACCTACTAGCCACGAGTTCTGAAATCGAAATCCGAAACGCCAGGATTGTAGAGCTCGAAAATTAGTGTGAAATCAAGCTAAAAATCACCGAATTCAGAACTCGGAGTCAACGGATATTCATAAAACCGTTTACGTAAAGAAACCACATTTCGCGGCTAAATAGGTGAATCGAGACCTACTAGCCACGTGTTCTGAAATCCAAATCCGAAATGCCATGATTGTAGACCTCGAAAAGTAGTGTGAAATCAAGCTAAAACTCACCGAATTCAGAACTCGGAGTCAAAGGATATTCATAAAACCGTTTACGTAAAGAAACCACATTTCGCGGCTAAATAGGTGAAACGAGACCTACTAGCCACGAGTTCTGAAATCGAAATCCGAAAACCCAGGATTGTACAGCTCGAAAAGTAGTGTGAAATCAAGCTAAAAATCACCGAATTCAGAACTCGGAGTCAACGGATATTCATAAAACCGTTTACGTAAAGAAACCACATTTCGCGGCTAAATAGGTGAATCGAGACCTACTAGCCACGTGTTCTGAAATCCAAATCCAAAATGGCAGGATTGTAGACCTAGAAAAGTAGTGTGAAATCAAGCTAAAAATCACCGAATTCAGAACTCGGAGTCAAAGGATATTCATAAAACCGTTTACGTAAAGAAACCACATTTCGCGGCTAAATAGGTGAAACGAGACCAACTAGCCACGAGTTCTGAAATCAAAATCCAAAACACCAGGATTGTAGAGCTCGAAAAGTAGTGTGTAATCAAGCTAAAAATCACCGAATTCAGAACTCGGAGTCAACGGATATTCATAAAACCGTTTACGTAAAGAAACCACATTTTGCGGCTAACTAGGTGAAAATACACCTACTAGCCACGAGTTCTGAAATCAAAATCCGAAATGCCAGGATTGTAGAGTTCGAAAAGTAGTGTGTAATCAAGCCAAAAATCACCGAATTCAGATCTCGGAGTCAACGGATATTCATAAAACCGTTTACGTAAAGAAACCACATTTCGCGGCTAACTAGGTGAAACGAGACCTACTAGCCACGAGTTCTGAAATCGAAATCCGAAACGCCAGGATTGTAGAGCTCGAAAATTAGTGTGAAATCAAGCTAAAAATCACCGAATTCAGAACTCGGAGTCAACGGATATTCATAAAACCGTTTACGTAAAGAAACCACATTTCGCGGCTAAATAGGTGAATCGAGACCTACTAGCCACGTGTTCTGAAATCCAAATCCGAAATGCCATGATTGTAGACCTCGAAAAGTAGTGTGAAATCAAGCTAAAACTCACCGAATTCAGAACTCGGAGTCAAAGGATATTCATAAAACCGTTTACGTAAAGAAACCACATTTCGCGGCTAACTAGGTGAAACGAGACCTACTAGCCACGAGTTCTGAAATCAAAATCCGAAACGCCAGGATTGTAGAGCTCAAAAATTAGTGTGAAATCAAGCTAAAAATCACCGAATTCAGAACTCGGAGTCAACGGATATTCATAAAACCGTTTACGTAAAGAAACCACATTTCGCGGCTAACAAGGTGAAACGAGACCTACTAGCCACGACTTCTGAAATCGAAATCCGAAAACCCAGGATTGTACAGCTCGAAAAGTAGTGTGAAATCAAGCTAAAAATCACCGAATTCAGAACTCGGAGTCAACGGATATTCATAAAACCGTTTACGTAAAGAAATCACATTTCGCGGCTAACTAGGTGAAACGAGACCAACTAGCCACGAGTTCTGAAATCAAAATCCAAAACACCAGGATTGTAGAGCTCGAAAAGTAGTGTGTAATCAAGCTAAAAATCACCGAATTCAGAACTCGGAGTCAACGGATATTCATAAAACCGTTTACGTAAAGAAACCACATTTTGCGGCTAACTAGGTGAAAATACACCTACTAGCCACGAGTTCTGAAATCAAAATCCGAAATGCCAGGATTGTAGAGCTCGAAAAGTAGTGTGTAATCAAGCTAAAAATCACCGAATTCAGAACTCGGAGTCAACGGATATTCATAAAACCGTTTACTTAAAGAAACCACATTTCGCGGATAAATAGGTGAAACGAGACCAACTTGCCACGAGTTCTGAAATCGAAATCCGAAAACCCAGGATTGTACAGCTCGAAAAGTAGTGTGAAATCAAGCTAAAAATCACCGAATTCAGAACTCGGAGTCAACGGATATTCATAAAACCGTTTACGTAAAGAAACCACATTTCGCGGCTAACAAGGTGAAACGAGACCTACTAGCCACGAGTTCTGAAATCGAAATCCGAAAACCCAGGATTGTACAGCTCGAAAAGTAGTGTGAAATCAAGCTAAAAATCACCGAATTCAGAACTCGGAGTCAACGGATATTCATAAAACCGTTTACGTAAAGAAATCACATTTCGCGGCTAACTAGGTGAAACGAGACCAACTAGCCACGAGTTCTGAAATCAAAATCCAAAACACCAGGATTGTAGAGCTCGAAAAGTAGTGTGTAATCAAGCTAAAAATCACCGAATTCAGAACTCGGAGTCAACGGATATTCATAAAACCGTTTACGTAAAGAAACCACATTTTGCGGCTAACTAGGTGAAAATACACCTACTAGCCACGAGTTCTGAAATCAAAATCCGAAATGCCAGGATTGTAGAGCTCGAAAAGTAGTGTGTAATCAAGCTAAAAATCACCGAATTCAGAACTCGGAGTCAACGAATATTCATAAAACCGTTTACGTAAAGAAACCACATTTCGCGGCTAACTAGGTGAAACGAGACCTACTATCCACGAGTTCTGAAATCGAAATCCGAAAACCCAGGATTGTAGAGCTCGAAAAGTAGTGTGAAATCAAGCTAAAAATCACCGAATTCAGAACTCGGAGTCAAAGGATATTCATAAAACCGTTTACGTAAAGAAACCACATTTCGCGGCTAAATAGGTGAAACGAGACCAACTAGCCACGAGTTCTGAAATCAAAATCCAAAACACCAGGATTGTAGAGCTCGAAAAGTAGTGTGTAATCAAGCTAAAAATCACCGAATTCAGAACTTGGAGTCAACGGATATTCATAAAACCGTTTACGTAAAGAAACCACATTTCGCGGCTAACTAGGTGAAACGAGACCTACTAGCGACGAGTTCTGAAATCGAAATCCGAAAACCCAGGATTTTAGAGCTCGAAAGTAGTGTGAAATCAAGCTAAAAATCACCGAATTCAGAACTCGGAGTCAACGGATATTCATAAAACCGTTTACGTAAAGAAATCACATTTCGCGGCTAACTAGGTGAAACGAGACCAACTAGCCACGAGTTCTGAAATCAAAATCCAAAACACCAGGATTGTAGAGCTCGAAAAGTAGTGTGTAATCAAGCTAAAAATCACCGAATTCAGAACTCGGAGTCAACGGATATTCATAAAACTGTTTACGTAAAGAAACCACATTTTGCGGCTAACTAGGTGAAACGAGACCTACTAGCCACGAGTTCTGAAATCAAAATCCAAAACACCAGGATTGTAGAGCTCGAAAAGTAGTGTGTAATCAAGCTAAAAATCACCGAATTTAGAACTCGGAGTCAACGGATATTCATAAAACTGTTTACGTAAAGAAACCACATTTCGCGGCTAACTTGGTGAAACGAGACCTACTAGCCACGAGTTCTGAAATCAAAATCCAAAACACCAGGATTGTAGAGCTCGAAAAGTAGTGTGTAATCAAGCTAAAAATCACCGAATTCAGAACTCGGAGTCAACGGATATTCATAAAACCGTTTACGTAAAGAAACCACATTTTGCGGCTAACTAGGTGAAAATACACCTACTGGCCACGAGTTCTGAAATCAAAATCCGAAATGCCAGGATTGTAGAGCTCGAAAAGTAGTGTGTAATCAAGCTAAAAATCACCGAATTCAGAACTCGGAGTCAACGGATATTCATAAAACCGTTTACGTAAAGAAACCACATTTCGCGGCTAACTAGGTGAAACGAGACCTACTAGCCACGAGTTCTGAAATCGAAATCCGAAAACCCAGGATTGTAGAGCTCGAAAAGTAGTGTGAAATCAAGCTAAAAATCACCGAATTCAGAACTCGGAGTCAAAGGATATTCATAAAACCGTTTACGTAAAGAAACCACATTTCGCGGCTAAATAGGTGAAACGAGACCAACTAGCCACGAGTTCTGAAATCAAAATCCAAAACACCAGGATTGTAGAGCTCGAAAAGTAGTGTGTAATCAAGCTAAAAATCACCGAATTCAGAACTCGGAGTCAACGGATATTCATAAAACCGTTTACGTAAAGAAACCACATTTTGCGGCTAACTAGGTGAAAATACACCTACTAGCCACGAGTTCTGAAATCAAAATCCGAAATGCCAGGATTGTAGAGCTCGAAAAGTAGTGTGTAATCAAGCTAAAAATCACCGAATTCAGAACTCGGAGTCAACGGATATTCATAAAACCGTTTACGTAAAGAAACCACATTTCGCGGCTAACTAGGTGAAACGAGACCTACTATCCACGAGTTCTGAAATCGAAATCCGAAAACCCAGGATTGTAGAGCTCGAAAAGTAGTGTGAAATCAAGCTAAAAATCACCGAATTCAGAACTCGGAGTCAAAGGATATTCATAAAACCGTTTACGTAAAGAAACCACATTTCGCGGCTAAATAGGTGAAACGAGACCAACTAGCCACGAGTTCTGAAATCAAAATCCAAAACACCAGGATTGTAGAGCTCGAAAAGTAGTGTGTAATCAAGCTAAAAATCACCGAATTCAGAACTCGGAGTCAACGGATATTCATAAAACCGTTTACGTAAAGAAACCACATTTCGCGGCTAACTAGGTGAAACGAGACCTACTAGCGACGAGTTCTGAAATCGAAATCCGAAAACCCAGGATTTTAGAGCTCGAAAGTAGTGTGAAATCAAGCTAAAAATCACCGAATTCAGAACTCGGAGTCAACGGATATTCATAAAACCGTTTACGTAAAGAAATCACATTTCGCGGCTAACTAGGTGAAACGAGACCAACTAGCCACGAGTTCTGAAATCAAAATCCAAAACACCAGGATTGTAGAGCTCGAAAAGTAGTGTGTAATCAAGCTAAAAATCACCGAATTCAGAACTCGGAGTCAACGGATATTCATAAAACAGTTTACGTAAAGAAACCACATTTCGCGGCTAACTAGGTGAAACGAGACCTACTAGCCACGAGTTCTGAAATCAAAATCCAAAACACCAGGATTGTAGAGCTCGAAAAGTAGTGTGTAATCAAGCTAAAAATCACCGAATTTAGAACTCGGAGTCAACGGATATTCATAAAACTGTTTACGTAAAGAAACCACATTTCGCGGCTAACTTGGTGAAACGAGACCTACTAGCCACGAGTTCTGAAATCAAAATCCAAAACACCAGGATTGTAGAGCTCGAAAAGTAGTGTGTAATCAAGCTAAAAATCACCGAATTCAGAACTCGGAGTCAACGGATATTCATAAAACCGTTTACGTAAAGAAACCACATTTTGCGGCTAACTAGGTGAAAATACACCTACTGGCCACGAGTTCTGAAATCAAAATCCGAAATGCCAGGATTGTAGAGCTCGAAAAGTAGTGTGTAATCAAGCTAAAAATCACCGAATTCAGAACTCGGAGTCAACGGATATTCATAAAACCGTTTACGTAAAGAAACCACATTTCGCGGCTAACTAGGTGAAACGAGACCTACTAGCCACGAGTTCTGAAATCGAAATCCGAAAACCCAGGATTGTAGAGCTCGAAAAGTAGTGTGAAATCAAGCTAAAAATCACCGAATTCAGAACTCGGAGTCAAAGGATATTCATAAAACCGTTTACGTAAAGAAACCACATTTCGCGGCTAAATAGGTGAAACGAGACCAACTAGCCACGAGTTCTGAAATCAAAATCCAAAACACCAGGATTGTAGAGCTCGAAAAGTAGTGTGTAATCAAGCTAAAAATCACCGAATTCAGAACTCGGAGTCAACGGATATTCATAAAACCGTTTACGTAAAGAAACCACATTTTGCGGCTAACTAGGTGAAAATACACCTACTAGCCACGAGTTCTGAAATCAAAATCCGAAATGCCAGGATTGTAGAGCTCGAAAAGTAGTGTGTAATCAAGCTAAAAATCACCGAATTCAGAACTCGGAGTCAACGGATATTCATAAAACCGTTTACGTAAAGAAACCACATTTTGCGGCTAACTAGGTGAAAATACACCTACTAGCCACGAGTTCTGAAATCAAAATCCGAAATGCCAGGATTGTAGAGCTCGAAAAGTAGTGTGTAATCAAGCTAAAAATCACCGAATTCAGAACTCGGAGTCAACGGATATTCATAAAACTGTTTACGTAAAGAAACCACATTTCGCGGCTAACTAGGTGAAACGAGACCTACTAGCCACGAGTTCTGAAATCGAAATCCGAAAACCCAGGATTGTAGAGCTCGAAAAGTAGTGTGAAATCCAGCTAAAAATCACCGAATTCAGAACTCGGAGTCAACGGATATTCATAAAACCGTTTACGTAAAAAAACCACATTTCGCGGATAAATAGGTGAAACGAGACCAACTAGCCACGAGTTCTGAAATCGAAATCCGAAAACCCAGGATTGTACAGCTCGAAAAGTAGTGTGAAATCAAGCTAAAAATCACCGAATTCAGAACTCGGAGTCAACGGATATTCATAAAACCGTTTACTTAAAGAAACCACATTTCGCGGCTAACTAGGTGAAACGAGACCTACTAGCCACGAGTTCTGAAATCGAAATCCGGAACGCCAGGATTGTAGAGCTCGAAAATTAGTGTGAAATCAAGCTAAAAATCACCGAACTCAGAACTCGGAGTCAACGGAGATTCATAAAACCGTTTACGTAAAGAAACCACATTTCGCGGCTAAATAGGTGAATCGAGACCTACTAGCCACGTGTTCTGAATTCCAAATCCAAAATGGCAGGATTGTAGACCTCGAAAAGTAGTGTGAAATCAAGCTAAAAATCACCGAATTCAGAACTCGGAGTCAAAGGATATTCATAAAACCGTTTACGTAAAGAAACCACATTTCGCGGCTAAATAGGTGAAACGAGACCAACTAGCCACGAGTTCTGAAATCAAAATCCAAAACACCAGGATTGTAGAGCTCGAAAAGTAGTGTGTAATCAAGCTAAAAATCACCGAATTCAGAACTCGGAGTCAACGGATATTCATAAAACCGTTTACGTAAAGAAACCACATTTCGCGGCTAACTAGGTGAAACGAGACCTACTAGCGACGAGTTCTGAAATCGAAATCCGAAAACCCAGGATTTTAGAGCTCGAAAGTAGTGTGAAATCAAGCTAAAAATCACCGAATTCAGAACTCGGAGTCAACGGATATTCATAAAACCGTTTACGTAAAGAAACCACATTTCGCGGCTAACTAGGTGAAACGAGACCTACTAGCCACGAGTTCTGAAATCGAAATCCGAAAACCCAGCATTGTACAGCTCGAAAAGTAGTGTGAAATCAAGCTAAAAATCACCTAATTCAGAACTCGGAGTCAACGGATATTCATTAAACCGTTTACGTAAAGAAACCACATTTCGCGGCTAACTAGGTGAAACGAGACCTACTAGCCACGAGTTCTGAAATAAAAATCCGAAACGCCAGGATTGTAGAGCTCAAAAAGTAGTGTGAAATCAAGCTAAAAATCACCGAATTCAGAACTCGGAGTCAACGGATATTCATAAAACCGTTTACGTAAAGAAGCCACATTTCGCGGCTAACTAGGTGAAACGAGACCTACTAGCCACGAGTTCTGAAATCGAAATCCGAAAACCCAGGATTGTAGAGCTCGAAAAGTAGTGTGAAATAAAGCTAAAAGTCACCGAATTCAGAACTCGGAGTCAACGGATATTCATAAAACCATTTACGTAAAGAAACCACATTTCGCGCATAACTAGGTGAAACGAGACCTACTAGCCACGAGTTCTGAAATCAAAATCCGAAATGCCAGGATTGTAGAGCTCAAAAAGTAGTGTGAAATCAAGCTAAAAATCACCGAATTCAGAACTCGGAGTCATCGGATATTCATAAAACCGTTTACGTAAAGAAACCACATTTCGCGGCTAACTAGGTGAAACGAGACCTACTAGCCACGAGTTCTGAAATCGAAATCCGAAAACGCAGGATTGTACAGCTCGAAAAGTAGTGTGAAATCAAGCTAAAAATCACCGAATTCAGAACTCGGAGTCAACGGATATTCATAAAACCGTTTACTTAAAGAAACCACATTTCGCGGCTAACTAGGTGAAACGAGACCTACTAGCCACGAGTTCTGAAATCGAAATCCGGAACGCCAGGATTGTAGAGCTCGAAAATTAGTGTGAAATCAAGCTAAAAATCACCGAACTCAGAACTCGGAGTCAACGGAGATTCATAAAACCGTTTACGTAAAGAAACCACATTTCGCGGCTAAATAGGTGAATCGAGACCTACTAGCCACGTGTTCTGAATTCCAAATCCAAAATGGCAGGATTGTAGACCTCGAAAAGTAGTGTGAAATCAAGCTAAAAATCACCGAATTCAGAACTCGGAGTCAAAGGATATTCATAAAACCGTTTACGTAAAGAAACCACATTTCGCGGCTAAATAGGTGAAACGAGACCAACTAGCCACGAGTTCTGAAATCAAAATCCAAAACACCAGGATTGTAGAGCTCGAAAAGTAGTGTGTAATCAAGCTAAAAATCACCGAATTCAGAACTCGGAGTCAACGGATATTCATAAAACCGTTTACGTAAAGAAACCACATTTCGCGGCTAACTAGGTGAAACGAGACCTACTAGCGACGAGTTCTGAAATCGAAATCCGAAAACCCAGGATTTTAGAGCTCGAAAGTAGTGTGAAATCAAGCTAAAAATCACCGAATTCAGAACTCGGAGTCAACGGATATTCATAAAACCGTTTACGTAAAGAAACCACATTTCGCGGCTAACTAGGTGAAACGAGACCTACTAGCCACGAGTTCTGAAATCGAAATCCGAAAACCCAGCATTGTACAGCTCGAAAAGTAGTGTGAAATCAAGCTAAAAATCACCTAATTCAGAACTCGGAGTCAACGGATATTCATTAAACCGTTTACGTAAAGAAACCACATTTCGCGGCTAACTAGGTGAAACGAGACCTACTAGCCACGAGTTCTGAAATAAAAATCCGAAACGCCAGGATTGTAGAGCTCAAAAAGTAGTGTGAAATCAAGCTAAAAATCACCGAATTCAGAACTCGGAGTCAACGGATATTCATAAAACCGTTTACGTAAAGAAGCCACATTTCGCGGCTAACTAGGTGAAACGAGACCTACTAGCCACGAGTTCTGAAATCGAAATCCGAAAACCCAGGATTGTAGAGCTCGAAAAGTAGTGTGAAATAAAGCTAAAAGTCACCGAATTCAGAACTCGGAGTCAACGGATATTCATAAAACCATTTACGTAAAGAAACCACATTTCGCGCATAACTAGGTGAAACGAGACCTACTAGCCACGAGTTCTGAAATCAAAATCCGAAATGCCAGGATTGTAGAGCTCAAAAAGTAGTGTGAAATCAAGCTAAAAATCACCGAATTCAGAACTCGGAGTCATCGGATATTCATAAAACCGTTTACGTAAAGAAACCACATTTCGCGGCTAACTAGGTGAAACGAGACCTACTAGCCACGAGTTCTGAAATCGAAATCCGAAAACGCAGGATTGTACAGCTCGAAAAGTAGTGTGAAATCAAGCTAAAAATCACCGAATTCAGAACTCGGAGTCAACGGATATTCATAAAACCGTTTACGTAAAGAAACCACATTTCGCGGCTAACTAGGTGAAACGAGACCTACTAGCCACGAGTTCTGAAATCGAAATCCGAAAACCCAGGATTGTAGAGCTCGAAAAGTAGTGTGAGATCAAGCTAAAAATCACCGAATTCAGAACTCGGAGTCAACGGATATTCATAAAACCGTTTACGTAAAGAAACCACATTTCGCGGCTAACTAGGTGAAACGAGACCTACTAGCCACGAGTTCTGAAATCGAAATCCGAAAACCCAGGATTGTACAGCTCGAAAAGTAGTGTGAAATCAGGCTAAAAATCACCGAATTCAGAACTCGGAGTCAACGGATATTCATAAAACCGTTTACGTAAAGAAACCACATTTCGCGGCTAACTAGGTGAAAGGAGACCTACTAGCCACGAGTTCTGAAATCGAAATCCAAAACACCAGGATTGTAGAGCTCGAAAAGTAGTGTGTAATCAAGCTAAAAATCACCGAATTCAGAACTCGGAGTCAACGGATATTCATAAAACCGTTTACGTAAAGAAACCACATTTTGCGGCTAACTAGGTGAAAGGAGACCTACTAGCCACGAGTTCTGAAATCGAAATCCAAAACACCAGGATTGTAGAGCTCGAAAAGTAGTGTGAAATCAAGCTAAAAATCACCGAATTCAGAACTCGGAGTCAAAGGATATTCATAAAACCGTTTACGTAAAGAAACCACATTTCGCGGCTAAATAGGTGAAACGAGACCAACTAGCCACGAGTTCTGAAATCAAAATCCAAAACACCAGGATTGTAGAGCTCGAAAAGTAGTGTGTAATCAAGCTAAAAATCACCGAATTCAGAACTCGGAGTCAACGGATATTCATAAAACCGTTTACGTAAAGAAACCACATTTTGCGGCTAACTAGGTGAAAATACACCTACTAGCCACGAGTTCTGAAATCAAAATCCGAAATGCCAGGATTGTAGAGCTCGAAAAGTAGTGTGTAATCAAGCTAAAAATCACCGAATTCAGAACTCGGAGTCAACGGATATTCATAAAACTGTTTACGTAAAGAAACCACATTTCGCGGCTAACTAGGTGAAACGAGACCTACTAGCCACGAGTTCTGAAATCGAAATCCGAAAATCCAGGATTGTAGAGCTCGAAAAGTAGTGTGAAATCAAGCTAAAAATCACCGAATTCAGAACTCGGAGCAACGGATATTCATAAAACCGTTTACTTAAAGAAACCACATTTCGCGGCTAACTAGGTGAAATGAGACCTACTAGCCACGAGTTCTGAAATCGAAATCCGAAACGCCAAGATTGTAGAGCTCGAAAATTAGTGTGAAATCAAGCTAAAAATCACCGAACTCAGAACTCGGAGTCAACGGAGATTCATAAAACCGTTTACGTAAAGAAACCACATTTCGCGGCTAAATAGGTGAATCGAGACCTACTAGCCACGTGTTCTGAATTCCAAATCCAAAATTGCAGGATTGTAGACCTCGAAAAGTAGTGTGAAATCAAGCTAAAAATCACCGAATTCAGAACTCGGAGTCAAAGGATATTCATAAAACCGTTTACGTAAAGAAACCACATTTCGCGGCTAAATAGGTGAAACGAGACCAACTAGCCACGAGTTCTGAAATCAAAATCCAAAACACCAGGATTGTAGAGCTCGAAAAGTAGTGTGTAATCAAGCTAAAAATCACCGAATTCAGAACTCGGAGTCAACGGATATTCATAAAACCGTTTACGTAAAGAAACCACATTTCGCGGCTAACTAGGTGAAACGAGACCTACTAGCGACGAGTTCTGAAATCGAAATCCGAAAACCCAGGATTGTAGAGCTCGAAAGTAGTGTGAAATCAAGCTAAAAATCACCGAATTCAGAACTCGGAGTCAACGGATATTCATAAAACCGTTTACGTAAAGAAACCACATTTCGCGGCTAACTAGGTGAAACGAGACCTACTAGCCACGAGTTTTGAAATCGAAATCCGAAAACCCAGCATTGTACAGCTCGAAAAGTAGTGTGAAATCAAGCTAAAAATCACCTAATTCAGAACTCGGAGTCAACGGATATTCATAAAACCGTTTACTTAAAGAAACCACATTTCGCGGCTAACTAGGTGAAATGAGACCTACTAGCCACGAGTTCTGAAATCGAAATCCGAAACGCCAGGATTGTAGAGCTCGAAAATTAGTGTGAAATCAAGCTAAAAATCACCGAACTCAGAACTCGGAGTCAACGGAGATTCATAAAACCGTTTACGTAAAGAAACCACATTTCGCGGCTAAATAGGTGAATCGAGACCTACTAGCCACGTGTTCTGAATTCCAAATCCAAAATGGCAGGATTGTAGACCTTGAAAAGTAGTGTGAAATCAAGCTAAAAATCACCGAATTCAGAACTCGGAGTCAAAGGATATTCATAAAACCGTTTACGTAAAGAAACCACATTTCGCGGCTAAATAGGTGAAACGAGACCAACTAGCCACGAGTTCTGAAATCAAAATCCAAAACACCCGGATTGTAGAGCTCGAAAAGTAGTGTGTAATCAAGCTAAAAATCACCGAATTCAGAACTCGGAGTCAACGGATATTCATAAAACCGTTTACGTAAAGAAACCACATTTTGCGGCTAACTAGGTGAAAGGAGACCTACTAGCCACGAGTTCTGAAATCGAAATCCAAAACACCAGGATTGTAGAGCTCGAAAAGTAGTGTGAAATCAAGCTAAAAATCACCGAATTCAGAACTCGGAGTCAAAGGATATTCATAAAACCGTTTACTTAAAGAAACCACATTTCGCGGCTAAATAGGTGAAACGAGACCAACTAGCCACGAGTTCTGAAATCAAAATCCAAAACACCAGGATTGTAGAGCTCGAAAAGTAGTGTGTAATCAAGCTAAAAATCACCGAATTCAGAACTCGGAGTCAACGGATATTCATAAAACCGTTTACGTAAAGAAACCACATTTTGCGGCTAACTAGGTGAAAATACACCTACTAGCCACGAGTTCTGAAATCAAAATCCGAAATGCCAGGATTGTAGAGCTCGAAAAGTAGTGTGTAATCAAGCTAAAAATCACCGAATTCAGAACTCGGAGTCAACGGATATTCATAAAACCGTTTACGTAAAAAAACCACATTTCGCGGATAACTAGGTGAAACGAGACCTACTAGCCACGAGTTCTGAAATCGAAATCCGAAAATCCAGGATTGTAGAGCTCGAAAAGTAGTGTGAAATCAAGCTAAAAATCACCGAATTCAGAACTCGGAGTCAACGGATATTCATAAAACCGTTTACGTAAAAAAACCACATTTCGCGGATAAATAGGTGAAACGAGACCTACTAGCCACGAGTTCTGAAATCGAAATCCGAAAATCCAGGATTGTAGAGCTCGAAAAGTAGTGTGAAATCAAGCTAAAAATCACCGAATTCAGAACTCGGAGTCAACGGATATTCATAAAACCGTTTACGTAAAAAAACCACATTTCGCGGATAAATAGGTGAAACGAGACCAACTAGCCACGAGTTCTGAAATCGAAATCCGAAAACCCAGGATTGTACAGCTCGAAAAGTAGTGTGAAATCAAGCTAAAAATCACCGAATTCAGAACTCGGAGTCAACGGATATTCATAAAACCGTTTACTTAAAGAAACCACATTTCGCGGCTAACTAGGTGAAATGAGACCTACTAGCCACGAGTTCTGAAATCGAAATCCGAAACGCCAGGATTGTAGAGCTCGAAAATTAGTGTGAAATCAAGCTAAAAATCACCGAACTCAGAACTCGGAGTCAACGGAGATTCATAAAACCGTTTACGTAAAGAAACCACATTTCGCGGCTAAATAGGTGAATCGAGACCTACTAGCCACGTGTTCTGAATTCCAAATCCAAAATGGCAGGATTGTAGACCTCGAAAAGTAGTGTGAAATCAAGCTAAAATCACCGAATTCAGAACTCGGAGTCAACGGATATTCATAAAACTGTTTACGTAAAGAAACCACATTTCGCGGCTAACTAGGTGAAACGAGACCTACTAGCCACGAGTTCTGAAATCGAAATCCGAAAATCCAGGATTGTAGAGCTCGAAAAGTAGTGTGAAATCAAGCTAAAAATCACCGAATTCAGAACTCGGAGTCAACGGATATTCATAAAACCGTTTACGTAAAAAAACCACATTTCGCGGATAAATAGGTGAAACGAGACCAACTAGCCACGAGTTCTGAAATCGAAATCCGAAAACCCAGGATTGTACAGCTCGAAAAGTAGTGTGAAATCAAGCTAAAAATCACCGAATTCAGAACTCGGAGCAACGGATATTCATAAAACCGTTTACTTAAAGAAACCACATTTCGCGGCTAACTAGGTGAAATGAGACCTACTAGCCACGAGTTCTGAAATCGAAATCCGAAACGCCAAGATTGTAGAGCTCGAAAATTAGTGTGAAATCAAGCTAAAAATCACCGAACTCAGAACTCGGAGTCAACGGAGATTCATAAAACCGTTTACGTAAAGAAACCACATTTCGCGGCTAAATAGGTGAATCGAGACCTACTAGCCACGTGTTCTGAATTCCAAATCCAAAATTGCAGGATTGTAGACCTCGAAAAGTAGTGTGAAATCAAGCTAAAAATCACCGAATTCAGAACTCGGAGTCAAAGGATATTCATAAAACCGTTTACGTAAAGAAACCACATTTCGCGGCTAAATAGGTGAAACGAGACCAACTAGCCACGAGTTCTGAAATCAAAATCCAAAACACCAGGATTGTAGAGCTCGAAAAGTAGTGTGTAATCAAGCTAAAAATCACCGAATTCAGAACTCGGAGTCAACGGATATTCATAAAACCGTTTACGTAAAGAAACCACATTTCGCGGCTAACTAGGTGAAACGAGACCTACTAGCGACGAGTTCTGAAATCGAAATCCGAAAACCCAGGATTGTAGAGCTCGAAAGTAGTGTGAAATCAAGCTAAAAATCACCGAATTCAGAACTCGGAGTCAACGGATATTCATAAAACCGTTTACGTAAAGAAACCACATTTCGCGGCTAACTAGGTGAAACGAGACCTACTAGCCACGAGTTTTGAAATCGAAATCCGAAAACCCAGCATTGTACAGCTCGAAAAGTAGTGTGAAATCAAGCTAAAAATCACCTAATTCAGAACTCGGAGTCAACGGATATTCATTAAACCGTTTACGTAAAGAAACCACATTTCGCGGCTAACTAGGTGAAACGAGACCTACTAGCCACGAGTTCTGAAATAAAAATCCGAAACGCCAGGATTGTAGAGCTCAAAAAGTAGTGTGAAATCAAGCTAAAAATCACCGAATTCAGAACTCGGAGTCAACGGATATTCATAAAACCGTTTACGTAAAGAAACCACATTTCGCGGCTAACTAGGTGAAACGAGACCTACTAGCCACGAGTTCTGAAATCGAAATCCGAAAACCCAGGATTGTAGAGCTCGAAAAGTAGTGTGAAATAAAGCTAAAAGTCACCGAATTCAGAACTCGGAGTCAACGGATATTCATAAAACCATTTACGTAAAGAAACCACATTTCGCGCATAACTAGGTGAAATGAGACCTACTAGCCACGAGTTCTGAAATCAAAATCCGAAATGCCAGGATTGTAGAGCTCAAAAAGTAGTGTGAAATCAAGCTAAAAATCACCGAATTCAGAACTCGGAGTCATCGGATATTCATAAAACCGTTTACGTAAAGAAAGCACATTTCGCGGCTAACTAGGTGAAACGAGACCTACTAGCCACGAGTTCTGAAATCGAAATCCGAAAACGCAGGATTGTACAGCTCGAAAAGTAGTGTGAAATCAAGCTAAAAATCACCGAATTCAGAACTCGGAGTCAACGGATATTCATAAAACCGTTTACGTAAAGAAACCACATTTCGCGGCTAACTAGGTGAAACGAGACCTACTAGCCACGAGTTCTGAAATCGAAATCCGAAAACCCAGGATTGTAGAGCTCGAAAATTAGTGTGAGATCAAGCTAAAAATCACCGAATTCAGAACTCGGAGTCAACGGATATTCATAAAACCGTTTACGTAAAGAAACCACATTTCGCGGCTAACTAGGTGAAACGAGACCTACTAGCCACGAGTTCTGAAATCGAAATCCGAAAACCCAGGATTGTACAGCTCGAAAAGTAGTGTGAAATCAAGCTAAAAATCACCGAATTCAGAACTCGGAGTCAACGGATATTCATAAAACCGTTTACGTAAAGAAACCACATTTCGCGGCTAACTAGGTAAAAGGAGACCTACTAGCCACGAGTTCTGAAATCGAAATCCGAAAACCCAGGATTGTAGAGCTCGAAAAGTAGTGTGAAATCAAGCTAAAAATCACCGAATTCAGAACTCGGAGTCAACGGATATTCATAAAACCGTTTACGTAAAGAAACCACATTTCGCGGCTAACTAGGTGAAACGAGACCTACTAGCCACGAGTTCTGAAATCAAAATCCAAAACGCCAGGATTGTAGAGCTCAAAAAGTAGTGTGAAATCAAGCTAAAAATCACCGAATTCAGAACTCGGAGTCATCGGATATTCATAAAACCGTTTACGTAAAGAAACCACATTTCGCAGATAACTAGGTGAAACGAGACCTACTAGCCACGAGTTCTGAAATCGAAATCCAAAAACGCAGGATTGTACAGCTCGAAAAGTAGTGTGAAATCAAGCTAAAAATCACCGAATTCAGAACTCGGAGTCAACGGATATTCATAAAACCGTTTACGTAAAGAAACCACATTTCGAGGCTAACTAGGTGAAACGAGACCTACAAGCCACGAGTTCTGAAATCGAAATCCGAAAACCAAGGATTGTAGAGCTCGAAAAGTAGTGTGAGATCAAGCTAAAAATCACCGAATTCAGAACTCGGAGTCAACGGATATTCATAAAACCGTTTACGTAAAGAAACCACATTTCGCGGCTAACTAGGTGAAATGAGACCTACTAGCCACGAGTTCTGAAATCGAAATCCGAAAACCCAGGATTGTACAGCTCGAAAAGTAGTGTGAAATCAAGCTAAAAATCACCGAATTCAGAACTCGGAGTCAACGGATATTCATTAAACCGTTTACGTAAAGAAACCACATTTCGCGGCTAACTAGGTGAAACGAGACCTACTAGCCACGAGTTCTGAAATCAAAATCCGAAACGCCAGGATTGTAGAGCTCAAAAAGTAGTGTGAAATCAAGCTAAAAATCACCGACTTCAGAACTCGGAGTCAACGGATATTCATAAAACCGTTTACGTAAAGAAACCACATTTCGCGGCTAACTAGGTGAAACAAGACCTACTAGCCACGAGTTCTGAAATCGAAATCCGAAAACCCAGGATAGTAGAGCTCGAAAAGTAGTGTGAAATAAAGCTAAAAATCACCGAATTCAGAACTCGGAGTCAACGGATATTCATAAAACCGTTTACGTAAAGAAACCACATTTCGCGGCTAACTAGGTGAAACGAGACCTACTAGCCACGAGTTCTGAAATCAAAATCCGAAACACCAGGATTGTAGAGCTCAAAAAGTAGTGTGAAATCAAGCTAAAAATCACCGAATTCAGAACTCGGAGTCATCGGATATTCATAAAACCGTTTACGTAAAGAAACCACATTTCGCAGCTAACTAGGTGAAATGAGACCTACTAGCCACGAGTTCTGAAATCGAAATCCAAAAACGCAGGATTGTACAGCTCGAAAAGTAGTGTGAAATCAAGCTAAAAATCACCGAATTCAGAACTCGGAGTCAACGGATATTCATAAAACCGTTTACGTAAAGACACCACATTTCGCGGCTAACTAGGTGAAACGAGACCTACAAGCCACGAGTTCTGAAATCGAAATCCGAAAACCCAGGATTGTAGAGCTCGAAAAGTAGTGTGAGATCAAGCTAAAAATCACCGAATTCAGAACTCGGAGTCAACGGATATTCATAAAACCGTTTACGTAAAGAAACCACATTTCGCGGCTAACTAGGTGAAACGAGACCTACTAGCCACGAGTTCTGAAATCGAAATCCAAAAACCCAGGATTGTACAGCTCGAAAAGTAGTGTGAAATCAAGCTAAAAATCACCGAATTCAGAACTCGGAGTCAACGGATATTCATAAAACCGTTTACGTAAAGAAACCACATTTCGCGGCTAACTAGGTGAAAGGAGACCTACTAGCCACGAGTTCTGAAATCAAAATCCGAAACGCCAGGATTGTAGAGCTCAAAAAGTAGTGTGAAATCAAGCTAAAAATCACCGAATTCAGAACTCGGAGTCAACGGATATTCATAAAACCGTTTACGTAAAGAAACCACATTTCGCGGCTAAATAGGTGAATCGAGACCTAGTAGCCTCGTGTTCTGAAATTCAAATCCGAAATGCTAGGATTGTAGACCTCGAAAAGTAGTGTGAAATCAAGCTAAAAATCATCGAATTCAGAACTCGGAGTCAAAGGATATTCATAAAACCGTTTACGTAAAGAAACCACATTTCGCGGCTAAATAGGTGAAACGAGACCGTGTGAAACGAGACCTACTAGCCACGAGTTCTGAAATCGAAATCCGAAAATCCAGGATTGTACAGCTCGAAAAGTAGTGTGAAATCAAGCTAAAAATCACCGAATTCAGAACTCGGAGTCAACGGATATTCGTAAAACCGTTTATGTAAAGAAACCACATTTCGCGGCTAACTAGGTGAAACGATACCTACTAGCCACGAGTTCTGAAATCAAAATCCGAAAACCCAGGATTGTAGAGCTCGAAAATTAGTGTAAAATCAAGCTAAAAATCACCGAGTTCAGAACTCGGAGTCAACGGATATTCATAAAACCGTTTACGTAAAGAAATCACATTTCGCGGCTAACTAGGTTAAACGAGACCAACTAGCCACGAGTTCTGAAATCAAAATCCGAAATGCCAGGATTTTAGAGCTCAAAAAGTAGTGTGAAATCAAGCTAAAAATCACCGAATTCAGAACTCGGAGTCATCGGATATTCATAAAACCGTTTACGTAAAGAAACCACATTTCGCAGCTAACTAGGTGAAACGAGACCTACTAGCCACGAGTTCTGAAATCGAAATCCAAAAACGCAGGATTGTACAGCTCGAAAAGTAGTGTGAAATCAAGCTAAAAATCACCGAATTCAGAACTCGGAGTCAACGGATATTCATAAAACCGTTTACGTAAAGAAACCACATTTCGCGGCTAACTAGGTGAAACGAGACCTACAAGCCACGAGTTCTGAAATCGAAATCCGAAAAACCAGGATTGTAGAGCTCGAAAAGTAGTGTGAGATCAAGCTAAAAATCACCGAATTCAGAACTCGGAGTCAACGGATATTCATAAAACCGTTTACGTAAAGAAACCACATTTCGCGGCTAACTAGGTGAAACTAGACCTACTAGCCACGAGTTCTGAAATCGAAATCCGAAAACCCAGGATTGTACAGCTCGAAAAGTAGTGTGAAATCAAGCTAAAAATCACCGAATTCAGAACTCGGAGTCAACGGATATTCATAAAACCGTTTACGTAAAGAAACCACATTTCGCGGCTAAATAGGTGAATCGAGACCTACTAGCCTCGTGTTCTGAAATCCAAATCCGAAATTCTAGGATTGTAGACCTCGAAAAGTAGTGTGAAATCAAGCTAAAAATCACCGAATTCAGAACTCGGAGTCAAAGGATATTCATAAAACCGTTTACGTAAAGAAACCACATTTCGCGGCTAAATAGGTGAAACGAGACCATCTAGCCACGAGTTCTGAAATCAGAATCCAAAACGCCAGGATTGTAGAGCTCGAAAAGTAGTGTGTAATCAAGCTAAAAATCACCGAATTCGGAACTCGGAGTCAACGGATATTCATAAAACCGTTTATGTAAAGAAACCACATTTCGCGGCTAACTAGGTGAAAATAGACCTACTAGCCACGAGTTCTGAAATCAAAATCTAAAATGCCAGGATTGTAGAGCTCGAAAAGTAGTGTGTAATCAAGCTAAAAATCACCGAATTCAGAACTCGGAGTCAACGGATATTCATAAAACCGTTTACGTAAAGAAACCACATTTCGCGGCTAACTAGGTGAAACGAGACCTACTAGCCACGAGTTCTGAAATCGAAATCCGAAAATCCAGGATTGTACAGCTCGAAAAGTAGTGTGAAATCAAGCTAAAAATCACCGAATTCAGAACTCGGAGTCAACGGATATTCATAAAACCGTTTACGTAAAGAAACCACATTTCGCGGCTAAATAGGTGAATCGAGACCTAGTAGCCTCGTGTTCTGAAATTCAAATCCGAAATGCTAGGATTGTAGACCTCGAAAAGTAGTGTGAAATCAAGCTAAAAATCATCGAATTCAGAACTCGGAGTCAAAGGATATTCATAAAACCGTTTACGTAAAGAAACCACATTTCGCGGCTAAATAGGTGAAACGAGACCGTGTGAAACGAGACCTACTAGCCACGAGTTCTGAAATCGAAATCCGAAAATCCAGGATTGTACAGCTCGAAAAGTAGTGTGAAATCAAGCTAAAAATCACCGAATTCAGAACTCGGAGTCAACGGATATTCGTAAAACCGTTTATGTAAAGAAACCACATTTCGCGGCTAACTAGGTGAAACGATACCTACTAGCCACGAGTTCTGAAATCAAAATCCGAAAACCCAGGATTGTAGAGCTCGAAAATTAGTGTAAAATCAAGCTAAAAATCACCGAGTTCAGAACTCGGAGTCAACGGATATTCATAAAACCGTTTACGTAAAGAAATCACATTTCGCGGCTAACTAGGTTAAACGAGACCAACTAGCCACGAGTTCTGAAATCAAAATCCGAAATGCCAGGATTTTAGAGCTCAAAAAGTAGTGTGAAATCAAGCTAAAAATCACCGAATTCAGAACTCGGAGTCATCGGATATTCATAAAACCGTTTACGTAAAGAAACCACATTTCGCAGCTAACTAGGTGAAACGAGACCTACTAGCCACGAGTTCTGAAATCGAAATCCAAAAACGCAGGATTGTACAGCTCGAAAAGTAGTGTGAAATCAAGCTAAAAATCACCGAATTCAGAACTCGGAGTCAACGGATATTCA
Source organism: Euonymus europaeus (assembly GCA_963580455.1). NCBI lineage: Eukaryota > Viridiplantae > Streptophyta > Magnoliopsida > Celastrales > Celastraceae > Euonymus > Euonymus europaeus. The sequence continues at coordinate 1,309,819 of OY756964.1, forward strand.
TAAAACCGTTTACGTAAAGAAACCACATTTCGCGGCTAACTAGGTGAAACGAGACCTACAAGCCACGAGTTCTGAAATCGAAATCCGAAAAACCAGGATTGTAGAGCTCGAAAAGTAGTGTGAGATCAAGCTAAAAATCACCGAATTCAGAACTCGGAGTCAACGGATATTCATAAAACCGTTTACGTAAAGAAACCACATTTCGCGGCTAACTAGGTGAAACTAGACCTACTAGCCACGAGTTCTGAAATCGAAATCCGAAAACCCAGGATTGTACAGCTCGAAAAGTAGTGTGAAATCAAGCTAAAAATCACCGAATTCAGAACTCGGAGTCAACGGATATTCATAAAACCGTTTACGTAAAGAAACCACATTTCGCGGCTAAATAGGTGAATCGAGACCTACTAGCCTCGTGTTCTGAAATCCAAATCCGAAATTCTAGGATTGTAGACCTCGAAAAGTAGTGTGAAATCAAGCTAAAAATCACCGAATTCAGAACTCGGAGTCAAAGGATATTCATAAAACCGTTTACGTAAAGAAACCACATTTCGCGGCTAAATAGGTGAAACGAGACCATCTAGCCACGAGTTCTGAAATCAGAATCCAAAACGCCAGGATTGTAGAGCTCGAAAAGTAGTGTGTAATCAAGCTAAAAATCACCGAATTCGGAACTCGGAGTCAACGGATATTCATAAAACCGTTTATGTAAAGAAACCACATTTCGCGGCTAACTAGGTGAAAATAGACCTACTAGCCACGAGTTCTGAAATCAAAATCTAAAATGCCAGGATTGTAGAGCTCGAAAAGTAGTGTGTAATCAAGCTAAAAATCACCGAATTCAGAACTCGGAGTCAACGGATATTCATAAAACCGTTTACGTAAAGAAACCACATTTCGCGGCTAACTAGGTGAAACGAGACCTACTAGCCACGAGTTCTGAAATCGAAATCCGAAAATCCAGGATTGTACAGCTCGAAAAGTAGTGTGAAATCAAGCTAAAAATCACCGAATTCAGAACTCGGAGTCAACGGATATTCATAAAACCGTTTACGTAAAGAAACCACATTTCACGGCTAACTAGGTGAAACGAGACCTACTAGCCACGAGTTCTGAAATCGAAATCCGAAAACCCAGGATTGTAGAGCTCGAAAAGTAGTGTGAGATCAAGCTAAAAATCACCGAATTCAGAACTCGGAGTCAACGGATATTCATAAAACCGTTTACGTAAAGAAACCACATTTCGCGGCTAACTAGGTGAAACGAGACCTACTAGCCACGAGTTATGAAATCAAAATCCGAAACGCCAGGATTGTAGAGCTCGAAAAGTAGTGTGAAATCAAGCTAAAAATCACCGAATTGAGAACTCGGAGTCAACGGATATTCATAAAACCGTTTACGTAAAGAAACCACATTTCGCGGCTAACTAGGTGAAACGAGACCTACTAGCCACGAGTTCTGAAATCGAAATCCGAAAACCCAGGATTTTACAGCTCGAAAAGTAGTGTGAAATCAAGCTAAAAATCACCGAATTCAGAACTCGGAGTCAACGGATATTCATAAAACCGTTTACGTAAAGAAACCACATTTCGCGGCTAACTAGGTGAAACGAGACCTACTAGCCACGAGTTCTTAAATCGAAATCCGAAACGCCAGGATTGTAGAGCTCAAAAAGTAGTGTGAAATCAAGCTAAAAATCACCGAATTCAGAACTCGGAGTCAACGGATATTCATAAAACCGTTTACGTAAAGAAACCACATTTCGCGGCTAACTAGGTGAAACGAGACCTACTAGCCACGAGTTCTGAAATCGAAATCCGAAATCCCAGGATTGTACAGCTCGAAAAGTAGTGTGAAATCAAGCTAAAAATCACCGAATTCAGAACTCAGAGTCAACGGATATTCATAAAACCGTTTACGTATAGAAATCACATTTCGCGGCTAACTAGGTGAAACGAGACCTACTAGCCACGAGTTCTGAAATCGAAATCCGAAAACCCAGGATTGTAGAGCTCGAAAATTAGTGTAAAATCAAGCTAAAAATCACCGAGTTCAGAACTCGGAGTCAACGGATATTCATAAAACCGTTTACGTAAAGAAATCACATTTCGCGGCTAACTAGGTTAAACGAGACCAAGTAGCCACGAGTTCTGAAATCAAAATCCGAAACACCAGGATCGTAGAGCTCAAAAAGTAGTGTGAAATCAAGCAAAAAATCACCGAATTCAGAACTCGGAGTCAACGGATATTCATAAAACCGTTTACGTATAGAAATCACATTTCGCGGCTAACTAGGTGAAACGAGACCTACTAGCCACGAGTTCTGAAATCGAAATCCGAAAACCCAGGATTGTAGAGCTCGAAAATTAGTGTAAAATCAAGCTAAAAATCACCGAGTTCAGAACTCGGAGTCAACGGATATTCATAAAACCGTTTACGTAAAGAAATCACATTTCGCGGCTAACTAGGTTAAACGAGACCAACTAGCCACGAGTTCTGAAATCAAAATCCGAAACGCCAGGATCGTAGAGCTCGAAAAGTAGTGTGAAATCAAGCAAAAAATCACCGAATTCATAAATCGGAGTCAACGGATATTCATAAAACCGTTTACGTAAAGAAACCACATTTCACGGCTAACTAGGTTAAACGAGACCTAGTACCCACGATTTCTGAAATCGAAATCCGAAAACCCAGGATTGTACAACTCGAAAAGTAGTGTGAAATCAAGCTAAAAATCACCGAATTCAAAACTCGGAGTCAACGGATATTCATAAAACCGTTTACGTAAAGAAACCACATTTCGGGGATAAATAGGTGAAACGAGACCAACTAGCCACGAGTTCTGAAATCAAAATCCGAAACGCCAGGATTTTAGAGCTCGAAAAGTAGTGTGAAATCAAGCTAAAAATCACCGAATTCAGAACTCGGAGTCAACGGATATTCATAAAACCGTTTACGTAAAGAAACCACATTTCGAGGATAAATAGGTGAAACGAGACCAACTAGCCACGAGTTCTGAAATCAAAATCCGAAACGCCAGGATTGTAGAGCTCGAAAAGTAGTGTGAAATCAAGCTAAAAATCACCGAATTCAGAACTCGGAGTCAACGGATATTCATAAAACCGTTTACGTAAAGAAACCACATTTCGCGGCTAAATAGGTGAATCGAGACCTACTAGCCACGTGTTCTGAAATCCAAATCCGAAATCCTAGGATTGTAGACCTCGAAAAGTAGTGTGAAATCAAGCTAAAAATCACCGAATTCAGAACTCGGAGTCAAAGGATATTCATAAAACCGTTTACGTAAAGAAACCACATTTCGCGGCTAAATAGGTGAAACGAGACCATGTGAAACGAGACCTACTAGCCACGAGTTCTGAAATCGAAATCCGAAAATCCAGGATTGTACAGCTCGAAAAGTAGTGTGAAATCAAGCTAAAAATCACCGAATTCAGAACTCGAAGTCAACGGATATTCATAAAACCGTTTACGTAAAGAAACCACATTTCGCGTCTAACTAGGTGAAACGAGACCTACTAGCCACGAGTTCTGAAATCAAAATCCGAAACGCCAGGATTGTAGAGCTCAAAAAGTAGTGTGAAATCAAGCTAAAAATCACCGAATTCAGAACTCGGAGTCAACGGATATTCATAAAACCGTTTACGTATAGAAATCACATTTCGCGGCTAACTAGGTGAAACGAGACCTACTAGCCACGAGTTCTGAAATCGAAATCCGAAAACCCAGGATTGTAGAGCTCGAAAATTAGTGTAAAATCAAGCTAAAAATCACCGAGTTCAGAACTCGGAGTCAACGGATATTCATAAAACCGTTTACGTAAAGAAATCACATTTCGCGGCTAACTAGGTTAAACGAGACCAACTAGCCACGAGTTCTGAAATCAAAATCCGAAACACCAGGATCGTAGAGCTCGAAAAGTAGTGTGAAATCAAGCAAAAAATCACCGAATTCAGAACTCGGAGTCAACGGATATTCATAAAACCGTTTACGTAAAGAAACCACATTTCGCGGCTAACTAGGTTAAACGAGACCTAGTACCCACGATTTCTGAAATCGAAATCCGAAAAACCAGGATTGTACAACTCGAAAAGTAGTGTGAAATCAAGCTAAAAATCACCGAATTCAGAACTCGGAGTCAACGGATATTCATAAAACCGTTTACGTAAAGAAACCACATTTCGGGGATAAATAGGTGAAACGAGACCAACTAGCCACGAGTTCTGAAATCAAAATCCGAAAAGCCAGGATTTTAGAGCTCGAAAAGTAGTGTGAAATCAAGCTAAAAATCACCGAATTCAGAACTCGGAGTCAACGGATATTCATAAAACCGTTTACGTAAAGAAACCACATTTCGCGGCTAAATAGGTGAATCGAGACCTACTAGCCTCGTGTTCTGAAATCCAAATCCGAAATGCTAGGATTGTAGACCTCGAAAAGTAGTGTGAAATCAAGCTAAAAATCACCGAATTCAGAACTCGGAGTCAAAGGATATTCATAAAACCGTTTACGTAAAGAAACCACATTTCGCGGCTAAATAGGTGAAACGAGACCATCTAGCCACGAGTTCTGAAATCAGAATCCAAAACGCCAGGATTGTAGAGCTCGAAAAGTAGTGTGTAATCAAGCTAAAAATCACCGAATTCGGAACTCGGAGTCAACGGATATTCATAAAACCGTTTATGTAAAGAAACCACATTTCGCGGCTAACTAGGTGAAAATAGACCTACTAGCCACGAGTTCTGAAATCAAAATCCGAAACGCTAGGATTGTAGAGCTCGAAAAGTAGTGTGAAATCAAGCTAAAAATCACCGAATTCAGAACTCGGAGTCAACGGATATTCATAAAACCGTTTACGTAAAGAAACCACATTTCGCGGCTAACTAGGTGAAACGAGACCTACTAGCCACGAGTTCTGAAATCGAAATCCGAAAATCCAGGATTGTACAGCTCGAAAAGTAGTGTGAAATCAAGCTAAAAATCACCGAATTCAGAACTCGGAGTCAACGGATATTCTAAAACCGTTTACGTAAAGAAACCACATTTCACGGCTAACTAGGTGAAACATGACCTACTAGCCACGAGTTCTGAAATCGAAATCCGAAAACCCAGGATTGTAGAGCTCGAAAAGTAGTGTGAGATCAAGCTAAAAATCACCGAATTCAGAACTCGGAGTCAACGGATATTCATAAAACCGTTTACGTAAAGAAACCACATTTCGCCGCTAACTAGGTGAAACGAGACCTACTAGCCACGAGTTATGAAATCAAAATCCGAAACGCCAGGATTGTAGAGCTCGAAAAGTAGTGTGAAATCAAGCTAAAAATCACCGAATTGAGAACTCGGAGTCAACGGATATTCATAAAACCGTTTACGTAAAGAAACCACATTTCGCGGCTAACTAGGTGAAACGAGACCTACTAGCCACGAGTTCTGAAATCGAAATCCGAAAACCCAGGATTTTACAGCTCGAAAAGTAGTGTGAAATCAAGCTAAAAATCACCGAATTCAGAACTCGGAGTCAACGGATATTCATAAAACCGTTTACGTAAAGAAACCACATTTCGCGGCTAACTAGGTGAAACGAGACCTACTAGCCACGAGTTCTTAAATCGAAATCCGAAACGCCAGGATTGTAGAGCTCAAAAAGTAGTGTGAAATCAAGCTAAAAATCACCGAATTCAGAACTCGGAGTCAACGGATATTCATAAAACCGTTTACGTAAAGAAACCACATTTCGCGGCTAACTAGGTGAAACGAGACCTACTAGCCACGAGTTCTGAAATCGAAATCCGAAATCCCAGGATTGTACAGCTCGAAAAGTAGTGTGAAATCAAGCTAAAAATCACCGAATTCAGAACTCGGAGTCAACGGATATTCATAAAACCGTTTACGTATAGAAATCACATTTCGCGGCTAACTAGGTGAAACGAGACCTACTAGCCACGAGTTCTGAAATCGAAATCCGAAAACCCAGGATTGTAGAGCTCGAAAATTAGTGTAAAATCAAGCTAAAAATCACCGAGTTCAGAACTCGGAGTCAACGGATATTCATAAAACCGTTTACGTAAAGAAATCACATTTCGCGGCTAACTAGGTTAAACGAGACCAAGTAGCCACGAGTTCTGAAATCAAAATCCGAAACACCAGGATCGTAGAGCCCGAAAAGTAGTGTGAAATCAAGCAAAAAATCACCGAATTCAGAACTCGGAGTCAACGGATATTCATAAAACCGTTTACGTATAGAAATCACATTTCGCGGCTAACTAGGTGAAACGAGACCTACTAGCCACGAGTTCTGAAATCGAAATCCGAAAACCCAGGATTGTAGAGCTCGAAAATTAGTGTAAAATCAAGCTAAAAATCACCGAGTTCAGAACTCGGAGTCAACGGATATTCATAAAACCGTTTACGTAAAGAAATCACATTTCGCGGCTAACTAGGTTAAACGAGACCAACTAGCCACGAGTTCTGAAATCAAAATCCGAAACGCCAGGATCGTAGAGCTCGAAAAGTAGTGTGAAATCAAGCAAAAAATCACCGAATTCATAAATCGGAGTCAACGGATATTCATAAAACCGTTTACGTAAAGAAACCACATTTCGCGGCTAACTAGGTTAAACGAGACCTAGTACCCACGATTTCTGAAATCGAAATCCGAAAACCCAGGATTGTACAACTCGAAAAGTAGTGTGAAATCAAGCTAAAAATCACCGAATTCAAAACTCGGAGTCAACGGATATTCATAAAACCGTTTACGTAAAGAAACCACATTTCGGGGATAAATAGGTGAAACGAGACCAACTAGCCACGAGTTCTGAAATCAAAATCCGAAACGCCAGGATTTTAGAGCTCGAAAAGTAGTGTGAAATCAAGCTAAAAATCACCGAATTCAGAACTCGGAGTCAACGGATATTCATAAAACCGTTTACGTAAAGAAACCACATTTCGAGGATAAATAGGTGAAACGAGACCAACTAGCCACGAGTTCTGAAATCAAAATCCGAAACGCCAGGATTGTAGAGCTCGAAAAGTAGTGTGAAATCAAGCTAAAAATCACCGAATTCAGAACTCGGATTCAACGGATATTCATAAAACCGTTTACGTAAAGAAACCACATTTCGCGGCTAAATAGGTGAATCGAGACCTACTAGCCACGTGTTCTGAAATCCAAATCCGAAATCCTAGGATTGTAGACCTCGAAAAGTAGTGTGAAATCAAGCTAAAAATCACCGAATTCAGAACTCGGAGTCAAAGGATATTCATAAAACCGTTTACGTAAAGAAACCACATTTCGCGGCTAAATAGGTGAAACGAGACCATCTAGCCACGAGTTCTGAAATCAAAATCCAAAATGCCAGGATTGTAGAGCTCTAAAAGTAGTGTGTAATAAAGCTAAAAATCACCGAATTCGGAACTCGGAGTCAACGGATATTCATAAAACCGTTTATGTAAAGAAACCACATTTTGCGGCTAACTAGGTGAAAATAGACCTACTAGCCACGAGTTCTGAAATAAAAATCCAAAATGCCAGGATTGTAGAGCTCGAAAAGTAGTGTGTAATCAAGCTAAAAATCACCGAATTCAGAACTCGGAGTCAACGGATATTCATAAAACCGTTTACGTAAAGAAACCACATTTCGCGGCTAAATAGGTGAATCGAGACCTACTATCCGCGAGTTCTGAAATCAAAATCCGAAATGCCAGGATTGTAGAGCTCGAAAAGTAGTGTGTAATCAAGCTAAAAATCACCGAATTCGGAACTCGGAGTCAACGGATATTCATAAAACCGTTTATGTAAAGAAACCACATTTTGCGGCTAACTAGGTGAAAATAGACCTACTAGCCACGAGTTCTGAAATCAAAATCCGAAACGCTAGGATTGTAGAGCTCGAAAAGTAGTGTGAGATCAAGCTAAAAATCACCGAATTCAGAACTCGGAGTCAACGGATATTCATAAAACCGTTTACGTAAAGAAACCACATTTCGCCGCTAACTAGGTGAAACGAGACCTACTAGCCACGAGTTATGAAATCAAAATCCGAAACGCCAGGATTGTAGAGCTCGAAAAGTAGTGTGAAATCAAGCTAAAAATCACCGAATTGAGAACTCGGAGTCAACGGATATTCATAAAACCGTTTACGTAAAGAAACCACATTTCGCGGCTAACTAGGTGAAACGAGACCTACTAGCCACGAGTTCTGAAATCGAAATCCGAAAACCCAGGATTTTACAGCTCGAAAAGTAGTGTGAAATCAAGCTAAAAATCACCGAATTCAGAACTCGGAGTCAACGGATATTCATAAAACCGTTTACGTAAAGAAACCACATTTCGCGGCTAACTAGGTGAAACGAGACCTACTAGCCACGAGTTCTTAAATCGAAATCCGAAACGCCAGGATTGTAGAGCTCAAAAAGTAGTGTGAAATCAAGCTAAAAATCACCGAATTCAGAACTCGGAGTCAACGGATATTCATAAAACCGTTTACGTAAAGAAACCACATTTCGCGGCTAACTAGGTGAAACGAGACCTACTAGCCACGAGTTCTGAAATCGAAATCCGAAATCCCAGGATTGTACAGCTCGAAAAGTAGTGTGAAATCAAGCTAAAAATCACCGAATTCAGAACTCGGAGTCAACGGATATTCATAAAACCGTTTACGTATAGAAATCACATTTCGCGGCTAACTAGGTGAAACGAGACCTACTAGCCACGAGTTCTGAAATCGAAATCCGAAAACCCAGGATTGTAGAGCTCGAAAATTAGTGTAAAATCAAGCTAAAAATCACCGAGTTCAGAACTCGGAGTCAACGGATATTCATAAAACCGTTTACGTAAAGAAATCACATTTCGCGGCTAACTAGGTTAAACGAGACCAAGTAGCCACGAGTTCTGAAATCAAAATCCGAAACACCAGGATCGTAGAGCCCGAAAAGTAGTGTGAAATCAAGCAAAAAATCACCGAATTCAGAACTCGGAGTCAACGGATATTCATAAAACCGTTTACGTATAGAAATCACATTTCGCGGCTAACTAGGTGAAACGAGACCTACTAGCCACGAGTTCTGAAATCGAAATCCGAAAACCCAGGATTGTAGAGCTCGAAAATTAGTGTAAAATCAAGCTAAAAATCACCGAGTTCAGAACTCGGAGTCAACGGATATTCATAAAACCGTTTACGTAAAGAAATCACATTTCGCGGCTAACTAGGTTAAACGAGACCAACTAGCCACGAGTTCTGAAATCAAAATCCGAAACGCCAGGATCGTAGAGCTCGAAAAGTAGTGTGAAATCAAGCAAAAAATCACCGAATTCATAAATCGGAGTCAACGGATATTCATAAAACCGTTTACGTAAAGAAACCACATTTCGCGGCTAACTAGGTTAAACGAGACCTAGTACCCACGATTTCTGAAATCGAAATCCGAAAACCCAGGATTGTACAACTCGAAAAGTAGTGTGAAATCAAGCTAAAAATCACCGAATTCAAAACTCGGAGTCAACGGATATTCATAAAACCGTTTACGTAAAGAAACCACATTTCGGGGATAAATAGGTGAAACGAGACCAACTAGCCACGAGTTCTGAAATCAAAATCCGAAACGCCAGGATTTTAGAGCTCGAAAAGTAGTGTGAAATCAAGCTAAAAATCACCGAATTCAGAACTCGGAGTCAACGGATATTCATAAAACCGTTTACGTAAAGAAACCACATTTCGAGGATAAATAGGTGAAACGAGACCAACTAGCCACGAGTTCTGAAATCAAAATCCGAAACGCCAGGATTGTAGAGCTCGAAAAGTAGTGTGAAATCAAGCTAAAAATCACCGAATTCAGAACTCGGATTCAACGGATATTCATAAAACCGTTTACGTAAAGAAACCACATTTCGCGGCTAAATAGGTGAATCGAGACCTACTAGCCACGTGTTCTGAAATCCAAATCCGAAATCCTAGGATTGTAGACCTCGAAAAGTAGTGTGAAATCAAGCTAAAAATCACCGAATTCAGAACTCGGAGTCAAAGGATATTCATAAAACCGTTTACGTAAAGAAACCACATTTCGCGGCTAAATAGGTGAAACGAGACCATCTAGCCACGAGTTCTGAAATCAAAATCCAAAATGCCAGGATTGTAGAGCTCTAAAAGTAGTGTGTAATAAAGCTAAAAATCACCGAATTCGGAACTCGGAGTCAACGGATATTCATAAAACCGTTTATGTAAAGAAACCACATTTTGCGGCTAACTAGGTGAAAATAGACCTACTAGCCACGAGTTCTGAAATAAAAATCCAAAATGCCAGGATTGTAGAGCTCGAAAAGTAGTGTGTAATCAAGCTAAAAATCACCGAATTCAGAACTCGGAGTCAACGGATATTCATAAAACCGTTTACGTAAAGAAACCACATTTCGCGGCTAAATAGGTGAATCGAGACCTACTATCCGCGAGTTCTGAAATCAAAATCCGAAATGCCAGGATTGTAGAGCTCGAAAAGTAGTGTGAAATCAAGCCAAAAATCACCGAATTCAGAACTCGGAGTCAACGGATATTCATAAAACCGTTTACGTAAAGAAACCACATTTCGTGGCTAAATAGGTGAATCGAGACCTACTTGCCACGTGTTCTGAAATCCAAATCCGAAATGCCAGGATTGTAGACCTCGAAAAGTAGTGTGAAATCAAGCTAAAAATCACCGAATTCAGAACTCGGAGTCAAAGGATATTCATAAAAACGTTTACGTAAAGAAACCACATTTCGCGGCTAAATAGGTGAAACGAGACTAACTAGCCACAAGTTCTAAAATCAAAATCCAAAACGCCAGGATTGTAGAGCTCGAAAAGTAGTGTGTAATCAAGCTAAAAATCACCGAATTCGGAACTCGGAGTCAACGGATATTCATAAAACCGTTTATGTAAAGAAACCACATTTTGCGGCTAACTAGGTGAAAATAGACCTACTAGCCACGAGTTCTGAAATCGAAATCCAAAATGCCAGGATTGTAGAGCTCGAAAAGTAGTGTGAAATCAAGCTAAAAATCACCGAATTCAGAACTCGGAGTCAAAGGATATTCACAAAACCGTTTACGTAAAGAAACCACATTTCGCGGCTAACTAGGTGAAACGAGACCTACTATCCACGAGTTCTGAAATCAAAATCCGAAAACGCAGGATTGTAGAGCTCGAAAAGTAGTGTAAAATCAAGCTAAAAATCACCGAGTTCAGAACTCGGAGTCAACGGATATTCATAAAATCGTTTACGTAAAGAAACCACATTTCGCGGCTAACTAGGTGAAACGAGACCTACTAGCCACGAGTTCTGAAATCGAAATCCAAAAACCCAGGATTGTAGAGCTCGAAAAGTAGTGTAAAATCAAGCTAAAAATCACCGAGTTCAGAACTCGGAGTCAACGGATATTCATAAAACCGTTTACGTAAAGAAACCACATTTCGCTGCTAACTAGGTGAAACGAGACCTACTAGCCCCGAGTTCTGAAATCAAAATCCGAAACGCCAGGATCGTAGAGCTCGAAGAGTAGTGTGAAATCGACCTACTAGCCACGAGTTCTGAAATCAAAATCCGAAAAGCCAGGATTGTTGAGCTCGAAAAGTAGTGTGAAATCAAGCTAAAAATGACCGAATTAAGAACTCGTAGTCAAAGGATATTCATAAAATCGTTTACGTAAAGAAACCACATTTCGCGGCTAAATAGGTGAAACGAGACCAACTAGCCACAAGTACTGAAATCAAAATCCGAAACGCTAGGATTGTAGAGCTCGAAAAGTAGTGTGAAATCAAGCTAAAAATCACCGAATTCAGAACTCGGAGTCAACGGATATTCATAAAACCGTTTACGTAAAGAAACCACATTTCGCGGCTAACTAGGTGAAACAAGACCTACTAGCCACGAGTTCTGAAATCAAAATACGAAACGCGAGGATTGTAGAGCTCGAAAAGTAGTGTGAAATCAAGCTAAAAATGACCGAATTCAGAACTCGTAGTCAAAGGATATTCATAAAATCGTTTACGTAAAGAAACCACATTTCGCGGCTAAATAGGTGAAACGAGACCAACTATCCACAAGTACTGAAATCAAAATCCGAAACGCTAGGATTGTAGAGCTCGAAAAGTAGTGTGAAATCAAGCTAAAAATCACCGAATTCAGAACTCGTAGTCAAAGGATATTCATAAAATCGTTTACGTAAAGAAACCACATTTCGCGGCTAAATAGGTGAAACGAGACCAACTAGCCACGAGTACTGAAATCAAAATCCGGAACGCTAGGATTGTAGAGCTCGAAAAGTAGTGTGAAATCAAGCTAAAAATCACCGAATTCAGAACTCGGAGTCAACGGATATTCATAAAACCGTTTACGTAAAGAAACCACATTTCGCGGCTAACTAGGTGAAACAAGACCTACTAGCCACGAGTTCTGAAATCAAAATACGAAACACCAGGATTGTAGTGCTCGAAAAGTAGTGTGAAATAATGCTAAAAATCACCGAATTCAAAACTCGGAGTCAACGGATATTCATAAAACCGTTTACGTAAAGAAACCACATTTCGCGGCTAACTAGGTGAAACATGAGCTAGTAGCCACGAGTTCTGAAATCAAAATCCGAAAAGCCAGGATTGTTGAGCTCGAAAAGTAGTGTGAAATCAAGCTAAAAATGACCGAATTCAGAACTCGTAGTCAAAGGATATTCATAAAATCGTTTACGTAAAGAAACCACATTTCGCGGCTAAATAGGTGAAACGAGACCAACTAGCCACAAGTACTGAAATCAAAATCCGAAACGCTAGGATTGTAGAGCTCGAAAAGTAGTGTGAAATCAAGCTAAAAATCACCGAATTCAGAACTCGGAGTCAACGGATATTCATAAAACCGTTTACGTAAAGAAACCACATTTCGCGGCTAACTAGGTGAAACAAGACCTACTAGCCACGAGTTCTGAAATCAAAATACGAAACGCGAGGATTGTAGAGCTCGAAAAGTAGTGTTAAATCAAGCTAAAAATGACCGAATTCAGAACTCGTAGTCAAAGGATATTCATAAAATCGTTTACGTAAAGAAACCACATTTCGCGGCTAAATAGGTGAAACGAGACCAACTAGCCACAAGTACTGAAATCAAAATCCGAAACGCTAGGATTGTAGAGCTCGAAAAGTAGTGTGAAATCAAGCCAAAAATCACCGAATTCAGAACTCGGAGTCAACGGATATTCATAAAACCGTTTACGTAAAGAAACCACATTTCGCGGCTAAATAGGTGAATCGAGACCTACTTGCCACGTGTTCTGAAATCCAAATCCGAAATGCCAGGATTGTAGACCTCGAAAAGTAGTGTGAAATCAAGCTAAAAATCACCGAATTCAGAACTCGGAGTCAAAGGATATTCATAAAAACGTTTACGTAAAGAAACCACATTTCGCGGCTAAATAGGTGAAACGAGACTAACTAGCCACAAGTTCTAAAATCAAAATCCAAAACGCCAGGATTGTAGAGCTCGAAAAGTAGTGTGTAATCAAGCTAAAAATCACCGAATTCGGAACTCGGAGTCAACGGATATTCATAAAACCGTTTATGTAAAGAAACCACATTTTGCGGCTAACTAGGTGAAAATAGACCTACTAGCCACGAGTTCTGAAATCAAAATCCAAAATGCCAGGATTGTAGAGCTCGAAAAGTAGTGTGAAATCAAGCTAAAAATCACCGAATTCAGAACTCGGAGTCAAAGGATATTCACAAAACCGTTTACGTAAAGAAACCACATTTCGCGGCTAACTAGGTGAAACGAGACCTACTATCCACGAGTTCTGAAATCAAAATCTGAAAACGCAGGATTGTAGAGCTCGAAAAGTAGTGTAAAATCAAGCTAAAAATCACCGAGTTCAGAACTCGGAGTCAACGGATATTCATAAAATCGTTTACGTAAAGAAACCACATTTCGCGGCTAACTAGGTGAAACGAGACCTACTAGCCACGAGTTCTGAAATCGAAATCCAAAAACCCAGGATTGTAGAGCTCGAAAAGTAGTGTAAAATCAAGCTAAAAATCACCGAGTTCAGAACTCGGAGTCAACGGATATTCATAAAACCGTTTACGTAAAGAAACCACATTTCGCTGCTAACTAGGTGAAACGAGACCTACTAGCCCCGAGTTCTGAAATCAAAATCCGAAACGCCAGGATCGTAGAGCTCGAAGAGTAGTGTGAAATCGACCTACTAGCCACGAGTTCTGAAATCAAAATCCGAAAAGCCAGGATTGTTGAGCTCGAAAAGTAGTGTGAAATCAAGCTAAAAATGACCGAATTCAGAACTCGTAGTCAAAGGATATTCATAAAATCGTTTACGTAAAGAAACCACATTTCGCGGCTAAATAGGTGAAACGAGACCAACTAGCCACAAGTACTGAAATCAAAATCCGAAACGCTAGGATTGTAGAGCTCGAAAAGTAGTGTGAAATCAAGCTAAAAATCACCGAATTCAGAACTCGGAGTCAACGGATATTCATAAAACCGTTTACGTAAAGAAACCACATTTCGCGGCTAACTAGGTGAAACAAGACCTACTAGCCACGAGTTCTGAAATCAAAATACGAAACGCGAGGATTGTAGAGCTCGAAAAGTAGTGTGAAATCAAGCTAAAAATGACCGAATTCAGAACTCGTAGTCAAAGGATATTCATAAAATTGTTTACGTAAAGAAACCACATTTCGCGGCTAAATAGGTGAAACGAGACCAACTAGCCACAAGTACTGAAATCAAAATCCGAAACGCTAGGATTGTAGAGCTCGAAAAGTAGTGTGAAATCAAGCTAAAAATCACCGAATTCAGAACTCGTAGTCAAAGGATATTCATAAAATCGTTTACGTAAAGAAACCACATTTCGCGGCTAAATAGGTGAAACGAGACCAACTAGCCACGAGTACTGAAATCAAAATCCGGAACGCTAGGATTGTAGAGCTCGAAAAGTAGTGTGAAATCAAGCTAAAAATCACCGAATTCAGAACTCGGAGTCAACGGATATTCATAAAACCGTTTACGTAAAGAAACCACATTTCGCGGCTAACTAGGTGAAACAAGACCTACTAGCCACGAGTTCTGAAATCAAAATACGAAACACCAGGATTGTAGTGCTCGAAAAGTAGTGTGAAATAATGCTAAAAATCACCGAATTCAAAACTCGGAGTCAACGGATATTCATAAAACCGTTTACGTAAAGAAACCACATTTCGCGGCTAACTAGGTGAAACATGAGCTACTAGCCACGAGTTCTGAAATCAAAATCCGAAAAGCCAGGATTGTTGAGCTCGAAAAGTAGTGTGAAATCAAGCTAAAAATGACCGAATTCAGAACTCGTAGTCAAAGGATATTCATAAAATCGTTTACGTAAAGAAACCACATTTCGCGGCTAAATAGGTGAAACGAGACCAACTAGCCACAAGTACTGAAATCAAAATCCGAAACGCTAGGATTGTAGAGCTCGAAAAGTAGTGTGAAATCAAGCTAAAAATCACCGAATTCAGAACTCGGAGTCAACGGATATTCATAAAACCGTTTACGTAAAGAAACCACATTTCGCGGCTAACTAGGTGAAACAAGACCTACTAGCCACGAGTTCTGAAATCAAAATACGAAACGCGAGGATTGTAGAGCTCGAAAAGTAGTGTTAAATCAAGCTAAAAATGACCGAATTCAGAACTCGTAGTCAAAGGATATTCATAAAATCGTTTACGTAAAGAAACCACATTTCGCGGCTAAATAGGTGAAACGAGACCAACTAGCCACAAGTACTGAAATCAAAATCCGAAACGCTAGGATTGTAGAGCTCGAAAAGTAGTGTGAAATCAAGCTAAAAATCACCGAATTCAGAACTCGGAGTCAACGGATATTCATAAAACCGTTTACGTAAAGAAACCACATTTCGCGGCTAACTAGGTGAAACAAGACCTACTAGCCACGAGTTCTGAAATCAAAATACGAAACGCCAGGATTGTAGTGCTCGAAAAGTAGTGTGAAATAATGCTAAAAATCACCGAATTCAAAACTCGGAGTCAACGGATATTCATAAAACCGTTTACGTAAAGAAACCACATTTCGCGGCTAACTAGGTGAAACAAGACCAACTAGCCACGAGTTCTGAAATCAAAATCCGAAAACGCTGGATTGTAAAGCTCGAAAAGTAGTGTGAAATCAAGCTAAAAATCACCGAATTCAGAACTCGGAGTCAACGGATATTCATAAAACCGTTTACGTAAAGAAACCACATTTTGCGGCTAACTAGGTGAAACAAGACCTACTAGCCACGAGTTCTGAAATCAAAATACGAAACGCCAGGATTGTAGTGCTCGAAAAGTAGTGTGAAATAATGCTAAAAATCACCGAATTCAAAACTCGGAGTCAACGGATATTCATAAAACCGTTTACGTAAAGAAACCACATTTCGCGGCTAACTAGGTGAAACAAGACCTACTAGCCACGAGTTCTGAAATTAAAATCCGAAAACGCTGGATTGTAGAGCTCGAAAAGTAGTGTGAAATCAAGCTAAAAATCACCGAATTCAGAACTCGGAGTCAACGGATATTCATAAAACCGTTTACGTAAAGAAACCACATTTCGCGGCTAACTAGGTGAAACAAGACCTACTAGCCACGAGTTCTGAAATCAAAATACGAAACCCGAGGATTGTAGAGCTCGAAAAGTAGTGTGAAATCAAGCTAAAAATCACCGAATTCAGAACTCGTAGTCAAAGGATATTCATAAAATCGTTTACGTAAAGAAACCACATTTCGCGGCTAAATAGGTGAAACGAGACCAACTAGCCACGAGTACTGAAATCAAAATACGAAAAGCCAGGATTGTAGAGCTCGAAAAGTAGTGTGAAATCAAGATAAAAATGACCGAATTCAGAACTCGTAGTCAAAGGATATTCATAAAATCGTTTACGTAAAGAAACCACATTTCGCGGCTAAATAGGTGAAACGAGACCAACTAGCCACGAGTACTGAAATCAAAATCCGAAACGCTAGGATTGTAGAGCTCGAAAAGTAGTGTGAAATCAAGCTAAAAATCACCGAATTCAGAACTCGGAGTCAACGGATATTCATAAAACAGTTTACGTAAAGAAACCACATTTCGCGGCTAACTAGGTGAAACAAGACCTACTAGCCACGAGTTCTGAAATCAAAATACGAGACACCAGGATTGTAGTGCTCAAAAAGTAGTGTGAAATAATGCTAAAAATCACCGAATTCAAAACTCGGAGTCAACGGATATTCATAAAACCGTTTACGTAAAGAAACCACATTTCGCGGCTAACTAGGTGAAACGAGACCAACTAGCCAGGAGTTCTGAAATCACAATCCGAAACGCTAGGATGGTAGAGCTCGAAAAGTAGTGTGAAATCAAGCTAAAAATCACCGAATTCAGAACTCGGAGTCAACGGATATTCATAAAACCGTTTACGTAAAGAAACCACATTTCGCGGCTAACTAGGTGAAACGAGACCAATAAGCCACGAGTTCTGAAATCAAAATCCGAAAACGCTGGATTGTAGAACTCGAAAATTAGTGTGAAATGACGCTAAAAATCACCGAATTCAGAACTCGGAGTCAACGGATATTCATAAAACCGTTTACGTAAAGAATCCACATTTCGCGGCTAACTAGGTGAAACAAGACCTACTAGCCACGAGTTCTGAAATCAAAATACGAAACGCGAGGATTGTAGAGCTCGAAAAGTAGTGTGAAATCAAGCTAAAAATGAGCGAATTCAGAACTCGTAGTCAAAGGATATTCATAAAATCGTTTACGTAAAGAAACCACATTTCGCGGCTAAATAGGTGAAACGAGACCAACTAGCCACGAGTACTGAAATCAAAATCCGAAACGCTAGGATTGTAGAGCTCGAAAAGTAGTGTGAAATCAAGCTAAAAATCACCGAATTCAGAACTCGGAGTCAACGGATATTCAAAAAACCGTTTACGTAAAGAAACCACATTTCGCGGCTAACTAGGTGAAACAAGACCTACTAGCCACGAGTTCTGAAATCAAAATACGAAACACCAGGATTGTAGTGCTCGAAAAGTAGTGTGAAATAATGCTAAAAATCACCGAATTCAAAACTCGGAGTCAACGGATATTCATAAAACCGTTTACGTAAAGAAACCACATTTCGCGGCTAACTAGGTGAAACATGACCTACTAGCCACGAGTTCTGAAATCAAAATCCGAAACGCCAGGATTGTTGAGCTCGAAAAGTAGTGTGAAATCAAGCCAAAAATGACCGAATTCAGAACTCGTAGTCAAAGGATATTCATAAAATCGTTTACGTAAAGAAACCACATTTCGCGGCTAAATAGGTGAAACGAGACCAACTAGCCACAAGTACTGAAATCAAAATCCGAAACGCTAGGATTGTAGAGCTCGAAAAGTAGTGTGAAATCAAGCTAAAAATCACCGAATTCAGAACTCGGAGTCAACGGATATTCATAAAACCGTTTACGTAAAGAAACCACATTTCGCGGCTAACTAGGTGAAAGAAGACCTACTAGCCACGAGTTCTGAAATCAAAATACGAAACGCGAGGATTGTAGAGCTCGAAAAGTAGTGTGAAATCAAGCTAAAAATGACCGAATTCAGAACTCGTAGTCAGAGGATATTCATAAAATCGTTTACGTAAAGAAACCACATTTCGTGGCTAAATAGGTGAAACGAGACCAACTAGCCACGAGTACTGAAATCAAAATCCGAAACGCTAGGATTGTAGAGCTCGAGTGTGAAATCAAGCTAAAAATCACCGAATTCAGAACTCGGAGTCAACGGATATTCATAAAACCGTTTACGTAAAGAAACCACATTTTGCGGCTAACTAGGTGAAACAAGACCTACTAGCCACGAGTTCTGAAATCAAAATCCGGAACGCTAGGATTGTAGTGCTCGAAAAGTAGTGTGAAATAATGCTAAAAATCACCGAATTCAGAACTCGGAGTCAACGGATATTCATAAAACCGTTTACGTAAAGAAACCACATTTCGCGGCTAACTAGGTGAAACAAGACCTACTAGCCACGAGTTCTGAAATCAAAATACGAAACGCGAGGATTGTAGAGCTCGAAAACTAGTGTGAAATCAAGCTAAAAATCACCGAATTCAGAACTCGTAGTCAAAGGATATTCATAAAATCGTTTACGTAAAGAAACCACATTTCGCGGCTAAATAGGTGAAACGAGACCAACTAGCCCCGAGTACTGAAATCAAAATCCGAAACGCTAGGATTGTAGAGCTCGAAAAGTAGTGTGAAATCAAGCTAAAAATCACCGAATTCAGAACTCGGAGTCAACGGATATTCATAAAACCGTTTACGTAAAGAAACCACATTTCGCGGCTAACTAGGTGAAACAAGACCTACTAGCCACGAGTTCTGAAATCAAAATACGAAATGCCAGGATTGTAGTGCTCGAAAAGTAGTGTGAAATAATGCTAAAAATCACCGAATTCAAAACTCGGAGTCAACGGATATTCATAAAACCGTTTACGTAAACAAAACCACATTTCGCGGCTAACTAGATGAAACAAGACCTACTAGCCACGAGTTCTGAAATCAAAATACGAAACGCCAGGATTGTAGTGCTCGAAAAGTAGTGTGAAATAATGCTAAAAATCACCGAATTCAAAACTCGGAGTCAACGGATATTCATAAAACCGTTTACATAAAGAAACCACATTTCGCGGCTAACTAGGTGAAACAAGACCTACTAGCCACGAGTTCTGAAATCAAAATCCGAAAACGCTGGATTGTAGAGCTCGAAAAGTAGTGTGAAATCAAGCTAAAAATCACCGAATTCATAACTCGGAGTCAACGGATATTCATAAAACCGTTTACGTAAAGAAACCACATTTCGCGGCTAACTAGTTGAAACAAGACCTACTAGCCACGAGTTCTGAAATCAAAATACGAAACGCGAGGATTGTAGAGCTCGAAAAGTAGTGTGAAATCAAGCTAAAAATCACCGAATTCAGAACTCGTAGTCAAAGGATATTCATAAAATCGTTTACGTAAAGAAACCACATTTCGCGGCTAAATAGGTGAAACGAGACCAACTAGCCACGAGTACTGAAATAAAAATCCGAAACGCTAGGATTGTAGAGTTCGAGTGTGAAATCAAGCTAAAAATCACCGAATTCAGAACTCGGAGTCAACGGATATTCATAAAACCGTTTACGTAAAGAAACCACATTTTGCGGCTAACTAGGTGAAACAAGACCTACTAGCCACGAGTTCTGAAATCAAAATACGAAACGCCAGGATTGTAGTGCTCGAAAAGTAGTGTGAAATAATGCTAAAAATCACCGAATTCAAAACTCGGAGTCAACGGATATTCATAAAACCGTTTACGTAAAGAAACCACATTTCGCGGCTAACTAGGTGAAACAAGACCTACTAGCCACGAGTTCTGAAATCAAAATCCGAAAACGCTGGATTGTAGAGCTCGAAAAGTAGTGTGAAATCAAGCTAAAAATCACAGAATTCATAACTCGGAGTCAACGGATATTCATAAAACCGTTTACGTAAAGAAACCACATTTCGCGGCTAACTAGTTGAAACAAGACCTACTAGCCACGAGTTCTGAAATCAAAATACGAAACTCGAGGATTGTAGAGCTCGAAAATTAGTGTGAAATCAAGCTAAAAATCACCGAATTCAGAACTCGTAGTCAAAGGATATTCATAAAATCGTTTACGTAAAGAAACCACATTTCGCGGCTAAATAGGTGAAACGAGACCAACTAGCCACGAGTACTGAAATCAAAATCCGAAACGCTAGGATTGTAGAGCTCGAGTGTGAAATCAAGCTAAAAATCACCGAATTCAGAACTCGGAGTCAACGGATATTCATAAAACCGTTTACGTAAAGAAACCACATTTTGCGGCTAACTAGGTGAAACAAGACCTACTAGCCACGAGTTCTGAAATCAAAATACAAAACGCCAGGATTGTAGTGCTCGAAAAGTAGTGTGAAATAATGCTAAAAATCACCGAATTCAAAACTCGGAGTCAACGGATATTCATAAAACCGTTTACGTAAAGAAACCACATTTCGCGGCTAACTAGGTGAAACAAGACCTAATAGCCACGAGTTCTGAAATTAAAATCCGAAAACGCTGGATTGTAGAGCTCGAAAAGTAGTGTGAAATCAAGCTAAAAATCACCGAATTCAGAACTCGGAGTCAACGGATATTCATAAAACCGTTTACGTAAAGAAACCACATTTCGCGGCTAACTAGGTGAAACAAGACCTACTAGCCACGAGTTCTGAAATCAAAATACGAAACCCGAGGATTGTAGAGCTCGAAAAGTAGTGTGAAATCAAGCTAAAAATCACCGAATTCAGAACTCGTAGTCAAAGGATATTCATAAAATCGTTTACGTAAAGAAACCACATTTCGCGGCTAAATAGGTGAAACGAGACCAACTAGCCCCGAGTACTGAAATCAAAATCCGAAACGATAGGATTGTAGAGCTCGAAAAGTAGTGTGAAATCAAGCTAAAAATCACCGAATTCAGAACTCGGAGTCAACGGATATTCATAAAACCGTTTACGTAAAGAAACCACATTTCGCGGCTAACTAGGTGAAAGAAGACCTACTAGCCACGAGTTCTGAAATCAAAATACGAAACGCCAGGATTGTAGTGCTCGAAAAGTAGTGTGAAATAATGCTAAAAATCACCGAATTCAAAACTCGGAGTCAACGGATATTCATAAAACCGTTTACGTAAAGAAACCACATTTCGCGGCTAACTAGGTGAAACAAGACCTACTAGCCACGAGTTCTGAAATCAAAATCCGAAACCCCAGGATTGTTGAGCTCGAAAAGTAGTGTGAAATAATGCTAAAAATCACCGAATTCAGAACTCGGAGTCAACGGATATTCATAAAACCGTTTACGTAAAGAAACCACTTTTTGCGGCTAAATAGGTGAAACGAGACCAACTAGCCACGAGTTCTGAAATAAAAATCCGAAACGCTAGGATGGTAGAGCTCGAAAAGTAGTGTGAAATCAAGCTAAAAATCACCGAATTCAGAACTCGGAGTCAACGGATATTCATAAAACCGTTTACGTAAAGAAACCACATTTCGCGGCTAACAAGGTGAAACGAGACCAACTAGCCACGAGTTCTGAAATCAAAATCCGAAAACGCTAGATTGTAGAGCTCGAAAATTGTGTGAAATCAACCTAAAAATCACCGAATTCAGAACTCGGAGTCAACGGATATTCATAAAACCGTTTACGTAAAGAAACCACATTTCGCGGCTAACTAGGTGAAACAAGACCTACTAGCCACGAGTTCTGAAATCAAAATACGAAACCCGAGGATTGTAGAGCTCGAAAAGTAGTGTGAAATCAAGCTAAAAATCACCGAATTCAGAACTCGTAGTCAAAGGATATTCATAAAATCGTTTACGTAAAGAAACCACATTTCGCGGCTAAATAGGTGAAACGAGACCAACTAGCCACGAGTACTGAAATCAAAATACGAAACGCGAGGATTGTAGAGCTCGAAAAGTAGTGTGAAATCAAGCTAAAAATCACCGAATTCAGAACTCGTAGTGAAAGGATATTCATAAAATCGTTTACGTAAAGAAACCACATTTCGCGGGTAACTAGGTGAAACGAGACCTACTAGCCCCGAGTTCTGAAATCAAAATCCGAAAAACCAGGATTGTAGAGCTCAAAAAGTAGTGTGAAATCAAGCAAAAAATCACTGAATTCAGAACTCGGAGTCAACGGATATTCATAAAACCGTTTACGTAAAGAAACCACATTTCGCGGCTAACTAGGTGAAACGAGACCTACTAGCCACGAGTTCTGAAATCGAAATCCGAAAACCGAGGATTATAGAGCTCGAAAAGTAGTGTGAAATCATGCTAAAAATCACCGAATTCAGAACTCGTAGTCAAAGGATATTCATAAAATCGTTTACGTAAAGAAACCACATTTCGCGGCTAAATAGGTGAAACGAGACAAACTAGCCACGAGTACTGAAATCAAAATCCGAAACGCTAGGATGGTAGAGCTCGAAAAGTAGTGTGAAATCAAGCTAAAAATCACCGAATTCAGAACTCGGAGTCAACGGATATTCATAAAACCGTTTACGTAAAGAAACCACATTTCGCGGCTAACTAGGTGAAACGAGACCTACTAGCCACGAGTTCTGAAATCAAAATACGAAACGCGAGGATTGTAGAGCTCGAAAAGTAGTGTGAAATCAAGCTAAAAATGACCGAATTCAGAACTCGTAGTCAAAGGATATTCATAAAATCGTTTACGTAAAGAAACCACATTTCGCGGCTAAATAGGTGAAACGAGACCAACTAGCCACGAGTACTGAAATCAAAATCCGGAACGCTAGGATTGTAGAGCTCGAAAAGTAGTGTGAAATCAAGCTAAAAATCACCGAATTCAGAACTCGGAGTCAACGGATATTCATAAAACCGTTTACGTAAAGAAACCACATTTCGCGGCTAACTAGGTGAAACAAGACCTACTAGCCACGAGTTCTGAAATCAAAATACGAAACACCAGGATTGTTTTGCTCGAAAAGTAGTGTGAAATAATGCTAAAAATCACCGAATTCAAAACTCGGAGTCAACGGATGTTCATAAAACCGTTTACGTAAAGAAACCACATTTCGCGGCTAACTAGGTGAAACATGACCTACTAGCCACGAGTTCTGAAATCAAAATCCGAAAAGCCAGGATTGTTGAGCTCGAAAAGTAGTGTGAAATCAAGCTAAAAATCACCGAATTCAGAACTCGTAGTCAAAGGATATTCATAAAATCGTTTACGTAAAGAAACCACATTTCGCGGCTAAATAGGTGAAACGAGACCAACTAGCCACAAGTACTGAAATCAAAATCCGAAACGCTAGGATTGTAGAGCTCGAAAAGTAGTGTGAAATCAAGCTAAAAATCACCGAATTCAGAACTCGGAGTCAACGGATATTCATAAAACCGTTTACGTAAAGAAACCACATTTCGCGGCTAACTAGGTGAAACAAGACCTACTAGCCACGAGTTCTGAAATCAAAATACGAAACGCGAGGATTGTAGAGCTCGAAAAGTAGTGTGAAATCAAGCTAAAAATGACCGAATTCAGAACTCGTAGTCAAAGGATATTCATAAAATCGTTTACGTAAAGAAACCACATTTCGCGGCTAAATAGGTGAAACGAGACCAACTAGCCACAAGTACTGAAATCAAAATCCGAAATGCTAGGATTGTAGAGCTCGAAAAGTAGTGTGAAATCAAGCTAAAAATCACCGAATTCAGAACTCGGAGTCAACGGATATTCATAAAACCGTTTACGTAAAGAAACCACATTTCGCGGCTAACTAGGTGAAACATGACCTACTAGCCACGAGTTCTGAAATCAAAATACGAAACGCCAGGATTGTAGTGCTCGAAAAGTAGTGTGAAATAATGCTAAAAATCACCGAATTCAAAACTCGGAGTCAACGGATATTCATAAAACCGTTTACGTAAAGAAACCACATTTCGCGGCTAACTAGGTGAAACAAGACGTACTAGCCACGAGTTCTGAAATCAAAATCCGAAAACGCTGGATTGTAGAGCTCGAAAAGTAGTGTGAAATCAAGCTAAAAATCACCGAATTCAGAACTCGGAGTCAACGGATATTCATAAAACCGTTTACGTAAAGAAACCACATTTTGCGGCTAACTAGGTGAAACAAGACCTACTAGCCACGAGTTCTGAAATCAAAATACGAAACGCCAGGATTGTAGTGCTCGAAAAGTAGTGTGAAATAATGCTAAAAATCACCGAATTCAAAACTCGGAGTCAACGGATATTCATAAAACCGTTTACGTAAAGAAACCACATTTCGCGGCTAACTAGGTGAAACAAGACCTAATAGCCACGAGTTCTGAAATTAAAATCTGAAAACGCTGGATTGTAGAGCTCGAAAAGTAGTGTGAAATCAAGCTAAAAATCACCGAATTCAGAACTCGGAGTCAACGGATATTCATAAAACCGTTTACGTAAAGAAACCACATTTCGCGGCTAACTAGGTGAAACAAGACCTACTAGCCACGAGTTCTGAAATCAAAATACGAAACCCGAGGATTGTAGAGCTCGAAAAGTAGTGTGAAATCAAGCTAAAAATCACCGAATTCAGAACTCGTAGTCAAAGGATATTCATAAAATCGTTTACGTAAAGAAACCACATTTCGCGGCTAAATAGGTGAAACGAGACCAACTAGCCACGAGTACTGAAATCAAAATACGAAACGCGAGGATTGTAGAGCTCGAAAAGTAGTGTGAAATCAAGATAAAAATGACCGAATTCAGAAGTCGTAGTCAAAGGATATTCATAAAATCGTTTACGTAAAGAAACCAAATTTCGCGGCTAAATAGGTGAAACGAGACCAACTAGCCACGAGTACTGAAATCAAAATCCGAAACGCTAGGATTGTAGAGCTCGAAAAGTAGTGTGAAATCAAGCTAAAAATCATCGAATTCAGAACTCGGAGTCAACGGATATTCATAAAACCGTTTACGTAAAGAAACCACATTTCGCGGCTAACTAGGTGAAACAAGACCTACTAGCCACGAGTTCTGAAATCAAAATACGAAACACCAGGATTGTAGTGCTCGAAAAGTAGTGTGAAATAATGCTAAAAATCACCGAATTCAAAACTCGGAGTCAACGGATATTCATAAAACCGTTTACGTAAAGAAACCACATTTCGCGGCTAACTAGGTGAAACGAGACCAACTAGCCAGGAGTTCTGAAATCAAAATACGAAACGCCAGGATTGTAGTGCTCGAAAAGTAGTGTGAAATAATGCTAAAAATCACCGAATTCAAAACTCGGAGTCAACGGATATTCATAAAACCGTTTACGTAAAGAAACCACATTTCGCGGCTAACTAGGTGAAACAAGACCTAATAGCCACGAGTTCTGAAATTAAAATCTGAAAACGCTGGATTGTAGAGCTCGAAAAGTAGTGTGAAATCAAGCTAAAAATCACCGAATTCAGAACTCGGAGTCAACGGATATTCATAAAACCGTTTACGTAAAGAAACCACATTTCGCGGCTAACTAGGTGAAACAAGACCTACTAGCCACGAGTTCTGAAATCAAAATACGAAACCCGAGGATTGTAGAGCTCGAAAAGTAGTGTGAAATCAAGCTAAAAATCACCGAATTCAGAACTCGGAGTCAACGGATATTCATAAAACCGTTTACGTAAAGAAACCACATTTCGCGGCTAACTAGGTGAAACAAGACCTACTAGCCACGAGTTCTGAAATCAAAATACGAAACCCGAGGATTGTAGAGCTCGAAAAGTAGTGTGAAATCAAGCTAAAAATCACCGAATTCAGAACTCGTAGTCAAAGGATATTCATAAAATCGTTTACGTAAAGAAACCACATTTCGCGGCTAAATAGGTGAAACGAGACCAACTAGCCACGAGTACTGAAATCAAAATACGAAACGCGAGGATTGTAGAGCTCGAAAAGTAGTGTGAAATCAAGATAAAAATGACCGAATTCAGAACTCGTAGTCAAAGGATATTCATAAAATCGTTTACGTAAAGAAACCAAATTTCGCGGCTAAATAGGTGAAACGAGACCAACTAGCCACGAGTACTGAAATCAAAATCCAAAACGCTAGGATTGTAGAGCTCGAAAAGTAGTGTGAAATCAAGCTAAAAATCATCGAATTCAGAACTCGGAGTCAACGGATATTCATAAAACCGTTTACGTAAAGAAACCACATTTCGCGGCTAACTAGGTGAAACAAGACCTACTAGCCACGAGTTCTGAAATCAAAATCCGAAACGCTAGGATGGTAGAGCTCGAAAAGTAGTGTGAAATCAAGCTAAAAATCACCGAATTCAGAACTCGGAGTCAACGGATATTCATAAAATCGTTTACGTAAAGAAACCACATTTCGCGGCTAAATAGGTGAAACGAGACCAACTAGCCACGAGTACTGAAATCAAAATCCGAAACGCTAGGATTGTAGAGCTCGAAAAGTAGTGTGAAATCAAGCTAAAAATCACCGAATTCAGAACTCGGAGTCAACGGATATTCATAAAACCGTTTACGTAAAGAAACCACATTTCGCGGCTAACTAGGTGAAACAAGACCTACTAGCCACGAGTTTTGAAATCAAAATCCGAAACACCAGGATTGTAGAGCTCGAAAAGTAGTGTGAAATCAAGCTAAAAATCACCGAATTCAAAACTCGGAGTCAACGGATATTCATAAAACCGTTTACGTAAAGAAACCACATTTCGCGGCTAACTAGGTGAAACATGACCTACTAGCCACGAGTTCTGAAATCAAAATCCGAAACGCCAGGATTGTTGAGCTCGAAAAGTAGTGTGAAATCAAGCTAAAAATGACCGAATTCAGAACTCGTAGTCAAAGGATATTCATAAAATCGTTTACGTAAAGAAACCACATTTCGCGGCTAAATAGGTGAAACGAGACCAACTAGCCACAAGTACTGAAATCAAAATCCGAAACGCTAGGATTGTAGAGCTCGAAAAGTAGTGTGAAATCAAGCTAAAAATCGCCGAATTCAGAACTCGGAGTCAACGGATATTCATAAAACCGTTTACGTAAAGAAACCACATTTCGCGGCTAACTAGGTGAAAGAAGACCTACTAGCCACGAGTTCTGAAATCAAAATACGAAACGCGAGGATTGTAGAGCTCAAAAAGTAGTGTGAAATCAAGCTAAAAATGACCGAATTCAGAACTCGTAGTCAAAGGATATTCATAAAATCGTTTACGTAAAGAAACCACATTTCGCGGCTAAATAGGTGAAACGAGACCAACTAGCCACGAGTACTGACATCAAAATCCGAAACGCTAGGATTGTAGAGCTCGAGTGTGAAATCAAGCTAAAAATCACCGAATTCAGAACTCGGAGTCAACGGATATTCATAAAACCGTTTACGTAAAGAAACCACATTTTGCGGCTAACTAGGTGAAACAAGACCTACTAGCCACGAGTTCTGAAATCAAAATACGAAACGCCAGGATTGTAGTGCTCGAAAAGTAGTGTGAAATAATGCTAAAAATCACCGAATTCAAAACTCGGAGTCAACGGATATTCATAAAACCGTTTACGTAAAGAAACCACATTTCGCGGCTAACTAGGTGAAACAAGACCTACTAGCCACGAGTTCTGAAATCAAAATCCGAAAACGCTGGATTGTAGAGCTCGAAAAGTAGTGTGAAATCAAGCTAAAAATCACCGAATTCATAACTCGGAGTCAACGGATATTCATAAAACCGTTTACGTAAAGAAACCACATTTCGCGGCTAACTAGTTGAAACAAGACCTACTAGCCATGAGTTCTGAAATCAAAATACGAAACGCGAGGATTGTAGAGCTCGAAAAGTAGTGTGAAATCAAGCTAAAAATCACCGAATTCAGAACTCGTAGTCAAAGGATATTCATAAAATCGTTTACGTAAAGAAACCACATTTCGCGGCTAAATAGGTGAAACGAGACCAACTAGCCACGAGTACTGACATCAAAATCCGAAACGCTAGGATTGTAGAGCTCGAGTGTGAAATCAAGCTAAAAATCACCGAATTCAGAACTCGGAGTCAACGGATATTCATAAAACCGTTTACGTAAAGAAACCACATTTTGCGGCTAACTAGGTGAAACAAGACCTACTAGCCACGAGTTCTGAAATCAAAATACGAAACGCCAGGATTGTAGTGCTCGAAAAGTAGTGTGAAATAATGCTAAAAATCACCGAATTCAAAACTCGGAGTCAACGGATATTCATAAAACCGTTTACGTAAAGAAACCACATTTCGCGGCTAACTAGGTGAAACAAGACCTACTAGCCACGAGTTCTGAAATCAAAATCCGAAAACGCTGGATTGTAGAGCTCGAAAAGTAGTGTGAAATCAAGCTAAAAATCACCGAATTCATAACTCGGAGTCAACGGATATTCATAAAACCGTTTACGTAAAGAAACCACATTTCGCGGCTAACTAGTTGAAACAAGACCTACTAGCCATGAGTTCTGAAATCAAAATACGAAACGCGAGGATTGTAGAGCTCGAAAAGTAGTGTGAAATCAAGCTAAAAATCACCGAATTCAGAACTCGTAGTCAAAGGATATTCATAAAATCGTTTACGTAAAGAAACCACATTTCGCGGCTAAATAGGTGAAACGAGACCAACTAGCCACGAGTACTGAAATCAAAATCCGAAACGCTAGGATTGTTGAGCTCGAGTGTGAAATCAAGCTAAAAATCACCGAATTCAGAACTCGGAGTCAACGGATATTCATAAAACCGTTTACGTAAAGAAACCACATTTTGCGGCTAACTAGGTGAAACAAGACCTACTAGCCACGAGTTCTGAAATCAAAATACGAAACGCCAGGATTGTAGTGCTCGAAAAGTAGTGTGAAATAATGCTAAAAATCACCGAATTCAAAACCCGGAGTCAACGGATATTCATAAAACCGTTTACGTAAAGAAACCACATTTCGCGGCTAACTAGGTGAAACAAGACCTACTAGCCACGAGTTCTGAAATTAAAATCCGAAAACGCTGGATTGTAGAGCTCGAAAAGTAGTGTGAAATCAAGCTAAAAATAACCGAATTCAGAACTCGGAGTCAACGGATATTCATAAAACCGTTTACGTAAAGAAACCACATTTCGCGGCTAACTAGGTGAAACAAGACCTACTAGCCACGAGTTCTGAAATCAAAATACGAAACGCGAGGATTGTAGAGCTCGAAAAGTAGTGTGAAATCAAGCTAAAAATCACCGAATTCAGAACTCGTAGTCAAAGGATATTCATAAAATCGTTTACGTAAAGAAACCACATTACGCGGCTAAATAGGTGAAACGAGACCAACTAGCCCCGAGTACTGAAATCAAAATCCGAAACGCTAGGATTATAGAGCTCGAAAAGTAGTGTGAAATCAAGCTAAAAATCACCGAATTCAGAACTCGGAGTCATCGGATATTCATAAAACCGTTTACGTAAAGAAACCACATTTCGCGGCTAACTAGGTGAAAGAAGACCTACTAGCCACGAGTTCTGAAATCAAAATATGAAACGCCAGGATTGTAGTGCTCGAAAAGTAGTGTGAAATAATGCTAAAAATCACCGAATTCAAAACTCGGAGTCAATGGATATTCATAAAACCGTTTACGTAAAGAAACCACATTTCGCGGCTAACTAGGTGAAACAAGACCTACTAGCCACGAGTTCTGAAATCAAAATCCGAAATCCCAGGATTGTTGAGCTCGAAAAGTAGTGTGAAATAATGCTAAAAATCACCGAATTCAGAACTCGGAGTCAACGGATATTCATAAAACCGTTTACGTAAAGAAACCACTTTTTGCTGCTAAATAGGTGAAACGAGACCAACTAGCCACGAGTTCTGAAATCAAAATCCGAAATGCTAGGATGGTAGAGCTCGAAAAGTAGTGTGAAATCAAGCTAAAAATCACCGAATTCAGAACTCGGAGTCAACGGATATTCATAAAACCGTTTACGTAAAGAAACCACATTTCGCGGCTAACAAGGTGAAACGAGACCAACTAGCCACGAGTTCTGAAATCAAAATCCGAAAACGCTAGATTGTAGAGCTCGAAAAATAGTGTGAAATCAACCTAAAAATCACCGAATTCAGAACTCGGAGTCAACGGATATTCATAAAACCGTTTACGTAAAGAAACCACATTTCGCGGCTAAATAGGTGAAACGAGACCAACTAGCCACAAGTACTGAAATCAAAATCCGAAACGCTAGGATTGTAGAGCTCGAAAAGTAGTGTGAAATCAACCTAAAAATCACCGAATTCAGAACTCGGAGTCAACGGATATTCATAAAACCGTTTACGTAAAGAAACCACATTTCGCGGCTAACTAGGTGAAAGAAGACCTACTAACCACGAGTTCTGAAATCAAAATACGAAACGCGAGGATTGTAGAGCTCGAAAAGTAGTGTGAAATCAAGCTAAAAATGACCGAATTCAGAACTCGTAGTCAAAGGATATTCATAAAATCGTTTACGTAAAGAAACCACATTTCGCGGCTAAATAGGTGAAACGAGACCAACTAGCCACGAGTACTGAAATCAAAATCCGAAACGCTAGGATTGTAGAGCTCGAGTGTGAAATCAAGCTAAAAATCACCGAATTCAGAACTCGGAGTCAACGGATATTCATAAAACCGTTTACGTAAAGAAACCACATTTTGCGGCTAACTAGGTGAAACAAGACCTACTAGCCACGAGTTCTGAAATCAAAATACGAAACGCCAGGATTGTAGTGCTCGAAAAGTAGTGTGAAATAATGCTAAAAATCACCGAATTCAAAACTCGGAGTCAACGGATATTCATAAAACCGTTTACGTAAAGAAACCACATTTCGCGGCTAACTAGGTGAAACAAGACCTACTAGCCACGAGTTCTGAAATCAAAATCCGAAAACGCTGGATTGTAGAGCTCGAAAAGTAGTGTGAAATCAAGCTAAAAATCACCGAATTCATAACTCGGAGTCAACGGATATTCATAAAACCGTTTACGTAAAGAAACCACATTTCGCGGCTAACTAGTTGAAACAAGACCTACTAGCCATGAGTTCTGAAATCAAAATACGAAACGCGAGGATTGTAGAGCTCGAAAAGTAGTGTGAAATCAAGCTAAAAATCACCGAATTCAGAACTCGTAGTCAAAGGATATTCATAAAATCGTTTACGTAAAGAAACCACATTTCGCGGCTAAATAGGTGAAACGAGACCAACTAGCCACGAGTACTGAAATCAAAATCCGAAACGCTAGGATTGTAGAGCTCGAGTGTGAAATCAAGCTAAAAATCACCGAATTCAGAACTCGGAGTCAACGGATATTCATAAAACCGTTTACGTAAAGAAACCACATTTTGCGGCTAACTAGATGAAACAAGACCTACTAGCCACGAGTTCTGAAATCAAAATACGAAACTCCAGGATTGTAGTGCTCGAAAAGTAGTGTGAAATAATGCTAAAAATCACCGAATTCAAAACTCGGAGTCAACGGATATTCATAAAACCGTTTACGTAAAGAAACCACATTTCGCGGCTAACTAGGTGAAACAAGACCTACTAGCCACGAGTTCTGAAATTAAAATCCGAAAACGCTGGATTGTAGAGCTCGAAAAGTAGTGTGAAATCAAGCTAAAAATCACCGAATTCAGAACTCGGAGTCAACGGATATTCATAAAACCGTTTACGTAAAGAAACCACATTTCGCGGCTAACTAGGTGAAACAAGACCTACTAGCCACGAGTTCTGAAATCATAATACGAAACGCGAGGATTGTAGAGCTCGAAAAGTAGTGTGAAATCAAGCTAAAAATCACCGAATTCAGAACTCGTAGTCAAAGGATATTCATAAAATCGTTTACGTAAAGAAACCACATTTCGCGGCTAAATAGGTGAAACGAGACCAACTAGCCCCGAGTACTGAAATCAAAATCCGAAACGCTAGGATTATAGAGCTCGAAAAGTAGTGTGAAATCAAGCTAAAAATCACCGAATTCAGAACTCGGAGTCATCGGATATTCATAAAACCGTTTACGTAAAGAAACCACATTTCGCGGCTAACTAGGTGAAAGAAGACCTACTAGCCACGAGTTCTGAAATCAAAATATGAAACGCCAGGATTGTAGTGCTCGAAAAGTAGTGTGAAATAATGCTAAAAATCACCGAATTCAAAACTCGGAGTCAATGGATATTCATAAAACCGTTTACGTAAAGAAACCACATTTCGCGGCTAACTAGGTGAAACAAGACCTACTAGCCACGAGTTCTGAAATCAAAATCCGAAATCCCAGGATTGTTGAGCTCGAAAAGTAGTGTGAAATAATGCTAAAAATCACCGAATTCAGAACTCGGAGTCAACGGATATTCATAAAACCGTTTGCGTAAAGAAACCACTTTTTGCGGCTAAATAGGTGAAACGAGACCAACTAGCCACGAGTTCTGAAATCAAAATCCGAAACGCTAGGATGGTAGAGCTCGAAAAGTAGTGTGAAATCAAGCTAAAAATCACCGAATTCAGAACTCGGAGTCAACGGATATTCATAAAACCGTTTACGTAAAGAAACCACATTTCGCGGCTAACAAGGTGAAACGAGACCAACTAGCCACGAGTTCTGAAATCAAAATCCGAAAACGCTAGATTGTAGAGCTCGAAAAATAGTGTGAAATCAACCTAAAAATCACCGAATTCAGAACTCGGAGTCAACGGATATTCATAAAACCGTTTACGTAAAGAAACCACATTTCGCGGCTAACTAGGTGAAACAAGACCTACTAGCCACGAGTTCTGAAATCAAAATACGAAACCCGAGGATTGTAGAGCTCGAAAAGTAGTGTGAAATCAAGCTAAAAATCACCGAATTCAGAACTCGTAGTCAAAGGATATTCATAAAATCGTTTACGTAAAGAAACCACATTTCGCGGCTAAATAGGTGAAACGAGACCAACTAGCCACGAGTACTGAAATCAAAATACGAAACGCGAGGATTGTAGAGCTCGAAAAGTAGTGTGAAATCAAGCTAAAAATCACCGAATTCAGAACTCGTAGTCAAAGGATATTCATAAAATCGTTTACGTAAAGAAACCACATTTCGCGAGTAACTAGGTGAAACGAGACCTACTAGCCCCGAGTTCTGAAATCAAAATCCGAAAAACCAGGATTGTAGAGCTCGAAAAGTAGTGTGAAATCAAGCAAAAAATCACTGAATTCAGAACTCGGAGTCAACGGATATTCATAAAACCGTTTACGTAAAGAAACCACATTTCGCGGCTAACTAGGTGAAACGAGACCTACTAGCCACGAGTTCTGAAATCGAAATCCGAAAACCGAGGATTATAGAGCTCGAAAAGTAGTGTGAAATCATGCTAAAAATCACCGAATTCAGAACTCGTAGTCAAAGGATATTCATAAAATCGTTTACGTAAAGAAACCACATTTCGCGGCTAAATAGGTGAAACGAGACAAACTAGCCACGAGTACTGAAATCAAAATGCGAAACCCGAGGATTGTAGAGCTCGAAAAGTAGTGTGAAATCAAGCTAAAAATCACCGAATTCAGAACTCGGAGTCAACGGATATTCATAAAACCGTTTACGTAAAGAAACCACATTTCACGGCTAACTAGGTGAAAGAAGACCTACTAGCCACGAGTTCTGAAATCAAAATACGAAACGCCAGGATTGTAGTGCTCGAAAAGTAGTGTGAAATAATGCTAAAAATCACCGAATTCAAAACTCGGAGTCAACGGATATTCATAAAACCGTTTACGTAAAGAAACCACATTTCGCGGCTAACTAGATGAAACAAGACCTACTAGCCACGAGTTCTGAAATCAAAATCCGAAACGCCAGGATTGTTGAGCTCGAAAAGTAGTGTGAAATCAAGCTAAAAATCACCGAATTCAGAACTCGTAGTCAACGGATATTCATAAAACCGTTTACGTAAAGAAACCACTTTTCGCGGCTAAATAGGTGAAACGAGACCAACTAGCCACGAGTTCTGAAATCAAAATCCGAAATGCTAGGATGGTAGAGCTCGAAAAGTAGTGTGAAATCAAGCTAAAAATCACCGAATTCAGAACTCGGAGTCAACGGATATTCATAAAACCGTTTACGTAAAGAAACCACATTTCGCGGCTAACTAGGTGAAACGAGACCAACTAGCCACGAGTTCTGAAATCAAAATCCGAAAACGCTGGATTGTAGAGCTCGAAAAGTAGTGTGAAATGAAGCTAAAAATCACCGAATTCAGAACTCGGAGTCAACGGATATTCATAAAACCGTTTACGTAAAGAAACCACATTTCGCGGCTAACTAGGTGAAACGAGACCTGCTAGCCACGAGTTCTGAAATCGAAATCCGAAAACCCGGGATTGTAGAGCTCGAAAATTAGTGTGAAATCAAGCTAAAAATCACCGAATTCAAAACTCGGAGTCAACGGATATTCATAAAACCGTTTACGTAAAGAAACCACATTTCGCGGCTAACTAGGTGAAACAAGACCTACTAGCCACAAGTTCTGAAATCAAAATCCGAAACTCCAGGATTGTAGAGCTCGAAAAGTAGTGTGAAATCAAGCTAAAAATCACCGAATTCAGAACTCGGAGTCAACGGATTTTCATAAAACCGTTTACGTAAAGAAACCACATTTCGCGGCTAACTAGTTGAAACGAGACCTACTAGCCACGAGTTCTGAAATCAAAATCCGAAACTCCAGGATTGTAGAGCTCGAAAAGTAGTGTGAAATCAAGCTAAAAATCACCGAATTAAGAACTCGGAGTCAACGGATATTCAGAAAACCGTTTACGTAAAGAAACCACATTTCGCGGCTAACTAGGTGAAACGAGATCTACTAGCCACGAGTTCTGAAATCAAAATCCGAAACTCCAGGATTGTAGAGCTCGAAAAGTAGTGTGAAATCAAGCTAAAAATCACCGAATTCAGAACTCGGAGTCAACGGATTTTCATAAAACCGTTTACGTAAAGAAACCACATTTCGCGGCTAACTAGTTGAAACGAGACCTACTAGCCACGAGTTCTGAAATCAAAATCCGAAACTCCAGGATTGTAGAGCTCGAAAAGTAGTGTGAAATCAAGCTAAAAATCACCGAATTAAGAACTCGGAGTCAACGGATATTCAGAAAACCGTTTACGTAAAGAAACCACATTTCGCGGCTAACTAGGTGAAACGAGATCTACTAGCCACGAGTTCTGAAATCAAAATCCGAAACTCCAGGATTGTAGAGCTCGAAAAGTAGTGTGAAATCAAGCTAAAAATCACCGAATTCAGAACTCGGAGTCAACGGATATTCATAAAACCGTTTACGTAAAGAAACCACATTTCGCGGCTAACTAGTTGAAACGAGACCAACTAGCCACGAGTTCTGAAATCAAAATCCGAAAACGCTGGATTGTAGAGCTCGAAAAGTAGTGTGAAATCAAGCTAAAAATCACCGAATTCAGAACTCGGAGTCAACGGATTTTTATAAAACCGTTTAAGTAAAGAAACCACATTTCGCGGCTAACTAGGTGAAACGAGACCTACAAGCCACGAGTTCCGAAATCAAAATCCGAAACATTAGGATTGTAGAGCTCGAAAAGTAGTGTGAAATCAAGCTAAAAATCACCGAATTCAGAACTCAGAGTCAACGGATATTCAGAAAACCGTTTACGTAAAGAAACCACATTTCGCGGCTAACAACGTGAAACGAGACCAACTAGCCACGAGTTTTGAAATCAAAATCCGAAACTCCAGTATTGTAGAGCTCGAAAAGTAGTGTGAAATCAAGCTAAAAATCACCGAATTCAGAACTCGGAGTCAACGGATATTCATAAAACCGTTTACGTAAAGAAACCACATTTCGCGGCTAACTAGGTGAAACGAGACCTGCTTTCCACGAGTTCTGAAATCAAAATCCGAAAACCCAGGATTGTAGAGCTCGAAAATTAGTGTGAAATCAAGCTAAAAATCACCGAATTCAAAACTCGGAGTCAACGGATATTCATAAAACCGTTTACGTAAAGAAACCACATTTCGCGGCTAACTAGGTGAAACAAGACCTACTAGCCACGAGTTCTGAAATCAAAATACGAAACGCCAGGATTGTAGAGCTCAAAAAGTAGTGTGAAATCAAGCTAAAAATCACCGAATTAAGAACTCGGAGTCAAATGATATTCATAAAACCGTTTACGTAAAGAAACCACATTTCGCGGCTAACTAGGTGAAACAAGCCCACTAGCCACGAGTTCTGAAATCAAAATCCGAAACGCTAGGATTGTTGAGCTCAAAAAGTAGTGCGAAATCAAGCTAAAAATCAGCGAATTTAGAACTCGGAGTCAACGGATATTCAGAAAACCGTTTACGTAAAGAAACCACATTTCGCGGCTAAATAGGTGAATCGAGACCTACTAGCCACGAGTTCTGAAATTAAAATCCGAAATGCCAGGATGGTAGAGCTCGAAAAGTAGTGTGAAATCAAGCTAAAAATCAACGAATTCAGAACTCGTAGTCAAAGGATATTCATAAAATCGTTTACGTAAAGAAACCACATTTCGCGGCAAACTAGGTGAAACGAGACCAACTAGCCACGAGTTCTGAAATCAAAATCCGAAACGCCAGGATCGTAGAGCTCAAAAACTAGTGTGAAATCAAGCTAAAAATCACCAAATTCAGAACTCGGAGTCAACGGATATTCATAAAACCGTTTACGTAAAGAAACCACATTTCACGGCTAAATAGGTGAAACGAGACCAACTAGCCACGAATTCTGAAATCAAAATCCGAAACGCCAGGATTGTAGAGCTCGAAAATTAGTGTGTAATCAAGCTAAAAATCACCGAATTCAGAACTCGGAGTCAACGGATATTCAGAAAATCGTTTACGTAAAGAAACCACATTTCGCGGCTAACTAGGTGAAACGAGACCTGCTGGCCACGAGTTCTGAAATCGAAATCCGAAAACCCAGGATTGTAGAGCTCGAAAAGTAGTATGAAATCAAGCTAAAAATCATCGAATTCAAAACTCGGAGTCAACGGATATTCATAAAACCGTTTACGTAAAGAAACCACATTTCGCGGCTAACTAGGTGAAACAAGACCTACCAGCCATGAGTTCTGAAATCAAAATACGAAATGCCAGGATTGAAGAGCTCAAAAAGTAGTGTGAAATCAAGCTAAAAATCACCGAATTAAGAACTCGGAGTCAACGGATATTCAGAAAACCGTTTACGTAAAGAAACCACATTTCGCGGCTAACTAGGTGAAACGAGATCTACTAGCCACGAGTTCTGAAATCAAAATCCGAAACTCCAGGATTGTAGAGCTCGAAAAGTAGTGTGAAATCAAGCTAAAAATCACCGAATTCAGAACTCGGAGTCAACGGATATTCATAAAACCGTTTACGTAAAGAAATCACATTTCGCGGCTAACTAGTTGAAACGAGACCAACTAGCCACGAGTTCTGAAATCAAAATCCGAAAACGCTGGATGGTAGAGCTCGAAAAGTAGTGTGAAATCAAGCTAAAAATCACCGAATTCAGAACTCGGAGTCAACGAATATTCATAAAACCGTTTATGTAAAGAAACCACATTTCGCGGCTAACTAGGTGAAACGAGACCTAATAGCCGCGAGTTCTGAAATCGAAATCCGAAAACCCAGGATTGTAGAGCTCGAAAAGTAGTGTGAAATCAAGCTAAAAATCACCGAATTCAGAACTCGGAGTCAACGGATTTTTATAAAACCGTTTACGTAAAGAAACCACATTTCGCGGCTAACTAGGTGAAACGAGACCTACAAGCCACGAGTTCCGAAATCAAAATCCGAAACATTAGGATTGTAGAGCTCGAAAAGTAGTGTGAAATCAAGCTAAAAATCACCGAATTCAGAACTCAGAGTCAACGGATATTCAGAAAACCGTTTACGTAAACAAACCACATTTCGCGGCTAACTAGGTGAAACGAGACCAACTAGCCACGAGTTTTGAAATCAAAATCCGAAACTCCAGGATTGTAGAGCTCGAAAAGTAGTGTGAAATCAAGCTAAAAATCACCGAATTCAGAACTCGGAGTCAACGGATATTCATAAAACCGTTTACGTAAAGAAACCACATTTCGCGGCTAACTAGGTGAAACGAGACCTGCTAGCCACGAGTTTTGAAATAAAAATCCGAAAACCCAGGATTGTAGAGCTCGAAAATTAGTGTGAAATCAAGCTAAAAATCACCGAATTCAAAACTCGGAGTCAACGGATATTCATAAAACCGTTTACGTAAAGAAACCACATTTCGCGGCTAACTAGGTGAAACAAGACCTACTAGCCACGAGTTCTGAAATCGAAATACGAAACGCCAGGATTGTAGAGCTCGAAAAGTAGTGTGAAATCAAGCTAAAAATCACCGAATTAAGAACTCGGAGTCAACGGATATTCATAAAACCGTTTACGTAAAGAAACCACATTTCGCGGCTAACTAGGTGAAAAAAGACCTACTAGCCACGAGTTCTGAAATCAAAATCCGAAAAGCCACGATTGTTGAGCTCAAAAAGTAGTGTGAAATAAAGCTAAAAATCACCGAATTCAGAACTCGGAGTCAACAGATATTCATAAAACCGTTTACGTAAAGAAACCACTTTTCGCGGCTAAATAGGTGAAACGAGACCAACTAGCCACGAGTTCTGAAATCAAAATCCGAAACGCTAGGATGGTAGAGCTCGAAAAGTAGTGTGAAATCAAGCTAAAAATCACCGAATTCAGAACTCGGAGTCAACGGATATTCATAAAACCGTTTACGTAAAGAAACCACATTTCGCGGCTAACTAGGTGAAACAAGCCCACTAGCCACGAGTTCTGAAATCAAAATCCGAAACGCTAGGATTGTTGAGCTCAAAAAGTAGTGCGAAATCAAGCTAAAAACCACCGAATTCAGAACTCGGAGTCAACGGATATTCAGAAAACCGTTTACGTAAAGAAACCACATTTCGCGGCTAAATAGGTGAATCGAGACCTACTAGCCACCAGTTCTGAAATTAAAATCCGAAATGCCAGGATGGTAGAGCTCGAAAAGTAGTGTGAAATCAAGCTAAAAATCAACGAATTCAGAACTCGTAGTCAAAGGATATTCATAAAATCGTTTACGTAAAGAAACCACATTTCGCGGCAAACTAGGTGAAACGAGACCAACTAGCCACGAGTTCTGAAATCAAAATCCGAAATGCCAGGATCGTAGAGCTCGAAAACTAGTGTGAAATCAAGCTAAAAATCACCAAATTCAGAACTCGGAGTCAACGGATATTCATAAAACCGTTTACGTAAAGAAACCACATTTCACGGCTAAATAGGTGAAACGAGACCAACTAGCCACGAGTTCTGAAATCAAAATCCGAAACGCCAGGATTGTAGAGCTCGAAAAGTAGTGTGTAATCAAGCTAAAAATCACCGAATTCAGAACTCGGAGTCAACGGATATTCAGAAAACCGTTTACGTAAAGAAACCACATTTCGCGGCTAACTAGGTGAAACGAGACCTGCTGGCCACGAGTTCTGAAATCGAAATCCGAAAACCCAGGATTGTAGAGCTCGAAAAGTAGTGTGAAATCAAGCTAAAAATCAACGAATTCAGAACTCGTAGTCAAAGAATATTCATAAAATCGTTTACGTAAAGAAACCACATTTCGCGGCAAACTAGGTGAAATGAGACCAACTAGCCACGAGTTCTGAAATCAAAATCCGAAACGCCAGGATCGTAGAGCTCGAAAACTAGTGTGAAATCAAGCTAAAAATCACCAAATTCAGAACTCGGAGTCAACGGATATTCATAAAACCGTTTACGTAAAGAAACCACATTTCACGGCTAAATAGGTGAAACGAGACCAACTAGCCACGAGTTCTGAAATCAAAATCCGAAACGCCAGGATTGTAGAGCTCGAAAAGTAGTGTGTAATCAAGCTAAAAATCACCGAATTCAGAACTCGGAGTCAACGGATATTCAGAAAACCGTTTACGTAAAGAAACCACATTTCGCGGCTAACTAGGTGAAACAAGCCCACTAGCCACGAGTTCTGAAATCAAAATCCGAAACGCTAGGATTGTTGAGCTCAAAAAGTAGTGCGAAATCAAGCTAAAAATCACCGAATTCAGAACTCGGAGTCAACGGATATTCAGAAAACCGTTTACGTAAAGAAACCACATTTCGCGGCTAAATAGGTGAATCGAGACCTACTAGCCACGAGTTCTGAAATTAAAATCCGAAATGCCAGGATGGTAGAGCTCGAAAAGTAGTGTGAAATCAAGCTAAAAATCAACGAATTCAGAACTCGTAGTCAAAGGATATTCATAAAATCGTTTACGTAAAGAAACCACATTTCGCGGCAAACTAGGTGAAACGAGACCAACTAGCCACGAGTTCTGAAATCAAAATCCGAAACGCCAGGATCGTAGAGCTCGAAAACTAGTGTGAAATCAAGCTAAAAATCACCAAATTCAGAACTCCGAGTCAACGGATATTCATAAAACCGTTTACGTAAAGAAACCACATTTCACGGCTAAATAGGTGAAACGAGACCAACTAGCCACGAGTTCTGAAATCAAAATCCGAAACGCCAGGATTGTAGAGCGCGAAAAGTAGTGTGTAATCAAGCTAAAAATCACCGAATTCAGAACTCGGAGTCAACGGATATTCAGAAAACCGTTTACGTAAAGAAACCACATTTCGCGGCTAACTAGGTGAAACGAGACCTGCTGGCCACGAGTTCTGAAATCGAAATCCGAAAACCCAGGATTGTAGAGCTCGAAAAGTAGTATGAAATCAAGCTAAAAATCACCGAATTCAAAACTCGGAGTCAATGGATATTCATAAAACCGTTGACGTAAAGAAACCACATTTCGCGGCTAACTAGGTGAAACAAGACCTACCAGCCACGAGTTCTGAAATAAAAATACGAAATGCCAGGATTGTAGAGCTCGAAAAGTAGTGTGAAATCAAGCTAAAAATCACCGAATTCAAAACTCGGAGTCAACGGATATTCATAAAACCGTTTACGTAAAGAAACCACATTTCGCGGCTAACTAGGTGAAATGAGACCAACTAGCCACGAGTTCTGAAATCAAAATCCGAAACGCCAGGATTGTAGAGCTCGAAAACTAGTGTGAAATCAAGCTAAAAATCACCGAATTCAGAACTCGGAGTCAACGGATATTCATAAAACTGTTTACGTAAAGAAATCATATTTCGCGGCTAACTAGGTGAAACGAGACCAACTAGCCACGAGTTCTGAAATCAAAATCCGAAACGCCAGGATCGTAGAGCTCGAAAACTAGTGTGAAATCAAGCTAAAAATCACCGAATTCAGAAATCGGAGTCAACGGATA
Source organism: Euonymus europaeus (assembly GCA_963580455.1). Lineage (NCBI taxonomy): Eukaryota > Viridiplantae > Streptophyta > Magnoliopsida > Celastrales > Celastraceae > Euonymus > Euonymus europaeus. The sequence continues at coordinate 1,351,794 of OY756964.1, forward strand.
TTCATAAAACCGTTTACGTAAAGAAACCACATTTCTCGGCTAAATAGGTGAAACGAGAACAACTAGCCACGAGTTCTGAAATCAAAATCCGAAATGCCAGGATTGTAGAGCTCGAAAAGTAGTGTGTAATCAAGCTAAAAATCTCCGAATTCAGAACTCGGAGTCAACGGATATTCATAAAACTGTTTACGTAAAGAAACCACATTTCGCGGCTAAATAGGTGAAACGAGACCTACTAGCCCCGAGATCTGAGATCAAAATCCGAAAATCCAGGATTGTAGAGCTCGAAAAGTAGTGTGAAATCAAGCTAAAAATCACCGAATTCAGAACTCGGAGTCAACGGATATTCAGAAAACCGTTTACGTAAAGAAACCACATTTCGCGGCTAACTAGGTGAAACAAGACCTACTAGCCACGAGTTCTGAAATCAAAATACGAAATGCCAGGATTGTAGAGCTCGAAAAGTAGTGTGAAATCAAGCTAAAAATCACCGAATTCAAAACTCGGAGTCAACGGATATTCATAAAACCGTTTACGTAAAGAAACCACATTTCGCGGCTAACTAGGTCAAATGAGACCAACTAGCCACGAGTTCTGAAATCAAAATCCGAAACGCCAGGATTGTAGAGCTCGAAAACTAGTGAGAAATCAAGCTAAAAATCACCGAATTTAGAACTCGGAGTCAACGGATATTCATAAAACTGTTTACGTAAAGAAACCACATTTCGCAGCTAACTAGGTGAAACGAGACCAACTAGCCACGAGTTCTGAAATCAAAATCCGAAATGCCAGGATCGTAGAGCTCAAAAACTAGTGTGAAATCAAGCTAAAAATCACCGAATTCAGAAATCGGAGTCAACGGATATTCATAAAACCGTTTACGTAAAGAAACCACATTTCTCGGCTAAATAGGTGAAACGAGAACAACTAGCCACGAGTTCTGAAATCAAAATCCGAAATGCCATGGTTGTAGAGCTCGAAAAGTAGTGTGTAATCAAGCTAAAAATCTCCGAATTCAGAACTCGGAGTCAACGGATATTCATAAAACAGTTTACGTAAAGAAACCACATTTCGCGGCTAAATAGGTGAAACGAGACCTACTAGCCCCGAGATCTGAAATCAAAATCCAAAAATCCAGGATTGTAGAGCTCGAAAAGTAGTGTGAAATCAAGCTAAAAATCACCGAATTCAGAACTCGGAGTCAACGGATATTCAGAAAACCGTTTACGTAAAGAAACCACATTTCGCGGCTAAATAGGTGAATCGAGACCTACTAGCCACGAGTTCTGAAATTAAAATCCGAAATACCAGGATGGTAGAGCTCGAAAAGTAGTGTGAAATCAAGCTAAAAATCAACGAATTCAGAACTCGTAGTCAAAGGATATTCATAAAATCGTTTACGTAAAGAAACCACATTTCGCGGCTAACTAGGTGAAACGAGACCAACTAGCCACGAGTTCTGAAATCAAAATCCGAAACGCCAGGATCGTAGAGCTCGAAAACTAGTGTGAAATCAAGCTAAGAATCACCAAATTCGGAACTCGGAGTCAACGAATATTCATAAAACCGTTTACGTAAAGAAACCACATTTCACGGCTAAATAGGTGAAACGAGACCAACTAGCCACGAGTTCTGAAATCAAAATCCGAAACGCCAGGATTGTAGAGCTCGAAAAGTAGTGTGTAATCAAGCTAAAAATCACCGAATTCAGAACTCGTTGTCAACGGATATTCAGAAAACCGTTTACGTAAAGAAACCACATTTCGCGGCTAACTAGGTGAAACGAGACCTGCTGGCCACAAATTCTCAAATCGAAATCCGAAAACCCAGGATTGTAGAGCTCGAAAAGTAGTGTGAAATCAAGCTAAAAATCACCGAATTCAAAACTCGGAGTCAACGGATATTCATAAAACCGTTTACGTAAAGAAACCACATTTCGCGGCTAATCAGGTGAAACAAGACCTACTTGCCACGAGTTCTGAAATCAAAATCCGAAACGCCAGGATTGTAGAGCTCGAAAACTAGTGAGAAATCAAGCTAAAAATCACCGAATTCAGAACTCGGAGTCAACGGATATTCATAAAACTGTTTACGTAAAGAAACCACATTTCGCAGCTAACTAGGTGAAACGAGACAAACTAGCCACGAGTTCTGAAATCAAAATCCGAAATGCCAGGATCGTAGAGCTCAAAAACTAGTGTGAAATCAAGCTAAAAATAACCGAATTCAGAAATCGGAGTCAACGGATATTCATAAAACCGTTTACGTAAAGAAACCACATTTCTCGGCTAAATAGGTGAAACGAGAACACCTAGCCACGAGTTCTGAAATCAAAATCCGAAATGCCAGGGTTGTAGAGCTCGAAAAGTAGTGTGTAATCAAGCTAAAAATCTCCGAATTCAGAACTCGGAGTCAACGGATATTCATAAAACATTTTACGTAAAGAAACCACATTTCGCGGCTAAATAGGTGAAACGAGACCTACTAGCCCCGAGATCTGAAATCAAAATCCGAAAATCCAGGATTGTAGAGCTCGAAAAGTAGTGTGAAATCAAGCTGAAAATCACCGAATTCAGAACTCGGAGTCAACGGATATTCAGAAAACCGTTTACGTAAAGAAACCACATTTCGCGGCTAAATAGGTGAATCGAGACCTACTAGCAACGAGTTCTGAAATTAAAATCCGAAATACCAGGATGGTAGAGCTCGAAAAGTAGTGTGAAATCAAGCTAAAAATCAACGAATTCAGAACTCGTAGTCAAAGGATATTCGTAAAATCGTTTACGTAAAGAAACCACATTTCGCGGCTAACTAGGTGAAACGAGACCAACTAGCCACGAGTTCTGAAATCAAAATCCGAAACGCCAGGATCGTAGAGCTTGAAAACTAGTGTGAAATCAAGCTAAAAATCACCAAATTCGGAACTCGGAGTCAACGAATATTCATAAAACCGTTTACGTAAAGAAACCACATTTCACGGCTAAATAGGTGAAACGAGACCAACTAGCCACGAGTTCTGAAATCAAAATACGAAATGCCAGGATTGTAGAGCTCGAAAAGTAGTGTGAAATCAAGCTAAAAATCACCGAATTCAAAACTCGGAGTCAACGGATATTCATAAAACCGTTTACGTAAAGAAACCACATTTCGCGGCTAACTAGGTCAAATGAGACCAACTAGCCACGAGTTCTGAAATCAAAATCCGAAACGCCAGGATTGTAGAGCTCGAAAACTAGTGAGAAATCAAGCTAAAAATCACCGAATTCAGAACTCGGAGTCAACGGATATTCATAAAACTGTTTACGTAAAGAAACCACATTTCGCAGCTAACTAGGTGAAACGAGACCAACTAGCCACGAGTTCTGAAATCAAAATCCGAAATGCCAGGATCGTAGAGCTCAAAAACTAGTGTGAAATCAAGCTAAAAATCACCGAATTCAGAAATCGGAGTCAACGGATATTCATAAAACCGTTTACGTAAAGAAACCACATTTCTCGGCTAAATAGGTGAAACGAGAACAACTAGCCACGAGTTCTGAAATCAAAATCCGAAATGCCATGGTTGTAGAGCTCGAAAAGTAGTGGGTAATCAAGCTAAAAATCTCCGAATTCAGAACTCGGAGTCAACGGATATTCATAAAACAGTTTACGTAAAGAAACAACATTTCGCGGCTAAATAGGTGAAACGAGACCTACTAGCCCCGAGATCTGAAATCAAAATCCAAAAATCCAGGATTGTAGAGCTCGAAAAGTAGTGTGAAATCAAGCTAAAAATCACCGAATTCAGAACTCGGAGTCAACGGATATTCAGAAAACCGTTTACGTAAAGAAACCACATTTCGCGGCTAAATAGGTGAATCGAGACCTACTAGCCACGAGTTCTGAAATTAAAATCCGAAATACCAGGATGGTAGAGCTCGAAAAGTAGTGTGAAATCAAGCTAAAAATCAACGAATTCAGAACTCGTAGTCAAAGGATATTCATAAAATCGTTTACGTAAAGAAACCACATTTCGCGGCTAACTAGGTGAAACGAGACCAACTAGCCACGAGTTCTGAAATCAAAATCCGAAACGCCAGGATCGTAGAGCTCGAAAACTAGTGTGAAATCAAGCTAAGAATCACCAAATTCGGAACTCGGAGTCAACGAATATTCATAAAACCGTTTACGTAAAGAAACCACATTTCACGGCTAAATAGGTGAAACGAGACCAACTAGCCACGAGTTCTGAAATCAAAATCCGAAACGCCAGGATTGTAGAGCTCGAAAAGTAGTGTGTAATCAAGCTAAAAATCACCGAATTCAGAACTCGTTGTCAACGGATATTCAGAAAACCGTTTACGTAAAGAAACCACATTTCGCGGCTAACTAGGTGAAACGAGACCTGCTGGCCACAAATTCTCAAATCGAAATCCGAAAACCCAGGATTGTAGAGCTCGAAAAGTAGTGTGAAATCAAGCTAAAAATCACCGAATTCAAAACTCGGAGTCAACGGATATTCATAAAACCGTTTACGTAAAGAAACCACATTTCGCGGCTAATCAGGTGAAACAAGACCTACTTGCCACGAGTTCTGAAATCAAAATCCGAAACGCCAGGATTGTAGAGCTCGAAAACTAGTGAGAAATCAAGCTAAAAATCACCGAATTCAGAACTCGGAGTCAACGGATATTCATAAAACTGTTTACGTAAAGAAACCACATTTCGCAGCTAACTAGGTGAAACGAGACAAACTAGCCACGAGTTCTGAAATCAAAATCCGAAATGCCAGGATCGTAGAGCTCAAAAACTAGTGTGAAATCAAGCTAAAAATCACCGAATTCAGAAATCGGAGTCAACGGATATTCATAAAACCGTTTACGTAAAGAAACCACATTTCTCGGCTAAATAGGTGAAACGAGAACACCTAGCCACGAGTTCTGAAATCAAAATCCGAAATGCCAGGGTTGTAGAGCTCGAAAAGTAGTGTGTAATCAAGCTAAAAATCTCCGAATTCAGAACTCGGAGTCAACGGATATTCATAAAACATTTTACGTAAAGAAACCACATTTCGCGGCTAAATAGGTGAAACGAGACCTACTAGCCCCGAGATCTGAAATCAAAATCCGAAAATCCAGGATTGTAGAGCTCGAAAAGTAGTGTGAAATCAAGCTAAAAATCACCGAATTCAGAACTCGGAGTCAACGGATATTCAGAAAACCGTTTACGTAAAGAAACCACATTTCGCGGCTAAATAGGTGAATCGAGACCTACTAGCAACGAGTTCTGAAATTAAAATCCGAAATACCAGGATGGTAGAGCTCGAAAAGTAGTGTGAAATCAAGCTAAAAATCAACGAATTCAGAACTCGTAGTCAAAGGATATTCGTAAAATCGTTTACGTAAAGAAACCACATTTCGCGGCTAACTAGGTGAAACGAGACCAACTAGCCACGAGTTCTGAAATCAAAATCCGAAACGCCAGGATCGTAGAGCTTGAAAACTAGTGTGAAATCAAGCTAAAAATCACCAAATTCGGAACTCGGAGTCAACGAATATTCATAAAACCGTTTACGTAAAGAAACCACATTTCACGGCTAAATAGGTGAAACGAGACCAACTAGCCACGAGTTCTGAAATAAAAATCCGAAACGCCAGGATTGTAGAGCTCGAAAAGTAGTGTGTAATCAAGCTAAAAATCACCGAATTCAGAACTCGTTGTCAACGGATATTCAGAAAACCGTTTACGTAAAGAAACCACATTTCGCGGCTAACTAGGTGAAACGAGACCTGCTGGCCACGAATTCTCAAATCGAAATCCGAAAACCCAGGATTGTAGAGCTCGAAAAGTAGTGTGAAATCAAGCTAAAAATCACCGAATTCAAAACTCGGAGTCAACGGATATTCATAAAACCGTTTACGTAAAGAAACCACATTTCGCGGCTAATCAGGTGAAACAAGACCTACTAGCCACGAGTTCTGAAATCAAAATACGAAAGGCCGGGATTGTAGAGCTCGAAAAGTAGTGTGAAATCAAGCTAAAAATCACCGAATTCAAAACTCGGAGTCAACGGATATTCATAAAACCGTTTACGTAAAGAAACCACATTTCGCGGCTAACTAGGTGAAACGAGACCAACTAGCCACGAGTTCTGAAATCAAAATCCGAAACGCCAGGATTGTAGAGCTCGAAAACTAGTGTGAAATCAAGCTAAAAATCACCGAATTCAGAACTCGGAGTCAACGGATATTCATAAAACCGTTTACGTAAAGAAACCACATTTCTCGGCTAAATAGGTGAAACGAGACCAACTAGCCACGAGTTCTGAAATCAAAATCCGAAACGCCAGGATCGTAGAGCTCGAAAACTAGTGTGAAATCAAGCCAAGAATCACCAAATTCGGAACTCGGAGTCAACGAATATTCATAAAACCGTTTACGTAAAGAAACCACATTTCACGGCTAAATAGGTGAAACGAGACCAACTAGCCACGAGTTCTGAAATCAAAATCCGAAACGCCAGGATTGTAGAGCTCGAAAAGTAGTGTGTAATCAAGCTAAAAATCACCGAATTCAGAACTCGTTGTCAACGGATATTCAGAAAACCGTTTACGTAAAGAAACCACATTTCGCGGCTAACTAGGTGAAACGAGATCTGCTGGCCACAAATTCTCAAATCGAAATCCGAAAACCCAGGATTGTAGAGCTCGAAAAGTAGTGTGAAATCAAGCTAAAAATCACAGAATTCAAAACTCGGAGTCAACGGATATTCATAAAACCGTTTACGTAAAGAAACCACATTTCGCGGCTAATCAGGTGAAACAAGACCTACTTGCCACGAGTTCTGAAATCAAAATCCGAAACGCCAGGATTGTAGAGCTCGAAAACTAGTGAGAAATCAAGCTAAAAATCACCGAATTCAGAACTCGGAGTCAACGGATATTCATAAAACTGTTTACGTAAAGAAACCACATTTCGCAGCTAACTAGGTGAAACGAGACAAACTAGCCACGAGTTCTGAAATCAAAATCCGAAACGCCAGGATTGTAGAGCTCGAAAACTAGTGTGAAATCAAGCTAAAAATCACCAAATTCGGAACTCGGAGTCAACGAATATTCATAAAACCGTTTACGTAAAGAAACCACATTTCACGGCTAAATAGGTGAAACGAGACCAACTAGCCACGAGTTCTGAAATCAAAATCCGAAACGCCAGGATTGTAGAGCTCGAAAAGTAGTGTGTAATCAAGCTAAAAATCACCGAATTCAGAACTCGTTGTCAACGGATATTCAGAAAACCGTTTACGTAAAGAAACCACATTTCGCGGCTAACTAGGTGAAACGAGACCTGCTGGCCACGAATTCTCAAATCGAAATCCGAAAACCCAGGATTGTAGAGCTCGAAAAGTAGTGTGAAATCAAGCTAAAAATCACCGAATTCAAAACTCGGAGTCAACGGATATTCATAAAACCGTTTACGTAAAGAAACCACATTTCGCGGCTAACTAGGTGAAACGAGACCTGCTAGCCACGAGTTCTGAAATCGAAATCCGAAAACCAAGGATTGTAGAGCTCGAAAATTAGTGTGAAATCAAGCTAAAAATCACCGAATTCAGAACTCAGAGTCAACGGATATTCATAAAACCGTTTACGTAAAGAAACCACATTTCGCGGCTAACTAGGTGAAATGAGACCAACTAGCCACGAGTTCTGAAATCAAAATCCGAAACGCCAGGATTGTAGAGCTCGAAAACTAGTGTGAAATCAAGCTAAAAATCACCGAATTCAGAACTCGGAGTCAACGGATATTCATAAAACTGTTTACGTAAAGAAACCACATTTCGCGGCTAAATAGGTGAAACGAGACCTACTAGCCCCGAGATCTGAATTCAAAATCCGAAAATCCAGGATTGTAGAGCTCAAAAAGTAGTGTGAAATCAAGCTAAAAATCACCGAATTCAGAACTCGGAGTCAACGGATATTCATAAAACCGTTTACGTAAAGAAACCACATTTTGCGGCTAACTAGGTGAAACAAGACCTACTAGCCACGAGTTCTGAAATCAAAATACGAAAGGCCGGGATTGTAGAGCTCGAAAAGTAGTGTGAAATCAAGCTAAAAATCACCGAATTCAAAACTCGGAGTCAACGGATATTCATAAAACCGTTTACGTAAAGAAACCACATTTCGCGGCTAACTAGGTGAAACGAGACCAACTAGCCACGAGTTCTGAAATCAAAATCCGAAACGCCAGGATTGTAGAGCTCGAAAACTAGTGTGAAATCAAGCTAAAAATCACCGAATTCAGAACTCGGAGTCAACGGATATTCATAAAACCGTTTACGTAAAGAAACCACATTTCTCGGCTAAATAGGTGAAACGAGACCAACTAGCCACGAGTTCTGAAATCAAAATCCGAAACGCCAGGATCGTAGAGCTCGAAAACTAGTGTGAAATCAAGCCAAGAATCACCAAATTCGGAACTCGGAGTCAACGAATATTCATAAAACCGTTTACGTAAAGAAACCACATTTCACGGCTAAATAGGTGAAACGAGACCAACTAGCCACGAGTTCTGAAATCAAAATCCGAAACGCCAGGATTGTAGAGCTCGAAAAGTAGTGTGTAATCAAGCTAAAAATCACCGAATTCAGAACTCGTTGTCAACGGATATTCAGAAAACCGTTTACGTAAAGAAACCACATTTCGCGGCTAACTAGGTGAAACGAGATCTGCTGGCCACAAATTCTCAAATCGAAATCCGAAAACCCAGGATTGTAGAGCTCGAAAAGTAGTGTGAAATCAAGCTAAAAATCACAGAATTCAAAACTCGGAGTCAACGGATATTCATAAAACCGTTTACGTAAAGAAACCACATTTCGCGGCTAATCAGGTGAAACAAGACCTACTTGCCACGAGTTCTGAAATCAAAATCCGAAACGCCAGGATTGTAGAGCTCGAAAACTAGTGAGAAATCAAGCTAAAAATCACCGAATTCAGAACTCGGAGTCAACGGATATTCATAAAACTGTTTACGTAAAGAAACCACATTTCGCAGCTAACTAGGTGAAACGAGACAAACTAGCCACGAGTTCTGAAATCAAAATCCGAAACGCCAGGATTGTAGAGCTCGAAAACTAGTGTGAAATCAAGCTAAAAATCACCAAATTCGGAACTCGGAGTCAACGAATATTCATAAAACCGTTTACGTAAAGAAACCACATTTCACGGCTAAATAGGTGAAACGAGACCAACTAGCCACGAGTTCTGAAATCAAAATCCGAAACGCCAGGATTGTAGAGCTCGAAAAGTAGTGTGTAATCAAGCTAAAAATCACCGAATTCAGAACTCGTTGTCAACGGATATTCAGAAAACCGTTTACGTAAAGAAACCACATTTCGCGGCTAACTAGGTGAAACGAGACCTGCTGGCCACGAATTCTCAAATCGAAATCCGAAAACCCAGGATTGTAGAGCTCGAAAAGTAGTGTGAAATCAAGCTAAAAATCACCGAATTCAAAACTCGGAGTCAACGGATATTCATAAAACCGTTTACGTAAAGAAACCACATTTCGCGGCTAACTAGGTGAAACGAGACCTGCTAGCCACGAGTTCTGAAATCGAAATCCGAAAACCAAGGATTGTAGAGCTCGAAAATTAGTGTGAAATCAAGCTAAAAATCACCGAATTCAGAACTCAGAGTCAACGGATATTCATAAAACCGTTTACGTAAAGAAACCACATTTCGCGGCTAACTAGGTGAAATGAGACCAACTAGCCACGAGTTCTGAAATCAAAATCCGAAACGCCAGGATTGTAGAGCTCGAAAACTAGTGTGAAATCAAGCTAAAAATCACCGAATTCAGAACTCGGAGTCAACGGATATTCATAAAACTGTTTACGTAAAGAAACCACATTTCGCGGCTAAATAGGTGAAACGAGACCTACTAGCCCCGAGATCTGAATTCAAAATCCGAAAATCCAGGATTGTAGAGCTCAAAAAGTAGTGTGAAATCAAGCTAAAAATCACCGAATTCAGAACTCGGAGTCAACGGATATTCATAAAACCGTTTACGTAAAGAAACCACATTTTGCGGCTAACTAGGTGAAACGAGACCTACTAGCCACGAGTTCTGAAATCAAAATCCGAAACGCCAGGATTGTAGAGCTCGAAAAGTAGTGTGAAATCAAGCTAAAAATCACCGAATTCAAAGCTCGGAGTCAACGGATATTCATAAAACTGTTTACGTAAAGAAACCACATTTCGCGGCTAAATAGATGAAACGAGACCAACTATCCACGAGTTCTGAAATCAAAATCCGAAACGCGAGGATTGTAGAGCTCGAAAACTAGTGTGAAATCAAGCCAAAAATCACCGAATTCAGAACTCGGAGTCAACGGATATTCATAAAACTGTTTACGTAAAGAAACCACATTTCGCGGCTAACTAGGAGAAACGAGACCAACTAGCCACGAGTTCTGAAATCAAAATCCGAAACTCCAGGATCGTAGAGATCGAAAACTAGTGGGAAATCAAGCTAAAAATCACCGAATTCAGAACTCGGAGTCAACGGATATTCATAAAACCGTTTACGTAAAGAAACCACATTTCTCGGCTAAATAGGTGAAACGAGACCAACTAGCCACGAGTTCTGAAATCAAAATCCGAAACGCCAGGATTGTAGAGCTCGAAAAGTAGTGTGTAATCAAGCTAAAAATCACCGAATTCAGAACTCGGAGTCAACGGATATTCTTAAAACTGTTTACGTAAAGAAACCACATTTCGCGGCTAAATAGGTGAAACGAGACCTACTAGCCCCAAGATCTGAAATCAAAATCCGAAAACCCAGGATTGTAGAGCTCGAAAAGTAGTGTGAAATAAAGCTAAAAATCACCGAATTCAGAACTCGGAGTCAATGGATATTCATAAAACCGTTTACGTAAAGAAAACACATTTCGCGGCTAACAAGGTGAAACGAGACCAACTAGCCACGAGTTATGAAATCAAAATCCGAAAACGCAGGATTGTAGAGCTCGAAAAGTAGTGTGAAATCAAGCTAAATATCACTGAATTCAGAACTCGGAGTCAACGGATATTCATAAAACCGTTTACGTAAAGAAACCACATTTTGCGGCTAACTAGGTGAAACGAGACCTTCTAGACACGAGTTATGAAATCGAAATCCGAAAACCCAGGATTGTAGAGCTCGAAAATTAGTGTGAAATAAAGCTAAAAATCACCGAATTCAAAACTCGGAGTCAACGGATATTCATAAAACTGTTTACGTAAAGAAACCACATTTTGCGGCTAACTAGGTGAAACTAGACCTTCTGGACACGAGTTATGAAATCGAAATCCGAAAACCCAGGATTGTAGAGCTCGAAAATTAGTGTGAAATCAAGCTAAAAATCACCGAATTCAAAACTCGGAGTCAACGGATATTCATAAAACCGTTTACGTAAAGAAACCACATTTTGCGGCTAACTAGGTGAAACGAGACCTTCTAGACACGAGTTATGAAATCGAAATCCGAAAACCCAGGATTGTAGAGCTCAAAAATTAGTGTGAAATCAAGCTAAAAATCACCGAATTCAAAACTCGGAGTCAACGGATATTCATAAAACTGTTTACGTAAAGAAACCACATTTCGCGGCTAAATAGGTGAAACGAGACCAACTATCCTCGAGTTCTGAAATCAAAATCCAAAACGCGAGGATTGTAGAGCTCTAAAAGTAGTGTGAAATCAAACTAAAAATCACCGAATTCAGAACTCGTTGTCAAAGGATATTCATAAAATCGTTTACGTAAAGAAACCACATTTCGCGGCTAACTAGGTGAAACGAGACCTACTACCCACGAGTTCTGAAATCAAAATCCGAAACGTCAGGATTGTAGAGCTCGAAAAGTAGTGTGAAATCAAGCTAAAAATCACCGAATTCAAAACTCGGAGTCAACGGATATTCATAAAACTGTTTACGTAAAGAAACCACATTTCACGGCTAAGTAGGTGAAACGAGACCAACTAGCCTCGAGTTCTGAAATCAAAATCCGAAACGACAGGATTGTAGAGCTCGAAAAGTAGTGTGTAATCAAACTAAAAATCACCGAATTCAGAACTCGGAGTCAACGGATATTCATAAAACTGTTTACGTAAAGAAACCACATTTCGCGGCTAAATAGGTGAAAGGAGACCAACTAGCCCCGAGATCTGAAATCAAAATCCGAAAACCCAGGATTGTAGAGCTCGAAAAGTAGTGTGAAATCAAGCTAAAAATCACCGAATTCATAACTCGGAGTCAACGGATATTCATAAAACCGTTTACGTAAAGAAACCACATTTCGCGGCTAACTAGGTGAAATGAGACCAACTAGCCACGAGTTCTGAAATCAAAATCCGAAACGCCAGGATCGTAGAGCTCGAAAATTAGTGTGAAATCAAGCAAAAAATCACCGAATTCAGAACTCGGAGTCAACGGATATTCATAAAACCGTTTACGTAAAGAAACCACATTTCGCGGCTAACTAGGTGAAACGAGACCTACTAGCCACGAGTTATGAAATCGAAATCCGAAAACCTAGGATTGTAGAGCTCGAAAAGTAGTGTGAAATCAAACTAAAAATCACTGAATTCAGAACTCGGAGTCAACGGATATTCATAAAACCGTTTACGTAAAGAAACCACATTTCGCGGCTAACTAGGTGAAACGAGACCTACTAGCCACGAGTTCTGAAATCGAAATCCGAAAACCGAGGATTATAGAGCTCAAAAAGTAGTGTGAAATCAAGCTAAAAATCACCGAATCCAGAACTCGGAGTCAACGGATATTCATAAAACCGTTTACGTAAAGAAACCACATTTCGCGGCTAACTAGGTGAAATGAGACCTACAAGACACGATTTCTGAAATCAAAATCCAAAACGTTAGGATTGTAGAGCTCGAAAAGTAGTGTGAAATAAAGCTAAAAATCACCGAATACAGAACTCGGAGTCAACGGATATTCAAAAAACCGTTTACGTAAAGAAACCACATTTCACGGCTAAATAGGTGAATCGAGACCTACAAGCCACGAGTTCTGAAATCAAAATCCGAAATGCCAGGATGGTAGAGCTCGAAAAGTAGTGTGAAATCAAGCTAAAAATCACCGAATTCAGAACTCGGAGTCAAAGGATATTCATAAAACCGTTTACGTAAAGAAGCCACATTTCGCGGCTAACTAGGTGAAACGAGACCTACTAGCCACGAGTTCTGAAATCAAAATCCGAAATGCCAGGATTGTAGAGCTCGAAAAGTAGTGTGAAATCAAGCTAAAAATCACCGAATTCAGAACTCGGAGTCAACAGATATTCATAAAACCGTTTACGTAAAGAAACCACATTTCGCGGCTAACTAGGTGAAACGAGACCTGCTAGCCACGAGTTCTGAAATCGAAATCCGAAAACCAGGATTGTAGAGCTCGAAAAGTAGTGTGAAATCAAGCTAAAAATCACCGAATTCAGAACTCAGAGTCAACGGATATTCATAAAACCGTTTACGTAAAGAAACCACATTTCGCGGCTAACTAGGTGAAATGAGACCAACTAGCCACGAGTTCTGAAATCAAAATCCGAAACGCCAGGATTGTAGAGCTCGAAAACTAGTGTGAAATCAAGCTAAAAATCACCGAATTCAGAACTCGGAGTCAACGTATATTCATAAAACTGTTTCGTATAGAAGTCACATTTCGCGACTAACTAGGTGAAACGAGACCAACTAGCCACGAGTTCTGAAATCAAAATCCGAAACACCAGGATCGTAGAGCTCGAAAACTAGTGTGAAATCAAGCTAAAAATCACCGAATTCAGAACTCGGAGTCAACGGATATTCATAAAACCGTTTACGTAAAGAAACCACATTTCACGGCTAAATAGGTGAAATGAGACCAACTAGCCACGAGTTCTGAAATCAAAATCCAAAACGACAGGATTGTAGAGCTCGAAAAGTAGTGTGTAATCAAGCTAAAAATCACCGAATTCAGAACTCGGAGTCAACGGATATTCATAAAACTGTTTACGTAAAGAAACCACATTTCGCGGCTAAATAGGTGAAACGAGACCTACTAGCCCCGAGATCTGAAATCAAAATCCGAAAACCCAGGATTGTAGAGCTCGAAAAGTAGTGTGAAATCAAGTTAAAAATCACCGAATTCAGAACTCGGAGTCAACAGATATTCATAAAACCGTTTACGTAAAGAAACCACATTTCGCGGCTAACTAGGTGAAACGAGACCTGCTAGCTACGAGTTCTGAAATCGAAATCCGAAAACCCAGGATTGTAGAGCTCGAAAAGTAGTGTGAAATCAAGCTAAAAATCACCGAATTCAGAACTCAGAGTCAAAGGATATTCATAAAACCGTTTACGTAAAGAAACCACATTTCGCGGCTAACTAGGTGAAACGAGACCTGCTAGCCACGAGTTCTGAAATCAAAATCCGAAAACCCAGGATTGTAGAGCTCGAAAAGTAGTGTGAAATCAAGCTAAAAATCACTGAATTCAGAACTCAGAGTCAACGGATATTCATAAAACCGTTTACGTAAAGAAACCACATTTCGCGGCTAACTAGGTGAAATGAGACCAACTAGCCACGAGTTCTGAAATCAAAATCCAAAACGCCAGGATTGTAGAGCTCGAAAACTAGTGTGAAATCAAGCTAAAAATCACCGAATTCAGAACTCGGAGTCAACGGATATTCATAAAACTGTTTCGTATAGAAACCACATTTCGCGACTAACTAGGTGAAACGAGACCAACTAGCCACGAGTTCTGAAATCAAAATCCGAAACACCAGGATCGTAGAGCTCGAAAACTAGTGTGAAATCAAGCTAAAAATCACCGAATTCAGAACTCGGAGTCAACGGATATTCATAAAACCGTTTACGTAAAGAAACCACATTTCACGGCTAAATAGGTGAAACGAGACCAACTAGCCACGAGTTCTGAAATCAAAATCCGAAACGACAGGATTGTAGAGCTCGAAAAGTAGTGTGTAATCAAGCTAAAAATCACCGAATTCAGAACTCGGAGTCAACGGATATTCATAAAACTGTTTACGTAAAGAAACCACATTTCGCGGCTAAATAGGTGAAACGAGACCTACTAGCCCCGAGATCTGAAATCAAAATCCGAAAACCCAGGATTGTAGAGCTCGAAAAGTAGTGTGAAATCAAGCTAAAAATCACCGAATTCAGAACTCGGAGTCAACAGATATTCATAAAACCGTTTACGTAAAGAAACCACATTTCGCGGCTAACTAGATGAAACGAGACCTGCTAGCCACGAGTTCTGAAATCGAAATCCGAAAACCCAGGATTGTAGAGCTCGAAAAGTAGTGTGAAATCAAGCTAAAAATCACCGAATTGAGAACTCAGAATCAACGGATATTCATAAAACCGTTTACGTAAAGAAACCACATTTCGCGGCTAACTAGGTGAAACGAGACCTGCTAGCCACGAGTTCTGAAATCGAAATCCGAAAACCCAGGATTGTAGAGCTCGAAAAGTAGTGTGAAATCAAGCTAAAAATCACCGAATTCAGAACTCAGAGTCAACGGATATTCATAAAACCGTTTACGTAAAGAAACCACATTTCGCGGCTAACTAGGTGAAATGAGACCAACTAGCCACGAGTTCTGAAATCAAAATCCGAAACGCCAGGATTGTAGAGCTCAAAAACTAGTGTGAAATCAAGCTAAAAATCACCGAATTCAGAACTCGGAGTCAACGGATATTCATAAAACTGTTTCGTATAGAAACCACATTTCGCGACTAACTAGGTGAAATGAGACCAACTAGCCACGAGTTCTGAAATCAAAATCCGAAACACCAGGATCGTAGAGCTCGAAAACTAGTGTGAAATCAAGCTAAAAATCACCGAATTCAGAACTCGGAGTCAACGGATATTCATAAAACCGTTTACGTAAAGAAACCACATTTCACGGCTAAATAGGTGAAACGAGACCAACTAGCCACGAGTTCTGAAATCAAAATCCAAAACGACAGGATTGTAGAGCTCGAAAAGTAGTGTGTAATCAAGCTAAAAATCACCGAATTCAGAACTCGGAGTCAACGGATATTCATAAAACTGTTTACGTAAAGAAACCACATTTCGCGGCTAAATAGGTGAAACGAGACCTACTAGCCCCGAGATCTGAAATCAAAATCCGAAAACCCAGGATTGTAGAGCTCAAAAAGTAGTGTGAAATCAAGCTAAAAATCACCGAATTCAGAACTCGGAGTCAACAGATATTCATAAAACCGTTTACGTAAAGAAACCACATTTCGCGGCTAACTAGGTGAAACGAGACCTGCTAGCCACGAGTTCTGAAATCGAAATCCGAAAACCCAGGATTGTAGAGCTCAAAAAGTAGTGTGAAATGACGCTAAAAATCACCGAATTCAGAACTCAGAGTCAACGGATATTCATAAAACCGTTTACGTAAAGAAACCACATTTCGCGGCTAACAAGGTGAAACGAGACCTGCTAGCCACGAGTTCTGAAATCGAAATCCGAAAAACCAGGATTGTAGAGCTCGAAAAGTAGTGTGAAATCAAGCTAAAAATCACCGAATTCAGAACTCAGAGTCAACGGATATTCATAAAACCGTTTACGTAAAGAAACCACATTTCGCGGCTAACTAGGTGAAATGAGACCAACTAGCCAGGAGTTCTGAAATCAAAATCCGAAACGCCAGGATTGTAGAGCTCGAAAACTAGTGTGAAATCAAGCTAAAAATCACCGAATTCAGAACTCGGAGTCAACGGATATTCATAAAACTGTTTCGTATAGAAACCACATTTCGCGACTAACTAGGTGAAACGAGACCAACTAGCCACGAGTTCTGAAATCAAAATCCGAAACACCAGGATCGTAGAGCTCGAAAACTAGTGTGAAATCAAGCTAAAAATCACCGAATTCAGAACTCGGAGTCAACGGATATTCATAAAACCGTTTACGTAAAGAAACCACATTTCACGGCTAAATAGGTGAAACGAGACCAACTAGCCACGAGTTCTGAAATCAAAATCCGAAACGACAGGATTGTAGAGCTCGAAAAGTAGTGTGTAATCAAGCTAAAAATCACCGAATTCAGAACTCGGAGTCAACGGATATTCATAAAACTGTTTACGTAAAGAAACCACATTTCGCGGCTAAATAGGTGAAACGAGACCTTCTAGCCACGAGTTCTGAAATCGAAATCCGAAAATCCAGGATTGTAGAGCTCGAAAAATAGTGTGAAATCAAGCTAAAAATCACCGAATTCAGAACTCAGAGTCAACGGATATTCATAAAACCGTTTACGTAAAGAAACCACATTTCGCGGCTAACTAGGTGAAACGAGACCTGCTAGCCACGAGTTCTGAAATCAAAATCCGAAAACCCAGGATTGTAGAGCTCGAAAAGTAGTGTGAAATCAAGCTAAAAATCACCGAATTCAGAACTCAGAGTCAACGGATATTCATAAAACCGTTTACGTAAAGAAACAACATTTCGCGGCTAACTAGGTGAAATGAGACCAACTAGCCACGAGTTCTGAAATCAAAATCCGAAACGCCGGGATTATAGAGCTCGAAAACTAGTGTGAAATCAAGCTAAAAATCACCGAATTCAGAACTCGGAGTCAACGGATATTCATAAAACTGTTTCGTATAGAAACCACATTTCGTGACTAACTAGCTGAAACGAGACCAACTAGCCACGAGTTCTGAAATCAAAATCCAAAACACCAGGATCGTAGAGCTCGAAAACTAGTGTGAAATCAAGCTAAAAATCACCGAATTCAGAACTCGGAGTCAACGGATATTCATAAAACCGTTTACGTAAAGAAACCACATTTCACGGCTAAATAGGTGAAACGAGACCAACTAGCCACGAGTTCTGAAATCAAAATCCGAAACGACAGGATTGTAGAGCTCGAAAAGTAGTGTCTAATCAAGCTAAAAATAACCGAATTCAGAACTCGGAGTCAACGGATATTCATAAAACTGTTTACGTAAAGAAACCACATTTCGCGGCTAAATAGGTGAAACGAGACCTACTAGCCCCGAGATCTGAAATCAAAATCCGAAAACCCAGGATTGTAGAGCTCGAAAAGTAGTGTGAAATCAAGCTAAAAATCACCGAATTCAGAACTCGGAGTCAACGGATATTCATAAAACCGTTTACGTAAAGAAACCACATTTCGCGGCTAACTAGGTGAAACGAGACCAACTAGCCACGAGTTCTGAAATCAAAATCCGAAACGCCAGGATCGTAGAGCTCGAAAATTAGTGTGAAATCAAGCAAAAAATCACCGAATTCAGAACTCGGAGTCAACGGATATTCATAAGACCGTTTACGTAAAGAAACCACATTTCGCGGCTAACTAGGTGAAACGAGACCTACTAGCCACGAGTTCTGAAATTAAAATCCGAAACCGCAGGATTGTAGAGCTCGAAAAGTAGTGTGAAATCAAGCTAAAAATCACCGAATTCAGAACTCGGAGTCAACGAATATTCATAAAACTGTTTACGTAAAGAAACCACATTTCGCGGCTAACTAAGTGAAATGAGACCAACTAGCCACGAGTTCTGAAATCAAAATCCGAAACGTTAGGATTGTAGAGCTCGAAAATTAGTGTGAAATCAAGCTAAAAATCACCGAATTCAGAACTCGGAGTCAACGGATATTCAGAAAACCGTTTACGTAAAGAAACCACATTTCGCGGCTAAATAGGTGAATCGAGACCTACAAGCCACGAGTTCTGAAATCAAAATCCGAAATGCCAGGATGGTAGAGCTCGAAATGTAGTGTGAAATCAAGCTAAAAATCACCGAATTCAGAACTCGGAGTCAACGGATATTTATAAAACCGTTTACGTAAAGAAACCACATTTCGCGGCTAACTAGGTGAAACGAGATCTACAAGCCACGAGTTCTGAAATCAAAATCCGGAACGTTAGGATTGTAGAGCTCGAAAAGTAGTTTGAAATCAAGCTAAAAATCACCGAATTCAGAACTCGGAGTCAACGGATATTCAGAAAACCGTTTACGTAAAGAAACCACATTTCGCGGCTAAATAGGTGAATCGAGACCTAAAAGGCACGAGTTCTGAAATCAAAATCCGAAATGCCAGGATGGTAGAGCTCGAAAAGTAGTGTGAAATCAAGCTAAAAATCGTCGAATTCAGAACTCGGAGTCAACGGATATTTATAAAACCGTTTACGTAAAGAAACCACATTTCGCGGCTAACTAGGTGAAACGAGACCTACAGGCCACGAGTTCTGAAATAAAAATCCGGAACGTTAGGATTGTAGAGCTCGAAAAGTAGTGTGAAATCAAGCTAAAAATCACCGAATTCAGAACTCGGAGTCAACGGATATTCAGAAAACCGTTTACGTAAAGAAACCACATTTCGCGGCTAAATAGGTGAATCGAGACCTACAAGGCACGAGTTCTGAAATCAAAATCCGAAATGCCAGGATGGTAGAGCTCGAAAAGTAGTGTGAAATCAAGCTAAAAATCACCGAATTCAGAACTCGGAGTCAAAGGATATTCATAAAACCGTTTACGTAAATAAACCACAATTCGCGGCTAACTAGGTGAAACGAGACCTACTAGCCACGAGTTCTGAAATCAAAATCCGAAATGCCAGGATTGTAGAGCTCGAAAAGTAGTGTGAAATCAAGCTAAAAATCACCGAATTCAGAACTCAGAGTCAACAGATATTCATAAAACCGTTTACGTAAAGAAACCACATTTCGCGGCTAACTAGGTGAAACGAGACCTGCTAGCCACGAGTTCTGAAATCGAAATCCGAAAACCCAGGATTGTAGAGCTCGAAAAGTAGTGTGAAATCAAGCTAAAAATCACCGAATTCAAAACTCGGAGTCAACGGATATTCATAAAACCGTTTACGTAAAGAAACCATATTTCGCGGCTAACTAGGTGAAACAAGACCTACTAGCCACGAGTTCTGAAATCAAAATACGAAATGCCAGGATTGTAGAGCTCGAAAAGTAGTGTGAAATAATGCTAAAAATCACCGAATTTAATACTCGGAGTCAACGGATATTTATAAAACCGTTTACGTAAAGAAACCACATTTCGCGGCTAACTAGGTGAAACAAGACCTACTAGCCACGAGTTCTGAAATCAAAATCCGAAATGCCAGGATTGTTGAGCTCGAAAAGTAGTGTGGAATCAAGCTAAAAATCACCGAATTCAGAACTCGGAGTCAACGGATATTCATAAAACCGTTTAAGTAAAGAAACCACTTTTCGCGGCTAAATAGGTGAAACGAGACCAACTAGCCACGAGTTCTGAAATCAAAATCCGAAACGCTAGGATGGTAGAGCTCGAAAAGTAGTGTGAAATCAAGCTAAAAATCACCGAATTCAGAACTCGGAGTCAACGGATATTCATAAAACCGTTTACGTAAAGAAATCACATTTCGCGGCTAACTAGGTGAAACAAGACCTACTAGCCACGAGTTCTGAAATCAAAATCCGAAACGCCAGGATTGTAGAGCTCGAAAAGTAGTGTGAAATCAAGCTAAAAATCACCGAATTCAAAACTCGGAGTCAACGGATATTCATAAAACTGTTTACGTAAAGAAACCACATTTCGCGGCTAAATAGGTGAAACGAGACCTACTAACCACGAGTTCTGAAATCGAAATCCGAAAACCGAGGATTATAGAGCTCGAAAAGTATTGTGAAATCAAGCTAAAAATCACCGAATTCAGAACTCGGAGTCAACGGATATTCATAAAACCGTTTACGTAAAGAAACCACATTTCGCGGCTAACTAGGTGAAACGAGACCTACTAGCCACGAGTTCTGAAATCGAAATCCGAAAACCGAGGATTATAGAGCTCGAAAAGTAGTGTGAAATCAAGCTAAAAATCACCGAATTCAGAACTCGGAGTCAACGGATATTCATAAAACCGTTTACGTAAAGAAACCACATTTCGCGGCTAACTAGGTGAAACGAGACCTACAGGCCACGAGTTCTGAAATAAAAATCCGGAACGTTAGGATTGTAGAGCTCGAAAAGTAGTGTGAAATCAAGCTAAAAATCACCGAATTCAGAACTCGGAGTCAACGGATATTCAGAAAACCGTTTACGTAAAGAAACCACATTTCGCGGCTAAATAGGTGAATCGAGACCTACAAGGCACGAGTTCTGAAATCAAAATCCGAAATGCCAGGATGGTAGAGCTCGAAAAGTAGTGTGAAATCAAGCTAAAAATCACCGAATTCAGAACTCGGAGTCAAAGGATATTCATAAAATCGTTTACGTAAATAAACCACAATTCGCGGCTAACTAGGTGAAACGAGACCTACTAGCCACGAGTTCTGAAATCAAAATCCGAAATGGCAGGATTGTAGAGCTCGAAAAGTAGTGTGAAATCAAGCTAAAAATCACCGAATTCAGAACTCAGAGTCAACAGATATTCATAAAACCGTTTACGTAAAGAAACCACATTTCGCGGCTAACTAGGTGAAACGAGACCTGCTAGCCACGAGTTATGAAATCGAAATCCGAAAACCCAGGATTGTAGAGCTCGAAAAGTAGTGTGAAATCAAGCTAAAAATCACCGAATTCAGAACTCGGAGTCAACGGATATTCATAAAACCATTTACGTAAAGAAACCACATTTCGCGGCTAACTAGGTGAAACAAGACCTCCTAGCCACGAGTTCTGAAATCAAAATCCGAAATGCCAGGATTGTTGAGCTCGAAAAGTAGTGTGAAATCAAGCTAAAAATCACCGAATTCAGAACTCGGAGTCAACGGATATTCATAAAACCGTTTACGTAAAGAGACCACTTTTCGCGGCTAAATAGGTGAAACGAGACCAACTAGCCACGAGTTCTAAAATCAAAATCCGAAACGCTAGGATGGTAGAGCTCGAAAAGTAGTGTGAAATCAAGCTAAAAATCACCGATTTCAGAACTCGGAGTCAACGGATATTCATAAAACCGTTTACGTAAAGAAACCACATTTCGCAGCTAACTAGGTGAAACGAGACCTACTAGCCACGAGTTCTGAAATCAAAATCCGAAAACCCAGGATTGTAGAGCTCGAAAAGTAGTGTGAAATCAAGCTAAAAATCACCGAATTCAGAACTCGGAGTCAACGGATATTCATAAAACCGTTTACGTAAAGAAACCACATTTCGCGGCTAACTAGGTGAAATGAGACCTACTAGCCACGAGTTCTGAAATCGAAATCCGAAAAACGAGGATTATAGAGCTCGAAAAGTAGTGTGAAATCAAGCTAAAAATCACCGAATTCAGAACTCGGAGTCAACGGATATTCATAAAACCGTTTACGTAAAGAAACCACATTTCGCGGCTAACTAGGTGAAACGAGACCTACAAGCCACGAGTTCTGAAATCAAAATCCGGAACGTTAGGATTGTAGAGCTCGAAAAGTAGTGTGTAATCAAGCTAAAAATCACCGAATTCAGAACTCGGAGTCAACGGATATTCATAAAACTGTTTACGTAAAGAAACCACATTTCGCGGCTAAATAGGTGAAACGAGATCTACTAGCCACGGGTTCTGAAATCGAAATCCGAAAACCGAGGATTATAGAGCTCGAAAAGTAGTGTGAAATCAAGCTAAAAATCACCGAATTCAGAACTCGGAGTCAACGGATATTCATAAAACCGTTTACGTAAAGAAACCACATTTCGCGGCTAAATAGGTGAAACGAGATCTACTAGCCACGGGTTCTGAAATCGAAATCCGAAAACCGAGGATTATAGAGCTCGAAAAGTAGTGTGAAATCAAGCTAAAAATCACCGAATTCAGAACTCGGAGTCAACGGATATTCATAAAACCGTTTACGTAAAGAAACCACATTTCGCGGCTAACTAGGTGAAACGAGACCTACTAGCCACGAGTTCTGAAATCGAAATCCGAAAAACGAGGATTATAGAGCTCGAAAAGTAGTGTGAAATCAAGCTAAAAATCACCGAATTCAGAACTCGGAGTCAACGGATATTCATAAAACCGTTTACGTAAAGAAACCACATTTCGCGGCTAACTAGGTGAAACGAGACCTACAAGCCACGAGTTCTGAAATCAAAATCCGGAACATTAGGATTGTAGAGCTCGAAAAGTAGTGTGAAATCAAGCTAAAAATCCCCGAATTCAGAACTCGGAGTCAACGGATATTCAGAAAACCGTTTACGTAAAGAAACCACATTTCGCGGCTAAATAGGTGAATCGAGACCTACAAGGCACGAGTTCTGAAATCAAAATCCGAAATGCCAGGATGGTAGAGCTCGAAAAGTAGTGTGAAATCAAGCTAAAAATCGTCGAATTCAGAACTCGGAGTCAACGGATATTTATAAAACCGTTTACGTAAAGAAACCACATTTCGCGGCTAACTAGGTGAAACGAGACCTACAGGCCACGAGTTCTGAAATCAAAATCCGGAACGTTAGGATTGTATAGCTCGAAAAGTAGTGTCAAATCAAGCTAAAAATCACCGAATTCAGAACTCGGAGTCAACGGATATTCAGAAAACCGTTTACGTAAAGAAACCACATTTCGCGGCTAAATAGGTGAATCGAGACCTACAAGGCACGAGTTCTGAAATCAAAATCCGAAATGCCAGGATGGTAGAGCTCGAAAAGTAGTGTGAAATCAAGCTAAAAATCACCGAATTCAGAACTCGGAGTCAAAGGATATTCATAAAACCGTTTACGTAAATAAACCACAATTCGCGGCTAACTAGGTGAAACGAGACCTACTAGCCACGAGTTCTGAAATCAAAATCCGAAATGCCAGGATTGTAGAGCTCGAAAAGTAGTGTGAAATCAAGCTAAAAATCACCGAATTCAAAACTCGGAGTCAACGGATATTTATAAAACCGTTTACGTAAAGAAACCACATTTCGCGGCTAACTAGGTGAAACGAGATCTACAAGCCACGAGTTCTGAAATCAAAATCCGGAACGTTAGGATTGTAGAGCTCGAAAAGTAGTTTGAAATCAAGCTAAAAATCACCGAATTCAGAACTCGGAGTCAACGGATATTCAGAAAACCGTTTACGTAAAGAAACCACATTTCGCGGCTAAATAGGTGAATCGAGACCTACAAGGCACGAGTTCTGAAATCAAAATCCGAAATGCCAGGATGGTAGAGCTCGAAAAGTAGTGTGAAATCAAGCTAAAAATCGTCGAATTCAGAACTCGGAGTCAACGGATATTTATAAAACCGTTTACGTAAAGAAACCACATTTCGCGGCTAACTAGGTGAAACGAGACCTACAGGCACGAGTTCTGAAATCAAAATCCGGAAAGTTAGGATTGTAGAGCTCGAAAAGTAGTGTGAAATCAAGCTAAAAATCACCGAATTCAGAACTCGGAGTCAACGGATATTCAGAAAACCGTTTACGTAAAGAAACCACATTTCGCGGCTAAATAGGTGAATCGAGACCTACAAGGCACGAGTTCTGAAATCAAAATCCGAAATGCCAGGATGGTAGAGCTCGAAAAGTAGTGTGAAATCAAGCTAAAAATCACCGAATTCAGAACTCGGAGTCAAAGGATATTCATAAAACCGTTTACGTAAATAAACCACAATTCGCGGCTAACTAGGTGAAACGAGACCTACTAGCCACGAGTTCTGAAATCAAAATCCGAAATGCCAGGATTGTAGAGCTCGAAAAGTAGTGTGAAATCAAGCTAAAAATCACCGAATTCAGAACTCAGAGTCAACAGATATTCATAAAACCGTTTACGTAAAGAAACCACATTTCGCGGCTAACTAGGTGAAACGAGACCTGCTAGCCACGAGTTCTGAAATCGAAATCCGAAAACCCAGGATTGTAGAGCTCGAAAAGTAGTGTGAAATCAAGCTAAAAATCACCGAATTGAAAACTCGGAGTCAACGGATATTCATAAAACCGTTTACGTAAAGAAACCATATTTCGCGGCTAACTAGGTGAAACAAGACCTACTAGCCACGAGTTCTGAAATCAAAATACGAAATGCCAGGATTGTAGAGCTCGAAAAGTAGTGTGAAATAATGCTAAAAATCACCGAATTTAATACTCGGAGTCAACGGATATTCATAAAACCGTTTACGTAAAGAAACCACATTTCGCGGCTAACTAGGTGAAACAAGACCTACTAGCCACGAGTTCTGAAATCAAAATCCGAAATGCCAGGATTGTTGAGCTCGAAAAGTAGTGTGGAATCAAGCTAAAAATCACCGAATTCAGAACTCGGAGTCAACGGATATTCATAAAACCGTTTAAGTAAAGAAACCACTTTTCGCGGCTAAATAGGTGAAACGAGACCAACTAGCCACGAGTTCTGAAATCAAAATCCGAAACGCTAGGATGGTAGAGCTCGAAAAGTAGTGTGAAATCAAGCTAAAAATCACCGAATTCAGAACTCGGAGTCAACGGATATTCATAAAACCGTTTACGTAAAGAAATCACATTTCGCGGCTAACTAGGTGAAACAAGACCTACTAGCCACGAGTTCTGAAATCAAAATCCGAAACCCCAGGATTGTAGAGCTCGAAAAGTAGTGTGAAATCAAGCTAAAAATCACCGAATTCAAAACTCGGAGTCAACGGATATTCATAAAACTGTTTACGTAAAGAAACCACATTTCGCGGCTAAATAGGTGAAACGAGACCTACTAACCACGAGTTCTGAAATCGAAATCCGAAAACCGAGGATTATAGAGCTCGAAAAGTATTGTGAAATCAAGCTAAAAATCACCGAATTCAGAACTCGGAGTCAACGGATATTCATAAAACCGTTTACGTAAAGAAACCACATTTCGCGGCTAACTAGGTGAAACGAGACCTACTAGCCACGAGTTCTGAAATCGAAATCCGAAAACCGAGGATTATAGAGCTCGAAAAGTAGTGTGAAATCAAGCTAAAAATCACCGAATTCAGAACTCGAAGTCAACGGATATTCATAAAACCGTTTACGTAAAGAAACCACATTTCGCGGCTAACTAGGTGAAACGAGACCTACAAGCCACGAGTTCTGAAATCAAAATCCGGAACGTTAGGATCGTAGAGCTCGAAAAGTAGTGTGAAATCAAGCTAAAAATCACCGAATTCAGAACTCGGAGTCAACGGATATTCAGAAAACCGTTTACGTAAAGAAACCACATTTCGCGGCTAAATAGGTGAATCGAGACCTACAAGGCACGAGTTCTGAAATCAAAATCCGAAATGCCAGGATGGTAGAGCTCGAAAAGTAGTGTGAAATCAAACTAAAAATCACCGAATTCAGAACTCGGAGTCAAAGGATATTCATAAAATCGTTTACGTAAATAAACCACAATTCGCGGCTAACTAGGTGAAACGAGACCAACTAGCCACGAGTTCTGAAATCAAAATCCGAAATGGCAGGATTGTAGAGCTCGAAAAGTAGTGTGAAATCAAGCTAAAAATCACCGAATTCAGAACTCAGAGTCAACAGATATTCATAAAACCGTTTACGTAAAGAAACCACATTTCGCGGCTAACTAGGTGAAACGAGACTTGCTAGCCACGAGTTCTAAAATCAAAATCCGAAACGCTAGGATGGTAGAGCTCGAAAAGTAGTGTGAAATCAATCTAAAAATCACCGAATTCAGAACTCGGAGTCAACGGATATTCATAAAACCGTTTACGTAAAGAAACCACTTTTCGCGGCTAAATAGGTGAAACGAGACCAACTAGCTACGAGTTCTAAAATCAAAATCCGAAACGCTAGGATGGTAGAGCTCGAAAAGTAGTGTGAAATCAAGCTAAAAGTCACCGAATTCAGAACTCGGAGTCAACGGATATTCATAAAACCGTTTACGTAAAGAAACCACTTTTCGCGGCTAAATAGGTGAAACGAGACCAACTAGCTACGAGTTCTAAAATCAAAATCCGAAACGCTAGGATGGTAGAGCTCGAAAAGTAGTGTGAAATCAAGCTAAAAATCACCGAATTCAGAACTCGGAGTCAACGGATATTCATAAAACCATTTACGTAAAGAAACCACATTTCGCGGCTAACTAGGTGAAACAAGACCTACTAGCCACGAGTTCTGAAATCAAAATCCGAAATGCCAGGATTGTTGAGCTCGAAAAGTAGTGTGAAATCAAGCTAAAAATCACCGAATTCAGAACTCGGAGTCAACGGATATTCATAAAACCGTTTACGTAAAGAAACCACTTTTCGCGGCTAAATAGGTGAAACGAGACCAACTAGCTACGAGTTCTAAAATCAAAATCCGAAACGCTAGGATGGTAGAGCTCGAAAAGTAGTGTGAAATCAAGCTAAAAATCACCGAATTCAGAACTCGGAGTCAACGGATATTCATAAAACCGTTTACGTAAAGAAACCACATTTCGCGGCTAACTAGGTGAA
This sequence comes from Euonymus europaeus, assembly GCA_963580455.1. Classification (NCBI taxonomy): domain Eukaryota; kingdom Viridiplantae; phylum Streptophyta; class Magnoliopsida; order Celastrales; family Celastraceae; genus Euonymus; species Euonymus europaeus. The sequence goes on from OY756964.1 coordinate 1,379,173, forward strand.
ACAAGACCTACTAGCCACGAGTTCTGAAATCAAAATCCGAAATGCCAGGATTGTTGAGCTCGAAAAGTAGTGTGAAATCAAGCTAAAAATCACCGAATTCAGAACTCGGAGTCAACGGATATTCATAAAACCGTTTACGTAAAGAAACCACTTTTCGCGGCTAAATAGGTGAAACGAGACCAACTAGCTACGAGTTCTAAAATCAAAATCCGAAACGCTAGGATGGTAGAGCTCGAAAAGTAGTGTGAAATCAAGCTAAAAATCACCGAATTCAGAACTCGGAGTCAACGGATATTCATAAAACTGTTTACGTAAAGAAACCACATTTCGCGGCTAAATAGGTGAAACGAGATCTACTAGCCACGGGTTCTGAAATCGAAATCCGAAAACCGAGGATTATAGAGCTCGAAAAGTAGTGTGAAATCAAGCTAAAAATCACCGAATTCAGAACTCGGAGTCAACGGATATTCATAAAACCGTTTACGTAAAGAAACCACATTTCGCGGCTAACTAGGTGAAACGAGACCTACTAGCCACGAGTTCTGAAATCGAAATCCGAAAACCGAGGATTATAGAGCTCGAAAAGTAGTGTGAAATCAAGCTAAAAATCACCGAATTCAGAACTCGGAGTCAACGGATATTCATAAAACCGTTTACGTAAAGAAACCACATTTCGCGGCTAACTAGGTGAAACGAGACCTACAAGCCACGAGTTCTGAAATCAAAATCCGGAACGTTAGGATTGTAGAGCTCGAAAAGTAGTGTGAAATCAAGCTAAAAATCCCCGAATTCAGAACTCGGAGTCAACGGATATTGAGAAAACCGTTTACGTAAAGAAACCACATTTCGCGGCTAAATAGGTGAATCGAGACCTACAAGGCACGAGTTCTGAAATCAAAATCCGAAATGCCAGGATGGTAGAGCTCGAAAAGTAGTGTGAAATCAAGCTAAAAATCACCGAATTCAGAACTCGGAGTCAACGGATATTCATAAAACCGTTTACGTAAAGAAACCACTTTTCGCGGCTAAATAGGTGAAACGAGACCAACTAGCGACGAGTTCTAAAATCAAAATCCGAAACGCTAGGATGGTAGAGCTCGACAAGTAGTGTGAAATCAAGCTAAAAATCACCGAATTCAGAACTCGGAGTCAACGGATATTCAGAAAACCGTTTACGTAAAGAAACCACATTTCGCGGCTAAATAGGTTAATCGAGACCTACAAGGCACGAGTTCTGAAATCAAAATCCGAAATGCCAGGATGGTAGAGCTCGAAAAGTAGTGTGAAATCAAACTAAAAATCACCGAATTCAGAACTCGGAGAAAAAGGATATTCATAAAATCGTTTACGTAAATAAACCACAATTCGCGGCTAACTAGGTGAAACGAGACCTACTAGCCACGAGTTCTGAAATCAAAATCCGAAATGGCAGGATTGTAGAGCTCGAAAAGTAGTGTGAAATCAAGCTAAAAATCACCGAATTCAGAACTCAGAGTCAACAGATATTCATAAAACCGTTTACGTAAAGAAACCACATTTCGCGGCTAACTAGGTGAAACGAGACCTGCTAGCCACGAGTTCTAAAATCAAAATCCGAAATGCTAGGATGGTAGAGCTCGAAAAGTAGTGTGAAATCAAGCTAAAAATCACCGAATTCAGAACTCGGAGTCAACGGATATTCATAAAACCGTTTACGTAAAGAAACCACTTTTCGCGGCTAAATAGGTGAAACGAGACCAACTAGCTACGAGTTCTAAAATCAAAATCCGAAACGCTAGGATGGTAGAGCTCGAAAAGTAGTGTGAAATCAAGCTAAAAATCACCGAATTCAGAACTCGGAGTCAACGGATATTCATAAAACCGTTTACGTAAAGAAACCACTTTTCGCGGCTAAATAGGTGAAACGATACCAACTAGCTACGAGTTCTAAAATCAAAATCCGAAACGCTAGGATGGTAGAGCTCGAAAAGTAGTGTTAAATCAAGCTAAAAATCACCGAATTCAGAACTCGGAGTCAACGGATATTCATAAAACCATTTACGTAAAGAAACCACATTTCGCGGCTAACTAGGTGAAACAAGACCTACTAGCCACGAGTTCTGAAATCAAAATCCGAAATGCCAGGATTGTTGAGCTCGAAAAGTAGTGTGAAATCAAGCTAAAAATCACCGAATTCAGAACTCGGAGTCAACGGATATTCATAAAACCGTTTACGTAAAGAAACCACTTTTCGCGGCTAAATAGGTGAAACGAGACCAACTAGCTACGAGTTCTAAAATCAAAATCCGAAACGCTAGGATGGTAGAGCTCGAAAAGTAGTGTGAAATCAAGCTAAAAATCAACGAATTCATAACTCGGAGTCAACGGATATTCATAAAACCGTTTACGTAAAGAAACCACATTTCGCGGCTAACTAGGTGAAACAAGACCTACTAGCCACGAGTTCTGAAATCAAAATCCGAAATGCCAGCATTGTTGAGCTCGAAAAGTAGTGTGAAATCAAGCTAAAAATCACCGAATTCAGAACTCGGAGTCAACGGATATTCATAAAACCGTTTACGTAAAGAAACCACTTTTCGCGGCTAAATAGGTGAAACGAGACCAACTAGCTACGAGTTCTAAAATCAAAATCCGAAACGCTAGGATGGTAGAGCTCGAAAAGTAGTGTGAAATCAAGCTAAAAATCACCGAATTCAGAACTCGGAGTCAACGGATATTCATAAAACTGTTTACGTAAAGAAACCACATTTCGCGGCTAAATAGGTGAAACGAGATCTACTAGCCACGGGTTCTGAAATCGAAATCCGAAAACCGAGGATTATAGAGCTCGAAAAGTAGTGTGAAATCAAGCTAAAAATCACCGAATTCAGAACTCGGAGTCAACGGATATTCATAAAACCGTTTACGTAAAGAAACCACATTTCGCGGCTAACTAGGTGAAACGAGACCTACTAGCCACGAGTTCTGAAATCGAAATCCGAAAACCGAGGATTATAGAGCTCGAAAAGTAGTGTGAAATCAAGCTAAAAATCACCGAATTCAGAACTCGGAGTCAACGGATATTCATAAAACCGTTTACGTAAAGAAACCACATTTCGCGGCTAACTAGGTGAAACGAGACCTACAAGCCACGAGTTCTGAAATCAAAATCCGGAACGTTAGGATTGTAGAGCTCGAAAAGTAGTGTGAAATCAAGCTAAAAATCCCCGAATTCAGAACTCGGAGTCAACGGATATTGAGAAAACCGTTTACGTAAAGAAACCACATTTCGCGGCTAAATAGGTGAATCGAGACCTACAAGGCACGAGTTCTGAAATCAAAATCCGAAATGCCAGGATGTTAGAGCTCGAAAAGTAGTGTGAAATCAAGCTAAAAATCACCGAATTCAGAACTCGGAGTCAAAGGATATTCATAAAATCGTTTACGTAAATAAACCACAATTCGCGGCTAACTAGGTGAAACGAGACCTACTAGCCACGAGTTCTGAAATCAAAATCCGAAATGCCTGGATTGTAGAGCTCGAAAAGTAGTGTGAAATCAAGCTAAAAATCACCGAATTCAGAACTCAGAGTCAACAGATATTCATAAAACCGTTTACGTAAAGAAACCACATTTCGCGGCTAACTAGGTGAAACAAGACCTACTAGCCACGAGTTCTGAAATCAAAATCCGAAACGCCAGGATTGTTGAGCTCGAAAAGTAGTGTGAAATCAAGCTAAAAATCACCGAATTCAGAACTCGGAGTCAACGGATATTCATAAAACCGTTTACGTAAAGAAACCACATTTCGCGGCTAACTAGGTGAAACGAGACCTACAAGGCACGAGTTCTAAAATTAAAATCCGAAATGCCAGGATGGTAGAGCTCGAAAAGTAGTGTGAAATCAAGCTAAAAATCACCGAATTCAGAACTCGGAGTCAAAGGATATTCATAAAATCGTTTACGTAAATAAACCACAATTCGCGGCTAACTAGGTGAAACAAGACCTACTAGCCACGAGTTCTGAAATCAAAATCCGAAACGCCAGGATTGTTGAGCTCGAAAAGTAGTGTGAAATCAAGCTAAAAATCACCGAATTCAGAACTCGGAGTCAACGGATATTCAGAAAACCGTTTACGTAAAGAAACCACATTTCGCGGCTAAATAGGTGAATCGAGACCTACAAGGCACGAGTTCTGAAATCAAAATCCGAAATGCCAGGATGGTAGAGCTCGAAAAGTAGTGTGAAATCAAACTAAAAATCACCGAATTCAGAACTCGGAGTCAAAGGATATTCATAAAATCGTTTACGTAAATAAACCACAATTCGCGGCTAACTAGGTGAAACGAGACCTACTAGCCACGAGTTCTGAAATCAAAATCCGAAATCGCTAGGATGGTAGAGCTCGAAAAGTAGTGTGAAATCAAGCTAAAAATCACCGAATTCAGAACTCAGAGTCAACAGATATTCATAAAATCGTTTACGTAAAGAAACCACATTTCGCGGCTAAATAGGTGAATCGAGACCTACAAGGCACGAGTTCTAAAATTAAAATCCGAAATGCCAGGATGGTAGAGCTCGAAAAGTAGTGTGAAATCAAGCTAAAAATCACCGAATTCAGAACTCGGAGTCAAAGGATATTCATAAAATCGTTTACGTAAATAAACCACAATTCGCGGCTAACTAGGTGAAACAAGACCTACTAGCCACGAGTTCTGAAATCAAAATCCGAAACGCCAGGATTGTTGAGCTCGAAAAGTAGTGTGAAATCAAGCTAAAAATCACCGAATTCAGAACTCGGAGTCAACGGATATTCAGAAAACCGTTTACGTAAAGAAACCACATTTCGCGGCTAAATAGGTGAATCGAGACCTACAAGGCACGAGTTCTGAAATCAAAATCCGAAATGCCAGGATGGTAGAGCTCGAAAAGTAGTGTGAAATCAAACTAAAAATCACCGAATTCAGAACTCGGAGTCAAAGGATATTCATAAAATCGTTTACGTAAATAAACCACAATTCGCGGCTAACTAGGTGAAACGAGACCTACTAGCCACGAGTTCTGAAATCAAAATCCGAAATGGCAGGATTGTAGAGCTCGAAAAGTAGTGTGAAATCAAGCTAAAAATCACCGAATTCAGAACTCAGAGTCAACAGATATTCATAAAACCGTTTACGTAAAGAAACCACATTTCGCGGCTAACTAGGTGAAACGAGACCTGCTAGCCACGAGTTCTAAAATCAAAATCCGAAACGCTAGGATGGTAGAGCTCGAAAAGTAGTGTGAAATCAAGCTAAAAATCACCGAATTCAGAACTCGGAGTCAACGGATATTCATAAAACCGTTTACGTAAAGAAACCACTTTTCGCGGCTAAATAGGTGAAACGAGACCAACTAGCTACGAGTTCTAAAATCAAAATCCGAAATGCTAGGATGGTAGAGCTCGAAAAGTAGTGTGAAATCAAGCTAAAAATCACCGAATTCAGAACTCGGAGTCAACGGATATTCATAAAACCGTTTACGTAAAGAAACCACTTTTCGCGGCTAAATAGATGAAACGAGACCAACTAGCTACGAGTTCTAAAATCAAAATCCGAAACGCTAGGATGGTAGAGCTCGAAAAGTAGTGTGAAATCAAGCTAAAAATCACCGAATTCAGAACTCGGAGTCAACGGATATTCATAAAACCATTTACGTAAAGAAACCACATTTCGCGGCTAACTAGGTGAAACAAGACCTACTAGCCACGAGTTCTGAAATCAAAATCCGAAATGCCAGGATTGTTGAGCTCGAAAAGTAGTGTGAAATCAAGCTAAAAATCACCGAATTCAGAACTCGGAGTCAACGGATATTCATAAAACCGTTTACGTAAAGAAACCACTTTTTGCGGCTAAATAGGTGAAACGAGACCAACTAGCTACGAGTTCTAAAATCAAAATCCGAAACGCTAGGATGGTAGAGCTCGAAAAGTAGTGTGAAATCAAGCTAAAAATCACCGAATTCAGAACTCGGAGTCAACGGATATTCATAAAACCGTTTACGTAAAGAAACCACATTTCGCGGCTAACTAGGTGAAACAAGACCTACTAGCCACGAGTTCTGAAATCAAAATCCGAAATGCCAGGATTGTTGAGCTCGAAAAGTAGTGTGAAATCAAGCTAAAAATCACCGAATTCAGAACTCGGAGTCAACGGATATTCATAAAACCGTTTACGTAAAGAAACCACATTTCGCGGCTAACTAGGTGAAACAAGTCCTACTAGCCACGAGTTCTGAAATCAAAATCCGAAATGCCAGGATTGTTGAGCTCGAAAAGTAGTGTGAAATCAAGCTAAAAATCACCGAATTCAGAACTCGGAGTCAACGGATATTCATAAAACTGTTTACGTAAAGAAACCACATTTCGCGGCTAAATAGGTGAAACGAGATCTACTAGCCACGGGTTCTGAAATCGAAATCCGAAAACCGAGGATTATAGAGCTCGAAAAGTAGTGTGAAATCAAGCTAAAAATCACCGAATTCAGAACTCGGAGTCATCGGATATTCATAAAACCGTTTACGTAAAGAAACCACATTTCGCGGCTAACTAGGTGAAACGAGACCTACTAGCCACGAGTTCTAAAATCGAAATCCGAAAACCGAGGATTATAGAGCTCGAAAAGTAGTGTGAAATCAAGCTAAAAATCACCGAATTCAGAACTCGGAGTCAACGGATATTCATAAAACCGTTTACGTAAAGAAACCACTTTTCGCGGCTAAATAGGTGAAACGAGACCAACTAGCTACGAGTTCTAAAATCAAAATCCGAAACGCTAGGATGGTAGAGCTCGAAAAGTAGTGTGAAATCAAGCTAAAAATCACCGAATTCAGAACTCGGAGTCAACGGATATTCATAAAACCGTTTACGTAAAGAAACCACATTTCGCGGCTAACTAGGTGAAACAAGACCTACTAGCCACGAGTTCTGAAATCAAAATCCGAAATGCCAGGATTGTTGAGCTCGAAAAGTAGTGTGAAATCAAGCTAAAAATCACCGAATTCAGAACTCGGAGTCAACGGATATTCATAAAACCGTTTACGTAAAGAAACCACATTTCGCGGCTAACTAGGTGAAACAAGTCCTACTAGCCACGAGTTCTGAAATCAAAATCCGAAATGCCAGGATTGTTGAGCTCGAAAAGTAGTGTGAAATCAAGCTAAAAATCACCGAATTCAGAACTCGGAGTCAACGGATATTCATAAAACTGTTTACGTAAAGAAACCACATTTCGCGGCTAAATAGGTGAAACGAGATCTACTAGCCACGGGTTCTGAAATCGAAATCCGAAAACCGAGGATTATAGAGCTCGAAAAGTAGTGTGAAATCAAGCTAAAAATCACCGAATTCAGAACTCGGAGTCATCGGATATTCATAAAACCGTTTACGTAAAGAAACCACATTTCGCGGCTAACTAGGTGAAACGAGACCTACTAGCCACGAGTTCTGAAATCGAAATCCGAAAACCGAGGATTATAGAGCTCGAAAAGTAGTGTGAAATCAAGCTAAAAATCACCGAATTCAGAACTCGGAGTCAACGGATATTCATAAAACCGTTTACGTAAAGAAACCACATTTCGCGGCTAACTAGGTGAAACGAGACCTACAAGCCACGAGTTCTGAAATCAAAATCCGGAACGTTAGGATTGTAGAGCTCGAAAAGTAGTGTGAAATCAAGCTAAAAATCCCCGAATTCAGAACTCGGAGTCAACGGATATTGAGAAAACCGTTTACGTAAAGAAACCACATTTCGCGGCTAACTAGGTGAAACAAGACCTACTAGCCACGAGTTCTGAAATCAAAATCCGAAATGCCAGGATTGTTGAGCTCGAAAAGTAGTGTGAAATCAAGCTAAAAATCACCGAATTCAGAACTCGGAGTCAACGGATATTCATAAAACCGTTTACGTAAAGAAACCACATTTCGCGGCTAACTAGGTGAAACAAGTCCTACTAGCCACGAGTTCTGAAATCAAAATCCGAAATGCCAGGATTGTTGAGCTCGAAAAGTAGTGTGAAATCAAGCTAAAAATCACCGAATTCAGAACTCGGAGTCAACGGATATTCATAAAACTGTTTACGTAAAGAAACCACATTTCGCGGCTAAATAGGTGAAACGAGATCTACTAGCCACGGGTTCTGAAATCGAAATCCGAAAACCGAGGATTATAGAGCTCGAAAAGTAGTGTGAAATCAAGCTAAAAATCACCGAATTCAGAACTCGGAGTCATCGGATATTCATAAAACCGTTTACGTAAAGAAACCACATTTCGCGGCTAACTAGGTGAAACGAGACCTACTAGCCACGAGTTCTGAAATCGAAATCCGAAAACCGAGGATTATAGAGCTCGAAAAGTAGTGTGAAATCAAGCTAAAAATCACCGAATTCAGAACTCGGAGTCAACGGATATTCATAAAACCGTTTACGTAAAGAAACCACATTTCGCGGCTAACTAGGTGAAACGAGACCTACAAGCCACGAGTTCTGAAATCAAAATCCGGAACGTTAGGATTGTAGAGCTCGAAAAGTAGTGTGAAATCAAGCTAAAAATCCCCGAATTCAGAACTCGGAGTCAACGGATATTGAGAAAACCGTTTACGTAAAGAAACCACATTTCGCGGCTAAATAGGTGAATCGAGACCTACAAGGCACGAGTTCTGAAATCAAAATCCGAAATGCCAGGATGGTAGAGCTCGAAAAGTAGTGTGAAATCAAGCTAAAAATCACCGAATTCAGAACTCGGAGTCAAAGGATATTCATAAAATCGTTTACGTAAATAAACCACAATTCGCGGCTAACTAGGTGAAACGAGACCTACAAGGCACGAGTTCTGAAATCGAAATCCGAAAACCGAGGATTATAGAGCTCGAAAAGTAGTGTGAAATCAAGCTAAAAATCACCGAATTCAGAACTCGGAGTCAACGGATATTCATAAAACCGTTTACGTAAAGAAACCACATTTCGCGGCTAACTAGGTGAAACAAGTCCTACTAGCCACGAGTTCTGAAATCAAAATCCGAAACGCCAGGATTGTTGAGCTCGAAAAGTAGTGTGAAATCAAGCTAAAAATCACCGAATTCAGAACTCGGAGTCAACGGATATTCATAAAACTGTTTACGTAAAGAAACCACATTTCGCGGCTAAATAGGTGAAACGAGATCTACTAGCCACGGGTTCTGAAATCGAAATCCGAAAACCGAGGATTATAGAGCTCGAAAAGTAGTGTGAAATCAAGCTAAAAATCACCGAATTCAGAACTCGGAGTCAACGGATATTCATAAAACCGTTTACGTAAAGAAACCACATTTCGCGGCTAACTAGGTGAAACGAGACCTACTAGCCACGAGTTCTGAAATCGAAATCCGAAAACCGAGGATTATAGAGCTCGAAAAGTAGTGTGAAATCAAGCTAAAAATCACCGAATTCAGAACTCGGAGTCAACGGATATTCATAAAACCGTTTACGTAAAGAAACCACATTTCGCGGCTAACTAGGTGAAACGAGACCTACAAGCCACGAGTTCTGAAATCAAAATCCGGAACGTTAGGATTGTAGAGCTCGAAAAGTAGTGTGAAATCAAGCTAAAAATCCCCGAATTCAGAACTCGGAGTCAACGGATATTGAGAAAACCGTTTACGTAAAGAAACCACATTTCGCGGCTAAATAGGTGAATCGAGACCTACAAGGCACGAGTTCTGAAATCAAAATCCGAAATGCCAGGATGGTAGAGCTCGAAAAGTAGTGTGAAATCAAGCTAAAAATCACCGAATTCAGAACTCGGAGTCAAAGGATATTCATAAAATCGTTTACGTAAATAAACCACAATTCGCGGCTAACTAGGTGAAACGAGACCTACTAGCCACGAGTTCTGAAATCAAAATCCGAAATGCCAGGATTGTAGAGCTCGAAAAGTAGTGTGAAATCAAGCTAAAAATCACCGAATTCAGAACTCAGAGTCAACAGATATTCATAAAACCGTTTACGTAAAGAAACCACATTTCGCGGCTAACTAGGTGAAACAAGACCTACTAGCCACGAGTTCTGAAATCAAAATCAGAAACGCCAGGATTGTTGAGCTCGAAAAGTAGTGTGAAATCAAGCTAAAAATCACCGAATTCAGAACTCGGAGTCAACGGATATTCATAAAACCGTTTACGTAAAGAAACCACATTTCGCGGCTAACTAGGTGAAACGAGACCTACACGCCACGAGTTCTGAAATCAAAATCCGGAACGTTAGGATTGTAGAGCTCGAAAAGTAGTGTGAAATCAAGCTAAAAATCCCCGAATTCAGAACTCGGAGTCAACGGATATTGAGAAAACCGTTTACGTAAAGAAACCACATTTCGCGGCTAAATAGGTGAATCGAGACCTACAAGGCACGAGTTCTGAAATTAAAATCCGAAATGCCAGGATGGTAGAGCTCGAAAAGTAGTGTGAAATCAAGCTAAAAATCACCGAATTCAGAACTCGGAGTCAAAGGATATTCATAAAATCGTTTACGTAAATAAACCATAATTCGCGGCTAACTAGGTGAAACGAGACCTACTAGCCACGAGTTCTGAAATCAAAATCCGAAATGCCAGGATTGTAGAGCTCGAAAAGTAGTGTGAAATCAAGCTAAAAATCACCGAATTCAGAACTCAGAGTCAACAGATATTCATAAAACCGTTTACGTAAAGAAACCACATTTCGCGGCTAACTAGGTGAAACAAGACCTACTAGCCACGAGTTCTGAAATCAAAATCCGAAACGCCAGGATTGTTGAGCTCGAAAAGTAGTGTGAAATCAAGCTAAAAATCACCGAATTCAGAACTCGGAGTCAACGGATATACATAAAACCGTTTACGTAAAAAAACCACATTTCGCGGCTAACTAGGTGAAACGAGACCTACAAGCCACGAGTTCTGAAATCAAAATCCGGAACGCCAGGATTGTAGAGCTCGAAAAGTAGTGTGAAATCAAGCTAAAAATCACCGAATTCAGAACTCGGAGTCAACGGATATTGAGAAAACCGTTTACGTAAAGAAACCACATTTCGCGGCTAAATTGGTGAATCGAGACCTACAAGGCACGAGTTCTGAAATCAAAATCCGAAATGCCAGGATGGTAGAGCTCGAAAAGTAGTGTGAAATCAAGCTAAAAATCACCGAATTCAGAACTCGGAGTCAAAGGATATTCATAAAATCGTTTACGTAAATAAACCACAATTCGCGGCTAACTAGGTGAAACGAGACCTACTAGCCACGAGTTCTGAAATAAAAATCCGAAATGCCAGGATTGTAGAGCTCGAAAAGTAGTGTGAAATCAAGCTAAAAATCACCGAATTCAGAAGTCAGAGTCAACAGATATTCATAAAACCGTTTACGTAAAGAAACCACATTTCGCGGCTAACTAGGTGAAACAAGACCTACTAGCCACGGGTTCTGAAATCAAAATCCGAAACGCCAGGATTGTTGAGCTCGAAAAGTAGTGTGAAATCAAGCTAAAAATCACCGAATTCAGAACTCGGAGTCAACGGATATTCATAAAACCGTTTACGTAAAGAAACCACTTTTCGCGGCTAAATAGGTGAAACGAGACCAACTAGCCACGAGTTCTGAAATCAAAATCCGAAACGCTAGGATGGTAGAGCTCGAAAAGTAGTGTGAAATCAAGCTAAAAATCACCGAATTCAAAACTCGGAGTCAACGGATATTCATAAAACCGTTTACGTAAAGAAATCACATTTCGCGGCTAACTAGGTGAAACAAGACCTACTAGCCACGAGTTCTGAAATCAAAATCCGAAACGCCAGGATTTTAGAGCTCGAAAAGTAGTGTGAAATCAAGCTAAAAATCACCGAATTCAAAACTCGGAGTCAACGGATATTCATAAAACTGTTTACGTAAAGAAACCACATTTCGCGGCTAAATAGGTGAAACGAGATCTACTAGCCACGAGTTCTGAAATCGAAATCCGAAAACCGAGGATTATAGAGCTCGAAAATTAGTGTGAATTCAAGCTAAAAATCTCCGAATTCAGAACTCGGAGTCAACGGATATTCATAAAACCGTTTACGTAAAGAAACCACATTTCGCGGCTAACTAGGTGAAACGAGACCTACTAGCCACGAGTTCTGAAATCGAAATCCGAAAACCGAGGAATATAGAGCTCGAAAAGTAGTGTGAAATCAAGCTAAAAATCACCGAATTCAGAACTCGGAGTCAACGGATATTCATAAAACCGTTTACGTAAAGAAACCACATTTCGCGGCTAACAAGGTGAAACGAGACCTACAAGCCACGAGTTCTGAAATCAAAATCCGGAACGTTAGGATTGTAGAGCTCGAAAAGTAGTGTGAATTCAAGCTAAAAATCACCGAATTCAGAACTCGGAGTCAACGGATATTGAGAAAACCGTTTACGTAAAGAAACCACATTTCGCGGCCAAATAGGTGAATCGAGACCTACAAGGCACGAGTTCTGAAATCAAAATCCGAAATGCCAGGATGGTAGAGCTCGAAAAGTAGTGTGAAATCAAGCTAAAAATCACCGAATTCAGAACTCGGAGTCAATGGATATTCATAAAATCGTTTACGTAAATAAACCATAATTCGCGGCTAACTAGGTGAAACGAGACCTACTAGCCACGAGTTCTGAAATCGAAATCCGAAAACCGAGGAATATAGAGCTCGAAAAGTAGTGTGAAATCAAGCTAAAAATCACCGAATTCAGAACTCGGAGTCAACGGATATTCATAAAACCGTTTACGTAAAGAAACCACATTTCGCGGCTAACTAGGTGAAACGAGACCTACAAGCCACGAGTTCTGAAATCAAAATCCGGAACGTTAGGATTGTAGAGCTCGAAAAGTAGTGTGAATTCAAGCTAAAAATCACCGAATTCAGAACTCGGAGTCAACGGATATTCATAAAACCGTTTACGTAAAGAAATCACATTTCGCGGCTAACTAGGTGAAACAAGACCTACTAGCCACGAGTTCTGAAATCAAAATCCGAAACGCCAGGATTGTAGAGCTCGAAAAGTAGTGTGAAATCAAGCTAAAAATCACCGAATTCAAAACTCGGAGTCAACGGATATTCATAAAACTGTTTACGTAAAGAAACCACATTTCGCGGCTAAATAGGTGAAACGAGATCTACTAGCCACGAGTTCTGAAATCGAAATCCGAAAACCGAGGATTATATAGCTCGAAAATTAGTGTGAATTCAAGCTAAAAATCTCCGAATTCAGAACTCGGAGTCAACGGATATTCATAAAACCGTTTACGTAAAGAAACCACATTTCGCGGCTAACTAGGTGAAACGAGACCTACTAGCCACGAGTTCTGAAATCGAAATCCGAAAACCGAGGAATATAGAGCTCGAAAAGTAGTGTGAAATCAAGCTAAAAATCACCGAATTCAGAACTCGGAGTCAACGGATATTCATAAAACCGTTTACGTAAAGAAACCACATTTCGCGGCTAACTAGGTGAAACGAGACCTACAAGCCACGAGTTCTGAAATCAAAATCCGGAACGTTAGGATTGTAGAGCTCGAAAAGTAGTGTGAATTCAAGCTAAAAATCACCGAATTCAGAACTCGGAGTCAACGGATATTGAGAAAACCGTTTACGTAAAGAAACCACATTTCGCGGCCAAATAGGTGAATCGAGACCTACAAGGCACGAGTTCTGAAATCAAAATCCGAAATGCCAGGATGGTAGAGCTCGAAAAGTAGTGTGAAATCAAGCTAAAAATCACCGAATTCAAAACTCGGAGTCAACGGATATTCATAAAACTGTTTACGTAAAGAAACCACATTTCGCGGCTAAATAGGTGAAACGAGACCTACTAGCCACGAGTTCTGAAATCGAAATCCGAAAACCGAGGATTATAGAGCTCGAAAAGTAGTGTGAAATCAAGCTAAAAATCACCGAATTCAGAACTCGGAGTCAAAGGATATTCATAAAATTGTTTACGTAAAGAAACCATAATTCGCGGCTAACTAGGTGAAACGAGACCTACTAGCCACGAGTTCTGAAATCAAAATCCGAAATGCCAGGATTGTAGAGCTCGAAAAGTAGTGTGAAATCAAGCTAAAAATCACCGAATTCAGAACTCGGAGTCAACGGATATACATAAAACCGTTTACGTAAAAAAACCACATTTCGCGGCTAACTAGGTGAAACGAGACCTACAAGCCACGAGTTCTGAAATCAAAATCCGGAACGTTAGGATTGTAGAGCTCGAAAAGTAGTGTGAAATCAAGCTAAAAATCCCCGAATTCAGAACTCGGAGTCAACGGATATTGAGAAAACCGTTTACGTAAAGAAACCACATTTCGCGGCTAAATAGGTGAATCGAGACCTACTAGCCACGAGTTCTGAAATCAAAATCCGAAATGCCAGGAATGTAGAGCTCGAAAAGTAGTGTGAAATCAAGCTAAAAATCACCGAATTCAGAACTCAGAGTCAACAGATATTCATAAAACCGTTTACGTAAAGAAACCACATTTCGCGGCTAACTAGGTGAAACAAGACCTACTAGCCACGAGTTCTGAAATCAAAATCCGAAACGCCAGGATTGTTGAGCTCGAAAAGTAGTGTGAAATCAAGCTAAAAATCACCGAATTCAGAACTCGGAGTCAACGGATATTCATAAAACCGTTTACGTAAAGAAACCACTTTTCGCGGCTAAATAGGTGAAACGAGACCAACTAGCCACGAGTTCTGAAATCAAAATCCGAAACGCTAGGATGGTAGAGATCGAAAAGTAGTGTGAAATCAAGCTAAAAATCACCGAATTCAGAACTCGGAGTCAACGGATATTCATAAAACCGTTTACGTAAAGAAATCACATTTCGCGGCTAACTAGGTGAAACAAGACCTACTAGCCACGAGTTCTGAAATCAAAATCCGAAACGCCAGGATTGTAGAGCTCGAAAAGTAGTGTGAAATCAAGCTAAAAATCACCGAATTCAAAACTCGGAGTCAACGGATATTCATAAAACTGTTTACGTAAAGAAACCACATTTCGCGGCTAAATAGGTGAAACGAGATCTACTAGCCACGAGTTCTGAAATCGAAATCCGAAAACCGAGGATTATAGAGCTCGAAAATTAGTGTGAAATCAAGCTAAAAATCTCCGAATTCAGAACTCGGAGTCAACGGATATTCATAAAACCGTTTACGTAAAGAAACCACATTTCGCGGCTAACTAGGTGAAACGAGACCTACTAGCCACGAGTTCTGAAATCGAAATCCGAAAACCGAGGATTATAGAGCTCGAAAAGTAGTGTGAAATCAAGCTAAAAATCACCGAATTCAGAACTCGGAGTCAACGGATATTCATAAAACCGTTTACGTAAAGAAACCACATTTCGCGGCTAACTAGGTGAAACGAGACCTACAAGCCACGAGTTCTGAAATCAAAATCCGGAACGTTAGGATTGTAGAGCTCGAAAAGTAGTGTGAAATCAAGCTAAAAATCACCGAATTCAGAACTCGGAGTCAACGGATATTCAGAAAACCGTTTACGTAAAGAAACCACATTTCGCGGCTAAATAGGTGAATCGAGACCTACAAGGCACGAGTTCTGAAATCAAAATCCGAAATGCCAGGATGGTAGAGCTCGAAAAGTAGTGTGAAATCAAGCTAAAAATCACCGAATTCAGAACTCGGAGTAAAAGGATATTCATAAAATCGTTTACGTAAATAAACCACAATTCGCGGCTAACTAGGTGAAACGAGACCTACTAGCCACGAGTTCTGAAATCAAAATCCGAAATGCCTGGATTGTAGAGCTCGAAAAGTAGTGTGAAATCAAGCTAAAAATCACCGAATTCAGAACTCAGAGTCAACAGATATTCATAAAACCGTTTACGTAAAGAAACCACATTTCGCGGCTAACTAGGTGAAACGAGACCTGCTAGCCACGAGTTCTGAAATCGAAATCCGAAAGCCCAGGATTGTAGAGCTCGAAAAGTAGTGTGAAATCAAAGCTAAAAATCACCGAATTCAGAACTCGGAGTCAACGGATATTCAGAAAACCGTTTACGTAAAGAAACCACATTTCGCGGCTAAATAGGTGAAACGAGACCAACTAGCCACGAGTACTGAAATCAAAATCCGAAATGCCAGGATTGTAGAGCTCGAAAAGTAGTGTGTAATCAAGCTAAAAATCACCGAATTCAGAACTCGGAGTCAACGGATATTCATAAAACTGTTTACGTAAAGAATCCACATTTCGCGGCTAAATAGGTGAAACGAGACCTACTAGCCCCGAGATCTGAAATCAAAATCCGAAAACCCAGGATTGTAGAGCTCGAAAAGTAGTGTGAAATCAAGCTAAAAATCACCGAATTCAGAACTCGGAGTCAACGGATATTCATAAAACCGTTTACGTAAAGAAACCACATTTCGCGGCTAACTAGGTGAAATGAGACCAACTAGCCATGAGTTCTGAAATCAAAATCCGAAACTCCAGGATCGTAGAGCTCGAAAATTAGTGTGAAATCAAGCTAAAAATCACCGAATTCAGAACTCGGAGTCAAAGGATATTCATAAAATTGTTTACGTAAATAAACCATAATTCGCGCCTAACTAGGTGAAACGAGACCTACTAGCCACGAGTTCTGAAATCAAAATCCGAAATGCCAGGATTGTAGAGCTCGAAAAGTAGTGTGAAATCAAGCTAAAAATCACCGAATTCAGAACTCAGAGTCAACAGATATTCATAAAACCGTTTACGTAAAGAAACCACATTTCGCGGCTAACTAGGTGAAACAAGACCTACTAGCCACGAGTTCTGAAATCAAAATCCGAAACGCCAGGATTGTTGAGCTCGAAAAGTAGTGTGAAATCAAGCTAAAAATCACCGAATTCAGAACTCGGAGTCAACGGATATACATAAAACCGTTTACGTAAAAAAACCACATTTCGCGGCTAACTAGGTGAAACGAGACCTACAAGCCACGAGTTCTGAAATCAAAATCCGGAACGCCAGGATTGTAGAGCTCGAAAAGTAGTGTGAAATCAAGCTAAAAATCACCGAATTCAGAACTCGGAGTCAACGGATATTGAGAAAACCGTTTACGTAAAGAAACCACATTTCGCGGCTAAATTGGTGAATCGAGACCTACAAGGCACGAGTTCTGAAATCAAAATCCGAAATGCCAGGATGGTAGAGCTCGAAAAGTAGTGTGAAATCAAGCTAAAAATCACCGAATTCAGAACTCGGAGTCAAAGGATATTCATAAAATCGTTTAAGTAAATAAACCACAATTCGCGGCTAACTAGGTGAAACGAGACCTACTAGCCACGAGTTCTGAAATAAAAATCCGAAATGCCAGGATTGTAGAGCTCGAAAAGTAGTGTGAAATCAAGCTAAAAATCACCGAATTCAGAAGTCAGAGTCAACAGATATTCATAAAACCGTTTACGTAAAGAAACCACATTTCGCGGCTAACTAGGTGAAACAAGACCTACTAGCCACGGGTTCTGAAATCAAAATCCGAAACGCCAGGATTGTTGAGCTCGAAAAGTAGTGTGAAATCAAGCTAAAAATCACCGAATTCAGAACTCGGAGTCAACGGATATTCATAAAACCGTTTACGTAAAGAAACCACTTTTCGCGGCTAAATAGGTGAAACGAGACCAACTAGCCACGAGTTCTGAAATCAAAATCCGAAACGCTAGGATGGTAGAGCTCGAAAAGTAGTGTGAAATCAAGCTAAAAATCACCGAATTCAAAACTCGGAGTCAACGGATATTCATAAAACCGTTTACGTAAAGAAATCACATTTCGCGGCTAACTAGGTGAAACAAGACCTACTAGCCACGAGTTCTGAAATCAAAATCCGAAACGCCAGGATTTTAGAGCTCGAAAAGTAGTGTGAAATCAAGCTAAAAATCACCGAATTCAAAACTCGGAGTCAACGGATATTCATAAAACTGTTTACGTAAAGAAACCACATTTCGCGGCTAAATAGGTGAAACGAGATCTACTAGCCACGAGTTCTGAAATCGAAATCCGAAAACCGAGGATTATAGAGCTCGAAAATTAGTGTGAATTCAAGCTAAAAATCTCCGAATTCAGAACTCGGAGTCAACGGATATTCATAAAACCGTTTACGTAAAGAAACCACATTTCGCGGCTAACTAGGTGAAACGAGACCTACTAGCCACGAGTTCTGAAATCGAAATCCGAAAACCGAGGAATATAGAGCTCGAAAAGTAGTGTGAAATCAAGCTAAAAATCACCGAATTCAGAACTCGGAGTCAACGGATATTCATAAAACCGTTTACGTAAAGAAACCACATTTCGCGGCTAACAAGGTGAAACGAGACCTACAAGCCACGAGTTCTGAAATCAAAATCCGGAACGTTAGGATTGTAGAGCTCGAAAAGTAGTGTGAATTCAAGCTAAAAATCACCGAATTCAGAACTCGGAGTCAACGGATATTGAGAAAACCGTTTACGTAAAGAAACCACATTTCGCGGCCAAATAGGTGAATCGAGACCTACAAGGCACGAGTTCTGAAATCAAAATCCGAAATGCCAGGATGGTAGAGCTCGAAAAGTAGTGTGAAATCAAGCTAAAAATCACCGAATTCAGAACTCGGAGTCAATGGATATTCATAAAATCGTTTACGTAAATAAACCATAATTCGCGGCTAACTAGGTGAAACGAGACCTACTAGCCACGAGTTCTGAAATCGAAATCCGAAAACCGAGGAATATAGAGCTCGAAAAGTAGTGTGAAATCAAGCTAAAAATCACCGAATTCAGAACTCGGAGTCAACGGATATTCATAAAACCGTTTACGTAAAGAAACCACATTTCGCGGCTAACTAGGTGAAACGAGACCTACAAGCCACGAGTTCTGAAATCAAAATCCGGAACGTTAGGATTGTAGAGCTCGAAAAGTAGTGTGAATTCAAGCTAAAAATCACCGAATTCAGAACTCGGAGTCAACGGATATTCATAAAACCGTTTACGTAAAGAAATCACATTTCGCGGCTAACTAGGTGAAACAAGACCTACTAGCCACGAGTTCTGAAATCAAAATCCGAAACGCCAGGATTGTAGAGCTCGAAAAGTAGTGTGAAATCAAGCTAAAAATCACCGAATTCAAAACTCGGAGTCAACGGATATTCATAAAACTGTTTACGTAAAGAAACCACATTTCGCGGCTAAATAGGTGAAACGAGATCTACTAGCCACGAGTTCTGAAATCGAAATCCGAAAACCGAGGATTATATAGCTCGAAAATTAGTGTGAATTCAAGCTAAAAATCTCCGAATTCAGAACTCGGAGTCAACGGATATTCATAAAACCGTTTACGTAAAGAAACCACATTTCGCGGCTAACTAGGTGAAACGAGACCTACTAGCCACGAGTTCTGAAATCGAAATCCGAAAACCGAGGAATATAGAGCTCGAAAAGTAGTGTGAAATCAAGCTAAAAATCACCGAATTCAGAACTCGGAGTCAACGGATATTCATAAAACCGTTTACGTAAAGAAACCACATTTCGCGGCTAACTAGGTGAAACGAGACCTACAAGCCACGAGTTCTGAAATCAAAATCCGGAACGTTAGGATTGTAGAGCTCGAAAAGTAGTGTGAATTCAAGCTAAAAATCACCGAATTCAGAACTCGGAGTCAACGGATATTGAGAAAACCGTTTACGTAAAGAAACCACATTTCGCGGCCAAATAGGTGAATCGAGACCTACAAGGCACGAGTTCTGAAATCAAAATCCGAAATGCCAGGATGGTAGAGCTCGAAAAGTAGTGTGAAATCAAGCTAAAAATCACCGAATTCAAAACTCGGAGTCAACGGATATTCATAAAACTGTTTACGTAAAGAAACCACATTTCGCGGCTAAATAGGTGAAACGAGACCTACTAGCCACGAGTTCTGAAATCGAAATCCGAAAACCGAGGATTATAGAGCTCGAAAAGTAGTGTGAAATCAAGCTAAAAATCACCGAATTCAGAACTCGGAGTCAAAGGATATTCATAAAATTGTTTACGTAAAGAAACCATAATTCGCGGCTAACTAGGTGAAACGAGACCTACTAGCCACGAGTTCTGAAATCAAAATCCGAAATGCCAGGATTGTAGAGCTCGAAAAGTAGTGTGAAATCAAGCTAAAAATCACCGAATTCAGAACTCGGAGTCAACGGATATACATAAAACCGTTTACGTAAAAAAACCACATTTCGCGGCTAACTAGGTGAAACGAGACCTACAAGCCACGAGTTCTGAAATCAAAATCCGGAACGTTAGGATTGTAGAGCTCGAAAAGTAGTGTGAAATCAAGCTAAAAATCCCCGAATTCAGAACTCGGAGTCAACGGATATTGAGAAAACCGTTTACGTAAAGAAACCACATTTCGCGGCTAAATAGGTGAATCGAGACCTACTAGCCACGAGTTCTGAAATCAAAATCCGAAATGCCAGGAATGTAGAGCTCGAAAAGTAGTGTGAAATCAAGCTAAAAATCACCGAATTCAGAACTCAGAGTCAACAGATATTCATAAAACCGTTTACGTAAAGAAACCACATTTCGCGGCTAACTAGGTGAAACAAGACCTACTAGCCACGAGTTCTGAAATCAAAATCCGAAACGCCAGGATTGTTGAGCTCGAAAAGTAGTGTGAAATCAAGCTAAAAATCACCGAATTCAGAACTCGGAGTCAACGGATATTCATAAAACCGTTTACGTAAAGAAACCACTTTTCGCGGCTAAATAGGTGAAACGAGACCAACTAGCCACGAGTTCTGAAATCAAAATCCGAAACGCTAGGATGGTAGAGATCGAAAAGTAGTGTGAAATCAAGCTAAAAATCACCGAATTCAGAACTCGGAGTCAACGGATATTCATAAAACCGTTTACGTAAAGAAATCACATTTCGCGGCTAACTAGGTGAAACAAGACCTACTAGCCACGAGTTCTGAAATCAAAATCCGAAACGCCAGGATTGTAGAGCTCGAAAAGTAGTGTGAAATCAAGCTAAAAATCACCGAATTCAAAACTCGGAGTCAACGGATATTCATAAAACTGTTTACGTAAAGAAACCACATTTCGCGGCTAAATAGGTGAAACGAGATCTACTAGCCACGAGTTCTGAAATCGAAATCCGAAAACCGAGGATTATAGAGCTCGAAAATTAGTGTGAAATCAAGCTAAAAATCTCCGAATTCAGAACTCGGAGTCAACGGATATTCATAAAACCGTTTACGTAAAGAAACCACATTTCGCGGCTAACTAGGTGAAACGAGACCTACTAGCCACGAGTTCTGAAATCGAAATCCGAAAACCGAGGATTATAGAGCTCGAAAAGTAGTGTGAAATCAAGCTAAAAATCACCGAATTCAGAACTCGGAGTCAACGGATATTCATAAAACCGTTTACGTAAAGAAACCACATTTCGCGGCTAACTAGGTGAAACGAGACCTACAAGCCACGAGTTCTGAAATCAAAATCCGGAACGTTAGGATTGTAGAGCTCGAAAAGTAGTGTGAAATCAAGCTAAAAATCACCGAATTCAGAACTCGGAGTCAACGGATATTCAGAAAACCGTTTACGTAAAGAAACCACATTTCGCGGCTAAATAGGTGAATCGAGACCTACAAGGCACGAGTTCTGAAATCAAAATCCGAAATGCCAGGATGGTAGAGCTCGAAAAGTAGTGTGAAATCAAGCTAAAAATCACCGAATTCAGAACTCGGAGTAAAAGGATATTCATAAAATCGTTTAC
Source organism: Euonymus europaeus (assembly GCA_963580455.1). Taxonomy (NCBI): domain Eukaryota; kingdom Viridiplantae; phylum Streptophyta; class Magnoliopsida; order Celastrales; family Celastraceae; genus Euonymus; species Euonymus europaeus. The sequence goes on from OY756964.1 coordinate 1,400,938, forward strand.
GTAAATAAACCACAATTCGCGGCTAACTAGGTGAAACGAGACCTACTAGCCACGAGTTCTGAAATCAAAATCCGAAATGCCTGGATTGTAGAGCTCGAAAAGTAGTGTGAAATCAAGCTAAAAATCACCGAATTCAGAACTCAGAGTCAACAGATATTCATAAAACCGTTTACGTAAAGAAACCACATTTCGCGGCTAACTAGGTGAAACGAGACCTGCTAGCCACGAGTTCTGAAATCGAAATCCGAAAGCCCAGGATTGTAGAGCTCGAAAAGTAGTGTGAAATCAAAGCTAAAAATCACCGAATTCAGAACTCGGAGTCAACGGATATTCAGAAAACCGTTTACGTAAAGAAACCACATTTCGCGGCTAAATAGGTGAAACGAGACCAACTAGCCACGAGTTCTGAAATCAAAATCCGAAATGCCAGGATTGTAGAGCTCGAAAAGTAGTGTGTAATCAAGCTAAAAATCACCGAATTCAGAACTCGGAGTCAACGGATATTCATAAAACTGTTTACGTAAAGAATCCACATTTCGCGGCTAAATAGGTGAAACGAGACCTACTAGCCCCGAGATCTGAAATCAAAATCCGAAAACCCAGGATTGTAGAGCTCGAAAAGTAGTGTGAAATCAAGCTAAAAATCACCGAATTCAGAACTCGGAGTCAACGGATATTCATAAAACCGTTTACGTAAAGAAACCACATTTCGCGGCTAACTAGGTGAAATGAGACCAACTAGCCATGAGTTCTGAAATCAAAATCCGAAACTCCAGGATCGTAGAGCTCGAAAATTAGTGTGAAATCAAGCTAAAAATCACCGAATTCAGAACTCGGAGTCAACGGATATTCATAAAACCGTTTACGTAAAGAAACCACATTTCGCAGCTAACTAGGTGAAACGAGACCTACTAGCCACGAGTTCTGAAATCGAAATCCGAAAACCCAGGATTGTAGAGCTCGAAAAGTAGTGTGAAATCAAGCTAAAAATCACCGAATTCAGAACTCGGAGTCAACGGATATTCATAAAACCGTTTACGTAAAGAAACCACATTTCGCGGCTAACTAGGTGAAATGAGACCTACTAGCCACGAGTTCTGAAATCGAAATCCGAAAAACGAGGATTATAGAGCTCGAAAATTAGTGTGAAATCAAGCTAAAAATCACCGAATTCAGAACTCGGAGTCAACGGATATTCATAAAACCGTTTACGTAAAGAAACCACATTTCGCGGCTAACTAGGTGAAACGAGACCTACAAGCCACGAGTTCTGAAATCAAAATCCGGAACGTTAGGATTGTAGAGCTCGAAAAGTAGTGTGTAATCAAGCTAAAAATCACCGAATTCAGAACTCGGAGTCAACGGATATTCATAAAACCGTTTACGTAAAGAAACCACATTTCTCGGCTAACTAGGTGAAACGAGACCTGCTAGCCACGAGTTCTGAAATCGAAATCCGAAAACCCAGGATTGTAGAGCTCGAAAAGTAGTGTGAAATCAAGCTAAAAATCACCGAATTCAAAACTCGGAGTCAACGGATATTCATAAAACCGTTTACGTAAAGAAACCACATTTCGCGGCTAACTAGGTGAAACAAGACCTACTAGCCACGAGTTCTGAAATCAAAATACGAAATGCCAGGATTGTAGAGCTCGAAAAGTACTGTGAAATAATGCTAAAAATCACCGAATTCAAAACTCGGAGTCAACGGATATTCATAAAACCGTTTACGTAAAGAAACCACATTTCGCGGCTAACTAGGTGAAACGAGACCTACTAGCCACGAGTTCTGAAATCGAAATCCGAAAACCGAGGATTATAGAGCTCGAAAAGTAGTGTGAAATCAAGCTAAAAATCACCGAATTCAGAACTCGGAGTCAACGGATATTCATAAAACCGTTTACGTAAGGAAACCACATTTCGCGGCTAACTAGGTGAAACGAGACCTACAAGCCACGAGTTCTGAAATCAAAATCCGGAACGTTAGGATTGTAGAGCTCGAAAAGTAGTGTGAAATCAAGCTAAAAATCCCCGAATTCAGAACTCGGAGTCAACGGATATTGAGAAAACCGTTTACGTAAAGAAACCACATTTCGCGGCCAAATAGGTGAATCGAGACCTACAAGGCACGAGTTCTGAAATCAAAATCCGAAATGCCAGGATGGTAGAGCTCGAAAAGTAGTGTGAAATCAAGCTAAAAATCACCGAATTCAGAACTCGGAGTCAAAGGATATTCATAAAATCGTTTACGTAAATAAACCATAATTCGCGGCTAACTAGGTGAAACGAGACCTACTAGCCACGAGTTCTGAAATCAAAATCCGAAATGCCAGGATTGTAGAACTCGAAAAGTAGTGTGAAATCAAGCTAAAAATCACCGAATTCAGAACTCAGAGTCAACAGATATTCATAAAACCGTTTACGTAAAGAAACCACATTTCGCGGCTAACTAGGTGAAACAAGACCTACAAGCCACGAGTTCTGAAATCAAAATCCGAAACGCCAGGATTGTTGAGCTCGAAAAGTAGTGTGAAATCAAGCTAAAAATCACCGAATTCAGAACTCGGAGTCAACGGATATTCATAAAACCGTTTACGTAAAGAAACCACTTTTCGCGGCTAAATAGGTGAAACGAGACCAACTAGCCACGAGTTCTGAAATCAAAATCCGAAACGCTAGGATGGTAGAGCTCGAAAAGTAGTGTGAAATCAAGCTAAAAATCACCGAATTCAGAACTCGGAGTCAACGGATATTCATAAAACCGTTTACGTAAAGAAACCACATTTCGCGGCTAACTAGGTGAAACAAGACCAACTAGCCACGAGTTCTGAAATCAAAATCTGAAAACCGAGGATTATAGAGCTCGAAAATTAGTGTAAAATCAATCTAAAAATCTCCGAATTCAGAACTCGGAGTCAACGGATATTCATAAAACCGTTTACGTAAAGAAACCACATTTCGCGGCTAACTAGGTGAAACGAGACCTACTAGCCACGAGTTCTGAAATTGAAATCCGAAAACCGAGGATTATAGAGCTCGAAAAGTAGTGTGAAATCAAGCTAAAAATCACCGAATTCAGAACTCGGAGTCAACGGATATTCATAAAACCGTTTACGTAAAGAAACCACATTTCGCGGCTAACTAGGTGAAACGAGACCTACAAGCCACGAGTTCTGAAATCAAAATCCGGAACGTTAGGATTGTAGAGCTCGAAAAGTAGTGTGAAATCAAGCTAAAAATCACCGAATTCAGAACTCGGAGTCAACGGATATTCAGAAAACCGTTTACGTAAAGAAACCACATTTCGCGGCTAAATAGGTGAATCGAGACCTACAAGGCACGAGTTCTGAAATCAAAATCCGAAATGCCAGGATGGTAGAGCTCGAAAAGTAGTGTGAAATCAAGCTAAAAATCACCGAATTCAGAACTCGGAGTCAAAGGATATTCATAAAATCGTTTACGTAAATAAACCACAATTCGCGGCTAACTAGGTGAAACGAGACCTACTAGCCACGAGTTCTGAAATCAAAATCCGAAATGCCAGGATTGTAGAGCTCGAAAAGTAGTGTGAAATCAAGCTAAAAATCACCGAATTCAGAACTCAGAGTCAACAGATATTCATAAAACCGTTTACGCAAAGAAACCACATTTCGCGGCTAACTAGGTGAAACGAGACCTGCTAGCCACGAGTTCCGAAATCGAAATCCGAAAACCCAGGATTGTAGAGCTCGAAAAGTAGTGTGAAATCAAAGCTAAAAATCACCGAATTCAGAACTCGGAGTCAACGGATATTCAGAAAACCGTTTACGTAAAGAAACCACATTTCGCGGCTAAATAGGTGAAACGAGACCAACTAGCCACGAGTTCTGAAATCAAAATCCGAAATGCCAGGATTGTAGAGCTCGAAAAGTAGTGTGAAATCAAGCTAAAAATCACCGAATTCAGAACTCGGAGTCAACGGATATTCAGAAAACCGTTTACGTAAAGAAACCACATTTCGCGGCTAAATAGGTGAAACGAGACCAACTAGCCACGAGATCTGAAATCAAAATCCGAAAACCCAGGATTGTAGAGCTCGAAAAGTAGTGTGAAATCAAGCGAAAAATCACCGAATTCAGAACTCGGAGTCAACGGATATTCATAAAACCGTTTACGTAAAGAAACCACATTTCGCGGCTAACTAGGTGAAATGAGACCAACTAGCCATGAGTTCTGAAATCAAAATCCGAAACTCCAGGATCGTAGAGCTCGAAAATTAGTGTGAAATCAAGCTAAAAATCACCGAATTCAGAACTCGGAGTCAACGGATATTCATAAAACCGTTTACGTAAAGAAACCACATTTCGCAGCTAACTAGGTGAAACGAGACCTACTAGCCACGAGTTCTGAAATCGAAATCCGAAAACCCAAGATTGTAGAACTCGAAAAGTAGTGTGAAATCAAGCTAAAAATCACTGAATTCAGAACTCGGAGTCAACGGATATTCATAAAACCGTTTACGTAAAGAAACCACATTTCGCGGCTAACTAGGTGAAATGAGACCTACTAGCCACGAGTTCTGAAATCGAAATCCGAAAAACGAGGATTATAGAGCTCGAAAAGTAGTGTGAAATCAAGCTAAAAATCACCGAATTCAGAACTCGGAGTCAACGGATATTCATAAAACCGTTTACGTAAAGAAACCACATTTCGCGGCTAACTAGGTGAAACGAGACCTACAAGCCACGAGTTCTGAAATCAAAATCCGGAACGTTAGGATTGTAGAGCTCGAAAAGTAGTGTGTAATCAAGCTAAAAATCACCGAATTCAGAACTCGGAGTCAACGGATATTCATAAAACCGTTTACGTAAAGAAACCACATTTCGCGGCTAACTAGGTGAAACGAGACCTGCTAGCCACGAGTTCTGAAATCGAAATCCGAAAACCCAGGATTGTAGAGCTCGAAAAGTAGTGTGAAATCAAGCTAAAAATCACCGAATTCAAAACTCGGAGTCAACGGATATTCATAAAACCGTTTACGTAAAGAAACCACATTTCGCGGCTAACTAGGTGAAACAAGACCTACTAGCCACGAGTTCTGAAATCAAAATACGAAACGCCAGGATTGTAGAGCTCGAAAAGTAGTGTGAAATAATGCTAAAAATCACCGAATTCAAAACTCGGAGTCAACGGATATTCATAAAACCGTTTACGTAAAGAAACCACATTTCGCGGCTAACTAGGTGAAACAAGACCTACTAGCCACGAGTTCTCAAATCAAAATCCGAAACGCCAGGATTGTTGAGCTCGAAAAGTAGTGTGAAATAAAGCTAAAAATCACCGAATTCAGAACTCGGAGTCAACGGATATTCATAAAACCGTTTACGTAAAGAAACCACTTTTCGCGGCTAAATAGGTGAAACGAGACCAACTAGCCACGAGTTCTGAAATCAAAATCCGAAACTCTACGATGGTAGAGCTCGAAAAGTAGTCTGAAATCAAGCTAAAAATCACCGAATTCAGAACTCGAAGTCAACGGATATTCATAAAACCGTTTACGTAAAGAAACCACATTTCGCTGCTAACTAGGTGAAACAAGACCTACTAGCCAGGAGTTCTGAAATCAAAATCCGAAATGCCAGGATTGTAGAGCTCGAAAAGTAGTGTGAAATCAAGCTAAAAATCACCGAATTCAAAACTCGGAGTCAACGGATATTCATAAAACCGTTTACGTAAAGAAACCACATTTCGCTGCTAACTAGGTGAAACAAGACCTACTAGCCACGAGTTCTGAAATCAAAATCCGAAACGCTAGGATGGTAGAGCTCTAAAAGTAGTCTGAAATCAAGCTAAAAATCACCGAATTCAGAACTCGGAGTAAACGGATATTCGTAAAACTGTTTACGTAAAGAAACCACATTTCGTGGCTAACTAGGTGAAACGAGACCTGCTAGCCACGAGTTCTGAAATCGAAATCCGAAAACCCAGGATTGTTGAGCTCGAAAAGTAGTGTGAAATCAAGCTAAAAATCACCGAATTCAGAACTCGGAGTTAACGGATATTCATAAAACCGTTTACGTAAAGAAACCACATTTCGCGGCTAACTAGGTGAAACGAGACCAACTAGCCACGAGTTCTGAAATCAAAATCCGAAAACGCTGGATTGTAGAGCTCGAAAAGTAGTGTGAAATCAAGCTAAAAATCATCGAATTCAGAACTCGGAGTCAACGGATATTCATAAAACCGTTTACGTAAAGAAACCACATTTCGCGGCTAACTAGGTGAAACGAGACCTACTAGCCACGAGTTCTGAAATCAAAATCCGAAATGCTAGGATTGTAGAGCTCGAAAAGTAGTGTGTAATCAAGCTAAAAATCACCGAATTCAGAACTCGGAGTCAACGGATATTCATAAAACCGTTTACGTAAAGAAACCACATTTCGCGGCTAACCAGGTAAAACGAGACCTGCTAGCCACAAGTTCTGAAATCGAAATCCGAAAACCCAGGATTGTAGAGCTCGAAAAGCAGTGTGAAATCAAGCTAAAAATCACCGAATTCAAAACTCGGAGTCAACGGATATTCATAAAACCGTTTACATAAAGAAACCACATTTCGCTGCTAACTAGGTGAAACAAGACCTACTAGCCACGAGTTCTGAAATCAAAATCCGAAACGCTAGGATGGTAGAGCTCGAAAAGTAGTGTGAAATCAAGCTAAAAATCACCGAATTCAAAACTCAGAGTCAACGGATATTCATAAAACCGTTTACATAAAGAAATCACATTTTGCTGCTAACTAGGTGAAACAAGACCTACTAGCCACGATTTCTGAAATCAAAATCCGAAACGCTAGGATGGTAGAGCTCGAAAAGTAGTCTGAAATCAAGCTAAAAATCACCGAATTCAGAACTCGGAGTAAACAGATATTCATAAAACTGTTTACGTAAAGAAACCACATTTCGCGGCTAACTAGGTGAAACGAGACCTGCTAGCCACGAGTTCTGAAATCGAAATCCGAAAACCCAGGATTGTAGAGCTCAAAAACTAGTGTGAAATCAAGCTAAAAATCACCGAATTCAGAACTCGGAGTCAACGGATATTCATAAAACCGTTTACGTAAAGAAACCACATTTCGCGGCTAACTAGGTGAAACGAGACCAACTAGCCACGAGTTCTGAAATCACAATCCGAAAACGCTGGATTGTAGAGCTCGAAAAGTAGTGTGAAATCAAGCTAAAAATCACCGAATTCAGAACTCGGAGTCAACAGATATTCATAAAACCGTTTACGTAAAGAAACAACATTTCGCGGCTAACTAGGTGAAATGAGACCTACTAGCCACGAGTTCTGAAATCAAAATCCGAAACGCTAGGATTGTAGAGCTCGAAAAGTAGTGTGTAATCAAGCTAAAAATCACCGAATTCAGAACTCGGAGTCAACGGATATTCATAAAACCGTTTACGTAAAGAAACCACATTTCGCGGCTAACCAGGTGAAACGAGACCTGCTAGGCACGAGTTCTGAAATCAAAATCCGAAAACCCAGGATTGTAGAGCTCGAAAAGCAGTGTGAAATCAAGCTAAAAATCACCGAATTCAAAACTCGGACTCAACGGATATTCATAAAACCGTTTACGTAAAGAAACCACATTTCGCGGCTAACTAAGTGAAACAAGACCTACTAGCCACGAGTTCTGAAATCAAAATACGAAACGCCAGGATTGTAGAGCTCGAAAAGTAGTGTGAAATAATGCTAAAAATGACCGAATTCAAAACTCGGAGTCAACGGATATTCATAAAACCGTTTACGTAAAGAAACCACATTTCGCGGCTAACTAGGTGAAATGAGACCTACTAGCCACGAGTTCTGAAATCAAAATCCGAAACTCCAGGATTGTTGAGCTCGAAAAGTAGTGTGAAATCAAGCTAAAAATTTCCGAATTCAGAACTCGGAGTCAACGGATATTCATAAAACCGTTTACGTATAGAAACCACTTTTCGCGGCTAAATAGGTGAAACGAGACCAACTAGCCACGAGTTCTGAAATCAAAATCCGAAACGCTAGGATGGTAGAGCTCGAAAAATAGTGTGAAATCAAGCTAAAAATCACCGAATTCAGAACTCGGAGTCAACGGATATTCATAAAACCGTTTACGTAAAGAAACCACATTTCGCGGCTAACTAGGTGAAACAAGACCTACTAGCCACGAGTTCTGAAATCAAAATCCGAAATGCCAGGATTGTTGAGCTCGAAAAGTAGTGTGAAATAAATCTAAAAATCACCGAATTTAGAACTCGGAGTCAACGGATATTCATAAAACCGTTTACGTAAAGAAACCACTTTTCGCGGCTAAATAGGTGAAACGAGACCAACTAGCCACGAGTTCTGAAATCAAAATCCGAAACTCTAGGATGGTAGAGCTCGAAAAGTAGTCTGAAATCAAGCTAAAAATCACCGAATTCAGAACTCGAAGTCAACGGATATTCATAAAACCGTTTACGTAAAGAAATCACATTTCGCTGCTAACTAGGTGAAACAAGACCTACTAGCCACGAGTTCTGAAATCAAAATCCGAAACGCCAGGATTGTAGAGCTCGAAAAGTAGTGTGAAATCAAGCTAAAAATCACAGAATTCAAAACTCGGAGTCAACGGATATTCATAAAACCGTTTACGTAAAGAAACCACATTTCGCTGCTAACTAGGTGAAACAAGACCTCCTAGCCACGAGTTCTGAAATCAAAATCCGAAACGCTAGGATGGTAGAGCTCGAAAAGTAGTCTGAAATCAAGCTAAAAATCACCGAATTCAGAACTCGGAGTCAACGGATATTCATAAAACTGTTTACGTAAAGAAACCACATTTTGCAGCTAACTAGGTGAAACGAGACCTGCTAGCCACGAGTTCTGAATTCGAAATCCGAAATCCCAGGATTGTAGAGCTCGAAAAGTAGTTTGAAATCAAGCTAAAAATCACCGAATTCAGAACTCGGAGTGAATGGATATTCATAAAACCGTTTACGTAAAGAAACCACATTTCGCGGCTAACTAGGTGAAACGAGACCAACTATCCACGAGTTCTGAAATCAAAATCCGAAAATGCTGGATTGTAGAGCTCAAAAAGTAGTGTGAAATCAAGCTAAAAATCACCGAATTCAGAACTCGGAGTCAACGGATATTCATAAAACCGTTTACGGAAAGAAACCACATTTCGCGGCTAACTAGGTGAAACGAGACCTGCTAGCCACGAGTTCTGAAATCGAAATCCGAAAACCCAGGATTGTAGAGCTCGAAAAGTAGTGTGAAATCAAGATAAAAATCACCGAATTCAAAACTCGGAGTCAACGGATATTCATAAAACCGTTTACGTAAAGAAACCACACTTCGCGGCTAACTAGGTGAAACAAAACCTACTAGCCACGAGTTCTGAAATCAAAATACGAAACGCCAGGATTGTAGAGCTCGAAAAGTAGTGTGAAATAATGCTAAAAATCACCGAATTCAAAACTCGGAGTCAACGGATATTCATAAAACCGTTTACGTAAAGAAACCACATTTCGCGGATAACTAGGTGAAACAAGACCTACTAGCCACGAGTTCTAAAATCAAAATCCGAAAGGCCAGGATTGTTGAGCTCGAAAAGTAGTGTGAAATAAAGCTAAAAATCACCGAATTTAGAACTCGGAGTCAACGGATATTCATAAACTGTTTACGTAAAGAAACCACTTTTCGCGGCTAAATAGGTGAAACGAGACCAACTAGCCACGAGTTCTGAAATCAAAATCCGAAACGCTAGGATGGTAGAGCTCGAAAAGTAGTCTGAAATCAAGCTAAAAATCAACGAATTCAGAACTCGAAGTCAACGGATATTCATAAAACAGTTTACGTAAAGAAACCACATTTCGCTGCTAACTAGGTGAAACAAGACCTACTAGCATGAGTTCTGAAATCAAAATCCGAAACGCCAGGATTGTAGAGCTCGAAAAGTAGTGTGAAATCAAGCTAAAAATCACCGAATTCAAAACTCGGAGTCAACGGATATTCATAAAACCGTTTACGTAAAGAAACCACATTTCGCTGCTAACTAGGTGAAACAAGACCTACTAGCCACGAGTTTTGAAATCAAAATACGAAACTCTAGGATGGTAGAGCTCGAAAAGTAGTCTGAAATCGAGCAAAAAATCACCGAATTCAGAACTCGGAGTAAACGGATATTCATAAAACTGTTTACGTAAAGAAACCACATTTCGTGGCTAACTAGGTGAAACGAGACCTGCTAGCCACGAGTTCTGAAATCAAAATCCGAAAACCCAGGATTGTAGAGCTCGAAAAGTAGTGTGAAATCAAGCTAAAAATCACCGAATTCAGAACTCGGAGTTAACGGATATTCATAAAACCGTTTACGTAAAGAAACCACATTTCGCGGCTAACTAGGTGAAACGAGACCAACTAGCCACGAGTTCTGAAATCAAAATCCGAAAATGCTGGATTGTAGAGCTCGAAAAGTAGTGTGAAATCAAGCTAAAAATTACCGAATTCAGAACTCGGAGTCAACGGATATTCATAAAACCGTTTACGTAAAGAAACCACTTTTCGCGGCTAAATAGGTGAAAGGAGACCAACTAGCCACGAGTTCTGAAATCAAAATCCGAAACGCTAGGATGGTAGAGCTCGAAAAGTAGTGTGAAATCAAGCTAAAAATCACCGAATTCAGAACTCGGAGTCAACGGATATTCATAAAACCGTTTACGTAAAGAAACCACATTTCGCGGCTAACTAGGTGAAACAAGACCTACTAAGCACGAGTTCTGAAATCAAAATCCGAAATGCCAGGATTGTTGAGCTCGAAAAGTAGTGTGAAATAAATCTAAAAATCACCGAATTTAGAACTCGGAGTCAACGGATATTCATAAAACCGTTTACGTAAAGAAACCACTTTTCGCGGCTAAATAGGTGAAACGAGACCAACTAGCCACGAGTTCTGAAATCAAAATCCGAAACGCTAGGATGGTAGAGCTCGAAAAGTAGTGTGAAATCAAGCTAAAAATCACCGAATTCAGAACTCGGAGTCAACGGATATTCATAAAACCGTTTGCGTAAAGAAACCAAATTTCGCGGCTAACTAGGTGAAACAAGACCTACTAAGCACGAGTTCTGAAATCAAAATCCGAAATGCCAGGATTGTTGAGCTCGAAAAGTAGTGTGAAATAAATCAAAAAATCACCGAATTTAGAACTCGGAGTCAACGGATATTCATAAAACCGTTTACGTAAAGAAACCACTTTTCGCGGCTAAATAGGTGAAACGAGACGAACTAGCCACGAGTTCTGAAATCAAAATCCGAAACGCTAGGATGGTAGAGCTCGAAAAGTAGTCTGAAATCAAGCTAAAAATCACCGAATTCAGAACTCGAAGTCAACGGATATTCATAAAACCGTTTACGTAAAGAAACCACATTTCGCTGCTGACTAGGTGAAACAAGACCTACTAGCCACGAGTTCTGAAATCAAAATCCGAAACGCCAGGATTGTAGAGCTCGAAAAGTAGTGTGAAATCAAGCTAAAAATCACCGAATTCAAAACTCAGAGTCAACGGATATTCATAAAACCGTTTACATAAAGAAACCACATTTCGCTGCTAACTAGGTGAAACAAGACCTACTAGCCACGAGTTCTGAAATCAAAATCCGAAACGCTTTGATGGTAGAGCTCGAAAAGTAGTCTGAAATCAAGTTAAAATCACCGAATTCAGAACTCGGAGTAAACGGATATTCATAAAACTGTTTACGTAAAGAAACCACATTTCACGGCTAACTAGGTGAAACGAGACCTACTAGCCACGAGTTCTGAAATTAAAATACGAAACTCCAGGATTGTAGAGCTCGAAAAGTAGTGTGAAATAATGCTAAAAATTACCGAATTCAAAACTCGGAGTCAACGGATATTCATAAAACCGTTTACGTAAAGAAACCACATTTCGCGGCTAACTAGGTGAAACAAGACCTACTAGCCACGAGTTCTGAAATCAAAATACGAAACTCCAGGATTGTAGAGCTCGAAAAGTAGTGTGAAATAATGCTAAAAATTACCGAATTCAAAACTCGGAGTCAACGGATATTCATAAAACCGTTTACGTAAAGAAACCACATTTCGCGGCTAACTAGGTGAAACGAGACCTACTAGCCACGAGTTCTGAAATCAAAATCCGAAATGCTAGGATTGTAGAGCTCGAAAAGTAGTGTGTAATCAAGCTAAAAATCACCGAATTCAGAACTCGGAGTCAACGGATATTCATAAAACCGTTTACGTAAAGAAACCACATTTCGCGGCTAACCAGGTAAAACGAGACCTGCTAACCACAAGTTCTGAAATCGAAATCCGAAAACCCAGGATTGTAGAGCTCGAAAAGCAGTGTGAAATCAAGCTAAAAATCACCGAATTCAAAACTCGGAGTCAACGGATATTCATAAAACCGTTTACATAAAGAAACCACATTTCGCTGCTAACTAGGTGAAACAAGACCTACTAGCCACGAGTTCTGAAATCAAAATCCGAAACGCTAGGATGGTAGAGCTCAAAAAGTAGTGTGAAATCAAGCTAAAAATCACCGAATTCAAAACTCAGAGTCAACGGATATTCATAAAACCGTTTACATAAAGAAACCACATTTCGCTGCTAACTAGGTGAAACAAGACCTACTAGCCACGAGTTCTGAAATCAAAATCCGAAATGCTAGGATGGTAGAGCTCGAAAAGTAGTCTGAAATCAAGCTAAAAATCACCGAATTCAGAACTCGGAGTAAACAGATATTCATAAAACTGTTTACGTAAAGAAACCACATTTCGCGGCTAACTAGGTGAAACGAGACCTGCTAGCCACGAGTTCTGAAATCGAAATCCGAAAACCCAGGATTGTAGAGCTCAAAAACTAGTGTGAAATCAAGCTAAAAATCACCGAATTCAGAACTCGGAGTCAACGGATATTCATAAAACCGTTTACGTAAAGAAACCACATTTCGCGGCTAACTAGTTGAAACGAGACCAACTAGCCACGAGTTCTGAAATCACAATCCGAAAACGCTGGATTGTAGAGCTCGAAAAGTAGTGTGAAATCAAGCTAAAAATCACCGAATTCAGAACTCGGAGTCAACAGATATTCATAAAACCGTTTACGTAAAGAAACAACATTTCGCGGCTAACTAGGTGAAATGAGACCTACTAGCCACGAGTTCTGAAATCAAAATCCGAAACGCTAGGATTGTAGAGCTCGAAAAGTAGTGTGTAATCAAGCTAAAAATCACCGAATTCAGAACTCGGAGTCAACGGATATTCATAAAACCGTTTACGTAAAGAAACCACATTTCGCGGCTAACCAGGTGAAACGAGACCTGCTAGGCACGAGTTCTGAAATCAAAATCCGAAAACCCAGGATTGTAGAGCTCGAAAAGCAGTGTGAAATCAAGCTAAAAATCACCGAATTCAAAACTCGGACTCAACGGATATTCATAAAACCGTTTACGTAAAGAAACCACATTTCGCGGCTAACTAGGTGAAACAAGACCTACTAGCCACGAGTTCTGAAATCAAAATACGAAACGCCAGGATTGTAGAGCTCGAAAATTAGTGTGAAATAATGCTAAAAATTACCGAATTCAAAACTCGGAGTCAACGGATATTCATAAAACCGTTTACGTAAAGAAACCACATTTCGCGGCTAACTAGGTGAAATGAGACCTACTAGCCACGAGTTTTGAAATCAAAATCCGAAACTCCAGGATTGTTGAGCTCAAAAAGTAGTATGAAATCAAGCTAAAAATTTCCGAATTCAGAACTCGGAGTCAACGGATATTCATAAAACCGTTTACGTAAAGAAACCACTTTTCGCGGCTAAATAGGTGAAAGGAGACCAACTAGCCACGAGTTCTGAAATCAAAATCCGAAACGCTAGGATGGTAGAGCTCGAAAAGTAGTGTGAAATCAAGCTAAAAATCACCGAATTCAGAACTCGGAGTCAACGGATATTCATAAAACCGTTTACGTAAAGAAACCACATTTCGCGGCTAACTAGGTGAAACAAGACCTACTAAGCACGAGTTCTGAAATCAAAATCCGAAATGCCAGGATTGTTGAGCTCGAAAAGTAGTGTGAAATAAATCTAAAAATCACCGAATTTAGAACTCGGAGTCAACGGATATTCATAAAACCGTTTACGTAAAGAAACCACTTTTCGCGGCTAAATAGGTGAAACGAGACCAACTAGCCACGAGTTCTGAAATCAAAATCCGAAACGCTAGGATGGTAGAGCTCGAAAAGTAGTGTGAAATCAAGCTAAAAATCACCGAATTCAGAACTCGGAGTCAACGGATATTCATAAAACCGTTTGCGTAAAGAAACCAAATTTCGCGGCTAACTAGGTGAAACAAGACCTACTAAGCACGAGTTCTGAAATCAAAATCCGAAATGCCAGGATTGTTGAGCTCGAAAAGTAGTGTGAAATAAATCAAAAAATCACCGAATTTAGAACTCGGAGTCAACGGATATTCATAAAACCGTTTACGTAAAGAAACCACTTTTCGCGGCTAAATAGGTGAAACGAGACGAACTAGCCACGAGTTCTGAAATCAAAATCCGAAACGCTAGGATGGTAGAGCTCGAAAAGTAGTCTGAAATCAAGCTAAAAATCACCGAATTCAGAACTCGAAGTCAACGGATATTCATAAAACCGTTTACGTAAAGAAACCACATTTCGCTGCTGACTAGGTGAAACAAGACCTACTAGCCACGAGTTCTGAAATCAAAATCCGAAACGCCAGGATTGTAGAGCTCGAAAAGTAGTGTGAAATCAAGCTAAAAATCACCGAATTCAAAACTCAGAGTCAACGGATATTCATAAAACCGTTTACATAAAGAAACCACATTTCGCTGCTAACTAGGTGAAACAAGACCTACTAGCCACGAGTTCTGAAATCAAAATCCGAAACGCTTTGATGGTAGAGCTCGAAAAGTAGTCTGAAATCAAGTTAAAATCACCGAATTCAGAACTCGGAGTAAACGGATATTCATAAAACTGTTTACGTAAAGAAACCACATTTCACGGCTAACTAGGTGAAACGAGACCTACTAGCCACGAGTTCTGAAATTAAAATACGAAACTCCAGGATTGTAGAGCTCGAAAAGTAGTGTGAAATAATGCTAAAAATTACCGAATTCAAAACTCGGAGTCAACGGATATTCATAAAACCGTTTACGTAAAGAAACCACATTTCGCGGCTAACTAGGTGAAACAAGACCTACTAGCCACGAGTTCTGAAATCAAAATACGAAACTCCAGGATTGTAGAGCTCGAAAAGTAGTGTGAAATAATGCTAAAAATTACCGAATTCAAAACTCGGAGTCAACGGATATTCATAAAACCGTTTACGTAAAGAAACCACATTTCGCGGCTAACTAGGTGAAACGAGACCTACTAGCCACGAGTTCTGAAATCAAAATCCGAAATGCTAGGATTGTAGAGCTCGAAAAGTAGTGTGTAATCAAGCTAAAAATCACCGAATTCAGAACTCGGAGTCAACGGATATTCATAAAACCGTTTACGTAAAGAAACCACATTTCGCGGCTAACCAGGTAAAACGAGACCTGCTAACCACAAGTTCTGAAATCGAAATCCGAAAACCCAGGATTGTAGAGCTCGAAAAGCAGTGTGAAATCAAGCTAAAAATCACCGAATTCAAAACTCGGAGTCAACGGATATTCATAAAACCGTTTACATAAAGAAACCACATTTCGCTGCTAACTAGGTGAAACAAGACCTACTAGCCACGAGTTCTGAAATCAAAATCCGAAACGCTAGGATGGTAGAGCTCAAAAAGTAGTGTGAAATCAAGCTAAAAATCACCGAATTCAAAACTCAGAGTCAACGGATATTCATAAAACCGTTTACATAAAGAAACCACATTTCGCTGCTAACTAGGTGAAACAAGACCTACTAGCCACGAGTTCTGAAATCAAAATCCGAAATGCTAGGATGGTAGAGCTCGAAAAGTAGTCTGAAATCAAGCTAAAAATCACCGAATTCAGAACTCGGAGTAAACAGATATTCATAAAACTGTTTACGTAAAGAAACCACATTTCGCGGCTAACTAGGTGAAACGAGACCTGCTAGCCACGAGTTCTGAAATCGAAATCCGAAAACCCAGGATTGTAGAGCTCAAAAACTAGTGTGAAATCAAGCTAAAAATCACCGAATTCAGAACTCGGAGTCAACGGATATTCATAAAACCGTTTACGTAAAGAAACCACATTTCGCGGCTAACTAGTTGAAACGAGACCAACTAGCCACGAGTTCTGAAATCACAATCCGAAAACGCTGGATTGTAGAGCTCGAAAAGTAGTGTGAAATCAAGCTAAAAATCACCGAATTCAGAACTCGGAGTCAACAGATATTCATAAAACCGTTTACGTAAAGAAACAACATTTCGCGGCTAACTAGGTGAAATGAGACCTACTAGCCACGAGTTCTGAAATCAAAATCCGAAACGCTAGGATTGTAGAGCTCGAAAAGTAGTGTGTAATCAAGCTAAAAATCACCGAATTCAGAACTCGGAGTCAACGGATATTCATAAAACCGTTTACGTAAAGAAACCACATTTCGCGGCTAACCAGGTGAAACGAGACCTGCTAGGCACGAGTTCTGAAATCAAAATCCGAAAACCCAGGATTGTAGAGCTCGAAAAGCAGTGTGAAATCAAGCTAAAAATCACCGAATTCAAAACTCGGACTCAACGGATATTCATAAAACCGTTTACGTAAAGAAACCACATTTCGCGGCTAACTAGGTGAAACAAGACCTACTAGCCACGAGTTCTGAAATCAAAATACGAAACGCCAGGATTGTAGAGCTCGAAAATTAGTGTGAAATAATGCTAAAAATTACCGAATTCAAAACTCGGAGTCAACGGATATTCATAAAACCGTTTACGTAAAGAAACCACATTTCGCGGCTAACTAGGTGAAATGAGACCTACTAGCCACGAGTTCTGAAATCAAAATCCGAAACTCCAGGATTGTTGAGCTCGAAAAGTAGTGTGAAATCAAGCTAAAAATTTCCGAATTCAGAACTCGGAGTCAACGGATATTCATAAAACCGTTTACGTATAGAAACCACTTTTCGCGGCTAAATAGGTGAAACGAGACCAACTAGCCACGAGTTCTGAAATCAAAATCCGAAACGCTAGGATGGTAGAGCTCGAAAAATAGTGTGAAATCAAGCTAAAAATCACCGAATTCAGAACTCGGAGTCAACGGATATTCATAAAACCGTTTACGTAAAGAAACCACATTTCGCGGCTAACTAGGTGAAACAAGACCTACTAGCCACGAGTTCTGAAATCAAAATCCGAAATGCCAGGATTGTTGAGCTCGAAAAGTAGTGTGAAATAAATCTAAAAATCACCGAATTTAGAACTCGGAGTCAACGGATATTCATAAAACCGTTTACGTAAAGAAACCACTTTTCGCGGCTAAATAGGTGAAACGAGACCAACTAGCCACAAGTTCTGAAATCAAAATCCGAAACTCTAGGATGGTAGAGCTCGAAAAGTAGTCTGAAATCAAGCTAAAAATCACCGAATTCAGAACTCGAAGTCAACGGATATTCATAAAACCGTTTACGTAAAGAAACCACATTTCGCTGCTAACTAGGTGAAACAAGACCTACTAGCCACGAGTTCTGAAATCAAAATCCGAAACGCCAGGATTGTAGAGCTCGAAAAGTAGTGTGAAATCAAGCTAAAAATCACAGAATTCAAAACTCGGAGTCAACGGATATTCATAAAACCGTTTACGTAAAGAAACCACATTTCGCTGCTAACTAGGTGAAACAAGACCTCCTAGCCACGAGTTCTGAAATCAAAATCCGAAACGCTAGGATGGTAGAGCTCGAAAAGTAGTCTGAAATCAAGCTAAAAATCACCGAATTCAGAACTCGGAGTCAACGGATATTCATAAAACTGTTTACGTAAAGAAACCACATTTTGCAGCTAACTAGGTGAAACGAGACCTGCTAGCCACGAGTTCTGAATTCGAAATCCGAAAACCCAGGATTGTAGAGCTCAAAAAGTAGTTTGAAATCAAGGTAAAAATCACCGAATTCAGAACTCGGAGTCAATGGATATTCATAAAACCGTTTACGTAAAGAAACCACATTTCGCGGCTAACTAGGTGAAACGAGACCAACTAGCCACGAGTTCTGAAATCAAAATCCGAAAATGCTGGATTGTAGAGCTCGAAAAGTAGTGTGAAATCAAGCTAAAAATCACCGAATTCAGAACTCGGAGTCAACAGATATTCATAAAACCGTTTACGTAAAGAAACCACATTTCGCGGCTAACTAGGTGAAACGAGACCTGCTAGCCACGAGTTCTGAAATCGAAATCCGAAAACCCAGGATTGTAGAGCTCGAAAAGTAGTGTGAAATCAAGATAAAAATCACCGAATTCAAAACTCGGAGTCAACGGATATTCATAAAACCGTTTACGTAAAGAAACAACATTTCGCGGCTAACCAGGTGAAACAAGACCTACTAGCCACGAGTTCTGAAATCAAAATACGAAACGCCAGGATTGTAGAGCTCGAAAAGTAGTGTGAAATAATGCTAAAAATTACCGAATTCAAAACTCGGAGTCAACGGATATTCATAAAACCGTTTACGTAAAGAAACCACATTTCGCGGCTAACTAGGTGAAATGAGACCTACTAGCCACGAGTTCTGAAATCAAAATCCGAAACTCCGGGATTGTTGAGCTCGAAAAGTAGTGTGAAATCAAGCTAAAAATTTCCAAATTCAGAACTCGGAGTCAACGGATATTCATAAAACCGTTTACGTATAGAAACCACTTTTCGCGGCTAAATAGGTGAAACGAGACCAACTAGCCACGAGTTCTGAAATCAAAATCCGAAACGCTAGGATGGTAGAGCTCGAAAAATAGTGTGAAATCAAGCTAAAAATCACCGAATTCAGAACTCGGAGTCAACGGATATTCATAAAACCGTTTACGTAAAGAAACCACATTTCGCGGCTAACTAGGTGAAACAAGACCTACTAGCCACGAGTTCTGAAATCAAAATCCGAAATGCCAGGATTGTTGAGCTCGAAAAGTAGTGTGAAATAAATCTAAAAATCACCGAATTTAGAACTCGGAGTCAACGGATATTCATAAAACCGTTTACGTAAAGAAACCACTTTTCGCGGCTAAATAGGTGAAACGAGACCAACTAGCCACGAGTTCTGAAATCAAAATCCGAAACTCTAGGATGGTAGAGCTCGAAAAGTAGTCTGAAATCAAGCTAAAAATCACCGAATTCAGAACTCGAAGTCAACGGATATTCATAAAACCGTTTACGTAAAGAAACCACATTTCGCTGCTAACTAGGTGAAACAAGACCTACTAGCCACGAGTTCTGAAATCAAAATCCGAAACGCCAGGATTGTAGAGCTCGAAAAGTAGTGTGAAATCAAGCTAAAAATCACAGAATTCAAAACTCGGAGTCAACGGATATTCATAAAACCGTTTACGTAAAGAAACCACATTTCGCTGCTAACTAGGTGAAACAAGACCTCCTAGCCACGAGTTCTGAAATCAAAATCCGAAACGCTAGGATGGTAGAGCTCGAAAAGTAGTCTGAAATCAAGCTAAAAATCACCGAATTCAGAACTCGGAGTCAACGGATATTCATAAAACCGTTTACGTAAAGAAACCACATTTCGCGGCTAACTAGGTGAAACGAGACCTGCTAGCCACGAGTTCTGAAATCGAAATCCGAAAACCCAGGATTGTAGAGCTCGAAAAGTAGTGTGAAATCAAGATAAAAATCACCGAATTCAAAACTCGGAGTCAACGGATATTCATAAAACCGTTTACGTAAAGAAACCACATTTCGCGGCTAACTAGGTGAAACAAGACCTACTAGCCACGAGTTCTGAAATCAAAATACGAAACGCCAGGATTGTAGAGCTCGAAAAGTAGTGTGAAATAATGCTAAAAATCACCGAATTCAAAACTCGGAGTCAACGGATATTCATAAAACCGTTTACGTAAAGAAACCACATTTCGCGGCTAACTAGGTGAAACAAGACCTACTAGCCACGAGTTCTAAAATCAAAATCCGAAACGCCAGGATTGTTGAGCTCGAAAAGTAGTGTGAAATAAAGCTAAAAATCACCGAATTTAGAACTCGGAGTCAACGGATATTCATAAACTGTTTACGTAAAGAAACCACTTTTCGCGGCTAAATAGGTGAAACGAGACCAACTAGCCACGAGTTCTGAAATCAAATTCCGAAACGCTAGTATGGTAGAGCTCGAAAAGTAGTCTGAAATCAAGCTAAAAATAAACGAATTCAGAACTCGAAGTCAACGGATATTCATAAAACAGTTTATGTAAAGAAACCACATTTCGCTGCTAACTAGGTGAAACAAGACCTACTAGCCATGAGTTCTGAAATCAAAATCCGAAACGCCAGGATTGTAGAGCTCGAAAAGTAGTGTGAAATCAAGCTAAAAATCACCGAATTCAAAACTCGGAGTCAACGGATATTCATAAAACCGTTTACGTAAAGAAACCACATTTCGCTGCTAACTAGGTGAAACAAGACCTACTAGCCACGAGTTCTGAAATCAAAATCCGAAACTCTAGGATGGTAGAGCTCGAAAAGTAGTCTGAAATCAAGCTAAAAATCACTGAATTCAGAACTCGGAGTAAACGGATATTCATAAAACTGTTTACGTAAAGAAACCACATTTCGTGGCTAACTAGGTGAAACGAGACCTGCTAGCCACGAGTTCTGAAATCAAAATCCGAAAACCCAGGATTGTAGAGCTCAAAAAGTAGTGTGAAATCAAGCTAAAAATCACCGAATTCAGAACTCGGAGTTAACGGATATTCATAAAACCGTTTACGTAAAGAAACCACATTTTGCGGCTAACTAGGTGAAACGAGACCAACTAGCCACGAGTTCTGAAATCAAAATCCGAAAACGCTGGATTGTAGAGCTCGAAAAGTAGTGTGAAATGAAGCTAAAAATCACCGAATTCAGAACTCGGAGTCAACGGATATTCATAAAACCGTTTACGTAAAGAAACCACATTTCGCGGCTAACTAGGTGAAATGAGACCTACTAGCCACGAGTTCTGAAATCAAAATCCGAAACGCTAGGATTGTAGAGCTTGAAAAGTAGTGTGTAATCAAGCTAAAAATCACCGAATTCAGAACTCGGAGTCAACGGATATTCATAAAACCGTTTACGTAAAGAAACCACATTTCGCGGCTAACCAGGTAAAACGAGACTGCTAGCCACGAGTTCTGAAATCGAAATCCGAAAACCCAGGATTGTAGAGCTCGAAAAGCAGTGTGAAATCAAGCTAAAAATTACCGAATTCAAAACTCGGAGTCAACGGATATTCATAAAACCGTTTACGTAAAGAAACCACATTTCGCGGCTAACTAGGTGAAATGAGACCTACTAGCCACGAGTTTTGAAATCAAAATCCGAAACTCCAGGATTGTTGAGCTCAAAAAGTAGTGTGAAATCAAGCTAAAAATTTCCGAATTCAGAACTCGGAGTCAACGGATATTCATAAAACCGTTTACGTAAAGAAACCACTTTTCGCGGCTAAATAGGTGAAAGGAGACCAACTAGCCACGAGTTCTGAAATCAAAATCCGAAACGCTAGGATGGTAGAGCTCGAAAAGTAGTGTGAAATCAAGCTAAAAATCACCGAATTCAGAACTCGGAGTCAACGGATATTCATAAAACCGTTTACGTAAAGAAACCACATTTCGCGGCTAACTAGGTGAAACAAGACCTACTAAGCACGAGTTCTGAAATCAAAATCCGAAATGCCAGGATTGTTGAGCTCGAAAAGTAGTGTGAAATAAATCTAAAAATCACCGAATTTAGAACTCGGAGTCAACGGATAATCATAAAACCGTTTACGTAAAGAAACCACTTTTCGCGGCTAAATAGGTGAAACGAGACCAACTAGCCACGAGTTCTGAAATCAAAATCCGAAACGCTAGGATGGTAGAGCTCGAAAAGTAGTCTGAAATCAAGCTAAAAATCACCGAATTCAGAACTCGAAGTCAACGGATATTCATAAAACCGTTTACGTAAAGAAACCACATTTCGCTGCTGACTAGGTGAAACAAGACCTACTAGCCACGAGTTCTGAAATCAAAATCCGAAACGCCAGGATTGTAGAGCTCGAAAAGTAGTGTGAAATCAAGCTAAAAATCACCGAATTCAAAACTCAGAGTCAACGGATATTCATAAAACCGTTTACATAAAGAAACCACATTTCGCTGCTAACTAGGTGAAACAAGACCTACTAGCCACGAGTTCTGAAATCAAAATCCGAAACGCTTTGATGGTAGAGCTCAAAAAGTAGTCTGAAATCAAGTTAAAATCACCGAATTCAGAACTCGGAGTAAACGGATATTCATAAAACTGTTTACGTAAAGAAACCACATTTCACGGCTAACTAGGTGAAACGAGACCTACTAGCCACGAGTTCTGAAATTAAAATACGAAACTCCAGGATTGTAGAGCTCGAAAAGTAGTGTGATATAATGCTAAAAATTACCGAATTCAAAACTCGGAGTCAACGGATATTCATAAAACCGTTTACGTAAAGAAACCACATTTCGCGGCTAACTAGGTGAAACAAGACCTACTAGCCACGAGTTCTGAAATCAAAATACGAAACTCCAGGATTGTAGAGCTCGAAAAGTAGTGTGAAATAATGCTAAAAATTACCGAATTCAAAACTCGGAGTCAACGGATATTCATAAAACCGTTTACGTAAAGAAACCACATTTCGCGGCTAACTAGGTGAAACGAGACCTACTAGCCACGAGTTCTGAAATCAAGATAAGAAACGCTAGGATTGTAGAGCTCGAAAAGTAGTGTGTAATCAAGCTAAAAATCACCGAATTCAGAACTCGGAGTAAACGGATATTCATAAAACTGTTTACGTAAAGAAACCACATTTCACGGCTAACTAGGTGAAACGAGACCTACTAGCCACGAGTTCTGAAATCGAAATCCGAAAACCCAGGATTGTAGAGCTCGAAAAGTAGTGTGAAATCAAGCTAAAAATCACCGAATTCAGAACTCGGAGTCAACGGATATTCATAAAACCGTTTAGGTAAAGAAACCACATTTCGCGGCTAACTAGGTGAAACGAGACTAACTTGCCACGAGTTCTGAAATCAAAATCCGAAAACGCTGGATTGTAGAGCTCGAAAAGTAGTGTGAAATCAAGCTAAAAATCACCGAATTCAGAACTCGGAGTCAACGGATATTCATAAAACCGTTTACGTAAAGAAACCACATTTCGCGGCTAACTAGATGAAACAAGACCTACTAGCCACGAGTTCTGAAATCAAAATACAAAACGCCAGGATTGTAGAGCTCGAAAAGTAGTGTGAAATAATGCTAAAAATTACCGAATTCAAAACTCGGAGTCAACGGATATTCATAAAACCGTTGACGTAAAGAAACCACATTTCGCTGCAGACTAGGTGAAACAAGACCTACTAGCCACGAGTTCTGAAATCAAAATCCGAAACGCTAGGATGGTAGAGCTCGAAAAGTAGTCTGAAATCAAGCTAAAAATCACCGAATTCAGAACTCGAAGTCAACGGATATTCATAAAACCGTTTACGTAAAGAAACCACATTTCGCTGCTGACTAGGTGAAACAAGACCTACTAGCCACGAGTTCTGAAATCAAAATCCGAAACGCCAGGATTGTAGAGCTCGAAAAGTAGTGTGAAATCAAGCTAAAAATCACCGAATTCAAAACTCAGAGTCAACGGATATTCATAAAACCGTTTACATAAAGAAACCACATTTCGCTGCTAACTAGGTGAAACAAGACCTAGTAGCCACGAGTTCTGAAATCAAAATCCGAAACGCTAGGATGGTAGAGCTCGAAAAGTAGTCTGAAATCAAGCTAAAAATCACCGAATTCAGAACTCGGAGTAAACGGATATTCATAAAACTGTTTACGTAAAGAAACCACATTTCGCGGCTAACTAGGTGAAACGAGACCTACTAGCCACGAGTTCCGAAATCAAAATACGAAACTCCAGGATTGTAGAGCTCGAAAAGTAGTGTGAAATAATGCTAAAAATTACCGAATTCAAAACTCGGAGTCAACGGATATTCGTAAAACCGTTTACGTAAAGAAACCACATTTCGCGGCTAACTAGGTGAAACAAGACCTACTAGCCACGAGTTCTGAAATCAAAATACGAAACTCCAGGATTGTAGAGCTCGAAAAGTAGTGTGAAATAATGCCAAAAATTACCGAATTCAAAACTCGGAGTCAACGGATATTCATAAAACCGTTTACGTAAAGAAACCACATTTCGCGGCTAACTAGGTGAAACGAGACCTATTAGCCACGAGTTCTGAAATCAAAATCCGAAACGCTAGGATTGTAGAGCTCGAAAAGTAGTGTGTAATCAAGCTAAAAATCACCGAATTCAGAACTCGGAGTAAACGGATATTCATAAAACTGTTTACGTAAAGAAACCACATTTCGCGGCTAACTATGTGAAACGAGACCTACTAGCCACGAGTTCTGAAATCGAAATCCGAAAACCCAGGATTGCAGAGCTAGAAAAGTATTGTGAAATCAAGCTAAAAATCACCGAATTCAGAACTCGGAGTCAGCGGATATTCATAAAACCGTTTACGTAAAGAAACCACATTTCGCGGCTAACTAGGTGAAACGAGACCAACTAGCCACGAGTTCTGAAATCAAAATCCGAAAATGCTGGATTGTAGAGCTCGAAAAGTAGTGTGAAATCAAGCTAAAAATCACCGAATTCAGAACTCGGAGTCAACGGATATTCATAAAACCGTTTACGTAAAGAAACCACATTTCGCGGCTAACTAGATGAAACAAGACCTACTAGCCACGAGTTCTGAAATCAAAATACAAAACGCCAGGATTGTAGAGCTCGAAAAGTAGTGTGAAATAATGCTAAAAATTACCGAATTCAAAACTCGGAGTCAACGGATATTCATAAAACCGTTTACGTAAAGAAACCACATTTCGCTGCTGACTAGGTGAAACAAGACCTACTAGCCACGAGTTCTGAAATTAAAATACGAAACTCCAGGATTGTAGAGCTCGAAAAGTAGTGTGAAATAATGCTAAAAATTACCGAATTCAAAACTCGGAGTCAACGGATATTCATAAAACCGTTTACGTAAAGAAACCACATTTCGCGGCTAACTAGGTGAAACAAGACCTACTAGCCACGAGTTCTGAAATCAAAATACGAAACTCCAGGATTGTAGAGCTCGAAAATTAGTGTGAAATAATGCTAAAAATTACCGAATTCAAAACTCGGAGTCAACGGATATTCATAAAACCGTTTACGTAAAGAAACCACATTTCGCGGCTAACTAGGTGAAACGAGACCTACTAGCCACGAGTTCTGAAATCAAGATAAGAAATGCTAGGATTGTAGAGCTCGAAAAGTAGTGTGTAATCAAGCTAAAAATCACCGAATTCAGAACTCGGAGTAAACGGATATTCATAAAACTGTTTACGTAAAGAAACCACATTTCGCGGCTAACTAGGTGAAACGAGACCTACTAGCCACGAGTTCTGAAATCGAAATCCGAAAACCCAGGATTGTAGAGCTCGAAAAGTAGTGTGAAATCAAGCTAAAAATCACCGAATTCAGAACTCGGAGTCAACGGATATTCATAAAACCGTTTACGTAAAGAAACCACATTTCGCGGCTAACTAGGTGAAACGAGACTAACTTGCCACGAGTTCTGAAATCAAAATCCGAAAACGCTGGATTGTAGAGCTCGAAAAGTAGTGTGAAATCAAGCTAAAAATCACCGAATTCAGAACTCGGAGTCAACGGATATTCATAAAACCGTTTACGTAAAGAAACCACATTTCGCGGCTAACTAGATGAAACAAGACCTACTAGCCACGAGTTCTGAAATCAAAATACAAAACGCCAGGATTGTAGAGCTCGAAAAGTAGTGTGAAATAATGCTAAAAATTACCGAATTCAAAACTCGGAGTCAACGGATATTCATAAAACCGTTGACGTAAAGAAACCACATTTCGCTGCAGACTAGGTGAAACAAGACCTACTAGCCACGAGTTCTGAAATCAAAATCCGAAACGCTAGGATGGTAGAGCTCGAAAAGTAGTCTGAAATCAAGCTAAAAATCACCGAATTCAGAACTCGAAGTCAACGGATATTCATAAAACCGTTTACGTAAAGAAACCACATTTCGCTGCTGACTAGGTGAAACAAGACCTACTAGCCACGAGTTCTGAAATCAAAATCCGAAACGCCAGGATTGTAGAGCTCGAAAAGTAGTGTGAAATCAAGCTAAAAATCACCGAATTCAAAACTCAGAGTCAACGGATATTCATAAAACCGTTTACATAAAGAAACCACATTTCGCTGCTAACTAGGTGAAACAAGACCTAGTAGCCACGAGTTCTGAAATCAAAATCCGAAACGCTAGGATGGTAGAGCTCGAAAAGTAGTCTGAAATCAAGCTAAAAATCACCGAATTCAGAACTCGGAGTAAACGGATATTCATAAAACTGTTTACGTAAAGAAACCACATTTCGCGGCTAACTAGGTGAAACGAGACCTACTAGCCACGAGTTCCGAAATCAAAATACGAAACTCCAGGATTGTAGAGCTCGAAAAGTAGTGTGAAATAATGCTAAAAATTACCGAATTCAAAACTCGGAGTCAACGGATATTCGTAAAACCGTTTACGTAAAGAAACCACATTTCGCGGCTAACTAGGTGAAACAAGACCTACTAGCCACGAGTTCTGAAATCAAAATACGAAACTCCAGGATTGTAGAGCTCGAAAAGTAGTGTGAAATAATGCTAAAAATTACCGAATTCAAAACTCGGAGTCAACGGATATTCATAAAACCGTTTACGTAAAGAAACCACATTTCGCGGCTAACTAGGTGAAACGAGACCTATTAGCCACGAGTTCTGAAATCAAAATCCGAAACGCTAGGATTGTAGAGCTCGAAAAGTAGTGTGTAATCAAGCTAAAAATCACCGAATTCAGAACTCGGAGTAAACGGATATTCATAAAACTGTTTACGTAAAGAAACCACATTTCGCGGCTAACTATGTGAAACGAGACCTACTAGCCACGAGTTCTGAAATCGAAATCCGAAAACCCAGGATTGCAGAGCTAGAAAAGTATTGTGAAATCAAGCTAAAAATCACCGAATTCAGAACTCGGAGTCAGCGGATATTCATAAAACCGTTTACGTAAAGAAACCACATTTCGCGGCTAACTAGGTGAAACGAGACCAACTAGCCACGAGTTCTGAAATCAAAATCCGAAAACGCTGGATTGTAGAGCTCGAAAAGTAGTGTGAAATCAAGCTAAAAATCACCGAATTCAGAACTCGGAGTCAACGGATATTCATAAAACCGTTTACGTAAAGAAACCACATTTCGCGGCTAACTAGATGAAACAAGACCTACTAGCCACGAGTTCTGAAATCAAAATACAAAACGCCAGGATTGTAGAGCTCGAAAAGTAGTGTGAAATAATGCTAAAAATTACCGAATTCAAAACTCGGAGTCAACGGATATTCATAAAACCGTTTACGTAAAGAAACCACATTTCGCTGCTGACTAGGTGAAACAATACCTACTAGCCACGAGTTCTGAAATCAAAATCCGAAACGCTAGGATGGTAGAGCTCGAAAAGTAGTCTGAAATCAAGCTAAAAATCACCGAATTCAGAACTCGAAGTCAACGGATATTCATAAAACCGTTTACGTAAAGAAACCACATTTCGCTGCTGACTAGGTGAAACAAGACCTACTAGCCACGAGTTCTGAAATCAAAATCCGAAACGCCAGGATTGTAGAGCTCGAAAAGTAGTGTGAAATCAAGCTAAAAATCACCGAATTCAAAACTAAGAGTCAACGGATATTCATAAAACCGTTTACATAAAGAAACCACATTTCGCTGCTAACTAGGTGAAACAAGACCTACTAGCCACGAGTTCTGAAATCAAAATCCGAAACGCTAGGATGGTAGAGCTCGAAAAGTAGTCTGAAATCAAGCTAAAAATCACCGAATTCAGAACTCGGAGTAAACGGATATTCATAAAACTGTTTACGTAAAGAAACCACATTTCGCGGCTAACTAGGTGAAACGAGACCTACTAGCCACGAGTTCCGAAATCAAAATACGAAACTCCAGGATTGTAGAGCTCGAAAAGTAGTGTGAAATAATGCTAAAAATTACCGAATTCAAAACTCGGAGTCAACGGATATTCATAAAACCGTTTACGTAAAGAAACCACATTTCGCGGCTAACTAGGTGAAACGAGACTTATTAGCCACGAGTTCTGAAATCAAAATCCGAAACGCTAGGATTGTAGAGCTCGAAAAGTAGTGTGTAATCAAGCTAAAAATCACCGAATTCAGAACTCGGAGTAAACGGATATTCATAAAACTGTTTACGTAAAGAAACCACATTTCGCGGCTAACTATGTGAAACGAGACCTACTAGCCACGAGTTCTGAAATCGAAATCCGAAAACCCAGGATTGCAGAGCTCGAAAAGTAGTGTGAAATCAAGCTAAAAATCACCGAATTCAGAACTCGGAGTCAACGGATATTCATAAAACCGTTTACGTAAAGAAACCACATTTCGCTGCTGACTAGGTGAAACAAGACCTACTAGCCACGAGTTCTGAAATCAAAATCTGAAACGCTAGGATGGTAGAGCTCGAAAAGTAGTCTGAAATCAAGCTAAAAATCATCGAATTCAGAACTCGAAGTCAACGGATATTCATAAAACCGTTTACGTAAAGAAACCACATTTCGCTGCTGACTAGGTGAAACAAGACCTACTAGCCACGAGTTCTGAAATAAAAATCCGAAACGCCAGGATTGTAGAGCTCGAAAAGTAGTGTGAAATCAAGCTAAAAATCACCGAATTCAAAACTCAGAGTCAACGGATATTCATAAAACCGTTTACATAAAGAAACCACATTTCGCTGCTAACTAGGTGAAACAAGACCTACTAGCCACGAGTTCTGAAATCAAAATCCGAAACGCTAGGATGGTAGAGCTCGAAAAGTAGTCTGAAATCAAGCTAAAAATCACCGAATTCAGAACTCGGAGTAAACGGATATTCATAAAACTGTTTACGTAAAGAAACCACATTTCGCGGCTAACTAGGTGAAACGAGACCTACTAGCCACGAGTTCCGAAATCAAAATACGAAACTCCAGGATTGTAGAGCTCGAAAAGTAGTGTGAAATAATGCTAAAAATTATCGAATTCAAAACTCGGAGTCAACGGATATTCGTAAAACCGTTTACGTAAAGAAACCACATTTCGCGACTAACTAGGTGAAACAAGACCTACTAGCCACGAGTTCTGAAATCAAAATACGAAACTCCAGGATTGTAGAGCTCGAAAAGTAGTGTGAAATAATGCCAAAAATTACCGAATTCAAAACTCGGAGTCAACGGATATTCATAAAACCGTTTACGTAAAGAAACCACATTTCGCGGCTAACTAGGTGAAACGAGACCTACTAGCCACGAGTTCTGAGATCAAAATCCGAAACGCTAGGATTGTAGAGCTCGAAAAGTAGTGTGTAATCAAGCTAAAAATCACCGAATTCAGAACTCGGAGTAAACGGATATTCATAAAACTGTTTACGTAAAGAAACCACATTTCGCGGCTAACTAGGTGAAACGAGACCTACTAGCCACGAGTTCGGAAATCGAAATCCGAAAACCCAGGATTGTAGAGCTCGAAAAGTAGTGTGAAATCAAGCTAAAAATCACCGAATTCAGAACTCGGAGTCAACGGATATTCATAAAACCGTTTACGTAAAGAAACCACATTTCGCGGCTAACTAGGTGAAACGAGACCAACTAGCCACGAGTTCTGAAATCAAAATCCGAAAACGCTGGATTGTAGAGCTCGAAAAGTAGTGTGAAATCATGCTAAAAATCACCGAATTCAGAACTCGGAGTCAACGGATATTCAAAAAACCGTTTACGTAAAGAAACCACATTTCGCGGCTAACTAGATGAAACAAGACCTACTAGCCACGAGTTCTGAAATCAAAATACAAAATGCCAGGATTGTAGAGCTCGAAAAGTAGTGTGAAATAATGCTAAAAATTACCGAATTCAAAACTCGGAGTCAACGGATATTCATAAAACCGTTTACGTAAAGAAACCACATTTCGCTGCTGACTAGGTGAAACAAGACCTACTAGCCACGAGTTCTGAAATCAAAATCCGAAACGCCAGGATTGTAGAGCTCGAAAAGTAGTGTGAAATCAAGAAAAAAATCACCGAATTCAAAACTCAGAGTCAACGGATATTCATAAAACCGTTTACATAAAGAAACCACATTTCGCTGCTAACTAGGTGAAACAAAACCTACTAGCCACGAGTTCTGAAATCAAAATCCGAAACGCTAGGATGGTAGAGCTCGAAAAGTAGTCTGAAATCAAGCTAAAAATCACCGAATTCAGAACTCGGAGTAAACGGATATTCATAAAACTGTTTACGTAAAGAAATCACATTTCGCGGCTAACTAGGTGAAACGAGACCTGCTAGCCACGAGTTCTGAAATCGAAATCCGAAAACCCAGGATTGTAGAGCTCGAAAAGTAGTGTGAAATCAAGCTAAAAATCACCGAATTCAGAACTCGGAGTCAACGGATATTCATAAAACCGTTTACGTAAAGAAACCACATTTCGCGGCTAACTAGGTGAAACGAGACCAACTAGCCACGAGTTCTGAAATCAAAATCCGAAAACGCTGGATTGTAGAGCTCGAAAAGTAGTGTGAAATCAAGCTAAAAATCACCGAATTCAGAACTCGGAGTCAACGGATATTCATAAAACCGTTTACGTAAAGAAACCACATTTCGCGGCTAACTAGATGAAACAAGACCTACTAGCCACGAGTTCTGAAATCAAAATACAAAACGCCAGGATTGTAGAGCTCAAAAAGTAGTGTGAAATAATGCTAAAAATTACCGAATTCAAAACTCGGAGTCAACGGATATTCATAAAACCGTTTACGTAAAGAAACCACATTTCGCTGCTGACTAGGTGAAACAAGACCTACTAGCCACGAGTTCTGAAATCAAAATCCGAAACGCTAGGATGGTAGAGCTCGAAAAGTAGTCTGAAATCAAGCTAAAAATCACCGAATTCAGAACTCGAAGTCAACGGATATTCATAAAACCGTTTACGTAAAGAAACCACATTTCGCTGCTGACTAGGTGAAACAAGACCTACTAGCCACGAGTTCTGAAATCAAAATCCGAAACTCCAGGATTGTAGAGCTCGAAAAGTAGTGTGAAATCAAGCTAAAAATCACCGAATTCAAAACTCAGAGTCAACGGATATTCATAAAACCGTTTACATAAAGAAACCACATTTCGCTGCTAACTAGGTGAAATAAGACCTACTAGCCACGAGTTCTGAAATCAAAATTCGAAACGCTAGGATGGTAGAGCTCGAAAAGTAGTCTGAAATCAAGCTAAAAATCACCGAATTCAGAACTCGGAGTAAACGGATATTCATAAAACGGTTTACGTAAAGAAACCACATTTCGCGGCTAACTAGGTGAAACGAGACCTACTAGCCACGAGTTCTGAAATCAAAATACGAAACTCCAGGATTGTAGAGCTCGAAAAGTAGTGTGAAATAATGCCAAAAATTACCGAATTCAAAACTCGGAGTCATCGGATATTCATAAAACCGTTTACGTAAAGAAACCACATTTCGCGGCTAACTAGGTGAAACGAGACCTACCAGCCACGAGTTCTGAAATCAAAATCCGAAAAGCTAGGATTGTAGAGCTCGAAAAGTAGTGTGTAATCAAGCTAAAAATCACCGAATTCAGAACTCGGAGTAAACGGATATTCATAAAACTGTTTACGTAAAGAAACCACATTTCGCGGCTAACTAGGTGAAACGAGACCTACTAGCCACGAGTTCTGAAATCGAAATCCGAAAACCCAGGATTGTAGAGCTCGAAAAGTAGTGTGAAATCAAGCTAAAAATCACCGAATTCAGAACTCGGAGTCAACGGATATTCATAAAACCGTTTACGTAAAGAAACCACATTTCGCGGCTAACTAGGTGAAACGAGACCAACTAGCCACGAGTTCTGAAATCAAAATCCGAAAACGCTGGATTGTAGAGCTCGAAAAGTAGTGTGAAATCAAGCTAAAAATCACCGAATTCAGAACTCGGAGTCAACGGATATTCATAAAACCGTTTACGTAAAGAAACCACATTTCGCGGCTAACTAGATGAAACAAGACCTACTAGCCACGAGTTCTGAAATCAAAATACAAAATGCCTGGATTGTAGAGCTCGAAAAGTAGTGTGAAATAATGCTAAAAATTACCGAATTCAAAACTCGGAGTCAACGGATATTCATAAAACCGTTTACGTAAAGAAACCACATTTCGCTGCTGACTAGGTGAAACAAGACCTACTAGCCACGAGTTCTGAAATCAAAATCCGAAACGCCAGGATTGTAGAGCTCGAAAAGTAGTGTGAAATCAAGCTAAAAATCACCGAATTCAAAACTCAGAGTCAACGGATATTCATAAAACCGTTTACATAAAGAAACCACATTTCGCTGCTAACTAGGTGAAACAAGACCTACTAGCCACGAGTTCTGAAATCAAAATCCGAAACGCTAGGATGGTAGAGCTCGAAAAGTAGTCTGAAATCAAGCTAAAAATCACCGAATTCAGAACTCGGAGTAAACGGATATTCATAAAACTGTTTACGTAAAGAAACCACATTTCGCGGCTAACTAGGTGAAACGAGACCTGCTAGCCACGAGTTCTGAAATCGAAATCCGAAAACCCAGGATTGTAGAGCTCGAAAAGTAGTGTGAAATCAAGCTAAAAATCACCGAATTCAGAACTCGGAGTCAACGGATATTCATAAAACCGTTTACGTAAAGAAACCACATTTCGCGGCTAACTAGGTGAAACGAGACCAACTAGCCACGAGTTCTGAAATCAAAATCCGAAAACGCTGGATTGTAGAGCTCGAAAAGTAGTGTGAAATCAAGCTAAAAATCACCGAATTCAGAACTCGGAGTCAACGGATATTCATAAAACCGTTTACGTAAAGAAACCACATTTCGCGGCTAACTAGATGAAACAAGACCTACTAGCCACGAGTTCTGAAATCAAAATACAAAACGCCAGGATTGTAGAGCTCGAAAAGTAGTGTGAAATAATGCTAAAAATTACCGAATTCAAAACTCGGAGTCAACGGATATTCATAAAACCGTTTACGTAAAGAAACCACATTTCGCTGCTGACTAGGTGAAACAAGACCTACTAGCCACGAGTTCTGAAATCAAAATCCGAAACGCTAGGATGGTAGAGCTCGAAAAGTAGTCTGAAATCAAGCTAAAAATCACCGAATTCAGAACTCGAAGTCAACGGATATTCATAAAACCGTTTACGTAAAGAAACCACATTTCGCTGCTGACTAGGTGAAACAAGACCTACTAGCCACGAGTTCTGAAATCAAAATCCGAAACGCCAGGATTGTAGAGCTCGAAAAGTAGTGTGAAATCAAGCTAAAAATCACCGAATTCAAAACTCAGAGTCAACGGATATTCATAAAACCGTTTACATAAAGAAACCACATTTCGCTGCTAACTAGGTGAAACAAGACCTACTAGCCACGAGTTCTGAAATCAAAATCCGAAACGCTAGGATGGTAGAGCTCGAAAAGTAGTCTGAAATCAAGCTAAAAATCACCGAATTCAGAACTCGGAGTAAACGGATATTCATAAAACTGTTTACGTAAAGAAACCACATTTCGCGGCTAACTAGGTGAAACGAGACCTACTAGCCACGAGTTCCGAAATCAAAATACGAAACTCCAGGATTGTAGAGCTCGAAAAGTAGTGTGAAATAATGCTAAAAATTATCGAATTCAAAACTCGGAGTCAACGGATATTCGTAAAACCGTTTACGTAAAGAAACCACATTTCGCGGCTAACTAGGTGAAACAAGACCTACTAGCCACGAGTTCTGAAATCAAAATACGAAACTCCAGGATTGTAGAGCTCGAAAAGTAGTGTGAAATAATGCCAAAAATTACCGAATTCAAAACTCGGAGTCAACGGATATTCATAAAACCGTTTACGTAAAGAAACCACATTTCGCGGCTAACTAGGTGAAACGAGACCTACTAGCCACGAGTTCTGAAATCAAAATCCGAAACGCTAGGATTGTAGAGCTCGAAAAGTAGTGTGTAATCAAGCTAAAAATCACCGAATTCAGAACTCGGAGTAAACGGATATTCATAAAACTGTTTACGTAAAGAAACCACATTTCGCGGCTAACTAGATGAAACAAGACCTACTAGCCACGAGTTCTGAAATCGAAATCCGAAAACCCAGGATTGTAGAGCTCGAAAAGTAGTGTGAAATCAAGCTAAAAATCACCGAATTCAGAACTCGGAGTCAACGGATATTCATAAAACCGTTTACGTAAAGAAACCACATTTCGCGGCTAACTAGGTGAAACGAGACCAACTAGCCACGAGTTCTGAAATCAAAATCCGAAACGCCAGGATTGTAGAGCTCGAAAAGTAGTGTGAAATCAAGCTAAAAATCACCGAATTCAGAACTCGGAGTCAACGGATATTCATAAAACCGTTTACGTAAAGAAACCACATTTCGCGGCTAACTAGGTGAAACGAGACCAACTAGCCACGAGTTCTGAAATCAAAATTCGAAAACGCTGGATTGTAGAGCTCGAAAAGTAGTGTGAAATCAAGCTAAAAATCACCGAATTCAGAACTCGGAGTCAACGGATATTCATAAAACCGTTTACGTAAAGAAACCACATTTCGCGGCTAACTAGATGAAACAAGACCTACTAGCCACGAGTTCTGAAATCAAAATACAAAATGCCAGGATTGTAGAGCTCGAAAAGTAGTGTGAAATAATGCTAAAAATTACCGAATTCAAAACTCGGAGTCAACGGATATTCATAAAACCGTTTACGTAAAGAAACCACATTTCGCTGCTGACTAGGTGAAACAAGACCTACTAGCCACGAGTTCTGAAATCAAAATCCGAAACGCCAGGATTTTAGAGCTCGAAAAGTAGTGTGAAATCAAGCTAAAAATCACCGAATTCAAAACTCAGAGTCAACGGATATTCATAAAACCGTTTACATAAAGAAACCACATTTCGCTGCTAACTAGGTGAAACAAGACCTACTAGCCACGAGTTCTGAAATCAAAATCCGAAACGCTAGGATGGTAGAGCTCGAAAAGTAGTCTGAAATCAAGCTAAAAATCACCGAATTCAGAACTCAGAGTAAACGGATATTCATAAAACTGTTTACGTAAAGAAACCACATTTCGCGGCTAACTAGGTGAAACGAGACCTGCTAGCCACGAGTTCTGAAATCGAAATCCGAAAACCCAGGATTGTAGAGCTCGAAAAGTAGTGTGAAATCAAGCTAAAAATCACCGAATTCAGAACTCGGAGTCAACAGATATTCATAAAACCGTTTACGTAAAGAAACCACATTTCGCGGCTAACTAGGTGAAACGAGACCAACTAGCCACGAGTTCTGAAATCAAAATCCGAAAACGCTGGATTGTAGAGCTCGAAAAGTAGTGTGAAATCAAGCTAAAAATCACCGAATTCAGAACTCGGAGTCAACAGATATTCATAAAACCGTTTACGTAAAGAAACAACATTTCGCGGCTAACTAGGTGAAACGAGACCTACTAGCCACGAGTTCTGAAATCAAAATCCGAAACACTAGGATTGTAGAGCTCGAAAAGTAGTGTGTAATCAAGCTAAAAATCACCGAATTCAGAACTCGGAGTCAACGGATATTCATAAAACCGTTTACGTAAAGAAACCACATTTCGCGGCTAACCAGGTGAAACGAGACCTGCTAGCCACGAGTTCTGAAATCGAAATCCGAAAACCCAGGATTGTAGAGCTCGAAAAGCAGTGTGAAATCAAGCTAAAAATCACCGAATTCAAAACTCGGACTCAACGGATATTCATAAAACCGTTTACGTAAAGAAACCACATTTCGCGGCTAACTGGATGAAACAAGACCTACTAGCCACGAGTTCTGAAATCAAAATCCGAAACGCTAGGATGGTAGAGCTCGAAAAGTAGTCTGAAATCAAGCTAAAAATCACCGAATTCAGAACTCGGAGTAAACGGATATTCATAAAACTGTTTACGTAAAGAAACCACATTTCGCGGCTAACTAGGTGAAACGAGACCTACTAGCCACGAGTTCTGAAATCGAAATCCGAAAACCCAGGATTGTAGAGCTCGAAAATTAGTGTGAAATCAAGCTAAAAATCACCGAATTCAGAACTCGGAGTCAACGGATATTCATAAAACCGTTTACGTAAAGAAACCACATTTCGCTGCTGACTAGGTGAAACAAGACCTACTAGCCACGAGTTCTGAAATCAAAATCCGAAACGCCAGGATTTTAGAGCTCGAAAAGTAGTGTGAAATCAAGCTAAAAATCACCGAATTCAAAACTCAGAGTCAACGGATATTCATAAAACCGTTTACATAAAGAAACCACATTTCGCTGCTAACTAGGTGAAACAAGACCTACTAGCCACGAGTTCTGAAATCAAAATCCGAAACGCTAGGATGGTAGAGCTCGAAAAGTAGTCTGAAATCAAGCTAAAAATCACCGAATTCAGAACTCGGAGTAAAGGGATATTCATAAAACTGTTTACGTAAAGAAACCACATTTCGCGGCTAACTAGGTGAAACGAGACCTGCTAGCCACGAGTTCTGAAATCGAAATCCGAAAACCCAGGATTGTAGAGCTCGAAAAGTAGTGTGAAATCAAGCTAAAAATCACCGAATTCAGAACTCGGAGTCAACGGATATTCATAAAACCGTTTACGTAAAGAAACCACATTTCGCGGCTAACTAGGTGAAACGAGACCAACTAGCCACGAGTTCTGAAATCAAAATCCGAAAACGCTGGATTGTAGAGCTCGAAAAGTAGTGTGAAATCAAGCTAAAAATCACCGAATTCAGAACTCGGAGTCAACAGATATTCATAAAACCGTTTACGTAAAGAAACAACATTTCGCGGCTAACTAGGTGAAACGAGACCTACTAGCCACGAGTTCTGAAATCAAAATCCGAAACGCTAGGATTGTAGAGCTCGAAAAGTAGTGTGTAATCAAGCTAAAAATCACCGAATTCAGAACTCGGAGTCAGCGGATATTCATAAAACCGTTTACGTAAAGAAACCACATTTCGCGGCTAACCAGGTGAAACGAGACCTGCTAGCCACGAGTTCTGAAATCGAAATCCGAAAACCCAGGATTGTAGAGCTCGAAAAGCAGTGTGAAATCAAGCTAAAAATCACCGAATTCAAAACTCGGACTCAACGGATATTCATAAAACCGTTTACGTAAAGAAACCACATTTCGCGGCTAACTAGATGAAACAAGACCTACTAGCCACGAGTTCTGAAATCAAAATCCGAAACGCTAGGATGGTAGAGCTCGAAAAGTAGTCTGAAATCAAGCTAAAAATCACCGAATTCAGAACTCGGAGTAAACGGATATTCATAAAACTGTTTACGTAAAGAAACCACATTTCGCGGCTAACTAGGTGAAACGAGACCTACTAGCCACGAGTTCTGAAATCGAAATCCGAAAACCCAGGATTGTAGAGCTCGAAAAGTAGTGTGAAATCAAGCTAAAAATCACCGAATTCAGAACTCGGAGTCAACGGATATTCATAAAACCGTTTACGTAAAGAAACCACATTTCGCGGCTAACTAGGTGAAACGAGACCAACTAGCCACGAGTTCTGAAATCAAAATCCGAAAACGCTGGATTGTAGAGCTCGAAAAGTAGTGTGAAATCAAGCTAAAAATCACCGAATTCAGAACTCGGAGTCAACGGATATTCATAAAACCGTTTACGTAAAGAAACCACATTTCGCGGCTAACTAGATGAAACAAGACCTACTAGCCACGAGTTCTGAAATCAAAATACAAAACGCCAGGATTGTAGAGCTCGAAAAGTAGTGTGAAATAATGCTAAAAATTACCGAATTCAAAACTCGGAGTCAACGGATATTCATAAAACCGTTTACGTAAAGAAACCACATTTCGCTGCTGACTAGGTGAAACAAGACCTACTAGCCACGAGTTCTGAAATCAAAATCCGAAATGCTAGGATGGTAGAGCTCGAAAAGTAGTCTGAAATCAAGCTAAAAATCACCGAATTCAGAACTCGAAGTCAACGGATATTCATAAAACCGTTTACGTAAAGAAACCACATTTCGCTGCTGACTAGGTGAAACAAGACCTACTAGCCACGAGTTCTGAAATCAAAATCCGAAACGCCAGGATTGTAGAGCTCGAAAAGTAGTGTGAAATCAAGCTAAAAATCACCGAATTCAAAACTCAGAGTCAACGGATATTCATAAAACCGTTTACATAAAGAAACCACATTTCGCTGCTAACTAGGTGAAACAAGACCTACTAGCCACGAGTTCTGAAATCAAAATCCGAAACGCTAGGATGGTAGAGCTCGAAAAGTAGTCTGAAATCAAGCTAAAAATCACCGAATTCAGAACTCGGAGTAAACGGATATTCATAAAACTGTTTACGTAAAGAAACCACATTTCGCGGCTAACTAGGTGAAACGAGACCTACTAGCCACGAGTTCCGAAATCAAAATACGAAACTCCAGGATTGTAGAGCTCGAAAAGTAGTGTGAAATAATGCTAAAAATTATCGAATTCAAAACTCGGAGTCAACGGATATTCGTAAAACCGTTTACGTAAAGAAACCACATTTCGCGGCTAACTAGGTGAAACAAGACCTACTAGCCACGAGTTCTGAAATCAAAATACGAAACTCCAGGATTGTAGAGCTCGAAAAGTAGTGTGAAATAATGCCAAAAATTACCGAATTCAAAACTCGGAGTCAACGGATATTCATAAAACCGTTTACGTAAAGAAACCACATTTCGCGGCTAACTAGGTGAAACGAGACCTACTAGCCACGAGTTCTGAAATCAAAATCCGAAACGCTAGGATTGTAGAGCTCGAAAAGTATTGTGTAATCAAGCTAAAAATCACCGAATTCAGAACTCGGAGTAAACGGATATTCATAAAACTGTTTACGTAAAGAAACCACATTTCGCGGCTAACTAGGTGAAACGAGACCTACTAGCCACGAGTTCTGAAATCGAAATCCGAAAACCCAGGATTGTAGAGCTCGAAAAGTAGTGTGAAATCAAGCTAAAAATCACCGAATTCAGAACTCGGAGTCAACGGATATTCATAAAACCGTTTACGTAAAGAAACCACATTTCGTGGCTAACTAGGTGAAACGAGACCAACTAGCCACGAGTTCTGAAATCAAAATTCGAAAACGCTGGATTGTAGAGCTCGAAAAGTAGTGTGAAATAAAGCTAAAAATCACCGAATTCAGAACTCGGAGTCAACGGATATTCATAAAACCGTTTACGTAAAGAAACCACATTTCGCGGCTAACTAGATGAAACAAGACCTACTAGCCACGAGTTCTGAAATCAAAATACAAAATGCCAGGATTGTAGAGCTCGAAAAGTAGTGTGAAATAATGCTAAAAATTACCGAATTCAAAACTCGGAGTCAACGGATATTCATAAAACCGTTTACGTAAAGAAACCACATTTCGCTGCTGACTAGGTGAAACAAGACCTACTAGCCACGAGTTCTGAAATCAAAATCCGAAATGCCAGGATTGTAGAGCTCGAAAAGTAGTGTGAAATCAAGCTAAAAATCACCGAATTCAAAACTCAGAGTCAACGGATATTCATAAAACCGTTTACATAAAGAAACCACATTTCGCTGCTAACTAGGTGAAACAAGACCTACTATCCACGAGTTCTGAAATCAAAATCCGAAACGCTAGGATGGTAGAGCTCGAAAAGTAGTCTGAAATCAAGCTAAAAATCACCGAATTCAGAACTCGGAGTAAACGGATATTCATAAAACTGTTTACGTAAAGAAACCACATTTCGCGGCTAACTAGGTGAAACGAGACCTACAAGCCACGAGTTCTGAAATCAAAATCCTAAACATTAGGATTGTAGAGCTCGAAAAGTAGTGTGAAATCAAGCTAAAAATCACCGAATTCAGACTTCGGAGTCAACGGATATTCAGAAAAACGTTTACGTAAAGAAACCACATTTCGTGGCTAACTAGGTGAAACGAGACCTACTAGCCCCGAGTTCTGAAATCAAAATCCGAAACACCAGGATTGTAGAGCTCGAAAAGTAGTGTGAAATCAAGCTAAAAATCACCGAATTCAGAACTCGGAGTCAACGGATATTCATAAAACCGTTTACGTAAAGAAACCACATTTCGTGGCTAACTAGGTGAAACGAGACCTACTAGTCACGAGTTCTGAAATCAAAATCCGAAAAGCTAGGATTGTAGAGCTCGAAAAGTAGTGCGTAATCAAGCTAAAAATCACCGAATTCAGAACTCGGAGTCAACGGATATTCATAAAACCGTTTACGTATAGAAACCACATTTCGCGGCTAAATAGGTGAATCGAGACCTACTAGCCACGAGTTCTGAAATCAAAATCTGAAATGCCAGGATTGTAGAGCTCGAAAAGTAGTGTGAAATCAAGGTAAAAATCGACGAATTCAGAACTCGGAGTCAAAGGATATTCATAAAAACGTTTACGTAAAGAAACCACATTTCGTGGCTAACTAGGTGAAACGAGACCTACTAGCCCCGAGTTCTGAAATCAAAATCCGAAACACCAGCATTGTAGAGCTCGAAAAGTAGTGTGAAATCAAGCTAAAAATCACCGAATTCAGAACTCGGAGTCAACGGATATTCATAAAACCGTTTACGTAAAGAAACCACATTTCGCGGCTAACTAGGTGAAACGAGACCTACTAGCCACGAGTTCTGAAATCGAAATCCGAAAACCCAGGATTGTAGAGCTCGAAAAGTAGTGTGAAATCAAGCTAAAAATCAACGAATTCAGAACTCGGAGTCAAAGGATATTCATAAAAACGTTTAAGTAAAGAAACCACATTTCGCGGCTAACTAGGTGAAACGAGACCTACTAGCCCCGAGTTCTGAAATCAAAATCCGAAACACCAGGATTGTAGAGCTTGAAAAGTAGTGTGAAATCAAGCTAAAAATCACCGAATTCAGAACTCGGAGTCAACGGATATTCAGAAAACCGTTTACGTAAAGAAACCACATTTCGCGGCTAAATAGGTGAATCGAGACCAACTAGCCACGAGTTCTGAAATCAAAATCCGCAACGCCAGGATCGTAGAGCTCGAAAATTAGTGTGTAATCAAGCTAAAAATCACCGAATTCAGAACTCGGAGTCAACGGATATTCATAAAACCGTTTACGTAAAGAAACCACATTTCGCGGCTAACTAGGTGAAACGAGACCTACTAGCCACGAGTTCTGAAATCAAAATCCGAAACGCTAGGATTGTAGAGCTCGAAAAGTATTGTGTAATCAAGCTAAAAATCACCGAATTCAGAACTCGGAGTAAACGGATATTCATAAAACTGTTTACGTAAAGAAACCACATTTCGCGGCTAACTAGGTGAAACGAGACCTACTAGCCACGAGTTCTGAAATCGAAATCCGAAAACCCAGGATTGTAGAGCTCGAAAAGTAGTGTGAAATCAAGCTAAAAATCACCGAATTCAGAACTCGGAGTCAACGGATATTCATAAAACCGTTTACGTAAAGAAACCACATTTCGTGGCTAACTAGGTGAAACGAGACCAACTAGCCACGAGTTCTGAAATCAAAATTCGAAAACGCTGGATTGTAGAGCTCGAAAAGTAGTGTGAAATAAAGCTAAAAATCACCGAATTCAGAACTCGGAGTCAACGGATATTCATAAAACCGTTTACGTAAAGAAACCACATTTCGCGGCTAACTAGATGAAACAAGACCTACTAGCCACGAGTTCTGAAATCAAAATACAAAATGCCAGGATTGTAGAGCTCGAAAAGTAGTGTGAAATAATGCTAAAAATTACCGAATTCAAAACTCGGAGTCAACGGATATTCATAAAACCGTTTACGTAAAGAAACCACATTTCGCTGCTGACTAGGTGAAACAAGACCTACTAGCCACGAGTTCTGAAATCAAAATCCGAAATGCCAGGATTGTAGAGCTCGAAAAGTAGTGTGAAATCAAGCTAAAAATCACCGAATTCAAAACTCAGAGTCAACGGATATTCATAAAACCGTTTACATAAAGAAACCACATTTCGCTGCTAACTAGGTGAAACAAGACCTACTATCCACGAGTTCTGAAATCAAAATCCGAAACGCTAGGATGGTAGAGCTCGAAAAGTAGTCTGAAATCAAGCTAAAAATCACCGAATTCAGAACTCGGAGTAAACGGATATTCATAAAACTGTTTACGTAAAGAAACCACATTTCGCGGCTAACTAGGTGAAACGAGACCTACAAGCCACGAGTTCTGAA
The DNA here is from genome assembly GCA_963580455.1 of Euonymus europaeus. Classification (NCBI taxonomy): domain Eukaryota; kingdom Viridiplantae; phylum Streptophyta; class Magnoliopsida; order Celastrales; family Celastraceae; genus Euonymus; species Euonymus europaeus. The sequence continues at coordinate 1,443,554 of OY756964.1, forward strand.
ATCAAAATCCTAAACATTAGGATTGTAGAGCTCGAAAAGTAGTGTGAAATCAAGCTAAAAATCACCGAATTCAGACTTCGGAGTCAACGGATATTCAGAAAAACGTTTACGTAAAGAAACCACATTTCGTGGCTAACTAGGTGAAACGAGACCTACTAGCCCCGAGTTCTGAAATCAAAATCCGAAATGCCAGGATTGTAGAGCTCGAAAAGTAGTGTGAAATCAAGCTAAAAATCACCGAATTCAAAACTCAGAGTCAACGGATATTCATAAAACCGTTTACATAAAGAAACCACATTTCGCTGCTAACTAGGTGAAACAAGACCTACTATCCACGAGTTCTGAAATCAAAATCCGAAACGCTAGGATGGTAGAGCTCGAAAAGTAGTCTGAAATCAAGCTAAAAATCACCGAATTCAGAACTCGGAGTAAACGGATATTCATAAAACTGTTTACGTAAAGAAACCACATTTCGCGGCTAACTAGGTGAAACGAGACCTACAAGCCACGAGTTCTGAAATCAAAATCCTAAACATTAGGATTGTAGAGCTCGAAAAGTAGTGTGAAATCAAGCTAAAAATCACCGAATTCAGACTTCGGAGTCAACGGATATTCAGAAAAACGTTTACGTAAAGAAACCACATTTCGTGGCTAACTAGGTGAAACGAGACCTACTAGCCCCGAGTTCTGAAATCAAAATCCGAAACACCAGGATTGTAGAGCTCGAAAAGTAGTGTGAAATCAAGCTAAAAATCACCGAATTCAGAACTCGGAGTCAACGGATATTCATAAAACCGTTTACGTAAAGAAACCACATTTCGTGGCTAACTAGGTGAAACGAGACCTACTAGTCACGAGTTCTGAAATCAAAATCCGAAAAGCTAGGATTGTAGAGCTCGAAAAGTAGTGCGTAATCAAGCTAAAAATCACCGAATTCAGAACTCGGAGTCAACGGATATTCATAAAACCGTTTACGTATAGAAACCACATTTCGCGGCTAAATAGGTGAATCGAGACCTACTAGCCACGAGTTCTGAAATCAAAATCTGAAATGCCAGGATTGTAGAGCTCGAAAAGTAGTGTGAAATCAAGGTAAAAATCGACGAATTCAGAACTCGGAGTCAAAGGATATTCATAAAAACGTTTACGTAAAGAAACCACATTTCGTGGCTAACTAGGTGAAACGAGACCTACTAGCCCCGAGTTCTGAAATCAAAATCCGAAACACCAGCATTGTAGAGCTCGAAAAGTAGTGTGAAATCAAGCTAAAAATCACCGAATTCAGAACTCGGAGTCAACGGATATTCATAAAACCGTTTACGTAAAGAAACCACATTTCGCGGCTAACTAGGTGAAACGAGACCTACTAGCCACGAGTTCTGAAATCGAAATCCGAAATCCCAGGATTGTAGAGCTCGAAAAGTAGTGTGAAATCAAGCTAAAAATCAACGAATTCAGAACTCGGAGTCAAAGGATATTCATAAAAACGTTTAAGTAAAGAAACCACATTTCGCGGCTAACTAGGTGAAACGAGACCTACTAGCCCCGAGTTCTGAAATCAAAATCCGAAACACCAGGATTGTAGAGCTTGAAAAGTAGTGTGAAATCAAGCTAAAAATCACCGAATTCAGAACTCGGAGTCAACGGATATTCAGAAAACCGTTTACGTAAAGAAACCACATTTCGCGGCTAAATAGGTGAATCGAGACCTACTAGCCACGAGTTCTGAAATCAAAATCCGAAACGCCAGGATTGTAGAGCTCGAAAAGTAGTGTGAAATCAAGCTAAAAATCACCGAATTCAGAACTCGGAGTCACATGATATTCATAAAAACGTTTAAGTAAAGAAACCACATTTCGTGGCTAACTAGGTGAAACGAGACCTACTAGCCCCAAGTTCTGAAATCAAAATCCGAAAAACCAGGATTGTAGAGCTTGAAAAGTAGTGTGAAATCAAGCTAAAAATCACCGAATTCAGAACTCGGAGTCAACGGATATTCATAAAACCGTTTACGTAAAGAAACCACATTTCGCGGCTAACTAGGTGAAACGAGACCTACTAGCCACGAGTTCTGAAATCGAAATCCGAAAACCCAGGATTGTAGAACTCAAAAAGTAGTGTGAAATCAAGCTAAAAATCACTGAATTCAGAACTCGTAGTCAACGGATATTCATAAAACCGTTTACGTAAAGAAACCACATTTCGCGGCTAACTAGGTCTAACGAGACCTACTAGCCGAGAGTTCTGAAATCGAAATCCGAAAACCCAGGATTGTAGAGCTCGAAAAGTAGTGTGAAATCAATCTAAAAATCACCGAATTCAGAACTCGGAGTCAACGGATTTTTATAAAACCGTTTACGTAAAGAAACCACATTTCGCGGCTAACTAGGTGAAACGAGACCTACAAGCCACGAGTTCTGAAATCAAAATCCGAAACGGTAGGATTGTAGAGCTCGAAAAGTAGTGTGAAATCAAGCTAAAAATCACCGAATTCAGAACTCGGAGTCAACGGATATTCAGAAAACCGTTTACGTAAAGAAACCACATTTCGCGGCTAAATAGGTGAATCGAGACCTACTAGCCACGAGTTCTGAAATCAAAATCCGAAACGGCAGGATTGTAGAGCTCGAAAAGTAGTGTGAAATCATGCTAAAAATCACCGAATTCAGAACTCGGAGTCAAAGGATATTCATAAAAACGTTTAAGTAAAGAAACCACATTTCGTGGCTAACTAGGTGAAACGAGACCTACTAGCCCCGAGTTCTAAAATCAAAATCCGAAACACCAGGATTGTAGAGCTCGAAAAGTAGTGTGAAATCAAGCAAAAACTCACCGAATTCAGAACTCGGAGTCAACGGATATTCATAAAACCGTTTACGTAAAGAAACCACATTTCGCGGCTAACTAGGTGAAACGAGACCTGCTAGCCACGAGTTCTGAAATCGAAATCCGAAAACCCAGGATTGTAGAGCTCGAAAAGTAGTGTGAAATCAAGCTAAAAATCACCGAATTCAAAACTCGGAGTCAACGGATTTTTATAAAACCGTTTACGTAAAGAAACCACATTTCGCGGCTAACTAGGTGAAACGAGACCTACTAGCCGCGTGTTCTGAAATCGAAATCCGAAAACCCAGGATTGTAGAGCTCGAAAAGTAGTGTGAAATAAAGCTAAAAATCACAGAATTCAGAACTCGGAGTCAACGGATTTTTATAAAACCGTTTACGTAAAAAAGCACATTTCGCGGCTAACTAGGTGAAACGAGACCTACAAGCCACGAGTTCTGAAATTAAAATCCAAAACATTAGGATTGTAGAGCTCGAAAAGTAGTGTGAAATCAAGCTAAAAATCACCGAATTCAGACTTCGGAGTCAACGGATATTCAGAAAACCGTTTACGTAAAGAAACCACATTTCGCGGCTAAATAGGTGAATCGAGACCTACTACCCACGAGTTCTGAAATCAAAATCCGAAAGCCAGGATTGTAGAGCTCGAAAAGTAGTGTGAAATCAAGCTAAAAATCACCGAATTCAGAACTCGGAGTCAACGGATATTCATAAAACCGTTTACGTAAAGAAACCACATTTCGCGGCTAACTAGGTGAAACGAGACCTGCTAGCCACGAGTTCTGAAATCGAAATCCGAAAACCCAGGATTGTAGAGCTCTAAAAGTAGTGTGAAATCAAGCTAAAAATCACCGAATTCAGAACTCGGAGTCAACGGATATTCATAAAACCGTTTACGTAAAGAAACCACATTTCGCGGCTAACTAGGTGAAACGAGACCAACTATCCACGAGTTCTGAAATCAAAATCCGAAAAGGCTGGATTGTAGAGCTCGAAAAGTAGTGTGAAATAAAGCTAAAAATCACAGAATTCAGAACTCGGAGTCAACGGATTTTTATAAAACCGTTTACGTAAAGAAAGCACATTTCGCGGCTAACTAGGTGAATCGAGACCTACAAGCCACGAGTTCTGAAATTAAAATCCAAAACATTAGGATTGTAGAGCTCGAAAAGTAGTGTGAAATCAAGCTAAAAATCACCGAATTCAGACTTCGGAGTCAACGGATATTCAGAAAACCGTTTACGTAAAGAAACCACATTTCGCGGCTAACTAGGTGAATCGAGACCTACTAGCCACGAGTTCTGAAATCAAAATCCGAAACGCCAGAATTTTAGAGCTCGAAAAGTAGTGTGAAATCAAGCTAAAAATCACCGAATTCAGAACTCGGAGTCAACGGATATTCATAAACCGTTTACGTAAAGAAACCACATTTCGCGGATAACTAGGTGAAACGAGACCTGCTAGCCACGAGTTCTGAAATCGAAATCCGAAAACCCAGGATTGTAGAGCTCGAAAAGTAGTGTGAAATCAAGCTAAAAATCACCGAATTCAAAACTCGGAGTCAACGGATATTCATAAAACCGTTTACGTAAAGAAACCACATTTCGCGGCGAACTAGGTGAAACAAGACCTACTTGCCACGAGTTCTGAAATCAAAATACGAAACGCCAGGATTGTAGAGCTCCAAAAGTAGTGTGAAATAATGCTAAAAATCACCGAATTCAGAACTCGGAGTCAACGGATATTTAGAAAACCGTTTACGTAAAGAAACCACATTTCGCGGCTAAATAGGTGAATCGAGATCTACTAGCCACGAGTTCTGAAATCAAAATCCGAAAACGCTGGATTGTAGAGCTCGAAAAGTAGTGTGAAATCAATCTAAAAATCACCGAATTCAGAACTCGGAGTCAACGGATATTCATAAAATCGTTTACGTAAAGAAACCACATTTCGCGGCTAACTAGGTGAAACGAGACCTACTAGCCACGAGTTCTGAAATCAAAATCCGAAATGCTAGGATTGTAGAGCTCGAAAAGTAGTGTGTAATCAAGCTAAAAATCACCGAATTCAGAACTCGGAGTCAACGGATATTCATAAAACCGTTTACGTAAAGAAACCACAATTCGCGGCTAACTAGGTGAAACAAGACCTACTATCCACGAGTTCTGAAATCAAAATACGAAACGCCAAGATTGTAGAGCTCAAAAATTAGTGTGAAATAATGCTAAAAATCACCGAATTCAGAACTCGGAGTCAACGGATATTCAGAAAACCGTTTACGTAAAGAAACCACATTTCGCGGCTAAATAGGTGAATCGAGACCTACTAGCCACTTGTTCTGAAATCAAAATCCGAAAACGCTGGATTGTAGAGCTCGAAAAGTAGTGTGAAATCAATCTAAAAATCACCGAATTCAGAACTCGGAGTCAACAGATATTCATAAAACCGTTTACGTAAAGAAACCACATTTCGCGGCTAACTAGGTGAAACGAGACCTACTAGCCACGAGTTCTGAAATAAAAATCCGAAATGCTAGGATTGTAGAGCTCGAAAAATAGTGTGTAATCAAGCTAAAATCACCGAATTCAGAACTCGGAGTCAACGGATATTCATAAAACCGTTTACGTAAAGAAACCACATTTCGCGGCTAACTAGGTGAAACGAGACTAACTATCCACGAGTTCTGAAATCAAAATCCGAAACGCCAGGATTGTAGAGCTCGAAAAGTAGTGCGAAATCAAGCTAAAAATCACCGAATTCAAAACTCGGAGTCAACGGATATTCATAAAACTGTTTACGAAAAGAAACCACGTTTCGCGGCTAAATAGGTGAAATGAGACCAACTATCCATGAGTTCTGAAATCAAAATCTGAAACGCGAGGATTGTAGAGCTCGAAAAGTAGTGTGAAATCAAGCTAAAAATCACTGAATTCAGAACTCGGAGTCAACGGATATTCATAAAACCGTTTACGTAAAGAAACCACATTTCGCGGCTAACTAGGTGAAACAAGACCTACTAGCCACGAGTTCCGAAATCAAAATCCGAAAAGCCAGGATTGTAGAGCTCAAAAAGTAGTGTGAAATCAAGCTAAAAATCACCGAATTCAAAACTGGGAGTCAACGGATATTCATAAAACCGTTTACGTAAAGAAACCACATTTCGCTGCTAACTAGGTGAAACAAGACCTGCTAACCACGAGTTCTGAAATCAAAATCCGAAATGCCAGGATGGTAGAGCTCGAAAAGTAGTGTGTAATCAAGCTAAAAATCACCGAATTCAGAACTCGAAGTCAACGGATATTCGTAAAACCGTTTACGTAAAAAAACCACATTTCGCGGCTAAATAGGTGAATTGAGACCTACTAGCCACGAGTTCTGAAATCAAAATCCGAAAGGCCAGGATTGTAGAGCTCGAAAAGTAGTGTGAAATCAAGCTAAAAATCAACGAATTCAGAACTCGGAGTCAACGGATATTCATAAAAACGTTTAAGTAAAGAAACCACATTTCGTGGCTAACTAGGTGAAACAAGACCTACTAGCCCCGAGTTCTGAAATCAAAATCCGAAACACCAGGATTGTAGAACTCGAAAAGTAGTGTGAAATCAAGCTAAAAATCACTGAATTCAGAACTCGGAGTCAACGGATATTCATAAAAACGTTTACGTAAAGAAATCACATTTCGCGGCTAACTAGGTGAACCGAGACCTACTAGCCGCGAGTTCTGAAATCGAAATCCGAAAACCCAGAATTGTAGAGCTCGAAAAGTAGTGTGAAATCAAGCTAAAAATCACCGAATTCAGAACTCGGAGTCAACGGATATTCAGAAAACCGTTTACGTAAAGAAACCACATTTCGCGGCTAAATAGGTGAATCGAGACCTACTAGCCACGAGTTCTGAAATCAAAATCCGAAACCCCAGGATTGTAGAGCTCGAAAAGTAGTGTGAAATCAAGCTAAAAATCACCGAATTCAGAACTCGGAGTCAACGGATATTCAGAAAACCGTTTACGTAAAGAAACCACATTTCGCGGCTAAATAGGTGAATCGAGACCTACTAGCCACGAGTTCTGAAATCAAAATCCGAAATGCCAGGATTGTAGAGCTCGAAAAGTAGTGTGAAATCAAGCTAAAAATCACCGAATTCAGAACTCGGAGTCAAAGGATATTCATAAAACCGTTTACGTAAAGAAACCACATTTTGCGGCTAACTAGGTGAAACGAGACCTACTAGCCACGAGTTCTGAAATCAAAATCCGAAACTCCAGAATTTTAGAGCTCGAAAAGTTGTGTGAAATCAAGCTAAAAATCACCGAATTCAGAACTCGGAGTCAACGGATATTCATAAAACCGTTTACGTAAAGAAACCACATTTCGCGGATAACTAGGTGAAACGAGACCTGCTAGCCACGAGTTCTGAAATCGAAATCCGAAAACCCAGGATTGTAGAGCTCGAAAAGTAGTGTGAAATCAAGCTAAAAATCACCGAATTCAAAACTCGGAGTCAACGGATATTCATAAAACCGTTTACGTAAAGAAACCACATTTCGCGGCTAACTAGGTGAAACGAGACCTACAAGCCACGAGTTCTGAAATCAAAATCCGAAACATTAGGATTGTAGAGCTCGAAAAGTAGTGTGAAATCAAGCTAAAAATCACCGAATTCAGAACTCGGAGTCAACGGATATTCAGAAAACCGTTTACGTAAAGAAACCACATTTCGCGGCTAAATAGGTGAATCGAGACCTACTAGCCACGAGTTCTGAAATCAAAATCCGAAACGCCAGGATTGTAGAGCTCGAAAAGTAGTGTGAAATCAAGCTAAAAATCACCGAATTCAGAACTCGGAGTCAAAGGATATTCATAAAACCGTTTACGTAAAGAAACCACATTTCGCGGCTAACTAGGTGAAACGAGACCTACTAGCTACGAGTTCTGAAATCAAAATCCGAAACGTTAGGATTGTAGAGCTCGAAAAGTAGTGTGAAATCAAGCTAAAAATCACCGAATTCAGAACTCGGAGTCAACGGATATTCAGAAAACCGTTTACGTAAAGAAACCACATTTCGCGGATAACTAGGTGAAACGAGACCTGCTAGCCACGAGTTCTGAAATCGAAATCCGAAAACCCAGGATTATAGAGCTCGAAAAGTAGTGTGAAATCAAGCTAAAAATCACCGAATTCAAAACTCGGAGTCAACGGATATTCATAAAACCGTTTACGTAAAGAAACCACATTTCGCGGCTAACTAGGTGAAACAAGACCTACTAGCCACGAGTTCTGAAATCAAAATACGAAACGCCAGGATTGTAGAGCTCAAAAATTAGTGTGAAATAATGCTAAAAATCACCGAATTCAGAACTCAGAGTCAACGGATATTCAGAAAACCGTTTACGTAAAGAAACCACATTTCGCGGCTAAATAGGTGAATCGAGACCTACTAGCCACGAGTTCTGAAATCAAAATCCGAAAACGCTGGATTGTAGAGCTCGAAAAGTAGTTTGTAATCAAGCTAAAAATCACCGAATTCAAAACTCGGAGTCAACGGATATTCATAAAACCGTTTACGTAAAGAAACCACATTTCGCGGCTAACTAGGTGAAACGAGACCTACTAGCCACGAGTTCTGAAATCAAAATCCGAAATGCTAGGATTGTAGAGCTCGAAAAGTAGTTTGTAATCAAGCTAAAAATCACCGAATTCAAAACTCGGAGTCAACGGATATTCATAAAACCGTTTACGTAAAGAAACCACATTTCGCGGCTAACTAGGTGAAACAAGACCTACTAGCCACGAGTTCTGAAATCAAAATACGAAACACCAGAATTGTAGAGCTCAAAAATTAGTGTGAAATAATGCTAAAAATCACCGAATTCAGAACTCGGAGTCAACGGATATTCAGAAAACCGTTTACGTCAAGAAACCACATTTCGCGGCTAAATAGGTGAATCGAGACCTACTAGCCACTTGTTCTGAAATCAAAATCCGAAAACGCTGGATTGTAGAGCTCGAAAAGTAGTGTGAAATCAATCTAAAAATCACCGAATTCAGAACTCGGAGTCAACGGATATTCATAAAACCGTTTACGTAAAGAAACCACATTTCGCGGCTAACTAGGTGAAACGAGACCTACTAGCCACGAGTTCTGAAATCAAAATCCGAAACGCGAGGATTGTAGAGCTCGAAAAGTAGTGTGAAATCAAGCTAAAAATCACTGAATTCAGAACTCGGAGTCAACGGATATTCATAAAAACGTTTACGTAAAGAAATCACATTTCGCGGCTAACTAGGTGAACCGAGACCTACTAGCCGCGAGTTCTGAAATCGAAATCCGAAATGCGAGGATTGTAGAGCTCGAAAAGTAGTGTGAAATCAAGCTAAAAATCACCGAATTCAGAACTCGGAGTCAACGGATTTTTATAAAACCGTTTACGTAAAGAAACCACATTTCGCGGCTAACTAGGTGAAACGAGACCTACAAGCCACGAGTTCTGAAATCAAAATCCGAAACGTTAGGATTGTAGAGCTCGAAAAGTAGTGTGAAATCAAGCTAAAAATCACCGAATTCAGAACTCGGAGTCAACGGATATTCAGAAAACCGTTTACGTAAAGAAACAACATTTCGCGGCTAAATAGGTGAATCGAGACCTACTAGCCACGAGTTCTGAAATCAAAATCCGAAACCCCAGGATTGTAGAGCTCGAAAAGTAGTGTGAAATCAAGCTAAAAATCACCGAATTCAGAACTCGGAGTCAACGGATATTCAGAAAACCGTTTACGTAAAGAAACCACATTTCGGGGCTAAATAGGTGAATCGAGACCTACTAGCCACGAGTTCTGAAATCAAAATCCGAAACGCCAGGATTGTAGAGCTCGAAAAGTAGTGTGAAATCAAGCTAAAAATCACCGAATTCAGAACTCGGAGTCAAAGGATATTCATAAAACCGTTTACGTAAAGAAACCACATTTCGCGGCTAACTAGGTGAAACGAGACCTACTAGCCACGAGTTCTGAAATCAAAATCCGAAACTCCAGAATTTTAGAGCTCGAAAAGTTGTGTGAAATCAAGCTAAAAATCACCGAATTCAGAACTCGGAGTCAACGGATATTCATAAAACCGTTTACGTAAAGAAATCACATTTCGCGGATAACTAGGTGAAACGAGACCTACTAGCCACGAGTTCTGAAATCGAAATCCGAAAACCCAGGATTATAGAGCTCGAAAAGTAGTGTGAAATCAAGCTAAAAATCACCGAATTCGAAACTCGGAGTCAACGGATATTCATAAAACCATTTACGTAAAGAAACCACATTTCGCGGCTAACTAGGTGAAACGAGACCTACAAGCCACGAGTTCTGAAATCAAAATCCGAAACATTAGGATTGTAGATCTCGAAAAGTAGTGTGAAATCAAGCTAAAAATCACCGAATTCAGAACTCGGAGTCAACGGATATTCAGAAAACCGTTTACGTAAAGAAACCACATTTCGCGGCTAAAAAGGTGAATCGAGACCTACTAGCCACGAGTTCCGAAATCAAAATCCGAAACGCCAGGATTGTAGAGCTCGAAAAGTAGTGTGAAATCAAGCTAAAAATCACCGAATTCGAAACTCGGAGTCAACGGATATTCATAAAACTGTTTACGAAAAGAAACCACGTTTCGCGGCTAAATAGGTGAAATGAGACCAACTATCCACGAGTTCTGAAATCAAAATCCGAAATGCGAGGATTGTAGAGCTCGAAAAGTAGTGTGAAATCAAGCTAAAAATCACTGAATTCAGAACTCGGAGTCAGCGGATATTCATAAAACCGTTTACGTAAAGAAACCACATTTCGCGGCTAACTAGGTGAAACAAGACCTACTAGCCACGAGTTCCGAAATAAAAATCCGAAACTCCAGGATTGTTGAGCTCGAAAAGTAGTGCGAAATCAAGCTAAAAATCACCGAATTCAGAACTCGGAGTCAATGGATATTCAGAAAACCGTTTACGTAAAGAAACCATATTTCCCTGCTAAATAGGTGAATCAAGACCTGCTAACCACGAGTTCTGAAATCAAAATCCGAAATGCCAGGATGGTAGAGCTCGAAAAGTAGTGTGTAATCAAGCTAAAAATCACCGAATTCAGAACTCGAAGTCAACGGATATTCGTAAAACCGTTTACGTAAAAAAACCACATTTTGCGGCTAAATAGGTGAATCGAGACCTACTAGCCACGAGTTCTGAAATCAAAATCCGAAAGGCCAGGATTGTAGAGCTCGAAAAGTAGTGTGAAATCAAGCTAAAAATCAACGAATTCAGAACTCGGAGTCAACGGATATTCATAAAAACGTTTAAGTAAAGAAACCACATTTCGTGGCTAACTAGGTGAAACGAGACCTACTAGCCCCGAGTTCTGAAATCAAAATCCGAAACACCAGGATTGTAGAACTCGAAAAGTAGTGTGAAATCAAGCTAAAAATCACTGAATTCAGAACTCGGAGTCAACGGATATTCATAAAACCGTTTACGTAAAGAAACCACATTTCGCGGCTAACTAGGTGAAACGAGACCAACTATCCACGAGTTCTGAAATCAAAATCCGAAACGCCAGGATTGTAGAGCTCGAAAAGTAGTGTGAAATCAAGCTAAAAATCACTGAATTCAAAACTCGGAGTCAACGGATATTCATAAAACTGTTTACGAAAAGAAACCACGTTTCGCGGCTAAATAGGTGAAAGGAGACCAACTATCCACGAGTTCTGAAATCAAAATCCGAAACGCGAGGATTGTAGAGCTCAAAAAGTAGTGTGAAATCAAGCTAAAAATCACTGAATTCAGAACTCGGAGTCAATGGATATTCATAAAACCGTTTACGTAAAGAAACCACATTTCGCGGCTAACTAGGTGAAACAAGACCTACTAGCCACGAGTTCTGAAATAAAAATCCGAAACACCAGGATTGTAGAACTCGAAAAGTAGTGTGAAATCAAGCTAAAAATCACTGAATTCAGAACTCGGAGTCAACGGATATTCATAAAACCGTTTACGTAAAGAAACCACATTTCGCGGCTAACTAGGTGAAACGAGACCAACTATCCACGAGTTCTGAAATCAAAATCCGAAACGCCAGGATTGTAGAGCTCGAAAAGTAGTGTGAAATCAAGCTAAAAATCACTGAATTCAAAACTCGGAGTCAACGGATATTCATAAAACTGTTTACGAAAAGAAACCACGTTTCGCGGCTAAATAGGTGAAAGGAGACCAACTATCCACGAGTTCTGAAATCAAAATCCGAAACGCGAGGATTGTAGAGCTCAAAAAGTAGTGTGAAATCAAGCTAAAAATCACTGAATTCAGAACTCGGAGTCAATGGATATTCATAAAACCGTTTACGTAAAGAAACCACATTTCGCGGCTAACTAGGTGAAACAAGACCTACTAGCCACGAGTTCTGAAATAAAAATCCGAAACTCCAGGATTGTAGAGCTCAAAAAGTAGTGTGAAATCAAGCTAAAAATCACTGAATTCAGAACTCGGAGTCAATGGATATTCATAAAACCATTTACGTAAAGAAACCACATTTCGCGGCTAACTAGGTGAAACGAGACCTACAAGCCACGAGTTCTGAAATCAAAATCCGAAACATTAGGATTGTAGATCTCGAAAAGTAGTGTGAAATCAAGCTAAAAATCACCGAATTCAGAACTCGGAGTCAACGGATATTCAGAAAACCGTTTACGTAAAAAAACCATATTTCCCGGCTAAATAGGTGAATCAATACCTGCTAACCACGAGTTCTGAAATCAAAATCCGAAATGCCAGGATGGTAGAGCTCGAAAAGTAGTGTGAAATCAAGCTAAAAATCACCGAATTCAGAACTCGTAGTCAAAGGATATTCATAAAATCGTTTACGTAAAGAAACCACATTTCGCGGCTAACTAGGTGAAACGAGACCTACTAGCCACGAGTTCTGAAATCAAAATACGAAACGCCAGAATTGTAGAGCTCGAAAAGTAGTGTGAAATCAAGCTAAAAATCACCGAATTCAGAACTCGTAGTAAACGGATATTCATAAAACCGTTTACGTAAAAAAACCACATTTCGCGGCTAACTAGGTGAAACGAGACCTGCTAGCCACGAGTTCTGAAATCGAAATCCGAAAACCCAGGATTGTAGAGCTCGAAAAGTAGTGTGAAATCAAGCTAAAAATCACCGAATTCAGAACTCGGAGTCAACGGATATTCATAAAACCGTTTACGTAAAGAAACCACATTTCGCGGCTAACTAGGTGAAACGAGACCTCCTAGCCACGAGTTCTGAAATCAAAATCCGAAAACCCAGGATTGTAGAGCTCGAAAATTAGTGTGAAATCAAGCTAAAAATCACCGAATTCAGAACTCGGAGTCAACGGATATTCATAAAACCGTTTACGTAAAGAAACCACATTTCGCGGCTAACTCGGTGAAACAAGACCTACTAGCCACGAGTTCTGAAATCAAAATCCGAAAGGCCCGGATTGTTGAACTCGAAAAGTAGTGTGAAATCAAGCTAAAAATCACTGAATTCAGAACTCGGAGTCAACGGATATTCATAAAACCGTTTACGTAAAGAAACCACATTTCGCGGCTAACTAGGTGAAACGGGACCAACTATCCACGAGTTCTGAAATCAAAATCCGAAACGCCAGGATTGTAGAGCTCGAAAAGTAGTGTGAAATCAAGCTAAAAATCACTGAATTCAAAACTCGGAGTCAACGGATATTCATAAAACTGTTTACGAAAAGAAACCACATTTCGCGGCTAAATAGGTGAAAGGAGACCAACTATCCACGAGTTCTGAAATCAAAATCCGAAACGCGAGGATTGTAGAGCTCAAAAAGTAGTGCGAAATCAAGCTAAAAATCACCGAATTCAGAACTCGGAGTCAACGGATATTCAGAAAACCGTTTACGTAAAAAAACCATATTTCCCGGCTAAATAGGTGAATCAATACCTGCTAACCACGAGTTCTGAAATCAAAATCCGAAATGCCAGGATGGTAGAGCTCGAAAAGTAGTGTGAAATCAAGCTAAAAATCACCGAATTCAGAACTCGTAGTCAAAGGATATTCATAAAATCGTTTACGTAAAGAAACCACATTTCGCGGCTAACTAGGTGAAACGAGACCTACTAGCCACGAGTTCTGAAATCAAAATACGAAACGCCAGAATTGTAGAGCTCGAAAAGTAGTGTGAAATCAAGCTAAAAATCACCGAATTCAGAACTCGTAGTAAACGGATATTCATAAAACCGTTTACGTAAAAAAACCACATTTCGCGGCTAACTAGGTGAAACGAGACCTGCTAGCCACGAGTTCTGAAATCGAAATCCGAAAACCCAGGATTGTAGAGCTCGAAAAGTAGTGTGAAATCAACCTAAAAATCACCGAATTCAGAACTCGGAGTCAACGGATATTCATAAAAACGTTTACGTAAAGAAATCAGATTTCGCGGCTAACTAGGTGAACCGAGACCTACTAGCCGCGAGTTCTGAAATCAAAATCCGAAATGCGAGGATTGTAGAGCTCGAAAAGTAGTGTGAAATCAAGCTAAAAATCACCGAATTCAGAACTCGGAGTCAACGGATTTTTATAAAACCGTTTACGTAAAGAAACCACATTTCGCGGCTAACTAGGTGAAACGAGACCTACAAGCCACGAGTTCTGAAATCAAAATCCGAAACGTTAGGATTGTAGAGCTCGAAAAGTAGTGTGAAATCAAGCTAAAAATCACCGAATTCAGAACTCGGAGTCAACGGATATTCAGAAAACCGTTTACGTAAAGAAACAACATTTCGCGGCTAAATAGGTGAATCGAGACCTACTAGCCACGAGTTCTGAAATCAAAATCCGAAACCCCAGGATTGTAGAGCTCAAAAAGTAGTGTGAAATCAAGCTAAAAATCACCGAATTCAGAACTCGGAGTCAACGGATATTCAGAAAACCGTTTACGTAAAGAAACCACATTTCGGGGCTAAATAGGTGAATCGAGACCTACTAGCCACGAGTTCTGAAATCAAAATCCGAAACGCCAGGATTGTAGAGCTCGAAAAGTAGTGTGAAATCAAGCAAAAAATCACCGAATTCAGAACTCGGAGTCAAAGGATATTCATAAAACCGTTTACGTAAAGAAACCACATTTCGCGGCTAACTAGGTGAAACGAGACCTACTAGCCACGAGTTCTGAAATCAAAATCCGAAACTCCAGAATTTTAGAGCTCGAAAAGTTGTGTGAAATCAAGCTAAAAATCACCGAATTCAGAACTCGGAGTCAACGGATATTCATAAAACCGTTTACGTAAAGAAACCACATTTCGCGGATAACTAGGTGAAACGAGACCTGCTAGCCACGAGTTCTGAAATCGAAATCCGAAAACCCAGGATTGTAGAGCTCGAAAAGTAGTGTGAAATCAAGCTAAAAATCACCGAATTCAAAACTCGGAGTCAACGGATATTCATAAAACCATTTACGTAAAGAAACCACATTTCGCGGCTAACTAGGTGAAACGAGACCTACAAGCCACGAGTTCTGAAATCAAAATCCGAAACATTAGGATTGTAGATCTCGAAAAGTAGTGTGAAATCAAGCTAAAAATCACCGAATTCAGAACTCGGAGTCAACGGATATTCAGAAAACCGTTTACGTAAAGAAACCACATTTCGCGGCTAAAAAGGTGAATCGAGACCTACTAGCCACGAGTTCCGAAATCAAAATCCGAAACGCCAGGATTGTAGAGCTCGAAAAGTAGTGTGAAAGCAAGCTAAAAATCACCGAATTCAAAACTCGGAGTCAACGGATATTCATAAAACTGTTTACGAAAAGAAACCACGTTTCGCGGCTAAATAGGTGAAATGAGACCAACTATCCACGAGTTCTGAAATCAAAATCCGAAACGCGAGGGTTGTAGAGCTCGAAAAGTAGTGTGAAATCAAGCTAAAAATCACTGAATTCAGAACTCGGAGTCAGCGGATATTCATAAAACCGTTTACGTAAAGAAACCACATTTCGCGGCTAACTAGGTGAAACAAGACCTACTAGCCACGAGTTCTGAAATAAAAATCCGAAACTCCAGGATTGTTGAGCTCGAAAAGTAGTGCGAAATCAAGCTAAAAATCACCGAATTCAGAACTCGGAGTCAACGGATATTCAGAAAACCGTTTACGTAAAGAAGCCATATTTCCCTGCTAAATAGGTGAATCAAGACCTGCTAACCACGAGTTCTGAAATCAAAATCCGAAATGCCAGGATGGTAGAGCTCGAAAAGTAGTGTGTAATCAAGCTAAAAATCACCGAATTCAGAACTCGAAGTCAACGGATATTCGTAAAACCGTTTACGTAAAAAAACCACATTTCGCGGCTAAATAGGTGAATCGAGACCTACTAGCCACGAGTTCTGAAATCAAAATCCGAAAGGCCAGGATTGTAGAGCTCGAAAAGTAGTGTGAAATCAAGCTAAAAATCAACGAATTCAGAACTCGGAGTCAACGGATATTCATAAAAACGTTTAAGTAAAGAAACCACATTTCGTGGCTAACTAGGTGAAACGAGACCTACTAGCCCCGAGTTCTGAAATCAAAATCCGAAACACCAGGATTGTAGAACTCGAAAAGTAGTGTGAAATCAAGGTAAAAAT
This sequence comes from Euonymus europaeus, assembly GCA_963580455.1. Lineage (NCBI taxonomy): Eukaryota > Viridiplantae > Streptophyta > Magnoliopsida > Celastrales > Celastraceae > Euonymus > Euonymus europaeus. The sequence continues at coordinate 1,460,047 of OY756964.1, forward strand.
CACTGAATTCAGAACTCGGAGTCAACGGATATTCATAAAACCGTTTACGTAAAGAAACCACATTTCGCGGCTAACTAGGTGAAACGAGACCAACTATCCACGAGTTCTGAAATCAAAATCCGAAACGCCAGGATTGTAGAGCTCGAAAAGTAGTGTGAAATCAAGCTAAAAATCACTGAATTCAAAACTCGGAGTCAACGGATATTCATAAAACTGTTTACGAAAAGAAACCACGTTTCGCGGCTAAATAGGTGAAAGGAGACCAACTATCCACGAGTTCTGAAATCAAAATCCGAAACGCGAGGATTGTAGAGCTCAAAAAGTAGTGTGAAATCAAGCTAAAAATCACTGAATTCAGAACTCGGAGTCAATGGATATTCATAAAACCGTTTACGTAAAGAAACCACATTTCGCGGCTAACTAGGTGAAACAAGACCTACTAGCCACGAGTTCTGAAATAAAAATCCGAAACTCCAGGATTGTTGAGCTCGAAAAGTAGTGCGAAATCAAGCTAAAAATCACCGAATTCAGAACTCGGAGTCAACGGATATTCAGAAAACCGTTTACGTAAAAAAACCATATTTCCCGGCTAAATAGGTGAATCAATACCTGCTAACCACGAGTTCTGAAATCAAAATCCGAAATGCCAGGATGGTAGAGCTCGAAAAGTAGTGTGAAATCAAGCTAAAAATCACCGAATTCAGAACTCGTAGTCAAAGGATATTCATAAAATCGTTTACGTAAAGAAACCACATTTCGCGGCTAACTAGGTGAAACGAGACCTACTAGCCACGAGTTCTGAAATCAAAATACGAAACGCCAGAATTGTAGAGCTCGAAAAGTAGTGTGAAATCAAGCTAAAAATCACCGAATTCAGAACTCGTAGTAAACGGATATTAATAAAACCGTTTACGTAAAAAAACCACATTTCGCGGCTAACTAGGTGAAACGAGACCTGCTAGCCACGAGTTCTGAAATCGAAATCCGAAAACCCAGGATTGTAGAGCTCGAAAAGTAGTGTGAAATCAAGCTAAAAATCACCGAATTCAGAACTCGGAGTCAACGGATATTCATAAAACCGTTTACGTAAAGAAACCACATTTCGCGGCTAACTAGGTGAAACGAGACCTCCTAGCCACGAGTTCTGAAATCAAAATCCGAAAACCCAGGATTGTAGAGCTCGAAAATTAGTGTGAAATCAAGCTAAAAATCACCGAATTCAGAACTCGGAGTCAACGGATATTCATAAAACCGTTTACGTAAAGAAACCACATTTCGCGGCTAACTCGGTGAAACAAGACCTACTAGCCACGAGTTCTGAAATCAAAATCCGAAAGGATCGGATTGTTGAGCTCGAAAAGTAGTGCGAAATCAATCTAAAAATCACCGAATTCAGAACTCGGAGTCAACGGATATTCAGAAAACCGTTTAAGTAAAGAAACCACATTTCGCGGCTAAATAGGTGAATCGAGACCTACTAGCCACGAGTTCTGAAATCAAAATCCGAAATGCCAGGATGGTAGAGCTCGAAAAGTAGTGTGAAATCAAGCTAAAAATCACCGAATTCAGAACTCGTAGTCAAAGGATATTCATAAAATCGTTTACGTAAAGAAACCACATTTCGCGGCTAACTAGGTGAAACGAGACCTACTAGCCAGGAGTTCTGAAATCAAAATCCGAAATGCCAGGATTGTAGAGCTCGAAAAGTAGTGTGAAATCAAGCTAAAAATCACCGAATTCAGAACTCGGAGTCAACGGATATTCATAAAACCGTTTACGTAAAGAAACCACATTTCGCGGCTAACTAGGTGAAACGAGACCTGCTAGCCACGAGTTCTGAAATCGAAATCCGAAACACGAGGATTGTAGAGCTCGAAAAGTAGTGTGAAATCAAGCTAAAAATCAATGAATTCAGAACTCGGAGTCAACGAATATTCATAAAACCGTTTACGTAAAGAAACCACATTTCGCGGCTAACTAGGTGAAACGAGACCAACTATCCACGAGTTCTGAAATCAAAATCCGAAATGCCAGGATTGTAGAGCTCGAAAAGTAGTGTGAAATCAAGCTAAAAATCACCGAATTCAATACTCGGAGTCAACGGATATTCATAAAACTGTTTACGAAAAGAAACTACGTTTCGCGGTTAAATAGGTGAAATGAGACCAACTATCCACGAGTTCTGAAATCAAAATCCGAAACGCGAGGATTGTAGAGCTCGAAAAGTAGTGTGAAATCAAGCTAAAAATCACTGAATTCAGAACTCGGAGTCAACGGATATTCATAAAACTGTTTACGTAAAGAAACCACATTTCGCGGCTAACTAGGTGAAACAAGACCTACTAGCCACGAGTTCCGAAATAAAAATCCGAAACTCCAGGATTGTTGAGCTCGAAAAGTAGTGCGAAATCAAGCTAAAAATCACCGAATTCAGAACTAGGAGTCAACGGATATTCAGAAAACCGTTTACGTAAAGAAACCATATTTCCCGGCTAAATAGGTGAATCAAGACTTGCTAACCACGAGTTCTGAAATCAAAATCCGAAAACCCAGGATTGTAGAGCTCGAAAAGTAGTGTGAAATCAAGCTAAAAATCATCGAATTCAGAACTCGGAGTCAACGAATATTCATAAAACCGTTTACGTAAAGAAACCACATTTCGCGGCTAACTAGGTGAAACGAGACCTGCTAGCCACGAGTTCTGAAATCGAAATCCAAAAACCCAGGATTGTAGAGCTCGAAAAGTAGTGTGAAATCAAGCTAAAAATCACCGAATTCAGAACTCGGAGTCAACGGATATTCATAAAACCGTTTACGTAAAGAAACCACATTTCGCGGCTAACTAGGTGAAACGAGACCTCCTAGCCACGAGTTCTGAAATCAAAATCCGAAAAACCAGGATTGTAGAGCTCGAAAAGTAGTGTGAAATCAAGCTAAAAATCACCGAATTCAGAACTTGGAGTCAACGGATATTCATAAAACCGTTTACGTAAAGAAACCACATTTCGCGGCTAACTCGGTGAAACAAGACCTACTAGCCACGAGTTCTGAAATCAAAATCCGAAAGGCCAGGATTGTTGAGCTCGAAAAGTAGTGCGAAATCAATCTAAAAATCACCGAATTTAGAACTCGGAGTCAACGGATATTCAGAAAATCGTTTAAGTAAAGAAACAACATTTCGCGGCTAAATAGGTGAATCGAGACCTACTAGCCACGAGTTCTGAAATCAAAATCCGAAATGCCAGGATGGTAGAGCTCGAAAAGTAGTGTGAAATCAAGCTAAAAATCACCGAATTCAGAACTCGTAGTCAAAGGATATTCATAAAATCGTTTACGTAAAGAAACCACATTTCGCGGCTAACTCGGTGAAACGAGACCTACTAGCCAGGAGTTCTGAAATCAAAATCCGAAATGCCAGGATTGTAGAGCTCGAAAAGTAGTGTGAAATCAAGCTAAAAATCACCGAATTCAGAACTCGGAGTCAACGGATATTCATAAAACCGTTTACGTAAAGAAACCACATTTCGCGGCTAACTAGGTGAAACGGGACCTGCTAGCCACGAGTTCTGAAATCGAAATCCGAAACGCGAGGATTGTAGACCTCGAAAAGTAGTGTGAAATCAAGCTAAAAATCACTGAATTCAGAACTCGGAGTCAACGGATATTCATAAAACCGTTTACGTAAAGAAACCACATTTCGCGGCTAACTAGGTGAAACGAGACCAACTATCCACGAGTTCTGAAATCAAAATCCGAAAGGCCAGGATTGTAGAGCTCGAAAAGTAGTGTGAAATCAAGCTAAAAATCACCGAATTCAAAACTCGGAGTCAACGGATATTCATAAAACTGTTTACGAAAAGAAACTACGTTTCGCGGCTAAATAGGTGAAATGAGACCAACTATCCACGAGTTCTGAAATCAAAATCCAAAACGCGAGGATTGTAGAGCTCGAAAAGTAGTGTGAAATCAAGCTAAAAATCACTGAATTCAGAACTCGGAGTCAACGGATATTCATAAAACTGTTTACGTAAAGAAACCACATTTCGCGGCTAACTAGGTGAAACAAGACCTACTAGCCACGAGTTCTGAAATAAAAATCCGAAACTCCAGGATTGTTGAGCTCGAAAAGTAGTGCGAAATCAAGCTAAAAATCACCGAATTCAGAACTCGGAGTCAACGGATATTCAGAAAACCGTTTACGTAAAGAAACCATATTTCCCGGCTAAATAGGTGAATCAAGACCTGCTAACCACGAGTTCTGAAATCAAAATCCGAAAACCCAGGATTGTAGAGCTCGAAAAGTAGTGTGAAATCAAGCTAAAAATCATCGAATTCAGAACTCGGAGTCAACGGATATTCATAAAACCGTTTACGTAAAGAAATCACATTTCGCGGCTAACTTGGTGAAACAAGACCTACTAGCCACGAGTTCTGAAATCAAAATCCGAAAGGCCAGGATTGTTGAGCTCGAAAAGTAGTGCGAAATCAATCTAAAAATCACCGAATTCAGAACTCGGAGTCAAAGGATATTCAGAAAACCGTTTAAGTAAAGAAACCACATTTCGCGGCTAAATAGGTGAATCGAGATCTACTAGCCACGAGTTCTGAAATCAAAATACGAAACGCCAGAATTGTAGAGCTCGAAAAGTAGTGTGAAATCAAGCTAAAAATCACCGAATTCAGAACTCGTAGTAAACGGATATTCATAAAACCGTTTACGTAAAGAAACCACATTTCGCGGCTAACTAGGTGAAACGAGACCTGCTAGCCACGAGTTCTGAAATCGAAATCCGAAAACCCAGGATTGTAGAGCTCGAAAAGTAGTGTGAAATCAAGCTAAAAATCACCGAATTCAGAACTCGGAGTCAACGGATATTCATAAAACCGTTTACGTAAAGAAACCACATTTCGCGGCTAACTAGGTGAAACGAGACCTGCTAGCCACGAGTTCTGAAATCGAAATCCGAAAACCCAGGATTGTAGAGCTCGAAATGTAGTGTGAAATCAAGCTAAAAATCACCGAATTCAGAACTCGGAGTGAACGGATATTCATAAAACCGTTTACGTAAAGAAACCACATTTCGCGGCTAACTCGGTGAAACAAGACCTACTAGCCACGAGTTCTGAAATCAAAATCCGAAAGGCCAGGATTGTTGAGCTCGAAAAGTAGTGCGAAATCAATCTAAAAATCACCGAATTCAGAACTCGGAGTCAACGGATATTCAGAAAACCGTTTAAGTAAAGAAACCACATTTCGTGGCTAAATAGGTGAATCGAGACCTACTAGCCACGAGTTCTGAAATCAAAATCCGAAATGCCAGGATGGTAGAGCTCGAAAAGTAGTGTGAAATCAAGCTAAAAATCACCGAATTCAGAACTCGGAGTCAAAGGATATTCAGAAAACCGTTTAAGTAAAGAAACCACATTTCGCGGCTAAATAGGTGAATCGAGACCTACTAGCCACGAGTTCTGAAATCAAAATACGAAACGCCAGAATTGTAGAGCTCGAAAAGTAGTGTGAAATCAAGCTAAAAATCACCGAATTCAGAACTCGTAGTAAACGGATATTCATAAAACCGTTTACGTAAAGAAACCACATTTCGCGGCTAACTAGGTGAAACGAGACCTGCTAGCCACGAGTTCTGAAATCGAAATCCGAAAACCCAGGATTGTAGAGCTCGAAAAGTAGTGTGAAATCAAGCTAAAAATCACCGAATTTAGAACTCGGAGTCAACGGATATTCATAAAACCGTTTACGTAAAGAAACCACATTTCGCGGCTAACTCGGTGAAACAAGACCTACTAGCCACGAGTTCTGAAATCAAAATCCGAAAGGCCAGGATAGTTGAGCTCGAAAAGTAGTGCGAAATCAATCTAAAAATCACCGAATTCAGAACTCGGAGTCAACGGATATTCAGAAAACCGTTTAAGTAAAGAAACCACATTTCGTGGCTAAATAGGTGAATCGAGACCTACTAGCCACGAGTTCTGAAATCAAAATCCGAAATGCCAGGATGGTAGAGCTCGAAAAGTAGTGTGAAATCAAGCTAAAAATCACCGAATTCAGAACTCGTAGTCAAAGGATATTCATAAAATCGTTTACGTAAAGAAACCAAATTTCGCGGCTAACTAGTTGAAACGAGACCTACTAGCCAGGAGTTCTGAAATCGAAATCCGAAACGCGAGGATTGTAGAGCTCGAAAAGTAGTGTGAAATCAAGCTAAAAATCACCGAATTCAGAACTCGTAGTAAACGGATATTCATAAAACCGTTTACGTAAAGAAACCACATTTCGCGGCTAACTAGGTGAAACGAGACCTGCTAGCCACGAGTTCTGAAATCGAAATCCGAAAACCCAGGATTGTAGAGCTCGAAAAGTAGTGTGAAATCAAGCTAAAAATCACCGAATTCAGAACTCGGAGTCAACGGATATTCATAAAACCGTTTACGTAAAGAAACCACATTTCGCGGCTAACTAGGTGAAACGAGACCTGCTAGCCACGAGTTCTGAAATCGAAATCCGAAAACCCAGGATTGTAGAGCTCGAAATGTAGTGTGAAATCAAGCTAAAAATCACCGAATTCAGAACTCGGAGTGAACGGATATTCATAAAACCGTTTACGTAAAGAAACCACATTTCGCGGCTAACTCGGTGAAACAAGACCTACTAGCCACGAGTTCTGAAATCAAAATCCGAAAGGCCAGGATTGTTGAGCTCGAAAAGTAGTGCGAAATCAATCTAAAAATCACCGAATTCAGAACTCGGAGTCAACGGATATTCAGAAAACCGTTTAAGTAAAGAAACCACATTTCGTGGCTAAATAGGTGAATCGAGACCTACTAGCCACGAGTTCTGAAATCAAAATCCGAAATGCCAGGATGGTAGAGCTCGAAAAGTAGTGTGAAATCAAGCTAAAAATCACCGAATTCAGAACTCGGAGTCAAAGGATATTCAGAAAACCGTTTAAGTAAAGAAACCACATTTCGCGGCTAAATAGGTGAATCGAGACCTACTAGCCACGAGTTCTGAAATCAAAATACGAAACGCCAGAATTGTAGAGCTCGAAAAGTAGTGTGAAATCAAGCTAAAAATCACCGAATTCAGAACTCGTAGTAAACGGATATTCATAAAACCGTTTACGTAAAGAAACCACATTTCGCGGCTAACTAGGTGAAACGAGACCTGCTAGCCACGAGTTCTGAAATCGAAATCCGAAAACCCAGGATTGTAGAGCTCGAAAAGTAGTGTGAAATCAAGCTAAAAATCACCGAATTCAGAACTCGGAGTCAACGGATATTCATAAAACCGTTTACGTAAAGAAACCACATTTCGCGGCTAACTCGGTGAAACAAGACCTACTAGCCACGAGTTCTGAAATCAAAATCCGAAAGGCCAGGATTGTTGAGCTCGAAAAGTAGTGCGAAATCAATCTAAAAATCACCGAATTCAGAACTCGGAGTCAACGGATATTCAGAAAACCGTTTAAGTAAAGAAACCACATTTCGTGGCTAAATAGGTGAATCGAGACCTACTAGCCACGAGTTCTGAAATCAAAATCCGAAATGCCAGGATGGTAGAGCTCGAAAAGTAGTGTGAAATCAAGCTAAAAATCACCGAATTCAGAACTCGTAGTCAAAGGATATTCATAAAATCGTTTACGTAAAGAAACCACATTTCGCGGCTAACTAGGTGAAACGAGACCTACTAGCCAGGAGTTCTGAAATCAAAATCCGAAACGCCAGGATTGTAGAGCTCGAAAAGTAGTTTGAAATCAAGCTAAAAATCACCGAATTCAGAACTCGGAGTCAACGGATATTCCTAAAACCGTTTACGTAAAGAAACCACATTTCGCGGCTAACTAGGTGAAACGAGACCTGCTAGCCACGAGTTCTGAAATCGAAATCCGAAACGCGAGGATTGTAGAGCTCGAAAAGTAGTGTGAAATCAAGCTAAAAATCACTGAATTCAGAACTCGGAGTCAATGGATATTCATAAAACCGTTTACGTAAAGAAACCACATTTCGCGGCTAACTAGGTGAAACGAGACCAACTATCCACGAGTTCTGAAATCAAAATCCGAAATGACAGGATTGTAGAGCTCGAAAAGTAGTTTGAAATCAAGCTAAAAATCACCGAATTTAAAACTCGGAGTCAACGGATATTCATAAAACTGTTTACGAAAGGAAACTACGTTTCGCGGCTAAATAGGTGAAATGAGACCAACTATCCACGAGTTCTGAAATCAAAATCCGAAACGCGAGGATTGTAGAGCTCGAAAAGTATTGTGAAATCAAGCTAAAAATCACTAAATTCAGAACTCGGAGTCAACGGATATTCATAAAACTGTTTACGTAAAGAAACCACATTTCGCGGCTAACTAGGTGAAACTAGACCTACTAGCCACGAGTTCTGAAATAAAAATCGGAAACTCCAGGATTGTTGAGCTCGAAAAGTAGTGCGAAATCAAGCTAAAAATCACCGAATTCAGAACTCGGAGTCAACGGATATTCAGAAAACCGTTTACGTAAAGAAACCATATTTCGCGGCTAAATATGTGAATCAAGACCTGCTAACCACGAGTTCTGAAATCAAAATCCGAAAACCCAGGATTGTAGAGCTCAAAAAGTAGTGTGAAATCAAGCTAAAAATCATCGAATTCAGAACTCGGAGTCAACGGATATTCATAAAACCGTTTACGTAAAGAAACCACATTTCGCGGCTAACTTGGTGAAACAAGACCTACTAGCCACGAGTTCTGAAATCAAAATCCGAAAAACCAGGATTGTAGAGCTCGAAAAGTAGTGTGAAATCAAGCTAAAAATCATCGAATTCAGAACTCGGAGTCAACGGATATTCATAAAACCGTTTAAGTAAAGAAACCACATTTCGCGGATAAATAGGTGAATCGAGACCTACTAGCCACGAGTTCTGAAATCAAAATCCGAAATTCCAGGATGGTAGAGCTCGAAAAGTAGTGTGAAATCAAGCTAAAAATCACCGAATTCAGAACTCGTAGTCAAAGGATATTCATAAAATCGTTTACGTAAAGAAACCACATTTCGCGGCTAACTAGGTGAAACGAGACCTGCTAGCCACGAGTTCTGAAATCGAAATCCGAAAACCCAGGATTGTAGAGCTCGAAAAGTAGTGTGAAATCAAGCTAAAAATCACCGAATTCAGAACTCGGAGTCAACGGATATTCATAAAACCGTTTACGTAAAGAAACCACATTTCGCGGCTAACTAGGTGAAACGAGACCTGCTAGCCACGAGTTCTGAAATCGAAATCCGAAAACCCAGGATTGTAGAGCTCGAAATGTAGTGTGAAATCAAGCTAAAAATCACCGAATTCAGAACTCGGAGTCAACGGATATTCATAAAACCGTTTACGTAAAGAAACCATATTTCGCGGCTAACTAGGTGAAACGAGACCTGCTAGCCACGAGTTCTGAAATCGAAATCCGAATCGCGAGGATTGTAGAGCTCGAAAAGTCGTGTGAAATCAAGCTAAAAATCACTGAATTCAGAACTCGGAGTCAACGGATATTCATAAAACCGTTTACGTAAAGAAACCACATTTCGCGGCTAAATAGGTGAATCGAGACCTACTAGCCACGAGTTCTGAAATCAAAATCCGAAATGCCAGGATGGTAGAGCTCGAAAAGTAGTGTGAAATCAAGCTAAAAATCACCGAATTCAGAACTCGTAGTCAAAGGATATTCTTAAAATCGTTTATGTAAAGAAACCACATTTCGCGGCTAACTTGGTGAAACGAGACCTACTAGCCAGGAGTACTGAAATCAAAATCCGAAACGCCAGGATTGTAGAGCTCGAAAAGTAGTGTGAAATCAAGCTAAAAAACACCGAATTCAGAACTCGGAGTCAACGGATATTCATAAAACCGTTTACGTAGAGAAACCACATTTCGCGGCTAACTAGGTGAAACGAGACCTGCTAGCCACGAGTTCTGAAATCGAAATCCGAATCGCGAGGATTGTAGAGCTCGAAAAGTCGTGTGAAATCAAGCTAAAAATCACGGAATTCAGAACTCGGAGTCAACGGATATTCATAAAACCGTTTACGTAAAGAAACCACATTTCGCGGCTAAATAGGTGAATCGAGACCTACTAGCCACGAGTTCTGAAATCAAAATCCGAAATGCCAGGATGGTAGAGCTCGAAAAGTAGTGTGAAATCAAGCTAAAAATCACTGAATTCAGAACTCGGAGTCAATGGATATTCATAAAACCGTTTACGTAAAGAAACCACATTTCGCGGCTAACTAGGTGAAACGAGACCAACTATCCACGAGTTCTGAAATCAAAATCCGAAATGACAGGATTGTAGAGCTCGAAAAGTAGTTTGAAATCAAGCTAAAAATCACCGAATTTAAAACTCGGAGTCAACGGATATTCATAAAACTGTTTACGAAAGGAAACTACGTTTCGCGGCTAAATAGGTGAAATGAGACCAACTATCCACGAGTTCTGAAATCAAAATCCGAAACGCGAGGATTGTAGAGCTCGAAAAGTATTGTGAAATCAAGCTAAAAATCACTAAATTCAGAACTCGGAGTCAACGGATATTCATAAAACTGTTTACGTAAAGAAACCACATTTCGCGGCTAACTAGGTGAAACTAGACCTACTAGCCACGAGTTCTGAAATAAAAATCGGAAACTCCAGGATTGTTGAGCTCGAAAAGTAGTGCGAAATCAAGCTAAAAATCACCGAATTCAGAACTCGGAGTCAACGGATATTCAGAAAACCGTTTACGTAAAGAAACCATATTTCGCGGCTAAATATGTGAATCAAGACCTGCTAACCACGAGTTCTGAAATCAAAATCCGAAAACCCAGGATTGTAGAGCTCAAAAAGTAGTGTGAAATCAAGCTAAAAATCATCGAATTCAGAACTCGGAGTCAACGGATATTCATAAAACCGTTTACGTAAAGAAACCACATTTCGCGGCTAACTTGGTGAAACAAGACCTACTAGCCACGAGTTCTGAAATCAAAATCCGAAAAACCAGGATTGTAGAGCTCGAAAAGTAGTGTGAAATCAAGCTAAAAATCATCGAATTCAGAACTCGGAGTCAACGGATATTCATAAAACCGTTTAAGTAAAGAAACCACATTTCGCGGATAAATAGGTGAATCGAGACCTACTAGCCACGAGTTCTGAAATCAAAATCCGAAATTCCAGGATGGTAGAGCTCGAAAAGTAGTGTGAAATCAAGCTAAAAATCACCGAATTCAGAACTCGTAGTCAAAGGATATTCATAAAATCGTTTACGTAAAGAAACCACATTTCGCGGCTAACTAGGTGAAACGAGACCTGCTAGCCACGAGTTCTGAAATCGAAATCCGAAAACCCAGGATTGTAGAGCTCGAAAAGTAGTGTGAAATCAAGCTAAAAATCACCGAATTCAGAACTCGGAGTCAACGGATATTCATAAAACCGTTTACGTAAAGAAACCACATTTCGCGGCTAACTAGGTGAAACGAGACCTGCTAGCCACGAGTTCTGAAATCGAAATCCGAAAACCCAGGATTGTAGAGCTCGAAATGTAGTGTGAAATCAAGCTAAAAATCACCGAATTCAGAACTCGGAGTCAACGGATATTCATAAAACCGTTTACGTAAAGAAACCATATTTCGCGGCTAACTAGGTGAAACGAGACCTGCTAGCCACGAGTTCTGAAATCGAAATCCGAATCGCGAGGATTGTAGAGCTCGAAAAGTCGTGTGAAATCAAGCTAAAAATCACTGAATTCAGAACTCGGAGTCAACGGATATTCATAAAACCGTTTACGTAAAGAAACCACATTTCGCGGCTAAATAGGTGAATCGAGACCTACTAGCCACGAGTTCTGAAATCAAAATCCGAAATGCCAGGATGGTAGAGCTCGAAAAGTAGTGTGAAATCAAGCTAAAAATCACCGAATTCAGAACTCGTAGTCAAAGGATATTCTTAAAATCGTTTATGTAAAGAAACCACATTTCGCGGCTAACTTGGTGAAACGAGACCTACTAGCCAGGAGTACTGAAATCAAAATCCGAAACGCCAGGATTGTAGAGCTCGAAAAGTAGTGTGAAATCAAGCTAAAAAACACCGAATTCAGAACTCGGAGTCAACGGATATTCATAAAACCGTTTACGTAGAGAAACCACATTTCGCGGCTAACTAGGTGAAACGAGACCTGCTAGCCACGAGTTCTGAAATCGAAATCCGAATCGCGAGGATTGTAGAGCTCGAAAAGTCGTGTGAAATCAAGCTAAAAATCACGGAATTCAGAACTCGGAGTCAACGGATATTCATAAAACCGTTTACGTAAAGAAACCACATTTCGCGGCTAAATAGGTGAATCGAGACCTACTAGCCACGAGTTCTGAAATCAAAATCCGAAATGCCAGGATGGTAGAGCTCGAAAAGTAGTGTGAAATCAAGCTAAAAATCACCGAATTCAGAACTCGTAGTCAAAGGATATTCATAAAATCGTGTATGTAAAGAAACCACATTTCGCGGCTAACTAGGTGAAACGAGACCTACTAGCCAGGAGTACTGAAATCAAAATCCGAAATGCCAGGATGGTAGAGCTCGAAAAGTAGTGTGAAATCAAGCTAAAAATCACCGAATTCAGAACTCGTAGTCAAAGGATATTCATAAAATCGTTTATGTAAAGAAACCACATTTCGCGGCTAACTAGGTGAAACGAGACCTGCTAGCCACGAGTTCTGAAATCGAAATCCGAAAACCCAGGATTGTAGAGCTCGAAATGTAGTGTGAAATCAAGCTAAAAATCACCGAATTCAGAACTCGGAGTCAACGGATATTCATAAAACCGTTTACGTAAAGAAACCACATTTCGCGGCTAACTCGGTGAAACAAGACCTACTAGCCACGAGTTCTGAAATCGAAATCCGAAAATCCAAGATTGTAGAGCTCGAAAAGTCGTGTGAAATCAAGCTAAAAATCACTGAATTCAGAACTCGGAGTCAACGGATATTCATAAAACCGTTTACGTAAAGAAACCACATTTCGCGGCTAAATAGGTGAATCGAGACCTACTAGCCACGAGTTCTGAAATCAAAATCCGAAATGCCAGGATGGTAGAGCTCGAAAAGTAGTGTGAAATCAAGCTAAAAATCACCGAATTCAGAACTCGTAGTCAAAGGATATTCTTAAAATCGTTTATGTAAAGAAACCACATTTCGCGGCTAACTAGGTGAAACGAGACCTACTAGCCAGGAGTACTGAAATCAAAATCCGAAACGCCAGGATTGTAGAGCTCGAAAAGTAGTGTGAAATCAAGCTAAAAAACACCGAATTCAGAACTCGGAGTCAACGGATATTCATAAAACCGTTTACGTAGAGAAACCACATTTCGCGGCTAACTAGGTGAAACGAGACCTGCTAGCCACGAGTTCTGAAATCGAAATCCGAATCGCGAGGATTGTAGAGCTCGAAAAGTCGTGTGAAATCAAGCTAAAAATCACTGAATTCAGAACTCGGAGTCAACGGATATTCATAAAACCGTTTACGTAAAGAAACCACATTTCGCGGATAAATAGGTGAATCGAGACCTACTAGCCACGAGTTCTGAAATCAAAATCCGAAATGCCAGGATGGTAGAGCTCGAAAAGTAGTGTGAAATCAAGCTAAAAATCACCGAATTCAGAACTCGTAGTCAAAGGATATTCATAAAATCGTGTATGTAAAGAAACCACATTTCGCGGCTAACTAGGTGAAACGAGACCTACTAGCCAGGAGTACTGAAATCAAAATCCGAAATGCCAGGATGGTAGAGCTCGAAAAGTAGTGTGAAATCAAGCTAAAAATCACCGAATTCAGAACTCGTAGTCAAAGGATATTCATAAAATCGTTTATGTAAAGAAACCACATTTCGCGGCTAACTAGGTGAAACGAGACCTGCTAGCCACGAGTTCTGAAATCGAAATCCGAAAACCCAGGATTGTAGAGCTCGAAATGTAGTGTGAAATCAAGCTAAAAATCACCGAATTCAGAACTCGGAGTCAACGGATATTCATAAAACCGTTTACGTAAAGAAACCACATTTCGCGGCTAACTCGGTGAAACAAGACCTACTAGCCACGAGTTCTGAAATCAAAATCCGAAAGGCCTGGATTGTTGAGCTCGAAAAGTAGTGCGAAATCAATCTAAAAATCACCGAATTCAGAACTCGGAGTCAACGGATATTCAGAAAACCGTTTAAGTAAAGAAACCACATTTCGCGGCTAAATAGTTGAATCGAGACCTGCTAGCCACGAGTTCTGAAATCGAAATCCGAAAACCCAGGATTGTAGAGCTCGAAATGTAGTGTGAAATCAAGCTAAAAATCACCGAATTCAGAACTCGGAGTCAACGGATATTCAGAAAACCGTTTACGTAAAGAAACCATATTTCGCGGCTAACTAGGTGAAACGAGACCTACTAGCCAGGAGTACTGAAATCAAAATCCGAAATGCCAGGATTGTAGAGCTCGAAAAGTAGTGTGAAATCAAGCTAAAAAACACCGAATTCAGAACTCGGAGTCAACGGATATTCATAAAACCGTTTACGTAAAGAAACCACATTTCGCGGCTAACTAGTTGAAACGAGACCTGCTAGCCACGAGTTCTGAAATCGAAATCCGAATCGCGAGGATTGTAGAGCTCGAAAAGTCGTGTGAAATCAAGCTAAAAATCACTGAATTCAGAACTCGGAGTCAACGGATATTCATAAAACCGTTTACGTAAAGAAACCACATTTCGCGGCTAAATAGGTGAATCGAGACCTACTAGCCACGAGTTCTGAAATCAAAATCCGAAATGCCAGGATGGTAGAGCTCGAAAAGTAGTGTGAAATCAAGCTAAAAATCACCGAATTCAGAACTCGTAGTCAAAGGATATTCATAAAATCGTTTACGTAAAGAAACCACATTTCGCGGCTAACTAGGTGAAACGAGACCTGCTAGCCACGAGTTCTGAAATCGAAATCCGAAAACCCAGGATTGTAGAGCTCGAAAAGTAGTGTGAAATCAAGCTAAAAATCACCGAATTCAGAACTCGGAGTCAACGGATATTCATAAAACCGTTTACGTAAAGAAACCACATTTCGCGGCTAACTAGGTGAAACGAGACCTGCTAGCCACGAGTTCTGAAATCGAAATCCGAAAACCCAGGATTGTAGAGCTCGAAATGTAGTGTGAAATCAAGCTAAAAATCACCGAATTCAGAACTCGGAGTCAACGGATATTCATAAAACCGTTTACGTAAAGAAACCATATTTCGCGGCTAACTAGGTGAAACGAGACCTGCTAGCCACGAGTTCTGAAATCAAAATCCGAAATGCCAGGATGGTAGAGCTCGAAAAGTAGTGTGAAATCAAGCTAAAAATCACCGAATTCAAAACTCGTAGTCAAAGGATATTCTTAAAATCGTTTATGTAAAGAAACCATATTTCACGGCTAACTAGGTGAAACGAGACCTGCTAGCCAGGAGTACTGAAATCAAAATCCGAAACGCCAGGATTGTAGAGCTCGAAAAGTAGTGTGAAATCAAGCTAAAAAACACCGAATTCAGAACTCGGAGTCAACGGATATTCATAAAACCGTTTACGTAAAGAAACCACATTTCGCGGCTAACTAGGTGAAACGAGACCTGCTAGCCACGAGTTCTGAAATCGAAATCCGAATCGCGGGGACTGTAGAGCTCGAAAAGTCGTGTGAAATCAAGCTAAAAATCACTGAATTCAGAACTCGGAGTCAACGGATATTCATAAAACCGTTTACGTAAAGAAACCACATTTCGCGGCTAAATAGGTGAATCGAGACCTACTAGCCACGAGTTCTGAAATCAAAATCCGAAATGCCAGGATGGTAGAGCTCGAAAAGTAGTGTGAAATCAAGCTAAAAATCACCGAATTCAGAACTCGTAGTCAAAGGATATTCTTAAAATCGTTTATGTAAAGAAACCACATTTCGCGGCTAACTAGGTGAAACGAGACCTACTAGCCAGGAGTACTGAAATCAAAATCCGAAACGCCAGGATTGTAGAGCTCGAAAAGTAGTGTGAAATCAAGCTAAAAAACACCGAATTCAGAACTCGGAGTCAACGGATATTCATAAAACCGTTTACGTAAAGAAACCACATTTCGCGGCTAACTAGGTGAAACGAGACCTGCTAGCCACGAGTTCTGAAATCGAAATCCGAATAGCGAGGATTGTAGAGCTCGAAAAGTCGTGTGAAATCAAGCTAAAAATCACTGAATTCAGAACTCGGAGTCAACGGATATTCATAAAGCCGTTTACGTAAAGAAACCACATTTCGCGGCTAACTAGGTGAAACGAGACCAACTATCCACGAGTTCTGAAATCAAAATCCGAAATGCCAGGATTGTAGAGCTCGAAAAGTTGTTTGAAATCAAGCTAAAAATCACCGAATTCAAAACTCGGAGTCAACGGATATTCATAAAACTGTTTACGAAAGGAAACTACGTTTCGCGGCTAAATAGGTGAAATGAGACCAACTATCCACGAGTTCTGAAATCAAAATCCAAAACGCGAGGATTGTAGAGCTCGAAAAGTAGTGTGAAATCAAGCTAAAAATCACTGAATTCAGAACTCGGAGTCAACGGATATTCATAAAACTGTTTACGAAAGGAAACTACGTTTCGCGGCTAAATAGGTGAAATGAGACCAACTATCCACGAGTTCTGAAATCAAAATCCGAAATGCGAGGATTGTAGAGCTCGAAAAGTAGTGCGAAATCAAGCTAAAAATCACTGAATTCAGAACTCGGAGTCAACGGATATTCATAAAACTGTTTACGTAAAGAAACCACATTTCGCGGCTAACTAGGTGAAACAAGACCTACTAGCCACGAGTTCTGAAATAAAAATCCGAAACTCCAGGATTGTTGAGCTCGAAAAGTAGTGCGAAATCAAGCTAAAAATCACCGAATTCAGAACTCGGAGTCAACGGATATTCAGAAAACCGTTTACGTAAAGAAACCATATTTCGCGGCTAAATAGGTGAATCAAGACCTGCTAACCACGAGTTCCGAAATCAAAATCCGAAAACCCAGGATTGTAGAGCTCGAAAAGTAGTGTGAAATCAAGCTAAAAATCATCGAATTCAGAACTCGGAGTCAACGGATATTCATAAAACCGTTTAAGTAAAGAAACCACATTTCGCGGATAAATAGGTGAATCGAGACCTACTAGCCACGAGTTCTGAAATCAAAATCCGAAATGCCAGGATGGTGGAGCTCGAAAAGTAGTGTTAAATCAAGCTAAAAATCACCGAATTCAGAACTCGTAGTCAAAGGATATTCATAAAATCGTTTACGTAAAGAAACCACATTTCGCGGCTAACTAGGTGAAACGAGACCTGCTAGCCATGAGTTCTGAAATCGAAATCCGAAAACCCAGGATTGTAGAGCTCGAAAAGTAGTGTGAAATCATGCTAAAAATCACCGAATTCAGAACTCGGAGTCAACGGATATTCATAAAACCGTTTACGTAAAGAAACCACATTTCGCGGCCAACTAGGTGAAACGAGACCTGCTAGCCACGAGTTCTGAAATCGAAATCCGAAAACCCAGGATTGTAGAGCTCGAAAAGTAGTGTGAAATCAAGCTAAAAATCACCGAATTCAGAACTCGAAGTCAACGGATATTCATAAAACCGTTTACGTAAAGAAACCACATTTCGCGGCTAACTAGGTGAAACGAGACCTGCTAGCCACGAGTTCTGAAATCGAAATCCGAAAACCCTGGATTGTAGAGCTCGAAATGTAGTGTGAAATCAAGCTAAAAATCACCGAATTCAGAACTCGGAGTCAATGGATATTCATAAAACCGTTTACGTAAATAAACCACATTTCGCGGCTAACTCGGTGAAACAAGACCTACTAGCCACGAGTTCTGAAATCGAAATCCGAAAGGCCAGGATTGTTGAGCTCGAAAAGTAGTGCGAAATCAATCTAAAAATCACCGAATTCAGAACTCGGAGTCAACGGATATTCAGAAAACCGTTTAAGTAAAGAAACCACATTTCGCGGCTAAATAGGTGAATCGAGACCTACTAGCCACGAGTTCTGAAATCAAAATCCGAAATGCCAGGATGGTAGAGCTCGAAAAGTAGTGTGAAATCAAGCTAAAAATCACCGAATTCAGAACTCGTAGTCAAAGGATATTCATAAAATCGTTTATGTAAAGAAACCACATTTCGCGGCTAACTAGGTGAAACGAGACCTACTAGCCAGGAGTACTGAAATCAAAATCCGAAACGCCAGGATTGTAGAGCTCGAAAAGTAGTGTGAAATCAAGCTAAAAATCACCGAATTCAGAACTCGGAGTCAACGGATATTCATAAAACCGTTTACGTAAAGAAACCACATTTCGCGGCTAACTAGGTGAAACGAGACCTGCTAGCCACGAGTTCTGAAATCGAAATCCGAATCGGGAGGATTGTAGAGCTCGAAAAGTAGTGTGAAATCAAGCTAAAAATCACTGAATTCAGAACTCGGAGTCAACGGATATTCATAAAACCGTTTACGTAAAGAAACCACATTTCGCGGCTAACTAGGTGAAACGAGACCAACTATCCACGAGTTCTGAAATCAAAATCCGAAATGCCAGGATTGTAGAGCTCGAAAAGTAGTTTGAAATCGAGCTAAAAATCACCGAATTCAAAACTCGGAGTCAACGGATATTCATAAAACTGTTTACGAAAGGAAACTACGTTTCGCGGCTAAATAGGTGAAATGAGACCAACTATCCACAAGTTCTGAAATCAAAATCCGAAACGCGAGGATTGTAGAGCTCGAAAAGTAGTGTGAAATCAAGCTAAAAATCACTGAATTCAGAACTCGGAGTCAACGGATATTCATAAAACTGTTTACGAAAGGAAACTACGTTTCGCGGCTAAATAGGTGAAATGAGACCAACTATCCACGAGTTCTGAAATCAAAATCCGAAATGCGAGGATTGTAGAGCTCGAAAAGTAGTGTGAAATCAAGCTAAAAATCACTGAATTCAGAACTCGGAGTCAACGGATATTCATAAAACTGTTTACGTAAAGAAACCACATTTCGCGGCTAACTAGGTGAAACAAGACCTACTAGCCACGAGTTCTGAAATAAAAATCCGAAACTCCAGGATTGTTGAGCTCGAAAAGTAGTGCGAAATCAAGCTAAAAATCACCGAATTCAGAACTCGGAGTCAACGGATTTTCAGAAAACCGTTTACGTAAAGAAACCATATTTCGCGGCTAAATAGGTGAATCAAGACCTGCTAACCACGAGTTCTGAAATCAAAATCCGAAAACCCAGGATTGTAGAGCTCGAAAAGTAGTGTGAAATCAAGCTAAAAATCATCGAATTCAGAACTCGGAGTCAACGGATATTCATAAAACCGTTTAAGTAAAGAAACCACATTTCGCGAATAAATACGTGAATCGAGACCTACTAGCCACGAGTTCCGAAATCAAAATCCGAAATGCCAGGTTGGTAGAGCTCGAAAAGTAGTGTGAAATCAAGCTAAAAATCACCGAATTCAGAACTCGTAGTCAAAGGATATTCATAAAATCGTTTACGTAAAGAAACCACATTTCGCGGCTAACTAGGTGAAACGAGACCTGCTAGCCACGAGTTCTGAAATCGAAATCCGAAAACCCAGGATTGTAGAGCTCGAAAAGTAGTGTGAAATCAAGCTAAAAATCACCGAATTCAGAACTCGGAGTCAACGGATATTCATAAAACCGTTTACGTAAAGAAACCACATTTCGCGGCCAACTAGGTGAAACGAGACCTGCTATCCCCGAGTTCTGAAATCGAAATCCGAAAACCCAGGATTGTAGAGCTCGAAAAGTAGTGTGAAATCAAGCTAAAAATCACCGAATTCAGAACTCGGAGTCAACGGATATTCATAAAACCGTTTACGTAAAGAAACCACATTTCGCGGCTAACTAGGTGAAACGAGACCTGCTAGCCACGAGTTCTGAAATCAAAATCCGAAACGCGAGGATTGTAGAGCTCGAAAAGTAGTGTGAAATCAAGCTAAAAATCACTGAATTCAGAACTCGGAGTCAACGGATATTCATAAAACCGTTTACGTAAAGAAACCACATTTCGCGGCTAACTAGGTGAAACGAGACCAACTATCCACGAGTTCTGAAATCAAAATCCGAAACTCCAGGATTGTAGAGCTCGAAAAGTAGTGTGAAATCAAGCTAAAAATCACCGAATTCAGAACTCGGAGTCAACGGATATTCATAAAACTGTTTACGGAAAGAAACCACGTTTCGCGGCTAACTAGGTGAAATGAGACCAACTATCCACGAGTTCTGAAATCAAAATCCAAAACACCAAGATTGTAGAGCTCGAAAAGTAGTGTGAAATCAAGCTAAAAATCACCGAATTCAGAACTCGGAGTCAACGGATATTCATAAAATCGTTTACGTAAAGAAACCACATTTCGCGGCTAACTAGGTGAAACGAGACCTGCTAGCCACGAGTTCTGAAATCAAAATACGAAACGCCAGGATTGTAGAGCTCGAAAAGTAGTGTGAAATCAAGCTAAAAATCACCGAATTCAGAACTCGGAGTCAACGGATATTCATAAAACCGTTTACGTAAAGAAACCACATTTCGCGGCTAACTAGGTGAAACGAGACCAACTATCCACGAGTTCTGAAATCAAAATCCAAAACGCCAAGATTGTAGAGCTCGAAAAGTAGTGTGAAATCAAGCTAAAAATCACCGAATTCAAAACTCGGAGTCAACGGATATTCATAAAACTGTTTACGGAAAGAAACCACGTTTCGCGGCTAACTAGGTGAAATGAGACCAACTATCCACGAGTTCTGAAATCAAAATCCGAAACGCGAGGATTGTAGAGCTCGAAAAGTAGTGTGAAATCAAGCTAAAAATCACTGAATTCAGAACTCGGAGTCAACGGATATTCAGAAAACCGTTTACGTAAAGAAACAATATTTCGCGGCTAAATAGGTGAATCAAGACCTGCTAACCACGAGTTCTGAAATCAAAATCCGAAAACCCAGGATTGTAGAGCTCGAAAAGTAGTGTGAAATCAAGCTAAAAATCATCGAATTCAGAACTCGGAGTCAACGGATATTCATAAAACCGTTTAAGTAAAGAAACGACATTTCGCGGATAAATAGGTGAATCGAGACCTACTAGCCACGAGTTCTGAAATCAAAATCCGAAATGCCAGGATGGTAGAGCTCGAAAAGTAGTGTGAAATCAAGCTAAAAATCACCGAATTCAGAACTCGTAGTCAAAGGATATTCATAAAATCGTTTACGTAAAGAAACCACATTTCGCGGCTAACTAGGTGAAACGAGACCTGCTAGCCACGAGTTCTGAAATCGAAATCCGAAAACCCAGGATTGTAGAGCTCGAAAAGTAGTGTGAAATCAAGATAAAAATCACCGAATTCAGAACTCGGAGTCAACGGATATTCATAAAACCGTTTACGTAAAGAAACCACATTTCGCGGCCAACTAGGTGAAACGAGACCTGCTAGCCACGAGTTCTGAAATCGAAATCCGAAAACCCAGGATTGTAGAGCTCGAAAAGTAGTGTGAAATCAAGCTAAAAATCACCGAATTCAGAACTCGGAGTCAACGGATATTCATAAAACCGTTTACGTAAAGAAACCACATTTCGCGGCTAACTAGGTGAAACGAGACCTGCTATCCACGAGTTCTGAAATCGAAATCCGAAACGCGAGGATTGTAGAGCTCGAAAAGTAGTGTGAAATCAAGCTAAAAATCACTGAATTCAGAACTCGGAGTCAACGGATATTCATAAAACCGTTTACGTAAAGAAACCACATTTCGCGGCTAACTAGGTGAAACGAGACCAACTATCCACGAGTTCTGAAATCAAAATCCGAAATGCCAGGATTGTAGAGCTCGAAAAGTAGTTTGAAATCAAGCTAAAAATCACCGAATTCAAAACTCGGAGTCAACGGATATTCATAAAACTGTTTACGTAAAGAAACCACATTTCGCGGCTAAATAGGTGAATCAAGACCTGCTAGCCACGAGTTCTGAAATCAAAATCCGAAACGCCAGGATTGTAGAGCTCGAAAAGTAGTGTGAAATCAAGCTAAAAATCACCGAATTCAAAACTCGGAGTCAACGGATATTCATAAAACTGTTTACGAAAAGAAACCACGTTTCGCGGCTAAATAGGTGAAATGAGACCAACTATCCACGAGTTCTGAAATCAAAATCCGAAACGCGAGGATTGTAGAGCTCGAAAAGTAGTGTGAAATCAAGCTAAAAATCACTGAATTCAGAACTCGGAGTCAACGGATATTCATAAAACCGTTTACGTAAAGAAACCACATTTTGCGGCTAACTAGGTGAAACGAGACCAACTATCCACGAGTTCTGAAATCAAAATCCGAAATGCCAGGATTGTAGAGCTTGAAAAGTAGTGTGAAATCAAGCTAAAAATCACCGAATTCAAAACTCGGAGTCAACGGATATTCATAAAACTGTTTACGTAAAGAAACCACATTTCGCGGCTAACTAGGTGAAAGGAGACCAACAATCCACGAGTTCTAAAATCAAAATCCGAAACACCAGGATTGTAGAGCTCGAAAAGTAGTGTGAAATCAAGCTAAAAATCACCGAATTCTGAACTCGTAGTCAAAGGATATTCATAAAATCGTTTACGTAAAGAAACCACATTTCGCGGCTAACTAGGTGAAACGAGACCTACTAGCCACGAGTTCTGAAATCAAAATACGAAACGCCAGGATTGTAGAGCTCGAAAAGTAGTGTGAAATCAAGCTAAAAATCACCGAATTCAGAACTCGGAGTCAATGGATATTCATAAAACCGTTTACGTAAAGAAACCACGTTTCGCGGCTACAAAGGTGAAATGAGACCAACTATCCACGAGTTCTGAAATCAAAATCCGAAACTCCAGGATTGTTGAACTCGAAAAGTAGTGTGAAATCAATCTAAAAATCACCGAATTCAAAACTCGGAGTCAACGGATATTCATAAAACTGTTTACGTAAAGAAACCACATTTCGCGGCTAAATAGGTGAATCAAGACCTGCTAGCCACGAGTTCTGAAATCAAAATCCGAAATACCAGGATGGTAGAGCTCGAAAAGTAGTGTGAAATCAAGCTAAAAATCACCGAATTCAGAACTCGTAGTCAACGGATATTCATAAAACCGTTTACGTAAAGAAACCACATTTCGCGGCTAACTAGGTGAAACGAGACCTGCTAGCCACGAGTTCTGAAATCGAAATCCGAAACGCGAGGATTGTAGAGCTCGAAAATTAGTGTGAAATCAAGCTAAAAATCACTGAATTCAGAACTCGGAGTCAACGGATATTCATAAAACCGTTTACGTAAAGAAACCACATTTCGCGGCTAACTAGGTGAAACGAGACCTGCTATCCACGAGTTTTGAAATCGAAATCCGAAAACCCAGGATTGTAGAGCTCGAAAAGTAGTGTGAAATCAAGCTAAAAATCACCGAATTCAGAACTCCGAGTCAAAGGATATTCATAAAACCGTTTACGTAAAGAAACCACATTTAGCGGCTAACTAGGTGAAACGAGACCTACTAGCCACGAGTTCTGAAATAAAAATCCGAAACGTCAAGATTGTAGAGCTCGAAAAGTAGTGTGAAATCAAGCTAAAAATCTCCGAATTCATAACTCGGAGTCAACGGATATTCATAAAACCGTTTACGTAAAGAAACCACATTCCGCGGCTAACTAGGTGAAAGGACACCTGCTAGCCACGAGTTCTGAAATCGAAATCCGAAAACCCAGGATTGTAGAGCTCGAAAAGTAGTGTGAAATCAAGCTAAAAATCACCGAATTCAGAACTCGGAGTCAATGGATATTCATAAAACCGTTTACGTAAAGAAACCACATTTTGCGGCTAACTAGGTGAAAACAGACCTACTAGCCACGAGTTCTGAAATCCAAATCCGAAACGCCAGGATTGTTGACCTCGAAAAGTAGTGCGAAATCAAGCTAAAAATCACCGAATTCAGAACTCGGAGTCAACGGATATTCGTAAAACCGTTTACGTAAAGAAACCACATTTCGCGGCTAAATAGGTGAAACGAGACCAACTAGCTACGAGTTCTGAAATCAAAATCCGAAACGCCAGGATGGTAGAGCTCAAAAAGTAGTGTGAAATCAAGCTAAAAATCACTGAATTCAGAACTCTGAGTCAACGAATATTCATAAAACCGTTTACGAAAAGAAACCACATTTCGCGGCTAACTAGGTGAAACGAGACCTACTAGCCACGAGTTCTGAAATCAAAATCCGAAACTCCAGGATCGTAGAGCTCGAAAAGTAGTGTGAAATCAAGCTAAAAATCACCGAATTCAGAACTCGGAGTCAACGGATATTCATAAAACCGTTTACGTAAAGAAACTACATTTTGCGTCTAACTAGGTGAAACGAGACCTACTAGCCACGAGTTCTGAAATGAAAATCCGAAAATCCAGGATCGTAGAGCTCGAAAAGTAGTGTGAAATCAAGCTAAAAATCACCGAATTCAGAACTCGGAGTCAACGGATATTCATAAAACCGTTTACGTAAAGAAACCACATTTTGCGGCTAACTAGGTGAAACAAGACCTACTAGCCACGAGTTCTGAAATCAAAATACAAAATGCCAGGATTGTAGAGCTCAAAAAGTAGTGTGAAATAATGCTAAAAATCACCGAATTTAGAACTCTGAGTCAACGGATATTCATAAAACCGTTTACGTAAAGAAACCACATTTCGCGGCTAACTAGGTGAAACGAGACCAACTAGCCACGAGTTCTGAAATCAAAATCCGAAACTCCAGGATCGTAGAGCTCGAAAAGTAGTATGAAATCAAGCTAAAAATCACCGAATTCAGAACTCGGAGTCAACGGATATTCATAAAACTGTTTACGTAAAGAAACCACACTTCGCGGCTAACTAGGTGAAACGAGACCAACTAGCCACGAGTTCTGAAATCAAAATCCAAAAACCCTGGATTGTAGAGCTCGAAAAGTAGTGTGAAATCAAGCTAAAAATCACCGAATTCAGAACTCGGAGTCAACGGATATTCATAAAACCGTTTACGTAAAGAAACCACATTTCGCGGCTAACTAGGTGAAACGAGACCTACTAGCCACGAGTTCTGAAATCAAAATCCGAAATTCCAGGATCGTAGAGCTCAAAAAGTAGTGTGAAATCAAGCTAAAAATCACCGAATTCAAAACTCGGAGTCAATGAATATTCATAAAACCGTTTACGTAAAGAAACCACATTTCGCGGCTAACTAGGTGAAAAGAGACCTACTAGCGACGAGTTCTGTAATCAAAATCCGAAATTCCAGGATTGTAGAGCTCGAAAAGTAGTGCGAAATCAAGCTAAAAATCACCGAATTCAGAACTCGGAGTCAACGGATATTCATAAAACCGTTTACGTAAAGAAACCACATTTCGCGGCTAACTAGGTGAAACGAGACCTACTAGCCACGAGTTATGAAATCAAAATCCGAAATGCCAGGATCGTAGAGCTCGAAAATTAGAGTGAAATCAAGCTAAAAATCACCGAATTCAGAACTCGGAGTCAACGGATATTCATAAAACCGTTTACGTAAAGAAATCACATTTTGCGGCTAACTAGATGAAACGAGACCTAATAGCCCCGAGTTCTGAAATCGAAATCCGAAAACCCAGGATTTTAGAGCTTGAAAAGTAGTGTGAAATCAAGCTAAAAATCAACGAATTCAGAACTCGGAGTCAACGGATATTCATAAAACCGTTTACGTAAAGAAACCACATTTTGCGGCTAACTAGGTGAAACGATACCAACTAGCCACGAGTTCTGAAATCAAAATCCGAAACGCCAGGATCGTAGAGCTCGAAAAGTAGTGTGAAATCAAGCTAAAAATCACCGAATTCAGAACTCGGAGTCAACGGATATTCATAAAACCGTTTACGTAAAGAAACCACATTTCGCGGCTAACTAGGTGAAACGAGACCAACTAGCCACGAGTTCTGAAATCAAAATCCGAAATCCCAGGATCGTAGAGCTCGAAAAGTAGTGTGAAATCAAGCTAAAAATCACCGAATTCAGAACTCGTAGTCAAAGGATATTCATAAAACTGTTTACGTAAAGAAACCACATTTTACGGCTAACTAGGTGAAACGAGACCAACTATCCACGAGTTCTGAAATCAAAATTCGAAACGCGAGGATTGTAGAGCTCGAAAAGTAGTGTGAAATCAAGCTAAAAATCACCGAATTCAGAACTCGGAGTCAAAGGATATTCATAAAACCGTTTACGTAAAGAAACCACATTTCGCGGCTAACTAGGTGAAACGAGACCTGCTAGCCACGAGTTCTGAAATCGAAATCCGAAAACCCAGGATTGTAGAGCTCAAAAATTAGTGTGAAATCAAGCTAAAAATCACCGAATTCAGAACTCGGAGTCGACGGATATTCATAAAACCGTTTACGTAAAGAAACCACATTTCGCGGCTAACTAGGTGAAACGAGACCTGCTAGCCACGAGTTCTGAAATCGAAATCCGAAAACCCAGGATTGTAGAGCTCGAAAAGTACTGTGAAATCAAGCTAAAAATCACCGAATTCAAAACTCGGAGTCAACGGATATTCATAAAACCGTTTACGTAAAGAAACCACATTTGGCGGCTAACTAGGTGAAACAAGACCTACTAGCCACGAGTTCTGAAATCAAAATACGAAATGCCAGGATTGTAGAGCTCGAAAAGTAGTGTGAAATAATGCTAAAAATCACCGAATTCAGAACTCGGAGTCAACGGATATTCATAAAACCGTTTACGTAAAGAAACCACATTTCGCGGCTAACTAGGTGAAACGAGACCTGCTAGCCACGAGTTCTGAAATCGAAATCCGAAAACCCAGGATTGTAGAGCTCGAAAATTAGTGTGAAATCAAGCTAAAAATCACCGAATTCAGAACTCGGAGTCGACGGATATTCATAAAACCGTTTACGTAAAGAAACCACATTTCGCGGCTAACTAGGTGAAACGAGACCTGCTAGCCACGAGTTCTGAAATCGAAATCCGAAAACCCAGGATTGTAGAGCTCGAAAAGTACTGTGAAATCAAGCTAAAAATCACCGAATTCAAAACTCGGAGTCAACGGATATTCATAAAACCGTTTACGTAAAGAAACCACATTTGGCGGCTAACTAGGTGAAACAAGACCTACTAGCCACGAGTTCTGAAATCAAAATACGAAATGCCAGGATTGTAGAGCTCGAAAAGTAGTGTGAAATAATGCTAAAAATCACCGAATTCAGAACTCGGAGTCAACGGATATTCATAAAACCGTTTACGTAAAGAAACCACATTTCGCGGCTAACTAGGTGAAACGAGACCAACTAGCCACGAGTTCTGAAATCAAAATCCGAAACTCCAGGATCGTAGAGCTCGAAAAGTAGTGTGAAATCAAGATAAAAATCACCGAATTCAGAACTCGGAGTCAACGGATATTCATAAAACTGTTTACGTAAAGAAACCACACTTCGCGGCTAACTAGGTGAAACGAGACCAACTAGCCACGAGTTCTGAAATCAAAACCCAAAAACCCTGGATTGTAGAGCTCGAAAAGTAGTGTGAAATCAAGCTAAAAATCACCGAATTCAGAACTCGGAGTCAACGGATATTCATAAAACCGTTTACGTAAAGAAACCACATTTCGCGGCTAACTAGGTGAAACGAGACCTACTATCCACGAGTTCTGAAATCAAAATCCGAAATTCCAGGATTGTAGAGCTCGAAAAGTAGTGTGAAATCAAGCTAAAAATCACCGAATTCAAAACTCGGAGTCAACGGATATTCATAAAACTGTTTACGTAAAGAAACCACATTTCGCGGCTAAATAGGTGAAACGAGACCAACTATACACGAGTTCTGAAATAAAAATCCGAAACGCGAGGATTGTAGATCTCGAAAAGTAGTGTGAAATCAAGCTAAAAATCACTGAATTCAGAACTCGGAGTCAACAGATATTCATAAAACCGTTTACGTAAAGAAACCACATTTCGCGGCTAATTAGGTGAAACAAGACCTACTAGCCACGTATTCTGAAATCAAAATCCGAAATCCCAGAATTTGTTGAGCTCGAAAAGTAGTGCGAAATGAAGCGAAAAATCACCGAATTCAGAACTCCGAGTCAACGGATATTCAGAAAACCGTTTACGTAAAGAAACCAAATTTCGCGGCTAAATAGGTGAATCGAGACCTACTAGCCACGAGTTCTGAATTCAAAATCCGAAATTCCATGGATGGTAGAGCTCGAAAAGTAGTGTGAAATCAAGCTAAAAATCACCGAATTCAGAACTCGTAGTCAAAGGATATTCATAAAATCGCTTACGTAAAGAAACCACATTTCGCGGCTAACTAGGTGAAACGAGACCTACTAGCCACGAGTTCTGAAATCAAAATCCGAAATGCCAGGATTGTAGAGCTCGAAAAGTAGCGAGAAATAAAGCTAAAAATCACCGAATTCAGAACTTGGAGTCAACGGATATTCATAAAACCGTTTACGTAAAGAAACCACATTTCGCGGCTAACTAGGTGAAACGAGACCTGCTAGCCACGAGTTCTGAAATCAAAATCCGAAAACCCAGGATTGTAGAGCTCAAAAAGTAGTATGAAATCAAGCTAAAAATCACCGAATTCAGAACTCGGAGTCAACGGATATTCATAAAACTGTTTACGTAAAGAAACCACACTTCGCGGCTAACTAGGTGAAACGAGACCAACTAGCCACGAGTTCTGAAATCAAAATCCAAAAACCCTGGATTGTAGAGCTCGAAAAGTAGTGTGAAATCAAGCTAAAAATCACCGAATACAAAACTCGGAGTCAACGGATATTCTTAAAACCGTTTACGTAAAGAAACCAAATTTCGCGGCTAACTAGGTGAAACGAGACCTACTAGCCACGAGTTATGAAATCAAAATCCGAAAAGCCAGGATCGTAGAGCTCGAAAAGTAGAGTGAAATCAAGCTAAAAATCGCCGAATTCAGAACTCGGAGGCAACGGATATTCATAAAACCGTTTACGTAAAGAAACCACATTTCGCGGCTAACTAGATGAAACGAGACCTACTAGCCACGAGTTCTGAAATCGAAATCCGAAAACCCAGCATTTTAGAGCTCGAAAAGTAGTGTGAAATCAAGCTAAAGATCACCGAATTCAGAACTCGGAGTCAACGGATATTCATAAAACGGTTTACGTAAAGAAACCACATTTCGCGGCTAACTAGGTGAAACGAGACCAACTAGCCACGAGTTCTGAAATCAAAATCCAAAAACCCTGGATTGTAGAGCTCGAAAAGTAGTGTGAAATCAAGCTAAAAATCACCGAATTTAGAACTCGGAGTCAACGGATATTCATAAAACCGTTTACGTAAAGAAACCACATTTCGCGGCTAACTAGGTGAAACGAGACCTACTAGCCACGAGTTCTGAAATCAAAATCCGAAATTCCAGGATTTTAGAGCTCGAAAAGTAGTGGGAAATCAAGCTAAAAATCACTGAATTCAGAACTCGGAGTCAACGGATATTCATAAAACTGTTTACGTAAAGAAACCACATTTCGCGGCTAACTAGGTGAAACGATACCAACTAGCCACGAGTTCTGAAATCAAAATCTGAAACGCCAGGATCGTAGAGCTCAAAAAGTAGTGTGAAATCAAGCTAAAAATCACCGAATTCAGAACTCGGAGTCAATGGATATTCATAAAATCGTTTACGTAAAGAAACCACATTTCGCGGCTAACTAGGTGAAACGAGACCTACTAGCGACGAGTTCTGTAATCAAAATCCGAAATTCCAGGATTGTAGAGCTCGAAAAGTAGTGTGAAATCAAGCTAAAAATCACAGAATTCAGAACTCGGAGTCAACGGATATTCATAAAACCGTTTACGTAAAGAAACCACATTTCGCGGCTAACTAGGTGAAACGAGACCTACTAGCCACGAGTTATGAAATCAAAATCCGAAATCCCAGGATTGTAGAGCTCGAAAATTAGAGTGAAATCAAGCTAAAAATCACCGAATTCAGAACTCGGAGTCAACGGATATTCATAAAACCGTTTACGTAAAGAAATCACATTTTGCGGCTAACTAGATGAAACGAGACCTACTAGCCCCGAGTTCTGAAATCGAAATCCGAAAACCCAGGATTTTAGAGCTTGAAAAGTAGTGTGAAATCAAGCTAAAAATCACCGAATTCAGAACTCGGAGTCAACGGATATTCATAAAACCGTTTACGTAAAGAAACCACATTTTGCGGCTAACTAGGTGAAACGATACCAACTAGCCACGAGTTCTGAAATCAAAATCCGAAATGCCAGGATCGTAGAGCTCGAAAAGTAGTGTGAAATCAAGCTAAAAATCACCGAATTCAGAACTCGGAGTCAACGGATATTCATAAAACCGTTTACGTAAAGAAACCACATTTCGCGGCTAACTAGGTGAAACGAGACCAACTAGCCACGAGTTCTGAAATCAAAATCCAAAACTCCAGGATCGTAGAGCTCGAAAAGTAGTGTGAAATCAAGCCAAAAATCACCGAATTCAGAACTCGGAGTCAAAGGATATTCATAAAACTGTTTACGTAAAGAAACCACACTTCGCGGCTAACTAGGTGAAACGAGACCAACTAGCCACGAGTTCTGAAATCAAAATCCAAAAACCCTGGATTGTAGAGCTCGAAAAGTAGTGTGAAATCAAGCGAAAAATTACCGAATTCAAAACTCGGAGTCAACGGATATTCATAAAACTGTTTACGTAAAGAAACCACATTTCGCGGCTAAATAGGTGAAACGAGACCAACTATACACGAGTTCTGAAATAAAAATCCGAAACGCGAGGATTGTAGATCTCGAAAAGTAGTGTGAAATCAAGCTAAAAATCACTGAATTCAGAACTCGGAGTCAACAGATATTCATAAAACCGTTTACGTAAAGAAACCACATTTCGCGGCTAATTAGGTGAAACAAGACCTACTATCCACGTATTCTGAAATCAAAATCCGAAATCCCAGGATTGTTGAGCTCGAAAAGTAGTGCGAAATGAAGCTAAAAATCACCGAATTGAGAACTCCGAGTCAACGGATATTCAGAAAACCGTTTACGTAAAGAAACCAAATTTCGCGGCTAAATAGGTGAATCGAGACCTACTAGCCACGAGTTCTGAATTCAAAATCCGAAATTCCATGGATGGTAGAGCTCGAAAAGTAGTGTGAAATCAAGCTAAAAATCACCGAATTCAGAACTCGTAGTCAAAGGATATTCATAAAATCGCTTACGTAAAGAAACCACATTTCGCGGCTAACTAGGTGAAACGAGACCTACTAGCCACGAGTTCTGAAATCAAAATCCGAAATGCCAGGATTGTAGAGCTCGAAAAGTAGTGTGAAATCAAGCTAAAAATCACCGAATTCAGAACTCGGAGTCAACGGATATTCATAAAACCGTTTACGTAAAGAAACCACATTTCGCGGCTAACTAGGTGAAACGAGACCTACTAGCCACGAGTTCTGAAATCAAAATCCGAAATTCCAGGATTGTAGAGCTCGAAAAGTAGTGTGAAATCAAGCTAAAAATCACCGAATTCAAAACTCGGAGTCAACGGATATTCATAAAACTGTTTACGTAAAGAAACCACATTTCGCGGCTAAATAGGTGAAACGAGACCAACTATACACGAGTTCTGAAATAAAAATCCGAAACACGAGGATTGTAGATCTCAAAAAGTAGTGTGAAATCAAGCTAAAAATCACTGAATTCAGAACTCGGAGTCAACAGATATTCATAAAACCGTTTACGTAAAGAAACCACATTTCGCGGCTAATTAGGTGAAACAAGACCTACTAGCCACGTATTCTGAAATCAAAATCCGAAATCCCAGAATTTGTTGAGCTCGAAAAGTAGTGCGAAATGAAGCTAAAAATCACCGAATTCAGAACTCCGAGTCAACGGATATTCAGAAAACCGTTTACGTAAAGAAACCAAATTTCGCGGCTAAATAGGTGAATCGAGACCTACTAGCCACGAGTTCTGAATTCAAAATCCGAAATTCCATGGATGGTAGAGCTCGAAAAGTAGTGTGAAATCAAGCTAAAAATCACCGAATTCAGAACTCGTAGTCAAAGGATATTCATAAAATCGCTTACGTAAAGAAACCACATTTCGCGGCTAACTAGGTGAAACGAGACCTACTAGCCACGAGTTCTGAAATCAAAATCCGAAATGCCAGGATTGTAGAGCTCGAAAAGTAGCGAGAAATAAAGCTAAAAATCACCGAATTCAGAACTTGGAGTCAACGGATATTCATAAAACCGTTTACGTAAAGAAACCACATTTCGCGGCTAACTAGGTGAAACGAGACCTGCTAGCCACGAGTTCTGAAATCGAAATCCGAAAACCCAGGATTGTAGAGCTCGAAAAGTAGTGTGAAATCAAGCTAAAAATCAGTGAATTCAGAACTCGGAGTCAACGGATATTCATAAAACCGTTTACGCAAAGAAACCACATTTCGCGGCTAACTAGGTGAAACGAGACCAACTATCCACGAGTTCTGAAATCAAAATCCGAAACTCCAGGATCGTAGAGCTCGAAAAGTAGTGTGAAATCAAGCTAAAAATCACCGAATACAGAACTCGGAGTCAACGGATATTCTTAAAACCGTTTACGTAAAGAAACCAAATTTCGCGGCTAACTAGGTGAAACGAGACCTACTAGCCACGAGTTATGAAATCAAAATCCGAAAAGCCAGGATCGTAGAGCTCGAAAAGTAGAGTGAAATCAAGCTAAAAATCGCCGAATTCAGAACTCGGAGGCAACGGATATTCATAAAACCGTTTACGTAAAGAAACCACATTTCGCGGCTAACTAGATGAAACGAGACCTACTAGCCACGAGTTCTGAAATCGAAATCCGAAAACCCAGCATTTTAGAGCTCGAAAAGTAGTGTGAAATCAAGCTAAAGATCACCGAATTCAGAACTCGGAGTCAACGGATATTCATAAAACGGTTTACGTAAAGAAACCACATTTCGCGGCTAACTAGGTGAAACGAGACCAACTAGCCACGAGTTCTGAAATCAAAATCCAAAAACCCTGGATTGTAGAGCTCGAAAAGTAGTGTGAAATCAAGCTAAAAATCACCGAATTTAGAACTCGGAGTCAACGGATATTCATAAAACCGTTTACGTAAAGAAACCACATTTCGCGGCTAACTAGGTGAAACGAGACCTACTAGCCACGAGTTCTGAAATCAAAATCCGAAATTCCAGGATTTTAGAGCTCGAAAAGTAGTGGGAAATCAAGCTAAAAATCACTGAATTCAGAACTCGGAGTCAACGGATATTCATAAAACTGTTTACGTAAAGAAACCACATTTCGCGGCTAACTAGGTGAAACGAGACCTACTAGCCACGAGTTCTGAAATCAAAATATGAAATGCCAGGATTGTAGATCTCGAAAAGTAGTGTGAAATAATGCTAAAAAACACCGAATTTAAAATTCGGAGTCAACGGATATTCGTAAAACCGTTTACGTAAAGAAACCACATTTCGCGGCTAACTAGGTGAAACAAGACCTACTAGCCACGAGTTCTGAAATCAAAATCCGAAACGCCAGGATTGTTGAGCTCGAAAAGTAGTGTGAAATGAAGCTAAAAATCACCGAATTCAAAACTCGGAGTCAACGGATATTCATAAAACCGTTTACGTAAAGAAACCACTTTTCGCGGCTAAATAGGTGAAACGAGACCAACTAGCCACGAGTTCTGAAATCAAAATCCGAAAAGCTAGGATGGTAGAGCTCGAAAAGTAGTGTGAAATCAAGCTAAAAATCACCGAATTCAGAACTCTGAGTCAACGGATATTCATAAAACCGTTTACGTAAAGAAATCACATTTCGCGGCTAACTAGGTGAAACGAGATCTACTAGCCACGAGTTCTGAAATCAAAATCCGAAACACCAGGATTGTAGAGCTCGAAAAGTAGTGTGAAATCAAGCTAAAAATCACCGAATTCAAAACTCGAAGTCAATGGATATTCATAAAACCGTTTACGTAAAGAAACCACATTTCGCGGCTAAATAGGTGAAACGAGACCAACTATCCACGAGTTCTGAAATAAAAATCCGAAACACGAGGATTGTAGAGCTCGAAAAGTAGTGTGAAATCAAGCTAAAAATCACCGAATTCAGAACTCGTAGTCAAAGGATATTCATAAAATCGTTTACGTAAAGAAACCACATTTCGCGGCTAACTAGGTGAAACGAGACCTACTAGCCACGAGTTCTGAAATCAAAATCCGAAATGTCAGGATGGTAGAGCTCGAAAAGTAGTGTGAAATCAAGATAAAAATCACCGAATTCAGAACTCGGAGTCAACGGATATTCATAAAACCGTTTACGTAAAGAAACCACATTTCGCGGCTAACTAGGTGAAACAAGACCTACTAGCCACGAGTTCTGAAATCAAAATCCGAAATGCCAGGATGGTAGAGCTCGAAAAGTAGTGTGAAATCAAGCTAAAAATCACCGAATTCAGAACTCGGAGTCAAAGGATATTCATAAAACCGTTTACGTAAAGAAACCACATTTCGCGTCTAACTAGGTGAAACGAGACCTCCTAGCCACGAGTTCTGAAATCAAAATCCGAAATGCCTGGATTGTAGAGCTCGAAAAGTAGTGTGAAATCAAGCTAAAAATCACCAAATTCAGAACTCGGAGTCAACAGATATTCATAAAAGCGTTTACGTAAAGAAACCACATTTCGCGGCTAACTAGGTGAAACGAGACCTACTAGCCACGAGTTCTGAAATCAAAATCCGAAATACCAGGATTGTAGAGCTCGAAAATTGGTGTGAAATCAAGCTAAAAATCACCGAATTCAGAACTCGGAGTCAACGGATATTCATAAAACCGTTTACGTAAAGAAACCACATTTCGAGGCTAACTAGGTGAAACGAGACCTACTAGCCACGAGTTCTGAAATCAAAATCCGAAACACCAGGATTGTAGAGCTCAAAAAGTAGTGTGAAATCAAGCTAAAAATCACCGAATTCAGAACTCGGAGTCAATGGATATTCATAAAACCGTTTACGTAAAGAAACCACATTTCGCGGCTAACTAGGTGAAACGAGACCTACTAGCCACGAGTTCTGAAATCAAAATCCGAAATACCAGGATTGTAGAGCTCGAAAAGTAGTGTGAAATCAAGCTAAAAATCACCGAATTCAAAACTCGAAGTCAATGGATATTCATAAAACCGTTTACGTAAAGAAACCACATTTCGCGGCTAAATAGGTGAAACGAGACCAACTATCCACGAGTTCTGAAATAAAAATCCGAAACACGAGGATTGTAGAGCTCGAAAAGTAGTGTGAAATCAAGCTAAAAATCACCGAATTCAGAACTCGTAGTCAAAGGATATTCATAAAATCGTTTACGTAAAGAAACCACATTTCGCGGCTAACTAGGTGAAACGAGACCTACTAGCCACGAGTTCTGAAATCAAAATCCGAAATGTCAGGATGGTAGAGCTCGAAAAGTAGTGTGAAATCAAGATAAAAATCACCGAATTCAGAACTCGGAGTCAACGGATATTCATAAAACCGTTTACGTAAAGAAACCACATTTCGCGGCTAACTAGGTGAAACAAGACCTACTAGCCACGAGTTCTGAAATCAAAATCCGAAATGCCAGGATGGTAGAGCTCGAAAAGTAGTGTGAAATCAAGCTAAAAATCACCGAATTCAGAACTCGGAGTCAAAGGATATTCATAAAACCGTTTACGTAAAGAAACCACATTTCGCGTCTAACTAGGTGAAACGAGACCTCCTAGCCACGAGTTCTGAAATCAAAATCCGAAATGCCTGGATTGTAGAGCTCGAAAAGTAGTGTGAAATCAAGCTAAAAATCACCAAATTCAGAACTCGGAGTCAACAGATATTCATAAAAGCGTTTACGTAAAGAAACCACATTTCGCGGCTAACTAGGTGAAACGAGACCTACTAGCCACGAGTTCTGAAATCAAAATCCGAAATACCAGGATTGTAGAGCTCGAAAATTGGTGTGAAATCAAGCTAAAAATCACCGAATTCAGAACTCGGAGTCAACGGATATTCATAAAACCGTTTACGTAAAGAAACCACATTTCGAGGCTAACTAGGTGAAACGAGACCTACTAGCCACGAGTTCTGAAATCAAAATCCGAAACACCAGGATTGTAGAGCTCAAAAAGTAGTGTGAAATCAAGCTAAAAATCACCGAATTCAGAACTCGGAGTCAATGGATATTCATAAAACCGTTTACGTAAAGAAACCACATTTCGCGGCTAACTAGGTGAAACGAGACCTACTAGCCACGAGTTCTGAAATCAAAATCCGAAATACCAGGATTGTAGAGCTCGAAAATTGGTGTGAAATCAAGCTAAAAATCACCGAATTCAGAACTCGGAGCAACGGATATTCATAAAACCGTTTACGTAAAGAAACTACATTTCGCGTCTAACTAGGTGAAACGAGACCTACTAGCCACGAGTTCTGAAATCGAAATCCGAAATACCAGGATTGTAGAGCTCGAAAAGTAGTGTGAAATCAAGCTAAAAATCACCGAATTCAGAACTCGGAGTCAACGGATACTTATACAACCATTTACGTAAAGAAACCACATTTCGCGGCTAACTAGGTGAAATAAAACCTACTAGCCACGAGTTCTGAAATCAAAATCCGAAACGCCAGTATTGTAGAGCTCGAAAAGTAGTGTGAAATCAAGCTAAAAATCTCCGAATTCGGAACTCGAAGTCAATGGATATTCATAAAACCGTTTACGTAAAGAAACCACATTTCGCGGCTAACTAGGTGAAACGAGACCTACTAGCCACGAGTTCTGAAATCAAAATCCGAAACGCCAGGATTGTAGATCTCGAAAAGTAGTATGAAATCAAGCTGAAAATCACCGAATTCAGAACTCGGAGTCAGCGGATATTCATAAAACCGTTTACGTAAAGAAACCACATTTCGCGGCTAACTAGGTGAAATGAGACCTACTAGCCACGTGTTCTGAAATGAAAATACGAAAATCCAGGATTGTAGAGCTCAAAAACTAGTGTGAAATCAAGCTAAAAATCACCGAATTCAGAACTAGGAGTCAACGGATATTTATAAAACCGTTTACGTAAAGAAACCACATTTCGCGGCTAACTAGTTGAAACGAGACCTACTATCCACGAGTTCTGAAATCAAAATCCGAAACGCCAGTATTGTAGAGCTCGAAAAGTAGTGTGAAATCAAGCTAAAAATCACCGAATTCAGAACTCGGAGTCAACGGATATTCATAAAACCGTTTACGTAAAGAAACCACATTTCGCGGCTAACTAGGTGAAACGAGACCTACTAGCCACGAGTTCTGAAATCAAAATCCGAAATTCCAGGATTGTAGAGCTCGAAAAGTAGTGTGAAATCAAGCTAAAAATCACTGAATTCAGAACTCGGAGTCAACGCATATTCATAAAACTGTTTACGTAAAGAAACCACATTTCGCGGCTAACTAGGTGAAACGAGACCAACTAGCCACGAGTTCTGAAATCAAAATCCGAAACTCCAGGATCGTAGAGCTCGAAAAGTAGTGTGAAATCAAGCAAAAAATCACCGAATTCAGAACTCGGAGTTAATGGATATTCATAAAACCGTTTACGTAAAGAAACCACATTTTGCGGCTAACTAGGTGAAACGAGACCTACTGGCCACGAGTTCTGAAATCAAAATCCGAAATGCCAGGGTTGTAAAGCTCGAAAAGTAGTGTGAAATCAAGCTAAAAATCATCGAATTGAGAACTCGGAGTCAACGGATATTCATAAAACCGTTTACGTAAAGAAACCACATTTCGCGGCTAACTAGATGAAACGAGACCTACTAGCCACAAGTTATGAAATCAAAATCCGAAATGCCAGGATCGTAGAGCTCGAAAAGTAGAGTGAAATCAAGCTAAAAATCACCGAATTCAGAACTCGGAGTCAACGGATATTCATAAAACCGTTTACGTAAAGAAACCACATTTCGCGGCTAACTAGGTGAATCGTGACCTACTAGCCACGAGTTCTGAAATAGAAATCCGAAATGCCAGGATTGTAGAGCTCGAAAAGTAGTGTGAAATCAAGCTAAAAATCACCGAATTCAGAACTCGGAGTCAACGGATATTCATAAAACCGTTTACGTAAAGAAACCACATTTCGCGGCTAACTAGGTGAAACGAGACCTACTAGCCACGAGTTCTGAAATCAAAATTCGAAATACCAGGATTGTAGAGCTCGAAAAGTAGTGTGAAATCAAGCTAAAAATCACCGAATTCAGAACTCGGAGTCAACGGATATTTATAAAACCGTTTACGTAAAGAAACCACATTTCGCGGCTAACTAGGTGAAAGGAGACCTACTAGCCACGAGTTCTGAAATCAAAATCCTAAATGGCAGGATTGTAGAGCTCGAAAAGTAGTGTGAAATCAAGCTAAAAATCACCGAATTCAGAACTCGGAGTCAACGGATATTCATAAAACCGTTTACGTAAAGAAACCACATTTCGAGGCTAACTAGGTGAAACGAGACCTACTAGCCACGAGTTCTGAAATCAAAATACGAAACACCAGGATTGTAGAGCTCAAAAAGTAGTGTGAAATCAAGCTAAAAATCACCGAATTCAGAACTCGGAGTCAATGGATATTCATAAAACCGTTTACGTAAAGAAACCACATTTCGCGGCTAACTAGGTGAAACGAGACCTACTAGCCACGAGTTCTGAAATCAAAATCCGAAATACCAGGATTGTAGAGCTCGAAAATTGGTGTGAAATCAAGCTAAAAATCACCGAATTCAGAACTCGGAGCAACGGATATTCATAAAACCGTTTACGTAAAGAAACTACATTTCGCGTCTAACTAGGTGAAACGAGACCTACTAGCCACGAGTTCTGAAATGAAAATCCGAAAATCCAGGATTGTAGAGCTCGAAAAGTAGTGTGAAATCATGCTAAAAATCACCGAATTCAGAACTTGGAGTCAACGGATATTTATAAAACCATTTACGTAAAGAAACCACATTTCGCGGCTAACTAGGTGAAATAAAACCAACTAGCCACGAGTTCTGAAATCAAAATCCGAAACGCCAGTATTGTAGAGCTCGAAAAGTAGTGTGAAATCAAGCTAAAAATCTCCGAATTCGGAACTCGAAGTCAATGGATATTCATAAAACCGTTTACGTAAAGAAACCACATTTCGCGGCTAACTAGGTGAAACGAGACCTACTAGCCACGAGTTCTGAAATCTAAATCCGAAACGCCAGGATTGTAGATCTCGAAAAGTAGTATGAAATCAAGCTGAAAATCACCGAATTCAGAACTCGGAGTCAGCGGATATTCATAAAACCGTTTACGTAAAGAAACCACATTTCGCGGCTAACTAGGTGAAATGAGACCTACTAGCCACGAGTTCTGAAATGAAAATACGAAAATCCAGGATTGTAGAGCTCAAAAAGTAGTGTGAAATCAAGCTAAAAATCACCGAATTCAGAACTAGGAGTCAACGGATATTTATAAAACCGTTTACGTAAAGAAACCACATTTCGCGGCTAACTAGTTGAAACGAGACCTACTATCCACGAGTTCTGAAATCAAAATCCGAAACCCCAGGATTGTAGAGCTCGAAAAGTAGTGTGAAATCAAGCTAAAAATCACCGAATTCAGAACTCGGAGTCAACGAATATTCATAAAACCGTTTACGTAAAGAAACCACGTTTCGCGGCTAACTAGGTGAAACGAGAGCTACTAGCCACGAGTTCTGAATTCAAAATCCGAAACGCCAGGATTGTAGATCTCGAAAAGTAGTATGAAATCAAGCTGAAAATCACCGAATTCAGAACTCGGAGTCAGCGGATATTCATAAAACCGTTTACGTAAAGAAACCACATTTCGCGGCTAACTAGGTGAAATGAGACCTACTAGCCACGAGTTCTGAAATGAAAATACGAAAATCCAGGATTGTAGAGCTCAAAAAGTAGTGTGAAATCAAGCTAAAAATCACCGAATTCAGAACTAGGAGTCAACGGATATTTATAAAACCGTTTACGTAAAGAAACCACATTTCGCGGCTAACTAGTTGAAACGAGACCTACTATCCACGAGTTCTGAAATCAAAATCCGAAACCCCAGGATTGTAGAGCTCGAAAAGTAGTGTGAAATCAAGCTAAAAATCACCGAATTCAGAACTCGGAGTCAACGAATATTCATAAAACCGTTTACGTAAAGAAACCATGTTTCGCGGCTAACTAGGTGAAACGAGAGCTACTAGCCACGAGTTCTGAATTCAAAATCCGAAACGCCAGGATTGTAGAGCTCGAAAAGTAGTGTGAAATCAAGCTAAAAATCACCGAATTCAGAACTCTGAGTCAACTGATATTCATAAAACTGTTTACGTCAAGAAACCACATTTCGCGGCCAACTAGGTGAAACGAGAACTACTAGCCACGAATTCTGAAATCAAAATCCAAAACGCCAGGATTGTAGATCTCAAAAAGTAGTGTGAAATCAAGCTGAAAATCACCGAATTCAGAACTCGGAGTCAACGGATATTCATAAAACCGTTTACCTAAAGAAACCACATTTCGCGGCTAACTAGGTGAAATGAGACCTACTAAGCACGAGTTCTGAAATCAAAATCCGAACGCCAGTATTGTAGAGCTCGAAAAAAAGTGTGAAATCAAGCTAAAAATCACAGAATTCGGAACTCGAAGTCAATGGATATTCATAAAACCGTTTACGTAAAGAAACCACATTTCGCGGCTAACTAGGTGAAACGAAACCTACTAGCCACGAGTTCTGAAATCAAAATCCGAAACGGCAGGATTGTAGATCTCGAAAAGTAGTGTGAAATCAAGCTAAAAATCACCGAAAATCAGAACTCGGAGTCAACGAATATTCATAAAACCGTTTACGTAAAGAAACCACATTTCGCGGCTAACTAGGTGAAACAAGACCTACTAGTCACGAGTTCTGAAATTGAAATCCGAAACGCCAGGATTGTAGAGCTCGAAAAGTAGTGTCAAATCAAGCTAAAAATCACCGAATTCAGAACTCGGGTCAACGGATATTCATAAAACCGTTTACCTAAAGAAACCACATTTCGCGGCTAACTAGGTGAAACGAGACCTACTAGCCACGAGTTCTGAAATCAAAATCCGAAACACCAAGATTGTAGAGCTCAAAAAGTAGTGTGAAATCATGCTAAAAATCACCGAATTCAGAACTCGGAGTCAACGAATATTCATAAAACCGTTTACGTAAAGAAACCACGTTTCGCGGCTAACTAGGTGAAACGAGAGCTACTAGCCACGAGTTCTGAATTAAAAATCCAAAATGCCAGGATTGTGGAGCTCGAAAAGTAGTGTGAAATCAAGCTAAAAATCACCGAATTCAGAACTCGGAGTCAACGGATATTCATAAAACCGTTTACGTAAAGAAACCACATTTCGCGGCTAACTTGGTGAAACAAGACCTACTAGTCACGAGTTCTGAAATTAAAATCCGAAACTCCAGGATTGTAGAGCTCGAAAAGTAGTGTCAAATCAAGCTAAAAATCACCGAATTCAGAACTCGGGTCAACGGATATTCATAGAACCGTTTACCTAAAGAAACCACATTTCGCGGCTAACTAGGTGAAACGAGACCTACTAGCCACGAGTTCTGAAATCAAAATCCGAAACACCAAGATTGTAGAGCTCGAAAAGTAGTGTGAAATCAAGCTAAAAATCTCCGAATTCGGAACTCGAAGTCAATGGATATTCATAAAACCGTTTACGTAAAGAAACAACATTTCGCGGCTAACTAGGTGAAACGAGACCTACTAGCCACGAGTTCTGAAATCAAAATCCGAAATGCCAGGATTGTAGATCTCGAAAAGTAGTATGAAATCAAGCTGAAAATCACCGAATTCAGAACTCGGAGTCCGCGGATATTCATAAAACCGTTTACGTAAAGAAACCACATTTCGCGGCTAACTAGGTGAAATGAGACCTACTAGCCACGAGTTCTGAAATGAAAATACGAAAATCCAGGATTGTAGAGCTCAAAAAGTAGTGTGAAATCAAGCTAAAAATCACCGAATTCAGAACTAGGAGTCAACGGATATTTATTAAACCGTTTACGTAAAGAAACCACATTTCGCGGCTAACTAGTTGAAACGAGACCTACTATCCACGAGTTCTGAAATCAAAATCCGAAACCCCAGGATTGTAGAGCTCGAAAAGTAGTGTGAAATCAAGCTAAAAATCACCGAATTCAGAACTCGGAGTCAACGAATATTCATAAAACCGTTTACGTAAAGAAACCACGTTTCGCGGCTAACTAGGTGAAACGAGAGCTACTAGCCACGAGTTCTGAATTCAAAATCCGAAACGCCAGGATTGTAGAGCTCGAAAAGTAGTGTGAAATCAAGCTAAAAAT
Source organism: Euonymus europaeus (assembly GCA_963580455.1). Lineage (NCBI taxonomy): Eukaryota > Viridiplantae > Streptophyta > Magnoliopsida > Celastrales > Celastraceae > Euonymus > Euonymus europaeus. Next base: position 1,502,606 of record OY756964.1, read on the forward strand.
CACCGAATTCAGAACTCTGAGTCAACTGATATTCATAAAACTGTTTACGTCAAGAAACCACATTTCGCGGCCAACTAGGTGAAACGAGAACTACTAGCCACGAATTCTGAAATCAAAATCCAAAACGCCAGGATTGTAGATCTCAAAAAGTAGTGTGAAATCAAGCTGAAAATCACCGAATTCAGAACTCGGAGTCAACGGATATTCATAAAACTGTTTACCTAAAGAAACCACATTTCGCGGCTAACTAGGTGAAATGAGACCTACTAAGCACGAGTTCTGAAATCAAAATCCGAACGCCAGTATTGTAGAGCTCGAAAAAAAGTGTGAAATCAAGCTAAAAATCACCGAATTCGGAACTCGAAGTCAATGGATATTCATAAAACCGTTTACGTAAAGAAACCACATTTCGCTGCTAACTAGGTGAAACGAAACCTACTAGCCACGAGTTCTGAAATCAAAACCCGAAATGGCAGGATTGTAGATCTCGAAAAGTAGTGTGAAATCAAGCTAAAAATCACCGAATTCAGAACTCGGAGTCAACGAATATTCATAAAACCGTTTACGTAAAGAAACCACATTTCGCGGCTAACTAGGTGAAACAAGACCTATTAGTCACGAGTTCTGAAATTAAAATCCGAAACGCCAGGATTGTAGAGCTCGAAAAGTAGTGTCAAATCAAGCTAAAAATCACCGAATTCAGAACTCGGGTCAACGGATATTCGTAAAACCGTTTACCTAAAGAAACCACATTTCGCGGCTAACTAGGTGAAACGAGACCTACTAGCCACGAGTTCTGAAATCAAAATCCGAAACACCAAGATTGTAGAGCTCAAAAAGTAGTGTGAAATCAAGCTAAAAATCACCGAATTCAGAACTCGGAGTCAACGAATATTCATAAAACCGTTTACGTAAAGAAACCACGTTTCGCGGCTAACTAGGTGAAACGAGAGCTACTAGCCACGAGTTCTGAATTAAAAATCCAAAATGCCAGGATTGTGGATCTCGAAAAGTAGTGTGAAATCAAGCTAAAAATCACCGAATTCAGAACTCGGAGTCAACGGATATTCATAAAACCGTTTACGTAAAGAAACCACATTTCGCGGCTAACTAGGTGAAACAAGACCTACTAGTCACGAGTTCTGAAATTAAAATCCGAAACGCCAGGATTGTAGAGCTCGAAAAGTAGTGTCAAATCAAGCTAAAAATCACCGAATTCAGAACTCTGAGTCAACTGATATTCATAAAACCGTTTACCTAAAGAAACCACATTTCGCGGCTAACTAGGTGAAACGAGACCTACTAGCCACGAGTTCTGAAATCAAAATCCGAAACACCAAGATTGTAGAGCTCAAAAAGTAGTGTGAAATCAAGCTAAAAATCACCGAATTCAGAACTCGGAGTCAACGAATATTCATAAAACCGTTTACGTAAAGAAACCACGTTTCGCGGCTAACTAGGTGAAACGAGAGCTACTAGCCACGAGTTCTGAATTAAAAATCCAAAATGCCAGGATTGTGGATCTCGAAAAGTAGTGTGAAATCAAGCTAAAAATCACCGAATTCAGAACTCGGAGTCAACGGATATTCATAAAACCGTTTACGTAAAGAAACCACATTTCGCGGCTAACTAGGTGAAACAAGACCTACTAGTCACGAGTTCTGAAATTAAAATCCGAAACGCCAGGATTGTAGAGCTCGAAAAGTAGTGTCAAATCAAGCTAAAAATCACCGAATTCAGAACTCTGAGTCAACTGATATTCATAAAACCGTTTACCTAAAGAAACCACATTTCGCGGCTAACTAGGTGAAACGAGACCTACTAGCCACGAGTTCTGAAATCAAAATCCGAAACACCAAGATTGTAGAGCTCGAAAAGTAGTGTGAAATCAAGCTAAAAATCACCGAATTCAGAACTCGGAGTCAACGAATATTCATAAAACCGTTTACGTAAAGAAACCACGTTTCGCGGCTAACTAGGTGAAACGAGAGCTACTAGCCACGAGTTCTGAATTAAAAATCCAAAATGCCAGGATTGTGGAGCTCGAAACGTAGTGTGAAATCAAGCTAAAAATCACCGAATTCAGAACTCTGAGTCAACGGATATTCATAAAACTGTTTACGTAAAGAAACTACATTTCGCGGCTAACTAGGTGAAACGAGACCTACTAGCCACGAATTCTGAAATCAAAATCCAAAACGCCAGGATTATAGATCTCAAAAAGTAGTGTGAAATCAAGCTGAAAATCACCGAATTCAGAACTCGGAGTCAACGGATATTCATAAAACCGTTTACGCAAAGAAACCACATTTCGCGGCTAACTAGGTGAAACGAGACCTACTAACCACGAGTTCTGAAATCAAAATCCGAACGCCAGTATTGAAGAGCTCGAAAAGTAGTGTGAAATCAAGCTAAAAATCACCGAATTCAGAACTCAGAGTCAGCGGATATTCATAAAACCGTTTACATAAAGAAACCACATTTCGCGGCTAACTAGGTGAAACGAGACCTACTAGCCACGAGTTCTGAAATCAAAATCCGAAACACCAAGATTGTAGAGCTCGAAAAGTAGTGTGAAATCAAGCTAAAAATCACCGAATTCAGAACTCGGAGTCAACGAATATTCATAAAACCGTTTACGTAAAGAAACCACGTTTCACGGCTAACTAGGTGAAACGAGAGCTACTAGCCACGAGTTCTGAATTAAAAATCCAAAATGCCAGGATTGTAGAGCTCGAAAAGTAGTGTGAAATCAAGCTAAAAATCACCGAATTCAGAACTTTGAGTCAACGGATATTCATAAAACTGTTTACGTAAAGAAACTACATTTCGCGGTTAACTAGGTGAAACGAGACCTACTAGCCACGAATTCTGAAATCAAAATCCAAAACGCCAGGATTGTAGATCTCAAAAAGTAGTGTGAAATCAAGCTGAAAATCACCGAATTCAGAACTCGGAGTCAACGGATATTCATAAAACCGTTTACGTAAAGAAACCACATTTCGCGGATAACTAGGTGAAATGAGACCTACTAACCACGAGTTCTGAAATCAAAATCCGAACGCCAGTATTTTAGAGCTCGAAAAGTAGTGTGAAATCAAGCTAAAAATCACCGAATTCGGAACTCGAAGTCAATGGATATTCATAAAACCGTTTACGTAAAGAACCCACGTTTCGCGGCTAACTAGGTGAAACGAGAGCTACTAGCCACGAGTTCTGAATTCAAAATCCGAAACTCCAGGATTGTAGAGCACGAAAAGTAGTGTGAAATCAAGCTAAAAATCACCGAATTCAGAACTCTGCGTCATTGGATATTCATAAAACTGTTTACGTAAAGAAACTACATTTCGCGGCCAACTAGGTGAAACGAGACCTACTAGCCACGAATTCTGAAATCAAAATCCAAAACGCCAGGATTGTAGATCTCAAAAAGTAGTGTGAAATCGAGCTGAAAATCACCGAATTCAGAACTCGGAGTCAACGGATATTCATAAAACCGTTTACGTAAAGAAACCACATTTCGCGGCTAACTAGGTGAAATGAGACCTACTAACCACGAGTTCTGAAATCAAAATCCGAATGCCAGTATTGTAGAGCTCGAAAAGTAGTGTGAAATCAAGCTAAAAATCACCGAATTCGGAACTCGAAGTCAATGGATATTCATAAAACCGTTTACGTAAAGAAACCACATTTCGCGGCTAACTAGGTGAAACGAAACCTACTAGCCACGAGTTCTGAAATCAAAATCCGAAACGGCAGGATTGTAAATCTCGAAAAGTAGTGTGAAATCAAGCTAAAAATTACCAAATTCGGAACTCGGAGTCAACGAATATTCATAAAACCGTTTACGTAAAGAAACCACATTTCGTGGCTAACTAGGTGAAACGAGACCTACTAGCCACGAGTTCTGAAAAAAAAATCCGAAACGCCAGGATTGTAGAGCTCGAAAAGTAGTGTGAAATCAAGCTAAAAATCACCGAATTCAGAACTCGGAGTCAACGGATATTCATAAAACCGTTTACATAAAGAAACCACATTTCGCGGCTAACTAGGTGAAACGAGACCTACTAGCCACGAGTTCTGAAATCAAAATCCGAAACACTAGGATTGTAGAGCTCGAAAAGTAGTGTGAAATCAAGCTAAAAATCACCGAATTCAGAACTCGGAGTCAACGAATATTCATAAAACCGTTTACGTAAAGAAACCACGTTTCGCGGCTAACTAGGTGAAACGAGAGCTACTAGCCACGAGTTCCGAATTAAAAAAACGAAACACTAGGATTGTAGAGCTCGAAAAGTAGTGTGAAATCAAGCTAAAAATCACCGAATTCAGAACTCGGAGTCAACGGATATTCATAAAACCGTTTACGTAAAGAAACCACATTTCGCGGCTAACTAGGTGAAACGAGACCTACTAGCCACGAGTTCTGAAATCAAAATCCGAAATGCCAGGATTGTAGAGCTCAAAAAGTAGTGTGAAATCAAGCTAAAAATCACCGAATTCAGAACTTGGAGTCAACGGATATTTATAAAACCGTTTACGTAAAGAAACCACATTTCGCGGCTAACTAGGTGAAATAAAACCTACTAGCCACGAGTTCTGAAATCAAAATCCGAAACTCCAGTATTGTAGAGCTCGAAAAGTAGTGTGAAATCAAGCTAAAAATCACCGAATTCGGAACTCGAAGTCAATGGATATTCATAAAACCGTTTACGTAAAGAACCCACGTTTTGCGGCTAACTAGGTGAAACGAGAGCTACTAGCCACGAGTTCTGAATTCAAAATCCGAAACTCCAGGATTGTAGAGCACGAAAAGTAGTGTGAAATCAAGCTAAAAATCACCGAATTCAGAACTTTGCGTCATTGGATATTCATAAAACTGTTTACGTAAAGAAACTACATTTCGCGGCCAACTAGGTGAAACGAGACCTACTAGCCACGAATTCTGAAATCAAAATCCAAAACGCCAGGATTGTAGATCTCAAAAAGTAGTGTGAAATCAATCTGAAAATCACCGAATTCAGAACTCGGAGTCAACGGATATTCATAAAACCGTTTACGTAAAGAAACCACGTTTCGCGGCTAACTAGGTGAAACGAGAGCTACTAGCCACGAGTTCTGAATTCAAAATCCGAAACACCAGGATTGTAGAGCTCGAAAAGTAGTGTGAAATCAAGCTAAAAATCTCCGAATTCAGAACTCTGAGTCAACGGATATTCATAAAACTGTTTACGTAAAGAAACTACTGTTCGCGGCCAACTAGGTGAAACGAGACCTACTAGCCACGAAGTCTGAAATCAAAATCCAAAACGCCAGGATTGTAGATCTCAAAAAGTAGTGTGAAATCAAGCTGAAAATCACCGAATTCAGAACTCGGAGTCAACGGATATTCATAAAACCGTTTACGTAAAGAAACCACATTTCGCGGCTAACTAGGTGAAATGAGACCTACTAGCCACGAGTTCTGAAATGAAAATCCGAAAATCCAGGATTGTAGAGCTCAAAAAGTAGTGTGAAATCAAGCTAAAAATCACCGAATTCAGAACTGGGAGTCAACGGATATTTATAAAACCGTTTACGTAAAGAAACCACATTTCGCGGCTAACTAGGTGAAACGAGACCTACTAGCCACAAGTTCTGAAATCAAAATCCGAAACCCCAGGATTGTAGAGCTTGAAAAGTAGTGTGAAATCAAGCTAAAAATCACCGAATTCAGAACTCGGAGTCAACGAATATTCATAAAACCGTTTACGTAAAGAAACCACGTTTCACGTCCAACTAGGTGAAACGAGACCTACTGGCCACGAGTTCTGAATTCAAAATCCGAAACGCCAGGATTGTAGAGCTCGAAAAGAAGTGTGAAATCAAGTTAAAAATCTCCGAATTCAGAACTCTGAGTCAACGGATATTCATAAAACTGTTTACGTAAAGAAACTACATTTCGCGGCCAACTAGGTGAAACGAGACCTACTAGCCACGAATTCTGAAATCAAAATCCAAAACGCCAGGATTGTAGATCTCAAAAAGGAGTGTGAAATCAAGCTGAAAATCACCGAATTCAGAACTCGGAGTCAACGGATATTCATAAAACCGTTTACGTAAAGAAACCACATTTCGCGGCTAACTAGGTGAAATGAGACCTACTAACCACGAGTTCTGAAATCAAAATCCGAACGCCAGTATTGTAGAGCTCGAAAAGTAGTGTGAAATCAAGCTAAAAATCACCGAATTCGGAACTCGAAGTCAATGGATATTCATAAAACCGTTTACGTAAAGAAACCACATTTCGCGGCTAAGTAGGTGAAATGAAACCTACTAGCCACGAGTTCTGAAATTAAAATCCGAAACGGCAGGATTGTAGATCTCGAAAAGTAGTGTGAAATCAAGCTAAAAATCACCGAATTCAGAACTCGGAGTCAACGAATATTCATCAAACCGTTTACGTAAAGAAACCACATTTCGCGGCTAACTAGGTGAAACGAGACCTACTAGCCACGAGTTCTGAAATTAAAATCCGAAATGCCAGGATTGTAGAGCTCGATAAGTAGTGTGAAATCAAGCTAAAAATCACCGAATTCAGAACTCGGAGTCAACGGATATTCATAAAACCGTTTACATAAAGAAACCACATTACGCGGCTAACTAGGTGAAACGAGACCTACTAGCCACGAGTTCTGAAATTAAAATCCGAAACACTAGGATTGTAGAGCTCGAAAAGTAGTGTGAAATCAAGCTAAAAATCACCGAATTCAGAACTCGGAGTCAACGAATATTCATAAAACCGTTTACGTAAAGAAAATACGTTTCGCGGCTAACTAGGTGAAACGAGAGCTACTAGCCACGAGTTCTGAATTAAAAATCCAAAACGCCAGGATTGTAGAGCTCGAAAAGTAGTGTGAAATCAAGCTAAAAATCACCGAATTCAGAACTCTGAGTCAACGGATATTCATAAAACTGTTTACATAAAGAAACTACATTTCGCGGCTAACTAGATGAAACGAGACCTACTAGCCACGAATTCTGAAATCAAAATCCAAAATGCCAGGATTGTAGATCTCAAAAAGTAGTGTGAAATCAAGCTGAAAATCACCGAATTCAGAACTCGGAGTCAACGGATATTCATAAAACCGTTTACGTAAAGAAACCACATTTCGCGGCTAACTAGGTGAAATGAGACCTACTAACCACGAGTTCTGAAATCAAAATCCGAACGCCAGTATTGTAGAGCTCGAAAAGTAGTGTGAAATCAAGCTAAAAATCACCGAATTCGGAACTCGAAGTCAATGGATATTCATAAAACCGTTTACGTAAAGAAACCACGTTTCGCGGCTAACTAGGTGAAACGAGAGCTACTAGCCACGAGTTCTGAATTCAAAATCCGAAACGCCAGGATTGTAGAGCTCGAAAAGAAGTGTGAAATCAAGCTAAAAATCTCCGAATTCAGAACTCTGAGTCAACGGATATTCATAAAACTGTTTACGTAAAGAAACTACATTTCGCGGCCAACTAGGTGAAACGAGACCTACTAGCCACGAATTCTGAAATCAAAATCCAAAACTCCAGGATTGTAGATCTCAAAAAGTAGTGTGAAATCAAGCTGAAAATCACCGAATTCAGAACTCGGAGTCAACGGATATTCATAAAACCGTTTATGTAAAGAAACCACATTTCGCGGCTAACTAGGTGAAATGAGACCTACTAGCCACGCGTTCTGAAATGAAAATCCGAAAATCCAGGATTGTAGAGCTCAAAAAGTAGTGTGAAATCAAGCTAAAAATCACCGAATTCAGAACTGGGAGTCAACGGATATTTATAAAACCGTTTACGTAAAGAAATCACATTTCGCGGCTAACTAGGTGAAACGAGACCTACTAGACACAAGTTCTGAATTCAAAATCCGAAACCCCAGGATTGTAGAGCTTGAAAAGTAGTGTGAAATCAAGCTAAAAATCACCGAATTCAGAACTCGGAGTCAACGAATATTCATAAAACCGTTTACGTAAAGAAACCACGTTTCGCGTCCAACTAGGTGAAACGACACCTACTGGCCACGAGTTCTGAATTCAAAATCCGAAACGGCAGCATTGTAGAGCTCGAAAAGTAGTGTGAAATCAAGCTAAAAATCACCGAATTCAGAACTCTGAGTCAACTGATATTCATAAAACTGTTTACGTAAAGAAACTACATTTCGCGGCCAACTAGGTGAAACGAGACCTACTAGCCACGAATTCTGAAATCAAAATACAAAACGCCAGGATTGTAGATCTCAAAAAGTAGTGTGAAATAAAGCTGAAAATCACCGAATTCAGAACTCGGAGTCAACGGATATTCATAAAACCGTTTACGTAAAGAAACCACATTTCGCGGCTAACTAGGTGAAATGAGACCTACTAACCACGAGTTCTGAAATCAAAATCCGAACGCCAGTATTGTAGAGCTCGAAAAGTAGTGTGAAATCAAGCTAAAAATCACCGAATTCGAAACTCGAAGTCAATGGATATTCATAAAACCGTTTACGTAAAGAAACCACATTTCGCGGCTAACTAGGTGAAACGAAACCTACTAGCCACGAGTTCGGAAATCAAAATCCGAAACGGCAGGATTGTAGATCTCGAAAAGTAGTGTGAAATCAAGCTAAAAATCACCGAATTCAGAACTCGGAGTCAACGAATATTCATAAAACCGTTTACGTAAAGAAACCACATTTCGCGGCTAACTAGGTGAAACGAGACCTACTAGCCACGAGTTCTGAAATTAAAATCCGAAACGCCAGGATTGTAGAGCTCGAAAAGTAGTGTGAAATCAAGCTAAAAATCACCGAATTCAGAACTCGGAGTCAACGGATATTCATAAAACCGTTTACATAAAGAAACCACATTTCGCGGCTAACTAGGTGAAACGAGACCTACTAGCCACGAGTTCTGAAATCAAAATGCGAAACACCAGGATTGTAGAGCTCGAAAAGTAGTGTGAAATCAAGCTAAAAATCACCGAATTCAGAACTCGGAGTCAACGAATATTCATAAAACCGTTTACGTAAAGAAACCACGTTTCGCGGCTAACTAGGTGAAACGAGAGCTACTAGCTACGAGTTCTGAATTAAAAATCCAAAACGCCAGGATTGTAGAGCTCGAAAAGTAGTGTGAAATCAAGCTAAAAATCACCGAATTCAGAACGCTGAGTCAACGGATATTCATAAAACTGTTTACGTAAAGAAACTACATTTCGCGGCTAACTAGGTGAAACGAGACCTACTAGCCACGAATTCTGAAATCAAAATCCAAAATGCCAGGATTGTAGATCTCAAAAAGTAGTGTGAAATCAAGCTGAAAATCACCGAATTCAGAACTCGGAGTCAACGGATATTCATAAAACCGTTTACGTAAAGAAACCACATTTCGCGGCTAACTAGGTGAAATGAGACCTACTAACCACGAGTTCTGAAATCAAAATCCGAACGCCAGTATTGTAGAGCTCGAAAAGTAGTGTGAAATCAAGCTAAAAATCACCGAATTCGGAACTCGAAGTCAATGGATATTCATAAAACCGTTTACGTAAAGAAACCACATTTCGCGGCTAACTAGGTGAAATGAGACCTACTAGCCACGAGTTCTGAAATGAAAATCCGAAAATCCAGGATTGTAGAGCTCAAAAAGTAGTGTGAAATCAAGCTAAAAATCACCGAATTCAGAACTGGGAGTCAACGGATATTTATAAAACCGTTTACGTAAAGAAACCACATTTCGCGGCTAACTAGGTGAAACGAGACCTACTAGCCACAAGTTCTGAATTCAAAATCCGAAACCCCAGGATTGTAGAGCTTGAAAAGTAGTGTGAAATCAAGCTAAAAATCACCGAATTCAGAACTCGGAGTCAACGAATATTCATAAAACTGTTTACGTAAAGAAACCACGTTTCGCGTCTAACTAGGTGAAACGAGACCTACTGGCCACGAGTTCTGAATTCAAAATCCGAAACGGCAGCATTGTAGAGCTCGAAAAGTAGTGTGAAATCAAGCTAAAAATCACCGAATTCAGAACTCTGAGTCAACTGATATTCATAAAACTGTTTACGTAAAGAAACTACATTTCGCGGCCAACTAGGTGAAACGAGACCTACTAGCCACGAATTCTGAAATCAAAATCCAAAATGCCAGGATTGTAGATCTCAAAAAGTAGTGTGAAATAAAGCTGAAAATCACCGAATTCAGAACTCGGAGTCAACGGATATTCATAAAACCGTTTACGTAAAGAAACCACATTTCGCGGCTAACTAGGTGAAATGAGACCTACTAACCACGAGTTCTGAAATCAAAATCCGAACGCCAGTATTGTAGAGCTCGAAAAGTAGTGTGAAATCAAGCTAAAAATCACCGAATTCGGAACTCGAAGTCAATGGATATTCATAAAACCGTTTACGTAAAGAAACCACATTTCGCGGCTAACTAGGTGAAACGAAACCTACTAGCCACGAGTTCGGAAATCAAAATCCGAAACGGCAGGATTGTAGATCTCGAAAAGTAGTGTGAAATCAAGCTAAAAATCACCGAATTCAGAACTCGGAGTCAACGAGTATTCATAAAACCGTTTACGTAAAGAAACCACATTTCGCGGCTAACTAGGTGAAACGAGAGCTACTAGCCACGAGTTCTGAAATCAAAATCCAAAATGCCAGGATTGTAGATCTCAAAAAGTAGTGTGAAATCAAGCTGAAAATCACCGAATTCAGAACTCGGAGTCAACGGATATTCATAAAACCGTTTACGTAAAGAAACCACATTTCGCGGCTAACTAGGTGAAATGAGACCTACTAACCACGAGTTCTGAAATCAAAATCCGAACGCCAGTATTGTAGAGCTCGAAAAGTAGTGTGAAATCAAGCTAAAAATCACCGAATTCGGAACTCGAAGTCAATGGATATTCATAAAACCGTTTACGTAAAGAAACCACGTTTCGCGGCTAACTAGGTGAAACGAGAGCTACTAGCGACGAGTTCTGAATTAAAAATCCAAAACGCCAGGATTGTAGAGCTCGAAAAGTAGTGTGAAATCAAGCTAAAAATCACCGAATTCAGAACTCTGACTCAACGGATATTCATAAAACTGTTTACGTAAAGAAACTACATTTCGCGGCTAACTAGGTGAAACGAGACCTACTACCCACGAATTCTGAAATCAAAATCCAAAATGCCAGGATTGTAGATCTCAAAAAGTAGTGTGAAATCAAGCTGAAAATCACCGAATTCAGAACTCGGAGTCAACGGATATTCATAAAACCGTTTACGTAAAGAAACCACATTTCGCGGCTAACTAGGTGAAATGAGACCTACTAACCACGAGTTCTGAAATCAAAATCCGAACACCAGTATTGTAGAGCTCGAAAAGTAGTGTGAAATCAAGCTAAAAATCACCGAATTCGGAACTCGAAGTCAATGGATATTCATAAAACCGTTTACGTAAAGAAACCACGTTTCGCGGCTAACTAGGTGAAACGAGAGCTACTAGCCACGAGTTCTGAATTAAAAATCCGAAACGCCAGGATTGTAGAGCTCGAAAAGTAGTGTGAAATCAAGCTAAAAATCACCGAATTCAGAACTCTGAGTCAACGGATATTCATAAAACTGTTTACGTAAAGAAACTAGATTTCGCGGCCAACTAGGTGAAACGAGACCTACTAGCCACGAATTCTGAAATCAAAATCCAAAACGCCAGTATTGAAGATCTCAAAAAGTAGTGTGAAATCAAGCTGAAAATCACCGAATTCAGAACTCGGAGTCAACGGATATTCATAAAACCGTTTACGTAAAGAAACCACATTTCGCGGCTAACTAGGTGAAATGAGACCTACTAGCCACGAGTTCTGAAATGAAAATCCGAAAATCCAGGATTGTAGAGCTCAAAAAGTAGTTTGAAATCAAGCTAAAAATCACCGAATTCAGAACTGGGAGTCAACGGATATTTATAAAACCGTTTACGTAAAGAAACCACATTTCGCGGCTAACTAGGTGAAACGAGACCTACTATCCCCGAGTTCTGAAATCAAAATCCGAAACTCCAGGATTGTAGAGCTCGAAAAGTAGTGTGAAATCAAGCTAAAAATCACCGAATTCAGAACTCGGAGTCAACGAATATTCATAAAACCGTTTACGTAAAGAAACCACGTTTCGCGGCTAACTAGGTGAAATGAGACCTACTAGCCACGAGTTCTGAAATGAAAATCCGAAAATCCAGGATTGTAGAGCTCAAAAAGTAGTGTGAAATCAAGCTAAAAATCACCGAATTCAGAACTGGGAGTCAACGGATATTTATAAAACCGTTTACGTAAAGAAACCACATTTCGCGGCTAACTAGGTGAAACGAGACCTACTAGCCACGAGTTCTGAAATCAAAATCCGAAACACCAGGATTGTAGAGCTCAAAAAGTAGTGTGAAATCAAGCTAAAAATCACCGAATTCAGAACTCGGAGTCAACGAATATTCATAAAACCGTTTACGTAAAGAAACCACGTTTCGCGGCTAACTAGGTGAAACGAGAGCTACTAGCCACGAGTTCTGAATTCAAAATCCGAAACTCCAGGATTGTAGAGCTCGAAAATTAGTGTGAAATCAAGCTAAAAATCACCGAATTCAGAACTCTGAGTCAACGGATATTCATAAAACTGTTTACGTAAAGAAACTACATTTCGCGGCTAACTAGGTGAAACGAGACCTACTAGCCACGAATTCTGAAATCAAAATCCAAAATGCCAGGATTGTAGATCTCAAAAAGTAGTGTGAAATCAAGCTGAAAATCACCGAATTCAGAACTCGGAGTCAACGGATATTCATAAAACCGTTTACGTAAAGAAACCACATTTCGCGGCTAACTAGGTGAAATGAGACCTACTAACCACGAGTTCTGAAATCAAAATCCGAACGCCAGTATTGTAGAGCTCAAAAAGTAGTGTGAAATCAAGCTAAAAATCACCGAATTCGGATCTCGAAGTCAATGGATATTCATAAAACCGTTTACATAAAGAAACCACGTTTCGCGGCTAACTAGATGAAACGAGAGCTACTAGCCACGAGTTCTGAATTCAAAATCCGAAATGCCAGGATTGTAGAGCTCAAAAAGTAGTGTGAAATCAAGCTAAAAATCACCGAATTCAGAACTCTGGGTCAACGGATATTCATAAAACTGTTTACGTAAAGAAACTACATTTCGCGGCCAACTAGGTGAAACGAGACCTACTAGCCACGAATTCTGAAATCAAAATCCAAAACGCCATGATTGTAGATCTCAAAAAGTAGTGTGAAATCAAGCTGAAAATCACCGAATTCAGAACTCGAAGTCAACGGATATTCATAAAACCGTTTACGTAAAGAAACCACATTTCGCGGCTAACTAGGTGAAATGAGACCTACTAACCACGAGTTCTGAAATCAAAATCCGAACGCCAGTATTGTAGAGCTCGAAAAGTAGTGTGAAATCAAGCTAAAAATCACCGAATTCGGAACTCGAAGTCAATGGATATTCATAAAACCGTTTACGTAAACAAACCACGTTTCGCGGCTAACTAGGTGAAACGAGAGCTACTAGCCACGAGTTCTGAATTCAAAATCCGAAACACCAGGATTGTAGAGCTCGAAAAGTAGTGTGAAATCAAGCTAAAAATCTCCGAATTCAGAACTCTGAGTCAACGGATATTCATAAAACTGTTTACGTAAAGAAACTACATTTCGCGGCCAACTAGGTGAAACGAGACCTACTAGCCACGAATTCTGAAATAAAAATCCAAAACGCCAGGATTGTAGATCTCAAAAAGTAGTGTGAAATCAAGCTGAAAATCACCGAATTCAGAACTCGGAGTCAACGGATATTCATAAAACCGTTTACGTAAAGAAACCACATTTCGCGGCTAACTAGGTGAAATGAGACCTACTAGCCACGAGTTCTGAAATGAAAATCCGAAAATCCAGGATTGTAGAGCTCAAAAAGTAGTGTGAAATCAAGCTAAAAATCACCGAATTCAGAACTGGGAGTCAACGGATATTTATAAAACCGTTCACGTAAAGAAACCACATTTCGCGGCTAACTAGGTGAAACGAGACCTACTAGCCACAAGTTCTGAAATCAAAATCCGAAACCCCAGGATTGTAGAGCTTGAAAAGTAGTGTGAAATCAAGCTAAAAATCACCGAATTCAGAACTCGGAGTCAACGAATATTCATAAAACCGTTTACGTAAAGAAACCACGTTTCGCGTCTAACTAGGTGAAACGAGACCTACTGGCCACGAGTTCTGAATTCAAAATCCGAAACGGCAGGATTGTAGAGCTCAAAAAGTAGTGTGAAATCAAGCTAAAAATCACCGAATTCAGAACTCTGAGTCAACTGATATTCATAAAACTGTTTACGTAAAGAAACTACATTTCGCGGCCAACTAGGTGAAACGAGACCTACTAGCCACGAATTCTGAAATCAAAATCCAAAACTCCAGGATTGTAGATCTCAAAAAGTAGTGTGAAATAAAGCTGAAAATCACCGAATTCAGAACTCGGAGTCAACGGATATTCATAAAACCGTTTACGTAAAGAAACCACATTTCCCGGCTAACTAGGTGAAATGAGACCTACTAACCACGAGTTCTGAAATCAAAATCCGAACGCCAGTATTGTAGAGCTCGAAAAGTAGTGTGAAATCAAGCTAAAAATCACCGAATTCGGAACTCGAAGTCAATGGATATTCATAAAACCGTTTACGTAAAGAAACCACATTTCGCGGCTAACTAGGTGAAATGAAACCTACTAGCCACGAGTTCGGAAATCAAAATCCGAAACGGCAGGATTGTAGATCTCGAAAAGTAGTGTGAAATCAAGCTAAAAATCACCGAATTCAGAACTCGGAGTCAACGAATATTCATAAAACCGTTTACGTAAAGAAACCACGTTTCGCGGCTAACTAGGTGAAACGAGAGCTACTAGCTACGAGTTCTGAATTAAAAATCCAAAACGCCAGGATTTTAGAGCTCGAAAAGTAGTGTGAAATCAAGCTAAAAATCACCGAATTCAGAACTCTGAGTCAACGGATATTCATAAAACTGTTTACGTAAAGAAACTACATTTCGCGGCTAACTAGGTGAAACGAGACCTACTAGCCACGAATTCTGAAATCAAAATCCAAAATGCCAGGATTGTAGATCTCAAAAAGTAGTGTGAAATCAAGCTGAAAATCACCGAATTCAGAACTCGGAGTCAACGGATATTCATAAAACCGTTTACGTAAAGAAACCACATTTCGCGGCTAACTAGGTGAAATGAGACCTACTAACCACGAGTTCTGAAATCAAAATCCGAACGCCAGTATTGTAGAGCTCGAAAAGTAGTGTGAAATCAAGCTAAAAATCACCGAATTCAGAACTCTGAGTCAACGGATATTCATAAAACTGTTTACGTAAAGAAACTACATTTCGCGGCTAACTAGGTGAAACGAGACCTACTAGCCACGAGTTCTGAAATCAAAATCCGAAACCGCAGGATTGTAAATCTCGAAAAGTAGTGTGAAATCAAGCTAAAAATCACCGAATTCAGAACTCTGAGTCAACGGATATTCATAAAACTGTTTACGTAAAGAAACTACATTTCGCGGCCAACTAGGTGAAACGAGACCTACTAGGCACGAATTCTGAAATCAAAATCCAAAACGCCAGGATTGTAGATCTCAAAAAGTAGTGTGAAATCAAGCTGAAAATCACCGAATTCAGAACTCGGAGTCAACGGATATTCATAAAACCGTTTACGTAAAGAAACCACATTTCGCGGCTAACTAGGTGAAATGAGACCTACTAGCCACGAGTTCTGAAATGAAAATCCGAAAATTCAGGATTGTAGAGCTCAAAAAGTAGTGGGAAATCAAGCTAAAAATCACCGAATTCAGAACTGGGAGTCAACGGATATTTATAAAACCGTTTACGTAAAGAAACCACATTTCGCGGCTAACTAGGTGAAACGAGACCTACTAGCCACGAGTTCTGAAATCAAAATCCGAACGCCAGGATTGTAGATCTCAAAAAGTAGTGTGAAATCAAGCTGAAAATCACCGAATTCAGAACTCGGAGTCAACGGATATTCATAAAACCGTTTACGTAAAGAAACCACATTTCGCGACTAAATAGGTGAAACGAGACCTACTTGCCACGAGTTCTGAAATGAAAATCCGAAAATCCAGGATTGTAGAGCTCAAAAAGTAGTGGGAAATCAAGCTAAAAATCACCGAATTCAGAACTGGGAGTCAACGGATATTTATAAAACCGTTTACGTAAAGAAACCACATTTCGCGGCTAACTAGGTGAAACGAGACCTACTAGCCACGAGTTCTGAAATCAAAATCCGAAACTCCAGGATTGTAGAGCTCGAAAAGTAGTGTGAAATCAAGCTAAAAATCACCGAATTCAGAACTCGGAGTCGACGAATATTCATAAAACCGTTTACGTAAAGAAACTACGTTTCGCGGCTAACTAGGTGAAACGAAAGCTACTAGCCACGAGTTCTGAATTAAAAATCCAAAACGCCAGGATTGTAGAGCTCGAAAAGTAGTGTGAAATCAACCTAAAAATCACCGAATTCAGAACTCTGAGTCAACGGATATTCATAAAACTGTTTACGTAAAGAAACTACATTTCGCGGCTAACTAGGTGAAACGAGACCTACTAGCCACGAGTTCTGAAATCAAAATCCGAAACGGCAGGATTGTAAATCTCGAAAAGTAGTGTGAAATCAAGCTAAAAATCACCGAATTCAAAACTCTGAGTCAACGGATATTCATAAAACTGTTTACGTAAAGAAACTAAATTTCGCGGCCAACTAGGTGAAACGAGACCTACTAGCCACGAATTCTGAAATAAAAATCCAAAATGCCAGGATTGTAGATCTCAAAAAGTAGTGTGAAATCAAGCTGAAAATCACCGAATTCAGAACTCGGAGTCAACGGATATTCATAAAACCGTTTACGTAAAGAAACCACATTTCGCGGCTAACTAGGTGAAATGAGACCTACTAACCACGAGTTCTGAAATCAAAATCCGAACGCCAGTATTGTAGAGCTCAAAAAGTAGTGTGAAATCAAGCTAAAAATCACCGAATTCGGAACTCGGAGTCAACGAATATTCATAAAACCGTTTACGTAAAGAAAGCACATTTCGCGGCTAACTAGGTGAAACGAGACCTACTAGCCACGAGTTCTGAAATCAAAATCCGAAACTCCAGGATTGTAGAGCTCGAAAAGTAGTGTGAAATCACGCTAAAAATCACCGAATTCAGAACTCGGAGTCAACGTATATTCATAAAACCGTTTACGTAAAGGAACCACATTTCGCGGCTAACTAGGTGAAACGAGACCTACTAGCCACGAGTTCTGAAATTAAAATCCGAAACGCCAGGATTGTAGAGCTCGAAAAGTAGTGTGAAATCAAGCTAAAAATCACCGAATTCAGAACTCGGAGTCAACGAATATTCATAAAACCGTTTACGTAAAGAAACCACATTTCGCGGCTAACTAGGTGAAATGAGACCTACTAGCCACGAGTTCTGAAATGAAAATCCGAAAATCCAGAATTGTAGAGCTCAAAAAGTAGTGTGAAGTCAAGCTAAAAATCACCGAATTCAGAACTGGGAGTCAACAGATATTTATAAAACCGTTTACGTAAATAAACCACTTTTCGCGGCTAACTAGGTGAAACGAAACCTACTAGCCACGAGTTCTGAAATCAAAATCCGAAACCCCAAGATTGTAGAGCACGAAAAGTAGTGTGAAATCAAGCTAAAAATCACCGAATTCAGAACTCTGAGTCAACGGATATTCATAAAACTGTTTACGTAAAGAAACTACATTTCGCGGCTAACTAGGTGAAACGAGACCTACTAGCCACGAATTCTGAAATCAAAATCCAAAATGCCAGGATTGTAGATCTCACAAAGTAGTGTGAAATCAAGCTGAAAATCACCAATCTTGGGGCCCGAAGTCAACAGATATTCATAAAACCGTTTACGTAAAGAAACCACATTTCGCGGCTAACTAGGTGAAATGAGACCTACTAACCACGAGTTCTGAAATCAAAATCTGAACGCCAGTATTATAGAGCTCGAAAAGTATTGTGAAATCAAGCTAAAATCACCAAATTCGGAACTCGAAGTCAATGGATATTCATATTACCGTTTACGTAAAGAAACCACATTTCGCGGCTAACTAGGTGAAACGAAACCTACTAGCCACGAGTTCTGAAATCAAAATCCGAAACCCCAGGATTGTAGATCTCGAAAAGTAGTGTGAAATCAAGCTAAAAATCACCGAATTCAGAACTCGGAGTCAACGAATATTCATAAAACCATTTACGTAAAGAAACCACATATCGCGGCTAACTAGGTGAAACGAGACCTACTAGCCACGAGTTCTGAAATCAAAATCCGAACGCCAGGATTGTAGAGCTCGAAAAGTAGTGTGAAATCAAGCTAAAAATCACCGAATTCAGAACTCGGAGTCAACGGATATTCATAAAACCGTTTACGTAAAGAAACCACATTTCGCGGCTAACTAGGTGAAATGAGACCTACTAGCCACGAGTTCTGAAATGAAAATCCGAAAATCCAGGATTGTAGAGCTCAAAAAGTAGTGGGAAATCAAGCTAAAAATCACCGAATTCAGAACTGGGAGTCAACGGATATTTATAAAACCATTTACGTAAAGAAACCACATATCGCGGCTAACTAGGTGAAACGAGACCTACTAGCCACGAGTTCTGAAATCAAAATCCGAACGCCAGGATTGTAGAGCTTGAAAAATAGTGTGAAATCAAGCTAAAAATCACCGAATTCAGAACTCGGAGTCAACGGATATTCATAAAACCGTTTACGTAAAGAAACCACCTTTCGCGGCTAACTAGGTGAAATGAGACCTACTAGCCACGAGTTCTGAAATGAAAATCCGAAAATCCAGGATTGTAGAGCTCAAAAAGTAGTGGGAAATCAAGCTAAAAATCACCGAATTCAGAACTGGGAGTCAACGGATATTTATAAAACCGTTTACGTAAAGAAACCACATTTCGCGGCTAACTAGGTGAAACGAGACCAACTAGCCACGAGTTCTGAAATCAAAATCCGAAACTCCAGGATTGTAGAGCTCGAAAAGTAGTGTGAAATCAAGCTAAAAATCACCGAATTCAGAACTCGGAGTCAACGAATATTCATAAAACCGTTTACGTAAAGAAACTACGTTTCGCGGCTAACTAGGTGAAACGAGAGCTACTAGCCACGAGTTCTGAATTAAAAATCCAAAACGCCATGATTGTAGAGCTCGAAAAGTAGTGTGAAATCAACCTAAAAATCACCGAATTCAGAACTCTGAGTCAACGGATATTCATAAAACTGTTTACGTAAAGAAACTACATTTCGCGGCTAACTAGGTGAAACGAGACCTACTAGCCACGAGTTCTGAAATCAAAATCCGAAACGGCAGGATTTTAAATCTCGAAAAGTAGTGTGAAATCAAGCTAAAAATCACCGAATTCAAAACTCTGAGTCAACGGATATTCATAAAACTGTTTACGTAAAGAAACTAAATTTCGCGGCCAACTAGGTGAAACGAGACCTACTAGCCACGAATTCTGAAATAAAAATCCAAAATGCCAGGATTGTAGATCTCAAAAAGTAGTGTGAAATCAAGCTGAAAATCACCGAATTCAGAACTCGGAGTCAACGGATATTCATAAAACCGTTTACGTAAAGAAACCACATTTCGCGGCTAACTAGGTGAAACGAGACCTACTAGCCACGAGTTCTGAAATCAAAATCCGAACGCCAGGATTGTAGAGCTCGAAAAGTAGTGTGAAATCAAGCTAAAAATCACCGAATTCAGAACTCGGAGTCAACGGATATTCATAAAACCGTTTACGTAAAGAAACCACATTTCGCGGCTAAATAGGTGAAACGAGACCTACTTGCCACGAGTTCTGAAATGAAAATCCGAAAATCCAGGATTGTAGAGCTCAAAAAGTAGTGGGAAATCAAGCTAAAAATCACCGAATTCAGAACTGGGAGTCAACGGATATTTATAAAACCGTTTACGTAAAGAAACCACATTTCGCGGCTAACTAGGTGAAACGAGACCTACTAGCCACGAGTTCTGAAATCAAAATCCGAAACTCCAGGATTGTAGAGCTCGAAAAGTAGTGTGAAATCAAGCTAAAAATCACCGAATTCAGAACTCGGAGTCGACGAATATTCATAAAACCGTTTACGTAAAGAAACTACGTTTCGCGGCTAACTAGGTGAAACGAGAGCTACTAGCCACGAGTTCTGAATTAAAAATCCAAAACGCCAGGATTGTAGAGCTCGAAAAGTAGTGTGAAATCAACCTAAAAATCACCGAATTCGGAACTCTGAGTCAACGGATATTCATAAAACTGTTTACGTAAAGAAACTACATTTCGCGGCTAACTAGGTGAAACGAGACCTACTAGCCACGAGTTCTGAAATCAAAATCCGAAACGGCAGGATTGTAAATCTCGAAAAGTAGTGTGAAATCAAGCTAAAAATCACCGAATTCAAAACTCTGAGTCAACGGATATTCATAAACTGTTTACGTAAAGAAACTAAATTTCGCGGCCAACTAGGTGAAACGAGACCTACTAGCCACGAATTCTGAAATAAAAATCCAAAATGCCAGGATTGTAGATCTCAAAAAGTAGTGTGAAATCAAGCTGAAAATCACCGAATTCAGAACTCGGAGTCAACGGATATTCATAAAACCGTTTACGTAAAGAAACCACATTTCGCGGCTAACTAGGTGAAATGAGACCTACTAACCACGAGTTCTGAAATCAAAATCCGAACGCCAGTATTGTAGAGCTCGAAAAGTAGTGTGAAATCAAGCTAAAAATCACCGAATTCGGAACTCGGAGTCAACGAATATTCATAAAACCGTTTACGTAAAGAAACCACATTTCGCGGCTAACTAGGTGAAACGAGACCTACTAGCCACGAGTTCTGAAATCAAAATCCGAAACTCCAGGATTGTAGAGCTCGAAAAGTAGTGTGAAATCAAGCTAAAAATCACCGAATTCAGAACTCGGAGTCAACGTATATTCATAAAACCGTTTACGTAAAGAAACCACATTTCGCGGCTAACTAGGTGAAACGAGACCTACTAGCCACGAGTTCTGAAATTAAAATCCGAAACGCCAGGATTGTAGAGCTCGAAAAGTAGTGTGAAATCAAGCTAAAAATCACCGAATTCAGAACTCGGAGTCAACGAATATTCATAAAACCGTTTACGTAAAGAAACCACATTTCGCGGCTAACTAGGTGAAATGAGACCTACTAGCCACGAGTTCTGAAATGAAAATCCGAAAATCCAGAATTGTAGAGCTCAAAAAGTAGTGTGAAGTCAAGCTAAAAATCACCGAATTCAGAACTGGGAGTCAACAGATATTTATAAAACCGTTTACGTAAATAAACCACTTTTCGCGGCTAACTAGGTGAAACGAGACCTACTAGCCACGAGTTCTGAAATCAAAATCCGAAACCCCAAGATTGTAGAGCACGAAAAGTAGTGTGAAATCAAGCTAAAAATCACCGAATTCAGAACTCTGAGTCAACGGATATTCATAAAACTGTTTACGTAAAGAAACTACATTTCGCGGCTAACTAGGTGAAACGAGACCTACTAGCCACGAATTCTGAAATCAAAATCCAAAATGCCAGGATTGTAGATCTCACAAAGTAGTGTGAAATCAAGCTGAAAATCACCAATCTTGGGGCCCGAAGTCAACAGATATTCATAAAACCGTTTACGTAAAGAAACCACATTTCGCGGCTAACTAGGTGAAATGAGACCTACTAACCACGAGTTCTGAAATCAAAATCTGAACGCCAGTATTGTAGAGCTCGAAAAGTATTGTGAAATCAAGCTAAAATCACCAAATTCGGAACTCGAAGTCAATGGATATTCATATTACCGTTTACGTAAAGAAACCACATTTCGCGGCCAACTAGGTGAAACGAAACCTACTAGCCACGAGTTCTGAAATCAAAATCCGAAACCCCAGGATTGTAGATCTCGAAAAGTAGTGTGAAATCAAGCTAAAAATCACCGAATTCAGAACTCGGAGTCAACGAATATTCATAAAACCATTTACGTAAAGAAAACACATATCGCGGCTAACTAGGTGAAACGAGACCTACTAGCCAGGAGTTCTGAAATCAAAATCCGAACGCCAGGATTGTAGAGCTCGAAAAGTAGTGTGAAATCAAGCTAAAAATCACCGAATTCAGAACTCGGAGTCAACGGATATTCATAAAACCATTTACGTAAAGAAACCACATTTCGCGGCTAAATAGGTGAAACGAGACCTACTTGCCACGACTTTTGAAATCAAAATCCGAAAAACCAGGATTGTAGAGCTCGAAAAGTAGTGTGAAATCAAGCTAAAAATCACCGAATTCAGAACTCGGAGTCAACGAATATTCATAAAACCGTTTACGTAAAGAAACCACGTTTTGCGGTTAACTAGGTGAAACGAGAGCTACTAGCCACGAGTTCTGAATTCAAAATCCGAAACGGCAGGATTGTAAATCTCGAAAAGTAGTGTGAAATCAAGCTAAAAATCACCGAATTCAAAACTCTGAGTCAACGGATATTCATAAAACTGTTTACGTAAAGAAACTAAATTTCGCGGCCAACTAGGTGAAACGAGACCTACTAGCCACGAATTCTGAAATAAAAATCCAAAATGCCAGGATTGTAGATCTCAAAAAGTAGTGTGAAATCAAGCTGAAAATCACCGAATTCAGAACTCGGAGTCAACGGATATTCATAAAACCGTTTACGTAAAGAAACCACATTTCGCGGCTAACTAGGTGAAACGAGACCTACTAGCCACGAGTTCTGAAATCAAAATCCGAACGCCAGGATTGTAGAGCTCGAAAAGTAGTGTGAAATCAAGCTAAAAATCACCGAATTCAGAACTCGGAGTCAACGGATATTCATAAAACCGTTTACGTAAAGAAACCACATTTCGCGGCTAAATAGGTGAAACGAGACCTACTTGCCACGAGTTCTGAAATGAAAATCCGAAAATCCAGGATTGTAGAGCTCAAAAAGTAGTGCGAAATCAAGCTAAAAATCACCGAATTCAGAACTGGGAGTCAACGGATATTTATAAAACCGTTTACGTAAAGAAACAACATTTCGCGGCTAACTAGGTGAAACGAGACCTACTAGCCACGAGTTCTGAAATCAAAATCCGAAACTCCAGAATTGTAGAGCTCGAAAAGTAGTGTGAAATCAAGCTAAAAATCACCGAATTCAGAACTCGGAGTCGACGAATATTCATAAAACCGTTTACGTAAAGAAACTACGTTTCGCGGCTAACTAGGTGAAACGAGAGCTACTAGCCACGAGTTCTGAATTAAAAATCCAAAACGCCAGGATTGTAGAGCTCGAAAAGTAGTGTGAAATCAACCTAAAAATCACCGAATTCAGAACTCTGAGTCAACGGATATTCATAAAACTGTTTACGTAAAGAAACTACATTTCGCGGCTAACTAGGTGAAACGAGACCTACTAGCCACGAGTTCTGAAATCAAAATCCGAAACGGCAGGATTGTAAATCTCGAAAAGTAGTGTGAAATCAAGCTAAAAATCACCGAATTCAAAACTCTGAGTCAACGGATATTCATAAACTGTTTACGTAAAGAAACTAAATTTCGCGGCCAACTAGGTGAAACGAGACCTACTAGCCACGAATTCTGAAATAAAAATCCAAAATACCAGGATTGTAGATCTCAAAAAGTAGTGTGAAATCAAGCTGAAAATCACCGAATTCAGAACTCGGAGTCAACGGATATTCATAAAACCGTTTACGTAAAGAAACCACATTTCGCGGCTAACTAGGTGAAATGAGACCTACTAACCACGAGTTCTGAAATCAAAATCCGAACGCCAGTATTGTAGAGCTCGAAAAGTAGTGTGAAATCAAGCTAAAAATCACCGAATTCGGAACTCGGAGTCAACGAATATTCATAAAACCGTTTACGTAAAGAAACCACATTTCGCGGCTAACTAGGTGAAACGAGACCTACTAGCCACGAGTTCTGAAATCAAAATCCGAAACTCCAGGATTGTAGAGCTCGAAAAGTAGTGTGAAATCAAGCTAAAAATCACCGAATTCAGAACTCGGAGTCAACGTATATTCATAAAACCGTTTACGTAAAGAAACCACATTTCGCGGCTAACTAGGTGAAACGAGACCTACTAGCCACGAGTTCTGAAATTAAAATCCGAAACGCCAGGATTGTAGAGCTCGAAAAGTAGTGTGAAATCAAGCTAAAAATCACCGAATTCAGAACTCGGAGTCAACGAATATTCATAAAACCGTTTACGTAAAGAAACCACATTTCGCGGCTAACTAGGTGAAATGAGACCTACTAGCCACGAGTTCTGAAATGAAAATCCGAAAATCCAGAATTGTAGAGCTCAAAAAGTAGTGTGAAGTCAAGCTAAAAATCACCGAATTCAGAACTGGGAGTCAACAGATATTTATAAAACCGTTTACGTAAATAAACCACTTTTCGCGGCTAACTAGGTGAAACGAGACCTACTAGCCACGAGTTCTGAAATCAAAATCCGAAACCCCAAGATTGTAGAGCACGAAAAGTAGTGTGAAATCAAGCTAAAAATCACCGAATTCAGAACTCTGAGTCAACGGATATTCATAAAACTGTTTACGTAAAGAAACTACATTTCGCGGCTAACTAGGTGAAATGAGACCTACTAGCCACGAATTCTGAAATCAAAATCCAAAATGCCAGGATTGTAGATCTCACAAAGTAGTGTGAAATCAAGCTGAAAATCACCAATCTTGGGGCCCGAAGTCAACAGATATTCATAAAACCGTTTACGTAAAGAAACCACATTTCGCGGCTAACTAGGTGAAATGAGACCTACTAACCACGAGTTCTGAAATCAAAATCTGAACGCCAGTATTGTAGAGCTCGAAAAGTATTGTGAAATCAAGCTAAAATCACCAAATTCGGAACTCGAAGTCAATGGATATTCATATTACCGTTTACGTAAAGAAACCACATTTCGCGGCCAACTAGGTGAAACGAAACCTACTAGCCACGAGTTCTGAAATCAAAATCCGAAACCCCAGGATTGTAGATCTCGAAAAGTAGTGTGAAATCAAGCTAAAAATCACCGAATTCAGAACTCGGAGTCAACGAATATTCATAAAACCATTTACGTAAAGAAAACACATATCGCGGCTAACTAGGTGAAACGAGACCTACTAGCCACGAGTTCTGAAATCAAAATCCGAACGCCAGGATTGTAGAGCTCGAAAAGTAGTGTGAAATCAAGCTAAAAATCACCGAATTCAGAACTCGGAGTCAACGGATATTCATAAAACCGTTTACGTAAAGAAACCACATTTCGCGGCTAAATAGGTGAAACGAGACCTACTTGCCACGACTTTTGAAATCAAAATCCGAAAAACCAGGATTGTAGAGCTCGAAAAGTAGTGTGAAATCAAGCTAAAAATCACCGAATTCAGAACTCGGAGTCAACGAATATTCATAAAACCGTTTACGTAAAGAAACCACGTTTTGCGGTTAACTAGGTGAAACGAGAGCTACTAGCCACGAGTTCTGAATTCAAAATCCGAAACGCCAGGATTGTAGCGCTCGAAAAGTAGTCTGAAATCAAGCTAAAAATCGCCGAATTCAGAACTTTGAGTCAACGGATATTCATAAAACTGTTTACGTAAAGAAACTACATTTCGCGGCTAACTAGGTGAAACGAGACCTACTAGCCACGAATTCTGAAATCAAAATCCAAAACTCCAGGATTGTAGATCTCAAAAAGTAGTGTGAAATCAAGCTGAAAATCACCGAATTCAGTACTCGGAGTCAACAGATATTCATAAAACCGTTTACGTAAAGAAACCACGTTTCGCGGCTAACTAGGTGAAACGAGAGCTACTAGCCACGAGTTCTGAATTCAAAATCCGAAAAACCAGGATTGTAGAGCTCGAAAAGTAGTGTGAAATCAAGCTAAAAATCACCGAATTCAGAACTCGGAGTCAACGAATATTCATAAAACACTTTACGTAAAGAAACCACGTTTCGCGGCTAACTAGGCTAAACGAGAGCTACTAGCCACGAGTTCTGAATTCAAAATCCGAAACGCCAGGATTGTAGAGCTCAAAAAGTAGTGTGAAATCAAGCTAAAAATCACCGAATTCAGAACTCGGAGTCAACGAATATTCATAAAACCGTTTACGTAAAGAAACCACATTTCGCGGCTAACTAGGTGAAATGAGACCTACTAGCCACGAGTTCTGAAATGAAAATCCGAAAATCCAGAATTGTAGAGCTCAAAAAGTAGTGTGAAGTCAAGCTAAAAATCACCGAATTCAGAACTGGGAGTCAACAGATATTTATAAAACCGTTTACGTAAATAAACCACTTTTCGCGGCTAACTAGGTGAAACGAGACCTACTAGCCACGAGTTCTGAAATCAAAATCCGAAACCCCAAGATTGTAGAGCACGAAAAGTAGTGTGAAATCAAGCTAAAAATCACCGAATTCACAACTCTGAGTCAACGGATATTCATAAAACTGTTTACGTAAAGAAACTACATTTCGCGGCTAACTAGGTGAAACGAGACCTACTAGCCACGAATTCTGAAATCAAAATCCAAAACGCCAGGATTGTAGATCTCACAAAGTAGTGTGAAATCAAGCTGAAAATCACCAATCTTGGGGCCCGGAGTCAACGGATAATCATAAAACCGTTTACGTAAAGAAACCACATTTCGCGGCTAACTAGGTGAAATGAGACCTACTAACCACGAGTTCTGAAATCAAAATCTGAACGCCAGTATTGTAGAGCTCGAAAAGTATTGTGAAATCAAGCTAAAATCACCAAATTCGGAACTCGAAGTCAATGGATATTCATATTACCGTTTACGTAAAAATCCGAAACACCAGGATTGTAGAGCTCGAAAAGTAGTGTGAAATCAAGCTAAAAATCACCGAATTCAGAACTCGGAGTCAACGAATATTCATAAAACCGTTTACGTAAAGAAACCACGTTTCGCGGCTAACTAGGTGAAACGAGAGCTACTAGCCACGAGTTCTGAATTCAAAATCCGAAACGCCAGGATTGTAGAGCTCGAAAAGTAGTGTGAAATCAAGCTAAAAATCACCGAATTCAGAACTTTGAGTCAACGGATATTCATAAAACTGTTTACGTAAAGAAACTACATTTCGCGGCTAACTAGGTGAAACGAGACCTACTAGCCACGAATTCTGAAATCAAAATCCAAAACGCCAGGATTGTAGATCTGAAAAAGTAGTGTGAAATCAAGCTGAAAATCACCGAATTCAGAACTCGGAGTCAACGGATATTCATAAAACCGTTTACGTAAAGAAACCACATTTCGCGGCTAACTAGGTGAAATGAGACCTACTAACCACGAGTTCTGAAATCAAAATCCAAACGCCAGTATTGTAGAGCTCGAAAAGTAGTGTGAAATCAAGCTAAAAATCACCGAATTCGGAACTCGAAGTCAATGGATATTCATAAAACCGTTTACGTAAAGAAACCACATTTTGCGGCTAACTAGGTGAAACGATACCTACTAGCCACGAGTTCTGAATTCAAAATCCGAAACCCCAGGATTGTAGATCTCAAAAAGTAGTGTGAAATCAAGCTAAAAATCACCGAATTCAGAACTCGGAGTCAACGAATATTCATAAAATCGTTTACGTAAAGAAACCACATATCGCGGCTAACTAGGTGAAACGAGACCTACTAGGCACGAGTTCTAAAATCAAAATCCGAAACGCCAGGATTGTAGAGCTCGAAAAGTTGTGTGAAATCAAGCTAAAAATCACCGAATTCAGAACTCGGAGTCAACGGATATTCATAAAACCGTTTACGTAAAGAAACCACATTTCGCGGCTAAATAGGTGAAACGAGACCTACTAGCCACGAGTTTTGAAATCAAAATCCGAAAAACCAGGATTGTAGAGCTCGAAAAGTAGTGTGAAATCAAGCTAAAAATCACCGAATTCAGAACTTTGAGTCAACAAATATTCATAAAACTGTTTACGTAAAGAAACTACATTTCGCGGCTAACTAGGTGAAACGAGACCTACTAGCCACGAATTCTGAAATCAAAATCCAAAACGCCAGGATTGTAGATCTCAAAAAGTAGTGTGAAATCAAGCTGAAAATCACCGAATTCAGAACTCGGAGTCAATGGATATTCATAAAACCGTTTACGTAAAGGAACCACATTTCGCGGCTAACTAGGTGAAACGAGACCTACTAGCCACGAGTTCTGAATTCAAAATCCGAAACTCCAGGATTGTAGAGCTCGAAAAGTAGTGTGAAATCAAGCTAAAAATCACCGAATTCAGAACTCAGAGTCAACGAATATTCATAAAACCGTTTACGTAAAGAAACTACGTTTCGCGGCTAACCAGGTGAAACGAGAGCTACTAGCCACGATTTCTGAATTCAAAATCCGAAACTCCAGGATTCTAGAGCTCGAAAAGTAGTGTGAAATCACGCTAAAAATCACCGAATTCACAACTCTGAGTCAACGGATATTCATAAAACTGTTTACGTAATGAAACTACATTTCGCGGCTAACTAGGTGAAACGAGACCTACTAGCCACGAATTCTGAAATCAAAATCCAAAATGCCAGGATTGTAGATCTCAAAAAGTAGTGTGAAATCAAGCTGAAAATCACCGAATTCAGAACTCGGAGTCAACGGATATTCATAAAACGGTTTACGTAAAGAAACCACATTTCGCGGCTAACTCGGTGAAATGAGACCTACTAGCCACGAGTTCTGAAATCAAAATCCGAAACCCCAGGATTGTAGATCTCTAAAAGTTGTGTGAAATCAAGCTAAAAATCACCGATTTCAGAACTCGGAGTCAACGAATATTCATAAAACCGTTTACGTAAAGAAACCACATATCGCGGCTAACTAGGTGAAACGAGACCTACTAGCCACGAATTCTGAAATCAAAATCCGAAAAAACAGGATAGTAGAGCTCGAAAAGTAGTGTGAAATCAAACTAAAAATCACCGAATTCAGAACTCGGAGTCAACGAATATTCATAAAACCGTTTACGTAAAGAAACCATGTTTCGCGGCTAACTAGGTGAAACGAGAGCTACTAGCCACGAGTTCTGAATTCAAAATCAGAAACGCCAGGATTTTAGAGCTCGAAAAGTAGTGTGAAATCAAGCTAAAAATCACCGAATTCAGAACTTTGAGTCAACGGATATTCATAAAACTGTTTACGTAAAGAAACTACATTTCACGGCTAACTAGGTGAAACGAGACCTACTAGCCACGAATTCTGAAATCAAAATCCCAAACGCCAGGATTGTAGATCTCAAAAAGTAGTGTGAAATCAAGCTGAAAATCACCGAATTCAAAACTCGGAGTCAACGGATATTCATAAAACCGTTTACGTAAAGAAACCACATTTCGCGGCTAACTAGGTGAAAGGAGACCTACTAACCACGAGTTCTGAAATCAAAATCCGAACGCCAGTATTGTAGAGCTCGAAAAGTAGTGTGATATCAAGCTAAAAATCACCGAATTCGGAACTCGAAGTCAATGGATATTCATAAAACCGTTTACGTAAAGAAACCACATTTCGCGGCTAACTAGCTGAAACGAAACCTACTAGCCACGAGTTCTGAAATCAAAATCCGAAACCCCAGGATTGTAGATCTCGAAAAGTAGTGTGAAATCAAGCTAAAAATCACCGAATTCAGAACTCGGAGTCAACGAATATTCATAAAACCGTTTACGTAAAGAAACCACGTTTCGCGGCTAACTAGGTGAAACGAGAGCTACTAGCCACGAGTTCTGAATTCAAAATCCAAAATGCCAGGATTGTAGCGCTCGAAAAGTAGTGTGAAATCAAGCTAAAAATCACCGAATTCAGAACTTTGAGTCAACGGATATTCATAAAACTGTTTACGTAAAGAAACTACATTTCGCGGCTAACTAGGTGAAACGAGACCTACTAGCCACGAGTTCTGAAATCAAAATCCGAAAAACCAGGATTGTAGAGCTCGAAAAGTAGTGTGAAATCAAACTAAAAATCACCGAATTCAGAACTCGGAGTCAACGAATATTCATAAAACCGTTTACGTAAAGAAACCATGTTTCGCGGCTAACTACGTGAAACGAGAGCTACTAGCCACGAGTTCTGAATTCAAAATCCGAAACGCCAGGATTTTAGAGCTCGAAAAGTAGTGTGAAATCAAGCTAAAAATCACCGAATTCAGAACTTTGAGTCAACGGATATTCATAAAACTGTTTACGTAAAGAAACTACATTTCACGGCTAACTAGGTGAAACGAGACCTACTAGCCACGAATTCTGAAATCAAAATCCAAAATGCCAGGATTGTAGATCTCAAAAAGTAGTGTGAAATCAAGCTGAAAATCACCGAATTCAAAACTCGGAGTCAACGGATATTCATAAAACCGTTTACGTAAAGAAACCACATTTCGCGGCTAATTAGGTGAAAGGAGACCTACTAACCACGAGTTCTGAAATCAAAATCCGAACGCCAGTATTGTAGAGCTCGAAAAGTAGTGTGATATCAAGCTAAAAATCACCGAATTCGGAACTCGAAGTCAATGGATATTCATAAAACCGTTTACGTAAAGAAACCACATTTCGCGGCTAACTAGCTGAAACGAAACCTACTAGCCACGAGTTCTGAAATCAAAATCCGAAACCCCAGGATTGTAGATCTCGAAAAGTAGTGTGAAATCAAGCTAAAAATCACCGAATTCAGAACTCGGAGTCAACGAATATTCATAAAACCGTTTACGTAAAGAAACCACATTTCGCGGCTAAATAGGTGAAACTAGACCTACTAGGCACGGGTTTTGAAATCAAAATCCGAAAAACCAGGATTGTAGAGCTCGAAAAGTAGTGTGAAATCAAGCTAAAAATCACCGAATTCAGAACTCGGAGTCAACGAATAGTCATAAAACCGTTTACGTAAAGAAACCACGTTTCGCGGCTAACTAGGTGAAACGAGAGCTACTAGCCACGAGTTCTGAATTCAAAATCCGAAATGCCAGGATTGTAGCGCTCGAAAAGTAGTGTGAAATCAAGCTAAAAATCACCAAATTCAGAACTTTGAGTCAACGGATATTCATAAAACTGTTTACGTAAAGAAACTACATTTCGCGGCTAACTAGGTGAAACGAGACCTACTAGCCACGAATTCTGAAATCAAAATCCAAAACGCCAGGATTGTAGATCTCAAAAAGTAGTGTGAAATCAAGCTGAAAATCACCGAATTCAGAACTCGGAGTCAACGAATATTCATAAAACCGTTTACGTAAAGAAACCACATTTCGCGGCTAAATAGGTGAAACGAGACCTACTATCCACGAGTTTTGAAATCAAAATCCGAAAAACCAGGATTGTAGAGCTCGAAAAGTAGTGTGAAATCAAGCTAAAAATCACCGAATTCAGAACTTCGAGTCAACGGATATTCATAAAACTGTTTGCGTAAAGAAACTACATTTCGTGGCTAACTAGGTGAAACGAGACCTACTAGCCACGAATTCTGAAATCAAAATCCAAAACGCCAGGATTGTACATCTCAAAAAGTAGTGTGAAATCAAGCTGAATATCACCGAATTCAGAACTCGGAGTCAACGGATATTCATAAAACCGTTTAAGTAAAGGAAACACATTTTGCGGCTAACTAGGTGAAACGAGACCTACTAGCCACGAGTTCTGAAATCAAAATCCGAAACAACAGGATTGTAGAGCTCGAAAAGTAGTGTGAAATCAAGCTAAAAATCACCGAATTCAGAACTCAGAGTCAACGAATATTCATAAAACCGTTTACGTAAAGAAACTACGTTTCGCGGCTAACCAGGTGAAACGAGAGCTACTAGCCACGAGTTCTGAATTAAAAATCCGAAACTCCAGGATTCTAGAGCTCGAAAAGTAGTGTGAAATCAAGCTAAAAATCACCGAATTCACAACTCTGAGTCAACGGATATTCATAAAACTATTTACGTAATGAAACTACATTTCGCGGCTAACTAGGTGAAACGAGACCTACTAGCCACGAATTCTGAAATCAAAATCCAAAATGCCAGGATTGTAGATCTCAAAAAGTAGTGTGAAATCAAGCTGAAAATCACCGAATTCAGAACTCGGAGTCAACGGATATTCATAAAACGGTTTACGTAAAGAAACCACATTTCGCGGCTAACTAGGTGAAATGAGACCTACTTGCCACGAGTTCTGAAATCAAAATCCGAAACCCCAGGATTGTAGATCTCGAAAAGTAGTGTGAAATCAAGCTAAAAATCACCGAATTCAGAACTCGGAGTCAACGAATATTCATAAAACCGTTTACGTAAAGAAACCACATATCGCGGCTAACTAGGTGAAACGAGACCTACTAGCCACGAGTTCTGAAATCAAAATCCGAAACAACAGGATTGTAGAGCTCGAAAAGTAGTGTGAAATCAAGCTAAAAATCACCGAATTCAGAACTCAGAGTCAACGAATATTCATAAAACCGTTTACGTAAAGAAACTACGTTTCGCGGCTAACCAGGTGAAACGAGAGCTACTAGCCACGAGTTCTGAATTCAAAATCCGAAACTCCAGGATTCTAGAGCTCGAAAAGTAGTGTGAAATCAAGCTAAAAATCACCGAATTCACAACTCTGAGTCAACGGATATTCATAAAACTGTTTACGTAATGAAACTACATTTCGCGGCTAACTAGGTGAAACGAGACCTACTAGCCACGAATTCTGAAATCAAAATCCAAAATGCCAGGATTGTAGATCTCCAAAAGTAGTGTGAAATCAAGCTGAAAATCACCGAATTCAGAACTCGGAGTCAACGGATATTCATAAAACGGTTTAAGTAAAGAAACCACATTTCGCGGCCAACTAGGTGAAATGAGACCTACTAGCCACGAGTTCTGAAATCAAAATCCGAAACCCCAGGATTGTAGATCTCGAAAAGTAGTGTGAAATCAAGCTAAAAATCACCGAATTCAGAACTCGGAGTCAACGAATATTCATAAAACCGTTTACGTAAAGAAACCACATATCGCGTCTAACTAGGTGAAACGAGACCTACTAGCCTCGAGTTCTGAAATCAAAATCCGAAAAACAAGGATCGTAGAGCTCGAAAAGTAGTGTGAAATCAAACTAAAAATCACCGAATTCAGAACTCGGAGTCAACGAATATTCATAAAACCGTTTACGTAAAGAAACCATGTTTCGCGGCTAACTAGGTGAAACGAGAGCTACTAGCCACGAGTTCTGAATTCAAAATCCGAAACGCCAGGATTTTAGAGCTCGAAAAGTAGTGTGAAATCAAGCTAAAAATCACCGAATTCACAACTCTGAGTCAACGGATATTCATAAAACTGTTTACGTAATGAAACTACATTTCGCGGCTAACTAGGTGAAACGAGACCTACTAGCCACGAATTCTGAAATCAAAATCCAAAATGCCAGGATTGTAGATCTCCAAAAGTAGTGTGAAATCAAGCTGAAAATCACCGAATTCAGAACTCGGAGTCAACGGATATTCATAAAACGGTTTACGTAAAGAAACCACATTTCGCGGCTAACTAGGTGAAATGATACCTACTAGCCACGAGTTCTGAAATCAAAATCCGAAACCCCAGGATTGTAGATCTCGAAAAGTAGTGTGAAATCAAGCTAAAAATCACCGAATTCAGAACTCGGAGTCAACGAATATTCATAAAACCGTTTACGTAAAGAAACCACATATCGCGTCTAACTAGGTGATACGAGACCTACTAGCCTCGAGTTCTGAAATCAAAATCCGAAAAACCAGGATCGTAGAGCTCGAAAAGTAGTGTGAAATCAAACTAAAAATCACCGAATTCAGAACTCGGAGTCAACGAATATTCATAAAACCGTTTACGTAAAGAAACCATGTTTCGCGGCTAACTAGGTGAAACGAGAGCTACTAGCCACGAGTTCTGAATTCAAAATCCGAAACGCCAGGATTTTAGAGCTCGAAAAGTAGTGTGAAATCCAGCTAAAAATCACCGAATTCAGAACTGTGAGTCAACGGATATTCATAAAACTGTTTACGTAAAGAAACTACATTTCACGGCTAACTAGGTGAAACGAGACCTACTAGCCACGAATTCTGAAATCAAAATCCAAAACGCCAGGATTGTAGATCTCAAAAGGTAGTGTGAAATCAAGCTGAAAATCACCGAATTCAGAACTCGGAGTCAACGGATATTCATAAAACCGTTTACGTAAAGAAACCACATTTCGCGGCTAACTAGGTGAAAGGAGACCTACTAACCACGAGTTCTGAAATCAAAATCCGAACGCCAGTATTGTAGAGCTCGAAAAGTAGTGTGATATCAAGCTAAAAATCACCGAATTCGGAACTCGAAGTCAATGGATATTCATAAAACCGTTTACGTAAAGAAACCACATTTCGCGGCTAACTAGGTGAAACGAAACCTACTAGACACGAGTTCTGAAATCAAAATCCGAAACCCCAGGATTGTAGATCTCGAAAAGTAGTGTGAAATCAAGCTAAAAATCACCGAATTCAGAACTCGGGGTCAACGAATATTCATAAAACCGTTTACGTAAAGAAACCACATTTCGCGGCTAAATAGGTGAAACGAGACCTACTAGCCACGGGTTTTGAAATCAAAATCCGAAAAACCAGGATTGTAGAGCTCGAAAAGTAGTGTGAAATCAAGCTAAAAATCACCGAATTCAGAACTCGGAGTCAACGAATATTCATAAAACCGTTTACGTAAAGAAACCACGTTTCGCGGCTAACTAGGTGAAACGAGAGCTACTAGCCACGAGTTCTGAATTCAAAATCCGAAACTCCAGGATTCTAGAGCTCGAAAAGTAGTGTGAAATCAAGCTAAAAATCACCGAATTCAGAACTCTGAGTCAACGGATATTCATAAAACTGTTTACGTAAAGAAACTACATTTCGCGGCTAACTAGGTGAAACGAGACCTACTAGCCACGAATTCTGAAATCAAAATCCAAAACGCCAGGATTGTAGATCTCAAAAAGTAGTGTGAAATCAAGCTGAAAGTCACCGAATTCAGAACTCGGAGTCAACGGATATTCATAAAACCGTTTACGTAAAGAAACCACATTTCGCGGCTAACTAGGTGAAAGGAGACCTACTAACCACGAGTTCTGAAATCAAAATCCGAACGCCAGTATTGTAGAGCTCGAAAAGTAGTGTGATATCAAGCTAAAAATCACCGAATTTGGAACTCGAAGTCAATGGATATTCATAAAACCATTTACGTAAAGAAACCACATTTCGCGGCTAACTAGGTTAAACGAAACCTACTAGCCACGAATTCTGAAATCAAAATCCAAAACGCCAGGATTGTAGATCTCAAAAAGTAGTGTGAAATCAAGCTGAAAATCACCGAATTCAGTACTCGGAGTCAACGGATACTCATAAAACCGTTTACGTAAAGAAACCACATTTCGAGGCTAACTAGGTGAAACGAGACCTACTAGCCACGAGTTCTGAAATCAAAATCCGAAACACCAGGATTGTAGAGCTCGAAAAGTAGTGTGAAATCAAGCTAAAAATCACCGAATTCAGAA
The DNA here is from genome assembly GCA_963580455.1 of Euonymus europaeus. Classification (NCBI taxonomy): domain Eukaryota; kingdom Viridiplantae; phylum Streptophyta; class Magnoliopsida; order Celastrales; family Celastraceae; genus Euonymus; species Euonymus europaeus. The sequence continues at coordinate 1,538,327 of OY756964.1, forward strand.
CTCGGAGTCAACGAATATTCATAAAACCGTTTACGTAAAGAAACCACGTTTCGCGGCTAACTAGGTGAAACGAGAGCTACTAGCCACGAGTTCTGAATTCAAAATCCGAAACTCCAGGATTCTAGAGCTCGAAAAGTAGTGTGAAATCAAGCTAAAAATCACCGAATTCAGAACTCTGAGTCAACGGATATTCGTAAAACTGTTTACGTAAAGAAACTACATTTCGCGGCTAACTAGGTGAAACGAGACCTACTAGCCACGAATTCTGAAATCAAAATCCAAAACGCCAGGATTGTAGATCTCAAAAAGTAGTGTGAAATCAAGCTGAAAGTCACCGAATTCAGAACTCAGAGTCAACGGATATTCATAAAACCGTTTACGTAAAGAAACTACGTTTCGCGGCTAACCAGGTGAAACGAGAGCTACTAGCTACGAGTTCTGAATTCAAAATCCGAAACTCCAGGATTCTAGAGCTCGAAAAGTAGTGTGAAATCAAGCTAAAAATCACCGAATTCAGAACTCTGAGTAACCGGATATTCATAAAACTGTTTACGTAATGAAACTACATTTCGCGGCTAACTAGGTGAATCGAGACCTACTAGCCACGAATTCTGAAATCAAAATCCAAAATGCCAGGATTGTAGATCTCAAAAAGTAGTGTGAAATCAAGCTGAAAATCACCGAATTCAGAACTCGGAGTCAACGGATATTCATAAAACGGGTTTACGTAAAGAAACCACATTTCGCGGCTAGCTAGGTGAAATGAGACCTACTTGCCACGAGTTCTGAAATCAAAATCCGAAACCCCGGGATTGTAGATCTCGAAAAGTAGTGTGAAATCAAGCTAAAAATCACCGAATTCAGAACTCGGAGTCAACGAATATTCATAAAACCGTTTACGTAAAGAAACCACATATCGCGGCTAACTAGGTGAAACGAGTCCTACTAGCCACGAGTTCTGAAATAAAAATCCGAAACGACAGGATTGTAGAGCTCGAAAAGTAGTGTGAAATCAAGCTAAAAATCACCGAATTCAGAACTCAGAGTCAACGAATATTCATAAAACCGTTTACGTAAAGAAACTACGTTTCGCGGCTAACCAGGTGAAACGAGAGCTACTAGCCACGAGTTCTGAATTCAAAATCCGAAACTCCAGGATTCTAGAGCTCGAAAAGTAGTGTGAAATCAAGCTAAAAATCACCGAATTCACAACTCTGAGTCAACGGATATTCATAAAACTGTTTACGTAATGAAACTACATTTCGCGGCTAACTAGGTGAAACGAGACCTACTAGCCACGAATTCTGAAATCAAAATCCAAAATGCCAGGATTGTAGATCTCCAAAAGTAGTGTGAAATCAAGCTGAAAATCACCGAATTCAGAACTCGGAGTCAACGGATATTCATAAAACGGTTTACGTAAAGAAACCACATTTCGCGGCTAACTAGGTGAAATGAGACCTACTAGCCACGAGTTCTGAAATCAAAATCCGAAACCCCAGGATTGTAGATCTCGAAAAGTAGTGTGAAATCAAGCTAAAAATCACCGAATTCAGAACTCGGAGTCAACGAATATTCATAAAACCGTTTACGTAAAGAAACCACGTTTCGCGGCTAACTAGGTGAAACGAGAGCTACTAGCCACGAGTTCTGAATTCAAAATCCGAAACTCCAGGATTCTAGAGCTCGAAAAGTAGTGTGAAATCAAGCTAAAAATCACCGAATTCAGAACTCTGAGTCAACGGATATTCATAAAACTGTTTACGTAAAGAAACTACATTTCGCGGCTAACTAGGTGAAACGAGACCTACTAGCCACGAATTCTGAAATCAAAATCCAAAACGCCAGGATTGTAGATCTCAAAAAGTAGTGTGAAATCAAGCTGAAAGTCACCGAATTCAGAACTCGGAGTCAACGGATATTCATAAAACCGTTTACGTAAAGAAACCACATTTCGCGGCTAACTAGGTGAAAGGAGACCTACTAACCACGAGTTCTGAAATCAAAATCCGAACGCCAGTATTGTAGAGCTCGAAAAGTAGTGTGATATCAAGCTAAAAATCACCGAATTCGGAACTCGAAGTCAATGGATATTCATAAAACCATTTACGTAAAGAAACCACATTTCGCGGCTAACTAGGTTAAACGAAACCTACTAGCCACGAATTCTGAAATCAAAATCCAAAACGCCAGGATTGTAGATCTCAAAAAGTAGTGTGAAATCAAGCTGAAAATCACCGAATTCAGTACTCGGAGTCAACGGATACTCATAAAACCGTTTACGTAAAGAAACCACATTTCGAGGCTAACTAGGTGAAACGAGACCTACTAGCCACGAGTTCTGAAATCAAAATCCGAAACACCAGGATTGTAGAGCTCGAAAAGTAGTGTGAAATCAAGCTAAAAATCACCGAATTCAGAACTCGGAGTCAACGAATATTCATAAAACCGTTTACGTAAAGAAACCACGTTTCGCGGCTAACTAGGTGAAACGAGAGCTACTAGCCACGAGTTCTGAATTCAAAATCCGAAACTCCAGGATTCTAGAGCTCGAAAAGTAGTGTGAAATCAAGCTAAAAATCACCGAATTCAGAACTCTGAGTCAACGGATATTCGTAAAACTGTTTACGTAAAGAAACTACATTTGGCGGCTAACTAGGTGAAACGAGACCTACTAGCCACGAATTCTGAAATCAAAATCCAAAACGCCAGGATTGTAGATCTCAAAAAGTAGTGTGAAATCAAGCTGAAAGTCACCGAATTCAGAACTCAGAGTCAACGGATATTCATAAAACCGTTTACGTAAAGAAACTACGTTTCGCGGCTAACCAGGTGAAACGAGAGCTACTAGCTACGAGTTCTGAATTCAAAATCCGAAACTCCAGGATTCTAGAGCTCGAAAAGTAGTGTGAAATCAAGCTAAAAATCACCGAATTCAGAACTCTGAGTCAACGGATATTCATAAAACTGTTTACGTAATGAAACTACATTTCGCGGCTAACTAGGTGAATCGAGACCTACTAGCCACGAATTCTGAAATCAAAATCCAAAATGCCAGGATTTTAGATCTCAAAAAGTAGTGTGAAATCAAGCTGAAAATCACCGAATTCAGAACTCGGAGTCAACGGATATTCATAAAACGGTTTACGTAAAGAAACCACATTTCGCGGCTAACTAGGTGAAATGAGACCTACTTGCCACGAGTTCTGAAATCAAAATCCGAAACCCCGGGATTGTAGATCTCGAAAAGTAGTGTGAAATCAAGCTAAAAATCACCGAATTCAGAACTCGGAGTCAACGAATATTCATAAAACCGTTTACGTAAAGAAACCACATATCGCGGCTAACTAGGTGAAACGAGTCCTACTAGCCACGAGTTCTGAAATAAAAATCCGAAACAACAGGATTGTAGAGCTCGAAAAGTAGTGTGAAATCAAGCTAAAAATCACCGAATTCAGAACTCAGAGCCAACGAATATTCATAAAACCGTTTACGTAAAGAAACTACGTTTCGCGGCTAACCAGGTGAAACGAGAGCTACTAGCCACGAGTTCTGAATTCAAAATCCGAAACTCCAGGATTCTAGAGCTCGAAAAGTAGTGTGAAATCAAGCTAAAAATCACCGAATTCACAACTCTGAGTCAACGGATATTCATAAAACTGTTTACGTAATGAAACTACTTTTCGCGGCTAACTAGGTGAAACGAGACCTACTAGCCACGAATTCTGAAATCAAAATCCAAAATGCCAGGATTGTAGATCTCCAAAAGTAGTGTGAAATCAAGCTGAAAATCACCGAATTCAGAACTCGGAGTCAACGGATATTCATAAAACGGTTTACGTAAAGAAACCACATTTCGCGGCTAACTAGGTGAAATGAGACCTACTAGCCACGAGTTCTGAAATCAAAATCCGAAACCCCAGGATTGTAGATCTCGAAAAGTAGTGTGAAATCAAGCTAAAAATCACCGAATTCAGAACTCGGAGTCAACGAATATTCATAAAACCGTTTACGTAAAGAAACCACATATCGCGTCTAACTAGGTGAAACGAGACCTACTAGCCACGAGTTCTGAAATCAAAATCCGAAACCCCAGGATTGTAGATCTCGAAAAGTAGTGTGAAATCAAGCTAAAAATCACCGAATTCAGAACTTTGAGTCAACGGATATTCATAAAACTGTTTACGTAAAGAAACTACATTTCACGGCTAACTAGGTGAAACGAGACCTACTAGCCACGAATTCTGAAATCAAAATCCAAAACGCCAGGATTGTAGATCTCAAAAAGTAGTGTGAAATCAAGCTGAAAATCACCGAATTCAGAACTCGGAGTCAACGGATATTCATAAAACCGTTTACGTAAAGAAACCACATTTCGCGGCTAACTAGGTGAAATGAGACCTACTAACCACGAGTTCTGAAATCAAAATCCGAATGCCAGTATTGTAGAGCTCGAAAAGTAGTGTGATATCAAGCTAAAAATCACCGAATTCGGAACTCGAAGTCAATGGATATTCATAAAACCGTTTACGTAAAGAAACCACATTTCGCGGCTAACTAGGTGAAACGAAACCTACTAGCCACGAGTTCTGAAATCAAAATCCGAAACCCCAGGATTGTAGATCTCGAAAAGTAGTGTGAAATCAAGCTAAAAATCACCGAATTCAGAACTCGGAGTCAACGAATATTCATAAAACCGTTTACGTAAAGAAACCACATTTCGCGGCTAAATAGGTGAAACGAGACCTACTAGCCACGGGTTTTGAAATCAAAATCCGAAAAACCAGGATTGTAGAGCTCGAAAAGTAGTGTGAAATCAAGCTAAAAATCACCGAATTCAGAACTCGGAGTCAACGAATATTCATAAAACCGTTTACGTAAAGAAACCACGTTTCGCGGCTAACTAGGTGAAACGAGAGCTACTAGCCACGAGTTCTGAATTCAAAATCCGAAACGCCAGGATTGTAGCGCTCGAAAAGTAGTGTGAAATCAAGCTAAAAATCGCCGAATTCAGAACTTTGAGTCAACGGATATTCATAAAACTGTTTACGTAAAGAAACTACATTTCGCGGCTAACTAGGTGAAACGAGACCTACTAGCCACGAATTCTGAAATCAAAATCCAAAACGCCAGGATTGTAGATCTCAAAAAGTAGTGTGAAATCAAGCTGAAAATCACCGAATTCAGTACTCGGAGTCAACGGATACTCATAAAACCGTTTACGTAAAGAAACCACATTTCGAGGCTAACTTGGTGAAACGAGACCTACTAGCCACGAGTTCTGAAATCAAAATCCGAAACACCAGGATTGTAGAGCTCGAAAAGTAGTGTGAAATCAAGCTAAAAATCACCGAATTCAGAACTCGGAGTCAACGAATATTCATAAAACCGTTTACGTAAAGAAACCACGTTTCGCGGCTAACTAGGTGAAACGAGAGCTACTAGCCACGAGTTCTGAATTCAAAATCCGAAACTCCAGGATTCTAGAGCTCGAAAAGTAGTGTGAAATCAAGCTAAAAATCACCGAATTCAGAACTCTGAGTCAACGGATATTCATAAAACTGTTTACGTAAAGAAACAACATTTCGCGGCTAACTAGGTGAAACGAAACCTACTAGCCACGAATTCTGAAATCAAAATCCGAAACGCCAGGATTGTAGATCTCAAAAAGTAGTGTGAAATCAAGCTGAAAGTCACCGAATTCAGAACTCGGAGTCAACGGATATTCATAAAACCGTTTACGTAAAGAAACTACGTTTCGCGGCTAACCAGGTGAAACGAGAGCTACTAGCCATGAGTTCTGAATTCAAAATCCGAAACTCCAGGATTCTAGAGCTCGAAAAGTAGTGTGAAATCAAGCTAAAAATCACCGAATTCAGAACTCTGAGTCAACGGATATTCATAAAACTGTTTATGTAATGAAACTACATTTCGCGGCTAACTAGGTGAATCGAGACCTACTAGCCACGAATTCTGAAATCAAAATCCAAAATGCCAGGATTGTAGATCTCAAAAAGTAGTGTGAAATCAAGCTGAAAATCACCGAATTCAGAACTCGGAGTCAACGGATATTCATAAAACGGTTTACGTAAAGAAACCACATTTCGCGGCTAACTAGGTGAAATGAGACCTACTATCCACGAGTTCTGAAATCAAAATCCGAAACCCCAGGATTGTAGATCTCGAAAATTAGTGTGAAATCAAGCTAAAAATCACCGAATTCAGAACTTGGAGTCAACGAATATTCATAAAACCGTTTACGTAAAGAAACCACATATCGCGGCTAACTAGGTGAAACGAGACCTACTAGCCACGAGTTCTGAAATCAAAATCCGAAAAACCAGGATTGTAGAGCTCGAAAAGTAGTGTGAAATCAAACTAAAAATCACCGAATTCAGAACTCGGAGTCAACGAATATTCATAAAACCGTTTACGTAAAGAAACCATGTTTCGCGGCTAACTAGGTGAAAAGAGAGCTACTAGCCACGAGTTCTGAATTCAAAATCCGAAACGCCAGGATTTTAGAGCTCGAAAAGTAGTGTGAAATCAAGCTAAAAATCACCGAATTCAGAACTTTGAGTCAACGGATATTCATAAAACTGTTTACGTAAAGAAACGACATTTCACGGCTAACTAGGTGAAACGAGACCTACTAGCCACGAATTCTGAAATCAAAATCCAAAATGCCAGGATTGTAGATCTCAAAAAGTAGTGTGAAATCAAGCTGAGAATCACCGAATTCAGAACTCGGAGTCAACGGATATTCATAAAACCGTTTACGTAAAGAAACCACATTTCGAGGCTAACTAGGTGAAATGAGACCTACTAGCCACGAGTTCTGAAATCAAAATCCGAAATACCAGGATTGTAGAGCTCGAAAAGTAGTGTGAAATCAAGCTAAAAATCATCGAATTCAGAACTCGGAGTCAACGAATATTCATAAAACCGTTTACGTAAAGAAACCACGTTTCGCGGCTAACTAGGTGAAACGAGAGCTACTAGCCACGAGTTCTGAATTCAAAATCCGAAACTCCAGGATTCTAGAGCTCGAAAAGTAGTGTGAAATCAAGCTAAAAATCACCGAATTCAGAACTCTGAGTCAACGGATATTCATAAAACTGTTTACGTAAAGAAACTACAGTTCGCGGCTAACTAGGTGAAACGAGACCTACTAGCCACGAATTCTGAAATCAAAATCCAAAACGCCAGGATTGTAGATCTCAAAAAGTAGTGTGAAATCAAGCTGAAAGTCACCGAATTCAGAACTCGGAGTCAACGGATATTCATAAAACCGTTTACGTAAAGAAACTACGTTTCGCGGCTAACCAGGTGAAACGAGAGCTACTAGCCACGAGTTCTGAATTCAAAATCCGAAACTCCAGGATTCTAGAGCTCGAAAAGTAGTGTGAAATCAAGCTAAAAATCACCGAATTCAGAACTCTGAGTCAACGGATATTCATAAAACTGTTTACGTAATGAAACTACATTTCGCGGCTAACTAGGTGAATCGAGACCTACTAGCCACGAATTCTGAAATCAAAATCCAAAATGCCAGGATTGTAGATCTCAAAAAGTAGTGTGAAATCAAGCTGAAAATCACCGAATTCAGAACTCGGAGTCAACGGATATTCATAAAACGGTTTACGTAAAGAAACCACATTTCGCGGCTAACTAGGTGAAATGAGACCTACTAGCCACGAGTTCTGAAATCAAAATCCGAAACCCCAGGATTGTAGATCTCGAAAAGTAGTGTGAAATCAAGCTAAAAATCACCGAATTCAGAACTCGGAGTCAACGAATATTCATAAAACCGTTTACGTAAAGAAACCACATATCGCGGCTAACTAGGTGAAACGAGACCTACTAGCCACGAGTTCTGAAATCAAAATCCGAAAAACCAGGATTGTAGAGCTCGAAAAGTAGTGTGAAATCAAACTAAAAATCACCAAATTCAGAACTCGGAGTCAACGAATATTCATAAAACCGTTTACGTAAAGAAACCATGTTTCGCGGCTAACTAGGTGAAAAGAGAGCTACTAGCCACGAGTTCTGAATTCAAAATCCGAAACGCCAGGATTTTAGAGCTCGAAAAGTAGTGTGAAATCAAGCTAAAAATCACCGAATTCAGAACTTTGAGTCAACGGATATTCATAAAACTGTTTACGTAAAGAAACTACATTTCACGGCTAACTAGGTGAAACGAGACCTACTAGCCACGAATTCTGAAATCAAAATCCAAAACGCCAGGATTGTAGATCTCAAAAATTAGTGTGAAATCAAGCTGAGAATCACCGAATTCAGAACTCGGAGTCAACGGATATTCATAAAACCGTTTACGTAAAGAAACCACATTTCGCGGCTAACTAGGTGAAATGAGACCTACTAACCACGAGTTCTGAAATCAAAATCCAAACGCCAGTATTGTAGAGCTCGAAAAGTAGTGTGATATCAAGCTAAAAATCACCGAATTCGGAACTCGAAGTCAATGGATATTCATAAAACCGTTTACGTAAAGAAACCACATTTCGCGGCTAACTAGGTGAAATGAAACCTACTAGCCACGAGTTCTGAAATCAAAATCCGAAACCCCAGGATTGTAGATCTCGAAAAGTAGTGTGAAATCAAGCTAAAAATCACCGAATTCAGAACTCGGAGTCAACGAATATTCATAAAACCGTTTACGTAAAGAAACCACATTTCGCGGCTAAATAGGTGAAACGAGACCTACTAGCCACGGGTTTTGAAATCAAAATCCGAAAAACCAGGATTGTAGAGCTCGAAAAGTAGTGTGAAATCAAGCTAAAAATCACCGAATTAAGAACTCGGAGTCAACGAATATTCATAAAACCGTTTACGTAAAGAAACCACGTTTCGCGGCTAACTAGGTGAAACGAGAGCTACTAGCCACGAGTTCTGAATTCAAAATCCGAAATGCCAGGATTGTAGCGCTCGAAAAGTAGTGTGAAATCAAGCTAAAAATCGCCGAATTCAGAACTTTGAGTCAACGGATATTCATAAAACTGTTTACGTAAAGAAACTACATTTCGCGGCTAACTAGGTGAAACGAGACCTACTAGCCACGAATTCTGAAATCAAAATCCAAAACGCCAGGATTGTAGATCTCAAAAAGTAGTGTGAAATCAAGCTGAAAATCACCGAATTCAATACTCGGAGTCAACGGATACTCATAAAACCGTTTACGTAAAGAAACCACATTTCGAGGCTAACTAGGTGAAACGAGACCTACTAGCCACGAGTTCTGAAATCAAAATCCAAAACACCAGGATTGTAGAGCTCGAAAAGTAGTGTGAAATCAAGCTAAAAATCACCGAATTCAGAACTCGGAGTCAACGAATATTCATAAAACCGTTTACGTAAAGAAACCACGTTTCGCGGCTAACTAGGTGAAACGAGAGCTACTAGCCACGAGTTCTGAATTCAAAATCCGAAACTCCAGGATTCTAGAGCTCGAAAAGTAGTGTGAAATCAAGCTAAAAATCACCGAATTCAGAACTCTGAGTCAACGGATATTCATAAAACTGTTTACGTAAAGAAACTACATTTCGCGGCTAACTAGGTGAAACGAGACCTACTAGCCACAAATTCTGAAATCAAAATCCAAAACGCCAGGATTGTAGATCTCAAAAAGTAGTGTGAAATCAAGCTGAAAGTCACCGAATTCAGAACTCGGAGTCAACGGATATTCATAAAACCGTTTACGTAAAGAAACTACGTTTCGCGGCTAACCAGGTGAAACGAGAGCTACTAGCCATGAGTTCTGAATTCAAAATCCGAAACTCCAGGATTCTAGAGCTCGAAAAGTAGTGTGAAATCAAGCTAAAAATCACCGAATTCAGAACTCTGAGTCAACGGATATTCATAAAACTGTTTACGTAATGAAACTACATTTCGCGGCTAACTAGATGAATCGAGACCTACTAGCCACGAATTCTGAAATCAAAATCCAAAATGCCAGGATTGTAGATCTCAAAAAGTAGTGTGAAATCAAGCTGAAAATCACCGAATTCAGAACTCGGAGTCAACGGATATTCATAAAACGGTTTACGTAAAGAAACCACATTTCGCGGCTAACTAGGTGAAATGAGACCTACTAGCCACGAGTTCTGAAATCAAAATCCGAAACCCCAGGATTGTAGATCTCGAAAAGTAGTGTGAAATCAAGCTAAAAATCACCGAATTCAGAACTCGGAGTCAACGAATATTCATAAAACCGTTTACGTAAAGAAACCACATATCGCGGCTAACTAGGTGAAACGAGACCTACTAGCCACGAGTTCTGAAATCAAAATCCGAAAAACCAGGATTGTAGAGCTCGAAAAGTAGTGTGAAATCAAACTAAAAATCACCGAATTCAGAACTCGGAGTCAACGAATATTCATAAAACCGTTTACGTAAAGAAACCATGTTTCGCGGCTAACTAGGTGAAAAGAGAGCTACTAGCCACGAGTTCTGAATTCAAAATCCGAAACGCCAGGATTTTAGAGCTCGAAAAGTAGTGTGAAATCAAGCTAAAAATCACCGAATTCAGAACTTTGAGTCAACGGATATTCATAAAACTGTTTACGTAAAGAAACGACATTTCACGGCTAACTAGGTGAAACGAGACCTACTAGCCACGAATTCTGAAATCAAAATCCAAAATGCCAGGATTGTAGATCTCAAAAAGTAGTGTGAAATCAAGCTGAGAATCACCGAATTCAGAACTCGGAGTCAACGGATATTCATAAAACCGTTTACGTAAAGAAACCACATTTCGAGGCTAACTAGGTGAAACGAGACCTACCAGCCACGAGTTCTGAAATCAAAATCCGAAACACCAGGATTGTAGAGCTCAAAAAGTAGTGTGAAATCAAGCTAAAAATCAGCGAATTCAGAACTCGGAGTCAACGAATATTCATAAAACCGTTTACGTAAAGAAACCACGTTTCGCGGCTAACTAGGTGAAACGAGAGCTACTAGCCACGAGTTCTGAATTCAAAATCCGAAACTCCAGGATTCTAGAGCTCGAAAAGTAGTGTGAAATCAAGCTAAAAATCACCGAATTCAGAACTCTGAGTCAACGGATATTCATAAAACTGTTTACGTAAAGAAACTACATTTCGCGGCTAACTAGGTGAAACGAGACCTACTAGCCACGAATTCTGAAATCAAAATCCAAAACGCCAGGATTGTAGATCTCAAAAAGTAGTGTGAAATCAAGCTGAAAGTCACCGAATTCAGAACTCGGAGTCAACGGATATTCATAAAACCGTTTACGTAAAGAAACTACGTTCGCGGCTAACCAGGTGAAACGAGAGCTACTAGCCACGAGTTCTGAATTCAAAATCCGAAACTCCAGGATTCTAGAGCTCGAAAAGTAGTGTGAAATCAAGCTAAAAATCACCGAATTCAGAACTCTGAGTCAACGGATATTCATAAAACTGTTTACGTAATGAAACTACATTTCGCGGCTAACTAGGTGAATCGAGACCTACTAGCCACGAATTCTGAAATCAAAATCCAAAACGCCAGGATTGTAGATCTCAAAAAGTAGTGTGAAATCAAGCTGAAAATCACCGAATTCAGAACTCGGAGTCAACGGATATTCATAAAACGGTTTACGTAAAGAAACCACATTTCGCGGCTAACTAGGTGAAATGAGACCTACTAGCCACGAGTTCTGAAATCAAAATCCGAAACCCCAGGATTGTAGATCTCGAAAAGTAGTGTGAAATCAAGCTAAAAATCACCGAATTCAGAACTCGGAGTCAACGAATATTCATAAAACCGTTTACGTAACGAAACCACATATCGCGGCTAACTAGGTGAAACGAGACCTACTAGCCACGAGTTCTGAAATCAAAATCCGAAAAACCAGGATTGTAGAGCTCGAAAAGTAGTGTGAAATCAAACTAAAAATCACCGAATTCAGAACTCGGAGTCAACGAATATTCATAAAACCGTTTACGTAAAGAAACCATGTTTCGCGGCTAACTAGGTGAAAAGAGAGCTACTAGCCACGAGTTCTGAATTCAAAATCCGAAACGCCAGGATTTTAGAGCTCGAGAAGTAGTGTGAAATCAAGCTAAAAATCACCGAATTCAGAACTTTGAGTCAACGGATATTCATAAAACTGTTTACGTAAAGAAACTACATTTCACGGCTAACTAGGTGAAACGAGACATACTAGCCACGAATTCTGAAATCAAAATCCAAAACGCCAGGATTGTAGATCTCAAAAAGTAGTGTGAAATCAAGCTGAGAATCACCGAATTCAGAACTCGGAGTCAACGGATATTCATAAAACCGTTTACGTAAAGAAACCACATTTCGCGGCTAACTAGGTGAAATGAGACCTACTAACCACGAGTTCTGAAATCAAAATCCGAACGCCAGTATTGTAGAGCTCGAAAAGTAGTGTGATATCAAGCTAAAAATCACCGAATTCGGAACTCGAAGTCAATGGATATTCATAAAACCGTTTACGTAAAGAAACCACATTTCGCGGCTAACTAGGTGAAACGAAACCTACTAGCCACGAGTTCTGAAATCAAAATCCGAAACCCCAGGATTGTAGATCTCGAAAAGTAGTGTGAAATCAAGCTAAAAATCACCGAATTCAGAACTCGGAGTCAACGAATATTCATAAAACCGTTTACGTAAAGAAACCACATTTCGCGGCTAAATAGGTGAAACGAGACCTACTAGCCACGGGTTTTGAAATCAAAATCCGAAAAACCAGGATTGTAGAGCTCGAAAAGTAGTGTGAAATCAAGCTAAAAATCACCGAATTCAGAACTCGGAGTCAACGAATATTCATAAAACCGTTTACGTAAAGAAACCACGTTTCGCGGCTAACTAGGTGAAACGAGAGCTACTAGCCACGAGTTCTGAATTCAAAATCCGAAACGCCAGGATTGTAGCGCTCGAAAAGTAGTGTGAAATCAAGCTAAAAATCGCCGAATTCAGAACTTTGAGTCAACGGATATTCATAAAACTGTTTACGTAAAGAAACTACATTTCGCGGCTAACTAGGTGAAACGAGACCTACTAGCCACGAATTCTGAAATCAAAATCCAAAACGCCAGGATTGTAGATCTCAAAAAGTAGTGTGAAATCAAGCTGAAAATCACCGAATTCAGTACTCGGAGTCAACGGATACTCATAAAACCGTTTACGTAAAGAAACCACATTTCGAGGCTAACTAGGTGAAACGAGACCTACTAGCCACGAGTTCTGAAATCAAAATCCGAAACACCAGGATTGTAGAGCTCGAAAAGTAGTGTGAAATCAAGCTAAAAATCACCGAATTCAGAACTCGGAGTCAATGAATATTCATAAAACCGTTTACGTAAAGAAACCACGTTTCGCGGCTAACTAGGTGAAACGAGAGCTACTAGCCACGAGTTCTGAATTCAAAATCCGAAACTCCAGGATTCTAGAGCTCGAAAAGTAGTGTGAAATCAAGCTAAAAATCACCGAATTCAGAACTCTGAGTCAACGGATATTCATAAAACTGTTTACGTAAAGAAACTACATTTCGCGGCTAACTAGGTGAAACGAGACCTACTAGCCACGAATTCTGAAATCAAAATCCAAAACGCCAGGATTGTAGATCTCAAAAAGTAGTGTGAAATCAAGCTGAAAGTCACCGAATTCAGAACTCGGAGTCAACGGATATTCATAAAACCGTTTACGTAAAGAAACTACGTTTCGCGGCTAACCAGGTGAAACGAGAGCTACTAGCCACGAGTTCTGAATTCAAAATCCGAAACTCCAGGATTCTAGAGCTCGAAAAGTAGTGTGAAATCAAGCTAAAAATCACCGAATTCAGAACTCTGAGTCAACGGATATTCATAAAACTGTTTACGTAATGAAACTACATTTCGCGGCTAACTAGGTGAATCGAGACCTACTAGCCACGAATTCTGAAATCAAAATCCAAAATGCCAGGATTGTAGATCTCAAAAAGTAGTGTGAAATCAAGCTGAAAATCACCGAATTCAGAACTCGGAGTCAACGGATATTCATAAAACGGTTTACGTAAAGAAACCACATTTCGCGGCTAACTAGGTGAAATGAGACCTACTAGCCACGAGTTCTGAAATCAAAATCAGAAACCCCAGGATTGTAGATCTCGAAAAGTAGTGTGAAATCAAGCTAAAAATCACCGAATTCAGAACTCGGAGTCAACGAATATTCATAAAACCGTTTACGTAAAGAAACCACATATCGCGGCTAACTAGGTGAAACGAGACCTACTAGCCACGAGTTCTGAAATCAAAATCCGAAAAACCAGGATTGTAGAGCTCGAAAAGTAGTGTGAAATCAAACTAAAAATCACCGAATTCAGAACTCGGAGTCAACGAATATTCATAAAACCGTTTACGTAAAGAAACCATGTTTCGCGGCTAACTAGGTGAAAAGAGAGCTACTAGCCACGAGTTCTGAATTCAAAATCCGAAACGCCAGGATTTTAGAGCTCGAAAAGTAGTGTGAAATCAAGCTAAAAATCACCGAATTCAGAACTTTGAGTCAACGGATATTCATAAAACTGTTTACGTAAAGAAACTACATTTCACGGCTAACTAGGTGAAACGAGACCTACTAGCCACGAATTCTGAAATCAAAATCCAAAACGCCAGGATTGTAGATCTCAAAAAGTAGTGTGAAATCAAGCTGAGAATCACCGAATTCAGAACTCGGAGTCAACGGATATTCATAAAACCGTTTACGTAAAGAAACCACATTTCGCGGCTAACTAGGTGAAATGAGACCTACTAACCACGAGTTCTGAAATCAAAATCCGAACGCCAGTATTGTAGAGCTCGAAAAGTAGTGTGATATCAAGCTAAAAATCACCGAATTCGGAACTCGAAGTCAATGGATATTCATAAAACCGTTTACGTAAAGAAACCACATTTCGCGGCTAACTAGGTGAAACGAAACCTACTAGCCACGAGTTCTGAAATCAAAATCCGAAACCCCAGGATTGTAGATCTCGAAAAGTAGTGTGAAATCAAGCTAAAAATCACCGAATTCAGAACTCGGAGTCAACGAATATTCATAGAACCGTTTACGTAAAGAAACCACATTTCGCGGCTAAATAGGTGAAACGAGACCTACTAGCCACGGGTTTTGAAATCAAAATCCGAAAAACCAGGATTGTAGAGCTCGAAAAGTAGTGTGAAATCAAGCTAAAAATCACCGAATTCAGAACTCGGAGTCAACGAATATTCATAAAACCGTTTACGTAAAGAAACCACGTTTCGCGGCTAACTAGGTGAAACGAGAGCTACTAGCCACGAGTTCTGAATTCAAAATCCGAAACGCCAGGATTGTAGCGCTCGAAAAGTAGTGTGAAATCAAGCTAAAAATCGCCGAATTCAGAACTTTGAGTCAACGGATATTCATAAAACTGTTTACGTAAAGAAACTACATTTCGCGGCTAACTAGGTGAAACGAGACCTACTAGCCACGAATTCTGAAATCAAAATCCAAAACGCCAGGATTGTAGATCTCAAAAAGTAGTGTGAAATCATGCTGAAAGTCACCGAATTCAGAACTCGGAGTCAACGGATATTCATAAAATCGTTTACGTAAAGAAACTACGTTTCGCGGCCAACCAGGTGAAACGAGAGCTACTAGCCACGAGTTCTGAATTCAAAATCCGAAACGCCAGGATTGTAGCGCTCGAAAAGTAGTGTGAAATCAAGGTAAAAATCGCCGAATTCAGAACTTTGAGTCAACGGATATTCATAAAACTGTTTACGTAAAGAAACTACATTTCGCGGCTAACTAGGTGAAACGAGACCTACTAGCCACGAATTCTGAAATCAAAATCCAAAACGCCAGGATTGTAGATCTCAAAAAGTAGTGTGAAATCAAGCTGAAAATCACCGAATTCAGTACTCGGAGTCAACGGATACTCATAAAACCGTTTACGTAAAGAAACCACATTTCGAGGCTAACTAGGTGAAACGAGACCTACTAGCCACGAGTTCTGAAATCAAAATCCGAAACACCAGGATTGTAGAGCTCGAAAAGTAGTGTGAAATCAAGCTAAAAATCACCGAATTCAGAACTCGGAGTCAACGAATATTCATAAAACCGTTTACGTAAAGAAACCACGTTTCGCGGCTAACTAGGTGAAACGAGAGCTACTAGCCACAAGTTCTGAATTCAAAATCCGAAACTCCAGGATTCTAGAGCTCGAAAAGTAGTGTGAAATCAAGCTAAAAATCCCCGAATTCAGAACTCTGAGTCAACGGATATTCATAAAACTGTTTACGTAAAGAAACTACATTTCGCGGCTAACTAGGTGAAACGAGACCTACTAGCCACGAATTCTGAAATCAAAATCCAAAACGCCAGGATTGTAGATCTCAAAAAGTAGTGTGAAATCAAGCTGAAAGTCACCGAATTCAGAACTCGGAGTCAACGGATATTCATAAAACCGTTTACGTAAAGAAACTACGTTTCGCGGCTAACCAGGTGAAACGAGAGCTACTAGCCATGAGTTCTGAATTCAAAATCCGAAACTCCAGGATTCTAGAGCTCGAAAAGTAGTGTGAAATCAAGCTAAAAATCACCGAATTCAGAACTCTGAGTCAACGGATATTCATAAAACTGTTTACGTAATGAAACTACATTTCGCGGCTAACTAGGTGAATCGAGACCTACTAGCCACGAATTCTGAAATCAAAATCCAAAATGCCAGGATTGTAGATCTCAAAAAGTAGTGTGAAATCAAGCTGAAAATCACCGAATTCAGAACTCGAAGTCAACAGATATTCATAAAACGGTTTACGTAAAGAAACCACATTTCGCGGCTAACTAGGTGAAATGAGACCTACTAGCCACGAGTTCTGAAATCAAAATCCGAAACCCCAGGATTGTAGATCTCGAAAAGTAGTGTGAAATCAAGCTAAAAATCACCGAATTCAGAACTCGGAGTCAACGAATATTCATAAAACCGTTTACGTAAAGAAACCACATATCGCGGCTAACTAGGTGAAACGAGACCTACTAGCCACGAGTTCTGAAATCAAAATCCGAAAAACCAGGATTGTAGAGCTCGAAAAGTAGTGTGAAATCAAACTAAAAATCACCGAATTCAGAACTCGGAGTCAACGAATATTCATAAAACCGTTTACGTAAAGAAACCATGTTTCGCGGCTAACTAGGTGAAAAGAGAGCTACTAGCCACGAGTTCTGAATTCAAAATCCGAAACGCCAGGATTTTAGAGCTCGAAAAGTAGTGTGAAATCAAGCTAAAAATCACCGAATTCAGAACTTTGAGTCAACGGATATTCATAAAACTGTTTACGTAAAGAAACGACATTTCACGGCTAACTAGGTGAAACGAGACCTACTAGCCACGAATTCTGAAATCAAAATCCAAAACGCCAGGATTGTAGATCTCAAAAAGTAGTGTGAAATCAAGCTGAGAATCACCGAATTCAGAACTCGGAGTCAACGGATATTCATAAAACCGTTTACGTAAAGAAACCACATTTCGAGGCTAACTAGGTGAAACGAGACCTACTAGCCACGAGTTCTGAAATCAAAATCCGAAACACCAGGATTGTAGATCTCAAAAAGTAGTGTGAAATCAAGCTGAGAATCACCGAATTCAGAACTCGGAGTCAACGGATATTCATAAAACCGTTTACGTAAAGAAACCACATTTCGAGGCTAACTAGGTGAAACGAGACCTACTAGCCACGAGTTCTGAATTCAAAATCCGAAACTCCAGGATTCTAGAGCTCGAAAAGTAGTGTGAAATCAAGCTAAAAATCACCGAATTCAGAACTCTGAGTCAACGGATATTCATAAAACTGTTTACGTAAAGAAACTACATTTCGCGGCTAACTAGGTGAAACGAGACCTACTAGCCACAAATTCTGAAATCAAAATCCAAAACGCCAGGATTGTAGATCTCAAAAAGTAGTGTGAAATCAAGCTGAAAGTCACCGAATTCAGAACTCGGAGTCAACGGATATTCATAAAACCGTTTACGTAAAGAAACTACGTTTCACGGCTAACCAGGTGAAACGAGAGCTACTAGCCACGAGTTCTGAATTCAAAATCCGAAACTCCAGGATTCTAGAGCTCGAAAAGTAGTGTGAAATCAAGCTAAAAATCACCGAATTCAGAACTCTGAGTCAACGGATATTCATAAAACTGTTTACGTAATGAAACTACATTTCGCGGCTAACTAGGTGAATCGAGACCTACTAGCCACGAATTCTGAAATCAAAATCCAAAATGCCAGGATTGTATATCTCAAAAAGTAGTGTGAAATCAAGCTGAAAATCACCGAATTCAGAACTCGGAGTCAACGGATATTCATAAAACGGTTTACGTAAAGAAACTACATTTCGCGGCTAACTAGGTGAAATGAGACCTACTAACCACGAGTTCTGAAATCAAAATCCGAAACCCCAGGATTGTAGATCTCGAAAAGTAGTGTGAAATCAAGCTAAAAATCACCGAATTCAGAACTCGGAGTCAACGAATATTCATAAAACCGTTTACGTAAAGAAACCACATATCGCGGCTAACTAGGTGAAACGAGACCTACTAGCCACGAGTTCTGAAATCAAAATCCGAACGCCAGGATTGTAGAGCTCGAAAAGTAGTGTGAAATCAAGCTAAAAATCACCGAATTCAGAACTCGGAGTCAACGGATATTCATAAAACCGTTTACGTAAAGAAACCACATTTCGCGGCTAAATAGGTGAAACGAGACCTACTAGCCACGAGTTTTGAAATCAAAATCCGAAAAACCAGGATTGTAGAGCTCGAAAAGTAGTGTGAAATCAAGCTAAAAATCACCGAATTCAGAACTCGGAGTCAACGAATATTCATAAAACCGTTTACGTAAAGAAACCACGTTTCGCGGCTAACTAGGTGAAGCGAGAGCTACTAGCCACGAGTTCTGAATTCAAAATCCGAAACGCCAGGATTGTAGCGCTCGAAAAGTAGTGTGAAATCAAGCTAAAAATCGCCGAATTCAGAACTTTGAGTCAACGGATATTCATAAAACTGTTTAAGTGAAGAAACTACATTTCGCGGCTAACTAGGTGAAACGAGACCTACTAGCCACAAATTCTGAAATCAAAATCCAAAATGCCAGGATTGTAGATCTCAAAAAGTAGTGTGAAATCAAGCTGAAAATCACCGAATTCAGTACTCGGAGTCAACGGATATTCATAAAACCGTTTACGTAAAGAAACCACATTTCGAGGCTAACTAGGTGAAACGAGACCTACTAGCCACGAGTTCTGAAATCAAAATCCGAAACACCAGGATTGTAGAGCTCGAAAAGTAGTGTGAAATCAAGCTAAAAATCACCGAATTCAGAACTCGGAGTCAACGAATATTCATAAAACCGTTTACGTAAAGAAACCACGTTTCGCGGCTAACTAGGTGAAGCGAGAGCTACTAGCCACGAGTTCTGAATTCAAAATCCGAAACTCCAGGATTCTAGAGCTCGAAAAGTAGTGTGAAATCAAGCTAAAAATCACCGAATTCAGAACTCTGAGTCAACGGATATTCATAAAACTGTTTACGTAAAAAAACTACATTTCGCGGCTAACTAGGTGAAACGAGACCTACTAGCCACGAATTCTGAAATCAAAATCCAAAACGCCAGGATTGTAGATCTCAAAAAGTAGTGTGAAATCAAGCTGAAAGTCACCGAATTCAGAACTCGGAGTCAACGGATATTCATAAAACCGTTTACGTAAAGAAACCACATTTCGCGGCTAACTAGGTGAAATGAGACCTACTAACCACGAGTTCTGAAATCAAAATCCGAAACCCCAGGATTGTAGATCTCGAAAAGTAGTGTGAAATCAAGCTAAAAATCACCGAATTCAGAACTCGGAGTCAACGGATATTCATAAAACCGTTTACGTAAAGAAACCACATTTCGCGGCTAACTAGGTGAAACGAGACCTACTAGCCACGAGTTCTGAAATCAAAATCCGTACCCCAGGATTGTAGATCTCGAAAATTAGTGTGAAATCAAGCTAAAAATCACCGAATTCAGAACTCGGAGTCAACGAATATTCATAAAACCGTTTACGTAAAGAAACCACATATCGCGGCTAACTAGGTGAAACGAGACCTACTAGCCACGAGTTATGGAATCAAAATCCGAAAAACTAGGATTGTAGAGCTCGAAAAGTAGTGTGAAATCAAACTAAAAATCACCGAATTCAGAACTCGGAGTCAACGAATATTCATAAAACCGTTTACGTAAAGAAACCATGTTTCGCGGCTAACTAGGTGAAAAGAGAGCTACTAGCCACGAGTTCTGAATTCCAAATCCGAAACGCCAGGATTTTAGAGCTCGAAAAGTAGTGTGAAATCAAGCTAAAAATCACCGAATTCAGAACTTTGAGTCAACGGATATTCATAAAACTGTTTACGTAAAGAAACGACATTTCACGGCTAACTAGGTGAAACGAGACCTACTAGCCACGAATTCTGAAATCAAAATCCAAAACGCCAGGATTGTAGATCTCAAAAAGTAGTGTGAAATCAAGCTGAGAATCACCGAATTCAGAACTCGGAGTCAACGGATATTCATAAAACCGTTTACGTAAAAAAACCACATTTCGAGGCTAACTAGGTGAAACGAGACCTACTAGCCACGAGTTCTGAAATCATAATCCGAAACACCAGGATTGTAGAGCTCGAAAAGTAGTGTGAAATCAAGCTAAAAATCACCGAATTCAGAACTCGGAGTCAACGAATATTCATAAAACCGTTTACGTAAAGAAACCACGTTTCGCGGCTAACTAGGTCAAACGAGAGCTACTAGCCACGAGTTCTGAATTCAAAATCCGAAACTCCAGGATTCTAGAGCTCGAAAAGTAGTGTGAAATCAAGCTGAGAATCACCGAATTCAGAACTCGGAGTCAACGGATATTCATAAAACCGTTTACGTAAAGAAACCACATTTCGAGGCTAACTAGGTGAAACGAGACCTACTAGCCACGAGTTCTGAAATCATAATCCGAAACACCAGGATTGTAGAGCTCGAAAAGTAGTGTGAAATCAAGCTAAAAATCACCGAATTCAGAACTCGGAGTCAACGAATATTCATAAAACCGTTTACGTAAAGAAACCACGTTTCGCGGCTAACTAGGTGAAACGAGAGCTACTAGCCACAAGTTCTGAATTCAAAATCCGAAACTCCAGGATTCTAGAGCTCGAAAAGTAGTGTGAAATCAAGCTAAAAATCCCCGAATTCAGAACTCTGAGTCAACGGATATTCATAAAACTGTTTACGTAAAGAAACTACATTTCGCGGCTAACTAGGTGAAACGAGACCTACTAGCCACGAATTCTGAAATCAAAATCCAAAACGCCAGGATTGTAGATCTCAAAAAGTAGTGTGAAATCAAGCTGAAAGTCACCGAATTCAGAACTCGGAGTCAACGGATATTCATAAAACCGTTTACGTAAAGAAACTACGTTTCGCGGCTAACCAGGTGAAACGAGAGCTACTAGCCATGAGTTCTGAATTCAAAATCCGAAACTCCAGGATTCTAGAGCTCGAAAAGTAGTGTGAAATCAAGCTAAAAATCACCGAATTCAGAACTCTGAGTCAACGGATATTCATAAAACTGTTTACGTAATGAAACTACATTTCGCGGCTAACTAGGTGAATCGAGACCTACTAGCCACGAATTCTGAAATCAAAATCCAAAATGCCAGGATTGTAGATCTCAAAAAGTAGTGTGAAATCAAGCTGAAAATCACCGAATTCAGAACTCGAAGTCAACAGATATTCATAAAACGGTTTACGTAAAGAAACCACATTTCGCGGCTAACTAGGTGAAATGAGACCTACTAGCCACGAGTTCTGAAATCAAAATCCGAAACCCCAGGATTGTAGATCTCGAAAAGTAGTGTGAAATCAAGCTAAAAATCACCGAATTCAGAACTCGGAGTCAACGAATATTCATAAAACCGTTTACGTAAAGAAACCACATATCGCGGCTAACTAGGTGAAACGAGACCTACTAGCCACGAGTTCTGAAATCAAAATCCGAAAAACCAGGATTGTAGAGCTCGAAAAGTAGTGTGAAATCAAACTAAAAATCACCGAATTCAGAACTCGGAGTCAACGAATATTCATAAAACCGTTTACGTAAAGAAACCATGTTTCGCGGCTAACTAGGTGAAAAGAGAGCTACTAGCCACGAGTTCTGAATTCAAAATCCGAAACGCCAGGATTTTAGAGCTCGAAAAGTAGTGTGAAATCAAGCTAAAAATCACCGAATTCAGAACTTTGAGTCAACGGATATTCATAAAACTGTTTACGTAAAGAAACGACATTTCCCGGCTAACTAGGTGAAACGAGACCTACTAGCCACGAATTCTGAAATCAAAATCCAAAACGCCAGGATTGTAGATCTCAAAAAGTAGTGTGAAATCAAGCTGAGAATCACCGAATTCAGAACTCGGAGTCAACGGATATTCATAAAACCGTTTACGTAAAGAAACCACATTTCGAGGCTAACTAGGTGAAACGAGACCTACTAGCCACGAGTTCTGAAATCAAAATCCGAAACACCAGGATTGTAGAGCTCGAAAAGTAGTGTGAAATCAAGCTAAAAATCACCGAATTCAGAACTCGGAGTCAACGAATATTCATAAAACCGTTTACGTAAAGAAACCACGTTTCGCGGCTAACTAGGTGAAACGAGAGCTACTAGCCACGAGTTCTGAATTCAAAATCCGAAACTCCAGGATTCTAGAGCTCGAAAAGTAGTGTGAAATCAAGCTAAAAATCACCGAATTCAGAACTCTGAGTCAACGGATATTCATAAAACTGTTTACGTAAAGAAACTACATTTCGCGGCTAACTAGGTGAAACGAGACCTACTAGCCACAAATTCTGAAATCAAAATCCAAAACGCCAGGATTGTAGATCTCAAAAAGTAGTGTGAAATCAAGCTGAAAGTCACCGAATTCAGAACTCGGAGTCAACGGATATTCATAAAACCGTTTACGTAAAGAAACTACGTTTCACGGCTAACCAGGTGAAACGAGAGCTACTAGCCACGAGTTCTGAATTTAAAATCCGAAACTCCAGGATTCTAGAGCTCGAAAAGTAGTGTGAAATCAAGCTAAAAATCACCGAATTCAGAACTCTGAGTCAACGGATATTCATAAAACTGTTTACGTAATGAAACTACATTTCGCGGCTAACTAGGTGAATCGAGACCTACTAGCCACGAATTCTGAAATCAAAATCCAAAATGCCAGGATTGTATATCTCAAAAAGTAGTGTGAAATCAAGCTGAAAATCACCGAATTCAGAACTCGGAGTCAACGGATATTCATAAAACGGTTTACGTAAAGAAACTACATTTCGCGGCTAACTAGGTGAAATGAGACCTACTAACCACGAGTTCTGAAATCAAAATCCGAAACCCCAGGATTGTAGATCTCGAAAAGTAGTGTGAAATCAAGCTAAAAATCACCGAATTCAGAACTCGGAGTCAACGAATATTCATAAAACCGTTTACGTAAAGAAACCACATATCGCGGCTAACTAGGTGAAACGAGACCTACTAGCCACGAGTTCTGAAATCAAAATCCGAACGCCAGGATTGTAGAGCTCGAAAAGTAGTGTGAAATCAAGCTAAAAATCACCGAATTCAGAACTCGGAGTCAACGGATATTCATAAAACCGTTTACGTAAAGAAACCACATTTCGCGGCTAAATAGGTGAAACGAGACCTACTAGCCACGAGTTTTGAAATCAAAATCCGAAAAACCAGGATTGTAGAGCTCGAAAAGTAGTGTGAAATCAAGCTAAAAATCACCGAATTCAGAACTCGGAGTCAACGAATATTCATAAAACCGTTTACGTAAAGAAACCACGTTTCGCGGCTAACTAGGTGAAGCGAGAGCTACTAGCCACGAGTTCTGAATTCAAAATCCGAAACGCCAGGATTGTAGCGCTCGAAAAGTAGTGTGAAATCAAGCTAAAAATCGCCGAATTCAGAACTTTGAGTCAACGGATATTCATAAAACTGTTTAAGTGAAGAAACTACATTTCGCGGCCAACTAGGTGAAACGAGACCTACTAGCCACAAATTCTGAAATCAAAATCCAAAATGCCAGGATTGTAGATCTCAAAAAGTAGTGTGAAATCAAGCTGAAAATCACCGAATTCAGTACTCGGAGTCAACGGATATTCATAAAACCGTTTACGTAAAGAAACCACATTTCGAGGCTAACTAGGTGAAACGAGACCTACTAGCCACGAGTTCTGAAATCAAAATCCGAAACACCAGGATTGTAGAGCTCGAAAAGTAGTGTGAAATCAAGCTAAAAATCACCGAATTCAGAACTCGGAGTCAACGAATATTCATAAAACCGTTTACGTAAAGAAACCACGTTTCGCGGCTAACTAGGTGAAGCGAGAGCTACTAGCCACGAGTTCTGAATTCAAAATCCGAAACTCCAGGATTCTAGAGCTCGAAAAGTAGTGTGAAATCAAGCTAAAAATCACCGAATTCAGAACTCTGAGTCAACGGATATTCATAAAACTGTTTACGTAAAGAAACTACATTTCGCGGCTAACTAGGTGAAACGAGACCTACTAGCCACGAATTCTGAAATCAAAATCCAAAACGCCAGGATTGTAGATCTCAAAAAGTAGTGTGAAATCAAGCTGAAAGTCACCGAATTCAGAACTCGGAGTCAACGGATATTCATAAAACCGTTTACGTAAAGAAACCACATTTCGCGGCTAACTAGGTGAAATGAGACCTACTAACCACGAGTTCTGAAATCAAAATCCGAAACCCCAGGATTGTAGATCTCGAAAAGTAGTGTGAAATCAAGCTAAAAATCACCGAATTCAGAACTCGGAGTCAACGGATATTCATAAAACCGTTTACGTAAAGAAACCACATTTCGCGGCTAACTAGGTGAAACGAGACCTACTAGCCACGAGTTCTGAAATCAAAATCCGTACCCCAGGATTGTAGATCTCGAAAATTAGTGTGAAATCAAGCTAAAAATCACCGAATTCAGAACTCGGAGTCAACGAATATTCATAAAACCGTTTACGTAAAGAAACCACATATCGCGGCTAACTAGGTGAAACGAGACCTACTAGCCACGAGTTATGGAATCAAAATCCGAAAAACTAGGATTGTAGAGCTCGAAAAGTAGTGTGAAATCAAACTAAAAATCACCGAATTCAGAACTCGGAGTCAACGAATATTCATAAAACCGTTTACGTAAAGAAACCATGTTTCGCGGCTAACTAGGTGAAAAGAGAGCTACTAGCCACGAGTTCTGAATTCCAAATCCGAAACGCCAGGATTTTAGAGCTCGAAAAGTAGTGTGAAATCAAGCTAAAAATCACCGAATTCAGAACTTTGAGTCAACGGATATTCATAAAACTGTTTACGTAAAGAAACGACATTTCACGGCTAACTAGGTGAAACGAGACCTACTAGCCACGAATTCTGAAATCAAAATCCAAAACGCCAGGATTGTAGATCTCAAAAAGTAGTGTGAAATCAAGCTGAGAATCACCGAATTCAGAACTCGGAGTCAACGGATATTCATAAAACCGTTTACGTAAAAAAACCACATTTCGAGGCTAACTAGGTGAAACGAGACCTACTAGCCACGAGTTCTGAAATCATAATCCGAAACACCAGGATTGTAGAGCTCGAAAAGTAGTGTGAAATCAAGCTAAAAATCACCGAATTCAGAACTCGGAGTCAACGAATATTCATAAAACCGTTTACGTAAAGAAACCACGTTTCGCGGCTAACTAGGTCAAACGAGAGCTACTAGCCACGAGTTCTGAATTCAAAATCCGAAACTCCAGGATTCTAGAGCTCGAAAAGTAGTGTGAAATCAAGCTAAAAATCACCGAATTCAGAACTCTGAGTCAACGGATATTCATAAAACTGTTTACGTAAAGAAACTACATTTCGCGGCTAACTAGGTGAAACGAGACCTACTAGCCACGAATTCTGAAATCAAAATCCAAAACGCCAGGATTGTAGATCTCAAAAAGTAGTGTGAAATCAAGCTGAAAGTCACCGAATTCAGAACTCGGAGTCAACGGATATTCATAAAACCGTTTACGTAAAGAAACTACGTTTCGCGGCTAACCAAGTGAAATGAGAGCTACTAGCCACGAGTTCTGAATTCAAAATCCGAAACTCCAGGATTCTAGAGCTCGAAAAGTAGTGTGAAATCAAGCTAAAAATCACCGAATTCAGAACTCTGAGTCAACGGATATTAATAAAACTGTTTACGTAATGAAACTACATTTCGCGGCTAACTAGGTGAATCGAGACCTACTAGCCACGAATTCTGAAATCAAAATCCAAAATGCCAGGATTGTAGATCTCAAAAAGTAGTGTGAAATCAAGCTGAAAATCACCGAATTCAGAACTCGGAGTCAACGGATATTCATAAAACGGTTTACGTAAAGAAACCACATTTCGCGGCTTACTAGGTGAAATGAGACCTACTAGCCACGAGTTCTGAAATCAAAATCCGAAACCCCAGGATTGTAGATCTCGAAAAGTAGTGTGAAATCAAGCTAAAAATCACCGAATTCAGAACTCGGAGTCAACGAATATTCATAAAACCGTTTACGTAAAGAAACCACATATCGCGGCTAAATAGGTGAAACGAGACCTACTAGCCACGAATTCTGAAATCAAAATCCAAAACGCCAGGATTTTAGAGCTCGAAAAGTGGTGTGAAATCAAGCTAAAAATCACCGAATTCAGAACTTGGAGTCAACGGATATTCATAAAACCGTTTACGTAAAGAAACCACATTTCGCGGCTAACTAGGTGAAATGAGACCTACTAACCACGAGTTCTGAAATCAAAATCCGAACGCCAGTATTGTAGAGCTCGAAAAGTAGTGTGATATCAAGCTAAAAATCACCGAATTCGGAACTCGAAGTCAATGGATATTCATAAAACCGTTTACGTAAAGAAACCACATTTCGCGGCTAACTAGGTGAAACGAAACCTACTAGCCACGAGTTCTGAAATCAAAATCCGAAACCCCAGGATTGTAGATCTCGAAAAGTAGTGTGAAATCAAGCTAAAAATCACCGATTCAGAATTCGGAGTCAACGAATATTCATAAAACCGTTTACGTAATGAAACCACATATCGCGGCTAACTAGGTGAAACGAGACCTACTAGCCACGAGTTCTGAAATCAAAATCCGAACGCCAGGATTGTAGAGCTCGAAAAGTAGTGTGAAATCAAGCTAAAAATCACCGAATTCAGAACTCGGAGTCAACGGATATTCATAAAACCGTTTACGTAAAGAAACCACATTTCGCGGCTAAATAGGTGAAACGAGACCTACTAGCCACGAGTTTTGAAATCAAAATCCGAAAAACCAGGATTGTAGAGCTCGAAAAGTAGTGTGAAATCAAGATAAAAATCACCGAATTCAGAACTCGGAGTCAACGAATATTCATAAAACCGTTTACGTAAAGAAACCATGTTTTGCGGCTAACTAGGTGAAACGAGAGCTACTAGCCACGATTTCTGAATTCAAAATCCGAAACGCCAGGATTGTAGCGCTCGAAAAGTATTGTGAAATCAAGCTAAAAATCGCCGAATTCAGAACTTTGAGTCAACGGATATTCATAAAACTGTTTACGTAAAGAAACTACATTTCGCGGCTAACTAGGTGAAACGAGACCTACTAGCCACGAGTTCTGAAATCAAAATCCGAAACACCAGGATTGTAGAGCTCGAAAAGTAGTGTGAAATCAAGCTAAAAATCACCGAATTCAGAACTCGGAGTCAACGAATATTCATAAAACCGTTTACGTAAAGAAACCAGGTTTCGCGGCTAACTAGGTGAAACGAGAGCTACTAGCCACGAGTTCTGAATTCGAAATCCGAAACTCCAGGATTCTAGAGCTCGAAAAGTAGTGTGAAATCAAGCTAAAAATCACCGAATTCAGAACTCTGAGTCAACGGATATTCATAAAACTGTTTACGTAAAGAAACTACATTTCCTGGCTAACTAGGTGAAACGAGACCTACTAGCCACGAATTCTGAAATCAAAATCCAAAACGCCAGGATTGTGGATCTCAAAAAGTAGTGTGAAATCAAGCTGAAAGTCACCGAATTCAGAACTCGGAGTCAACGGATATTCATAAAACCGTTTACGTAAAGAAACCACATTTCGCGGCTAACTAGGTGAAATGAGACCTACTAACCACGAGTTCTGAAATCAAAATCCGAATGCCAGTATTGTAGAGCTCGAAAAGTAGTGTGAAATCAAGCTAAAAATCACCGAATTCGGAACTCGAAGTCAATGGATATTCATAAAACCGTTTACGTAAAGAAACCACATTTTGCGGCTAACTAGGTGAAACGAAACCTACTAGCCACGAGTTCTGAAATCAAAATCCGAAACCCCAGGATTGTAGATCTCGAAAAGTAGTGTGAAATCAAGCTAAAAATCACCGAATTCAGAACTCGGAGTCAACGAATATTCATAAAACCGTTTACGTAAAGAAACCACATTTCGCGGCTAACTAGGTGAAACAAGACCTACTAGCCACGAGTTCTGAAATCAAAATCCGAAACGCTAGGATTGTAGAGCTCGAAAAGTAGTGTGAAATCAAGCTAAAAATCACCGAATTCAGAACTCGGAGTCAACGGATATTCATAAAACCGTTTACGTAAAGAAACCACATTTCGCGGCTAACTAGGTGAAACGAGAACTACTAGCCACGAGTTTTGAAATGAAAATCCGAAACCCCAGGATTGTAGATCTCGAAAAGTAGTGTGAAATCAAGCTAAAAATCACCGAATTCAGAACTCGGAGTCAACGGATATTCATAAAACCGTTTACGTAAAGAAACCACATTTCGCGGCTAACAAGGTGAAATGAGACCTACTAACCACGAGTTCTGAAATCAAAATCCGAATGCCAGTATTGTAGAGCTCGAAAAGTAGTGTGAAATCAAGCTAAAAATCACCGAATTCGGAACTCGAAGTCAATGGATATTCATAAAACCGTTTACGTAAAGAAACCACATTTCGCGGCTAACTAGGTGAAACGAAACCTACTAGCCACGAGTTCTGAAATCAAAATCCGAAACCCCCGGATTGTAGATCTCGAAAAGTAGTGTGAAATCAAGCTAAAAATCACCGAATTCAGAACTCGGAGTCAACGAATATTCATAAAACCGTTTACGTAAAGAAACCACATTTCGCGGCTAACTAGGTGAAACGAGACCTACTAGCCACGAGTTCTGAAATCAAAATCCGAAACGCTAGGATTGTAGAGCTCGAAAAGTAGTGTGAAATCAAGCTAAAAATCACCGAATTCAGAACTCGGAGTCAACGGATATTCATAAAACCGTTTACGTAAAGAAACCACATTTCGCGGCTAACTAGGTGAAACGAGACCTACTAGCCACGAGTTCTGAAATGAAAATCCGAAACCCCAGGATTGTAGATCTCGAAAAGTAGTGTGAAATCAAGCTAAAAATCACCGAATTCAGAACTCGGAGTCAACGAATATTCATAAAACCGTTTACGTAAAGAAACCACGTTTCGCGGCTAACTAGGTGAAACGAGAGCTACTAGCCACGAGTTCTGAATTCAAAATCCGAAACTCCAGGATTCTAGAGCTCGAAAAGTAGTGTGAAATCAAGCTAAAAATCACCGAATTCAGAACTCTGAGTCAACGGATATTCATAAAACTGTTTACGTAAAGAAACTACATTTCGCGGCTAACTAGGTGAAACGAGACCTACTAGCCACGAATTCTGAAATCAAAATCCAAAATGCCAAGATTGTAGATCTCAAAAAGTAG
Source organism: Euonymus europaeus (assembly GCA_963580455.1). NCBI lineage: Eukaryota > Viridiplantae > Streptophyta > Magnoliopsida > Celastrales > Celastraceae > Euonymus > Euonymus europaeus. Next base: position 1,568,208 of record OY756964.1, read on the forward strand.
TGTGAAATGAAGCTGAAACTCACCGAATTCAGAACTCGGAGTCAACGGATATTCATAAAACGGTTTACGTAAAGAAACCACATTTCGCGGCTAACTAGGTGAAAGAGACCTACTAGCCACGAGTTCTGAAATCAAAATCCGAAACCCCAGGATTGTAGATCTCGAAAAGTAGTGTGAAATCAAGCTAAAAATCACCGAATTCAGAACTCTGAGTCAACGAATATTCATAAAACCGTTTACGTAAAGAAACCACATTTCGCGGCTAACTAGGTGAATTGAGACCTACTAGCCACGAATTCTGAAATCAAAATCCAAAATGCTAGGATTGTAGATCTCGAAAAGTAGTGTGAAATCAAGCTAAAAATCACCGAATTCAGAACTCGGAGTCAACGGATATTCATAAAACCGTTTACGTAAAGGAACCACATTTCGCGGCTAACTAGGTGAAACGAGAACTACTAGCCACGAGTTTTGAAATGAAAATCCGAAACCCCAGGATTGTAGATCTCGAAAAGTAGTGTGAAATCAAGCTAAAAATCACCGAATTCAGAACACGGAGTCAACGGATATTCATAAAACCGTTTACGTAAAGAAACCATATTTCGCGGCTAACAAGGTGAAATGAGACCTACTAACCACGAGTTCTGAAATCAAAATCCGAATGCCAGTATTGTAGAGCTCGAAAAGTAGTGTGAAATCAAGCTAAAAATCACCGAATTCGGAACTCGAAGTCAATGGATATTCATAAAACCGTTTACGTAAAGAAACCACATTTCGCGGCTAACTAGGTGAAATGAAACCTACTAGCCACGAGTTCTGAAATCAAAATCCGAAACCCCAGGATTGTAGATCTCGAAAAGTAGTGTGAAATCAAGCTAAAAATCACCGAATTCAGAACTCGGAGTCAACGAATATTCATAAAACCGTTTACGTAAAGAAACCACATTTCGCGGCTAACTAGGTGAAACGAGACCTACTAGCCACGAGTTCTGAAATCAAAATCCGAAACGCTAGGATTGTAGAGCTCGAAAAGTAGTGTGAAATCAAGCTAAAAATCACCGAATTCAGAACTCGGAGTCAACGGATATTCATAAAACCGTTTACGTAAAGAAACCACATTTCGCGGCTAACTAGGTGAAACGAGACCTACTAGCCACGAGTTCTGAAATGAAAATCCGAAACCCCAGGATTGTACATCTCGAAAAGTAGTGTGAAATCAAGCTAAAAATCACCGAATTCAGAACTCGGAGTCAACGAATATTCATAAAACCGTTTACGTAAAGAAACCACGTTTCGCGGCTAACTAGGTGAAACGAGAGCTACTAGCCACGAGTTCTGAATTCAAAATCCGAAACTCCAGGATTCTAGAGCTCGAAAAGTAGTGTGAAATCAAGCTAAAAATCACCGAATTCAGAACTCTGAGTCAACGGATATTCATAAAACTGTTTACGTAAAGAAACTACATTTCGCGGCTAACTAGGTGAAACGAGACCTACTAGCCACGAATTCTGAAATCAAAATCCAAAATGCCAAGATTGTAGATCTCAAAAAGTAGTGTGAAATGAAGCTGAAAGTCACCGAATTCAGAACTCGGAGTCAACGGATATTCATAAAACCGTTTACGTAAAGAAACTACGTTTCGCGGCTAACCAGGTGAAACGAGAGCTACTAGCCACGAGTTCTGAATTCAAAATCCGAAACTCCAGGATTCTAGAGCTCGAAAAGTAGTGTGAAATCAAGCTAAAAATCACCGAATTCAGAACTCTGAGTCAACGGATATTCATAAAACTGTTTACGTAATGAAACTACATTTCGCGGCTAACTAGGTGAATCGAGACCTACTAGCCACGAATTCTGAAATCAAAATCCAAAATGCCAGGATTGTAGATCTCAAAAAGTAGTGTGAAATCAAGCTGAAAATCACCGAATTCAGAACTCGGAGTCAACGGATATTCATAAAACGGTTTACGTAAAGAAACCACATTTCGCGGCTAACTAGGTGAAAGAGACCTACTAGCTACGAGTTCTGAAATCAAAATCCGAAACCCCAGGATTGTAGATCTCGAAAAGTAGTGTGAAATCAAGCTAAAAATCACCGAATTCAGAACTCGGAGTCAACGAATATTCATAAAACCGTTTACGTAAAGAAACCACGTTTCGCGGCTAACTAGGTGAAACGAGAGCTACTAGCCACGAGTTCTGAATTCAAAATCCGAAACTCCAGGATTCTAGAGCTCGAAAAGTAGTGTGAAATCAAGCTAAAAATCACCGAATTTAGAACTCTGAGTCAACGGATATTCATAAAACTGTTTACGTAAAGAAACTACATTTCGCAGCTAACTAGGTGAAACGAGACCTACTAGCCACGAATTCTGAAATCAAAATCCGAAACCCCAGGATTGTAGATCTCAAAAAGTAGTGTGAAATGAAGCTAAAAGTCACCGAATTCAGAACTCGGAGTCAACGGATATTCATAAAACCGTTTACGTAAAGAAACTACGTTTCGCGGCTAACCAGGTGAAACGAGAGCTACTAGCCACGAGTTCTGAATTCAAAATCCGAAACTCCAGGATTCTAGAGCTCGAAAAGTAGTGTGAAATCAAGCTAAAAATCACCGAATTCAGAACTCTGAGTCAACGGATATTCATAAAACTGTTTACGTAAAGAAACTACATTTCGCGGCTAACTAGGTGAAACGAGACCTACTAGCCACGAATTCTGAAATCAAAATCCAAAATGCCAAGATTGTAGATCTCAAAAAGTAGTGTGAAATGAAGCTGAAACTCACCGAATTCAGAACTCGGAGTCAACGGATATTCATAAAACGGTTTACGTAAAGAAACCACATTTCGCGGCTAACTAGGTGAAAGAGACCTACTAGCTACGAGTTCTGAAATCAAAATCCGAAACCCCAGGATTGTAGATCTCGAAAAGTAGTGTGAAATCAAGCTAAAAATCACCGAATTCAGAACTCTGAGTCAACGGATATTCATAAAACTGTTTACGTAATGAAACTACATTTCGCGGCTAACTAGGTGAATTGAGACCTACTAGCCACGAATTCTGAAATCAAAATCCAAAATGCCAGGATTGTAGATCTCAAAAAGTAGTGTGAAATCAAGCTGAAAATCACCGAATTCAGAACTCGGAGTCAACGGATATTCATAAAACGGTTTACGTAAAGAAACCACATTTCGCGGCTAACTAGGTGAAAGAGACCTACTAGCTACGAGTTCTGAAATCAAAATCCGAAACCCCAGGATTGTAGATCTCGAAAAGTAGTGTGAAATCAAGCTAAAAATCACCGAATTCAGAACTCGGAGTCAACGAATATTCATAAAACCGTTTACGTAAAGAAACCACGTTTCGCGGCTAACTAGGTGAAACGAGAGCTACTAGCCACGAGTTCTGAATTCAAAATCCGAAACTCCAGGATTCTAGAGCTCGAAAAGTAGTGTGAAATCAAGCTAAAAATCACCGAATTTAGAACTCTGAGTCAACGGATATTCATAAAACTGTTTACGTAAAGAAACTACATTTCGCAGCTAACTAGGTGAAACGAGACCTACTAGCCACGAATTCTGAAATCAAAATCCAAAATGCCAGGATTGTAGATCTCAAAAAGTAGTGTGAAATGAAGCTGAAAGTCACCGAATTCAGAACTCGGAGTCAACGGATATTCATAAAACCGTTTACGTAAAGAAACTACGTTTCGCGGCTAACCAGGTGAAACGAGAGCTACTAGCCACGAGTTCTGAATTCAAAATCCGAAACTCCAGGATTCTAGAGCTCGAAAAGTAGTGTGAAATCAAGCTAAAAATCACCGAATTCAGAACTCTGAGTCAACGGATATTCATAAAACTGTTTACGTAATGAAACTACATTTCGCGGCTAACTAGGTGAATCGAGACCTACTAGCCACGAATTCTGAAATCAAAATCCAAAATGCCAGGATTGTAGATCTCAAAAAGTAGTGTGAAATCAAGCTGAAAATCACCGAATTCAGAACTCGGAGTCAACGGATATTCATAAAACGGTTTACGTAAAGAAACCACATTTCGCGGCTAACTAGGTGAAAGAGACCTACTAGCCACGAGTTCTGAAATCAAAATCCGAAACCCCAAGATTGTAGATCTCGAAAAGTAGTGTGAAATCAAGCTAAAAATCACCGAATTCAGAACTCGGAGTCAACGAATATTCATAAAACCGTTTACGTAAAGAAACCACATATCGCGGCTAACTAGGTGAAACGAGACCTACTAGCCACGAGTTCTGAAATCAAAATCCGAAAAACCAGGATTGTAGAGCTCGAAAAGTAGTGTGAAATCAAACTAAAAATCACCGAATTCAGAACTCGGAGTCAACGAATATTCATAAAACCGTTTACGTAAAGAAACCATGTTTCGCGGCTAACTAGGTGAAACGAGAGCTACTAGCCACGAGTTCTGAATTCGAAATCCGAAACTCCAGGATTCTAGAGCTCGAAAAGTAGTGTGAAATCAAGCTAAAAATCACCGAATTCAGAACTCTGAGTCAACGGATATTCATAAAACTGTTTACGTAAAGAAACTACATTTCCTGGCTAACTAGGTGAAACGAGACCTACTAGCCACGAATTCTGAAATCAAAATCCAAAACGCCAGGATTGTAGATCTCAAAAAGTAGTGTGAAATCAAGCTGAAAGTCACCGAATTCAGAACTCGGAGTCAACGGATATTCATAAAACCGTTTACGTAAAGAAACCACATTTCGCGGCTAACTAGGTGAAATGAGACCTACTAACCACGAGTTCTGAAATCAAAATCCGAATGCCAGTATTGTAGAGCTCGAAAAGTAGTGTGAAATCAAGCTAAAAATCACCGAATTCGGAACTCGAAGTCAATGGATATTCATAAAACCGTTTACGTAAAGAAACCACATTTTGCGGCTAACTAGGTGAAACGAAACCTACTAGCCACGAGTTCTGAAATCAAAATCCGAAACCCCAGGATTGTAGATCTCGAAAAGTAGTGTGAAATCAAGCTAAAAATCACCGAATTCAGAACTCGGAGTCAACGAATATTCATAAAACCGTTTACGTAAAGAAACCACATTTCGCGGCTAACTAGGTGAAACAAGACCTACTAGCCACGAGTTCTGAAATCAAAATCCGAAACGCTAGGATTGTAGAGCTCGAAAAGTAGTGTGAAATCAAGCTAAAAATCACCGAATTCAGAACTCGGAGTCAACGGATATTCATAAAACCGTTTACGTAAAGGAACCACATTTCGCGGCTAACTAGGTGAAACGAGAACTACTAGCCACGAGTTTTGAAATGAAAATCCGAAACCCCAGGATTGTAGATCTCGAAAAGTAGTGTGAAATCAAGCTAAAAATCACCGAATTCAGAACACGGAGTCAACGGATATTCATAAAACCGTTTACGTAAAGAAACCATATTTCGCGGCTAACAAGGTGAAATGAGACCTACTAACCACGAGTTCTGAAATCAAAATCCGAATGCCAGTATTGTAGAGCTCGAAAAGTAGTGTGAAATCAAGCTAAAAATCACCGAATTCGGAACTCGAAGTCAATGGATATTCATAAAACCGTTTACGTAAAGAAACCACATTTCGCGGCTAACTAGGTGAAATGAAACCTACTAGCCACGAGTTCTGAAATCAAAATCCGAAACCCCAGGATTGTAGATCTCGAAAAGTAGTGTGAAATCAAGCTAAAAATCACCGAATTCAGAACTCGGAGTCAACGAATATTCATAAAACCGTTTACGTAAAGAAACCACATTTCGCGGCTAACTAGGTGAAACGAGACCTACTAGCCACGAGTTCTGAAATCAAAATCCGAAACGCTAGGATTGTAGAGCTCGAAAAGTAGTGTGAAATCAAGCTAAAAATCACCGAATTCAGAACTCGGAGTCAACGGATATTCATAAAACCGTTTACGTAAAGAAACCACATTTCGCGGCTAACTAGGTGAAACGAGACCTACTAGCCACGAGTTCTGAAATGAAAATCCGAAACCCCAGGATTGTACATCTCGAAAAGTAGTGTGAAATCAAGCTAAAAATCACCGAATTCAGAACTCGGAGTCAACGAATATTCATAAAACCGTTTACGTAAAGAAACCACGTTTCGCGGCTAACTAGGTGAAACGAGAGCTACTAGCCACGAGTTCTGAATTCAAAATCCGAAACTCCAGGATTCTAGAGCTCGAAAAGTAGTGTGAAATCAAGCTAAAAATCACCGAATTCAGAACTCTGAGTCAACGGATATTCATAAAACTGTTTACGTAAAGAAACTACATTTCGCGGCTAACTAGGTGAAACGAGACCTACTGGCCACGAATTCTGAAATCAAAATCCAAAATGCCAAGATTGTAGATCTCAAAAAGTAGTGTGAAATGAAGCTGAAAGTCACCGAATTCAGAACTCGGAGTCAACGGATATTCATAAAACCGTTTACGTAAAGAAACTACGTTTCGCGGCTAACCAGGTGAAACGAGAGCTACTAGCCACGAGTTCTGAATTCAAAATCCGAAACTCCAGGATTCTAGAGCTCGAAAAGTAGTGTGAAATCAAGCTAAAAATCACCGAATTCAGAACTCTGAGTCAACGGATATTCATAAAACTGTTTACGTAATGAAACTACATTTCGCGGCTAACTAGGTGAATCGAGACCTACTAGCCACGAATTCTGAAATCAAAATCCAAAATGCCAGGATTGTAGATCTCAAAAAGTAGTGTGAAATCAAGCTGAAAATCACCGAATTCAGAACTCGGAGTCAACGGATATTCATAAAACGGTTTACGTAAAGAAACCACATTTCGCGGCTAACTAGGTGAAAGAGACCTACTAGCTACGAGTTCTGAAATCAAAATCCGAAACCCCAGGATTGTAGATCTCGAAAAGTAGTGTGAAATCAAGCTAAAAATCACCGAATTCAGAACTCGGAGTCAACGAATATTCATAAAACCGTTTACGTAAAGAAACCACGTTTCGCGGCTAACTAGGTGAAACGAGAGCTACTAGCCACGAGTTCTGAATTCAAAATCCGAAACTCCAGGATTCTAGAGCTCGAAAAGTAGTGTGAAATCAAGCTAAAAATCACCGAATTTAGAACTCTGAGTCAACGGATATTCATAAAACTGTTTACGTAAAGAAACTACATTTCGCAGCTAACTAGGTGAAACGAGACCTACTAGCCACGAATTCTGAAATCAAAATCCAAAATGCCAGGATTGTAGATCTCAAAAAGTAGTGTGAAATGAAGCTAAAAGTCACCGAATTCAGAACTCGGAGTCAACGGATATTCATAAAACCGTTTACGTAAAGAAACTACGTTTCGCGGCTAACCAGGTGAAACGAGAGCTACTAGCCACGAGTTCTGAATTCAAAATCCGAAACTCCAGGATTCTAGAGCTCGAAAAGTAGTGTGAAATCAAGCTAAAAATCACCGAATTCAGAACTCTGAGTCAACGGATATTCATAAAACTGTTTACGTAATGAAACTACATTTCGCGGCTAACTAGGTGAATCGAGACCTACTAGCCACGAATTCTGAAATCAAAATCCAAAATGCCAGGCTTGTAGATCTCAAAAAGTAGTGTGAAATCAAGCTGAAAATCACCGAATTCAGAACTCGGAGTCAACGGATATTCATAAAACGGTTTACGTAAAGAAACCACATTTCGCGGCTAACTAGGTGAAAGAGACCTACTAGCCACGAGTTCTGAAATCAAAATCCGAAACCCCAAGATTGTAGATATCGAAAAGTAGTGTGAAATCAAGCTAAAAATCACCGAATTCAGAACTCGGAGTCAACGAATATTCATAAAACCGTTTACGTAAAGAAACCACATATCGCGGCTAACTAGGTGAAACGAGACCTACTAGCCACGAGTTCTGAAATCAAAATCCGAAAAACCAGGATTGTAGAGCTCGAAAAGTAGTGTGAAATCAAACTAAAAATCACCGAATTCAGAACTCGGAGTCAACGAATATTCATAAAACCGTTTACGTAAAGAAACCATGTTTCGCGGCTAACTAGGTGAAAAGAGAGCTACTAGCCACGAGTTCTGAATTCAAAATCCGAAACGCCAGGATTTTAGAGCTCGAAAAGTAGTGTGAAATCAAGCTAAAAATCACCGAATTCAGAACTTTGAGTCAACGGATATTCATAAAACTGTTTACGTAAAGAAACTACATTTCACGGCTAACTAGGTGAAACGAGACCTACTAGCCACGAATTCTGAAATCAAAATCCAAAACGCCAGGATTGTAGAACTCGAAAAGTAGTGTGAAATCAAGCTGAAAATCACCGAATTCAGAACTCGGAGTCAACGGATATTCATAAAACCGTTTACGTAAAGAAACCACATTTCGCGGCTAACTAGGTGAAACGAGACCTACTAGCCACGAGTTCTGAAATCAAAATCCGAACGCCAGGATTGTAGAGCTCGAAAAGTAGTGTGATATCAAGCTAAAAATCACCGAATTCGGAACTCGAAGTCAATGGATATTCATAAAACCGTTTACGTAAAGAAACCACATTTCGCGGCTAACTAGGTGAAACGAAACCTACTAGCCACGAGTTCTGAAATCAAAATCCGAAACCCCAGGATTGTAGATCTCGAAAAGTAGTGTGAAATCAAGCTAAAAATCACCGAATTCAGAACTCGGAGTCAACGAATATTCATAAAACCGTTTACGTAAAGAAACCACATATCGCGGCTAACTAGGTGAAACGAGACCTACTAGCCACGAGTTCTGAAATCAAAATCCGAACGCCAGGATTGTAGAGCTCGAAAAGTAGTGTGAAATCAAGCTAAAAATCACCGAATTCAGAACTCGGAGTCAACGGATATTCATAAAACCGTTTACGTAAAGAAACCACATTTCCCGGCTAACCAGGTGAAACGAGACCTACTAGCCACGAGTTTTGAAATCAAAATCCGAAAAACCAGGATTGTAGAGCTCGAAAAGTAGTGTGAAATCAAGCTAAAAATCACCGAATTCAGAACTCTGAGTCAACGGATATTCATAAAACTGTTTACGTAATGAAACCACGTTTCGCGACTAACTAGGTGAATCGAGAGCTACTAGCCACGAGTTCTGAAATCAAAATCCAAAATGCCAGGATTGTAGATCTCAAAAAGTAGTGTGAAATCAAGCTGAAAATCACCGAATTCAGAACTCGGAGTCAACGGATATTCATAAAACGGTTTACGTAAAGAAACCACATTTCGCGGCTAACTAGGTGAAAGAGACCTACTACCCACGAGTTCTGAAATCAAAATCCGAAACCCCAAGATTGTAGATCTCGAAAAGTAGTGCGAAATCAAGCTAAAAATCACCGAATTCAGAACTCGGAGTCAACGAATATTCATAAAACCGTTTACGTAAAGAAACCACATATCGCGGCTAACTAGGTGAAACGAGACCTACTAACCACGAGTTCTGAAATCAAAATCCGAAAAACCAGGATTGTAGAGCTCGAAAAGTAGTGTGAAATCAAACTAAAAATCACCGAATTCAGAACTCGGAGTCAACGAATATTCATAAAACCGTTTACGTAAAAAAACCATGTTTCGCGGCTAACTAGGTGAAAAGAGAGCTACTAGCCACGAGTTCTGAATTCAAAATCCGAAACGCCAGGATTTTAGAGCTCGAAAAGTAGTGTGAAATCAAGCTAAAAATCACCGAATTCAGAACTTTGAGTCAACGGATATTCATAAAACTGTTTACGTAAAGAAACTACATTTCACGGCTAACTAGGTGAAACGAGACCTACTAGCCACGAATTCTGAAATCAAAATCCAAAACGCCAGGATTGTAGATCTCAAAAAGTAGTGTGAAATCAAGCTGAGAATCACCGAATTCAGAACTCGGAGTCAACGGATATTCATAAAACCGTTTACGTAAAGAAACCACATTTCGCGGCTAACTAGGTGAAATGAGACCTACTAACCACGAGTTCTGAAATCAAAATCCGAACGCCAGTATTGTAGAGCTCGAAAAGTAGTGTGATATCAAGCTAAAAATCACCGAATTCGGAACTCGAAGTCAATGGATATTCATAAAACCGTTTACGTAAAGAAACCACATTTCGCGGCTAACTAGGTGAAACGAAACCTACTAGCCACGAGTTCTGAAATCAAAATCCGAAACCCCAGGATTGTAGATCTCGAAAAGTAGTGTGAAATCAAGCTAAAAATCACCGAATTCAGAACTCGGAGTCAACGAATATTCATAAAACCGTTTACGTAAAGAAACCACATATCGCGGCTAACTAGGTGAAACGAGACCTACTAGCCACGAGTTTTGAAATCAAAATCCGAACGCCAGGATTGTAGAGCTCGAAAAGTAGTGTGAAATCAAGCTAAAAATCACCGAATTCAGAACTCGGAGTCAACGGATATTCATAAAACCGTTTACGTAAAGAAACCACATTTCCCGGCTAAATAGGTGAAACGAGACCTACTAGCCACGAGTTTTGAAATCAAAATCCGAAAAACCAGGATTGTAGAGCTCGAAAAGTAGTGTGAAATCAAGCTAAAAATCACCGAATTCAGAACTCGGAGTCAACGAATATTCATAAAACCGTTTACGTAAAGAAACCACGTTTCGCGGCTAACTAGGTGAAACGAGAGCTACTAGCCACGAGTTCTGAAATCAAAATCCAAAATGCCAGGATTGTAGATCTCAAAAAGTAGTGTGAAATCAAGCTGAAAATCACCGAATTCAGTACTCGGAGTCAACGGATATTCATAAAACCGTTTACGTAAAGAAACCACATTTCGAGGCTAACTAGGTGAAACGAGACCTACTAGCCACGAGTTCTGAAATCAAAATCCGAAACACCAGGATTGTAGAGCTCGAAAAGTAGTGTGAAATCAAGCAAAAAATCACCGAATTCAGAACTCGGAGTCAACGAATATTTATAAAACCGTTAACGTAAAGAAACCACGTTTCGCGGCTAACTAGGTGAAACGAGAGCTACTAGCCACGAGTTCTGAAATCAAAATCCAAAATGCCAGGATTGTAGATCTCAAAAAGTAGTGTGAAATCAAGCTGAAAATCACCGAATTCAGTACTCGGAGTCAATGGATATTCATAAAACCGTTTACGTAAAGAAACCACATTTCGAGGCTAACTAGGTGAAACGAGACCTACTAGCCACGAGTTCTGAAATCAAAATCCGAAACACCAGGATTGTAGAGCTCGAAAAGTAGTGTGAAATCAAGCTAAAAATCACCGAATTCAGAACTCGGAGTCAACGAATATTCATAAAACCGTTTACGTAAAGAAACCACGTTTCGCGGCTAACTAGGTGAAACGAGAGCTACTAGCCACGAGTTCTGAATTCAAAATCCGAAACTCCAGGATTCTAGAGCTCGAAAAGTAGTGTGAAATCAAGCTAAAAATCACCGAATTCAGAACTCTGAGTCAACGGATATTCATAAAACTGTTTACGTAAAGAAACTACATTTCGCGGCTAACTAGGGGAAACGAGACCTACTAGCCACGAATTCTGAAATCAAAATCCAAAACGCCAGGATTGTAGATCTCAAAAAGTAGTGTGAAATCAAGCTGAAAGTCACCGAATTCAGAACTCGGAGTCAACGGATATTTATAAAACCGTTTACGTAAAGAAACCACATTTCGCGGCTAACTAGGTGAAATGAGACCTACTAACCACGAGTTCTGAAATCAAAATCCGAATGCCAGTATTGTAGAGCTCGAAAAGTAGTGTGAAATCAAGCTAAAAATCACCGAATTCGGAACTCGAAGTCAATGGATATTCATAAAACCGTTTACGTAAAGAAACCACATTTCGCGGCTAACTAGGTGAAACAAAACCTACTAGCCACGAGTTCTGAAATCAAAATCCGAAACCCCAGGATTGTAGACCTCGAAAAGTAGTGTGAAATCAAGCTAAAAATCATCGAATTCAGAAATCGGAGTCAACGAATATTCATAAAACCGTTTACGTAAAGAAACCACATTTCGCGGCTAACTAGGTGAAATGAGACCTACTAACCACGAGTTCTGAAATCAAAATCCGAATGCCAGTATTGTAGAGCTCGAAAAGTAGTGTGAAATCAAGCTAAAAATCACCGAATTCAGAACTCGGAGTCAACGGATATTCATAAAACCGTTTACGTAAAGAAACCACATTTCGCGGCTAACTAGGTGAAACGAGACCTACTAGCCACGAGTTCTGAAATGAAAATCCGAAACCCCAGGATTGTAGATCTCGAAAAGTAGTGTGAAATCAAGCTAAAAATCACCGAATTCCGAACTTGGAGTCAACGGATATTTATAAAACCGTTTACGTAAAGAAACCACATTTCGCGGCTAACTTGGTGAAACGAGACCTAGTAGCCACGAGTTCTGAAATCAAAATCCAAAACGCCAGGATTGTAGATCTCAAAAAGTAGTGTGAAATCAAGCTGAAAATCACCGAATTCAGAACTCGGAGTCAACGGATATTCATAAAACCGTTTAAGTAAAGAAACCACATTTCGCGGCTAACTAGGTGAAATGAGACCTACTAACCACGAGTTCTGAAATCAAAATCCGAACGCCAGTATTGTAGAGCTCGAAAAGTGGTGTGAAATCAAGCTAAAAATCACCGAATTCGGAACTCGAAGTCAATGGATATTCATAAAACCGTTTACGTAAAGAAACCACATTTCGCGGCTAACTAGGTGAAACGAAACCTACTAGCCACGAGTTCTGAAATCAAAATCCGAAACCCCAGGATTGTAGATCTCAAAAAGTAGTGTGAAATCAAGCTGAAAATCACCGAATTCAGAACTCGGAGTCAACGGATATTCATAAAACCGTTTAAGTAAAGAAACCACATTTCGCGGCTAACTAGGTGAAATGAGACCTACTAACCACGAGTTCTGAAATCAAAATCCGAACGCCAGTATTGTAGAGCTCGAAAAGTGGTGTGAAATCAAGCTAAAAATCACCGAATTCGGAACTCGAAGTCAATGGATATTCATAAAACCGTTTACGTAAAGAAACCACATTTCGCGGCTAACTAGGTGAAACGAAACCTACTAGCCACGAGTTCTGAAATCAAAATCCGAAACCCCAGGATTGTAGATCTCGAAAAGTAGTGTGAAATCAAGCTAAAAATCACCGAATTCAGAACTCGGAGTCAACGAATATTCATAAAACCGTTTACGTAAAGAAACCACGTTTTGCGGCTAACTAGGTGAAACGAGACCTACTAGCCACGAGTTCTGAAATGAAAATTCGAAAAACCAGGATTGTAGAGCTCGAAAAGTAGTGTGAAATCAAACTAAAAATCACCGAATTCAGAACTCAGAGTCAACGAATATTCATAAAACCGTTTACGTAAAGAAACCATGTTTCGCGGCTAACTAGGTGAAACGAGAGCTACTAGCCACGAGTTCTGAATTCAAAATCCGAAACGCCAGGATTTTAGAGCTCGAAAAGTAGTGTGAAATCAAGCTAAAAATCACAGAATTCAGAACTCTGAGTCAACAGATATTCATAAAACTGTTTACGTAAAGAAACTACATTTCGCGGCTAACTAGGTGAAACGAGACCTACTAGCCACGAATTCTGAAATCAAAATCCAAAACGCCAGGATTGTAGATCTCAAAAAGTAGTGTGAAATCAAGCTGAAAGTCACGGAATTCAGAACTCGGAGTCAACGGATATTCATAAAACCGTTTACGTAAAGAAACCACATTTCGCGGCTAACTAGGTGAAATGAGACCTACTAACCACGAGTTCTGAAATCAAAATCCGAATGCCAGTATTGTAGAGCTCGAAAAGTAGTGTGAAATCAAGCTAAAAATCACCGAATTCGGAACTCGAAGTCAATGGATATTCATAAAACCGTTTACGTAAAGAAACCACATTTCGCGGCTAACTAGGTGAAACGAAACCTACTAGCCACGAGTTCTGAAATCAAAATCCGAAACCCCAGGATTGTAGATCTCGAAAAGTAGTGTGAAATCAAGCTAAAAATCACCGAATTCAGAACTCGGAGTCAACGAATATTCATAAAACCGTTTACGTAAAGAAACCACATTTCGCGGCTAACTAGGTGAAACGAGACCTACTAGCCACGAGTTCTGAAATCAAAATCCGAAACGCTAGGATTGTAGAGCTCGAAAAGTAGTGTGAAATCAAGCTAAAAATCACCGAATTCAGAACTCGGAGTCAACGGATATTCATAAAACCGTTTACGTAAAGAAACCACATTTCGCGGCTAACTAGGTGAAACGAGACCTACTAGCCACGAGTTCTGAAATGAAAATCCGAAACCCCAGGATTGTAGATCTCGAAAAGTAGTGTGAAATCAAGCTAAAAATCACCGAATTCAGAACTCGGAGTCAACGAATATTCATAAAACCGTTTACGTAAAGAAACCACGTTTCGCGGCTAACTAGGTGAAACGAGAGCTACTAGCCACGAGTTCTGAATTCAAAATCCGAAACCCCAGGATTCTAGAGCTCAAAAAGTAGTGTGAAATCAAGCTAAAAATCACCGAATTCAGAACTCTGAGTCAACGGATATTCATAAAACTGTTTACGTAAAGAAACTACATTTCGCGGCTAACTAGGTGAAACGAGACCTACTAGCCACGAATTCTGAAATCAAAATCCAAAATGCCAGGATTGTAGATCTCAAAAAGTAGTTTGAAATGAAGCTGAAAGTCACCGAATTCAGAACTCGGAGTCAACGGATATTCATAAAACCGTTTACGTAAAGAAACTACGTTTCGCGGCTAACCAGGTGAAACGAGAGCTACTAGCCACGAGTTCTGAATTAAAAATCCGAAACTCCAGGATTCTAGAGCTCGAAAAGTAGTGTGAAATCAAGCTAAAAATCACCGAATTCAGAACTCTGAGTCAACGGATATTCATAAAACTGTTTACGTAATGAAACTACATTTCGCGGCTAACTAGGTGAATCGAGACCTACTAGCCACGAATTCTGAAATCAAAATCCAAAATGCCAGGATTGTAGATCTCAAAAAGTAGTGTGAAATCAAGCTGAAAATCACCGAATTCAGAACTCGGAGTCAACGGATATTCATAAAACGGTTTACGTAAAGAAACCACATTTCGCGGCTAACTAGGTGAAAGAGACCTACTAGCCACGAGTTCTGAAATCAAAATCCGAAACCCCAGGATTGTAGATCTCGAAAAGTAGTGTGAAATCAAGCTAAAAATCACCGAATTCAGAACTCGGAGTCAACGGATATTCATAAAACTGTTTACGTAAAGAAACTACATTTCGCGGCTAACTAGGTGAAATGAGACCTACTAGCCACGAATTCTGAAATCAAAATCCAAAACGCCAGGATTGTAGATCTCAAAAAGTAGTGTGAAATCAAGCTGAAAGTCACCGAATTCAGAACTCGGAGTCAACGGATATTCATAAAACCGTTTACGTAAAGAAACCACATTTCGCGGCTAACTAGGTGAAATGAGACCTACTAACCACGAGTTCTGAAATCAAAATCCGAATTCCAGTATTGTAGAGCTCGAAAAGTAGTGTGAAATCAAGCTAAAAATCACCGAATTCGGAACTCGAAGTCAATGGATATTCATAAAACCGTTTACGTAAAGAAACCACATTTCGCGGCTAACTAGGTGAAACGAAACCTACTAGCCACGAGTTCTGAAATCAAAATCCGAAACCCCAGGATTGTAGATCTCGAAAAGTAGTGTGAAATCAAGCTAAAAATCACCGAATTCAGAACTCGGAGTCAACGAATATTCATAAAACCGTTTACGTAAAGAAACCACATTTCGCGGCTAACTAGGTGAAACGAGACCTACTAGCCACGAGTTCTGAAATCAAAATCCGAAACGCTAGGATTGTAGAGCTCGAAAAGTAGTGTGAAATCAAGCTAAAAATCACCGAATTCAGAACTCAGAGTCAACGGATATTGATAAAACCGTTTACGTAAAGAAACCACATTTCGCGGCTAACTAGGTGAAACGAGACCTACTAGCCACGAGTTCTGAAATGAAAATCCGAAACCCCAGGATTGTAGATCTCGAAAAGTAGTGTGAAATCAAGCTAAAAATCACCGAATTCAGAACTCGGAGTCAACGAATATTCATAAAACCGTTTACGTAAAGAAACCACGTTTCGCGGCTAACTAGGTGAAACGAGAGCTACTAGCCACGAGTTCTGAATTCAAAATCCGAAACTCCAGGATTCTAGAGCTCAAAAAGTAGTGTGAAATCAAGCTAAAAATCACCGAATTCAGAACTCTGAGTCAACGGATATTCATAAAACTGTTTACGTAAAGAAACTACATTTCGCGGCTAACTAGGTGAAACGAGACCTACTAGCCACGAATTCTGAAATCAAAATCCAAAATGCCAGGATTGTAGATCTCAAAAAGTAGTTTGAAATGAAGCTGAAAGTCACCGAATTCAGAACTCGGAGTCAACGGATATTCATAAAACCGTTTACGTAAAGAAACTACGTTTCGCGGCTAACCAGGTGAAACGAGAGCTACTAGCCACGAGTTCTGAATTAAAAATCCGAAACTCCAGGATTCTAGAGCTCGAAAAGTAGTGTGAAATCAAGCTAAAAATCACCGAATTCAGAACTCTGAGTCAACGGATATTCATAAAACTGTTTACGTAATGAAACTACATTTCGCGGCTAACTAGGTGAATCGAGACCTACTAGCCACGAATTCTGAAATCAAAATCCAAAATGCCAGGATTGTAGATCTCAAAAAGTAGTGTGAAATCAAGCTGAAAATCACCGAATTCAGAACTCGGAGTCAACGGATATTCATAAAACGGTTTACGTAAAGAAACCACATTTCGCGGCTAACTAGGTGAAAGAGACCTACTAGCCACGAGTTCTGAAATCAAAATCCGAAACCCCAGGATTGTAGATCTCGAAAAGTAGTGTGAAATCAAGCTAAAAATCACCGAATTCAGAACTCGGAGTCAACGGATATTCATAAAACTGTTTACGTAAAGAAACTACATTTCGCGGCTAACTAGGTGAAATGAGACCTACTAGCCACGAATTCTGAAATCAAAATCCAAAACGCCAGGATTGTAGATCTCAAAAAGTAGTGTGAAATCAAGCTGAAAGTCACCGAATTCAGAACTCGGAGTCAACGGATATTCATAAAACCGTTTACGTAAAGAAACCACATTTCGCGGCTAACTAGGTGAAATGAGACCTACTAACCACGAGTTCTGAAATCAAAATCCGAATTCCAGTATTGTAGAGCTCGAAAAGTAGTGTGAAATCAAGCTAAAAATCACCGAATTCGGAACTCGAAGTCAATGGATATTCATAAAACCGTTTACGTAAAGAAACCACATTTCGCGGCTAACTAGGTGAAACGAAACCTACTAGCCACGAGTTCTGAAATCAAAATCCGAAACCCCAGGATTGTAGATCTCGAAAAGTAGTGTGAAATCAAGCTAAAAATCACCGAATTCAGAACTCGGAGTCAACGAATATTCATAAAACCGTTTACGTAAAGAAACCACATTTCGCGGCTAACTAGGTGAAACGAGACCTACTAGCCACGAGTTCTGAAATCAAAATCCGAAACGCTAGGATTGTAGAGCTCGAAAAGTAGTGTGAAATCAAGCTAAAAATCACCGAATTCAGAACTCAGAGTCAACGGATATTGATAAAACCGTTTACGTAAAGAAACCACATTTCGCGGCTAACTAGGTGAAACGAGACCTACTAGCCACGAGTTCTGAAATGAAAATCCGAAACCCCAGGATTGTAGATCTCGAAAAGTAGTGTGAAATCAAGCTAAAAATCACCGAATTCAGAACTCGGAGTCAACGAATATTCATAAAACCGTTTACGTAAAGAAACCACGTTTCGCGGCTAACTAGGTGAAACGAGAGCTACTAGCCACGAGTTCTGAATTCAAAATCCGAAACTCCAGGATTCTAGAGCTCAAAAAGTAGTGTGAAATCAAGCTAAAAATCACCGAATTCAGAACTCTGAGTCAACGGATATTCATAAAACTGTTTACATAAAGAAACTACATTTCGCGGCTAACTAGGTGAAACGAGACCTACTAGCCACGAATTCTGAAATCAAAATCCAAAATGCCAGGATTGTAGATCTCAAAAAGTAGTGTGAAATGAAGCTGAAAGTCACCGAATTCAGAACTCGGAGTCAACGGATATTCATAAAACCGTTTACGTAAAGAAACTACGTTTCGCGGCTAACCAGGTGAAACGAGAGCTACTAGCCACGAGTTCTGAATTCAAAATCCAAAACTCCAGGATTCTAGAGCTCGAAAAGTAGTGTGAAATCAAGCTAAAAATCACCGAATTCAGAACTCTGAGTCAACGGATATTCATAAAACTGTTTACGTAATGAAACTACATTTCGCGGCTAACTAGGTGAATCGAGACCTACTAGCCACAAATTCTGAAATCAAAATCCAAAATGCCAGGATTGTAGATCTCAAAAAGTAGTGTGAAATCAAGCTGAAAATCACCGAATTCAGAACTCGGAGTCAACGGATATTCATAAAACGGTTTACGTAAAGAAACCACATTTCGCGGCTAACTAGGTGAAAGAGACCTACTAGCCACGAGTTCTGAAATCAAAATCCGAAACCCCAGGATTGTAGATCTTAATGAAACTACATTTCGCGGCTAACTAGGTGAATCGAGACCTACTAGCCACGAATTCTGAAATCAAAATCCAAAATGCCAGGATTGTAGATCTCAAAAAGTAGTGTGAAATCAAGCTGAAAATCACCGAATTCAGAACTCGGAGTCAACGGATATTCATAAAACGGTTTACGTAAAGAAACCACATTTCGCGGCTAACTAGGTGAAAGAGACCTACTAGCCACGAGTTCTGAAATCAAAATCCGAAACCCCAGGATTGTAGATCTCGAAAAGTAGTGTGAAATCAAGCTAAAAATCACCGAATTCAGAACTCGGAGTCAACGAATATTCATAAAACCGTTTACGTAAAGAAACCACATATCGCGGCTAACTAGGTGAAACGAGACCTACTAGCCACGAGTTCTGAAATCAAAATCCGAAAAACCAGGATTGTAGAGCTCGAAAAGTAGTGTGAAATCAAACTAAAAATCACCGAATTCAGAACTCGGAGTCAACGAATATTCATAAAACCGTTTACGTAAAGAAACCATGTTTCGCGACTAACTAGGTGAAAAGAGAGCTACTAGCCACGAGTTCTGAATTCAAAATCCGAAACGCCAGGATTTTAGAGCTCGAAAAGTAGTGTGAAATCAAGCTAAAAATCACCGAATTCAGAACTTTGAGTCAACGGATATTCATAAAACTGTTTACGTAAAGAAACTACATTTCACGGCTAACTAGGTGAAACGAGACCTACTAGCCACGAATTCTGAAATCAAAATCCAAAACGCCAGGATTGTAGATCTCAAAAAGTAGTGTGAAATCAAGCTGAGAATCACCGAATTCAGAACTCGGAGTCAACGGATATTCATAAAACCGTTTACGTAAAGAAACTACATTTCGCGGCTAACTAGGTGAAATGAGACCTACTAACCACGAGTTCTGAAATCAAAATCCGAACGCCAGTATTGTAGAGCTCGAAAAGTAGTGTGATATCAAGCTAAAAATCACCGAATTCGGAACTCGAAGTCAATGGATATTCATAAAACCGTTTACGTAAAGAAACCACATTTCGCAGCTAACTAGGTGAAACGAAACCTACTAGCCACGAGTTCTGAAATCAAAATCCGAAACCCCAGGATTGTAGATCTCGAAAAGTAGTGTGAAATCAAGCTAAAAATCACCGAATTCAGAACTCGGAGTCAACGAATATTCATAAAACCGTTTACGTAAAGAAACCACATATCGCGGCTAACTAGGTGAAACGAGACCTACTAGCCACGAGTTCTGAAATCAAAATCCGAACGCCAGGATTGTAGAGCTCGAAAAGTAGTGTGAAATCAAGCTAAAAATCACCGAATTCAGAACTCGGAGTCAACGGATATTCATAAAACCGTTTACGTAAAGAAACCACATTTCCCGGCTAAATAGGTGAAACGAGACCTACTAGCCACGAGTTTTGAAATCAAAATCCGAAAAACCAGGATTGTAGAGCTCGAAAAGTAGTGTGAAATCAAGCTAAAAATCACCGAATTCAGAACTCGGAGTCAACGAATATTCATAAAACCGTTTACGTAAAGAAACCACGTTTCGCGGCTAACTAGGTGAAACGAGAGCTACTAGCCACGAGTTCTGAAATCAAAATCCAAAATGCCAGGATTGTAGATCTCAAAAAGTAGTGTGAAATCAAGCTAAAAATCACCGAATTCAGAACTCGGAGTCAACGAATATTCATAAAACCGTTTACGTAAAGAAACCATGTTTCGCGGCTAACTAGGTGAAAAGAGAGCTACTAGCCACGAGTTCTGAATTCAAAATCCGAAACGCCAGGATTTTAGAGCTCGAAAAGTAGTGTGAAATCAAGCTAAAAATCACCGAATTCAGAACTTTGAGTCAACGGATATTCATAAAACTGTTTACGTAAAGAAACTACATTTCACGGCTAACTAGGTGAAACGAGACCTACTAGCCACGAATTCTGAAATCAAAATCCAAAACGCCAGGATTGTAGATCTCAAAAAGTAGTGTGAAATCAAGCTGAGAATCACCGAATTCAGAACTCGGAGTCAACGGATATTCATAAAACCGTTTACGTAAAGAAACTACATTTCGCGGCTAACTAGGTGAAATGAGACCTACTAACCACGAGTTCTGAAATCAAAATCCGAACGCCAGTATTGTAGAGCTCGAAAAGTAGTGTGATATCAAGCTAAAAATCACCGAATTCGGAACTCGAAGTCAATGGATATTCATAAAACCGTTTACGTAAAGAAACCACATTTCGCGGCTAACTAGGTGAAACGAAACCTACTAGCCACGAGTTCTGAAATCAAAATCCGAAACCCCAGGATTGTAGATCTCGAAAAGTAGTGTGAAATCAAGCTAAAAATCACCGAATTCAGAACTCGGAGTCAACGAATATTCATAAAACCGTTTACGTAAAGAAACCACATATCGCGGCTAACTAGGTGAAACGAGACCTACTAGCCACGAGTTCTGAAAACAAAATCCGAACGCCAGGATTGTAGAGCTCGAAAAGTAGTGTGAAATCAAGCTAAAAATCACCGAATTCAGAACTCGGAGTCAACGGATATTCATAAAACCGTTTACGTAAAGAAACCACATTTCCTGGCTAAATAGGTGAAACGAGACCTACTAGCCACGAGTTTTGAAATCAAAATCCGAAAAACCAGGATTGTAGAGCTCGAAAAGTAGTGTGAAATCAAGCTAAAAATCACCGAATTCAGAACTCGGAGTCAACGAATATTCATAAAACCGTTTACGTAAAGAAACCACGTTTCGCGGCTAACTAGGTGAAACGAGAGCTACTAGCCACGAGTTCTGAAATCAAAATCCAAAATGCCAGGATTGTAGATCTCAAAAAGTAGTGTGAAATCAAGCTGAAAATCACCGAATTCGGTACTCGGAGTCAACGGATATTCATAAAACCGTTTACGTAAAGAAACCACATTTCGAGGCTAACTAGGTGAAACGAGACCTACTAGCCACGAGTTCTGAAATCAAAATCCGAAACACCAGGATTGTAGAGCTCGAAAAGTGGTGTGAAATCAAGCTAAAAATCACCGAATTCAGAACTCGGAGTCAACGAATATTCATAAAACCGTTTACGTAAAGAAACCACGTTTCGCGGCTAACTAGGTGAAACGAGAGCTACTAGCCACGAGTTCTGAAATCAAAATCCAAAATGCCAGGATTGTAGATCTCAAAAAGTAGTGTGAAATCAAGCTGAAAATCACCGAATTCAGTACTCGGAGTCAGTGGATATTCATAAAACCGTTTACGTAAAGAAACCACATTTCGAGGCTAACTAGGTGAAACGAGACCTACTAGCCACGAGTTCTGAAATCAAAATCCGAAACACCAGGATTGTAGAGCTCGAAAAGTAGTGTGAAATCAAGCTAAAAATCACCGAATTCAGAACTCGGAGTCAACGAATATTCATAAAACCGTTTACGTAAAGAAACCACGTTTCGTGGCTAACTAGGTGAAACGAGAGCTACTAGCCACGAGTTCTGAATTCAAAATCCGAAACTCCAGGATTCTAGAGCTCGAAAAGTAGTGTGAAATCAAGCTAAAAATCACCGAATTCAGAACTCTGAGTCAACGGATATTCATAAAACTGTTTACGTAAAGAAACTACATTTCGCGGCTAACTAGGGGAAACGAGACCTACTAGCCACGAATTCTGAAATCAAAATCCAAAATGCCAGGATTGTAGATCTCAAAAAGTAGTGTGAAATCAAGCTGAAAATCACCGAATTCAGAACTCGGAGTCAACGGATATTCATAAAACCGTTTACGTAAAGAAACCACATTTCGCGGCTAACTAGGTGAAACGAGACCTACTAGCCACGAGTTCTGAAATCAAAATCCGAAACACCAGGATTGTAGAGCTCGAAAAGTAGTGTGAAATCAAGCTAAAAATCACCGAATTCAGAACTCGGAGTCAACGAATATTCATAAAACCGTTTACGTAAGGAAACCACGTTTCGCGGCTAACTAGGTGAAACGAGAGCTACTAGCCACGAGTTCTGAATTCAAAATCCGAAACGCCAGGATTGTAGCGCTCGAAAAGTAGTGTGAAATCAAGCTAAAAATCACCGAATTCGGAACTCGAA
Source organism: Euonymus europaeus (assembly GCA_963580455.1). Lineage (NCBI taxonomy): Eukaryota > Viridiplantae > Streptophyta > Magnoliopsida > Celastrales > Celastraceae > Euonymus > Euonymus europaeus. The sequence goes on from OY756964.1 coordinate 1,590,975, forward strand.
GTCAATGGATATTCATAAAACCGTTTACGTAAAGAAACCACATATCGCGGCTAACTTGGTGAAACGAGACCTACTAGCCACGAGTTCTGAAATCAAAATCCGAACGCCAGCATTGTAGAGCTCGAAAAGTAGTGTGAAATCAAGCTAAAAATCACCGAATTCAGAACTCGGAGTCAACGGATATTCATAAAACCGTTTACGTAAGGAAACCACATTTCGCGGCTAAATAGGTGAAACGAGACCTACTAGCTACGAGTTTTGAAATCAAAATCCGAAAAGCCAGGATTGTAGAGCTCGAAAAGTAGTGTGAAATCAAGCTAAAAATCACCGAATTCAGAACTCGGAGTCAACGAATATTCATAAAACCGTTTACGTAAAGATACCACGTTTCGCGGCTAACTAGGTGAAACGAGAGCTACTAGCCACGAGTTCTGAATTCAAAATCCGAAACGCCAGGATTGTAGCGCTCGAAAAGTAGTGTGAAATCAAGCTAAAAATCACCGAATTCGGAACTCGAAGTCAATGGATATTCATAAAACCGTTTACGTAAAGAAACCACATTTCGCGGCTAACTATGTGAAACGAAACCTACTAGCCACGAGTTCTGAAATCAAAATCCGAAACCCCAGGATTGTAGATCTCGAAAAGTAGTGTGAAATCAAGCTAAAAATCACCGAATTCAGAACTCGGAGTCAACGAATATTCATAAAACCGTTTACGTAAAGAAACCACATATCGCGGCTAACTTGGTGAAACGAGACCTACTAGCCACGAGTTCTGAAATCAAAATCCGAACGCCAGGATTGTAGAGCTCGAAAAGTAGTGTGAAATCAAGCTAAAAATCACCGAATTCAGAACTCGGAGTCAACGAATATTCATAAAACCGTTTACGTAAAGAAACCACATTTCGCGGCTAACTAGGTGAAACGAGACCTACTAGCCACGAGTTCTGAAATCAAAATCCGAAACGCTAGGATTGTAGAGCTCAAAAAGTAGTGTGAAATCAAGCTAAAAATCACCGAATTCAGAACTCGGAGTCAACGGATATTCATAAAACCGTTTACGTAAAGAAACCACATTTCGCGGCTAACTAGGTGAAACGAGACCTACTAGCCAGGAGTTCTGGAATGAAAATCCGAAACCCCAGGATTGTAGATCTCGAAAAGTAGTGTGAAATCAAGCTAAAAATCACCGAATTCAGAACTCGGAGTCAACGAATATTCATAAAACCGTTTACGTAAAGAAACCACATTTCGTGGCTAACTAGGTGAAACGAGACCTACTAGCCACGAGTTCTGAAATGAAAATCCGAAACGCCAGGATTGTAGAGCTCGAAAAGTAGTGTGAAATCAAGCTAAAAATCACCGAATTCAGAACTCGGAGTCAACGAATATTCATAAAACCGTTTACGTAAAGAAACCACGTTTCGCGGCTAACTAGGTGAAACGAGAGCTACTAGCCACGAGTTCTGAAATCAAAATCCAAAATGCCAGGATTGTAGATCTCAAAAAGTAGTGTGAAATCAAGCTGAAAATCACCGAATTCGGTACTCGGAGTCAACGGATATTCATAAAACCGTTTACGTAAAGAAACCACATTTCGAGGCTAACTAGGTGAAACGAGACCTACTAGCCACGAGTTCTGAAATCAAAATCCGAAACACCAGGATTGTAGAGCTCGAAAAGTGGTGTGAAATCAAGCTAAAAATCACCGAATTCAGAACTCGGAGTCAACGAATATTCATAAAACCGTTTACGTAAAGAAACCACGTTTCGCGGCTAACTAGGTGAAACGAGAGCTACTAGCCACGAGTTCTGAAATCAAAATCCAAAATGCCAGGATTGTAGATCTCAAAAAGTAGTGTGAAATCAAGCTGAAAATCACCGAATTCAGTACTCGGAGTCAGTGGATATTCATAAAACCGTTTACGTAAAGAAACCACATTTCGAGGCTAACTAGGTGAAACGAGACCTACTAGCCACGAGTTCTGAAATCAAAATCCGAAACACCAGGATTGTAGAGCTCGAAAAGTAGTGTGAAATCAAGCTAAAAATCACCGAATTCAGAACTCGGAGTCAACGAATATTCATAAAACCGTTTACGTAAAGAAACCACGTTTCGTGGCTAACTAGGTGAAACGAGAGCTACTAGCCACGAGTTCTGAATTCAAAATCCGAAACTCCAGGATTCTAGAGCTCGAAAAGTAGTGTGAAATCAAGCTAAAAATCACCGAATTCAGAACTCTGAGTCAACGGATATTCATAAAACTGTTTACGTAAAGAAACTACATTTCGCGGCTAACTAGGGGAAACGAGACCTACTAGCCACGAATTCTGAAATCAAAATCCAAAATGCCAGGATTGTAGATCTCAAAAAGTAGTGTGAAATCAAGCTGAAAATCACCGAATTCAGAACTCGGAGTCAACGGATATTCATAAAACCGTTTACGTAAAGAAACCACATTTCGCGGCTAACTAGGTGAAACGAGACCTACTAGCCACGAGTTCTGAAATCAAAATCCGAAACACCAGGATTGTAGAGCTCGAAAAGTAGTGTGAAATCAAGCTAAAAATCACCGAATTCAGAACTCGGAGTCAACGAATATTCATAAAACCGTTTACGTAAGGAAACCACGTTTCGCGGCTAACTAGGTGAAACGAGAGCTACTAGCCACGAGTTCTGAATTCAAAATCCGAAACGCCAGGATTGTAGCGCTCGAAAAGTAGTGTGAAATCAAGCTAAAAATCACCGAATTCGGAACTCGAAGTCAATGGATATTCATAAAACCGTTTACGTAAAGAAACCACATATCGCGGCTAACTTGGTGAAACGAGACCTACTAGCCACGAGTTCTGAAATCAAAATCCGAACGCCAGCATTGTAGAGCTCGAAAAGTAGTGTGAAATCAAGCTAAAAATCACCGAATTCAGAACTCGGAGTCAACGGATATTCATAAAACCGTTTACGTAAGGAAACCACATTTCGCGGCTAAATAGGTGAAACGAGACCTACTAGCTACGAGTTTTGAAATCAAAATCCGAAAAGCCAGGATTGTAGAGCTCGAAAAGTAGTGTGAAATCAAGCTAAAAATCACCGAATTCAGAACTCGGAGTCAACGAATATTCATAAAACCGTTTACGTAAAGATACCACGTTTCGCGGCTAACTAGGTGAAACGAGAGCTACTAGCCACGAGTTCTGAATTCAAAATCCGAAACGCCAGGATTGTAGCGCTCGAAAAGTAGTGTGAAATCAAGCTAAAAATCACCGAATTCGGAACTCGAAGTCAATGGATATTCATAAAACCGTTTACGTAAAGAAACCACATTTCGCGGCTAACTATGTGAAACGAAACCTACTAGCCACGAGTTCTGAAATCAAAATCCGAAACCCCAGGATTGTAGATCTCGAAAAGTAGTGTGAAATCAAGCTAAAAATCACCGAATTCAGAACTCGGAGTCAACGAATATTCATAAAACCGTTTACGTAAAGAAACCACATATCGCGGCTAACTTGGTGAAACGAGACCTACTAGCCACGAGTTCTGAAATCAAAATCCGAACGCCAGGATTGTAGAGCTCGAAAAGTAGTGTGAAATCAAGCTAAAAATCACCGAATTCAGAACTCGGAGTCAACGAATATTCATAAAACCGTTTACGTAAAGAAACCACATTTCGCGGCTAACTAGGTGAAACGAGACCTACTAGCCACGAGTTCTGAAATCAAAATCCGAAACGCTAGGATTGTAGAGCTCAAAAAGTAGTGTGAAATCAAGCTAAAAATCACCGAATTCAGAACTCGGAGTCAACGGATATTCATAAAACCGTTTACGTAAAGAAACCACATTTCGCGGCTAACTAGGTGAAACGAGACCTACTAGCCAGGAGTTCTGGAATGAAAATCCGAAACCCCAGGATTGTAGATCTCGAAAAGTAGTGTGAAATCAAGCTAAAAATCACCGAATTCAGAACTCGGAGTCAACGAATATTCATAAAACCGTTTACGTAAAGAAACCACATTTCGTGGCTAACTAGGTGAAACGAGACCTACTAGCCACGAGTTCTGAAATGAAAATCCGAAACGCCAGGATTGTAGAGCTCGAAAAGTAGTGTGAAATCAAGCTAAAAATCACCGAATTCAGAACTTGGAGTCAACGGATATTTATAAAACCGTTTACGTAAAGAAACCACATTTCGCGGCTAACTAGGTGAAACGAGACCTACTAGCCACGAGTTCTGAAATCAAAATCCAAAACGCCAGGATTGTAGTTCTCAAAAAGTAGTGTGAAATCAAGCTGAAAATCACCGAATTCAGAACTCGGAGTCAACGGATATTCATAAAACCGTTTAAGTAAAGAAACCACATTTCGCGGCTAACTAGGTGAAATGAGACCTACTAACCACGAGTTCTGAAATCAAAATCCGAACGCCAGTATTGTAGAGCTCGAAAAGTAGTGTGAAATCAAGCTAAAAATCACCGAATTCGGAACTCGAAGTCAATGGATATTCATAAAACCGTTTACGTAAAGAAACCACATTTCGCGGCTAACTAGGTGAAACGAAACCTACTAGCCACGAGTTCTGAAATCAAAATCCGAAACCCCAGGATTGTAGATCTCGAAAAGTAGTGTGAAATCAAGCTAAAAATCACCGAATTCAGAACTCGGAGTCAACGAATATTCATAAAACCGTTTACGAAAAGAAACCACATATCACGGCTAACTAGGTGAAACGAGACCTACTAGCCACGAGTTCTGAAATCAAAATCCGAAAAACCAGGATTGTAGAGCTCGAAAAGTAGTGTGAAATCAAACTAAAAATCACCGAATTCAGAACTCGGAGTCAACGAATATTCATAAAACCTTTTACGTAAAGAAACCATGTTTCGCAGCTAAATAGGTGAAACGAGAGCTACCAGCCACGAGTTCTGAATTCAAAATCCGAAACGCCAGGATTTTAGAGCTCGAAAAGTAGTGTGAAATCAAGCTAAAAATCACCGAATTCAGAACTTTGAGTCAACGGATATTCATTAAACTGTTTACGTAAAGAAACTACATTTCGCGGCTAACTAGGTGAAACGAGACCTACTAGCCACGAATTCTGAAATCAAAATCCAAAACGCCAGGATTGTAGATCTCAAAAAGTAGTGTGAAATCAAGCTGAAAATCACCGAATTCAGAACTCGGAGTCAACGGATATTCATAAAACCGTTTACGTAAAGAAACCACATTTCGCGGCTAACTAGGTGAAATGAGACCTACTAACCACGAGTTCTGAAATCAAAATCCGAACGCCAGTATTGTAGAGCTCGAAAAGTAGTGTGATATCAAGCTAAAAATCACCGAATTCGGAACTCGAAGTCAATGGATATTCATAAAACCGTTTACGTAAAGAAACCACATTTCGCGGCTAACTAGGTGAAACGAAACCTACTAGCCACGATTTCTAAAATCAAAATCCAAAACCCCAGGATTGTAGATCTCGAAAAGTAGTGTGAAATCAAGCTAAAAATCACCGAATTCAGAACTCGGAGTCAACGAATATTCATAAAACCGTTTACGTAAAGAAACCACATATCGCGGCTAACTTGGTGAAACGAGACCTACTAGCCACGAGTTCTGAAATCAAAATCCGAAAGCCAGCATTGTAGAGCTCGAAAAGTAGTGTGAAATCAAGCTAAAAATCACCGAATTCAGAACTCGGAGTCAACGGATATTCATAAAACCGTTTACGTAAGGAAACCACATTTCGTGGCTAAATAGGTGAAACGAGACCTACTAGCCACGAGTTTTGAAATCAAAATCCGAAAAGCCAGGATTGTAGAGCTCGAAAAGTAGTGTGAAATCAAGCTAAAAATCACCGAATTCAGAACTCGGAGTCAACGAATATTCATAAAACCGTTTACGTAAAGATACCACGTTTCGCGGCTAACTACGTGAAACGAGAGCTACTAGCCACGAGTTCTGAATTCAAAATCCAAAACGCTAGGATTGTAGAGCTCAAAAAGTAGTGTGAAATCAAGCTAAAAATCACCGAATTCAGAACTCGGAGTCAACGAATATTCATAAAACTGTTTACGTAAAGAAACCACATTTCGTGGCTAACTAGGTGAAACGAGACCTACTAGCCACGAGTTCTGAAATGAAAATCCGAAACGCCAGGATTGTAGAGCTCGAAAAGTAGTGTGAAATCAAGCTAAAAATCACCGAATTCAGAACTTGGAGTCAACGGATATTTATAAAACCGTTTACGTAAAGAAACCACATTTCGCGGCTAACTAGGTGAAACGAGACCTACTAGCCACGAGTTCTGAAATCAAAATCCAAAATGCCAGGATTGTAGTTCTCAAAAAGTAGTGTGAAATCAAGCTGAAAATCACCGAATTCAGAACTCGGAGTCAACGGATATTCATAAAACCGTTTAAGTAAAGAAACCACATTTCGCGGCTAACTAGGTGAAATGAGACCTACTAACCACGAGTTCTGAAATCAAAATCCGAACGCCAGTATTGTAGAGCTCGAAAAGTAGTGTGAAATCAAGCTAAAAATCACCGAATTCGGAACTCGAAGTCAATGGATATTCATAAAACCGTTTACGTAAAGAAACCACATTTCGCGGCTAACTAGGTGAAACGAAACCTACTAGCCACGAGTTCTGAAATCAAAATCCGAAACCCCAGGATTGTAGATCTCGAAAAGTAGTGTGAAATCAAGCTAAAAATCACCGAATTCAGAACTCGGAGTCAACGAATATTCATAAAACCGTTTACGTAAAGAAACCACATATCACGGCTAACTAGGTGAAACGAGACCTACTAGCCACGAGTTCTGAAATCAAAATCCGAAAAACCAGGATTGTAGAGCTCGAAAAGTAGTGTGAAATCAAACTAAAAATCACCGAATTCAGAACTCGGAGTCAACGAATATTCATAAAACCGTTTACGTAAAGAAACAATGTTTCGCGGCTAAATAGGTGAAACGAGAGCTACCAGCCACGAGTTCTGAATTCAAAATCCGAAACGCCAGGATTTTAGAGCTCGAAAAGTAGTGTGAAATCAAGCTAAAAATCACCGAATTCAGAACTTTGAGTCAACGGATATTCATAAAACTGTTTACGTAAAGAAACTACATTTCGCGGCTAACTAGGTGAAACGAGACCTACTAGCCACGAATTCTGAAATCAAAATCCAAAACGCCAGGATTGTAGATCTCAAAAAGTAGTGTGAAATCAAGCTGAAAATCACCGAATTCAGAACTCGGAGTCAACGGATATTCATAAAACCGTTTACGTAAAGAAACCACATTTCGCGGCTAACTAGGTGAAATGAGACCTACTAACCACGAGTTCTGAAATCAAAATCCGAACGCCACTATTGTAGAGCTCGAAAAGTAGTGTGATATCAAGCTAAAAATCACCGAATTCGGAACTCGAAGTCAATGGATATTCATAAAACCGTTTACGTAAAGAAACCACATTTCGCGGCTAACTAGGTGAAACGAAACCTACTAGCCACGATTTCTGAAATCAAAATCCAAAACACCAGGATTGTAGATCTCGAAAAGTAGTGTGAAATCAAGCTAAAAATCACCGAATTCAGAACTCGGAGTCAACGAATATTCATAAAACCGTTTACGTAAAGAAACCACATATCGCGGCTAACTTGGTGAAACGAGACCTACTAGCCACGAGTTCTGAAATCAAAATCCGAACGCCAGCATTGTAGAGCTCGAAAAGTAGTGTGAAATCAAGCTAAAAATCACCGAATTCAGAACTCGGAGTCAACGGATATTCATAAAACCGTTTACGTAAGGAAACCACATTTCGCGGCTAAATAGGTGAAACGAGACCTACTAGCCACGAGTTTTGAAATCAAAATCTGAAAAGCCAGGATTGTAGAGCTCGAAAAGTAGTGTGAAATCAAGCTAAAAATCACCGAATTCAGAACTCGGAGTCAACGAATATTCATAAAACCGTTTACGTAAAGATACCACGTTTCGCGGCTAACTAGATGAAACGAGAGCTACTAGCCACGAGTTCTGAATTCAAAATCCGAAACGCCAGGATTGTAGCGCTCGAAAAGTAGTGTGAAATCAAGCTAAAAATCACCGAATTCGGAACTCGAAGTCAATGGATATTCATAAAACCGTTTACGTAAAGAAACCACATATCGCGGCTAACTTGGTGAAACGAGACCTACTAGCCACGAGTTCTGAAATCAAAATCCGAACGCCAGCATTGTAGAGCTCGAAAAGTAGTGTGAAATCAAGCTAAAAATCACCGAATTCAGAACTCGGAGTCAACGGATATTCATAAAACCGTTTACGTAAGGAAACCACATTTCGCGGCTAAATAGGTGAAACGAGACCTACTAGCCACGAGTTTTGAAATCAAAATCCGAAAAGCCAGGATTGTAGAGCTCGAAAAGTAGTGTGAAATCAAGCTAAAAATCACCGAATTCAGAACTCGGAGTCAACGAATATTCATAAAACCGTTTACGTAAAGATACTACGTTTCGCGGCTAACTAGGTGAAACGAGAGCTACTAGCAACGAGTTCTGAATTCAAAATCCGAAACGCCAGGATTGTAGCGCTCGAAAAGTAGTGTGAAATCAAGCTAAAAATCACCGAATTCGGAACTCGAAGTCAATGGATATTCATAAAACCGTTTACGTAAAGAAACCACATTTCGCGGCTAACTATGTGAAACGAAACATACTAGCCACGAGTTCTGAAATCAAAATCCAAAACGCCAGGATTGTAGATCTCAAAAAGTAGTGTGAAATCAAGCTGAAAGTCACCGAATTCAGAACTCGGAGTCAACGGATATTCATAAAACCGTTTACGTAAAGAAACCACATTTTGCGGCTAAATAGGTGAAATGAGACCTACTAACCACGAGTTCTGAAATCAAAATCCGAACGCCAGTATTGTAGAGCTCGAAAAGTATTGTGAAATCAAGCTAAAAATCACCGAATTCGGAACTCGAAGTCAATGGATATTCATAAAACCGTTTACGTAAAGAAACCACATTTCGCGGCTAACTAGGTGAAGCGAAACCTACTAGCCACGAGTTCTGAAATCAAAATCCGAAACCCCAGGATTGTAGATCTCGAAAAGTAGTGTGAAATCAAGCTAAAAATCACCGAATTCAGAACTCGGAGTCAACGAATATTCATAAAACCGTTTACGTAAAGAAACCACATTTCGCGGCTAACTAGGTGAAACGAGACCTACTAGCCACGAGTTCTGAAATCAAAATCCGAAATGCCAGGATTGTAGAGCTCGAAAAGTAGTGTGAAATCAAGCTAAAAATCACCGAATTCGGAACTCGGAGTCAACGGATATTCATAAAACCGTTTACGTAAAGAAACCACATTTCGCGGCTAACTAGGTGAAATGAGACCTACTAGCCACGAGTTCTGAAATGAAAATCCGAAAATCCAGGATTGTAGAGCTCAAAAAGTAGTGTGAAATCAAGCTTAAAATCACCGAATTCAGAACTTGGAGTCAACGGATATTTATAAAACCGTTTACGTAAAGAAACCACATTTCGCGGCTAACTAAGTGAAATGAGACCTACTAGCCACGAGTTCTGAAATCAAAATACGAAATGGCAGGATTGTAGAGCTCGAAAAGTAGTGTGAAATCAAGCTAAAAATCACCGAATTCAGAACTCGGAGTTAACGGATATTCATAAAACCGTTTACGTAAAGAAACCACATTTCGCGGCTAACTAGGTGAAACGAGACCTACTAGCCACGAGTTCTGAAATCAAAATCCAAAATGCCAGGATTGTAGAGCTCAAAAAGTAGTGTGAAATCAAGCTAAAAATCACCGAATTCAGAACTTGGAGTCAACGGATATTTATAAAACCGTTTACGTAAAGAAACCACATTTCGCGGCTAACTAAGTGAAATGAGACCTACTAGCCACGAGTTCTGAAATCAAAATACGAAATGGCAGGATTGTAGAGCTCGAAAAGTAGTGTGAAATCAAGCTAAAAATCACCGAATTTAGAACTCGGAGTCAACGGATATTCATAAAACCGTTTAAGTAAAGAAACCACATTTCGCGGCTAACTAGGTGAAATGAGACCTACTAACCACGAGTTGTGAAATCAAAATCCGAACGCCAGTATTGTAGAGCTCGAAAAATAGTGTGAAATCAAGCTAAAAATCACCGAATTCGGAACTCGAAGTCAATGGATATTCATAAAACCGTTTACGTAAAGAAACCACATTTCGCGGCTAACTAGGTGAAACGAAACCTACTAGCCACGAGTTCTGAAATCAAAATCCGAAACCCCAGGATTGTAGATCTCGAAAATTAGTGTGAAATCAAGCTAAAAATCACCGAATTCAGAAATCGGAGTCAACGAATATTCATAAAACCGTTTACGTAAAGAAACCACATTTCGCGGCTAACTAGGTGAAACGAGACCTACTAGCCACGAGTTCTGAAATCAAAATCCGAAACCCCAGGATTGTAGAGCTCGAAAAGTAGTGTGAAATCAAGCTAAAAATCACCGAATTCAGAACTCGGAGTCAACGGATATTCATAAAACCGTTTACGTAAAGAAACCACATTTCGCGGCTAACTAGGTGAAATGAGACCTACTAGCCACGAGTTCTGAAATCAAAATCCAAAATGCCAGGATTGTAGATCTCAAAAAGTAGTGTGAAATCAAGCTGTAAATCACCGAATTCAGAACTCGGAGTCAACGGATATTCATAAAACCGTTTAAGTAAAGAAACCACATTTCGCGGCTAACTAGGTGAAATGAGACCTACTAACCACGAGTTCTGAAATCAAAATCCGAACGCCAGTATTGTAGAGCTCGAAAAGTAGTGTGAAATCAAGCTAAAAATCACCGAATTCGGAACTCGAAGTCAATGGATATTCATAAAACCGTTTACGTAAAGAAACCACATTTCGCGGCTAACTAGGTGAAACGAAACCTACTAGCCACGAGTTTTGAAATCAAAATCCGAAACCCCAGGATTGTAGATCTCGAAAAGTAGTGTGAAATCAAGCTAAAAATCACCGAATTCAGAACTCGGAGTCAACGAATATTCATAAAACCGTTTACGTAAAGAAACCACATTTCGCGGCTAACTAGGTGAAACGAGACCTACTAGCCACGAGTTCTGAAATCAAAATCCAAAATGCCAGGATTGTAGAGCTCGAAAAGTAGTGTGAAATCAAGCTAAAAATCACCGAATTCAGAACTCGGAGTCAACGGATATTCATAAAACCGTTTACGTAAAGAAACCACATTTCGCGGCTAACTAGGTGAAATGAGACCTACTAGCCACGAGTTCTGAAATGAAAATCCGAAAATCCAGGATTGTAGAGCTCAAAAAGTAGTGTGAAATCAAGCTTAAAATCACCGAATTCAGAACTTGGAGTCAACGGATATTTATAAAACCGTTTACGTAAAGAAACCACATTTCGCGGCTAACTAAGTGAAATGAGACCTACTAGCCACGAGTTCTGAAATCAAAATACGAAATGGCAGGATTGTAGAGCTCGAAAAGTAGTGTGAAATCAAGCTAAAAATCACCGAATTCAGAACTCGGAGTCAACGGATATTCATAAAACCGTTTACGTAAAGAAACCACATTTCGCGGCTAACTAGGTGAAACGAGACCTACTAGCCACGAGTTCTGAAATCAAAATCCAAAACGCCAGGATTGTAGAGCTCAAAAAGTAGTGTGAAATCAAGCTAAAAATCACCGAATTCAGAACTTGGAGTCAACGGATATTTATAAAACCGTTCACGTAAAGAAACCACATTTCGCGGCTAACTAAGTGAAATGAGACCTACTAGCCACGAGTTCTGAAATCAAAATACGAAATGGCAGGATTGTAGAGCTCGAAAAGTAGTGTGAAATCAAGCTAAAAATCACCGAATTCAGAACTCGGAGTCAACGGATATTCATAAAACCGTTTAAGTAAAGAAACCACATTTCGCGGCTAACTAGGTGAAATGAGACCTACTAACCACGAGTTGTGAAATCAAAATCCGAACGCCAGTATTGTAGAGCTCGAAAAGTAGTGTGAAATCAAGCTAAAAATCACCGAATTCGGAACTCGAAGTCAATGGATATTCATAAAACCGTTTACGTAAAGAAACCACATTTCGCGGCTAACTAGGTGAAACGAAACCTACTAGCCACGAGTTCTGAAATCAAAATCCGAAACCCCAGGATTGTAGATCTCGAAAATTAGTGTGAAATCAAGCTAAAAATCACCGAATTCAGAACTCGGAGTCAACGAATATTCATAAAACCGTTTACGTAAAGAAACCACATTTCGCGGCTAACTAGGTGAAACGAGACCTACTAGCCACGAGTTCTGAAATCAAAATCCGAAACGCCAGGATTGGTAGAGCTCGAAAAGTAGTGTGAAATCAAGCTAAAAATCACCGAATTCAGAACTCGGAGTCAACGGATATTCATAAAACCGTTTACGTAAAGAAACCACATTTCGCGGCTAACTAGGTGAAACGAGACCTACTAGCCACGAGTTCTGAAATCAAAATCCAAAATGCCAGGATTGTAGATCTCAAAAAGTAGTGTGAAATCAAGCTGTAAATCACCGAATTCAGAACTCGGAGTCAACGGATATTCATAAAACCGTTTAAGTAAAGAAACCACATTTCGCGGCTAACTAGGTGAAATGAGACCTACTAACCACGAGTTCTGAAATCAAAATCCGAACGCCAGTATTGTAGAGCTCGAAAAGTAGTGTGAAATCAAGCTAAAAATCACCGAATTCGGAACTCGAAGTCAATGGATATTCATAAAACCGTTTACGTAAAGAAACCACATTTCGCGGCTAACTAGGTGAAACGAAACCTACTAGCCACGAGTTCTGAAATCAAAATCCGAAACCCCAGGATTGTAGATCTCGAAAAGTAGTGTGAAATCAAGATAAAAATCACAGAATTCAGAACTCGGAGTCAACGAATATTCATAAAACCGTTTACGTAAAGAAACCACATTTCGCGGCTAACTAGGTGAAACGAGACCTACTAGCCACGAGTTCTGAAATCAAAATCCGAAACGCCAGGATTGTAGAGCTCGAAAAGTAGTGTGAAATCAAGCTAAAAATCACCGAATTCAGAACTCGGAGTCAACGGATATTCATAAAACCGTTTACGTAAAGAAACCACATTTCGCGGCTAACTAGGTGAAACGAAACCTACTAGCCACGAGTTCTGAAATCAAAATCCGAAACCCCAGGATTGTAGAGCTCAAAAAGTAGTGTGAAATCAAGCTAAAAATCACCGAATTCAGAACTTGGAGTCAACGGATATTTATAAAACCGTTTACATAAAGAAACCACATTTCGCGGCTAACTAAGTGAAATGAGACCTACTAGCCACGAGTTCTGAAATAAAAATACAAAATGGCAGGATTGTAGAGCTCGAAAAGTAGTGTGAAATCAAGCTAAAAATCACCGAATTCAGAACTCGGAGTCAACGGATATTCATAAAACCGTTTAAGTAAAGAAACCACATTTCGCGGCTAACTAGGTGAAGTGAGACCTACTAACCACGAGTTCTGAAATAAAAATCCAAACGCCAGTATTGTAGAGCTCGAAAAGTAGTGTGAAATCAAGCTAAAAATCACCGAATTCGGAACTCGAAGTCAATGGATATTCATAAAACCGTTTACGTAAAGAAACCACATTTCGCGGATAACTAGGTGAAACGAGACCTACTAGCCACGAGTTCTTAAATCAAAATCCGAAACCCCAGGATTATAGATCTCGAAAAGTAGTGTGAAATCAAGCTAAAAATCACCGAATTCAGAACTCGGAGTCAACGAATATTCATAAAACCATTTACGTAAAGAAACCACATTTCGCGGCTAACTAGGTGAAACGAGACCTACTAGCCACGAGTTTTGAAATCAAAATCCGAAACCCCAGGATTGTAGAGCTCGAAAAGTAGTGTGAAATCAAGCTAAAAATCACCGAATTCAGACTTCGGAGTCAACGAATATTCATAAAACCATTTACGTAAAGAAACCACATTTCGCGGCTAACTAGGTGAAACGAGACCTACTAGCCACGAGTTTTGAAATCAAAATCCGAAACCCCAGGATTGTAGAGCTCGAAAAGTAGTGTGAAATCAAGCTAAAAATCACCGAATTCAGAACTCGGAGTCAACGAATATTCATAAAACCATTTACGTAAAGAAACCACATTTCGCGGCTAACTAGGTGAAACGAGACCTACTAGCCACGAGTTTTGAAATCAAAATCCGAAACACAAGGATTGTAGAGCTCGAAAAGTAGTGTGAAATCAAGCTAAAAATCACCGAATTCAGAACTTGGAGTCAACGGATATTTATAAAACCGTTTACGTAAAGAAACCACATTTCGCGGCTAACTAAGTGAAATGAGACCTACTAGCCACGAGTTCTGAAATCAAAATACGAAATGGCAGGATTGTAGAGCTCGAAAAGTAGTGTGAAATCAAGCTAAAAATCACCGAATTCGGAACTCGAAGTCAATGGATATTCATAAAACCGTTTACGTAAAGAAACCACATTTCGCGGCTAACTAGGTGAAACGAAACCTACTAGCCACGAGTTCTGAAATCAAAATCCGAAACCCCAGGATTTTAGAGCTCGAAAAGTAGTGTGAAATCAAGCTAAAAATCACCGAATTCAGAACTCGGAGTCAACGGATATTCATAAAACCGTTTACGTAAAGAAACCACATTTCGCGGCTAAATAGGTGAAACGAGACCTACTAGCCACGAGTTCTGAAATCAAAATCCGAAAAGCCAGGATTGTAGAGCTCGAAAAGTAGTGTGAAATCAAGCTAAAAATCACTGAATTCAGAACTCGGAGTCAACGGATATTCATAAAACCATTTACGTAAAGAAACCACATTTCGCGGCTAACTAGGTGAAACGAGACCTACTAGCCACGAGTTTTGAAATCAAAATCCGAAAGACCAGGATTGTAGAGCTCGAAAAGTAGTGTGAAATCAAGCTAAAAATCACCGAATTCAGAACTCGGAGTCAACGAATATTCATAAAACCGTTTACGTAAAGAAACCACGTTTCGCGGCTAACTAGGTGAAACGAGAGCTACTAGCCACGAGTTCTGAATTCAAAATCTGAAACACCAGGATTGTAGAGCTCGAAAAGTAGTGTGAAATCAAGCTAAAAATCACCGAATTCAGAACTCAGAGTCAACGGATATTCATAAAACTGTTTACGTAAAGAAACTACATTTCGCGGCTAACCAGGTGAGACGAGACCTACTAGCCACGAATTCTGAAATCAAAATCCAAAACGCCAGGATTGTAGATCTCAAAAAGTAGTGTCAAATCAAGCTTAAAATCACCGAATTCAGAACTCGGAGTCAACGGATATTCATAAAACCGTTTACGTAAAGAAACCACATTTCGCGGCTAACTAGGTGAAATGAGACGTACTAGCCACGAGTTCTGAAATCAAAATCCGAAACGCTAGTATTGTAGAGCTCGAAAAGTAGTGTGAAATCAAGCTAAAAATCACCGAATTCGGAACTCGAAGTCAATGTATATTCATAAAACCGTTTACGTAAAGAAACCACATTTCGCAGCTAACTAGGTGAAACGAGACCTACTAGCCACGAGTTCTTAAATCAAAATCCGAAACCCCAGGATTATAGATCTCGAAAAGTAGTGTGAAATCAAGCTAAAAATCACCGAATTCAGAACTCGGAGTCAACGAATATTCATAAAACCATTTACGTAAAGAAACCACATTTCGCGGCTAACTAGGTGAAACGAGACCTACTAGCCACGAGTTTTGAAATCAAAATCCGAAACCCCAGGATTGTAGAGCTCGAAAAGTAGTGTGAAATCATGCTAAAAATCACCGAATTCAGAACTCGGAGTCAACGAATATTCATAAAACCATTTACGTAAAGAAACCACATTTCGCGGCTAACTAGGTGAAACGAGACCTACTAGCCACGAGTTTTGAAATCAAAATCCGAAACCCCAGGATTGTAGAGCTCGAAAAGTAGTGTGAAATCAAGCTAAAAATCACCGAATTCAGAACTCGGAGTCAACGAATATTCATAAAACCATTTACGTAAAGAAACCACATTTCGCGGCTAACTAGGTGAAACGAGACCTACTAGCCACGAGTTTTGAAATCAAAATCCGAAACCCCAGGATTGTAGAGCTCGAAAAGTAGTGTGAAATCAAGCTAAAAATCACCGAATTCAGAACTTGGAGTCAACGGATATTTATAAAACCGTTTACGTAAAGAAACCACATTTCGCGGCTAACTAAGTGAAATGAGACCTACTAGCCACGAGTTCTGAAATCAAAATACGAAATGGCAGGATTGTAGAGCTCGAAAAGTAGTGTGAAATCAAGCTAAAAATCACCGAATTCAGAACTCGGAGTCAACGGATATTCATAAAACCGTTTACGTAAAGAAACCACATTTCGCGGCTAACTAGGTGAAACGAGACCTACTAGCCACGAGTTCTGAAATCAAAATCCAAAACGCCAGGATTGTAGAGCTCAAAAAGTAGTGTGAAATCAAGCTAAAAATCACCGAATTCAGAACTTGGAGTCAACAGATATTTATAAAACCGTTTACGTAAAGAAACCACATTTCGCGGCTAACTAAGTGAAATGAGACCTACTAGCCACGAGTTCTGAAATCAAAATACGAAATGGCAGGATTGTAGAGCTCGAAAAGTAGTGTGAAATCAAGCTAAAAATCACCGAATTCAGAACTCGGAGTCAACGGATATTCATAAAACCGTTTAAGTAAAGAAACCACATTTCGCGGCTAACTAGGTGAAATGAGACCTACTAACCACGAGTTGTGAAATCAAAATCCGAACGCCAGTATTGTAGAGCTCGAAAAGTAGTGTGAAATCAAGCTAAAAATCACCGAATTCGGAACTCGAAGTCAATGGATATTCATAAAACCGTTTACGTAAAGAAACCACATTTCGCGGCTAACTAGGTGAAACGAAACCTACTAGCCACGAGTTCTGAAATCAAAATCCGAAACCCCAGGATTGTAGATCTCGAAAATTAGTGTGAAATCAAGCTAAAAATCACCGAATTCAGAACTCGGAGTCAACGAATATTCATAAAACCATTTACGTAAAGAAACCACATTTCGCGGCTAACTAGGTGAAACGAGACCTACTAGCCACGAGTTTTGAAATCAAAATCCGAAACCCCAGGATTGTAGAGCTCGAAAAGTAGTGTGAAATCAAGCTAAAAATCACCGAATTCAGAACTCGGAGTCAACGAATATTCATAAAACCATTTACGTAAAGAAACCACATTTCGCGGCTAACTAGGTGAAACGAGACCTACTAGCCACGAGTTTTGAAATCAAAATCCGAAACACCAGGATTGTAGAGCTCGAAAAGTAGTGTGAAATCAAGCTAAAAATCACCGAATTCAGAACTTGGAGTCAACGGATATTTATAAAACCGTTTACGTAAAGAAACCACATTTCGCGGCTAACTAAGTGAAATGAGACCTACTAGCCACGAGTTCTGAAATCAAAATACGAAATGGCAGGATTGTAGAGCTCGAAAAGTAGTGTGAAATCAAGCTAAAAATCACCGAATTCGGAACTCGAAGTCAATGGATATTCATAAAACCGTTTACGTAAAGAAACCACATTTCGCGGCTAACTAGGTGAAACGAAACCTACTAGCCACGAGTTCTGAAATCAAAATCCGAAACCCCAGGATTTTAGAGCTCGAAAAGTAGTGTGAAATCAAGCTAAAAATCACCGAATTCAGAACTCGGAGTCAACGGATATTCATAAAACCGTTTACGTAAAGAAACCACATTTCGCGGCTAAATAGGTGAAACGAGACCTACTAGCCACGAGTTCTGAAATCAAAATCCGAAAAGCCAGGATTGTAGAGCTCGAAAAGTAGTGTGAAATCAAGCTAAAAATCACTGAATTCAGAACTCGGAGTCAACGGATATTCATAAAACCATTTACGTAAAGAAACCACATTTCGCGGCTAACTAGGTGAAACGAGACCTACTAGCCACGAGTTTTGAAATCAAAATCCGAAAGACCAGGATTGTAGAGCTCGAAAAGTAGTGTGAAATCAAGCTAAAAATCACCGAATTCAGAACTCGGAGTCAACGAATATTCATAAAACCGTTTACGTAAAGAAACCACGTTTCGCGGCTAACTAGGTGAAACGAGAGCTACTAGCCACGAGTTCTGAATTCAAAATCTGAAACACCAGGATTGTAGAGCTCGAAAAGTAGTGTGAAATCAAGCTAAAAATCACCGAATTCAGAACTCAGAGTCAACGGATATTCATAAAACTGTTTACGTAAAGAAACTACATTTCGCGGCTAACCAGGTGAGACGAGACCTACTAGCCACGAATTCTGAAATCAAAATCCAAAACGCCAGGATTGTAGATCTCAAAAAGTAGTGTCAAATCAAGCTTAAAATCACCGAATTCAGAACTCGGAGTCAACGGATATTCATAAAACCGTTTACGTAAAGAAACCACATTTCGCGGCTAACTAGGTGAAATGAGACGTACTAGCCACGAGTTCTGAAATCAAAATCCGAAACCCCAGTATTGTAGAGCTCGAAAAGTAGTGTGAAATCAAGCTAAAAATCACCGAATTCGGAACTCGAAGTCAATGTATATTCATAAAACCGTTTACGTAAAGAAACCACATTTCGCAGCTAACTAGGTGAAACGAGACCTACTAGCCACGAGTTCTTAAATCAAAATCCGAAACCCCAGGATTATAGATCTCGAAAAGTAGTGTGAAATCAAGCTAAAAATCACCGAATTCAGAACTCGGAGTCAACGAATATTCATAAAACCATTTACGTAAAGAAACCACATTTCGCGGCTAACTAGGTGAAACGAGACCTACTAGCCACGAGTTTTGAAATCAAAATCCGAAACCCCAGGATTGTAGAGCTCGAAAAGTAGTGTGAAATCAAGCTAAAAATCACCGAATTCAGAACTCGGAGTCAACGAATATTCATAAAACCATTTACGTAAAGAAACCACATTTCGCGGCTAACTAGGTGAAACGAGACCTACTAGCCACGAGTTTTGAAATCAAAATCCGAAACCCCAGGATTGTAGAGCTCGAAAAGTAGTGTGAAATCAAGCTAAAAATCACCGAATTCAGAACTCGGAGTCAACGAATATTCATAAAACCATTTACGTAAAGAAACCACATTTCGCGGCTAACTAGGTGAAACGAGACCTACTAGCCACGAGTTTTGAAATCAAAATCCGAAACCCCAGGATTGTAGAGCTCGAAAAGTAGTGTGAAATCAAGCTAAAAATCACCGAATTCAGAACTTGGAGTCAACGGATATTTATAAAACCGTTTACGTAAAGAAACCACATTTCGCGGCTAACTAAGTGAAATGAGACCTACTAGCCACGAGTTCTGAAATCAAAATACGAAATGGCAGGATTGTAGAGCTCGAAAAGTAGTGTGAAATCAAGCTAAAAATCACCGAATTCAGAACTCGGAGTCAACGGATATTCATAAAACCGTTTACGTAAAGAAACCACATTTCGCGGCTAACTAGGTGAAACGAGACCTACTAGCCACGAGTTCTGAAATCAAAATCCAAAACGCCAGGATTGTAGAGCTCAAAAAGTAGTGTGAAATCAAGCTAAAAATCACCGAATTCAGAACTTGGAGTCAACAGATATTTATAAAACCGTTTACGTAAAGAAACCACATTTCGCGGCTAACTAAGTGAAATGAGACCTACTAGCCACGAGTTCTGAAATCAAAATACGAAATGGCAGGATTGTAGAGCTCGAAAAGTAGTGTGAAATCAAGCTAAAAATCACCGAATTCAGAACTCGGAGTCAACGGATATTCATAAAACCGTTTAAGTAAAGAAACCACATTTCGCGGCTAACTAGGTGAAATGAGACCTACTAACCACGAGTTGTGAAATCAAAATCCGAACGCCAGTATTGTAGAGCTCGAAAAGTAGTGTGAAATCAAGCTAAAAATCACCGAATTCGGAACTCGAAGTCAATGGATATTCATAAAACCGTTTACGTAAAGAAACCACATTTCGCGGCTAACTAGGTGAAACGAAACCTACTAGCCACGAGTTCTGAAATCAAAATCCGAAACCCCAGGATTGTAGATCTCGAAAATTAGTGTGAAATCAAGCTAAAAATCACCGAATTCAGAACTCGGAGTCAACGAATATTCATAAAACCGTTTACGTAAAGAAACCACATTTCGCGGCTAACTAGGTGAAACGAGACCTACTAGCCACGAGTTCTGAAATCAAAATCCGAAACGCCAGGATTGGTAGAGCTCGAAAAGTAGTGTGAAATCAAGCTAAAAATCACCGAATTCAGAACTCGGAGTCAACGGATATTCATAAAACCGTTTACGTAAAGAAACCACATTTCGCGGCTAACTAGGTGAAACGAGACCTACTAGCCACGAGTTCTGAAATCAAAATCCAAAATGCCAGGATTGTAGATCTCAAAAAGTAGTGTGAAATCAAGCTGTAAATCACCGAATTCAGAACTCGGAGTCAACGGATATTCATAAAACCGTTTAAGTAAAGAAACAACCTTTCGCGGCTAACTAGGTCAAATGAGACCTACTAACCACGAGTTCTGAAATCAAAATCCGAACGCCAGTATTGTAGAGCTCGAAAAGTAGTGTGAAATCAAGCTAAAAATCACCGAATTCGGAACTCGAAGTCAATGGATATTCATAAAACCGTTTACGTAAAGAAACCACATTTCGCGGCTAACTAGGTGAAACGAAACCTACTAGCCACGAGTTCTGAAATCAAAATCCGAAACCCCAGGATTGTAGATCTCGAAAAGTAGTGTGAAATCAAGATAAAAATCACCGAATTCAGAACTCGGAGTCAACGAATATTCATAAAACCGTTTACGTAAAGAAACCACATTTCGCGGCTAACTAGGTGAAACAAGACCTACTAGCCACGAGTTCTGAAATCAAAATCCGAAACGCCAGGATTGTAGAGCTCAAAAAGTAGTGTGAAATCAAGCTAAAAATCACCGAATTCAGAACTCGGAGTCAACGGATATTCATAAAACCGTTTACGTAAAGAAACCACATTTCGCGGCTAACTAGGTGAAACGAAACCTACTAGCCACGAGTTCTGAAATCAAAATCCGAAACCCCAGGATTGTAGAGCTCAAAAAGTAGTGTGAAATCAAGCTAAAAATCACCGAATTCAGAACTTGGAGCAACGGATATTTATAAAACCGTTTACATAAAGAAACCACATTTCGCGGCTAACTAAGTGAAATGAGACCTACTAGCCACGAGTTCTGAAATAAAAATACAAAATGGCAGGATTGTAGAGCTCGAAAAGTAGTGTGAAATCAAGCTAAAAATCACCGAATTCAGAACTCGGAGTCAACGGATATTCATAAAACCGTTTAAGTAAAGAAACCACATTTCGCGGCTAACTAGGTGAAGTGAGACCTACTAACCACGAGTTCTGAAATCAAAATCCAAACGCCAGTATTGTAGAGCTCGAAAAGTAGTGTGAAATCAAGCTAAAAATCACCGAATTCGGAACTCGAAGTCAATGGATATTCATAAAACCGTTTACGTAAAGAAACCACATTTCGCGGATAACTAGGTGAAACGAAACCTACTAGCCACGAGTTCTGAAATCAAAATCCGAAACCCCAGGATTGTAGAGCTTGAAAAGTAGTGTGAAATCAAGCTAAAAATCACCGAATTCAGAACTCGGAGTCAACTGATATTCATAAAACCATTTACGTAAAGAAACCACATTTCGCGGCTAACTAGGTGAAACGAGACTTACTAGCCACGAGTTCTGAAATCAAAATCCAAAATGCCAGGATTGTAGATCTCAAAAATTAGTGTGAAATCAAGCTGTAAATCACCGAATTCAGAACTCGGAGTCAACGGATATTCATAAAACCGTTTAAGTAAAGAAACCACATTTCGCGGCTAACTAGGTGAAATGAGACCTACTAACCACGAGTTCTGAAATCAAAATCCGAACGCCAGTATTGTAGAGCTCGAAAAGTAGTGTGAAATCAAGCTAAAAATCACCGAATTCGGAACTCGAAGTCAATGGATATTCATAAAACCGTTTACGTAAAGAAACCACATTTCGCGGCTAACTAGGTGAAACGAAACCTACTAGCCACGAGTTCTGAAATCAAAATCCGAAACCCCAGGATTGTAGAGCTCGAAAAGTAGTGTGAAATCAAGCTAAAAATCACCGAATTCAGAACTCGGAGTCAACGGATATTCATAAAACCGTTTACGTAAAGAAACCACATTTCGCGGCTAAATAGGTGAAACGAGACCTACTAGCCACGAGTTCTGAAATCAAAATCCGAAAACCAGGATTGTAGAGCTCGAAAAGTAGTGTGAAATCAAGCTAAAAATCACCGAATTCAGAACTCGGAGTCAACGGATATTCATAAAACCGTTTACGTAAAGAAACCACATTTCGCGGCTAACTAGGTGAAACGAGACCTACTAGCCACGAGTTTTGAAATCAAAATCCGAAAGACCAGGATTGTAGAGCTCGAAAAGTAGTGTGAAATCAAGCTAAAAATCACCGAATTCAGAACTCGGAGTCAACGAATATTCATAAAACCGTTTACGTAAAGAAACCACGTTTCGCGGCTAACTAGGTGAAACGAGAGCTACTAGCCACGAGTTCTGAATTCAAAATCTGAAACACCAGGATTGTAGAGCTCGAAAAGTAGTGTGAAATCAAGCTAAAAATCACCGAATTCAGAACTCAGAGTCAACGGATATTCATAAAACTGTTTACGTAAAGAAACTACATTTCACGGCTAACCAGGTGAGACGAGACCTACTAGCCACGAATTCTGAAATCAAAATCCAAAACGCCAGGATTGTAGATCTCAAAAAGTAGTGTCAAATCAAGCTTAAAATCACCGAATTCAGAACTCGGAGTCAACGGATATTCATAAAACCGTTTACGTAAAGAAACCACATTTCGCGGCTAACTAGGTGAAACGAGACCTACTAGCCACGAGTTCTGAAATCAAAATCCGAAACGCCAGGATTGTAGAGCTCAAAAAGTAGTGTGAAATCAAGCTAAAAATCACCGAATTCAGAACTCGGAGTCAACGGATATTCATAAAACCGTTTACGTAAAGAAACCACATTTCGTGGCTAACTAGGTGAAACGAAACCTACTAGCCACGAGTTCTGAAATCAAAATCCGAAACCCCAGGATTGTAGAGCTCAAAAAGTAGTGTGAAATCAAGCTAAAAATCACCGAATTCAGAACTTGGAGTCAACGGATATTTATAAAACCGTTTACATAAAGAAACCACATTTCGCGGCTAACTAAGTGAAATGAGACCTACTAGCCACGAGTTCTGAAATAAAAATACAAAATGGCAGGATTGTAGAGCTCGAAAAGTAGTGTGAAATCAAGCTAAAAATCACCGAATTCAGAACTCGGAGTCAACGGATATTCATAAAACCGTTTAAGTAAAGAAACCACATTTCGCGGCTAACTAGGTGAAGTGAGACCTACTAACCACGAGTTCTGCAATCAAAATCCAAACGCCAGTATTGTAGAGCTCGAAAAGTAGTGTGAAATCAAGCTAAAAATCACCGAATTCGGAACTCGAAGTCAATGGATATTCATAAAACCGTTTACGTAAAGAAACCACATTTCGCGGATAACTAGGTGAAACGAAACCTACTAGCCACGAGTTCTGAAATCAAAATCCGAAACCCCAGGATTGTAGAGCTTGAAAAGTAGTGTGAAATCAAGCTAAAAATCACCGAATTCAGAACTCGGAGTCAACTGATATTCATAAAACCATTTACGTAAAGAAACCACATTTCGCGGCTAACTAGGTGAAACGAGACTTACTAGCCACGAGTTCTGAAATCAAAATCCAAAATGCCAGGATTGTAGATCTCAAAAATTAGTGTGAAATCAAGCTGTAAATCACCGAATTCAGAACTCGGAGTCAACGGATATTCATAAAACCGTTTAAGTAAAGAAACCACATTTCGCGGCTAACTAGGTGAAATGAGACCTACTAACCACGAGTTCTGAAATCAAAATCCGAACGCCAGTATTGTAGAGCTCGAAAAGTAGTGTGAAATCAAGCTAAAAATCACCGAATTCGGAACTCGAAGTCAATGGATATTCATAAAACCGTTTACGTAAAGAAATCACATTTCGCGGCTAACTAGGTGAAACGAAACCTACTAGCCACGAGTTCTGAAATCAAAATTCGAAACCCCAGGATTGTAGAGCTCGAAAAGTAGTGTGAAATCAAGCAAAAAATCACCGAATTCAGAACTCGGAGTCAACGGATATTCATAAAACCGTTTACGTAAAGAAACCACATTTCGCGGCTAAATAGGTGAAACGAGACCTACTAGCCACGAGTTCTGAAATCAAAATCCGAAAAGCCAGGATTGTAGAGCTCGAAAAGTAGTGTGAAATCAAGCTAATAATCACCGAATTCAGAACTCGGAGTCAACGGATATTCATAAAACCGTTTACGTAAAGAAACCACATTTCGCGGCTAACTAGGTGAAACGAGACCTACTAGCCACGAGTTTTGAAATCAAAATCCGAAAGACCAGGATTGTAGAGCTCGAAAAGTAGTGTGAAATCAAGCTAAAAATCACCGAATTCAGAACTCGGAGTCAACGAATATTCATAAAACCGTTTACGTAAAGAAACCACGTTTCGCGGCTAACTAGGTGAAACGAGAGCTACTAGCCACGAGTTCTGAATTCAAAATCTGAAACACCAGGATTGTAGAGCTCGAAAATTAGTGTGAAATCAAGCTAAAAATCACCGAATTCAGAACTCAGAGTCAACGGATATTCATAAAACTGTTTACGTAAAGAAACTACATTTCGCGGCTAACCAGGTGAGACGAGACCTACTAGCCACGAATTCTGAAATCAAAATCCAAAACGCCAGGATTGTAGATCTCAAAAAGTAGTGTCAAATCAAGCTTAAAATCACCGAATTCAGAACTCGGAGTCAACGGATATTCATAAAACCGTTTACGTAAAGAAACCACATTTCGCGGCTAACTAGGTGAAATGAGACGTACTAGCCACGAGTTCTGAAATCAAAATCCGAAACGCCAGTATTGTAGAGCTCGAAAAGTAGTGTGAAATCAAGCTAAAAATCACCGAATTCGGAACTCGAAGTCAATGTATATTCATAAAACCGTTTACGTAAAGAAACCACATTTCGCAGCTAACTAGGTGAAACGAGACTTACAAGCCACGAGTTCTTAAATCAAAATCCGAAACCCCAGGATTATAGATCTCGAAAAGTAGTGTGAAATCAAGCTAAAAATCACCGAATTCAGAACTCGGAGTCAACGAATATTCATAAAACCATTTACGTAAAGAAACCACATTTCGCGGCTAACTAGGTGAAACGAGACCTACTAGCCACGAGTTTTGAAATCAAAATCCGAAACCCCAGGATTGTAGAGCTCGAAAAGTAGTGTGAAATCAAGCTAAAAATCACCGAATTCAGAACTTGGAGTCAACGGATATTTATAAAACCGTTTACGTAAAGAAACCACATTTCGCGGCTAACTAGGTGAAAAGAGACCTACTAGCCACGAGTTCTGAAATCAAAATCCGAAAATCCGGGATTGTAGAGCTCAAAAAGTAGTGTGAAATCAAGCTAAAAATCACCGAATTCAGAACTCAGAGTCAACGGATATTCATAAAACTGTTTACGTAAAGAAAATACATTTCGCGGCTAACCAGGTGAAACGAGACCTACTAGCCACGAATTCTGAAATCAAAATCCAAAATGCCAGGATTGTAGATCTCAAAAAGTAGTGTCAAATCAAGCTGAAAATCATCGAATTCAGAACTCGGAGTCAACGGATATTCATAAAACCGTTTACGTAAAGAAACCACATTTCGCGGCTAACTAGGTGAAATGAGACGTACTAGCCACGAGTTCTGAAATCAAAATCCGAAACGCCAGTATTGTAGAGCTCGAAAAGTAGTGTGAAATCAAGCTAAAAATCACCGAATTCGGAACTCGAAGTCAATGTATATTCATAAAACCGTTTACGTAAAGAAACCACATTTCGCGGCTAACTAGGTGAAACGAGACCTACTAGCCACGAGTTCTTAAATCAAAATCCGAAACCCCAGGATTGTAGATCTCGAAAAGTAGTGTGAAATCAAGCTAAAAATCACCGAATTCAGAACTCGGAGTCAACGAATATTCATAAAACCGTTTACGTAAAGAAACCACATTTCGCGGCTAACTTGGTGAAACGAGACCTACTAGCCACGAGTTTTGAAATCAAAATCCGAAACGCCAGGATTGTAGAGCTCGAAAAGTAGTGTGAAATCAAGCTAAAAATCACCGAATTCAGAACTCAGAGTCAACGGATATTCATAAAACTGTTTACGTAAAGAAACTACATTTCGCGGCTAACCAGGTGAAACGAGACCTACTAGCCATGAATTCTGAAATCAAAATCCAAAATGCCAGGATTGTAGATCTCAAAAAGTAGTGTCAAATCAAGCTGAAAATCACCGAATTCAGAACTCGGAGTCAACGGATATTCATAAAACCGTTTACGTAAAGAAACCACATTTCGCGGCTAACTAGGTGAAATGAGACGTACTAGCCACGAGTTCTGAAATCAAAATCCGAAACGCCAGTATTGTAGAGCTCGAAAAGTAGTGTGAAATCAAGCTAAAAATCACCGAATTCGGAACTCGAAGTCAATGTATATTCATAAAACCGTTTACGTAAAGAAACCACATTTCGCGGCTAACTAGGTGAAACGAGACCTACTAGCCACGAGTTCTTAAATCAAAATCCGAAACCCCAGGATTGTAGATCTCGAAAAGTAGTGTGAAATCAAGCTAAAAATCACCGAATTCAGAACTCGGAGTCAACGAATATTCATAAAACCGTTTACGTAAAGAAACCACATTTCGCGGCTAACTTGGTGAAACGAGACCTACTAGCCACGAGTTTTGAAATCAAAATCCGAAACGCCAGGATTGTAGAGCTCGAAAAGTAGTGTGAAATCAAGCTAAAAATCACCGAATTCAGAACTTGGAGTCAACGGATATTTATAAAACCGTTTACGTAAAGAAACCACATTTCGCGGCTAACTAGGTGAAAAGAGACCTACTAGCCACGAGTTCTGAAATCAAAATCCGAGAATCCAGGATTGTAGAGCTCAAAAAGTAGTGTGAAATCAAGCTAAAAATCACCGAATTCAGAACTCGGAGTCAACGGATATTTATAAAACCGTTTACGTAAAGAAACCACATTTCGCGGCTAACTAGGTGAAACGAGACCTACTAGCCACGAGTTTTGAAATCAAAATCCGAAACCCCAGGATTGTAGAGCTCGAAAAGTAGTGTGAAATCAAGCTAAAAATCACCGAATTCAGAACTTGGAGTCAACGGATATTTATAAAACCGTTTACGTAAAGAAACCACATTTCGCGGCTAACTAGGTGAAAAGAGACCTACTAGCCACGAGTTCTGAAATCAAAATCCGAAAATCCGGGATTGTAGAGCTCAAAAAGTAGTGTGAAATCAAGCTAAAAATCACCGAATTCAGAACTCAGAGTCAACGGATATTCATAAAACTGTTTACGTAAAGAAAATACATTTCGCGGCTAACCAGGTGAAACGAGACCTACTAGCCACGAATTCTGAAATCAAAATCCAAAATGCCAGGATTGTAGATCTCAAAAAGTAGTGTCAAATCAAGCTGAAAATCATCGAATTCAGAACTCGGAGTCAACGGATATTCATAAAACCGTTTACGTAAAGAAACCACATTTCGCGGCTAACTAGGTGAAATGAGACGTACTAGCCACGAGTTCTGAAATCAAAATCCGAAACGCCAGTATTGTAGAGCTCGAAAAGTAGTGTGAAATCAAGCTAAAAATCACCGAATTCGGAACTCGAAGTCAATGTATATTCATAAAACCGTTTACGTAAAGAAACCACATTTCGCGGCTAACTAGGTGAAACGAGACCTACTAGCCACGAGTTCTTAAATCAAAATCCGAAACCCCAGGATTGTAGATCTCGAAAAGTAGTGTGAAATCAAGCTAAAAATCACCGAATTCAGAACTCGGAGTCAACGAATATTCATAAAACCGTTTACGTAAAGAAACCACATTTCGCGGCTAACTTGGTGAAACGAGACCTACTAGCCACGAGTTTTGAAATCAAAATCCGAAACGCCAGGATTGTAGAGCTCGAAAAGTAGTGTGAAATCAAGCTAAAAATCACCGAATTCAGAACTCAGAGTCAACGGATATTCATAAAACTGTTTACGTAAAGAAACTACATTTCGCGGCTAACCAGGTGAAACGAGACCTACTAGCCATGAATTCTGAAATCAAAATCCAAAATGCCAGGATTGTAGATCTCAAAAAGTAGTGTCAAATCAAGCTGAAAATCACCGAATTCAGAACTCGGAGTCAACGGATATTCATAAAACCGTTTACGTAAAGAAACCACATTTCGCGGCTAACTAGGTGAAATGAGACGTACTAGCCACGAGTTCTGAAATCAAAATCCGAAACGCCAGTATTGTAGAGCTCGAAAAGTAGTGTGAAATCAAGCTAAAAATCACCGAATTCGGAACTCGAAGTCAATGTATATTCATAAAACCGTTTACGTAAAGAAACCACATTTCGCGGCTAACTAGGTGAAACGAGACCTACTAGCCACGAGTTCTTAAATCAAAATCCGAAACCCCAGGATTGTAGATCTCGAAAAGTAGTGTGAAATCAAGCTAAAAATCACCGAATTCAGAACTCGGAGTCAACGAATATTCATAAAACCGTTTACGTAAAGAAACCACATTTCGCGGCTAACTTGGTGAAACGAGACCTACTAGCCACGAGTTTTGAAATCAAAATCCGAAACGCCAGGATTGTAGAGCTCGAAAAGTAGTGTGAAATCAAGCTAAAAATCACCGAATTCAGAACTTGGAGTCAACAGATATTTATAAAACCGTTTACGTAAAGAAACCACATTTCGCGGCTAACTAGGTGAAAAGAGACCTACTAGCCACGAGTTCTGAAATCAAAATCCGAGAATCCAGGATTGTAGAGCTCAAAAAGTAGTGTGAAATCAAGCTAAAAATCACCGAATTCAGAACTCGGAGTCAACGGATATTTATAAAACCGTTTACGTAAAGAAACCACATTTCGCGGCTAACTAGGTGAAACGAGACCTACTAGCCACGTGTTCTGAAATCAAAATCCGAAATGGCAGAATTGTAGAGCTCGAAAAGTAGTGTCAAATCAAGCTGAAAATCACCGAATTCAGAACTCGGAGTCAACGGATATTCATAAAACCGTTTACGTAAAGAAACCACATTTCGCGGCTAACTAGGTGAAATGAGACGTACTAGCCACGAGTTCTGAAATCAAAATCCGAAACGCCAGTATTGTAGAGCTCGAAAAGTAGTGTGAAATCAAGCTAAAAATCACCGAATTCGGAACTCGAAGTCAATGTATATTCATAAAACCGTTTACGTAAAGAAACCACATTTCGCGGCTAACTAGGTGAAACGAGACCTACTAGCCATGAGTTCTTAAATCAAAATCCGAAACCCCAGGATTGTAGATCTCGAAAAGTAGTGTGAAATCAAGCTAAAAATCACCGAATTCAGAACTCGGAGTCAAGGGATATTTATAAAACCGTTTACGTAAAGAAACCACATTTCGCGGCTAACTAGGTGAAACGAGACCTACTAGCCACGAGTTCTGAATTCAAAATCCGAAACAACAGGATTGTAGAGCTCGAAAAGTAGTGTGAAATCAAGCTAAAAATCACCGAATTCAGAACTCTGAGTCAACGGATATTCATAAAACTGTTTACGTAAAGAAACTACATTTCGCGGCTAACCAGGTGAAACGAGACCTACTAGCCACGAATTCTGAAAACAAAATCCAAAACGCCAGGATTGTAGATCTCAAAAAGTAGTGTCAAATCAAGCTGAAAATTACCGAATTCAGAACTCGGAGTCAACGGATATTCATAAAACCGTTTACGTAAAGAAACCACATTTCGCGGCTAACTAGGTGAAATGAGACGTACTAGCCACGAGTTCTGAAATCAAAATCCGAAACGCCAGTATTGTAGAGCTCGAAAAGTAGTGTGAAATCAAGCTAAAAATCACCGAATTCGGAACTCGAAGTCAATGTATATTCATAAAACCGTTTACGTAAAGAAACCACATTTCGCGGCTAACTAGGTGAAACGAGACCTACTAGCCACGAGTTCTTAAATCAAAATCCGAAACACCAGGATTGTAGATCTCGAAAAGTAGTGTGAAATCAAGCTAAAAATCACCGAATTCAGAACTCGGAGTCAACGAATATTCATAAAACCGTTTACGTAAAGAAACCACATTTCGCGGCTAACTAGGTGAAATGAGACCTACTAGCCACGAGTTCTGAATTCAAAATCCGAAACTCCAGGATTCTAGAGCTCGAAAAGTAGTGTGAAATCAAGCTAAAAATCACCGAATTCAGAACTCTGAGTCAACGGATATTCATAAAACTGTTTACGTAAAGAAACTACATTTCGCGGCTAACTAGGTGACACGAGACCTACTAGCCACGAATTCTGAAATCAAAATCCAAAACGCCAGGATTGTAGAACTCAAAAAGTAGTGTGAAATCAAGCTGAAAATCACCGAATTCGGAACTCGAAGTCAATGGATATTCATAAAACCGTTTACGTAAGGAAACCACATTTCGCGGCTAACTAGGTGAAACGAGACCTACTAGCCACGAGTTCTGAAATCAAAATCCGAAACCCCAGGATTGTAGATCTCGAAAAGTAGTGTGAAATCAAGCTAAAAATCACCGAATTCAGAAGTCGGAGTCAACGAATATTCATAAAATCGTTTACGTAAAGAAACCACGTTTCGCGGCTAACTAGGTGAAACGAGAGCTACTAGCCACGAGTTCTGAATTCAAAATCCGAAAAACCAGGATTGTAGAGCTCGAAAAGTAGTGTGAAATCAAGCTAAAAATCACCGAATTCAGAACTCTAAGTCAACGGATATTCATAAAACTGTTTACGTAAAGAAACTACATTTCGCAGCTAACCAGGTGAAACGAGACCTACTAGCCACGAGTTCTGAAATCAAAATCCAAAACGCTAGGATTGTAGATCTCAAAAAGTAGTGTGAAATCAAGCTGAAAATTACCGAATTCAGAACTCGGAGTCAACGGATATTCATAAAACCGTTTACGTAAAGAAACCACATTTCGCGGCTAACTAGGTGAAACGAGACCTACTAGCCACGAGTTCTGAAATCAAAATCCGAAACGCCAGTATTGTAGAGCTCGAAAAGTAGTGTGAAATCAAGCTAAAAATCACCGAATTCAGAACTCGGAGTCAACGGATATTCATAAAAACGTTTACGTAAAGAAACCACATTTCGCGGCTAACTAGGTGAAACGAGACCTACTGGCCACGAGTTCTGAAATCAAAATCCGAAAAGCCAGGATTGTAGAGCTCGAAAAGTAGTGTGAAATCAAGCTAAAAATCACCGAATTCAGAACTCGGAGTCAACGGATATTCATAAAGCCGTTTACGTAAAGAAACCACATTTCGCGGCTAACTAGGTGAAACGAGACCTACTAGCCACGAGTTCTGAAATCAAAATCCGAAAGACCAGGATTGTAGAGCTCGAAAAGTAGTGTGAAATCAAGCTAAAAATCACCGAATTCAGAACTCGGAGTCAACGAATATTCATAAAACCGTTTACGTAAAGAAACCACGATTCGCGGCTAACTAGGTGAAACGAGCGCTACTAGCCACGAGTTTTGAATTCAAAATCCGAAACACCAGGATTGTAGAGCTCGAAAAGTAATGTGAAATCAAGCTAAAAATCACCGAATTCAGAACTCTGAGTCAACGGATATTCATAAAACTGTTTACGTAAAGAAACTATATTTCGCGGCTAACCAGGTGAAACGAGACCTACTAGCCACGAGTTCTGAAATCAAAATCCAAAACGCCAGGATTGTAGATCCCAAAAAGTAGTGTGAAATCAAGCAGAAAATCACCGAATTCAGAACTCGGAGTCAACGGATATTCATAAAACCGTTTACGTAAAGAAACCACATTTCGCGGCTAACTAGGTGAAATGAGACCAACTAGCCACGAGTTCTGAAATCAAAATCCGAAACGCCAGTATTGTACAGCCTGAAAAGTAGTGTGAAATCAAGCTAAAAATCACCGAATTCGGAACTCGAAGTCAATGGATATTCATAAAACCGTTTACGTAAAGAAACCACATTTTGTGGCTAACTAGGTGAAACGAGACCTACTAGCCACGAGTTATGAAATCAAAATCCGAAACACCAGGATTGTAGAGCTCGAAAAGTAGTGTGAAATCAAGCTAAAAATCACCGAATTCAGAACTCGGAGTCAACGAATATTCATAAAACCGTTTACGTAAAGAAACCACGTTTCGCTGCTAACTAGGTGAAACGAGAGCTACTAGCCACGAGTTCTGAATTCAAAATCCGAAATACCAGGATTGTAGAGCTCGAAAAGTAGTGTGAAATCAAGCGAAAAATCACCGAATTCAGAACTCTGAGTCAACGGATATTCATAAAACTTTTTACGTAAAGAAACTACATTTCGCGGCTAACCAGGTGAAACGAGACCTACTAGCCACGAGTTCTGAAATCAAAATCCAAAACGCCAGGATTGTAGATCTCAAAAAGTAGTGTGAAATAAAGCAGAAAATCACCGAATTCAGAACTCGGAGTCAACGGATATTCATAAAACTGTTTACGTAAAGAAACCACATTTCGCGGCTAACTAGGTGAAACGAGACCTACTGGCCACGAGTTCTGAAATCAAAATCCGAAACGCCAGGATTGTAGAGCTCGAAAAGTAGTGTGAAATCAAGCTAAAAATCACCGAATTCGGAACTCGAAGTCAATGGATATTCATAAAACCGTTTACGTAAAGAAACCACATTTCGCGGCTAACTAGGTGAAACGAGACCTACTAGCCACGAGTTCTGAAATCAAAATCCAAAACCCTAGGATTGTAGATCTCCAAAAGTAGTGTGAAATCAAGCTAAAAATCACCGAATTCAGAACTCGGAGTCAACGAATATTCATAAAACCGTTTACGTAAAGAAACCACATTTCGCGGCTAACTAGGTGAAACGAGACCTACTAGCCACGAGTTCTGAAATCAAATCCGAAACGCCAGGATTGTAGAGCTCGAAAAGTAGTGTGAAATCAAGCTAAAAATCACCGAATTCAGAACTCGGAGTCAACGGATATTCATAAAACCGTTTACGTAAAGAAACAACATTTCGCGGCTAACTAGGTGAAAAGATACCTACTAGCCACGAGTTCTGAAATCAAAATCCGAAACACCAGGATTGTAGAGCTCGAAAAGTAGTGTGAAATCAAGCTAAAAATCACCGAATTCAGAACTCGGAGTCAACGGATATTCATAAAACCGTTTACGTAAAGAAACCACATTTCGCGGCTAACTAGGTGAAATGAGACCTACTAGCCACAAGTTCTGAAATGAAAATCCGAAAAGCCAGGATTGTAGAGCTCGAAAAGTAGTGTGAAATCAAGCTAAAAATCACCGAATTCAGAACTCGGAGTCAATGGATATTCATAAAACCGTTTACGTAAAGAAACCACATTTCGCGGCTAACTATGTGAAACGATACCTACTAGCCACGAGTTCTGAAATCAAAATCCGAAACCCCGGGATTGTAGATCTCGAAAACTAGTGTGAAATCAAGCTAAAAATCATCGAATTCAGAACTCGAAGTCAACGGATATTCATAAAACCGTTTACGTAAAGAAAACACATTTCGCGGCTAACTAGGTGAAATGAGACCTACTACCCACCAGTTCTGAAATCAAAATCCAAAACGCCAGGATTGTAGATCTCAAAAAGTAGTGTGAAATCAAGCAGAAAATCATCGAATTCAGAACTCGGAGTCAACGGATATTCATAAAACCGTTTACGTAAAGAAAACACATTTCGCGGCTAACTAGGTGAAACGAGACCTACTAGCCACGAGTTCTGAAATCAAAATCCGAAACTCCAGGATTGTAGATCTCGAAAAGTAGTGTGAAATCAAGCTAAAAATAATCGAATTCAGAACTCGGAGTCAACGAATATTCATAAAACCGTTTACGAAAAGAAACCACATTTCGCGGCTAACTAGGTGAAACGAGACCTACTAGCCACGAGTTCTGAAATCAAAATCCGAAACACCAGGATTGTAGAGCTCGAAAAGTAGTGTGAAATCAAGCTAAAAATCACTGAATTCAGAACTCGGAGTCAACGAATATTCATAAAACCGTTTACGTAAAGAAACCACGTTTCGCGGCTAACTAGGTGAAACGAGAGCTACTAGCCACGAGTTCTGAATTCAAAATCCGAAACACCAGGATTGTAGAGCTCGAAAATTAGTGTGAAATCAAGGTAAAAATCACCGAATTCAGAACTCTGAGTCAACGGATATTCATAAAACTGTTTACGTAAAGAAACTACATTTCGCGGATAACAAGGTGAAACGAGACCTACTAGCCACGAGTTTTGAAATCAAAATCCAAAACGCCAGGATTGTAGATCTCAAAAAGTAGTGTGAAATCAAGCAGAAAATCACCGAATTCAGAACTCGGAGTCAACGGATATTCATAAAACCGTTTACGTAAAGAAACCACATTTCGCGGCTAACTAGGTTAAATGAGACCTACTAGCCACGAGTTCTGAAATCAAAATCCGAAACGCCAGTATTGTAGATCTCAAAAAGTAGTGTGAAATCAAGCTAAAAATCACCGGATTCAGAACTCGGAGTCAACGAATATTCATAAAACCGTTTACGTAAAGAAACCACGTTTCGCGGCTAACTAGGTGAAACGAGAGCTACTAGCCACGAGTTCTGAATTCAAAATCCGAAACACCAGGATTGTAGAGCTCGAAAAGTAGTGTGAAATCAAGGTAAAAATCACCGAATTCAGAACTCTGAGTCAACGGATATTCATAAAACTGTTTACGTAAAGAAACTACATTTCGCGGCTAACCAGGTGAAACGAGACCTACTAGCCACGAGTTTTGAAATCAAAATCCAAAACGCCAGGATTGTAGATCTCAAAAAGTAGTGTGAAATCAAGCAGAAAATCACCGAATTCAGAACTCGGAGTCAACGGATATTCATAAAACCGTTTACGTAAAGAAACCACATTTCACGGCTAACTAGGTTAAATGAGACCTACTAGCCACGAGTTCTGAAATCAAAATCCGAAACGCCAGTATTGTAGAGCTCGAAAAGTAGTGTGAAATCAAGCTAAAAATCAACGAATTTGGAACTCGAAGTCAATGGATATTCATAAAACCGTTTACGTAAAGAAAACACATTTCGCGGCTAACTAGGTGAAACGAGACCTACTAGCCACGAGTTCTGAAATCAAAATCCGAAACCCTAGGATTGTAGATCTCGAAAAGTAGTGTGAAATCAAGCTAAAAATCACCGGATTCAGAACTCGGAGTCAACGAATATTCATAAAACCGTTTACGTAAAGAAACCACATTTCGCGGCTAACTAGGTGAAACGAGACCTACTAGCCACGAGTTCTGAATTCAAAATCCGAAACACCAGGATTGTAGAGCTCGAAAAGTAGTGTGAAATCAAGGTAAAAATCACCGAATTCAGAACTCTGAGTCAACGGATATTCATAAAACTGTTTACGTAAAGAAACTACATTTCGCGGCTAACCAGGTGAAACGAGACCTACTAGCCACGAGTTTTGAAATCAAAATCCAAAACGCCAGGATTGTAGATCTCAAAAAGTAGTGTGAAATCAAGCAGAAAATCACCGAATTCAGAACTCGGAGTCAACGGATATTCATAAAACCGTTTACGTAAAGAAACCACATTTCACGGCTAACTAGGTTAAATGAGACCTACTAGCCACGAGTTCTGAAATCAAAATCCGAAACGCCAGTATTGTAGAGCTCGAAAAGTAGTGTGAAATCAAGCTAAAAATCAACGAATTTGGAACTCGAAGTCAATGGATATTCATAAAACCGTTTACGTAAAGAAAACACATTTCGCGGCTAACTAGGTGAAACGAGACCTACTAGCCACGAGTTCTGAAATCAAAATCCGAAACCCTAGGATTGTAGATCTCGAAAAGTAGTGTGAAATCAAGCTAAAAATCACCGGATTCAGAACTCGGAGTCAACGAATATTCATAAAACCGTTTACGTAAAGAAACCACATTTCGCGGCTAACTAGGTGAAACGAGACCTACTAGCCACGAGTTCTGAAATCAAAATCCGAAACCCCAGGATTGTAGAGCTCGAAAAGTAGTGTGAAATCAAGCTAAAAATCACCGAATTCAGAACTCGGAGTCAACGGATATTCAAAAAACCGTTTACGTAAAGAAACCACATTTTGCGGCTAACTAGGTGAAATGAGACCTACTAGCCACGAGTTCTGAAATGAAAATCCGAAAATCCAGGATTGTAGAGCTCAAAAAGTAGTGTGAAATCAAACTAAAAATCACCGAATTCAGAACATGGAGTCAACGGATATTCATAAAACCGTTTACGTAAAGAAACCACATTTCGCGGCTAACTAGGTGAAATGAGACCTACTAGCCACGAGTTCTGAAATCAAAATCCGAAACCCCAGGATTGTAGAGCTCGAAAAGTAGTGTGAAATCAAGCTAAAAATCTCCGAATTTAGAACTCGGAGTCAACGGATATTCATAAAACCGTTTACGTAAAGAAACAACATTTCGCGGCTAACTAGGTGAAAAGAT
Source organism: Euonymus europaeus (assembly GCA_963580455.1). NCBI lineage: Eukaryota > Viridiplantae > Streptophyta > Magnoliopsida > Celastrales > Celastraceae > Euonymus > Euonymus europaeus. The sequence continues at coordinate 1,627,867 of OY756964.1, forward strand.
ACCTACTAGCCACGAGTTCTAAAATCAAAATCCGAAACCCCAGGATTGTAGAGCTCGAAAAGTAGTGTGAAATCAAGCTAAAAATCACCTAATTCAGAACTCGGAGTCAACGGATATTCATAAAACCGTTTACGTAAAGAAAACACATTTCGCGGCTAACTAGGTGAAATGAGACCTACTAGCCACGAGTTCTGAAATGAAAATCCGAAAAGCCAGGATTGTAGAGCTCGAAAAGTAGTGTGAAATCGAGCTAAAAATCACCGAATTCAGAACTCGGAGTCAATGGATATTCATAAAACCGTTTACGTAAAGAAACCACATTTCGCGGCTAACTATGTGAAACGAGACCTACTAGCCACGAGTTCTGAAATCAAAATCCGAAACCCCAGGATTGTAGATCTTGAAAAGTAGTGTGAAATCAAGCTAAAAATCATCGAATTCAGAACTCGGAGTCAACGGATATTCATAAAACCGTTTACGTAAAGAAAACACATTTCGCGGCTAACTAGGTGAAATGAGACCTACTAGCCACGAGTTCTGAAATCAAAATCCAAAACGCCAGGATTGTAGATCTCAAAAAGTAGTGTGAAATCAAGCAGAAAATCATCGAATTCAGAACTCGGAGTCAACGGATATTCATAAAACCGTTTACGTAAAGAAAACACATTTCGCGGCTAACTAGGTGAAACGAGACCTACTAGCCACGAGTTCTGAAATCAAAATCCGAAACTCCAGGATTGTAGATCTCGAAAAGTAGTGTGAAATCAAGCTAAAAATAATCGAATTCAGAACTCGGAGTCAACGAATATTCATAAAACCGTTTACGAAAAGAAACCACATTTCGCGGCTAACTAGGTGAAACGAGACCTACTAGCCACGAGTTCTGAAATCAAAATCCGAAACACCAGGATTGTAGAGCTCGAAAAGTAGTGTGAAATCAAGCTAAAAATCACTGAATTCAGAACTCGGAGTCAACGAATATTCATAAAACCGTTTACGTAAAGAAACCACGTTTCGCGGCTAACTAGGTGAAACGAGAGCTACTAGCCACGAGTTCTGAATTCAAAATCCGAAACACCAGGATTGTAGAGCTCGAAAATTAGTGTGAAATCAAGGTAAAAATCACCGAATTCAGAACTCTGAGTCAACGGATATTCATAAAACTGTTTACGTAAAGAAACTACATTTCGCGGCTAACCAGGTGAAACGAGACCTACTAGCCACGAGTTTTGAAATCAAAATCCAAAACGCCAGGATTGTAGATCTCAAAAAGTAGTGTGAAATCAAGCAGAAAATCACCGAATTCAGAACTCGGAGTCAACGGATATTCATAAAACCGTTTACGTAAAGAAACCACATTTCGCGGCTAACTAGGTTAAACGAGACCTACTAGCCACGAGTTCTGAAATCAAAATCCGAAACGCCAGTATTGTAGAGCTCGAAAAGTAGTGTGAAATCAAGCTAAAAATCAACGAATTCGGAACTCGAAGTCAATGGATATTCATAAAACCGTTTACGTAAAGAAAACACATTTCGCGGCTAACTAGGTGAAACGAGACCTACTAGCCACGAGTTCTGAAATCAAAATCCGAAACCCTAGGATTGTAGATCTCAAAAAGTAGTGTGAAATCAAGCTAAAAATCACCGGATTCAGAACTCGGAGTCAACGAATATTCATAAAACCGTTTACGTAAAGAAACCACGTTTCGCGGCTAACTAGGTGAAACGAGAGCTACTAGCCACGAGTTCTGAATTCAAAATCCGAAACACCAGGATTGTAGAGCTCGAAAATTAGTGTGAAATCAAGGTAAAAATCACCGAATTCAGAACTCTGAGTCAACGGATATTCATAAAACTGTTTACGTAAAGAAACTACATTTCGCGGCTAACCAGGTGAAACGAGACCTACTAGCCACGAGTTTTGAAATCAAAATCCAAAACGCCAGGATTGTAGATCTCAAAAAGTAGTGTGAAATCAAGCAGAAAATCACCGAATTCAGAACTCGGAGTCAACGGATATTCATAAAACCGTTTACGTAAAGAAACCACATTTCACGGCTAACTAGGTTAAATGAGACCTACTAGCCACGAGTTCTGAAATCAAAATCCGAAACGCCAGTATTGTAGAGCTCGAAAAGTAGTGTGAAATCAAGCTAAAAATCAACGAATTTGGAACTCGAAGTCAATGGATATTCATAAAACCGTTTACGTAAAGAAAACACATTTCGCGGCTAACTAGGTGAAACGAGACCTACTAGCCACGAGTTCTGAAATCAAAATCCGAAACCCTAGGATTGTAGATCTCGAAAAGTAGTGTGAAATCAAGCTAAAAATCACCGGATTCAGAACTCGGAGTCAACGAATATTCATAAAACCGTTTACGTAAAGAAACCACATTTCGCGGCTAACTAGGTGAAACGAGACCTACTAGCCACGAGTTCTGAAATCAAAATCCGAAACCCCAGGATTGTAGAGCTCGAAAAGTAGTGTGAAATCAAGCTAAAAATCACCGAATTCAGAACTCGGAGTCAACGGATATTCAAAAAACCGTTTACGTAAAGAAACCACATTTTGCGGCTAACTAGGTGAAATGAGACCTACTAGCCACGAGTTCTGAAATGAAAATCCGAAAATCCAGGATTGTAGAGCTCAAAAAGTAGTGTGAAATCAAACTAAAAATCACCGAATTCAGAACATGGAGTCAACGGATATTCATAAAACCGTTTACGTAAAGAAACCACATTTCGCGGCTAACTAGGTGTAATGAGACCTACTAGCCACGAGTTCTGAAATCAAAATCCGAAACCCCAGGATTGTAGAGCTCGAAAAGTAGTGTGAAATCAAGCTAAAAATCTCCGAATTTAGAACTCGGAGTCAACGAATATTCATAAAACCGTTTACGTAAAGAAACCACATTTCGCGGCTAACTAGGTGAAACGAGACCTACTAGCCACGAGTTCTGAAATCAAAATCCGAAACTCCAGGATTGTAGATCTCGAAAAGTAGTGTGAAATCAAGCTAAAAATCACCGAATTCAGAACTCGGAGTCAATGGATATTCATAAAACCGTTTACGTAAAGAAACCACATTTCGCGGCTAACTAGGTGAAACGAGACCTACTAGCCACGAGTTCTGAAATCAAAATCCGAAACCCCAGGATTGTAGATCTCAAAAAGTAATGTGAAATCAAGCTAAAAATCACCGAATTCAGAACATGGAGTCAACGGATATTAATAAAACCGTTTACGTAAAGAAACCACATTTCGCGGCTAACTAGGTGAAACGAGACCTACTGGCCACGAGTTCTGAAATCAAAATCCGAAACGCCAGGATTGTAGAGCTCGAAAAGTAGTGTGAAATCAAGCTAAAAATCACCGAATTCAGGACTCGGAGTCAACGGATATTCATAAAACCGTTTATGTAAAGAAACCACATTTCGCGGCTAACTAGGTGAAATGAGACCTACTAGCCACGAGTTCTGAAATCAAAATCCGAAACCCCAGGATTGTAGAGCTCGAAAAGTAGTGTGAAATCAAGCTAAAAATCACCGAATTCAGAACTCGGAGTCAACGGATATTCATAAAACCGTTTACGTAAAGAAAACACATTTCGCGGCTAACTAGGTGAAATGAGACCTACTAGCCACGAGATCTGAAATCAAAATCCGAAATGCCAGGATTGTAGAGCTCGAAAAGTAGTGTGAAATCAAGCTAAAAATCACCGAATTCAGAACTCGGAGTCAACGGATATTCATAAAACCGTTTACGTAAAGAAACAACATTTCGCGCCTAACTAGGTGAAATGAGACCTACTAGCCACGAGTTCTGAAATGAAAATCCGAAAATCCAGGATTGTAGAGCTCAAAAAGTAGTGTGAAATCAAGCTAAAAATCACCGAATTCAGAACATGGAGTCAACGGATATTAATAAAACCGTTTACGTAAAGAAACCATATTTCGCGGCTAACTAGGTGAAACGAGACCTACTGGCCACGAGTTCTGAAATCAAAATCCGAAACGCCAGGATTGTAGAGCTCGAAAAGTAGTGTGAAATCAAGCTAAAAATCACCGAATTCGGGACTCGGAGTCAACGGATATTCATAAAACCGTTTATGTAAAGAAACCACATTTCGCGGCTAACTAGGTGAAATGAGACCTACTAGCCACGAGTTTTGAAATCAAAATCCGAAACCCCAGGATTGTAGAGCTCGAAAAGTAGTGTGAAATCAAGCTAAAAATCACCGAATTCAGAACTCGGAGTCAACGGATATTCATAAAACCGTTTACGTAAAGAAAACACATTTCGCGGCTAACTAGGTGAAACGAGACCTACTAGCCAAAAGTTCTGAAATCAAAATCCGAAACGCCAGGATTGTAGAGCTCGAAAAGTAGTGTGAAATCAAGCTAAAAATCACCGAATTCAGAACTCGGAGTCAACGGATATTCATAAAACCGTTTACGTAAAGAAACCACATTTTGCGCCTAACTAGGTGAAATGAGACCTACTAGCCACGAGTTCTGAAATGAAAATCCGAAAATCCAGGATTGTAGAGCTCAAAAAGTAGTGTGAAATCAAGCTAAAAATCACCGAATTCAGAACATGGAGTCAACGGATATTAATAAAACCGTTTACGTAAAGAAACCACATTTCGCGGCTAACTAGGTGAAATGAGACCTACTAGCCACGAGTTCTGAAATCAAAATCCGAAAAGCCAGGATTGTAGAGCTCGAAAAGTAGTGTGAAATCAAGCTAAAAATCACCGAATTCAGAACTCGGAGTCAATGGATATTCATAAAACCGTTTACGTAAAGAAACCACATTTCGCGGCTAACTAGGTGAAATGAGACCTACTTGCCACGAGTTATGAAATGAAAATCCGAAAATCCAGGATTGTAGAGATCAAAAAGTAGTGTGAAATCAAGCTAAAAATCACCGAATTCAGAACTGGGAGTCAACGGATATTTATAAAACCGTTTATGTAAAGAAACCACATTTCGCGGCTAACTAGGTGAAACGAGACCTACTAGCCACGAGTTCTGAAATCAAAATACGAAATGGCAGGATTGTAGAGCTCAAAAAGTAGTGTGAAATCAAGCTAAAAATCACCGAATTCAGAACTCGGAGTCAACGGATATTCATAAAACCGTTTACGTAAAGAAACCACATTTCGCGGCTAACTAGGTGAAACGAGAGCTACTAGCCACGAGTTCTGAATTCAAAATCGGAAACACCAGGATTGTAGAACTCGAAAAGTAGTGTGAAATCAAGCTAAAAATCACCGAATTCAGAACTCTGAGTCAACGGATATTCATAAAACTGTTTACGTAAAGAAACTACATTTCGCGGCTAACCAGGTGAAACGAGACAAACTAGCCACGAATTCTGAAATCAAAATCCAAAACGCCAGGATTGTAGAGCTCGAAAAGTAGTGTGAAATCAAGCTAAAAATCACCGAATTCAGAACTCGGAGTCAATGGATATTCATAAAACCGTTTACGTAAAGAAACCACATTTCGCGGCTAAATAGGTGAAACGAGACCTACTAGCCACGAGTTCTGAAATAAAAATCCGAAACCCCAGGATTGTAGAGCTCGAAAAGTAGTGTGAAATCAAGCTGAAAATCACTGAATTCAGAACTTGGAGTCAACGAATATTCATAAAACCGTTTACGTAAAGAAACCACATTTCGCGGCTAACTAGGTGAAACGAGACCTACTAGCCACGAGTTCTGAAATCAAAATCCGAAAAGCCAAGATTGTAGAGCTCGAAAAGTAGTGTGAAATCAAGCTAAAAATCACCGAATTCGGAACTCGGAGTCAACGGATATTCATAAAACCGTTTACGTAAAGAAACCACATTTCGCGGCTAACTAGGTGAAACGAGACCTACTAGCCACGAGTTCTGAAATCAAAATCCGAAACTCCAGGATTGTAGAGCTCGAAAAGTAGTGTGAAATCAAGCTGAAAATCACCGAATTCAGAACTCGGAGTCAACGGATATTCATAAAACCGTTTACGTAAAGAAACCACATTTCGCGGCCAACTAGGTAAAATGAGACCTACTAGCCACGAGTTCTGTAATGAAAATCCGAAAATCCAGGATTGTAGAGCTCAAAAAGTAGTATGAAATCAAGCTAAAAATCACCGAATTCAGAACTCTGAGTCAACGGATATTCATAAAACTGTTTACGTAAAGAAACTACATTTCGCGGCTATCCAGGTGAAACGAGACAAACTAGCCACGAATTCTGAAATCAAAATCCAAAATGCCAGGATTGTAGAGCTCGAAAAGTAGTGTGAAATCATGCTAAAAATCTCCGAATTCAGAACTCGGAGTCAACGGATATTCATAAAACCGTTTACGTAAAGAAACCACATTTCGCGGCTAACTAGGTGAAATGAGACCTACTAGCCACGAGATCTGAAATCAAAATCCGAAACGCCAGGATTGTAGAGCTCGAAAAGTAGTGTGAAATCAAGCTAAAAATCACCGAATTCAGAACTCGGAGTCAACGGATATTCATAAAACCGTTTACGTAAAGAAACCACATTTCGCGCCTAACTAGGTGAAATGAGACCTACTAGCCACGAGTTCTGAAATCAAAATCCGAAACGCCAGGATTGTAGAGCTCGAAAAGTAGTGTGAAATCAAGCTAAAAATCACCGAATTCAGAACTCGGAGTCAACGGATATTCATAAAACCGTTTACGTAAAGAAAACACATTTCGCGGCTAACTAGGTGAAACGAGACCTACTAGCCACAAGTTCTGAAATCAAAATCCGAAAATCCAGGATTGTAGAGCTCAAAAAGTAGTGTGAATTCAAGCTAAAAATCACCGAATTCAGAACTCGGAGTCAACGGATATTCATAAAACCGTTTACGTAAAGAAAACACATTTCGCGGCTAACTAGGTGAAACGAGAGCTACTAGGCACAAGTTCTGAAATCAAAATCCGAAACGCCAGGATTGTAGAGCTCGAAAAGTAGTGTGAAATCAAGCTAAAAATCACCGAATTCAGAACTCGGAGTCAACGGATATTCATAAAACCGTTTACGTAAAGAAAACACATTTCGCGGCTAACTAGGTGAAACGAGACCTACTAGCCACAAGTTCTGAAATCAAAATCCGAAACGCCAGGATTGTAGAGCTCGAAAAGTAGTGTGAAATCAAGCTAAAAATCACCGAATTCAGAACTCGGAGTCAACGGATATTCATAAAACCGTTTACGTAAAGAAACCACATTTTGCGCCTAACTAGGTGAAATGAGACCTACTAGCCACGAGTTCTGAAATGAAAATCCGAAAATCCAGGATTGTAGAGCTCAAAAAGTAGTGTGAAATCAAGCTAAAAATCACCGAATTCAGAACATGGAGTCAACGGATATTAATAAAACCGTTTACGTAAAAAAAACCAAATTTCGCGGCTAACTAGGTGAAATGAGACCTACTAGCCACGAGTTCTGAAATCAAAATCCGAAAAGCCAGGATTTTAGAGCTCGAAAAGTAGTGTGAAATCAAGCTAAAAATCACCGAATTCAGAACTCGGAGTCAATGGATATTCATAAAACCGTTTACGTAAAGAAACCACATTTCGCGGCTAACTAGGTAAAATGAGACCTACTTGCCACGAGTTCTGAAATGAAAATCCGAAAATCCAGGATTGTAGAGATCAAAAAGTAGTGTGAAATCAAGCTAAAAATCACCGAATTCAGAACTGGGAGTCAACGGATATTTATAAAACCGTTTACGTAAAGAAACCACATTTCGCGGCTAACTAGGTGAAACGAGACCTACTAGCCACGAGTTCTGAAATCAAAATACGAAATGGCAGGATTGTAGAGGTCAAAAAGTAGTGTGAAATCAAGCTAAAAATCACCGAATTCAGAACTCGGAGTCAATCGATATTCATAAAACCGTTTACGTAAAGAAACTACATTTCGCGGCTAACTACGTGAAACGAGACCTACTAGCCACGAGTTCTGAAATCAAAATCCGAAAAGCCAGGATTGTAGAGCTCGAAAAGTAGTGTGAAATCAAGCTAAAAATCACCGAATTCAAAACTCGGAGTCAACGGATATTCATAAAACCGTTTACGTAAAGAAACCACATTTCGCGGCTAACTAGGTGAAACGAGACCTACTAGCCACGAGTTCTGAAATCAAAATCCGAAACACCAGGATTGTAGAGCTCGAAAAGTAGTGTGAAATCAAGCTAAAAATCACCGAATTCAGAACTCGGAGTCAATGGATATTCATAAAACCGTTTACGTAAGGAAACCACATTTCGCGGCTAAATAGGTGAAACGAGACCTACTAGCCACGAGTTCTGAAATAAAAATCCGAAACCCCAGGATTGTAGAGCTCGAAAAGTAGTGTGAAATCAAGCTGAAAATCACTGAATTCAGAACTTGGAGTCAACGAATATTCATAAAACCGTTTACGTAAAGAAACCACATTTCGCGGCTAACTAGGTGAAACGAGACCTACTAGCCACGAGTTCTGAAATCAAAATCCGAAAAGCCAGGATTGTAGAGCTCGAAAAGTAGTGTGAAATCAAGCTAAAAATCACCGAATTCGGAACTCGGAGTCAACGGATATTCATAAAACCGTTTACGTAAAGAAACCACATTTCGCGACTAACAAGGTGAAACGAGACCTACTAGCCACGAGTTCTGAAATCAAAATCCGAAACTCCAGGATTGGAGAGCTCGAAAAGTAGTGTGAAATCAAGCTGAAAATCACCGAATTCAGAACTCGGAGTCAACGGATATTCATAAAACCGTTTACGTAAAGAAACCACATTTCGCGGCCAACTAGGTAAAATGAGACCTACTAGCCACGAGTTCTGTAATGAAAATCCGAAAATCCAGGATTGTAGAGCTCAAAAAGTAGTGTGAAATCAAGCTAAAAATCACCGAATTCAGAACTCTGAGTCAACTGATATTCATAAAACTGTTTACGTAAAGAAACTACATTTCGCGGCTATCCAGGTGAAACGGGACAAACTAGCCACGAATTCTGAAATCAAAATCCAAAACGCCAGGATTGTAGAGCTCGAAAAGTAGTGTGAAATCATGCTAAAAATCACCGAATTCAGAACTCGGAGTCAACGGATATTCATAAAACCGTTTACGTAAAGAAACCACATTTCGCGGCTAACTAGGTGAAATGAGACCTACTAGCCACGAGATCTGAAATCAAAATCCGAAATGCCAGGATTGTAGAGCTCGAAAAGTAGTGTGAAATCAAGCTAAAAATCACCGAATTCAGAACTCGGAGTCAACGGATATTCATAAAACCGTTTACGTAAAGAAACAACATTTCGCGCCTAACTAGGTGAAATGAGACCTACTAGCCACGAGTTCTGAAATGAAAATCCGAAAATCCAGGATTGTAGAGCTCAAAAAGTAGTGTGAAATCAAGCTAAAAATCACCGAATTCAGAACATGGAGTCAACGGATATTAATAAAACCGTTTACGTAAAGAAACCACATTTCGCGGCTAACTAGGTGAAATGAGACCTACTAGCCACGAGTTCTGAAATCAAAATCCGAAAAGCCAGGATTGTAGAGCTCGAAAAGTAGTGTGAAATCAAGCTAAAAATCACCGAATTCAGAACTCGGAGTCAATGGATATTCATAAAACCGTTTACGTAAAGAAACCACATTTCGCGGCTAACTAGGTGAAATGAGACCTACTTGCCACGAGTTCTGAAATGAAAATCCGAAAATCCAGGATTGTAGAGATCAAAAAGTAGTGTGAAATCAAGCTAAAAATCACCGAATTCAGAACTGGGAGTCAACGGATATTTATAAAACCGTTTACGTAAAGAAACCACATTTCGCGGCTAACTAGGTGAAACGAGACCTACTAGCCACGAGTTCTGAAATCAAAATACGAAATGGCAGGATTGTAGAGCTCAAAAAGTAATGTGAAATCAAGCTAAAAATCACCGAATTCAGAACTCGGAGTCAATCGATATTCATAAAACCGTTTACGTAAAGAAACTACATTTCGCGGCTAACTACGTGAAACGAGACCTACTAGCCACGAGTTCTGAAATCAAAATCCGAAAAGCCAGGATTGTAGAGCTCGAAAAGTAGTGTGAAATCAAGTTAAAAAGCACCGAATTCAAAACTCGGAGTCAACGGATATTCATAAAACCGTTTACGTAAAGAAACCACATTTCGCGGCTAACTAGGTGAAACGAGACCTACTAGCCACGAGTTCTGAAATCAAAATCCGAAATTCCAGGATTGTAGAGCTCGAAAATTAGTGTGAAATCAAGCTAAAAATCACCGAATTCAGAACTCGGAGTCAACGGATATTCATAAAACCGTTTACGTAAAGAAACCACATTTCACGGCTAACTGGGTGAAACGAGACCTACTAGCCACGAGTTCTGAAATCAAAATCCGAAATGCCAGGATTGTAGAGCTCGAAAAGTAGTGTGAAATCAAGCTAAAAATCACCGAATTCAGAACTCGGAGTCAACGGATATTCATAAAACCGTTTACGTAAAGAAACCACATTTCACGGCTAACTGGGTGAAACGAGACCTACTAGCCACGAGTTCTGAAATCAAAATCTGAAATGCCAGGATTGTAGAGCTCGAAAAGTAGTGTGAAATCAAGCTAAAAATCACCGAATTCAGAACTCGGAGTCAATAGATATTCATAAAACCGTTTACGTAAAGAAACCACATTTCGCGGCTAACTAGGTGAAACGAGACCTACTAGCCACGAGTTCTGAAATCAAAATCCGAAACCCCAGGATTGTAGATCTCGAAAAGTAGTGTGAAATCAAGCTAAAAATCACTGAATTCAGAACTCGGAGTCAACGAATATTCATAAAACCGTTTACGTAAAGAAACCACATTTCGCGGCTAACTAGGTGAAACGAGACCTACTAGCCACGAGTTCTGAAATCAAAATCCGAAACGCCAGGATTGTAGAGCTCGAAAAGTAGTGTGAAATCAAGCTAAAAATCACCGAATTCGGAACTCGGAGTCAACGGATATTCATAAAACCGTTTACGTAAAGAAACCACATTTCGCGGCTAACTAGGTGAAACGAGACCTACTTGCCACGAGTTCTGAAATCAAAATCCGAAACTCCAGGATTGTAGAGCTCGAAAAGTAGTGTGAAATCAAGCTAAAAATCACCGAATTCAGAACTCGGAGTCAACCGATATTCATAAAACCGTTTACGTAAAGAAACCACATTTCGCGGCCAACTAGGTGAAACGAGACCTACTAGCCACGAGTTCTGTAATGAAAATCCGAAAATCCAGGATTGTAGATCTCAAAAAGTAGTCTGAAATCAAGCTAAAAATCACCGAATTCAGAACTCGGAGTCAATGGATATTCATAAAACCGTTTACGTAAAGAAACCACATTTCGCGGCTAACTAGGTGAAACGAGACCTACTAGCCACGAGTTCTGAAATCAAAATCCGAAACCCCAGGATTGTAGATCTCGAAAAGTAGTGTGAAATCAAGCTAAAAATCACTGAATTCAGAACTCGGAGTCAACGAATATTCATAAAACCGTTTACGTAAAGAAACCACATTTCGCGGCTAACTAGGTGACACGAGACCTACTAGCCACGAGTTCGGAAATCAAAATCCGAAATGCCAGGATTGTAGAGCTCGAAAAGTAGTGTGAAATCAAGCTAAAAATCACCGAATTCGGAACTCGGAGTCAACGGATATTCATAAAACCGTTTACGTAAAGAAACCACATTTCGCGGCTAACTAGGTGAAACGAGACCTACTAGCCACGAGTTCTGAAATCAAAATCCGAAACTCCAGCATTGTAGATCTCGAAAAGTAGTGTGAAATCAAGCTAAAAATCACTGAATTCAGAACTCGGAGTCAACGAATATTCATAAAACCGTTTACGTAAAGAAACCACATTTCGCGGCTAACTAGGTGACACGAGACCTACTAGCCACGAGTTCGGAAATCAAAATCCGAAATGCCAGGATTGTAGAGCTCGAAAAGTAGTGTGAAATCAAGCTAAAAATCACCGAATTCGGAACTCGGAGTCAACGGATATTCATAAAACCGTTTACGTAAAGAAACCACATTTCGCGGCTAACTAGGTGAAACGAGACCTACTAGCCACGAGTTCTGAAATCAAAATCCGAAATTCCAGGATTGTAGAGCTCGAAAATTAGTGTGAAATCAAGCTAAAAATCACCGAATTCAGAACTCGGAGTCAACGGATATTCATAAAACCGTTTACGTAAAGAAACCACATTTCACGGCTAACTGGGTGAAACGAGACCTACTAGCCACGAGTTCTGAAATCAAAATCCGAAATGCCAGGATTGTAGAGCTCGAAAAGTAGTGTGAAATCAAGCTAAAAATCACCGAATTCAGAACTCGGAGTCAACGGATATTCATAAAACCGTTTACGTAAAGAAACCACATTTCACGGCTAACTGGGTGAAACGAGACCTACTAGCCACGAGTTCTGAAATCAAAATCTGAAATGCCAGGATTGTAGAGCTCGAAAAGTAGTGTGAAATCAAGCTAAAAATCACCGAATTCAGAACTCGGAGTCAATAGATATTCATAAAACCGTTTACGTAAAGAAACCACATTTCGCGGCTAACTAGGTGAAACGAGACCTACTAGCCACGAGTTCTGAAATCAAAATCCGAAACCCCAGGATTGTAGATCTCGAAAAGTAGTGTGAAATCAAGCTAAAAATCACTGAATTCAGAACTCGGAGTCAACGAATATTCATAAAACCGTTTACGTAAAGAAACCACATTTCGCGGCTAACTAGGTGAAACGAGACCTACTAGCCACGAGTTCTGAAATCAAAATCCGAAACGCCAGGATTGTAGAGCTCGAAAAGTAGTGTGAAATCAAGCTAAAAATCACCGAATTCGGAACTCGGAGTCAACGGATATTCATAAAACCGTTTACGTAAAGAAACCACATTTCGCGGCTAACTAGGTGAAACGAGACCTACTTGCCACGAGTTCTGAAATCAAAATCCGAAACTCCAGGATTGTAGAGCTCGAAAAGTAGTGTGAAATCAAGCTAAAAATCACCGAATTCAGAACTCGGAGTCAACCGATATTCATAAAACCGTTTACGTAAAGAAACCACATTTCGCGGCCAACTAGGTGAAACGAGACCTACTAGCCACGAGTTCTGTAATGAAAATCCGAAAATCCAGGATTGTAGATCTCAAAAAGTAGTCTGAAATCAAGCTAAAAATCACCGAATTCAGAACTCGGAGTCAATGGATATTCATAAAACCGTTTACGTAAAGAAACCACATTTCGCGGCTAACTAGGTGAAACGAGACCTACTAGCCACGAGTTCTGAAATCAAAATCCGAAACCCCAGGATTGTAGATCTCGAAAAGTAGTGTGAAATCAAGCTAAAAATCACTGAATTCAGAACTCGGAGTCAACGAATATTCATAAAACCGTTTACGTAAAGAAACCACATTTCGCGGCTAACTAGGTGACACGAGACCTACTAGCCACGAGTTCGGAAATCAAAATCCGAAATGCCAGGATTGTAGAGCTCGAAAAGTAGTGTGAAATCAAGCTAAAAATCACCGAATTCGGAACTCGGAGTCAACGGATATTCATAAAACCGTTTACGTAAAGAAACCACATTTCGCGGCTAACTAGGTGAAACGAGACCTACTAGCCACGAGTTCTGAAATCAAAATCCGAAACTCCAGCATTGTAGAGCTCGAAAAGTAGTGTGAAATCAAGCTAAAAATCACCGAATTGAGAATTCGGAGTCAACGGATATTCATAAAACCGTTTACGTAAAAAAACCACATTTCGCGGCCAACTATGTGAAATGAGACCTACTAGCCACGAGTTCTGTAATGAAAATCCGAAAATCCAGGATTGTAGAGCTCAAAAAGTAGTGTGAAATCAAGCTAAAAATCACCGAATTCAGAACTTGGAGTCAACGGATATTTATAAAACCGTTTACGTAAAGAAACCACATTTCGCGGCTAACTAGGTGAAACGAGACCTACTAGCCACGAGTTCTGAAATCAAAATCCGAAATGGCAGGATTGTAGATCTCGAAAACTAGTGTGAAATCAAGCTAAAAATCACCGAATTCAGAACTCAGAGTCAACGAATATTCATAAAACCGTTTACGTAAAGAAATCACATTTCGCGGCTAACTAGGTGAAACAAAACTTACTAGCCACGATTTCTGAAATCAGAATCCGAAACGCCAGGATTGTAGAGCTCGAAAAGTAGTGTGAAATCAAGCTAAAAATCACCGAATTCAGAACTCGGAGTCAACGGATATTCATAAAACCGTTTACGTAAAGAAACCACATTTCGCGGCTAACTGGGCGAAACGAGACCTACTAGCCACGAGTTCTGAAATCAAATTCCGAAATGCCAGGATTGTAGAGCTCGAAAGTTGTGTGAAATCAAGCTAAAAATCACCGAATTCAGAACTCGGAGTCAACGGATATTCATAAAAACGTTTACGTAAAGAAACCACATTTCGCGGCTAAATAGGTGAAATGACACCTACTAGCCACGAGTTCTGAAATGAAAATCCAAAAATCCAAGATTGTAGAGCTCAAAAAGTAGTGTGAAATCAAGCTAAAAATCACCGAATTCAGAACTTGGAGTCAACGGATATTTATAAAACCGTTTACGTAAAGAAACCACATTTCGCGGCTAACTAGGTGAAACGAGACCTACTAGCCACGAGTTCTGAAATCAAAATCCGAAAAGCCAGGATTGTAGAGCTCGAAAAGTAGTGTGAAATCAAGCTAAAAATCACCGAATTCAGAACTCGGAGTCAATAGATATTCATAAAACCGTTTACGTAAAGAAACCACATTTCGCGGCTAACTAGGTGAAACGAGACCTACTAGCCACGAGTTCTGAAATCAAAATCCGAAACCCCAGGATTGTAGATCTCGAAAAGTAGTGTGAAATCAAGGTAAAAATCACTAAATTCAGAACTCGGAGTCAACGAATATTCATAAAACCGTTTACGTAAAGAAACCACATTTCGCGGCTAACTAGGTGAAACGAGACCTGCTAGCCACGAGTTCTGAAATCAAAATCCGAAACGCCAGGATTGTAGAGCTCGAAAAGTAGTGTGAAATCAAGCTAAAAATCACCGAATTCGGAACTCGGAGTCAACGGATATTCATAAAACCGTTTACGTAAAGAAACCACATTTCGCGGCTAACTAGGTGAAACGAGACCTACTAGCCACGAGTTCTGAAATCAAAATCCGAAACTCCAGGATTGTAGAGCTCGAAAAGTAGTGTGAAATCAAGCTAAAAATCACCGAATTCAGAACTCGGAGTCAACGGATATTCATAAAACCGTTTACGTAAAGAAACCACATTTCGCGGCCAACTAGGTGAAACGAGACCTACTAGCCACGAGTTCTGTAATGAAAATCCGAAAATCCAGGATTGTAGAGCTCAAAAAGTAGTGTGAAATCAAGCTAAAAATCACCGAATTCAGAACTCGGAGTCAATGGATATTCATAAAACCGTTTACGTAAAGAAACCACATTTCGCGGCTAACTAGGTGAAACGAGACCTACTAGCCACGAGTTCTGAAATCAAAATCCGAAACCCCAGGATTGTAGATCTCGAAAAGTAGTGTGAAATCAAGCTAAAAATCACTGAATTCAGAACTCGGAGTCAACGAATATTCATAAAACCGTTTACGTAAAGAAACCACATTTCGCGGCTAACTAGGTGAAACGAGACCTACTAGCCACGAGTTCTGAAATCAAAATCCAAAATGCCAGGATTGTAGAGCTCGAAAAGTAGTGTGAAATCAAGCTAAAAATCACCGAATTCGGAACTCGGAGTCAACGGATATTCATAAAACCGTTTACGTAAAGAAACCACATTTCGCGGCTAACTAGGTGAAACGAGACCTACTAGCCACGAGTTCTGAAATCAAAATCCGAAACTCCAGGATTGTAGACCTCGAAAAGTAGTGTGAAATCAAGCTAAAAATCACCGGATTCAGAACTCGGAGTCAACGGATATTCATAAAACCGTTTACGTAAAGAAACCACATTTCGCGGCCAACTAGGTGAAATGAGACCTACTAGCCACGAGTTCTGTAATGAAAATCCGAAAATCCAGGATTGTAGAGTTCGAAAAGTAGTGTGAAATCAAGCTAAAAATCACCGAATTCAGAACTCTGAGTCAACGGATATTCATAAAACCGTTTACGTAAAGAAAACACATTTCGCGGCTAACTAGGTGAAATGAGACCACGTAGCCACGAGTTCTGAAATGAAAATCCGAAAATCCAGGATTGTGGAGCCCAAAAAGTAGTGTGAAATCAAGCTAAAAATCACCGAATTCAGAACTTGGAGTCAACGGATATTTATAAAACCGTTTACGTAAAGAAACCTCATTTCGCGGCTAACTAGGTGAAACGAGACCTACTAGCCACGAGTTCTGAAATCAAAATACGAAATGGCAGGATTGTACAGCTCGAAAAGTAGTGTGAAATCAAGCTAAAAATCACCGAATTCAGAACTCGGAGTCATCGAATATTCATAAAACTGTTTACGTAAAGAAACCACGTTTCGCGGCTAACTAGGTGAAACGAGACCTACTAGCCACGAGTTCTGAAATCAAAATCCGAAAAGCCAGGATTGTAGAGCTCGAAAAGTAGTGTGAAATCAAGCTAAAAATCATCGAATTCAGAACTCGGAGTCAACGGATATTCATAAAACCGTTTACGTAAAGAAACCACATTTCGCGGCTAACTAGGTGAAACCAGACCTACTAGCCACGAGTTCTGAAATCAAAATCCGAAACACCAGGATTGTAGAGCTCGAAAAGTATTGTGAAATCAAGCTAAAAATCACCGAATTCAGAACTCGGAGTCAACGAATATTCATAAAATCGTTTACGTAAAGAAACCACATTTCGCGGCTAACTAGGTGAAACGAGAGCTACTAGCCACGAGTTCTGAATTCAAAATCCGAAACACCAGGATTGTAGAGCTCGAAAAGTAGTGTGAAATCAAGCTAAAAATCACCGAATTCAGAACTCTGAGTCAACGGATATTCATAAAACTGTTTACGTAAAGAAACTACATTTCGCGGCTAACCAGGTGAAACGAGACCTACTAGCCACGAGTTCTGAAATCAAAATCCAAAACACCAGGATTGTAGATCTCAAAAAGTAGTGTGAAATCAAGCTGAAAATCACCAAATTCAGAACTCGGAGTCAACGGATATTCATAAAACCGTTTACGTAAAGAAACCACATTTCGCGGCTAACTAGGTGAAATGAGACCTACTAGCCATGAGTTCTGAAATCAAAATCCGAAAAGCCAGTATTGTAGAGCTCGAAAAGTAGTGTGAAATCAATCTAAAAATCACCGAATTCGGAACTCGAAGTCAATGGATATTCATAAAACTGTTTACGTAAAGAAATCACATTTCGCGGCAAACTAGGTGAAACGAGACCTACTAACCACGAGTTCTGAAATCAAAATCCGAAACCCCAGGATTGTAGATCTCGAAAAGTAGTGTGAAATCAATCTAAAAATCACCGAATTCAGAACTCGGAGTCAACGAATATTCATAAAACCGTTTACGTAAAGAAACCACATTTCGCGGCTAACTAGGTGAAACCAGACCTACTAGCCACGAGTTCTGAAATCAAAATCCGAAACACCAGGATTGTAGAGCTCGAAAAGTATTGTGAAATCAAGCTAAAAATCACCGAATTCAGAACTCGGAGTCAACGAATATTCATAAAATCGTTTACGTAAAGAAACCACGTTTCGCGGCTAACTAGGTGAAACGAGAGCTACTAGCCACGAGTTCTGAATTCAAAATCCGAAACACCAGGATTGTAGAGCTCGAAAAGTAGTGTGAAATCAAGCTAAAAATCACCGAATTCAGAACTCTGAGTCAACGGATATTCATAAAACTGTTTACGTAAAGAAACTACATTTCGCGGCTAACCAGGTGAAACGAGACCTACTAGCCACGAGTTCTGAAATCAAAATCCAAAACGCCAGGATTGTAGATCTCAAAAAGTAGTGTGAAATCAAGCTGAAAATCACCAAATTCAGAACTCGGAGTCAACGGATATTCATAAAACCGTTTACGTAAAGAAACCACATTTCGCGGCTAACTAGGTGAAATGAGACCTACTAGCCATGAGTTCTGAAATCAAAATCCGAAAAGCCAGTATTGTAGAGCTCGAAAAGTAGTGTGAAATCAATCTAAAAATCACCGAATTCGGAACTCGAAGTCAATGGATATTCATAAAACTGTTTACGTAAAGAAATCACATTTCGCGGCAAACTAGGTGAAACGAGACCTACTAACCACGAGTTCTGAAATCAAAATCCGAAACCCCAGGATTGTAGATCTCGAAAAGTAGTGTGAAATCAATCTAAAAATCACCGAATTCAGAACTCGGAGTCAACGAATATTCATAAAACCGTTTACGTAAAGAAACCACATTTCGCGGCTAACTAGGTGAAACGAGACCTACTAGCCACGAGTTTTGAAATCAAAATCCGAAACTCCAGGATTGTAGAGTTCGAAAAGTAGTGTGAAATCAAGCTAAAAATCACCGAATTCAGAACTCTGAGTCAATGGATATTCATAAAACCGTTTACGTAAAGAAAACACATTTCGCGGCTAACTAGGTGAAATGAGACCACGTAGCCACGAGTTCTGAAATGAAAATCCGAAAATCCAGGATTGTGGAGCCCAAAAAGTAGTGTGAAATCAAGCTAGAAAATCACCGAATTCAGAACTTGGAGTCAACGGATATTTATAAAACCGTTTACGTAAAGAAACCACATTTCGCGGCTAACTAGTTGAAACGAGACCTACTAGGCACGAGTTCTGAAATAAAAATCCGAAATGACAGGATTGTAGAGCTCGAAAAGTAGTGTGAAATCAAGCTAAAAATCACCGAATTTAGAACTCGGAGTCAACGGATATTCAAAAAACCGTTTACGTAAAGAAACCACATTTCGCTGCTAACTAGGTGAAATGAGACCTACTAGCCACGAGTTCTGAAATCAAAATCCGAAAAGCCAGGATTGTAGAGCTCGAAAAGTACTGTGAAATCAAGCTAAAAATCACCGAATTCAGAACTCGGAGTCAATGGATATTCATAAAACCGTTTACATAAAGAAACCACATTTCGCGGCTAACTAGGTGAAACGAGACCTACTAGGCACGAGTTCTGAAATCAAAATCCGAAATACCAGGATTGTAGAGCTCGAAAAGTAGTGTGAAATCAAGCAAAAAATCACCGAATTCAGAACTCGGAGCAACGGATATTCATAAAACCGTTTACGTAAAGAAACCACATTTCGCGACTAACTAGGTGAAACGAGACCTACTAGGCACGAGTTCTGAAATCAAAATCCGAAATGGCAGGATTGTAGAGCTCGAAAAGTAGTGTGAAATCAAGCTAAAAATCACCGAATTCAGAACTCGGAGTCAACGGATATTCATAAAACCGTTTACGTAAAGAAACCACATTTCGCGGCTAACTAGGTGAAACGAGACCTACTAGCCACGAGTTCTGAAATCAAAATCCGAAAAGCCAGGATTGTAGAGCTCGAAAAGTACTGTGAAATCAAGCTAAAAATCACCGAATTCAGAACTCGGAGTCAACGGATATTCATAAAACCGTTTACGTAAAGAAACCACATTTCGCGGCTAACTAGGTGAAACGAGACCTACTAGCCACGAGTTCTGAAATCAAAATCCGAAATGGCAGGATTGTAGAGCTCGAAAAGTAGTGTGAAATCAAGCTAAAAATCACCGAATTCAGAACTCGGAGTCAACGGATATTCATAAAACCGTTTACGTAATGAAACCACATTTCGCGGCTAACTAGGTGAAACGAGACCTACTAGCCACGAGTTCTGAAATTAAAATCCGAAACTCCAGGATTGTAGATCTCAAAAAGTAGTGTGAAATCAAGCTAAAAATCACCGAATTCATATGTAAGAGCAACGGAAATTCATAAAACCGTTTACGTAAAAAAACCACATTTCGCGGCTAACTAGGTGAAACGAGACCTACTAGCCACGAGTTCTGAAATCAAAATCCGAAATACCAGGATTGTAGAGCTCGAAAAGTAGTGTGAAATCAAGCAAAAAATCACCGAATTCAGAACTCGGAGCAACGGATATTCATAAAACCGTTTACGTAAAGAAACCACATTTCGCGGCTAACTAGGTGAAACGAGACCTACTAGGCACGAGTTCTGAAATCAAAATCCGAAATGGCAGGATTGTAGAGCTCGAAAAGTAGTGTGAAATCAAGCTAAAAATCACCGAATTCAGAACTCGGAGTCAACGGATATTCATAAAACCGTTTACGTAACGAAACCACATTTCGCTGCTAACTAGGCGAAATGAGACCTACTAGCCACGAGTTCTGAAATCAAAATCCGAAAAGCCAGGATTGTAGAGCTCGAAAAGTACTGTGAAATCAAGCTAAAAATCACCGAATTCAGAACTCGGAGTCAACGGATATTCATAAAACCGTTTACGTAAAGAAACCACATTTCGCGGCTAACTAGGTGAAACGAGACCTACTAGCCACGAGTTCTGAAATCAAAATTAAAAACGCAAGGATTGTAGAGCTCAAAAAGTAGTGTGAAATCAAGATAAAAATCACCGAATTCAGAACTTGGAGTCAACGGATATTTATAAAACCGTTTACGTAAAGAAACCACATTTCGCGGCTAACTAGGTGAAACGAGACCTACTAGCCACGAGTTCTGAAATCAAAATCCGAAATGGCAGGATTGGAGAGCTTGAAAAGTAGTGTGAAATCAAGCTAAAAATCACCGAATTCAGAACTCGGAGTCAACGGATATTCATAAAATCGTTTACGTAAAGAAACCACATTTCGCGGCTAACTAGGTGAAACGAGACCTACTTGTCACGAGTTCTGAAATCAAAATCCGAAACGCCAAGATTGTAGAGCTTGAATATTCATAAAACCGTTTACGTAAAGATACCACATTTCGCGGCTAACTAGGTGAAACGAGACCTACTAGCCACGAGTTCTGAAATCAAAATCAAAAACGCCAGGATTGTAGAGCTCAAAAAGTAGTGTGAAATCAAGATAAAAATCACCGAATTCAGAACTTGGAGTCAACGGATATTTATAAAACCGTTTACGTAAAGAAACCACATTTCGCGGCTAACTAGGTGAAACGAGACCTACTAGCCACGAGTTCTAAAATCAAAATCCGAAATGGCAGGATTGTAGAGCTTGAAAAGTAGTGTGAAATCAAGCTAAAAATCACCGAATTCAGAACTCGGAGTCAACGGATATTCATAAAACCGTTTACGTAAAGAAACCACATTTCGCGGCTAACTAGGTGAAACGAGACCTACTAGCCACGAGTTCTGAAATAAAAATCCGAAACGCTGGGATTGTAGAGCTCGAAAAGTAGTGTGAAATCAAGCTAAAAATCAGCGAATTCAGAACTCTGAGTCAACGGATATTCATAAAACTGTTTACGTAAAGAAACTACATTTCGCGGCTAACTAGGTGAAACGAGACCTACTAGCCACGAATTCTGAAATCAAAATCCGAAATTCCAGGATTGTAGATCTCAAAAAGTAGTGTGAAATCAAGCTGAAAATCACCGAATTCAGAACTCGGAGTCAACGGATATTCATAAAACCGTTTACGTAAAGAAACCACATTTTGCGGCTAACTAGGTGAAATGAGACCTACTAACCACGAGTTCTGAAATCAAAATCCGAAATGCCAGTATTGTAGAGCTCAAAAAGTAGTGTGAAATCAACCTAAAAATCACCGAATTCGGAACTCGAAGTCAACGGATATTCATAAAACCGTTTACGTAAAGAAACCACATTTCGCGGCTAACTAGGTGAAACGAAACCTACTAGCCACGAGTTCTGAAATCAAAATCCGAAACCCCAGGATTGTAGATCTCGAAAAGTAGTGTGAAATCAAGCTAAAAATCAACGAATTCAGAACTCGTAGTCAACGGTTATTCATAAAACCGTTTACGTAAAGAAACCACATTTCGCGGCTAACTAGGTGAAATGAGACCTACTAGCCGTGAGTTCTGAAATGAAAATCCAAAAATCCAGGATTGTAGAGCTCAAAAAGTAGTGTGAAATCAAGCTAAAAATCACCGAATTCAGAACTCGGAGCAACGGATATTCATAAAACCGTTTACGTAAAGAAACCACATTTCGCGGCTAACTAGGTGAAACGAGACCTACTAGCCACGAGTTCTGAAATGAAAATCCGAAAATCCAAGATTGTAGAGCTCAAAAAGTAGTGTGAAATCAAGCTAAAAATCACCGAATTCAGAACTTGGAGTCAACGGATATTTATAAAACCGTTTACGTAAAGAAATCACATTTCGCGGCTAACTAGGTGAAACGAGACCTACTAGCCACGAGTTCTGAAATCAAAATCCGAAATGGCAGGATTGTAGAGCTCGAAAAGTAGTGTGAAATCAAGCTAAAAATCACCGAATTCAGAACTCGGAGTCAACGGATATTCATAAAACCGTTTACGTGAAGAAATCACATTTCGCGGCTAACTAGGTGAAACGAGACCTACTAGCCACGAGTTCTAAAATCAAAATCCGAAACTCCAGGATTGTAGAGCTCGAAAAGTAGTGTGAAATCAAGCTAAAAATCACCGAATTCAGAACTCGGAGTCAATGGATATTCATAAAACCGTTTACGTAAAGAAACCACATTTCGCGGCTAAGTAGGTGAAACGAGACCTACTAGCCACGAGTTCTGAAATCAAAATTAAAAATGCCAGGATTGTAGAGCTCAAAAAGTAGTGTGAAATCAAAATAAAAATCACCGAATTCAGAACTTGGAGTCAACGGATATTTATAAAACCGTTTACGTAAAGAAACCACATTTCGCGGCTAACTAGGTGAAACGAGACCTACTAGCCACGAGTTCTGAAATCAAAATCCGAAACTCCAGGATTGTAGATCTCAAAAAGTAGTGTGAAATCAAGCTAAAAATCACCGAATTCAGATGTAACAGCAACGGAAATTCATAAAACCGTTTACGTAAAAAAATCACATTTCGCGGCTAAGTAGGTGAAACGAGACCTACTAGCCACGAGTTCTGAAATCAAAATCCGAAATACCAGGATTGTAGAGCTCGAAAAGTAGTGTGAAATCAAGCAAAAAATCACCGAATTCAGAACTCGGAGCAACGGATATTCATAAAACCGTTTACGTAAAGAAACCACATTTCGCGACTAACTAGGTGAAACGAGACCTACTAGGCACGAGTTCTGAAATCAAAATCCGAAATGGCAGGATTGTAGAGCTCGAAAAGTAGTGTGAAATCAAGCTAAAAATCACCGAATTCAGAACTCGGAGTCAACGGATATTCATAAAACCGTTTACGTAACGAAACCACATTTCGCTGCTAACTAGGTGAAATGAGACCTACTAGCCACGAGTTCTGAAATCAAAATCCGAAAAGCCAGGATTGTAGAGCTCGAAAAGTACTGTGAAATCAAGCTAAAAATCACCGAATTCAGAACTCGGAGTCAACGGATATTCATAAAACCGTTTACGTAAAGAAACCACATTTCGCGGCTAACTAGGTGAAACGAGACCTACTAGCCACGAGTTCTGAAATCAAAATCCGAAATGGCAGGATTGTAGAGCTCGAAAAGTAGTGTGAAATCAAGCTAAAAATCACCGAATTCAGAACTCGGAGTCAAAGGATATTCATAAAACCGTTTACGTAAAGAAACCACATTTCGCGGCTAACTAGGTGAAACGAGACCTGCTAGCCACGAGTTCTGAAATCGAAATCCGAAACGCCAGGATTGTAGAGCTCGAAAAGTAGTGTGAAATCAAGATAAAAATCACCGAATTCAGAACTTGAAGTCAACGGATATTTATAAAACCGTTTACGTAAAGAAACCACATTTCGCGGCTAACTAGGTGAAACGAGACCTACTAGCCACGAGTTCTGAAATCAAAATCCGAAATGGCAGGATTGGAGAGGTCGAAAAGTAGTGTGAAATCAAGCTAAAAATCACCGAATTCAGAACTCGGAGTCAACGGATATTCATAAAATCGTTTACGTAAAGAAACCACATTTCGCGGCTAACTAGGTGAAACGAGACCTACTTGTCACGAGTTCTGAAATCAAAATCCGAAACGCCAAGATTGTAGAGCTTGAATATTCATAAAACCGTTTACGTAAAGATACCACATTTCGCGGCTAACTAGGTGAAACGAGACCTACTAGCCACGAGTTCTGAAATCAAAATCAAAAACGCCAGGATTGTAGAGCTCAAAAAGTAGTGTGAAATCAAGATAAAAATCACCGAATTCAGAACTTGGAGTCAACGGATATTTATAAAACCGTTTACGTAAAGAAACCACATTTCGCGGCTAACTAGGTGAAACGAGACCTACTAGCCACGAGTTCTGAAATCAAAATCCGAAATGGCATGATTGTAGAGCTCGAAAAGTAGTGTGAAATCAAGCTAAAAATCACCGAATTCAGAACTCGGAGTCAACGGATATTCATAAAACCGTTTACGTAAAGAAACCACATTTCGCGGCTAACTAGGTGAAACCAGACCTACTAGCCACGAGTTCTGAAATAAAAATCCGAAACACCAGAATTGTAGAGCTCGAAAAGTAGTGTGAAATCAAGCTAAAAATCAACGAATTCAGAACTCGGAGTCAATGAATATTCATAAAACCGTTTACGTAAAGAAACCACGTTTCCCGGCTAACTAGGTGAAACGAGAGCTAATAGCCACGAGTTCTGAATTCAAAATCCGAAACGCTGGGATTGTAGAGCTCGAAAAGTAGTGTGAAATCAAGCTAAAAATCAGCGAATTCAGAACTCTGAGTCAACGGATATTCATAAAACTGTTTACGTAAAGAAACTACATTTCGCGGCTAACTAGGTGAAACGAGACCTACTAGCCACGAATTCTGAAATCAAAATCCGAAATTCCAGGATTGTAGATCTCAAAAAGTAGTGTGAAATCAAGCTGAAAATCACCGAATTCAGAACTCGGAGTCAACGGATATTCATAAAACCGTTTACGTAAAGAAACCACATTTCGCGGCTAACTAGGTGAAATGAGACCTACTAACCACGAGTTCTGAAATCAAAATCCGAAATGCCAGTATTGTAGAGCTCGAAAAGTAGTGTGAAATCAACCTAAAAATCACCGAATTCGGAACTCGAAGTCAACGGATATTCATAAAACCGTTTACGTAAAGAAACCACATTTCGCGGCTAACTAGGTGAAACGAAACCTACTAGCCACGAGTTCTGAAATCAAAATCCGAAACCCCAGGATTGTAGATCTCGAAAAGTAGTGTGAAATCAAGCTAAAAATCAACGAATTCAGAACTCGGAGTCCACGAATATTCATAAAACCGTTTACGTAAAGAAACCACATTTCGCGGCTAACTAGGTGAAACGAGACCTACTAGCCACGAGTTCTGAAATCAAAATCCGAAATGCCAGAATTGTAGAGCTCGAAAAATAGTGTGAAATCACGCTAAAAATGACCGAATTCAGAACTCGGAGTCAATGGTTATTCATAAAACCGTTTACGTAAAGAAACCACATTTCGCGGCTAACTAGGTGAAATGAGACCTACTAGCCGTGAGTTCTGAAATGAAAATCCGAAAATCCAGGATTGTAGAGCTCAAAAAGTAGTGTGAAATCAAGCTAAAAATCACCGAATTCAGAACTCGGAGCAACGGATATTCATAAAACCGTTTACGTAAAGAAACCACATTTCGCGGCTAACTAGGTGAAACGAGACCTACTAGCCACGAGTTCTGAAATGAAAATCCGAAAATCCAAGATTGTAGAGCTCAAAAAGTAGTGTGAAATCAAGCTAAAAATCACCGAATTCAGAACTTGGAGTCAACGGATATTTATAAAACCGTTTACGTAAAGAAACCACATTTCGCAGCTAACTATGTGAAACGAGACCTACTAGCCACGAGTTCTGAAATCAAAATCCGAAATGGCAGGATTGTAGAGCTCGAAAAGTAGTGTGAAATCAAGCTAAAAATCACCGAATTCAGAACTCGGAGTCAACGGATATTCATAAAACCGTTTACGTGAAGAAATCACATTTCGCGGCTAACTAGGTGAAACGAGACCTACTAGCCACGAGTTCTAAAATCAAAATCCGAAACTCTAGGATTGTAGAGCTCGAAAAGTAGTGTGAAATCAAGCTAAAAATCACCGAATTCAGAACTCGGAGTCAATGGATATTCATAAAACCGTTTACGTAAAGAAACCACATTTCGCGGCTAACTAGGTGAAACGAGACCTACTAGCCACGAGTTCTGAAATTAAAATCCGAAACTCCAGGATTGTAGATCTCAAAAAGTAGTGTGAAATCAAGCTAAAAATCACCGAATTCATATGTAAGAGCAACGGAAATTCATAAAACCGTTTACGTAAAAAAACCACATTTCGCGGCTAACTAGGTGAAACGAGACCTACTAGCCACGAGTTCTGAAATCAAAATCCGAAACTCCAGGATTGTAGATCTCAAAAAGTAGTGTGAAATCAAGCTAAAAATCACCGAATTCAGATGTAAGAGCAACGGAAATTCATAAAACCGTTTACGTAAAAAAACCACATTTCGCGGCTAAGTAGGTGAAACGAGACCTACTAGCCACGAGTTCTGAAATCAAAATCCGAAATACCAGGATTGTAGAGCTCGAAAAGTAGTGTGAAATCAAGCAAAAAATCACCGAATTCAGAACTCGGAGCAACGGATATTCATAAAACCGTTTACGTAAAGAAACCACATTTCGCGACTAACTAGGTGAAACGAGACCTACTAGGCACGAGTTCTGAAATCAAAATCCGAAATGGCAGGATTGTAGAGCTCGAAAAGTAGTGTGAAATCAAGCTAAAAATCACCGAATTCAGAACTCGGAGTCAACGGATATTCATAAAACCGTTTACGTAACGAAACCACATTTCGCTGCTAACTAGGTGAAATGAGACCTACTAGCCACGAGTTCTGAAATCAAAATCCGAAAAGCCAGGATTGTAGAGCTCGAAAAGTACTGTGAAATCAAGCTAAAAATCACCGAATTCAGAACTCGGAGTCAACGGATATTCATAAAACCGTTTACGTAAAGAAACCACATTTCGCGGCTAACTAGGTGAAACGAGACCTACTAGCCACGAGTTCTGAAATCAAAATTAAAAACACCAGGATTGTAGAGCTCAAAAAGTAGTGTGAAATCAAGATAAAAATCACCGAATTCAGAACTTAGAGTCAACGGATATTTATAAAACCGTTTACGTAAAGAAACCACATTTCGCGGCTAACTAGGTGAAACGAGACCTACTAGCCACGAGTTCTGAAATCAAAATCCGAAATGGCAGGATTGTAGAGCTCGAAAAGTAGTGTGAAATCAAGCTAAAAATCACCGAATTCAGAACTCGGAGTCAACGGATATTCATAAAATCGTTTACGTAAAGAAACCACATTTCGCGGCTAACTAGGTGAAACGAGACCTACTTGTCACGAGTTCTGAAATCAAAATCCGAAACGCCAAGATTGTAGAGCTTGAATATTCATAAAACCGTTTACGTAAAGATACCACATTTCGCGGCTAACTAGGTGAAACGAGACCTACTAGCCACGAGTTCTGAAATCAAAATCAAAAACGCCAGGATTGTAGAGCTCAAAAAGTAGTATGAAATCAAGATAAAAATCACCGAATTCAGAACTTGGAGTCAACGGATATTTATAAAACCGTTTACATAAAGAAACCACATTTCGCGGCTAACTAGGTGAAACGAGACCTACTAGCCACGAGTTCTGAAATCAAAATCCGAAATGGCAGGATTGTAGAGCTTGAAAAGTAGTGTGAAATCAAGCTAAAAATCACCGAATTCAGAACTCGGAGTCAACGGATATTCATAAAACCGTTTACGTAAAGAAACCACATTTCGCGGCTAACTAGGTGAAACGAGACCTACTAGCCACGAGTTCTGAAATAAAAATCCGAAACATCAGAATTGTAGAGCTCGAAAAGTAGTGTGAAATCAAGCTAAAAATCAACGAATTCAGAACTCGGAGTCAACGAATATTCATAAAACCGTTTACGTAAAGAAACCACGTTTCGCGGCTAACTAGGTGAAACGAGAGCTAATAGCCACGAGTTCTGAATTCAAAATCCGAAATGCTGGGATTGTAGAGCTCGAAAAGTAGTGTGAAATCAAGCTAAAAATCAGCGAATTCAGAACTCTGAGTCAACGGATATTCATAAAACTGTTTACGTAAAGAAACTACATTTCGCGGCTAACTAGGTGAAACGAGACCTACTAGCCACGAATTCTGAAATCAAAATCCGAAATTCCAGGATTGTAGATCTCAAAAAGTAGTGTGAAATCAAGCTGAAAATCACCGAATTCAGAACTCGGAGTCAACGGATATTCATAAAACCGTTTACGTAAAGAAAACACATTTCGCGGCTAACTAGGTGAAATGAGACCTACTAACCACGAGTTCTGAAATCAAAATCCGAAATGCCAGTATTGTAGAGCTCGAAAAGTAGTGTGAAATCAACCTAAAAATCACCGAATTCGGAACTCGAAGTCAACGGATATTCATAAAACCGTTTACGTAAAGAAACCACATTTCGCGGCTAACTAGGTGAAACGAAACCTACTAGCCACGAGTTCTGAAATCAAAATCCGAAACCCCAGGATTGTAGATCTCGAAAAGTAGTGTGAAATCAAGCTAAAAATCAACAAATTCAGAACTCGGAGTCCACGAATATTCATAAAACCGTTTACGTAAAGAAACCACATTTCGCGGCTAACTAGGTGAAACGAGACCTACTAGCCACGAGTTCTGAAATCAAAATCCGAAATGCCAGAATTGTAGAGCTCGAAAAGTAGTGTGAAATCACGCTAAAAATGACCGAATTCAGAACTTGGAGTCAATGGTTATTCATAAAACCGTTTACGTAAAGAAACCACATTTCGCGGCTAACTAGGTGAAACGAGACCTACTAGCCGTGAGTTCTGAAATGAAAATCCGAAAATCCAGGATTGTAGAGCTCAAAAAGTAGTGTGAAATCAAGCTAAAAATCACCGAATTCAGAACTCGGAGCAACGGATATTCATAAAACCGTTTACGTAAAGAAACCACATTTCGCGGCAAACTAGGTGAAACGAGACCTACTAGCCACGAGTTCTGAAATGAAAATCCGAAAATCCAAGATTGTAGAGCTCAAAAAGTAGTGTGAAATCAAGCTAAAAATCACCGAATTCAGAACTTGGAGTCAACGGATATTTATAAAACCGTTTACGTAAAGAAACCACATTTCGCAGCTAACTAGGTGAAACGAGACCTACTAGCCACGAGTTCTGAAATCAAAATCCGAAATGGCAGGATTGTAGAGCTCGAAAAGTAGTGTGAAATCAAGCTAAAAATCACCGAATTCAGAACTCGGAGTCAACGGATATTCATAAAACCGTTTACGTGAAGAAATCACATTTCGCGGCTAACTAGGTGAAACGAGACCTACTAGCCACGAGTTCTAAAATCAAAATCCGAAACTCCAGGATTGTAGAGCTCGAAAAGTAGTGTGAAATCAAGCTAAAAATCACCGAATTCAGAACTCGGAGTCAATGGATATTCATAAAACCGTTTACGTAAAGAAACCACATTTCGCGGCTAACTAGGTGAAACGAGACCTACTAGCCACGAGTTCTGAAATCAAAATTAAAAATGCCAGGATTGTAGAGCTCAAAAAGTAGTGTGAAATCAAGATAAAAATCACCAAATTCAGAACTTGGAGTCAACGGATATTTATAAAACCGTTTACGTAAAGATACCACATTTCGCGGCTAACTAGGTGAAACGAGACCTACTAGCCACGAGTTCTGAAATCAAAATCCGAAACTCCAGGATTGTAGATCTCAAAAAGTAGTGTGAAATCAAGCTAAAAATCACCGAATTCAGATGTAAGAGCAACGGAAATTCATAAAACCGTTTACGTAAAAAATCCACATTTCGCGGCTAAGTAGGTGAAACGAGACCTACTAGCCACGAGTTCTGAAATCAAAATCCGAAATACCAGGATTGTAGAGCTCGAAAAGTAGTGTGAAATCAAGCAAAAAATCACCGAATTCAGAACTCGGAGCAACGGATATTCATAAAACCGTTTACGTAAAGAAACCACATTTCGCGACTAACTAGGTGAAACGAGACCTACTAGGCACGAGTTCTGAAATCAAAATCCGAAATGGCAGGATTGTAGAGCTCGAAAATTAGTGTGAAATCAAGCTAAAAATCACCGAATTCAGAACTCGGAGTCAACGGATATTCATAAAACCGTTTACGTAACGAAACCACATTTCGCTGCTAACTAGGTGAAATGAGACCTACTAGCCACGAGTTCTGAAATCAAAATCCGAAAAGCCAGGATTGTAGAGCTCGAAAAGTACTGTGAAATCAAGCTAAAAATCACCGAATTCAGAACTCGGAGTCAACGGATATTCATAAAACCGTTTACGTAAAGAAACCACATTTCGCGGCTAACTAGGTGAAACGAGACCTACTAGCCACGAGTTCTGAAATCAAAATTAAAAATACCAGGATTGTAGAGCTCAAAAAGTAGTGTGAAATCAAGATAAAAATCACCGAATTCAGAACTTAGAGTCAACGGATATTTATAAAACCGTTTATGTAAAGAAACCACATTTCGCGGCTAACTAGGTGAAACGAGACCTACTAGCCACGAGTTCTGAAATCAAAATCCGAAATGGCAGGATTGTAGAGCTCGAAAAGTAGTGTGAAATCAAGCTAAAAATCACCGAATTCAGAACTCGGAGTCAACGGATATTCATAAAATCGTTTACGTAAAGAAACAACATTTCGCGGCTAACTAGGTGAAACGAGACCTACTTGTCACGAGTTCTGAAATCAAAATCCGAAACGCCAAGATTGTAGAGCTTGAATATTCATAAAACCGTTTACGTAAAGATACCACATTTCGCGGCTAACTAGGTGAAACGAGACCTACTAGCCACGAGTTCTGAAATCAAAATCAAAAACGCCAGGATTGTAGAGCTCAAAAAGTAGTATGAAATCAAGATAAAAATCACCGAATTCAGAACTTGGAGTCAACGGATATTTATAAAACCGTTTACATAAAGAAACCACATTTCGCGGCTAACTAGGTGAAACGAGACCTACTAGCCACGAGTTCTGAAATCAAAATCCGAAATGGCAGGATTGTAGAGCTCGAAAAGTAGTGTGAAATCAAGCTAAAAATCACCGAATTCAGAACTCGGAGTCAACGGATATTCATAAAACCGTTTACGTAAAGAAACCACATTTCGCGGCTAACTAGGTGAAACGAGACCTACTAGCCACGAGTTCTGAAATAAAAATCCGAAACATCAGAATTGTAGAGCTCGAAAAGTAGTGTGAAATCAAGCTAAAAATCAACGAATTCAGAACTCGGAGTCAACGAATATTCATAAAACTGTTTACGTAAAGAAACCACGTTTCGCGGCTAACTAGGTGAAACGAGAGCTAATAGCCACGAGTTCTGAATTCAAAATCCGAAACGCTGGGATTGTAGAGCTCGAAAAGTAGTGTGAAATCAAGCTAAAAATCAGCGAATTCAGAACTCTGAGTCAACGGATATTCATAAAACTGTTTACGTAAAGAAACTACATTTCGCGGCTAACTAGGTGAAACGAGACCTACTAGCCACGAATTCTGAAATCAAAATCCAAAATTCCAGGATTGTAGATCTCAAAAAGTAGTGTGAAATCAAGCTGAAAATCACCGAATTCAGAACTCGGAGTCAACGGATATTCATAAAACCGTTTACGTAAAGAAACCACATTTCGCGGCTAACTAGGTGAAATGAGACCTACTAACCACGAGTTCTGAAATCAAAATCCGAAATGCCAGTATTGTAGAGCTCGAAAAGTAGTGTGAAATCAACCTAAAAATCACCGAATTCGGAACTCGAAGTCAACGGATATTCATAAAACCGTTTACGTAAAGAAACCACATTTCGCGGCTAACTAGGTGAAACGAAACCTACTAGCCACGAGTTCTGAAATCAAAATCCGAAACCCCAGGATTGTAGATCTCGAAAAGTAGTGTGAAATCAAGCTAAAAATCACCGAATTCAGAACTCGGAGTCCACGAATATTCATAAAACCGTTTACGTAAAGAAACCACATTTTGCGGCTAACTAGGTGAAACGAGACCTACTAGCCACGAGTTCTGAAATCAAAATCCGAAACGCCAGAATTGTGGAGCTCGAAAAGTAGTGTGAAATCACGCTAAAAATGACCGAATTCAGAACTCGGAGTCAACGGTTATTCATAAAACCGTTTACGTAAAGAAACCACATTTCGCGGCTAACTAGGTGAAATGAGACCTACTAGCCACGAGTTCTGAAATGAAAATCCAAAAATCCAGGATTGTAGAGCTCAAAAAGTAGTGTGAAATCAAGCTAAAAATCACCGAATTCAGAACTCGGAGCAACGGATATTCATAAAACCGTTTACGTAAAGAAACCACATTTCGCGGCTAACTAGGTGAAACGAGACCTGCTAGCCACGAGTTCTGAAATGAAAATCCGAAAATCCAAGATTGTAGAGCTCAAAAAGTAGTGTGAAATCAAGCTAAAAATCACCGAATTCAGAACTTGGAGTCAACGGATATTTATAAAACCGTTTACGTAAAGAAACCACATTTCGCGGCTAACTAGGTGAAACGAGACCTACTAGGCACGAGTTCTGAAATCAAAATCCGAAATGGCAGGATTGTAGAGCTCGAAAAGTAGTGTGAAATCAAGCTAAAAATCACCGAATTCAGAACTCGGAGTCAACGGATATTCATAAAACCGTTTACGTGAAGAAACCACATTTCGCGGCTAACTAGGTGAAACGAGACCTACTAGCCACGAGTTCTAAAATCAAAATCCGAAACTCCAGGATTGTAGAGCTCGAAAAGTAGTGTGAAATCAAGCTAAAAATCACCGAATTCAGAACTCGGAGTCAAAGGATATTCATAAAATCGTTTACGTAAAGAAACCACATTTCGCGGCTGACTAGGTGAAACGAGACCTACTAGTCACGAATTCTGAAATCAAAATCCGAAACGCCAAGATTGTAGAGCTCGAATATTCATAAAACCGTTTACGTAAAGAAACCACATTTCGCGGCTAACTAGGTGAAACGAGACCTACTAGCCACGAGTTCTGAAATCAAAATCAAAAACGCCAGGATTGTAGAGCTCAAAAAGTAGTGTGAAATCAAGATAAAAATCACCGAATTCAGAACTTGGAGTCAACGGATATTTATAAAACCGTTTACGTAAAGAAACCACATTTCGCGGCTAACTAGGTGAAACGGGACCTACTAGCCACGAGTTCTGAAATCAAAATCCAAAATGGCAGGATTGTAGAGCTCGAAAAGTAGTGTGAAATCAAGCTAAAAATCACCGAATTCAGAACTCGGAGTCAACGGATATTCATAAAACCGTTTACGTAAAGAAACCACATTTCGCGGCTAACTAGGTGAAACGAGACCTACTAGCCACGAGTTCTGAAATAAAAATCCAAAACACCAGGATTGTAGAGCTCGAAAAGTAGTGTGAAATCAAGCTAAAAATCACCGAATTCAGAAGTCGGAGTCAACGAATATTCATAAAACCGTTTACGTAAAGAAACCACGTTTCGAGGCTAACTAGGTGAAACGAGAGCTACTAGCTATGAGTTCTGAATTCAAAATCCGAAACGCCAGGATTGTAGATCTCGAAAAGTAGTGTGAAATCAAGCTAAAAACCACCGAATTCAGAACTCGGAGTCAACGGATATTCATAAAACCGTTTACGTTAAGAAACCACATTTCGCGGCTAACTAGGTGAAACGAGACCTACTAGCCACGAGTTCTGAAATCAAAATCCGAAATGCCAGGATTGTAGAGCTCGAAAAGTAGTGCGAAATCAAGCTAAAAATCACCGAATTCAGAACTCGGAGTCAACGGATATTCATAAAACCGTTTACGTAAAGAAACCACATTTCGCGGCTAACTAGGTGAAACGAGACCTACTAGCCACGAGTTCTGAAATCAAAATCCAAAACGCCAGGATTGTAGATCTCAAAAAGTAGTGTGAAATCAAGCTAAAAATCACCGAATTCAGAAGTCAGAGCAACGGAAATTCATAAAACCGTTTTTGTAAAAAAACCACATTTCGCGGCTAACTAGGAGAAACGAGACCTACTAGCCACGAGTTCTGAAATCAAAATCCGAAATACCACGATTGTAGAGCTCGAAAAGTAGTGTGAAATCAAGCTAAAAATCACCGAATTCAGAACTCGGAGCAACGGATATTCATAAAACCGTTTACGTAAAGAAACCACATTTCGCGGCAAACTAGGTGAAACGAGACCTACTAGCCACGAGTTCTGAAATGAAAATCCGAAAATCCAGGATTGTAGAGCTCAAAAATTAGTGTGAAATCAAGCTAAAAATCACCGAATTCAGAACTGGGAGTCAACGGATATTTATAAAACCGTTTACGTAAAGAAACCACATTTCGCGGCTAACTAGGTGAAATGAGACCTACTAGCCACGAGTTCTGAAATCAAAATCAGAAACACCAGGATTGTAGATCTCGAAAATTACTGTGAAATCAAGCTAAAAATCACCGAATTCAGAACTCGGAGTCAACGGATATTCATAAAACCGTTTACATAAAAAAACCACATTTCGCGACTAAATAGGTGAAACGAGACCTACTAGCCACGAGTTCTGAAATCAAAATCCGAAATGCCAGCATTGTAGATCTCGAAAAGTAGTGTGAAATCAAGCTAAAAATCACCGAATTCAGAACTCTGAGTCAACGAATATTCATAAAACCGTTTACGTAAAGAAACCACGTTTCGCGGCTAACTAGGTGAAACGAGAGCTACTAGCTACGAGTTCTGAAATCAAAATCCGAAATGCCAGGATTGTAGAGCTCGAAAAGTAGTGTGAAATCAAGCTAAAATTCACCGAATTCAGAACCCGAAGTTAAAGTATATTCATAAAACCGTTTACGTAAAGAAACCACATTTTGCGGCTAACTAGGTGAAATGAGACCTACTAGCCACGAGTTCTGAAATCAAAATCCGAAACGCCAGGATTGTAGAGCTCGAAAAGTGGTGTGAAATCAAGCTAAAAATCACCGAATTCAGAACTTGGAGTCAACGGATATTCATAAAACCGTTTACGTAAAGAAACCCCATTTCGCGGCTAACTAGGTGAAATGAGACCTACTAGCCACGAGTTCTGAAATCAAAATCCGAATTGCCAGGATTGTAGAGCTCGAAAAGTAGTGTGAAATCAAACTAAAAATCACCGAATATAGAACTCCGAGTCAACGGATATTCATAAAACCGTTTACGTAAAGAAACCATATTTCGCGGCAAACTAGGTGAAATGAGACCTACTAGCCACGAGTTCTGAAATAAAAATCCGAAACACCAGGATTGTAGAGCTCGAAAAGTAGTGTGAAATCAAGCTAAAAATCACCGAATTCAGAAGTCGGAGTCAACGGATATTCATAAAACCGTTTACGTAAAGAAACCACATTTCGCGGCTAACTAGGTGAAACGAGACCTACTAGCCACGAGTTCTGAAATCAAAATCCAAAACGCCAGGATTGTAGATCTCAAAAAGTAGTGTGAAATCAAGCTAAAAATCACCGAATTCAGAAGTCAGAGCAACGGAAATTCATAAAACCGTTTTCGTAAAAAAACCACATTTCACGGCTAACTAGGTGAAACGAGACCTACTAGCCACGAGTTCTGAAATAAAAATCCGAAACGCCAGGATTGTAGAGCTCGAAAAGTGGTGTGAAATCAAGCTAAAAATCACCGAATTCAGAACTTGGAGTCAACGGATATTCATAAAACCGTTTACGTAAAGAAACCCCATTTCGCGGCTAACTAGGTGAAATGAGACCTACTAGCCACGAGTTCTGAAATCAAAATCCAAAATGGCAGGATTGTAGAGCTCGAAAAGTAGTGTGAAATCAAGCTAAAAATCACCGAATTCAGAACTCGGAGTCAACGGATATTCATAAAACCGTTTACGTAAAGAAACCACATTTCGCGGCTAACTAGGTGAAACGAGACCTACTAGCCACGAGTTCTGAAATCAAAATCCAAAACGCCAGGATTGTAGATCTCAAAAAGTAGTGTGAAATCAAGCTAAAAATCACCGAATTCAGAAGTCAAAGCAACGGAAATTCATAAAACCGTTTTTGTAAAAAAACCACATTTCGCGGCTAACTAGGTGAAACGAGACCTACTAGCCACGAGTTTTGAAATCAAAATCCGAAATACCACGATTGTAGAGCTCGAAAAGTAGTGTGAAATCAAGCTAAAAATCACCGAATTCAGAACTCGGAGCAACGGATATTCATAAAACCGTTTACGTAAAGAAACCACATTTCGCGGCAAACTAGGTGAAACGAGACCTACTAGCCACGAGTTCTGAAATGAAAATCCGAAAATCCAGGATTGTAGAGCTCAAAAAGTAGTGTGAAATCAAGCTAAAAATCACCGAATTCAGAACTGGGAGTCAACGGATATTTATAAAACCGTTTACGTAAAAAAACCACATTTCGCGGCTAACTAGGTGAAATGAGACCTACTAGCCACGAGTTCTGAAATCAAAATCAGAAACACCAGGATTGTAGATCTCGAAAAGTACTGTGAAATCAAGCTAAAAATCACCGAATTCAGAACTCGGAGTCAACGGATATTCATAAAACCGTTTACATAAAAAAACCACATTTCGCGGCTAAATAGGTGAAACGAGACCTACTAGCCACGAGTTCTGAAATCAAAATCCGAAATGCCAGCATTGTAGATCTCGAAAAGTAGTGTGAAATCAAGCTAAAAATCACCGAATTCAGAACTCGGAGTCAACGAATATTCATAAAACCGTTTACGTAAAGAAACCACATTTCGCGGAAAACTAGGTGAAATGAGACCTACTAGCCACGAGTTCTGAAATAAAAATCCGAAACACCAGGATTGTTGAGCTCGAAAAGTAGTGTGAAATCAAGCTAAAAATCACCGAATTCAGAAGTCGGAGTCAACGGATATTCATAAAACCGTTTACGTAAAGAAACCACATTTCGCGGCTAACTAGGTGAAACGAGACCTACTAGCCACGAGTTCTGAAATCAAAATCCAAAACGCCAGGATTGTAAATCTCAAAAAGTAGTGTGAAATCAAGCTAAAAATCACCGAATTCAGAAGTCAGAGCAACGGAAATTCATAAAACCGTTTTCGTAAAAAAACCACATTTCACGGCTAACTAGGTGAAACGAGACCTACTAGCCACGAGTTCTGAAATCAAAATCCGAAATACCAGGATTGTAGAGCTCGAAAAGTAGTGTGAAATCAAGCTAAAAATCACCGAATTCAGAACTCGGAGCAACGGATAATCATAAAACCGTTTACGTAAAGAAACCACATTTCGCGGCTAACTAGGTGAAACGAGACCTACTAGCCACGAGTTCTGAAATGAATATCCAAAACGCCAGGATTGTAGAGCTCGAAAAGTAGTGTGAAATCAAGCTAAAAATCACCGAATTCAGAAGTCGGAGTCAACGGATATTCATAAAACCGTTTACGTAAAGAAACCACATTTCGCGGCTAACTAGTTGAAACGAGACCTACTAGCCACGAGTTCTGAAATCAAAATCCAAAACGCCAGGATTGTAGATCTCAAAAAGTAGTGTGAAATCAAGCTAAAAATCACCGAATTCAGAAGTCAGAGCAACGGAAATTCATAAAACCGTTTTCGTAAAAAAACCACATTTCACGGCTAACTAGGTGAAACGAGACCTACTAGCCACGAGTTCTGAAATGAAAATCCGAAAATCCAGGATTGTAGAGCTCAAAAAGTAGTGTGAAATCAAGCTAAAAATCACCGAATTCAGAACTGGGAGTCAACGGATATTTATAAAACCGTTTACGTAAAAAAACCACATTTTGCGGCTAACTAGGTGAAATGAGACCTACTAGCCACGAGTTCTGAAATCAAAATCAGAAACACCAGGATTGTAGATCTCGAAAAGTAGTGTGAAATCAAGCTAAAAATCACCGAATTCAGAACTCGGAGTCAACGGATATTCATAAAACCGTTTACATAAAAAAAACCACATTTCGCGGCTAAATAGGTGAAACGAGACCTACTAGCCACGAGTTCTGAAATCAAAATCCGAAATGCCAGCATTGTAGATCTCGAAAAGTAGTGTGAAATCAAGCTAAAAATCACCGAATTCAGAACTCGGAGTCAACGAATATTCATAAAACCGTTTACGTAAAGAAACCACATTTCGCGGCAAACTAGGTGAAATGAGACCTACTAGCCACGAGTTCTGAAATAAAAATCCGAAACACCAGGATTGTTGAGCTCGAAAAGTAGTGTGAAATCAAGCTAAAAATCACCGAATTCAGAAGTCGGAGTCAACGGATATTCATAAAACCGTTTACGTAAAGAAACCACATTTCGCGGCTAACTAGGTGAAACGAGACCTACTAGCCACGAGTTCTGAAATCAAAATCCAAAACGCCAGGATTGTAGATCTCAAAAAGTAGTGTGAAATCAAGCTAAAAATCACCGAATTCAGAAGTCAGAGCAACGGAAATTCATAAAACCGTTTTCGTAAAAAAACCACATTTCACGGCTAACTAGGTGAAACGAGACCTACTAGCCACGAGTTCTGAAATCAAAATCCGAAATACCAGGATTGTAGAGCTCGAAAAGTAATGTGAAATCAAGCTAAAAATCACCGAATTCAGAACTCGGAGCAACGGATAATCATAAAACCGTTTACGTAAAGAAACCACATTTCGCGGCTAACTAGGTGAAACGAGACCTACTAGCCACGAGTTCTGAAATGAATATCCAAAACGCCAGGATTGTAGAGCTCGAAAAGTAGTGTGAAATCAAGCTAAAAATCACCGAATTCAGAAGTCGGAGTCAACGGATATTCATAAAACCGTTTACGTAAAGAAACCACATTTCGCGGCTAACTAGGTGAAACGAGACCTACTAGCCACGAGTTCTGAAATCAAAATCCAAAACGCCAGGATTGTAGATCTCAAAAAGTAGTGTGAAATCAAGCTAAAAATCACCGAATTCAGAAGTCAGAGCAACGGAAATTCATAAAACCGTTTTCGTAAAAAAACCACATTTCACGGCTAACTAGGTGAAACGAGACCTACTAGCCACGAGTTCTGAAATCAAAATCCGAAATACCAGGATTGTAGAGCTCGAAAAGTAGTGTGAAATCAAGCTAAAAATCACCGAATTCAGAACTCGGAGCAACGGATAATCATAAAACCGTTTACGTAAAGAAACCACATTTCGCGGCTAACTAGGTGAAACGAGACCTACTAGCCACGAGTTCTGAAATGAATATCCAAAACGCCAGGATTGTAGAGCTCGAAAAGTAGTGTGAAATCAAGCTAAAAATCACCGAATTCAGAAGTCGGAGTCAACGGATATTCATAAAACCGTTTACGTAAAGAAACCACATTTCGCGGCTAACTAGGTGAAACGAGACCTACTAGCCACGAGTTCTGAAATCAAAATCCAAAACGCCAGGATTGTAGAGCTCAAAAAGTAGTGTGAAATCAAGCTAAAAATCACCGAATTCAGAACTTGGGGTCAACGGATATTTATAAAACCGTTTACGTAAAGAAACCACATTTCGCGGCTAACTAGGTGAAACGGGACCTACTAGCCACGAGTTCTGAAATCAAAATCCGAAATGGCAGGATTGTAGAGCTCGAAATGTAGTATGAAATCAAGCTAAAAATCACCGAATTCAGAACTGGGAGTCAACGGATATTCATAAAACCGTTTACGTAAAGAAACCATATTTCGCGGCTAACTAGGTGAAACGAGACCTACTAGCCACGTGTTCTGAAATCAAAATCCGAAACTCCAGGATTGTAGAGCTCGAAAAGTAGTGTGAAATCAAGCTAAAA
Source organism: Euonymus europaeus (assembly GCA_963580455.1). Lineage (NCBI taxonomy): Eukaryota > Viridiplantae > Streptophyta > Magnoliopsida > Celastrales > Celastraceae > Euonymus > Euonymus europaeus. Next base: position 1,667,960 of record OY756964.1, read on the forward strand.
ATCACCGAATTCAGAACTCGGAGTCAACGGATATTCATAAAACCGTTTACGTAAAGAAATCACATTTCGCGGCTAACTAGGTGAAACGAGACCTACTAGCCACGAGTTCTGAAATCAAAATCCGAAACACCAGGATTGTAGATCTCGAAAAGTAGTGTGAAATCAAGCTAAAAATCACTGAATTCAGAACTCGGAGTCAACGGATATTCGTAAAACCTTTTACGTAAAAAAACCACATTTCGCGGCTAACTAGGTGAAACGAGGACTACTAGCCACGAGTTCTGAAATCAAAATCCGAAATGCCAGCATTGTAGATCTCGAAAAGTAGTATGAAATCAAGCTAAAAATCACCGAATTCAGAACTCTGAGCCAACGGATATTCATAAAACCGTTTACGTAAAGAAACCACATTTCGCGGCTAACTAGGTGAAACGAGACCTACTAGCCACGAGTTCTAAAATCAAAATCCGAAACACCAGGATTGTAGATCACGAAAAGTAGTGTGAAATCAAGCTAAAATTCACCGAATTCAGAACTCGGAGTTAAAGGATATTCATAAAACCGTTTACGTAAAAAAACCACATTTCGCGGCTAACTAGGTGAAACGAGACCTACTAGCCACGAGTTCTGAAATCAAAATCCGAAATACCAGGATTGTAGAGCTCGAAAAGTAGTGTGAAATCAAGCTAAAAATCACCGAATTCAGAACTCGGAGCAACGGATATTAATAAAACCGTTTACGTAAAGAAACCACATTTCGCGGCTAACTAGGTGAAACGAGACCTACTAGCCACGAGTTCTGAAATGAAAATCCGAAAATCCAGGATTGTAGAGCTCAAAAAGTAGTGTGAAATCAAGCTAAAAATCACCGAATTCAGAACTTGGAGTCAACGGATATTTATAAAACCGTTTACGTAAAGAAACCACATTTCGCGGCTAACTAGGTGAAACGAGACCTACTAGCCACGAGTTCTAAAATCAAAATCAGAAACTCCAGGATTGTAGAGCTCGAAAAGTAGTGTGAAATCAAGCTAAAAATCACCGAATTCAGAACTCGGAGTCAAAGGATATTCATAAAATCGTTTACGTAAAGAAACCACATTTCGCGGCTGACTAGGTGAAACGACTCCTACTAGTCATGAGTTCTGAAATCAAAATCCGAAACGCCAAGATTGTAGAGCTCGAATATTCATAAAACCGTTTACGTAAAGAAACCACATTTCGCGGCTAACTAGGTGAAACGAGACCTACTAGCCACGAGTTCTGAAATCAAAATCAAAAACGCCAGGATTGTAGAACTCAAAAAGTAGTGTGAAATCAAGACAAAAATCACCGAATTCAGAACTTGGAGTCAACGGATATTTATAAAAGCGTTTACGTAAAGAAACCACATTTCGCGGCTAACTAGGTGAAACGAGACCTACTAGCCACGAGTTCTGAAATCAAAATCCAAAACACCAGGATTGTAGATCTCAAAAAGTAGTGTGAAATCAAGCTAAAAATCACCGAATTCAGAAGTCAGAGCAACGGAAATTCATAAAACCGTTTTCGTAAAAAAACCACATTTCGCGGCTAATTAGGTGAAACGAGAACTACTAGCCACGAGTTCAGAAATCAAAATCCGAAATACCAGGATTGTAGAGCTCGAAAAGTAGTGTGAAATCAAGCTAAAAATCACCGAATTAAGAATTCGGAGCAACGGATATTCATAAAACCGTTTACGTAAAGAAACCACATTTCGCGGCTAACTAGGTGAAACGAGACCTACTAGCCACGAGTTCTGAAATGAAAATCCAAAAATCCAAGATTGTAGAGCTCAAAAAGTAGTGTGAAATCAAGCTAAAAATCACCGAATTCAGAACTTGGGGCCAACGTATATTTATAAAACCGTTTACGTAAAGAAACCACATTTCGCGGCTAACTAGGTGAAACGAGACCTACTAGCCACGAGTTCTGAAATCAAAATCCGAAATGGCAGGATTGTAGAGCTCGAAAAGTAGTGTGAAATCAAGCTAAAAATCACCGAATTCAGAACTCGGAGTCAACGGATATTCATAAAACCGTTTACGTAAAGAAACCACATTTCGCGGCTAACTAGGTGAAACGAGACCTACTAGCCACGAGTTCTGAAATCAAAATCCGAAACTCCAGGATTGTAGAGCTCGAAAAGTAGTGTGAAATCAAGCTAAAAATCACCGAATTCAGAACTCGGAGTCAACGGATATTCATAAAACCGTTTACGTAAAGAAACCACATTTCGCGGCTAACTAGGTGAAACGAGACCTACTAGCCACGAGTTCTGAAATCAAAATCCGAAATACCAGGATTGTAGATCTCGAAAAGTAGTGTGAAATCAAGCTAAAAATCACCGAATTCAGAACTCGGAGTCAACGGATATTCGTAAAACCTTTTACGTAAAAAAACCACATTTCGCGGCTAACTAGGTGAAACGAGACCTACTAGCCACGAGTTCTGAAATCAAAATCCGAAATGCCAGCGTTGTAGATCTCGAAAAGTAGTATGAAATCAAGCTAAAAATCACCGAATTCAGAACTCTGAGCCAACGGATATTCATAAAACCGTTTACGTAAAGAAACCACATTTCGCGGCTAACTAGGTGAAACGAGACCTACTAGCCACGAGTTTTGAAATCAAAATCCGAAACCCCAGGATTGTAGATCACGAAAAGTAGTGTGAAATCAAGCTAAAATTCACCGAATTCAGAACTCGGAGTTAAAGGATATTCATAAAACCGTTTACGTAAAGAAACCACATTTTGCGGCTAACTAGGTGAAATGAGACCTACTAGCCACGAGTTCTGAAATCAAAATCCGAAACGCCAGGATTGTAGAGCTCGAAAAGTGGTGTGAAATCAAGCTAAAAATCACCGAATTCAGAACTTGGAGTCAACGGATATTCGTAAAACCGTTTACGTAAAGAAACCCCATTTCGCGGCTAACTAGGTGAAATGAGACCTACTAGCCACGAGTTCTGAAATCAAAATCCGAAATGCCAGGATTGTAGAGCTCGAAAAGTAGTGTGAAATCAAACTAAAAATCTCCGAATATAGAACTCCGAGTCAACGGATATTCATAAAACCGTTTACGTAAAGAAACCACATTTCGCGGCTAACTAGGTGAAACGAGACCTACTAGCCACGAGTTCTGAAATCAAAATCCGAAACTCCACGATTGTTGTGCTCGAAAAGTAGTGTGAAATCAAGCTAAAAATCTCCGAATTCAGAACTCGGAGTCAACGGATATTCATAAAACCGTTTACGTAAAGAAACCAAATTTCGCGGCTAACTAGGTGAAAAGAGACCTACTAGCCACGAGTTCTGAAATCAAAATCCGAAACGCCAGGATTGTAGATCTCGAAAAGTAGTGTGAAATCAAGCTAAAAATCACCGAATTCAGAACTCGGAGTCAACGGATATTCATAAAACCGTTTACGTAAAGAAACCACATTTCGCGGCTAACTAGGTGAAACGAGACCTACTAGCCACGAGTTCTGAAATCAAAATCCGAAACTCCAGGATTGTAGAGCTCAAAAAGTAGTGTGAAATCAAGCAAAAAACCACCGAATTCAGAACTCGGAGTCAAAGGATATTCATAAAACCGTTTACAGAAAGAAACCACATTTCGCGGCTAACTAGGTGAAACGAGACCTACTAGTCACGAGTTCTGAAATCAAAATCCGAAACGCCAGGATTGTAGAGCTCGAATATTCATAAAACCGTTTACGTAAAGAAACCACATTTCGCGGCTAACTAGGTGAAACGAGATCTACTAGCCCCGAGTTCTGAAATTAAAATCCGAAACTCCTGGATTGTAGATCTCAAAAAGTAGTGTGAAATCAAGCTAAAAATCACCGAATTCAGAAGTCAGAGCAACGGAAATTCATAAAACCGTTTACGTAAAAAAACCACATTTCGCGGCTAACTAGTTGAAACGAGACCTACTAGCCACGATTTCTGAAATCAAAATCCGAAATACCAGGATTGGAGAGCTCGAAAAGTAGTGTGAAATCAAGCTAAAAATCACCGAATTCAGAACTCGGAGCAACGGATATTCATAAAACCGTTTACGTAAAGAAACCACATTTCGCGGCTAACTAGGTGAAACGAGACCTACTAGCCACGAGTTCTGAAATGAAAATCCGAAAATCCAGGATTGTAGAGCTCAAAAAGTAGTGTGAAATCAAGCTAAAAATCACCGAATTCAGAACTCGGAGTCAAAGGATATTCATAAAACCGTTTACAGAAAGAAACCACATTTCGCGGCTAACTAGGTGAAACGAGACCTACTAGTCACGAGTTCTGAAATCAAAATCCGAAACGCCAGGATTGTAGAGCTCGAATATTCAAAAAACCGTTTACGTAAAGAAACCACATTTCGCGGCTAACTAGGTGAAACGAGATCTACTAGCCACGAGTTCTGAAATTAAAATCCGAAACTCCTGGATTGTAGATCTCAAAAAGTAGTGTGAAATCAAGCTAAAAATCACCGAATTCAGAAGTCAGAGCAACGGAAATTCATAAAACCGTTTTTGTAAAAAAACCACATTTCGCGGCTAACTAGGTGAAACGAGACCTACTAGCCACGAGTTCTGAAATCAAAATCCGAAATACCACGATTGTAGAGCTCGAAAAGTAGTGTGAAATCAAGCTAAAAATCACCGAATTCAGAACTCGGAGCAACGGATAATCATAAAACCGTTTACGTAAAGAAACCACATTTCGCGGCTAACTAGGTGAAACGAGACCTACTAGCCACGAGTTCTGAAATGAATATCCAAAACGCCAGGATTGTAGAGCTCGAAAAGTAGTGTGAAATCAAGCTAAAAATCACCGAATTCAGAAGTCGGAGTCAACGGATATTCATAAAACCGTTTACGTAAAGAAACCACATTTCGCGGCTAACTAGGTGAAACGAGACCTACTAGCCACGAGTTCTGAAATCAAAATCCAAAACGCCAGGATTGTAGATCTCAAAAAGTAGTGTGAAATCAAGCTAAAAATCACCGAATTCAGAAGTCAGAGCAACGGAAATTCATAAAACCGTTTTCGTAAAAAAACCACATTTCACGGCTAACTAGGTGAAACGAGACCTACTAGCCACGAGTTCTGAAATCAAAATCCGAAATACCAGGATTGTAGAGCTCAAAAAGTAGTGTGAAATCAAGCTAAAAATCACCGAATTCAGAACTCGGAGCAACGGATAATCATAAAACCGTTTACGTAAAGAAACCACATTTCGCGGCTAACTAGGTGAAACGAGACCTACTAGCCACGAGTTCTGAAATGAATATCCAAAAATCCAAGATTGTAGAGCTCAAAAAGTAGTGTGAAATCAAGCTAAAAATCACCGAATTCAGAACTTGGGGTCAACGGATATTTATAAAACCGTTTACGTAAAGAAACCACATTTCGCGGCTAACTAGGTGAAACGGGACCTACTAGCCACGAGTTCTGAAATCAAAATCCGAAATGGCAGGATTGTAGAGCTCGAAATGTAGTATGAAATCAAGCTAAAAATCACCGAATTCAGAACTGGGAGTCAACGGATATTCATAAAACCGTTTACGTAAAGAAACCATATTTCGCGGCTAACTAGGTGAAACGAGACCTACTAGCCACGTGTTCTGAAATCAAAATCCGAAACTCCAGGATTGTAGAGCTCGAAAAGTAGTGTGAAATCAAGCTAAAAATCACCGAATTCAGAACTCGGAGTCAACGGATATTCATAAAACCGTTTACGTAAAGAAATCACATTTCGCGGCTAACTAGGTGAAACGAGACCTACTAGCCACGAGTTCTGAAATCAAAATCCGAAACACCAGGATTGTAGATCTCGAAAAGTAGTGTGAAATCAAGCTAAAAATCACTGAATTCAGAACTCGGAGTCAACGGATATTCGTAAAACCTTTTACGTAAAAAAACCACATTTCGCGGCTAACTAGGTGAAACGAGGACTACTAGCCACGAGTTCTGAAATCAAAATCCGAAATGCCAGCATTGTAGATCTCGAAAAGTAGTATGAAATCAAGCTAAAAATCACCGAATTCAGAACTCTGAGCCAACGGATATTCATAAAACCGTTTACGTAAAGAAACCACATTTCGCGGCTAACTAGGTGAAACGAGACCTACTAGCCACGAGTTCTAAAATCAAAATCCGAAACACCAGGATTGTAGATCACGAAAAGTAGTGTGAAATCAAGCTAAAATTCACCGAATTCAGAACTCGGAGTTAAAGGATATTCATAAAACCGTTTACGTAAAAAAACCACATTTCGCGGCTAACTAGGTGAAACGAGACCTACTAGCCACGAGTTCTGAAATCAAAATCCGAAATACCAGGATTGTAGAGCTCGAAAAGTAGTGTGAAATCAAGCTAAAAATCACCGAATTCAGAACTCGGAGCAACGGATATTAATAAAACCGTTTACGTAAAGAAACCACATTTCGCGGCTAACTAGGTGAAACGAGACCTACTAGCCACGAGTTCTGAAATGAAAATCCGAAAATCCAGGATTGTAGAGCTCAAAAAGTAGTGTGAAATCAAGCTAAAAATCACCGAATTCAGAACTTGGAGTCAACGGATATTTATAAAACCGTTTACGTAAAGAAACCACATTTCGCGGCTAACTAGGTGAAACGAGACCTACTAGCCACGAGTTCTAAAATCAAAATCAGAAACTCCAGGATTGTAGAGCTCGAAAAGTAGTGTGAAATCAAGCTAAAAATCACCGAATTCAGAACTCGGAGTCAAAGGATATTCATAAAATCGTTTACGTAAAGAAACCACATTTCGCGGCTGACTAGGTGAAACGACTCCTACTAGTCATGAGTTCTGAAATCAAAATCCGAAACGCCAAGATTGTAGAGCTCGAATATTCATAAAACCGTTTACGTAAAGAAACCACATTTCGCGGCTAACTAGGTGAAACGAGACCTACTAGCCACGAGTTCTGAAATCAAAATCCGAAATACCAGGATTGTAGAGCTCGAAAAGTAGTGTGAAATCAAGCTAAAAATCACCGAATTCAGAACTCGGAGCAACGGATATTAATAAAACCGTTTACGTAAAGAAACCACATTTCGCGGCTAACTAGGTGAAACGAGACCTACTAGCCACGAGTTCTGAAATGAAAATCCGAAAATCCAGGATTGTAGAGCTCAAAAAGTAGTGTGAAATCAAGCTAAAAATCACCGAATTCAGAACTTGGAGTCAACGGATATTTATAAAAGCGTTTACGTAAAGAAACCACATTTCGCGGCTAACTAGGTGAAACGAGACCTACTAGCCACGAGTTCTGAAATCAAAATCCAAAACACCAGGATTGTAGATCTCAAAAAGTAGTGTGAAATCAAGCTAAAAATCACCGAATTCAGAAGTCAGAGCAACGGAAATTCATAAAACCGTTTTCGTAAAAAAACCACATTTCGCGGCTAATTAGGTGAAACGAGAACTACTAGCCACGAGTTCAGAAATCAAAATCCGAAATACCAGGATTGTAGAGCTCGAAAAGTAGTGTGAAATCAAGCTAAAAATCACCGAATTAAGAATTCGGAGCAACGGATATTCATAAAACCGTTTACGTAAAGAAACCACATTTCGCGGCTAACTAGGTGAAACGAGACCTACTAGCCACGAGTTCTGAAATGAAAATCCAAAAATCCAAGATTGTAGAGCTCAAAAAGTAGTGTGAAATCAAGCTAAAAATCACCGAATTCAGAACTTGGGGCCAACGTATATTTATAAAACCGTTTACGTAAAGAAACCACATTTCGCGGCTAACTAGGTGAAACGAGACCTACTAGCCACGAGTTCTGAAATCAAAATCCGAAATGGCAGGATTGTAGAGCTCGAAAAGTAGTGTGAAATCAAGCTAAAAATCACCGAATTCAGAACTCGGAGTCAACGGATATTCATAAAACCGTTTACGTAAAGAAACCACATTTCGCGGCTAACTAGGTGAAACGAGACCTACTAGCCACGAGTTCTGAAATCAAAATCCGAAACTCCAGGATTGTAGAGCTCGAAAAGTAGTGTGAAATCAAGCTAAAAATCACCGAATTCAGAACTCGGAGTCAACGGATATTCATAAAACCGTTTACGTAAAGAAACCACATTTCGCGGCTAACTAGGTGAAACGAGACCTACTAGCCACGAGTTCTGAAATCAAAATCCGAAATACCAGGATTGTAGATCTCGAAAAGTAGTGTGAAATCAAGCTAAAAATCACCGAATTCAGAACTCGGAGTCAACGGATATTCGTAAAACCTTTTACGTAAAAAAAACCACATTTCGCGGCTAACTAGGTGAAACGAGACCTACTAGCCACGAGTTCTGAAATCAAAATCCGAAATGCCAGCGTTGTAGATCTCGAAAAGTAGTATGAAATCAAGCTAAAAATCACCGAATTCAGAACTCTGAGCCAACGGATATTCATAAAACCGTTTACGTAAAGAAACCACATTTCGCGGCTAACTAGGTGAAACGAGACCTACTAGCCACGAGTTTTCAAATCAAAATCCGAAACCCCAGGATTGTAGATCACGAAAAGTAGTGTGAAATCAAGCTAAAATTCACCGAATTCAGAACTCGGAGTTAAAGGATATTCATAAAACCGTTTACGTAAAGAAACCACATTTTGCGGCTAACTAGGTGAAATGAGACCTACTAGCCACGAGTTCTGAAATCAAAATCCGAAACGCCAGGATTGTAGAGCTCGAAAAGTGGTGTGAAATCAAGCTAAAAATCACCGAATTCAGAACTTGGAGTCAACGGATATTCGTAAAACCGTTTACGTAAAGAAACCCCATTTCGCGGCTAACTAGGTGAAATGAGACCTACTAGCCACGAGTTCTGAAATCAAAATCCGAAATGCCAGGATTGTAGAGCTCGAAAAGTAGTGTGAAATCAAACTAAAAATCTCCGAATATAGAACTCCGAGTCAACGGATATTCATAAAACCGTTTACGTAAAGAAACCACATTTCGCGGCTAACTAGGTGAAACGAGACCTACTAGCCACGAGTTCTGAAATCAAAATCCGAAACTCCACGATTGTTGTGCTCGAAAAGTAGTGTGAAATCAAGCTAAAAATCTCCGAATTCAGAACTCGGAGTCAACGGATATTCATAAAACCGTTTACGTAAAGAAACCAAATTTCGCGGCTAACTAGGTGAAAAGAGACCTACTAGCCACGAGTTCTGAAATCAAAATCCGAAACGCCAGGATTGTAGATCTCGAAAAGTAGTGTGAAATCAAGCTAAAAATCACCGAATTCAGAACTCGGAGTCAACGGATATTCATAAAACCGTTTACGTAAAGAAACCACATTTCGCGGCTAACTAGGTGAAACGAGACCTACTAGCCACGAGTTCTGAAATCAAAATCCGAAACTCCAGGATTGTAGAGCTCAAAAAGTAGTGTGAAATCAAGCAAAAAACCACCGAATTCAGAACTCGGAGTCAAAGGATATTCATAAAACCGTTTACAGAAAGAAACCACATTTCGCGGCTAACTAGGTGAAACGAGACCTACTAGTCACGAGTTCTGAAATCAAAATCCGAAACGCCAGGATTGTAGAGCTCGAATATTCATAAAACCGTTTACGTAAAGAAACCACATTTCGCGGCTAACTAGGTGAAACGAGATCTACTAGCCCCGAGTTCTGAAATTAAAATCCGAAACTCCTGGATTGTAGATCTCAAAAAGTAGTGTGAAATCAAGCTAAAAATCACCGAATTCAGAAGTCAGAGCAACGGAAATTCATAAAACCGTTTACGTAAAAAAACCACATTTCGCGGCTAACTAGTTGAAACGAGACCTACTAGCCACGATTTCTGAAATCAAAATCCGAAATACCAGGATTGGAGAGCTCGAAAAGTAGTGTGAAATCAAGCTAAAAATCACCGAATTCAGAACTCGGAGCAACGGATATTCATAAAACCGTTTACGTAAAGAAACCACATTTCGCGGCTAACTAGGTGAAACGAGACCTACTAGCCACGAGTTCTGAAATGAAAATCCGAAAATCCAGGATTGTAAAGCTCAAAAAGTAGTGTGAAATCAAGCTAAAAATCACCGAATTCAGAACTCGGAGTCAAAGGATATTCATAAAACCGTTTACAGAAAGAAACCACATTTCGCGGCTAACTAGGTGAAACGAGACCTACTAGTCACGAGTTCTGAAATCAAAATCCGAAATGCCAGGATTGTAGAGCTCGAATATTCAAAAAACCGTTTACGTAAAGAAACCACATTTCGCGGCTAACTAGGTGAAACGAGATCTACTAGCCACGAGTTCTGAAATTAAAATCCGAAACTCCTGGATTGTAGATCTCAAAAAGTAGTGTGAAATCAAGCTAAAAATCACCGAATTCAGAAGTCAGAGCAACGGAAATTCATAAAACCGTTTTTGTAAAAAAACCACATTTCGCGGCTAACTAGGTGAAACGAGACCTACTAGCCACGAGTTCTGAAATCAAAATCCGAAATACCACGATTGTAGAGCTCGAAAAGTAGTGTGAAATCAAGCTAAAAATCACCGAATTCAGAACTCGGAGCAACGGATATTCATAAAACCGTTTACGTAAAGAAACCACATTTCGCGGCAAACTAGGTGAAACGAGACCTACTAGCCACGAGTTCTGAAATGAAAATCCGAAAATCCAGGATTGTAGAGCTCAAAAAGTAGTGTGAAATCAAGCTAAAAATCACCGAATTCAGAACTGGGAGTCAACGGATATTTATAAAACCGTTTACGTAAAGAAACCACATTTCGCGGCTAACTAGGTGAAATGAGACCTACTAGCCACGAGTTCTGAAATCAAAATCAGAAACACCAGGATTGTAGATCTCGAAAAGTACTGTGAAATCAAGCTAAAAATCACCGAATTCAGAACTCGGAGTCAACGGATATTCATAAAACCGTTTACATAAAAAAACCACATTTCGCGGCTAAATAGGTGAAACGAGACCTACTAGCCACGAGTTCTGAAATCAAAATCCGAAATGCCAGCATTGTAGATCTCGAAAAGTAGTGTGAAATCAAGCTAAAAATCACCGAATTCAGAACTCTGAGTCAACGAATATTCATAAAACCGTTTACGTAAAGAAACCACGTTTTGCGGCTAACTAGGTGAAACGAGAGCTACTAGCTATGAGTTCTGAAATCAAAATCCGAAATGCCAGGATTGTAGAGCTCGAAAAGTAGTGTGAAATCAAGCTAAAATTCACCGAATTCAGAACCCGGAGTTAAAGTATATTCATAAAACCGTTTACGTAAAGAAACCACATTTTGCGGCTAACTAGGTGAAATGAGACCTACTAGCCACGAGTTCTGAAATCAAAATCCGAAACGCCAGGATTGTAGAGCTCGAAAAGTGGTGTGAAATCAAGCTAAAAATCACCGAATTCAGAACTTGGAGTCAACGAATATTCATAAAACCGTTTACGTAAAGAAACCCCATTTCGCGGCTAACTAGGTGAAATGAGACCTACTAGCCACGAGTTCTGAAATCAAAATCCGAATTGCCAGGATTGTAGAGCTCGAAAAGTAGTGTGAAATCAAACTAAAAATCACCGAATATAGAACTCCGAGTCAACGGATATTCATAAAACCGTTTACGTAAAGAAACCACATTTCGCGGCAAACTAGGTGAAATGAGACCTACTAGCCACGAGTTCTGAAATAAAAATCCGAAACACCAGGATTGTAGAGCTCGAAAAGTAGTGTGAAATCAAGCTAAAAATCACCGAATTCAGAAGTCGGAGTCAACGGATATTCATAAAACCGTTTACGTAAAGAAACCACATTTCGCGGCTAACTAGGTGAAACGAGACCTACTAGCCACGAGTTCTGAAATCAAAATCCAAAACGCCAGGATTGTAGATCTCAAAAAGTAGTGTGAAATCAAGCTAAAAATCACCGAATTCAGAAGTCAGAGCAACGGAAATTCATAAAACCGTTTTCGTAAAAAAACCACATTTCACGGCTAACTAGGTGAAACGAGACCTACTAGCCACGAGTTCTGAAATCAAAATCCGAAATACCGGGATTGTAGAGCTCGAAAAGTAGTGTGAAATCAAGCTAAAAATCACCGAATTCAGAACTCGGAGCAACGGATAATCATAAAACCGTTTACGTAAAGAAACCACATTTCGCGGCTAACTAGGTGAAACGAGACCTACTATCCACGAGTTCTGAAATGAATATCCAAAAATCCAAGATTGTAGAGCTCAAAAAGTAGTGTGAAATCAAACTAAAAATCACCGAATTCAGAACTTGGGGTCAACGGATATTTATAAAACCGTTTACGTAAAGAAACCACATTTCGCGGCTAACTAGGTGAAACGGGACCTACTAGCCACGAGTTCTGAAATCAAAATCCGAAATGGCAGGATTGTAGAGCTCGAAATGTAGTATGAAATCAAGCTAAAAATCACCGAATTCAGAACTCGGAGTCAACGGATATTCATAAAACCGTTTACGTAAAGAAACCACATTTCGCGGCTAACTAGGTGAAACGAGACCTACTAGCCACGTGTTCTGAAATCAAAATCCGAAACTCCAGGATTGTAGAGCTCGAAAAGTAGTGTGAAATCAAGCTAAAAATCACCGAATTCAGAACTCGGAGTCAACGGATATTCATAAAACCGTTTACGTAAAGAAATCACATTTCGCGGCTAACTAGGTGAAACGAGACCTACTAGCCACGAGTTCTGAAATCAAAATCCGAAACACCAGGATTGTAGATCTCGAAAAGTAGTGTGAAATCAAGCTAAAAATCACTGAATTCAGAACTCGGAGTCAACGGATATTCGTAAAACCTTTTACGTAAAAAAACCACATTTCGCGGCTAACTAGGTGAAACGAGGACTACTAGCCACGAGTTCTGAAATCAAAATCCGAAATGCCAGCATTGTAGATCTCGAAAAGTAGTATGAAATCAAGCTAAAAATCACCGAATTCAGAACTCTGAGCCAACGGATATTCATAAAACCGTTTACGTAAAGAAACCACATTTCGCGGCTAACTAGGTGAAACGAGACCTACTAGCCACGAGTTCTAAAATCAAAATCCGAAACACCAGGATTGTAAATCACGAAAAGTAGTGTGAAATCAAGCTAAAATTCACCGAATTCAGAACTCGGAGTTAAAGGATATTCATAAAACCGTTTACGTAAAAAAACCACATTTCGCGGCTAACTAGGTGAAACGAGACCTACTAGCCACGAGTTCTGAAATCAAAATCCGAAATACCAGGATTGTAGAGCTCGAAAAGTAGTGTGAAATCAAGCTAAAAATCACCGAATTCAGAACTCGGAGCAACGGATATTAATAAAACCGTTTACGTAAAGAAACCACATTTCGCGGCTAACTAGGTGAAACGAGACCTACTAGCCACGAGTTCTGAAATGAAAATCCGAAAATCCAGGATTGTAGAGCTCAAAAAGTAGTGTGAAATCAAGCTAAAAATCACCGAATTCAGAACTTGGAGTCAACGGATATTTATAAAACCGTTTACGTAAAGAAACCACATTTCGCGGCTAACTAGGTGAAACGAGACCTACTAGCCACGAGTTCTAAAATCAAAATCAGAAACTTCAGGATTGTAGAGCTCGAAAAGTAGTGTGAAATCAAGCTAAAAATCACCGAATTCAGAACTCGGAGTCAAAGGATATTCATAAAATCGTTTACGTAAAGAAACCACATTTCGCGGCTGACTAGGTGAAACGACACCTACTAGTCATGAGTTCTGAAATCAAAATCCGAAACGCCAAGATTGTAGAGCTCGAATATTCATAAAACCGTTTACGTAAAGAAACCACATTTCGCGGCTAACTAGGTGAAACGAGACCTACTAGCCACGAGTTCTGAAATCAAAATCAAAAACGCCAGGATTGTAGAACTCAAAAAGTAGTGTGAAATCAAGATAAAAATCACCGAATTCAGAACTTGGAGTCAACGGATATTTATAAAAGCGTTTACGTAAAGAAACCACATTTCGCGGCAAACTAGGTGAAACGAGACCTACTAGCCACGAGTTCTGAAATCAAAATCCAAAACACCAGGATTGTAGATCTCAAAAAGTAGTGTGAAATCAAGCTAAAAATCACCGAATTCAGAAGTCAGAGCAACAGAAATTCATAAAACCGTTTTCGTAAAAAAACCACATTTCGCGGCTAACTAGGTGAAACGAGAACTACTAGCCACGAGTTCAGAAATCAAAATCCGAAATACCAGGATTGTAGAGCTCGAAAAGTAGTGTGAAATCAAGCTAAAAATCACCGAATTAAGAATTCGGAGCAACGGATATTCATAAAACCGTTTACGTAAAGAAACCACATTTCGCGGCTAACTAGGTGAAACGAGACCTACTAGCCACGAGTTCTGAAATGAAAATCCGAAAATCCAAGATTGTAGAGCTCAAAAAGTAGTGTGAAATCAAGCTAAAAATCACCGAATTCAGAACTTGGGGTCAACGTATATTTATAAAACCGTTTACGTAAAGAAACCACATTTCGCGGCTAACTAGGTGAAACGAGACCTACTAGCCACGAGTTCTGAAATCAAAATCCGAAATGGCAGGATTGTAGAGCTCGAAAATTAGTGTGAAATCAAGCTAAAAATCACCGAATTCAGAACTCGGAGTCAACGGATATTCATAAAACCGTTTACGTAAAGAAACCACATTTCGCGGCTAACTAGGTGAAACGAGACCTACTAGCCACGAGTTCTGAAATCGAAATCCGAAACTCCAGGATTGTAGAGCTCAAAAAGTAGTGTGAAATCAAGCTAAAAATCACCGAATTCAGAACTCGGAGTCAACGGATATTCATAAAACCGTTTACGTAAAGAAACCACATTTCGCGGCTAACTAGGTGAAACGAGACCTACTAGCCACGAGTTCTGAAATCAAAATCCGAAACACCAGGATTGTAGATCTCGAAAAGTAGTGTGAAATCAAGCTAAAAATCACCGAATTCAGAACTCGGAGTCAACGGATATTCGTAAAACCTTTTACGTAAAAAAACCACATTTCGCGGCTAACTAGGTGAACGAGACCTACTAGCCACGAGTTTTGAAATCAAAAAACGAAACACCAGGATTGTAGATCACGAAAAGTAGTGTGAAATCAAGCTAAAATTCACCGAATTCAGAACTCGGAGTTAAAGGATATTCATAAAACCGTTTACGTAAAGAAACCACATTTTGCGGCTAACTAGGTGAAATGAGACCTACTAGCCACGAGTTCTGAAATCAAAATCCGAAACGCTAGGATTGTAGAGCTCGAAAAGTGGTGTGAAATCAAGCTAAAAATCACCGAATTCAGAACTTGGAGTCAACGGATATTCGTAAAACCGTTTACGTAAAGAAACCCCATTTCGCGGCTAACTAGGTGAAATGAGACCTACTAGCCACGAGTTCTGAAATCAAAATCCGAAATGCCAGGATTGTAGAGCTCGAAAAGTAGTTTGAAATCAAACTAAAAATCTCCGAATATAGAACTCCGAGTCAACGGATATTCATAAAACCGTTTACGTAAAGAAACCACATTTCGCGGCTAACTAGGTGAAACGAGACCTACTAGCCACGAGTTCTGAAATCAAAATCCGAAACTCCACGATTGTTGTGCTCGAAAAGTAGTGTGAAATCAAGCTAAAAATCACCGAATTCAGAACTCGGAGTCAACGGATATTCATAAAACCGTTTACGTAAAGAAACCAAATTTCGCGGCTAACTAGGTGAAAAGAGACCTACTAGCCACGAGTTCTGAAATCAAAATCCGAAACGCCAGGATTGTAGATCTCGAAAAGTAGTGTGAAATCAAGCTAAAAATCACCGAATTCAGAACTCGGAGTCAACGGATATTCATAAAACCGTTTACGTAAAGAAACCACATTTCGCGGCTAACTAGGTGAAACGAGACCTACTAGCCACGAGTTCTGAAATCAAAATCCGAAACTCCAGGATTGTAGAGCTCAAAAAGTAGTGTGAAATCAAGCAAAAAACCACCGAATTCAGAACTCGGAGTCAAAGGATATTCATAAAACCGTTTACAGAAAGAAACCACATTTCGCGGCTAACTAGGTGAAACGAGACCTACTAGTCACGAGTTCTGAAATCAAAATCCGAAACGCCAGGATTGTAGAGCTCGAATATTCATAAAACCGTTTACGTAAAGAAACCACATTTCGCGGCTAACTAGGTGAAACGAGATCTACTAGCCCCGAGTTCTGAAATTAAAATCCGAAACTCCTGGATTGTAGATCTCAAAAAGTAGTGTGAAATCAAGCTAAAAATCACCGAATTCAGAAGTCAGAGCAACGGAAATTCATAAAACCGTTTACGTAAAAAAACCACATTTCGCGGCTAACTAGTTGAAACGAGACCTACTAGCCACGATTTCTGAAATCAAAATCCGAAATACCAGGATTGGAGAGCTCGAAAAGTAGTGTGAAATCAAGCTAAAAATCACCGAATTCAGAACTCGGAGCAACGAATATTCATAAAACCGTTTACGTAAAGAAACCACATTTCGCGGCTAACTAGGTGAAACGAGACCTACTAGCCACGAGTTCTGAAATGAAAATCCGAAAATCCAGGATTGTAGAGCTCAAAAAGTAGTGTGAAATCAAGCTAAAAATCACCGAATTCAGAACTCGGAGTCAAAGGATATTCATAAAACCGTTTACAGAAAGAAACCACATTTCGCGGCTAACTAGGTGAAACGAGACCTACTAGTCACGAGTTCTGAAATCAAAATCCGAAACGCCAGGATTGTAGAGCTCGAATATTCAAAAAACCGTTTACGTAAAGAAACCACATTTCGCGGCTAACTAGGTGAAACGAGATCTACTAGCCACGAGTTCTGAAATTAAAATCCGAAACTCCTGGATTGTAGATCTCAAAAAGTAGTGTGAAATCAAGCTAAAAATCACCGAATTCAGAAGTCAGAGCAACGGAAATTCGTAAAACCGTTTACAGAAAGAAACCACATTTCGCGGCTAACTAGGTGAAACGAGACCTACTAGTCACGAGTTCTGAAATCAAAATCCGAAACGCCAGGATTGTAGATCTCGAATATTCAAAAAACCGTTTACGTAAAGAAACCACATTTCGCGGCTAACTAGGTGAAACGAGATCTACTAGCCACGATTTCTGAAATTAAAATCCGAAACTCCTGGATTGTAGATCTCAAAAAGTAGTGTGAAATCAAGCTAAAAATCACCGAATTCAGAAGTCAGAGCAACGGAAATTCATAAAACCGTTTACGTAAAAAAACCACATTTCGCGGCTAACTAGTTGAAACGAGACCTACTAGCCACAATTTCTGAAATCAAAATCCGAAATACCACGATTGTAGAGCTCGAAAAGTAGTGTGAAATCAAGCTAAAAATCACCGAATTCAGAACTCGGAGCAACGGATATTCATTAAACCGTTTACGTAAAGAAACCACATTTCGCGGCTAACTAGGTGAAACGAGACCTACTAGCCACGAGTTCTGAAATCAAAATCAAAAACGCCAGGATTGTAGAACTCAAAAAGTAGTGTGAAATCAAGATAAAAATCACCGAATTCAGAACTTGGAGTCAACGGATATTTATAAAAGCGTTTACGTAAAGAAACCACATTTCGCGGCAAACTAGGTGAAACGAGACCTACTAGCCACGAGTTCTGAAATCAAAATCCAAAACACCAGGATTGTAGATCTCAAAAAGTAGTGTGAAATCAAGCTAAAAATCACCGAATTCAGAAGTCAGAGCAACAGAAATTCATAAAACCGTTTTCGTAAAAAAACCACATTTCGCGGCTAACTAGGTGAAACGAGAACTACTAGCCACGAGTTCAGAAATCAAAATCCGAAATACCAGGATTGTAGAGCTCGAAAAGTAGTGTGAAATCAAGCTAAAAATCACCGAATTAAGAATTCGGAGCAACGGATATTCATAAAACCGTTTACGTAAAGAAACCACATTTCGCGGCTAACTAGGTGAAACGAGACCTACTAGCCACGAGTTCTGAAATGAAAATCCGAAAATCCAAGATTGTAGAGCTCAAAAAGTAGTGTGAAATCAAGCTAAAAATCACCGAATTCAGAACTTGGGGTCAACGTATATTTATAAAACCGTTTACGTAAAGAAACCACATTTCGCGGCTAACTAGGTGAAACGAGACCTACTAGCCACGAGTTCTGAAATCAAAATCCGAAATGGCAGGATTGTAGAGCTCGAAAATTAGTGTGAAATCAAGCTAAAAATCACCGAATTCAGAACTCGGAGTCAACGGATATTCATAAAACCGTTTACGTAAAGAAACCACATTTCGCGGCTAACTAGGTGAAACGAGACCTACTATCCACGAGTTCTGAAATCAAAATCCGAAACTCCAGGATTGTAGAGCTCGAAAAGTAGTGTGAAATCAAGCTAAAAATCACCGAATTCAGAACTCGGAGTCAACGGATATTCATAAAACCGTTTACGTAAAGAAACCACATTTCGCGGCTAACTAGGTGAAACGAGACCTACTAGCCACGAGTTCTGAAATCAAAATCCGAAACACCAGGATTGTAGATCTCGAAAAGTAGTGTGAAATCAAGCTAAAAATCACCGAATTCAGAACTCGGAGTCAACGGATATTCGTAAAACCTTTTACGTAAAAAAACCACATTTCGCGGCTAACTAGGTGAAACGAGACCTACTAGCCACGAGTTCTGAAATCAAAATCCGAAATGCCAGCATTGTAGATCTCGAAAAGTAGTATGAAATCAAGCTAAAAATCACCGAATTCAGAACTCTGAGCCAACGGATATTCATAAAACCGTTTACGTAAAGAAACCACATTTCGCGGCTAACTAGTTGAAACGAGACATACTAGCTACGATTTCTGAAATCAAAATCCGAAATACCAGGATTGGAGAGCTCGAAAAGTAGTGTGAAATCAAGCTAAAAATCACCGAATTCAGAACTCGGAGCAACGGATATTCATAAAACCGTTTACGTAAAGAAACCACATTTCGCGGCTAACTAGGTGAAACGAGACCTACTAGCCACGAGTTCTGAAATGAAAATCCGAAAATCCAGGATTGTAGAGCTCAAAAAGTAGTGTGAAATCAAGCTAAAAATCACCGAATTCAGAACTCGGAGTCAAAGGATATTCATAAAACCGTTTACAGAAAGAAACCACATTTCGCGGCTAACTAGGTGAAACGAGACCTACTAGTCACGAGTTCTGAAATCAAAATCCGAAACGCCAGGATTGTAGAGCTCGAATCTTCAAAAAACCGTTTACGTAAAGAAACCACATTTCGCGGCTAACTAGGTGAAACGAGATCTACTAGCCACGAGTTCTGAAATTAAAATCCGAAACTCCTGGATTGTAGATCTCAAAAAGTAGTGTGAAATCAAGCTAAAAATCACCGAATTCAGAAGTCAGAGCAACGGAAATTCATAAAACCGTTTACGTAAAAAAACCACATTTCGCGGCTAACTAGTTGAAACGAGACCTACTAGCCACGATTTCTGAAATCAAAATCCGAAATACCACGATTGTAGAGCTCGAAAAGTAGTGTGAAATCAAGCTAAAAATCACCGAATTCAGAACTCGGAGCAACGGATATTCATAAAACCGTTTACGTAAAGAAACCACATTTTGCGGCTAACTAGGTGAAACGAGACCTACTAGCCACGAGTTTTGAAATGAAAATCCGAAAATCCAGGATTGTAGAGCTCAAAAAGTAGTGTGAAATCAAGCTAAAAATCACCGAATTCAGAACTTGGAGTCAACGGATATTTATCAAACCGTTTACGTAAAGAAACCACATTTCGCGGCTAACTAGGTGAAACGAGACCTACTAGCCACGAGTTATGAAATCAAAATCCGAAATGGCAGGATTGTAGAGTTCAAAAAGTAGTGTGAAATCAAGCTAAAAATCACCGAATTCGGAACTCGGAGTCAACGGATATTCATAAAACCGTTTACGTAAAGAAACCACATTTCGCGGCTAACTAGGTGAAACGAGACCTACTAGCCACGAGTTCTGAAATCAAAATCCGAAAATCCAGGATTGTAGAGCTTGAAAAGTAGTGTGAAATCAAGCTAAAAATCACCGAATTCAGAAGTCGGAGTCAACGAATATTCATAAAACCGTTTACGTAAAGAAACCACGTTTCGCGGCTAACTAGGTGAAACGAGAGCTACTAGCCACGAGTTCTGAATTCAAAATCCGAAACGCCATGATTGTAGATCTCGAAAAGTAGTGTGAAATCAAGCTAAAAATCACCGAATTCAGAACTCTGAGTCAACGGATATTCATAAAACGGTTTACGTAAAGAAACTACATTTTGCGGCTAACTAGGTGAAACGAGACCTACTAGCCACGAGTTCTGAAATCAAAATCCAAAACACCAGGATTGTAGATCTCAAAAAGTAGTGTGAAATCAAGCTGAAAATCACCGAATTCATAACTCGGAGTCAACGGATATTCATAAAACCGTTTACGTAAAGAAACCACATTTCTCGTCTAACTAGGTGAAATGATACCTACTAGCCACGAGTTCTGAAATCAAAATCCGAAACGCCAGTATTGTAGAGCTCAAAAAGTAGTATGAAATCAAGCTAAAAATCACCGAATTCGGAACTCGAAGTCAATGGATATTCATAAAACCGTTTACGTAAAGAAACCACATTTCGCGGCTAACTAGGTGAAACGAGACCTACTAGCCACGAGTTCTGAAATCAAAATCCGAAACCCCAGGATTGTAGATCTCGAAAAGTAGTGTGAAATCAAGCTAAAATTCACCGAATTCAGAACTCGGAGTTAAAGGATATTCGTAAAACCGTTTACGTAAAGAAACCACATTTTGCGGCTAACTAGGTGAAATGAGACCTACTAGCCACGAGTTCTGAAATCAAAATCCGAAACGCCAGGATTGTAGAGCTCGAAAAGTGGTGTGAAATAAAGCTAAAAATCACCGAATTCAGAACTTGGAGTCAACGGATATTCATAAAACCGTTTACGTAAAGAAACCGCATTTCGCGGCTAACTAGGTGAAATGAGACCTACTAGCCACGAGTTCTGAAATCAAAATCCGAAATGCCAGGATTGTACATCTCGAAAAGTAGTGTGAAATCAAGCTAAAAATCACCGAATTCAGAACTCGGAGTAAACGGATATTCATAAAACCGTTTACGTAAAAAAACCACATTTCGCGGCTAACTAGGTGAAACGAGACCTACTAGCCACGAGTTCTGAAATCCAAATCCGAAATCCAAATCCGAAATGCCAGCATTGTAGATCTCGAAAAGTAGTGTGAAATCAAGCTAAAAATCACCGAATTCAGAACTCTGAGTCAACGAATATTCATAAAACCGTTTACGTAAAGAAAACCACGTTTCGCGGCTAACTAGGTGAAACGAGAGCTACTAGCTACGAGTTTTGAAATCAAAATCCGAAATGCCAGGATTGTAGAGCTCGAAAAGTAGTGTGAAATCAAGCTAAAATTCACCGAATTCAGAACTCGGAGTTAAAGGATATTCGTAAAACCGTTTGCGTAAAGAAACCACATTTTGCGGCTAACTAGGTGAAATGAGACCTACTAGCCACGAGTTCTGAAATCAAAATCCGAAACGCCAGGATTGTAGAGCTCGAAAAGTGGTGTGAAATCAAGCTAAAAATCACCGAATTCAGAACTTGGAGTCAACGGATATTCATAAAACCGTTTACGTAAAGAAACCGCATTTCGCGGCTAACTAGGTGAAATGAGACCTACTAGCCACGAGTTCTGAAATCAAAATCCGAAATGCCAGGATTGTAGAGCTCGAAAAGTAGTGTGAAATCAAAGTAAAAATCAAGAATATAGAACTCCGAGTCAACGGATATTCGTAAAACCGTTTACGTAAAGAAACCACATTTCGCGGCTAACTAGGTGAAACGAGACCTACTAGCCACGACTTCTGAAATCAAAATCCGAAACTCCACGATTGTAGAGCTCGAAAAGTGGTGTGAAATCAAGGTAAAAATCACCAAATTCAGAACTTGGAGTCAACGGATATTCATAAAACCGTTTACGTAAAGAAACCGCATTTCGCGGCTAACTAGGTGAAATGAGACCTACTAGCCACGAGTTCTGAAATCAAAATCCGAAATGCCAGGATTGTAGAGCTCGAAAAGTAGTGTGAAATCAAACTAAAAATCACCGAGTATAGAACTCCGAGTCAACGGATATTCATAAAACCGTTTACGTAAAGAAACCACATTTCGCGGCTAACTAGGTGAAACGAGACCTACTAGCCACGAGTTCTGAAATCAAAATCCGAAACGCCAGGATTGTAGAGCTCGAAAAGTGGTGTGAAATCAAGCTAAAAATCACCGAATTCTGAACTCGGAGTAAACGGATATTCATAAAACCGTTTACGTAAAAAAACCACATTTCGCGGCTAACTAGGTGAAACGAGACCTACTAGCCACGAGTTCTGAAATCCAAATCCAAAATCCAAATCCGAAATGCCAGCATTGTAGATCTCGAAAAGTAGTGTGAAATCAAGATAAAAATCACCGAATTCAGAACTCTGAGTCAACGAATATTCATAAAACCGTTTACGTAAAGAAAACCACGTTTCGCGGCTAACTAGGTGAAACGAGAGCTACTAGCTACGAGTTCTGAAATCAAAATCCGAAATGCCAGGATTGTAGAGCTCGAAAAGTAGTGTGAAATCAAGCTAAAATTCACCGAATTCAGAACTCGGAGTTAAAGGATATTCGTAAAACCGTTTGCGTAAAGAAACCACATTTTGCGGCTAACTAGGTGAAATGAGACCTACTAGCCACGAGTTCTGAAATCAAAATCCGAAACGCCAGGATTGTAGAGCTCGAAAAGTGGTGTGAAATCAAGCTAAAAATCACCGAATTCAGAACTTGGAGTCAACGGATATTCATAAAACCGTTTACGTAAAGAAACCGCATTTCGCGGCTAACTAGGTGAAATGAGACCTACTAGCCACGAGTTCTGAAATCAAAATCCGAAATGCCAGGATTGTAGAGCTCGAAAAGTAGTGTGAAATCAAAGTAAAAATCAAGAATATAGAACTCCGAGTCAACGGATATTCGTAAAACCGTTTACGTAAAGAAACCACATTTCGCGGCTAACTAGGTGAAACGAGACCTACTAGCCACGACTTCTGAAATCAAAATCCGAAACTCCACGATTGTAGAGCTCGAAAAGTGGTGTGAAATCAAGGTAAAAATCACCAAATTCAGAACTTGGAGTCAACGGATATTCATAAAACCGTTTACGTAAAGAAACCGCATTTCGCGGCTAACTAGGTGAAATGAGACCTACTAGCCACGAGTTCTGAAATCAAAATCCGAAATGCCAGGATTGTAGAGCTCGAAAAGTAGTGTGAAATCAAACTAAAAATCACCGAGTATAGAACTCCGAGTCAACGGATATTCATAAAACCGTCTACGTAAAGAAACCACATTTCGCGGCTAACTAGGTGAAACGAGACCTACTAGCCACGAGTTCTGAAATCAAAATCCGAAACGCCAGGATTGTAGAGCTCGAAAAGTGGTGTGAAATCAAGCTAAAAATCACCGAATTCTGAACTTGGAGTCAACGGATATTTATAAAACCGTTTACGTAAAGAAACCGCATTTCGCGGCTAACTAGGTGAAATGAGACCTACTAGCCACGAGTTCTGAAATCAAAATCCGAAATGCCAGGATTGTAGAGCTCGAAAAGTAGTGTGAAATCAAACTAAAAATCACCGAGTATAGAACTCCGAGTCAACGGATATTCATAAAACCGTTTACGTAAAGAAACCACATTTCGCGGCTAACTAGGTGAAACGAGACCTACTAGCCACGAGTTCTGAAATCAAAATCCGAAACGCCAGGATTGTAGAGCTCGAAAAGTGGTGTGAAATCAAGCTAAAAATCACCGAATTCAGAACTTGGAGTCAACGGATATTCATAAAATCGTTTACGTAAAGAAACCGCATTTCGCGGCTAACTAGGTGAAATGAGACCTACTAGCCACGAGTTCTGAAATCAAAATCCGAAATGCCAGGATTGTAGAGCTCGAAAAGTAGTGTGAAATCAAAGTAAAAATCAAGAATATAGAACTCCGAGTCAACGGATATTCGTAAAACCGTTTACGTAAAGAAACCACATTTCGCGGCTAACTAGGTGAAACGAGACCTACTAGCCACGACTTCTGAAATCAAAATCCGAAACTCCACGATTGTAGAGCACGAAAAGTGGTGTGAAATCAAGGTAAAAATCACCAAATTCAGAACTTGGAGTCAACGGATATTCATAAAACCGTTTACGTAAAGAAACCGCATTTCGCGGCTAACTAGGTGAAATGAGACCTACTAGCCACGAGTTCTGAAATCAAAATCCGAAATGCCAGGATTGTAGAGCTCGAAAAGTAGTGTGAAATCAAACTAAAAATCACCGAGTATAGAACTCCGAGTCAACGGATATTCATAAAACCGTTTACGTAAAGAAACCACATTTCGCGGCTAACTAGGTGAAACGAGACCTACTAGCCACGAGTTCTGAAATCAAAATCCGAAACGCCAGGATTGTAGAGCTCGAAAAGTGGTGTGAAATCAAGCTAAAAATCACCGAATTCTGAACTTGGAGTCAACGGATATTCATAAAACCGTTTACGTAAAGAAACCGCATTTCGCGGCTAACTAGGTGAAATGAGACCTACTAGCCACGAGTTCTGAAATCAAAATCCGAAATGCCAGGATTGTAGAGCTCGAAAAGTAGTGTGAAATCAAACTAAAAATCACCGAGTATAGAACTCCGAGTCAACGGATATTCATAAAACCGTTTACGTAAAGAAACCACATTTCGCGGCTAACTAGGTGAAACGAGACCTACTAGCCACGAGTTCTGAAATCAAAATCCGAAACGCCAGGATTGTAGAGCTCGAAAAGTGGTGTGAAATCAAGCTAAAAATCACCGAATTCAGAACTTGGAGTCAACGGATATTCATAAAACCGTTTACGTAAAGAAACCGCATTTCGCGGCTAACTAGGTGAAATGAGACCTACTAGCCACGAGTTCTGAAATCAAAATCCGAAATGCCAGGATTGTAGAGCTCGAAAAGTAGTGTGAAATCAAACTAAAAATCACCGAATATAGAACTCCGAGTCAACGGATATTCATAAAACCGTTTACGTAAAGAAACCACATTTCGCGGCTAACTAGGTGAAACGAGACCTACTAGCCACGAGTTCTGAAATCAAAATCCAAAACTCCACGATTGTAGAGCTCGAAAAGTGGTGTGAAATCAAGCTAAAAATCACCGAATTCAGAACTCTGAGTCAACGGATATTCATAAAACCGTTTACGTAAAGAAACCACATTTCGCGGCTAACTAGGTGAAACGAGACCTACTAGCCACGAGTTCTGAAATCAAAATCCGAAATGCCAGGATTGTAGAGCTCGAAAAGTAGTGTGAAATCAAACTAAAAATCACCGAATATAGAACTCCGAGTCAACGGATATTCATAAAACCGTTTACGTAAAGAAACCACATTTCGCGGCTAACTAGGTGAAACGAGACCTACTAGCCACGAGTTCTGAAATCAAAATCCAAAACTCCACGATTGTAGAGCTCGAAAAGTGGTGTGAAATCAAGCTAAAAATCACCGAATTCAGAACTCTGAGTCAACGGATATTCATAAAACCGTTTACGTAAAGAAACCACATTTCGCGGCTAACTAGGTGAAACGAGACCTACTAGCCACGAGTTCTGAAATCAAAATCCGAAACGCCAGGATTGTAGAGCTCGAAAAATGGTGTGAAATCAAGCTAAAAATCACCGAATTCAGAACTTAGAGTCAACGGATATTCATAAAACCGTTTACGTAAAGAAACCGCATTTCGCGGCTAACTAGGTGAAATGAGACCTACTAGCCACGAGTTCTGAAATCAAAATCCGAAATGCCAGGATTGTAGAGCTCGAAAAGTAGTGCGAAATCAAACTAAAAATCACCGAATATAGAACTCCGAGTCAATGGATATTCATAAAACCGTTTACGTAAAGAAACCACATTTCGCGGCTAACTAGGTGAAACGAGACCTACTAGCCACGAGTTCTGAAATCAAAATCCGAAACGCCAGGATTGTAGAGCTCGAAAAGTGGTGTGAAATCAAGCTAAAAATCACCGAATTCAGAACTTGGAGTCAACGGATATTCATAAAACCGTTTACGTAAAGAAACCGCATTTCGCGGCTAACTAGGTGAAATGAGACCTACTAGCCACGAGTTCTGAAATCAAAATCCGAAATGCCAGGATTGTAGAGCTCGAAAAGTAGTGTGAAATCAAACTAAAAATCACCGAATATAGAACTCCGAGTCAACAGATATTCATAAAACCGTTTACGTAAAGAAACCACAATTCGCGGCTAACTAGGTGAAATGAGACCTACTAGCCACGAGTTCTGAAATCAAAATCCAAAACTCCACGATTGTAGAGCTCGAAAAGTGGTGTGAAATCAAGCTAAAAATCACCGAATTCAGAACTCTGAGTCAACGGATATTCATAAAACCGTTTACGTAAAGAAACCACATTTCGCGGCTAACTAGGTGAAATGAGACCTACTAGCCACGAGTTCTGAAATCAAAATCCGAAACGCCAGGATTGTAGAGCTCGAAAAATGGTGTGAAATCAAGCTAAAAATCACCGAATTCAGAACTTGGAGTCAACGGATATTCATAAAACCGTTTACGTAAAGAAACCGCATTTCGCGGCTAACTAGGTGAAATGAGACCTACTAGCCACGAGTTCTGAAATCAAAATCCGAAATGCCAGGATTGTAGAGCTCGAAATGTAGTGTGAAATCAAACTAAAAATCACCGAATATAGAACTCCGAGTCAGCGGATATTCGTAAAACCGTTTACGTAAAGAAACCACATTTCGCGGCTAACTAGGTGAAACGAGACCTACTAGCCACGAGTTCTGAAATCAAAATCCGAAACTCCACGATTGTAGAGCTCGAAAAGTGGTGTGAAATCAAGCTAAAAATCACCGAATTCAGAACTTGGAGTCAACGGATATTCATAAAACCGTTTACGTAAAGAAACCGCATTTCGCGGCTAACTAGGTGAAATGAGACCTACTAGCCACGAGTTCTGAAATCAAAATCCGAAATGCCAGGATTGTAGAGCTCGAAAAGTAGTGCGAAATCAAACTAAAAATCACCGAATATAGAACTCCGAGTCAACGGATATTCATAAAACCGTTTACGTAAAGAAACCACATTTCGCGGCTATCTAGGTGAAACGAGACCTACTAGCCACGAGTTCTGAAATCAAAATCCGAAACGCCAGGATTGTAGAGCTCGAAAAGTGGTGTGAAATCAAGCTAAAAATCACCGAATTCAGAACTTGGAGTCAACGGATATTCATAAAACCGTTTACGTAAAGAAACCGCATTTCGCGGCTAACTAGGTGAAATGAGACCTACTAGCCACGAGTTCTGAAATCAAAATCCGAAATGCCAGGATTGTAGAGCTCGAAAAGTAGTGTGAAATCAAACTAAAAATCACCGAATATAGAACTCCGAGTCAACAGATATTCATAAAACCGTTTACGTAAAGAAACCACATTTCGCGGCTAACTAGGTGAAATGAGACCTACTAGGCACGAGTTCTGAAATCAAAATCCAAAACTCCGCGATTGTAGAGCTCGAAAAGTGGTAAGAAATCAAGCTAAAAATCACCGAATTCAGAACTCTGAGTCAACGG
Source organism: Euonymus europaeus (assembly GCA_963580455.1). NCBI lineage: Eukaryota > Viridiplantae > Streptophyta > Magnoliopsida > Celastrales > Celastraceae > Euonymus > Euonymus europaeus. Next base: position 1,695,750 of record OY756964.1, read on the forward strand.
ATATTCATAAAACCGTTTACGTAAAGAAACCACATTTCGCGGCTAACTAGGTGAAATGAGACCTACTAGCCACGAGTTCTGAAATCAAAATCCGAAATGCCAGGATTGTAGAGCTCGAAATGTAGTGTGAAATCAAACTAAAAATCACCGAATATAGAACTCCGAGTCAGCGGATATTCGTAAAACCGTTTACGTAAAGAAACCACATTTCGCGGCTAACTAGGTGAAACGAGACCTACTAGCCACGAGTTCTGAAATCAAAATCCGAAACTCCACGATTGTAGAGCTCGAAAAGTGGTGTGAAATCAAGCTAAAAATCACCGAATTCAGAACTTGGAGTCAACGGATATTCATAAAACCGTTTACGTAAAGAAACTGCATTTCGCGGCTAACTAGGTGAAATGAGACCTACTAGCCACGAGTTCTGAAATCAAAATCCGAAATGCCAGGATTGTAGAGCTCGAAAAGTAGTGTGAAATCAAACTAAAAATCACCGAATATAGAACTCCGAGTCAACGGATATTCATAAAACCGTTTACGTAAAGAAACCACATTTCGCGGCTAACTAGGTGAAACGAGACCTACTAGCCACGAGTTCTGAAATCAAAATCCAAAACTCCACGATTGTAGAGCTCGAAAAGTGGTGTGAAATCAAGCTAAAAATCACCGAATTCAGAACTCTGAGTCAACGGATATTCATAAAACCGTTTACGTAAAGAAACTGCATTTCGCGGCTAACTAGGTGAAATGAGACCTACTAGCCACGAGTTCTGAAATCAAAATCCGAAATGCCAGGATTGTAGAGCTCGAAAAGTAGTGTGAAATCAAACTAAAAATCACCGAATATAGAACTCCGAGTCAACGGATATTCATAAAACCGTTTACGTAAAGAAACCACATTTCGCGGCTAACTAGGTGAAACGAGACCTACTAGCCACGAGTTCTGAAATCAAAATCCGAAACTCCACGATTGTAGAGCTCGAAAAATGGTGTGAAATCAAGCTAAAAATCACCGAATTCAGAACTTGGAGTCAACGGATATTCATAAAACCGTTTACGTAAAGAAACCGCATTTCGCGGCTAACTAGGTGAAATGAGACCTACTAGCCACGAGTTCTGAAATCAAAATCCGAAATGCCAGGATTGTAGAGCTCGAAAAGTAGTGTGAAATCAAACTAAAAATCACCGAGTATAGAACTCCGAGTCAACGGATATTCATAAAACCGTTTACGTAAAGAAACCACATTTCGCGGCTAACTAGGTGAAACGAGACCTACTAGCCACGAGTTCTGAAATCAAAATCCGAAACGCCAGGATTGTAGAGCTCGAAAAGTGGTGTGAAATCAAGCTAAAAATCACCGAATTCAGAACTTGGAGTCAACGGATATTCATAAAACCGTTTACGTAAAGAAACCGCATTTCGCGGCTAACTAGGTGAAATGAGACCTACTAGCCACGAGTTCTGAAATCAAAATCCGAAATGCCAGGATTGTAGAGCTCGAAAAGTAGTGTGAAATCAAACTAAAAATCACCGAATATAGAACTCCGAGTCAACGGATATTCATAAAACCGTTTACGTAAAGAAACCACATTTCGCGGCTAACTAGGTGAAACGAGACCTACTAGCCACGAGTTCTGAAATCAAAATCCAAAACTCCACGATTGTAGAGCTCGAAAAGTGGTGTGAAATCAAGCTAAAAATCACCGAATTCAGAACTCTGAGTCAACGGATATTCATAAAACCGTTTACGTAAAGAAACCACATTTCGCGGCTAACTAGGTGAAACGAGACCTACTAGCCACGAGTTCTGAAATCAAAATCCGAAATGCCAGGATTGTAGAGCTCGAAAAGTAGTGTGAAATCAAACTAAAAATCACCGAATATAGAACTCCGAGTCAACGGATATTCATAAAACCGTTTACGTAAAGAAACCACATTTCGCGGCTAACTAGGTGAAACGAGACCTACTAGCCACGAGTTCTGAAATCAAAATCCAAAACTCCACGATTGTAGAGCTCGAAAAGTGGTGTGAAATCAAGCTAAAAATCACCGAATTCAGAACTCTGAGTCAACGGATATTCATAAAACCGTTTACGTAAAGAAACCACATTTCGCGGCTAACTAGGTGAAACGAGACCTACTAGCCACGAGTTCTGAAATCAAAATCCGAAACGCCAGGATTGTAGAGCTCGAAAAATGGTGTGAAATCAAGCTAAAAATCACCGAATTCAGAACTTAGAGTCAACGGATATTCATAAAACCGTTTACGTAAAGAAACCGCATTTCGCGGCTAACTAGGTGAAATGAGACCTACTAGCCACGAGTTCTGAAATCAAAATCCGAAATGCCAGGATTGTAGAGCTCGAAAAGTAGTGCGAAATCAAACTAAAAATCACCGAATATAGAACTCCGAGTCAATGGATATTCATAAAACCGTTTACGTAAAGAAACCACATTTCGCGGCTAACTAGGTGAAACGAGACCTACTAGCCACGAGTTCTGAAATCAAAATCCGAAACGCCAGGATTGTAGAGCTCGAAAAGTGGTGTGAAATCAAGCTAAAAATCACCGAATTCAGAACTTGGAGTCAACGGATATTCATAAAACCGTTTACGTAAAGAAACCGCATTTCGCGGCTAACTAGGTGAAATGAGACCTACTAGCCACGAGTTCTGAAATCAAAATCCGAAATGCCAGGATTGTAGAGCTCGAAAAGTAGTGTGAAATCAAACTAAAAATCACCGAATATAGAACTCCGAGTCAACAGATATTCATAAAACCGTTTACGTAAAGAAACCACAATTCGCGGCTAACTAGGTGAAATGAGACCTACTAGCCACGAGTTCTGAAATCAAAATCCAAAACTCCACGATTGTAGAGCTCGAAAAGTGGTGTGAAATCAAGCTAAAAATCACCGAATTCAGAACTCTGAGTCAACGGATATTCATAAAACCGTTTACGTAAAGAAACCACATTTCGCGGCTAACTAGGTGAAATGAGACCTACTAGCCACGAGTTCTGAAATCAAAATCCGAAACGCCAGGATTGTAGAGCTCGAAAAATGGTGTGAAATCAAGCTAAAAATCACCGAATTCAGAACTTGGAGTCAACGGATATTCATAAAACCGTTTACGTAAAGAAACCGCATTTCGCGGCTAACTAGGTGAAATGAGACCTACTAGCCACGAGTTCTGAAATCAAAATCCGAAATGCCAGGATTGTAGAGCTCGAAATGTAGTGTGAAATCAAACTAAAAATCACCGAATATAGAACTCCGAGTCAGCGGATATTCGTAAAACCGTTTACGTAAAGAAACCACATTTCGCGGCTAACTAGGTGAAACGAGACCTACTAGCCACGAGTTCTGAAATCAAAATCCGAAACTCCACGATTGTAGAGCTCGAAAAGTGGTGTGAAATCAAGCTAAAAATCACCGAATTCAGAACTTGGAGTCAACGGATATTCATAAAACCGTTTACGTAAAGAAACCGCATTTCGCGGCTAACTAGGTGAAATGAGACCTACTAGCCACGAGTTCTGAAATCAAAATCCGAAATGCCAGGATTGTAGAGCTCGAAAAGTAGTGCGAAATCAAACTAAAAATCACCGAATATAGAACTCCGAGTCAACGGATATTCATAAAACCGTTTACGTAAAGAAACCACATTTCGCGGCTAACTAGGTGAAACGAGACCTACTAGCCACGAGTTCTGAAATCAAAATCCGAAACGCCAGGATTGTAGAGCTCGAAAAGTGGTGTGAAATCAAGCTAAAAATCACCGAATTCAGAACTTGGAGTCAACGGATATTCATAAAACCGTTTACGTAAAGAAACCGCATTTCGCGGCTAACTAGGTGAAATGAGACCTACTAGCCACGAGTTCTGAAATCAAAATCCGAAATGCCAGGATTGTAGAGCTCGAAAAGTAGTGTGAAATCAAACTAAAAATCACCGAATATAGAACTCCGAGTCAACAGATATTCATAAAACCGTTTACGTAAAGAAACCACATTTCGCGGCTAACTAGGTGAAATGAGACCTACTAGGCACGAGTTCTGAAATCAAAATCCAAAACTCCGCGATTGTAGAGCTCGAAAAGTGGTAAGAAATCAAGCTAAAAATCACCGAATTCAGAACTCTGAGTCAACGGATATTCATAAAACCGTTTACGTAAAGAAACCACATTTCGCGGCTAACTAGGTGAAATGAGACCTACTAGCCACGAGTTCTGAAATCAAAATCCGAAATGCCAGGATTGTAGAGCTCGAAATGTAGTGTGAAATCAAACTAAAAATCACCGAATATAGAACTCCGAGTCAGCGGATATTCGTAAAACCGTTTACGTAAAGAAACCACATTTCGCGGCTAACTAGGTGAAACGAGACCTACTAGCCACGAGTTCTGAAATCAAAATCCGAAACTCCACGATTGTAGAGCTCGAAAAGTGGTGTGAAATCAAGCTAAAAATCACCGAATTCAGAACTTGGAGTCAACGGATATTCATAAAACCGTTTACGTAAAGAAACTGCATTTCGCGGCTAACTAGGTGAAATGAGACCTACTAGCCACGAGTTCTGAAATCAAAATCCGAAATGCCAGGATTGTAGAGCTCGAAAAGTAGTGTGAAATCAAACTAAAAATCACCGAATATAGAACTCCGAGTCAACGGATATTCATAAAACCGTTTACGTAAAGAAACCACATTTCGCGGCTAACTAGGTGAAACGAGACCTACTAGCCACGAGTTCTGAAATCAAAATCCAAAACTCCACGATTGTAGAGCTCGAAAAGTGGTGTGAAATCAAGCTAAAAATCACCGAATTCAGAACTCTGAGTCAACGGATATTCATAAAACCGTTTACGTAAAGAAACTGCATTTCGCGGCTAACTAGGTGAAATGAGACCTACTAGCCACGAGTTCTGAAATCAAAATCCGAAATGCCAGGATTGTAGAGCTCGAAAAGTAGTGTGAAATCAAACTAAAAATCACCGAATATAGAACTCCGAGTCAACGGATATTCATAAAACCGTTTACGTAAAGAAACCACATTTCGCGGCTAACTAGGTGAAACGAGACCTACTAGCCACGAGTTCTGAAATCAAAATCCGAAACTCCACGATTGTAGAGCTCGAAAAATGGTGTGAAATCAAGCTAAAAATCACCGAATTCAGAACTTGGAGTCAACGGATATTCATAAAACCGTTTACGTAAAGAAACCGCATTTCGCGGCTAACTAGGTGAAATGAGACCTACTAGCCACGAGTTCTGAAATCAAAATCCGAAATGCCAGGATTGTAGAGCTCGAAATGTAGTGTGAAATCAAACTAAAAATCACCGAATATAGAACTCCGAGTCAGCGGATATTCGTAAAACCGTTTACGTAAAGAAACCACATTTCGCGGCTAACTAGGTGAAACGAGACCTACTAGCCACGAGTTCTGAAATCAAAATCCGAAACTCCACGATTGTAGAGCTCGAAAAGTGGTGTGAAATCAAGCTAAAAATCACCGAATTCAGAACTTGGAGTCAACGGATATTCATAAAACCGTTTACGTAAAGAAACCGCATTTCGTGGCTAACTAGGTGAAATGAGACCTACTAGCCACGAGTTCTGAAATCAAAATCCGAAATGCCAGGATTGTAGAGCTCGAAAAGTAGTGCGAAATCAAACTAAAAATCACCGAATATAGAACTCCGAGTCAACGGATATTCATAAAACCGTTTACGTAAAGAAACCACATTTCGCGGCTAACTAGGTGAAACGAGACCTACTAGCCACGAGTTCTGAAATCAAAATCCGAAACGCCAGGATTGTAGAGCTCGAAAAGTGGTGTGAAATCAAGCTAAAAATCACCGAATTCAGAACTTGGAGTCAACGGATATTCATAAAACCGTTTACGTAAAGAAACCGCATTTCGCGGCTAACTAGGTGAAATGAGACCTACTAGCCACGAGTTCTGAAATCAAAATCCGAAATGCCAGGATTGTAGAGCTCGAAAAGTAGTGTGAAATCAAACTAAAAATCACCGAATATAGAACTCCGAGTCAACAGATATTCATAAAACCGTTTACGTAAAGAAACCACATTTCGCGGCTAACTAGGTGAAATGAGACCTACTAGGCACGAGTTCTGAAATCAAAATCCAAAACTCCGCGATTGTAGAGCTCGAAAAGTGGTAAGAAATCAAGCTAAAAATCACCGAATTCAGAACTCTGAGTCAACGGATATTCATAAAACCGTTTACGTAAAGAAACCACATTTCGCGGCTAACTAGGTGAAATGAGACCTACTAGCCACGAGTTCTGAAATCAAAATCCGAAATGCCAGGATTGTAGAGCTCGAAATGTAGTGTGAAATCAAACTAAAAATCACCGAATATAGAACTCCGAGTCAGCGGATATTCGTAAAACCGTTTACGTAAAGAAACCACATTTCGCGGCTAACTAGGTGAAACGAGACCTACTAGCCACGAGTTCTGAAATCAAAATCCGAAACTCCACGATTGTAGAGCTCGAAAAGTGGTGTGAAATCAAGCTAAAAATCACCGAATTCAGAACTTGGAGTCAACGGATATTCATAAAACCGTTTACGTAAAGAAACTGCATTTCGCGGCTAACTAGGTGAAATGAGACCTACTAGCCACGAGTTCTGAAATCAAAATCCGAAATGCCAGGATTGTAGAGCTCGAAAAGTAGTGTGAAATCAAACTAAAAATCACCGAATATAGAACTCCGAGTCAACGGATATTCATAAAACCGTTTACGTAAAGAAACCACATTTCGCGGCTAACTAGGTGAAACGAGACCTACTAGCCACGAGTTCTGAAATCAAAATCCAAAACTCCACGATTGTAGAGCTCGAAAAGTGGTGTGAAATCAAGCTAAAAATCACCGAATTCAGAACTCTGAGTCAACGGATATTCATAAAACCGTTTACGTAAAGAAACTGCATTTCGCGGCTAACTAGGTGAAATGAGACCTACTAGCCACGAGTTCTGAAATCAAAATCCGAAATGCCAGGATTGTAGAGCTCGAAAAGTAGTGTGAAATCAAACTAAAAATCACCGAATATAGAACTCCGAGTCAACGGATATTCATAAAACCGTTTACGTAAAGAAACCACATTTCGCGGCTAACTAGGTGAAACGAGACCTACTAGCCACGAGTTCTGAAATCAAAATCCGAAACTCCACGATTGTAGAGCTCGAAAAGTGGTGTGAAATCAAGCTAAAAATCACCGAATTCAGAACTTGGAGTCAACGGATATTCATAAAACCGTTTACGTAAAGAAACCGCATTTCGCGGCTAACTAGGTCAAATGAGACCTACTAGCCACGAGTTCTGAAATAAAAATCCGAAATGCCAGGATTGTAGAGCTCGAAATGTAGTGTGAAATCAAACTAAAAATCACCGAATATAGAACTCCGAGTCAGCGGATATTCGTAAAACCGTTTACGTAAAGAAACCACATTTCGCGGCTAACTAGGTGAAACGAGACCTACTAGCCACGAGTTCTGAAATCAAAATCCGAAACGCCAGGATTGTAGAGCTCGAAAAGTGGTGTGAAATCAAGCTAAAAATCACCGAATTCAGAACTTGGAGTCAACGGATATTCATAAAACCGTTTACGTAAAGAAACCGCATTTCGCGGCTAACTAGGTGAAATGAGACCTACTAGCCACGAGTTCTGAAATCAAAATCCGAAATGCCAGGATTGTAGAGCTCGAAAAGTAGTGCGAAATCAAACTAAAAATCACCGAATATAGAACTCCGAGTCAACGGATATTCATAAAACCGTTTACGTAAAGAAACCACATTTCGCGGCTAACTAGGTGAAACGAGACCTACTAGCCACGAGTTCTGAAATCAAAATCCGAAACGCCAGGATTGTAGAGCTCGAAAAGTGGTGTGAAATCAAGCTAAAAATCACCGAATTCAGAACTTGGAGTCAACGGATATTCATAAAACCGTTTACGTAAAGAAACCGCATTTCGCGGCTAACTAGGTGAAATGAGACCTACTAGCCACGAGTTCTGAAATCAAAATCCGAAATGCCAGGATTGTAGAGCTCGAAAAGTAGTGTGAAATCAAACTAAAAATCACCGAATATAGAACTCCGAGTCAACAGATATTCATAAAACCGTTTACGTAAAGAAACCACATTTCGCGGCTAACTAGGTGAAATGAGACCTACTAGGCACGAGTTCTGAAATCAAAATCCAAAACTCCGCGATTGTAGAGCTCGAAAAGTGGTAAGAAATCAAGCTAAAAATCACCGAATTCAGAACTCTGAGTCAACGGATATTCATAAAACCGTTTACGTAAAGAAACCACATTTCGCGGCTAACTAGGTGAAATGAGACCTACTAGCCACGAGTTCTGAAATCAAAATCCGAAATGCCAGGATTGTAGAGCTCGAAATGTAGTGTGAAATCAAACTAAAAATCACCGAATATAGAACTCCGAGTCAGCGGATATTCGTAAAACCGTTTACGTAAAGAAACCACATTTCGCGGCTAACTAGGTGAAACGAGACCTACTAGCCACGAGTTCAGAAATCAAAATCCGAAACTCCACGATTGTAGAGCTCGAAAAGTGGTGTGAAATCAAGCTAAAAATCACCGAATTCAGAACTTGGAGTCAACGGATATTCATAAAACCGTTTACGTAAAGAAACTGCATTTCGCGGCTAACTAGGTGAAATGAGACCTACTAGCCACGAGTTCTGAAATCAAAATCCGAAATGCCAGGATTGTAGAGCTCGAAAAGTAGTGTGAAATCAAACTAAAAATCACCGAATATAGAACTCCGAGTCAACGGATATTCATAAAACCGTTTACGTAAAGAAACCACATTTCGCGGCTAACTAGGTGAAACGAGACCTACTAGCCACGAGTTCTGAAATCAAAATCCAAAACTCCACGATTGTAGAGCTCTAAAAGTGGTGTGAAATCAAGCTAAAAATCACCGAATTCAGAACTCTGAGTCAACGGATATTCATAAAACCGTTTACGTAAAGAAACTGCATTTCGCGGCTAACTAGGTGAAATGAGACCTACTAGCCACGAGTTCTGAAATCAAAATCCGAAATGCCAGGATTGTAGAGCTCGAAAAGTAGTGTGAAATCAAACTAAAAATCACCGAATATAGAACTCCGAGTCAACGGATATTCATAAAACCGTTTACGTAAAGAAACCACATTTCGCGGCTAACTAGGTGAAACGAGACCTACTAGCCACGAGTTCTGAAATCAAAATCCGAAACTCCACGATTGTAGAGCTCGAAAAGTGGTGTGAAATCAAGTTAAAAATCACCGAATTCAGAACTTGGAGTCAACGGATATTCATAAAACCGTTTACGTAAAGAAACCGCATTTCGCGGCTAACTAGGTGAAATGAGACCTACTAGCCACGAGTTCTGAAATCAAAATCCGAAATGCCAGGATTGTAGAGCTCAAAATGTAGTGTGAAATCAAACTAAAAATCACCGAATATAGAACTTCGAGTCAACGGATATTCATAAAACCGTTTACGTAAAGAAACCACATTTCGCGGCTAACTAGGTGAAACGAGACCTACTAGCCACGAGTTCTGAAATCAAAATCCGAAACGCCAGGATTGTAGAGCTCGAAAAGTGGTGTGAAATCAGGCTAAAAATCACCGAATTCAGAACTTGGAGTCAACGGATATTCATAAAACCGTTTACGTAAAGAAACCGCATTTCGCGGCTAACTAGGTGAAATGAGACCTACTAGCCACGAGTTCTGAAATCAAAATCCGAAATGCCAGGATTGTAGAGCTCGAAAAGTAGTGTGAAATCAAACTAAAAATCACCGAATATAGAACTTCGAGTCAACGGATATTCATAAAACCGTTTACGTAAAGAAACCACATTTCGCGGCTAACTAGGTGAAACGAGACCTACTAGCCACGAGTTCTGAAATCAAAATCCGAAACGCCAGGATTGTAGAGCTCGAAAAGTGGTGTGAAATCAAGCTAAAAATCACCGAATTCAGAACTTGGAGTCAACGGATATTCATAAAACCGTTTACGTAAAGAAACCGCATTTCGCGGCTAACTAGGTGAAATGAGACCTACTAGCCACGAGTTCTGAAATCAAAATCCGAAATGCCAGGATTGTAGAGCTCGAAAAGTAGTGCGAAATCAAACTAAAAATCACCGAATATAGAACTCCGAGTCAACGGATATTCATAAAACCGTTTACGTAAAGAAACCACATTTCGCGGCTAACTAGGTGAAACGAGACCTACTAGCCACGAGTTCTGAAATCAAAATCCGAAACGCCAGGATTGTAGAGCTCGAAAAGTGGTGTGAAATCAAGCTAAAAATCACCGAATTCAGAACTTGGAGTCAACGGATATTCATAAAACCGTTTACGTAAAGAAACCGCATTTCGCGGCTAACTAGGTGAAATGAGACCTACTAGCCACGAGTTCTGAAATCAAAATCCGAAATGCCAGGATTGTAGAGCTCGAAAAGTAGTGTGAAATCAAACTAAAAATCACCGAATATAGAACTCCGAGTCAACAGATATTCATAAAACCGTTTACGTAAAGAAACCACATTTCGCGGCTAACTAGGTGAAACGAGACCTACTAGTCACGAGTTCTGAAATCAAAATCCAAAACTCCACGATTGTAGAGCTCTAAAAGTGGTGTGAAATCAAGCTAAAAATCACCGAATTCAGAACTCTGAGTCAACGGATATTCATAAAACCGTTTACGTAAAGAAACTGCATTTCGCGGCTAACTAGGTGAAATGAGACCTACTAGCCACGAGTTCTGAAATCAAAATCCGAAATGCCAGGATTGTAGAGCTCGAAAAGTAGTGTGAAATCAAACTAAAAATCACCGAATATAGAACTCCGAGTCAACGGATATTCATAAAACCGTTTACGTAAAGAAACCACATTTCGCGGCTAACTAGGTGAAACGAGACCTACTAGCCACGAGTTCTGAAATCAAAATCCGAAACTCCACGATTGTAGAGCTCGAAAAGTGGTGTGAAATCAAGTTAAAAATCACCGAATTCAGAACTTGGAGTCAACGGATATTCATAAAACCGTTTACGTAAAGAAACCGCATTTCGCGGCTAACTAGGTGAAATGAGACCTACTAGCCACGAGTTCTGAAATCAAAATCCGAAATGCCAGGATTGTAGAGCTCAAAATGTAGTGTGAAATCAAACTAAAAATCACCGAATATAGAACTTCGAGTCAACGGATATTCATAAAACCGTTTACGTAAAGAAACCACATTTCGCGGCTAACTAGGTGAAACGAGACCTACTAGCCACGAGTTCTGAAATCAAAATCCGAAACGCCAGGATTGTAGAGCTCGAAAAGTGGTGTGAAATCAGGCTAAAAATCACCGAATTCAGAACTTGGAGTCAACGGATATTCATAAAACCGTTTACGTAAAGAAACCGCATTTCGCGGCTAACTAGGTGAAATGAGACCTACTAGCCACGAGTTCTGAAATCAAAATCCGAAATGCCAGGATTGTAGAGCTCGAAAAGTAGTGTGAAATCAAACTAAAAATCACCGAATATAGAACTTCGAGTCAACGGATATTCATAAAACCGTTTACGTAAAGAAACCACATTTCGCGGCTAACTAGGTGAAACGAGACCTACTAGCCACGAGTTCTGAAATCAAAATCCGAAACGCCAGGATTGTAGAGCTCGAAAAGTGGTGTGAAATCAAGCTAAAAATCACCGAATTCAGAACTTGGAGTCAACGGATATTCATAAAACCGTTTACGTAAAGAAACCGCATTTCGCGGCTAACTAGGTGAAATGAGACCTACTAGCCACGAGTTCTGAAATCAAAATCCGAAATGCCAGGATTGTAGAGCTCGAAAAGTAGTGCGAAATCAAACTAAAAATCACCGAATATAGAACTCCGAGTCAACGGATATTCATAAAACCGTTTACGTAAAGAAACCACATTTCGCGGCTAACTAGGTGAAACGAGACCTACTAGCCACGAGTTCTGAAATCAAAATCCGAAACGCCAGGATTGTAGAGCTCGAAAAGTGGTGTGAAATCAAGCTAAAAATCACCGAATTCAGAACTTGGAGTCAACGGATATTCATAAAACCGTTTACGTAAAGAAACCGCATTTCGCGGCTAACTAGGTGAAATGAGACCTACTAGCCACGAGTTCTGAAATCAAAATCCGAAATGCCAGGATTGTAGAGCTCGAAAAGTAGTGTGAAATCAAACTAAAAATCACCGAATATAGAACTCCGAGTCAACAGATATTCATAAAACCGTTTACGTAAAGAAACCACATTTCGCGGCTAACTAGGTGAAATGAGACCTACTAGGCACGAGTTCTGAAATCAAAATCCAAAACTCCGCGATTGTAGAGCTCGAAAAGTGGTAAGAAATCAAGCTAAAAATCACCGAATTCAGAACTCTGAGTCAACGGATATTCATAAAACCGTTTACGTAAAGAAACCACATTTCGCGGCTAACTAGGTGAAATGAGACCTACTAGCCACGAGTTCTGAAATCAAAATCCGAAATGCCAGGATTGTAGAGCTCGAAATGTAGTGTGAAATCAAACTAAAAATCACCGAATATAGAACTCCGAGTCAGCGGATATTCGTAAAACCGTTTACGTAAAGAAACCACATTTCGCGGCTAACTAGGTGAAACGAGACCTACTAGCCACGAGTTCTGAAATCAAAATCCGAAACTCCACGATTGTAGAGCTCGAAAAGTGGTGTGAAATCAAGCTAAAAATCACCGAATTCAGAACTTGGAGTCAACGGATATTCATAAAACCGTTTACGTAAAGAAACCGCATTTCGCGGCTAACTAGGTGAAATGAGACCTACTAGCCACGAGTTCTGAAATCAAAATCCGAAATGCCAGGATTGTAGAGCTCGAAAAGTAGTGCGAAATCAAACTAAAAATCACCGAATATAGAACTCCGAGTCAACGGATATTCATAAAACCGTTTACGTAAAGAAACCACATTTCGCGGCTAACTAGGTGAAACGAGACCTACTAGCCACGAGTTCTGAAATCAAAATCCGAAACGCCAGGATTGTAGAGCTCGAAAAGTGGTGTGAAATCAAGCTAAAAATCACCGAATTCAGAACTTGGAGTCAACGGATATTCATAAAACCGTTTACGTAAAGAAACCGCATTTCGCGGCTAACTAGGTGAAATGAGACCTACTAGCCACGAGTTCTGAAATCAAAATCCGAAATGCCAGGATTGTAGAGCTCGAAAAGTAGTGTGAAATCAAACTAAAAATCACCGAATATAGAACTCCGAGTCAACAGATATTCATAAAACTGTTTACGTAAAGAAACCACATTTCGCGGCTAACTAGGTGAAATGAGACCTACTAGGCACGAGTTCTGAAATCAAAATCCAAAACTCCGCGATTGTAGAGCTCGAAAAGTGGTAAGAAATCAAGCTAAAAATCACCGAATTCAGAACTCTGAGTCAACGGATATTCATAAAACCGTTTACGTAAAGAAACCACATTTCGCGGCTAACTAGGTGAAATGAGACCTACTAGCCACGAGTTCTGAAATCAAAATCCGAAATGCCAGGATTGTAGAGCTCGAAATGTAGTGTGAAATCAAACTAAAAATCACCGAATATAGAACTCCGAGTCAGCGGATATTCGTAAAACCGTTTACGTAAAGAAACCACATTTCGCGGCTAACTAGGTGAAACGAGACCTACTAGCCACGAGTTCAGAAATCAAAATCCGAAACTCCACGATTGTAGAGCTCGAAAAGTGGTGTGAAATCAAGCTAAAAATCACCGAATTCAGAACTTGGAGTCAACGGATATTCATAAAACCGTTTACGTAAAGAAACTGCATTTCGCGGCTAACTAGGTGAAATGAGACCTACTAGCCACGAGTTCTGAAATCAAAATCCGAAATGCCAGGATTGTAGAGCTCGAAAAGTAGTGTGAAATCAAACTAAAAATCACCGAATATAGAACTCCGAGTCAACGGATATTCATAAAACCGTTTACGTAAAGAAACCACATTTCGCGGCTAACTAGGTGAAACGAGACCTACTAGCCACGATTTCTGAAATCAAAATCCAAAACTCCACGATTGTAGAGCTCTAAAAGTGGTGTGAAATCAAGCTAAAAATCACCGAATTCAGAACTCTGAGTCAACGGATATTCATAAAACCGTTTACGTAAAGAAACTGCATTTCGCGGCTAACTAGGTGAAATGAGACCTACTAGCCACGAGTTCTGAAATCAAAATCCGAAATGCCAGGATTGTAGAGCTCGAAAAGTAGTGTGAAATCAAACTAAAAATCACCGAATATAGAACTCCGAGTCAACGGATATTCATAAAACCGTTTACGTAAAGAAACCACATTTCGCGGCTAACTAGGTGAAACGAGACCTACTAGCCACGAGTTCTGAAATCAAAATCCGAAACTCCACGATTGTAGAGCTCGAAAAGTGGTGTGAAATCAAGTTAAAAATCACCGAATTCAGAACTTGGAGTCAACGGATATTCATAAAACCGTTTACGTAAAGAAACCGCATTTCGCGGCTAACTAGGTGAAATGAGACCTACTAGCCACGAGTTCTGAAATCAAAATCCGAAATGCCAGGATTGTAGAGCTCAAAATGTAGTGTGAAATCAAACTAAAAATCACCGAATATAGAACTTCGAGTCAACGGATATTCATAAAACCGTTTACGTAAAGAAACCACATTTCGCGGCTAACTAGGTGAAACGAGACCTACTAGCCACGAGTTCTGAAATCAAAATCCGAAACGCCAGGATTGTAGAGCTCGAAAAGTGGTGTGAAATCAGGCTAAAAATCACCGAATTCAGAACTTGGAGTCAACGGATATTCATAAAACCGTTTACGTAAAGAAACCGCATTTCGCGGCTAACTAGGTGAAATGAGACCTACTAGCCACGAGTTCTGAAATCAAAATCCGAAATGCCAGGATTGTAGAGCTCGAAAAGTAGTGTGAAATCAAACTAAAAATCACCGAATATAGAACTTCGAGTCAACGGATATTCATAAAACCGTTTACGTAAAGAAACCACATTTCGCGGCTAACTAGGTGAAACGAGACCTACTAGCCACGAGTTCTGAAATCAAAATCCGAAACGCCAGGATTGTAGAGCTCGAAAAGTGGTGTGAAATCAAGCTAAAAATCACCGAATTCAGAACTTGGAGTCAACGGATATTCATAAAACCGTTTACGTAAAGAAACCGCATTTCGCGGCTAACTAGGTGAAATGAGACCTACTAGCCACGAGTTCTGAAATCAAAATCCGAAATTCCAGGATTGTAGAGCTCGAAATGTAGTGTGAAATCAAACTAAAAATCACCGAATATAGAACTCCGAGTCAACGGATATTCATAAAACCGTTTACGTAAAGAAACCACATTTCGCGGCTAACTAGGTGAAACGAGACCTACTAGCCACGAGTTCTGAAATCAAAATCCGAAATGCCAGGATTGTAGAGCTCGAAAAGTGGTGTGAAATCAAGCTAAAAATCACCGAATTCCGAACTTGGAGTCAACGGATATTCATAAAACCGTTTACGTAAAGAAACCGCATTTCGCGGCTAACTAGGTGAAATGAGACCTACTAGCCACGAGTTCTGAAATCAAAATCCGAAATGCCAGGATTGTAGAGCTCGAAATGTAGTGTGAAATCAAACTAAAAATCACCGAATATAGAACTCCGAGTCAACGGATATTCATAAAACCGTTTACGTAAAGAAACCACATTTCGCGGCTAACTAGGTGAAACGAGACCTACTAGCCACGAGTTCTGAAATCAAAATCCGAAACTCCACGATTGTAGAGCTCGAAAAGTGGTGTGAAATCAAGTTAAAAATCACCGAATTCAGAACTTGGAGTCAACGGATATTCATAAAACCGTTTACGTAAAGAAACCGCATTTCGCGGCTAACTAGGTGAAATGAGACCTACTAGCCACGAGTTCTGAAATCAAAATCCGAAATGCCAGGATTGTAGAGCTCGAAAAGTAGTGTGAAATCAAACTAAAAATCACCGAATATAGAACTTCGAGTCAACGGATATTCATAAAACCGTTTACGTAAAGAAACCACATTTCGCGGCTAACTAGGTGAAACGAGACCTACTAGCCACGAGTTCTGAAATCAAAATCCGAAACGCCAGGATTGTAGAGCTCGAAAAGTGGTGTGAAATCAAGCTAAAAATCACCGAATTCAGAACTTGGAGTCAACGGATATTCATAAAACCGTTTACGTAAAGAAACCGTATTTCGCGGCTAACTAGGTGAAATGAGACCTACTAGCCACGAGTTCTGAAATCAAAATCCGAAATGCCAGGATTGTAGAGCTCGAAATGTAGTGTGAAATCAAACTAAAAATCACCGAATATAGAACTCCGAGTCAACGGATATTCATAAAACCGTTTACGTAAAGAAACCACATTTCGCGGCTAACTAGGTGAAACGAGACCTACTAGCCACGAGTTCTGAAATCAAAATCCGAAACTCCACGATTGTAGAGCTCCAAAAGTGGTGTGAAATCAAGTTAAAAATCACCGAATTCAGAACTTGGAGTCAACGGATATTCATAAAACCGTTTACGTAAAGAAACCGCATTTCGCGGCTAACTAGGTGAAATGAGACCTACTAGCCACGAGTTCTGAAATCAAAATCCGAAATGCCAGGATTGTAGAGCTCGAAATGTAGTGTGAAATCAAACTAAAAATCACCGAATATAGAACTCCGAGTCAACGGATATTCATAAAACCGTTTACGTAAAGAAACCACATTTCGCGGCTAACTAGGTGAAACGAGACCTACTAGCCACGAGTTCTGAAATCAAAATCCGAAACGCCAGGATTGTAGAGCTCAAAAAGTGGTGTGAAATCAAGCTAAAAATCACCGAATTCAGAACTTGGAGTCAACGGATATTCATAAAACCGTTTACGTAAAGAAACCGCATTTCGCGGCTAACTAGGTGAAATGAGACCTACTAGCCACGAGTTCTGAAATCAAAATCCGAAATGCCAGGATTGTAGAGCTCGAAAAGTAGTGTGAAATCAAACTAAAAATCACCGAATATAGAACTCCGAGTCAACGGATATTCATAAAACCGTTTACGTAAAGAAACCACATTTCGCGGCTAACTAGGTGAAACGAGACCTACTAGCCACGAGTTCTGAAATCAAAATCCAAAACTCCACGATTGTAGAGCTCGAAAAGTGGTGTGAAATCAAGCTAAAAATCACCGAATTCAGAACTCGGAGTCAACGGATATTCATAAAATCGTTTACGTAAAGAAACCAAATTTCCCGGCCAACTAGGTGAAAAGGGACCTACTAGCCACGAGTTCTGAAATCAAAATCCGAAACACCAGGATTGTAGATCACGAAAAGTAGTGTGAAATCAAGCTAAAATTCACCGAATTCAGAACTTGGAGTCAACGGATATTTATAAAACCGTTTACGTAAAGAAACCACATTTCGCGGCTAACTAGGTGAAACGAGACCTACTAGCCACGAGTTCTGAAATCAAAATCCGAAACTCCAGGATTGTAGAGCTCAAAAAGTAGTGTGAAATCAAGCTAAAAATCACCGAATTCAGAACTCGGAGTCAACGGATATTCATAAAACCGTTTACGTAAAGAAACCACATTTCCCGGCTAACTAGGTGAAACGAGACCTACTAGCCACGAGTTCTGAAATCAAAATCCGAAACTCCAGGATTGTAGATCACGGAAATTAGTGTGAAATCAAGCTAAAAATCACCGAATTCAGAACTCGGAGTGAAAGGATATTCATAAAACCGTTTACAGAAAGAAACCACATTTCGCGGCTAACTAGGTGAAACGAGACCTACTAGTCACGAGTTCTGAAATCAAAATCCGAAACGCCAGGATTGTAGAGCTCGAATATTCATAAAACCGTTTACGTAAAGAAACCACATTTCGCGGCTAACTAGGTGAAACGAGACCTACTAGCCACGAGTTCTGAAATTAAAATCCGAAACTCCAGGATTGTAGATCTCAAAAAGTAGTGTGAAATCAAGCTAAAAATCACCGAATTCAGAAGTCAGAGCAACGGAAATTCATAAAACCGTTTACGTAAAAAAACCACATTTCGCGGCTAACTAGGTGAAACGAGACCTACTAGCCACGAGTTCTGAAATCAAAATCCGAAATACCAGGATTGTAGAGCTCGAAAAGTAGTGTGAAATCAAGCTAAAAATCACCGAATTCAGAACTCGGAGCAACGGATATTCATAAAACCGTTTACGTAAAGAAACCACATTTCACGGCTAACTAGGTGAAACGAGACCTACTAGCCACGAGTTCTGAAATGAAAATCCAAAAATCCAGGATTGTAGAGGTCAAAAAGTAGTGTGAAATCAAGCTAAAAGTCACCGAATTCAGAACTTGGAGTCAATGGATATTTATAAAACCGTTTACGTAAAGAAACCACATTTCGCGACCAACTAGGTGAAACGAGACCTACTAGCCACGAGTTCTGAAATCAAAATCCGAAACTCCAGGATTGTAGAGCTCAAAAAGTAGTGTGAAATCAAGCTAAAAATCACCGAATTCAGAACTCGGAGTCAAAGGATATTCATAAAACCGTTTACAGAAAGAAACCACATTTCGCGGCTAACTAGGTGAAACGAGACCTACTAGCCACGAGTTCTGAAATCAAAATCCGAAACACCAGGATTGTAGATCACGAAAATTAGTGTGAAATCAAGCTAAAAATCACCGAATTCAGAACTCTGAGACAACGGATATTCATAAAACCGTTTACGTAAAGAAACCACATTTCGCGGCTAACTAGGTGAAACGTGACCTACTAGCTACGAGTTCTGAAATCAAAATCCGAAACACCAGGATTGTAGATCACGAAAAGTAGTGTGAAATCAAGCTAAAATTCACCGAATTCAGAACTCGGAGTCAACGGATATTCATAAAACCGTTTAGGTAAAGAAACCCCATTTCGCGGCTAACTAGGTGAAATGAGACCTACTAGCCACGAGTTCTGAAATCAAAATCCGAAATGCCAGGATTGTAGAGCTCAAAAAGTAGTATGAAATCAAGCTAAAAATCACCGAATTCAGAACTCGGAGTCAAAGGATATTCATAAAACCGTTTACAGAAAGAAACCACATTTCGCGGCTAACTAGGTGAAACGAGACCTACTAGCCACGAGTTCTGAAATCAAAATCCGAAACTCCAGGATTGTAGAGCTCAAAAAGTAGTGTGAAATCAAGCTAAAAATCACCGAATTCAGAACTCGGAGTCAAAGGATATTCATAAAACCGTTTACAGAAAGAAACCACATTTCGCGGCTAACTAGGTGAAACGAGACCTACTAGCCACGAGTTCTGAAATCAAAATCCGAAACTCCAGGATTGTAGAGCTCAAAAAGTAGTGTGAAATCAAGCTAAAAATCACCGAATTCAGAACTCGGAGTGAAAGGATATTCATAAAACCGTTTACAGAAAGAAACCACATTTCGCGGCTAACTAGGTGAAACGAGACCTACTAGTCGCGAGTTCATAAATCAAAATCCAAAACGCCAGGTTTGTAGAGCTCGAATATTCATAAAACGGTTTACGTAAAGAAACCACATTTCGCGGCTAACCAGGTGAAACGAGACCTACTAGCCACGAGTTCTGAAATTAAAATCCGAAACTCCAGGATTGTAGATCTCAAAAAGTAGTGTGAAATCAAGCTAAAAATCACCGAATTCAGAAGTCAGAGCAACGGAAATTCATAAAACCGTTTACGTAAAAAAATCACATTTCGCGGCTAACTAGGTGAAACGAGACCTACTAGCCACGAGTTCTGAAATCAAAATCCGAAATACCAGGATTGTAGAGCTCGAAAAGTAGTGTGAAATCAAGCTAAAAATCACCGAATTCAGAACTCGGAGCAACGGATATTCATAAAACCGTTTACGTAAAGAAACCACATTTCGCGGCTAACTGGGTGAAACGAGACCTACTAGCCACGAGTTCTGAAATGAAAATCCAAAAATCCAGGATTGTAGAGCTCAAAAAGTAGTGTGAAATAAAGCTAAAAATCACCGAATTCAGAACTTGGAGTCAATGGATATTTATAAAACCGTTTACGTAAAGAAACCACATTTCGCGGCTAACTAGGTGAAACGAGACCTACTAGCCACGAGTTCTGAAATCAAAATCCGAAACTCCAGGATTGTAGAGCTCAAAAAGTAGTGTGAAATCAAGCTAAAAATCACTGAGTTCAGAACTCGGAGTCAAAGGATATTCATAAAACCGTTTACAGAAAGAAACCACATTTCGCGGCTAACTAGGTGAAACGAGACCTACTAGCCACGAGTTCTGAAATCAAAATCCGAAACACCAGGATTGTAGATCACGAAAATTAGTGTGAAATCAAGCTAAAAATCACCGAATTCAGAACTCTGAGACAACGGATATTCATAAAACCGTTTACGTAAAGAAACCACATTTCGCGGCTAACTAGGTGAAACGAGACCTACTAGCTACGAGTTCTGAAATCAAAATCCGAAACACCAGGATTGTAGATCACGAAAAGTAGTGTGAAATCAAGCTAAAATTCACAGAATTCAGAACTTGGAGTCAACGGATATTTATAAAACCGTTTACGTAAAGAAACCACATTTCGCGGATAACTAGGTGAAACGAGACCTACTAGCCACGAGTTCTGAAATCAAAATCCGAAACTCCAGGATTGTAGAGCACAAAAAGTAGTGTGAAATCAAGCTAAAAATCACCGAATTCAGAACTCGGAGTCAACGGATATTCATAAAACCGTTTACGTAAAGAAACCACATTTCCCGGCTAACTAGGTGAAACGAGACCTACTAGCCACGAGTTCTGAAATCAAAATCCGAAACTCCAGGATTGTAGAGCTAAAAAAGTAGTGTGAAATCAAGCTAAAAATCACCGAATTCAGAACTCGGAGTGAAAGGATATTAAAAACCGTTTACAGAAAGAAACCACATTTCGCGGCTAACTAGGAGAAACGAGACCTACTAGTCACGAGTTCTGAAATCAAAATCCGAAACGCCAGGATTGTAGAGCTCGAATATTCATAAAACCGTTTACGTAAAGAAACCACATTTCGCGGCTAACTAGGTGAAACGAGACCTACTAGCCACGAGTTCTGAAATTAAAATCCGAAACTCCAGGATTGTAGATCTCAAAAAGTAGTGTGAAATCAAGCTAAAAATCACCGAATTCAGAAGTCAGAGCAACGGAAATTCATAAAACCATTTACGTAAAAAAACCACATTTCGCGGCTAACTAGGTGAAACGAGACCTACTAGCCACGAGTTCTGAAATCAAAATCCGAAATGCCAGGATTGTAGAGCTCGAAAAGTAGTGTGAAATCAAGCTAAAAATCACCGAATTCAGAACTCGGAGCAACGGATATTCAGAAAACCGTTTACGTAAAGAAACCACATTTCGCGGCTAACTAGGTGAAACGAGACCTACTAGCCACGAGTTCTGAAATGAAAATCCAAAAATCCATGATTGTAGAGCTCAAAAAGTAGTGTGAAATCAAGCTAAAAATCACCGAATTCAGAACTTGGAGTCAACGGATATTTATAAAACCGTTTACGTAAAGAAACCACGTTTCGCGGCTAACTAGGTGAAACGAGACCTACTAGCCACGAGTTCTGAAATCAAAACCGAAACTCCAGGATTGTAGAGCTCAAAAAGTAGTCTGAAATCAAGCTAAAAATCACCGAATTCAGAACTCGGAGTCAAAGGATATTCATAAAACCGTTTACAGAAAGAAACCACATTTCGCGGCTAACTAGGTGAAACGAGACCTACTAGCCACGAGTTCTGAAATCAAAATCCGAAACACCAGGATTGTAGATCACGAAAATTAGTGTGAAATCAAGCTAAAAATCACCGAATTCAGAACTCTGAGACAACGGATATTCATAAAACCGTTTACGTAAAGAAACCACATTTCGCGGCTAACTAGGTGAAACGAGACCTACTTGCTACGAGTTCTGAAATCAAAATCCGAAACACCGGGATTGTAGATCACGAAAAGTAGTGTGAAATCAAGCTAAAATTCACCGAATTCAGAACTCGGAGTCAACGGATATTCATAAAACCGTTTAGGTAAAGAAACCCCATTTCGCGGCTAACTAGGTGAAATGAGACCTACTAGCCACGAGTTCTGAAATCAAAATCCGAAATGCCAGGATTGTAGAGCTCAAAAAGTAGTATGAAATCAAGCTAAAAATCACCGAATTCAGAACTCGGAGTCAAAGGATATTCATAAAACCGTTTACAGAAAGAAACCACATTTCGCGGCTAACTAGGTGAAACGAGACCTACTAGCCACGAGTTCTGAAATCAAAATCCGAAACTCCAGGATTGTAGAGCTCAAAAAGTAGTGTGAAATCAAGCTAAAAATCACCGAATTCAGAACTCGGAGTCAAAGGATATTCATAAAACCGTTTACAGAAAGAAACCACATTTCGCGGCTAACTAGGTGAAACGAGACCTACTAGCCACAAGTTCTGAAATCAAAATCCGAAACTCCAGGATTGTAGATCTCAAAAAGTAGTGTGAAATCAAGCTAAAAATCACCGAATTCAGAAGTCAGAGCAACGGAAATTCATAAAACCGTTTACGTAAAAAAACCACATTTCGCGGCTAACTAGGTGAAACGAGACCTACTAGCCACGAGTTCTGAAATCAAAATCCGAAATACCAGGATTGTAGAGCTCGAAAAGTAGTGTGAAATCAAGCTAAAAATCACCGAATTCAGAACTCGGAGCAACGGATATTCATAAAACCGTTTACGTAAAGAAACCACATTTCACGGCTAACTAGGTGAAACGAGACCTACTAGCCACGAGTTCTGAAATGAAAATCCAAAAATCCAGGATTGTAGAGGTCAAAAAGTAGTGTGAAATCAAGCTAAAAGTCACCGAATTCAGAACTTGGAGTCAATGGATATTTATAAAACCGTTTACGTAAAGAAACCACATTTCGCGACCAACTAGGTGAAACGAGACCTACTAGCCACGAGTTCTGAAATCAAAATCCGAAACTCCAGGATTGTAGAGCTCAAAAAGTAGTGTGAAATCAAGCTAAAAATCACCGAATTCAGAACTCGGAGTCAAAGGATATTCATAAAACCGTTTACAGAAAGAAACCACATTTCGCGGCTAACTAGGTGAAACGAGACCTACTAGCCACGAGTTCTGAAATCAAAATCCGAAACACCAGGATTGTAGATCACGAAAATTAGTGTGAAATCAAGCTAAAAATCACCGAATTCAGAACTCTGAGACAACGGATATTCATAAAACTGTTTACGTAAAGAAACCACATTTCGCGGCTAACTAGGTGAAACGAGACCTACTAGCTACGAGTTCTGAAATCAAAATCCGAAACACCAGGATTGTAGATCACGAAAAGTAGTGTGAAATCAAGCCAAAATTCACCGAATTCAGAACTTGGAGTCAACGGATATTTATAAAACCGTTTACGTAAAGAAACCACATTTCGCGGCTAACTAGGTGAAACGAGACCTACTAGCCACGAGTTCTGAAATCAAAATCCGAAAAACCAGGATTGTAGATCACGGAAATTAGTGTGAAATCAAGCTAAAAATCACCGAATTCAGAACTCTGAGACAACGGATATTCATAAAACCGTTTACGTAAAGAAACCACATTTCGCGGCTAACTAGGTGAAACGAGACCTACTAGCCACGAGTTCTGAAATCAAAATCCGAAAAACCAGGATTGTAGATCACGGAAATTAGTGTGAAATCAAGCTAAAAATCACCGAATTCAGAACTCTGAGACAACGCATATTCATAAAACCGTTTAGGTAAAGAAACCACATTTCGCGGCTAACTAGGTGAAACGAGACCTACTAGCCACGAGTTCTGAAATCAAAATCCGAAACACCAGGATTGTAGATCACGAAAAGTAGTGTGAAATCAAGCTAAAATTCACCGAATTCAGAACTCGGAGTTAAAAGGATATTCATAAAACCGTTTACGTAAAGAAACCACATTTTGCGTCTAACTAGGTGAAATGAGACCTACTAGCCACGAGTTCTGAAATCAAAATCCGAAATGCCAGGATTGTAGAGCTCGAAAAGTGGTGTGAAATCAAGCTTAAAATCACCGAATTCAGAACTTGGAGTCAACGGATATTCATAAAACCGTTTGCGTAAAGAAACCCCGTTTCGCGGCTAACTAGGTGAAATGAGACCTACTAGCCACGAGTTCTGAAATCAAAATCCGAAATGCCAGGATTGTAGAGCTCGAAAAGTAGTGTGAAATCAAGCTAAAAATCACCGAATTCAGAACTTGGAGTCAACGGATACTCATAAAACCGTTTACGTAAAGAAACCACATTTCGCGGCTAACTAGGTGAAACGAGACCTACTAGCCACGAGTTCTGAAATCAAAATCCGAAACGCCAGGATTGTAGAGCTCGAAAAGTAGTGTGAAATCAAGCTAAAAATCACCGAATTCAGAACGGATATTCATAAAACCGTTTACGTAAAGAAACCACATTTCGCGGCTAACTAGGTGAAACGAGACCTACTAGCCACGAGTTCTAAAATCAAAATCCGAAACCCCAGGATTGTAGATCTCGAAAAGTAGTGTGAAATCAAGCTAAAATTCACCGAATTCAGAACTCGGAGTTAAAGGATATTCGTAAAACCGTTTACGTAAAGAAACCACATTTTGCGGCTAACTAGGTGAAATGAGACCTACTAGCCACGAGTTCTGAAATCAAAATCCGAAATGCCAGCATTGTAGATCTCGAAAAGTAGTGTGAAATCAAGCTAAAAATCACCGAATTCAGAACTCTGAGTCAACGAATATTCATAAAACCGTTTACGTAAAGAAACCACGTTTCGCGGCTAACTAGGTGAAACGAGAGTTACTAGCTACGAGTTCTGAAATCAAAATCCGAAATGCCAGGATTGTAGAGCTCGAAAAGTAGTGTGAAATCAAGCTTAAATTCACCGAATTCAGAACTCGGAGTTAATGGATATTCGTAAAACCGTTTACGTAAAGAAACCACATTTTGCGGCTAACTAGGTGAAATGAGACCTACTAGCCACGAGTTCTGAAATCAAAATCCGAAACGCCAGGATTGTAGAGCTCGAAAAGTGGTGTGAAATCAAGCTAAAAATCACCGAATTCAGAACTTGGAGTCAACGGATATTCGTAAAACCGTTTACGTAAAGAAACTGCATTTCGCGGCTAACTAGGTGAAATGAGACCTACTAGCCACGAGTTCTGAAATCAAAATCCGAAATGCCAGGATTGTAGAGCTCGAAAAGTAGTGTGAAATCAAACTAAAAATCACCGAATATAGAACTCCGAGTCAACGGATATTCATAAAACCGTTTACGTAAAGAAACCCCATTTCGCGGCTAACTAGGTGAAACGAGACCTACTATCCACAAGTTCTGAAATCAAAATCCGAAACTCCACGATTGTAGAGCTCGAAAAGTGGTATGAAATCAAGCTAAAAATCACCGAATTCAGAACTTGGAGTCAACGGATATTCATAAAACCGTTTACGTAAAGAAACCGCATTTCGCGGCTAACTAGGTGAAATGAGACCTACTAGCCACGAGTTCTGAAGTCAAAATCCGAAATGCCAGGATTGTAGAGCTCAAAAATTAGTGTGAAATCAAACTAAAAATCACCGAATATAGAACTCCGAGTCAACGGATATTCATAAAACCGTTTACGTAAAGAAACCACATTTCGCGGCTAACTAGGTGAAACGAGACCTACTAGCCACGAGTTCTGAAATCAAAATCCGAAACGCCAGGATTGTAGAGCTCGAAAAGTGGTGTGAAATCAAGCTAAAAATCACCGAATTCGGAACTTGGAGTCAACGGATATTCATAAAACCGTTTACGTAAAGAAACCGCATTTCGCGGCTAACTAGGTGAAATGAGACCTACTAGCCACGAGTTCTGAAATCAAAATCCAAAATGCCAGGATTGTAGAGCTCGAAAAGTAGTGTGAAATCAAACTAAAAATCACCGAATATAGTACTCCGAGTCAACGGATATTCATAAAACCGTTTACGTAAAGAAACCACATTTCGCGGCTAACTAGGTGAAACGAGACCTACTAGCCACGAGTTCTGAAATCAAAATCCGAAACTCCACGATTGTAGAGCTCGAAAAGTGGTGTGAAATCAAGCTAAAAATCACCGAATTCAGAACTCTGAGTCAACGGATATTCATAAAACCGTTTGCGTAAAGAAACCCCGTTTCGCGGCTAACTAGGTGAAATGAGACCTACTAGCCACGAGTTCTGAAATTAAAATCCGAAATGCCAGGATTGTAGAGCTCGAAAAGTAGTGTGAAATCAAGTTAAAAATCACCGAATTCAGAACTCGGAGTCAACGGATACTCATAAAACCGTTTACGTAAAGAAACCACATTTCGCGGCTAACTAGGTTAAACGAGACCTACTAGCCACGAGTTCTGAAATCAAAATCCGAAACACCAGGATTGTAGAGCTCGAAAAGTAGTGTGAAATCAAGCTAAAAATCACCGAATTCAGAACTCGGAGTCAACGGATATTCATAAAACCGTTTACGTAAAGAAACCACATTTCGAGGCTAACTAGGTGAAACGAGACCTACTAGCCACGATTTCTGAAATCAAAATCCGAAAACCAGGATTGTAGAGCTTGAAAAGTAGTGTGAAATCAAGCTAAAAATCACCGAATTCAGAAGTCGGAGTCAACGAATATTCATAAAACCGTTTACGTAAAGAAACCACGTTTCGCGGCTAACTAGGTGAAACGAGAGCTACTAGCCACGAGTTCTGAATTCAAAATCCGAAATGCCAGGATTGTAGATCTCGAAAAGTAGTGTGAAATCAAGCTAAAAATCACCGAATTCAGAACTCTGAGTCAACGGATATTCATAAAACGGTTTACGTAAAGAAACTACATTTTGCGGCTAACTAGGTGAAACGAGACCTACTAGCCACGAGTTCTGAAATCAAAATCCAAAACACCAGGATTATAGATCTCAAAAAGTAGTGTGAAATCAAGCTGAAAATCACCGAATTCATAACTCGGAGTCAACGGATATTCATAAAACCGTTTACGTAAGGAAACCACATTTCTCGTCTAACTAGGTGAAATGAGACCTACTAGCCACGAGTTCTGAAATCAAAATCCGAAACGCCAGTATTGTAGAGCTCAAAAAGTAGTGTGAAATCAAGCTAAAAATCACCAAATTCGGAACTCGAAGTCAATGGATATTCATAAAACCATTTACGTAAAGAAATCACATTTCGCGGCTAACTAGGTGAAACGAGACCTACTAGCCACGAGTTCTGAAATCAAAATCCGAAACCCTAGGATTGTAGATCTCGAAAAGTAGTGTGAAATCAAGCTAAAATTCACCGAATTCAGAACTCGGAGTTAAAGGATATTCGTAAAACCGTTTACGTAAAGAAACCACATTTTGCGGCTAACTAGGTGAAATGAGACCTACTAGCCACGAGTTCTGAAATCAAAATCCGAAATGCCAGGATTGTAGATCACGAAAAGTAGTGTGAAATCAAGCTAAAAATCACCGAATTCAGAACTTGGAGTCAACGGATATTCATAAAACCGTTTACGTAAAGAAACCGCATTTCGCGGCTAACTAGGTGAAATGAGACCTACTAGCCACGAGTTCTGAAATCCAAATCCGAAATGCCAGCATTGTAGATCTCGAAAAGTAGTGTGAAATCAAGCTAAAAATCACCGAATTCAGAACTCTGAGTCAACGAATATTCATAAAACCGTTTACGTAAAGAAACCACGTTTCGCGGCTAACTAGGTGAAACGAGAGCTACTAGCTACGAGTTCTGAAATCAAAATCCGAAATGCCAGGATTGTAGAGCTCGAAAAGTAGTGTGAAATCAAGCTAAAATTCACCGAATTCAGAACTCGGAGTTAAAGGATATTCGTAAAACCGTTTGCGTAAAGAAACCACATTTTGCGGCTAACTAGGTGAAATGAGACCTACTAGCCACGAGTTCTGAAATCAAAATCCGAAGCGCCAGGATTGTAGAGCTCGAAAAGTGGTGTGAAATCAAGCTAAAAATCACCGAATTCAGAACTTGGAGTCAACGGATATTCATAAAACCGTTTACGTAAAGAAACCGCATTTCGCGGCTAACTAGGTGAAATGAGACCTACTAGCCACGAGTTCTGAAATCAAAATCCGAAATGCCAGGATTGTAGAGCTCGAAATGTAGTGTGAAATCAAACTAAAAATCACCGAATATAGAACTCCGAGTCAGCGGATATTCGTAAAACCGTTTACGTAAAGAAACCACATTTCGCGGCTAACTAGGTGAAACGAGACCTACTAGCCACGAGTTCTGAAATCAAAATCCGAAACTCCACGATTGTAGAGCTCGAAAAGTGGTGTGAAATCAAGCTAAAAATCACCGAATTCAGAACTTGGAGTCAACGGATATTCATAAAACCGTTTACGTAAAGAAACCGCATTTCGCGGCTAACTAGGTGAAATGAGACCTACTAGCCACGAGTTCTGAAATCAAAATCCGAAATGCCAGGATTGTAGAGCTCGAAAAGTAGTGTGAAATCAAACTAAAAATCACCGAATATAGAACTCCGAGTCAACGGATATTCATAAAACCGTTTACGTAAAGAAACCACATTTCGCGGCTAACTAGATGAAATGAGACCTACTAGCCACGAGTTCTGAAATCAAAATCCGAAACGCCAGGATTGTAGAGCTCGAAAAGTGGTGTGAAATCAAGCTAAAAATCACCGAATTCAGAACTTGGAGTCAACGGATATTCATAAAACCGTTTACGTAAAGTTACCGCATTTCGCGGCTAACTAGGTGAAATGAGACCTACTAGCCACGAGTTCTGAAATCAAAATCCGAAATGCCAGGATTGTAGAGCTCGAAAAGTAGTGTGAAATCAAACTAAAAATCACCGAATATAGAACTCCGAGTCAACGGATATTCATAAAACCGTTTACGTAAAGAAACCACATTTCGCGGCTAACTTGGTGAAACGAGACCTACTAGCCACGAGTTCTGAAATCAAAATCCAAAACTCCACGATTGTAGAGCTCGAAAAGTGGTGTGAAATCAAGCTAAAAATCACCGAATTCAGAACTCTGAGTCAACGGATATTCATAAAACCGTTTACGTAAAGAAACCACATTTCGCGGCTAACTAGGTGAAACGAGACCTACTAGCCACGAGTTCTGAAATCAAAATCCGAAACTTCAGGATTGTAGAGCTCGAAAAGTGGTGTGAAATCAAGCTAAAAATCACCGAATTCAGAACTTGGAGTCAACGGATATTCATAAAACCGTTTACGTAAAGAAACCGCATTTCGCGGCTAACTAGGTGAAATGAGACCTACTAGCCACGAGTTCTGAAATCAAAATCCGAAATGCCAGGATTGTAGAGCTCGAAATGTAGTGTGAAATCAAACTAAAAATCACCGAATATAGAACTCCGAGTCAACGGATATTCATAAAACTGTTTACGTAAAGAAACCACATTTCGCGGCTAACTAGGTGAAACGAGACCTACTAGCCACGAGTTCTGAAATCAAAATCCGAAACTCCACGATTGTAGAGCTCAAAAAGTAGTGTGAAATCAAGCTAAAAATCACCGAATTCAGAACTCGGAGTCAACGGATATTCATAAAACCGTTTACAGAAAGAAACCACATTTCGCGGCTAACTAGGTGAAACGAGACCTACTAGCCACGAGTTCTGAAATGAAAATCCAAAAATCCAGGATTGTAGAGCTCAAAAAGTAGAGTGAAATAAAGCTAAAAATCACCGAATTCAGAACTTGGAGTCAATGGATATTTATAAAACCGTTTACGTAAAAAAACCACATTTCGCGGCTAACTAGGTGAAACGAGACCTACTAGCCACGAGTTCTGAAATCAAAATCCGAAACTCCAGGATTGTAGATCTCAAAAAGTAGTGTGAAATCAAGCTAAAAATCACCGAATTCAGAACTCGGAGTCAACGGATATTCATAAAACCGTTTACAGAAAGAAACCACATTTCGCGGCTAACTAGGTGAAACGAGACCTACTAGCCACGAGTTCTGAAATGAAAATCCAAAAATCCAGGATTGTAGAGCTCAAAAAGTAGAGTGAAATAAAGCTAAAAATCACCGAATTCAGAACTTGGAGTCAATGGATATTTATAAAACCGTTTACGTAAAAAAACCACATTTCGCGGCTAACTAGGTGAAACGAGACCTACTAGCCACGAGTTCTGAAATCAAAATCCGAAACTCCAGGATTGTAGAGCTCAAAAAGTAGTGTGAAATCAAGCTAAAAATCACCGAGTTCAGAACTCGGAGTCAAAGGATATTCATAAAACCGTTTACAGAAAGAAACCACATTTCGCGGCTAACTAGGTGAAACGAGACCTACTAGCCACGAGTTCTGAAATCAAAATCCGAAACACCAGGATTGTAGATCACGAAAATTAGTGTGAAATCAAGCTAAAAATCACCGAATTCAGAACTCTGAGACAACGGATATTCATAAAACCGTTTACGTAAAGAAACCACATTTCGCGGCTAACTAGGTGAAACGAGACCTACTAGCTACGAGTTCTGAAATCAAAATCCGAAACACCAGGATTGTAGATCACGAAAAGTAGTGTGAAATCAAGCTAAAATTCACAGAATTCAGAACTTGGAGTCAACGGATATTTATAAAACCGTTTACGTAAAGAAACCACATTTCGCGGCTAACTAGGTGAAACGAGACCTACTAGCCACGAGTTCTGAAATCAAAATCCGAAATGCCAGGATTGTAGAGCTCGAAAAGTAGTGTGAAATCAAACTAAAAATCACCGAATATAGAACTCCGAGTCAACGGATATTCATAAAACCGTTTACGTAAAGAAACCACATTTCGCGGCTAACTAGGTGAAACGAGACCTACTAGCCACGAGTTCTGAAATCAAAATCCGAAACGCCAGGATTGTAGAGCTAGAAAAGTGGTGTGAAATCAAGCTAAAAATCACCGAATTCAGAACTTGGAGTCAACAGATATTCATAAAACCGTTTACGTAAAGAAACCGCATTTCGCGGCTAACTAGGTGAAACGAGACCTACTAGCTACGAGTTCTGAAATCAAAATCCGAAACACCAGGATTGTAGATCACGAAAAGTAGTGTGAAATCAAGCTAAAATTCACAGAATTCAGAACTTGGAGTCAACGGATATTTATAAAACCGTTTACGTAAAGAAACCACATTTCGCGGCTAACTAGGTGAAACGAGACCTACTAGCCACGAGTTCTGAAATCAAAATCCGAAACTCCAGGATTGTAGAGCTCAAAAAGTAGTGTGAAATCAAGCTAAAAATCACCGAATTCAGAACTCGGAGTCAACGGATATTCATAAAACCGTTTACGTAAAGAAACCACATTTCCCGGCTAACTAGGTGAAACGAGACCTACTAGCCACGAGTTCTGAAATCAAAATCCGAAACTCCAGGATTGTAGAGCTCAAAAAGTAGTGTGAAATCAAGCTAAAAATCACCGAATTCAGAACTCGGAGTGAAAGGATATTCATAAAACCGTTTACAGAAAGAAACCACATTTCGCGGCTAACTAGGTGAAACGAGACCTACTAGTCACGAGTTCTGAAATGAAAATCCGAAACGCCAGGATTGTAGAGCTCGAATATTCATAAAACCGTTTACGTAAAGAAACCACATTTCGCGGCTAACTAGGTGAAACGAGACCTACTAGCCACGAGTTCTGAAATTAAAATCCGAAACTCCAGGATTGTAGATCTCAAAAAGTAGTGTGAAATCAAGCCAAAAATCACCGAATTCAGAAGTCAGAGCAACGGAAATTCATAAAACCATTTACGTAAAAAAACCACATTTCGCGGCTAACTAGGTGAAACGAGACCTACTAGCCACGAGTTCTGAAATCAAAATCCGAAATACCAGGATTGTAGAGCTCGAAAAGTAGTGTGAAATCAAGCTAAAAATCACCGAATTCAGAACTCGGAGCAACGGATATTCAGAAAACCGTTTACGTAAAGAAACCACATTTCGCGGCTAACTAGGTGAAACGAGACCTACTAGCCACGAGTTCTGAAATGAAAATCCAAAAATCCATGATTGTAGAGCTCAAAAAGTAGTGTGAAATCAAGCTAAAAATCACCGAATTCAGAACTTTGAGTCAACGGATATTTATAAAACCGTTTACGTAAAGAAACCACGTTTCGCGGCTAACTAGGTGAAACGAGACCTACTAGCCACGAGTTCTGAAATCAAAACCGAAACTCCAGGATTGTAGAGCTCAAAAAGTAGTGTGAAATCAAGCTAAAAATCACCGAATTCAGAACTCGGAGTCAAAGGCTATTCATAAAACCGTTTACAGAAAGAAACCACATTTCGCGGCTAACTAGGTGAAACGAGACCTACTAGCCACGAGTTCTGAAATCAAAATCCGAAACACCAGGATTGTAGATCACGAAAATTAGTGTGAAATCAAGATAAAAATCACCGAATTCAGAACTCTGAGACAACGGATATTCATAAAACCGTTTACGTAAAGAAACCACATTTCGCGGCTAACTAGGTGAAACGAGACCTACTAGCTACGAGTTCTGAAATCAAAATCCGAAACACCAGGATTGTAGATCACGAAAAGTAGTGTGAAATCAAGCTAAAATTCACCGAATTCAGAACTCGGAGTCAACGGATATTCATAAAACCGTTTAGCTAAAGAAACCCCGTTTCGCGGCTAACTAGGTGAAATGAGACCTACTAGCCACGAGTTCTGAAATCAAAATCCGAAATGCCAGGATTGTAGAGCTCAAAAAGTAGTATGAAATCAAGCTAAAAATCACCGAATTCAGAACTCGGAGTCAAAGGATATTCATAAAACCGTTTACAGAAAGAAACCACATTTCGCGGCTAACTAGGTGAAACGAGACCTACTAGCCACGAGTTCTGAAATCAAAATCCGAAACTCCAGGATTGTAGAGCTCAAAAAGTAGTGTGAAATCAAGCTAAAAATCACCGAATTCAGAACTCGGAGTCAAAGGATATTCATAAAACCGTTTACAGAAAGAAACCACATTTCGCGGCTAACTAGGTGAAACGAGACCTACTAGCCACGAGTTCTGAAATCAAAATCCGAAACTCCAGGATTGTAGAGCTCAAAAAGTAGTGTGAAATCAAGCTAAAAATCACCGAATTCAGAACTCGGAGTCAAAGGATATTCATAAAACCGTTTACAGAAAGAAACCACATTTCGCGGCTAACTAGGTGAAACGAGACCTACTAGTCGCGAGTTCTGAAATCAAAATCCGAAACGCCAGGATTGTAGAGCTCGAATATTCATAAAACCGTTTACGTAAAGAAACCACATTTCGCGGCTAACCAGGTGAAACGAGACCTACTAGCCACGAGTTCTGAAATTAAAATCCGAAACTCCAGGATTGTAGATCTCAAAAAGTAGTGTGAAATCAAGCTAAAAATCACCGAATTCAGAAGTCAGAGCAACGGAAATTCATAAAACCGTTTACGTAAAAAAACCACATTTCGCGGCTAACTAGGTGAAACGAGACCTACTAGCCACGAGTTCTGAAATCAAAATCCGAAATACCAGGATTGTAGAGCTCGAAAAGTAGTGTGAAATCAAGCTAAAAATCACCGAATTCAGAACTCGGAGCAACGGATATTCATAAAACCGTTTACGTAAAGAAACCACATTTCACGGCTAACTAGGTGAAACGTGACCTACTAGCCACGAGTTCTGAAATGAAAATACAAAAATCCAGGATTGTAGAGCTCAAAAAGTAGTGTGAAATCAAGCTAAAAGTCACCGAATTCAGAACTTGGAGTCAATGGATATTTATAAAACCGTTTACGTAAAGAAACTACATTTCGCGACTAACTATGTGAAACGAGACCTACTAGCCACGAGTTCTGAAATCAAAATCCGAAACTCCAGGATTGTAGAGCTCAAAAAGTAGTGTGAAATCAAGCTAAAAATCACCGAATTCAGAACTCGGAGTCAAAGGATATTCATAAAACCGTTTACAGAAAGAAACCACATTTCGCGGCTAACTAGGTGAAACGAGACCTACTAGCCACGAGTACTGAAATCAAAATCCGAAACACCAGGATTGTAGATCACGAAAATTAGTGTGAAATCAAGCTAAAAATCACCGAATTCAGAACTCTGAGACAACGGATATTCATAAAACCGTTTACGTAAAGAAACCACATTTCGCGGCTAACTAGGTGAAACGAGACCTACTAGCTACGAGTTCTGAAATCAAAATCCGAAACACCAGGATTGTAGATCACGAAAAGTAGTGTGAAATCAAGCCAAAATTCACCGAATTCAGAACTTGGAGTCAACGGATATTTATAAAACCGTTTACGTAAAGAAACTACATTTCGCGGCTAACTAGGTGAAACGAGACCTACTAGCCACGAGTTCTGAAATCAAAATCCGAAACTCCAGGATTGTAGAGCTCAAAAAGTAGTGTGAAATCAACCTAAAAATCACCGAATTCAGAACTCGGAGTCAACGGATATTCATAAAACCGTTTACGTAAAGAAACCACATTTCCCGGCGAACTAGGTGAAACGAGACCTACTAGCCACGAGTTCTGAAATCAAAATCCGAAACTCCAGGATTGTAGAGCTCAAAAAGTAGTGTGAAATCAAGCTAAAAATCACCGAATTCAGAACTCGGAGTGAAAGGATATTCATAAAACCGTTTACAGAAAGAAACCACATTTTGCGGCTAACTAGGTGAAACGAGACCTACTAGTCACGAGTTCTGAAATCAAAATCCGAAATGCCAGGATTGTAGAGCTCGAATATTCATAAAACCGTTTACGTAAAGAAACCACATTTCGCGGCTAACTAGGTGAAACAAGACCTACTAGCCACGAGTTCTGAAATTAAAATCTGAAACTCCAGGATTGTAGATCTCAAAAAGTAGTGTGAAATCAAGCTAAAAATCACCGAATTCAGAAGTCAGAGCAACGGAAATTCATAAAACCGTTTACGTAAAAAAACCACATTTCGCGGCTAACTTGGTGAAACGAGACCTACTAGCCACGAGTTCTGAAATCAAAATCCGAAATACCAGGATTGTAGAGCTCGAAAAGTAGTGTGAAATCAAGCTAAAAATCACCGAATTCAGAACTCGGAGCAACGGATATTCAGAAAACCGTTTACGTAAAGAAACCACATTTCGCGGCTAACTAGGTGAAACGAGACCTACTAGCCACGAGTTCTGAAATGAAAATCCAAAAATCCATGATTGTAGAGCTCAAAAAGTAGTGTGAAATCAAGCTAAAAATCACCGAATTCAGAACTTGGAGTCAACGGATATTTATAAAACCGTTTACGTAAAGAAACCACATTTCGCGGCTAACTAGGTGAAACGAGACCTACTAGCCACGAGTTCTGAAATCAAAACCGAAACTCCAGGATTGTAGAGCTCAAAAAGTAGTGTGAAATCAAGCTAAAAATCACCGAATTCAGAACTCGGAGTCAAAGGATATTCATAAAACCGTTTACAGAAAGAAACCACATTTCGCGGCTAACTAGGTGAAACGAGACCTACTAGCCACGAGTTCTGAAATCAAAATCCGAAACACCAGGATTGTAGATCACGAAAATTAGTGTGAAATCAAGCTAAAAATCACCGAATTCAGAACTCTGAGACAACGGATATTCATAAAACCGTTTACGTAAAGAAACCACATTTCGCGGCTAACTAGGTGAAACGAGACCTACTAGCTACGAGTTCTGAAATCAAAATCCGAAACACCAGGATTGTAGATCACGAAAAGTAGTGTGAAATCAAGCTAAAATTCACCGAATTCAGAACTCGGAGTCAACGGATATTCATAAAACCGTTTAGGTAAAGAAACCCCATTTCGCGGCTAACTAGGTGAAATGAGACCTACTAGCCACGAGTTCTGAAATCAAAATCCGAAATGCCAGGATTGTAGAGCACAAAAAGTAGTATGAAATCAAGCTAAAAATCACCGAATTCAGAACTCGGAGTCAAAGGATATTCATAAAACCGTTTACAGAAAGAAACCACATTTCGCGGCTAACTAGGTGAAACGAGACCTACTAGCCACGAGTTCTGAAATCAAAATCCGAAACTCCAGGATTGTAGAGCTCAAAAAGTAGTGTGAAATCAACTAAAAATCACCGAATTCAGAACTCGGAGTCAAAGGATATTCATAAAACCGTTTACAGAAAGAAACCACATTTCGCGGCTAACTAGGTGAAACGAGACCTACTAGCCACGAGTTCTGAAATCAAAATCCGAAACTCCAGGATTGTAGAGCTCAAAAAGTAGTGTGAAATCAAGCTAAAAATCACCGAATTCAGAACTCAGAGTCAAAGGATATTCATAAAACCGTTTACAGAAAGAAACCACATTTCGCGGCTAACTAGGTGAAACGAGACCTACTAGTCGCGAGTTCTGAAATCAAAATCCGAAACGCCAGGATTGTAGAGCTCGAATATTCATAAAACCGTTTACGTAAAGAAACCACATTTCGCGGCTAACCAGGTGAAACGAGACCTACTAGCCACGAGTTCTGAAATTAAAATCCGAAACTCCAGGATTGTAGAGCTCGAAAAGTGGTGTGAAATCAAGCTAAAAATCAACGAATTCAGAACTTGGAGTCAACGGATATTCATAAAACCGTTTAGGTAAAGAAACCCCATTTCGCGGCTAACTAGGTGAAATGAGACCTACTAGCCACAAGTTCTTAAATCAAAATCCGAAATGCCAGGATTGTAAAGCTCAAAAAGTAGTATGAAATCAAGCTAAAAATCACCGAATTCAGAACTCGGAGTCAACGGATACTCATAAAACCGTTTACGTAAAGAAACTACATTTCGCGGCTAACTAGAGGAAACGAGACCTACTAGCCACGCAAAATCCGAAACGCAAGGATTGTTGAGCTCGAAAAGTAGTGTGAAATCAAGCTAAAAATCACCGAATTCAGAACTCGGACTCAACGGATATTCATAAAACCGTTTACGTAAAGAAACCACATTTCGCGGCTAACTAGGTGAAACGAGACCTACTAGCAACGAGTTCTGAAATCAAAATCCGAAAAAAAGGATTGTAGAGCTCGAAAAGTAGTGTGAAATCAAGCTAAAAATCACCGAATTCAGAAGTCGGAGTCAACGAATATTCATAAAACCGTTTACGTAAAGAAAACACGTTTCGCTGTTAACTAGGTGAAACGAGAGCTACTAGCCACGAGTTCTGAATTCAAAATCCGAAATGCGAGGATTGTAGATCTCGAAAAGTAGTGTGAATTCAAGCTAAAAATCACCGAATTCAGAACTCTGAGTCAACGGATATTCATAAAACTGTTTACGTAAAGAAACTTCATTTCGCGGCTAACTAGGTGAAACGAGACCTACTAGCCACGAGTTCTGAAATCAAAATCCAAAACACCAGGATTGTAGATCTCAAAAAGTAGTGTGAAATCAAGCTGAAAATCACCGAATTCAGAACTCGGAGTCAACGAATATTCATAAAACCGTTTACGTAAAGAAACCACATTTCTCGTCTAACTAGGTGAAACGAGACCTACTAGCCACGAGTTCTGAAATCAAAATCCGAAATGCCAGTATTGTAGAGCTCGAAAAGTAGTGTGAAATCAAGCTAAAAATCACCGAATTCGGAACTCGAAGTCAATGGATATTCATAAAACCGTTTACGTAAAGAAACCACATTTCGCGGCTAACTAGGTGAAACGAGACCAACTAGCCACGAGTTCTGAAATCAAAATCCGAAACCCCAGGATTGTAGATCTCGAAAAGTAGTGTGAAATCAAGCTAAAATTCACCGAATTCAGAACTCGGAGTTAAAGGATATTCATAAAACCGTTTACGTAAAGAAATCACATTTTGCGGCTAACTAGGTGAAATGAGACCTACTAGCCACGAGTTCTGAAATCAAAATCCGAAACCCCAGGATTGTAGAGCTCGAAAAGTGGTGTGAAATCAAGCTAAAAATCACCGAATTCAGAACTTGGAGTGAACGGATATTCATAAAACCGTTTACGTAAAGAAACCCCATTTCGCGGCTAACTAGGTGAAATAAGACCTACTAGCCACGAGTTCTGAAATCAAAATCCGAAATGCCAGGATTGTAGAGCTCGAAAAGTAGTGTGAAATCAAACTGAAAATCACCGAATATAGAACTCCGAGTCAACTGATATTCATAAAACCGTTTACGTAAAGAAACCACATTTCGCGGCTAACTAGATGAAACGAGACCTACTAGCCACGAGTTCTGAAATTAAAATCCGAAACTCCAGGATTGTAGATCTCAAAAAGTAGTGTGAAATCAAGCTAAAAATCACCGAATTCAGAAGTCAGAGCAACGGAAATTCATAAAACCGTTTACGTAAAAAAACCACATTTCGCGGCTAACTAGGTGAAACGAGACCTACTAGCCACGAGTTCTGAAATCAAAATCCGAAATACCGGGATTGTAGAGCTCAAAAAGTAGTGTGAAATCAAGCTAAAAATCACCGAATTCAGAACTCGGAGCAATGGATATTCATAAAACCGTTTACGTAAAGAAACCACATTTCGCGGCTATCTAGGTGAAACGAGACCTACTAGCCACGAGTTCTGAAATCAAAATCCGAAACTCCAGGATTGGATATCTCGAAAAGTAGTGTGAAATCAAGCTAAAAATCACCGAATTCAGAACTCGGAGTCAACGGATATTCATAAAACCGTTTACGTAAAAAAACCACATTTCGCGGCTAATTAGGTGAAACGAGACCTACTAGCCACGACTTCTGAAATCAAAATCCGAAATGCCAGCATTGTAGATCTCGAAAAGTAGTGTGAAATCAAGCTAAAAATCACCGAATTCAGAACTCTGAGTCAACGGAAATTCATAAAACCGTTTACGTAAAAAAACCACATTTCGCGGCTAACTAGGTGAAACGAGACCTACTAGCCACGACTTCTGAAATCAAAATCCGAAATACCAGGATTGTAGAGCTCGAAAAGTAGTGTGAAATCAAGCTAAAAATCACCGAATTCAGAACTCGGAGCAACGGATATTCATAAAACCGTTTACGTAAAGAAACCACATTTCGCGGCTAACTAGGTGAAACGAGACCTACTAGCCACGAGTTCTGAAATGAAAATCCAAAAATCCAGGATTGTAGAGCTCAAAAAGTAGTGTGAAATCAAGCTAAAAATCACTGAATTCAGAACTCGGAGTCAACGGATATTCATAAAACCGTTTACAGAAAGAAACCTCATTTCGCGGCTAACTAGGTGAAACGAGACCTACTAGCCACGAGTTCTGAAATCAAAATCCGAAACACCAGGATTGTAGATCACGAAAATTAGTGTTTAATCAAGCTAAAAATCACCGAATTCAGAACTCTGAGACAACGGATATTCATAAAACCGTTTACGTAAAGAAACCACATTTCGCGGCTAACTAGGTGAAACGAGACCTACTAGCCACGAGTTCTGAAATCAAAATCCCAAAAACCAGGATTGTAGATCACGAAAAGTAGTGTGAAATCAAGCTAAATTTCACCGAATTCAGAACTAGGAGTTAAAGGATATTCATAAAACCGTTTACGTAAAGAAACCACATTTCGCGGCTAACTAGGTGAAATGAGACCTACTAGCCACGAGTTCTGAAATCAAAATCCGAAATGCCAGGATTGTAGAGCTCGAAAAGTAGTGTGAAATCAAGCTAAAAATCACTGAATTCAGAACTCGGAGTCAACGGATACTCATAAAACCGTTTACGTAAAGAAACCACATTTCGCGGCCAACTAGGTGAAATGAGACGTACTAGCCACGAGTTCTGAAATCAAAATCCGAAACACCAGAATTGTAGAGCTCGAAAAGTAGTGTGAAATCAAACTAAAAATCACCGAATTCAGAAGTCGGAGTCAACGAATATTCATAAAACCGTTTACGTAAAGAAACCACGTTTCGCGGCTAACTAGGTGAAACGAGAGCTACTAGCCACGAGTTCTGAATTCAAAATCCGAAATTCCAGGATTGTAGATCTCGAAAACAAGTGTGAAATCAAGCTAAAAATCACCGAATTCAGAACTCTGAGTCAACGGATATTCATAAAACTGTTTACGTAAAGAAACTACATTTCGCGGCTAACTAGGTGAAACGAGATCTACTAGCCACGAGTTCTGAAAACAAAATCCAAAACACCAGGATTGTAGATCTCAAAAAGTAGTGTGAAATCAAGCTGAAAATCACCGAATTCAGAACTCGGAGTCAACGGATATTCATAAAACCGTTTACGTAAAGAAACGACATTTCTCGTCTAACTAGGTGAAATGAGACCTACTAGCCACGAGTTCTGAAATCAAGATCCGAAACTCCAGTATTGTAGAGCTTTAAAAGTAGTGTGAAATCAAGCTAAAAATCACCGAATTCGGAACTCGAAGTCAATGGATATTCATAAAACCGTTTACGTAAGGAAACCACATTTCGCGGCTAACTAGGTGAAACGAGACCTACTAGCCACGAGTTCTGAAATCAAAATCCGAAACCCCAGGATTTTAGATCTCGAAA
The DNA here is from genome assembly GCA_963580455.1 of Euonymus europaeus. Taxonomy (NCBI): domain Eukaryota; kingdom Viridiplantae; phylum Streptophyta; class Magnoliopsida; order Celastrales; family Celastraceae; genus Euonymus; species Euonymus europaeus. The sequence goes on from OY756964.1 coordinate 1,736,440, forward strand.
AGTAGTGTGAAATCAAGCTAAAAATCACCGAATTCAGAACTCTGAGTCAACGGATATTCATAAAACCGTTTACGTAAATAAACCACATTTTGCGGCTAACTAGGTGAAATGAGACCTACTAGCCACGAGTTCTGAAATAAAAATCCGAAACGCCAGGATTGTAGAGCTCAAAAAGTGGTGTGAAATCAAGCTAAAAATCACCGAATTCAGAACTTGGAGTCAACGGATATTCATAAAACCGTTTACGTAAAGAAACCCCATTTCGCGGCTAACTAGGTGAAATGAGACCTACTAGCCACGAGTTCTGAAATCAAAATCCGAAATGCCAGGATTGTAGAGCTCGAAAAGTAGTGTGAAATCAAACTAAAAATCACCGAATATAGAACTCCGAGTCAACTGATATTCATAAAACCGTTTACGTAAAGAAACCACATTTCGCGGCTAACTAGGTGAAACGAGACCTACTAGCCACGAGTTCTGAAATGAAAATCCGAAACTCTAGGATTGTAGATCTCAAAAAGTAGTGTGAAATCAAGCTAAAAATCACCGAATTCAGAAGTCAGAGCAACGGAAATTCATAAAACCGTTTACGTAAAAAAACCACATTTCGCGGCTAACTAGGTGAAACGAGACCTACTAGCCACGAGTTCTGAAATCAAAATCCGAAATACCGGGATTGTAGAGCTCGAAAAGTAGTGTGAAATCAAGCTAAAAATCACCAAATTCAGAACTCGGAGCAACGGATATTTATAAAACCGTTTACGTAAAGAAACCACATTTCTCGTCTAACTAGGTGAAATGAGACCTACTAGCCACGAGTTCTGAAATCAAAATCCGAAACGCCAGTATTGTAGAGCTCGAAAAGTAGTGTGAAATCAAGCTAAAAATCACCGAATTCGGAACTCGAAGTCAACGGATATTCATAAAACCGTTTACGTAAAGAAACCACATTTTGCGGCTAACTAGGTGAAACGAGACCTACTAGCCACGAGTTCTGAAATCAAAATCCGAAACCCCATGATTGTAGATCTCGAAAAGTAGTGTGAAATCAAGCTAAAAATCACCGAATTCAGAACTCTGAGTCAACGGATATTCATAAAACCGTTTACGTAAAGAAACCACATTTTGCGGCTAACTAGGTGAAATGAGACCTACTAGCCACAAGTTCTGAAATCAAAATCCGAAACACCAGGATTGTAGATCACGAAAATTAGTGTGAAATCAAGCTAAAAATCACCGAATTCAGAACTCTGAGACAACGGATATTCATAAAACCGTTTACGTAAAGAAACCACATTTTGCGGCTAACTAGGTGAAACGAGACCTACTAGCCACGAGTTCTGAAATCAAAATCCCAAAAACCAGGATTGTAGATCACGAAAAGTACTGTGAAATCAAGCTAAAATTCACCGAATTCAGAACTCGGAGTTAAAGGATATTCATAAAACCGTTTACGTAAAGAAACCACATTTCGCGGCTAACTAGGTGAAATGAGACCTACTAGCCACGAGTTCTAAAATCAAAATCCGAAATGCCAGGATTGTAGAGCTCGAAAAGTAGTGTGAAATCAAGCTAAAAATCACTGAATTCAGAACTCGGAGTCAACGGATACTCATAAAACCGTTTACGTAAAGAAACCACATTTCGCGGCTAACTAGGTGAAACGAGACCTACTAGCCACGAGTTCTGAAATCAAAATCCGAAATGCCAGGATTGTAGAGCTCAAAAAGTAGTGTGAAATCAAACTAAAAATCACCGAATTCAGAACTCGGAGTCAACGGATATTCATAAAACCGTTTACGTAAAGAAACCACATTTCGCGGCTAACTAGGTGAAATGAGACGTACTAGCCACGAGTTCTGAAATCAAAATCCGAAACACCAGAATTGTAGAGCTCGAAAAGTAGTGTGAAATCAAGCTAAAAATCACCGAATTCAGAAGTCGGAGTCAACGAATATTCATAAAACCGTTTACGTAAAGAAACCACATTTCGCGGCTAACTAGGTGAAACGAGAGCTACTAGCCACGAGTTCTGAATTCAAAATCCGAAATGCCAGGATTGTAGATCTCGAAAACAAGTGTGAAATCAAGCTAAAAATCACCGAATTCAGAACTCTGAGTCAACGGATATTCACAAAACTGTTTACGTAAAGAAACTACATTTCGCGGCTAACTAGGTGAAACGAGATCTACTAGCCACGAGTTCTGAAATCAAAATCCAAAACACCAGGATTGTAGATCTCAAAAAGTAGTGTGAAATCAAGCTGAAAATCACCGAATTCAGAACTCGGAGTCAACGGATATTCATAAAACCGTTTACGTAAAGAAACCACATTTCTCGTCTAACAAGGTGAAATGAGACCTACTAGCCACGAGTTATGAAATCAAAATCCGAAACACCAGTATTGTAGAGCTCGAAAAGTAGTGTGAAATCAAGCTAAAAATCACCGAATTCGGAACTCGAAGTCAATGGATATTCATAAAACCCTTTACGTAAAGAAACCACATTTCGCGGCTAACTAGGTGAAATGAGACCTACTAGCCACGAGTTCTGAAATCAAAATCCGAAAACCCAAGATTGTAGAGCTCGAAAAGTAGTGTGAAATCAAGCTAAAAATCACCGAATTCAGAACTCTGAGTCAACTGATATTCATAAAACCGTTTACGTAAAGAAACCACATTTCGCGGCTAACTAGGTGAAAGGAGACCTACTAGCCACGAGTTCTGAAATGAAAATCCGAAACTCCAGGATTGTAGATCTCAAAAAGTAGTGTGAAATCAAGCTAAAAATCACCGAATTCAGAAGTCAGAGCAACGGAAATTCATAAAACCGTTTACGTAAAAAAACCACATTTCGCGGCTAACTAGGTGAAACGAGACCTACTAGCCACGAGTTCTGAAATCAAAATCCGAAATACCGGGATTGTAGATCTCGAAAAGTAGTGTGAAATCAAGCTAAAAATCACCGAATTCAGAACTCGGAGCAACGGATATTCATAAAACCGTTTACGTAAAGAAACCACATTTCTCGTCTAACTAGGTGAAATGAGACCTACTAGCCACGAGTTCTGAAATCAAAATCCGAAATGCCAGTATTGTAGAGCTCGAAAAGTAGTGTGAAATCAAGCTAAAAATCACCGAATTCGGAACTCGAAGTCAATGGATATTCATAAAACCGTTTACGTAAAGAAACCACATTTCGCGGATAACTAGGTGAAATGAGACCTACTAGACACGAGTTCTGAAATCAAAATCCGAAACCCCAGGATGGTAGATCTCGAAAAGTAGTGTGAAATCAAGCTAAAAATCACCGAATTCAGAACTCTGAGTCAACGGATATTCATAAAACCGTTTACGTAAAGAAACCACATTTTGCGGCTAACTAGGTGAAATGAGACCTACTAGCCACGAGTTCTGAAATCAAAATCCGAAATGCCAGGATTGTAGAGCTCGAAAAGTAGTGTGAAATCAAACTAAAAATCACCGAATATAGAACTCCGAGTCGACTGATATTCATAAAACCGTTTACGTAAAGAAACCACATTTCGCGGCTAACTAGGTGAAACGAGACCTACTAGCCACGAGTTCTGAAATGAAAATCCGAAACTCCAGGATTGTAGATCTTAAAAAGTAGTGTGAAATCAAGCTAAAAATCACCGAATTCAGAAGTCAGAGCAACGGAAATTCATAAAACCGTTTACATAAAAAAACCAAATTTCGCGGCTAACTAGGTGAAACGAGACCTACTAGCCACGAGTTCTGAAATCAAAATCCGAAATACCGGGATTGTAGAGCTCGAAAAGTAGTGTGAAATCAAGCTAAAAATCACCGAATTCAGAACTCTGAGTCAACGGATATTCATAAAACTGTTTACGTAAAGAAACAACATTTCGCGGCTAACTAGGTGAAACGAGATCTACTAGCCACGAGTTCTGAAATCAAAATCCAAAACACCAGGATTGTAGATCTCAAAAAGTAGTGTGAAATCAAGCTGAAAATCACCGAATTCAGAACTCGGAGTCAACGGATATTCATAAAACCGTTTACGTAAAGAAACCACATTTCTCGTCTAACTAGGTGAAATGAGACCCACTAGCCACGAGTTCTGAAATCAAAATCCGAAACGCCAGTATTGTAGAGCTCGAAAAGTAGTGTGAAATCAAGCTAAAAATCACCGAATTCGGAACTCGAAGTCAATGGATATTCATAAAACCCTTTACGTAAAGAAACCACATTTCGCGGCTAACTAGGTGAAACGAGACCTACTAGCCACGAGTTCTGAAATCAAAATCCGAAATACCGGGATTGTAGAGCTCGAAAAGTAGTGTGAAATCAAGCTAAAAATCACCGAATTCAGAACTCTGAGTCAACGGATATTCATAAAACTGTTTACGTAAAGAAACAACATTTCGCGGCTAACTAGGTGAAACGAGATCTACTAGCCACGAGTTCTGAAATCAAAATCCAAAACACCAGGATTGTAGATCTCAAAAAGTAGTGTGAAATCAAGCTGAAAATCACCGAATTCAGAACTCGGAGTCAACGGATATTCATAAAACCGTTTACGTAAAGAAACCACATTTCTCGTCTAACAAGGTGAAATGAGACCCACTAGCCACGAGTTCTGAAATCAAAATCCGAAACGCCAGTATTGTAGAGCTCGAAAAGTAGTGTGAAATCAAGCTAAAAATCACCGAATTCGGAACTCGAAGTCAATGGATATTCATAAAACCGTTTACGTAAAGAAACCACATTTCGCGGCTAACTAGGTGAAACGAGACCTACTAGCCACGAGTTCTGAAATCAAAATCCGAAACCCCAGGATTGTAGATCTCGAAAAGTAGTGTGAAATCAAGCTAAAAATCACCGAATTCAGAACTCTGAGTCAACGGATATTCATAAAACCGTTTACGTAAAGAAACCACATTTTGCGGCTAACTAGGTGAAATGAGACTTACTAGCCACGAGTTCTGAAATCAAAATCCGAAACGCCAGGATTGTAGAGCTCGAAAAGTGGTGTGAAATCAAGCTAAAAATCATCGAATTCAGAACTTGGAGTCAACGGATATTCATAAGACCGTTTACGTAAAGAAACCCCATTTCGCGGCTAACTAGGTGAAATGAGACCTACTAGCCACGAGTTCTGAAATCAAAATCCGAAATGCCAGGATTGTAGAGCTCGAAAAGTAGTGTGAAATCAAACTAAAAATCACCGAATATATAACTCCGAGTCAACTGATATTCATAAAACCGTTAACGTAAAGAAACCACATTTCGCGGCTAACTAGGTGAAACGAGACCTACTAGCCACGATTTCTGAAATGAAAATCCGAAACTCCAGGATTGTAGATCTCAAAAAGTAGTGTGAAATCAAGCTAAAAATCACCGAATTCAGAAGTCAGAGCAACGGAAATTCATAAAACCGTTTACGTAAAAAAACCACATTTCGCGGCTAACTAGGTGAAACGAGACCTACTAGCCACGAGTTCTGAAATCAAAATCCGAAATACCGGGATTGTAGAGCTCGAAAAGTAGTGTGAAATCAAGCTAAAAATCACCGAATTCAGAACTCGGAGCAACGGATATTCATAAAACCGTTTACGTAAAGAAACCACATTTCTCGTCTAACTAGGTGAAAGGAGACCTACTAGCCACGAGTTCTGAAATCAAAATCCGAAACACCAGGATTGTAGATCTCGAAAAGTAGTGTGAAATCAAGCTAAAAATCACCGAATTCAGAACTCGGAGTCAACGGATATTCATAAAACCGTTTACGTAAAAAAACCACATTTCGCGGCTAACTAGGTGAAACGAGACCTACTAGCCACGAGTTCTGAAATCAAAATCCGAAATGCCAGCATTGTAGATCTCGAAAGGTAGTGTGAAATCAAGCTAAAAATCACCGAATTCAGAACTCTGAGTCAACGGAAATTCATAAAACCATTTACGTAAAAAAACCACATTTCGCGGCTAACTAGGTGAAACGAGACCAACTAGCCACGAGTTCTGAAATCAAAATCCGAAATACCAGGATTGTAGAGCTCGAAAAGTAGTTTGAAATCAAGCCAAAAATCACCGAATTCAGAACTCGGAGCAACGGATATTCATAAAACCGTTTACGTAAAGAAACCACATTTCGCGGCTAACTAGGTGAAACGAGACCTACTAGCCACGAGTTCTGAAATGAAAATCCAAAAATCCAGGATTGTAGAGCTCAAAAAGTAGTGTGAAATCAAGCTAAAAATCACCGAATTCAGAACTTGGAGTCAACGGATATTGATAAAACCGTTTACGTAAAGAAACCACATTTCGCGGCTAACTAGTTGAAACGAGACCTACTAGCCACGAGTTCTGAAATCAAAATCCGAAACGCCAGGATTGTAGAGCTCGAATATTCATAAAACCGTTTACGTAAAGAAACCACATTTCGCGGCTAACTAGGTGAAACGAGACCTACTAGCAACGAGTTCAGAAATCAAAATCCGAAACACCAGGATTGTAGATCTTGAAAAGTAGTGTGAAATCAAGCTAAAAATCACCGAATTCAGAACCTAAAGATAACGGATATTCATAAAACCGTTTACGTCAAAAAACCACATTTCGCGGCTAACTAGGTGAAACGAGACTTACTAGCCACGAGTTCTGAAATCAAAATCCGAAACTCCAGGATTGTAGATCTCGAAAAGTAGTGTGAAATCAAGCTAAAAATTTACCTTATTATGAAATCTGAGTCAACGGATATTCATAAAACCGTTTACGTAAAGAAACCACATTTCGCGGCTAACTAGGTGAAACGAGACCTACTAGCCACGAGTTCTGAAATGAAAATCCAAAAATCCAGGATTGTAGAGCTCAAAAAGTAGTGTGAAATCAACCTAAAAATCACCGAATTCAGAACTTGGAGTCAACGGATGTTTATAAAACCGTTTACGTAAACAAACCACATTTCGCGGCTAACTAGGTGAAACGAGACCTACTAGCCACGAGTTCTGAAATCAAAATCCGAAACTCCAGGATTGTAGAGCTCAAAAAGTAGTGTGAAATCAAGCTAAAAATCACCGAATTCAGAACTCGGAGTCAACGGATATTCATAAAACCGTTTACAGAAAGAAACCACATTTCGCGGCTAACTAGGTGAAACGAGACCTACTAGCCACGAGTTCTGAAATCAAAATCCGAAACATCAGGATTGTAGATCACGAAAATTAGTGTGAAATCAAGCTAAAAATCACCGAATTCAGAACTCTGAGACAACGGATATTCATAAAACCGTTTACGTAAAGAAACCACATTTCGCGGCTAACTAGGTGAAACGAGACCTACTAGCCACGAGTTCTGAAATCAAAATCCGAAACACCAGGATTGTAGATCACGAAAAGTAGTGTGAAATCAAGCTAAAATTCACCGAATTCAGAACTCGGAGTTAAAGGATATTCATAAAACCGTTTACGTAAAGAAACCACATTTCGCGGCTAACTAGGTGAAATGAGACCTACTAGCCACGAGTTCTGAAATCAAAATCCGAAATTCCAGGATTGTAGAGCTCGAAAAGTAGTGTGAAATCAAGCTAAAAATCACCGAATTCAGAACTCGGAGTCAACGGATATTCATAAAACCGTTTACGTAAAGAAACCACATTTCGCGGATAACTAGGTGAAACGAGACCTATTAGCCACGAGTTCCGAAATAAAAATCCGAAACTCCAGGATCGTAGAGCTCGAAAACTAGTGTGAAATCAAGCTAAAAATCACCGAATTCAGAACTCGGAGTGAACGGATATTCATAAAACCGTTTACGTAAAGAAACTACATTTCGCGGCCAACTAGGTGAAATGAGACCTACTAGCAACGAGTTCTGAAATTAAAATCCGAAACTCCAGGATTGTAGAGCTCGAAAAGTAGTGTGAAATCAAGCTAAAAATCATCGAATTCAGAACTCGTAGTCAACGGATATTCATAAAACCGTTTACGTAAAGAAACCACATTTCGCGGCTAACTAGGTGAAACGAGACCTACTAGCCACGAGTTCAGAAATCAAAATCCGAAACACCAGGATTGTAGATCTCGAAAAGTAGTGTGAAATCAAGCTAAAAATCACCGAATTCAGAACCTAAAGTCAACGGATATTCATAAAACCGTTTACGCAAAAAAACCACATTTCGCGGCTAACTAGGTGAAACGAGACCTACTGGCCACGAGTTCTGAAATCAAAATCCGAAACGCCAGGATTGTAGATCTCGAAAAGTAGTGTGAAATCAAGCTAAAAATTTACCTTATTATGAAATCTGAGTCAACGGATATTCATAAAACCGTTTACGTAAAGAAACCACATTTCGCGGCTAACTAGGTGAAACGAGATCTACTAGCCACGAGTTATGAATTCAAAATCCGAAACTCCAGGATTTTAGAGCTCGAAAAGTAGTGTGAAATCAAGCAAAAAATCACCGAATTCAGAACTCGGAGTCAACGGATATTCATAAAACCGTTTACGTAAAGAAACCACATTTCGTGGCTAACAAGGTGAAACGAGACCTACTAGCCACGAGTTCTGAAATCAAAATCCAAAACTCCAGGATTGTAGAGCTCGAAAAGTAGTGTGAAATCAAGCTAAAAATCACCGAATTCAGAACTCGAAGTCAAAGGATATTCATAAAACCGTTTACGTAAAGAAACCACATTTCGCGGCAAACTAGGTGAAATGAGACCTACTAGCCACGAGTTCTGAAATCAAAATCCAAAACTCCAGGATTGTAGAGCTCGAAAAGTAGTGTGAAATCAAGCTAAAAATCACCGAATTCAGAACTCGAAGTCAAAGGATATTCATAAAACCGTTTACGTAAAGAAACCACATTTCGCGGCTAACTAGGTGAAACGAGACCTACTAGCCACGAGTTCTGAAATGAAAATCCAAAAATCCAGGATTGTAGAGCTCAAAAAGTAGTGTGAAATCAACCTAAAAATCACCGAATTCAGAACTTGGAGTCAACGGATGTTTATAAAACCGTTTACGTAAACAAACCACATTTCGCGGCTAACTAGGTGAAACGAGACCTACTAGCCACGAGTTCTGAAATCAAAATCCGAAACTCCAGGATTGTAGAGCTCAAAAAGTAGTGTGAAATCAAGCTAAAAATCACCGAATTCAGAACTCGGAGTCAACGGATATTCATAAAACCGTTTACAGAAAGAAACCACATTTCGCGGCTAACTAGGTGAAACGAGACCTACTAGCCACGAGTTCTGAAATCAAAATCCGAAACATCAGGATTGTAGATCACGAAAATTAGTGTGAAATCAAGCTAAAAATCACCGAATTCAGAACTCTGAGACAACGGATATTCATAAAACCGTTTACGTAAAGAAACCACATTTCGCGGCTAACTAGGTGAAACGAGACCTACTAGCCACGAGTTCTGAAATCAAAATCCGAAACACCAGGATTGTAGATCACGAAAAGTAGTGTGAAATCAAGCTAAAATTCACCGAATTCAGAACTCGGAGTTAAAGGATATTCATAAAACCGTTTACGTAAAGAAACCACATTTCGCGGCTAACTAGGTGAAATGAGACCTACTAGCCACGAGTTCTGAAATCAAAATCCGAAATTCCAGGATTGTAGAGCTCGAAAAGTAGTGTGAAATCAAGCTAAAAATCACCGAATTCAGAACTCGGAGTCAACGGATATTCATAAAACCGTTTACGTAAAGAAACCACATTTCGCGGATAACTAGGTGAAACGAGACCTATTAGCCACGAGTTCCGAAATAAAAATCCGAAACTCCAGGATCGTAGAGCTCGAAAACTAGTGTGAAATCAAGCTAAAAATCACCGAATTCAGAACTCGGAGTGAACGGATATTCATAAAACCGTTTACGTAAAGAAACTACATTTCGCGGCCAACTAGGTGAAATGAGACCTACTAGCAACGAGTTCTGAAATTAAAATCCGAAACTCCAGGATTGTAGAGCTCGAAAAGTAGTGTGAAATCAAGCTAAAAATCATCGAATTCAGAACTCGTAGTCAACGGATATTCATAAAACCGTTTACGTAAAGAAACCACATTTCGCGGCTAACTAGGTGAAACGAGACCTACTAGCCACGAGTTCAGAAATCAAAATCCGAAACACCAGGATTGTAGATCTCGAAAAGTAGTGTGAAATCAAGCTAAAAATCACCGAATTCAGAACCTAAAGTCAACGGATATTCATAAAACCGTTTACGCAAAAAAACCACATTTCGCGGCTAACTAGGTGAAACGAGACCTACTGGCCACGAGTTCTGAAATCAAAATCCGAAACGCCAGGATTGTAGATCTCGAAAAGTAGTGTGAAATCAAGCTAAAAATTTACCTTATTATGAAATCTGAGTCAACGGATATTCATAAAACCGTTTACGTAAAGAAACCACATTTCGCGGCTAACTAGGTGAAACGAGATCTACTAGCCACGAGTTATGAATTCAAAATCCGAAACTCCAGGATTTTAGAGCTCGAAAAGTAGTGTGAAATCAAGCAAAAAATCACCGAATTCAGAACTCGGAGTCAACGGATATTCATAAAACCGTTTACGTAAAGAAACCACATTTCGTGGCTAACAAGGTGAAACGAGACCTACTAGCCACGAGTTCTGAAATCAAAATCCAAAACTCCAGGATTGTAGAGCTCGAAAAGTAGTGTGAAATCAAGCTAAAAATCACCGAATTCAGAACTCGAAGTCAAAGGATATTCATAAAACCGTTTACGTAAAGAAACCACATTTCGCGGCAAACTAGGTGAAATGAGACCTACTAGCCACGAGTTCTGAAATCAAAATCCGAAATGCCAGGATTGTAGAGCTCGAAAAGTAGTGTGAAATCAAGCTAAAAATCACCGAATTCAGAACTCGAAGTCAATGGATATTCATAAAACCGTTTACGTAAAGAAACCACATTTCGCGGCTAACTAGGTGAAACGAGACCTACTAGCCACGAATTTTGAAATCAAAATCCAAAATGCCAGGATTGTAGAGCTCGAAAAGTAGTGTGAAATCAAGCTAAAAATCACCGAATTCAAAACTCGGAGTGAACGGATATTCATAAAACCGTTTACGTAAAGAAACCACATTTCGCGGCTAACTAGGTGAAACGAGACCTACTAGCCACGAGTTCTGAATTCAAAATCCGAAATACGAGGATTGTAGATCTCGAAAAGTAGTGTGAAATCAAGCTAAAAATCACCGAATTCAGAACTCTGAGTCAACGCATATTCATAAAACCGTTTACATAAAGAAACCACATTTCGCGGCTAACTAGGTGAAACGAGTGCTACTAGCCACGAGTTCTGAAATCAAAATCCGAAACGCCAGGATTGTAGATCTCGAAAAGTAGTGTGAAATCAAGCTAAAAATTTACCTTATTATGAAATCTGAGTCAACGGATATTCATAAAACCGTTTACATAAAGAAACCACATTTCGCGGCTAACTAGGTGAAACGAGTGCTACTAGCCACGAGTTCTGAAATCAAAATCCGAAATGCCAGGATTTTAGAGCTCGAAAAGTAGTGTGAAATCAAGCTAAAAATCACCGAATTCAGAACTCGGAGTCAACGGATATTCATAAAACCGTTTACGTAAAGAAACCACATTTCGCGGCCAACTAGGTGAAACGAGACCTACTAGCCACGAGTTCTGAAATCAAAATCCAAAACTCCAGGATTGTAGAGCTCGAAAAGTAGTGTGAAATCAAGCCAAAAATAACCGAATTCAGAACTCGGAGTCAAAGGATATTCATAAAACCGTTTACGTAAAGAAACCACATTTCGCGGCTAACTAGGTGAAACGAGACCTACTAGCCACGAGTTCTGAAATCAAAATCCGAAACTCTAGGATTGTAGAGCTCGAAAATTAGTGTGAAATCAAGCTAAAAATCACCGAATTCAGAACTCGGAGTCAACGGATATTCATAAAACCGTTTACGTAAAGAAACCACATTTCGCGGGCAACTAGGTGAAACGAGACCTACTAGCCACGAGTTCTGAAATCAAAATCCGAAACTCTAGGATTGTAGAGCTCGAAAAGTAGTGTGAAATCAAGCTAAAAATCACCGAATTCAGAACTCGAAGTCAATGGATATTCATAAAACCGTTTACGTAAAGAAACCACATTTCAAGGCTAACTAGGTGAAACGAGACCAACTAGCCACGAGTTCTGAAATCAAAATCCGAAATGCCAGGATTGTAGAGCTCGAAAAGTAGTGTGAAATCAAGCTAAAAATCACTGAATTCAGAACTCGGAGTCAACGGATATTCATAAAACCGTTTACGTAAAGAAACCACATTTCGCGGCTAACTAGGTGAAACGAGACCTACTAGCCACGAGTTCTGAAATCAAAATCCGAAACTCCAGGATTGTAGAGCTTGAAAAGTAGTGTGAAATCAAGCTAAAAATCACCGAATTCATAACTCGGAGTCAAAGGATATTCATAAAACCGTTTACGTAAAGAAACCACATTTCGCGGCTAACTAGGTGAAACGAGACCTACTAGTCACGAGTTCTGAAATCAAAATCCGAAACGCCAGGATTGTAGAGCTCGAAATGTAGTGTGAAATCAAGCTAAAAATCACCGAATTCAGAACTCGTAGTCAACGGATAATCAGTTGAGCTTATAGAATTCAAAATAGGAAACTGCTCTAAACTATTTCCCGCTTTAGGTGTCCTCTTGATTCCTGTATCCATGAGGTACAACCCTTCATGCAAAATTTGCATTCCACTCTTCTTGTATGTGTCTAAGTCCTACATCACACACATATCATTTTTAAAGTTCAATGATATGTTATTATCACCAGTTAGTTTGCTTACTGATATGAGATTATAAGAAAACTTTGGAACACATAACACATCCTTAAAAACTAGTTTATCACTTAGTCTCACTGTTCTAGTGTGTTATATAGGTAATGTACTACTGTCAGGTAAAGTAACAATGCAATTTCTTAATATAGCAGCAGAACTCAACAGATTCATGTCACACACAATATGATCTGTAGCTCCACTATCTATGATGTGGATGTCTGCTCCTCATTTCCAAATTTGGTTTTGATAAATGAGACTATCTCCATCAGCTTGTCATCTGAGAGATTCACTCTATTTTCACTTGGGGCAGTGGTTTCAACTAAATTTGCAGATTGTTGTTTCCCTTGATAGCCATTCTGGTTGAACTTCTGTCTCTTTGAAGCTTCTTCAGGGTAACCATTCACCATCGATGTTTTGATACCATGTAAAATTGTTCAATCGAATAATACAGAGTAGATGAGTTTAGAGAGAGAGAGAGAGGATAATCAAGATAGCTTGATTCATTAATTATTCAAATTGCGTACAAGACTTATATATATACAATAAAAGGAATAAAAGTCTCAACAGTCATCTGCACAATTCACTGTTCGAACACAGTGAAAAGACATGAATCCATTGCTGCTCCATTTCAAATGAAGAAGAAGAAAGTCTGAGTCTGAGATATGGGATGGACTTCCTGAGATAAACATTGGGCTTTTAAATAAGAACCCATAACTAGGAAATGACCCATATTCAACCCAAACCAAAACAGGCATCTCCTTCTTCAACATGTAGCACCTGTAGCTCGAGAAATCTATTCTCTAACAAAGATCTTTATCTTTCATTCCAAGAATTGCTTAATCGCAATGTACACTACGCCTACTGGAGATGGTTTTCATTAATAGGTACGTGTATCTTTAATAGCCCTGTGTGTACGTCATGTGTTTGCCCATTTTATATTAGAACTTGGACATCACACTGATTCGTGAGTTGTTGGTTGCTAAAATAATTTTAGAACTTGCGGAAGCGTCTTACGGATCGTTCTTAGCATAGGTACAAATCAAAAATTTAATCGGAAGCCAAACAACCCTAGATTGTTACACGCCTATCAAGTGTTATCCTAGATCCAATTAATTTTGTAATTAATCCTAGCATGCTTCTAGTATTAATTTCATACAAAATAATTCTTAGATCTAAACATACAATCATGGCATGAAGAAGGTTAGAAGAAGAATACCAACCTCTTTACTATCGAGGTCCAACGTGCTATCCGTCTTGATCACGAACTCAACACTTGATCACGAACACACGATCAGATCTTGAACACACCCTTTGTTTGATCACACCTCTTGATCACGAACCACCAATTTAGAAAACAAGAATCACCAAGAATAGCCTATGTTGTTTCCTAGGTATTCTCTTTAATCTCCTTGCGAAAAAGCAAAGCAAAAAACCCAATTAGTAGTGAACCAAAAGAATCTCACACGGCCACCTCTCTAGGAACACTCGACTCCTTTTTATTGGAAAAATAACTTGGTTGTTTTCTTATGAATAAATCACACGGCCAGCCCTTTTTATTTTATAAAATAAAACCTTTTCATTGTGTTAAAAAAGTCTCCTTTTAGGTTTTGTTTTCCTAATCCAAATGGAACTAGGAAAAAACAAAATGGTGGCCATCCTTATCCATTCATAGAAACATTGTTGTGTTTATATATATATAACAAATCATTATTTGAGTTGACTTCTAATCCCAATTGGATTCAAAGCCAAAACAAATATGGAATACTTTTAACAAGCATAATCGGAGCCCAAATTATCCACAATGGGCCGGCCATATATTGCTATGCAATAACATGGTTTAAGCCTAGCTTGGCCCAATATTTCAAGAATTCAAGGCTCAAATTTGTTTTGTTCCTTCGTCCATTCTTAACTTTAATTTGTTTTTGATTATGTAAAATATTTATTTTACAATCTAAATCAAAACTCCGAGATTTGTTATTTTTACATAAATACACTTACAAGAATTTTGTATATCTTAACAAAAACAATTTTATCTTAGGGTTATCTTTGGAAAAACAAAACCCAATAAAATTGTATCTATTTGTTATACAAATTCCATTCTTGTAACTTTTCCAACAACCGTTGTGATATGGTAAATTTTGCCGATCTTCCTTAAATAGGACAAGAGAATATATAGAGCTACCAAGGGGACTCCGCAGGACATACATATTGTGGCTCCCGAAATATTATTCTTTACCGTCAAACTCTATGACTAGGAATAATATAACAATCCAATGTTCGTCTGACACTACCTGAACTTTGGATGCACTCCCCAATATGTACGATTCTTACATCGAGGCTTTTCCATAATTAGAAACCTATCCCTGACCTATGGGAAGTGTACATGCATATCCTCCATGCAACACCCGGTAAGATGGAGTGAATTTATTCATACTATCAAACACTCCAAAATCCATATTTTCTCTGAGCTCCAGATTCCTTTATATCTATCCTCTAAGCGTATTAAATTGACCCGTCGATCAATTTAATTCACAACGCTTGATTCGTTAGAATCACTATGCATAGTTTTTCAGATAGATTATTTTGAACCTCTCAGATGGGTGCTTACACTTTCATAACTGAAAGTACATGAATGACTATTTTGTAGATATGCGCTTATACTCTAGTGGCATACATCCAAATCATCAAGATTTTGACAATAGTGCGTGTCTCACTTATTGATGAATCAAAATGCACACGCTATAAGTATAAACGTATTGATCTACTCAAGCTTGAGATATACCGTACTCCCATAGCTATAGGATGAACAACTCTTTGATAGCACGTTTCTAGTTGTTCATTCCTATGTAAGTCCGTCAATGTATATGTCCACATACACACTAGTGCACCAATCTGAGAATCCTCTCAAACGGTCAAGACAAACCATTCCCCTAATTGGAGATGTCCATGCACTACAACCTATATCAACAAAGTGCCTAACTTTGTAATCTGGTTGTGACTAATGATTTAGAATGTAATAATGAATCTTGTGTCAATCTATACTCACACTATAAGTGTATCTGAGTATCCAAGATTCACATATCTAACATCCTTAGACCTTGTTAGAACATTCACATATAAATGAAATATTTAAAATAAAACATTTAAAACACAAATGCAATCATAAAATGTTTATTCTTGAATTTCAGAATTGTCTTTACATGGTATGTTTTTTAGGACATCATCCCAACATGAGTGTCATCGTTAGATTTTTTCCATGAAGAGATGAACAAGACTTCACTGGTTGGTGAAGAAACTTCGTTGCTTTTTTAGTTAAATTCATTCAATTAACGATATTGTTTAAAGTTTTGGCTATTTGAGGGTCATACTAATCTTCTTCTTTTTTCTTTTTTTTTGTGGGGAAAATATTTGGCGAGGCTAAAAGTTCAAATTACAGAGAAAATTTGGAGGTTGGGATAGAGTTTGTTTATATAGGGGAACTTTTTGAGGAGGAAGATGGGAGTGATTTTCTTTGGACTTTTTAATGGAGGATTGCATTAGTTCGAGGTCTTAAATTTTTATTTAATTAGTGGGTTGGTTCAAACTCTAATTTTGAGTGTGATTTTTGGGTCTTCTTTTTCTATGATTCTGCCTCTTTCATTTTTCTATAACCCTCTCTGCTTTATCTTCTTTGTGGGTGTTCGATCGAAATTAAGTTTAGCTTTTCATATATGTCAAGAGTGTAATTCAAGTGTGTTTGTTGGGGGTTTGGTGGTTTGATTGAAAACTTCATAAGGGGAAAGAATGTTCTTTTTGTTTAAATGAGTTGTGATTTGTGATTCTTAACTTTGTTTAATATATAATTAAAGGGGGTTTAGTGAATTGGCAAAGATATGGCGGTGAAAGCGCAAGAAGTCTCTAAAAGTAAAAGAGATTTTTGTGGTTAATTAAGCTAAAAGTAGAAGAGAAAGGAAGAGGGAAAGAGTTCTCCTTTTCTGCCATAATTATAGCATCACTATGAAGTCTCTAACTTAAATATGCTTTGAATAGACTTCATAAAGATGCTTAGAATTTCTGCTTGCCATTCATTGTTTTTCTCTTAGTTGCAAATTTGCTCATTTGATTATAATTGCGTCTTTTCAATATCACTTATTTTGGTTCAGGTTGATAATACTTCTTGATCATTGTCACTATCTTGAGCCATTGACACTATCTTGAGCCATTGACACTATCTTGAGTCACAGACTTTGAGCTTTACATTTTTATATTTTATAACCGATATGAATTTGCAGGGGAATGGCGACATCAATGAATTCAAAGGTTGAAATGTTCAGGTGGTTGTGAATAGCAGTTTCCATTTTAAGTCCAATTATGCAGGATGGTGGATATTCCCCTGTGAAGTGTGTGGGATTGACACGAAATTCAGTTTCTCAATTTTTCTCCCCCATTCCAAATTGTCAAACCTAGATTCTAGAGCAGAGTTTGCAAGTTGAGTATGAATGTTAGTCATATGTATCATATGCTTAATTAAGGTGCTTTGAGCTTGAAATTTATTTAAGCATTTACTATATAAATATCAAAATCTCATGCCTTAAATTGGTATAAGTTAGAGGATTAAGTGAGTTGATGTCTTATTAATCATGCTTGGGTGTCTTATTAATCATGCTTGGGTTTCTGATAATTGAGTGCGGGGAGATTTTGCATAATAGAGTTTTTTGTACAGTCTGATTGGCAAAAAGAATGAACGATTGATACTTTTTAAGGTACCGATCGCTGACCATGTTGACCCTTGGCAATGGAAGCGACATGTTGTGAGTGATATTTGCATGAATGCAAAGAAGTTGCTTCTTGATGTGGACAAACCGATTCCGTAGCTGTGTTCCTGCTTCTATTCCCTTGACTCTGGGTGTTCTATCACCATTTATTCTTTTAGCCTTGATATGATATGTTGGTCATGTGAATGTCGTAACTTTGATTGCCATAAGAACACTACTATTTATATTTTGTAACTCTGATTGTCAAACCAATTCTGCAAAGTGAGACTTTATATTTTTTGTAAATTGTCATAAATTGGATAGACTATTTAGAATTTTTTTTCCCTTTTGTTACTACAGAATGAGATAGTGAGATGAGAAATTTGGACCTTCTGTGGTTCAATGTCGATGAGATCAAGATGGATAGATTTTCAAATTTAAGAAATACAAAAAGATAGGTTAGATTACAGGGAGAGACTCATGACATTAACAATTTTGGATTTTTTATTTCGATCGATTAAAGATTTTCCTCGACAAAAATGAAAGACCTCCCGCTGCAAAGCGCGGGTCAAATACTAGTCAAATAGATGATTCATGATACAGCTGTCTTTTACCACCTTTTTCCTCAAAATTTCGATACATTTTATCATGAATAAATAAGCTATAACATGCACAAATAAGCGAGAAAATTTTGTTAAACTCCTACTTTGACAGACTGACAGTGGTCAGTCGGACAACGCCCTTGATGCTTCTTCATTCGCCACCACCGTCTCCTCCTCCAGTTCCTTCACTGCTCTTATAAGCCCCTTTGTGATCCCATTGAGATACAAATCATTCTCTTTCATCTCTTCTAAGAGCTTCTCTGCTGCTCTCCAGTCTAAGGCCTTTAAGCAAAGAGACTGGATTATCTTATTGTACTCGTCAGCTTTTGGTTGCACACCAAAATCCTTCATCTCGCTGATCAACTTCAAGGCACTGTCAAACTCTTCAAGTTTGCAAAACCCACGAATTAGGGTATGGTAAGTTGCATGGCTGAGTTTAGTATGCTTCTTTTTCGCTTCTGACAAGACCTTGATAGCCTCCTCCATCTGACCACCATTAGCATAACCGCTAATAACAACAGTATAAGTGTACACATCTGGTTTCAAATTCCTACTCTCCATCAGTTTTATCATCTCCATTGCTTCTTTCATATCTCCAGACTTAGAGTAGCCCGTGATAATCCTATTGAACACCTCATTTCCTGGAGGTGGGCCCTCAGCAATCATTCTACGGAGCAAAAATTTTGCTCCATCAACATCTTTGATCCTACATAAACCATGAATAACAGATGAAAATGGCTTGATTGCGTATTTCCTTACTTCCCCAGAGAAATCATCCAACATCTCCAAAGCCAATTTTACAGTTTCATCTTTCTGACAAAGAGAACTGATCAAATAATTGATTGAAGACTGCGGAGGGTATTTGTTTTTCTCCTTTTCCAACATGTAAACCAAATGTGCATTTTTGGCTTTACCCCCTTTACAAAACCAATATATGATCTTACCTATTTTCTCACTATCAGGCAAAGCTCCTGCATCGAGCATCTTCTCACAAACAGACAAAGCCCAATGAAAAAATGAGCGTCTACAAAGTGCTTCAATTGTAAAATAGTACGTTTCCTCATCAGGTACACACCCAAAATCTTCAGACTTGTTGAACACCTCTAGTGCAGCTTTTCCTTTACCTAACCTTGAGAACAAAGAAATCAACTTATTGAGAATCTCGACATTCACAGCACCACTCCCCTTCTCACCAATCTCCTTCACCAAATCCCACAACGCATATGATTCTTTCTTCCTAAGATCACTACAAATTGCCTGCACAAGGAAATCAACAACACAACTCGTAACCTTAAATTCTTGCTTCTCCATAGCCCACTTGAAAAACCTTATGACATTCTCACCTAAGAGAAGTGGGGTTTCAAGCACTTTCACCACAAACTTTTCATGTAGATACAAATCCATGCCATTAAGATTCGACTCTAAAGACCCATCAACACTACTCTGCAGAAGAGACAACACATTCCCCAACTTCTCCACATCAATCTCATAAGCCTCAGCCCCCGCCCCTACCACCTGCACATCACCGTCGCCATCAAAACCCACCGGAGTGTGATATGATATTCCATGAACCAAATCCATATCAATTTCACCAGAATCAATTGAGCTACGTTCCGCTATTTCCGGAATCACATTCCCATAAGAAAAATTTTCCAACTGGATAACATTATTTTCACATAAATCTTCAGAAGAATGATCAAACATGCCAGAATCTTCGCTTGCATAGGTGAAAGGACCAACTTCGGTCCCACCATTTTGTTCAAAACCCAGTGAGGAACGCTCACTTTCGGTCGAGATGGATCTATCATCAGTTGGATTGGCAGAAGCATCAGAAAGAAACCTATGGTGTCGATAGAGATGCGAGGGTTTCGACAGATTGCAAGCGTACCAAGGTGGATTCTTTTGAGATTGAGGGAGGGTAGCGGTTTTAGAAGATGGTACCTTGTAGTTATTGGTCGCACCCACTCTCCGTACGGCATTGCCGGATCGCGTTGATAGGGATCGCCACATCCTCCTCCTCTTCTTTACGCTCTGTATATCGAGAGAGGCTCCGATTAGATCCCACCCAAAACCCTAATTTGCAGAGGGAGGGTTTTAATTTTTTTTTTCTATTGTTAGACCAAGTGAAGTCCGCACTCTCAAAGAATGTTTAAATTTGATCTCATCTCCGTTATTTAAAAAATCAAATTAGATATCCATGCATATCATAAAAATATATTTTTCAAATTTAAATACAATATTTTTACTTTTTACATGTTTTATTTCTCATACAAATATCAAGTGGATATATCTTCAAATATAAATATTTTTCACTTTTTCTACTCCAATTCATATCTTCTAATATATTTTTTTTCATTTTTTATTCATATCTTCTAATATAATTTTTTTCATTTTTTACGTATTCTTTTTTTTATCACTCTCTAGACACTCCAAAATCTTTAATATCACCTACTCTCAAGCACCATTGGAGTTGTACTTCAGGGTTAGAGCACATACAATGGCGACATTATAATGTCCCTATTAAAATTATTTTTAAGTCCCACTTCTATTCAATAAAAATTCAAATCACACACATCTCCCAATATAGTAACATCAATAAAACACATCTCTCAATACAAATATTTGTTTCCCAATCATTCAAACTAACCATTCTTCATTCCTCCATCCATTTCTTCAAAAAAATTACACAAAAATTAAGACTGATTCCATCAAAACACATCCCCCAATATAGCCACATCAGCAAAACATATCTCTCAATACAGTTACATTAACAAAACATTTTTTAATACAGTCATAACAACAAAAATACACATTTTAATACATTATCCCTCCCCATTATAAATTTACCATTGCATGTACTCTTCAACTATACTATTCGTCCCTTAATTAATTATAGAATTGATTTCATTTTTATCCTTAAACTTTTTATTTTTTCACTTTAATTTCTTACATTTTCAATGATTTCACTTTTATCCTTAATCATAAAAAGTCAGTCATCAATTCTGACATGACATGCCGGAACCATCCTAGGTGAAGTGCAATTTCATTTCGTGAAGAAATGTTTTCAAAAAGGAAAATGCTAAAGGTCCCAATGTTATGTATCTCAAGCCATCCCAAATCTATGTGGCTTGACATGTCATCATGCCACATATATTTGAACAAGAAAAGTCAAAGGTTAATTCTTTATTGGAAAACGTAAATCCCGCCTAGGGGTTAGCATTTCCCGCTTCTCTCTTCATTATTGTATTACCCTCACTTTTGACCATGGTTACTCCACTTGGGTTGATATTGGAGCTTGCTTTTCTCTTACTGGATGCAACTTCTTCTCTTTTTTTCCAGACTATCAATGGAACAATTTGGAGGAAAGATGGACTCATCCTCGTCTTTTAGGTAATTTTTGGTTCGATAATAAATTTTTAATGTTCTAGGCTTCGTGTTTTGTTTGGATCGATTTGTTCATCGAGTTTCTTGCCGTAGATCTCATTTATTTGAAAGCGCGATATTCGATTTTTGGGTGGATTTTTTAGTTTCTTTCCCCCTCTTGTCATGGCTTAGTATTCCTGGAGCAGTCCTCCTTTTTAGCATTGCAATTTTTATTTTAGTGTTTTATTTCATTTTTGGCATGACAATGTTTTTTGAGTTTTTATAATGATAATTATCATTGTTTTTGGAAGTTTGTGTAATTATGAATGTTGTCATTGTTTTTAGGTTTTATCTTTGCATTGTTTTTGTTGTTTCACTCATAACTTTCAATTTATGAAGGATCTTTGTCACATGCATAAGAAGGTAATAGCTGGACGATGTGATTAGTCAATGTAATAATATACTGTACTGTATAATACAATGTCGCCACATAAATAGACAATGTATTTTAGGGCATGTTTGACATGTATTTATTATCATGATGTTTTAAAATACATGAGGTATTTTTTTTAATGGTCTTTCATTTCTTTTATGCAGTGGGACAATGCTGAATTTGATAGAACCTGCTGAGAGTATATATGAGTTTGTTGAGCCTACTGGATCGGATGTTCCTATGCCGGGGATGTTGTTTGACTCAATTGATGAGTTGTTTGATTTTTACCGTGCTTACGGAATTGCAAATGGGTTTTCTGTGAAGAAGATGTCAATTACCAAGGATGCCAATGAGATTCATAAATATTTGACATTTACTTGCGGGAGGTCGGACAAATATCATAGTCGTTCGAAAATACCGTTAAATCATCGTGCTCATTCAAAGAACAATTGTAAGGCTAGATTGGCTGCTTGGCTTTCAGCTGATGCAAAATGGGAGATTACTATATTCGATGATGATCATAACCACATCTTGAGTCCGAGTCAATCAAGATTCTTTAAATGCAATCGGGAGATTAGCCCTCATGTTAAGAGACAATTGGAGATCAATAACATCGCTGGGATTAGACCGAACAAGAGTCACAATTCGTTTGTGATAGGTGCTGGTGGGTATGAGGAGTTGCCTTTCTTAGAGAGGGATAAGAGGAATGTTATTACTAGGGCAAGAGGCATTCGTCTCGGTGTGGGTGATGCAGATGCAATGCAAAAATATTTCTTGAGGATGCAATCTAATAATAGTGGGTTTTTTTCTCTGATCGATTGGGATGATGAGGGTTGTTTGAGGAATGAGTTTTGGTCGGATCCTCGGAGTAGGGCGGCGTACGAGAAGTTTGGAGGTGTTATTACGTTCGATACCACGTACTTGACGAACAAGTATGATATGCCATTTGCTCCTTTTGTGGGGGTTAACCATCATGGGCATTCCATTCTGCTTGGTTGTGGACTTATATCTCGTGAAGACACACAGACTTTTATATGGTTATTTAGTACTTGGTTGGCTTGCATGGGTGGAGTTCCTCCTCAAGGTATTATCACAGATCAGGACAGGGCAATGAAAAATGCAATCGAGGTAGTTTTTCCAAACACGAGGCATAGATGGTGTTTGTATCATATCATGAAGAAGATGCCTGAGAAATTGGGTTCACATAGAGAGTATGAAGGTATTACTCGGTTGTTGGGTGCAGCTATATATGATTCGCAAAACATTGATGACTTTGAAGGGAAGACATTGTGTTTCAAATATAATTACATTGCATGATCTTAATTGGCAGAGGCCTATGACATTGCATGATATTAATTGGCAGATGCCTATGACATTGTTGTAATGTAGTAATACATTGCTATCTGTAAATTTATATTCCTTGTAATACTATACTGGCAGAGTTATTATTATGCATTTGAATGTCATTTGTCCAATGTGTTTTGGGATAAGGATAACTTAATATTTTTTGGGATGATAAACAATATAGTTAGTATATTATTTTTAGTACATTGTTAGTGTTGTTTTGTCATAGGAATTTTTATGTCTATCTAATATCTTGTCGTTTTTATGTGTTTAATAGAGACATGGAGGATGATGTTGTGTCTTTATGGATTGGAGGAGAATGAATGGTTTTTTTCTTTGTACTCTAAGAAGGAGATGTGGGTTCAAGTTTTTGTTAAGAGACATTTTTGGGCTGGGATGTCAACAGCTGGTCGCAGTGAGAGCATGAATGCGTTCTTTGATGGTTATGTCAATTCAAAAAAGACGTTAAAACAATTTGTGGAGCAATATGAGAGTGCATTGCGTAAGAAGATAGAGAAAGAAAGGATGACTGATTTTGAGTCCTTGAATAGGCTGCTGCCGTGTTCTTCAATTTATGAGATGGAGAAGCAAATTCAGAATCTTTATACGGCGCAGAAGTTTGTTGAGTTCCAAAAGGAGTTGATTGTGATGATGTACTGTGGAATTAAATCTACTGAGAAGCTCCCGTATCACGAGTGATACTATGTCAATGAAGATATTGTATATAGTGAAGGGGGAAGAAGAAAGTAATGTTCCAGGTTTTGTATGACGGGCTTGAAGTGAGTTGTAGTTGTATGATGTTTTTGTTTAGGGGCATTGTTTGCAGGCATGCTTTGACGGTTCTTATAGCTAACAATGAATATTCGCTGCCCGCGATGTATATTTGTAGACGGTGGAGGAAGGATGTGAGAAGATGCCACTCACGGGTGAAGATAAATTATGTTGGATGGACGACAACTGCTGAACATCAAAGGTATGATGATATGTGTAAATCGTTTCATCAATTGGCCTATTTAGCTGCTGAGAACGAGGGATGGTATGCGAATGTTATCAAATGGATTGAGGAGTCCACAAAGAATGCTTCATTGTTAGCACATACACCTTCGAATCAACTTACGTCAAATTCGAATGACCCAATTCCTAAAAGAGGGAAGGGTCGTCCTCCGAGTGTCATGAAGAGAAGATGTGGGGTGTGAAACGTCGTAGAGGTAGCTCTAACAGGTCTGGTGCCGTTTCACGGTTGAATGAGGATGCTGAACTTTGAGTTATTAGTTTCATTTGATTTAAGTGTAATGACTTTATTTTATGTGTTTGTTAATTAGTTGGAGACTTCTAGTCCACTAAGTTCTTGGATATTGGACTATTTTTTTAAATGGTATGAGTTTGATTTGGCGCTTTAAAATTATTATGTAAATAATTCAGTTTTATCGATCATTTTTAATCTAATTTTCAGTTTCTAATTACATTATTGTTTAGTCATTGTTACATTGACATTTGATATAATTACATTAATTTCGACATTATTACATTGCATGTTAAACATGCATACGTGATTTTTCATGTACACAACTGTCTCAATTTTGTTATAAGTCATTAACATTGTTATTTTTATACTTGTTGCTGACACTGCCTGTGTTTGTAGGTGAAATGACAACGTAGGATCAATAGAAGCAACCCAATAACATTAGTTTAAATTTCACATGACATTTCCATACATGTCCATAATATAGTCACATTAGTTCATATAGGGGTTAGGTGTACATATGGTGAGTCTATATTCTCCACAAAATATAATGTCTAGAACTGACCATATACAGTTTGTACATAGACAATAGTTCTTAGATACACAACAAAATACTAGTTAATAGATCAGAATACTAATCAAAATAGTATTGTTTTAGCGCTTTGCACACCAACCAAGTTTCTTGTCGTTCAAGAAAGTATGGATCACCCATGCGCGATACTTGAGGAGCTCATCTTGACTGAGTTTGGGAGGGATGTTCCTATGCTTGAAAAAGCTGTCGATGATGTACAATGCAAATCACCCCGTAATCCACACTGAAATTTTTTTAATCAAAATTATTAAAGAATTTAAATGATAAATTAACCAGGAAATAAATAAGACAATGAACTGCAAGTGTATAACATTGTGATGTTCTTCAAAACAATGTCATCATACAATGCAGTAAAACATTCTTATAATGTAATAAGTAAATCCACTCTTATACTTACGATGTCTCAATCTGTTGAGGTGTGTCCCACTGTGTCTGGATTTTAACCGTCGACTATTGACTTGGATCCATTATGTCAAATATACCTTCGTAGTACTCCACCTGAACACAAAATTTATGGAAACCAATAAGTTCCACCATCCCATGTGTATGAAGATAAAAGTCGAAAACTTACAATTAACTGCGCATCTTTGAGGTATGGGTCTCTGCTCCTCTTTGTTCTTGGGAGGATGGTATTGTAGTGAAGCCAGATTCCTTCCTCGGTGTCGAGCACAAGCAGCGTCCAATGGTTGGCAGCTTCATGATTTCCTCGAGATAGTAGTGGGAAAATAAAGTACCTGAACTTTCTAGCGGAGGCACGAAGCGGATCTGTCATGTGCTTCTTAACCAAATCGTCTCGATTCATCCGGAGGAATGTCATGCATGAACTTGTGACAACGAAAGACTTGGTCGTTTGCGTACAAATGAGCATTTTCGGATCCAATTGAGATTGGATCAATGCAAGATGCTCGGCGTAAGCGTTGATGAGCTGAAACAAGTACATTACCAGGTATTTAAAAAAATATCATGTTCAATTGTGATGTAACTTTAATAATAGTGATACCTACATTGTGGACACCATGTCACAATTTATCAAATGCAGCAAGTCGTTCCAAAGTAGAAAGTTTTTCCCATACCATACCATCACACTGCCAGGAAAATAAAATCAATGTCATAATAATACATGACGTCGGATTTAGGTGAATGTCACAGTAAATGGAATATGAAAACGTCACAATAACAAAAAGCAATGTCACATTTCTTTTATAGCCATAGTTATAACTATATATGAACATTAGCAACCAATTTTTTTTTGTTATTATTTCACACGAAATTAACATAATTTATTGGTTAGTTACAATGTCATATATATTTAACACAATGTTTTACTAGGAAATACAATGTCATATAACCATTTCACAGTGCTTAAACACACAGTGTGAATATGCATATCACATTATCAAAGCACTTTTTATAAATTAAGGGATAACAAAATTTTGCTTACTTGTCTTTCCCTTGTTTTGCAATATCTTGCAGCATTGCCATGTCCTCAGCTGTGGTGTATTTTTTGACAATGGATTTGGGGTCCATTTGCAATTGGTGACAAGATTGTTCTCCGACTTTATATGTCTCCATATTACATATCCCAAATTCATTTTCATCTATCTTGTTTTTCTCTTTTCTCTGAGCTCTTGGCCTCTTTCCCTTGTCGTACTCAAAATCAAAGTCCAATTTTGGTACACGGGTTTTCAGCTTCACTCTTCTTATCATGGATGATGTATCTTTCTTTCTCTTACTCCTTTCCGCATCAACTACAGGGGGTGTTTCAACAGTCACTATACTTTTGGCGTTGCTATTTTGTACAAATACCTCAGAATGAGGAGCTTCATCTTCAAGCATGAATGGATGAGGAACAATTTCCTGGACGGATATTGGGTCACCTACAACAGAATTACTCGACTCGAAGAATGCCATGATATTTTTGCTCTCACGCTTCAATTTCTCATACTCATCTCGCAAATGCGATTTTTCTTTTTCAGATTCTTCATTCAACTCGATCACTCTCCGTAGCTCCACATTAAGTCTCTCTATTTCATTGTTCTTCAATGACAGTGCATTCCTAATGTCATCCAAATCATGTTGCATCTTTTCTTTCTCTTTCGTTAGCACGAAAATTTCAATCTGAAATTGGTCAATGTCTTTGTATGATGCGTCATTCTCTTGCTCTAGGATTTTGATTTTCTCAAGTGCATCATTCAAAGAGCTAGATGTGGCATTTGACTGATTCTTCTTTGGGATTCGCGGTGAAGAATTATGAACTTCATGCAATTGCATTGTCTGTGGGGAATCTAGCGGATTGGTATCAATGTCAAATAGCTTCTTCTTCACGTGATGTGATGAAACAACATGTGGATTATGATTTGCAGGCACACTCGTAGGTGATCCAATTGTTGGAGAAGAGATTTCGCAGTCGGAGTCTGAAATTGCTTGTTGTGCCTTGAGAGCTTCAGTTTCTTGAGGAGTCATCAATAACTCACCCTCTATGACATTGGTGGCCTTTGGGGCGGAACGAAATTACATTGTAATTAGTAATACATACAGTGCAATTATATCATAACATGTAATTTAAAAATACTATAATACAATAAATAATGTAATGGCCGCAAGCCATATTATTATTACCTTTGTTCCTTTCAAGCTGTCCATGTATTGAGTCTTGAAATATTTAGGCCATCCGCTTATGTCCCATTTAAGGACGTAGGGAACAACTTTGAATTGCGCGGGGGGAACTCCTTTGTATGCTCGCAAAACCAGTACTACAATGGAATCTGTTTGTTAGTATTTGCCTTTTTAAAATTCACAAACTTTTTTAGGAAATGATGAAAATTTAGAATAACAACTACTTACCGGCAACATAGTGACGCATCCTATCACCTTTCGTGGGTGGGCATGATTCTTCTTTATTGAATCAAGGAGTTGGTCCGAGATGGCCTTCGACCAATTGTATCTTTTGACATTATCTAAGTCATCGACGTAATTGATGAATGCCCATGGGATGAGGTCTGCCCTTGTGGAGAAAAATAGTGTAAGACATGTGTAAAACATGATCAACTTAGCAACATCAGCTGCATCCACATCTGAATCTCCAGTAATTGCATTATAGAGTGCTGCCTTTATGTTGGTGGACTTCATGTGTTCAACTTTGTCAAATCTGGACATCACAAACGCATTCGTTTTTGGCTTCGAGATTCTCTTCATTTCATATTTCTAACCCCAGAGACTACACCGAATATTAAAACAATGTCAGTCTCATCAAGTTGTATTTTACTTTTTCCTATTTTGAAGCATGCAGGTCTCTCGTCAAAGCTTCTGATAATATCGCATATGACATTCTCATTCTTTTTTATCTTCAGCTCGTCATGATCTTCATGCATGATCTTCTTGAAAAAAAATCCAGAAGAGGGTTTTCTCCAATGCAGCTTTATGCTTACTTGTAAGTTTCAAGCTTCTTAGTAGGGTTTTGATTGCACCAATATTCGATTTGAATTGCATCTCATGTGAACGTTTCGCAACTTTTTTCACGGATTTATTATTGTCTTCCATTACTTTCTTAGCACTGTTTTTTGACTTCGATGATGTTCCTTTCACCATCTGCGAAACACAATAAATAAGATATGCATTACTCAACAACACACTTCAACATAACAAAAAACACACTATCAGAATACAAGCAAAATGTGCTCATTGAACACCAAATTTCATCACAATGTCATAAGGCAAACATCCAAATTACAATGTCATATATAATTAACA
Organism: Euonymus europaeus; assembly: GCA_963580455.1. Classification (NCBI taxonomy): domain Eukaryota; kingdom Viridiplantae; phylum Streptophyta; class Magnoliopsida; order Celastrales; family Celastraceae; genus Euonymus; species Euonymus europaeus. The sequence continues at coordinate 1,765,324 of OY756964.1, forward strand.
TAATGTCATAAAGCAATCATCCAAATTACAGTGTCATAAAGCGAACATCCAAATTACAATGTCATATATAATTAACACAATGTCTTACTAAGAATTACAATGTCATATAACCCACTGTGATAATTATATAGTGCTTAAAAACGCATTGTCAATATGCACATTACATTATCAAAGCACTTTTTTGCGAATTATAATTCATACCATAACCTATTGTTAATCATCTTGTCATGTATAAAGAACCCACTGTCATAGTAAGCTTCCAGTGTCAATGTCATACGGTATAATCATGCACTTCAACAACACATTGGAACAAAATATTCAAATGATAGATAATCGCAGGTGCCAACCAACTGTGATAACGAACTGTTATAACCAACTATTATAAACAGTTAGGAATCCCAAAAATTCCAATGCGATTAAAGTTCCCAACATTGTAAATCACTCAAAAATCTATCGCAAAACAAATTCATCTAACACTTAACCCAATGTAAGCAAAGGTTGTAACTCTGACCCGTAATTGAAAATAATTTAAATATTTCATTCACAAAATTTGCTTACATACTTAAAAATCCAAGAAAAAAGATAGATTTAACATATTGTGAGGGTAAATTAACTTCTCCAAAAAAAAGTGCAAAACGGTTGAAAAAAAAACATTAAAAAAACAAAAGAAAGTGCAGTACTTACCTTGTCAAAGAAAAGCAACTGTCCAAGCTAGCAAAGAAAAATAAGTAAAAAAGACTTGATTTTGAGGAGACGTAGCTAGGATGAACTCAGGGTACTCGTCGAACGGAAAAGAAAACGATTTTGGAAGGTTTTTAGCTTTTTCGCTTTTGTAGAGATTGAAGAAATTCAGCTTTTGAGTCCAATGTAACCACAGTTACATTAACCGTGTATTTTGGGTAATATCACGCTTCCCAAACATTGATTTGACAAAAGCTGCACACAGTGTTTTGAATTTCAAAAATTTTAAAATGCTGACTCAGCTTGCCAATGTGGCATGCTACATCAGTTTGGGATGTTTTGGGATACTTACATTATGTATACCTAGTAAAACCGTTTCAAAAAACAACACCATTAAGTTGTCATTATACTATTCCAAAATGACATGAATATCCTGCAATATCTAACACTTTAAAAAACATAACCAATAGCTCAAATTGTAAAATATTATCAATCATTTAAAATAAAACAATTCGTCATATGGTCTTTAATCCAGCTAGTACATAAACAAACCAACAATTCAAACAAGCATCATTAAGTTCTACATTGTTTTGACCTTAGGACAAGCTTAACTTCAACCTAGGTTTCATTCTAAGCAAAAAAAAGTAAAATCAAATAGTAAAGGTTTTTGTCCTCCTAGTCCCAACAAATATGCTACTTCCATTTTAGTATGCATCCCAACAAGTCAACATAAGTGTTCCAGAAAAGAAGAAGAAATTGAGAAGTGTTTCAACTTAAATTCAAATATCAAATAAGAGATACCAAAATCAAACTTCAACGACTAAACTGAGGGGGCAATGCAATTTATAGTGACTAACAAACTAAACAAACTCAAAAGAGCTAAGTCCATCGCTCCTTAGTCCAAAATAGGATGTCGTCGAAGGTATTCCCACAAATCAAACGGACAAAATGGCAGATCCATAATCACATAGACGAAATCTAATCAAATTGAACTATTAACCCCATATGAACTCCAATCTATAAACCCTAAACCGTCAAAACGAGCTGAAACTTAACAATCCCAAACCTCAAAGCAAAAGCGATGATTCAAAAATTGTAAAATGCGCTCATCTTTGTATATGAGGAAAGAAAACAAGAAACAAAGTATGGATGATTGGGTCAGATTTTTTACAAAAGTGAAACCATTGGAAAAATGAGAGACGGTGGGAAAAAAATGGTTCAAGGACGAAAATAAAATCAATTGTATAGTTGAAGGATGAAAATTATAGTTTAACCTATTTTGTTAGGTGGAGAATATTGGGTATATTATGTTTGGTAAATCCTTAATATTATATTCATACTTTAGATTGGGTGGTGCTAATCATCCTTAAACTTTTTCCCTATATAATCTAGATAGCATGTCACGCTTGCCACCTAACATAACAAATTCAAAGAAAAATTGAATTTTTAAAATTCAAATTTAAAACATTTGTCCATATTTCTACATAATTTCTCTCTCACACATGCTCTCTCTGGTTTTCGACCTCCGACGAGTATTCAAAACATGTCAGGTTTTGTTGGATTTTTGTCCACGTCATCTTGCAGTTCTTTTGAGAGTAGCCATGTCAAGTTTGGTGGCCGAAAATTGAAGTTATGTTGTCTTAAAATTACATTATTCGGACTCACGAAAATAGTGTAATTAGACATCATAACAATTTAATTATAATCTGTATCATTTTATATCAATGTAGTAAGTGATAAAAAAAAACATAGTAATATAATATAGAGAGAATGACACCAAAAAACTTTAACTTAATAAAACACACGTAATAAAAGATATGTAATAAGTCAATACTCAAGAAATTAAAACAGATAGTAACATAATACACTGAAAGAAGATAATTGTGTCTTATTACACTGTAAAATATTTTATTACGCTCTCATTTAGTTTTAATAGTTTATTATATTATCATATTACATTTTTATATTGTCGTATTACACTTTTTGAGGAGAGAGAGAAAAACGGAAATCAGAATATCATTTTTTTATTTCTAAAATAATATGTGTCATCATGTCACATAGATTATGGACACTTAGTGATGCATAACGAAAGTATATATAAAGGAGATTACCAAGGTAAAACCATAAGAATCAATAATCTGAAATCCACCAGAAAATTGAGAAAAATCTCAAATGAATTTTATAAAATCAATCATAATTCGAAACAAAGCATAAAATCCTTTAAATAGGTCTCTCAAACCGTAATAGAATTAAAAGACTACTTCTTAAATTAATTCGGAATTAAATAAAACATATCAAAAAATCAACTCCGAACTATGATTGTGATTTTAAAGAGCTAAACTTTCTCGGATGGTCGAAATTCATCGTGCATCGCCTGCAAAGCTTCCAACTCTTAATCTCATCGTCATTTCATTTCCGACAAGGTATGGCTCGCTCGAAATGAAACTCGCCAACAATTACTTAATTAGGCTATGTCCTTTTTAAATTTGAAGTATGCCCTTTTTGCAGTTTTTGGTTTCTCCTATTCAATTCTTCTTCAAATTTCAAATTCAATTATCCCACCTCACCTAGGGATAAATAATAAGATTTTTTTTTTCAAAAAGAACAAAAATTTATACATGGTTGAGACGACAATTACTCGCAAGGCCCAAACTCGGAGTGCAACTCCTTTTATTTAAGGCAATTAATTACTCAGTAAGTAACATAAGATTGTCAAATTTTGAATACAATAATTGAGAAGGGAATCACCTACCAGTACCACGAGGACAAAAAAAACAACATCTAATTCTAAATAATTTGCAATTAAAATCTATTTACCATTTGATCTGCCAATCCCACCAAAAAGGACCTTACCTTCTCACATGGAATCCTATGTGCGGAACAAGATTTGAGCACTGCATAAAGAGTGGCCTTCAAAGTCGTACATTCAAAAGCAAAACTAGCCGTTGCCATCATTCGACTCCAACGGTCATAATTTCACATGACCCTTCTCCTCTCCAACGGTAATAATTTCACCGTCCCTTACTCCTTTCCCTTATATAATTCTCCACTCCGGTGTCTCTTATCTACTATCCCGGGAAATCCATCCGTCTCTGAATCCAAATTTTCACATACCCAGATAAAAGAATCCTCGAATCTGACCAAGTAAAGAAGGAATCCACATGGGTTTGTCTCTAAGATCCTCCATCGATGGCTCTCCGTCGCACTACCGAACCCACAAGGTGTTCCTCTACTGCAACTACATTCTCTTGGGTGCAGCCTCCAGTTGCATCTTCTTGACCCTTTCTCTTCGATTGGTGCCATCAATCGTTGGCTTCTTCTTTATTCTCCTCCACATCACCACCATCGCAGGGGCCGTCTCTGGCTGCATCGCAGCATCCTCAGGGACTGGCAGATGGTATGCAGCTCACATGGTGGCTACTGTGCTGACAGCGATATTCCAAGGGTCAGTATCGGTGCTGATCTTCACTAGGAGCGGAGATTTCCTTGGGGATTTGAAGTCCTACGTGAGGGAAGAGGACGGCGTGGTGATTTTGAGGCTGGCTGGTGGCTTGTGTCTGGTGATATTTTGCTTGGAGTGGGTGGTTCTCACACTTGCGTTCTTCTTGAAGTACTATTCTTATGTTGAAGGCGATGTTAGTGGTGGCAATGCCGTGAAGAGGAGTGGCAAAGTGCAGCAAGACGAGGATTTGAAGGACTGGCCTTGGCCTTTCCAAGTCTAATAATTTTCTTCTCTGCTATAGCTGCCTTGTTTCTACATTCAATTTATTTGTTATTTTGGGCTTTGAGAGAGACTATGAGTGCTTATCTTCATGTGGGGATGCTGAATTTTTATAGTAATTATTAATTTGTACTTAAAAATGCTATTTATTATATTAAATAGCTTTATTATTCATTCTTTCTTGTTCTGTATTCTCTCAAACACCAATCATTTTAATTTAGCTCAACTCTCTCTCTTGTTGATCTTACTAACCTTCAAAATTTTTTTAACACAGTTGCATTTGATGCATGAGAGACATTGAAAAGCTCAGGGGAGGACTATGGGGCACTGACGAGATTCCGTTGTCAATAAAGAAACATGAGAGATTTTGAGGAGGGATGCAAAATTATGTAGGGGTTTATTCAATTATGATTTCTCATGGGTTTTATTCAATTATTAGAGAGGAGGTCTATATAAGAAGACAAGCTGTTTCTAGTGTCTTGAGGCAGAAAGAAACAGAAAACAATAAAAACATACCCACGCAGCTTAATTACTATGGTTTAGTTGTCCTCAATTTTTCTGCTGTAACCAGTGCAAGAAAACAGACAGAGAGAAGGCGGCACTGGCACATTATGGAGGACTTGAAACGATACCAATTGGGTTGGTCCATGAGATGCGACAGGCAGCAGCAGCATCATACCTTGACTTGATACAGCACTAAGCATTAAATTCTTTGCCGAAAATCCAGCTGAATGGCACGATGGATGCTTGTTTTGCCCTTCCCTGAGCTCTCTGCTCCAGCCTTCTAATCCTTGGGGTCAATCCACACACAAAATCTTGAGCTTTACGTCCCTCTCCTGAAAGACCAGTCAGCTTCTCTATCCCACCAGAAATTCCAAAATATCAGCATAGTCCTTTGCAGTGTAGACCCCAACCCGCTGGGCAATGGCCGAAAAATGTTCAAAAAGCTTATCATCCTGGCCATCATACATCAAGTGAGCTGGCATAGTGATTTTTTTCCTCATCATATCAGCTAAAGCCAAAACAGTGCAGTCAGGATCAATCTCAAAGAGTTTCTCTACAATCTTGGTGTAGGCAGTTTCATGGCGTTTCTCATCCGCAGCAATGGTGCCACATATCTTTGCCAGCTTTACATCCCCATGCTCCTTAGCTAGCCTGGCTGTGTTCCCATGTGAGACAAAGGTTGCTCTCTCTTGAAATGAGGTATAGATGAAACCAAGGTAGGGATTGTTTTCCGTCTTAGGATCCTGAAGAACCACGCAGAAAGAATAATATGATCAACTAATTTGAAATGATACAATATTTTGAAATAACGGAATTTACATTTTTGTAGTTGCTTTGAATTGTATAAATTCTGATTAGCGTATAGGAGCCATATAGAAATTCTATCATGTACCTGATACAGATTTGATGAGAAAAGGTAAGTAGCTGCGAAAATATTTGATGCAGGGAATGTGTACAAACCTTAGTGGCGTAAAATAGATTCTGAATATCCCCTGTTTCTTTTAGGACAGGACCAGATTTTGTTGAACATTTTCAGTCCAATTAACATTTTCAAAGGTTGTGTTCGAGACAGGTCATCACTGTTCCAAGTTGAACTATGTAATTACTAAAGACACTTATTTATAGAAGCGCTCTCCTCGCATGAAACTGATTTAAATAAATTAACCGGATAAAAGAGCAAAAGATCTCACCATTCCTGACCCTATCAGATACTGAATTGTCTTCTCAATTTGCTTCATATCAACCCGTCCAGAAAGATAAAGATACTTGTTGAGAAGGTCACCATGTCTATTCTCTTCAGCAGTCCATGCCCTAGTCCAGATAGCCCAAGGAGTAGGGCCTGCACCAGTCTCGTTCCGAACTCCATCCAGAGTGTTGAGCATTGTTTGATAAGTTGGAAGGGCTTCTTCTGTGATCATATCTCCCACTAAGACAACAAAATAGTCATCAGGGAGTCCCTTTGCTCTTTCCCTCAACTCCTTGACTTGTTCAAAGAATCCATCTAACTCCGGTTCAGGCAGAAAGTCTTGAGGTTGCCAACATTTCTCAACAGGCTTCAGGTGCACCAAGATGTTGCTATCAGCCCAATCGTCCAAGGATTTGAAGATCTCTACCTTCTCTGGTGGCATGGAATGAGACACTTGAACGTGTACCTCTCGGGGAGGAAAATGCGGCTTCTTCAATGTGTCAACCTCTCTATAACCGATGAAGGAAATTAAGTAAATAATAAGCAATTGAATGGACAGTGCAACTGACACTCTGCAGATTCTAAAGTCCCTATATGGGTATGGACAAGAAAAATCTCCTCCGCGATCATAGATCGATACATTCCGCTCATACCAGGCACCATATTCAAGTGCAGAACATAAATTAGAGTATACCATACATCCATTCTCCAAGATAATGCACAGAAATTACAAGTGCAGAAAGCCAAAGTCTCCTTCTCACATCCATTCTCCAATACCTTACATTAAAGAAATAGAGAGAAATCATAGCATATTACAAGAAAAATGTTCTCCCATATTTCCCCTCATTTGGGGAGAACGCGGGCGAATCAAATTAATAATATACTATTTTTTGACCTTCAGACAAGTTTCTCTGTGTGATTTCAATGAGAGCAGAATATAACCGTATCTTTTAGGTCACCTGAACAATTAGCCCATGATCACCTCAGTGCCACCTTGGTACCTTTTTATTTCTAATAAATATTTCTCAATTTAAAATATATACATACATACATATATATATATAGGACACTATGCATTCCATGATCACCTCAGTGCCACCTTGGTACCTTTTTATTTCTAATAAATATTTCTCAATTTAAAATATATACATACATACATATATATATATATAGGACACTATGCATTTGGAAGAGGAAATGTGGGTGCGTATATATTTATTTATTGAAACAGCGAGTGATGAAGCTTTTTATTGGTGAGATGGCAAGGAAAACATGTCAGAAGAAGAAACACAACTAAACTAGGTCAACCACCAACATCAAGAAAACAGAGGTCCAAGATTCAGCTACCAAATTCCTAGATTATTCCAAGCTCATCAAAGCCGGATTCCGATAAATGCTAACTTGTATTCATGATTATCAAACCATCTTGCCAAATACTTCATCCGTCTCATTTTAATTGTCTTTTATTCCTTTGGGACATACATTCCAATTAATGAAAGCTATTTTTTCTCACTTTTTTCTTATTTACCCTTAACTTGAAAAGCTCAATAATCTGCACATTAATTATAGTACCAAAGTATTTGTCATTATAAATAGGGGTATAAACGTCAAATTGAAAGAGAATTAAATATTTTCTTAAACTGTGTGAAAAAGTGAAGAGAACAATTAAAATGGGACGGGGAGAGTATTAATTATCACTATACAAATAACCATTAAACAAATAAACAAGGTTGCACGGAATGAATGAAAAAGGCATATACTGCCGGTTTTCAGTTTTCACTACAAACCGGTTACAACTTCGAGAAGGTAAAAATATAACCGACGACAGAACTTTTTCCCAAAAGTGTGATTCAATTTCAATGGTTTCTGGTGGGAGAAGTTCTTTGAAGGAAACAAGGGATTGATGTAGAGACCAGTATGCCTTTTCCAAAGACAGAAAATTCACACTTCATCATCTGCTCTTTTTTTTCTTCTGTTTACAGAATAGCAGTCAAAGACAGAGAATTACATGGATCATCATCATATATAAGAAGAGAAATCGGATAATGTCAATCACATCAAACCCAATCTTAGTCCTAGAAGAAAAAGACATAACAAATTTACACCAAAATGGAAGAAAATAAGGCAAAAATCAGGAAAAATTTAACAGGAATCTGTCAACCTACAGCACCTTGTTTTGAGAGAATAAGTTAACCCATAAAATCTGACCTAACCCTACCAGTTAGAAGACCAAAATTTATTCATGCATGAGGTCGAAAGTCCAAACTATAAAAACATAGGCTCCATAAAGCAATCTGCAATTAAATATTTAAAGCATAATATTATATTCACACGGTGCAAATTTTCCGCATCTTTTATTTCTTTTGTCCCCGACAAACATACAAGGCAGTCATAAACTGGTCTAGAGATAAAATAGAAAATCACGCATTACTGATTCTAAAATGATCAGATCAACAACTTTTAACTTACATTTTAAATTTCCCTAAGATTTTAAGGCAGAAGAAAAAACCATCTCTGACATCAAGTAGACATTCACCAAAGGAAAAACAAACAAATTATCAAAAAAGTAGAATCCACGTAATTTCCAGCAAAACAGAACAAACCCAATTAATGAATTTGCACAAAAACGCAACTGCCGCGACAGAACAAGGAGATCTCATGAAGCCAACAGCGACTCACAAACACCAGAAACAGATTCCAATAGCAATAAACAGAGATTCACGCTTTCAAAAAAAAAAAAAAAGGCAAAGAAAATTTCTACAAGAAGAGAAGAAACTTGCAATTAATCAATAAAAAATAATCCTTGTCGAGAAAATTGAACAACATATATGGAAACACAGAAAGATAAGAAGCCATTTGACCCGACAAAAATGTAGAAATGGAACAGCTGACACACCCAACAGTTGAAATCTCTCAGCATGAGGAAGCAGTGGGGAAAGGATATCAAGAATTCCATAGAATCAAATACGTGATGAAATAAAAAAGAAAAGATGAGCAATGGAAGGAATGACTCACTTAGTGGGGGTGGATTGCAGAGTGGAGGCAATGAAGACTCTGTTAGGAGATCTGGGACGGGAGGCTGAGGAAGATGATGGTGAAGACGGGAAGGTTAGTGGATTGAACTTCAATGCCATTTCCGTCTCTCCTTGTTTTCCCTTTTTTTTTTTATCTTGATACAAACACACAGAAAGAGAAAAAGGAGAGCCTCTCTCTTTGGTATGAGCAGGAGCACAGATACGAGAGAACTCAAAGAAGCTAAAGACGGAGGTGTCCAAAATGGAGGAGGCGATGCCAGAAACAGCGAATTGGCGAAGTCTACTACATATATACACACTTGATCCAAGAAAAGAAGCCATTCATTTCTAGCTTTATTTACATATTAGCCAATCTCATATTTTATTGATTTATTAATCATAGTTTTTCTTCCAATACACTATTTCTTCTTTTTTTTTCTTTCTTTTTATCTGTCTATTTTGTTTTTCCGATGTATGAATTGAAATAATGAGAGCATCATAAATGTAAGACGGTTTACTCAACATCTGGATGATGTTTATAGATATGAATTGTTATAGAAAAAAAACAAAAAAGAAAAGATAACAAATATACATTTTGTCCCTCCATAATAACTTGAATTTCATTTTCTTTCTTAAACTTTTTCGATCTTAAAATCTCCGTTAAAAATTATATTTTTGATTCTATTATACTATTTCTTCTTTTCTTTTCTATCTATCTATCTATCTATTTATTTTTCTGATATAAAATTGAATTAATGAGACGATGATAAATGTAAAGACGTTTTACGCAATCTTCATGTATTGATGTGTATATACACATATGAATTGTTTTTGAAAAAAATAAAAATATACTCCCTCCATCTCATTTTAATCGTCTTCTATTTCCTTTTGAGATGTCCCAAAATATATTGTAGATTTTAATAAATTAAAACTAATTTTATTCACTTTTTCATCTTACCCTTATCTACCCTTAAATTGAAAAGGTGAGGAACTCAACACCTAACTCAATAACTATAATCTTTCATGTGCGTGTGAATGTCAAATTGAAGGGGAGTAATACAATTTCTTAAACTATATGTAAATTGAATAGGACAATTAAAATGGAATTGAGGGAATATATTTTGCCCCTCAACTATACTTATGGTTCCACTTTCATTCTTAAAACTTTTTGCCTCTTAAAATCATCCATAAACAATTGTGAGGTACTGATGTGGAGCGTGTGGCACTTTTGTACCTGGAGAAACAAGAACGTTGGAAGATGTAATATGTTGGGCTGTTTGTTTTAATCTTGTGTTAAATGTTTTGTTTTAATTTGTGTTTTTGGGCCTTTGTACTTGTTGGCCCCTTAGCCCAAATATGTTAGGGTTTATTTTGGTTGTTTCCTGCCTTTGCGGAGGTAGAGAAAAAAGACTTAAAAAAACTCATGTTGTTGCCGTCTTTATGTGGTCCTTGGTATTCATTTTGAAATCAACAAGGTTCTGTAGACCCAAAAATCTACAATCAAAGAGGTATCGATCTAGGCCTTCGACAATCCGACCAGTTGCACAATGTCGTACGGCAGAAAGTTTGTAATGAGAGAAGCAGAGACTTTTAGAGAGAGAAATGGAATAAGAGAAAATAACCAGAGAGTTTAGAGGCTTGGACTACTCATATTTATAGGATTTCGGGTCACGTGCGTGGCACGTGACTCATGTGAGCTGTCAAGCTCTTAGCTATTATTGGGCCGTTTTGGGCCTCTACCGTATGCATTAGATGAGATTACACTCATTGTCTAACATATGGGCTTCATGCGCTTTGGTGGGCTTAATGAGTCTTGGTGGGCTTACCTGTTTATCAAGCAGATGGACCTTTTAATAACAAAAGCCAATGGGCCTCCCGATATGGGCTCACAAGTCTTGGATGTCGTACGAGCCTGACATGGGCTCACAAGCCTTTGGTGTCGTACGGGCACACAAGCCTGACATGGGCTCACAAGCCTTTGGTGTCGTATGGGCACTCATGCCTGACATGGGCTCACAAGCCTTTGGTGTCGTATGGGCTCACAAGCCTTTGGTGTCGTATGGGCTCACAAGCCTTTGTATTATAAGACGGTTTTTTGCCTATACAGGTTCCATCCTCATTTTTGATCACTCAATCTTGGTATTCTCCTTGAATCAACAAGTTTAGTGATTGCATTTACACCAGTTGGTATCGGTCGGAGGTTTTCCAACTTTTCGATGAATTGATCTGGTGATGCGATGCCTCCCCGAAAGCGTGTCGTCAAGGAGGTTACTAGTGAAGGTTCAAGTTCTCATGGAGATAAGGGTAAATTCACTGAACAAGTTGTTGTTCTTTCTTAACAAGTTGAAGGAATTACCAATTCCTTGCGGGGTATGGAAATTAGTTGGAGGCTACCTAATCTGGGCGAGACAGTAACTGAAGGTTTGGATGAAGACTTTGAGAATCCCTTCGCAGGTGGTGCTAGATATGAACACCAGAATTCACGGGAGGTTTAATGACTGAGGAGTTCATTGACTGGTTATATGTTGTTGATGAGATGCTTGACTTTAAGGAGGTGCCCCATCATAAGCGAGTGCCTCTGTAGCAACCTTATTGAGGGGTCGTGCTGCAGCATGGTGGCAGCAGCTCAAGTTTAATTGTTTGAGGCAAGGAAAAAAAAGTGGATTCGTGGGAAAGGATGAAGAAGTATATGAGGAGTACTTTTCTTCCGCACAATTATTTTTGAACTATGTATCAACAGTTGCAGAGCCTGAAAATGAGTAATCAAGGGGTTGATGACTATACGACTTAATTTTATCAATTAATAGCTCGAAATGATCTCGTCGAGACAGATGAACAACTAGTCTCCCGGTACGTTGGAGACCTGCGAGTTCAATATCAAAATGTCCTCAACATGTTTGAATTGTTCTCAATCTCCGAGGCATATCAACGAGCTAAACAACTAGAGAATCAGCTGAATCGAAAATGGGGTGATTGCTTTTGGAGTGGTGGTATTGCAAATCGTGTTGCTGGAGAAGGGTCGAGCACTAAACCTGCACGAAATGCCCCTTCTAAACCATTAACCAATAACCTTGTTCATAATACCCTTCCTTCCAAGTTGCGTTGTTATAAGTGTGGAAAGATTGGGCATAACCCTGTGGAATGTCGCAAGGGAGACCGTGGTGGTAAAGCTCTGTTAGCTGGGGTGGAAGAGGGTGAAGACTACCCTGTTGAACATGGTCGTGAAGTTGATTTTGATGAGGAAGCTGAACTTGATGAAGAGCTTGTACAGGGAGATGAAGGGACAACGCTGGTAGTGAGGAGGTCATGTTATGCGCCACGAGTGATGGAAGGAGAAGACTAGTTGAGAACTTTGGTATTTAAGTCCACATGTACCATTGATGGCAAGATTTTTCGCTTCATTATTGATTCCGGTAGCTGTGAAAATGTGATAGCTGATGATCATCCAAATCCTTACAAATTGTTTTGTCTTTGAAAAGGTGTGGAAGTTAAGGTGAATAAGAGGTGCCTAGTTTCCTTCTTCGTGGGAATGAAGTATCGTGACAGAGTTTGGTGTGACGTCGTAGCCATGGATGTCTGTCATCTATTGTTGGGACGACCATGGCAGTTCGATCGACATACGATCCATAATGGCCAGCGGAATGCTTACTCTTTTGTATTCGATTCTATTAAAATTGTTTTATTGCCTAGCCCCGAGCAGACTCAACAATTTGACAAGGCTGTAGCAAAAACAACTTTCCTTTCTCTTAGTCAATTCAAAGAAGAAATGAATGAGTTATATGTGGTTTATTTGCTAATGGGTAAAGAGGTAGAATCACGTGGTGAAATTCCAAATGGAGTTTAGGGATTAATGAATGAATTCTCAGATGTCTTTCCCGAACAGCTGCCTACAGGGTTACCTCCCTTACGAGATATATAACATCGCATTGACTTTGTTCAGGGCAGTGTTCTTCCCAATAGATCCCATTATCAAATGAGTCCTCATGAGCATGAAGAATTATGAATACAAATGGAGGACTAAGAAGCGAAGGGTTATGTGCGGGACAGTCCGAGTCCTTGTGCTGTGCCCGCCCTCTTAACTCCAAAGAAGGATGGGACGTGGCGGATGTGTGTTGATAGTAGAGCAATCAATAAGATAACGACTCGTTATCGATTTCCAATTCCTCGATTAGATGATTTATTAGATCAGCTTACTGGGGCAACCGTGTTTAGTAAGCTAGACTTGAGGAATGGGTACCATCAAATCCGCATAAGACCGAGGGATGAGTGGAAAACAGCCTTCAAAACGTGAGAGGGCCTTTATGAGTGGCTAGTTATGCCATTTGGGTTGTCGAATGCGCCCAATACATTCATGCATTTTATGAATCAGATTTTGAGGTCATTCATTGGAAGGCCTTTGGTCTACTTTGACTAGGGGTGGAAGTATGATTTTACGGTTTGGTTTGAGACCAAAACCGAAAAAACCAAGAACCAAACTTAGTCTAATTTCTAAAATCGAACCAAACCGAATATCAAGAGAAATCAAACCGAACCAAATTATATTAAAACAGTTTGGTTTTCGGTTTAAACCGATTTTAAGAATACCTGTCACCTGATACTAAATTACTGGTATTCATATTATTTCAAATTTTCAATTCTAAGATTAAAAAAATGACAATGATGCCATCTGCCATCAAGATTCAAGCCAACCATCCAAAATTCCAAATATCCAATAATGCAAATAATTGAAATAAGGACAAGACTAAAAATAGTCCAAAATATGAAAATACAATCCAAATCCAAAATGTCAAAATGAAGTACAAATAATAAATCCACAGTCCACTAATAGCAATAGGCCAAATGGACAATAGCTATTAGCTTATTATAATCATAAAATAATTTCTGAAATCTAATTTCAAGTTTGAGAGCTCCTAGGCCATGAGGCCACTGCCAGTCTGCCACAGCTCACGCCTCAAGTCCTAAGTCCTCACAAGCCACAACTTCAATCTTCACTCATAGTCACAGACACTCTTTCACAGTTTCACGTTGGTTTAAAATGCAGTACTACAGATGGCAATTATTAGCATATAAGCATATTCATATATGATATTATGATAAAGTTAATAAACAAGTTAAACAAATAGATATGAATATATAATCAAGAAATTATAATACCTTAGTGCTTAGAATCTAGTTCCACGATGACTATGTCGAGTCAAAGGTGGTCTTGAACCCCCGGTTAATGCATTCTTACTTTTTGTCTTAGTCAATTCTATAATTAAGTCAAAAGGGAAAAATATAAATAATATATGATATGCAATATATTGAATGTCTAAATATAGGCATATAGAAAAATCATATAAAATAAAGATATTAGTTTCATAGTTTGTTTACCACTTTGCCTTGTTCAAATGCCTCTTGCTCCGCTAAATCTTCTACCATTACGAGCTGCAAAGGTAATCCTCCAATCCAATCGTCAACACAAATAAGAGCTTCTACAATTGTAGGCGTGAGAGAGCTCCTAAATGAATCAAGAACTCGTCCACCAGTATTGAATGTCGATTCAGATGACACCGTATAAATCAGAATAGCCAAGAGGTCATGAGCTATAACTGAAAGTATAGGAAACCTAGAAGAATTAATCTTCCATCATGTCAACACATTAAAATTCTCACCATCCTTTGCATATTCAATGTCTTCTCCTAGATATTTATCCAACTTAGTTATACTTTCTCCACCTCCAACTTCAGAATGCAACCTTCGAAACAAAGCTTTTGCTCGATTTTCAGCTGATTCTTTTTCATCTCTAACAATAAGTGAGGAAGAGGCCTCACTTGGATTCACATTTTCAAAAGACAGCTCATTCTTGTATTCATTAAACATTTTGAATGTTGACAATTTCACTTTTTCTACCACTTCAATCGCGGTTTGTTCATCATACATTACTTTCAAAGCTAAGGTTACATAGGCAATTTGTACCTTGGATCAAAGACAACCACCACAAAGATCAACAAGTTAAGTTTATCCGATTTCCCTCCCCAATATTTATCACAATTATCAATCATTCTTTGAGCCATCAAACTCATTTGATCATCATTTGAAAACTTCATGTCTTTCAAAACATAGAAAAGTATGCTCAATTCATGAAAAAAGCTATTTGAAGTAATGTAAGAAGAGCCAAATACCTTCAATATTAGATCATAAAAGTAACAAAGAAAAGTCACCAATCTTTTCACGATAATCCAATCTTCATGCTTTGGCATTCCACCCACACCGGCAAGCTAGTGATCTAAGGCTCAAGCTCCTCAAATCTCTCAAATGTTGGTTCAAACTTCTGAGCAGCCTCTAGCATTAGATAAGTAGAGTTCCACCTCGTGCACACATCTTGGCATAACAAACTCTTGCTATGAATTCTTTTAATCTCTACACTGTCTTTGAACTTCTGAATCCTAGAAGGTGAAGCCCTAATAAACTCAACAGCTGCACGAACTCGATCTATCAATGCTATTGATTCTTTCATGTCTTCAACCACCACTAGATTGACTATATGTGCAACACATCTCATATGGACATATTCTCCAAGTACGATGCTAGAAAATCTCTTTTTTAAATAGTTCACAAGAAGGTCATTTGCACAGGCATTATCCACTGTAATAGTGAAAAGCTTCTTGATATCCCATTCCTTCAGGCAGTTCTCAATAACTCTTCCCATAACCTCACCTTTATGGCTTCAAATTGTTGTAAAGTTTATAATCTTCTTCTGCAAAGTCCAATCATTGTCAATGAAATGAGCAGTTATCACCATGTAACTTTGTCTTTGCTCCAAAGTGCACGTGTATGTGGTTAAAGACACTTTAGAGCCATTGTTTTGAAATATCTTCTTCAATTTTTTCTTCAATTCATCATACATATCTAGGATGTTCTTTCTCATAGTTGGCCCAAAAGGAACCTTCCATCTCGGATTCAATGCCACAACAAATTCTTTGAAACGAGGATGCTCCACCAATCTAAATGGCAACTCACACTCAATTATCAAACGAGTCAATGCATCACATATAAGTTTTGCATCATACTTCCATGTGGCAACCTCCCCATTCCTTGCTTGAAATGACAATTCAGTTTGTTGACAACTTGCCTTAGGCTTGCGCGGACATCTCGTCAAGTGTTGCTTAAGTGTAGATGTTCCACTCTTCGATGCGTGACACTTGTAGACAACCCCACAATGGTTGCAACTACAAGTCTCATGACTACTTGAACATGTAAATTCACGCCATACATCAGACCTAGGTGTTTATGGTTTCCTTTTCCACTTTTTTGGACTAGACACCTCACTATTTTCAATTCCTTCAATGGGCTCTGAACTTCCTTCAACCCCCCTATTGGTACCACCACCAATACGACTTTCATTCACTGACATAATCTCCTCTTCCAAACCAATGATATTTTCTTCTGAATTAAAGTCAGCTTCAGATATCGAATGTCAGTGGGAGCTAGACATCTACAACAATGGTAAAAATACAGGAGTTCAATAATATTGCAAGGTTGCCAAGGCATTGAACTAATTACAAATTACAGTCAGTCATGCACCAATCATTTTCCAAAAGCAGTTCTGCAACAACATCAACATATATAACATTTAAACAAAAAACATCAAGTAACAAAACAAAACAAAAAACAAGATAATAAACTAGTAATGAACAAATCATTTACTGTCATTTTTGCTTGAAATCCTATTTCACAGTCTAATGTGCCATTTTCCCTTCAAATCCCATTTCACAGTCTAATGTGCTATTTCACAGTCTAATGTGCCATTTTTGCTTCAAATCCGAAGAAGAAATTAGAAAAACATCCAACCCACGGTCCAATCCAAATCGGCAGTTGCAGCTAGGCAGTTTGGGAAACAGACTTACCTCGTTCGCGTAGGTTGCACCGTCGCAGCACGGCAGTCACTCAGTCAGCACAGCAGCAGCTCTCTCCTCGTCGATGTCGCCTGGTGGAATCTCAAATTCAGAGCTTCACTCGTGACTCACCTACTTGAAAGCACTGCAGCAGGCAGCAGCTCAGAGCCTCACGAGTCACGCCCTCACTCCGTCACTTCCAGAGTCACAGTCGACAGTCGCGGTTCTCAGTCGCCCCCTAGGTCATATATTGACAATTTGTCAATTTGAGATAAAGACATAAATTCATAAAGATATGAGAATAGAGCATATGTTTAATTGTTTACTTTAGCCGGTTAGCCTTTGGCCTTTAGTGATTAAGTATTTAAATTTAAGTAAATCTATAATAGATTAAGGACAATTCAAAGATGAGGGAAAAAAAAAGAAGGCGATGGACAAAATGTATTTGCCAAAAGATTTAAAAAAATTAAAATAAATAATATAATAATCATTTATACATTAATAATTAACATGATATATATTTTATAGGTAATAAAAATTAAAATATAATTTTTATTTATTTATGGACATGTCTAATTTTTAAAACTTTCAAAGAACTATGAAAAATATGATCATTAAAAAAAATCTTGTGATTTTATTTCCTAATACAAAGACACGTTTTTAAGATCAATCTTATGAAAGTGTGACATTGACATATTATGATCTTCAATCACACATAAATCATTGCCATTCGATTTATTGAGGATATATATGTTTGATAATGATGACCAGTCAAGTATTTTGACAACGATCAAATCATAACCTCCAACCGTTATTTGAGTTATAATTGCTGGTACCGTCTACGAGTCCATTTACACAAAAGCCCATAAGGTGATAAACACATTCAAATAAAATCAATATGATTGTTAAGATCGAACACTGAAATCGTTTTTTTCCTCAGCAAAAGAGATGTGAGTGGGACCCATAAGAAGGAAAGGAAATCGTTCCACTTGGATCCTTCCATGGTCTCCACGGGGAATCCTCTCTCTTACAAGTCTAGAGCCAAGTCGCCAAGGTCTCGTGTCCCACCAAGAATATTACCAAATAAACATCAAGCCAAGCCGTGTTAAGATGTTGATCATAAACATAAATTATCCGATTCAACTGGACCCTTGTCTATGGAGCGCAAGCCTGCGCTTCAGGTTGGTTGGGTCAAGATGTTGTTGTCAGCCCAACTCTCCAATGACACTCAACATTCATCTCCACTCTTTTCTCATTCTGGCCCAATTTTATAATTTTTTTTCTTTGCAAAGACAATAGGCTTCACTGCAATTCCCCCAAACCTCTAAGAACCAAGTGGATGTGGCTTCTACAACCACCGCAAGCTCCAGCAGGATGTGATTTTGTCCAATTCATGTATTTATGAGACTGTTATTTTTCCCAACGTCGAAAAAAATTAGTAAACTTGTAATATCTTCCACTTGAAATATAACTCATCCTCAAATTATAATTTGGATGAAAATAATTGTGAGTAACTCATGCAGAATCAAGTCTTTAAAGTCTTCAAGACCATAGGTTGCAATGTAGTCTTTTTTCCTTCAAAACATATGGATCAACAGCTAATCATCGAGCAAATTCTCCAACACACACTCGAACTACTTCGGGTCGCCTGTTGAGGTCCATCTCAACGAGCATGATCTGCTGCAACTGTGAACGCTGCTCATCTCAAAACTTCTCAAACATCATCCACAGTGCCTCAACTTTGGAATCTCTGTCAACAAGATTGTCGTTTCTACCTAGGTTGTATGCCATTAAGCAGAAGTGATCCCTCCCGACCTTTATCTAAACTAGAGGTAGCAAAGTGTTCTCATGCATCCATCTATAAGGTCATATTAGTTCATTAGCCGCTTTACGTACACGTAGAAATGGTTTTATTTACTTTTTTAGTCAAGTTCATTAGCCGCCCCGCCATATTAAGTCAGTTTGAAGCATGGATTTCGCTAGTATATCGTCAAAGTCAAAAGAAGTGAGGGATGAGCATACTGGAGAAGGAGAAAGGACTTGAACAAAAGAAAAGGGTTCGGATGAGCCAGATGTGGAAAAGAGACTCAATCCTAGTGCGAGGCGACCATGTAGTCTTTAAAAGGTCAAATGCAGAAAGGAGACCCAATCGTGTTCGAGCAACAAAGCTTGCACTCATTCACATTGGTTCATCCTGCTATGCCCCAAGCCTTTTGCTCTTCCAAACTAAAAGGTGGCCAGCCATTCATCAAGGCCCAGGAATCCACTAGACATCTCATCAACGAGATTGGACACCTGCATCTGTTCAAAGTTCCATTTGAGTGCCCCCTAGCATACAAGAGAGCTTTCAAAAACTAATTCCATTTCATCATAAGCTTCCCCTTTGTCGAACTACAATTCTAAAAATACTAAAATTGTAAAACTATAATATACATAAAATTATTAAAAAACAATAATAATAAAATTAAAATACTAATTCAACTAAAATTCTTAATAATTTTATAAGAAAAAGACTTCTAATAAGAAAATAAAATAATTAAACTGATTCTCCTAATTGAAGAAAACAAGTAAACTTGTCCTACGTCAAAAAAACCATCGGAAGCATTGGCAAATGACATTACCATTTCAACTTCACATTAAAAAAAAAATCCTCTAAACCAATTTCATCTTCACATAAGAAGAAAAAGAAGAAAAAACTTCTATTCCTACTCCAACAAACGGGCACTTAAAACCCTACTCGTCTGACTTTTTACAATAGCTGCGGGGTCCAGAATTGTGGATCCAAGCATTTTAACCCAAATTCTCAATTCATTTTACATGCGGCAGGCATTTTAAATTATACAAATGGCCATGGGACAAAAAGGCGGTTGTGAACAAAAACAGGTTATGGATTATTGTATGTGCAAATCTGCTCTTCTCCAACACCACATTTGGCTTTCTGAGATGGTTGTGGAGGGGTGTCGTGGACAATATTACTTTTATCAGCAGGAGGCAAAAACCTTTTTGAGAAAAACGAAGCAATACTTTTACTTTTCCTACCTCTCTCCCCTGCAAATTAAAAATACACACACATATCATATCTTAAATAAAAGGACTTAAAATTTAGTCTACGCAAAAAAATTTACTAGTTACTACAATGGGTTTGATTACTTATGATGCATGGAAGAAAATATTACCTGGTGAAACTGAATTGCCAAACTTGTCCGCAATTTCTTTCTTCACCTGCATAAACGCATGATTTAGAAACCGAAACTAGATTAACATCCACAATTAGAGCACATACGTTTTCAGAGCTGATGAGATAACAGTGATTGATGTCTAGAAAGAAGGTTGCACATCAAATTTACACAACTCATCTCTTTCCCAATCCAGGCTGTTCTCTTTCATAGTTGTCAAATATAAACAGTGTAACCATTTCTAACCAGTAACCGCCTACTTCAAAACTCCAAAACATTAACAGGTATTGATCAAATACTTTATAACTATATTGTCCATGTTAGACCATATTCCAAATTTATCTGCAATTCTGCACAGAGCGATGTGCATCAGTGATTATTTTGGAGCTGGCCTCATATCGCCAGATATACACAACACCATAGATGCATATGACCCAAATTCCTACACAGTATCTCTACTTACTATATGGGGTTTCCACAAGATGTTGTGAAAATGCCACAAACACATAGGGAGTATCCACGTTGTCAAGGAAGCCATTATAACTCGAAAATAAATGACAAACCTGCCAACGGTTCTCAGTGAATTCTGATATCTCATGTACTTTATTTCTTAATTGAGTCTTTGGAACTGCAGGGAATTTCTGTTGCAAGGATTCTACAACTTTATTGATATTCTGTGAGCATGCATGAATGGCAGACACCTGAAGATCAGCAAGATGATTGTTAGTAACAAATCACAATAAATTCTGGCACTAGAAAAACAAAGGAAATTCAGTGCTATCATCAACTCCTGGGATTTTTTAGTAACACAAACAAAGAATTGACGAAGCATTTCTCAACCTTGGGTGACCATAAACTTCCAAGAAATCTGAGGATGCCCACAGATTCAAACCCTATATTCAGACGCACAACTTACAAATGTTAGAATATCTGAGTGTGGTAGAGCATCCATAGTGCAAACTGTAGCAGCACCATCCTTTCCATTTGATGGACAAGCATCTTGATCCTCAGCTTGCATGTTGTCCACTGATATCTCTACAGGTGGACCATTTGGAAATGGACGCATAGCCAATGTTTGCAAACAAGTCCATTCAAGTTTAGAATTACCACATAGATCTTCAGCAGCTAACAGTGGTACTTTCTCATGCATCAAATTTGATATAAAAAGGGGCTGACTTTTTCGAAGTGCATGCTCAGTTAAATTGTTTAGATGCTTCTGCTGTTGATCCAATGCACAAAAATCCAGTGTCTTCCAAACGTCCATATGAGTAAGCGAACTTTGGGGTTTCTCAATTGAAGACTCGGTCTCCATTTTGTCAGCTTCTACCCCCTGCAAATAGACGGTCAGCCAGTTTCACAAGCAAGCAGGTCTAGTAGCTCCAATAGTTTGTCAAATGGCAGAGCAGGGAATGTAGTTCTTTCATTTTACAAGGCTTGCCTGGATGAGTTATGCATTTGGATGCATGACAGGAACATAAAGCAGTTACACATGCTTGAGACCCATAAATCAATGGACCAAAATGAAGTGAATGGCAGAAAGAGAGAGAGAGAGAGAGAGAGTACCCTAGTTCTAGTATATCAAATATAATATTGAACACCTTTGCATTTACTAGTTAATGAGCATCATACTTAACTAAGGGACAAAGCAAAAATACATAAACTCAGGCTTCAACAAAAGTCCAAGAATCTCTTTTACGTACCTCATTTTCTGACAGATAGCCATCAGGCACAAAAAAGCCATCTTCACTTCCATCTTCATCATCGACTTTTGGGACTCCTTCCTCTAAATTGTCTTCATCATCTTTATCACAATCAGAGAGGCTTTCACCTGGTTCCTCCTGCAAAATGGAAACCTCTTTAGGAGATCATCATTAAAATGTCCAACTTCAGTCAGAATTGTACTACTCAAATGATACCTCTTCCCATTCCTCATCGCTATCAACATCATAATCCATATCTGGGTCCTTCCTTAAAGGGTGGCGTGCTCCAACAATGTGACTGAGAAAAAGTAGTACACTAATCATCAATCAGGCGTTTCCAAGCCATGCATGCCTGCCTCTAGTCAGTGCTCTAAAGACAAAGATTGACTAAAATAAGGAAGAAAAAAGTGACGAACAAAGTGAAACAAACTTTAACTAGAGTGGGAAAAAAAATACGAAAGAAAAATTGGAATCTACATGTGTTCTTTTGCTTGTAAACTCACCTTTTGTGCTGCCAAACACCATAAAATGCTGGTCTACAGCTTTTATAAAACTGCAATAGTTGATTCCTCTTACTGTACTTTCTAACCCCAGGAGAACAAGATATATCAGTAAGGCATGATCCATCACCAGGAATCTGCTCTCCCCATCCATTTTCAAGCTTCTCCATGCTCAAGCCATAGTTACAAGATAGTCTATTAGTAGTTAACCTCAGTTCTTCATATAATTTGGTTTTTGGCTTCCGGCGCATGCCCCAGTGTTGTTTCTTGTTTGAACGAATGGAATGACCTAAAAGGTGCCAAGAAGATACATGTAACCTGCAAAAAGGAACAATATTAGCCAACTAAACTGTTTTTTTTCTCATTATCTTCTTCATGGATGAAAGTAACCAAAAAAGTTGAGGGCAACAAAACCTACTTGCGGATATCATCATTGGCAATCTCATTATTTGAGGAAAGAGCATGGTCCATTGATAAAGTTACTGAATTGGAAATCCTTTCACAGTTTTTGCTCAATGAATCTGGTGAATCAGCTTTGCTTGAAGGGTGGATACTTTGACATGGCAAATTAGTGTTGCTTTTTTTAAGAAAGCGTTCCATCATTGAAGCCTGCTTTTGGATGGAAAGTTTTCTTTTCAGTTCAGCTTCTTCCTTCTCACGACGTCTTTGACTTTTTTCAGCATCTTCCAGCTGTTTCCTTAGCTGTTTCTTTGTTTCAGACTCATCTTTTTCTTGATGTCTCTTATCTTTTTCTTCCTCACACAATTGCTTCAGCTTCTTCTCCTTAAAACAAGTTGAAAGATCCATATAAAAATGTCATTGAAGAAGACTATCAAATTTTCAGAAATCAAAAGTTAAATTTGATATCTAGTGAATATAGCTCCACTAAATCAACAAGATAATGATTGTAATCATGCAGCCATATAAAAAATAAAAATAAATAAATAACTCAACATGATTCATTATGCAGAATAACTAATCTGCATCTCCTTCCCAAACAGATTAAAGGTTCCATTTTTCAGCTTTTCTATCACTTAATTGACACATTGTCAGACAAAAATTAGAAAGGTTAAAAGTTTCACACTTACACTCTGCAACTTCTCCTTCCTCAGTTTTCGCTCCATCCTCTTTTTCTCCTTCTCAGCTTCTCGCATCTCCTTTTCCAGCTGCTTCACTAGTAATTTCTGTCCTGTCTTTACTTCCTTCTCAGCACTATGGCAGCAAATTGCCAAAATTCAGATATTACATAAAAAACTTACAGACAAAAAAAGAGTAAAGCCATAGCAAATACATACATTTCTGCACCACTCTTCTGTAACATGCCATCCACCAGCAAACGAATCTGTGCCTCACTTAAAACTTTTGCAAGTTTATCCATTGCATTCATCAGACATTTTTCATGAGTTTGATCACACTCTGACTTTTGTAATGCAGCTATCATTCCTAGAAGGGTCTAGAAAAATCAGTGACCACTGACCAACTTAATAAGAAGAAATAACAAAAAATCATATGTATTGATTGATGAATAGTTGCACATGCTGCATGACTCTTGATAGAGATGGCGAAAAGTCGGGGTCCACGTTGATCTTTGTCGTACAACATAGGGTGTTTACAAGATAGTTGCATGTCTAGACCCGGATTAGTTTGAATCTTTGGATGTACTTAATTGATCATATTCGGATTTGTTTAAATTCAGACAAGTAAATCGGACTATCCAATCTGAGTTAGGGTTCAAACAAGATTTTTGTGTTTGGAGTTTAGAACCTAAACCGGTTTTAAGTCGGACAAAAATTTTGTGTTTGGACCCGGATTTCAGACATAAAACTTATGTCCAAATCAGTCATCTGAATCAGACAGAATTTTGCCACCCCTAACTCTAGACTAAAACTGTTACATATTTCTCATAGTTGAACTCAACAAACCACTATCCACAGAGAGAAAACAATGCCCAAAACATATGAAACATCCATAGGGAGATAACCAACCAGCTAAAGTTAATTTTTTGCTATTTTTAATCGGTGTTAAGTACGTAGACCATCCAATATGTGAGAAAATCGTTGAAAAACTCACACCACCTAAAGTGCAGTGCTCCCATATTGGTTCCAAGAATAGATAAGGGCAAGCGGTATGCAAGCCTACCCTTAGTGTGAAGAGATTGTTTCCCTAAGTTAGGTTTCAACGACGCAAGTCAACCAAAACAACACGGCTCATATTTTTTACATGAGAAAATTGAATCACTGGAAAACCTATATTTCTAACAATCAATTATTAGAGCAAAAAAATAAATTCATGCTGAATTTATGTTCTGTAATCCTATCACAGAAACATAATAGAAGGTAATTAAGCCAACTGACTGGTTATGATGAGATATGCACAACAGAATGACTTATATTGTATGAGAGCAGCAAAAGAGACCACTGACTTAGAATGAAACACATGAGAAAAAAATCAAATGCAAAGAAGACATTAGATGCATGACAGGTATCAAATCTACCTTTTGCAGTAGGGTGAGCTTCCAACTAATTCCATCACTAAATAAAAAGGACTGATATTAAAATGACACCTAAAAGTAAAAAAAACATACAACTAAGAAAAAAATAAATTAAAAGAACAAATGACAATTGTTAGCTTTTCACTAATTATGCCTGGAATTGAAACTTTGAAAGTAACGAGCAACTAATATCAGCAGTATATTTTAAAAACAAGTACAGACCAGAAACAGCGTTAATCCTCTCAGATATCTTTTTCCGACAAGTGCGCCGAATTCTCAGTGCAGCACGTACAGATTTAGGCATCAACTTTACATCCCTTGTCTAAAAAATTAGCAAAAAATGAATAAGTTATAAAAACACAAAATAATAATAATAATAATAAACTGATTGGTTAGCCATAAAACATCGCAGTATATGCAAAGGCGTCGAATAAAAAAATAAAGAATGAAGATCTATCTAGCAAAGGAACAAGCATGGAAGATCCAAAGCAGCAAAAATCAAGTACATATAAGGAATGAAGCAACTTCAAGAAATGCAAAGATAAAAATTAATGTTGTATGTGATAAATGATACAAAAGCATCCAACTCAATTGAGGATAAATGACTATTCAATGCGTGCAACATATAAAATTGAAAATAATGTATCCAACAACCCAGAAATTGGCAAACAAATTTAATTCAATAGACATCTTCTGTCGTTGAAAAAAAACCTGAATGAACATATTCTTTGATGATATAAATAGAGCACAACATAGCAAAACAACATACAAAACATAACCATCTAGAGTCTACCAATTCTAAATGCAGTGCAAAAACAAACATAAGCTGAGAAACAAACTGCGTAAGACATTTCAATTACAAAACAAACAAACAAAAAAACATAATTGCGAAGATGTCTGTCTCGAAGCAAGTCTGCTAACACAATCAGATAGAGCATGACAATCGTATGTAAAATTCATTCAGATAGACACCTCTCAACATCAGAATAATCATGCTGAAGACAATTACCAAGAAAGGAAAACAAAAGAGTGTCAGAATTCATACTTAGAACTCGTTACGATAATACGAGAAAGTATATAAACTATGTACAATTACTGCACACACGCGTGCACACACACAAAAGAGAGCAGCAATTAGAGATGCACAATAAACACAAAGAGTAATGTGAAAGCACAGATTATGCGATAACTGAAGAACCAGTATAAACACACTCAATTGCGTCCATTAAAACACACCCGATAATGAAACTCGGAAAAAAAAATAAAGAAATTAACAAAACCCATAAATCAACTACCTCCCAACACCAGAGGCACGCCTCCGTCTCGTCTTCTAGAATATCCGCATCAGCATTGGGCACGCCGTAAGCCAACCTCTGCCCCACATAAAGCACCGCGGTCTTCACCTTAGCGATGGTCACATTCCCATCTCCCAACCTTTCCCTTACCTTCCCAAGGATCTCCTCCGTCAATCTGGAGTAGGCGTCACACCTCTCCTGCAACAGCATCGCAACCATGGCGTTGAGTGAGCCACCGTCAGTCAACTCCAACTCCAACCTTTTCTCCAACATAATTTCTCTAAAATACCTAACAAGCCCCTCGATCTCCTTCCGATACGCCTCGATCTGCGACTCCTTCTGTTCAGAAGTCAGTTTGCAGGCCAAAGCTGGTCGTTTTCGTTTTAGTGGGCGCTTGGGCTGGCCCTGGGCGTTAGTTTTAAAGACCTTCGCATCATCGTCTACCTCGATTGTAGTCACTATGTCCGCCATATCCTGCAGAATCGAACTCGAAAACTCCAAAAAAGAACGACGCCGTTAGAGGATCCGGAGGGGCTCCAATTAGAGGATTGAGAGATGAAAGCCAATAATCTGAAGGATCCAAGAGCCCTCACCCGGCCTCTCTCGTCGCATTTATTGCCATTTGTGAATATGTATATAATATAAATGTTCCCATTTCAATGTCATAAGTCATAACACTAATTTTTGCCCCTGTTCTTGTTTATCTGTTTTTTTTCCCCTGTATTTTGTAGAGACTTGGAGAACATATTTTGTTAATAATACCAATATTCTTTATTAACCAAAAAAAAAAGTTTTGATTCTCCCGCCAAGAGAGAGAGTGGATTTGGCCCGAAGAGGCGTGATTTCGCGCCTTTTTTATTTTGGAAGAGAGAGAATTCCGTGCGGGATAGCTTCGGGCCACGTGTCCATCTTTATTGTGAAAAAGATTCAGAAGGCAGGTCCACAGAAAGAGCGGAGCCTAAAGACCGAAGATGGTGGCTGTCAAGGCCAGAACTGAAGATAGTAAGCGGCCCATAAGGGGAGTCTGTAGGCCCAAATACGTAATTAAAAATTAGGACACCTCGCTCGAGTAGAGATTACATTAATTAATTAATAAGCAGCCGGAAAAGGGATTCTTAATAAATTGGTAAAATAAATATAGCTTATCTAACCAGCAACACTAAAGTAAGGGTGTCTGAAGAAGACGTACTTAAGCGGTAGTAACAAATACAAACTAAAGATCAGATTAATAACCTTGATTAATATTAGAGTCGATGTTATTTTTAATTGTCATCATGGGTCTATGGACATCGACGGTAGCCAGTAATAGCATGCGTTTATAAATGTATAGATAGATTTATATACGTCTTCTCCCACCGGATCCAGTCTCTCTTTGGCAATTGAAATAGACGGCTGCAACGGGTAAGCCAAGATTGTAAAGCTCCGCGAAATCTCTAGTATTGAAATTCTGGCGCCAACCTGGTGCGTACACAGTTTGCATTCCCAATTGACGAAACAATATGAAAACAAACCGATGAATTCCCACCGTCGGCCGCGGGCTCTCATAACACACAACCTCTTGCCCTGCCACCAATTATAATAATATTACTACAATATATATATATATATATATATATATATATAGAGAATTGGAATTTGGAAACACGAAAGTCATCGTCGATCTACTCACCGAAACCTGCTTGTGTACCACTTGGAATATCAACCACCAACCTAGAAAGTAAATTCATTAGCAATGGCATATATACACACACACAACACATACTTTCCAGTTTCCTATACAACAACTTTCTTAGCAATCTTTCAACAAATTCGCCGTCTCTATTTCTTTTGTTTTATTCATTATTCCTCGTCTTTTTCTTACCTATAAATTAATACGGATACATCGTACTCTAGCTAGTAGCTAGTTTAATAAAGCAATTAAATTAACTAGTTAATTTCTTGTTCTCTACAAGTCTACAACACGATTTTAGTATGCAAAGCATATACATATACGTCATTCCTTGTGTCTTGATGAAGAAATTATAATATACATATCGTCCGTAGGTGAGCATTTCCGTATGTGCGTGTGTAAAGGGGAGCGCACATGCAAAAAGGTATAGAGGATTGAAGAGGACAGCTTGTAACGAAGTGAACGCAACAGATCGGTACAGATATTTGCAGCTAATATATTAATATATATATATATATTAATTTTTATGGCTCTTAAAGTATAGCATGCACAGTTGCAATACTTGATCCACTAGAAACATAGTATAAGTCCAAAGGTACTGACTTTCTCGGGTGGCTTATAATTGATTGCCATGAAAGTTGCGTACTCTCGATCAAATTAGTTATATGACCTGCGTACGTGTACACTTGCATACCTGTCCTCTGTGTATTTGGCTGCTACCAGTACGCATACACATTCATTTGCAGATAACTTGATTGATTGGGATCGATGGACTTCAAGTTCGGGGATTGCTGTATTATATTATCTAATATATGCAATATATATATATATATATATTTCCAGAAATTTCCGGATTTCTCTAGAAATGCCTAATGAAAACCCAATTGAGTAAAGCAAAGTTGGTTGTGGTTGTTAACAACAAATTAATTAATATTTATTTATATATATAATCATGAAAAGTCAAATAATTAAATCAAGCAAGTCCGAGAGAGATGAGAGAGAGATACGAATGCAGTGACGGATGAAAGACGTACGAACCAATGCAAGTATTCTCTAAGGTTAGGATTACTTGGGCTGGGAGCATCAGGATCCACCATAACCTGTCATGTGGTGTAAGTAATACTACAACTCAATCAATCAGTTGTTCAAATGCACACAACTCGTAGAGGAAGAACACGATGATGATGATGATTAAACAATAGAAAATTAAAGCAATACCCTGCATCCGTACATGCATATATTTATATGATGCATGACATGCACGAAGAAGAAGAAGAAGAAGATCTAAGAAGAGTAGTTACCAAAGTGTAGAAGTTCCTGAGATCGTCTCCGCCAATATCAACCCTAGGTAGGTTGAGAACCTGAGAGGGTTTGAGCTCGCAGCCATTGTTGACTTCTCTGGTGTTGTAAGTCACCCTAAGAGAAAGAGTCCTCGTGAAGGGGTCCAGAACGTCCCCCACAACTCTCCCAACTACCAGTGGATCTCTATCTCTTGGCATTTTTTTCTTTTCTTTTTTATTACTATCGTTTCCTTGTTTCTTTCCTTCAATTCCTTTCATTCGATCTTTATATAATCTATCGACCCTAGCCACACTACATCGTACATATGATGTGGTATCTTGCTTTATTCTAGCTACCTAGCTACGTACCCCGCATCAATAGCTTTCTGACTTATTACTTTTCTAATTTTGTCATCTTTCTTTTTAATTTACTTCATATATAATATTAATATTAATAACCAAATTAGTGTCTCTTTTACTTGTACGTACTTGAATAATTTGTATGATAAAATATACATACATACATATATATTAATTATGAATGCTAGCTACTCCCCCCCCCCCACCACTTAATTAATTAACATGGACGTTCATATATCCGTCTTAATTGATTGATATTCTTGTTAGTTAATTAATTATATAATCTTGTAGTGGTCCGAATTCTGTCATTTTCCACTCGGTTTTTTTTAATTTTATTTTATGAATTTAAGCATCGGATATATCAAATACAATATTTGTTCGCAGGCAATTAATTAAACTCGTAAAATCACAAGTGATATCAGAAAAATCTTGCTAGCTGGATGTACATGTACCATGAATCGCAAGACAAAATTAGACATATTGTATGTTAAACATACATTACGTCCATTTCGCAGGATGTTAATTAGACCAAGTGACAAGATCAAATGAGTCACTTTAATTTGTAGTCATGTTTGTATACATATCAATTCCTAATGTTGGCTTTCCTGTCACAAAGGAAGAGCACAAATTGTGAACGTACAACACCCCCACTAGCAACCTAGTGAGCTAATTTTACGCGTGTTGCACAATTATTTCGATATTAATTCCAAATGCAAAGAATTAGTATGCGCTCTGCAATGCTCTCCCTTATTTTGGTAAACGTAATCGCCATATATGTATGTGTGTGTATTAGTAGTGTAACGTGTATTTTTTTTTAATTAAAAAAAAAAGACACGCACCATCACCATCACATTCATATGCATATGTGATTAATGTTGATCGATTGGAGCTTGAAGACAAACAATAGTGGCTAGTATCTAGGCGTAGCAGCACTCTTTTTCTATTTTAATATATTGCTAGTTACCACTTACCATGCACACAAGGGATTTCCACTTCATTGCTTTTCTTGACAAATATATACATATATATATACATACACACACGTATTTTTAGTATCAAATTTCTAAAGGACAAGCATTAATTTTGTTTGGTTAGAAAGTAAATTTATGTTTTAATTTGTTCGGTATAATTTTTTGAATTAACAGTGAGTTTCAAGGAGTATTTGATATGAAATTCGCGACTGCTTTATAGATATGATTTGTCCTTGCTTGAATTGCATGATGACCGACCACTTTGTACAATATGCGAGAGCCTGTAGCGAGTTGTGACCACTAGGTAAAGCCATATCATCGAAACAATTTATTTTTTTTCTTACTTCCTGACGGCCTGTCACTTTTGAGACTTTTTTTTTTAAAAAAAAAAGAGAACAAAAGAATATTTTATCCCGTAACTTTTTGTCATTCCTTCTCAGTTGTGAAACAAAGCAAAGAATATGTGTTTATTCTGTATTTTAGGATGTAAAAACGAAGAAATATGTATATATATATTATTCAATTATGCTAAAAAAATATAGAGTCTGGGTTTCCAATTCACCTCTTTCATTTCATCAGTTGTAACATATAATTATTTGCATATCTTGTAAATATTTTTAAAAATAGAATCATGATTTGTGTAATTTTAGTAATAAAAGAAGCAATATGTATTGTGTATAATTGATAATGACCTGCTAGCTAATATCATCTCCACATTAAATTAAATTAAATAATGATATATATATATATATTTTTGGTTGAAGAAAGTAAACAGCGGAGATAGAGGTACACCGAACCAAACCACAGTGCGCGCAGCTAGCTAGCTAGCCAACTTATTGATTTAGTTTCAAAATAAATATGCGTGGACCCACTCATCAGAGTTTATTCGATAGAGATAAATTAATCTGCTAAATTTAATTAGTATGCACTTGTTGTCATATGCATTATCTTTCTTTGCTTTTGTTGTTTTTTTCTTTTTGTAAATGATGGCCTGTCAGCTTTCAATTCTCTCTTTATTGTCCTCATTGTTCTTTGAATTTGAGAGAAAAACAAAACAGCATTCACTAGTTGGAATTACAAAAGAACCTTTCCTAAATTAGAAAGCACCGGCTTGGTCGGTAATATATGAATCTCGTACTCATCACACCAAAACCAAAAGTGGACGTTATCTTTGGCTTGGAAAAATCGGTTTCTATGTTCTTCATCGTGTATTTTCTGACCCTACTTAGCTTTACATCGCCTGTTCTATATTTAGTATATATATAAGCTTTAATTTCATGAAATTTCAAGCACACCATATAGCTAGGCATATATTCTAATCCTTCCTTCAAGATTAATACATTTTATGAGTACGATCAAGGCATTTACTGCTCTTGCCTTTGCTTTAATTTAACATGGACCCTTAATTGTTCCAAAAATCCATTAAGAGCGTATTCAGAGTCTAACGCACTGAATGATAAGAATGTGTGTATCAGTGTATGCTATACAGCTTGATATATCGGCCTCATATATTATTGTTGTTGATCAGTGACCAAACTGTACTGGGCGGTGCGCCTAGGCGCGTTACTGTAGCGCCTAGGGCAGAATCAGTTTTTGGTATTTTTGGTTGATCTGTGATGAATCTGTACTGGGCGGGTTATTGTAGCGCGCCTAGGCGGGTACTGTAGCGCCCAGTACAGAATGTGATTTCAGGAGAGATTTTGAGCGTTAGCGCCTAGGCGAGTTACTGTAGCGCCTAGGCGCCCACGCGTTTTCTGGGTTAAAATTAGAACCCAGTGTTTGTTTTCATAAAATGTGTGAAAGTGTATTCTCTCAACCAAAATAAGAAAATCGATCACCCTTCTCCCTGTGGACGTAGGCTAACGCCGAACCACGTAATTCTTGTGTTCTTTATACTTTCATTACTCTTTATCTACTTGTGATTCTACACAATCCATTAGTTTTGTTCTTGATTTCCAAAACAAAGGTTTCGACGATTTGTTCAATTCGCTGCGTATTTGAGGTTCAAATCGTAACAATTGGTATCGAAGCCAGGATAGTGATTCCTTGGGTTCCTTTGTTGATTCCAAATAGATTTTTGCTTGGGTGGAGGATTTGAGAAGTTAGTGCCCACAAGGTGTTTAGAAGAAATTGTCAAGGATGAGGTGAAAGCCTTATTGTTGTTGAATTCACTTCCCGAGGAGTTTGAGAACTTTGTCAACACTTTGATCCATGGGAAGACGGAATTGAACTACAATGAAGTGTCTACTGCATTGTTGAATTTTGAGTTTAGAAAGAAGGATAAAGAGGCATCACGTGATTCACAATCAGAGGCATTGTTGGCAAGAGATGGGAGGTCGAGAGATAGAAAGAAATCTGGTGGTGGTTCCTCGCGGGGTCGTTCCAAATCAAGAGGAGGACGACAGCTTGCTAAGGATGAGTGTGTTTTATGCCATGAGAAAGGGCATTGGAAGAAAGATTGTCCTAAGGCGGCAAAGAAGAAGATTAACTTCACTTCTTCGTCGGTTAATATTGCTCAAAAGAAGAGTGAAGATGAGGACTCAGATTACTCAATGGTCATTTCATCAGTTGTATGTTCCGCAAGTACTAGTGA
Organism: Euonymus europaeus; assembly: GCA_963580455.1. Taxonomy (NCBI): domain Eukaryota; kingdom Viridiplantae; phylum Streptophyta; class Magnoliopsida; order Celastrales; family Celastraceae; genus Euonymus; species Euonymus europaeus. The sequence continues at coordinate 1,798,342 of OY756964.1, forward strand.
ATGGATCTTGGATACTGACGCTACATTCCATGTGTGTCCCAACAGGGATTGGTTCTCTAGCATTGAGAAGTTAGAGAATGGTGTTGTTATGATGGGGAATTCTCAACCTTGTCGGATTATGGGGATTGGTAGCATCCAGTTGAAGTTGCATGATGGAGTGGTCAGAGAGTTGAAAGATGTTAGGTATGTCCCAGGGCTGACAAAGAACCTCATCTTCATCGGTCAGTTGGAAAGCAGAGGTTACCGGATTGCTATTCAAGATGGCACTTTGAAGGTAATTTCTGGAGCAATGGTTTTGATGAAAGGCACTCGTGAGAGTAATTTGTATTACTTGAAGGGAAATACAGTTACAGGCTTAGCAGCAGCTACTAGTGAGGCTACAGATTCTGCAGCCAAGTTGACTACCAGATTATGGCATATGCGATTGGCGCATACAGGTGAAAAATCTTTGCATAAACTTGTTCAGCAAGGATTATTGAAAGATGCCGTTGCCTGCAAGTTAGATTTCTGTGAGCATTGTGTTCTGGGCAAGCAAAAAAGAGCTACATTTGGGACAGCTATCCACAAGACTAGTGGGATACTGGATTATGTGCACACAGATGTTTGGGGTCCTTCCAAGAATGCATCACTTGGAGGGAAACATTATTTTGTGACTTTTGTTGATGACTACTCTAGGCGGTTATGGGTGTACACCATGAGACGTAAAGATGAAGTCCTAGAGACGTTTATGAGGTGGAAGAAAGTCATGGAGAATCAGACTGGCAGAAAAATCAAGGTGCTCCGTTCAGATAATGGTGGGGAGTACACTTCTGATCCGTTCTTGCAGTTGTGCCAGAATGAGGGTATCCAAAGACACTTCACAGTTAGAGGAACACTGCAACAGAATGGGGTGGCAGAACGCATGAACCGTACTTTGCTGGAGAGGATACGGTGTATGTTCTCTAATGCTGGATTGGGCAAGGCGTTTTGGGCTGAGGCATTGATTTATGCCTGTCATCTCATCAATCGGTTGCCTTCGGCTGCATTACAAGGTAAAACTCATATGGAGTTATGGTTTGGTAAGCCTGCTCAGGATTATGATTCCCTTCATATATTTGGGTGTCCTGTTTATTATCATGTCACAGATGGTAAGTTGGAACCACGTGCTAGAAAAGCTGTATTTCTGGGTGTCAAAAAGGGAGTTAAAGGCTATAAGCTATGGGATCCAGAATACAAGAAAATTGTGCTGGGCAGAGATGTGATTTTTGATGAGGTTTCCATGATGAAACCAGAAGTCTCCAAGCAGGTGGAGAATTCAACCAATTCCATGAAGGTTTCGCAGCAGGTGGAGATAGATGCAGTTTCACCTTCGGATAATATTCCATTTCGTACTGTATTTGAAAATGCTACTGAGGTAGATGATGGTTATGAGGGTCAGCCTCCTATGGATGTAGACACAGATGTAACCCAGGTTGATGGAGGTGATGATCCAGATACAGTTGATGATGTTTCAGCTTTTGAGGCTCCTATTCCTGTTGTACAGGAGCCTATTGCAACAACTAAAGGTGTCCGTGATAGAAAGGCACCTAGTTGGCTCACGAAGGATATGATTGTGGCCTATGCACTTTCGGCTATTGATGATGATATTCCAACTACTTATCGGCAGGCTATTCAGAGTGTTGAGGCTGATAAGTGGCAGTTGGCTATGGAGGAAGAGATGCAGTCTCTCCTCAAGAACCAAACATGGGAGCTCTGTGAGTTACCTAAGGGTAGAAGAGCCATTGGGTGCAAATGGGTCTACAACAAGAAGGAAGGATCTCCTGAAGGTACTGTTCGCTATAAAGCTAGGTTGGTAGCTAAAGGCTACGCTCAACGGGAAGGTATTGATTATAATGAGGTGTTTTCTCCAGTGGTGAGACATACTTCCATTCGTATTTTGTTGGCTTTGGTAGCACAGTTTGATTTAGAGTTAGCTCAGTTGGATGTGAAAACTGCGTTTTTGCATGGTGATTTAGAAGAGGAGATTTATATGACTCAGTCGTGTGGGTTTAAAGCTGAAGATGAGAATTTGGTGTGCAAATTGACTAGATCGCTTTATGGGTTGAAACAGTCTTCTAGACAGTGGAACAAGCGGTTTGATCGGTTTATGATTGGGTTAAAGTACACCAAGAGTGAGCAAGATCCTTGTGTTTACTACAACAAACTACCGGATGGTAATTTCATTTATTTGCTCTTATATGTTGATGATATGCTTATAGCTTGCAGGAGCAATGATGAGATTGAGAAGTTAAAGAGACAATTAGCTTCTGAGTTTGAAATTAAAGATCTTGGTGAAGCCAAGAAAATTCTGGGTATGGAGATTCATAGAGATCGAAAGAGGAGCAGAGTTTATCTTTCCCAAAAGAGATATTTGCAAAAGGTACTTCAACGTTTTGGCATAAAGGAGAATACCAAGACTGTAAGTACACCTCTTGCTTCTCATTTTAAAATGTGTGCTTCTATGTCTCCAAAGACCGATGAGGAACGTGAGTACATGGATCGTGTTCCACATGCTAATGCGGCAGGTAGCTTGATGTATGTTATGGTGTGTACTAGACCTGATATTTCACATGTTGTTAGTTTGGTGAGTAGATACATGCATAACCCTGGCAAGGGTCATTGGCAAGCTGTGAAATGGATTCTACGGTATTTGCATGGTACTGTGGATGTTGGTTTAATGTTTGAAAAACATATGTATGAGAATGTGTTGAGTGCTGGATATGTGGATTCTGATTTTCCTGGTGATTTGGACAATAGTCGGTCTACTACTGGATTGGTTCTTACTTTGGCAGGAGGACCGATTAGTTGGAGGTCTACTTTGCAGTCTACTGTGGCTTTGTCGTCTACGGAGGCAGAGTATATGGCTCTTAATGAGGCTGTGAAATAAGCTGAATGGTTGCTTGGTATGTATGGTGAGTTGGGTTTGTTGCAAAGCAAGCTCGATGTGTATTGTGATAACATGGGGGCCATTCATTTGGCGAAGAATCAGGCTTACCATCCGAAGACCAAGCACATTAAGATAAGGTATCATTTCATCCGCAAGATTTTAGAGGAAGGTGCCATATTTGTGAAGAAGGTTGATAAAAAGGAGAATCCAGCTGATATGTTAACCAAGGTAGTTCCGGTGAGCAAGTTCAGTCTCTGTCTCGACTTGATCCATATTCTCTTTGTTGATGGTTAGCCTCGGTGGAGGCATTTGATAGAACTACGATGGGCTTGATCCTTGAGGGGTACGTAGGCAGCCATTGCGATGGTGCAGCCGTTGTTTGGGAGATTGGGTGTTGTTTGATACAGTTGTACAGTTGATTGTTTTGTGGTGCAACTGGTTTGGGTATATGTTGCTGCATGGAGTATGTTGTGCATTTGTTGTCTATGCAGGCGTGGTCGTCACAGATTTGAAAATCAGTGTCGAGGTGGAGATTTGTTGATCAGTGACCAAACTGTACTGGGCGGTGCGCCTAGGCGCGTTACTGTAACGCCTAGGGCAGAATCAGTTTTTGGTATTTTTGGTTGATCTGTGATGAATCTGTACTGGGCGGGTTACTGTAGCGCGCCTAGACGGGTACTGTAGCGCCCAGTACAAAGTGTGATTTCAGGAGAGATTTTGAGCGTTAGCGCCTAGGCGAGTTACTGTAGCGCCTAAGCACCCACGCGTTTTCTGGGTTAAAATTAGAACCCAGTGTTTGTTTTCATAAAATGTGTGAAAGTGTATTCTCTCAACAATCGATCACCCTTCTCCCCGTGGACGTAGGCTAACGCCGAACCACGTAATTCTTGTGTTCTTTATACTTTCATTACTCTTTATCTACTTGTGATTCTACACAATCCATTAGTTTTGTTCTTGATTTCCAAAACAAAGGTTTCGGCGATTTGTTCAATTCGCTGCGTATTTGAGGTTCAAATCGTAACAATTATATATGTTCATTTTCACGCATATATATAGATAGACCTTATCTTGTGATATGCTTTCTCTGAGGCTAAAAAATCATTCCTCGTTGTTCTATATGAAACTAGCCTAGAACTGATCATTTGCAGTACAGTACCTGATCAGATTGCTTTCCAAGTGAAAAAAGAAAATGGGCTGGCATCCTCTAGCTAGCTAGTTGCCTAGTTCTATTTAAGCGTGCATTGTACTACTTCGAATCAATTATGGACCTCACCTCATTCAATTCTTGGGGCCTCGGAATTGAACTTTTACTGATCGTAAAACATAATTTTGAACCACGCCCGCTTGAATCTTGATGGTGACAATTGATAAATGATAATTAATGAGATGAAGCATATATATCACGTCAAATGGACAAAAGGGAATCAATGATCGAGTTGGCACCCATGCATGATCATGATACACATATACATATACATATATATATATAAACATCAACCCATATTTAGGTCCCACACACACACACACACATATATATATATATATATATCATACTTATACAGAGATATAATTAACACTTCCATGCATGTTTGATGCATTGGCGAGGTAGGTACGTAGCTAGCTAGAGTAGCATGCGGAAGAGGGTTTGAAACTTGTCCATTTGGTTGCTAGGGAGAGACACCAAAATATTGACTCCATCCTTGTCATCGATGTCCGGAAATAGCAAGACTAAGTCCTTTCTTGGAGAAACCACAGGGCAGCTGTATGTGGGCCTCCCCCATGGATATTCCACCTCATCAAAACCTAGCTTCAACCAGGATGACACCAACAACTCCCCCTGAGGATACCCCTTGTTCATCTCCCCCCAGTCAATCACTGATCGTGCATACTCATTTGTCATCCTCTTTGCACCCTCCTTCACCATCTCCGCCAATCTTGACAACGGCCCTTCCTCTAGCTCCCTGCATGTTGCCGTCGCGTAAGACATCAGAACGGCATTACCTGCGTAAGATGCCGGCAAGGGAGGGGTCAATCTTGGCCGTACATCCACTGCAAAAACCACCATCGACAACCTATCTGCATCAGCATTGCTTGCATCACAAGATAAGGCCTTGCACCGCCAAATGTGGGCTGTGATAGCGTTGAATTCGGACACGCGGGCTTCCATTCCTCCTCCTCGGCTTGCCTTGTTCTTGAGGGCAGCCAAGTCAGAGGAGGTTAGGCGGAAGACGTGGAAGGCTAGGGTTTCTTGGGTTGTGTTAAGGAGTATGGGAGGGTTTGATGATGGGGACGAGGAGGAGTCCTGATCTTGATGAGGATGAGAGGTGGTCATGAGTTTGACAAGCTCGGGGTGAGGGAAGGTGACACGTGGAGGTGATCGAGCGGCTAGGAGATGTCGATCGTGACAGGGGGTGACTGCCAATGGCTCGCCGCAGGCAAGGGCAGCTAGGTTTTCCAGGAAAGCTTTGAAGCTGATGCCATCAAATGTTGCATGGTTGTTGGATATTCCAATTACAAACCCACAGCACTTGAAGGATGTCACCTATATACACACACACACACATATGCATATGTACAAGTAATTAATGTTGTAAATTAATGTATATTATTGGTGATTCTAATTAAACAAAAATGAATTAACTAGTACTTGAACTTACTTGTACAATGCACAATGGTTTATGATCGATGTTATCCAAAGTCTGGATAGCTAGCTGTCCAAATGCGGGATTAGGATAAACCAAGTCTCCAATCTCATCCAAAGAGAGGTCACTATTGGCCACCACAAACCCAGCTCCAGCCCTATTGCAATCAATCTCCAAACGACCCGTCAGAGGGTTGGTGGTCAATCTCCCACCCAAGAAATCATACGAAACCAAGACATTCTCAAGTGCACTCTTGAGCTTCTCAGCTACAACTTGGATAGGGAATAAGCTCTCTCCCTCTCCGTAAGCTCTAAAGAAATGGACTGTTTGGACATCAAAATTGACAACTTGGTCTATATTTGATAAGAAAAAGGATTTATTTGTTTCTTGCAGCTGCAGCGGCAGGGATGGATAAACCAAGCAGCTGCTTCGGATGGTGACCTTAAGGTCATTGGGAAGTAATATCATTGGAGCTACTTAATTGTTGGCTAATTGTCCCCATGACGATTCATGTATGTGGTGACTTATATATATATATATATAGGGTCACACACACATATATATCAAATATATAACTGCGGTGGGTGAGGGGGAGCAAATGTACAGTTATTTTCCATGTGAGTGACGTTATTAATTAAAAAGTAGTTGGGGTTGGTTTAAGAGATTGATAAATCCCTTCAAAAAAAAAAGAAAAAGAAAAAAAGAGATCGATGAATGTTAATCGAGGGAGATTGAAAGATATGTGTGAGGTAGCTATGTATCCTTGTCTTTCATCCATATTCTGTCTGTAATACGTAAATAATGAAGGAGTCTATAAATCTTGCTACATTTTATTGGTTCTTGAGATTTCATCATTTAGGTATACTTTTAATGTTTTTAATTTTTTGAAAAACTTTTGACAGGGTGAGTGATGACGATGAAGTAGGAGTAGTTGGTGAAGTTTAGCATGTGAAAGTATTTAGGGAAGAAAGAGACATAACCGATATGTTAGGTTAGGCATCCAAAACCATTAATTTCGCTATACGTACTGTATAGGTATCATCCAATAATATATGGCCATCATCAATTTCTCTTCTTCTGGCCATGGTTAATTGGGGTCAAGATATTAATTCCTAACAAACTCATAGAAAATAAATTTACCATTCAATTTTGATCAACATTATTATGCCATATATGCTAAAGTGTACAAAGCAGTTCGATATCTCATCGTTATATTATTGCCAAAATATTAATTTGTGACAGCTAGAGCGAGCATGTTCGTTTAGCTCGCTTCAAAAATTTTAACTTAATAATCAGATATTTAATCCCACATATTCTCATTTAATTTTAAGTGGAAATAGCGAGCTTCAATATGTTTAGATTATTTGTGGAAATTGCAGAGTGTTTCAATTTGTTAATTTAAATAATACCAATGTTCTTCCTGTAAGGGTAGCAAACAAATTTAACTACATAGCACATTAAGGGTATGAATGTCACACGGGATTATGTTAATCAAAAAGAAGAGAGAAAACATATGTTGATCACAATCACATCATTGAGAGTGTCATATGAGATATACACACGGAATATCTAATAATTTCTCATTTTGAGGATCTCTTTTGTTATGGTAAAATATGATGATGAGTCATTAATTGTATATATATATATATATATATATGCACATGCATATTTTTACACTAAGAATATAAACGAGACTAATTAATAAAATTTTGAGATACCGTTCTCTTTTTTAAAAAAAAGGAAATGTATGGCGAGTTCCGCCGAAGAAAGTGCTTCCTCAGTTTAATGTTGTTGAAAAGGTGTGAATTCCCTTTCATGAAGAGCCCACACCGCACCAATAGTTTGTACAATGAGTGGACTTTGTAGCACTACTTGTCCCTTCATTTCCCACTACTTTCCCCCCTCATTCATTGAGAAAAGCTGTTTACATATCAAATTGCATGTGGCACCTTTTAGAGGAAACAGAGATTAGATAGCGCATGCCAAGGCAACAATTTTCTGGTCCTTTCGATGTCTTCGGATGTTTCAAAAGCAAAATTGCTGCATCACTCTAGCAAGTCCAACTTTCAACAAGCGGTGTGAAATTAAAACGGGATGAATATATGTTCTTACAGTTAATGATTTCATGATGAAATTCCTTTATTTTTAATCGCAATCATCTAGGTGTAGTGTGATAAAATGAGTAGAGAAATTGACATTAGTGACTCATATGAATGGTTATGATTCAATTAAATGACATTTTATGAAATGTCCATTGAAGCCCCCATACCAGGTAAAACACCCTCTCTTGCGACGAAAGGCAAGTCGAATATGTGAAAGATGCACAGAATTTGAGAATACGATTCGACCAAGGGAAAGAGAAAACAAGGAATTTCTTTTCTTATTCTCATTTTAGAACTAACTAAATTCTGAGACTTGCTATACTGCAGCAATCCAGGAAGGAAGGGTATACTTACTGCCTAATCAAGATTAATAGATTTTATTCAATTTCAGTCCCACCTAGATATTAACTTCCTTTTCATCTACAAATCAACTCTCTTTCACAAGAACAAATATCAAATATGCACCCAGTCCTGAAATCATGTCATTTACTCTCTCACTTGTAGCTTAATTTTCTACATATGAACAAGTACAGCGGCCCTTTGATGCTTTGATCAGAATTCATGTCAAATTAATATCCACAGCACCTACAACAAATAAAGAAATTAAATATAAATGTCAAAAAAACAAACAAGTGAACAGAAGAGGGTACTAAAACTTTCGAGATTTTCACTCAAGGCCCTCATTCACCCTAATCTCAATGTGCAGTTGACCATAAAGATTTCGAGTTTGTTTGTTTACTGGACTACTACTTATTTTGCTTGCAACTGCTTTTTAACTAATGCCTACGACCTCTATTATCAGAGTATTACAAAAAGGAAAAATACTATCTCAGCACCAAGAGCGGTGCATTGCATATCATCAACATCTGCACAAGTACTCTATAAGGATCAAGACTCATCTTCGGTAGTTGGGATGCATCTTATTTCGACCCTCTAGCATATGATCACTTGATGTCAGACACCGTATGGAGAGATGGTCATGGGTAATTAGGTAAACCATGCAAAAAGGGCACTCATTCGGACTACTTTGGCTTTAGTGCTAAAAAATAAATTGTTGAATGAAAATATAGCCAAAAAACCAGCTCAGATATTTTTATTTGACCGTAGAAACATAGACACGAGGTGACTTCAAAAAAATGAGGTAGTAAGGATGAGCAGATGATTAATGAAATTATAAGAAGCAATTCATAACATTTACAGGATGAGCAGAGGATTAATGAAATTATAAGAAGCAATTCATAACATTTACAGGATGAGCAGTGCATATGAAATGAATCCACACGAACAAGCAGCAGAAGGATGAACTAATAAATTGGTACATCATGCCTGCACATGGTATTGTCTTTCAAGGCACAATTCCAATGCCCTTGAGTCCACATAATTAAAGATACAACAGAAAATTCCATGGTTTTAACATTCTGCTGTATGCGTGAACAGCTAGCAGATTAAAGGTACCTTGTGTATGCACATGGTCATCTTTCAAGGCACAATTCCAATGCCCATTAGTCCACATAATCAAAAATTCATACAACTAAAAATTTCGTGGTTAACAATCTGCTGTCTGCATGAACAGTTAACGACGTTAGTAGATTAAAAGAATGTGTAAAGAACAAAAAAAAAGTGATCTAATTAGTTTTTCTCTCCTTGATCTCAGTTTTAGGAAGAGAAGCCTTCTTAGCGGCTCTTCTTTTGCTCTGGATTTTGTAGGGAGAACCAGAAATATTTTTTTATTCAACTTAATATTTATAACATGATTACATCAATTTATAGAACCCTTTCAAACACTTCATATTCCAGATCATTCTTATTCCCCATATCTTAATTATTAGTTCATATTTCCCATATAACAAGTTCCTGGATTTTAATGACTCAAAATAAATTTGGTTTAGATTTCCAACAATGCCTCCCTTAAACCAAATTTACTTCTGATTCCCAATCTCGCAACATTACGCTTGAAAGCTTGTCCTCCCAGAGCCTTTGTGAACATGTCTGCCAATTGTGCATCTGTGGTACAAAACTTTACTTCAAGAATTTTCTCATTCACCAGCTCTCTTAGGAAATGGAAACGAATGCGGATGTGCTTTGTCTTTCCATGAAGAACAGGATCTTTTGCGACTGAAATGGCAGAGCTATTGTCACAAAACAGAGTTGTCGGATTTCCTTGCCCATGTTTAAGACTCTTCAGAATTTCTCTTAGCCAAATTATTTGACACCCTGCAAAAGCTGCGGCAATATATTCCGCTTCCGTTGTAGAGAGAGAGACAACCGGTTGCTTCTTTGAACTCCATGAAATAGGACCACTTCCAAGACTAAAAACATAACCGGAAGTGCTTTTGCTATCATCAACATTTCCGGCTAAGTCACTGTCAGTATAGCCAATTAGATTCACTAGAACATTTGCTTCATAGAAAATGCCATAGTTAGTGGTTCCTTTGATATATCGAAGGATTCTTTTTGCAGCCTCCCAGTGATTAGAATAAGGTCTCTCCATGAATCTACTTATCAAACTTACTGCATACATTATGTCCGGTCGTGTGGCTGTTAGGTACATCAAATTTCCCACCAAGCTACGAAACATGGTTGGATCAACCAATCTTCCTTCACCATCTTTGCTAAGTTTAAGGCCGGTAATGCATGGTGACACAACTGGATTTGAATTCTCCATCTTAAACTTCTTCAATATTTCTTTTGCATAGCTCTCCTGAGATATAAAAATGCCTTTCTTGGATTGGTGAACTTCAATGCCAAGAAAATGATGGAGCTCTCCCAAATCTGTCATCTCAAATTCTTGCATCATAGAGAGTTTAAAATCATTCAACAGCTCCATGCTATTTCCTGTAAAAATAAGGTCATCAACATAAAGGCTTACTATCATGAATCCTCCTTGTGGGTTGCTCTTGATATAGAGAGTGTGCTCATATGGACATTTGTGAAAACCATGCTTCTCAAAATAGGAGTTTATGCGGCTGTACCAAGCACGCGGAGATTGCTTGAGCCCATACAATGCCTTCTTTAGTTTGTAAACTTTCTTCTCTTCTCCTGTCTTCACATATCCTTGAGGTTGCTCCAAGTATACTTCTTCTTGAAGAACACCATTCAAAAAAGCCGACTTAACATCCATTTGGAAAAGCTTCCATTTGTTTTGCGCAGCAAGAGAGATGATCAAACGGATGGTGTCAAGTCGAGAAACTGGAGCAGAAACTTCAGTATAGTCTTCACCTTCCTTTTGCTTATAGCCCTTAGCAACGAGTCTCGCTTTATACTTAATAACAGACCCATATGGATTTTTCTTTGTTTTATACACCCATTTAACACCAATGGGACTTTTGTGTGTTGGTAAATCTGTGAGCTCCCATGTTCCATTCTTCTCAATGGCCCTTATTTCTTCATCCATAGCTTGCCTCCATTTTTCTTCCTCACTTGCTTTATTAAAAGAAATTGGATCCTCCCCTGCAAAAAATGCAAAGAAAACATTCTCATCTTCCAAATCTACTTGCTCTGTGATGTCATAAAGTTCTCTTAAACTTCTGAACTTTCTTGGATGCGATTCATTGTCACTTATTGCACCTCTTGGAGATTGAGGAGCAATATCTGATTGAGAACTGGTTCCTTCATCTTGCACTATGGGAAGCATAACCATTTCCATATCATTCTTTTCTTCATTGAAAAAAGAATCTTCATCGAACCGAACATCTCGGCTTATAAGGATCTTCCCCGTCTTTGGATTGTACAGCTTGTACGCCTTACTCAATTCACTGTATCCAATGAAAATGCATTTTTCAGCCTTGTCATCAAGCTTGTTTCTTAACTCTTTTGGGACATGAGAGTATGCAACATAACCAAAAGTTCTCAGATGTTGCACTTCTGGCTTCACTTTGTACCATGCCTCATGAGGTGTGCAATCCTTCAAGCTTTTTGTTGGTGATCTGTTTATTAAATAGGCTGCACATGCTACTGCTTCTGCCCAGAATTCTTGTTTCAATTTTTTCTTCTTTAACATGCATCACACCATCTCCATGATTGTTCGATTCTTTCTTTCACTTACTCCATTGTGTTGAGGGGTATACCGGGCTGTTAATTGATGTCGTATTCCATAATCCCTGCAATATTTTTGAAACTCATTAGAGAGATACTCTCCGCCACAATCAGTTCTCAAAGTTTTGATTGGAAGACCAATACTTTTCAACTTCAGCTTTAAAAATTTTGAAGGCTTGGAATGCTTCAGATTTTTCTTTGAGGAGATAAACCCAAACTTTTCTTGAGAAGTCATCGATAAATGTAATAAAATATTGATTTCCTCCGAGAGACTTCACGGGCATTGGACCACAAAGATCGGAATGAACCAGCTCTAAAGGATGATTTGCTCTCCAAGAAGACTGGGCTGGAAATGGAATTCTGTGTTGCTTTCCAAGTTGGCATTCTTTACAAACATCTTCAACATGACCAATATGAGGCAGCCCTTCAACCATATTTTTGGTTGACATCAACTTCAAACTTCCATAATTCAAGTGCCCATATCTGTCATGCCATAATTGAAAGAATCTTTTCTCCTCTCCAACAAAGCAAGATAGATTCAAGGTGTGGAGAAAGATAGGAAACAAATTATTTCCAGCAACATTAACCTTTGCAACAAGTTGATCTTTCCAGGATAAATAGCAAGCACCATCATGCATATGTATATCATACCCCTTCTTCAAAAGATAGCCAAGACTTAATAAATTATTTTGCAAACCGGGAACATAATAGACCTCAGAAATCTTCTCAATACTACCAGTCTTTGTTTTAAAAGCAACTTCACCAATTCCCTCAATTTTATAAGTTTTGGCATCCCCAATTGTAATTTCACCAGTATTGACTTTAGAAAAAGATGAGAAGAGTTCTTTGTTACCAGTCATATGCTTACTTGCTCCACTGTCGAGGTACCATTTCTCCTCCAAATTTGGATCATGAAATGCTGCTAACAGTAAGGTCTCTGCAGAATCCTTTTTTCCATCACTGGCTTCATGCACAAGGCCGACTCCTTTCTTCTTGTCATCTTCTTGCTTGAACCAGCACTCACGTTGTGTATGATCGGGCTTCTCGCAATAATAGTATTGAAAATAACCTCTTCCTCTTCCTCTCCGATTTCCACGACCTCTTCCTCTGTTTGAATTTGAGAAATTTTCATTTGTATTACCATTATTTTCAAAGCCGCGTCCACTTCCTAGAAAAATAGAACCTCTTCCCCGAGAGTAAAAATTTCTGCCTCTTCCTCTGTTTCTACTGTTTCTTCCACGGGTATAAAGATTTAAGCCACGATCTTGATTATAATTGCCTTCTGAAAAAGTGACTTGGGACTTGAGAGCTTTATCATGTTGTGCAGGAGGTGGATTCCTTGAATTAATTTTGAACTCATGTGCTTCCAATCTTCCTTGCAAGTCATCTACAGTGAGAGTGGAGATATCTGTAGATTCTTCAATAGCGGCTTCCACGTAGTCAAACTTTGGAGAGAGACTTAGCAAGATTTTTTCAACGACTCTTATATTTTCTAGAGTCTCATCATTGGATGCCATTTGATTTACAATAGAAGTTACTCTTGTAAAATAATCTTTTATACTCTCGGTTTCCTTCATCTCCAATTTTTCAAACTCCGATCGTAACGTTTGGAGTCGAACCATTTTCACCTTTGCTTTGCCTTTATAAGTAGTATGAATGATCTCCCAAGCTTGTTTTGAAGTTTCAGCTTTGGAAATTCTCTCATAGACAGACATATCAATTGTCTGATAGATGTGGAAGAGTGCTTTGTTGTCTTTCTTTTGATTCTCCTTCAGCACCTTTTTTTGTTCTTGAGTTAAAGTAGCTTCATTTTCAGGTACAACGAAACCTTCTTCGACCACGTTCCAGAGATCCAAAGACTTCAACATAACTCTAACAGTGTTGCTCCAATAATCATAATATTCTCCCTTGAAGCGAGGGATGGCAGAGATCATGTGAGATGGGTTTGTGTCTGCCATTTTTTTCTTTCAACCTGTTCCGATACCACTTTGTAGGGAGAACCAGAAATATTTTTTTATTCAACTTAATATTTATAACATGATTACATCAATTTATAGAACCCTTTCAAACACTTCATATTCCAGATCATTCTTATTCCCCATATCTTAATTATTAGTTCATATTTTCCATATAACAAGTTCCTGGATTTTAATGACTCAAAATAAATTTGGTTTAGATTTCCAACAGATTTGGCGGACATATTCTGTGACCATCACATGAAATTTGGGCTCAAGCTTACTTGGAGAAGTTGCGTTTAGACCTTGCCTTTTCAAGCTTGTTTGAGATATTTTTCTGATTTCTCTAAATGCGTGGCACATAGGACAGGAATAGTTGATCTCATTACTGGTTTCCCACATAAAATATAGGCCCTGTGTGTGCACTGAATGCAGGCAAACATACACAGTAATCATGAGGACTGAATACTGCACAAAATTAACACTAGCTACACCAAAATAACATTCAATACTTCTTGACCGATATTTTTCTATTCATCCCAGAATCATGTCATTTGGGATTCTACATCTAACCAAACCGAAATCCATTAAATTGGTGCAAATGTGCAGAATTTTCGAAAGTATCAACAATTATACATCCAAAAACATGATATACAAACTCTATGGACAAAAAGAAAAATAGATACAGATGTACCCAGCAAGGCTAGAGTAACACGTCAAACCAGACGATTAATACATAAACCAGCAGACTGCTTGTTTGTAATACTACTCAACAAACATTTAGCTCTTGGTTTTCCCCATATTTCAAGTAAACAAAAGCACGTAAACTGCTCTCTCAACCTAGGACATTATGAAATTAACTAGTCAAAAATTGAGACACAATAACACCAGTGCAGAAAAACATGGATACTTTCAAATTAACTCTGCCCAAAGGACTGTATTTTCATATCATTCATAATCATAATGCAAGAATTCAAAATTTCCCTCAATGTTCTGGCTTGAGGAACAAACCAATCCCACAACCTACGACTTAAGAAGATTGAAAAATAAGAACAACGTACAGGCACAAGCAAAGCAAAATCCTTTCAAAATCATCAATTTTTAAAATTCTTTAGAAAAATAGCATTATTGCATGGTGTTATTGAGTGCATGAAGTATGAATGACTGTTTATTTAAGAGTCTACCACATAAATTCAATCACAATTCCCTTATACCAACAAGATAAACATACTGCCAGTCTATATATAATATCCACAAATAAAAGGAAAATTAGTGGATAAGGAAATCTAAAGGTGCCACCATCAAAGATACCTAAAAATTATCTGAAAGTTAAACGAACGCCAAAGCACAAACAATATGGGCAAACAACACATAAAGATGGATGCATGGACATAGATAGATATATCGAATGATGTACACATGAGTAGGGATTCAAAGAAAAAGTAGACCTCTTGATTGTTGGAATTGAATGGATTACATGACAACTTGAAAGTGGTTAGTCCAACCCACTACATAGGTGGGTTGGTTTGGTCGATTCAAATCAAAGGCATCCCACCAATAAGTGGGTGGTTGAATCAATAAGGGAGCCTTAAAATCATGGTCATATCTTAATTTTTGGTCATTATGGTTATGGGATCTCCTATATTATAAGGAGACTCAAACCTCTAGAGAAGTTGATACCAAAAAAGTAAAAGGTTTCTCCTCTTCTTCTTCCTTCTTTATTATTTACAAGTATGAGAGTGCTATTCTAAGTTAGTTCGATTGAGACTGTTGGTATTGGAGTGTCACTTACCGCCAAAAAAGGAGTGTTGTATCTTGGAAATTGTCCATCCAAAGAGAGCTAAGACACCAAAAAAATAAAAGGGTTCTCATCATCTTCTTCCTTCTTTATTCTTTACAAGTCTGAGAGTGCTATTCTAAGTTGGTTCGATTGAGACTGTCGGTATTGGAGTATCACTTACCTCCAAAAAAGAAGTGTTGTATCTTGGGAGGTGTTCTTCCTCTTGATTTCTGCAGTTTGTTAATATTATTCTTTTCTCAATTTATTGATATGTTGTTATGTGTGCATATGTATGTTTGTGGTTCTTATACATCTTACGAATTATATTGACAATTCTTAATAAGATAATCTATAGTCACTGTTGTGCATCTTGATTCAAAATCAAATACAAGTATAGCATATATAAAATTTATTATCCAACAATCTTGAGGGGAAATAAATTTATATCTGCCTATATGAACGGTTTGATGCTTTCCAGTGTATGCATGTTATTTGTCTGATTTATAAAATGACTTGTTTAATCAAGCACGTGCATGCTCGTTATATTTGCTAAACAAATTGTTATTTTGTTAATGCTTACACGTATTCATACATGCTTGATCATTAAATTTCCAATATAATTTTAATTGGTATATATATCTGCTCAGTTTAGATAGAAATTAAATATCCTTTGCAATTATTAAACTAATAGCTGATTAGTGATGCATGCCTATTGACTCGTATAGTTGTGTGTATGTTTTGCTCGTATAAACCGTATGCTTATATGAAAATTGCAAGAAATTGATTAGCACTGCAATCGACTCATATATTTATTGCTCATAGAGATTAAATAGTGAATATATAAAATCTGTGTAAAGCTTGCTTTGCCATTTTTGTCACTGCCATAAGTCAATGAAAATTACAAATTAAATTTTTTGCATCGTTTCATCTTTAATTACATCAACGTTATATCTGCCACGGCTTGATCTTGTGATAGCTTAGAATCTCTGATAGTATTGCATGGTTTATGGATGCTCACGAATTGTCATATATATGTGCAAGTGCCACTTTTCTATTCAATATGCCTGATTAGTGTTGAATATTTTCTTGATTAGTAGCATATTAGTATTGACCAAGTATACATATACATTTGCATGTGCTAAAATTTGCTATCATAAAATATATTGCTTTGGTAATTGATATATAATTAGTGATATCGATCATTTTAATTTCATTTTATATTGGTAGATAACTTGTTACATTTTATTTGTAATTTGAAATTTTGGTATCTTGAAAAATTATGTCTATTAAGGGGTTATATAATTGCGCGCCATATTATTTGGAAGGCCCACTCTTTCCTGGGAACCAACTTGATTGCTAATTTTGCAAGTCACAAATTTAATTGACAAGGTATTTACCTGAAAAGTGTTTAATTTTTATTGTGGTGATTATATTGTTAAATTGATTACTCACTTCAAGATTTTATTTTGTAGTAAAATATGGAACAAATTCAACAAACCTATAAAGAGATACCCACCATCCATAATAGAGGTTGTCACGCCTCGACCCCCTCGAGACGTGACGTGGAAAACAAATAACTAAATAACCCAATTAATTAAGGTGACTTTTTTTAAATAAAATATATATATATATGAATAACATGTTTAAATAACTCGAATTCTCTCTGATGGTATGTGCACCTATTCCTCAATCCGATTCCCATCACCAGCTCGATTGGCATCCCTCGACTATCCTGAAAAAAAATATAAACACAGGGATGAGTCGAAGCTCAGTAGGAAATACCATAATCCTGAAAAATGTAACACAAGTCAAATCCAAATCCAATCGCATGAACATGTTAATTGGGTATTCCCCACTTTCGACACAATCTCAACCACCCTCGTCTTCCGACCTCATCGTCGGAGCCAATTCCATCCCCATCCCGACCTCATCGTCGGAACCAATTTTCTCCGTGTTCCGACCTCATCGCCGGAACCCTCTACGAGTAAGGAAGGTAGGCATTCCCCTTCTACCCGGACTTTCCACCTTTCGCTATGTGACCGCATAGCGAATCCTTACTCGGATTTCACCCAGTACTGTACGTACAGGGCCACCTCTTGTTATTAGCACAACACTACCACCTCCACAATCCTCCATAGTACAACCTCCACACTTCCCACAAATTATCGGGTATAGATATCCATTTACAATCATTTAGTATTAAAGCAACAATTTCCACTAAAAAGTAGCAAATAACATAATCACCCGCATTCACCACAATTCCACATTAACCTATCATACATTTATATCAGAAAATCACAAGTCCATTAAATAAACGCAAGAATCATCGATTAAATAAAATTATGAAAATTCCCTACCTTGTGAAGCGTGCCTCACTTCCCACTCGAACCATTACCTTTTCGTATGATTTTCGACACGCACCCGAAATTCTTCACCAACTTCAGATATAGTTTCTACAACGAAACACATTTACATAGTCACAAATACGCTCAAACACCTCTAAAATACTTAGAATATATGATCTGGTCAAATGGGTAAACTTTGCCCGAGAAAAATCAAATCAAGTCAAATGAGTCATCACTTAGCTCCACACTCACATAGCACAAGCCTTTCCTTCTCATATCAGTGCCTCTTTCCAAGCAAACAATTTATATTAAATCCAAGACACAACATTATCCCGCAACTAGCCACACCTTTCAAAACCCTCTAAGCAAGAGTTAATCTTTTACTCTATTCGGCCAGCATAACATCTCACATATAAAGTAGTTCCTTCAGGTGGGTTAAATACAGATTATGTAGATCAAAGAAACCAAAAACATCTACCAATTGACTTCGGATTCTCACCATAAAAGGGTGTCTTCGACTTGCTCAAACAATAAATAAATCTTTCATCATTCTAACAGTGTATTTAACAGCTAATTAAGTCATAAAAATTTCATAATTATTTAGCACAAGATCACCAACCATGCACAACTCAAACCCCCCAACAATTGGACCAAGTTTGACAACATTAACACAAAATAGTAATAATTAAATCTCATATTATTCCAAAATTTTAAAGTTTCCTACCTCAAGAAGTGCTTGATATCTCACCCAAATCTCCAAATCTTCTGCCATTTATCCAGCCCGTAAGTGCATACATTTTGATATCAACCTACGTCGCTACTCTACAAATGCTCCAGCCCTTACCCTGGATGTATCAATGTCCCGATTACCAGCAAAAATGATAGATCTACAGTCACAATAGCACACTGAAAGCTCAGCTCAAAACTCCCCCTTCCCGATCCTTCCACTGGGTTCCATTTTATTTTCTTTTTCCAAAGGTCACGTGGTTATCTCATTGGAGCAATTTAAGTCCTCAATTGCTCACTAATCTCCATTATTTAACCTTCATCTTTTAGTTATTTACAAAGAATGCCATTTCATATTTATAAATTTAACCTTCTCTTTCTCTCATATTTACTACAATAACATTCTCCAGCAAAGTACAAATCAACACCACATATTTTAAAATTTTCTATTTAATCCGATTTCCAAATTCACATTTTCTCTAATCAATTCCTAAATTTTATTTCATTTTAATTATCAAGTTCTCTAGTGTACCATTGTACTTGTGTCACCCTCTTATTCAATATTTCCATTGATTTTGGGTCAGGATATCACAGAGGTGATGATAATTCTTTGGTGTTGTGAACCCAGGTGATGTGACTTCTCATGGGGGTGTGCTTATGAATACTCCTGTTGGAGGCGTGTCTATTGCTGCAGCAATCGTTGGAATCGGGAACAATGTTCCTACGAAAAATAGGGTGATTCTTATAATTCTCGCTAAAAAGCCAAAAAGTTCACAAGCAATTATGTCAAATGGTGCCAACTAAAGATACTTGCTACTGTAGTCACCCAAGTAAACTTGGTGACAAAAACCAAAGACTGGTGGGTGAACACTGGTGAAACCAAGCACATCTACATTGATAGATATATCTTCTCAAGTTATGAGGAGAAAGATGATGGAAAGAAGATCTATATAGCCAATGTTGCTTTGACCACTATAGAAGGGACTGGACAGGTGATCCTGAAGTTCACCATTGGCAAGAAGCTTGCATTTCAGAAAGTGTTACATCTCCTAAAGATTAGCAAGAATCTCATATCTATGTTTGTCCTGATCAAGAAGAGATTCAGGATGGCCCTTGAGTCTGGTCGGGTTGTATTGACTAAAGATGGGGTCTTTGTGGGCAAAGGGTATTAATGTGATGGGCTATTCAAAGCCCATGTTGATGTGATAGAGGAAAAGTCTAAATTTTTGTACCCAAAATCTATTAAGAATAAAGAGAAATCTTCTATTTATATGGCTATGTTTCTTTTTCTATGGCATGGTAGATTAGGACACATAAATTATGGTACAATGAAAAGTCGGTAAACTTAGGTTTAAATCTCAAATTCAATTTGTATGTTAACCATAAATGTGAAACATGTGTTGAAGAAAAGTTTGTCAAGAAACCCTTTTCACTTAATTGAAAGAAGTACTGAGCCACTAGCATTAATCCATAGTGATTTATGTGATTTGAAATTTGTTCAAAGTAGAGGTGTGAAGATGTATTTCATCACATTCATCGATGATTGTACAAGATATTGCTATGTCTATCTTTTAACTAGAAAAAATAAGGCATTGGACAACTTTATCAATTATGAAAATGAAGTTGAGAATCAACATGATAAAAAGATCAAGGCACTGATGTTCGATTGGGGAGGAAAATATGATTCTGCTATATTTCATAAGTTGTGTATTGAGTTTGCAATCATCCACCAAACAACAACACCATATAAACCTCAGCAAAATGGAATTGCTAAAAGAAATAATATAACTTTAAAGGAAATAGTTAATTCAATATCACAAAGTTCTGGCCAACAACAAAACTTATTGGGGGAAGCAGTACAAATTGTTAATTATATTCTTAACAGAATGTCCCACAAAAAAAAGTAATATTCAATATTAGATGTGAAATAAAAGACCACCCTTTTTTCGAATACTTGAAAGTGTGGATGTGTCTTGCTAAGGTGGCAGTACCTCCACCAAATCAAGTCAAACTTGAACCTAAAACTGTGGATTGCATAATTTTAGGTTATGCTCAAAATAGTAGTGCATTTAGATTTTATAGACAAATATGAGATTAATGATATCCATGTAAATACAATCATGGAAACAAGAGATGCAGAATTCTTTAAGGAAATATTTCCTTGCAAACAAGCGAAACCTCTAAAAAAAGGAATAAAGATTCCAATTCTAAGAATGAACAATAGGTTGGTGAACCAAGAAAGAGCAAGAGACCAGAAGTCTCAAAGTCCTTTGGTCCTGAATATCTAACATATATGTTGAAAAATGAGCCTCAAACATTCGAGGAAGCAATCTCGACACTAGATGCTCCATTATGGAAAGAAGATGTAAACAGCGAAATAGAATCCATTCTAAGTAACCATACTTGAGAATTGGTTGATCTCTTACCCGAGAGTAAGCCAATTGGATATAGATGGATCTTTAGGAAAAAGCTTAAAGCTGACGGATCTATAAATAAGTACAAAGTAAGGCTTGTAGCCAAAAGGTTTAGACAAAAGGAAGGTCTAAACTACTTTGATACTTATTCACCAATCACGAGAATTACATCCATACGGATGTTATTTTCTATTTCAAGGTCAAAGGATAAGAACACAAGGTGTGTAAACTTGTGAAGTCATTGTATGGGCTAAAGTGTTCGTCACAAATTCAACCTATAAAATAAGTCGAACTCGCACAAATTTATCCTGCAAGCGCACAGATCGATGATAGTATAGATATGCAAGTACAGGTTTGCTCCCAAGAGACTGTAATTAAAATCCCAACCAAACACGTAACAAGTAAAATAAAATTCCACACAATTCGGGGTTGAGTGATTCAAATATGAAAATTTAATAAAACAATTAAAAGATATTTTTTATGAATTTTTGGTGTTGTTAACAATTGAGAAAATACCAAGACTTCGGATTCTACCGTTAATCTGTTTTAACCATGTATTTGGAACCAAATAAATAAATAGCAAATCAATTACAAAGATCCCGTACCCAAGTCGGTTTTAGCGCACTTAAGTCGAATTTCCCTAAACTCGATTACTACCCATCTTATTGGTGTAGGTCGGATGTCCCTAGATGCAATCTATCCATCTTATTGGCATAAATTAAACACAAGGAATTCATGAAGTTCTTTGGAAATAGGAATCATACGAACACATGAACTAGTTAAAGAATCATGTAAATTCGCAATTCAAGATTTCAAGAAGCTTTAAACCATACAACATCTTATTGTCTATAGGGCTTCATCAAGTAATTCATATGTAATTTCAATGGTTGTCAATCATAAGAAATCACCCAAGAATTCCATAAACATAGAAACCCAGAATTTGTAATTATATTCAACCATTCATAAATTCATAGTCCAATACATGGCAAAACAAGATCAAGGCATCCTCCTAGTCTTGGATAAAGATTTAGCTAAACATAGAAATTAAAAGAAGAGAGTGGGATGGGTAAAACATTAATACACCCTCAAGAGAGATGTGGAGATGATGGACCAGCCTTCTTCTCCCTTCTCCTTCTTGCTGTAAATGTGTCCAGAAAATCCCCCAAAAGCTGCTGCCTCCCTTGTTTTCTCCTTTTCTTCAATCTGCCGTCATCCTCCTCTTTGCATTCTCCATTGTATTTTAGGTCTAACACATGACCTCAGTCAATGACAAAATTGCCCCTAGATATGGGCTTTAAAAGGCTAACTTCAAGTGGCTCTTCCAATGGGCCCAAAAGTTATGGAATTTAATCAAAACTCTGCACTTTACTTCATTTTGCAGCAGACTTTGTATGCTCACAGATTCTTCATTCGTGGTCCAATATTTCCAATCTTGATATCTGTGTGAAGCTTGAGATGTCTAGTTTCCAACGCCACCAAAATCAATGAAATCGGAGTTTTACAACTCCAGCAATGGCTAGTCGAATGTCAGTACATCAAACTTGAAGTTTTAAGCCCAAATACATCTTTGTTTGTCAAAACCCCTACAAAACACATATAGAGTAATTGAGAGGTAAAATAGACACACAATGATATAATATCAAAGCATTCCAAGCCAAATATATGAACAAAATATGGACTCATCATAAAGCAAGCTCCAAAACAATAACATGAGAAATTTGATCAAGTAGTGATTTGAGATGGATTTCGAATCAACGATGTGACAAATGTGTGTACACAAAACTATAAACAATGATTATGTAATCATTTGTCTATATGTTGATGATATGTTGATTATTGGTTGAAATATTGATATCATCAACAGAACCAATAAAATGCTATTTAAGAACTTTGACATGAAAGACATGGGTGAAGCGGAAAAGGCATTAAAGATGCACACAGTTTGTTTCTCCCTAACCTAGTCTTACATAAGAATATTGGGTAAAGTAGTCAACAGTTGGAATTTTCTCAAATTATTGGCAGTGTGATGTATATCATGAACTGCATGAGACCAGATATTGCGTATTCTGTTAGTAAACTAAGTAGATACACAAGTAATTGGGGACATGAGCATTGGAAAGCTGTGTTGAGAGTATTAGAGCACCTAAACAAAAGAAAAAATAATGTTTTGAATTATGGTAAGTACCCAGTTGTTTTAAAAGGATACAATGACGCTGATTGAATTTCAGATTTAGAGGAATCAAAATCTACAAGTGGCTATGCATTCCTTCTAGGAGGGGCGACTGTTTCATAGAAGTCCTCAAGCAAATGTGCATAGCATGATCTATGATGGAATCGGAATTCATATCTTTGGATAAAGCTAGTGAAGAAGCAGAGTAGCTTTGTCACTTTTTGGAGGATATTTCAAATAAGGCCAAAGCATGTGCCTGCAATGTGCATTCATTGTGATAATCAAGCTGCAATTGCGAGAGCACAAAATTTGATGTATAATGATAAGTCTATACATATTCGTCATAGACATAATACCATAAAAGAGTTACTCTCTACTAGAATAATTTCCTTAGACTTTGTGAAGTGTAAAGAAAACCTAGCAAGGTTTAAGTAAAGAGGTGACAGACTTCGCATTAGGGGGAATGAGCTTAAAAGCCTTAACTCAATGAGTTTTTTTTATGGAAACCTAACCTAGCAATTGGAGATCTCATGTACTAGGTTGAATAGGAAAACATAAGTTGAGAATAACTTAAGTGTGAGCAGTATGAAATTTTACTCCATCCCATTCCTTGGATGCACAAAATGCTTCTAAGAAGCGTGTAAAGTTTAAGCTATGCTTTTAATGATTTATATATCTTGTAAATATACAAATGGATTATTAGAGAATATTATTGATAAGATATCACTTTTGTGAGGGAATAGTACAACCGACTCAATGAAAATATACAAAAGGCAATATTTTATAAAACACTCACTGAACCCAAGATGTTCATGGACGAAAGAATGAACACAATCGAGAACCAACTATGAATTGGATTAGTGCTATGTGAGGTTTATTGACTGGGCTTACCTTAACAACTGCCAGTTCATAGCGTTAGTCCACTGAGTAGTTAAGTAAGTCAGATAGACTTTCACTAGAGAAAGTTTAAAGTCAAAAGCTACCTATCCTGAAGCAATATTGATCCTACTGCACTCTCATAAATTTTTTTGTACCCTAATTGTCATCTAGTTCCATTCAATATGGGGGATTTTTGGAATTGAATGTACTACATGTTCAGTTCAAAGTGGTAGTCCAACCCACTATATAGGTGGGTTGATTTGGTCAAGTCAAAGGTATCCCACCAAATAGGTGGATGGTTAAGTCAATAAGGGAGCCCTAAACTCATGGTCATCCCTTAATTTTTGGCTATCATATATAAGGAGACCCAAACCTCTAGAGAAGTTGACACTAAAAAAGCAAAAGTCTTCTTCTTCCTTCTTTATTCTTTACAAGTTTGAGAGTGTTATTCTAAGTTGGTTCGATTGAGACTGTTGGTATTGGAGTGTCATTTATCGCCAAAAAATGAGTGTTGTATCTTTGGAGGTGTTCGTCCAAAAAGAGCTAAGACTACAAAAAAGCAAAAGGGTTCTCCTCTTCTTCTTCCTTCTTTATTCTTTACAAGTATGAGAGTGTTATTCTAAATTGGTTATGTTGAGACTATCGATAATAGAGTGTCACTTACAGTAAGAAAAGGAGTGATGTATCTTGGGAGGTGTTCGTCCAAAGAGAGCTAAGACACAATAGGTTGTATATTTCACCTTAAAGAGATTCCGCTTTACTGTGCCTCGCTCCATCTAATCTTCCTCTTGATTTCTGCCGTTTGGTAATATTGTTTTCTCAATTTATTGATCTGTTGTTATTTGCGCATATGTATGTTTGTGGTTCTTATATATGTTACGAATTGTATTGATAATTCGTAATAAGATAATATATTGTCACTATCGTGCATCATGATTTGTTGTGATATTTTTCTATCATTGTTTCAATAGCAAATACAATTATACCATCTATCAAATTAATTACACAACATTGAACACATATGTGCACCCAATGTACAACTTATGTTTAGAATCAGACATAATGTGGGCATGAAAGAACCTCGTCAAAGCCATCACATTTACCTTGCAATTGGCCACCGCACACTTCCTCTCAACTTCCCCAGTCCAAAACCCCAAATCGGTCATTCTCTCTTTCTCTGTTTGTCTCGTTCTCAAGGCTAGTAGTTGTCTTCTTTTTCTTGTCCTCCTTGAAAGGGCTTTTTTGGTATACCCAGTAGTACTCCCTGTACTTGGCCTTGACATTCTCCATTAGTGACCAGTAATGGTCCCTATGAACCCGGGAAAGTTGCTCGACTCACCGGGATCGCCAAGTCAAAACCTCATATCGCGTCAGGTATTAGAGATGTCAATGGGGTGGGTTTGGGGCGGGGACCCCTTCACCCGTCCCCATAAAAATACTTGTTGGGTATTTTAATTTTTAGCCCATCTCCGTACCCGTTAGGGCGGGGAATTCTTGCTTATTTACCCACCCAGCCAACTTCAATTGTAAAATTTTTAATAAATTTATACGTTTACTAAAAAAATTAAATATATGTAAATGATATTTTTCTTTGGGTTATTTATTTATTTGTTCTTGTTAATTTTATAAATAATAATAAAATAATAACATATATATTATAAATAATACACATATATGAAATTAAAAATATATACGGGTATGAGGCGGGTTGGATTTCGATAAACCCGTCTCGGTACTCGCCCCACTGTTTTTTTCCTATGAAAAATACTTGTATTCGTTACTCGATCCGTTAATTAACAAGGCATATTCATATGATTTGGGGCAGGTTGTGAGGGTAGTCATCGGGTACGAGTATTTTTGACATCCTTACATGAGGGTCATGTCATACTATATGTCATCGATGGTCATGGGTTTATGATCCGAATTGTTCATGGTTGAGGAAGTTGGAGAGCGAGTTGGAAGCTGAATCTCATAACGAGTTCATTTGTAGGGTTTTGACTTTTCGAGTGTTCTACGAAGGAGACTTGCAACTTGAAATTTAAAAACAGTCAAAGTAGTTTAAGAGCAATTGCAATTTGCAATATAATTTTGATGGGCAAATAAATGTGCATTAAAATATGTGTTTTGTTGATATGACTTTATTAGAGACGTGATTTGATGATGTGAATGAATATGTGTGAAACCCAATATTAATTTTGATGTAAATTTAATGAAAGCAATAGGAAAGAGAGGAAAGTAGTTGACTTGCTTAAAATGGAGAAAAGAGAAATGTATGGAGATTTGTGTTTTGTTGATATAACTGTATTGAGAGACGTATTTTACTCTTGTGAATAAGTATGTGAGACCGAGAGAGGGGAGAGTCAGTGCAGTGCATTTATCAATACACTTTATTACTGTAAATTGAAAATAGAGAAAAAAAATATGCTTATTGAAGAATCCACAAAATATGTTTAATGATGTATATATGCATTGCTTAAAAATCAGTGCAAAAGTACACTGAGCCTCCCTTAAATCTTGTGAGATCACTTTTGTGTAATAGTTATAGAATAAAAATAAATTTTATGGAGACATTTGCGTCCCTATTGTGATTGTTATTATAAATGCAATAATCAGAGAGAAAATATGATTATTGCATGACAAAGAAAAAACGGGAAAAAAAAATTAGCAATCAAAATAGAATCTGGATTGATAAGCAAGGAGATCCACTCAAACAGCTTGGTCAGTCCGAACACCACAAGAACAACACCCAATCCTCAAAAGGGACCAAATTAAACGAATAAATAAAAGAATTTATTTATTTTTTATAGAAAAAAGACGGAGAAGATGTTGGGCTGTGGCAGAGCAGCTGCATTTGCGTCTTCAGCTTCATCGCCTTCATTTCTGTTTAATCTGGGAGCCAAAACCCACAGCTTCTTTACATTCAAAAGCGTCTCTTTCGAATCCTCAGCCTTGTTTTCTGGCGGGTATTTGCTGACCGCCAATTCCCACAACAAAATTCACAGGAGATTCAGCAGCAAGTGCAGAGGAATGGAAAATTGTGGTGCCCGGGCTTCGGCTCAGCCTTTGAAGAAACCTGAGGAGCTCATCGACTCTGTTGAGACCTTCATCTTTGATTGCGATGGTCTCTGTTTAATGGGTTATAGATTTACGTAGACACATGTATATGTATCCAAATTTAGTTGACCAAATATGAACGTAGTTTGCAAAAAAAATGGTTCTTTTATCTGACAATGATATCTGCAGGTGTTATTTGGAAAGGAGACAAATTGATCGATGGAGTCCCAGAAACTCTTGATATGCTTCGTTCAAAGGTTTGCGTTTTAGATACTCCTTCAACTTACTACTCTTGAATCTTTGACACTGTGTTCAGGATTTAGGCTTGGAGGGGTTGTGAACAAGCGAATCCTTAACATTGCAAGGTGTTCCGAGTGATTACAAAACGCTCCCAACATCCTTTTTCTCAATCTCTCATTCTGAGGGAATTAAATGTTGATTTTTGTGAACCCTCTCAACCTAACACCTCCCAATTAAGTATAAGCTTACTGTAAACATGAATCCTTTATTTGAAAATTCTCTTCCGGAATATATATATATATATATATATATGTATATATGAACCTCTTTTGGTCCTTTTTATGAATTTCTTTCAGGGAAAGAGACTGGTTTTCGTTACCAACAACTCAACCAAGTCCAGGAAACAATACGGTAAAAAATTTGAGACACTTGGTCTCAATGTCAGTGAGGTAAATTTATCGCACTTCTCTCTAGCATCTGTATTGGACTTTCTTTTTGTGAGGGAGCTGTTTTTGGCAATTGTGATTTTCAACTGAATTTTGATTACAGGAGGAAATTTTTGCATCATCTTTTGCTGCTGCTGCATATTTGAAATCCATCAATTTCCCGAAAGACAAGAAGGTAATTACCATTCAAAATTTGGTACCCGGGACAGATATGTCTAAAGACTTACAAATTGGGATAGCCATTGCATAGGCTGTAGTTGCAGCCATGATTTTAGCACAAATGTATTTAGTAGGTATCATAAGACATGCCTATGATTCAATTTGTTTTCTTTGCTTCTTGCTACGTTGTAGCAGTGCACTTTTTTTTCTACTTTACTCTGTGCTTGTGATATTACTTTCTTTGTCTATCTCTGCCTGCAAATTCCCTGGTTTTTAAATATAATTTTGCTCACGGTTTGGACTTTTTTGAACTTCGCTTAACAATGAGATCTCAGTAGATGGCAGAGGACTGATGTGTCGGTAAATTTACATGGTTTAGGTTTATGTTATTGGAGAAGATGGCATCTTGAAGGAGCTTGAGCTTGCTGGATTTCAATATCTTGGTGGGCCAGTATGTACGCCTTTTCCTAAATTTTGCTAATGTGTACGATATCTGTTGCATAATTCATAAAAATTCAGCGCTATTATACAAGATTTTGGAGCTGTTATGATATTGAGGAATGAGGATGCATGTGTTTTTGTTTGCTGGTGTGCTTGTGTGTGCAGGCTGGTGTAGGTGTTTTCTGCCTGCGTGTGATTAGACTGGTGCATTTATTGCTTATTCTTTATTCAAAATTTACAGGAAGATGGTGGGAAAAAGATAGAGCTGAAGCCAGGCTTCCTAATGGAGCATGATAAGGATGTAAAGATCATATCTTTCTTGATTTATCGTCACAGTACTTACATTGGAAACGCTGACCCAGAATATACTTCAACACTATAATTTAGATTTGTCTATTTCTTCTATGCGGCGATAATGAATGTACGAAAACTAATTTTCCTTCTTCAATTTAGTCATAAGAAGCTTTGTATCCTTTCTAGGTTGAGGCTGTTGTGGTTGGATTCGATCGCTATTTCAACTACTACAAAGTCCAGTAAGTTTTTTTACTCCTAAATGGCGAATAAATGCTCACGCATATATATTGGAAATGGAGCTGTTAAACTTTCTTCACACATGCATAATGCACCATACTGCTTCTGCTACCTTCTCTGCAAGGTTCACCTGTGGATTACTTCCTGTAAAAGGAGCAGTTCCTTCTTGGTGCAAAAATTAGGCATTATGAATACTGAAGACACTGATAGTATAACAGTAAATATAGCAGAAGTTATCATGTTTTCGTTTTATTTTATCCTATTTTTCTTGGCCCGTTGGCGGAAAATTTTGGAAAGAGAACTATCTATCGTAGGGTTTTGTAGCTGTTTCTCTCAGTATCACAATTTCATTTTGCCTGTGGTGGAAGGTATGGAACACTCTGTATTCGAGAAAACCCTGGCTGTCTCTTCATTGCTACAAATCGTGATGCTGTAACCCATCTCACGGATGCTCAGGAGTGGGCAGGTTTTCACTTTTCTTCTCTAATTCACGTTTTGTTTCATTTATTAACTTCCAAGACTGTCAGCGCATTGCAGTTAGTGTACTTTTGATCTCGAGCTTCATCTTTCTTGTAAATGTTGATTCACAAAAGGAAAAAAGTTGATCAAGATGCAATGTCTGTTATGGTTAGACAGGCCCAACTTAATTAAAGCAATTGTAGACTATGAATAATCATCACGCTGTTCCAAGAGTTATCGTAGACTGTTAATTTCAGGTGGTGGTTCTATGGTTGGTGCTATAGTTGGGTCTACTCAGCGTGATCCTTTGGTTGTGGGAAAGCCCTCTACTTTTATGATGGACTACTTGGCAGACAAGTACGGTATCTCAATTACTTTGCTTGTATACCCGTTTGTCGCATATTTTAGCAATTATAACTGCATGTTGTAAGGGAGAAATCGCCAATTCTTAGATGTGTAAAACAATGGAGAAAGGGTTCAAAATTGCTGTAGATTTTGGTCTTAGTCTGATGTTAGATATCGAATACCATTTTCATGGATTTATAATTTCTTGGGTGGCAGGTTCGGCATCCTCAAGTCGCAGATATGTATGGTTGGGGACAGATTGGACACTGATATTTTGTTTGGACAAAATGGTGGCTGCAAGACTCTTCTTGTTCTATCGGGTAATTAGTTACTGTTTTCCATTGTTAGGACTTGAACTTTGATAATGGGAAATGTAAGCTAATCAAAGATAATTCTTTTCTCAAGTAGGAGTGACGTCTTTGTCAATGCTTGAAAGCCCTGACAACTCCATAGAACCAGATTTCTACACCAACAAAATTTCAGATTTTCTGTCTCTCAAGGCTGCAACTGTATCATAATGTAAGCACTATGTATTGTTCTGCATAGGTACATTTGTTGTTCTCCGTATCAAAACTGAGAGAATCAGATGCCAAAAGCAACTCTTAAGTTCTTCATTTTTTTTTTACCCATTGTGGTTCTTATTCTATGATCGTTTCGTTTGAGAATATCAGCACGTCTACTTTCTTTTCTAATTATTGATTTGGTTTTTTACAGTTGCTTTCATCCAAAGCCTTTAAGATGAATTCTGAAGCAGAAGCAGCAGAAAGGGGAAAAAATAAGGGGTAGAAAAGTAGGAAAGAAAACTCTAATTGCTCCTTCCTCAATTACTTGTGAGCACAGGCATAAAGTATATATGCTAATTTGAGTTATTGGATCAATTCCGAAGATATATTCTATAAAGTAGTTGATTATTTGTTTGAAATTACTAGTTTGTATTAAAAAAATGATTAACCTCAAGAATCTGTGATGCGATCACACTTGAAACAGATAGATTCCATCATCATCTTGATAACACTTTCTCTTGGTGATTTATTGAGAGACCAAGCCCCAATGTCTGTTTTGGCGAATTAATATTATGACCCTATTTCGTTGAATGTCTTGTCAAAAACCTTTTAATTCTTTTTTTCTCTTAACACTTGTACAGTTGAGTTTTCTACCACTAAAATGCTCAAATTAAAATAAGGTTTGAATAAACTGTACTCCGATGATGAATTGATGAAGGAAAGGATATTTCATTAGGAAAGCAGGTTTCAATGCGAAGAGATTAGAACGTCCTAAATAGATGGAGGAATAACCTCCAACAATACTAAGTCAGAGCCATACACACGCCCAATAGAGGCCAACACATTAGCAACCCTATTACATTCTCTAGGAGTGTGAATGACCTGATTTTTTTTTTGATGATGAAGAATGACCTGATGATTATTGGGATATAATAATATGTCCCGAATATAATTCCGAGGCCTTAGAGATCCATAAGCCTTGTTTATCGACGCAATATCAAGAGCATCCCCTCAAGCTGAATATGTGAAAAATTATGAGCAAGGGCCAGTTCAACTCTGAATTGGAATGCAAGAGCCTTCAATGGTTGCCGGTCCTCCAGCTGGTGAGACACTTTGATAACCAGCAATCTGGACTTGGCCAAGATGGTTTCTGATAACAGCCCCTGTACCTGCCCTTGTGTCACCAACCCGCCAGGAGTCATCAACATTCACAAAACCAGGGTGAGGCCGAGTCACGCTCAACAGAGTTTGTTGCCAGATTTCTTGAGCCTGAGCCTGACCTGAGCTGTAGTCAAAAGATAATTGAGAAGCCTGAAAAACAATTTAAAATTTTTGAAGGCAGCCACAGAGGGTCACTGTGGACAGCGCATTCCTAGCTAGCAATCCATATATGATAAAAGTATACAAAACAAGTGGGCAAGCGAAGTAAGGGGAAGAGATTTGTTGAGGATTCTGAGTCAATTTGACACAAAGAAAAACGAAACCGAAATATAAGGTGACACAAAGAAATTTACGTGGTTCGGTCAATGACCTACGTCCACGGGAGAGAAACACAACACTCTATTGAAGTAATACAATTGGAGGAGGAGGTTACAAAACTCTCATACTCAACTCACACATTTACGGTGTCTCTTCCTACACCTCTCTTTCTTTCTACAACACTCTTTTTTTTCTTTTTGTCTTGCCTCTACAACTTACACACACACACACATCTCTTTATATAGAGATGAAAACTCAAATGTGAACATATAGAAAACAAAATCTAAAATGGAGGCTTGATGGGTTGGTGGTTGCCATCTTTGACAAGGTTGGTGAGTTGCCTTCATTGACAAACCATGGTGATGGCTTTGTTGTACAATCTTGACAATGGTGGTGGTGGCTTGCATGACTTGGCAAAGGTGGTGGCTTCAAGCTTTGAACCTTGACTCAACAATGGTACATTGTTGAATCTTGAATGGACAAACATGGTGGCTTGCATGCAAAGTCTAACTTTGCATGCAAGTTTGGTATGGACCTCACAAGATTCACAAGCCCGCCACAACCAAAATTGAATATAGACACGAGAGTGAGTTCAAGCACCCTGGAAGCAAAGGTACATTGCTCCCATGCCAGCCATGATGTCTGGTCATACTAAAAAAAAAATAAGTGCATACTTGTTGGTTCCTTCTATACAGGGGAGGAGATCAAATCGACACCTGACTCAATGTTTAGTTGTGTGAGGGTGCGGATACCTTCCTCTACCTAACTTGGATTGTTCCTGAATCCTTATGCTCGAGGAGAAGATCAAATCGACTTCGGCACTCCTGATGACGTGTCAGAGGAGAGTTTATTGTGATGATAGGGAAATTGCGAGTGTGTCGAGACTTGCTGTTAGTCCAAAGAATATGTAAGAAATCCGCGTTTATCTAACTTCCAACCAGGAAATTAGTGTGTAGTTTGGAAAACAATAAATCACTTGTTCCCGACTTTGCCTTAACAAAAAAAACTTCAATATTTACTTAGCGGCACTTACAAGAAGTAATAAAAATTAGTTTACCGGAATATAGGAGCTTCTATTCAGATGGCTGAAAAATAATACTCTCTCTGTCCCTATTTGATAGGGCTGCACTAGGGTCAAGTACACTCAAATAACTGTTTTAGTACAGTCCACTTAATCACTGTTGGATTTAATTATTGAAAAATTATTAAATCTTAACCATTAAATTAATAAATTTATTTAATTAAAATATTTTGTCAAAATAACTCAAATACCCCTATCCCTACCGTTACCACTTCTTCTTCATCTTATTCTCTCTCTCCACAAAAACTATTTTCTATTCTCTTTATGTTTTTTTCATTGACAAAGAATAATCATGTTGAAAAAATTGTGGTAAAGCACACACACTCAATACCAGCAGTAGAGCCCATACATACATCATATCTAATACATGAGAAATTTCACCCCTCAATCAAACATGTCTAGAGAGAGAATGAAACAATATAGGAGAGTGGCAGGAAAAACACAGAGAGATTTGTCTTCCATGTCAATTCATTTCTATAGGTTTATAGCATTATTAATTTCTTTTTGGACTTTTCCCCTGCCATTTCGATTCATCAAATTCCCATAAAAAGCCTATAACACCCTTTCCTTAATAAAATTTTAAAAGAAAATTAAAAAATCATTTATAAGTGTTGACTCAATCAATGTCCACATGTCATGCATTGGAATGGACTGTAAGCCGTCCAGTTCTTTGGCAAGACTGGACGGTAGTAGAACCCTATTTGATAGACTCACTTGTTTTTTCACACAGATTAAGAAAATTCAATTAATATCATTAAAATAATAAATTTAATTAATTTTCTTCCTAATATACCATTCAACCACTCCACTCACACCTTATTATTGTTAGAATTTAATGTAATTTGTTAATAAAGATGCACAATAAATGAGGGTAGATTAGTAAACTAGTGATTTTTTTACTTATTTTCAATAATTAAGTGAGCTATAATTTGGGACAAACTAAAATAGAAATGTAACCTATCAAATAGGGATGAAGGGAGTATATCCTGAAATGTATTTAGATTTCATTGAATGCGACATCCAAGTGCATAGAAAAACATGTTTTATAAGCTAAATCTATTAATATAGCCGCGGAGGCTATTACCCGAAGGTGTTTGAACTAAGTTAGGAGCTAAGTAAAAGGATAAATGGACGAAGTCATGCTGAAAACCAATAAAGTTTTGACATACAAGGTCTATTTTTGAAGTGGGGTGCATGTTGCTTCTGTCGATGTTGCCTCTTATAGGCCTTCTCAATGGTAATGACATTCCTTGATTTTTGGCATATTATTCACTTTTGAGAGAGTGACATATCATGAGCTTATGAGAGGATGCTTGGTCATAGTGTTACTCTGTCATTCTCCACTACAAAAGGAGGACTGTATGAGATCGTGATAAACTTGCAGCTTTCTTAGATCATGGGATCATTTTCCTAGACTTGCTGAGGCGTGATTTGAACTAGGTTCACCCCACTCTCATGGAGAACAGGATATGGAGTAATGGATGACCATCTTAGCCTGAAAATGAAGACGTATAATTTCTTCAAAATCGATAGTCATCGTTGTCTCTGGGGAGAATTTATGATCAAGCTGGTGTAGTAGTTCCTTTCCTTTTACATTTTAGTTGCAAATAATGACTGACAATGTGTTGGATACAAATCAGGCGCATTGAAAGTCACAATGTCGTGATTTTTAAAGTTTCTTCGTTTTTATCCTCAAGATATTTTGTTGAAATTGCTAGATTTAAGGCCCCTCGTCCAAATTAGGGCACCCTGTTTGCATTTCTATATAATAATTTCTGCATGATAACAAACATTAAAAAATTGTTCCCTTAAACGTGCCACATGTTTGTCATGTGATTTGTCATTTTCAATTTCACCGTGTCACGTGTTGCAGTCTGATTGACTGATCATTTTAGGTGTAAAGAATACAAGAAAATTTCACTTTCTCACATCAAAAAATTATTTAAATAAATATAAGAAAAGAAATTGACGGTACACCCCACCAGTTCACTTACATCGCGTTCTCCGATTAGAGTAAGACTGTAGCGTTCAACAAACTGAACCCTGGAGAACCAGTGACGTTACATCCTACCGGCATTTTTCTCTCTCTCTATCTTTCTAATTATAATAATATATGCAAAACTCTCGATCCAATCCAATTTTTTAGTTTCCATTTCCATATCTTTGCCAACTTTTCGAGATATCAGAAAAGGCTTAGCTTGTTTGTCATTTTATTCGGGTTCCACTTCAGGTTTTTTCACTCATGACTTGCCAAGAATTTTTTTTGATTATTATGCCTACAAGTACGAGGAAATTCAGCCTAATACTTGTTATGTTTTGTGTTTTTTGTCTGGGTGTGTGCATGTATCGGTTCCTTCAAATAGGTCGATGTTGTTGACAGTTTAGAAGAAGGAGGATCAATCTGTTTCCTTCTAATCCTCGCTAGTGGATTTCCCAGGCAAGTCTCGATCTTAATTCGTGCTTCTGCATAATGTTTTGGTTTGATCTTAGTATCTCAGTTTTCTTGGCGTATGTGCACGTTGGTTTGTGAATGTATCGGACACGGTGGCTTCAAATGGATTGATATTGTTGCCAGGTTAGGGGAAATAGTGGGTGGGTGAAGGGATGATAAAATGCAGAGTTTGTCACTCGAAATTTGCATCTCCAAATAGCAAAACTGTCTCCAAGCCTATGACAAGCATAGGAGCATTGTCTCTCGAAGACCTGTGACCTCAACATTCTCTTAGTGGTTGGTGACTGGATCTTGGTTGGTCTGCAAGTTATTGATTGGTTCCTTTGCTATCATTGGGGAAAACATTTAAATTCAAGATTGTGTGCTTTCAATTTCATTTTAGTTCAATTACCTTATTATTCTCAAAATGTCTTTTGAACTTTGCAAGTCAGTTTCTCTCTTTTGTGTCTATCTTCTTATCTTGTTGCTTTGTAATGTGCTGAATGCCATCATACAAGAGAAATTAACTTTCTCGTCTTGATATGCTTTTTTCATTTTTTAATTTTCACTTATGCAGGTTGCTCAAAACAATGTTCTTCTCACTGTTTCTGCTCTCCTATATGCAATTAATAATTATTTGAAGTTTACAATGCACTATTGTTTACTGCACTCCTGCCCAATATCATTTATACTAATTTTGAATTTTGAATGATTTGTATTTTTGCGTGGCACTGACTCTGATGGAAAAGTTTGATAATCATTTTCAAGTTTAAAGAATAATTACAATGCTTTTCTTTCCTTCATGAACATCTGTGCTTTGAAGCAGAATTTATCCTCAATATTAAATTGCAAATGATGTTTTGGACTGAATCTTGTGCATCTTTATTTTAATCCAGCAACATGAAGGTAACTCATTTATACAATTATAGTGATGATATTTTTAATGAGGTCCTAGTCTTTTATGCTTCATGAAAGACACTATGGTTTTGACTTCATCCAAATTTGGTATCTATAGGTTATAGTTCCTGGATTCTAGAATCCTAGTTGATAGCTACGATGAATCAATTGTCCAATATGAAAGTAAAACTTTAGTAAGCCAATTCATCTGGTTTTAAATGACCTGCCTGTTAATTATAGGCACTCATTTAAATTGTGGTATTGGTATGTTTTCTACAGAGTTGGACTTTCTGCTTCATTTTATTTGTGGAATATTAAACGTCCGATGCTCTTGACAGTTTCTTTTATCATTTGTTTCGTTGAGAATAAATGAGAGATCATCTTATACCATGTATTGCAAACATTTATAGATGTTGATGATTGTTATATTGTTGAAGATAATCAGGAGACGACGATTTTCCATAATTTAAGTTTTTTAAACTGTAATTGTTTCTTCGTTACCCAAATTGCCCCTTTTTCTTCCAAATTTGAAGAAAAATAATGTCAAGGCGAACAGTTGTTTTGTATGAATACTTTTATATATATATATATATATATATATTGTATGTGTTACATCACTTGATTAATTTTGGGCAGTTTGAGACTCTTGCTTTATTGCTCATTGGAATTAATGTGAATCAATTGAGGTCTCTACCTGAGGGCACCACTACGTTGCGTTTACCTATAATTGCAATGGGGGCATACGTATGCGCACTGATTTTCGCAAGTAAATGTCTGTTTCTTGTAGAGTTTTAGATTCTGTTCAATAATTTCCTGTATGAAAAGTTAATTATAAATTTGAACTTTAAACTTTCTGAACTGACCGACATCATATATATTTATCTAACTTGTGTGCATGTAAGATGTCGTCCCACTTATCTATTTTCATCATATATGGACTGTTATTGCTAGTGTTGTGTATTTTACTGTTATCATAGGCTCTGTATTACTCGATCAAACTTCTTCAATGCTTGCAAATACAATGTTGAAAAAGTATTCATCAACTGTCGCCACAATTTTTATGGGAATAACATCTGCGACCATGTTTGGCCATACCCTGACCATTAATCTCATTTTGGGAATGTCTATTGTGTTGATCTTGATGCACCAAGTAAGTGTAGTATAATACAAATCTAGCAGTTTCTTATATATATATATATATATATATAAGAGAGAGAGAGAGGGAGGAACAACAAAATCTTGGCCCTGAAACAACAGATAGTGAGAACAACCAAAGGTAATTGCTCTTTCTTTTTTTTTACCACTGTCTATCTGTTCATTATTTTTCATAAAACTGAAGAATGATCAGGGTCTCGTATTAAATCATGGAAAACATTTGACCAAGAACACTTACTCTTCGGGTTGAAGAATGAATCGTTCATAAATATGGCTGCTGGGGCAAATGAAGATGTAAGAATTATTTTAAATTTGGCGAAGTTGTCTACTCTAGATTTTTTTGATTGGAAGAGTGTTGATCATCATATATTTGTAGGCTAATCAAGGAGTTGGACATGACGAAAGGGCACCCTACTTCCCATCTGAAGGTGGTAGCGATCAACACGAGTTTTGTCTAAGTGAATTTAGTTGAATCCGTTATAAAAATACTTTTGGAGTGTAGACTCCTAGTCCGTTGGACTTTTGGGGATGAGAAAAGGCATTTAGTTACAATAGAAATGAGTTTTTTTCTTCTCTTCCAAACATCCACCATTCATAATGTGCAAGTCTAAAGTGGACCGTGTTTGAGGAGTATGCATATGTTCTGAGGAGGCAGGAGATGCACCTAGATTCTGAATTTTGTAGTTTGCATCATAGGGAAGGAATTGTAGAAGATTACTTTTTTATTTTTCGATTTTATTGCTGGACATGCATTTGAGGCAATGATTAGTGGGCCAAGATGAAAATTGGGTTTTGTTGAGACTGGAATCTTCGTTTGAAGTAATGCCAATGGGCTCATATTTTATCAAACTGTCAAATTACGAAATTGATTAATTCAATATTTATTGAGATTTTTCCTTAATATCCAATAACCCTGTTATGAGAATAGAATTTAGGATAGGAAAAAGAATTACAAAAATGTTACAGAATACAACTTTTATTAACCTAGCTCAACCCAAGTCTACATGTCATGTAGGCGGACCAGGTCAGACTTTTTCAAAAATCAATCAATAATATTCATTTATTCATTTATTTTTCTCTCTTCGTTTACTGCACTTTTTTTTTTCCATAAATGAAACTTTAAAATGTCTTTTCTTTCAAAATACATGTTAGATTTTTTTTAAAAAAATTACATATTCGAACTAATCGAGTAATTTTTTTTCTCTAATAAGACCTATTGTCGTTAGTTTTTTTTATTTATTTAAAAATTACATTGTTTTTAAAAACAATATTCATATATATAACATGTAGACTGTTTATTTGAACTAAAATTTTACTACACTATAATAGTATAATATATATTCGTTGTTTTCTGCATTTGAATTGAAATTATGTTGGGTATTCGAACTCGTTAGAGTTTAGCAATTATGAACACTTGGGACATTTAAGATTTTAATAACGAATATGTTTCCCCTAGGGTTTAACATTTATTGTTTAGGTTACAACATGTAAATTCGATACATGAGCCCGTTATGGTTTAGCGAATCCGTTGACCTTAGTGTTTAACACTTATTGTTTATGTTACAACATAGAAATTTGATATACGAGGCTATATCAATACTCATAAATAAACACTGTAACCTATATTGCTCATATATCAGTAATTAAAAACAATGTAATTAAGAATGACATGAATAAAACTCATTGATGATAAATCTTGTTGGAAAGATTTTTATTTGTTAATTCTGAATTTGTAATTTTTTTTTGAAATCTAATACGTATTTTGAGAGATAAAGTTTTTTGAAATTTCGTTTAAGGAAGAAAAAAAATTATACAGGTGTTTTCAAATGATATATATTTCTTTTAATTTTTTTGTTGTGATTTTAAAAAATTTGGAACTTTAATTTAATTTATTAATTATATTCATTATTAAATTCAAACTAAAAACTAAAAAAAAAATGCACAACCACTGTGGATAAGCTTTAAATTGAAGCTTATGCATGCCTAACGGTACCACTAGCTTGTGCGGAATATTTGGCACAACGAGAACTCAAATCGACACCAATAACGGTTTCGATTTTTGGAACGCTGTGCCAAACGAAGCATGTCATATAAACTTAAATTAATATTGAACTATTAAAAATTTGAAATATTGTGGTATTCATAGTTACTTATAGAATTAAGGATCTCATAAATCTGTCTTTTACTTTCCTTCGTTGTCCGTCAATGTGATATATTTCTTCTTCCTGTTCCTTTTGACAAATATCGTGCTCTGCAGACTGCATATTTTTTTATTAGTATAATGTCATCTCACAAAAATTAATTACTATATATAGTATAATTTATTTATTAGCTACTTTTACCTTATGCTCATTTCCCCCGTCGCCAAACCAACAAAAACAGAAACACAAAGCGCTCTCATTTTCATTATTAATATAATAATAATAATAATAATCAATTTCTTAAAAGCAGGAAAAAAAAAGAAGCTTTCTCTCTCCCTCTCCTAAAAGCTCCTTGGTCTCCATTCCCATTTCACGCCTCCTCTTTTCTCATCTCCGCCCTCTCTATTTCCATATCAGTTTAGGGTTCTCGGGACCTCTGGATATGGAATCAGACGATGAATTTTACAGGACCCACGACGCGGGGCCCGATTCGGCTGAGGACGATTTCTATAGTGGCGGCGAAGACGCCCTTGACAGTGATGACGCTGGTGTTGCCGACTATGACTTCGACAACGATTCTGATGACTCCGAAGATATACTTTCCCATCGCAACCAGGTGGCCTTTCACTTTAATTCCTAACTTTTTCTCTCAGCCCTGCTTTATTTTCTGATGTTAGCTCTTCTTTGTATCCTTCGTTTGATGATTTATCCCAATATCAACTCCATTTGCCTGCAATTTTATCATTGATATTTGATTTCGTCAACTGTTGGCTGATTTCGCTTCTTGTGGTTCCTTCCTTGGACGGTGGTGAATTCATTTGTCTTTTGTTTTCTCCGTTGGAGTGGAAGTCTATTACAATTTCTCTTCTTTTTTGTTTGGCGCAAGTCTTTCTTCTATTGGTTTGAGGGAGTATTTGTTGTCAAGTACGATGTAATATCGTATCCAACCAAGGGTGTCTTATTATATTTATGCATATTTCTTTCATATTTTTGTTTTTCATCTACTGGCTTGTTTCTGATGAGACACCAACATTTTTAACGTGAAAACAGGTTGGTCCTTCTGGAATCTAATGTAAAAACGTTTGATTTTGAAACTGGTTTGTTTTGGCAGATGTTATTTGAACAGTTGGTTGTAGTGCATTTGTTTCAGTTTAGTTACTATTACCCTATGGCTTCTTTTGATTTTTCGATATGATCCTTTTCATGCTCAGAAATATTAGTGCCTTTGGTTGTGTTGATGTTAGTTCAGTTGGGTTCTTAGATAAGGTTTATGTTGTTATCAATATGTTTAAAATCTTATGTTGGTCCAAATAGAAAGAATATGATCCTTAGGTGTTAGCATAACCAAAATGATGCACCTTTAGGGTTTCAATGAAATATAAATATTGTTGTTGTGGCTTTTGTTTTTGTCATTGTTTTCCCTGTCAAGTTTTAGCAGTTTACTCAACTAGAGATCATATCTTTTTGAGTCTAAGCCTAAACATTCTTTTGCATAATAGATCTGCATGATTCTTCATACTTACTCTGTCTTCTATATTTTCTTAGCAAAACTACACCGTTTTGAGTGAAACGGATATCTCTCAACGTCAAGAAGAAGATATACAGAGGATATCTACAGTGCTTTCCATTCCCAAGGTTTCGGCGAGCATCCTGCTTCGCTACTACAATTGGTAAGGAATTGAAACTCTCATGGTATCTTTTGTTTTCTGGTAAGATCTTTTCCTTTTTTTGTGTTCTGATAAGCTTTATAAACGAAATGGATGTTTTTTGCAAGTTTTGTAATGTAAGCAAGTGGAAATTAGGATATCAATGAAATTGTTTGCATGAATTTGGATACCGTTAAGCCTTGGCCTTTGATGAGTTTTTGGAGTTTAATGTTTTAATGGTTGCATATGTTGTTTGCTTTGGCAGGAGTGTCAGTAAAGTGCATGATGAATGGTTTGTAGATGAAGAAAAAGTTCGCAAGGCTGTTGGCTTATTGGAAAAGCCGGTGGTTCGGTTTCCAGATGGCAGAGAAGTAAGCTGTCATCTGTCAATTGCATTATGCTTTTTGTATGATGACTGGGATATTAGAAATCTAATTTGGTTCTGTACGAGTTTTACCAGCTTATCTACATTTATGTCGATTTTTTTGAACATTGTTTCTGGTTTGACAGATGACTTGTGGAATTTGTTTTGAGACTTATCCTTGTGAGCAGCTGCATGCTGCTGCATGCGGCCATCCTTTCTGTCATTCATGTTGGACAGGTTTGTCTTGTTGTATTACAACTATATATTTTTCCTATAAACTAACTTGGTTGCTTGTTCGTTTAAGACAAATAATTAGTGTACATATCTTTTGGCTTCTACTTGGTACATTTGAACTTCATTCAGACAATTTCAGAAAATAAATTGCATGGTTCTTACTTCTTCAAACCGTATATATGACCAGATCTCTATGGACAATGCATTTTGTCGATAGTTGGATTGTCTTCAATTCTTGATGCTTAAACTAGTTTTCAGGATCTCTTTGATGATAATTTTATTTCCCACTCTATTTTATGAATGTTGCTCATATACCATTTGACAACGGGTAATAATATTAGTATTGGTCAATTGGTAATGCTAGGGTATGAAAAACTTTTCTTCAAATTGTGTTTGAAAGGAGGCATTATTATTAACATCATACATTTAGGGGTTTGATAGTACATTGCATCACCGAAAGATGGTCTCTGTTCCATTTTGTCACCTAAAAATAAAACGTTTCAAGTTCATTACTCAAAGTTTGAAATTGTTCCAATTTGGTCACTCAAGCATTATTGCCCTGCTTTGGGCAGTCAATCCACTTATGTAGCGGGTTGACCGTTAAGACACCATCCAAATTTGAGGTCGTGGCACAGCACAGTTATGACGGTTCTGACATGGCAATAGAGAAAACTAATGGGTTACAGAGCACATGTTAAATGACATCGTTTAATAGGTTAGACAATAAGTCATCAATGTCGTCATTTCGTCCGTGTATAAACCAGCAAACAGAAGCCATTGTTTTGACTCAGTTTCCTTCCACCCAGTCCAGCACGAACGAGTCAAGAATCAGTGGAGTTTGACGCTAAACAAATCGAAGAGCAGGCTTCCCCGTAAATCCCAATAGCTGAGCTGCAAACCTGGGACTCAACGATATCTCCAATATCGGGGATGAATCAAAGACTTTCGCTTGGCCAATGCAATTGTCTACTCATATCTGCATTTAGTTTTGGTTCTTTGTTTGATTCGGCATCACATTTCAAGAAGATCTCTCTCTTTATCTCCTCCTTTAGCTTTTTTCATCAATCTAATATCTCTGAAACGAATTCATTGATTTTATTAAGGGGATTTTTTACTGGTTTGATTGTTCACAAGTCCGACGACCGTGAAGGATTTGGGGGTTTTGAGGGTTCTAGTGAACCCGTTTTGGCGAGGGAAAGGATGACTACCGTGAAGGATTAGGGTTACGGCGAGTTTCGGAGTCGTCGCCAGAGATATTTATAGGTGATGGGTGGACTCGAGTTTTGGGTTTTTTTAGATGGCGGAGTAGATGAGCTGTATTTTTTTTTAAAAAAAAAATTGTTTATATATCTTCATGTGGAAAATAACCATCTAATTTTCAACCTGCCAGTATGCAGGCTAACTGCGTGAAATTCTTAAAAATTGGCCGAGTGACTGAACCGACACATTTTCACACATTGTATAACGACTTAAAACGTTTTATTTTTGGGTGACTAAAATGGAAAATATGTCATCTTTCGGTGATTTCATGTACTATTAACCCAACATTTAGGTGCAACTAATACTCAATACCTTTTAATAAATTGCACTTAATAGCTTGATGCCACTAACCTGAAATTTTTTCTTGGAAAATTTTTGTTCTTCTCTCCCCTTTAATCTGATTATTGTCTTGTTTGCAACATATATTTACGTCTTCCTTGAGCTCTTCCTATGTATGTGAGATTTTATCCGTCCTCTTTCCAGGTTATATTAGCACTGCTATTAACGATGGTCCAGGATGTTTGATGTTGCGATGCCCTGATCCATGCTGTGGTTCTGCTATTGGTCAAGATATGATTAATTTCTTAGCTTCTGGTGAAGACAAGGATAAGTATTCTCGCTATTTCATTAGGTCTTACATTGAGGACAATAGAAAGGTAATTTTTTATTTATATACTTAAAATGTTTATTATACTCAAAAGGAGTGAAACAGATTATCCTTACCTGTATCGTGCCCTTACCTTCTATGTTCTGTTTCTGATTTGCATTTTTGGCTTGAAATATTTATTAATATTTATGTTGGAAGTATATATTTGAAGGGAGGATGAAAAGTGGCTACATTGCTTTAGACCATATTGAATGGCGAAAGCAAGCCCTGTGCTGGACCCCAAATATCTATGGACCAATGCAGCTGGTCCTGAATAGTTGGGTTTTAGGCATAGCCATATAAATGCTTGTGGTAATCTAGGGATCATCAATAATTGAATATGTGTAATTGTGTATGCAGTAGTTATTTTGCTTCCGATACCCGCACACCCCCGTTACTTCATTGTTTCTTTTGCAACCACTGCAATAGCATTCATGATGCTACAAATATTTTCAGAAAGTTGTATTGTTCAGCTTCAATTATAGAATCTTTAATGATTATTTTGTAGACCAAGTGGTGTCCTGCTCCAGGCTGTGATTATGCCGTGGATTTTGTTCTTGGTAGCGGAACCTATGATGTTACTTGCGGCTGCTCATATAGCTTTTGCTGGAATGTGAGTGATTGTATATGGATCTATTTATATTTATATTTATTTATTTATCCCTTGGCCAAATAAGATCAGAACATTCGCGCTAATTAGTGCTTAACTGCTTATCAAAAGCACTTCCTATTATGTTTCGTACATCCAGAAACATATCTTTCTAGCCTCCACATTTCTTAAATTTATGGCACTTCATATGAATTTGATTTTGCAGTGTACTGAGGAAGCCCAT
Organism: Euonymus europaeus; assembly: GCA_963580455.1. Classification (NCBI taxonomy): domain Eukaryota; kingdom Viridiplantae; phylum Streptophyta; class Magnoliopsida; order Celastrales; family Celastraceae; genus Euonymus; species Euonymus europaeus. The sequence goes on from OY756964.1 coordinate 1,842,640, forward strand.
CGTCCTGTGGATTGCAGCACTGTCTCCAAGTGGATACTGAAGAACAGTGCTGAGTCTGAGAATATGAACTGGTAGGGAACAATATCATCAAATCTAAAGCCACCTTTCTTGTTATATGGAATCACTGAAGTTCGGATCTTATGAAAAAGATGGGTGGTGAACTGGTTCTCACATATGTCCTCTATTATGTTTCTTTTTCAGGCACTAATGTTGGATCATGTTTCTTTAATTTCAGGATATTGGCTAATTCTAAGCCTTGTCCCAAGTGTAAGCGGCCAATCGAGAAAAACCAAGGCTGTATGCATATTACATGCACACCACCCTGTAAATTTGAATTTTGCTGGTAAGCTTGTATACTTTGCTAGATACTCCACTTTTACCTGGAATCATTTTTTTCTTGAGTTCACAAATTGATTTGTATTTTTTGAGCACTTGAAATAGTTTTGCTGGCCTTGTTATCTTGTTTATCTTAACACAATTTCTCTTGTACAGACTTTGTCTCATTTTCTATCCCAAAACATTTTCTATTTTTCATAGTTATCTTCTATTTGATTTTGTTTTGCTATTATGAAATATTATTGCGATGATTAAGTGCTGCCGTGATAAAGTTAACATGATATTGCATGTGGATTTCACTTACACATACATGAAGGCTTTGCCTTGGTGCATGGTCGGATCATGGTGAGAGGACTGGCGGTTTTTATGCATGTAATCGTTATGAGACAGCAAAGCAAGAGGGAGTGGTGAGTTATATGATTCAGTTCTTCATAACATCTTAAGGACACAATTTTGTATTCTTGTGACATCGTCATTGAGAATAATAGCATGTATGGCTAATACTCTTTTTTTGTATACAGTATGATGAGGCTGAGAAGCGAAGAGAGATGGCAAAAAATTCTATAGAGAGATATACTCATTACTATGAACGATGGGCGACCAACCAATCAGTATGTTCAGTTCTTTTGAGATTGTGGTGTCCTAGTAAAGATATTGGAACTAAATTGCATTTGAATTTATGTGCTTAAGCTTGTTGCTTTGCAATTATTATGTGTTCTGTGAATCTGCCTGGGAACATAAATTCTTCCTCTTTTTAGTTGTTTGACAACATATTTTGGCAGTGTTTTGTTTTAGAATTTTCCTCAAACTAGAAGAAAATCATTGCACATGGTTATCAGCATTCAGCAGTACTGGTTATGTCCTAGTAGCTTTGAAGCAATTTAATTTATGTGGGGATTTATTGTTGTAATATATTTGGTGGGAACTTACTGTTTGCTTCAATGAGTTGCTATATAGTTGGAGAATCCCTTGGTTTTTAAAGCCTAAGGGAACTAATGAGACAGTTTCTTTTAGTAGTTAGGCATTCATTTTTTACTCCTTGAATTTTAAGATGCCCTGTGGCTTTTTATCCTTCAATCGGAAGACAAGCAAAAATGAGTGCTTTGTGCTACCATCCCTGGTTAATTTGGCTTGAAAGAAACAGCAGAAAATTCTGAGAAAAAAATGGGCATAGACCACTTCATGGATAATTGGTTGCAATCACAAAATTCTGTCTTGACAACCTCATAGATGTTTTTACTTTTAATGTAGATGAGACCTAATTTTTGTATTACCCTATCTGACATTTTTTTTATTTGGTTGGCTTGCAGTCGTGTTCTTTTCTTTCTCTTCTTTGGGATTCACTTATTAGTGACCATGCCCTTATTGAAATTTCTCTTTTGCAATCAAATAAAAAAGAAGTGTAACCATCGTTGGTAGAAGTTGCTGTTGTTTCAGTTAATTATCTTGCCAATCAATATAATCCCTAGCTGTTGTGTTTGGAGGCACGTTGGCTAGTTGAAAGTAGACAGAAGAAAATGGCTACTAAACCATAGCGTGGTTGAAACTTTTGATGCTTGCCTCTTTTACGAGACAACAGTAGTGGCTTTTGTCTTTTAAAATTAGCCATGTCTCTGATTTAGCGAAGTTCCAACCTTGTTTTGAGCCATGGCAATAACATATCAGATTCTTAATTTATTTTCTCATTGCAGTCTCGGCAAAAAGCGTTATCAGATCTACAACAAATGCAAACTGTGCATGTAAGTAGAGCTTTTTCATTAGTTGTTTCTCTATGGTCATGCTATTATAGCTGATTTTTTGTGCCAGTTCGGAAAATCTATTGTTAGATCTCGAGTTTGTGATTTGCCACTGGAAATGTGTTGTCTATGAGTTTGATTTTGCAAGTTTTTCTCTCCTCTTGAGAGAAAGTAGAGATCTGAAGCTTGTAGGATGCGGCAAGATTCTACCTGCTATTAAATTCTGTTATCCACCTTAGTGAACATTTTTCCTGGACCTCGAATTGCCTCTGATCCACGTGATCTATTAATTTAGTTTCTGGATTTCTTTTAGTTTGAAGAAGTCGGGGCTTAAAAAGGTTTTTGACTATGGCCTTGTAATCTAGTGGCATTGCCTCTACCAAGTAAAATGGGCATGGTGGAGGCCGTTGCCCCATTCTATTTTTCCATAGTTACAAATGACACCAATTATGATGATCGTGTTGATAACAACGGGAAAATAGTTCTGAACCTGAAAGTTCTGTATGGCTGTGAAACGTGCTTTGGTAGCAGTCTTTAGTTTCTTCTATAATGTGTTCATCTTTGCCAGAGTCTGGTTTTGCATTTTGTTATTGATGGAAAACTTGACTTGCAATGCTGATTTGTAGCTTGAGAAGCTGAGTGACATACAGTGCCAACCTGAGTCACAGCTAAAGTTCATAACAGAAGCCTGGCTTCAGGTAATTTGTGAATGTTGTGTTGGATGACTAGTTACCCCAGATGGTTGTGTTAAGCAAATTTGCATTTGTTTTTCTTAACATAAATTTGCGTTTGTCTGCAGATAGTTGAATGCAGGCGAGTTCTTAAGTGGACATACTCCTATGGATATTATTTACCAGAGTACGAAAATGCCAAGAGGCAGTTCTTTGAGTACTTGCAAGGTATTATATTTACAGTATAAAACCTGAAATCTTGTTTCCATATTATATGATCTAATAAACTGTCATGCAGGTGAGGCAGAGTCCGGATTAGAACGACTTCATCAATGTGCAGAAAAGGAGCTGCAGGTTTACCTAAATGGCGAGGGGCCTTCTAAAGATTTCAATGAATTTCGCACAAAGCTTGCTGGACTAACTAGGTCATTTTCAACTCTAAAACTTATGAGAGCTATGAATTTGTGTTAGTTTGACCAACAAAAATTCAGGATGCCATAATTTTTTTGTGGAAAAAGTTTTCCTCCTCGACACGTCAGTTTCGATTAGGATTCACTTGGTCTTATGTAGGATCTAGTTCTTCCTAGTTAAATGCCTTACAAATAGAGCTAGGCTGTCTGATTTTCTATTAGTTATCCAGCCTAGGTATGGTAAGCACAATTTTTTTGGTCACTTTGCATTTTGTAGAGCTATAGAGTTTCTGTCCTGCAGAATCACATGGCTCTTAAATCAGAGCTTCTCCTCACAGCCTCGGGGACAAAATTATTTTACCTGATTTTCTTCTGTTGCTGGGATATATCTGGATTTTTGGATGGTACTTTGGAATTTCTAAGTTATTATTAATATGTTAATGTCCTCACACAGTGTTACTCGCAACTATTTTGAGAATCTGGTCCGAGCCCTAGAGAATGGTTTAGCAGATGTAGATGCCCGTGGTGCCTCTAGCAGAACAGGAAGCTCAAAGAGCTTGGGAGGTGGGAGCATTCGGGGGAGAGGTGGAAAGAGCAAGGGTTCAACGTCCAGATCGAGTGGTCTTAGTAGAAATACAGATGATTCAAGCTACTGGTCTTGTGAGCACTGCACCTTTGCAAATGTCAAGTCGGCCACTATTTGTCAGATGTGCCAGGAACGTCGGTAGACCACATTTCCCAGAACGATCGACCCACAGTTGACCGGAACATGTTAATTTTTGCCAACTTAGCTGCCTTGTGAAAGACATCTGCACATTGAACGGGAGGAGAGGGTTCCGGCAGTCTATCTGAAACAAGAACTTTGATGCCAATACAAAACAGAAATAAATTGGAAGTGTGGAAAGGGAAGGGAGGAAATCATTATCATATGACATGGTGGAATCAGCTGTACATAGTTGCTGCTGTCTGCAGCCATCTTAACTTTATATTGATATGTCCTGTATCTGGTTCAATTGCAATTGTTTTACCCTTTGAGATGTTAAGAGTTAAGAAACATTCATATACAAGATGCAAAAATATTTGTTGTATGCTTGAATCTCTGAAGTCGATTGTAAAAGTAAAACCATTTGTGGACAGTGGGGCTTCATTTGTCGTAGATAGAAAGAATGATCTAGAGAAATGCCCCAGGATGCAGCATGTATTGTACTCGTATTTTGGAGAATGTTATAAAAGAAGGGTAGGGCTAGTCACATCACGACAATTTTCGGTTCCACTCCAAAAATACAAAAATACCAATGTCTCGTCCTACCCACACGGTATGAATCCATAAACCCTATTTCCCCTTTTCGTCCCTGTTTCTTCCTCTACTTCTTTCTCTTCCTTGCATGATCAATGATGACCCATGAAGCTCTCATCTCATTTGCGAAGGCCGCAAAATTTGGCTCTTCTATTCGGACCTCTTTGCCAAAAGTCAAGACTGTTAGTAAGCAAAAAATTGAGCTCCAAAGAAAGTCTTGCCGAAGGGGAGAGAAAGAAGAAGCGAAGGAGGTGGAAGAAACAGTAGTTAGAGCTTCAGAGATCTTCAGTGTGTGAGGAGCTAAAAGGGTTTATGGATCTAAGATTTGTGTTCTATGAAGATGATAAATATTCAAGCTTGGGAAAATCGCCAGCCAAACAAAGGGCAGGTAGCAATAGAGGCGATGGCAGAGGTGCAAAGGAGAGTTAGATCGATTCGCTAGAGAAGAAGAAGATGATCGCGGAGGCAGAGAAAATATGGAGAAAATGAAAGAAAAACAAGAAAAGTGGGCTGAGGTGCAATTGTCTTTAATTTTGAGAACTTAAAATTGAGATGTCTTCAGATTGTGTCTATTTTTAATTAAGATTTTGATAATAATGGGATGAGACCGATAATTATTGATGTGTAACTAGTCCCACCCTAAAAGAATGATCCATCGGTTATCACATGTATTTAATTTGTACTGAGATTTATTTTCTTCTTTCGGTTGGAGCAAGCTTGTTGCTTGGATGTCGAGAAGGTGTATGGTACACCATGCTTTAAGTGGCTTCATCTTCAGTAATCTAACTGGAAAAGCTCTCCCTAGCCAACTCATTTACCCTGATTGACGAGTAAAGAAATTATATTCTTAATTTGTTGAGGTAATATTCAAAATTGAGTTGCTGGTCACTTCTTTCAAAAGGTTAATGCATGTCAATCTGAGTCAAAGGTTAGAGGTATACGAGGCAGAAATTGTCTTCCAATTTAAGTGTGGTGTTAACATGAGCCCTGAATTCTTACAGGCATAAGGAAACTACCAAGGACAAAAAGGTTACTATTGTTCACGTATGACTAATTAGGGAGATTCTAGAGCAAGCACAAATTGCAATTATAAGACATTCAAGCACCCAAAGCTTCTAACTTTCTAAGTACAGGGAAACTAGTAGCCATTGCCTTGATCATCTTCCAATTTGTGGCAACTGGTTACTAGTTACATGTATAATTTTTTCTCCATGACAACACATTTTCAAAGTCCCAAACTTTGCCATCTTTCCTCGAACTTTTTAGGAGATAGCATTAGCCTACAATATAGTTTTGACAATGTGCCTCTCATAGCACCAGTACTAGTGCTAAATATAAAATAATGAGCATCACCAAACAAATTCAACAAAATCAGCAAACAATTTTCCTTCTGTCACCTTACTCACAATCACGAGTTTACTGTCAAACCTGAAGGGAGTCATGGATAAAGAGCTACACCCCTTTTCATGCCAGCGGGGTATACTTCTTGAAGAATCAACATGAAAATTAAAATAAGATGACGGATCATGAAACCAAGAAAATGAACAGAGGGCAATCCTAAGCACTAAAAAACGTAGTTGCACACAAATTAGCTATTTATCTTAAACACCAAGAGATCACAATGACTTTAAAAGATGACAAAACCTACTGGTTATTGCCGATACCAAGAACACATTGTGCAAGATGGGTCAAATATGGTTCCGCCTGGGAACTAGTGCTCAGCATTGGCCCTAGACTCTGGAGCTCTGCATTGAATTCCCTTTCAAATTTGATGCAAAATTTTGGAATGAATTAGAGCGGGTAAAAGAGAGAGTTGATCGTGTGCACTTAAGTGGAGCAAGGACTTTCTTCAAACTTACAGTATAGAATCAGCAACTGTTGTATTTTGAGTGGTTATTTTAATTGCCCGAGGTGATTTCCTTTGCTTTGAACCATCAGATGGTTCATCTAGTTTGGTAATGTCAATGGAAGATGATACCAACCACTGAGTTGCTGCTGCATACTGTAAGCACAATGATTTCAACCTCTCCACCTTCTGTGATTAAGACAAACAGGCAAAAAATGGGAACAGTGAGAACTGGAGAGTGGAGATCAATATCTGAGAAGCAATAGGAATCTAGTGAGTGATAAACTAGGAAGCACGGATGCGTGAAAATGGCCGACGAATCCGTGTCGGACTCGAACTGAGTTTGCGTCTAACGCGCGTTGACCGCGTCGATACAGTCAAATCGTCTTTGACAGTTGAACGACTCGATTTTGACTCAGCTTTTGACACACTGATGACCTAATTCAAAGATCGAAAGCCCTAAAACATCATCGCAAATTCTGGGTCTGCTTCGATTTCAGCCTCTGGTCATCCTCGTCGTCGTCTCTGCTTCAATTTCGGCTTGTCTGTTTTGAGATCGACTCATTTACAACTTATTTCACAGATCAAAGAGGTGCTAACGAGTCGCACAAACCTGATCGTTACTCTTTGGGTCTCTCTATTTTTTGGTACGACTTCGTAGCAGTCTCTATTTCTTATCGCCTGTCTCTATTGGCTATTTCTTCTCCTCTCTCTTCTATCCCTATTTCTTCTTTTCTGTCTCTGTTTCTTTGTTTATTTCTTCTCTTCTCTCTATTTCTTCCGGTCTGTCTCTTCTCCCTCTATTTCTCTCCTCTTCTGTCTCTTTTTCTTTATTACATTACAATATGCATGGAATTATTTATATTACTTTTTATAATTCTGGAATATATATATACTATTTATTTCTTTATTTGCCGAGTCCCCTGCACCGTCATTGTAGATTTTTTGAGAATTTACGAATCCACGTGTCCCGTGTCATCGTATCCGAGTCGCCGTATCCGAGTCGGTGCTTCCTAGGTGATAAATGTAGCAAAGCTTAAAAATAAAGCCAAACAAAATATAAAAGAATAATGCAAGTTCGATAGAGACTTCAAACTATCCGAAGTCTCCCAGTCCAAATAATAAAGGATTTCCTCTTTTTTAATGTGAAAAATTTGTTGAAGGGTGCCAAACCGAAAAATAGAAACAAAAGTTTGAATGGAATATTTCCTCCATGAATCCAAAACAAATTGAGTTGTTATGTCTGCAAAAGGGATATTATATCCTGTTTTTTTTTTATCAAGAACTGATATCATTAAACATGAGAATGGGGAATTACATCACAATCAATAAGATGAGAAAACCATACAGGGAGAGGATCTAACATAATCCTTTCTAATTCTAGGGACAAACCATACCGGGCTAGAGCATGAGCAGCCCCATTTTTATTCCTATTAATATGTTGAACAGACATTTCCTCAAAAAAAACAGCAAGAGACATACATTCCCTAATGACAGCACCAAAGCAAGACAGATCTTCTTTAGGAGAATTCAAAGCATTCACCACCTGGATTGAATCACTCTCCACTATAACCTTTGCCACACCCAACTCAATAGCAGCCAGCAAACCTCTCCTACACGCCACTGCCTCAATAACAGCAACATCATAACAGCCATAATATGGAGTAGCAACAGCATATACCAACGTACCCAAATCATCCCGAATAAGAATCCCCGACCCCGATCTAGAATGCTCCACATCTAAACCACCATCAACATTGTTATGTCGTTAGTAACAATTTAATATAATCTTATAACTGTACAAATAATATATAATTGACAAGTAAAAGTCGATCCCACAAGGAGTGATACTAATAAATATACAACCTAACACTTGAATATAATTTACACATAATAGTAGGGGGGGTTTAAATCTTATAACATAGAATAAAACAAACACATTAGTATTAAAAATAAGAATATTAAGTGACGAGTTTCAATTTCTAAAAATCCTTGCTAGGACTCACTATCCACCACAAAACAATCAAACAATTTATAAGAAATGGTAGATTGAAATTTTCAATAAGTATATGATGACAACATTCACAACAAGGTCATGGTCAAACTCAAGTTGTATGATTCTCTCTTAGGTGCATGTACAGTGCATGGTGTTTACCTCAGTACGTGTATTCTTAATTGAAATCTAGCATGGTATTTGCATCAATTAACAATTAAAAACCCAATAAGAGAAAAGAGAATATGAATGTTACAAGAATCCTAATACATGGTGTTTGTACTTAGATATTCAAGAATTGATTTTTCATAATTCGTTTAACCGAATTATATGTTGCAAATAAGAACATATTCAACAAGGTAATTGATCTTGTTCTACAACAATTAACTCTAATAGATGTTTCAAAGTTAGCTAAACAAAGAAACAACAATATTAGAATTCAAATAACATGGAAAAATCAAAATCATCATTCTTATAAGAAAATTTGCAATCCACACCACACAACTTATATAATTGAAATCATGTTTAGGGCTTCAAAGTTAAGCCCTAACTACAAAAGTTTAATTATACATAATCAAGCAAAATATAAAACATAAGAAATACAAGCTAAGGAATACAACCCTTTTTCTCCTTCTTTGTTCTTCCTCCAAAAGATTTCTTCTTCTTGCTTTGTTTCTTCAATTCTTCAAATCTTGGAATTTTGGAATTTTGAAATCTTGCAATCCTCCATCATCAAAGACCTCATTTCCTTTTATAGACAAAATATTATGTAAATATCATGATATTTTAAATACAAAAATAATAAAATAAAAAATATCACACATATAAATATTATACAAATAAATATCACACATATAAATATTATACAAATAAATATCACACATATAAATATCATGATATTTATTTTGGAAAAATGATGATGATATCATGAATGACACATATTTTTACTTATAGATCAAGAATTTCACAATTGCTTAGGTTAAATGACAAGGAAGCAAAATTTCATTTAAAATAATAAAGTGATGCCCAAAATAATATTTGGAGTTTAATGCACAAATACATCACTTTAAACCTTAATCATTTATAAATGCCTATATGTAATCAATTTTAGAATGTATATTCTGGCACTTATCAAACATTAATTTTTAAAATACCCTGTGCGGGAGGAGACCATGTACAAGAGTGGGAAGAAGGCACCCGAACCCTACTACTACCAGCCAACAGCCGAGAAGCTGCTTGGACACGCCTGAAATCATCAAGATACAAATCAGCTTCCTGAATGATTTCAGCAGCAGTAGAAGAGGATCCTCTAAAAATTCTCCAATTACGACTTCTCCAAAGATACCACATTACCACAGCCCACCTTTCTTTGAAGCTCTCCACGCCCTCTTGCAAGATATAACGACACCAATCTCTTACATTTTTATTGCCACGACACCACTGGTCATGTATGGGGAAAAAATCCCATACTCCAGAAGCAATAATACACCTCCCAAATACATGCTCATTATCCTCAACCTCGGCATGGCATATTCCACAGAACGGTTCACTAATAATCTTGCGATGACATAGATTTGAAATGGTGGGAAGGCCATTATGACAAAGACGCCAGAGAAATGTTTTTATTTTTTGGGGAACTCTAAGGGACCAAATGCAATTCCAATCACTCGGAGAATTAACGTTGCTAGAAGAGGCTGAACCAGCAGCAATATTGGATTTGAGCAAAAAATTCATAGCCACTTGATACCCTGATTTGACAGAATAAATACCATTCTTGGTATAATGCCAAATAAGCCTATCACTTCTTGGGACCAAAGGAAGAGGGATGCTTAAAATAGCATCAACATCTCCAGGAAGAAAAAGATCTTGAATGAGTGGAACATCCCATTGCATGAGTTTAATAAGATTAGAAACTCTAGATCCTACACCCAATCGAGTAGGAGAGTATATTTTAAAAGAGTGAGGTCGTGAAATCCACTTATCAGAATAGATAGCCACAGATCTTCCATCACCAATACACCAGCGCATCCCACTGTCAAGAACTTGACGACCCTCAAGGATGCTTTTCCATAGGAAAGAATGGTGAGGGGAAGCTTTAGCACTACAAAAATCACCACTACGAAAATATTTTGATTTCAGCACTCTTGCTGCCAAAGAAGAAGGATTCTGATAAAGTCTCCAACCTTGTTTAGCGAGCATGGCCAAATTAAAAGCTTCCAAAGAACGAAACCCCATACCACCCAAAGCCTTAGGTTGAGTCATCTTTTTCCAAGAAATCCAATGGATTTTCCGATTCTGTCCACCACCACCCCACCAAAAATTGGCCATCATACTATCAAGTTTGTAGCATAAACCGCGAGGGATTTTAAAGCAACTCATAGTATATGTGGGAATTGCCTGACATACAGCTTTGATCAACACCTCCCTACCCGCCTGTGACAACATAGATTCACTCCAACCTTGGATACGAGACCATACTCGGTCCACAAGGTTACTGAAACACCGGCCTTTACTGCGCCCAATGACACTCGGAAGGCCCAAATAACTAGATTGGTTGTCAACAACTGAAATGCCTAACCTTCGAGCCAAACTTTGCCTATCCACCAGATTCACATTTGGACTAAAAGAAATAGAAGACTTAGCCAAATTAACCATTTGCCCTGAGGACCTTTCATAAGTTTGTAAAACAGCTGAGAAAGCATCGATCTCTGCATCAGTAGCTTGCCCAAAGAAAAGACTATCATCAGCAAAAAATAAATGTGAAACCACTGGCCCTCCCCGATTAGCCCGAAACCCACCAATAGAACCATTTACAACTTTCTGCTGAATAAGGGAAGACAACCCTTCGGACACCAATAAAAATAAGTAAGGGGAAATAGGATCTCCCTGTCGTAGGCCCCTCGAATGACAAATAGCCTTTGTGAGGGAACCATTCACACACACCCTATAAGATACCGAAGAGACACAAGCCATCACCTTTTCAACCCAGACCAAGCTGAAACCCATTCTAGTCATGATAGCACGAAGATAAGACCACTCAACATGATCATATGCCTTACTCATATCTAGTTTGAGAGCGAAAGACCCTTTAGCACCCGAAGTTTTCCGGGACATAGAATGAAGAGATTCAAAAGCCACAATAACATTATCCGTAATTAACCGGCCTGGGACAAAAGCACTTTGATTTTCAGAAATGATCAAAGGCAGAATAGTCTTCAATCTATTAGCCAAAACCTTTGAGACAATCTTGTAGAGCACATTACATAAAGATATGGGCCGAAATTCAGACACCCGCCTCGGAGATTTGATCTTCGGGATTAGAGCAATAATAGTATCATTGGAAGATCCAAGAGAAGCCCCTTTATTCAAAAAGTCCAGGCAAAATTCAGTCACAGAATCGCCCACAATATTCCAGTATTCTTGAAAAAACATAGCAGGGAAGCCATCCGGACCAGGAGCTTTTTCAGGTTTCATCTGGAACAGAGCTACTCGGACTTCTTCCCTAGTAAAATTTGCTGTTAGCCTTTCATTTATGGCAGGAGTAACTCGGTTCTCCACAGCTCCAATGTCTGGAACTTCATTCCCCTCCACACTAGCCGAAAATAATTCAGAAAAATAATCAAAAAAAGCAGACTCAACAGCCACCTTTTCAGAAAGCCACCCACCAGAAGCATACTCAACCCCTGAAATATAGTTACGGCGTCTCCTTTGCGAAGCCCGCCGATGGAAAAACTTTGTGTTTTTATCACCATATGCAAGCCAAGAGTCACGAGACCTTTGTCTCCACAAGATCTCCTCCTTATCAAGCAACTCATTAATCTGAAGCTCAATAGATTTAACTTCTCGAAAATTATTCACAGAACCTTGTTGAGAAAGCAAAGAGCCCAACTGTCTTTTAGCTCGTCGAAGTTGTTGATCAACATGCCCAAATTCTGCAAAGTTCCACCTTTGTAAATCCACTGCAATCTTTGATAATCGGCCACCCAAATCAGACCTGACATTGCTAGAATTGGAATCCCAACCACGCTGAATAATAGAGCCACACCTATCATCGTTCACCCACATGGCTTCAAAATGAAAACGCCTTCGCCTGCACGTATTAACAACACGACGGTTGGACAATAAGATTGGAAGATGATCAGAGACGGAGCTTACCTCATTCGAAATTAAGAATTCAGGAAATCTAGCACACCACTCCGGAGAGCATAACCCTCTATCCAGCCGAGAGTATATTAAACAATTTTCACATCGATTACTCCAAGTATAACGGGGCCCATAATATTCCATATCAAAAAGAGAACAATCTGCCAACACCTCACGAAAAGCATGCATCTGCCTTTGAGACCTCTCAGCCCCACCTTCCTTATCACTAGACAAAAGGATCTCATTGAAGTCCCCCATCACTAACCAAGGAACTGGAATATGATTATATAACCGACGAAGCAATTCCCATGATAAATGACAATTGTTTGAATCTGGGTCCCCATAGAAACCAGTAAACCGCCAATCCTCACACCCTTCTTCAGAAACCCAACCATCAATATGAAACTTAGAGAATGATGACAATCTGAATGAGACATCTTCAGCCCATAAAAGAGAAAGACCACCCGCCAAACCTTCCCTCTCAACATGAAACCCATTCTTAAAACCAAGACGTCGTCGAATAGATTCAGCAGCTTGCCTAAAAAGTTTTGTCTCCATTAAGAAGACAAGTTTGGGTCCTTTTTCCTTCACTAGCTCATGAAGGGCACGAACGCTACGAGGGTTCCCAAGCCCCCGTATGTTCCAACTTAGAATATTCATGACTTTCGGCGAGGCTGCACAGCAGCCTTCGCCGATAAAAAAGCTTCCCCATCCATAACACCATTGCCACCAGTCACAGAAGCATTAAGAGCCAATTTGTGCCTTTTAGGAAATAAGCTTGCTAGAGGCAAAACGAACTCTTCATCACGAGCTCGCTTTGTCTTACTCACAGAGTGAACACTAGCAGTCACAGCCTTGGATCCAGAAGAAACACCACCCTCCTCACAATGTGGCTTATGTAGTCTTGCCTTCTTCTTCCAGTTCCTCCCTTTGGGATGAGCCTGTGCATCTCCACCTTGAGCCCCACTCACAAACTCCACCCCAATCATAGCAGCTAGCCCCGCCCCCTCTTGGCCACCGACAACCTGCTCAGATGAGTCTACCACAGCCCCCTCTGGAACACCACGATTCACCTCTATTAATAATTCCCCTGAGCACAGAACTCAAAAATAGAGTCCACCCCAGGGATTTGGAGAAGGGGTCGACCACTAAATCACCAGTCATGTATTAGGTAGTTGGCAAAGGCATTGAGATGCAATAAAAAATACTTCCTTTTTCTGAGGAATCAAAATAGTTCATCTTCAGAGGATTAGCCAAAAAGTTATAAACAGGTTATTTGGAGCCTAAAACCGTTGCAAAGCCCATGTTTCATTCTATCCTAACTCTGCCTGCTTGAGTTCATTGTTTTCTTCTACATTGTGAGAAATGGTTTCCATCAACTCTCTTCCTTAGCTGCTGGTTTCTTTTAAATTGAGATATCTACTCTCAATATATGACGATATGCTCTCTCTAAAGCGCATGGTAAATAATTATAACTTAATGATTCTTGTAGCTGACCCCAATTTATAACTTACCTAACCGACCCTTATATGTTCTGGAGACAGACTTTGATTACGATCATGGTGAGGCAGAGGTACCTCATTTGGTACTGAAGATTTAAAAGTTAAAGATCAGAGCATACCTTTGGCTTTAGGAGTTCAGGCAAAAGAAGCAGACATTCTCTTAGACACTTGTCAAGGAAAAAATCATGATGTTGGATAACCTGTTTCAGGGAAAGGAAAATAAAATCAACAAGTAACACTGAGCAAAACACATGCATCTCATGGTACACTAACCTATGAAACTGAACCACACAAACAGCAGTTCATTGGAATGCGTACATTTAGAGGACACTTAAATAAAAAAGATGGTTATGGCCGTACCTCATCAATGCTCTTTGCAGTTTGAAGTCTATTATGCATTACATGCCAGTTGGGTTCAAGAACCTGAGACAAGCATTGAAGTGGAACATCAAAATCTTGTGCCCACTCAGTTCCTCTAAACGTTGAGGGAAAATAGAAAGCAGGATGAGATCAGCTCAAGCCAGGTTAAAAAAAATCTTTTTTTTCCTTTTTAATTGACAATAAAACTTTGCAAGATTCCTCTCGCATCTTTGAAATATCAAAACAAAATCCAACAGATTTCCTTATTCATGAATAATTCCAGGAGCAGGCAATCTTCAAAAATCGCAAACTTCTACGGGACCAAAAAAGGTATTGTGTCTCAACCTTAATGAGAAAGGAGAGAGTAAATACATCCACAACATCAAAATTGGTAAAAGTAAAACGTGCAAGTGTTGGGTTTACTCGTTTCAAAGGTTTCCAGAACTAGGCAATAACCCATTTCAATGGCAATTCATGTCAACACCAGTAATAGCAACTAAAATGAAAGATGAATATAAGCAGTACAAGCAAAAACAATAATCATTAATAGATCAGGGAAGTATATATATATATAGACACATATACATATATATATTTTACAGGGTAAGAAAACGGAAGGTAAGAATTAGTTTGCACAAATGCCTTGATATGAAAAAAATGGCCTGAATGTGAGAGGTAAGTTCTACCTCACAAGTTAAATAGTGATCTATCTTAAAAGACAGATTAATGAAAGTTGTGTAATGATTAACATTCAGTTCAAGCACATCTATAGAGAAATAAATTGCTATGCAGATTTTCTGTTTGTCATGAAGAAGAAGAGCTAAACGATGGAAAAGCAAAATTAGGAATACAATCTTCTTTAAATGTATTCCTTCTTCTTCATCATCTAGCAATAACGGACCAGTGGTCCTTGACTTCACTAATGTTCAGGTATCATTGCAGACAGTGAAATTTGGAGCCAAACTGTTAGACCTCCCCATAACAAGACCACTAGGAACCGCAGTTGGTACCCAATTGTTGCCCTGATAAACTCCTGATTGCTGATGCTGAGAGAAGTAGTACAAGTTCCTTGCATGATTGTATGGATCCGAAGATGAGGGTGAAGATGAGGACATAAACATGTGCAATTGATCATCTCCAAATCCATTACCATTCCCTTTCCCTGCTGCTTGATGATGACTTTGATTGGCTATGACTGTGCTCATCAAAGGTATCACCACCTCTTCCACTCCTCCAAAGCTATGTTGATGTTGCTGGTCAATTGAACAAGAATTATCCAAGCTCATCATGAGCTGATGATGGTTATCATTATTATAAGCTGGGTGGAAGAAATTGTGGGTGTTATTGTTCCCCATTGAATTTATCTGATGGTGATCATCTCGGACTTCTTGCTTGCGCCAAACTCTGTTGCTGTTGTAGGGGTTCACCATACTGTAATATTGCTGATGATGAACTTGTTGCAATGCTGCTGAAATGGTGGTCTGTTTCTGCGGCCAGCAGTCAAAACTCATGAGCCGATTAGGATGATTGTGAGATGTGATAATGTCATGATGATGATCTGATGATCTCGATCTCTGCAGTAAATGTGCATCCAGTGCCAATGTTTCAGCTACAGCCTGCTCAACCTCCTTGAGGCGCTTTGCGGCTCCACCAATTTGCAAAGTGGAGCTCTCCAGAATGCTGTTGACATCATACCTGCTCATGTCAAAGTTGGTCACTGCAGTCAGCCCCCGGAATTTGATGGCTGCAATGTCATACGCTTCCGCTGCTTCCTCTTGAGTGCCTGTATATATATACGTTTTTTTATTGATCAATATATATGGATCGGATGAATCTAACAAGCTAAGCTAATTTATCATCTACATACGACATTTATATATTTTTACGAGGACACATACTGAAAGTTCCCAAGTAAAGGTCTTTGTTCCCAGCAACTCTTCCGATCCTTGCTTGCCATCGTCCATGCTGATGGTGCCTATGCCATGTATAAATTCACTACATATAAAGCTCGAGTACACAAAAACTAATGCTACCAAGAACGTAATTAGTGATGATCAATGGATGGCTATTAATTGAAGAAATCACACAATTCAAGAAGCTGGTGATGAAATGTTGCTTAATAAGTACAAATATATATATACACACATGCATACCTAGTTACTCCTCGATAGATGGAAGCACCACGAGAGAAACCACTACTCTTTCTACAACACAAAACAAAAAAAACATATATGTAAATTTCAATCAATATTTCATTTACAAATTAATTAATTTGGTCACTACGGCATACGTTTTCTAATAAAAGTTGTAATTTAAAATTTTGAAAATGAATTAGTCGGTAGGTACGTACCTTCGAAGGGAGGCAACGTACTCCTGCCTAGTCATGTGCTTCATTTCCTCCAACTCCTTTTCGTAGTTGCTAATCTAACATACATTTATCAATACAAAACACAAAAGCAAGCACTAAAAAATCAATCTCTTGGTTAAATGTATACACTAAGCTAGTGCTTGCAAACTTGAAAATGAACATGCATATTCCCAGTTTTCACGAGCACGGGAACATATTGCCTTCATTTACGAGTATTGCATGTCTCTGTCCCAACATCGGCCACTCATAAACAAATATATATAAACTTTTTCGCAAAAGTGTTGCTTAATTGGATGTATGACACTATAATTTGTCTTGTGAAGGAGCTACATGTTACAATTAATTAATAATACACAGAAAATGGAAATTACAATGAAGGTCGAAAATTTACGGGGAAATTTGTTGTGGTAGTGGTTCCCCAGTACTTGAGGGCTGCTATATCGTATGATCTTGCTGCCTTATCTTCTTTGTCATAACCTCCTGGAAAAGTTCATAATTAATTTAACATATCAATTACCTTTTCTTTTAGGGAAAAAAATCTAATTTTAAAATAACAAAAAACAATAAGAGAATAAGTTTGCATTGCATACCCAGGTAAACTGCATGCATGGAATCGAAGCCAAATTCAAGATTAGTCGATCCCCGAATCAAGAAGACATGAAACAAACACGGACAAAATTAATTAAAGAGAAACAATGTTATATATACCACCTAGCCTGCCTAATTAATTTAAGTTACATATATATGTAGAAACTGAATGCAAACAAATTAATTAAGAAATTAATAATATATACGCATATATATATATATACACCTTGCCTTCCCTTGCGAGTTTGCCCTTCTCTTCTGCAGCTATTATCCCAAAGATGTGCCTCATACCTTCCCGTCCATCTATGTCTGCGGAAAACCCCAAAATCAGCATACTATGTACCAAGAGATAACGATAACGTACAATAATAGTTGAGAGATTATTCAAAGAAATTAAACGAATGGGATTAACCTCGTTACACCCCGATATATAGAAGTCCTTTGTCCCAAAGTATCAATGGATTTCTTAGGCACTGCAGCCTCCCGTACTAGTGCTCCTCCAGTAGCAGCGGTAGTTGAGTCATTTTGCTGCTTATTATAAGCAATAGTACTGTTGTTGTTATCAGAACAAGAACTCTCCCCACCACCAGTACTACTCATGGAGAGGGACAAAGTTTGTGCACCACCACCAGCGCTACAACTCTTTGTCTCAGCCGATGGCGCAGGTTGAGGTTGGTTCCTGAGCCAAGTCTTGATCATGGACAACCCAATATTATTATTGCTGGCTTCTTCTATGCCTCCGTCATTGTTGTTAGTAATGTTTGTTGTTGTAGGAGGCAGCAGCTGATGATGGCAAGAAAAGTTGGATGATGAGAAGATGTAGTCTCTTTCTGTTGATCCTGCTCCTGCTCCTGCACTACTAGTAGTAGCGTCGGTGTGTTCGTGATGATGAGAGTGGCCGCCAAGGAAGTTCTCGAGCTTTGGTTCTTGGTTTTGGTTTCCATTAATAATAACATTGTTGAACATACACAGCTCTGATGATGAACCCTTGATATTCCAATCTAAAAGGACAATATATTTATCGTCAATATTACAAAATTACTATTACTGGTTTTAATTGCAGAGATTAATCAAAGAGTAGTACAAAGGGATTCTGATTAACCTTGAGAAGGAGTGGCAGTGTTATTCATGTTGAAGGCTTCGAGTAAGCCAAAAGGGGGAGGAGGAACTCCAGTGGCGGAGGTCATGAGATCGAAACACTCCTCCGATACTTGTTCCTCTTCTTCAGAGTGAAAGCCAAGCCCTGTGTTTTGAGGAGACAGGGAGAAGGCCAACCATTTATTCATGGAACCCATAGCCCTTAACTTTAAAATATCACTGTCGGATTCCAGATTTCTAGCAAAAAGGGAGCAGGAGAGCTAGAGAGAGAACCGGTCTCTGATTGATTTGGGAGAGAGCTAGTAGAGACAGATTCAGAGAGACGATCTCTAATTTATGCATGAACTAATACTATTTAAAAGAGAACGAAACCCATGGCTATTAGCGACTTTATGAGAAGGTAGAAACGAAGCAAGAAAGAAGAAACTTCAGAAAAATATCTCTTACCAAATCAAAATTTGAACACTTGTATCATCTCTGTCTCTCTTCTTAGACAAGGGTAGTTTCATATATTAGTACGCAAAGATATCTTCATTAATTAAAAATTATCTCTCTCTCTCTCTCTTTCAACAATCTAATCCTAGGGTTACTTAATTAGGAGTAAAGGGGTTAACAAAAATTAATAACCCAAATGGTGTTACGAGTGCTAGAAGTAACTTTAATTTTTGTCTGGTTTGTGGGTGTTGTGCTTATCTCCATCGATCATGCCTTTGAATGATATTGTTTAAGGTCCTAACACATTACATATATACACATGGGGATGGGGTGTCAATTTGTCATATGACAATAACCTAGCTAAGCCCTAGCACGTGGTTTCTTAGATTTAAAACATTTGCTCAATATCAACAAGTAATATTTTCCCCCTCTAGAGTAATTTAAAGACTGAAAAGAACAAGCTTAATTTGTTTAATTATACAAAATAATCATCCATATTAATGTGGGTATATGCGTTTATATATATATACCCCTTTGGGATAGTGGTAGTAAATTCTAATGTAAAAATAAAGAGTACTGATGTTAAATGTTTTTATCATTAACAGGGCATTGTATGTCCAGAAAGAGCAAATGTTTGATGAAGTAGTTAGCTTTTGCTAGTGGGTGAAGATTGTTTGGTGGTGCACAACACCTGTAGATCGATCGAGTGTAGAGGTAGAAACAGAGGACATGCACATTGCAATATTGCATAATATGACATGGCACATCTGACAAAACTCAAAAGAACCCACACGCATGCACCATGCACCCTCTCCACACCCATTTATTCACTTCTCACTTTGACACCAGTCGTATCATTTGTCGGTCGTCGATCTCCATAACATTATCGCATTATTCCATATCTACTCTTCTTATCTCAATATCCTAATCATCAAACTGCAGCTCCCCGGCCCCCGTTGCATACGGGAGTTTCATTCTCTCTTCTCTCTACATATAGTGCATGACTGACATAGATATATACTCACACTACTCAGTCACATAAATATATATAAAGGGGAGAATCCTGTGCATGTGCTTAGGGTAGACACGTAAATACATACAGGTTGGTTAAAATAATTAATATATGTAGAGAGAGAGGAAGAGATTAATTGCACCCTTATTTGAGGACATCAATCCTTGTCTTCTGGGTCTTTGATGCTAGTTAGGTACGTACCTGGGTTATTTCATTCGTAAGTTAATTTAGTATCTAATTTACGCTTTATTTATTTTCATTTATCTTCATCGTTAACTTAAAAACTTCTTGTATATATAAATGCAAAATATTTTGAAAACAAAAAAAAAACTAGTTTTATAAATTTTAATTATATATATTATATACTGTTCGTGTGTGTACAAATAAAGAGACTTGAATATAAAAAGAAAAGCGTAATTATTTAAGGGGGAGGTTGGCAAGAGTTGCAGAGAAAGAAAGAAGAGAGCGATTATTGATGATGATCTCGAATGTATCAAAGCGCAGCTGTAAGTTTGACCGTCGACCAAAAAGGGTATCTAAGGACAATACAACACATGGCACTCACAAACCCTAGTTTTTCCATTATTGTATTGTATACTAAAAACTAAAAAGCCTGTATAAAATAAAAATAAAACGAACGCTCTATCTTTCTCTCTCTCGGACTTGGTAATCTAAATCACATAATCATGCCCAACTCTTCGCCCTCTTCTTAGACTGAGAGAGAGAGAGAGGGAGGATGTGACTTTTGACCTAGGAACCATCTTTGATTAGGGTTGAACGAAATTACTCTCTTACCCTGGTTATCTATCTATACACCTATACACGTGATCGGTATGCTTGATTAATATACTCCATCGCCATGTGATGTGGCTGTCAAAGTTAAATACAGGCTTTCAAAAGCTTTAATTTCATTTACTATAGTCAAATCTCTACGAATACATATCTTGACAGTCGTACACATATACGTATATAACCCTCCATTTGGACTGTAGACACGTTGGATCATCGAAAAGGCCAGGGTTTATATATTATATATTGCGTCTTATATATCTATATTTTGCATTCAAAGTCAGAATCGCTATCTATATCTATAGATTTTTTAGTAAGGTATATATATTCGTGTGTGTGTATGTGCATACAGAGTGAGAATACTCGAAAGAACGCCAAGTGTTTATAGTATGATCTTGCCACCTCAAAATAGAATGACACTCACGTTTTTCTCCCAGTGATACATGTAATGAACAAAATTAGTTCAGGACCAATTCTCTGACACGTATACCTAGTCAGTGTTTGACTAGTAAAGGTCCAGTCAACCTCAATAATATACAGTGGCGGAGGCAGAAAATTTTAGTGGGGGGGGACAAAAATTAAGAAAACAAGATATCTTCATAACTTCATTTTTTTGTAATAATAAATGCTTAACCTTGTGTATAGGGGGTAAATAGTTTGGTGGGGGTTCGGGGGCAATGCCCCCGATTTTTTTTTTAGTGATATTTACAGAAAAATTATCTAATTTCTAGGCCAAAAAATTATCATCTATATAAATATAAGTCATGTATAAGTAACAAGTATACAACTTAAGAAACAACTACAACACATGAAACAACTCCAAAAAATACTACCAACATCGGGAAATTGCTAGTCATCTTTAATGTATAAGCCTGGAACAAGAATACAAGTTCGGAGAATAGAGATCGAGAAATCAAGTTCATATTTGATGTTTTGGTACAAAAGACAAAAGTAACATACTAACAAAACAATTAATTAATTACTGAATAAGTATTTAAAAAAACTTAAGGGGGCAAAAATATAATTGAAGTATATTATTACATTAAATTTTTTTTTTTGAGGGGGCAATTGTCCCCTAAAACACCCATGTGGCTCCGCCACTGATAATATATCTCCTCCTCAGCTCAGGCTCTTGTTGTTGAGCTGGTGGTCGCCATGTTCATGAGCTCAGGAGCTCGCCATTGCAGGTTCTACTAGAGATAGGAGAAAGTAAAAATGAAGTAATTACAAGGCTCGCCTAATCGTGAGATCGCCAACGCCAGAGTACGTCTCTTCATTTAATAGGTCGTTTGACACGTCTGTCAGACTGCAGATACACCCTTTATTGCGTTGTATCCTTCACTTAATGTTTTAGTATCACCTTTTGCCCTAAACCGCCACTCTAGTTGACCTGATAATAAGTAACTGTCACTTCAGTACAGACCTGTCTTTTCAGTTTCAGTTTGTCTTTTCGACGTCAAAGTACCTAACAACCCTTACTAAAAATAGTAAGAGAGAATGCTATAAATATAACCCCACCTCCACTGGAGGGAGGGGGAGACATTTTTCTGGAGAACGAAAACACACGCCAAACTGACGTTTCAGCCAGCCAAAACTTCCAAACACCATCCCTCTTTTCCCCGTCTCCACCACGGTTATTGTCCGTTCTCCTCCTTGGAACTGACTTGATCGTTGGAGCCCCAACGACCGGGGCTCCACACTCCGGTCTTTGGGATCTCACGGTTTATTGTTTGAAGTGTGTGCAGGGTTAGAAGATCCTCAGATATTTGAAGAAAGTTGTCAGGGTCCACTTGAAAGCTGAGCTGGTAAAATTCATCTATTGTAGATTTCGGGCTCTACAATACATATGCATCGATCAGCAGTCACCCTTTATGCAACGTAGATATATATATATATATATATGTACATGTGTGTGTGTGGCAGCGATCATTGATTAACTCTGAGTCTAGGCATGGGTCAGGCCATATAATCACATAGTAAATATAATAATCAATAACTAAGGGGGAAAAAATAATTAATGCATCACTTTCAGAGGCGTGATTCTGAATTTTTATTGCATTACTTGGTTTTAGTTTTTATATATTTTGGTATGCAAATATATACATTATAAGCAAGCACGGGGTTGAAAGCGTATCGTTGCTTTCGAATTTAGCAAGGCAGTGCTTTATTTTTAGATGAGTTTTCAACAAGGAAATGAGGGTTAAAATATTATGGATTACACAGGCCAAATAATTATTTTGTATGTAAAACATATATATAAATATATACTCTGAAAAATATATAAAAGATTGGCATGGCCATGGGCCCAGAAATATGGGTGCAGTATTGAAAGTTCATAAGCAGGAGGAGAATTGAAGGACATGCGGGCCATTCAATATACCATGCTCTAATTAGACGTACATATATACATGATATAATTATATACAGTAACATGCAGATGCGCAGCCCCCCACCCTTCCTTCTGTTGATGATTTGATTTCGTAGGACGCACTCGGAAAATTGTAAAATTTGAAGGTTTGAGAGTCATTTTTCAATATTATAATAACAAGTTTTAATTAGTTGCGTATAAGACAAAAATTAAATAACAAAAAACAGGAGAAGTGAAGAGTAGTATTTAATATTTATTTATACACATCTATTTATTAATTTGTATGATTTGTTTGTACATACATATAGGAAGGCAGTGGGGAACAGGGAATTGCATTGGAGAAATCAGCGGAGGAGCTTTACGCACCCGTGCGGTGCCATCTCGGAAACCAAAACCCTAGCTCTTTCTCTTCATATATATATAGTTATTATATATATAGTCACAAAATGCATCAACATCTGACATCTCTGCTTCTTTTTGCAACTTCTCTCTCTC
Source organism: Euonymus europaeus (assembly GCA_963580455.1). Classification (NCBI taxonomy): domain Eukaryota; kingdom Viridiplantae; phylum Streptophyta; class Magnoliopsida; order Celastrales; family Celastraceae; genus Euonymus; species Euonymus europaeus. The sequence goes on from OY756964.1 coordinate 1,866,087, forward strand.
TCTCTCTCTCTCTCTCTCAAACTCAAAAAAGTAGAAGAACAGATTTCCAAGAACACAGTAACTTTATTGAAAGAAGGAAAAAAATGCCTTATATGAAAGTATATTCATAAAAAATATGAATGCATGTACAAAGCGGATGCCAAGCAATGCAATATTTATGAGCCTTACAAAAAAAAAGCAATATATAATTATATATAAGAGTCTTAATTCCTAAAGTCAAGTCAAACAAGAGAGAGAGAATGGATTGGGTCTCATTTGTCGAAATACATACATACATACATATATATATATATATACACGAACGTATGCCCGTAGGAGTATTATTAGCTGATAAATTAATGGGCTGAAGGTCATGCCTGTCTGTGAGTGTCCTCTCGCATCCCAAATAGAATCTCTTTCATAAGCCAACAAACCCTCTACAATAGTGGTATTTTGCTGACCAATAAATTATATGAAAATATGTATTTTTATAATATTTTGTTGGGTCACTAAATTATATGAAAATATATATTTTGTCGATGTGATTTTGTTGGAAGATGTGTTTTACTGATATGATTGTATTAAAATATGTGTTTCAGTGATGTGGAAGATTATGTAGCTTCACTTTTTGTAAAAGATGTGAGACTCAGCATTGATTTTGGTGTATTTTTGTTAGTGTTGACCCAAAATGTTGTTATATTGCAGGTGCGTCAGAGATTAAAGTATATCAACTATATAATGTTCAAATTACACCAATTATTATCTAATTAATATTAAATGAAAGTACAAATTACCTTTGCACCTTTGTAATTCTGGGTTTCCCAACTCCACTGAAGTATGCTTTGTTGAGATTAAAAGAAACAAAATAGAATATGACATCAAGTATGAATTTACACAACGATAGTTAGTATTAATATTTGATAGTAATAGTTCAAAAACAAAGGAATCCTGTCAGATGACATACTGAGAATACAAAGTGATACTGAATTCACAGAAAGTGCTAAAAAACTGAGTCTCGTCTCTGTTTGTGCTTTGATGTCTTGTGTTCTTTGCTTGTTGAGTTTTTTGTTGATTGTTGATTCCTCCCTTTTCCTGTCTGACCACCTCTCTTAAAGTCTTCTTTTCGTCTGCTCGTAGTTACTTAACCTACTTTGCTGCCATGCATTTACCTTCTATCTCTTTGGGCACAAACTGAACTACCAAACCGTGATTGACCATCACCTTGGCAGTAACCGTTAATTCCACACCTTCATGCCACAGTGACCCATATATTGTTTATTGGATCCACCTTTTTAGGACCATTTATCACACACACTTCTTGTTGGACTTTAACACATATCATTTGGGCTGGTCTTTGTTCAGCATATTACATCATCTATCTGGGCCTTCATCAATTAATCATCATGGGTTTCTTTCACTTTGGGCCTTGCATGGGTATGGTGCTAACAATTAGAAATGGAATGGAGGAATGAAATATTAGATGTTTGAATAATGGTTTTGTATTGGGAGATGTGTTTTTTGATGTGCATATATTGATAAATGTGTTTTGCTAATGTAATTGTATTGAGAAATATATTATGCGAATTTGATTATATTGAGAAAGATGTTTTTGTGTAATAGAAGTGGAATCCAAAATATATTTTTGCAGGGCCAACAAACATGCACCATTGTGGGTGCTCAATTCTCTTCTCTCCTCTCTTTCTTTATCAGACTTCTCATATATATGCATATCTATACTACCTATAATCTTGGTGGGATTGAGGCCTCCGCAGAGCAAGTCCAAGCTTCTTCCCTGTAATAACACGTCCGGGCTTCTTCCCCGTAAACGCGCAACTCTGGTTCTCTTCGTCGAGCAACAACGACGTCGTTCTCGACCGGACCTTGCCACCTGAAATGACGTTGTTTGCCACACACGTGAACCCATCCTTCTCACACGACCGATTCACTGCTGCACTGACTTACCACCTCATAGACGATGTCTTCCCTCCTAAATAGGGGAGCTGTGTAGTTCGGTAAATGTAACCATATTTTCACTATCTACACCATTAACAAGGTTATATTAGATAAACCACTATTAATATGGATAATCCACCCTCCTCTCTCATTTTGTGACCCAAATTAAGCAACTGTTTTCTTCAAACAAGGCCTCACTCATAGCTGACGACCCATCTATGGTTCTCCAGCCCACATTGGGACAAAGCCTTATGAATAATATTGTTCTACAGTTACTGACAATATATATATATATATAAACATTAAAAAATTATGCATAATTGCGCTTCTACATTGTAGCTTTATTTACAGATCATAAGTAAGGTCGGTCCTTTTTCTTCATTTTCCTTTCCAGGACTAATCGACTAATTGTGTTGTGTAAAGCTCACCTTTCACTAGCTTCGAACAGCAGAGAGGAAGATTGAGGAGAGAGCTAGCATAAATTTCATGCGTTGATGATGATATCAGTATCTGCCACTTTGGACGTCTTTGAATGCTTCTTCACCACATTCTCATCAACTCCCAACCATTTCTAGATAAGTTGAAACACAGACTGGTTGCTCAACAATCCCCTGTGACTAGCATCAACTCCTACTATTTCAGTTGCAGCAAACCCATCAGCCTGCAACAACAGAAACCACGATACACATCACTTAAACTCAAGTATCACGTCCCCTACATGTATAGGGCTCAAAAGATAATCATTTTCTCTGTGTGCTCGCTCATATATTCCCTAAGCCTCATGACCTGTGTACGAAGAATTCCCTTGATCGATATTTCGGCCATGCAACAAATCAAAACCAGCTACTATAAACATTTTGAAGTAGACCACCTAATCCTAATCTATAAGCCCCAAGATTATTTGACCAAAAAAGTTTCTTACTAAAAACAAAATGGAATGGAAGGACAGAACAAAAGCACCTTGACAGATTCTGCAGGAACAGTTCCATCTCCATCCACATAAGAATACTGAGGCTGCAGCAAACAAAACAGTTGAAAATGCTCAAACCATGTAGAAACATAAAACTTTACGTCATTAAAAGAGAAGTTTTTTCCTGCATCAAAGGTATATGAATTCAAGTAACATACAATGACATTTACTAGCAGCATCGACAAAATATATTTTATAGCTTCACTTAAGCCACCACCACATCAAAGAAATTTTCAAAAGAATCGGCTCATTTACCAATGTGTAGCATATTTTGGACAAGTCCTCAATTGGAGATGTCTCTGTACCATAGCTGCACAGTGACATACATCATTATGTCAACATCACAAAAACATTAATTATTATGTTCCTGACCTCAAGAAATATGGTCATCAAGTCGAGCCAAATGCTATCATGAGTCATGACAAATTAAAGTAGCTCCTCATGTTGCCTAATGTTAACGGCTACAACAATGTCCACTAAACTTGGCAAGTCCGGTAAAATTAGGAGCCTGACCCAATGCACAAGGCTCACGCCTGTGAGGCATTACCATGTATTATGTAGAGGTTGGAACCCATGAATGTTTGTTTACCTAGGTTCATTCCAAATGCATTGTCAACCTCCACATTTCTTATACATACATGGAAAATGCAGGCAATGCCTTCAAACTCACAGATCAGCTGACTTCACAAATTAATTTTGCCACATACCGAATATCAAAAGAAGTGTCAAATGATGTTCCATAGATGTTGTAGAAGCAGATCCCAGGAGGCAATTGGGCAGAATTGAGAAGCTGACAAGTACTGGAAGCCCAATTGAGGATAGAGAGGTTGAATGATAAAGCTACAGTGTTTCCATCATAAGTTAGCTGTGAACAATGCGAAATGATATTGGTCGAGTCTGTAGATTCAAAGAAATAAGAGATTGATTTGCAGTACAAGAACCACAAGAAATAACCTAAAATTGCAAGGCTGAAAGTAATCAGGGGTATTAGACATAATAGAGCAAATACGTATGCTACAATTCAGCACAACTTCCAATTTTCAGATGCAGTTTAACACCATTATGAAATCTTCAAAGGAATCAAGAGAGATTAAAAGCATGCTATACCTCATTGTGCCTCAATGCTTCTTCGAAGATAGTGGTGCTTTCAAATGAGCCATAAGACTCCAGTTTGACAGATGTCTCTTCATCATTTGATAGCTTTCGCCAGACTTGAATTTGTGGTTGCTTTTCCCACTTAAATTTTGGATTCGGCAGCATCTCGTAAATTGATGGGCACTCAACCAACTATGCAAAAAATATATGGGATACATATTTGTCACTTCAAATACCCAAGCAAACACTGAAACACTTTGTAGTATTATTGATAGCTACCCACCACTATTATCTTTTTCTAATACAGGAACAGAATCACTACATGCTATATAAGTACACATTTGCTTTGCTTTTTGAACACCACCTTACTTCACAGAGAACACAATCAGTTATAACATAGCGGGAAAAAAGTTAAAATGATTAAAATGATAAATTACCAATTGGTGCATTGTCCACCTAGATACAAAAAAGTAGCTTTTAAAGCCTTCAACAAACTGCAATCCAGTCAAGAGAGAATTATTTATGCATCCCGGTGCACATGTCAAGCATACTTTAGAATGATATTTAAACATACTTTAATGATATTAAAAGAGAACAGAAGAACGAAAAAAAAAAGAACTAGAAACCAAAGCATTCCAAATTACATAAACAAAGTTCAATTAAGAACACGAAAATTGTATCAGACTGAAGTTCTTAGGCAAGTAATTTTATGTATGTTTTAGAAATGTTCTTGAGGCTAAGAATGTACAATTTAGAGAAATTACCTTGAAAAGGGCAAGCGATGCAGATCCACTTGCTTACAAACTTGGAAAATACCTGGAAATGAGCAATCACAATCACCCATATTAACTCAATTATGGCACATGAAAAAATTCAAAGTTCTCACAATGCATTATCTATATTCTGTCAAAAATAAAGATTTTCAAGAATGGATAAAAACATGTGCACATCATAATAAAGAGTCATGAAACAAGAAATGAGCAATCCACCCATTGAGTGTGAAATTATATTGACTTTTCTATGACCAGAGGCATTGTATGCAGTTTCCAACTTTTCTTTAAGACCTTCCATCAACTTGTCAATCCTGCAAACGATACAACATTTACACTGGTGAGGAAAAAAATTGACGATTAAGAAAGAGTTGTCAAGATATTAGTGCTATGCTTTGAGAAAACTTGGTCGTACATAGTATCATGTGGGAATTGTACAGAACAAAAAAGAAGAAGAAGAAGACTAACAAGAACACTATACCTATTGCTCTGGCGAAAATCATAACCATATCCAAACAATGTAGTTCCCTTCTTGTACCCACATTTAACTAGCATGTCAATCATGTCATGGAAGTGATAGACATCCGTCAAATGTATAAGTTTTACAAGCTGGAATATCAAAAAAAATGTACCACCATCAAAAAAGATAGATGATATTTTTTATTTTTCTGGCAGATAATGATAAAGAGATGGAAACTTTAAGGTGAACCAATGATATCAGATGTTATGAAGCTCAAGTGAAATACGTATCCCAGACAAAAATATTCTTTTGCACGTGAATGAAAAAATCGTAGAAATTACATTCTAAGAAGCAGAGGAGAGCAAAAACCAAGTGGTGAAAAAGTGATATTACTAATCGTTTCAATTATTGTGGGGTAAAACTTTCAGCCTCACCAACAATGGATCCAAAACATCGATGGCGTATAGCCCATAATCATCATCGAGTACCACAATTTCAGTTTCATCATCCAGTGGTTCTGTATAACTTGAAGACATCAATGTGAGCTTCTAAGAAACCAATTAAACAAACAGAATCTCCAAATACTCACCATCATCAGAGCCTTTATCTCAAAGAGAATCTCCAAAACACAGATATCTCCGTTGAAACTTCTATTCAATTCTACAGATACATGTACCCAAGCACAAATATAAATGGATATATAAGACGTGTTTGAGAATGAGTACTTAAGTAACCAATAACCATGAAAGAACACAAGAGTCACACTATCATACACAGATGTGTATGTGTGATGGTGGTGGCTGTGACTTTGTGAGAGCAAAGAGACAGAGAGGAACCTGTTTTGGGATTATAGAGAGACCATACCCGCTTCTTGAACTCCAACTCGGCTAGGAAGAGTTGGACCCATAACCGGGTCTGAAACCCGTTCTTCTTCCCCTTTGAATGAAGAATTGAGCCCCCGATTCCTGATACCAGTAGGATCGGGTCGAGATCCTTCTTCTAGGTCTTTGGGTTGTCGAAACACGGGCACCTTCCGAACATTATTGAATTCTACTTGACTTGACTCGAACTCACTGGAATAAGATTATGTGGGTATAAGATTTTTAAAGGTGTGGGAGTCTGGCACGGTTGCTCGGAGAAGGAAAGCAGAATGGACCCTTCTTTCATTTTAACCCTTCAACTTTCACTTACTTTGCATAAACGGCCAATTTGGGAAGGACAAATTTGTAAGAAGACAAAGTCAATAAATGAAAATGTTACAAATCAAATCAATATGGATAGGACTACTCGTGACTTTCATGCATTTTACGACAAATCAAATGCCACGTCGATATCGTTTTATATTTTACGTGGAAAATTCATTGTTTTGCAACTGACAGCTCTATCAATCCATTTGTGGAGAGTTTTTGTCCGTAGGGACCTTTTATTCTATTCACTACACTAAACAGTTGAGGTTCTTCATAACAACTTCTTTAGTTGATCAAAGGTAAAGACATTGTTGAATCATACATGATACACCCTGATATTACCAAAATGTTTCTAGCAATGAGGTTATAACATGTGTCACTACATAGCCTTTGCTGGACCAGTCCATGGAGGCAACCTTTAGGCTGAGGAGGGCATCTCGATAAGAGTCATGTAGCATTTGGCTTGACTCCTCGGTAAACCGAGGGGGAGCATGATGCTACATGGTTACCTGCATTAATGATGAGACTAACCTTGAAGATAATTATTATTCCTATTGAGAGAAAAGTTCTACTGAAGCTCAAATTCCAGTGATCAAAAGATCAACGGTGTAAATGGCGGGAAGGAAGAGTCTTATTCCTACTCAATTTCAGACTCTCCTACTCTTATATAAGACTCTCAAAGTCAAGTATGAAACTCTCGAATCACAATCTACACTTTTGCTTATAGAGAGCTCTGGTCCACCAACCTCTCCTAACTTCTGAGTACAAACTGATTTGAGTATCGGAGCGCCAACACTAGATGACAACCTCTAATGCGCCCTTTAGCTCATGTTTACATACTGCGTAGAAAGAATCTTCACTCTCGATTTTCGTGCAGGGCAGCAAGTCTAACAGACTGATCGTTTTCTTGAAACTGACATCTTTTTTACATCATTACAACTAATTACATTCATTTACCCAATAAAACGATCAGAGTAGCATCTTTCAATTAATCAATAAAACAAATTTATGTGAAACACATTGACCCCCCAACCTAAAAACACAAACATACCACCGCATAACAACAACAACAAAAACTCCCTCAATTTCTCATATTGCTTTCGTCCTTTCACACATTTATCTTTTTATTTCTCAAAATATATGTTACATTTTAAAAAAATTACATATTTGAACTCATCGTAGAACTCTTTCCAACAAAATTCATATTCAATAGTTTTTATTTCATTATTAAATTAGTTTACATATCCCTAATAGTAAATTGACAGCTTAGACGCGATTAAAACTTACGGTTTACTAAATAGCACACAACTTATTTGACAGCTTATACTCTATCAAAATTTTCGCTCTATCCAACGGACACTTAAGTTCTTTTATGAAAATATGTGTATTTTATTGATTACTTTCAAATTTTTAATATTTCAATGCATCCTTCAAATAATTATGGACAAAATTATCCTTATTATAATAAATCTTCATGAACATGAAATATTCTGACATCATCAATTTTTTATTTTTTTCTTTTAAAAACTTTAAAATATTTTCTCACTCAAAATACAAGTCGTATTTTTATAAAAAATATAGAATCAAAATTAGCGCAAAAAATTCTTTCCAATGAGATCCATTGTTGATATGTTTAAATGTCCATTCGTCAAATCTTCTAAATGAATTTAAAAAAATTCTTAAATTTAACTAGAATTACGAAGATTTCTCAAAACTCACCCAAATAAATTAGAAGAGTTTTCAAAATTAAATAAAAAATTGAGAGAATTTCATAATATATATAAAAAAATTAAAGAATTTCTAAAAATTAGAGAAAACTCAACAAAAAATTCGAAAGATTTCTCAAACTTACCTAGAATTTAGAAAATTTCACAAAACTCATCAAAACAAATCAGATGAGTTTTAAAAATTAAGTAAAAAAAATCAGAAGATTTAATAAAATATATCAAAAAATTATAGAATTTCTGTTAATCAAACAAAAACAACTTATGAAAACTTCTAAACCCCAAAATCTTAAACTCTAAATCATAATCTCCTAAATTCTGAAATCATAAACTCTAAACATTAAACTCTAATCTCTTAAACCCTAAACTCCTAAACTTTAAAGTCTATAACCATAAATCCTCTGAATGTTAACAATTACATTTTTAATTTTGAACAAAAATTCTTAGAAATAATTAAGAGGAATTTACAAAAATAAGAAGAAAATTATAAAAAAAATTCTAACCAATATTCCTAAACCTTAAACCCTGAGTCCTAAACCCCAAAATCTTAAACATTAAACTCTAATCTCCTAAACTCCAAAATTCTAAACTTTAAACCCTATTACCAAAAATCCTCTAAATTTCCTATCAAAAAAATTAAAGGATTTTTTAAAATCAAACAAAAAATAACCAAAAAATCATATGATCAGAGGACTTCTCAAACTTGCCTATAATTCAAAGGATTTTGCAAAACTCACCAAAACAATTCATAAGAGTTTTTGAAATTAAGTAAAAAAATTCAAAGGGTTTCTTACCCATAATTCAGAAGATTTTCATAAAACTCACCAATAGGGTCAAAATTTGGTCGAGAATCATAGTTATTGCGCTTGTGAGCTCAACAATATATTCGGTTTCCAAAACAGTGGTTGTAGTTGACCGAATTGAAGGAGAGAAGTTTTGGTGGTCACGAGCTCATCTTTGTGATTTTGGTGGCTATGGTTGATGAATTTTTTTGTGGTTTGTTGAGTTTTTTCTCCTAGAAATCCAATCTTCGTTTTAGTGGTTATGATGACAAAAATGGTGGCAAGAAGACAAGGATCCATTGTTTGCAAGATTGTAGTCTTCAGTGATGGCTCGTTTGGGTATGAATTCTAGTGCCCATTTGTGGAGCACTGGTCATGTCCCAAATGCTTGTATTCCTTCCATTGATTCACATTCAATAACTTTTTTTTTATTATTAAACTACTTTAGATATCCCTAGTAGTAAATTGACAGCTTATACGCTCTACTATATACCACACAACTTATTTGACAGTTTATACGCTTTACAATTTATACGCTATTAAAATTTACGCTATACCAAACGGATACTGAGATTTAAAAAGTAATACATCCTAACTAGAGACGAGTCTGATTTTATATATATATAGTAGATGACTCCTAAATAGAAGAAACAAAATAAAAACACAAGTTGAGTTGGCTCCAAACTAGGAAAGTTGCATTTCAATTGTAAGAGGCTAGCAGGATATCATACATACATGTAATTAGCCACAATATTTGAAACAACATATATATTTTTCTGCAATAATGAACCAAACACCACAACATTTGAAACACATACATGTCAGTATTTGAAACAACATATACGCTACCAACATATTGTTAGATATATGTCATGTATAGCCAATTTAATACGGTTGTATTTGGAACATATATAATAATTGTACTGTATTAATTGTTTAATATAAATGGCAGTTTATTATATATTTGATATTTTTATAGTTGTATTAGATATGTCCGTAGATATTTGAGAATATGAGTGACGAGTGATCTCTAGTATAGATATCTTAAATAAAGTTCCTGATTGTAGAATTATTAATTGGACAATAATAATTCGGAAGATCAGTATACTGTTTGTTTCCTATAATGATAGGGTTGTGAGTCTCATGCAATTTAATATGAGATATTAAAATAAACAGTATGGGAGGTTTATTGTTGAATATATGCTTCGAACATGACTTGCTAAATAATGAATCACATGGAGGTTTATTTCCTTGTCAATGATTTATTATTTATTTATGATTGTGTAAATAATCCTTAGACCTGAGATGACATAGTAGTCTTGTATATGGGTGATTGAATTTTGTCAATGTTGGAAATATTTATTTATTAAATAAATATTAACATTTGATGGATTCAGTTAGTTATATATGAAGACTTGTGTGTAGTCAATAAGGAATCCATCGCCTCGAAATAAACGAGGAGAATATCCTATGTGATCCGGATATATATATATTGACACAGGAAATCCTTGGCCGAGGTTACATGATTAATGAAAGGTGTTTTCATTAATTATTTGCTTGTCAATATAATATTGGATCTGACATATAATTGAGTTAGTGGATTTGACGGATATCCATGATCCTCACTCAATTGGGATATTGTACAGTGAAAGGATTTAATTACATGGTAATCGTAATTAAATGTTCATATGAAAGAATTCATCACTGATTGGGAAGTCACGATATACTGCTAGGTGTCACTCGTGATTTATAAGAAATGATTAAAAGATGTTTTAATTAATATCAAAGAGTTTGATATTATTCTTATTGCTAATCGGTAATGAACCTAGAAAGTCACACATAAAGGAATCACGAATATTGTTAAGCTAACATTGGAAAGGTGAATTGTGTGGATTTGATAATTTACATGATATGAAAAATTATCGAATTATTAATTAAATACAGGTTTATTGTAAACCGAAACGGATCCAATTGATTAATGTACACTGCTAGCATATTTGTGATTAATTCAGAATGGGTCATAATTTAATTAATAATTTATTATAATATAATAATGAAGTTGTTGTTGATTGTCGACAACAATCAAAATTATTCACATTTTGGTGAATAATATATTATTATATATTATAATAATATTTTTCTTTTTAAAGGTTGGAATTGACACTTACATGTGTCGGGAAAATTCAATTGATAAAAGGAAAAGAGATGTGTTTTTGAAACACAACACACATAATTCATTTTTGTTGCAATATTCCAGAGATTGATTCGTGGTTCCGGTGGACGGCCTAGGAACTCCGTGTTATCGGGGATTGATAGAAAGTTTGATCAAGCACGCTTCAAGAGGTAAAAATCTTGTATATTCCGCTGCGTAATTTTTTTTGTTGTATGCCATATGCTAACACATATAAACTAAATTATATGCTAACTATAAATTTTTTTACCAAACACTACCATATATCGAACAACATTAGCATTTCCATGGTGGCCATGGGACTTTGAATATATCCTTCCTTCGTAGAGCCAATTGTATTTGGTATTCGAAATACACTATTTGTATGGTGTGGCATTGTATTCGGAGATGCATGAATGTTGCGCCATCAAAGCATATTTGACAAATTAAACACAGAGAGGATTCACAGAAGTACTCAAGAGTCGAGTCTTGCCGCATGTAAAGAAAAGGAACAAACATTCATGCTAGCTGACCACTCCTTAACCGCCCAATAGAAGAATGAGACGAAGCGGCTTCTTTGCTTTTCGTCTCCTGGAATCTGGAGATGCGTTACTTCTGTTTGAATGGAGAGAAAACATCTCGATCGAATAAAGTCTCCTCCTTCCCCTGGAGGCTTTGGGATCTGATAATAGTAATACACTGTTGGAAAAAAGTATTCGTTTCAAGTATTAAAAAAAGTTACATATGTTTTATGTGGAAAAATAAAAATGAAAATGAAAATGATGAGCACAATCTAATCTAATAAAACTGAGTAGTGCTAAATAGTCCAAATTTATGTAACCCAACAATTAATCCAAGTCTACATGGCATGCTTTGTAAGCAAATGACATGAAAAATTAAAATTTTGAAAAACAAAATATTTAATTTGAAAAACTCACAACACATTTTTTTATTTTATTTTTCTTAAACAAAATTTTAAAATATTTTATCTCTTAAAATACATATTAGATTTCGAAAAAATTACACATTCATGATCAGCAAGTAAATATCTATTCAACAAGATCTATCATCGATATGTTTTAATCACTCATTCTTAATTACATTGTTTTTTTTGTACTAATATGTGGGTTACATAGGTTCTAGTGTTTATTTATGGGTACCGATATGAGCTCGTATATCGAATTTTCTTACTGTAACCTAAACAATAAATGTTAAACCCTAAGAGGAACGGATTCGCTAAACCCTAACGGGATCGTGTATCGGATTTTCATGTTGTAACCTAAACAATAAGTGTTATAAACCCCAAGGGGAACGAATTCGCTAAACCCTAACGGGCTCGTGTAGCGGATTTCAATTTTGTAACCTAAAAGACTCAGATTCACTGAATCTCGACAGATTCACTACAAAAATCTTAAATATCTCAAGTGTTAAACCTTAGGGTCCTAACTATTATACTCTAACGAGTTCAGATACTCAATATAATTTCAATAAAAATGCAAAAAAATAATGAATATATATTATACTATCATAAAATAATAAAATTTCAGCTTGAATAAACACTTTACACATCATATATATGAACTACATTATTTTTAAAAATAATGTAGTTGAAAAAACACAATAAAAACTACAGACAATGAGTTTTATTAGAAAGATTTTTATACGCTGAGTTCGAATATGTATTTTTTTTTTGAAATCTAACATGTATTTTGAGAGATAAAATATTTTAATTTTTTTTTTATGAAAAAATAAATAAAAGCTGATTTTCTTTTGAAAAATCCAATATAACACTCCAACATGGAGTGACATGTAGACTTAAATTGAGTTGGGTTAATAAAAATTGGTTCCGTAACATTTTTGAATAAAACTACTTAAACGTCATCCTGTACCCAAAACTCGTTTGAATTAATGAAATGAAACAATAATAATAAAAGTTAAGTCCGATGAAGGACTGTTCACTGTTCATGCTTTTTTATTTTCATTTTTTGTAGTTTATTCGACTTGCTGGGGAAGCTTTGCTTAAACGAGAAGCTCTTCCCCGGCAAGTTCAAATATTTGTCACTCTATAAATCGATGTTGCAGTGATACAATCTCCCTCCCTTCATCTCTCGACCAAAGAGGCGCCATTTCTCCACTCACCGCATCGCATAAAAAGAAGTCCGTTCTTCATCTCCCGGTGAGTTTGAAATTTGAATGCTTGAGTTTTCAATTGGGTTGCTCTTCTTCTTTTTTTATTGATTTTCCTTCTTTGGAGATTGAGAGCCACCTCCTTCACCCACAGCGAAAAGCTTTCACCTTTTCCGTTGTTTGATAACCCTGCGGGTGAATCGATTTCTTTTCTTTTCATTTCGAGAGAGAAAGAGAGAGAGAGGGCTGTGCATCGTTCTTCAATCACTACCTACTACAGAAAGTTGCCTCATTTTTCTTTGCTCACTTGGTAACTTTAGTTTGTCCAACTCTTCATTGGACCGACCTTCTGTTTGTTGATCTTTCTTTCTATTTCAATCACTCGGTGACATCTCTTGTTAATTCTCATGGCAAGAAGATAGTGAGAGTTCTGTGTCGTTTTTGTCTTCTTCAATACTTTTGTGACTGGAAAGGGTTTCTCTACTGTCTTGTTTTCATTTCGTTGATCATTTTTAATGCATCTATTGAACAGATATGACACCAACTACCCTGGAAATTGACACGTCCGAGCAACCATCTGCCGATGCTCTCTCTTTTGCCAGAAGGTGATTTTCCCGTGCTTATATTATCTCTTAACCTTTGAGAAAACGTTTAAGCAGTCAAGAAACAAATTCCCTCGCATTCTTTTTCTCTTCCTCGCTCGTATCTTTTTTTTCTTTTTTCTTTTTCCTTTTTGTTTTCATGTACCAATTAAAGGTTCTGTATTTTAGATGGATGATTAATGTTTAAGTATTGTTTGTGATTGTTGCAGTTATCAGATTGAGGCACTGGAAAAGGCGATCAAGCATAACACAATTGTGTTCTTGGAGACTGGGTCTGGCAAAACCTTGATTGCCATCATGCTTCTTCGCAGCTATGCTTATCTTATTCGCAAGCCTTCACCATTCATTGCTGTATTCTTGGTTCCCCAAGTTGTTTTGGTTCGCCAAGTATGCCACATTTCACCTCTCCATTTAATTTGTTAGTTGTGACTGCAGAATTTATGAATAGTAGAGTTTCTACATTTGTAGTAGAAATGTAGAAGAGTGAGCCATGGCTTTTGAAGTTTGGAAATAGTTGGGATAAAGTTAACGTGGAAAATATGACCAATTTTCATTCTACTATCAGCCGTATAGTTGAATTTTCAGATCTGGCTGTGCGAAACTCAATTCAACATTTAATACATAGCCAATCCGATATAAATGGCACCTGAATGTCATAATCGAATGTGCAATTCGTAAGCAATAGACAGACATGCGTACATTGTTACTTGTGCTACAATGGATTCTAAAGCGATTATACTGTTAAAGCTTAAAACTATTTCTGATTTTTTCCCTTGTGGTTTTGATAATTATTAGCAAGCTGCAGCAGTGGAAAAGCACTGTGACTTGAAAGTGGGAATGTATTGGGGAGATATGGGGGTGGACTACTGGAATGCTGCTACATGGAATCAAGAAATAAGCAAAAAAGAGGTGGAATATTCAACTACTCTTGATTTATTACAAGCTGCTTGATCTTAAAATCAATATTTGTTCATAAAAAAAAAGCTTGTTTGTTTTTCCTCACTACGATCTCTCTCTTCATTTTAGTTTCAGAGATCTGTGTACCATCAAAAACTTATAATCACCTGCCCAGTAACTTTTGTCTTTTGCAACTTCATAAATTGGGATTAAGTTGAACCATATTAAAACGTTTTTTCAATGGTGCCCAATAGCTAAAACATATTCATTTCGAATAAAAGTAGCGTTACTTATGGTGGACTGGTTGTGGCAAGATCACTGGTCAGTAAGAGTTTATGGTTATTTCCTTTTGAGTTAATCAATACTCACTCAATATTTCAACCACTTACGAATGACATACCAGTTAGAATTTTTTTATGACTTACCAGTTAACAGTTTAGATTTTAGTAGATGACAATGGTCTTCCTTTCTGTAGGGAACCATCATGTGGTTTTCTGATGTTATATTTACAGGTACTTGTGATGACGCCACAAATTCTGCTTAGTGGCCTGAGGCATAGCTTCTTCAAACTAGAAATGATAAAGGTTTTAATTATGGATGAGTGCCATCACGCTAGGGGTAAACACCCCTATGCGTGCATTTTGACGGTGAGTTACATGCATGGGTGTTGTGATTTTTGTGGCATCATAATGATCCTGAATTCTCCATTGAGTTAAGTGCTTATCTTGTTCTGGGTCTTTCATGGTAATAGAAGCTTATGTCTGCTGGGAAAAAGGTTTCTAACATGTATTGTAATGTATTATATTGTTTCTTGTAAAGCTTTTGCTCCATTAGTCCCGGTATTTTTTTTTATTACAACATAAAACTTTATTTGAAGATGCTTTTTTAAAAAGGATTCAACATTCACAACCCACAATAAAAGGAAACCCTCGTTTCAGGATGATTTCCTTTCAGCTATGTAAGTTTGTGTGTGTTTGTGTATGCTGGTGTCTGTGTATCAACTTGTGCTTGCATTTGTGTGAGTCGTATATGTGTAACTATTGATGGAATAATTTTCTAAGTCTTTGAAGTATTTGATTGCAGGAGTTCTATCATCATATTATGAGGTCTAATGACTCATATCTTCCGAGGATATTTGGGATGACAGCTTCTCCTATAAAATCAAAATGTATATTGTATAGTTTGGAATGTATCCTGTTATTTATTCACTTCTGTTCATTTCGTGCTCTCCAACAGTGTGATCAGGCTTATGATTCTGATACCTTTTCCTTTTTGTCTTTGATCTAGGTGAACCCACCGAGTTAAGATATTGGGAAAAAATTAATGAGCTGGAGGCGATAATGAATTCAAAGGTTCCTTATGTTCTTTTGTGTTTGATTTTTCACTTGAAAGATATGTGCATGCGGCAATGCGCTATATTTCTAAGACCTGCTTCCACATTTGCTTTGATCAAAATAACGGAAACTAGCAAAATCGTGTTCTCTGCTTTCATCAGACCAGTTCCCCAGTGATGATCCTCTTAACTTTGAAATTAATGTAATACTTAATGTCTTAATTCAACTTTCCTTTTTTAAGCATGCATATGATCCATGGACGGTGGTGCGACACATTGCAAGGAAGTTGTGTGGGAATAGACGAATAGTTTAGAATCCACTTAATTATTAATCTTGTGTGTTTGCTGTGATTTCCCTCTCTCATCGCCCGCTTATTGTATTTCTTGGATTGTTTCGTTTAGTAGTTCACTATTTTTCTGCACTATATTTCTCTGTCATGATTGTGAATATTTCTGTACGTATTGAAGCGTGGTTATG
Source organism: Euonymus europaeus (assembly GCA_963580455.1). Taxonomy (NCBI): domain Eukaryota; kingdom Viridiplantae; phylum Streptophyta; class Magnoliopsida; order Celastrales; family Celastraceae; genus Euonymus; species Euonymus europaeus. Next base: position 1,882,614 of record OY756964.1, read on the forward strand.
TCTATAAATATGATGTTATTGGTTTTTTGTATATCTCATTTGTTAGAGTTTTGCCTTGTATTAATACCAAATGATCAACTTGTTTTTGCTGTTGAAGGTGTACACATGTTGCAGTGAATCTGTGCTTGCTGAATTTGTACCATTTTCAACCCCAAAATTCAAGATTTTCAAGCACATGAAAATTCCTTCTGCATTATATGGAAATTTAATAGAGAAATTGCAGATCTCAGAAAAAAAGGTGCGTCTCTCTTTAAAATCGCCAAGTATGCAGCCTATATTTAATGCTTTCTGTTTAGAATGGTAACCAACCCAGCCCTGAAGTTCTTGATGTAATGCATATATGGATTTGCTGGCTTGCTGCTTCTCAGTATGAAAACTCATTGAGGAATTTGGATCTACGTCAATCCACTTTGTCATCGACATTGAAGAAAATTTCAAAGATACGCTCAAATTTGGCATATTGTTTGCAGGATCTTGGTGTTTGGTTGGCTTTGAAGGTATTTAGGTGGAATGAATTTTTATTGGCTATTATTTCTCTGGTTAAAAAGATTGCAAGTGTTGAGGTTATGCGTGTGTGTTTCTGTTGCAGGCTGCAGAGTCATTGTCTTGTTATAAAAGTGACTTTTTTTCATGGGGCAAATTAGATGTTTTTGGTGAAGAAACACTTAAAAAATTTAGCCTGGAAGCTTCTCAGACATTTGCAAGTTACATACCACCTGGTACCATTAACTTCCTTCACAATTTTTTCATTTGAGATTCCAATTTCTCAATATTTTGCTCACATTATTTGTCTGTGTTTTCCATTTCCTCACATGTAGGTCTTAACTGGTCTATTGGTGATAATATTGAATCCAGCTTGGATGCAGGTCTAATAACTACCAAAGTTATGTGCCTTTTCGAATGTCTCCTCGAATACAGGTTGGCATATCATGCAGCCTTTTTTCTTCATGAATTCAATGTGTTTTTTTAACTTTCGACAAGCTTTCTAGCTTTACATGGAGAATATTCAAGTTATTGTGGAATTTCACTTTCAAGTCCATACAAGTTATTAAGAAATCTGCATATACTATTCAAGACTTTATTGTTCATATGATGGGAAAATAATGTTTTAATAATATTTTCTAAGAGGTAATATCCAAAGGAGTGAAGAAGAATAAAACCAAGCGGCCATTAGACTACAATAGTAAGCCCAATAGTAAGCCCAATAGTAAGCTGTAGACCATACTTATGATATGACATCGTGTCTTGTATAATCAGTATCATCTACAACCCTTTTATTGGATCTACTTTGAATATTTTATGATGATATTATGTTGTGCATTTTTACAACGCAGGGATTTAGATGACATAAGATGCATAATTTTTGTGGAAAGGGTCATTGCAGCTGTTGTTCTTCAATGTCTATTGGATGAGTTGCTTCCAAAGTACTGTAGCTGGAAGACCAAATATATTGCAGGAAACAACTCCAATGTGCAAACCCAGACAAGGAGAAAACAACATGAAATTGTAGAAGAATTTCGTAGCGGAATGGTGGGTTTATATCTTATACTCCATCCGTTAAGTGTGAATTTTATTTGGCATTGCCCTGTTTATGATGTGGAATGACATCGTAGGTGAATATTATTGTGGCGACATCAATTCTTGAGGAGGGTCTGGATGTTCAAAGTTGCAACTTGGTCGTTAGATTTGATCCGTCTGCTACAGTTAGCAGTTTCATACAGTCCAGAGGTCGAGCTAGGATGCAGAATTCAGATTATGTCTTAATGGTGGAGAGGTAGCCTTCTGTTAATTCAAATTTCTCCCAATGCTTTCTGGTGTTGTACGGAATGTTTGCACTGAAATACACACTAGTTTATATATGCACATGCTATTTGCATATAGCCAGTTCATAGAAATTGCCATTGTTTGATCTACCTAACCTGGAGAATTTGTGTTGCCATTAGTATCTAATAACTTGAGTCCCTTTCTGACTATCTGCAGTGAGGATTTTTCTACACTTTCTCGAATGAAGAATTATCTTGCTAGTGGAGACATAATGAGAAAGGAGTCCCTACGCCATGCTCATGATCCTTGCCCACTTCTCGAAAACGATCTATTCGACGAGGAGTTTTATCGTGTTGAAAGCACTGGAGCTATTGTAACCCTTACTTCAAGTGTTGGGTTGATTTACTTCTATTGCTCACGGCTCCCTTCTGATGGGTTAGTCAATTCTGTGCAGATCTCTTCATCAAGATTTCTTCTGACAAAATTTTAGATAATGTTCTGCATGTCAACTGAATGTAAAGACTATTTTTGGTGCTTTTATTTTTCTTTAGATACTATAAACCTGCTCCAAGATGTGTGATAGTCAAGGAAATGGAGACTTGTGTACTGCATCTTCCCAAGAGTTGCCCAATTCCAGCAGTTACTATGCAGGGTAACGTAAAACTTCTAAAGAAAAAGGCATGCCTTGAAGCATGCAAGCAGCTCCATCACGTGGGTGCTTTAACGGACAACCTTGTTCCTGATATTGTAGTTGAAGAAGCTGTCGCACAAGGACTTGGTAAATCTTATAGGCAGCCTTCAATGACTTGCATAATTTCATAATATTTCCTTGTTAGAACCCCATCTCTCTAGGCTTTATCTATCAATTCATACATTTCTTTGACCGGTAATTAACTGTTGCACCCAAGTGGAATCTGAGATCCTGGACATATTGTAGTTTCTCCTTCTAACCTTTTCATTTAACTGCTCTCTGGACAGGACTTGAGCCTTACAATGATGAACAACACTGTTATTTCCCACCGGAACTGGTCAATCAGGATCCATACAACTTGAAGAAAAAATATCACTGCTACTTGATCAAGTTGGAGAAGAACTTTACTCATGAAATTTCTGTTCATGATGTCATGCTCATACTAGGAATTGAACTTGAGCCTGATGTTGGAGGTACAAGTTTCCCTCTTGAAGTTAACAGAGGTGTGCTGATGGTGAGTTTGAAGTATGTCGGCATTATACAACTTAAACCAGAGGAGGTAGTACATTCACTCTTCTTTTTTGGTATGGTCACATATTTAAATGTTCAAATAACTTGTATTTATGAATTTTTTATTTTTTGTGAAATCATCTACAGATTGTTATGTGTAGAAGGTTTCAGGCCACTCTTTTCAGGGTTCTTATGGACCATGACATGAATAAATTATTGGAGATCAGGGATTTTCAGTTGGAGAATGATCTTGAAGTTGATTATTTGCTTCTCCCAACTATCTACCGGAATAACAGATCTATCATTGATTGGTCAACTATCAGGTCTGTGTTGTTCTCATATGCAACTACTTGGAAGGATCACTTGAACTGTCCTCACAAGGGTCATGCTCATGTCATACGGACCCAAAGTGGTCCGGTATGCTCATGCATGATTGAGAATTCTTTGGTCCACACACCTCACAATGGCCGTTTATATTGTGTCAATGGTATTTTAAAGGACTTGAATGCAAACTCATTTCTAACATTGGTGGATGGAGGCAAGATTACGTACGAACAATACTATAAAACTCGGTATGTATAATGTACTTTTATAATTCTTGAATTAAAATAATCTTGGTTTTCTTTTGTTGTTATGCATTTATGTGGAAATATGTTGCAGCAGTGATTGTGTTATCTTGTACTAAAATGCAGGTATGGCATTGAGTTATGTTTTAATCACCAATCATTTCTCTACGGGCGACAGATTATGACTGTGCGAAATTACCTTGATGGGAACAGAAAACACAGAGAGAAAGGTTTTTTTTCCTTTTTCATCTTTACCATATGGATATTACCGCAGCACAGCTTCAATTGCTCGCCTTGTGATGTTATTTTCATGAAGCAAAGATATTTAAAGGGATTTATTAATGATTTTTAATTGTCTGAGATCCTTGGTTGTTTGGGTTGAATCCAGTCGCAGTTCCATGATTTATGTGATGTTGTTTAATGATCTATTTGTTGTCTTTGCAGAATCTAGAAATGCATCTGTTGAGTTGCCGCCTGAACTTTGTCACATCATCATGTCCCCGATATCTGTCGGTACATTTTACTCGTTCTCGTTTGTTCCATCAATAATGCATCGGCTTGAGTCTTTACTCATTGCCGTCAACTTAAAGAAGATTCATCAGGATCATAGCTCTCAAAACTTCAGTATCCCAACTATCAAGGTACTTTTTTAAACCCCCGTCTAGTATCATTGAACTATTACTTTGAACTTGTTCTTACACAGATGCCCATTGTAGGTTTTGGAAGCAATCACTACAAACAGTTGCCGAGAAAAATTTAATTTAGAGTCACTGGAAACTCTCGGGGACTCTTTCCTTAAGTATGTCACATGTCAACAGTTATTTAAAACCAATCCAAGCCATCATGAAGGCCTTCTTAGTGTTAAGAAGGATAAAATTATCTCCAACGTTGCACTTTGCAAGCTGGGATGTGATCGCAAACTTCCGGTAATGATTTATGATATGCTTTCTATTTTCATATCCTTATTCATGCTGTAGGTCTTGTAGCCTTTTTTTTGGTATTTCAATGTATGTTGTTTTGCGTTTCAGTGGCCATGTACAAATTAAGTTCAATTCAAGTTGGCTGGTTGCTTAACTAGATTGTTTTACTCAGCCCTTTCGGTTACAACAGAAAGTTTGTCTTTCTGGATGGGGAAAAAATCATATTTATGTTCTTAAAAATAAATTACCTTTGAATTTCCAAATATCTAATCAGTTGCATGATGACCTGAATCTATAACTCGTATTTTCTTCTGAAACTTCAGGGCTTTATTCGTAATGAGTCTTTCGACCCAAAGAAGTGGATGGTTCCTGGAGATAAATCTGAAAGTGTTACCCTGAAGGAGGAAATTCTTTCTAATAACAGAAAGATATTTAGTACAGGACATCGGAAAATTAAAAGCAAGACAATTGCTGACGTTGTCGAGGCACTTATTGGAGCCTACCTTAGCACGCATGGAGAAATTGCAGCATTATTGTTCTTGGATTGGATCGGACTGAAGGCCGATTTTATGAATGTTCCATGTGATAGACAACTAATACTACACCCAGAGAGACTGGTCAATGTTGACGGTTTAGAGTCTCTCCTGAACTATTCATTCAATGACCGATCTCTGTTAGTGGAGGCATTGACCCATGGTTCTTACATGCTTCCAGAGATTCCAACATGTTACCAGGTATTTATTTGATTATTATAAGACATTTATATCCTTCTTCCAAGCTCTATTTGTTTTTTTACTTTAACTTGACAACAAACTGTTCCTTGCTTTGCAGCGACTTGAATTTCTTGGAGACTCGGTGTTAGACTATCTAATAACCTTACATTTGTATTATAAACATCCGGGGATGTCCCCTGGATTGTTGACAGACATGAGGTCTGCTTCTGTGAACAATGACTGTTATGCACAATCTGCTGTTAAATTTGGCTTACATAAACACATCCTCCATGCCTCGCCTGAACTCCACAAACATATTATTGAGACTGTCAACAACTTTGAGCAACAATCTTCTGCGTTGACTTACGGATGGGAATCGGAGACATCTTTTCCCAAGGTTGGTAATTTATAATTAGTTTTTTTTTAAAAAAATAATAATAATAATTTGGAAGTGTTCATCATAGTAATTTTACTAATTTTTCCCTTTTTCCATAGGTACTGGGTGATGTTGTGGAGTCTCTGGCAGGTGCAATCCTCGTTGATTCAGGTTACAACAAGGAGATTGTCTTCGAGAGTATAAGGCCACTTTTGGAGCCAATGATTACTCCTGAGACACTGAGGTTACATCCTGTGAGAGAGCTTAATGAACTATGCCAAAAGGAACAATTTGTAGAGAAAAACCCGGTTGTGAATCGTACCAATGGCATGGCGGCCATTACGATAGAAGTGGAAGCTAATGGTAAAATATTCAAGCACACTGCCACGGCTTCTGATAAGAAGATGGCGAAGAAGCTGGCGTCCAAAGAAGTTTTGAAGAGTCTGAAGGAGAGCATGGAAGAGCAGAAGCAAAATTAGCAACTGTCTATGCTTGGTTGGAGCTAAATAGTACCACTGCAACAATATATATATTTTTTTGTTATTTTGATTTTTCAGTGAAAAGTACTAGTACTATATGCAATTTTATGAGTGAAATTGGATGTGTACATAACATGATGAATGATCTGATTTTAATACAAATATCCCAACAGATTCTTGCATTATATTTATAGCAATGGATGGATATGCTTTTTCTTCACTCCAAGCCTCAATATCTGCAAGTGCAACCCAAAATGCCAAAAGGGTAGAAATGTCATTTGGTACTTCTTATTTGTGTCTGCACTGCACTCACTCGATAGAAACCAACGGCATAAAAATTAAAAAAAAACCCAGTATAATCCACTCGCTCCAACACTCCAAGTCCCTTCCCTTCTAAATTCATCCCTAGTCATGGAGGGCCTCGTAAAACCTTTATTCAGTTCCATGATTCCCCCATTATTACCCCATCACAGCAAACTACCAGCATCATCGCTTGTGTCGACGAAGCCTGCCCTCTGTGCTCAACTGCTTATGACAACTTCCAGTTCCTTCTCATCTACGCTTCTTCCTCGCCTCCCTTCCTATGGTAATTAAATCTGAAGCCTTTCATCAGTCTCTTATTGTCACTTCTTTCTTCATTTATATATTCTGAGCATTTTTTTTTTTTGGGTTTTCAGATGATTCATCCCAAATGTAACGTTTCATCAAAATCTGTGCCTTTTGTAGAGCTTCAAAATTTTTGAGTTTCATGTAATTGATATTTAACTTCAACAAATTGTAAAGTTTGATTGTGTGTTTCTCCTTTATGATATTTTTATTTTCTGGAAAATTTTGTGGATTTTATTTACGTGACTCTTAATTCTTTTATTGGTTATTATTCACTCAATGAATATAAATTCATTCTCAATTTCTAATTTTTTCTTAGAAAGTGAAGAAAGTTCTATTTTTTCTGGCCAGTATTTTCTAATCATTCGGGTTTACTGAGCACGCTTCGAGTTAGTCTATGTATGTATCTTCTGTGTCATGCTTATAATTACTTGTATGTTATTCCAATGCAATCGGCATAGTGATTTCCATCCATCAGATTCTTATTTTGTGCGTCCATTTACTCGTCTTGCTGACACAGTTGTATATTCGGCACCGGAAAGCCAAGTGAGTGTAGAGGTTGGGGATGATACCAGAGAATGGGCATTGCAAGGTATGTTTCGACTTTTTGAAATTGAGAACCTAAAATTCATCCAATGGATCGGATGATGGTTTAGCTTGCTGGGAAGGGTAATTTGTGTCTAGTATTTCTTTGACGTTGACTAACTTGAGGAAGGGTTTTTGAATTCAGATTTTGGTTTTGACTACGAGCTCTGAAAATCTGAAAGCTTTTGTGATCGTTTTCTCTATTTATGTCCTAATGGTGGAGTGTCAAATTTGTTAATAGAAGCTTCGTCAAAGATATGAGTGTATTCTTGTAAACTAGGAGCTTCATAGTAAACGTCTGGTGTGAGTGGTCCTTCATTTGAAAGAAATCGTTGGGATTTTCAGTTTTTGAGGAACCAATCAATCAGATTTTTTGAGAGTTTGTTTCATTGTGGATGTTCCTCTACCACTCCTTTGAGTGCTTTCAATCTCGTCAATAATGGCCTCCAACAGCATTGCAGATGTTAGAGTTCGAGTACCAATGGATTTCTTGAATATTATCTTTCCAAAAGGAGATTGGTTTTTGATAGGCCCATACAGCATATGTACAAAAGAAAAGGCCCTGATGTTCAAGATGGCTCTGCTGGTCTAGGCCCTGAGGCTCCTGAAGGCTCTGGTGATCAAGAAGAGACGCATGGCACCTAGAGAATGGACCACGTGTTGCATTGTTTTTTGTGTTATTCTGTCTGTCCTTCTGTCTGCTGGTTATTTAGTGGTGTGGGGAGAGAATATTGTCAGTTTGGGTTTTGGGTCATGTCCTGGGAGGTCTCCTATGCTCCTCGAATTGCTAGGATTTATCTTTGCTTTGTGGGTTTCCCTTTTGTTTCTTTAATCAACAACTCTGTAATCCAGTTGCATCAGTGATATTTAATATATATAAGAGCTGTTGGGAATTACATTAGTGTTCTATCGATAGATTAATCTATCAAAGGTATCGAAGCCATCGAACCTGGTATGACCCGACGTCAAATGGAGCTCAGAACAGAGGTTTTGGAGAAGGATATGTCTGGGTTGAAAACTACTGTCACGTCTATGCAAGATGACATGGATGAGCTGAAGCGCTGTTTATTTGAAATGCGTGATTTGTTAAAATCACAGGACTCCACTGGTAAAGGTAAGGCTCAGGTTGAGGGTGCTTCCTCTCAAGCCCCAGCGGATAGTGGAGACCGCCGTCCTTCTGCTGATTGGGACTCCGGTCGTCATAAACTAGACTTACCTCTGTTTTCCGGCGATGACCCCATTGGTTGGCTATTTAGGGCTGAACGGTATTTTACTGTCAACCAACTCACCGACGAAGACAAACTCTCTGCTGCTATTGTGTGTTTGGAGGGCCGTGCGTTAAGTTGGTATCAATGGATTGAGACCCGCATTTCATTAGTTTCTTGGAACTCTTTCAAAACTGAAATCCTCAAACGTTTTCGTCACTCTCAGCTGGGCAGTGGCCATGAAGCGCTTGTTGCACTGAAACAAGATGGTACCGTCGCTGATTATCGTGAACGATTTGAACATCTCTCGGCTCCTCTTCATGATGTTGGTGATGCTATGCTGGCTGGAACTTTTACTAATGGACTCAAAGATGAGATTCGGGCTGAACTTCGTATTAATCCACCTACTTCTTTGTTGGGCCTCATGGACATGGCCCAACGTATAGAGGAACGAAACACTACTCTAGAACACGCTCGTCTCCTGTCCATACAACGTTCTTCTTCTTGGAGCACAACTCGTGCAGGTGCTATCACTGGCAGTTTAGGTCGACCACCAGATATTTCTCGTGTTTCTCCCTCTCCAAAATCTTTTTTGCGAGAGACCAAACTCAGCGATTCCTCCACTGTCGCCTCGAAGAAGGACCCTGCTTTTCGACGTATTTCTGAGGCGGAGGCTCAACGTCACCGTGAGAAAGGTCTCTGTTTCCACTGTGACGAGAAATACCGTCCCGGCCATCGCTGCAAAAATCGCCTCCAAGTGTTAATTGTTGCTGATGATACGGACGATAGTCCCGAGAGTTCGGAACCTACCGACACTTCAACAGGGAACGCAGAGGAAATACCCCCACCAGATTCATCTTTGGAGTCCCTCGAACTATCCATGAATTCGATTGTGGGCTTATCCACTGGCCACAACACTTTCAAGGTTCGGGGAGCATTAGCAGACAGAGAAGTGATTATCCTTATCGACAGTGGTGCCTCTCACAATTTTATTTCTTCTGATCTTGTGGACCTTCTGCAACTTCCATTTGATAAAGGCTGTAAGTTCGCTGTCCAGGTGGGTAATGGAGTGAGGGTTAAAGGAGAGGGTGTCTGTCGAAATTTGGAGTTATTTGTGCAGGGGCTTCAACTGCGTGAATCGTTTCATATATTGAATTTGGGCAGCTCTGACTTGGTGTTGGGCGTGGCATGGCTTCAGAAGTTGGGGGATTTTTCGAGTAATTATCAGACTCTGACTATGACTTTCCGGGTACAAGGGGAGAGTCTCTGCTGGCGAGGCGATCCGTCCCTTTCTAAAACAGTAGTCTCTCTCAAATCCATGTTGAAGTTAGTCGAAAATGGTGATGTGGGTTTTCTGGTGGAATTTGGCAATACCCAATTCTGTGGCTCAGACTCACAGGGGAGTCCCAGTAGTTCCTTTACTGAGTTGGAACAATCTGCGTTGAACCAAGTCCTTCAGAACTTCAACTCTGTATTTACTCCTAAGACAGGCTTGCCAATTAGACGCCGCCAGGATCATGCAATTAAATTACAGGAGGGAGCAGCCCCTCCTAATATCCGGCCGTATAGATACCCCTATTACCAGAAAAATGAAATTGAGAAACTCGTTCGCGAGATGTTGGTCGCTGGAATTATCAAACCTAGCATTAGCCCACTTTCTAGTCCAGTCCTCTTGGTCAAGAAGAAAGATGGGGGGTGGCGTATGTGTGTGGATTATAGGGCGTTGAATAAAATCACTGTTCCCGACAAATTCCCTATCCCCGCCATTGATGAATTGTTAGATGAGCTTCACGGAGCAACCATTTATTCTAAGCTGGACTTGAAATCGGGTTACCACCAGATCCACATTCGTGAGGGGGACACTGAGAAGACGGTTTTTCGTACTCATGAAGGGCATTATGAATTTCTAGTAATGCCATTCGGTCTCTCCAATGCACCGTCAACCTTTCAATCTTTGATGAATGAAATCTTCAATCCGTTTTTACGGAAATTTGTCTTGGTCTTTTTCGATGATATTCTCATCTTCAGCAAGGATTTTTCAGATCATCTACAACATCTTACCACTGTCCTCAGTATTCTGGATACTCATCAGCTCACAGTCAACCGTGGTAAATGTGCATTCCTCCAATCACGCATCGAATATTTGGGTCACATAATTTCAGCCCAAGGAGTCTCCGCTGATCCTAGTAAAGTCCAGTGCATGGTGGATTGGCGCGAACCCAGCAACATAAAATCCTTGAGGGGATTTTTGGGACTTACCGGCTATTATCGCAGGTTCGTCAAAAACTATGGAAAATTGGCAGCCCCTTTAACTAATCTGCTTCGCAAAAATGCTTTTTCTTGGGATGTATCAGCGCAGGTAGCATTTGATAAATTGAAGTCTGCCATGGTTTCCATTCCTGTCCTTGCTTTGCCGGATTTTTCAAAACTTTTTGTTGTGGAGACTGATGCATCAGGGACTGGTTTGGGGGCAGTCCTAATGCAAGATGGGCATCCAATTGCATACTTGAGCCAAGTTCTATCAGCTCGAGCTCAGGTGAAATCAGTGTATGAACGTGAGCTCATGGCAATTGTTTTTGCTACTCACAAATGGCGGCACTACTTGCTGGGCAGAAAATTTTTGGTCCGTACCGATCAAAAAAGCCTAAAATTCCTGATGGATCAACGCCTTCTTCATGACGGGCAGCAGCGTTGGATCACCAAACTCATTGGTTTTGATTTTGACATTATATATCGACCAGGGCTCGAGAACAAAGCTGCAGATGCACTTTCCCGTCGGGAGGACCCTTCCAGTGCTCATCTCACTGAGAATCATTGTGACTTGGCTGCTTTAACAGTTACTAATTGCCCATCCTTAGCTGATTTGCACGATGAATGTCTTCAAGATGCAGTTCTCAAAGAGATTATTTATTCATTATTATTGGACCCCAATGCATCTCCACCTTATACATTGCATGGCGGTGTTCTATTTCATCAAGGGAGGATGGTAATTCCTAAGCATTCTCCACGGATTCCTCTCCTATTACATGAGTTTCATGCAACTCCCCAAGGGGGACACTCGGGCTATCTAAGAACTCTAAAGTGGGTTTCTTATGTTTTGTATTGGACTGGCATGCGAGCTGATGTGAAGAATTTTGTGGCCAAGTGTGATGTTTGTCAATGTCATAAGTACTCCACTCTCAGTCCTCAAGGCCTTCTCCAACCTTTACCAATTCCAACTGCCTCATGGGATGACTTGTCTATGGACTTTATTGGTGGCTTACCTCGGGTCAAAGGGTTTGATACTATATTAGTAGTGGTGGACAGGCTGACTAAATACACACATTTTTTACCATTGGGACATCCATTCTCTGCAAAAGAAGTTGTTGTTCTATTTACCACTGAAATCGTGCGTCTTCACGGATTTCCCAAGTCTATTGTTTCTGACAGAGACCGCGTTTTTGTTAGCCATTTCTGGTCCGAGTTATTTAAACACTCAGTTACTACACTCAAGATGAGCACTGCCTATCACCCTCAGACAGATGGCCAATCTGAGGTGGTTAATCGCTGTTTGGAGGAGTACCTAAGGTGCTTTGTGAGCAGCCATCCCAAACAGTGGAAGACGTGGGTTCCGTGGGCCGAATATTGGTATAATACCACTTTTCATAGTTCAGCTGGAATGACTCCCTTCCAAGCACTGTATGGGCGTGAACCTCCTACCCTTTTCAAATATTCCAGTGAACCCTCACTGGTGGAGGATGTCCACCAGCTTTTGATCGAACGAAATGCTATTTTATCTCAACTGAAGAACAACTTGAGTGTAGCCCAATGTCGAATGAAGCAAACTGCTGATGGGAAGCGTAGAGATGTTGTTTTTCAGGTAGGTGATCGAGTTTATTTGCGGTTGCAGCCCTATAAATTCAGATCTCTGGCCAAGTATCCCTATCATAAGTTGAGTCCCAGGTTTTATGGCCCTTTCACCATCACTGATAGAGTTGGCGAGGTAGCTTACCGTTTGCAATTACCTCCAGAGGCAACTATTCATTCCGTTTTCCATGTATCTCAGTTAAAAAGAGCTCTTTCACCTGATATTGCTGCTGCACCATGGCCATCTGCATTAACAGCAGACTTAGAATTGGCACCCACTCCTGAATATATTGAGCAGGTACGCAGGCTTTTGAATGGTCAGTTGGAGGTCTTGGTTAAATGGAGGGGCTTACCTGTTTGTGACAATTCGTGGGAGTTAGCTTCTGATATCATGGATCATTTTCCTGTTTTTAACCTTGAGGACAAGGTTAAAGAATTAGGGGAGGGTATTGATAGGCCCATACAGCATATGTAAAAGAAAAGGCCCTGATGTTCAAGATGGCTCTGCTGGTCTAGGCCCTGAGGCTCCTGAAGGCTCTGGTGATCAAGAAGAGACGCATGGCACCTAGAGAATGGACCACGTGTTGCATTGTTTTTTGTGTTATTCTGTCTGTCCTTCTGTCTGCTGGTTATTTAGTGGTGTGGGGAGAGAATATTGTCAGTTTGGGTTTTGGGTCATGTCCTGGGAGGTCTCCTATGCTCCTCGAATTGCTAGGATTTATCTTTGCTTTGTGGGTTTCCCTTTTGTTTCTTTAATCAACAACTCTGTAATCCAGTTGCATCAGTGATATTTAATATATACAAGAGCTGTTGGGAATTACATTAGTGTTCTATCGATAGATTAATCTATCAGTTTTAATACTGATTAGTCTCCTTTTCAAGCTTCTATGTTCGGTTCAAAATTGTTATGCTGAATTTCATATATTACTTGCAAAGTTCGCATCTTAGCATTGTTCTAGTCTAGAACTCAGCTGCAAAGAAAAGGATATGCCTGGCATATCACATTTTGTGCTGCTTTAATGGAATGTGAGAGGGGGCTTTGTCTTCTCTTATTTTTCTCCCTAGACCATTGCTTATTGTCTTGTGATTTTTTTGGTCTCGCTGACAGATTTTTATACCCTAAGGAAGGATGTAGAAGCTGCTTCTGAACGTGTAGAAGATATCAGAGCCGCTGCTGGTCTGCAGCGATTAGAAAATGAAATTGCAGATTTAGAGGCCAAAGCAGCTGATGAGTCCTTTTGGGATGATCGTGCTAAAGCACAGGAAACCCTTCTTGCCCTGAGTGATGCAAAATATAAAACTAATTTGCTAATGGAGTTTAAAACCAAGGTCCCGATTCTTCTTATACTACATGATGTTGTTTTAACACTGTAGACACGTGCTGGCCTGTTTTTTGTGATACACAGTTTGTTAATATTTGTATTTCTCGTCTACACTGAAAATATATGTATTCTGATAAGCATTAAACCCAATGTCTAACGCTCCTGTCATCATTACGAGGTAAGTATGGGGAAGGGGTCTATGTGGACCTTTAACATTGATGGTTTAAATCTATGATGCCTAAGCTGCAGTAGCGAAGTAAGTTTGGCTGCCTGGGCAAGGATCATAGCCAGTAGTGAGATTGAGATTTGGGGTCTGATGGGCAAGTTGGGCGTTTCTGACATATATTGCACGTGCAGAGTTTGCTAAAAGAATGATAAAAAATTTAAGTTTGGTGAAGCTGGATTTTTCAAAGACCGTCATCTTCATGCCTAGATTCACTGTGATGTATATATTAAGTCTTTTACCTTGATGTGTCATATGTAATTGAAAAATGTACTCCTTCAGAAATTAAAATTACTAGTTGTGATCTCTTATATATTACAAAGTGGGTGCAGGTTGAAGATGCAGAAACTATAGTTAAGCTAACGGAGGAGATGGACTCTATAGATATTGGACTTCTTGAAGAGGCTGCCGGTATCATTAAAGAATTAAACAAAGCAGCAGATCGTTTTGAATTGACTGAACTTCTTTCTGGTCCATATGACAAAGAAGGTGCTGTTATTTACATCACAGCTGGAGCTGGGGGTACTGATGCTCAGGTAAACACCTATCTAGAGAAATTTACTAAATGTGGGTCAATTACTGTTCCGATTTAATATGTTGTGAATTTAATTATTTTAATATTTCTTTCCTTTTGGCGAACTTTGTCTTTTCATGTGATTTCTGTAAAAATGTTTTGATCATTTCCAGTGCAGGATTGGGCTGAAATGCTTCTCAGGATGTATGTAAGATGGGCAGAGAAACAGCGATACAAGACTAAGGTGGTTGAAAAATCTCCAGGAGAGGAAGCTGGGATAAAGTCAGCAACAATTGAGGTTGAAGGCCGCTATGCTTATGGTTATCTGTCTGGGGAGAAAGGAACACACCGCATTGTGCGACAGTCTCCTTTTAATGCCAAAGGTCTTCGCCAGGTAACTTCATTGACAATTTATTTTGTTTCATTTCTCGTTCTCAATGGTAACTTGAGATGAAACCCTTTCCAAGAAGTTTGTTGCTTAACTTTATGTTCTATACATAGCATCACGCAGATCCTCATTAAGAAGAAATTTAACTATTCCCTTATGAAAGGTAATAGATTTGGATGGACCGAAGACTGGTCTTAGCCTCTTGCAACTGATATAGCTTTTCTTGGCGAAATGCGTTTAGAAGAAATGGCTAGGTTGCTTCATCGTAACAATGTGTCTTGGGTTGGAAGTACGTAAACAGCCGGTAGGTTGTGCAAGGGTAAGACCCATCCCAAACCCTCGGCGCATAGAACCTTGTGAACAGTTTTGACCTTTGTATCATTGCGAACCAAATATCATCTATACACACACCCAAGTACAAACTTATTTTTTGTGCCATATTCACCAATACTTAAAAACTATGCAAAAGCTATTGGTCAATGATCCCGCCTTGTAACTCTTAAATCATGTTTACATAATTTTTGTGGTTAGTTTCAATGATCCCGAACTAGGGAAAGTGAAACCTCTTTCTCGATGAATAGTATAAAACTTATTGCAAATATTTTGGCAGACAATGTCTTGGGATTTATATATTGAAGAAGAGTGGCGAGGTCTTCAAAATGTGGAATCATAGTGAAAATTTAAGAGAATAAGTAAATGAGATCCTGTTTCGAATCATTTTTTTTCTCTAACGCATAAAGCTACTTGTAGACAAGCTTTTCCGGGGTAGAAGTTATGCCTCTTCTTCCTGACGAGTCATTGGATGTAGAGATACCTGAAGAGGACCTTGACATTAGCTTTTCAAGGGCAGGTGGGAAAGGAGGACAAAATGTAAACAAGGTTGAGACCGCTGTTCGTATCACTCACATCCCCACTGGCATCGCAGTTCGCTGCACAGGTACTTTGTAGTTGCATGACTTCTCTTTAAATGTATCATTAAAATTAGACAGAACGTAAAAACCCCGAAATAAGTGATCACATTTTTCATTGTGACATTGCAGAAGAGAGATCTCAGCTAGCAAACAAGTTAAAAGCTATGATCCGTTTAAAGGCAAAGCTTTT
This sequence comes from Euonymus europaeus, assembly GCA_963580455.1. NCBI lineage: Eukaryota > Viridiplantae > Streptophyta > Magnoliopsida > Celastrales > Celastraceae > Euonymus > Euonymus europaeus. The sequence goes on from OY756964.1 coordinate 1,898,423, forward strand.
GGTGATAGCTGAGGAACAAAGAGCTTCTGAAATCAAGCAAATAAGAGGGGATGCAGTGAAAGCTGAGTGGGGGCAGCAGATAAGGAATTATGTCTTTCATCCATACAAACTTGTTAAAGATGTGCGGACGGGTTTGGAAACATCGGATATCACTTCAGTAATGGATGGCGAATTGGAGCCCTTCATCAAATCTTATCTCAAATACAAATACAGTATGGCAGCATCCTTGAGTTAATTAACTTGCTATATATAGTGGCAAACTTGGACATGGTTTCAGTCGACACAGATGGTTCTATAATGATGTTATTCATTGCTCATAATGATTTCAGAACTTCTGCAACTCTAAAATTTCTACTAACACCTGAAACTGCTAACTATTCTTCCCATTCTCCAATTCTGACGCTATCAAATAGTAAGGAGCTCATTGATGAAAATTATGTTCAAGAGACAGAGTTGCGAGTATTCGCCCTTCACAAGATTGAAACTTTTTTGCCATCGGTGTTTTGCACAGACTTGGACTTTGGAGTTGAAATCTGCTACCATTAAATTTGTGTCAAAACTTGTTCGCATCACATATCATACAATGATTTATGCCACAACGGAGGGTACTTTGAAAGGCTATAAAATCCCTCCATAGAATCACAACGAGAAGTGAACAGGTTCCATTCGGACGATGAAGCAGATGCCATACATCCATATCTACCAGATAAAGAAAAGAAAAGGAAGAGAACAGTGTACAGAAATTCAGGTTGCCTTCTTCTTCCCAAACAATAAGCTCAATGAATAAATGTTGCCTTTGTTCACAGCAGCTTCTACTCGATTCCCACCAATCTAAAAGTTGTCAGACCAAAAACTAATATCAGAAAAATATGATGCGGCACTTTAAAAGAATGGGAAAAAAATGGAAAGGGGTTCTTCTGCATGACTTCTAAATGTAACTTTTCATCACTGCTTTTTCTATTGTTAAAGATCGAAAACTAAGACAGATCACGCTTAGGTGTTGCTGTCAACTTTGGCATAACTTTGCGGGCAAAACCACATGTTAAGCCCTCCAACTTGTATCAAATCTCCTATTAAGCCCCCCAATTACTATTGTTCCTTATTGAGCCCTCAATCTAAGTGGAGCTCATCGAATATAGCCCTCACACGGTGGCCTGGTTACGCGTGGTTGCACACGCCACCTATAGAGCGTTGCTTGTTGTTATGTTACGTTTCACGTAGGTTAAAACTTAAAAAAGGAAAAGACAAATGGAAGTTAACATAAACTAGGGTTTGCAAGACCCCTTTTGGTGTCTCTTACCATACCCGCCTCCCTCGCACAGTCAAATTTCTTAAATTCTCCCAATGTCGATAATGTCGTCTTCCTCAATGTCGACGTCTTCAACGTCCGGTGAAGAATGAAGATGAGAGGGGTTTGGGTGATCAATTTTCGACATTTAACGATATAGGCGTTGATGTTCCACTACTCAATGAAAAGGATAAGGAAGAATTGGTTGAAGCAAGGGAGAATGTTAGAAAATATAATCTTCGAAACAGACTTGCTGATGAGGTGAATATCGATGTCGCAGGGGTGAATGTGGAAGATGTTGAGGCGAGTTCTGAGTGCCTACCTAGGAAGCACGGGTGCGCCAAACACCCTGGGGCACCCGCGCCAGATACGTTTTGGGTGCGGGTGCGGCACGAAACGTTCTGAGTGCAGGATTTTACGAATCCAATTTTTTAAAAAATAAAAAATAAAATGGGTGAGGCTTATGTTCGGCTGGGTGCGGATTAGGATATGTTTAGGTCAAATAAAGACTTAAACTCAAACTGTAAACGAAAAAAAATCGACGTTCTCAGAGACGCAGACCTACCTATGTCTGTGTGAGATCGAGACGGAAACCTAGCTGATTTCCGAACTTGCTGGTCGCTGATGGAGGTACAATCGAGGTCGCTGGTCGCTGCTGAGGTCGTTGATTGCTGATTAGGCAGAGTTCGCTGAACACATATTAGGTCGAGCTCGCGAGTTGCGACTAGAGTCTAACCAGGTGCCATCCTCTCGACTCTCTCTCTGTTTTTTGTCTCTCTCTTTCTGATTGTCTCTCTGCCTTCAACGATCTACTTCTGAGTGTTGTATGTTATGTACCTCTTTGACATTTTCCATTTCAGTAAACCACTAAACAAATTAATATGATGCTGCAGTGATGTCTGTGCATGCTAGTTCTAAGATTTTAAACTAATTTATTTTAAAAGAAAATATGTAGTATTGAGTGACCAGTGGCAGTGACCACTAACTTCGGCAGTTTGGTGTATGGTAATGGCCTAGTGGGTATATGGGTAGTGGCCTTATGTTTGATATTTCTATTTTATTTGATTATTTGATTACATTAATATTTATGTGCAATATGCAATATATATATATATATTGTATTCGCCGCACCCCTGCCGCACTATCCTTGATTTTGTAAGAATTGCTGAATCCGCATATCCCGAACCCCCGAATCCGTACCCGTGCATTCTATTGGTGCTTCTTAGGTGCCTACTATCCAAGTGATGATCCAGGGTTTTTTAGGAGATGGCGAGTATTCTGATCCAGAAGAGGTTGGAGAACCTATAAGGGCAGCTACTGTGCAACCCAGGTTTGATCCTACCTCACCTATCCTGTGTTTGCTTTAGGTATGATATTTAAAAATAACACCCAATTTAAGGAAGCAATAAAGGATTATGCTGTACTGAGGGGTCATAATCTGAAGTTTTTGAAAAATGAACCAAAAAGAACAAGAGTGAGGTTTGCCAATGGTTGTAACTTGTAAGTTAACAATGTTTGCTTTTGAGAATGATAAGGACAAAACATTCAAGTTGAAGACCTACCAGGATTCAAGATCATGTGGTAGAACTAATAGGTTGAAATTTCTTGGGTGTAGTTATCTTGCTAGGAAAATGGAGGCAATAATTGAATCCTAGCAGTAAGGTATTGTAACTTCTTGTAGGCAACTGCCTCTTCATCAGTTCCTCCAAAACAACCCAGGCAGAAGAAAAGCCAAGGAGAAGCAAGTTAAGTGCAGGGGGATCAACTCAGGGCTCCACTTCTGCTCAGTCAAACAGTAGCAGAAAGAAACCAAGGCTGGTGGGTTATGAAACCTACATCAACCAGGAAATTGGTTTTGGGATAACTGATGTAAGTATATGGTTTTCATCATTACTTATGTAAGTATATGTTTCATTACTAATGTATTTATATGCTTCATAACTGATGAAATTATACGTTTTTTTGTGTTATACCTGGTATTGGTAGAAGGAATTTTATAACAAGGCCCTTCAATGCACCAAGGCAAAGCATAAGACTGAGTCAGCGAGGCATTTCACCAAGCAATGCGGGCAAAAAAGGAGCAGGACCTAGGAGTTATTATTTTCCTACTGGTTTTTCAATTCTGGCTCTATGAATCATTTTGAATGACTTACCTTTTGTGTTCTTTCTGGTTTTTTTTTTCTTTCTGTTTTTGGATTTAAAGACATTAGTTTGGTTGATGTATTTTGTTACATTGTGTTTGGATTGGTAGTTTGGATGATATGAGAATGTTTTGCTTCAATTATATGTTGTTTGTTGACTCTAGGGGCTTATTAGGAAAATATCGTCAACTTGGAGGGCTTCTCATATGAATTGAACTTTGATAGATAGCGCGTGCAGCCACGCGTAACTGGGCCACCGTGTGAGGGGTATATTCGATGAGCTTCGCTTAGATTAAGGGCTCAATAGGGAACAGTAGTAATTGGGGGGCTCAATAGAAAATTTGATATAAGTTGGAGTGCTTAACATATATGATTTTGCCTAACTTTGCGAGATTAGATACTTTTGCACTGTTAGACAAAGTCAAATATTTCATGGGTCCAGTGGAATTTTCGAGGAAAGAATTTACTAAGTAAATGGAAAGATACCTTGTCCATGAGCCAGTAGCCAATAGTTGGAACGTACTGCACCAAGTACATAACACCGAGTACAGGCTGGCAAAGGAAAACATTTGGTAATAAAATCAGCTTAACCAGTACGTAGTAAGACCTGAGTTCAATATACATTGTGAACTTGTTGAATCCAAACTTGATTTTAAAGCTCATTTCGCATTTCACAAAAAATTTAATCTTTTGCTCGATTTCTAATTATGAGTCTAATATTTTTCTAAAAACTCTATGGTTAATATTATAAATTATAATTATTTATTGATACGCACTCATACAAGAAAACAAATATTGATTCACACACACATACATGATGATAAATGACAGATGATTTTTACTTAACGAAAAATCATTTAGCACAACATAAAATGATTTTTTTTTTTTGTTATTTTGGACATTTTATGTTCTAATTTTAGATATTTTTTTAATTTAATTTATATGGATACTTCCTTAATTTAATGACTATATAAATATTCACTTATTCTTGATCACGTTTCAATAAATAGCCCTAAAAAGAAATTGAGAACACTGCCCCCAAACCCCCGTCAACATTTGGCCCATTCGACTATGACGCTGCAAGCCCCCCTTAATTTATTTTCTAGATTCGCCAGTGGATAAAATTATTGTCAAATATAATACAATCAGAAAGACATTTAGTGACTATGAAACTGCATGTTCTTGCAAGAGGAAAAGTGTGTGAATGCTCTTGCTTATAATTAATGATCTCAAGCTTCCTTAAAACCAATGTGATACCTGGTATGATATCCAAGCTTCCTTTAAACCATGCGTGGCAGCAATAATCGTCAATTCCGCACACCTTCCTGCTGACACACGCTTCTGTCAAAAGAAGTGAGAGAAGTCCTATTAAAAAAATTAAAATCCAGATCACTGCAAAAAAAAAAAGTCAACATTGATTGCACGACAGGGCATCGGGATTCGGAAATGAATATGCCTCCAGAAGAAACGATAGTAGAACATCCACCATAAATAATTGATGATAGTGACATAGTGTATGGTATAAGTAAAACCTAGATCTGATAAAACATTACAATTGTCACGAATAATAGACAGTATTCATTCTTTCAACATGATATCTTGTTATTGCAGAAAATCTATTGATTTTCATATTAGTCAATGGAGTGGATCAATATGCATGTCAGTGAACCAAAAGGATTCACAAATTGCACGAGATCTCAACCGAGGTGTAGGTGGCCGAATTTATGAAGGCTACTCCATATCGTGGGAAAGCTGTTTTTGAAATTTAAATCTGTGATCTTAAGTTGCAATAGGAAAATATTAAAACAGGTGCCGAGGATTTCCCATGGAAATGATAATTGAAGCATCAATATTTTCTGCCAAACTAGTGATAATTGACATCATTCAAGGCAAATCACCTCACGAGAACCCTTCTTAGCTGAGATTGTAGCTCCAGTGCCATTAGATGTTTCCACTGGCCCAGGACAAACAACAGTCGCCATAATCCCTTTTTGAAACAACTGCAGGTACAAAAGATTGAGTCGTCCTCACTAGGGAATGAAGAATAGGAAAGAAAGATAAACAGGTGGATGAAATAATAATCAGACATCGATTGATAATCAAAGTATAGGTTCTTTTTTGACTTCTTATTTAACCGTCAGGTTATGCACAAGGTACCCCCAAACTGTTCTCACAGTCCTGTGGTAGTGGAAGAAGACAAAGAAGAAAGAGGAGGGGGCCACAGGAGAGAGAGAAAATGAAACTTTCATTTATTTACAAGCTTGCCACCGGTCCAACTTTAAGAACTCTCCAAAGCATGTTTTTGTTTCTTGAATTTTCAAAAAACACATTTTTGAAAGTAATTTTCAGTTTTTCACAAAAAATTTAATTTTCAAAAACTAAAAACAGTTCTGAAAGCACCAACCAAACACACTCCTCCCCTTTTCTGGATTACTTTTTCATAGAAGGTTTATTGGCTTCCAATAAAATGGTCTTACTTAACAAATGACTGATTCAGGGACCAAACACATTTGACAGTAAAACCCAACCTGAGGAACTTATAGCAATGACTTGAGAGTTGAGATTTGAGAGTCAAATTGCGACAAGTAAAATAGAGGCAACTAGCAGTTTCATATTCTTCTCCCTCAACACAGAAGTTATATGCAAACCTCGGAACGCAGGCTATGAAAGTATCCATTCAGAGCAAATTTAGAAGCCGAGTATACAGCCTGGCCCGGGTCAGGTGTCTTGCCTGCAGCACTGCTCATCTGCATGTAGCATGCGTCAAATCACTATGGATTAGAAGTTATAATATAATAAATAGGAGCACGAAAAGAAATTATCAGGGTCAAATCATCTAAATCTAGCAATAAAAGGGAAATCCCATAAACTAATAGGTAAAAGACCACGACATGCTTGGAACACGCGACTAAGCTATCAGTGACCAATCTCAGATGAATTACATTAGTTCGCTAATAACAACAAAATACCAGCAACGGGCCTGGTTAAAATTTTGGGGGGCAAGTATCATTTGATTGGAAATGGCCCTGTCAAATTTCATTCATGAGGTTCCCAGATAATGCCAGCTTATAAACTTCATGATAGATGCCCTAAAACAAAAAGGAAAAGTGGCAGCAAATTACCTGTCGATAGAGGTAAAAATAAAATAGCTTACTTCAACGTACCACAACAAAATGACCCCTTCCCCTCTTCAGCATAAAAGGAGCCAAAAGCCGTGTAAGAGAAATTGTCCCCAAAACATTTACATTGAATGTAGTCTACAAGGAAGACAGAGTAAACCATGATTAGTTTTGTAACCACAGCTCAAAAGAAAGAACACACAAATGTTATTTAGTAACCACATAACAAGCGTGTGCATTTCCTCCTTAGTGGTTTAGTCAGTGTCACCCCCACCGACACCCAAGATGATGGAAGTTACCAATTAAAGGTATTTATACTAGTAACCTCTTCATAAAAAAATCCTCTCGGTCAACCTCCAGTTGAGAGCACATGGGTAAATTCTAAAATAACTTTGGTACCTTAACGCTTTCCTCTGTTACATCCAGTGCTGATGATTTCTGCCAAAAAAAAAATGAAAGCCAAAAGTGGTAGTTAAAACCATTGCCCAAATGCATTTGCTGCAGCAAAAGATGATCAATTCCAGCATATTCACATATTAGCAATGTAGGCACCATAGAGGTAGAGACTCATACTTGTGTTTGCAAAGCTAGAGTTAAGTAATTTACATTTTAAGTCACTTTCAAACTTACGCTAACAGAACAATTTAATATCCCTTGGTCCTGTTGCTTTCGAGGAAATAAGCACGAAAGCCATATTCCATGCTCAAAAAACTTATGAATATAAATTTATGTAGGATTCAGATATCAAAATCAACTTAATTTCAGTAGCAACAGTATCCTACTTTTTCTATATCTTTCTTTTACCTTCTTATGTAGTGAGTGATTTCATTGTACTGCTAGTACTAGTGATGTAATTAGAGGATGCAGCTAGAAGATATTATTGATGCCTTGTTGACATAGATTCATAAATTCAACTTAGCATTTGAAGACCATCGTATTGAAGTCAAGGTCCACCAAATAAGATCAAGAAGTACAGCAATATTTATAACAATAGATATGCAGTAGCATGTGTATCTCTGGTTAATAATGTTTTTTGGAATGCAATCCCTTGTTAACAATCACATTGAGAGTCTGAGCAACAATGATTCTACATATTCCTCAGCTAACCAGTGGTATTACAGTATTAAGACTTCATCAAAGAATGGCATGGCGCATACCTACGTACATGCCCCTCTCTCTACAAGTCTGCAGTTGTCTAATTATCACCCAAAACAGAATAGCCACTTACCGGACGCTCATAAGCAGCATTGTGGATCATATAATCAACACCAGCCCCAGAAAATAAAGACTCAGCCTTTTCAACAGCCAGCCGGAGAGAATCTTCAGAACATGTCAAATCCAAAGGTAAGATCTCCACTTCTTCAGGTGCATGTTTGCCTGCAGGCATGCCAATATGTTAAAAAAAACACAGAAAAGTAGAAGAAATGGACTTTAAGGAGTCAAATGACTCAGACCCTGCTTTGTAAGATATACCCTTTAGTTGATTCTTAACTCGCTCCAATTCAGGTTCATTCCTTGCAGAAAGAATGAGTTTGGCGCCTAAACTTGCCAAGTGTTTAGCCAGAACCTCCCCTAAAGTCCACCAGGAAGAGGAAAAAAATGATATCTCACAAACACTTGTCAGAAAAAAGGATATCTCACAAATATGCATAGGGGAAACGATGAATCTTGCTTGAATGGATTAAAGCAAAAACACTATATAGGAAGGAAATTCAATTCTAGAATCATAAAGACAAGAAAGAAAGAAAAAAAGAATCTCTACTGCAACTCTGCTTTAAGTGGCAAGTCTGCAAGTTACAATCACCATCCATCAACTTGCAAATGACAGTAATCCTATGCAGTTATATGAAAATAATTGAAGAGATAATATCACAGTTTGTGTTTGGATAGCATCTCTCTGAATGATTTTAAAATAAATGAAGACACCAAAGTCATAAATCTATACAAGAAGTTGACCTCTATTTCTAAGATATGCATGGACAGATGGCCTGGCATCAGTTTGGCCAGCAAGTTAGGTTAAAATAACCTCTACGTCCCTCGGTATCACAGTTACATTCCATATTACATCATTGACCATACATTGCGGTAATTTCTTAGATAGTATCAACAATAGTTATGTACGAAAAAATGCCCCCAAAGATTGTAGACGGAAGAATAATAGCATAGGGACAGCATAATATGATTTACAATAATAAAAAACACAACAACTGCCACCGCCATCCAGACCCAAAACTGTCATGACTCATAATGCTAAGAAGCATCAATTACGGCAACGTATTGATGAATTAAAGTGCAGAAAACACTTCGAACAGACAATATTGGAACTCAACAAGAGAATCACAAGATAAGATATAAGCATTATCACGATAACGAAAAAGGAAAAGTGAAACTATGCAAAATCACAGCAAAAGGTCATTGATTGACATAAAAACACACCCAAAAAAAAAAAGGAAAGGGAATTATAATTACCAATTCCACGGCTAGCTCCAGTAATCCAGACAACCTGATACAAAACACAAAAACCCCAAATCAAATCAAAATTCCAGAAATATTTCCACTTAACAAGAAAATAGTGAAGCTCAACCTAGAAATCTTCTATCTTCTCCACGAAAACGTTGTTTTTTTTTTTTTGAATATTGCCAATTTCGATTTACCTTATCTTCAATCTCTTCTCGCTTCACATGCTTCTTCGACAATAGCGTGAAATCCCCTGAAATTGACCCAATAAAATAATCCAAGTAACAAACGGACTGAACCAAAAAGTGATAATGAAATCTTAGTTTCAATGCACAGTATTATTGTATACATATGCGTAATGCATTCATTACCATCGGCAGTGACAAATTTGAAAACCAGGAAAAGTGAAAGAGCGAGGAAGAGTAGAGCCACCACAAGCATACTTCCTTTTGTGAAACTAAAATTAACAGACTGAATGTGCGTGCGCCAGCACTTATTTATATATAGGATCCGGAAATTTGTCAAATTCACCTAAAATTCATGTTTGACTTATTTTTTGAAAAACTAAATAAATAATCTACTTTAGTAATATTATGATTAAAGCGTCCTTTAGTGGTCGAGCATTTTTTTTGTTATGTGGCTTTTTTATAGTGTGACAAAATTTTAATGGAAAATGATTTATATTTCATGGGGTTGTATCTCATGGGATCTCATATTTTATTCTATTGTATTATTACAATGGAATAACAGATTTTATTACAATGGAATAACGTATTTCATTGTAATAATACGTATTTCAATGTACTAGAATTTATTATTTTATTGTATTATTACAATGAAATATCTCATACGTTATTCCATTGTATTATCACAATGGAATAACATATTCTAACACAGTGAAATAACGTAGTCCATTGTAATAAAATATTTTATTCTATTGTATTATACAATAGAATAAATTATGGGATCCTATGGGATATAAAACGGCGCTGAATTTTAATTTGTGGTCAAGCATTTAATTTAAAAAATAAAAAAAAATCATCATGCAATTGCATGAGGGCTCTATTAGTTGTCGGACAAACGAAAACATTAAGAAGTGGCTAACAATTTCCTATGGATATAATTGAAAGGAGCGAGAGAATTCTCTTAAAGGCAAATGGTCCAACCCTTTGCCTCCAGGTCAATTCTCAAGCTGCTTTGAAAATGGAAAATGGAGCGTCATATGGATTTGGATTAAGTTAGGCTAATAAAAGTTGGGTTCTATAACATTTTTGGGTAACTAATTGGCTGAAGGAAGGTAAGGCTTTAACATTGTGTTTTTGTAACAGCCTAGCTCAGCCGCCACTGGCACCAACCGGGCCCATGGGCCACTATCCCTAACCCATTTGGCCCTGCAGGCGCCCAAGTTGTTGGTGTGAGGCAAAGCAGAGCAGAGCCAAGGGCGACATGTTAAAGGGTGAGGTCGCTGGTTCGAATCTCACTAACAACCCGAGCTTGAGCGTGCGCCAGATGGGTTGGGGGTAGTGGCCCATGGAACCCGACAAGTAGTCATGAGGCTGGCCTTAGTCGTTACAGTTTTGCCAACCTTATTATGGAGTGTTTTTCTCTCTTAAGTAGAGATTGGGAGGTTCAAATTACCCATATTTTTAGAGAGCAGAATCTTATAAGGTCATGAATAATTTGCTTTGGGAAGATTTTATTCGAGTTAGTTTGCTCAGGACTGTGATGAGGGCAGATTAATTTGTGTTTGTTTTGGGTGTTCCTTTTCCTATTGCCAAAAAAAAATAAAAAAATTACTAAATCTTTTCAATGACAAACCTAAAAAAAGTAAAATCTTTTCAATGAGAAGGAAAGGTAAAATCCTTTTAACACCTACAACCACCATTTTTTTTTTGAGAAATAATTTTGTTTGAAAATAATTCGGATATATAACCTAATTTGGATTTTTGAAGATCAAAATATCCTTCTTTTGATGAATAAAACTGAACAAAACTCCTTCCACTTCCTCGAAAATTTTAGACTATGCACTTCATTCCTAACCTCTGATCTCCACCAAATTTGAAACATCTACACTGCATTTGTATTTTTCAACCAGATTTCATCATTAAAGTGAAGATATTTTCATTATGAAACTCGTCAGACAATGTAAATCAAATGAGTTCACTTATATGTGAATGCTTCGTATTTTTCTATCAACACATGTCACATTTTTCAAAATTTGTCTGTTAGTGTTTGAAAATATATTTAGAGGTCGAGCAATTAACATTATTTAGTCGAATAGATTTTCAGTTGATCGAGCAATTGATATTATCTGGTCAAGCAAGTATTCAGTTGGTGGAGGAATTGACATTATTTGGTCGAGCATGGTTTTAAACGGTCTAGAATGTGGATGAGTATTTTTTTTAAAGGACGAGCGAGACCATTCATACTAAAGTCTAAACTAGTGATAAAAGCAAATTCAATAATATCAAAAGATGTCATCCTTTTGGCAAATTTAAAATTTAATCTGATTTCAATTTTTCCTTTATCTAGAGTTGGGGATTCAACTTGTCGTAGAAGCAGCTGATGAACTAATTGTTCAAAGGAAAAAAATCTCACCAATATCCATAAAGATGCCGAATCATGTTCTCCTAAACATCTCTAGTTGATTCTCACCCAAGTAGATTCTGATTTGCTCAATGACATGTGAGATGTTTGAAAAAATGATAACTTTTGATGAAAAATTATCATTATCATAAATAGGGTAATTCATTGTTATTCTGCACGAGAAACAAAGGGTTAAGTATTATGTAATACATGCTCAATAATAAAAAAAAGACAGTACAAATAGTGCTCGACTAGTAAAAAACACGCACACAACCAAAAAAATGTAATACTTGCTCAAAAATAGCTACATGCTTGACGAATAAGATATACTCAACCACAAAACCTTGCTTCACCACAATATCATAGCACTTGCTCAACCAAGAAAATCAAAAAAATAAATCATGCTCAACCATTGGAAAAAAAAAAAATGCCCGACTAAGAAATAAAAAATGCCTGACTAATAAATAAAACATGCTCGACCAGCAAACATTATGGGAGATTGAGAGTAGTTGAATCATTAATAAGAACCTAGAATTCCCTAATAATGATACATGTAAAAATAAGAATCCAAAATTCTCTTACTATACAGATGCAACAAAACAAAGACCTTAATTTTTAAAAAGAAAAAAGAATTGAAAATCAATAAATAACTGACCCCAAAGTGTCCAAACAATCACAATTTGTTGCCGAAAATTATGATCGAGAATCTGCTATTGATTGATTTTTTTCTTTCGGTTCTCGATGCCGAGGTTTGACATCAAAGTTGATAGTCGTTTCTGTTTTCAATTTAGAAGTGACAGGAACTGTGGAAAATGAAGTTTATATATAATAAAAAGGACATTTTCATACTTTCATTCGTAAAGTAGATAATATATCTGTTGTTTTTTTAATTTTAAAAATGTCTTTGTTACAACATTTTTTTAGTAAATCCGGTTATTCCTGGAAGAAAAAAAATATCCCTTATGTACAGTGTAAATCTCTTTGTGGCCCCAGCCTTTGTAGGGTTACCCGAAAGAAGAGAGGAAAAAGGGGGATTTTTATCACACTGAGAGGCAGCAAGAAAGGCTGCCAACAGAAAGAAAGAAAAAGAGGAGGGAAGGAAAGAAAGCAAACGGAGCCGCTAGCTAGTCAAGTAGACGAGAAGGAATATGAGCACCGCCTTACCTTTGAGGCTCTTGTTGCCTCTAACAGCCACTCCCTTCTCCTCATCTTTTTCGGATTTCCCCTTGAAATCCCCAATAACTCCCAACCCTAATATCAATCTGCACTCTTCTCAGTCTCACCCCACCCGCCATGCAAGAAAGAGGACGCCATCCGTTTTGAAACCTATGGTATCTCTCTCTGTACATTCAGACCTGTGTGTATTGTCTATTATTTTCTATTTGTTGTTTGTATGATGTTCACATTTTATATAATGGAGTTTTGGAAGTCGGGTTTTGTTTATTCAGTATAGATTTCTTCATCCCAGGTTCTTATGGCTGTGAAATTTCCCTCTTGATGGTGGCTTTTGCTTATTTTAGATCAGATTAAGAAATTATTATACTTGAGGTGAAATATAACAGTATAGCCCACAGGATGAATGGACTGTGCCGAGTATTAACGTTAGGTAGTTGCTCGTGCCCATGAACTGTATAGGCCTGTTTAGATTTTAGTATTTGGTTATTTCCTATTAGGTTTTGAGGAAATTTAATTCCGAGAAGGGAAAATTTTCGGAAACGAAATGGTGATGAAAATAAGAAAATGAATGATGAGCATTCATAAGGGAAAACTATGTTTGCTGTCATTTATGAGGCCTGAATGGTATTCGATGGAAATTATTGTTTAACTCGGGTTCAAAGGTGTTTCCTTAACTTTTAGTTAGTTCAGCCACCGTGCGGGTTGCCCTGTTAAAAAAGAGCGGACGTTTGCCTTTATGGAAACTAAAATGCATGATTAATAGGCTCTGCAGTCTTCATTTTTGCAACAGGCAGAGGTAGATCGAGTTATTGTCACTTCCCTTTCGGAGACCATTGCTTCCGGTTTGAAATTTTCTAAATGAATTCAGCTATTTGCTTAGAATCGGATCTATGGACTGTATACATCGTGGGCCCTGATTGTAGGATTAATGGATGGCTGTCGAGTACCCTTAAAATGTGAGCATTTATTTTTCATGAGACCAATAGCTTTTGGATGTCTTGTGTATATATGCTAAATAGTTACCATGACTATGTGCTTCTGGTGATAGCTATTGAATTATGGATTTAATTTCTCTGTACCTGATCCACTTTTGTGGATATTTATTCCTTGTATTATTGTTTACACTGTTGTCTTGTTTGATGTTGGATGATCAGGAAACTTGTCTTTCATAAGCTTACAAGGTGTTGAAATATACTAGTTCGATTGAAGTGAGATACTAACCAAAGTATTTCAAAAAGGGAAAAAAAGTGTCAGGCTCACGTGGTTGTGGTCTTGAGCTTGTCCTGTCATTGTCTTTGTGTGCAGTTGGTTTTCACTAATGATTTACTACCAGGGTCTCTGTTTTTATGTACTGGCATAGTGGCTTTATGGAATGAGAAGAGATCAAGACATGGGTCCCTGGAAATCTGAAGAGAATGACGCGCTCTGCCTCTTTGGTTCAGACGAAGATGCTGGCATTAAAATTCCAACCCAAGCCCAATCTGTCGTAGAGGGTTCAGGTGCTCTTATGGTTTCCGAATTCAAGCCTGCTCCTGATGTGGACTATCTACAGGTGACTAACTTTGCAAAGCTTTCTTTGATTTTTTTTATCAAACATTCAGCACCTCCTCATCCTTTTGGATACTGATGTATATTTAAAAAGGAAGTTTCAGAATTTTCAATTTTCGCTATATTACATTCATCATTGATGAGCATTTAGGTGGGCCAACTGTGTTTTGCATTTTGAATCACCGATAGATGCTATGATTATCACTCATTCTTGACAACCAATGATTCATTTTTGGTTTTTGCAATATGCAAGCACTCCATTTTATCCTTCCCTCCCTCTTTGCACTTGACTTTTTTATTATTATTTGAAAATTAAACTAAAATTTGTGCATGTTTTTCAGGAGTTGTTGGCCATTCAGCAGCAAGGGCCTCGAAATATTGGCTTTTTTGGGACTAGGAACATGGGTTTCATGCATCAAGAACTTATTGAGATTCTTAGTTATGCTTTGGTTATAACAGTAAGATGCTCAATTCCCTCAGGCCTCAGGTTTAAGTGGGTCATATGGGTACCTGTAGAGTATATATGAATTTTAGCCAGATACAGGTTTCACCATGGACTATGTATGTGAGATATTATCGAAACTCTTGACTTTCACTTGCAGAAAAACCATATCTATACATCAGGTGCATCTGGGACTAATGCAGCTGTTATTAGAGGTGCTTTAAGAGCAGAGAAACCAGAGCTTCTTACAGTAATCTTGCCACAGAGTTTGAAGAAGCAACCACCTGAGAGTCAGGAATTATTGACAAAAGTAAGAATTTGATTCCTTACTCATTCATGATCCATCTTTTTGCATACTTGATGATTTCATGTCACAAGTTTAATGTATCATCCATGTGAGATATAGCGACAATGCTTTTACCACCATATGGTCTCCTTAGGGAGTTACATTGTAGTCCTTTTGACTTCAATAGGTGGGGGGAATCAAATTGGCGCTGTCTGGCAGATTTTGTCTCTTTTGTATTATTGTTTTTGAAAATTGGACAAGCACAAGGTTTCTAGTACATTGCAGTGCATCAGAAATCATATCAATACGGGACTGCCTAGTAGTGCCTACTTTGTTTAGACGATCAGATGAAATAGCAGTGTTGCCTAAATGGGCTTAATTTTGTTTCTTCTAATCTATAATGTACTCATATTGGGGAACTCCTGTAACTGGTATTTTTGAAACTTTTTTTGGGATCTCATTAATGACCATCATTTTATGTCATACACTCTTATTATATGAGGCCACTTGTTGTAGAAGTTTGCAGCCAGTAAAATTGCCTCTTTTGCAGTTGGAAAGCTTTAAATGTGACTCTTGGAGGATAGGATTAGTATTAAGCATTTTTTAATGAGTCAGATTTATTCACCCATTGAAAACTCTACTGTGGGCAAGTGAACCTGATTCCTGGTATGGATGGTCAAGGTACCAAGCAAACATAATTCGGTTACTGGAGTTACATTTATTTTTGCATGAGGCTATGCTTGGTTTCATGTTAATTACTTTCCTTCATTGGGATATGCAACGGTAATTAGTTTTTTGTTTGGCAATTTTCAGGTGAAAAATGTGATCGAGAAGCCTCATAATGATAATCTGACTCTGATTGAAGCCAGCAGGTTTGTCTACCCTTTTTCCTTCTTTAGCTACGCTTTTAGTCTTTTGAAAACCCAAATTAATCTGTGATTCAAACTTGATTGCATGTAACGGAGGTTAGTTTGAGTTTAACTTTGTTGATGGAGAGCTGATGTTGGATAGTAAACTTCCCATAAGAGTTGCTTGTTGAAGCATTAAAGTCCAAGTTTTAGCTTTTTCTGTTCTTTCCTTGTAGGTGGTAGTTCAGGTACTTGGTAGAGGATTCTAATTGTCCCCATTATACAATAACCTTTTCCATTTTTAGTATTACTCTGATCAGAATTAGCCAAGGGTAACATTTGCAATTCATCGCGGATTAGATGAAAAACTAAGTTATTTGTTTTCTGATCGATCTTGCGGATGACCTTGATATTTCCCCCCATCTACTGGAGTAGCTGGAAGGATGGGCATTCTTGAAATTTGGGCAATGAAATGCCCGCTTATGCATCTTATATTCTTATTGGTAACATAAAATGTGACAATGATGACATCAAGGAGTCACTATGTGCTATTTGTTAGGAAATCTACTTGAGGTCCATTAGTTTAGTAAAAGAGCCACACATGAGATTGATTTTAGTGCTCGTATGTAATAATGTAAACCAACTGGGCATTGTAAGGATAGTCTTGCAGACTCAAGAACCTCCGTATATATAGGGATGCATTGAACTCAAGATTTTAGTCAAGTAAAATTTAAATTTAAACTTGGGTTTAGCAAATGACTGAAGTCTGAGCTCACGAGTCCATGGAAAATTATCAACATTTTCTAATCCTCGTTTGCTTCCATTGACTGGATGTGGATGCAAAACATTCTTATGGAGCTATCAACTTGAGCTCCTTTGCTCACAGCTTCTCAGCTCGTAACAGGAGCCGATGTCTTTCTTACTCGATGATGATGTTCCTGGTCCCATAGCCAGGTATTAGAGAAAAGGGTTTCAGCATTGATTGCAATTATTGCTTGAGAATTGGAGAAACGAGGCAGAAAACCGTTCCACAAAGTGTTCCGTGTTATCTGGTTCTCACTTATCAGGAAATCATCTGATATTTCTGGTGGTGCAATTGCAGGTTATGCAATATGGATATCATTTCACATGTCCAGCAGGTCATTTGTTTTGCCTTTCATGACAGCCACTTGCTAATGGAAACATGTCAAGAGGCGAAAAATCTCCGGAAGATTGTGACATTATTTTACCTGGACTGAACATAGCTGTTGATTTGGCATATAAATTGTTTTTGGGAAGATAAAATAAGGGGAGGAGATTAGAGATAGAGGCAAGGCAGATTTTTTGGTGATTTTCTTCCTGGTAAATTAGAAGATGAAGACGACTTTGCTCTTCTTCTTTGTATATTGTTTCACAGTAATAAAAAGGAGCCAGTTTGCTCCAACTTTATTGGAGATTCATATTTAATATTTTGTTTGTTTTAACTGCTATGTTTCATGGAGACCAATGATCCTATTTTTTCTCGTTGAGTCAAATCTCTGGAATCCAAATAACAAAACAAGCTGCAGCAGATGTATTTTCTTTGAAAGAATTCGAAGTAGATGTCATGTTACTAAGAAGTAGCAGTACTTGCAATCGAATAATGTATTACATTGGCGAGTACTCGATGCTGTTGGAAACAACGAGCATACAACGTTCAATCCGACACTTGGATTCACTCGAAAATACCCAAAAAATGTCGATTTGAGATCGGTAATTCAGTTTTAAAAGAAAAACCGAAAATTTCATAGGCGACAAGACAGCTTACAAAGAAATTGGGCCTAATGGGCCCTATTCAATGGGTTCATCTGCCCTTTCCCAACCCTCCAACTCCGTATCCAGTATTCACCGAAGCATCTGTCTCTCCTCCTCTCTCTCGGGGGTATCAGGAACGTCCTTCAGTATATCTCTCAACTGATCAATGGCGGCGAGGGGTGGTGCTTTACTCAGGTACCTCAGAGTGCCCGTTACCGCCGTGCCCCAAAGCGGCAATCCTTGTAACGGGAGCTACCTTTTCTCGCTTTCTTTCAATGCGATACGCCGCCGCTTCTCCGAGGAGGTAAGGGGCTCTTTCCTTGACAAATCTGAGGTCACAGATCGCGTCGTCAACATCGTCAAGAACTTCCAGAAAGTGGAACCCTCCAAGGTAGTAGCTTTATTATTATAGCTTCAATTATTTTTCTTTTCCTATAGACCGTGCTTGGGTAGTGTGCTTCGTCCATCACATGAAGTGAAAGTTGGTGGTGTAGTGGATTTGACTGTTTTTATATATTTTGCACTTATGGGATTATACGCCCCGGCTCTCTTTTTGTTTGTTGGAAAAAATGGAGAAATGAATGTGAACTCTTTTATTTCGGTCTCTGAGGAGAGGAAAGTTTTTTAGAGTAAAGATGTCGGGCTTCAGATGATTATTTGGTGCGCCATTTGCTTGGGAATATAGTAGGAAGTGAGCGTATAGGAAGCTTCTGATTATGTATTCCATAGTTTTATCACGGATGGTTTGGTTTACAGAAATTTTCTTCCTTTCTCATGGATTTGTTTCCTTTATGGGTATTAAAGTGGCTACATTAGGTTTTATCAACTTCCGATAAACAACTTTTAGGTACTGTAGACTGTTGAGTGTATCCTTGAAATTTCATTATGATGCTTGGTGGAATTTTGATCGTGATGCTCTTCTAATGGACTTCGCATGGAGAGATCTCAATGCCTTTGATGTTGGTGCTTTGAGTTTTTGAAAGAAGAAGGGTTGTTATGGATTCAAAATTCAAAATTTAAAGTTTTTTAGCGATGTCAGAAAATCATAGGAGTTGAAGTTTTTCAAATTCCATATGTGAAAAAAAGGTACAGATTGGATGTCGAGAGCTTGTGTTATCCTATCTTATTTTGTTGTCAAGTCGAGCCTGGAATTCAGACTTTCTGATTTGCAATTTGTATGGAGGATGGCTCTTCTTTGATAATTAGTGTTGTTTGTGGGTGGAGAGGAACTCTAGGGCTAGCAGGACTTGTGGTGGTTAGAGAAGGTCTGATCTGTGTTTTCAAGGGAACTTTGTTGGTTTTGCTCTTCAATAAGTCTGGTTTGTTGGACTTTTCATTTTGCACTTGTTTGAACTTTAGCACTGCATATTTACTTCATTGTCCCCCTCCTCCCTCTCCAATCACCCCTCTTCATCTTTTTTCATTCCCCCTTGTATACTTATCGAATTTTAGTGAGTACCTATTTTGGCTGTTTATTTAGCAAAAATTTAGTGTCTTATGGAAGAAAGAAATAAGGGTGCGCGAAAAGGTTTGGGTTTCAGAGAATGGAAGAAACTGAGGATTGAGTATATGATAAAACATTATGCCAACACTGGGAAGCTTTCCTGGTGGATGTTTTTGATGATGGATCCTTGAAAACCTTTTCATATGCTTAGTTGATTGGCTCTGATTAATTGGGCCATTATTGAGTTTATATTTATGTTCTTTCTTTTTAAATAGAAAATAAGTGCATTGATTGGGGCACTGCAGCAGTAACACCAGATAGACAAAACCAAGGAAAGATTCTCCTCTCATTTTTCACCGAAGTTGTGTGCATCATTTATTCATTTATCTAGATTTTTATTTATTTATACAGTGTTGTGTTTATTTGTGTGCATCATTTAGGGTTTGACAGAGTGAATGAAACAACGTGACAGCATAATGGAGTATGTAGCTTTTTATTGACAACAATGACTCAAACACCAATATACAAGACCAGCCTAAGTTCATAGACAAATTTGTGGGCAAAAATCTTAGTTTTTGATTTCTTATTCATCCCCCCTACTCTCTCGTGGGTTTGGCTTTGTTTGAGTATGTTTTGTGCCTCTAGCTAGCCTTTTGCTAGATAAAATATTTCCTGCTATATGTCTGTCATGACTTCAACTGCTCTTTCAATTAACTTTTCTTTGTTTTTTGAACCATGCAGGTCACACCAAATGCCCATTTCCAGAACGATCTTGGGTTAGACAGTCTAGATACCGTGGAGATAGTGATGGCACTCGAAGAAGAGTTTAGATTTGAAATCCCGGATAATGAAGCAGACAAGATCAATTCCATTAATCTTGCTGTCGATTTCATTGCTTCTCATCCTCAGGCAAAGTAGAGCAGTATGAGTTTAAATTTCCGCTCTTGTGAAGAATTGGATGCATAAGTTAGAACTGAGTATGTTGGAATTGTTTCCTTCCTTTTCCTGTGTCAACAATTGTCTTAGATACCATTGATTCTCTCTTTCCATGAATTTTGACTGGAGAGAATTACATGTTTGAAGACCAAAACTTCTGGTTGCAGCTACTTTATGACATACGTCTCATTTCAATAAAATATGTTAAGGTCATTGCTTTTTATGCTTTTGAAACTTGGAAGAGAGTGCAATTTCTATTAATTATACTTCGTCTGTTTTAGAGAATTCTGTTTCAATAAACAATAATGCTTATTAATCTGAGGTTTGGTTACAATGGCTTTCGATCCAAGCTTGCGGCCTTGGTTGGTTATTGAGGACGTACTTGCTCAACCATTGTTTCCAACAGAAGCCAACGGGCAAAGGAATGTGTGAGGCGTAGACTTGTCCATCTGCAGCACCTTCTCCCCCTCACATTTGAGTCTTAACAAAGAGGGGAAGATATTCAACAATTGATTCCGAAGGATATTTGACTAAAAGCACAACTTGCACTCCAGCCAGAAATACTCAGAATTTTGTCTCCGGAAAAATAAATATTACAACTTTGTCGCATCTTATCCTGCTAAAACAATAATTGACTGAAATTGTTTACACCACCCTATGGTACTTCCATTGGCAACCATTCTAAGCAAAATCAAATCTATCAGAAAACCTATCCTCAACCACATTTTAGTTTATGGTCATGTTGGAAACGAACTTTCTCCAGAGTATAGGTTCATCTTCTCCGAACAGCAGCCTGACTGTTCATTCGTGGAACTGCGGCTGGTTGCTGTGTCTGGCCAGTACCCTCCGACTCCGCCATATTCATCGCTTGGGTTATGGCATTCATGACTATTAGTCCAAGAGGTATCAAGTACATCCACTGGAAACATAAGAAAATGCAAAATCCAGCACAAAAAAGGTGGAGGAAGATGACGTAAGAAAACAATTTAGCCCACAAATAAGTACCAAATAGCACAAATAAATACTCACGTATTTAGCCCAAAAGGACCTCTCTGGTGGTTTTACAATTTCACCTTCTCCAGTCTCCCCACCAACTACTTCTTCAGAAAATATTGGAGCTCTGCAAAAACATAAAGACGTGGAAAACTAAATATGCTTAGACAATATATAATACAACCAAATGGAACATATAAAACCGGACATGATGGTATTTAGGTACTCAGCAGACTGTAAGTTGATCGAATGGAAAAGATGGAATTGAATAGAATGCTCTAGTGCAGCCTCAGTAAGAAAGGCACTGTTTGCATCAGATACAGAAACAATACCTTGGTGCCTGCTCACTGTTCTTGAGAACTGTATGCGAGTTGAAAGACCATTTGGCAGGCTGAAAAAATGAAAAAGGAAATATACATAAAAGTAACACAAAGGATTTCTGCAGTTAATTTGAGAATCATAAATGAAAAGAAAACGTCAATATTCACTTACAAGTTTCAATTGTCGAGGATATGAGCATGCCCCAGGGGAACCATAATTGACAGCCAAAATATTAACGCCTTCCTAAAACAGATGATATCAAGAAAGAAAGATAAGAATTGAACAAGTCCATAGGATCATTTAGATGAGAAAAATCTCAACAACAGATTCACAGCAATTAAGATTTTAAGAGTATTTAGTAGATCTTTCAATTTAACACCTTAAGCATCATTCCAATAGTCTGTAGTAGGTTTCCTTGTTTGGTAAATTGGTAAGCCAAGCTACACATATATACCAACTCAGTGTAAGATGTTTACATTAAATATCCAATACAGACCAAATACGATAATCTGATATAAATAACATGATCATGCTTCTAATCTTGTCCCTCATCCAGCCTACCAAACAAGCAAATAGGTGTCCTAGGTTTTGCACTGGCTGCTAAGTTACTCAAACCTCCTCCTTTGTCCTAATTAAGAAATTACCATGAGGTCCGAGTCCAACGAGGTAAAGATATTCCAACAACTCTAATTCATTCCCATGAGGTCCGAGCCCAACGAGGTAAAGATATTCCAACAACTCTAATTCATTCCCATGATGTGTGGTGTAGATCCAAAAAAATCTCCTAATATGTTACCTCTTAATCTCTATAAGATATTATGTTGCAAAAACAAGTACAGCCTCAACTACGATTGCATAAACTATAATGACTAAAAAACCTTAACGCAGGGGTAAATTACAAATCACGAGGAAAAAATTGATAATTCAGTGCCTATTAAAACCAGGTATTACCGTGTGTATAACAAAATGCTCATCCATACCTTCCCGGGGAAGACATCTCTGGAATGAAAAAAAAGAAAGAAAGTTAATGATGTATAGAATGGCAACACATAGTAGTAATGACAATCGCAATGAAGGCCAAATAGCTAAAACATTGAAAGAAATTCTATCATGCATAGACATTAGACACAGACACAATGATGATGGGATTATATCAGAATTTTTCATTAACAATAACACCACAAAACTCTCTTCAATTTTATGACCAGATAAACATTGCAATTGTGCAAGGTGCTTTTGGAAGTCCTCATTGAAATATTTGGGTGTCCAGTGGGTAATCTCCAACACACTGGAAAACAAAGCCAAGGGCCTGGACCTTTTTGTGCGGATAAGGAAAAAAAGGAAGTTGATTTTCATGGTTTTTCCTCTCATATGCTGGAAAGTGTGGCCAGAAAGAAATAAGCACGCTTTTGAAGGAGTAGAAACCTCAAAGGAGAAGGCATTATTAGAGTGGTTTGAAACTTTGATATTGTAATTTTCCTGTCAACAAGATAGCAGCATCTGTAACATTCTAGATTATTTCAGTGTCATATACCACAGTAATCTTTGGGTTGCAACCCCTTGGTGCCATGGTTTAAAAAATCGAACTGAGGCGCCGCCTCAAGGCGCGCCTCAGCCGCCTCCGACCATCAACCGAATCGTTCTAAGAGCCTCAAATCGGAAGTTCGTCAAAATCGCCTCGTTGACTGAGGCGGCCGCCTTGAGGCCCGCCTCCACGCGAGGCGCTCTGTTTCTCGCTGAGGCGATAAAATAATAAAAAAAAAACAAAAAAACAAAAAACCAGAGATGAAAATCGCACCTGTCCAAAGACTGGGTTTAACCTAATTTTTCAGCAAGTCGCGCAGCTGAAGAGCATCGCCAGCAGCCACCAGTCTTTGGACAGCACCTCGCGCGAAGATCGCCTGAGCTTCGCGAGCTCTCTAGCACCTCGCGCGACTTCTCCAGCTCCTCTGGCTACCTCTCCAGCACCTCGCGCTCAGCTCGCCAGCACCCAGCGCAGCTCGCAACCCCGCCAGAGATCAGCGACCTCGCCACCAGCACCTCGCACGACCCTCGTGAGCACCCAGCGACCTCGCCACCAGCAAAGCAGCACCTCACACGAATTGGAGTATTATGATTTCTAATTATTAGAGATGTTTTTTTTAAAATATTTTATATTTGTATGTTATGAATTGTTATGTGTGATATTTTCATGAATATTTTTAATTTTATAATTATTATGGATGCTTTTATATGTTGAGGATCCTATTTTTTTAGTTTGGAATGAGGCGACCGCCTCGATCGCCTTGAGGCTACCGCCTCGCCTCAATATAGCCTGACCGCCTCAAATCGCCTTTCGCGTTTTAAAACCTTGCTTGGTGCAGTTTCAATTATGCAAATTATGTTGATAAATGAATGCACACTACTTAAGATCAAATAAGAGAAAAACTTCCATGCAAGCAGCACAACAGAAAATAAGAATTTCACGAGCATATCATATCATTGCCCACTTTGTCTTGCACATCTTAGCTAGCTGAGTAACCAGTAAGACATCAAAGATGTATAATTAGCAGGAAAATATGAGCATTCAAAAGCATAATAATGGAGTTAACAATCAGCCTACTGCTTTCACAGAAGAAATAATGTAATCTCTCCCGGGAGCGCTCAAAATATTTGATGGAAGCCTTATCCGGTAGAAGTCATCCCCTTGTAGCAGTTCCTGCAACAAAAGAAACATCACTTGGGAATAAGAATTTGTAACTTGAAGTATAGAGCAACAAAAGGATAATGACTTATTACCTTGAATTTCTCTGTCTCCTCCTTGGTAAATGAATTCCTCAAAAATCGCAGCTTTGTAAGTGTCTGTTCAAAGCGAACTTGCATGTCAATCCTAATTTCAATTTAAAGTTTCCCAATAGAAATTAAGACTTGGGAAATGCCCACTAGTGACATGTAAGGAAAATAAACACCAGATCTTTAATTTGTGATTTCAATTCAAAAAATGATTCCTTTGGATGTGAACGCGGTAGGGGAAAATGAAATTCATACAGAACAAAGAATTTGAACCAATTATTCAATCAAAAACTTTCGAGGATATTTCATTTGCTTAAAATATAATTTTATCAAACAAAAAATTCAAATCCCAAACTTTCCAGTCACTTTCACTAGTTTTTCTCGACAGACAAACAGATTCCCAAAGAAGCCAACCTGGGCGCCGTGATTCCAGGTCTTGAGACGAGCGGAGAAGGTACCGGCCGGAGTGAAATCGGAGTCTCCAAAGGCATGTTCTAGGAGGAACTGGATCTTGGAGTCAGAATCCGACTCCGAGAACCGCTTCCTTGGGGAGGCAGCGGGAGTAGTGGATCGGGCAGAGCTAGCGAGATCAGGAGAACGAGGAAGGGGCTGAGGCTGGGCTCCTTCGAGACCGAACTCCTCGTCAACGAGAAGCTCATCGGACTCGAAAGCGATCAGCGGCAAAGCTAAGGGGAAGAGAAGTAAGAGGAAGCTCAGAAGCAGTTGTATTGCTTTCATGGCCTTTGACTTCCCTCGTTCAGTCGAGACTCTGCTTCTGGACCGACCTCCTCTGTGAGAGGGAAAGAAATAATAGTGATGAGAAAATAAAGATGTTATTTTTTAGGTTAAAGAAATAATTAAGCAGTAAATCAAATCAAATATATCAAAAATAATAACTATGCAGTAAATAGTAAATACGAGGGCATAAGGATAAGGGAAGTCAAATTTCGTCTCACTTACGAGTGTAACCCGAACCAGTAAAATAAGCAAACCCTAGAAATTTAGAACGGGAATACATTCTCGCTCTGCGAGTCTAGTGTCTGAGCTCTAGAAAGAGAGAGCGGAGATGGACGCGATGAGAAAGCAACTCGATGTGCTTATGGGAGCAAACCTCAACGGCGATGTACGGGAGGTGAATCGCAAGTAGTACGATCTTGATGTATGTCGTCTTTACTTAGCCGGTCTTTGTCCTCACGAGCTTTTTAAGTTAACGGTATTCACTATCTACCCATCATCGTCTCTGGCTTAATTATGATGACCTATAACTTGTCAATATGAACGAACTGATGTTCGTTTTAGATCTATTTTCTGTTAAGAATTTTGTTTTGCCTTGTCTAATTGTCTCTTGTTTTCCCCCCCTTCTTATCTGGTGGTTGTGTCAGAAAATGGATATGGGTCCATGCCCTGAAGTTCATTCCTTGCAGCTGAGAAAGGAGTATCCTTTTTTACACCCTATTCACTTCAGTACTTC
Organism: Euonymus europaeus; assembly: GCA_963580455.1. Classification (NCBI taxonomy): domain Eukaryota; kingdom Viridiplantae; phylum Streptophyta; class Magnoliopsida; order Celastrales; family Celastraceae; genus Euonymus; species Euonymus europaeus. Next base: position 1,924,024 of record OY756964.1, read on the forward strand.
ATTAGCTGTTTAAAATTTTGTATTTAACTGTATTTTTTTTCCCTTATGAGTAATGCAATTAACTCATACAGGAGAAGATACATTATTTATTTGGTTATGGCAATTATTATTTGTCACTTCTCAATAGACCTATCCAAATGTGTGCTATAAACTGCTATTATACATTGATTTTGCTATGATGCCATTATCAAGTTCTTTTACCCTATAGTGCGTATAAAGTACAAGCATGTATTGGTCTTTATACATATCTGGATGATTAGATCGTATAGTTGATGATCAGCTATACCTATGTGTCTTAATTTTGATCGAAACAACAATTGGCAAGCATAAACTTTTGTCTGATGAGTTGGCTAAATTGTCTCCTCCTTCAAATGCATCTGATATATTAGATATTGGATTTCCAATATATTTTCCTTTTTAATTATTCTTGATATGACCGATCTGAATTTCACTCTTCATAGTTTTTTTACCTTAATGTAAGACTATTGATGGCCTACGCTTTGGCAGGAAAATATAGAAATTTATGTTAGTAATGATCCTTTTGAACGTGCATGTGGGTGATGTTTTCAGAAGTTCTCTTCATAGTTTCCTGATGTTGCCTCAACTCCTCTTAGATATGAAGAAGCCAGGGCAAAGAGTCTTGACAACTATGACAGGGATCTTGAGGATGTTATTGATAGACTTATTGTTGAGTGTGATAAGAACATTGGTAGAGCGCTTAAGCGTCTCGAGGATGACGATGCAAAAGCTGCAATCGCAATTTCAGTTTCTGAGGTTACTCAGGTGATGGCCAAGTGGTACTTAACTTAACTGTTGATTCTTTCCCCTCTAGCTACTGGTTCTCATTCGATATAAATTTTCTGTTGCAAATTGCAGACACCCGAGATTCTTGAATTATCCAAGCAGATCAAGGAGAAATTAAAAGAAGCTGATCAGTATGGTAAATGATACATGATGCATAGTATAGCTTATTAATTTTTGCATTTTTGCTTTTGAAACTACTTGTATTCCATTTTGTTGTAGGTTATTTGTTATGTTGCTCATGGAAGTTTGGATAGATTAGTTATTTCCGGGTGATGATGGTGTAGTGTAAATTATGCCATTCAAAAAAAGATGGCTTAGTGTAAATTATGACTTTTGGTTGCCAATTGCTGAATGTTTCTAATAGCGTGTTGCTTTTATTTCAGAATCTTGAAAAACTCGTAATATTATAGAGGTATTGACTTAAATTCTAATGGGATTCCATATTTTGCTTGACAAACTGTGTGGCAATGTAACAGAAGCAGATAATTTTAAAATGGCTCATCACATCAGATTCTTAGGCAATGCATTATCGCAATTATCCCTATGCAAACTCTTTTTAAAGAAGTTTGACTGGATTCTCCTACCCTTGAGATAAAAGTGACTGTGTTGAACTTTTGTTTCAGAATTCAGAGTGAGTGCTTTAATTGTTCTTGTTTCTTTTTCTGGGTAAAGGAATATGGCAGTTGGACACTTTTGCTGTTTTTTTTCTTCTCTCTTGAATAGCTTGGAATCCTTGCTTTAGGGGCAAGGTTGGGTAGTGACATTTGTGTTATATACAATTGTTAGAAGCTGTAGAGTTGTTCCAAGTGGAACAATCCATTCGCTTTGCCTCTCTCTCTCTCTTGGTGACTTAGTTGTGCCCCATCATATTTTTCGAAACAAGATGTTTGGCTCCTTGTGTTACAATTATATGCTATCTAAGTCATATTTAACCATTTTTCTTAAGTGAGTGTTGATTTCTGTAATAGCATTTTTAATGATATAAATTATTGCTATGATTTTGCAGACCTTGAAGGCAAGACAGATCTTAAGGTTCGAGCTCTTGAAAGTGTAGATGAACTGAGAACGAAAAGGGCAGACAAACAGGTGAAGGATGGTTTTCCATTGCCCATTGAATATTCACTGTAGTATTGTTTACATGTTCTGCTTAATACTTCAATGTAGTGAAACTGTGACCTCCATGCTGCCACTCTCTTTTGCAATAGTCTATGCTCCTTTTGGATGCCTTCAATAAAGATAGGGCATCTTTGCCCCAGCCGTTGCCAAACCCACTTACCCACCACAGTTTGCACCATTGCCGGTACCTGCTCCTGATGCTTGTACCCAGGAAATGATAAATGAGAAACTGAAGAAGGCTGAGGATCTCGGCAAGGCAACCGTTACACAAATCTCATTTAGTTTCAACTCATGCATCTTGGGTCTTGGCACTAAGGAAGTTCAAATCAACTGCTGTGTTTCTTATGTGTGCTGCTTTTTATCTGGCTATTCTTCAGGTGAGAAAGGGATGGTGGATGAGGCTCAGAAAGCATTGGAAGAGGCAGAGGCACTTAAGGTGTGTAATTTTTATACTTTATGGTGATGGTGTTTCTCCATGTTCTTCTTTTAAAGTTGCTCCTTGGTTCGGCTAGATTCCAACTCCTTTTCATTTTGTTTCAAATTTCCCTTTTGTTTTTTGCCGTTGATTTTTGACTGACAATTCCTTTTCTTTTAACTGCAGCTACCTGCCAGGCAGGAACCTCCTCTGGATTCCTCTAAGTATACTGCTGCTGATGTCCGCATTGTGAATATATTTTCCTATGAGATCTTTTATTCTGTTCTGTAACTTTAATTATCAAGGAAAGGACCATGATATGTTGAAAGGAAAGTATTTTAACTTTTTAAGTCCCAAAGCCCTGGGCACTGGATATGCAACTTTTTTGAGCTCCTGTGGTTTACTAGGTCTGTAATTTTTAGTCACATATGCAGTTGTGGCAAGGTCTATGTACATCTTATATGTTCCCGACTCTGCCCACTGTGGGAGCCTTGTGCATGTATGTTCTTTACCTATGCAACTATGGCAAATCCTATATGGTTTTGTATTGAGGTCATCTTGTGGTCCTTTTCATTTGAGTGTACGTCATACTGTATTTCCAATCCTCATTGGGCATTTTATGCCAAGAAGAGCCAGAGAGATCATGATTTTAAATGGATGTTAGTTTCGTAAGTCTACGATTTTCCTTTTCTTTTCTGTTTTTTGTATTTTATCAAAATAGATGGTGTAAAAATGTAGAAAGCTTAAATATTTGCAGTGTAATTGGAGAAAATCATTCTGAATAATTGATACACGCGTAGCACTCATCTGCAATGTACATGCTTATTTATCATCTCTTATTTATATAGTATCTACTCATTGCAGACTGATCAAAAGCTTCGGGTTTGTGACATATGTGGAGCATTTTTGAGTGTTTATGATAGGCTTCTTTTCTTCTTCTTTTTTAATCTTTTCTCTTGTCACTATTGCAACTTTTTAATACTCTATTGAGGGCATCAAAGAATTGTATTTGACTATTTGGGGTTTCAACTCTTCAGTGTTTGACCCAAATGTTATACCTCCTTGTCACCAGCAGGCTTTTGGGCCCAGTTTTACGAGGATAACTTATTGCAGCTAAAGAATGTGAGTTTTTTTTCTTCTTTTCTTTTTCTGTTTTATTTGCTTGTAGATTGTGCTATTGTTGGAAAAATTGTGGGGAAATTTACTATATATATGGTGTTTTGTTTCGGTTGTATTTTTTGGTGAGAAATGAGTAAAGATTTTTGAACTTTTGTCGTTACTTTCAGTGATCGCCGTTTAGCAGATCATTTTGGAGGGAATTGGTTCAGGTGCTGGTATAATGTTTGACATTCTTCTGTAGAGATTCTCAATTATTATGCGATCTGTGAGTTTTTCTAACCTTGGTGAAGACTGGTTCTTTTCTATGTGTTTTGTCCTTTTATGGATATAAGTTCCAAAGATTGGTAATTCTCCCCAGAAGGCGTGACCTTTTTATTTACATTTTGGACTTGTATCTGTTAGATGTCATGGTAAGTGTTAGGAATGCATGCCAGTTGCATGAAAAAGTTTAAATACATTTGGAGAGGAATGCATGCTATCTGCATGGAGAATTTTAAATACATTTGGAGACAGCAGCTGCATGTGTACAGCATAAAATAAAGTACGGTTGCGAGTAAGCATGTTGGATATTTGTTGTTGCTGTCTTTCTATCAGTTTGAAGCCTTGAACTATAAGATCATGTACAACTGATTTGTTCTTGAAACTAGCAGTTTCATGGTTTTATTGTTAGATTAATGATTAAGCCTACTTTTGGAACATTTCTCCAAGTAGTGTTTCCCAAACATTTTAATTAATTTGGCTTCTCTGAATCGGTATTTGATGCATATAAAGAGTGGTTTTTAGTATCGTTTTCTTGGTAATCAAATTTTCAGGAAGATAAAGACAAGAGCCGCAAAGTTGATTGCCATGATGATAGAAGGTAATGAGTGATATATGTGTTGTTTTTCTAATTTCTTTTTTCTTATCGTGTACTTGATGTTTTCCTTCTATATATGTATGTGTACTTCATATACTTCTTTATTAGTAGATCAAAGGAGAGGAGCGAAGAACGTGAGAGAGAACCTAGTAAGGACCGGGATCGAGGAGATAGCCGTGACCGGGTTAGGGTTCCTGATCTCAAGAATAGAGATCATGACAGGCATTATGATTCAAGAAGTCATCGCAGGTCACGCTCCCGGTCTAGGGAATGCTCTAGAGGTTATGATCGCCACAGGTAGCTATTTAATTATGGTGATGTTTCCCTCTGCTTGTTTCATGAAATTGCACCGAGTTTACTGTGGTTTTAGATCAGAAAAATGAAGCATATATTTTTCTGCAATGGATACATGTTGAGAAATTCATTTTATGTGCCATAACATCTTTTCATGATTATTGATTAAGATGTGATCCTGACTTCCTGAGGCCTGTCATACCAGTAGCAAGTATTGTGGTGTCAAGAAATGTTATCTAATCAGATGGTTGAAAAATAGCTGCTTTTACCAGATTGATTGCGTATTCCCTCTTGTCAAAAGTATTGAACCTACTACAATTGTGGAATTTTTGAGACCTCTTGCCCTTTTTGCTTGACGTATGCTTCCTGACTCGTGTTGTGTCAACCTTTCATTGTCCTTATTAATCCCTCGTCTTTTGTTGCATTGGATGCATGCCTACTTTGTTGGTCAATCAATTAGTTATGGCAAGAGATGAACGAGTAGACTACATCTGTTCTTTAATGTTTGATGCGTACTGTTCACATCCGTTTTAATTCTCGTCACTGTTTGTTCTCAGGCGCTATGATCGTCACTAGATGCCCCTATGATTATGATCGTGTTGAGCAGATGGGCAAAAATAAAATGGTGTTATTTAGGCCTGCGGTGAAGTCATGTCTGAATGGTGGTTCTTAAATATTGGTTTTGGAGTTGTCCCTGGCTGCTGTATAACCTGATTATGGTGGATTGTTGCAACTGCTGTGTAGGTCTTTCTTATGCTTTTTAAATCATGCACTGATGGCTCAGTCATGCTCGCATTTATGTATGAGAATGTATGCATTGCAGTTGACCCTTTCTTTGGTGTCCGCAATTTCAGACTTCAGACACAATTATCCAACTAAATCATGGATTCTTGGAATTTTACTTGCCACGTGAACCGTGGTTGTCCGACTCCTTTGTATCGTTAGTTTGGTTTTACACAATTGACTTTAATTGGTAATACGAATACTCTTTCGCACCTTATTAAGAAAAACTCGTACAAAATTACAGAGGAGTCGTTGAACCAAAAGGACGAAAAGAAAGCCAAGCCCACGCCAGACCAGACAGTCGATGCACGGGATTAAACTTGCCTACCGGCAGCGCTAGAAATAAACGGCAAGTATGGAGTCCGGCCCAAAATACTACAAACCAGCCCATAAACAAAGCACATCACATTGAACGCAAACACCGCGTTAAACCCCCAAACCATGGCCTTGAACCCCAACCCGCTCCGACCCGGATTTAGAATCCGGATCAGCATCAACGGTACTGTCAGGAGGACATCCAGTGTGACAGCCTGCATCGCGTTGAACCTCACGTACGGACTGAATCTAGGGTTCCTAACCACGCCCAAGTAAAGAGCGAAGAAGGCCACAAAGCTCGCGTACGGAACCGACCTGTAGACGCTCAAGAGGGGGAGTAAGGGTTCCAAGAGGAGTCCCAGATTGGGGTACTGGGTGAAGAGAAAGCGGCCGTACTGGAGAGAGTTGAAGAAGGGGAGAGTGAAGGAAGCGGCGGAGATCAGGCGGTCAGTGGCTGGTGTGGCGGAGTATGACATCCGGGTGACGCTGGATTTTGCAGTGGGCGATTTGAGAGTAAGAGTGAAGAGGTTGCGACGATGGCTGTGGGTGGGTTTAAGAAGGGGTTTCGAGGTGGGGCAGAGGGAAAGGCAGAGAGAGGCCATCCTATAATCCTTGTCGTGCCGACTGCAATGCTGAGGAGCCGGGAGAGCGTTTAATTTGGGTGTTTTGTATTGGGTGCTTTTATTTATAGATAGAATCTATAGATGAGAGGTAAATAGCAAATGGTAATTGTAACAAAAATGGCGCAGTTTCTCAGTTGCAAAATAGGTTTTTTTTTTTGTTTAATATAAATAACTTATAAAATATTTCATTCTAATATAATATTGTATTTCATTTTTGTAATATCGGTATTATAACAGGATGAGACGGTATATACTATTTAGGTCTGAGCTCTTTATCAGCACTGGCAAAAATAATTGCTTAAAAAACTAGTTTAATAATTCTCTAAACAAAATTCCTCTATTTATTTGTTACTTTAGAATTGAAATTCCCAAACTGTTTTCAGCTTCAGTCTTAGGAAACTGTTTTTGACTAGGGATATGCTTTCAAGCCTTTGAGGAACCACACCCCCGTCTAAAACTCCTTCGCATTTCTTCTCAGCTCATTTAACTCCTTTTCAATCTCATAATCTCCAAAAGGAAATCCTGTCTTCGAAGCCACAGCACTTCTCCCTGATGGCAACTCTCCTTTCTGCTAAACCAAACCAAACAATTAATGTGATTAATGGACATCTTTGCCATATGTGTGTGTGTGTGTATATATATATATATATGTTTGTACATTTATGTCTCTGTATGGTTATCAAGGTGACTGATGGCATTGGCAACATATATAAAGAAAGTGCGCTCTTTGGGGATTAGAAAGTGCGCTCTTTCATCCAAATCTAGTTTATATTTCTTTCAATAAAAACCCCAGTTCAGGAATAAGCTGCTAAAAGAAGCAACATCGATTGACAGAAAAAAAAGAAAAAGAAAAAAAGAGTAATTGAGTATCTGTCAATGTAAGGGCACAAGCCTTCGTCTTTTATTCGTATGGGTAAGGGTAATATCTAGTCCCAAACACAACTAGATCGGTGAAAGTACCTTTGAACTCCCGGATAGTTCCTTCTTCATTGTTGCCAGATCATCATCTACAGAAGTGCTCTCCAACAATGCAAACTGCAAAGAAACAAAAATAAATGACCAACCAGAGATGACTCTCGGAATTTTTTTTTTTAACTACAACGCAACAAGTTGAAAGATTAATTCCATAATGCGTGAATTCATAGTTAAACATGTGACCATTCATGACATTTAACTTTTCAACAAATATGAAATATGCATCCACAACTACCTGTAATTGTGGAAGAAAATCTGCCTAGCTAAAATCCCTTTTGCAAATAAATAAGGATATAGTGATGCTGAACCAAAAGTGCAATCTAGAATATCTAGAACATAATGGTCAAAATGCAACCTTAAGAAAAGGGAAAAAGCATTTCCAAACGGAAACAAGAGAACGGTACAAGACTTCAACTCAACTTCAAGCAACTGCATTTGCTTATTGCGAAGTGATTTTGCCGGTCTAACCCGTTACTACTATAATGAGAAGTTCAGGAAAACAGATAAGCTGACGATATGTTCCTTCATATCTTCATCATTTTTTATTTTGCAGGAAATAGAACTTTAAATGGAAATACACACACACACACACTGAAAAGACAACTTTCTTTGTTTTTCTTGGGAGGAGGGCTCGGAGTCACTCCAGAATCCATCAACTTTCTTTCAAAAGGTGATTCATAACCACATAATTAATGTAATTTGTTGAGAAATGAGTTTGTAATTAATATTTCTAGGTAAGGGTAGTATTGTACATTCCCTAGAAACCCTAGGTTTGCATCATATAGTTGTCTTTGTATGTCTGTATCGGATGTTGAGAAAATATGGAATATACGTGATGATTCTTTAATTAATCGTATGCCTTCTTCCGTTTTAGGTGGTAAATCTCCTTTTTCGATTCTTTTTCCATCTAAATATGTTTTTGTTCTTCCTCCCCGTGTTTTTGGTAGTCAATGTTTTGTTCAGGACTTGCAGAATGGTGGTGATAAATTGAATGCCAAGTCTATTAAATGTGTCTTTGTTGGGTACCCTCGTACTCAAAAAGGGTATCGTTGTTGGGATCCTATCTCCCATCGGTATCGTGTTAGTATTGATGTTACTTTCTTTGATGATGTGCCCTATTTTTCTCCTTTGGACCATTCTCCTCCTGTTTCATCCTCACCACCCCTACCCCTTCCCCCATCTTCTATTTCTAGTTTGGATGTTTCTTCTCTTCCATTGCAGGTTTATACTCGTGGTACATGGTCCAAGATTTCTCCGGGTATTCAAGAACCCCTTCCACCATCTTCATCTCTACAAGTTCCTGAGCCCCCCTCACCGCCTGCTTCTCCTGATCTCCCTATTGCTCTTCGTAAAGGTACTCGCACTTGTACTAACCATCCTATTTCTAATTTTGTGTCTTTCTCTCATTTGTCTTCCTCATATGCCTCATTCATTAGCTCCTTGTTCTCCACTAGCATCCCTTCTTCTTTTCAGGACGCTGTTACTCTTCCTCCGTGGAAGGGTGCTATGGATGATGAGATTGCTGCTCTTCATCGTAATAAGACTTGGACTCTTACTGATTTACCTCCTGGGGGGAGTGTTGTTGGATGTCGTTGGGTTTATGCTATCAAATATTTACCGAATGGTTCGGTTGAACGCTATAAAGCTCGCTTGGTTGCTAAAGGTTATACTCAAACTTATGAAGTTGATTATTTTGAAACTTTCTCTCCTGTTGCTCGCTTGTCTTCTGTCCGTGTCCTTTTAGCAGTTGCTGTCACCAAGGATTGGCCCTTGTACCAACTTGATATCAAGAATGCCTTTTTACATGGTGACTTGAAAGAAGAGGTGTATATGGAGCAACCTCCAGGGTATGTTGCTCAGGGGGAGTCTGGAAAGGTATGTCGTTTACACAAGGCTATATATGGCCTTAAACAATCTCCTCGTGCATGGTTTGAAAAATTTAGTAATGCCGTGTTAAGGTTTGGTATGAAACAGGTGGCTGTAGACCACTCAGTATTTGTGAGACATAGAGCTAGTGGGTGTATTATCCTTGTTGTTTATGTGGATGATATTGTGGTGACTGGCAGTGACTCCTCAGGTATTCAGAAACTTAAATTGTTTCTTAACAGTCTTTTTAGTGTGAAGGATCTTGAAAAATTGCGTTATTTCTTGGGTATTGAGGTAGCCAGATCCAAAAATGGCTTATCCTTATGCCAACGGAAATATGTAACTGATTTGTTACAGGAGACTGGATTATTGGGAGCTAAACCTGTCTCAACTCCTATGGACCCAAATGTAAAGTTTGGCAAAGATGTCAGTGAACCATTTGAGCATCCAAAGAGATATCGTCGTTTGGTAGGAAAATTGATCTATTTGATTGTTACTCGTCCTGATATTTCTTTTGCAGTTGGAGTGGTGAGTCAGTTTATGCAGGATCCTCGTATAGAGCATTGGGATGCTGCTTGTAGGATTGTCAAATATCTAAAAGGTGCTCCTGGTTTGGGCTTATGGTTCAAACGCTCTAAATCTTTTGAAATCAGAGGTTTTAGTGATGCTGACTGGGCTGGAGATTGTATTGATAGAAGATCAATCTCAGGATACTGTGTTTTTCTTGGTGATAATCTGGTTACTTGGAAAAGTAAGAAACAGAATGTGGTGGCTCGGTCTAGTGCAAAAGCTGAGTACCGAGCTATGGCGCATACTGCTTGTGAAATGATGTGGGTTCAGTCTTTGCTTAGTGAGATAGGATTTCCATCTCTTACTCCTATGAGAATGTTTTGTGATAATCAAGCGGCTATGTATATAACATCTAATCCTGTTTTTCATGAACGTACTAAGCATATTGAAATTGATTGTCACTTTATTAGAGATTTGGTTGTGAAGACGAAAAAGATTTATCCGATGTATGTTCGATCTAAAGATCAACTTGGAGATGTTTTTACTAAAGCCTTGTGGAAAAGTCAATTTAGTGAGTTATGTAACAAGTTGGGGATGATTGACATCTATGCACCAACTTGAGGGGGAGTGTTGAGAAATGAGTTTGTAATTAATATTTCTAGGTAAGGGTAGTATTGTACATTCCCTAGAAACCCTAGGTTTGCATCATATAGTTGTCTTTGTATGTCTGTATCGGATGTTGAGAAAATATGGAATATACGTGATGATTCTTTACCCTAATCTCTCTGGTTAATTAACATAATTAATACCACAACTAAAGCTAAGAAATATGAGAAGAATTTTACCTTCCCCTCAAGGTCATCGGTGGTCAATTGATTAAGTGCCTCTGCTTGAGACTCCATAGACAACACTGAATACCAGAAAAGATTTATTACCCACTCAACCTCAACCAAGGATTTCAAAAAAAGCCATGCATTTAAACTGGAGATAGTTGAGACTAACCTTTTTCCTCCATCTTTTCAAAAGCTGAAAGAGCACTACTTGTGTTTACATTCCCAATCATTTCACTCACTTTTGTTGCAGTCCTAACATGAGACCAGAGCTAATAGCTCAGCACTATTAAACGAGATATCCAGTAGTGAGAAGGGAAAGTTAAATGCCAAAGCCTAAGGTGCATACTTTGCAGACTGCGCACGTGCTTTGAGGGTATCTTTCTTCGACCTTGCTTCCTGTATCTTGCTTTCCAGAAGCTGTCAAAAAAAGAGGAAACTTATTATACACACAATCCAGTAATCCGCCCACATATCCGTAAACACACAAGCAACCAACACTAGTCTGGATTAATTAGCAACAGTAACAGGCAATAACAATGCATTCTCAAGGAAATAAGGAATGGATTGTAGCCACTCTGACAAAAGGTTGCAATAATGTGTATATCTGCTCTCCTGATAACAACTGAGGTGGTCGGAGCCTTGGGCACTGCACCCTAGTAACAAAGTAGCTTCACCGTAACCTACAAGTCACAGCTCCAAATTCTAGAAAGAGCATCTACATAATGTAGGGGGATTAGGTTGTGTACATCTTTCCCTTCCTAGAACATGCCTCCTCTGCCACAGCCTTGTTTGAAAGATATAACGAGTTCCATAAATTCGGCCTACAGTTATTCTGACGTTTCAAAAAGAATTCTTATATTTCTTTTTCATATCATTTTGAAGCACTTGAATGGTCATCATTTCTTGATTTACAAAGTACGAATACAGGAGAATCAAGACGTGCAACTCGCTTGAGCATTCCAGAAACTCAATCAACCAAGTGCAAATGTGCAATATCTACGAAGTGGGTAACTTCCATCCATGAATGATTAAGGCATATAAAATGGCAGAGAAAGAGAAGCTGAATATCATCAATTGTGCCTCACATAGTCAAACAAAAAAGAACCCACCCTTGTATTGGAGACAAGATTATCAACGATGCCCTTTTGCTGATCAAGCTGAGCCTTCAAAGCATTTGCATTATCCTGAATTCAAGAATCAGAATGCAAAAGAAAAATCTGAGATTACATTAGAGATGTACCATCCCTCAAAGAACTTTCACAGTCTACAAACAATTGGAACTCAACCAATTGGCATTGCAAAAAAAATAATCTCCAGGACTATTGAAAAGAAAGTAGAATTACTTTGCTCAAAACAAGAATGTCCTTCTGGTATCATTTAGAAAGTGGAGTAGTGAACACCAATTACTCTAGTCCTAATAAGCTCACAAACAAATTTGAAAAGTATGACAGGATTCCCTTACAGCTAAGAGAGGTGTAGGCAAATAATTCATATAGCAAATGCAAAAAAACAGATATATACCAGAGCATATCCTGTAAAATCTTCATAAATTCTATGCACACTTTTCATTCAATATATTTAACAGTGTTAAATATTCACTAAGAAAATTACAGCAAAGGATTTCCTTCGTTTAAGGGCTTCACGAGCAAGATCTTCATCTCCCTTTCCAAGAGCAAGTTGTGCCCTCCGATACCTATCACCGACCGGCGCAAATGAAAACATATTCCAAATAACAATACAGGCATTGATGCAAAGCATCACATAAAATTACCAGTCTTCAGAAGCTTGTTGTGAGGCTTTATATTTGTTCTCTAATTGCTTTTGAGATGCTAATACCTTCAAAAATAAATTTAAACAAAAAATTTGTGAAATATTATCAGCTTGGGGACTTAATACCTCCCTCGTCTCGTACAATAGGAGACTTATAGTATGAGACAAAAAACAAGGAAAAGGATAAATATTTGAGGGAATTGAAAAAAAAATGGAACCGGGTTATAAGCAAGAATTAAATAAAACTCAACAACATAGACATACTTGTGCAGTAGCTTGCCGCATCTTCCTCAAATCCTCATTCATTTCGAGCACACTTTGTTCTAAGATTTTTTCAGGGTCCTCAAAGGAGCTTATAATGGCATTTGCATATGACTTTACTTGCACAAAGAAATTATATCTAGCTTAAAAGCTGGAGCTCATGTAGGAGGAAAAAAAGACACATAAAACAAGAAACTCACGACATCAATAAGAATGATAAACTTAACTATACCTTAATTACTCTCGCAAATCGATCAAAGAGGTTCATCCTAGCACCAAGAGCACCCCCACCATGACTATTACATCTTAACTTATTGGAATCAGCTAGTTGAACAGCGGTGATTTTCAGAGCCCCAACTACAATAAAATATTAAGTCTTTCATATTTCTGATTCTAACGAAAATAAAACCAGCCAGGCAAGCGGGTTGGAGAGCACAAAACATAGAAAATAATGCTATTGTGCTTTATCCACGCAGTAGATTCCAACAAAAAAAGAAGTATATAAAGTTGAACAACAAAATAATGTTCTTATATTTATCTTATATTTTCTTAACAACCAAACAAGTGATGAAAATTGAAAGAGAAAAATGAACGGAAAAACAAAAACACATACTCCCATTCCCGAAAAAAGTGGATTTGAAAGGTTGGGCCTTGACTATTATACATGGCCGGGCAGAAGAAGAATACGATGAGGGGTGTAGCGTAGGAAAGCTTAATCCTGCAATAGGCGGTGCTTTCATGGCCATTTCTCCTCTTCAATCGAAAAACCCACGTCTCAATTTCAGTGTAGTAGATCAAAGAAGACGCCTTGTTGACACACACAGGCAGATAGAAGGACAACAGTAATCGCGTTATGTTTGTTTCTCTTGCTTTGCTTCAGCTTGTGTGACTGGTGAGGGACGACGAGCGATTTTCCTATTTTACTTTACGTCTAATATGATTTTAATTTTTTTTTTGAGAAACTATGATTTTAATTTTAGTATATATATTAAAAATTCTCTTATGTAAAATGAGTTATTAATTGCTGAGGTCTAAAATAAAATTTTAAATCTGAATAAAATATAGTTATATTTTAATCAATTTTACGAGTCACTTTTCACCCGAAATGACTGAGCTAGACATTAAATAATGACATGTAATTTTTTTTAAAAAAATATGAGTTAGTAGTGATGTGGGCTTAAAATAATAAAACACATTAAAACCGAATCAATATTAAAATGAACTCAAAAAATCTAAAATCATCAGAGTTTTTTATTTGAGATATGTCCCAATCAAATGGTGTATATGTAAAAATCCTCTTAACTATCAACAATAGCTTTTCTATAAGTCCAGGTGAGTTGAGCTTAATCTACTTGTTGAGTTTAGGAGAAATAAAGTCATGTGAACCTGATGTATTCTTAGAAATCGGACAATATTATTGGTGTGTATAGACTGTGAAATTTACAACATAATTGTACGCTTTTTATATATGCACATAGTTTGGATTTTGTTTTGGAATTTCATTTGAGATTTTGATTTTGATTTTCTTTTCCCGATTGAGCTTTTGATTTAGGGTTTGGTTTGAATCTTATGTTTTGTTTCATTTTAGGGTTCTGATTTTTGGACTAGAATTAGGGTTAGAATTTTCAAATAGGTTTTACAGATTTGGGGTTTTCTTATTGGGTTGAAATATGTGGTCTTATTGCAGGAAATTGACAAAGAGAAGGGAGATGGTGATAAATGATGTTGAAAATGTTATTGCAAATGAGGACGATGACGGTGAAAATGTTCTAAGTTAATACTTAATAGAGGGGGTCATTGATCCAATTTATCATATAACATGGGCTCATTTGACCCAATTTTTCGAAGTATATTTTCAGAGCTTTCATAACCAAATAATTTACACGGTCATTAAGCCAAGCCACTTGGAGGTTTTTTTTTTTCAAAAATGGAAAATTTCATGCCATTATTTAATGTTCAAGGTAGCTATTTTGGACAGAAAATGCTTCTGGCTAAAAAGAGAGGAAAAAAGAGTGAAGGGACATATTTGACCTAAAAATGAAAGTAGAATAATTTTTCTTACATTTATCCCTATATTTTTTTGATAAGCAAAAGAAAATAAATTAATATCATTTCCTCTCTCTCTTTTTCTTCTTTTGTATTTAACCAAACTTTTCAAGTTTAACAGAATTCAGCAGAAATTTCATTAATCTAATTCCCGATATATATTATTATTACTAAATGATGAGAATCCTACTGTTTTTCCATTATTCTCCTACAAGATGTAAAATAATATAAGTAAATACAGATTTTAGACGTTTTTGAATTGCTCTGGAATCCAAGATGGCATGTTCAAAAATTGAATCGAAGTCATTTGAGCAATGTGTCGTTCCTTCCTTGTAACATTCGATTTTTGTCACTACAACTGGTGAGGTATCATTCTTATATTTTGTCAGTTTGGTAGTCTTTGCAGAGAGAATTGATAACATGTGGGAGACAGATTGAAATCAATATGAAACAACTCGGTGAAACTTTTGTACCAGAAATCTCACAATCTAATCTAAGATCAAAGCAGAACCCGTGCTCTCTCGGAAGATTAAACTCAAGAAATCTTCAACTTTTAACAAAAATCAGACTTCAAAATCATTTACTCAATTGTTCTATTCATTCCTAGAATGTAGTGCAGCAGCTCTGCATGATCAAGTAGGATCAGCAGACTTTCAGGTAAGCTAGAGCAAAACCCACTAATGGACATTGGTATGGAGGAAAAATAGCAGGGAAATCCAAACTTGCAAAATATAATACACAAGTTCTGGTGTCAAAAAGCCAGATCGACCGTGTCGTTGCCTGCTGCCAATCGTCCAACACTCTTAAATCTCATGACAAAAACTAAAGCTTTACAGATGAAATACAAGAAAACAAACACAAATAAGAAAGCCGATAAAAAGTAAATCATGACTTCATAAGATTATGAACAAGCCAAAATAATGTTAACATCTCCCCCATGTCATGCCGAATAGAAGTTCAAAGAATTCAGTGTTCATTAAAAAAAAAAAAAAAGAAGCTGAATTTCCATGTGGAAGCGATTAAGTAGCTGAGACTGAGTGGTGCCTTATCTACAGTCATTAACATTGAACAAAACCAAGTCTGTGTCCCTAACTTCACCTCAAATGATACGTTTTCCAACTTGATACTCCAAAAACTATGAAAAAGAAGACAATAATCTGGAACCGATACCCCCCAATAAATATTCCATGAGTGTCCTCCCATCAAGAATCTCTCTATATTTGCATCCTCAATGAAGAAAGAAAGTCGCCATAATGAAAAAAGCCAAAAGAGAAGCTAGTATAACACCCAAATTAAAGGTAATACGAAATTAATTGAAAGTTATTAACAAATGAGAAAATATACAAAGTTTAAGAGAACATTCGCGTGAACGCATGGACCCAAGCACTTTATCCATTTACAAACACAATACAAGAAGTCGGCATATATACACACACACGCACGTAATAACATATGATAGAAACAGAATATTAATCTCAAGCAAACATATCAGTCAATACTGGCCAAACTTAATGCCCCTCTGCCACTAATCTCTCTAAAACTCTTCTCTTTGCCAAATTTTTTTTTTTTTACTCACTCCATATTGACAAGAATTGTACCAAAAAGTCCCTACAACAGGCGAGCGAGCAACACATACTATCACAGTAGGATATGCCACATAAAACTCCCTGAAGATATCGGCCAAAGAAAGAAACCAAGAGGTTGATTGATGCGTGTTCAACCTTGCAATGAATTCTCGTTCCAACAATTACGAAGAAGCCCTCAATAAATCACCTTTACTGGTTTCATGCTGAAGGTTTTCAGATTGATTCTGCAATCAAAAAACAAGAACTTTGCTTATTAAAAAAAAAAAAAAGAACTTCAACAAAATATAACATAATAAAAGTAACTGAAGACGAGTAACAACAACATCTCACTCTAATAAATTCAAGTTTAAAGGATAAAAAAAAATAATGGAAAGAGACACCGAAACCCCATACAACAACCCACAAAGTAACATGTACAACTCCTATAATTTCCCACAACCACAATGCAAACTCCCAAATATTTGAAACATTCCATCAGCATCACAGAGAAATTTAAGAACATTGAGGAAATGGTATCAATTCAGATTCTATTCCTGAAGCCAAATATGACTAGAAAGGCAAAAGGAAAATCATGCATCACCCAAAAAAACTACATCTTCAGGACATAAGAGGGAGCGAGACAAGCAAACATAAAATCAAGTAGCAAGCAGTTGCAAGAGCACTAAATTAATCACATACACCCTGAATCTCCACATCTCAAAAGATTTCAGAACACTATAAATTCAGCATTTCATTTCATCACATTTCTGCAGCCTGTATATCTCTTCTAATTTAAAACACAAGAGTGGCAACAACAAACTAGCAATCACAATGTGTAATCATGAAAGGGCCAAAGACATGCCAATGCATATTATATCAATGCAGCAACATTGAACATCGGAAAACTCTTGTAGAATTCTCTGTCGAATTAAAATACTTCAACCAGAAAAAAAGATTGTTTCAAAACGATTTTCCATTATTGCAATATATTGAATTCCCAATTCCCATCCAAAGCCCCTAAACCCCAAATCAATGGAAGAACTGATTGGTTGCAATAGCATAAATAAAGCAATTGGATTTTGCAACTTATCATCCACCAAAGAATGAGCCAAAAATCACGAAGAGAGGATAAAACGATCAAGCAAACTGTAAAAGGTGACAGACCCCAACCTTGGAATCCTCGGATCCCGAGGAATCAATTCCATCACCAGGATCAACGGCAGTACAATCCGGCGCCGTTTCGAACAAAGACAAGGAGAACTGCTTGTCGACAACTCCAACGTCAAAGTAAATCAAGCCGGAGCTAGGGACGTCAACACGAATACCTTTGACGGGGAACCACAAGAACAGCTCTTGCTGCGTCACGCCGGATAAATTCCCGATCTTCCCGAAACTCAAAGAACCGGTGATGTTGAAGTCGTAGTGGAGCTCGTTCTCAAACTTGGCGTTGCAGGATTGGTTCAGGTTGATCTGGAACTCGCCCGTTGTTCGGTCGAACGTAAATTCGGTTATGCCATCAGGAAGAAGACCCATCGGGAGGCCGTTCTTTCGCAGGTGGTCGTAGATGGTGGGGGACTGAGATTGACGAGTTGAGGACGCAAAAGAAATCAGGGTGAGAAGGAGAAGGGCGGAAAGGTGCGGAAAAGCTAAGGGATATGAGAGAACGTGAGGGAAGTTGTGATTCTTTCGAGGGGGCCCCATGTGTGAGTTTCGAAGTTTCAGAGAGAGAGAGAGAGAGCCAGAGAGAGCGAGAGAGAGAGACGAAGGGGAAGAGGGGAAGGAAGATCAATTGTTAAAGATTGAATTCGAAGCTGTTTCTGTTACCGTGTGTCGCCTCTGTGAGGTTTGATTGTATAGTCATTCGCAGTAGCGGAGCGTGGATTTCACGCGAGACTAATTAAAAATTTTAAACTCAAGGAATATAATTAATAATTCGAATTATAGAACTCATTCAATTTCAATTTTCTTCTTTTGACCAAATATCACACACTCTTGAGTCGAAGAAAGGAAAAAGACTTCCCCACTATTAACTTGAAGATTTGATTCCAATATAAGATAAGAAAATAATGTAGATGCATTTTTCACTACACAGACAAGTTAACACCCCCTACGCCTACAATCCAGCACCAATTCAGTAATTTGAGACGTAGGTGGTAAGAACATATTAATTCATAGTTCCTAATGTAAAGAAGAAGAATGAAACAATTAATAAACCCCATTTATATATATATATATGTGTATCACTGTCTCAAATTATAGAAAATTGTTCCATATGATGGACAGCTAAATTAGAAACCCAGCATAAAGATGTAGAGTTTTATTACATATGATGTAAAATTCCAATAGACAGCAAAAAAAAAAAAAAATCTAGGCTCAAGTAATATTATGTAAGTTCGGAAAAAGACGGGGAAAAATTAAGTAAAAAACTTGTCAACAATCAGTCATTAACATCTCTACGAACCAACTCATATCAAAACTCTGAACAAAACATTCTTCCATGGCACCACAAAGTACAAACACATGATATCACAATGCTACCAAAAACACGGACTCCCGCTCCCCAATCTTGATCTTTACTCAGTCCTACAATAGAACCCCTTTACTTTACTACTTTGCAGCAGTTTTTCTCTAGGATATGCATGCATTCTTCTGAGAACTGAGAAGTTATTGATAATCATGTTTCAGTATTCATCATATCAGTACTAATCCACAAGAAAATGCTTAGAAAAGGACTCCCTTTCTCGAAATCAAAAGAAACAACAACACAAACTCAAGCTTTTGAGAAATTATTGCTAGTCATTTATCAGCATTGGTCTTATCACAAGCTCGAGCTTTAGCTACTCATTTTGGCTTTCAAGAGTTGGTCACTTCAAACCCTTTTTGTGGACCCAAAAGTCCTTAGATTTACTTGGCAAGAAAAAAAAGCCACAATCATAATGATTAGTTTCATATGGAACAGTGGAAATTAGAACCTGTGGTCTGTACAAACACACAATAAGATTTTGCACAAAGGTGGGACGAAACTGACTACAGTCATAAAAAAGTGTTCAAGACCAAAGACATAAGAAAATGGAGCAACTTATGAAATAATGATAGTCCTAGTATCTGCAGTAGACCAATCCAGTGCTGAGAGATACTCCTGTAGTAAAAACACGCGTAAGAAAGACCAAAGACACAAGAAGATGATGGAGAAACTTACGGAATCATGATATTCCTAGTCACTGAATGCCGCAAGTAATAGAAGTATCTTTATGCCCTGGATTGGTCTACAGCATAGGTACGGCCATGGCTTTCAAAAAGATCAGACCATTTCAATTGGCTTATGACACTCGGTTAAAACAAGAACTTTGAGACATTACCTAAAAACATATACGATAAGAACGATACAATTTAATCCAAAAATTATTTCCTGCAACATTAATTCCTCCTTAAGATGAAAATCCATTGTCCCTAATATTCCCCCCTCTATATTTTTTCCCTAAACTATTTGACACTTATCCATCAGGTACAACTACGGCTTTTAATAAGATCGGATCATTTCAATTGGATTATGACACTAGTTTTAAAACAAGAACTTTGACATACTGCGCTCCTTAAAGTAGCTACAACTCTAAATAAATTGGGTGAGAAAGATGACATTTTTAATCCAAACAGTTATTTCCCTAATATCCTTCCATCTTTAATCTCCAAAGCCATTTACCCCAATACCCCACTAAATTCTTTATATTCAACACTTATCCATCAGTAACTAAAATTTAATGTGGTAAGATGATGAAGTAGAATTATGAATGCATAGCCGTGCATATTTTAAACTCGCAAGAAAACTAAAACTTACTTCTATTTCATTCATCAATTTCATGGCCTCAATGATGCATAAAACCTGTCCCTTCTGTACTTTGTCTCCAACCTAAGAAATGAAGTCAGGTAAGCCAACAAGAAAGAAGACGAGCAGTGGCAAAGTTTTTTCAATTACTATTTTTGGGTGTGGTATGAAAGAACTTCAAATTTATTTATATTGTAGGTTAAAGAGGATGGGAATATGCAGCCACATTCCATACAATACAAGCAACAAACTAAATGGAGATCATTCGCCTTCACAAATGGTGGTTCATCAGATGCTGGACCTCTATAGAATGTGCCTGCCATAGGGCATTTGAGTGGTGGCGTTGATGACTTGGATGGTTTGGCTGCTGGTGGAGTAGGTGATACAGCTGGGGCAGAATGTTCCGGGACAGAAAGTGCAGAAACAGCTGGAGGAGGGGTTGCCAGCATTGCCAGGAAATGAATGCATCATAGAAACTGGAGCAGGTGGTGGTGGTTGAGCCAAGGCCTCCTTTTTTTTGAATCACTACTTCACAATCAAGTTGTTTCACATCTTTTGCTCTTGCCAATCGCAGGTGTGCCACCTCGCCTACGTGTATTTTATGCCAAGAAGATGTGGAAAATGAGGAGCATATTTTTGGGAGGTGTCATCTTCCAGTAGAAGTGTGGAGCCTTATTCAATTATCGGACCAGTGGCGTCTTGCTGCAAGAGATATTGTGGACGGGTGTTGTTTGTTTTTGCAGGAAGGTTCGGCAAGTTTGAAGGAAAGGTGGGCTATGGTGATGTGGAGTTTATGGAAATGTCGAAACTGGAGAATTTTTAGAGGCTCTCTTTTTTCTGCATTAGATGTCATTCGGGAAGCTGATTCTTTTTTAGAGGCATTTCGGCAAGCTCAACTTCCAGGAAGATCTCTCGGAGCTAATTCCTCAGATCTGGTTTCAACCTCTAGAAGACATGGCTGGTCTCCCCTGCTGCTGGTTTTTTAAAATTGAATGTTGATGGGTCGTTGGATCCTCACAACTCTTGTTCAGGATCGGGAGCTGTTATTCGTGATGATATGGGAGCTATGGTTTGTGGTGTTGCTACTCCTTATCCGGGGTTCTATGATGTTACGGTAGTCGAAGCTATGGCGTGTAGGAGGGGCTTGCTAGCGGCACGTGATTTGGGATCACCGCAGCTCATTGTAGAATGTGATTACCAACTGGTGGTTGCGGCTATGAATGGATCTAGGGAGGATTTAACGTGTCTTGGAGATGTTATTAGAGAATGCAAGGAGTTAGCTGAGGCTTTTGAAGATTGTTCCTTTGTCTATGTCAACCGGAGATGCAATGGTGTTGCACATGCTACTGCTCGTTTTGCATTATCTTTAGTTTCTGAGATTTCTCTTTTTAATCCTGCTCCTTTATGGTTCTTACATCTTATTGATTCTGATGTTCATCCCTCCATTGATTAATGAAATCTGATTCTCTTCTCATCAAAAAAAAAAAAAAAAGTTGTTTCAACTGCAACTCCACAATATCCCTCGAATCAGCTAGCTACGATGAATCTAAATATTTATCCGAAAAGTTCTCTAGGAACAATAAAGAAATAAAGACTGAGGTCACTTACTTTATGAGACTAGAAACTTGAGAAATAAACTCAGAGATTGATTCCTCCGTAGCCAAGACTGGAGCAGAAGACTCATCTGATGGCATAGAATCCTTTGCTTCAACTGTTGGTGGTGTGTCCGACATAGATTGAAGGGTAGTTGGACCATTTGATGGCCCAACGATAAAAACCTTGGAGAGAAGATACGACCCAAAAGGCATTTGCAAGAAGGAAAGAAAGTTCAAAAACAGATCTGCTAATGAAAACATTGAAAGGAGCTTACCTCATTCAATTGGGCCTTTACCACCACCATAGGATGCTTCCAACCAGACTGCAAACCCCACAGCGTGGACAACAAGTTCACACTTGAAAACTACATATAAGGTACCATTAATTATAGAAAGAAAAAGAGTAATTGGTTTCCAAATTTACCAATTGGACAAGTGGTTTCCAAGGGAATGCAGAGGTGCAGTTATTATAAAGAGAGTAGCATGCTTAAATTAAAGGCGGCCAAACGCAATAGATTAGACTTTCCTTGTATTCACATTTTAACAACATCATATATAATTTTCACACATTTATAATATAATATCAAATTCAGAACAGACAACCGACCGCAAACGCTCAATAAAAAGTTTAAACTCAAATAGTCCTGCAGTTTCACAACAAAGGCATAATTGGATTCCTTCATTACTCATTTTATTGTGCAGCAGAAATCTCGCAAATTGGATATGTAAGGCAGGACAATGTTGACTAATGTTAAGTTTATCACAATAGGAAATTTTGGGACACAGCCATCTATGGTATAGGGGGATTCATCGAATCCTTGAGAAAACAAGAAACTTTACTTTCTCCAGCAATTGTATCAGAAAATAGCAAGATAAGCATCTCATTTACCCCACATATGATAAGAATTTGTATATGATTCCATACTGCAAACTCAATCAAACCAACCATAACAAATTACGCGTAACAAAATAATAGCAACCTCCACTCAAACCAACAATCCTATTTCATCAAGAGAACAAAAAGCCACAAATACGTGTGGTTCAACAACTAAAGTTTAAATCTTCAGATGCTAAACAAACAACATGAATTAAATGCGATATCTTATAGCAAACATGGCCTACGGCTCAACAAAGTGCAAAGTTCCGCGTATTACCTCATTTTCCTTATGAAAAGCCAAGCAGAAACCTGCAAGAGATTTTTATATACACAGATATCAATAAAACTCAAATTTTGGAATGATATAAAATCAGGTGGGTTCTGGGTTTCTGTCACCTTGGCGAAAAATCTGAGCTTTGGCTTAAACCATATTATCAGATCAGATTAGGTTTATAATAAAGGAACATTCAATCTATTGTCTTGCAGCTAATTCCATTATAATAAAATTAAAATTTGTGGTGACTACATTGATGCCAAAATCAAACATAGCAGCAAATTGCTTTTTTCATAAGGATAACATTATTACAGACCCCATTTAGATTAGATTGATCAATACAATGTATATACATAAAATAAAAGTACAATTATCATTTCGACTAATTTACAATGGGGGAAAATATATGTATTATATTCAACTGGATCTGACAGTCTCAATGGCATGAACTAAATCATCCAATTTGGCCCCCGTCACTTCTTTTATAACCTTGCTATCTTTCAGAATCTTGAAGGTAGGAACCACCCTTATACCGAGCTCCTTCGCTAGGGGCTGCCAAAATCAACCAGATCCATCACATGAGAGATGGAAAGAGAGCTTTCGCAAGGACCCAGTACAAACTTACGGCTATTAAAAATCATAAGCGCACTGCTACAATAAAAAAAGAAAAAGAAAGAGACTGCAAACCAAAACATTATACATGAGATGATATAGGAAACTGTTTCATGCCTTAAGGGGAGTGTTTTGAAACCTTGTAATAGACACCACAAGACAAGGCAAGAGTCAAGAGTCAAGACTCTTACCCTTCCTATTCAGGCAAAAACACCCTATACCCTTATTTAGGTGAAACACTCTTAACCAGACCAAAACAGACTACATATGAAAAACAAATGCCTAATCACAACCATCATTGGCCTCAGCCCAAAGTACCAAAGACAGTTACTTTGCCATGCATCATCATATTTCTTTTGCAAACTTTTATGTAACCATATTCACTTTTTCATTCATCATAACTTATGTCACAACCTGAACATTATATTTTTCCTGTCATCATCAAAAGATGTCACCATGTCAATCCTACAAGTACCATAATTGATGTTCATGGATCATTCTGGTTTCTAACGCATGCACATGCACTATACTAGATACACACATACACAATTACACATGATAAGCGTCCATGCTTAACATTGAGTCAAGGAACGCAAATACAAACCTTGTTATCTTGGTTGCAATCAAGCTTTAAGAAGACAACGTCAAGGTACTTCTCGGATAGTTCTTGATATCTTGGAGCGATGACCTTGCAAGGGCCACACCTACAGAACTCAAGAAAGAACCTAAACTTAGTGATGCCTCGGTAGAAAAGTCATTATACGCAAAGAAGAATATATCTGATATCATAGTCTCCGGTTCTCACATTAAATTCCAATGTAGTAATGCAATTTAAGCATGGCACGTATTGATTCAATTTTATGCTTAATCCAAAATGAACCTTAAGAAATGATATTGCCACAAGAAAACCAAGTTCACCTATTTTTCTTTACACAAGACTCCAATGATTTGGGAATCATCAGATCATGAGAAGTCTACCTTTACTGATATCCAATCTGAAAAAGCACCACAAATGGCAAGTTCTATTCAGTCAAGAAGAGTATCCTCACGATCAAGCAAGAACCTGGTATCAAACTCATTCTAGCAAACCAACACCATTAAATTCTCTCTAAATGATATTTCAAAGACGCCGAGTCCAAATTCATCTCATTTTCGGGTTCAAAAGGCAGTGATTTGGGAAAAATAGAACAAACCAACAAACTGCGCAATAACCCAATCAAGTTCAGACTTCAGAGTTAACAAGCAGGACCACTACAGAAAACAATTTGGTGACAAAATCAAAATTAAAAACCTAAACAAGGATCAACCAAGTTTTTCAGCAGCCTCAAACACTCACTCACACAATGTATAGGCTTACTCACCATTGAGTGAACATGTCTAAGACGACGGTCTTTTCACCGGCGGAATTAACGATCGGCCAGAAGGTGTCCTTATTCACCTCAGTGACCTGGCCCACAGTTGCTGTAGGGCCCACAGTGTCCAAGCTCGACCTCACCCTAAACGCTCGACCTCCCCTCCACCTCTTCTCACCTCCATTACTGACACAGACGACATCGCTACTCGTCCAGGAGGTGGAGCACACTCTCGATACACCGGAAGCTGCGAAGGAAGGCACGATCGTGTGCTGCGACGACGGCTGGCGGCGAATCGAGGAAGGAGAGAATGATACTTGAAGAGAATACATTCTCAAGCAAATGAGACTCAAGCGGGAAGAGGAAGAGAGTGGAGAGTACCATAAAAGTGGAGTGGGATCTTTTGGAGTTAAATGACCGGATCGCCCGTCGGATATGGGGCTGTCGTGTGATGACACGAGGTCAGTTTCGTCAGAGTCCGAATATTATCATGATTCATGGCTACGATCGCGTTGAGGTAGATGACAATGGAGGAGAGAGCGACTGAGGAGTCTGGGCCCAAGTTGAGATTGACTTGACTAGTCTTGTGGCCGCATGAGTTATGGGTTTGAAACGTTCAATCCACGGCCAGTAGTCCAGCACCAAGAAAGAGATAGGCTTGGCATGGGCCTTCATATGCAATGTAATTGAGGTTTAGTTGAAATGGACTAGGCCCATGCAAAATTGTATGGGCTTGTGTGACATTGAAGTGAGTTTTCTGAATCCATTCGATCGACATGTCCGCAAGTCATGTGTCAAGAATTAGATTGTTCAGAGGATTAGTGATGTATTTTCTTTTGTTAATTTCTCTGATCTGTGTTGTTCGTCTTCTATGTGAGTGGAGAAAGTCTCCACTGAGTAGATGTGTATTTGGCGTTATTCTAATACATATGGGATCATTCCCTCTTTTTCAAAAAGAAAAAGTGTCAAATCTTTAAACAAAAAATAAAGAGCCTTTAAATGTTGACAGACACATGAGAGATCTATACATGCATTGGGTCAAGTGAGATGCGATGTGTTTTGTTAAATGCATGGGCGGGTTGGGATTTCATGATTTGAATCTTTTTAACTTTGCCTTCCTTGTCAAGCAAGGATGGAGATTGCTACATGATCCGGGTCTCTCGCCTCTCGATCGAGTGTAAAAGGAGAGATACTACCCTTCGGGGGATTTTATATATATATATGTCGGCATGGAGGAATTCAAAGTTCAAACAACAGCTACCTCTGGCGTAGATTTCTACAGGGTCGTGATCTGTTGCATCAACATATGAGAGGACAATTGGTTGTCATCAGTCCATGGGGTGGTGTTGAGGAGTGAGGATGGTCATGGGGGAGGTTATTGGATCTAGATATTTTCGTCGCAGTCAGGTCTGAATGTCTTCCACACAGAGGCAACGAGTATTCTGTTGGACATGAAATTTGCTAAATTTGTCATTGGAGTGGCTTGTCTATTGTGGTGGAGAGCGACTTCTCCCTCTATGCACCAGTGTGGGGTGTTGTCATAAATGATATCCTTCATCAGGCATCAATGTTTCGCCATTGTTCTTTCTTGCATATTTAAAGGTCTGTCAACTTAGGTCTTGCTAAGTTGGCTAAATTCTGTAGTGAGGATCTCTGTCTTATCGAGGCTTGTCATCCGGCTATAATGCATCTAGTTCTTGTTGACATGAATTTTATTTAATGATATGCTTTCATTCTCAAAAAAAAAATGCTGACAAACACACTTTGGCTTTGGTGTGAAGTGACCAGTGTTGCACCAAAAGAAGAAAATCACAATTTCAACATTCAACATTTGTTACTTTCAACAATGGTTGTCATTGTTGAAGTTGGAAGCTTGATATTATTGAATTTTTGTCCAATTCATTGCTTATATAAAAGCTTGATATTATAGAGAGAAAGAAAGGGTGAGAGTGAGGGAGAAAAAAGAGGTTTTGTGTTGAGAGGTTTTAGTATTTCTTCTAGTTTTAAGAGAGAGTGTCATTGTTCTCTGCTTGTTAAATTACAGAGAATGTTGTAATCCTCTCCTCCATAAAGAATTGTCCGTGATTTTTACCCTGTGCATTAGGAGTTTTTCAAGTAAAATCTGTGTGTCCAATTTAACCTTTTACTATTTCAAGTTCATTGAAAGTTGTGATTCTGCTCTACGGTCAATTTACAACAACTAGGATAAGATACCGATGAAATCATTCTCAATTTTCCTCTGCATGAAAGCTTTATCAAGAAAGGAATACACCTCACAACACCAAAATATGCTAAGCACGCCACAGTGGCGGCCCTGAGGAGGGGCGGCCGCCCAGGGCCCCCAAAATCCGGGGGCCCCCAATTTTTTTTTTAATACTAGTTATAATATATGTATATATTGTAGTTTTTACAACTCTTATACATTTGTTTGACTTGTGGTGTAGTGGTAAACTGATTGCTTTGCACAAAAGAGGTCCGCCGTTCGACCCTGACAAATAGCTCCTTTTTTTTTCGATTTTTTAACATAAACTTGGGCCCTCAACTCAACAAATCACACTCAGTCACTCCTAAGGCCCAATTTCAAGTCCAAAATTTATCTACAGGCCCAATTATTGGTTATTGCCTTAATTTCTAAGAGCCCTAAATCAAGATAGTCCTCTACACTCGTCTCCTTCCTCCCTAAGTCTAACGTCTCTCTATTCTCTGATCAGCTGAGCTCACGCCTCACTCTCTGTCTCTCTTAGTCTCTCCAATTTTGCAATCCGATACTCCAATTTGATTTTGAGGGCCTGAACTGCTTGAGGGCTAATCGCCATCGGCTACCTTACTCCTCTTTGTCTCCTTGAGTGACTCGAGTTCTCCTGTCCAGCTGTCCTCATGCTGCCGCCTGCCTGAGTTGAGTTCCTGGTGCCTGTGGCCGCGACCTGCCTAGCAGACTGCAGACTTGGCTGTTGGCACTTGCAGTTTATAATTATTGGGCATTTGGGCCCGCCGGTAACTCTAACAGTCTAACTTAGTGTCTTAGTTCAAGACCTCAGGTGATTTCTTTCCTCTTCAGCCTTTAGTCTTCACTTAGTTAATCAATTAATTAATGTGCTATTGTGTTTGCTGCCTTAGTGCCTTAGCTGTGATGTGTTAGTGTTAATCAATTAATGTGCTATTGTGTTTGTTGCCTTAGTGCCTTAGCTGTGATGTGTTAGTGTTAATCAATTAATGTGCTATTTTGTTTGCTGCCTTAGTGCCTTGGCTGATTGTTAATTTGATTCCTTCATTGTTTTATCGATAATTAATTTGTTAATTTAAGCATAATGAGTAGTCGGAAATATAAGTCTGGATTTGAGAAAAGAAAAAAAAAAAGATGAAGAACTTGTTCGATCTCTCGCCGGGTCTCTAGATAAATTTATGCCTAGTAAACAAAAGGGGGGCTCAACATCTAATATTGTTGAAGAAGAAACAAATCAATCATTATCGATTAATGTTGTTGTTCAGAATAATCAATTTGAAGAGGAAACAAATCAACCAATAGGTGAGGAAGAATTTGGGCCTATAAATATTTATGATCCCGGAAATTGGAATGTTATTGATATAAAATTTAGAGACCTAATAGTAGAAAAAGGTCCAATTAGAATTCTTGATGTTGATTTTTGTGTTGATAAAAATGGTAGACATTTTTCATCCAATCACTATGAACGAGTGTTATTGAATGGTGAGAAACAAGATAGGAAATGGCTTGTATATTCGGTATCTAAAGATAAAGTATTTTGCTTTTGTTGTAAGTTATTCAAGCAAGACCAAAATAATTCTCATTTAACTACGGATGGGTATAATGATTGGAAACATCTAAGTGACCGAATCAAAGCTCATGAAACTAGTAGTGAACATCTAGTTTGTATGAGTAGATGGATGGAATTGCAAATAAGGTTGAAGAAAAATGAAACAATTGATAAGAGTGTGCAAGAACAAATAGATAGAGAGAAAGGACATTGGAAACAAGTATTATTGAGGATAATAGCCCTTGTAAAAACTCTTGCAAGAAATAATTTAGCATTTCGTGGTCATAGGGAGAAGCTTTATGAAGGGAAGAATGGAAACTTTTTAGGTTTTATTGAGATGCTTGGAGAGTTTGATCCAATCATACAAGAACACCTTCAACGTGTTAAAAATAAATCAATCCATTACCATTATCTTAGTCCAAAAATTCAAAATGAGTTGATTCTACTCTTAGCAAATGAGATTAAATGTACAATTATAGCAAAGGTAAAACAAGCAAAATACTATTCTGTAATTCTCGATTGTACTCCTGATATAAGTCATGATGAACAAATGTCTCTTATATTGCGATGTGTAGACGTTTCTGTCAAACCAATTAAAGTTGAGGAATTTTTTATACAATTTCTAAAGGTAGATGATACAACGGGGCTTGGTCTTTTTAATGTACTTAAAGATGTTTTAAAAGATTATGATCTTGATATTGATGACATAAGAGGACAAGGATATGATAATGGATCAAATATGAAAGGAAAACATAAAGGTGTTCAAAATAGGCTACTTATGGAGAATCCTAGAGCATTTTATACACCATGTGGTTGTCATAGTCTAAATCTTGTCCTTTGCGATATGGGTAACTCTTGTGAGAAAGCTATATCTTTCTTTGGAGTTGTACAACGTCTATATTCCTTGTTTGCATCATCTACAAAACGGTGGAATGTGTTGACACATTATGTGAAAAATCTTACACTTAAGCCATTTTCTCAAACTCGTTGGGAAAGTCGTGTTGAAAGTGTTAAAGCAATACGTTACCAAACTCCACAAATTAGAGATGCTTTAATTGACTTAGCAAGTAGTAGTGAAGATCCTAAAACAAAGAGTGAAGCTCAATCCTTAGCTACAAATGAAATTGAGAGTTTTGAGTTCTTAGTAGGCATGATAATTTGGCATAATGTATTATTTGTTGTCAATAATATTAGCAAAATCCTTCAAGCTGAAGATATGGATATTAAGGTAGCCACAGAAAAACTAAGTGGACTCATCTCATTTTTTGAACAATATAGGGAAACTGGATTTGTGGATGCAATGACTGAAGCTAGAGAAGTAGCTACTGAAATGGGTATTGAACCTATTTTTAGAACAAAACGTGTCATTAGAAGAAAAAGACAATTTGATGAGATTAATAGTGAATAATTAATACGCTCAGCTGAAGAATCCTTCAAAGTTGACTACTTTCTTTATGTAGTAGATAAATCTATTTCCTCTTTTAGAAGTAGGTTTGAACAATTTGAATTATATGGAGATACTTTTGGGTTTTTATTTGACTTGAAGAAGTTGCAATCTATTGATACTGAAAGTTTGATCTCATATTGTACTAAACTTGAGGATTTTTTGAAGCATGGCACCCTTTATGACATTGATGGAAGAGATTTATCCTTAGAATTAAAAGTTTTGTGTACTCTTTTACCTGCAGAAGTAAAGAAGCCAATTGAAATATTAAATCATTTGGAAACAATGGAGGGTGGTTTTCCAAATGCATGGATTGCATATCGAATATTATTGACTATTCCAGTTACAGTTGCCTCTGGTGAACGGAGCTTTTCAAAGTTGAAGTTAATAAAATCATACCTTCGATCTACCATGTCACAAGAAAGGTTGAATGAGTTAGCTATGTTATCTATTGAAAGTGATTTAGCGGAAAAGGTTGATTACACCAATGTAATTAATGATTTTGCATCTAAAAATGCTAGAAGAGTCATATTTGAATAATATTATACATTATAGTCAATTTTTTTTTAAGATATAATATAACATTTTAAGAGGGGCCCCTTTCGAAGAGTTCGCCCAGTGCCCTCCAAATCTCAGGAACGCCACTGGCACGCCATGCATTTTAATTATCAGTTTCAAAACAAAAGTAAATCTCACTTAATCTACATAAATAAGCCTTTAACCCAACTATTTTGTTGGATAAATTACTTCAAAAAAAAAATCCGAGGAAAACATTGTCTTGCGAGCAAATCCAAGTCCAAGTCCGAGAAGGATTAATACAATCAAGTTAATACAGAGGGAAGCGGTTGTTTTGTTTTGGGAATAAAGAAAAGAGAAACGTGAAGGTGAGGTGGACAGCGTACCTTTCTGCCGTTGAATGCGCGCTTTTTTGGGGCTAATTCACTTCTTCCCCTTCTCTGCCCTTCTATCAACGATCTCTCCCTTGAAACACCGCCACCTCCATCACCAAATTGGTCTTGAAAGAGGCCAAAAACTCAGCACAAAGTTTTTTTCCCATTATTTTTGAGAAAATTTGACAAACCCACAAACATAAAACACCGGTAACTTCAGGTTGCTTTCGGTAACCCAAAACCCAGAAATAGAAAATTGAAAACAGAAAACAGAAAACGGGAACAAGTTCTTATTTTTTCATTTGTTTTTACTTCCCATTTGAGAAGGGTTTGCGTGGTGGTTGGCGGTGATGCATCTGGTGAGGAGGTTATGGCCATTCGTACTGGCGTTTGTGGTGGTAGGTCAATTGGACGTTGGCGCAAGCAACGTTGTGTTCAAGGTGCAAAACAAGTTCGCCGGCCTAGAGACGAGTCTGAGTGCATTGAAAGCCCATGATTCCCGCCGTCACGGGAGACTTCTTTCTGCTGCCGACCTCCAATTGGGGGGCAATGGCCATCCCGCTGAAGCTGGGTCAGGACTCATATAACATACATAGTAATACATATATATACTTCAAATTTTGCATTGAACCTTTTTTCCTCCTTTAGGATTTGTAGGTACTAGGTGATTCTTATTGTGATACGTAATTGAGTGTGGATCATCATGATTGTTGCGCATTATTGTTTTGTTCTATTATATCATCTATTGGCTTGCGTATTATAGTTAGATCCAGTTATGAAAATTGGCTTATGTGATTAATTGCTGGTAGAATTGAATCTCTAGGGGAAACCCGTTCTTGGTCTCTACTGCGTTCTATGAATTGAATGATTATATTTAGTTAGATTTGCTGGTTTTGTTTTCATTTTTATTGATTTTGTTTCACTTGAATTATTGTTCAGATTTCAGATCCAAGAGCCTTATTTTATGAACGTTCGTTCGTTTTGATTTGGAATTTCAAATCAGCGTATCTATACCTATCTCTCCTCCTTCAACTAATAAAATTCTTTAATTGTCTAGGATTTCATGCTTTTCATATTATTGGGTGCATAAGCTAACTGGCGTGTTTACTTGGTTGATTGGTATAGGCTGTACTTCGCAAAAATTGGGATTGGCACACCACCAAGTGACTATTATGTTCAAGTTGACACCGGAAGTGACATTTTATGGGTGAACTGCATTGGTTGCAACAACTGCCCCAAAAAAAGTGATCTTGGCGTATGATTTTCTAACTCTGCAGCTTGAACTCGATCTCTCCATTGATGGATCACATACATCTCGCTTTCATATAATACCCTAAATCTCCCATTATGG
This sequence comes from Euonymus europaeus, assembly GCA_963580455.1. Lineage (NCBI taxonomy): Eukaryota > Viridiplantae > Streptophyta > Magnoliopsida > Celastrales > Celastraceae > Euonymus > Euonymus europaeus. The sequence goes on from OY756964.1 coordinate 1,956,166, forward strand.
TTGTCATTGTATTTGTATAATTGAGATGGTGATTCTGGTCTGAATGATATCTGTCATTCTGATTATGTCATTACAGGTAAAACTGACATTGTATGATCCAAAGGGATCCTCTACTGGAGACTTGGTTACTTGTGATCAAGATTTCTGCATTTCGATGTATGACAGCCGACTTTCTGGTTGCAAGCCAGATTTGCTCTGCCAATATAATGTGGTTTATGGAGACGGAAGCCAGACTACTGGATACTTTGTGAAAGATTACATACAGTTTGATCGAGTGACTGGAAATTTTGGAACTGCACCAGCAAATGGAACTGTTATATTTGGGTTAGTTGTTGTTCTGTTTATTAGACTTTGTTGTCATTTTATGCCTTCATATATTCATGTCTGGATTTTTAGGGGAAATGGTTGTGGTTTAATAGAAAGCATTGTGAGTATTGGAAGAGAAATGGCATAAGACTCTGTATTTCAACACTAGGAATTGACGTCGGTGTGGCTCATACTGTCATACATCTTTTTTTGGTGGCTGTTTTTCATTTTGCTTAGTGCTCATTGTGTTTTTCTCCCCTTTAAAGTTTGATAGCTTCATCACTTTACCTTGACTATAATGGCCAATATTTTCGTTTGTAACCTCATGAGTTATAAGTTCGAACATATTGCAGATGTGGATAAACCAAAAAGTCAGAGTAGGATATGTCATTAGCAATTGGATATTTTTCTTTAATTGTCTTGTGTTTTTTTTTGTTTCCTCCGTTATTTGATCTCAAGCGTTACATTATACTTGCTTATTAACAATTTCATATTTCTGCTCAAGATTCAGCCTCGTGTGAGTTCTGATTTCTTCCGTTTGCATGATTTGTGTCTCCTGCTGCTTTTATATTATTTATATTTCTCTTACATGATAGATGTGGAGCCAAACAATCCGGACAGCTAGGTACATCTAGTGAAGCACTTGATGGAATACTTGGATTTGGACAGGCAAATTCATCTTTGCTTTCCCAGCTAGCTTCAGCTGGAAAGGTGAAGAAGAGTTTTGCACACTGCTTGGATAATGTTCAAGGAGGTGGAATGTTTGCAATTGGGGAGGTGGTGTCACCAAAAGTGAATACAACACCTATAGTACCCAATCTGTAAGTGATGGCTTCTTATTCTTTCTTCTTGTTTGAAATTATGATTTACTGTAATTTATTTCTTTTAAATTTTTCATCTTTTCAGAGGCCATTGTAGTCACCTTTTGGATTGCTAACAAACTGTTTATCTGTAATTTCATTACTTGCCTATTTTGTTTCGTGTGTTTAAGTTTCTGAAAATCGCTTGTTCAAGGCTTTAGTTCCTCTTGTCAAATAGAAGGTTAGGTCTTGTTAAAGAATTTGGTTGTAATTATTTATACTTTTATCAACAATCTTAGGGCACATTACAATGTTGTTATGAAGGCACTTGAGGTGGGTGGTGACATTCTAGACCTTCCAACAGATATATTTGACAGCGGGGATGGGAAAGGAACAATTATCGACAGTGGTACAACCTTGGCATATCTTCCAGAGGTGGTTTATGAGGCACTTATGACCCAGGTATCAAAACTTCTTACTCGCATTCATTTTTAAGTTGTATATTCCCCTATAATTACTTATTTAGATTTTTTATGAATTAGATCATGGCTCACCAACCCGGGATGAAATTGCACACTGTAGAAGATCAGTTTTCTTGTTTTAAGTACAATGGAAAGTAAGGCTGCTGATGCCATAATTTGTCAAGTCCTTTGTTTTTTTTTTTTTCAATTTGAATTTCGAAAGAATGTTGCTTATCTCTTTCCCCATATGCTTGCAGTGTTGATGAAGGATTCCCGGTTGTTGTGTTTCATTTTGAAGGTTCCCTCACTTTGACCGTGTATCCTCATGAATACTTGTTCCAATTTAGTGTAAGTGAAATGAAAGTTTCAATTTAAGGCGAATCCTTTTGTACTATGTTTTTTGTGATCTGGTGACATTTGTGCCTTATGTAGAGTGAGCAATGATATAACGTGCTCAAGCATGCTCATTGTGCCAATATCTTTGCCATTATTGCAAAATAAAGTAGTGTTTATTTTCATGAGTGGCTGTAAATGATGTTAATTTTCATTCTACCTTTTACATAACCGTCTCCTTTCACCATCAACATTACCATGGATTTTTGTATTAATGGTATATGAGTGCTGGGATAGACATGCTTGTGACGTGTTTGCGGTATGGTTAATTCCGTCCTAAAATCAGTGTTCAAGTGTGTCGATATCAGATCCTTCTCTGGCCTTTTCATCTGGTTTGACATGTCAGTAAATAAATTATGATAAAATTTTCACTTATCTAAAATGAAGGGGAAAATAAAGAATTTTATATATTTTTTTGGAATGGCGAAAAGAACTTTATTTGAAGGGGACACCGTGGAAAATTAAGTATTTATTCAGTTATGCATGTTCTATCATATGAAGTTCAAAAATTTGTGAGTGCTGTTTTGTGTGAGGTAAAGAATAGACTCCCCTTCCATTAGTCATCACACAATTAGTTTCCACCACGCCTTTAAACCAGAATGAAAGAGTCCAAAATAATTCAATATTATATAATGAAGTTTCACCCCTCTAAAAACACTAATTTTCCTTTCCTGCTATGTTTGCCAAAGATTTGTAGCCCATTTAAAATGAAGAAGAATTTGACTGGCATTTTCTTCTTTATTTTCATCTATTGGATCTATTTGTACAGGAAGATGTGTGGTGTATTGGTTGGCAGAACAGTGGGGCGCAATCGAAGGATGGCAGGGACATGACTCTTTTGGGAGGTATATAATCTATAGTTGCTGGCAGTTGTAATACAAGCTTGTGTTTTTCTTTACTAATGTCAGTGCGCCTCTTTGTGATGCAGATCTGCCTTATATTAATTGTAGACTGTACTTGACGCGTTTAACTTCAAATATACTTAGGCATACAAATCACCTACATTTTCCTCAAATGAATTGGAAATTTGAAAGTTGGTTAGCATGAACACTATTTTTGATCCAATAATTGCTTCCATATGCAGATTTGGTGCTTTCAAATAGGCTAGTTATATATGATCTTGAAAATCAGACCATTGGATGGAAGGAATACAACTGTGAGTATTATACTCTCTTTATTTTTATTGTTTGGTTGTTATCTTAATAATACTGCAGAGTAATCATGTTATGGTCTCTTGCTCAATTCTTCCTATTAACAAGCCAGATACAGTAATGAGTATTCCTGCTCACTGTCGCTGATAAATTACCGACTTTCTCATTACCGTATATGGAATCTAGAACATTCCTCTTTATCTCATACACTCGTGCTTGTGCGTTATCTTAGGCTCTTCGAGTATCAAAGTGAGGGATGAGAATAGTGGAGCAGTGTATTCTGTGGGCGCTCATGATCTTTCTTCAGCTTCTGGCCTGTTCAGTGGAAGTATACTAACAGTTTTGTTACTACTAACTGTTTGGCTTCAGAGTTTCACATAAATACAGCATCTATTAGTTTGTTGTACCATAATTTCTTTGATGGAAATGTGTGTTTATTTGTAAGTTATAGGGGGAAAATGGCAGCCTCACTTTGTATATTGTATTCGTCAGTCTTGCAGCTGTTCAAGGTTTCTTGCTGATTCTTGTATTTTTTATTCAACATTCAGAAATAATTGAAAATTTGTCTCAAGTTCTCATTGTCTCACTTAATGTTTTGTAAGACTGAATTTCTTGCAGGAGAAAGAGTGCTAGAGTAGGCGAGAAAGAAACTCATTCCCCCATTTGAATTGTGAAATGGTAACGATTCCACAACAAACACACTAAATAAAAATGTGAGATAAATCACACAAATTTCGGCTGCTGATGATTACGACCGTAACTACGAAAGACCAAACAATGGCGGTGCTTCTTGGCAAAGAAGTGTTACAATGTTGTTCTCAAGAAACCCTCCAGTGGTGCTGCTTCTTGGCAAATAAGTCTTGCGACGTTGTTCTCAAGCCATCAAGGTGTAAAACAGTAAAATGTCATTATTTGAGCCTTGCTGCAAGAGATTACCTCTTCACTGGCTCAATGGGCTTTCAGGCAAAATTGGGTCCAACTTCAGTTTAATCCAAATGAATTGCCAATGCAGCAGGGTGCATGGATCCTCCGCTCCCTAGCAGTCTCCACAATGCCATTTATTTTCTTCCTTATTTTGGAAAAATCTCATTTAGGGTTTTTTCATCTACCAAGGACCGTGATTTACTTCCATTAAAAAAAAAAATAGATTTACTCTATCTAGTGTATATATATATATATATATGTACCCAATCATAAGGCACGTATTATATATGATCAAAAAATAAGGCACATATTCTTCTCTTTTTTTTTTGAAGAGACAAGGCGCATGTTCTATTTGGCTCATGAAATAGGAAAAATCTATTTCACCTGGAGAAGAGGAGGTGCCTCTTCATCTCGTTTATTTTCGAAGGATTTAAAGGTAGGTGAAAATTTGGTCCAAAAAAATCCAATCATTTATTATACGGTTTCCAAATATATGTCCTCCTTGCTTCCTTCCAATTTGTGACATTAAAGCCATTTATTTTCTTCTTTATTTTCCCCTCTTCGTCACGTAATACATCACATCATGGCTTCTCTATCTGCTATAAGTAATACAATCACAAGGCAGCTAGAATTGTATTTCACAGTAGAAGTGTAAAAGGACTTGATAGTGTACGTACCTTAACTGTGATGGGTATGGAAAAGTTGTCTCTCTTGATCTGGGGCTCATTGCTTTGCATTTTGTTGACTTGTGTTTTTGCAAGAGCTGCTGTTGATCAGAGACAAATCATTGAATCCCTACCTGGTTTCAATGGCACCTTCCCATCAAAACACTACTCTGGGTAAGTTATTTGTGTCGATCTCTATATATTTAATTTATTTAGATGTGGGTGTTGCTCATCTGAGTTTTGATGGAATATGAATCGAGTACTTTAATTAGGTATGTGACTGTAGATCAGAAACATCTCTACTACTATTTTGTTGTTTCTGAGAGAAACCCAGCTCAAGATCCTGTTGTGTTATGGCTTAATGGAGGACCTGGCTGCTCTAGCTTTGATGGATTTATCAATGAACATGGTATGCATATGTAAATATATTTTTCTTCAAGGCCGGGGTTGGTTGGGTCTTGTGTTTAATTTTCTGTAGAGATGTATATCGATGTGGCGGTGCATAGAATGAAGAATAGGATTAATATTGGGGATTAATTGGTAGCTTTAATTTAAGATTGGGAATGAATATAAATAGTAGGAGACTGATTATTTAATATTTCTTATGGATTCATTTATCCAACTGACAGGACCCTTCAAGTTTGAAGGAGGAAAGGAAGGGACCCAGCCGATGTTGCATCTCAACCCATATAGTTGGTCCAAGGTTTAATCTTATAAAATCGCTCTGATATCATTTTCTATGTATATATCATATAATTAATTAATTCAGTACTGATCACCACAGTTGTTTCTTGGTTTGTGGGTCCGCTTTTATGCCTATTCTCTCTTTTTTTTTTTTTTCTTCCTTTTCCAGGTTTCGAACATTATTTATTTGGATTCTCCTGCTGGTGTTGGTTTCTCTTACTCCGATAACACAACCAATTACAACACTACAGATCTTCAAACTGCTGCTGATTCACATTGCTTCCTGCTTCGTGTACAAAACTCAAATCTTGAGATATATATACATATAGACACATATATCACGATTCAACTAACCTTCATATTTTTTTTATTTGCAATTTAATTAATTAGTGGTTTGAGGTATTCCCGGAATTCGTTAAGAATCCATTTTACTTATCTGGAGAGTCTTATGCTGGCGTTTACATACCCACACTTGCAGCAGCAGTAGATAAAGGTACTCTATCTTCCTATACGTGTTAATTAGTTTAAAAAGCAGTCGGGCTCTTCTTCTGCTGATATTGAACGTTTTTTGTAAGATTGAATTTGCTAGCTTACCCCTCCTCCTATATATAGGAATCAAAGACGGTGCAAAACCACTCATTAACTTTAAGGTACGTATATATGGCAACAGCCAGCTGCTAGAGTATATTTGCTGTTAAATTAAAATATATAAAATGGGTATAAATTTTGACTACTCTGTACGTACGTGCATGCAGGGTTACATGGTGGGAAATGGAATCACAGATAATCATTTTGATGCGAATTCTTTTGTCACTTTTTCACATGGGATGGCGCTTATCTCGGATGATATGTTTGAGGTTGTTAATCATGATTTGTACGCTTTTGAAGTATTTTAGGTTCATCTATGTTTGCTGCTCAATTGTCAGCTGCTAATTCTTGCAGGAAGCTCGAGCTGCTTGTAAAGGAAAGTACTATAACCCAACTGGTGCGAGGTGTGCTGCCATCCTTCAAAAAATGGACAAAGTAAGATGATATATTTTTTACTTAATTGAACTAATTTCATTCACACAAATTAGCTATCTTGTAGCGTTAAGTTCAAATAAAAAAACATACTTTGTTCAATAACTAAATCATTGTTACTGTTTATAACATATATAGGTTCTTAAATTACTGAACCTTTATGATATTCTCGAGCCTTGCTACCATAGCCCGGGATCTACAAATGATATTGAAAAGGGAAAGACAGAATTGGTTTCTAGCTTCCAGCAGCTAGGGGTAGCTACGAGGCCTCTCACGGTTAGGAAGCAGAAGATTGGCCGTGCACGGCCTCTTTGGGCTGTGAAACCTAGCAAGGGCGGTGTATTCACGTTAGCCGTCAGCGTTCCTTGCGAAGTATTCAATTCCTTCTTCTTTTTAACCAGCTGCTTGTTTATTACGTACTTATTATTCATGCATGTTCTTTAGATTGGCATATATATATATATATATATATATATATATGTATGAATCTTTATTCTGGTGTAGAGCTGGATGGCATTTATCATGATTCTATTTGTAATGCGTCTGCAGGATGATGTAGTTGCTACTGCATGGCTAAATAATGAAGCAGTAAGGAAAGCACTTCACGCAGAGCCAGTAAGCTAATCAACTTTTCTTTTTGATGGAAGCAAGCTAATCAACTTGCATGCATATAGTTTGTGTGGTGTATATACACATGCAGTTTATATACTTGAAACCCATATCTATATCTGCTGTCTGATCTCATGCATTCTGTAGGCTTCCGTAGCTGGGCCTTGGGTGCTATGCACGGACAGGATAAATTATCATTCAGATACTGATAGTATGATCCCTTACCACAAAAACCTAACTACACAAGGCTATCGTGCACTTATATTCACGTAAGTTGGTTGTCCTTGAATTTTCTATTAAGATAGAACTGCATTTCCTTTTGCATATTTTTGACAATAATTTTTTTGTTCCTACACTGGCAGTGGAGACCATGATCTGCGCGTACCATTCACTGGTACTCAGGGTTGGACTAGATCGATTGGATATAAGATAATTGATGAATGGAGGCCTTGGATTGTCAATGATCAAGTTGCTGGGTAATCTTTACCAACTCCATATTTGCTGTCTCCCTGCTATCTCAGTATGATTTTCTTGATCTATCTCAAATGATTTTTCCTGTTTTTTTCTTCTTCTTCCAGGTATTTACAAGGATATGATCATAACCTGATATTTCTCACTATCAAGGTTTTGGCTTAAAATAATTTTAGCTTCTGATTATGTGGCTAGCCACTCTACACAGGAAATCTATGTAAGCTTGTGAAAGAGAGTGAAAATCTCATAATTTTGCAGGGTGCAGGACACACAGTCCCCGAATACAAACCACAAGAAGCATTGTACTTCTACAGCAAGTGGTTGGACGGAAAGCCAATATGATTTGATGTCGACAAAGTTAATTTGTTCCATTTTTCCATCTTCCTTCCATACCGAAGAGATTACTCCATCCATAAGTTGTACACAAACAGAAAATAAATAAAAGAAAGCATTCAATTCCAATGTTTTATTATTTTGCCTCTCTTTTTTTTTTCTTTCTTGCACAGAGCTTAGGTCCCATTTGATTTAATGTATTACAATAATAATTGTAATCCTTTTACAAGTAATTCAATTAATGTGATTATAAAGTAATTATATTAAGATGTTTGATTTACAGAATGAAAATATATTACAATTCTTAGGCTAAGATCGAGAATCTAACTGAGTCATCCCAGGGTCCGCAAAGGGGTTAGGTTATCACGGGGTCTAAATCGGGCTCGAGTCATCACGAGGTTTGGGAAGGGGCCAAGTCATCACGGGGTCTGGGAAGGTTCGGGATCGGGGCCGAGTTAATCCGAGGTCAAGGAAGGACCGGGTCATCCCCGAGTCAGGGATCGGGCTCGGGTTATCCCGATGTCAAGATGGGCTTGAGCCATTTCGGGTTCGAGATTGGGCACGAGTCATCCCGAGGTTTAGGATCGAGCCTTGGTCATCCTGGGGTCTGGGAATGGGCCAGGTCATCCAAGGGTCAAAGATTAGGTACAGGCATACTGGGGTCTGGCTGTGGCTCGAGTCATTCCAAGTCTGGAATTGGACCCGAGTCATCTCGGGGTCCAAGAATGGACCGGGTCATCCAAGGGTCCGAGATTGGGCCCAGATCATACTGGGGTCTAGCTTTGGCTTGAGTCATTCCAGGTTTTGAATTGGGCCTGGTCATCTCAGGGTCCGAGAATGGGCCGAGTCATCTTAGGTCCAGGCCCAAATCATCTTGAGGTCCGAGAAGGGGCCGGATCATCTCGAGTTCTAGGAAGGGACCAAGTAATCTCGGAGTTTGAGATCGGGCCCACGAAGGCGCCGGGCCATCCAGGGGTTCGGGAAGGGTCCGTTCTTGAAACCTAGTTTGACTTGAGCCAATTCCCGAACCCCAGCTTTACCCGGGCCTGTTTCCCGGACTCTCATCCCTTCCCGAACATACAAATATATAAGAATACATATATAAATAATTTATAATCTTTGGAGATATATTTGTCCAATAAACAAATATTTAATTTTGTAATCACAATACCAAATTTTAAATGATATTGAGATTGCTTAATTTTGTAAGAAATCTCATTACCAAATAATTGGATTATACTATATTTTTAAATTAGTAAACACCAAACATTATAATGTGATCCAAATATAATTACCATTACAGTACAATCCATGGGGGGCTTGATTTGGCTGATAATTTTCTCATGAACCCACCTATGAAAGCAAATCCATGGATTTAAAGAAAGAATATAATAGAAAAATGATATAGTTAATATCAATTTTCTTATCAGCAAGCATGGATGAATCCTAAACGTGGCAAGGGAAGTTGACACTATCACAAGATAATTATAAAAAATAAAAAACAGTCAAAAAGAGAAAACAGACGAGAAGGAGGAGTTGGATTTTACAAAAATTACAATTCTACCCACACGAGAAAGGGGACGGTTTTCCCAGACACCTAATATAGCCGCCGGGGCCACCTCTCCGGTCCAAAATTATCATCAATTGCAAATCTTGTTTTTCCCATTATGTTGGAAGTGAACCGTTCACGAAAAGGAAAGTAAAAAAATTGGAGAGAGAAAAAAAAAATGAAGCTAACAAAGAGTGAGAAATCAAGAAACCAATCAAACCTTTGCTGCCTTCTTGTCATCTTTCCCGGGAACGAATCTTGGCAGATTCAATAGTGTGTTGACTCGAGACACTCCTTCCAGAGCAGACCACTCTATTCCTGTTTCTATAAGCGTTTCATCCTGCATTGAGGAGTCTTCAGTACTTCCCTCTGGGAGGATCTCTTTACCTGTTCGGACAGTACCTGAACGGTCCAGACCAGTTGGGCTGGGGAGATCATTGCCATTTTCACAGCCCCCATCAACTAGGTCAGCTGAAGTTGGCTGCTCTTGGGACTTTACATTCGAAGCCATAGATATATTGTTTGTGTTTGAGTCCAGGAAGAGGCAAACTACAGCACAGTCATCAACTTTGGAAGTCGGATACTTGTATCTCCAAGCTCGAACTGCTGACTCAACCAAGGCTCGAGCAGCAGAGGAACGTGCAGGGGATGATGCTACAATGTCCACAACTTCCTTGTTCGAAAGAACATCCCAAATCTGTGGAAATTCGAAAACAACGTTAGGTGTCTTGTGGCTATAATGTTTTGGTAAAGCAAGGCCTGAGATTCAAGTTGACTCCCTCACCCCATCAGTAGCCAAGACGATAAATTCATCCTTCTCCGTGAGGCACCTATAAGAAATCTCTGGCACAGAAATCAGACCAAAATCTTTTAGGCAGAAATCTCCAAAAGCTCGTGCCATCGCAAGGCCAGGCGAGTCATTGTTTGGCAGCCATACTCTGGCAACTTCAGGTTCATCCTGAAGAGCAAAGACACGCCCTCTACATCTTCGAATTCTCTCTGCTTCCTCTGTAAAGTTATGAGAGAATAGAGGGGAATAATCAATGGCAAGAAAACAGTCAATCTTATAAACACAATACTATTTTTTGACCAAATAATATCTGCTCAGAGTTCATTGAAACAAAAACATTTCACCATATAACAACAAAATAATCCTCCAAAAGGGGCAATAATCACAAGAGAAAATTACAAGTCAGCAACAATGACACATTAGGAGAATAAACTATGCCAGCCCAATTGTTTTTCTACTCACAGATAACATAGGTCGCTGGAAAAATAAAATCAGGAAATATTTTATCATAACATTTTTATCATAAACTGAACATATGACCGTCATTTGTTGGATCAGACCAACAGTTGTTTAAAATACATGGGACATTTGGGCAGCTTTATCCTCACCACAGTTATGCTTTTTCAACAGCCAACATATGTGCAAAATGAACTTGAATAATACACTCCTGTCCCACAAACCCATACAGTGTTCTGCATGGCACACAAGCTATGATCTTCAATGTCAAAAAGCATTTTCAGAAGTACTCAAAGGCAAGACTCATGTAGTATTCAGCATGCCACACTAATGGGAATATTCATCGTCATTTTTTTTTTGAAAAGAACAGAGAGAGAGAGAGAGAGAGAGAGAGAGAGAGAGAGAGAGAGAGAGGTACCTGGAAGATTTGGTTTGAGGTCCACAGTCAACTGAACTGCAGTAAGGGAATCATCCTTTTCCCTTGTACCCAGGATCGCTCTGGAGTCTCCAACATTTCCAATGACAAGATATTGACCCTATATAAACATCCAATGTCGTAACAATTAACAAAAGTGTATCACAAAATCCTTGAATCCATTTAAAAGTAGGAAAGGGAAAAAAAAACTTTGCTTCTTCCAATACAAGTAGAGACCTGTTTGACCAGTGTTACCGCTGTTGTTCCACTGCAGAAACAATCGATGTTCGCATGGAATCTCAATTCCCTATCCATTACTTTGAAAGCCTTCAGAAAAGACTCTTTCAGTGTCTGAAATATATCTGGTTGATTTTCAGTATCCTCAATATCGACAGACAGCCTAGATTCTTCATCAGCGGATATAAAAGAAGTATCTTCAGCATTCATGCTTCCAGCGTTATTGAGGCTAATCTCTTTCAGAACATCCTCACTGGTTATATTCACTTCCCATTGAGCACTCAGTTTCAGAGGAAGAGAATCTCTTACTCTCTTTGCAACCATATGACCACTCGGACCATGGCCATCAAAAACACCACAGAAAACCGTATCTTTCCTTGAGCCAAAGTTCTGAAAATTGAAAGTTTATAGAAAGTGAGGGAATGCAAAAAAGAAGGTATGCATAACATGCAAAGAGCACAGGGATAGATACAAAATGAATCTTTGAAGTTTGAACACGGAGATAGATATTGAAGATATATGGCATGACATGATTAGTTTTAGCAGTTCTTCAATCTAATATAGAAAAAAAGAGACAAAATGTGCAACTTCAATGGACAACCAATCAACTAGATGAGTTGGCTTAGTCTCATCACAAGAAGGAAAAATGAAGAGCTTGATTAGCCTTTTTTATCAACCAGTTTGGAAAATATTAGCAGTGTAAGCATCATAAGTGGTTTACATTCTCCTATGATGGAATGCCTATTATTATTGAAGTGATGGCTTTACTCCAATCTTCTGTCAACCAATTTTCCCTTCTCTCGTACACACTGAGATTTTATTGATGTCACTTGTATTAAAAAAATCGAAAGAGAAAAATAGAACTTATATAAAACTCAAATCACACTATCAAGTGTACAAAGATAACCAAAACTTGTCTTGATCCCAGAATTAATGCCAGTGTCTTAAATACAATATATCCTGATCAACCAGAACCAGTAAATTCCCTTAGTGATATAATCGCACGTGAATGTAATAAATGGACTAAAAAGAATGATTAGAGGTAGTCAATTCATGAGAATAAGCAAGTAAGTACCATTCAAGTGATTAGTGGCTAGGAAAGAAACCAAAAAAGTATCATGCATCAAGTTGAGAAACACAATGTCTTTTCCAATGCTTTTGGTTGCAAAATTAATCATACCATAGAAAATGAAATGTCAAAAAATTTGGAAGAGATGCTTTTTCATAATAAAATGGACTTTATGAACCGAGGAACTGAGATGAGAAAGAGCTAACCTCCCAGACAATCATGGCATCCTGGTTGGTCCCTTTCTTGCCTTGTTGGGTAAACAATGAAGCAATCTCGCTTGACCCATTCAAGAACAACCTCCCTGGAATTCTGTGCAGTGGTGCTTCCTTCCGGTAATCAAAGGAAGAATTCCGTGACCCTAGCCACTTCTTGGAGTCCTTCCTCTTCCTGACCCCAAAGCTGGGAGAGGACGGCAAGCCAGGGATAGGGCTCCTGCTTTCTGCAGATAAGCAGGACCCCATTCTGAGGGCCCTGAAAATACTTAGTATGCACTCCAGACCAGCCTGATAATCACAACCCTTATTTTCAGAAGATGGATCAGTCAGAAATGGCTGGCGAAATCCCAATAAGACTTATGAATTCACTCACTAACGTCCTATATATCAACCGAATTCACCCTTCTATCACTTGAATCAATGTGAATCTTTAGGAAATTTATATGACCGGCAATTGAATAAGAGCCAAACAATTGAAATGATCAGCCAAATTCACCCTTATAACGCTACAAAATGTTGGCGTGAGTGAGAGTCTACAAAGCCTTCCAAAACCACAAACTGATTACCAGATAAATCCATAAACTTGCCTTAAGAACATAGCGTTGACTCACCCTTTTCAATTCACTGCCCAACAATTAATTAAAGCCTTTTCAAATAACAGCCAAATAACAATCCATGAGCAAGATTCAACAAAGCCATCTCCAGTCTCAACCTAATTACCAAATAACTCCATAAACTTCCTCGAAAACACAATAACCACGCAACCTTTTGAAGCCGCAGTCCAATGATCAATTGAAGGCTTAATCTTACATAAACATAAAGCTCTTGAATTATGTGTTAAAATGGAACCAATCAACAGAGAAGAAAGAAGTGAAAATGGAATTGAGTTCCTAACGCTCTGCAGTTGCCAAGCAAGGAAAGGCCCTTTGAGATTGAGGCACCAATGGTAAATTAAAGTACCTGACTTCCTTGTTTCCCCTTTTTCAATAAAAAAAATTAAAGCTAAAAGTTCCAAGGAACGAGGCCAGATCTATGTAGAAAGATCTGATGCAGAAAAGATGACTTTTTCATAGTTCTTAATAGCGACATAAATCCACAACAAGAAGGTTCCTTCACACGCAATAATCTCACAAACTCCACCAGCTATCAATTAAAAACAATTGGAATCAGAAAACTTGCTCACCAAACTCGAATGCAAATTCCAAAGTTGTTGCCAATTTTGACCAAAGTTGAGTTTCAAATCCTCACCAGAAGCGCCCTCAAAACCAACTTCTTATCAGATCAAGCCTTGGGAGATCAATATGAGAAGGTCAAAGCTAATTGAAAAACAATAAGTAGGGAGCCAATTACGCTACAACAAATGTGAAGAGAACAGAGAAGCGAGGTTCGTTTCTGGGCATGAGAAACACATATTCAAGGAGCAAAAACCAACAACAGATATGGGTTTTGAGCATAAATAGAAGAGAAGAGCGTGTAGAGAGAAAGTGAGAGTCTTTTGGAAATAGAGAGTGAAGGAATTTATCCCAAAAAAAAAAAAAGAGTGTGAAGGAGAACAAATCAAAAAGTCGCCTATCATGAGAAAAAATTGTAGAAATTCAGAGAGATAATCGCAACCACCAAAGAACAAAAAACCCGTTCTTTAAAATCGGCGACCTTTTTTATGGACAGAGATCAGGAATGGCTTAAATGTCTCCTTGAGGCATCAATGTGAGAGGTCTTGTTAAATAACAAACAAACATTGGACCAAACCAAATTGTACTTAGACTCAACGAGGGGCGGTGTCAGGGTCTAGCATATTGATTATGATCGCCAAATTTTTTTAGGATTGTTTATTAAAAATATATTTAATTTTATATTGATGATAGTAATATTAAATTGACAAATAAAAATATAGTAATGTTATTATATTAAAGGGAATATATTTTTGGCTGATTAGTTATTTTATTATAAAATTCATGAAATAAAGTGAATTTGTTCATCTCATTTACCTCGTTTGTTTCTCAAATATTTGTTACTTGTTGTGATTTTTGTCAGTTTAAAATTTTATGCTATCAAATCATTAAACTTTAGACGGCAGTATTTTTTCGGGTTTAAGGAACAGAAATTTTGTTCATCTCTTTGTACTTAAAATAAATGGATATGATTTAAGAGCAAAACACACCATTAAGGATTAAACATGACACTATGTATATAAAAAAAAAATTTTAAAAAAATCAGGCCTTGGTGGCTCCGCCACTGTTGATATATACAGGTGTAATATAATTGCATGTGGTTGGCATTTATTAAATATATGTGTATTGAGAGATAAAAGTTGGTGAGGAGAGGCAGGGAGAGAATGGATTGTTTGAATTCGTTGTGATTTCAATACAATTTGGGATTTGAATTGGTGGATTGCTTTGATATTGGTCATTAATGAGTAATTATGAGATCATGGGTTTAATGGATAAGTACGTAATTGTTATTGGATAAGTTTTTTAAGGCTGTAAAGGGAAGGCTTTAAAATTTCATTTTTTAAAAAGTTGTCTAAGATTGACATTTCATTAACACTTGACTTCACACACGTGGATAATATGATATACACATCAGCATATGCACAATTTTCTCGGCATCGTCAATTTGCCAGCATGTCAATGAAAACAAATTCAATTCTTTCCAAAAAGATCAAAAGAAAAGATCGATGTCATGATGCACTTGTTCTTACCACACAGTCAGAACCTTCGTAAAAGCATTGACAAGCCATGTTTTCTTGACCAAACTCCATTAGAAAGTCTGTCAAAGCTGTCTCCTTTGAACAACTTCAAAGAGGAGAAAGAGTGGGGGATGCAACTTCAGACGTGAAAGGCCAAACTAAGAACCAAATTCTGCAAAAGATTAGTCGGCCGACATTCTATTCATCAACTACACTTATCAATCTTGCCACGCAAAGTATAAGATTCAACACATGATATTCATTCTAGCCAAAACCCGTTTATCTGTACTAATCCGAAACAACCCCTTTCTAGCCATTCTTATTTCTTATTAAGTTTGCTCCAGTTTCGACTACTAAAAATGACTCTGTCAAAAAGATTGAAAAACAATGCCCAACAAAATTTATTGGATGGGAACCAGCGGGTGCCAACCATTGCAACTATACAGTTGCAGTACTATTAAACTCTGACCATTTGTACACCAGGATTTCAATTATTCTGTTACAATAAGAAAGTTAAGAATTATACAATCTGAGATACATTTTTTTCAGTTATTAACTATGCTAGAACAAATAATGAATATGCTTTTATGCATATATCATAGAGCAAAGCAAGTAGTATCACTTGACATAGAAGACTCACCGAGAAACTCTGATCTCAACTGCATCAGTAGCCTGCCTAGATAATTTAGGCCCTCCCCTTCTCGGCCTCCACCCCAAAAAAGGTCATGCGGTGAAGCTTCAATGAGAATCGAACCAGCAGTTGAGATCAACATAGAGTTCAAATGAGGGTAAATGGAGAACTTGCATTTCAATGCACAGTACATCGCATCAATCTTTGCACTTTCCCAGTCAGATCTTACCTGCATCAGTCAGCAAACATTCGACTCAGATAAGATTGCAAGGAAATATTATGGAATTGGAACTTAGCCCTGTTATTCCTGAAACGTCTTCCTCCATGATGTTGGGTAATTGGCACCTATATGCTATACGAAAAATGATACACATCAATCGCTTCCGCTTTACTTGGCAAACATAGACAATGTCTTGTCAACGAATTATTCTCTTCATTTTGGTGTACGAAATTTTTCACAAAAAATTCTTGATTATTTGAAAAGAATCAATTAATGGTTTTGTTCGTCACTGTATGATAGCATAGGCTTGATATAGACAATCTGCAATACACTTCCTTGCAAAAGGTTTATTCTAAGAAGACATAAAAATTAGCAGCAAAGTGGTCTATGAATATGTCATCTTCATGACCATATAACGTGTGCGCACACACGCAGAGAGAGAGACTAACATCCTAGAAGGATCCAGCAAAATACCAGATCAGGGTGCTGCCTCTGCATTAACCTTCCCATTCGTGCAGCTTCTTCAGGACTTTTTGCACATTTTATCTTCTCTATGCAATCCAGTGCAATAGGATCATTCACCCCAACAAACTTCTGTGCCTGATAGAATTTTTTTTAAAAAAAACTGTTAAACAGAAGTTTCTACAAAAGGCAAAGAGAACAGAGCCAGTACATAAAAGCCAACTACCTGGTAGTAATGCTCCACGCTTGACCAAGTGGAGTATTCACCATTGCAACCAGGCATTTGGATTGGATGAGGAGAAAAATTCGAAAAAGCTCCATAAGGATCCCAAGTCTTATAGAAGGATATGATGCTTGATTCATAAGGATTAACAGTAGGATCAACTGCACAAGTTTCATACTCTGAAGGGATTACGGGCATCACATCTGGTATAGGCTGAAGTAATCCACTTATAAGCATGTCCGGTCCAACCTGAAGTACAAGTGCCACAACCCACAAGTGACAATGACGGTGACAGAAGTATCGTTAGGTTGACATCGGTGAATTATTTGTAAATGGGGAAACATATAATAATGACAAACCACAACTTCAAGGTTGAGATGCTAACTAAATACATTTCATCAATCATTAAGTATTAGATGCTAGCCAGGGAGCAGCCGGTGTCGCTCAAAAACATCAATCATGGAAAATCAGTGACTTGCAAATACTGATCATTAGAGGGTTAACTTGCATTTTCACATTTAAAGTAAAATGAAAAGTTGAATTTTACTTAAAAGTATCATAATTGTGTTTCCACCTCTAATCGATATATTACATAAAGGGTAAAAAAATCTTGCGCACAACGTTTCCGTAATAGATGCAGAGTAGGAAGGAAGATGGACTTTGAGTTTTTGCTATCCAGATGTAAAAAATATAAATGGGATAGTGGAAGGACCAAATAAGAAAAGCGAAAGAAAAAATCAAGATAAAAAATAGAAGAATGACAACTGACCTGCTCATAGCAAACATCAATCAAATCTAGGGCTTGTGACATCTCAACCATCCCAAGTTCACCCACAGGAGATGGTGCATTTCTTCCACCAATAATTTTTGGAGCAACAAATGCATAAACCTGAACAAAAAGCTTAATTAGGGTAATTATTCATTGAGAGTCGGACAAACTGAAATTCATAAAACAATCCATTATACTCAATGTCCTCCCACATTGTCCGACTTGCCAGAAGACTCCCCAGAGTTTTAGTTCTTAATTCTTATAGAGCAGAATCTCCCCAAAGCTTTAGTAGTGAGCTTATTATTAAACTAACTAGCAGCATCCAATCCATAAATCTTCACAAAGAAGTTTGCATTGAAATCGACATGACTAATATCATAAATAGTGCGATAAATTTGCAAATTATGATATACAATCCAAGAGATTAAAAAAGGAATTAATACTGATTCTACTCATGCGCTTGAGAAGAAGCTGAAAAATCACTCAGTGAAGTTTCTATTTTTATTGAATAATACTTGGTACATAAGTCAATAAAGGAAATGGAAAACAAAACCTTGTGTATTACGCCAGATGAAATAGCAGAAGCGGCCAGCGTTCCTCCACACTCCCACAATATGGAAAGAAGACCACGATCATGAAAATATTCCATAACATCTCTGGAGTTTAAGATGTCAAACTCCACCACTTCAACTCCTTTGGACGCAAGAAATTTCTGGAAACTCTTCCTAGCACCTCTTTGAGTTACTACTAGAGTAGGCACATCGGAAACATCCCAAAGGTTTGCTTCCTCAGGAAGATCGAGACTCTGGCTCATTACAATTCGCAAGGGCATATGACCGCCTCCATGCCTTGCAGTAAGCTGTGGATCTAATTTATAGAGTCTAATTAAATTATTATATAAAAAAAATCCATGGCAGAGCACCTTCATAAATATGTTTGCATCGTCATTTAATGATAAGACTTACTGTCCCTGCGTACAGTATTTCCACCAACAATAATGGCATCACTTCTACCCCGCAATTCAAAAACTTGGGTTCTAGATTTTCTGCTGCTAATCCATGCTGAATGTCCACTACTAGCAGCGATTTTTCCTGTAAGCAACCAAGTAAGACTATCACCAAACTCGTCTGATTCTAGCTTTTGAAGCAGCCTACAGTAAAGTCACTGGACATTATTATCATTAACCATGGCAATAAATTATACAAAACCCATTAAATGTAAAATAAATTTCTTGATAGTGCTCACCATCAAGGGTCATAGCATACTTGAGAACAGAGAAGGGAACTCGAGAAGCAGCTCTATAAATCAAAGGAGCATTAACAAGGAGGCATGATTTGCGAGCTTCCTACAATACAATATTTTGACACATTAACACCCAGCATATACTACTATTCTCATGCATAAAATCTACGCCACTTGTGGTCATTGGAAATTAAAAAAATTAAGAGAATATGCAGAGTTAATACAACAGAAAAGTAAAAAACGAGGGTGGTAAATGTGCTATGAAAATCATATGACGTTCTAATTTTTTTACTTCTTTCCCACATAAAATGCAATTTATTTCAGTCAATTATGCTGTTGAAGTTCTAAGATTCTTTAAGCGCCTAACCATTTTGCAAGCATGTGCAGTCTCCACGTAGAATCATACCTCTATAACTTTACTTTGTAAATCCTCTCCAAGTACATCAACCTGCACTCCCTGACTTCTGAGCGCACGTACAGAATCACCTTGAAGATGCTTCAAAGGATGCCTGATTCCAACAACAACTCTTGTGATTCCTGCCTACTTAACAAAATTTCAGTCATCCGGCTTCTCACGTTACAATACAATCAAGAGACCCTAGGCAATTCAAGTTTCAACTTTTCCAGATAAACTTACATAGAGACTGTGGCACCTGATCATCACGACAAGTGATCCTAAAGGGGCAAGCAACGCTTGATTAAGAGCATACAATATGACACTGACTTTCTCTTCCAACTTAATCAAGTCACATCGGATAACAAGAATCTAACAGAAACCCTTCTAGTTGAAGCAACTTTTTAAAAATTATAAAGTAGCTAAAGCACAAACCAACCAACCTTGACAAGAGCAGAGACAGCGGCGTGGTCGCCATCGCAATCCCCGGGCTCCATATTCAGATAAGCAGTAGCGCCGCGGCACAACGACCCTGCGGCCTCCACCGCCAGCACCTCCGCTGGCTTAGTCCCCTGCGCGTACAAATACCCCTCCCCGGCGACCTTACTACCGCCACCGACTGCAATGACGCAACCGAAGTTCGGGTGCGGAGACGTAAACCCCGCCGATTTTCCGGCGATTTCTGCCGCACGTCTGATGAAATCAGCGTCTCGCGCGTGCCCCCGATAGTTGTTGCTGCTGCTGCTATCATGCATAGCTGCTTTGCACATAGGAGAAAATGAGAGAAATGGAGCAGCAGAAAACATGTTTTTCTAAAATTAAAAATTTCACTTCTTCAATCTCTCGTCTCTATTAGAAAACGAAATTAAGGTCACTCTCTTTCCAAAACCTCCCGATATTGTGTTACAGATTCCCGATCAGTTGTGTCAGAGAGGAGAGGAGAGGAGAGGAGAGGAGACGGGACAAAGATTATATGGGCCAAAGACGAGGGTTTATACTTAAGCCCGTGGGCTATGATAATATTAACTGAGATAGCTAATTTGGGTTGGATTCCTAAAATCATTTCATGTGAAATACTGAAATGTCCCTTGTTTTAAATCACAACCCTGCATATGAGTAGTGATAGAGATATGAGTGGCTGAGATTTGATTCGAGTACATATTTCATGTAGTGTGGATTGCAGCCCCAATGCGAGCTATTTGCAGTCCACGTTTTAGCTGTTACACTCAAAAAAATAAAAATTCTAAAATGACAATTTTAATGACACTCCATCCGCGAAGGTAAATCCTTGGCCTTTGTTATTCTGCTGCTTTAGAGACCCGTTGTCTCTCTCTTGTCTCTATCACTCGATTCACTCATCTCTCGTCTCTAAAGCCTTGTCATTGGAATATAAGGTTTGAGATAGTCCCTTGTTGCAGATCTGTTTGTGTTGAGTCATGGCCACAGTTGCTTCAACTTCATAGAGTCCGTTTGGATCAGAGTATGTCTCATATAGTATAAGCTCTCGTAAAACGTAAAAGCTAATAGTGTTTGAGAGTATGGGTGACAGAGTATAAGCTAGCGTATACTCTGAAACAAACGGAGAGCTGAAAAGGAGGAAGCCTCGACCCCTTGCGCGCAAAGTACAATAAGCTATAACTACTTTGCTTCCAAGCGCAGATCGCTGATCAAGTTGAGAGATCGGTTCTAACGTCGAACAGGTTGCCTCCCTATCACGAAGGGAAATGAGGTTCTTTAATTTGTAAGTATAAATGGTTGGATTCATAAAAAATGGAGTTTTTTAGTTTCAGGATATGGCCGATAAAACGTGGGCTTGCCCCATCCACTATGGTACTGTAGTCCAAGCACATCGAGCCTAGGGCCTGATTTCCTAGACATTCGTAGACATATAATATCTATTATTATTGTTTCAAAAAATAGCAAAAAAAAAAGTCTTTCCTGTTGATACTGAATTAGATGTGGAAGATAGCTCAATTGATCGTATCTCATTTTGAATTTCGAGTTCAAGCGTCACCCCTTCTCTTAATAAAAAAAATTAGATATGCTTTATCAATATTTATTCACCACATCAACGTTCATACCAAAATAGTTGACAGGCACAATAGAAGAGTGTCAATGTAACTTAGATTTTACCAAAATGTAAAAATGTCAAGGAGGTCGCTGGTTAAGATCAAGAACGAGGATTGGGAATTGGAATCCCAACCAACAATCTCATATATAACAATTTTGTACTCATATAATCCGATTCGAATCAAATGAGTATATCTCGTTAGTTAACGGATATATATATATATATATATATATATAATATATATATATATATATATATTATGGAGAAAACAACGAACATGAATATAAGAATAGATATGTCAAAATTCACCTCTTATTTATAAGTAAACTATTAAATATTCTAAATAATGTGTTTGCGCACTAGATAGAAAAGTTTAGATTTGAAATACGGGAGGAGGAGTGCTAATCACTAAAATTTTTGTTCGTTGCTGGTTAGTATGGGGTGTATATAGCAAATGGGTTTGAGCAGCAATTTCAGGTACCAAACATGTAATTGGATTGAATTTGTGTTGGCTATGGGAGTGGAACCTCAGCTTTTGTGTAGTGATCTTAACGCTGTGTTGGTTAATCGTGATAATGGAAATGAGAACGAGAACATGAATAATAATAGAAATTTCAAAAATGTATATTCTCTTTGATAATCTCAAATGGAAAATCTGTTTGCTATTTCATGTTCCTCTTAACAAATATTTCATCAAATACAATATAATAAATATTTCATCAAACACAATGTCAATTGCACGGGTTAGATTTGTCCGTTTCTATGCATGATTAGGTTATAAACATGGACGGTTGATATTTATTTATTGGAAAATGTTATACGACCCAAATGTAAATAGCCCATAATAAGTCATTATATTGTAACATCATATTTTATTGTAAACTTATTATGAAAAATCATATTTCATTATAATATTTAATTATGATATTATTATAACTTTTTTCAATAAAATACGATGTTACAATAAAATCAGACAATTCACCACTAATATTTATTTGATCCAAACGTTAGAATTCGTGCATAGGGTTAAAATTAATTTCAACGTGATAAATTATATTTCTTATGTAGAGTCCGGAACTTTGAATTCCAATGAAGCAGGGAACTTGTCCATGTTGACATTCCTATAGCCATTTAACAAAGTTCAAATTTTGAAGAGAGAGTCAAATAAGAATCGCATGGGAGCCTCCGAGGGGATCCCAATCCAACTAGGCTACAATGTTGCTTGTCACGAGAGTAACCTCAGAAACAGCTATTTAAAATTAAATACAGTACCATCCATCCTAATTGCCAAGTTTGACAGTTACTTTAAAAAGTCACTTTCACTTCTATCCCTGATGAATCAATCGCAACCAAGTATTGCCAATGCCCTTCAGTATGTACAGGCAAAACTTCCAAAATTCATATCACACTGTAATTTTCAGTTGTAACAAAATCCCAGAGAGAGAGAGAGATGATTATTGCAAGTAATAAAAGCCATAAAACGGTTTTATCATATTAATCACATCACATCAACAAATGAACAAGCACGTCAGATGATGTAATTGGTAACGAGGAATAGAAATTATAAGAGTTCACATCTCAGAAATCGAAAGCTATTTCATAACATGGAAACTGAGCGACAATCCATGTGATCGCCAACATTTAATCCTCTTCCTCAGCCTCTTCCAGCCAATTCACAAAGGGCTCCAAGCCCTGCACGAAGGTTTGCCTGCAAAATTTTGAACCATTAATTAGCATTAAGAATAAGTGCTAATCACGAGTAAAACAAAGGCAATTTCAAATTAATCATGAACAGACCACCCTTTCGATTTCCATAAAAACAAACCTAACTGTCCCAAAATTTTCAATCATCCATCCACTTGAGGCTCAAAATACATCAATCCCCTTGGTGCCAAAGGATTTCCCACCTAATACCATTCTCTTAGTCGAAGTATTTGATGCCAAAAATACCCAAAATTAACATGAATCCTGCTATCCTAGAAACTTACAGCTTAAATGGAAAATCATCTAATGATTTGGCCCAAATGAGGTGAAAACCAAAGTGCTTCTGTTATACCTGGGTTGTTCTAACTGTGTGCGCTGCATAATAATAGAAGACCCATGACCATGGAACCGTTAGTATTACAACAGAGAATTTGAAACTGTACTCACACACCTGCCCTTGGGATTAGTTCCTTTGCGAAACCAATGAAGGATGGTGTCTTCAGCAAGCACGTCTTGTTCATAGAGAGACCTCACAATCTCAGGGAAAAGCTTCATCAGCTTTGCATCCTCGTAGCATTGCATTTGAACCTTGTACATGAGTTCCAACTCAAGTTTCACATTGGTACAGAAAGCATTTAACAGTTTTGCCCATGTTTTCACCTGTATCAACAACAGGATCAGTTCATTCAACAATTTAACCCCTCTCCCTCTCTCTCTCACTCTCACTCTCTCACATACACACACACACACACACACAATGTAGTGAAGTAACTAATGTGATCCACAAAGGTGAATCGCACAAGACAAGTTGAAAGCATACCTGGCGCAGAGCTGAATTAGCATTCTGCTGCTGATTCTTCCCAGACCACTGAACAGCATCCATTAAGACATCCCAGAGGATTCGCACAACCTCAATGTCTGGTAATTTAGCATCAGTCACACGTTGTTTCACAGTTTCTATGACTTCAGATACATCAGTTTCTTCCGTTATCTGGGTTGTTAATGCAGACTTCATTTCCTTCAGTTTTACCTCAAAAATTTTCTTCTCATTGTATTCAACCAAGGATGTCAGCCCTGCCTTACTGAAAAGGAATGATTCTTTTTTTAATGGACGATAATGATACAAAAATAAGTTTCAGATCACAAATCAAAGATAGAGGATCAGTAGTCAATTGTACCATGAGCCGTATTTAGAAACCAGATAAGAATGAGTTCATTGCCACGATGGCAACTGTAAATGGGCTCTTGAGTTTACATTCAAAACAAGTAAAATGAAGGAGTTCAGAAAAACTGGTTAAAACATCATCTTATATGCAAAAGAACCAGCGAAGCAAACCAAGGAAAAAAGAAAGGAAAAACTTCTATGCCAATAAAAATCAAAGTTCAATAAGCTTGTCTAAAAGATTAGCCCAACCAAATAAGGTGACTCTACTACAAAGTAGTACAGGTAAATCCCAAGCCAAACCAAGAAAATCAATGACAAATAGTATTTCCATTGCCAAATTGATTGCAAAGTATTTAAATTTTCAAAAGGAGAAGCTCAAAAAAAGGACGAAATTTTTTCCTCATCTCAATTATTTCAGACCACAAAAAAACTTTATCATGCACATATATGGTTTAGATATACATGAATGATGTAGCAAAGACTCATGTGAACTGCAAGAACTAAAGCATTTTCTTCTGTAAGAGTGAAAGACTCACGTAAAATGTTCAGAGAAACCTTCAGCAGACCGCTTTGCAGATGGGAAGAAGTCTAAAAGGTTGTCCTCCATTTTCCCTCGCTTCAGAATTGCAATCAAGTCATCAAGACTGTTATCAACCAGATACTCCTTAAAGAAGTCGGTGATGAATGTGAGAACTAGCCCTTTGCCCACAAGATTATCCTTAAGCAATGGCTGAAACACAGTCTCCGGTGGAAGCCCCGAAAGCTTCTGGGAGAAAGCAAGTGCTGTGAATATAGCAAGTTTCTTCCTCTCATTTTCCTCAAAAAGCTCAAGTGACTGCAGGAACCTTCGCATGACATTCTCGAGATTCTTTATAAGAAATGGCCTCCGCCGCAAAATTTTCTGTATGTAGATCACAGATGGTAAGATGGTTTCACGTGTAGGCTCACAGTCTATTATAGAGTAAGGGTGGCGCTCCCCCTCATCAGGTTTTGTGGTGCCAGGTTGTGTACGACCCCCAGTGAAAATGACCTGAGCTCACCACAGAGAATATTTTTGTCACCGATGAATCATAAGTGGCCATCAAAACAATTGAAAATAATTTTCATTGGAACAAAAATAGACAACAGTAGCAATCCAACTAATAAATAATCCACAATTTCGAATTTTAAGAGATAATCCCCTAGAAGGAGAAGAGCTCACCTATAATTAGATACTCACATACTTAACAGGAAGCTAACTAGCAGCTAAAAAGTCAACTAACTAACAAACTCAGAGATAATCCATAAATTTAGCAATACCGGTAAGAGATAATCTACCACTACTTAAAACAATGCAACAGTAAACATTGAAATTACAGTATACTAGCATAGATACTTTCCTCAAAGAAGGTGTCACCGTATCTTGAGAAGTTAAGCTCAGAAGGTTCAATGCTCTTAGCGATAAGTTCCTACAAATAACATTCAATAAGTTCTTGCACCTCGTGAAAGTGAGCCAAATATATCCATGAGCATAATAGTGTTTAATTTATAGAAAACACTACCAAATCACCAGCATTATCCAGATAAATCTGGACCACTGCATCAGCAAAAGCTGCAGGGTCCAGAGGCGCTGCAATATTCCGTTTGCGGGTCTTAATCCGCGTGCCACTGCATGTAAACAACAAGTGTCAGAGGAAAAAACCCATATAGCATAGTAGATATTGGAGAACTGGAAAAATAAATTAGCAAGTGTCCACCAACAGGAAAGCCATAAACTTAGATTACTTTAAGAATAGCCATAACATTCTCACTTGCTGATTCTACCCACAGTTTAAGTGAAAGTGCAAATGGAATCATTTCACCTTTGCGCATAACATGCTTGCCAATTAAACATTTGCTCCATCAACAGTTACCAAAACAATTACGTAATTCAGAACACAATCATGAACCACATTTACACCATCTTCATGATTTGAACAAAAATTATCATGAACCACATTTACACAATCTTTCATGATTTGAACAAAAATTATGAATGGTAGCAGAACTTCAAAATAATTCAACAATAATCATAATTTTGCTTATAGGCGAATATGTGGCCTAGTGGTATAGTTTTAGAGAACTAGGGGTGCAGCCTAGAGGTCACATGTTCTATTCCAGAAACAACCCATATTATGTAGGGTAACTGGGTAAGATCTACGTACATCTCGCTTGCTCCCAATCCTACTCACTGTGGGAGCCTTGTGCTCAGGGTTATTTACAATAACTCATGTTGCTTCATTATTGGCAGGAAGGAAAAAAATATAAATCATTTGAAATAACGCTGGATAGACACAAAGGGAGAGAGTAAACAAACAAATGCACTTACCCAAGAGTGGGTTTCTCCTTCGAGCTGAAAATATAAAAGCCAAAGATGCAAAAATATCAGTAAGCAATCAACAAGTAACATCACAATCAATTACAAAAATATGAGCACAGTTTCTTTCTCCTAAAAAAGACATAAGATTATGGTTCATCCAACACAAAAGAGCTTCAAAGTAAAATTTTCGCAATTAAAATAGCTACAAGGAAACTTCAACAAAAAAAGAGATTAATTGTCCATTTAAAATCTAGCGAAAGAGTAAGATAATAATTCCCCAAATGAACAGATAAAAAATAATCAAATTAGAAAGAAAACAAAACAAATTAAGGATAGACATGCAAAATAACTGCACAAATCTCAAGAAATGGAAAATGACATCAAATTATGGATCTTGATCATAAGAATTAAGAAAAATTTGCATTCGCCGGTCAAACAAACAAAAAAAGCTTTGGCAATAATAAGATGAATGTAATTCAATCAAAAACCTAAACAACCAAGTACCAAAATTCGAAAATACGAGCACGCACGAAAGAGAAAAATCACGTAAATAAACTCTCAGGTCAGAAAACACGAATCCTTCCAAACAAAATAACGGAAATGAAAATTTTATCGAGAATATACGTCGCAGCAAACCAGATCTGTGACGGGTAACCACAAAGATCAAGAATGACAATTGCGCGTAAACAAATACCTCGGTTCTGCAACAGATAACATTATAGACGGAGAGGAATACCTCATAAACCACGATGAAGAACGATCGGTAGCGAAGAGCGTCTCTGTGATGTCGGTGATTAAAGAGAGCGAGAAGAGAAGTAACTGCGGCTTTGTTTCGTTTCGACAAAGATAGTAAACTTTTTTCGTTTGTTTGTTTATTGGAGAAAAAATTGGCCAAATGGAGTAAACTACAGAACTGCCCCCGTGATTCGGGTCGGATCTTAATATGTTCCCGGGTAAAGTTTAATCGGCCCAGGCTGCTGATAGGTAACGCACTCCTCGTGTAGGACTGCTCTCCGTCAGATTCAGATCTATGATCTATAAACAATAAATAAAATAAAACAAAGGGTGTGTTTGGTAAACAATTTTACCAGTAGCATATAATTGAGCCTGTATGCTGGTTGCTTTATGCTGCTTGAAATGCTGGCATATATGTTGTTATAAATGCTGATGCTGTTTGGTTAGATTTTTCAGAGAAAAGCATATATGCTAGTATAAATGTTGTGGCTAATTACATGCAGGGGTATTAACACAAATAATTAAAAAATAGATTTATATTTTTTAAAAATAATCTTTACATTTTTAATAATATTAAAATATTATATATTTTTTATTAATATTTAACATTTTCTTAAATTTTCTTAAATATAATTAATATATTATTTAAAAATATAAATATTATTAAATATAAATAATTAAATATGTTAATAAAAATGTTAATATATTATTAAATATAAATAAATAATAGATTAGTAAATATAATTTAATATATTATTTAAAAATAAAAATATTATTAAATATAAATAATTAAATATGTTAGTAAAAATGTTAATATATTATTAAATATAAATGAATATTTTATTAAATAAAATAATTAGTTTTCATCCGTACATGCAGGGTAAACTCGTCATTAGTTAAGAGTGTAGGGGTAATTTCGACATTTCATGCATAAGTGTCCAAAAAATGCTAGTAAAATGACATTTTGAGAATGTCATAATTTAGAGGTAAAAATGTTAATTAATATGCTGAATGCTGAATTGTTGTTTGGTTAGGTTAACAATAATATGTAGCTTACATGTTATATGTTGTATTATATGCTCTTTATAATTGTTTACCAAACAGCACCAAAAGCTGAAAAGTCCCCAGGGGCTATACAGCCAGTGGAGATCGTGCTCGCTTGCCCTCCGTCGCTATATCTATCTGCGGGATCAATCGGAGGTTAAGTCTCGACCATCAGATCGTACCTCCAGCGATTCCGTGAGTTTTTTATCTTCGTTTTTTATTTTCTGATTGAATATGCTGTTTTATATATCGAAAGTGATTCAAGTTTTATATTCAACTGCATTGAAAGAAGTTACCGATTCTAATTACATTTATACTGTATTGCCTTCAATTTTTGCGATTTATTTTTTTTATTAGATAGCTTTGCATTCCATTTGAGTGTTAAGTGATTTATGTATGCTACGGCTCTTAGATTTTCAATCGCTTTCGACAAATTTAATCTTCTTTTCATTCCTGATTACTGTCGGCTTCGCTTGTCTGTGTGGATTGCTTTCTAAGATTAGAAGGTTCTGTTCTTGAATTAAAAATTTATCTTTGTTTGGAGCATATATGGTAGAACGGTAGGGATTCTGTTTGAGCGCTCTTTATCTAAACTGTAGATCTGCTTAGCTCTACTTATAAATAATAATAATCACAATAGAAACACCTTGTCCATCAATGTTTAAAATCAGCGATTGCAAATAAGGGAACTCCGGCTGGTAGTTATTCTAACTGTAGAAAGCTTCGGAGGAAGATAGTCCGTTCTTGATTCAGAAGAATGCCAGGGTGAATGTTAGGAATCCCACATCGGGGGATTCTTCCCCTGCCGAGTGTCTTATTATTGGGCAATCCTCAACCTTTTATTGGGCCTTTTATAGGGTTGAGTTAGGCCTCTTAACATGGTATCAGAGCGACGATTGTTGGGCTCTTTCTGCACTCTTGAGATGGGCTATGCCTGTACCCACTTGCTTTGGGCCCATTCGAAAAGACCGTAAGCCCAATAGCACGTGAGGGGGGAGTGTTAGGAATCCCACATCGGGGGATTCTTCCCCTGCCGAGTGTCTTATTATTGGGCAATCATCAACCTTATATTGGGTCTTTTATGGGGGTTGAGTTAGGCCTCTTAACAGTGAAAGAAACAAAAGGGTCGGGGGAAATTTGAAACTTACTTTCTAGCTACTCTATTACAAAGAGTGGTGTTTTTTGGTTTGCGCTCACAAGAGAGATTGTGCGCTTTTGAGGGAGACATGTTGGCAATCAATTTCATGTGAACTGTTGATATAAACTGCAGTAAATAGTCAGAATAGAACATTTGGAAATAATTTGGCTTCCTAACTTTATGTGAATCCTATTATCTATTATTAAGTTCTTCATAGAGTTTGCTGAGTTCCTACAGTGAGTGAAATATAGTTGTTGGCCATATAATCTGCAGCCTCTGTCTTGGCATTTCTTCCACAATAAACGTTTTCACATGATTACTATACAATATTGTGGTCTGTTCTCATTGACCATTTGGTAGTTGCTTCTGGTGGATATTTTGTAAGCTACCTTTGTTATATGGTTAAATATATTGGATTTTTTTTTTCTCTTCCAAATCTTGAAGGTGCTCAGAAGTCGGAATATATGGCGTTGGTAACAACTGCTGAAGTTTGTGATGCAAACCCACAACTTCTTGTGAGTGGTGAACTCCGAGCACTCCAACCAATTTTTCAGATATATGGCAGACGCCCGATGTTCTCTGGACCAATAGTGACCCTCAAGGTGTTTGAAGACAACGTTTTGGTTCGCGAGTTTCTTGAGGAGAAAGGAAATGGGAGAGTTCTTGTTGTAGATGGTGGTGGGAGTTTGAGGTGTGCCATATTGGGAGGCAATCCTGTAGTTCAGGCTCAAAATAATGGATGGGCGGGAATAGTGGTTAATGGCTGTATAAGGGACGTCGATGAAATCAATGGTTGTGATATTGGTGTTAGAGCTCTGGCTTCTCATCCCATGAAAGCCAATAAGAAAGGAATTGGGGAGAAACATGTCCCGATAATCATTGCTGGGACCAGAATCTGTGATGGGGAATGGCTCTATGCAGACACCGACGGCATCCTGATTTCTCGCACAGAACTGTCTGTGTGAGCTTGTTGTCCACAAAAAAACAGGTTTTGTGATAATCCATTTTGTGGAAGTAGGTTGTATTTTATGCTTTATTTGTAAACTTGTGTTGCTGAGCTCTTTCTTGAATGAGCCATGTTGTACATTCTGCATATGTAAAATGAAAGTATCCGGCCAATGGTCTCCTTCTGTTATGAACAGGGCCTTATGGCAATGGTGATGCATGAATGCTCAGTTTGATCAAGTCTATGAAGCTCGATAATCTGCTAACTGCTATTTAGTCCATTAATTCCTAAGTAATTATATTATGTTTGCCTTTTTTCTCTTTATACGTTTGATCTAAGGCTCAATAGTATTGTTTTAAGCTATACTACTGCTGGTGCTTGTGCTTGTGGAGAGTCGTTCAAGTGCTGCATTCTTCTGCATTATTAATACATAGAAGTCTACATTCGACAAAAATACAAGCTTCACATTCAAAACCATTGATCTAAACTACCTTAATTAGCCACTGAAACACACTGATTCAGAATCTCCAACGTCCTCTCCAACAACTACACTAGAGTCCTCCCTAGTCACTGTCATAGTTGATGCCGATGAACTTTCATTTTCTGGTATACCAATTGCTCCTCTCTTTCTGTGTCTTCGCCATTGCCATCTTCTAACTGAATCTGAAATGCTTCTTTCTTCTTCCGTCCTTGTTCTCAGTCCTTTGGAGGATTCATCAGTACTGGCAGGTGAACCCTCAGTTTCCGGCATACCTAATTGCTGGAAAATCGCGCCTCTCTTTCTCCTCTTTTGTTGCCATCTTCTTACCAATTCAGAAAAGCTATTTTCTTCATCATTCAGAGCCTGCAGTTCTTTAAATTCGTCAGTGGCCGAAGAATCTCGGTCAATCTGATCACGCTGAGTAGTAGTGTTAGTTGTAGTTGTTCTCGTTGTTGTAAATGGGAAGATGAGTGGTCTACAGAAGTAGAGTATGAATACTAGGAATATAATGAAAACATATAGAGATGTCCACACACACACTGTCCGTTTCCATTTGTGCACTATCTGTTTTGTCCAAGGAAGATGAGAGTTCAAGGCCAATTCAGCTTGAAAAAGATGTGGGAGATGTGCAGTTCCAGCCCTTGATGACAAAAATACTCTGACTGCTTTAGTTCCCGGATAACCTTCCTTGTGCCTCAACATTTCAATGTTTAGCTTCTGCGTTTCCTCACAAAGCCCTAGTAATAAGGGAATCCCTATCTGAAATGTCCGAATGAGTCGGATCGGGAGGCTTCTGAATGGCAACATACATGGCTTGCTACTTCTTGCTATCACGTATCCGTCAGCTGATAAGAGCTCTGCAGTCAACTGATATATACACAACCAGTTTAAGGATAAGCAATATTGTGATCTGAGAGAACCTAATTCCAGCATATATTCCAACAACGGAAACAAATAATCCAAAGACACTTGAGGATTAACTGACAATTTCAAAGAAAAACTGACAATTTCAAAGAATTGGGTATACCTGAAAAACCCCAACATGTCTATTGAAATCAGAATCAGTCATCAATAGAAGCACAGAAACATGAATTGTATGCCCAAATGGAATACCCCTAAATGCTTGCTTCTTGCAACTTCTCCCACCACAACCAAATGAGTAGAGAGCAGTTGGATTATCCTCTGTGTAGTCAAAAAACAACCTCTCTCTCACCACCACCGGCTCCTCCACCCAAACATGCACCAACCCAACACCCAACACACTGGCAACCGCCATCATAGCCACCAACACAACACCCACATGCACAGCACTGAACACCCCCACCCATACTTTTTTCACCAAAAGTAAACTTACGTTGGCGATATTGGAAGGCACCTTGTGCAGTACCACTGACTCCACCTTGTCAATGGCCTGCTCTGCACGGCGGTACGAGTCTGAGGCAATGGAGAGTATGAAAGTGATGGGTGAAACAAGAGTGAGTATGAAATAATTGTAGATTATGTATGCTTCCATGGATATAAGTTTTGTTATCCAGTCATCACTTGGGTTTGGTATGAAGCAGTTGTCGGCTTTTTCGTTTCATATTCATCCTCCTCCTCCTCCATGGATCTGGTGGTGCTGGTGAAAGAGGCCGGGTGTGTATGTGTTTGCATGAGAAAAAGCCTATGACACGCGGTGGCAATTAGAGTTACAGCGACGACACGCGTTCATTACACATGACACGTTGATTTCGGACTACCCGTCACATTTTAACCCAGACAGTGAATGAACGCTAACATAAATTCCTTTGGGCTGGGCTTCTCCCCCTCCCGTCTAAATTTAAAGATGAGCACTATTTTTACTCGCTCATTTGAAAATTCTCCCCATTGAATCCAAAAATAGTAAATATTTTGAATCCCATCCATCCCTACCAAAACAGCTTCTTCTTCTCCCCACCAGTTTTCCCTCGGTGTTAGATCCTTCTCTCTTACGCATCTAAAGACAAAGACACAGAATATGACGGTGGGTTACGGTCAATAGTTTTTAAAAAACTTTAAGACTTGATATTTTTAGGAAGAATAAGGCCCCGTGCTGTCACAAGGCCGAGATGGAGGAACAATACGACAGAACAATCGCCTTACCAAAGAAGCGCTTGCTTTTAGTTACTTTTGCTCAGTCTGTGTGTTTAGATTTTGATCAAAATGGCTGAAGAAAACCAGCAAAAACGAGACCACCACCACCGCCCATATTCTCGGAGATCCGAGCGTTGAGGCTAAGGACCAAGGCCATTTCGATTTCGGTAGGAAGAAAGAGGAGGAGAAGCCGCAAGAGGAGTTGATCGCTCCTGAGTTTGTTGGATTTTCTTTTCAGTTCTCGTTTGCTGTCTGATGAAATGATGCAGTCAAGTGATGAGGATGAAAGAGAATTTCTCCAGAATCTGGGGTGGGGTGGCACTGTATTATTTAAAAATATATATAATTTGAGGCAACCGTCATATTTTTTTTGTTAAATTTCCTTTAGAACGTGGTGAACTTAAATAATAGCGGGATGACATCAAATCTAAATTTAGCCGAAAAAGAAGTTAATGGTTTCGGCAATTCCCATGCTAATTCAGTCGATGAATGGTTTCCGGCAATTTCCAACCATCCCTGCATACAACTACATTCATCCATGCAATGAAACCAACATCGACGGCTGCAAAAAACCACCAAGAAAAACTCAAAGACAGATATAAACCTCATGACCATGTACGCAAATTCAATTTCCAGCATTTAATAAACCACCATTTAAAAAGCCATATTAGAATCATTCTTCAAAATGTACCTTCAATCCAACGTACCATTACCATATTACATCCGCAACCAAGTGATCTCCTTCCCAAAACCATCCAAAGCAGCCAGAAGTTCATCCAGGAGCGTCAATGATATCTTAGGAACACAATCTACAAGTACCAATCTCCTATCACCAAAACGAACATCAAAACATGAAGATACAAGTACATTGTCATATTACAATATATCCCAAATCACTTAAAAGCATGACTAATGAGTAAGAGCACCGAAGAAAAAAACCAACAATTGTATAGTTCGTAGGCGTCTTTCTCAACTTTGATGGTATCACTCAACCCTCACCATGCTAATAAAACAATTACTAATCACAAATTGACTGCACCAAGAACCACCTTTTTCTGTCCTCCATATAACCACAATACTATAATATATTTAAGCATGACCGATTTGATACTTTGGAGAGAAGAAAAATGGGGCAGAGAACCAAATTCCCTCCATGCAACAGGTTTAGAATTCGACGCTGACATAAGCAGTGCCATTGGATTAGCCTGAAGGGGTTAACACCATAATACGAAACTAAAATTCCCAAGTAATGTCCCTTCTCTTCTAAGAAACAACACAATGACGAACAAGGCTAAGCATCACCTATTTGAATCCTCGGACAGAGAACAACACAACACCCCCCGACCCTTACCCGGCTGTCCTCATGGATACAAAAGCTCAACAGCCTAATTATTAATTAGACTTCACAATACAACCATGTCAAAACCAGGGATACGAATCACAACCAACCCACCAGCCGCCCCCCAATCCCTAGGCTCTGAATAAAAAAAAACAGTCAACAAAGTTTTCAAAAAACAAATTTGCTTATCAAAGAAAAAACCAATTAATAGCATAGACTAACTCATACTTGAAAGATCATGAAATTAAGCAAGCTGGCATTCAAGCGCTAAAAATAACTCACAAAACACCTCGTAGTGATCACACCACTAAAAAAATAAAACATAAGCTAATACATCCTTAAAGTCTTGTGATTATTTTTTCCATGCCAACATAAGTATAATCAAAGATTCCAAGAAATTCATCATCACCCACCAAGCTCGGAACCAAAAACACCACCAAGTAGTAAAGCCAAAAAAAAAACAAGACAAGGATACTGAAATCCCCAGGAGAACAAAATATTATAGCCATACAATTTTAAAGTTCACTTCTTGAGGCTTCCCCTAACACCGGGTTTAGTCTTACTCGGCTCAGGGGCAACGGAGGAGTGGAGATTGATGATCTTGGACTCCTCGAATGGGATCTTAGGGTGCCTCGCTTCGTGATGGATCTGCATAGACTTGACATCAGGAGCAGTAACCTTGCAGTGAGGGCATTCCATCTTGGCGTGGCCGCCCTTTTCTACACCGGACCGGTCAGCCAGCCCGGCCTTGCCTCCACCTCTGTTCGTCGTCGCAGCGTCGAGCTTCGCCGCGAGCTCCTTGGCCGTGTGCTTCTTCGGCTTCGCCTTCCCTGTCATAATTGGCGGCTAAGATTGGATGATTGGCTCGATTCTAGGTTAATGAAGAAAAAGAAAGGTAGAAAGAGAGACCCTTGGTTTTGTTCCGAGAATGATTGAATGCTTATCCGCGAGTGCTATGATCCGGTGCGATCAATTGCACATGAGATTGAATATTTTCTTTCTTTATTTTCGATAATATATTTTTCTCCAATAATATCTTTTCATGTAAGGGTTCTCATCCTAATCCTAATAAAGATTGAGTTTGAATTCTCTCATTCTCAATTTAAAAAAAATCAAAAAACTTATGTTATTTCATCCCTATATCATTTTCATCTTTACACCATTTTCTTTTTTTCACGAGTGACATGTCATATAATTTCTTTTTCATGAGCAACCTGCCACATAAGTAGATTTATCACATAATTTTTTATTTCCATGAGCAACCTGTCACATAAGCAGATTTGCCAGATCGAGTGTGACAAAACTTGTTCACATATCAAATTGGAACATTTTGTATTTGGGTGGCACTATTTACACACCGCTAATTTCCAATGACACCTCATTAACAATTTTTGAAACCCAACCAGGTTCCTCACACCGACGAGCAGCTTCCGTTACCACTCTTAATATCGCACCCTTCAGCCTTCTGTTTACTATTTTTTCAGTTCTACTTTTGCTCCAATTCTGGTTTTTTCTATGAGGCACTATTTTTTGGAGCTTGCATGATTTCTCCCAGAATTGTCACAAGCTACTACCCCTTATTCCAATGAATATTTGATTTGAGATTGCTGTTCCAATTTCCTATTTGTGTTGATTTGGGTTGCAGCTTGTTGTATTGGATTTGTTGTACTGGATTATTGCTTTGTTGATATCCTTGTCTTGTTTGAATATGATAATTGTTCCCGTTCTACCTCTTCCATCGGTGTCACTTCTTTCCTCCTATCCTTCTATCCTCCTTTCATATGCCTCTGATTTGCAGGTGTAATATACTATACTTTTGATACAAATGAAGCTACTTGGGTGTTTTTGGATATATTTGAATTTTTCAAAAAATTATATGTAAAAGGGGTGCGTAAAGAACATTCCAATTTTGGCTTGGGGTGCAAAAGTAATGGAGTGTCATTGAAAAAATTAGTGTGCAAGTTATCCTTGTTTTTATCTGTAACTAAAATGGAACATAACGTAGAGTGTTTTTGAAGATTGTTTTCGTTTTCAATAATTAAAGGAACATAACGTAGAGTGCTTTTGGAGATTGTTTTCATTTTCAATAATTAAAGACGATTTTGAGTATAATTTTCAAAAACAATTTTTTAACAAATAAAAATAAGTTTTTTAAAATAAAAAAGTGTTAATTCATTTGGTTTATTTTATTTGTAAACTGTTTTCCAAAAAAAAAATACAAAAGTTAGACATAAAAAAAGATTGATTATATAATATGACAAGGACAGTAATGAACGATGACGGAAAATATATCAAGTAAATTTGAAGAGATGATGGAGAAGAGACAAGCGAGAAGAGTTTGAGAGAGAAGGGAGATCGTAACAACTAATGAGAAAGAGAGAAAGAAGTAAAGCAAGAAAAAAAAAATTAATTTATTTACAAAAATATCACTAATCCATTTTCAAAATTCTCAATGACTAAAATCTTTCAAATGGTTGCATTAATCCCAAGAAAAAGTATCATTGTAGCATAAACTGTCAATGTTCAAATGGTGATTTCAATTGGAAAAGCAAATGAAAAAAGCAATCAAGAAATTTTATTTTTCACATATTCGCTAGAGGGATGCTAATGATAAGAGAGAAGGGCTCTTCAGCTTCCCCTGAACTTGTTATTTGTATAGTTTGACAAAAGTATAACAAATAAGAAAAAAAGCCAACTAGGCATTGGACCCAAAGTACTCCCTCTTTACATACAAATTCCAGACAACTGCAAAAAATGGTTTGGTATGGGAAATCTCTTATTTTGAAAAGGAGAGAGAGAGAGCTGTATAATTCTGGAGATGAAATTGGTATAAATTGTGTCTATCAAAGGAAAGGGGTGTGATAATCGTATCCAACTGTGTTTCATCCAAGACCCTACTATATTGAACTTATTCGGGGCATCTGTGCATTCTCTTCAGTGTAAAGCAATCGCCTCTTCCTCGAACCATATCCTTGATATTGGTAAATAAGGCTGCATAGGCATTGCCTGAGGCTCATGACATCAAATGTTTCCATAAATCGCAAATCCATGGTCCTGGATTTTTTACCGGCGAAATATTGGTACTCCTCAAACACAGAAGACAGACACCAATTTTGCAATTTCCTGAAGCAACCAACCAGACAACCGGTCCGATGCTGCACCCAAAAGATATTTCAATAAGAAAATATGAAAATTCTCAGAAATAAAAGATGAAGGAGAATCAGCAAATAAGGGGTAATGCATCCAACTGAAGACCTTGAACTTGAGCAAAATCTTAAACATAAAGTTATAGTTCCCTGGTAAATGGAGTGGTGCCAGGCCAGCCCCCCTTCACGAACATACTAGGTAAGATTTAAAACAAGAATACCACTCTTTGCAGGATAGCGCTGTGTTCCAGTAAAAAAGGCAAATAAACTCCACCAAAAAAAAATAATCATATTTCCATATAACATTTATTATGCATGTTAGACCATATGATTTCTAATGGAAAAACACTTGATCCAAACCCCAAATTTGAAGAAAATTGTATGGATATAACAGTTATTATATGCAAGACACAATATTGACTGGCTAATGAAATTTGACTCCAGAACTTACCTTCCCTCTTTTGCAATGAATGAGAACAGGATGATTTCTCACATCTGTAAACAACAGAAAACACAGAGAAAATATAATACGCATTGAAGCAAGGAACAGATTCCAAATCGAATGTTAAAGCAACAACTTTTCAGTTTTCAGTATATGACCCAGTACCAGTTAGAACTCTCAGTGCCTTCATGATAGGATCTTTGGGTATCGATACAGGAGGCTCCTGCAAATGCAAGTAACGTAGATTGAGTATCAACATAGTCTATCCACCATCATATAGCATAAGCATGTTATCGACAGCTGAAAACACTCAATCATGCACATGGTAAATATAATATTTTTCACCTTCATGATATAATCAATGTTATAGTCTAAATAATGGCCCATTGAAAATAATATTAATTACTTAAGTTCGTAGATGTGTATTGGCACTTGATTTCCCTAGAATAAGAGTTTCCTTTGTGTAATTGTGCGCATGACAGTGCATTCCCATTTTCCCATTTTCTCGACTCTTGGATTACATACTGGTCGTTTTACCAAAAACAAAACAGCATCATCAAGCTATGATGATTACTTAACAAACAACTGCACCAATTGTACAATGGCAAGATAAACAACTAAACAGACAGAACCTCCCTTCAGTTTCAATTCCACAAACATTCATATTCGTATGTATAAATAGCATAAAAACTTCGTGTTTATGATAAATATTGCATAAGAAATTCAAGAGAAAGAAGAAAGTAATCACCGTCTTCCCCTCAATTCCAAATTGGAACAGCTGAATATTTTGAGATCGAAGGAACTCCAAATTCTCTTCTGGATAGGGTTCAGGACACAAGTATCTGCCAAAAAATTGGAATCACTCTTTAGACTTTGATTGCAGTCAAATATACCATTCCACATTTACTTAGTCGTACTTTCTCATCGAAGTTTAAAAAAAAAACAATACCACAAAAATAAATACCTTCAATGCATTCTCACTTAACAACCATTTTTTCTAGATCAACAGTCTAACTTTTTCCTTTCTCTTCCTTTTGCATAATCCATGACAGCAAAATTAATAAAAAAACTTTTAAAACAATATAAACACAACTATTTTCCTCTGTATCAGCATTCAGCAGGTTTCTGGCAATCAAAGAGCCCATGATTCCGAAATTTTATAACTTTCAAAAAAAAATCGAAAACCGTTTGGTTCATTAATTGAAAAAAACAACAAACAAGAATTGAAGCTTCTCGCGTTAAATAAATAAAGATGCATCTGAATAATCAATAAAACATACATAACGGAGCGAAGATTTAGGGTTTCAATAAAACCGAAATTCACAGGTTGAGGCAATCCAGATCTGTAAATGCCGTCTTCCACCATCGAAAAGTTCCCCGGGGGTATCAAAACTTCGTCGCCTTCCACGATGACCCGCATTCTCTCTCCGTCCTTCTGCTTCTCTCTCTGGGGTTCTTCCAACAACAAAAATCAAAGAGTCTTTCTTTTATACAGAAAGGAAGAAAACACGTATCCTTACGAAACTGAATAAAACGAGCCAATGCAAGTCCAAAAAGGAGAAGGTGAACCAGTCATTGTTTCAAGGTTGTCCGAATTATAGAAGGGAGATTAAACGACGTCGTGGATTAGAGGATTCCGATTCTTGTTACGACTCCGTTTGCGACAGCTTCGTGTTGGAGAAGGCAAGGGAAGGGCTGGCTGCTTTATTTATTTAGAGAATTTGACGCGTAATTTAAATGTAATATTAAATAAAAGAGTCTTATTTTTCCTATAATTATAATGGATAAGATATTTACTTTGAAAAGTCCTTTAGAATTCTTCTTGGACTGTTTGTATGAATCCATTGTGATGTTGACACCTGTACAGTCTTGCATCTGTTTTTTCGTACATTTGACTTTTTGACAAAACCGTCTGACTATTAGATGGTTTTGGAAAACTCTCGTTCTGTTCGCGATTAATATTGTGAGATGTGATGTGATAGTTACTGGTTTGACTTTTAGGGAATGGTGCGGAATTCATAATTAATTTTAACAAAAAAAAGTAGGGGAATGAATTGTTAATGACTTGATTAATGAGAATGTATTAAAGACGTATTTTATTGATCTAATTGTATTGAAATACATATTTTATTTATGTGAATAAGTATGTAAAATAACTTTTCGTGTTTTATGTAATAGAGATGAGACTCGATTGAAAAGTTAATGGAGACATTAGTGTTGTATTATCGTGATTGCTCTTATGAACACAGGTTTATTGTTGTCCTAAAAAAGACTTTTGTATTTATTATTTTTGGAATCGGAATTAAAATTAATTAATAATTGGCATTTTTTTTATTAGCCCCCATCATACATGTGTGTGTTTATATCTTTTGACCTTTAATAATACGAGTAAATAGAGATTTGTGTAGGTCGAGCAATGTTACAAATATTCAAAATATGATTTTTATTTTATCCTAAAATCTATGTGATATTTGTTTTAATCGTGAATTATAAATATTAACTATTGTTGAAATCAGGCTTTGTCCCACAGTCTGAGATCAATCACTCACTTAATGTTGTGCTATAGCCGACTTAAAGGAATTATAACAATTTTAAAGATGTGATCATGAAACTGTAAAACTCTAAACAAACCATGACGCGGTGCAACAAAGCTTGGATTACAAATAAACGAAGGAAGATGCAAAAAAAATTACCTGGAGATTTTCCCAATAATTTTTCGCCCACGACCCTAAAAGATTGACCAATCAATCAATACATATATGAACATTGAACATTGATCTCTGTTTTAAGGTTTTGGCATGTCACCAGGTCCATCATCATGCGTGACAATGGCAGTGATTTCATCACCGATGGAGGCTCAGTATCTTCACATCTACTTCACAGATTGTGTCTGAAGAGGGTATGCCGTTTTCCATTAGATTATTTTGTATAGTTTCTTGCAAAATCTGATGTTCTTTAGGGGTTTTCGTGCTTTGATTAGGGATAGTTGGAGCTCCCATTCCTTAGCTTTGCTTTGAAGTTTGTGATTTTTTTCATTGCTATTACAACTTTCTGTAGTAGTTAGAAAAAAAATTAATATAGAGATGTGCATTACTTTGAGATTCCTCGTTGTTCGTTAGAGTTTTCTTTGTGCTTTTCAGGTTCTAAGTGTGGTAAAATTGTGTGAAATGACAGATAGTGGTCGCATTCTGATTTGGATCTGAAACAAGTAACTAGATCACTTTTTCACACCACCATTGTTCTCTTTTTAAAATCTGATTATGGATTTTTTTTTATGCGATTTAGGTTTTTATTTGGAGAAGATGACTGCCACGTTTGGGTTCACGTGTTCTTTCATCAAAGCTATATGCATGATTTAGTGATACAGAGCATTTTAGTCTTCAGTTAAATGAATGGTATTGCATTTGTACCTGTAATGTTTATGTATGTGAAACTATACTTGATCAATGTAATCATCCATTTAGATTAGCTAGGATCCACATTAGATAGTAATGCAAGTTAGGATCAACTGGTTTGGAGTTGCTGTCTACACTCTACAATGATGTTATGTAACCTGCCTGCACCCTACATGGATTTCAGGTAAATTTTACGTAGCCTGCATGTGCATCAGATTTTAGAAACATGATTTTTCAAAATTTACATGAATTTGTTTTTAAGAAGATTCTGTAATTAATTTTAACTAATTAATTCATCTGGTTGACTGATTAATTAAAATAGAATCAACATGATTTAGAAATAATTATCTCTTCTTTTAAAGATTTAATATTATTTCCTATTTAAAGATAATCATCTACTTAAATCAATGATACATTCTTTAGCTAATTTTGTGGGTGAAGATTAATCATATTATTTTGACCATATATATGCCTAAATGTAACCCAATAACCTGGGCTTTTCAAGCTCTCTCCTATTCTGAACTTGACATCATTTTTAGCAAGATTTTTATTGAATATGTTTTTCAAGCATTCATGTATAATACTTTGAGGGCATTAACATATGTTCTTGAAGTTTGCGACTTTGGAATATTTTGTGGAAGCGTCTACTTGTGGAAGGGTGTATCATGTGACTCAAGCAAGAAAGCAGTGTAGGTGTGTGGATCTTAGCTTTAGGGATATTCTTCTAACCCATTATTATAGTAAATTGCTTCAAGGTTGGTCGCTCTACACACCTGAGGTTTTTTCTTTGATTTTGTTCAATAGTTTTCTC
Organism: Euonymus europaeus; assembly: GCA_963580455.1. NCBI lineage: Eukaryota > Viridiplantae > Streptophyta > Magnoliopsida > Celastrales > Celastraceae > Euonymus > Euonymus europaeus. The sequence continues at coordinate 1,998,211 of OY756964.1, forward strand.
ATAAATATCATTGTGTTGCACTTGTATAGTATTTAGATTTTGAGAATCTTTTTTGACTGTGTAACTACTTTAAACATTTGCCTTAATTTTATTGGGGCACATCATCACAGTGATGGTTTCCAAAAATAGCTCGTATATGTAAAAGAATATGTCTCTCTCTCTCTCTGTAAGAATTTGAATAAAACAAAAGTACTATATGTTTTTCTCCCTTGGTATTCGCTTATGACCTTCTTCACTTTCTATGTGATTATAACCAGCAAATACACAAGAAACATCAGATTGGTTACTCATCCTCATCCTCATCCTCATCCTCCAAAAAGTGTTTCACTATCTTCACTGTTGGCTGCAATACGTCCTTATTCCATATATCAATCCACATTCCGCTCTTCTTGTTCTCCTGTTTCTCATGTCTTATGTTTCGTTTCCCATTCCTTTTTGATGTCCTCAAAACTTCCTTAAATGCCAACGTGGCGTCTACTCTCCGTATGTCCCACCCTGCCCTTCTTAGCTGTTCGATCTTCCTCACCTGCCTTTTCACTAGCTCAAACGTGTTGTCTTTCATCTCCCTCACAGCCTCCTCATATGCTTCCCTCCGCATGCTACACCACTCCCGATCATCCTCTTTGTGCTCCGTCAATGGTGGGTATTTACTGAAATACCGATCGAACTCGGGCACTCCAATCGATTTTCTCAGCCCGGTTTCAGGTGGGAGTTTAATCCGACACACATTATAAAACTCGGCCAGCTCATCAAACAAACCCAACTCGATCATGTCATCAACCCGTTCTGACAAATAATCGAATAACACTGGGAATGAAACATCCACCCAAATAAAGCAACAGTTATACCTGAACTCTGTCGTAATCAATTTCGAATCAATAAAAACATCTTCGTCCGGGTTAAAGTGTTTCACGATTAGGGCGTGAATGAACGAGTTTGACCCACCAACGATTATGGGTAGTTTGCCTCGTGAAACAATACCCGAAATGGCAAACTCGGCATGAGAGCGAAAATCTAAGGGAGTGAACTCGCCGTCTTCGGGGTCAATCATACTGAGGAGATGGTGAGGGACGTTACGTCTGTCTGGGAGGGCAATTTTATTGGTGGTGATATCGAGACCGTTGTAGAGCTGCATTTTATCGGAGTTCACAATTTCGGAAGGGAAATGTGTAGCGAGGTCGATAGAGAGGCCAGATTTGCCGGTGCCGGTGGCCCCCATGATGACAACAAGCTTGTCTTTTTGAGGAATAGGGGGTACCGAAGAATCCATGCGAGGGGGAGCCCATCGTGAGGGTCCGCGGAGGAATTTGAAAGGTGGTACAGATGAGAAGGTCAAGCAAAGGAGCATTGTGGGAGAATAATATTGCAGCTGGTTGTTGATAATTGTACTATTATTATTGCTTTATTGTGAAAATGAGAAGGAAAAAATTAAGAGGAAGTGTACGGTAATTCATGTAAATACGTGTATTTATAGCGTATAAAGTGTAAGGTAAATATATAACGTATACATATAATAACATGCGTGGTGATTTGGTCAAAGTTTAATTTGTATATTTTTTTGATGTCTAATTTATTTATAAATGATAACAATAATATAATATAAACTAGGTAGGTTGTCCAGGCGTTGCCGCGGGTATCTTTTTTTTATTCTTTATTTAAATCTTTACATTTTTGACAGTTTACTCAATTGAATTAACTCCTAAACACGTCATCTCAATGTGATTGCACCAGTTTATTATCTTCTTGGGGTAGTTCTTCTATCTGTCCACAAGTCCAGTCCAACTCAACTAATCAATAGCTTGTCAGCGAATATAAAAAATACACACATAAAAAATACCCCAGGGTGCTTTCAATTTTGTAGGGTATACACCTAATCACTTAATATTGTAAAAATTAAATTTCGATCTCCGGAAAGAATGGTTAAATACTGGGAAGTTTCTTGAGAAAAGTTCATCAGCATCTCCACCAATAATAGCTCTAGAAATTGATGTTGAACAAATCATGAATGTGATTAAGTACTGACTGAGTATATTGGTTTAATGAGATAAGTAAGCACAGACAATTGAAAATTGCAGGTACTCAAACTCCTAATAGTATGATTGATCACAGCCAAAAGCATATATGATCGAAGTTGAATTTACATAATCAGATCAGGCCTTATAACAATGAGTACTTTTTAGTATCATACTCAACTTAATTCACAAGCACTTCTGCAGTCACACACACACACACACATATATATATATATATATATTGAGCTAAATTATAATACAAATCTAAATAAAAGGAAAGAGAACTAACTTGAAGTTGATGCTGGGCTAACCCACCATATTTTAAGCCTTCAATAAGTTCCAAGAACTGCATCAAAAAAAGGAAAGAAGTTCCAAGAAAGTACATCTTTAATGGCATCATACATCAAATGAGTAAAAAAGAGTGTTGGAAAGTTTGATGCATATGTGCAGAAAGTGAAGATGTAGAACAGTAAAGCCGGAATTCCTTTGTATCTCTTATAACTTAATTGTAAGTACCATAGATAGCTAAAAGCAATTGACCAAACTGAATGCACAAATTGAAAGTTTCTCCAATGGATGCAAGTAAGGGGCCCAACAGTTAAGGTCATATGCAGCTCTCAAAACAAAAGATATCAGTGCAAAGTCAGAATGAGAAGAAGAAAAAAAACATGAAACGAAGCAAATATATAACAATGTTTATACAGTTTAAAACGTAGAGAACTAACCTTAGACAAAGGCTGCAGGTTGTGATTGGTGAGACAAAAGTTGTAGTATATCTAGTACGTAAGAACCTTAACACTATGGCCTTGAAAATAAAAAAAGTAGGAGTTTCATCCATGCATTATACAATCAACTTGGAAAATTACAGCAAGATGAGGTTCCGAAGTTCTGTCTCAAACCATTAAGACTTTTTTACATTGCACACCAATGTAAAAAGTGTTTCACGACTGCCACACACATTTATGAAAGAACTTCTTCTTTTGGTTTTGGTTGACTGATCCTACTCTAAATAAAAGATGTACCAGAAAAAATTGTGAGTCATGCCCTTCAACATTGCACACCAATGTAAAAAGTGCTTAACACCGTGATGCAATAAAAAATGGACAAATTTCTAAGACCATTGATGTGTGTATTTTAAATCACATTTATATGTATATATATGTTTATACATATTTACATTATTTTGTGTTAAGATTGAGTTAATACTTTGAGATTTTGTGTGTTTTGTATGTAGGAGGGTTGAAGTGAAGTTGTGGTTGAATTGGAGAATATTTGGCTAAAAACCAGAGGAAAACGCCCTACCAGCGCTCCAACATTCCAGAAGACATAAAACCATAGAAACATGCTTTTTCAGCGCCCTATCAGTGCTCCAGCATTTGTGATGACATAACTTGGCAGAAGAAAATGTCCTTTCAACGCTCCAGCGCCAGAAGAGCACTCAGAGCAAAAGTTCATTTCCAGAATTAGTAAAAACTTAGTTGACTAGGTTTTTATGTCTTTTGACTTGTGTAAACCTAGGGGAAACCCACTTGGAGTATAAATAAGGCTTAAAAACACTAAAGAGGAGAGCCAAGATTGATTAGAGAGAGGAGGGACGGTTGCATCTTCATCAACATCTTCATCTTCTTCCTTCATTCCCTTGTTCATCCAACCATGGCACTATGCCAAAAAAGGCCTACCTTGACAGATTATGTGTGACAGTTTTTTCTATCACAAAATAAATGATAGAATTGTGATAGATTTTGTCTATCATAAACATTTATGACAATGTCGTGATAAAATTATTTCTATCAAAATTATTTATGATGGAACAATGACATAACTTTTTGTATCATAAACATTTATGACGAAACAATGACAAACATTTTTCTATCATAAACATTTATGACTGAACAATGATAAACTTTTTCTATCATAAATATTTATGATGGAATAATGATATAATTTTTTTTATCATAAACATTTATTATTCTTACTACTTACCAAATATTAATATATTCCATATTTTTTTCTTATTAGTTATCAAATATTAGTATATTACATTTTTTTTAACTAATTGACTATTTGTCCTACACGTCTAACACTAAAAACCTAAACAGAAACCCTAGAGTCCATGTTAGACACAAAAGCGGCAACCCTAGAACTCATAATTAGGAAGAATAGCACTTCGTCATCTCATACTCGGTGCTTGTCCTATTTGAGATTCTCATTGTAATTAGAAAGAATAGCACTTCAATTCCTTTATGTCATAATCAGTGCTTTGTCTTCAATTGGCAGTAGGAAAGTAAGCAAGAAGGGATTTGATCAACTTAGTGGATCAGGACCCTAACACATAAAATCAGATCTTTGGGTTTTGCGGAACGTCACACATGGGAAGCACATCGGCTACCTTATAGAAAGGGTTTTGATGAATGAAACGTCAAAGCCAAAATCCCTAGACTGAGAATTACCAAGTAGTTGTCCACTCCTACTAAGGCTGTTGCTTGCCGTTGTGAAGTACCGCGCGAGTGCAAGCCTATTTACGACGACGTACGTGAGCTATACTGCGAGCTATCGACAACGAGCAAGGTAACGTTTCAAGTAGCTGTCTTCTCTCTTTTCTTGTATATTTGTTATTATGGTTTGTAACTAAACTTAATTCTAGGGTTTGACCTAGCCAAGCATGAATATTATGAGTTGATTTGATCTATATTCCAAGCTTTTGATTCAATTCTCAATTCTTGTTCTTAATTACCATACTTTAAAGTATGATTTCTACATAGTTGCTTGATCACCAATTATGTTGTTTATTATACTCATATAGCCAAATCACATAAACGATCCGTATTTATGTATTTTGGTAGAATCGGAATTAAGGAGATTAATTGTCGAATGCTCTGATCCGGATTTAGGGGATTGATTGGTTGTTTAATTCTTCTAGTCGTAATGAGTTATTTTTGCTAAATTAAAGACTGCGATCCAACATGATTAATTTGGTATCGATAATACGTGTTGTTGCCACGATCAGTGGAATAACATAATTGAGTGAGTAATTGACCCTTGAATTGGAATTGATATCAAATGCTTAATTTTTTTATCTCATAATAGGATTGCTTGGTAAGGTTGTACCCTAGGTTTTTCTCATTCTAATTGTTAAAATTCTGTTTGCTCATTGCTTTAAAGAATCAAAGATATTGTCTGTATTTAAATTGTCGTTGATTTATTTAGTTAAGTGCATTATTCGATTAAACTTGTCCCTGTGGGATCGACCTTGTACTCACACTTTGTGCTACATTAGTACACTTGTGCGCTTGCAAATATTTTTACATCAACCATGTAGAAAACAAACTGAAAACTCAAACTTTAGGCTTTTCAAAAAATCACTAACCTTTAACAAATGTATATGTAAGCCACTCCAAGTGTCATTGGGTGTAATGCCTTAATACTTGCCATACAGAAGATGAAATACCCAAAAGACAATACCGCAAGATGAAACAACAAAGGTTGCAACTTCCGACCACAAACAACTCAAATAAAAAGACGTACCAGTGCAAAATCCAACATTCTTTATCTGAATTTTTCAATACAAAAAAAATAATTCTCTTCCACAAGAATAACTTCAAAAAGGAAAAGAAAAGAGAAGATTAAAGTAGGTGGCACAAAATAAATAAATAAATAAACCATGTTTTTACCTCAATTGCATCCCCATGTTTCTGCTAAAAAAGAACTAATCAGAATCTTCTCAAGGGTCTCAGCTTCTGCACATGCCTCCATAGTTCCACCACATTAATTGCTCCCTAACTTCAAAATCCACCATTTTCTCCTGTTCAAAAAATGGAATTGTATACTATTAGCCACAATATTGATAAAAACAATCACCAATGGCATGCTCAAGTATCAAAATGAGCTTGATAGCAAGAACTTCACTTTGGTACTGCATGGTGCACTAAGGACAATGGCATCATTAATAGAAAATCCTAGATCGTGAAAGTGTACCTATTATCATAACCTTCCTTTCCCTATATACATGTCCAAGATTATTTGAAGCTCCCTTTTTTCTTTCTACATCTTCTCTATTTGCAATTTTTGCATTCTCTTCAATTACTATATGAATTTTGCCAGTCTAAATAGCTACAAAACCATGACATTTTTCTCTTAGGATAAACAGTAGGCTTACCTGAAGAATAATAGAGTTGTGTGCTCAAGGATATTTAATGTTAGGAGAATAGGCCAAAAATAGAAATTCAGGAAAAACTTCAAAAAGAAGAAAGTGCAATGAATGTATAACTGGTGAAATTGAGTCTGTAAAGAAGAAGAGACTTATGCTAAATGGAAAGTTTTCGTGAGAGTATGACAAATTTTACATACATTTACATGCTACCCATTTGTAGTTCACATTCTATCATTAAGGATGGGGATTATGTTTAATTACACGACACATAAACTTATTCCTAACTTCCGCTTCTACGATAGTGTCTGGTTTTGGTCTTCTTCGAGGTATGGGCTCTTTGAATCATTACCCACTTGATGATGTGCGTCAAACACAAATGTCGGCTTTCAGTATTAACCCATTGTGGCTTTCGTTATTTGCCATGCATCTTTGCAGCTTCAAATGAGTCACCGGCTGTATTAGTATTTTTCTTCTTGTTGCTTATTTCTCCAATATGATCATGACAAAAGTCGATCATCCGTTTACGATTCTGTAACGTCATGACCATCCCTCATAGAATATGATCACCTCTAGACATTTTTGAGAATGCTTGATCGAATCATTTGAGATTTCGACTTTGAACAGAGCCGACAAAGATTAGAGACTTCAGCTAATGCCTAAAATAATATCCCCAAGTGACAGATAGTACTACCCGACCCAATTTCAACCTGGGTGAACCCAAACCCAAGATGTTCGATTGAGGTCGGGTGGGGTTGGATAAGGGGATAAGGTTTTTGCCAATTTCATCCAATGAAATGATAGCACAAGAGACAACAACAGCCACACACACAGCCTCAAAGATCTTGCTCTCACATTGTATGGACCATGGACTTGGGATTACTTTTATACCCATCAAAACCAGACCTTTGCACATTTCTCTGTTTTGGAGAATCGAGAATCAATTAGGATTCAATTATGGCTACTGCTTCTCCAATGGCTAGCCAGCTCAAGTCTACCTTCACTTCACCCATCACAAGAACCCTGGTCTCTCCCAAAGGTCTCTCAGGCGCTGCTCTTAGGGTTCTGCCTTCAAGGAGATTTTCTTCCTTCACCGTCAAAGCCATCCAATCTGAGAAGGTAAAACCATTCTACTAATTTACAAGGAAATATGCGTTCTTCCTTTTTCATCTAATTTCTTTTTTGTTCAATCTTAGCTGCTCAACTTGTAATTTAGAATTTCCAATTCTAGGAAAATCATATAATGTGCATGTGCTGAAACCGTGATGGAATCAATGCGGGTGTTTCAGCATAGAATGCTTGTTTTTTTATAAAAAAAAAATAAATTTAATTTATAATTCGAGACCTCTTTTAATTTGATTTTGTTTTAATTAATTTAATATCGCAGCCCACTTATCAAGTGATACAGCCCATCAACGGAGACCCATTCATTGGAAGCCTTGAAACACCAGTAACCTCAAGCCCATTGATAGCCTGGTACCTCTCTAACCTTCCGGCTTACAGAACTGCTGTCAACCCACTCCTAAGGGGTATTGAAGTGGGCCTGGCCCATGGGTACCTCCTCGTTGGCCCATTCGTCATAACCGGCCCGTTGAGGAACACCCCATATGCAGGAGGAGCAGGGTCTCTTGCAGCTGCAGGACTCGTCGTGATACTGAGCATCTGCTTGACAATGTATGGAGTTGCGTCGTTCAATGAAGGAGAACCGTCCACTGCTCCATCACTGACCTTGACTGGGAGGAAGAAGGAGCCTGATCAGCTCCAAACTGCTGATGGCTGGGCCAAGTTCTCTGGTGGGTTCTTCTTTGGAGGGATCTCTGGTGTCATTTGGGCTTACTTCCTCCTTTATGTCCTCGACCTCCCTTACTACGTCAAGTGAAACTTTCTTCTTCTTTATTTGAGTTTCAGTTTGTGTTTCTAGCGTCTACTTTTCTTTCTCTGTGAAAGTAAATTGAATATCTTATATATGGCCACTCTTATCAGAACTCTTTGATGTTTAATGTTTATGCCTGATGGGTTGATATGCAGAACAGTTTAGCAGGATTCAGCAGTGCCAATAAAATGTATAAATTCGTTAAAAGACACTTGCTATTACAATCACAGCTGTAAAAGTACCATGTAAACATGCCTGTATTATATATGTATATATAAACATTTTCGTACACACAAACCCATCAATCCACCAAGATCTATCAACATCCACTCTCATCTCTTAAGCCTAGGTTAGGTAATCCCTTGTCAAGATCAGGATGATCAGCTTGAGCATCCATTGAAGGCTCAAATGGCTTCACTGGAGGAGTAGGGGAAGGAAGAGAGAGCAATTCAGGGCCAATGAGATTGTCCCAGCCAATATGTGTCACATGCTTCACATCCGTTGGACCCCCTATTTCCATCTCTAGATCATCATCCTCCATGTCTTCCTTGTACGCTATAATATTAAGACGTAGGAGCTATTTCATATAAAAAGGTTAAAAGTATATATACATATATTTGAAGTTTTGAAAACTTACCAGACAAGTGAGACAAGGTCTTGAAAAGCCTGTGAAATCCAGTAGAAATGTTAGGCTTTGGAAGAGACTGGAGAAAACTCATTGAATTCTTCATACTTGGATCATTGGATGAGCTATCCACGTCGTCTTCTTTCGTCTCTTCAAAATAATTAATATGGATTAAGCCACAAAATATGCATAATTAAATATGCTGAAGAAAAAAAACAGTGAAAGAAAAGAGAGAGGAGATAGACTTGATAATGAGTTGATTGTGTCTGTTTTAGATCTAGGCCTGTTGTTCTGATCAGTACTAGTACCCAAAGCCACGCTTGATTCAGAGACACAACCAATAGAGAAAGGAAGGAGTACAAGTCTTTCCATTTTGTCTCTGATCATTTCTTCATCAATACCCACAACGCCAGAAATAGTTATTAGAAGGCAAGATTCACAAGAGCAAAATATGACACTAACATATATGGTTGTTGAGAGAAATATTTGCAAAAGACATTGGAGGTGGAATTGGTTTGTTATAATGGATGGGGGTATAGCTAGTTGCTGGTGCTTGGCTTTGTTATCAAGTTAGAATAATGTTATGTATAACGAGTCAAAAATACATTTGAGTTGGTTTGGTAGAGACTGAAAAAGATAGATATGTTTGTGAATACCTAACTGATAATGGGGCAATGTCATTGTTGTAATTTTGCAATTTTTAACTATAAAATATATATATATATATATATATATATCATCTTTTCACAATGCAAACATTAAATTATGTGCATTTGTTTCTAGGACCTTTTTACTCAAATATAATTGTATTGTTAATTGACTCTAGTGCATATGTGGTTCAATTGGCCAACTAAAGGTCCCAACAGTTACATGTTTTGGAACATGAAATCAGTCGAAGTAGGTGGAACTACTAATATATGTTGAGCCAAAGTAGCCTACAGTGAGCTCCTTGTTTCACTTTCCACTCGTATGGTATAAGCCACCATTCCATATCCCTATCTATGTTCTTCTGTTCTTTCCTTTTCTATTCTCTCTAGGTGTTTGTTTGTGGGCATTTTTCTGTTTCCTTTACTTAGTTTGGACTCTATCAACTTCCAAGAAGTGCAACAAAAGCAATCATTCCTGTTAAATTTCAAACGACTTTGATTGTAGATGGAGGAGCCTAGACAGGTATTTCTTGATTCTAAACAAGTCAAAAACATGATTGCTATTTGGAATATATAGTTAGATTTGTCAAGAAACGTAGAATCTACCAACTGGTTTATAGATGGAGCCTAAAGCGTCCCTAAGTATCTTTTAAGGACAAACAACCATATCAATTCTATCAAAGAGATCAGATTTTGGACCTTGTAATCCTAGCTAATTTGCTTGAGTATCATTACAGGTTCCTGTTGATGGGAAAGAGGAAGGGACGGTGTCGGTTAGAAAACCATTGTAAAGTTCTCACCAGTACTAGAAACAAATTTTTAAAGGGTGCAGCAATAAATATTAATGTTTATCAGCGGATCTAATCACGGTTAACATCAGTGCCCAGTCAAGAAAGAAGAAGGATTCAGTCTCAATCACTTCTACTTCATAAGATTCGGTCACTCAAAAGTCAAAACATACCTGATCTCGTTGGTGCTGGATGATGCTGTGACCAATTGCAAGATTTTTACCATTGGGACAAAAGCACTTCTCCCCATTCTTGGTCTGCATCCTGCGTCGCCAATTTCATATCAGATGAATACCCAATTGCCTTCAGTCTTCCAACTTCCAACTACCTCATCCAAGAATCAATATCCTTTAGCGTCTTTAGAGTGGGACAAGCAATTCTTCACTCGAGGACCCGCATCTTTCTGTTGCACCAAACTCCTCACTCTAGCCACCTCTTCCCAACTATGACTATTGCCAAACATTTTTTTATGATAAAACATAAGGACCCCCATCTTTGTACTCTCCATTTCCAACATACCCAGAAGTGATTTTCTTATGAATCCCAAGTCTCAAAACCCGGCTATGAATTTGCTTCCCTAGTTTCAATACTGACAAAATTGAGACCATAAACTAAAGCTATAGAAAATGAGAATTCGCTTTCCACCATCTGACAAAGCTGCAGCTCCACTGCAGTTCTCTCGAACCCATTTCGAGTCAGCCCATCTAGCAGTGTATTCCAACTGGTAACATCTTCGAAGGGCAAGCTCCTAAACAAATCTATAGACTTCTCCACATCCCCTAAAAGCAAATATGCACCAATCATTATATTCCATGACACTGCATCTCTCAGTTTCATCAATCCAAACAACCTTACGCATAATCAAAAGCCCTGCATTTCACGAAATGATGATGTCTTGTCTCAATGCCGTTCCTCAATATCCACCCGTGAATTGCCTTCCCATTCCCAAACTCACGCAGAATAGAGCAACACTTGAAAACAATAGATACAGTAAACTGATTTGGACAAACACCCTGCTCGAAACCACTGCACTTCGAGCAAAACCTGACACGAGAATAGTCCACGGCCATTAGAACATTAGTGGAATCACCTGAAACTGAAGGACCATGACTTTGGGTTTGGTACTAGTGAACAAATTCAGTGTTGCTCGTGACACCATCCGTGGCTGACTGGCTGTAGTAACCAGAGAAGGAAATTGGACTCGTTTTAGAACATTACTCATCCACTCGTTTTATGAATAACTCGTTTTAGGAGTGGGAATTTGTACTTTCTCGAATTCAAGCGTTCGACTGAGTTTCTCTAATAAATTTAACGACAATATTCCAATATTCATATAACAATATACCGACCTCATTAGCCAATTTTTTTATCACTTTGCAATTTTATCCCTAAATTACAACTGAAATATGTCACTAAACTACTTTAGTAATTACACAAAAAGAATTTGCTGTAAGACCTGGTGTTATACATGGGTTCAAAAACTTTGTCTAACATATATGAGAAAAGGCAATCTTTGCAGTATAGAGCATTGAATACTCTATAAAGAATCTGGTTAGCCTACAAAATCAGTTATAGAGGAGGATAGAAATAAGAAGACAAAGAAAAGCCAAGGAAAAGAAGGCCTCCAACTGTAGCAACTGTCTTTTGTGAGATCTTAGATGCTAACATGCTTCCACCTATCACCGCCAGTGACGTACATATAGCATGTCCTATTGTAGCCCCAATTGCGACTCCAACTGCATTTTTGTGTGTCGCCAGCTGCAAGATAAGAGGCAGGAAAAAAATTACAATAAGTGTTTTTGAACCTGTACAAGAGCTTTCACAAATGCTAGAGAATAGGAAGTGGTTCCAACTGGGTTGTCACAAAAACATGATGTAAAACTGCAGACTATTCACTCTTGGACTGTAAATTTTTGCTAGCTGCTAATGGTGCCTGACCACCTCTCTTTTCCAGCTTCAGGGGATGGTGCTAAAATAGGCGAGTATTGTTCAATTGGAATGGTTTAAAGGATTCGGAAGTGTCAGTTACAGATCATGGAACTGCTAAAATTTTACTGATTGTAGTGCTTATAGGATGAGTGAGAAACACCCAACGTTTCATGAGCATGAGAGAGTAGAGAGTTTTTCTTTTTTTGATAGGTGGAAACTGGAAAGTTAGCCATGTTCCACAACTGGGTTGCAGTTTCCCCAGCAACAAAGTTGTCATCATCAGTATCGTGCAACAAGTTAACCATAAAAGGAATAAAAAGTTTCAAACAGACAACATCATCCAGGTTCCTCAACCCCCATACAGTCCCATACATTACACAAAGAAACAAACAAGAATAACACAGGCAGCACACATGTATTTATAACACAAAATATTTGGTCAGACAACATCTCAAAAGTCGAAAGCCAGAACACATTAAGATCTCCAAAAGCTCTAACATATATCTGCCCCGGGTGTAAGAGGAACAAATACGGGAAAAAAATCACAAAAAGGACATGGGAAGCTAGGAACAAAAAAAAACACAGCCCAAAAGAGAGAGTATTTATAGAAAGTAGAAACCAATAGCAACAAACAGACAAGTGATAAAAGCAATCATCTTACCGCAATTGTTGCTATCTGGCTACGATCGCCCCACTCTGCTAGAAAGGTTAAAACAAATGACTGGACAGTGAAAAAGACACGTCAGCTTAGAGAGTAATTAGAAGACACATACTAGTCCCAGCCAAACATACTTCATGGAAACTGCTGCCAACAAAATTTTCAAAAATTTGAGGCATAAACTTTCAGGCATCTAAATACCACAGAAAGTAAAAAGGCACAAAACACACCTCCAAAAATATAGGGGTACAGAATCTTGAAAAGAAGCGGCGGGAGGCAGTTTTCCCCTGCCCTGACTCAAGTTTCTCTTCTACCTGAATGATCAACAAGAAGCAATCATGAAAATATCAAAATACAATTAAGCTCACAAGTGCAACCTAATGATATATCCTCCATCAATTAGTAATAATAATTTGATAATTGCCTTTCAAGCCCGATATACATATAGAATATTTAACATGCATTTTGTTTTGATTTTATGATATTATAATACCTAGAAAATGACTTAATTTTCACCCCTCTAGGATACTATCTCTCGCAAGCTTGAAAAAGGTAAAATTATCAAAATCAACGATTTCTGCAAAGGAACCATCTGTGAGTCGCTTTAAGCGTGAGTTTCTTTGTCTGTCATAGGGAGGAATTAGAGCCTCTACAACATCACATAACTATCAGTAAGCACAATAATTCGTGGAAGGCAGTTTTCTTTTGACATTTATATCATCTCTTTGTGTGTGTGTGTGTGTGAGAGAGAGAGAGAGAGGGTTCAGAGAGTCAAGAACATGCCGTAGGACAGGACAACGACTCATAAATGAAGGTATCTAAAGCCGAAAGGAATGGCACCTCATAATAGGTGTAAATGTAACAAAAATAGAGAACCTACAAATCTGAACCACCCAGACATCCTATTCAATTTGTTTATTAATAATAAGTCAAGCAAAAAACTATAATATGTTTTACTGCAGGAGAAAAATCTTTTTGAATACTACGAAAACATACCTCCTCCATTTCTTTTTTCTGGGATGATTTTGAATCTGATTTCCAAGCAATATATAGTAACCGCAGCCCAAAAAATGCATAAAGAACTGCGTACGATAAAAATAATAATTAAAAAAAAAAACAGTTTAATCAAATGCCACTAGCTCATATCAGACGACAGACATTTTAAAATAATGAGGAATTGATGCAATAAAAATTTTAAAATGAAAAGTAAAAATTCCATATCTTTTGCATGTAAGAAGGATCTACGTTATGCCAAAAGAAAATATTCCAAGAAAATTAAAATTCATGAAAAGAACAGCTACTCATTGTAGTACACCCTCCAAAAAAGAAGCCTCGAAAGTATAAGAGTTCAAGAGCAGCATAAAATGTCAATTAACACCCATTCTAAAAGAGTAAAAAAAGTTACAATAGAACAGTAACATCCACAAACAAATTAAAATAAGCTAAGAAATATACTATACCTGTAGCTGCACTATTTGTATGCTTCCTTGAGATCAAATTGGGCACAATCCTACCTAGTCCAGTGGAAAGAACCTGAGTACAACAGCTTTAAGCTTGATCAGACTTGGGCATAAGAGAAAGACCTTGTGCATTGCTCACATTAGCTCACCATGCAAATGCATTATATTATAAGAAATAAATAAGCAAAAGCGAGCCAAATAAGAAAGACCATTTTTCTGGTAAGAATTTGAATAGAGATTGAAGAAATAATTAACTTACTGTCATGACAACCAATGCCGTCAGTGCTCCAGATAATACAATTGACTTGGGATGGCGCATTGCCATAAGAGCCGCTATGATAAAAGTCTCATCTCCGATCTAGCAGCATAATTAACAATTAAAAACCACCCATTAGGTGAGCACAGATAAAGAGGACTTGCATTGATTATATCACTACAAGATCGGCTCCATTTGTATGGAAACTCCCAATATGGACTCAGTTGATAAACTTACCCCAAGAATTCCAACCAGTGATTCCACATTCCAGCACATAATAATATATATATTACTACCAGAATCAATATTTAAGATTTGGCAGCCTCTAATAAGAACACTGGATAAACATGATTTTCATCAAGAAATCTACCCGTTAGTGTTCCCAATTGGAACATCAATGTCAGAGAAAGAAATTGCACACACCTCGCTGACCATAATCATTGAAAAACTTGCAAATAATGCATCAAAAATTCCAAGACCGTGATCCAAATTAATACTTGAACCAATGGAATCCACATTATTCTTGTCAACTACACCAAGAGCACGCTTATCAATCTGCACCACAAATTCTTCCGTTAGTATGCATCCAATATAAAAAAAGAAACTAAAATACGACAAGATCAAGCTGCCACTTCAGCTTCATTTGAGAAGACATGCATGCAAAAGACTGAATGTAAACCCTAACATCTTGCAACTCTTTAAAATGTTTGAGATTTTCATTTCAAATGAAACAACCAACAAAATTCCAAATCTCACCATGCCCCGCCGGCCCAGATCTTTACCCCAGTCACTCAATTCGTCCTTCACGGAGTCAACAACAGACTCCTGTAGTAAGCAAACAATTAGACCCTAACCAAACCCACAATACATAGCAAAAATCCCAGCATATATATAGAGAGATTTAGGGACCTGAGCAGAGACGCGAGCAACCGCCAAGAGCAACAAGCCGGCGACAAAGAGAAGATAGACATAGGAAATGGGACATCTACGGCTTGAACGAAGTCCCATGATAAAAGAAAAATTGTGCAAATGTCTCACAGAGATCACAGATAAGGATGGAAAATTCAGAAACTTCTTTGTTCCTCTGCTTTCGGGGAACAGATGAGTTTGATCTGACTCGAGAAGGAAAGATCACAGAGATCGAATTGAGATCTCAAAATAAGGTATCAGCTTCGATGAAATTACACGATAACAGCAGAAATGGAAATGGAAACGGCGAGATCTGGTAACCGGAGAGAGATCTCCAGTCAAGGAACGAAAATCCCCAAATGGGAAGCCTTAATTGGGAAATTCGCTCGCTATATTAAATAAACAAAAACTAATGAATGCGTTTGAAATTAATAGTCATTTTGGTTGAATTTTAACGAGCCAGTAAACTATAGAAAATCTGTGCCGGCCTACTATTGGGCTTTCTACAATCATGGGCTACGAAAAAGGTTCCTGGCCCACTATGTATGTCCATGTGAGTCAAAATTTTGAAACCCATTGAATGCCGGTGACTTGGGTGAATTACTGGCCGGTCACAAACAGTGGCCAATTTTACCACTTAGTCACACAATGTGTCTTCATTACCAATTCAGTCTTAACACAATTTCGAGATTCCAAAAATGCCCTCAGCAGTTTGAAAATCAAACTGCACTGGGACAGTACAAAAAGTGGACCACCTGCAGCTTTGAACCACGCGCCTGTCAGTGTTGATACTCGTGATACTGTCAATGTTGATACTGGCTTGTGATACTGTTAATGTTGATACTGTCAGTGTTGATACTCGTGATACTGTCAGTGTTGATACTGGCTTGTGATACTGTCAATGTTGATACTGTCTTGTGATTGATACTGTCTTTGATGATAATATTGATGCAGTATTCTCCGTCGATATCGCGCCGGTAAGTATCAATGCCAAACTCAATGCAGTATATATAGTATCACTAGTATAATCAATATTTCACAATGAATAAGGCAGTATCAATCATAAGATAGTATCAAAGACAAGACAGTATCAACATTGACAGTATCAGAACATCGCTAGTATCAACACTTACAGTATCAAAACATCACGAGCATAAACCAATACAGTATATCTAGTATCACCAGTATAATCAATGACCAATAATATATAATGTCAAACTCAATGCAGTATATATAGTATCACCAGTATAATCAATACCTCACAATGAATAAGGCAGTATCAGTCATAAGACAGTATCAAACACCAGACAGTATCAATATTGACAGTATGACAACATCACGAGTATCAACACTTACAGTATCATAACATCACAAGTATCAACACTTAGAGTATCATAACATCACGAGCATCAACACTTATAGTATCAGAACATCACGAGTATCAACACTGACAGTATCAACACCGACAGTATCAACATTAACAATGGAAACAACAATGACAGTATCAACATTATCATCAGCAGAATGACAGCATCAACATAGTACATTTCGTACAGTAGTATCCGAATTTCATAGTATCAGAATGATAAAAACTCATTTATAGAGTAGTATGAGAATTAATAGTATCAGAATAAAACCCATTTGTGTAGTAGTATCAGAATTTCATAGTACCAGACTGAGAAAACCCATTTGTAGAGTAGTATGAGAATTTCATAGTATCAGAAACATAGAGTATGAATCACTTACAGTATCAGAATTTCATAGTACCAGACTGAGAAAACCCATTTGTAGAGTAGTATGAATAACTTAAAAGACCCAAACTTTATAATGCTTGCAGTATCAGTAACGAATTATTTGCAAGATCTTGATCTTGGAAAATAAGTAGAAATCTTGAAAAAAGAATTATAGATCTTCAAAAAGAACTCTTAGATCTAAAATAACTAGAAATCTTGAAAGAGAGAGAAACCATGAGATAGCAATACTATAAAAATAAAGACTTACCGGTGGGATTTCGACGGAAAATGATCGGAAAATCTGAACTGGTCGAAAAATCTAAGGTCTTAGTGAGAGAGAATATGAGAGAAGAGACAAGATGAGTTGAAAGAGAGATGAGATAGAGAGTGTGGGAGAGAATGAGAGAGAAGATGTGAGGGTTCCAAAGCATGAGAGAGAGAGACGTGAAAACAAGGGCATTCTTGCCATTTAAAAAAAAATCATTTCAAACTTTACATTGGTAACTGTGAAAGGTATGTCTTTTTGATAATAAAATTTACCATGTGACTTTTTGGTGAAACATGTCACCTAGAGTGACTAAATGGTAATAAACCCGGTGACTTTGATAAAGAATCAGGCCCATAATCCATGTCAAAAGTCAAGAGAAGGGTTGGTTGCGTAATATCACACACTACAATACAAACAGCCCACTAGGCCCCATACCAGTCCCCAAAGAATGATCCCTCCACTCCAACTCCATACGTATGGCTCTCAAGTATCAACCGTTCCTTTTTTGCGCTTACTTTAAAAAGTCACAAAAAGTCTGGAATAAGACTAGGCAATGACAAAATTATAAAATTATGGTGATTCCGTATATGTACGGAAATCGAATAATTGAATTTGGCTATCAAGATGACAGCCCTCATTCTCTCTCTTGTGAAGGTCGTGCCTGCTAAAATCGCCCAACTATAATAACGTTCAAGGAAATGAAATCCCTTCGTAGACCACATTTAAATATCATATATAAGCTTGTTCAATGACAAAAGGCATTAATAAAATATTCATGGTGACCCTTCGATCGGTCAATAAGATAGTGTAATATGATACTCTACCTCGAGTTTTTTTATAAGTTTGACATTTTTGTTGTCATGTAGGTCTTGATTAGACGTCATATTAATTTTTATTCATCTCGGAAATTAAAATAAAAGTTTTGAACTTCATTGCCTTGGTGCTTTAATAATTCCATGTTGACTTTAGTGTTTTTATAATCCATCAGACGATTAAAGATTGCATAAGTAAGGGGGTCCACTTTTGTTGGTATATGCAATAATTTACCAAAGTATATCATAGAGAAAGTGGTACTTTTACATTGGGGTAGTGTTAAACATTTTAGATTTATATATCTTTTAGTATCTCATCATACACACGGGACATGGTTACTTCGGTGTGTTCGCACAATTGACTAACTTATAAGATGTCATGAGATATGCAAGTCTCCGATATAAATCATTTTCCTTTATATTATTGGTCGGTACGCTTTTAATGGACTATAATATCCTATCTATTTTAAAATAAGTTATGACTTATTCTTATCCCGCGTCAATTTGGACGAGAGAGTGATATGGTGAATAAGAAAATTCCATTTGTCTCTCAATTCATAAGATTCTTTTTGGGGTTTCTGTATGGGATGGACTAAAAATAATAAAATTGTACGATCCTAATATATTCATGGAAACTTAATCATCAATGACGGACAATATTTATTGATGTCCACAAATGTGAAAAGAGTTACGACTTATTGTTATTATCCCACCTCACTTGGGACAACCCAATTAATGTGATTAATAAGAACAGTTCACGTCTCTCTTCATCGATGATACCTTTCCCTCAAGTCTAAGTGAGAAACTCCAAGAAGAATAAAATTGTGCAGACCTTATGTATTGATAAAAATTTGATAATTCAAAGTGGACAATGTTGTGATTCGAGTGAATTTGATTTATGATAAAATCGTTAATATACAATAATTAGTTGTTTCAATTTATATTTATGAGGCGGAGTTATAACTCATCTCCAATAACACGATATATATTGTTTGATGGGGAATGTTGGGGTTTGCACCCTGTACTTTTAATAATGAATCTATTTGCACCCTATACTTTGAAACGCATCAAATCGCACTTGGAACTTCCATTTTCGAATATCGTTGCATATTGAGCCCAAAAGTCATCTATTTTTGCTAATTTGGCACATTTTTATTGGTATGGGATTTTATTTTTTATTTTTAAAACATAAAAATGCTTATTTGTATCCCTAAATCCAAATCCCCATTTCACACCAACGAAACCCTAAATATCTCTCCTCCATTCTCACAGCTCACTCTATCTAGTTTGATTTTGTTGTTGTGATTTCTGCTTCAACCAAGGTATGTAAGATAGTTTAAGTTTCTCTATAAATCCTACAGGGTTCGTGATATTTGGGTTAGTTTGTCAAATTAGATAAAGTTTCTGTTGTCTGCTTATGTGAGTTTGCTTTGTTGGCAGGTTCAATTCAACTATGTCAACTATGTCGAGCTCTGATTTTTCTTCCAGTAGCGATGACAGTGGTGAAGAAAGTCATGAAGAGGTTCTTCCATTGGATGATTTCTCGGAGCGAGATGATGAAGTCCTTGTTGCGAGGGAAAGGAGGACTTGGAAAAGTGTGGCACTGCTCAATTCCTTTGAGGATGAAGAGACATAAAATGATGTGGGTTTGGCTCAATATGGGGATGTTGTAAGTGTTACCAGTGGACATAATGATTCAGTCTTCAAGTGTCGAAGAGTACCCCTAAATTTGATACTGGAATGTTATTTGATACAACCGAAAACCTTTAAGAATACTGTGAACACATATGACATTATGAGTAGGCATGATATAAGAGAGGTATAAGCCCTCAGAAGGGGTATTGTCTTTCTCGTAATCTATTTTTGTAAATTCAGAGTGCGATTCGATCCAAAAAAGTAAACACTCCTTATAGAATTAGGTAAATCGATTATATTTTTATTTTCCACGAAAATTAACACTTGTCAAAAATTTTAAGTGGTACATATAGACCAAAATCTATGTAGGACATTTTGAACCTATATGTCATCACACTAAAGGCGTAAAGGTGCCAAATAAGCAAAAAATGACGACATTTGGATATAATGTGTAAAGACATACGAAAAGTCGAAAATAAAAATTTTAGGCGCGATTTGATACGTTCTGAAATATATCGAGTGTAAATTAATTTTTTCTTTAAAGTATTGGGTGTAAACCCTAAGTTTCTCATTGTTTTCCTTTTCTCAATGGACATATATATATATATATATATGTATATATCTATTACTAGAAACTTAAAGTCCGTGCAAATGCGGCTTCGTCGTGGCGAGTTCGCTGCTGTTACTCTACTCGCGGGCGTCGTTCTCCAACTGGGTGTTTGCCTGCCGTTGGATCTGTCCTTTTCGTAATAGATCTTCGCCCTTCAATTTTCCAGATTTCGGCTCGCAATCGTGGTCTTCCATTGTTTACAGTTGCCTCTCATCTATGGAGCCTCTCAGATGCATGCACCGTTTGCCGCTTTACTCTCTCTCTGATTTCTGCTCTCATGTGTCACTGTTCTTTCGTCAGGGTCGCCTCTGCTTTCTCACCAGCTTCTTTCTTTGCTTCCCTCACCAGTTATGGCGCTTTTGTACTTCCCTCACCAGTTTCTTTCTTGTGTGTTTTCGTCGATTGTTGGTGCTTTTCACGGGTGATTGGCGTTGCTTCGGCTTTTGTGGAGATGATGGGTAATTTTATTCTCTCACCTTTTGCTGGTGATTGTGATTGTTTCATTGCCATTTGTTGTATTTTTGATGTTTCGGCGATTGGGTTTGATGTTTCGGGGATTGGGTTTGATTTTTCTATTGATTCTCTGGACGGGTGATTAGCTGGTTGGGCATTTGTGAGTGGGAAGTTCTACCTTTTTTTTACCCCATCAAAGATTGTTATTGGAGGAATATTTGGGGATTTCTGTTGCTGTCTTACTTAGCCCCTATTTTTGAGGTGTTTCATCATCTTCTCTTGTGTGTCATTCGCTTTTTTTTTCCTGTGTGGTAAATAAATTTTGTGTGTCTATGAGTTTTTATTTATGATGATATCAGTCATTGTTTGAACCCTGTTGTGTAAGTTCTGTCTCTTCTTCCTTTACCGTTTAGCTTTGTGGATTGGTTTTTCGTTCATGCGAAGAGTGTATCTATTGCAAGTTTGCAAAAATTTTAGTTGCTTTTCGCTTTCCATTTGGTTGGTTTGTCATATAAATTCTTGAATCTTGTGTGTTATTGGAGAAGCCATTGAAGGTCAATAATTTTTTGATCTAATGTTTTAACACATTGCTTTGCGAATTATAAATAATTTGTTGTTCAGTTCTTTTCAGCTGCCTATTATAATTTTGTTAAGTTCGAGTTTTCAAGTTGTTTGTTAGATGGCGTTTATCGGTTCCTGCATTGATTTTGAGTATTGATAACTTTCTGGATTAGTTGTTGTTTAATGCGATGACTCTGTCTATTGCAGGTTTTCAAAAATCTTAGTTGCTTTTTCCTTTCCTCTTGCTTGCTGTGTCATAGAAGCTTCTTGAATATTTTGTGCCATTGAACGAGCCATTGAAGGTCAGTAATTTTTTGATTCTTAGATTAACTGTATATTATGTGTTTTGTAGCACTGTGATAAATTAATTACATGAGAAAAGATTTTTTATGTTTTTTGTTATGTTTAGTTTCATTGGAAGCCATTGTGTACGTTGTGTTGCACACCATATGTACTAGAGTTGTTCATTTTTTTCCCCAACTTATGTTGTTACTCTTTTTTGAAATCAATTATTTGATGTTCATTTTTCTTGTGGTGGCTATTGCAGATTTATTGAGTTTGAATTGGTGCCTCATTCTTGCTGACTTGCTGTGTCATCAACAATTCACTATCATCTTACATTGAAGGTTAGTCATTTTAATATTGCATAATTTGTTAATACTTTCTTTTTGCTTAGTATTGTCTAGCTTTTGTTTTGCATTGGGATTTTTGTGTTTTTTTTTACATGCATATTTCTCTCACTTTTATTTCATCACCATTTGTCTTTTTGCTGTTTTAATCTTGCTCACAACATTGTGGAATCACAATTTTTAACTATTCATCATATGATATTATGTGCATTCTAGCTTTCTCATAATCTTATTTTTTGTACTTTGATTTTTTCTTTGCTTAATTCTGCTTTCCATCTTACCGACTTCTAAGATTCTATGATTAACTGCATATAATATGTTTTGTAGCAGTTTGATAAATTAATTTTCTATGTTTATCATTTGTTTGTTTCATAGTTTGAATTTTGTTGCATAACATATGTACTAGAGTTGTTTATGAACATAGAATATTTGCAATGAAAAATTAATAACAATTATTTAAAAAAGAAAAAAAATAAAAAATAAATAAATGGCCCGCAGCAGAGCGCGGGTTCTACACTAGTTATTATATATATATTGACCGTTAAGCCATGCACATCAAATGATAAATAGATTTAACAAACGGTCGATTAAGGGAAAATATAAATATATAAATTACCTGGAAATAGTAAAAGCAGTTGTTGAAGCGATCCGAGTTTCTGGTACGGATTTGATACTTCCCACACTCGAGTCTCGACAACGACAAACTCGCTTTTCCAAAGGAACTCGTGTCAGTAAATAAAATATGGAATCATCGTTGACGTAATGCTTCAACGACGTGTCGAGACCAGCAAGAGAGTGGCCCTAATTTTTTAAGCGCGCGACTGGAGGATTGAAGTAACGTCGTCAGTTTAAGTACAGAAACTCGCGGGTTTGCAAAAGCAACGAAGATAGAGCGAGAAAGAGAGAGATATGTGTGTGGATGGTTGGCTTTGATTCGCTCTCTCGTTCTCTCTCTTATTCGTTGTTTTGTGGAGAGGAGAAGGGTGCGTTTTTTTTTTGACCTCTTTATTTCCCCCTCCCTTTCTCTCTCCTTCAAAACGACAACGACCCTCTCGTTTCAATTCTCTCTCTAAAAACTCTCTTCCTTCTCTCTCGATTTGGTTAATTTTTTGGTTCTGGTTTTGGCGGAGGGGATTGATACGGTGACAGGGGTGTGAGGGGAAGGGAATGGGGAGTTTGGCGGGGAGAGTTGGAGTGAGAGATTGGTGATGGAGCAAGAATGGAGTTCGACGCCGGAATTCATATGTCCCGTGGTGGTGGTGGTGGCGGTGGAGGAGGAGGAGGAGCTGTCTCCGAGGGAACATCAATATCGTCGTCTTTGAACCAAGGTCGTTTTCTATGCCATGTTAGTCGGTTTTGTTTTGGTGATGTGGAATTGTCCATTTTGCCCTCTTATGTTATCGAATTTGCATTGATCAATGCTTTGATTCTCCAGAACTAACTTTTGGATATTCAAGCGTTTCAGTGTTGATCAGCTGTTCATTTTTTTGGGTTTAATTTTACGTTGTCGGATTTATCTTTTATAAAGGTAAATGAGCTCTATCATGATCAATGCCGTATTTGGATTTGTCTGAAAGATAATTCAGTCGAATTTCGTGGATCAAAATTATGATTTAATAAGCCAGCATAGTTAATTCAATCTATGTAGCCTATATAAAAAGGAAGATTCAGTGCTTGGTTACCCCTAGTTGTCACATTTGTACTGTTATCTTTTTTCCTTAAATTTCTGTTTATTTTCCCAGTATAGGTATGTTCTGACCTTGTTGTGTTTCATAATTGAAATATTATAAGCCTTATACCATTTTCTTGCTTCATAAATGTTAATCATGTTAATTTGATTAATGCCAACTTGATGAGCTTTTCTTGCGACCAGTTTATCATTCTGGCATAGTAGTTTTTATTCGTTAGATAACTTTGTCTGGTACTTGATTTCCAGGGAACATGATTATGATTCAAATGGTTATGGCTGAAAACTTAGGAAAGAAGAACATTGGTTTCTTTTGTTTGAAATTGATGCTATTTATGTAATTGGAAAAGAATTTGTATCAATTTTCTATATAGTTGTTGGCGAAGGTTACCTTATCGGAGAAGAAAGGTTCCTTATTTTTCTGCATTGGGATATGTATGTGAATTCAAGCATATTGTCACTACATCTACCACCTGTGCAACTGTGCTATTATTGGCTTTCAATAAGTCACTCATGAGTCTTTTTTCACTTGAAGGGATTGTTTTGTTTCAAAGATACATGAAAGCCAAAAACATGTTTTTTAATCTTTTTGGAATAAATTTTAGATGACATATTTGCGTGGAATTATTCTACTCTTTTTGGCTGGTTTTATGATGGTTATTGAACCTCTAGTTTTTATGTTTGTTTAGATGCATTATGGCAAATGAATTTGAGAAGTGAAACAATGGAGTCTGGTCCTTATCCTGATCGTCCTGGAGAGCCAGATTGTTCATATTACATCAGAACAGGCCTTTGTAGGTTTGGAGAAACTTGTCGGTTTAACCATCCTCCGAACAGGAAGCTGGTATGTTTTGCAAACATGCACAAAATTCAGTGTGCATTGATATGAGACAATAAATAAATAAATTATTGTATACCAAGAGCTCTTGATGCATGTAATTTGGTCTTGTTCTTTTTTGCTTGATAATCAATTTATCTCCTTGTACTGTTATCTTGTTTGTTTTTCTTATACAAACTTTGTGAACCAAAGCAAAGATAAAGGTAAACGACACCTGTGCACAAGGCTTCTGTAGTGGCGGGGTTGGGATGGACAAGATGTACGCATTACATTACCGCCACATAATATGTGGAGAGATTTTTTCCGGGAAATGAATTTGTAACCTCTAGGCTGCACCCTTGCAATTTTACCGCAGTGTCACACATGTTCACTTGTGAACCAAAGCATAAAAAAAAGGAAAAAAAAAAGAGTTTTATGGGAAGGAAGAAAACAAACAATGGCAGTTACCTGTTGACTGGGCCTGAACTTGGATGATCACTATTGTCAGGAAATGGATTTCTATTAGTTTTGTTGTCCATTAAACATTCATATATTTCATTCACGTCTCTTCTTCTACCAGTGTACATGTGTGTGATGCACCAGAGCACACAAACACAGAATCACGGTGGGATGGGGGAAGGGTGGACAATTTTGGTTTGCTCTAACCCTTTTATTCGTGTATACATCATGAACTAATGATATTTGGTGGAGAAGCACACTTTGCGCAAAGCATGACAGTATATTTAAGTTTTCACATTCTTTACTACATGAGAAAAATATGGTCAAAATGAACCTTTTGAAGTAGATTATGTTGAATTTCAGGCCATTGCTGCTGCAAGGATGAAGGGAGAGTATCCGGAACGAATTGGACAACTGGAATGCCAGGTAATCTCTTCTCCAGTTTCCACATTGTCGGCACCTTAAATGATTTTACCCTTGCTGTCAGCATGTGCCATATATTTTTTGCTTCATACCAATACCTCCGTCTGTGTCTCTTCTTTATTGGTGGTTAAACCTACACGTTTAATATTCTGAGCGTTGTATCATCCATGAAAATCTGTTATTTTTATGACTAAGTTTTTGAGCTTGTTATCGAAATAGAATATGATGGCTTAGAAGCTTACATGTAATATGAAGACTGAAGATATATAACTTCAAAGCTCAGCTCAAGGATTTATATTGTGAATAACATATATTTAGTTTGGTTCTCCTTATTCCTTACCCCTTCATTTCCTTGAGTGTATTACCAAGATGATGGATGATTATGCAGACATTTGATTCAGACAGATGACTTAACGCAACTAAAGAAACCAAGGACACATAAGAGGAAATAAGAAGACAGTTACTAGATATACATATTTTACATATGGAAAGTTTAGAAATTACGCTCTCCTTGGAATCTTTGCTGTTAATATATATATATATATTTTTCTTGTATACATATGTTAGAGAATCAAGTAAGATAATTCGGCTTCTGTTGCTTGGACTTTCAGTTTGTGTTTTTTTTCCCTGTATTTTTTTTTCCATGTTTCATGTGGTATTTCTGCACGCTCAACTTCTTGTATACGCTAGGTTTTACAAACTAAGTTTCTGCTTTAAACCGCTTTACAGTATTACCTAAAGACAGGAACTTGCAAATTTGGGGCCACATGCAAATTTCATCATCCTAGAGAGAAGGCTGGCATTGCTGGAAGAGTTTCCTTAAACAGTTTGGGATATCCACTTCGCCCGGTTTGGATTTTGTTTCTGGCTAAGTTTTCTTATGATTATATCCATTCAATAATGTTTCTTTGATAGATAAAAACTGATGTTTGTTTCTTTTCTGTTCTTTATCTTTTCTTATTAGAATGAGATAGAATGTGCTTATTATTTAAGAACTGGACAATGCAAGTTTGAGAGCACTTGTAAATTCCACCATCCTCAACCAACTAATATGATGGTTCCATTGCGTGGTTCGGTATATCCTACTGTCCAATCTCCAACGACTCCTGGTCAGCAATCGTATCCAGGGGGGGTGACAAATTGGTCAAAAACGTCATTTATCACTAGCCCGCGCTGGCAGGGACCTTCTAATTATGCACCTCTAATTCTTCAACAGGGAGTTGTATCTGTTCCTGGCTGGAATGCATACAGTGTAAGCCTTTCTTTACCCTGAATGACTATTGGTTACAACGAGCATACTTGGTTATATTAGTTGATTGGGCAAGGTCTTATTCGAACTAAATATTTGTAATGATTCCATTACAGAGGTTTCTACTTATGGTAGTTTACTATTGAAGTTTTTCCAAGTGCTCAATCCTATTTTTAGTTCTTTTTATTAGCTGTATTCATTATTCATATTGTCTCTTTTTATATTTATGATGGCGTAGAACTTATGCCAAGCAACCTTCTATCTGAATGGGACTTGGATTCCTTTTCAGAGGTCACAACTAGAGAGATTTGCTTTGCTTTCCTGAAATTTGGAAAGAGCATTGGTCTTGATCTGCTAGACCTCCAATTCAATTTTAACCTTCGAATTAGATTCCTTGTCGGTCTAATATTGAATCTAGTTAGATGTTGCTGTATGATGAGAGCCATGATAGTTGAAACTGTTTTGGATCGATATGGTTTTGGACATCAAACACCGAGTTCTTGGAATGTGTCTCCATATGGGTTTGGATTGAATCAGAATGAAATGTAGAAGTATGGTAAAACATATGGCCAGAACCACAGCTTAAAAAGTTTTAGAAATTCACCACCACCATGGTTATATCTAAACATTGATTGCAAAAGGTCCATTGGCATCATAGAAGTGAAGTAAACCACTTAGTAGACTATATGATAATTTGAATTTGTTATGCCAGTTGGTCGAAATACAATATTATTCAACTTGTAAGAATAGGTAATCTTTGGTATTAGACTTGTTTCCCATCTCAGAAAATTTAGGTTTATTGGTTAGCTGTGGTTGTAATTGCTTGTCATTTTACTAATAGGTTTAAAGATGTTTTGGGTTTAGGTGCCTATAATTGAGTTTAGCTCTTCAACGAGAGGCTCATTAGTAGTCTCAGTTCCCCTTTATTGACTAATTGTCAATTGATATTTAGTATGCATGTTTTTTCGTTGAACTTTGGCTCATTTTTGGTTGATTAAACTGGTAGAAATTGAAAAGGGCTGACAGCCATTCTATTCCCTGGTACAGGGTCAACTTGGGCCAGTTTCATCATCTGATGGTCAGCAGCAAACATCAGGAAACAGTCAGATCTATGGAACGTCACGCCAAAGTGAATCTGGAGTAGGACCTCAAGGCACATATTCTCCTTTCCGCTCTGGCTCTGTCTCAATGGGGTTTTATGCATTGCAAAGGGAAAATGTATTTCCTGAGAGACCTGGTCAGCCTGAATGCCAGTTTTACATGAAAACTGGAGACTGTAAGTTTGGTGCAGTTTGTAGATTCCATCATCCAAGAGAGAGACTTATTCCTGCTCCAGACTGTGTCTTGAGTCCCATAGGCCTGCCGTTTCGACCTGTGAGTTACATTACCTTCAGGTGGTTTTTATATTGTTTATGAGTTTTTTAAGCCCCATTTTGTGTTATTTTGAAAGTCTGCGTGGTTGAGTTAAAAATGGTCTGTATTTGCACATTTATGTGTCAACTAATCGTGGTTGTTTTTGAACTTGTCTTAGTATTTGTTGCTTGCTTAACCTGCTTATTTTCTTAAATTTTTGGACCACCTTTTCTTATACATATCGCTTGGTTGAATTTTTTTTTGCTGTAAGTATGTCCAATAATGCCCTTTAAGCTTATTGTTTTGCATATTTGAATTGAAGCTTACGGGAGGTTTTCTGTTTCTTTCTTCTTTTTCTTCTTCTTTTTTTTTTTTACTATTTCCTTTTCTTTAGTATTTGAATAGAGAACCTATGGTCACCAAACACATGCAGCTCTATAATGACGGAATGGTTCTTGTTTTGAAGAATGTCTCGAGAGACTGTAGGATGACCCAATAAGAAAGTTGACCAATATTATATTACAAAGTACTGATAATTTTCACTTAAAGCCACCTTTTTATCGTGAATTCCATTTTACTCTTTGTTTGAAGTTGCGTTTTGAGCTTTATTTACCAAAATTACAAATGCTAATACATCAAAAGTTTTGCCACACCAAGATGTTATTGTATGCTCTGTGGTCCTAACTGGATTCTGATTGTATTTTCGTTTTTAGCCACTGATGAAACTGAGAGTGCCAGTCTAATGTTTTACAGGGAGAGCCTGTGTGCATATTCTATTCTCGTTATGGTATATGCAAGTTTGGTCCAAGTTGCAAGTTTGACCACCCTATGGGAGTTTTCACGTACAATCTCTCTACACCGTCATCCACTGATGCCCCTGTTCAACGATTGTTAGGGTCATCATCGGGATCTTCAGCTTTGAATTTAGCATCAGAAGGGCTAGTTGAAGCTGGCCAGACAAAACCTAGGCGACTTCCACTATCAGAGCCCAGAAAGCTGCCATCTAATAATGATAATATTGACTCCGAGGAATGAATGCTGACTCAATTATATGGATCAGCCATTTCAACCTCCAGGAGGAAATACAGGAGTTATCTGTAAATCCATTTCCATTGTGGAAATGTACAGAGTTTATGCCAAGTTCATACTGCAATTGAGCTCCTCTGAATTTCTTCTTGTGCCCTGTATAGGAATCTTCAAATATTGTCACATTTGGTAAAACCTAATGTGAACATACCATTTGTCTCCTGCTCAGCTTTCTTGTTTCTTTCGTTTTATTTTTTCTCTAGTGTATTTATATAATGCATTTCTTTGCAATTTTTATGGCTTCACTTTGACTATCCGGAGATTTTTTGTGCTCTGCTTGCATTGCACAATCGTGTACTAAACCATCCTCCTTTTTTGTCCTTTATTCCCCCGTAACTCTTACTGTGGTTGATGCAGCAAAACTTCCTACAAAGGCTGCTAGATGTACTTAACTGGCATTTGCAGGAACCTTTTTTTTTTTTTTTGTTATCTTAGACTTCAGATCCATTATGAAACTGACGATAAAATATTCGTGATTGTATTGCCTGTCAGGTTTTGATTTTATTTTCACACAGGCCTCAGGTGTGGGACGGTGGTAGTATGCCCAGGAGATGTCGGGATTCTAGGTAAGCAAAGTTGGTAGTTGTTTTAATGAGGTTACAAGTGTTTTTTAATATTGTCTTGTAAAGCTCAACTCTAATAATGCTTCATTGTATAAGTTTTCAATGCACGCTATATTGTTTGGTATTTGTGAGTTGGAAACTTAATGATGAGGAATTCATGGTGTTCAAAACTCGATTTAGTCAATATACTATGATACAACATGTTGTTAGTGTTAACAAAATCGGGAAGAAAAAAAATGCCAGTTCGTCCTTGGTAAGTTTAATATGTATTGTTGAAGTTTCATGAAGCTTCTAGTTTGAGAATTTTACATCTAGTAGATGCAGATAAACCTTCCCTTGTGAATTGTTTCTTGTGTTATGAAGACCGTGTGAAAGCCAGAATGGTAGCGAAAGACTATCTTCGCTTTGGTGCTCTCTTTCGACCATTGAATATATCAATGCATTCTGAGTTTATACACGCTGAGTGGATATAATCAATGCAGCCACGAAATCGTTGCCTTGTGTTGAGTTTCATTCAGATTAACTAGTGTCTCTGTCTACGAGGTCTTTTTTTTGGCTGAACCAGGATTTGGTCGCGGAAGGCAAGGGTTCGATGTTCGCGTTTGGGATCAAGTGTTTCACTGCAGTTGTGGAGTGTTTGCAAGCTTGAAACTACCTGCATGTATGAATACAGTGAAGTTGAACTTGTGACCCATTTCTTCAGGCGGATAATTCTCAGCCGATTGTGTGGATGATGTTGCCCTCGTGTTGTATTTTGTTGGTCTTGGGGTGAAATCACGGTTTTGATTGGTTTATTTGATGGCTTATTTAGGATTCGTTCGTTTCACATTTCGCATAGCTTAAAGCTGTGAGATCCGTATAAAATGTTATGTCAATTAAACGCCACATTTTATTAACAGCTAAAGCTGTACAAAATGAAACGCTGTCATTCAATATTTTTTTACAGTCCACAACATTTTATAGCTACATTACATAATTATTCTTCTATATATTAAAAGTTTTCAATTATTTTTATTGTAATATCATTTTTTGTAATTTTATCTACAAAATTAATATAACAAAAAAATAATTCAAACATCCCATTTACATTTTATATAGCTTAAAGTTGTGGGATTCATAATTTTTTACACAATATTTTTGACAGCTTAAAGCTATGAAATATGATTGTGAAATAAACGGATTCTTAATTATGACACACATAAATTATCATAAATATTCATTACCATATATTTTTAATTGTTTTAAAATGGACATAGACATGCAATAGAATTTGGGCTTAAATATCTCGATGAGCTTAATTGAGTCGAATTAGAGCTAGAGCAATAGTTGTAACTTAATCAAGCTGTTTTCGAGTTCAAGAGTAAATTTTAATCCAACTTGAACCAAGCCAAACATAATCAGCCTAAAATTGAGCTTCAATGCAACGTAATCTTGGTCAAGGAATAGACACATAGCCAAATTTACCTACATAAATAATGCTACACGCCCCTGATATATATCACAATTTTTCCTTAAATCTAAATGACAGGTGAAATGAACGTATAATTTATAAAAACACGTATAAGACTCTTTAATATCCAACACTGGTTAAAATGAGAATTAAGGTATACATATTTTTTTTGTTGAGGAAATCAGGTACACATTTGAGAGGAACCTATATATGAGAAATAATAAATATATAGTTTTTCTCTCTCTCTCTCTCTTTTTTGAAGGATATAAAATTCTCATTAACCTGTACAAACAGGATCAATATAAGGAGTACAAGCTACTGGGACAAGACCAATACTCCAAAAAAGATAAAGAAATTCATGCGAAAATGAGCAAGAGAATCCGCTAATCGGCTGCTAGATCTACTGCTAAACTTGAAATTACAGTCCAAGTTTTGCAAGGAATAAATAATGGCCTCAACACATAAATCATAAGGGCTTGAGCCACTCTTGGCTTGAATATCAGAAACAACGATCAAAGCATCCCCTCCATAGAGAACTGGTGATACCCATATGGGCTGCTGCCTGCTAGCTCTAAACCAAACATAGAGGTCATTGCTTCAGCGTAGCAACTCCCCCTACAGAATAAATATTCTTGCATCTAGCAGCAATAACTTCACCACTACTACCTCAAATTGTACCCCACACCATCTGAGATATTGAAAGTGGACCAAGAAGCTTTCAATATCTAAATAAATATTGATAGAATATAAATTTTAATAACGTATAAACTGTTAAATAAACGGCGTGGTGTTTAGTAAAATGTAAAATTATGATAGCATACAGCTGTAAATTTACTCCCCAATGATAAGTCCCATTTTATCCAAATAAATTGGGCCTATGATATTTTAAGCAGGCCAGCAGGGGTTTGGTTGGGCCTGATGCTTTGATATTTGATAAACGTTCCAGCATTAACGCCTCATCAATCATCTCATCAATTACTCAATTAACGACTCTCCTTTAATCAGCGATCGAGGAAGCATCATATTGCCACGTGGCACTGGCCTTGAAATCAAACAGTAGGGATGGGATGGATGTAGGTGTTGTCTGTTGTGCTTCACGGTTCACACGATGATACTTCACAGTTCACACTTGTAACTAAGAGAGTGACAGTTCCAAACCCTCTCTTCCAAAATTCTCAGAGAAGCTGGAGTCCTCTTTCTTCCGTATTCTCTCTCCTTTTGTGTGTGCATTTCCCTAATTTAACACCTGCAGTTACCAAAGTAAGTAGAGCAAAAAAAACCCTTTTTTATGCTCCGACAAATCAAGACAGTAGTTGGTACGCAGAGCATCGAAGGGACTCAGTCACCAATTCCCACCAATTTAGCAGCCCATCTGAAGAAGGAACAGTCATGTCTTCTTCTGGGTTCAGTTCCTCTTTTTTGTTTCTTTTTCTGCTGCTATTTTTGACGAATGTGTTCAGTCGCAGTGAAGCAAGCATAGCCCAAGTGAGTGCCTTTTTATTATTCTTCAATTTTGGTATTTGGACAAAACCCATATGTAATTCGTAGATCTATGTTGCTTTCTTTTCAAATTGGTCATGATGTCTCGTGGGTATTTGTTGGTTGACTCTTGGTTTCTTGATTTGGAGGTAAATGGGTCACTGGTGGAGGCAGAAGAGCTGGTGCCATTGTTGGGGAAAAGGAAGGTGGAAATGGTGTTGAATGAGAGCAGGAGGAAATTGGGGGGCTTCCAGATATGTGCACTTTGCACTTGCTGTGGAGGTGCCAGAGGATTGTGTGTGCCATCTCCCTGTTGCTATGCCATTAATTGCCACATTCCAAACAGGCCCTATGGTTTCTGCTCTTTCACTCCCAAGACCTGTCATTGCTTTGGATGCCATTAAGTTTTTATCTCTTTCTTTTTCCTGATATAATCTCGCTGCTTTAAATTGGGGGTAATCTTGATTTAAGTGTGAATGGGCAGCAGAACATCTGTTCTTAGATTTATTTATTGATAAGTTTATTATAAATTATAAAATTATTACTGTTAGATTAGGATTTGCATATCCCGGTAAGGTGTTTTTTGCTATTTCCAGTTGGAACTGTCCATGTACATTATTTTTTTCAGGAAGTAGCAAATAGCAATGCCTGGACATTGCAATGCTAATCTAGGTGTAATCTTGGTTTTGTTGAAAGTTTGAGTGGGAAGGAGGATATGTGTTTTTGAGATTTTTTTTTCTTCTTAAAAAATGATTTGCTTCTTGTAATTTTGTCAAGTCTAGTATTATATGGGTGTGTTAGTGAACAATTGTTCTTTTACTATCAAGCTGTTGGCTATGATCTTTTGTTGATAAATTTAATTTTTTTGCTTTTGTGGGTTCGTGATGACAAGCATTAAAATATGTTTAGTCTTGTCTAGTTAATTACTTTCTAGCGTGTGCAAGTAAGATTGCAAAATGTGGGGAGCTAATTGTTTTTATAATCAATGTGATCATCTCGAGTTTAAAACATGTGATTGCTGTTAACTTGTATATTATTATTACCTTTTTAATTACTTCTTGAGTACAGAATAGATAATCTTGATCTCGAGCAAGTAGAAATAGATGGGTAGTGATGGTTGTTGGATAGGATAGATGTGATATTAATGCCCAATTCTAAAGACTCAAGGTGGGTGAGTGTTGGGTAGGGGCACGTACAGTTGTACATGGTAGTGATATTATATATATTATCTCGAAGGACCATTCCTGTATACCTCAATGAATGCTGAAGTATCACTGGTCAAGAAGTTCCCACAAAAATTATGTGAATTTTTTTAAAGTTTGTGAAGAGTTTTTGTGTTGGATGTGAATTCAGATGCAGGCGGCTCTTTTTGACACTTTGATATTCCATTTTTATGGGTTTAGATTATATTCATCCGTGGAGCACCTTTTTATTGTCGGTGCATGTTTTCAGGCTTTCTCTCATCGAGTGTCATTTTCTTGGAAGGAAGAAGAAAAGTGAGGAATGAAACGAAATACTTCTTTTTCTTTTGCATGGACCAAACAACATTGGATGAAGTTGAGTTGCTTGTCAAGGCAACCAAAACAATAACAAAAGAAAAATGCATATAAATATCGTTTCAGACATTTTGTATCAAGTAGTGACTATCGATTATTACTCTATTGAGTGACGATGATGATGAGCTTATAGTTGCTTTACTTGTACACTGACCATGTTGTTACTTGTCCATGCAAAATCCTGACAATGATTCTCTTTGAAACTTCTGGATTTACTAATTATGATTTTAGGACATTTGTTTAGAAGTCATCTATATGATCTATAGTACAGGTGTTACGAGCAAGATAGAAATTATATTTTAGGGTTACAAATAAAAAAAATTAATCGTCAACCAAGCAATCCGTTGTAGTCTAGTTGGTCAGGATATTCGGCTCTCACCCGAAAGACCCGGGTTCAAGTCCCGGCAACGGAACTTTTTTATTTACTTGTACTTTTTGTTCATGGATCAAGCCGACGTCAACAAAGCAGCTGAGGTCAATAACCAAGCCGATCACGATATGGGAAATGTCTTCCTTTTTCTTTATGAATCAAACCTCAACGAGGCAGACAAACAAATCATATCAAGAACAAAAGCGATCACACAGAATATCAAGATAAGGAACAACTTCCCATATACCAGGGTGCAAACATGCCCTGATATATAAAGAAAAATAACAATTACTTCATTTTATTTGTTTTGATAAAATAACGATTACTTTACATGACCTGAATTGAATTGTAGCATGTCTATTCACAGCTTGGAATGCTTTACTTCATTCTTCATTTTCGTATAGTTTTGTGTAATCAACTCTTTCCTCATCACTGCCTTGAAATCTCTGTATGATGGGAATCATATGAAACATCCCCTGGCCTTGGGCTCCTGTCTTGGGAATGTTGGCCTATAATGTAATATGGTACACAATTTGCACAGCTTTAACAGAATCCGCTGCTATAATGCTCGTAGAAACGGATCCGTCCAACATCTGTCCTCCTCAGCTGCCCTTTTCCATCGTTGCTCGAAAATATTCAACTCAATATAGGATTGTCTCCTCACCTGCAATATATATATTAAGCACTTATGACCGATACCCAATTGAAGGACACATAACACTAGGATAGATTGCTTCGATTTGCAATGGTTTTCCATGAACATTTCACGAAAGCGTGCAGTTTCAAGCAGTGAACAAATGTAAAGTTCGTATTGATACTTACATCCAACCTAGGATTCTTATAATGCGAATAACGTAACGCCTGCGACACAAAAAAGGTCATATACTCAGCCTCAGCAAATTTAAAGTAAGGCAATGAAAAAATTATAAATAAATCCAAATGAGAAATGTGATTGGTTTCATCAAATTCTCAATCAATACCTCAAGTTAAGCCAGACAATAGCAAGAACCTAAAATGATTGAAGTATTTGCAATATAAAGACATGTCAGACTGATTGAAATCTCACCTCCTTGTCACTAGTGCCTCCAAGTGTTGGGCGGTTGAGATGGACTATGTACTCGGCATCCACAACACCTACATTTTTAGTTCGATCGCCCTATCATACGAGGGAACAAACCAAGGCCAAGCAGAGTTAAGAGGGCAAGAAAAAAGAAGAATAAATATTAATAAATAAAACACATTTTAGAATAGAGATTGCCTGTGCACAGTAACCAAGCTGTTTATCGAGACCCCAAGCATGAATCAAGTCATTCTGTAAACATGATTAAAGATGATGAGACGAAAAGAGTGAAGGGAATTTAACCTATTATGAATGTTAGCAAACCAAAGTGTGACAAGGACTTTATTAACGTTTACATCGTGGAACATTATAATAGAATGCATCATTACAGCTCTGCCGAAGTATTTTTCCAGTAAAGAAGTAGCTATATCCCATCTGATCTGACTTCCTTCTAAAGTAACCATTCAAATCAAATTATTACTTTGACTGCATTGATTTTACATAGTTTGTATCCAAATTGACCGCACATGGTAATATGGAAAGAATGACACACCTGGACCATATACCATACACAACGCCAGGCAGCTTTAGAGAAAACAGGGGCCATCATTTCTATCCACCTGTAACATCAAACTCAGAATTGAGCGTCATGATAGTCTCTCTCTCTTTTTTTCTTCATATGTCTTTTTATCTTTTCGTCATATCAAATCATGAAAAGCCTGGTTATGCTAAAAAACAAAGTTCAAAGGAGAGTGGGCGGAAAGTTTAATCAATTAATCATAATATGTAAGGCAATCAAGCGAAGCCAATAAAGTCTTGCAGTGGTACCTGCAAACCAGAACAGTTCGAGTATTTGGGAGTGAAGAACAAGATCCAATAAACTTTGCATGGTCAAAGATGATCAGGTATTTGTAGTTAATTTTTATTATTAGGGTCTTTCTTCTGTTTTTTCCGAATAAAATATAAAGTTTAAATATAAAAAATCTAAACAATTAATGTCAAACATTATTAAATAAGAACTTTTACCCAGTACATGGAGGAGCTGTGCTGCTGCTATCACAGCCAGTCCCATTAACCATAGTTTTGAAAGTCCTTCTGCCAATGATTAACCAGCAACACAACAAACTAAAAGAGTTAGTTGATTGCCTTTGTGCATATTATTCAAGCCAACAGAAGCTAATACAAAGTCAATCAAAATAAAGGGGATGAATTTGCGGTGGCAGTCAAACCAAAATTGCTTCTAAGAAAACTACTAAGCTTCAGATGCAGATAGACTGATTTCATTCGTCAATCAATACAATTTTTCACCATTCAAAGGTCGAGGAAAACAAAAGGCAAGAAGTGAGGATTCATTATTTCATAGAAGTTGGAACCATTGGCAAATGAATTTTTTAAATATCCGCAATACATCTTATATACCCAGGATCCATATTCTCGAGGGACATGGAGATCTTCGACATTCCTTACCATTATGTTACTTCCTATAACATTCACGGTTAGTCCTAATTGCCTTTTTAACATCCTCATTCCACCATCACATTTCATAACTATCCTCTCTGAGTCCTAATTCCTATAACACCAATGACTCTAAAACAATAAATGAGGAAATAGAATGGGAAAAAAACCTGTGCACTGTTGAGTTCCTTGAGCGCAAAGTAAGTTGATGATGCACCTCAGATGTAGGATCAAGTGCTGGCTGTGATATCTCAAGCCCTTCCTTCTTAACAATTGACAAATACCTAAATGTGTAGTAGAAATAAAGAAAATATTCAAGTTCAAGCATCTATAGTGTAAATATCACACAATGTATATCAACCTTAATGTTTCTGTGCACAAATACAACTTCCGTGGCTGAAATGTTCAGAAAACCATGCAAGTTGTCATCAGTTTGCTGAAAGATTGAAGCAAATAAGGGATACAAAACTTGAAAGATAACTATTTCAAGTTATACACCCTGAGCCATGATTGTCCCTCACAGACATGATTTAGGCACCTCTAGTGACACTGTAAGCTCAAGGATGGTTAATCACCGCAACATCAACAACAATGTGAAGAACATAATTCAACTCCTTTGAATAATGACATTTTAGAGAGAATAAAAGAAAAAGTGGCAGTAATGGTGAGAGAACACTTCATTTCACTCATTCCCCCAAATATTGAATCCAGTGATGCCCACAATTTCTGAAATTCCAATTAAGAATATGTTTTATTCTTCCATATCAAACAAGTTGTTACGGTTACTTTACCTTTTAGGGTCAAAATGGTCGACTCCAAGATCCTCATCCCAGAGAAAAATGTAGTTGTATTCTGCAACTATATCAGGATGCAAGAAACGCTTTGCAAACCACCTGTTCATTGTGAAAGCCAAATTTCCGATAAAGAAAATCCTAGAAGGACGTAACTTGAGTAGAAGTTCTGATCGGATTGGATAACTAAAGGACTTACCATTTAGTTTGGTTGGGTACAGAAACATGTATGACATGATCATACCATTCAAATGCCTTCCATTCATCAACAATACCATCATAGTGGAAAAGCATCACAATGAAACCACCTGATAGAAACTGCAGAATGGAACAATAAGAGCAGTTGAACCTATATACATTCAGAAAAAGCATTGCAATTACAATAATGTGTAAGTTCGATAAATACCTTTTTGACCAATCTATTCACAAGATCCTTTTGCTTTATTCCAGCGGGCAATGCGAATAGGTTCTTCGGCTCATTTTTATCATCCTGTGCAGAAAAAACTACTAATACATCAACTATATAAAACAATAGCAAAATCAAGGAGACGAGAAAAAATTCCTAAAATAAATCATATGGCTCTATACCTCTGGAAATCCCCATAATGGTCTCATTTTCAAGTCACTAGTCTTAACAGCAATGCCTTCGGGCAATGCCTCACTTCCCGGAGGACTGCATTGATTCTAAAGCAGAAAGGAAAACACAAACAACTTAAGACGCTTCATTTGATGGCGAGACTGAAAATTACCAGTTAGGTAGCAAAAACAAACCTTGCATTTGCTCGATTCTGAATTCTGATAACTATCTTCTTTTGCCCACCTAGATATAATCTGGACAAACAAATTGAAATTTCGACATTATATCTTAAAAACTTGGGATCTAATACATATATATATTTTTTAAAAAGTCTCTTATAAAATCTGTAAATTGAAGGAAATAGAAGAAAACTGAGATTCTTCACTAACTACTAAGTACTAACCTAAGAATTCCGGTTAATAATCCATCACAGGCAAAAACTGATATCTTAATTATTGTGGAAACAGATAACTAAAAAGAGCATAAACAATGCATGACTGTAAAATACTAAAATGGTGATGCATTACTTACCAGCTTACTGTCCGGGGCTACAAATGCACTTCCAAAAAATAAAACAAGACAGAACAATGAAGCGGCTGGGAAAATTGTGTATATGTATGATCTCCTACTCTTAGGATCTCCGGCCTGTGATACCTGAGAAAGTAAATCCAGCAAAAATAGCGGGAAAATAAATAATAAGGCAAAGCAATTCTCTAATGAAGGCACAAAGATTGAAAAATCAATGCATGCAGTGGACCACTTCCCTTGTGGCTTCCTACTAGCGATTATAATTAACTAAAAACTCGTATGGAGCACTTTCAGACCATTAAATAATTACACCGGTCATCGCCAAATGAGCTATTTCAAGTTTTCTGAACAACACCGACATTGAAACCGGATATTGAAATTGAGATTTTTTTTATAAACAAAAATAATAAATTAAAGACTACCTTTTGAGCATGTGATTTGAACTTGGTGTAAACTCAAAATTCACAAGGTATTAAAAATAATCAATCCTCGTATACAATCGAAAAGCAAAAATCGACGAATTCCTGATCGGATTTAGCTACAAAAACGCCGAAAGATATTCAAATTCAGCTACCTCTGTATTTCCAAATAATCTTTTCAACTTCTCTTCATTTTCTGAAACTCGTAGAACATCTATCCCCACAAATAAATATGAAACATGATCAAAATATTCTGATCACGAACATATTCCTGTAATAATGAACGGAAAACGACTTACCGGATTTTGAGAATTCATATCCTCACAAACCGAGGCAGAGAACCACCAGAGAAAGCGACGACGCTCTGTTCAGTCCAAAACCACGAAAAATACAATCGTGGACGTTTTATCACAATCTCCCGGAAGAAACTGTCTCCGCCATCACCACTAGAACTACAGGACCACGGAATCGTTTTTCCCGAGAAGAAAAGAAAAAAACGGTTTCGTTTTTTCGGCAATCAAACAGAATCAAAAAGCCAAAAGAAGAAAACACGGAAATCGAAGATGAAACTGTAATCTGCAACTTGTCGTTTCGTTTTTGTGATGACAGAGAGAGAAGCCCGCGTAGAAATGGAGAATGTGGAGAAGGAATGGTGGGAAGTTCTCCAATAGAAAAATTAGAGACAATTATGTTTATTTATACATTTACTTAATTATTAAATATTGATACGATAATGCAAGTCCACGGTGTCATAGTCTTACATGTTAACCAGCTTTGATTAGTTGGATATGGTCAAAATCAAATTCTAATTACTCTTTGAATTAACTTCTGATTATTGTTATTTTTAGCCTCAATTAGAAGATACAGTGGAAATTACCCGTGTAGGTGCCTCAATTGCTTTTATC
Source organism: Euonymus europaeus (assembly GCA_963580455.1). Classification (NCBI taxonomy): domain Eukaryota; kingdom Viridiplantae; phylum Streptophyta; class Magnoliopsida; order Celastrales; family Celastraceae; genus Euonymus; species Euonymus europaeus. Next base: position 2,038,443 of record OY756964.1, read on the forward strand.
TACAACTTGGAGTACAATTAAGGGAGCATCGTTTTTTTAAAATTGTTTGTTTATTTTGTTTTTATTGATGAAAATGAGTCTGAATTACCATGCAAAGATCGACCATTTTAATAGGGAGTTGGTTCAAATCCCTCCTCCTCAATTCTCCTAAATAAAAAAAATAAATTGTTTCATTAACAACAAACCTATCTATAAATAATCTTAATAAAGTAAATAGCCTAAAAAAAGATTTTGGAAGTCACGTCCACTGATAAGACTTTTGCATATTCTGAAAAATAAAACAGAATCACATAATGCAATGCACAGCTTGAGATTAAAAAAAGAAGAAGAAAAGGAAAGGAATGGTCATAATTGGAGATTTTGGAATCATGCATTAATATTGTTTATGAAAAAAAGCCTTACTTTCATCCACGAATATAGTATAACAAGCATCATTTCATTTGAAGAAGCAACCGATATTATTATTATTACATTATACATTATCACAACACAAGGTGGTCTTAAAATTAATTAATTAATGCAGAAGTGTCCTACCAATATCTACAATTTCTTTCATAACATATTTTAGACTATATTATATATAATATATATTATTTCGAATTTGGGCTATATTGTCTTTACCAGTATTATTTTGAATTTGACTACTTCGAAGTGGTAAGAGTAAGAGTCGATTCATGTATGAGACAATTGGAATTGGAGGAGCTCGTGATGATTTGGATTTGATTAAGTCCACCGAAGGGGCATTTAGCTGCTCTAATTGGTTCTTTTGAATACAATATTAATAGCCCGTTCCCAAGATTGGGCCTGGATCTATTTTGGTCGAAGCCTGAAACCAGAAACTCCACCTGGGCCCTTTTAGAATAGTTGGCACGACACGAATGCCTCACCACCAAGCCCGTTCGCCATAATAAAGATTAAAGAGAAGGCCCGATTACTAATACATACATACGCTATAATAAAGATTAAAGAGAAGGCCCGATTACTAATACATGCATACATACATCCATCATTACTTTTGTTAAATGGAATATTATTCACCACAAAAACCAGCAAGCTGCAGGGATTCATTATTCAACACCACAAGAAGTATTGTCCGGGCAGAAGTTTATTTAAATCTCCAAATCCCAACAACGCATACATAAAGATTCAAATTTTTTCAACTGACGGATCAACAGAGGATGTAAAAGAGTTCAATTTTGTATCTCAGATCCAAGGGCTTCCACGGATCGATTTGCAGAAGCAAAGGCTGCAGGTTGTTTGGTCACAGCAGTCAAAATGTCCGCATAACCAACCACCCCAACTAAAACATCGTCGCTTTCATCCTCAGTCACCCATACATGGGTTGCTCTGTGCGACAGCATCTGAGCCATGACTGCAGCCAATGAGCTTGTCATTTTGCATGTCAAGGGTGCACTTCTGCCCCTATACATGTTCCGACTAATGCCAAGAACTACGCTTGTCGGGCTGAACCCAATACTTCTGCTACTGAACTTCTTCAGCCGCATTGACCCAGATCCATCACTTACGCTACCGTCTCCAACCACAGAATCAACTGAAAAATCAGGGAGTGATCTTGAGGTCACATTATCCTCAACCCCCATGACAAACTGTCCTGCCGAGAGATTGGCTAAAGCACAGGCTGCAGCCAAATAATCACATTTCCATAGTTTGGATGCTGATATCTCTCCTATGATCGTATACTGACCATCTAGAGTGGGCTCCACAACAGCCACTGCACTGGGATCTCCTGGCGGCTGTTTCGCAGCTTCAATAGCCAGGAGGGATGCTTCAACGGATTGGTAGTTTGGGTTGATGGCTCCCAGAGAGGAAATGAATGAAAGTGGGATTGGAGCCAGAGCGCCAAGGCAACCAATAAGGAAGCGAATAACGTCTTCTCTAGAAAGGCAGCAGAATTTGTCACGGATAGAAGCGGTAGAAGACGAGGGCTTGTTGATGTTGGCAGTTAGGTTACCATTGCTGCTAGAGGCATCAATGTTCTTAAGCCACCTCCCATGGTATAGAACTGAGAATCGCTTGCTCATGCCTTTCCATACCACGCTCTTAGGAACAAGAAGACGCCTAACACCTTGCTTCATCATCTCAAGCGCATCTATCAATCTTGCATCAGAACAAGAAACCAGAATCACCATTGGCACTACTAGTAAAATAAAATGAGTACAGGGAACAAAATAGTACATCAATATAGTAAAATGAAAAAACAAGTACATCTCTGTATACTTCAAGCTTTTCTCATCTTTATGTGGCCCATGAGGGAAAATGTTCTATAGAAGCATGATATGAAGGGGGCTATTATACGGTCCCAATCAGCTTGCCCCAAGATGAAAATCTATTTTAACAGATATCATTTCAACAATTCATGAACTTCGCTCACTTTTAATTTTCTATGCACTACAGGCAGAAAAATGATAGAGAAAAAAATATATATATTCAAGACTTCTATACTTGTCAATCACAGAATCTCAAGTCAGCCAATTAAGCCCACAGAAATGCTATTTCACATAAGTCACTTTTCAGTATAGAAATCTTAGCAGTTGAGCCTCCGTGAATTTGTGAAAGAACAAATTAAAATGATGCTCGGCTCAACATTTTCCTATACAGCACTTGAATCATATCAGTAATCAGAGACAAATAATGGTCCATACACAATCATGCATACATATAAGAGAGCATCTCATCTGTGCATTGATTCATCTCCCATAACATACATAACAATCATAAGTATAAAGCAATCTGTTACAGAACACAGCAAAGGTGTACCAAAGCAATCGTATCTCGTCATAACTTCAAAATGACTCGTCACCCGTACATGACTCAGTCATTATTCTTGTAAGTTATAATATCATAATGATGGTCCAAATTCTGGAGAAATTTAATTATCTATATAACATTTTGCCCCTCATTACAAATAAAACAATCACAAGCATCAACCAAATATACAACATTACAACAGCAAAAATTTATGAGGGCTTTGCAAAATGCCCAAATCATCTCATCATCATTTTCAAAATAATCACAACTCAAGACATGATTCAATCATACACGCAGAATTACTGCCACATTGAGAATTGTGACCCTTAAAAGGCAATCAAGCAACTCTATCATTGGGCCTTGGCCTTGCCCTCAATCCTTATACATCATACAACCATAGTCATTCAAAATCCAGCTAAAAAGAATTGGAATTCTGGAAAGTAAAACGATACGGGGGCACAAGAAGAGCTAACCTTGTGCCAGGATCAACCAATCTCAGTAGAGAATTGTTAGGAACAACCACCTCTGAAACTGGGGTTTTCAATGCCTTCTCTTGATCCTCCAGGCACTCCCTCCTGGCCAAGAACGCAACAATATCCAGAGAATTCAGGATACCCACAAACCTCTGCTGCCTCATTTCACTGTTCTCCACCACGCCAACAAGTGATCTCCTCTTCCAGACCGGAATACCACACTCCGTGGACTCTCCTATTGCCCGAATAGCTGACTCCAGCGTCTCCATTTCGCAGAATTCCACCAACTCAGGCTTTCCCACCGTCAGATCGCCCACCACGTGGTATAGAAACACCGAGGCCATATAAAATCTCTGGTTTGGTTTCTGAGAAAAAGAAATGGCATTTACAATAAGAAATAAACATAAATAGATTCAATTATTATTAAAATTATTTTAATAAGAACTTAAATCGTATGAACAGCATTACCTCAAATCTGATGAATGAAACGAAATTGGAAGCGTCTTTATTCGTCTTCTTTTCTGCTTTATTTTTCCGGAAAAGTATAGGGTCGGAAAATCTGATTGATTTGCAGGAACCAAACAGAAAAGGAATATCTCACCGGAAAAAGAACCGGTATTGAAAGGAGAGTTATAAGAGGGAGTGAAGAAGAATGAGTAGAAGGTGAAGGCCAGTAAAAGGTAATAATCTGCGGAGGATCAAAAGAGAAGTGGCCATTCTTCTTGTTGCTTCTGGCGAATGAGGAAATAAAAGCAGAGGCCCATGAAAGATCTCTCCAACCGAAATTCTCTGACTATTGACTGTGTCTGTGGCCGTCAGTGGCACGATGAGACTAATCGGAATTGCTAATAATTGAGCGAGAGAGAGACAACCATGGTTAGGGAGAGAGTTCAGCTGACGATTGTTTGGTCGACTTGTGGATGAGAATGACAAGAAAATGGAATTTTTCGACAATAATATATTTATTGGTAGGTAGGTATATGATTGCGTGTGGGGGTGTGGGACCCACTATGCTATCTTTTGGGCTTTGGGCTGATCATTTAAAAACATGGGCTCCTTTGGGTTTAGATCTGGTCTGGAATAATTTCAATAAAGGACCCAAACACTTACTCTAAGAAGGTCCCATAGTGGCCCATGGATTATGGATCCGGGGCCTCGTTTCTGTGTAGTTGAAACGGATTGAGCGTGAAATCGCACGCGCAAACCGTTTGCCATTCCCTGTAGAGATGGCGCAAAGCCGCAAATTGCCTTGAGTTTCCGCAGTAGGTTCGATTCATGAAAATTTCAAAATTCCAAATCAACTAATCAAGGGTGTTTGATCGTCTTCTTGCCCTTAAACCCTCAGAAAATCTCTGAAATCCCCCGCATTCATATTAGTCCACTTCGATTCGCTTTGAAATTTTAGTGAAAGCCATTTGCGCTACATTCTACTTCATTTCGATAAGATGAGTCAGTCAGTGGTTCCTGATTCCGATTATTTATTGGCCATGGAGACAAGGAATCCAACTGCACAATACGAGAGCCACCGATATGACTTGAATAACGTCTATAGTCCGGTTCTGACGGTCCCGTTATTGAGAATTTGAGATAGTTATCGGTTAATTTTTCTCGTTCTAATCATTCTTCTAATGTTCCCCTCAGCACTGAAGACCCCGGTCTTGCTAGTTCTCGTCTGCCTTTGTCGTGTACTCATGTTTTGTTGAAGACAGTTATGATTGGAATCTGTACTTTATATAGTTATATAGTGAAGATAGTTTTATGCCGAAGAAGGTATGGATTTACCTTGGATTTACTGCCAGAGTGGGGAGATTACTCTGAAGAAATATCTGCTAATATTAAAAGTGCTAGGAGAAAAGTGGTTGAATTACTTAAGGCTTGTACCCAGGCTTTAATGCCCTCCTTTGGAGATCAACAGCGCATGATTGAGGCTCTTACCTGAGAGATAGCAGATTTGTTAAGGACATCTGAGAAGAGATTTCAGAAACTTTTGGTGGCAATGCCAACTGAGGATTCAACTCTCCGTAAAATTGTACAGACAAACTTCTGGTTGACGTTTATTTTCTATCTGAATAATCCTCTTCCTGTCACCTTCGCTCCGTATCTTTCAATTTGACAAAGTAATGGTGCAAATCACTTCTGTAAAAACTTGATTTTCTGGATTAATCCTATATTTTCAGCAAAGACGTGAAATTCTTTGAGGTTTTTCCTTCCATCAGTAGAAGTGATTGGCGGCCATCACTATAGGTCATCTAATAATAGAGGAAGCAGGAGCGCAGACCCAAAAAAAATGCCAATAGATTAAACCTTTTCAGTATAGATGTTAATAAATTTTATGCAAGCCAAAAAATCTCATTTTACGTTTGAATCATTTTCCATCAAGGATTGATATTGACACCTAAGGTTGAATATGAGAAACCGATCATTTTAATACTTACACCTCACCCACCTTCTTAGATGGGTGATGTTGTGTGAGGAGAGGTTATCAGCTCTGACCAAAGTTTCATAAATCAGCATGCCCAAATTCGGCCGATTTACTTGGATCTTTTCCTTCAGAGTGTACTCACTAATGTTTACCGTCTTTTGCAGCATTCTCTCGTAACAGACCTTCAGAAACTCTCACCGGACCTCCGGAGAAGACAATCGGTCTATGTAAATGGTATGCAGTGGCAAAAAGAGGCACGGATACAAATTCCTATGCCCTTGCGTCTGCACTCTCGGTAACTTTCTCACTCACGAGTACAATCATGCCCGTCTTTAGCAGATTTTTCCACCAATGATTATTTGTTATTATGCTGGAGATTTAATGTAGTTTGAATGTATTTTATGTATCTATGATACAGGGGCATGATGCAGTTGACTTGGAAATGAACTTGAATGAAAGAAAATATCGAATAGAAGATGATCAAGTTATAGAAATTGTATGTTGTACTCTTCCCCAAATCACATTGTAAATGAAGACCCTTTGAGTGGCCATCCCCATGAATTTATGGGAATCAATTGGATAACAAGAACCATATTCCTGTCATTTTCTTTCTGATGTTCTTCTAGATTTGGAGAAGTGAATGATCTTGCAATTTTAATTAAAGGCTTTATAGAATGGGTGTCCCTCTTCTTTCACCATTAGATCCTTTTAATGGAGGTTCATCATGGCAAGTGGTATCGGGCGGAAAGTCCATCAATTTAATCCATCAGTTACTGGTAAATTGGTCTCAATTTTGTAAAGGTGCTGGCGAGCTTAAAAATCAAAGGAATTACAAGATGAATAGTTTTTGCTTCTGTTAAAAGAGATTCTGTAATGCATATTCTACAATATCAATCAAAGCATTGATATAAGAGCGAGAACAAGTGGGAGCACAATTATTCTTATAGCTGCGTCAGTCACTATCCAACCATCACTTGTTGGGATTACTGCTGGAAGGGCACACTCTTCACCATTGAATATAACTTTGGACGGGAATCCATCCCCTCCAGCCACATCAATACCTGGAGTCATCTTTTTAGTGAAGAAGAGCACCGATTGCTGCGATCTTGGAATCTGAGAATCTCTTGCTTGGTAATAAGCATCGGTTTGAGCCAGAAGATAATTCTGTCCAGGCAAGCCTTGCATAACTATTGTATTGTCTGAATCAGGCAAGAAACTTGCATTGAAAGAATACACTCGTTCAAGCCCTGCCCCTGCTTTCTCCAGTTGAACCGCCGCAAACCAATCAACAACATCAGTTTCACCCCATCTGAAAAGAGACATCCTGGCTTGCCAACCACCTCTGTGGTCTTCAAGTACGTGCCAGTTGATGCTGACTCCACAATTATCTCCGCAAGGAGGTGGATTTGGCACTGAGCGGCCATTCTTACTAGCCCAAGCCAATGCTACATTAGTCCTGTTCTCAAATGGAACTATAAGATCTATTGGTCTCAAAAGCAGAGCAGATTCATTAGCACTACAGGTTTGGCTTGCACTATTGCACCCACAAGCACACGTTTTACAAGGCACAGCAGAGTCATTGTAAAATGCGGAGAATGACACACAACATCTTGGGATTGATCGAGTTATGTTGCAGGCTACTTGCCAACTAGCAATGGCATAGGATCCAGAAGCCACCACATTTGGGTCAGGGAACTGGGTCGGGCTAACTCTAATTGGAGCTTCACATTGGTAATTCGAACCCATTGTTCCATTGACCCTCCAGTTCTGTGGCGGCTTCAGTTCTGTCCTGTTCAAGTCTGGTGGCATTTTGTACACTTGCATTTGAAAAACAGACTGGGCTCTGTTTGGATCCATTGAAGGAGGCAAAATCGTGCCGTTTCTGCAACAGAAAGGGATTCTTCCGAGCTCTGTATCGTTTGCCTTTGTTGGAGGTAAGTCGATGATGGTTGGCCTTCTCTCACAATTTAAAGCTTTAGAGAAATCAAGGTCTCTGTAATGCTGACCTTGTCTTCCAAACACACACTCTGACACATCAACTGCGGATGGATATGCTCCTCTCATGGAGTGTATGAACTCATCTCTCATCCAATCCCAGCTTACTTTCCAATTATCAAGTCTACCGAAAGGATTGTGGTTTGAAATTGAAACCTGGACCCAGTAGTTTGACTCGTATGATCTTATCACATCATAAGTAATCACAAGATCACCATCTTGCAGAGGCATGAATCCGTCATTTGTAATGACATTTGGTTGCGAAATTAAGTCCTTGATACAGCACACGAGCATCTGATTGTTTCCTGAGAACAAGAAAAAACCCGAGGAAATTAGACTCACGCATTTTCCCAGAGTATGTTATCTACAATAATAGTCAGCATTGAAGTAACAAGTAACGAACCTTGTGTTGTGGGATCGGAACAAGAATACCCATCATTAGCTAGACCAAAACTAGCAGGCAAAGGAACGTTCGGAGCTCCGACTCCAAACTGGGTACCCACCAACTGTACACGGGCCTCCATCTGGTTCTCATCCCCGGCAGTCTCAACCGCAGATTTAAGGTCAGTCTGCGGAAACCCTGTCAATACAGTGTCGTTTCCAACGTTGGCGGGCAGGGATGCTCCGTCAGACAACACAGCATTAGTTAGAGAGACCAACATTTCTCTGTGTTGAAAACCAATGGAGACTCTCCATGACTTGAGCTCATCGAGGCCATCGTTGAGCAGGGTCAAACTAGATTCGAACCGGTAAGGTTGGTTCGCTTGGTCAGTCAATGTATTTGGTGGGATGGGATAGCCTACGGTGTGGTTGTAGGATAAGAAGACACCATTACACGAAGACGAAGTGGTGGTGGATTGAGAGAAGGTGGTGTGGAGATGAAGTGAGAGTAGTGTAATGAAAAAGAGGAGACAGAGTGTGGTGGATGCCATTGTTGTTATTCAGCGAGGGTTGTGACTAATTTCATTTCATGACGAAGATAACTTAGAGAGGGATTTGGTTATTTGTAGTAGAATTAATTAATAATACAGTGTGACATTTTGACGGACAGAGTCTCTCATACATGGCTGTGTTTGATTATGCTGCGCCGGCTCTAATCTGGAGCAATTGCATGAGAAATGGTCTTTAGTTAAGTTTACATATTATTTATTAACTTATATGGTCCGAGAGTGTTTGTTTTGATGAGATGGCCTGCTTTAGTAGGTAATTGGCAGAACCTGCATGGAAGGTCCATTTGTCCGTTAATTAGAACCAACAGTTGAGATTCGTAGGTTAGGGTTTAGGTCCTGGAGTTTTAAAAATGAAGTATGTTCTCTCCTTTACCCCCTAAATTATAAATAAGCCCTCCATCTGGAAAGCAAGATTTTTCAAATTTTAGCTTCCTTGGTGTGGTCTGGGGCCATCTGATCTCTTCATTCAGATATTGTAATATGGTTCGTGCTTGATAGTTTCTAATGGTTTCCTCTGGTAAATGCGATGAACTTGTCATTTATGAAATGCTTATTTCTATGGTTTGTGTCATTTTATCAAACACTTGATAAACATTTCTTCATCTGAAAAACAGAAGTTAAAATAGCAGCTCAACCTATAATTGTGTCTTCAGAAAGGTTCTGCTTTCATTGATCATAATCAAATCAACAACCAAACATGAAGACGTTGAAATTGATCAATTCTAAAGTAACTCGGTTTCTCTCTCATTTTTTATCGACCCTATACTAGACAAGAAACAAATTGCAAAGACCAAACGTGGGCATATACATACATACATACATATAAAAAATGGACTGCACTTAAATGCATCCCCGACAAAATGAACTGCATGCCTTCCAGGGTGAGACATTGAAATTGAAGTTTACTGTACTTGAATAAAGGGGTTAATATCTGTGCTCTTTTGAGACTGATAATTCTTCAAACATAATTTTCATGTGTTCCTCGAGATAGAATATTGAGGGCTGGCAATGTCATCGACTGTTCTCTATCTGATAGTCCTACTCGCATTTTTTGGCTACTAAATCCAAAAACAGGACGTTCAGTAAAGTGGAAGTGCTCCTCATTTCATAGAAGCCCTAGCTTTTGCTATCTAAATTGTTTTTGGTTCATAATGATTTATTCTATACAAGGTTAAGATATCATGTATGCTGTTATCATATACTATAAGATGATTATCCTTCAACTAAATGAATAGTTCAAGAAAAAATACAGACAAAAGAAGGATCTTTCTTTATTTAGCAAAATACTTCCAAATACACATTCTATACATTACAAGGAAAACTAGTAAGTCTTTTTTTTTTAACTTGTTTTCATTGTCAACGACTTTCCCATTGTGAGAACTTTTGATTGTCCCACTTGGGAAGAGCTACCTTCCCTCGCTTGCTGTAAGTTCAGTATGTTTTAACCTTTTTGAGAGATGCACAATACTAATAGCCATATCATAGATACATACATGTACTGATTACAGAACAATCTGATGGGGATCGTGGCCATGTATGGTCAAATGGTCCCTTCTTCCTTCCTTGAATGGTTGTTTCTAGCTGTACAGATGATCTCTCGAGGCTTTAAGCCTTCTTTTTGGCACTACCAACCCAATACATGTGTGCTTACCTCTTTTCTAATTCTGTTCCTTTCCTCACATGCCTAAATGACAATATCTTGCTTGCACCAAAGTGAAGATGGGCTCCAGAGAAGAACCCAATTTCATGTGCCTTTCATTTTTGTCTGATCATGCACATGGTTTTGCAACAGAAAGACCATATTCTCCCATAGAGGGGACTTGATGATCATGACTTGTAAATTGAGTGAGAAAACAATAAATCCAATCTGGGCCTTAATCCGGGCTAGTTCAGTTACCTTAATTTGGGCACATATTGTAAGTTTTGTAAATAGAACAATCAATTTGATCATGACTTTGGCCCCTTCGTACGTATCAATGGCATCTGGGCCCCCACCATTCATCATATTCTCATACAATAATCCTGAAATGCATATCATTAACGACCATTTTAGTTGTTGAACAAAAATTAGTTAGGAACATCCAAATGCCATCAACAGTCCTGTGCCGCTACCACCGAAGAAACTCAGATCGTTTTTATCAGGTTGTTACAATGCCCACTCCCTAATTTGGACCGTCAGCTGCAGATACCATGCCCTGTTTAGGAGAAACCAAACGCAACTCACAAGACGACACCATTTTTATATATTATTTCACAATATTCGAATTCAGACTAAGCATTCAACTTTTGAGAGCTGTCAGTTTTGGTTCATTTCAGTCTCCTCTTGATCAAAAGCAACAAAAAAAAATGCACAAAGCTAAAGAAACAATCAACATTAACAGCAATAGACAGATTTCTAAGCACTGGAGGTATGCAGTTCTCCGAAGCATTAAAGAGAAAGGTAAAGAGTTAATAAGGTTGCTTAAATGCAGCTGAAGAAATCGAATGCATTAATAAAAAAAACTACCCAAATACCCAATTGGGCATTCCGGAAAGCTAAAACGTCTGCCAAATCATTAATACCAGCGTGCCCACATGAACTGTTCATCACCATCTTCACAGACAAAACTACTTTTCTTCGGCCCTAATAGCAACTGGAAAATGGAATGCGGAGTCCAAACCCAAAACAATGCACTACATGATCAGAATACATGCCTTTTCTTTCCCCCTTTATTTTCAGAGGCTGGAATAATATAATGAAATGAAATAAAATACAATACAAATCACCTTAGAGATCATAGTGAAAGTGAAAGTAAAACTAAAAGCAAAAGCAAAATAAATAAACAAAATAAACAAATCAGCAACTGTGAGGAGGAGGAGGAGGAGGAGAAGAAGAAGGAGGCAAAAACAGTCCCGAAGAGGAATTTACCAATCTTAGTACCAGTTTTTTTTGTTTTTTCAATGCGGATGTCCATACAAGTCGTATTGTGCCCATGTTGCGTCGAGCGGGCACGGTTGTTTGGAGTCCAGCCTGAGCCAAGGCTTGCCGCTACCGGACCAATGTAAGAGGCTAACACGACCAGGGTGCAAATTACGACAGCTGCCCTTCACATTATCACCACCTAACCCGTGCTGGTTCCACCGGTGCTCGATCGGCTCCACGTGTCCCGCAAAAACCAAGAGGAACGGCGGCAATGATCCAAGCTCGTAGATTCGGTCGTTTTTCTGGATCTCCATCCACTTCTCGATCCGTTCCGTGTATCCGGCCCGCCTCCATTTAACCAGATCTATGATCATCACTCCAGTGTTGAAGTAGCACTCTTCCCGGCCGTTAAACGTATCGGAAAACTTCTTGTTCGACCAGAAATTGTCAGTGAAATACTTGGTGAAGTTAGCGTGGCAGTATTCCGGAGCTCCGATTGTTCTAGAGCCCAGTCTCGTACTCCAGAGCTTCGCAATATCGCCAACCACGACTAGATCAGAGTCCAAGTAAATTACTCTGCGTACACACGGCTCCAGCAGATCCGCTAAGTAATTCCTAGCATAATTTAGCGGGTGTTCAAGTGCTTGCCTAACCGAAGTGGAGATCAGGTCCCGTACAATTATGGGATCGAAATAATACACCTTGAATTTCAATTGAGGGAAAGTGGATCTTACTATGGTTTCCAAATTGGTTTCTGAGACCAGGAAATGAAAGAAAATGCTCTCAGGACAAAACGAATGCTGTAAAATCGAATGCACAGCGGCTATCGAACCACGGAGATATTCCACATCCAGAGTAATCGCCACATGAACCAAAGACGGATCGCATGCACCCGTTTTCCCAGGCTTAGTGGAGGTACATTCATCGGCATTGCGAAACACGGAGGCTTTTCTGAACGAAAACCGGTCCATCGAATCAGCGGTGGATTTTTGGCCTGGAAACCGTAGAAATCCGTCGAGTTGAGACGATCTAATTGCCTCCGCGGGAGGAAAGGATTGCAGACTAGGTGACATAAGGATCATCACCATAGCAGCAGTGAAGTACCGCGAGAATCGTCTAATCCACAACATTTCACGCGGCAAATCCCTCGCTTCTTTTCCTTCTTATTCTTCTTCTTCTATTTGAAATCGAGCCAATATACTGTAATCGAAAACGCATGCGATCAAAGAAACGCTTACGTTGTCGGCCAGAGCGCAAAAGAAACTAAATACACAGACAAAAAGAACTCGAATCGATCTTTTTTTTTCTCAGGGCGTCAAAGAATATTTGCCGTAGTAACGAAGCGACAGTTTAAGAGAGAGAAAGAGGCAGAAGAATCCATGGATACAAACCGAACCAGGGCGCAAGATTAGGCGCTCGTTGCTAACGTGCGCTCTAATTCCCCTCTCTCTGTCAATTGTAGTGTGTCATGTCCGGGAGAGAAGGTAGAGACAGAGGCAGATAGGAACAGCAGCACTGCTGCTGAGACAAGGTAGGAAAACGGGTTCGCGGTAAAAAAAAACTACTGCGGGCTCCGCTGTAATGATTTTTACTTTTATAATCATTAATAAACGTTTGTTTTAGTTTTACAATTTATTATTATATTTTGATCGAAATTATGAATTTAAAAAATATATTTTTATTACTTATAATAATTAAATCAAACATGAAAAAAATAAAATTCCAGATCATTAAATTTTAAATTCAAACCATTTTATTTTTGCATGTTTTATTTATAAATATTATTGAACTTGAATTTAAAATCTAGACTAAAACACATCCAAAATTGTAAAAAGAAAAATATTTTTTAATGAATATAAAACTATTATAATAGAATCTGCACTAAATTTTAACAGCAAAGCCCGGCGACTATTAGAAGGACAGCAACTTTTTCTTTGGGGTTTTCACCTTAGAACAAATTAATTAATTATTGTGAAAATAAATTTTTGTTGAATTTTTTTTAAAAAAAAGTCTGTCAAATGTTCATTGTAGAATGAAAGAGAATGATAATTTGAAGTCACTCAATTAATTCACGAGTTAGATCGTATATAATTTATAAATCTTGAATTTAAACCCTTTTCAATTTCGTTTATTAAAAATTTATTAAAAAATAATGAAACGGAAGAACCAGCCGCGGCTGTATTTTCCCACAATGACGATTGCATCCCATACAGAATGGATTGTATTAGTATACAAATACAATACGCGTGACATGTGTTAGCTATACACGTCACTCATTCTATTTTTTTCCTTTGTTGTTCGTTGAATGAATTTTATGGTATACTATAATTTGAAATTAAGCTTATGAATTTAAGGAGATATTCTTCTCCTGTTGAAATGGATTAATTATTTGTAAATAATAATAATTGTGTTCCCTTTTTGTGATCAATATTCACTTAATAAGCATAATCGACAACGCCATTATTATTTTGGGCATGAGAATGAAAATGAAGATTAGGTATGATCATTATAATTAATATATTTGATTGCATCAATTAGTAATCATATATTACAATCTTTGATATGCAATATTTGTAAGGATGTAATGCAAATAAAGTATTTATTATTGACCTCAATACTCTTTTGGAATGAGAATGGACATTGGATATTTTGTTATTTAATGATAATTTTTGTTTGCTAAATGTCTACAATTTCTTTATGCAAGTGAATAAACATTTGTTGGGTTATCACAAAGAATTGTCATTACAAATAGATTATCACGATTACAATGACCAACTATCTTTGCCCAATTTTTGTATTATAATAAACAATTGTAATAATTATTCATGTTTATCGGTGAAAAGGGATATACCATATATGTCTTATAATCACTATGTAAATAAGAATCGACACTATAATCGTTCATATTTACGGGCGATTCTTCAAAAAGTAAGTTATTTGTCGATTAGCATTAGATGTTAATATAAAATGCTTTAATTGAAAAAACGGAACTTCACATGCTAAAGGTGCGCTAACAAACCCACTGTTGCATGAATTCATTGCTTACATAAAATATAAAAGTGTGCTTTGTCCTTGTTGTTGCACCTTGTTTGTGCGAAAATTTCCAACAATTAACCAATTCCTCTTAATTTATCCAATGCAGTTCCGTTTGATCATCAAAATCTGGCATTTTTTTTGTGTGTTTCGCCACCTTCACTCTATAGTGGACGAAAAACAACACAAGGCAATGTGGGTGGACCCGGTCCCGCAGAGCCCATGGGCCCCGTTCTTAGCAAGCATTTATAGGTTTTCTCGAAGATCGAGACCTGATTAAACATAAAAGATGATGGAAATCTAGTGAAGCCATAAAAGGAAAGGACGCATCAGAGAACACCAGAGTCGTCAGACTTTTAAAGTTTCAGGCAATCAGACAGACATGGATACAGTCAAACCAATTAAATCCATCTAAGTAAGAAAATTCGTATCTAGTGGTGTCAAGTCGTAGAGAAACGCAGGCAAGTGTACGGTGCGTCTGAGCAGACATTACAGCTGTTGGTGCATGATTTTGCGTTGGTGGTCGAGCACATTCACAGGTCACAACCCGAACCGTACGTACTCTTTCACGGTTCCACCACCCACCTGGATCCAACTTTGAACGCCTTTACGGATCCCGGTTCGGGCCACTGAAACCCGTTTGTCAGTTTGGTTAACAAGTATCCATTAAAGTATTATTTCTCCATCACTATTCTTATAGAAGTCGTCACAAGTCTTTTGCTTTGTCACCATTTTGATTACACATTTTCTTATTCATACGCGTATTTTAGGTGGTGTGGCAAATCGGTTTGGTAAACGAAATTTCCAATCCTAACATTTACAGTCCGTTTGAATTAGAGTATGTTGATAGAGTATAAGTTCTCGTAAAACGTAAAAATTGAGAGTGTATGAGAGTATGGGGACAGAGTATAAACTAGCTTATACTCTGAAACAAACGGAGACTTATGCTATAGAATTCCCACATTAAATGATTCTGGATAAATAATCTGACTTATAAATAGACTAATAGCATTATCACTAAGAGACGATTTTTTAATTAAAAAAAATATAAAATTATTCGAGACTATTACATGCATTGAAATAATAATCCAAAATAGACGTACCTCCAGTGGAATAGTTTCGGCAAAATTATAGGGTGAACGAGTATAATTTTGGGGTTTTGAAGGAGTCATTTGATCGGTTTACTGTCAAAGTAAGACATAATATTCCAAATAATTGGTTTGGTAAAGGTATACTTGTAATATAAAAATAAAAGAATAAGAATTTTTTGTAGAATTGTAGTTAAATCGTAGACCATAATTGATCAACTTGGGGTAGACTTTAGTAGAGCAGCCTTTGTTACAAAATTGACTCTCATTTTTGAAAACCAAGCTACCATATAATATAGCCGTTGGGTGGCCATTGTCGCCTGATCGATATTGACCTTTCTTATCAAAATATAAGCTTCAAAATATTAAAAAAAAGAAAGGAAGGGTTAAGTCTTTCTTATACTTTGTTCTTGCGTGTTCTTTTTGGCTGCATTTTCAATATGAAAATAAGACTCGGAAAGCGATTCTGAAAAGCCTACGCTCATGCTTAGTGCTTAAGCAATCAATGGGAAGACTTTTTGTATGATCACTAGAGATGGACTCTGATTATGCTTGTTTATTTTATACACCAATTCAACCAATAATCACCATTCTTGCAACCCGAGCTAAGGCCATTGTTGGGTCTCAAACTAACCTCCAACTAGTATTGCTCCAGGATGTTCTTTCAGCCTCTACTGGGATTTTGAATCCAATCATTTTTAAACAGAATACGCACTGAATTAAAAATATTCCTAGGATTTGAAAGGGCCTTACTGAGATAATTTTGGTTTTGTCAATTATTCAATTTTAGTGTTAATTTTACTCCAATTTTCAGTTGGACAAGTCCTATAATCCAGACCAGATGTCCAGACGTGGTACATATAATAATCGATGGAAGCTAAATCCAACTTGTTGCACGGCCAGTTTGTTACGAGCCCAATCTTAGCCCAACTAATGGATTTGATAATTAGTTAATTACAATGCTTTTTTTATACCCGATGAAGGCCCAGACAAGTTTCTGTTGAAGAAAGCCCATTTCGGTCAGTTCAACAATTAGCTTGGATTGGCAAAACAACCCCATTTTAGGCATATCAAACCAATGTATGGAAATGAAAGAAAAAAAAGGAAAGAAAATATATTGATCATATACAAATTGTTATATTGCACGAACTATGGTTCCAATAGTAAAAGAAACATGTTTAATTTAAGGTAAAGTAGCATGTTTTAGCCTCAAATAAACCGGACATTCAACACTTAAAAAAATTGTGTCAGATGTCGACTCGAACAAATAATTGGGTCATAGATTCACTTGTTCATTCAGTGAACCGTAGTTCAATTAAAAAAATAAAAAATCCAATCAAAAGACAATTTATGGTTCAAATTACAAATGAGTCCATGTTTTATAGAAGTTCAAACTTTTAAAATTGAATTTTTTTAGTCATTTAAAAAAAATGTGGAAAACCAATCGGGTTTTACCGATTCAACCGGTCAATTTTTAAAAAAAACATCCAATTTTATCAAATTCTTCCTAATCACTTGCTTAATTGATAATTTAGTTCAACTGTATAACTTGATGATTGGTTTATCGA
The DNA here is from genome assembly GCA_963580455.1 of Euonymus europaeus. Lineage (NCBI taxonomy): Eukaryota > Viridiplantae > Streptophyta > Magnoliopsida > Celastrales > Celastraceae > Euonymus > Euonymus europaeus. The sequence continues at coordinate 2,055,643 of OY756964.1, forward strand.
ATTTATGGTTTAACCCGACCCTGCCTATAACAGTACTTTAAATAAATATAGTCACAATGACACAATGAATGTCGGGTTTTCAAATAAAACTACCAAAAGCATATTGTGATACCCTGTTTGGGTTGTCCATAAAATTACATGTTTAAAATATGAATATTTCCAAAGCCATAGCCAGATTTCTTCTGCCTGCGGCTCTACGAGAGACGGAAACTACGCGACACACCTTGTCCGGTCATCGCTCTCGTCATGGATTTTAATGATCATCTTATTGTCATACTCCTTCAGTGGGATCACCTTTCCAATTCCCCGCCGACACGTTGGCCCATCGCAACCCGTACTAACCCGCGACTCAAAGCCCAGCATCATCTTCACATATGCCCCACGAAGCCAACCAAAGAACCTCTTCGGAGAAGCATCCGACTTCATAATTCCAAACTTTCTCTTGACCGGCAACAACCGCCTCTTCTTACCCGACTCCGAATCCAGATCCACCCGTCTACGGCCCTGTCCGCCATCCGACCCATCGAGTCTCTCGTATCCCGATTTCCTCCGACGAAGGTACCTCCCAAGCTGTTCCATTAAAGTGGGGGTTGGGCCTAAGCCGATGGAGTTGCACTATCTATATAAAATAAATGCGGCGACATTGGGATAATCGAAACGAACTAAGCACGTAAATTGTAAATATGATTAGTATGTTTTTCACGGGTGATTATTCGTTTGGTAGGTTGCTTGTCCATCTGCATAAGCTATTTGTTAATACACCAAAACTGCAAATGTCTAAAGTGCCATTTGCATCATCTATTTTTCCAGCTCAGTTGTCGTATATTGATATATACTGGTAGTGGCGATGCATACTGTCTATAATTGTGTTTGTACTCATATAAGCCCACACGAACATATGAGCCCACCACAAGAAAAAATATTGGGCTAATTAACCGAAGAAGCCCAATCGAATACCAACATCATCTCCACATACGTGCCCCGTTACCAAGCCAGCAAGTCGCTTGGCAATTGGCATCGCAACTAGCTTCTGAATTCCAAGCTCCAGACCTTTTTTTTTATCGAGATCCAATATATGGTTACTTTTCGAACGAAGCCCTTATAAGCCCAGCCCATTAAACCCACTCGCTGAGAAATAAGCACAAGTCATAAGTGACGTTAGTTGGAGTCTTTTGTTCAACGTTAGTCAGTCCTTTGGTTTGGTTATCAAATGCCCAATTCAGCCCCCAGTTTTATATGATTTGAACACAAGAAATCACTGTCAGTTGGGAAAAAATATCATTCAGTGGTTCATATCATTCTTGTTCATGTCAATATACGACAATAACATGGGACAGTAAGACACTGAATATTTCACCGTCAAATGGTATAAATGGGGTCATCTTATTTGGATTGCGCACGCGAGGAGAAACAAACATTCAATGAAACGAGAGTAAAAATTGCAAGACGTATCTGTTAGATTACAATCATAATGAATAAATAGAGTCATCGGATCACAGAACTCAGTCAACATCTCAAGACATTTGTCCGCAAGAGACAAAAAAAAAAGATAAAAAAAATGGGAATGAAGTCAATGGAGTATTTTTAATGAATGATGTTACATTTTCTTATAGATAATTAAGTATTATGTTAAATGAAGCCCGAATATTCGAACAACCTTTAATATTTTACGCAGCGTCGTACTGTTGGCCGATTAAAATAGTCATCACATCCTGATTACTTGCCATATAAAAATAATAATAAGGAAAATATAAAGGACCTCATATACATTGGTTACTTTTCGTAGTTATCCTTGCTTGACCCAACACCCGTGATGTTGAATTCAACAAATATGATGATCATATTGGACTCTCTCTCTTCATGATTCTCATCTTTTATTCGAGCTTATCATGTTGAAAATGATTCGTGAGTTGAATACTTAATAAAAACAAAGAAATTTCAAAGTTCTCCTATGCTTTTTATTCAACATTATCGCTTACTCCCTTAATCCCATCAAAATAGTCATATTTTTTCATATATATCCGTTTCAAATTATAATCTAGTTTTATATTTTAGAATATAATTAATTAAATTCCTAAAACAATCTCTATTTAATGTGCTTCATTATTTTCATCCTTTTATGACTATTTAAATTAAAAAAATATTCATCAACTAAAAATATTCATTCATTATTCAAAGTGGAAATAAAATAAAGGATGATATTATTTAGGAACTCCGGGTGCGTGCAAAACCTTAAGCTCTGACTGGGAGAATAGAAATGAGTGATTTTAAAAAATTTAATTGTTTTATTTTATCATTTAAAATTAGTGTAGTGTTAATTTGATCAAAAATGAGCATGACCCAAAATCATCAAATAATCATCACTTTAAAAATATCTCAAAAACCGCTAGTCTGCCAAACAGAGCGAAATGGGTCTAATTATTACAACCACGATCAAATTTGGTAAATTTACGTTTCTGTCAAGAAAACAAAAACAAGGACAACATAATTAAGCTGAGCGACATACCGCTACTACTCCTCCACCGGGGGCAGACGAGACCCAAGTTTTCCGGCATTACGCTGCGCCGCCACCTGACCTTGGCTAATCAAAATAGACTTGTAGATCTCAATGATCATCTTCTCATCATACTCCTTCAATCGGGGCATTCCAACCCCGCTTCCATATGCAGACGCACCGTGTGCCGCTGTTCCCGTAGTCACCCTGTTTGACTTGGCGATTCCCATCATCATATTCACATACGCGTCGCGTAACCAAACAAAGAACCTCTTCGGAGAAGCAACTAACTTCAAGATCCCAATCCTGGGCCTCACCCGCCACAACCGCCTCCTCTTACCCGAGCCGTTACCCAACACCACGCTTCTACGCCGACGTCCGTGACCAGACCCATCTATCCTCCTATATCCGGATTTTCCCCGGCGGAGGTACCTTGCAAGTTCCATTGAAGAGAGGAAGGCGAGGGGATTGTGAAAATTAGGTGAATTAGAAGGCACAAAGAGAGTGACATTAGCTTTTGGCTCGGTCGGGTGGGGTTTATAAAGAAGGGAGGGGAGGGGAGGTGTGTAGTTATCTACACGTGTCTTAAATTAAGAGCCGCCAATTACGTATTCCTTTTTTCTAACGAAACTCGTTCTCCGTACTGAATGAGCGCGTGTTACTCACGTGTTGTGTAAGGGAAAAGTTTAGCCGTCGAATTTGTTGGTCTTTCTGGCAGTTGGTCAATTGTTGTTTCGTTTGTCTATGGGCTGTTCTTGGTCTATCTGGCAATGGTCAATTGTTGTTTCGTTTGGCATTGGTCAAAATGTCAAATTATATTTGTTAGTATACATTATTATATGGGGAAGAAATAATATAATTGAACACATACATAGTAAAATATAATAAAAAGTGAGTGTGATATTTTACCAAATCCATCGTATGAGTGACGCATTATATATAATAATAATGTGTTTTATACCATGTACATGTAATAGAAGGCCCCCCTTATATTGATATCTTTGGTCGGTAGGTTGGTGGGCAAGCCCTCGTACTTCATGCATTTGACATGGAGAAACATTAGAATGGATCGTGCACTACAATAAACCAATAAGTTAAACTATGGTTGTGTGTTCCAATGAAATTATGGCCAGAAAGGAGTATATATTGAGAGTTAAGAGCACGATTGGTTTGTGGTTAAGCATAAATGAGGTTGCTATAATTAAATAAGAATTGCTAACTAGGTGGGGTGGCAGGGACGGTCTTCGTGGGATGGGAGGGACCAAAGATCAACGTTTACATTGATAATATAACTTGGTTTACATCCTAGAATAATATTATAACTTGGTTTGCATTGATTGTTGCAATAATTTCACCTAAAATCTTGCTCCCCGCCATATTATGATCGGACGTCACTAGTGTCGCACTCTGTGTGTCAAAAGTTACATTTGTCGAAAATCAAAATAGTGCCACAAAATGTGGTAAATTTCTCTACTCAATGAGTAGACAAAAGGCAGACAGATTCCAATAATACAAAACTTAACCCCCGATACCAACAGACGCCCGAAAGTACTAAAGGATATGCACTTGACTCTGGAGAAAGAAAAAAAATACAATACAAACAAATGTAGAGATCCTGTATTCACATCACACCAAAGAGGGATTGATACAACAAGCTTGCATCTTTAGATTAAAATCTATTAGTTTGAGTCAGAATCCAAAACAGATGTAGCCATTTCAGTCAACATTCAAGCAGATCTAGATCTAGAAGTAGAAGTGAATCCAGAGGTAGATCATAAGATAGATCCATCATCTTTGCATCAATGTTGTGAATCGACAAACTCATAAATAGAACACCCAAAAAAAATCAAGTTATTCGACAAACATACTTTCTAGAATGCCCCAAAAAAGAAAAATATATATATTTACAATGATACGTGGATGAAGGCGAGAAAATCTCAGCACCTTCCTCTTTCCCTTGGCTGAAACTTACATAATGTCGCAGTTACTTTTGCCAAACATGAGACCGAGAAATTGAAGTGCGTGAGAGGTCAATAGGCTTCACTTTCACAAGTATATTAAGTTAAATTTTTTAATTTGAGACTATATTTGATATTATAATCATGAATAAAATATAATTTTTAGACCAATTATGATCCACATTAGATAGGAATACATGCATGTTAGTATTAGCTGATATGAAAATGATGTCTACAGTACTGTCATGCAACCTACGCGTAAACTTCATGAAATCCAGGTAAGTTTCACGTAGTCTGCATAAGCATTAATATTTAAATCATGTGTTGCAAATTTTATATGCATGGTTTTTATAACAAAGTTTCTAAATTTGTTTTATGGAAATAATTGATTTTAAATCATTGATTGAGATAGAATCTTTGAAGTGTTTTAAGATCCATCATCTCTCATTTTAAAGAATGATTTACTTGCCTATTTTGGAGATAATCAATTCTTTTTATTATGAAAGTCAACTCCTTATTTTATAGTCTTGTGTTTTGAAAAATTGAATACTAAAATATCAAATAGTGTAACATACGATATTTAAAAGGAAAACTCAATCCAGGGAAAAAATTTGAGTGTATGTAGCCACCAACCTTTAAAGCAATTCACTATTCATAAACGGTTACAAGAATATCCCTAGAGATAGGATTTACATCACCTACACTAGTTTCTTACTCGATTCACTCTATATACTCATCCACAAGTAAATTCTTCCACACGATGCTCCAGAGTCGCATTGAAGTATTCAAGCTCCAAGGCACACAATAATACATGAATTTTATCAATACAAAAACTCGTTCAAAAATAATTTTCGATTCAGTAATATGCGAGTAAAATACCTATGATAGTTTGGTTACCAAAAACAATATATATAACATGTGTAGGAACCAAGAAAATCCTATATGATGACCTAGAAGATATGCACAATATTGACTCACGAAATTAGAAAAAGATTATGTCCTAATATTGAAATCAAGGTCATAAAAGATAAAGAGTTCCTTAATTTAAGGAGATGATTATCTCTAAAAATAGGAAATAAATAAATATTAATAAGGAGAGATAATCATTCCTAAACAAAATGAATTTTATTTTAATCAATCAATTTAACCAAATTAATTAATTAAATAAAATTAGTTACCAATTATCACATAAAATCACACCACGTAAAATCCAAAATGCAAGTTTCCAAAACCTGATGCTCATGTAGGCTACGTGCAACTTACCTGGAATCACTGTGTACTCATGTAGGATACATGAAGGTTACATGACAACATTGTTTATTCTTCAGCTAAAATCAACCCGCATTCTAACCTAATGTGAATCCCATCTATTCCAAATTAGATAAATACATTGATCAAGCATAGTGTCACACAATAAATCTTAATTATATGTTTTAATTGATTGATTATAATAAAATCAAGTTGTTTTATGAATGATTATCTCTTCTTTTAAAGATTTATCTCATTTCATTTTTAGAGATAATCATCCTCTTAAATTAAGAAAGTTTTTTCTGGCCTTGATTACACGATTACAATATTATTTTTGCTAATTTCGTGGGTCAATATTGATCATATCATTTAGTTCATTGTCTAGGGTTTTCTTGCTATACACGTGTATCATATATATAGCTAATGGTAACCAAATAACCGTAGCTCTTTTGAACTCGCCTATTGTGAACATCACATTGTTTTTTAGTTAGATTTTTATTGAAGATGTTTTTTAATCATTCATGCATATATCTTTGAGGGCATTAGTGTATGTTATTGGAGCTTGAAGTTTTCAGTGCGACTCTAGAGCATTTGGTAGAAGTTTCTAATAGTGAAAGGTTGTATCATGCGACTCGAGCAATAAACTAGTGTAGATGATGTGAATCAGAATTTTATGAATATTCTTGTAATCCGTTGCTATAGTGGATTCTTTCAAGGTTGTTGGCTCTAGACACCCTTAGTTTTTTCTTAGATTGAAGTTTTCTCATAAATATTGTTGTGTTGCACTTGTTTATTTAGTGTTCCAATTTTCATATTAAATTCAAAAATAAATTTAAGAGAACAAAAATGAATTTTCAAGTTTTGAAATTATTCTACATGGGTTTTGCTTTGGTGGCCCATTATTTTCATCACTAGCTCAGCTTTAATTACAACTAGCTGTTGGCCCGTGCTTTGCAACGGTGTATAAGAGAACTTCATCCTATGCATGGACAGATTACCATGGTCGACAAACAAACTGCACACACTGCCAAAAAAAGGAAAAAGACATTGTTCATTTTCATAGTAAGTTCACTAAGTTTTAATTAAAGAGCATGAGTTTTATCTCGTGACGAAGTATAGATGGAATCATCATGCATGAGCTTCTGCTCATTGTCGGGGAATGATGCAAAACACATAAAATTGCAATAGCAGGTATTTTGTTTTGTAATAAGCATAGGATCTTAAAATCGAACCTTTGTTGGTGAGGAATAAATTCGTGACTGGAGATTAGGCTGTCTAGGAAGAAGTCCACACAGATTGGAAGAGAGAGTGAGAATTAATTCTGTAATGCAATGATTTTTCAAAGAAAGGCATCAGCTGTGGAAAACTTTAATGGTTAAAATTCTAAATATGAAATGATTGGTAGAACAATATAATCAAACTTCTTTATTTTTTAATACAAACATGAACTCTTGTGTTCGAAAATCATAAAATGGCCTACGCTTTATTCTAGTTTTATAATAAGGTAGATCAATTGGTGGTCATTTAATTGATAAAACAGGAATCCAACAATCAATGTAATATGTAAAAGCAAGCACAAGCATGGCGCATGTACAACTTCATTCCCAGACATTCAGATATGAGGGGAAAAAGATGTAAGCAATATAGGAAGCGAGGTTTGGTATAGCTCTGTGGAGCAGTTTTTGTCAGCTAACAATCATTAAGGATGAAGGGAGACAACAACCCAGCCATAAAATCTCAAAAGATTGGCTACCCATGAAAGATTGATTTCAACAATAGTTAGTAAAAAAATCTTATTGCAATATCAGTCAGGCCGAATTTGAAGTTAAAAGAGTAAATTTAAAGAGTAGACATAGAAAAGGGGGAAAATATTCATGGCTAATGGTTAATCGCTAAAGATGGAGTAACCTGATAAATGAAGTGTTTTTTATGGTTGCCTAGTCACTTGGTGCTTGCTTGTGTTCTCTCCAAACCCAAAATTTCTTGCTCATGTCTGGTTAGAGTGGTTCCATTCTATCTCCATATGGTGTGGTGGATAATATGTCTAATTTTCAGCATTCATTGAGACATGGGTCTCGGTATCTTTCCTCTTGACATTTGTGATGCCAATAAGACTATACCTGAGCTGATTGTCTTAATTTCTAATGTGTATGGCCTCTGACTTGTTTCTTTCCTAATAATTTTTATGCGTTCCGTAGAATACTTTCTTTTAGTGCAGAATTGGGATTTTTCAACTAAAACTTCTAAAATGCCTAATACTGATTTTTGCTCTCCGCTGCTGACTCTTACCATTTTCTTTTCAATCTGTCTGCAAGCTTAAAATATTTGTTCCGGTTGCATTCCTTGCTTTTACAATCATGGTGCCAGTTAATTGGACAAATAATACCTTGGAGCTTTCTAATTTGACTTACAGTCAGATAGATAAACTCTCTATATCGAATATTCCATTGGGATCTCATAGGCATGCATTATGTTGCCAGCAAGTTGAGTGCAGTATGTGTTTCTGTGTTAATCTCCATCGTTACCACCTACTTATGGTCTATATTATAAAAATGTTTAAAAAAGACAGAGGGATCAAGCTACCATTTAAAATCATCATAATGTATCATGAAAATTCATTGACAAATAAAAGAGAACATGCAAACACACGAATCTATATAATATGGAGTAGTGATAGAGAACCAACCTGGAAGGAGAAGGTAAGATCTTTGAACGTAAGTTCTTGTGTAAAGGAAAATTTTAACTTACCCAAAGATTGCAGCCCCAAACTGAAATAACACACATTTGGGAAAAAATACATGAGAAGATATTTAAAAATAATATATTAAAAAAGGCACTAAAATTACAAAATAAACAACGACAGCAATACATTAAAAAAGGCACTAAAATTACAAAATAAACAACGACAGCAATACAGTAACACAATATTACATCACAAAATAATTAGCAAGAACGTGACGAACATGTCAATTGGTAAAAAAAACAAATAAAAACTAAAAAGACCTGAAATGGGCACAACATAAATGAAAGAGAGCCAGAGCAGAAAAATTCCAGGACTGGCATTGAAATTCATTTTGACGAACCTCAAGATATAGTTTCCAAGATTCTGAATCAGTTCATCATCCAAAATATTCAGAAGCCTCGCCACCTAGTCGAGAAAGAAATGAATGCATCATTTATCAGCAGACCAATAAGTAAACATGGAAGCAAATCATAGTAACACCATTTATCAGCAGACCAATAAGTAAGAAATGAATGCACCATTTATCAGCAGACCAATAACTACGAAACTGACGCATTCATAAACAAAAGGTAAGTAACCCGTTTAAAAGTAGATCAGAATTTTTTTAACCTATCTAACAATAAAAATATTTCTAAAGCTGGCGAATTCAAGAGGCAAATAATAATGGTGATCATATATGAAAAATAATGATTTAAGGCTACATGAATGAAGCATTCATCAAGAAAATTCATGGAAGATGAGAAAATATTAGAACAGGAAGCTCAACTGAAACAAAAATCCGCAGATCCACAAAGTAATTCATGAAGTAGTAGTAAAAAGATAGACATGATGGAAAAGAAGGCCCATGGTGTAAAATTTCACTTATCTTCTTGACAACCAATACCGCTGCTTCTGTGAGTGAACAGCAAAAACCCGCTTGTTCCTTAAAAAAATTATTCTAGGGAAAATTCAACTCATTCTTTGAGCTAGATAGAACTTTTTTAGAAAAACCAACCAAGCTCAAGAGAAGGTTTTATTCCTCCCCTATCGGGCTAGAAGCTAGCTGAAACGATATGATATTCATATCCCTCATACTGATGTCTCTGCTAGCAAGCCCATGCTATAATCAGTCATTGCAGATGAAGCAAGCTCAGAATTCATATGATGTCATAGAAAAATTCTTATACGCCAATATGAAGTGGTAAGAAACAATATGTCCCTCTTTTCCATCCGATAAACTATTAGACACCAGTTATAGACTAATGAAAACAAATTTAATAAATGCATACTATAGGCACCAAGAAAATGTCTGCTAATAATTTCTGCAAGCAACTATTAGACTCCAGTTATAGACTAATTAAACCAAATTTCATAAATGCATCATATAGGCACCAAGCAAATGTCTCCTAATAATTTCTTATTAAACTGCCTCTATTTCCAATATATATTGACAAATTGACTATATATATCATTCTATATTTTTTTCCCCAACAGTGGACGCAAAAAATAGGCAATAGCAAAAACACATATGAGAACATGCCATATGAGAGCTGAATCTAGAAACACATGAAGGCACTTAAAAAATAGAAAATGAAAATAAGCATCATCAGGATTGTGAGAAGCCATAATCTAAGAAGCTAATGAAATTGATAGAAAAGACTATTCCCAATAAATTACCGAAGAGAGGAGTAGAGTCGCAAGATGATGTATTTTAAAACTAATTTTGGTGCAATATTCTTAATCTATCTCCAACAATCAAAATTTCAGAGGAAGAGCAAACAACAGTTTGCATAAAATAATCTTGCAAGGGAAAATTGGTTAAAGCGCCTCTTAGGTGACAATAGTTTTGTGGCCTGAATTAGATGGATAAGATATCACATAATTGTCAATAGTTGAGTTAGTGGTATTTTAACTTATCAAGGCTTGGGAAACGTACCAATTATAAATTATTATTTTTATTCTTTTCTACGATTGTTATTGTGACACTGACTGTCAATGGTTAGCTTCTTAAATAGTACATCAGTGCATAAAGTAGAAGGCAAACAGCTAGCTAAATACTATCAAACTTGGCGAAGCAGGAAGTGGCCACTTTATGGAGTCACAAAGCCAGCTATATTAATACTGGACTGAAAAGCAATAGGTGAAATGAATTGTCTTTCACCAGAACACACTTAAATTTGTGTAAAGTTTAAAAAAACTTATCGTAACCAAAGTCAATTGGTTGCTGGACAAAGAATTTATATTGAAATTCATTTGGAAAATTAGAAGTGGCTTTAAAAATCAGCAGTGGGGTGCAGTGCGTGTATAAAAGATTATTTAAATAAGGCCCCACATTAAAACTCCATTATATCTACCAAAGATCAAAATTTGTCTTACCTCAATTTGTTGACAATGGAGTTGAGAATGGTGTGGGGGATTGTGTGCACAGGGTTTGCTTCTCCTTCTCTGTAAGCAAAAGAACACCCATATCTTAAAACAGAATAAAAGAATGAGGGTCAACCCCATGCAGTTGAAGAACAACAAAGATGAAGAGGACCCAAGATTAAAAATCTGAGGCTGTAGGACATTAAAGATCCCAGCCCGTAGCAAGCCGAATACGACGCCAAAGATATGAAGCATGAAGCATCCTAAAAAATAGAACACCCAAACAATATGTCCCTCTTTTCCATCCTATAAACTATTAGACACCAGTTATAGACTAATTAAAACAAATTTAATACATTGATCTGTGATTTCATAGTGTCTTGTCATTTTTGTAGCTATAGTCTTGTGATGAATATATTGCCAGCTAACACATGAAGATGATTGATAACGACAAAGGAAATAAAAGGAAAGATCCTTTTGTCTAATGGTTTATTTTCTTTGGATAGTGAGAAGGGAAGATCTTCATTGCAGTATAAGAACATAAAACCCAAATCAATGGTGGAACCGGTTGGTGAGACCATACCACAGTGTAGGACAGATAGGGAGTTATGGCAGACGAACAAAACCAAGCTTGTACAGCAAATCAGCCGCACTTTAAACCACCGACAACCAAAGCAATTGGCCTACCTACCATGGCGTCAATTATAAGACTTCGACCCAGATATGAAGCATGAATATAGTCAATAATAAACCCAAAAATAGAACACCCAGAGACCAATTTTTGAAACCTGAAATCATGACCACCAGAAGTCATCATATCTAATCAAATCCAAGATTTAAACCATGACAATCAGTTACCATATGTAAAAGAGCACGAGTAAAGCTTCAATGGACATTTACATGATGCTTACGTGTTATGACCAAGCTATTACTTGAAAGTCCATAAACAATTACTAACCCAAAAATCCATAGAAATTGGCCAAAAACACACAAAAAAATGATGAAACCTAACAACTGAGACAGAGCCTTGAAAACTCAACAGAGAAGAGTTCACTCGATGGGAACAATTCCCAAGTGCATAGAAAAGTTTGCATCAGATGAAACCTAAAAACTGATTTAATACACAATTAATTTGATATCAAGAGAAGCCACACACTAACCAAAGATAAGCAAGCTCCCAGAAACGGCACCTTGAATTATCAGTAGAGGTAGCAAGTTTTTTCCCAGCAGTAGCAATGCAACCAATAAAGAGAGGATCGCACGGCAAAGGCACAACCTTACAAAAAGCAGAATCAGAGGTCGGTTAACCTTCAAAAGCAAGATCCGACGCTGCAAACACAAGGCACGACCCCAAAAGCAAGATCCGAAGAGAAATTACCAAAGCAGCCAGAGTGAGAACTCATCAAGCAAGCTATAAGCTCACCAAATGCAAAAGAATAGCGAGACACAGCAAAAGTGGGAAATGAAAGACCAACTATTGACTCAGTTAACAAAAGCCAAGAGAAGGAACCGATGTTGTCGTGGGGAAGAAAATACAACCCGAATCGCAAAACTCACCTGTCAGAGAAGACGTCAAAGGACACAGTTGAGCTTCAATGATTTCCCTGGAGCAAAAAGCAGGAGATGAAAGAGAGAGCATAACACATCAAAATGAGGGTTCACGATGTGGGAAAGGTGTGAACGGCGTCGTTGTGGGTATACCGAACATTCGAGATGGATCTGGCAATGGCGACGTTGGCAATGACGTCGATGACGTTTGACTCCGGCAGCGTTTGAATCAACCGAGGCTTGGACGACGTCGTTTTGGTGGACGAAACGTTGCGGGGCAGAAGGAGCCGCGCGATTACGGAAAAAACGGAGACTCGCCGCCAGAGGGGGGCGCTTCTTCCAGGTTTATATATAAGTAATAGAAGTAATAGATGGGCTGGAACATGATAGTGCGCTTGTAAATTGTAATTTTGACATACATGGGCTTGCCAAATGGTCTCTTCAGTCAAAGGCTCAAAAGTGGACGAGTGCCTTCCCAGACACTCGTCTAATAAATCTCGATGGCTTGAGCAGAACGTGGAACCTTTGTGAATATCATCATTCAAGGCTGGCTGTGTTGTTGGCCCTCCGCACATAGTTTTGTTTTTTTATTCGCTTTCCTATTGAGGAAGGCCTTGACAATAAAAAATACTAAAAAAAAATGAAGGCTATCACCATCTGCATGTGCAACCACAAGGCACGTGGGTTGGTCTTGATCCCGAGTTGGAATAAATTCATTGGGACAAATTCCCAAATGAACTACAAGTAAATTAATAATAATTGCTGTTGTAGTGCATATTGATTTGAATTCCATCCTCCCATAATTGACAATAAGCATCAATTTCAAGCTCTGTAGTCTGTACCATTTTTTAGACAAGAAAAATAAGCACATACTACAATTTTTGAGACCAGAAGTACGCATTTTATTGGAAAGTAAATTTTTAGAAAAATAAGAAAACTGAAAGCAAAAGAGAGCCGGAAAAGACCACAGAATTCCTTCTCAGGCTCACGGATTCGGAGGCAGAAGGCGGAGGGTTATAATAGTAAAAAGGAAAATATGGAAGTATTGGATTCGGTGGCGGAGGCGCCAAAAAATTCCCACCATTAGGAGGAGGATAAAACTCACTACCACCGGCAGGCGGAGGGTAAACATACTGCGATGTTGGTGGCGGTGAACCCGAACTTGGCTTGGACGGTGGCGGCGGGAAATCAGATTCCTGTGCCGGTGGCGGTGGAGGATTGTAGACTGCTGCTGGTGGTGGCAAAGGTTGACATGGGTTTTCACAGGCATCACACATTGTGCACGAGATTTGGTCTTTGGACGACCCTGCATTCATAGCCAATGCGAAGCAGTTGCACTGGGAAACGAGAAAATAAACGAGGACGACCGAATCTTGGATTTTCATTGAAATGAAGTCGCAGTTGATCAAAGATTGACAGAATTGATGCCTTGGAGGTTTCGTAAGAGACGGAGATAAGAGGAGAAGGGAATGCAGAAGCTGCAAGTGGTGACCACAGGCACTTGTATGCTGAGTTTTCCTTGTAATCTACGCGTTTTAGGAAAAAGAGAAGGCCACCTCCCCCAGAAATGATGATGGAAGCTGGGATTCCAAGGAATCCAAATTAGTAGGGCTTTGCCTTAGTGTGTGTGTAACTTGTAATCGAATCAAAACTGTTCGGTTTTACGAGTCAAAAAAGTATGAAGGGCTGAAAGGTGGTGCGAGATTATTTATGGTTGTAATTGTTTAGTTTCCAAATACTTAGGAAGATTGAGTTGGATGGACTTCAATACGTGGAATCAACGAAGAAGGAAAGTAACGTGAATGTCTCTCAATGTCAGATGTTTCGAAGTTGGCAAATGTATAACAAATGCACTTTCGAGAAACAATTTGCACAAACTTTTTGTTTTTGTTTTTGTCTGGTATACTGTAGAGAGTGTATGGTAATTGACAAAATACATTGATTGATGACATACCAATTAACAACTATGTCAAACACCAAAGTGAAAAGTGTTTATGATAAAATCAGATCACTCAGATATATCTGTGGAATTCTAGCTTACAAAAAAGCAAATGAAATGGAGAACATGTAACTAGACGAGACAAGCTTAGTTGTTGTTCGTCTTGGCTTATTCTTCATCAATTTTTCACAAGAAGTTTTAGCGTTTCCAAACATAATTAACCCAGAAGAGAAGCTCAAATTGACGTGACATCCTAGAAGAAACTCCAACAAGCCACCAAGACAGAGACCAACGTCACGATGCGATTCAATTCAAAACACAAATAAGCAGAGGATGTTGGAGCAAATGCTTTATCCGGTGGAACATCTAAATGTGGCTGAGGCGGAGGCGATGCTTTTATCACAGCGGATCCTGGTGGCGGTGGCGGTGGGGGTGGAGGGGGAGGAGGAGGTGGTGGAGGTGGGGGTGAAGGGGGAGGAGGAGGTGGAGGTGGTGGTGGAGGAGGGGGAGGTGGTGGTGGTGATGGAACTGTTTGTGGTGGAGTTGGTTTCAGGGGCGATGTTTGGCACAGAATCCCACAATCATAAGGCATTGGACTTGCTTCTCTATGGTTCAGTACAGATTTTTTTTGTTGAGCGAGTGAATTGCATTTTCCTGAGAATATAAACAAGAGCAGAAGGCATACAAACACTGTTCCCATTGAGGTTTTTCGTTTTTATGCGACCAATTGAAGCAGAAGAAGCAACCTACAATGTTAGTGTTGAAAAAACAGAGTATGACCCAACACAAAGTAGAAATATAGAGAGTCAATTAAGACAGAGCCAGTAGAGATAGCAGAGTAGAGGTTGCTCATCAATTTGACTATGTATCAGAAGCTTTTAAGGATTGTATCCATTTTGTTTCGACAAATGATCTTCTTTTATCACCAATTTATAGGAAAAAACTAGCTGGAGTATGAGAAGGCTAGCGTGTGTTTATGAGCATACATTTTGTGCGACAATTTCCATTTCCATTTCCATTTCCATCTAATTAGCAATTACAAAAACATGGGTTCCTGATTCTTGTGAAGAGTTCCGACTAAGTACAATTGTAACGTTCCATTTTCTTGCCTATCAAACACGAGCAAAATAGAAACGAAAGGAAACTAAAAACGTGGTCGTTTAATCTCCAAGTATCATATTAGTCCTAACCAAAGACGAGAAGAGTAGTCTATGAAAACTAAAACGCTTTTCTTTGCCGTCATGTACAGCTCTTGAAGAATGGATCCATGCAAATGCTAAATACAATTGTCTCATTATTTTCTTATTATTACAAGGCAGAGGAGCATAGCATTACTAGGACGTCTCCTTTCAACTTTATTTAATGCAAGTAAAACAAGCTAAACGTTTTATGAAACAATGCATAATTCATGTTAAAGGTATTAAGTGCCGATTTAAACTAGTTTTTAATTAACAATTTAGTAACTTTGCTAGATTAATTTCCTCTTCTTTATTTTATTTTATTCACAATGTCATTTCTAATTCAAAGAGAGAACACAACAAGAAATAAAAATAAGCCATTACCATGACACATAATCGTGTGATTAAACAATTAATCACCGTCTCAAAACCACTCCCCTCTCAACACCCTCAAAACCTTCCCATGAGGGGTATCAGGATCACCTCGCATCGCATTCTCTCTCCAAATCCTCCTCGCTCTCTCTATTGCCTCCTCGGCAGTGTCCAGCTGCTCCGGCAGCCAACAAGTCAGATTTCGATCATCCTCTGGGTCGGCAGTTCCATCTGTAGCCCGCGTTATAGGCTTTCTGCTGTCAACCACCTGAATCTCCGACAACGGAGACGCCTTGTGATGCCTAAAGTATTCCTTGTCATTCTCTGTTTCGGGTTCCCTGTCTGCGTCCTTAGGGTATGGCGTTCCATCTATCCCTGCACAACTTACCTTTTCAAGTATTTGGGCAGCTGTGGTTCTGCGCTTTTGTTGAATAATTGGTTCGACTGGGATGTTCACGGGTGTGCTCTCGAGACGAGGATATGGGGCAGACGGAGGCTTCTGCGGGACAAATCGATATGTTCCTTCGATTCGTTTTTGCTCTGTTTCAGGTTCTTGTTTGGCAGGTCTAGCCTTCGCATTTTTCTCTACCCCCTGTTTTACAGTAAGATAAATATCGAATAAATAAATGAATTGATTTATGGGTAAAATTGATCGCCATTATTTCTCAACCTGCGATCGGCTAATCACCACCATATTATAATTACCAGAGAAAAATCGTACAAATTTTAAGTGCAAAAAGTGATTGAGAGAGATGGAAATCATTACCTCAGATTCCCCATACTCCTCCGCTGGATTGACTTGACTGTCATCTGTGTAGTGAACTGCAGCAGTCCAGCCACCACCCGAGACCACCGCAAGTCTTCGAAATAGAGACTGATTGTGGGCTGCCCAACACGACCTGTTTACGACGGTGGTTGCTAGTCTTGATTGCATTTCTCCTGTTCAGAATTGTTTCCCTTCTACGGTTTGCCTGATTTGAGGGATGTTCTCTCGAGACAAATAAGCGAACATGTGGCGATCTAGAAAAAGGCACTGAGGAGAGGTGGACTACACGTGGCAGCAGATTATCGTTTGATTCGTTTGTCATCTAATGTACTAGTTGCCAGATGGACCTAGAAGCATTTAGAACTTGCTACTTCTTTATTAGAGTCAACTTGAAGTCTCTAGCAATATTGAAAACTGGTCAGTATAGTCATGATTTTTGTAATCGTTAGTTAATGTGGGTTTTTTTTCTCTCTTCTTCCCGATTACTGTTAATGGTTCAGCAACTCTGCAAGCATTTATTTCAGAAAACCTTGTCGAGGGGAATTAATTAAATAATGAAAATGATGGATCATTAATTAATCAAACTCTAATAAGAGTATCTACTACTACTTTTAAGTTGCAGAAACTACCACATAACTTTCACATAGGGGCATTATACAGAAGTATTGGAAGATAAAGCCATTAACAGAAGAGCTGCTTCCACCTCCTTCAAAGGTGATCCAATTCCAATATTAGAAGAACGACGTCGTTTACTACTCTTGCGTCTCTTCTTCTTCTGGTGCTGCGCCACAACCTCGTTCCTCCTCTTCTTTCTGTATCTAATTCCACACGCGTTGCAGAGAGACTGTACCGAGACAAAAAAAAAAGAAGATTGAATTATAGATTGAAGAGGCCATTAATAAAGCAAAATAAAGAGAGTACGTACACGTGGCCCATCAGGACCTCCTCTCCAAAGAGGAGTTTCTGTGGCTTGGCAATCTTTACATCTTCTACCATTGGTGACCTCCGACGATGACTCTGAAACCTGTCCAGAGAAGGAAGAATGAATTAAATGGAAGTAAGTGAACACATCTCAATGGATAGTACGAACCATTTTGAAGCTCCAGATGCGATCCCTTGTGTGGGGATAGGGATCGATACCAGAAACAGCCTGAAATTATGCAGGTTCAGTTGTTTTTGGACAAAATTAATTTATACTGAACGAAACTGAAGGAAAAAAACAAAAGAATCAAAGAAGAGACGTACGAAAAGACGAGTTTCGGCCCATAAATTCCGGGCCCATATTCGCCGAACAGCTAGATAAGTTTTTTTCCTTTGTATTTTTGTTTTTAAGCCCAATCATAAGAGCAGCATCAAGCCCACGAATCCGGATAAATGGGTAACTCATTATTCAATGTCCTCTTACGAGCCCACGAATCCAGGCCGGCCCAAAATCATAGAATTAGAAACCACTCTCCATTCTCATGTCATAAAAATTAAAAAAAAAAATACTGGCACCGTCCAATCAGTCAGCCACAGCTCAAATTAAGTACCTCTCAGTTTGTGTTGAAGGCAAGCAAGGGTTTTTGCCTATTTGCACCAAACAAGGACAAGTTCTGTGAGATAGTTGTGCTGTGGGTTCAATACTCACAAGAGAGACAGTAGTTAGAACCTTCAACAATTAATTACAATAATGCTAAACAAAGGCTAGAGTCACCCCACCAAAAGTGACAGTAAGATTAGGTAGCCCATCTAAAGTCCTATAATGGGCGTCCTCGATACACTAAAATTACATATCAACGCTTTCTGTATATCATGCTACAAATGAACCAGTCAACTAGTGTTAATCTGTTCTTCAATCTTTACAATCGCTTCAGTCTATCCGTCGGTCCATGTTTAGAGCACAAATCAGAAAGAAATGCAAAGAGAGCAGCCATCAAGCACATT
Source organism: Euonymus europaeus (assembly GCA_963580455.1). NCBI lineage: Eukaryota > Viridiplantae > Streptophyta > Magnoliopsida > Celastrales > Celastraceae > Euonymus > Euonymus europaeus. The sequence goes on from OY756964.1 coordinate 2,074,158, forward strand.
AGCCATGAAAAGACAATCCCAACCCAGTCAATGATGTTTTTCTTTGGGAAGTGGCCTCTGTCCGAAATGAGCAATGCCCTGTATACAGCTTCAGCTAAAGCAAATGCGGTAATAGGGTCTGATTCTTCAGCAAGAAAGCCATACTCTGTGAGGCAGACTATGTCATACACTCCATTTGTCTCTGATATGTCCAAACGTTTGCATATTTTGATCCTGACATCAATCCTCTCCTCAGTTGTCAACATGTCTCCGTGTGTCAGGATCAGGATCGGTTTCTCATCTACAGCCACAGAGATGAAAACCCAAATTCATTATGGCCTTAATATTTCTATTTAGAAGGTAACCATGGCACCAACATATAATAATACAATATTCAAGCTAAGCCCATTTTTTATGAGCTCACTATTCTGATATAGTAAATGGCAAAGGTCATCCTTTGTAAGCTCTAACTTATACAAGACTTGTACAACTTAATTCACTCTCGTATCTATATCTACGTTGTGAAGTACTATTTGGAGGTCCAATTTATAATATGAGACCATAATGTTGGAGAACTATGGATTACTTTCCAGGGGAGACTATTTATCAAGAAATGAAAGGGAGGGAAGAACTTACTGCACAATCTGAATGCACAGGAGCAGAAGAGTTCTCTGGTGGCCTCCAAAGGCTTGGAATCACTAGCTTTTAAGGCTTTATAAATCTCAGCCATGTTAGCCACTACCATTGCACAATTCACTCTCCTCACCATGAACTTTGAAGAGGATCTCAAATTAATGATTTCTTCTTCATCCTCTTTCATCAATTCCTCATCTCCTGACCTTAAGCATAACTGGTTATGGTAAACCCCATCATTCATCCAGCTAGACAGTTCCTCCATAGCCTCTTTAAGATTACCATAATCAAACCCCCTTGAATCAAATACACAAAACCCATTTCGCATCGACCTCATCACGTTGTGCTCTTCCATGTACATTGTTGTGTAATTGGAAGCAATTCCTGAAAGAAAGAAAAAAAAGCATAACCAGATATTCAGTGCTCACCGATATTTTTTTTTTCAGTTTTTTAATAAACAGTTGGTATACAATTATACAAACCTGAGGACGTTTGGGCAAAGGGTACTAGACCAGAGCGGCCAAGGACACTGTACATGAGGTTCACAAGCGAGCTCTTGCCAGAACCTCTGAAACCCACCAAGAGAATGGTGTTAACAGGTGGAAAGTCCATGTCTTCCTTTCTGATACCTCCAGTGGGTACCCAAAAATCACCTGAACCATACCCAACAAGCTTGTGCCGAACCTCGTTCAACCCATCATCCGCAATCAAAGCCAATCTCTCCATCTCTCTCAGAACTCTAGCTCTAGGTGTGAGTCCTGAAATGCTAGGCGGCTCAAGCTTCAGCTTGACGCATTCTTCGAATTTAGCTGCTGATCTCCACCAACAGTGCCCCATTTTCGACGAAATAAACTCTTCTTCATCGCTGAAAGATATCTGGCTTTTCATTACTTTTCTATTTCCGCAGCATTCCTTTTACATCTACAATGAAGGGCAGATACAGTGGAGTGTAGAATCCCTTGTATTGCTCAGTCTAAACTTTAAAATAATAGATGACATGATGACAAAAGAGTACTGCATAACTTCGTTGGATACTGAAGTGAAGGTTATTTCCTAGCTCTTTCATGTCTCCATACAAGTAGTATCACGTTGGACTACTGAAGTGAACTTCGTGTAACGTCTCTAGCCACAAACTAACCAGCTGGAAAGGGTACAGACCGTATGACTTCTTCATTGGTGGGATGTCAGGTCCCGTATGGCTTCTCTTGTCAAATGAAAATATAGTTTTTTTTTAAGGAAATGAAAAGGGTTTTGATAAATCAACCCCTGTTAAAATTTAAATTGGGTCATATCCTTATTGCACAAAAAATCAGCCACATATTTATTCAATTATTAATATAATTCTCACAATATATTCACATTAACGAAACACAAAATTTAATACAATTTTTTCCTTTCCCATAGCAAGACCATCACTATTCCATTCCTTCATTTATTTCTAATTTCTCAATAAAATTACACCAAAATCAATATTGAGTCTCACATCTTTTATAAAAGTTAAGCTACATACTCATCCACATCATCAAAACACATTTATCAATACATTTATATCAATAAAAATGCATATTCTCATACATTATCTCATCTTAAACAAAAATACACCATTACCATATTATTTGGGAAGGAGGGGAGGAGAAGAAAATTTGAAGGGGAATAAAAAATATAGGGAAAGAGAAGTTAATTTTATCATGTTATCATTGATATAAATTTATATAAGTATTATTATATGTTTATTTATTTATATATATTAGTATTATATATATTATTATATAACTTTATAAAATAGCAGGTGGCTCCCATGTTTTATAATTATAGATAAAATTGCATGGGACCCACATACTACAGAACAATTATATATTTGAAATGAATTGGAAATTATTGAGTCCGATCGGCTAACTTGCTTTTTGTCGTAGATTTTCCTTCCAAAAATGGGAGGAAAAAGAAACAACTACTGGACTCACCATATTTTTCTCTCAAAATTTACTCCCAAATTTCACATCTTGTTCACAACAGTATACTTATTAATTATCTTCTCAATTTATCCCAATATTTTGCTCCCCTCATTTTTCCTCCCTTCCAAAACAATACCACATGTGCTCCAAAGTCGCCCTAATAGGCTTACTTTTGTCAAATCAAAAGGAATAATTATGAACCCCTTCTATCTCACACATTTTTGTACATGAATTATTATTAATAATATTTTACTTAAACATTAAAATTAATAATAAATAATAAAAGTTTTATGTGCTTTTATTTAGTTTGAATTTAATATTAATATTCATAATAAATTAAATTTATAAATAATTCATAAACAATAATATATATTTCTAAATAATAAAAAACTTTAAAAATTACAAATAAATTATACCTAAAAGCTTATAAACTAAAGTTATTTTCGCAACTAATAATAAGCTTTATCAAACGGGCGTGAAGCTTATTTTTACTAAGGAGCAGGGTGCATTTATACGCTCCCCTCATCGAACCAATGACTCATTTCCTGCAAAAAATTTAATGTTTATTTTATTAGGTTTTTTTTAGTATATTTGACAAAAGAAACCTAACTAGGAAGAGGGATTCATTCGAGATGGATTCATTTACCAAAACCCATTACAAAAATAAAAAATTCACATAACTCAATATAGTAACAAATGATATTACCAAAGCAAATTAAATTTATAAATAATTCATAAACAATAATATATATTTCTAAATAATAAAAAACTTTAAAAATTACAAATAAATTATACCTAAAAGCTTATAAACTAAAGTTATTTTCGCAACTAATAATAAGCTTTATCAAACGGGCGTGAAGCTTATTTTTACTAAGGAGCAGGGTGCATTTATACGCTCCCCTCATCGAACCAATGACTCATTTCCTGCAAAAAATTTAATGTTTATTTTATTAGGTTTTTTTTAGTATATTTGACAAAAGAAACCTAACTAGGAAGAGGGATTCATTCGAGATGGATTCATTTACCAAAACCCATTACAAAAATAAAAAATTCACATAACTCAATATAGTAACAAATGATATTACCAAAGCAAATTAAATTTATAAATAATTCATAAACAATAATATATATTTCTAAATAATAAAAAACTTTAAAAATTACAAATAAATTATACCTAAAAGCTTATAAACTAAAGTTATTTTCGCAACTAATAATAAGCTTTATCAAACGGGCGTGAAGCTTATTTTTACTAAGGAGCAGGGTGCATTTATACGCTCCCCTCATCGAACCAATGACTCATTTCCTGCAAAAAATTTAATGTTTATTTTATTAGGTTTTTTTTAGTATATTTGACAAAAGAAACCTAACTAGGAAGAGGGATTCATTCGAGATGGATTCATTTACCAAAACCCATTACAAAAATAAAAAATTCACATAACTCAATATAGTAACAAATGATATTACCAAAGCAAATAAGATACGTAAATAAAAACCAAGGAATTCTGAAACATATTACTTTAAGCAACGAATACCCATCTTGGTTTCCAACATCAAATAAGCAATTTATCTTCTTAATAAAACTAGGAGCTTATCTGCAAAAATCATGGAAAGGAGGAACATAAAAACAAAAGCTCAAAAAAGAAATGACACTTTCTATTCTCCTCCTGTTTCTTTGATGTAATAAAACCAGTTTTAAGCATAGATTGGGATCGCTAGTTGCATGCCCAGCCTCAGCCTGTATAAAGAATAGTCGACTAGGGGAAAAGGGGGTAAAAATGCCGAGTTTTGCCTTCAACGACCAAGAACTGCAACCGTTCCTAATCATACAAAAAATCCCAAAATCTGTGGCTTCACATTTGTTTTTATTCAATTACCGCAAGCAAAAGAAGAGAGCAGCATTAGTAATAGACCCTCTTCATGGACTCATCCAACATCAGGAGACCGGGACACTATGCTTCATTCCAACAAAGGAAAGATCCTGCAAAAACCAAGAATGAAATAAATATAAAAGAGCACCACACTCAACTTCAAATAAAATGTTAACTGATGTCGCACACAGTGCTCCATCCTCCTATCATACATATTTGAAATATCAGAAAGATTGGTTACAGCTTATAAATGTCCTCTACACATACAAAAGACCTGAACATAATGTGTAAGTTATATTATGTTTAGTGCACAGGTGAGATTGCTGTAGGCTATAGCCTGGTCCCACTAAAAAAGTGTGGTCTAAATGAAAGTTCAATTGCTTAATACATATCCAGCAGAAGGATCATTTGTAAGCAATTAAGGCTCAGAATTATTAATACATACATACACTCAACAAACAAAAACCGATAAATGGGATTGCGGCTATTCGTCAAGCATTCAATAACAAAGGCAAACAAAAAGTAGCGATTAGTCTCCAGTACCGTTCCTCATAAACAAAAGGTTCATTGATAATCAATATAGTCGACCTTTCAGTAGTAAAGTTGAATACCTTCAACTGAAGCTGAATCCTCCAGAAGGAACAGGATGTTCACTGCCTCCAAAGTGAAACGAAGACTGGGCAGCATCACCTGGAGGCAAAGGCTCATCCTCCTCCTCCAGCCAATATGTCTCAAGGATCTTCACTGTTTTCTCATATATTTCATTGTTGTCATGATTCTGAAGACTTTCAATCTTATCTAAACCCTCAGCATCATCAATCATTTGTGCATACAGATTAACATCTCCTGTTTTACCGAAGCTCTTCTCAGCTTCCCCAACCTTCAGAATATTCTCAAGGCCTTCCAAGCACACAGAGACAATTCTTACATCAGGACAAATCAAGAGATCACACAGTGGCTTGATACATCCCTGGGATACCAAGAATCTGTGTTGCACAAACAAACAAACAAATCTTTTACTTTAAAACATGGGTTAAAAGATGCCAATATGTGGCTCAAAACAGGAGGGGCGGTAAAATTAACGCCGTCGTTAAAAGACGAGGATATAAAGAAAAAATATATATACATGATTTGCTCATGAGAACCACCAGATGTGGCGTTTGAAATTGCCCAGGCAGCTTCTTTCTTGATATCAAACTCAGCATTTTGAAGCAATTGAACAAGTGGAGCAATGATGCCAGCCTCGATCACAGCCTGCACAAATTCAGTGTACATATACCACAACGCGACAAGGCATAAACAACAAAAAATAACTAAAACTCATAAGTTCCCCATGCCGCTCCTAAAAAAATGAACCAAACAAAAAGAGAGCGCAAAATTTGACTGAGCTCGAACATTCTAAGAAAAACTCAAGGAAAAAACAAAACTATCACCATACATTAAACACATCTTAAAAATAACTGTGAGAAGTTGTAGTTCCTCTGTCACACAGATGAATAACCTGTATTTGATTAACATTTCCAGCTGTAATATTAGAGATTGTCCAGCACGCTTCCTTCTTGATGCTCTTCTTATGATTATTGGTCAGCAGGTTCACGAGGCATGGGAGAGCTTGATGCTCAATTATGCACTGGCAGAAAAAATGCTAGAAATATCAGATCATTCATTCGTAAGATAGAGCAGTATAGAACGGGAAACTTGAATCAGCCAAAGTCATTACGAAACATAAAAAAAAAACCCACTGGCCTTACCATCTATAAAATTTATCCTGCTAAAAAGCGGAAAGAAGTAAAAACAATGGTGACTGGGCCCACATATAAGTACCTGAGTCTGCATATCATCTCCAGTAACGATATTTCCAATAGCTCGCAGGGCAGGAATGAGCACTGTAGGAGATGGATGACTAAAAAATAGATATGTTGAAACATTCAGCTTTCAGGACAAAGAAATGGAGAATTTTTTTCCACATATATGAAAGAAAGTTTAAAACTCACAGAAGAAGTTCAACAAGTCGAGGGCAGACTCCTGCATCAATAACAGCTTGGATTTTTTCATTCGTACCGTCTGAGAGATATGACAGTGCCCAGCAGGCATCTGTAAGGACTTCCTCGTCCTTTGAATGTATAAGGCGCTCCAGAGCTGGGAGAGCAGGCTGTGTCTGCTTAAATGAATTTCAAAAGCTCGAAGTCACTAGCAATAATATCAGTTGTGAGGAGTGTGACCAGAAGAATTGCACATATTGCTGACAGCAGTTTCTCTTTAAAATCTAATTATCTAACCTGATCAAATGGAGGCTGCGGTTTGCCTCTGCAGAAGTTCGATAATGTCCATGTTGCATTCCTTAGCATAGAAAGCTTTGCATGCTCATTGAATTGAGCCAACAATGGCATCAAGGCCCCTTGACCAAGGACTAGATTACGACATTCAGGCGAGTCACCTGCAATGTTACCTAATGCCCAAACAGCCTACAACTCCAAAGACAAGAACCATTAGACAATCCACTAGACAGTTATTAAAAGTATATGTCAAACACAGTACAATATGAAAAATACAAATACGGCATCAATGCATAGATGGCTGGTTTACCTGTTCCCTCACATCATCATTGGGAGAACTTAGAAGATTAACAAATATCGAGACAGCTCCACTATCAATTACAACCCTGGTATCTTGTGATGTTCCAGATGCAATATTTGTGAGCGCCCACGCTGCTTCAAACTTCTCAGAAAGTAAAAATTGAAGACGGCAATTAATAAGGTGAAAAGATAAAAACATAGGCACAAATATAAAACTGGATAAAGCCAAACAACAAGGTATGAGCTCACACCTGAAGCTTCGGCAAATCATTCCTAGTAAGAAACTGAACAAAGCGAGGAACGACCCCAGCTTGTATAACTTCATTAATTGGAGGACTGCGTTCTGAATAAAAACTCAACATAAGATAAAATTTTGCCAGCAAGACAAGAAAGAAAGACGGTTAAAAAGAAAAGCAACCTATGGAAAGAATCTTTCGGAAGTAGGTGGTAGCCTCAAGCTGCTTATTATTGTCTTCTGACCAAACATCAGCAACATTTACCTGGAGACTTTCCAACTACAATTGAATTATACAGAAGAAGTGAGTCCATATTTTTCAACCATAATAGATAAATAAACAAATAGATTATGGTTTATGACAGCAAGTGTAACTCCAATTTATATGGAATTAGCATACGAATTCAATTCCAATTGCATAATTTAATTTGTTTAAATGTCCCCCATTCAAACCAAAATTGAAATTCCAAAGAGTACTGCCAAACCTATCATCCAGTAACAACAGAGATCCTCAAAATTTGTGCAATAGCTTCTTCCCCAACTACTACGAAAAGGGGGTAAAAACAAACTAAGAAATAGCCCTAATCATCTCAAGGATCACAAAATTCAAAATAAAAGAAAAAAAACACGAAAAAAATAGCCAAACTATAATTATTGAGAGATTGACATAGGGGGCACCTTGTTCACGGTCGCAGAAGCGGGGTCAGCCAGAGATGAGGAGATTTGTTGCTGACCGATGAGTCCTTCCCTTCGCTTCTTCAGCAAGCTCTCTTCCCTCTTGTTCTTCCGGATCTCAACCAGGTTGTCCTCTCTCCTTCTCCTTCCCTCATCGGCATCCACCGCAACCTTGTACCTGTTCCGCCGGACCTCCGTCCTCTCGCTCGGCCTCAGCGACATGGCTTAATAGAACGCAAAGAAGAGAGAATCAACTAGGGCAACGGAAGCGAAATATTGGTTACTCGCCGAGAGAGTAGAGCGAGCGTGAGAGGCCATCTGAGGGTAGAAATGGTGGTGTATATGTCGCAAAGGGTTTCAACGACCTAGAGTGATGGGAATGTGGGCCTGGATGAGGGATTATTAACGAAAACGCCACTGATTTTGAATTTGAAACTCGTGACTTTCTCTCGCGTACCGTTGCCGAAATTAGAAATATTATATAAATTCCGCCACCGATTTTAAAATATAAGAAATTCATTTTGAAGTTAAATCAGATAAAAATTGATTATGTTCAATTTTTTTATTTTTTAAAATGGGATAGTAAATCTAATGATGCCAACATTCATCTCATTAATAGCAAAATTACTCCCAGCGCTGCAAACCAAAGTCATGAGAATAAGATAGTAGACACAATAACAACAAAGTTAAGAATCTCACGTGCGGTGAGTTTTCTCTCAGTTTGGTGTGTATCCCTCCTTTGAGTTTCTTGGGAGTTGAGCGCCAGTGCAACAAGAAGAAGATGGAATCAATACTAAAATCAATGGAATTTTTTTCACTTATCACTGAAGAAGACATAGTAGTAGAGATTGATGATACTTAGATTGAAGAAAATTTAGCCATTTTTCCAAACTCCTTGGTGGAGAGATCTTGGTGCTGAAGGTAGTCAATAACAAAGCCTTCCAATCCACGATTCGTAGAGTTTGGGAGTGGGGAATGAAGTACGGATCCTCAACTTTGGACCTAATGTCTTCTAGATTGTCTTTCCAAACAAATTCACTATTTCTCGAGTGTTGAAAGAAGGGCTTTAGTCCTTTGATAATCATATGTTAATTTTGAAGAGATGGAAAGTGGGTATGACAGCCTCAAATCTCCATTTTGATTCAATCTCGATGTGGGTTCATGTATGAGGCCCTCCACTTGTCTGTCAGACTTCTGTAGTGACGAAACTCATTGGCAACACAATTGTCTCTTTTGTCTCTAGAGATAAAAGGACATATGCAAATATATTTCACGCTTATCTAAGACTCGAGGTGACCATGTCTTTGTCTAAACCCATTAGTTGGGGTTGCCTCTTGAAAACCCCAAGAGGAGATTGTGTCTGGGTTAACCTAAAATATGAGCGTTTATATGATTGTGATATCATCAACCATGAAGAAAAGCAGTGTGAAAATAAGTTTACTGATGCACGTGCTAATAATATATGTCCATATAAATATGGATCTTGGCTGACCACGGAGAGGGTGTGGAACTGCAGATCTCATTCCCCATCCGATTCACAAGGGGGTAAAAGCTCGGAGGGAAACAGAGGCTCAGTTAATTCCTCAGCACATATGACTCCTAGTCTCACAGGTAGTGAAGCTCAAGCCAGTTCGACAAACATAAATTCAGCTATGAGTAGAGCAGAGACTTTGGCTGCTATAAGAGAAAGTCTCATCATTACTCTAACATAAAACATAGGTACAAATTTGGTAAGGGAGGTGTCTACTCTAGAGGGGTCGAAGGATGGTGATTTGGGGTATATGTTGGTCAACTCTCACAAACTGATGCCCATGGTAGTGGAAAAATTAGCAAACTCCACCAATTCATATTCGTGAATTTCGAAGAAAATGATCCGAGTTAAGGATCAAGCTTGCCAAGCCAAAGATTTTCCAATGCAAATTATGCTGACTAGATCAAAATACTCAGCTGATTTACTTAATCCAGGATATACGAGGAAGGTTTTCCACCACAAACAGAGGGAATTTTAGAGCCCAAGCGACATAGGGCCTAGGATGGTGGGGGTAATCACTGTCACTTTGATTTATCAGGCTTATGATGATTAGCCACGTCGGGAGCAATGAAAACATTATTTTGGAACTGTTGGGAACCCTCATACAAAAGCTATTCGTAAAATTATCCGACTCCAAGATCCTGATTTAATTTTTCTGTTTGAAACAAAACTATCTCATTTTGATGCTCTGCAAATTCGTGACAATTTACAGTTTTCTAATGGCTTTATGGTTGATCGTGTGGGTCTTGGTGGAGGTTTTTTTGTTTTGGAAATCCTTTGTTGATGTTTAGGTGTTGTCCAACTCTCTATTTCATATTGATTCAATAGTTACTTTACCCGATGGTATTTGACGGAGGTATTTTTTGTTGTGGAAATCCTTTGTTAATGTTCAAGTGTTGTCTTACTCTCTATCTCATATTGATTCAATAGTTACTTTGCCCGATGGTATATCTTGCCGCTTGACAAGATGTTATGGTCATCTGATTTCAAGTAGATGTTCTTAATTTTGGAATCTAATGTGCAGTATCAAATTAGCCTCCACTCTCCCATGGATATGTGGTGAAGATTTTGATGAAGTTTTATCTTATAGGAAAATTCGTGGCGCGACTTATCTCTCAGAATCTTTTATGCAAAATTTTTGGAACACGTTGAATGATTGCCAACAACTAGATTTGGGTTTCTCCGGGTCTCCCTTTACTTGGTGCAACAAAAGGTGGTCAGATGGGCTAATAGAGAAGCGCCTGGATAGAGTGGTAAGAACTTTGTTTTGGCATAATTCATTTACTTCTTTTCTGGTGGAACACCTTATGTCTACAATGCCATAACACTCTCCTATTCTTCTGTGTGATTTTATAGAGAGCACAGGTGGTTCAAGTGTTTCAAACAAAGTGACGGTTCTTATTTGAAGAATATTGGACACACCACCCTAATTATGAATCCATTCTCTCTCAGGCCATAAGGGGGCCAATGGTCGCATGTCTACAGGACACCTTTGTTCATATCCAGCAATGCACGGACCATTTACAAAATTGGAAAATGAATACTATTGGGCACTTGCTAGCTCAATTGCATTTCTTGGAAAGAAGGCTACATCGGTAAGAAATGAACATGGTTTTGGGAGAATTTACAGCAAACAATGTAGTATTGAAAGGGAACTTAATGAGTTGTTTGTATGCTAAGAAGTGGGATGGAAATGACGAACCCGTCAAGAATGGTTGAAAATTGTAGACTGCAATACTCGATTTTTTCACCAAAAGACATCTCAACAGTAACGCAAGAATTCCATTACTAGACTCCGCCTCATGGATGGGTCCATTACATCAGATATCTCTACGATAGATAGTTCAATAACATCCTATTTCACTGATATATTCACATCTAAACCTTATGTTCCCATCCCATCGTGTTTTGTAAATCATCCTAAAGTTGTCTCCACAAAGTTGAATACCACTCTTCTTGCTCCATTCACCCCTGCAGATGTGAAAAACAACTTTATTTCAAATGGTCCCTACAAAATCTCTAGGTTATGATGGAATGCCTGCTCTTTTCTACCAACGTTACTGGCATATTGTCAGTGCTTCAGTGATTTTAACAGTATTGGAATTCCTAAATGAAGATAAATTTTGGGATAAAATCAACCATACTCTCATTGTGCTTATTTCGAAGATCAATAATCTAGAATCAGTCTCCCACTTTCGCCCTATTATTCTATGCACAGTGTTATACAAAATCATTGACAAATGTTTTTGCAATCGTATGAAGGGTCTCCTGCCTAGTATCATTATTGATTCGCAGAATGCATTTGTCTCGGGTAGACTAATTTCTGATAACATTATAGTGGATAACAAATGTTTACATTACATGAGGGGCTTAAGACATAGTAGAGATGGCTACATGGCTCTCAAATTGGACCTTAGCAAGGCATACAACAGGGTGGATTGGAGTTTTCAAGCCGAAATGATGAAGTTTATATGGTTTGATTTGAAATGGAATAATATTATTCTTCAATGCATTACCTCAGTCTTCTTCTCAGTTGTGATCAATAGGTCTCTATGTGGCAATATTAAACCTTCCAGTGGATTAAAGCAAGGCGACCCATTATCTTCCTACATATTCCTTTTCTGCACAAAGGGTCTATCCTTTTTGATTCGTCAATCTCTGGCCTGTCAATCTTTACGTGTTATCATGGTATGTCGAGGTGCCTTAGTAATATCTTATTTATTATTTACTGATGATAGCTTATTATTTTGCAAGCAAATTCGAGAGAAGCTACTGAAGTTCTCAATTTATTGCGGCCTTATATAAACGTATCTCTGGCTAGAGTATTAATCTAGAAAAATCCGCAGCATTCTTCAACAATAATATCCACAATGATGTCTGAAAATGCCTTTTTTCTTAATTGGGTATGACCAATTTCATCGAAAATGCTAAATATTTGAGCCTTTCGATCTTGGCAACTAGATCTAGAAGAGCAATGTTTAGTTACATAAAAGAGTGAGTTTGGAAGAAAAATTTTAGGTGGAAGGAGAAATTCTTATCCCAAGCAGGAAGAGGGGGATTGATTAAGGCGGTAGCTCAAGTTGTCTCATGCTAGGCCATGAGCTTATATAAATTTCCAACGGCCCTTTTGTGATGATTTGAACTAACTTATTCACAATTTTTGGTGGGGTAAAAAATTGGAGGAATGGAAAATTGCTTGGATAGGCTGGAAGTTCGTATGTACTCACCAATCTTTGGGTGGTCTGGGCTTTTGAGACATGCGGTCTTTTAATAAAGCTCTTCTAGCCAAGCAAGGTTGACGTCTCATCCATGTTAGCATGTGTCATATAGTCTATGGGCATATATGTCATTATCTATTGAGTCTTGTACTTATATATATATACATGTTGAGAGAATAAAAAATAATGATTTTTCTAACCTAAAATTATGTTGGTATCAGAGCCGCCGCACTCTTCCTTCTTTTTCCTAGCCCTAGCCGCACATATATGCCCATAGACTATATGACACATGCTAACACTCCCCCTCAAGTTGGAGCAAAGATATTTCTCAAACCCAACTTGCCAAGAGATTCACGGAACACCTTAGTTGAAACAACATGCGTCAATACATCGGCCAACTGCTCTTCAGTCCGCACAAACGGTACCTCTACCAGTTTGATGTCAAGTTTCTCATATGTTGAGGTTGATCGACACTTCATTAAGGAGAAACTTGACATCAAACTGGTAGAGGTACCGTTTGTGCGGACTGAAGAGCAGTTGGCCGATGTATTGACGCATGCTGTTTCTACTAAGGTGTTCCGTGAATCTCTTGGCAAGTTGGGTTTGAGAAATATCTTTGCTCCAACTTGAGGGGGAGTGTTAGCATGTGTCATATAGTCTATGGGCATATATGTCATTATCTATTGAGTCTTGTACTTATATATATATACATGTTGAGAGAATAAAAAATAATGATTTTTCTAACCTAAAATTATGTATCCATGCTCCTGGGTCGCAATGTGCTAGAGTTCTGAAAGCAAAATACTACCCTAACTCATCCTTCCTTGAAGTCTCCCATGGCCACTCCCTTTTATATGTGTGGTCTTTCATTTTGGTATGACCTGAACTTCTTAATCAAGGCTTGCAATGGAATGTGGGAAATGGTAGATCCGTTTCAATTTGGCATGAAAAATGACTGCAGTCTTCACCATCTAGATGTGTAAAAACACCTATTGGTTCAAATGATCCTAATATGGTTATGCACCAGCTTATTGATACAAGAACTAAGTGGTGGAATGTTCCATTGATTGAAGACATATTTTCCCCAAGTGGTGTTGCAGCTATCCTCCAAATTCCTTTATATGGAACAATGAAAAATGACTCACTAATGTGGCACCTTTGTCCTAAAGGTATGTTCTATGTTAAGTTAGCTTATTAGTTAGCCAATGCACATGTCTCTAATGTTTAACTTCGACTTGTAAGCTTTCTTGGACATGACTTTGGAAATTGGAGATGCCCAACAAGATTAAATATTTTTCTTGAAGTATGTGTCATGACAGTTTGCCTACAAAGTCTAATATTGCCAAAAAAAGGTGCATCCGAACTGCACTTGTTTACTCTGTGAGAATGAAGATGAAACAACTTTACATCTATTTAGGGACTGCTATGCACTTCATGCAATTTGGCAGCAATGCTCATTTATGAGTTTGTCTCTATCTTTACTTGTGTTATCTATGTCATCATGGTTTTCTCATATGTTGAGCATTATACCTGCTGAGAATGTGTATAAAAAATATGCAGAACATTTTATTCTATTCCGATGGCTAAAATCTATTTTTTTTTTAGGTAGTACGTGGTCACCAATGCATGTGGTGCATCAAGTAGCCAAACTGCAGTAGACTACCTTGAAGCACAAGTTCATCCATGCAACTGTAGAACACTTCTTCCTACATCAATTGGTTGGATAAGCCCACCCGGAGACACCATTAAAATTAATATTGATAGATCATGAAAAGTGGGGGACACATGGGTCGACATTGAAGCAGTATGTCAGAATCCACTGGTAGAATCTTGCAACCAGCATGGAAACATGTGCGTCCGTCTGGTGGACTTTCTCAAGTTGAAGCCCTTGCTTTCAAGATTGAAGCCCTTGCTTTCAAGTTGAAGTTCTTCTAGCTCTACAACACAACTGGCGAAAAGTTCAGGTGGAGAGTGATGCTCTTACCATTGTGAATATACTGAGGAATGACTCTCTTCCTAAAAATTATCCAAGTCATGTTTTAGATGAAGTTCAATCACTAGGAAAGGAGCTAGATTGTGGATTCATGTATACTCTCAGGCTGAAAAATTCACTTGCTGATTGCTTAACAAATCTTGGTAGATCATCAACCTCGAATCTGGAACAGGTGCTTGTTGATGGTCTTCCACCATCTTTACATGTAACTAGTACATGTTCCTATAATTTTGTGGTCCATTAATGAATTTGATTATTATTCTAAAAAAATGACAAAATAAGCACATATCATACTAACATTGTCCCAAGACAGACAACCACTATCCCAGGACATATCCGAAGGCCAGGGACAGAACTACCATATGACAATAAGGGGCTATGGCCTACCGAGTTTTCGAAAAAATCTTATATATACATATATAGTATATGTAATAAATGTATATATTGATCTATTTTTGTATTCCAAATATGGTCACCCCAAGTTTGGCCATTCATAAGAAATGATGCTTGATCTTATATATACATATATACATAGTATATGTAATAAATGTATATATTGATCTATTTTTGTATTCCAAATATGGTCACCCCAAGTTAGGCCATTCATAAAAAATGATGCTTGATTTGCGTTGGGCCATTAATAGTCTAACATATTAATGAACTAATTTTTAACTTTAATGGATTTTGTATATTTGCTTGAGTTTTTAATCCCATAATGAGATCATGACCCATGATAGAATCTTTTAGTCTTTTTGATTTTTTATATTCTTTGATGTTTTTTAGATTTTGTTCCTTCTATAACTCTATAACTTCGTTCCAATTCAATTTTGATTTTTTAGATTATTTTGGTGTTCTTTTGATCGTTGATGGATTTTTTTTTATTTGTTGTTAACGTATTTGTAGTTGTAGATCACATAAATATTAATGGGGAAGTAATCTATAATTTATAATTTTTTCAAACGAACATTTTCAAATTCTTCACAAGTTGATGGTAGTGACATTGATGCACCATTGCCTTCCCCCAACCATATTGAAGTTGCAAATTCTAAAAAAAAAATGGAAAATTGGAACTAATGCAATTGATATTTCTTCTTTGGTGCGTGATCTTGGTTTATGATAACAAATTTTCGATTATGATGTTAATCTACTAGAGGAGATTAGAAGAGTCTATATAAAATATGGATCATACCAACCTATACTTCCACATAAAAAGTATCCAAAATTGGGGTCGAAATCTCATAGCCGTCGCTTCTAGTCTTCGTGGTTTAAGTATTTCCTTCGTGGTTGGAATATTTCACCAACTCTTTACTTGTGTATATTGAAAAAGATATTGCTAAGAAATTGAACATCAAGAAGATTATAGAAAACTTTCGCGATTTGAAAGAACTTCGAATTCCATTATAAGTAATTTTTTTCCTATATTTTTTTTCTTTATGATTTATTAATTTATATATTATCTGTGTAATTTTCAACATTTCTTATTATTTATTTTTGCCAAAGTACTAGGTTGGATAATATATGGTATTCACTCATTGATTGTGTGAAATATTAGAATTTATAAGAACTAGCTCGCCTAATACAAAATTGTTGGTTCCGTCTCTGCCAACCGAAGCGACTAAACAAATAAATTAAAAATAAAATTAATAGAGACTTTTGTTTTCACATTGAGATAGGATGAAAACAACAAATTTGTATGTCCAAAATTAGATCTATTAGTTTAAAACCACGTCTATAACATATCTCGCAATTTCAAGCCGCATCAAAATATATTTATTTTAAAATGTAAAGTTTTTTTTTTCTTTTCTGGTTCTTTCAAAATTTTACATTCCATGAGGCATTTTTATTTAAATTTTATATTAATCAGGGCAAAATTAAAACGAATCAACAATTTCCATAATTAAAATTGATAGGGATCGGATCAAATTGACTCAATTTCTATAAAAAAACGGCGCTAAGTGTACACAGCAATTTCTATAGAAGACACCGCAATCACAAGTCACAACACAAAATCACGAACACAGGAACCGACAAGAAAAACATGGAAGAGACGAGTTTGACTACAATCATAGTTTCAGAAGATGAAGAAAGAGCATCTCTCATCCGAGATTCTGCAAATTACCCTGGTGGGAAGCTATCGAAAGTGGCAAGAACCTTCACACCTTCACCAATTCAAGAGCTCTCACACCTTGCTCAGAGATGGAACGCTATTAACCTAGCCGAAGGCTTTCCAGATTTCCCTACTCCTCCCCACATCAAAAACGCCGCAATTTCGGCCATCAATTCCGACTTCAATCAGTACAGGTGGCTTCTTGTATCCGTTCTATTCCCCCAAAGATTGGTTCATGCATAGCTTTTCTTAGAAATTCTAAACGCCTTGTTTTCAACTCTGTAATTCAAGGCATGTGCAAGGGATCTGTGACCTCCTGTCCAGAAAAATGAAGGATAAGCATGGTTTGAATGTCGACCCTTCAACTGATATTGCTATCTGTTGTGGGCAAACAGAGGCATTTGCAGCAGCGGTGTTTTCAAGTACGCTTTTCTCTTATTGGGTTTCATACCAAATTTGTGTATGCTTTAATTGATGATGTTATATTGTTTATTGGGACAGTAATAGATCGGGGGGACGAGGTTGTGCTGTTTGATCCTTGTTATGAAACATATGAAGCATGCATAACCATGGCTGGAGGAGTCCCTGTAAGCGATTTATTTTCAATATTCCATCTCAGACTTTTAGTATCAGCAACAATTTGCTGGTTGGGTTAGTTGGAAAATTGTTTGTATGACAGGTATATGTGCCACTTGACCCACCTCACTGGACTTTGGATCCGGACAGATTCATGAAGTCTTTTACTAGCAGAACAAAAGCTGTAGTATTAAACAGGTTAGTGAGTTAGAGGTATGGAAAGTTTGAGTGTGGATCATAAGTTGGAACTCCACATAGGTGTTATTTTAAATAGATAATCGTATGTTGATCCATTAGTTCAGTTGAATACAAGTACATTTGTTTTAATGAGTTCATTATAATCTTTCGTGTAGTTAGAAAACTATTAACAATCTTCTCGGCCCCCAATGTTTTGCATTCTGCAGTGATATTAGTAGGTAAGGGCCTAAAGGCAAACAATTCATGTGCACCAATCTAACCTTTGAGGCACAATTGGGGAAGGGAAAGATGATTCTCTTTGAAGTAAGGAAGCTATTGTTAGGCTTTGTACTTTTCTAATTATTCATGGGGAATTCATTTCATGTCAAAGTTAGTTTTGAATTGAAGTTGAGGAAGGATAGTAACAGCAAAGATGTTGTAGAGGAACATTAATTAGTGCTATTTCATTATTTTTGGGAGGAATCAAGTGGCCTCTTCTATTCAAAGATAACTGCCAAATGACTGCACCAATTCACAGATTTTAGATATCTGATTTCAATAGGTATTGACATATACTGCACATGATGTAGTAACTAGTAAATGAAGTCCTAGTGAGCAAATTTAGTGGGATTATACCTTGTTAATGCACATTTCCAATCAAATGTTATTTATTTGAATAAATCAATTGATATGAAGTGGTGCAGCCCTCACAATCCAACTGGCAAAGTTTTTACTAAAGACGAGCTTGAAATAATTGCTGGAGCTTGCTGCACAAGGGATTGCCTAGCCATAACAGATGAAGTACGATAATCCTTTTACTTGAATTTGGCCTGATTAAAGGATTAGTATCACGAGCTCAGTTTTAATGCTTTTTTAGGCTCTCGTTCCTTCAATATCTCAATGAAAAACTCAAGTTTACATGAGCCTTTTATTTTCTTTTAATATATTGGGTATAGTATACCAGTAGAAAGCACATAGAAATTGGAAATCATAAAGAATGTTTGTGGAACAGATAATTTGTGATAAAACCAGGTGTTACATTTGGTTCCTATTTGAGTCTTTTTCGACTGTAGTTTCTGAATAAAGTAACATCACTGGAGTATGTTTTGGTGAATTTTGGGATGCCACTATGGCATGCCAAGATATAATGCGTTATCTGGAGACTCATTGTATTCCTAGAAATGGTCGCCTTTATGATATAAACAAGAGTTGTAGCAAATGAAAAAAGAAAGCATTAGCCAGTTTTTTTGCTTCATAGATTCTGTAGTGCTTGCTTGTTAACTATGTTTCTTCAACATAGAAAAGTAACCTTTGATGATCTATCTTGTGCTCATAACAGCATGCCTTTCCTAGTAAGAAACTCTTTTACCTTACTTCTGCAGGTGTATGAGCACATAACATTTGACGATGAAGAACATATATCACTGGCCTCGCTTCCAAACATGCAGGAGAAGACTATCATCACATCTTCTATATCTAAGACATATAGTGTTACAGGTCGAATACTCAAACTATGTGCCAGCTTCTTAAATATCTAATGTTTCAGTTTTGCTGTCCTTTTTTGTTCTCCATTGCATCCAATATTCAGGTAATGCTTTGTTGACTGACAGAGTCATCTAATTGTATCCAAAGTAGACAATTTCTTTGATACGTTGGCAATGTAATGTCTCACCATATGTGCATTAATCAATAGGTTGGAGGATTGGATGGGCAATTGCTCCAGCTCTAATTGCTTCTGCAATCAGAAATATTCATGTAAAAATGACAGATTCTGCTCCTGCACCTTTCCAGGAAGCTGCCTTGACAGCTTTGACAAGCCCTCCAGAATTTTATAAATCATTGAGAACAGTAGGATCCAAGACCGAGAAGCTTTTTCATTTTGTTAAGCTGATAGCTTGTTTATCAATACAAGTTTAGTGCGTGATAATCGTGCTATTTGGTTTTTCATTATTGTTGATTACATTCTTGGTCATTCTCAGGAGTACGAATCAAAAAGAAATTACATTGTGGAGTTGCTTGCCGAGATTGGCTTTCAGATTGAGTTTAAGCCAAAGGGTTCATTCTTTTTATTTGCTAAGTTTCCTGATCAATGTGCACTCTCTGATGTAAGTCATCTCTCAAATTATGCAGTTTATTGATCTTAAGAAACTGTAATCCCTTTGTTCTAGTTCATTCTGGTTTGTCATTACGCTTGTCTTTTTATTATCGTCATCAAGCTAGTTACATGTTTCCATGGAATATGATTCTTTCTGTGGTTTTCAGGTAGAATATGTTAGAGAATTAATAAAGCAAGCTGGGGTGGTTGCTGTTCCAGGATGTGGATTTTTTCATACAAAAGTGTCTTGTGAGAAACCTTCTCAGGAAGATCGTTGCTATCAGGGGAGATACATCAGGTTCGCTTTCTGTAAAAGCAACGAGACCTTGACTGCTGCTGCTGAAAAACTTCTTAGCCTTTATCGTACGAAGTGGTATATTGGTTTACATTAGTTGATATGAAGTTCTGTGAGGGAAAGAAAGATATAAAATTTATGTTAGTACTTGGCAGATATAAACTCTTCTATGCGGAGTCAGATATCTGAAATTATTTTCTCCAAAGCGGGTTTCTTTAAATGTGAAATATTCCATGGAACAAAATTTATCTGAACCACAATTGTTTTATTCACTCGACAAAGCCACTAGTTGTTTTTTCGTACTATATAGATGTTATTAAAAGTGAAGTGAGATTTTGATCAATTAATTGCTTCCGCTATAATTTTTGGAAGAAAGTTTTTGGAGTATAAAGGCTACGAAGTGGTATGTATGTATGCATACTTCACATGTCTACAAATATTGTACTAAAGTGGTATATATGGCGTTCTTGTGAATTGTGATGGGTAGACTGTTATGGGATTTTTTCTATATAATTCAATCATCTGGTGCAGGTTGATGTCAAAAATTTTAGGATGTTAGTTCAGTTTATGGGAATGAATGCCCTAATTTTATATATGCGTTGGTTGCCTGTGGCATTTTCCCCACAGCTGTGCAAGTGCAAGGTTTTTATTGGCGTTCATCAGGAAACAATCTGGTTAGTTGTTCTTTTTTTCACTGGGCTACTAGATGATTTTCTCTCTTGCCCCCCATCCCCATCCCCATTCCGACTGGGAGAAAAAGGTTGGGGTATATTATCTATGAACTTATGTAAGTTGGATTTTGAGAAGCTGACTGCCGCGGTGGTGGCCTTTACCATTTACCAACTACTCCAAGGATGCCCTATACACTAAAGGTTGACAACAAGGAGAAAAAGGTTGGATTGTACGCTCCGTTGTGTTACGACACATGTCACCCTCTAACCTACAGATTTGCGCCAGGTGGCATCTTAAGTTTTTATTTTTCATCATTTATTCTGTCAAAACAATAGGTTGTAGTCCAAGTTGTCATGAATTCATGATAAAAGGAAAAAGAATCCGACTCCCTCTTTCCTTTGGACATCAAATCTTGTGCATATGCAGACACACTCCATATGTTTACAAATATTGTAGACCCTACTCTCTATCTTCCCTTGATCGTGAATCTCTCCGAAACTAAAATGGCCACACATGATGGAGGTGGTCAGTCATATAATGTTTTACCGTCATCAGGACAAAAATATCTTTTCCTAGTCATCACTTTTTAGTTTTTAGTCCACAAGATGCTTACTGTAACACCCAACTCGAGTGGACAAATTGTTATAAGTTTCTGCAAATAAAACTAAGTTCGATGATGTTACGAGCTATCGAGCGAAGTAAAGGTCATTGAGTAGTGACGAAATGATTCAATACTCTAAATTTTACATCGTTCAAGAAAAAAATCTAATGTACAGAGTACAGTTGAATAAGTTTCCTAACATGTCACTACCAATTTCTTTTGCATCAAATCACTCTGCAATTAAACATGTTTCTGCTAGAGTAATTTTGAGCTCACTGCAACGTGGCTGGATCCAAAGCAGAGAAAGCGTGACATGGACGGAAAGGCTCCCTAAGACAAGCATATTATTTGTCGGATCGGATATTTGGCTGCATCATGTTCCAACACGCACGATTCAACATGTTTATCTATATAAGTGTGAGTGTACCAGCTACTTATGTGTGCGAGTGTATTGCTTTTGTGTGTGTCAAGTCGTCCATTGTCTATCAGAAATTCAGAACTACGCGTGCAAGAAAAAATTAGCTCGACATAAAGAAGAAATCATTGCGTGTCAAGATTTTCTTTCGTTAAGGAACACTGCCCTGATCTACATCTACTGGAAAAAGGATATCACACGAAGCTCTTTTAGATATTGGAGGGAAATTCTTTTGAGAATTCTTCAAAAGTAAAATAAACTGGGGGATATTTAACAGACAAGAAAACGTGCAAGTACTTGGTGGCCCTTATTTCGTACGTATACTTGTTCCTCGAGCACTAGAAAACATTCTCTTGCTCCAGTGCTTACAAAGGAGAATCATTTTTCACCTAAAAGAATTAAACAAACTGAAAGTTTCAGTACCCCTTACTCAAGAAAATCATATTCATATTTCAAAATATCAAGCTAAACAAAGAAACTAGGGTATAGATGATATAGCTAGCTAGGCACTACCACAGTGACACAACGAAGCCAAGCCAACAATTCTGGTTAAAACAAGTGAGGTGAAGTGTGACTTGACACCATGAGAGGGGTGGTGGGGACAAATTAAATGTTATTTAGGGTTGTTTGGTATTGAGAATGGTTGAGTAAAAATGAGAATAATATTTTGATTCTCACTTTTGATTTGTATAAAAACTGAGAATGAGAATAAAATATGTGTTTTGTCCATTATGTCATTTATAATTATTTATAATTAACAAATTTCATTTTACCATTTCTAATTATATATAAGAAACAAATTAAAACAGTTTAATAAAATTACATATATTAATAAATTAAAAAAATATAAAATAGCAATATATTAATTAATATTTAAATTAAAATACTAGTTATACTAATATAATTCATTTTAAGATAATCCAAAATATTACATTAACATGTTATCAAAATATTAGCACTACCCAATTGAAATTAGATTATATAAAACTAATCAATTGTGGGGCAAAATTGTCATTTCAGCTGTCATTTCATGGGGATTTGGCTACCATAATAATGTCTCATCAGAAACTATCCAATTAAGCTACTAAACCCTGTCATTTTTCTGTGTTTGTGTCTACCCATATATAAAAGAGCTACGATAAAACAAGCTAGAAGACAAACACTGACTCGAGTGTTTTTTTTTATTATAAATTAAACCACTATGGAAGACAAACAAATAAGAACTATATGTATGTATGTATATACATTCACAAAAGCCAAGCAGCATAAACAAGATAACAACACAATATAACAGAAGCTGAGCTACAAAAACTATCAACTCACAACAAAACAATATTATTAAATTTCTGCGTCGACAGCATATTTATATGCCCAAACCCTTGAAATATCCTGCGTTTCTTTGATGTTTAATTTGTTTTTCTTTTTCTGGTCGAAACTAAACATCTTTGATATGGTATTCATACATATTATTCCATTCAGTTCAGTTCGCAATTGGACATGATCACTTCAAAATTGATTTATCGCTTCCCATTTTTAGTAATATTGGTTTTTCATCCAACATATAAAATGCAAACGACAATTTTTGAACAGACAAGTTCGATTGGAGAGTGTCAATGGCAGTCCTTTTAGCAAATATTGCATAAGATATCCAAGGACACTTTCTATCGTTTTGTAGATACTTAAAGAAAAAGAATGCATGTCAATCGAGCATTCTCTTTCTTAGTTTCATTTCTCACAGAATGATTAGTTTCATTTCTCAGTCCACTTTGAAGATAAAAACTAAAGGTCATTTCCTAGCCCGCCCTGCTACCTAGACCCTCGACACACTCCTAGCTCGTGAGAAAGAAATTGGAATGGAAGGCATATCACAATAGTTCCAATGCAGGTTCAGGAGGAAAACTTTTTTTTTATGTAATGATGTTTGAATTATTTGTATCTTATCTAAACTCGAGCCTTAATCCAATCTAAGGTGAATAAAATGGGGTCTAAAGATGATTACAAATTAATCTTGGTTCTTCAAGTATCTAATCACCCCAGGAGAGAGAGAGCTTGTCATGCATGATTACATAAGACTAGTTCATTCACCCCTTTTTTTTTTTTTGCTTATTTGGATCTTTAGCTAGGATCAGTAGGATGCATGATACACCTCCTGAACTCCTGATATATCTGACTTTTCAATCAGAAGGTTTAAGAATATTGCTGGTCCTCAGGATGACTATACCAAGGGAGAGAGTGAGCAAGATTTGAATTGTAAATGAAGGATATCCTTAAACTAAACCTAGTCCAAGGAAAAACATTACACTAAAATTAAACCTGGTCCCCTATTTGTAGCTAAATCTTTTATGAATGTGCTACGATCAAGAGTTGTTTCGCTGTCTATTAAGTACATGTCATAAAGTCAATGAAGCAAATGTCTCCATAAATCTTTGATTAAATGGAATTAGAGTCAAAAAACTTTAAAGTTCATGGGAAGAGTGAGAGAAATAAATTTTATTATGAACTGGAGATGAGTTTGGAATAGGGTCATTCATAGGTCGAGATGATAATGAATCAAACAAAACTTAAATATAACCAGACAAAAAACATTAAATAAAGAAGGAAACAAAAGAACATGGTACTCCACTACAACAAAAGACCGAGTAATTATTCAGTGGTCTGGGTGCATTTCCACATGTCACATCTAAGGGTGTAGATGGTATCAACGTGAGAATGATGTCAATCAAAAAATAAGAGAGAAAAACACATATTAATATCAATCTTATCATTAGGTGGTGTGCCACATCGAATAAGCACCCGGACCATTGAATAATTTCTCCAAAATGCCTACTAACAACCAACAAGTGGGGTTTATAGTAAATTCAATGCAACTTCTAAGAAATATTTTTTAGTATAAGAGTAAAAGACAATAATATCATGCGACATGATTGGTTCTTGAACCTAAGGCTACAATTTGAAAACTCTGTTTCTGTTCGCATATGTATAAATGAAGTTTAAAAAAGAAAAAAAAAGAAGAAGAAATGAGAATGACCAGATTAAGTAGTTAGTAACTACCTGTGTGTATAAATACAGGGCATCAAGTCTCAAACATCCAACAGGAAGTCTACTTCCGAGAAATACCACAGAGAGCTCAATCCACGCTAAGTTCTCGACACCCCCAGAGAAATCAATGTGTGATCATAATCCCACTTCAGAAATGAAGCTTTTTGGTTGTATACTGACCAAGCAAGATGAAATCCTAACCACCAAATCAGAGAACCCACCTGTAGAAGACAGGAAATTTGAGTGTCAATTCTGTAATAGAATGTTTGCCAACTCACAAGCACTTGGAGGCCACCAAAACAAACACAAGAGAGAACGTCAAAGGGCAAGGCCGGCAATTTATCAAACACCTGGTAGGCGCTTTATATTGCCAGTTCTAAGATCAAATGATGTCGGATCATCAGTCCCTTCCATTCATCCAAACGGGTTCGCAGGGTGCAATTCCTGCATTGCTTCGAGGGTCGGGTCACTGCGAGCAAGTTGTTACCCTTCAGCCACATTGTTGCTGCCCCTGTGGCCTTCTCAAACCCACATCGCACAACCATTGGTTCTTGATGCTGCAAGGCCTCCATTTGCTGGGATTCCGGGTGAGACACCTGACGGAGACAACATCGGCGTGGATCTCCATCTCAAACTTTCTCCATCTAGTTAAAAGACAGAGGGTGAGCGTGTTGTTTTGATTAGGTTAACAATGCAAGAAGTTGTGATTTGCCTGCCCGTGCTTTTAAGTAGAACAACGAATTCTATTTGTGTAACAACAAGAGCACGTCTCCTGGAGCTCCTCCTCAGCTGGCCTTTCTGTTCGGAAATTTCAAAGCTCGGTGTTCGACGAATTGAAGTTCCGAGCTAGTTTGCTTTTGAATTATCGTTCAATTGAGTGGGGCGCGCGTATTAATTTCATGAATTGCACGAGTTACTGTTAAATATAAAATATTTCAAAAAAATCACAGTCAAGCAATCAAGCTCCATTCGACGATTAGTTTATATAATTCCATGATTGTGATTAAAACAATTAATTAATCCAACTAATCTCCGTTGAATTGAAAGTACGAAAAACTAGAATTATAGACAATTTGCAAGAGTGTCTTTTTTTTTTTATATTCTTTCTACACTATATAAATTTGATATTCAACATCAACCTAATAAATTCAATTGCATATTCATTATGAACCTAAATTCAGATCATCAGACTCAACAAAATATGAACATGTATAATGTTCTTTTACAAAATATGCTAATATTCTTTTACATACTTTCCTCACCTTCATTTGCCAATTTCGTCAATGTATATTATCCATGCAACTTTCTTTTAACACATTGGAATGATTATTCATGAGATTAAATTATTCTTGACCCTCTCATTTCTGTATATAATTTACTAGATCATGTAAAAGAATGCCAATCGCATTACTATTAATTTTATAACACACCATGTCTTGGAAATAATCTAGACAATAGGTAAACATATTGATTATCGCATGCATCGTTGTGCTTGGACTTGGGCTTTGACGTCATCAAACAAAATAAAAAATCAAGGGTTCATTAGCATATGCAATTTGGGCCCATATCTTTTGCAGTTTGTTCATTGTTGGACAAAGGCTTATGCGGTTCACAATTTCACATGCAAGTTCCAATGTGGGCTTAATTAATATTAATAATAATAATAATAGTATTTTTTTTGGTCCATGTTTTGTCTTTCTGCCTTTCTGGCCTCTAGCAGTTCCATGGTGGCCCAAGTCTATTTGCTGGGCTTTTAATAGTCGTTTTAGAAAATGAGAGATTTGTGATTTTGGAAGACCCATGTAAAAATATTACAATGAATACAACAACAAAAGGATAAATTGGAAAACACGCATATTTCATGGTTAGTCTATGTTCTTCCTTCCCAATCTGAAAAATGAGATTGAAACCTAAACGATACAAAGACATAATAATTATTGATCAAACAGTTAAAGACAAAATGAAAAAACGATACATATTGGCGAAATTAACAAACGCCAACCCATCATTTACAATTCCTTTCCCTGTCAAATCCAACTCTTGATTCCTTTATTTTTCACTAATTAAATCACCAAGAAATTAAAACGTAAAAGAAAATCAGAAAAAAGGAACACATAGATCAGACAACCTGAACATTGCATGAGGCATGCAAATTGACGCTCCTCAACGTAATGACCAATTAGTCCGGTTAGTACGTTCCATGGTCTGAAGTCTCATTTGTTCATAAAAATGTGCAATAAACTCTTCAGCTTTCGCATCGATCATCGCATCGCCAACACCATCAGCGTACATCTCCTCATCCTCCTCATCGTATCGATCGAGCTCTTGAAGGTTAACCGCAGACGCGTATTGGCTCATGCCGCCATCAACCGAACTGCTCGAGCTAGGAATAGCAGGCGACAACGGTGGCGTGAACGCCTCCTCAATGTGCTCAACCACCACATTCGGTGGTAGCATAATTTCGAGAGCCGTGGATGCTAGTGGAGGTGGTGGTGATTGGTCATTGTTTTGGAGATGCAATGGACGCACTGACCCCAATAGTTTCTTCCACAATCCCACATTGGTTTTTGGCTTCGCCCCGGATTTCCTTCGCAGCATATATAATGCTATGCGGAGAAAATTGATTTTCTTCTTTGGCAGGCCATTGTTATTAGTAATGGCCTGATTTTTGTTTTTGTCCTGAGTAGCGGGGACGATGACGGTGCCTGATGAATCCTCCATTCAAATTAAGGAAGAGATTGGGAGATTCGAAGGTCCGTCTTGCTCTGCTCTCTGAAATGTTCTTGTTGTTGCCCTGCGAAAAGCAGGGCGAGAAGCGAGAGAAACTTGAGGAAAGGAGTTGGGAGGTGGAGAGGAATATATACAAGAAAGAGGTGTATATATAATCTACTAAGAATAGTAATCATGGGGTTGTGGTTTAGTCAAAGTGACAACCAATTAATCACGTATGGAAATAGTATTTTTGTCATTCAACAACAGCCACTGCATGTCGTTCATCCAGAAGGAATATTTAAAATGAAGACACAAAAATTAAAGATTTCGTAATGAAATAAATAATGTTCAAGAGAATATAAACAAATTTTAAATGAAATAAGCATGAACAGATGAACACACGTAGGCTCCGTTTGTTTGACGGAAAACAAGCATCTCATGAAAAAGGAAAAATATATCATGTAAAAATAATTAATTTATAGTGTTTGGATAAAAAAAATTACTAATATTTTTCATTGTTTGTTTGTTTGAAATTAAAAATTTGAAATACAACACTTTTTATTATGTTGACCAACAAATGTGTGTGTATGTTTCGTGTGAATATACATGAATTCATATTCATATATATATATATATAGAATATTGACAGTAATGAAAATTATTTAGAACAAATCATTTTTTATTGTTAAATGTCTTTTATTGTGTGTATACATATATATGTATATGTATATATATAATGCGTATATGTTTATATGTACGCGAAACACAATCTAAATTAAATTGGTTAAAGTATTACAAGTCATAAATGTGCATTGAGTTAAAAATATGTGACTCAATATGTTCACATTCATGCTCATAGTTTTGGGGAAAACAACATCCCAAAGTTGAGAAGGGAAGTTGTTTTCCATTTTTAAAGTCTTAAAATTGAGTTGATTATATAACATTTTCAACTTATTATTTTTATTTTTCATCCCCAAACACCATAAAGTGAGGAAAATATTTTTCAAAAATTGATTTTCCGTCAAACAAACGGAGCAGTAGTTTTCTCACTTGCGTGGAGTCCATCACAGGCTCAAAATCCGCCATTTCTCCTGTCTAGTTTACGTGAGGAAAGTATCGCGCTCTTTAGGTTGTTTTTCCTAATTGGGGTGTAATTGATTATATCATAATATATATTCCCTTTGTCCTATTTTAATTGTTCCCTCCATTTTTTTACACAGTTTAAGAAAGTATTTAATTCCCTTTCAATTTGACGTTTATACCCTTATTTATAATGATAAATACTTTGACACCATAAAAAATTAATTAATGTGCATGATTATTGAGTTAGTTGTTGAGTTTTTCAAGTTAAGGGTAAAATGTGAAAAAAATAGCTCTCATTAATTGAAATGGGCATTCATTTTGGAACATCTCAAAAAAGAAATAAAGGACAATTAAAATGGGACGGAGGGAGTATACATATATATATATATATGCAAGTTCCAAGTAATCATATGCTAATAATTGTATACATACAAGTGTTTTTAACAGATTTTCTTATTTACAGTACCATTTATTTTTGCCCACCAAATCATCATCGCACAATAAAAGTACAATATGAATTAAGGACATGAATAAAATCAATGTGTAGACTCCGACATCAATTAATGAAATGTTGATCGAGATGCTCGAAAATCTTATAAAGTAAGCTCTGAAGCTTGACACCGATGTGGTGTTAACTGTAGAAACACTAATGGTCAAGTCAATTGATGGTGGATAATTTATAATGAGAGACTTTTAATAAAAAGAGCGCAATATATCTTTAATGATACCGAGTCCTCTTGTATTTCTACTAGTCTTACTCACGTGTTGGCCACTTGAGCTCTGGGCTAGAAAGTTTTGAGCTTTAATTGGACCGTGAGTCTGTAGGGAGCTTCCTTCCCAGTTCCCACAAAGAGGTTTTAATTTGAGCCTATTGGGCTTGATTAGCCTCTCGTGGGCCACGATGTCGATCGGACTCTTGTGAATGAATATATCAATGGGCTCTCATAGTCCGATATATCTATTGAACTCTCGTGGACCAATAGGTCGATGGGCTCTCCTGAGCCCAGAGTAGTAGTTTTGCATGTTGATAGTTTTTGGCCCATTAACTACGCTCGAAAGCAAAGAGCTGCAAACTGGGTGCTTGACATGGAGTTGTTTACTAGTCCATTTCTTTTTTCCTTATCTTCTGCTCTTTCAATTTCACTGCAGCAAAGCTGTTTATTTTTACGTTTTGGCCTTTTCAGGCCAAGAGCGACTTGACTTGTGGTGATATCTGGCATGAGCCATTTACAAGCTGTAATGTACATGCCAACAACCAAACAAGTGGGTGCCCCTCAGTTTCACAAGTTCATTATTTGTTTGAAATTTGGTGCGAGTTAGTTAGGTTATCGTAGTGCCCTTTAAAAAAAAAAAAAAAAAACAAGCCCATCTTTCAATCAAAACAAAACTCCACTTCACTCCTCCAACTGTGCTTGATTGTGATTTATGTCTGCCATTGCTTCTAAAGTTTTATTTTATATTTTAGCCCATAAATTCTGTTGCTCCTTTATTCTTGAATTATAAATTATTAATATTTTTTTTTTCATTGTTGAGGACAAAGACTGTATACCTGTTTGTTTGTTTGCTAACATCATATATTACCCTTAATTCAGGTCATCGATACTAGGGTGAGTTGGATTAAAACTCAACACGTGACTATAACGATATTATTTTGGTTGGAAATCAAATTTAATATCTTTTGAATTCATATGAATTGATCTTAAATAATTGAATTTCAAAGAAATTCACTACTAGTCCATCACTCACGTGGTTTCCATACCGTTTATTTATGATTGTAAGAAACTTGAACACCAAAAAACACGCCAATGAAGGCTTGTATACAGGGGTGGCCCCATGTTAACACTGCACTGGGCTGGCAATGTACTGATGGTTACAGACGCACCTAATTTTTTGCCATTTAAATTTAAATTATTCGAGGAGCATTTCTACAACAATCTCTATCGGACAACTACAATTAATATGAATAAAAACTTAATCATTAATCCATGGAGAAAAAAAAGAATCATGAATCTGAGTGGTGGTATCCAAGTCATTCGATGCACCATTATTTGACCAAATCTTGCAGGTCTAGTATCGAGTCTTCTGCTTCAAACATTTTATTAGACTATATTTTCCAGATAACCTTTTTTTTAAAAAAATATATTTTCCAGGTAACCACTATCGCTAAGGTTGTCATTTTCTTAGAGTACTACAAGAAAGTCTCTCATCTTGATTAGAATATTAAAAAACCCAATTACAAAAATGAGACCAAATGATTGAGACAGCCTGGGATTCTCCCATCTTTAATTGGAACTTTTAAGAATATAATAAGCAACCGTTTACTTGTACTAACTAAAAGCCCCCAACCTTTCTAAATGATTAAATTAAAGGGGATTATATTATTCTTTCGTAACGAGAAAGTTAAACGAAACCAACAAACCAGAAACCGAGTGTTGATTTCATGGTAGTACAGGCTGTGGACCCTCCCCCTTTCCAATCATTTGCTCAAACTTTTCCATGTGATTGGAATGACCTTCTTGGAGCTGCTGATTTTAATCTCCAATCAGTAATAAAATCAATATACCAGGGCTAGATTTGGAAATGCACAGAGTCCAGGTTGTATTAACCCGTGTACAGCCGTGTTCCCCACAAGGTTCCCACCGCGGCACCGCCCACATACACTTCACATTTTCTAAGAAACACAACGCGTATCAATTGAAATTTCAAATATAAATACAAACCATCTTCCCTCTCTTCTTTCATCATAAGCTCAACAAGTTATCGTCAGAACCAACAAGAACCAACTTCTTCTTATTCTTATCTTCAAAACAATCACGAATAGAAACTCTCGATAGTCCAGATGGGGAAGAAAAGAAGTGATCTGGCGCAGAGAGCATGGAACGTGGTACGATTGGCATTGTTGTGGGCAAGAAAAGGTGGTGTGTGCAGGAGGCGTTTGATGATGGATCTACGTCTTTTGCCCAAGTATCTTAAGAATTTAGGCCACACTAGTACACCGAGAGGCCAGATTTTCTATCAAGAAAGACAGCTCTCTTTTGACAAGACCCCCATTTTTCACCTCAAAACGCACCGGTCTGCCTCAATGCGGTTTCTTCTGCCTTGCATATCTCCACAAGTTGATTTTGAAAGTTATGATTTCAACGCTGATGATGAAGGTCATGAGTATGAATATGATGATGATGAGTATGAGAAATATGGAGTTAATACCAAGGATGAAGATGAAGATGAAGATGATGAAGAAGAAGGGATTGATACGAGGGCAGAGAAGTTCATTGCTCAGTTTTACGAGCAAATGAGGATGCAAAGACAGATTTCGTATTTGGAGTACCATGAGACTCCAAAGAGTACAATAGCAAGTTAAGTGTGGAGTTTCTCAGGATCTCTTTGATAATTTTGATTGATTTGTGTCTAAATATTTACTTAAAACAACACTTCTTTTGATGATTTTTGTAGAGGCATTGCGGCCCTTTTTGTAGATGCCAGAAGCTCTCTATGAGTTTGAGCATTCGCAAATTTTTATAATATAAAAAAAATGTTATACATTACCCATAGCAAGATTTCACTGAGATCTTCAACTACTGACAAATGCTAAAGTTAGCCAATAGACCCTCATTCGATGACAACGAGATCCATCCTCTAACAAGATCCACTCCAAATTGTAACAGAGGCAGGTTTCAAGGATGCCAAAAGAAATAATTTAAGAAAACAACTATAAAAGCTATGCAGTCAAGATGCATTGGATTTTTTGAGAATGCTCGTGTAAAATCCATCACACACCTTCCTACATTTAGGCTGTGTTTGGAAGGAGATTTGGGGAGGTTTGAAAATGCTTCGCTTTTAATCAAACCCCCAATTTGAGAGTTTGGAAATGTTTTATTATAAAATAAAAATGAAAAAGACAAAAATAACCTCATGCTCAACTTAAAAAACCTCATGAAACTTCTTTTTTGAAATCTCCTACCAAACAAGGTTTCATGAGGTTTTATGTAACCTCTTAAAACCTCATTTCTTAAAACTCTCTGAAACCTCACATCCCGAAACTTCCTTCCAAACACAGCCTTAAAGACTGACGCAAAAAAATGCTAGCTAAAAATCAGAGCAATGCGAAAACAACAAAATCACACTGCCATGTGGATATCACTCAAAGCAAATGTTTCCTAGGTATCTATCCTCCCTAATTACAAGGCGCAGTGTAAGAATGATTTTGAAACAATAAGGCGGTGGCAGTTGAATATCAACTTCCATTGCGGTGCCTGTTGAGATATGTTTCCAAGTGTCCTCTCTCAATCTCTCTGCCAAAACTAGGCTTGCCATAGAAATATCGAAATGTCAACATGGAAAGGTGGTTTAAGTAGAAGATGAACTTGGAACACTTTGTTTGTGATTAATGTTTTCACAAGGAGCATTTACCCTAGAAAAAGACTTGTATGATTCTAAACCATTTGTAACCCGGAGTGTAAAACTGCAAAAAGATTACTCGTTAAACTCTCTTCCACTCTATGCAATATTGTATCTTTCCTATATCACATGTCAGTACCTTATTCAACATTGACTAAAACTGTTGTCTTCCAAAAACTACATTGCGATGATCCGACAATAGACATATATCTCTAAATAGAGCCTAAGGCTTCCCTGTAGGCCGGGATTTGAATTCTGGATGAAACTGCACTCGATGCCACGTAGAATGGATGGCTTGGGAGCTCTAAAACCTGTAGAACAATAGAATTGATGAAATAAAAAATTCAATTCTGCTTGCAAGCATAAAACATTCATGAAGCTCAATTGATGGATTTTCAAGACATGTTGGTAGCTAGGCTACAAGTCAAGAAAAGTAGGTAATTACTTCTGCAACTATATAAAATTAGATTTTGACACATCTAAGACTGCATAAGTTTCATTGTGGAATAATTATTCAGCAGAAGACCCACTTCCATACGCTTTCCTGTTTCATCCCTCCCTACAAAATTTAGGCCACCTTCTTCCAGAAGTTCAATCAACTCTGGGTTTACCTGAACCACGGATGTTAAATCATCAGATACCATGAGCTTGAAAAGGAAATAGGAAAATTCATAACGTTATGTCACAGTTTACAACTAAGCTCATATTTATGCCAATGTCATTCATCCACGTACTCTGAATTATAGTACCTAAAGACCAAAATAATATGTTGGGTGTAGTGGTGGAGGCAAATATGCAAACACAATACACTTAACTACAAAATATACTAGGTAAAAACAACTTTCGTGCACAAGACTCTCATAGTGGGCAAGGTCGGGAACAAGCAAGATGTTCACAGACCTTACACCTACATAATATGTCGAAAGGTTGTTCTAGGAATTAAACCTGTAATCTCTAAGTTGCACCCTGCCACATGTTTGCATGTGTTCTATAAAAATAAAAATAAAAAACTTCTAAATATGTGAGAGGCTAAAGATATTGAACCCCATCAACAACCCTAAATCCAAAAGATCGCACTAGGTAGTTAATTGAAGCAGTATGACAAGGGGCATAAAAACAGAGTCGTATCATATGTCTCTCCAAACTCTTATTATTCTATATTTCATATGGCTTTATAAACAGTCAGTCCTTGTTAGTGTACATAAGTGGAGGTAACAATCATTTACGTGGCTTTGCAGATGTGGGAATTATCAGCCAGACACATCAATGGAGTCACCCCTAAGGTTCAGATATCCTCTCTTCCCCAAGCTGGTTGGGACGAACAACTTGGTGGAGTCCAAGGAGGAGATCTACGAGGAGTGAAACACTAGTTCTGGCATATGGTGTTGAAACACTAGTTCTTTTCTTTGCTCGGCGGAGGTATAATTCCATTCGGGAGCCTTAATACTTAGTTGTAGTTCAAGGTTGAAATGCATATTTGCCGAGTATCCCTGCATTTAATACTTTATTTAAAAGTTTTGCTAAGTGCTAGTAGGCTCGAGTTT
This sequence comes from Euonymus europaeus, assembly GCA_963580455.1. NCBI lineage: Eukaryota > Viridiplantae > Streptophyta > Magnoliopsida > Celastrales > Celastraceae > Euonymus > Euonymus europaeus. Next base: position 2,108,532 of record OY756964.1, read on the forward strand.
TTACCTCTGCAGGATGCTTAAGCACTTCCGGGACATATCAGTTTGCTACCTCAAATCATGGTACTTTACAAGTCTTGTAGCTTTAACCGGGCCGGGACATTTTTCCAATGGAATCTCCCGGGAATCAGTTTTTATTTATCTACTTCCTCACTAACTACTCTTATACGTTAGAATCGAGACTCTTATTATATCAGATAATTCTTTGTAGCAAATACTTTATTAATTCAAACTGAAACAAATCCTCCTTCAATAGTAAATCCTAGGTGCTGAAACAAATTATATCAAACGTTATAAAGCTTGTGTGTGTGTTGTCTTTGTTTTGTGGGCTTTTAGTTTGTTGGGTAGCTCTTCTTTTGTGCTTGTGCGCTAGGTTGGTGTTAAGCCCAACTTTTGTGTTTTTTTTTTTATCATGAGCGTCAGTTTGGGGGACTCAAATGAATTATCACAAAACACTAGTTACTGCAGTGACTAGATCTTCGCTCCTTCTCTGGTTTTGCTTCTTTGTCCCACTGTGACTGTTGTTTGGATTAGATCGGTATCATTAGGTCTGTACAATGTTAGTTTCATTGAGTTGTAGTATATATTAAGTTGCAGGACTTGGTATGACTCACTGTTGCTCAACAATAGGTATGACTTTGTTCTCAATATGGTTTCCTTATTACAGAAGTTGGTATGACTCGCTGTTTCTTTAATGCTAAGGTCTATGCAAATTGAATCACTGTTGCTTTAATGCTTAGGTCTCTACAATATTAGTTTCATTGAATGGTAACATGTATTAAGTTGCAGGCGTAAGCTTGCACAATTTTTCAGTGGGAATGGCAGTATTCCTTGGATCAATGAAGGTAACTTTCTTTTTTTAAGCTGTCACCTAAGTGCTAAATCATGTACACAGTGATAAATATATGGTTTTCCAACAAGGTTAATTATTTTGATACCTAAATTTCCTTTGTATTATTTGCTTTAGTATTTTTTTTTCCTAAATGCATTTTGCATTAGAGATCAAGTTTTTTTTTTGTCACTTTTGAATTCTCTCCCTACTTTAAGCTTATTTTATTTTATTTTTTGAATTTAGAATTTATGAAAGATTGGTGAAGTCTCATTGTATAAATTTATAGAATTCTATAAATTTATTAGGTATTCTCTGCCGTCTGATTTTTCAATTTAGTGTCTCATGAGATCTTTTTTCTCTTATGAATTTCGGTATGAGTTTGGCCCGGCATTTGAAGCCTTGAGTTTCCGTGTGGATTTGGCAAGACTTTTTTTTGGCTCGGATTTTTTGTTATTTCGTTATGCTATGTCAGCTACTATGGTGGTGAGTAAAGAAATCACTTTCTTCATTTCGGAAAACATTGGTTGACTCTATTCCCCAGCTCTATATTATGGCAGGTAAACTAGAAGATGATCCTCACATTGACTGCGAGCATAATGTTTTGGAGCCTTCAGCAACAAGGAGGGGATTCATAGTCAACGCAATCTCAAGACAAAGGCGAGAATGAGATTGATCTGGCTCTGAGGTCTGTAATTTGTCTATCAACGATGTCGATTCAGACATTGGAGAAGATGAATCCCCCACCAAGACCAAAGATAAGGGTCAAGATAATCAATGACAAAAATTGCACAGTTCTTATATTCTTTCTTATAGAATAGGAATGAAAGGAAAATTATTTAACAACAACCATATACTAGAGCATTTGGATTTTTTTTTTGGGTAAACCACAGCGGAAGGAAATGAAATTATAAATTTTCTGGGTAATTAGAGAATAGTTTACAGATCCACTACATGGTTTTTTTATCACCATGATGTGTGCATTTTTTTCATATGGAAGAGCTTTCAGTTTCTTTCTCACGTCCCATAGGCCATGGAAGGTAATAGATTAGCTGAAAAATACTATTATATTACCAAGACACCAAGTTACAAAACCAGTCCATTATCTCCAAATCAAAATTTTAACACAAAAAAAGTGCCCGCAGCAACGTGGAGGTTCAAATCGATAATATATAAAGATAAGAGACCAAATCTAGCAATTTAGATTTGAACGAGTAAACTCAGAACTTTATTTCAAACACTCGAGAATTTATTTAAAACACCGTTATGTTTAAGAAACACGAAATGAACAAGAAAATCAAATAGGCTTTTTCGAGAACTTAACTTTTCCATCACACTATTTCGATTATTGCACCCTCGTAAATACCATACTTGTGCGGAGGCTCATTGTCCACCACCATCACATCCAGGAAGCTCAGATTGTAATCATTCACATTTCCTAACAGTGCCCTCCTCTTCAACTCAAAAACGGTCTCAGCTTGGTTCACCTTAAATTCGTATTGGAAATCTGTTGCAGTTTGTTTCAAGGATATGTGCATATTATACCATGGGTCGGTCTTCGTTTCACAGAGCACATGTGAAATCTCAACAGCTTCTGATCCAGAGTAGTAGTTCTCAATTGTTGCAGAATCCATGATTAAATCGCGGTAGACATCTTTCTTGTAGGGGGATTATGTAACTTGTCTGCTTGTTGATTTATTGTTTCACTTGGAGAAAGGTTGCGTTGGAGAGCATCTCAAGTTCTAAATTCTCGATTGTCAACTTCACCATTTTCTATAGAGGTATCAATTATTATAAATTTTATAAAAACAAGAAGTAATAGACCAACAAAAAGAAATTTGCGAGTGAAGAACTGAAATATTTTACCTTTCTTCCACCGGTAAATCTGAAATTTGCATAATACCGAAGTACTCAATTTATAATTTAATTCAACGTTCGCCTCATGTGCTGAAATGTTGTTAGGTAGTTAATGCTCATGCAAAAAAAAATGGTCATGCAAAAAGCTTGTCATTTTTATGAACAATTTCAACTCTCGACCTCATTTGGTAGGCCTTCTTGACTTGCTATCTTTCATGCAATACTTGTAATAGTTGAAAAATAGCCAAGTTCATATATAAAGGGACCGTAGACACTAAGTCACAAATCAAACAAGTTACACTGGCTGTAAAATAAATGTTGTTTTTACTGTCATTCAAATCTGTCGACTTGGGCAAATTCAAGTTTCAACGCTTAGCCAGTGTCTATGGAGCAAAAGGGACGGGAGCTATAAAGTGGACCCTGTCGAGGAAGGGACGGGGTATCCCGCTTCACGCCTAGGATGGAGCAGAGGCGTTCCTCTCTCACATCTATGGAGCAGAAGACGCGAGAGCTATAGAGCGGAAGTACCCGCCTAGGAAGGGGCAAGGGCTTCTTGGGTAGATTGGAGCGGGAGCGTTCCGCTCCTACATCTATGGAGCGGACGTCGCAAGAGCTATGGAGCGGGACTCCTTATAGAGCGGCATCGTTACTCTTCTGCTAGAGTTGAAGCGAGCAAGACATCCAACCTAAGAGAATGTTGCGTAGGCACCCTTGTGCCAGACGTATGCATCCAACCTAGGAGGAGTTGGTGCCCAACGTAGGCACCCTTGTGGCAGACATATGAATCCACCCTAGGATGGGACTGGTGCGCTCCTGTGCCAGATGTAAACGTCCAGCCTATGCATTTAGCCTAGGAGGGGCTGGTGCGCTCCCGTGCCAGATGTGAACGTCCAGCCTAGGAGAGGTTGGTGCGTAGGCACCTTTGCAAAAGAAACTTGCGATAGAAGAAATGAAATATTTTACCTTTCTTCCACCAATAAATATGAAATTTTCATAATACCAAAAGTGCTCAATTTATAATTGAATTCAACGTTCGCCTCATGTGCTGAAATGTTGTTAGGTAGTTAATAGTCATGCAAAAAAAATGGTCATGCAAAAAGCTTGTCCTTTTTATGAACAATGTCAACTCTCAACCTTATTCAGCAGGCCCATCTTGACTTGCTATCTTTCATGCAATATTTGTAGTAGTTTAAAAATAGTCAAGTTCATATATAAGCGTATCGTAGACACTAAGTCACAAATCAAACAAGTTACACTGGCTGTAAAATAAATGTTGTTTTTACTGTCATTCAAATCTGTCAACTTGGGCAAATTCAAGTTTCTTCGGTTAGTCTGTTAAAGGTTGGGGATGTGCTAAAAGTTATATGTTTATGACAATTGGATGAATATCCTTTTTTGAATTATCAAAATTCTGAGCAGAGTGTAACAACCAAGCATTCGACAAGCATCTGTGGGTAATCGTAATCTTAATCACTGTAATCCATAAACCAGAATCTAGCACTGCAAAGTAATTGCGTAACCAATTTTTGATAGAAATCTACCAATTTATGTATAGGAGATGCAAAAATCCCAAACATTATATTCGAAAGAGAGTCTAAAAGAGGTAGATTTCTAATAGAAAAACTAATACAAAAAGCAAAAACCAGTCTTTTTCAGTTTAAAAGCAAGGATAGGAGTTGCAAAATCCCAAAAGCATACAAAATTTTCAAACGCTAAAAATAATCCATCCATGAGTAAAGGCAGTGACTTGATGCTTGATCATTTGCAGAGCTTATCAAAATTCATTTTAAGTAAAGGTTGTTATCCATGTGCAATTTTCCTTTCCTGTCAAATGATTAGGAAAGGTTGTGTCTTTATATTGATGAAGAACGCTCCTACCACCAATCCTCACCCGTCCACGTCTGAAACAAAATAAAGATGTGCTTAAAACAGTGATATGAAAAGAAAAGGAAAAAAAGCAACTAAAACACAATCTAACAAAACAAAATATCGTTTCATTGTGCAAACTAATTTTGCATTCAAACTGACGCACTTAGAACATCGGATCATGGCATTAATCAAGAGCATAGATAAAAAGCAAAAGAAAATTGAAAGAGTCCAATCAAGTTATATGCCATTAGAAGGAACAAAAAAATCAGATTCTTAGCTCTATAGAATTTAAGTTTTATTTATTGACATCCGCAATTGGACAATACATAAATTAAATATATACATATATATATATATATATTAAAAATAACGAATCTCATCAAACGAGAGCTAACAAACCCAAATCCCAAAAAAAATGAAGATGAAAAAACCAATAACACAGACCGAAGAAGATACAGAAGCATTGGGTACATGAAATTGTGGATGCCTATTGTATGACTCATATGAATTAGTGTCTTTAAGTCACTTGATCAAGCGGAATCTCACGAAACTAATCTAACAAAATGGATTACAAAATTACAAAGCTTCTCCTCCAAAGAGCCAATCTAATCAAATCATCAAAATTCAAGTAATCAAGTTCAGATAACCCAAATTAAATGGCGGGTTAAAGTTTAAACAAAGAAAAATGACTTGATTAATTGATTTACCAGATATGCGACGAAGTATAGTCGTAGAGGTGAAGACTGTAGAAAACTTTAAAACAAAGTAAAGTTTTGTGTTTTCCTCTCTTCGACATGAAGCTTTGAAAACTGACCCAAAATGAATCCTAATTCTGTAATCACAAAAATCCAAGCTTGAAACAAAATTTGGCTTTAACACTAAACTTATTCAAATAACAAAAATATCAACTAAAGGAACATGAAAAAACTTTCATACAAAATCTGTCACTCTAACTTATTCAAACACATACCTGGAAAAGTCTTGTATGAGTATATCCGTTCTTCAATTACCCATATACCTGGGACTAATATCGGGCCGTGTGATCGTAAGATAAATTAACTTGGCTACCAATTGTTGAAGAGATTGAATTGAATCAAGAACTTTTCCACTGATATCAAGCTGTAATTTACTATCCAGTGGCATTCTAGCCCGCTTGCAATCGAACATCTCAGCGTCTTAAAGTAAATCATGGATAGATTTTGATTAGTTCAAAAAAAGGCCTTTAGAGGACTTGGCCATTTCAATCCCCATAAAATATTTAAGTGGTCCAAGATCCTTAATTGCAAACTTGTAATGGAGAGTATCCTTGAATTTATGAATAGCTGCATCATGAGTGCCCATAAGGATAAGATCATCAACATAAATCAGCACTATCAATTTTCACCAGATTCATTTCGAACAAATAGAGAGTGATCAATATTACTCCTTGCAAAACCAATTTCCTTAAGGACAATACTGAGCTCGACATGCCATGCACAGGGGATTTCTTCGATCCATAAATTGACTATCTCTAATTTACGGGAATCGAAAGCAACGTACGAACAATTGTCATCTTTGCCACATGTGCAAATGTCTCTTTATTGTACCGTAGGTCTGAGTAAAACCTTGTGCCACTAGACGAGCTTTATGCCTTTTAATTGAGCCATCAGACTTGAACTTGATGTTGTACACCCATCTACTGTCGACTGCCTTTTTACCTTGTGGTAATCGAATCACACTCGAAGTCTTGTTATCATCCAAAGCTTGAAGCTCCTCATGCATAGCTCTTTGCCAAACTGGGTGCTGATTAGCTTTGTGGTTCAACAACACTTGAAATCTTGCTAAGATTGATATCACCACCAAGAACATTATGCATGGGATGACGTATCGAGTATGATACATAGTCCTGAAGGCGTGAGGTAGTGTGTCACGCCCCGTTTCCGGAGACGCGACTGGGTGCTCTCTCCGCACCCTTCCTAGGTCACTAGTGTGAACATCCAGGATCAACCGGAAATCCGGCGGCACCTCCCCGTATATCGGAGAGTGCCCACCTGCATCAGAAACGCAGCAACAACAACATCACACTAGCAACCTAGCAAACATAGGCCTCAGGCCTCAACCACATGCAATCCTGACCCTAGGCCTCAGGCCATCCACTACCAGCATGCACAAACTGATGGCATCACATATAAATCCACACAGATTTTTTTTAGCATCAAATATAACCAGAATTCAACATCCACATCCACATAAAAGCACAACCGTGCTAAATGGTTATATTCTCTCAACATAGATATACTACATAAACCCACATGCATAGAGTATATCTCTAGCACTCTATCCTATCCAGGGCCATCCATGTCACGTCCCGCTCACCGATCCGCATCACCGGTACCTGTACCAGTATCTCCTGTGAAAGGAAGAAAGTAAAGGAGTGAGCTAGAAGCTCAGTAGGGTAAAGAAGTAAACATTGATATAGGCAGAACCGAAGGAAGTAATGCATCAATATGTACCTACCACATGAACGTATACTCAACAATTTCACATCAACATTTACCCGGATCGACCCTTTCGGAGCATAACAACCACAATACCATTGCAACTCAATGTAATATTGCCCGGGAGCAAGCTCACCACAACCAACCACTCCTAGGATCATCCGGTTGCGTGAACCTATCACGCCCGCACCCAACAAGGCAAGTCACTCTCGACCCTACCCTTAGTGCGTTACCCCACATGGAGTTCACATGACTTGGTGATAACAACCTTCACCTTGCCATCCTCCCATGTGGCTTTCAAGTAACTTAAGGGTTCCCGAGTCCATACCCGAGTCCCCCATGCATCTCTAATGCATTATGACATGTCATGCCAAATAGATAAGTATATATGAACATCCTATATATTTTACATAACTACCATGATGCATGAACGGAAAATCACAACGTGACCGTAAATGACGGAACACAAAATCGGGTCATGCAACATTCAACATCAAACAATAATCCACACAAGGCTCGTTTCCCCTTAGAAGCAATTAAGGCGGAAACTCAAATAATGGCGACCAATGAAGAATCGAAACGCTATTTAGGCAACAATAACGAATTATAGAAACAAAGGTTGGAAATCCCCTACCTCGTTCCGAGCCAACTACACAAATTCTCAAATTTAGGGTTTTAACCCTTGGTTCTCCCAACCTATCGATTCACATCAAATCGAACTCATATAATTAATCCAAAAATTCCATATTATCATATCAATCACAATTTAATCAACAAAATCATAAACACTTACTTTCTCTCTCTAGAAATTCCTCTAAAACACCTTTGTTCTTAGCCCAAACGATTCTTCACACCAAAATCACAATCAACCTACACATAGGTCTAAAATCAAGTCTAGAACAACATATCTAAACCATAGAGTCTAATTCTTAAAGAATCAAACGAATCTAGAAAAACCTAGAAATTCCAAAAACTATGAAAAACTTACCAAATCTCCAAAATCCACCTTGAATCTTCCTTGATAAGCTTCAAGAGTCACAAATCTTCAATCCCCAAGCCAAACTTCAACCAAAAGCTCCTTCTCTCTCTTCTTCTCTCTCTTCTTCTCTCTCTCTTTCTCTCTCTAGTCGGGTGTTTCAAAAGTTGGAATAAGCTGAAATGTCTAAAATTGAGCCTAAAAACTGATTTCCCGATAGCCGTCCGGACGCCCAAAGTATCCGTCCGGACGGATTACTGTTCCCGTAACCCACTGCCCTCACTCTAGGCAAATCCGTCCGGACGCCCAATTATCCGTCCGGACGGATTACTGTTCACGGAACTCACTGCCTTGATTCTAGGCAAATCCGTCTGGACGCTCAATTTTCTCAAATTTATTTTCCGGCTCGGTCTAAGCTTCGATTTGATATATTACGGGCCCAAAATGGACATGTACACTAAAAGTTATGACCCATTTACCGAACCAAGTTCAAAACTATTTTTCCATAATGTCGTACTTCACAAATCATCCGTAACACGACTCAAAACTAAATTTTTGGGTCGGGATTTCACATCCTCCCCCCCTTAATAAAATTTCGTCCCGAAATTTAACTACACACGTACCTGAATCTCCGAACAACTCCGGGTACTTCTCCTTCATTATGGATTCCAACTCCCAAGTTGCTTCTTCAACTCTGTGATACATCCACATCACTTTTACTAATGGAATCACACTCGACCTCGTGACCTTGTTCTGTCGGTCTAGAATTTTTATCGGTTGAAGAGTGTAACTCCCATCTTCTTCAACCTCCAATGTAGTCCAATCTATCACATGCGACGGATCCGGCTCATATTTTCGAAGCATTGATATATGGAATACATTGTGAACCTTCTCAAGCTTCGGTGGAAGTGCCAAACGGTACGCCACCGGTCCCACCGCCTCAAGAATCTCAAATGGCCCCACAAATCTCGGTGCCAACTTCCCGTGCTTACTATACCTCTGAATTCCACGTCTCGGACTAACCTTCAAGAAAACTTTATCGCCTACCGCAAACTCCAAAGGTCTCCTCCTTCGGTCAGCATAAGACTTCTGTCGGCTCTGCGCGGTGATCAACCGCCTTCGGATCTCATCCACTCTCTCTCGAGCTTCCTTGACCATTTCCGGTCCTGAAACAACTTTCTCACCAACCTCCGCCCAACACAAAGGCGACCTACAAGGCCTCCCGTAGAGCGCCTCATAAGGTGCCATTCCGATACTACTCTGGAAAGAGTTATTATACACAAACTCTGCCAGATGTAAGTACCGATCCCAACTTCCTCCAAAATCAACTACACATGCCCGTAGCATGTCCTCCAAAATATGTATGGTTCTCTCACTTTGCCCATCACTCTGAGGATGATAAGCTGTAGAGAAATCCAACTTCGTTCCCAATGCCTCCTGTAAACTACTCCAGAATCTACCTGTGAACCGCGGGTCTCGGTCCGACACAATAGATAATGGAATTTCGTGAAGTCTCACAATCTCCTTGACATACATAGTACTCAAGGTCTCCAACGAATCCGTCTTGTTCATGGGTAAGAAGTGTGCAGACTTGGTTAATCTGTCCACTATCACCCAAACCGTGTCATGCCGTCTCTGAGTCATTGGCAACGCTGTCACAAAATCCATGGTGATCTTCTCCCACTTCCATTGTGCTATCGGTAAGGGTTGCAACAATCCAGCTGGTCTCTGATGCTCTGCCTTCACTTGTTGACAAGTAAGGCACTTCGTCACAAATCTAGCAACATCGGCTTTCATGCCCCTCCACCAGAAACTCTGTTTCAAATCTCCGTACATCTTCGTACCCCCGGGATGCATGGCAAACTTGGAATGATGTGCTTCCTTTGGAATCTCTTGTCTCAACTCATCATCATCGGGAACTACTAGTTTTCCCACATACCGTACTCCACCATCATTCCCTCGAACCCATCCAAGACTCTCATCAATCACATCAAATGTATGATCCCCATTTTGTGCATCTATCACCTTCTGAACCATCATAGGTCTCGAAGTTATAGAACACAAATAGGTCTTTTCCTCTTGACTCCTCAACTCCAATCCAAACCCATTGATTGTCTCCACAATTTCCCACTCATGCATGAATAGGCTAGCAATCTTCTGCTTCCAACTCAACGCATCCGCAACTACATTTTCTTTACCGGGATGGTATTGCAAATTAAAATCAAAATCCTCTAAGTACTCCATCCACCGCCTTTGCCGTAAGTTCAACTCATTTTGGGTGAATAGGTACTTGAGGCTTTTGTGATCCGAGAACACCTCAAATGTCTCTCCGTAGAGATAGTACCTCCAATGCTTAAGAGCAAATACCACTGCCGCCAACTCCAGATCATGCACTGGATAATTCCTCTCATGTGTCTTTAGCAACCTTGAACCATACTCTATCACTCGGCCCTGTTGCATCAACACACAACCTAAACCGACTCCAGACGCATCGCAATACATCTGATAGCCAACATTCCTCTCCGGAACTACTAACATTGGAGGTGTTGTCAACCTCTTCTTCAACTCTTCAAATGCGGCCTCACATTCGTCTGTCCACACAAACGGTGTACCCTTCTTCGTGAGCTGCGTCATCGGCGAAGCAACTCTTGAGAAGTCCTCAATAAACCTCCGGTAGTAACCTGCCAACCCTAGGAAACTCCGGATCTCCGTCACATTCTTTGGTCTTTCCCAACTCAAAACCGACTCAACTTTGGAGTAATCAACCGCTATGCCTTCTTGAGTGATCACATGGCCTAGGAACTTCACCTTCGTGGCCCAAAATTCACACTTACTCAATTTAGCATACAGTTGATTCTCCCTCAATGTCTGTAACACTACCTTCAAATGTTCCTCAAGCTCTTCCTCCGTAGGAGAATAAATCAATATATCATCTATAAAAACCACCAAAAAGTTATCCAAAAACGGTCTAAGAACCCTTTGCATTAGGTCCATGAACACCGCTGGGGCATTTGTCAACCCAAACGACATCACAAGAAACTCATAATGCCCATAACGAGTTCTAAACGCTTTTTTCTGGATATCTTCCTCCTTAATCCTCAACTGATGATAACCCGACCTCAAATCAATCTTAGAGAAATGTCTAGCACCTCTCAATTGGTCAAACAAATCATTGATCCTAGGCAATGGATACTTATTCCTCACTGTAACCTTATTCAACTGCCTATAATCAATACACATCCTCAAACTTCCGTCTTTCTTCTTGACGAACAACACCGGTGCTCCCCACGGGGACACACTCGGTCTAATGAATCCCAAATCTTGCAACTCCTCTAATTGAGAACTCAATTCCTTCAACTCTGCTGGAGCCATCCGATATGGCGGAATCGAAATCGGCTTGACATTCGGATGCAACTCAATAGCAAAGTCAATCTCTCTCTTTGGAGGTAATCCCGGCAACTCTTCCGGAAATACATCCATAAATTCTTCCACTACCCGAATCATAGTAGTCACATCTCCTTTAGGAGCCGACGTCACCAAACTTGCTACCCTACAATCCTGATACGAAGGATTATCCATGAAATGTGGGCATGGAATCCCCTTCGATCCCCTCAACTGAATCACCCCACCCTCCGGTACTCTAAAAGTGATCCTCCTTTGCCAAAAATCAAGCACTCATTGGTGCTTTGTCAACCAATCAACTCCGAGTATCACATCGAAGTCTTTGAAATCTAACATATACAAATCGGCTTGTAGAGATATTTCTCCAAACCGACACTCACATCCGAACACCACCCCCTCCAACGTGGTAAAGTGCCCAAATGGTGAGGACACCGTAAACATTCTTCTAATCGGCGAAATTTCTACCGCTAGTGCGTTCGCTAACGAACTAGTAATAAATGATGAGGTAGCTCCAGAATCAAACAAGACTCTGGCCCAACAATTTGAAATCAAAAATGTACCTCCAATGAAGTTGGGATGCTCCTGTGCCTCCTGATGTCCCAATGCAAAGACACGTCCCTCTACCAATGCATTCTGCTGCTGCTGTGGCTGACGAGTCCCACCCCGCCCCCTTCCTCCTGAGGGAACATTGGAAGGAAGAGCCGGAGGTGGTACTCCCGGTATGCTCTGTTGTTGTGCTCTCTGATTGCCCTCCGGACATTCACTCTTTTTGTGACCCAACTTGCCACACCCAAAGCACTTAAACCCAGGAAGCCTGCACTCACTTGCCTTGTGCCCCTCCTTCCCACACTTGAAGCATGCTGTCTTGCTCCATTGTGGCCTTGGACCCTTGCCTCGGTCCCCTCTCTGTTGACGAAAGTCCATCCTCGGTTTCTTGTGGCTACTACCACCACCACCACTACTACCCTCACTCACTGGACGCTTCCTCTGAGCTTCACTTTTCTCACTCAACTCAAAATCGAGAGCCATCTCCACTGTGTCCTGATATGACACCACTCTAGTGGCCATCACATAGTGCGTCGTTGTCGAAGAGGATTACGGCAAGGAACAACTAGAGGAGCGGCAAGGACTGGTGTTGTAGCTAGCACATGTGACTGTAGGGGTCCGAAGGTAAAGAAATATTTGACGAAACAGGTTTCTTGTTGAATTAGTGTTGGAAAACTTATTGCAGCTAAAGAATGTGTGTTTTTCCCCTTGTCAAATATATAGCCACACCCACATGCTTTGTAATTCAATAGTTTCTTATATTTTGATCTATGCATACAACACAATGTTATCCAATACAGAATAAAGGTAACGAAGCGCGGCTGTACATCTTATCTCCTACACGTCTCTTCTTCTTCTTCTCTCAAGCCCCTCGATCTTAAACCAAACCCATATAGAATGTTGTTTTTTCACTCCCTGGAGTTTGCAAGATCATCACAAATTAGCAGTGTTTGGTGGAGAGCTTTTATGCCGGGTAGACCTGATTTGTTCAATTTCGTGGTGGATTTAACTGATAAATAGTGAATTCATTTTGAACGGCTTTCACAATTTTGTGTTGTTTTTCCCAACTGTATGGTTATGATTTCAATTTCCTTGAAATTTTAATTGAGAAAAGATATATCTCTCTATCACCCTTTGTTATTATAAAAAGGTGAATGTGCCCTTTTTTTTTCTTTTTTCTTTTTTTGTGTTCCTAGACGCTGCCGACTGCTAAGGATTTGACATTGTCTGCATCAATTTGTTTAACATTAATGTTATACTACAGATATTTGAAAGATGCTTGTTGTACCCCAATTTTGGTTCAAGCCCAATGTAGGAGCCCATTTAGACATCATAAATTATTAGTCTACTTAAACCATAGATGACCCAAAGAAATGGCCCGTTAAAAAGAAATGTCATATGAGGCTTATGACATAACTTAGGCCCAAATATTAAAGCCCTAAAATAGAACCAATTATGCAGCCTGCCCAACTAAGAACTTAGACTCACCTAATTGGTTCATAGCCTAATGACTAAAGAAAATGCAGAGTTGAAGAAGGAAAGAAACGGGCTGCTGAAGAAAAAGGAAAGGCGCCGACACAGGAGGGAAAAAAGGAAGGAAAGAGGAAAAGACACCGGGGAAAAAGGGAAAGAAGAGAAGGGTGATCTTAGAGTTCATACACGGGTTGAGTATTATACCGTAAGTTGGGGGGATTTTGTGAGAAATTTATGGGGTTAGATTTTTGTTTTAGGAAAGAAAATCAATTACGAGAGAGAGGGAGAAAGTGCCAGAAGTAGAAGGGAATGTTGAGAAGATTAGGAGATGATTTCGGGATTCAAAGAGGATTTGGTTTGGGTGTTTGACAGGTTATAAATAGGAGATTCAAAGGGAAATTGGGGGGGGGGGGGGGGACCTCCGGTTGGTTTCTCTGCTTTCTAGAGAATTTTTAGCTCTTTCCTTTGGTTTTTTTTTTCTTTCACATTTCTGGGGCTGATGGGATTTCTCGATTCTTCCTTTCACTTGCTGCGATTCTTTCATTCTAAAATTCTTTTTTTTGCCTCTTTGAGTGCTGAGTGATTAGTCATTAGGAGAAGGATTTCTGGATTGGTTTGCTGAGTGGGTAAGCTCTCTAAATTGTTTCTCTTCTAGCTCATTGGCAGGTTTTATTGTTTGAATTGAGGTTCGGATTATGCCAGAGGATGAACAATTGTGATTCCCCATGGTTTTTTTTTTCTGTCAATATTTGAGATGTATGTTGATGACTGCTTGCTATGCTAGATTACTTCAAATATTTTTTTGGATGTTAGGGTTGAAATTGGAATTCTTGCATCTTTTAGTTTTGTTTAATAATCTTGAGGTATGATTCTGCCTATTAAATTTGGTGTTCAAACATGAGGATGGCTGGCAGATGGTTGGATTTATTGATTCACTTGTTTTCACTGTTTTTATGCGCATATCATTGCTTTAAGTTAATTTCTTGAACACTTATATGTAATGATGATTCTTTATATGACAGACCTTGTAATTAAATTCCTTGAGCTTGCTTTTGTTCTGTGATTATTAATCCCACTGCTATTTACTTGTTAAATAATCATGTTATATCAGATTGTTTGATGTTAGGGTCTTATTGAGTATTTGTGGAGGTTTGGATAGTTGGAATGCCAAGTGAAGAATGGTTGGCTTATATTCGATATACAGAATGGTTTCTGGTGATTTGAGAGGAACTTTATAATTTGAGTGTTAAATCAAGGAAAATACTTGTATATTCTGCATCTGCTGATATGTTTTCGTTTCTATATGAATATTTCTGGTTTGGTAAATGGAAGTATGTGTTTGTATGGCTTTATTTCATTGTGTTAAACGTTCATGTTTTGAGATGGTAATACCAGATTTAAGGAGATCGAAACTATGCACTTGCATTACTGATTCGGTGGATTGCTCATAACATGGAGCATTTGAGTCGTGCTCCTACTTGAATATAATGGGTAATCAATGGGCTACATAAATGGAGCATGTGGGCTTTGTATGTAAATGTGATTTATTTGTTTGGGTCAATGTATTGGGGCTTATTTCTATGACATATGTGTGTTTTGGTAATTGTTGGACCATATATTGAATTGCATAAGATGTGGGCTTTATATGTATGATTCATTTGGGTTTTGAATTTTTTTTATGTGGGTAATCATGAGATAAAGGTTTAATAGTTTGGGCCAATGAATTATATAACTATTTGAGCTTTGGGATTTATGAATATTTTGATTTTAAAATTGCATGAAAATAAAATTATATGGGATCTTTTTGTATGTTCATTGCATCAAAGCAATTGATTATAAATTTTCAGTCATGTTAATTTAATAACATGATTGAAATATTCAATTGCTAATAAAAAAGGAACCGAAATGGCATGTTGCTCATCATTGTTTTCAACATTGTTAATATGTTATTTGAAATGTGTTTATATGTGAATGCTATTTGAAATATGTTATATGTGAATTGAATAATCGATTTGATGATTGTTTGATTTATGTGTCAATTATATGATTTAATATTTTAATATTTTTGTTTGGGGGATTTGCGATAATTTAATATCGTATAGTCTCCACAAAATAAATTCGGTTCCCAACATTTTTTCTTATTTTATTTTTACCTTTATTTATTTTCATTCTATTTTTATCTTTATTTATCTATACCTTATTTTAATTTCATTATTAAATATATATATATGTATATTTTTGCTCTATTTTCGTATTGTTGTTATTATTATTATATTATTTTATGTTATTAACTTTATATTATCATTATGTATTTATATAATATTTTATGTTATTTTCATTTTTGTATTATATTTATATTTTGGATTCATTTTTTTTCCTATTTTACTTTATGTTATTTATTACTATTTATATTTTATTTGACTTTATTTTAAACTTATGTATTATATAAAAATTATATTAAAAGTTTTTGCCTACGATGAAATCTATTTGGGGGAATGCATTGGATGCACCCTTGGAAAGATTCTTGAGATGAGAGTGTTTTTTGGGAAATTTGACCATTGGATGAAAAAATCTCATGAACCTCAATATTAGACTTTTAATATAGTTTTTATATATATTAATAAAATTATTTTATTTTATTTTGATATAGTCATATATTTATTTAAATTATTTTATTATATATAGCTATTATATTTTTAAAGATAATTTTTATCCTATATAGTTTTTGTAAAATTTATATAATTATTGTACCTTATATACGTCACAATTAATCTTTTCGGAAGAATCATTTAATGGAATAATAAAAGTTAAATTGGCAACTGTTTTTAAAACAGACGTTATGGGGTGCTTTACACCTTCCCTATACGTAATAAATTCACTTACCCATTTTCTGGATTTTCGCAGACCAAGTTATTTTTTATAGTGAACAATTGCACCTATTACAATTGGTGGCGACTCTTTTAAAAATTTCTTTCGCAAAACCGGTTGCGACAATGCTTATATCTCTTTAATCTATTCCTATAGGTTTCATGCAAGATTCCTTAATAAGCAGAGAGAGGGAAAGCCTCTTGACCCCTGAACAAACAAAGGTATTTTTGTTATCAGTTTAGACATAAGCTGGCGGTGAATTTGGATTCGGTTTAGTTCCCATTAAAAGAAACCCGAACAAATTTCAGGTATCCGGAGAAGAACTAATGAATATTGACATGTTTTTGCTACTTACAATTCAAATTCAAAGGAAATTGAAACACAGAGAGCGAAATTCGAGCAAGGAAAAGTGCGAGGTGAGTAGTTTATCAACCAATGTTACCCTAAATGGACTATCTGCCATCTGGTTGGTTTTATTTTAGAACACAAAGAGGCCTCTATTTTGAGTTGGGCTTCAAATAATATACCCTAAATGGACTAACTGGTTGGTTTTAGAATACAAAGAGGCCCAATAGCTCAGGTTGGACTCGAACAGGCGTCTCCACTCTCCAGTCTACTATGTTTTGTCAACCCAAGCCACACATATGAGACCATCGCGAGCCAGCCCCGATGAATGATAATTTAGCATTCGTGGTCCAGGTAAATCCAGAGTTGATCGAACTTCTGGAAGAAAGCGGCCTAAAATTTGTAGGGAGGGATGAAACAGGAAAGCGTATGGAGTGGGTCTTCTGCTGAATAATTATTCCCCATTGAAACTTACACATATTCTTCTTAGATATGTCAAAATCTAATTGTCTATAGTTGTACAAGTAATTATCTACTTTTGATAACTTGTAAGTTGTAGGCCGACACTACTGACACAAGTCTTGAAAATTCATCAGTTGAGCTTCATGAATTTCCCACATTTCAGCAAAATAAAACAAAGTTTTCCTCTTGCAAACAGAATTGATTTTTTTTTATTTCGTCAATTCTATTGTTCTACAGGTTTTAGAGCTCCCAAGCCATCCATTCTATGTGGGAATGCAGTTCCATCCAGAATTCAAATCCCGGCCTGGGAAGCCTTCAGCTCTATTTAGAGGTACATATCTATTGTCGGATTGTCGCATGAATAAATATTGTAGTTTTTGGAGGACGGCAATTTTAGTCAATGTTGAATAAGATACTGACATGTTATTTAGGAAAGATACAGTATTGCATAGGGTGGAAGAGCTAGAGTTTAGCGAGTAATCTTTTGCAGTTTTACACTCCAGGCTACAAATGGTTTAATTTAGAATCATACCGATCTTTTTCTAGATCTATAGTTCTATACATGGCCTTAGCAATTTGCACACAATAATGCTCCTTGAGAAAATATTAATCGCAAACGAAGTGTTCCAAGTTCATCTTCTACTTAAACCACCTTTCATTGTTGACAGTTCCATATTTCTATGACAGCCCTAGTTTTGGTAGCGACAGGACAGTTGGAAACATATCTCAACAGGAACTGCAATGGAAGTTGATATTCAAACGCCACCGTCTTATTGTTTCAGAATCATTCTTGCACTAATTAGGGAGATAGATACCTAGGAAACACTTGCTTTGAGTGATATCCACATGGCAGTGTGATTTTGTCATTCCCGCATTGCCCTGATTTTTAGCTAGCATTTTTTTGCGTCAGCCTTTAAATGTAGGCAGGTCTGTCATGGATTTTTTCTTTTGATTTCTTGATAGTTGTGGCTTGAGTGCCTTTAAATGAGTATGTCGTTGTTATGTTGGATAGATTTAGAGTATAAATCTAGTTTGACGATTAGGTCAAGTCCAAAGAGGAACATTAATCCATATTAATTGGTGCCAAATTTCAATAATCAAATGCTTTAATCTAATTGTGCTTGCATGATTAGATTTTGATATGTTGAGCATGATAGAAGATTATTTACCATGATGGATTAGGATTAGAGTTCTTTAATTAATTGTTTGAACCAAATTATTTGCTTTGCTTGTTTACATTGATACTCAAAAATTACCGATCATACTGGCTCATATTTACTTTCTAGTCGGTATTTATTATTCGTTGTGAATTGCATTTACATCCACTCTCAAACACTCTCCTCCTCGAGACTCAATTTCGGACTCCTGAAATTTGCTACTTGTCAATACCCTACACTTGATAAGTACACACATATTAAGGTGTCGGTCATTTACTCGATTAGGTTTTTTGTGTGATCCTATTCAACAATATTTTAAACACATTAACTTATTCATACGATGACTAGATTCTCAGAAAAGGTCCTGGGGCCGCCTTAATCTTTAAGCACGTTATGTTAGTGAACTTCAACTTTAGATCATATGACTCAGTAGAGCTGCAGAGAAGGTCTCTTAACAATTTTAACTTCTTTGGTGTTCAAAATATGGGCTGCTACTTTGGTGGCTATCGTCTATAACCCTTATTCTTATTGTCATGTTGGCTTTCCATAGCAAAGACAAAACCGAGGGTCTAGGTGATCTTATATGCACTTTGCAGTGTTACATAATTGTACAAAGGTGCTTCATAATTATAAGCCTTTACTTCAGTCCAGAAATGTAAGCATTGTAAAGACCAGGGATCCAATTAGCTCCCAGGCATGGAGATTAGACAAAGACACCTCTGAACCTTCATAATTTGGTCTATGTTGCTATTCAAGAATATATTGTGTCGAATTTTTATATAAAAGCTCGTTGAATCTTAGGAGATATCAGTAAGAGTAGGTTGAATCCTAGGAGATACTAGTAAGAGTAGGCTTCTTCTACGGAAGCATTATGTTTGTGGTCTTTTACTACATGT
Source organism: Euonymus europaeus (assembly GCA_963580455.1). Taxonomy (NCBI): domain Eukaryota; kingdom Viridiplantae; phylum Streptophyta; class Magnoliopsida; order Celastrales; family Celastraceae; genus Euonymus; species Euonymus europaeus. The sequence continues at coordinate 2,127,686 of OY756964.1, forward strand.
TTACTGCTGATTTCTGCTCTGCTTTTAGTGTAGGCCATAAGTGTTAGATGTCATATAAACGTTAAGGATGTTTCTTTTTGTAGGTTGTTCTAACCTATAACTCAAATAGTTCATGCCATCTGATCGAGTGGTTTACATTTGGCTTGATGTTGTATTGCTTTCAATCCATCTAGTTGGCTTGTGGAAAATGGATCCTATTGGTATCAACGACCACTTGGCGGATTCTCTCATACTCCATCCACCAGTTCATACCCTTCATATAATAGCATAGTCCCTGCTGTCACTGGCTCACAGTCTTGTCATCGAAGCTCAGACATTGATCGTCGATTCCCATCCTCGCCTAGTGACATTTGCTACTCAGCTGACTTAAGAAGAGTTGCACTATTGCGGTCTGTGTAGATGAGAATGCGACCTTCTGGGCCATTGTCATCTGAATCGATATTTAGTTTCGGGCAGGAGACTATCTAATATAGAAGTTGAGGAGCAGCCTTGCTCATGTATGGAGTCTTTAGCTGATGAGAGGGAGTATCAGATTGAGGAGTCTTCTTCTGTAGGTACCGTAGAGCCTGATTTTGACAAGGAGAAGCCATGCGCCGCGTTGAATAAGTATATGAAAGTTGATGATGCAGCAGCTCCAATGCATCAGGAGTCAGGGCCATTGTCATTTGAATGGCTTTTCCGTTCCGGTCAGGAGACTGTATGCAATATGGATGCTGAGGGCCGCACAGCCTTGCTCGTGTATGAAGTCTTTAGTTGATGAGAGGGAGTGTCGGATTGAGGAGTGTTCTTCTGTAGGTACCTCAGAGCCTGATTTTGACAAAGAGAAACCATGCACAGCGTTGAATTAGTGTTTGAAAGTTGATGGTGCGGCGGCTCAAATGAACCAGGATTCATTATATGATGAAGTTAGACAAATATGCATAATACATTACTGACTTCCCGCATTTTGAAGTCAAACAAATTGTTGGGACAAAAGTATACAATGACATACAAAACTCGCATACCCAAGAAAAAGCTAACATAAGAAATCAATCAAGAGAGTAGCCAAGCAGCCATTGCGTTTTGTTTCTCAACATCTTCAACTTGATCTTCCATTTTTTGATCACTCTCCCATAACCAAGAAAACATGGTATCTTGATCACTCTCCTCCATCTCCAATAACTTATTTCCTTGAAACAAATCAACCCATAGATCGTCATCAAATGAAGAGCAAGAGTACCAATCACGACCGTCACCAAAATTATTACCTCTCTCAAAGTCAACATGTTCATTTGTTCCCATTTTGTCCGAACTTGAAAAAACCTCACTTTCTTTACACCCACCACCGTCGTTAATAACAAAAACGTTGACATAATCATCATCAATTTGTCTTTGTTCACTTGAAAGCAAATCCCCATTTGGATCCAGCAGCAATGCTGACCCAGTAGTAGTAGTGTCCATAATGTCATCAAAGAACATTTTTGTGTCATTAATACTACACAATGGTCCTGAAACTTCACTGTCTTTCTCTCCACCGCTTGTATTGCCGAGGCAAAACAGCATTGAATGATCATTTGAATTCCCACAACTCAAGCAGCTCTCTCTCTCCTGGTCACTACTCGAAGAACCCACCATTATTCCTTCCTTATCTTCTTCAATGAGCGGATCCAAACACATACTGGGGGTCTCCTGTAATGTTGGAGTGGGTGGTGGTAGTGGCACATTTGTAATTACCTTCTCTTTTGAGGAATCTTCTTCATTTGTTCGTCTTGCGTTCTTCTTCTTCTTCTTCTTCGATGTTTGTCTACTCACTATGCCACCTTTACGTTCAATTGCCATGGCCTTTCTGGTCATTTCCACCATCATTGGTGAGTTCTCTGTTGATAGCCTTCTAAAGCTGTAGACTTTTCTACTCAAGTGAGAGTTCCAATAATTCTTTATTTCGTTGTCTGTTCGTCCTGGTAATTGACTTGCTATCAACGACCATCTGACCCCAGCAAAATCAGAAGACCACATCATCAGTCATTAAATATTCACAAAAAATTAAACCAACGAAGGAGAAAGCTTTTGACACTGCTAGTCACGATTCAACAACTATGAGAAAACATTGAACAAGGATATAAGTTACGCTAGACAAAAAAGGGTCGCATTACATGACAAAAAAATGGTTCAGAAAAGTAATATTTACTTTCGAAGTAGGACAGCTAGCCATCACCTTTTTTGCAAATTGACTACAGTAGTATAAAAAGAAAGAGCACCAAAACAACACAATCGTGGAATGGAAGTAATTAATATATATGTTGAAATTGGACCAACCTGTTGCCCAAAGAAGAATGCAACTTAAAAATAATGTCATCCTCTTCAGCAGTAATGTTTCCTTTCTTCAAGTCATCTCGCAAGTAATTTATCCATCTCAATCTACAACTCTTCCCACACCTCAACAGCCCTTCAAAATCCCAAAACAAAAGGAGCCAAATTAAGCATTTTGTAACATAAATAAACACACAAATTTAACCAACTTGTTAAGTTACATTTCCTAATTAATTACCAGCATTTCTGGCTAGTGATCTCCACGTCCCCTCTCCATACTCTTGAATGTAGTTTCTCAGCTTCTCATCTTCTTCACGAGTCCATCTCCCTCTCTTCAACCCAACTTTCTCACAACATGGTGCCCTTCCCATCTCTACAGAACGAGTGAAGACAACTAGTTATCTAGAGCTTCTATATATAAACCGAGCGATGTACTCCCAATACTTGGTAGAGTCGACCGACATGTCAGGGTAAGCTTTTAAGTTAGACAGATTGAGATAGTAAATATATAAGAGAAGGTGGGGCCCATGATCGAGAAATGTGTGTGGTGTTTGATTGGGCCACGACTGAGATGAAGAAGCAGAGGAGTCGTGGCATCGCCACCGTCGACATGCTCGTGTTGGGATTTCGATGTCCCACGTTGATTAGCTTACTACGAAACACTTTTGTCTCGTCTCCAGCCGCCTTTAGGGTCGTGTCCTTTTAAGTTTTAACTGCCCTGATATTTTCGCCTTAATTACTTCATCTAACTTTCTATTCTGGAAAATGACAATTTAAAAAGGAAGATACATTCAGGATCGAATTGGAGAAATTTAGAAAATTAACGTCGGCCCAATGGATCAATATAATGGGCCTACAATAGTATCATTGCTTAGCAGATTATGGGCCTAGAAGGCCAATATCCAACTGATAGTTGTACTCAACTTTGAATGCTTTCTTGTGTGAGAATGAGCTGGATACGGGACCCAGTATTCAATGAGTGGGCCCACATTAAACATTTGGGAATCCTTGTACCCACGTGGCGGAACAGAAATGTCAGCACATTATTTGCTCTAATGCAACGGTGTGTGTCTTTAACGGGGACATTAAATAATGTTGGAATGTTTATTTTTGCTGGTATGATTGTATTAAAAGATGTATTTTGTTGATCTGATTGTATTAAAAGATGTGTTTTGGTGGGACTAATCTTGATTTTTGTGTAGTTTTATTGTGAAAAGGATGTAGGAAAGGAAAATAGTTGGTTTGAATAATGGAGAAATGAATAATTGTATTGGGATATGTGTTTTGCTGATGTGGCTGTATTAAAATATGTGTTTTGCTGATGTGACTGTATTGAAGTATGTGTGTAGTTTGAATTTTTGTGTGATAAAAATGGGATCCACTGCAGCGTGATCACGGAGCGTGTGGTCTACTGTAAGGGTGTTTTAGGATACGAAAAAATTTTATTTTATTTTTTAAAAATTATAAATATATTCTGATCAAGATTATAAGTCTAACGGTAAAATCAAATAGCTAATAAAAGAGACATGAAAATTTTGAATCGTTATAAATTTGAAACATTTTATCTCAATTTTCGTTAGGCACCTATAATTTAAAAAAAAAGTAATTTAATACCCAAAAATATATTACAGCAGAGCCAAGCCTCCTGCTGTAATTTTATTGCATCAGGCCCAGGTTTCGTGCACATGAGGTAGGGGGAAGATGAGTACCTCAGAAATCACAATGTCAGGTAAGAGAGAGCACAGTCTAAAGGAACACAATTAGAGTGCACATAAATCAGTACCGTAAGAGTTAAACACAAGCAAGGTGTTATGGGATCTCCCCATGTACAATAATATTCGGACAAAAGGGAGAGAAACCCAACACATGAGATAAGCAAGCAAGAAGGATTAAAATATTGGTAGTACTACAGGTACATAAGGTTAGTATACATAGAGGTCCCTAATCTACGTGGCATGTATGACTCATCAATTTCAAATCCTACTTTTTGAAAAACGCTGACCCACTTTTCAAACCACAGTAAGTTTTGAGTTGCTACATTTCACCCGCTGTCTGCACTCTCTTTGAGTTTCTCTCTGATCTTCCGGAGATGAAACACGTTTCTTTCTGGTGAGATCGTACTTACGCTGACGGTGCTGTAAACGGCTCGTGGGTTACTTTTCGAAAATCGACAATAGCTAATATCGCTTAAAGTTGTTAAAGGTTTGAACTTTTTGCACAGTTATGGTTTTTGTTTCATTGAAATGGTCATAGAGTCCAAAACAGTCATCGCTGATGAGTTTACTGCCGGAAGGGGAAAGCCAAATTTATGCCCTCATTTATTGCATTGGTTCTTTGCGAAGTGCTTTTTGTGGGCGTATATAAAAATAACTCTGAAATTCGTTGTGTTTTACAATAGTTTGCACCATGCGTAAATATTGAGGTATGGGTCTGCCTTTTTAAATGGGTTCAGTTGACAGTAGTGTTTTAATGTGTGATATTACACTGAGAATTCAGAACAGTATTACAGTGTTTTCATTGCACCGTCTTGATCAGTAATAATACCCTGCGGGGGAACTCCACCCATGCAAGCCAGCCAAGTACTAAATAGCCACACAAAAGTCTTGGTGTCCTCCCTCGAAATCAGGCCGCAACCAAGTAGGATAGAATGACCATGATCCCCACAAAAGGAGCAAATGGCATGTCATATTTGTTAGTTAGATAAGTCGTGTCAAATGTAATTACATCACCAAACTCTTGATATGATGCCCTACTCCGCGGATCAGCCCAAAACACGTTTCGCAAACGACCCTCGTCGTCCCAATCAATAAGTGAAAAAGAACCATCATTGTTAGATTGCATTCTCAAGAAGTAACTCTGCATAGCATCTGCATCCCCAATGCCAAGCCGAATCCCTCTAGCTCTTAAAACCACATTCCGACTATCCCTCTCTAAAAATGGCAACTCCTCATGCCCACCAGCTTCAATCACAAAGGAATTGTGGCTCTTGTTTGGCCGAATACCTACAATGTCATTGATTTCTATTTGCCTCTTAACATGTGGGCTTATTTCTCTTTTGGACCTGAAGAACCTTGATTGACTAGGACTCAAATTGTGATTATGCTCGTCATCAAACATCGTAATCTCCCACATCGCATCTGATGAAAGCCTGGCAGTCAATCTAGCCTTGTATTCATTCTTCGAATGTGCACGATGGTTTAAAGAAATCTTAGAACGACTGTAAAATTTATCAGACCTCCCGCAACTAAAAGTCAGATATTTATGAATCTCATTCGCATCCGAGTTTCCGATTTAGCTAGTTCTTGAGGAACCGAACCTCTCCAGCAAGCCGTGACGTTCGGGGGTCGTAGCTACTCCCAGCCTTGTCCAGTAACTCGCGGGCAAAAACGTTGCCTGATAATTCTGAGGGGGCTTTTTTTCGAAGAGAACAAAGGACGACACAATAATTCAAACAACGTACGTTGGGACCAACATACAACACACAGCAAGTACAAGACGACGGACATATGACGGCTGCAAATCGGGTAGCTCCCGGGATTACAGCGGTCGCTCGGCTGGGACGTTATGGTCCCCAGCCCCTTAGGGGGGCACCCCTTCGGAAAAGAGCATGCCTGGTGAGTGACGGTCGGCTCCTACTTGGGTTTGGGTTGGTTCTTGGGTACGTACATTATTTCTTGTTCACAGAGAAACCATTTGCAAATCCATATTCTCTATAAAAATTAAACATGTCATCCAAAGACTCAAATAACATCCCTAGAGTCGGGACATTCGATCCAATCGGCTCAACGACATCATAAACATTCTCAACTGGCTCTATTTGGTTGAGCATTGTCCCACTGCATAAATAAGCTTTTGTTGCATTAGCGTATTCTAACACATATAAGAACATTAAAAATAAATAAAACAACTGCATATGTAATAGCACAATGCATTACTATACTGCAGAATATCCAAAACCACATGTATTATTATGCTAAAATGACCATATTGATTTAAATATAATAAGAATACAATGTAATAATGAGGAGGATGATTTAAATATAAGAAGAATACAATGTAAAATGACCAGGATTATTTAAATATAATAAAAATACAATGTAATAATGACCACCTACACAAAATAAGGGCATACTAAGAATGGACAATAACAATGCCAAATCACATGCATTAATAAACTGCATCATCAACATCCCTAAAGCCCAATGTAAAAATATTTAATCATTTAATTACAATGAGAACACAATGTAAAATTTCATTGCACCTACAACTGCCAGCAACGTAACAACTCACAAAAAAAATCATGTCAGACAATGTTAAAGCTACAATGACATGATTTACTGACAAAAATAAAAAAAAGGAAGCTAACATCAACTACATAATCGTCTCATTCATATGAAAAACCCAACTTCAAAAAATAAATTGGGCGATTTACTTTTTTTTTTTTAACACAAAAACAAAATCAGATCTAGAACTGAACAAAAAACAACTACGATACAGCTGTATTCGGCAAAAAATACCTCTATCTTTTGAGTCGATTCTTTAACATTGTCTTGAACGGCTGCATGTTGTTGAAACATTAATGTGAATAAAGCTTACTCTGTACAATTCAACAAAATCTTGGGTATCGGTTGGAAATTTGTGTCAAATGCTTAAGAACACTAGTTACGTGCAAATGGACTACTCTTATTGAACTTTTGACGTCCTAAAAAGATTTTAAAATCTCAAATTTGTTGCAGTTTTCTTTTTATGAAGAAACTGTCAAGGGTGTACTGGACCTATTACTTGCGAATCCAAGATGGAAAGTTTCTATTCACAGTTGATGTAACTTTCATACTTAACAAACGGAGGAACTCATCCATATTTCCATGGTTTAGATTGGCGTCTAAAACATTATATATTGCACAAAAAGGCATGGAGAGATGTACCAGATCCAAGCTTGAAAAGCCTAACGCTTCCTGGGCCACCATCTCCTTCAATAAACTTGGCATCGGCAAGCATTTCCGGGTTGATCTTGCTGATGACTTCATCGCTCATGAACATTTCCCAAGCCTTCTCGGCAGGGATATTGACCACCACTTCTCCTTTCAAGCTTTCCATGTCCTCCCTCTCAAGTTTCTAAATAAGGACAAGTGAATAAACTTAACCCACTAAAAGACCCTCTTTGAACTTGCTGGGAAGAAAGAAGAAAAAAAAAGGAGTCTTTTTCCATCCCCTCCCTCTTAGCAATTGATTATTGTACTCCTGGGTGAGGTCAGGTAGTTGGTGCCTATAAATTCTTATATTGTCCTTTAGCTATAAACAACTAAATTGAAGGAAGACTTCAACTCTGTTCTTCCTCATCTCACTCAAAAAAGTAGATGCTACACTCTAAATATCTTTCATATATATTGATGAAAAAACAGTTTCTGACCTCATAGACCTTGTGGGTTGTGACCAAAAATCCAACATGAAACAGAAAAACTATTAATTTATAAGACGACACGATATGCCACTGCCCCCCTTCCCGATGCATCTTGACCTAGGAAAAAAAAACTTGATGTTAAAGAATCGATGCTCTGTTTGCCCTCTAATCGTATTCAAACAGAATCTAAGTGCATTCCAAGTAGAATCTAACGACTAAAGACAAAGCAAAGTACTTACATAGATTAAGCAGTTCAACCAATTAACAAAGAAGCGCCACGCAACTTGTAGTTTTAATAAAACAAAGTAATGATATGATGCTTCAAAACAATAATTCCATAGGCAAAAAAAGTGTGTTACCGTGCATGCGCATCTAATATCAGTGTTCATGGAATAAACTGAGCAGAAATTTATGCAAGATCAAAACAAGATTCTGAGCCACCAACAAATAATATGATTCCCTTCTTTAACCTTCCGCACACGAGGCCAAGTCAGCTTGAGATTCCATGGCAAGTCATCTTACTCTGATTCACTGGATATAAATCCAGTTGGTCAAGAAACTAAATTTGCAAATATAGATCAAACATACAGAATCTGCCGACCCTATTACTACACCAAATTGCTCATACAATTTGTATGTACAGATCCAAGGAATTGACCATCCGCAGAATTACCTGGACCCCTTTACTCATTTTCTACCTGCCTAAAGCATCCTACACACCATGAAAAGGGGGCATTTTGCAGCAAACGCAAGGAGCATTCTGATCTCGCATCATGAATACTTTTGGGTGAAGAAGCAGGAACTCCCTGTATAAACAATGTGATGTAATTGTATTGCAAGCACGTAATTGTAATGATTTTAGTCAGAAAAGTAAACAGTAATGATTCATACTTCACGGAAATATCTAAGGAATGTCAAACAATATTGGGAAAAACATAATAAGAGTGTAAAACCGAGTTTGATGGTAGGCGATTGATCTAAAATCAAGTTGAAAATATGGAAGTATCCAAGAGATATGAGGTATGTAACCCCTGAGCATATGTATGTAGCCTTAACCCTTTTGAATCCCGCTACCACCCACCCATTGGATCAATGATCATAGGGGATCCCTAACCTAATTCACGCATATCAGATAGGTTGTTTCTAAGAATTGAATACATAATTACTAGGTTGTGAGAGGCAACCTTATCACTACACCAAGGGTTTGCCAATTTCATTAAATCTGAGAAGTCAGAAAAAATTCCAACACATTACTTACCAAAATTAAGTTATGAAAATAACTTATCGATTTACAGATTCCTTTTGTTCCAGCTCAGCACTCTACATATGATGGAGAAGAACATCAACTCTCTGACTACAAGTTTTCGTCCTATATAAAACACAAAATCCCAGTCCAACTTGTAAGTAGCACTTTAAGTTTAGATTGTATTTAAATTCTAGCCTTTTACATCAGTTTGTAGCTTGCAAGAGGTACGTATCCAACAGATCGGCGGCGTTCTTTTCCAGCTCTCTCTTCCTGGAATGCGATGGTAAAATTGATATTAAATTTAGATCATCTATATCAAACTTCAACTGGATTCTCGGAAAATCTAGATATTGAGTCATTGGACAATGAAAATTTGCACAGGGAAAATCAACTTGACTGATCAACTCAGTAAATGACAGCAGTTGCCACCTTAAAATTATTCAATTTAGATTGTGCAAGGAACTCTAATTGGGAACAGCACAGGAATTCCAAAAGCTACCATTCATTCTCCACCTAAACTCAACGGACTGACCCCTAAATTGAGTTAAAGGCATTAGAAATGAGAGAGAGGTACTGCAGCAGAAACAACTACATTATATAAAGAGGTCTTATTAATGCCCCAATTCTAACATGTAACTAAATTATACAAATAAAGGAGGTAAGATACCATAGATGCAATTTCAGGAATCTACACAGAGTCAACTATGAAGTAAACCCGTTACAGAAAAGGTACGTTAATTGATCACATTTACTAATCTTTAATGTGTACAATGCCTGAAGTAAGTACAGATTTCAATATATGTCCTTACATCTATAATTCTTGGTGTTCCGAGAGTTAGTAATATTGAAACTCATGAGTATTCTAAAGAATTCACACCAGCTTTGTGGAACAACTAACAACTATTTCTAATCTATGAAACGCGAGGAGAGGCGAGGCGAGGCGTAAGCCTTGATACGTGAGGCGTAAGTTTTTCAGGTATAAATATTTTAAACACAAAAATAATAATGACTTATAAGAAATTATTTCCATCCAAATTAAATAAGCATAGTGCTCAACAAAGTCATAATTAATGCAAGCATCCACATAATTAGAAGTTCAAAACAAAGAAAGTTCATCAAACATCACAATATCACATCGGAACTATCTTCGCATAATCCCAAGCAAAATCTTTTTTTGGGACTCTTTTATTAGCCACTCGTTAATTCCTTCAAAAAAAAAAACCACAAACACAAATTCATAATTGATTCCAAATTACAATTTTACATCTGCAATTTTGAATTTTTTATATTGTTCTTCTAAGTAATCAAGTAAATTGTAAAATAAACCTACTTAAAAGTGACGAAATAAAATGTGGGTACTGGGCAAGTGGGCAATGGGTACCTTAGCTGGAACTTGGAAGAGGAAACAGAGAGGCGGAATGGCAGAGTCAACCAAAGAGTCAGCTTCCAGGCAGACTCGACCAAAGAGGCGGCAAGGCAGAGTCGAGCAGTTGAGCGTCGCGACTAGCAGTAGAGAGGCGGAACGAGACACCAAGAGATGCGGAGACAGTCGCAACTCGCTACTAGCGAGCAGAGACAGTCGACCAGTTGCGACTCGCTACTAGCAGCAGAGAGGCAGAACGAGAGACCCAGTGAGGCAGAGACAGTCGTGACCTAAAGGTATGCTAGCAAGAGTCTTCGATTTTAGTTTTTTAGTTACAAAATTTGTTAAACGATGTAGTTTCAGAAATTTGCCTCAAGAGCAAACATATCATGGCGCCTCACTGGTTTTTACATTTTTTCTCTAAAAACGTACGCATTCGAGGAATGGTGTTTCACATACGTCTCTGTGCGTTTTCACTCCAAAACGCATGCCTCAAAACGCGTTTCCAAAACGCATTTGAAAACAGAGATTGTGAAGCTACTTTTGCATCGAGGGTCAGTCCAACGAAACAACCTGGCATAGCAGGTGTAAGGTTTTGCAAGTATTCCCTTGCACAACCTTGAATACTGTGGAAGTCTAGAGCACCGAGTTACCACTCTCTGTCTTGCGGAAGTGAAAATACCAACTACATTTTTTATCTTTAATTTAATTAAGGTCCCAGTAAAATTGTACTTCTATTTCTGAAAGGAAGCTCACTACTGGTACTAACCTTGTCCTCTTTGCAAGTTTCTGATGTTTCAAGGTCCATTTCAGCAAAGAATGCCTCCAGGACGAAAGCTATAACCTGAGATACGACGGAACAAGAATTATGAGACTCAGACATTGAAAAACATGCATTGGTTCAAACTATAAGGTCAAGTAACCATGTCAGTGAATAGAAATGCAATGACCGTGTCAATGAACATGTTAAAATCTTTAAGTTTGTGAAACCTTTCCCTATAATGCAGCAATAAAGTATAAGGAAAATAAAAACTTTCATCAAATTTTCTATGCATTCCCCAGGCAGTAGATAAACAACGGTTTTACGTCCTTATGAATTCTGCATTTGTGTTTTGTTCTCTAAATAAAATAATTTTTCTATTAAACAAAAAGAGGGACAAAAAAGAAAGATTTAACAAACTGAGGTGTCCTGCGTATTTGGATGCAAGTGCAAACTCTGTACCATTTATTGTTTGACCAACCACCCAGAAGCCAACACAGAACAAATTTTAAAGAGCTTCCATTGCAATGTATGTTAAAATAAAGTAGTTGATTGTATTTGACTCAAATTCAAAGTGATAGTGATTAGTTGCATCGTATTCAGATGGAAGATAAATTAAAAATAAATTAATATAGTACCACTGAAAAAGAATTACCAAATTCAGAAGCAAAAGAACAGTTATCAGGTAGAAGCTAATGAAATATGCTAGTGACCAAGCTGTTCCTGTCAATTCTTTGTAGCTCTGAAATGTAGATTGCAAAAGTTAGTCATCCATATACCTGATGTATCAGTTAGAGCATGGAAAGGAGAAATGGTAGAATATTTTTCATGTTTCTAATCCTATTTTTGTTTAAAAAAATCATAAACCAAGTGGTTCGGGCCATTCAGAGATTTTTCCAGAATTCATGGACATACTTGTTTTTCAGAAAACATGGCAACTGGCTGACATATTTCCTTGAAGCTAACATCAATGATTGAAGTACAGAAAAGTAGCACCATTGAGGAAGTATAGACTCAAATGATTCTTTGATCATGCTCATAAAACCATAGTTGCATCATAACTTTCCATCAGTGAATGGGGGTATGACTAGGCAACCTGAAGTACATAGGATAGGACACATTCATATAAATATATATCTGCATATGTATGCATACCAAATATAAAAAAGTGAATTACTGCCTCATCAGAAAGGAAACACGTCTTGTGCCGCTGACCAGGTGAGAACGCATGCAACCAAATAAAATCCTAAAGTGCAGATGGAATATTCTAATCGGAAAATACCACTCTACAGAGAACAGAGAATTAGGCAAGAGATAAGAACTCTCCCCTCCATGTGCCATTTAAGAGTATGAGAAAGACTACACGTATACTCGTCATCTACTTAAAGGATCACAAAGAAAGTAAGACTCTGGAAATATGTTAAAAAGGAAAGAAAAGGGAAGAAATGACACAAAAGTGATACCTGCGTCCACACTTGCCAATTTCCCAGTACTAGCAAATTAAAAAGTGTCACCATGCCATTTGGATAGTCATTGAAATTGAAGAGCAAATAACTGCTTTGTCAAGAAAAATAATTTGGATAGTTCTAGTAAAAACCTCTTGTGAAAAAATAATCATATGCATGATCTAATGAATCCACCAAAAGAAAGGTATCAAGAAATGATTTGATGATTATCAAGAGTCCCGGGAAAGACACGGCCTTGCAGTTTACTTTGGTAATCTGCAGGAAAGATGAGAAGCTATACTCTGTACCATATCAAAACTATCAGAGGCGACCACCCTTACAGTTTACTTTGGTAATCTGAAGGAAAATGAGAAGCTGTACTCTGTACCATACCAAAACTATCAGAGGTGACCAAAATATTGCACTCAGAGAAAAAAGATACTCATCCTCAGCAAGCTCGGTCGATTCTAGCTTGGGGTTCCCAGCATAGACAATCCCCCAAAAAATCTACAAATTGCATAATTGAATAGAGAATGTTATCACCAACAATAATGAGAAAAATATCAAATTAAATAAAAGTAAAAAATACTGGATGCTTTGAAGATATGCAGCCTTGTATGGTCAGTCACAACAAGCAATAACATAAATATAGAATCAAAGATAAGTAAAAACTTTGACCTTGCATCAAAATTTGCATTAACAATGAGAAATACATCTATCCCAAAAGCTTACACTGTTAGGAAGGGTGAACTTATTATTATTTACCCGCTACTCTTAACACTCCCCTTACGCATGGGCCAAGGACTCAAATACCATGTGAAACAACGTCTATCCTAAAAGCTTTAGCTGCTACCCGAGGTAAATTTTGTATTATTTAACCACCCCTACTTTGTCTACTTTGTATTTTGGGGTTTTAGTAAGGGTTGTAATGGGATACCTATTATTGTACATCTATTTCAATCTAATGATCTCCAGTTTCCAATAAAAAACAAATCCCTATAACAAACACCATATACAATGATATTTGTCCAGATCTCGTGATTGCTTATTTGGAAGTGTGACGAGACTTTTTTGTAGATAATAAAAAGAAAAACAATTAGAGACATAAGAAAACTCAGTATGTCTAGATCTTCATATCACAACTACCAGTAATGGATTAAAGTGCAGAGTAAATTTTTTCAAGATTCTTCCCCAATGCATATAATTGACAAATATCTGGTAAAAAAAAATTAACAAAGATAAGAAGAAAAGGGGGGAAAAAAACAGCAAAGAGAACATTACAAAGTGCATGAAAATAAACAAAATCACTTAAGAAAGGGATAATCAGATCTGGAATATAAATACTTTTTGATATAAGACAAGGTTGCAAGTACCTGTACACCAAGAGAGCAGTATATACACAATACACAAAAAATGGTGCCCAGATATGGCATTAGACTTGGAATGAGGGTTAAGAATGTGGCAAGAAAAGCCCGGTACTGTTGAACATGCATCAAAATCCTGATTAATCTTAACAATCTTGCAAGAAGCAGGTAGCGAATCCTGTTGACAAGAACAGGCAAGAGGCATTTGAAGATACAAGCACATACTTTCAGACACACACACAAATATATAACTAAGTTCTTTCGCAAGCAAAGGCTTAGAAAATGAAAGGAATGTAACAGAAATCTATTCCTACTACACGAATGAATATTTTTACTTATTGGAACTGAAGATGTAAAACCCCCATTCATATACAAGCAATATCCAGAGTATACACAATCAAAATGTAATTGAGACATATCGATGAGCTGTTTGGGCAAACTATCTTCTGATCAGTAAAATTCAAACGTTAGCTTGAACTAGCATGAACTTAACAGGTATCACACTACATAAAACAAAACATACTAGTCCAACATGGAATAGATGGAGCTTGGTGCTATAATTTCATAGTATTAGCTGGTTTCTTTTTCCCAAAACTCTTTCCTGGGCCTACGATGCAACGGTAAAGGAACTGTACGAAAACTTGAGTCCACTCTAGCAGTGCTGAAAAAAATGTTTTGAGAAATGAATTTTGTGATAACAATATTAGCTGGTGACATGGTTGAATCAAGATGAGAGGCCATCAAAAGTTAAAAACATGCAAGGGCTTAAATAAAGTATCTAATGCCAGTAACAGACTCAGAAAGTGTGTCAGTTGCAAGAGTATCACGCTCGAGCCATTTATATTAAATATGATCATAACTTAAATTGTTCCAAACTAATTTGCTTGTCAACTCCAAAAGTTCAGCATTGATACAATCAATAATGTCAAGCATCAGGTCACCAAGTTTCCTTTTCCCCTCGGCCTTAATCTATAAGCTATTGAAAGGTATATTTGGTCAAACTTCAAACTTTAGAGTAATGTTTTCCCACCCAAATCAACATTATCGCACCCCATCTTACATTTAGTTCCTTTAAAAACACGAACATCCCATTTAAGTCCAATCCCACCCTCTCTGTCTAATTGTAGACACAAGTAACAACCCCGATGTTGACAATCGAAGAAACCGTTCAGCTCCCCAGAATCCATGATTGTGCATTTGTTACTTCAATTCAATGTCAGAAAGCATTTCTTGCACCTCAAAGAATTTTTATTCGATGTGCAATCATTTTCCCCATTCTAATTTAATTCATGGATAATAGCATCCTTACTCAAAGACCTTATCAAAGCTCAGAAATTCCATTAGAAAGGCATTCCGCTTGCAAGAGAAATTTATTAGAAACAATGCAAAATAGCAGATGGACTAAGGTCAGCCCCAGGGATGTGCAAGAAAAAATCCATTTTTTAAGAAAAATGGCAAGGGTCCCTGCTTATGCAATATGTTAACATTTCATGATATGCATCTATGAGGTTCCAAGTCTCCACATACCATTCTCCATTTGAAAGGAAGGGCAGACCATAAGGGGATGCAAATGTTATAGTTTCTCCAACAACTGCAAACATAAATTCATGTCAGTAAAGCATGATGCAGCCTAATGGAAGAGAATCACAACTGACAAAATGATATTCTGTTCACTTACAAGTTACGATAACCACAAATAAAATACAGAAAAGGAATAAAAGAGATACAATCTATGAACTGCCGTCTAATTTAGCACTGGTGCATTAGAATATTACAGCAACCTGGTTCTTAGTCATCAAATTCTAATGCAGGACAAGAAACATCAAAGCCAAAGAGCATACTACTTATTACCATGTGCCCGAAGATTATGCTCCCCTCCTATTGTGTGATTTTCACATGCTATTCACTATATTTAAGAGCTTCAAAAATATGATTGTGACTCATCTAACCAAGAGCAACTTCAAAGCAAGGAACAAACACACACACACAGAAGCACACACACATACATACATACATACACTAAAGATAAAATAGAAAAAATTCAGCAAACTAACAAAAAGAATTCTGTGTGATGCAGCGGGCCCACTGTGCCACCATGGTTTCAGTAGAAGCAGATGTACTGCACAGAGTCTAACCCCCAAATTGTGGAAAGAATTGATTTTTGTGGTTTGAACCGGACTTCTTATTTTGAATGAAAAATAAATTTATTGAAACTCCAAGAAGGTGCCCCAAAAGGAAAGCAAGTACAACAGGAGAAACGATGAAAAGAGACCCAGGGATATGTCAAGAATAAGTTGAAAGGTTTAGGGTCTCTATTCTACAATGGCTTGGAACCCAGAACTTAATAGTGCTAAGCCAATAATCTAAAACTCTGTATTTTTCTCCACCCACTGCAGTGAAGCTACTTTACCACTGTGCAGCATCCACCTTGAAAGTTATTAAAGGAAATCAACTGAATAGAGAATGGTCATGGAGGATAGGTTATGGTTGTTGCATCCAATTCCATTCCCCATCATTTTCTGAGCGCAGTTACCTTATCGAGCAATCATAACGGGAAAATGATAGCAAGTGATACTCTTTACGGGCAGAAAAGCTATTTGAGGTAATTGGTCTATGGTCTTCTTACATGCTCAGCATATGCTGAGAACCATAAGTAATAAACCAACAGTGTTCAAATTTTCGCCAGCATATTAGGCTATAATAGCAAACTTTAACATTCAGTCTCAAAATTTATTCTTTCTCAAAGTTTATCCACGATTTTCTTTTTTAATTATATTTTTGCTTCTCTTTTCCTCTAAGGGCCCCTTCATTAGTCTTCCTATACATCTTTTCCAATTTCCTAACTTATCAAAAAGAAAAAAGTATAATCCAAAAAAGATCTGTGCATTTGCTTGAATGAGTTAGTAGGAAAAACATTAACAGCTCAAATATGAGAGTCTGAACTCTGAAGTAGTTACCTATTACCCATGTGATCAGAAAATCAAAACGATTTTGACCATCCCTCCAATAATTCTCAAATCCAAATGCATCCACTTTCAAAGCCATTTCGGGCATGTAAATCCAACCTATAGGAGAAAAACTAACTCATGAACTAGAAAACACAAAACTGAGCCAGGAAATACTAGTGGAATATTGAAAACTTTCACATCATCAGTGAGCATAAGATAATAAAGGACTGTTATGACATTATGCAACAAACCAGGGGAAGAGAGAAAGCAGTTGACTAGGAAGGTTTCACATTAAAATCCGACTTTTGCTCGTGGTTTATCATCCAAAGATGCATCATTATGAGCCAATTCCCATCATCACTGACTGAGATGAGTATTAATGTTGAGGAAAAATATGGTCAAAGCAATGGCTATCCACTAGTTTTTTTCCTTTGACAGTTCCAGTTTAAGCACTACCACAGAGAGCAAATTGCTGCCAATTTTTGCTCCTGATCATTTTCAGCTAGGTCTGCTTGCCATTCCCCACCATCATGTTACTTGCGCGTTTGATAGTGTACCTAGTTACTGAAATGTATATAAGAAGAAATTAAATAAATGCACCGAGCTTACCAAAAACAAACTCCACAAATTGCCATGCCTTCTGAGCAGAATTGTTGTTGATATCAAGCTGCAATACAATATCACGATCACATCAGTACTAGAATAGTCAACTGAACCCGTATGCCACTTAATCTAAGTAAAGTGCTGCCTATGCAAAAGAAACATAAGACCTTATAAAATAAGCAAATGCATAATAAAGTCCTTTTCACACCAATACAAGCATATGTGTCAATTCAACTACTATCAGACCGAATCATTCTAGATACCCCCAAAAGTAATTTAATTTGAAATATCCAGAATAAGAATGAAGTCTTAGGGACTTGGGGTAAGTTTTACGGGGCAGACTGCCAAAGTAAAATTGTAAAAATGACTCAAGAGTCAGCAAAATTTCACAAACCAGGGTGGGATATTTTATGTCATTCAAATTCTAACTCAACGGGGAAAAAAAATCTGCATGGCAGAGGCGAATACTGCCCATAAAAGGCACCTGGGGGTGCAACATATTTGCAAGAAAAGGGAACATAAAATATCTAAAGCAACTGGTGATAGTAGTATAACATCCCAACAAAGTAAACTGCCTATCGTTGGTCAAAGTTAATTCCACCACCGAGCACTCTTTGGTTATTTTTTTTTATTTCCAAATTCGTTAACAAAGTGAAAAAGGTAAACCATCTTTCTGTAATTCGAATAAAAATTAACCTTGAGACCTTTCAAGCCTTCAGTTCCTTATCAATGGCTCCAGTCACCACCAAAGAGATTTTAAATAAATTAGTAGAAGTGCTTCTGAATAATATTTTCTTATGCTTACAATTATTGCATACAAGCCACAAACCAAGCAACTGTGATGCACCAGTGGAAAATTTTCCCAGTTTAATCAGTTGTGACTGGTGGTGTCATCTTCGAGGTTTGGGGAACAACTTTGACCTGAGAGGTCAACTAGATCAGGTTTTACCAGTGAAATCAGTAAGGCTGGCTTGGTTTTTAGATCGTCTTGCATCAACCAAGTAAGTTTCATGTAAATAATGATCATGCAAATATCAAATAGTTCAAAAAGAATGTATTATGATAAGCAGATCGGGGAAAAGGAAATGCAAAACATCATACCATTGTCTCAATAATAACAGCAACAAGATTTACTATGAGAACAAAGGATATTAAGTATCCAAATCTGGGGCCCCGTACAAATGCTTTTAACATTTTTGGACAACCGTGAATGGTAGACTGATGGAAAATTTTCAAAACATGATAGCTGCAACCAGAACGGATGGTGTAAGAAATGGTAGCAGAAAGCATTATTCCCAATACAATAGCAATACTGACTTACAAAATCCTCCTTCTGGAATCTGAGGGCAATAGCATTACAAAGGTCAGCAAATTCATCTAAGTTGATCTACAAATGAGAGAAAACATTTAAGTTCTACAAACAATTTGAGAGAAATTAACATTAAATAATAGTATCCAAATAATATAATTAACAAATGTCATCAGTTGAAATTAAACGAGTCAGCATGCCACCAGGGATTTACAGAAATCAAACACTGCTTAAAATAACTACATAAAGGCAGATTTTAAAACAGACTAATTTGGAGATCATAATTAAAATCGGATTGGACCAGAAAATTGCAAAATATAATAAAGAATACAAGTCCATATAGTAATAATATAAACTCGTATCTTACAACAGATGAGACTAAGAGATAATTATTGCACTGGAAATAGCTTCCTAACGCCTCTTTCAGACAAGGAACAGATGTGAAGCCATGAAAAATATTGCCTCAATAATCCCTAGAACTACATGAATGCTCTGAAGAACTATTAAGCACTATTACAAAAGATATCATAAGGATTACATCAATTCTTGGCCGGAAATAGCTTCCTAACACCTCTTTCAGACAAGGAACAGATATGAAGCCATGAAAAATATTGTCTCAATAATCCCTAGAACTACATAAATGCTCTGAAGCACTATTAGCATTATTACAAAAGATATCATAAGCATTACATCAATTCTCGGCCGTTAGTGCATAAAAGCCTAGCTCAGTTTCAGTGAACAAACACAAAATGAACAAAAGACATGCTTAGTCAAGACAATGCATTGTGTCGAACTATCCAAAGATAATGGATGTGAAAATATTGGATCTCATGCTCATTGACCAAGTAGTTTATTAAAGCTATAAGCCATGGAAGATTTAGGAATTTAATATCAAATAAGTTCACTACAAAACTAACGATCACAAGAAGTTATTCATTTACTGCACATAGAGGTCAAATTCATACCACAAATATACCCATCTTTTATGCAGAAGACGAGGATCCAAGAAATTATAGAAAAATTTGACAGGATTAAATAGAAATCATTGTTGGACACTGGATATTTGCAATACTATTGTCGAGCCAGGGAAAATACTGAAGCTAAAAGGCAACTTCTCAGAAAATTAGGTGAAAATTTTCTTGATAAACTTTAAGTTATGACATAAATTCCATTCAATTCTATTTGTTTATATATTGACTAGTAGAGCCCTTTTTCAAGTTGCTAACTGAATTGCATATAGAAACACATTATTTAAGAACTAGAAAACACTTAACTAGTCTAGAGACCGCCCTTTCATCCTTTTTTTGGTTCAATCTAGGATTAAGTCCCACAAAATCCAGTACTTATTTCACCAAAATTTTAAAGGAATGATCATACCTTGAAGTCGTGACTATCATCCAGTTCATCAAATATCAACTCAAATTCCTCTCTTGACATTTTTGGCAAACTCCTACAACAATATAGATAAAAAAATGTAACTTGCATATTCACAATACCACTATCACAATTATCATCACAAAAGGGTGGAGATACAGTTGGAGCAAAGGAAACAATTACTCCCCCTTCAACAACAGAGAAAGCTTAAGGACGATTCAAGTATATCATAAAAACTCAATTTGGTTTCAAAAGCATCATTAGGATATATCAATCAGACAAAAGGAGAAAACAGGCATACACGCCCTTGAATTTTACCCATTTCTGGCTACAGACTTTTGGTTTTCAACATAAACACAAACACAACTACATCAGGCATTGTATTCTTAACACGAGAATAAAGTGAACTGGTGAAAATGATGGAAAAGCCAGGTCTAACACAATTGCTATTCAATTATCAAGCAATATTTTTCTGCTTTTGTTTAAAACATGTAAAGTTAGAAACCAAAACCTCTCACAAAACGACAACATTCACTTCCCTTACAAATAAAGAGGCAGAAGCCCCATCTTTTAAAAGCTATCAGACTGTGGAAGCATTTAACCTGTAGTTGTTCAGCTCTTCAAATAGTTGAATGCATTGCTCCTTATTAAGGGATCCAGCATTCTGCCAAGGCATGAGAAAACAGGGCTTTGTGTAGATCTCACTAAATGAATATTGCAAAGTATTGAATTACAATTCTCTAATCAATAAAACAAAAACAGTATCCTTAGGGAGTAATAAAAAACTACCAATAGACAACCAGAATTTACAGAAATTTAGTCACATCCGGAAACCAAATTTATCATCTACTAATTCTCATCTTCCATACTCTTAAATTCTTAAGCGTCTGTCACAACCACAACAAACAAAACGGCCCAAAATCAGACATAATTCAGACAAATTGATTTTGGGACAACATTGACAATGCCCTCCAATTTGTCTAGGATTATTATGCTGCATAATGATCTCACAATATAGCATATAACCAGACAACAAAGTTTGCATTCCTTCTACTTTAGTCGAAAACATTGGTGTTTCTAAAGTACCATATATAGCTAAAAAATTTTCAATAAATATCATACAATAGAAAGCTCAGATCAAACCAAAGTAAACAAATTCACGATAGTAGCTTTAAAAATAAAAAGATACAAACAAATTACTGAGTAGAAAGATAAAATAAACTAAGAGTAAGCTTTCATCAATTCTAATACATTCCAAGGTCCTTGTTACACTAACCAAACTACTTTGACAGAATTCCTCGCTCCCTTTATACTCAACCTACTTTTTAACCATCTTTAAAATGCCATCGAGGCAACTAAGTTAGCAAACACTAGGGAATAGGAAAAAGAAGTTTAACTCAAAAAGAAGGAAATAATTGCTGTCCAGGTTCCTGTAGACCTGTGGATGTTAAAAGATTCCTTTCTTACTTATTTCAGCAGGATATATTCCTTAAAACCAGACTTGTTACAAAAATCATTTATAGAAGCATCGGACTATGCGAAAAACATATCCTTAAGGTAGATGTAAAGCGATAAGGCAATGGATTGAATATTTGAATAGTGAGATATAGCGTCCATGTGAAACATATCAATAACGCTGATAAAAAAAAAAACAAGCTGAAAAGGATTCCAAGGTCCTTGTTACACTAACCAAACTACTTTGACTGAATTCCTACCTCCTTTTACTCAACCTTCATTTTAACCATGTTTAAAATGCCATCGAGGAAACTAAGTTAACAGACACTAGGGAAAAGGAAAAAGAATATTTAACTAAAAAAAAAAGTGGAAATAATTGCTGTCCAGGTTCCTGTAGACCTGTGGATGTTAACTGATTGCTTTTTAACTTATTCCAGACTTTGTTATGAAATAATTTATAGAAGCATCAGATTATGTGAAACCATATTCTTCAGGGTTAGATGTAAAGCAATAAAGCAATGAATTAATATTTGAAAAGTCAGATATAGCCTCCATGTGAAACATATCAATAACGCTAATAAAAAGCAAGCTGAAGAGGAGCTAAGTGTTGTGCTTACCTGCTTATCAATAAGATTGAAAGCTTTCCCCAGCATCTTTTTCCTCATACTGTCCGTATTAGAAACTTGTTTTGCAAGCTACATCATAACAAGATGAAAGCATATTCACTGTATTTTTTTCCACGTCGAAAGAACGTTCAATTTATCATACTCGTGGGAATCCGAGGAAAGGCTTATAAAATTTTATTAGTGAGACATTTGTTAATTAGTTAATCACAACAAATAACATGATGAGCATGTTGCACTTGTGCCATTCTTCACATTTACAAGAACATAACATAAAATGAGAAAAACTTTACCTGACCTTTGAAGCTGTCATAAACAACGGCAAGGATCAAGTTTGTGACAAAGTAGACTCCCAATAGTACATAAACTACAAAAAACAGTGAGTACCACACCTCGATTGCCTGAGAAGAAAATAATAATGGTAGAGAATTCATTTTCAGCTATAAAAAAGAGAATAGAAACTCCACCAAATACGCATCAACGAAACTGAGGCACAGTATTAGCACTCCACAAATTGTTAAAATAGATGATAAAGTCATAAATAAAAACTGTGGGACAATACTATCACTCCAATTTGTTAAAATAGATTATAAATTCGTAAATAACAACTTTTCCTATTCATCTGCTTGGAACATATATTGAATGGGATGGCCGATGGGAATGGCATTAGGCTGGGTTCAGTTTGACAACAACCAAAGAAACAAATAAGCAATTTATTAAGCAAAATTAATGGCATACTTCAAAAGTTACAGAGTGACACAGAATTCCCTCCCTTGTTTAATAATTACTTCCTTCTCACCTAGACTTATCAACCCATAATGATTTCCTCATAATCTAGGTTTGACTCTTCAACCCTTGACCATATCATATGTATGAAATAATAAAAGTAAAATGTTAATCCAAGGGGGTCAAGACGTCAAGTATTCCATTTTTACCTAATTAACTCCGGGAAATATATAGTATGAAATAATAAAAGTAAAATGTTAATCCAAGGGGGTCAAGACGTCAAGTATTCCATTTTTACCTAATTAACTCCGGGAAATATATAGTCCCAAAACTAGAAAGCTATCTAACAAATTTCTTATAAAGAACTACAAGAGGCAAGCATATCATAAAAAAATCTAATATACAAAGCCATTCTAAATTTCTAATCCATATGCTCCTTGTTAAATTTTTTGGAAATGTACTTTGGCAAGAAAATTTGAAGCATGAGTTAAGTCCTGTGCTCAACATTCTATCTTCGTACCCAGCATTGAGAATCTTGAATTCTGCAAAGCAATCAGACTTTAATAAATATTCACATCATCAAGTAACATCTCTCATTTCAATGGAACACGTCATAATCTAATATGTAAAAGAGCTGTGGGAAAATTTGTGCAGACAGTGAAGATTCAGAAGCTGAAAATAGTTCCTTAAATAAAAGAACCCTCTTCTCCAATGTCCCCAACTATGGGTATTGTGTATTCAACGAAACTCTTCCAAAATCCACACCCAGTAACATTTTCATTATCTTCATCTTGCCTAGCCAGCTTTTTCCTTTACTTTTTCCCAAAGAACATTTGTTCAGGTAATGTTCCTCTTCGCATAGCCTATCTTTGAGAAGCGAATCATCAATATGGTTTACTATTTGTGCAGACGTGAAATTTGTCACATCGAATCTTCAATAAATGATAGGACATGGAAGATAACTCCACACTCTGCATGAATGTGAGATCTATTGGGTCCAGCAAAGAATTCCAATGGAAGTAAGACATTTAATCTGACTAAAAAATCAACTATTTGACCTTTTTTCATTTACTTGTTGCAAATATACCAAGCAGGAATCTTCCTCAAATCAAACTCTATAGTAAAAGTTTTCTGTCATATTTAAAAACAACTATTCATCAATCAACTCATGCCAAATATATCAATTACAAGGAAATTTTAACCATCTCTTTTAGGACAGTACCCTTGTTAATTTTTTTGGGAACTTTGAGACTCAGTGTTAGGAGGATATTTGATAGGTAGAAACTAGTTTGACTGTTTCCCAGAAATAAATAAGAACAAAGAATGGGCTTGTAACTTTAGTGGCAATAACAAAATGAGATGCATCTACCTTCGCTGACCACCTTACCTCCCCAAAAAGAACACACACACAATAAGGCAGGAAAACATTAAGTTATAAACAGAAATGGAAATGAAATCCAATGACAAAGGGAAAAATCACAAATCCATCTTCAAAGACCCACTTACTTGTATGCAGGTATCCAGACATCTGGATTGTTCGATGTGGTAAATAAAACAAACATCTGATACAATGTAACACCATAGCAAGTAAAAACCATTTTTCCTTGCTGGGTGTCTTCAAACATGACATAAGCCACCCAACTGGAAAACGCAAAAAACAAGAGCCATAAAAGCCTGCAATACAATAAATTCAGCCACAATAAGGAAAGAAATGAGAAATTTTTGCAAATGTGCTCAAACAGCAATTTAATATCTTAAACCCAAAACAAGGATACATAGGAATTTTTAAGTCATCCAAATTCAAATATTTGACATGAAACATGTTTATGAACTTCCAGGAGTTGTCAACTCTTGGATCAATTGAGATAAAGGCACAATGAAAGATGGAGAACAAACCAAAACATTCAAGTATGTGCCAAGCATTCCAGCAAGGACAAGGATGCTTTCTCGTAATTCCCTGAGATGAAGATAAAACAACAAATAAATAAATCAACGTAAACTGAAATATCTGAGACAAAAAAAAATTAAGAGACCATCATTTCCGTTAATAAGTTGATTGTACTGGAAGAGACACTAATTTTTATTAACCATGTTCAACTTATCGTTCTTCTTTTCCCAACATTTAGAAAGGAGCAAGAATTAATTTTCCTTTACCCACCCCCCCCCGGGACCGGTCCTAACAGCAAATCGCCAAATATCCTTATAATCATACCATACCTAATATTTAATACAAAAAAAATAACTCTGACATAAGGTGCAATCCTGAAAGGAAGATAATCAAAGGCCACTGGAGACAAATAGAGACCATAAACCACTAGATCAGCAACCAAAATTAATAGGCCAACAACCTGAAAAATTCAACCCAATATCATTAGAAACCGTCAAACCATTAAGAAGTTTTTTGTTCTTCGGTTAAAAAGAGAAAATCCATTACCATAAAACGGAGAAAGCAGTGTTATGGATTGAAGAACTAGTAACATCAAGTCAATGGAATGTTGAAGGATGAAAGTTTTAGAAATCAAATCAAGAGAAAGAGAGAGATCATAAAGCCTATTCATATGAAAAGAAAATGACAATTTCTTTAGTCATATGAATGGATTTCACCATCTTACTGTCTATTCATAAAAGTAGAAAACTAAAGATTATAAAAACTGTGATCGCAATGTGGTTGAGCACTACAGTTATCGTAAATGGCCACTATGATTGCGGACATAACAGTCGCAAAATTCTCTTGAACATCTAAAACATACAATTGAATGCTTGAAATAGTTGTTATAGCCTTACAACAATCTTTACATATTTATAGTTTTAATATAGTTTTATGCCATTTAATTCATTTTTCTGAATCTACAACCATGTATTCTTATGTTTGATAATTTAATCACCAAAAGTGGAATTCACTGACACTAAATATGATATTATCACCCGGGATGATCACCTGCCTTTAGCCATAAATAAGAGCCAGAGATTTAAAATAAAAAATCTCAGATTTAAAATAAAAAAAAAAAAAGTATTGTGCTTGTTAGACTGAGGTTTATACTGAGAAGTTTTAAGAGAAAAAAATGCAGGTGATAAAACTTCCGAGGTCTTTATATGGTGACTGGGCCAGGCAGGCTGGCTGGCAGCAAAGGGATAACGATTATGGCACATAACAGTCAAGTGTCATGACAGACCGCAAGCCAGTAAGTAGGTGCTGCAACATGTTGCACTGTAAATTGATGGCAAAAAGAAAATAAGGGATATATATGCATATATGAATTAATTTGACATAAGAAAATTTGCGACAATGATGATGCTCAGAGGGCAAAAAGTACACTATCTCCCTTTTCCCCGATGCAGAGATGAGATGTAAAACTGTAAAAAGTCAACATTAGGCACAGAAACACTATCGCGAAAAATAAATTTTAAATGAAGAGGATTAGAATGTTAGAAACCTATTATTTTTTATTTATTTGACAGGTCATATAACGAATCTCCTCAGCATCCACAGATACAGTGGAAGAAAGAAAAAAAACATAAGTATGCACAACCAAGTACCTTTAATAGATTAAGAGGATTTTTCCAGTAGATATGGAATCCCTCATATGAGATTGGAAACAATGAGTGTATAGTGAGTATAAAAAGAGCTACTCCCTGCAAAAGAAAGCAGAAACTCAAGCAACTTGGACAAGGTCGTATCTCAAATACATAATGCTGTGTGCATTGGAAAGGTAAAATAGTAACTGATCCCATGTAGTTGAACAAACTATGTTATAAACCACTGCCTTAAGTTATCCTCAATTAGTACCACACCATCCCCCTCTCTACAGTCCTTTAACTTTCTATTTCATCATTATGATCAAAATAAGCAAAGACAAGGTTTGTTTATTTAAAATAAGATACATGGAATTGTAGCAAGCATGTAAGACATGCAAAATCTCTCCATAGACCACATTTTTTTATCTATCAATAGAATTGAACAAAGTTCCACTAAGTCATAAAATTATTGCCAATTAATATACATAAAAAGGGCAGGAGCAAGACTGTCCACCACGTACTCATACGTATGAAAAGTTAGCAGCTTACAACATATTGTTAATTTCATGTACATAAAGGCCAAGTACAGTTTAAATATGCAAAATAAAAACAAACATTGTCCATTTAGATTCTAGCTATATCTTGCCCAATAGACCTGATATGTTAAAGGAACCACCAGAAGTAATTAGTTGCTTACAGGTAAAAAATGCAGGTAAACATCTTCAGTTATACCTCATAAATAAGAGACTCTGTAGAAGAAAAGTATGGCAACTGCCCAAGATAGTAGTAGTCCCTGTCCTTACAAGGATCATAAGGATCCTTTTGACACCACAATGGTTTCTGCACAGAAAACCAGGCAAATAATAATGAATTAAATCATATTGACAGAATTCTTTGTATACCTTTTGACAGCACTCAGATGCTTCTATTCATTATCTTCTTCTCTATTGACTAAATGGCGACTAGGAAAGAGCAATACTGCAAGCAGTGATTGACAACTACACTAACCTCAAAGAAATTTAAGGCAATCAATGCAAAATAATTGAGTGTCCAAATGAGATCAAAACGAACAAAGATGATGTAGAAATTCACAGCACTCTGAAAGCTGGATCGTTCAAGAATTTGCTCAGGTAAACCTACTCCATCTTCAGCCTGTAGAAGACATTTTCAGACTTCGAAACTGCATTTTGCTGTTGCAATTTTTTAACAAAATGTTTTGTACAGGAAAAGTACCAAGACAAAACTAAAATATGCTATTTGGTACGCATCATAAGAGATCGGAATGATTCAAATTCTTTTCTGTGTTTGATTCATGAAATAATCAAGAGGAGAATAGTTCAAGAACGGAATGACCTTTATAGAATGGTGAATTATGCCAATATTGACAAGTTTAATGAATAGAAATATAATCACACACAGGCACAAGATTCCAATTTCGAACACCAATAAACCTTATATTCACATTTATATTATACTTTATAGTATTTATCAATATGGAGACTGAATCGAAAATCCATATGTAGCCAAACCCACAAAAATTTCAAAATATTAAGTCAACTATGAGAGAAACCAAAAAAAAAAATTGAAAACCAGATGCTATTGCAGTTCACAAACAAAGGCACTGATTCTAAGGCGATTCTGCTCTCATACAGAACAAGTTTAATCACTAATTATATAAATGTCATAACTTAAAGGATTCATCATGATGGATAATGAATTCACCAAAAGTTCACCAAAAGTTCACCAAAAGTTCTCTATGGAAACAACATAAGCAACAAGAACTTCAAAGCGACAACTAATCGATTAGGAGAGAAGCCAAAACAAATGAGGAACAGAATCAGATGTTACTACAGTTCACAGTAAAAGTAGGGGGTGTGGGAAACACTACGGAAGAGTCAAAAACATTTCATACTTCTAGGAAAAACGTAACACTTGTGACGCCAAAACGCCTCACTCCAAGATCATCAAATCATAGCAGAATTAAAATATTCATCGAGAACAACAATACATAGATCCAAACTAGAACAGTAACAGGACACAGTACTCATCGAAAACAAGCAACAACATGATCCAAACTAGAACAAGAAGAAGACACCGTATTCAAACTTCAAAAAACAGTAGAGAATTGAATGATAGTTTTGGAAGACCACATCAACGAGAGCAGCGGCCTTCTGATAAGGCGAACCGTAAGCGATGGCATCGGAGCGACGATTGAACGGACGATCTCTTCTACTGGTCCCGCTACTCTCTCCGCCCAAAAGAGGCCTCTCCATATTTATAAGTCGAACAGAGACGCACAATGTTTCCTTCTTCGACTATCACGAGAGTTGATCTTTCCCTTTAAACGGCTAGTATCCTAACAAACGGCTACAAAAAGATTTCCTTCCTTGAATTTGAATGCCACAATGATTTCCTTCCTTAGGTATCGGGATCCTACAAACGGCTACAAAAAAGATTTCCTTCCTGGAATACCACAACGATTTCCTTCCTGGAATATCTCAAAAATATCTTAAATCTTGATCTTTTTGTTTTTACTTTTTAGTAGAAGGAAAAGGAAGAGTTTGCTTTAATGAATCCGATACTACGCGTCACTTAGCTGGACGAAATGCATCGCATTGAAAGTCAAAATCGGTTATGCCCTAATCCAGTGACCCAAGCCCAGTTAACTTTGAACGATGTCCCAATTGACATTGCCCAATAACAACTGACCTAAGCAGATCGGATCATGGTCTTAGGCTGTCAATATCCAACTAGTGAGTATTATGATGCCCAAGTCCAGCCCATGAAACGTTGATCAAGTTGGTTATTCTAGGGTTATAAAAAAAACCTGACAAAATCAATCAAAACTAATCTTTTGGTCAGTTTTGCTTAAAAAATGACATATTTTATACCAAAAATTGAACTGTAAATCCATTAAACAATTCCATCAAAATATGTCAAAAAAATTGATATAATCAGTCACTAATACGTTATGTAATACTAGAGGGGATGGGGGCGCTGTAGTGATGTGGTTGTAGTTTCCTAGAGTTTTTAAAATATAAACCCTACATCTCATCTAAGAGTTCATATTAAAAGACTCTTTACAAAACAGCAATATAAGCCCCATTCTCTTCTTCCTCTCCCTTCTTCTCATTTTCTCTCTTCGTAACCTAACCCACGAACAAGTTAAAAAATCCATTATTTCATTATTCTGTGAACTCCACATATCAGTCTGTCCACATAAATAAATACCAAAAAGTTAATATACAATTGGGATTCGTAAAACAGACATACATGACAAAATCCCTTCATCCTTGCACAAAATTGATATTCAAAATTTCAATAAGAAGGCGATTACAAAGGCAACCAGATGACATATGATTGAGACCATCAAACTAGTCTTCAATTAGGTGTCATCTCTCTCTCTATATATACATGAACGAAAGCCAATAACACAACCCTTCCATTAATCAAATGCAGATCAACACAACACAGCAACTTCTTCTATCAGACCCAACGGGTAGAGGATGACATGCTTCATCTAAGCGGAACGCCAAAAGGTGTTGATCAAAACGAAAAAAGACTGAGAGGGGAGCTCTAGCAGATCCAATCGGTCTTGAATGATGTAGAGAATAGCATCTCGATCCCTGGTTTGGGTGAAGAAAAGGGGTTAGGTTACGAAGAGAGAGAATGAGAAGAAAGGAGAGGAAGAAGAGAATGGGGCTTATATTGTTGAGTTGTAAAGAGTCTTTTAATATGGACCCTTAGATGAGATGTAGGTTTGAGATTTTAAAAACTCTAGGAAACTGTAGCCACATCACTGCAGCGCCCCCATCCCTAATAGAGGTACATAGACTGTTCATTCCATAATTTCCATAAGTGACATGGCATGCTTTGTAGGATGATGACTCAGCAAGAGGACAAATTTTGAAAACAAAACAAATTTGATTTTTGAAATGTAACCATCTGACATGGTTAAAATAAACCATGGTAAAAAATTGAAAAATTCAAAATAAAGTAATATGTTTCTACTTTCTCTCTCTCATTCATCACATCTCTCTCTATCTCTCATCGATCTTTTTCTCTCCATGTTGCTCCGACCTTCACTCGATGACCTTGACTTGATTCTGTCCAAACTTCGGTTACCGTATTTCACTTGTTGTGTGACATCTACAAGGTACCTTGAATTTGTGGTTTTATTTAAAAAAAAAACTCATGAGTTATGTCTAATTACTAAGGTAGATCTTGTGATTTTGGGTTTTTGCTGATTTTTTTTTTCAATTACATTCTTCGATGGGTTTTTTTCTTGATTACTTTGGGATTTTTATTCTATTCATTTTATCATTGAACTCACACTAAGATTCATAGTATTTGTGATATTTTTATTTTATTCGTTATTACACTGTGTCTGAAATTAGACCATAAAGTTACACTATAATCTTAGTGGCAATATAATTAAGAGTAATTAGAGCCCTGGTTTGAAGCCTTAATACATTGTGATTATGAAATTGCAGGTTAAAATACACTGTGGCATGGAGCTTGTGGATTGAAATACAATTTGAAACTACATTGGTAGGTGAAAATGCATTGTGGGATATGGGTGGCAGATTCGGATACATTGTGGCACTGTCATTATTTTTTAAACTAACGAATTGTATTACATTGTGGAAAATTGTTAGTATCTTATTCCCATGGAATAAATGATTGCATTACATTGTGGCAGGTGCTATTACAATTTTTTGGATGAATACAATGGATTAGGTTGTGACCAATAGTGTATTACATTGTATTCTAGGAATATAAATTGTAATACATTGTGTTTTTGTCATATTACATTGTTCAATCAAATGCATTATTGCTGTATTGCATTATCAACTTTACTATCTCTCAATGTAATAATGTTCGGACTTTATCGATAAGAATAAAACTACAATGTAATAATGCAATGCAAAAAGAACAACGATCAAATTGAAACACAATGTAATAAGACACTGCCAAACTGAAACATAATATAATAAGACACTGTCTAATAGCCAACACAATGTAATAATACACTGTCAATCTAAAACATAATTTAGTAAGACACTGTAAAACTAAAACACAAGATAATAAGACATTGCTAAATTAAAAATACAGTGTAATAAGATCTGATTCTTTCATACGCATGAAAATTCTTATATCTAATTTGAAATATTAAACTAAGATAAGATAAGAATGGTTGATATGACCCAATTATGAGAAATAAAATGTTGAAAAATGTGTAAAGAGAGAGAAGCGGGAATGATAAATGTTTTTGACAGGAATTAAGTTTGGGCATAATAAAACAAAATTTTATACTTCTCTAAAAAATTTATGTGGCATTGGTCCGTTTGGATCAGAGTATGTTGATAGAGTATAAGCTCTCGTAAAACGTAAAAGCTAAGAGTGTCTGAGAGTATGGAGACAGAGTATAAGCTAGCTTATACCCAAACGGAGTTCCGGCATGCCATATAAAATTATGTAAATTATACACACCATATGACGTTTAGCATTTCCGTATTCATAGACTAGGGAGTATAATGACCTAATTGCATTCGAAGTTCGAACAATTTCCTAATTGGCCACGCCTCTTTGGTTTAACATAAAGCACGGGAAAACCAGCAGAAAGTGTCTTCCACGTGGATGGTTCTTATAGGGAGGAACACCCTTCTCTGTTTTCTCATTGGTCAGTTTCCGAAAAAATTACGTTGCAAAAAGCGTACATATCGGTCAAATCTTCGTCATCGCGTTTAACACAAGCCTTGTCGGATATAGTCTCGGGAGTCGGGAGAGAAAACCAGTGAGGAAGCTGAGTTAACAGACAAATTATCTGTGATATATCACATATTCGCCCTCGGAAACCCTACATTTCCCAATTTTCCAAACATTCATATTATCGGTAACCCTAGATTTACTGCGGATTTGGAGAGATCCAACTCTGCTCCTCTATGGCGCATCAAAAACCGAAGCTCTGTTTCTTCTTATGCGCTCTATTATATGCTCTTACCGTCTCGGCAGGGTATGTTTATGTTGGGAAAAATCAATTACTAACAGTTTATATGTACTGTTTCAATTATACTGCGTACATTTATGCGTATATGTGTGTGCTTATTTGTGAGAAATTCGTGCAGGAAGAGCTATTACGATATATTGCAAGTGCCAAAGGCTGCCTCGGACGAGCAGATCAAGAGAGCTTATAGAAAGCTTGCATTGAAGTACCATCCTGACAAGAACCCGGGCAATGAAGAGGCCAACAGGAAATTCGCCGATATTAACAATGGTAGTTTTTTTGCCTTAATCTTTTCGCCTTTGTTCTTTTTTCTTTCTTTCTTTTTTGTAATTTTGAGAGTTCAGTTGTTCATTGGTTGGTGGATTCATGTTTCTAGCATATGAGGTGTTATCCGATGGCGAGAAGAGGACTATATACGATAGTTATGGGGAGGAGGGGCTGAAGCAGCATGCGGCAAGTGGTGGCAGAGGTGGAGGAGGAATGAACATAAACGATATATTTTCTCAGTAAGTTATTGCTTGTCATTATGTGCTTGTCATCATATTGATCCAAGACTGAGATTCATTGATTTAAATTTCATTGTGTCATTGCTCGTTAAGCATAGAGCAAGTTTTTTATTTGGTAATATGATTAGGAGCTTGGATAGTAAAATTTGGTGATGTATATTTTGTTGTCTTGCAAGGTTGTTGGGTATATGGACTTTCCTGTTGAGTGATCTGGAGAATAGATGTTTCTTTAGCCTTAGTGCTCTCATTCATCTTAGTATCTGCAAGGTGTACTTGCATGCTATTGTAGATGCCGTTTGAAAACTTTCTTCCTTTTTGTTTGCATAGTGAAGTCCTCTTCTTATAACTATCTAGTGGTAGATTTTCTGAATTGTTAAATAAAGAAAAGAAGGCACCTAATGGGTCCTACTTTGTTACACTCAAAAAAAAAAAAAAAAAGGCTAGAAGGTTTTTTTTGGACAACAACTAGAAATTGATCTGAATTTATTCAATGAGAAGCATATTTTGATCTGAATTTATTCAATGAGAAGCGTATTTGGCCAACCATTACATAAGAATGGAACAACATTATTTGACTTACTATACTTCAAAAGATCATTGTTTTTTCTCCCAAACAGAATAAAGGAATTATGCCCATCCTGACCCTCTTCTCCAAGATTCAACTTTCAAAAGTCAAGTTCCTTTTGCACTGACTCTGTCACCATAGACCAAGCTCTTATTGTCATTTAGGGTGGAGAATAGCGTGTTATGTATAGTCTGGAACATTTTTTGTATCAAGGCCCAATTGCCTACTCAAATGACACAATTCAGTCTTTGATGTTCCATTTTTGTAGATGCTATGATTCATTGTCAACGTCAAAACGTTATTTGCATAGGTTTTGAGGGTGGTGACATGAAGTCTTGGGAATTATTAGTTAGATCTACTATCATGGATTCTCTTTTTCTGTGAATATCTTCATTACACTCGCAGTATTTGTTTATTAATTTATTACCTGATACACGATTTTGCCTAAACTATATCATAGGAAGTATCACTCCCCTACCTTGATGTGGCTTCTTTCCTGCAAACCCAATCCAATACTTTTATGTGGTTGTATACTTTTTTTAATTAGTAGAAATGAATGGAAACCAAAACATGAAATTGGGGATAGTTTCTCTTTTTTCGAAATTTAATTCAAAACAACAGAAAAACAGGATGGCAAAAGAAAGAACGATTTATCGGTGTGCTTCACTTTCACTAACAAAGTGCTCGATTTTCTCTCTCATAGGTTCTTTGGCGGGGGTTCAATGGAAGAGGAGGAGGAGAGAACTGCAAAGGGCGATGATGTAATTGTTGACTTAGATGCGACATTGGAAGATCTATACATGGGAGGTACAATGAAGGTATGC
Organism: Euonymus europaeus; assembly: GCA_963580455.1. NCBI lineage: Eukaryota > Viridiplantae > Streptophyta > Magnoliopsida > Celastrales > Celastraceae > Euonymus > Euonymus europaeus. The sequence continues at coordinate 2,162,010 of OY756964.1, forward strand.
ATTTGTCATTTTGTCTTTCATGTGAATTTCAGTACCCAAAATCCAAATGTTAGTCTTGTGATAAAATATTCATATCGTTGGCTATTAAAGTCTAAGTTATTTGTTAGTGTAGATGTTTGAGTCTAAGAAGCACCGATACAGGTGCGGGAGTACGGATTCGGGGGTGCGGGACACGCGTATTCGATGATTCTAAAAAAATCAAGGATGCGGATGCGACAAGGGTGCGGCAAATGTACTCAAACTATCCAATAGAAATAGAAATATCAAACATAAGTTTAGCAATCCATCTAATTCAAAGATAGTTACATAGACTATTAGAAATATTCATCCATGAAAAATCGACAATAAAACAAAATGGACTTAAGTCCCTAAGCATCACCACCACTAATATGAGCAACATCATCATCCTCTTCATGGCCCTCATCAATAGCACCATCATCAAACAATGCTTGATAAGCTAGCAATTTCAAGTTCTCCTGCACCATCTAATGGATCAAAATTATCTCCAGCAACATCCCACATTCTCGTTTCTCCTTTGTTATATTGCTCAAACCTCCTTGCAAGAAGGCGCAGATTGGTGTGTACAAACACTAGATCTTCGGCATGTTGTGGTTGGATTTTGTTCCTTTTGACCCAGTGAATAAAAGAATAGGTGCTCCAATTCCTTTCACAATATTAAGAGGAACATGGTGGACGACATATCCTAATCCACACCTGGCTGAACATTAGCCGCACCCATTTTTATTTTTATTTTTTAAAAAATCTGATGCGTAAATTCCCGCACCCCCGGACGTTTCGTACCGCACCCAAAACGTATCTAGTGCGGGTGCCTTGGGGTGTTAGGGGCCCCCTTGCTTCATAGGTTTGAGTTAATACGATAAAACCTATTGTAGCCTAAATCACTTGAAGTTTTGTGTATGCATTCTGTTTTGTGTTTTGGCTGTTAGGTTAGTGTATTTCTCCACCGTTAGGGTGCAGGATGCCATTTGAATTATTGCTGTGTGCCTTGTTTCTTTGTGACTTTAAGTGTTGCAGTTCAAAGTACCTCAAATCTCTAACATGTCTAAGCACCACAACTCTTTAAGAGACTCCCCTCTTCATATCCTTATTTAATAACCAATTGAAGAAGTGTTTTGTTTCCTACATGCTTGGTTTTCTTTTTCCGGAAATATGTAATACTTTGTCATCAAGAACATGCCTCTGGCACATATATTACATTGTTTGCCCGTGTTATTCGTGTAAGATTTACTTAAATTATGTGCCGTACGTAGAAGTAAACATTGTGCCATTGTGGCACTACGTTGAACTGTTGAAGCCATGTTCACTCGTTGTTACCCTGCTCCTTCATATTGACAGAAAATAGAGAAAGATAATTCACTAGGTTGTTCATTAATATGCTATTTTATATGTAAATTTCAGGTTTGGAGGGAGAAAAATGTTATAAAGCCGGCCCCTGGGAAGAGACGCTGCAATTGTAGAAATGAGATTCATCACCGACAAATTGGTCCTGGGATGTTCCAGCAGGTCACTGAACAGGTGATTTAATCTCTCAGATTACTTTACAGTTAAAGGTTTTATGGAGATGGTTCTGATGATTAATTCCATATTTCCGTACTTTCATCAAAACAATAGCAACAACATATGTTATTAGCTTTACATAAATTACTGCTGTTCTATTTATGGTACGGACTACTATGTCTTGTCATGCTAATATTTGGTCTATTTACTTATTATATACTTGCAGGTTTGTCAGGAATGCCAAAATGTCAAATATTCAAGGGAGGGATACTTTATCACAGTTGATATTGAGAAGGGGATGCAAGATGGGCAGGTAAGATTCATTTTTGAAGTTTATAGCTACAACAGCTTTTCTTGAGGAAATCTTTTGCTTCATAACACCCTCCCAGAATAGCAGTCTCTCTAACTTTGCTCTTTTTTTATACCTGTTTCATGCCAAAGACTAACCAGTTCCATGGTTACACAAATTAATATGAGCAAATCACTCCCTCCCATCATATGAGATTCTCAATATTACTTCCACTGCTACAATCCACGCCTATGTCATTCTTTTCCTTTTTCAGCCTTAAGAATGATAGTTCTGTGCATGTTACAGGAGGTGGTGTTCTATGATGATGGCGAGCCTATAATAGATGGAGAGCCAGGAGATTTGAGGGTTAGTGGCACTTGTTCTGTGATTTTCTCTCCATATTGAACTTGTGCAGACATTAACTCCACGATACTTTGCAGTTCCGCATTCGGACTGCGCCCCATGACACCTTCAGAAGGGAAGGCAATGACTTGCACACGTCTGTCACCATTACTTTAGTAAGTAATCACGCAAAAAACAGCACGTTTTTTTCTTTTTTAAACAAGTTTTTTGGGATGAATATGTTAAAGGACAGGGATTGTATGGAGTTCTAATATCCTGACTCTATTTATCTATCAGATCCAAGCTCTTGTTGGTTTTGAGAAGACTATCAAACACCTAGATGACCATTTAGTGGATATTGGCACAAAGGTAAGCTTGAATATGTTATGCTCTTTGGAGCCCCCTTCAATTTGTTCTATTGGATGTGATGAATAAATGAGTGCGAAATGGAACAGATAAGAATTGATGGTTGTATTCATTGCTTAGGGAATTACCAAACCCAAGGAAGTTAGAAAGTTCAAAGTTGAAGGCATGCCACTTCATTTTAGCAATAAGAAAGGAGATTTGTATGTCACCTTTGAGGTTCTATTCCCGACATCACTAACAGAAGAGCAGAAGGCAAAGATTAAAGAAATTCTTGACTAGATAGTATGGTATTAGACTTTCTTTTTCCCTGTGGTATTAAGGCGTTCCCCGTGTAACCGTCATACAAAATCGATCAAGTCTTCCAGGTTTTCTTTTGTTTCTTTGTCTTTTTTATACCAAAAAAATAATTTACTCTTCCCAGTTTACGTCTCATTCATTAACAGAGTAGCTGAGATATATTGCTGCAGTCCTCTCAACCGTACTGTGCTAAGCAGGCTCTATTTTCTTTTTCTTTTTTTACATTTTTTTTGTTCAATGTAAACTCTGCAATAGCTAATCAAAAGAATTGAATTTAAATCATTGGTTTCGTATTTTATTTTTACTTGGTTTGCTTCCGAAGTCTGGAATACAGTGATTTCCATTTTAACTTGTTATTTCCCACTGTATGTTGGACGTTGCAGAGGAGAAATACCCATTGCTCAATACCGTATTGAACAATAGGATGTTGTACCCTATTCCTTGCAAAAATAAAATGTCAGGCTCCAGTATTGAAATTATCAGACCTTGTATTGTATGCACTGAAATGTACGGCACGCCTTAAAAGGTTGTGCGCTGGGTCACCTCGGCCTAGAATTACGAAGCTTCATTTTCGATGGGCCTGATGCCTAGATTAACGGGCTTCATGTTGATTGGCGATGACTCACCCCTAACCAAGCGCGATTCTCCAACGAGGCTTGCATTAAAGATTTAAATGTGAGAGTCAAGGGTCACCAAGGCCGACTTCCGACCTCATGTTGTTTGGGCCTGATTCACCTTATCAGCCACTCTTCTGAGTTCTGACAAAATGTCCACGAGCATGGTGTATATTAAAGCCCAACTTCATGACTTGCTGCCGTAAGGCGTAAAGGACCTAAAGGTTAAGCTGTTGGGTCATCTCTCGACCAAGACTTACGGACTTCATGTTGTCTGGGCCAGATTTGCTTCGGCCCAGATTTACGAAATTCATGTTGTTTGGGCCTGATTCACTTCGTCAGCAAACTTTCTACGATAATTTGCATGTTGCCTTCTGCACAATACAGACATTGTTATAAATTTCCGATTTTGACCCCAAAAAAGGCTAATAAGCCTAGAAAACCAATATTAGTGGAGACCCACATCAAACCCTCACATGCCGTCACTGACATCATCATATTTGGCCACGACCTTCTTCCTCTTTCCAATGTTCCCAACATTCAAAACATCACGTGCCCTATTTTCCTCACGCCCTAAATTTGGCGGAGTAGATAGTAATTACACAGAAGCAAATTAGGGTTTTTATATTGTAGTCTTACAGGAATTGAAATGCAGAGTGCAAACAATCTCAGATTATATAGAAATGGAGTTCATAAATGGGTACCATCGTGAGAAATCGTGCACAAATCTACCACTTCTTTCGCCACAAGCCAATAAAATAAGCCTTGAAAGAATACAACTGAATATATATATAAATAACTACCATATGTTCATAAAATATATTTTGTCACAGGAGCAGCTGATCAGAACTAATAGGTACAAGTATCATATCTAAAACGGTTTAAATAATGGTTTAAAATTTTGAAATACCCTCTTTTATATATATATATATTTAAGTCAAATTGTGAAGCCGATGCCATTCATTGAACTCCAATTACAACCACATATATACATGCAATTATCGAATGTTTATATTTACACAAATACACTTGTAGATGCATGTTTGCATCCGAAGTTACTTTTACTGGTACTCCTACCCTCTCATGGTTTTATTTCGCAAAATTACTCCGCATTTTCCACTCAAATCCATAATATTTTTAGGATGGAAAAGTGAGTATCCAAAATTCCAAATGACCGAGTAGTATCTTTGCATTATTCTAACGTATTAGTTTTGTTTTGGTTGACATATTCAGCATGGGTGAGTGTTGTGAGTACAATGATGCAAGTCACGCGGAATCAATGAGTTTATTTGGTTGTGACAGTAGAGAGCCATGAATATAGTCAACAAATATTAGTATAAAATAAAGGTTTCGGTAGAACTCAACAGCTACTCCTATGTCAAAAAATGGAAATGAAATAATTAGTTGTAGTGGGAATGGGCTGTGAAACACAATACAAGAGTGCACAAATTTGGGTTGTCATAATAATGAAAACATATGGCATGTGTTTTGCATATGAGATCTCATCAAGTTTGCAGAGCAACAATGGCTGCACTCTCATGTTTACACAATGTATTGTTTAAGAATTGAAAACAAACCAAATCCATTTCATACTATTTAATTTCCTTGTGATGGAGGAAAAGTGGTTATTGAGTAGCTTAGAAGGACAAAGGCACAAAGCCATACACAAAAATTGGGGCTTCAAATTAATCACTTACAAGGAAAGTAAAGATAGTAAAGAAAAAAAAATCAATTTTAAAGATGAATACCACTGTTGGAGTGAATTGGGAGGCTTAGGATGCTTTGTAAAAAGTATTGAAAAGGTGATTAATTATTTAGATTTTTTTATTTCAAGAACGCAATAAAAGAGTTTTTTATTTGAACCATCGATATGGGTCTAAACTTAAGCGATATGTTGGATAAAAAATATTAATCACAGTGAAAATCAAACTCAAAAAATTTCGAGATCATACAATTTGGTCACAGAGATCCTTAAAATAAAATAAAATATATAGATGTTCTTATTTGTGGAATACTAACATGTAGAAAAAGATGTGATTTTAGGTCAGATGTTACAAAAACAGTTGCACATACAATTATTCTAACAAAGATTATTGAAATAGGATTACACAATTTGTAACAAATGGATGTTTACATGGATTATCAAATGATTATCATCTCTAACTATCACCCTACTCACATCAAAATATAACCAAATTCCTTGACCATAATCATGATCTCCTGATCCTCTGCAGCAATCACAGGCTTTATTTTTAAACACCATTATTAGGTCAGAGAGGGTTAGAGACCACATTGATTCCAAACCTAACAACCTCTCCTTTATGAGATATCAACTTGAAACTGCTTACTCATAATTGCTTCACGTTCTGCCTCTACCAACAACACTAATTATACACATTGGTACACTGTTGCAGCCTGTTCTACTGTTATTCATGAAAAAAGCCAAAAACCACAAAATGATGCAAAAGCTAATTAGCTGAGAGAACAAACAAACACAGTCCTTCAATTTTTTTCTCTTATTGATTGTTGAGTGTAGATAAGAAAGGCCCTTTTCCCTTTATGGGGTAAATGGTGACTTGTCAGTGTCCTCGAACCCCAAGATGGCAAGAAAATGATGGAAAATCTAGTGGGAATGTCAGAAAATACCAGAAAGTTGATAGACTTGGCAAGAAAATATTAAATGCCATGCATATAATAAAACATACGCCACAAGAAACCCCAAGCCAGCTTCTCTACGGTAGGTCATCATCTATCTATAATCTATAATTCTATATAATTTATAAAATTATAAATGTAAGGTGCTTAAAAAATATGGAAAGTGGATGGCTAAGATTAACCATGAATTAAAATTTAAAGTTCTGCAAAATTAAATCCTGTACAATGAAATTCAACTGTAAAAAGGACAACATAGAAATAAATAAACAAAAACATAAAAAAGAGTGACAAAATTTCCCAGCAGCACATTTTTCCTTTGTACATGGAGAGAAAACGACCTAGAGATTCGGCCGCCGGTGACGTCTCAAGAAAGTTCTCTGTTCTCCAATTTTTGAAACCGTAAATACTAGTAATTAGCAGCTTAAAGCCTCGTACTTTACCGGTAATGGCCGGTTAAAGCCAACCTGCGACAGCAAGTTCCCAACGACAGCAATGTCTCGGCAAAAAACTCCTTGGAATGGATTTTGATTAACAGAAGACGCTGTCGTTTTATTCTCGACCCGAACCTCAATGGTGTGGGTCAATTCGGGTTCTGGCATACAAATATGATCCTGTTGAGCTTGAATTGCTGCTTGTGCTGCCTGTAAAGCACCAGCCGCCTTCTTCCGCTGCTTCTCCGCCGCCTCTTCCTCCATAATCGTTGACATGACACTCGAGTAACCCCTCTGCAACAACCGGTAAAGCAACAATGCTGACATTTTTGCTCGGTCCTTTATCGAATCAAGATCACGATCATCAGCAAACACGACTCTCTCCATGAACCCGGTGGCTTTGTCGGGTTTGTGCCGCAACGTTAACAGCAAATGCGCTCTCTCTAATTCTGACCTCGAACAGCCTCTCCGCAATCCAATCAAAGCATAGTAATCAACATTTCCAGTCTCACCCGATGCAACTCTCTGTTTCAATTGCTGAATCCTTGTTGCGAGAGCACAGAGTCTACCAGGAATTTCACAGCACCTCAGGTTTTGCCGCTTCCAAGCCGGACCTGGAAGTTTCCGATCTCGCGATATGGAATTGTACAGCAATTTCAAATGCTCGAGATCGTGTAAACAATCTGGCAAGCACCGGATCGATTCGAAAAGCGAAGCTCTGGCATCGAGAGCCTGAATACAAGTTGGATCGAGGGCGAGAGTCTTGTTACAGTCCGCGATAGACTCAGCAATTCTCCCGGATCCTTTGTAGGCGAAGGCACGGTGCATATAGCATTCAGCAAGGAAGCCCTGTGGGGCTGGCCGGCGACCTTCAACAATCTTCGAGAAGTGGCGAATAGCCTCTGAGTAGAGACCAGCGTCGAGGGCCGCGATGGCTGCGGCACGACGGCGGAGGAGGAGCTTGATATGAGAGAGGAGCTGGGAGATGTTCTCAGAATCATTTTGCGCGCGGGGAGGCGACAGAGGGGTAGTCGTGGCGGATACTTCGCCGGAGATAGCTAAGTCAGATAAAGAGAAGCTGTCGTCGGACCAGCAGAAGCTCTCCCGGCGGAATGCGGCAGAGGCCAAGCGTTTCCCGGTCTGGAGGAGGACCATAGCGTCTTCCATTAAGCCCAAGTGGCAACAAGCTTGGCCCAAAACCAAATACCTGCAAGCAAAACAGAGTTAGCTTGGAGGCGTTTTAAGGTCAATAAACTAAAAAAGATTAAGGTCAGATTAGGGTCAAGATCTGGACATTCAATGATGGGTTGATGAGCATTTACTCGAACCAATGAAATCGATGTCTTATAATTTACGCAATTACTAATGTCATTAATACTTTAACTACCAAAACAATAAGAGAAAAATACAAAAATCAATAGAACAGAGAGAACAAAATTACCTCCATTGCCCTTCTTTGTCGCAATTTTTACAGAGACTGGCCATCACTTTCCTCTTCAAGTCCGAAACAGAGAAGCACTTGAAGATCGGATCGTGACCAGTTGGGTCAGACGACGAGTTATCAGAAGGCAAGAGCTTGACTCGTTCCTTCGAAAGCGGCTGCGACGAACTGTCCGAGGAAACCGAGCCGGAATCATCGTTGGCCATCTTCAGACTGGGAATGTAGTCTTGAAGCATATCGGCTACATCTCTGAATCGCCTCAGCGAGAGCAGAGATCTCGCTTTGAGTTCCAGAGCGGCTTCCAGACGAGGCGATAGTGCCAGTGCGGCGTCGAGAAGACTCAGAGCCGACGCAATCTCGCTCTGCTCTTGCGTCGCAATAAGGTTCCTAGCATCTTTGATATATTTATCAATAATCTGCGAAGAACAGCGAAAACAACGGTTATTGTCATCTTCACCAAAATCGCACTAAATCCATTTAATAAAATCACCCAAATGAAGAAAAAGAAAATCAATCGCAAAGAAATAAATACCCTTCTGTTGCTAAGCCACCAGTGCTTCTTTTCAGTACCAGTCAAACAAGGAGAAGAAGCAGCCATGGTTGTTCTCTTTCTCTCTTCTTCTTCGTCTATAACATCAAACCATGAAAAACACTGTCTCTCTCTCTCTCCCCCTTCCACTCTCTCTATATTTCTCTTAAAAGTATGTTCGATTTTCTGGTTATATAGCAAGAGAGGGAAAATGGAAGCAATGTGGGGGGGAGAGAGAGAATGATATTTGATTTTCAATCGTATTGAAGAGTAAATAAGGAAGCTTTACTCAGATGACAAAGCCTTTTAAAAATGATAAAAATCAGATAAATAAAATAAATTTGCCAGCTTTGACCTTAGAGAAAGCCTCATAGCTGGCACCACTCCATAGATTCTCCCTCTCTACATCCATAGGTCTGTGACCCTATTCTTCTCATTACCGCCTGTAGCCGGTGGCGCATGATTAATATCGGATATAATCGGTGAACCTGAACCATCACGGGTCCTCGAGTTCAACCACCCGAGGGGAAAAGATAAGAGAATGGCCAGCAATTTGCTCCAAAAGTAAGTTAAAGATGGTTGTAAGGAATATCTCCAGTCATTTATTTCTGATCGCAATGAATTTACAATTTTGACCTGCATATCATGAGTAGGAGGGGGAAAAAGGGGGAGGGGGAAAGAGGGGGGGGGGGGGGGTGGTTGGGGGGGTTTATGGCTCTCGGACAACATAAGAGGTGTGAAATTTTTGTACGTGTTGAATTGGAATTGATTTGAATTTTTGAAAGCATTTAATTGATCATATTCAGTTCGGTTTAAATCTGAAAAAGTAAATCGAGCAATAATTCATATCGCATTAGAGTTTGGATAACTTATTTTGCTCATTTTATGTCTAAAACTCATAACCTCAGTAAAAACACGAAAGACGCATAATAAAATTTTATTTATTCCGGGAAAAGAACCCCGCAGGATCCTATGACCCAATTGGGCCTAAGCTCAACGAGGCTTCGTGAATTGACTCCGATCCACAAAACACAATTCATGCCCAACTTACTAGACGGCGGAATTTTGCCTCTACTGTAATTTGCCTGTGACTATCATTGACAAAGTAGGCTTAGATTGTGTTTGTTTGATTATGCTAAAATTATGGCTTTTTCCCCTTTCATGTATTGGTTATGGAGCAATCTCAGTCATGGAGATTGAGTGACCCAAAAGAAAAAGGGCCTTTTACCTTGTAAATAAACAAGTTGATAAGTGAGAATTATTGGAGAATAAATCAATCAACTAAGAATGATTTACAAAATCAGAGGGTAAATTAGTAATAACAATTCAAGAGCAGAGAGAGAGAGAGTGACCCATCTCTCTCGTAAGCCACAAGAATCATGCTTTTGCTTTTTTCGGGGATCAGCTTCTATTTTTATGTAATTTTATTTTTTTAATGTTTTCGAAACCCACATTTTTATTAATGAATAGCACATGTATATAGATGAAAGGAAACCAAGATGGGCTGTTGCCGATTGGCTTTCCTTTTAAGGCCCACCAATCATCCCTTATTAAGGACAGTTCCTACAATCTCGTGCCTTTGCCACGTCACCAACTGCAACATAGCCTGTCTCCACGTGGCATTTCTGACGTTGGGCCCCGGTTTTGGGGCCAGATCAGCCTTTGTTGAGACTTGAGGGCCCTTGCCTTGGTTAGTGTACTTGTCCTGTTACTATTGTTGATTATTCATTTATTTGTACTCCATACCGTTTTCTACCAATGATATGAAGGGTTTTATCTTTCAATTATTAACCAGCTTGATATTAATTTTTTAAAATATTTTTCCTTCTAAGACTTAAATTATTTGCAAATGTCTCATGAATAACATTTACTCAATTAGAAGCTCGAATTTTGTACCATATTTTGCAAAATTACATATCTCGATCCGCAAGTGAGAATACAAGGACTAAATCGAACCATTCACTGTAAATTCATTACAAAACAAAGCTCTTCTTGTCCAATAAAACAAACTAAAACAGGTTAAAACTTGACTTTCAAGTTATAGTACAACAGCACATGAAACATAAACTATTGACAGTATTCGTTGGTAGTATTCTTAAGTCCCACGAAGCGTATGTTTTCTTCTATTGTTTTGCTGCAATAGGTTTGGGAGTTGGGACCCATTAACAAGGTAGGTTTGGTTCCTCTCCTTCACCAGGGCTAGCCAGTTAAGCCTGCAAGCTATTGTCCAGCTAAGGATGTCCAGGTTGTAACAATGGAGGGTCCCTTTTTTTTTTTTTTTTTTTGATGAAGACAGGCATTTTTTATAGGTGGAAATCATCAATGGATGAAAGCCAATATTGGATCCTACTCTGTGTTAAATTAGATTGATATTTGTGAACTACCCTCTTTATAACACGTTCATAAATAATAATCAAAGCCAAAAATTAATCACGTAAGCTACTTAAAAAAGGGTAATTAATCATCGAGAGATATATGGTTGCAAGATTAAGGAAGGAGAATCAAAGACACTGATCCAAATTATATTGATTAAATTCGTTAATCTATCTTCAAAACCCTAATTTATGACCAATTTGATCATTTACTACTTTTAATTTTCGAAAATATATTTTCTTTTTTGGTAATTAAGATAAGCTCTTGTGGAGTCAGCACTCTGCACTGGTTTTTTTAGCATGAAAATTCACCACACAAATTATTGGAAGAGTGTGAGCGAGCTAGCTAGCTAGGGTTGTGTCCAACAAGGCTAGCCCACAACTTTGAATTGCAATAGCAAAACAAAAGACCAGCATATCACGCTCGTCGGATAGGGGCTCTCTGTTTAGAACACATGCTTTGTCCCTCATCCTCAAATTTAGATAGATAGGTCACTACCTTCCTTACTAGAGTCCCTGTGAAGGGACAATAAAGTCTGCTTTCACAGCCACACTATGTATGAAGATGACTATATGTAATTGAGTGTTGTTATTTTCTACATTCCTTTGGGTCTACCTTCTATCATTTTCTGCTTGCTGTCTCCCCCTATATATATTTATATTTATTATTATTGAAAATTATTCATTTTGATGCAGCAGCCATAACACCAACAACCACAAATATCCACAAATATATATATATATATATACAGCTTATATGTATGTATAACGTAGAATTTTAATTATTTATATATATGTTAGTAAATGTAGATAAAAGTTGACTTGCAAAATTAGGAAAAAATGCCATGTTTCGATACTAATAAATTTGTACAAGCACGCAACATTCTTTTTGTGAATTGTGAAATTTACCAAATCAATTGGAATTGTTCAGAATTTTTGATAACATTCTAATCAGTATGGAATTTGTAGGAAATAAAGTTAATTATTCTTAGTAGAGTAGGTCCTCATGACTTGGAAGAGACAAGAAAGCTTAATTGATTTTATAAAGTTTGGTGTCACCTAAGTACTATACCTATAGCTTTCTTTAAGTGCTACATTAATAGTTAGCAGCTCTAAATTATTCTCAAACCTTCGAATCCTATGCTTTCATTCCTTAAATTAATACAACGAAACTATAATTGTGAATAGCTACTTAAAAAGAATTATAATATGCAAACGTTGACTATGGCAATTAAGAATAACCCTTAATCTACCTTTCAGTGTCTGTCTAGTAGTACTTATATAGAGTCACAAATTAAATCTAAAATTTGAAATTATAAATGTTAAAATTAGGTGACATAACAAAGAAAATATTCCGAATCTCAAGTTCAATTGTCGAACTTTGTTGCATGTAATCTCGAAATTTGAGTTTGAATTTCAACCCTTTTCTCTATTAAAAAAATAAATAAAGGATTAGGAGAAGAATTAAATTTGGAAAATCATAGGGTACCCACCAACTAATTGCAACTTGCCTAACACAAGATCGCTATTAAAAGGGATTAAGAGCATCACATGGGATATCTGTTGAGCCAATGCCAATCTAAGCAGCCCATATTACATTAAAAATAAATATATCATACAATCAAATAATTAATTTTTAAAAATTAGGGTTAGTGGCATACGCTCTCATTCTCTATACATGTTTCATGTTTGTATGAGAGGGGGCAATGTGGGATGTGAGCTGCCAAAGATTCTATCTATTAATAAAAGACGAACATAGACAGATAAGATTGTTTAATGTCTGCACAGTCTACACAAGCACTTTTGGTATTTTTGAGGGAAGAATAATTATTAATTTATTTATTAATTTATGATAGTTTACGTGGTCTAATACAGTTTGAATAAATGTTATATCGTGCAGGGATGTAATCTAATGTAGGTTACTCTACACGAGATTAGAATTTTCAATTCATGATATACAGTCTGCATTTAGTTAATCTGGACTCGTATTTTATTATTTATATATTTTGTCTTGTAATTTTATATATTTGTTGCAGTACATAAATTTTATCTTGAGTTTGAATATCTATTAAATCTTCCTTTTCAACTATTTAAAAAAAGAGAGAGATAAAACTATAAGAATAAGAGAGAGATTTATCTTGTATCTTACTTGTGACTTAACAACTTGATAACATATAATATATTTGTGAGTTTTCATCTATCCTAATCGCTTATTATTTTTGTTTGTCGACTTTATCATTCTTGACACAATGTCTATATAACTAACAACAATTACAATTCATAGATTCATTAAGCTTCCAATTTATTTATTATTATTGTATACTTGACTAATGATCTTGGTGAAAACGTCCGACACCAAACTCTCATTATTTATTAATTTAAACTGTATTGTATAAGTGGATTAACCAATCAACATCGTTGCTTCAACTGTGAATCTCTTTTCTTCTTTTTTTAATCTTTGTATAAAAAATATTCTCTGCAAAAGGCTCAGAGAGGGCGATGAGGGATGCACGTGCCTTGGATGAGATTTCACGTGGTCATGTACAGCTTAGCTTTATGTACATGGTGGTGTCTTACGATTAGTAGTGCTTTTACAATTTACAACCTTAAATATGGCAAACAAAGCCAGCTGATTCGGGGTGGTCCTTGAAATTCTTTGCTTAAAGCTGAATCGGATTAAATTATCATAATATTCTTAATCAACACTAATATGTTATATTGGTTGCCTAGACACATCAAATTAACATTGTCCGTTATGTGCGAAAAAGAGCTATACGAATATGTTTTTTTAGCTCCATTGAAATTTAATTCGCAATCAAACATTACCAATTTGAATTAAAGACACCAGAAAACTTACATACTGCTATTTGGTACTGTGATTTTAACATGCAACTTCTCCCCCCAGTCTGCGTAACGTTGTCCGAGGCATTTGACTGCAAGAAAAGAAAGAAAGAAAAAAAAAATATATATATATATACTTTTTTAAAAAAATGCACTAGTAATTGAGTAGAAAGAATATGTGCTAGGGGAGCTTCATGTTCTGACAAAACGTTAAGTTGAAGCTTCAAAACTAATTAAAAAAAATTAACATGTGTGTGCGTGCGGAGTGGATGCTATTTTTTTATTTTTTATTTTTTTAAATCGGTTCGTTCTTGGGCAGAATATGCTAAACTGAAAAATGTTAAATTACTAGTGGTTATAAATGGAACACACATAAAAATAGTTTTAAGACTAAAGGAAATAAAGTAATTAATTATTATCTATTGTATTGAAAAAATAAATAAATAAAAGAAGATTAAAAGGCTGAAAAGCTTTTTCTGCAATAATTGGCAACATATATATTTGCATGTGAAAAGAGAACTGTGAAGCTGTGCTCAATGTCATGGGCTTTTCTGCTAGCTCTGAGAATCTTTTCGAGCCCACCCCCACCTCATTCAGCTTTTGCTCATCAACCTTTCTCTCGTTATTTATTTTACTAATCTTGAAAAAATATATATATATATATATATATATGTTTATGTAGAAAAACCTAGAAAAGAAAGTATATGTAACTTTCACATTTTAAAAATAATTTGTTGGTCCTTTACATAGAAGCAAAGAATATAAATACTACTTCGTTTGCTTGTGATTCCTACATTCTCAGCATGGCATTCATTACACATTGATTTTCAGTTTCCACGAGATTAATTTCTTGGTCTTATTAAGACTCTCATATATCATCAATAATGTCTTAAAATATAAATAAAAAGAAAAAGAAGATGCCTGCCTATCACAGGACCACCGGTAGTGACTAGTGCTGAGAGCACCAGACCAGACCAGAGTGAGGGAAAAGGAGAGGCTGTAGATGATCATTGGAGTCTTGGATCCTCTGATTTTGTCTCAGTTGACGTAAAAAAATGTTAAAAATCAGTGCCTTCACACACACATACTATTGGTTCTCCTTGGGCTTTGCACATGGCAAAGTCAGGGATATTATTTAGACTGATATTCACATGGAACGTCATCTTCTGCTTGTCGCCTCTTTGACCCTCTATCTAGTGTCTATTAACATGAGAGAGTTTGGGAGGGGGGAATGTGGAATTATTACTCTATCTTGTATATATTTGAATTTTCCCGCTTAGTCTCCAATCAGAAATTTGCATATAATGTAGAGTACAGTGTATACAGCTCATGTGATGTGAGCTGACATGCATGAGCACGCACAAACACCTCAGATATCTATACGTACAGCTCATGTCATATAATTATAAAATGTTTGGTTTTACATTCTATTTTGGTTAACTGGTTTGGAAAATTGTCTGAAGAAAGCAGAGTTAACGTGGATAATCGTGTGTGTATTGTATGACCAAACCTCCGCATGCTCTCTGCGGTCAATGTTTTAAATTCCAAAAAAATTGTGTTGGAAGTCAAACGTCTAATGAATTTCTATACATGTGCGAGGACATCTTGACCATTCATGGTTGTTTGGAAACTTGCTTCCATACAATAATGTAAAAAATCCCACAGATGCAATAATTTGTCTGCTTTGAGCACATGACCGTATGAATTTGTCTTGATGGACACAAACCCATGAAGTCGGTCCAATCGGCCTTCAAACGTAAGTTTGGAAAATTAATCATTTTTTGTGAACTGATGTAAAGACCATGACATATATATATGTGAATGGTTACAAAGAGAAGAAGCACGAGGAATAGTATACAACGCATCTCTCAATAACAATCAATTGATTTTGCTGACTTAGCTTATTCAACATTCTTTAACCTTTGAGTCCTTGTGAATGGACAAATTCAATCAATTACACAATTTGGATTGCACAAATGGGTCTTCATGTTCTTCTAATTAATCTCCCCCATAAAATAATAAAAAAAAAAAATCACGATTTGATGACTCCTAGAGTTGCAGCTTGAAGTGAGACAGAATGTTTAAGATCGCCAATATGTAGAGTGTGTTCACCCATCGGAATTCTTCGAGTCCCCGATCGATCCACCACACTTAGATACTTGCACACGTGTATATTGATCCCCACACGTTGCTGAGACCGGGCCAACACATGCACCTTTTCAAAGCCCACCAACTGTTTGTGCGGAGCCCAGTGTCCTGCAGGTGGGGTTGAAAACACTAGCAGTGTGTGACTCCCATCCCTGGATCCAGTGTTCTTGACGTCCAATTGAAGCCCAATTGAAAGTCTCGCGCATTTAGCATGGCTGACCTTAATTGTCTTGCCTGAGACGGTGGCGTTTGAGGCTGGTCTATAGCGTCCGTCGAGGGCTACAGCCACTGTGGTGGGTGCAATTGCAATGGTGTGGACAAAATTGGAGTAACTCATACCGTGCCCGAATGGGTAAACCACTGGACCCTTATAGAACCTGTAGGTTCTTCCTGGATAGAGTTTTGATGGGCTAGACCGCATTGCCATGCTTGTCATTGGAAGATTTGTAAGGTAGTCCTGTGGATACCACGTCATAGGCAGCTTGCCTCCTAAAAACATGTAAAAATAATAATTTAGCAATATGACATATAATTAGGGGTGAAAAAGAAAATAATCGGTTTTCGGTTTGTTTTGAGTCGGATAGCATAAGTGTTTACGAAATACTTGCATGTCCGAACTCGATTAGTTTAGATTTTCTAACATACTCCATTGGCAATACCCAATTTTGAATCGGACAAAATTTTATATTTAGACTCGAATTTTGAACATATAACTTATGTTCAAATCTAGTTTAATCCGAGTGAGACAAATCCATCATAATGTAACTTTTTGATTGTAAACCTAAACGGATAAAGTCAAACCTGGATTGGTTGTTCCGAATAAGATATCAGCAATGGCGGATCCTCCAGCTTGGCCAGGGTACCCGGCCCATATAATGGCAGGTATGCGAGGATCGTTTTTAGCGAAGGACACGTCAATAGGTCCACCAGACATTAGGACCAATATTGTTGGGCCTCTAGAGGCTTTGGCTACTTCGGATACAAGTTCTTGTTGACGACCTGGGAGAAGTAGGCCTGCTCTATCTCTGGCTTCTGCTTCAATGGACTGGTCCAGGCCCATTATGAGAACCGTTGCGTCTGCTTGGCGTGCCGCATCAATTGCTCCACTGAATAGGTCGTTACCATCGCAATGTACGTCCGAACAACCCGTCTGATGAATTGTCATCGCGTAGCTTCTTATTCCCTCAAGAGGTGACGTGTATCCACATGCAATACCTAGTGGAGTCACCATGCGAACAAAAAAGGCCCATTAGCCCAGACATTTCTTTAAGACCAAGAGAGCCCATATATAAAAAAGCCCGTGATAGATAATAAGGAATAGCCCATGATGTAAGAGATCTGTAACATACCAGCATAATTACCAATCATAGTGATGGTAGCATTAGAATTAGGCCCAACTACTGCGACTTTGCGATGATGGAGACGGGATAAAGGCAATGACGGGCCATGATTCTTGAGTAGGACAATCCCTTGTCTAGCTGCCTCGAGTGCGAGCTCTTGATTAGATGGGCTGCACACATCTTTTGGGCCGAGGTGTCCATACGGTTGGGCTGATGGCTCTCCGTCAAACATGCCCAGCCTCATTTGGACTGTTAGAGTATTAGTTAAGGCCCGATTAATATCATTCTCACTTAATAGCCCTCTAGTCACTGCCTCTTCAGTGTGTAGTGCCAGGAAAGGCCCACAGTCCAAATCCAAACCTGCTTTAATAGAAGCAGCAGCTGCTTCTTCAGGAGTAGAGGTATAGTGTTGACTGTCATAGAATACCCCAACCGAGTCACAATCTGAGACTATGTACCTGTAGGGCCAGAAAACAAAATCAACGATCAAAGATGGCAAACACATCATGATCAAAGATCAGAATGGAGCTACATGGCAAAATCTAACCCGTTGAGCCGCCATGCCCCACGTACGGTCCTTCGTAGGAGATTAGAGTCAGCGCAAGTAGGGACACCGTTGACTTGATTATAAGAACACATAACACTCGCAACCTTCCCCTCCTTCACACACATCCTGAAGGGCACATCAAATGTGTCCTCTCTGTCTTGCTTGCTCACCTGCACGCATAATAATCTAATAATATGCAAATAAAAAAGATTAAAGGTTTTAGCTTAACGCGTCAATGTCAGACATCACAGTAGAGTACATTGAACGACGATGGGAAAAAAAAGACAAAACTGTAAAAGGAAATATCTTGCCGTTTCACTTTATTTCTATCCAAAGTCCAAACATTCACAAGTGATGACATATCCACTTCATGCAAAACATAGTTAGTCAAACCTGTCATATTGAAATAGTAGTGAGTTGGGTAAAAAATTTGTAGTGCTATGGCCGAAAACAACAATCACGTGATTGAAGCTTGGAAAGTATCGTGAAATTGTGCCCATTTTGAACATATTTCATTACACTCAATCATCACCCTCCTGGTGCACAATTCCGAAGAGCAATTAAAACAAGAGCTTAGACTCATATGACATTTGAACTGGGGATCACTATCTCGGTCAACAACCAGTTGTTACCTAATCCTGTAATTACTAAAGTGCATGGTAATGTCACACAAACAAAAGTACCAAAATGTTTTTATGGAGTTCAATGAGATGATGAACTATTATTGAACTCCAGAAGGATGGCCCACTTTGGAACGGCTCGTATTTATCACCATTGTCGCAAGCATCAATCAATCATGACAACAGACGCATTCATAAAGTCATCGGTCATTAATTAACTAATGCAATATCGCACACGTACCTCTGCATTGAAGTGGAAGCGATCAACGCCGTTCCAGTTGTCGAGATCATAAGCCGTGAAGTGCTTACAACAAGCGGCCACTTTCAACCGTTCACCGTCATTCCCTTGTAGTCCTCTGACGTAGCTAGCCGCATAATGACCGGCTAGAACTGGATCCTCCCCGGGAGTCTCCTGTCCACGGCCCCACCTTGGGTCCCTGAATATGTTGACATTTGGGCTCCAAAATGTGAGTCCAGCCATTCCACCGTTGTACATTGCTTTTGCCTCATCAGACACCACCTGTGCATGCACACCCGTACACTTTAGTATCTTTAATGTAGTCAGTGCTAACGTAGGCATTAGGCTTTGTCTTAATGGCATAATTTGTCAAGTCGAGCTCTCACCCAATCCCAACTTTCGAAACAGCTTGCTCAGAAAGGACGGTATAATGATGATTTATATTGATCTCTGCTTTACATCTACTAATTAAATTGCCACTTTAATTAGTTAAAGCAACAGATCATTAATGCGGTTTGTTAAGAGAGCTCTTTTTTTTTATATAATTTCCTCCCCTGATAGGAGGAGTTTGTTTAGAAAATTAAAGGTGACATTCGTGTAGGACCAGTAAATAAATAATTTACTTCTTTTCTTCAATCCTTCTACAATCTTCTTCTTCTCAATCTTCCATACAGGACTAAATCTTTGTAACAAATGCACTCTCGATGATTAAAATGCAAAGATTTCTATCTTGTAAAGTATAATTAATCTGTTCTTTATAAATAAAATAATTTTGATATTTAAATATTACATGCCCATATCTTCATGTTATGTCACTGTCTCAATTATATACCAACTTGTCTTTCAGACATTTTCTTATATTGGTTCATCTCATAAAAGATTTGATTCCTATTGATCTTTTAAGATCGATGGCTAACCATAAACCATAAACTATAAAATTAAATGATTATTGTACAAAACAAAAAAAAACAATTAATTGTATGTATATAAAGTACAAATAAAAAATTGAATTGTTTAATCTCACCCGTCCAATGGCCTCCCACAAAGTAGCATTGAAAGAAGCAGCGGTAGTGATCACTTGAGGGAAGCTAGTGGCCCCGGGAATTTCCCCACCAAACTTAGTTCCGGGACCCACATTGGAGACCCCATGAAGAGCCTCCGACCACCACTCGTAGCCTTTAATCCCCAGCCGCGGCACAGCCGCAGCTCCGCTCCCTAGTAGCTTAACCTTCTCCTGCAATGTGAGCCGGCCAATAAGATCCTTCACTCTCTCCTGTATAGGCAGTTTCACCTGACAAAACGGCAGGCCATTCGTCGTTTCATCACAAGCGAAATGCTCACGTGCAAAAGAAAAACCCAAAAGAAGGAGAAGGAAGACAACAGTAAGGGATGTTTTCATGGTGGTGGAATCCATTGGTTGGAAAAAGAATTGGTTTGGTTTGATTTGATAAGGATATGGAAGGGGTGTGTATATATATATATGACTGTGTTGAAGTTCATCAATGAAAGTCGGGGTTGAGTGGTTTTGCAATATGCTGACATGGCATTTGCGGATTGGTGGACGGGTTTCCAACAAAATGGCAGGCCCACATTATATGGATAATCTCGTATCAGGTAGAGTTAGATGATCCGATTGACTTTAACAGCAAAAGTTTCTTCATATAAGATAAAAAATATAGGTGAGAAAAATTACTCTCTCTGAACCCGAAAATTTACATGAACCCAAAAAAAACATATAAATTTGGAAGAAATAAAAAAAAAAAAAAAACTGAAGAGATTGCACATGTTTTTCATGAAATTCACGGAAAAGCCAGCAAGAGTAGCTTGACTTGGAAGAGAGGCAACGGGCCCAAGTTGAAATCTTCTAACCCATGGTGATGGTGGGCAGTGAAATTTTAGATGATTGCATTACCCACCTCTGTTCTGGCACCGAAAGACACAATAAAACATCCATTATTGAAAATAAAAATAAAAGCAGCAAACAAAAAGTGCGTGACAATATATATATATATATATATATCGGGGTGTTTTAAATCCTGATCAGAATTTAAAAGTATAGAATCCTTTAATAAAATATTAGTAATTCTTCAAGATTAAATGATTAAACCGGGCTTACTACAACTTAATTATTTATCACTAGATTCAATGTGGATTTTCTTCATAATTAAGAAATTGCTCCCACTTGTTTGTTCTCTTGTCCACTGCACGTTTATACATCCAAAAACTTTCCTCACTGGGTTTTCCTTGAGTCTGTTTTTGTGTGCTTTAACTTTTCATCTATACATGATTTGTTCGTTGATTCCCGTGATTTGCAACATCAAACAAGGCAAAATATTTAATATTAACTCACTCTCTAGATGATTAACAAAAATAAGTTGATATTATTTAATTCATAACAAGTTTTCTACACTTTTTTTCTTCTCCTTTTTTCACAGGTGGGGGTTAGCTTAAAGAAAAGATGATCAGATGAAGGAGTCATTAAAAGCATCCGGTGGATATTGTTACGAGAGAGGCTGGTCCAATAGAAATGTTGCATTATCTTATTCTAAACAACCTTGAAAACGCAATAATAACATGAATCCATCTTTGACAATGATAGATAGAAGATTAGAAGGCGACTTCGTATCTACTAAACAAGCAAGCTGTACTTCTTTTTTATTTAGCCCTATTTAATTTGATTCATAACTCCACGTACGTAGTCAAATATATATACACATATATGTTGTAAAAAAAAATAAAAAATGATTTTTAATGATTTTAAAAAAATCATATTTTTACCTCCTAATTAAATACAATTATCATATAAATTAAATAACATATATTTTTAGTTCTAAAAAAATTGTATTGGCTACTGCCACGTTACGCGACCTAAAAGCTCTAAACATTTCGTCTTTAAAATATTGTATATAAATATAGATTCAGGGATGTAATTTGTGAATATGGTGGTTAGTTAACATGATTAACTATAATGAGATGATGATTATGGAAAACCCAAGTAACATTGATGATACAAGATGAGACTAATGCAATGCAATGCAAAGCTGTACCGAGATATACCTACCTGAGCCATCATAACCAATTAAGAGGCCTTACCCCACCTTTTCAAGTAATCAAATTCGTTCTGAGTTTAATAAAGGGATTGATAATGCTCTCCAGTCCTCGGTTATCCATTTTTATTAAGTTGTTGGAAGACAATGATCTTTATATGTAATAATTGCATTTTTTTTCAAAGAAGAAGTCCCGTTTCATGTACTTTTGTTGGAGTCAATTTGGTGCAGACTTTGAGTTTAAGTCAATCCAGATCTGCAGGAACTCTGTCCCATGTTGCAGGTTGCAGTAATCGATCATACCAGATTTTTACTTTCCTTCTCATTTAATTTTCTTACCACTTTAACATTACGAGCATGACAGCCCTTCGGTCCTCTTTCTTATTAGGCCAATTTTGATACTTCAAAGCCCATCAAGTTGACGAGCAGTGAAGGGTTGCCAAAGTCCATCAATTTGTGAACGAGATAGCCCTCGATTAAGCCCAATGGGCCGCAGAGGTTCATTTAAAGTTGAGAAAATTACAGCATGTAATTTGCAGACAATTTTGTTTGAAATTAGAGTTAACAATTAAGGGGTGACAAAACTCACTCCAATGACTCCGATCTGGATGACCAACGTTATCCTACTTGAATTAAATCTAGTTTGGATGTGAGTTAAATGTCCGAAATTCAGATCTAGACAGAAAATTTTATCTGATTTTAAAATCAGATCAGTGTCCAAACACAAAAGATTTGTTCGATTTGTTTTGTTGTCCGGGTCGTAATATAAATTGAATTATTGTCATATTTATTTGTCCAGATTTAAATTAATCTGAGTATGATCGATAAAGTATGTTAGAAAATTCGGAACCAAACATATAAATATTCCGTAAACATTTATATATTAGCCATCTAACACTGAAAGGATTAAACAAATCAGAATCATATGCTAAGGATTAAAATTAAACAATTCTGCTAAATAGCATCAAGATTCAAGACCACTATAATTGAACCATCTCGTTAAAATGTGCAAAAGAGTCTAAAACAACCAGTGAGGGACTTTATTCTCAACCCGTTTTTCCTTAATGGGATCCAAACTTGGCTTCCAACCTTTCCCTGAAACCTGCCTACTCAAGTACTCCGGCCTCCCCTCCATACTTTCTGGCAACAACTCCGATAATGACACCCACATATCAATCTCCCCTGATTTCTTCTCCTCCTTTTCACTCTCCTTCTTTTGAACCACAAAATTCCTTCTCTCTCCAACGCTTGCAGAACACATTCTAGCAAACAATGGAAGGAACCTCGATGTCGGTAGCAGAGTGAGAGACTTTGTCCCCGCGACATTCAATAGGATTCGGTGTGCTTGTTCTGCTGGTAATGGCACTGGCTTCCCACGCTTCACAGTTAACATTAAATATACCTTCTTGAAATCGAGCATTTTGTCTGCTGGGAGTGGAATTGGCCTTTTTTGAGAGCGATCAAACTCGACCACTACTTGTTGTGGGTGCTCCATCATGAGCTCGGCAACAGTCAATGGCTTATCGAACTCGTGAATGGATCCGTCCGACAGAATGACTTTTCCGGTTTGTGGACGGTACGTGATGTAGTTCCCCATACTAATAAAATTTATGGATGATTTTGTGATTCTTTGAACTCAAATTGGCCGATTCTGAAGATGTAGCTGGGTTTTATGGCGATGGGTTTGTATGCATACGAAGTGTTTGTTAAACTGCTCCATAACTGTTATGGTGGGATTGGAGTCGTTGGTCTTTGTGTTATTTGTCTCAGAGAACTATTGTATTCACAAAAGGCAGTTTGATCCAATGGTGATGGTTCTTTGGGAAGCAGTTTGGCCCATCGAAGAAGGGCTGCGATGAGTCCATCATTTCTCTACCTAATCTGAAAATAAGTCAGGAGAATGGTTCAACTGTAAACTGGTTTAACTACTCAGGAGTCAATACTATTATAATTTGTATTTTATGATGTAAGGTCTAAGCGTGTGTTTGACACCGACTCACAATTGCTATCAAGTTTATGACATACCATTTTTTCTGAGTTCGGTATTACAATTGAGGCAGTAAATCTGTTTAGCAGATATCTGGGCGTGGAATATTTTAACTGTCCTTCTAGACACTGCAGCAAAGTAGCTCACTAGATGGGTAAAAACAAAGTGCCAAAAGCTATAGTTTTCTTCGAGTTTGGCTCACCAGATTGTATTTCTCCCTGCTTAGGTGAGGATTGTTCTTATTACCAATTCAATGAAGTGCCCTTCTTTTTTAAAAAAAATAAAAATAAAAATAAAAATAAAATCATGTGTAGTTTAGTTGAACTTAATTTTCATATTTTAGCTTACCATCAACCCCTTAACCTCCTCCTATCTTTCCTATCACCTACAAGGCTGATAAGGCTAAGAGATTTTTTATTTTTGAATTCACACTTGGATAGAGATAGAACAAACCAAATGTTAAGTATGAAATCTCTACATCAGATCACAGATTTGCTATTGATCACAAAATCAATTGAAACAATTCTCCCAAATTGAATGAGAAAACTCTTTTAACTAACAGAAACTGAATAAACAAATTAATTCGTTAGTTAATGAATGAACAATACCAGCCCACCAGATAGATTTTCCTACATTTTGTCATCAACAATTCCTAGAATTAACTTCTGAAAATTAGAAAGTGACTTCACTTTTCCTCAAAAGGCCTCTGCTATCGGCTCAAGAACTGGATTCCACACTGCCGATGTCTCCCCAGACGATTACAGGGAAACCCCGCATCTCTATCTCCAAAAACCACAACATCCCCTTCTCTCTCCTCACTCACAGCCGGTGAAACCCTTCTTCTCCCCCTCCTCTTATTCTTCCCATCACCGACCGCCTCGGCATCCACCGATGTCATTTCCGATTCCGAAATCTTAGCATGCATTGTCCCCGCTGGAACCAGTAAATACAAATTCCCTGCCAAGAGCTCATCGTCGGCTTTCATGACGAGCACGTGTCGAGTCCTCCGGATTTCTTCCACTGAAGAAATCTCGTGGCCAGGTTCATCCAGCATCAGCTCCGCTGCTTTCACAGGGACCTTAATTTCTCTAACGTTCCCACAAATGTCAATTAGTTTTGCCGTTTTGGGAGTCATCACGTTCGCAGATTTCGGGACACAGAAGCACGAGTTCAAGTTTCCCATGTTCTGGTTTGGTTCAGACTTCAGAGGTTGGAACTTGGAAGAGAGAATGAAAGGGCTGGCGTATTCGTTGGCTCCAAAACGAGCTTCACTTGTCTTTATACTTTAGACTCGCTTGAGATCCCGAGCAAAGAAAGAGTCAGAGTCAGAGCCAAAAAAAAAAAAAGTAAAAGAAACGTTGACTGGATTTTGGGGGGTCGACTGGCGACGAATCTGGACTTTCCGCGTATTTGATAGGGTCTATGTTTTGGCCCAACCTTTATCTTTTATTGTTGTCTTGACTTGATCTGTACCAGCTCAGCTCCATTGATACGGCAACGGCCAATGTTTTATCTTTAATGGACTCTAATTTACACCGTATCTTCAAATTCCAGAGAGGAAAATTGATTTGGACAGGCATTTCTCCAAAAACAAGTAAGAAAACTAATTATAATGGAGGCCACGTACAAAAGAAAGCATAATTTTGATGCCATTCAATCGTTTCTGCATATAGTAGTCTTCAACGTACGGTATATCTCTGCATTTTCATCCTCGTGTACCTGAATTACATTACATGTCATGTCATGCATGAATACAGCTTCAGGAAGGTCTAGACGAGATATGTTACACTTCCAACAATTGCCCATGTAATGATTTAGTTCAAAACAAACCCCCTCCTATACCCCTACCCAAACCCCCTGTTGCTATCACATCATCTCTTCAACATTTGTGAAAAATCAAGCAATGATTACCGTTTTATTATTATATGACAAATTGAACTCCCAATGTCTTTCTGTTGATTTTATCTTAAATGGTAATTTCCGGCTCCAGCTCAAAATAATGATATTTTATTGCAACTTTGTATCTTAATGAACTACTTTATTAATAAATAAATATTTTTGAACAAAAAAAAATTTCTCTCAGCAATATTTTTCATGACAATCAGATTTTTTTTAAAAAAATTTGGCTGACTTGAGTTACATAGAGAAGATTCTCGTAGCAATGTCCACTTTTATTAAAGTTGTAAAGCCTTATGTGAACATTTTGATTTTTTTTGTACCCCATTATGGGATTTTAAAAAAAAATTAATTTGGCCTTTACACTTTTTTTTTAAAAAAAAGAGGCTAAATTAATCAAATTATAACCTAATGTCATGTAAAAAATAATTAGAATAAAATATAAAGAACATAATTTTATAATCTCAATAGAGTTGTAAAAAAATAAACATTTTTCAATTTTTTACACATTTTTTATTAAAATTGATCAAAAATTGAAAAATCGAACGATAATCCACAATAATTTAGTCAAAATATGTTAAAAAAATCTATCAAAGTCGACTACTACTCAATTGTTCAACAAATTTCTCAATAAATAATAGAAATCAACTCGCCATCAAACTATTGCTCGAAACAATTGATTTAATCAATACATATTCAATGAGTAATGGTTATAAATTTTAATTAAAAAATGAAAAATTAATAAATAAGTAAATAAGATTAAATGGAAGAAATAGTGCATTGATTTCTCTTATCCACTACACATCGCAGTGAAACACTAACACTCAACGCACATATAGAGACAGGACACGCCATCACAAAAGGGTCAATCAATTGTAACGTGGAGGGGAGGCCGTACTTTTTATTGAGGAAGGGCGGGGAACCCACAAAGAGACTGACATGTTCGATGACTTTTGCAGCCATTGTCAAAGCTACTTTGTTTATGTATTCTTTTGTATGTAGGGCGGGAACCCACAAAGAGACTGACATGTTCGATGACTTTTGCAACCATTGTCAAAGCTACTTTGTTTATGTATTCTTTTGTCAAATATATACAGAACAATTTTATAAGTTTTCAGGCTTAAATACAGGGGTTAAAAGTAGAGGGTGTTCATTTACCCAAATTCATATAGTAAAAGAGCCCTGATTTATATGGGCCTACGCCTGATAACCCAACAATTGTCTGATCCAAGTTCAAAATCTAAGTCTGGTCCAAAACCCAAGTCTGGTCTTTGGACGATTGAAATCAAGCCTGACTACCAATTCCTTGACTAGCCTCCACCTGAACCTTTTCACCGAGCTCCATCGTCTCCACCATCCACTGCTCTCTTGTTGCAGCTTCATGCCTTTTTCTCTAAGGAAATCCTTAAGCGCTTCAATCTTGCTCCGTCGTCACTGCCAACACCCAAGACTCGGGTCTAGTTTAGAGAACTTAAATGGCCAACCCACAGAGCTACTCTCTCTCCGTCACAGACAAATCCGACGAGGAATGCGACGTCAAAGAGAGCAAGTGTGCCTTTCTGGTGGTAGCTCTATGCCCTTGTCTCGTTTGCTTCATTCTTCTTCTTATCGTGCTCTCCGTTGTTCTAATAGTCAAATTTCATGTACTCTGCCACACTCCTCTTCACTCTATCATCTACAAGAAACAATGCCACTGATCTCCAGCTCTGGAATCTTCACTTTCAGAGCTTTTGTATCACCCAATCCTGAATTTAGTTCCCAAGTATCGGAATTTACTTCTCGAAGGTTCTGTAGCTTCGGAGTCCGTGACGCAGATTCGGATCCGGATTCTGAAAATGATGAAAGATGTGGCGGTGGATGTGAGGGCGATACTAGTGGTGGTGAAACTGAAAGCGATAGGATGAAGTCTAGCTTGGATCATGAGGAGGTTGATAGGGTATGCAAGGTGATCGACGAATTGTTTGCGTTGGATAGGAACATGGAGGCTGTTCTTGATGAATTTAGGATCAACTTATCGCATGATCTGGTGGTGGGTGTGTTGGAACGGTTCCGTCAGGCAAGAAAACCCGCTTTTCGGTTCTTCAATTGGGTGGGGCAGAAGCCTGGGTTTGCCCATGATTCCAGGACTTACAATGCAATGATGAGTATATTGGGAAGGACGAAGCAGTTTGAGACAATGGTGTCAATGCTCGAAGAGATGGCCCAGAAACGGCTTCTGACAATGGAGACATTTACAATTGCAATGAGAGCTTTTGCTTCTGCAAAAGAGAGAAAGAAAGCTGTTGGCATACTTGAGTTGATGAAGAAGCACAGATATAAAATTGGTGCTGATACTATCAATACCTTGCTTGATAGTCTTGGGAAGGCAAAACTTGGAAAAGAAGCTCAGGCTATTTTTGATAAGTTGAAAGAAAGGTTTACCCCTAATTTAAGCACTTACTCAGTGCTGCTTAATGGTTGGTGTCAAGTGAAGAACTTGATGGAGGCAGGGAGAGTTTGGAATGAGATGATTGATAAAGGATTTAAGCCTGACATTATAGCTCATAACACTATGCTTGAAGGACTGTTGAAGAGTAAAAAGAGGTCTGATGCCATCAAGTTGTTTGAGGTTATGAAGGCCAAGGGACCTGCACCTAATGTTAGGAGTTACACAATTTTGATTCGGAATCTTTGTAGGCAAAGAAACATGAGGGAGGCAGTTGAGTACTTTGATGAAATGCTGGACTCTGGGTGCCAACCCGATGTTGCTATTTATACATGTTTGATCACAGGGTTTGGGAATCAAAAGAGGATGGACATGGTCCATGGTTTATTGAAGGAGATGAAAGAGAAGGGTTGCCCACCAGATGGCCAGACTTACAACGCATTGATTAAATTGTTGACGAGTCAGCGAATGCCAGATGATGCAGTGAAGATATACAAGAAGATGATTCAGAGCAGAATTGAACCTTCAATCCACACTTATAACATGATAATGAAATCCTACTTCCAGACAAGGAACTATGAAATGGGCCGTGCCGTATGGGATGAAATGAGTACTAGTAGTTGTTGCCCTGATGATAATTCATATACGGTGTTCATTGGAGGGCTTACAAGTCTGGGAAGATCAGGGGAGGCTTGTAAATATCTCGAGGAAATGATAGAGAAAGGAATGAAAGCTCCACAACTTGACTACAACAAATTTGCAGCCGATTTCTCAAGAGCTGGGAAGCCTGACATACTCGAAGAGTTGGCTCAAAAGATGAAGTTCTCTGGGAAGTTTGAAGTTTCCAATGTCTTTGCAAGATGGGCTGAGATGATGAAGAAAAGAGTTAGGAGAAGAGATCCAATTAGAAGTCATTGAAAGGGAAGCATCTGTTGTGGTTATGATTATTAACTGTTCACTGGATTTTCTTACATCTGCGTAGATTTGTGTTGTATATTGTTCTTAATGTTATTTCAGTGATTTTTCTCTTAAAGCTACTTCTTTCACATTTTTTTCAGACATTACTGTTTTTATGCAATGCTGAGGTATTTCTTGGATTCTCAAATGATTTACATTGCCCTTCATTCCATGGACATATTCTAGTTCACTTTGAATGGGCTGCAATGCAGCTACAAGAACAAGAAAACTATGTTGAAAAACAAGAGAACATTACTTCTTAATTTGAGGCAAGCTATTCGTCTTACATCCAATGCTCTTTAAAATTGCGCTGTAATCAATGATATTGTCGCAGAAGAATGTACTTTATACATGCAACTGTAAATGGGAATAATTGTATCATTGTAGGGTTCAAGCGTGATGATAGTGTTCATTATAGAACAAGTCATTCAGACTGTTTAGTGCCAGTTTGGTTGAGTGAGTTGATATGGAAGCAATTTACAGACCACTAAAACAGGGACTGCAGTGCTCTATACTTTTGTTCAGTAATAAGTTCGAACGACCAAGCAGGCGAGGCGCAAACTTTGTTGCATTTCCTCATTATCAAAGAGCCTAATCATATCCCGCTAAAACTGCATGGGTCACATTACAAGGAAACAACAGAGTTCTTCATTCTTATAAAAAAAAAAAATAAAGAGTTCTTCATTAAGCATAATAAGCCAAAGACACATGACTTCGTGTAAGAATCTGCTCCTCGTGCAAATCAAGTAAATTTAGTTTTCTTCGATTTCACATGAGAGTTATTGGGGGTTTCCTCATTCTCTTCGGAGGAGGTCTCGGCAAGTTCATCTGGGACATCGTTGGGTACGTTATGTCTGGTGATGAAGTCTTTCAGTATGCTCATGCTTTCTTCTTTCATCAAAACCAGCTGCTCAGAAAGGGTACCCCTACTGGCATTGATAGGATACGTTTCTGATCCAAGGCGAAGTATGGCTTTGACTTGAGTCTCTGAAGGAGTCTCCATTACCACCACCTAGTATACTCTGCATTTTAACCAGTTCAACAATTAAATCTTGATAAACTATAACAAAATGTACTAAACCTATACCGTCTTCAACGGCTCTGTATTGTACTGTACATTTTCAAGGTAGTTGGTTTGCAATTGCAAAAGAGCAATATCAAACAGAATTTAAACAATTCCTACCATGTTCCAGTTTGGACACGATTGACTATGTGTTTCTCACTTCTGAGTTACTTGGAAACGTGGAAAGAATATCCAAAGAGCATCAGATCACTAAAACATCAAGCAAAAAAAAAAAAACCTAAACAGCAAGCTAATGAGTTTTACATCGTGCATGCTTGCAGTTTGCACACAGAGGGCAATTGATGATGAAAGGTTTTCATATTCACGAATACTCATTGTCACTGGCACAAAGGCCCATGTTTTGCATGACATAGAGAGGAATGGACATAAATACAACAGCCTATTTTTGCATTGCTGCAGCAATTCTAGTAAAAGAGAAACAAAATGCTGGGGCGTGTTAGACACATGGCCAGTGCAGTCCAAGGCACGACTGAAGTTGAGGTTTCTAAGCCACAACCACTATTGCACATCAAAGAAGATTTGGCCCTCAACTTCCAACACACAACATCCCTTCCCATACCTCCAAATCATAGCACTGAACTCAAGAGAGAACCTACCCCATACATTCCTGTGATTATCAAACGATATCCAGTCCCAAGGAAGCTTTGCATACAAAAGGCAAATACAAGATTACCCAACATAGAAGTTGCAAAACAGAGACTTCTTGAGCATAACTATGCCCAACAGACTGGATTTATCGCTCAAGTGGTAGCAAAGCCATCGATTTAATTGATAGACGCTATGCCCATGAAATTAAGATAAGGAATTCCAATTGAGCAATAATTGATAGTTCTGTTAGGTTATTTATTGATTCAGGGCTTTCAGATTTCGGATCTCAGAACGTATTACTGTATAGTAGAATGCCCAAACAGAAACTACAAGGAGTGAAGGAGACGAGCAAAAGTTAACTGACCTGTATCGGCTACCGAATGACGGAGAGCCCTATGAAGCAGAGGTCTGCAGATTTTGGCGTGCGGGGTTTTTCCAATTTCCAGGAACAGAGGGTGTTTTACACTCTCTATCCAAATACTTCCATAAATTGCAATTTTCCACATTTATTTTCTCATATTTACACTTGTGTTCGTATATGTCTTGTTATTTATTTATTTTTATTTTAAATAAGATTAAGAGTGTTTGACAATTGTTTTTTTTTCCTGCTTCTAAAAAGGATTTTGAATTCAAATTTTAAAAATAATTTAAACGAATAAAAATGTTTTAAAATTTCATTTGATTTGTATTTCTTGAATACTCTTTTCTGAAACATAAAATTCATCTGAAGTTTACTCAAAATGTGATTTTGATGTTTTGATTTTCAAAAACAAAACTTTTAAAAATTGTTTTCTAAGAAAAATTTGGACAAGCTTTCTATGTTACATTACATTTACCCTTTTAAAAATCGAGAAATTCACATTCTATCACGTGTTTTGCATAGTTGAGTCAGATCTAAATTCAAAATTCACATTCTATCATGTTTTGCATAATGTTTTGCATAGTTGAGTCAGATCTAAATTCAAAACTCGCATATCAAGTAACTTTTGATGTAAACTAATTCATAAAAACACTATCCAAATATCCGAAGTGGGTTTTTATACCGTTTCCAGTTCCTACACTTCTTTAATACAGTGAACAATCTTCATGGTAATAATAACAGAATATCTCGTTGAAACAACAGATAACCTCTGCTACCCATGTTCCTCCATCTCACTAGTTAATGTAAGGACAAATAAGTGAAAAGCAAAGAGATGAGTGTTTGATATCACATCCCATGACCACTACGGGAGCTTGCTAACAATATAGCTCTCTGCATAGGAGCTTATGACTTCTAAACTTGCCAGTGAAATAAAGCTGATTCAAGTTACACAACAGGAGAGGAAAAGAAAACGCGCAGTAATGAATATTAAGATTGATACTCCTTTTGCTCGAGCTAACCTACATTCAACAGGGAATAAATTATTTTATCCGGAAATAATTTAGAAGTTCACTCATCAACCTATATCATAAAATGAAAGAACAAAAAGAAAAATGAACAGACTTATCGATAACATTACAAGGGAGAAGTGACAAACAAGTAAGCCAACAAAATATAGCAAAATTTCGTCCGTAAAGGGAGGACGCATTTTATCCTGGAATCAAGAGAAGTGTATGCCAGCCTTGTTGAACAGAGAGAGTAGGTATAAGAACTCCTGTTGTGTTAGCTTAGAAGATCTCTTTTCTTCAAAATCTCCCTCCTTGAGAACATTTAAGACCTTCTCTTTGAATTCAGATCCCTCGCACTCTGCATCTACTTCGTCCATCTCCATCTCATCATCTG
Organism: Euonymus europaeus; assembly: GCA_963580455.1. NCBI lineage: Eukaryota > Viridiplantae > Streptophyta > Magnoliopsida > Celastrales > Celastraceae > Euonymus > Euonymus europaeus. The sequence goes on from OY756964.1 coordinate 2,194,344, forward strand.
ACCCATAATCCATGTCCATACTTTGATCCTCCTTTGTATCCCCAAGTCTTGAAATGTCCATTTCACCATCTGCATTCTCTATAGAACCACCATGTGAGGGCTGGAGTGCCTGCAATGTCTTGTAGTTCTTTTCCATCAAAGACAGGACCTTTTTCATTCTAAAAATTGAACCAAGGGTTTTATTCTTCCGGATGAAACAAAACCTTATAAATCCGTCCCACTCTTTAGTATTCACTTGGGGGCGTGGCTTCCTGGGTTCAATTCGAACTACAGAGGAATCAACCTTAGGGGGAGGTCTGAAATTATTCTTTCCGACTTTGAGGAGGTGGGACACTCGAGCATACAGTTGAGTGTTTACAGAAAGACGGCAATAAAGATTGTCGCCGGGCTGAGCTACAAGTCTCATTGCAAATTCCCTCTGGAACATAATGATGGCACACCTGAAGGCCGGTTGATGGGCAAGCAACTTGAATGTAAGTGGAGAGGAAATTTGATAAGGGATGTTGGCTACACATATATCGAAGTAGGGAAGCTCCGTCTTAAGCACATCACCTTGAATAACCTGCAAGAATCATTACAGATGTAATTACTTTCAGACGAACTCCAGAACTGCCCGGAAATTAAAACCAGAGGTAAAGAAAATTGCTACCAATATAACCCTCGGACTAAAAGCATATCACGGAAGCCAAAATAGTACCAAATTAAAGTAACATGACCATTCCATTATAAATAATTACCCTAAAAGATTAGCAGAGGACTTGAAGCACAAATTTTGCAGTTAAAGGAAATTCTTCTTCAAAGATTTTCATGATAGAAAATAAAATTGAACAGGTAAAAGAGACATTCAAATAAGGTTCTTTGAAAAGTGATAAAAAACTATTTCAAAACTAACTGCTTGCACGAATAACCGGATGAAGCATCAATAGTTACAGTCTTGCAGGTGGAAGTCCCGTTGAAATAAACCAATATCACCGTAAACAATGACACAACCCGTTACAGAACTGCGGATAGACTGCTATAAACGCACATAAGATGGATGATCAAAATCCACAACTTTCACGATTAACACACACCAGTGGCAACTTTCAAAATTAAACACACCAGAGGCGTTGGGATTTGCATAAAACACCAATTCCAATCCCAAGATTTCTCACTCAGAATATCATGAATCATAAAACCTTAGTTTATACACATGATAACATCAATCAAGAATTCCATCGGTAAAAACTGTGATTTTTTTCTTTCAATTTCCTCACTTTCTCGGCAAACTAAAATTAACAATAATGAGTAATAGTAATAATAGAACACCTTCAAACGATTGGACTGTGGGGTGCCCTGAAACCGGCGCTGCAACTCGAGAACCATGCGAGGGTCAACCTCAATAGCGATGACCTGCTTTCCAGCTTCTAGGAGTTTCTTGGTCAGGTTTCCCGTACCAGGACCTACTTCGAGGATAACATCAGTGCTCTTGATCCCGGATTTTTGGACAATTGAGTCCACCAGCAAGGGGTTCTTCAGGATATGCTGTCCTTTCGATTTGTGAAATGAAATCCCTCCTTGGTAATGATTTGACGGTGCTCTTGCGCCCTTCGCTTTCTCCTTCTTGATCTTGCCTCCCGCCATTGATTCGGCGAAACAGTTAGTATGGGTTTTAATGTATCTGTAGGACTCTGGAGCAGCTAGGGTTTTGTAGATGAGCAGGACTGAGGACTTGCTCTGTGGCACGTGATCGCTGATAAACTCTATTATTTGTGCGAAACAAGTGTTGGGCCCAAGTAGAGCCAGCCTCATAGACTATAGACTCACTATAGTTTAGAAGCAAACAGAGCTGGACTTTTCTAGACAAACTGGGCTATATTTGTGGGCTATCTTTCACCACTAAAAGCACATATTGTTAATGGGCCTTACCGTCAACTGTTGTTCGGATATGGAGTCCGTCGAAATGAAACTCATGATGGGCCCGCTTGACCCATTACACATTTACACTGTCGCCCTGTTGTATAACGGGAGGGCTAGGTAGCCCACAGTTAAATGAGCCCACAGTTAAATGGCCCATGGTAGCCCACGTACATGTGGCAGATGAGTGGCGGATGACTCAACTGATGACTGTGTATTTTTGAAAAATAAAATAACGGCTCGTAAATCAAGACTGAATCGAAGGAGGGAAAACGTGACCTCACTTTCTCTTCTAACTCAGGATTCAACTTTCTGGAACTGCTCACAGCGAGACCACCTCATTTGCGCCTCTCCGCTGTGACGGAAGCTACAGCGGATACAAGGTTTGTTTGGCGATAGGCTAAATCAAGTTTTCGTGGTCGAAACGAAACAAGAAATCAGAAGGAGAGCATCATCCGTCAGGCGATTTCGGATACTGGGAACCCTACCTCGTTCTTCACCTTTTGACAGTGCTCTCAATTCCTGGGTGGGGCATGCACTTCTGCACAAAAGGTATTCCATTGTTTATAATACTGCATGAAATAATCTATGATTTAAGCATTGTGATAGTTTAGAAGTCGTTTGTATCAGTGGACTAATGAAATCAAAATGTATGCAGATGATCAAACTCGTTAAGGCTTTAAATGTTTTTTTCGTCTGTGATTGATATAGTTGCCGCATATCATACTTTCCGTCAGTATTAGAATTTGGTTATTTAGCATTTTTGGAATCCACTGTTTTCTGTTGATATAAAGTGAGCATGGAAATTAGGATGAACCATGTAAGTCATTATGAACTTTGGTTACAATAGGAAGGAGTTGCTTACGAGTTATGACAGCGAGTTAAGACTGATGCATATGTTATGGCATTGATTATTATTAATGGATTTGATATTCCATTGTTGAAAAGTAATGGAATAACTGTTATTTATCCTATGGAACATCACAGCTTCTTAACATGAGAAAGCAAACGAAAGCAAAAGCGAACGAGAAAAAGGTGGAGGTCAAGCAAGTGTACCCACTCCAGTACAAATCAAATCTAGAGGCTATTGGGAAATTGATGACAAGCTTAGAATTTACAAGAGAGCATTTGGAAATGCTAATGAAAACACCTTTCTGACACATCTTCAAACAATGGATTGGAAAAGTGCCAGATGTGAAGCTTAGAAAAACTGATGACAACCTGTGTGCAATCATAAAGAAGTACGATGTGCGTGAAGAAGCTTTTATTTTGGGAAAGAAGAAGGTTCGCGTATCTGAGCATGATGTCGCACTTGTTTTTGGGGTATCATCTGGCAATGAATTGATGAATTTGGCACGGCAACCTAAACCAGAGCACCTGGACTTTGTTAATAAAAGATTTGAGAAGGAGAAAATCATCAGATCAAGGAACATAAAAGCTGCTTTGCGTGAAGCGATGGCAGGGAGAACAATGACAGATGCAATTAATGTGGCAAGGCTGCTGACACTGTATATCTGTTTGACATTGTTCTTCTCGACGAGAGGTGAAACATTGACTTGGGCTTTAATCCAGTATGTGTACAATGTGGATGAAATGAGGAAATATAATTGGTCACGCGCAATTGCTAGTTATCTGATGGAATCAATTAAAAAGTATGCTGCCAATCCTATCAAAGTCACAGGCTGCGTTTGTTTATTGACGGTACGAGACTATGTAAACTGATACATGAACCTTTACTCTAATTAGTTAAGAATTAACTGATGTGATAATCTTCTTTGCAGTATTGGTTTTGCGAGCATACGAGAATCTTCAAACCAACTGAGGAGGGAAGATTCCTGAAATGGAACTCCAAGAAATGGCCAAGAAAGGATTTTGATAAAATATACATTGACCCACTTAAAAAAAGCCAAGTAAGTGTGAACAAATACATTTTGAGCACTGTCTATCATATTTCACTTATGAAGGTGTCAAAGCTGTTTTTAAATTCAAATTGAAATAAATAATGGATTTGGTTATTGTAATACATATAAAGTAGTTGTAATTTGTGTGTGGTGTTCTATTCCATTAATAATTATCAATGGAATTGATAAGTTGAGATTCTGTAACGCTTATATAGGTGCACGAAGGTGAACTGCAGTCAACTGACATGGAGGACAGTATCCTGGAAGGTAATATACTGAGCATAATTAAGCGAAAGTATAATTACCAATATATACGTGTAATGTAGCTCATTATAATTGAACAGTTTGGACTGCGGGGTAATTGTCATGTTCATCATGGACCACATATTTAGCAGACTTCCTATCCCAAAGAATATATCAGCAGATGACATTGCAAGCTTCAGATCTGATGTACTGCATTACTTTCTGAGTGACGGGCATAATTCGTGGGACGAGAATGTTTCAAAGGCGAGAACAATGTTAGCAAGTAGTTCCAAATGACTGTTGAATTTGAAATTTTTTATTTTGTAATGTTTGTTAGAACAATTAAATGTATTTTGGCCGGAGATATCCCTGGGGAACACATAACATATATTTTTGTTTAAGGAAAATGCCTGACGACTGTGGAAATCGCTGGTTCCATTGATTTTAAACAATGGTATAGTCGAATTCCATTGCACCATTCATTTGCTTTTAGGATAAAAGACTTAAGGATCTGTAGATTCCAGGTTCCATTGATTTTAAATAGTGGAATTGGAGAATTTCATTACTAATCCTTTAAATAAAAACACCTAAGGATATGGGAATCTCAGAATCCATTGATTTTAAATAGTGGAATAGTCTAATTTCATTGTACATAATCACTGGACCAAATGAATTCCAATGTTGTACATGAATTCCATTTAACGGATCATGCAATACTCAGGTTCATCAAAGTCATTACATACCAATCAATGAAGCATTAAAACAATATAAAACATTACATTTTTCAAAAGTTGAAAATATATCCATTGTTATACATCATAAGCCATAGAAAATACAAATTCATAACATAATTCGATTAAGGTACTGGAAATGTTCATAATTAATTCGTCCGTCATCCACATAATTGCCATATCGTCATCCTTCCTGTAAAAAAAAGGATCAATAATTAAAAATAGTTAAATTAAATTAATACAGTTGAATGAAATTATATTGTATTAATCCGTAAACATATATAAAATTTAATCTATACCGATATATCATCAAGGCCTATAGATTTATTTGTCATTGATGTGCTATCCTCTACATGACCTTTGCCACCTCGTTTCCGCTTAATTTTTTTTTCTTCCTAACACAACGAGGACGCCCCTTTGAACGTTTGATTAGTGGATCCTTCTCATTTGAACCTGACATTAAACAATCAACTGTTACTTGTGCAATTGTCTTAGATTCACTCTCTAGCCAAACTTTCACTGATTTGTACTTGGATTCGGTTGTTGCAGCCAAGTCTGCAACCTTGCTAAATAATGTACAAAGCTCGTCATATCGACGCTGCTCCATTGTCGCAATCCATCCATCGTAATTAATCTTCACTCGAGAATGACATCTCCTCAAATCTTTCCTCCACCTATCAAATACGTACTTCTCTGGAAGCAAATAATGACCCATGCGAACCAGCACAACAATGGCATGCCTACAAATCATTCCTCTAAATTCAAAATTGCAGCACACACAATTGACTGACAAAATAGCTTCCTGAAACAAAACCTTAAATACAACTTTCTTCCTAAAATTCTCCCCATATGCAATGTCTTCCTCAACATTGAAAACTCTAAAATGAGCAATGGACTCAACAGACAAAATCCCACAATAAACCATCCCACACAGCTCTTTCTGAAACTCCTTGAACTTCGATTCAGTGTATAATTTCTGAATTTGTTTTTCCATCTCGAAAGATGTCACCCATTGCAGCTGCTTGTTAAAAGAATTAAAATCAGCAAGAGTTTCTTTCTCAACCTTATCCCTTAATGCGTTGTTGTATTGCTCAACAAATTGTTTTAATGTTGTCTTCAAGTGCACATACCCGTCAAAAAATACATTAATACTCTCGCTCCTCTGAGTTGTTGACATCCCTAAAAACATCATATCCGGATGAATGATCAGACATTGTATCCAGTCACAATTAAACAACGAAGCATGTCAAGTTCCATTGGTATTAAACAATGGCATAACGAGTTCCATTGATTTTAATCAATGGGATTATAAATCCCATTGATTAAAATTAATGGAATCTTCTCATACAAACAAAATGTGTAATGACATAACATACCTGCCCAAAAAGTTTTCTTCAGGTATATAGGAACCCACTTGACCCTATCAGAATACAAATTGTTCAACCAACTATTGTTTTCTAGCTTATATGTTGAAACCATCAAATTCCATCCACCTTCAAACTCATCAATAGTTTGGGAATCGAAAACAACATTCCCCATTGCAGCAGTTATTTGATCGTATTCCTTGAATGAACCAAGCTTCTCAGGAACCTTCTTCAAAATATGCCATAAACACCACCTATGTCTAGCATTAGGGAAAACTATTTGAATTGCATTCTACATAGCTCTATCTTGATCCGTTATTATTCCATGTGGAGTAACCCCATACATACACGTAAGCCATGTTGTAAACAACCAAGTAAATGTCTCTGTAGTTTTATTAGACACCAAACCACACCCAAGTAGTATGGATTGGCCGTGATGATTTACTCCGACAAAAGGAGCGAAAGGCATGTCATACTTATTTGTCAAATAAGTAGTATCAAAGGTAATAACATCACCAAACTCACGGGCAGCAGCTCTACTACGAGGATCAGCCCAAAAAACACTCTTTAACCTCCCTTCCTCATCCCAATCTATCAAAGAAAAAAAACCCTCATTCTTAGACTGCATCTTAGCAAAATCATTTTGTATTGCACTAGCGTCACCCACACCCATCCTCATCTGTCTGACTTTGGCAATGAGATTACGAGTGTCCTTTTGCAAGAAAGTTAATTTTTCATGATCTCCTGCAGCAATAACCTGTGCACTATGACTCTTATTTGGCCTAATCCCAGCAATGACATTTATAAGTAACTGCCTCTGCACATGAGCATTAATCTTCCTATTACAAATGAAAAACCTAGATTTGCGAGGACTTAAAGGATGATTGTGTTCGTCCTCAAATATAGTAATCTCCCATTTATCCCCCCATAACTGCACGACATCTTACCCTAGCATAACATCCAATTTTCTGAGACGAACGATGGTTTCTAACGTTCTTCGATCGGCTAATTAGTTTGCCTGAAATAAAAAATTAGTACATCAAACATCCCAAAAGAATTATAGTTTTAGATGCCTACTCAAATTGATGACTTACTACATTGGGATAATCAATTGAATAATTAACCGCATTTATTAAAACTAATGGATTACACTTTGAGAAGAATCTAGCATTATATTCTAAAATGAAAATTTCCACCGACTTGCTCTTGCACAAGTAAATGTCACAAACTTACAGTTTTCATCCTTATCCTTATTTGATGTTCTGCGCTTCACCGGGAAACCATTGAGCTCACCATGTTTCTTGTACAACTCAAAAATTTCAACTTCACTCTCAAAAACCATTCCAACAACAATGGTAATATCTTCAAAATCATCGACAACATCATCGGTATAATTCACAACCAGAGAAGGACTATGGTAATCCAAACCATGATAACAATTGATTATGTCTATCCTGGAAATAAAAAAAAAACAAGATCATTAAGACCGTGTGAGTTTAGAGACAGAGATAACACACAGAAAACTCTTTACACATCGTTCGAACCATAAAAATCGTTCAACATAAACATAAATTTTTTAAAACAACATGAATACTCATCTGCCATTGTCGAGATGCCGGATCTGTATCAATCTGGAGCTAACAACGAAGCTATCAAACACGATTTCAGACAGAGTCACCGAGAGTGTACGAAGCTTGAATGTCGTAAATGCCAGATGACGGATCTGTATAACTTTGGAGTTAATATCGATTTCAGACAGAGAGAAGGAGGCGAACCTGGAGCTCGCATTTCATAAATGCCGGACAAAGAGATGAGTAAAAGGAGACATAAATGCTGGATTTTTCAAAATTCAAAAACTAACCTAAAAAAAGTCATATAAGTCAACAATTCCAGCTGAGCACATGATGTGTCACTGCCAGCTCAGATTCACTCAATATGGGCTACTTAAGGATGGGCTACATGTTGTTTTTGGTTGTATAATGTTGTACCGCACAAGGCAGATTACAAGCGCCAGGCGGAGGAATTTTGAACAAGCAACAAAATAATCGTGTTCAATCACACCTGAAGCCCAATATCTGGTAGAAGGCCTGGACGACGAGCCTGCGAAGAAAATCAAGGACAACGAGATGAATCTACCTCGTTTTTTGGGTTTGTCGATTACCTTTTCCTCTTCATATTCTTGGGATTCCTGTTTTTTATCCTCTTCAAGATAGTCGGTGTCTAATATCAACCTTCGTTCCTCCACATCAGTTAACGACATTGTAGAATTGAATCAAGTACTTGATTGGCTGGTGTTGGCTCGGATGGGAAGTTCCTATTTTTTTGGTTTTTTTAATGGGTGCATTTGAGGATTTAATTGTGGATATTGTTGTTCTTTGATGTTGAAATAAAAGTGCCCAAAAAGATGCTTTCTTGATGATTTGACTGTATTGCCGAGGAATGGTAGCTCGTTTAAAAAGCTTTTAATTGAGATTCCAACTGTTTAATGAATATACATTTCTTGGTTGCATAAAAGAAGCAGTTTTAGAGTCTCACTTGGTTCTGATATTCTCGAGTGCAAAACATCTTTGCCAGTTGCAAGTTTCGTTTGGAATTAAACTAGTGCTCAAATATATCAACTAGATTGTTTGACATTTGCATTTTTAATGACGGTTTTTTGTCATGTGGGGTGCTAGGGTTTATGGACTTTCTGGGCTTTAGGAGTGGCAGTGAGCTACGCCAAACTTCAGGAGACTCATGATTGGCATAATGTTTTATGTGTGTTCTCTGCTTGAGCTCCATTTATGCTAAAAGATTTCTATGCGTGCTTGGATCGTTGAGGGTTCAATAATTGTGGACTAGGCTTGGTTCAGGGTCATTGAATGAAGAACTATCAACAACAATCACTTATCTGGTTAGAGTAGAGACACAGGCTTAAGCACAACACCACTTATAATCTAGCGGCACCATTATTAATCAAACAAAGCAGCTTGCGTACTTAAGGATTAGGTGGTGATACAGCTGCCGGGAGTGGGAAACCTCCAATCCTGGATTTGGCATACATATCATCTCCTCCAGGAATATGACTTGGTGGTGATCCCATGCCTCCAATGCTGCCGGTTTATGGATCATGAGGTGAAATCTTGCATTCTGATGGTATAATCAACTATTTAGGCTGCTTCACGTCCACAACCTTGTTAGAGCTTTTCGAAACATTGCATCCTGCAGCTTGGATATTATTTGGAAGCAGGATATTCAATGTGCATAGGAGAAAAAAGAGTGAGTAAATGGATCTATAAGCCATTGCTAGAGAACAGTGGGGGTGTGGAATAGTTGTTTCGGTTTTTTCGTGCAGAAGAGTGGAAGTGTGTTGGGTTTCTTATAGTGCTCATTCTCATTGAGTTGGGTGGACTTTTGGCAGTGAGTTATTGAGCGTTCATCTGCTACATGAGATTGCGTAGTAGCAAATGCAGGGCGTGTAGAAAAGAAATATACTTCAGTGATTGAACCAACCCATTTGCTTTTGGCACACTTGCATTAAAGTTGACGATTTTCCATCAGAGTTCTAGCATCCTGCTAATTTTGGCACTTTCTCATGTTCTTGACCCGTAATATCATTCAACGGCTGGAACAGTAATACTTCAGCATTTCTAAGTGAAACTGTACAGTTCTATCTTGAAGAAGAAACAAGATGTAACATTCATCACAGTAAATGGAACCATATTCACACAACTGTTTTGATTCAGTTCAACCCATGATGATATATAACAAAATAGGATGCTGCTGTTGTAATTAGCAGGAATTACCTTCCCCCTGGCTATAATGAATCACAAAGTATCCCAAGAACTAACAAACGATTTAGGAGCCGGTCTTTCTTCTGAAAATCGTGGAAGTTGAACGAGTGAGTTCACTCGTGTGACACCTTCCAAACCTGACCAATTTTGATCTTCGGCTGCCAATGTCTCACCATCACCTTCCATGTCGGTTGGCAATCTTCCATAAGAATCACTTTCTTCGGAGGGTCGGACAGTAAAATTTCTTTGCAAGCATGGCAAAGACTTTTGACCATCATCTGATTCAACCACATTACCGGAATGATTGCTCTGGACTGCTGCAGAAGAAAACCCCTGGTCATCATAATCAGATTCTGAGTCCATTTTCCCATCCAAAAATAAACAGACCACCGCACAGTCGTCCATCTTTGAAGTTGGATATTTGAGTTTCCACTCACGAGCAGCTGAGTCCACAAGAGTTCTTGCAGCAGAAGATCGAGACCGAGCAGTGGACACTATCTCAACCACTTCTTCATTGCTCAATACATCCCAAACCTGTACCAACATCAAATTAGACTTTGAGAAGAAAAAAAAATCTTTTCCGAGGGATGGGTTATTGTTCTATTTCCTGCAACAAAACAGGTTCAAATTACGGAAGCAACTTCTCCGCATCACAGGATAAGGTTCAAAAGCAACAAAAGATGACGACACTCATTCAATATCTACACAAGGCGCAGCTCATTTTAGTGCACATTCAAGAGACCTTCTCACATATCATAACAAGGATAATTTTTGTTGCAGAAAGCTCAAACCTATATGCAGTAATTTTTCTACCCAATATTTTAATGTCTAAAGTATCAATAACACTTCTCCTACCGACATAACTGTGTCCAGACAACATCAAGCCATCAACATTCGAAGTACAGTAATTTTCAATGGCAGAGGATTGTGATTTTCATTATCATTAAGCATAAGAGGCTTCAATTTTCCAAAACCAGGAGCAGTCCTGCCAGCAATATCTACTGGAGTCGGGAAGCACAGCTATAATCACTAAACTAGTTTTATCTACTGCTAAGTTACTGATTGTTGCTTATATAGTTTAAATAACAATATCTTGTAAGACATTCAACAGATATTGAACTGCTTAATGTAATATCACCCCTGCCTCATATAGATAAACAGAAAAGACCATGATACATTTATTAAGGTTGTGAGATAGCTAGTTGCTCGGCCAGTCGGCCTTAGTCTTGGGAAAGTATTTGTATGATATCAGGTCTGTTTGGAGATTGAAAAAGTTTCTAATCAATTATCAGGAAAAGAAAAAACCTCAAAGTTCACCTCAACCTTTAAAATCGTAGATGAAATTTGGAAAGATGGCATAAAGAAATGAAATGAAGGATGAAAATGTCACAGAATGAAATATTACCCCATCTGAGGCCAGAACAATAAACTGATCTCTCTCTGTTAGTACTCGGTAAGTAAATTCAGGAATAGAGATCACGCCGTATTCCTTCAAACAAAAATCCCCAAATGCACGAGCCATTGCGAGTCCAGGGGCATCATCAAATGGCAACCAAACTCTTGGCACTTCAGGTTCATCTTGCAATGCAAAGACTCTACCTTTACACCGTTTGATCCTCTCGGCTTCTCCTGTAAATTTATATTACGTCAATATAAAAAATTTATCCAGAAAAGCAACAGCAGGAAACTAACAAAGTAACAAGTCAAGATAGCTTGAAACATACCTGGCAAATCAGGTTTCAGGTCAACAGTTAATTGGGAGGCCACCATGGAATCATCGCTGTCCTTAGATCCCAGAACTGCCCGAGAATCACCGATATTTCCCATGAAAAGATTGGACCCCTTAAAGAATGGAAAAAAAAACATATTAAAGGAAGAATAATGGCCAAGCTACTCAAAATGTTCGTAAGAACAGTACATTTTTATCTACCTGTTTCACAACAGTGACAGCGGTGCTTCCACTACAGAAGCAGTCCAAATTAGGATGAGATCTCAACTCCTTGTCCATCGACTTGTATGCCTTCAGATATGCTTCTTGCCACATCGAAGTAAATTTATCCTCGGCTGAGCCACCATCCTTTTCAGGATCTTCAGCATCTGATTTCTTTGGCTTTATTTTGAAAAATGTTCTACCAGTTCCACTTTCCCTGGACTGGGAAGAACGCAAGAATGACAATAATTTAATCGGCAAAGCATCCCTCACTTTGCGGGAAACCAGATGGCCATGTGGACCATGGCCATCAAAGACACCACAAAATGTCACATCTTCTGGCATGAAATCCTGCAGAGATTCAAAATGCAACTAAGCCACCAATTGTACCAAGTATCAGCTAAAAGGAAGAGAACAAAACTTACTTCCCATACAACCATTGCATCTTGGTTTATGCCCTTGCGACCTTGCTGAGTGAATATGCAAGACGTTTGACTCTTTCCATTTGTGAAAATCCTATTGGGTATATAGGGTAGGTGCTGCAGTGTAACAACATGGTCGGCAAACGTTCTCTTTGTGCTTTTTTTCCGGCAAAACCCAATCTCAAAGCAGGAAGGTGGACCAGTTTCTCCATGGCTCCTGCTACTGCAAGTACTTTTATTACTAGTTGAGACACAACCCCCCATTTCCTCAAGTCCGGACTAACAAAATCTGATGGAAAGTGGTGCTGGTCTTGCAGAATAGATCTCAAACCACTATATAGTCAACCGAGCATAGGACCTCCTGGAAACAAAAGATTCCCACACGTCAAACCACCAGTCCCTTCAAATCTCAATATAGAAAACTAGGGGCATTTACACTTAACCATATACTATCCAATAGATTTTTGCGAATAAGTCTGAACAAAACAAGAAAAAACATAGTCAATTGACCTATTTAATTAAATAATACCCTAACAGCCAAGAAATGGCTGCATGTAAAGAAATCAGGTTGAGCAAAATGAAATTATTATCTTCCATATGACCAGAAAATAAAATATTCCCTAAAAGACTGTCTTAATTGTTTAATTGTTTGTTCTTTCTCGCAGAGGCACGACGGCATGAAACAGACAAAGAAAGACATCCTCACAAATATATAGACATACATTGAAAAATACAACATCAACAACGAGCTTTGGGAATGTTATTTTAACTTGATTCTAGAGGAAAAAGATTCTTACTTTTCACCTCACGATAACAAAGAGAACCGAGAAGCAGATCCAAAGAAATATTTAAGAACTAACTTTTTTTTTTGTCTGTCAAAATCCCTGATTTTCAGTTCACTTGGCAGGAATGAGAGAGAGCGAAATTTTTTTACAAAGTCTGAAATCAAAGCTTAATACTCTGCAACTGGTGCAGTGTAATATAAAAGAGACTCACAATTCAAAGAACAATGAGATCCACTTCCTTGTGTTTTCCCAGCAACCAAACAGAGTACATGAGCTGCAAGTACATTACCAGTCAGAGAAGGGAAGAGGCAACAAATTTTGAATTCCCACTAGAGAGAATACAGACGACAAGTAAAGCGGAAACAGAAAAGCAGAAAAGGACGAAAAAACAAAGCCCATCATAATAATAATTTTTGTCAAAAACCTCAAAGAGGACGCAAAAAGGCAAATAACTTGGGAGATCAACTGGACAACTAGCAAATATTACGTAAGATTTAAAACAAATATATATATATATATATATATAATGCAAAATAATCCAACGCGTAAAGAAAAACTGCAATTAAGGTAAACAAGTACCGTACTAACAAAATAAAAACTTGCATGAGTGCATACCAACAACATTTGAACAGATAAAAATTTCAGTTGAAATGACTCTTTTTTTTTTTTTTGAAAGGTCTATGCGAAACTAACAGATGCCTGAGCGCATGACTACCACATCTTCCACTCAACAGTGGGTAAAGAGAACTAACAATAAAACTTACATGACCTAGGAGATAAATGAAACGAGATAAGTGCAGATAGCTACCAAGAGTAAACATTTTCTGCAGTTTTCTCAGAAAGCAAACTGTAATGAGCACTAGCACATACAGATCTTTTCACTTCAGAGTTCAAGCCAAACCCCCAGAGTGTTAAACACTCAAAAACTATTTTCTCAAAACAACCCCACAAAGAAAACAGTTACATTTAGCATCGAAGGTATAAGAGAATATGTACAACATTCAAGATCGAAAGCCCAAGATGAGCAACGAAAGTAAAGTACCTCTGCGATTTCATGGTTTGGGATCAAATGCAGGACTCAAACAGAGGGTGAGAAAGAAAAAAACTGAACATTTGGCATTACTTTATAAAGAAAATGAAAAAGGCAGTGCATTAATTGCGAAAGTGAAGCATACACCGATGTTTAGAGAGAAAGAAGGGGGACGAATGAAAACAATAGGGGAGATATGCCCGACTTTGCGAGTGGGCGGCAATCATCGTGTGCAGGGCCTTGACAACCCGACCCATATCCATGGTACAACCATGCACAACCACCACCCGCCTTCAATGGCCTGTAACACGAAAACTTGAAAAATAATTTATATAGATCACTTTCATTAATATTTTTGTACGTTTCCTTCTTCTTTTTTCAAATTTAGTTTTTTTTTTCTTTCCAAATTTAGGTTTCTAGGCGGTGCTTGGGGTATGAGTTGGAACGGATTAGAGAACATGTTTGGCTTGAACACCTTGAGATGTTTGGAGGGATCCTTCCAACACTTATTTCCAAATCCCTAAAAATGATAGATTTAAAAGTAATAGGGTTTCTATCAAATATGAAGTTACAAAAATACATTCATAACAAATCTAAATTTTTTAACCAACCCTCCCAACACATTTGTATACCAATCAATGATTCATTCTCATAAATCTCTCTCAATCCAACTCCATCCCAGCATGCAAGCATAAATAAATTGAAATCTATGAAAATAATAATAATAATAATATGTTGTATATTCTGTTAGAATTTTGTGTTTTAAACAATGATAGTATTTTGATAAACATTGTTAAACAACATACATGATACACTGTAGCATATTGGCTACACAAAAAAGGCTATATGTGTATAGAGTCTAGAGAGTATTAGAGTAAAAAATTGAAATCGAGAAAAGCACGCCAGGCTGACACATGTGTTGTGGTAGTCACGTGACATGGCCATCTCCACCGCATACAGAGCATTATCAGCAATATCCCTATAAGAGTATCTATCCTCAAATTTAGATATTATGTAAAAAAATTATTAAATCAACAATATCTCTATCGCTAAATGATTCTCTATATCAATCTTTATATCCAATTTCAGTCTCCAACTTCAGGGAATACAAAAGACCGGTCTCTATTACTTTTTGAGTGACACGTAGCATCAGTTTGACGGAAGAAACTTTCCGTAAAGAAGAATTGCCCTCTTCTCCCTCTAATTTCTCTTCTCCCTGTCGACCCTCTTCTCTGTAAATCGAGCATTGCGAGAAGTAATTTCCGTCAGATCGTTCTTCCTTTAGAGAGGTATTCCTTGATTTGTCAGATTAGCTTTCGATTTAGCATCATTTCTCTTTATTAGACATCCTTTCTCTGCGGGTTTTTAAGTTTTTCTCTCTGAATGACTTGAGGAGGTTGCATCAATGGCAGATCAGGTACCAGCACCGAATCCTTTCTCTGTAGGTACTGTTGTTTAGGGTTTAGCTCTTGGCTTTGGTGTATTTGGGCTTTTTTGGTAGAGAATGTGCTTCACAGAGTATAAACTAGTGTATAAGCTGTCAAATTAAGCCACTTTAAGCTAAGTAGGCGTTTGTTAGCGCTAATTTGTTCATAGAGTAAAAGCTGTCAATTTACCAATAAGGGTATCGATGTATTAAACTTATATTTTATATACAAATATTATACAATAATATATATTATATAATATATATTATATAATATTACAAAAATATATATATATATATATTAATCTGGTGGAAAATTGGCAAATTATTACAAATATCTTTGATTTTTATAAATTAAAAAATTAAAAGTTACTAACACTACAGCAACATGGAATAGTCCCAACTTCCAAGATTTGACAGATCGTCAACGATTTTCCACTCCACCAATAGGAGGGGCAATTTCTGGAAAAAGAGACAGTGGTAGACAAAAAGCTCATGGAACGAGCATGGCTAAAATCAGCGTGCAACTGCGGCGTCTAACCTCCGTTTGGTGTGACAGGTGTGGGAGAGCTTCTAACGCTAGTGTGCAACGTTGAATCCCTCTCAACCAAACGGGCTTTATATTGGGCAACAATATGGGGCTTCATCCAATTGCAATAATATTAACCCTGGCAATAATATTGGGCTTCATCCAATTGCGTCTTTTAGTTGTAAAGTTGTTTTGTTTGACCTGTTGTGTTTATATATTATTGTAATGAACTGTTAGATTAAGCATATGCACTTGATCATTTAATTCATGGATGAAGGAATTTACATCTTCTCATAATATTTCAATAATCTTAAATGTGTTCATACACAAAATTTTGCATTCTTGAAATGTGAAAATTGTGTCCTTCAACAAGCAACTATGTTTATGTCATCGTTACATATTTAAAATTTAAATGTCAAATTTTGAAATTCAAAATTTAGGGAATCAATATAAGAATATTGTTGTGTGCGTATTGCAAAAACTTCCTATCTTAAAAAATGATCTTATATACTGTTAGAATAGTGATAGGAATGAGTAAAGTGTTGAGAATGCTCTCACCGCCATTCCGTGCTTTCCTTTGTTGTCTCCCTTTTCTCTTTTTTTTTTTTTGGTTCTTATATTTCATCGTAATTTTTTGTTCTTTCTTTATATTTATTAGCTAATTAATTCTATAGATGAGAGAAAGTTGATGGGCCTAATTGGGCCATCGTCGAAATTCGAAAACAACATCGCTAATAAAGAAAGTCATGCGCAGTGCGCACCAGGTTGCCACTACTGCAGCAATCATTTATGCCATGCACCATTTTTTAAATATTTTCCATTCTTTTATTTGCCATGATTTTTTACCTTTACTTTTATTATTACACTCCAAAAGGAAAAATAAAATAAAAAAGCAAAAATCATGTGGAGAGAGGTCACGTCATCCTGTATATATACTAATATACACACATATGTATGTATGATCATGACGCAACTAGCTGTAGACTATAGTTGCTTGCCTTGTTGGTTTTAGAACTTGCAAATGGTGGTGGTTCAACTAGAAGATGACGAGTCTAATAATCTAGTAGTGTTAGGGGCAAAACCAGGATTAGAATAAATGAGGGTGAATAATAGGTGGGTTTGAGGGCAATGCCTCCGGAAATTTTTTTGGTTTATTCATAGATCTTTTATTAAAAAAATGGAGATTCAACATGAAATGTTACATTATAAAAATTATATTGACAAATTATTGAACGATTATATTTATAATCTATGACTATTCATGTTTTGATAATATTGTATGATAACTTCATTATAATTTGGTAAAACACTTTTTTATCAAAATATATAACAAGATAATCATTGAATAATTCATTCAGATTTCATATTGAACAGGTAGACTTCTTGGACATATTCACCAAAAACAGTCAAAATCATGTGGACCGCATATTTAACCCTTGGGCTAACTAAGACATCTAATGTGCACAAATAAAAGTAAACTTTTATATAAAAATTCAGTATTAGAAAATCCAAGGGTGCCCCCTTGGTCATTGGTGGTTCAGCCCACGAATACCGTAGTACGTATTTTTAAATGAAACACACTTGACAATACTACATGATCATGTAGTAAAAGGATATTTAATTTAGGCATATGATTATGGACGTAATGAGTGTCACCATTCACCAATTGCTCCTACCCACCTATGATAATTAACTAATTGCTGATTTAATTAATCTTTTCAACTACATATCGTTATTAGCTTCCAAAATTTAGTACACTAAGCCAATCAACATTAATGTTATCGTTTTCTAATCTATATCCAAAATTAATTATTATACCTTTCAAGACTCGAGAATAACTCTTAAACCCTTCACATTAGGTTTAGACGTTTAGTCTATATCGATCTAGTTGTAATTGGTAGGGATATGAGGCTCCACAATTTGTTGAAAGAGCTTACAATTTCAATCCAATAATTTGAAAGTCACACCACATTTTTTGTCTTCAATTTTATTAGAACTTATCTTGTTCACTATAGTTAAGAAATCATTGGGCACCAAATCTAATTGATCGAAGCCGAGTTGACTCCCCAAAACCCATTTTTTCACAATTGAAAGTTTAGTGTTGCTTGAAATAGGAAATTAAATTAGATTGGTAGACAGTGTTGAGATACTCCGTTGGGAAATGCGTAAATAATTAAAACCCACATAATTATTCATACACCCACCAAACAAAGTAAAAGCTTCCTTCATATAAACCCTTTCTTTCACTTTCTCATTCTTTTATCTCTTCTGTATATATCAGTATATAGTTGATGGATAGACTCTTTCTGTTCTTAATGCATGATAATTTTGAACTTAAACATGTCCATATATATGCCCTCGTTAATTATGCCTAAAGGCTAAAATATATAAATAATATATCATACTAATATAATGAAGAAGAAAAAATATTTTGCCTCCCCATTGATGGTTTAGCATATTTTATTCTATAAATTATGCAAATCATTGTATATAATATATATATTTTACATAATTTATAATCAATAAATTACTCTCAATCAAGAACCGCTATTATTTAATCATTTCAATAACCTATTGAAATTTACTTATACGTCGCCAATAATTTAATTTCTAGCAGTCGATATTCTTGTAAATAAATGCAACTCTCATAACTAGTCCTACACCATCAGAGCACAAATTTTAACATGCAAGAAATTGGGTTTATATATTTATAAAGAAAAGACTGGTTTCCAATAGGCCCACATATCTTATAATTTTAAACTGTTTCAGGCCCATTTAAGTCCTTAACTAACGGCCTAAGGCCCATTTAATCTAAAAGTTGGAACACGTTTGGTTATCTAAGGGCTTTTTTTGGAGGAGGGATCGGAGCGACCGGACAGGTGGATCTAAAACTAAACTCCATTGGATCCCCTCTCATCCATAAAAGTGCAACTTAGATAAGGTGATAAGCACACGTGGCACAAAGCCAGTTGCCCAAACTCCTCTCCCTTCTAAAAACAAAGCTTTCTCCTTCCCTTCCACACACACTAACGAGTCATGGCCTCACCACTCCTAACCCCCACAACCAAACCCCAAAACCTCACAACAATCACAACTAAACCCGCCATAATCACCACCTCCACAACCTTCGCCATTCAACCGCCGCATCAACAACCTCTACGCCGCCATTTTTTGTCCTTAACAGCCGCAATTCTGACCCCTAAATGGCTCTTCCCAGTTAATCCGGCATTTGCTTCATCCGATGAAGAGTATGTCAAAGAATCTGAACAAGTCATCAACAAAGTCAGAAACACCATCAACATGGACAAGACTGATCCCAATGTGGCATCTGCGGTGGCTGAGTTAAGAGAGACCTCAAACACTTGGGTTGCCAAGTATAGAAGAGAGAAGGCCTTGTTGGGCCGGGCTTCATTCCGGGACATATACTCGGCTCTTAATGCTGTATCGGGCCATTACATCAGTTTTGGGCCAACTGCGCCCATTCCCTCTAAACGCAAGGCGAGGATTTTGGAAGAGGTGGACACTGCAGAGAAGGCCTTACAGCGAGGCAGATAAGGCTTTTCCAAAATTTTATTTATTTTAAAGAGCTACAAAATCAGATTCACTTTGTGAATTTGGGTGAGATGATTAGCATATTCGCAATAATCAGATGCAGCAATAATCATTTTTTTTAATTGCTTTGCTTCAAAAAGAAGGATGTGTCATAAAATTCACCCCTCACTAGAATTATAAATTAGTAGTGTCCATTTTGATTTACGGATATATCGGATTCGCACAGCGGATTATCTCATTTAATAATTCTTTGATTAAAAAAAATGACATTAATTGTGTGGAGAAGAGTGGGTCTTTAGAAGTTTTTTGGCTTGAACGAAGTGATATGGGATATTTTGACAAGTCTTGACAGGATGAGATGCGACAATCATACATTTTCACTAATTGATTATTGATGAGAGGCGCATATTGTAAGGGGAAAAGAAAATATCAAATAATGATGCCAAGCCAAAACACGCAATGAAAATATATGTTTAAAAAAGGAAACAAATGCATATGTTTTGGCCCAGTAGGCTTAGTCCATTTATTTTATGGATACGGCCCAGTGGGCTGGTCAGCCGTGAGAAGTGACAAGAAGAGGGAAAAAATGGGAAGCGAAGTCGTCTTGGAATAGGTAACCTTAAATTTGCCGACAATTAAGCACGAAACACTGGAGTAAAAAGTCAGAAAAACATAACCAAATCGTCTTTGTTTATCTTTATCTACAACCATATAATTGAAAGTTAATCTCGATTGACTTGTCATCGTAATCATTTTAGTTTTAGATGGCTACAGATTAAGCAGATAAGCTCTATTGACTTCATTCCCACATTGGAAGTAATTGAGCCTACATTTCCGTAAATAGACGAAAAACAGTCTTAGTTATCGCGTCTTCATTTGATCATTATTAAGACAAAGTTCATCATATGCAGTAGAACTGATTTATAGTCTGATCGAGCTGCAAACTCACTCGAAATGTAGCAAGTAACGGTACAAGATTTGATTCAAATTGTGTCTCCAATAGGGGCAGCCGACTTAAGCATGCCCAAAAAATAAGTCAAAAGAAGCCCACCTAATAACAAAAAAGCTATAAAATTATAATTCTTCCTTGTTCATATCCTCTTACTCACCTTTTTTTATGCGTGAGAACAAGTTGTTAATATTTCTACGAAACACAATGAATAGTCATCAACTCTGCCTTCCCCGATTTAGATTTGGATGACCGTGGCATAACCAACGACTCATACAACTACTCTTAAGTCTTAACTACTTTCGATGTTGTACCTGAATCCTGTCAATCAAACCCTCTCAAACCATTTTCTCGATCCGTCCTTGTATCGAATAGATGTGTCGGGCCGCCTATAATTTGCATTTGAGTGCGCGAAGAAGTAGTTCTCAGTTCTCACACACACCTATAGGCCTAGATATTTCCTCCATTGACTTGAAACTAGAGAGCTTAATTTGCAATATATATATCCCCTCTGATTGCGGAAGGAAAATGACGCTCATTTAACTTATATGGGATTGGATTTTCATATTTAGAGAGGGAATTAACTAATCTTTAACTTAGATTTTTGAGGGTTGTCGACTTGACCTATGTTGAAATAACCGGATCTTTCTTCGAATATTCCTGCATACTACTATTTATTGATGGGATTGCTATAATACATTATTGCTAGACCTTGAAGCTGGATCTTTTCTTTCTTTCTTTTTCTCATCCTTAATTAATCCCCAACTACTATCATTTAATTACTACCTAAACACGTATACCCATCGATGTCTTACAATAAATAATCTGCATTAAATAATGTTGAATTTTTTACGAAGTTTCCATTCACATCCAGATATATCTATTTGAATTTTAATATAAGTGATATTATATTGATGCCAAAAACATGCAGTAAAGCCATATTTGAGAGAGAATTATATTTAGAATTTGATATGGGTTTGAGTCAATAATATATATATACATGCATGCGCACCGAACCAGACTAAGTAAGATTGGGGCGAGAGCCCGTGGGCTTGGCTATAAACTCGTTCACCTTTTTGTACAGTCTGTTCAAATTCGAATGAGATTTTTTTTTTGGCTTATAAAAATGTCATGTTATGGTTCCCCAAAAAATGTCTATACTCTATATGATATAATTAGTTTGGGCCACAACTCACTCACCCTGCACATATGACCTAACCAACACCCAAGATTGGACTGGCGGTGCGGAACATGTGGTGTGAAAACCACATGCCTGGTGATAAGATGTGCAGGGCTTGCACTAATATACAAATGTCACTAGCTAGATCCAGCTAATGTGGGACATAGGAACACCAGACTTGGACATTGTTCCAACACCCCCACACGTGTGTGGGTCGTGTACCAGACTTAGGCACCACACGCCATGCACACGTGGAGTTCCCCCCACGTGTGTTGGTCGTGTACCAGACTTAGGCACCACACGCCACGCACACGTGAAGTTCCCCCACGTGTGTGAGTCGTGTGCCAGACTTGGGCACCACACGCCACGCACACGTGGAATTTTAACATCGGACTGGAGTTTCACCATGTGGTTTGATATAATTAGTTTGTGCCACAACCCATTCACCCCGCACATATGACCCAACCAACACCTAAGACTGGACTGGCTGTGCGGAACATGTGGTGTGAAAACCACATGCCTGATGATAAGATGTGCAAAACTTGCACTAATATACAAGTATCACTAGTTAGATCCAGCCGATGTGGAACATTGGAACACCAGATTTGGGCATTGTTCCAACGCTATATCCAAGTAATTAATGTCAGTTGAGTCATGTCATGAGAGGGATCAGCTCGGTTTTATTCATGTTTAATTATTTATATATGAAAATGATAGCGATGTCCTTAGAATATCAAATAAGATTGAAAATATATATATTTTTAATCCAACGGAGGGAAATGCCCGAAAACAACCACCAAAACTACTCAACTAGACGTGGCACACATATTTTTCAACTCGATTGAAAAACATATATTGATGAAGTATGAAAAAACCCTATTGGAATATATGTTGCATTTATAAAACAGACTTGGATATTGCATTCATGCAACTTGTTATTACTACTTTTAATGGCAATGGCTACAAATGGATCGGGTCTGATTGGGAAATTAAAGTTTGTGATTTTCTTTCTACGTTGTGGTGGATATATTTATAAATTCACTACACTTAAATTTATTATTTATAAAGTCACTACTAGGGATGACATCGGATTGGATTTGGATCGGATTTCTCAAAATCCATATCCGATCCTAAATAAAAATAATGTATCCATATTCATATTCATACACTACGGATAAAAAAAAATTTAAATTCATATCCTATCCATCGAATTTCGTATATTCTCCATGGATATCGGATTTATCCATATAACAGGTTGACACATATTTTGCTAGCTTAGGACACCAATTATAACTTCATGATTCATTAATTTAGGAATATAAACCAAAGTTTAAAGTATAAATAATATCAAAAATCATCTAGCAACATAAACAAGTTTTCTAAAATCAAAGTGTAAAGTCCATAAAACGTCACAATCAAAATGCTTACATTAACTGACAAATTCAAAATGAATAACACCTTCAATAAAGTTTGGTAGATCTCATCTTCATAAAAGTTGATGACAGTGCTATCATTTGTTACATGTTAATTTATAATGTTATTGTTAGGTTTAGGGTTTACATTATTATGTTTTTAGTATTCGGCACTAACTTTACTAATTAGAGTTTTAAAAATATTAGTCAATTGAATATTTGAATTAGTAATATGAGATCATATCCCATTATATAATGTTATTATAAATTACAATTAATTCAAATTACAAAAAAATATATATCTACATTGACAATTATAATATGTATATAAATATATTAATGACATTAATTGTCAATTACATAATTGTATATGAACTATATTATATATGTGTGTCGGGTAGAATCAGATCGGATATAATCGGATCGGATCGAATATCCGCACATTATGGTAAATCCATATCCGATCCATATCCATTCAAAAAATTCAGATTTTATCCATATCCATATCAATTATTCAGTCAACCGATTTTTCTACTGTTTGACCGGATCGGATCGAATCAAAAATCCACAGATTCAGACACATTTCCCATCTCTAGTCACTACGCTTAAATTTATCATCATTATGAATTAAAGTTGTAAAAAGGAAAATGTTACCTTTCTCTGTGTGCCCACCGGTCTATTAAGTCTCGTTATTTCTTTTGGATATTTCCCTCTTTTGTATAAAAAAATAAAAATAAATTACCACACTGGTTGTGACAACATTGCATTGACATTTTGGTAAAAGAAAGAAGGGAAAAAAAAACTGTCCTTATCCACCCATCTCACGAGGTAAGTTCGGCTCTGGCCAATTAAATTTTTTTTGCTATATAAAAAATTTAATTTTTTATTAATACAACACATTTTTGTTGAGTCTTGTATGGCGTATGGACATCATCGAGCACGTCTACATCATCCAAAATACCCATATCACCCACCCCTCCCTCCTCCCTTCTCTCTCCTCCACAAGACCACAACAATATTGCAGGCCAATGGTCAAAGTGGAGAGTGCCCACACAACATTCTATTTTCCGATGAGATATTATGTAATTATATTATTATCTTTTCTAATTTCCATTTATTAAAATATCTAAAATTAGGTTGGAAGCAGCCAAAAGAATTGATTCACGATCCGATAACATAGATTTTTATGAAATATTTGTACGTCAGGATCCAAATTTGAATTTTTTAATATATTAATTAATCATATCTGAATTTATTTAAATATAAATAAGTTTAATAATAATCTGATTTGAGTTAAAATCGAGACAACTAAATTAGAAAGAATCTAGGTATTTAAACCCGAATTTCAGATATAAAATTATCATTATTATCGGGATCGATATGATCGTCATCCATATTTGGCAGTAGAATGGGCCACACCTTGCAGAGTCCACGTGTCACTTACTTTGCGATGCCTAATATTTTGAACGTGGTCAATCCACATGTCAAACAATAATTGGAAATCCTTTGATAGATTTGAAGTCATGTCAAATCAGAAAGGACAATTATTGCAGATGAAATATATATTTGTCGATAATATATATGCAATGCCGTAGGATCATAAGTTTGATTGAAGTATCAAAGCTCGGATTAAAATATTAATATTCAATTAAGTGGATGGAAATGGAGTTTGAAGATACGTGAATACTTCTAGATAAGGAGATACCGACATATATTGTCATTAATACATATCTTCTTAAAATATTAATATTCGATAATTCATCTTTAATTCTTCTTAGGTTTCTTAAGGAATTTATTAACCTTTGTTGTTATTTTATGGGGAACATGTGCGTAACGCAAACCTTTGGATGACAAATCTTAAACGGATTTTTTATTAAAAAAATTCTAAAAGCAAAAATGCGGAAATTCGATTAAAAATAGTTTCTTGTCGGAGGCTTTTTTCAAACAATATGTTGAGTCATCAGTGATTCATGAGTCGTGACATATTCAACTATTGAATAGTTCGCTTTCCATCAATGCTATCCAACCGCACAGGACCCAGTCCCATTCAAAGCTAACAAAAAATAATTAACATGATAATATCGAAGGGAAAAGATTATTAGAATACTGGATCTTATATTAGATAAGGAAGAAAAATGTACATTTGAACTGAAAAAAATTATTGAAATTTGTATTTAAAGTTTAAAATATTAACGAAAATAGTGTACACGGCACATGACATATTGTGTTGAATCCTTATTTGGTATCTAAAGATTCTCATTATCTTAATCCAATATTAGAGAGGTCTGATTTGGATCCCAACTTGGACTATTAAATTTTAAGTATATATTTACTAAGTTATTAACTCCTTATAGTAATAAAATTAGTTTCATCTCGACTGTATGATTATTGTATTACAATTTGTCAATTTTTTATTTTTCATTATTTATATTTTTAACAGTGATTTCTATAAATACGTTATTCTATGACTATTTTTTTCCTTCCCCTATTGGTTTGTTTTGGGGTTTCGCTCTGGTTTTTTTCTTCTTTTATTTTCCTGAAAAGTTTATTTTACGATTTTCCGTTACGAAAGTAGTTCTACAGAGTTAACGCCAGCGGCCCAGCACTCGCAGAAGAAGCCCCCAAAAATTATGTCTTCGCAGAATGGGTTTCTGCTGAAAGCCTGAAACACAAAGAACGATTTTTTAAACCCGAAAATTCTCTCTCTCTCTCTCTCTCTCTCTCTCTCTCTCTCTCATTTTGTCGACCTTTATTTTTTAACGCGTTTGGGTTTGTGGGTTTTGATTTAACTTCAAGAATTAAACGTTGAATTGTCGTGACTTCCTTTCGGCGAAGAGAGTGTTTGTTTCTTCAATCTTGATCAAAGCAGAGGAAAGTTTTGAGTTTTCGTAAAGCGTAGAGAAGAATAGGAGGACAATCACTTTATTGTTTATAGATTTTTGAACTGTGAAACGGAATTCTCGCCGGAGTTTGGAGTCTACGTTGACAAGGAAGGTTTTTATTATTAGTATTATTTTTATTTTATTTTGACAACAACGCCAGCGAAAATAGACAGAAAGAGATAGATATATAGATAAATATTAACAGGTTTCCTTAAATTTAGCTGTCTAAAATACCAAAAAAAAAAAACTAAACAATTTTCTTTTCTCAATCCATCTAAACTCGAATCCCGACAATTTCTCCCTCTCCCTCTCCCTCTCCCTCTCCCTCGTCTCTGCCTTCGTCTCTCTGCATTCTTTCATCTCTGCTCTCTGTTCGCTCTTTTTCTCTCTCTTTTCTTCTCTGGGTTGGTTGAGAGAATCAGATTTTTCTATCCTTTTCTCTCAATCTTCATCCCTAAACCATGATTCTCGACAAAGGGTCAACGCAATCAAACCTCGATTGCTTGCTCCATTGCACAACCCCTGTCGTCAAGTCCCAATTTTTACCAAAGGTTTGTTCTTGTTCTTTTTTTATCATTTTGTTTCAATTCACAAATTTTGTCTCTGTTTTATTTTGTTTTTCGTTTCGTTGTTGCAGAGCGAGATGAGGAACTTGAACCATCTGTGGCATCCATGGGAGAGAGACGCAGTGGAGTATTTTACCTTGGCTGATCTTTGGAGCTTTTATGATGAATTGAGTGCTTATGGTGCTGGAGTTCCAATTGTTTTGAGCAATGGAGAGACCGTAATTCAGTACTATGTCCCCTATCTCTCTGCAATCAAAATCTATGCAAGCACTCCTTCAATAAATGGTTCAAGGTACTTCCTTAATCTTGGGTTTTGCTATAGAAACTGTGTTGTTATTTGCTGGAAATGGGTCATTGTAATTTGATTGAAAATGGAGTCATTGTGTGGAAGAAAGAATTGTGTAATGTGTCTGGAAATTTTTGGGTTTTTAGGGAGGAGACAGACTCCGGTGATGGTGAGACAAGAGACTCGTATAGTGATTCCTTTAGTGATGAAAGCGAGAGTGACAAGTTGTGGAGATGGGATGGTTGCTCTTCAGAGGATGGAGGATTAGAGCAGGACGGCCTCTGTTGGCCTCTCAATGATAGACTCGGTCACCTTTACTTTCAGTATTTTGAGAGATCAAATCCTTATGCAAGAGTTCCTCTCATGGACAAGGTACTTATTTTTCTTCATTCGGCTTCTCTTACAATCCTTAATTAGCTTTTCGTGTTTACCAACTCTTCGTTTTCATCATAATTTATGATAACTGACCAAAGTATTAACTGATGAAATTGGAGAAACAATCATAGATTTGTTGGAATCGCTTTGAGCTGCTTCTTTTTCTTCTCTTGATAAGCATCTGATAAAGATAAGAGAAGAATACTCGACTTTTGAATATGAAAACTAGTTATTTTTGTAGTTCCTCATGTCCATTCGTTTTGTATCTAATTCTTGTACTTGTAATTTGTATGTATATAGTTAGATTCATCTTTCCTTCATATTGGGTTGGTTTTGAGTATTAAACTTTACGGCATTTACAGCATATATTCATGGATTTGATGCTATATATTGTCTTCTAACTTTAATGTTGTTTGAAAGCAGAATCTATGACATTTTTCTGGACATGGTACTTCTCACATTTTGAATGATGTTGTCACATTCTTTCTGTAAGATTGTGCATTTATCTTCATTTTCCCTCTCCAGATTAGCGGATTAGCTCAAAGATACCCAGGCTTGATGTCATTAAAGAGCGTCGATCTTTCACCGGCTAGTTGGATGGCTGTTGCTTGGTTCGTCTCTCCTCTCATTATATTACACACCCTTGTGATTAATTCTAGTCAAATGATGAAACATTAAACAAAAATGTGATCTCAAATGGTAATCAGGTATCCAATCTATCACATTCCGATGGGAAGAACGATAAAGGACTTGTCCACATGTTTCCTTACGTACCACACTCTTTCATCTTCTTTCCAAGGTATATATTCTTTCGATTTTGCAGTTCAGTTTGCTCTGGAAAAAAGTTTGATTGATGGTAATATTGATATGGCCGTGTAGATATGGACCATGAAGACGACCTCGAATGTGCCGATAAGAAGAGAAAGGCAGGGGAAGGTATCTCATTGCCTCCATTTGGTTTGGCCACTTATAAGATGCAGGGAAATATGTGGGTTTCTGGCAATTGTGGTCGGGACCAAGAAAAGCTGATGTCCCTGTTGAGCGTGGCAGATTCATGGCTAAAGCAACTCAGGGTCCAGCACCATGACTTCAACTACTTCATGGGTATTAGGCGAGGATAAAGTCACTCACTCATTCACTCAAAACTTTCACATTTTCACTCATCATGAAAGTGACTCTCCACTAGAATCCATCTACTTCTGGATTTTTCTAGTTTTGGTGATCGACGACGAATCGGCTTTAAAAATTTCGAGTACTTGGTAGTGTGGATTCTTTTCCATCTTTTGAGTGGGCCAATGTTAATCTGTGAGAGTGTCATTAGGGGTGTAATCTTGATTAGTTTGACTTTGATCAACAGAGGTTCTTGTGTTAATGAGATGCCTGAGAGAGACTGAACAGAGGCTTTTGATTGTACAAATGTATACTCTTTTGACATTTGAGTTGCAGATGGTGTTAAATATGAGACAAATGCAGTTGCAGGTTTTGCAATTATTCAACATGATGGAGCTGTTTAATCTAATTTATTTAATTTTGATTTAGTCATGTAGGTGTTGCCATCACAGATAAGTCTAAAACCATAGCAAAAATAGGTCCATAGTCTGAGAGTAAAATCCAGTGGCTTTAGTTGCATAAACTAATGTAGTCATGTTTTTTTTTTTACTTTATACTAAAGTATTCCAAAACCAGAGAGAGACTTGCTATGGGTAATGCCCAAAACCTATTTTCGATGGTGGAACAGGAACAATGCCCCCTCGGATACACCCAAAACCCATTTTTTTATGTTTTGCAATTATTTAACATGATAGAGCAGTTTAATATGATTTGTTTCATTTTGATTTAGTCCTGTAGCTGCCACCACAGATAAGTAGTCTAAAACCATAGGAAGAAGTAGTTTGAGCCTAAAGTCCAGTTGTTTTAATTGCATAAGCAAATGCCTTCTTTCATCATGGGTGGTGAGACAAAATCAGTCTTAGAATGGAGAATATAAATGTGTTTATAAAATATTTGTAATTTCGAACATGAATTAGTTTGAATTTTTTGAATATCTGATTGAACATATTTGAATTGATTTAAATACAAACAAGTAATCAGACAATAATCCAATTAATGTTAGTATTCGGACAACTAAATAGAACAAATTTTTTTATATTTGAACTTGAGAATTATTTTAAACCGAACAAAATTTTTATATTTGAACAAAGATTTTGGACATAATACCCAGATGGAACAGAGTTTTGACACCTCTATCTTAGACACGTCCATTGCTGCATTAGAGCATCTCCAATGCTACAGCACTCCAAATTTTCCAGTGTGGTCCCACTTCTATTACAACAAAACACGATTTCCAATGCAATCATATCAACAAAACACATATTTCAATACAATTTTTTTCACTTTTCATTTACAAACACTCCAAATTTCAAGTTTCAACACCATTTCTCTCATACTTTTCTACCACTTTTCACTTTTTTCTATCATTCTACACATATTCCAATACAATTTTTTCAAATTACTCTCTCTATACACTCCAAAATTTCCAGCACTCCAAAATTTGTTACCATTGCACTTGCTCTTACACGGAGGTTTATAATGGTGTCAGTATGCTGAGCTTGTTAAACTCGTCAAGACACGGGAACGCTTGTGTAGTGACACGGACAAACTGCTTCCATCAGGATTCAGGACACGCGACGCCTGAGCTACTTCAAAGTTCAAACAGGGACAATATACCCAGCCCTTTTTCCTCTCTTTAACAATGGCATTTTGGTCAATTACAGGCCCCTTAACCAATTTGTCGGCACAAACTAAATGCTGGTTACGCGCTTACACACTTATATGTCGTCACAAATCCATGCAATTCCTCGACTGCTTTTTTTGAGTAACCATCAAACACGTGCACCGCACATGCGCCTGCGAGTGGGTTTGAACTTTGAACACGCGTATCTCAAATTTGGACTAAAGAGCTGGCCCTTGGTCCATCTTTAAAGTGATCATCTTATCCACTAATAATGTCCCCCCAAAAAAACCCACTTCACATCTTATCCAGGCATATATATCCATTAAACTAATCGCCTTCCCAAAGTGCGATAATAACCATAACACAAAAATGTCAGTGATTTTTGTGTGTGTGTGTGTGTTAAACCAATATTCCACGTAGATTGGGTAAGTTCCAACCAAGTGGCTTATATAGGTAAAAAGTCCACTCCTCACAACCAACAAGTAGAGGTGGCAAAATTCTATCGGACTCGGACGGCCGATTTGGATTAAATCAAATTTGATGTCTGAAATCGGGGTCTAAACACACAAAAAATTGTCCGATTTAAAACCAGGTCTGGGTCAAAACATAAAAAACTTGTTTGATTTAATTGTTCGGACTTTAATCTGGATTAGATTAATGTTCGACTTAGTTGTCCAAATTTAAGCCAATCATGGCATGATCAATTAAGTAATTTCGAAAATCCAAACCAATTTGTATTTGAACATGAAAATATATCGTAAACATCCTATATTGTCCAACCATAATTTTTGTCACCCCTATCAACAAGGTCTTTTCCTAGCCTAAATGAGTTGGGCTTTGACCCATAATAGTTGAACTTGCTCAGTGAGTTAGGCCTCGTTGGCCCTTTAATAATTAAGCTAAGAAAAAATAAAATCATGCAGACTCAATATATATTTATGAGAATCGGATAACCCAAAACAAACCTTATGGACAAGTATGTGTGTGTGAACTTCTGATATTTTGATGCACCCAATAGGTCTAAGGTGTGGTGATTGTCTAGTGGAACGGATGATTCTCATATTTAGAGTTTATCACGTAGTAGGATGGCCTTACGTGGTCTAATATGACGGTACTTTGGATGAGTTGCTCGTTAAAAAAAACCACCACCACATACATGGATGGATAGATAGATATATATGTAAGGACTTTTATTCCCTTTCTTATAGACGATTTGAACTGACTAGTGGTGCAACAAAGTAAACCTCACTTGCCGCTCACATGGCAGTTGACCCCAAAGTCGATGAGATTGGTTGTAAGGCACGGAGATTTCTCATCATGGCAGTTCTAATTCCACTCCTTTATGTCATCTATTGAGAAAATTCGTGCCCATCGGCCAATCGAAGACAAAGTTGAAGCCCATATTTTATTCACCCACAGAAAAGGCCTGTTATTCAGCACCGGCCCAAAATCAGAACCCAGAGAGAGAGAGAGAGAGAGAGAGACAATGGCATGCATACAGTAGGACAGTAATCCGCATCAGATTCCTAACAAAATGCCCGCATAATAAGTTGCTGTTTCGATAACGCGAGGCAGATCAAGATTGATGCCGTTGATATGAGGATATGCCTCGACAATCCGGGACAAAACTTGTCCAGTCCCACCCCCCACATTGACCGATGTTTTTAGGGAAAGCAAAGCTGTAATAACAGTCTTAGCAGTAGAAGCCATGGCATCATTGAACAAATCGTTGGAAGTCAGTATTTTGTGAAAGCAAAGTCCCACATTTCAAAGCTTTGAGGTAAGAAAAATGGAGATAGGTAGAATCTATGAAAATTGAAATCCGGTAATGCTAAATGAGTCCTACCAAACTTGGCCCAAATCTCAAAGTCCTACCAATTGGGCTTGTTATGGGCCCAGAATCGAAGTTGATAAACTCTAAGCTCAGACTGTGTTTGTCTCGGCTCATATAACTAATTGAATTAAAGTCTTTCGCTATTGGCCAGCTTTATATAAATATATGCTATATAATGTTGGATATTGGTTGATGATGGGGATAATTAAATGGGGAGCCCACATATCTTTTGAGACACGTTGAAATAACAATGCCCGAGTTGAAACATCTAAATATACGCTGAACAATCGGTGAGTGAATTAAAACATGAGAAATCTTTCAAATGATCGCATGTATGTTGCATTAACCCCATTCATGAGTTTCCATACTCGTGCCTCCCCTATCAACAACTCTTCTTCACCTTGATCTATTGACCCCATTAATTAATAATATCTAGACCTCTCTACACACTCTTATAAACCAAAGTAAAGTGTGTGTGCTTATATCCTTAAAACAAAAATGAGACAACATAATAGAGAGAGAGAGAGAGAGAGAGAGAGAGAGAGAGAGAGAGAGAGAGAGAGACTCAATGTCGTACAAATGAATATTTAATGTATGTTTAAGAAGTATCATTGATCAAATTAATTATACTGGGGCCAGCATGAAAACGTATTTTATCTTTCAATAAAAAAACACTTAATGGTTTACATATAGTGATCTAATCTCGTGTTTTGAATACATAATAATTTTTATTTATTTGGTAAACAACTTTGAAAATTGCGACGTTTGTAGGGTATCATCCCAACTAACTCGATTATCTTAATTATGGGTATATAGAGAAAGTTACAATTCTTAGCTACAATTTACCCTAAAAATCACATTAAATCATTTTTTTAAATGAAAAATTAAGATTTTGGATTTAGTGTTTAGTATTTAACATTTAGATTATAGATTTTTTTTCAAAATCTATTATAACATTATACGAACACAAAAATACTCAATAATATACAATTTATAGCATGATTTAATTAACATAATTTTAAGAATATTGTAGGCCCTATCCCGTGTATATATGTTTTACTGTAGTTTGACTTTCAATTAGTGATCACCACTATAAATTTGATTATATTTTTTTTCCCTCCTCCAACTAGACTAGCATAGTCTTTTGTTTGAATTCTTTTTATAAAATAATTTGACCATTAGCAGGGTGCATACATATATATAAACTAACCAAAAGTCATTTTCAATCCTAAAGTCAACATATATGGACTAAGAACACCCATAATGGTGTAATTTTAATGAGAAAACAAATATATTAAGATTTGTATAATTGTATTTTGTTAATTTTGATGTATTAAGATATGTATTTTACTGATATAATTGAGTATATGACTTTACTTTTTGTAATAGAGTTAGAATCCAATATTGATTTTAGTGTGATTATATGGTTCAAATGAATCAATTTTGATAGGGAAGGGATGACGGCCAATAATATTATTTGCTACAACAGTGGGAGAGGTGTAATGTATGTAATTGTGTTTTGTTAATGTGGTTATATTAGAGACGTATTTCTTTTTTATATTGTTGAGTATGCGAATTGACTTTTATGTAAAGATGAGATTTAATTTGATTTTAATGGATAATGGATAAATGCACCACTACTTCGAGTGCTCTAATTTCTTGGAATATCTTGCATATTAGACTGACTGTTCAAATAGATTCTTGGATTGCCTATTTACTTGTGCGAATGGAGAATTAACACTAGACGAAGCAGCAAAAAAATTTAGATCTATCAAAAAAAATGGAGAGAAAAAAAAAAACATCATTAGGACCCACGAAAATAGTGTAATTAGGGCTCGTAACAATGTAACTAAAACCTGCACGAGTTGCAGAGTGAACAAAATTCAAGAATATGCATATCACATTATGTATTGTGATGATTCAGTTTAATGAATTGAACAAGTTATGCAATTACATTAATGAAGATACCCCGAATAAAAGATTCAAAATCTTCACAAAATCTTTTTTCCAAATTTACTCGACTCTATCGACCGCTAACTCTGCCACCAAAAGGATATATAATATATTGTGATTTCTAGGAAAAACATTAGTCAAGCTAACTGATACGCATATTGTACGTAATAACATAATTTGATGATTGCGTGTTCACTTGCAGGTATTGAAGAAGAAGAGGTAGAAGAAGAAGATGGAGGTGAGAGAAGAAGAAGAAAGTAAAATGAATTTCATCAATTCATTGCTTGTCCACAACGGGTGAAAACAGGGAAATATGTCAAAATGATTTGATCTGTAAAATGATATACAAATAATAATAAAAAGTAATTTGAATTTGAATAACAGACCAAAGACAAACAGGTTACTAAAAAACTAAAAAAGAACTAACAAATAATAAGTCCAATGCTTAAAAAGGGGACTAATATGCCCAAGATCCAATAAAAAACCAAAGTCCGATCGAATGTTTTGAACCTTTTTAATGAAATCATAGACATCATAAGCCTCTACACTAAAGATCCTTAAAGTCCTAGAAACCAGCACAACTTATAACCAGCACAACTTATAACGTAACAATATATTTCCTTTTTCGACCTGTTCAACATAACGATCACCAGATCATTTGGCCTCTGATATGTAAATTTCGGGCACAAAGATATGTACATGGTGGCCTCTGTTCCCGTGGCTCTCCAACTTCTCTTCCCCATAATTTACTTAGACCCATCTTCACCCAACTCTTCCTGTAATGACTTTTTTCTCCTTTTTTTCTTCATGGGTTTGTCTTATTTTTGCGCCAAACTTACTTTGTGCTTCATTTTGGATTCTAACGTAGGTGGGGAGACCTTAGTCTGAGGTTGTCAAATGGGGGCAAATTCCTCTGCCCGATTCTTCAAGCCAACGAGGCTTCCAATCTCCCCGCCGCCACCGCAATTTTTGGAAGACTCCAATCCACACTGGCTCTGTGATTCAGATCAAAACAGGTTGCATTGTGATGAATCGACAACCCTAGCCAATCTTCATATCAACCGCTTCATCTCACAAATTAAGAGACACAGAAAAAAATGAGACCACCTATTGAAGTCAAATCGACAACACTAAAAACAAAAAGAGAGTCGAAATGATTCAATCGAACTCCTTGAATCTTCATCTCTGTCTTTTGGTTGGTTTAAAAACGGATTCAATAATAAAGAATAGTGGGGAGGGTTGATGAGGGTGAAAAGTAATTTGGCGAGAGAGTAAGGGACGGGTGATAAGAGAAATTTTAAGTCAGATCGTCATTATGTTGAACATGCCTAAAAACCGGGCACTAGTCCTCCGGATCCCTTTTTTAGTACAAAAGAGAAACAACACTGTACAGATTACAGAGTCTATTCGAAAAAACAAAAGAACTTCCATTAGCAAAACTATCACTGAAACATCAATGGAGTTTGTTCCCTAAAAAATATATCCGCAAAGGCCCAGATTCTGAACAATTGAACATCACAGGAGATTGATCAAATAAACATCTGAATTCAAAAATAATTCCAGTCTACATATCAATTACCACAAATAAGGAAAAGTCCATTCATAAGCATAAAATCAAAACATAATTCTTAAGTAACTCAAAGCACGACGTTGTTGATGAAATATAAAGAGGGGCAGAAAACTAAAATCCCACGAAAACCAAAAAACCCCCAACAAAACTTTGCAACTCCTTAGTGCCTTCAAAGATCTTGCACGCTCAAACCTACACGAAAAAAAAGGGTCATGAATAAATCAATTGTAGTGATACTACTGTGATAGCGATGAATAGTAGCAGAAGTAACCTTGCGGCTTAAATCATAAACGTATAATTCGAAAGACAGAAGAGAAGCAACAGATGATATCAAGTATTCACCCCAAATAAACTACAACTCCGAGGGGGTAATAGAACTAAAGGAAAAAATATATATACCTGGTGGAAGAGATTGCTTCAACTTGTCAGCCTTTTCTGTGTCAAATACACACAGGGTGTAGAGGTACCTGGAGCAGCGAACCTTGAACTTAACAACATCCTTACTCCTCTTAATCCTTACCGAACGAGCATCCTTCCTTCTAGCCGTTAGAAGGAAATCCTTGATTTCATGAATTTGTTTAGGCTGTTTATCAGAAAAACAAAAAATCAAACATAAGGATTGGTCGAAACACTGCTGAAAAACAGAGTCATAAATAATAATAGAGACACAGCTTTCATGCCAAGCAATTACAGTCTACAGAGTCACCGTATCACACATTCATAAGCCATCTGTGAACACAAGTTCTTTTATGCTAAACTGTCAACAAAACGGATATGGCATATCCATTCGCAATAAGTAATACCTAGCCTCTTCAGTAACCCAACACATTGAATATCCAATAATCATTTTAAGTAAACTTTCACAATCTATCAATGGACCAGTATAAAAACATCAAATTTAGACAACAAAGTTTGAGGCCCAAAATTATTCCACAGATTAAATGTTTTTGAGTCAATTAAGATACTGAGTATGGCTACAATTCACGATCTCAAACTATTAAGAGGATATTGAAATTATTTACATGTTTGTGGTGGTTTATTGGGCACAACACAAAAAAAGTGTAAAAAAAGGAAGAAAATCACGGGATACATTACTCCGTAACAGTGTTACTAACAATTGAATCAATTATAGTTATGGAGAAAAAGGAGAAAAAAACAACCACCATTATTCCAACCTGTAACAGCATCAACCATCGAATTAGCAATTGGAGTCCTTTATATGCACACTATCTTTTTTACTCTCCACATTGAACTTAAGAAAAGAATCTAAAAGAAGGAAAAAAAAAAGGAAGAAAAATTCAGAGAAACAGAGGCTTCATGGTATGCTATGCAAACAGCGTGAAGTCAGGGTAACATTCAGATTAGTGATTATCTTATCCTAGCAACAAAACAGAACGCGAATTTGCAAGGCATAAAATACGACCAAAAATGTTGAAATAATCCAAGAGAGCTAAACCAACTAAATCGCGAAACAAAAAGAACCTAAAACCAAGCATTAATTATTACGTAGACATAAAATTACCAGATAAACACACCCAAAATAGAATCAGTAAATTCACATCCATTACCTCTCGTGATTTACAGGGATTTTCAAGCAAGAAAACACGTAGATCCAATCATCCCCACAAAAAAAGAAAAGGAAAAAAAGAAAATCTAGACTAAAAAACCAAAAAAGAGCAGATATCAAAGCCGAAGGCTACCATTTTGGTTCTCGCCCTCTTCTTCTTCTTCAAATTACAAGATCGAAACAACGGCGGACGGCTGCTTGTTCTTCCAAAGTTCCAACTTCGGCTTGATATATGTAGACTGTAAAGTCTGAACCCTAATGTAATTCTGTTGGTGGCTCCGGACTAGGCCCGTTATTATTTATCTTGACCCGCTTCCTGACTAGGCCACTTACTGTTCCTATTGGTCCGGTTCCTATTGGGCCATCATTTTCGACCAGAAGCCCGTAGTGTATATTGTATAATATACTAATATAAATATAGTATACATGTTTGAGTATGGAAACTGAAAAGTAAAACTGTGGACTAGGCCCAATATTTTTTTTTTTTTGGCAACAACAACAGCCTGCGCAAATTTCTGTTTGATATTGCAGGATTGAACTCCAATTGAAGCAAAAACATTACCCCCTAATCACCAACAAGGCGATAACCTCATAACACAGTTGTTTAAGACTCTTATCAGTAGAGGTTATATAGGTTCAGGTACTGTGTTGTGATCTCTAAATAATTTCTAACAAGAGGTTGGCCGAATTTACCCTTTGAACCAGATATCAGCGTGTCATGAGTTTTTTTTCATCTCTGCGTTTTGTTGGGGTTGCGTGATTGGCTCGTCTTAAAGGGAAGTAACTATAGAGCTTGAAATTCACAATCAAGAAATACAACAGTTTCAGCTTTAAGTGAGTCCTGGTAATCATCTCAAATAATTCAAGCTACTTTCAATCCGACACACACTTCCAACAAGGAATAGTAAGATCTCAAAGACCGGATTGGGGAAGTTCCGGTCATTGGGCTCCGACGATCAAGTCAGTTCCAGGGAGATGAATAGACGGTGATCGTGGAGAAGACCGAGAAAGTAAGGATGGTGTTTGGGGAATTACTAGCTAAGAGAGGGTTGAAAGAGAAGTGCTTAATATTTTGTAGAGGTTGAAGGAAAAAATCTGGATCCCCAACCCCAGTGGAGGAGGGGGTTATTTATAGTATTTCCTCTTACTATTTTTATATGGGTTTTAAAGTCTTTTAGCGTTGACTCGTTCAGGAGACAAGCTTGACACTGAGAAGAAAGGCCTGTGTCGAAAGTGACAAGTACTTTACAATAAGTCAGCCAAAAAAGGCAGTATTGGACCAAAAACAATATGAGAGCATTAAATGAAAGTACAAAACCTAGGTAAAAGAAATAATATCTGCAGCCTGATAGAGGTGTCTGACTAATTATCCTGGGAAGGCAAACGTTCCTCCTAGAGACAGTGAAGAGGCGAGCTTCAAAGCTAGCGAGCTTTGTGCCCATTACAGTCACTGAGCTCCAGTATTTGTTAGAACTCAATTTTGGCGAGCTGAAGTGCGTCGAGTCTTGGCGACCAGCGATACAGCACCTACAGGTGAGCTGAAGTCAACGTAAACTCTAGCCCCTATTCATGGGCTTTTCTGGTGGGCCCTTGTTCATTGGGCCAAAGTTAGACTCCGAGTTTAGACATGGTCAAAGCTGACTGGCTTTAAACTCGTCAGCCCTTGTTCATTGGGCCAAAGTTAGACTCCGAGTTTAGACATGGTCAAAGCTGACTGGCTTTAAACGCGTCAGAGAAATGGACCCAACCCGATTTTGGTCACTACAGTAACTATAGCTCAAAATAACCCAAAAAAATATCAGATATCATTGTGTCTTTGCCCTTCTTCAACTGTGTGTTTTATTGAGTTACGGGGACAGGCTCGCCTTAAAAACATAACTATAGCTCAAACATAGACGAAAAAAGAAGAAGGCTAAATCGAGTATCTTTAAAACCCGCATGCACTAAATTATTGGAAGACAATTAAATATGTCGCAGTACAATCCATGACATACAATACATATATATAAAACATTAGGTCACTCTGGATAGGCCTCGATGATGGACAGTAAAGCTGGAATTTGAACGATTTTGTAGCGAGGAAAGCCTCCTTCTTGTAACAATTTCTTGAATTGAGACTCACTTCTCTCCTTCCCTCCAGACATATGTGACAACATCAGCAAATCAAATGCCAAATCTGTATCACCAAAAGTACTGCTGCTGCAGCCACCATTTGGTTGTAAAATAATTTCAACTATAATAAGCTTTCCAGTTTTATTGGGTATTGCTTTTCGACAATTTTTGAAGATCTTCACACACTCCTCGTCTTCCCAGTCATGCATTATCCTCTGCAACAGCAAATGCAACTCAAAATCTGCTCTTAATTCCGCGCAAAATTTACAAACATTTTAGAGTTTTATGGGAGTTTTATCAGATGTACCTGCATTAGGACTGCATCTGCCTTAGGTATGGACTCAAACATGTCACCTGTAACATGCTTAATCCCGGGATACTCCGGTGCGGTGGCAATCACATGGGGCAAATCCAAGTTTATTCCTTTAATACGAGGGTAGGCCTTCACAATCTCAGCCAAAACCCTTCCAATCCCACCTGCAACATCCACCAGTGTTTGCACACCATCAAATCCATCTTTGTAATGTGAAAGCAATGCTTTCATAATAATCTTGGCTGTACAACTCATGGCATCGTTGAACATTCTGTTGAATTCGGGGTTTTGAGAAGCAAAGTCCCACATCTTGCAGCCATGAGCTTTCTCATAAGCAAATCCTCCTTCTTTTACGACTTGTCCAAGGCAGTGCCATGGGGCTAGTTGAAATGGATTGTTTTGCATAATCACCATTGGATTGAGGCATAGATCGGAATCACTTAACAACCACTTGGATGCGTCTGTCAACCCGTATAGAGTTTCTCCATTGTCTTCTGCCTGATTTGCGCTAAAAACTTGTTTGCGAACTAGATATCTCATTATGCGGAGAAGGTATGCAAGATCAGGATGAGATGAAGCAATCCCTAATTCATACCCAATCGAAAAGTAAATATAACAAATCTAGATGTCAATACATGAGTTTGAAGCAAAGTTAATGTTTTTTCGTACGAGAGGAAGGAGTGATCAATACCTGAAGCAATCTGGGACAAGGAGATTGGACCACCATGTGAATTTATTATATCAGCTATTCGAAGCTCTACAGCAGACTTCAATGCCATGGAGTCTACAAAGCCAAACATGAGTTTCCATACTTGTGCTTGGCCTTCCAGTAATAAGGTCTCCCCTTCCCCTTCTATTGATGCCATTTCTCACCTTCTGCTAGCCAGAGTGAGCCTCAATACTCTTAAAAGTAATGTTAGAACAGAGAGACGACTTTGTAATTTGTATTATATGCATAAACACACATCAGCTGCTCATATAAATTATCAGAGACTGGTCAAATATAGTGATATTAGTGGTG
This sequence comes from Euonymus europaeus, assembly GCA_963580455.1. Lineage (NCBI taxonomy): Eukaryota > Viridiplantae > Streptophyta > Magnoliopsida > Celastrales > Celastraceae > Euonymus > Euonymus europaeus. The sequence goes on from OY756964.1 coordinate 2,234,680, forward strand.
AATACTTCTGACGACCTGGTAACACGAGATCCATTAATTTAAAGAATGTCCCATTCATCACATGTAACATGTCCAGCAAAGACCGACTAAATCAATTAAAATTGTCTCATTGTTTATCATATAGGTTACTGACCTAAACACATAAAATAATAAGGCGAGAAGTGCAAAGACATCAATCGAAGATATAAATTAAGCAGAATCAAAGCTAAAGCACAAGTGCACAACCTAAGACAGGGAGAGCTGAGATAGTGCTGATAATTTGAGTAATGCCGCGTTTTTTTTATACCCAATGAGACTTTTTATTTAATAAGCTCCAAAGTCCAAAGCAAGTGCAGCAGTAGTGGTTGAGTTGGTTTTTCCGAATATTTTTGGGTTCAGATGCAGAAGTCTGGAATATATAATAAGATGAGGACCAAAGAGGTATCCTAGGCAAAAGATTGTAAATTGTAAGAATCACAATTTAGCAACGATGGGCCTGAAGGAGCTTTCAGTATTCATTTCTGTATTTGTTGGTTACTGAATGAAGACAGTACTCAATACATACAGATGGAAAAGAAAGAAAAAAAAAGTATTGTATATTTATACATACAGATGGGTTACAAATGTGTTGTATATATACAGATTGAAAAGTAACCAACGGTTACTGAATGAAAAGACAGTACTTAATACAACCCAAAGACTAATAAAACAAGAGTAGGACTAAATAAGCCCAAAAACTGATGAAGCCCATGAACATGATATGCCTGAGGCTCGATGATTCTGAAAGATCAGAAAACCGCAAACACGAACTGAAAACTTAGGGCAAGAGAGAGAGAGAGAGAGTCTGAACTGAAGGAAGAAACCCACGGCAGTCGGCACAGGCAGGCAGGCAGTGTTGGGCCTAGGGGTGTCGATTCGATTTTTAATCGAAACCGAAATGTCCGAAGTGTTTCGGTTATGATATTTTACGATCCATAACCGAAAAATATAATTCGGATAATCAAACCGAAAAAACTGAATTTTTTCGATTCGGATCGAATCAATTTTCGGATGACCAAACAAAAAGGAAAAAACATGTTCTAACATTTTAAAAATATAGAAATACATGTATTTTGATATTCATAACCGAATCTGAAAAATCTATAAATTCATAACCGAATCCGAAACCGTTAATAAAAAAACCGAAACCGAAAAATGAATAACCACGATTTCGGATCGATTTCTCGATTGCGGATCTGATTTGGACATCCCTAGTTGGGCCTCCTTTGACATTATGCTTAAGATGGGCTATTTGTTTTCTAATATTCTATGCCTGCTAAACATTTTGGATTTGTATTGAAAATTTGAAATTGTAAACGAGATGGATGGATGGTCCAGTTGATAGTGGGCTCCACATGTCGATTATGGAAGCAATAGCCATTGTCTGATACCCAATGATATCCGAGCTCTTTGTTGATTCCATATTCCCTGCCTGGTAAATGGTTTTTGAGTAAAGACATAAATAATGAGATCCTGACGAGATACGCCACTTAATGGGCCCAATTTCTTACTTTATTTGAGATATTAAAGGGGATGTAGATTTGTAGTATGATTAACAAATGTGTTAATTGCATTGTTCAATAATAGTCTAATAGATGATAAACTCACAAATTTCAAATAACTCAGCTCAATCGTATGTAATTTCGAATCCAGATTCGAGTCTCATCTCTTTCCCCTTATATCCTTATTAAAAAAAGATGATAAATCTCGATATAATTAATTAAACACAATTAAAACACGATTATACAATGTTGGAGTAGATGGTAAAGATAGTTGTGGGGGCCCAAGAGCAAAGAACCAGATCGAGTCCAAGCTCAAATGACTTTCTGCTCACACATTTGTCATTTTATCTCTTAAAATATAGTTAGATTTTGAAAAAAATTAAATATTCGAACTCAACTCATAAAACTTTTTTCAACAAGACTCATATTCAATAGTTTTTATTTAATTATTAAACCAATTTGCATACCCTTTATAGTAAATTAACAGCTTATAAGCTATTAAAATTTACACTCTACTAAACAGCTCATAACTTATTTAACAGCTTATCCGCTAACTTATACGTTGTCAGACATACTCTGATCCAAACGGGAGCTAGAAGTTAGAAGTTATAAGTTATAAGTTAGAACCAAGCCAGTGTTGCATTGCATTGCATTGCACGTACGTGATGATGAGCTATACAAAGTAAATTCTTCTTCTGCAAACTTAAGTAGAAATTCCCCATCTTAGAGAGACTAAATTATTGAATCATTAATTACTCTTCTTCTTCTTCTTCTTCTTCTAGCCGGCGAGTAATTCTTGCATCTGTGTCGGAGTGGTTGGCCGTGTTTGTACTAACCATATCAGGTGTTTGTTTAATCGTGTCTGACAGCTATTTCGACCAGATAATTTTGTTTGTTTAGTCTTTCTCTTGCAGACTAACGACACTTCAACAATTAAACTTGTCCAAAAGACTGCTTATTTTAGTCGTGTCGGGCCAAAACATTGATATCGTATCTCCATTCTCCAATGACAATCATCTCACTGTTCAATAGCTAAACCCAAAATATAATATAAATAAGTTTGCTGACAGTCTGACACTAGGTATTGATTTCGAAGACAACTTGACCTTTATTTACTGTTTATCTAACTGACTTTATTAGGATTTATGATTCATACTTGTCTACCCTGTTCTTTGTCTCGGGTTCTTCTTTCAGTGATTAGATGACGATAATAGAGTTTTATTCCAGATCAAAGTACAACATGTGCAAGACATGCTAAACACAACATTAATTCTATTAATGAAATAAACTGAAGATCAAGTTTTCATTGATAGTCGAAAGCAAAATTACAGAGGAAGAAGAAGGATATAGAACATATAGAAGGAGCCGGTGACCGTTGCAGACATGACTAGCAACGGTCACTGAGATGGAAATGATAGCATCGTTTAGGAGTAAAAATGATGTCGTCAGGTACATAATAAGAAAACGGTGTCATAAAATACAATAACATGATACAATCCCTAACAATTAACAATATTAATTTTTTGTTAATCATTCTGGATAGGCCTCAATGATGGATGGCAAAGCTGGAATTCTGATGATTTTGTAGCGAGGGAAGCCTCCTTCGGCTAATAATTTCTTCCATTGGGACTCAGTTCTCTCACCACCTGAGGCATGTGCTATCATTGTCAAATCAAGTATCAAATCCATATTTCCGAACATGGTGTTCTCTTCTTGTTGCACCAGAATTTCCACCAAAACAAGTTTTCCAGTTTTCTCTGGAATTGCTTTTCGACAATTTTTTAAAATCTTCACACAATCTTCATCTCCCCAGTCGTGTAGGATCCACTGCAAGAATTGGGTGTGTCAAGTTCAACATGTTCTTGATACAGCAAAAATCATTGTCATGTGAAACTGTAAATTTCTCAAAGTGAGAGAATATGGAAATCAAAACCAACCTTCATGAAAACTGTATCTGCATTAGGTATGGTGTTGAACATGTCACCGCCTACATGAGAGATCCCGGCACGCTCAGGTGCTGTGGCAACTACGTGAGGCAAGTCGAAATTTATACCTTTGATGTGAGGATAGGCTTTCACAATCTCAGCTAAGCCAAATCCAGTGCCACCCCCAACATCCACCAAAGTCTTGACATCATCAAGTTCATCTTTGTAATGTGAAATTAGTGCACTCATAACAACCTTAGACGTACTTGCTAAGCCATGATTGAACAAGTTGTTGAATTCAGGGTTTTGGGAAGCAAAGTCCCAGATTCCACATCCATGAGCCTTCTCAAAAGCCAGTCCACCTTCTTTCACACACTGCGCAAAGCAATGCCACGGTGCTAGAAGCCATGGATGATTCTGCATAATCGCCATCGGACTTACACACAGATCAGAGTCACTTAACAACCATCTCGATATATCTGTCAAACCATACAGAGTCTCTCCACCATTTACTTGCTTTTGCACACTAAACACTTGTTTTCGAACTAGATATCTCATTATACGCTCAAGGTACGCAAGGTCAGGATGAGATGAATTAAAACCTGTTCAATATAAAAAAATTAGTAAAGAAAAACTGTAGTTAAATAAATGTATTGTAGAAAAATTATGTGCCCTGTATATATATATATATATATGTTTGATATAGGCTATATACAGAGTACCTGAAGCAATTTGGGACAAGGAGATCGGACCGCCGTGTGAGTGAATTATGTCAGGTATTCCAAGCTCTATAGCACACTTGATCGCCATTGAATCTGCAAAACCAAACATGAGTTGCCATACTTCTGCTTGGCCTCTCAGCAGTGTGTGATCCTCCCCTTCATGTGATCCCATTTTTCGATCACAACTCCCTATCTTCGCACCACAAAAGTCTGCCCTGTAATCCTGAGAGTACTAGCGAACCCGTCAATATATAAACTGTCAATGCTCTTATCATCTTCTTTATGTTGAAGAATATAATAATATAACATACATGTGTATATGTATACGTATAATTATAATTAATAATTATATATGAGTTCGTATACGTGAGACATATCCAAATCCACATGGAGTTGATGGACATGGACAAGGATATGATGGGTGGGATACATAAAAGTCATAAAAATGGCGTTGTTGCCAATGCCAGGTGTATATATGACATGATTGGTTGAGTGAAACTATTATCTCATTATTCTTTATTAAATATTCCTCTGATTGATCGATTGATGGTAATTGCAATAACAAATTTTTTTTTTCTTCTCGATTGAGTCTCCATTCTAAAACACGTCTCTTAATTAGGGGTCCTCAAACGACCCGCAGGCCAAGCTCCCAATCAAAGTTTTAAGTGACATCGGACTTGGACAATCCGATTCTAGAGTTAGAGTGGGCCTGGACCTCATTTTTGGGTCCAAGCTGGACCCGAAAAATATAATATATAATATATATATATACACACACTACAATATATCTAAGCTCTGTCAACTGTGACGGTGTGTAGAAATATATATATATATATATACATATATATATACTACATATATATCTATATATCTATACATATATATATATATAGATATAGGTATGTATATATTTCTACATAGTGTGCATGTGTATTATGCATATAGTGATATATATATATATATGTGTGTGTGTGTATATATATATACATATATATTTAGTATTTAGGCCTGAGCCCAAAAATCCAAGCCCAAGGTCCGACTTATTAGCCCAAATTAGTTGGGCTAAGGTCGGCTTGAACTTACCAAATTGTCATATGCTCGACTTGAAGCCCCGATGCCAACCACTACTCTTAATATTTTCACATCAATAAAACACAAATTTTTGTACATTTTCTCATTTCCTTATTAATAAAATATATACTCTTTCATTCACCTACCAATTCCATAACAAAATTATACTCCATTCGTTCCAATTTGATAGGCTACATTTCTATTTTGATTTGTCCCAAATTATATTACACTTTCTTATTGAGAATAACACTCCGTTTGAATTAAAGTATGTCTCATAGAATATAAGTACTCGTAAAGAGTAAAAGCTGAGAGTGTTTGAGAGTATCAGTGACAGAGTATAAACTAACGTATACTCTGAAACAAACAGAGGTCATAAGTAAAAACCACTAGTCTACTAATCTACTCTCATTTATTATGCATCACTATTAACAAATGCATTAAATTCTAACAATAATTAGGTGTGAATGGAGTAATTCAAGGGATGTTGGAAAGAAAATCAATTAAATTTATTGTTTTAATGATATTAATTGAATTTTTTTAATATGTGTGAAAAAGTAAATGAGTTTATCAAATAGAGACGGATTGAGTATCAAAATTTATTGAGTTTCACATCTTTACAAAAAATCAAGCCACACACCTCATTTATCTATATCATCAAAACAAATGTTCTAATAAAGCACATCAACAAAGTATATCTCTCAATACAATTATATAACCAAAAATACACATTTTTGATATACAACATTACGGTTGCAACGAGTTTTGGTTTGAAAAGGAAAAAAAAGGAATGCCGAGTGTGTTAGCAAATACAATTGTATGAATTTAGGGGGAAATGAGTAATGTATGTGAATGTGTGTTTTTGCTGATGTGAATATATTGAGAGATGTATTTTGCTGATATGACTGTATTGGGAGATATGTTTTGTTGATATTAATAATGATGTTACTTGACTTTTTGTAAAAGATGTGACACTCATTATGAATTTTGGATTAATTTTGTCTGAGAATGGATGAGAGAATGAAATAATAAATGATTAAATAATGATTTTATATTGAAATATGTGTTTTGTGGATGTTACAGTATTAAAACATGTGTTATGTTAGATTTAATTGTATTAAAAATTATATTTTTAAGAGATATATGTGGAACCCATTTTTAAAATTTAATGAGCCATTAAATTTGGCTCATTGCATTTGCTCTTACATCTGCTATTAGCCTATTACAATCTCTAGTCTACCCAAGGCTTCTAGAATCTCCGGAGGGAATGCCAAAACTATATATGAACACACCAGAAAGGCCGGTCGATCCGAACAGTAGAGTAATTGGCTAATTGCATGCGAAGGTTGCAGAAGAAGCTTATATTATTGTGATCACACTTCACTTTGACTCAATTAACCTTGTAGTTAAGTGATAAATTTTAGTGCCTTCATGATTGACGGCTTTCATATTAAATGTTGTAGGTGTAAGTTGTATGATGCCATTATTGGTTTTTAAAAAAACCTAGACTTGTGTGTACTTATCTTTTAATTATTGTCTATGAAGTTGAAATTTAAGCTTAATTAAGGACTAAAATATGCCGAATGGTGTGATCACCAGCAGAGCATTTTGGCCATATCGTTTTGTACGCGACACAAAATGTTGTCTATTATTGACGTAAAGATTAAAATATGTGGGTGAGTATTCAAAAATGGTGACGAATTACAAAAAGGAGGATATCCTGCAAGCTGTACGCATGCATGTATTTATTGCATCGCGATGACGCTTTAGTGGCGCACTTCCATTGGGCATAAATTTATGGGCGTTGAATACTTGAATTGTTGACCAAACACGGCCCATGTTTGGGTCAGAAGGAAAATCCAAGAAATTAATCAAACAAGGCATACTCAGGTCTCTGTAGATTAAAAACATTCATGATAAGCTTTCTGGCTTCTTAAATCTCATCTATAAGCCAATACTTATCCCTGTTAGCTCTCTCTCCATAATGCAAACCAGCCAATCCCTTATGACCTTGCCTATCCCGTAGAGCCGGTCCTCTCTGGTATCTACAACACAGATTCATTGTAACTTGTTTCCAAATTTTATGTAATCACGCTGTTTTGCTGCACCTTTGCATGATTTTACGTTAGGGTTTTTTCATGTTGTTCGAGTATTTTGACTTGGGCCCTTTATTGTGTTGTGCAAGTGCAATTACTAACTTGGGTTTGTTTGAGAACTTTAAAATAACTTTAAAAAGCAGGTAACAATTGACGGAGCAATCATGAAGATACAAAACATAAGAAAACAAAGGGAAATTAATTCTCTCTGATTACAAAAAAAGAAGTCATGCAAGCCTATCCTACAATCTAGTCTAGGATTAAAAAGACAAAAAATTGGGTAAAAAAAGAGGATTAGTCACTGACCTAGTGTGTTTACAATATGGGTTTGCTGGTATTATATATGGTCATGGAACCGGATAAGACTTGCTATGACACATGCACCTGTAAGCCATGGGACATGTCTCTGCCTCTGCAATTGTTGCACAGACAAAGCTGACCATAACAAGTCGACAAGGTGAGCATGACCCACAAGCATGCGAACAATCTGGTAAGCCTGACCCGGCAATTCGATTTCTTTCCCAATATAGACTGGGTTGCGTTACTTTTCCTTCTCTCACACTCGGCTGTGATGAGGAGTGGTGATGATGGCCATGACCTGTTCATTAAACACAAATTAGTAAACTGTAAACACTAGGTTGTTTGTGATCAATATTTACAGAAAAAGGTACCATAAAGAATGAATCATACGTATGCGTTGCCGTCCTATATGTCTTCCGGACACAAAAATTGGAAAAAATAACAGAGCAATAATTGCTGAAGCAACATAAACAGAGTGCTTCATCTCTCTTGTTATGCAGAAGTAACTTCAATGGCAATGGTAGTGAAAGGAAGATTGAGAAACAGAGGACCATATATATATATATATATATAATAATATAAAGGTGGGTGACTTGTAGAAGATTGTAGCTGTATTGAATCAAATCACAGGCAAGAGTGTGTGACCAAGGAGAGTGATCACATGAAGTTGGGTGACTTGGTCACAGAGTCACAGGACTCGAGCCAAGGAAAGAATGATGACATGTACATTTTGTTGAATGAAAGAATTACTGAATTGAAATTGCTTCTTCTTTTTACGTGAACTCTCTGCGAGCTTAAGCCCAAAACGCATGGCAGCTATTAAATTAGGCACGGAAGGTCTAATGTGACTGCCATTAATGTTCTTCAGCTTTCTTTGGTTTGATGGACTTGGGCTTCCACCACCCAATTACACGCGAACTGGATCCTGGTCATGGGATTTAGGCGGGCTAAATCTAAGCTCGGCCTACTTTATAAAGCCCATACTGTTTTATTGTGTTACATAATAGAAGCCCACTACAAAAAATGAAGCCCACCCATCACTGAGACCGGTTGAACAACATTCCGGAAGGCCATAGTGGAGAAGTCAATCGGATGTCAAGTCCAGCTGGACATCACATATCGGTACGGTATCAGACGAAAATCCAAGATTAAAACCGGATTGGACAATACAAGTCGACGTGGCAAATTTGTCAGCAGCCCAAAGACTGGTCTTATCTTTCCCTGCAAAACTTCATTCTGCCATTCTGGAGTCTGGAGTCCGGACCTGATCCCATCTGGAAGCCCCACTTGACACAAGCAACACTCACTTGCAGCCATCACAAACACAGTCTCACATGGCTCTACAAGCAGCTTCTCTACTTCCTTATAATATCTTGATCCACAAAAATGTCAGTATCGGTTCAGTTTCTACTGCTTTTCTGTCTTTTCATAGAGTTTCTGGGCATGTGTAATTTGTGGGTCTTTCTCATCCATCTGATTCATTTGAAGGCGTTTGTTTTAGCAGGGAAAGTCCAATGCTTCACCCAGAGAGACTAGTTTCTCGGGGATATGGACTTCAAGCCACCCAAAAGGTGAATTCAATAATTTTTTGATAAGGAGCAAGGTATGCCTGCCTTACTATGATGTCTCTTCTCTTCTTCCATATGGTATTCTGGGCTTGCTAGTCTATGAGATTGTACTCTGTAAGAAAAGAAAGAGATTGTCAATGCAAAACCCAGAAAGTGCAGAAATTAGAAAGCAGTCTGCACATATAAAGCAATAAGATTTCTGTTTCTTTCTTTCCAATTGGATTGCATGATTAAGTGATTGTTATGCTTCTTGTAAGTTGTACGTATGAAGTTAGCTTTTTTAATCCACACACAAGAAGAAGGAATTCTGTTTCCATGGCACACACTATATACCATAGACTAAGAGGTAGGACTTTAATATATAATTCTAGGAATAGAGAGGTGCTCTGCCACAATGATCTCAACGTTTTAAATCCACACTCAGATGGCTTGCTTTGGCCCAATTGGTTCAAGAACACACTAGGAACTTTAAAGACTCAGTTTCTCTATATGTAACCAATAGGTCTCATGTTCCTAAACAGGAGAAAGTCAATAGGCTTCACTCCTAACAAAAAGACGGCTTCACTATGTTTGCAGGAATTCAGGAGAAGAGAAGTACCTCTTGGCACCATAAGAGCCCAAACAGCTACCGTAGGTCCAGCGATTGATGAGACTACAACAGAAGGAAAGAAAACTGCGAGGAAGGGCAATGTGATAATCACCGGAGCCTCCTCTGGCCTGGGTCTTGCCACAGCCAAGGCACTAGCCGAGACGGGAGAATGGCACGTAATTATGGCATGCAGAAACTTTCTCAAGGCTGAGAGGGCAGCTAAATCTGTGGGCATGACCAAAGAAAACTATACTGTATTGCATCTTGACCTTGCCTCCCTTGACAGTGTTCGACAATTCGCTGATAACTTCCATCGCTTAGGCAGACCGCTTGATGTGCTGGTTTGCAATGCTGCTGTCTACCTGCCAACAGCGAAGGCGCCATCTTTCACTGCTGAAGGGTTTGAACTAAGCGTTGGGACAAATCACCTTGGTCATTTCCTCCTTGCGCGGCTGCTGCTTGATGACATGAAACAGTCTGACTATCCGTCCAAGCGTCTCATCATTGTTGGCTCCATCACAGGTACTGGAAAAAAAACTAGTCCGCACAAATATTGATAACCTACAGTGGAAGGTCATTCTGTAAAATGACTTTTACATCAACAAAAATGTAGTGACACCTGCCTCACAACAAGAGGATGATGCTTCTGATTTTGACTCTTCTTTTCATGTTTTTCTAGGAAATACAAATACATTGGCAGGGAATGTTCCCCCTAAGGCTAACCTTGGAGATCTGAGAGGTCTTGCTGGTGGCTTGACTGGGCTTAACAGCTCATCCATGATAGATGGGGGAGAATTTGATGGTGCCAAGGCCTACAAAGACAGTAAAGTATGCAACATGCTTACAATGCAAGAGTTTCACAGGCGCTACCATGAGGAGACGGGTATTACCTTTGCTTCTCTGTATCCTGGATGCATCGCTACCACGGGTTTGTTCAGGGAGCACATTCCTTTGTTCCGCCTTCTGTTCCCGCCTTTCCAAAAGTACATTACCAAAGGTTACGTTTCAGAAGAGGAAGCTGGGAAAAGACTCGCACAGGTTAGTTGCTTAACATCACTGAGAAGTCATGAACAAATATATGATTATATGTTTGCTCGCAAGGAGTGAAGTTCAATTTTGCATTCGAACTAATTGACATTTTCCTGTTTCAGGTTGCAAGTGACCCAAGCCTGACAAAATCAGGAGTTTACTGGAGCTGGAACAAGAATTCCGCTTCATTTGAAAACCAGCTTTCTAAAGAAGCTAGCAATGCAGAGAAAGCACGGAGGTTGTGGGAGATGAGTGAGAAGCTTGTTGGCTTAGCTTGAATGAATGCAAAGATGCACTTTTGTGACCAAATACACATTAAATTTATGCATCTTATGCAGAAGGATAAAAAGGTGAGGGATTTTTAGTCGTTTCTTGCTCATATCCTTTTGGTCTCAGAGTTAATTGGAACAATTTCGACTAAAGAGCACAATGGTGTAAAACTTGATTTACACCATAGAAATACACACGAGAGATTTAGTTTGGAAACTAACCGACATGAAGGCATTTTAGGGCAGGCTCCAGCAGAGATGCAAGAGCCAAGCATTTCTTGGTTGATAAACATCCCCATCGTCTTGTTCATCATGCACCAAATTAAACATCTCAGATTCCACTAATCTCCTTTGTGGCAATGGGCAGGAGTAAAAAAACAATTTCAAAATCAAACCAGTCCCGCTGCCATGATCTGGACCACGGTACAGCCGTACAGCAAAGTGTATCTAACACTTAACCAGCACTCATACCAAATTCAGAGAAGCTTCCGACTTGATAAAATAAATGAGATCAAAACATTTAGGGATAAGTATCAAAAAAGCTCCCGAACTTTGCGTTTTGGGTCATTTTGGCCCCTAAACTTTTTTTCGGGCCAAAATGACCCCTCAACTTACAAGAATGGGTCACGTTAGCCCCTCGAGCCAATTTCCGTTAAATATTGCTGACGTGGCCGTTAGTTTGATGACGTGTAATTTTTAACCATTTGAAATGGGGCAAATGAGCCCCTGTACTCTGAAAAATGGGGCAAATGAGCCCCTGTACTCTGAAAAATGGGTCAAGTAAACCCCCAAAATTATGAAAAATGGTTCAATAATAACATTTTAGTTTCTATTTTCTAATAACAACATTTTAGTTTCTATTAAAGGGTTAATAATACAGATCGTGGGAGGACTTTTGCATCTTTAAAATCGGTGTACCAAAATTGTTAAAAATAATTTTGAAAAAAACCCCATAATATATAGTATTTAACATAATTAACCATAAACCAATACATCGCAAATTATTTTGAATCTGGAGAAAGCCCACGCTAATGGGACATTTAAAAATTGTTTGGCTCTTGGGAAATCCATATTATTATTCTAAATAGGGATAAGTATCAAAAAAGCCCCCGAACTTTGTGTTTTGGGTCATTTTGGCCCCTAAACTTTTTTTCGGGCCAAAATGACCCCTCAACTTACAAGAATGGGTCACGTTAGCCCCTCGAGCCAATTTCCGTTAAATATTGCTGACGTGGCCGTTAGTTTGATGACGTGTAATTTTTAACCATTTGAAATGGGGCAAATGAGCCCCTGTACTCTCAAAAATGGGTCAAGTAAACCCTCAAAGTTATGAAAAATGGTTCAATAATAACATTTTAGTTTCTATTTTCTAATAACAACATTTTAGTTTCTATTAAAGGGTTAATAAGGATCGTGGGAGGATCTTTGCATCTTTAAAATCAGTGCACCAAAATTGTTAAAAATAATTTTTTAAAAAAACCATAATATATAGTATTTAGAATAATAATATGGATTTCCCAAGAGCCAAACAATTTTTAAATGTCCCATTAGCGTGGGCTTTCTCCAGATTCAAAATAATTTGCGATGTATTGGTTTATGGTTAATTATGTTAAATACTATATATTATGGGGTTTTTTTCAAAATTATTTTTAACAATTTTGGTACACCGATTTTAAAGATGCAAAAGTCCTCCCACGATCTGTATTATTAACCCTTTAATAGAAACTAAAATGTTGTTATTAGAAAATAGAAACTAAAATGTTATTATTGAACCATTTTTCATAATTTTGGGGGTTTACTTGACCCATTTTTCAGAGTACAGGGGCTCATTTGCCCCATTTTTCAGAGTACAGGGGCTCATTTGCCCCATTTCAAATGGTTAAAAATTACACGTCATCAAACTAACGGCCACGTCAGCAATATTTAACGGAAATTGGCTCGAGGGGCTAACGTGACCCATTCTTGTAAGTTGAGGGGTCATTTTGGCCCGAAAAAAAGTTTAGGGGCCAAAATGACCCAAAACGCAAAGTTCGGGGCCTTTTTTGATACTTATCCCTTCTAAATACTATATATTATGGTTTTTTTAAAAAATTATTTTTAACAATTTTGGTGCACTGATTTTAAAGATGCAAAGATCCTCCCACGATCCTTATTAACCCTTTAATAGAAACTAAAATGTTGTTATTAGAAAATAGAAACTAAAATGTTATTATTGAACCATTTTTCATAACTTTGAGGGTTTACTTGACCCATTTTTCAGAGTACAGGGGCTCATTTGCCCCATTTTTGAGAGTACAGGGGCTCATTTGCCCCATTTCAAATGGTTAAAAATTACACGTCATCAAACTAACGGCCACGTCAGCAATATTTAACGGAAATTGGCTCGAAGGGCTAACGTGACCCATTCTTGTAAGTTGAGGGGTCATTTTGGCCCGAAAAAAAATTTAGGGGCCAAAATGACCCAAAACACAAAGTTCGGGGGCTTTTTTGATACTTATCCCAAACATTTATAAAACTCGAAAGATATGCAATGAGATCAAGAGCTGATTATTATTATACATAAGCTTGAAATGCCAGTACAAGGCATCGTGGGAGAAGCTATTTCTACCAGTATTAATCGTCGTACTTCTTGGTACTTTCAAGAATGAAATAAATGTCAACAAAAGTAAACTTGCAAAATAGAGAAGAAATAACCTTCTGATAAAGCAAGAAGGCCACTAGCGCCACCGTCCCACTTGAGAAAGAATATCCCACAAAAATGTTTCCGTTTTACTTAGGCTCTCTCAAGTGATACTTTCTACTTCAAATGATCAAAGGGCCGAAGCTCGACTCCCATAGAATACAGCAACTGGGAACAGGCAATAATATGTCACTAGGACAGAACAGAAACAAAGTTCAGAGCAAACAAAGTTAAGGAAAAGCATCAAAACAGAACAGGGAAAAGGTATTCCATCCAGGAAAAAAAAAGATAATTTAGAAATATCATAGCAATTCAAACGTTAGGTTTCCAAGAAATAATATACACCTCGTATCCACGTATGTCTGGCCATCTTTCGAGATACAAAACGATAAAACTGAGTTCATCAAGATTTATGAGGCTAGGTACTAAAAGATAACTCATAGTACATATGTTGAAACACTGACCAATGATATGCAAAAATGAGGAGAGTCTGTAAACCTAGAAGCTCGCAAGTAACTATGGCTTAATATTTTCAGCAGCACTTTCTTCCTTCCCCATGGCAACCACAACTTTCTTCAAGATGGCTTCAGTTGGCTGGTGAGAGTTCTCCACTGCCTTCGAGATTGTTTGCCATTTCTCACCATGCTTGGGTTCTGCAGCAATGCTTCTCTTTATCACATCCTTCTGATTCTCCTCTGTCCCATGCTGAAGCTCAAACTTATAGTATAACGCCCAAAAATCCCCAATATCCGGAGCAAGGGTCACTGCCCTGTTTAGCCAGATTCTAGCTTTGTCCACCTTCCTTTCATGCCAAAATAGCTTTCCCACTACAGCAAAGACATGGGGGTCATGATCACACTTCTTCACGGCATCCTGACTCTTGGATTTACGCTGGGGACGTGGAGTCATTTCAATAGATGTAGCCCACAAGATACCACTGTTTGGACAATCCTGCAATGCTTTTGCCATCAATATATCAGCTTCCTTCTTATTCCCATGCCTTGATTCAGCTCGAACAGCAGCAAGCCAAAGTTCAGGGTTCTGAGGATTCTTCTTCCGAGCGGTGGTGAGTATTGCTCGAGCTTTACTAAGTCCATTCATCCTCTCTTCGAGATTAGCAAGAGAAAGCCATAGGACTACACAATTAGGACAGTGCTTCAACCCCGATTCATACATTTCTTTTGCTCGATCCAAATGACCAAGACGTTCCTCAAGCTGCCCAAGCATTAACCACAATTTGAAGAATGAAGGGAAGCGTTTCAACCCTTCATCAAGCAATCTTCGCTCCTCCTCGGTGTTTCCAAATTCCCTCTCAACAATGGCGGATTTCATCCATACTCTTTCCGTGCCACCTCTTTCTCGAGCCTTAGCAAGAAGTATTCTCGCTCTTTCGGGCTCATGGTTCTCAAATTCCAGCTTAAAAGCTGCAAGCCAAATCTCTTCTGAATTAGGAATAGCAGCATAAGCTTCTTGCAGAATTGCACGAGCAGCAGGCACATCCCCAGCAAGCCACTTCTCTTTAGCACCCATGAGCCAAAGAACTTCAGCTTGCGGCCTGTAAGTAACTGCTTTCCGGAGCAGTGCATCAAGAGACTCTCTAGTTCCATGACTCTTCTCAAGTTGAGCTGCCTTGAGCCAAATACTCTTCTTAGTCAAGAACACAGTGAGGGCATGAGCATAAATAGCTCTAGCTGTCTCAATAGAACCCCTCTTCTTGCACTCTTCTGCATCAGCCACCCATGTCCTCTTCCTGTCTTCGTCCTCCACTCCAATCCCAATGGTATTATGTACAATAGCCTGGCAAGTCACCACAGAGCCTGCACGTTCGGCTGCCTCAGCCTCCTTCATCCAAGCCTCCCTATCAATCACCAATCCTTCTCTTTGCAGAGCCCTTATACCTCTCTCGATAATCTTACTAACCATAGAAGTATTCCCATTTGCCTCCTCCAACTTCGCGGCTGTTATCCAAATTGCAGGTTCCTTCGACAACTTCTCCCTCGCTCTATTAAGCACCTTCTTCGCACTATCATAAGTCTCCAATCTTGCTAAAGCCAGCCACAATTCCACATGTAATGGACAACATTCCACGGCCCTATGGAGCAACAACCTAGCATCCTCCTCAGTCGCCAACTCCACCACTGCCTTCCACAGCCTCACAGAATCTGGGATATGCTCCAACCCCTTCCTCAACACCCTACTTTTGTTTGAATCATCATGCTCCAGTTTCGCTGCCTGCAGCCAGAGCTTCACCGAATGTGGAATGGATTTCACTCCCTTGGCAATAACTGCCTTTGCCTCATCAGGGCTAGAAAGTCTACAAGCCTCCAACCACACATCCTCACTTTTCGGACACTCCTCGCAACCTTTCTGTATCAACTGCCTTGCCGTCTGAATCTTCCCTGCCACCTCCTCTAACCTTGCCGCAGCAATCCACCCAGGCGGGTGCTTCGGGTTAGTCTGAGTGACACTTTTCAACAACAGCCTCGCCTTCTTAATATCTGAAATCTCAGCATCACTTGTAATTTTCATGCTCTTCAAATCAGTCAAATAGCCTTTGGGATCCACCACTGTTAACCCCGAAACAGAGTCTGATAGCCTATCCAGTTTCAGCGACAGAACAGTCCCTCTACCCTCACCTACAGCAGTCAAATCCGTAACTGGAGTCTGTGCCCAAGGTGTCTCCGCCCCTCCCGCAGCCCGACTCCTTGGGTCCAACGCCGTGACATGCTCCTGCTCCTGCCTTGCTTTCTCAAGAAGCGTATCAGGAACCGGCACAAAGCTCTCAAATCGCTTTTTCTTGTTCCTGAACGAATAATCCCCAATCTCCGGAATGTTATCCCATTCCTGAGCTGACATCGTGTGCAACTTCCTCTTCAAATCAGCGAACTGCTCTGTAATCTTGGGATTCGACGCACGGTACTTCTCAATTTCCTCCTTCAATCTCGCCTCCCTCCTATCCTTCCGCCGCGAATCCATCCGCTTATCAATCTCCTCCCAAACTGCATCAGCCTCCTTGTCGTCCTCATCGTATTCCGCCGACGCAAACAATCCTACATCATTCCCTTCAAATTCATCGAACTTCTGGTTCTCATCGTAACCCTTCTCTTCACCCTCATCTTCGTCCTCATCCTCCCCAGGCTTTCCGCGTCCTCTCCCGGCACCGACTCCTGGCGCTGGAGCTCCCCCAATAGTTGTTGCAGATCTGTCAGGCAAATCTGGGGCAGCACGCGCAGGACCAATATCAGACCGGGTAGTAAACCCGGTAGCACCACGTCCGAAACCGGCGACATAGTTCGGAGGAGGCTTGGAATTCTGGAAATCGTGGCGGGGCTTGGGTGGGGCAGGAGGGGGCTGGGTGCCACCGAAGAGGGGAACATGGAGGGAGACGGTGGAGAAGCGAGTGATCCCGAGTTGGGTAAGGACAACTGAGTCTGAATCGGAAGAATCACGAGTCGGTAGGAGGAGGCGTTGCAGAGAGATGGGGATGTGGAAATGAGATTGAATGGCTTCTTTGAGGGCGTAAAGGGTGGTGGTGTTTGGGTTTAGGTTGAGAGATAGGGTTTTGGAATTGGGGGTTGTAATCAAAACCATAGCTGTTGGAGAATTAGGTTTAATCGATCAGTGAAGGTTGTGAGACAATATAAAAGGTTTCTGGCTGCGACAAAACCGACGTCCAGCTGCAAACAGTCATGGCGTCATCGCGAAGAAGCACATATGGGCTTTTAGTCCCATAGGAATTACGATGATCGAATAGATTGGGCTCCAGCCCAAGATACGACGGCAACTGACATCCATGGGCCGAGTTTATAAGAGTTGTTTGAATACGGCACCACATTTTGGCAATCACAAAAATGGAGCTAAAATCAATGGAGAGAGACTTGATTGATCAACGCACTAGAAATTTGATGATTAAGATGATTAGGGTTTGTCATCTGTTTAGATCAGAGTATGTCTCATAGAGTATAAGCTCTTGTAAAGCGTAAAAGCTGAGAGTGTCTGACAGTATGAATGACAGAATATAAACTAACGTATACTCTGAAACAAACAAAGTTTTGATGATTAAGATGATTAGGGTAGCAACTAGCAAAACTCTCAGGTGAGAATAATTGAATTTGTTAGATTTAGATTAAATTAAATTTATTAATAAGTTATAAGTACAAAATTTAGATTTAAAGATACAGATTTTGTCTTATTTTAAATTGGATTCGAGTCTAAACACAAAAATCTTATCGGAATCTTGACTAATTGGATTATATTCCAATTTAGATGTCCGAATTAAATCAATTTTGATACAATCAATTAAATGTATACAAAAAATCCAAATCAATTCATATATAAACATGCAAATATTCCTTAAACACCAATCCAAAACTAACTCAAAATGGGTATTTTTCCCACCGCTGCACTTAACAAGTCATACGACTTTTCTTGGTGGTATATCTATGTCAATTCCACTTAGAATGTTGTAGGCAGACGTAATGATGCGGCTGCAAAGTGGTGTCCTTTAATTTATTTTCATCAGCTCAAGTTAATAATTGATAAACAAAACAGACTTAGGAAAAGGAAATTTTCAAAACGACACGCATTGATGGACAAGCACAGCGATGCAAGCAATGTACTAGATTAATAGGAGTCAAGAGTCCGTCATCTTTGCTTGAACAAAAATAGTAGATGAATTCCCGAAGCGATGACTGAGGAGGAAGACTAACAAACATGGTAACAGCTGCGAGTTCTTGAAGTCGCCTCGAAAGCGCCATTAAACCTTATTTAAAGTAGGAGGTCAAGGCTTCGTGATTTTGACGTTTTTCTAGCTATTAAACGGTAGATAAGCCAAAGAAGTGGCAAATGACTTGCTTGCTTGTCTGAACAGAATTAGAAAAAGCCCCACTTGCGTTTAAATACTGTTGCTGCTCTGGTCTTTCTTTTTGGATCTAGGAAAGAAATCCCAGATCCATGGCTTAACCCCCAGCCGCCAGAGCTTCTGGGTTTGCTGTATCTCTCCTTTTTTGGATTGGGGGAATACAGGGGAGAGAAGGGTGTAGGAGAAATGGGAATGGCGAGTGTCCAAGAAAATGGGAGGACAGAGATGGCGTTGGCAGGGGTGTCTCTTGGGACCAAGAACAAATACAGGAGAATGGATTCTGAGTTACCTGAGGATGTTGACGATGCTTCACATCATCATTATCAAGACAGGAGTAGCAGTACCAGAAAATATGTAATAGCCTGTGCTGTTTTCGCTTCTCTCAATAATGTTCTTCTTGGATATGGTAAGTTGCTGCTATTTACATTGTTCTTTACACTAATACTCTCTCTGTTTGTGGCCTAATGCGGTCTGCCTTTGATCTGTCTACCCTTATGCTCTATTGATTTGAGGCCAATTGCTTCCTTTGGTGATTTTTTTATGTTGTCTAATAAAAGGATGGTGAAAATTTTCAAACCTAAATCAAGTTAGGATATGAAGTTTGAATTTTTTTCAGCTATCAAGGGATTTGAATTAACTGCTTTACCTTACCGACTGAGAAAAAATCATAGGGCAGCCTCTTCCAATTCAATAAATGCCACATTCCACTACTCTGGGAGTTATGCATGTGCATCTATGTTAGAATCGTAACTGAGGTCCCCTTCTTGACAGAGCTAGACTCCTATGCAGATCTTACGTATTTAGCATGATAGGTATAACGGATCTTTTGTGCTAGACATTGCAATATCACTGAAATCTGGTCTGGAAGAAGCATATTTGAATTATGCTTACGCGTCCATTAATTTCTCACTCGTCAATCCATCTGCTCCACCATCGGTTTACGCTGTTTTTTTTTATTCTTCCCGATATTAGTTATCTCCTATTTAATTGAACTACCCTATCCCACATACAACTGCACTCCTGCATCCGATCTTGTGAGTGGCATTCCACTGACTCTAGGATGGAAGGAGTATCTGTTGTGTATTAGGTCAGACACTCAGACAGAATAGTGTGTAAGAGCCTTGCAGACCACAAGAAATTAAGAAATCATTAAGGATTTTGGATTATTGCAGAGAAATTCAGTCATGATCCTGTATTTTGTTGCTTGGTTTGCATATTTTCCTCGTTCCCATGCAGCCAAGGAATTGAAGTCTTTCTTCATCCCATAATCGCTTTTGTTCTGTTTATGGAACTCCAATATCCGTTGATTAGCTTCTAATTTTTCTTTTTCTTTTTTACTTTTTTGTGTGTGCAGTGTGTTATGTGTACAATAGAATTATAAACAAGTCAAACCATATACTTGTTTTTATTGTTTTCTCTTGTGTATTGGAAGAAATGCTATAACAATTGAGCAATTTGGTTCAATTTGCAGATGTAGGCGTCATGAGTGGAGCCATCATATTCATTCAAGAAGATTTAAAGATAACTGAAGTACAGGAAGAAGTACTTGTCGGCATTCTGAGCATCGTTTCCCTTTTTGGTAGTTTGGCTGGTGGAAGAACATCCGATATTATTGGTAGAAAATGGACAATGGGTTTAGCTGCAATTATCTTCCAAGTTGGTGCAGCTATAATGACACTTGCGCCTTCATTTCAAGTGCTAATGATAGGAAGATTATTGGCTGGAGTTGGAATAGGCCTCGGGGTCATGATTGCTCCTGTCTATATAGCTGAGATATCACCCACTGTAGCTAGAGGCTCACTTACCTCCTTCCCAGAGATTTTTATTAATTTCGGTATCTTACTTGGATACATTTCCAACTATGCATTTTCAGGTCTTCCAGTGCATATAAGCTGGAGAATAATGCTTGCTGTGGGAATTTTGCCCTCAATCTTCATTGGATTTGCACTTTTCATAATCCCTGAGTCACCGAGGTGGTTGGTCATGCAAAATCGAATTGAAGAAGCAAAACTGGTGTTGCTGAAAACAAATGAGAATGAGAGGGAGGTGGAGGAGAGACTTGCAGAAATACAACTAGCTGCTGGTTTTACTAATGGAGAGAAGCACGAAGAGAAAGCTGTATGGCGGGAACTGTTGAGCCCTTCTCCGTCAGTTCGATGGATGTTGGCCGTTGGTTTTGGAATCCAGTGTTTCCAACAGATCACAGGAATAGATGCAACTGTTTATTACAGCCCTGAAATCTTCAAAGAAGCTGGAGTTGAGGGCAAGTCAAATCTTCTTGCTGCAACAGTTGCTGTGGGTATCTCGAAGACGGTCTTTATCTTGGTTGCTATATTTCTCATTGACAAACTTGGCAGAAAGCCCTTGCTCTACATAAGCACAATTGGAATGACTATTTGTTTATTTAGCCTGGGGCTATGTCTCTCATTACTAGGAAAAGGGCAGGTTGGGATTGCTTCAGCAATTTTATTCGTTTGTGGGAATGTGGCTTTCTTTTCAGTTGGGATTGGCCCTATTTGCTGGGTTTTGACATCTGAAATATTCCCATTGAGGCTGCGTGCCCAAGCAGCAGCACTTGGGGCAGTGGGAAATAGGCTTTGCAGTGGCTTGGTTGCCATGTCTTTCCTTTCCGCTTCCCGTGCAATTACAGTGGGTGGAACATTCTTCGTTTTCTCAGCATTTTCAGCTCTCTCCGTTGTCTTTGTTGTGGGAATGTGGCTTTCTTTTCAGTTGGGATTGGCCCTATTTGCTGGGTTTTGACATCTGAAATATTCCCATTGAGGCTGCGTGCCCAAGCAGCAGCACTTGGGGCAGTGGGAAATAGGCTTTGCAGTGGCTTGGTTGCCATGTCTTTCCTTTCCGCTTCCCGTGCAATTACAGTGGGTGGAACATTCTTCGTTTTCTCAGCATTTTCAGCTCTCTCCGTTGTCTTTGTTTACACAATCGTTCCCGAGACAAAAGGAAAGTCACTAGAGCAGATTGAGTTGCTCTTTCAAAGTGAAATTGGAGGGCTAGCAAGTGAAGTGGAACTAGGTGATGTTCAGCATCTTGTGCAGAAAGAGTAACTAGGAGCCGGTAGAGTTCATACTTTGTGTCAATATTTTTCAGTTCCTCTAGCCAGGTAATTGGATCGAAAGACACTCACAAATCATATTAAGTTGATGATTTGCTAGCATTTCATGAGAGCCCACATAAAGGAGTTGTGAGTTGAGTTTAACACTGCTGGTGCCTGTAGCCAGAGTATAAATGTAGAGGCAGCCAGAGGCGGAGAGGAGTATAACGTCATTCACTTTTATACTTGTCAATCAGAAGCATTCCAAACTTCGTTGTGAGTTGTACCGTTCCTTTTGTAGGATCTGTACCCTAAAATCCGTATGAAAATTCTATCTGCCATGGTATTACATGGATTGTTAGGCAGACCATGTCCCTTGTTTCTGTCTGATCTTCATGACCTCTTAATTATAAAGTTTGCCATCACAAGAGATGGATTGAATTTTGATTGAATTTTGTGCACCAACAGGAAGCCACCTTAAGATTGTCCAGGTTTGTGATTATTTCAGTTTGCTTCATTGCAGGCTTCATCTCAATTATTTTCAATGAAATAGGAAACGTGTTGCGTAATTTGGTTAGTACTTCACAGGGATGTGATGTAGTGGAGGCTGGTTAGAACTATGGAATAACAGTCCTGCGCAAGGTCTCCTGCTCACTTTTCCGAAAAAATACGTTACTAATGCCTGTATCAGTCTATCAGTTGAAGTATGTAATACTCCAATGCATTAATGAACTTCACGATGAAGTTCCATGATAAACAACCTGTGTGTTTAGTTACCGTTCCACATTTTGAGGAAGTGCAACTGTAAAAGCCAAGACAAAAAGTGACATTATTAACATACAGAATGCACATATAACTAAGCACAACTGCTGAACCAGGGAAAATTTTTAACCCCTTGCTTATTGCGTTCAAATCTTTAATTGCTCCACCATTGTACGTCCATACTCACATTAGCCCACCTTGAATTTGAAACAAGCTGTCCTTTTTAGATGAGCTTCACAACTCTGATTTCACTACTCTCTCCAAAACGTCACCCTGTGCATGTTTGCTAGCCTAAAAAACTAAGTTACATTATGGTTGGGTCACCACCTGTGGTCTAGTGCTAAAAAGCTAGAATCAATCAAGATCAAGTAAAATAAGAATATATTGAGAGAGTTCAAGCCATGGGGACCAAGAAATATAAAAACAAAAATTCAAAACTTTAGGGCAAGAACACCATATATTTCGCCCATTGTGATGCAAAACCTTCATAATTAATGCAACAAAGTCATAACTTTCATTCCAGCAATGTTAAAGTTCTGACGAAATTCAATGTTCTGAGATAGCAATGTTATGATTTCTTAGTATTTACAACAATGAATAGAAAATAGAAGGCACCGACCTACAGAGACGCCAATATCAGTATCAGCAACCTGTTTCTTGCGAAGCTTCCTCTCCAAACGTGCAGCTATCCATATCGTCCCCAAAGGCCCTTTCTTTGCCAATATAAACTGTGAATAAAACATCCCTCCCTAAACCAACGGACCTATTTCTCATACAACTTTCACATCCAAATCATCCTATTTTACAGTCCTACACAAATACCAATACAGATGTAGAACTTAAATAAGGGGAAGGAAAAATCAAATTCACAACATATAGCAAACCCTAAATACAACTTTAACTAGCATCCCAACTAGCCAAATATCCTAAAAAGAAACAAAAAAAAGGATTCAAACTCAAGCAATTTACTTAATCTTCAAAACAAGTCTTAATTTTGAGATGACACCAATTTTTCTATACTTCTCCTCCAAAATCCCTAATTTTTAATTTAACTCCAGTATCGAATGACCACCTCAAAAGGAAGAAGAACACCTTCAAATTCTAGAACACTACAAAATTCACTGCAGGAACCCTAAGTCATACAGAAAGTAATCTGCCAAATTTTCCCAAAAAGACCAAAGAATTCCACTTGAGCCCGCTTTTGACTTACTTCACTTACGGAAGGACCCAAAGTAGCTCTAAACACCGAAATCAGAACATCCTTCGAAGCTTCAAAACATGGTAAAAATACAAAAAGGCTTCATTTGACCAAAACTTGCAGAATTTACATTCATGACCTGGAGAGTCAAACCGTAATACTGCCATCCAAGTAGTGTAGCAGAAAATCATTGGAGAACAAACAACATCCGCTTAATGGGAGAGACGCGAGACGGACAGAACACGGATGTGTGAGTTCCTAATCCAAGCCGTAGGAAAACAACAGAGAATTCAAAATCAGAATCAATCAGTTAAGCACCCAAAGTTCCATATTTTGAGTATCATACCAACGCCAGTAGAGCTATTTTCCCAAAAAGATGGTTAAAGAGGAAAATTGCGATAATTAAATATTCTATTAGATTAACTGCTTATAACTTATTTTTGTTAAAAAAGAAATCAACCCAACAGAAATATTTCATAAAAAAACACATCTGAACAATAAAGGTACTACAAAGTAACCCATAGACATCCTTCAACCAAAGAGAAAAAAGAACACCATTGAACAATACACAAATGTCAAATGCACTATCAAAAGCAAACAGAAAGGACATTAGCTTTGAGATCAACAATAAAAATCAAAGCAAGTTAATTGCAGCTTATTTAGTATTCAAGCTGAGTATTACATCAAACGGGGTAATGAAGTTGGGGTTCTTTTCCTTTTCTTTTGGATGAGGGTTACCACTCAGCCTAACCCTCTCAAATTATCCGTCAATCCCGAAGTCCAATAAACTACCAGGGGGTCAATCAAACAGTACAACTCTTCCCAAAAGGATAAAAATCTACAAAAATGAAAAGCTTAAATGATTCATCAATTCCCCAGAGCGGCGATGTGAGTATAATAATCAGTAAACAGGTCCTGGAGAAAAATAATCAAGCTACTCGTCGTCCCCTGGATCAAAATCTCTGACTTTCACATCAGCATCTTCCCCATACTGAATGCAGTTGTCAATTTGAGCCAATACATATTGAATGCTGTGCAAGGAAAATTTAGACAATACTATGAAACGATAATTGTTAATCTTCACTTCCTTCCAGAGTACTTCAAAGATAATACACAAATAGGGGAAATAACTTCCAGTAGAGATCAAGTCACAAAAAATCCCTGGAAATTCGACGACGCATTGTTCTAATGAACAATCAATGCATCATCTATAATCCTGAACCACAATCTAAAGAAAATACATTTACTATTCACCAACATCATTATTCACAAATGTCAAACACAATGATATCAATACGACATTAAGTTCCAGGTTTTCAGCATTCCAGAAAGAGAGCAGAATAGGCAAAAAAATAAAAGGCATAATAAATATATATATATATATAGAGAGAGAGAGAGAGAAAGAACCTGCTCTCCTTCCTCAAGTCAAGTGGGATAAAGCTCACCATGCTATAACCATCAACCTGACAACCAATAATATAGCAAAAAATAAGCAATCCTAGGAAATACCAGTATGGGCCAAACAATCTGAGAAAAACTGTCTACAGTATACTCATGTCACGTGATAAGAGGATGAAATTGCAAAGGTATACAATAAAAAATCATAATGCGAACACCAAACTAAATACAATTATAAGACCAAACACCAGACAAAAAAAACTGATTAGTATCAACTTCAGGAAAACCTTGTCATAAAGAATTAGATAAGTTTATTGCCTCTACGTAACTTACCAATTCGATTAAGGTTTTATTTAGTTTTGCAAACTGAGGGGCCATGCGCTCATTCAACTCTGACAACAAAACTCGAGGCTCTGGATTCAAGTAGCTAGATTGAAGAAATAAAGTAATTATTATAATAAGGAAAATTAAAGTATATAGAGGGAAAAAATGTGTACAAATTGGAGATTACAAAAAAGGGATGAAGCGACCCACTCTTCAAGATCCCTTTTGTTGGTTACAAGATCCATTTTCGAAAGGATATTGACATGAGGTAATTCAAGCTGCACCATAGCAGAAAGAGATGCCATGCATCCACTTATGAACTTGGTCACATCTGTGATGAACTGGCGCAAAATAAGATAATACTCTTAAGTGACAGCATAGCAAGTAATCACGGACGACAGCGGTACTGCCAGTAAGAAAGGAAACAACTCAAACAAGGTACCCAAGGAAACAAATATTGACAAACCTGTGAATCAAGCAAGTATACTGCACAAACATTGAAGTTTTTACGTTTCAAATGCTCCACAAAGTTCCGGAGCACTGGCACATGTGAAAAAAGTTCTATCTGACCTGATAAAGTTTGATGGTCAGAAGAATCAATGAAACATTTAGCAGTCGAGAAACATGCAAATAAGAAAGAATAGTGGGCCATTCACATTCTACTATTTAATTGCACCATTCTGTGAGTGTTACCGTGTTAATTCTGTATGGATCATTATTTTCTCAAGAAGAAATTAGGGCATTGAGCTAACCTATTAACATCTTCTACCCAAAAAATTGAGTAGGGTGATCTAACATAATTTATTTTTAAACACTTTCTCCAGAGGATAGAAAAATCATGTGCTCCAATAACTTAGTCGAGAACTCCAGATCATTTGTATCACACTTTATCCAAAATAATAAAAGAAAAATCTAGATCTTTGTTCCAATCAAATAATATTGCCGACAGTAACTCTAACTTCGATTATATTACCCTTCATCAGGAATTCGGGATCAAATGAATTAACTCTAACTTCAATTATATTACCCTCCATCAGGATCAATTGAATTAGCAATTTAGCATATCTCAATAAATAACAACTGATACTTGATCTAACTCGTGCTCTAGCAAAAGTAAATTAAGCAAGGAAACCATATTAGATACATAAAAGAAATGAAACTAGATGCAGACAGCTACCGATACCTGGACAGTCAAAAACTAGATAGTCATCGTCCAAGTAATTGTCCAATTCCTCCGTCAACCAGTCATCAAGGTTGTCTTCAAGATGTCTGATTATGGAGATTAAGGCAATACAAATCTTGCACCGTATATTGATAGTGATGGATTGAAAGGGTTTTCTTAGAATAACAAATATTTTTGAATGGAATTCTTGCTAGGGATAGATTGAAAGGGTTTTCTTATAATAACAAATATTTTTGAATGGAATTCTTAGGATAGAGAAATGAAATCCTACCCTCTTATGGCTTGTAAGATTGCAGTGGCCTAAAAGGACCCAAAAAAAAAACTCAAACAAACAAAGGATACTCCATGCAATATAACAGACCACCATTAGGACCCAATCCAAACTCCTCCATTACATCATCTAATGATATGAGTTCCCTAATATCTGCGCACAAACAAAAACAAACCTTTCATTTACCAATCTCTTCGATATAAAATTTAGCGTTTCAACTTCACTAAAGAAGAAGAAAAAAAAAAGTGATCTTCCTACTGCTTCTCACCCATGGCCACAGGATAGTCAAAATTCTCAGCAGCAGGATCAAGGTTCACGATATGTACAGTCCTTCCAACAGTTTCACAGTGCTGGTACAAATTAGTGCAATACGTTGACTGATTCAAAAAACCCATAGAAAAAAGTCACAATCCCTTGCAGATGCAATATAAAGATTGAAGCTTTGGCAAGTGAACAACCCCAATAAGAGTATCTGAAAAAAAAGAGTACCTTTCCACTGCCCGCAGGGCCAATAACTAGCTGAGCGTAGCCCATGATATCTTCCTCAAAAGGCTCTTGCGAGGTCAAAAATAACAAGAAACAAACCGAAGGCGCCAAAAGATACAATAATCAGGAGGGGGCGCGGCGCAGCAAAAACAGGTGATACGCAGGGATCCGTGATTGAAAGCGCTAGCGTTTCGACATCGGTTTTATGTTATTCAGTAGTGTGCGGGCCGTCAACAATTGGATAGTCTTGAGGTATAATTTAGGGTTTGTCTTTTTAATCTTGAAACAGATT
The DNA here is from genome assembly GCA_963580455.1 of Euonymus europaeus. Classification (NCBI taxonomy): domain Eukaryota; kingdom Viridiplantae; phylum Streptophyta; class Magnoliopsida; order Celastrales; family Celastraceae; genus Euonymus; species Euonymus europaeus. Next base: position 2,262,273 of record OY756964.1, read on the forward strand.
TTTCAAAAATCAACTTTTGGGTGGACTTGGAAGCGGTTCTCGTGTGGTTTTTTATTTTTATTTTGTATGAGTAGTTTTTGTTGAGTAAAATTGGCAAGTATAGAATGTCGAATCCACAAAGATTGATTAGAATTGTTAAGTAACGATTATGATTAATATCAAATTCTATTTGAATAAAATATTGAGAAGTTGATTAAATTAAATAGCAAGAAAGTAATAAATAAAATATTAATCAATTAAAATGACACTAGGACGTCTAATTTCACCATCATCAATCTTATCTTAATCCGTTGGCATTTTAATCTCAATTATTATTCATGTTGATAGACGACTTTCCTTACCCTATTCAATACTTCATTCCTAGTTATATATTTTGTCATGCAAAATTCGCAAGTGTACGAATCGCTCAAGTAATATAATGATGAATAGAATGTCGAACCCACGAAAATTAATTAAATTACTAAGTAACGATTATGGCTAATCTCAAATTCTATTTGAACAATCGAATATTGAGGAGTTGATTAAACTAAATAGTAAAAAAGTAATAAACAAAAAATTAATCGACTAAAGGGCACTAGGGCATCTATCAATCTTATCATAATCCTTTGACATCTTAATTTCAATTATTATCCACGTTGATCGTCGACTTTCCCTAACCTATTCAATACTTCATTTCTGGTTATATCAAAAATATTTCTATCACCAACCTATATTATTCCTAACATTCATATTTAAATAATAAAAATTTATTAAGTTTTATGAAAAATCATGCATCTATTGAAAGAAACAATTCTAAATAATCTTCTTCCAGTCTCATGTTTAACATTGAATAATTCAAATATTGACCAAATATTTAGAAGCATTAAACACACCAATAGATACACAATCAAAGAACAATAATGATGAATTAACAAACACCAAATCTATTACTTTAAGTAATCTTGGGACTCAACAATGCTAATCACGAGCCTATGTCATCCTGATTTTTGTGGTCAAATGTCACATGGGATCTTGATCGCGTGACACATTGGATGAGTTAGTTTTGAGTCAATAATTACATAACCACAATTTCAGTTGTTGGTAAAGTGGAATGGTGATTGAGTGTTGATATAATGCTCATCCACCACGCATATGTCCCTTCATTTGCCTAATACATTTCACCTGTTAATTCTGTTTCTCAAGGCTGTCCACATACTCATAATCAATATCTATAGAACCAAAATATAAATTAGAAAAAGACTGAAAAGTACATAGACATTGATGGAGATGTTTTGGTTTGCGTAAAACTTAGCCAGTGATTAGCAGATACTGATTAGAAGTAATTTTGATCATCATATTTTCTTCAATGTCGGTGGCAGGTTTTTCTTATAGGGAAGGACCTTGGTGCCATACCAGCATACATGCTATCAGTCGTACACTCTGAGAGGCTTTATGGGTTGGTAACACTAGGTGTTCCTTTCATTATACCAGGTCTTACTTCTCTTCAAACTGGTCTCATGCCTACAGGTTTATATGTAACAAGGTGGGAGGTACAAAATCAGGAACTTCTCAATGCTTTCAATCCCCACAACCACAGACATTCTGCTAATTACTTGTGATTTCAAACTAATAAAAGGAGCCAGGGCGGGCTGAAGCAGATTTTGGCCGCTTAGATGTTAAAACAGTGGTTAAAAACATCTACATTCTCTTCTCCAGAGCCGAGCTTCCTATAGCTAGTGATGACCTGCAGGAGATAACGGACATGGCTGACCCTTCAACTCCTCTTCCGCCATGGTTCTCGGAGGAAAATCTTGAAGTTTTTGGATCCTTGTATGAGAAGTCTGGCTTTCTTTTTCCATTGTAGGTTCCATACAGGTAATTCCCTCTTCACAACTTTAGAACTCGATCTTAAAATATATCAAATTCACTATAGTTCTGCCGATGCTAATAGCAGTTGGTCTCATTATGAGTAGGAGCATGAAATTGGACTGTGGAATAACTGATCCCCAAGTCTCAGCTCCAGCACTGCTAATCATGGGTGAGAAGGATTATGTCCTAAAGATTGCAAGGATGGAAGAGTTTGTAGGGGGTGGGCAAATTAAGCATATTATGCCAAACTTGGATGTTACGTTCCTCGCATAAGGGAGCCACTTCGTTAATGAGCAACTTCCAGAACAAGTGAATGCACTCATCATCAGCTTCCTCAACAAAAATAGCATATGAAGATGATGAAATGAACCCAAAATGTGTGCCACATTATCTACGTCGTCCGTCTAAATGAGTGATTCGTTCTCCCTTCGTTGTCTCTTTGGTCAGAAATAACACTCCTTTAATGAATAATTCGTGAATAGTTTATGTTACCAGATTATCTTGATTCTAGCTAGAGGTGGCACAAAAACATCGGTTTTGGGTCACCTTATGTTGTGATGGTATTCTCTGTATGATGCTGATGTATGAGATTTCGACAATCTAGGTTCGTTTAAGTACTCTAAATGGCAGTCAAAGTTTGAGAGTGTCAATGTTGACTTTTTATTTATTTTTAATTAGTTTTTATTTTTTTTGTTAATTAATTTTATTTTCGTTAATTAGTTTCGTTAATTAGTTTTTATTAGTTTTTCGTTAATTAGTTTTGTTAATTAGTTTTTTTTTTCGTTAATTAGTTTTGTTAATTAGTTTTTATTTGAATGTCCTTGATAGTCTTTTAACTGCGTTAGAATTTTCAATGTCGTTTTATATCCCATGAGATCTCATACGCTATTTCATTGCATTATTACAATGAAATAACATATTCTATTACAATGTAATGCGTATATTACAATGAAATAGCTTATGGGATCCCATGAGATATATATCATTTTCGTAGAATTTTATATGTTTAAAAGATTATTGTTTGCTAGACTTGAAAACTTTTGTCGTTTTTTTTATTAGGATCGTTTGGTAGAGCATATGGTAGTTTATACGTTTCTTTTATCCACTCAGAAATTTATATGTTTGATTCACTCATGTCAGCACGCACACTGAAAAATTCTCTCAATTTCCTTTATTATCCCTATCTCTCATACATTTGTCTTCTTGTATCTCAAAATATATGTTAAATTTCAATTGTGTCACATTGTTATAATATTTAGTATCGTTTGGTAGAGCTTATGGTAGTTTATACGGTTCTTTTCTCCACTCAATGATTTATACGCTTTACTCATTCATGTCAACACGCACACTAAAAAATTATCTCAATTTCTTTTATTGTCCCTGTCTCTCTCATACATTTGTCTCTTATCTTTCAAAATATATGTTAGATTTTAATTGTGTCATCTTGTTATAAAATATATGTATGTCAGGATTTGAATTGGTTTAGATTTTTGAACATTTTGATGGATTAGAATTTGAACAACTAATTCAAACGATATTTTTTTTTATTTTGACTCGGATTCAGTTTTAAATTAAAAAAAATATGATTGTTTGAACCCGAATTGCGAGCATATAATTTATGTTCAAATTTGAATTAATTTGTACCAAACAAATTCGGTCATCGAGTTGCCTCCCCTATCCTACTTCCACCCATCAAACTACCCTTTGATTTTCTTTTTTTCTTCGGTTTTTTCCACATCTATTGAACTGGAAGGCAAGGATATGAAAAATAAATAAGATTCAAACAAGAAAGATGCATCTTTCTTATTATTTCGAGATTGTAAATCCAAAACTCACAACTAAAAATGATCAAATTGTAGAAACACAATTTCACCATCGATCACAACGCCTAGTAGACGAGAGAGAAGATCTCTACCCTACAAAAACAATATCTACGGTTAATGGGCTATTACGTACAATCTTCTAAGCCAAAACAATCTCGACCGTCCTTTAGTTTCTGTCTTTCAGGGAGTTCTGATCCGACGTTCCAAAACAAACTTTCCTTTGACAAAGCAAACCACACAGAGACGGCCCAAAAGCAGCAGATGATGACCTCAAGATGTTCGTTCCCGCCAAATCGCGTACCCCATTCCAGTCCCTTAAGGCCGTCGAAGCTGTTGACGAAGAAGAAGTAGTCGAATCAGCGCCGTCCGATGAATCCACCGAATCAGAATCTGCGGTGATGTGAGAATTCTCTCCGGAGAGATCCACGTTTAAAGAATTGAACGGTTTACGGCGGTTGTCACAGCGGCTCAAACGACGTTTGCCCTTGCCCATGAGATCGCGATAACCGATCGCTGATACTTTGTCGAGAGACACGAAATCGGAGGCGTCAATAAGCATGGCAGCAATGTTCATAACGCCCTGAAACCTTCCGGAAGGGCGGCGAATCTGGAGGGCAGTGAAGGAGGGGGTTTTCAGGGGAGAACGAGGGAGGTTGCTGATGAGGAACCGGATAGTTCCAATTACCCTGTCACGGAGGTACCCGACGGCATATATTTCGACGGAGACACCAGAAGTTTCACTGGAGAGGAACTCGGGAGTGACTCGGAAAAAGAACTTGTCGTTCCAAGTAGGGTTTTCGGCGCCCACTCGGTCCACTCGGGTTCTGAGCTTAGTGGACGAATCGACCCATGCCACTGCGTAGGTCTGTTGGCTTCCCAGGTGAGATGAGGGTAGCTTCAAGTCTTGGGCAGAGATCAAGTTGATCTCAAGAACACTCGTCTCCATATAGGTCCCTCTCTTTCTTTCAGTATTTCTTTCTTTATTTCTCTTTGTACTTCCCCGGATAAATGCAGGGTTCAGATGTCAATCAAGAAGGAAATTTAAACACTGCTGGCGGTGGATTTCCGCCGGCGATGGAAGGGAGAAGTGGAGAGAGATCAGTCCGAAAGCATTTTCTTTTCTTGTTTCGAGAGCTTACGAAGGGGTAAAAGGGCAATTAAAAAAAAAAGCGTAGACGAGTTAAAACAAGAAAAGCCCAACTGGATAGTTTAATATTCTTTCGGCCCTAATTGGCCCATTTTAAAAGTCTCTCAGCCCACACATTTTGTTTCCTGCTGAACTCTGAAGAACAGGCAAATAATACCTGTTTCATTTGACATTGATCGTGTTACCTTATACAGTTATACTGTCGAGATAAGATTGATATTGGTAAGAAGGCAATGATCAATCAAATGGGTTTGATTCAGATCAGACGGTACGCAGCCATCTGATCTCTGCATTTGAGAGAGCTCTAACATAAATAAGGACACTGCGAATTCCCATTTTCTCCAAGAATATGCCTTTTTACTAGTACTTTGTCATCTGCAGATCATAATATTGATAATTTCAATGTTCAATTATTGACATACAAATGGGAAGCAATTATATCAGTTGTTTTGTCGATATGTAATATTTTTTTCTTATGATGCGATCGTATAAGACAGAAACTGATGTTTTCCTAAAAGTGTGGTTTGTCTCTCTCTCCAATAGTGGAGTCAACAGAACAATACAAAATTTCATAAATTTAGAGTAGTTGCCTCTTTAATTTACGTTAATATAACCACGCATTTTGTGCCCAAGAGAGTCATCTCTCTCTCTCTCTCTCTCTCTCTCTGTCTCTGTGTGAGTGTTTGATTCTACCATGGAACAGATCAAGCACATCCATGTAGAAGTCAGAGGACTGAAGCTTCATGTAGCCGAGATCGGCACTGGTAAGCATAAATTGGTGAAGTATTTCAGCTTTTCAATTTAACTCGATGTTCATCTGTTTGTGGTGAATCTTGTTGGGTATTGTTTGGCTAGGTCCTAAGGTGGTACTCTTCTTGCATGGATTCCCTGAAATATGGTACACCTGGAGGTACCAGATGATTGCTGTTGCAGACGCTGGCTATCGAGCAATAGCCATCGATTTTAGGGGCTATGGCCTCTCTGAGCAGCCACCTGAGCCTGAGAAAGGAAGTTTCTTGGACCTTGTTGAAGACGTTGTTGCCCTTCTTGACGCTCTTGGCATCAGTAAGGTCGTACTAGTTCCATTAGCTTCTCTGCATAGTTATTATTGGCTACTTCAGTTTATACATCGAAAGGAATATATATATATATATATATATATATATATATATATATATATATATATATATATAAAAGCAACTTCCTTTTTACATTTGGATTTTTTTTTGAACACTCGCATTAAACTTTTAGTAGCTGTTTTTCGTAGAATTTTCAATTAATTTTCTTTATTGTTTTATTTGCTAGAAATTTTGCCTTAGTTCCAAATTTACCAACATATGTTGAACATCTACAATCACTGGAGAGGAACTTTTCGTTGTCACTTCATTTCGAGAGCAGTTATAGTGCCTATTTCAATATTAAAAGAGGAAATTCTGTTTTCGATGATACTCAAAACAGCAACTGATTAAAAGGGCTTCCCTCTTAATTGCCCTTTAAAAACCATTTGCCCTCAGAGTATGGTTAAACAGAGCAACCAAAGCAGAACTGGTTACTCTTGCTTTGAGAATCATCTGATATTTATGTGAATTTCCGCATTAGTGTCTCGGTCTTAAGGATTTAAGGTTGCACAGAAGTGGCTAGCTTAATAATTCTGATGATTTACTCATCTATTGTTTTTGCAAATCATAATTATGATTATTAAATTTAGATGCTAGAAGGTATGGAGTCGTCCATGACATGTTTTGGTTTGGAATAAATTTAGGCAGCATGTAGTGAATTTAACTCTAGTAGGATGAGGTTTCATTAGTGTCTCAGTCTTAAGGATTTAAGGTTGCACAGAAGTGGCTAGCTTAATAATTCTGATGATTTACTCATCTATTGTTTTTGCAAATCATAATTATGATTATTAAATTTAGATGCTAGAAGGTATGGAGTCGTCCATGACATGTTTTGGTTTGGAATAAATTTAGGCAGCATGTAGTGAATTTAACTCTAGTAGGATGAGGTTTTATACATTCTTAATATTATTCTTAACAAAATTATATTACAGTGATATTCAAACTCTGCTCTTTTTTTTTTCTTTTCTTGTCAGTTACTGTGGAATTTTTGGCTCCGGGTGTTTTCTTTTGGTGTAGATGCAATTGTGTGTGTGCATGTGATTGCTGGTCTTTTGTCTAGTGTTGGCCTTCAGGTGGAGAGATTTTCAGCGTAGAAACATAGTCAAAAATGAAGAAAGTAAAACCATGCACCAATTAATTTAGTCTCGATTGACAGATACTGATTGAAAGACATTTCTGATCTTTTGTGTTTGTGTTGGAATGATGGTTGTGTCCAGGCTTTTCTCGTGGGGAAGGACTTTGGTGCTATGCCAGCATACCTAGTGCCCGTCCTGCATCCTGAGAGGGTTCATGGAGTGGTGACATTAGGTCTTCCTTTCATTGCTCCAGGTCCCAGATCTGTCCAAACTGATCTCATGCCTGAAGGTTTCTACATATCGAGGTGGCAGGTAAATATGCTCTCGCTCTCCTTGATTCCAATTGTCATCTTCAGTTAATGACCCAATTTAAGCAATGATAAATTTTCTGCCAATTCACTTGTGATTTTTAACTCGTATTAGGTGCCAGGACGGGCTGAAGCAGATTTTGGTCGCTTAGATGTTAAGAGGGTGATTAAAAACATCTACACTCTCTTTTCTAGTTCTGAAGTTCCAGTAGCTAGTCCTGACCAGGAGATCATGGACTTGGTTGACTCGTCTACTCCTCTACCTGCATGGTTCTCTGAGAAAGATCTTCAAGAATACGCATCCTCATATGAGAAGTCCGGATTTCGTTACCCATTGCAGGTTCCATACAGGTAACAGATAAATCCTTGACTTGGCAAGAATGCTAGTGAGAACTAACCTTGAAATGATTCTTAAATGGGAAGACTTTGACAAGTAGTTATGTGGTATTTGAAGCAATCACTCTGTGTTTTTGTCTGATAAGAGCGAAATCAGACGAGAAAAGAAAAGCATTGTATCAAATATTTGTGTTGATTTTGCCAACATCATCGATGGAGATGATGAAATTCATCAAATATCAAACTTTTAATATATTGATAATTCTGTATAGGAGCATTAAATCAGAGTTTGAAATACCTGATCCAAAAGTCACAGCTCCGGCACTGTTAATCATGGGTGAGAAGGACTATGTCCTGAAATTTCCAGGGATGAAGGACTACATTCGTAGCGGACAAGTGAAGCATTTTGTGCCAGACTTGGATATCACCTACCTTGCAGAAGGGAGCCACTTTGTTCATGAACAACTTCCGGAGCAGGTGAATCCACTAATTATAAGCTTCCTCAACAAACATGGCAACTGAAGCAGATGATCCCTACGAACCCAAAAACAATGCAGCCCTAAACAATGAAGAATAAATTCTCTTTAGTTTGAGGTGTTTTAAGTCCTGCGATTCAGAATAAAATGTGTGTGGATTCAGAATAAAATGTGTGTATTACAATCCCACCTCTTGTTGGCTCAATGGTTACGAGCCTTCCGGGATACCCGCTCCACCAGGGTCCGAGCTTAAACATTCGCAATTGAGTGTGCCGTGGATGCTTGAGCTTTGAGTGGATTGGCGGCCTGTTGGGCTCTTTCTACTTGGATGCGCAAGGGGCCCCTTGGTGGTTTGATAGCAGGACCGGGTCCAATATGGCCGGGTCTTGTGAAGTTCCCCAAGATTTAAAAAAAAAACGTTGGAGCCACCTCACATAGTCACATCTCTATCCTGGGCCTTGACTTGGCTGTTAGAGGGTTGGGCTTTTGGGGCCCAGTTCATTCATATGTTGTTTTTATAGTTTGTCAAAATCAAGCCCAAACTCCGTTTGTCGGTGGTTGGAGCAAGCAAGTCGATATTCTATTTTCACATTCTATACGGTAATGAGAAGGAAGCCAAGATATTGACGGGACCCACCACCACGTGCAAAGCCTTTGCGGTCTCTTGTCACCGAGGACCGAGAAGCTGGGCCTGCCTCTATAACTCTGCTGCATGTGATGTGAGTGAATCCGAAAACTTGATTCACACCGGATTCTTCTTCATCTATTTCTTGTCCACTCAAATCCCCACTACTCTTGGAAACATCAAGGACATGTGGACCAGTTCACAGGACCACACTCATCAATTTGCAACTTCTGATTAGTTCCATCAGCCTTCATCTCCTTTGTTTTTGCTGTCAAGAAGAAATCTCACTGATCTAATTCTCTGGAGTCTTGTCTTTATTTCTTTTTGTAAAAAAAATATAACCACCTTAATAAATGCGGTAAAAACAATTTATTGGGTTGACACGTGTTCTCAATCGGACGGCCCTGTCAAGATGAGAATCCCCACAATCATGGGACGAGATCAATGACGAGTTGAATGAGTCAATGTCAAAGTTGTTTCCCACGATCTTCAAAAATGAACAGTGAGATAACTTGTTGATCATCTTTGATTTAATGTGTATACAGATCCAGATTCTCAGAGATTGAGGTTTTAAGATATCATGGTGAATTTGCACCACAGTTTTCAACTTATAATTTTAGGAGAGTTTGGGAATCTAACCAAAAATCCAAAGAGGGGATCTGTCAACAGTAGATTAGAGAATATGGTGACGTGCATTAATAATAAATAATCGGCAAGCTTTAGCAGAAAAAGAAGTGACCAATTAAAATGGGCATGCAACAACCGAAGACCCACATCCAGCCAAATCATGTCTACCTAATAAACGACACAGATACAATAGATTTCAACGGTCCAAGCCCATTAAAGGCCGGAATGACCCACACATTTACACACACAATAGGGAAACATGATTACATGATTACATGATAACCAAGTCACTCGCTCTCTCTCCTTTGGAGATGGCTACACTCTCACACTTCAATAGTAGGAAAAATAATAGAAAGAAAAGAAAGAGCCTTGGATGCCCCACACATATATTTGCAATCCAACGGCTACCCTTCTTTTAAAAACCCACAATAGCCTATTTTAACCTCCGAGACCCGTGAAATGTGTATTAGAAGAAATTGAGGCGAGAAGTGTAAGTAGCTTTTGGAGACCAGTTCCTGGGAATGACATCTCTTGCAGATAGTGTTTTTCCTGTTGAAAGTGTTGTTAGCTTCACTGAGAATGGACCCTTTAATGGTCCCTCATTAATGCACCAATTGGCACCCCAAACATGGTTCATCTGTAGCCACTCGCTAGAACTTGCCTGCCAATATAAAAAAATAATCAAACTTTGTTAGAAATGGATGAATTCTTCTTTTATCATCAATACTTTGTAGAGAAAGGGTTGCCTTCAATTTTTTACAAACAAAAGGAAATGGTCACCCCTGACAGGCCAATTCTCAACAGCCTTTATCATCAATACTTTGAAGAGAAAGGGTTGCCTTCAATTTTTTACAAACAAAAGGAAATGGCCACCCCTGACAGGCCAATTCTCAACAGCCTTTAAACGGTGACTTCCCCACTTTGTAACATGCAGTGAGCCAAGACCGAAAGATAATGACCCTATAAATGTTTCCTTAATTAATTAAGGTCACACCTGTGGGACAATTATGCCACAATTAGAAGAACATATCTGAAATATTAGGAATTGTCTGCTCTAAACAACAACTAAAATGACACAAAAAGTACAATACTTTGCAGTACTTTTCAAGGAACATGACCCATCACCCACTGCTTTGACGCCATGTTTTGTGCTCCTGGTCTTTCTAGGTAAGCGAGACTAATGGGGTAAAGTTGGGCACGTGTAGATTGCACAAAATATAACTATATATCTTTGTCTGTTCCTTTAAATTTTACCTTTTCTTTGTTTGGCATAATTGAAGTCCTAAAAGCTGTAAAAAGAGAAACTTACTTGTCTGATGTGCATTGACCCAACATCTCCATCTCCATCCTCAAACTCCACTAGTAGGGATAGCCAGTGGTCTGTGGAACCTTCATTGACATGGAAGGCTATGTTCTTCCCTGGATATTTACATGGAGTCCTGCAATGGCGTGGCTTCATTAATCATTATGTTGAATGGTCAAATAGTCAATGCATCGAACTATGAAAAAGTGAATACTAATCAGGCCTTCTAATTAACTAACTTTAATCACAAGGAGCCAAAACAGAGAAATAACAGAAAACGGTGAAAAGTGAAAAACCGTTAAAGCTACACAGTGAAAATGTAGGTACCTGCGGTAAATGACATTGAGCTGGCCTCGGTTCCTGAGCAGGCCACCCTCACCGGCTATAGCCATATGACCGAATGCTGCACCACTCAGGTCAAAGTGGGTGCTCCCAATAGGACACCCCGGGCACTCGTCAGTCACAATTATGGTCACGGCTCTTCTGGAACATATGCTCCGGTCTAAGCACTTCAATTTGTAGCAGGCCCCACAGCCCTCACCGTTCTTGAACAGCAATGGACCCACCGCACCAACTCGAGCCCTCAATGGCTTAACATCCACCATTGTCCCGTACCCGCACGCTCCACCTTCACAAAAACTCCACGATTAATTTATGCTGGGTTGACTCGGATTAGTACCGAGTTAACAAGCCGAGAATTAATTTTACAAAATTAAGAGAGTGATTCGAAATGCGAGACCTACCGACACTGCCGTCGCCTTCGGCATCTCCGTACCAGGTGGCTACGGCTGGCTTCCAACGGAGGTCTGCCGGTAACTGAGCCGACACTACCAAAAAACACGCCCACAGAACCAAACAGAAAACGCTAATGAACGAACTGCAGTCACTTCGGTACTGCATTGTATATTTGTGTGTTTATGGTGTATTAATTAACTCAACAGGTAGGGGTGGGGGCGGCGGTAGCCGAAACCGACTCTCCGCCTGGCTGAAGCTCCGAGAAAAACTGTTACCAAGGAAAGGAAGCTCACTCTGCCTCCAGTTCTGCTTTGCGTTAATTGGCTCTGATGTGTGAGGCCTCTGCCAGATGCGTCTAATACTATATAGAACGACAGAGGTTGCACCTTTTGGAGCCGTTGGTTTTGGTGTTATTTACGGGGTGTGCCACTAGGGCTTTTCTGGGGGCCCACCGACGGTTAAGGCGTTAATCCCGCATGACCGTTTGGTGTGTTTGGGCCTGGAAAAAGGTACGGGGGTGTTTTTGTCATTCTCTGAGTTATATACCGTTAAGCATTGTTTTCTTCTTCCCGAGCCATGTGAGTTGTAGGAGAGAGAGTGAACTGTGAAGTCAGTTGCACGGCGTCGTATTGCGTGAGATGTGAATGCAGTAAAGCCGTTTTTATTGACACAGTCGTTTTTGGTTGGTTTTCCCGGGGAATCCATGTCATTTTTGGCGCCAAAAAATAGTAGTATTTCTGTATATATAGTTTGAGGTGTGTCGGTGGTGGCACTAAATTCCCGATATGATAATTGAATAATGGACCATCAAATTGATATTTATTGCATACTTTGATGTATTTTATAAATTTGAACCTATTGGATATAAATAAGTACCCATGTCAATTTTCATATCAAGAAGAAAAAAGGCCATTTTTCTTGTTGACAAAGGAGGAACGAAAGTGAAAGGCTAGAAGAGAAAAAATGTAAGAATCCTACATGCATGTCGATCGTCAATTCTAATAAAGGACTAAAAGATATTCCAGATATTGTTCGATTTTGCGTGGATTGTCGTAAATAGCTTTATCTGTTTTAAAAAAATGGACAACCTATACACTATTGCGTGATAACAAGTCGGGTGGAAAATGATTTAAGTGTTTAAGAAAATATTTGCATGTTTTGATATGAATTGATTTAGATTTTCCACCACAGTTAATTGCCTGTCTGAGTTCGTTTTAATTCAGACAAATAAATCGTTCAATAATTTAATCCAACTTAGGATCTAGACTGCTAAATCGAACAATAACTTTGTGTTTGAATTCGAATTCGATTTTAAACCAGGAAAAAGTCTTTTTATTTAGACCCGGATAGGATTTCAAACATAAATATATCTCATATCTAAACTTGATTTAATCTATATCAGGCAGAACCGAACAGAATCTTGCCACCTCTATTGACAAATTGACAAGAGGCCAAAAAACATGACGATGCTTTAAAAAAAAATGTGTCCAATTTTCTACATTGTCAAACAAAAAAGTTTATCCGAGAAAATTGCGGGGATTAGAGTCCCGAATTATTGCCCCTAAATTAAGTGCAACATGACTCGTATGAGAGAAAAACCATGCAAATGTCAACAAAATAATGTTGCTTCCTCCTCCACTACTTTAATGCATTTGTTTCTTTCTTTGTCAATCACTAATTGTTTTGATTTTAAAAAATTGATGCCAGATCAAACATTTCTACAAAATTGATGTTATTGAATTTATTTGATTCTAAAGGAATCTCCACTAATCTCTCCTATCTAATCTTATCAAATCTAATCTGATCTGATCTGATCCACATATTGTTAAGCGGATAGTGTGGAAAAATAATTCATCTGACAATGCACGTGATCACTTGCCGGCCGCCATGACCTCTACTCTCAACTGACCATTCTACACCAACAAAACCCAACGAGAGAGCCAGAGATCATTATATGCAAACATAGTTGCATGGTTTATTACTACCCACGCTCCTCCGAGGCTAAACCCAAATCTTTCTTTATGGGACCATATCATATGGCCACAAATATACATACATATATAAATATAACACAAAAGCATGCACTATATAGCTTTTCAGAAAACAGAGTATTATATACATTATAATATTAAAAAAACATTAAAGAAGATCGTTTTTATTTTTGCACAAGCAAAGTCATAATTAGGGGTGGCAATTTTTCCCCGCCCCGCCCCGCCCCGAATCTATGGCGGGGCGGGGACGGGGTACAAAAATTCGCCCCGAAGGCGGGGCGAGGATGAGATTGTTGTTTGCCCCGCCCCGCCCCGATTAACCTGCCCCGTTCCCCGCCCCGCCCCGCCATGTATAATATATATGTATTATATTTATATTATATGTATAATATAAATATATATTAATCTACCATATTTATATAAATAAATTCTAAATTGCAAACGTTAATCCTAATCCAATAATTCACCTACACCTATAGTCTAATCCAATAATCCACAACTGATATGTGGACATCAAGTAACAGAAAGAGGGGATTTATGGTTGTAACTGCACACTTTGTGAATGACTCATGGATTTTGCATAGTCGAGTAATGAGGTACTTTGATACTTATTTTTTTACTTGATATTTGTTGAATGCATTTTATTTTTCAACCAATTAAACTCAAAATTATTATGTTTTAGGTTTATTTACGTACCTTATCCACATACAAAGGAGGTTCTTGCTGATTCACTTTTGGATTGCTTGTTGGAGTGGAACATTGACCGGAAGCTATCTACTATGACTGTGGACAATTGCAGTACAAATGATGCAATGGTTAGAATTCTTTTGGAGAAGCTTCAACGAGGTTCACTTATGTCGCATGGCTCAATGTTACATATGAGGTGTGCGGCGCATATTTTGAACTTGATTGTTCAAGATGGATTAGTTGTGATCAAGGAAGCTGTTGAAAAAATTCGGGAAAGTGTGCTGTTTTGGACATCATCAACTAAAAGAAGACAAAAATTTGGGGAGACGGCGCAACAGTTGCATGTGGAAAAGTTTAAAGAATTGGTTCTAGACTGTAAGACACGTTGGAACTCTACATTTTTGATGTTGTCTACTGCGATTGGATACAAGGATGTTTTCTTTCGCTTAAAACAACGCGACTCATCGTACGATTGCATGCCAAGTGAGGAAGATTGGGAGATTGCAAGAGATATTTGCCAAAGACTGGAGCTGTTCTTTGAGGTGACTAAACTGTTCTCAGGTACCACTTATCCTACAGCTAACGTTTACTTTCCAAAAGTTTGTGAAATTAAAATATCTTTGGCAGAATGGTGTTTGAGTTCCAATAATGTGATCAAGGATATGGCATATCACATGTTTCAAAAATTTAATTGTTATTGGAATGTCATTAGTGGTATTATGGGTGTGGCGACTGTCCTTGATCCAAGGTATAAAATGATGTTACTAGAATTCTACTTTCCTACAATTTATGGCGATGAGGCAGATGATCAAATTTGTAGGATTAAAGGAATTTGTGAAGATTTGATGCGTGAATATAGTTCACAAAATATGAACAGAGATGACAATAGTTCCTCTAGATCCGATCAAAATATAGGCAAGAGAGACAGTCTTGCAAGCTTTGATAATTTTGTTAACAGTAGAAAGAAGGGAGCAATTGGAAATATAAAGTTAGAGCTGGACCACTATCTTGAGGATGATGTATTGCCCCGATGTCAAGATTTTGACATACTTGCTTGGTGGAAAACTAATGGACCCAAGTATCCCACCTTGCAACGTATTGCAAGAGATATTCTAGCCATTCCGGTGTCAACCGTTGCATCAGAATCTGCATTTAGCACTAGTGGTCGGTTGTTAAGTCCACATTGGAGTAAACTTCATTCAAAAACAGTGGAGACATTGATGTGTGCTCAAAATTGGTTATTCAATGACATTTCTACTAGAGATGGAGGTATGTAAAAATTAATGTGGTATTTACTATTTAGTATTGATTGTGTGTTTTCAATTGAATTTTATCATATTGTAATTTATTTGTGGTGTTTACTTTTTAGGTTCGTTAAGGATAACCGCAAAAGATTGCATCGCAATTCACAATATTCTTGATGATATTGATGATGATGAAGGAGAAGAATGTGATTCGACGATACTTGGGTGATACTTGGGAGTTGGGAGAAGAAATATTTTTTTGAGCCATGTTGTCTTTTTATTATTTTGGTTTCGTTCTTTATAATTTTTATTCATTACTTATATTTACTCTATGTTAAGGATTGATCTTCATTATGTCTTTTGTTTTCTTCTATTTGTAGTGATCTTGCTCCCCAATTTATTTTGTATTAGACAATGTATTCCAAATATTATTCAGCTGTAAACTATTAAAATTTCAATTATTTCCGGGCGGGGCGGGGCAACCTTGGCGGGGTGGGGACGGGGAAAATATTCTGCCCCGAACAGCGGGGCGGGGCGGGGGCGGGGCATAGATATAAGGGGGCGGGGCGGGGACGGAACACACACATTCCGCCCCCGCCCCGCCCCACTGCCACCCCTAGTCATAATATTTGGTGGTTAAAGTAGTTAAAAGCGGGCGCAGGTGATCAGCAAGATAGATACTTTGCAAGTCCCATTCAGCGAATAGAACAAAGTCACAAACTTTCTCCATTATTATGCTGCAAATTAACAAATCAATTTATTGGGTGTAATTGTATACTATATTCAAGAGACGAGCATGGGAGCATCTGCATCCCTGCTTTTACAAAGGCTAATGCACACAATACAGAGAAAGAGCTTCCACAAAGTCCATATTTTTCCGTGGGCCTTATATTTCAATATTGGGTTGATTATCAGTTTTCTTGAATGGCGAGGTATGAGTTATGGAGGCTTAAAGGGGTTATAAGAACTGAATCCTAGGTTGTCCAAATGGCAAATAAAGATCTGATTCTCAGATAAGTTGGTAAGAACATGCTTAGAACTGAATGATACTAGGACAGAGAATAGTAAAACAACATAACACATAGCTCATATAAGTGACAACAGGTAAGGCACTGGTACACGAAACTCTTAAGAATCAATAATCATAGGAAGCTTTGCAAATTCACAATACTTTTATGTATAAAAGTTGGCAAGGAACACTCATGTACATGCCTTCTTAGTCTTCAGACTCTGATGCTCATTTTGCTTGCTTGTACCTTTTCACAAGCAACCATTCTTGAGTTAATCCAATCACCTGTTTATCTGATTAAGAGCCAGAAAATTGAGAGAGAAAAATCAAAGAGTACTTAGGCAATGGTAACATCAGAACCTAATATTTGTGAGTGACAAGTAATCATCTTCCGAAATGAAAAGCATTTATACCTTGTCATTAATCCTAATACTCCATGCATCTTTTCTGGATCCATAGACAGGGTCACCAACAACAAAATGTGGCGGATGAACGACAGCATTGTTCAGGAGAGGAGCCCTATCAGAAGAATAACATTCTTCGTCACTGTCATAATATCTATGTGGTCCAAGAGCTTTGAGTACCATTGACAGTAAAAATGATAGTCCCTGCAGATGGATGGCATCACTAGTCAATCATACTGAGGATCAAAGAGTGGTCAAGAAGGTACTCTAAATTTAAGAACGTACAATTCTGCGAGTCAACACTGAAGGAAAGGAAACTGCTCAATTACATCATCAAGGTAAACCTCTCTTAAAACCATGGCTTTAGTTTTGGGCACAAATTTTACATATTTTCATTAAACCCTAGGATCAGTCTTTCATTGAAAATATAATCACTAAAAAAGTGAGAGAGAGGAGGCCCAGGTGGGAGGTTCTGGGGGTAAGATACTTATGTACATCTATGTTAAGGCCAGACTTGTACTTGATTGTAGGTATTTTATCTCGTTTGCTTCAAAATAACTGAGTTGGCAAGATCTACCACATATTGCGCTTCTCTCAATTGGTTCCGTTAGTTCTGGCATTTTCATCAGTTTTAGACTTGCTACATGTTTCCTTGGACACACATTCATGCCCAGCGAGAGAGAGAAGGTTGGAGGGTTACCTGTATGGACAGAATTGATAGGCCAACCCATTTACAGATCTCAAAGTTTGACTGAACAAAGTGCTTAAATCGATCAAAACTGCCACTTGGGTCTACTGGAAAGTCCTGTGGCGAAGTTGGAGTGAACCAGTCAAGTTACCAGTAAGCAACACAATTTTTAGTAGGCATCTTTAGTAAGTTTACAACCTCCTAAGTCACCAGATGAGAATATGACAAATTCAATGAGCAAGTGTTCAGGAATCTAGTTTACCTCCTCCCAGTTGTGGTTTAGAAATACATCAGCGATAACTCCAGCCTCCAGCATGAGAAGCAAGAAGATGAACATCATATACTGGATAAATTAAGGCTAACAGTTGACTAAATATTTGATGCATTTCAGAAGTAAAGGACTACCAAACAAGAAGTAAGGTCTTCAAGGAACATTTGTATCATAATAATAAGTCAAAATTCCATGATTACTATTATTGTAAATGGAATATCATGAAACATAATCTTATAGCTCCCTAAAATCAAAATCAAAGAACAGAGCAATACCTAAAATTGAAATTTCACAAAAAAATCCATATTTTAAAAAGGACTTGGGGATAACAACAAAACCTTCTGGTGCAATGCCATAAAATATTGGTAATGCAAGTTCACTACCAAAAAAAAATGTAACCATATTGGTCATACAGTCGTTCCTTCGTAAATAACCTGCCGATTTCCAGCAGTCATGCATTAATCCATCTCAACAACCACAAGCACCTGGGCGTAAGGTTCATGGGGAGGGGGAGGATATTATAGTAGCAACTCAAATTGATATGCACAACTGTAAAGAAACAGAATGCTGAAGTTAAAGAGCAAACATATAAAGAAAAGTTTAAAATCACACCATTAAGCTAGCAATGACATGCAATAGATACAACATCCAGAAAACTAAAGTACATACTTCAGATTCCAATGGAGGGCTAGTAATACACACATCACAGATCCAGAAAAGGATACAATATAAAGGCAACAACCATTTGCAGTTTCAGCAGCTACATGACCTGAGCATGTGATCACACACAAAGTGACTCCAAGGCCAAGGAAAGTGTAAATGAACCTGCAATTGAAACATAATGGTGTAGTCTCTTAAAACTAACCCACATGGAAGCACAACAGAGAGAGAGAGAGAGAGAGAGAGAGAGAGAGAGAGAGAGAGAGAGAGAGAGAGAGAGAGAGAGAGAGAGAGAGAGAGAGAGAGAGAGAGAGAGAGAGAGAGAGAGAGAGAGAGAGAGAGAGTACCATCCTTGCTCAAGAATTAAAGAAGGCTACAAAAATAAGAGCTCTCCAAACACTTTGAAAATGCAATCTACCAACACTCCTTTAGAAAATCCAAATGTATGATGGAAAATAGAAGCAAAAAAAAAACATCTTTCCCATGATAACTGCAGATCCAGAAAACGAGCCCCAAAAGTTCTGTTGCACCCTACCATTCACTAAACCAAATGGAAACATACAGAAACACTATAACCACCTTACCTCATTCATCCAACCAAATAACACAATTTAAATAACTAAAAACTTATCAAAATGTGCACACAATTCCGTAGCTCATCACTAACACATATGCATAATTCACTGCCCCAATCCCTGCTGTATAGGTCTCACTCACACAACAAATTATATATATTAATCCTATTAATCTGTAATTACAGGATAGTATAGCAGACTTATATGGCCAACACCCAGCTATTACATCTTAACAAAATAATGGAACATCTCCTTCCCACTAATCTTCCCAAGAATTAGCATGCCAGACATAAGCGTCTATATACTTAGTCAAAGGAAAGAAAGACAGATTGATTACTGAGATGAACTTCTCAGCACTATTTTCTTATTACCCATGATTTTCCTCTGTTTTTTCTCCACTTTAGATATAAATTATCAGAGAGAGATAAAAAAAACTTCATCTTGTTTTTCCATTTTGATATCCAAACAATAGAAATTGAAGCAATATCCCAAAATTTCAGTTGCTCTCCCCAGGTAATTGACATTGTTGTTCATTACCATTTCTAACCAAAAATAAATAAAATGCGTTCTTTCAAAAAGACAGCACCGCCGGCATTCTAATTAAGCTGGTAAAAAGAATAATCTCTAAACACTTCCTGAACAACAGACCCACCTTACCCTTACCCACCCATGCGGCCACACCCACAACCACAGCCCCACACACAAAACATTTAGAAAATGCTTCTTTCATTCTTTTGGAGCAAAGCAGGAATTCAAAGTGTTAATCTGCCCCATTATTCACAACTAACCAAGAGTCAGGGGCCAAAGAGATGGAATGGTCAAATAAAGGCACAGAAAACTGAAAAAAGCAACCAAAAAAAAAAAAAAACAGAATTGGTTGCAAAAGGTAAACCGGCCAGTCCTAAAAAGGTCATTAAAGAAAACAATCGATTACCCCAAAAAACAATCGTACTCAAATTGACTAATTTCGCAACAATAAAAACCGAGACATATTTATACCCAAAAGCCATAATATCTATTATTTTTCAGTTCATTTCCACAACTTTCCAGAAGTCCAAAAAAAACCCCACATAGGCACAGCAAAAAGAGAGTTACACAAGTGCCAAAAAACTGTAATAATCTTTTCATTTCCATGTTCCACAAATAGAGCAAAAAAGCGCACAAAACTAAGATAGAAACAGACACGATTCAAAAGGCTTACGATACCAGGGAGCGGGATGATCAGCGGCAGGAAAGGGCCAATCACCAGTTTGCCTTTGCCAACTCCTAATTAACCAAACTGAAAACAAAATCATGGCGATCCCAACCATCCCTATCAGAGAATTCACGAACTTCAACACCGATTGTAAGCAAATTCTCACCACCCTCACCATCTTCTTCTACCTTATGATGACAATGCCCAAACCCAATTGACTAACAATTTCGAGAAAATATAAAACGAATGATTTAGGGCTTGGGCAGGTAAAAGGAGATCGGAGAATCGCGGACGTCTTCAACAATTCGATTCTAGTAATTTATTTTCAGTTTTAAAATAGCAAATTCATCAAAATAATAAACAAATTATTTTTTGGGAAAAATACAACAGTGTTTACTAAATATATAATATTGTTTGCTAACGTAACTCATCGAAGTTGCTGTGGTGTAGTGGTTATCACGTCAGTCTTACACACTGAAGGTCCCCAGTTCGATCCTGGGCAGCAGCATCTTTTTTGTTTTTACTTTCTAAACCTTCCTTTGTATTCTTGCTGTTCTTCTCCATTAAAATGTGAAGGAACCCTTTAACAAAAGTTCTCAAAGTGTCCGGGCCACCCTGCATCAGGGTGCCAAATGCTTTGTTGAGATGCATTAGTACTTAAAACTAACATTGGATTGTGCACTTGTATCTTTGAATTGTGTTAGCAGGTTTGCCACTCACCATGACCACCAATCTGAAATCAAAATTTGAAACAAGCATGCGAGAAAATATATAGAGTTCCAAGAAATAGCTTTTGACTTCCGGAGTGCCACAGATACACTACTTTATCAATTCTATCTACTTAGAAAAATATTTGGACTGCGGAGGGAATCTACTTTCGATTGATTGGGAAAAGAAAAAGAAAAAACACTCCTTCATGATAAATTAAACAACACAATGCAAGGAGTCTAATCCAAATAAAGTTAACCAACAAGGCGCAGATTCATATTTAATCAACTAATAGCTAAGGAAATCAGGTACAATAATCCGCTAAGCAGAATCGAATTCCAAGTACATTCTGTTGGCATTTCGATCAGCAGAGTAGTAGCTTTCTATAAGACTGTCCACTTTGAAACCCAGTTTCTTGTAGAGACTCAATGCAGGAGTCCTCATGGGGTCGACATGGAGCATTATAGACTGCGAGTTTCTTGTTCTACATTTATTGATTGCCATTCTGAGCAGCGCCTCACCATGCCCTTGCCTCCTACAGCCCTCTTTCACTAAACGAGGATCACATGCAATGAGAAAATAAAAACCAATATGTCAAAAGAAAAAACAAAAGAAACAAATTTTCTGAACAATTCAGGGACAAAGGACCGCATCCTTGTATTTTCAGGGAGTGGGTATCTAAAACGCTGTCAGGATCATAAAGCTAGTTCTTTGGGTACTTCTATCAAACAGGTTATGAGCCCTTCTATAAAACTCTCATTCATGCCACGATGAGCCAGACTGATCACATAACAATGATACAGGGAAAAAAAATTAAACAAGATTGTTGAACTTTCCCGTATCAATTTCAACATATGGAGTCATTGACAAAAACTCTATTTCAAACCGACCCGAAAAGTGGCAGCAAAATACAGGGACCAGGGATAGAACCTGCAATCTTGGTTATGGAAGCAGACAATGAAGAAGGCCATGAATACATAGCATAGCCTATGATCTCTCCCTCAACTTCCACATACAGCAATCCGGAGTTCTTCTTTTTGAGTTCTTCATCAAAAGATCTAGCGAGAGATTCATGCTTGGGGAAGATCTTTCTCTCCAGCTTCACTATCTCTTTCACTATTTTAGACCGGTTAGATGAGTTTTCTCGGAGCTCCATCACCACTACACTTCCCATCGCTAGTCTCACTGTGATATCGGATATGGTATGGTCTACCTTAAGAACAGTTATATTAATTGTTCTGTTCGGCTTACTCATGTTTCACAATAGCATGGCCCCTGCTAGAGTAACCGTGAATATTTTTGTGTTATGTGAATGTGATTTTTAATTATTATTTTTATCTTAAAAAGGTATTTTAAGAAGTAATGAATTCGGGTGCGAAAAATAAAATAATTTTTTCAAATAAAATCGTAAAATACGAATATTAACAACTCTCTTGTTTACAAAGACCATAACTATAAAAGCATCTAACTTTTATTAATGGAGCTCGCGCTCGCGAGAGCAACACGACTTGAATGGAAAACACTTCTCAAGTGCGTACGCAAAGAAACACACAACCAGACTCAATGTTACTAATATTACAAACACTCTATCATATTGCTCCAAGAAGTATTTCTAGGATTGCCGGTCCTTTTGTTGCTTCTCAGTAGCAAATCGATTCCTAAGACTTCCAACAACGTAGTATAGAGAAAATGAAACCCAGTAAAAGCGTCGTCCGAGCATCTGCCTGATAAAGGATGGCATAATCAGTGGAAACAAAGCCATCATGTGCAAAAAAAGAAACAAACATTGTATTACAATAACAATCCGACGAAATGTTGTGCGTCCGGCAAATGCTATAAGTACTGCAGCTACGAATGCGAGGCAGAGCATGTAGAGTGAAACTCCCACAATCCATGACACAAACCAAACAGCCGTAGATCCTATGTTAACATCAGCATTTTGTGCCCAACACAGTATGATTGCTGCAATTATGGCCATATTCATAGCTAGAGCGTCGAAAATCGCAAATGCAACTCTGTAATGTTTTGTTTCTTTTTCATTTTTTGAATTCCCACCAGGTAGAGAGATTGAAGCAGCAAATGATGCACTAGCAACTAGTGTTGCTACAACCATAAGACTTTGTATGCTTTTTGAAACGTCTTTCTTACTAATTGGTGTTGCAGTTTGAATGCGTAGATTCCCAGATAAAGTTGAACGAGGTGCATATTGTAAAATAGATAGAGTCATCATCTGCGGTCACAGGAAAGGAAAGTTTTTTAGGCCACATCGATCATGCAATCTATACAGTTGTATTAAATTACCAGTTCTCACCTCAATGAGACAAATGACCAAGGGGGAATTTATTATTTTAAGCATACTCTAACAGTTAAAAAACTTGAAATATCATGACTAGTATGTTAACAATAACTTGCATACCCTCTGATATGATCCTGGGAGTTTCCATCCCAAGAAGGTGGATTCCTTCTGATGATCCTTTACCAACAAGGTTTTATGATCCTGAACTTCTGACTCTGTTGTCTTGAACTGCACCAGCCACAGTAAAAATATAGTGTTGATAGCGAGGGCTAATGAGAAGGAAAAATGACAAAAAGCTTTTACCTTTGCTTCTAACTTGAGTTTTTCCGAACTCACCGAATCTGCTATCCTTGATTGCTCCACAGCAAGATCATAGGCAGTCATGTTTTCCTCATTTTTTAATTTGGCGTGAACACTGGCGTTTTCCACCAGCCTAAACACTACCATATAACGGGCATGTAAAGTCGCCAAATGCAGAGGAGTATTTCCTTTCTTGTCCTTCTGGTTCACCAGCTCCGCCAAAAAGTCTGCGAGTTTCGGAGAACGAAGTAGATACTTGACCACAGTTTCTTCTCCACTCTCGGCTGCAACATGAAAAATATTTCTGCCTTCGTCTTTAGTAAGAAACTCTCCTGGATCAGACCATCGTCCAAGCAACAGTCTGGCAACTTCAACGTGACCATTTTTGCATGCTTCGTGTATCGGATAGAAGCCATTATTGTCCCATACCAGGGCACCTTCTTGATTTTGTTTTAAGAGGAAGTGGACTCCCTCAACATGACCAATGGATGCTGCATAATGAAATGGGCTCTTCCCTTCTTTGTCAATGTAGTGTAGAAGTTCTGGCTTTTTGATAACTATTTCTTTTAGCATATCTGAAATGTGGAAAGTACAAGTTGAATAAAATAAATAATATCAATGATACTCAAGTCCATTTATCCGGTGCCCTGGCTTAAGGAGGCAATATATAACAGATGAACCTGTGTTAAAATACAAAAAAAAAAGATAATCTTTCACTGTGATCCAAGCTATTTTGACTAGGTAGTATGCTATATATTGTGTCTATGTAGTGCACTAGTATGCTTAATGCACATATATTGATTGATTGATTACCTAAGTTTTTATGCAGAAGAGCTGCATAAACTGGGGACTTCTCTCCATTTAGTTTTTGATCAGGGACTTCATAGCCATCGGTACCTATTTCTTCCAAAAGCCGTGTCATCATGTCTTTGTTGGGAAGCTCCGCAGCCAGGTACAAAGGAGATTTACCATCCTTGTTGACACAATAAGCTGCTTCATGGTCTTCTTGAATAAGGAAATATGCTACCTCATGGCGTTCTTGCAACAGTGCCTCGTGTAATGCAGTGTTTCCTTTCTCATTCTTCATCCTCAGGAATGTACCATCATTACTACGCGGAGGCGGAAGAGTCTTTGCAATGTTGACGAGAACTTTAACCGTTTCAAGCATTTCATGAGCTCTAGCAGAAAGATAAGGCTGGGGGGCAGTATCAACACGATGATTCATCTTTTCAAGCTTTCTAGCTCTAGCAGCAAGATGAAGTGCAGTGTCACCTTGGTAATTTTTCATGGTAAGCAGATTCGGGAAGTGATGAGCTAAGAGTTTCGTAATCTCAAACTTCCCTGAATCTGCTGCAACATGAAGTAATGTGTTCCCTATCGGGCTTGGTTGTTCGAGAATGACATTTGCAGCTAGTTGCTTCTCGAACATGAACCTTCCAAGCCTTTCAATGAAGCCGTCAATATCGCCTGCTACCACAGCTTCATGTAGCTTTGGTTCCATAGTTTTGCTAGCCGCAAAGGTCATGGTGGGAAACACTCTTCTCTTTAGGGACTCCATATTTTGGTTCCATCTTCCCTGATTTGAATCTTCAATAATATTTGGCTCAACACTCCCCATAAAGCTCACAAATGTTTTTTTCTTTTTGCTTAAATTAAAGAAATCTTGTAGAATGGGTGAGAATGGTCCATACAATGTGTGCATGTATATATATAGAGAGTGAGTACATAGTACACTACATGCACTAAGCAGTGTGAGACTAATCACTTTGATTGGCTCACCTGCGCATCAATACCTTAACTCCAGTTTACTCTATCCACCTGACATCAAAGAGAGAGTACTTTCGAGAAAAAGGCTCCAATTAAGAACTATATACTTTGGGTAAACAAGTAAGCGAGTAATTATACCAAGTGAATGATAAAAGGGAAGAGAGAGAGAGAGAGAGGAAAGTCATCCCCTGCTTTCTTTGTGGTCACTATACCAATTAAGAACTTTATACTTTACAGTTTACCCTGCATGATTGCAACCCTACTTTATTTGTAGTCACTATATTCTATATGTAGTGAATCTTAAGCATGTCTTTCTCTAATAGCTTCTTCAGCTCATTGAAGTTGCGATGAACGTGGATCACATTCTCAATCACAATTATCTCTGCATACAGACAATCTTGTTAGTGTTATTGTTTCCTCCCAGACCAAGAAAGAGATAAAAGAAAGAAAAAGAAATTCCTGACATTGATTCAGTGTTTGGATCGAAGAGGGTTTTGTTTTTACCTCGTTCAGTAGGAAATTTCGCAAAAGCTCTCAAAACTTTCGTCTCGAAACAAAAACGAAATCACCAATTTTAGGATTTGACGGGTTTTATTCGATAATAAAAGTGAAAAGACAAAAATACCTCATACCAAACAAAGTTTCACTTCTCAAAACTTCTCGAAACGTCCTTCAAAATAGAGCTTGAAATAATTGATGCTTCTATTGCATGTGTTTTACAATTGCAAGCTTGGAAGATATTATTTTAGTCTTTTCTCCTATGGTAATGAAATTATAGCACCAATAAAACAGAGATTGATTGCTAAGAAGAACCTTTTCAATTCAAGAACTATTAACTAGCCGTTGATATTATAGTACAGTCTACTTCCCCAAACCAAAAAAAAATACAGACTAGCCGTTGAGCCTCTGTACCAAATACAAATTTGAGAGGCAAGCAAAAATGATCAAAACCGTCAAAGTATGTGGGCCCACAAGAACATTAAGCAAAAAAGACTCATGCAACTGTAGTCTCTCGGTGTTTTTATGGGCTAAATGATTCTGCTGTTCGACTGGTGGGTTCGTGGGTCTTATCCTCATGGGTTGGACTCTACTATCTTCGTGGGCTTGAACCTCAAGGTATCAGCCTCAGCCTGCCTCTCTTGAAAGTTGAAACAAATATGTTATTGGGCTCGATGGAATCATATAAGGTTTCTGTTTTTCCTCCAAAACCCTAAACCCGTGAAGAGACTCCCTCTCTGTCTCTCCCTGAAAATTTCCCGAAGAAAACAAGATGGTGAAGAAGAGCAAAAGTGAGTCGCTAATTTCGATTTCTTTTGATGTTTTTTGTTACTGTTTGAAAATTTTAATTTATGTTTTGTGCCATACAGAGAGCAAGAGCAAGAGAGTGTCGCTGAAGAAGAAGTATAAGGTTATAAAGAAGGTAAAGGAGCACCACAAGAAGAAAGCTAAGGAGGCGAAGAAACTTGGATTGAATCGAAAGCAGAAGGTTGAGAAGGACCCAGGTATCCCCAATGATTGGCCCTTCAAGGAGCAGGAACTCAAGGCTCTCGAAGAGCGCCGCGCCCGTGCTGTCGAGGAGTTGGAGCAAAAGAAAGCTGCTCGCAAGGAGAGGGTACTCGTTTTCAATTTGTCTAATGCTGATCATTAATTGATGTTTTGGGTTTTCTAATTGTATGGTGTGGCATGGTGAGTCGACCTTTGTTAAAAAATGTTGGAGCTCGTGTTCTTAAAATTTACATATCTAGGTAAATTAGTACGCCTTTTCATCTGAGGGCTGTAATATGTGCATGTGAAATGCAGGTATTGTGGGGGAAATTAGGATGTTTACTCGTATGGTGTGGGTCTTTCAGTATGAGCCTAGATGGAACGGATTCATATTGTTAGTTTTGTTTACACTTTTGACTTAACTCAAAAAAATGGGCCGGCTGATCTTATTGTGCCTTGTCTCCAAAGCTTGGCAATGATTATAGCTGCTCTTCTGCACAATTTTTCAGAAGTTTGAGTGTTTGTTTTACATTATTTAGAATCTTCAGTAATTAATTAAATAATTGGATGGTTTGGTTCCCAAATTCTGATTTGAAGCTTTTTTGTGCAACACATCAGTTTATCATTCTGATGAACTTTAATTATATTTTCCAACGCTAGTCAATCTCTAACATATAATCTCATGATAAAGTATGTTATTAAACATTGATTTCTTATCTGTGATATGTCTGTAGGCTCGAAAAAGGAAGTTGGGCTTACTGGAGGATGATGATATCTCCAAGATGGATGATATAGCGACTACAAAAGTGCAACTTTTGGGGAAGGAAAGCGACAATGCTGAATACTTTGCGATTGGAAAAAAACGAGGTATTTGATAGCTTAATTGGAAAATTGTGGAAGCAAGTGCATATAATCTCACAATTTCTTTGCCTTACTTTAATTTCCCCACTTCATTTCAGACAACTCTGATAGGGCATTCTACAAGGAGTTGGCTAAAGTCATTGAAGCATCGGATGTCATATTGGAAGTTCTTGATGCACGGGATCCCCTTGGGACCCGTTGTGTTGATATGGAAAAGATGGTGATGAAGTCGGGTCCTGAAAAGCACCTCGTGTTGCTTCTAAATAAAATTGGTATTTTCTTGCTCTAATATTGTGGACTTGGGAAAAGTGGTATTGAACTGTCTTGACATGATTAGATGGTAGAGGGCTTTGACTATTTTCTTTTTTTAACAGTTATTGGGCTGTTCATTTTTCCTGTTAGCACTCAATTAAAATTTATTTATTTATTTAATGCTTGCATCTCAGATCTCGTGCCTCGGGAAGCTGTTGAGAAATGGCTGAAGTATCTTAGAGAAGAATTACCAACAGTTGCCTTCAAGTGCAGCACACAGGAGCAGAGGTCAAACTTAGGATGGAAATCTTCAAAAAAGGCAGCAAAAGCAAGCACTCTTTTACAGACTAGTGATTGTCTTGGTGCTGAAACTCTTATTAAATTGCTGAAAAATTATTCAAGAAGTCATGAGGTAGTTGTTTTTTTTTTTGGGATTAAGTATGACTATCAATTGAACTTTTTACAAGTGCGACTTTGTTGTGTATCTTGGTCTATTGCAGATCAAGACTTCTGTTACAGTTGGTGTTATCGGTCTGCCAAATGTTGGTAAGAGTAGTCTAATCAATAGCTTGAAGAGGAGCCATGTTGCCAATGTTGGTGCTACTCCAGGACTAACTAGGTCAATGCAAGAAGTTCAGTTGGACAAGAATGTTAAATTGCTGGATTGCCCGGGTGTTGTAATGCTTCGATCAGGAGAGAATGATGCATCTATAGCGCTACGTAACTGTAAAAGAATTGAGAAGTTAGACGATCCCATTGGTCCTGGTATGTGAACCTCTTCTTTGTCTCATGTTTTGGCTTCTCTACGTGTTTGGAAAAAAGGTGGATGGGTGTTGTTCTATATTTCCTCTTCCCTTCAACCCCAGGTGTTGATTTTGTTAGTAACTTGTCCCTTTTTTGAGGAAATGATTCTTTCACTTTGATAAATGCCAATGGTTTTGTGGCTCCTCAAAATTGTTCTGGATGTTACATTATAGCTATAACAATTTAAATAAGGTTACACTATGATATTTACTATTGAGGAATTCAGCTTATGACTCCCTAATATAGTCGTTTTAATTGTTTCATAAAGCGTTTTGTCAACAATGTGAATTATTTTTGGTAGAAGGATAGTGGATGATTTCATTGCCTAATGAGAAAGGTAAATTTTCATAATGCCTTTGTTTAAATGTAGTGTACTTGCTTCTCATTGTATCATTGGAAATAGACTCGCAGTTAAATGAGTCTCGTGTCTTTCTTGTCAGAAAAAGCATGTACACTAGGTTATTGTGTGTTGTTTGTTTTATTTTTCTATGCTGCAATTCATTTCTGTGAGAAAGTTGCTGTGATTAGGATTATATTTACTGTTTTTCTTTGATTGAGTCCTTGAACTTGTCATTATAGTGATCTTTGTGGTTGAAGTTTGATTAATCTACTAACTAAAATTTCTTCTGTGGACCACACAGTAAAGGAAATTCTCAAGCTTTGCCCTGCCAGATTGTTGGTAACCCTGTACAAAATTCCTAGCTTTGATTTGGTCGACGATTTCTTACACAAGGTGGCTACTGTCAGGGGTAAGCTCAAAAAGGGTGGCCTTGTGGATGTGGAGGCTACTGCAAGAATTGTTCTGCGTGACTGGAATGAGGGTATGCCGTTGTGTACTTGTGTCAAACTTTTGTAGTTTGTCTGACCTGTTTATACTCCAACAAAGATGGGAAAACGGAAACATTAAGATAAGAGTTTATCCACAAGACATTCATTAATCAGTTAGAAGTGATAAATTTTATTCCATTTTTCAGGTAAAATTCCATACTTCACCATGCCTCCAACTAGGAACCAAGAACCTTCGGAGGCAAAGATAGTTTCAGAGTTTGGGAAGGAGTTTAACATTGATGAAGTTTATAACAATGAATCTTCATTCATCGGAAGCCTCAAATCTGTTGATGACTTCAATTCTGTTGAAGTTCCTCCTAGTTGCCCTCTCAGTTTTGATGAGAATATGCTAGAGGTTAGTTATGTGTCTCACGGATAGGAATTGTTTGGACTTGAGCTATTGTCTGGTGCAGCTTGCTGCCTGGAATCTGCGTTTGTTAATTGTTTTCCAAGAACAAAGAAATATTTGGGTTTGCAGTTTGGATTAATTTTGAATGTGTTAAAAAGTTACTTAACTCTCAGAATAAAGATCGTTGCTGGGTGTTCATGCATTGTTATTTTTTTTATCAACCAGTCTTGATTTTATTGCTCATTGTTAATTTTGAATTGGTCTTACACTCTTACCTCAGGTGAATGATCAACCACAGCGGTCAGCTCAAGGTGACCAGAGATCTGAAGATATGGCTGATGTTGTTAGTGATGAGCCAATGGAAGAAAAAGAACAAGGAGGTGATGTCAGGGCAAAGACTTCTAGCAGCAGGCAAAATGAGAAGCTATACACAGCAGAAGGGATACTTAATACGAAGTTGAAAAAAGCAGAAAAGAAAAGAAGGAAAAAGGCAAATCAAGCGGATGCTATGTATGATGATGAGGACTATGACTTCAAAGTGGATTATTTCAAGAAGAAAGGTTCTGATATGGATGTTGGAGATGGAGAAGAAGAGAGAGATGATGATACTCAAATCGTTGCTGAGGTGCCCATGTCTGGTGTCAACTTTGATGATGAGTGACAGAAGCGATTGCCATTATCAGAGAGGACCCACCGGAGTGTTGCATAGAGAAAGGGAAACCTATTTAGTCACCATTAATCTTTTGGCGTGGTCCATTTCAGTTTTGAGCGAGTTTGTTGTTATGCATATACTTGTTAAACTATGTGGGGACTATTTATATCTTTTCCCTCTCAAATGAGTGGGATCGTGGAAAACCTAAGCATCCTAATAGGATATTTATCAGGAGTCATCGTTGTTTTTCATAGCATAATCGTTACATAAACTATTCTTCGGTCGGTTGTTGGATGTTTGTTACGTAAACTTGTCAAATCATGATGCTTCAGTGGCTCAAACCAGCAGGATAGTGAGGGGGAAGAAAAGAAAAGATGAATGCTTGCCAAACAATTCCGTTAAAGTACATCAGTCTGATTCATGAAGTCCAGACAATCAAATTCAAGTGATGACGTTATCAAATGTATAAAATCTATCAATTGAGTGATTTTGTTTATAAAGTCTCAACAGATAACTCCATTATTTTGGTATAGTTAAAGTTATGATATCGTTAAGCTGTACATGTATTACGTGAGTGAAGTGTAAATTTTGGTATAGTTAAAGTTATGATATCGTTAAGCTGTACATGTATTACGTGAGTGAAGTGTAAAATGATAAAGCATATAAGCTTGTGTGCTTAGAAAATGAGCATAAATCTTTCTTAAGACAGATTCTTTAGTCAGATTACTCGTCTCAATAATTCACAGTATTTTCATTCCCAGTTGCTAATAGCAGTAGACAGAAGATGCAGTAGGACAGGTAGCGAAAGATGCCATGACTTGAAAAGGCCCCAGAAAACAGAGGATAGAACAGCACGCACTTGGAAGAGTGAGACCACGACCAGAACGGCATTGGCGAGCCAACTGATCCTGCTGACTACCAGATAAATACCAGACATGAATGTCAAGGACATCGAAAGGATCGCAACCCCCAACAATGGCACAGCAAAGTTGAGGGAATGATGGTCACATAAAATGAACATATTAAACGTGCTGCATCTCAGCATCTCACACCCAAAGATATGAAAACTGTCAAAATAAAATTCCTATGATGTTGAATTCCTATGCTGTTACCAACATCATCAGGAGGAAGCCCCTTATAATAAGTCAATAAGCTTTTCCTCTTGAATTCAATCTAATATTTTCTGAACTAAAAATTTCATGATTCCAAGAGGTAACTGCTGTGGCTATCAATTATTAACGAAGTCCATTACAGGAATTAATTGACAAGCTGTAAAGGAGTGCGCATAATCTTGAATAATAATTAAACATATGGATATCAAGTAACATTCTGGAGTAGCTTAATTTTAATTTGCTGCATGCCTTCCTGAAGGAGAGCATTTCACCGATGTACTCGTAGAAAGTATCCGAGAGGTGGAGTCCAGCACAATTCATTGATTCTTCCTTGCAATAGTTCACCACACAACAAACAGGAATTTTATTCAAATACTTCCTTACATTATGAACTGACAACATTACTTGGCTAAATATGGGAGTTACTATGTCTGCTGATACATCAATGTAACAATAACTAAATATCATCTTTCTTACAACTACACAACCTTGACATTTGTGTTCCGAATTTGAAGCAGACGACTCCCACAACCAGAGTCAGTTAATGCATATATTAATGGGGCAAACCAATTACAAATCTTAAGGAGTACAAGGAGACTCCAGTCTGCAATGAAAGAGAAGCACAGAAGAAGGAATGACAGCGTAAGAATTGATTGGAAGCACAAGCCCAGACCCAAAATAAGTTTGGCAAGCCAATGGAGTTTACTTATCACTACATAAATACCAAAAATATAGGCCAGGGACATCATAGTTAACGCAATTTCCAGCGATGGCAATGCTACTAGATAAGCAAAAGACACAAAATATTCCCCACCTAATTGCGCCCAAGTGAAGATCACTGCAGCAATGATGGAGCTATACATGGCTACTGTGTCGCAGACTAGGAATGCATGGAAAGTGACTTGTTTCAGCATAGTAGCAATACCTTGTTCATCCCCAGAGTCATTGTAACCTCCAGGCATTGTGAAACCTGCTGCGAAGGTCACCGTGGCGACTAGCGTTGAAACCACTAGGATTGCATTTGATATGTTCTTAAATTTTTCCTCATCTTTGTTAGAACTGTCTCGATTTTTTTTCACTTGGCTGCCCAATTGGAGATGATTCAACTCCAGAATTTTTTAGTATCATTACTGTCAAGCGCTGCAAGATACCAAGTGAATAAGTAAGTAGTGTAACGAAAGCAACACAACCATGCCTATCATTCTCTACTTTATAATTGTTGAAAAACAGTTATCGTGATACCTGGCAGAAACTTCGCTCGTTGCGATATTTGCAAGCATCGAGTGCGGTCCCGCTATCAATGTTGAGCAATTTCTTATCCACTCTTTTGTCCCTTGTTAAGAGGATGACAGATAACGGCTGACTACTGATGGCGGCCAAGTGCAAGGGTGTATTGCCATCCTTATCTTTCTGGTTTATTAGCTTATCCAACTCTTTAGTTTTAAGAACATATGAAACTACATCGGTGGCACCATTTTTTGTAGCAGAATGTAGAATGTTCTGGTAATTATGGCTAAGCATCTCTGCGAGATGTAGGCAATGGGGTCGCAGCTTATTAATCAAGCCAACATGATCTCCTGCTGATGCAAAATGAACTGGAAAGAATCCATCATTGTCCCTTTGAAAAGCAACGTGAGGAGGAACCTGAGGATCTTTTGTTGGCGTGAGCTGTCATGAAGTTATGAAAATGATTGATATTGCTGGCATGAGCTGTCATGGAGCCGTTAATCATGGAGCCGTTATGGGTCCTACGGAGAAATCATAAGAGATAATTATGATATGTTACTTTTACTTTATAATGATTTGTTACTTTATATAAACACAAGATAATCAATCGAAAAGGATACAAGTTAAAAAGTCTTCTTCTTTCATCTTCTTTATTTTCTCTGTTCTTCTGTTTCCTGCATATTCTTGTTCTGTTGATATGGTATCGGAGGAGGACTAGTGAATCAAACTAGATGGCCAGCGATCGGGAACTCACAACCCAGACGGCGGTTATACAACAAGAGGAAAACTCTGCTCTTATTGATCTCACCACGAGAATGACTCAGATATTGAATCAGTCCCAGAATCAGGTTCAGGTAACAAGTTCTGAGACTAGTACACAGATTGGGGTGAAGTTGGATGGCTCCAACTACGCCTTATGGTCCCAAGTTGTTGAGATGTATATCTCAGGGAAAGACAAATTGGGATATATTACTGGAGATATTGAACAACCTTCGGTGGAGGATCAAACCTATCGAAAGTGGAGGACTGAGAATGCGGTAGTGAAAGGATGGCTAATCAATTCAATGGACCCGAGTTTGATTGGCACATTTATTCGTTTTTCAACTGCGAAAGAGGTATGGGATAATGTTGCTATAACATTTTTTGATGGATCTGACACATCTCAGGTGTACGATCTTAAGCGGCGTGTAATGCGGCTGAAACAAGGAGGAGGCCCCATCGAAGTTTTCTATAATGGCTTACAAAGTTTGTGGCGAGAGATTGATTTTCGTCGTCCCAATCCAATGACTTGTAGAGAGGATATCCAGAAGTATAATTCTGTCGTGCAAGAAGATAGAGTCTATACACTACTTGATGGACTTGATGATCGCCTCGACAAGATTCGAGGAGATGTACTTCAAATCAAACCTTTTCCAACGGTTGAGCAAGCATATGCACATGTCCGTCGAGAAGACTTAAGACAGAAAGTGATGTTGACTCAAGGAGATAACCTGACAGCTAGTAGTGTTGCCATGGCGTCAAAAGGAAGCCAACGACCAATGAGCCAACTATCTACGATGGGTCCTAGTGAACGATCTGGAGGACTCACCATGAAGAAATCTGTGACTATCGGAGGAGGCTGCACGCATTGTGGAAATTCCAAACATAATCGGGATGCATGTTTTAAATTGCATGGCTATCCTGATTGGTGGCATGAACTCAAGAATAAGAAAAAACGTGATGTGGGTGGCACGGAGCAATCTGGCCGTGCGGCCATGGTGCATACTGAGCCTCGGTTATCTCTTATTCCTTCTGAAGGTTCATCTATACCCACTTCATCAGGTAACATTGGCCATGCTTTTGTGAGTTTAGCTGATGGAAAAGATCCAGATTGGATTGTCGATTCGGGCGCAACTGACCACATGACCTTTGATGCTAACGATTTGGCTATTAAAACACAACCAAGACGAGCTTGCATAACAAATGCTAATGGAGTGGAATACCCAGTTGTGGGAGCTGGAGAAGTGGCACTGTCATCTTCTTTTACATTGTCTAACACTTTACTAGTTCCCTCGTTATCTAGTAAATTAATGTCTGTTGGTCAAGCTACTGAGGACTTGAACTGTCGTGTATTAATCTATCCAAAATTCTGTTTATTTCAGGATCTTCTCACGAAGGAGGTTATTGGGCGTGGTACTAAAAAGGAGGGGCTCTATTATATGGAAGACTTCAGTCCTGGACGTGCATATTCTGTTAAAAAATCTGGTGTTAAAGTTCAAGAAGTGTGGTTATGGCATCAACGATTGGGCCATCCCTCCTTTGGCTATCTTAAACATTTATTTCCATTGTTATTTTCAGGTCTACAAGTGCAAGATTTTCAGTGTGAAACTTGTATTCAAGCAAAGAGTCATCGTGTTCAATATCCTTCCATTGTGAAGAAATTTACCACCCCATTTATGCTTGTTCACTCAGATGTATGGGGGCCATCTCCAATTCCCAGTCCCTCTGGTTTTAGATGGTTTGCAACATTTGTTGACGATTGTACACGCATGACTTGGCTTTATTCAATGAGGAATAAAAATGATGTCATTGGCATTTTTAAAGCATTTCATCGCATGATCAAGACCCAATTTTTGGCTCACATTCAGATTCTCCGATCGGATAATGGCGGTGAGTACATCAATCGGGAGTTACAGGAATATTTTCAATTACATGGGCTTCGGCATGAGACTACGTGCCCTCAAACACCACAACAAAATGGTGTTGCGGAGCGTAAAAATCGCCATATTCTTGAAACAACAAGAGCCATGTTACTTGCTGCACATGTCCCTCAACGTTTTTGGTCCGATGGAGCTTCTACCGCTGTATATCTAATGAATCGTATGCCTTCTCGTGTTTTGGACTTCCAAACACCACTACAAGTGTTGTACAAATTTCATCCGCTGCCCTCGGTCTTAACACTACCACCCCGGGTGTTTGGGTGCGTTTCTTATGTCCATCTTCATAAGAATCAACGATCAAAACTTGATCCATGTGCCGTCCGATGCTTGTTTCTTGGCTATGCCATGCAGTCCAAAGGTTATCGCTGTTATAATCCTGTTTCAAAACGGCTCTACACTACCATGGATGTCACATTCCTTGAAACAGAACCATATTTCCAACGTCCTCTACCCAAATCTCCTCTTCAGGAGCCGCATGTGAATGAAGAGCAGACTTGGGATGAGTGGCAGACTTGGGATGAGTGGCCGGGTTTGAATGATTCTTGTTCCGACTTTACAACATCGCCTACACATGAACATCATCACCCACCTATCATCACCCACCTAGAGTTGCAGTACCGGAACAAATTCAAAATGAGGAGGTTCATGGAAATGATGAACTAGCCGAGATTAATGATAGTGGTGAAGAAATGGATAAGGTAGCTTCTACGGAAGAGATGCTGCAAAATATTCCAGAGCTGGTAGAACATGAGCTTGCCCCTCCTTCGCCAGTACATGTCACCTCCTCTCCTGAGAAGACTCCTGAGGTAAGTACACAAAACCCTGATCATATGGTGCATGATTCTGTTGATGGTTATAAGTTACCTTTTAGGCATAATCGTGGGAAGCCGCCTAATAAATATTCACCTGATTGCAAGGAGAGGAAATCGAAATACCCTATTGCTAACCATGTCTCTACCAAGAGATTATCAGAAGATCTGAAGGCATTTGTGCATAAGTTATCCACCGAACATATTCCTCATACGGTGCAAGAAGCATTAAGAAGTCCAAACTGGGTCCATGCAATAACTGAAGAAATGGCAGCGCTGGAGAAAAACCAAACCTGGAGCATTGTACCTCTACCAAGAGGGAAGAAGGTAGTAGGATGTAGATGGGTATTCACGATAAAGCACAAGGCAGATGGATCCATAGAGAGATATAAGGCGCGGCTTGTGGCAAAAGGGTATACTCAGACATATGGGATAGACTACCAAGAAACATTCTCACCTGTAGCAAAATTGAATACAGTTCGGGTATTATTATCTCTAGCGGCAAATCTTGATTGGCCGTTACATCAATACGATGTGAAAAATGCATTCTTGCATGGAAGTCTCAAAGAGGAGGTATATATGGAGATTCCTCCTGGATTTAATGCACCCTCACAAACTGGAGTTGTGTGTAAATTACACAGAGCACTTTATGGATTAAAGCAATCACCAAGAGCATGGTTTGGACGTTTCAGACTGGCTATGAAGAAAAATGGCTACAAACAAAGTAATTGTGATCATACATTGTTCTTAAAACATCGATATAGGAAAGTGACTGCATTAATTATTTATGTGGACGATATGATAATAACTGGAGATGATGAGGAAGAAATGGCTCGGCTAAAGGAGCATTTGGCAAACGAGTTTGAGATGAAGAACCTTGGGGGTTTGAAATACTTCCTAGGCATTGAAGTAGCACGGTCTAGTAAGGGTATTTTTTTGTCACAAAGAAAATATGTCCTAGACCTTCTGGCAGAGACGGGGATGATTGATTGCAAGCCAGCAGATACACCGATAGTTCAGAATCATGCGTTGGGAGAATATCCCGACCAAAATCTTATTGATAAAGGAAGATATCAACGTCTTGTGGGTAAGTTAATTTACCTATCCCACACACGTCCGGATATTGCATACTCAGTAAGCTTGGTGAGTCAATTCATGCAAAATCCGAGCATAGAGCATATGCATGCAGTTCTTCAAATCCTTCGATATTTGAAATTGGCGCCTGGGAGAGGAATTATGTTCAAGAAAAATAATCATTTGAATATAGATGGTTATACCGATGCAGATTGGGCAGGGAGTATTACAGATAGGCGGTCTACATCCGGGTACTTTACCTTTGTGGGTGGAAACTTGGTTACTTGGAGGAGTAAAAAACAAAATGTAGTTGCATTATCAAGTGCTGAAGCTGAGTTTAGGGGTATGACTAAAGGATTATGTGAGCTACTTTGGCTAAAGAGATTAATGGTAGAGTTGGAGTATCCGATTCAGCGACCAATGAATTTATTCTGTGATAACAAATCAGCGATAGAAATTGCCCACAATCCGGTTCAACATGATCGCACCAAGCATGTTGAGGTGGATAGACACTTTATCAAAGAGAAACTTGAAGCCAATATCATTCGTTTTCCGTTCCTTAAGTCAGAAAATCAACTAGCAGACATACTTACAAAGGCAGTCTCTAGTAAAATATTTTACACCTCACTTGACAAGTTGGGCATGGAAGACATATATGACCCAACTTGAGGAAGGGTGTTGGCGTGAGCTGTCATGAAGTTATGAAAATGATTGATATTGCTGGCATGAGCTGTCATGGAGCCGTTAATCATGGAGCCGTTATGGGTCCTACGGAGAAATCATAAGAGATAATTATGATATGTTACTTTTACTTTATAATGATTTGTTACTTTATATAAACACAAGATAATCAATCGAAAAGGATACAAGTTAAAAAGTCTTCTTCTTTCATCTTCTTTATTTTCTCTGTTCTTCTGTTTCCTGCATATTCTTGGTCTGTTGATATCTTTCTCTAGGAAGCACTCAACACCTTCAAGATAGCCAAAATATGCTGCAAAGTGAAGCGCACTTCTCCCTTCTTCATCTCTTAAATCAATGAACTTTGGCTCCTTATCCAGCATATATTTCAGGAGATCTACCATTTCAAACACAAAGAATACTCAAGATTCAAGAAATTTAGGTGATGAATTGGGTTTGATTGTTTGACAAAATGTAAGTCCTAGCTTAGCACTGGGCGATGAATTGGGTTTGACACTCCCAACTCATATAGAGGAGAACTAACGTATAGATACTCATGACTATGTTTTGATACTATAGGGGTCCAAAACAGAGGATTTAGTTTTAGGTATTGCTCCAAACAAGTATCTATATAATTGGATCTTCATTATAAACATATGATTTCTTCATGATCATTTGAAGCCTTCTTACACAAATAACACGTTACTGTTGGAGAATATATTACCTGAATTCTTTTTGTAGACAACAGCATGTATGGG
The DNA here is from genome assembly GCA_963580455.1 of Euonymus europaeus. Lineage (NCBI taxonomy): Eukaryota > Viridiplantae > Streptophyta > Magnoliopsida > Celastrales > Celastraceae > Euonymus > Euonymus europaeus. The sequence goes on from OY756964.1 coordinate 2,301,078, forward strand.
TGACTTCACTTGCAGCACTCCATCTTGTTTGATTGCTTCATCATTGTTCTTCTTGTCCTTCTGATCATCTCCAACCTCATCATTGTTCTTCATACCCTTGTCATTTGCAGCCTCATCATTCTTCTTCAGGTCCTTCTGATCATCTACAACCTTAACTGGTGATGGAGAGATTTGATCATCTTTGGCAGTACTATTCTGACAAGGCCACGTAAATCTCTTATATGCTTCCGACTCCATCATAGCTTTAACACAATCAAAGTACCCTGCTTCTGCAGCTAGATACAGAGGAGACTTGCCTTCCTTGTTCACACAAAATGAAACATCAGGATCTGCATTAATCAAAGCTTTAGCCACTGATTCATGTCGATATATCAACGCCTCGTGCAAAGCTGTGTTCCCATACACATTGCCCGTTTTAAATAAATTCTCCTCTGTATCATCCGAAGATTCTTGTAGTTTTATTAGACGTGACACAATGTCTAAGTTTCTTGTTTTTGCAGCAGTATGAAGAGCCGTTTCGCCTCTTAAGTTTGTCTTCTTAAGAGTCGATGGAGACCGCAGAGCTATCTGTTCTACAATGTTTAGACTACCATGGAGTGAAGCTACATGAAGTAATGTGTTGTGAAATGGAGTTACAGTCTCAAACTGATTGTCTGAAAGCTTATCAAGGATCTCGTTGAATTCAAAGATGCAGTGAAGAGTTATGCTGTTGATGGGGGATTTCAAATACAATTGGTGAAAAATGACAAATTGAGGTGTCAAGTAAGGTGCGATATTGGCTGCCCTTGGATGATTTGGTGCTCCAAATTGGGGGGTGAGTCGGCATTTCAAATCAAGACCTACGCCAACAAACATAAATGTAATAGAAGAGCCCCAAACAAGCAAGCAAACACCTCTTGGCTCTCAGTGAGATTATTAGATAAAGTTAGAGGAGAACCTAAGATTAGTGCAAGCCAGATATGTGAGTATGTGAAGGAGAAAATGGCACTAGAGATATCTAGGACACATGCATACAGAGCTAAGAAGAAAGCACTAGAAATGATTGATGGGAAGCATAAGGTACAATATGCTCAACTAAGGAGCTACATAGCTGAGGTATTGAGGACAAATAATGGCAGTACATGTAACATACAAGTTTACAGAGATTGCCCGGAAGATCCTGCAATCTTCAAAAGAGCTTACATGTGCTTCCATGCACTGAAATCAGGTTTCGTAGAAGGATGCATGCCTCTAATTGGACTGGATGGATGTTTTTTAAAAACATCTTATGGAGGACAACTTCTCACAGCAGTTGCACAAGATGGATGCAATGGGATTTTTCCTATTGCTTGGGCTGTAGTTGAGAGGGAAAATAATGAGTCATGGGACTGGTTTTTAAGAAAGTTGTTGTTGGACATTGGCGGGTTTGATAAACAGCGATGGTGTTTCATTTCAGATAGGCAAAAAGGTCTAGTTCAGGCAATTGAGTACCTTGAGAGGGATTTCCAACATAGAATAGAACATAGGTTTTGTGTTAGGCATATATATGCCAACTTTATCAAGCAATGGCCTGGGGCATTGTTTAGAAAACTGGTTTATGAAGCAGCAAAAGCAACTACAATGCAGGTATTCAATGAGAGGATGCAAAGGATTAAAGAAGCGGATGAGGCTGCCTGGGCTTACCTAAATGAGATCCAGCCTTGCTTGTGGAGTAGAGCTGGTTTCTCGGCATTTAGAAAAAATGATGCAATTGTCAACAATATGTCTGAGAGTTTCAACAATATGGTACTCCCCGTTAGAGACAAGCCAATAATAACCATGTTAGAGGAGTTGAGGTCACAGTCCATGGATAGACTTGTGAGGAAAAGAATTGCAATGGAAAGAAAGGAAGGTGTTCTTGTGTCCAATGTTCAAAAATTGTTGGACAGAAGGTTTAATGAGAGCAGGTTGTGGACTGCGAAGTGGAATGAGGATGCTGCACAGTCCATATTCCAGGTACCTATTTCATAAATTTTATACATTAAAATCATTTAATTTATAGTCATTGTGATAACATGTTGTTGGTTACCGCAGACTTCATACTCCATATTCCAGTCACACATTTCACACATTTTTACATTGAATTCATTTAAATTTTACTAACTGGTTTATGTTTTAGGTTACCAAGAAGCCTGAGCAGTACATTGTTGATGTCAAGAACTTCACATGTAGTTGTCGAGAGTGGGATCTTACCGGCATCCCATGTACACATTCAGTGGCAGCAATAGGATGGCTGCACAAGGATCCGGCTGAATATGTGCACGAATACTATAAGAGATCGACTTATTTGAGGGTGTATAGGCATAACATTCAGCCAACAAATGGTGAGAATTTGTGGACTGAAGTTAGTGGTGATGTAATTCTCCTTCCGCCAATGAAAGCTTTGATTGGTAGACCGAAGAAAAAGCGAAGAAGGGAGCATGATGAAGGCCACAACAACAGGACCAAACTGAAGAGAAGGAGAGGAAATATAAGATGCACTAAATGTGGGATTGAAGGCCACAACAAGAGGAGCTGCAAGAATGAGGTACTATACTTGCTATACCTGTAAATAGTTTAGCTGAATTTGTGCACTACATCATGAACTAAATGTTGCAGGCTAGGATGCGAGAAGGGATATCTGTTATGGATGCTGCTGCCACTGGGAGAAGGTCGGTCAGAAGTGGAAGAGGAAATGTTGTAGAGAGAGGGAGAGGTACTTCAATGAGGAGGGGTGCTGGTTCTGGCAGAGGTGGTCGTGCTCCAATTGCTAGTGGTGGATGTGCTCCAATTGGCACGGGTAGGGGGAAGATACACCCCATTAGAGGAGGAGTTGTTTTTCGTGAACCTTCTAGAGGGGGTAGTACTATAGATGTAGCTATGGGCAGTGTTCCAAACGTGGGAGTTGAGAGCACATACATGCCATTCAAAGGGAAACAATTACATGGTGGAAGCATGAGCCCAGGAAAGAGGACCAAAGAGAGTGCTAGGAGGCTGCATACCACAGTCACAACGATTCATCGGTCCAGCTCCAGTGCAAGGTATACTGCCATAGTAAATGCAAGCCAAGAATCAATATCATATGCACCTACAAAAGCACCAAAGTAGATTTAGTGTACTTGTTATTACAAACTGATTTTGTAGCATGCAATATGTTAGCTAGCATGCTTAATATATCTGGCCTGTAATATTTTGGAGAATTATTTTTGGATTTGGACACAATGCAGGTCTTGTTGTTGCTGCATATTTTGGATAATGTTTTATTAAGTGATGACTATTTTGTTATGTTTTGATAACTATAGTGACTATTTTGAAACGCATGTATGTTGTTTGAGTTTGTTGGCTAACTGATTTTTGATACTTTTGCCATGTCATCACGTGTCATTCCACATGTAATCATAAAACGGTTACATATGGTCATGTCAGCAGTAAATATTATCGGGTAGTATCAAAACTGACCAGTGACGAAAATTGAAACAAAATGCAAAGTCGAGTTCCCGAGTTGAATGAATTAAAAGTTTAGTGACCGATTTGAAACGCGTCAAATCTAACAGTGACTAAAAGTAGCATTTACCCGTTTGTTGCGTCTCTCCTCACAATAGAGGGAAGACGAAGAGAAACAGTGCAAAAAAAACTCTTATCCAGAGAGAAAACCAAAACATATATCAAATTATTAAAACAGATAATATATCAGCAGATATCATATGATCATAAATAAATCAGGAAAATGCCAAAAATCGTGCCAAAAACACTTATGTGATGGCAATCAAATATGAAAAATAAGATCTACAATTCATGTGGTGATTCCAAACATGAGAAATGAATGACATGGTGATTCCATTCCCATGTCCAACTACCAACCAAACACAACATAAAGAGTCCTGAATGACAGGCAATTAATGTTGATTTGATCTAAATTGTCCTGTTTTTACAGTGCATTTACTGATTTACAGGTGGTTGTTCTATACATTAAGTTAAAGAAGGATATGCCACAGATTTTCTTACATCTGTCACTCTTTGCTATTTATGTTTTGGTAGGTATGCCAAAATTATGTTTGTGGACACTCCTCGTTCATTCTTTGTACCACTTCAACAGTAAGCACGTGTAACACAGCACCAAGATATTATGACAAATTTATGCATGACCACGACTTAGGTTTTGAGTGAGAGGGGTTAGCGAATCTCTCCAAATTTTTACTTGACGTTAACATTTTAAAATATTTAGAAAGATTCATAAATTCCTTTCAGCACCTCTTTTTCAACCTTTTAAAATGAAGGATTGAGAGAGGTTCACCACATTGAAGATTCACAACTCTTCTCATACCAAACATAACTTTATTTTATTTTATTTTCTGTTGAAGAAAGGGAATCCATTCGATTAAACATAATAACAATCAGAGAATATATACAAGATCACCAAAGAGAGGTGATGCCCTTTAAAATTGTAGGATCAAAAGCAGCCGTATGCACTAACAACGACTTTAATTTTTTAATGACCAAGAATTTATTTTACTGTTCGGAAACAGTAAAATATAGTCTGGCAAGAGTAAGGTTTTTTTCCTCATAATATCTGGACAATAATTCTAAAATCGGGCAGGAGCTGTCGACTTATTTCTGGACAGATAAATTATATAATATCTGGACAACAGAACAGGAGAGCTGTCATACACAACAATTTTACTTTTTAGAAGTGTATAAATATTATTCTTATTCTTATATAGAGTATCACTATAAAAAGATTTTACAGTATAAAATGGGCTTAATTTGTATCAAAGATAAGTGGACTTATTTTGGAATTTCCGTGTTTAAAAGTGTACTACTAATTTTTTGCGCAAATTTGAGTGTGAACTTGAACCCACCCCGGGCCTATACATCATCTTTTTTTTTTTTTTTTTTATGGCAAACAAAGGAACAAACAACTACAACCCATACCCGACCAACCCAAATCTATGATCGGGAGGATCGCAACCACTATGAAGCCAATTTTGGAACTCCAAAATAAAAGAACTGGGAATGCTACCCAATAACTTCGAGGTAGCGGCCCATTTGGCGAATCTATCCGCCCAAGCATTTTCATGCCGACAAATCTTCGAAATCTCCCAATACACTAAATCATTCAGCTTACAACGAATATCCTCAATGATATTCTCTATACATCATCTGCCCCTGCTTCAATTGTACAAGTAGGTATAACAGTGCGAAGTTACTAAAGGATGACCAAGACTTAAAAAATTTGAGGGTGGGTTCAACCCATGCTATATCCGTCACTGCTTCAACTGCAATAAGTCGGTGTGTTAGTACGAAGTTATTAATTACGAAAGGTCGGAAAGGATGACCCAGACTTAAAAATATTGCATGATTGAAGTTAATGGTCCCATTGTTGGACAAAGAAAAAGACACGAATTGTCTTTACTCTTGGCATGGGAGCTCATGTCAATGGGCTTTAGTAGTGGGCCATAATACATGAATGGGAGGGTTTGCGTGAAAATAAATACTGCTCAAGCCTTTACGTAGGGCTTTGGATCATGGGTCACCCGAATACCTGATGCAAAAATCGATGTGTACTGTGCTCAACGGTAATGTGCTGAGCTGACATGATGCGTTTGGATTAGTATTTTAGGTATGATATATTTCTGTTTGAAATGTTGATATTTACTGTTTGAAATATAATGAGTGTTTAATTTATTTTCTTTTGATAGCATATATGCTGTTTGAAATGCGATGAGTGTTTGAATTATTTTCTATTGATAGCATATATGATGTATGACAAATTACATAAAATTATATTTATTAGGTGAGAGAGATAAGATAGTAGGATTTTTGAAATCATTAGGATACTTTTAAAATTTGATGAAAAGTGTAGGACATAATTGTCTTTTCTAGCAAAAATCTCATATTTGAATGTAACATAAACAAATCAGAAGAAGAAAAAAAAACACAAAAATTGTCAAAAACACTCATCACTTGACAATCGAATATGAAAAATAAGACTTACGATTCCTATGGTGAATATTAGCATATTAATATTCGAATACAAACATAATCTGCATGAAAAAATTACAAAAAAAAATAAAATCATAAACTGTCAAAATACTTATGTGATAACAAACAGAGGAGAATAAAAAAAATGAAAATTCAATGATCAAATCGAAAGTATATTCTCATTCTGTATATATACTATGTATGCATGGTGTAGCCCTACATGAGGGCCTGTTACATGTTGACATGTGTAAAGATACTATACGAGAAGACTAATTATATCCTTACAATAACTAGCATCGCTAACTATCTTACAGTTCGACTGATTGACTAACAGTCTTTCTTTTTTATCCATACAAAAAGGGGTAAAATCTCATTAATTTATTAATATTTTCATTTATGATGGAGGAAAATTGTGGTTACAGACGAGAAGAAAGAATCAATAAAGTATGAAAACAAAGATCGACCTAAATAAGGAACTAAAAAAGGGACAAAAAATCCAAAACACAGCAGCCAAAAGAAGGAGAACCCCTATGGCCCTATCCAAGCAAAACAAAGCAATACAAACACTGAAACAACAGAAACCAAAGAGATTGCCTTCCCAAGAACAAGAGATTTCAGCCCATCCACATGGAATTCTCTTCCCCTGCAAAAGCGCTGATGGGTACCCTCTTGGAACCCTGCCAGCAAAACCAGCAGTTCCAGACTGCACAATCTACCAGCCCTCACAGCAAGAAGCTTCACAAAATACAAATCTTCTCTCCAAATAGAAGTCGCTAAAGAAGAACTAAACAAAAACTTCTCTACAAACTCAGAAAATGAACAAGCCTCCACTACAAAAAGCTCCTCTAAACCACCATTTTCAGAGAGCGGTTGAAGCTCAAAAAAGTGGGGTAGACTTGATGGCTGCCCACATCTTGAAAGGGCAAAGCCAGACACTACAACTACTCTACTGCTAACCTAGGCTCCCAAAAAGCAGCCCAATCAAAGAGAAATGATTTTGCTGGAATCATTTCATGCAATACTATCACATCACCGCCATTGAATGCATTGGTGGTGGTGTTATTATATCCCACTATTATGATTTGAATCAAGGATGGAGATGTGATAGTATTGAATGGAATGATTCAGCTCCCTCATCCCCAACCAAAGGCCCAATGAAGCCGAAAACCAAGCAAAGAGGAGAATGAAAAGGCAAACGCAAGAAACACGAATAGCCTCCACAAGCCCAAAAAAAAACCCACATCAACAGAGAAGCCATGAAGAGGAAAAAAACCAAGCCACCACCCACACACCAATGAAAGCTAGCACTAACCACCTCGAGCTGAAAAAACCACACCAAAAGAGAAGGACCAAGTCACAACACCACCGAAACCACCACCAAGAAGTGCAGCCATTATTCTTTTTTAATGTCACTACAACTTGGAATATTCTCTAAGAGGAGGAATGAAACAAGCAAGATCACCCCATTAAGTAAAAACACAAAAAGCCAGGCACATCTATTGATCTGTCTCCTTATATCACACCCAAAGATATGAAGACTGCCAAAATAAAATTCCCATGCTGTTACCAACATCATCAGGAGGAAACCCCTAATAATAAGTCAATAAGCTTTTCCTCTTCAATTCAATCTATCTTTTCTGAACTGAAAATTTCATGATAAGTAGGGAAGTTGATTACACGAATTAATTGACAAGCTGTAAAGGAGCGTGCATAATCTTGAATGCTATATACATATGGATATCGAGAACATTCTAGAGTAGCTTAATTTTAATTAGCTGCATACCTTCCTGAAGGAGACCATTTCGACGCTGTACTCAAATGAAGCATCCGAGGGGTGGAGTCTAGCACAGTTCATTGATTCTTCATTGCAATAGGTCACCACACAACAAACAGGAAGTTTATTCAAATAATTTCTTACATTATGAACTAACAACATTACTTAGCTAAATATGGCAGTCACTACGTCTGCTAATACATCAATGTAACAATAGCTAAATATCATCTGTCTTACAACTACACAACCATGACATTTGTGTTCCAAATTTAAAGCAGATGACTCCCACATCCAAAGTTATACAAACATCAGCATCAACCGGAGTCGGTTAATGCATATATTAACGAGGCAAACCAATTACAAATCTTGAGGAGTACAAGGAGACTCCAGTCTGCAATGAACGAGAAGCACAGAAGAAGGAATGACAGCGTAAGAATTGATTGGAAGCACAAGCCCAGACCCAAAATAAGTTTGGCAAGCCAATGGAGTTTACTTACCACTACATATATACCAAAAATATAGGCCAGGGACATCATAGTTAACGCAATTGCCAGCGATGGCAATGCTACTTGATAAGCAAAAGACACCAAATGTTCCCCGCCTAATTGCGCCCAAGTGAAGATCACTGCAGCAATGATGGAGCTATACATGGCTACTGTGTCGCAGACTAGAAATGCGTGGAAAGTGACTTGTTTCAGCATAGTAGCAATACCCTGTTCATCCCCAGAGTCATTGTAACCTCCAGGCACTGTGAAACCGGCTGCGAAGGTCACCGTGGCAACTAGCGTTGAAACCACTAAGAGTGCATTTGATATGTCCTTAAATTTTTCCTCATCTTTGTTAGAACTGTCTCGATTTTTTTCACTTGGCTGCCCAATTGGAGATGGTTTAACTCCAGACTTTTTTAGTATCATTACTGTCAAGCGCTGCAAGATACCAAGTGAATAAGTAAGTAGTGTAACGAAAGCAACACAACCATGCGTATCATTCTCTACTTTATAATTGTTGAAAAACAGTTATCGTGATACCTGGAAGAAACTTCGCTCGTTGAGATATTTGCAAGCATCGAGTGCGGTCCAGTCTTTATTGTTGAGCGATTTCTTATCCACTCTTTTGTCCCTTGTTAAGAGAATGACAGATAACGGATCACAACTGATGGCGGCCAAGTGCAAGGGTGTATTGCCATCCTTATCTTTCTGGTTTATTAGCTTATCCAACTCTTTAGTTTTAAGAACATATGAAACTACATCGGAGGCACCATTTTTTGTAGCAGAATGTAGAATGTTCTGGTAATTATGGCTAAGCATCTCTGCGAGATGTAGGCAATGGGGTCGCAGCTTATTAATCAAGCCAACATGATCTCCTGCTGCTGCAAAATGAACTGGAAAGAATCCATCATTGTCCCTTTGAAAAGCAACGTGAGGAGGAACCTGAGGATCTTTCTTTAGGAAGCACTCGACACCTTCAAGATAGCCAAAATATGCTGCAAAGTGAAGCGCACTTCTCCCTTCTTCATCTCTTAAATCAATGAACCTTGGCTCCTTATCCAGCATATATTTCAGGAGATCTACCATTTCAAACACAAAGAATACTCAAGATTCAAGAAATCTAGGTGATGAATTGGGTTTGATTGTTTGACAAACTGTAAGTCCTAGCTTAGCACTGGGCGATGAATTCGGTTTGACACTCCCAACTCATACAGAGGAGAGCTACCGTATAGATACTCTTGACTAGTTTTGATACTATAGGGGTTCAAAACAGAGGATTTAGTTTTAGGTATTGCTCCAAACAAGTATCTATATAATTGGATCTTCATTATAAACATATGATTTCTTCATGATCATTTGAAGCCTTCTTACACAAATAACACGTTACTGTTGGAGAATAGATTACCTGAATTCTTTTTGTAGACAACAGCATGTATGGGTGACTTCACTTGCAGCACTCCATCTTGTTTGATTGCTTCATCATTGTTCTTCTTGTCCTTCTGATCATCTCCAACCTCATCATTGTTCTTCATGCCCTTGTCATCTGCAGCCTCATCATTCTTCTTCAGGTCCTTCTGATCATCTACAACCTTAACTGGTGATGGAGAGATTTGATCATCTTTGGCAGTACTATTCTGACAAGGCCACGTATATCTCTTATATGCTTCGGACTCCATCATTGCTTTAACACAATCAAAGTACCCTGCTTCTGCAGCCAGATACAGAGGAGACTTGCGTTCCTTGTTCACACAAAATGAAACATCAGGATCTGCATTAATCAAAGCTTTAGCCACTGATTCGTGTCCATTTATCAACGCCTCGTGCAAAGCTGTGTTCCCATCCACATTACCCATTTTAAACAAATTCTTCTCTCTATCATCCGAAGATGCATACTCCTCTTGTAGTTTCATTAGCCTCAACACAATGTCTAACTTTCCCGTTTTTGCAGCAGTATGAAGAGCCGTTTCGCCTCTTAAGTTTGTCTTCTTAAGAGTCGATGGAGACCGCGGAGCTATCTGTTCTACAATCTTTAGACTACCATGGAGTGAAGCTACATGAAGTAATGTGTTGTGAAATGGACTTACAGTCTCAAAAATTGATAGCTTAGTCTGCTCCTGCTTATCTGAAAGATTATCAAGGATCTCTTTGAATTTATCCACGTTGTCCTCCGTAGCTGCTTTCTGAAGTTCAACGTTCATGAAGTCACAATTTGATACTGAACTCCTCACAACCATGCTAGGCAATGATCTCGTCGTCTTTAGATTATCAGTTGTGGGAGAAGAAGTTCCCCTCTCCAGATCAACCTCCGAGTCGCTCTTTGCCATGTTTTTGGTACCCAATTGTTGATATCCTCTCGTTTTGTTTGTGTAAGGTAGAAAGTCCTGGCTCACTCCTTTATACTACTTCAAGTTCTTCAACTTTAAGTCGGTGTAACAGTACGAATCATCAATTATTAAAGGATATATGACCAAGACTTAAAAAGATTCCATGATTGAACTTAATGGTCCATTGTTGGACACACAAAAAATCGACATGAAATGTCTTTGTCGGATACAAACAAAAATCTTGAACCAGGTGGTGAATGTACCACACGTTGCACCATCACAATATTTGGATTATGAGATGTGTACGTAGTGGCGGAGAAAAAGCACGATTTAACTAAGCTCCTTCACATCATTTTTTACGTCTCTTTTAACTTTTTTCCATCTGTACATAAATTTAACATTATCATTGTACACGTAATCTTCATCGATTCGAAAAATTCTTTTCATCAAAAAGAAATTCCGGACACGAAGACGAATGACCAGAGCCAGAGGAGGGGTTTGGCCGTTTGGGGAGCGGCGCCACTGGCAAGAGGTGTACAAGAGAGAATTCATGGCACGTTCAAAATGAAACTTTTGTTTTCCTCCTCTTGTTTTTGGTTGTACTTTCGTTTTTCTTTGTAAAAGAACTTCAAGAGACTGATACAAGCAACCTGGTTTTTTCTTCTTTTAGAATTTTGACAATGAACTCTGTCGCCCTAAATTCTGTGATTGATTTAGGTGATGGAAATATTGTTTCATGGCTAAATCAGCGAAAGAAAATCCATCTAGGTTCTGTTGCTAAATCAGCAGTGGAACATGAAATTCCATCCCTAAATTAACGACGACGAAACGTTTAATTTTTGCGACGAGAAAATCATTTGTGATACAACACAAAATTTCATCGCTAACTCTTCCAATGAAAACCGATTATGATGGAATTTTCCAGTCTCAAACTTTTCCCAATTTGTTTTTTAAAATTAGTTCCTTCACGCGATGAAAAAAAAGGTCACAAAACACAATATTTTTTTCACTTAAACATTCAATGAAGATTTAAATTCAAGTCAAGAGATCACCGGATTTCCCTCTGTAAATCGAGTTCTGAAGATTGAAGAGCAATAGGTGGTTAGGTACACGAGGGTGGTATGTTCATGTTTTTATCAAAATATGCGCGATAATCTTTTGCATTCTTTGCCCGTGATTGACAAGCTTCAAACTGTTCATTGATTTCTCGTGCTGATGTTTTATAAACATTATGTTTGTTGTGTTTCTCTCCTCACAATAGAAGGGAAACGAAAGTAACAGTGCAAAGAAACTCTTACCCAGAGAGAACCCAAAATACGCGAGAGAACCCACCGCCGTTGAAATCAATGAAGGATATAAACTGAGTGTTGCATGGCAATAATAAAATACTCATGTCCATCTCTCTGTGTTGTTGCTGTGAAGATGAGTTTGCTTTCTTGCTTTTGTTGTTTTGGTTCCTCTTGTGCTTTTTACTGCCTTGAATAAAAACCACGTCTTTGATTGAGCCGCTGTGGTTAAGGGTAAAATAGTTGCAGTTAATTCGACCTAATGAACACACACATGGTTGTAGAATTAATGAAGTAATGTTGTGAGTTTTATTCCTAATTAGCAAAATTGAAAGATGCATGGGCAATAAAGCTTCATTCAGAAGCAAGGCACGCTATGTACTCGATGTCGCCTCTATCCTCCTCGACCCCATTTCTGACATTACAAGTCTCTCCTTACTTGTTATCTAAAATATTAAAATTTCGAGGTTTAGGTTGGTTATTTGCATTGATTGGTGGAAAATCTCTCTTGTTATTTGATGATAGGTAACTTAATTTGTAGCTTAACTCATTTCCTTTCGTAGATTTGGCTCGCTAATGCTCTAGGTTTGGTGTTTGAGAGTAGCATAATCAAAGTCGAAGTACGCAAGTTCTTTAATTCTCTACATAAAAAAAAGGGCTGGCAAGTTACTCTAGCAATGATCCAAGCTTCTCCAAAACAAGGGAATGCTTCCATGGTAAGTGTTCACTATCAGTTGAATAATCTCTTAAAAATGTAAATCCAATATGTCAAAATATGAACTTGAAAGCTTAGGATAATTTATTTTCCTTTGCAGGTGTTCGTCGAATCTTCCACAGATAAAGAAAATATTAAAATTGACAACTTGTGTGTTTGGTAAATCGTAAATTATAATAACGTATATATTGACGTGAAAGAGAAACATAACTCTTTTGCTTACATGACAAATTTCCGCTTCTTAGAATCCATGAGAACTTTATTAAGAATTAAGATCAGTTTTTCCCAAAATGAAGTAAGGATTTCTTATTCTTCAGCTCCAAAACTTCATATTTTCCTTTTTTTCGTAATGAAATTAAGACAGAATTAATACCGTCCGTCCAAATGTTCAATTTATATATGTTTCAAGGGTATAATTGCTAATTATTAGAAACGCTCGGGGCGTTCTTACAATTATTGACGAAGTTGGTGCCCTCATAGGCTCATATCAATACACGTAACCGAATAAACCATAATCTTAAACCACTATACCGTTTGTTTATTCGAATATACCCTTATGATCAATCATTGGATCGGCCATCAGAAAACATTACTCGGCTATCGACGATCCATAATTCATGATAGATGCTTGTAACCATAGATCTCCAACACTGAATAAAAAACAGTGTTTAATTGGATCAAGCCGCGCCGGTCTTGCTCTCTGACTTTCTCCTTCACTAGATAAAACTTACCATCCCCTGACAAACTTCGTTCAACAGTCGTTTTATTGTTCAATTATCCTTCCCTCTCTTTGTTTTTCTCGCTTTCCTCCCCTTTCTCTCAATCCAATCTGCCTACAGTTTTTTTATCTTCTGTGCTAAATGGAGATGGCCTTTGAAGATTCGTTCTCGCATGCCCTTCTCTCCATGGCTCGCAAGTATTTCGCTGAGGATGCACGCTCTCGACGGTCTCCCGGGAAATATATACCGAGTACGTTACGAATATGTAAATTCCGACTCTGTTAAGCACTCAGGTTGTTTTTTTTTCTTTCTTGTTCGTACTGTGTTTGGAAATCAACTTTGAAGGATCTAGCTAGGGTTTGGTGGAGTTTTAAGGGTCAATTCAACTCTTGTAACACGATTAGTTGAAGTTTGTAGCGGACTGGTTCGTTGATTTTGTATTTCAGGTTTCTGTGAAGTCTGAATTCGATGTACTTAGGGCTTCTTGTTCATCTTGGAAGCTCTTGATGTTGGATCCAGTAAGGATTCAATATTCCTTTGCATTTTGAGTTCTAGGTCTTGGAGCAGTTATCGTGAAATTTGGAATCCTTGGGTTTCCTCTGATTCTTCAATACGATATTTCTTGGAGGTATTTGCATTCTGGGGAACTTGACTGGATTTGAGGGTTTTTTTTGCTAGAAATTCTAATGGCAGGGAGGATGGATTTAGGGTTTTCGAAGACGAGCTCTTCTAGTTTAAGGGAACAATTGGCTAGGACTACTCTTCACAGCATAAGATCACAAGGACACACCTATGTGGAACTTCGCGAGGATGGGAGGCGTTTCATATTCTTCTGTACATTGTGTCTTGCTCCATGCTATAGTGATTCTGTGTTGTTTGAACACTTGAAGGGTAGCCTACACACTGAGAGGTTAGCTACGGCTAAAGTTACTCTCTTAAAACCTAATCCGTGGCCTTTTAATGATGGTGTTCACTTCTTTCGCAATTCAACAGAGATTGAGAAACCCTTGGTAATATCAAATTGTAATAGAAACATGTCTGTAGATAATCAAAATGATGGTAACAGTCTTTCTATTGTCAAATATGGGGAGAATGTGAAAGCTGGAGGCAACAAACATGGTGCGTTGGATGGGGTCTGTGACGAGGATTTGGATTCCACTAGGACAGATGATGATATTCCTTTTAGCCCCTCTGTTGAGAATTTGAACGATAATGGAGGAAATTATGGTCTTTTGATTCCAGGTGTACTGATTAAAGACGAAATTTCTAATTTAAAGGTGAGGTGCATTGGTTTTGGACAAATTGCTGCAAGGTTCTGTGAGAAGGATGATGGTTCACACAGAATTAGTAGAATATGGTGCGAATGGTTGGGAGGAAAGGGTAGAGATGATGGTGCTATCAGGGTCCCAGAGCATGATTTTGCTGTCGTTACTTTCTCTTATAACTATGAATTAGGTAGGAAGGGTTTACTAGAGGATGTGAAGCTTTTGCTCACATCTAACCCCATGGCAGAGTCTGAGAATTGTGAGGGATTTAGGAGGAAAAGAAAGAAATCGTTTTCTGATCCTGAGGATGTTAGTGAATCGTTGAGTAATCAGTGTGATTCATCAGGGGAAGAATCTTCTGCTTCCACCGGTGCCTCAAGGTTGCCGTTGGACCGACTTGATGATCAACTTCTTCACACAAGATCCATATCCAACAAGCATGTGAGGCGAGAGATGAGGCGGCAACAGCGGATAGCAGCCGAAAGAATGTGTGATATCTGTCAGCATAAGATGCTTCCCGAGAAAGATGTAGCTGCCCTTTTGAACATGGAGACAGGGAAACTTGCTTGCAGTAGTAGAAATGTGAATGGGGTAAGAAACTATGTATCCCCTCTCCCTCTTTGTTTTTCTTCCGTTTTCGCTGGAGCTTTGCTTGCGCTTATATTTCTGAGTGAAAAAAAGAAGTTGAATTTGTGTTGTTCAGTCGGAAGTATATTTTCATTAGTTGTTTTCCTTGTGAATTATTTGATGTAGGCATTTCATGTATTTCACAACTCCTGCCTCATACATTGGATACTTCTTTGTGAGAATGAAATATTTACAAATCAGTTGGTTGCTGCGAAAGTGGGACCAAAATCTAAAAGAAAGAATGGTATCAAGAAAAAGGAAATGGTAATGGATGAAGACGGTATTGCTACAAAAACCCAAATCAACTCTTTGTTCTGCCCCGAGTGTCAGGGCAGTGGTATAATCCTCGAAGACGATGAACTGGAGGAACCGTCTATCCGTCTCTCTGAGGTTTGTGTTTTCTGGAGTGATTTTTTATCATATTTATGTTCTATATTATTGATTTCCTTCTTTCTCTTTCTCATTCGCACCTTATTGTGACACGTTGGACATAATTTTTTCAATGAACTTTTTATTCTGCATTAGTGAATCCACAATTTATAGTCAAAGAAGTATTTATTTTACTTCTCAACACCAAATGGACGAAGTTATGAGTTATTTTAGCATCTTGTTGAGAATTTTTTTTCTTTGAAACTTCTTTGGAAATTATAATCTGTTGGAAAAAAGAGCCAAATAGAATTTTCTGCTGGTTCTCTTCTAATGTCTCTTGGTCTTCTTTATCAAGTGTAGATGTTCAAATATAAAATTAGAATCAGTGATGCGCAAAGGGCATGGATGAAAAGTCCAGAACTACTGCAGAATTGCTCTACTGGTTTTCACTTTCCATCCCCTTCTGAAAAAGCAGTTCAGGTCTTCTGGTTTCTTGTTATGTCTTTTATCGGTGATAAATAGATGTCGTTAAATTCACTCTTCTTACTCTTTTTTCCCCCTTTTATAACCTTTGTTGCTGCAGGAAAAGGTGTTGCCCCTAAAGGTGATACCCTTCTACAAAGCTGGTGTGTAGACTTGGGGACAAAGTTATCTTGGAGGAACCCTGAAATGGACCTTAGATTAGGCGATAGTGTGTAGCATATAAACAAATGTCTGTAACCTGTTGTACAAAGATGGGCGCATTTTACAGCTGTGGATGGCTGTTATGAGAGGATGTTTAGTTTTATTGACAAATGGAGGGGAATGTTTCACTACTGTATTTTGTATTATATCATTGTGAATGTATGGGTTGTAGATGATGGTTTGACTCAATAAGAATTCTTTTGGAAGTTACTCTTTTGTTTTTGGAAAATTCAAGTTCTACTTGAGAATCATCTCTTCTCCTTATTCAACTATTACTGGTTGTGGAAGTTTCAGAATTCGGTGGAGGAGATTGATATATTTGATTGCGCGACTGTAAGATGCAAAACCCTAGAAATCATGAAACCTGCTCTAAATCTAACAGGAAGCATGCATGTGAAAACTCTGGGATGCCGGCCGTTGACGCTTGAGAGACAAATCTAGAGTTTCTATTCATGAAATGTATAGTTGCTACAAAAATGGTGTGCAAGTACAACAGTTCAAGCTTCAAAATGGCTCTAGCCATGCTTCTTTTTTCTCTCTGAAACTTTTTCGCAGGCTCGTCCACTGTGTCAAGGAAAACCGGTTGCTGCTTTCACAGACTCACGAGTCACTGATTTCAGGACCCAAATATGAGACGAACTCACAGGAAACAGTGATTGGAACAAATGCTTGGCGTGACGTTGCCATTTTCAGGGTTTTAAGGACTCCTTTCATCTTTGTCTGGCAGACCAATGGCTCCAGTTGATGTAGACAATGAGTAACAATGACACCAAAGAATTATTATAATCAATTGATAAATGAAGGAAATGGTTAATGGCAAGAGAGCCATGTTCTCCCATTAAAGTTCGACCTGCTTTAGAGGGCGAGCCATATACGGATCTTCGATGAATTTACCTGATCCGCTTGGTTTGTGGGATATTTAATGCACCTATGAAGATAAACGAGTTCCAAATTGACGCAGAACGAAAGCAGAAACAATGAATTATCAGCATAATTCCGCAACAAAATCAAGATAACTAAAAGAGAATTTTTATTAAAATAATCTAATCATCCAACAAAAGCCTAAACGTCCTATTAATAAGCTCACAAACCGAACTAAACCTAGGAGGCCGTTTGATATAGTATAAATTTTAATAGCATGTAAGCTATAAAATAAAGTGTTTAGTAGAGCATAAATTTTAATAGCATATAAACTGTCAATTTACTATTAATGATATGTAAAATAATTTAATAGTAAAATAAAAGTTATCGAATATGAGTATGGTTAGGAAAAAAAATTACGCGTGGAGTTCGAATATATAATTTGTTTTGAAATCTAACATATATTTTGAGAAATAATATGACAAATTTATCAGAGAGATGAGGACAAAAAGAAAAATTAAAAGAATTTTTTTGATGTGTGTTAGGAACCATAATCAAACTAGAATTGGAAACACACAAATCCTAATTAAATGCAAACACAAAAGTCAAACTCGGCTAAACAATGTCGATGTCCGAAAACCATCGTTCTATCATTGCCATGGGCCATGATTATCGTTCAGTGCGTCGTTTCCTTTTCATAAAAGTATGGCCCGCCTGAAACGTAGAACGACAACAATTTCCTTAACGAATCCTGTGTCTTTTTCGCCCCTTTCTCTCCAACTCCTCTTCAAACTCAAGGGCTAATTGTCCTGCATCACATAAGGTTTAACGGTGGCACTAGAGGAGAGAATCACCTTATTTTGGTAGATCTTGATGTGCTCGCTGGAATAGTCTATATTTGAATGATTCTCTGTCACCGACATATTACACTTGGCCGCCGCAGCCACCCACAGATCACCGCCCACTTCCCAACCCGAATAATATTTGTTCAATTGGATGTTTGTTGATCGAGGCTGCATGACCATTTCTGACACCCATCAAATGAATAGCAATTAATTAAACAATGATTGATTTTCCACCTATGATCCCATGCCCTTAGAATGTCGATGGAATATTAATTGTAGGTTATGCTACCCAAAAGAGGCAAGGTGGGGGTGATGATCGAGTGCCTCGAAACAGGACAATGAATTTCGTTAGCTAGAGCCTAGAGTGCAACTCAAGCTTCAAAGTGAGAAGAAACATGACTAATCCTCTTCCTGTCGTAGTTTTGATCATAACCATAAATAATGATCTGTAATCCAAGGCTTGAAACCAAATCATGCTTTGGAATGAATGTGGCTACAATGACGATTCCAAAGAGCTAGTCTGAAACTCGAGATGAATTGAAGATGAACTCGTACTTCCATAAATGGCATCTACAGAGATTCAACATTTCCAAGACTCCTAAACACTTATATTTTTACAGGAATATAAAGTGCAAAAAAAGCAGAGAACATCAAGTTAGAACAAGAGGAGACATATAAATAGACAGCAGAACAAGAAGAAAGTGATCCTTTCGAGCGATTTATCAGCCTGCATGACATGCCTCCTAACTCTTGGACTGCTGATTCCCGCAAGATGATAAGAATTCGGATAAGTATATACGTTAGTGATTGTGTTGCCAAATACCCTAGCATATAATGTCTCTCCATACGGTCCAACAGCTGAACTAAACATATCCATCTCCGTGCCACCGGGGCCAAGCATTCCCGAAGCTGGGTAGCTGCCATTGAGTTGTGAAGGAGATGGATTACCCCTGGAAATAGGTGATCGCGGAGAGTCCACCCCACACACAGGACCAAGAGGTCTTCGTGGTATAAGTATGCCAAGATGGGGTGCTTTGCCTTTGGACGGTCTAGTTGTTTGGTGCCGCCCGTAAAGAGGTACTAGAGTTGTGTGAGAAACTTCAGCTTTACAAACAGGACATTGTTGTTGGTATTTGTTTTCAGAAGAAACACTCTGCAAATTAAGCCATTTGTAGATGCATGGCCAGCAGTACAGGTGACCACAGAGTGTAACCACTGGGTCTTGCACAGAGTCTAGACAGATATTGCAATCAAAACCACCAGAGGGACTATCTTCCGATACAGAATTCCATTTCCTGGAGAAAGATTTCTCATCTACATTTAACTTATCCCGAGCAAAGTACTGATTTGTGGCCATGGCAAGCTCAATCACAAGATCTTTAACTCCGACACCTGAAAATCATGAGCAAATACAGCAAGGTTAGGAACTTAGGACTATGTATATACTGATCACAGCAGACAACACTTTTCACGGAAGAGTCCCTCCAATTATTAAACGTCAAGGAATTCATGGGAGATAGAAAATGTCAGTTTCCATCCAAAGTAAAGCTCACACTAAACACCCAAAAAAAAAGCCAAACAAACCATACGTATGCAGACCACAGTCTCCATCCTCCAAAGGACCTAGCTCTATGTAAATCATCAATATCATGGGCCCCATATTCAATTTTAAGGAGAATTATGCAAGTGGACAAGTTGCAGATGAGGAGGATCGGGGAATGCTTTTGGAGTGATGTACATACGTTCGTGCATGCATATCTGTATTGGGATTGGGTTTCTCTAGAAAGTAGAATCGGATAAGATATTAGAGGACACCATGCCTTCTGAGCAATCTGATCAGAAATAATTTATCAAAAAACATTGGAACATAGTATCTGTAAACATCTTTCTAGAAAGGCTTAGAGCTGGTTGAATCTTTACCGAAATACAAAAGGTTAGTCGCAGGAAGAGATTTAATGTTCCATGTATCTTCAAAGTTGAACCCAAAACCAACTGAAGTTTGCTCCTATATGCATAAAATTATAAAAAAATTATATGTCAAGCTATGCTAAAAACTCACTTAAAATGAATAAAGCTTTTATCTTTCTGCAAAGTCATATGACAAGAAGAATTCTTTTGATTTCAGATCTTGCTATTTCCGCCCACCCGCCTTGTTAAGCATGACTTGTATGTCAGATCTAACTATTCACTACCACACGCCTTGCTAAGGGTAACAAGAAGTCACCCACCATCTTCATTTTCTAATTATGTAAAGGAGTGTCTGCTAGTTTTTCTTGTTCACCTACCATCCAACTAACTTGCAGTCTCAAATTTAAGTAATAGATTAATTTCTGGGATCAATCTTCTAGCCTTCATGACAAAATTTCCCACTTTTGAACAAAAAAATATAGTGATCCCTTTATAAAGAGATCATCTGCCTCAGATAAGAGGGCTAAAAGAATTCAGGGTTTCGAAGTCCATGTATTGGTGAGTCCTGGACAACTATGAGGAGGAATTACTCTTCAGAAACACAGACAAGGCACCCTTTGGAAAAGTTTAATTTTCATATCCACTTACATTAGTAATAGAAGATACAACATCCAGAACATAGGTAAAAACCAGGCAGGAGAAAAGTATGAAAACAGGAATAAAAAAAAATGATGCCAAGCCGGCATAAGAATCTGGCAATTATTCTTTGCCTGAAATCCCAATTCAACATGTGAAAGATAGAAGGGAAAAAAAGACCCATAAATTCCGCATACGGGTTTCTCCATAGGATCCAAGTTTTTGGCAATGATTCCGGGATCAAATAAATTGAAATCCTTTTATGGAGGAAATATATTCCATTGAATGAAACAGAATACAGAATAAATAATGAAAATCAAGAACTTTCTTCTCAAACAGGAGATGCTAGCACACAAACACCGTGATTTCTCCTACAATTACCAACAATCAAAGACAAAGCTTCGATGGATTTGAATGATTTTACCAAAAGCTGGGAAGAACAACAATTACGTATCAAAATCTTCACAACAAAAACAGCAAATCCCAAAATCCCGAGTTCAAGTATATATGACTCATGAAGTACAATAAAACAAGCCAGCTCGCTATCAACTCGCTCAAAGCACGTTGAGTGGGCACATGCCCAGAAAAAGACAAGCATCGCTTGCAAAACACACATGTCAAAACGAAACAAACAATAACAATTCAAGATCTAAACTTCCTACCCTCCATAGCCAAATCTAGCGGCAGAGGATCAATTTTACGTACCGAGAAACTGAAGAAATGGCCGCGTTTGCTCCCAAACACTCTGAAAAGCGTTTGTCAAAGCCTTTTATCTAGAATCAGAGCTTCAATGGCGAACGACAATCGCGTATTCAATAGAGAACGACGGAGAGAGAAGTAAAACGTCAGAAGAGTTGAGTCAGATGAGAATGGCCGGTAGTGTGGGAGGAGATGATAGAGGTAGTGTAGCCAATGTCGAATTATCTATATATAGATATAAGAGGAGTGTATCTATACTCATGTACTTATGTGTTGGATAATAATAATATTATAATATGATTTCGCTATTAATTGGAAAAAAAAAGGGTAAACAAACAAGATAACATCCCCCATTTTCTACGGTGTGACGTGGCGTTCCTTTGTTTTTAATAAATATATTTATATATTTATTAGTCATTTTCGTTATTTTGGAAAATGATTTTATGAAGGTGATTAGAAATGACAAGGATTAAGCTTTGCTATTATCTAGAAAATAAAGAAAAAAATCATTGGTGAGCTTGTTAATTTCAACTAAACTTCAACAATGTGAAGATATTTAAATTGCTTTTTATAGAGAGAATTGCTACTGATTTTGTTGTTCAAATTATCTATGTATTATAGTAATTATTATTTTAATTGCTTAGACAACTTGACATTTGTTTCCTTAAATGTATTATGTTGATATACTTAACGTTAATATAATTGATGATATTAAAAAATATCTAACTTAGATGACAAATCAATTGGTCAGACCTGTCTCTTCAATATGTTGAATTGAAAGGTTGTCTGCACAATGAATAAACATAAGCTAGGAAAATGCCCCAAGGTGTGCCAGGGAAACTCTCTGACGCTCAAGTGGTATTATAATATGATGAAAGCTTGTGCTCAAATCTCTCTCAAAACAAGCAATTGACGGTGCAAGTTATGAGATTAGATTTACCTGGCATTGGAGGCTCGTTTTCTATGTGTTGGAGAGTCTTAATTATAAGTATGACTCTCTCTTCTTGATATCTAGGCGAATTTTTTGGAGGTTTAATCCTATTTGGATCCCTCTTCTAATGGGAGTCAAACTGCTTGAGATTAGTCTCCTACGGGATCATGGGCATTGGTTACGACCACGGTATTGTCTTCTTGGTTGGCTGTCGAGGTGGCACCTCGATTATATTCAGGTGCTTCTCGAGTCTATACCGAAGTGATATAGATATAGCTAGTTGGACAAGTCACCTATTTCAATTCGGACATTCCATACTAATGCTTTGGTAAGTTATATAGACTATTTGGATAACACTCGTTAATGTTAACGTGTCACGTGTTGCGTTCTGATTGGGAGGATTAAATTTGATTCATTTAGAGTGTTGATTTATCTAAAAAAAATATATAGATTTTATTATGATATATAGGTCTCTATATATAGATATATTGAGTGTGCTCTGTTAAAAAAGTACATCGTCTTATTATCATCTAACCCCATATTAACAAACAATTGAAACAAGAGAGGTTATACGACACGGCAACAACAAAGTTTGGCAGCATATTGCTGGATTAAACAAATGAGATGGAACCTGGTGTTTTTTTAATTTTTGCCTTTTGAGTACTAATTAATTTAAATTATCGTGTAGATTATTGGTTTCACATGAACAATGTACATGAGCGGCACGCAAGATAATGGAAAGTCAAATGAATATTTTATTTGATTTTGTGTTATCTATTCGAGTAGGTGATAAGTCATGTGCCTTTCCAAATATTTTTCGTTCACAAAAAATTAGTGATAATCAATTCATATAATTGTGGCAATACGTTGCGTTTTCATCCAATTCATCACATTGTCATGCAAGAAATTTATCTACGTGTTGATATGATTGCCCGAGTTTTAACCTATTATATGTGGTTAAAAGGCAACATTTTATATGGTGTTATTTTTGGATATAAAAAAGAGTTGATAATTAGAAATGCATGTATTTGTATAGAAGGCCATCATCAACAAATGTTTGATTAAGCAACTGAGTCTATGATTGAGTAGTAATCACTGTACATATAAGGATCGTCCTTTTCAATAGAGAGTGCGAATCCCCACTCTTCAATTCCCCACGCTCAAAAAAAAAGGAATATTTGATTAATTTAGGCGTGTAATTGAGTGACATAAATATTTGTCTGCCGTTTCCATTCACAGAAAAGGCCAAAGACGATGTCATTTTACTGATTGTTTATACAACTTTCCCCACTTGAGAAACAGTAAAAAAACTAAAAATTTACCTGAACAATCAATGTGGTTGGGCCCAGCCCGGTCCAAATGGGCCCCTAATAATTCTGTTCCGGAAGAGAGACTTTTCATCTCTCATTTGTTGCATAATACTCGAAAAAGACAACGAGCGTGCGCGCTTTCTTTCTCTCACCCTGTCACGCGGCAGGCTCGGAATGGCCGAGTTTGTTTCATTGACTCAAAGTGGTTGACCAGAAAAGTAAATTCCAAAACGTCTAGAAGCATAATAGTATACCGGGTCCGGGCGAGACCGACGGCCGTTGAGGGCTCTCGAATTCTCAATATCATATATTTTTAAAAGATTAATAGTATTACAATAGTCTTAAATATATTTAAGACATTGAGATAAAAAAATTCCAATAATGCTCATCCCACTATCACTTGGAAATAAAAAAATTAACTTATTTGTATTATATTTAATTATAGAATACCGATTTTAGAATTTGCCCGGGATCTTTCAAGAACAAATACGCCACTACTCTAATACGTCTTCCTAGTAGGATTTTCTCGCGTGGTTTACTTAAATATCAGTATTTCTCAGTGATCTGGCCACCCTACGAGGAATCCGCATTCCAAATTTGACAAATTTTTAGTTGTTGGATCTTTTTTCAATCAAGAAACTCTTTGGAATATACGGTTCGCAAAATTTTACATAATAATAATAATATAATGTAACATAATCCACGTGCAACATTTTCAGGAAGTCACGCGTCAAAATTTCAAACAAAACATTGCCATCAAGCGTCAGAAAAGAATTAGGGCCACAAACTCTTTTAGCAGTCGTTGATTAGATTAGTCAATTTTTATCTTATCTTTTGAACTCTCTGTGTGGTGTCTAATATGGAAGAATAATCAATGCCAACATTTAATTTGTGTTTTATTATTATTATTTTCAACGTCAGTAATCAATTGGTATAGAATCGCATGGCGGGGTCTCGATTTTGTTCTTCGACAGCGATGCTCAACTAGGTAACATTTTCATCAGCCTGGTTTTTTTCTTTTTTATAGAAGATAATTTTGGACTTTTTTTTTAATAAGCGGAAGGGATGGGGTTCAAAGTCGGAATTTAAAATTAGGTAAAATTGTATGTAAGTCTACCATATGAGATTTATTAAGTGTAAGATCACTCGTTTAAATTTATTTGTAATTAGGTTTAGTTTTTAGATTTTTTATAATCACGTCTAGTTTTTTATTGGTTAAATTACATAAATATTCTTTAAAAATATGAAAAATCATTTCATTATCATATATGAAAACCTAATATGCTGAGCATATAAGTATCTGTTTTTTGGAATTTTTGAACGTACCTCATTGACTATATATTGGGTTGGTTTAAATTCGGATAATAATCCAATATGGTTAGGGTCCAAACAACTTTTTTTTTGTTGACTCGGATCCAATTTTAAACCGGATAAAATATTTTTGTTTGCAAGATCTTCTACACTAAAATTATTTATATTTATGTTATAGGGAACAATCAAGTGGCAATTGTTTTAATTTCCCTATCAAGTGGCCATTTCTCTCTTTGATGTCGTTGTTTTCAAACTAGACATCAAGTGTTTGTTCTACGTAGAAACTTCGATAAAATTCATTGAAATCTGGGCCCATTTTGGAGCACGAAGTAAACAAGATTATGACTGAATTTATACAAATACAATTAATTAATATTAGCTTGTGGCCCTAATGGATTGTGACGGGGACAAAGAGGTTGCAAAGTTGGGTTTCATTTCCTTTTTGAAATCGTGTATAAATAATGCAACCTTCTTCATATTAGAATTGTTGGATCGATACTCGATAGGTACAAAGTCACTCTCTCTTGTATTGTATAAAAAATATTAAATTATACGAAAAATAACCAATAAGTTTTCCTTGGATTTGCTCGTGCGTGCGTGTCTATTAGATTACACCCAACACCTCCTATTTAAAATCATACTATACTTTTATAATTGATTGGCCCATCTCGTAATATTTTTTAATCAATAACAATATTTTACGCAAAAATGATAAATATCTCAATTATTTTATCACAAAAACATCCCAGCAATATGTGTCATTAATTCATCGGGTGTGATTTTCAATGTGTCATTTGTGATGATGTCACCATATTCAATGAATGAGTGTCACACACTACTGAGATATTTTTGAGATTAAAATCACTGAATTTCCTAACATATTACTGTATTTTACGGGCTTATTATTTGACGTGAGGCTAAATTCAAATGGTCAGATTCATTCATACTTAAATTTCCGTGTACATGAATGACTAGATTCGTTGTATTTAAATGTGGGGCGAACCAAGCATGGCGATTGTGCAGTTGCAGATAAAATGTCTTAAAACTCACGAAGTATATTAAATAGGAGACACAGATTTTAGATCCCAAAGTCCAATAGGATGCACTTCAGGATATTCATATCATCCTCCTCGACAATCATGGCATTTTGAGATGGCGGATTACTTATCCTGCTTTTATTTTTATTTTGTTATTTAGTGAATGAAGGTGTGTCTGGAAAGTCAACTGCCGGCTGCCGTCCACTAAATATCATTGCCAGCCTTTGGACAAAGTTAATATCATTGAGTGACAACCTATGATGATTCGCAAATTAATGTGGTAACCACAATGATTAAATTTGTTTTAAAGTCTCATCCTTATTATTTTGAATGATTTCATATACTCCATCCGCCCCATTTTAATTGTTCCCTTCACTTTTTTATACAGTTTAAAAAAATATTTAATTATCTTTCAATTTGACGTTTATACCCTTATTTATAATGTGCATGATTATTGAGTTAGTTGTTGAGTTTTTCAAGTTAAGGGTAAAATGAGAAAAAATAGCTTTCATTAATTGAAATGGACATGTTTCCCAAAAACATCCAAAAAAAAATAAAGGACAATTAAAATGGGACGGAGAGAGTATTTATCTACTTTAGCCAAATATAGCCACAATAACAAAATATCAATACAATTTTTCTCAACCATTAACATTTCATTCATCTATCTTTTTTCCATTAAAATTAATATCGGGTCCTACCTCTATTATCCAAAAATCAAGCCACATATCTCAATACAATCACTTCAGCAAAAACACATATTCTGATACATTATCTTCTCCGCATTAACTCATCACCATTACAAGTGCTAAGATTTCATTACCATGCAAACAAATGGAAAGAATGGTATACAAATGGAAAGAATGGTATACTTGTCGCGTAAAACACTCTTCTTTACATGCCTTCCACTAATCCACTTCTTTACATGCCTTCCACTAATCCACTTATAGTGCAATACAGGCAGCAATAATAATGTAAGCCGGTTAGGCTTTCTTATATAAGAGTATCGTAAATAGGTGAATAAATAAAGTAAAGAAAAATCATAGATCTTGAGGTTTGTAATGCCTTCGATCTCTCGCAACCAATCTTCATTTTTCTTTCTTCACTCTTTCGATCGTTATTATCTTTTCACAAGAAAACATTAAAATCATGACCACATTCCACGCGTACCTAATGTAGTAATTGCTTCATCCTGTTCATGTGGTTTAGAGAGCGATTAGAGCTTTGTTTTACTTTTATGAGAAATACAGCAAAAGCTGGTGGCCCAGATAATATGGGGTGGGCGGGCTGTAGAGGCATTTTGACTCAAAAAAAATATATATATATATATATATTATTTAAAATTATGAATATGTTCTTATCAATATTACGAGTCTAACAATATATTGTTTGTGTTAAAAAAAAATCAAATTGGCAATGAAATTTGAGGTTTCGAGTTTATATTTAACGGTTCAGAATTATCATAACTTTTTTTAGGATTTATTTTGATTATTGTTTTTCACAAATAATATATTATTAGACTTGTAATCTCGATCAAAACACATATATAATTTAATAAAAAAAATTATAATGTGTAAAAATTGATTTATAGCGGGGTCCAGTGGAGTTGGATTCCTCCATGGATAGCAATTGAAAGAAAAGAATAGTTGTCGAAAAGAAATGTCTTCCTCTAAATCAGGAAAATTGATCTCCTAGTTTCGACAACTTCACGTGAAGTGTTATAATTCAAAGACCCAAGCCAACTTTGAAAAAAAATAATCACTAAAGGTTAAAGGCTTGCGTGTCAGTGTCTGAGTGGACCTTGAGAAAAGATTCTACCTAGAACTCATGCATTGGAGAGAGAGAGAAAAAGTGGGGCTGTAAAAGCTGTAATTACAACATTCTCACCACCAAAATACTCAATGATAAAATAAAAATAAAAATTAATCATGATTTGAAGGATTTGGGGATAATTACAGCCCCATGAAAGCCCACTAAGGACTGAAATAGTAAAAGGCTGAACGGTAGGTAGTGTTTGGTTTATGTTTTCAGTTTTCAATTTCTAAATTTTAAAGTTATTTTCAACTTTATATTTTGAGAATATTGGAAATGCATTTAGTTTGGTTATTATGAGAAAATGTTTTTAAAAATGAAAATCGAAAAAACGCATTTAGTTGCAATTTTTGAGCAATTGTTTTATGATAATCATATTAATCATATCAAAGCAACAAAATATTGAATGTTATAAACTCCAAAATAATTACATACATATTCCAATATGCATTAAATACTTCTTAAATCAAAATCATTAGTGAGCCACTATAATCATTCCATATTTGTGTAGTTATTTGATTTATGATTTATCCCATCTAAGCAAATTGACTCGTATAAAATTGTATGACTTCTTCAAATTGATTTGACTTCATAGCATCTTCAGTATTCAAAAACACGTGCACTTAACACATAAAAATGAGATGACACCATTAAAAATCAGCAGCGAAAGAACACTGCCATAAGCATAAGAAAAACACCGATATACAAGACTAGCATAGGTGCTTGTTATCTGTTTTTTTTCTCAAGGGCCTCTAGGATAGCTGGAAGATAAAAAGAAACTAACACTAGTATACTAGGGTTGCAGATGATTGTTCAATATCCAAAGCATGCCCCATCACAAAGGAAACAAGGGCTACAAACTAAAGGTAGTTCACGGCCCAAGAGCAGAAGCAATTTAGTATATAAACCTATCATAACAATCTGAAAATGCACAAAAATGACACAAGCAAGTTGCACAATCAATACACAAAAAACAGGGTAACTATAACAAGCATTTTTAACAGCCCTAGGAGTATGCTAAAGGCACTATAAACAGATCCATAACCAGATCATATAG
Organism: Euonymus europaeus; assembly: GCA_963580455.1. Taxonomy (NCBI): domain Eukaryota; kingdom Viridiplantae; phylum Streptophyta; class Magnoliopsida; order Celastrales; family Celastraceae; genus Euonymus; species Euonymus europaeus. Next base: position 2,329,715 of record OY756964.1, read on the forward strand.
ATCTCCTAAACACACATCAAATTATAATTCAAGTTACAGAATCCACAAATCCAATGAGACAGAATCAAATATCCACGACACATAAATTTCTTGCAGGCTCCAATCCTAAATACAAAAAGAAAAAAGAAAGAGATTCACTACTCAAAGAAAAAAGAACACTTTTGCGACCATGAACTCCGTCAGAGTAACTTTAGTACGAGGTTAAATTGTTCATGGAATAATAAAGGAATTATATAGTAAAAGAAAACAGACATGATGAGGCAACGAAATCAAATAATGAAGGCAATACGCATCGATCAAACCGAGCTGCGTAAAGGTGAAGCACGCTATAACCAAAAGAACCCTGATTTGTGAGCAAAAATGCTTCCAAGTGATGCAACAGAACGAGTGATTCCAAAATCTTGTAAGGATGAAAGGAGATCAATATAGTATCATTGCTAGTCAGATTGATGATGACTCACCAACGTAGATCCAGCTGCTATCTCTCGAACCGAAGAAGAAGAGGAACGATCTCGCGACCCCAACCAGTAGAAGAACGAAGAAGACAGGAGGATGAAAGAGGCGGTATATGGTTTCCTAACTGAGAGGGATGGACGAGTTTGTCAATTGTAAATGATAGAAAATCTATGAATGAGCGTGTTTGGGGGTGTTTTAATCCTTGAGTTTTGTATAATATTTTGAGTCTCGTTTTCAAGGAGGCATTTTAAAAAATGGCAAAGCAAACAAGTTTTCAGTTTTCATCAAAACGAAAACTGAAAAATGCCAAATAGAACAAGGCTTTAACATTTCTTGTTATAAGATGGATTAGACAGTTTGAGATCAGCAATCTTCGCGTCAATAATGAATAAAATTTACATTTGTATTGTCGGGATGGAGGAGGAAAAGAACCACAAACATTGTTGGAGTGAGATCACTAGCGATGAGTTTTTACTTCGAGAGATGGGTGAAGGTGTGTGGAGAAGATATATATTGTGGACTAAAATTCAAATTAGTTTTTTGGGTGGCTAAACTCTTACTCTGTGTTCAGAAGGAAGTTTGAGGATGCTTTGTTTTTGACGAAACGTCGTTTGGTATGAAGTTTCGAGAAACCTCCATCTCAAAATAAAAATAAAATACCCAATTTGAGAGTTTAGAAAAAATTTATTCCAAAATAAAAGTGAAAAGACAAAAATACTCTTATACCTAACTTTCCTCATGAAATTTTCCTTTTTAAAACCTCTTGTCAAATAAAGTTTTATGAGATTTCATGAAACCTTTTCAAACATCATTTACTAAAACTCCTTAAAATCTCACCTTTCAAAACCTCATTCCGAACACAACCTTAATAAGTTTACTATTTTAGACCGACCTGCCATTCACTCCATAAGAAATCCATTGCGAGAGGCCTGGCCCAATCACTTTCTGTACATTCGATCTCCGCCTAAAATTTTGTCGAAACACATTTCAAGCATAATAGGGAGAAAGAAATACATGGGCCTGAGTTTTCAAGTATACTACGAGGCCGAACTGATCAAAATATATGGGCCTGAATTTTCAAAGTACATACAGAACAAATCAATTATATATGGGCCAATTTTATTTCAAGCTCAAATAAATCCAATATCTTTCACGTCCTCATTACACGAGGGGCAGCCGGGCAGGCAGGTGCCAGCAAAAATGTCGGAGCTTCACAGCCTTGCATTTTCCGTGCCTCTCTCCCTTTCTGTTAAGCTAGGAAAAGAGAGGCAAATCCCCATGTCTTTCGTTTTGGCTGGAGATCGATTGAGCAATCGGTCTCCCGAGAACTGCAACAACAACAAGAATGGCTTCCAATTCGCTGTTCCATTGTCTCTTTTGCTTCTTCCTTCTGACGGGTTTCGCTGCTGCTGCTTCGTATATTCCCAGTAGGTTTCTTCTCAACCTTTTTCTCCTCCTCCATTGAATTAACAAATTGAATCTGTTTTGGCATAGCTTTGTTGTTTTTCTTTTGTTCTCATAATGTTTAATTGGGTTGTGAAGATGGCGCATTTGAAGCAGACAGACACTCTGGCCGTACCCTTCTTCAGATCAATAAGAGTAACCCCTCTTTTCCTTTCTATTTCAGTGTCCGTTCCGGGTTTTGTGTGGAAAGTCTCTTATCTTGGCCATACTTGAATTTTTGGCTGATTGTTTATTGAACGGAATTGGTATAATGTGAATGTCAGAGCTTTATGGTGGCAGTTAATTTGCATGATCCATAGTAAGGATTGTCATTGACAGATTCATTGTTTATTCATTCATTCATTGAATTATATTGTTTAATGATAGTTAGCCTTCTAAATTTGTATGAAGGAAATGTCTTAACCCTTTCTGGCTTCGGAGCTTCGTATGTCAAAAGTACCTTTTATGCCTTTTATTAATGGGTGTCCAAAACTCCACATATGAGAGATTTTTTGAAGAGTTTCATCAACTTCCTATGGTGATATCAAGTGTCGGAATTCGAATACAAATTTGATGTTTCCAACTAGCAGATGTGTGACTTGAAGTTCATGATTTGGGAGTCTCCTGTTAATTTCTTTTGAGAAGAATGGGGAACTATCTCTAATGTTTGTCTAGTTGCGCGCTTTGATGTGTGATACATGGCTGTTCTGGAACACTTAGTATTTTTGCCTTGTTATAAAAATCCCTCATAATTATTTTATACCTTAACGTGATTAGATTCGGTATTGATTGAACATTTTTAACCCTCTTAAGTCATTATTTGATTGATCTAATATGTGAAAGAGTGTTGGGATGATCTTTTTTCATATTCATGGTTTGCAGAATGCCCCGTAAACTTTGAAGACAAGAATTACACAATCATTACAAGCATGTGCAAAGGACCTCAATACCCAGCTGATAAATGTTGTTCGGGTTTGAAGGAATTTGCTTGCCCGTACGCAGATGAGGTAAGTGACCTGACAAATGATTGCGCTCCAACCATGTTCAGCTACATAAACCTCTACGGCAAATACCCACCTGGCCTGTTTGCCAATTTGTGCAAAGAAGATAATAATAAGGGTCTTAAATGCAACGATGCGAACACGGTGCAAAAAAATTCCATCAAAACAAACAGTTCTCACGTAGCAGCAACTGAGTCCAAACTACTGATGCTAGCGGCCGGCTTCCTGGTATTACTATTCCAGCTGTTCTAGCAGATGCAATGTGATTAAATTTTACGTATATATATATATTGATAGTTCATCTTCAATCTCCTATATGACTACAATGTTAAACTTACATGATGTTTCATCATACTTTTTTATTGCAAGGATCCTACACATACGATGTCACAATCTGTACTTGGGTGTATATTTATTTGTATTACAATCCTCAGCCTAAATGGCTATGCAAGTAGAAGATGAGGAAAGAAACTCAACTTGCAATTATTCTCTGTTTTAACTATTAAATGGTCACAGGGCCACTCACAGCACCAAGTTGTGTTGAATTTCCACATCTTAGGCGCTTTCTCTGTCATCCACAGAAAGAGCATGCTTTAAAGACTGAGAGAAATTTTAGGGCTGCCTACATAAAGTGCCACAAAAGTGGCTGAGGAAGATCAATCACCGAAAGAAGTGAAAAAGACGGCACATTCAAAATTAAACATGACGGATGAGGAATATTAATCTGAATCTGAACTGGGTGTTTGTGGAATCAGTCAATTGCGTCATTAGAATTGTTGGTCATTATTTGCTTTTGACAGTCACCCAACGCCATTAGAGGAAAAAACAAGAAAAAGGATCCAAAGGATTGTAATGGACAATGCATGTGGTTGGCTTCAAATTCTCTTAGTCTGGCGCCCCTGAAATGATTGAGTAGGCTGTTGTGTCATTTCAAGCTCAACAGAAACATGTTGAGCCAAGGATGGAAACTCCACGTCAGTTCTAATAAGTTGGCTACAGCCGTGTGCACCGACACAGAAGAATATCCTACTGTAAATGTTATTTGGCAGAGAATATCCTACTGTTATGTTAAAGTTCATGAAATATTTGCATAATGATAATCGAATTGATTTGAATATTCAAACATACATTGACTAAGTCTAGATTGATTTATATTCCAATAATAAGAGACAATAACTTTCAATTTGAGTTAATATCAGACCTGCTAAATTGAACAATTCTTTTGTGTTTGGACTTACAATCAATTTTAAATCAGACAAAATTTTTATGTTTTACTCGAATTTCAAAAATATAACTTATGTTAGAACTCGATTTAATTCAAATCAGACAAAGTTTTGTTAGCCCTAATTAAAGTCAACCGAATTTGTGAGAATTAAATACATATTCACATAATTTAAAATTTTAAAACATATGATTTCTGCATAGTAAAAATTAGGGAAAAAACACAAGGTATTAACAGAGGAATAAAACTATAGAAGAACAATTGTAGCCGAAAATAAATCTCACATCCTCTTTTCACTTCTCACTTATCCAGGTAAATATAGAATTCCACAAAGTACGAAAAAAGGGTCAAAAGTTCCACCAATTCTGTAAAACAAAGAGAAATGATGGGAGAAATTAGTGATTGTTCTTCATTCATTGAGGCCAAGCAGCAGCTCGAAGCATCTATTATCTGTGAGCAGTGACCAGAGTTTCAATAAACCTCAATCCATCAAACCTTGGCGCAAATTTATCCTTCAAAGCAGACGAATTCTCTTGATCTTTCGCGTTCTCCTAAAAGAAAGGAATTACAAACAGAGGAAATTTATTATCGGACAAAAAATAAATATAATTGACGAATCGCAACTCCAGGTGGAAAAGATTGACAAATCTGAATTCAATTGTTGAAGAATCTTTGTGATCCAGGAGAAAGTGAACAAGGGAACCAAACAGGGTAATATCGAAGATAAAGAAAAACAAAGTCCAAAATCGAATAGAGGACTACCTCATGAGAACGTTGAGAGTTGGAATTAGAAGAGGAAGAGGCAGAGATGGCAGAGGCGGCAGCTACTGAGGCAGCTAGGAGTCCTGATTTCTTCATCTTTTCCGGGAATCTGGGTGAGCCAAACAAAAATTGAGTCTTGGAAGGGGGGATTAAGACAAGAGGGAAAGTATGAACATTATGTAACCATTGACGGCATATATATAGGAGAATATTTGGTCAATGTTTAGCTTTCAAAAATTTACGCGGCGATTATTCCCACCCACCTTCTGTTCTTACGTTTTCACCCCTCTGCCCTATCACCTTTTAGTTTGTGGCACGCGGGGTAACACCGTAATAAAATCACACAATTGAAGGCGTTTCCCGTTCGCGATACGTCCATGTCGAAATTTCCTTATAGGAGTAACGGCTGATATTTTCCAAGTAGCAGTCAATAATTGAATGACACGTGAATGGCCCTGATAACACCACGCAAGCACAACCACCTTCACATACTCTCATGAAAACGGCCTTTGTATTCCCGACTACAACTTTGGAAAATTTATGATCTGGATTTTTCCAGTTTCGCTCCTTTTTTTTTTGTTTGTTATGCCGCTGCCTCTATGCAGTCCTTGATGTGTACCTACCTAATCAATAGGGTCGGCATTAGTTATTTGTGATGTCCAAGAATATAGTGATGCCTTATAAAAAAGAAGAAGAAGAATTGAGGCTGAGAGAGAGGAAAGCGAGAAGGCTAGGGAAATAGTTAAAAAGAAATTGGGTATATTTTCGTGTTGTTGTGAGGTAGGGGAGGGGAAGACAAAGAAAAGTGGTTAGATTTTTTGGGTTTATTTTCATGTTATAGATTGATTTTGATATTGGACTAATATTGAGTGTAATTTTTTAAAAACAAAATCTGATGTTCTGAATTGACTCTGTGTCCAAAGCAGTAGCTTCGGTTGCTTTACCTTAGGACATGTTCCGGTAATCAACACTCCAAATGGTATCAAAAATAATTAAAGATCACAACAAATGGGGATCCCGATCATTTCAGTTGTTGAATTGGACACACTTGATTCAAAATGTGTGTACTTCACATGATGCACATGAAAACAGGAGTGCGAGTCGTCTATAGACATTTCATCCATAAACGTCCATAAGCAGATGTGGGAAGCCATACACCATTGATTTTGGTGCAAAAGTAAAGTTTTAAAATTCAAAAAAAAAAAATAGACATAAATCCTATGGATGCAAATGTCTATGGACATTAAACATTTTCGACATGAAAATCCTGTATATCTTGCGTAGGAATGAGTGTGATACAAAATGTTGAATCACTATCATAATTGAGATGATACTATCGATGCATTTATTTATTTTCTTTTTTCATAAAACAAGATTAGAGAGTAATCTTTGGGATCAACCATTAAGTGCGCAACACGTATATGTCAACTACTATTAATTTATTCTTTCAGATGGAGATGGTGTGGGTGGTTAACGAGTCATGGCATGGTCGAGAGAAGTTGGAAAACCACCGCACAAGAATAGACCACCAGCCTAGTGCGGTCCGTTTGCGAGTGTTGTCAATTTAAGTCGCTCACGAACGAATATTCTTCTGTTGATTATAGTGACCAAAATTGAGTCCGACTCACTTTTTTAAAGTTATCGTCAGTTCGCATTTGATCTAATCAAAGGTATGGTCAAATTTGACCAAAGTCAAGTCACAACTTAGATTCTAGCCCAATAGACCCAGAGCCGGAGCTACCACTTACGTCGAGCTCGAGCTCCCTTCTACGTCAACCTGAAGCTGCCACCTACGTTGAGCTCGAGCTCTCCTGAGTTGGAGCGCTTGGCATGGAGCTCATCTGAGCTAGAGCTCACCTAGTTTAGAGCTCTCCTGCGCTGGAGCTCGCCTGACCTGAAGCTCACCTGACCTAGAGCTCATCTCTCTTGGAGCTCACCTTACAAAGATCATCAATGATTGTAAGGAGCTCAGAGCTTGTCACCATACCGTCTTATTAACAGCTCTAAGAGATACATTCACTTTACCGAGGTAGTCAATCTGACACCTCTGTCAAACTGCAGGTAGCCCATTCATTAGCTTTGGTCTTATCTTTTCATTTAATGCTTTCACACCGCTGGCCAAACATCTACTTTTTGGCTGACTCTTTCTATAAAGCAAGTGTCTCCTCAGTGTCGGGCCTGTCAATTCAGTGTTGAAAGACCTTAAGTCCCTTACTAAATTTGGTAAAACAAAACACTAAAAATACCTCCCTCATCTTATGGTGAGTGGGGGATCTGGAACACCAACACTATACCAAAAACAACTCTCTAAACTCTTCTAGACAAACACTGACCTTTCTTCCCCGGTCTCTACCATGGTCACCGTCTCTTTATCCATTAACTGACTTGATCGTCAGAGTCTCAACGACCGGTCCCCCCAAATCCGGTCCATGAGTTTCTAATGATCTTGGATGGGGTTTGTGTAGGATCTGGAGCAACATAGATTATTTGAGAGTTATCAATGTCCACTTAAAGTTCAAATCCTTGAATTTAATGATTGTGGATTTCGAACATCTACATTGACTAAATAAAAATAAATAATAAAAATGGTCTTAGTCTCGATGCTTAAAAATACACAGAAAATCAAGATGTATTTGAATATATGCTCTACTTTAGAGAGTGAGATCCACCACGCCACGAAGTGCAAGAATAAGGGGATTTCCAGAGGAAATGAGCTCAGCATCTCTGAATAAATAAATATATATATATATTCATAAACGGTTGTCCATGGAAGTTTCTCCTTTATCTTCAAAGATATGAAAGTCTGTGCCTTTTTCAGTCAAACGAAACACCAAAAACAAAAACAAAAAAAACTGCCATCAATCAATCCTTGGAAATTTAAAAAGTTGAACGTGATTGGATCATATAATAGGAGTAAAAGAATAAGATAATAATATATTGGGTGCGTTCGTTGTTTGGAGTTTGGACTCTCGAGTAGCATATATTTTCTCCGTCCCATTTTAATTATCTCATTCATTTTTTCACACAGTTTAAGAAAATATTTAATTCTTTTTCAATTTTTTCTTTATACCCTTATTTATAATGTACATGATTATTGAGTTAATTGTTGAGCTTTTCAAGTTAAGGGTATAAATAAGGGTAGAATGAGAAAAAATAGATTTCATTAATTGAAATGGACATGCATTTTGGGACATCCTAAAAAAGAATAAATGACAATTAAAATGGGACGGAGGGAGTATATATATGCTATTTTTGTAATATACTCTCTCCGTCCCATTTTTATTGTCCTCTATTTCTATTTGGGATGTCCCAAAATGCATGTCCATTTTAATTAATGAAAACTATTTTTTTCATTTTTTTTCTCATTTTACCCCTTATTTACCCTTAACTTGAAAAGATCAACAACTAATTCAATAACCATGCACAATATAAATAAGGGTATAAACGTCAAATTGAAAGAGTGAATGAAACAATTAAAATAGGTTGGAGAGAGTATATGCTTTTGATGCACCAAACAACACAGTTTCACAAGAACAATTTGAACCAACATGTAAAAATAACGTTGAACGACATTTCTAAATGCTATTAGCAAACTAGGAGCATTTTATGACAATTCAATCTTTTTGTACAATATTACTCTCGCTTACTTCACTTATTTTATCAAAATGCCCACCTTATCGAGCTCGGTTCAACTTTGTGTAGGAGCCCCATATTGCGCACTAGATTTTTCAAATCAGCTGAGCCAAGAAAGAAAGATGATCAATTAGGAAAGAGGAGGAACCATCGACGTGTTGCCTTGCCTTAGATATCTCGAGATAATATTTTTGGATATTTCCTCTTTTGTTTCGAATCGGCTGCCACTGTTATCTTTGATTCATGTTGATTTGATGTCAAAACTCGGCTCCTACTGATATTATTGACTCATTTCAGGTTGAAGTTGAGCTCCTTATACGGTTTACTCTGTTATGGATTTTACATTGTTATGTTTCATGTTGTTTTGTTTAACTGAGTGTACTGAAGCTTTTATCCGTCTATGCAAATGTAGGTCAAATATTTAATACTCCTACACGTAATTTGCCATCAATAAAAAAATCAATCATACAATCACAATATTTCAACCAGCATATATGTCAATATTTCAATCAACATATGTGTTAGAATTGTCTACCAAAGGCACCCATGTCACTGAGAAATAGTGATGATAGTGTTATGCCGACAAATGTCACAACTTGTGAGAGGGCATGACCATGCCATTCCCAAGTAGGAAAGTTTGATACTACTTTTATCCTCTCTCTATTATATGCGACTACCTAAAAGAATCCACATCGGTAAAAAGAGAGAAATGAGTAGAAAAGCCTTGGATAAGCTAACTCTGCTCGCCGAGCTAAGAGCAACTACAATAAGGCTTATTTGTTGGGCCATCAAATTCAAAAAATGGGACCCACTTCTATCTCACAAAAATACAATTTTCAATACAATCAAATCAACAAAACTCATATTTCAATACATTTACATCACCAAAACACACCTCCCGGTACTATCACATCAGCAAAACACATCCCCCAATACAAAACCATTATCCAACCATCTACTCTTCCATTCTCTCATCCATTCTCAAACAAAATTATACCAAAATTCATAACGGGCCCTACATCTTTTACAAAAAGTCAAGCCACATCATCATCCATATTACCAAAACACATCTCCCAATACAGCCACATCAGCAAAACACATTTTCCAATATAGCCACATCAGCAAAAACACACATTCTCATACATTTTCCCTTCCCCATTAGAAATGCCTTATTGGATCCACATCGGTAAAAAGAGAGAAATGAGTAGAAAAGCCTTGGATAAGCTAACTCTGCTCGCCGAGCTAAGTGTTGAAAAACACTAGCCGATCTTGTATGGTCGGCCTGTTGGTTGCAATTTACTAGCCCACCTATTATAAATTTTGATTTTGGGCCATGTATCTTGGGCAAAGGTCTATGGTTTTTTTTTTTTGTGAAACATGAATTATCATTGATAGAGTCGATTACAATCTACTTCAGAGAGCAGTTGAATGGCAGGGGGCACATCTCCATGGAGGATACATTGGGAGGTGGAGGAACGCCCTAATGAAGTTAGGGCATCCGCCACCCTATTCCCCTCTCTAGGAGTATACATAAAATCAACATTCATGGAAGATGATATGGCCCTAATTTCATCCTAAGTGGCCATAAATTTGAAGAGACTTCAGAGGATTCCTCAGTCCGTTGAAAATGTCCATAGCATCACCTATTCACCTTCAATAATTAGTTTTCGAGCATTCATGAAAATAGTTAGTTGAAGGCCAAAGATAAGTGCCACACCCTAAGCACCCACAATGGCGAGTATTTGCTGAGCCAACAAACAATGTGAAAATTTGTGTTTTTGATGATGTAACTATATTGAAATATGCATTTTGTTGATGTGGCTGTATTGAAATATGTGTTTTGGTGATATAGATGATGATGTGACTTGAATTTTTATAATAACGGTGAGACCCAATTTTGATTTTGATGTGAATTTGATAGGGATAATATGGAGAATGAGAAAGTGGTTGGCTTGATTAATGATTTTGTATTGGGAGATGTGTTTTGCAGATGTAACAATATTAAAATATGTATTATGTTAATTGTCTTGAGAGTGGTGTTTTGTGAGAGAGATGTGGGACCCATTTTTTAAATATATTAGACCATTAAAAATAGGGCTGCACAAAACCCACTTAAAACCTGACCCAACTCATCAACCCGACCCAACCCACGAAAACCTGACCCATACCCGAATAGTTCAGTTCAGATATGGGTTAGAAAAGGTAACCCATTTGATAAATGGGTCGGATGTATGATATTGTAAAACCCGACCTTCCCTAACCCGACCCAACCTTACATGATAAAACTACGTCATTTTATTTATTCTTAATATCCCACTAGCACTCTCTCTCCTAGTCTCCTATACACTTATACAGCTATACACATTGACATTAGTAACAAACAAAAAAATTTGAAAACTCTCTTGATCTTTCGATTTTTCGTTCATGGTTTCGTCTATCGATACTCTGTCTTGTGTTTAGAGATTTCTGTCTATCGCATACACCTGCTCTGGCGTTCTCTGCCTTTGGGAGTGCAAGTCCGGCGACTGAGCAGTAGAATTTTATCACTATTAGTCAGTGCTAATAACGCTGCTGGTGGTGACTGTAAGTCTGTAACGCGTAGTTACTGTTGCAAATCGAGGGCTCTTCTTCCTTCTTTTTTTATAGATAATGTAACTGACACCGACTTGACTGTGGCAGAGTTATTAGTCCATATAGAAGCTCATTATCTCCTACAACAGTGGAGGTACTTGTATGCGCTCAAAATTGGTTAAGGACGAAACCAATATGTATTGACATTGCAGCTGAGAAAGAAGATGTTGAAAAACTAGAAGTACTTGAAAAAGGTAACCAATTTTATATCTTTTAACAAAATCTTATACATTTGTGTCTTAAATTCTATAATTAACTTCTACATTTGTGTTTTTTTTTCTTTCCCACAACTAGGTTTGCTTGTGCTAAATGTTGATGGCGAGTAGGCTGATTCTTTGAGAACATTTTGAGCAGCACAAGGTGATATAAATTTCATTGTCAGTTTGCCAATATCTAATTATCTACTATCTAGTATATATTATCTGCAGTCCTGATAAATTGATAAACTTGCAATTTTACAGGTGATGAAGAATTCGATGACTGATGATTTGTGGCTGCTGAACTCCAGAAAAATTATTGTTATTTTGTTATGTTAATTTCAGAACATGCATCTCGAGACTTTGTAGTTTGTAGTTTGTGATTGGTTTTCTTATTTTGCATGATCTAATGATCTGACTAATGACTGGAATGTGAATTAAGACTTTGTAGTTTGTAGTTTCTCACTGGTTTTTTAATTTTGCTTGATCTAATGATATGTGATTATGTGATTAATGAGTAATGACTATGTGCTCATTGTGAAACTGGAATGTGGTTACTTTTGTAGGCAATATGCCTTGCAACCTTGGAATTTGTCATTGGGAATTTTGGATGTTATTGACTTATTGTATTGTTTTTTTGTTATGCATTGTGCAGTGAATGTACATAATGAGTACAGATTAGTGCAATCAAGTAGTGCTCGCTCATCCGACCCAACCCAAACTCAAATGAGGTTGGTTATAGGTTTAGTTTCTTCCCACCTGAACCTATGTGGGTGGGGTGATGTATGATGACAAACCCGACCCAACCTGACCTTTGTGCAGCCCTAATTAAAAATGTATTGTTACATTTGCCCATAAACTCGGTCTCAAGAGGGGAAGAAACCGTGTAAGGCTGGTCTCAGAGCAGCAACTATCTCCCGCTGGCAATGGAAGGATAAAAGGCTGGTGCTTTGAAAGCACAGTATTGGTTGGCATTTTTTACATATTTTAGTTAGATCGTTTTGTTGATTATCAATCAATTATTTTGATTTTTGATCAGTCTTACTATAAAAAAAATGTTTTACCATACGATTCGGATTCGGTTTTGGAGTTTTTTTTTTATAGACGTACCCACCATGACCATACGTAACCCGACATGGGTTGAACTGATCCACCACTTTTTGTTTTTTGTTTTATACGCAAGGCCCACTAAGAAGCAAACACAAGCCCATACCGTACAGCCGAAATTTAGGCACTCGTTAATCTGAGCAGTAGAACCCATCGAGAGGAGCAATGAAATGGGGAAAAAGAGGAAAATTTTCAAATTTTTTCAACGCAATGAAGCAAAAGCAGAAAAGAATAAGAAAGAGTAGAAAAATGCAGCAGAATATTGGAGAAATGAACTTGGTTTGTATTGACTGTGTAGAGTATCATATAAACAGGAGAGCTTACACATGATTCCTTGAATCATGCCAGGCATTAATGCAGTTCCCCTAATTTATGACCCAGCATTAACGAGATAATGAACCAGCAATAATTAATGAGATAATATTTGGTATTAACAATCAGATATGGGGGAGTGATTCTCAGCTATTTTGGTGCTCTATCACAGATAAACGGCATAAGGCTGGTCTGCTGCAGGTTTTTTTTTTACTTTTTCCTGCTGTAGGTCCATCTATGGCGGAAGGTTTGGCATCATATTAGCCCAAGAAGCTGGAATCAGCATCTTTATCCTGGAAGGAGATGCTCTAGAGATAGTCCAATAAGTAAATAACAAAAGAGTCTTATCTATTGAAATTCAAACCCAGCTGTTGAGCTGGGATTGCCAAGTACAATACACATCAAGAAAGACAAGCTTGCTAATGTCCTGATTATGCACGCAAGGAGAATACTCTAAAAGAATCATGAAGGGTCACCAAAGTTCATAATTTGCCAGAATCAGTCTAAAATCCTCGTTTTCAGCTAACAAACATTCAAATGCTACTAAGCAAAAAGCTTATGCAGAACAATGTTACCACCTCTCCACCTCTTTCAAGTTTGAACTGCATTAATCAAACCTCTTACCAGTGTATAATGGCACATCCCTATCCAAACTGGACAAATAAACTCCTAGGTTGTCCTCCTCTTTAAGTTGTTTCAATGCAGTTACATACCACTAAGTTAAGGACCTGACTGGATCACACCAAACTTCCAAAACAAAATCCAATAATAGACTAGACAACTACACAAGTGCACACAACAAAGGAAAAGAAGCACCAGTCATCAACAAAAGATATCTGATTTTTACTAGTACCACAAACCATCCATATAACAACAGCAGCAGTCAAAATTCCATCTTTTATCAGAATCTATGATCAATGGCTGGAATAAAAAAAAGAGGAAGGAAAATTACCAAGACAATGGTACACTAAATTGCACCTTCATATTGAGTCACTTTGACCTGATGGAGTCCACAAATCCAGAACTAAGCAGCCTCTCCACATACTTCCCGAGAATATCGACTTCCAAATTCACCTTCTGTCCAACTTTCTTCAAGGGAATTACCACATTCTGCTGTGTATAAGCAACCAACATGAAATTAAAACATACCTCCTCATCAAACACATCGACCACTGTTAAGCTTGTACCATCAACGGCTATAAACCCCTTGGGCACCACATACTTGAGCAAATCCTTGTCCACCTTCACCTTCACCCACAGTGAATCGCCCTCTGGATCAATTGCCACTATTTCCCCTGTCCCATCCACATGCCCCTGCACGAAATGCCCACCCATTCGGGTCGCGGGTAGCAACGCCCGCTCCAAATTGACCCGAGATCCGGGTTCCAGCTCGCTCAAGCTAGTTTTTCTCAAGGTTTCAGGGGCTATCCCAACCTTGAATTCTCCCAATTGGGTGTCAAACTCAGTAACAGTTAGGCAAGTACCGTTGACTGCTATGCTATCACCAAGATGGACGTCCTGGAGAACAGTGTGAGCACCGATTTTGAGGTCGAACCCACCATGATCAGCCGTACCCAGTTGTTTGACCTCGCCGATTTCTTCAACGATGCCAGTGAAAAGACAGCGGATTTTATTTGGGTTTTTGGGGAGAAACTTCTGCGTTTTGTTAGTGAAGCTTGGGAGAGAATAGGGCTTGGTGAAAAGGGAGAGAGATGAAGGATTGGAGATGGACGTAAAACCTACACTGGAGGGGTTTCTGAGGAGATTTAAGATTGTCGTTGGCGTTTTGAATTTGCAAGGAGAAAATAGAGGGTTTTTGGAGAGTGAGGTAAGAGAGAAGGATACCGCCATGTTGATTTCCTGAAGATTGTGGGTTCTGCGAGAGAAGGGAATCGGAGAAAAACCCGGTCTTCGTTGGCGTTACCCGACTGTTCAGACTGTAGATTCAAGACTCGCAGGCTCGCAGCACACACAAGTTTCTTCAGAGACAACGTGACGCTGTCGTTTAAAGATTATAAAAGTATAGATGACATTTTCCCAGTTAAATATGGTATTCACCCTAAAATGATGCAACCGGTGAGACAAATCAACAAACGCCTGGAGTGCTGTGCGAACTACCGAATGGGCCGAATCCCTTGTACTAGAGCCAACGGAGATGTGGGTTTTTGGTTTCGTGTTGAAGGGAAGCTTTAAGATTCGACTGCTTAGTGAAGAAAAATGTAGAACAAGGAAAGAAAATGGTGGAGGAGCTCTTCCAAGCTCTCAGCCTCAAATTTGGGCGTTCGATCTATGTCAAGCCTCATACTTCTCCGCACTTATTCTCATTGGTTGCCCTACCTGGACATAAAAAATAATAAAATCAAGTAAGTCCTGAATAACATGATACTGATTACCAACTTCTGAAAAACCAGTTCAGCACCTTAGATGTCACAAAAAGCAAAAGCTTACACACTTCGGAAGTCCTCATTTTCAGCACAAAAAACAACAAAAACTTCGCATTAGACGGTGGTGGAGACAGTTGAACGCATCTAAACTAACAAAAACCACACCAATCTGCCTTCCCACCACCCTATATTGTCCACCAATTCACCATCCTCGCTTGGTGTTTAACAAACGGATGTTAATTGAATTTATGCACTAATTTGACTATTATTGATGGAATTGATTTGTAGGTCTTCACTGTAATACTGTCTTCAGTATATCTGCGGCATTAGCAATAGCTGAAGTGGGCAAAAAGGGGAATTCACTTGCAGGTTGGCTGCCCATGTGTGGTCAAGAAACTGGAGCTCTAGCTGCTGGGATCATTGAGGCAGTGAGGTCAACGTTCCTAGGGCTGCTGCCGTACAAGAAGGGGGGAGGGAAATGTCAAATTTTCAATCAACGTGTCTCAATTTATACCTAACAGATACCACGTAAAACGACCTCATTTTCTTAAAATTTTCACCACAGCTATATAGAATGTTACAACCTGAAACATAAACAAACTGAAGTATATCGAGCTCTTAATTAATCCTCTTCTCGTCATAAGTTCTAGCTTGACATGGTGACTTTCATGTCTTGTTTTGCTCTTGTTAGTTACCTTAATTCCTTTGGCATGTAGAGAAATTTAGGGGTTGTAAAACTAATTCCCAAATAACATATTAATGTTTTTATCACTTTTGGATCTTCTAAATTTCCATAAATTTTTTTTGGTTTCAAATGCATGCAGCATGCCTATCCTAATCATTCTGTATGATTATTAAAGCAACTGGAGTAGCAAAGAAGGAAGCACTACTCATCCTGTGTAGGGATGACAAAACTTTATTCGGTTATCTAATTTGTTTGATCTTGATTAAACTAAGTCTAGACATAGACTATATTTTTGTTTTTGTCCGATTTAAAACCGAATTCAGGTTCAAACACGAAAATATTGTACAATTTAGTTGTACAAGCCTTAAGTTGGATTATCATTTAAATCTGTCCAAATTTAATCAATTAAATACATCCAAAAATTCAAACAAATATAAATCCGAAAATATAAATATTTTGTTAACATCTCATATTATTCCACTTAGAAATAATTTTTTTGCACCACTCGCACTGATCAAGATGAGTCTAGGGAAATTGGGCCGAAGAAGATCGAACTCGCTGTGAATAAGCCCAACCAAGTTCAAAATCTAAAACAGAAAGAAAGCCCAATATCAGCCCATAGTCTCCAATTATTTTCGAATGATTTAATGGATAATTAGAAGAAAAAAGAAGAAAAAGTAAAGTGGGTCAGGCTTGTCCAGTCGTCCTTATCCGAGCTCTTTGGGCTGACTCCAAGCAAATTCCCACTTAAAAACGTTTTCTTCAGCTTATTCAACACCGGGGACACATTAATTTAATTTAATTTTACGCACACAGAGCCTTCCTTTGCATTCAAGCCTTGTAGTTTCTCTGTTTTATATGCCTTTCACATTACCCTTCTATCTCTCTATCTTCCCGAGCTTTTTTGTTGAAACTTGAAACCCTAATCACTCTCTCTCGCTCCGAAACCCAAGATCTACTGTTTGATCGCCGATCTTCATACAGTAATGGCATCTGGATTATCGGGTCGGGCTAACTCCGGTTCGAAGGGCTTCGATTTCGCTTCTGATGACATTCTCTGTTCTTATGAGGACTATAATAATAACCAGGACTCCTCCAACGGAGGGCAGTCATCCGATCCTGCTGTCGGGATCAATTCCAGCAAGGTACTGTACTGATCGTTTAGTTCTTGGATTTTTGTTGGGGGGTTTTGGAAATCTGGAGATTGGGTTTCCAGATGTGTTGTTAGGGTTTTGATATGGGTTATAATTTAAGATCGTTGACCTTTTAATTTTCTTTTTTTAGTAATTCTAAAATTTGAGGAAAGTAAGGTCTAGAAGTTTCAGTGTGGACGTCGGGAGATTTATGACCCTTTTGGATGTTGAAGAAATAAAAAGAATCCATGAATATTGTTCTAGTATATGTGAAATGAAATGCCTGGTAAAATTGAAAACAAAGAACTGTCATTGGCTTGAAGGGGGTAAGAGGCTTCGGGCAATAAGGTAGGTTAGTTTGGTTGTCTGAAGATTCCAGAGTTATAAAATCTGCCTTTTCTTTAAAGTGATTAATGGTTGCCAAATTACTTAATCTATTGACTTAGTACTCAATGTGCTTAATGAGCTTCATGAGAATTTTAATCCCTCTTTTCCTGGTGGTCCAGCGTCTTTTCTGAATAAGATGAGTAAAGAAACCTTCAGCTGGTAGTGGCATATTGATAATGATCATACTTGGAAAGACTAATTTGGAGCATTGTATCGGAGTTGATGTATATTACCACACTCTCATGCCGCACTCCATCTCGTTCATTCTGAAAGTAAAAATTACTCATTGTAGAAGGAACAAGAACCCAAATATTAGTTCATCGGTGGAGATTATGATTACAGCCTTTTTATACTCTATTCCGGTTCTGGGCTTGTGGCAATTTGTCAAATAAGTTGCCATTTAATAACTATGTTCACAAATGGTTTAAGGCATTTGTACCTATGATGATTTACACATTTGTGTATTTACATTAAGCGATTGTGGTCCGTACCTTTGTCTTTTACTTCTAAAATATTTAATAAATGCATGTTAGTAAAAAGAAGTGACATGGACTAGTCATTGGTAACTGGTTAAGTATTAGGTCATAGGAAACGCTGTCTCTCCCCAAGCCTAAAGAAATCTTGTCAAAGTGATTATATTAGCCTTAAAACTTTCGGTTAAGGTACCATTATTCTGCTGGCTCTGCCAACTTGGCGCTTGTTTATTTCTGGGTCTCTTGTTTTACGATGCCTTCATATTGCTAAAATGTTTTCCTCCAGAAACTCAACCAGGAAAGAAAAGGGAACTTAAGTAACAATTTGGTGGCTAGAATTTTGGGGAGCCATTGTTATATTATCAGCGACATGAATTTTCTACTTTTTAAAAATCGTTTATGCTGCCTTGAATGTTTTGGTAATGGTTACTTCTTAGTCTTTCAAATGATTTCCTCGCAACTCGTGAGGGTTATTTTCTGAACTGAACTCAATTTTGAATAGTATAATTTGGTGGTGTTCATTGGTTATTTTTTGTTTACACATACATTTTTAAGCATTGATCCACTGACCAGAGAATGCTGTATTCAATTCCTTGCAGGATTTTCATAAAAGCAGAATGACCAGATCTTCAGTGTTTCCTGCTACTTCCTATAGTCAGCCAGAAGACTCTTTCAACCAAGACGTGTCTTCTATTGTTGAAAAAAGCATGAAAAAATATGCTGACAATCTGATGCGCTTTCTTGAAGGAATCAGTTCACGGCTCTCACAGTTGGAACTCTACTGCTACAACCTTGATAAATCAATTGGAGAAATGCGATCTGATTTAGCTCGTGACCATGATGGGGCAGATTTAAAGCTTAAATCTCTTGAGAAACATCTTCAAGAAGTGAGTTACATCTAGGAAAGTGATTCTGTGCATTTAAACTGCAAAGTCTTACATCAATGTTTATTCATTATGAATTCTAGCACTCCTCTAAGCAGTTGTGTGCATTTCATAGTGTTTGGTTTTACTGCATCTTCCTGCATCAAATGAAGATGGATGCTATTTTATGACCATATTTTATGATTCATGCCGTTCAAATAAAGTTCATGATTCATGTATTATCTGCTCATCCATGGCAGAACAAAAGGATATGTACATGCTCCCCAATTAATATAACTGTCTATTCTTTAAATTGGACTGCTGGAGGAAAGGGAAGATTTAGATGGTTCCTTTAAGCAGGATGGCAGTCTGTTTTGCCTCGGGCAATGATTTCGCTATATTCTTCTGATAACTATGTTCCTTGATAACTATGTCAGTTTAACCTTTCTGATTAAACTTTAAAGAGGCTTGTTTGATAATGCTCTCTGCAGGTCCACAGGTCTGTTCAGATCCTGAGGGACAAGCAAGAGCTTGCTGAGACTCAGAAAGAATTGTCCAAGCTTCAGCTTGTTCAGAAAGAATCATCTTCTCCTAGCCAGTCTCAATTCAATGAGGATAAATCCTCCCCACCTGCTTCTGATGCCAAGAAAAGTGAAAACTCTCTGGAAATGCACAACCAGCAGTTAGCTCTTGCCCTGCCTCATCAGGTAGCTCCGCAGCAGCAGCAGCAGGCAGTACTCCCCTCTCAGCCCGCTCCCCAGAATGTGATCCAGCAACAACCCTATTATTTAACTTCAAACCAGCTACCAACTCCAGCTCCCCAGACCCAACACTCCCAGAGTCAGTACTCTGATCCTCAATACCGGACTCCTCCAATGCAGGAGATGTCGAGGGTACCGCAGCCAGCACAAAATCAAGTAAATCAAACACCCCCGGTCCAATCCTTCCCCCAATATCAGCAGCATTGGCCGCAGCAAGTACCTCAGCAGGTGCCACCACCCCAGCAGCCCTCCATTCAACCTCAGATTGGGCCCCAATCATCAACAGTTTATCATCCCTACCCTACTGGACAATCAACAAATGCATCTCCAGATACACTGCCCAGCAGCATGTCAATGCAAATGCCATTTTCATCCGTTCCTCAACCTGTATCCAGCCGTGCTGATGCGATGCCTTATGGATATACTGGAGCTGGTAGGACTGGTCCACAGCAGCCTACACAACAAGGGAAGGTTACTTTTGGAGCACAAACTGGTGATGGTTATGCAGTTGCTGGCCCCCGCCAAGGGCTGCCCCCTCCTGGGAATGCATATATGATGTATGACAGTGAAGGAGCTAGACCACATCAGCAACCTCACTTCCCACAGGGTGGATATCCGCCCACAAATCTCTCTCTTCAGAATCCACAGCCATCTGCAGCTGCTATGGTGCGAAATCCAAACCATTCGCAATTTGTACGCAATCATCCTTACAATGAATTGATTGAGAAATTGGTGAGCATGGGTTGCAGGGGTGATCATGTTGTCAGTGTAATACAGAGGATGGAGGAGAGCGGCCAGCCTGTGGATTTTAATTCTGTACTTGACAGGCTGAATGTGCATTCTTCTGGGGGTTCTCAGTCTCAGAGAGGTTGGTGAAGAGAAAGCTGGTGTGATCGTCATTGCGTGTTTCCATCATGCATTTGAATAAAGTCTGGCATCTTGCGCACCTTCTTAGTAGATATCGGTGTATATTTTGTGTTTGTGCACCCACTGCCTATATTTTAATCCTTCTTGCTTGGTTCTCACATGTGTTGGGTTTCTCTCCCTTTTGTCCGAATATTATTGTACATGGGGAGATCCTATAACACATTGCTTGTGTTTAAATCTTACGGTACTGATTTATGTGCAATCTAATTGTGTTTCTTCAGAGTGTTCTCTCTCTCTAAGGGTTTCTCTCCCTTTTGTCCGAATATTATTGTACATGGGGAGATTACATAACACCTTGACACCTTGCTTGTGTTTAACTGTTACGGTACTGATTTATGTGCAATCTAATTGTGTTCCTTCAGAGTGTTCTATCTCTCCCTCCCTCCCTCCCTCCCTCCCCTGACATTGTGATTTCTGAGGTACTCATCTTCCCACTACCTCATGTGCACGAAACTTGGGCCTGATGCAAAAAATTTACAGCAGGAGTAAACTTGGGCCTGATGCAAAAAATTTACAGCAGGAGCTTTCTGCTGTAATATATTTTTGGGTATTAATTTTTTTTAAAATTATAGTTGCGTAGTGAAAAATGGTATAAAATGTTTCAAATTTATATTTAACGGTTCAGAATTGTCATGTCTTTTACGAGCTATTTGATTTTACCGTTAGGGCAACCACAATAATGCCAAACATAGTGGATCATTAGTTGTTGATATAACTATATTGAAAATGTGTTTTGTTGATATGGTTATATTGATATATGTATCTTAATGATATGAATGATGATGTGGCTTGAATTTTTATAATAAAGGTGAGATTCAGTCTTGATTTTGGTGTAAATTTGATGGGATAGTATGAAAGATAAGAAAGTAGTTGAGTTAGATAATGGTTTTGTATTGTAAGATGTGTTTTGCTGATATGATAGTATTGAAATATGTGCTATGCTGATTTGATCGTATAAAAAATTGTGTTTTTGTGAGATAGATGTGAGATCCATTTTTAAAATTTAATAAGCCATTAGTAGAGCACAATTGTGGTTGCTTTTAGACGGGCTGAACTACAAAACAGTATAGTCAAATAACTGTGTAAAAATAGTTTACCTTTTCACTATTAGATTAATAGTATAATCTCCACCATTGAAAAAAAAAACATTTGAAATAAAATAAAATTACAATGCTCATATCATTGCACATTAAATACTCAGTTTGCCTCTAATTTATATTTTCAAAACATATACTTGTTCAAGATATGCGGCACCGTCCCCTATCTACCATTAGATTAAATATTCTAAGCTCCACCATTAAAAAAAATTGCATAAATGTGTATCTTGTTCCAACTAATAATTTGAGGACGTTAATCTCACGACAAGAACTTCACGAATTATATAAATAATTTTTTGTAGATAATCATAAAAATTCATCGATAATATTGATTACCGATCAAAAATTTCCATCGTTAAAACCGTCATAGGTAATCTAAACACCGTTGGAAAAACTTTTGGTCGTAGTTACCGATAGATTTTTTCGTCGATAATTCGTCAGCAAAATAAAAATTATGTAAATAATCCATCCACAAAAGAATGGAGAAAATAAAAAAAATATTTCCATTGTAAATTTTTCATTAGTAATAAATTAAAATTTCATATCCATTTTTGTCATATCTTTCTCATAATAAAAAATTTTAAAAAAATAAAAATTAATTATTGATATTGACCCACATATCGTCCAGTAAAATGACATGTAGAACTTTCAGTTTTTTAACCAAACTGGACGTTAATAAAATCTTCTTTAGACTCTGATCTCGATTAGTATACATTTATAAGTTTTAAAAAAATAAAATAATTTTTTTCCTAACCTAAAACGCCTTAGAGCGCCGTTTGCTGCAAGTTTTTTACACCAGACCACGTGCTCCATGATCACGCTGCGGTGAGTTAGAGCAAATAATGTGACTGACATTGCTGTTCCGCCACGTGGGTACAAGGATTCCCAAATGTTTAATGTGGGCCCACACATTGAATACCGGGTCCCGTATCCAGCTCATTCTGGATTAGGGCATAACGGACTTTGACTTTCAATGCAATGCATTTTGTCCAGCTAAGTGACGCGTAGTATCGGATCCATTCAAGCAAACTCTTCCTTTTCCTTCAACTAAAAAGTAAAAACAAAAAGATCAAGATTTAAGATATTTTTGAGATATTCCGGGAAGGAAATCGTTGTGGTATTCCAGGAAGGAAATCTTTTTTGTAGCCGTTTGTAGGATCCCGATACCTAAGGAAGGAAATCATTGTGGCATTCAAATTCAAGGAAGGAAATCTTTTTGTAGCAGTTTGTTAGGATACTAGCCGTTTAAAGGGAAAGATCAACTCTCGTGATAGTCGAAGAAGGAAACATTGTGCGTCTCTGTTCGATTTATAAATATGGAGAGGCCTCTTTTGGGCGGAGAGAGTAGCGGGACCAGTAGAAGAGATCGACCGTTCAATCGTCGCTCCGATGCCATCGCTTACGGTTCGCCTTATCAGAAGGCCGCTGCTCTCGTTGATCTGGTCTTCCAAAACTATCATTCAATTCTCTACTGTTTTTTGAAGTTTGAATACGGTCTCTTCTTCTTGTTCTAGTTTGGATCATGTTGTTGCTTGTTTTCGATGAGTACTGTGTCCTGTTACTGTTCTAGTTTGGGTCTATGTATTGTTGTTCTCGATGAATATTTTAATTCTGCTTTGATAATCTTGGAGTGAGGCGTTTTGGCGTCACAAGTGTTACATTTTTACTAGAAGTATGAAATGTTTTTGAGTCTTCCGTAGTGTTTCCCACCCCTCCTACTTTTACTGTGAACCGTAGTAACATCTGATTCTGGTCCTCATTTGTTTTGGCTTCTCTCCTAATCGATTTACTTGTCGCTTTGAAGTTCTTGTTGCTTATGTTGTTTCCATAGAGAACTTTTGTTGAATTTTGTTACGACAGGATTTTAGATTCATTATCCATCATGATGAATCCTTTAAGGTATGACATTTATATAACTAGTAATTAAACTTGTTCTGTATGAGAGCAGAATCGCCTTAGAATCAGTGCCTTTGTTTGTGAACTGCAATAGCATCTGGTTTTCTTTTTTTTTTGGTTTCTCTCATAATTAACTTATTACTTTGAAATTTTTGTGGGTTTCGCTACATATGGATTTTAGATTCGGTCTCCATATTAATGAATACTATAAAGTATAATATAAATGTGAATATAAGGATTGTTGGTGTTCAAAATTGGAATCTTGTGGCTGTATGTGGTTATTTTTCTATTCATTAAACTTGTCAATATTGGCATAATTCACCATCCTATAAAGGTCATTCCATTCTTGAACTATTCTCCTCTTGATTATTTCATGAATCAAACACAGAAAAGAATTTGAATCATTCCGATCTCTTATGATGCGTACCAAATAGCATATTTTAGTTTTGTCTTAATACTTTTCCTGTACAAAACATATTGTTAAAAAAATTGCAACAGCAAAATGCGGTCGAAGTCTGAAAATGTCTTCTACAGGCTGAAGATGGAGTAGGTTTACCTGAGCAAATTCTTGAACGATCCAGCTTTCAGAGTGCTGTGAATTTCTACTTCATCTTCGTTCGTTTTGATCTCATTTGGACACTCAATTATTTTGCATTGATTGCGTTAAATTTCTTTGAGGTTAGTGTAGTTGTCAATCACTGCTTGCAGTATTGCTCTTTCCTAGTCGCCATTTAGTCAATAGAGAAGAAGATAATGAATAGAAGCGTCTGAGTGCTGTCAAAAGGTATACAAAGAATTCTGTCAATATGATTTAATTCATTATTATTTGCCTGGTTTTCTGTGCAGAAACCATTGTGGTGTCAAAAGGATCCTTATGATCCTTGTAAGGACAGGGACTACTACTATCTTGGGCAGTTGCCGTACTTTTCTTCTACAGAGTCTCTTATTTATGAGGTATTACTTCTGGTGGTTCCTTTAACATGTCTGGTATATTGGGCAAGATATAACTAGAATCTAAATGGACGATGTTTTTTTTTTTTTTGCATATTTAAACTGTACTTGGCCTTTATGTACATGAAATTAACAATATGTTGTAAACTGCTAACTTTTCATACGTATGAGTACGTGGTGGACAGTCTTGCTCCTGCCCTTTTTATGTATATTAATTGGCAATAATTTTACGACTTAGTGGAACTTTGTTCATATTCTATTGATAGATAAAAAATTGTGTTCTATGGAGAGATTTTGCATGTATGCTTGCTACAATTCCATGTATCTTATTTTAAATAAACAAACCTTGTCTTTGCTTATTTTGATCATAATGATGAAATAGGAAGTTAAAGGACTGTAGAGAGGGGGATGGTGCGGTACTAATTGAGGATAACTTAAGGCAGTGGTTTATAACATAGTTTGTTCAACTACATGGGATCAGTTACTATTTTACCTTTCCAATGCACACAGCATTATGTATTTGAGATACGACCTTGTCCAAGTTGCCTGAGTTTCTGCTTTGTTTTGCAGGGAGTAGCTCTTTTTATACTCACTATACACTCATTGTTTCCAATCTCATATGAGGGATTCCATATCTACTGGAAAAATCCTCTTAATCTATTAAAGGTACTTGGTTGTGCATACTTATGTTTTTTTTTCTTCTACTGTATCTGTGGATGCTGAGGAGATTCGTTATACTTGGTTGCCATCAATTTACAGTGCAACATGTTGCAGCACCTACTTACTGGCTTGTGGTCTGTCATGACACTTGACTGTTATGTACTTATGTGCCATAATCATTATCCCTTTGCTGCCAGCCAGCCTGCCTAGCCCAGTCACCATATAAAGACCTCGGAAGTTTTACCACCTGCATTTTTTTCTCTTAAAACTTCTCAGTAAACGTCAGTCTAACAAGCACAATACTTTTTTTTTTAAATCTGAGATTTTTTTTTTAAATCTCTGGCTCTTATTTATGGCTAAAGGCAGGTGATCATTCCGGGTGATAATATCATATTTAGTGTCAGTGAATTCCACTTTAGGTGATTAAATTCTCAAACATTCTTATACATGGTTGTAGATTCAGAAAAATGAATTAAATGGCATAAAACTATAAATGTGTAAAGATAACAGTTTGTGTAAGGCTAACAACTATTTCAAGCATTCAATTGTATGTTTTAGATGTTTAAGAGAATTTTGCGACTGTTATGTCTGCAATCATAGTGGCCATTTACGATAACTGTAGTGCTCAACCACATTGCGATCACAGTTTTTATAATCTTTGGTTTTCTACTCTTATGAATAGATAGTAAGATGGTGAAATCCATTCACATGACAAAAGAAATTGTCATTTTCTTTTCATATGAATAGGCTTTATGATCTCTCTCTCTCTCTTGATTTGATTTCTAAAACTTTCATCCTTCAACATTCCATTGACTTGATGTTACTAGTTCTTCAATCCATAGCACTGCTTTCTCCGTTTTATGGTAATGGGTTTTCTCTTTTTAACCGAAGAACAAAAAACTTCTTAATGGTTTGACGGTTTCTAATGATATTGGGTTGAATTTTTCAGGTTGTTGGCCTATTAATTTTGGTTGCTGATCTAGTGGTTTATGGTCTCTATTTGTCTCCAGTGGCCTTTGATTCTCTTCCTTTCAGGATTGCACCTTATGTCAGAGTTATTTTTTTTGTATTAAATATTAGGTATGGTATGATTATATGGATATTTGGCGATTTGCTTTAGTCAGATAAGTTTATTTTGGCATGTACACGTATGCTTGCAGGTATTTGCTCATTATCTGAAATATCAAATTGTAATATCTGTTAGAACCGGTCAGAGGGTGGGGTTAAGTAAAGGAAAATTAACTCTTGCTCCTTTCTACATGTTGGGAAAAGAAGAATGATAAGTTGAACATGGTTAAAAAATTAGTGTCTCTTCCAGTACAATCAACTTATTAACGGAAATGATGGTCTCTTAATTTTTTTTGTCTCCGATATTTCAGTTTACGTTGATTTATTTATTTGTTGTTTTTATCTTCATCTCAGGGAATTACGTGAAAGCATCCTTGTCCTTGCTGGAATGCTTGGCACATACTTGAATGTTTTGGTTTGTTCTCCATCTGTCATTGTGCCTTTATCTCAATTGATCCAAGAGTTGATAACTCCTGGAAGTTCATAAACATGTTTCATGTCAAATATTTGAATTTGGATGACTTAAAAATTCCTATGTATCCTTGTTTTGGGTTTAAGATATTAAATTGCTGTTTGAGAACCTTTGCAAAAATGTCTCATTTCTTTCCTTATTGTGGCTGAATTTATTGTATTGCAGGCTTTATGGCTCTTGTTTCTTGCGTTTTCCAGTTGGGTGGCTTATGTCATGTTTGAAGACACCCAGCAGGGAAAAATGGTTTTTACTTCCTATGGTGTTACATTGTATCAGATGTTTGTTTTATTTACCACATCGAACAATCCAGATGTCTGGATACCTGCATACAAGTAAGTGGGTCTTTGAAGATGGATTTGTGATTTTTCCCTTTGTCGTTGGATTTCATTTCCATTTCTGTTTATAACTTAATGTTTTCCTGCCTTATTGTGTGTGTTTTCTTTTTGGGGAGGTAAGGTGGTCAGCGAAGGTAGATGCATCTCATTTTGTTGTTGCCACTAAAGTTACAAGCCCATTCTTTGTTGATTTTTTAGTCAGATTAAATCTCTTACTTCCATTGGAATTCTTTGCTGGACCCACCCAATAGATCTCACATTCATGCAGAGTGTGGAGTTATCTTCCATGTCCTATCATTTATTGAAGATTTGATGTGACAAATTTCACGTCTGCACAAATAGTAAACCATATTGATGATTCGCTTCTCAAAGATAGGCTATCCAAAGAGGAACATTACCTGCACAAATGTTCTTTGGGAAAAAGTAAAGGAAAAAGCTGGCTAGGCAAGATGAAGATAATGAAAATGTTACTGGGTGTGGATTTTGGAAGAGTTTCATTGAATACCCAATACCCATAGTTGGGGACATTGGAGAAGAGGGGTCTTTTATTTAAGGAACTATTTGCAGCTTCTGAATCTTCAATGTCTGCGCAATTTTTCCCACAGCTCTTTTACATATTAGATTATGATGTGTTCCATTAAAATGAGAGATGTTACTTGATGATGTGAATATTTTTTAAAGTCTGAAAGCTTTGCAGAATTCAAGATTCTCAATGCTGGGTACAAAGATAGAATGTTGAGCACAGGACTTATCTCATGCTTCAAATTTTCTTGCCAAAGTACATTTCCAAAAAAATTAACGAGGAGCATATGGATTAGAAATTTAGAATGGCTTTGTATATTAGATTTTTTTATGACATGCTTGCCTCTTAAAGTTCTTTATATGAAATTTGTTAGATAGCTTTCTAGTTTTGGGACTATATTTTTCCCGGAGTTAATTAGGTAAAAATGGAATACTTGACCCCCTTGGATTAACATTTTACTTTTATTATTTCATACATATGATATGGCCAAGGGTTGAAGAGTCAAACCTAGATTATGAGGAAATCATTACGGGTTGATAGGTCTAGGTGACAAGGAAGTAATTATTAAACAAGGGAGGGAATTCTGTGTCACTCTGTAACTTTTGAAGTATGCCATTAATTTTGCTTAATAAATTGCTTATTTGTTTCTTTGGTTGTTGTCAAACTGAACCCAGCCTAATGCCATTCCCATTGGCCATCCCATTCAATATATGATCCAAGCAGACGAATAGGAAAAGTTGTTATTTACGAATTTATAATCTATTTTAACAAATTGGAGTGATAGTATTGTCCCACAGTTTTTATTTACGACTTTATCATCTATTTTAACAATTTGTGGAGTGCTAATACTGTGCCTCAGTTTCCTTGATGCGTATTTGGTGGAGTTTCTGTTCTCTTTTTTATGGCTGAAAATGAATTCTCTACCATTATTATTTTCTTTTCAGGCAATCGAGGTGGTACTCACTGTTTTTTGTAGTTTATGTACTATTGGGAGTCTACTTTGTCACAAACTTGATCCTTGCCGTTGTTTATGACAGCTTCAAAGGTCAGGTAAAGTTTTTCTCATTTTATGTTATGTTCTTGTAAATGTGAAGAATGGCACAAGTGCAACATGCTCATCATGTTATTTGTTGTGATTAACTAATTAACGAATGTCTCTCTAATAAAATTTTATAAGCCTTTCCTCGGATTCCCACGAGTATGATAAATTGAACATTCTTTTGACGTGGAAAAAAATACGGTGAATATGCTTTCATCTTGTTATGATGTAGCTTGCAAAACAAGTTTCTAATATGGACAGTATGAGGAAAAAGATGCTGGGGAAAGCTTTCAATCTTATTGATAAGCAGGTAAGCACAACACTTAGCTCCTCTTCAGCTTGCTTTTTATTAGCGTTATTGATATGTTTCACATGGAGGCTATATCTGACTTTTCAAATATTAATTCATTGCTTTATTACTTTACATCTAACCCTGAAGGATATGGTTTCACATAATCTGAGGCTTCTATAAATTATTTCATAACAAAGTCTGGAATAAGTTAGAAAGAAATCATTTAACATCCACAGGTCTACTGGAACCTGGACAGCAGTTATTTCCTCTTTTTTTTTTTAGTTAAATCTTCTTTTTCCTTTTTCCTAGTGTCTGTTAACTTAGTTTCCTCGATGGCATTTTAAACGTGGTTAAAATGTAGGTTGAGTAAAAGGAGCTAGGAATTCAGTCAAAGTAGTTTGGTTAGTGTAACAAGGACCTTGGAATCCTTTTCAGCTTGCTTTTTTTTTATCAGCGTTATTGATATGTTTCACATGGAGGCTATATCTCACTATTCAAATATTCAATTCATTGCTTTATCGCTTTACATCTACCTGAAGGATATGGTTTTCACATAATCCGATGCTTCTATAAATGATTTTTGTAACAAAGTCTGGTTTTAAGGAATATATCCTGCTGAAATAAGTAAGAAAGGAATCATTTAACATCCACAGGTCTACAGGAACCTGGACAGCAATTATTTCCTTCCTTTTGAGTTAAATCTTCTTTTTCCTATTCCCTAGTGTTTGCTAACTTAGTTGCCTCGATGGCATTTTAAACATGGTTAAAAAGTAGGTTGAGTATAACAGGAGCGAGGAATTCTGTCAAAGTAGTTTGGTTAGTGTAACAAGGACCTTGGAATGTATTAGAATTGATGAAAGCTTACTCTTAGTTTATGTTATCTTTCTACTCACAATAGTAAGCTTACTATCGTGAATTTGTTTACTTTAGTTTGATCTGAGCTTTCTAATTTATGATATTTATTGAAATTTTTTTAGCTATATATGGTACTTTAGAAACACCAATGGTTTCAACTAATGTAGAATGAATGCAAACTTTTTTGTCTGGTTATATGCTATATTGTGAGATCATTATGCAGCATAATAATCCTAGACAAATTGGAGGGCATTGTCAATGTTGTCCAAAA
This sequence comes from Euonymus europaeus, assembly GCA_963580455.1. Classification (NCBI taxonomy): domain Eukaryota; kingdom Viridiplantae; phylum Streptophyta; class Magnoliopsida; order Celastrales; family Celastraceae; genus Euonymus; species Euonymus europaeus. The sequence goes on from OY756964.1 coordinate 2,359,551, forward strand.
ATCAATTTGTCTGAATTATGTCTGATTTTGGGCCCTTTTTTTTGTTGTGGTTGTGACAGACGATTAAGAATTTAAGAGTATGGAAGATGAGGGTCCTTATGCCCTATTAACACAATTATTAGATGATAAATTTGGTTTCCGGATGTGACTAAATTTCTATAAATTCTGATTGTCTATTGATAGTTTTTTATTACTTCCTAAGGATACTGTTTTTGTTTTATTGATTAGAGAATTGTAATTACTTTGCAATATTCATTTAGCGAGATCTACACAAAGCCCTGTTTTCTCATGCCTTGGCAGAATGCTGGATCCCTTAATAAGGAGCAATGCATTCAACTATTTGAAGAGCTGAACAATTACAGGTTAAATGCTTCCACAGTCTGATAGCTTTTAAAAGATGGGTCTTCTGCCTCTTTATTTGTAAGGGAAGTGAATGTTGTCGTTTTGTGAGAGGTTTTGGTTTCTAACTTTACATGTTTTAAACAAAAGCAGAAAAATATTGCTTGATAATTGAATAGCAATTGTGTTAGACCTGCCTTTTCCATTTTCACCAGTTCACTTTATTCTCGTGTTAAGAATACAATGCCTGATGTAGTTGTGTTTGTGTTTATGTTGAAAACCAAAAGCCTGTAGCCAGAAATGGGTTAAATTCAAGGGCGTGTATGCCTGTTTTCTACTTTTGTCTGATTGATATATCCTAATGATGCTTTTGAAACCAAATTGAGTTTTTATGATATACTTGAATCGTCCTTAAGTTTTCTCTATTGTTGAAGGGGGAGTAATTGTTTCCTTTGCTCCAACTGTATCTCCACCCTTTTTTGCTGATAACTGTGACATGAAAATATGGTTTTCCACATGTTAATATGGCTGTTTGTACATGAAATCAACTTCTATTCCATTATCAACATTTCTGTTTCTGTATCTTTGTCATGATTATGATAGTGGTATTGTGAATATGCAAGTTACATTTTTTATTTATATTTTTGTAGGAGTTTGCCAAAAATGTCAAGAGAGGAATTTGAGTTGATATTTGATGAACTGGATGATAGTCACGACTTCAAGGTATGATCATTCCTTTAAAATTTTGGTTGAAATAAGTACTGGAAATGGTTATTCCTTGTCACCATTGTACGGATTTTGTGGGACTTGATCCTAGATTGAACCAAAAGAAGGATGAAAGGGCGGTCTTTACACTAGTTAAGTGTTTTCTAGTTCTTAAATAATGTGTTTCTATATGCAATTCAGTTAGCAACTTGAAAAAGGGCTCTTCTAGTCAGTATATAAACAAATAGAATTGAATGGAATTTATGTCATATCTTAAAGTTTCTCAAGAAAATTTTCACCTAATTTTCTGAGAATTGCCTTTTAGCTTCAGTATTTTCCCTGGCTCGACAATAGTATTGCAAATATCCAGAATCCAACAATGAAAGAGGCGTTAGGAAGCTATTTCCAGTGCAATAATTATCTCCTAGTCTCATCTGTTGTAAGATACGAGTTTTTATTATTACGATATGGACTTGTATTCTTTATTATATTTTGCAATTTTCTGGTCCAATCCTTTTTTAATTATGATCTCCAAATTAGTCTGTTTTAAAATCTGCCTTTATGTAGTTATTTTAAGCAGTGTTTGATTTCTGTAAATCCCTGGTGGCATGCTGACTCATTTAATTTCAACTGATGACATTTGGGAATTATGTTATTTAGATACTATTATTTAATGTTAATTTCTCTCAAATTGTTTGTAGAACGTAAATGTTTTCTCTCATTTGTAGATCAACTTGGATGAATTTGCTGACCTTTGTAATGCTATTGCCCTCAGATTCCAGAAGGAGGATTCTGTAAGTCAGTGTTGCTATTGTAGTGAAATATTGGGAATAATGCTTTCTGCTACCATTTCTTACACCATCTGTTCTGATTGCAGCTATCATGTTTTGAAAATTTTCCCTCAATCTACCATTCACGGTTCTCCAAAAAGTTAAAAGCATTTGTACGGGGCCCCAGATTTGGATACTTAATATCCTTTGTTCTCATAGTAAATCTTGTTGCTGTTATTATTGAGACAACGGTATGATGTTTTGCGTTTCCTTTTCCCCGATCAGCGTATCATAATACGTTCTTTTTGAACTATTTGATATTTCATGATCATTATTTACATAAAACTTCCTTGGTTGATGCAAGTGCCATAGTCCGTAGAGTTCACTTATTTGCATGAGCCCATTATGGTTGAAATTAACTTTTGTCCCATATTGCATCTTTCAAAGACGATCTAAAAACCAAGCCAGCCTTACTGATTTCACTGGTAAAACCTGATCTAGTTGACCTCTCAGGTCAAAGTTGTTCCCCAAACCTCAAAGACGACACCACCAGTCACAACTGGTTAAACTGGGAAAATTTTCCACTGGTGCATCACAGTTGCTTGGTTTGTGGCTTGCATGCAATAATTGTAATCATAAGAAAATATTATTCAGAAGCACTTCTACTAATTTATTTAAAATCTCTTTGGTGGTGGCTGGAGCCATTGATAAGGAACTGAAGGCTTGAAAGGTCTCAAGGTTAATTTTTATTCGAATTACAGAAAGATGGTTACCTTTTTCACTTTGTTAACGAATTTGGAAATAAAAAAATAACCAAAGAGTTCTCGGTGGTGGAATTAACTTTGACAACCGATAGGCAGTTTACTTTGTTGTGATTTATACTACTACCAGCAGTTGCTTTTAGATATTTTATGTTCCCTTTTCTTGCAAATATGTTGCACCCCCAGGTGCCTTTTATGGGCAGTATTCGCCTCTGCCGTGCAGATTTTTTTCCCCTCTGAGTTAGAACTTGAATGACATAAAATATCCCACCCTGGTTTGTGAAATTTTGTTGACTCTTGAGTCATTTTTACAATTTTACTTTGGCAGTCTGCCCCGTAAAACTTACCCCAAGTCCCTAAGACTTCATTCTTATTCTGGGTATTTCGAATTAAATTACTTTTGGGGGTATCGAGAATGATTCAGTCTGATAGTAGTTGAATTGACACATATGCTTGTATTGGTGTGAAAAGGACTTTATTGTTCATTTGCTTATTTTATAGGGTCTTATGTTTCTTTTGTATAGGCAGCACTTTGCTTAGATTAAGTGGCATACCGGTTCAGTTGACTATTCTAGTACTGATGTGATCGTGATATTGTATTGCAGCTTGATATCAACAACAATTCTGCTCAGAAGGCATGGCAAGTTGTGGAGTTTGTTTTTGGTAAGCTCGGTACATTTATTTAATTTCTTCTTTTATACATTTCAGTAACTAGGTACACTATCAAACGCGCAAGTAACATGATGGTGGGGAATGGCAAGCAGACCTAGCTGAAAATGATCAGGAGCAAAAATTGGCAGCAACTTACTCTCTGTGGTAGTGCTTAAACTGGAACTGTCAAAGGGAAAAAACTAGTGGATAGCCATTGCTTTGACCATATTTTTCCTCAACATACTTGTAAGCCAGTATTGAACATTATACTCATCTCAGTCAGTGATGATGGGAATTGGCTCATAATGATGCATCTTTGGATGATAAACCACGAGCAAAAGTCGGATTTTAATGTGAAACCTTCCTAGTCAACTGCTTTCTATCTTCCCCTGGTTTGTTGCATATTGTCATAACAGTCCTTTATTATCTTATGCTCACTGATGATGTGAAAATTTTCAATATTGCACTAGTATTTCCTGGCTCAGTTTTGTGTTTTCTAGTTCATGAGTTAGTTTTTCTCCTATAGGTTGGATTTACATGCTCGAAATGGCTTTGAAAGTGTATGCATTTGGATTTGAGAATTATTGGAGGGATGGTCAAAATCGTTTTGATTTTCTGATCACATGGGTAATAGGTAACTACTTCAGAGTTCAGACTCTCATATTTGAGCTGTTAATGTTTTTCCTACTAACTCATTCAAGCAAATGCACAGATCTTTTTTGGATTATACTTTTTTCTTTTTGATAAGTTAGGAAATTGGAAAAGATGTATAGGAAGACTAATGAAGGGGCCCTTATAGGAAAAGAGAAGCAAAAATATAATTAAGAAAGAAAATCGTGGATAAACTTTGAGAAAGAATAAATTTGAGACTGAATGTTAATTGAAGTTTGCTATTATAGCCTAACATGCTGGCGAAAATTTGAACACTGTTGGTTTATTACTTATGGTTTTCAGCATATGCTGAGCATGTAAGAAGACCATAGACCAATTACCTCAAATAGCTTTTCTGCCTGTAAAGAGTATCACTTGCTATCATTTTCCCGTTATGATTGCTCGATAAGGTAACTGTGTTCAGAAAATGATGGGGAATGGAATTGGATGCAACAACCATAACCTATCCTCCATGACCATTCTCTATTCAGTTGATTTCCTTTAATAACTTTCAAGGTGGATGCTGCACAGTGGTAAAGTAGCTTCAGTGCAGTGGGTGGAGAAAAATACAGAGTTTTAGATTATTGGCTTAGCACTATTAAGTTCTAGGTTCCAAGCCATTGTAGAATAGAGACCATAAACCTTTCAACTTATTCTTGACATATCCCTGGGTCTCTTTTAATTGTTTCTCCTGTTGTACTTGCTTTCCTTTTGGGGCACCTTCTTGGTGCTTCAATAAATTTATTTTTCATTCAAAATAAGAAGTCCGGTTCAATCCACAAAAATCAATTCTTTCCACAATCCGGGGGTTAGACTCTGTGCAGTACATCTGCTTCTACTGAAACCATGGTGGCACAGTGGGCCCGCTGCATCACACAGAATCCTTTTTCGTTAGTTTACTGAATTTTTTATCTTTTATCTTTAGTGTATGTATGTGTGCTTCTGTGTGTGTGTGTGTTTGTTCCTTGCTTTGAAGTTGCTCTTGGTTAGATGAGTCACAATCATATTTTTGAAGCTCTTAAATATAGTGAATAGCATGTGAAAATCACACAATAGGGGGGAGCATAATCTTCGGGCACATGGTAATAAGTGGTATGCTCTTTGGCTTTGATGTTTCTTGTCCTGCATTAGAATTTGATGACTACGAACCAGGTTGCTGTAATATTCTAATGCACCTGCGCTAAATTAGACGGCAGTTCATAGATTGTATCTCTTTTATTCCTTTTCTGTATTTTATTTGTGGTTATCGTAACTTGTAAGTGAACAGAATATCATTTTGTCAATTGGGATTCTCTTCCATTAGGCTGCATCATGCTTTACTGACATGAATTTATGTTTGCAGTTATTGGAGAAACTATAACATTTGCATCCCCTTATGGTCTGCCCTTCCTTTCAAACGGAGAATGGTATGTGGAGACTTGGAACCTCATATATGCATATCATGGAATGTTAACATGTTGCATAAGCAGGGAACCTTGCCATTTTTCTTAAAAAATGGATATTTTCTTGCACACCCCCGGGGCTGACCTTAGTCCATCTGCTATTTTGCATTGTTTCTAATAAATTTCTCTTGCAAGCGGAATGCCTTTCTGTCGCAACCGGTTTTGCGAAAAAGGATTTTAAATAAAATATAAGAAGTCGCCACCAATTGAATAGGTGCAATTGGTCACCATGAAAAGTATAATTTTTTGGTCTACGAAAAATCCAGAAAAAAGGGTAAGTGAGTTTGTTGCGTATGGGGAAGGTGTGAGGCACCCCACAACGCCTGTTTAAAAACAGTTGCCAACTTAATTTTTATTATCCCATTAAATGACTTTTATCGAAAATATTAATTTGTTGCACGCGTAAAATGTGATAATTATATATAAGATAAAAATAATATTTAGAGGAATATAATGGTTATATAGGATAAAATAATTTAAGTAGATATATATAGATGTATCAAAATAAAATAAAATAAACTTATAAAAAAAATATATATAAATTATATTCGAATATAATGAAATGATTTTATAATACATACAAAGACTATATATATAAAGTATAATGATTATATAAATTATATGACAAATTATATAAGATAAAAATAATATTTAAATAGATAGGAAAAATAATTTAAGTAGATGTAGGATTATATGAAAATAGAATAAATTACAAAATAATTTTATAATATATATAAAAACTATATTAAAAGTCTTAATATTGAGGTTCATAGGGTTTTGTCCATCCAATGGCCAAATTTCCCAAGAAACGCTCTCACCTCAAGAATCTACCCAAGGGTGCATCCAATGCATTCCTCAAATAGATTCCATCGTAGGCAAAGACTTTTAGTATAATCTTTACATGATACATAAGTTCAAAATAAAGTAGAATATAACATAAAATATTAAATATCATAAAATAAAATAAGGATAAGAACAAAATAGAAATAAAGTCAAAAGGTAAATATAATATAATAATTAAAATAACATAAATATTATATAAATATGTAATAATAATATAAGGCAAATAACATAACACTACTAATGATAATAACGAAATACAAAATAATGAGAACAATTACGAAAATAGGGTGACAATATACATACATATATTTACAAGATGAAAATAAAATGAGAATAAAATATAAAGTACATAAAAATAACGGAAAAACAAGGGGGAAAAATAATAATAAATATGATGGGAATAATAATGTATAAAAATTATTATTATAATAAAAACGAAAATAAAGATAAAATAAAAACAGAAAAGAAAAATAAATAGAATATATAAATGAGTAGGAAAATAGAGTAAAATAGATAAAATAAAGTGAAATAAAAAATAGGAATAAATAATATAACAAAGAGGAAAGGAAAGAAAAAAACAAGATAAGAATAATAATGTATAAAATAATAATTATTATAATAAAAACGAAAATAAAAATAAAATAAATAAAAACGGAAAAGAGAAAGAGATAAAATATATAAATGAATAGAAAAATAAAGTAAAATAAAGTGATATAAAAAATAGGAATAAGTAATATAATAAAATGATAGTAAATATGACAACAAAAGATAAAAATAAAATTAAAGGAAAAATGTTGGGGAACCGAATTTTTTATGTGGACTATACGATATTAAATTATCGCAAACCCACAAATCAAACATATTACAATATTGAATCAAATAATTATCACTTAAACCACACAACATCAAACAACATCAAATCAATCACATAATTCATATATAAGCACCAACCAATAAATGACATATTATCATGTTGAAAAATAATGAATGGAATGAGGTTTCGGTTCCCCCTTTTTTTATTAGCAATCAAATATTTCAATCATGTTATTAAATTAACATGAATGAAAAAAAGAAAATTATAGTTAATTGCTTTAATGCCAATGCACTAAAGCACATACAAAGGTGTCACATACAAAAGATGCCCCATAAAATTTTATTTGCATGCAATTTTAATCGAAAATATTCCTGAATCCCTAAACCCCAAATGCTTCATATACTCCATTCCCGTAACCCAATTATTAGCAAATATTCAAACGAAGGCTCTTATTTAAACCCTAATTCTCCAACTAAACCCCAAACATTTAACCCATAGCAAACCATCATGTTCCACCAAAAATCAAACAAGTCCAAACAAAACAGCAAGCTAGAGTCCAAATTCAAACGCATAATATACTATCCTGTAAGCGAATAAGCACTCAAACAACAAATTTAGATTGAAAGTATAGCACGTCAAACAAATAGATCACATATATAGCTCAAGATATTTCCAGTAACCCAGCAGCAAACTTGTATAATCATAATCCTAAAACATGCACAACTTACCGAATCAAACAACCTCAAAATTTCATCATGTTAATCCACATATATCCAAAAAATTACCAACAAACCAGCAATAGAGTGTGCACATATATGAACATAAAGTCATAACAAAAACGGGGCAAATCAACGAATCAACAGCAACTCAATTTCAATTATCCGGACAGTTTATCATGCAGTTAATGATTCAAACCATAATTGAAAAAAAAACAGAGAATACCAACAATCCGATACAACTGTAAATCACAAAACCAGAAGCACACATCATTATCATTCCAAAAACATCATGAGAGATCATTGGCGTTCTTCCTTTGGTTTTCAAACCATCCGAACCTCACTCAAACAACAACGAAATAGATTAATAAATCCAGAAACCTCACCCCTGTATCGACAGAAGAAGCAACTTCAATAGAACACTCTCAATCTCAAACAGCAAACTCAAACCACAAAGATCCCCGAAAAACCAATCCAGAATTTTCAGAAGAACTTTTTCAGAGAAACCGAGAAAAGGACCAGAAGAGAAAATTTCCTCAAAACCCAAAAATCCGATCCCAGGAGAACAAACCCCAAAAAGTTCGTAAAGAAGAAGAATGAGAAAGAACCTCCCCAGAAGTTTCGAAAAAGAAGAAGAAGAAGCTCCAGAAAAAAATCGAGAAGCAGAAAACTGAAACAGAGAAAAATTTCTCCTTCTATTTATAGTTCTTCATACCTCGATCTTCTCTTGAATGTTGATTTCATTTCTCTCCTAATTTCTCCCCTAATCCCTCAAGGATTCCCAAACCGATCTGTTTCCCCCTACTCATCCGGAAATCCCCTACCTTTTAAAGCTCTAGAATCTTTCGTTTCCTAAACCAAATGTGAACCCTAATCAACTCGAATATGAACCCTCTCTCTCTTTCCTTTCTTTCCGGCGTCACTCTCCTCTTTTTCTGGTGTTTCCTTCCCCCACTTTCCTTTTCTTTCGTTTTCTTCCTACTTTCGACGGCGCCTTCCTCTGCTCCTTCTTTGCGCTTCTTCATCTTCTATTAGGTTTAGGTTTGTTTGAATTGTTGGGCTGGGCTTGCATTTAATTTAAGGGGTTAATGATTTATGGGTGACTTGGGCCGGGCTTTCATTTGATTTAATAGGTTTGGGTCTTCACTTCTCACACATGCACTCTTCTATTTAGTTGGGTTAGCCTAAGTTAGTTTGCTTGGGCTTATTGATTAGGTTTATTGGATTAATATACCCTTATAATAGTGACTCTAATGTGGTTTTAATTTTAAATCTAAATGAATCCATACATTTTTATTTATTTATTTTTATTTCTTACATGTAACTTAAGACTCTCTTATACTTGAATTTATCAATTGGGCCCTGGACAAAAAATGGGGTACAACACTTTCTAATGGAATTTCTGAGCTTTGATAAGGTCTTTGAGTAAGGATGCTATTATCCATGAATTAAATTAGAATGGGGAAAACAATTGCACATCGAATAAAAATTCTTTAAGGTGCAAGAAATGCTTTCTGACATTGAATTGAAGTAACAAATGCACGATCATGGATTCTGAGGAGCTGAACGGTTTCTTCGGTTGTCAACATCGGGGTTGTTACTTGTTTCTACAATTAGACAGAGAGGGTGGGATTGGATTGGACTTAAATGGGATGTTCGTGTTTTAAAGGAACTAAATGTAAGACGGGGTGCAATAATGTTGATTTGGGTGGGAAAACATTACTCTAAAGTTTGAAGTTTGAACATTACCCTAAATATACCTTTCAATAGCTTATAGATTAAGGCCGAGGGAAAAAGGAAACTTGGTGACCTGATGCTTGACATTATTGATTGTATCAATGCTGAACTTTTAGTGTTGACAAGCAAATTAGTTTGGAACAATTTAAGTTATGATCATATTTAATATAAATGGCTCGAGCTTGATACTCTTGCAACTGACACACTTTCTGAGTGTGTTACTGGCATTTGATACTTTATTTAAGCCCTTGCATTTTTTAACTTTTGATGGCCTCTCATCTTGATTCAACCATGTCACCAGCTAATATTGTTATCACCAAATTCATTTCTCAAAACATTTTCTCCAGCCCTGCTAGAGTGGACTCAAGTTTTCGTACAGTTCCTTTACCGTTGCATCGTAGGTCCAGGAAAGAGTTTTGGGAAAAAGAAACCAGCTAATACTATGAAATTATAGCACCAAGCTCCATCTATTCCATTTTGGACTAGTATGTTTTGTTTTATGTAGTGTGATACCTTTTAAGTTCATGCTAGTTCAACAAGCTAACGTTTGAATTTTACTGATCAGAAGATAGTTTGCCCAAACAGCTCATCGATATGTCTCAATTACATTTTGATTGTGTACTCTGGCTATTGCTTGTATATGAATGGGGGTTTTACATCTTCAGTTCCAATAAGTAAAAATATTCATTCATGTAGTAGGAATAGATTTCTGTTACATTCCTTTTGTTTAGAGTCTTTGCTTGCGAAAGAACTTAGTTATATATTTGTGTGTTTGTGTGTCTGAAAGCGTGTGCTTGTATCTTCAAATGCCTCTTGCCTGTTCTTGTCAACAGGATTCGCTACCTGCTTCTTGCAAGATTGTTAAGATTAATCAGGATTTTGATGCATGTCCAACAGTACCGGGCTTTTCTTGCCACATTCTTAACCCTCATTCCAAGTCTAATGCCATATCTGGGCACCATTTTTTGTGTATTGTGTATATACTGCTCTCTTGGTGTACAGGTACTTGCAACCTTCTCTTATATCAAAAAGTATTTATATTCCAGATCTGATAATCCATTTCTTAAGTGATTTTGTTTATTTTCATCCACTCTGTAATGTTCTCTTTGCTGTTTTTTAATTTTTTTCCCTTTTTTTCTTATCTTTGTTAATTATATCCTTTTTTTTAACAGATATTTGTCAATTATATGCATTGGGGAAGAATTTTTAAAAAATTTACTCTGCACTTTAATCCATTACTGATAGTTGTGATATGAAGATCTAGACATACTGAGTTTTCTTATGTCTCTAATTGTTTTTCTTTTTATTATCTACAAAAAAGTCTCCTCACACTTCCAAATAAGCAATCACGAGATCTTGACAAATATCATTGTATATGGTGTTTGTTATAGGGATTTGTTTTTTCTTGGAAACTGGAGATCCTTAGATTTAAATAGATGTACAATAATAGGTATCCCATTACAACCCTTACTAAAACCCCAAAATACAAAGTGGACAAAGTAGGGGTTGTTAAATAATGCAAAATTTAACCTCGGGTAGCAGCTAAAGCTTTTAGGATAGACATTGTTTCACATGGTATTTAAGTCCTTGGGCCATGCGTAAGGGGAGTGTTAAGAGTAGCGGGTAAATAATAATAAGTTCACCCTTCCTAACAGTTTAAGCTTTTGGGATAGATGTATTTCTCATTGTTAATGCAAATTTTGATGGCAAGGTCAGAGTTTTTACTTATCTTTGATTCTATATTTATGTTATTGCTTGTTGTGACTGACCATACAGGGCTGTATATCTTCAAAGCATCCAGTATTTTTTACTTATATATAATTTGATATTTTTCTCATTATTGTTGGTGATAACATTCTCTATTCAATTATGCAATTTGTAGATTTTTGGGGGGATTGTCTATGCTGGGAACCCCAAGCTAGAATCGACCGAGCTTGCTGAGGATGAGTATCCTTTTTCTATGAGTGCAATATTTTGGTCACCTCTGATAGTTTTGGTATGGTACAGAGTACAGCTTCTCATTTTCCTTCAGATTACCAAAGTAAACTGTAAGGGTGGTCGCCTCTGATAGTTTTGATATGGTACAGAGTATAGCTTCTCATCTTTCCTGCAGATTACCAAAGTAAACTTCAAGGCTGTGTGTTTCCAGGGACTCTTGATAATCATCAAATCATTTCTTGATACCTTTCTTTTGGTGGATTCATTAGATCATGCATATGATTATTTTTTCACGAGGTTTTTACTAGAACTATCCAAATTATTTTTCTTGACAAAGCAGTTATTTGCTCTTCAATTTCAATGACTATCCAAATGGCATGGTGACACTTTTTAATTTGCTAGTACTGGGAAATTGGCAAGTGTGGACGCAGGTATCACTTTTGTGTCATTTCTTCCCTTTTCTTTCCTTTTTAACATATTTCCAGAGTTTTACTTTCTTTGTGATCCTTTAAGTAGATGATATGAGTATACGTGTACCCTTTCTCATACTCTTAAATGGCATATGGAGGGGAGAGTTCTTATCTCTTGCCTAATTCTCTGTTCTCTGTAGAGTGGTATTTTCCGATTAGAATATTCCATCTGCACTTTAGGATTTTTTTTGGTTGCATGCCTTCTCACCTGGTCAGTGGCACAAGACGTGTTTCCTTTCTGATGAGGCAGTAATTCACTTTTTTATATTTGGTATGCATACATATGCAGATATATATTTATATGAATGTGTCCTATCCTATGTACTTCAGGTTGCCTAGTCATACCCCCATTCACTGATGGAAAGTTATGATGCAACTATGGTTTTATGAGCATGATCAAAGAATCATTATTTGAGTCTATACTTCATCAATGGTGCCACTTTTCTATACTTCAATCATTGATGTTAGCTTCAAGGAAATATGTCAGCCAGTTGCCATGTTTTCTGAAAAACAAATATGTCCATTTATTCTGGAAAAATCTCTGCTGAGCAGAAAATGGCCCGAACCACTTGGTTTATGATTTTTTTTAAAGAAAAATAGGATTAGAAATACGAAAAATATTCTACCATTTCTCCCTTCCATGCTCTAACTCATACATCAGCTATATGGATTACTAACTTTTGCAATCTACATTTCAGAGCTACAAAGAATTGACAGGAACAGCTTGGTCACTAGCATATTTCATTAGCTTCTACCTGATAACTGTTCTTTTGCTTCTGAATTTGGTAATTCTTTTTCAGTGGTACTATATTAATTTATTTTTAATTTATCTTCCATCTGAATACGAATGCAACTAATCACTATCACTTTGAATTTGAGTCAAATACAATCAACTACTTTATTTTAACATACATTGCAATGGAATTTCTTTAAAATTTGTTCTGTGTTGGCTTCTGGGTGGTTGGTCAAACAATAAATGGTACAGAGTTTGCACTTGCATCCAAATACGCAGGACACCTCGGTTTGTTAAATCTTTTTTTTTTCCCTCTTTTTGTTTAATAGAATAATTATTTTATTTAGAGAACAAAACACAAATGCAGAATTCATAAGGAGGTAAAACCGCTGTTTATCTATTGCCTGAGGAAATTACTTTGAATTTGAGTCAAATACAATCAACTACCTTATTTTAACATACATTGCAATGGAAGTTCTTTAAAATTTGTTCTGTGTTGGCTTCTGGGTGGTTGGTCAAACAAAAAATGGTTCACAGTTTGCACTTGCATCCAAATACGCAGGACACCTCAGTTTGTTAAATCTTTCTTTTTTGTCCCTCTTTTTGTTTAATAGAAAAATAATTTTATTTAGAGAACAAAACACAAATGCAGAATTCATAAGGAGGTAAAACCGCTGTTTATCTACTGCCTGGGGAATGCATAGAAAATTTGATGAAAGTTTTTATTTTCCTTATACTTTATTGCTGCATTATAAGGAAAGGTTTCACAAACTTAAAGATTTTAATATGTTCACTGACACGGTTATTGAATTTCTATTCACTGACATGGTTACTTGACCTTATAGTTTGAACCAATGCATGTTTTTCAATGTCTGAGTCTCATAATTCTTGTTCTGTTGTATCTCAGGTTATAGCTTTCGTCCTGGAGGCATTCTTTGCTGAAATGGACCTTGAAACATCAGAAACTTGCGAAGAGGACAAGGTTAGTACCTGTTGTGAGCTTCCTTTCAGAAACAGAAGTACAATTTTACTGGGACCCTAATTAAATTAAAGATAAAAAATGTAGTTGGTATTTTCACTTCCGCAAGGGGTATTTTCACTTCCGCAAGGCAGAGAGTGGTAACTTGGTGCTCTAGACTTCCACAATACTCAAGGTTGTGCAAGGGAATACTTGCAGAACCTTACACCTGCTATGCCAGGTTGTTTCGTTGGACTGACCCTCGATGCAAAAGTAGCTTCACAATTGCACCCAGGCTGCCTAGTCATTGATTAGAAATAGTTGTTAGTTGTTTCACAAAGCTGGTGTGAATTCTTTAGAATACTCAAGAGTTTCAATATTACTAACTCTTGGAACACCAAGAATTATAGATGCAAGGACATATATTGAAATCTGTACTTACTTCAGGCATTGTACACATTAAAGATTAGTAAATGTGATCAATTAACGTACCTTTCTGTAACGGGATTACTTCATGGTTGACTCTGTGAAGGTTCCTGAAATTGCATCTATGGTATCTTACCTGCTTTATTTGTATAATTTAGTTACATGTTAGAATTGGGGTATTAATAAGACCTCTTTATATAACGTAGTTGTTTCTGCTGCAGCACCTCTCTCTCATTTCTAATGCCTTTAACTCAATTTAGGTGTCAGTCCGTTGAGTTTAGGTGGAGAATGAATGGTAGCTTTTGGAATTCCTGTGCCGTTCCCAATTAGAATTCCTTGCACAATCTAAATTGATTAATTTTAAGGTGGCAACTCCTGTCATTTACTGAGTTATCGGTCAAGTTGATTTTCCCTGTGCAAATTTTCATTGTCCAATGACTCAATATCTAGATTTTCCGAGAATCCAGTTGAAGTTTGATATAGATGATCTAAATTTAATACCAATTTTACCATCGCATTCCAGGAAGAGAGAGCTGGAAAAGAACGCCGCCGATCTGTTGGGTACGTACCTCTTGCAAGCTACAAACTGATGTAAAAGGCTAGAATTTAAATACAATCTAAACTTAAGTGCTACTCACAAGTTGGACTGGGATTTTGTGTTTTGTGTAGGACAAAAACTCGTAGTCAGAGAGTGGATGTTCTTCTCCATCATATGTTGAGTGCTGAGCTGGAACAAAAGGAATCTGTCAATCGATAAGTTTTTTTCATATCTTAATTTTGGTAAGTAATGTGTTGGAATTTTTTCTGACTTCTCAGATTTAATGAATTTGGCGAACCCTTGGTGTAGTGATAAGGTTGCCTCGCACAACCTAGTAATTATGTATTCAATTCTTAGAAACAGCCTATCTTATATGCGTGAATTAGGTTAGGGATCCCCTATGATCATTGATCCAATGGGTGGGTTGGGTAGTGGGATTCAAAAGGGTTAGGCTACATACATATGCTCAGGGGTTACATACCTTATATCTCTTGGATACTTCCTGTATTTCCAACTTGATTTTAGATCAATCACCTACCATCAAACTCGGTTTTACACTCTTATTATGTTTTTCCCAATAGTATTTGACATTCCTTCGATATTCCCGTGAAGTGTGAATCATTACTGTTTACTTTTCTGACTAAAATCATTACAATTACTTGCTTGCAATACAATTACATCACATTGTTTATACAGGGAGTTCCTGCTTCTTCACCCAAAAGTATTCATGATGCGAGATCAGAATGCTCCTTGCGTTTGCTGCAAAATGCCCCCTTTTCATGGTGTGTAGGATGCTTTAGGCAGGTAGAAAATGAGTTCTAAAGGGGTCCAGGTAATTCAGCGGATGGGCAATTCCTTGGATCTGTACATACAAATTGTATGAGCAATTTGGTGTAGTAATAGGGTCGGCAGATTCTGTATGTTTGATCTATATTTGCAAATTTAGTTTCTTGACCAACTGGATTTATATCCAGTGAATCAGAGTAAGATGACTTGCCATGGAATCTCAAGCTGACTTGGCCTCGTGTGCGGATAACTGTGGGTGTAAGGTTAAAGAAGGGAATCATATTATTTGTTGGTGGCTCAGAATCTTGTTTTGATGTTGCATAAATTTCTGCTCAGTTTATTCCATGAACACCGATATTTCTTCTCTTTTAGATGCGCATGCACGGTAGCACACTTTTCTTGCCTAAGGAATTATTGTTTTGAAGCATCATATCATTACATTGTTTTATTAGAACTACAAGTTGCGTGGCGCTTCTTTGTTAATTGGTTGAACTGCTTAATCTATGCAAGTACTTTGCTTTCTCTTTAGTCGTCAGATTCTACTTGGAATGAACTTAGATTCTTTTTGAATACGATTAGAGGGCAAACAGAGCATAGATTCTTTAACATCTAGATTTTTTTTCCTAGGTCAAGATGCATCGGGAAGGGGGGGTAGTGGCATATCGTGTCGTTTTATGAATTAATAGTTTTTCTGTTTCATGTTGGATTTTTGGTCACAACCCACAAGGTCTATGAGGTCCTGTTTTTCCATTAATATATATATATATATGAAAGATATTTAGAGTGTAGCATCTACCTTTTTGAGTGAGATGAGGAAGAACAGAGTTGAAGTCTTCCTTCAATTTTGTTGTTTATAGCTAAAGGACTGTATAAGAATTTATAGACACCAACTACCTGACCTCACCCAGGAGTACAATAATCAATTGCTAAGAGAGAAGGGATGGAAAGACTCCTTTTTTTTTTCTTTCTTCCCAGCAAGTTCACAGGGGGTCTTTTAGTGGGTTAAGTTTATTCATTTGTCCTTATTTAGAAACTTGAGAGGGAGGACATGGAAAGCTTCAAAGGAGAAGTGGTGGTCAATATCCCTGCAGAGAAGGCTTGGGAAATGTTCATGAGCGATGAAGTCATCAGCAAGATCAACCGGAAATGCTTGCCGGTGCCAAGTTTATCGAAGGAGATGGTGGCCCAGGAAGCGTTAGGCTTTTCAAGCTTGGACTTGGTACATCTCTCCATGCCTTTTTGTGCAATATATAATGTTTTAGACGCCAATCTAAACCATGGAAGTATGGATGAGTTCCTCTGTTCTTTAAGTATGAAAGTTACATCAACTGTGAATAGAAACATTCCATCTTGGGTTCGAGAGTAATAGGTCCAGGTACACCTTTCACAGTTTATTCATAAAAAGAAAACTGCAACAAATTTGAGATTGCAAAATCTTTTTAGGACGCCAAAAATTCAATAAGAGTCGTCCATTTGCATGTAACTAGTGATCTTAAGCATTTGACACAGATTTCCAACCGATACCAAAGATTTTGCAAAATCGTACAGAGTAAGCTTTCTTCACATTAATGTTTCAATTGCATGCAGCCGTTCAAGACTATGTCAAAGAATCGACTCAAAAGATAGAGCAAGTGGAGGTTGGAAGGTTTGTTATATACCGTGTTGTTGGCGGTGACTTGCCAAAGATGTACAATCCTTATAGAGTCACCTTCTCATTCACCCCCTTTCAAGGAAAAGAGAACAAGTGTGCTGCCCAATGGAAGGCAGAGTTCCAGCCACTGACTCCGGCAACACCTCCACCAAAAAAGGCAAGAGATGCTGCTCTAGGCTTCCTCGCCTTTTTTGACAAGGTCGAACCGAGCTACTAGCTCACAGGTAAGACGTTAATTATATACATATATATATATATATATATATATGCGTCCTATATGTCTTTAATAGGTTTGCATAAGGCTGTTTGTGACCATCATCCACCGATATATTATGTGTGTATTTGAAGCTAAACCTTCGAATGATTTGAGTTTATAAACTCAAAACATAATAATCCACCTACTATAGAAGACATGCATAGAAGGGATGCAGCGAATAACCATTGACACTTATTCTCAAACCACCAACAAAACCACTACATAACAGCTAGGCCATCTAAAACAATTTTTTCAACCAAAGAAACAATTTCAGGTATAAATGAGTCATAAATCGCATGCGTCCCTTAAAATAAGGCAATGTTTTCCCAATATACATGTAAAGGCCAATGGTGCTATTTCAACGTGGATAAAGAACCGATGCCCCTGAGTCTACCATACACCTAGCAAACATGATTCGCACAAAGCATAATGATAAAAAACCACATCAATTTAAATTATATATTTGAAACGATTAAGTGGTGCTAGCAAAGACTTTCATCGTCCTCTTCGACTGTACACCTAGCTAGAATCATCAATTATTGGAAGAGTAATTTGATTTTACCGTTAGATTTATAATCTCGATCAGAATATATTTATAATTTTTAAAAAATAAAATAAAAAATTTTTGTACCCTAAAACGCCCTTACAGCAGACCACGCGTTCCATGATCACGCTGCGATGAGAGCACATGCAATGGTTTATTTATTGTTGTCCCCATTAAAATTATTTGTGGATCCCATTTTTATCACATAAAAATTCAAAACACACACATATTTCAATACAGTCACATCAGCAAAACACATATTTCAATACAGTCACATCAGCAAAACACATATTTTAATATAACCACATTAGCAAAACACATATCCCAATACAATTATTCATTTCTCCATTATTCAAACCAACTATTTTCCTTTCCTATATCCTTTCCACAATAAAACTACACAAAAATCAAGATTGGTCCCACCAAAACACATTTTTTAATACAACCACATCAACAAAACACGTCTTTTAATACAGCCACATCAGGGAAAATACACATTCCAACAATATTTAATGTCTCCGTTAAACACAAACACCATTGCATGTGAGTTAGAGCAAATAATGGGGCTTTACTAGAATACCGTTGGTTGGGTTAATAAACGGTATGTGTACCGTCCAGTCCATATGGTGACATGTGTTGAGTTGACCAGTCAACACACACATGTGCCAATTTTTTAATTTTTTAATAAAATTTTATTGTTTGTGAAATGACAGTTATGGGCATATAATATCTGATATTTACAAACAGTAGATTAACGTTGTTTTAAATATAATTTACTATTTCAACCGTCTGATTTTAGTTAAATTACGAAATTAATCTCACCACCTAATCTAGAGAGAGAAACTAACGAAAGAGAGCTATCTGGAGAAGTTTTTGAACTTTGTCGGGGGTTTTACCACTCCAGCGGAGGCATCGTTCACGACTGATTCATAGCGCTTCCCCCGTAGCCTTCTCCTATGGGTCACCCTGGTATTCCGGTTAAGTAAGTCGAAAACGCGTTCTCGATGGAGCAACTTGCTCATTTCATCAATTTCCCACTCAGCTGGCTTGCTCTGACGAAATCAATGGTGTCTTGCAGAATCGATGCAATGGATTTATGGGTCTTCCCGTTGAATTCGAAGTTGAGATTCCTTGCCGAGTCCCAAGTGCAAGGTTTTTTTTTTGTGGGTTTTAATGGGTGATCTTAAATTCTTTAGCTCTGATTTGGTTTTGGCTTAAAATGCTTGTAAAATATTTTTCATTGTTAAGAGCTTTGAATTGCCTTTCCTTGTCACTATATGAAGTGTAAAACCATACAAAGACACAGTGAGAGGTAAATTCCCTTGGTTCTTCGATTTCACTCGCAAGAAGTCGCTTTCGGAGGATCGCTAGGTCGAGCGCTGGTTCGAGTATGCCAAGAGTTATATTGACTATTGATTGTGCGTGGGCTTTATTAACCTCTGGAACAACAGCTTTTTGCATCTTCTGGAGCTATTAGGTTCCCCATTTCTCCAGTGACAGAAGCTTGGAAGAAGAAGGTGTGTTTCGTCAAGGGGATGCATATGTTCATTAAATTTATGATACTTAATCTTGTATTTACAATATTTATGCTGATACATAATCACATATTTATAATTTTTATGGGTTATCAACTCTGCGGATAAAACGGCTTGAGCTAGTGCTTATAACAAAGGAATCTACCATGGATGTTCCATTAAACTTATAAGCCAGGAGGCGCATGTATTTATTCTCAAATTCATTATTTATGGAAATGCCTGACGCACCTAAAGTCCGCAATATACTTTCTTTCTCGTAAGCTTTCCTTAGAATTTTTTTTACCTTGGAGTCGCATTTTGTGTTTCTTGCATATGTTATATCCTCATGTAGTAAAAGGTGGTTTGCAAATAATTTCCAATGTAAGTTACGATGTATTTCATATGATAATTGCAAATAACTTCCTTTACAGTGCATCTTGTCCAGTACAACTCCTTGTATTTTTAATTCAATCAGGCAGAAAATGGTTCCCCTGGTTTAAACTTAGCTCAAGATTTTTGAAGTATGCTTAGCTGCGAATACATCTGAAAACGCTTCCCCCACACATTGCCGTTGATATTCTATCTGTATGATGGCATCCAAGGAGGGTCCTACAATGTATGGGAACTGAGAATCTAATAAGATTTTATTGTTAGTTGAAACTGGAAGGCTGTAACACTCGTGCAGATTGGTGGGCTAGTTTTCCGTCTTGTTTTGCTGTTTCTTGGAGTTCTAAATGTTGGAAGTCTTGTTAAACAATGAGAGTACATTATGACTGCTATTTTCTAAAGACTCAAAACCTAGGGTCACGAATACCCAATTTATGTCCTAGGGCGAGAAGAGCCATGTCCTTGTATACTGTAGGAGAGCATGGAGTTAATGGATGGAGAGAAGCTAGACCTTCTGCTCACTATTTGATCTACAGGCTCTACAGAAAGTGTACAAATTAGCACCCGTTTAGATTTTCTTTAGTCTAATTCATGTCAATTTTGATATGCTAGATCTTTCCTTTTAGACTATATATTGTGAGTAACATTAGTAGTACCTGTGTTGTCAAAGGGCAACAAGTATTGTTGAATTGTTGATTTTGTTATCTAGCTGTGCTTAGTATGTGACTTTCTAAAAATTTGACTTTCTTTGCAATAATTTTTCTAATGGAATGACTTTCAATGTAGTGTATTGACTCCATATTACACTGAAGATGTCCTCTTCTCCTTAAGTGATCTGGAAGCGGAAAATGAAGATGGCGTTTCAATACTCTTTTATTTGCAAAAAATCTACCCATGTTTTTCTTTTTTTCCCCTTTAAACTGTGACATGTCCAT
The DNA here is from genome assembly GCA_963580455.1 of Euonymus europaeus. Classification (NCBI taxonomy): domain Eukaryota; kingdom Viridiplantae; phylum Streptophyta; class Magnoliopsida; order Celastrales; family Celastraceae; genus Euonymus; species Euonymus europaeus. The sequence goes on from OY756964.1 coordinate 2,380,116, forward strand.
GTCATGTAAGAAATTTTCTATTGAATGTCTCAAATATATTTAATCAACTCTAACTTCCTCAATGATATGCAAATGAGTGGAAAATTTTTTTCCCGGCGGATCATCTTTATTTTTTTTATGGTTAGGTTAATGTTACCTAACCTTTTTTGTTCCCCAGAAACATTTTCATTTATTCTCTTTGTATTGGGTGGATATAATGTTACCTCAAACAGCAAAACTCCACTCTAAACCAAACAAAGCACTGCACCCATCCCAAGCACACCTCAACACTATTGCCACAATAATAGCCACAACACTCCAAAAACAGCGACATAGAGAGAGAAATAGCAGCATCAACGAACTTAACAGCAGAAGGAACCAACAGAAAATTTTAAAAAAGTAGGTAAAACATCAACCCCAAATTATGAGAAACAACTCCATAATAAGCCGAGAGGGAGGCGGAAGGTAGACACAAATTACAAGACAAGAGAATAAATAGCCCAAAAAATACTCATTAGTCCGCATAAAATTCCTTCGGAAATGGCATTTCTGCAGCGTTGTCATCCGCAGCATAATTGATTTTCTTTCCAACTTTCTTATACCAATCATATGCACAATTGTATATTTCATTGTGCAGGGTGTTGTCAATGTGGTAGACAAATTGCATCACGAACTTGGTCCTAGCATTTGGTGCAACACTCTGCGGTGAAAGAAAGTGATTATTAGTTGAACATGCAAGACTAATAGAAATGTAGTTAAACACTTTTACAACTTACATAAGTTTCCCATGGTCTATCGCGGGTCCTCATTATCAGCATGGTGTACAAACCAGAATCTTGACTGAATCATCAAATAAATAGTTTGCTTCAACAATATGTTCGATGAAATGAAAGAGGTGCGAATTTGTCGGCCGCATTTACAAGTTGTCGAGTTTGCAAGTGAGTTTACCTCGCAACATCATGAGCAACATGAGGCAATTTGTAATTGAATTTAGTCAGATTTTTTCCAGATTTGAGTAAGTTTCTGTTGAGCCTGCCTTCGTCGAGAAGATCCCACAAGAAGCTAGCCTACAATATCAAATAAGAATTTTTGAATTAAATTTTGTTGTAACGCATTAGTTCAAAAATGTATCCAAGTGATAAAATTAATTACAGACAACAAAGTTTATGAAAATTACAATTTTGTGGACGTGACCAATTCTTCTTTTCGCATCACATACATTTCCATAATTGAAAATTACAATCTCTGTATCAATGAAATCAAATAGCACACCATACCATTGATCTCCATCTTTCATTGGCACATGCACCTGCATCATTCGATTCACAATCATCACTCATCATAATAATATTTTTGGGCAACATGACAATATAGTTATTGGCGATTGTGTGCTTACAAAATTGCAGTTGATTAGTGAGCTGCCCCTAGAATTGTTGACAAGGTATTCATGAATATAATCATCGATATCTGCCATGCCATTCAAAATTTCCTTCTATTGTCATAACGACTTATCATAGTCAGTGTCATGTATTGCACAAGTGGTTTAAAATTTAAATAAATGCATGTCAACTTACAGCAGAATCAAAAGGAAGGTAGAAATACTTCTCAGCATAAGATATCCAACTTGTATAAGCTTGCATCAAAATTGTGGCAGCATTCATAATCTGAATCAAACGGATCAAGGCCCTTGTCAATCCAATAAATCAGACCTTGTTTATTAATATATACAATTTATTAATAAATGAAAACTAACCACTTCAGTGATGGGTTTTCCATATTCAAAGCATGAAAATCTCTTCTTGTCAAACTTAATCTTCCATCCGGTAACTTGATAATTACTTGCCTAGCCAAGGGAATTGGTAGAACATAAATTAGACTATCTGATTTTTTTGATTTGGTCAACCATTGATAATATGTCTGATTCGAAAAATGCACATTTCATCAGATTAATCCTATAATTTAAAAAATGCACAACAAATCCTAAACCTTTTTGAAATTGCAACAAAAGTAAAAAAAATTTAAAAAAAACACGCTCAATTCAAAATAGTTTACATGATTTTTTTTCTTCATAATACTCACTGAGGATTTAGTTCTTCTGTCAATACGTAATGCATCGTGATGTACTCCCTTCTCTCCCCATCACAATTGTATGACAAATTGTAATCAAGGAACCGCTGAAAAAACAACGACGATGTTAAACATAAAATAAAAAAAAATAACTACAAAAAAATCTTTCAATAAACTGATGTGATAAGATTGGTGGATCAGATTATACGTTTGGTTGTTCCTTCGTGTCAACTGAATTTCCACCATTCAGCTGCACATCTTTTCCAACATTGGTAACATGTTCAGGCCAAGCAGCTGAGGCAGCACCGCAGTCATTGCTACTGCCTATATTAATCACCAGTCTCTGAATACAAATAATTAAGTTTTAGCATGTATTGTCGCAGACAATATGGGAACAACTTATTTTTTGAACATACTAAAAAAACTTGATTGGTTACCTTGCAACTATGTGGTTTTGCATCTCTTTTCCCTTTTTTTTTCAACTCCGTTTGGCTCTGGTGAGCTATTCACTTCAACTGCAGAGTAAAGCCCACATTGCACAATGGGTGAATCATGGAACCTCTCGAACATGGTTGTCATATGATCCGTCATGGTTGTCATCATCTTCCCCAACATTTTTTCCATGGATTCTTTAAAAGAAATCAGAGTTTCCCTTATAACAGCATCGCTGCTTTTGGTTACCATCTTCTTTAGAAATAAGCCTGTCCTTGCTTGCTTTATTTTTTCAGAGAGACGTGATTTTTTCCTTGGTGGGTCGTTGGGAAAAAAAAAGCTAGCTAACATGTGGTTTTATTTGAAGATTCTAAACCTAGACAGTGCTATTGTTTATGGAAAGACGTGATGTCAAACAATTTCTGGAGTAGTTTTTGTATGGGATAATGTACATGATTGTGTGCATAATTAACTGTCAGCTAATGATCATATCTACAACTGATATGGTAACCGATCTCTGTTAATTAGCTGAATGGTAATGGCCAATAAACCCATGATTAGTGGCAACAGTATTTGAAGCGACTTAGTGGCCATTATTAGTGGATATCATTATCGGTTAGTTTTTTGTTTGCCAGAAATATCAAACTATTGAATACATTAAATTGAAGGAAGCTTATATCATTTTGATAAAAGTTAAATTAAAAAGTTGCCGGGAAGCCCTTTCTTGGTTGCAGGAGTTGCATCTATCAAATATGGTGGTTGAGTCGGACTCTCAGATTCTTATTCAGGCTCTTAATAGTGCTAAATCTGATAATTCTTATCTTAGTTTGGTGGTTAATGATTGTAATTCCTTAGCAAGAAATATTGACAATTGCTTGTTTGCTTTTGTTAGAAGATCAGCGAACATGGTCGCCCATTGTCTTGCAAGGGCTGCCATTTCTGGGTCTGGTATTAAGGTTTGGGGTTCTTCCCCTCCTCCTTTCCTTTGTAGTGCTCTCTTATCTGATTCATGTACTTGAAATGAAGTATCTCTCTTTCAAAAAAATAAAATAAAAAATAAACACGTTGGCTAAGATAGTCATACTATCTACCACTAGTAAATGATGCATGGGTCCACTTTTAAATCAAATTTAAAAAAAAAATTGGAACCATATAAATTATTTACATATTGACGAATGATTATGCTATAGACTATGCCTATTCAAGTGCTCTGTCAATATCAACTAATATGAGGATGTGCAAGTTCATAGTGTGAGGATGTGCATCATTTTATCTCATATATAGTTCCAGTAGATGGTTTATAATGGCTGTCCATGATAATTCGTATTGGTGAGGTGGAGCATTTACTACAAAACAGTGACCATTGACATATTAGAGTTGTGCCCCAACCAAAGGCAAGTTTCACTGAACAATAATACTTTCCTCTGCATATGTTTAATCAAGGTTACAATGATTTTGGGTGGGTTTTGATTAAAACAAAAATAATAAGATAATAATTAATGAAGTACGAAAATAAACTAATACACCTAATTCTAAAGAAGTGAAGTCCAAACATGCCATTGTCATGAGCTCACGTAACTTTAATTTTGAAGATCGTATCTTATAATTCTAATAATACACATGTTTAATTAACTATATTGAATCCCAGTATCATGAATCATTTACTATTGTTCAATGTGAGCATGAGTCTAAAATTTGGACTATGTCCGTAACTTATTTTACTTTCATGTTCAATTGTATACTCAACGACGACTTCGTAGAACACAAATTAAATTAGGCGATTTGGGCGATCATTGTCATATGTCCAATTGAAAATTTGGTGTCCGCGTAATTAGACGTTGTGGTGCACATGATAATGCGTTAAAGTTAATAACATTTGAAGTGAGCATGAGTATTGAGGATTGGGTGATTCGGTCAACTATTTTGTATTCATGTATAAAAGTTGACCCATGCATCATGCATCATTTACAAGTGGCGGATAGTATGACTACTTTAGCCTATTGAATGATTTTTATATGCGTTAGTGTTACTATCGTTCGACGTGACAATGAGTATTGCGAATTGGAAATTCGGTCACCTATTTTACTCTCATGCTCAATTGTATCCGCCACTCGTAAATGATTCATGATACAGGAGTTCAATATAGTTAAATTAAACACGTGCATTATTAGGATTATAGGATATGATCATCAAAATTAAAGTTACATGAGATCATGAAAATGACATGTTTAGACTTCACATGTAACAACATTAATTACGTGGCCGTATATTTTTATGTGTATCTTATTTTTATTTACTTAGTAGTAACAACATTAACTGGCACTAATCAGGGGTTTGTTGGGCATTCCCATTCGGCTATACAAAAACTGATATGAGGCAAGATGCAACTCGAACAGTTGTGTACAATGCCGATGATCATACTTACAAATGTTCCTGTAAGCATTTTGAATCATACGGATATCCTTGCCGACACATTATATTTGTTCTAAAGATTCGAAATGTAGAAAATTTTCCCGATCAATTGATTCTAAAGAGGTGGACTAAAGTGGCGAAAGATGACATCAATATATCCGGTGCCAATTCAATTCCTCTAGAAATGCAGGTTACTGTCCGCTACGATGCTATATCAACTTTATGCAATAGAATTGCACGCTTATCAAGTCAAAAATCAGAGAGATTCAACAAAGTGCGATTGGGAATGACCAATATGTATGGTATCATGTAAAATTTTAATTTTGTTGTTTGTAGCGCATCGTACTAACTACATTAGTATTTTTGTTTCAGATTGGACGATTTAATGTTTGAATCAACTGAAGACGCAAATAGTACACAGTCCGAAATTATGATTAGGAGAGGAACCATCAAAATAGGGACCCAATAATGCCACCATAAAAAAGGCAAGTTGGGAGGGGAACCACAAACAACGGAAGCACGATTGGAGCAGCATCACAGACAACGGCTGCACCGAGAAACACACCAAGTAACATAGTATCTGGCAGGGGGATGTCGGCTGATGCAAACCCACCAGAAAGTAGCAGTGCTGGACAGAGAAATACATATACTGTGGTTGCCACAGAAAGAAAGTGTACTATTTGCAAACAACCTGGACATACAAAAAGAACTTGCACACAAGCCACAACGCGTGATTCGAATGGTGGTAGTTCGGCAAATGTCATTTTGACGCAAACTTCTCAGATTACTTGAAGTTCAACGCAATAAATGTTGGCGTGACTAAATAGTTTTGCATCCCGTGTTACTTATTTCGATAAAATTTTGTGAGGTTCAAGAGTTATTGATTTTGAGTTTTTAACTCTGCTATCTTATGTCTTTGAGGTCGGTCATAATGCATTTCTCATGATCATTTCGATCTTATCAGTTTTTTCGTCATTCAATTTGTTTGTTGGTGTAATGGTTTTTCTATTGCTTGCTGTTGAAGTTTTTTCTCTACTGGTTTGAGGGTGCTACCATGAATTCTCTTAGATTTATTGGTCCTTTATATCTCTATTGGGCTATTTATTTAATACATGTGACATTTTTTTTTTATCTTTGGATGTGAAGTATGCATTTTGAACTGATAGAGGAACTTGGTTTTCAATTTATCATTGTTGATTGGCAGTCCATAATTATGATCAATGACTAGGAAATGGATTAGGGGTTTTTGGGTGAGTGGTTGCGCAATTATTTTCCATCTAAAAATATTGATTGTTTGGAATTCTGGTAGTGTGGGATTTGAAACCTTGCTTCCTTTCTTCAATTGAGGTTTATAATTATTTTTTTGGGCTAAATGACCAATTTAATATGGAAGGAAGTGGGAAAAATTTGCATTGTATAAGGTGTTTGCTTCTAACATTGGGGGCTGCTGTTGACTCATCTTTCGCAACTCATGGCTGCTAATATAACCACTGTTCATGGCCACTATTCACAGTAGCTGCAGAATCGATATTCCAACCTTTTAGTGTACTTTGTTGTGCTTCTTTGCCGGATGGTGATGTCATTAGTAGGATTATTTGGCTGTGCTCGAGGTGTCTTTGGTGTATTGCAGTTCCTTTCTTAGTCTCGGAATTTTTGTTTGTTGGTGCCAATGAAGCCTCTCAGCGCAGTTTTGCTAATTATGTTGGTGACTTATTGATTCATGGTTTGGAATGCCATTTCTGTTCAGGAATTTAAGAAACATCATGCTCGAAGTAGACTCCACAAATGTGGCCACGAATGCTCTAATTTAGATGTTTATTTTTGATTCAACGGAGGGGCAGCACCCAATAAAGATACACTTAGTCAAAACTCACAACATCCCTAGGATAGCTTACTCCTATCATATCCTCCCAAATCAGAGCAGCAAGAGCACGGGAAGGAAGCTCGACCACATGAAATCCTCGCTCATGATGTAAGGCCTGTGTCGCCAACAGGTCTGCACTTCTATTACTCTCACGGTAAACATGACGAAAGAGGTGGATCTTCTTGAAAGGAGCAACAAAAAAATTAAGCGGGTGGTTAATGGTGAGGAACTGATGGAAACAGATATTGATATGATCAGTCAGGTGGAGGAAACTCCAATGGAGAAGGAGTCGCTTCGAAATGGTGTACAACCAGTTTCGTTTAAAGAAACCTTGCTGGGTCGGGTCAGTGCACGGAAAGCATGTCCAGAAGAGGAGTGTGAGGAGCTAATCTCAGAGGATGAAGAGGAGTTGGAAGCGGATGAGGATGCGGACTGTCCAATTATTAAGCTTTCTAAGGAGGAGAAGATACGTCTCCGATCTCCATGGAGGCAGACCTTGATCATTAAAGTGTTGGGCAGAACTATAGGATACAATTTTTTACTTCGGAGGCTTACACATCTCTGGCGTCCAAAGTCACATATGGAATTGGTAGCTATAGATAATGGTTATTTCCTTGTAAAGTTTGCATCCAGGGACGACTATGATTATGCCAAGTTTGAAGGTCCATGGATGATTATGGACCATTATCTGATAGTCCGGGAATGGCATCCTAATTTTGATCCAGACCAAGAGAGCCTAGAACGTCTGCTTGTATGGGTTCGTATCCCTTGTTTACCAATTGAATATTATGATCATGGTTTTTTGATGAAAGTGGGTGAGGTAATTGGTAGGCCTGTTCGGATTGATGAAGCTACGGAGGCTGCTACTAGAGGTAAGTTTGCCCGATTATGTGTGGAGGTAGACCTCACTAAACCTTTGTTAGCAAAATTCAAACTTAGAAGAAGAGTGAGAAAGATTGAGTATGAAGGAATCCATTTGGTGTGTTTTGGGTGTGGTAGGTATGGTCATCGGCGTGATGAATGCCAAGGTGAGACTGGCCATCGAACGGTAGTGGAGGAGAAGAGGCAACAGATTGAGACCGACAATCAAGGTGAAGATGGGGTTGGTCAAGAACAGCAGCGTAATTTTAGGAATGTCTCTACTCATGTTCAACCCGAAATTACAGAGAATTTCGGCCCTTGGATGCTGGCAACGAGCAAATCACGCAGAAATTATAGGAAGTCTATTATTACGGCTCATAAAGGAAAGGATCGTGACATAAGGTCCCCAATGAATCAAATTTTGCCTAACACAGGAGTTCCTATTCCTGGGCCCTCAAGGTTTTCATTATTAGAACCACTTGATGAGTTAGTGGAAGCCCCTGTTGGGCTTGAGAAAAGTAATGACGTGGACCCAAATATGGGTCATGTGAAAAAGCAATTTCAAAAAGGGTCCAGTAGTGGCACAAAGGCTAATGTCCATGATGGTAGAAAGGGATTACGTGCTAATATAAGTCAGAGTGTGAATGATGGGTTGGCTGGAAAGAAGAGTCATGGCGATAACATTTCTACTTCTTTAGGTTCCACACAAGCGCATCGCCCCCGACGTGCAGCGGCTGAGACAGAGCATGTAGTTGTGAGAGGATCTCGAAATGGTATGGAGGTAGTACGGACGGTTGTTCAGAATGCAATAACTCCGGAATTGGTAGGCATCCTCCCTGAAGAGGTTGTGACCCCAAGATTCGAACATCACCAAGACCCTCCATTCGTGCAGGAGATGCCACAGATTGTGGGACTGGATTTGATGGAGGTGGTGGATGGTAGAGGTGTAACGAGGAGGAATCTATTATCACCTGGCCAAATGATCTCGGAACTTGGAGATCCGGGCGGAAAGCCTGCGGAAGCTACTGTGCAGCGGTAGTATTCGGGTCTGGAGTTTGTGGAATGCGTCTCTCTTTGATGATGATTTGTTCTTGTCATGGGGATAGGAGTTATTGCTTAAGTTCGTTTTGTTTGTTTTATGGATTGTTTGATATGGAATTGTCAAGGGGCGGCTTCGCGAGAGTTCAACCGTGCCCTTAAAGATTTATTGAGGATGTATCGTCCAGGAATTATGGGTTTATTAGAACCTAGAGTAAGTGGACATCAAGCTGATTTTTTGTGCAAGCAATGGAATTTTGATAACTGGATCCGGGTGGAAGCTTTTGGGTTCAGTGGAGGTATTTGGGTGTTTTGGAAGGATAGTTATAAGGTGGAGGTGCTCCATACCCACCCCCAGTTCATTCATCTTAAAGTAGAGCAGGGTCTTTTGCCTTCATGGCTGTTATCTGTGGTGTATGGGAGTCCGGATGCTGGGCTTCGAAGAAATTTATGGCAGGAATTAGACAGAGCCCGATTAGATATTTGTCAACCATGGATGATTGTTGGTGACTTTAATTCTGTTATATCTTTAGAGGAGATTAGTTTTGATGGTAGAAAGATTTTGCAGAGAAACTCAGGGTTCAAAAACTGGATTTTTGAGCAGAGGCTGATTGATCTCGGATTCTCTGGGCCTGCTTTTACTTGGTGGCGAGGTGTTCAAGAGAGCACTTATAAAGGAGCCCGTCTGGACCGAGCTCTGTGTACGGGTAGTTGGCGTGAAATGTTTCCTGCTGCCTCTGTGGTTCATCTCCCCAGGAGTCGTTCGGATCACGTTCCTTTATTAGTTAAATTGCACAAGGAGATATTACCACGTCAAAATCGAAAATTTTGTTTTCAGGCGGCTTGGCTTACAGACCCCAGTCTGAAACATGTTGTTCAGGATGCTTGGAAGAATGGGGAAACCTTAATGGCTAATACGTTGCGGACATCTTCGAGTTTACAAACTTGGAACCGTAACCATTTTGGTTGTATTTTTAGACGGAAGAGGCGTCTTTGGGCTAGGATTGGGGGAATCCAGAGAAGGTTGGCTGGCACTTTTTCCGGTAGACTCTATCATTTAGAGATGAAGTTAAGAAGAGAGCTGGATATGGTGCTTCAACAAGAGGAATTATTGTGGTTCCAGAAGTCGCGAGAGGAGTGGATCAAGTCTGGAGATAGAAATACCAAGTTTTATCATGCTTCAACCATTGTTAGACGTAGTAGAAATAAAATTGACACTCTCAGACATGACACAGATGGGGATAGATGGGTTTCTAATGAAGAGGAGCTACAGGGAATGATCCATAATTTTTATCAGAAGCTGTTTAAGGAGGAGGACAGGGGGGAGGTGTCAGAGGTCTTTAAAGGCTGTTTCCCTGTGTTGGAGGGCTTTCATAAGGCAACGCTGCTGGAAAAATTTTCTCCGCTGGAAATCAAGAAAGCTTTATTTGATATGGCCCCTTTTAAGGCTCCAGGCCCGGATGGTTTTCAGGCTGGATTTTTTCAACGTATGTGGCCGATCATAGGGGAAAGTCTATGTTCTTTTGCAATTCAGTTTTTTGAAACAGGTTGTATCCCAGAAGGTCTAAATGATACATTATTGGTTCTTATTCCGAAAGTTGGGGTGCCTGAGATGGTAAATCAGTTTAGGCCAATTAGCTTGTGCAACGTAAGTTACAAAGTTGTAACAAAGGCGATGACTAATAGGTTGAAAGTACCTTTGTGTTTGGTTGAAAGTTGGGTCTTCTTCAATCAATCGGAGTCTTCATTTAATAAAATTTCAAATCATCCAAATAAATAAATAAGATAAAACACTGCACAGGAGCAGAACAATAATACTTTCCACTGCATATTATTAACTAAACTTACAATGACTTTTGGGTGGATTCTCATTCTAAGAAAAATAATAACACAATAATTTCAAGTGTACAAAAATAAACTAATGACATCTAAATCCGAGACAGTGAAGTCTAAACATGTCATTTTCATGAATTCTTGAGCATATCGTCATAGTATTTCAGAACCCACCCATTGATCATGTCAATCTCTATGTTTTGCTGCATCACCAACCATTCTGGATCGGTTTCTTTCGCTGGCAATATATCCGGACAATGAGCACCTGTATGTAATAAAATTACAATGAGCACCTGTATGTAATAAAATTGATGACAAAGGCATATGACACTCTACTAACAAATAGCAAGGGGGTGTATTAATTGACAAGGATTCCCAAATGTTTAATGTGGGCTCACCCATTGAATACTGGGTCCCGTATCCAGCTCATTCTGGATTAGGGCATAACGGACTTTGACTTTCAATGCGATGCATTTCGTGACGCGTAGTATCGGATCCATTAAAGCAAACTCTTCCTTTTCCTTCTACTAAAAAGTAAAAACCGATAATTTCAAGATTTAAGATATTTTTGAGATATTCCAGGAAGGAAATCGTTGTGGTATTCCAGGAAGGAAATCTTTTTTGTAGCCGTTTGTAGGATCCCGATACCTAAGGAAGGAAATCATTGTGGCATTCAAATTCAAGGAAGGAAATCTTTTTGTAGCCGTTTGTTAGGATACTAGCCGTTTAAAGGGAAAGATCAACTCTCGTGATAGTCGAAGAAGGAAACATTGTGCGTCTCTGTTCGATTTATAAATATGGAGAGCCCTCTTTTGGGCGGAGAGAGTAGCGGGACCAGTAGAAGAGATCGTCCGTTCAATCGTCGCTCCGATGCCATCGCTTACGGTTCGCCTTATCAGAAGGCCGCTGCTCTCGTTGATCTGGTCTTCCAAAACTATCATTCAATTCTCTACTGTTTTTTGAAGTTTGAATACGGTCTCTTCTTCTTGTTCTAGTTTGGATCATGTTGTTGCTTGTTTTCGATGAGTACTGTGTCCTGTTACTGTTCTAGTTTGGGTCTATATATTGTTGTTCTCGATGAATATTCTAATTCTGCTTTGATGATCTTGGAGTGAGGCATTTTGGCGTCACAAGTGTTACATTTTTCCTAGAAGTATGAAATGTTTTTGAGTCTTCCGTAGTGTTTCCCACCCCTCCTACTTTTACTGTGAACTGGAGTAACATCTGATTCTGGTCCTCATTTGTTTTGGCTTCTCTCCTAATCGATTTACTTGTCGCCTTGAAGTTCTTGTTGCTTATGTTGTTTCCATAGAGAACTTTTGTTGAATTTTGTTACGACAGGATTTTAGATTCATTATCCATCATGATGAATCCTTTAAGGTATGACATTTATATAACTGGTAATTAAACTTGTTCTGTATGAGAGCAGAATCGCCTTAGAATCAGTGCCTTTGTTTGTGAACTGCAATAGCATCTGGTTTTCTTTTTTTTGGTTTCTCTCATAATTAACTTATTACTTTGAAATTTTTGTGGGTTTGGCTACATATGGATTTTAGATTCGGTCTCCATATTGATGAATACTATAAAGTATAATATAAATGTGAATATAAGGATTATTGGTGTTCAAAATTGGAATCTTGTGGCTGTCTGTGATTATTTTTCTATTCATTAAACTTGTCAATATTGGCATAATTCACCATCCTATAAAGGTCATTCCATTCTTGAACTATTCTCCTCTTGATTATTTCATGAATCAAACACAGAAAAGAATTTGAATCATTCCGATCTCTTATGATGCGTACCAAATAGCATATTTTAGTTTTGTCTTAATACATTTCCTGTACAAAACATATTGTTACAAAAATTGCAACAGCAAAATGAGGTCGAAGTCTGAAAATGTCTTCTACAGGCTGAAGATGGAGTAGGTTTACCTGAGCAAATTCTTGAACGATCCAGCTTTCAGAGTGCTGTTAATTTCTACTTCATCTTCGTTCGTTTTGATCTCATTTGGACACTCAATTATTTTGCATTGATTGCCTTAAATTTCTTTGAGGTTAGTGTAGTTGTCAATCACTGCTTGCAGTATTGCTCTTTCCTAGTCGCCATTTAGTCAATAGAGAAGAAGATAATGAATAGAAGCATCTGAGTGCTGTCAAAAGGTATACAAAGAATTCTGTCAATATGATTTAATTCATTATTATTTGCCTGGTTTTCTGTGCAGAAACCATTGTGGTGTCAAAAGGATCCTTATGATCCTTGTAAGGACAGGGACTACTACTATCTTGGGCAGTTGCCATACTTTTCTTCTACAGAGTCTCTTATTTATGAGGTATTACTTCTGGTGGTTCCTTTAACATGTCTGGTCTATTGGGCAAGATATAGCTAGAATCTAAATGGACGATGTTTGTCTTTATTTTGCATATTTAAACGGTACTTGGCCTTTATGTACATGAAATTAACAATATGTTGTAAACTGCTAACTTTTCATACGTATGAGTACGTGGTGGACAGTCTTGCTCCTGCCCTTTTAATGTATATTAATTGGCAATAATTTTACGACTTAGTGGAACTTTGTTCATATTCTATTGATAGATAAAAAATTGTGTTCTATGGAGAGATTTTGCATGTATGCTTGCTACAATTCCATGTATCTTATTTTAAATAAACAAACCTTGTCTTTGCTTATTTTGATCATAATGATGAAATAGGAAGTTAAAGAACTGTAGAGAGGGGGATGGTGCGGTACTAATTGAGGATAACTTAAGGCAGTGGTTTATAACATAGTTTGTTCAACTACATGGGATTAGTTACTATTTTACCTTTCCAATGCACACAGCATTATGTATTTGAGATACGACCTTGTCCAAGTTGCCTGAGTTTCTGCTTTCTTTTGCAGGGAGTAGCTCTTTTTATACTCACTATGCACTCATTGTTTCCAATCACATATGAGGGATTCCATATCTACTGGAAAAATCCTCTTAATCTATTAAAGGTACTTGGTTGTGCATACTTATGTTTTTTTTTTCTTCTACTGTATCTGTGGATGCTGAGGAGATTCGTTATATGACCTGTCAAATAGGTAAAAAATTAATAGGTTTCTAACATTCTAATCCTCTTCATTTAAAATTTATTTTCACAATAGTGTTTCTGTGCCTAATGTTGACTTTTTACAGTTTTACATCTCATCTCTGCATCGGGGAAAAGGGAGATAGTGTACTTTTTGCCCTCTGATCATCATCATTATCGCAAATTTTTTTATGTCAAATTAATTCATATATGTATATATATCCCTTATTTTCTTTTTGCCATCAATTTACAGTGCAACATGTTGCAGCACCTACTTACTGGCTTGTGGTCTGTCATGGCACTTGACTGTTATGTGCCATAATCCTTATCCCTTTGCTGCCAGCCAGCCTGCTGAGATTTTTTTTTAAAATCTCCGGCTCTTATTTATGGCTAAAGGCAGGTGATCATCCCGGGTGATAATATCATATTTAGTTTCAGTGAATTCCACTTTAGGTGATTAAATTCTCAAACATTCTTATACATGGTTGTAGATTCAGAAAAATGAATTAAATGGCATAAAACTATAAATATGTAAAGATAACAGTTTGTGTAAGGCTGTAATAACTATTTCAAGCATTCAATTGTATGTTTTAGATGTTTAAGAGAATTTTGCAACTGTTCTGTCTGCAATCATAGTGGCCATTTACGATAACTGTAGTGCTCAACCACATTGCGATCACAGTTTTTATAATCTTTGGTTTTCTACTCTTATGAATAGATAGTAAGATGGTGAAATCCATTCACATGACAAAAGAAATTGTCATTTTCTTTTCATATGAATAGGCTTTATGATCTCTCTCTCTCTTGATTTGATTTCTAAAACTTTCATCCTTCAACATTCCATTGACTTGATGTTACTAGTTCTTCAATCCATAGCACTGCTTTCTCCGTTTTATGGTAATGGGTTCTCTCTTTTTAACCGAAGAACAAAAAACTTCTTAATGGTTTGACGGTTTCTAATGATATTGGGTTGAATTTTTCAGGTTGTTGGCCTATTAATTTTGGTTGCTGATCTATTAGTTTATGGTCTCTATTTGTCTCCAGTGGCCTTTGATTCTCTTCCTTTCAGGATTGCACCTTATGTCAGAGTTATTTTTTTTTGTATTAAATATTAGGTATGGTATGATTATATGGATATTTGGCGATTTGCTTTAGTCAGATAAGTTTATTTTGGCATGTACACGTATGCTTGCAGGTATTTGCGCATTGTCTGAAATATGAAATTATAATATCTGTTAGAACCGGTCAGATGGTGGGGTTAAGTAAAGGAAAATTAACTCTTGCTCCTTTCTACATGTTGGGAAAAGAAGAATGATAAGTTGAACATGTTTAAAAAATTAGTGTCTCTTCCAGTACAATCAACTTATTAACGGAAATGATGGTCTCTTAATTTTTTTTTGTCTCCGATATTTCAGTTTACGTTGATTTATTTATTTGTTGTTTTATCTTCATCTCAGGGAATTACGAGAAAGCATCCTTGTCCTTGCTGGAATGCTTGGCACATACTTGAATGTTTTGGTTTGTTCTCCATCTTTCATTGTGCCTTTATCTCAATTGATCCAAGAGTTGACAACTCCTGGAAGTTCATAAACATGTTTCATGTCAAATATTTGAATTTGGATGACTTAAAAATTCCTATGTATCCTTGTTTTGGGTTTAAGATATTAAATTGCTGTTTGAACACATTTGCAAAAATTTCTCATTTCTTTCCTTATTGTGGCTGAATTTATTGTATTGCAGGCTTTATGGCTCTTGTTTCTTGCGTTTTCCAGTTGGGTGGCTTATGTCATGTTTGAAGACACCCAGCAGGGAAAAATGGTTTTTACTTCCTATGGTGTTACATTGTATCAGATGTTTGTTTTATTTACCACATCGAACAATCCAGATGTCTGGATACCTGCATACAAGTAAGTGGGTCTTTGAAGATGGATTTGTGATTTTTCCCTTTGTCGTTGGATTTCATTTCCATTTCTGTTTATAACTTAATGTTTTCCTGCCTTATTGTGTGTGTGTTCTTTTTGGGGAGGTAAGGTGGTCAGCGAAGGTAGATGCATCTCATTTTGTTGTTGCCACTAAAGTTACAAGCCCATTCTTTGTTGATTTTTTAGTCAGATTAAATCTCTTACTTCCATTGGAATTCTTTGCTGGACCCACCCAATAGATCTCACATTCATGCAGAGTGTGGAGTTATCTTCCATGTCCTATCATTTATTGAAGATTTGATGTGACAAATTTCACGTCTGCACAAATAGTAAACCATATTGATGATTCGCTTCTCAAAGATAGGCTATCCAAAGAGGAACATTACCTGCACAAATGTTCTTTGGGAAAAAGTAAAGGAAAAAGCTGGCTAGGCAAGATGAAGATAATGAAAATGTTACTGGGTGTGGATTTTGGAAGAGTTTCATTGAATACCCAATACCCATAGTTGGGGACATTGGAGAAGAGGGGTCTTTTATTTAAGGAACTATTTGCAGCTTCTGAATCTTCAATGTCTGCGCAATTTTTCCCACAGCTCTTTTACATATTAGATTATGATGTGTTCCATTAAAATGAGAGATGTTACTTGATGATGTGAATATTTTTTAAAGTCTGAAAGCTTTGCAGAATTCAAGATTCTCAATGCTGGGTACAAAGATAGAATGTTGAGCACAGGACTTATCTCATGCTTCAAATTTTCTTGCCAAAGTACATTTCCAAAAAAATTAACAAGGAGCATATGGATTAGAAATTTAGAATGGCTTTGTATATTAGATTTTTTTATGACATGCTTGCCTCTTAAAGTTCTTTATATGAAATTTGTTAGATAGCTTTCTAGTTTTGGGACTATATTTTTCCCGGAGTTAATTAGGTAAAAATGGAATACTTGACCCCCTTGGATTAACATTTTACTTTTATTATTTCATACATATGATATGTCCAAGGGTTGAAGAGTCAAACCTAGATTATGAGGAAATCATTACGGGTTGATAGGTCTAGGTGAGAAGGAAGTAATTATTAAACAAGGGAGGGAATTCTGTGTCACTCTGTAACTTTTGAAGTATGCCATTAATTTTGCTTAATAAATTGCTTATTTGTTTCTTTGGTTGTTGTCAAACTGAACCCTGCCTAATGCCATTCCCATTGGCCATCCCATTCAATATATGATCCAAGCAGACGAATAGGAAAAGTTGTTATTTGTGAATTTATAATCTATTTTAACAAATTGGAGTGATAGTATTGTCCCACAGTTTTTATTTACGACTTTATCATCTATTTTAACAATTTGTGGAGTGCTAATACTGTGCCTCAGTTTCATTGATGCGTATTTGGTGCAGTTTCTGTTCTCTTTTTTATGGCTGAAAATGAATTCTCTACCATTATTATTTTTCTTTTCAGGCAATCGAGGTGGTACTCACTGTTTTTTGTAGTTTATGTACTATTGGGAGTCTACTTTGTCACAAACTTGATCCTTGCCGTTGTTTATGACAGCTTCAAAGGTCAGGTAAAGTTTTTCTCATTTTATGTTATGTTCTTATAAATGTGAAGAATGGCATAAGTGCAACATGCTCATCATGTTATTTGTTGTGATTAATTAATTAACGAATGTCTCACTAATAAAATTTTATAAGCCTTTCCTCGGATTCCCACGAGTATGATAAATTGAACATTCTTTTGATGTGGAAAAAAATACGGTGAATATGCTTTCATCTTGTTATGATGTAGCTTGCAAAACAAGTTTCTAATATGGACAGTATGAGGAAAAAGATGCTGGGGAAAGCTTTCAATCTTATTGATAAGCAGGTAAGCACAACACTTAGCTCCTCTTCAGCTTGCTTTTTATTAGCTTTATTGATATGTTTTTCACATGGAGGCTATATCTTACTTTTCAAATATTAATTCATTGCTTTATTGCTTTACATCTAACCCTGAAGGATGTGGTTTCACATAATCTGATGCTTCTATAAATTATTTCATAACAAAGTCTGGAATAAGTTAGAAAGAAATCATTTAACATCCACAGGTCTACAGGAACCTGGACAGCAATTATTTCCTCTTTTTTTTTTAGTTAAATCTTCCTTTACCTTTTCCCTAGTGTCTGTTAACTTAGTTCCCTAGTGTCTGTTAAACATGGTTAAAATGTAGGTTGAGTAAAAGGAGATAGGAATTCAGTCAAAGTAGTTTGGTTAGTGTAACAAGGACCTTGGAATCCTTTTCAGTTTTTTTTATCAGCGTTATTGATATGTTTCACATGGAGGCTATATCTCACTATCCAAATATTCAATTCATTGCTTTATCGCTTTACATCTACCTGAAGGATATGGTTTTCACATAATCCGATGCTTCTATAAATGATTTTTGTAACAAAGTCTGGTTTTAAGGAATATATCCTGCTGAAATAAGTAAGAAAGGAATCATTTAACATCCACAGGTCTACAGGAACCTGGACAGCAATTATTTCCTTCCTTTTGAGTTAAATCTTCTTTTTCCTATTCCCTAGTGTTTGCTAACTTAGTTGCCTCGATGGCATTTTAAACATGGTTAAAAAGTAGGTTGAGTATAAAAGGAGCGAGGAATTCTGTCAAAGTAGTTTGGTTAGTGTAACAAGGACCTTGGAATGTATTAGAATTGATGAAAGCTTACTCTTAGTTTATTTTATCTTTCTACTCACGATAGCAAGCTTACTATCGTGAATTTGTTTACTTTAGTTTGATCTGAGCTTTCTAATTTATGATATTTATTGAAAACAATTTAGCTATATATGGTACTTTAGAAACACCAATGGTTTCGACTAAAGTAGAATGAATGCAAACTTTGTTGTCTGGTTATATGCTATATTGTGAGATCATTATGCAGCATAATAATCCTAGACAAATTGGAGGGCATTGTCAATGTTGTCCCAAAATCAATTTGTCTGAATTATGTCTGATTTTGGGCCGTTTTGTTTGTTGTGGTTGTGACAGACGATTAAGAATTTAAGAGTATGGAAGATGAGGGTCCTTATGCCCTATTAACACAATTTTTAGATGATAAATTTGGTTTCCGGATGTGACTAAATTTCTGTAAATTCTGATTGTCTATTGATAGTTTTTTATTACTTCCTAAGGATACTGTTTTTGTTTTATTGATTAGAGAATTGTAATTACTTTGCAATATTCATTTAGCGAGATCTACACAAAGCCCTGTTTTCTCATGCCTTGGCAGAATGCTGGATCCCTTAATAAGGAGCAATGCATTCAACTATTTGAAGAGCTGAACAACTACAGGTTAAATGCTTCCACAGTCTGATAGCTTTTAAAAGATGGGTCTTCTGCCTCTTTATTTGTAAGGGAAGTGAATGTTGTCGTTTTGTGAGAGGTTTTGGTTTCTAACTTTACATGTTTTAAACAAAAGCAGAAAAATATTGCTTGATAATTGAATAGCAATTGTGTTAAGACCTGCCTTTTCCATTTTCACCAGTTCACTTTATTCTCGTGTTAAGAATACAATGCCTGATGTAGTTGTGTTTGTGTTTCTGTTGAAAACCAAAAGTCTGTAGCCAGAAATGGGTTAAATTCAAGGGCGTGTATGCCTGTTTTCTCCTTTTGTCTGATTGATATATCCTAATGATGCTTTTGAAACCAAATTGAGTTTTTATGATATACTTGAATCGTCCTTAAGCTTTCTCTATTGTTGAAGGGGGAGTAATTGTTTCCTTTGCTCCAACTGTATCTCCACCCTTTTTGCTGATAATTGTGACAGGAAAATATGGTTTTCCACATTTTAATATGGCTGTTTGTACATGAAATCAACTTCTATTCCATTATCAACATTTCTGTTTCTGTATCTTTGTCATGATTATGATAGTGGTATTGTGAATATGCAAGTTATATTTTTTATCTATATTTTTGTAGGAGTTTGCCGAAAATGTCGAGAGAAGAATTTGAGTTGATATTTGATGAACTGGATGATAGTCACGACTTCAAGGTATGATCATTCCTTTAAAATTTTGGTTGAAATAAGTACTGGAAATGGTTATTCCTTGTCACCATTGTACGGATTTTGTGGGACTTGATCCTAGATTGAACCAAAAGAAGGATGAAAGGGCGGTCTCTACACTAGTTAAGTGTTTTCTAGTTCTTAAATAATGTGTTTCTTTATGCAATTCAGTTAGCAACTTGAAAAAGGGCTCTTCTAGTCAATATATAAACAAATAGAATTGAATGGAATTTATGTCATAACTTAAAGTTTCTCAAGAAAATTTTCACCTAATTTTCTGAGAATTGCCTTTTAGCTTCAGTATTTTTCCTGGCTCGACAATAATATTGCAAATATCCAGAGTCCAACAATGATTTCTATTTAATCCTGTCAAATTTTTCTATAATTTCTTGGATCCTCTTCTTCTGCATAAAAGATGGGTATATTTTTGGTATGAATTTGACCTCTATGTGCAGTAAATGAATAACTTTTTGTGATCGTTAGTTTTGTAGTGAACTTATTTGATATTAAATTCCTAAATCTTCCATGGCTTAGAGCTTTAATAAACTACTTGGTCAATGAGCATGAGATCCAATATTTTCACATCCATTATCTTTGGATATTTCGACACAATGCATTGTCTTGACTAAGCATGTCTTTTGTTCATTTTGTGTTTGTTCACTGAAACTGAGCTAGGCTTTTATGCACTGACGGCTGAGAATTGTTGTAATGCTTATGATATCTTTCGTAATAATGCTAATAGTGCTTCAGAGCATTTATGTAGTTCTAGGGATTATTGAGACGATATTTTTCATGGCTTCATATCTGTTCCTTGTCTAAAAGAGGTGTTAGGAAGCTATTTCCGGCCAAGAATTGATGTAATGCTTATGACATCTTTTGTAATAGTGCTTAATAGTTCTTCAGAGCATTCATGTTGTTCTAGGGATTATTGAGGCAATATTTTTCATGGCTTCATATCTGTTTCTTGTCTGAAAGAGGCGTTAGGAAGCTATTTCCATTGCAATAATTATCTCCTAGTCTCATCTGTTGTAAGATATGAGTTTATATTATTACTATATGGACTTCTATTCTTTATTATATTTTGCAATTTTCTGGTCCAATCCGATTTTAATTATGATCTCCAAATTAGTCTGTTTTAAAATCTGCCTTTATGTAGTTATTTTAAGCAGTGTTTGATTTCTGTAAATCCCTGGTGGCATGCTGACTCATTTAATTTCAACTGATGACATTTGGGAATTATATTATTTAGATACTATTATTTAATGTTAATTTCTCTCAAATTGTTTGTAGAACTTAAATGTTTTCTCTCATTTGTAGATCAACTTGGATGAATTTGCTGACCTTTGTAATGCTATTGCCCTCAGATTCCAGAAGGAGGATTCTGTAAGTCACTGTTGCTATTGTAGTAAAATATTGGGAATAATGCTTTCTGCTACCATTTCTTACACCATCTGTTCTGATTGCAGCTATCATGTTTTGAAAATTTTCCCTCAATCTACCATTCACGGTTCTCCAAAAAGTTAAAAGCATTTGTACGGGGCCCCAGATTTGGATACTTAATATCCTTTGTTCTCATAGTAAATCTTGTTGCTGTTATTATTGAGACAACGGTATGATGTTTTGCATTTCCTTTTCCCCGATCAGCGTATCATAATACGTTCTTTTTGAACTATTTGATATTTGCATGATCATTATTTACATAAAACTTCCTTTGTTGATGCAAGTGCCATAGTCCGTAGCGTTCACTTATTTGCATGAGCGCATTATGGTTGAAATTAACTTTTGTCCCATATTGCATCTTTCAAAGACGATCTAAAAACCAAGCCAGCCTTACTGATTTCACTGGTAAAACCTGATCTAGTTGACCTCTCAGGTCAAAGTTGTTCCCCAAACCTCAAAGACGACACCACCAGTCACAACTGGTTAAACTGGGAAAATTTTCCACTGGTGCATCACAGTTGCTTGGTTTGTGGCTTGTATGCAATAATTGTAATCATAAGAAAATATTATTCAGAAGCACTTCTAGTAATTTATTTAAAATCTCTTTGGTGGTGGCTGGAGCCATTGATAAGGAACTGAAGGCTTGAAAGGTCTCAAGGTTAATTTTTATTCGAATTACAGAAAGATGGTTAATGAATTCAAGGTCACTTTGTTAACGAATTTGGAAATAAAAAAATAACCAAAGAGTGCTCGGTGGTGGAATTAACTTTGACCACCGATAGGCAGTTTACTTTGTTGGGATGTTATACTATTACCAGCAGTTGCTTTTAGATATTTTATGTTCCCTTTTCTTGCAAATATGTTGCACCCCCAGGTGCCTTTTATGGGCAGTATTCGCCTCTGCCGTGCAGATTTTTTTCCCCTTTGAGTTAGAACTTGAATGACATAAAATATCCCACCCTGGTTTGTGAAATTTTGTTGACTCTTGAGTCTTGAGTCATTTTTACAATTTTACTTTGGCAGTCTGCCCCGTAAAACTTACCCCAAGTCCCTAAGACTTCATTCTTATTCTGGGTATTTTGAATTAAATTACTTTTGGGGGTGTCTAGAATGATTCAGTCTGATAGTAGTTGAATTGACACATATGCTTGTATTGGTGTGAAAAGAACTTTATTATGCATTTGCTTATTTTATAGGGTCTTATGTTTCTTTTGCATAGGCAGCACTTTACTTAGATTAAGTGGCATACGGGTTCAGTTGACTAATCTAGTACTGATGTGATCGTGATATTGTATTGCAGCTTGATATCAACAACAATTCTGCTCAGAAGGCATGGCAAGTTGTGGAGTTTGTTTTTGGTAAGCTCGGTACATTTATTTAATTTCTTTTTTTATACATTTCAGTAACTAGGTACACTATCAAACGCGCAAGTGACATGATGGTGGGGAATGGCAAGCAGACCTAGCTGAAAATGATCAGGAGCAAAAATTGGCAGCAATTTACTCTCTGTGGTAGTGCTTAAACTGGAACTGTCAAAGGAAAAAAACTAGTGGATAGCCATTGCTTTGACCATATTTTTCCTCAACATACTTGAAAGCCAGTGTTGAACATTATACTCATCTCAGTCAGTGATGATGGGAATTGGCTCATAATGATGCATCTTTGGATGATAAAGCACGAGCAAAAGTCGGATTTTAATGGAAACCTTCCTAGTCAACTTCTTTCTCTCTTCCCCTGGTTTGTTGCATAATGTCATAACAGTCCTTTATTATCTTATGCTCACTGATGATGTGAAAATTTTCAATATTGCACTAGTATTTCCTGGCTCAGTTTTGTGTTTTCTAGTTCATGAGTTAATTTTTCTCCTATAGGTTGGATTTACATGCTCGAAATGGCTTTGAAAGTGTATGCATTTGGATTTGAGAATTATTGGAGGGATGGTCAAAATCGTTTTGATTTTCTGATCACATGGGTAATAGGTAACTACTTCAGAGTTCAGGCTCTCATATTTGAGCTGTTAATGTTTTTCCTACTAACTCATTCAAGCAAATGCACAGATCTTTTTTGGATTATATTTTTTTCTTTTTGATAAGTTAGGAAATTGGAAAAGATGTATAGGAAGACTAATGAAGGGGCCCTTAGAGGAAAAGAGAAGCAAAAATATAATGAAGAAAGAAAATCGTGGATGAACTTTGAGAAAGAATAAATTTGAGACTGAATGTTAATTGAAGTTTGCTATTATAGCCTAACATGCTGGCGAAAATTTGAACACTGTTGGTTTATTACTTATGGTTTTCAGCATATGCTGAGCATGTAAGAAGACCATAGACCAATTATCTCAAATAGCTTTTCTTCCTGTAAAGAGTATCACTTGCTATCATTTTCCCGTTATGATTGCTCGATAAGGTAACTGCGTTCAGAAAATGATGGGGAATGGAATTGGATGCAACAACCATAACCTATCCTCCATGACCATTCTCTATTCAGTTGATTTCCTTTAATAACTTTCAAGGTGGATGCTGCACAGTGGTAATGTAGAGTGCAGTACATCTGCTTCTACTGAAACCATGGTGGCACAGTGGGCCCGCTGCATCACACAGAATCCTTTTTCGTTAGTTTACTGAATTTTTTCTCTTTTATCTTTAGTGTATGTATGTATGTGTGTGTTTGTTCCTTGCTTTGAAGTTGCTCTTGGTTAGATGAGTCACAATCATATTTTTTAAGCTCTTAAATATAGTGAATAGCATGTGAAAATCACACAATAGGGGGGAGCATAATCTTCGGGCACATGGTAATAAGTGGTATGCTCTTTGGCTTTGATGTTTCTTGTCCTGCATTAGAATTTGATGACTAAGAACCAGGTTGCTGTAATATTCTAATGCACCTGCGCTAAATTAGACGGCAGTTCATAGATTGTATCTCTTTTATTCCTTTTCTGTATTTTATTTGTCGTTATCGTAACTTGTAAGTGAACAGAATATCATTTTGTCAATTGGGATTCTCTTCCATTAGGCTGCATCATGCTTTACTGACATGAATTTATGTTTGCAGTTATTGGAGAAACTATAACATTTGCATCCCCTTATGGTCTGCCCTTCCTTTCAAACGGAGAATGGTATGTGGAGACTTGGAACCTCATATATGCATATCATGAAATGTTAACATGTTGCATAAGCAGGGGACCCTTGCCATTTTTCTTAAAAAATGGATATTTTCTTGCTCAACCCCGGGGTTGACCTTAGTCCATCTGCTATTTTGCATTGTTTCTAATAAATTTCTCTTGCAAGCGGAATGCCTTTCTAATGGAATTTCTGAGCTTTGATAAGGTCTTTGAGTAAGGATGCTATTATCCATGAATTAAATTAGAATGGGGAAAACAATTGCACATCGAATAAAAATTCTTTAAGGTGCAAGAAATGCTTTCTGACATTGAATTGAAGTAACAAATGCACGATCATGGATTCTGAGGAGCTGAACAGTTTCTTCGGTTGTCAACATCGGGGTTGTTACTTGTGTCTACAATTAGACAGAGAGGGTGGGATTGGACTTAAATGGGATGTTCGTGTTTTAAAGGAACTAAATGTAAGATGGGGTTCAATAATGTTGATTTGGGCGGGAAAACATTACTCTAAAGTTTGAACATTACCCTAAATATACCTTTCAATAGCTTATAGATTAAGGCCGAGGGAAAAAGGAAACTTGGTGACCTGATGCTTGACATTATTGATTGTATCAATGCTGAACTTTTAGTGTTGACAAGCAAATTAGTTTGGACCAATTTAAGTTATGATCATATTTAATATAAATGGATTGAGCTTGATACTCTTGCAACTGAAACACTTTCTGAGTGTGTTACTGGCATTTGATACTTTATTTAAGCCCTTGCATTTTTTAACTTTTGATGGCCTCTCATCTTGATTCAACCGTGTCACCAGCTAATATTGTTATCACCAAATTCATTTCTCAAAACATTTTTTTCAGCCCTGCTAGAGTGGACTCAAGTTTTCGTACAGTTCCTTTACCGTTGCATCGTAGGTCCAGGAAAGAGTTTTGGGAAAAAGAACCAGCTAATACTATGAAATTATAGCACCAAGCTCCATCTATTCCATTTTGGACTAGTATGTTTTGTTTTATGTAGTGTGATACCTTTAAGTTCATGCTAGTTCAAGCTAACGTTTGAATTTTACTGATCAGAAGATAGTTTGCCCAAACAGCTCATCGATATGTCTCAATTACATTTTGATTGTGTACTCTGGCTATTGCTTGTATATGAATGGGGGTTTTACATCTTCAGTTCCAATAAGTAAAAATATTCATTCATGTAGTAGGAATAGATTTCTGTTACATTCCTTTCGTTTTCTAAGTCTTTGCTTGCGAAAGAACATAGTTATATATTTGTGTGTTTGTGTGTCTGAAAGCGTGTGCTTGTATCTTCAAATGCCTCTTGCCTGTTCTTGTCAACAGGATTCGCTACCTGCTTCTTGCAAGATTGTTAAGATTAATCAGGATTTTGATGCATGTCCAACAGTACCGGGCTTTTCTTGCCACATTCTTAACCCTCATTCCAAGTCTAATGCCATATCTGGGCACCATTTTTTGTGTTTTGTGTATATACTGCTCTCTTGGTGTACAGGTACTTGCAACCTTCTCTTATATCAAAAAGTATTTATATTCCAGATCTGATAATCCATTTCTTAAGTGATTTTGTTTATTTTCATGCACTTTGTAATGTTCTCTTTGCTGTTTTTTAATTTTTTTCCCTTTTCTTCTTATCTTTGTTAATTATATTCTTTTTTTTAACAGATATTTGTCAATTATATGCGTTGGGGAAAAATTTTGAAAAAATTTACTCTGCACTTTAATCCATTACTGGTAGTTGTGATATGAAGATCTAGACATACTGAGTTTTCTTATGTCTCTAATTGTTTTTCTTTTTATTATCTACAAAAAGTCTCCTCACACTTCCAAATAAGCAATCACGAGATCTGGACAAATATCATTGTATATGGTGTTTGTTATAGGGATTTGTTTTTTCTTGGAAACTAGAGATCCTTAGATTGAAATAGATGTACAATAATAGGTATCCCATTACATCCCTTACTAAAACCCCAAAATACAAAGTGGACAAAGTGGGGGTGGTTAGGATAGACGTTGTTTCACATGGTATTTAAGTCCTTGGGCCATGCGTAAGGGGAGTGTTAAGAGTAGCGGGTAAATAATAATTTGTTCACCCTTCCTAACAGTTTAAGCTTTTGGGATAGATGTATTTCTCATTGTTAATGCAAATTTTGATGGCAAGGTCAGAGTTTTTACTTATCTTTGATTCTATATTTATGTTATTGCTTGTTGTGACTGACCATACAAGGCTGTATATCTTCAAAGCATCCAGTATTTTTTACTTAGATATAATTTGATATTTTTCTCATTATTGTTCGTGATAACATTCTCTATTCAATTATGCAATTTGTAGATTTTTGGGGGGATTGTCTATGCTGGGAACCCCAAGCTAGAATCGACCGAGCTTGCTGAGGATGAGTATCCTTTTTCTATGAGTGCAATATTTTGGTCACCTCTGATAGTTTTGGTATGGTACAGAGTACAGCTTCTCATTTTCCTTCAGATTACCAAAGTAAACTGTAAGGGTGGTTGCCTCTGATAGTTTTGATATGGTACAGAGTATAGCTTCTCATTTTTCCTGCAGATTACTAAAGTAAACTTCAAGGCTGTGTGTTTCCAGGGACTCTTGATAATCATCAAATCATTTCTTGATACCTTTCTTTTGGTGGATTCATTAGATCATGCATATGATTATTTTTTCACGAGGTTTTTACTAGAACTATCCAAATTATTTTTCTTGACAAAGCAGTTATTTGCTCTTCAATTTCAATGACTATCCAAATGGCATGGTGACACTTTTTAATTTGCTAGTACTGGGAAATTGGCAAGTGTGGACGCAGGTATCACTTTTGTGTGATTTCTTCCCTTTTCTTTCCTTTTTAACATATTTCCAGAGTTTTACTTTTTTTGTGATCCTTTAAGTAGATGATATGAGTATACGTGTACTCTTTCTCATACTCTTAAATGGCACATGGAGGGGAGAGTTCTTATCTCTTGCCTAATTCTCTGTTCTCTGTAGAGTGGTATTTTCCGATTAGAATATTCCATCTGCACTTTAGGATTTTATTTGGTTGCATGCCTTCTCACCTGGTCAGTGGCACAAGACGTGTTTCCTTTCTGATGAGGCAGTAATTCACTTTTTTATATTTGTTATGCATACATATGCAGATATATATTTATATGAATGTGTCCTATCCTATGTACTTCAGGTTGCCTAGTCATACCCCATTCACTGATGGAAAGTTATGATGCAACTATGGTTTTATGAGCATGATCAAAGAATCATTTGAGTCTATACTTCATCAATGGTGCCACTTTTCTATACTTCAATCATTGATGTTAGCTTCAAGGAAATATGTCAGCCAGTTGCCATGTTTTCTGAAAAACAAATATGTCCATTTATTCTGGAAAAATCTCTGCTAAGCAGAAAATGGCCCGAACCACTTGGTTTATGATTTTTTTTAAACAAAAATAGGATTAGAAATACGAAAAATATTCTACCATTTCTCCCTTCCATGCTCTAACTCATACATCAGCTATATGGATGACTAACTTTTGCAATCTACATTTCAGAGCTACAAAGAATTGACAGGAACAGCTTGGTCACTAGCATATTTCATTAGCTTCTACCTGATAACTGTTCTTTTGCTTCTGAATTTGGTAATTCTTTTTCAGTGGTACTATATTAATTTATTTTTAATTTATCTTCCATCTGAATACGAATGCAACTAATCACTATCACTTTGAATTTGAATCAAATACAATCAACTACTTTATTTTAACATACATTGCAATGGAATTTCTTTAAAATTTGTTCTGTGTTGGCTTCTGGGTGGTTGGTCAAACAATAAATGTTACAGAGTTTGCACTTGCATCCAAATACGCAGGACACCTCAGTTTGTTAAATCTTTCTTTTTTGTCCCTCTTTTTGTTTAATAGAAAAATTATTTTATTTAGAGAACAAAACACAAATGCAGAATTCATAAGGAGGTAAAACCGCTGTTTTTCTATTGCCTGGGGAAATTACTTTGAATTTGAGTCAAATACAATCAACTACTTTATTTTGACATACATTGCAATGGAAGTTCTTTAAAATTTGTTCTGTGTTGGCTTCTGGGTGGTTGGTCAAACAAAAAGTGGTTCACAGTTGGCACTTGCATCCAAATACGCAGGACACCTCAGTTTGTTAAATCTTTCTTTTTTGTCCCTTTTTTTGTTTAATAGAAAATTTATTTTATTTAGAGAACAAAACACAAATGCAGAATTCATAAGGAGGTAAAACCGCTGTTTATCTACCGCCTGGGGAATGCATAGAAAATTTGATGAAAGTTTTTATTTTCCTTATACTTTATTGCTGCATTATAAGGAAAGGTTTCACAAACTTAAAGATTTTAACATGTTCACTGACACGGTTATTGAATTCTATTTACTGACATGGTTACTTGACCTTATAGTTTGAACCAATGCATGTTTTTCAATGTCTGAGTCTCATAATTCTTGTTCTGTTGTATCTCAGGTTATAGCTTTCGTCCTGGAGGCATTCTTTGCTGAAATGGACCTTGAAACATCAGAAACTTGCGAAGAGGACAAGGTTAGTACCCTGTTGTGAGCTTCCTTTCAGAAACAGAAGTACAATTTTACTGGGACCTTAATTAAATTAAAGATAAAAAATGTAGTTGGTATTTTCTCTTCCGCAAGGCAGAGAGTGGTAACTTGGTGCTCTAGACTTACACCTGCTATGCCAGGTTGTTTCGTTGGACTGACCCTCGATGCAAAAGTAGCTTCACAATTGCACCCAGGCTGCTTAGTCATAGATTAGAAATAGTTGTTAGTTGTTTCACAAAGCTGGTGTGAATTCTTTAGAATACTCAAGAGTTTCAATATTACTAACTCTCGGAACACCAAGAATTATAGATGCAAGGACATATATTGAAATCTGTACTTACTTCAGGCATTGTACACATTAAAGATTAGTAAATGTGATCAATTAACATACCTTTTCTGTGACGGGATTACTTCATAGTTGACTCTGTGAAGGTTCCTGAAATTGCATCTATGGTATCTTGCCTGCTTTATTTGTATAATTTAGTTACATGTTAGAATTGGGGCATTAATAAGACCTCTTTATATAATGTAGTTGTTTCTGCTGCAGCACCTCTCTCTCATTTCTAATGCCTTTTAACTCAATTTAGGTGTTAGTCCGTTGAGTTTAGGTGGAGAATGAATGGTAGCTTTTGGAATTCCTGTGCCGTTCCCAATTAGAATTCCTTGCACAATCTAAATTGATTAATTTTAAGGTGGCAACTGCTGTCATTTACTGAGTTTATCGGTCAAGTTGATTTTCCCTGTGCAAATTTTCATTGTTCAATGACTCAATATCTAGATTTTCCGAGAATCCAGTTGAAGTTTGATATAGATGATCTAAATTTAATACCAATTTTACCATCGCATTCCAGGAAGAGAGAGCTGGAAAAGAACGCCGCCGATCTGTTGGGTACGTACCTCTTGCAAGCTACAAACTGATGTAAAAGGCTAGAATTTAAATACAATCTAAACTTAAAGTGCTACTCACAAGTTGGACTGCGATTTTGTGTTTTGTGTAGGACAAAAACTCGTAGTCAGAGAGTTGATGTTCTTCTCCATCATATGTTGAGTGCTGAGCTGGAACAAAAGGAATCTGTCAATCGATAAGTTTTTTTCATATCTTAATTTTGGTAAGTAATGTGTTGAAATTTTTCTGACTTCTCAGATTTAATGAATTTGGCGAACCCTTGGTGTAGTGATAAGGTTGCCTCGCACAACCTAGTAATTATGTATTCAATTCTTAGAAACGGCCTATCTGATATGCGTGAATTAGGTTAGGGATCCCCTATGATCATTGATCCAATGGGTGGGGGGGTAGTGGGATTCAAAAGGGTTAGGCTACATACATATGCTCAGGGGTTACATACCTTATTATCTCTTGGATACTTCCTGTATTTCCAACTTGATTTTAGATCAATCACCTACCATCAAACTCTGTTTTACACTCTTATTATGGTTTTCCCAATACTATTTGACATTCGTTAGACATTCCCGTGAAGTGTGAATCATTACTGTTTACTTTTCTGACTAAAATCATTACAATTACTTGCTTGCAATACAATTACATCACATTGTTTATACAGGGAGTTCCTGCTTCTTCACCCAAAAGTATTCATGATGCGAGATCAGAATGCTCCTTGCGTTTTCTGCAAAATGCCCCCTTTTCATGGTGTGTAGGATGCTTTAGGCAGGTAGAAAATGAGTTCTAAAGGGGTCCAGGTAATTCAGCGGATGGGCAATTCCTTGGATCTGTACATACAAATTGTATGAGCAATTTGGTGTAGTAATAGGGTCGGCAGATTCTGTATGTTTGATCTATATTTGCAAATTTAGTTTCTTGACCAACTGGATTATCCAGTGAATCAGAGTAAGATGACTTGCCATGGAATCTCAAGCTGACTTGGCCTCGTGTGCGGATAACTGTGGGTGTAAGGTTAAAGAAGGGAATCATATTATTTGTTGGTGGCTCAGAATCTTGTTTTGATGTTGCATAAATTTCTGCTCAGTTTATTCCATGAACACCGATATTTCTTCTCTTTTAGATGCGCATGCACGGTAGCACACTTTTCTTGCCTAAGGAATTATTGTTTTGAAGCATCATATCATTACATTGTTTTATTAGAACTACAAGTTGCGTGGCGCTTCTTTGTTAATTGGTTGAACTGCTTAATCTATGCAAGTACTTTGCTTTCTCTTTAGTCGTCAGATTCTACTTGGAATGAACTTAGATTCTTTTTGAATACGATTAGAGGGCAAGTTTATCGAAGGAGATGGTGGCCCAGGAAGCGTTAGGCTTTTCAAGCTTGGACCTGGTACATCTCTCCATGCCTTTTTGTGCAATATATAATGTTTTAGACGCCAATCTAAACCATGGAAATATGGATGAGTTCCTCCGTTTGTTGAGTATGAAAGTTACATCAACTGTGAATAGAAACTTTCCATCTTGGGTTCGAAAGTAATAGGTCCAGTACACCTTTGACAGTTTATTCATAAAAAGAAAACTGCAACAAATTTGAGATTTCAGAATCTTTTTAGGACGCCAAAAATTCAATAAGAGTCGTCCATTTGCACGTAACTAGTGATCTTAAGCATTTGACACAGATTTCCAACCGATACCCAAGATTTTGCTAAATTGTACAGAGTAAGCTTTCTTCACATTCATGTTTCAACTGCATGCAGCCGTTCAAGACTGTGTCAAAGAATCGACTCAAAAGATAGAGCAAGTGGAGGTTGGATGGTCTGTTACATACCGTGTTGTTGGCGGTGACTTGCCAAAGATGTACAATCCTTATAGTCACCTTCTCATTCACCCCCTTTCAAGGAAAAGAGAACAAGTGTGCTGCCCAATGGAAGGCAGAGTTTCAGCCACTGACTTCGGCAACACCTGAACACCTCCACCAGAAAAGGCAAGAGATGCTGCTCTAGGCTTCCTCACCTTCTTTAACAAGGTCAAACTGAGCTACTAGCTCACAGGTAAGACGTTAATTATATATATATATATATATATATATATATATATGCGTCCTATATATCTGTCTTTAATAGGTTTACATAAGGCTGTGTTTGTGACTATCATCCACCGATATATTATGTGTGTATTTGAAGCTAAACCTTCGAATGATTTGAGTTTATAAACTCGAGACATAATAAACCACCTACTATAGAAGACATGCATAGAAGGGATGCAGCGAATAACCATTGACACTTATTCTCAAACCACCAACAAAACCACGACATCTAAAACAATTTTTTCAACCAAAGAAACAATTTCAGGTATAAATGAGTCATAAATCGCATGCGTCCCTTAGATTAAGGCAATGTTTTCCCAATATACATTTATATGCCAATGGTGCTATTTCAACGTGGATAAAGAACCGATGCCCCTGAGTCTACCATACACCTAGCAAACATGATTCGCACAAAGCATAATCAATTTAAATTATATATTTGAAACGATTAAGTGGTGCTAGCAAAGACTTTCATCATCCTCTATCTTCGACTGTACACCTAGCTAGAATCATCAATTATTGGAAGAGTAATAATGACTTCAGATTTAAATGCGCGTCCCATGCAAATAGCTACCGTACCACAAAGTTTTACACGGGAACTAGGAACTACTCACAATCTGTTGACCCATTTTAGTGAAGTTTGTAATGAGAATGTTAATCATCTTACCCAGCGATGACCAAAACTCATCATGAGAAGAGTTCTTTTTAAAAAAACAACTCGTAGATGCCTTGAATTTCCTACCAGAAGAGAACTTTCCAACTTCATTGACAAATGGAATTCCATCTTTAACCACTATATTTCCAACCGTGGCACCTTCCCTGTATGCTTTGCATGCTACCAAAATATGACGAGCTCGATTGCGAAAATGATTGGCAACGAAGTGTTCAAAATACTGCAAATTCATAAATTTATCAATTTTACCACAATATACGGATTTTTGCACGGCTGTATTTTTATTACAAACTAAATAACGAGCAAGGGAAAATCCAAAAAAAAACCTATGTTTGTAGATGCCACACAATATACCCTGTTTTTTTACTTGGTAAACTATATAGCATTTTTGTATCAGTTATTATTCAAAATGAAAAAGTCCAACCCAAAGTGAGTCACCATTGTGGGGTGTGTGAAGGTTGTTTCTGGTAGCCTATGATTTGTATGTTGCAATAAAGCAACATGGCCATTGAGTCAAAGTTTCCACTCAATTGTCATTTTAACATCCCTTTAAATATTAAGTTGATAAACGGTATGATTTATGAAATTATATCGTGGCTCTGTATTATATAAAATTTTAGAAAATTTTATGCTTTTGTATGATTGATTATGAAGAAATCATGGGGATTAATGTTTCTAATATTTTATTAAGCATGAGATGTTATAAATATAAAGATATATTGGTGTTCAAGAAACCAGTAAAGGTGAGAATGTTAATATTCAAATTTTTATATTTATTGAATAATGGATTTTACTTAACTTTGTATAATGGGCCAAGAAACCAGGAAAGGTGAGGTTCTGCATACTAGGAGCCAAAGTAAAATGCTTGAATCATGTATGAGATACATTGAACAAGAGTTGTTCACTTATTGTTTTAAATATTCCAAGAAACGACTAAACGTGAGGAATATTGAAAATAATAAGAACTCAATGACTCACTAGAAATTCTAATATGAATTTCCGTTACTCAAATAGGGATGTATGAGTTACGAAAAATTAGTGGGAGGCACAAATATTTTAAAAACCAAAATTTATTTGGATAATATAGACTATTGTTAATAATCATTGCTTATCTTTTGCAGCACACGAGTATGACTCAATCCAACCCACTTGCACGCATTTTGGATGCTAACCGACTTACTCGGCCGAACTTTGTTGACTGGCTAAGAAATTTGAGAATAGGTCATTATTACATTGTATTTTTATTATATTTAAATAATCCTGGTCATTATTACATTGTATTCTTCTTATATTTAAATCAACATGGTCATTTTAGCATAATAATAAATGTGGTTTTGGATATTCTGCAATATAGTAATGCATTGTGCTATTACATATGTTGTTGTTTTATTTATTTTTAATGTTCTTATACGTGTTAGAATACGCTAATGCAACAAAAGCTTATTTATGCAGTGGGACAATGCTCAACCAAATAGAGCCAGTTGAGAATGTTTATGATGTCGTTGAGCCGATTGGATCGAATGTCCCGACTCTAGGGATGTTATTTGAGTCTGTTGATGACATGTTTAATTGTTATAGAGAATATGGATTTGCAAATGGTTTCTTTGTGAAGAAGAGGTCAATAACCAAGGATGCGAATGAGATTCATAAATATCTGACTTTTAGTTGTTGGAGGTCCGATAAATTTTACAATCGTTCTAAGATTCCTTTAAACCATCGTGCACACTCAAAGAATGAATGCAAGGCTAGATTGGCTGCCAGGCTTT
Source organism: Euonymus europaeus (assembly GCA_963580455.1). NCBI lineage: Eukaryota > Viridiplantae > Streptophyta > Magnoliopsida > Celastrales > Celastraceae > Euonymus > Euonymus europaeus. Next base: position 2,414,214 of record OY756964.1, read on the forward strand.
CATCAGATGCGATATGGGAGATTACGATGTTTGATGACGAGCATAATTACAATTTGAGTCCTAGTCAATCAAGGTTCTTCAGGTCCAAAAGAGAAATAAGCCCGCATGTTAAAGGCAATTAGAAATGAATGACATTGCAGGTATTCGGCCAAACAAGAGCCACAATTCCTTTGTGATTGGAGTTGGTGGGCATGAGGAGTTGCCATTTTTAGAGAGGGATAGTCAGAATGTGGTTGCAAGAGCTAGAGGGATTCGGCTTGGCATTGGGGATGCAGATGATATGCAGAGTTACTTCTTGAGAATGCAATCTAACAATGATGGTTTTTTTCACTTATTGATTGGGACGACGAGGGTCGTTTGCGAAACGTGTTTTGGGCTGATCTGCAGAGTAGGGCATCATATCAAGAGTTTAGTGATGTAATTACATTTGACACGACTTATCTAACTAACAAATATGACATGCCATTTGCTCCTTTTATGGGGGTCAATCATCATGGTCATTCTATCCTACTTGGTTGCGGCCTGATTTCGAGGGAGGACACCAAGACTTTTGTGTGGCTATTTAGTACTTGGCTGGCTTGCATGGGTAGAGTTCCCCCGCAGGGTATTATTATTGATCAAGACGGTGCAATGAAGAATGCTATTGAGATTGTGTTTCCAAACACCAGACACAGCTGGTGTTTGTGGCATATAATGAAAAAAGTACCTGAGAAATTGGGTTCTCATAGAGATTATTCAGCCATTATACAATTGTTGGGTGCAGCTGTATATGATTCCCAAATTATAGATGATTTCGAAGGTAATTTTTGTTGTTGGGTGTGATTATTATAGGTAATTTTAATTAATTATATTGTTAGATGGACAGATTGCTATTACATTGCCAATTAATGTTTTACATTGGGAGTTTACACCATATTTGCAATACGTTTTAGATCAACGCAATAGCATTTCATCCTAATGTGTTATTGATTTCAAATGTTTTATTACTTTATGTTTATTGTTATCATGTTTTAATATTTTATTAGCTTGGCAGAAACATGGAGGATATTAATCTATTTACATCGATAGGAGGGGAATGTTTGGCTTTCTCATTTGTATTCAAAGAAGGAGATGTGGGTTCCAATATTTGTGAAGCGTCATTTTTGGGATGGTATGTCGACAATTGGTCGTAGTGAAAGTATGAATGCGTTCTTTGATGGTTATGTCAATTCGAAGACTACTTTAAAACAGTTTGTGGAGCAGTATGAAAATGCACTCCGGAAAAAAATAGAGAAAGAGAAGATGGCTGATTTTGAATCGATCAACAAGCAAATATCTTGTGCAACAATTTATGAAATGGAGAAACAACTGCAAAATTTATACACGACACGAAAATTTATTGAGTTTCAATAGGAGATGATTGGAATGATATACTGTGAAATTAAATCCACTGAGAAGTTACCTTATCATGTACGGTATTATGTTAATGAAGATGTGGTGTATGGAGAAGATGGGAGGAAGAAAGTAATGTTCCAAGTCATGTATGATGGTCTATAAGTGAGTTGTAGTTCTTTGGGTTTTGAATTCAGAGGTATATTGTGCCGGCATGCTTTGACTGTGCTTATTGCTAATGATGAGTCCTCTCTGCCATTAATGTATGTTTGTAGGCGATGGAGGAAGGACGTGAAAAGATGCCATTCGCGGGTGAAAGTGAATTATTCTAGTTGGTTATCAACGATTGAACAGCGACGTTATGATGATATGGTGAAGTCATTTCATTCTTTGGCTAATTTGGTTGCTGAAAATGATTCCCACTACGTGGCTGTAATGAAATGGATTGATGATTATGCAAATCAATTGTCATTTTCTGTTGTCACTCCTTCGACACAAGGGACGACAAACTCAAATGATCCAATACCTAAGAGAGGAAATGGACGTCCGCCAAGTGTTAGGAAGGAGAAGATATGGGGGAGGAAACGAGTCAGGGGCAGTAGCAGTGCGGCTGGTGTTTTGTCTAACAGAAATGAGGATGTGGAGATCTCTTGATTTATGTTATGTTTTCTTTGTCGTGTTTTGGTTTGTTGTATTAATTTTTATGTTTCTCGAATTTTCTGGGTTATCTTCATTTTCTCAGGCTATGAATGTTTGTTTATGTTGATGGTGTTTTTTAATTACCGTGTATTTTCGGAACATGTCGTGTGTTTGACAATTGCTTATGTTATGTCATTTATTTGGACAATGTATTAGTAGTCTGATTTTTAAAGATGAATCTTATAGTGTCAATGTTCTAGCCCATTCAATAGTGTTACATATTTCTTTTAAGCCCAATATTAATGTCAATGTTTTTGTGAAGTCTATTGTATTTAAACATGTTTTTATCATGCAATTTGTCAATGTGAATGTATTTATTAAGCACATTGTCAATGGGACATGTTTCTAATAAGGACATTGTCATTGTCAATGTTTTTATTAACTTATTGTCAATGTAACGTATGCCAATGTTTTAAGGCCCTGTGACACGTCTAAAGCGCTTAATCCACTACGAATGAATTTACCCCATCTTAGTTGATCAATATTTTAGGGGTCTTAAACAGTTGAAATTTATTTGGGCTTCCACAACCACAATGTCATATTTTGTCCATTGAGCATAGCATTCTTACCTATTACATTATAATATACAAATCAAAATTTAATAAATATAATATATTACTTGCATTGTCCCAATCCCTCAACTGTCTGGGAGTTAAGATGTACATATAACCACTGTCATCTTAACATGTACATAAGACCAACCAAAATATTGCAACCGCAGCAATATACTCATTGAGTTAATATATAAGATGCAATACCCAAAATGTTAACCTGGATTGCAAAACAAAAGGAGAACCAACATGATATCAATAACATGTCAACTACGGGGCCCCCATCCATGCTTTCGGTCGTTCAGGAAAGTTTGAATCAAGCTGGGTCGAAACTTATGAAGATCAGCTTGACTGAGTTTCTTAGGGATAGCCTTGTGGATGAAAATAGCATGCATAATGTACATGCATATTATCCCACAGCCCACACTATATTCAATAGCAAAATGTCAGTGTATTTAAATAACATGATTAGTCATAGTAATAATTCATTGGTTACATATGAACTTACGAGGCATGTGTTTGTTGCGGCATCTCCCAAACTGTCATTAATTTCGGCTTTGAATCTTGGCAGAGATCCTCAGCATCAAATATGCTTCGTAAAAATTCACTTCGTAAAAATTCACCTACAACAAAAATTAAACTCAAATTGTAGTTCATGTGTAATTAATTATGGGAAGCTGGGAGTGTGAGCTCGATGCTTACTAAACTTACCAATTTTTTGACATCTTTTAGGTATGGGTCTCTTGATTTCTTGCTCCCTAGTAATATGGAGTTGTAGAGTAGCCATTTTTCATCCTCAATGTCTAGCACCAGTAGCGTCCAATGGTTGGCAGTGGCATGTTTACCTGCAGATAGGAGTGGGAATATTGGATACCTGAATCTACCCGCATTGGGACGTATTGTAACGACCCACCCCAGTCGCTACTGGTTGGCCGGGCCCATGGACCACTACCTCCAACCCCTCTCCTGTCGCACAGGTGGGTTGTTGCTAGTAGGATTCGAACTCCTCACCTAGCCTTTAACATAGGGGCCGCGCCTCACTATGTTGAAGGCTAGGTGAGGAGTTCGAATCCTACTAGCAACAACCCACCTGTGCGACAGGAGAGGGGTTAGGGGTAGTGGTCCATGGGGCCGGCCAACCAATAGCGACTGGGGTGGGTCGTTACACGTATCTTGTTCGTTAGTTGTTTCTTCACCAATTCTGGTCTATTCATTTAGAGGTATGTCATGCACGAACTATTGACGACAAAAGATTTTACAGTTTGAGTGCACTCTACTATGTCTGCATTCACAGGGCCTTGCATTTCAGTGAGGTGCTTAGCGTTGGTGTTGATTAGCTGTAGGAAGGGGTCAAATAAAATGATGACATAAATTATCTAAAATATTGCTAACGAATCCACAATGTAATTCTGGAGATATGTTGATTTGTGTACTTACATTGTTTGACACCATGTTGCAATTGACCAATGCTACCATCTCATCATCCGTCATCCGTAAAACTCCTTCAATCACAGCAGCAGCCTACAATGACTCATAGTGTTAGGATGTCTATGTCACATACTTGGGAAAATTGCAAAGCTTACATAGTTTTAAAAAAATCGAGTGGTAAATTTCAATATGTGATGACAATGTTTAATACGTTAACCAGACCATTTACATTGTCTAACAATTATTGCTCATGTACGTGGATGTCATAAGACAATGTGCTTGAATAACAATTATAATTATACAATGTCTACATGAATAAATGTTTTTGTCATCAATGTAATATGTCACAATGTAAACGTATTTTAATTTTGGGTACCTTTTTCCCTTTAAGTGTGTCCATGTATCTTGTCTTGAAGTTACATGGCCTGTAAAATATATATATTTAAATTTAACTAAATTAAAATGAAAAAAAATAACTATGTGAAGTAAAAAAAAAAGGTGTATATATGTATATGTTGTTGCCGCACCATTCATGTATAATATATAATATATATAAAGTAAAAGATATGTTAAAAAAAAGTGAAGTAAAGTCCAACAGCTTCCTTTCATTCGTCTTCCTTCAAAAGCCAACTTCGAAGTTTTTTTTTTCCTTCTTGTTCATCTCTGCCACTCCATCTTCACACCAACAAAACCTTAACTCCTTAATTTTCCAGCCAAATCAACCCACAAATTCCTTTCATCTTCAAGGCTAAGGTCATTTTTTTTTTGAAGTTCTTACTCATGTTACATGGATTTCTTTCTCTCTCTAACTCAATCTTCTCTCTTTATTTTCATGATCAAGCTTCTTGTCACCAAGAACCTTCACCAAGTTTGGTTTAGACATCAATATCCAACTCCTTTCCACTACTTGGTATGAATTTTTAACTTGTTTCAAGGATTCAACAATTTTGAAATTCTAGGTTTGTTTTTAGGGAATTTAGAATTCTGAAAATTATGATTAATTCTTTGTTTAACAATTTAGTTAGGCTTAAAATGTGTTGAATTGTTGGGTTTAGGTGGGGATTTAGAAAATCCAAAGGGGGATTTGTTCTTGAAATAGAAATTGGAAAGAAAGCAAAACATGGAGAAGTGAGAAATTTTAGAATATGGAAATTTTGAGATTTGAATCTTAGAAGTTTGAACTTGGGGAAATTGAATTGAGTTTATTTTTATGAAATAGGTTAGAGAATTTACTTGGAAAAAGACTTGGTTCGGCGATAGAGATTATGCGTTGTCGACAAGAGGTTGGGATTTCTCCTTCTTTGGTTAAATTCTTCTCGTTCCTCAAAAGCCTTGAAAGTTGTTTCCTCGAAATGTTCTGTATCGTATTAATTGTTATAAATTCATTTGGGCTACTCTTGATTTGTTAAATTTGATTGTTTAATTTGTTTGATTGTTTTCTTCATGTGATGTGCTTATGTGATATAGCATTTAAATGGTTTTTTAATGTGCATTTAGTGGCATGATGGATCACCGGGCAAGGGGCTCGGGTGTTTCCATGTTTAGGAAGGATGTTTCGGGGTTGAGAATTCCATTAAGATATGGATTTGAGAAATTGGAAAGGTTCGACGGATTTACACCTTCTTCATGGATTTACCGTGCTGACCGATTTACGGTGCCAGTGAATATGAAGTAGGGTACGGGTGTGAGAGCGATCCACATTCCTTCGGAGTCATGGGATGGGTGTTCGGAGGTTCAGATGGGTGTACGGAGACATTTTTCTACATGGCATTTTGATGCATCCATTCTGTTCTTCACATTTCCGCCTTGTTTTGACATTCTTATTTGATATCCCTACTGAGCATTCGGCTCACCCTATTTATTATTTCTCCTTTCAGGTGAGCCAACTACTAGTACAGATCCTCCAGATCAGCAGGACGGGGCGTGACCATAGTGGCCCGGTTTAGTAGAGTCATCTTGGGGTGTGCTTCGTTGTTTGTTTCCTTCATTTAAGTTATGGTACTTGTTATGGTAAGTAGTTGGATACTTGTGCTGTTGTGGCTATTTTGGAAGGGCAAGGAAGGGACGCCGTGTGATCGGGACTCCTGTGCCATATATATATGTATGTGAGTGTTGTGGAACCCCTGAGGGGCTTTTATTGTGAAGGGTGTATGTAGTTTGCTGGATTGGTTATAGAAGTGCGCATTTATATTTTGTGCAGGGTGGCATTCTCCAATTTATGGGGAGATGCTGCCGAAATTTGTTGAAATGTTATGTCAGTTTGTGACGTGTCAAGTGTGTGTACTGTGTCTTTCGTCGTTTAGGTCACGCTCCGCGGATCAGGGCGTGACATGGCCATCCACTAATATCCCACTTTAAGAATCGAGGGAACAGTCCAACATTTATGGGGGTGAAAAGCTGGCTCTGTTCACAAAACGAATACTAGAAAAAAAAAATTAACTAGATTATATGAGGTTCAAAAAGATAAAATTGTCAACTATGATTATGCTTACCGAGAAAACGATCGCACATCCAATGACTTTTCTCGGGTCAGTGTGATTCTTGTTGACTGATTCCATAAGGTGGTCAGCTATGGCTTTTGACCAATTGTAGCATTTTACTGAATCTAGGTCATAAACGTAGTCCACAAATGCCCATGGTATTTGATCCGCTCTTCTGCACAAAAATAGGGTCAAGCAAGTGTACAGAATCAACAGTCGTGCTAGATCACATGCGTGCTCTTCTGTTTGTCCCAAAGCAGCTTTCTGAATTGCAGATTTTATGATCTTGCCTTTCATGTGAGCTACATCACTTTCGAAGCTCCATTTCACAAAGTCATTCTCGACTGGCTTTGAATTCCTCCCAATCTTGATATGGACAACTCCGGACTCCACACCAAATATCAAGCAAATATCATTCTTGTCAAGCACCAGCTTCTTGGAACCAATTGCAAATCTGCCAATGCTTTCATCGTAGCTACGGATAATCTCACAAATAAAATTCTCGTTCTTTTTAATCTTCAAAGTTTTGTTGTCCTCATGCCTTAAGCTTGACCACAAGTAGTAGAATGGGCTCTTCTGGAGTATTGTTTCTTGCTGCTTATTCAGTTTCAAGGTCTCTAGAATTGTCTTGAGAGCACCAAGATTAGATTTGAACTGCATTTCTGTCCGTGGTTTACGTGCCTTTCTCTTAGGAGTAGACGCTTTTATTTTCACAGATTTATTTGAGCTACGTTTGGATCGGGTTGAACTCTCTTTCGTCATCTACAAATAAACAATTGAAACATAAATTAAACTTTAAGATCGTTACATTTGCCACGTCAATGTAATTATAAATGAATGATAGAATCACAATGTAAATACATTTCGAATCACATCAAGTGACAATGTAAATACAACATGAAAATGCCAGAACATATGTCACTGCAAGTGTCCAAGGTGAAACATATTCTTTTACGTGGGAAAATGAACTTGTACAATTATAGCAGTTATAAGACAATGTGACCAACTAACTATCACACATAATTAAACCACATTGTATTACAACCAAGGAACTACAATGTCGCAATGTTAGAAACTTATTCACATGGCAATGTAACAATGTCGTGTAAAAATAGCAGTCACCAATATATTACCACACATATTTACACTGCCATCAACTGAGACCATCTAAAATTGTGCACCCACAATATAAACATTTATAGCATCTCACAAGTTTGAGGACTCAATGGAATTTATATTAATTGCAGCTCAATGTTTATGTGTTTAGAACAATGTTCTTTAACAATACCATGTCATAAATGGCTACATTTATACATTGTCCCTCTTCTCTTGTTAATTCCCAATTGATAACATGTAATATCCAGCAAAATTTCATAACAAAAAGATATATGATCCACATTGTTAAGACAACTACTATCACACCTAATTACACGATTCAAAAGCTGAATTAATTTCTTTACAAAAACAAAAAACCCAATGTAAAAATCTAGTTACCCGAATGGTAACCAATTTACTACCACACTTAATCAAACTGTCTCAAACAACAATGCATTTATAGACCCCAACACTTCCACAAATCAATGCAATTTATATTCATTGTAGACAAATGTTCAACACATTAGCAACATGGTTCATGCCAATATAAAAAAAAAATTGTACACACTGTTAACACAGTCAATTCCACACATAAATAAATGGCTAAAAACATGTTATAATTTCTGAAAATATCACATAAAAATACTGTAATACTGTTCTGAATTCTTAGTGTAATATCACACATTAAAACACTACTGTCAACTGAACCCATTTAAAAAGGCAGACCCATACCTCAATATTTACGCGTGGTGCAAACTATTGTAAAACACAACGAATTTCAGAGTTATTTTTATAAACGCCCACAAAAAGCACTTCGCAAAGAACCAATGCAATAAATGAGGGCATAAATTTGGCTTTCCCCTTCCCGCAGTAAACTCATCAGCGATGACTATTTTGGACTCTATAACCATTTCAGTAAAACAAAAACCATAACTGTGTAAAAAGTTCAAACCTTTAACAACTTTAAGCGATATTAGCTGTTGTGGGTTTTCGAAAAGTAATCCACGAGTCGTTTACAGCACCGTCAGCGTAAGTACGATCTCACCGGAAAGAAACATGTTTCATCTCCGGAAGATCAGAGAGAGACTCGAAGAGAGTGCAGACAGCGGGTGAAATGTGGCAACTCAAAACTTATTGTGGTTATAAAACTTTTTGGGCAATGTAATTGTGGTTAAATTACACTCGGTAATTGTGTCGGAAATTGTTTGAAAAGTGGGGCAGTGTTTTTCAAAAAGTAGGATTTGAAATTGCTGAGTCATACATGCCACGTAGATTAGGGACCTCTATGTATACTAACCTTATGTACCAGTAGTACTACCGATATTTTAATCCTTCTTGCTTGCTTATCTCATTTGTTGGGTTTCTCCCTTTTGTCCAAATATTATTGTACATGGGGAGATCCCATAACACCTTGCTTGTGTTTAACTCTTACGATACTGATTTATGTGCACTCTAATTGTGTTCCTTCAGACTGTGCTCTCTCTTACCTGACATTATGATTTCCGAGGTACTCATCTTCCTCCTACCTCATGTGCACGAAACCTGGGCTTGATGCAATAAAATTACAGCAGGAGGCTTGGCTCTGCTGTAATATATTTTTGGGTATTAAATTACTTTTTTAAAAAAAATTATAGGTGCCTAACGAAAATTGAGATAAAATGTTTCAAATTTATAACGATTCAGAATTATCATGTATCTTTTACTAGCTATTTGATTTTACAGTTAGACTTATAATCTCGATCATAATATATTTATAATTTTTAAAAAATAAAATAAAATTTTATCGTACCCTAAAACACCCTTACAGCAGACCACGCGCTCCATGATCACACTGCGGTGAGAGCACATGCAATGATTTATTTATTGTTATCCCCATTAAAATTATTTGTGGATCCCATTTTTATCACAAATAAATTCAAACCACACACATACTTCAATACAGTCACATCAGCAAAACATATATTTTAATACAGTCACATCAGCAAAACACATATGTCAATTATTCATTTCTCCATTATTCAAACCAACTATTTTCCTTTCCTACATCATTTCCATAATAAAATTACACAAAAATCAAAATTGATCTTAACAAAACACAAATTTCAATACAATCATATCAATAAAATACATTTTTTAATACAGCCACATCGACAAAAATATACATTCCAACAATATTTAATGTCCCCGTTAAAAAAAACAGACCATTCCATCTGAGTTATAGCAAATAATGTACTGACATTTCTGTTCCGCCACGTGGGTACAAGGATTCCCAAATGTTTAATGTGGGCCCACTCATTGAATACTGGGTCCCGTATCTAGCTCATTCTGGATTAGGGCATAACCGACTTTGACTTTCAATGTGATGCATTTCGTCCAGCTAAGTACTCTTCCTTTTCCTTCTACTAATGCCCTGCTTGGATAACAGGTTTCCACTGGAAATCAGGGTTTTTTTAAAAGTAAGGGTTTTATAAACCCATGCTTGGATAAACTTTTCACTCACTGGTTTTGGTAGGTTTTAAAACCAACCAAAACCAGTGTAATACAAAAACGAGGGGTTGAGAAAACACGCCGAATCGGCGTGTTTTCACTGGTTGTTAAAATTTCTCTCATCTTTGCCCTTGACCTACTGATACACACACGGGACTTCTCTATTTCCTTTCTTCCCAAGGTCGGCCGCTCTTCAAATTCTGATTGAAGCGACTAGAAATCTCTCGCAAGGTACGTCGATTTCGTTTTGACCCATTTCGTTTCTCCTTTTATTTCGCCGTCGATTCCCTTTTATCATTGCACGGCCACTAATTGGAAGTTTCTTGTATCATTGCAGGCCTGATTTGGTAGACTTCTTAGAAGTTCATTTTGAGGCTTTTTGACAAGGTTTGTTTTCTCTCTCAAGGTACGTCGATTTCATTACTGATGGGCTACTGAAGTTTAGGTGTTGTTTGTTTTTGTTACTATTTTTGTTTATGTGTCCCTGAGCTGAGTATTGGACGATTTAAGGTTAACAATGAGGTCTTTTCATGTTTCTAGAACTGGTTCTTGTTGATTGTGTGAAATTTGTGTTCTCGTCTTGATTTGCTACAGCTCATGTTAGTGAAAATCATTTATGCCTTTTGATTTAGTGTTAGTTGAAATTGGTTGTTGATTAATCAAAAAGCCCTCAAAGTGAACAGAGGGGGATCTCTTCTTCTTCATACTTTGGAATTGGGATGTTTGTGCTCCCAGGTAACAGAGAAGGCATAAAAAAAACCCCTTCGTAACCTTTCCCCCTCAATTCATGATGCATTTCTCCAAAAATGATTTTCAATCATTTGCTTGCTTTCATGGACATTTATTTTTCTATTATGTTTGATTGCCTTGACAAGGTTTCAGTTTTGTTTTATATTTAATTTTACTTTCCATGAAAATGTGATAAACTTGGGTTGAAAAACTAGAGAGTACAACAATCATTCTCAATCCTTCTGATGCCAATAACAAATTGTTTTCCCATTCAAGTCTTTATTGAAAGCATGCTTCTTTAAAGCTCTTTGACTTTGCCCTGTTCACCAGGTTACTAATATAGTTGTGAGGCTTTAGCATGTTTTAGCATGTTTTGTGATTTTAGTAAGTAGAAAATTTGACTTCTAATAACTTCCTAGAAGCAACTAATTATTGGTACTAGTCGGTTGCTGCATAACATACAGTATTTTGTACATGTCCATTAATTAATGAACATGTGGGAGATGTATTATAGTAGCTATCATTTTTCTAAATGCATTTAGCTTGGGAGATAAAGCTGCACACACGTCATTTTTAGAACAAATGTTAGCTTACAATGAAGAAATGGCAGCAAGGCTAAAGCTGCTAAAACTTATTCATTTTTATTTCATTAATTCATTTTCATGAAAATGCAGGTCTGTTGGAGGAAAATTTGCTGCCTATGGATTACATTGACGAATTATGTTGGTTTACATAGAATGAGAAATCTGTCACATATCAAAACTGTCACATATCTGAAATTGTTCTTTTAATGTTGTTTTATGAAGCCAAGGATTCATAATATTGGAAGTTTGGTTGTATATGTTGCGTCCCAGCTGAATATTGTTAGATAAAATAGTCCACTTGTCATTGGAATGGTTGAATTTGTCACAAATAGACATGAGAAGTTTACCTCAAGAAAGAAAAATGAAGTCAGATCAAATTTGTGGTTGTTTTTAATGATGTTTTGATAACAAATGTGAATTGTTCCAAAAGTGCAAAAATACATAATTGAATGTAGCAACAAGGTGTCGAGGAAATGGACATTTGAGTTGTTGTTTTGTAATGACATATGCATGATGAAACATAGATATAAACATGATAAAAACTTCAAATACTCAAAAAGGTAGAATTGTAATTTAATAGTTTTTAAAACATCTAGAACCGATGCTTTACGATCTTCCCAAGCACTGGAATTGACTGTTTTTAAAATCGTTATTAAAAACACCCAAAACCGTTACCTTCATAACCGGCCAGAAATGCTACTTTAAAAACACTTCATTTCCACTGCCCTCACTTTTGCCAAGCAGGGCCTAATAAGTAAAAACAAAAACATCAAGATTTAAGATATTTTTGAGATATTCCAGGAAGGAAATCGTTGTGGTATTCCAGGAAGGAAATCTTTTTTGTAGCCGTTTGTAGGATCCCGATACCTAAGGAAGGAAATCATTGTGGCATTCAAATTCAAGGAAGGAAATCTTTTTGTAGCCGTTTGTTAGGATACTAGCCGTTTAAAGGGAAAGATCAACTCTCGTGATAGTCGAAGAAGGAAACATTGTGCGTCTCTGTTCGATTTATAAATATGGAGAGCCCTCTTTTGGGCGGAGAGAGTAGCGGGACCAGTAGAAGAGATCGTCCGTTCAATCGTCGCTCCGATGCCATCGCTTACGGTTCGCCTTATCAGAAGGGCGCTGCTCTCGTTGATCTGGTCTTCCAAAACTATCATTCAATTCTCTACTGTTTTTTGAAGTTTGAATACGGTCTCTTCTTCTTGTTCTAGTTTGGATCATGTTGTTGCTTGTTTTCGATGAGTACTGTGTCCTGTTACTGTTCTAGTTTGGGTCTATGTATTGTTGTTCTCGATGAATATTTTAATTCTGCTATGATTTGATGATCTTGGAGTGAGGCGTTTTGGCGTCACAAGTGTTACATTTTTCAAATGTTTTTGACTCTTCCGTAGTGTTTCCCACACCCCCTACTTTTACTGTGAACTGTAGTAACATCTGATTCTGGTCCTCATTTGTTTTGGCTTCTCTCCTAATCGATTTACTCGTCTCTTTGAAGTTGTTGTTGCTTATGTTGTTTCCATAGAGAACTTTTGGTGAATTTTGTTACGACAGGATTTTAGATTCATTAACCATCATGATGAATCCTTTAAGGTATGGCATTTATATAACTAGTGATTAAACTTGTTCTGTATGAGAGCAGAATCGCCGTAGAGTCAGTGCCTTTGTGAACTGCAATAGCATCTGGTTTTCAAATTTTTTTTTTTTTTGGTTTCTCTCATAGTTGACTTATTATTTTGAAATTTTTGTGGGTTTGGCTACATATGGATTTTCAATTCGGTCTCCATATTGATGAATACTATAAAGTATAATATAAATGTGAATATAAGGATTATTGGTGTTCGAAATTGGAATCTTGTGCCTGTCTGTGGTTATTTTTCTATTTTTTAAACTTGTCAATATTGGCATAATTCACCATCCTATAAATGTCATTCCATTCTTGAACTATTCTCCTCTTGATTATTTCATGAATCAAACACAGAAAAGAATTTGAATCATTCCGATCTCTTATGATGCGTACCAAATAGCATATTTTAGTTTTGTCTTAATACTTTTCCTGTACAAAACATTTTGTTAAAAAAATTGCAACGGCAAAATGAGGTCGAAGTCTGAAAATGTCTTCTACAGGAAGGAGATTGAGTAGGTTTACCTGAGCAAATTCTTGAACGATCCAGCTTTCAGAGTGCTGTGAATTTCTACTTCATCTTCGTTCGTTTTGATCTCATTTGGACTCTCAATTATTTTGCATTGATTGCCTTAAATTTCTTTGAGGTTAGTGTAGTTGTCAATCACTGCTTGCAGTATTGCTCTTTCCTGGTCGCCATTTAGTCAATAGAGAAGAAGATAATGAATAGAAGCATCTGAGTGCTGTCAAAAGGTATACAAAGAATTCTGTCAATATGATTTAATTCATTATTATTTGCCTGGTTTTCTGTGCAGAAACCATTGTGGTGTCAAAAGGATCCTTATGATCCTTGTAAGGACAGGGACTACTACTATCTTGGGCAGTTGCCATACTTTTCTTCTACAGAGTCTCTTATTTATGAGGTATAACTGAAGATGTTTACCTGCATTTTTTACTTGTAAGCAACTAATTACTTCTGGTGGTTCCTTTAACATGTCAGGTCTATTGGGCAAGATATAGCTAGAATCTGAATGGACGATGTTTGTTTTTATTTTGCATATTTAAACTGTACTTGGCCTTTATGTACATAAATTAACAATATGTTGTAAACTGCTAACTTTTCATACGTATGAGTAGGTGGTGGACAGTCTTGCTCCTGCCCTTTTTATGTATATTAATTGGCAATAATTTTACGACTTAGTTGTACTTGGCCTTTATGTACATAAATTAACAATATGTTGTAAACTGCTAACTTTTCATACTTATGAGTAGGTGGTGGACAGTCTTGCTCCTGCCCTTTTTATGTATATTAATTTGCAATAATTTTACGACTTAGTGGAACTTTGTTCATATTCTATTGATAGATAAAAAATTGTGGTCTATGGAGAGATTTTGCATGTCTTACATGCTTGCTACAATTCCATGTATCTTATTTTAAATAAACAAACCTTGTCTTTGCTTATTTTGATCATAATGATGAAATAGAAAGTTAAAGGACTGTAGAGAGGGGGATGGTGGGGTACTAATTGAGGATAACTTAAGGCAGTGGTTTATAATATAGTTTGTTCAACTACATGGGATCAGTTACTATTTTACCTTTCCAATGCACACAGCATTATGTATTTGAGATATGACCCTGTCCAAGTTGCCTGAGTTTCTGCTTTCTTTTGCAGGGAGTAGCTCTTTTTATACTCACTATACACTCATTGTTTCCAATCTCATATGAGGGATTCCATATCTACTGGAAAAATCCTCTTAATCTATTAAAGGTACTTGGTTGTGCATACTTATGTTTTTTTTTCTTCCACTGTATCTGTGGATGCTGAGGAGATTCGTTATATGACCTGTCAGATAGGTAAAAAATTAATAGGTTTCTAACATTCTAATCCTCTTCATTTAAAATTTATTTTTCGCAATAGTGTTTCTGTGCCTAATGTTGACTTTTTACAGTTTTACATCTCATCTCTGCATCGGGGAAAAGGGAGATAGTGTACTTTTTGCCCTCTGAGCATCATCATTGTCGCAAATTTTCTTATGTCAAATTAATTCATAGATGCATATATATCCCTTATTTTCTTTTTGCCATCAATTTACAGTGCAACATGTTGCAGCACCTACTTACTGGCTTGTGGTCTGTCATGACACTTGACTGTTATGTGCCATAATCGTTATCCCTTTGCTGCCAGCCAGCCTGCCTGGCCCAGTCACCATATAAAGACCTTGGAAGTTTTATCACCTGCATTGTTTTCTCTTAAAACTTCTCATTATAAACCTCAGTCTAACAAGCACAATACTCTTTTCTTTTTTCTTTTTTTTTTAAATCTGAGATTTTTTATTTTAAATCTCTGGCTCTTATTTATGGCTAAAGGCAGGTGATCATCCCGGGTGATAATATCATATTTAGTGTCAGTGAATTCCACTTTAGGTGATTAAATTATCAAACGTTCTTATACATGGTTGTAGATTCAGAAAAATGAATTAAATGGCATAAAACTATATTAAAACTATAAATATGTAAAGATTGTTGTAAGGCTATAACAACTATTTCAAGCATTCGATTTTATGTTTTAGATGTTCAAGAGAATTTTGCGACTGTTACGTCCGCAATCATAGTGGCCATTTACGATAATTGTAGTGCTCAACCACATTGCGATCACAGTTTTTATAATCTTTAGTTTTCTACTTTTATGAATAGATAGTAAGATGGTGAAATCCATTCATATGACTAAAGAAATTGTCATTCTCTTTTCATATGAATAGGCTTTATGATCTCTCTCTTTCTCTTGATTTGATTTCTAAAACTTTCATCCTTCAACATCCCATTGACTTGATGTTACTAGTTCTTCAATCCATAGCACTGCTTTCTCCGTTTTATGGTAATGGATTTTCTCTTTTTAACCGAAGAACAAAAAACTTCTTAATGGTTTGACAGTTTCTAATGATATTGGGTTGAATTTTTCAGGTTGTTGGCCTATTAATTTTGGTTACTGATCTAGTGGTTTATGGTCTCTATTTGTCTCCAGTGGCCTTTGAATCTCTTCCTTTCAGGATTGCACCTTATGTCAGAGTTATTTTTTTTGTATCAAATATTAGGTATGGTATGATTATAAGGATATTTGGCGATTTGCTTTAGTCAGATAAGTTCATTTTGGCATGTACACGTAAGCTTGCAGGTATTTGCGCATTATCTGAAATATCAAATTGTAATGTTAGAACCGGTCCCGGGGGGGGGGGTGGGGGGTTAGGTAAAGGAAAATTAACTCTTGCTCCTTTCTAAATGTTGGGAAAAGAAGAACGATAAGTTGAACATGGTTAATAAAAATTAGTGGCTCTTCCAGTACAATCAACTTATTAACGGAAATGATGGTCTCTTAATTTTTTTTTTGTCTCAGATATTTCAGTTTACGTTGATTTATTTATTTGTTGTTTTATCTTGATCTCAGGGAATTACGAGAAAGCATCCTTGTCCTTGCTGGAATGCTTGGCACATACTTGAATGTTTTGGTTTGTTCTGCATCTTTCATTGTGCCTTTATCTCAATTGATCCAAGAGTTGACAATGACAACTCCTGGAAGTTCATAAACATGTTTCATGTCAAATATTTGAATTTGGATGACTTAAAAATTCCTATGTGTCCTTGTTTTGGGTTTAAGATATTAAATTGCTGTTTGAGCACATTTGCAAAAATTTCTCATTTCTTTCCTTATTGTGGCTGAATTTATTGTATTGCAGGCTTTATTTATGGCTCTTGTTTCTTGCATTTTCCAGTTGGGTGGCTTATGTCATGTTTGAAGACACCCAGCAAGGGAAAATGGTTTTTACTTTCTATGGTGTTACATTGTATCAGATGTTTATTTTATTTACCACATCGAACAATCCAGATGCATACAAGTAAGTGGGTCTTTGAAGATGGATTTGTGATTTTTCCCTTTGTCATTGGATTTCATTTCCATTTCTGTTTATAACTTAATGTTTTCCTGCCTTAATTGTGTGTGTGTTCTTTTTGGGGAGGTAAGGTGGTCAGCGAAGCTAGATGCATCTCATTTTGTTATTGCCACTAAAGTTACAAGCCCATTCTTTGTTCTTATTTATTTCTGGGAAACAGTCAAACTAGTTTCTACCTATCAAATATCCTCCTAATACTGAGTCTCAAAGTTCCCAAAAAAATTAACAAGGGTACTGTCCTAAAAGAGATGGTTAAAATTTCCTTGTAATTGATATATTTGGCAAGAGTTGATTGATGAATAGTTGTTTTTAAATATGACAGAAAACTTTTACTATAGAGTTTGATTTGAGGAAGATTCCTGCTTGGTATATTTGCAACAAGTAAATGAAAAAAGGTCAAATAGTTGATTGTTTAGTCAGATTAAATGTCTTACTTCCATTGGAATTCTTTGCTGGACCCGATAGATCTCACATTCATGCAGAGTGTGGAGTTATCTTCCATGTCCTATCATTTATTGAAGATTCGATGTGACAAATGTCACGTCTGCACAAATAGTAAACCATATTGATGATTCGCTTCTCAAAGATAGGCTATGCGAAGAGGAACATTACCTGAACAAATGTTCTTTGGGAAAAAAGTAAAGGAAAAAGCTGGCTAGGCAAGATGAAGATATTGAAAATGTTACTGGGTGTGGATTTTGGAAGAGTTTCATTGAATACACAATACCCATAGTTGGGGACATTGGAGAAGACGGGTCTTTTATTTAAGGAACTATTTTCAGCTTCTGAATCTTCACTGTCTGCACAATTTTTCCCACAGCTCTTTTGCATATTAGATTATGACGTGTTCCATTGAAATGAGAGATGTTACTTGATGATGTGAATATTTATTAAAGTCTGAAAGCTTTGCAGAACTCAAGATTCTCAATGCTGGGTACGAAGATAGAATGTTGAGCACAGGACTTATCTCATGCTTCAAATTTTCTTGCCAAAGTACATTTCCAAAAAATTTAACGAGGAGCATATGGATTAGAAATTTAGAATGGCTTTGTATATTAGATTTTTTTATGACATGCTTGCCTCTTGTAGTTCTTTATATGAAATTTGTTAGATACCTTTCTAGTTTTGGGACTATATTTTTCCCGGAGTTAATTAGGTAAAAATGGAATACTTGACCCCCTTGGATTAACATTTTTCTTTTATTATTTCATACATATGATATGGCCAAGGGTTGAAGAGTCAAACCTAGATTATGAGGTACGGGTTGATAGGTCTAGGTGAGAAGGAAGTAATTATTAAACAAGGGAGGGAATTCTGTGTCACTCTGTAACTTTTGAAGTATGCCATTAATTTTGCTTAATAAATTGCGTATTTGTTTCTTTGGTTGTTGTCAAACTAACCCAGCCTAATGCCATTCCCATCGGCCATCCCATTCAATATATGTTCCAAGCAGACGAATAGGAAAAGTTGTTATTTACGAATTTATAATCTATTTTAACAAATTGGAGTGATAGTATTGTCCCACAGTTTTTATTTACGACTTTATCATCTATTTTAACAATTTGTGGAGTGCTAATACTGTGCCTCAGTTTCGTTGATGCGTATTTGGTGGAGTTTCTGTTCTCTTTTTTATAGCTGAAAATGAATTCTCTACCATTATTATTTTCTTCTCAGGCAATCCAGGTGTGGTACTCACTGTTTTTTGTAGTTTATGTACTATTGGGAGTGTACTTTGTCACAAACTTGATCCTTGCCGTTGTTTATGACAGATTCAAAGGTCAGGCAAAGTTTTTCTCATTTTATGTTATGTTCTTGTAAATGTGAAGAATGGCACAAGTGCAACATGCTCATCATGTTATTTGTTGTGATTAACTAATTAACGAATGTCTCACTAATAAAATTTTATAAGCCTTTCCTCGGATAACCACGAGTATGATAAATTGAACGTTCTTTTGACGTGGAAAAAAATACAGTGAATATGCTTTCATCTTGTTATGATGTAGCTTGCAAAACAAGTTTCTAATATGGACAGTATGAGGAAAAAGAAGCTGGGGAAAGCTTTCAATCTTATTGATAAGCAGGTAAGCACAACACTTAGCTCCTCTTCAGCTTGCTTTTTATTAGCGTTATTGATATGTTTCACATGGAGGCTATATCTCACTTTTCAAATATTAATTCATTGCTTTATTGCTTTACATCTAACCGTGAAGAATATGGTTTCACATAATCTGATGCTTCTATAAATTATTTCATAAAAAAGTCTGGAATAAGTTAAAAAGCAATCAGTTAACATCCACAGGTCTACAGGAACCTGGACAGCAATTATTTCCACTTTTTGTTTTTTAGTTAAATCTTCTTTTTCCTTTTCCCTAGTGTCTGTTAACTTAGTTTCCTCGATGGCATTTTAAACATGGTTAAAATGTAGGTTGAGTAAAAGGAGCTAGGAATTCAGTCAAAGTAGTTTGGTTAGTGTAACAAGGACCTTGGAATCCTTTTCAGCTTGCTTTTTTTTTATCAGCGTTATTGATATGTTTCACATGGACGCTATATCTCACTATTCAAATATTCAATCCATTGCTTTATCGCTTTACATCTACCTTAAGGATATGGTTTTCACATAATCCGATGGTTCTATAAATGATTTTTGTAACAAAGTCTGGTTTTAAGGAATATATCCTGCTGAAATAAGTAAGAAAGGAATCTTTTAACATCCACAGGACTACAGGAACCTGGACAGCAATTATTTCCTTCTTTTTGAGTTAAACTTCTTTTTCCTATTCCCTAGTGTTTGCTAACTTAGTTGCCTCGATGGCATTTTAAACATGGTTAAAAAGTAGGTTGAGTATAAAGGGAGCGAGGAATTCTGTCAAAGTAGTTTGGTTAGTGTAACAAGGACCTTGGAATGTATTAGAATTGATGAAAGCTTACTCTTAGTTTATTTTATCTTTCTACTCAGTAATTTATTTGTATCTTTTTATTTTTAAAGCTACTATCGTGAATTTGTTTACTTTGGTTTGCTCTGAGCTTTCTATTGTATGATATTTATTGAAAAAAATTTAGCTATATATGGTACTTTAGAAACACCAATGGTTTCGACTAAAGTAGAAGGAATGCAAACTTTGTTGTCTGGTTATATGCTATATTGTGAGATCATTATGCAGCATAATAATCCTAGACAAATTGGAGGGCATTGTCAATGTTGTCCCAAAATCAATTTGTCTGATTTTGGGCCGTTTTGTTTGTTGTGGTTGTGACAGACGCTTAAGAATTTAAGAGTATGGAAGATGAGGCTCCTTATGCCCTATTAACACAATTATTAGATGATAAATTTGGTTTCCGGATGTGACTAAATTTCTGTAAATTCTGATTGTCTATTGATAGTTTTTTATTACTTCCTAAGGATACTGTTTTTGTTTTATTGATTAGAGACAATTCAATACTTTGCAATATTCATTTAGCGAGATCTACACAAAGCCCTGTTTTCTCATGCCTTGGCAGAATGCTGGATCCCTTAATAAGGAGCAATGCATTCAACTATTTGAAGAGCTGAACAACTACAGGTTAAATGCTTCCACAGTCTGATAGCTTTTAAAAGATGGGGCTTCTGCCTCTTTATTTGTAAGGGAAGTGAATGTTGTCATTTTGTGAGAGGTTTTGGTTTCTAACTTTACATGTTTTAAACAAAAGCAGAAAAATATTGCTTGATAATTGAATAGCAATTGTGTTAGACCTGGCTTTTCCATCATTTTCACCAGTTCACTTTATTCTCGTGTTAAGAATACAATGCCTGATGTAGTTGTGTTTGTGTTTATGTTGAAAACCAAAAGTCCGTAGCCAGAAATGGGTAAAATTCAAGGGCGTGTATGCCTGTTTTCTCCTTTTGTCTGATTGATATATCCTAATGATGCTTTTGAAACCAAATTGAGTTTTTAAGATATTCTTGAATCGTCCTTAACTTTTCTCTATTGTTGAAGGGGGAGTAATTGTTTCCTTTGCTCCAACTGTATCTCCACCCTTTTGTGCTGATAATTGTGACAGGAAAATATGGTTTTCCACATGTTAATATGGCTGTTTGTACATGAAATCAACTTCTATTCCATTATCAACATTTCTGTTTCTGTATCTTTGTCATGATTGTGATAGTGGTATTGTGAATATGCAAGTTACATTTTTTATCTATATTGTTGTAGGAGTTTGCCAAAAATGTCAAGAGAGGAATTTGAGTTGATATTTGATGAACTGGATGATAGTCACGACTTCAAGGTATGATCATTCCTTTAAAATTTTGGTTGAAATAAGTACTGGAAATGGTTATTCCTCGTCACCATTGTACAGATTTTGTGGGACTTAATCCTAGATTGAACCAAAAAAAGGATGAAAGGGCGGTCTCTAGACTAGTTAAGTGTTTTCTAGTTTTTAAATAATGTGTTTCTATATGCAATTCAGTTAGCAACTTGAAAAAGGGCTCTACTAGTCAATATATAAACAAATAGAATTGAATGGAATTTATGTCATAACTTAAAGTTTCTCAAGAAAATTTTCACCTAATTTCTGAGAAGTTGCCTTTTAGCTTCAGTATTTTCCCTGGCTCGACAATAGTATTGCAAATATCTAGTGTCCAACAATGATTTCTATTTAATCCTGTGAAATTTTTCTATAATTTCTTGGATCCTCTTCTTCTGCATAAAAGATGGGTATATTTGTGGTATGAATTTGACCTCTATGTGCAGTAAATGAATAACTTCTTGTGATCGTTAGTTTTGTAGTGAACTTATTTGATATTAAATTCCTAAATCTTCCATGGCTTAGAGCTTTAATAAACTACTTGGTCAATGAGCATGAGATCCAATATTTTCACATCCATTATCTTTGGATAGTTCGACACAATGCATTGTCTTGACTAAGCATGTCTTTTGTTCATTTTGTGTTTGTTCACTGAAACTGAGCTAGGCTTTTATGCACTGATGGCCGAGAATTGATGTAATGCTTATGATATCTTTTGTAATAATGCTAATAGTGCTTCAGAGCATTTATGTAGTTCTAGGGATTATTGAGACAATATTTTTCATGGCTTCATATCTGTTTCTTGTCTGAAAGAGGTGTTAGGAAGCTATTTCCGGCCAAGAATTGATGTAATGCTTATGATATCTTTTGTAATAGTGCTTAATAGTTCTTCAGAGCATTCATGTAGTTCTAGGGATTATTGAGGCAATATTTTTCATGGCTTCACATCTGTTCCTTGTCTGAAAGAGGCGTTAGGAAGCTATTTCCAGTGCAATAATTATCTCCTAGTCTCATCTGTTGTAAGATACGAGTTTATATTATTACTATATGGACTTGTATTCTTTATTATATTTTGCAATTTTCTGGTCCAATCCGATTTTAATTATGATCTCCAAATTAGTCTCTTTTAAAATCTGCCTTTATGTAGTTATTTTAAGCAGTGTTTGATTTCTGTAAATCCCTGCTGGCATGCTGACTCGTTTAATTTCAACTGATGACATTTGGGAATTATATTATTTGGATACTATTATTTAATGTTAATTTCTCTCAAATTGTTTGTAGAACTTAAATGTTTTCTCTCATTTGTAGATCAACTTAGATGAATTTGCTGGCCTCTGTAATGCTATTGCCCTCAGATTCCAGAAGGAGGATTCTGTAAGTCAGTGTTGCTATTGTATTGGGAATAATGCTTTCTGCTACCATTTCTTACACCATCGGTTCTGGTTGCAGCTATCATGTTTTGAAAATTTTAGCGCATTATGGTTGAAATTAACTTTTGTCCCATATTGCATCTTTCAAAGACGATCTAAAAACCAAGCCAGCCTTACTGATTTCACTGGTAAAACCTGATCTAGTTGACCTCTCAGGTCAAAGTTGTTCCCCAAACCTCGAAGACAACAGGACCAGTCACAGTTGCTTGGTTTGTGGCTTGTATGCAATAATTGTAAGCATAAGAAAATATTATTCAGAAGCACTTCTACTAATTTATTTAAAATCTCTTTGGTGGTGACTGGAGCCATTGATTAGGAACTGAAGGCTTGAAAGGTCTCAAGGTTAATTTTTATTCGAATTACAGAAAGATGGTTTACCTTTTTCACTTTGTTAACGAATTTGGAAATTAAAAAAAATAACCAAAGAGTGCTCGGTGGTGGAATTAACTTTGACCAACGATAGGCAGTTTACTTTGTTGGGATGTTATACTACTATCACCAGTTGCTTTAGATATTTTATGTTCCCTTTTCTTGCAAATATGTTGCACCCCCAGGTGCCTTTTATGGGCAGTATTCTCCTCTGCCATGCAGATTTTTTTTCCCTGTTGAGTTAGAATTTGAATGGCATAAAATATCCCACCCTGGTTTGTGAAATTTTGTTCACTCTTGAGTCATTTTTACAATTTTACTTTGGCAGTCTACCCTGTAAAACACTAAAACTTACCCCAAGTCCCTAAGACTTCATTCTTAATCTGGATATTTCAAATTAAATTACTTTTGGGGGTATCTAGAATGATTCAGTCTGATAGTAGTTGAATTGACACATATGCTTGTATTGGTGTGAAAAGGACTTTATTATGCATTTGCTTATTTTATAGGGTCTTATGTTTTTTTTGCATAGGCAGCACTTTACTTAGATTAAGTGGCATACGGGTTATTTTAAATCCTCAAAGGATTGGTATTCCTAGTGGGGATGCCCATGAATTTCAATTACTGGCGTTGGTTGCATGGGATCAAATGTGGCATTATAGAAATGTGTTGGTTCATGGGGGTTTGAGGATCAATTCTTCTCTACTGATATTTCAAATTTTCTCAATTCATGAACGCCATTCTCAAGCTTGGAGGAGTTCAGAGTCAAACGGGCCGGAGCAGTTGGTGTCTTGGTCTCCCCCTCTTGCGAATTGGTATAAGGCTAATTTTGACACTGCTCTTCATCTCAGAGTTTGTTCCTCTGCAGTTATTATTCGCAATGCTTCTGGGACTGTGATTTCTGCTGCTGTGACCAGCTCCTCGGTTGGATGCCACTGTTGGGGGGGAAGCTATGGCGTTACGGCTTGCTGTTGTTCAATGTGTGGAGAGTCAATGGTCTAATGTTATATTTGAGGGAGATGCTTTAATTGTTGTTAAAGTTGTTCATCATCCAACTTTGGTGGCGGATTGGGCTATCGAGAATGTGATTGAAGACATTTGAGGGAAGCTTACCAGTTTATCAAATTGGAGGTTGTTGAAAGTTAGCAGGCTTGAAAATGCTTGGGCGGATAAATTCGCCAAATGGGCCCGCTACCTTGAGTCTATCGGGTAGCATTCCCACTTCTTTTCTTTTGGAGTTTCAAAATTGGCTTCATAGTGGTTTTGATCCTCCTGATCATATGTTTGGGTTGGGAGTGGAGGTCTTGTAGTTTCTGTTTTCTCTTGCCATTTATAAAATAAAATAAAAAAAAAAAAAAAACTTTCTAGTACTGATGTGATCGTGATATTGTATTGCAGCTTGATATCAACAACAATTCTGCTCAGAAGGCATGGCAAGTTGTGGAGTTTGTTTTTGGTAAGCTCGGTACATTTATTTAATTTCTTCTTTTATACATTTCAGTAACTAGGTACGCTATCAAACGCGCAAGTAACATGATGGTGGGGAATGGCAAGCAGACCTAGCTGAAAATGATCAGGAGCAAAAATTGGCAGCAATTTACTCTCTGTGGTAGTGCTTACACTGGAACTGTCAAAGGAAAAAAAACTAGTGGATAGCCATTGCTTTGACCATATTTTTCCTCATACTTGTAAGCCGGTATTGAACATTATACTCATCTCAGTCAGTGATGATGGGAATTGGCTCATAATGATGCATCTTTGGATGATAAACCACGAGCAAAAGTCAGATTTTAATGTGAAACCTTCCTAGTCAACTGCTTTCTCTCTTCCCCTGGTTTGTTGCATAATGTCATAACAGTCCTTTATTATCTTATGCTCACTGATGATGTGAAAGTTTTCAATATTCCACTAGTATTTCCTGGCTCAGTTTTGTGTTTTCTAGTTCATGAGTTAGTTTTTCTCCTATAGGTTGGATTTACATGCTCGAAATGGCTTTCAAAGTGTATGCATTTGGATTTGAGAATTATTGGAGGGATGGTCAAAATCTTTTTGATTTTCTGATCACATGGGTAATAGGTAACTACAGAGTTCAGACTCTCATATTTGAGCTGTTTATGTTTTTCCTACTAACTCATTCAAGCAAATGCACAGATCTTTTTTCGATTATACTTTTTTCTTTTTGATAAGTTAGGAAATTGGAAAAGATGTATAGGAAGACTGTTGGTTTATTACTTATGGTTTTCAGCATATGCTGAGCATGTAAGAAGACCATAGACCAATTACCTCAAATAGCTTTTCTGCCTGTAAAGATTATCAATTGCTATCATTTTCCCGTTATGATTGCTCGATACGGTAACTGCGTTCGGGAATGGAATTGGATGCAACAACCATAACCTATCCTCCATGACCATTCCCTATTCAGTTGATTTCCTTTAATAACTTTCAAGGTGGATGCTGCACAGTGGTAAAGTAGCTTCACTGCAGTGGGTGGAGAAAAATACAGAGTTTTAGATTATTAGCTTAGCACTATTTAGTTCTGGGTTCCAAGCCATTGTAGAATAGAGACCATAAACCTTTCAACTTATTCTTGACATATCCTTGGGTCTCTTTTCATTGTTTCTGCTGTTGTACTTGCTTTCCTTTTGGGGCACCTTCTTGGTGCTTCAATAAATTTATTTTTCATTCAAAATAAGAAGTCCGGTTCAAACCACAAAAATCAATTCTTTCCACAATCTGGGGGCTAGACTCTGTGCAGTACATCTGCTTCTACTGAAACCATGGTGGCACAGTGGGCCCGCTGCATCACACAGAATTCTTTTTCGTTAGTTTGCTGAATTTTTTCTATTTTATCTTGAGTTTATGTATGTATGTATGTATGTGTGCTTCTGTGTGTGTGTGTTTGTTCTTTGCTTTGAAGTTGCTCTTGGTTTTTTTATTTTTTTTTTCCCTTTTCTTCTTATCTTTGTTAATTATATCCTTTTTTTTAACAGATATTTGTCAATTATATGCATTGGGGAAGAATCTTGAAAAAAATTACTCTGCACTTTTTTAATCCATTACTGGTAGTTGTGATATGAAGATGTTTTCTTATGTCTCTAATTGTTTTTCTTTTTATTATCTACAAAAAAGTCTCCTCACACTTCCAAATAAGCAATCACGAGATCTGGACAAATATCATTGTATATGGTGTTTGTTATAGGGATTTGTTTTTTCTTGGAAACTGGATATCCTTAGATTGAAATAGATGTACAATAATAGGTATCCCATTACAACCCTTACTAAAACCCCAAAATACAAAGTGGACAAAGTAGGGGTGGTTAAATAATACAAAATTTACCTCGGGTAGCAGCTAAAGCTTTTAGTATAGACGTTGTTTCACATGGTATTTGAGTCCTTGGCCCATGCGTAAGGGGAGTGTTAAGAGTAGCGGGTAAATAATAATAAGTTCACCCTTCCTAACAGTGTAAGCTTTTGGGATAGATGTATTTCTCATTGTTAATGCAAATTTTGATGGCAAGATCAAAGTTTTTACTTATCTTTGATTCTATATTTATGTTATTGCTTGTTGTGACTGACCATACAAGGCTGCATATCTTCAAAGCATCCAGTATTTTTTACTTATATTTAATTTGATATTTTTCTCATTATTGTTGGTGATAACATTCTCTATTCAATTATGCAATTTGTAGATTTCTGGGGGGATTGTCTATGCTGGGAACCCCAAGCTAGAATCAACCGAGCTTGCTGAGGATGAGTATCCTTTTTCTATGAGTGCAATATTTTGGTCACCTCTGATAGTTTTGGTATGGTACAGAGTACAGCTTCTCATTTTCCTTCAGATTACCAAAGTAAACTGTAAGGGTGGCCGCCTCTGATAGTTTTGATATGGTACAGAGTATAGCTTCCCATCTTTCCTGCAGATTACCAAACTAAACTGCAAGGCCGTGTCTTTCCAGGGACTCTTGATAATCATCAAATCATTTCTTGATACCTTTCTTTTGGTGGATTATTAGATCATGCATATGATTATTGTTTCACAAGAGGTTTTTACTAGAACTATCCAAATTATTTTTCTTGACAAAGCAGTTATTTGCTCTTCAATTTCAATGACTATCCAAATGGCATGGTGACACTTTTTAATTTGCTAGTACTGGGAAATTGGCAAGTGTGGACGCAGGTATCACTTTTGTGTCATTTCTTCCCTTTTCTTTCCTTTTTAACATATTTCCAGAGTCTTACTTTCTTTGTGATCCTTTAAGTAGATGATATGAGTATACGTGTACTCTTTCTCATACTCTTAAATGGCACATGGAGGGGAGAGTTCTTATCTCTTGCCTAATTCTCTGTTCTCTGTGGAGTGGAATGTTCCAATTAGAATATTCCATCTGCACTTTAGGATTTTATTTGGTTGCATGCCTTCTCACCTGGTCAGTGGCACAAGACGTGTTTCCTTTCTGATGAGGCAGTAATTCACTTTTTTATATTTGGTATGCATACTATTGTAATATAACCTACTGTACAGGGTATTATTGTATAATTGTTATTTCAATATATAGAAAACTCTAGGTCATCTCTTCATTAACAGAGATGTGCCTCAAATTCTTTCTAAGTGTTCTCTGTCTCAACATGGTATCAGAGGGCCGGTAATCTTCCTCTACTCATCTGCTGTCTCGCGCGCCTGGCCTGTAAGTTGCTGTCTCGCGCGCTGCTGGCCTGTAAGTCCATCGTCGCGCGCGGTCTTCTTCGCGAGCTGCTGGCCGGTAAGTTCATCGCGCGCTGCTCGGGTCTGCTCTTTCGGGTGCTCGTCTTCCGAGCGCGCGCCTGTCTTCTTCGCGCGCTGCTCTCGCGCGCTGCTGGCCGGTTTTCCGCTTCATCGCGCCTGCTGTCGCTGCTGGTCTTCTTCGGGCGCTGCATCTTTCGGCTTTGCTCCTAGTCGACTGCTGGTCTTCTTCCTGCGCTGCACCTTTCTGCTCTGCTGCTGGTCTATTTCTGCTCCTGCTGGTATCTTTTACTGATTAGCTGAACTGGTTTCTTGGTTCTGCTTCTGAAATTTGAGCTGTTAAACATGTCTATCACTACTGGTGCCACCTCTGGTGAGTCTTCTCATAGGTCTGGTCCTTCTTTTGATAATCCTACACTCCAAATTAGCCCTGTAAAGCTTGATGGCACCAATTACCTTACCTGGTCCAAGTCTTGTCTGCTGTTTATCAAAGCTCGCCGTCTATATGATTATTTGGATGAGAAGAAAACGCGGCCTGAACCCACTGATTCTGGTTATGCCGAGTGGGATGCCACTAACTCTCTTGTGCTATCTTGGCTTAACTATTCCATGATACCCAGTATTTCTAAGGGGTATCTACTGTTTGATGAGGCTTCGAAGGTGTGGAGTGCTGCTGCCCAGACATATGCTAATCTTGGCAATGATTCTCAGGTGTATCACATTCGGAAAAAACTTCACCGGTTTCAACACGGTTCTCTATCTATTCCTGAGGTATTTGCTGAAATGAGTAGCTTGTGGCAAGAACTAGACTTTTACCAAGACTTTGCTGCTACTTGTCCTGTTGATGCTGCTAAATTCCAGAAAATGGTAGACCGTGAACGGGTCTTTGATTTCCTGGCTATTTTGAATGAGGAGTATGATCCTATCCGAGTACAGATCTTGGGTAAGACTCCATTTCCTTCCCTGCGGGAAGCTTACTCTCAAATTCAGCAAGAAGAGAGCCGCCGCAGTGTGATGCTATCGCAACCTTCAGTTGAGCGTTCTGCTTTGTTGGTTCAACCTATGCATTCTGATTCTATACTTGGCCAACCGTCGCTTGTCACGACTGGCTCTCCTCATCCTAAAGATCGTCTGCATTGTGATCATTGTGGGCGACCCAGACACACTCGGGATTCTTGTTGGAAACTCCATGGTCGTCCAACCCGTGGGAGGGGTGGTAGACGCCCAGGCCCCACTCGATCTCAGGCCAATGTTGCCGAGGGCAATGACTCTTATAGCCCTGCCTTATCTCCGGCTGATGTACAGTCACTGAAAAATCTTATGTCTCGCCTCACTACTTCCTCGAGTGATAGTAGCTCCTTCACTCCTGCTGCCTCATACCAGGTCACTTCACATGCTCCTGATAGCTCAGGTAACTTTGTCAGTCAAATCGCTCACACTGCTACTAGCCCTTGGATTATTGATTCCGGGGCTTCTGATCATATGACTGGCACTTCTAGCAAATTTTCCACTTATTCTCCTGCTTCAGGTAGGGAGAAGGTTCGCATTGCTGATGGTTCCTTTTCTTCTGTCTCTGGTCAAGGGACTATAATTTGTACTCCATCCTTACAACTTCACTCCACTCTTCATGTGCCTAGCTTTCCCAGTAATCTCATATCTATTAGTAATATTACTAAAGATCTAAACTGTAAAGTTACATTTTTTCCTTCTTATTGTATCTTTCAGGAGCTGAACACAGGGGAAACGATTGGCTATGGTAGAGTGAGGGATGGGCTGTACTACTTGGATGTGCCACCATCAGTTTTGTCTCCAACATTTGGTCAACCTTCTGGCTTGGTTGCCGCTGCAGCTGTCTTGAGTTCTCCAACCGCCATTCTACTACTACATAGGCGGTTAGGTCACCCATCTTTTGTTGTTTTGAAGAGAATGTATCCAACCCTATTTAATCATGTTGTTTTTGATGAGTTAGTATGTGATGCTTGTGAGTTTGCCAAGCACACTAGAACTTCTTATCCCTCAGTGGATAGTAGGAGTACTGAACCATTTATGATTATACACTCTGATGTTTGGGGACCAAGTGAAGTTATTTCAATAAATGGTTATCGCTGGTTTGTAACTTTCATTGATTGTTATAGTCGCACTACTTGGGTATATTTACTCCAGTCTAAAAGTGACGTGTTTGTGTGTTTCAAGCGGTTTCATCAGATGGTGTGTACTCAATTCTCTGCTACACTCAAGGTCCTGAGAAGTGATAATGGGGGGGAATATGTGAATGGTGAATTTGACTCATATCTAGCAAAGTATGGGATTGTTCATCAGACTAGTTGTGTGTATACTCCAGCACAAAATGGTGTTGCTGAACGGAAAAATAGACATCTTCTGGAGGTGACTCGTGCCTTGATGTTCTCTATGAATACACCTAAGTCATACTGGGGTGATGCGGTTCTTGTTGCCATGTATCTTATTAATCGGATGCCTTTAAGGACTCTCTCCTTCAAGGCTCCCTTAGATTTGCTTCAAGGCTCTTGTTTACATCGCATTCCTCCTCGGGTTTTTGGTTGTGTTTGCTTTATTCATGATCATCGACCAAATTTGAAAAAATTGGAGCCCCGGTCACTCAAATGTGTCTTCATTGGTTATTCTGCTACACAAAAAGGATATAAATGCTATCATCCTGCCTCTCGGCGAGTGTTTCGATGGATGTAACCTTCCGTGAATCGGAATCATACTTTGCATCCCTACAAGCCTCGGATGTGATCCCAGGAAGTATTCCTTCTGCAGTTTTTGACTCTATGTTGAGCCTACCTTTTAGTTCCTCAGTTGACAGTCAGTCTTTTGATCCCAAGGTTCCTGATGCTCCATCTTCTAGTCTAAACAGTGGTGATAATCCAGAATATGAAACTCCAATGCGATTGACAAAGGATGACTTGTTACAATACTCTCGGAGACCGCCTTCCGTCGTACCGCTTCCTTCCTCAACTCTCCATAGCCAATCGACACATCCTGAGTCAGCTTCAGCCACTCCTATTGCTCCTACTACTGGTATAATTTCTTCTCCCACTTTCCTGACCCTTGTGATCTTCCTATTGCTCTTAGAAAGGGTGTTCGGTCATGTACCATGCACCCTATTTCTAACTTTGTTTCCTATGATCGTTTATCACCTCCATGTCGAGCCTTTGTCTCGTCTCTTTCTGTGATTTCTGTTCCACAGCATTGGAGGGCAGCCTTGGCTGATAATCGTTGGAAAATGGCTATGACGGAAGAAATGAACGCTTTAAAGAAAAATGCAACATGGGATTTGACCACTCTTCCTTCAGGAAAACGCCCTGTTGGTTGTAAATGGGTGTATACAGTGAAATACAAGGCTGATGGTACAATTGAGCGCTTTAAAGCTCGATTGGTGGCGAAGGGTTACACTCAGACTCATGGTATTGATTATGCTGAGACATTTGCTCCTGTAGCACGAATGAATTCTATTCGAGTACTCCTTACGTGTGCTGCGTATATGGGCTGGAATTTGAGTCAATTGGATGTTAAAAATGCATTCCTTCATGGAGTTCTTCGCGAGGAGGTCTATATGGATATTCCTCCTGGATTTGAGTGTCGAATGACTGAAGGAAAGGTATGTAAATTGAAAAAGGCTCTTTATGGCCTTAAGCAATCACCCCGCGCCTGGTTTGAGCGCTTTCGTCAAGTCTTGGTGAATGCTGGCTATACTCAGAGTAAGAGTGAGCACACGTTGTTCACAAAGCGATCAAATGGTAAAATCACTATCTTGATTGTCTATGTGGATGACATTATTCTTACTGGCAACAATTCCGTGGAAGAAGCCTATATCAAAAGGGTTCTAGCCAAGCAGTTTGAAATTAAAGACTTGGGTCCCCTTAGGTACTTCTTAGGTGTTGAAGTGGCTCGCTCTACTGCTGGTATTTTTATATGCCAAAGAAAATATGTTCTTGATCTCCTACAGGAGACGGGTATGCTTGGCTGCAAGCCTAGTGACACACCTATTGAAGCTAATCACCGTCTTGGTAGTAAGACTGGAAAAGAGGTTGATAAAGGGCGATATCAAAGGCTGGTTGGTAAGCTTATATATTTATCCTATACTCGTCCGGATATTGCATATGTTGTCGGTATTGTTTGCCGATTCATGCATGCTCCTCTCGAACCTCATATGGAAGCTGCCTATCGGATACTTCGGTATTTGAAAGCCGCCCCTGGGAAGGGTTTACTTTTCTCCAAGAAGGATCATATGAAGATTGAGGCCTATACCGACGCTGATTGGGCTGGTTGCCCCATTGATCGTAGATCCACTTCTGGCTATTGTTTCTTTATTGGTGGTAATTTGGTAGCTTGGCGAAGTAAAAAACAAGGTGTTGTGGCTCGCTCTACTGCGGATACCGACGCTGATTGAGGCCTATACCGACGCTGATTGGGCTGGTTGCCCCATTGATCGTAGATCCACTTCTGGCTATTGTTTCTTTATTGGTGGTAATTTGGTAGCTTGGCGAAGTAAAAAACAAGGTGTTGTGGCTCGCTCTACTGCGGAAGCCGAGTATCGGGCAATGTCCCTTGGTGTAGAAGAACTTCTATGGTTTCAGAAGTTGATGTGGGATCTTGGTTTCACTTGCAGTCAGCCTCTTCGTCTCTACTGTGATAATAAAGCTGCTATTAGCATTGCAAACAATCCTGTGCTCCATGATCGAACTAAGCACATCGAGCTCGACCGAAGCTTTATTGAGGAAAAGATCCACTCTGGACAGCTTTGCATTCCCTTTGTTCCATCAAAAGATCAAATAGCTGATGTTTTCACAAAGGGACTAGATTCAAAGTCTTTTCACTCTATTTTGTGCAAGCTGTGCATGGTAGATATTCATGCTCCATCTTGAGGAGGGGTATTGTAATATAACCTACTGTACAGGGTATTATTGTATAATGATTATTTCAATATATAGAAAACTCTAGGTCATCTCTTCATTAACAGAGATGTGCCTCAAATTCTTTCTAAGTGTTCTCTGTCTCAACACATACATATGCAGATATATATTTATATGAATGTGTCCTATCCTATGTACTTCAGGTTGCCTAGTCATACCCCCATTCACTGATGGAAAGTTATGATGCAACTATGGTTTTATGAGCATGATCAAAGAATCATTTGAGTCTATACTTCCTCAATGGTGCCACTTTTCTGTACTTCAATCATTGATGTTAGCTTCAAGGAAATATGTCAGCCAGTTGCCAGGTTTTCTGAAAAACAAGTATGTCCATGAATTCAGGAAAAATCTCTGCTGAGCAGAAAATGGCCCGAACCACTTGGTTTATGATTTTTTAAATAAAAATAGGATTAGAAACAAGAAAAATATTCTACCATTTCTCCCTTCCATGCTCTAACTGATACATCAGCTATATGGATGACTAACTTTTGCAATCTACATTTTAGAGCTACAAAGAATTGACAGGAACAGCTTGGTCACTAGCATATTTCATTAGCATCTACCTGATAACTGTTCTTTTGCTTCTGAATTTGGTAATTCTTTTTCAGTGGTGCTATATTAATTTATTTTTAATTTATCTTCCATCTGAATACGAATGCAACTAATCACTATCACTTTGAATTTGAGTCAAATACAATCAACTACTTTATTTTAACATACATTGCAATGGAAGTTCTTTAAAATTTCTTCTGTGTTGGCTTCTGGGTGGTTGGTCAAACAATAAATGGTACAGAGTTTGCACTTGCATCCAAATACGCAGGACACCTCAGTTTGTTAAATCTTTCTTTTTTGTCCCTCTTTTTGTTTAATAGAAAAATTATTTTATTTAGAGAACAAAACACAAATGCAGAATTCATAAGGAGGTAAAACCGCTGTTTATCTATTGCCTGGGGAAATTACTTTGAATTTGAGTCAAATACAATCAACTACTTTATTTTAACATACATTGCAATGGAAGTTCTTTAAAATTTGTTCTGTGTTGGCTTCTGGGTGATTGGTCAAACAATAAATGGTACACAGTTTGCACTTGCATCCAAATACGCAGGACACCTCAGTTTGTTAAATCTTTTTTTTTTCTCTTTTGTTTAATAGAAAAATTATTTTATTTAGAGAACAAAACACAAATGCAGAATTCATAAGGAGGTAAAACCGCTGTTTATCTACTGCCTGGGGAATGCATAGAAAATTTGATGAAAGTTTTTATTTTCCTTATACTTTATTGCTGCATTATAAGGAAAGGTTTTCTCAAACTTAAAGATTTTAACATGTTCACTGACACGGTTATTGAATTTCTATTCACTGACATGGTTACTTGACCTTATAGTTTGAACCAATGCATGTTTTCAATGTCTGAGTCTCATAATTCTTGTTCTGTTGTATCTCAGGTTATAGCTTTCGTCCTGGAGGCATTCTTTGCTGAAATGGACCTTGAAACATCAGAAACTTGCGAAGAGGACAAGGTTAGTACCAGTTGTGAGCTTCCTTTCAGAAACAGAAGTACAATTTTACTGGGACCTTAATTAAATTAAAGATAAAAAATGTAGTTGGTATTTTCACTTCCGCAAGACAGAGAGTGGTGACTCGGTGCTCTAGACTTCCACAGTACTCAAGGTTGTGCAAGGGAATACTTGCAGAACCTTACACCTGCTATGCCAGGTTGTTTCGTTGGACTGACCCTCGATGCAATAGTAGCTTCACAATCTCTGTTTTCAAATGCGTTTTGGAAATGCATTTTGGTGCGTTTTGGAGTGAACGCACAGAGACGTATGTGAAACACCATTCCTCGAATGCGTACGTTTTTAGAGAAAAAACGTAAAAACCAGTGATACGTTCGCTCTTGAGGCAAATTTCCGAAACTACATCGTTTAACAAATTTTGTAACTAAAAAACTAAAGTCGAAGACTCTGGCTGGCATACCTTTAGGTCACGACTGTCTCTGCCTCACTGGGTCTCTCGTTCTGCCTCTCTGTTGCTAGTAGCGAGTCGCAACTGGTCGACTGTTTCTGCTCGCTAGTAGCTAGTCGCGACTGTCTCCGCCTCTCTTGGTGTCTTGTTCCGCCTCTCTGCTGCTAGTCATGACTCTCAACTGCTCGACTCTGCCTTGCCGCCTCTCTGGTCGAGTCTGCCGGGAAGCTGCCTCTCTGGTTGACTCTGCCATTCCGCCTCTCTGCTGCTGTTCGTGAGTTCGCGATTGCTGCTGCTGCCATTCCGCCTCTCTGTTTCCTCTTCCAAGTTCCAGCTAAGGTACCCATTGCCCAGTACCCACATTTTATTTCCTCACTTTTAAGTAGGTTTATTTTACAATTTACTTGATTACTTAGAAAAACAATTTACTTGAAACTTGATTACTTAGAAGACCAATATAAAAAATTCAGAATTGCAGATGTAAAATTGTAATTTGGAATCAATTCTGAATTTGTGTTTGTGGTTTTTTTTTTTGAAGGAATTAACGAATGGCTAATAAAAGAGACCCAAAAAAAGATTTTGCTTGGGATTATGCGAAGATAGTTCCGATGTGATATTGTGATGTTTGATGAACTTTCTTTGTTTTGAACTTCTAATTATGTGGTTGCTTGCATTAATTATGACTTTGTTGAGCACTATGCTTATTTAATTTGGATGGAAATAACTTCTTATAAGTCATATTATTATTTTTTGCGTTTCAAATATTTATACCTGAAAAACTTATGCCTCACGTATCAAGGCTTACTCCTGACCTCGTGAAGGTGATTACGCCTCGCCTCGCGTATTCGCATTTGAAAACACTGTTCACAATTTCACCGAGGCTGCCTAGTCATAGATTAGAAATAGTTGTTAGTTGTTCCACAAAGCTGGTGTGAATTCTTTAGAATACTCATGAGTTTCAATATTACTAACTCTCGGAACACCAAGAATTATAGATGTAAGGACATATATTGAAACCTGTACTTACTTCAGGCATTCTACACATTAAAGATTAGTAAATGTGATCGATTAGCGTACCTTTTCTGTAACGGGTTTACTTCATAGTTGACTCTGTGTAGGTTCCTGAAATTGCATCTATGGTATCTTACCTCCTTTATTTGTATAATTTAGTTACATGTTAGAATTGGGGCATTAATAAGACCTCTTTATATAATGTAGTTGTTTCTGCTGCAGCACCTCTCTCTCATTTCTAATGCCTTTAACTCAATTTAGGGGTCAGTCCGTTGAGTTTAGGTGGAGAATGAATGGTAGCTTTTGGAATTCCTGTGCTGTTCCCAATTAGAGTTCCTTGCACAATCTAAATTGATTAATTTTAAGGTGGCAACTGCTTTCATTTACTGAGTTGATTAGTCAAGTTGATTTTCCCTGTGCAAATTTTCATTGTCCAATGACTCAATATCTAGATTTTCCAAGAATCCAGTTGAAGTTTGATATAGATGATCTAAATTTAATTCCAATTTTACCATCGCATTCCAGGAAGAGAGAGCTGGAAAAGAACGCCGCCGATCTGTTGGGTACGTACGTCTTGCAAGCTACAAACTGATGTAAAAGGCTAGAATTTAAATACAATCTAAACTTAAAGTGCTACTTACAAGTTGCACTGGGATTTTGTGTTTTGTGTAGGACGAGAACTCGTAGTCAGAGAGTTGATGTTCTTCTCCATCATATGTTGAGTGCTGAGCTGGAACGAAAGGAATCTGTCAATTGATAAGTTATTTTCATAACTTAATTTTGGTAAGTAATGTTTTGGAATTTTTTCTGACGTCTCAGATTTAATGAAATTGGCGAACCCTTGGTGTAGTGATAAGGTTGCCTCTCACAACCTAGTAATTATGTATTCAATTCTTAGAAACAGCCTATCTGATATGCGTGAATTAGGTTAGGGATCCCCTATGATCATTGATCCAATGGGTGGGTTGGGTAGTGGGATTCAAAAGGGTTAGGCTACATACATATGCTCAGGGGTTACATACCTTATATCTCTTGGATACTTCCTGTATTTCCAACTTGATTTTAGATCAATCACCTACCATCAAACTCGGTTTTACACTCTTATTATGGTTTTCCCAATACTATTTGACATTCGTTAGACATTACCGTGAAGTGTGAATCATTACTGTTTACTTTTCTGACTAAAATCATTACAATTACTTGCTTGCAATACAATTACATCACATTGTTTATACAGGGAGTTCCTGCTTCTTCACCCAAAAGTATTCATGATGCGAGATCAGAATGCTCCTTTCGTTTGCTGCAAAATGCCCCCTTTTCATGGTGTGTAGGATGCTTTAGGCAGGTAGAAAATGAGTTCTAAAGGGGTCCAGGTAATTCAGCGGATGGGCAATTCCTTGGATCTGTACATACAAATTGTATGAGCAATTTGGTGTAGTAATAGGGTCGGCAGATTCTGTATGTTTGATCTATATTTGCAAATTTAGTTTCTTGACCAACTGGATTTATATCCAGTGAATCAGAGTAAGATGACTTGCCATGGAATCTCAAGCTGACTTGGCCTCGTGTGCGGAAGGTTAAAGAAGGGAATCATATTATTTGTTGGTGGCTCAGAATCTTGTTTTGGTTGCATAAATTTCTGCTCAGCTTATTCCATGAACACCGATATTTCTTCTCTTTTAGATGCGCATGAACGGTAACACACTTTTTTGGCCTATGGACTTGTTTTGAAGCATCATATCATTACTTTGTTTTATTAAAACTACAAGTTGCGTGGCGCTTCTTTGTTAATTGGTTGAACTGCTTAATCTTTGCAAGTTCTTTGCTTTCTCTTTAGTCGTCAGATTCTACTTGGAATGAACTTAGATTCTTTTTGAATACGATTAGAGGGCAAACAGAGCACTATGATTCTTTAACATCTAGATTTTTTTTCCTAGGTCAAGATGCATCGGGTAGGGGGGTCGGGGGGGAGGGGGGGGGGGGGGGCGGGGGGGGCGTAGTGGCATATCGTGTCGTCTTATAAATTAATAGTTTTTCTGTTTCATGTTGGATTTTTTGTCACAAGCCACAAGGTCTATGAGGTCAGAAACTGTTTTTTCATTAATATATATGAAAGATATTTGGAGTGTAGCATCTACTTTTTTGAGTGAGATGAGGAAGATCAGAGTTGAAGTCTTCCTTCAATTTTGTTGTTTATAGCTAAAGGACAGTATAAGAATTTATAGGCACCAACTACCTGACCTCACCCAGGAGTACAATAATTAATTGCTAAGAGAGAAGGGATGGAAAAAGACTTTTTTCTTTCTTCCCAGCAGGTTCAAAGAGGGTCTTTTAGTGGGTCAAGTTTATTCACTTGTCCTTATTTGGAAACTTGGGAGGGAGGACATGGAAAGCTTGAAAGGAGAAGTGGTGGTCAATATCCCTGCAGAGAAGGCTTGGGAAATGTTCATGAGCGATGAAGTCATCGGCAAGATCAACCCAGAAATGCTTGCCAGTGCCAAGTTTATCGAAGGAGATGGTGGCCCAGGTAGCGTTAGGCTTTTCAAGCTTGGACCTGGTACATCTCTCCATGCCTTTTTGTGCAATATAATGTTTTAGACGCCAATCTAAACTATGGAAATATGGATGAGTTCCTCGGTATGTTACGTATGAAAGTTACATCAACTGTGAATACAAACTTTCCATCTTGGGTTCGAAAGTAATAGGTCCAGTGCATCTTTGACAGTTTCTTCATAAAAATATAACTGCAACAAATTTGAGATTTCAAAAACTTTTTAGAACGACAAATTCAGTAAGAGTCGTCCATTTGCACGTAACTAGTGATCTTAAGCATTTGACACAGATTTCCAACCGATACCCAAGATTTTGCTAAATTGTACAGAGTAAGCTTTCTTCACATTAATGTTTCAATTGCATGCAGCCGTTCAAGACTATGTCAAAGAATCAACTCAAAAGATAGAGCAAGTGGAGGTTGGAAGGTCTGTTACATACCGTGTTGTTGGCGGTGACTTGCCAAAGATGTACAATCCTTATAGAGTCACCTTCTCATTCACCCCCTTTCAAGGAAAAGAGAACAAGTGTGCTGCCCAATGGAAGGCAGAGTTTCAGCCACTGACTCCGACAACACCTCCACCAGAAAAGGCAAGAGATGCTGCTCTAGGCTTCCTCACCTTCTTTGACAAGGTCGAACTGAGCTACTAGCTCACAGGTAAGACGTTAATTATATATATATATATATATATATATATATATATGCGTCCTATGTCTTTAATAGGTTTGCATAAGGCTGTTTGTGACCATCATCCACCGATATATTATGTGTGTATTTGAAGCTAAACCTTCGAATGATTTGAGTTTATAAACTCAAAACATAATAATCCACCTACTATAGAAGACATGCATAGAAGGCATGCAGCGAATAACCATTGACACTTATTCTCAAACCACCAACAAAACCACGACATCTAAAACAATTTTTTCAACCAAAGAAACAATTTCAGGTATAAATGAGTAATAAATCGCATGCGTCCCTTAAAATAAGGCAATGTTTTCCCAATATACATGTAAAGGCCAATGGTGCTATTTCAACGTGGATAAAGAACCGATGCCCCTGAGTCTACCATACACCTAGCAAACATGATTCGCACAAAGCATAATCAATTTAAATTATATATTTGAAACGATTAAGTGGTGCTAGCAAAGACTTTCACCATCCTCTTCGACTGTACACCTAGCTAGAATCATCAATTATTGGAAGAGTAATAATGACTTCAGATTTAAATGGGCGTCCCATGCAAACAGCTACCGTACCACAGTTTTACACGGGAACTCGGAACTGGTCACAATCTGTTGACCCATTTTTAGTGAAGTTCGTAATGAGAATGTTAATCATCTTACCCAGCGATGACCAAAACTCATCATGAGAAGAGTTCTTTTTAAAAAAACCACTCGTAGATGCCTTGAATTTCCTACCAGAAGAGAACTTTCCAACTTCATTGACAAATGGAATTCCATCTTTAACCACTATATTTCCAACCGTGGCACCTTCCCTGTACGCTTTGCATGCTACCAAAATATGAAGAGCTCGATTGCGAAAATGATTGGCAACGAAGTGTTCAAAATACTGCAAATTCATAAATTTATCAATTTTACCACAATATACGGATTTATGCACGGCTATATTTTTATCACAAACTAAACAACGAGCAAGGGAAAATCCAAAAAAAAAAACTATGTTTGTAGACTATGAAGCACCGACACTCTATTTAGGCTAGAGTGTCCGTGTCCGACACTCTTCGGACACCGACACGCTCCGACACGCTCCGGACACGTGTCGGATACGCAAAATTGAGTATCCGAATTTTTTTTTATTTTTTATTTTCCGGACACGTTAGGGACACGCAAATGACACGCGTGTCCCTTAGTAATGCCTTAGTAATGATACTAATGACCTAGAAAACAAATTTGCGTATCTGTTTCTTCCTCTTCGCGTGCCTCTCTGCTGTTTCTTCCTCTTTGCGTGCTGTTTCTTCCTCTTCGCGTGCCTCTCTGCTGTTTCTTCCTCTTCGAGTGCCTCTCTGCTGTTTCTTCCTCTTCGAGTGCTGTTTCTTCCTCTTCGCGTGCGTCTCTGCTGGTTCTTCTTCGCGTGCGTCTCTGCTGGTTCTTCTTCGCGTGCCTCTGTTTCTTCGCGTGTGTTGCTGCTGCTGGTTCGCGACATAGCCTGGGCTACTGGGTTGCTGGTTTGGGTTCGCCTAAGGCATTACTAGTCTTTATTTAGATTATGTTTATTTAATATATTATGTTTGATTTGGAGTTTGGACTATGTTAATTTAAATGATTTTTGTTCTAAAATTATGAAATTGAAACATATAAACATATATATATATAATTATATATTATAATAAATATTCAACGTGTCCTCTAACGTATCCGTGTCCTAATTTTTTGAAAAATTACGTATCCGCGTGTCCGTGTCGTGTCGTGTCCCGTATCCGTGTCCGTGTCCGTGCTACCTAGTTTGTAGATGCCACACAATATACCCAGTTTTTTCCTTTACTATATAGCATTTTTGTATCAGTTATCATTCAAAATGAAAAAGTCCAACCCAAAGTGAGTCACCATTGTGGGGTGTGTGAAGGTTGTTTTTGTTAGCCTATGATTTGTATGTTGCAATAAAGCAGCATGGCCATTGAGTCAAAGTTTCCACTCAATTGTCATTTTGATTCACGCTATGCCACTGTCCAAACGAGACAAAACAAAGCCGTGCGCTCCGCCTCACTTCTCACTAAAAACAAGCAAAGCGCTTGCTTTCCACAACTAGGGATGAACCACATATACAACTAGGGATGAATCACAGAATTAACACGATATGATGCTGATGGAGATAATCAATCAAATACTACTCAAGATAACAAGTGGTCAAGGATAGAGATAAGTTTCAAAATCATACCTTTGGTGGCCTTCTGATTGTATACACCATTGTCTTTAAGGAAAATATAAAAGCATCCTGATTGTACCGCTCGGATTGCCTCTCCCCTTCTGCCCCAAGATATCGTGATTCATGCCCAGGCTCATTAAAGAAGGGTTTCGCATTAAGAATCAGAGCTTGTATAGAGACTAAAACTTGTAACATGGTTGATTCCCTCGGTATCCACATCTCAGTCTGTTTACCAGACCAGGTACCCAAAAGGCTCAGACAGACTTTCCCGCATTGATACAGATTTGGATTCAATCGGAGGCCCCCAGAATAATAGTACACCATCTGACATAAGAAATTCACAATTTATACCAGACATAACAGGCAATTCCCGAAAATATAGCTAAGACAGACTGAAATACATACTGGTGGCACATCCGGATACTTGGGAGGAAAGAGACAGTCAAAGACAAAAAGACCATCATGATAAGGAGTACCGGCAGGTCCAATAATAACAGCCCTCAAAAGGTCCATCCTTGCCTCACAAACTCTAACAAATATTGTGTCTGTCAAAGACTCCAAATATATAATAACACAAGCAAAGTGAGTTATGGATCAATGACCAGTAACAACTAGCAAAGACTTCAAAACGAAATAGAAGGTATTCTAAATGGGCTGGAGAAAAATTAGTTAGCAACAAGAGACGCACATGAAAAATATATGAAACAGGTGCACTCACATAACTGACCAGGATTTCAACCCCAAAAGAGTTAGCGATTGCATGACCATACTAAATGCTTAAAGTTCCAGTAACTGGAGTCCATTAAGCATAAAATAGACTGGTGTAATATATTATGCATCCAGCAATCAATGCAACAAAAGGCAGAACATTAAAAGACCCTGAACCAACCTGGCAGATCCTTCTCGAGAATTTTCCACTCGTCTTGAATTATCTTTGCCCAATTCTTTGGTGGCTATTGGAAAAGGATGAGTAGGCTAAAAGTTAATACGGAGAGACAGACAGACAAAGAGCACTTAGTCAATTTAACTCACCTGCGCCTCTGATAAACCCATGCCACTAAAGTGATGATCAGAAAAATCATTAACAATGTCAAATTGTTTAAAATCCTGAGCTTTTTGAGAAGTATCATTGCCTCGTACTAGCCCATTGGAAGTTGTTTCAGCAGAGACAGACAAAGTTTCTGTCAAAACTTCTGTCAATTTGGTTGCAGCAATGTCTTCCGGATCATTGGAGGCAAATGCCTTCTTCATACTTTCAGAAATGTCTATACAACTTGTTTTTATATTGCTTCCAATAGGACCAGTTGACGTGCTTGGGGCAGATGTGATATCATTTTCCTTCAACCAGGGAAGTGACGCCTCTACCCCAGGTGGAAGATCAACATTATCAAATTGGGATTGCATAATAGAATAATCATCATCTTCATAGTAGTAGTCATCATAGGAAGCATCATCGTCATGATCATAATTATAATCAGCTGTATCACTTGCATCCTCTTCATTATCATGATAGGACAAATCAGAATTTGAACTATTAACATCTGAATTAACTAATCCTGTTACAGAACTCTTGAGAGGAACATTGTCTAAGGAGCCTGTGATGCTAGCAGAATTCCCCAAATCACTGGGTGAAACATCCTGCAGAAATAAAATAAGTAACCAGTAAGTATGGGCAGAAAACAAACAATAACCTTGGAGTTCTGAATAAATAACTTAATTTCGGTTTTTCCTTGCTTACCGTGTTCATCTTCTTGCTGCCAATCAAAACTTCAGTTGGACCTTCACCACCATCACAATCCATGGCATCACAAAGCATAACCTAAACATGAATAGTTCTTCAGTAAATGATACTATGCTAGTAAAGCTTTCTCACACCCAATAAAATCTCATATAAACCAGCCCAAAATAATCATAAAAGATATTTGACTTAAGAAACATAAAGAAATCAAAGGCAATATGAACTCCAAATAAACATGTCTATCCAATAGTGTCTCTTTCCACCCCTGAATTAGCTCTTTCGAAAAATAGTCCATACACGCAATCCAACTTAGCTGTGCCTAACTGGCATTCACAAATTGAATTACAAGTTGCAAATAATTTTCTTATAAAACAAACACATACAAAGTCTAATTCAATTTGGTCAAAAAAGACAAAGAAAGACGATAACTAGTAGATTGAAAAAAAAACGGATTGAAAATAACGCACAACACAAATCTATAATTCCACCTATTAACACAAATCAAAATCGAAACCATAAAAACAGTCACGCTAAAAGTACCTTGTGTACTTTTATTTTCTAGGCGCTCGAGGAGCAGGAGTCCGTGACAAGACCCATAA
The DNA here is from genome assembly GCA_963580455.1 of Euonymus europaeus. Lineage (NCBI taxonomy): Eukaryota > Viridiplantae > Streptophyta > Magnoliopsida > Celastrales > Celastraceae > Euonymus > Euonymus europaeus. The sequence goes on from OY756964.1 coordinate 2,457,697, forward strand.
AGCGAGCCAGAGATGTAGAGTATCCGAGCCTTGATCGACGAAGCTTTATGGTCTGTGACTGCAGCTATTCTTGTTAAGGGCTGCAAACAAAACGATAAAATGAAACCTACAGTATAGAAATATGATTTTGATCGATCGAACCTAAAAACCTAGAAAGTGTTTGCTTCGAAAGAAAACAAATGAGAAATCTGCTGTTCGAGAGAGAAATCGATTATTGCATTCGCACCTTAATCGTAAAATAGAAAACGTGATTTTGATCGATCGAACCAAAACACCTAGAAAGTGTTTGCTTGAAAAGAAAACAAGTGAGAGAGCAACCGATTTACTGCATTCGCACCTTAAACCTAAACTAGAGAAACGTGATTTTGATCGATCGAACATAAAAACCAATAAATTTAAAAGTGTTTGTTTGGAAAGAAAGCAAGTGAGAAACCTGCTCCACACTAGAGAGAGCAAGCGATTTACTGCAGTCTTGCCTTCCCAAGTAACTTCTATATCGTACGCATGAAGGAAATGATAAGCGATTCTGCAGGTGAGTTATTTGGCCATTTGATTTGAGAATTGTATTTTTAGTCACTTCGATTAATTTCCCAAAAGCCCAAAATCGGAGGCCCATAAAAGTTCAACTGGATCCAACAATCATCCGAAGGCCCAACTAAAAAATCAGTGGCGCCAACAGTTGGCGCTAATATTTCCCGCAAAAACCTCCAACCCCGCCATTCACCCGTATCTTTTCCTCACATAAAAACCTCCCAGAAATGAAAAATAGCATAAATCGCAGATCTCAAAGAACCATCTAAAGTCGATCCCTCATCTGTTAGCGGAAATTCCCAAGGGAAAACTAACCACGCCCCAGCCTCAAGCCATGGTAGTCACTCTGGGCCCAGGCAAGTTCTACGGCCGCGCCCTCCCTCGGCCACGTTTCTTCACCGACGCCAAACTTAATCCGGAGCGCGTCGACCCCCCTATATCTGTACTTGATCCCCTCCTCTCCTGGGCTCGGGAGGCCCACTGGTCTATGGGCGGCCTCAGCTTCAACCGTCTACGCCTTCAGGGCCGCATCGAGGGTAACGTCAACAAACTCCGCAAGGAGTTCGAGAAACGCATCAACGAACGATCACCGCCGTCCAAAATTACAATCCCGTCGTATAATAATCTGAAAAGCAAAAAGGATTCTTTGAAAAGGAGGGTTAGTTCTGATTCACCTCCTCCGGCTCCGGTGGCAATTAAGCGAAGGAGACGGCTGGCTTTGATTAACGAAGACGATAGCGACAGAGAACAAGAACTGGCGGAACAAGAAAATGGAGAAAAAGAGAAGCGACGGACCGTGAGATTTCCAGTGAGGAAGCTCGTGGATGACTTCGATCGTGTAGCAAAAGAGAGTGGTCGTGGTGTTGATGATGAGGTGATGAAGGTAGTGGGGGTATTAAATAAAGAGGATTCCGAGGGAAAGAAGTTAAAGCGTCGAAAGAAGGGTAAGATCGAAGGTGAGGAGATTGCCTCTGATTCTGTTAGTGGAACAAGGACTTCAGCGAGGTTAGCTAAACGAAGATCTACTTAGTATCAGTGTTGTTTAGCCTTGTGTACTGCGAAGTCTACTTTTTTTTGTTCTTTCAGCTTTTCTTTTTTTTTTGTCCTTCCTTTTGCTGTAAAAATAGTTGTTGATTTAAATGACCCAGTGATCTGGGGTTTCAATGAAGTATCATATATATTGATATTGGGATCTCGGTTATCTTTGTTGTTGAAGTTTTTTTGAGAAAATGAGTTGAGAATGAAGCTGGATGCGCCAAGCATGTGTTTGTTAAAATGCCAATGTGTGGTGCTTTATTGCTTTGTTTGAAACTTAAAAGGTGATAAGGCTATGATAGATTTCTGGGCAACCTAATACCTTCAGGCTTTTTCTCCGGTGCTTAAAGATGCTACAGAGTGAAATATTGTTAACTTTGATCTGAAGAGGAAAAGTAGGCTTTTAATGCCTGTTACGCGGATGGAAAGTTTTAGTTGCAACATCTATAAATTACATGACCATCCATAAGGGAAAACTCTTAAGCTTCAGTCTGTAATGAGTGAACAACCTGAACTCCATGCTGTGGGCAAAGCGTAAGATGGTGAATGGACATATGCAGGGAAGAGAGTGATAGCGCTGTAATATCATTGAGAGCAACCTTTGCTTCATTAAGTGCAAAATTGAATCCCACAAAACTTCGAGGGCCAACTGCAAGAGGAAGGTGTGCAGTGGTGTTATTGTTTATCGCTTTAGCAGCCCCTTCTGAGAATCTCTCTGGTTTGAATAAATGAGCATCATCTCCCCATATCTGAGAGTCATGAAGTGCTAGAATTGGGACATTCAACTGTATACCACCAGCAGGCAGAGTGAGTTTCCGAAGTCGAACTTCTCTATTGGGTTTTCTGGTTAACCACAACACTGAGAGGATAATCTCAGTGTTTCATTTATGACCATAACAATCTGTAAGGCGAGCAAAGATTAAAGGATGAAGTGATTGGATTTTTGAAGGGACTGCAGTATATTGATTGATTTGCTGCTATGTATTCAATGTAATGGAATTGCTTACATTTTTAGTTTTGGAATGCCATCTGAATTCAGATTGTGGTTGCCAAAAACCACGAGCACCTCCTTTCCTGCTTCCCTTAGGTAATCTGTGAGATTGCTAGGGGCATAATAAGCCAAGAAAGCAAGGAGCTTGTGGTTTCTTGTCCACCAACATAAAATGTCTTGCACTCATCGATCAAATCTTCAACTGATATTTTCTTTGATTGGTCTTTTTCATGATATGCCTTTACCAATACTCCAAGCAAATCACTTCCATCGTCTTCTGTTTTTCCTGTACTCACCTTCTCCTCTATCTTTTTAATTGTCTCTAACAAGGAAGCTTATATTCCTTTGTTAAGCTTATCCGCTTCTATCCCATCTCTACTTTTATAAATCTTACTACAAGAGAAAAATGAATCGGGATGAAAGAATTCGACAAGAAAATAGTCTAGATGCCATGGTTAGAAATGAAGCTAAGATATCGTTTCCAATGTGTATCGATCTCTGCATATATACCTGATTCCTAGAAGGACAACTCTGAGACCATTTCCGAATGCTATCAAGATCAACCTGGCTAACTTGTCAAAAATGTTCTTCCCTTCAATGTAACTGCTTCCAAAAGCTGTCCTTGAAATGACTTCAGATGTCAAGAGTCTAAATTCTTCACACGTCTATTTTTTTTGCCTTGATGACTTCTCCACCTTTCTAGCATCATTTCGGCACTGGCAATCATTGCCGGTATCATATTCTGCAAAATTAGAGAGGCTCTTTAGCCTTGTGAACTCTAGTTGTATACCTTATTTGTTCTGGTTTTAGGTAACAAATTCCCTTTACATTTTCTAATACTTGAAAAGAGCCACAGTAGTAGCAATGGTAGGCGAGATTGGGCATAGTAGAGAATTTCATGTGAGAGATGCTTCATGGGAGTGGCTAATGATTCAAGGTTCATCTTGCGCATGGACTTGGTGTTTCCATCATGAATTTGTAGGGAGGACCTTTGATTCTCTGGGAAGCCATGAGAGACTGTGTACGGAATGGAGTCCACCATAGCCTGTGAAGGAAGTTGATCAAAGTGAAGACAATGTAAGAAAAAAGAGCTTGAAAGAAGGATTGCCAGACTCTGCAGTGGGCTCATTGTTCTTGGTTCCTGCTCTGGTTTCAATGAAAGGCTTGGACAGGGAAAAACAAATGTATACACATGGCCCTTACATAAGACTGAGGAAAGCAACAGCTAAACAAACACAGCAAACCTGTCGTATTAAAGACATAAAAGGGATCCCAAAAACAAAGGAAAAGAAATCTTACGTCCGAGATTTATATAATCACCAAATCATTTATATATGTCGACGACTCCTTTTCCCTTTTTTATTACCATCTCTTTCATGTCTTTAACGGCACATTTTTATTTTTGTTGTTTTATGTCCAATATTCCTTTCCTTTGAGAAAAGAATGCGTTGCTTTTTTTTATAATAATCTATCCCTAAACAGTTGTTTATATATATATATATATACACATACTTAATAGAACAGACTCAAATTGTGGGGTCTCTAATCCCATAAGTCCCACGTCGGTCAAATGAGAAACTGGCACGAAAAGAAATTACTAATTAGGGCATCTCTTCCCCATTCAGCATCACCCCTTCCAAATATTGATTTGTTTTTTGTTGAGATAATTCGTTATTGATCACTTGTTTGGGATTTCTTGGTTACGAAAGATTTCTTGATGATAATTTCCCTGTGATTTGTTAGCACAATTTTCTTTTTGATCCTGTGATGGTCCATTATATATTCTTCAAAACCATAATCTTTAAAATTCTGCCAAAAACTATTCTAACTAGGCATTTGATGACAGAACGTAGTAGGAGTGGCAAAAAAAATCAATTTTAGGTCAAATAATATAGGCCCTCGACTCCCTGGGAAGTCAGGAGAGTGAAAGTTCGGTGTTTCTCATTAAAATTTTTAGTCAAACAAAATATGAAAACTTAATGCGAAAAATAAAAAAAATCAAAACACCATGATTTTAACGATGAAATTTTACTGGGAAAAATCTCGAGTGAGAAACAATCCACTAATCAAAAATCAAAAGTACAACTCTATCTTTAACCTAAATATATCGCTCGTACATCTCATTGTATGTTTCAACTCTCAACTCAATCCACCAAGCGCATCTAGAAAACTTCAACTCCACAAAGATGACCAATCTCGACTCCACCAAGAGCTGTCGCTGAATGTCTTTAATGGATCACCAAATAAACAAGAAAATATGAAACTCTCTTTCTCAAACTAATCTCTCAATTTACACGAATAATCTCACAATTACAAGAATAATATGAAAGAATAAAATAAGGACCAAATAACATGGACTCAAGATTTGCAATAGCTTCGACCAACTTCAATCTTGATACCATGTCTTCTTATATAATGCTCGTGTCATGATAAGTTTTGTTAATTCATGATAAGAATATCTTAATCTTTTGTAAAAGCACTTTAAGATAAGACAAAACACTACAAGAGATACTGAACAAAAGACTCTAACTTGATATAGGACAAGAGTTATCGTGCATTTTATATGGGACAAGAATTCCATTAGGATAAAAATTTATTGACTCCTGTAAAACTTGGACACTTAATCACTTGTACATCTCAAATTCTTTTGTGTGGCCCATGTACATAAGACATTACAAGTATACAACTCATGCAACACGTCACTTATATATAACTCATGCAACACGTCTTCTTAAGGCCAATATTAAAATCCATGAGTTAGGTAAAAATTGACAGTTCATAATTAAGTCAACAGACCCACAATTAAGTTTATCTCATTTAATATATACTGGTCACCAACTTAATTACAATAAATTGTGAGGTAAAAGATCAAGATAGGTTAGCTTACCATTAATATATATAAGCTACCTCACTGCACAAAATCATCCAATTGTCAAAAATTAAATTGATTAATATATTTTACAATTGTCAATAATTATTTTTTCTTAAAAAAAAAACAACAACAGGGAGTTTCTATCCGGAATGGAGTCCATACTTTGTGAAGAATTGCCAGACTCTGTAGTGGGCTCATCGTTCTTAGCGGAAGTGGAAGTGGCAGGGGCAGATAAAAAAATTAATGAACACACTCTATAGATATTATAGTTCAAATAAATAGGTAAATATAAGCAACTTCAAGCTTGAAACATGGTACAGAGAATTATCAAAGCTTGGGTTTTTTCTCTCGACCCAATGACTTCTCCAATCCTTTCATGATAACAGTGACTACAAGCTCTCAGAATCTCCAATCTGATACTACTAATTCTTTTTCCCCTTCATGCCTTACTCAATTGAGTATTACAACACTCTTCGGCACCTTAAATTGGATGTGGTGCAGTACAGCCAGTATACTAATATCTGATTCATCTAGCCTGGTCTCAGTTTTTTTGTGGCCATATAGAGAATGTGTTAAGGATTCACAACACCCATCTCTGCGTCGACCAATCTCTCACGGAAACAGTTAAAAACTTCTATTTCAATTGCAAGCATGTCTTTTCAGAACACTTTGCCAGCGAACACAGATTGTTAAGATCCACTTTTTGTTGATTTAGTCCCTGGATTCTAGCCAACCTGCAAGATTGTTCGACAGTCAATCGAAACGTTGATGGGTTTTTCCATGGGACTAGGGCAAAACTATCATGAGACTCTTCCATTCCTTCAGCGGAAAACTGCCAAACTAAAGAGCCTGCGCCAGACCAGTTTTGCCTGGCAGATTTGTAAATGATGTCTAGAATGGTTTTGTAAAATCGGTCTCGCTGAGATGGATGGAAGTCCTTGTTCTCGCTTGACAATCCATATTCAGTAAACATGACGGGCTTCTCGAGTTCACTGTCACCATCTTCAATGTGAGAAAGCAACCACTTCGAGACAAAATTCAGTTTGTCCTCAAATTCCTGGTAATGAAACCTTCAAAGGCGAAAAAAGAGTTGTATATAGGTCAAGATATGCACCAAGGAAAATAACTAGTTTTGATTTGCAAATATGAAAAGTGGTAAAGAGCACCCTTCTAGGAATGTATTTTATAGCACTATTTTAATTAACATGCAATACATACCAATGATCAGGGTATACATGCACCGAGGCAAAATCAATGTTCGGTATCTTCGAGTTGCGAATAAAATCAGACCCTAGGGTAGAAGCCCACTGCTCTGGATTCACAGATAGCCTCTTGGGGTTCTTAGGACCATAGAATCCTTCAAGGCCCACTGTTAGAAGATGGTGCTTGTCAATTCTTTTCACAAAAGCTGACATTTCTTCTATCCACTCCTGTAATTATACACCATACAGTTTATGAATACTCATATAAAACCATATCAATATTACAGTACACATAAGCCCACACTCTTCTGACTGCCTCCTTCAAGTGCCCATATATGCCAGTTTTCACATGAATGCAATACATAAATGGACCCACGAACCATAGAAGACATTTTGTCAATGAGTTAATATAATCATGGTATTCTTTTGAATCCTTGGATGATTTTTTTTTTTTGGTTTTTATAATGATCTGCTCTTGAGTATGAAAGTCCTATCAGTGGAAGAAAAAAAATGAATGAAAAAGAAAAAAGGTATAAGAGACTTTAGAGGGCCCTTTCCTCAAATAGTACCTTCCAATTCAAGTTTGCTAAAAGTTGTTAATCAAAGCAAGCTCGGTACACAACAACACTGATCAATGCTAGCCATATCAGCCCACTGATGTGGAATACTTACATAAAATCACAAAGAGTAGCTTCGAATAATAATATTTATTCTTTAAGCAATACCTAGTTCAAGTTATGAAAAAACATTAAAGATTCAAGATTGCTTAGACATCAGATAAAGGTCAGATGGCCTACAATGGTTGATGCTAAGGTAAACAGAATAAGGAGTTTGCAACTTACTTGAAGAGTGTCACCTGAAGCATCAGACATGCACCGAGGTTCATTTATCAATTCCCACCCAAAGATGGTAGGGTCGTTCCTATATTCAATTCCTGTTAGGGTGTTCTTTCTGGTAAGCACAGTCTGCAAAAGGATCAGTATAAGACATTCAAAATAGAAATTTCCGACACCTATACAATATAAAGATGGCAAATTGATTGCCCATTGTTTGGGTAGGCTGCATTGCCGTCAGCCTGGAACCACTTGACATATTTTCCTAGCAACAACTTAGTACTAACTAGTAAGGTGATGGGACTATTCACATGATGCAATTTAGTCTTGTCTTGAAACATGTTGGGCTGCAGGAATAGATTTTACAGAGCTATGCTGAAATGATATATTCAGAAAAAGTTCTCATTACGACAATAAAAAAAAATCCCATCAGCTGAGTTCCCTACTTCAGAAAATGTCAACACATCACAATTCCCACTGTAAATATTCACTAGATTTTTGAAGGATCTCCATGCAATACAAATGATATGAATGTTTCTGTCATCAGTTTCATATGCTTCCTTAACTGCCTTTTGAAAATAAATAAACAGGTACCTTGACATAATGCTTGAAATACTTGCGGATTGATGGATCAAAGAAGAAGGAGTCATTTGAAGAGCTTAGAGCAATGTCCTCTTCCCATGCCCACTTGACATATTGAGTCTTCCCACCATATGCTTGCAAGTTGTTCACTAAACTTAGAAGCAGCCTGATTCCATGTTGTCTAGCTTCTGCAATGACATAATCCAAGGCCTGTTTTTCAAGATGATTAAAAGGAAAGGCTTAGCATTTTATTCAGTGAAATTGTAACTAAAGGATAAAAAATGTAGAGCGACAAAAGGCAACCTACTCTTTGAATCAGTTAATAGCACGATATTTTTAGATATCCAAGGACTATTAAAGATACAAAACGCAATTATAAGGTCAGATGTAAGCATTTCACAGATCGTAGGAGAACTCATGCATTCTCTTCTTGTTGACAATTTAGCAATTCCCATAATTACTCATCCCTGCTGATGCAAGGTAGAAAAAAGTGGACAAATAAGCACCATTGATTTGAAGTGAACTGCAGAAAGTTTAGGAAGCCATAGTAGCAATCTTTTCTTTCCCCAAACACTACAACAAACTGGATAATTTTTCAATGTTATGCTCATTGGTTTTGTTCCTTTTCTATTAGCAGCATCAGGGAGCCATATCACCTCTGCTAAACGAGAGACACCTGATTGATTTCAGAAAACAAACAATCCTGACTTTGTCAAGCAGAATAAAACCTAAAATATTACGCAGTTATATAGTGATGCCAAACAGACACTTCAAACAATGCTCAAAGTAATATCGATCTCAAACAATCAAATTCCTAAATCCTCTGGGATAATTGGTATAGTAGCAATCTTTTCTTTCCCCAAACACTACAAACTGTATAATTTTTCAATGTTATGCTCATTGGTTTTGTTCCTTTTCTATTGGCAGTATCAGGGAGCCATATCACCTCTGCTAAACGAGAGACACCTGATTAATTTCAGAAAACAAACAATCCTGACTTTGTCAAGTAGAATAAAACCTAAAATATTACACAGTTATATGGTGATGCCAAACAGACACTTCAAACAATGCTCAAAGTAATATCAATCTCAAACAATCAAATTCATAAATCCTCTGGGATAATTGGTGCACTGAACAAAACTCAGGTTACTTGTTTTCAATAAAGAAGTGAAGTGTAAACGATTCGGGGATTCTATTACCTTGAAGACTCGCTCGTCGAATCGACCAGGGGAAATCTGGAGGGCATTGTAGGCACCATCATTGAAAGCCCAAGTTCGACAAACAGTGAGACCCATTTGTGCCCCTGCTCGCAGCATTGCACTAACCTTTGGTCTGTCACGTCCCTCCACGGCATAATCCATCAGCCAGTAAGAGTTCCATCCATTGACATATAAGGGTCGACCATCAACAACAAACTGAGTTCCATTCCTTCTCACAAAATCTAACTCAGGTTGTTGATGGTAATTAACAGCAGCCAAGTCACCAAAAGACATATAAAGGAAAGCCACGCATGAAGCAAAACCAATAATTGGATACAAAAGGCCGTTGCCTGACATCACTACCTCTCAATGTAGAAGCTCCAAATGATAAATAATAATAATAAAAACCCACAATGTCTCGTAATTATCCGATACCCTTTTGGCCCTGTCTCACAAAAATCTTCGAACCGTGAACACCCAGCTGAAAATAAGTACCTTTGTAACACCTTAGGACTCAGATTCGAGCAGTGTCAATTCCCAATCTTGAAGAAACCCAGATCTTTCTGTAAATAATAGCCACAAAAATTCCACTTTAAAGCGCCCAAATTACCAGGAATCCAAAATGAGGCTCAATTTCTCACACACTTGCATCAAGCAATCACGGAAGGGTAAATAAATAAGCAATAGGGGAGGGTTCAAATCATGTGAAAGCGAAGTTAGAAATGATAGCAAAAGAAACACACCTAACTAGTCTCCCTCGAAGACTGCCAGAGCATCAACAGAGACGAATATGGAGGATGGTGGTTGTGAGAGGTGGAATGTTGGTTTCAACCCGTGTGATGATGTTCCCGGATCTGGGTCACCTGATCTCCAAAGCTTTTTCTTCAATTTTAATATTCCACAGACTCAGGCCAAGGCTTCAAACAGACTCGTTCAGCAGATGGGGCCCGTCTGATGATATCTTAACCTCTCTGTCTGTTCATACTTCATACCAAACTTGAAGAAAGAATAGGTATTATAAACCAAAATGGTAAAAGGTACAATTGTGAGAAAGGAAATTAATTTCGTACCTTCTAACCATTTACCAGTCATGCTCTCTGGATTCTTGGATAACTGCTACTTTATTCAGAAAATTTCGGACAATAATCAAGGTTTTTTTTAATAATAATTAAGGTTTTATGTAGATTTTGGTATTGCTGTCACGTGAGTGCCAGAGGCAGACAAAGGCCACCGATATCATATTTTGCATTGTTTTTAATCTTTTTTATTTTATCTTATCTCTTTTATGTTATTTCAACCGTGTTTGTATTTTAATAGGATATCTGGCAGGCAGAGGAAGAAGAATGAACTAAAATTAGTTGTCCCAACTCCCAATTATTTTCTACTTTTGGTAAATCTTAGATTTTATTCTCAAGTAAAATTAGTTGCCCCAATTATTTTCTACTTTTGGTAAATTTTAGATTTTATTCTCAAGTAATTGGCAAGCAGGTATATATACTTTTTACACACAAATGAGTATATTTTTGTGGCATAATGTGATAGAAAGTTTGTAATTATCAGATGGGTTTCCCTTATAATAATAGCACAATCATTTCTATAATACAAAATTGATTCCAAACCAATTAATACCAACAAATCTCTACAGTCTTTTTGGTGGATTGTCACCTTTGGGAATAAAGGGATTTGGGATGGTTGAAGGGCATTGAATCCTATGATTAAAGAATAGATTGACTGGACTTGTGCTTTGGAGTATTTTTCAGAAAGAAAGACAAAATTGTTTCTTGTTTATCGGAAAAAGTCATCATTAATTTGCGGGCTAACCGAGTAAAGAATATAATTGTAACATGACTATGACTTTGTTCTTTCTGTACACGGCCATTGATTTTATTTTTGGCAGTATTAAATATCTCGGCCTTATATTTCACGGTATCTATCTCATACACAATATAATAAATATTTTATTTTTATAATACAATAAAATAAATATGGTTAGAATCATAAGATACATTATTTTCCCAAATTTTTAGTTTCAAAAATAATGTTTTGATTGTGTGATAGTTATTGAACCTTTTGCTGTGTCACTCGATTAAATTATAGCAATTCCACATTTAACGAGATTCATCATTTTCTTGGCCAAGTGTCAACCTCTGATTGTTCACACAAACTAATGAATGCATGACAGCATAAAAAAGGCACCGACGATAAAGAAGTGTAGATGAGTGATGATAGATTGAAGCCAGCCAGCCAGCCAGCCAGCTGAAGATCTTCGCACATAGAACTTGATTTGATATATTTGGGAGAAAGGTATGAAATGATAGAGCAACCGAACATAACAACCATGCATGCAGGAGAGAAAAAGAGAAATGGAGATAAGCTTGCTCACGAAACATAAGAAACAAAAGAGAATAAAATTAGCTTTAGGTGCTTGATAGGCATCTCCCCGTACCTTATCGGTCGAATATCAGACTGAGTCTGCGTTTCCAGATGGATGCCCTGTTTGCTTTATTAACATAGTTTGACAAGAAAATTCAATAAATATATTCACAAAAACATCATCGATCTCAGATTCACAAGTGGAAAATAACCTAAAAAATCGATTAAAAAAAACCAACATGTTCCCAAATTATGTTGTCCATACAATGATTTGGATGATGTGGTGATCACGGCTATCCGCATCCAATATCATTGGAGAGAATTTTACTTCTAACTGAACTGCTGCAGTATGTCTGAAATTGGAGTTCTTACATTCAGCAATAATTTGACATCAACCCGTGATTCTACTTACTTCTTCTGTGGAACCTAGACTAGAGACCTGTTCTTCAGCCGGACTGCAACAACGACAAGTGCAGGAAAGATATGAGAAAGGAATGCGTGAAAAAATATGGAAAAAGATCTTCTAAAAGACATCAAATGAGTGGGCTATGTACCTAAAAGTTCCAATGCTTGGGCCATTTCTTTCATCAATCATGTTGAAGTTTTTGCGGAACTGAACAGAGATCAAGCCTTCATTCATGGCCACTGCTGGCGCAGGAGACCCTAGCACCCCGGCACTTGGACTGCCTCTCAAACATATTCCTGGAAAGAAGATTCAATCATCTATTGATCATACACTGATATATATATATATATATATATATATTCAATTTCATTCAAAATTCGTGTAAAGGAGAGACATCTAGAGTTTGAATCCTGGAGTTTTTACAAAAATGGAGAGGTAGGATGATTCCTAAGGAAGCTAGTACAGAAATAGATAAACAGAGCAGCTGCATATTTGAATATAATCCTATTCAAGAGCGAGAAGTGGGCTAACAGTTCAAAGTTCTATGACCTTCTGGAGCAGATAAGAATAGGCCCTAGATATAACAGAATGATATCAAGCGAACAATTAGCCACTCATTAAGGATACACCCCTAAGCAGCACCCACAATCTGTTCTGCATAATGGTATATGACCATTGGAAGACAGATTTCCTGTCCATCTTCCATTAGCATGTCAACGCACACTTCTTCTCTGAAAGTTGGCCAAACAAAATTTTCCATGTTAGGTCAATGAAAACCAACCTTGTTTGCAAGTGAAAAGGTATGCAGACTTTAGTCCAGGGAATATGTTACTGAAACTATCCATATCAAAATATCGATCTCTCTCCCTAGTCCCTACAGCAATAGTAACTAACCAAGGTGAAAGAAAAAGAAGCCAGTCTTCAACCAGCATGTTACCAAAGCCAAATCAGAATTATGCTTGCAAGGAAAACACTCTCAATTTGCATTACAAAAGAAACAAATTAAAAAAAAGCACTGAATTGCACTAAAAGAGTGGAGAAATAAGACACAGAATAAACAAATTGAACACCTTTTCACAGAATTTGGTGGAGACACTTTACACAGGGAACTGTGAAAGAGATACAAGTCTCTGCCTGTTTTTTAATAGATAAAAGTATGTTCATTGAGGTAAAGAAGAACTCATTTGGGCCTGGTACGAGGAGTATATGGAGGAAGTCTATGGCATCATATAAGGTACCTCACAGAACCTGAAAAATGAAAATAAGCTTGAAATTGTAACAGTTTCATGAACGACAGTCAGCATTGTTGCAGTATGACAGGAAGAATATTGTTGATCAACCGTATTCAAAATAGCAATGACGCTGATAGTGTGACGACCATGGCCTAAATAAATTCTAAGAATACACCAAGGAGACATTAAAAAAAAAGCCAAAATAAATCTCTGGGAAGCAATAATACCGTGAAAGATTACGACGAGGAAGAGAAGTGTGATGACCATGGCAGGAAGGCTGCTATTCAATGATGAAGACTTAGCTGCTCTCATCTTCTTCAATGTTTTGATCCGTTCCATCCTTGCACGCCTTCTCATGGCAAGCTCAGCAATCTCTCTTACCAACTTTTCATCTGCAGCATCAAGTGATGGACCTTTTGGAGGCCGAGGTGGCTTGGGAGCCTTTCTAGAGGTCCTCTTCTTACGTTTTTCTTCGACAGGTGTCTTTGCTGCAACATTGTGCTCTTGATTCTCTTCTCCTTCAGAGTTCTTGTCGATCAACAACTTTACATCCTCATCTGCAACCTCAAAAACTCTAGAGGAATTCACCAATCCATCATGACTCAATCGCCCAGTCAAAAACCCATTACTAGCCTGGTCCCTTTCTCTACTATTTGAAACTGAATCTTTGCTTCTATCCTCTTCGCTGGTTGTCCCACCACTTTCAAGGTCTATTTCAAGATCACTTTCCTGTGCAATCAAGTTATCCATTATGATTTTAGACCATATGATACCCTTTTCACACATTATAGGATAATGAAGTCGCACAAACAAATCTTTTCAATCCAGCCCCAATTGTCAATCTCTCAAATCTATAAACAAACCTAAATTTCCATGAAACCAATTATACGTCCGCCCATTAGTTGAGCTCAATTTGTTGGCAACAACTCTGGAGCTACAGGTTGTAACTGAAGCTAAAACTTCTGAAACATAAAACTGCACGAATAAAATCTAGAAATTCTTGAGGGAGAAACTGTTGTTTCCTGCTTTAGGTTCCCAACCAGCACAAAATATCAAAGTCCTCAACCCTAAACAACACTCAATAACAATGCCAATCAACCCCCCCACATCACACAAAATCAATCAAGAAGTATACAAAGTCGAGGAGTCAACAAACCCTAGTTGGATACTTTGACGGCATGTAAGCCTCTGAACGTTGACGAAATCCACAAAAACTCTGCAACATACATACAACCAACGTAAAATAAATACGAAATTCAAATAAAAAATGATCTATATTCTCCAGGTATGTTATAATTTAAATATGACTAATTTTTTTTATTTCCTAGTACTCGAAATTCTCTTCTTCTTCTTCGACATTTCTTAAGATAAATACCACCGAATTTGCATAATAGAATCTTTCATTTATTTTCTGGGCAGCCAAACGCGGCGCTGATGCACCGCTTGTTACGCAATGCAGCTTCAGATACCGATTAACCAGAAGCAGAATTCCCCCAAAAAATTACTAGAACTGTTAAACAAAACATTCATTTAACTTAATCAAGACGAAGAAGAGAAGTGTACCTGAATAAAATCGCAAAATTACGAGATTAATGATGAGGAGCGGAGGAGCGACGTTGATGTCTCCGACTATAGAAACCTTAACGAAATAGGCAAATATTTCGAATTTCTCTGTCGTTTTCTAGGATGGATAAGATGAAATCAATCAGGGATGGATTGACAGATTGTTATATTCGGAAACAAAATATTTTAAAATAGTAAAAACAAATCAAAGAGAAACAAATGGCAAACAGGTTCGTCGCTTTGTTGCCGATGAGACCCAAAAGTCGAGGGTGAAACGCTAAACGTGTCCGCTTAATCTGAGACGGCAACTACCCCGTCGCCGGTTTATGAAACACGTGGCAAGGTCTCACTGCTCACGTCGTAGTCTCTCTTTTTCTGACCAATACGTCGTCGTCTATCATTTGCAACAAAAATGAACTAAATAATGAAAATTCAAATAAGAAAAGTAAAATATTGAATATCCCCACCAGATGACTCGGTCTATTTAGAAACTTCGAACAAGAATAATTGTTCCATTTGTGTTAACAAGCGGCCCACCGATTCCTTTCTTGAACGGGCTACACCATTTCCCAGGATTTTGAAGAGCCCAGCCAGTTACAGTAAATTGGCCTGAAAATTAAACACAGACCAGGCCCACTCAGGCACTCATACAACCTCTAAATGGGCCAAAGAATCAAATGAAAGTATTTGTAAATAAAAAATGAAAAAAATTATATTCTAAAGATGTGTTTTGTTAATATTTTATAAATAAAAAGTAAAAAAAATTATATTTTAAAATATATTTTTTAATATAATTGTATTAAAAGTCATATTTTATAATAATAAAAGTCAAACCGTCAAACCATACTTAAAAATTTGAAGTACTTTCCGTTGAAGTTAGTCTAAATTAGCATTGGGAGTTCAGAACAGTTTTCAGCGTGGCTTTAATCTAAAGAAATGAATGTAGAAGAAATAAATAAATATTCATATTTATCAGGTTCATGGACAATTTCTACCCACCAAATTAAAGCAGTTCAGTGATCATCAGCTGTAAATCAGAGGCACATATTGCTATCACAGGCCGCCCAGTATGGGATTAAAAAAAATAATACTAAAAACGCAAATTTAATGAATTTTTAGAGTCAGTAACATTCAAATTTAAAGATACTACGTTGAGTTAATAAAACAAAACATACCACCTCCTTATAACAAAATCCAGAAAGAACAAATCTCCAACTTCAAAATCTAACTAAAGCAACACGTTAATCCCATTGAATTTCAGTCCCATTTGAGTCCCCATTACATTACCTAGATTAGGGGCTCCACTGCATTACTCTATCCGGCCAACGTCTGGAGGACCCTGAAAATTGTTTGAAGTGAAATTTTAAGCTAAGCGGAATAATGAAAGTAAAATTCGGTTTATACTCTATACCCATAACAACACTAACCAAGCATCTGCTTTGTGACCAACAAACAAACTATTTAATTTTACAGAAACGCTGCACCAATTCTTTACATTCATGCAGACTTCGAATATAGTGAGGCACCGGAGCATTTTATCAGTCTCGATCAAATGACTTAAACCTTAGCATCAACTCGAGACAGATGATCATGGATGTTTTAAAAGGCAATCATATAAGAAGACAACTAAATCTTTACTTACTGGGAAAGTTGAGACAACTCACCAAAATCAGTTTCACTTATACCAATCTAGTATCTGTTGTGAGCTTTCCTGAAATCCTCACGCCTAGGACGCTGGAAGTCACTGTACGTGTCTTGAGTCCTTGAAGGATAACTACCAATAGAATTAGGATATCCTCCCTTTTTATCCATAGGAAAACTAGCTGCAGCATAGTGATGATTAACTGAAGAGCCGTCAGAGTCAGAATAAATATGCTGCTTATAACCACCAAAGCCGGATGCAGACAATTGGGTCCCTGCTTCTTGTTGACGCCTTTGGGCATCAAGTTGAAGAAACTCTTCCCACTGTTTTGCATGCATTCCCCTTAAGGAAGCCAATTTATTCATGTAACTCTCTCTCATATCCCTGATAGTCTATATTCCACAGAACCAGAAATCAGGCACCGGGAATCAAGATCAACAAGTTAAAAATTCAAAAGTAATATCAAATGTCAAAACAACACAAAAGAAACTCCCCAGCGAGAGAGAAAAAAACTGAAAACAAACTAACTTTGGTGCAACGATGAGATGGAGGAATAACTTTTAAGCACTCACAGAGTTGAAATTTCAATTTAACACATCTAGATTAATGACAGAGTATGGAGTCCCATAAGACGATCATATTTTTCAATTTAGGGGGGTGAAAAACATCCATCCTAAGTGCCAGAGATAGCAACTCCAAGTTCTCATCAGCACTGGAAAGGGTGTTTAATAAAATCCACCAAAAAATATAATTACATTGAAGTGCCCCAATAGCCTGCTACAATCAGTACGGTTAGAACTTAGAAGTCCAAGAGACTATTTAAAGAGCAAAAACCACCTATTGAACAAGACACTGGGCACCACACAAGATAGTCAATTGAGTAAGAGAACGTAAATTAAAAAATAACAAAAAATCAAAACAAACAAATAATACTCAAGGCTTAAAATTCTGAAAGTAATCATCGAATAAAGACACATCTAAAAATAATCAAAGCTGCTTTTGTTTTGCTTCCAATAAAATCTTCTATCATTATAAGAACGCCTGTGGCAGCAAAAGGTTAACAAGAGAGAGATTCCTACCTCACGATGCTTCTTATTCTCTTCATCTTCTTCCTTGTCATGAATTCTTCCGAGCTCTGTTGCCTCTCGTTTATACTCCAACTCTAAATCCTCCAAGGTCTGAGGTACAGCAGGGTATTCAATTTGATGGCGTGATGGTAAATTGGAACCCCATCTTTCAATATCCCGCCCATCAGTTCTAAAACCACCTAAGCTATGGTTGTCACCGTCATATGAATTGAAAGAGTTCCCAGCAAAATAAGGACTTGCAGGAGATTTAGAGTGGCTTGAGCGACCTCTAGCTCCATTATTACCATAAGCTTCACAAAATCAAGAGTATGTTAAGCATGTGATTCGACATGCAACACAGATGGTAGCTCTAACTACACATGTTGTCCTAAAAACTCATATAGGGAACTCATCCGTTGCAAACAAACCGCAATTCAGTAAATAATTTCAACTTGCAGGGAATCCGGTCAAATCAGATCCACCAGGAAAGTTACTTCAGAATCGAACACGTATTGCTTGAAGATAAGAACTTACCTCTTGCTGCAAACAAATGATAAGCAACAACCAACATTATTAAAGGTCCAGAATTGCGAGTATAATTGTATTCCTAAAAAGCTACAAACACGAGATTACCACCTTTTCACGGAAGCCGTAAACATATCCTATGCTGTTCCTACCTTGTGGAGAACCCCTTGGAAACCTTCGAAGATCCTCTCGGACACGGTCTTCAGCACTGCCAAAACTTTGTTGGAAATGTGGTGAATCATGTGGATGAGACCTTAGGGATTCAGATCGACGAAATCGTGCACCACTGGGGCTTTGCTCTGGTGACCTAGATATACTCTTCTGAGAACTAGATGCACCCTTTTGACCACCCTCTTCCTTGATCACTTTGTGCACAGCGTCAACACCCTTGGACAAAATTAACCTATCTCTACCAGTGACAATTATAAACTTCTCCTCCATTTTGATTTTGCAGCCTACATCATTTTCAATCCTCTGGACCACTTTGCCTGTGAAGAGTGCCTTTACATGTTTTTCCCTCGCGGGTACCCTTTCAAAGAAATCTTGGGACTTGCGGTTTGCTCCAAGAGTTGTAGGACAGCCCTATAAATGTGCCACGCAACAGAAAATTTTGAACAAAAAATAGAACCCCTCTAAATATATTCAATGTATATGAAAACAGACAATAAAAGTCTCATTGGTCCTTGCTCCATGTGTCTCCTATGCCTGGTCATATGGCTCATTGTTGTAGGATTAACTTGGTCAGCATTCTATCACAACAATTACAGAGTAAAGAATTGGCACACAAATACAGTGTGATTATGCCTCCGCAGACAAAGTTTAGATACTTATACAAACTCGTGGTTTCCAATTTATTTATAGTCTAGACAAACTATAAAACAAGTAAGAACTTCAAAGGGTAAATCAATAATACCTGAGTGAAGTGACCTGATTCTCCGCATATTTTGCAAATCATTTCCTCCTCTTTCCTCTTCTTCCAGTTCCTCTCAGTAGCTTTGGATTTCGCCTCCCAGACCTTGGCTTCTCGGCTGGTGAAATCTGTGGGGACTGCGTTGGGGTCCCGCTGTTCCTCTTCCTCGTCAGAACCTGCATGAGAACGTTTATTTAGCTTTGCCCTATCTTGTGCCGTCGTAGACCCCGGAGGACCAGTATATTCCTTATAAAGCTCACTGAAATCGTCGTCGTTGTCAGGATCCAGTCTATCAGCCATCCACACCCTAGCAACCTTAACTAGACCAGAAGGGCTGGAACTCCTGTCTCAACCAATAAAAACTGCCCTTCCATATCTTAGCTGACTTAAATAAGCATGCATCGATACCATCAAAAGCAGAAAGAGTGGAATGAAGTTGTTCCAGAGGTAAAATTTTCATACCAGTAACGAAGACGCGATTCAGTGCGGAAAGTTTGCAGCGTATATTTCGATTAGAAACATACGGGTACAAATCGACTGATCTCCTCCTTCCCCCTCTGAGAATGTACGAGATGCAGATAATACCAAACCCTAGCATGCTGAAGCAGGCATAAACGGATAAACCAATGGTGTCGAATGACAAAAGGCCCATTTATTGGCCCATTAAAAAATATGAAATTAAAAAAAGGGCTATATGTGCCCCAGTTTCCCAAAAAAACCAAAAAATCTTTACTCTCTAACATCCCCTTCATCTGCTCCTCCATCTTCAATTCCTCACCACCATGGAAAATCTCTCCCTTTTATCACTCTCTCTCTCTCTCTCTCTCTCTCTCTCTCTCGTTGTCGCTCCTCTCCTCTGCTCTCTGTTCCTCACATAGGTCTGAGTTCCATTCCTCCATCCTTGTCAACAATCGGAAAACCATATATTACTGCATTTTAAATGGTCACGCAAACACAGGAATTGGCTCTCTAGACTAATTTTAAGGTATCATTTTGTTAACTGTTAAGTATTTGGGTGTTTATAATATTTTTACTCAAGCTAAAACCCGAGGAAGTGTATGGGGTGTACGTGGCCAAACAATATTATTCTTGACTTTAGCCTATCCTAGATTACTTTTTTTAATGGAATCATCGACTTCTTTATATCTTGTATGTCAGGTATTAGATGCCCAGTGTTTGCAAAATACGGAAGAGTCTTGGAGGTTATTCTGCCTAGGCTCAAGAGAACCAGCCAACAACTTGGTGTGTAAACTGCTATCGCCTGTATATTATTGCTGGCGCAGTGTCTCTTTTCATTTCTGAGGAACTGACTGGATTGGCAGCTTGCTTATGTTATACTTCTTGATGATGTGGGGACTGGGTGCATCCCTTCTGTCCTTGTGGAGCAAATTTCTGTATTAATGATATTTGAAAGTTCTGAGAAGTTTTCAGTCCTGAAATATTTGTTTTGCCAACTGAATGGCCAATTATTGGTTTGGCTATACTGTCTGATGTTTTGCTCCGTTGGTTTTATTTTTTCTTTAGGTTTTGTTCATGCTTCGTTTGTTAATTGGTTTTGTTTTGGCTAGCTTATACCTCATTCTGTCTTTCTGTCCTTGTACTTTGATTATGGTTTAATGCCTTAACATTTTCTGTCAAAAAGAAAACTGAATGACCATGTTGCATCCCTTATCTGCTATGCTACTTACCACACATGCGCATATTGATGATCGATTTTGTTGTTGGCTACTGTCCATTCTCGGAAGAATGTTTTTGTCACATACAGAAGAGGCGATGTTCTTCAAATTTGAATGCTAGCACTATGATATTGTGTTCATGTCTGAAGAATTACCTTTCTGTTAAAACTTAGCACATAATTTACCGCGTAACATTTTTGTATTCATCTCTCACCATAGAAACACTCTAGAGAATCAATCTCTTAGCAATGCCAGTCCACACATGCGTATACTTGTACCATGTGATTGTGGGATCCTTGGGAACTGGTTAAGTTGTATCTTTCAGAGGTTGTTTTTGTTAACGGGTAAATTCTTGTTCCGAATTTCCTCTAATATTCTTCTAAAATTTTAACATGAATAGTTGATCTTTCAACACACATATGCTCGTGACTTCAAGAGAGAATTAAAAGTGAGGTTATTATTGAATTTTTATTAATAAGAATTGATGTTGTAGGCATATGTGATACAACTAGCTCTTAGCCAAGCTCTGTGCGTGTTATGTTTCATGTCCTCGCTAAGGATATGCAGGATATGCATCAGACAAACAATAATACCACGACATTGACTAAATCTTGTCGATTAATTTAGTAATAGATTTCTCCATTGTTATGGTTATGTGCTTGGGACGTATTTAAGATGTCTTAGCATGAATCATTTCAGAGATGGATTATTGACTAGAAGGTATTTTGTATGTTCTTGTTCCTTTACGTTTCTATGGACATTTCTTGAAACAAAGATTGCCCTTGTACTCCTGCAAAGATTTTCTTTTTCTCTATTTTCTGTAGCTTTGTATATAATTACAGGATGTTGTTTTGTGAAATATGCAACGCCTGAGGAAGCTGATCTTATCTAGTATATTGGCAGATGCAGAGCTCCTTTCTTATTTTATTATTGATTATGTAATGGATTTTCTACTTTTAAAAGTTTTCTTTATCCAGGAAATGTCTCCTAGTAGAGTTAAATATGCTAATGGTGAACGGGGACATGCTAATAAGTAATAACCCTTTGACCAGAGCAACTGTACCCGTACACAGGTGAGGAGCTGGAGACTATTTATTTTTTGGAACTTGTCATCAGTTTACTTGCACATATTATCTGGAATTTTCAATTGACCACTGATAAGCTTTACAAATGTTCAAGACGTACATTTATTCTTCACATTGTTTCTTGTCGTTCATTTTTGTAGGGTTGTAGGGGCATCTGTGGACAAGCTGTACATTGGTGGCCTGAGCCGGCAAACTTCAAAACATGAAATTGAGCAAGTATGAACATTGTTTACCGAGCATTCATTTCTGTAGTGGTATATGTATGTTTTGTGTTATGGATTGTACTGCATAGGTTCCAGCATCTTTTGCATGTAACTGTCTAACAGGATCATTGGCTTTATCAGTTTTGTTTATTGTAAGCTTTATTAATTAACTCATGAAAAGAGTTTTTCACGTTCATCCCTTGTGCTGGAGCTTCTACCTTTTGTCATTTCTATTTCAATAATTAGTTTACTGAAAATTGAGTATGTATATATATATTTGTCAGAAATTAACTCTTCTATGGATGTCGAATCCTCAGTTTCATGTTTTAGGTTTCTGACTATTGATGTTCCTATTTCTGGTATTCTCTTTTTATGGTGTTGCGGAAGATATCTACATTGTTGTTGATGAGATGAAGCAAAGTCGTGGTCCATTAATGCTCTTCTTCTTTTCCCATTGTCTTAGATTTTGTAGTACACTTACTATAAAAATGATACGCAGAGGACTCCGTGTTAGCTTCAATGTGCGGAATATTTCAATTAATAGGAATGTTCAATGTTTTTTTTTCTTTCTAATTTCAGTTCATTTTTATGTTGGAGGGCTTGTATTATTTACTTTAAGAGTGAAGTAATAAATAATAGGCAGTTTAAGCTTTTACACATGAAAATAATTATTGTCATCAACAAGGTTACCCTGACTTTGCTCATTTTATTGCACTCTGCTTTTGCAGGAAATGCACCATCCCTCGGTGTGGTCAGAAAGAAGTCCGGTTACCTTTGTATAACCGATACAAGGTGTTAAATTTTTGTTTACTTAATCCTTCTTAGGGACTTGATTAGTTATTCTGGGCATTGGTTTTGGAGGCTCTAGGGAGGATAAGAATAGAGTTCTTCAATTCAATTTGTGGAAGTTTGCCCTTTTTTGACTACTTATTTATTACCTTGAATTCTTTTTTAGCTCTAACATGATAATTTTCATTATAGAAGTTCATGCTAGACAAATATAAGGTAGTTTCCTCATCTCATTTTTGCTTAGTAAGTATATATATGTTGCCCTGGTCCATATGAATGGTTACAGTGAGTGCAGTGGTCAACAAGTGAAGCATCAGTTGAAAACTGCAAGTATCAGGTATGGCAGTATGAAACATTCAATTATCAATGCCACAATTAGTATTAGGTTGTGAAGCCTTCAGTTATTTGTTTCTTTGATGAATCATCTCCGACATTTCTCTATTAGCTTATTAAGATCTTCGGCGATGATATATATTGTGAACCTTATAGACATTGAGCCCAGAGTTGTGATCGCTGTTATATATCGTTCCCTAGCTTACATGTGGTTAAACCGGTTTGACGGCTGGGCTGGGTCGGTTCTGATAACACCCGGTTGAAGGGCAAGGTAAAGGCAAGTTTCCCTTGAATTCACAAACAAAGCACGAACTACTCAGCATTTAGGCAGATTTGTCTTGAAAAATATATATACATATATTTTTTTATTATTATAATTTTTTTATTTTTTTATTTTGCCCTTTTCTATAAGCCAAGCCCACGCCTTAAATTCAAAACCCATTTTGGGCTGCATGACACATGCAAAATACAATAGTACCAATAATTTACCAGGCGCCCCACCCCCAACAAAGATAAAAGTGGGTTCGCTGTTGAGTTATTCTTGTTTAATGCATCCCCAATCCCCCCAACAAAGATAAAAAGTGCGTTCGCAGTAGTTGAGTTATTCTTGTTTAATACACTTAAAAGACATGGCATTTATTGGCTTCACCAAATTCTCTCCGCAGACACAATTTCCAAACAAAGAAAATGGCGACAATTGGACTTCAAAGTTCAAAGTAAGAAACGCCATAGACCTAGGGTATTAATTGTTCTATAGAGGAAACCCTAGGGCTTAGAGGCCTAGCCCTCATATCTTTGAATGGTACCTGATCAATTAATGAAATCAATGCATATTCCTTCTACTACATAAACAAACACATAGGACAAACTATGGGGAGAATTAGATCAGTTAGAACCCCACTTATTCTTTGTAGAAACTATAATCATCATATCCAAAACTAAAAAAGGTACAAAAATATGAAAGCAGATCAAGTTACCAGTCTTCGTACATTGAATCAAACTCAAAATTCCATTACTACAGTGATTTTCATAAGGCTTTGTACATATCCTTAAAGGGCTTGCCTCAGCCTCTTTCAAACTAGTAAAAGTGAAAAAGGAGGAGGGAAGGGAAGGGAAGGAAAGGAAAGGAAATAATAACAGCTGGACCTGTCAGCGAAGAAAACTAGATTACTACGATGGGTGGGAACTCATTTACACTACCATTAACAAAGTCAGTGATATTGGTGTTTTCTCATCTACTCTTC
Source organism: Euonymus europaeus (assembly GCA_963580455.1). Taxonomy (NCBI): domain Eukaryota; kingdom Viridiplantae; phylum Streptophyta; class Magnoliopsida; order Celastrales; family Celastraceae; genus Euonymus; species Euonymus europaeus. The sequence goes on from OY756964.1 coordinate 2,481,990, forward strand.
CTTCAACATATGAGATGGAACAAGGTCTTGAAGAAGTCCATGATCTTTTAGCAGCAGAGAAGTCTCTTTGGTGCAAAAGCGTCTCTCTTGAAGAAACCCAGCCGCATTTGTTGAACCAAAACCTAAAGGTCTAGCAGTCAACCCATTCACATAGGGTTGTTGAGGATTTTGTTGATTGTAGTTAGATAGTAAAGCCCTCTGCCTTGGCATAGCAAAGTTAGTAGTGGTGGCGGACATGCCCGATTCCGGGGTGTGTGTGACAAGATTGGGACGAGACATGACTGGACTGGGATGAATGTGTTGTCCTTCGTAGGTGGTTACAACAATGGTCGGGTCATCGAATGATCTCTCCACTCTCTTCTTCACATTGCAGGAGGCAGTGGTGCAACGATAGTAACTCCTATATGACGAACAAATTGAAACAAAACCCATCAAGATTCGGACTAAAATACGATAAATTTTAAAATATATAATAGAGAGAGGAAGACCTAAATGGGGGTTAAGCGAGACACATAAGTCATTGAAGTTAGTACCTAGGAAAGGGGCTGTTTTTAACAGCTTTTTGGCCGTATTTTCTCCATCTGTAGCCATCTTCCAGATGATCAACCTCGCTCTTAGTCATGAATGCGAATCTGGGTTCTCTCTGTCTCTTCTGATTTGTCTTCTTTGCCTTCAACCTATACAACCACACACACAAAATCCCCAAACGGGAAACCACTAAATCCTCGAATTAACAAACATAACAAATAAAACCCATTTTTTATTGGACAGTAACATATTCACATGTTTGAATTATTTTCATCGTTCAATCAATTATCACAATCTATGCAAGTGATCAGTTTTTTCCCCTTAAAACTCAAATTAAACAAGAAATCAAATAGTGCACGCCCCAAACAACACAAAAGCACTTACTGTTTCTCTGTCTTGTGTTGCTCCTCTTCCTCATGATCAACTGCCGGCTTAGCTTGTTCATCATTCATGGCCTCACTTGATGCCGATGAAATCGATGAAGAGTTGGGTGTTGCAGGAGGATTCAAGATTTCTGATGAGGAATACTCCATCTTTGCTGCTACAGTAGTTGGATTTGGAGGTGGGTAGAGAGTTTCCTGTGCAATACGAGGGTCTTGAATCACATCAAAGAAAGAAGAAGCTCCAATGTCTTGCATACCCAAAAGCTCCATAAACCCTAATGAGCCCCCTTTATCTCCTTCACACATATCAAAAACGCTCTGCAAGTAACCACCTTGAACTTGATTAAGAAATAAGGAGGATCCAACTGTACCCTCAATCTTCACTGCTTGTTTCATCTCCATATCTGCAACTATAGACACACACACAGAGAGATAAGAGAGAGTTTTGGAAATGGAAGCAAAAGAGTGGGATTGATGGACCTAAATTAACAACAGGGTGGATTGACCGGAAATTGTAGGTCAATATTTTGTACGGACTCATTACAGTACCGGTGGCAATTCAATGCATGAGCCCAAACTAACAGTCTACTCCCGACAAGATGGTCGACGATTTCATACTTGTATTTTGACCGATTAACCAGTTTAACCGGTTTTTAAATCAGAGTATGAACGGGGTTTGCTGCACGTGAGATGCTTACGGCGTTAAAAAGGGCACTTCAGTCTCGCTCTTGTGCATGTGAACTACGTTCGTTAGTAAAAATGAATCCTTCAAGGATAATAATAATAATAATCCCTTACTTTACTACCACTTTTTCTCCTTTTTTGTTTAATTAATTTTATTTTATTTTATTTTATTGCTTTTTGTTCTTTCTAGAAGTACTAACTGCATGATTTCACTGCTTTTTTGTTATATTTTTTTATGATCGGATCCACTAAAAAAGAAAAGGAAAGAAAACAATGCATGCTTAATGCTTTTGTTAGAGCAAAAGTGTTTTAGAACCCAATTTTTATTAGCCCAAATCAACCCAAGTCTACATGGCACTCCATGTTGGTGTGCCATGTTGGACTTTTTTAAAAATCTATTTTTATTTATCTTTTTTGTAAACGAAACTTTAAAACGTTTTATCTCTCAAAATACATGTTAGATTTCAAAAAAAATTACATATTCGAACTCAGCGTGTAAAACTCTTTCTAATAAGACCCATTGTCGATAGTTTTTATCGCGTTTTTTCAATTACATTATTTTTAAAAATAATGTAATTCATATATATTATGTTTAAAGTGTTTATTCGAGCTGAAATTTTATTATATTATGATAGTATAATATATATTCATTATTTTTTTTGCCTTTTTATTGAAATTACGTTGAGTATATGAACCCGTCAGAGTATAATAGTTAGGACCCTAAGGTTTAGCACTTGAGACATTTATGATTTTGTAGTGAATTCGTCGAGGTTTAGTGAATATGAGTCTTTTAGGTTACAAAATTGAAATTCGATACACGAGCCCGTTAGGGTTTAGCGAATCCGTTCCCCTTGGGGTTTATAACACTTATTGTTTGGATTACAGCATGAAAATCCGATACACGATCTCGTTAGGGTTTAGCGAATTCGTTCCCCTTGGGGTTTATAACACTTATTGTTTGGATTACAGCATGAAAATCCGATACACGATCCCGTTAGGGTTTAGCGAATTCGTTACTCTTAGGGTTTAACATTTATTGTTTAGGCTACAGTATGAAAATTCGATATACGAGCTCATATCGGTACCTATAAATAAACACTAGAAACTACGTAATCAACATATTAGTACAAAAAAAACAATGTAATTAAAGACAATGTAATTAAAAACAATGTAATTAAAAACAATGTAATTAAGAATGAGTGATTAAAACCTATCGATGATAGATCTTGTTGGATAGATCTTTACTTGCTGATTATGGATATGTAATTTTTTTTGAAATCTAATATGTATTTTAAGAGATAAAATGTTTTAAAATTTTGTTTAAGAAAATAAAAATAAAAATATGTGCTGTGAGTTTTTCAAATGAGATATTTTATTTTTTAAAATTTTAATTTTCCATGTCATTTGCTTACAAAGCATGACATGTAGACTTGGGTTAATTATTGGGTTACAAAATTTGGGCTATTTAGCACTACTCTTGTTAGAGATGCACGGATCCCTTTAATTTTATTTATTTATTTCTTTCCTTCTTTTTCTTTTACAGAAAATTGGAAATCCCAAGCGCAAAAGAGAGAAAAAAGATGAATAATAATCACATTGCACATTTCTTTTGGTGAGAAAGCGTGCATGGCATGGATTATGGAAGGCAAAAAAAGGTTGGTGCACGTACGTCAACTGAATTAATGAGCATGACATGATACCTAGCTAGGTTGCGTGTGGGCTCAAAGTAGCAGCAAAATGTACGATGAAAAAGACAAATCCATACTTATCTATACTAGTATTTTACAAGAAAAACCTGACATTTTAAAGTTAATATGGATTTATCCGTCCATTCATAGTGAGAGTCTGATAACTCGAGTTTATATTCTAATACCCTCGAATTATGCTTCTATTTGGGGCATAGTCATAAAGGTTTTTTTTTTCTTTTGCAGGAAATATTTCTTTACAAACCCAAAATAAGCCTAACAAATCTAACCATTTTCCTTGCGCTTTTTTGTTCTTACTCTTCCCTATATCGGTCCGATTCAAACAATAAACTCGAAAATAAGTTCAATAAATTCAAATATGAACTTTGAAAACTAATCCCATGTTTTGTTGGGAGTAAACTTAAGTTGTGAATGAGTTTAATATGAACTAAGCATGAGTATTTTACTGAGAGAGCATAATAAAGTGGGATAAATGAGTTTAATTATAAAATTTTATCTGTTTGTTGAATGTGAAAATTGGCATAAATTTTGATTTAAATGAATTATAATGTACATAAAATGACTGTATTATCATTTTTTAATAAATTAACAATTTTATATGAACGTTAAATTAATCATTTAAAAAATATTATTCTTCCCATGACGAAAATATGTCCATGAACTCATGCTCATAATTCATATTTTATATTATAAATCAAATAAACAAACGTTCATTCTCTTGTTTCACCTGATAATCTTTCCAACCAAACCTTAAGTCAAATTTCTAGCGCGGCACTTCATGATCATGTCAACTGTTCAAAAAAGACAATTTTGTTTTGTCTCAAGTACACAGCTTCCTGGCAAAAGTTGTGAGAAGCGAACCGCATTTACATTAGACAGAGTCAAATACAGAAATAATACCTCTAGACATTGAGCAAATCCTCCATCTCATATATATTATCCAAGTGATCTTTTTTATAATAATGAAGAGTCAGAGATTAAGACACAAAATTAAAGAAACGAATTATAAAGAATAATCCAAAATGAAGGATTAGGGTAATCCACGTTTAAGCTTATTATAGAACCAAAACCAAAGCCACGATATGCGGCCGAGTGTCTCTGTCCTGTCCACACACGTACTACAATATTACTACACACATCGATGCCTAAAAGAGACCGTTGATGCTCTGCCCTCTCTTTAACGCACACGTGTTCTTTTCACGTTTCGCCGGACCCACTTCAAGCCGCCGGCACCATCCACGTGGTGGATCACACGATCAATCTTGTGTTTGCATGACATCAGATCACACGTGCCCTTGATTGTGCCGCGAGTTCAGGCATCCGGCACCGTATCAGATGGGCTCCTGATTTTTTGAATTGATCAATTTTAGCTACAAATAATTGAGAGGCTGGTTTCAAATAAAGAAGAATAATTTAGATGCTTTTTGGAACATGGTAGAGCACATACAATGGCCATAAGTTATTGTGACCGTTAAAATTATATGTGAATCTCATTTTGATTGCACAACAATTCAAACTATAAACACTTTCTAATACAGTCACATCAACAAAACATATATCTGAATAAAGTTGTATCAACAAAACACATATCTCAATATAATTATTCATTTCGTCATAATTCAAACCAACAATTCTTTTTTCCTGCATCATTTCTTCAATAAAACTTCACAAAAATCAAGACTGATCCCATCAAAATACATATTTCAATATAATCATATGAACGAAATATATCTATTAATGGAGTCACATCAATAAAAACACATATTTCAATACATTATCATCTCCCCATCATACAATTACCATCGCATGTGAGGGTGATTGAAACAAATCACAAAACGAATTTAAAGGTTTGGTAATTTTGTGAGATTGAGTTTGACGGGAAATCGTGGTATCTTCAATGGACCAATGCATATAATTCAATCAAAGAATTGAAGAAATTATTTCATGGTTCTAACAGGCTATGATCAGTAGAATGTTGTCAATTCGTAAGTAGTTGCTGACAATTGAAAATCTAAATAAATAATTTGCGTCATCAGTCGTCAATGAATTAGTATCGTCCCATTGATTTTGGTATGTGTGGGGTAGTTACGATTATTGTTTATTGAATAAATTATTCATTTGAGATTATTTAATTACATTAATTTAAAGCAACAATCACTATATTTATTTATCAATCTTAATCAAGCAATCCTGATCTCTGGATTTCTGGGGACACTAATTGGAAAGAGAATGCAGGGATTTTACGCGTTTTGAGAATATAATAATGGTTTGCTCTCCAAATTTAATAAATATTTTATAAACAAATAGATAGGCGTTAGTGGGGGAATCTTTTTTAAAATATCAAATTGTTTTACAGCAAAAAATAAACTAATTAAATTATGAGATAGAATAATCCCCAAGAAAGGACACCAATACAAAACGACAAAAAAGTGTATATATAAATATACTAAGGATGCAACTGTTTGACTGGTGTAACTTCTTGCATACGTTTTATGAGCTCAAAAAAGGACATAAATTAACCTAATTAAAATAAATTAAATTAAATTAAATATATTAGATGTATTTTGTTTTGTTGTGAAAGTATAGTTTTGGACACAAAGCCCAAGACATTGACGAAGGAGTCCCCACTCCCCAGTCTTCGCTCCTTATCGGCCGTATTTGGGGCTTATCTGATATTTATGTGCTTCTGTAAACAACTTGGTCAAAATTTTACAAACCTTGTTTTTGACTATACGGCTTCAATTTGACTACTTTGCTCTATAAATTAAAAAATAAAATAAAATTGGATATTATTTTTATTTTTAAAAGCCTAATTAGGACATAAATTAGTAATATTTTTGTGGTTACGTGTTATGTTTTGTTCTAACTTATTTTGTCATCACGTGAAAAATTCCGTGCTCCAAATTTAGACTCATATCATATGTCTAAAGAATAATTTTGTGTGATATTTCTTGGTTACCAAAAAAAATATAGAAATTAGACTCATTGTATAGTTTTGAAATTTGAAAAAATAAGTAACCATAATATATGGTTATTTAATTTCTTATTGGTATGAGACTGTTAAAAACAAGTTGATAGATATAAATAAAATTAAGCCCCTTATCAAACAAAAAAGAAAAGAATTAAAAAAATCTCCATGCCTAAACCTATGTCTCTACAAACTCTATTATTATTGAAGGATCACAATTCACAAGCTAATGATTCCATTAGGATTAGGGTTTGCTTGTGATTTCTTATTTTATTTTCCTTATAATTAATGTCTCTTGACCTACCTAACCATCACTTTTATTTGCAAACTCACCTACTTCAAGCCGTGAACTTATCCTGTTCATGATGTAATAAAAAAAACCCTAGTTGGCCAACTTCACACAATTCTCACCAGTTAATTAAAGAGATCTTCTCGAAGGTTGACTATGTAAGCACAGGGTCCGATATATCCAACTTGATCCGTTTTAACTTTCGATGCAAATCATGGTCAATAATATTGACCCCATATTTGTATTATTAGGCTTAAAAGTTTGAGTGCGCACATGGGGTAAATCAACACGAGAGAGTTGACTGTACGACTTAGTCAAAGAAAAACAGTGACCCAATTAAGTCTAAAATTCAATCCTTTTTAGTAGCTACCCTCTTTAGATTTTGAATATGTCTCGACATTCAATGTTTTTCTTTTAAACGTCTGCATGTGTGTATGTAGTGTAGCCACTTCGATTCGTACCTCAGTAACTCTCCCTCATCAAAAAGTTACGAATTCGAGTGGAAGAGATTGATATTTTCTTAAAATAAATACGTGAGAGTTGGCTCAGACCCGACTGAAACATGGCAGCTGAATTGATCTATATGTTTAAAACGTGCAGTTTCTTGAGGAAATTATCCATCACAGGTACGTACGGTCACACATGGGGATCTGCTAGGACGTTGTTGCTGTGAAAAGGAATCAATGCGAGGAAAATGCGGAAAACTCAAATATAAACCATTACTGCAAAGCCCGTGTCGGCAACCATATATATCTACATATATTTATATATATATATATATTTATACAGGCACGCTTTATTTCCCTATTATAAATGAAAGGGAAAAAAAGAAGAAGCCTGCATTGCTTCCTGGACTGTATTTGGACAAGGAAGGTGAAAAAAGGACACGATGAGCCCATACTTTTGATGAATCACGTACACCCAAAATATCAATAAAAGGCCCCATTGCTTGCTCGAATGCAATTTGCCATATTTGTTATAATAAGTTGGCGCAGACCAAAAAGTGTTTGTGATAAAACCAAAAAAAAGGTGCGTAATGGTTGGTGCCTGCAACTGTGTCTATTTGTCGGTCCATTTCTTCGATTATTGCCCATCACGCCACAAAGGCACTGTCCATTTCATAATCATTACAAGAAAATCCCCAAATAAATTTTCATTAATTGGGGTGATTAAAGCTAAATAGACAGCCAATTTATTGCATTACTGATCACGAAGAAGATATGTTGGAAATCTACGAACCTTGTCGAGATATTTATGTATGAACGATGTTGTCGACTCTATTAATGATTTGAGTTTTGCTCTGCCGACAAATCTTTTTTTTTGGGCCAAGACGGTCTGCCGGACCCACCATGTTACATTCTAAACAAAATTAATGGGAACCATCCGTTCACTCACCGCCACCGGTTCCTTAGTTAGTAAAGGGCTGACAGCCAGCCCATTTAGGATTAAGTAGTGGCCCATATAACATCTCAGTCCGAAATCCGAATAACCAATTCATTTGTGAGATCTAATCCGATGGGCCAACAAGGCTTGGGTTGGATGAGGGTTGTTTAATCTTTGCCAAAATTTAGCCCAGCCTGATGATATGAATCTCATTAATTTTTTTCTCAACTTAAATTCAAACGAAATTTTGGGATGGATTTCATATGAATCATGTGAAGTCTATGATTTCACATGAAGCGTATACGTTCATCTCAGGTTGCTAAGATAGCTAGGTAAAAAAAAATCGAGATCCTTAACATTTTTTAATTAATATACATCGAATTATGAGCAGTTTAAACAAATTAAATAATTTATTTATGAAAAACTAATTAAATCAACATAGATACAATTAATAAAGAAACAAATTGTGAATTCAGCAATTCACTTGTCCATCTCAAAGTCACTACTTCACGCAAAATAAATGATGAGTTGTTAAGCCTAGACATATCATCATGAGCACATCTGGAGTTTAGAAATAAAAACAATCTCCTACACTCCTACATATGATCGATGATCTTGGTATGAAGAATCATCATCATCGCATAATAAATAAATAAAAAATAAAAATGAAACACAAATCGAAAGAATTATATCATCAACCTCAATTTACACAATAAGAGAGGTGACCATGATCCATTAGTCGGTCACTGATCATCAGAACCTGTAGTACTCAATGCCTTAACCAAAATCTGCATGACTTTCACCCTCGTTTCGAGAGACAGTATGTAATCAGCTGTCTCTCTGAATAGCCCATCCAAACCATTGGATTCACTATTATTTGGTATCAGCTTCTTCAAGGTTCTGACCCTTTTTTCGACACCGGTCCAAGGCCTTCTCAGCCCATCTGGACACGACCTTCTCTTCATCAAGATGCTCCTCCTAGTCCTAGGCCTGTTTCTGGTCGTGACCCTCACTTGCCACCTTCTCCTTGCTTGTGCTTCCAAGGCCTTGCATGTAATCTCCTTATTGTTTCCATCAACCCGTTTACCCTTCGAGTTAAGAGACACAAGAAGAGGGTTTTTGGAACTAATTCCCATGATTGTTGATTCAAAGGCTATTGAGGCTTCGGTAACAATTAGAGGCAGCTGGTTAGGGTTTTTATAACATGGGTGTTGTTTGAGGGGAATTAATGGGTTGGTAGCCAATGGGGATGGATAATTCAAAATATAATACAAGGATTGGGACCCACTAGACACAACTTCATAGAAGGACACTCCCAAAGGAATGGGGGGAGAAATATTAATGAATAAGGAATAAGGAAGTGGCAAGTGTACGTTAGTGATGGTCTTAATTTGTTATATAAGCTTTTTGTGCATGTTCTTACAACTCAATCCACATGCACTCACATGATTCTTCTCCACCATCTCTACCACCACGGCCCAACTTCCCTATAACTATAAGCCGCCACCATCACCACCGACACCTCATCACAACACTCTGGATTATTCTCTTCTTCCCTTTCCAAATTCAATGCATATATAATTTAATTAAGTCTATGAACTATGGGGGTCCTTAAATATATGTATACATACTTCTCATCATTCCAGCTCAATAAAACATGGGTTAAGGCATTTTCCAATAATCTGCACAAGTTCATGAATAGTGGTTAGCGGCCCATATATGTTTTCCAAACAGGAAACCCTAGCCATAAGAAATGGCGACTGCGTACTGAAGGAATTGTTAATGTAAAGATGCTTAGTAACGGTGTGAACAACGGAGACTTATTAGATACTTAATTATGTTGGAGGATAACGTACGTAGATTTGCCTTTTCTGTAAATATTTTCCTAGAGAGTGGCGAATTTGTCTCAATTTTAAGGATTTATCAAGCAATCATGTTCTGACATGTCTGGTTTTAAGTACATATACAGAGATACAGAAATGAGAATCGGAGAGACAGTCTTAGAGACAAAGAGGCACTGATTCATGCATATGTATCTCCATATCGATCAATATTATTTGTGAATATATGTTCAATAATAAATCGTGACTGTATGGCTAAGAAGGCATCAATTTATTTTCTTGGAATATCATTGTTTAATAAATGTTAAGCATAAGTACATGCACTGTATAAGAACTAGTTTTTCCTTCCGAATTTTACCATATACATTTAAATTATATATATATATATATATAAAAATTAAATCGGGACTCGATCATTGATGTTGCGATAAAAGTCTCACATCAAAAAGGGTTTCGAAAATGTGTTAGAGATCATAACTTATAAATTACTTTACTTTCTCGTAAATTTTTCGACGTGAGAGTTTTATCTTGACATATGGTTAGAAATGAAATCTAGCATACTGACTCAATTCCAAAGCCAAATAACATACCTCTCATACTAATTATCTAATGCTCGGGTTACGAGTTTAATCATTAAATTTCAATCTACAAATATGAAAAATTGAATATTAAAATAAAAAATTATGCGACAAACGCTATTTACGAGAAAAATTCAATTCAGGAAAAAACCTAGGGTGTTTGTAGTCACCAAACTTTGAAGCAATCCACTATTCACAAACGATTATAAGAATATCCTTAGAGCTAGGATCCACATCACCTACACTAATTTTTTCCTCGATTCACCCAACCACAAGTAGATCATTCCACCCGATACTCCAAAGTCGCACTGAAGTCTTCAAGCTCGATACTCCAGAGTTGCACTGAAGTTTTCAAGCTCCAATAATATGCAATCATACTCTCAAAGTGCAATGCAAAAATATATTAATTTTATATAAAATAAAATAAAAACTCACGTTTCAGTTCAGCTCACGCAAGTAAAAGACCTAGGATAGTTTGGTTACCAAAAATAATATATATAACATGTGTAGGAACCAAGAAAACGCTAGATAATAGCCTAAAAGATATGCATAATATTGAGCCACGAAATTAGAATAAGATTATGTCCTAATCTTGAAATCAAGACCATAAAAATAAGGGATGATTATCTCTAAAAAATATGAAAGAGATAAATCTTAATAAGGAGAAATAATCATTCCTAAAATAAACTTGATTTTATTTCAATCAATCAATTTAACCAAATTAATTAAATAAATAAAATTAGTTACCAATTACCACATAAAATTAAATCATGTAAATATTTAAATACAGTTTTCAAAAATTGATGCTCATGTAAACTACGTACAGCTTACCTGAAATCACTGTTAACTCATGTAAAGTATATGCAAGTTACCTAATAACTTTATTTGATGTTCAGCTATAAATCAACCTGTATTATAACCTAATATGGATCCCAACTATTAAACATTAATATTATATTTGATCAAGCACAATAAAAACTTACAAAATACTTAGATGATTCCTCTACGTTTAGATATCGCAAAAGTCGCGTGCCACGCAAGGAAATGTGAGTTGGAATCAATATATGGTGTGACCCATTAACACATGATTGGGACCCAATTGGATCACTGTAGCACGTGCGATAAAATGATGAATTAATTGATCATATAATAGGGCTTAATCATAGACCGTAATTAGTCCTTAGCACACCATGTGCTTAGAAAGACTAAGCAACCAACATTATCCTTAATTAATTTAGTTACATTAAATATTATTGTTGTTGTTCTTTTATGTTGTTTTGTGTGGATGCCTATATGGCACATGCAACGGGGAGTTTCTAATATGGATGATGAGGTGGACACACATGCCCACAATGAGCTTATTTTCTAGTTTATAACACGCCTGGTCTCCTTCTTTTTGTTGTTGTCATGTAGGGTGGCAAAATTCTACTCGGTATGATTAAATCAAATTTTAATATAAATTATATGTTTGAAATTCAGATTTAACATAAAAAATTTATCTGATTTAAAATCGGATGTGGATTCAAATATAAAAATCTTAACAATTTTAATTATTCAGACCTTAACCTGGATTGAATTATTGTTTGACTTACTTGTCCGAATTTAAATCAATCTGAATATGATTAATTACGTACGTATGAAAATTCAAATTACTTCGAATCCAAATATACAAATATTCATAAACACCTTATGTTGTTTGACCTGAAACCAATTTTTAGTCAATCTCTAGTCATCCGCCTTTTGGGTTGTTACGGGCCTTTCGAGTTACGGATATCTCATGCCCTTTTTGTGCTGGTGGGCCGGAGCGACATCATATCTGGACTAGAGTCATTTATAAAGTACTGAGCCCAAGTTCAAGTCAAGCTGTTTTGGTTTCAGATATTTAGATCATTGTCTTTGGCCCACATTAAGGCCCATTTATGCATCCTCACGAACAATTAAGAGATTTTACTTGTGAAATTTTAGTACATAATCAGATTCTCTGAATTATCCAAAACACAACCACAGCACAATAAGCAAATCAGTGTCTCCCAAATATTCAAAAACAGAGATCCCCTACCGAAATCCACCACTTTCACTAGATCAATATCTTGCTTGCAATCCAACCCATTCTCCTCAAAAGCCATGGCTAGATCCAGAAAAAGTTCCTTCATAGAATTCACATTCATGCGAGCCTTGTAGTTGCTAAGAATGTCATGACCTTGCAAGCGAAAGTGTTCCGCAACAAAATCCTCGAATCCCTTAGGTGGGTTCTTGAGCATATAAAGCATTGCTTGATTCGTGTTCATGAACACTTTCTTGTCATATCTCCGATTTCCCAGGAAAATAAAATAATCATCCACGGCTGGGTGATTCAAGTAAGGATTCCGATTCAAAACAAGTCCTTGAATCGTGACAAGGACTTGAAGAACTGTGGACCTCTGAGGATCCCACCTCTCTTCATCATATCCGATCCAAGTGTTCAAGAGACTAAGACAGAGCGACCCGTCCGAATGGAAATTCGGGTGAATGTGCAGACGACCCGGATGGCGAGGATTCAAAACGACAGCCAGAGGGTCGTTTGGGTAGTTGTTGGGGAATTTGATGTCGAAAAAGAAGAGGCCATTGTCATAAGGAGTGTCTTTCGAACCCACTATTACAGCTCTCATAAGATCAATTCTTGTCTCGTATGCTCTGACAAAGATTGAATCTGGTAGACTTGTTCGTAGAATGTTCCATTCTTTGTTGATTCTTTTAGCTGCGCTGGGTTGCATTGAGCTGTGGTCTTCTCGCTTCAACCTCATCTTCATCAAAGCCTTTATCCTAAACGATGGAGGATCTTCGTGTTTGGTGAAGTAATGATCCTCTGGAGGATCCACATTGATGTCGAAATTCTTGAACTTGTGCATTGTTTAGTGTTCAAGCTGTGACTCTACAATCTGTTGATCCTCCACAACTTAAATATATCGGGTAATTCCAAATCCTAGTGGAATTCCAATCTTTAGTCAAGTAAGAAATTGTATCCACCGGTTTGGGGTTGATGTGAGTAAAAAGCCCATGGGCTAAGAGATCCACTCACGTATGCTATTAAGCCCGAGTTTTGGGCTTGGGCTGACCGAAATAATGATTGAGCCCATAGAATTCAAGTATATTTGAAGTTGGGTTACTGCAATTCGATTTTTGAAGGACTTTCTCTCAATTTTTGCATTTATTTATTTAATTAAGAGATATGTGAATATTATTTATATCTAATTTTTATTTTTTTTTGGATAAGCTTTGGGTTACCCTCATGACTAGGCATATATATATGATTTGACACTCGCGCTACTTCAACATTAATTTTTCTATCCCCTAAAATGCCAAATCTTGTTGAACAATCGAACATGCATGCATGCGAGTATGTCACACAGCGACACATTACCTAATAAATATTGGAAAAAGAAATTGAATCCCATTAAATAAAAATATGAAAACTAAACCACTCCACCGACAATGGAACTGTAAGAATCCTACAGAAGAACAATACAATGCACTAAGCATAATTGAAAAAATGGAAAATATAACACAAACATAACCAGCCCATCATCATTCCATAATCATCCAAAAACTAAACACAAACATAATCAATCTATGATCATTGGACATCTAACAAGTAATTAACACCACACAAAAAAAAATAGAATGGATAGAACAAGCAGGAACATATACTAGCTTTTCTTGTTCACCTACCATCCAACTAACTTGCAAAAAATATAGCGATCTCTTTCTAAAGAGATCATCAACCTCAGTTAAGAGGGCTAAAAGACAACATCCAAAACATAGGTAAAAAGCAGGCAGAAGAAAAGTATGAATATAGGAATAAAAAAGTGATGCCAAGCCGGCAAAAAAAAATCAGGCAATTATTCTTTGCCTAAAATCTCAATTCAACATATGAAGAAAACCCAGAAGCCAGACAATAGAGAACCCAGAACCCAGACAATATCATACCTTCAAATCAATCTTTGAACAAGTTTCAATCGACCTCTAGATAGAAAACCAGTGCACAACTAGTGATACGTGGCCCTGAAAATCTACCAGAATTTTTCGCCAAAGAAGAAATGAAGGCGACAAAGCATAGAGAGAAGGCGGACGAAGCGGAAGGGGAAGCTAGGGGGAGAGACAGTTGCGCGATGTGAGTCTGCGTGAGAAGTAGGTCAAGGGCAAAAAGAGATCAAATTATAAAACCAGTGAAAACACCCCGATTTGGGGTGTTCTCTCAACCCATCAAATTTGTATGGGATTGGTTTTGAGAGGTTTTAAAACACCTCAAAACCAGTGAATAAAAAAATAATCCAAACACGGTTTAATAAAATCATCCCTTTTAAAAACACCTCATTTCCAGCGAAAAACTGTCTCCCGAGCAGAGCCTAAGAGGTTTATTATTATTATTATTATTTTAAAATGAGAAAAAGTTATATCATTCTTTTTCGGAGTCGTGGATTATTGTTGTTTGTTAGTTACTTTGTTAGTTATGGCAGTTGGTGGTCTAAGTCCTAACATGGTTATGCTATTGGACCGACCGAGAGACTAAGTTGGAACGGGATAGAATTCCTCTTCACGAATCACGAGTATTATTTGAAAGCGTGTTGTCCTTTGTTCGGATTATCCGATTCAACTGTTCTGCGTTCCACGGGAAAAAGACAGATAGCACAGCACAAAACAACAGGCATGCCAAACACACGTACCAGCATTTGACGTGCCAGGTTCACATGTCTCTGATGACGACTTGACGATAGTAGGATGTGACACCGTTTCGTGCAGTCTTTCATGCGAAATTTCTGCCATGTCGCACAATAACGGTCACTAAACACGAGAGTGTGACAGCTTGGCTCCAGGTGTTCCCAAATTTGGCCACTCATTTGCTCCACATTAATATTTCAGAGTCTTTCCTTTTAATAAGGTAAGTGGTGGAGTTTAGAAACCACTAGAATCGTAAGTGTTTTTTTTCCCTTGTAATAAAGCCTTGGATTTCAAATTTAGGCTATGCTGGTTTGGGATGAGCTGGGTTGAGAGAGATTTTTATGAGTGAACACACCTTTCAACCACTTAAAGTGAGAGATTGGGAAAAAGAGTATTGAGAGGATGTCTTGGGAAGAGTTCGTGAACCTTTTGAACATCTTGAGATGTTCGCACCAAATAAGAGTGTCTCGAAGTGTTCGCGTCAAACAATGGTTCAGAGAGATTTGTTTGTGAACCTTTTGAACACCTTAAAGTGTTTGGTCAAACAAGGGTTCAAACTTAAATTTGTTTGTTTGCGAACCCTGCCAAACAAGGGTTCAGAGAGATTTGTTTGTTCGCCACCCCTTCCTAACGCCTCTACCACGCACACACTTAATCTTATGTCAACGGTTCAAATACTAAATTCGTCTAATGTAGTATTTGTATATATATATATATATATTTTTATTTTATTTTTTTTAAAACAAGCTAGTGATGTATAGAAGCAGATCATACAATTGAAATTTTTGTGTAAATAGAACCAAAAGTAAACATAATAAAGCTGCAGCTTGCTTGAATTAATAATAGAAGAGGTGTATTATTACACTCATCTGTTACATTTCAAGTTTTTAAACAATCAAAAACCATAAACTATATTTCAATTATAACTTAAAACTGAAAAACCAAATCAGAGACTCCAAGAGCCTCTTCAATCCAAGGCACATTCAAGCCCAATTTGCCGCCAGTGAGCCACTGAAAGCCAACGTCAGCACCATTCAATCTACACTTCTTAGGAGCCACACTTGAATAGGCAAAGAAATTCCCTCCACCTTTAACCTTAATCTTGATACCACCAGATTGATTGTACTCCAGTTCCTGAATTGTTCCTCCACTGTTGAACATGTTGGTGAGTCCAATCGGAGCGAATTTGGCCTCTCCAATGACCTTTTTCACGGGCACAAAACTAAAAATCTCAAATGTTGATGACTGGATAGTGACTTGAATTGCATCAGATTTTGGAGTCATTAAGTGAATTTCCCCAGCTTGGTCTAGGTAAACTATGTACTCCTCTGCCTTACCCAACTCAGCTAATTCAGGTTTTTGGTCCCATTCAATGTCAAAAACATGGACTGAGACTGACATTGGCTTGTAACACTCAGAGAATCCCATGATCCTTTGCTCTTTTGGGTTCCAACCAGCTCCTTGACAGTTGAAGGCACCAATCACTCCTCCAAACTGAATTAACAAGTGTTATTAACCAAAACCCATTTGAATATTAAGCACAAAAATTGAATTTTGGGTTAGTTGGGTTACCTTATTGAAGTTCCAAATCTTGAGGATTGTTTTGTTGTCAAAGAGTGGGTTCTTGAAGAGACAGTCTCTAGTGGGAAGAGCGAAGTGCTGGCACATAGGGATGGTCCCATCGGGGAAAACAAGTTTCTTGATTAGATCAAAGTCATGACCACCAACAGAATCACTAACATAGACTGGACCACCACAAATGGCTCTTGAACCAGCATGAAACTCAGCACAACGGTGATCAGATTGGAACATGTCCCAGTCAGGTTGGATTATCTGGCCCATCCACATACTGTTATAGGCACAATGAATCATATGAACACCTTGTAACCAGTACACCCCCATTGGATCCCCATTTGGATCCTGGAACCAGAAATCATCACCTGTAAAATAAATAAAAACTCACTTTTTTATTATTAAAACACAAAATTAAGATTACAAGTTTCAAAAACTGTCTGGTTGGAGTTGAAAATCTTACCTACTCTTCCCATTGAAATCTGTCTTGTACCAAGGAAGAAGAAGTCATTGCACTGTTGCATACTGGAGATGAGTCCAGTTCCATTGAAATTCTTTGACAAGGAATCTGTAAGTCCCTTGTAATAGGCCTTGCCAAGCTCAACTCGGCCTCCGTATTCCTCAGAAATATATTCAAGAGTCTGCAATAATATTGAACATCAATCATTTTACAATATTTCAGAAACGAAACTGGAGATATATGAAATTAGTGAAGTTAAAACTTACATGAATGACATCAACTTTCACTCCTGTAATGCCAGATTTGGCCAAGTAAGAGTGCATAGAATCAAAGAAATCTCCAGCTTGATCAGGATGAACAAGTCCAATCCCACCTTCAACAATCTTCACAACAGCAAGATCACTCATTGTTCCATCAAGTCCAGGAGACAGTTTGGCTGGAATCACCTTTGAATTAAGACGAGTAGCTCCTGGTCTCACGCCACCCCAGGCACCACAAAGTGCATGCCACACATAAATATCATCAAGACCTTCAAACTTTGTTCTTAAATCATTAGTAAATGCTTTCAGCCCAAAATTCTCAGCCTTGCAAGAACAATTCCCCCAGTCTTTGCTGGTTGTGATGCTGCCTTCTTCTTCTCCACCAAACATCTCATCTAATTCTGCTTTCAACTTCTGAATCTTGGATTCAAAACTAGAAAGATCAGTGGCTCCGGAATTGGCTGCCTTGTCGCGCGCCTTCTCAGCTTGTTCGACTTCAATTGCTTTGTTGATCAGCATCTTTGGCTTCTTGGGGTCAAAAGAAGGAGGATTAGGACCCAACATGGTGCCTGCTTTGTACTTCCTGAACTTCTCGCATTCGTCGAGCCTGTGAAGCCTTGCAGTCATTTGAGTCCCACCAAGAACAAGATTTTTGGCATCCTCAGTTGGGTTTTCTCCATCAAGATTGATACTTTGCCATCCATCATCAATGATTAAAAACCTTGGAGAGATACCTCCATCTGAAAATTCCTTCACACCATGCCAGATACCAACTGGGTCTACAGTCAAATAAAATGCATCCCAAGTGCACCAGCCAAACTTGTCAATGAGAGCAGGAGCTGTTTTTTCTTCAAGAAGTTTGAATGTATTGAGATGGACTCTAATAGCACCATAGGCTTCTTTCATCAAGTTGTATGGATTGTCAGATACATGAACATAAGCAATTGCATCAAAAGCTGATGCTTTCACTTGTGTAGAACCACTCTCAGCACAAATCATAACATGCCCATCAATACCAGGATGAAGAGCAGACCTAAAACCCTCTTCAATGATTGGTATTATTACCACATAAGACTTGATTTCAGGAACATCTAAGAGAACCCATTGAGTTTCCAATTGTAATTCAGACCCAGAATTCCCAACCCACATAGTAGACCACCATGTTTTGAATCTGAAAATACTCAAAAAGTCCCTCCCAGTGAATCTACCCAGTGAATTCATCAACCTATCAGAGGGTTCTTCCTTGGTGAATCCAAGGAACCCACCCCTCTGAGAGTTTGATTGGACTCTCTGTTGCAGGGGAAGCGGAGCATCAGATGCCTTGAGGAGTGACAAATAGGGAGTGAAAGTGACATTGTTTGGAACATCAGAGAGGACTGGGAAGCCTTTGACAGACAAATTTCCTTCAGACAAATTGAAAAACTTGTCCAAACTACTCGATTTAAAGAACTTAAAGATAGGGTTTACTGGGTCATTAGGGGGAGCCATATCGGAGAAAACAGAGAGGTAAAGAGCAGAAAAGGTTTGAGGAAAACTCGGCTTATAATGTGCAAACAAACAAAAAAAATACTGGTTCAACTTATATTGTGGTGGAAGGAGAAGTCGATTCGGCAGTTCACAATCGGTGAAGATTTCTATCAATCAAAGAAACTAAAAATGGGAAATAGTAATCAAAGTGTGATTATAAACTGAAATGGAAAGTACAGAAGTCTCTGATACACTTAGCAGATATAGAGGCTTTAATGAGAGATTTCACTAGAGGAAAACGGAAGAATATGTTCTGTGGAAAGACCGGAATGCAAGCTAACCAATATATAGGGAGAAAAAGTATATGAATTTGATTAAGAAAATAATAAAATAAAGAAAATGTATCAAGATATGGTCGGTTAGTGCTAACTGCTAATGATGTTTGGTCTTTCGAGACTTTTTATGCTGTTTCTAGTTCTGGGTTGTGCTTGAACGAGACAAACAAGGGACTAGTTGCTTCAATGGACAATGACGGGTACGCTACTCTCTCAGGACGGGTACGCTTCAAAAAATATATCTTTGTTTATTTCCTGAAAAGTAATATAAGTTATCAAGAAATTAATTCTGACGTAATTAGATGAATGGCAATGCATGCATATATATATATATATATTAACTTTAACTATCTTATATATTTATATTTCAAAAAAAAAAAACTATCTTATATATTTCATCTTCACTAGGATTTTGTGACTAAATTCAAAGGAAAGTTGAGACGGCTCTATTTTAAGTTTTAGGGCTCATCTTTTGAAAAATCATATTTATATTTTGATCGAATTTAACGATATATGTTTTGTTTAGAGATTAAAAAAAATTCAAATTCTACAAGAAAAATATATATAATATTTTAAATTTATATTCAACGATACAAAATTATCATGCATATTTTTTTGTTGAATTTAAATTTTCTAACATACGAAAAAATATTTGGATTTGTTAATTTAAATACTACAAAATAATCAATGAAATGGAGCTGCAGCGCGCTCTGCTCTGTACGGCCCGGGCACTCTTCAAACTGACATGTCCACAAAGACCATTTGGTAGTTATTCTCAAATAGTTTGCAAGACCTCGTTAGAATTAATTAATATGTCTTTTTCTTTTCTTTCCTGGTAATCTTTTCAAAACTAACATTCAACTATCTCAAGAATTTTGATTCATTTTGTATATTAGTGGACCAAGAAGTTTCTTGACTGATTTGAAGTAAAGCTCTCCACTTTATCCCCAAAACAAGCCAAATTCACCCTATTCTCATTAGTTTTCACCAAACAATATATTAATTAATTCAATTTCCGTTTGCTAAACTACTAAAAATTTAAAATCTATGCAGATGATAATGAATGAGAGCAGTGCCCTGCATCACATAAAATGTTGACAAAATATGACGTACGTGTGAAGGCCTTTTCCTCTTGTCTGTACGTGATGTAGGTAGGGCTGTAAAAAAAATTTTAAAAAATTTACACTAAATTCGATCAGAAGTTAAAAAATTGATCAATAATCGATTAAATGATTTAGACATAATTATATTAACAAATTGATCAAAATCGATCGTTGACAGCTCTAACGCTATGTTTGGTTCGCGGCAGGAACGGGAACGAGAATTTGTTAGAATTCATGTGTTTGGTATGCAAAATTTATTGAGGAATAAGATTGAGAATCGTTGTCAAAATGCTATATTATCCCTTACGTACATTGATGTAATGGTCAATATTTATTCATAAGAGCAAAAATGTAATTCCATCCCTTTTGACAATTCCCATTTCTTGAGGAATGGTAGATTTCTTAGAAGGATTAAGGAAAGAAAAATTCCTGAATGACAAGGAATGTTAAATTCTATTTCAGACTTTAACAAGACACCAAACAATAAAATTTAATAAATAATGAGTGCTACCAAACATAGCATAAATGTATGTGACTGTGTCTGTGGATTCTCGAACATTTGAGGAGGTGGTAGTAAATACTTTTCATATGAAAAACTTTTTTGTTGAAGTTTGTTCGTTAATCCTGTTGCATTTCTGACTTCGTCAGAAGGTGATCAAACCAATGAAATGAAAGATAATACTATCTTCAATCTATCATGCAATGAAAATAAGGTGCTTCTTGAGAGGCCCCACGTAAATATGTAAATAAAAGACGAATATAATTATTTAATAATATAAATTATTTCCATTAATTGACATGCCATCATATATTAATATATATATATATATATTATTTAATACAATCGTCCTGTCATGAAAATTCCTTAAATTGTCGTTGAGGCGAAATTATGTTTTATGAAAATTTATGGCGTGAGATTGAATTTTTCATTGTTAAAATGGAACTTCTAAATATCAAAGAAATTGTGCTCTCTGAGTCGTGGGCGTACAGCAAACCCTCATTAAGCGTATGTTTGGTAGAGAGTATATGTGATAGAGTACAAGTTATCGTAAAACGTAAAAATTGAGAGTGTCTGAGAGTATGTATGACAGAGTATAAACTAACTTATACGTTGTACCAAACATGTGCTAAGTCTAGACCTAATTGAGTCATCGGATGATGAGAGTTGGAATAAATTATGGGCGTGCATGATTTTTCCAAGAAATATCTGAATAAATTACATTCATATCTAGTGGTAGCCTAGCTTAATTAATCCTAATAGAATCTCAATTAATCCTCATTTTTTCGGTCATTTTAAATCTCTATCGATTCAGAATTAGAGATTCGAATCCAATACTTGAAAGAAGAAAAAATGATATCAAGTAAAACACAGAATTTTTTTTTAAAAAAATTGAATAATAAAACGGTGTCGATTACGTGTCATAATCTGAAGGAAGACAGCTGGCCGGGGCTGATGGTATAGCCACCTAGAGATGTGTGAGGAGGCACGTGGACCGTGACAGTCAATGCCCGTTGTTTTGCGCTTTCAATCTTCGCTTTTATTGAGAATAAAAGCAAAACAAAGGGGAATTAATCCAAAGTCCAAACACGCGTGAATCGAAGATTGTTGGAATGGGAATTCTATCCGTTTCTTACTTTCTTTTTCACAGTTTGGTCGGCCCAATAGTGACCACTGCTAGAAGATAATGATTTAGGACAAGCAAAATCCCATCAGACCACCACTGCAATAACCACCCAACTAACTAACTAACTAACTAAACCATATTCTAAGACTTCAAACCTGGCCATAACAAATATTTTCAAGATTTGGTCTTCGATACATAACTCTTGTGTTTCAATGTCGTTTTCTTCCAACTTCGTTTTTACTTGATGAAGTGGCTTAGCATGGCATATGCACGATCTTCCACTGATGTCTGATGACACATCGATGTTCACCATTATTTGAATACAACACAGTGGTACAAAATTTATATTTTAGGTCCAATCAGAATAGTCTGGCCCAAAATGTTTACTCCTAGGTCCAATATGAAAGTATGGGCCGAAATAGGTCTCTTTGGGTCCAATATCAGAATTCCAGGAGTGTAATGGATCCTGGATCCAGGTGCTTGTTTCAAAATGAGATCGTAAACGAAAGTCGATATGAGATCCCGTATCAATTCACTCAATAAACCACCAGCACAGACTTTTGCGGGCCATTTCTGAAGCCGGGCCCTAGAGTTTTGTCCGTTTAGGTCATTTTGGGCTTTCTCAAGCCCACATAACTCAATAAAGTAATAAACCAACACATCATGTTGCGGGCCATTTTTTAAGCGGGCTCTAGAGTCTTGTCAGATTCATAAAACCGATCAAACATAAATATAATTTTTAAAATTAAAAAAAAATTAATCTTTGAAAGTGATCCCAAAAGTTGGGTGCATATTTTAGATACAACTTTTAAGTATACATAAGAGAAAATCTCATAATTGCATCTAAAAATTAAATTGATAATTTATTCATTTAGCCATTTTTTTTAATAATAATGTGTCTTCAATATCATTTATTTAATTAATTGACATTACGACGTCACACAATACTTAGTCCAATAATAATGGACTTGAATGCCTTATTATCGACTACGTAAACAAATGATTCGAAGGCTTTGCATTGCACTATTCTCTTTTTCAATAACATGATATATGATAAGTTATTTTTTGAATGATTTATTGTATAATAGTTTGCTAATATTTTGTGTGTTTTGCACTTGATTTCTGAAAGGGTCGTTAGTATGAGGTTCTGAAGAAATTACGGAAAGATCTTTCGATTCGACTGTTATTTTGACTTAAAAAAATGCATAACACCATCATTAATGTTTCTTCTGTCTTTCTTCTTAAACTACTTATCTCAGAAAACAAAAAAACAAGAATGTTTTAATATGTGGCTTGAATGTAGCTTTCAATTAGGTTAAACTTCAGTTGTTAGATCGTTTTGATTCAATTGATAATACGTCATACTGTCCTTGCAAATCATCTTGTATATATTTTGGGTATGGTTTTACATTTTTTATCATGAATTTAAAGTTACGTGTTCAAGAAGAATGTATACTTATAACTCAATCCCTAATTAGCAAAATCTATCTAAATCAATTATTTATAACTAAATGTAATTACATCAATTATCTAAATCAATTTTTTTTTTCATCAAAAAAAAAAAAGGTGATGTGTTTTTTTCTCTCTAATCAAGCATTCTCTTTATTATTCGTGCGATGCACGAGTTCAAACACTAGTTTATTTAATTAATTGACATTACGAGTTTACGACATCACACAATACTTAGTACAATTTAATGCACTTGCATGCCTTATTATCGGCTACGTAAACAAATGATTCGAAGGCTTTGCATTGCATTCTCTCTCATTTATAGACGCCTACCTGCACCAACCCCACCCTGTCACTAGCTCCTACTTATGCTCCACCACGAACTCCTCCACTTGCCTCACCTCCAGCGCCAGCCCCACCTCCAGCACCTCCTTTGACACAAGCTCCCACATTTGCACCACCTCCAGTACCAACACCTCCACCAACTCCTCCTCCTACACCGCCGCTGCCACCACCACCACCAGCTCCTATGTCGCTACCAACACCAATTACTCCGCCAACTCCACCTACTCCACCACCAGCACTTATTCCTCCGCCTGCCCCAGCTTTGACACCGCCGCCGCCGCCTGCTCCACCTCCGGCTCCTACACCACCTCCTGCGCCACCACCGCCTCCACCTACACTACCTCCAACGCCACCACCTACACTGCCTCCAACACTAGCGCCGCCACCTCCACCTCCACTAGCTCCACCTCCGACTCCTACACCACCACTAGCTCCCCCACCAACACCACCTCCTGTGCCGCCACCTCCCACACCACCGCCTCCGCCACCACCTACACTTCCTCCCGCGCCACCACCGACGCCCCCACTTCCAACGCCACCACCTACACTTCCTCCCGCGCCACCACCGACGCCCCCACTTCCACCTCCTCCAACACCCCCACTAGCGCCGCCCCCGCCACCACGAACACCTCCTCCACCACCAGCACCAACACCGCCACCGACACCTCCACCACTAGCAGCTCCACCACCACCCGCACCTCCGCCAATTCCTCCTCCAACGCCACCACCTACACTTCCACCAATTCCACCACCTACACTTCCTCCCGCACCACCACCGATACCACCACTTCCACCTCCTCCAACACTGCCACCGACACCTCCACCACCACCCACACCTCCTCCAACACCACCACCAACACCTCCACCAATCCCACCACCTACACTTCCTCCCGCACCACCACCGACGCCCCCACTTCCACCTCCTCCAACACCCCCACCAGCACTACCACCAGCACCGCCACCGACACCTCCTCCAACACTACCGCCGCCGCTGCCACCTCCACCTCCACCAATCGCTCCTCCAACACCTCCACCAATCCCACCACCTACACTTCCTCCCGCACCACCACCTACACCTCCTACTCCCCCACCTACGTTGCCACCTGCACCGCCACCAATCCCCCCTCCTACACCTCCTCCCGCACCGCCACCTACACTTCCTCCTACACCACCACCACCACTCCCAACTCCTCCACCTCCACCAACCCCCCCTCCTACACCTCCTCCCGCACCGCCACCTACACTTCCTCCTGCACCGCCTCCCACACCGCCACCTACACTTCCTCCTACACCACCACCACCACCACTCCCAACTCCTCCACCTCCACCAACCCCCCCTCCTACACCTCCTCCCGCACCGCCACCTACACTTCCTCCTGCACCACCACCACTCCCAACTCCTCCACCTCCACCCCAATGACCTCCTCCTCTGCAACTATCAGTGCCCTTATCGTGGACACAAAGATGTTTTTCCCCCAGCTGCCTTCCTTCCACTATTACCTCTACCATCATCATCGCAACCAACACCATCACAAGAGATGCCTCAACATTTCCCCACATTTTCCCTATGTTAAAATTTGTTTTGAAACTCAACTCAGAAAGAGTAACTAACCAACTTCACTCGCAAATTACTCACAATGGTTGACAATATTGCTCGACTCGAATATTGTTTCAAATGACAAGTGCACAACTCCATATTTATAGAGAGAGATCCGAAGTGCCCGTGTTAATCACGATCATTATAGACTTGAAATCATGGAAGAGTACCATAGCCGGTGACACCTATAAAATCCACCACGCTTCCACTTCCACTTCCTGCCGACTCAATTCATTTTCTTGCCAGAAAGTTCACGGTATTTGGAAATTCATAAGGAGCTAGACCATTACAATGATGTTAATCTGGAGACCTAGGTGTCTCAGTTAGTGGATATTTCTATGGAGTATATATATACGTGTTTATAGCAAGGGAGTTGAGGCCTTAGCCTAAAAAGGATTCCACTACTACTTGTTAGTGGATATTACCATGTACATCTATACGTGTATATACGTGTTTATAGCAAGGGAGTTACGGCCTCGCTTTTACCCCAAAAAGGATTCCACTACTACCTGTTAGTGCTTTAGGTTTTGCATGCCGAGCTAGTATTTCCAGTTTTCCACTGACTTTATTTGATAAGGTAAGCAATAAATTAAATGGAATTACAGATGTGCAAGTGTGACTCAGCTACTGCCAAAAAAACAGAAACACGTGGAATATAAAAATCATGTTAAATTAAACTTTTTTTTTATATTTTTGGTTTGTTCCATTATACTCGAGTTGGCATTAGGGATGAAAAAAGAAAGAAGATCCGTATTCTATTAATATTTGCAGAGTGTTAGATCGCATAAAAATCGGAAACCAATCTCATAGGAGATTTGAAAACGGTTTTGGTTTTTTTTCAAATTCGTCGCAGTTTTGATTTTTGATGCTAAATTTAGGATATCCGAACCGATTAATAAATTATTGAGGACACAATTTGATCCAAATACAGGATGCAGTTGGATCCATTCGTGAAAGTTCAAATTCTAAATCATAATTTTTCCCTCTCTCTCTATATATGTATATATATAGTATGTAATCTGGGGTACATAATAATATCATAGATTTAAAAAAATAAATAAAATTTAAACAATAAACTGGTACATAACAATTTTTGTATAAATCACCTTCATGAATACGATTTTGATATTCCCTAAATGAAAGGATACTCTAGCGGTTGCCATATATGGCATGGAATTATAAGAATTTGGCTGTGTCTATTTATATTGAGTCGAACTATGTGCTTAAAATTTACATGAAAATAACTACCAAATACTCTTAATTTACACGAAAAGTGAAAAAAACATAATTGCCTCGTAATAATAAAAAAATTACACATTATTCTTTAAAATTCAGAGCTTTTTTATTTATAAAATTAAACAAGTATGTATTCCCAATAAATATTTTTTCTAAAAAAAAAAAACTCATCTGCATGTGTGCCGGGGGAAACATATCTGTATCGTAGGTCAAATTCTCAACTCATATAATTAATACCTTGATTAGAATAGATTCAAGTAGAATAATTTTCTTCTTTTTCTTTTCTGCATCACCTAAGCAAATAATCTTCTTTTTTTGTATACGAGGAGATCGGAAACTTGCAGCCTCTCGTAATTGCAAGGAATTACCACGATCAAGTTTACCATTTTAACCAACGAGCCGCTGTTCTAAGCAATTAATCTATTTCTCTGTATTTATATATACACAAATCCCCCTACCTTACTTTATTTTTTCATCAAAAAATAAAATAAAATATATATACACACACACAACAGTAACCACAAGGTCTATGATATAATCTCCTCCATAAAATAAGAGAAATTTTTGCTAATCTAGCATAAATGTTGGAGATGAAGGGTTACCAATCTCTTCTATTATTCATTTCAACATTGTTACTTCGATCTTTATTTGTTAATTCTTCCCCTGATTGTGCACTAAATCATGGAGATCCATACAAAGTTGCATACACCATCGTTGTCGATCAGTCTGGCCATGGAAATTTCGCTACAGTTCAAAATGCTATAGACTCCATTCCTAGTAATAACAGGCAGTGGATTCGGGTTCTTATTTCTCCTGGAAAATATTGGTAATTAACGATATAATATTGGTAATTAACAATATATGTGTGTGTGCGCGCGCCCCTGTATCTATCGATTTATATAATTAATGAAAGAATTATATATATTATATTTTTTGCTAATTATTATTTGATTGGTGCATGCAGGGAGCAAATCGTAATCCCACAGGACAAACCGTGCATTTTTTTTCATGGTTCAGGACAAAGTTACACAATTATTGAATACAACGGACAACAACAAAAGACGGCTAATTCTGGCACCATCAATTCATACGCAGATAACATTGTAGTGAGAGGCATTACATTCAAAGTAATTTATATATATTTGATGAACTTGGTAGTATTATTATTTTTTTAATAAAAATCTATTTTATTGATTTAATTTGTGAATTTGTTTGTACATGTTTTTGATAGAATGTACACAATATACCCTCAAATTTAAGGGATCAGCAGATAGCACAAGCAATGGCAGCAGAAATTCATGGAGATAAAAATATTTTCTATTTTTGTTCATTTGTTGGACTGCAAGACACATTGTTTGATGGAACAGGTCGCCATTACTTCCATCAATGCTATATAGAAGGTGGCATTGACTTCATTTATGGCACAGCCCAGTCTATTTACGAGGTTTTGTGAATCTCTCTCTCTCTCTCTTCATATTTCTATAATTATGTACGTGATTATTACAATTTAGTTAATTAATTAGTCACTTTTTTTTTGAGGGGTGCAGTTTTGTACAATCAATGTAAATATGGGGGAATATGAACCAACACTAGCTGGTTTTATAACTGCCAATGGGAGAGTATCGCCAGAAGACACATCTGGGTTTGTGTTCAAATCGTGCAGAATTGGTGGGAATGGTAAAGCATATCTTGGGAGAGCTTGGTCACAATATTCCAGAGTAATTATTGTCAATTCGTTTCTATCAGATGTGGTTGTTCGTCAAGGTTGGGATTTTTGGCAGTCTGGCAAGGAAGTGTAAGAAACATAGACCCCCTAGCTACAATTTATCACATTAACACAGACGTTTAATTGAACTGTCTACTGACACACGTGTTTTTTTGCAGAGCCGAGATTCAGTATTCTGAGTACGATAATAGTGGACCAGGAGCAGATACTTCTCGCCGGGTGCGATGGATGAAGAAACTTACTCGGGAAGAGTTGTTTAAATTCACAGACATCTCATACATTGATCCAGAAGGCTGGATGAAGAAGTTCCCACTTTATTTCAAGTGATTACTGTTGACGTTCATACCTTTTTAATTTGTGGTGATACTGCTGCATCAATAAATTCTTGATTCTCAGTGAAAATTATTTCGGGAGTTTTCATGAATCCTTCTGGCACAAATTAATTGATTAATGAGAAATTTCGTTGGTTATATAATCTTGTGTTAAGGTCTCAAACCTTACAATAGACTTGCAATATACCCGATCAAAAGAGCCAAGATGAAACAAAGTCCGATTTTACGGGAGACTCGTCTCCCAAAAAAATCATATAGAAGAAGGTAAAGAACTTCAAATCTATATTGCTCTACAGATCTCACAGTCCAGAGAAATGTCTAAGTCACGACTTTTGAAGAAATTCATATAAACGAAAGTAAAGAACTTCAAATCTATATTTCACTATAGATTGCTCAATCCAGAGAAATGTCAAAGTCAAGACTTGTGGGCACATAGACGATGGCTACTATGTTGTCTATGGTGTAGAACGAGCCCTTGTATAAGGAGAATACATTTGAGACGGTATATGATGGGGTTGGCAACGAGTTAAATACCAAAATCATTTTCATTTAATATATTTTATATCAAAATCCTTTAAAAAATCATTTAAATTTTGAAAGAGATTTTAAATACACCACCCTCTCCACCTTTATACACCATCATGACCCACTAAATTCCTTCCAAAATTTACATCACTGTCATTTACTCTATACACCACTATTCTCTCATGTCTCATCATCTCTACAACTATTTTTACACGTTTTAAAATAAATTCTCTAATTTCTGAAATTTATATATACCCCTCTAATAATAATTATTTTTTCATTTGTCTCTTCTTGGCTAATAGTGACTGAAACACAGAGTTACAAAAAACTAGCCAAAAGCAAATGCACAAACAACCAACAAGTCATTGAAGAATGTTTTGAATAACAAAACTGCCAGTATATGTTTGGGATGGAAGAGACGGAGGGAGGAGATGGAGGCCAAAAAATATTTATTAAATGAATAGAATATGTGCATGCATCTAGACAGTTGCTTATTAGACAAATATATGAATGGCGTTCATATAGAAAGACAGTCGCCTCTCGCAATTGCAAGGAATCTCAATTACCACGGTCAAGTTTACCATTTCAGCCAACGAATCGTTGTTCTAAGCCATTAATCTATTTTTCTATATGTGTAGATACAGAAACCCCCCATAACTTTCTTTAACTTTTCATAAATATATATATATACACACACACACATGTACACAAACCATTTACCACAAGGTCTATGATATAATCTCCTCCATAAAATTAGAGAAGCTTTTGCTAATCTAGCAGAAATGTTGGAGATGAAGGGTTACCAATCTCTTTTATTATTCATTTCAACATTGTTACTTCAATCTTTATTTGTTTATTCTTCCCCTGATTGTGCACTAAATCATGGAGATCCATACAAAGTTGCATACACCATCGTCGTCGATCAGTCTGGCCATGGAAATTTCACTACCGTTCAAGAAGCTATAGACTCCATTCCTAGTAATAACAATGAGTGGATTAGAGTTTTTATTTCTCCCGGAAAATATTGGTAATTAACGATATATATATATGTGCGCGCGCGCGTGCGAGCCTTTGTTTATCGATTTATATAATTAATGAGAGAATTACATTATATTTTTTTCTAATTATTATTTGATTGGTGCATGCAGGGAGCAAATCGTAATCCCACAGGACAAACCGTGCATTTTTTTTCATGGTTCAGGACAAAGTTACACAATTATTGAATACAGCGTACAACAAAGGAAGATTCATTCTGGCACCATCACTTCATACGCAGATCACATTGTAGTGAGGGGCATTACATTCAAAGTAATTTGTGTGTGTGTGTCTCTCTGTATATATATATTTGGTGAATTTGGTATTTTTTTATTTAATTTGTGAATTTGTTTGTACATATGTTTTTGATAGAATGCACTCAATATACCACCAAATTTAGAGGATCAGTCGGTAGTACAAGCATTGGCAGCAGAGATTTATGGAGATAAAAATATTTTCTACTTTTGTTCATTTGTTGGACTACAAGACACAGTGTGGGATGCAACTGGTCGCCATTACTTCCATCAATGCTATATTGAAGGTGGCGTTGACTTCATTTATGGCACAGCCAAGTCCATTTACGAGGTTTTGTGAATTTTTCTCTCTAATTATTTTTATAATTATGTATTACATCCCTCCTATTTGATAAGATAAGATGATTTTCTATTTTGATTTATTTCAAATTATAATTCACTGCTTTATTGAGAATAGATAAAAGAAAAAGAGAATAGTTTATTAATTTATCCTCATTTATTGTGAATCTTTATTAACAAATAAAATTAAATTCTAGTAATAATAAGGTATGAGTGGAGTAGTTAAAGGGTATATTACCAAGAAAATTAATTAAATTTATTATTTCAATGATATTAATTAAATTCTTTTAATCCGTGTGAAAAATAAATGAGTATATCAAATAGGAAGAGATGTAGTAAGTGATTATTTTAATTTAGTTAATGAATTAGTCACTTTTTTTTTGGTGCAGTTTTGTACAATCAATGTAAATATGGGGGAATATGAACCAACAGTAACTGGTTTTATAACTGCCAATGGGAGAGGATCACCAGAAGACACAACTGGGTTTGTGTTCAAATCGTGCAGAATTGGTGGGAATGGTAAAGCGTATCTTGGGAGAGCTTGGTCACAATATTCTAGAGTAATTATTTTCAATTCGTTTCTATCAGATGTGGTTGTCCCTCGAGGTTGGGATTTTTGGCATTATGCCAAGCGAGTGTAAGAAAGACAGACCCCTACAATTTATTACATTAAGACAGACGTTTAATTGAACTGACTACTGACACGTGTTTTTTGTCTTTGTGTTTTTTTTGCAGGGCCGAGATTCAGTATTCTGAGTACAATAATAGTGGACCAGGAGCAGATACTTCTCACCGGGTGCCATGGATGAAGAAACTTACTCGGGAAGAGTTGTTTAACTTGACAGATATCTCATACATTGATCCAGAAGGCTGGATGAAGAAGTTCCCGCTTTATTTCAAGTAATTCACAGTCGACGTTCATATCTTTTTGTGGTGGTGCTGCTGCATCAATAAATTATTGACTCTCATTCGAAAATTGTTATGGAAGTTATTTCATGAATCCTTCTGGCACAAATTAATTGATTAATGAGAAATGTCGTTGGTTATATAATCTTGTTTCAAGGTCTTAAACCTTACAAAAGCCCAAATCAAAACTAAGCAAGATTTGCAATATACCCAATCGAAAGAGCCAAGATGAAACAAAGTCCAATTTTACGAGGAGACACATCTCCCAAAAAATTCATATGGAAGAAGGTAAAGAACTTCAAATCTATATTGCTCTACAGATTTTACAATCCGGAGATAAATGTCTAAGTCAAGAATTGTAGAGAAATTCATATAAATGAAGGTAAAGAACTTCAAATCTATATTGCACTACGTATATCACAATCCAAAGAAATGTCTAAGTCAAAACTTGTGGGAGAAATTCATAAAAATGAAGGTAGAGCACTTCAAATCTATACCGCATTACATATATCATAATCCAGAGAAATGCCTATGTCAAGACTTGTGGGACAAATGAATGAAAAGAACTTGAAATCTATATTGCACGACGGATCTCACAATCCAAAGAAATGCCCAAGTCAAGACTTGTGGGAGAAATTCATATAAATAAAGGTAAAGACTTCAAATCTATATTGCACCACAGATCTCACAATCCAGAAAAAGCGTAAGTCAAGACTTGTGAGAGAAATTCATAAAAATGAAGGTAAAAAACTTCAAATCTATATTGCACCACATATCTCACAATCCAGAGAAATGTCTAAGTCAAGACTTGTGGGAGAAATTCATATAAAGAAAGGTGAAGAACTCCAAATCTATATTGCACTATGGATCTCACAATCCAGAGAAATTCCTAAGTCAAAACTTGTGGGCACATAGACGATGACTACTATATTGTTTATAGTGTAGAACAAGCCCTTGTATAAGGAGACTACATTTGAGATAGTATACGACGGGGATGACAACGAGTGAGGCATCTTATCAATTAGGAAATACAAAAATCATTTTCATTTAAGATATTTTATAACAAAATTGTTTAAAAACCATTTTAATTTCAAAAACCAAAAACTACTAAAATTTTCAAAATCGGAACAGTTCCATAGTTGTTTCACTTTTATTTTTAATTTTTTCCCATAAATAGTTGGATAATCATTTCCGAACCCACAAACCCGAGTAGTATACCTTATATAGTCACTAATCTTTTTACAACTTACTTGTAATTAAGGGTATGGCCGAGTCGGATATGATTTCGGTTTAGAGTTCGGATTGGTTTCAATTTGGGTACCCTAACCATTTATTAATCGGTTAAGGTGTTCTAAATCTGGCATAAAAAATCAAAACCAACCTACAACCGTGATGATTTTGAAAATAAAAACCAAAACCATTTTTAAAATCCATATGATCGATTTTTGGGTTTTAAACTAATCGGATATCCCGCGAATAGTGCGCGAGTTGATTTTTTTTCCTCATCCAAGGGGCTTCTGTAGTAATACTACCAGTAGTAGGGTTATTATGGTAATAGTAACCGTTACCAATGACTGGTTACCGTTACCGTACCAAAAATGACGGTAATGAAAAAATAAAAACAGTTATTAGTAATGTCGATATACCATCAATCAATATACCATATTTCGATAACAATAAACTGGTAATTGGTAAATTTATCAATCCTAAAAAGTAAGTAATCTTTTATTTGTTAATTCCTAATGATAAAATCCTAAGATTAAAGAATTAGATTTGTTTACCCATCATCTTAAGGTCAAATTAATCAACTTAAAAGTTAAAATTTTAAATTAAACTAAAAATAATATATAAAAAATTATTAATTCATTTATATGTATCGGTAACAGTAAATACCGATGGTAAGAGAGACGACATCCATTACCGCTACCAATTATATCGGTAAAAAATAAAAATACAGTACCCACGAATTAATAACGGTAAACCATTTTACTTGAAAATACAATAACAATAAACACGAATTGATAACGGTAAACCATTTTACTTGAAAATACAGTAACAATAAAATTACAGTTACCATAATAGCCCTAACCAATAGCAACAAGCCAATTAAGCCAACAACTATAGGAGAGTGTCTCCAATGGGGGCGGATGAATCCCGCCCTCAAATTTTTGAAAACATTAATTAAATATACCCATAGTCCAAAAACAAGCTCTAACTCACTATTCACCCTTTCTCTTATTCAAATTTCGGTTATCACTTTCGGTAGATACTCAATGAAAACAGTTGTAAATACTTCCATTTCATAACTTTTTGGCATAATAATTGAAGTCTTCGATATTTGATTCACTTTAGAGTTTGCAAGATTTAATCCTCATATTAATATATTTCTTCACCTCATATTAATATATGAATTACTTTTTGTTGGCATATCAGTTCATAAAATAAAATAAAAAAAACTGGAGGCATCAAACCCCCGTCAACTAAGCCTCCCCTCAAACTAATTTCTAGATCCGGCCCTGACGTCCAGCGCCATATATATCAAATTTATTCTGTCCAACTTAAGAAAACCTTACATCTTTCTACCTAAAGAAAAGACCCTGCTGGAATTAATTCTACATAAAAAACACAAACGAGAGAGGTAAAAGAAAGGAAAGAAGAACCTCAGTATACAAAGAGCGATAACATTAGCATCCAATTATGCTTAGTAATAAACCAGATCTTGAACAACATGCGGAAAACAAGATCAAGTCATGTTGACTCTTCCTAGTATTGCAGGTGTAACAGAGATGTTAATACGTCTTCTTCCTCACAACTGGCCTTCGAGCTTCCTTTTTGACAGAAGTTACAAATCCCGGTGTTGGTATTCCGATCGTGGCTTGATATAAATCTTTTAATCTTTACATGATGCAAAAATCATATAATGACAATAATTAAAGTAAGTTGCCCCGCTTCAAGTCCTATAGAAGCATTGAAGAAGGAAAAAAATACCACTAAGAAAAAGTGGGTCAAGTTACCTTGGGATACTGATAAAAAGGGCAATCACTGAAACTCCAACGATGAGGGGAAAGACGGGTGCTGGAGTTAATTCCTACAAAGTTAGAAAAGGAAAGAGTGAAAACTTAAGAAAAGAATATCAGCTTTTTTCATCTGTCTCTTCTTGGCTATTAGTGCCTGAAACACAGAGTTACAAAAAACCAGCCAAAAGCAAATGTACAATAAGGCCATGCAAAACCAACAAGTCATTGAAGAATGTTATGAATCACAAAACTGACGGTACATGTTTGGGATGGAAGAGACGGAGGGAGGAGATGGAGGCCAAAAAAAATTTATTACATAAATAGAATATGTGCATACATAGACAGTTGCTTATTAGACAAATATAAGAATTGTGTTCATATGGTTAAAATAATGATTATGCGAATATATTTCTATCACAACTGTCACATCGAGGATCAAGATTTCACTAAAAAAAGACGGACACATTCAAGGAGAAATCAAAACAAACCTGTTTGTGATGATCCACTTCAACTTTGTATCTGAGAGGGCCCACGTGAACTTGGGCATTCTTATCTAGGTTAACCTCGATCATTTCCGATTCAAACTTGTGGGTGCTTAATGGAATACTATATTTTAGCTGCACTAGGTGCTTACCCTTAGACAAGTCTTTTACCTGGAAGAAATTAGAAAAAGGCAGGGGAAACACTAACTCAGTCTTAGATGGGTCACTGGCAGACTTGATTTCCACAAGTAATTTCGAATTTAGCTCTTCCATTCCTTTTCCTTCAACGTGACAACTTAAGATGGTAGTTTCCGGCTGTTCAAAGACCAAAAAATCCAACCCACTGATATCCTCAGACCCAACCTACAGCACCGATCAACATGGACATCAGGATTCATGTATTCACAGCAATGGAAAATGTCATACGAGGATAGTTTTCCCTGCATCCAAATGTCTTTAAAAGATGTTCCTTAAAAAACACTGTCATAAATGGAACACGACAAAAAAAAACATCAGACGAGCAAAGCAGAGCAGTCTCGGATATTTTGCATCATATGAACGATATAATAGACAATGCCACTGATTTTTCAACCATTAAATGTCTACGAATAAAATTAAAAAATTAATCACAACAAAAAAAAAACAATGTCAAATAGAATGACCTCAACAGTAACAAATTCTGGAGATGCACGTTCAATTGCAGAGCTAGCAAAGCCATCCTTCTTCGCAACTCTGATCATATAAATTGTGTCCGGAAGAAGTCCTCTCAGACGATAACTTCCAGATGAATCAGTTATCGTCTCCTCATAGTAGCCTTTAGATTCTGAACGGGCTTCAACTGACACACCTTCTTTTGGCAGGCCAGACAGAAGAGTAACCACACCTGTGGCACTGCAAAGAGGATCCATAGCCTTAGAATCCACCAATTTTTTGAAAACGGAGAATTATTAAAGCTGGGCACCAATTGGGTGCATCCCAGACAAAACAAAAGAATAAAAATAAAAAATTAGGAAATAATGAGAAGCTCAAGAAAGTAACACATCCTTCAATATTCTTTTTGAAGAATATGGCCTAGTGGTCGACTTGTAGGGGATTAAAACTTAAAAGTTCACAAGTTCACATATTATGTGGGGATAGATATGTGTACATCTTGTCCGTTCCCAACCCCAACTACTGCAAGAGTCTTGTGCACGAGAGTTGTTTGCTTTTACCTATAAGAATGATACTAGACACACAATTTGATGCCAAAATTCAACCTTTTAGCCCTCATGTATATGGTTGATGACACTGAATCAAAATTCCGGATTTATCCAATTAGGACTTAATATGCCAGACTGCCAGAGACAGCTTTCAAATATACACATACACACATGCCAGGAAACTTCCACATTTTAGAATTCGATCTTGGATTAGTTATATTTGCTATATTTGAATTTCTTCCAGGGAAGTAGGTAGATTAATGCGAACTTAAATCATGTGTTGTATCCTTGTGTAATTCATAATGACAGAAGAAGAGGGAAAGAGTTACAGAGGAAAAGGAGGTGACTAGAGTAAACCTGTAAGCAACACGAGTAGCCTCAAAAGTGACTTCTTTAGACTCCCCAGAACCAAGCTCGATAGCAAGTGTCGAAGGAGAAAAAGCATACTCCTAAAAAGGACAACATAAATTGTTAGAAGAATTTAACTGATGACTTAAGCACATACCACCAAACAACTGAGGCTACATTAAATTCCTTTTGCAAGAGAATGTATCAACGATTCAACACTTGAAGAACTATTCAAAATCCCATCTTTTAGGCACTGAGGATAATTTTAAAATAAATAAATAAATATGATAAGTTATTTATTCATAATTCAAAAACATATGCTTGTCAAATATATATTATATGTCAAAGCAGCCATATTATAAATCAAGACCAGCAAAATGATGGATTTAGCCGAATGACAAAAACTTTCACATGCATTATTTGAGTTTTATTCAAACTCCAATATGTTATCGCTACCATCTAATGTTTAGATAAAATGGTCATAAAAAGGAGGTTGAATTCATACGTAGTTTTTAAAAAAAAGCAGGCTAAGGTACCTTTAGCAGTGGACGCAGATAGAAACTGCCAGGAAATAAGTTATCAAAAAGGAAACTTCCGCCAGCCCCAGATACTGAGTTGTTCCTGTAACCATCATCGCCGCTCAGTGACAATAACACAGAATGGATTGGCTCTCTTCCACCATCTTTAGAATTTATATGGACAGAAATTTGACCGAGTTTCTGACAAGAAAAAGAATGAGGTCCTACGTGTTTAAGGTGATATCCAGCCTGCATGAATGGGAGGAACATCAGGGAATGAAAAGAAATGAATTAACAAAATTAATAGAATAAAAATATACAATCTTCTTATATGAACAAAAGATTCAGAAGGATCACCTATAATGCTGCCAACATTAGGCATAAATAAAGCTCAAGATGTTCATATCACATCATAAAGAACATACAATCGTTCAAAAGATAAAATAATTGCTCCATACCTTTGATGCCTCAACACTGTAACTGATATCATCATATAAAGGACCCCCAACAAACAAACCGTCCATCCCTGTTGTGGTTTCAAGTGCTATTTCTCGTTTCTTCAGTAAAGAAATGTGACTATCTTCTGCTGCTACAATTCTAATGTAAACATCAGCAAGTGGGGGAGAAACAGACCCTTCTATGTAGAACCCTGGACGACTGGAGAATGGCGGAGAAGCTTGACAGCTGTCATTTGTTGCTGAAACCTAACAACACAAAGAGAAACATATAAAAAAATGAAAGATATACAAAACATCCGGATTAATTTTGCTGATGAAACATGTTCTTCACGCTTACAAGATGTTTTTTAGGATAAAACAAAATCTTCTTTTCTCTATTATTCCTGCAAGGCAAGGAACTAATGTTAAGGGGATAAATGGGGCAGTAATCTTCTTGTCTTAAAAATTGAACAAAATTATGAACTTATCCCAACATGGTCTACACAACAATAACCCTCCAAAAACAGGTACCTTGGACTAATGTTAAGGGGATAAATGGGGCAGTAATCTTCTTGTCTTAAAAACAGAATAAAATTATAAACTTATCCCAACATGGTCTACACAGCAATAGCTCTCCAAAAACAGGTACCTTGAGTCCTTTGGCACAAAGGTCATGTTTTCCCCAGGATTAGCCCATGTAGAATACTCATACACCACATTTCCGGACTGATGATCTCCATTGGAGGCAAGCATGACTCCAGCACTACCAACGAAACTGTTCTGGCTATCTAGAATGTCCACAATGATATTCTGAGGTAACTCGTACAAACCACTAACTAAGCTTGGCTCAACGCTGATCTGTCCTTTCACTAGATATTTCTCTCCTTTCAAATAGATAGGCTATAGAAATTAAAAGAAGTGCATTGTAAGCAGAAATGGAAAAGGTTAAAGAAGAGCTGGAAAATTTAAAAAGGTGAGAGAATGAAAGAAAAGCAAAACCATAGGAATCACACCAATGGGTTGAAGGTATCAATCTTTTTCGATGAGTCCCCAAAGGAAATGCACGGATGGACAACTTGGAGCTCATGCACTCCAGGGGATTCTACACATACAAGATTGGCACCTTTCTGCAGTGCAAGTAAGAGAAAATGAGTTCACAGAAAGATGCAAGTAATGTGATGTAACTTAATAATTCCAAATCTAAGACCTAAGGAAAGAATCTACCATAATTTTCAAATTCACACGTGAACCATCTGGCTGAGTCATATAAGCATCGACATCATGGGTGGAGACGATATTAATCTTGTAACCCTTTTGGATAAATTCAATTCCATCAACGTCCTCAGCTCCAACCACCATTTCAATTGAGTCCCGTTCCCAGCACCACATATCCGAAATGGCGATGGATTTTTGAGGGGTATGTGTGACCTAAAGGAGATACAACCATTAAAAGACAATGCCACATAAAATAAGTAGCAAATTAGAAACTCAAGAGCACAAGACTCTGTTGACACAGCAGCAGAAAATAAAATTCTATGCTCTTCACGCAAAAATATTGGCATGCATTTCGAAAGAAAACTATAAACCGGAAAAATGAAAGACTTCAAAGAAATTACAGCAGTACACCTTACCTGGAGCCAGTATTTTCCAGGGATAACATTAGGAAAAAAGAACTGATCACTTTCATCAGTTAGATTAATAGTTCTTTCCTCTTTCCTGCGTCCATCAATCCATCTCGAAAGGTTGATAGAAACAGAGGGGCCGCATTTCTTTTTGCAGGTTACACTGCCATGGATATTGACAATGGCCTACATGAAAAGAAAAACACAATCAAATGGTTCAAATAACAGCAAGAATATCAAATTACAGAAGAACCTGAGATCCTTAAAATAATTACACAAACTAACCCAAGATAAAGAACAGTGAAATTGGATAATCAAGGTGTCCTTTTTTGAGCTTCTGTTTATTCAAATAAAATAGGCCCCAAATTGGAAGCCGAGAAATTCTTACCCAACCACTTAGGTAATTATAGCGTCGACTTTGCTAACTTAAACTTAATACTAAAATGACTAATATAATCTATTCAATCACACGCCACAAGCTCATGCCGATGCAATTACTAGGAGACAATGATGTAGTATATACTACAAAGAGCATTCCCATAAAGAAGAGGGCACAAAATTACAAAAGTTAATTTAAAAAAAAAAATTAGGAATATAAGGAATATTACCTGAGAAAATTCAACATTCAAAAATGGACTTTTGACCATAACATCCAGAAAGGGTGGTGAAAACAGAAGGCCAGCAGAATTCTCTGATGTAGCAGCTAAGACGGATAAGCGATATTCACCCGGTTGGACCTGAAGAATAATGTCAGAGGAAATATCGGAATCCAGATGGGGTATTGACAAAATAAATTGAAAAGTTAAATGAAAACATACTAACAACAAGAAAGAATAACGAAAAAGAGACTTAACTCGTTGGTAACTTTAAGATGTTGTTCAATAAAACATGTGATTGTGAATCCAATGCAATAAAGGACAATCACACCAGCATCAATTCTGAACCACAAAATTGTAAATGGAATCACGTGTAGAGTTGGAGACAAGCATGCGGCCTTGTGGTAGAGTTACAAGAGTACAACCTACAAGTCGTACATTCAATTCCTAGAAACCAACTCTCCACATCTTATGTAGGGGTTTGTCCCCGACCCACCATTGCAGGACCCTTGTGCATGAGTGTTTTTTTTTAATTAAGTGTATTAAAGATTCATTAAAGCTAATCTTGTTAAGTAAGTGCTTCAAAATCTACTGGAGTGAATGATTTCTCAGAGGTTGAATAGCCGAAAGTTTTAGAACATTAATGTTCACAACAAACACTTCTTGAATAAACCATCCAGATAAGAATAACTGCTTACACCAAGATGCAGGCGCAAGTGCACTTGCAGCGATCAAGGATCATAATCAAAATCCCAAACAGCAAGACATCAGCATATGGGCGACAGAGTTTTGCATTGCTAATGTCACGTAACTTTCAAACAATACAAGGAATGAAAGAGATCTGCTGGTGTTAATGCAATCCAAGAAGAATATGTAGACTGAGAGAGAAAAAAATTAACACTGACATCATGAGCCAATTTCCTCCCTTAAACTAAGCCGATCCCAATATCACAAATACAGGGAATGAAAAATGAAGACAGCAATTAAAGGTAAAACCTTGCACCTCTGGCTGGCTTACCTCAAAGCAGAATTTTCCACTTCCATCTGTCTGCTTCATTTGAGGTTTAACATTCTCTGGTCCATGAGTCAAAGCAACCTAGGCGTCAAGTGTGGAAAGGTACATCAATATGCATTACAAGAGAAATAGTGAGGGGAATGCAATTTCAAAATTACCTTTGCCTTGTAACCCGCAGTAATCATCTTAACTACACCACAAACGTCATAGGAGACTGCTTTGATGTCTGTAATTGAAGCCATATTTGGGAGAACCTGAAGCAAAAAAAAAGCAAGTTAGGAATGAGAATAAAGAATAATGAGTAATAAAAAATAAAATATTGGAGAGAATATATACAGCCCACAGCTGGATTTGTACAAGCTCACAACAAGACGGGCATAGGTGGATGAATACTTGGCCTTTAATCATCACAAAGTAGAGTTTCCGTCTCAAGAAATTACAAAGACAAAAAAGTTGAGAGACGTGTATAATCTACTTTACCGAATAATCCTTTAGACTGTCGAATTTATAGTGCTCCTTTCTGGCCTCTATGTTATAGCGATTTGA
Source organism: Euonymus europaeus (assembly GCA_963580455.1). Lineage (NCBI taxonomy): Eukaryota > Viridiplantae > Streptophyta > Magnoliopsida > Celastrales > Celastraceae > Euonymus > Euonymus europaeus. The sequence goes on from OY756964.1 coordinate 2,523,394, forward strand.
TGTTACCTATAAGTATTGAAATCATCAATTATGAATCCAGCAAAGGAGCTAGCTCTAAAATGTTTTAAATTTTAAAATAATTAAACTGTAATTATGCATGTCTACTGAACTTGGTTTCTGAAGGGGGGAAAAAAATAAAACCTGATCCAGCTTGTAATAACCTTCTTTGTTGGTGATAAACCTTTCATAACCATCAACAACAATTTTGACGCCCTCCACTCCCATCTCATATCCATCAACTACACGGCCTCCAACGGAAAATCCAGTTACCTTAATATCAAAAAGGAGAAGGAAAAAGAGAGTAATAGTTTAAGACATTTAAAGAATTGCAGGAATAAAATGAAAAGTGCAAAAGTGATGACAAAGTTGAAACGACAGAGTAATAGTTGTAGACATTTACATAATGCATAATGTGATAAGCAGTTGTTCAAATAACAAATGCTTCTAGGTGCACATGTGCCGTGAACAGATTCTGCAAACGAGTCCATGGCAGGAAATAAGAAGGAAGGAGAGGTATGAAGCTTCCTATTAATAAAAGTTTCTTAAAATTATAATTAATACTTAGACAAAGACACAAAAAAGAGACTATGTACTTTGAGATCAAAGCACAAATGGAATTGCAACAAAAAAATGCCTTCAAAAGGAATGATTGTGCTTCTTCCCTAAAAGAGAAATCTGTATGTAAAAACATAACAATTAGATACAAAAAAAATCTAGGACAAAAGAATGTCAGAAAACTACAATGCAAGGAAAACATGTGAATTTCTGGACCACTTGGATAACAATTTATCGCACCTGAAACTTTTGGGGAACTTTTATATGTTCATGCTCCATAGAAACTGACACAACTGAAGGTGATACATCAAACACGGTATTCTCACCCTTGTAGTACGGCACAAGCTCATAAACCCCTGTCAGTAATTTAAAGAACTTGAGGGCTGAATTCCTATATATAGAAAAAACAACTTAACAGACCCTTCAAATTGCATTCTCTTGCGAGCTTGAAGGAGGAAATGTAAGAAAACAAAAGATAATGCATAGATTCCCAAAAGATAATACATGGAACAAAAGCCACATGTAATCCAGCACAAATTTGAAATATTTCATCCAATGTTATCCAGATAACAACTTCTGCAACTAATTTTATATTCATCATGACCAATACTTCTCATGCTCCAAGGCCATAAAATCACAAAAACTACGAAGTTTAACTTGCATCTTCTCCGCTGTAGAAAGTATAAATGATCTCCTTGTAAGAATGAAAGGTATGAAATGCAATTTTTTAAATAAAAAGCCGAACAAAAAGCTCCGACATGAACTCTTGAAAAGATAATAATGAGCATCGATTGGGGATTGCATGAACCAAAGCAACACACTTATAAATTAATTATAAATTTTAATAAAGAAAAAGAGTTCACTAATCAAGGGAAAATGTCCCATGCAATTAGAAAAAATTCGTGCTGGGTAGGGTAAGAGCTGATGCTCCTCACTCAAGTACAGCCATTCACACAATGGGGTTTCAGATCCTCACACAACGCAAGTCATTGTCAATATAACTTAGTCTTACGAATATAGACCACAATAATGTCGTAATAGGATCAAATCTAAGTCCCATAGATGTCTAATTAAATAAGAAAAATGCTACATTATTGCTATAAATAGGCAGCAAGTAAAGCCAAATTCAATTTACCTTTAAATATAAATCATCTAAAATATTTTAAACAGAGCTAACAGTACTCCTTAGTGCCATTAAAATGGACCTATCTCAGCTCAATTTTGATAATCAGCACAAGAACAATAAAAGAGAAGTGCAGAAGAAACTGATCTTAGTGGCATAGTCAACCATGAGCTAATTCAAATCAAGTCCTGCTCATACACCAGTTTAAAATTGTCCTCACTTATCCACGCAAAAGGATCAAACTGGTTAAAACAGAACTCCCAAGATAATAGAAGATCTTCACACAGATATATGTGACATCTAGAGCAATCAGACATCCAAAAGAGAATTACCACAAGGTATTGACTTAAAAGAGAACAACCCATCAGCATCAGACACAGTGTGGCAGAGCGATTTTCTTCGTCCAGGGGCACTACCAGAACCCTGGAAGCACTCTACCTCAACGACATCGTCTGAATAGAGAAAAATGTGAACTCCCAATATCGGATTTCCCTAACAAAATAGTAGTGAAAATGTCAACTATGAGAATCAAATAATGTTTGATACATTCTCTTTCTACAATAAATTGAGAAATTTTCATCCTACTCTAGCATGAGAATACCTCTAAAATTGTTAACAACTAACACAATTCTGTTGTCACAATCACACACACACCACCAAAGAAAGAAAATACAAAAAGGGGGAGACCAACTGCATTGCATATTTATTGATAAGCTGGATTTCTTCACATGCTATAGATTTTAATACGATAAAAAATTGAACTTCTTGGTGGGGGGAAGAATGAATGGAAATAAATCATGTGGAAACGCTACCTGAGCAGTAACAAATCCACGAATATCATATCCAGGTACGTAGAAAACATCATCAATTACACCATCCTTGAAACCCAATTCCACCTGCAAGAAGTAAATTCCAAAAAGAAGATGGCAACAATAATCAGTGGTTGATGAATCAATTTGCATCATATAAACAACAGAAAACTAAAAGGAAGTTAAAATAAAAAAGAATTCAACCTCAGTGGAACCTCTAATTTCAACTTTCAAATCAGGATGTGAAGCACGTACTTTGTATTTTCCTATGCATGTGAAAAAGATTTTGTTAACATGATAATCAAGTAATTGTTAATAAGATGGAGGATTTAGGGCCTATTCATTTAGCATTTCGTACAGCTTAAAGTTGTGGGGTCCGCATAAAATGTTGTAGCAACCAAACGTCATATTTTGTTGACAACTTATTTCATGCCAATCAAACGCCACATTTTATTGACAGCTTAAAGTTGTCAACAATTTAAGTTGTGCCAAATGAAATGTTGTCAGTGCATAGCTTCTATGGGGCCCACATAATCTACAATCACATTACATAATTATCCCTCTATATTTTAAAGTTCTTAATTTCTTCCTTTTTTTTGTAATTTTATCTATAAAATTAATCTAACAAAAAAAAAACCAAACACCCACAACTTTCAGTTCAACATTGTATACAGCTTAAAGCTCTAAAATGCAATTGTAAAACAAATGCACCAATAGTCTTATAGTTAGAAAAGTAGTAGAAGTAATCAAGCAACAATTGAAAAATCGAATGCAGGTGCAGAATTGTGAGTGCAATCACTTTGGGTAACTTTCAATCACCGCATTTGCTACAGTGAAGAAGAGGTATCACTCGATACAAATATACATGAAGAAATCTATTAAGAAGTTTCTGCATAGAGAGAGTGAATAAGAAGTTTCTGCATAGAGAGAGTGAAAAAAAGGGGAAAGATACTGCCATAGTGTGTGTTTCTATCAAAAACATTATGTTCATACCAGGAAGGATATTCCTGAACAAGTAACTGCCCGTAGAAGTAGTTAAAACTGTAGAGATGAGATCATCGGTTAAAGACAGAAGTTCAACTTTTACATTTGAAGGACCTCCATTTTTATGGGAACAACTCTCTCCCCCAACAGCACCCACCACTCTACCAGATATGGTGAACCTGTAACATATAAACATGTTGAGAATAATTATACTGAAACCAAGAGCTAGCCTATGCAAAAAAGAGGTCCCAAATTAGACTTGACTCGAACTAAACAGAGATAGAAGACCAAGAAAACATACCCTGTGAGTCGAAAATTAATATCTTCATTATTATTGCACCCAGTGTAATCAACAATCACAGGAACCTATCAAAAGCATGAATTTCATCAGATGTGACATAAGTTGATTTCCATAAAAAGCACATGCCAAAGTACCAAGAGAGGTAGAGGTCTCTGGAACATAAAACTTTAGAAATAACAATTGAATTACTGACCTTTTCTGGTTCCCAAGACCATCCTTTCGGTCCATTGATTTTCAACACAAATGAACCCTGTAAATGAAAACAATGGGACGGCCACAAGAGACCAATAACACATGATGAGAGAGTCAATAAGGCATTTATATGGCACTATGAGATGCTTATGCAAGGAAATGTTCATAAATTTAACAAGCTAAAGGTGAAAAGCATGTTCAAGATAACATGTAGCATTACCAAAACAAATACTTGATCAAAGAAGGGTACATGGTGAAAAAAACTAAATTACCAAAATAAGATCTAAACATCAAGCAAACTTCTTCTAAACTGTTTGTCATAAGAATACTAAAATTCAATGTAAATAGTATGCAAAAGATGAGAGTAAGACAAACTAGTGAAAGTGGTAATAGTTCAAAACAAAGTAAGGGGGGTTCCATTATCCCTGATCATTTCTCAAGAAGATAACAGCTCAATGTTCGACTCTGTGAAATACAACGCAATAAACTTATAGACAATTAGACATATTAAAAACGACAAATATAGCACATCTTTGAATGCAGAAACAGAGACAATATATTCCAGGGTGAAACAACTCCGGCAGGTTATTTACAGTGTCAAACAGAAAAGGGGAAACTTAATCAGCAACAGTCGAATCAGATTTCTGCTTCCAATAGGCAATAATAGGAGAAATCATCAGGCTCCGAACTCTCTGGCATGCAGTCCCACGAATGATCACTAAGTCAATTCAAACTGCATCACCTCTGCTTATAACCAATTAACCACTAGTTAAGGGACAAGTCACAACCCCATCAATTAGTTACCCTTCCAAGCAGGTTATTTACAGGGTCAAATAGAAAAAGGGAAACACAATCAACCACAGTGGAATCAGATTTATGCTTCCAATGATAGGAGAAATCATCAGGCGAACTCTCTGGAATGCAATCCCAAATAATAACTAAGTCAATTCAAAATGAGTCACCTCTGCTTATAACCAATTAACCACTAGTTAAGGGACAAGTCACAACCCCATCAATTAGTTACCCTTCCAAGGATGAGCGGGTAACTAAAAGAATACAGATCACTCTGAAATCCATAAATTTTTCGTTAACCAACAACAGCGCAAAACAGCTTAGAAATATTTCTTTAGACAAGCAGAATGTGAGACCGACGTGAATGCAATGAGGTGCTAGCATTTCCTTTACCATCATAATTCATAGGTTGCCATATATTCATTCATGTTTCATAAGAATTTTTCAATTTAAATAGACACGTGAAATTTTAAGGAGTAAGTAAGAACCATCCCAAATAAAATTCACCACCCCCTAAAATCTCAACCAAAGAAGTGTCGTATCAGAATAGCTAATGATTACCTTGTCATATACTGGGATGAAGTAGTAACCATTTGGAGCACACTGAGTTCTGTCCTTCACCAATCCATCCACCGTGCGAAGCTCAACCTGAAGTTCGACAAAGAAAGTACGATTTAGAATAAATCACGATCTCCAAGAAGGCATATAAAATGAATTAAGGATCAACTTGATTTGTTAATCGAAACTGAAACAAAATCGCCAGCAAAATTATTAACCGTGATATGAGAATAATCCAATTTCGCATCCGTTGGCTTGCGCGACTTGATAAGAGACGAACTCGCCTGCACAAGAGCAGCTTTCTTACTAAACTTACACGGCAACAAATCGAAAATATATTTCCAATGATAGAGAGATGAAAAAGAAGGGAAACGAACAAGCACATCGCAAAGTAGCTCCTCTAGTTCAGATCTGCAGTAATCTTAGCTTAAATATAAATTCGAAAAATCAGGTTTATTTGATTTTCAGTCATTTCCCCGGCAACCAAACAGAGCTCACAAAAAAATTGAAAACACTGGCGATTCACCTCAATAAAGCCCCCGCAACCGACGACAGAATTTGAGGAAGCAACTGATATCGATAAAAATATGTTCAACAAGTGGAATAACGCATTCCTGATCTTCATTCTCCTGATCTGATTCAGGAGACAAAAACAGAGATTCTGTTCAGAGTAAGAAATGTATAGATTTGCACAACATAAATCTCCTCTGTCCGATATTCTTTACCCTTCACTCCTCTTGCGATTAGGATTTACAGGAGGGTCTTCGCTTTCCTACTACGACCAGGATTTATAAGGGTTTTATTGGGTTCCAATTGTGAGGGTTCAACGGTCACTTTTCGTGATTAAAACTCTCCTCTTGCGATTAGGATTTGGGAAGGTTTTAGCCAAAATTGTAGTTGTAGATAGTTGCTCCACGAGACTCGTTAGGTTTATTTACAATGAAATCTAGTTATTAGATTTTTTTTAATTAATTTGATTTTATTTTCTGAATGCATGATGAAATTGGAGTTTTTTAAGAAAAATAAATATTAAATGAAAAAATTTTAATTTAGAAAAATAGATTAATTTTTTTTAATTAATTATTTTATCATCTTAATTAATATGTTGAGCATACACAAGCCCGTTAGGGTTTAGCGAGTTGGTTGTTATTAGGGTTTAACACTTATTATTTAGGTTACAGTATGGAAATCCGATACACGAGTTTGTTAAGGTTTAGCAAATTCATTCCCCTTAAAGTTTAACACTTTTTGTTTAAGTTACAATATGAAAATACAATACAAGAGCCTGTTAGGGGGGTAGCAAATTCGTTCTCCTTAGAATTTAACATTTTTTGTTCAGGTTATAACACGAAAAAACTATACACGAGCCCATTAGGATTTGGCGAATCCGTTGCTTTTAGGGTTTAACACTAACTATTTAAGTTAGTGTAGTGAAGAAAAAAAATTACATAATATGTATACTAATTAAATTATTTTTGAAAAATAATGTAATTAAAAAAGAATGTTAAAAATTATCTATGATGAGTCTTCTTAGAGAAAGTTTTACATGTTGAGTTCGAATATATAATTTTTTTAAAAATTTATCATGTATTTTGAGAAATAATTGATTTTTTCTTATTTCATTCAATGGTATTACATCACAATATATACTACAAACCCTGGACATGACAAAGACTAATATACCCTTATACAAAAGAACTATATTCTATACAATGTTCTCTCACAATTCGGACCTGTTTGGTTTGCGTTTTCATTTTCTGTTTTAATTTTTGTTTTATATTTTATATTTTCTGTTTCTGTTTTTTTAAGAAAAAGAAAACAAAACATGATTGGCTTAAAATACTGAAAGCTGTTTTCTAAAAAAAAAAAAATACATATTTGGTCCATAAATAATATCCAAGGACAAGATAGGATAGTTTTTGTTCATTTTTGGTTGTTGGGCTCCCATCCAAAAAGGCTTGCGCGCCTGTTTGGTGGGGATGGCCCATTACGTTTTTTTTTTTGATGAAAAGATGGCCCATTACGTATAAACAACCCTTCGTCTTTTCCAGTTGGGTGCTATTGGTTGATCAATATCCCCTCTATCTTGTCCCGCTCCTTCACGTAATTGATTTCGCCCCTACCCCAACACCTTCTAATCGTGAGTTTAAGGATCATTCCGGGTTCAATTTAGACCAATTTGCTTATTTGGATCTGTCTATGTCGGAGGAAGGAGAAGAAGAGTGTTTTTTTGTATCTTGTTCAGTGCAGTCTGACAGAGGTGGCAGATATGATGAGAAGAAGTAGACAGCCGGGGTAATTTTGTATGTAAGAAGCAGGGTAACTGTGTCCATGAGGAAGCCGATATCTTCTGCCTCCGGTTCCATAACCTCTCCGCCTGGGCCAAGTAGCGCCACTTCCTTCCTCGTGGCTCTAAGCTGTGGCGGCGAAGTTCACTCTCGTTACCTAGGTCCAGGCTTTTCTTTCCATATCAAGAGAAGTAGAGGTCTGATGTTCATGGTTCATCTTTGCAGCTCCAGATTTGATGTTCTTGTTTCGTTACCTAAGTCTTGGGTTTTCTTTTCATATCAAGAGAAGTAGAGATCTGATGTTCATGGTTCATCTTTGAAACTCCTGATCTGATGTTCGGAGAGAAATACGAAAGACGGAGAAGTCGTAGAAAACGACATTTTATCATTTTCTATTGTCCAAACATTTTTTATTTTTCATATTTTTTCTACTACCAAACACGTTTTCAGTCTATTTTCCATTTTCCAGAAAATGAAATTACAAAGCAGCTAAACCAAACACCCCGAATATGATTCATCCGTTTACAAATTATTCTATTAAAAATATTCAATTAAACAACAATTGGCTTTAAATTTAAACAAACAATTTCCAAAGCTTGAAACGAACAACGAGCTGACTTGTCTCTTTAGCTTTGGAAAAATATCTTTAGCTTTGGAAAAATATTCTGATTATATGATCCATTTGTTTGGAGGAAAATTAACATTTCATGAAAATATATCTTAAAGAAAAAGAATTTATGAAAAAATAATTAATTTTTAGTGTTTGAAAAAAAATTGCTAATATTTTTTATTTTTTGGTGAAATTCTAGACCGTTAAATATAAACTCAAAATAAATAAATTTTCAATTATGATGAAATTGATTTTTGTTTTGAAAACAAAAGATATATCATTGGATTGTATTTTGGACCCCAAAAGTTAGAACCTCATTTTAAGACTTTATTTTATAACCTCAATTTTAATATATATTGTATCTTTTATATATATACAGTATTATATATAAAAGATATAATTTTAATTTTTTTTTTTAATAAATCACAACACACACACGGTACAGAGACGGAACACATCTCTACTTAAAATCGGTAATTCTAAGTAGGCATGGAATCCCATATATACCACACACACACACCATAATCTATCGATGTGGTAGTTTACAAAGTAGCCTAAGTGGAACACCTAGCGATTAACTAAGGACTAATCACACCGAAAACTCAATTATTACATTGGTTTTTTTGAATAAATCACAACACACACACACGGTACAGAGACGGAACACATCTCTACTTAAAACCGGTAATTCTAAGTAGACATGGAATCCCATATATACCACACACACACACCATAATCTACCGATGTGGTAGTTTACAAAGTAGCCTAAGTGGAACACCTAGCGATTAACTAATGACTAACCACACCGAAAACTCAATTATTACATTGTTTTTTTTGAATAAATCACAACACACACACACGGTACAGAGACGGAACACATCTCTACTTAAAACCGGTAATTCTAAGTAGACATGGAATCCCATATAGATATAATTTTAATTTAGTTCATTGTTGTTCTCATGTATACATTGACAAAAAAAAAATCTTAATGATATTTTAATATTATGAGAAAAATAACTTCCCAAGGAGTATAAGGGAAGTTTTTTTTCATCTTAGAATATTTATTATGAGTGAACTTATTATAAATTTTGTTTGACTGATTTTATTTTCTTATCTTCAAACACTACAAAGTTAGGAAAACATTTTCAAGAGGTTCATTTTCCTTCAAACAAACAGAGCAATAGTAACATATATGCACCTCCAAGTTGACCATAATTTTTTTTTTCATCTACAATAAAGTTAGGAAAACATTTTCAAGAGGTTCATTTTCCTTCAAATAAACAGAGCAATAGTAACATATATGCACCTCCAAGTTGACCATAATTTTTTTTTTCATCTACAATCTTATGAAGTCGTCTTCCTTAAAAATACAAAATATTAAACAATGAAATAACTAAATAAATATACTAATTCTCTACAAATAACTATACAACTCAGTAGATTGACTATTTATCAACGGAATAATATCTGACCTTCTTTATTAAACTTGGATCTAACCATTGGACCCCTCCACTGCCCCGCAACACAATTTTTTTAAAAAAATGATAAATGTGTAGTGTATATCGTAATGATCTCAACGACATATTTTTTATTCAAAACAACAATTATAATCATCGTAAAAAATATGTAACAATTCTAAACCGTCGAATAAAAAATATAAACATTTAATTTTCTATTGCTAAGATTATGATTTTCGTTTAGAATAAAAAATATATATCATTGAGATAGATACGATGTATACTACATATTTATCAATTTTTTCAAAATTTTTGCTATCTCATATTCCATCAATTGTCCGACCCAATCCATTAAACTCATGAATAGTTAAACAATATTGGGCCAAAACTAGCATTGTGCTCCTTGAATATAGTTGGACCGTAAATAATATGTGGGTCGTAAATTTATTGATATAAATAGAATGACAAATCTATGTTAAATAATATAATCAAAATGCAAAGAAGAGATACATTCCAGTTAGCAACAAACAATATTTTCCTAACATATCCCCAATATTCATTATCTAAAGAGGTATGTTTAGAACAAATTAGGGCATTGCAAATTTCTATCCCTCCATTGTACATTTGTGTTGCCGCATTTTGTTGTGTTAAGGCTATTTAACATTTTACATAAAACATTAACATGACATTTAATTTTGTTTGTGCAAGGCAAAATAGTCATCTTAAGTTCTAAGATAACGATTTCGTAAATCAACAAAGTTTAAATAGTTAAATCATGGTACATATTTTTTTACTTTGTGTAAAATTATTCCCATGTATCATAATACACAAGGACATGAACAACAATCTCAATGTCATGGACAAACCAATATGGGCCGTTAAAAAAATATAGGTAGTGTTAAAACAACATTTGTTGTACATTTGCGTGTAAGAGAGACATGACCATATAAAAGCAACTATAAACTAAATGTATTGATTGTCGTAATTTCTTGAATATGTCATATGCTGTAAAAGTGCATGCCACCTTCTAGTGGCGAAGCCACATTTGGGTGAGGGGGTCAACGGATCCCTAAAAAAAATGCTAAATATAGGAAAATTTTAAAAAATATCCCTAAATTTTTAATTTAAACTGTAAGCACTTCGTTTTCTTTAATGAATATGTATTTTAAAGTTTAATTTAAGTTTTCAATTGATTGATTTATGATAATCACACAACGTATTTACCAATTTGACAGCGATTATTGTTATTTGAATTTGTTATTATCGAATTGTTTGAATATTTATCAATCTGTATAATGTTAATTATTAGTTCTTAATGATAATTATAATATTTATTTTTTTTACACCAAAAAAGGGAAATACCCAACATAAATAACGAGGCCAAATGGTCCAGTGAGCTACACAAAATGAGGTAGCTCTCTCTTTTATAATTATTATCATAATGATAAATCTTACTCAAATTGATAGAAAGGGAAATTCAAACACAATACATTTTTCTTCCTACACAGTAGGAAAACCAACCATAATATTACCTATTGATTTCCTCCAAACTCCGCTAACTTAATCGTATCTTAATAAATTCAGTATTTATTGGGACCCTCGAAAACCCTGCGGGCTTCAGTCTAATTTTGTTCAAAAACAGATCTCCAGAAATTTCGAGTAGTACGTCTCACTCTTGATCGAGTTCCTATGCAACCAAGTCGTATCTCATTCATGACGTGTGTTTTGTAGTACACCTGGTACTAAACATAGCAATTAGTACAACATCAACGTTTTCATTAGGAGAAAGAAAAAAAATCCTATTTTTTTTTCAACAATATTTAGATAATCAGAATTTAGGGTTTCGCTATTTGACTGTTTAATTATGACGAAGGATATTCGTTTTAGTTTATTGAACTCTCAATTCTGTTTGATTGAGTATTTATACGGTTAATATTATGTTAGACAATATAACATAATAATTAGTGGAAAAATGGAAAAAATAAAAATAAAAATGAAATGAAAATAATTAATTGGTGTGAAAGAAATACAATTAGTCATTTTTTAATTTTTTTTTTTGAAATTAAAATTACACAGATGACTTTTCTTCAAGTAATAATTAAAATTTATATAAGTCAAAGCTCGATATATTCTGTTAACTTCCTGTATTAATGCAGACCAATTAACTCAAGAAAATTCTTCTTTGCGACTCAGTCCAACGCCTGAAGATCGATTCCTGTCTACAATGCTTCGGCTCCTCTTAGTGCTATCCGTTTTAGGCTGCATCGTCGGACGGATCAACTCGCACCAGGAATCGGGCGAGTGGAACTGCGACTCCAACTCGGAGATCCGAGTGCAGGCCGAGTTCAAACCTGGACTCGTCACCCTCGATGGCCGTCCCGATGACTGGAAGGATATTGGAGGGTTCGAGTTCTCTCTCCTCCCCGCCCTGGACCCTGACGAGGATAAGGCGTACAAAGGCGGTAAAATGACCGTTAAGGTATGTGTGGATCCCAATCTCATGCAAGTTCATTTGTATTTGGTTGAACTTTTATTTATTTTGTATTTTCTGATTCGGTGAGGTCATGTTGTGTGGATGATGATTGTTGCAGGCTTTACATGACGGCAAGGATGTCTTCTTCTTGTTGCAAGTTGATGGGGACTATGCGTACTCAAAAGGGTAAGTAAGTTATGTTTTGGAAAGAAAGTTTCAGATTGTTATATTGTTAGCTGAGGATTGAGTTAGATTTATTTGGGGTTTTACATGGTTCGATAATTCCATCGTTTTGGGATGATATGGTTGTTCTGGTGAAGTACTTATGGACCCATTTTTATTTTTTAACATAAAGTTGCCATGATTGAAACCTCTTGTACTCTATTTTGAGAATCTTTTATGCATCATAGTTCATAAAAATCGGTTAGATAATGGTTGAATGGGATATCAATGTAGGTTTTTTTTTTGAACTTTTTTTGTTGGCCTTTTTTGTTTTGATTTGTCATTTCATGCTTTTGGGGACGGTTATAGACTGCTTGATATATTGGGAGGCTCAAAATGCTCTGGTTTTGTCTTATCCATTGCAGTGACAACAGCAAATGCCCATCTATTGCTCTCATGTTTCAGATTGGGGGTGATGCAAATTATCACAATGTAAGTAAGTTTTTTTTGTGCAATGGTTTTTTCATGTGGATTATACTTGTCTTCTCTTTCTTAATTTTGGATTATAATTGAGAAAATCTATTGTCAGATGGGTGGTTGTAAGGAGGGGACCGACTCTTGCACCCAAAAGAGTTGCAAAGGCCATGAAGTTGACATAATGCACTTTTCAATTGGGAATGCTATACCAGGACGCATCTATGGTGGCAATCCAGTAGACAACAAAGAAGGAAATGGAGGTGACAGGTGAAGTAGAAACATATTATATCCATCACCACAAAAAATGATGAAGTTTTGGAAGCTTTGGAATTACATAATTTGCTCATTTTGTGCTTAATTTTTTCTTCGCTACTCGATCAGGTTTGGTCATTTGGTTGATCTTTATGCCTGGAACCCGCACTGCAGATACCTGGATGGAGTTGGTCCTTCAGGTAATATGAGAATTTACCATCCATTTGCTCTTCTTGATAGGATATGTAAGGCATATTTATGATTCATGGAATACGAAAGAGATGGGACTTTCTTTAAGTGGAGAAAATAAAGTGGGAAAGGCACTAGAGAAAGTAACTACTGGACTGTCTAAACATTAAAGTAGCTTAATAGCTTCAAATTGTCTCCTACACAGTCAAAGTAATAAAGCATGAAGTGGACAATTTCATAGACACTGAGCTTTCGGCTTACATTGACGAATTAACTCAATGAACCGATTTGTTACATTTTTATCAGGAGGAAAAATAAATTCAGCCTTAAATAATCTCTGAGGGACATCCATCATTATCCTTAATTTTTTCAGTATACTTTCTTATTTTTGTGAATTCAAAACAATTTATTGTTCCTTGCCAGTAATTCACCACTGCTTATTATGGTGATGTACCTGATTCATATCTTCATAATTTCTTCTCTCTCCTTATATTCTGAAAGAAAATAAATATCATAGACATACTAGCTTAGAGAGCATTCTGAGCTAGTTTTACAGAACTTATGTCCTTTATACGTCCTCTCAAATTCCAGATTCTCAACTCTGAGGTTAGATTCTGAATGGTTTTAGATAGAAGACCTTGAATTTCTTTATTTTATCGCTTAAGTTTAGCTTTTCAGTAAATATATGTGCTTCTTTCTCTCCTGGTGTGAGTAAGGCTCAGAACTAAAATCAGCCCAAAAGCAAGAGAGGGAGGAGAGGGGGAAGATCCCTTACATTTTTAAATTCTATTTGGAGAGTTTTGATATTCATTTGTAGTGAAATTGGCTTTTCGTAAAAGGTGTATTTCTTATCGACGTAGGGCTTTTCGTTCACAATAAGAAAGAGTGATTTTAACCATCAATATGTTTGTAAACAAAAAATGAAAGGCTTTGAGGTTCTGTTAATTAAAATGTAGTATTGTTTTTGTTCATGTAGCTTTTCATATTTTGAGAAGTCTTGTTTGTTCCGGTACATTTTTCTCGGTTTTTCCCTGGCTCTTTCTAGTAGGAAATACTTAATTAACCTACTGCTTTGTAATAAATATGATGTCAATTAAAGTGTTCTAAAACGCCCAGCCTAGGCCCTAGGCGCTAGGTGGCAGTCGGTCGCACTGAATAAGAGCAATTCTGTTTCTCTATGCAGTCGGCTGCCTCGAACGCTGCCTAGGCGGCTTAATTGTCAAAATTGCAACAACCACATTGTATTTTTATAATTGATATTAAAATGCAATAACTACATTGTATTTTTATTTCAGTGTTCGTATGTCTGTATAAGGGAGGAGTTTACCCAAATAAATGTTGAACAATTGAACATATATGTATAAAATATTAGTTGTATATACATCTACCGAACAATTGCCTAGGTGCCCGACTGATGCCAAGCGAATTTTAGAACACTGCAATTAAGCGTGACTTTTTGTGCGTATTACTAATTTTTGCTGTTCATCAAATGAACAAATTTGTTTCTGCTTTTGCCCTTTTGGCACCACCCGTTAAGATTGGTATTACCATGGCATGAAGTGTCAGAATATTTGTGATATACTTCAATTGGAGAGCATGGATCTTTCATCTTATATATATATATTATATATATATATATATTAATAAATACCCTTTTCAACTTTGCACGTTGTCTTTAGAGTTAAAAGGTAGTCCGCTTTTCTCTCTTTATGATAATGTACATACATACATACATCTAGTATATACTCGATTTATTTATGTTTAATTCGATTTCACTTGAGGTTGAAAGCACAAAAATGACGGTTGATGTTTTTCAATTATCAGGTAATGATACAAGTGCACAAAATAACTGGGAAGGGGCTTGGTGGCACAGTAGTTGTATGGTTCCTTCAGGTAATTGACTCTTTCCTCATATAAGTAATGGCCACCTATAAGATTGCTTGGCCGTGGAAAGAAGCTTAAATCAGTTGTGCTGTCAAGTTTATTACTGCTGCTTTGAATATCCTGCTTTTTTTAAAAAAATAGTGGCTGGCTTGTATTTTATTTTCATGAGGAGGTGTACTTAAGGCCAATCTACCTTAGTTTTCCACTTGCTATTTTAAATTCAAAAGTAAAAGCTCGATGTCTTTGCTTACAATGTTTCGAGGGTACAATGTTGATTTGGACCAATGAAGAACATTTGGCTTTAATCTTATTCATGTTCTGTATCTAGTAGTTCATTTTCCATACTTTAGCTCACACTGGTTTTTGTGCTTGAAGGTGAACCTTGGTGTAATGGTAATTTTGTTTCATAGCAACCTAGGCGTCCTAGGTTCAAAAAAAAGAATGATACTCCCTCTTATATCCTGCTGCCACCATGTGAGCTTCGTCTCCTGGTGGTGGTTTCTTATTTTTTAAAATAAAAAGATACTCTTGTGCATGCTTTTGATAAGATGACTCATTGCTAACTTTTATTCAGTTATCACCCTTTCTATGTAAGTAAAGATTTATGTTCTTTTTTTCAATCATCATCTTTGTCACCGTCATTCGAGCCTTAATTGCGAATTATTTGGGATTAGCTACATGAGTCTTATCTTTCCTTTTTCATTATTTTCCTCTTAACAGGTTTTGTAGAGGAAGATAGTCCATATTCATCGTCTGGAGACAAGGGGACGTACTATTTTGAGTTCTCAAGGCCTTTGAGAACCATGGATCGCCTACAACAGGTTAAGAGCTCGTATCTTTTGCATGCCTAAGTTTTAGCTTATTGATGTCTAATTTTGAGAATCTATTATAAATTGCTAGTTTCACCAATTTCCCTTCTGATTGCTTGTTAGAAAAATAGGTTTTGGACTAAAAAATTAGTAACTAGCGAGCATGTCCCTGCTCTTCTTAGCAATTCGCATTTATCATGCAAAGCTATGAGCGAGTCAGGCGCAAAAATACATCTGTAATTTGGATATAACATTTAGCTTCTTTCTTAACAGTTCATTAATTGCTCTTTTTTTGTCACTAAATAAGTTTGTACTTTGTAGTAAGAAATTACCTTGCATCCGTAGGATCTAAATGAGCTCTGTATTTGGTGTGTGCAGGATGCTCAGTTCACAATTGGTGGAACTAGCAAGATGTCTGTTGCATTCTGGTATCCAGTCGATGGGAGTCCATGGCATGGATCTGGACATTATTCTGTTAACTGCGACTGGGTGCCATTGGATATCAGTTCAGGAGGTTCTGTGCTGAACCAGTCGGCTCGAGGCAGCTCAACAGACATTGGCAGTACTTTTGCCCTTCTGCTGTCAGTAGTCTCCTTGTGTGTTTCTGTTTACATAGGATATCAGGTCATGCGACCCAAGAGTGTCCCGTTTACACCCATGGAAAATCTTTAAGGTAGCATGTAGGGATTTTGGTTGTACTACTCGTTGGCGTTTGTACTTCTTAGGTTTGTACTATAATCACTTTTGTTCTTTCCAAATTCTTTAAATGAAATCTAAAGTGTGTTGCCCCATTTCAAGTGGCTTTTTTTAATGACTGTATATTTGTTTAGCAATGACCAGTGGAGTACTATCGACATAAGACTTGTGTTACTTGGCTTGTAATATGGTTCTTTGGCTTAGGTCACTACGAAAACCTTTGTCCAGTAATAACTTTTCGGGAGCAACTGGTTTGTTCAAATGTCTATGTGGAAATGGTATATGACTGAAATTGGGTTGATAATGCTTTCTGTTGTGTACAGTTGAGCACTCAGAGTAATCTAGAGGACTTGGTTAGTAGCAAAAGGATGAATTTATTGGAGGGATGAAGAATTTATAGGAGGCGGCGAAATTACTGAATAGTTGTTGGAGAGTGATCGAGAATAAATATTTATATGGAATGAATTTATGTATTATGATTTTAGAGCTAATGGGTTTAGATTTAATTGCCCTTAGTTGTGATTTGACTGAGATTGAGTTTGTTTCTATTAACTTTTGTTTATGTGATAGTCTTTTAAGACATATTTTTATAGAGGTACAAATTTCGAGAAATGAATGATAGAGTCTCACATCAAAAGATGTGGTGGTGGTGATGGTGTTGTTGATAAGGGGAGGTATAGGCCTCCATTTGTAGTCAAGGTTTTGGGGTGGTATGGGACGCCTTGGGCCTTGGTTACAGCTGACCCATTTGGGTAGGTGCAGTTGGACCTTGACTGTTTGGGCTCGCATATGGGCGTGGGCCTTATCAATGGTATCAGAACCCTGTCGATCTTAACTCTTGGCCCAGCCCCTGCGGAGTGGCCAGCCATGGAAGTGCCTGCCTGGAATAGGTAGAAGGTTCGGTCATGGAAGTGCCTATCTGGAATAGGTAGAAGGTTCATGGTGCTCGACACTCTTGGCCCAGCCCTTGCGGAGTTGCCGGTCATGGAAGTGCCTGCCTGGAATAGGTAGAAGGTCCATGATGCTCGATCAACGTGGACGTTAGTGTTCAAAGGGAGGGTATTGATAGAGTCCCACATCGAAAGATGTGGTGGTGAGGGTGTTGTTGATAAGGGAAGATATGGGTCTCCCTTAGTAGCCAAGGTTTTTGGGTGGTATGGGCGCCCTGCGCCTTGGTTACAGCTGACCCATTTGGGTGGGTGCAGTTGGGCCTTGACTGCTTGGGCTCGCGTATGAGCATGGGCCTTATCAATGAAGTTACCTCACATTTGGTTGAAAAGAAGGAATGAGTTTAAGATGAGCTGATCAAGAACTATTAAGAGAGGGAGAATAGAGAGATGTGAATGAGTTATAAAATTTTGTACATTTGATTAATGTGATAATGAGCATGGGTATTGATTTAAATGTATTGTATTAAAGATAAAAATATTGTATTACCTTTTTTTTTAATAATTTGATAATTTTATGTGATTTTAATTGAAGAATAAAATTGTTATTATTTTAAAAAAATTCTCCATAAGAGAAGCTCATTCTTTTGTCTCATTCATATTCTCTCCAACCAAACGTGAGCTAATCTCCTCAAATAATGCTGTAATTATGGGTCTCTTATTTGTGTCAATAGGCTCTACTGGTCTATTAGACTATGACTAATGAGCTTTGGAGTCAACAACAAAGACCTGATTCGGCCCATTTGACTAGACCGTCTATGATGTAAACCTCGGCCCAATTATACGGCCCATGAATTTGAAAACCTTTTGAATAACGGATGGAGTATTTACAATCGGGACTTGTGGAGTTGTCTGCTCCTGAGGTTTTATATGACGCTGGAACATAACCCTAAAAAGAGTCCAAAGTCCAAACTGTAGGTAATGCGCTGCAAATTTCGGCAAAAAATCTGCAACTCTTCAATGGCTACAGATGGAATCAAATTTTCTCAAGTTTCAGCTCCAGTTCCTCGAAAGATCAATGTGCATAAATTTGCGGAGACCAGGGGATCTGAGCTTGAGGCTCTTCAATCTATTGTTGCAAGTCGATTGGACGGTGATTTCAAGTCTCGGAGAAACAAGAGGAGAAGAACCACCTCGCACAACAAGCAAGCGGGGAAGAAGAGAGGTAGAAAGAGGCAGAAGTTGGGCGTTGGCCATAGAAGCAATGACTTGGCTCTGGGGAAGGACGAGGAGAAGGTTTCTCGTCGCGTTCGCCGGAGATATGAGCTTAGAAGGAATCCTTCAAGTGGTTTCTGTACTTCGGGCGATGGGACCAAGAGACTCAGAACACATGTTTGGCATGCGAAGCGGTTCGCTATGACAAAGCTGTGGGGTTTTCACCTTCCTTTGGGTTTACAGGGCAGGTAATAAGGATGTGTTTTGTTTTGTTGCTAGGATTCTTTACGATAATGTTTATTTTTTGGGTATTTATGTTGTTTAATACCAATTTTGATACAAGTTCGAGTCTATGTGACGCAGAGGGAGGGGTTCTAGGGCTCTCTTGAAGTGGTTCAGACATGGAGTGATTTTACATGATGCTAGCTACCATGCTGCTGTTCAGTTGGAGGGTCCAGAGGCAGGTATTCCTTTTTCGGTTTTTTCTTGCCGTTTTAGCTTATTGTGGACTGTGAATTGTCCTTGTTCTTCTCCCCTCTAAAATATATTGAAAGATTATTTCCCTATTATTGAGACTGATACTTTAGCGAACAAGATACGGCAAGTCCCTCTCTCTCTTCCAACATGAACGTCTTTCATTGCGGAACATTGTTTATGGAAGTCCACTCTGGGTAATTGTAATAATGCAGAATTCAGTGATCAAGTATCTATTAGGTATTATTTGGAACAAGAATATTGAATTCGAAATTGTAAAATTGGCAGGCAGGAATCGCAGGATATGAATTCATTTCAAGTCTTTTTCAAATGAATTACATGTTAAGTGTATTTGAAATTGCATGAATTTCCCCCTTACTTTGGTTACAGACAGATTTTAACTAATATTGCTCACAGGATTCATTAATGTCAGTACTAAGCATGACATTGATGCCTTCACCATCTGTTCAATCTGAAGATGTTTTGAAGTCTGTTCTTTCTGGCATTACCTACAGAAGAGCCATGGTAGGTTACTCAAGTTCCTTGTCTCACGGAGGATGTGCCAAGGATTTTGATAATTAACTCATTCTTTTGTCAGCTTCATCATGTTGGAGCACCTCTTTCTAAATCAATTGCTCCTGTGACCTATATGTGGCGGCCTTCTCACCAGCAGAATAGAGGAAATGATGGTAACGATTCTGCTGTTGATAGAAGTCTGAAACCACATAGGATTGGTTGCGGGTCAACTTCTCGCCAGCTTTGGGTGTGGATACATGCTTCTGCTTTTGTTGAGGGATATGATGCCTTAAAATTTGCTTGTCAAAAGGAGGTATATAATTCATTGTTGTCTTTCGTTAGTGTACAGAAGTATACATCTTAATTATAGATACCATCTTTGACCCTCCTTTTTTTTTTGGAGTGGGGTGAATAAGGAAATACTTTTTCTGTGTCATTCTGACAATAAATTTCAAGCATTAGCTTCTGAGCATGTGCTTGTTGTTGGGAAGGTGATTCTATTTTTGCAGTATGAATATGATCCTGAGTGAATATACATCCTTGTTAAATTTCACTTCAAGCATTATTTTTTGAGGTGTATGGCACTCGTTTCTAGTATGCTAATTTCTATTTTCTAAGTTCTATATTCTCATTACTCAGATGGGTGAGAGAGACATCTTGATTAATTGTCTCTCACTTGAGGGTCAACTTGCAAAAATAGAAGTGATGGGATCAAATGCATTTCAACTTCTTCAAAAAACATTACACCCTGTAACTTAGTGAGTTACCTCAACTTAGATTTGGAATTTTAGACCATTTTAAACCGAGTTGAGAATTTGACTGTGACTAACTGATGGATTTGCAGTGTTCCAGATAATTATTGGCAATTGAAGCGTTGTTCTTCTGAGGCTGATAAGTGTTCTCAAGTTAAGAATT
This sequence comes from Euonymus europaeus, assembly GCA_963580455.1. NCBI lineage: Eukaryota > Viridiplantae > Streptophyta > Magnoliopsida > Celastrales > Celastraceae > Euonymus > Euonymus europaeus. The sequence goes on from OY756964.1 coordinate 2,544,012, forward strand.
CTTCTGTACTTGAGGATGAGGAGAGCATTGCTTCTCTTGAAGTTTTATCTCTGACCGTCACGGATCCTCGTGCATTGCCACAGAAAAGAACTTTAGATGATCCAGATTTGGCGAGTACTTCTGTACTCAATAATATGCCAGAAATTGATGGACATTTCTCTGTACCCAAAGTTGTTGATAAGAATAAAGAGTTATTTCCTTTCTCACAGTCAGTGCCCGAGGAAAATGAGATATGTTCTGACAAAAAGAGCTTGTGGGATGTTTGCAATGGATTAGACCCTCCTGTGGAAGAGACTGTTATTTGTTTGGAGAGACGTTGCCTACTCATGGATTCCTTCTGCTTCGATGATCCTAAAGCCGAGATTTTAAAGACGTCAAACAATACACAATGTTCACGATCTTGCCCTGTTATGCTTCTTAAAAATTATGAGCAGACGGGCTCACCTTCAAGGTGATCACTTTTTCCTTGATTTTATTCACGCTTCTTGTAATCCTGTGCAACTCTTTCATCTTTGCTGATTGTGGAATCTAGAATTTCATTGCTTTGCTTTGCTTTTCTTATCTCTTTGCTTTTCTTATTGCCTTGTCATGGTTGGAAATAAATTAGTAGCAGCCTACGTGTATGTTTCACATACATTGGTGCTCGTCTTCTTTTCCTTCATTTTCTAAAGTAAAATTAAGGTTTTTTTTGTGTGTGGTCTTAGTCTTGCTTCATGTTTCAGGTGGTCACTAGTACTCCCCTTAAATTGGGCCAAGGTTTTCTGGACTAATTTTGTATCCAAGGGAGCTCATCCAATAGGTCTTCGTGAAAAACATTGGATAGCATGTGAAGTAAGTCTGCATCATAAATGTATTTAGCTGAGTATATTGTTGTTCTTGAATTTCTTTTTTAATTTTTTTGTTTTGCAGGTTGGTTTGCCATGTTTTCCCTCTGATTTCCCTGATTGCAATGCATACACATCCCTTATGGCAACTGAAGCTGCTGCACACGACAGGAAAGCAGAAAGACGTCCTCCTGCTATACGACCTTTCAGAACTCCTATGCCACCCCCATGGGATTGTGTCCGCAGTTTCTCTATTAGCAGATGCATTCGGATGGGAATTACCCATTCCTCTAGCCAGAAAGATATGGTTCATGGAAATTTACCATCAAATTCGATCAGTAGTCTTGATGGGGCACCATTCAACCATCATGGTGATTCATTTGATGGAATTGTGCCAAGAATATCCAGTGGGCTTACTCATTTCTTGAATGAAACTCACGGGGATAGGTTACTTTTGTTTCCTCAAGCTCCAAATAGCAAGGCAAATCTTTTAAAGGTTATGAAGGATGAAAGTAAGCTTTGTCAGGGTCGAAAGGAAATAGCTACCACTGACTGCAGCAATAAATTGTGTTTTCTTAGAGTTCTTCTCCATGCATTTAAGGAGGGTGTTTTTGAGGAGGGGGCAGTTGTTTGCGCACCTCGTCTCAGTGATATATCATTTTGGATATCTAGGTAATCTCCTTATGAAAATTTTCTATTATTTTATATGAAATTGATTGTTTATAAGCTTGTAAGATTCTAGTTTTTTTGTTCTTCTCCTTTTTAGGGTAATTCTAGTTCTAATTGATAAGCTTGATATATTTTCAAATAATATTGTAATAAATAGGATAGATGGATAAGCGGAAAGGTTTTTTTTTAAGCACGTTATATATTCAGTTGCTTGGGCACCATATAAATATATATGGTATCAAGAGGATTTGGCCTCGTTCACCTTCATTTTTATTGGTCATACGAGTTTTGATAAAATTTAATGAATTCCCCTCGCCCTCCTGGCTCCCACTTTCTCTCTGTGATATCTATTACTTCAAAAATGTTTGTATATCTAAGGACGTGTGTATCCTTCTACAGTTCAGAAAACTTTGATGGCAAACTTCAAATGCCTCAGTCTGCTGTGAGATCATACTTCAAGGAGCAGTCCTCTGGTAAATGGGAACTCCAAATACCGGATGACCCTGCTTTGATTGAATCTCACCGATGGCCAATTGGCTTTGTCACGACTGGATTTGTTCGAGGGAGGTCAGTTAATAACTCTTTTTATACTATGAATGACTACTACTGTTTTTCTCTCCCTCTACACATTAAACTCTTTCTGGTAAGAGATTATTTGACATTGCATTTGACTCTTTTGCAGCAAGAAGCCAGCAGCAGTTGCTTTTTGTGAGGCATTGATGTTAGCTCGTCTTAGGGAAGAACAGTGGAATGATTTCTCTGTGAAGCGGCGGCGAAAGGAGATATATGTTATTGTTAGGAACATAAAATCTTCAGCATATAGACTTGCACTTGCCTCAATTGTTCTGGAACAAAAGGAAGAAGATGTGGAGTTTCTGTGACATGTTAATCACTTCTAGTTCTAGATACATATTTAGAGGACACAGAATGTGTTCAAATTTTTTGACTGTTTATTTATTCGTTAAAATATAAAGCAGTATTGTGCAATTAGGCTTCACGTATTATTTAGTTTTGCAGATTTGCGTAGTGTGATTTATAGTCTCGCTGGAACAATTTTTTGGGATTTGACAGTTAAGATATGCTTCCATGAGTTTTTTTTTTTTTTTTTCTTTTTCTTCCTGTGGATGATTCCTTCACTCAACTAATAGACATTTTGTGCTAGCTTGGATTCGAGTGATTATTTGGAATCTCGGATGGGTCACTACTTTGTGATAATAAGCAAGTGTGTCCTGTAGAATCAATGCTCGATGGGTGAACAACATAATCTCGTGTCTTGTAACTTTTGTTTCCTATCGAATGGAATAGTCATCTTTTTCTCAAAAAAAATAAAAATAAAAATTATCACGGACGAAATTAGATTTACACAAAATACCATATAAATAGTCTCTATTGATATGATTATGTGAATTCATAGACAATATTTGATTCATAATCTATTTAGACTTTCTATTTATGATCGTCTCGTGTGTGGAACTTCCACACCGAAGCCATTATTCCATTCGGTTTAGGTAATTTAGGTCCTCCAACCCTCTGAACCTACACCATCATCATATGCATGATGTTAAAATTCATAAAAACACACCACTTTTGCTTAAACCCAACTAAACTCATATATATATATACAGTTTTTCTCTTATACGGGTTTATCTTACGGGTCTAAACTACGGACTTGTATTTTTGACCCTTTGATACATCTAATGGCTCATAACCCATTTCGTATGTCATTTTCGTCAAAACTCTCATTTAGATACCAACGCACGACTCAGACGAAGAGGAAGACCAGAGGAAGCTCCAGGTCATGAAGATCGACCTGGTCCGGTGGCGACTCTGAGGAAGGGGAAGAAGGTCCGGTGGCGCGACTCTGACTTAGGGGAAGAAGGGCGGATGAAATGGGAGAAATGAGAGTTTTGACGGAAATGACATACGAAATGGGTTAGGAGCCATTAGATGTATCAAAGGGTCAAAAATACAAGTCCGTAGTTTAGACCCGTAAGATAAACCCGTATAAGAGAAAAACTGTATATATATATATATTATGTAGAAAATAAGTTACATTATTTAATTCAAAATTTGGAAAATAAAAATAGAAGAAAATATGAGTTAAGAGCTCTCTCTTACTTTTGTTCCAGGCCTGTTCTTCTGTATCTTCACAGTCTTCAACTTATCAGGTCTATTTTGCAAGTACTCCTTCAGTTGCTCATCATTCATTCCATCTACCATATCAGTCTAAATAACACAAAAGGTTAAATATCATTAGTTAACATTGATTAAACTCATTAGAGTGAAAAATTACAATATTGAACTTGAATGTTTCATACCCATGTGGTAAGTTCTTCAATTTCCTTCTGCAAGGCCTCTTCTTCTTTAGCTAATGACTCCCTTTTCTCTTGCAATGAGAGGGCATTAGACTCCATTGATGTCTTCTCTTTTCTCTGCTTCCCTTCCCTTGTTGTGCTCATATTTGCTTGTAATAACACAGAGCAGAGAGCGTGGAGCCGTTATTTAGTATGGGAAGCAACTGTAACGGTTACCAAACCACGTTACGTTACAAAAGCAACCCTGAAAATGGCAAAAAAATGTGACGTGACCAAAATATTATTATTGTAACATAAACATAAACAAGAACTCTCTTTGACAATATTCTAATGGGCCGGAACATTGGGTTTTTGGTCAGTCAGTGATTGTGGGCTATCATCAACCAGACCGGTCCTTAATTTAGGCCCACCAGGCTGAAACAGGCTTGTGCCGTTGGACCAATATGTATCATCTCATGGCCTCATGGGTCATGGATGATATAAGAAACTAGAACAAAAATCAGAATTCATTGATTTGAATCGTGGGAATCAAACATCAAACAGGGTACTTCTTGCTTTTGAATTCTAACAGGCTTGTTCGTTAGAATACTTTCGTTTTTTTCCTTCCTGCAGCTTATTTTTTTCTTTCTTTCTCGAGGAAATTGTGCAATTCAACGGTTGCGTATTTTGGTTTTAAACTGATTTCGTACCTTTTGATATTGTTCTAAGGTTTGTCGATCAATTCGTTGGACTCAATTCAGCGAAGTAGTTTTTGGTTTTGTATTTATTTGAATTTGTTGTCTCTTAGTTTGTAGATTTGATACTCCAATATTCTAATTACGATGAAATCGATGCTGGAAACTCCAGATCACGACAATGAATCATTTCCAAAGAATTTGAAATTCCTAGCAACGAAGGCAAACGTTATATTGAATAAGCTATTGTTACTGATTTCTATTATTATTATTCTTTGATGATATGCTATGAGTTGTTGATGCTGCAGAGTGGGAACTTCTTGTAGATTCCTTGAGGTCTGCAATACATGGCAAGGATCAAACCTCAAGCGTTGCTACAACAAAGTAAGAAGAAGAAGGGGTCGAGTCAAATTAGTGTCACTACTATTCTTTTATACAGCTTGATTGTTGCCTTGATTGTCTTCTCCCTTTTTGCTACATACAGACGTTGGTCTCGAAGGTTCGTTGGTCTTTATGTTCTGGTTATAGCTACTCTTTATTTACTTTGTGGTGTTTAAAACATATTGCTGGCTCAGTTAAATGGTGAGGTTTGTATAACCATAGTTTGGTTTTGACTTAATAGTTCTTTTAGCTTAATAATGCTGTAGTCTGGTTGCGAGTTTGGTGGCCTAGATAGCTATTGTCCGTGTTTTTAAATGGAATCCTTTATAGCTACTGCTAAGAAGCAAAATAGTTCCAGGCATGTTTCACCAAGTTTTTGAGTTAGACTTAAAACCTTTGGTGTTTCACAATATCCTGGAGCCATTTTATTAGCGATCTAACCGTCCAACTGTTGTATTACTGCAGTTTATGTTGGATGTTAGACAATGATTCAATATTGTATGACATTGTGGGTTTTATATAGATTTGTATACAAATGAGAGTTCACTATTCTTTAACAATGGATACTTGTGGCTTGTGTTTAGGTCAAGAAATGAAAGAGAACTTGGAGAATCTGGGTTTGAGGTACAATTTTGACGATAGCCTTTTGTATTTTTTCTTAATTTTATTTTGGCATTTCTTTGTATTGTCCAACCTATTACTGTTCAAAGTTGTAGTTTCATTTTTTATTCAAGACGTTTTAGGTTCAAATATGTTTTTTGTACTTATGCGCTCTAATGCTTTTAAATAGCTTGATGTTTCATTCAACTTTGCATCTTTTAAAAAAAATCATTAGAAGAAAACGGTTTCTAACTGGTTTATTTTCTTCCTTTGTGATTCTTCTGTAGGGCGAAAATCGTTTGACTGGCGCAAAGAAATTTGATCTTCCAGAATATGCTGTAAGTATGGTTCCTTCTGAACATGATTGAACTTTGCTTTATTGTGTATTACTTGAAATATGTTTGCTACAGGTAATTTCCCCTGCAGTTAATTGCTATTAAAGTATAGTCTAGAATTGTTGGTTTTGCGGAGAAAACGACATGATTATTCACAAGCCCTAGATATGTTTGGAACGGCGCTGAAAGTTTTTTCATACTAAATGGAAAGTGCATTTGTTTCGAGCTTCCTGGATATGTCAGATATTTTTGCAGAAGAATTCCAAATATCTTTTTTATCACGATTATCGTGTGCAAAATAACATGATTTTATAAGGGTGTACTCTTGTAGTGTTTAAATTATTGAATATCCTGTGATATTGTTCATTTAATTTCATTCTTATTTCCCCCTTCCTTTCTCCATTTTTAGTTTTTATGAGGTCACGGGGAATCGGTGCATCAGGGGGAATTGTTGCATCCTTGAGACTTTTGGCTTTCTTATCCAATTAATTGCTTTGGATTTTATTACTTGCATATACATCCCCCGATATTTTTTAACCAAATTCATCTGAACATTGTTATAATCTCCTTTTTCCGTTGTTAGATTATAAATACCTCAAAAGGCCCTATAACAGTGGAACTTTTCAAGGATAGTTCTCGTGAAGTTGTTGATGAATTCATAGACGCATGGTGAGTATTGGAATTGCCACTTTTGAGATTTAGTTTCAGCTCACCAAAGATTACCCTTTTTAATTTAGCATTCCGAGTCCAACCGGTATGAATCATGTTGTGTCCATTTGTTATTTACAAACCCCTATGGTTTACATTTAAATCATTATTTATCTTAGTTTTTTTATTATGGCAACCCAGTGTGGAAGGCTACCTACTACAGAATGTACAGGCTAAATCTATACAATCTTGCTAAGTGGCTCTATTTTTAGTAGCTAAATAACTAGTGGTTGTATGTTCATGTATAGCTAGGATGTCAATTTGATAAAAAAAACGTACTGGTAATGTAAATGATATTTGAAGATTAGTCAGCTAATTATTGATTCTTCAGTCAAAAGGGACACTTCAAGGGGATGCTTTTTCGCCATGTAATGAAGCACTTGGTTATTCAAGCGGGGAGTGCTAATAATCTAGGGGCGCCAGAAGAGTGGACTTTGAGAGGAAAGCATGACAGTTATCTAGACACGAGGTACCTGGTATTTTTTTAAATGTTTTTATATAATTGTTAGTTCTCGTTCACAATCATATTAGAAAGATAACGTATTTTTGGAAAGTTCTGAAAAGAGAATGTTGCTATTTTTTCTCCAGTTCAAAACATGAGGCATTCATGCTTGGAACCTCTAAATCTAAGACTAAACAGGGTAGCGAGGGATTTGAGCTTTTCATTATAACAGCACCACTAGTAAATCTAAATGAGAAGCTTACTGTTTTCGGTAGGGTCATTAAAGGAGACGATGTTGTTCAGGTGAGCACTGACATTCGTTTCTTTTCATTTGTGATGTTTATATGCATGAGGAAATTGTTGCAAATCTGGACCTTACGTTCAACAGATGGACTGGAAAGCATAATTTCTTATCTATTTTCATATTTTAGAGGACTATGCACCAAATTTCTATGATTTATTTGGCCATTTGATTGGAACTGATATAATTGCGGTCTTTTCCGGGTTACTCTCATACACATTAATGTTACTGTTTTGTTTCTTGAAATTATAGCGAGTCAATCTGATGATTGTCTTTATTTATGTTTACACACTTTTGACCTTTTAATCGAACGGGAACAATGATGATTGATGTAGTCGCAGGTGTTCTGATCATTTGGTTCTTACTGTAACACATTCAATTTGTATTTGCCCAGGAAATTGAGGGGGTTGATACGGATGAGCATTATCAACCTAAATCTCCTATAGGGATCGACAATGTGACTTTGAAACTTAAAATCTAAATGATGTCATGCACTCTTGCTCGTCAGAAGCTTTTGCAAATTGGACTTTTTCTTCCCAATTCCAGATGATTATGTCGGGCTTTCGGCGCCGCTCAAACTTGGTAGTTTTTTTTGGATTGCTGCTGCCTTGATGCAATTTATATTTTGTTGATGCTACTTCAGGTCCTGGGTTAGTTACACATCATCACGTTGTGCAACAAATTGATGTAATGAAGATTCTACGACAGTCACGTTAAAAAAAAAAAACCAATACCAGGAACAGCACCAAGATGCTTGCTTAAAACAGTGCCGTGGGAAATGGTTAACATGAAGCCTATTTGGGGCAAACTTTTCCAAGTAATTTAGCAATCTCACTGCTGATTTCAATGTTGTCTTCCTCTAACCTTTGGCGCATCTCTGAAGCCTCTTTGTTGGCAGCTACATAAGTCTTCAACGACATAAGGTAGGCAAAAGAATCAAGATGATTAAGATTCCTTAAAGTCTTACAGAACTCCTCAGCACTGTCGACATCTTTCTGTTATTCAAAATACTCAAAGGAGGCACCAAATGTTTCTGGTGTTGGATGCCAGTTATTATCCTCTACTTCAGATAGAGCACCCTCCAGATGCTGCAGAGCCAAATCTGCCTTCTTCTTTTTGAGGTAGAAAACCATGAATGTCTCCTGAGCCTTAGATCGCGAATCACAGTTAATCCAAATGGAACAGAATCGGAACACACAACAAATAACAATACCTCTAGAGCGTGCAGGTATCTCTTGTACTTGCGAAGCTCACTGACGCGCCAACCTAGCTCCTTTCCTCATAGTCTTTCCCTCCATCATGAATTCGTTTATAGTCGCTGACACGATCTCCCCCGTGGTTGCCAAAGCCGACAATCTTTGATAAAGCCATCCCAGCTTCCCTACCTACGGCGCCTCAGCCACCGTAAATAGCCTTTGGATTAGCGAAGCTGAACCGGAGACCAGACGGCCAAGATTCTTCATCATCGGCATTGTCTGCGTTCTAAGAGCAGATACCCCTCATCAGGTTTGCTTTTGCATCACCTTCTCAGTTCTTTTTCGCCTCTTCTTTTCGCTGAGACGCAGCGTTTTATCTATAATAATCAAATACAACTTATACAAAACCCCAAAATAAACTCAAGCCCAATAATAGAAGCCTGTTGTTTGTCGAACCCAAGCCCAACAATAAGATCTCGTTATTTTAGATAAGGGACAATACATAGGAGACCCAAGCCCAACAATACATCCCATCCAGATGGCAGCAATTGATTGGCTATTCGGGAGTAGGGACGCAATGCCAATATGGATGACGTGGTTCAAAAACCAATAACATAAAAGAGGAAAAGCCCTACATAAGGAAAAAAATTCAAAGATAAAAAGCAAAAACTGCTTCGTCTAACTCGCTCCGGCGTCTCCTATCCTTCCTACGTTTTCTTAGGTTGACTGGCTTGGGTCTGCGGCCGCATCCTGCTTTCAATGGGTGGTGGGAACAGATGGATAAGGCCCGAGGTTTTCCCGGATCTACTGTTGATTCCTTTTACTCATTTTCTTTTGTTTCAGTGGTGCCATATCTGATTGTTTCTGCGTTTCGATTCGATTTTGTTCAATCTTTATTTGATTCTATGTTTTTGCGATAGATCTCAAGCGGTATGTGTTTTCGTAGGTGTATCCGTTGTTTGCGGCTGTTGGACTTGCTGTAGGAATTTGTGGGATGCAGTTGGTGCGAAATATCTACACCAACCCTGAAGTCAGGTCTCCCTCTGCCTCTTCTATCTCTCTCCTCATGATATTTACTTTACCCTTACAGATTTTTACAATTAGTTGCTGAAGCTATGGGATCCTAAATCAATTTCTGACCTAATTGGTCAAAAAAATCACAACTTTTCAAGTTTTTTTTTTGTTGTATATTGCTTGCTTGGTATCATGAGAATTTTTTGTTGTTTTTATTTGATCTGCATTCATTCGATGTTGAATGGATTTGAAATTTGTTTGTAATTTGAAAGGGATGCAATTCCTTAGGATTTCTTCTCTGTTTTGGGCCCAAATTTAATGAAAGTGCGCTTATCTGAATTTATTTGTTTGTGTTATGAAAATTGGGAGTTTCCGGGGTCTACAGTAGAGCCCGCTGTGATTATTTTAAGGGTTTGAAAAAATTATGTTTGTAGTTTGATTTATCTTGTTTAATTTTCAAAATATTACAGCGCAAATCAGTATCTACAATTATAATTTTTCAAAATTAAGACATATTTTGAATCCTAAAAGTGATATAATGCAGAAAATATACAGTTGAGTCCGGGGTTCCAAAAATTGATGGTGTAAAGGGAGGATGTAGCTGTTTAGCTTTATTTACTGGAGAATTTGTGAAGGAATAGATCATAAATGTTGTACTCATGAGTTTTCCCATTCTGTATTTTTGGACTTTAGGGTGTTGAGAGAGAACAGGCTTGCCGGAGTGTTGGATAATCATGCTGAGGGAGAAAGATACTCTCAACATTTTGTGAGAAAGTATGTTCGGGGCCGGACACCTGAAATCTTTCCATCCATCAACAGCTTCTTCTCTGATCCTAAATAATTCTCATCTGCTTCTGCTCTGGCGCACAAAATTGGGTATTTAGGTCTGGGTTGTTTGGATTTTTTTTTGTTTGAGCTGTAAGATGCTCTGAATGGATTTGGATTTATAATAAATTTCTTTTCAAATAATATGAGATACAACTAAGTAATCAGCATTAGAGGGCTTGAATATTTAGTATTTTAGTTGCAGTAGTTGGTTGAAATTGGATTTTGAATTGTTTTGACTTTAATTTTGCCTTCAAAACCCGTACTATCATGCACTTTTGATAATCCAGTCATAGTGCAGCCTACAAGGTGCAGAACTGAAAATGCATACCCACATAAAGTATTGATTAGAAGAATGCGTGTACAGAATATCTGTATACTCGCATTCCAAACAAATTTCCCGGTTCAGAAATCCAACAAAGGTGTGATTCCCTCCTTGCTCAGCAAGCTGAACAAGAATCATTTAATGGATCCACCAGCTGTAATTCTACGAACCCAGTAGTATATATTATATAGCAAAATTACAAACTAAATAAACAAGTTCAAAAGGAACTTGCTGGTCATGATAATTATAATAACAGGATCATCCAAAGCTTTGAAGGGGGAAAAAAATTTAAGACAAAAAAAATTACGTTCATATGAGATTGGTGCAGCCGTGCACGATTATTATCGGTCCCAACCAGAAGTCCTCCGCCTTTCTCTTCCCCTTTCCCTGGAACTGCATGAATAAGCAAGTAACATTTGTAACATGAGAACATAAAATCTGCAAAATTATTATATGATTTCAGTAAAAGCCAAGCAAAGTAACCTGTCTGCATGTTTCCGACTTGCATTTTCTCCAGTGCCCTGACCACCACTGTTATGCACTCTTGATATAGGAGAATTGAATGAACTAGTTGTCGAAGTTCTATTTACATCCCCTCCGATTGTACCTCCAGACACAAATCCAGGCAAAGATGGTCTATTGTTGGCAGAGGCATTCGAGCTATTGCTCAACCCCTGACCTTGTGAGTTTGATGAAGCAGCAACAAAGTTGTTCTTGAATTGTGCCATCACTCCCGTCTTCAGCGAATTAACAGCGGCAGATCGACTTTGAAGGGGTTGTGATGGAGAACTACTAGATTCAGGATTATAGCCAATACCCAGACCAAAATCCACTCCACGTACACCTCGACTGCCACCACCCCCACCCCTCCCCTTGCCCTTTTTTCCTCCTGCACAAGATATATACGTATCATGTAAAATGTTGATAAAGCTTTTCAATTCAGTATAAGAAATTCCATCAATTGCCAACTTAACCAGTGAAAATTACGGTTCATATGCAAAACATATGTTTACTCCAGGACTGAAACATAAACCAAAAGTCTGAAATCTTTTTATTCAAACTGGACAATTAGTTTCTATGATATTTGATGAATAATTCGGTTCCTTTAGACATTTCGGGAAAAGATGCAATTCTCTTGATCACAAAGACATTGTAATTTTCTAGCACACAACACCAATTGTACAAGCAACTGATTTCATGTCATCAGTGTGTCAATCCATGGTAGAAAATTCATACCTCCTTTTCTTCCATCACGTTTGGACCTGAATCTCCCATCCTAATGATTTACAAAGTAAATGTCACTCAATAATCATGGTGCGTGTACATCAAATCTAAGAAATCTATTAATATTGCAGGAAGACTGGAATAAAATAAATTAAATGTGAATCAGTGAATGCTCTCCAAGACTATGCCATCAAGATTAATAATAGTTAATTGGAATATAGAGAGGACAAACATCCAAATCAACAAACTAAAATGTAATCCATACTAAATAAACAAGAGTACCGAATTGAAACAACAATTGGAGAAATCCTTGAGGAAATAAACCCTCTATAAAAATCCATTGCTTATGATACAGCATAAACTAGGCAGGCTTCAGACTGATCTAGAGTGAAACTAATATCGCTGGAATTACTATTACATCATTCAGCTAGGCAGGAAGTCTTTTAACTGAATTAGAGATTTAGAGGGTGTGCACAAACACAATGAATTTGCAGAATTTCACCAACAAAGTACAGTGGCAGCCTACTTTCAGTTCGGATTTGGAATTTGAGCTTCCATACAACTTTTAATAGATTTGAGCTTCCAGACTTGGTTTCCAGTTTATGCCTTTATGGATTTTCTCTTTTATTGTCTTTCTCTGTTGCCTCTCTGGAATACTTTAAAGGGGAGAAACTATTCTTACTTTAGCATCTTCACTGAACTTCTACTACTATTCAAAAATGTAAATCCCACATTTTGAATGGTAACTCAAACCGATGTATCCAGAGACATGAACAAACAACAGCATTTTTAGAGGTGGGTCTTGACTAACTTCTTACTTCATCAACATTTTGACTTCAATAATTGTTAGGAAGTTGTCCGCATACAATAATTATTTATGGCCTTTACAATAATTATTCCAGGGAACAAACTCCACATATATGTGTGTGTGTGTGGGTAAGATTTTCTACATCTTGACTATCTCTCCTCACTCGGGAGCCTTATGCATGGGTGTTGTTTACCAATTACCATTTACAATAATTATTTATGGACACACATGCACCCCTGGACATCTCTTTCTATCACTTTCTATTATCTAACTGCACATTGTTCATCCTTATTTGAGCTTGAGGCACGCTACAGAAAATATTAACTAGAATAATTATTTCAATCTCAAATAAGTTGCTAGGGTCACTCAGCAAGTCCATTTCGTTCAAAAATATATTAGAAACCATATCAACGAGTTTCCATTTTCCAACCTTCTGGATGATTATCTGCAACCAGAATGCAGGTAAAAGGACTAAGGTGGCAGAAAGCTCTTCAGTATGCAAACTCGAATATCCATTAAAAGCATATAAAACCGCAAATAACATAAAGTTACCTTCATGGCAAGATCCATCAGCTCAGTGGACACATTCTGGCCAGCAGCAACAAGGCTATTAACCAATTCACCAGCAAACCGTGCCTCTTTTTGAGTTATAAGAGTATATGCAATGCCTTCCTTGTCACCAGCACGACCTGTTCTACCAATACGATGAACATGCATGTCCATGTCTCTTGCAGTATCAAAGTTCACCACTGACTTAATCGACTTGATGTCAAGACCACGAGCAGCAACATCAGTTGCAATAAGAATGTGGTAAACACCAGATTTAAATTTTTGCAATATCTCCATTCGAGAAGCCTGATCTTTATCACCATGGAGAGCGGCAACTTTAAACCCCCTCTGAGCTAGGTGAGACTCTATCTCATCTACAGTTGCCTTTTTGGAAGCAAAAACTAAAACGTCACCATCATCAATCATTCCAGGTAGCTTATCAAGAAGACAGGGCATCTTTTCTGCATCGGATGGAATAACATGAACAACCTGAGTAATATCCTCATTGGCCATCCCTACCTCCCCCACTGTAACTCTTACAGGATCAGTGAGAATCTCTCTAGCTAATTTCTCAATTTTGCGAGCCATCGTTGCCGAAAACAGCAATGTCTGGCGATCTGGTCTAATCTGACTAACAATTGACCTTACTTGTGGCTCAAATCCTAGGTCAAACATACGATCAGCCTCATCAAGTACCAAGTAAGTTGCTCTTAACATAGTAAGTGCCTTCATCTTTAGCATGTCTATCAACCTCCCAGGAGTTGCTACAACTATTTCACATCCTGCCTTGAGTTCCTTGAACTGATCAAATTTTGACATTCCACCATAGACAGCAGAGACACGTATTCCATGTGCTTTCGCAAACTTTTTTGTCTCCAAGTATATTTGATGAGCTAATTCTCTAGTAGGTGCACATATTACTCCAATTGGGCCCTCATCCTTCTGAAGTTCAGGCTGATCCATGATATGCACAATCATGGGAAGCACAAATGCAGCAGTTTTACCAGACCCAGTTTTCGCTATTCCAATGATATCTCTTCCAGAAAGTACAATTGGTAAAGATTGACATTGTATTGGGGTAGGCTTCTCATACCCTTGTTTTGATATATCGTTCATTAGTTGAGGAGAAAAGCCACAATCTTCGAATGTCTTCAGAGGCCTTGGAACATCAAAACCAGAAACACGAACAGCCAACATCTTCCTGTATTCAGCAACCTCCTGCTCACTCATTGCTAAATTAGGACAATGGTCAGAATCATACTCACTCAAAACTAAGAAATGATGAAACAACAGCAACCAGGACAGTGATGCAAGTGAACAATGTAATGAAAATCCAACAAATAAAAAGAAAGTGCAGGATTTTTACTCTTGCTATTGATTATCCTCCATCTGAAGGCATCAATTTGCGGCTTCTGCTGGTCCACCTCATTATTAAACACAACTGTGCATTTGAAGTTTTTCAATACAGAGAAATTGTTTCCTCCCAATCACTAGCGGTTCAGTAACCAGCACAGATTATAAAAATTTCAAGAGACAGAGCTACATAACCACACAAATAAACGATGTAGAATTTCCATGATGCTCAGAATGACATCTAAAAAGCTTACTAATGCATCAGTCACTGAATAAATCTTCGCAGTGCTTACCAGATATTGACGGATTCTCTTCATAAAAATCCTTGTTGAAAGGCTCGTAGTCAACAGTACTATGATCCAGAGCCGGAATTGGCTCAATCCTCTTCTTGTCCATGATCACTGGATTATCATCCGAATCATACTCCACCATCCCAGCGTCCACAGCCTTGGCAGCAGCGTAAACCTCCTCGTCTGAATCATAACCAGCGTGCAACGCATCCGCCGCCAGTGTGAGCCCCAAGTCCTTCTTTGCCCTCAAAAAGCTCTCCAACGGATCGTCCTCTTCGTCATCTATATACTTATCAATCTTTTCTTTAGGTTTCGGGGGCGGCGCTGCCCTCACTTCCTCGTGAATGCCTTCCATGAATGCGTCGAGAGGGTCAATCTCGTCATTCTCAGAGCCACCGTCTTCTGGCGCTTTATTGGCAGCAGTGAGTTCGGTATCATCATACTCAATGTTGTCGACGTCTGTATCTTCGTCGTTGTCATGACTACGGCCTCGCGAAGACGGAGGCACGTACAGTCGCTGGGGAGCTTGGGATCGCTCGAAGTTGTAGGTGGTTTGGCGGTTTATCCCAAATCCTTCGAATCCGAATTTTCTCTTCGACATCAATAATTATCAGCTGATTCCTCTCTTTCAGTACAGAATAAACTCTAGATTGCCATATATAAACCCTAATTGGATTAGTCGGGCATGGATTTGGGGACTTTAGGATCAAAACCAGAATCGTTGGACGCAAGGAGCTAATACGTCGCGATTGTGGGCGAAGCTGTTGCGGACTCAAGCTTCTGTCGGCTACTTGGGCCAGATGTGATAGCATTTAGCCCGTTTATATAATAATCAAATACAATTTATATAAAACTCCAAATAAACCCAAGCCCAATAATAGAAGCCCGTTATTTACTTGATCAGTTGATTGTTTGTTCGTCCAACCTAAGCCCAACAATAAGATCTCGTTATTTCAGATAATTGTTTGTCCGCTCCAAGCCCCAACAATACGAGCCCGTTATTTAGGAGACCCGAGCCCAACAATAGAACGTAAGTTTGAATTTCAACTTTGAGATTGCATAAAGAATAGGCTCAACAAGAACAAATATTTCACAGATACTATACAATTTCGCTCACATTCAATAAAATAATGACACAAAATAAACACGCGCACAGCCTGAGTTTATACCTAATTTCATTTTTATCTAACCCCTCCACTTCAATGAATGTAGTTGGTCAGTCATTTGACACGATTGTTGTCTAAAATCTACCATGTGGCTCATTTCTGTTAAAAAAATGACATGTGATTTCAAGGGTTGCTGACATTTCAGAGTTACATGTCAAGTTCAAAGTTAATGATACCTTTTTATACTTTCTATGTAATGGATACCTTTCTTTTTCTGTAATTGAATCATGTTCAAGTTAAGATTGAACATTCACTTCGTCATTAGGTGACCCATCATTCTCACTTTCCTATAACAATAACTACAACAATCATCTACACACGAATAAATAAATAAATAAATTCTGAAAAAATGAATTAATTTATTTCATAGAACTATTGAGATTACCTTGTCACCGTCGATTTCTTGGAGCTTGTATCAAGGGGTTATGCTCGTGTTGGAAAAATGGTGGTCAACCACTATTTGATCAATAATTAATTACAACTAATTAAGTATTAGTTAAATGTAATTTAGTGGGTTCTAATCTTCGATATGAAGATTAGATATTGGAGTTGAAAGGTGTCCAAAACCATTTTTTTTTTTGTTGAATGAAAATTGACTCCAAAGTGGTCATGTTAGACATGATATGTGCAAAATTAAGAGAAATGTGAGAATTCCACATTAAAGAATTGTGATGTATGTGATGGGTTTATAAACCCAAGTGTTGGATGTAAGACTTGGGTCCAAAGGCACCCAAGCTTTTGTGATGGGCTTGCGTGTCCGTAGCCCATTTGGACTTATCATTTTGCACCGGCCCACTACCTAGGTTCATTGTATGTGGACATGAGGACAATTCAAATTCAAAAATGTTCGTTACAATTTTTTAAATTCACTTTATTGCTGGAATTTATTTGGCATCCCTAGTTTTAGGGTCGGTTTTAATGCTAGACTCTAATATAAATAGGAGCATAGTGTAAGAAGAGAAAGACTACGAAAATTCATTTTTCCTCTCTTCTTCTTCCTAGCCAAATTCCTTTCTGAGAGTGCTTTCAATTTTCGGTTCGAACGAGCCTGCTGGTATACCTGTGTCACCTACCGGTAGAAGGGAGTGTTGTATCTTGGGAGGTGTTTGCCTACTTCAGCATTGACACCGGTGGCTGGGGCATTTTCACCTTAAGGAGATTTGCTGTTCGCATACCTCACTTCAATATTTTGGTTTCGTACCGATCAGAGTTTTCGGTAACATCTTTTGTTCTTTTCAATTCATGATATATGATGTATATTGTTGATTAGATTTTATCTAATTATTGAGTTTGTGCAATTTGTTTGTATTTTTAATTAAAACAATTGTATTAGCATGACATATGAATATTATTTCCTACAATCCATATGTGTTGAACTTTCACAACGTTATACAACATAAAAAAAAAATATATATATATATATATATATAAATATATTAAAGTTGATATTTGTTAACGTAGTGCTACCTACCAAATTGAAATAGGGTATTAAAGTGCATCAATATTATTGCTTTATTGCTGTTAAATATTATTAATATGGATAGTGGATGTTTAACCGGGTCAGTGTTTTTGAATTAGAATTGATGGTATTTATAGCATTAAAGTTAATCAATAAAATTGTTTTGTTGGCATTAAACATTATTAAGTGGTGTGTAGAATTGACCGTTTGTTTGTATTTATGAATTATTAAAAAAAAATAATTATTTTCCTTTTGACCTGACAATTGAACTTATTACTCAGTTTACAAAGGGAATTCTTTGCGTTTATCATATAAAGATTTCTAATTTATTCAATGTTGTATGCATGCCACGTTTACTATAAGCCATGCATATGTGCCTTATCAAATTATTGAATCAATATTACCATCTATTATAAACTGGTTTTAAGACATATAAATTTCCTTTATTAAATTATTTGAATTAATTTATTATATTGATTTGGTAATTGAACAAGTGCATGCTACAGTATATTACATATTACATACAATATTTTTGAATGAATTTGTCATCATAAGATATTTTGAATTGATAATTGTTAATATCAAATATTTTATTGTGGTACATAACTTGTCACATTTTATTTGTGATTTAGAAATACGGTATCTTGGAAAGTTCTGTCTAGGAAAGGGGTTACCTAATTGTGCGCCATATTATTTGGAAGGCCCCCTCTTTCCTGGGAACCAACCTAGTTGCTAATTTTCTAAGTCACAAATTTTATTTGACAAGGCATATACCTTTAAGGTGTTTAAAAGGTTTTATTGTGATTGTAGTCATTATATTATTTTGATTACTCACTCCAATATTTGATATTGTAGTGAAAGATGGAACAAATACAACAAGCCTACAATGAGTTACCCACCGTCCCTAGTGGAGGTGATGATATGGCCCCTGGTGTTGTGAACCCAGGTGGCGTGGCTACTCCTAATGGAGGTATGCCGATGGCTACTCCTGTTGGAGGCGTGCCTGTTGCTGCTGCAACCGTTGGAATCGGGAACAATGTTCCTATGACAAGCAGGGTGATTCCTGTAATTTCTGTTGAAAAGCCGCAAAAGGCTAAAGGCAAGAGAAAAGCTACCAAGCAAGCTCACTTGGTTGAGCATAGTGACGATGAAGAGATGTTGGTTGCTGTTGTCACCCAAGTGAACTTGGTGACAAACACCAAAGATTGGTGGGTGGACACCGGTGCAACCAAACATATCTGCATCGATAAAGACCTCTTCACATCTTATGAGAAGAAGGATGATGGAGAGAAGATCTTCATGGCTAACTCTGCTCCAGCCACTATTGAAGGAACTGGAGAGGTTATTCTGAAGTTCACCTCAGGCAGAAAGCTCGCACTGCGAAATGTGCTACATGTTCCAGAGATTCGTAAGAATCTGATTTCTGTGCCTGTGATGATAAGCAAGGGATTCAAGGTTGTGTTTGAATCCAATAAATTTGTAGTTTCCAAGGACGGAACTCATGTGGGGAAAGGGTATATGTGTGATGGGCTTTTTAAAGCCAACATTGCTGTAATTGATAAAAACAGCAAGTTTCTGTACCCAAAATGTATTATCAATAAAGATGAGTCTTCAGTTTACATTGTTGTCTCTCCATACTTATGGCATGGTAGATTAGGACATGTAAACTATGGTACAATGAAAAAGTTGGCAAACTTAGGTTTAATTCCCAAATTTAATTTGGATGTCAACCATAAATGTGAAACATGTGTTGAAGCGAAGTTTGCCAAGAAACCTTTTCATACAATTGAAAGAAGTTCTGAGCCTCTAGCATTAATTCATAGTGATTTATGCGACTTGAAATTTGTTCAAAGTAGAGGTGGAAAGAAGTACTTCATTACATTCATCGATGATTGTACTCGGTATTGCTATGTTTATTTGTTAACTAGCAAAAACGAAGCGATGGACAACTTTGTCAAGTATAAAAATGAAGTTGAGAATCAACTTGGTAAAAAGATCAAGGCTTTCAGATCTGATAGAGGAGGAGAGTATGATTCTACTCTTTTTGATGAATTGTGTACTGAGTTTGGTATCATCCACCAAACAACAGCACCATATACACCTCAGCAAAATGGAATTGCTGAAAGAAAAAATAGAACTTTAAAAGAAATGGTTAATTCCATGTTAATAAGTTCTGGTTTACCTCAAAACTTGTGGGGGGAAGCAGTACTAACTGCTAATTATATTCTTAATAGAATGCCCCACAAGAAAACATGTAGTATTCCATATGAGATGTGGAATAAGAGACCACCTTCTTTCAAATACTTGAAAGTGTGGGGGTGTCTGGCTAAGGTGGCAGTACCTCCACCTAAGCAAGTCAAACTTGGACCAAAAACTGTGGATTGCATATTTTTGGGGTATGCTCAAAATAGCAGTGCATTCAGATTTTTGGTACATAAATCTGAGATAGATGACATCCATGTAAATACTATCATGGAAACAAGAGACGCGGATTTTTTTGAGGAAATATTTCCTTGTAAACGAAGCGAAACCTCTCAGAAAAGGAATAGAGATTCAATTTCTGAGAAAGAACAAATTGGAGAACAAGAGGTTGAGGAACCTAGAAGGAGCAAGAGAGCAAAAGTCTCGAAGTCCTTTGGTCCTGAATTTCTAACATATATGTTAGAGACGGAGCCTCAGACATTCAAGGAAGCAATGTCAACACCAGATGCTCCATTATGGAAAGAAGCTGTAAACAGTGAAATAGAATCCATTCTAAGTAACCATACTTGGGAATTGGTTGATCTCCCACCCGGGAATAAACCAATTGGATGTGAATGGATCTTTAGGAAAAAGCTTAAGGTTGACGGATCCATAGATAAGTACAAAGCAAGGCTTGTAGCCAAAGGGTTTAGACAAAAGGAAGGTCTAGATTACTTTGATACTTATTCACCAGTCACGAGAATTACATCCGTGCGGATGTTAATTGCTATAGCCTCGCTATATGACTTGATGATTCACCAAATGGATGTAAAAACGGCATTCCTAAATGGTGAACTCGATGAAGAGATATATATGGAACAACCCGAAGGGTTCAAGGTCAAAGGACAAGAGCATAAGGTTTGTAAACTTGTCAAATCATTGTATGGGCTAAAACAAGCTCCAAAATAATGGCATGAGAAATTTGACCAAGTAGTGATTCGGGATGGATTTCGAATCAACGAGTGTGACAAATGTGTTTACACAAAATTGGTAAACAATGATTGTGTAATCATTTGTCTATATGTCGATGATATGCTAATTCTTGGTCGAAATGTTGAGATCATCAACAAAACCAAGAAAATGCTATCAAAAAACTTTGACATGAAAGACATGGGTGAAGCGGATGTGATACTAGGCATTAAAATTTCCAAAACATCGGAAGACCTAGCATTATCTCAATCACATTATATTGAGAAAGTGATTGAAAGGTTTAAAGGACATGGCATCAAAGATGCTAATAGTCCGTTTCTCCCTCATCTGGTCTTACATAAGAATACTGGAGATAGTATTCAACAGTTGGAATACTCTCGAATTATAGGCAGTTTAATGTACATCATGAACTGCACAAGGCCGGATATTGCATACTCTGTTAGTAAACTAAGCAGATACACAAGTAATCCTGGACATGAGCATTGGAAAGCTCTATTGAGAGTATTAGGGTACCTGAACAAAACAAAAACTAATGTTTTGAACTATGGTAAATACCCGGCTGTTTTAGAAGGATACAGTGATGCTAATTGGATTGCAGATTCAGAGGAATCAAAATCCACAAGTGGCTATGTATTCCTTCTAGGAGGGGCGGCTGTTTCATGGAAGTCCTCAAAACAAACGTGCATAGCACGGTCTACGATGGAATCGGAATTTATAGCTTTGGATAAAGCCGGTGAAAAAGCAGAGTGGCTTCGTCACTTTTTGGAGGACATTCCAATATGGCCAAAGCCTGTGCCTGCAATTTGCATTCATTGTGATAATCAAGCTGCAATTGCTAGAGCACAAAATTTGATGTATAACGGTAAATCTAGACACATTCGTCGTAGACATAATACCGTTAGACAGTTACTCTCTACTGGAATAATTTCTTTAGATTTTGTAAAATCTAAGAAAAACCTAGCGGATCCGTTTACAAAAGGTTTAAGTAGAGAGGTGACAGACTGTGCATCGAGGGGAATGGGCTTAAAAGCCTTAACTCAATGAGTTATCTCGATGGGAACCTAACCTAGCAACTGGAGATCCCATAGACTAGGTTCAATAGGAAAACATAAGTTGAGAATAACTTAAGTATGAGCAGTATAGAGTTTCACTCTATCCCATTTCTTGGATGCCCTAAGAACTGCTAAGAAGCGTGTTAAGGTTAAGCTATGCTTTTAATGATTCCTATATCTTGTAAATATACAAGTAGAGTATAAGAGAATACTCTTGATAGGACATCACCTATGTGAGTGAAGAGTAAGGCCGACTCTATGAAAATATTAAAAGGCGATATTTTCTAAAGCACTCGCTAAACCCAAGACGTTCATGGCCGAAACAACGAACACAACCGAGAACCAATTATGAATTGGATCATTGCTGTGTGAGGTTTATTGTCTGGGCTTACATAAACAACTGGCAGTTCAAGGCGTTAGTCCACTGACTAGTTAAGTAAGTTCGATAGACTTTCACTAGGGAAGGTTCAAAGCCAAAAGCTACCTATCTTGATGCAGTATTGGTCCTACTGCACTCTCAGGCGCGTTTCCAATCTCAGACAAATCTTCGTGTCTGAATTGTCGTCTGTTTCCATTCAATGTGGGGGATTGTTGGAAAAATGGTGGTCAACCACTATTTGACCAATAATTAATTACAACTAATTAAGTATTAGTTAAATGTAATTTAGTGGGTTCTAATCTTCGATATGAAGATTAGATATTGGAGTTGAAAGGTGTCCAAAACCATTTTTTTTTGGTTGAATGAAAATTGACTCCAAAGTGGTCATGTTAGACATGATATGTGCAAAATTAAGAGAAATGTGAGAATTCCACATTAAAGAATTGTGATGTATGTGATGGGTTTATAAACCCAAGTGTTGGATGTAAGACTTGGGTCCAAAGGCACCCAAGCTTTTGTGATGGGCTTGCGTGTCCGTAGCCCATTTGGACTTATCATTTTGCACCGGCCCACTACCTAGGTTCATTGTATGTGGACATGAGGACAATTCAAATTCAAAAATGTTCGTTACAATTTTTTAAATTCACTTTATTGCTGGAATTTATTTGGCATCCCTAGTTTTAGGGTCGGTTTTAATGCTAGGCTCTAATATAAATAGGAGCATAGTGTAAGAAGAGAAAGACTACGAAAATTCATTTTTCCTCTCTTCTTCTTCCTAGCCAAATTCCTTTCTGAGAGTGCTTTCAATTTTCGATTCGAACGAGCCTGCTGGTATACCTGTGTCACCTACCGGTAGAAGGGAGTGTTGTATCTTGGGAGGTGTTTGCCTACTTCAGCATTGACACCGGTGGCTGGGGCATTTTCACCTTAAGGAGATTTGCTGTTCGCATACCTCACTTCAATATTTTGGTTTCGTACCGATCAGAGTTTTCGGTAACATCTTTTGTTCTTTTCAATTCATGATATATGATGTATATTGTTGATTAGATTTTATCTAATTATTGAGTTTGTGCAATTTGTTTGTGTTTTTAATTAAAGCAATTGTATTAGCATGACATATGAATATTATTTCCTACAGCTCGCAATGGTGAAGACAACGCCAAAGATTGACAGGTTTAGAGAGTGATTCGTATGGAGTGGAAGAGGCGATTATCGGACCAGGCTGAAGGATGTGTTGAGATGTTTGACATTTTTAGGTTTTCATCAATCTCAGCTTAAAACCATTTAATTTATTTTACACGTCATTTTTATAAAATTAAATTTGGGTGCCATGTCGGAAAAGAAAAACATCAGCGAAAATCATGTAAAAGGGCTAATGAATTACATTTATGATAATGAAGGGACTAAATTGATCCATTCTCTAAAATTGAAGGGTCTTTTAAAAAAAATCCCTAACATAAATTAAGCCAACATGTCTGTACGTATATTTAACAACATGCATTACAAAGTACATTCCCAAAGCGTCGTTTTCCATCATACGATCGGCTTGTTTTGTTGTCAAATTGGACCACATCTCAACTAACTCGTCCAAGATCATGGCTATGCCTCATCCCACGAGACATAAATTTAACATGAAAACAAACAGATACGTATTTGTCATTGAGACAGTATCGTATTATTTAGGGGATAAACAACAACAAAATAATGCAGTTATCTTCAACACCCACTCATTATTTTGAATAGCGTGTTCCAAATGTCCTATATTTTATTTTAGTCTCATGTTAGTATCAAATTGGCGACCTGATGCTGCTTTAGGACTGCACGTGTGTCGAGTGTTCTGGGTGTGATGGTAATTAAAATCCATTAGATGATCAAATTAAATTAAATTTGAATATAAATTATTATATTTTTAAAATTTGAGTCTCAATATAAAAAATTTATCCGATTTAAAATGGAATTTATATCTAAATCTAAATCTAAAAAATTAATGCATAAATCCTAATTTGAATTATATTATTTTAAATTTACTCATTCGAATTTAAACCAATATTAATATAATCGAATTAATACTATTTTTAGTCATCAATTTCAGTAACTTAAACTAAAAATAGTATTAACTCGAATATAATCAAACGTTCGAAAATTTAAACAGTACATGCAAAAATTCGTAGCAACTCATGTTGTCTGCCCTGCAATGGTTTTGTTTTGACCCCTTAAGTGATATGATTTGAGTGCGCACGGGAGAACCATGTGTCGGCAGTCTAGAGTACTATTGTCCCTACCTGCAGACCTCTGAACAGCGACGTCCGGTATTCTTTTTAGCCGCTAACGGGCTCTTTACCGTTAACGGCGCACGTTAAAACTTAGAAGCCCGTGCGTTTCTCTGCTTTTCTTCGGTCACGAGTAGGAAAACAAAACCAGAACAAAACATGGAAATAGAAGTGAATCTACAACCAAAACCAGCGGCTTCTCCAGCTCTGATTACTGAGTAAATCCGACCATATCTCCACCTGGAGACACAAAGGACTCCTATTCTGTCTCTTTGACTAGGCTTTAGTACTGGGATTCAACTCAGTTATGGAGGGGCGTGCTCTGAGTCACGGGTTCCGAGTTGCGAATTTGGCGATGGTGTCTCCGCCGTTTGATCTTCCTTCCTTGGACGTTGAAAATAAGTTGTAACTATAGTGTTGCTTCGTGCTCGTTATGATTTTGTAGAGTTTGATCTCGCCGTTGATTTGTTGAAGACACATAGATCTGAGTCGCGGTGGTGATCAATAGCGTCGGTGATGTCGGCGTTTTCAGTTCCCGCTGGTAATTGTAGTTTTTTTTTTCTTCCAGTTCGCTGACAGTTTAACGTTATATAATTTGTTTTTGTAAATTCCGCGTTTGGTTGCTAATATTAGCTTAAAATTTGGCGCTCTTGTTGATTAAATCTTAAATTTATCTTCCTTTTCTTCCCTTTGAAATCGAAAAACTCAATATTTCAGCAGTGTAATTTCCATGAAGTATGGAGTAAACAAAAACTTGGATACAACTCTGAGATTTCTGTTCTAGTCGAAGATGGACACTGGACAGTAAGTAATTGCAAAGCATAAGCAGAGTGTTTCCTTGGTGCTACTATGTACAACTTATCCGGCTGAAGTTGGGTCTTGCTTGGGAGAGGGGTTGGGAAGGGTTTGTGAACAAGAGGGGTTGCGAACCCCTCTGAACCCTTCCTTGACACAAACACTTCAAGGTATTTGAAGGGGTCCAACATCCTTTCAACCTCTGAAAAGGGTTGAGAGGTGTTCACTCACATAAATCCTCCCAACACCTCCCAACCCTTATAAATAACAAGCAAGGGTTCACTTTTATGAACACTCGTATTAGCTCCTTCACCTATAGGGTTCACTTCACCTTCCAACCCCTATTAGCTCCTTCCAATCTAACCCCTCCCAACCCTCATGCCAAGCATAGCCTTAGAGTTGTTTGAACTACGATTTTTGTGGATTAGTGATTAGGTTTGTTGATCATAGTGATGTGCATATCTAGGTTTCTGTTTGGTTGTGGAATCTCGAAGAGAATAAGCATATGAAAAAGGTACAGAGTAATTTAGGTAAACAGATGATAAACAATTGCTTTAGTGTGAGTGTTTGTTTTGTAGGCTAATTGGAAGATATAAGATTCGAAACTCTCATTTCATTCCTTCGAATGCATCACACATTAGAAATCGACATTTTAGGTTGTTAGTTTGGTAAAAGTTAGTGTATATGTTGATTGTAGGTCACTGTAGGCACTTGCTTAGAGTGGATTTACCATATTGTCTTTTAAATGACAGATGAATTGTGAATCTTCGATTCTGCAATTGGTATACTATCTCATGTGGGTGTTCTTAACTAATGGAAATTTACATCTACCTTATTGCGATTTTGTTATGGGTTGTGTCTTGGTAGATTGAAATATTTTAATGAATACAAATTTCAGGGTCATTGCAAAGGTTCCCAAGTGTTTTGCTCCAGGTTTTGGTCATTTCATTTTTCATGATTTACACTATGGATGCCATTATGGCTGATGGTCTACCTGAAGCCTCATTAGACTCTCCAACTAGAGTACCTCTGGCTGCACCTGCTATTCCTGTTCATCCCATGCCAGTCAAACTGCTACCGCCACAAAGACATCGGTGGAAACATTCGTCTTCTCCTGGTGCACCAGCGGCTGCAGTAGGACCAGCACAGCCTCCTCCTTTTGATGGCCCGCTAATAACTTTAGGTCACCCACCTAGGAGTTCATTGTTCTCAGAACCATCAAGGAAAAGAAGGGTAGTGCCTCGAAGTGTTGGCTTGGTAAGTGTTGCCCCGACAAAGTCCGGTGGTGGTGCATTTGCTCCTGGATTAGCGCACCCCCCATTATCTCCAAATGACTCCAGTAAGTTGTAATCTGATACCTTTTCTCTAATTTTTTTAGTCTTTTACCTTCTATTATGTTTCCATCTCACGTGGTGAAATTCGTCAATGAAATAGAAGGCAGATTATTCTTCATAACTAACCAAACTTGTATGGCAGCCCCTTCGATTGCTAAAGTCATGTAACTAACCAAAGTTGTATGTACCTTGGAGGCTTGGACAAATATTGACTTGGGTAAAAATTTCTCGTTCTGTCAGATTGTTGCAAACCGGATATGGTGTTGAAACGAGAGAGTCATGGTTGCCACTGCGTGTATCCTGTAAAAATTGACCTTCTTCTTCTGAATGTCTCACAAACTCCTAATTGGAATTCGTTTCTAGACGAATTAGCATTCCAACTCAGTTTGCGGAATTCTCAAATAGAGCTGATAAACTTTTATGCAGTCGGCTTATCAAGTTTAAATATCTCAATGGATATTACACCACATACGGGAATAAGTTTCTCTGCCGTTGATGCATCCCAGATTAACTCTTCTCTTGTCACACATAAAGTTCATTTTGATCCTTCACTGGTGGGCGATTACAAACTCCTCAATTTTACCTTGTTTGAACCTCCAGCATCTTCACCAGGTAATTTCCAAATGTTACTATTCTTGCATTGACTGTGATTTGTGGCATTTGTCTCTCTGTACTGTTATGACTATAGCAATTATGCGAAGCTTTGATGATCGTATAGTTTTTGTGGGAGTTATGGAGAGGGAAGGTTGTCTTTAAACTCCAATGACTTGTTTCAATTGAACTACATAATTATCAACCATGAGTTTTTAATGGCTCCATCTACTTGTAGGTAAAATATTGCAGTTTTTATTAAGTTTCTTCTTTGGCTTCAAATGTTATATCACTGAAAATTTTATGGATGTGAACCTTTGTATATTGACATAGCAATGCAACTGCTGTACAGCTCCTATTATTGCTTCATCTCCTGTGGGGGCTCCCATGTATGAATCATCGGCTTCTGCAACATTTAATGCACCAGACAAAGTGAAACATTCAAATTTGATTCCGCTTATTGGTATTGGCGCTGGCATATTGATCATTGTCATTATATCTATGCTTATAATATGGTCATGTGCGTTCCGTGAGGCGAAACCTAAAAGCTCTCCAAAAGAGATCTCCCCGAAAGAGACTGGTACATACTCATTTTTTTAGTTACTTGTTTAATTTCTTTTAACAAGTCTCTCTTCAAAAAAAACCCACAAGAATGAATTGAGCATACCCGACCGCTGTAAAATTTGCAAGTGGAATATATGAAAGGGGGAAGGTATAAATTTTGGTTTTTAAGATTTTAGGGAAATGATTTTTAGGAATACATTCTCTTCTGGAAAAGGAAGAACAATGAAAGAATAACGAGTTGCATCAATTTCTTAAGGAGAACTTGTGAAGCTATGGAAGTTGGCTGGAGAACTTCTCATAGAGTCCATTCCTCTAAAGCATGGGCTTTGGGTTTTTTTGGATTTTATTTTTTGTTGGGACCAGGTTCTGGGTTGCAAAGATCTCCTGAGGAACTGAATTTGGAGATTGGAATGGAGCCTTCTTTAAGTGCTCTTCTGCCTATCTTGCTACAGCTCCTTTTTCTCTTTTAGGTTTAACACTGGAACTTTTTTAGTTTTTGTGTCAGTAAATATATGGGTTTCTTTGGTGAAAAAAAATTCCATACATCTGGAATTGCTAGGCACATTGAACTCGCACAAAATAAAAAACAATAGATGCTGCTTTTCTTGCCGCCAGTTTTTCTAAAAACTGAGGATTTATTTTGTGAAGAATTTGATGAGTTTTACATTTGCTTTTCCTTATTGAACTTTACCTATCAGCTGGGGAAAGATCTTATGTTTGGCTTCTGTGATGACAAACAAATGCTTGATTCATTAAATTCATATGAGCCAATGGTAAATTATATCTTATTATTTTTCCCAGAAAGAGTCTATCCACATATTGAGTGAGGATAAGTTTTGCATATAGTCTTGTGCATGGGAGTTGTTTACCTTTATATCTACTCTTCGCCTTTTGGTTGCCAGCCTTGGCTGGGTTATTACTGGTTGACCATCAACATTTAATGATGGTTGAAATTCTTGACAATTGTCTGATAAACATGCCTACCAGTTTGTGTAGGGCCTGTAGGCATACTTGTGTTGAGTTGAGTTGGGTTTATACTTGCAGTATGTTTAGTTACACTCGATATATTTTACGATTTTCATATTTTTCTTCTTCTTTCATTTTTATCATTTTTCCTTTGATTCCAGAAAAACAAAAAACTACAGATGGAGGTTCGGTAGGAGGATCTCTACCTCACCCAACCAGTACACGGTTTTTAGCCTATGAAGAACTTAAAGCAGCTACAAATAACTTTGAATCTGCAAGCATACTTGGAGAGGGTGGGTTTGGTAGAGTTTTCAAGGGTGTCTTAAGTGATGGCACCGCTGTAGCAATTAAGAGGCTCACTAGTGGAGGACAACAAGGGGATAAAGAATTTTTGGTTGAGATTGAAATGCTCAGCAGGTTGCATCACCGTAATCTTGTTAAACTTGTTGGCTACTATAGCAATCTCGATTCTTCACAAAACCTACTCTGTTATGAGCTCGTTTCTAATGGAAGCTTAGAGGCATGGCTCCATGGTAATTTGCTTTCTTGAATGTTCATGATATTCTTCCGACTGGAACTGGTTTCTCACCAAAGTGCATATTTCATTGAGAGGCATTGAATTTTGTTTATGTAAATATTCATGCACATTTTGGCCCATTTTTGTCTTAGGTCCCCTGGGAGTAAATTGTCCTTTAGATTGGGATATCAGAATGATGATTGCACTTGATGCTGCTCGTGGACTTACATACCTTCATGAGGACTCACAACCCTGTGTCATACACAGAGATTTTAAAGCGTCCAACATTCTTCTTGAGAATAACTTCCATGCCAAAGTGGCTGATTTTGGCCTTGCCAAACAGGCTCCAGAGGGCAGAGCAAATTACCTTTCTACTCGTGTTATGGGTACATTTGGGTTAGTTTCAGCTGTTCCTCCTGCAAATTCCATTGCATTTCTAGCCTGAATATGCTTTAAATGACCTGGAACTGACTTATAGGTATGTAGCACCTGAGTATGCAATGACGGGACATCTACTGGTAAAAAGTGACGTTTACAGTTATGGAGTTGTCCTTCTTGAGTTGCTTACTGGTAGAAAGCCTGTGGATATGTCACAGCCATCTGGGCAAGAGAACCTTGTCACTTGGGTAAGTGGTCTCTGTCTGACAATTCTGATAGTATTTGTTTATTTTCAAATAATTATATTGAGCGAGGTAAGAGGAATTGTTTATTTTTTTCAGACAAGACCGATTCTCAGGGACAAGGATCGACTGGAGGATCTTGCTGATCCAAAGCTTGGAGGGAAGTACCCAAAAGATGATTTTCTACGGGTATGCACAATTGCAGCAGCTTGTGTTGCCCCTGAAGCAAGCCAACGTCCCACAATGGGCGAAGTGGTACAATCTCTCAAAATGGTCCAGCGTATCACAGAATATCAGGATTCTGTGTTAACCTCTTCCAATAATCAGCCCAACTTAAGACAATCATCTACCACGTTCGAGTCTGATGGGGCATCTTCAATCTTCTCGTCTGGTCCATATTCTGGTATTAGCACTTTTGAAAATGACACCCTCTCCCGGACTGCAGCTTTCTCTGAAGATCTCCATGAAGGGAGGTGACATTTCAAAAATTAGTTTAACCAGAACCGACATTTTCTATCAGAAGCTTTTTATGGCCACATGTCTTTCGTGTGGAAAGTTTGTTATTGATGCTCCGAAGGTATGGAGTAGGTTTCTATTTTTATTTGACTTTGGAATTTCATAGGGTTTTTAGTATTGATTGGTGGGGAATAGAGATGGGTACCTTTTTATGACTTGTAGAGATCCACTGTGCAGTTTTCCTCTAGGCTTTAGCCAGTGATTACTTCCTACATGTTCAATGAAAATTTGTACATATTCCTGGTAGCTTACTTGTTGGTTTCTCCATCATCCTTCTTTCCAAATTCAGGTGATCTCTAGTTCCTTTTCCCTTCCTGGACCTTTATGGTTTTATTTAGCAACAATTGTTACAATATAAACCTATCAACTTTTTGGGTTCATCATCGCCATCAGGTGTATACATGGTCGAATGTGTGTGTGTGTGTATATATACCTATTATATGACACTAATTATGTTGATTCTTGTCCTAAACCCTGTGACATTAACTGCCTGATCTATTTTTGGTTTTTGTTCGTTGGAGAATCAAACAATGTGAATGTGCAATAAACTAATTGTTGGGAATAACAACCCATGAATTTGTTAAAATTCCTAAATATGCACAAAAAGAGTCTATTTCTATGGATTGCTCTTCCTTTTTTTGAGGTCCCTCAGTTATCTCACATCACCTCAGAGAGGAGAGATGTCCATGGAGCACCAGAAGTCCTTCCTTTTGCTCCTCATCGCCCTCTCCTCTCTCTCTCTGGACGCCATTTGCGTCCCTCGGAACTCCACCTTTGCACCATCTCCGGCACCCACCCATCCCATCCCATCATCTTCGCCCGTGGAATCCGCGCAACCCATTCCCTGATGTAACCAGTCCTTTCAAGATCCCACACTTCACTGGTTCCTCATCATGTCCCCGCCTTGTGAGTCCACCTCGTACCCTGTTGAATGCATGGACTCCCTCCTTCCACCTTGGGATGTCATATCTGCTGTCAAGTTTCAGATGGAAGCCTTCAGCAAGGCAATTGAACAAGCAATCGCTAATGCCACAAATCTGAAGAATCCTTCCACAGATAAAATGATTGTCGACACCCTTGATGCCTGCGTTGAGAGTTATACAGATTCACAAGACAGCCTCAAGAAGGCATTGGAAGCCACTGCTGCTCATGACATTGGCACCTTGAACAGTGAGCTTAGCGCGACTTTGACCGAGATTATTACTTGCGATGATGGCTTTGAGGTGATTAACAAACAAAGAATCTGGTGGTCGTTCTCAATAAATATATAAAATAAAAGGACTCGTTTGAATATTTCATTGGTTTATCCATTGAGCCCTCGACACGTAGCGAAACCTAACAAAGCGACTCCCACTAACGGAAGCTACTAATGCGCAAGGTCTTAACCTGCGCACGCACTTGCAGCGTAACCTTGTGGTTAGGGAAAGAAAATCGAGAGGCAAAAATGAGGAAAGAGATACTCTTCTGAGAGTGAAAAGAGACCAAACGCAAACGGGACACTGAGTTGGGACGGCGAGTCACGACGCGAGTGACCGATTTTACAAAAATCTTATAGGAAAAAAAAATTAAGCGAGTCGCTTGTTGGGGATGGTGTGGCAATACCCAAATATGGAGAACGAGACGAAGATATTTGGCAATACAACCCTTTCTCTCACTTCACTTCGTGTTTCTCACATTCTCATTGTTACTTCTCCTTCTCTAACCCCAACCCTTCTGTCTCTATTTCTTGCTTTTACCCGAGTCGTAATAACCAAACACCACAGTATCCGATTGATTTCTTTCTGTTCTCATCCTCTCTGTGTTCTCTGGCACTGGTTCTCCCTTCTGGATTTCTTCTTTTCAGGGAGTATTTGGGAGGATCATGTTATGAAGGTAGTGAATTTTCCTTTCACTGATTATTTGTTGATTTATTTATTTAGTCATGTTTTTTTTCTTCTTCTGGGTTGTAGTCCTTTTGGGTTATTTTTCTTGTTTTTAATTCTGGTAAAGGGGTCATAATTGGGAAATTTTGGCTTTGGTTTTGGTTTTGTTGTTTCTACATGTTTAATGGGTTTGGTTTATTTGGTTTGAAGTTGATTCGCATGTATTGTTGTGATGTTTTTTGTGATCCTTGGTTAACAATGTGTGGAATTTTTTTGACGTAGTTGTCAGTTGGTTTGATTTCGTAAATTTGCTAAATGTGTAATGTTCTTGTTGTATTTACTAAAAATTTTAATAATTTTCTTCAATTTACTATGCTTCTTTGTGACGCGCATTGGTAGACATCCTATTAATAAATTATGTAGTAGGTGATTCTTCTTTACAGTTGATCTTGTTGTCATTGAATTATACTTTTGTTAATTCTGTTCTGTCATTTTTCAGAAACTTTCAATTGATCCCTTGTACAGTATGTGTAATTTACTGGGGATCATTGCCATCATTATCATCAATTTATTGAACCCAAAGATGCGGGGTTCGGTCAATTGAAATCTGTAATGAAAATTAATTAGAGTCCACTATGGGAGATCTATTTCACTATCTCAATGCAGAGTAGTATGAGTGATTTTGTTTATGATGAATTATCCACTGGAAGCACTGACCTTCCATATTTCTCTGACTAACCATTTTATTGGGTTTTGAAGCATGGTGTAATCCTCATGGCTGTCCAGTAGTGGTAGAACGACAAGTGGCCGGTTTTAACAAATTGTACACCATGGAAGGGTTTGATTTTACTATTTTTGATGGTGCTGCAAGGAAGAGGAGGAGTCGAATTTCTCGTCGACCTTGGCCTGAGTCACAGCCGTATCCTGTATTTCATGATCATTCCTTCTTGTCATCTACTCCGTCTTTGGATGGTGTGAGCAAGGTTTCCAGTCATGAGAATAGTTTTGAGACTAATCCTACGAGGAAAGAGCTCAATCTTGGTCAGTGTTTCTCTCCGTCTTGTGCTGTAGGGGGTGAAGACGAAAAGTCTCGTGTGATGAATGCAGAGAATGAACTGTTTACTGCTGTTGTCAGTTACGAGGAAGGACAAAGTGGTAACAAACCATCTGGTAAAGGTATCCTTGCCTCTGGTAATCGTAAAAACACAAGCAAGGTGAAGGCTGGCTTGGCCCCAGTCACAGCAGGGGCAGAAATATACATTGGAAGTGAAGTTGAAAGTCAGAATTCAGAAAAATATGGTGGAATTGCAGTAGGATTAGGAAATGAGAACAAGGTGAAAAAGGTTGTTAAGCTCAAGGTTGGTGGTGTCACACATACATTTCACGCCAACTCCTCATCTAAAATTTCATATGGCGACATGCCTTCTGTTAAGAATTATCAATCCTCAGAGGCCTCTAGATTAGGGCCAGAGAATCCTCAGGTATCTTTCTCTCTTGTTTGCTTCACCAGCATAGTGTAGCTTCGTATTCTTGTTAAGATAGTTGCTTGTGTGCGATCATGTGTGTGGTTTTACACTTTGTCTTTATTCGTAAGGTTTCATTGTGGGTACATAACTCCTAGTTGAGCTACTTGTGTAACAGTAGATTATTTATGTTGGTCCCAACTCCCAAGGATATCTATGATATTGCAAATTTACATCTTATTTGCCTTTTATGGAATAATATTCGGTGTGTTAATGTTTTTTTGTTGTGTCTTAATTATTGTGTACATGATTTGGTAACAACCGAAACCTTCCTAATATTATCATTGAAATTTGTTGTATAGCAGGAGGATTTATGGCATGACCATTATGTGCCTGATAGGAGAAGCGGTTTGCCAGAAATTCGTCGGAAGGATTCCTCGCATGGTGGTTTTAATTTCAGAAAGGAGGATCCTTCAATGGTGAAGATGTCTGGAAAGGTAGGAGATAAGTTGGAACCAGTTCGTAAAAGTAAGCGGGTTCCAAAGAGGCGCATGTTTAATGGAGAATTTGGCGGGGAAGATGGTGATGAAATCCTTTACCTTGAGAAACTCAAAATGAATGTTGATGCTTCATATAAAGAAGAGGAAGGGCCAGGCAAGAGACAGCGGGAACTCAGTAAGGTTGGTAACATTGAAAGTGGGTCTTCCAAGTCAGTTAAATATTGGAGGAAGAAATTGGGGCCAGAAAGAGCATCTGATGACGTGGACTTCCAGGAAGATGAAGTACTAGTCTCTGATGGTGAGCTTGAAAGTGATGAGAAGCAGAAGAAAGACTCTGTTGATACATCGATGGATGGGAAGAACGAATTTTCTATCACGACACGTCGACGGTCTCTTCAATCGAACAAAGATGGCTCTTCAAAACGTGGATCAGGCTTAATTGAGTTTCCGGATGGATTACCACCTGCTCCATCAAGAAGTAGTGTCTATATGACTGTATCTTGAACCATTTCTGAGTATTCTATTTGGAATATTACTATAGTATTATCTTTTAATTTTGTTAATAACAGAGCAAAAGGAGAAACTTTCAGTGGTGGAAGAGCAACTGAAGAAAACTGAGGCCGCTCAGAGACGTAGAATGCAGGTTGAGAAGGCTGCTAAGGAATCTCAGGTTTTTTTTCCTTTTTTCGCTTTATATTGAGTTTGTTTGACATTTGATATCTGCATAGGTGAAATAGGCATCTTGGTTTAAATTTTGTAGGATGAAGCTATTAGAAAAATACTAGGGCAAGATTCTGGTCGGAAGAAGCGGGAGGAGAAAAATAAACAACGGCAAGAAGAAATTGCACAGGTAGTTTTCATTTTTGGCAACACTGTTTTCAATAATTCCCAGTACGATGCTTATTCATATTTTCAATAACTAAACAACATTTGTGGTTAAATACAGGAGAGGGCTGCTAATGCACTTAAGGTGGCACCAAACACCATCAGGTGTGTTGATGGTCCAACTGGGACTGTGGTGACATTTTCTGATGACATGATCCTCCCTAGTATTTTCGACTCCAAACCCCAGAGGTAATGATTTTTCTTGTAGCAATTTTTTTTTTGAGAATTGGAAGAGGTTCCTTTCCGAGTTTAATGTCAAGCACTGACATGACATACACAAGCACCAAATTTATTTTGTGAGTGATCGCTATACATGCTTTCTATTATTTCTGATGGTCTGAGTTCTGTGTTTGATATTTTCAGCTATCCTCCTCCACGTGAACTCTGTGCAGGCCCATCGTGTGCTAACCCATACAAATACCGGCATTCGAAGCTTGGTGTTCCTCTTTGCAGTCTCAAGTGCTACAAGGCTGTTGAGGAACAAATGTTGACCAAAACTACCAATTGAAGGTTTCAGCAATTTTGCTCCGCATCAGTGCTTGCAGGCATTCCTTCATGTCCTTGTTAATATCAGAGGTTAGAACTTATTCTGAATTTATTGTAGAAAAGATTGCTCAAATATTATTATATGGCAACCTTTATGAAAGGTTTCCAACTGAAGGACAAGTAGCCAGGCTATGCATGTTGTTATTCTTTCATTAAACATCGCTTTTTTGTGGATTCCGACGCAGGAAATACTTGTGATGCTACTCTATTTGGGATCCAGTCGTAATAATCCAGAAATGTTTTGATGTCGGAGGGCTTACTGCTCTGTTTAGGATAATTAGATTATGCATTTGAGTCTCCTCAACTGTGCCTTTTTCTTCTTCTTGTTTTCGGTTAATGGACTTTACCTCTGAAGTCTTCTTACATCAAACATTCATCATCTCATCAAACACATGCCTGGTCTTCCCTTTTGGTATTTCCGTCGGGAGGAGATCCCTTCTTGGACATAGAAGAGATATTAGACAAATTCCTCAATGGTGAATCCTCTATTCCACCAAATCAACCCTTCTCTCTTTAACATATTTTGCTACTGGGTAGTGAACCTCGTGCCCTCTTTAATTAGTGTATGCTATGAATCAACCACCAAAAGGGCACTATCTATCTTCATTTCATGAGCATTTAAATTCAGATCTTAAGAAACCCAGTTAGAGATTCTATCCACTAACCATAGTACCACTATTACCTGTTTTGTGCCATAATAGGTGAACTTTTCATGATTGTAGAAAGAAAACTAGAACTATAAGATGCCACGTGGAACTAGTGAGTAGTGGGTATATATATATAAATTATATTATCACATATGAACACTAAAAGTACATGTTTCAAGGATGCAAAGCAAGCACTAAAAACACTTGGATCAAAGAGGGACAACAGGAATCCTGTCATCAGAAAAACTGCTCCTCATGCAGCTAGTTAAAGCTGAAGACGTATCCAGTTCCTCAAGCTCATCAAAGAAATCATTTTCTTCTGATCTTGGTATTGTTGGCAATGTCATGAGATGGGGAAAAGAGATGACTTCTCTGTACAATAGAAAACCCAGATGGGTGTCACTGGTTTTGTCCAGGGTTTCCATAAAGGGTTCTTCTTGGTTAACCAAGATTAGATCTTGAGAACTACTTATTGGCGACTGTAGGTAACGAAAATGATCTTCACTTGCATCTCCATCGCTGGTTGTCCTAAGGGGCTGCTCCTGCCTCTCATTTTCTAGTTCTTGCTCTTGCAGTTGTTCTTCTTTAGGGGATGTTGAGTGATCTTCAGTAGTTAGTGGATTTTGAGGCTCATTTGGTTGTTGGGTCAAGCTGGTGGTGGTGGATATGTCAGGGCCTGAATGGTTACGGCTGGAAGTGTAAGCGATGATGAGGACTGAAGCGTCTGTGCTGCATCTCTCCACCTATTTTTTGGCTGAGCAATCCTTTGATTTGCTGCATCTATAATGGCCCCTGCAAGAAAATGAAAAACTGATCAATAAAACCAAGCATGTATGTTCTAGTAAAGTGCAAGAGTCGAGAACAATTGGAGTTAGTGTCTAGGAGACAGCCATCAAGAAGAAGAGACAAAAGTGTCAGCTGATCCACATGAAAAATGAGAAATAAACCTGGAATATGGAGATCCTTTGATAGGTTTTTGCCCATACTTCCTCCAAGACCAGAATCATTCCTTAGTTTCTCAACATTGGTTCCAGTTTTCACTGTGACTACAGTCTTCTGAACCACCTTCCTGCAAAAGCACATAACAGAAGTTTCAAAGAAAGCAATGCTACAAAAAGAAAAAAATATAACCAATAATTCAAAGGGGAAAAAAAAGATATACATCACCACCCACCTTTTCTTGGATGTCTGAGTTTCTGGTTTGATTTCTGAAACGTCGGAGTCCAATTTTGGGGAGAGAGAGCCATCCTTTATCATGACAGCCTACTTTCTGCTGCCTTTGCCAGTGTTGCTTATTACTATACTATGGCAAAAGAACATAAACGAGAGGGAGGGAGTTGTTATGGAGAGATAAAATTTGCAGGGAGACGAGAAAAAGAGGATTAAGATAAAGCGGAAAGCAAAGGAGGTTGGGCATAGATGACAAACCCATCAAGTTGCTCTCTCGCATCTTTTTCCCTCGGTTGATATAAAGTTATGAGAAATGTCCATATCCAGCACCCAACACCACCAGACCCCACTCTCCCCACATTGCAATAAAATAAATCATCTCCACAGGCTCCAGTTGCACATAAATGTGGATTAATTGTCGAGATATTTGATGGGCAAGGCATGGAGGTACGCCCAAGCACCAATTGATTGGATGTAGGCCATACAAGTTGCCGCGTTTGAATTACTATGTGGAATATGCCATGGCAGGAATTGTTTTCTCAAGTATACAAAAGTATGATCAACAGACATTTAGGAACTTTCCAACACAAAAACTGAAAAGCACTTGGACTTGGGGATTTGGTGTATGGTGGGGACGGCTATGTCATAACATATTTCTAGCCGAGGTATGATGAGAGGAAGAAAATCCTGCTCTGGCACGTGCAAGATTCTTGGTTCAGAATGCATACTTATGGATGGTGGACGTATAATGCATAGATCTCTCAATGGAGCTAGTAATGGGAATCAATAAGGTAATTGCTTAAGAAGTTTTGTCAGATTATAAAACTCACACTCCTATCTAGACGATACACAAAAGAATGTATTAAATGATCAAAGCTAACGATTAATTGACGGGGGAACTCACCAAAGAAGAAGAAAACAAATGAGTCAATGAGAGTATAAAATAATAACCCTAGATCATCCACTTCCAACTCTGTCAGGCAGCAAAAAACTGGACACATGCAAACAATTAAGACAATGAGAATTTATGAGATGAACGAGAAGTCCAGAAAAAGACAGAATGTGACGAAAGGCAGCTAAATTCATGAGAGCGTGTCGTCAACCCTATGCACAAATGACTTGTGAGAAAACTTACAGTAGTTCAAACCGCAACTCTAGAGATGGCTCTTCGAGCTACCGGCCCGGGAAAGAATTCTGTGATACGAATGTCGGTGCCAAAGCTTAACTTCTCCAGCTGCATTGAGTATCTACACCAAGGTAATACAGGATTCATAGCGATTGCTGTTAGACTGAAAACACAAATGGCAAACCAGCAACGAGGCATTTCCTGTACGAAAATTAAAACAGAGGCACAAATATGACTCCTACAGAACTGAGGAATGTATACTAACAAAGTGCACGTGCTTTTAAATCCCCATATATGCCACTAAAATGTACTAAAAATAAATCATACATATACAACAAAGAAAATCATAATTGAAGGTGGATGTGTTTTCTTGTTCTCCTTTCTGCATGTTGCTGGATTGCTTTGGTCCTGCAACACACAAGACAGGCTTACTTTGAAGGATACTGCTCAAAGCAAAGAATTTAATTCGAAAAATGAAGTCCAAGATATGGAATACTTCATGTCGATCTGAAATTTAACCATAAACGCTGCATTAGCTAGACTGCATCAGGTGAACCAATGATGCCAATTTAGTGAATTTACATGTGAGAAGTTTTCTAATTCCATCTTAAGCAGTAAACATATATTGTTTAATAAATAATCACACACAGCAAAATAAACCACTCTAAGCTGGAGCTATACGACAACATTTTCAAAGCAGAGCAACAACGTGTAACATCAGTAAGATGTTAAAACTAAGAAGACCAATATCAATCTCAATCTATCTCAATTTCGAGCGCTTTGGAATGCCACTACTAGGAGCAGCTCGAGATTTCCCAAAAGCTTTTATCTTCCTTTGCCTCCTTTCTTCCTCACTGTCCGACTCAACCCCCTTCGCCCTATCAGCATTACTGGCTTCCCTTTCCAACTCCTCCCATGTCTTTCCTTCCTCTTCCTCTGAGTCTTCCTCCGAAACTTCCTCCTCATCATCCTCAGACTCCACCAGTGATTCACTATCAGAATCGTCATCATCTTCTGAGACTGACTCAGAAGCCACATCTGTTGGCTCATAACCTTGGTCTGAATCTGCTGAATTCTCAGATTCTGAATCACTAGCTTCCAAATTCAGAAATTCCCATCCACCCTCATCTATGAAGCTTTGTGGATCATCGTTAATTGTCTTCAGTATCTGTCTCCAGTTAAGGTTCATCCTGCTCTCATAGTACTTAATGTCTGTTGTGTCAAGCCATTCCTTAATACCATCCAGTGAAGTGGAAGGAATGGAATCGATCCTAAGCACATCCCTCTTGAAGTCCTTGAATACAATTGTCAAATCAAAATTCTTCTGTCCAAGGCCAACTCTCTCAAGGTTCACAATCTCGATCTCACTAAGGGTCACAACAAGAAAAGGTGTCTCTATCAGTTCAACAAGGCAGCTTGAAGTTGGGACAATGAATGATGTGGTTTTATGGGGTACACCATGGAAGCCAAGTTCTCTCAACGGTTGATCAAACTCAATGTCAAGCCCCTTGAACTGGGGCTGCCTCCAGATATCGTTCGAACGATTTACAAAGCTCTGGAAATCCATGTTAATCTTATTCTTCCGGTCCCTTTCTCTTTGCTCTTCTTCAATCTCATCTGGGTCATAGGCAGATCTCCTCCCCCCTCCCAAGGTCTGGACTGCATCCATCACCTCAGCAAAGAACTGCACATCCTTAGTTTTTTTGTTTCCCACCATTATGTGATTGTGCAGATGGAAGTGAAGAAGAGTGATCATCTCCTTCTCGGCTGGCTGGAAAAATGCATGTTTGATGTTCCCATACATAATTTCCAATCGCTCCTCCACTCGAGAAGTAGAATATCGAAACCCATTTACATGAGCTTCTAATGTGCCAGATAGCTTTCTTCCACGGCCACCAAAAACAGGGCGGATCCAAAGATCAGGCAACCTCACTGGCTTGAATCTGTTGCCAGCAAGTTGTAGTTTATCCTGGGTGACCAATGTTGCCCTCTCAGCTCTTTCAGATTCCCTTGCCATTACTTGTTTCCGAAGGGTTTTAATCTGCTGAACTACTTCACTTATATGTCTGGGGTCCTTAGAGCGAAACGATACCTCCTTCAGATATATAGCACCCTGGAATTTCAATGAGTTGGCATCATGAGGATTGAAAGGAGTTCCCGGAACATTAAATATGATGCGGATGTAGCAGCTTCTATTTGTGTCCTGCTGGCTAGAAACTGTCCTCACTGTAGCAATATGGAAGGGGACCACTGTTCCATGAATTGGGAAAAGAATGGCTTCATTCTTCTGATCAATTCGAATCATTAAATCTCTTACAGGAGGGAGATCATTAACATTCTTATAGGCAATCAGGTCCGTTGAAGATTTTCCAGCAGGCTTATGCCCTGCACCAGTTTCCCCACCAGCAAGCCGGCGGGCAATTTCTTCTTTCTTTTGAAGAGCAAGTTCAGCCTGATGCTGTCTCCTGAGCTCTTCTTTTGAAACTTCTTGTGTAACAGACCTGAGAGTAGTCTTAGAGATATTGGTTTCTGCACCACGAGCCACAGGCTTCACTTTATGCTTTTCGTCATCTTCCCCATCCTCATTGAATGAATAAGCCACATCCCTAACAGCTTTGGAGCAAGACGAAGTCACCATATCTATCTTATTTTCTTCCACAATGACTGTATCTGCTAGTAACAGAGAAAAGTTCTGCTTCTTTGAGTTACTGGTCTGGTTCTGCAAGTTATGGAATCCAAGCGACACATTAAATATCATGTTTGCTTTAACTACCCGATCATTCTTGGAATTTAAACTCAATCCTGACTCCCGAAACTCAATACCAATGCCAGTACCAGCAGATTTTGTCAAGTTTGGAACTAATTCAGGAGCTTCCTTCTCAACTACAGATAGTGCAGCTGCATACACAGCCCCAAGCTTAGTCCCAGGCTTCAGAGTATTGATTGCTGCTTCATGAGCCTTGAGAAGAACCTCGTAAGCCTTGTTCTGAAGGCCATCGGCATCAATCAAAAAAGTCCGAGCTATGTTCGCACAATAACTATTATATCGGGATCCAAGAGCACATACAATCACACTGGCAGAATCATAATACAGTAATTCATTATTGCTAGCAGCACTAGGTCTTAAATCAAACTCGCCTCCACTCTGGAATATAGGAGGATAGCATATATCGACATTGTCTGCCTTCAGCTTCACTTTAGCTCTGGCAGGTTCCAGTATGGCCTTCTCTGTGTCATCCATTAGCGAAGAATGTGTTACCTCTTTTTCCGCATCAATGACATTCTCAAGCTTTGGAACCACCACATTCTTCATCACATTAACAGTCAAGTATGCAGCTTTCTTAGCATTCAAAATTTCTCCATCATCCTTGACAGCAAACAGGTCAGATAGTGCGTTGGTCGCATCACTAAGCTGAAAACTTGTTTTCTTTAGTTTCTTGGCCCATGTTTCCAATAGATTCCCTTCAGGTTCTTCTCTCGCAATGTACCCAATAACCTTTGTATTATGACTGTCTTCCTTCAAGTGAGTCTGAATAACACTAAAAATAGAATCCATGAGTGCAGTCCCATCATCATTCTTTGCCTTCACATGTATGATAACATCCACACTGACAGCCTCCCGGGCTGATGTTTTCACAACTTCAAGCAATGAAGCTTTCTTCTGGCTGCACAAGAAATGTATCTGTCTCCTCATGAAGACCATAATGGTCTCTGGAAACTCATAACCGAGCAACCAAATGTTCAGAGCCGAGGATTTCAAGTACCGCAAATCCTCAGAAGCAGGAGGTGTTGCAATTGCAAGGACATCACTAGATCCCCATAAGTTGGATTTGTTTTCACTCCAATGCGAGTAGAACTTCTTCAATCGTTTGCTGAAGATCTCCAGATTAATAGAGTAAGCATTTGCAGCTCCAGAGGTTCTTGCATTTGGAGTGTGGCTACTTCCACTCCGCTGATCTACCATTGAGGGCGTATAGGTCTACAATGATTCTGCATGATATTTATACCAGTGAACTCGCAATAGCCAAAACTAATCACAAGGTCATTAACACTAAAGCCAACAGAAAGGTTAACAAAACCATTTCTATGCCTATAAAAAAGCCGTAATCATGCAAAACATCTGCTTACTCCATAGCAGGAAACTCTATCAGGGAGTTTTCTTATCTTAAGCAATTTTCGATATTGTAATCTGTTAGCTCAAGCACCACAATAATAATAAGGAACAACAATACAAAATGATTGAACCTCGCTTCATTCATTCATCAAAAAATTGTTATTCATTTAAATAGTAATCATTATCCTTACCATAGTCCAATACCGATACTACTATGGCTGCTTATTAACTTCTTCCCACGTCTTCAAGGGAAAAAAGTACACAAAACCAGTTTTTTTACACTGTAATATCCCTCATAGGCCAAACATTCTGCTATAAGCTCAAAGGAAATAACTACAACGCAATCAATCCAATTGTTTGCAAATATAAACCAGTAGTAGATGTCATTCAGTCTTTGGTAGTTAAAAAAATATCGAAACCCAATGATTAATCATTGAACCCTAACCTTTAAAAAACTGCATAATAACAGTAATAAATATGAACACGCATCCATTTTTTTGGTAACTGATACATAAAAATGATAAATTAGAAGCTCAATGGATAGGGCTTTCCCTCCAAAAGGGAAAATAATATCAAATAAACCATAAATGTAAACCCTAACACATTCATAATTTGGCAAGCAACATTCACTCCACTCAAAGCTAAATAATCAAATATACGCAGAGAAAACCGAAAATATACATCTCTCTTCAACATGTAAGAACTTTGCCACACATACATGCACGAGTAGGGCAGAGAGATTACGGAGAATAGAAAGTAGCAGAAACTGTTCTTCGTTGAGCTTGAATCGAGCAATTACCAACAGAACGACGAAATGTAATGAACAGACGAAGCCTAGGAGTGCATTTTATACCTCCTCGTAAAGATATTTCTCATCGCTGGGACCGATCTGCCATTATTAACTTTGTAATTCCTTTATTAGAATTTTTTTCTCTTCACTTGACTTTTATTTTGGATTATTGATTTTGTATTTCTTAAATTTTGTGCTATTTAAGTATTTATTGATTGATCTCAACACTTAATTAACTTGCTAACAAGTGTGGGCCACCATCAAGGACCGTCCATCATCAGAGCGGACCGGGCGGGATCTCTCCAAGTTCTAGCTCGGCCCATTCACTAAACGGGCTTTGAAATTGAGGTTCAGTGTAGCTAGTGTCTTTTACAGTTTACTTACAGAAGACCTGCCCATGGACCTTATCTTAGGCCTGCCAGAAAATTGGGCATATTTTACCACTAATCTTGGCCTAACCTCATGACCTCTTCCAGATGTACACTCACACAATTCCCGTTCTTTTCTTCGATTCTGTACTTCTCTCTCCTTCCAGCTTTGAAACGGATATTCTGGTAATATTGCAACAAAAACAAAGAGTTAGGGACCAATCATATACCCGTTAACAATAAATAAATGTATATAAATATATATATCCAACTAGACTAGATAATACTTCGATACTCACTCTATCAAACTAAAGTGGTTATGTGTTTGAAGAGTGGGAGAGGCCGGATTATTTTCTAAAATAAATCCGTGAGGGGAGGGATAAGAACTACGCTGGATGATGCAAAAGTCAGATTCACAGTATATATGTTGCATGTCTAAAATCTTTATTTACATGGTACCCGACAAGCTCCCTGGTTCAGAGACAATTTGATGCTGACATATAATACAAAGCAATTGCTTCTCTGGCTTTTAGATGTGAGTTTCCGAAATTGTTTTCTTATGTGGAGAAGATTTTTTCCCTGCAGAAAGGAATTGACTAAGCAAACCAGTCGAAACACAGAACAGGGACAGCACATCTATGTTAAAATTCATAATTATGGACCTAGACTTTCTATCCTTCATTTCTTTTAGTTGCTCTTGCATCTTGTTTTAACCTATACTGTCATATAATTTTTGGAGGTTGTGAATGGAAGATTTGGAAATCCAAGAATCGTTGTGTTTTTACATCTGAGGTATAATCTCCTACAGATATACATTCCTTCTTGTCACGCAACATACGCGTCCCCTCCACGATTCCTCTAACACACTAAACAGCTGCTTCTCCACTGTCTTTTATCATCATAAGTTCAACATTTTGCACATGTCAGCAAGTAATGTCTCATTCTATCATGTACTATATTCTAAAGCAGCGATCGATCTTTGTCTACTCTTTGTTTGCTCTACTTCTCTTTTGCAAATTCGGACTGCACAAGATGTACAAAAATTCCCTGTCACCGTGAGTTCCAATTGCCCCCTTCTTTTTTCAGCAATGAAAACAAGATAATCATATATATATGAATGATATAATTATTGATCAAATTATCTATATTTTGATGGCAAAAT
This sequence comes from Euonymus europaeus, assembly GCA_963580455.1. NCBI lineage: Eukaryota > Viridiplantae > Streptophyta > Magnoliopsida > Celastrales > Celastraceae > Euonymus > Euonymus europaeus. Next base: position 2,588,878 of record OY756964.1, read on the forward strand.
TTGGTAGTTCCTACAATTGTTGAGGCTAGTCATGATATGATCTCTTTTACACCATTTGATTTCATTATTGGAGTTCAAGGTGATCATAATCCTCCTTTTGACAATTGTGAGAAAAAGGTGGTGGCAATGAAGGGAAAACAAGACCTATTTCTCCAAGATTCAGCGCAACATGTTGATCATTCCATGTCATGTTCTGGATATGGTGTTTTTAATCAAGAAAGTGGAGCCATGAAACTGGTGGAAGCACCCTCTCCATCCTGTCAACAATTGGGTGCGTCGTTTGAATTTTTTCCCAAACCCACAACCTATCCGGAAAACCACTAATTTTCTAACTTGCCAAACAGGATTGATAAGAACCCGGAAATGAAATCACGCCCCTCTGCCACATTCTCTATCAAGTCTAGAGCTCCTTGGGAACTACGGAAAAAGGATCAAGAAATTGAGGGGGAACAAGTTCGGCTACCTATTTGTGCTAGTTTTCTCTAGACTTGTAATTTTTGATCAATTCCATTATTACAATTTAGATATATGATATTCTCTTATATTTTATTTTAGCAGGTGCCAACAAGCAACAATGAAAATCATCGAAAAAAGATATCAATGGAAGCAATCGTACGTGAGAATATATATAGCTGGAGCAAGGTACATACAGTTTTCCGATCATAGGTACGATGATTACTCCATGCTCATGCACCCTTTGGGCGCGCTCTATCAGGCCTATCCGAAGAGGAAACAAGAGATGTGGAGCTCGCTCATCTTCTTCTAAATATGTAGAAGAGAAGGTTGGTTCTCAACAATTTGAACAAGCGAGGCTGCTGTCTCGCGTTGTGATTAGATATATTGCATCGCAGTGGGCCAATTCTGTGCAGAGAATCGTCCACCATTTCTTTATTGGACTCCGGGAGAGAATCGACAGAGAGACTGGAATTTTTCCAAAAAAGTCATCTCTGGTTCAGGAGAATATATCATCAAATGATGGGTGGGGTTTCTTTGTTTCGACTTGTTCATTTTAAAGGATCACCAATATCTTCCTTTCAGTCAAGTAATGTGTTATGATCAATTTCTGAAGAAATTATGTTGGTGGTAAGGTGTTTTGTGTGGAAGGTTACCATCTGTATGTTATTTTCATTATAGAAGGATTTTGTAGCGTGCTGGTTAGTTTTAATAGTGGGCAATTGGGCTTGCTGCCTTATCTGTTTGTTTAAGCCCAATTCTTAGTAAAGTGACGTCGTATAAGTGGTAGTAGTTAACTTCTAGAAGGGGGTTGGGTACAGCATCTGCTGCGTGGTGCTACAGTGACGCGTCTCTGTCAAAGATGGTGGGGGGAATGAAAACGTATGAAGAAAATATATTGAAAATTATGATTTCTCTGTTTTCTCTCTTTCTTAGGGTTTGAAACAAGAATAGGGAGCCGCCTCCTTGACTGCTTGATTTGAACCATTTTTTCTAGGTTTGAGCAAGAAAGCTGATTATATTGGCTACTGCTTGTTCAAATCTTATAGTTAGTATTCTTGCTTTTTGTAAGTTGCTCATAACATAATGCAGTTTACAGCAATTCAATCCTTGATTGAAAATGTTGGATCTGCTAAAAAGATTCACTTGATTGATCTTGCAATTAGAACTTAGAAGTGGAGTTCATTGGACGGCATTTATGCAAGCACTTGGTGAGCGTGAGCAGAACCCAGTCCAGCTACTTAAAATTACTTCCATCGGATCAATAGGGAAAAATCATCGGGTAGAAGACATCGGGAAGAGACGATCCAGCTTCGAAAAATCCATGACCTTGCGATTCTCATTCGAGGTTGTCTATATTGTTAGAAATTGTGACTCGAATTCAGTTTGATCTGATTCGAAAAGTTGCTAGTGCGAAAAATTTTGATAAAAAAATTTTTAGAAATTTTTGAAACTCTGTGATGGAAGTGGGACCGGATCGAAAGGCCCTAGACCGTTGCCATCCCTAATCCTGTTTTGGGGGTGCAGGGGCTTAGCCCTTATGCTGTCCAATGAATAATCTAGATTACAATACTATAAACACAGAATCATCAATATGCTCCAAATATCTATCTATATATATATATATATATTATAAATTGATCAAAAAATAAATTGAACCAAATATAAATAAATTGCTTTTGAGAAATTATAGACTTTACAATCGAAATGAAAAGTTGATGGAAGATCAAAACAATGATAATTCCTCTGTTCTTAAAGTGATTTATTATTATTTCATCAAGTACGTACATTATTGTGCAATATCACTTACCCTATCTACTTGACCACCCAACTCTGATGGCACAATTGGAGTGAAACAACGAATCAAGAATCATCATTCATTCTCTCGTTGATGAAATAGAGGAAAAGAAGACCAAAAGATATTTCAAATAACTTGTATAGTTTCAAACTTGGTTTTCTTTTTAACTATAATTTAAAATTCAATTGTAAAATAAAAAACCATAAAAGCAAATAATTTATCAGTTACATATATATATATATATATATATATATTTATATTTTAATCCACAACCATTTATTTGTGGTAAGTTACACATTTGTAACTAATGAAAAAACATTCCAGTTCATAGATTCCATTTAATCCCTTATTTCCTAATATTCTAGCCTATGTATTAGGCAAGATTTTTCATTTAAGTGTAAATAGGTGCAATGAATACAAAAATACCACCTACCACAAAAATAATATAAATGAATACATCAAATTTAACCTAATCCCATCAACACAAACCTATGGAAAAACATCTCGCAATAATCGTCGCTCCTTGATTCTAGACGATGAGTACCAAATTATGGCCGCACAATGGGAACGAGGACAAGGAGACTATAGATGACCTCCCTGAGTCTCAAGATGAGGTAAAATTCTACCATGATCCTGAACTTATCTTACCTTAAATCACAAACCCCGAGTTTATCTACGAAGAGCATATATAATTATATTAGAGTCTATAATTGATTTCTTATGTGTAATGGTAAGTGCTAAATCTAAATATACTAATGAACCTCGTGGCTTTGTAAGAAACCTAATCAAATTATCAATCCAAAATTGGATCAATTTATTTGAAAAAAAAGGTATTTGATGATCTAATACGTGGTTAGAGTTTAGCATGAGAAACGATATCATTTTACTCTATTTGAAGTCTGAAGTATGAATTCTTCCTTTAGTCCTAAAATGTCGTTTCAAATGTCTTGAAAGTGCTTCAGTCAATGTTGTGCTTGTATATCATAAATCTCAGTCCTACTCGTATTTAAAATATTATTTAATTTAGGTTATTCGATTATCCTGAATACATCAAACCATCCAAACTTTGTTATTCCTTGACCGTCTCATTGACATCTTGTTAGGGACATGGACATCCATACATACCGTATAGTTTGAATTCACTCTAACACTCATCCGCATTGTACATTAACTATTTCTCGTACAGAATTCTAACGAAACTCATTTCTAAAAATTAAGAAATGATCGGCGAAAAAAATTATACACATCTCTAAGATGGAGGTGGGTATAATGCACAAATATAATATTTTGATTTATTATGTGATAATTATAATTGGATTCTACATTATTATAAAATATATTGTAGATTCTACGTGATGGGTTATGGTTGATTATTCTTGTGAATTTCATATAGTTCAGAATAAAATCATTTGATCCCGATCATAGAATATAAAATTGTCAATTTTCCTTCACTAAAGTTTATATTCAATCCTAATATTTCCGTATTATATGTACCTGATTTGGATTTATCATTTTAAATTTGTTTCTTATTAATGTTTCAAATATCTCAACATCTGGGGCAATTTAATAATATTCTTAGTTTAAATAGAAAAACTCAATAACCAGAAAATAATGGATTAATTACTCGTTTACACGTGTCAATCCATGCCAAGTGCCCTTTAATTTCGTTTCTCTCTTTTGATCGTGTCGCGGAGCAGAGCAGGAATGGTGTCCAAAGCGAGCGACCCTTCCTCTAAAACCAGAGTTTGATTCTCTTTGTATCTATAGCTTTCGATGCTGAATATGATAATAATTAGGGATTTTTTTTCTATTTTTCAAATCTTCAGTGAAACTTATGGATGATTATCTCTTATTGCAGATAGTATCCACTCGTATATCTGTTGATTTTCCTTATTTTTCAATTTAACTCTGTACAATGGAACTTGAAGCTGACGATCTTCAGTATGCATAGATATTTTTGAATTTTTTCTGGAGAATTGGATTCTAGTTATTGTTTTGTTCAATTAATCCCCTGTTTGGTTGTGGTGAATTTATTTATGAATTGGAAGGAATTTGGGTGGATTAGGGTTTTCTGATCTAGGATAAATATATCTAAAGGAATAATACGTCATAATCTAATGATTATTAATAGTTTTGTTTGATCTACTAATGATTATTAGTGATTACATTTGATTTTACAATTTGTTAGTTTGTTATGTTTTGGATGTTGATATTTTTTATTAACTCTGCTTCAATATTTCCAGAAATTCCATGGAGAACATTCAAATGAGGGCGTTGGGAACTTGTCTCACAAGCTAAATCAGCTTAAGAAGCAAATTCAAGCAGAGAGGCTTAGTACAGTAAAAGTGAGTCTAATATGGGCTTCTTTTATTTTGTTTTCCAATTATAAATTTTCATGGTACCGCATTTCAATGCTTCTTAAATAAGAATGTTTTAAAAAATTTATGTTCTGCCACAGAGAAATAAAATCTGAGTTTTTTTTTCTTTGATAAAGTGAAAAGTTATGCAAGAAACCATGTAGCAGTATAATAATTTTTCCAGGGAAAGAAATTGACTATCACCCCAAAACTGTTTGCCTCACCAGTGCTTGGTCATATGGAAATTTAAGCTCTCTAAATGGTTGCTATATATGCTTCATTTTGCCCTTTCCTTATCCATATTGCTAATTTTTTTATAATAATCCCATTCAGATGATTTCCTTTTGTTATTTTATTCTTGAATTGAGGGTGTATTTGTCTCTTTTATGAGGATCTACTTTCCGCACTTCATATTGATTGGAAAAGTTGGGCATATCATAATTGATTTTATCAGTTAAATGATGCATTCTGAGGAGAATTTACGATTTTTTGTTTCTGATGGTTATGCCATGCTAATAATTCATGCAGGAAAAAGTTGAGAAGAACAGGAGGAAGTTAGAAACTCATGTTTCCCAGCTTATACTGGCAACATCAACAAATAATGTTTTATCTGCAGAATGGAATGAACATGGGAGAATACTCTCGTCAAGAATCAATTATCCACTCTGCAAGTATGGTGGTTTTACTCAAGGACCAGGAGATGGATACTTTATCAATGGTCATGAAATCGTATACTCTACTAGTATCAATCTTCCATATATTGAAAAAATACCACCGTATACTACCTGGATATTCTTGGATCGGTATGTGATTAAGAATGCAAGTTCTATATCTTCTTCTCAACCTTTAATTAACTTTCACATAATCATTGTGTCATGTGCTCTTCCTATGAATTGAACCTTAGACCTGGATTTAACTTGTTACTTGTTGCCTTTTCAATTCTTATATCCAGTTTTGACTATGGTTTCAGTCATTAATCGTTATTAACAAACAGCTGTAGTTGATAATGACAAGTTGAGTTCTTTGTGCTTTGCACTGAATAGGTGCCTAGGGAGTTTTAAATAAAAGGGCGGGGGATGAGGGTGTGATTGAACAGTTTTGTGGTTTACTCTCCACTTGTTTCATATGAAGATTTGCTTTCTTATCCAAATATGATTTTCACAGCACAGAAATCAGAGAATGGCCGAAGATCAGTCTATTGTAGGTAGGAGACGCATTTATTATGATCAGCATGGAAGTGAGGCACTTGTTTGTAGTGACAGTGAAGAAGATCTCGGAGAAGCAGAAGCAGCAAAACACGAATTTACTGAGGGTGAAGATCGTGCTCTATGGTAAGTATAAATTTGATACTAGACTACTATAATCATACCTAATTATTGCAAAAGAAATTTTTTGTAGAGCTCCTACTACTTCAAATATGTCTATGAGAGGTGTGATCTGCACTTTTTATCATCATCGTTAAACAAACAATTCAAGGCCGGTCTCATGATCTGTAAGAAAGATTAGTTGGAATCCACCATTTGGATATACCTTTTCCATCCTTGTGCTCTCTTATCACTTCATCTATGTAACTTTTGGCTTTCCTCTTCTGTTTTTAGTATCTCATAGACTTATACTCATTCTCTCAATTTTTCAGTCCGTCACACCAACATTTGTATGTTGTACATGTCCATATCATGCTGGATGATTTTCTCTCATATTGGCTTTCTTCAGTGCTACATAGATTAGATAATCTTGTTTGTTATCTTATCACTTCTGGCGTTAGTGCACAGAAAACACAATCTTTTTCTTTTTAAGCACGTTGTCTCTTAATAGTCCAATATTGAGTCTCATACCGTCATACATCATGGAGGGGCCTATAGTATGCCTATAAAAATTTGATGTTGCAGTATTGAGTGAGAAATTTGAATTCCAGAGTTTCAGCTTGAAGAAGAAGTGGAACACCTATTTCTAATTATTGAAATTTGTGCTGGGGAAAGTAATCAGAGAGTGCGAAGAGGGCAAATCTAAAATATCCTATAAGTGAAAACTGGTGGTAGTAATACTCAGAGATCAAGTCCATTGACAGTGTGCTTATTCTAGTATTTACCACTTATGAAGCTTCCATACTGTATATGGTCTTGCTAGTTGCTATGAAGTTTCTTCAGCACAAGTGAAATCTATTAATAATATAGAAGATGTTTATTGTCTAATCTCAGTGATGTCCAACTTCAATCAAAGCCGGTTTAAGTTTTTTTTTTTTTGTTGGTTCCTTTTGATAGGATGGCTCTCGAGGACCATGGCCTAGATGAGCAAGCACTGAACATTGCGAGTCAGTTTATTGGAGTGACTAGTACAGAAATCGCGGTACTCTGGATTAGGATAAAAACATTTCTGTTATCTCTGTCACCAACACTATTTACTTTTTTGTCGTTTAAATTTTCTGAATTATTTCTGGTATTGCTAGAGATTATTGTATTTGAAATTTGTAGGAGCGCTACAGTACGCTCAAGGAAAAATTCCATGAGAATCATGAGCTGAACTTCAAAGATTCTGGGGAGTCTGGATGTGAAAGGGGCATAAAGTTGGATAAGAGCCTTAGTGCTGCTCTAGACTCTTTCGATACCCTTTTTTGTCGTCGTTGTTTGGTACTGGGTTTCTGACAATTGCTGGTTTTAGATTATCTGTTTAAGATAATATTCTGACACTGATATAATTTCTAACTGCATCATTTCAATGCGTTTATTATTTGAATCCAACAGTTATTTGACTGTCGACTGCATGGCTGTTCTCAAACTTTGATTAATCCTGTAAGTAGCAGATTTGTTTATGTTTTAGGTTTCCCTCTTTTACCATTAATCTTATTATACTGCATCTGACAGGGTGAAAAGCAGACGTATTGGTCTGAATACGAAGATGACAGAAAACCCTGCAGTGATCAGTGTTACCTCCAGGTATGAGTGGTTTATTATTTTTGAGATAACGAGATCAATGTTTTATTTACTAACTTATCTACTGTTCTTTAATTTTTTTTTATATGATGATTTCTTTTATCTTTGTGCTAACATCATTCAGAATATGTCCAGCATCTTTCTATTGAAATCCCAAATTGTTTACTGGGCAGAGTTTGTAAGCTCGTCAGTGAATGTCTGAAATCAAAGGGACTTGTGTAACCTTTTTTACAATCAGGGCTACTGTGAAGCCTAGAATAAGACTATAATACTCCCCCTGTCCCACATAAAACAGGCTCCACAATCTCAACACCATCCCCTCACTGAATCTCTCGCGTTAGTAAACCATGTGGTGAAACTCTTCTGTGCATTTTGCATATGCCATTCAGCAAAAAGAATTTTTGGGGATTGAATGATTACATGTACCCAGGTTCATACTTTTGTTTCGAAAATTAGCATGGTATATTGACTATTGCCCTCTTGAACCTCCTCATGGTTTTGAAATAAGTGTCTCATTTCGATTTCTGCATGTATTGTCAGTTTCATTCCCATGAATATGCTTGCAGGTAAGAGTTCTGAAAAACTTTTCAGAACGTTCAGTTAGTTGTGATTGGCATGAGACGAAAGTTATGTCTTTAGAAGAGAGTGGGAGGGTGATTATGGACAGTGATGCTGACAAGCCAAAAGCTGCTGAGGAGTCCAACTGCACACAAGTTGCAGAAACAGTGACACCTGTTAGTACTTCTGAAGATGCTGCTGAAGCTTCTAATAGTAACTTGGATGACACTGCGGAGGTTATAGACACCGGAGACCATGTGGGAAAGCGAAAGATCTTACAACATGCTAATGCTGCACAAGATACTTCAGCAAATGCTCAAAAGGAATTTCAGGATTCTTCGAGTAAAAGACAGAGGAAACTATTGCCTTTGGATGTAGTTGCTGCAGCTAGTGGAGCCATTCCAAGTTTGGATCACAATTCCACTGGTGTTATCAAAAAAATTGACCTTCATATAATTGGAAAAAACACTCCATGTGAATCTACTGTACACATGTCAAAGGAAAGCGTGGATGTTACCGTAGATGAAGCCAAAGACATTGCAGAAGTTCGTGAACCAAGCTCGTCTTCTCCAGGAGGTGATCTTGGACGGATTGCAATCGGTTCGGAGTGGAAACCATTTGAGAAAGAACTATACTTGAAGGGAGTGGAGATGTTTGGGAAAAACAGGTATGGGTTTCCAATTTATGCAACATTTTCCTCTGCTTAATTAGTCTTGGATGAACATTGAGAATTATGGTTGAGAATTAGTGTTGACTTTCTTTTCTTGATTTCTTTTAATTTAATAGAATCCATGGACCATAAGACCTGTGATTTATTCATTCAGGGACCCCATCATAATTGACATTTGTCCAAAAGCATTTGATGTACTTGATACATAGTTATTTTACATTTTGTTTTATTCTTCTTGCGGTTCTGTGTGCTAACATATGTTTCCACTCAATTACTTGATATACCTCTGCTCTTTTCAGTTGCCTTATAGCCAGGAATTTGCTCTCGGGCTTGAAGACTTGTATAGAAGTATCGAACTACATATGTGGCAGTGGAGCTACAGCGCCTCATAGATCTCTTGCACCAAGTCTATCTCTAGAAGAATATGGGAAGAGTGAAACAGAGAATATGGTGTGCATATGCATTATCATAATTTCCCCGTCCTTTCCTTCAAGAAAGTCTTATGGCCATTTTAAAAGGCATTTGGAGATTATTTGAAGTTTGCACAGTATATTGAACAATCTCTGTGTTCTTCGCATTATTAAATTTCACAGGCAGTTCTGGAAAGCAAATTCTTGCCATTTATATATCCTACCTTTTGCTATTTCAGGAGCAAGAGATGCCAACAAGGTCACGTTTATTTCGTAGAAGGGGCAGAACACGAAAGTATTCCTGGAAGTCTGCAGGCCATCCATCAATTTGGAAAAGAATTGCTGATGGGAAAAGCCAGTCATGTAAGCAGTACTCCCCATGTGAATGCCAATCTATGTGTGGAAAGCAATGCCCTTGTCAACACAACGGAACATGCTGTGAAAAATATTGTGGGTATGTTGAATTGCGTTTCAATTAGGTATTTCTGAGTATGTTCAATGCATTTCAGTTTAGTTTCTGGTCATGATGGTTAAAGTTTATTCTGGATTGCAAATTCATTACTCGTTTTCCTATCTATTTTATTTTGTTAACCATTAATTCATTTGATTTCTTGGATTACGCAATCACATTGTTTATTTTGGATAGTCTTTTTGAATCCTTTTCGGTAGAAGAGGAAATTTGCATCTCTTTTAATAAATTTGTTGAGTACTATCAAAATTTGGATTATGCAAGCTACAATTCTCCAGGTGCTCAAAGAGCTGTAAAAACCGGTTTCGGGGATGCCATTGTGCAAAGAGTCAATGCAGAAGCCGGCAATGTCCATGTTTTGCTGCTGGACGTGAATGTGACCCGGATGTTTGTCGAAACTGCTGGGTTAGGTATTAAATTTGTCTTCATGCTTGCTTCGTGAATACTAGTGTAATAGATGTTTGGAACGTCATGTTAAAAGGTTTTCCCCTAATTATATGGCTAATCATGGGTTTCAATCAGTTTTTGGTATCCCTCAAGGATTTGTGAATAAACATATATACATTTATGTGCTACATTGGTATCCTAAAAGAGTGTGTCTTAGTTAAGAACTGAAAATTCATTAGAAACAGATACTCTGATGATGGTATATAACTTAAGATGGACGAAGGAATAATATGATATTACTTTGTATAATACCGAGCATTTCTGCCGCATTTATGAGAAGCACATTATCTGGGATGTGAGACATCTCTAATGGGTATGTTAGGCATTCAGCCATTCACATCAACTCAAGTTGGTGGATGAGGTCTTACTGCTAAGGTTAGGACTTAGGAACCAGCATCTTCGTTTGTATGTGGAGGTAGTTATGTTATTTATGCTTGTTAGGGCTGATTTATGTCCTCGTGTTGGAGGCCTATTAGTTTAATGGAGGTTTTCTTTTCATACTTTCCATTTTCCGTTTCTTCTTTTTTTGGCTGATTTCTTTCTTAGGGTTTGGAAGGGCCTGGGGTAGAGGGGCGCTGTACTGGATAGTTAATCATTCTCATATCTTTTCATCGTCTGAGAATAGTTTTGAAGATAGACTAGTCACTTGCAGAACAATTCATATATATACAGTATTTTATATCCTATTTTGACAATGATGATGTGATTGGATGAAATATTCCGGGTATGGCGTTGGTCTTTTTTGGTTTGAGAACTCTCCCCTTTTTCATGCGCTTGAATTGTTCCCTGATTAGACAAGGAATGATTTTTTTTATTTTAGTGTTGGGAGTTCCCTGCGTCTCTGGCATTGCGTTTATGTAATCCATGCTTATATGCAGTTGTGGAGATGATTCATTAGGTGAGCCACCAAGGCGAGGGGATGGCCAATGTGGAAACATGCAGCTTCTTCTTAGGCAGCAGCAGAGGGTGAGTACTTCAGAAACTTTTCTTTGAAAATTTGATGGTTAACTAAAAGCTCTGCTGTGGTGTTTCCTCCTCTTTCTCTCTCTCTCCCTCTCTATTTTTTCCTTCTTTCCTTTTTCTCCCTTTTCTTTTCCAATCTTAGATCCTCTTGGCAAAGTCTGACATTGCTGGATGGGGAGCCTTTCTAAAGGTAAGTGGAAGTTTGTCTTGCCTTTCATTAATTGAGTAACAATGGTGTTTTAATGAGCTGCATGATCTGATTTCAGAATCCAGTCAACAAAAATGATTATCTTGGGGAGTACACCGGTGAATTGATTTCTCACAGAGAAGCAGATAGGCGTGGAAAAATGTATGATCGTGCAAATTCCTCGTTCCTTTTTGACTTGAATGATCAGGTAGTTGATGCTCATCTATGATGCCGAAAATGACATGCTAATGAAAATAAAATAAAATAATTTGACATCTGTTGGATTGAGAAATTACAAAAATTGTGATATGTCAGAACACTACATTTTGGGCCAGAGCGTGACTTCTTTAGCATAAGAACATCAGAGTCGTGATTTGAGATCTTAAATCTTCTGCTTTCTCTGCAGTATGTTCTTGATGCTTATCGTAAAGGAGACAAGCTGAAATTTGCAAACCACTCGTCTAACCCCAACTGCTATGCCAAGGTATACATGTTTGGTTATTTCCCTATGGGGCCAGTTATCGTTGGTTAATATGTTGGATTTGAAGGTAATGCTTGTGGCCGGAGATCATCGAGTTGGCATTTTTGCCAAGGAGCATATCGAAGCCGGTGAAGAGCTGTTCTATGACTATCGCTATGGTCCTGATCAAGCGCCTGCATGGGCTCGGAAACCCGAGGGTTCCAAGAGAGATGATACTTCAGTGTCCCAAGGCAGAGCAAAGAAGCACCAATCCCATTGATGAGGTGCTGTCAATGTTTTGTTTTGTATATTCAGAGCATGTGTTCTGTGCTTCTTCCAGTATTCTTCCGGCTCACTTGTGTCGGCTACGAGGAACGGAGATCTTCATTGTGGGAACTGGGAATCCAGTACTACCTATTCATGAAGCATTTATATATTTATGTTGAATTGTTCTCCAAGACATAGATGTCAAGCAATAATTTTCATCAGACTTTGTGATTTAATTTAGCAATAAGCTGGAGATTTTCTGGCAGTACTCTAATAGAGAAACATACATATAGCTGTTTGTTTGAAAAGGTTGGTAATGTTAAAAGGGATTGTGTGTACTGTTAAAGACTTAAAGTTTGATCGTGATGATAATAAATGAAATTATATTGGTATTATTATTTTTAATATTATATATATATATATATATATTTTTTTTGAAATATTGCGGGAAAATATGTTTTTACTTGGAATTGAACATTGGTATCGTGTAACCCAGCCGATTGCCAACCGAACCATCACTGGTTGGCAATATTTTATACTTTCAGATAACTGGGAAAACCGAAAAACACATTAGATCTTACAAAATATGGGCCTATATTGGAGGTCAGCCTTGAGCCAGTCTTAGTAGTTGTCTTAAATTGGGCCAACATTAGGTCCATTTTAAGTTCCTTAAATGTCCATTATCAATTGGCCCAGACGTGCGGCCCAATGAATATTGCTTTGGGCCTTTGGCTTCGATCTCCTCGATTGATGTTTATATTTCCAATAAAATATCTCAAACTCGGTGTTACGTGGAAGGAAACAATTGGTGGTGACCCGATAAGAAATATGTGTTCGAGAACAACAAAAACCTGCAGTTATATGTTATCTCCTTATCACTTTCGAACGTGCAACACCACCATTACAAGCAAACTTAGCTGTTGTTGAACAATGGCAACAATGGCAACTCTCAACCTCTCAACTCCAAGAGCAGCTAGGACGCCAGACTATGCCAAGGCTCAATCCTTTGGGAGTCCATGTATTCTTAACCAGCCATGGAAGAGGTGGCAAGTCGGACCGGGTCGAATTCAGATGCGACCCGTGAAGGCAGCCCCGGAAGGGATATCAGAGAAAGTGGAGAAGAGCATTAAGGAAGCGGAGGAGGCGTGCGCTGGTGACCCGGTGAGCGGTGAGTGTGTGGCGGCGTGGGACGAGGTGGAGGAGCTAAGCGCGGCGGCGAGTCACGCAAGGGACAAGAAGAAGGTGTCAGACCCGTTGGAGGACTACTGTAAGGACAACCCCGAGACTGACGAGTGTCGCACCTACGAGGACTGATTAGTAATTTTCTCACCCATGTTCCAGTTATGTCTGGTTAAACTAGTATCGGTAAACTTATTATTGTAAGATAACGATCCGATAGTAAAGTTTAAATCAGAATTGAAATCACATTCCTGTGCGATATGTATATGTATTTGATAGATGATTTACACAAAACTATCAGAAGTAAAAATCACAGCCTTCATTGGGATGATTGATGACACTTAATCTAAATCCTGAGAGGACCCATTTGAAAAGTCTTGCTATTAAACTTTTGTTTGATTCATAATAATCATATTGAGCTGGCGCAATCCTATAGGTTTTAGTTTCAGGATTTGTTCATTTGGAAAAGGATCCTTATCCGTAATTAGGGGCGGCAAAAAACGATTACCGGTCAGAGGAGACAAGATATTTAAGAAATATTATTTATATGTTTAGATAAGTGGTTTGAATTTTGTTCTTATTTCATTATAGAATAATAATTTAATCCGAAGAAACAAAAAACCTGAACTTATTTTCGAATCTGACAAAATTTATTTTTAGATCCAAATTTTGGACATATAAGTTCAAATTTAAATTAATTCGGGGGTCGATTTGTTTTGCAACCCTTAATTCTTAATTGGTAGGTATACAATGTAGCATCTAGAAGGATATACTTTGGTAATTCAATCCAAATACATGGGTACACAATAATATGACACGTGAAAAAGCAGGATATACATGACAGGAAAGACGCCTAAGCCTAACTTTTGGAGACGATAAAATGGAAAAACCTAGACACGAATCTTCCACCATGGATAAACCCCTCAACTACCCGCACAGTAGTATCTTATTCAATTTAAAGTAGCGCAATTAATGTCTAGAAAATGATGGCGTAATTAAGCCACGCATGAGCAGAGGGAGAGACCAAAAGATTTCTGATCAAAAGGAACGAATCAATATAAAACAAAAACCATCCAAACATGAGAGAACTACCAAAGTTATGAACATTGATAGAAAACCAGATGCACCTATCCTGGGAAGAATGGTGCTTTTAATACAATCTTAAATGGAAAGCACAACTCCTACAAAAGGACTGATAACGAACAAGCAACGAAAAAAGACAGCAATACACTCTTCCTTGCAAGACCAATGAGAGAATGATCAATCATCAATACTGGAACATTTCAGAAGAGGCCATAATGGGCTGTAATGGGCAAGGAATTTGCCATGGCTTCAACAGAGGATCAGGAATCTCTGGAATATCCAGGGCCATTCCGCTGACTTCCTCGACAATATGCAGCACAGAATTCAGAGACCGCAGCCTATCAGTCAATTCCATCGCTTGAGCTCTCAAAACGTTGTTGGCGGACTCAATCTCCACGTACCGTTGTGTGGCAGCATTGATACTCTGTGTGAGTTGATTGTTCTCGTTCTGCAATTGGCTAACTTCAGTAACCAGATCCCCCAGCTGCTTCTGCTTCCTCATCCGTGAACGCCTAGCCGATTCACGATTCGAGATCATCCTCTTTCTCTTCCTTTCATCGATCATTGCGTCACGAGGATCGCTGTCAGATCCCGAGCTGGTTACAGGTCTTTGCTTGGATGGCATTATCGGTTTTTAAATTCGTTTTCTTAATAAATCGGATATTAAAACTAATCTAAATGATCCAAATTTCCAGAGCCAGAACAAGAATCAAAGAAAAAACGTAGAACCAGTAGAGAAACACAACCGAGAAAGAGTGAAGAATTCGAATTCGACGCATCAGGATTGCACCGTTCATAAAAAATCAAGAATCATGGGTTCTCTTTTCTGAAAACCCCCAATTTCCACACCTAAATTGAAGAAACGGAGACGAAAAAAAATTTAAGATGAAATCTCAAACACAAAAGCCCTAAATCTGGATCAGATCTGAAGATTCAAACAGAAAAAAACCACGAGCACAGATTAAAAAAAAAATGCTTGCGGAGATTGCAAGAGAAGAAACAGGAGAAGAGAAGAATACTTAGCTGGCGGCCTTGAAAATAACGAAACGCGCAGACAGAAGAAAAATGATTCAAAAAGAAAAGCGAGAGGAAGAAGGTATTACAAGGGGGTGAAAGGTTGTTTTTATAGATAAAATCTGAGGGTGTTTATGGCATTTCATCTTTCCTTTCGGATGATGCTGGAGTGTTGTGGACCTCAGGGTGTCGGTGTAAAACGCTGGCGTATGGAATGATGCCAGCTGCGCATACCTGCCTTTTAAGGCACTTCAACGGATCTCTTCATGATCTTTTGGAATATTCTTCGGCGATTCTTTTACTCGGTCCAAACGAGGAAGCACCTAACGATTTATTTATAGATAGCCGAAGTTTCCCAAATGGAACGATAAAGTTGGAAGGAAAGTATACATATACCTACCAAATGAATATACCAAATCCAAAATCTAGTACTGACAAACAAAAAAAATCAACAAAATCAAAATGGAATTGTTTCATCGATTTTTTTTTAAAAAAAATTGTTACACATTTTCTATTAAAAACTATCAAGAATCTGATCCAGAATCAAAAAATCGATCAATAATTGATTTAACGATTTGATCAACACAACAATTTTCCTATGCGCTGAATAGCAAATAACCATATTTGTGGGCTTTTAATCTTGGACCTCCATTATTTAACAAACAGATTTGATCATTTCAGACTTCACTCACCTGTAAATCCTCTATAATGCAGTCCCGCACATCCTTTTTCCTCCTCTATCCCGCAGCCCCGCATCTCCTCTTCTTTTGCAACTCCTCTTTCGATGATGAGGGTACGAGTTACGTTTGAAATAGAGGTACAAGTAGCTGTTTAGCAACCCTAAATGCGTCCATCGAAGCCTGCACCTCTTATGTAGACGCTAATCGAAATCAAGGCCGCAATATCGCCTCTCAACGCCGTCCGATTGTGTTGATTTCATTGTAAACGTGTTAGTGTCTTGGATTTTAAATTTATTTATTTTGGATTGATTCTAATATAGATAATTCTTAATTAAAGAATTATCATTTAATTAATTCTCATATCTGTCAGCTTAATTAGTTAATTCGTTTCCTTGATTAAAGAGATGTCATACATCTTCTTCTTAGCGGTAGTTACAGCCTTCAATTGCGTAAGCTATAGCTGTGCTGCATTTCTATTCTTCTCTGTTCTTCTATAAATTAAATGCTTAATTAATTTTGTTTGAAAGCGATAACACAAACAGAATTTTTATTTTTATTTTTTGCTCTTGAGGAATGTCTCTATGACTCTGAACTACTGTTATACTGACCCATGTCTATCTTTTGATGGGGGAGAGATGCCATAGAACTGCTGAATTATTATCGAAGGCATCAGTGGTCTCCAACCAGCATCCGTCAAACAAGACGGATAATCAGTAAAGGCACCATCTTTCATACTCACACTTCACATTTGCATATAAGGAGGTGTGGCTTCGATGGACAAGGAGGCGGCTTCACTGGGCTGACGGTGACTTGCGTGGGCTGAGGTGCGGCGGTTGTGGACAGCTTCGATGGGCTTAGGTGCGACGACAATGGACGGACGGTGACTTACGCGGCTTCGATGGACAGAGGAAATGTATCAGATTAGATACGGGTGAGCTAAAGAATAGAGAAACAAATCCTGTGCATCAAATCTATTCGTCAAAGAATGGAGGGCCAAGATTAAAAGTCTGCAAAAGTTTATTTGTGGTTGAGCGTACAAGAGAAAAATCATATTGATGAACATATGTCAAAAATTTAATGAAAACTGCCCGTTGATATTGACACCACTACCAAAATATCTTAATTTGGCGAAATTTGGGACAAGAAATATCAATAGAAATACAACGAAGACATACTCTGGAATTTTCTAATTAACAAGTTTTTTTAAAAAAAAATTGTATAATCGAAAATTAGGTGGCGGGGTGCACGTGGGAATATTCCATTTTTTTTGGGTAAATGCGTGGGAAGTCATTTTATAGGACAAACTTTAATTTGCAAAAAATTAGTAATGAACCTCTTTAATCGTGGTCTTATACGGTTATACCGGACATGCACCGGCTGAACTATAAAATAATTCACATATCTGTATAAAAATAGTTATCTTCTTTATCGTTAGATTAAGTGTTTTAATATTCACTATTAAAAAAAATACGTAAATATTTTTTTCTCTAACTAATAATTTAATGTCATTTGTTTCACTATAAGAATTTTGCGAATTATCGACAAATTTTTTTCTCGGTAATATTAATTACTAATGGAAATTTTTTGTTAAAACCCTCGTGAGTAATCTAAACATTGAAGGGGAAAATTTTGTTAGTAATTATCGACGAATTATTTATGTTGGTAAATATCGACAAAAAACTCATTGGTAATTCGTCGGAAAAAAAGAAAAAATCATCGATAATATGTTGACAAAAAATACAAAAATTAAATTTCGTCTGTAATCCGTCTGCAAAAAAAAAAATTTAATTCCGTAGGCAATCCATATGCAAAAGAAAAAACTGTCAGCAAAAAATAATAATAAAATTATTACAATTGCTCTGTTAAATTTTTCATTAAATATGCAAAATTTTTATACCCATTTTTCTCATATGCTTTTCATAATAATTAAAAAAAATATTTGTGAATGTTATTGAGTCAACGTTCACGTATCGCGTATTAAAATGAACTGTATATCATTTAGTCTTTTGATCCAACTGTAATCTAATAAAACCCGACATGTACCATTGCACTGTCTTTTTCTTTATAAGGGAGGATGGACCAGGGTGTGTGCTGTCTTCTTTTGCTGGACCAGTATGAGCCGCAAATAAACCTTTTTAATTATACGGCTATACCGGTTACCGGACACGCACCACTGCACTGGTCTTTTTCTTCATAAGGGAAGGGAGGATAGGCGAGGGTGTCCTGCTGTCTTCTTTTGCTGGACCAGTATGGCCGCAAATGAACCTTTTTAATTATACGGCTATACCGGTTAGGCAACCATAATGGTAAAAGATTTAATGGGCCAACAATTTTATTTTTGGGTCCCATATTTATCTCACAAAAATACAATTTTTTATTCAATCAAATTAGCATAACACAAATTTCAATACTGTCACATCAGCAAAACACATCTCCCAATACAAAACCATTATCCAACCCAACTACTTTCATATCCTTCATACTATCCCATCAAATTTACACCAAAATCAAGACTAGGTCTCACCTTTATTACAAAAAGTCAAGCCACATCATCATTCACATCACCAAAATACATATCTCAATATAACCATATCAACAAAACACATTTTTCAATACAACCACATCAACAAAACACATTTTTCAATACAACCACATCAACAAAACATATTAACTTTGTCGGCCGATTAACTTTTCTCCATTACAATTGCTCTACCGGACATGAACCACTGCACTAGTCTTTTTCTTTATAAGGGAAGGAGGATGGGCCAGGGTGTGTGCTGTTTTCTTTTGCTAGACCAGTATGGGCCGCAGAGGTTGGGTGCGGGCTGCCTCTTCTCGGCTGTCGCTGGGCTGTGCATTTGATTGATGAGCGTTGGGTAGAGCCGTAGAGGGGCTGTGGCATTGGCAACTGGACTGTGGCTTCTTGGAATGGAATGTAGGCTTGGTTTTATTGTTGGGCTTTACTTATCTGGGGTAGCATGAAGCCCACTAGGTCAAGGCCTCAAGGGTTTATGTTTAGGGCTTTAGTTATATGGGGAGGCTTTTCTGTTGAAGGTCCAATTAGATTAATTACGAGAGGAAAGAGCGACGTAGAGGCCAGAGAGAGTAATGACGAACTGATCCTTCAACGGGAAATTTGTGGATTTGACCCATTTTGAAAACCGTTTTAGCTATATAACCCACATTTTAGAATTTTTAAAATCTAACCCTTTTAGTTAAGGAAATGTCATTCATGCCCCTAAAACTCATTTCCCTCCAAAACATCAAATAATATTATTAAAAATAAATAAAACAAAAATATCTAACATAAAAAAACGTAAAAGTATCTTGCACAGTTTCCAAACTTATTATCTCTCATCTTCTTCTTCTCTCTCTTGAAATTTATTCTTTCTTTCATGTTCTTCTTCTCTCTCTTGAACCTTCTTCTTTCTTCTGTGTTTTTCTTCTTCTCTCTTGAACCTTCTTCTTTTCTTCCATCCTCTTCTTTTCGCCATTTCTTGTTTTTCACTTCAACATTCTTCTTCCCCAAAAGAGCACGGACAGTTCAAATAGTGGATTATAATCAAGAAATGATCAAGATGCAACCACAATCGACTGAAAAATTTATTTCAAGCAGCGACTGTTGTTCATCATTTATGCTATATAAGGTCGGTTCTTGTTCGATCTTTTCTCTTTGAAAATGCATGTCCACTTTACTAGTTTACGTTTTAAGGTTTGGAGTGTGGGTGGGGATTAACATCGATTTAATATGGCATTTGATTGTGTTCTGAACAACAGTTACGTTTTTTGGCAGAGGATTTAGAAAAGTGTTTGGTTATGTTCTGTTTAGGTTTTTAAGCCAATGGATGAACATTGTTTAGGTTTATGTTTTGGATATTTATGATAATTACATGGTGGGTTTAGAATAGTTATAACTATTCGGTTTAGAATAGTTTAATAGTGGGTTTAGAAATATTTCAGTTTTTATGTTTTATGTTTAGAATAATTATATTTCAGTTTAAAATGGTGACATTATGGGTTTATAATAGTTACATATTAGGTTTAGAATGATTTAATTGTTGAAGAATTAAGATAATGTTTTGTATTGCAGAATACAATCAAAATCAAATACAAAATTGAAGCTGCACACAGAATTCTCGCTAAAATTGCATTCTTTTGCAGAGTATCATAGTGTTTAAAACAGTGTTACTTTTAGTTTAGAATAACGCTATTAATGTTTATAGCAATGTTACTCTTAGTTAGATTACAGTTATTTTGATATAAAATCATGTTTAGTCACGAACATTGTATTATTTTGTCAACATCGTAATTAATTAATTTGGTTTAGAATAATATCATTTTGTGTTTAGAACTATTATCGTAATATAGTTTAGAATAATATCATATTGGTTTAGAAGAATTTTGCTTAGTTATAAGCTATTATCAAATAAGATTAAAGACATAAAAGTAGCATATTGTTTAGAACAAATGAATATTGTCTGGTATATTTGAATTGCATTCATGCAATAGGTTTAGAATGGTGTTTAATAGGTTTAGAATGATGTTTTTTCGATATAGAACAATTATAATTTCTGTTGAGAATTATATAATTTTTGTTTACAATATTATTTATTTCTATTTATAACTGAATCATTTTTGAACACAATATACATTTTTGTAGGTATGACTGAGGTCGGGATAATTATTCACTATTTTGGGGGGCCGAAAAATGTTTTTGATAAGAAAATTATTACACTCATCATGAGAGTTTTAATCAACCTTGTCTTGATTGCTTGTAACATATGAAAGAATATTAGTCACTTCTAAACCAAAATTTTTGATTTTATAAACTTCATTTTGTTTATGTTCTCAACCATTTTCACTTTTGTTGGCTTAAACACTGATAATGACATGTTTGCACTCATCAACTTCATAAATTTGATAGTTAATACCCCACAAAAACTATATAATTCTGCACATAAATTTTCATCGTTCTAAACCTACAAAAACATCATTCTAAACCAATTAAGCACGATTCTCAACCAAAATTAAAACTATTCTAAACCACGAACATATTACTTTTGAAAATAATAATCAGTATTGTACCATACAAAATACTCAATTAACTATAAGATTTAATAGTTTGTCAATCAAAATAAACCCCTTTTCTAAATCAGAACACAACATAGAATGCTTATATAGTGCTCAACAAATTAATTTACTGTTTTCCATGACTAGGATTTGACTAAAGAAATGCAAGAATGCAATTCAAATATACCAGACAATATTCATTTGTTCTAAACAATATGCTACTTTTATGTCTTTAATCTTATTTGATAATAGCTTATAACTAAGCAAAATTCTTCTAAACCAATATGATATTGTTCTAAACTACATTACGATAATAGTTTTAAACACAAAATGATATTATTCTAAACCAAATTAATTAATTACGATGTTGACAAAATAATACAATGTTCGTGACTAAACATGATTTTATATCAAAATAACTGTAATCTAACCAAGAGTAACATTGCTATAAACATCAATAGCGTTATTCTAAACTGAAAGTAACACTGTTTTAAACACTATGATACTCTGCAAAAGAATGCAATTTTAGCGAGAATTCTGTGTGCAGCTTCAATTTTGTACTTGATTTTGATTGTATCCTGCAATACAAAACATTATCTTAATTCTTCAACAATTAAATCATTCTAAACCTAATATGTAACTATTATAAACCCATAATGTCACCATTTTAAACTGAAATATAATTATTCTAAACCTAAAACATAAAAACTGAAATATTTCTAAACCCACTATTAAACTATTCTAAACCGAATAGTTATAACTATTATAAACCCACCATGTAATTATCGTAAATATCCAAAACATAAACCTAAACAATGTCCATCCCTTGGCTTAAAAACCTAAACAGAACATAACCAAACACTTTTCTAAACTCTCTGCCTAAAAACCTAACTGTTGTTCAGAACACAATCAAACGCCATATTAAATCGATGTTAATCCCCACCCACACTCCAAACCTTAAAACGTAAACTAGTAAAGTGGACATGCATTTTCAAAGAGAAAAGATGGAACAAGAACCGACCTTATATAGCATAAATGATGAACAACAGTCGCTGCTTGAAATAAATTTTTCAGTCGATTGCGGTTGCATCTTGATCATTTCTTGATTATAATCTACTATTTGAACTGTTCGTGCTCTTTTGGGGAAGAAGAAGGTTGAAGTGAAAAACAAGAAATGGTGAAAAGAAGAGGATGGAAGAAACGAAGAAGATTCAAGAAAGAAGAAGAAAAACACAGAAGATAGAAGAAGGTTCAAGAGAGAGAAGAAGAATATGAAAGAAAGAATAAATTTCAAGAGAGAGAAGAAGAAGATGGGAGATAATGAGTTTGGAAACTGTGTAAGATATTTTTACGTTTTTTTATGTTAGATATTTTTGTTTTATTTGTTTTTAATAATATTATTTGATGTTTTGGAGGGAAATGAGTTTGAGGGCATGAATGACATTTCCTTAGCTAAAAGGATTAGATTTTAAAAATTCTAAAATGAGGGTTACATAGCTAAAATGATTTTCAAAATGGGTCAAATCCACAAATTTCCCTCTTTCAACACATCTGTTCAAAGTTTCCAGGGAAATTTGGCAAAGTAACCCGTTTTGCAATGTTTTTTTGCAAAGTAACTCTTTTTCTAGAAAACATAAATTGTAGCCCTTTTGACCAATGAAAGGTCTCAAATGCCCTCAGTGCACGATTTGCCATGAAAACAGCTTATTTCTCTTTCTCCTTTCCGACGTTGGCAGCAGCTGCAGACCATGAGCACAGCTTCCCATTTCCGACCGTCAAATGCATTGTCGTGAGTTGATTTCGGACAGATTATGCTCTGCATGTGCGCTAAAATTGTTGGATTCGAAGCTGGAAACTCGTTCAGACAAGCTACATACTCGTTTTGAGCAAGATTGAGACCCGATTACCATCTAGGTGGCTTGTTTCATGCTTACACTTAGGACAGGTCAGATCTATCTTGAACACTCTCTAATCTATGTAATGCGTTGTGTTTATCACTTGCTACCTACACTGTGGAAGTTGTCATTTTGTTCGGGCATAAAAATCGTGTAGTTGTTGAATGCATATATTCTGTTATTGTGAAGAAATGCAGGTTTGTTTTCTGGATTGTGATTGATTATAGTTGTTGAATACATATATTCTGTTTAGGTTTTGTTTAGAAAAGAGTAAAATTATGTTTAGAATAGTGTGAATTATGTTTAGAATAGTGTGAATTATGTTTAAAATGGGTTACAAAGAGTAAAATCACGTTTTAGAATATTGTGAATATTGTTTATAATAGTCTCATTTGTATTTAGAACAGTGTACATTATGTTTATTATGCTGTTTAGAATTTTGTTATTTATATTGTGTGCTTGTCCATTTTATTATATTGAATACATATTATACATTCTTGTAGGAATGAAAGAGCTGAGCATTTTGATTCAGTATTTTGGTGAGTGGGAAAAAAATGGCATGCACTAC
Organism: Euonymus europaeus; assembly: GCA_963580455.1. Taxonomy (NCBI): domain Eukaryota; kingdom Viridiplantae; phylum Streptophyta; class Magnoliopsida; order Celastrales; family Celastraceae; genus Euonymus; species Euonymus europaeus. The sequence continues at coordinate 2,612,336 of OY756964.1, forward strand.
ACATATAAAGGTGGGAAGAGTAAGGCTATTATAGTCTCAGAGCTAATTTCTTATGCTCAATTAGTCGATAAAGTCCGTGATATTACAAAGCTAGAGCGTTATAGACATGATATTCAGATGAAGTACCTTTACAATGTGCGTTGTCCAACCGAGCCTGTTGAGATTGAAGGAGATGATGATGTTCGTTGTTTCATTTGGTGTAATATGGATAGAAGTATTCCGGCTACATCTCTATGCATATCTTCAAATACTAGAGGTAATAATGATGTTTTTGGGGATAACATACGAAGTATACAACATAGTGATGACATGCTTAATTGTGTAGAAGGAATTGAAGAATTTCCTGGTCTTGGATTCAGTAGAAACAACGAGACAGTGCCGAACATTGATGGAGTAGAACCACATAACAATGAACCTACCGTTCATCTATATGCTGATGATTTTGATGATCGAACTAATGAGGCAGCCTATGATATATCAGATGATGCAGTTGATGATGCATTCCTTGAAGCAGTTGATTATGCAGTCGACGAGTTTAATAATGCTCGGAATAATCATGAAGCAAATACATCCCATTCTTGCCCCAGCTATCCTTCGATAAATTGTGCACTCATGTCCAATATTCAGTCCGACGAAAGTGTAGAGGTTTTGAGAGTTGGTGACATTTTCACAGACAAGAAGACATTGTATAAAAGGCTGTGCAAGTACGCGGTGAATAAACACTTTCAATTCAAAGTTATGAAGTCTACCAAAACTCTATTTGTGGTTCGATGCTCTGTTGATGAATGCAAATGGCGGATACGAGCCACTGCAATGAAAGACGTCTCCTTATTTCAGATTAAGAAGTTCCGTGATGTTCATGCCTCGTCTAATTGTCTTACTTTCACTGAGAATCGACAAGCAACAAGCTCGTTGATTGGTGATTGCATAAAGTCTAAATATGAGAAAGTTGGTCGAATTTATAGGCCGAATGATGTGATTCAAGATTTTCAAAAGGAGAACGGTGTCAAGTGTAGTTACTGGAAAGGGTGGAAGGCCAGAGAATGTGCACTTAATTCTATATATGGTACTCCAGAAGAAGGATATGCTCAGCTGCCACAATTTTGTCAGATAATTCAGTTAAAAAATCCAGGTACTCAAAACACTGCTGAACTTCAAATTTTAGTTTAGAATAGTTATTTGTGCGTTTAGAATAGTATTCATTTTGTTTAGAACTGTGTTATTTTTATAAGAATTGTATTCATTTAGTTTATAATAGTGTTTTTCTGTTTAAAGTAGTGTTCATTATGTTTAGAACAAAGTTGTTTGGGTTTAGAGTATTAATTTTGGCGAGAATATTGTTGTTTGTATTTAGAATAGTATTCATTTTGTTTATGACTGTGTTGTTTGCGTTTAGAATAGTATTAATTTTGGCGAGAACGGTGTTGTTTGTATTTAGAATAATATTCATTTTGTTTATAACAATGTTTTTGTGTTTAGAATAGTACTCATGTTTTTGAGAACAGTGCTGTTTGGGCCAGTAATAATAATCATGGCTTTTTAGAACCGTCTTGTTTGTCTTTACAATAGCAATCATTTTGTTTAAAACGTTGTTCTTTATGTTAAGAATCTTGATCATTCTGTTTAGAACATTGTTGTTATTGTTTAGAATTATCTGAAAACTGAATAGAGTTCCATGTGCAACAGGTACGATAACTCACATTGAATATGACTCCCAGAATCGATTTAAATTCTTTTTTTTGGCTCTTGGCCCTTGCATAAGAGGGTTTATTACGTGCATGCGGCCTGTACTATGTGTTGATGCAACTCATTTGAAGAGCAAATTTAAGGGGGTGCTATTCCTTGCGAATGCTCTTGATGGTAATAACCAAATTTACCCATTAGCCTTCGGTATTGGTGATTCAGAAAACGATGCCTCATGGGGATGGTTCTTTGAGAAATTACGTGGGGTAATCGGTATTATACCCAATCTGGCTATTATATCTGACCGAAATAAGAGCATAGAGAATGGTGTGAAGCGTGTTTTCCCTGAAGCATTTCATGGGGCTTGCATGTATCACATTGGACAAAATATGAAGGCCAAAAAGTTTCCTGAATATGCTGTTAATATTTTCTACAAAGCTGCTAAGTGTTATGGTGTTTCAGAGTTTCAACATGTGATGTGCCAGCTGAGACAATTTGAAGAGGGGAGAGTCTATAATTATTTGCAAGCTGCAGGATTTGAGAGATGGGCTAGGGCATATTGTCCTGTGGATCGTTATACTATCATGACGACTAACATTGCCGAGAGTGTGAATGGGGTTTTGAAAGAGGCTCGCTTGTTACCAATAACGAAGCTGATGAAGTATCTAGTTGAAATGTTACAAAGATGGTTTCACGAGCGTCGAGAGAAAGCACTTGCCATGAAAAATGACCTCACAGACTTCCATGAAGACATCATCCAAGCTCGACGGCTGAAAGCTAGCCGAATGACGGTTGAACCCATAAGTGTCCATGAGTACCATGTAAGAGATGATGACGTGGGAGTCCAAGTGGATTTACAACGCAAAAGTTGCTCATCCAGGGTATTTGACATTGATCATCTTCCATGCACCCATGCTTGTGCAGCAATTTCTGCTAGGAATTTGGCAACGACGCCTTTGTGTTCAAAGTACTATACGACAGATATGCTTGTGCTCGCTTATGCTGAGCCTATCTATCCCGTCGTCAGCACCGATGAGACTGTTATAGCTCCGGAAATTGTTAGCCCGTTACCTCCAGAACGTGTTGTTCTAGCAGGACGTCGGAAAATATAAAGAATAAAATCAAAAGGTTAGTGTGTTACCTAATAATATTATTGGAATAAAGGTTGAAATGATTTATTTCTGTTTAGAAGCTTTTACATTCTGTTAGAAACAATTTATAATATTCTGCATTATGATTGTATTAGTTTTTATTGTGGTTTGGAATAGCTTTAATTCTGTTTAGAAGCTTTTACATTCTGTTAGAAACAATTTATAATATTCTGCATTATGATTGTATTAGTTTTTATTGTGGTTTGGAATAGCTTTAATTATGTTTAGCACAGTTTACATTCTGTTTTGAAAGTTTTGTAAATCTCCACATTATAATTGATTAGTTTTCATTGTCGTTTGGAATAGCTTTATTTCTGTTTAGCACAGTATACATTCTTTTTAGAATAGATTTCATTATGGTTTTAACGGTTTATTATAGTTATGTAATATATGTACAATTGTTGGCATTTTGTTTAGAATTTTTTTAATTCTGGTTAGAATGGTTTGCATAATATTTAGAATTGTTTGCTCAATTCGCAGGGGAAACATCAATGCCTAGAATGTGCAGTAGGTGCAAGCAACGTGGTCACAACAGACAGACATGTAAGGAGCCTACGCCATTGCATCCAACAAATAGGTATGTCATATCAATGGGAGTATTGGCCTTTCTTTCCAAATGTAATTTTTTAACCTAAAATATTAACCGTACTTGCCTTTTTGCATCTTGAACAGGTAATGAACGAGAAATGCGTGAATGAATAACACTTGTATTTTTTATTTAGTAAGACATTATTTTTCCCACACCCAACAAGTACTGTGTTATTTGGAAACAATAGTCAAGTATTTGTCAGAATGTGTCGGTTTGTTGATAAGGCAATCCAATGAATGGATGTGATCACACGGTTTTTTAATCTTTTTGTGCTGCGCGATGGTGGTTCATTGTTCTTCCAAAGGCACGGATTGCCATTGTGTTGTGGTCTTGTTGAGTTGAATGAAGAGGTCGACTATTACGATATGGCGATTCATGGTGCAGTGCATGGAGTAGTTGACATGTACGTTATAGAAAATACGACGTCTTTGAGCGATGATGATGGCACAGAACCAACTGTGAAAACTCATTGCCCGGAGTGTCCCCATGCTCAATGTTCCCCTGATGAATGCCAGTATGCTATGAAATGACAATGATTATGCCATCTTCAATAGCACTTATCATGTCTAAAAATGTTATAAAAACGTCATAAATGGACTTTTCTAAACTGAAGTATATGAAAACGACAGTGCTAAACCAAATAAAACAATTCCAAACGAAATAAAGTAACGATTGTAGACAAAATAAGTACTATTCTAAACGGAAATATTCTTAACTAGATAAGGACTGCAATATACTAAGTAAACTAACAATTCTAAACGAAATAAATGAAGTAATCTTAACTGAAGTCAACAGCCCCATTGTCCAACCCAACTCTCAACTGCGATTAGCTTCCTGTATTTTTTTATCTCATTTGGTTTAATTACCGATAAAGGAAGCTCTGCAGCAAGTAACTCTATGACTCTAATGCAGAAAACCCCGCAGTCCGACCTGAAAAAATAGTAATTAATTAAACTTTCTTGTTAAATATATTTCAAGTAAATTATGTATGAGGATACTACGCACCCGTTCACTTGCTGTGGTACATTGGCTGCCCGCTCAACTCTCCATTGCTCGTCAGATTTTCCCGATATAATTCCTGCTCGCAGCAACACTTTTGGGAGTAGTGTTCGGAATGGCTGCATTTCATCGTTGAATTTTGCGGCCCTGACATGGCTTTTTAGAGAGTCGTATGCAATTATTTGTTTTCCCTTGATGTCAACCATCAACGCTATCCAGTGATCTCTGGTGATGTTGAAAGGTATGTATACTTTATCTAAGCCAGACCATGACAAATTGTCCCCTACACCAGAAACGGTATTGTGAAGTCTGTTGTCTCTGTCCCAGTGTGCTGGATCGGGGTTATCCTTGAACATAGACCATCTGAGGGTCATGTATAACTGAAACAAACATTGAATTGTAATACAAACAAAACAATTCTAAACCATAATTAAACTGTTATTAACGGAATAAACAATAGTTCTAAACACTGAATTGTAGTACAAAAAAACTATTCTAAACCATACTTAAACTATTATTAACGAAATAAATAATAGTTCTAAACATTGAATTGCGGTACAAACAAAACCATTCTAAACCGTAATTAAACTATTATTAACGGAATAAATAATAGTTCTAAACACTGAATTGTAGTATAAAAAAACTATTCTAAACTATAATTAAACTATTATTAATGGAATAAATAATAGTTCTAACCAAGAAAAAAATCGTTCTAAATAAAAGGAAGCCAACTTACAGCGAATGTAGTTTTCATAATATGAGATTTCTGTGGGAAGAGACTGCGGAATTCCGCTTTCCTATTCAGCATGTAGTGGATGAAAGTATCCAGATGCTGAAACAAAAACCATATAATTTATTAAGTATTCACTTGAATGAATACAAGTAATTGTAAAATATTATTCAGTTTAGATATACCCACCGAGTCACTCAACCATGCCTCCTCGGACAGTATCTCAGTGAACCATTTCTTGTTTGCTACACACGTGGGAAACTCAAATAGTTGCGTATCGGTCATACTCGTGTAGAAGGAATCAAACTGTTCCTCCCATTCAGCATCTAATTCCCTCTCCGGATTTAATTCAGTTGGTAAATGAGTGGGGACCTTAACTCTCTTGGAGGTTGGGTCAGTGTACGGGGACATGTGCTACTTGCTCATCTTAACAACCCTTTTTCCCGGATGTTCAATTGACTCATCTAGTATGGCTGCCTTTTTCAAAAATTCTTTCAACTCAGGACTCGAGATCACATAAGATGTGTCCACTGCTAACGGCTTCGGAGGCGAGTAAACCATAATCTCAGTAGAGGGAGTAACATCTGCTCCCTTTTCATCAACAAGTGCATCCCCACTCCCACTCCCACTCCCAACTATCTTCTCACCATATTCTGGTGTCACATTTCCAGCTACATTCTCCCCAACAGACTGAAATTCATCTCCACCGTCTACATCATCCCTCTCATTCCCCCCCTCCGCAGCTACATCCTTAATCACCCCTTCCAATATGTCATCAGCCTCCTTCTTCATTATCTGCTCCTCATTGACATGCTCACTCTCCTGAATCGTTCCCTTTTTCACCAACTTTCTCTTTCTCTTCTTTATTGGCCTCAATATGTTGAACTCTTCTTGAATAGTTGGTTCACTTGTATGCTGGTGAATGAACCTTGGTGATGTCCTCCTTTCAGACATCACCCCAGCTTTTTCATCAGTGGGCATCTTCCTTGGTGTGGTCTTTGAAGTATTTTTTGGCACTGGCACTGGCACTGCCATCTTCCTCTTTGCCCCTCTCTTATCCACTGCCACCTTTTTCTCCGGCACAACCATCTTCCTCTTTGTCCCCCTCTTCTCCGCTGCCACCTTCTTCTCTATCACTTTTTTTACCACATTTTTTTTGACCTTCTTCTCAGCCTCTTTCTGACTACCTCTAAAAATTGCTTGGATCTCTTCATTCATCTGCTCCATTTTCTTAAGAATAACTTTTCCCTTTAATTCAAGTTTCTTATCTAACCTTTTCTCCATTGCGGACAAAGGACCTCCCAATTTCTTTCACTGAAACACCCTGTAATTGAAAACTTTATAAATTAAACTTATATAAAAACATACTATTCTAAACAGATAGAAAACTAATCTCAACGTTTACGAGATGGTTCTCAACACAAAATTGGAAACTTGCGATCATACCGTTCTCAATAGAAAAGTGACCTATTCTAAACGGAAACCAAACTTATCTAAACACTCAGTGAACATTTCTAAACCGGAAGGAAACAATTCTCGACAAAAAGTTGACTCTTCTAAACTGAAGAAAAGTCTAGCAAATAATTGTTGTAAACGAAAATAAAACAGTACGAAACCATAAAATATATATTCTAAATAGATAGAAAACTAATCTCAAAGTTTAGGAGATGGTTCTCAAAAAAAAATTGGGAACTTGCGATCAGACCGTTCTCAATAGAAAAGTGACCTATTCTAAACGATAACTAAACGTATCTAAACAATCAGTGAACATTTCTAAACTGGAAGGAAACAATTCTCGACAAAAAGTTGACTCTTCCAAACTGAAAGAAAAGTCTAGCAAATAATTATTGTAAACAAAAACAAAACAGTATGAAACCATAAAATATATATTATAAACAGATAGAAAACTAATCTCAAAGTTTAGGAGATGGTTCTCAACAACAAATTAGAAACCTCTTATCAAACCCTTCTCAATATAAAGTAAACTATTCTAAACTGAAATCAAACGTATATCAAGTGAACATTTCTAAACACAAAGTTGACTCTTCTAAACTGAAAGGAAATTCCAGAAAATAATTATTCTAAACAGAAATGAAACAGTACACAACCGTAATATATATATTCTAAACAGATAGAAAACTCTTTTTAAACATTGTGCTAAAAATTAGTAGCAATTCATAAACATTTAAACATACCAAAGTCGATTCAATTTTAGTATCTTGGTTCAGTCTTTGTGATTCAAGGGTTTGCTGTCTGTGCTTTGCAGCATTGAACACCGGTGGCTTAATACTGATGCATACACTGGCATCATTATACTTGGTGTACTGCTCCTCCGTCTCCGCCAACAATGGTAAGAGAATTTCATGTACCTCAAAGTCATCAATCTCCAGCACATGTTCAACAGCAGCAGGCTTTGGGGATGCAGTTGGAGACCACTTCAACATCCGTGGATGTTGGTCTCCATCCCTCATAGCAAAGCATTCACCCAATTGTGGGACAGCCTCGTAAGCCCATATCTGAAGCAAAATATTTATATAAGTGTATAAGTTAAATAAAAAGAAGACTATTATTTTCTAGTACCTGAAGCAAAAACAAAAATTTAACAAATACACTGGAATTTTAATGGCCAATACCTGGAAAGCATAAGGGAACCCTACGAGGCTGTAGTAATCTATTTTCAAGCCCTTCCTCTTGAATTTCTCTGCTCTCCCAACTAATGCTGCTTGAAGTCCTTCAGCAGTTCTTTTGAAACTCAAAGTTCCCCATGGGAACTCATTGAATTTTTGGAGGTCCATGACTAGATTCAGCCAGTTTAGGTCAATGGATAGCTTGGTTTCCTTGCCAAGTAGAACAACCTCAAGAAAGTACACAAGTGCCAGCTTCAACTTCATCTCTAGCTCCTTGCATTCAATAAACTTCTGTTCAAGTTCCTTGCATGATATTACTGTTTTCCCTCCAAATAATGAATCAACAATTGCTACCTGTCCAAGTTCTGGCAGTGGATTCAATTCCAAGTCCGGCAGTTCGGAGCATCTCAATCCCGTTATTAGGTTAAACTCTTTAATGGAGAAACTGGCAATTTTTCCACACAATCTAAACACCATCCTCCCTTCTGATTCATCCTTTGGAGCTTTCAATTGCCTTAAGAGAACTTGGTGTATGAGCTGCGGATGGTTTTTTGGTGCCCTAATGTCTAGGAACCTTCCAAAACAAGAATTCTTAAACTGATCCAAGCAGTTTAATCTGTCCAGTTCATCTCTTATGTTGCTTGATGCTTCATTCAATCTACAAAGGGAATTAACCTTTGATGGAAATCGGTCTGCCTCTTTTATCTTATAATCCATTAAGTGTATGCTGAAAAAAACACAATTTCATATACCAAAAGTTAGAAGTTTAAAGGAAATCAACATGTTCTAAACAAAATTAAAAATGTGCTAAACATTAATAAATATCTTCTAAATAGAACGATAACTGTTCTAAACAGAACGATTACTGTTCTAACCACAAATAAAGATGTTTTAAACAGAAGGACAGCGCTTCTAAACGAAAATAAATATGTGCTAAACACAAAGATAACTGTTCTAAATTAAATAAAACTTTCCTAAACACAACTCAAACCGTTCGAAACAAACAACATACCGATAACTGTTCCAAACAGAAATAAATGTGTTCTAAATATTATGAAAACTGTTCTTAACTGTAATAAATTGTTTCTAAAGACAACTCAAACTGGTCCAAATGAGAATAGAACTGTTCTAAACAAACTAAAATGGTGCTAAGCAAAAAATTAATCTCTTCTAACTTAAGCTAAAACTTTTGTAAACAAAACCATAACTCTTCTAAATTAAACTGTATGTACTCTATAAAACATCATGTTCTGCTCTAAACAAAATTCTTACCTTCTTATAACAAAAATATAACTGTTCTAAACATGATGCATAGATGTTCTATACATAATCCCTTACTACTCTAAACAACATCGTCAGCTCTAAACACTTTTCTTACATCAACTAAACATATGCATCCAACAAAATCCTTCATTGCACTCAACAAAATCCTTAAGGAAATAACATGTAAATCCACAGAGCTTTTAACCAAACCAAACTTTGCCAAATAAGAACAGGAATACACAGTACAATGTACACCCCAAATAAACTCGGAGGCTTGCATCTCAGAAACCTTATCACAGTAATGGCATGTAGAACCCAAATAAACCCAAAACCAATACAAACCACAAAAACCATCACATTTTAATGATGTACAACTACAAAAACCAGCACATAATCAAATAAGTTCATTTGCATCAATGCGCAGACGAAGACCCACTACCCCTTCCCATTCTTTCTCAATCTTTCGACAACAAATAAGTAAATGCATGCCCAAAACAAGACAATGGCTTACCTGTGCTGGTGATCGATGCACTGGACGAAGTCTTTGACAGCGATATAACTTCCATAAACCGTCGCGAAGTGGAGGATCGATGAGAATGGCGCACAAAATCGGTTGATTTTCTGTAGTCTAAATGTACAGGTTTTGGTGTAACTGTGGAGGGAAGAAACTGATGGGGAACAAGTGTGTGTAGGGGTATTTGAGACCTTTCCTTGGTCAAAAAGATTACAATTTATATTTTCTAGAAAAAGGGTTACTTTAAAAAAAAAACATTGCAAAACGGGTCATTTTGCCAAATTTCCCTTCCAGTTCATACTCTCCAGATCCTCGATCCAAAAGCTAAACAGTGCACGGCGATGAATCGATTGAGAGGCACGGATAGACGAGAAGAGATGGCGTTGGACGACGTCCCATTGGATGATAAAGCAAAGAGAATGAGGGATCTACTCTCAAGCTTCTACTCTCCAGATCCTTCCATGCCTGCCAACGGTTCTTCGAAACACGGAACCCTGGATGCCATTAACACCGGCTCGTTCGATGCCGACCACTACATGAATCTCCTTGTAAGAAGTTGTTCTGCTGCAATGTTGATATATTGTACAGAGAATTAAATGTGGTTATTGTAGTGTAGATTTGTTTGCTCGTTTACCTGCGTGTTGTTTTGACTGCGGTTTATCGTGCTTCTTGTGAGCGTTATGGCTGAATTTTGAACTTGAGTGAGATTGGCCTCTGATTTTGCATATGAGAATATCTGTGTGGCAGTTTTTTGGAGAAATCTGTTTATGTAGGGTTCTTTTTACTACTATCTTTGTATTGAGGAATTACAACAGGGTTTATACTTAAATGCCCTTGTTGTTCTTGACAAGTTTGACACAGTTTTTCTTTAGGCCTTGGACTGTATTATAATGTTTGTTGAGATCAAAGGAGTATAACTGAATGATTGTTATAACATTTTGAATGGCGAGACTGACTTGTTATTCGTCTTGATGATGATCTGAAACTTTCTTCCACGTTTCAAGATGCAGATAGGGGCAATTAATAAATTTTATGTTTTGGGTTGTGTTGTGTTGTCTAGAATTGGTGTAAGCTTTCTTAAGTTTATCCACACATTGCAATAAAAAAACTATCATATTTTTTAAGATAAATCAGAGGTTCATGCAATTGTTTTGATATACTTTACTTGGAGACCATGCAATTGAAGGAATCATCGAGCATTTGGCCATTTTGGTTCTTAGTACCTATCTTAAAACATGCAGGTAGAAAATTCAAATTTGGAGGGCCTGCTGCAGAGGCATGTTGAAATGGCTGCTGAGATTAAGAATCTTGACACTGACTTGCAAATGTTAGTTTATGAAAACTACAACAAGTTTATCAGCGCTACAGACACAATTAAAAGGTAGTAATTCCCATTTGGATTTTGATTTACTGTGTTTACGATCTGTATGATTGTTGTTTTTAAACATTGGAAAGGATATATGGAATGTGTCATTTATTCCCAAGCTATACCCTTTTCTCATCTCTCATCGGTTCTCTTCTCTCATATTTTCAAGGCTGAAGCTAATTCTTATTTTAAGCAGTTTGCCTATGTTTTAGATGTTCTTATTCTTGCTATTCATTTTGTCACACAAACACAATAATGACACTCAATGAAATGCCATATGACATATCGTTACTGCATTGATCAATTGAAATAATATATGGAGTTTGGAAACTATTATCATTTTTTTTTCTTTCTTTGGTTATTCTCTCATATGATTTGACATTGCTTGCAATATGATGTACTTTGTTTGCATGTGTTTTCTATCTTTCATGTTCTCGCTTCTCGCTTTGTTAGACATCAACAGTTTATTGTTTAATCATTAATGTAGCATAAAGAACCCTTTCGTTGTGCACTATTAAATACCTTCCTTTTCTTTCTAAATCAGGATGAAGAATAATATTGTGGGCATGGAAGCAAATATTGAGCAGCTCCTTGACAAGGTCTCTCGGGAGGTTTTTTTTATCTTTATGTTTTTTGAACATTCATGTTCAAGATTTGATGTACATAGGAGTAAGAAAAGGGAGGATAGTGATGAATCAAATTGTTGCTGATAACACTGAATCTGTTATTCATTGCAGATCAAGTCTGTGCAATCCAGAAGCGATGGTGTAAACACATCTCTTTTTGAGAAGAGAGAACATATAGAGAAATTGCATCGCACACGTACTCTTTTGCGTAAAGTTCAGGTATTGGAAAGCTTTCACACCTTTTTTTTAACTCTGTGTTCTGTACTTCTTTTTTTAACACCCCCCTTCCTCCACCTGTTTGGGCAACATTGAAGATTGTGGCTGTGGTATATCTAATTTCACAAATTATGTCATCCGCGTCCTTTTGTTACTTTTTCGGGTGGGAGGGTTGATGAAAGGGTTGCTTCCATTAATTCTTCCATTGCGCTCAATTCTGATTAACATTTTTCTTCTTTGATGCATATTTTTACTTAACAATAGTAAATATAAGATTGGTTTTTGGCCATGTATGGTTCACATGGATTACATGTTCTGTGGAAAAGAGCAGTTCATTTATGATCTACCTGCCAGACTTGGAAAGTGTATCAAATCGGAGGCTTATGCTGATGCAGTCAGATTTTATACTGGGGCAATGCCAATTTTTAAGGTTAGGCTATTTCTTTTTTTATGTTGGTATTTCACTTGACCCTTTTTCTGAAATTATTCTGTGTACTTTATTTGTTTTAGATAGTAATTGTTTTAATTTTGGTACAACTACCATGAATACAAGATAGAGGAAAGCTGTATTATTTTTATTGCTATTTTGTATAAATTTATGTTTCAATTGTTGAATCTTTGTTTTCATTCCTAGGTATACGGGGATTCATCATTTCAAGACTGTAAGAAAGCATCTGAAGAAGCAGTGGCCATTATAATTAGTAATTTGCAGGTATAATTTTCAATATATAAAGACAAACGTCAGATTTTTTTAATGGCATTACTCATTCGGCTTGTTGGATTGTATGGGCATGTACAACGTAGAGATAACGGTGCAACGTAAGGAGAACAGAGAGAATGAATTTGTAGACGCGAGAGTAGAAACTAGAAAGTGAAGAGGAATACCTAAAAAGACATGGTTTGAAGTAGTAAGAAAGCATATGGATTCAATAGTAGTCAATGATAGTACGATCTTAGATAAAAATTAATGGCGGAAACAAATACATGTAGTGGATTCCCCGTGATTTTCTTATAGACTCATTTAGCCGACCTCAAACTATTAAGATAAAGGTTCAGATGATAATGGCTTGCTCATTTGGCTTGTTTCGATGCAACTTAGATTTTAATATTATATCCACTAGTGGACATTGGTGAAATATGTGCTATTATGTTGACGCTGATTTTCTTGTATTCAGATGGTGTTGTATTTCTACATGGCTAATTATATATGTAGCTGAATGGATATGTTAGTTCATCCTGTCAATGTATTTTTTTGATATGTATGGGTGGAGAAAACAACTATGATGAATTGGAAACCTCCCTGTTTGGAAAATAAAATGAGCTCCATGACTTTGTAAAACTCTCAAACATCCGATGAATTCTATGCTTTTTGATAGGAGAATACGTTTTCAAAGCAAGAATATAGAATTTTTTGATGTGAAAGCATAAACCTTGACACAGGTATAAATTGTTATCATTCATCAAACATTCAAACTCTATGCTAGTTGTGTCTCAGCAATGGGAATATGGTTAAATTTGAATATATCTGCCCTCCTCTGGCTGTGTGGTGGGGGGCAGAAGTGCTTGGTATAACTTTAATGCAATGCTACAATAGGGTTTTATCCTGGGTAATTTTTGTTGACCCAGATAAAGATCAGCTGCGAGAGTCGGGGTTCTCTTTGACATTAAGCCATCTGTTACTTTTTCCCAGGCAAAACTGTTCTCAGATTCTGAATCAATACAAGCAAGAGCTGAGGCTGCAGTGCTTCTTAAGCAGCTGGATTTCCCGGTTCGTTTATTACTTCTAATCATAAGTTCAGATTTTCTTATATGTTTAACATTCTGGAGATCTAAGTAGGGGAATAGTCACATTTATATCTATTTTGGCCTTTTGGGGAATCTCTTAATGCCTGCAATCTTGTAATTGCCACAAAATTGTATAAATTTCTGTCTACTTTCTCCAGATATATAAATTGAGCTTTTACATTTCCTATTTGGTCATGTATCTATCTGTTTTATTGAGCTATTATCTTCTCATGTCCCATTCACTGTCAGGTGGACAGCTTAAAGGCAAAACTACTTGAAAAGTTAGAACAGTCCCTTGTGGACCTTCAGCTTAAATCTGATGACATCGCCAATGTTTTGGAGGAGGTCAAGGATCTTTCCAAGCAAGAAAACAGTCCTTCTGAACATGAGGTGAGTTGCTCTGAATGACTGTGTGTTCTTAGCATTGGCATGGAGAGGGGATTATTGGAGCTGGATTGCAAGTGTGAGAATGAGAGGAACAGAGAGGAGTACATATAAAAAATGCAGTAACTTTTATTGTTAAGTTATCTTAATGGTGTTGGATCATGCCACTGCAAATGGTTTAATGATATCCATGTTAGTTTTTTCAATCTTACATTTTCAACTGATGCCCATAATTTGAGTTTAAGCTCTGAGGAGATATATTTTTCAATAGATTATGGTAAGTGAACTTGCTGAACTGTTTTTTATGCCTTTCGAATGGGGATCGACTCGGGCACGAAAAATGCCAGTAGATTTCGACAAGCATATCTGCTGGAAGTAACCTAAGATTGCATATTTTAACTAAGAAAAACTTTTTCTTGGCCACTTTCTCTCTCGTGATAATATGACAGTGTTGCTTCAATGTTATGAATGAAATCAATGTTTCCAGTGTTTTCAGCTATCACAATTCAATTAAGTCAACGAACTTTCTTTCAAGTGTTGATATGATTGAATCATGTTGATGATGGAGGTCACAGACTTAAAATATCCATAGAAAAAGTGTAGATTTGAGAGGAGTTGTGCCTCCTCCTATGTAGCTCACCATGGCTGCCAAGAATGGTTTAAACTTGAGGAGTGATAATACTAGAAACAAGTGAAATAGGAATTAAATTTATGTGTAAAATGTTAGGAGCAACATCACCTAAGTAAAACATGAAATAATGATTTTAAAGCTGCTTGTATGCAGCAAAGACATTATTTTTCCCTATGAAAGTTTAATTGATCAAGTTCTAGTTACAACTATTGACAAGACAAAGGCTTTGGTGATAATGGGTTATGGTAGATAACAATCATGGCCAGATGAATCTAGTGATGTGATATAGGTCTTATTTATTGTTTCCGTTGTGTCCATCAGTGTAGTGAAAAATAGTCTTGAAGAATTTTTATGGTGGTTTTTCCAATGGTGAGTAAACTTTGTATTCGACCGAATGATATTTCTTTTGTTCCCGAAATCATGTTTCTTATTAAGGAGAGAATTTATGCTTTGTATTTATCTGCTTGCTAGTTATTTGCTTGAAGCTACATTTGCACTTCTTTTCAAATTAATACCTCTTCATATTATTATTCTATAAGCAGGCTTCAGTTCATGAATTTTCCAAAGCTATCCAAGCTTATCGAGTAATATTTCCCGATTCTGAAATGCAACTAATTAAGCTTTCTCATGACCTGATTAGGAGGTAAGGCATAATCTCTGTCGATGTATTCTGTAATTGTTTTCATATATATACTTTTCTTTTCCCTATTCCATTGGTTGATTCAATGTAAAAGCATGGAAGCATTTTCCTCTGCTTATGTAATTTGAATGACTTTTGCTTCTTTTAGGTACTTTGAAACCGTTGAGCAGTGTGTAAAGAAAAGGATTAATTCAGCAGATTTTTGTGATGTTCTTCGTAAGTGATAATGACTTTGGTGTTCCATCATCTTTTAACCATGCTGAATATGGTCCACTAAAGTGCTACATTATTATTTAACTTCTCAAAATTATTTTTTCTCATTTCATCTCTGTTTTCTTGCCATGCATTCATCTCTATGTTACCAATCAAATTATTCGAATTGAGGCATCATTATTAAGTTTTGTTGTACTGACTGATGCCTGAAATTATTTTATGTGCTCTTTAATTTTCATCTAATTTACTGGTAAAAAAAAATCCCTGGGTCCTTCCCCTTTTTTGTAAGTTTAGAGCTTTTATCTCTCTCAATGATGTGGGGTAAAATCTCTGATGATTAATTTTCTTGGGGTTCCTTTGAGAGACATTGCTTTCTGAAATATGCAATATCAGCTTCTCTCCTTGTCATCTCTTTGTTGAATGGTGAGAAACTTCAATGATAAGTGGGGTATAGCACTCACCAGACATAAGACTTGAAACCGCTCATTGTTACGCTAAAGCTATTGACATGGTTTCTAAAGATGATTATTAAGGCTAAAGATATAATCATATTCTCTCTGGATTTTTTGTGATGTATCGATTATAAATGCTTCTTTTATAACTAGTTCATTGGCCTCTGGTTCTTGAAGTCACATTTATGGTTTTCCCTACATTTTACTCTGGGTTTAGCATCCCTCTTAAATTGGATGTTCTAGAACTCTGAAACTTCGAGAGGCTTTTAGAATTACCAGTTACCATGGCTTTGTCTGGGCAGCTTTTGAGTGCCTTGGGTATTGAATTTTGTAAGTTTTTTCACCCGTAAAAGATTGTCGCTGTCGCCCCATCAGTTTTGTGGCATGTTTTTGTTTGGGAAGTTCATTTTGAGTACAAATTGTAAAATGGTGAGTAAAGACTGGAGCTGCTTAAGTTATACTTTCTAAGCATATTTCTTATCCAAAGACTAAAATGACAATTGCAAATATCTTACTTGACAACAATGCTTTGTGTAGAAGTGATTGTTGAGTTGCTTTACCAAATGCCTGTTGCATACAGGAATTATATGGACAGATGTTCTTCTGATTGATGACGTGTTACATGAGGCTGCTCTTACCAATTATTGTCTCAAGGTTACCCTATGAATTTTATCTTTAAGATATAATTGACGTCAGTGCTTTATGAGTTATCCATTTGTCTCAATTTGATTGAATAATATGCTTCCCTACATTTAGGAATGGAAATTAATATTCTAAATGAACATTCGTGGTTGCAGGCTGTCCAGGTTGCTATCAAGCAGTATCTTGCCAGCACATTTTCTCATCTTTTGCATGAGATTTCAGGTTTGTTCTACTCTAGAAAGCTTTTAGTTTTAACTTGGATTGTTTATGTCAGAGAGGAAAATATGATGAATTAAATAGTTTGGATTGATTTTATTTTTTTTACATTTGTTAGTAATCTTTTTTTTGTGTGACGGAAGTGGGATATAATTCTCAGAATTTAGCGTAATTTGATGGTTTTTTAATGCCATATGTTTGTTGAGTAGAAAGTAGAAACAGTTGCAAACATTTATTGTACTTCACCTACATTGTATTGGCAGCTTGTCTTTCAAAGGTCCGTAATGTACAGGGGGGAGTGGGAGACCATCATTTGCAAGAAGCCCTGGAGGCCAGCAAAAAGGCAGTGCTTGAAGGCTGCATGGCTGTCTTAATGGTAACGAAAACTGTACTTCACTCTGCGTGTTCAAACCCATGGCAGTCCTGTTTCCATCATATGCTATATCGTTGTGCTCTTTGGATTCATTTCCAAGAGATTCACTTGCACATTTTATCAGTTACTTTTTTTAGAAAAAGATGAAGGGTGGAATCCATTGAAATTTATTTTTCTGTTCCTCTTTTCGTTGCTGTGTATATCATGAAATTTCTTATATACCTGATGATAACACTCCTTATTTCATATGCATGTTCTGATATTTCTTGTCCGTCTCTTAATACTATAACCTATTCATTTCAGGATTTCCACCAACTTCTTGATACCCCCTTAGAACTACTAGTTCAATTGAGGAACTTCATTATTGACTGGGTTCAAGAAGGATTTCAAGATTTTTTCGGAACACTTGAAAATCACTTCGTGTTCCTTTCGGGAAGAAACTATTCAGGTCAATATCAAGGTCTGACCGAGGGGACTCAGACTGACAAAGTTCTACCTGGACTTGTCCTGGTGCTGGCTCAACTTTCTGTTTTTACTGAACAAACTGCTGTGCCAAGAATTACTGAGGTAAGTTGCTAATTAGCAGTTTGTATACTTTTTTTATTATTATTGTTAAAAATAGTTTACTCACAATCATTACTATTTTCCATAGCTGTAGGGCTCGAGTTAAACTTATTTATTCTGATTGTCAGGAAATTGCTTCTTCTTTCTCTGGAGGTAGCATTCGAGGCTATGAAAATGGACCCGCCTTTGTACCTGGAGAAATTTGTCGAATGTTTCGTTCGGCTGGTGAGAAGTTTCTGCACCAAGTATGAACTAAGAACTCTCTAAATTTCTGAGACTGGGTTCATTTTTTGTTAATTCCTATGGGCTGGATAGTTGTTACTTATCTTTGTCAAGCAAATCCATTATCAATGTCTTGAAAAGAATTGATCAATTTAATGTCTATTTTTTGTGAACACCTTGTGCCAGTTTTTCCAAATCTGTCAAATCTTTTTTGAGATATGGTTTAGGTGCTAATAGATTTGCTAATGCTAATGCTGATTTATATTATGAACACCTGATTCATTCCTATTGTGGCAGTCTTGGCTTAAATGGTGAGTTGGGTACGACTTCTGTTTTTGGGTGGGTGTACTCATATTATTACTCCGACATGTCTTTCCATTCATAAAAAGGCATGATAAAGTGATAATATTCTTGCTATTGCCCAAAAGTGGCATAGGAATGGAGACTGTCACTGTGGGTCGTGTGTCTGGTTTAACTTGGGCCTTTTTAGAATAACAAGTTGGGTTTGGGTCAGGCACAGAGAGAAAGAAAGATTTAATCTGTTATGATATTTACTCCTCGTGTTTGTTGGGGGCTCAACAAAAAACAATTGGATGCTGCCATTATTTATCTTTGATTTTTATGGTTTTTTTTTTGTCATTCGTCTATGGGAATTTGGAAATCATATATTTTCCTGTGAAGCCAATGGCATTGGCATGCGTATTGAAATTTCTCGTAGAATGCACACATTAATCTATACCCTATTGTGGCTGTACCATGAGTTTGTTTTGGATTTATAGCCAGGGATTTAGTTTTACTCAGGAAGTCTGTTTTTTCCTATTTCTGTTTCCATTTCCGTTGGAACAGTCTTTTAATTTGATTGCCTTTTCATGATTCCTATAATCGTTTTTAATTTCTTAGTCATGGATTAGACTCCTGAATGCTTAATCATATTTACATTTTTTCAGTATGTAAATATGAGAACTCGGCGGATATCAATTCTCTTAAGGAAGAGGTTTACAACACCAAATTGGGTCAAGGTCAGTGTATAAATAACAAGAGTATCTGCTCATTATTCAGTGTTACTTGTCCAATATTCATACTTTTAAATCATATTTCTCTAATACTTGAAAACTTTTTAACAGCACAAGGAGCCTAGAGAAGTTCATATGTTTGTAGATTTATTTCTTCAGGAGGTTTGTGCACTTATATCGTTTTTCTCCCAACTTTTAGGTTATTTCGTTTTGAAATTGAATTGGAAAGAAAAGAAGAGACTGATAACTTCTTCTTACTTCTGCACCAGTTGGGAGCAATAGCAAATGAAGTGAAGCAGATTTTTCCTCAAGGGGTTCTCCGAAGGCATCATCGATCGGATAGTAATGGTAGCACCACCTCTTCACGAAGCAATCCACTGAGAGAGGATAAACTCAGTCGTTCAAATACCCAACGGGCGAGGAGCCAGCTTCTGGAAACCCATCTCGCAAAATTGTTTAAGCAGAAAGTCGAGATTTTTACAAAAATGGAATATACACAGGTAGGAAACTGATTTTCAATTGCGTTGAGGGAATAAGTTATTGGCTGTTGATTATGAAACCTAATTTCCGTGGCTGTGCTATCAATGTGCAGGAATCTATTATAACAACTGCAGTAAAACTGTGTCTTAAAAGCTTGCAAGAATATGTCCGACTGCAGACTTTTAACCGAAGTGGTTTTCAGCAAATCCAGCTGGACATTCAGTTTCTAAGGACTCCTCTAAAAGAAACCGTTGGAGATGAAGCGGCTGTTGACTTTTTGCTCGATGAGGTTAGAGGGGAAAAAAATCTCTGTACTGGTGAATCTTTGACTTCATCAGACCTATAATGTTCTTAGTGGGAACAATCCTCAGGGTTCAATACATTAGATTTATGGCTATAAATTACGATAATAGGCTTCATTTGTCATGCAGGTGATAGTTGGAACATCAGAACGTTGTCTCGACCCAATTCCTCTGGAGCCCTCCATCCTAGACAAACTCATACAAGCAAAGTCGGCAAAAATGAAGGAACAGAATCCAGTTTCTACCTGATTATGATAGGCCCAAATTGTCAATAAAACCAGCAGGCAATAGCTTTAATTCAACAGCTAAACGGCGGGATCTCTTCAGTCTCCAAATGAAAAAGCATTGCTGGTCCTCCCCATCCATTTGTCAGTTTATCTGATTCAATCAAATGGCTGTTTCTTTCGAATAACTGTGTACCTTGAGAATATATCTTCAGGGAACTCTTGGGAGTGTCACAGGGTTTCACCTGGAGATTTTTTTTCCCCAAAATATGTTGCGTAATCTCAAATAAATTGTACACTGGACAGCTTGACTGCCACATTTTAAGCTCTTCGCGCTGGTCCCTCGTATCAGGGTATAATAGTTCTTCCTTGTGGCCATGCATAATATAGGACTCCTGGTTGGGGATGTATAATGTATGAGAATTTAAAGTGGTGTGCTTGATCATTGTTGGACATTGTTGATCAATTAATATATTATGATGTACGGTTAAAACTAAATGCCTTCTTGTTCTTGATCTTCAATATTCAATTTCATTTTAGACTTCCTCTTTATGAACTTTCTAATCCATTCGAGTCTTGTTGATACACTTTCATTTGGATTTGTGAATTCTATTTCTAAAATTTGTGTTCATGTTTATGGAGGGGCATTTAAAATAACGACAGTGGTGACTTGTTTGGTTGAGATATTTAAATGATAAGATTGTACAATATACGGTTATGGATTAGAAAGTGTATTAAAATTTTACTGATAGTGTAATGATGCATCTCCTGTGACTTGTTGGCTTGAGATCTCTAAATTATGAGAGTGTTTGGCATGTATGCTGGTAGTCTCTATACTGTTTCAAATGTTAGTATATAGTTATTTCAAATGTTTATAATTTTGTATATGAGTCTCAGTTAAAAAAAAATTGCATTAATAGTGATGTGTCTAAAATAATCCCACGAATAGAATGATAACAAGTGTCACCATTAATGTGTCCCAAAGGATAGCTTCATTTAATGACCGGCCCAGCCTGACCAGGCATTGAGATGATTGCCATGGTTTAATGTGTTCGTCCGGCTCAAGGAATAACATTATCGAATTAATACACCGGTCCGGCTGGTAAAGAATCCACACCGGTCCGGCATGAAGGGAAATCACTCCGGCCCATGTCATATCAACCGACCCAGTCTATTTGTCATACCGGCCCAGGTTCCTTGAAGCCTTGCATCGGCCCGGTCACCTATGTCGGGATAAGAATGTCATTCCATGGCAGATATGAGACAATAAGGTTCTAACCTGTGTCCACACCTTAGTGGGATACTAAAATTATAAGAGTCCCACTCCAAATAACTGAATCTATACCGACTTGAGCGTCAGAGCGCCTAAGGCCTGGCCTCAGGCCTGGGTCTTTAAGCTCACGTTTGTTCGCATTTCTTTCAGGACACTCAACGGACACAACTCTAGCCTGATCGATTGATCGTCATTACGGCACTGTCACCTTTTTACGTCATCAAATAGGAAACTTTAAGTGAAAAATTTTAAATTTTTTTTTTATAACTTTAGCACCCGTTTAATATTATTTCCAAACATGACACTCCAAAGCTAACTTTTTAGCTTTGATTAGAGGAAAATCACCTTCAATTGAACAAAATCGCTTAAACTTGATAATATCACTTCATACCCACCTTTTTCTTTCACTCACCACCATCTCCCCTTACCCTCCGTTGCCCCTAGTGTTCGATTATCTTTCACCAGATCTCTCACCGTTTAATTAAAACCATAGCCAAGTCAGAATATACAAATCAGCAAAATTGTTGCACATTAGTTTCGGTTATTAAAAAATTACACCAAAATGATCCAATTACTTATAATTACTGCATTAAATGTAATGATGAAAATTTAAATTTTTTACGATGAAAGACCTAATTGCAAATAACCTGATATTTGTACTTTTCCCGTTTTATCATAGAGCTTGAATCATGACCGTAAATCACCGTACCTCTAATGCTAGCCTGCTAGGTGTATCACAGCTTATAAAATACGCTGACTTCCCGCCAAAACTCTCTGCACCCCTCTCCTCATTTGCCGCCAATCCATCTCTCCCAGTCTCATCTCCCTCTAAGGCCCTATCCCTCTCTCTTTCTCTCCCTGTAACTCTCGCTGCGTCTCATCACGTGTAGGTGAACCATGACGGACCTTGACTTAGACACCGAAAGAGGTATGCCCGGCAATTTAGCTGCTCTTCGTCTCTCTCCTTTTCTGTCGTGCATCAACAGTTTGATCTGGTTTTGTGACAGGTGTGGCGAAGGATTTCCTTTTGAATTTCGCTGACGCAAATGGCGAGGCCAAGTACATGAATATACTTGTAAGTTCTCTCAATTATCGCAATCGTTTAATTAGTTTAATGGAGGTAGATAACTACCAGAATTCAAAAACCCTAGATCTTCGTTTTGGTTCCCAAAAATTGTAGTAAAAGAATCTTAACGTTTTCAACCTTCGGTTTGTTTGAGGCTTCTCGTGTGTATAGTTAGTTGTTGGCGAGTGAATTGAATGTTCCATTGTTCGTTTTGGCCAAATTAATATTACAGTCCTTTTCTTCTCCCGGAAAAATCTCATCTCAAATCCTCATTTCCGTTTCAGCAAGATGTTGCAAATCACAAGATCCGAGCGTTTCAGGTTGATCTGGAGGACCTGTTTAATGTAAGTTAAATGTATAGTTTGAATTCGAAATTTGATGTTTGTAAGTCCTAATTTTGGCATTATTGGTTTGGTCTTACAGTACAAGGATTTGAACGAAGAGTTTTTCAGGCGGGTTACTGAGAATACCCGCAGGTATATTGGAATTTTTGCCTCTGCTGTTGATGAACTTTTGCCAGATTCCACAGAGCCTTTTCCGGATGATGATCATGACATATTGATGACACAGAGGACTGAGGATGGAACAGAGAATGTGGATGGTTCTGATCCACATCAAAAGATGCCTCCAGAGATCAAGCGTTATTTGTAAGCTTAAGAGCAAACTCCCTTCATGATTTTTGTTCTTTGTGATTAATTGCGTTTTCAAATAGTGCCTCTATGTATATAGGCTGTTCATCAACATTTCATGGCATTTAAAAGTTTGTTTGAGCAACTTGTGTACGCCCACTTGATGAACATCTGGCTGGTGACATTAAAAGTTTGATTGTATGGCTTGAATGGTTTTGTACTTTCATCGGATTAGATCTTTAGGAATTGGCACAGATGACCCATAAGTTTTATCTGAGGCACAAATAACATGGTTTCCGTGGAGATTGATGGTCATGTCAATTGTCACTGGCTTTTGGTGATTTTACTTTGTTCAATGCTTGATGTATCTATGAACTATACTTCTTTGGTTTCATTCCAAATTTAATAAATCTATTTAATATGGCGAGAATACTTAATTTCCTGATACAAAATCCGTTCTTGATGCAGTGAAGTTTATATCAGAGCACCTTCAAAGGGGCAACCATTTACTATCAGGGAGGTGAAGGCTTCCCATATCGGCCAGCTTGTAAAAGTATCTGGTATTGTGACCCGATGTTCAGATGTTAAGCCACTGATGCAGGTTGCTGTATATACATGTGAAGAATGCGGATTTGAAATTTACCAGGTACTGAGCACACATCCTTCTTAACAGCGCAACAACCTATCACATTTAATTGGCAGAAATATCATTTTCTTGACATGGTTTTAGACAGTTGTCTTTCAGTTGTTCGTGTTCTTTTTCTGACAACAATTTTGTTTATTTATTTTTATTAGAAGTTCAAAAAAGAAACTCGATGTTGCCAGCCATTGTATCTTTTACTGTCTTTCTCCTTCTAAAGAAATAAAGGAAAATTGGGTTGATTTATAGGCTGAGCATTTATATTTGGTTGCAAGTCATTGTCCTCTTGTATGTCAAACAGGAAGTAACTGCCCGGGTCTTCATGCCCTTGTTTGAATGCCCATCCAGAAGATGCAGAACAAACAACACAAAGGGGAATCTCATTCTCCAACTTAGAGCATCGAAGTTTTTGAAGTTTCAGGAGGTTTTATCTTCATCTGATGTCTTACTCAGTAAATGCATGCTGTACTAAGTAACAATTCTCTATGCATGGTTTGTAACTTTAGGTGATATTTTTTTCAGGCCAAGATACAAGAGTTGGCTGAGCATGTTCCAAAAGGTCATATTCCTAGGTTAATGACGATTCATTTTAGAGGCGAACTCACCAGAAAGGTTGGTGATCTAGTGGTTTAGTTTTCACGAATTGGAATCAAATTAGTTTTGTGAATCAGTGCTAATTAATAACTATAATTTCACTGATAGTAACTTTTAACTAAACTGCAACTTTTCCCAACAAATGAACAGCAAAACAATATGCTACCTTTATAGTGCTATGCAGTCTCGGAATCTCACTGTGACTACAATGCAAAGGGAGATTTTGGTGTAGTGATTTGTTTAACATCTTTCACTTCCAGTGTTTTTTTTTCCTATTTCATTTACATTCTAAGATTTCTTGGTTTAAATAGTTTGCATTGTGAACACTATTTAAAATTGGATATCATTCAGATGATGCACTTATCTTTTCCCTACCTATTTATGAATGTTGTCAGGTTGCTCCCGGAGATGTTGTTGAATTATCAGGGATCTTTCTTCCTATTCCTTATACTGGATTCAGAGCACTGCGTGCTGGCTTAGTTGCAGATACATACTTGGAGGCGATGTCAGTAACTCACTTTAAGAAAAAATATGAGGAGTAAGCCTTTTTCCCAGTTCACAACTACCCCTGTAACTTGGTCTTGGAGTTTGTAGGTCTCTTTTACTTTCCAATTAACAAGTTTTAATATGATGTTCTTATAATACGAGCATTCTTAATGATGGTCTTTTCTAGATAAGACAGAGACGAGTATTTACACTTCTGCTGGAGATCATTGTTTGTTCAGTTGTTGATATTTACATTCATGAGAAAAAATGGAGAACAGAAAAAATAAGTGAGATAGAAGTGTTCGAAAGGAGTTTTGTAGTAATTTTCAATTCACTTCACCACGGTAGGGAATGTTTACAATCAGTGAATAAATTTGGAGTTTTATGGCTTAATTTATTGAATACTGATAATGCTATATGTGCCAAAAGTTTAATGGCTTAGTTGAAAAACAAGCCTTACTAAAATCCAAATTAGGAAATTCAGCTTGATGAGTTCTAATCATGAAGGATAGAATAAAAGGAAGCCATGTTGTAGTGCAATATGTATCGGACATTTTGGTAGGAGAATCATTGTAAGATGAATATATCTTATGGTATATGCTCAAATGATAAGGTGCCTTTCGGCTTCCTTATGAACTTGGATGTGATGTTTGAAGTGTTTATTGGATGTAGTTGTGTTCTATTGCAGGTATGAACTTCAAGGAGATGAGGAAGAGCAGATCACCCGTTTAGCTGAGGATGGTGATATTTATAATAAGTTGGCAAGATCCCTAGCACCCGAAATTTATGGACATGAAGATATCAAAAAGGCCCTTATGCTCCTCCTTGTGGGTGCTCCTCACCGGAAACTGAAGGATGGGATGAAGGTAAATGGGTTGCTTTGCTATACAATTATTGTCTTTTCTACTTTTTTGCCTTTTCCTTCCTTATTGCCTTTCCGCCTTATCAACAAATACTCTTGACAGTCTGGCTCCTTCTGTAATCTCAATATGAAAACTAGAGTTTTCTCTAATTGTGGTTGTTGTATGTATGTTAATTTCTGGAATGCAGATTAGAGGAGATTTGCATGTATGTTTGATGGGTGATCCAGGAGTTGCCAAAAGTCAGCTTCTCAAGCACATAATAAATGTGGCGCCTAGAGCAGTATACACCACAGGCAGAGGAAGCAGTGGGGTTGGTCTAACTGCTGCAGTTCAGAAGGATCCTGTGACAAACGAGATGGTCTTGGAGGGGGGAGCTTTGGTTAGACTCTCATTTTGTGAATCGAATAATTTCGCTGAAAGGACACTGGTGCTTTATCATCGATGAAATAGAAGAATGTGGAAATTTTTATACAGAATTATTGCTTCTCATGCATAAAATGATTGAAGGCCAGGCACAAAAGATTGCTCCTGAAGGATGCCTTGTTCTGTCGCCATTTATGGCAGTAAACATTGATAGTTTTATCTCATACTGCTCAGTCACTGTATTATATGGTTATTGTCTAGAGCTTCTCTGGTTATAATAGAAAGGCGTCCATCTGTTTCAGGTGCTGGCAGATATGGGTATATGTGCCATTGATGAATTCGATAAGATGGATGAATCTGATCGTACTGCAATCCATGAAGTTATGGAGCAGCAGACTGTTAGCATTGCCAAGGCTGGAATCACTACATCTCTAAATGCAAGAACTGCTGTTCTTGCCGCTGCAAATCCAGCCTGGTATATATCTTCCTGATGCTTTATTATTTCTGTATGCTTATGTTCCTGCTGACACTGCTTTGTCCTGGTTCAAACATATATGGCTGACTTTATGGCTTGAAGCGAACCCGTTGTCATTTCTTGTAATGGGCTAGTCATATATGAACATTTAAGTTACTGATGGCGTTCTGATCTATGTTTAAGGGGGAGATATGACCTACGGAGAACTCCAGCTGAAAATATAAACCTCCCTCCAGCTCTTCTGTCAAGATTTGACCTTCTGTGGTTGATCCTTGATCGTGCAGATATGGATAGTGATCTTGAACTGGCTAGGCATGTTGTTTACGTGCACCAGAATAAAGAATCACCTGCGCTTGGGTTCACTCCACTTGAACCATCTCTTCTCCGGTAAGTACAAACTTTAAAGTAGGAAACTTGATGATGAGTGACTAGTTCTTTACTCTGTATAACTTGCTTTAGAATTTTTCATTCTATTGACAGTTTGCGTCATCGTTCCTTGTATTGTTTAAGAGTTATCATTGATTTACTGAACACTTGAGTTAGCATGATAGGCTATTAAAGCCTCAGATATATGCGATATGGATGAAAAGATTTAGTGTTTCCTGCCATTTCCTATGTGCGCATAGATGCATTTTGTCTTTTTATACCTGGTTATGAACTTTGTTTGAATTGCCAAGACTTCTCAGTTTACCCATCTTCAGCGTCCCAATGTCCTCAGGCTAATTAGGGACTCCTGAACTTTCTTATTGGATTCTGAATTTATGTCAGTTTATTTTTGTTATTTGTACATGAATTTTGAACTGTGTTTTGTAGTGCGTATATTTCGGCTGCTAGGAAATTATCACCTTCTGTCCCAAGGGAATTGGAGGAGTATATTGCGAGCGCCTACTCCAGCATTCGACAAGATGAAGCTAAATCAAATGCTCCTCACTCCTACACCACCGTGAGAACACTGCTTAGTATTCTCCGTATATCAGCTGTGAGTCCAGATTTTTGTTAGTTTTCTCATACTTTTTGCCTCATCAAAGACTTTGCTGCCAACCCGCATACAAGTTGTTTAGAACCTGGTTCTTCGGCACTGAGGTCTGCTCTTTATGAGCTTTATTGGGAGACATTCTGGTTGATTCTTTTATCTAGGCACTTTTGATGTTCTAACAAATTTAATCTTCTAGGACTAGGGTTGACCCTGAGGGTTGAGTAACTTTTCTCACTAGGAATAACTTGAGTTATGTCCGTCTGCATTGACATTGATTTCATTGATTCACAGGCACTTGCTAGACTCCGATTCTCAGATACTGTGGCCCAAAGTGATGTTGATGAAGCCTTGAGGTTAATGCAGATGTCTAAATTTTCTTTGTACTCTGATGATCGCCAAAAATCTGGTCTGGATGCCATCTCTGATATCTATTCTATCCTGCGGGATGAAGCTGCAAGAGCTAACAAGATGGACGTCAGCTATGCCCATGCTCTCAATTGGATCTCGAGAAAGGTCAGTTACCAAATCTAAGTGCTTAATTCCAATGTAGTTTGTGATATGAAATACTTATGCCATTTGAGCAACTTCCTCGATCTGACAAATTTCCGCTTTGTTTGTTCCTCAAAGTTCCTGATTTTACTATTTATTTGCTTCACAGGGATACAGCGAAGCCCAGCTGAAAGAATGTTTAGAAGAATATGCTGCCTTGAATGTGTGGCAGATACATCCCCACACCTTTGATATCAGATTTATTGATGCTTGACAAGTCATGCTGTAAACTTTCATCAACTGTCGATCATTTTCTGTTTTTCGGGCGGCTAGGAATTATCATCAAATTCTTAGGAAGCATACTTTGTGCTTTGTTCCAGTTCCTGCAGCTGGTAATTAATGCAAATTTAAACTTTGTAATCTTTTGCAGGCATTATGTAGTTTCGTTAACCATTTTTATGAAAAGCTTAGACTAAGTATCCGTTTATTCTATGTATTTTTTGTTTTTCATTCTTCCGTAAAAGATAAAACAAGACCAAAAACATCTCAAAAATGGAAAACAGAATAAACGTTTTCTATAAAAAATAAAAAATAAAGATACAGGAAGGAGATAAAACAGGAAGAAGAAAAAAAATAAAATAAATCCTAAAGCTTGTGACTTTGGTGCTGTAGCATATGGGTTTGCATAAGATAGAGGATTTTTTTTTCTTTTTTTTGCAAGGTCATAGACCTGAATATATTCAAGCCCATATCCAGGCAGAATTTGAGGCAAAAAGCACTTGAGCCACCCAGGTATGGTGGAAGAAGCACGAGTTAACAGTAGGACTACAGCAAGCAGAAAACTGAATAAGAATGAAACCAAAATAACTATAACAAGAAATAAGATTACTAAACCCGAGATTCCTCTCTTTGCTGCAGCCAAGACACCAGTTTAAGGTCCACAATACCAGCCACTGTAGGAGGAACCATCTCATCCAAACTCGAAAAGTTTGCTCACAGAATGAAAACAAGTTTACATGTTCTAGCCTTACCATTTTCTACGATTAATATATTCTTCTTCTATTCCCAGGAGTTTGTGTTCCAAATACTTCCAATATACGTCAGCATCTTCTTTGTCCTGGTTTGGATTCATAATTTGATATGGATTTACTGTTATGGGCCTATTCAACATTATGAACCAAAACCAAGCCCATCTCAAAGCGAAAAGGCTCACATAATGGATTTAAAGTTTTGGGCCTATTCAACAATATGGGCCATCCAAGCCCGTCACAATAATATAGACTTTTTTAAAAGCCTATTCTTTAGAGAGAATATAGATATTAATAATAAACTGTTCAATAAAAAAAATAGCTATTAAGAAAATATCATATCGTATTTTACATGCCTAGCTAATTATGCTTTAATTTCTCCTTAATTTCGCATATGTTCCACACTACAAACCTTCCATATTTGGGGCTTGATCTCCTCCAGAACTTGGGCTTCTAGCCCATTTGAAGCTGGAACATATACAATGGGACAAGAAAATGTTTCCATTAAATTATTTGTGAATTTGACTTCTATTATATAAAAAATTCAAACTGTATATATATCTCAATATAATCAAATCAACAAAATACATATATCAATATAGACATATTAGTAAAGTACATTTCTCAATACAATAACTCATTTCCTCATTATTCAAACCAACAATTTTCATTTTCTCCATTAATTCTTTAACAAAACTACATGAAAATTAGTATCGATCCCACCAAAACACATCTCGCAATACTTTCACAGCGACAAAATACATCTCTTAATATAAACACATCAGTAAAAACACATATTGCAATACATTATTCCCTTTCTATTATACAATTATAATTACATCTCCTCTTACAATGAGTTGTTTAGAATAACTGTCGAGATTTTCACAAATAGTTTTATCAGTCAAGGATGTTTTTCTGTCAACTCAGACTACATATCTTTTGCCAAAACAACAAAGGTACCTTTTCCCATACAAAAGCTTCACTGAAGCCATGGTAGGTAGAGATAGTAAAGAAGTACGATATTTATGGATTCAAGACCCAATTTCTCATTTGGGTATTTTATATTATTTAAAAAATAATAATTAAAAACGATACTATGCAAGATTATGAATCTAATGATATTCTATTTCCATCAAAAAATCAAGTTCATAGGACAAAAGACATAATAAATTTGAACTGTTCTGAGCCTTTAGATACAGTCTATATAACATGTTATCCTCTTGCCAATATAAGTATATAACCCATAGTACCATCTACCCATTAAAAAAATTATATGCCCTACCTACATTGTAAAATGGTCCATGTACTTATACGTTCAACTATAAAAGGTAGAAATCAGACCATTGTGCTAAATTAATGTCTCACATTCAAGAAGGACAATACAAAGGATATTTTTGAAGGGTATGTGTGTGGGATTCACTCGTTCTCACAAAGAGAGTCCTCCACATACACCAAAACCATTAAATCACAACCGTCTCTAAGCCAGTACCACCCAATAATTCATGGATGTTATGAAGAGTGACAATAATGGAAGCCACAACCGTGACTCTCATGATGTCATTGCTTGGTTCGACGAAGTATCCAACAACGCCGGCGAAGTTCAAAAGCAGACACTTCACCGGATTCTTGAGCTGAATTGGGGTGCGGAGTATCTCAAGAAATGGGTAGGGGACATTGACATTCAAGACTCGGATACATTTGCTGATTTGGAGTCTCTGTTCACTAAGCTTGTACCCTTAGTCTCTCATGGTGATTTGGAGCCTCACATTCAGAGAGTCGCAGATGGGGATACAACTCCTATACTTTCTCAACGGCCAATAACAACTCTCTCTTTAAGGTCAGTCAATTTCACTGTATTCTCACCGTTCTAATGCCATATAAAGTTAATTTCCAACTTTCTTGGAAAAAAATTTCTGATTCTGTTCATTGTGAATGTTTTGGGTAGTTCTGGAACCACAGATGGAAGACAGAAGTTTGTACCTTTTACTAGCCACAGCTCACAGACAACTCTTCAGACTTTTAGGTTGGCAGCAGCTTATAGATCAAGGTTATATTTATATAAATCAGGTTTGCTTGAATAGTTCCAGTTATTTAATTTACCTTTGGCATATTAATTTGCTTAATTTTATGCTGTTAATTGATTTGATAGGGTGTATCCAATAAGGGAAGGAGGGAGGATTCTTGAGTTAATATACAGCAGCAAACAGTACAAAACAAAAGGAGGTTTAACAGTAGGAACAGCCACAACACACTATTATGCAAGTGAAGAGTTCCAGATTAAGCAAGCTAAGACAAAATCATTCACATGTAGCCCAAGAGAAGTAATTTTTGGTGGAGACTACTACCAGTCCACATACTGTCACCTGCTATTAGGCCTTTTTTACTCTGACCAAGTTGAGTTCATTACCTCCACTTTTGCTTACAGCATAGTCCAAGCATTCACATCATTTGAGGAGCTCTGGAAAGAGCTTTGCAATGACATTAGAGAAGGTACACTTAGTACAAGAATCACTCAACCCACTATGAGAGAAGCTGTCATGGAGATTGTCATCCCGAACCCGAATTTGGCTTCGAGGATCGAAGAGATCTGCGAGGAACTGGAGGAGGTGGATTGGGTTGGATTGATACCAAAATTATGGCCTAATGCCAAGTATGTATATTCAATAATGACAGGGTCAATGCAACCATATTTGAAGAAAT
This sequence comes from Euonymus europaeus, assembly GCA_963580455.1. Classification (NCBI taxonomy): domain Eukaryota; kingdom Viridiplantae; phylum Streptophyta; class Magnoliopsida; order Celastrales; family Celastraceae; genus Euonymus; species Euonymus europaeus. The sequence continues at coordinate 2,643,823 of OY756964.1, forward strand.
TGAGACACTATAGCGAGGGGTTACCACTGGTGAGTGCTGACTATGGATCTACTGAGAGTTGGATTGGTGTCAACGTGGATCCCTCATTGCCTCCAGAGGATGTGACATTTGCAGTTGTACCCACTTTTTCTTATTATGAGTTTATACCATTATACAGACAAAAACAAGATTTCAGTACTGCAGCCATTGATGACTTCTTAGAAGATGAGCCCGTGCCGCTGTCCCAAGTCAGAGTTGGTCAAGAGTATGAAATTGTCCTCACCACTTTCACAGGTAAAAGCAACTCCTTCAGTTTTTGAATTTATTTTTTATTTATTTACCTAACATAAAATTTTGATGATTTGCAGGTCTATACAGATACAGATTAGGAGATGTAGTGGAGGTGGCAGGTTTCCACAACAAGACCCCAAAATTGAATTTCATATACAGGAGAAAGCTAATTCTAACAGTAAACATAGACAAGAACACAGAGAGAGATCTCCAATTAGTAGTGGAAAAAGGGTCACAAGTACTGATGAGAAATGCCAGAGCTGAGTTGATAGATTTTACCAGCCATGCAGACATAGTAAACCATCCTGGACACTACATTATTTACTGGGAAATTAAGGGAGAAGTGGAAGAGAATGTGCTTGGGGAGTGTTGCAGGGAAATGGATGCTTCATTTGTTGATCATGGATATGTGGTGTCAAGGAGAAGTAATTCAATTGGTCCATTGGAGCTCTGTATTGTGGGCAGAGGGACATTCAACAAGATTTTGGACCATTTTCTTGAAAATGGAGCTGCTTTGAGCCAATTCAAGACCCCAAGGTGTACTAGAAACAAAGTCTTATTGGAAATTCTCAACCTCTGCACCATTAAGAGGTTCCACAGCACAGCTTATGTTTGACAACAACAAAATAAGAAAACTAAAATCCAATTTTGTTCGATTCTGGTTTCTGACATTAGAAATTTACTCTTAGTATTGTCAGTATTAATGTTTGATATGAACCATCACTGATCGCTACCCTGGATGGCTTGTGTGAGCAATTTGATATCTGTTATTGCAAAGTGTACGACAATATTGAAATCATAATCAAATTAGAATGAAAAATTAGATCATAGCAAACTGAGGCATGAACATCTCATTATCTTCATAGAGATTCGAAACAAAAATTCTCTCGACTCCACTCACATGGGATATCGTATAGTTAACTCAAACGTGTACTTGAATGGTTAGATCGAAGTCCCACAAGAAACAACAATTATTATTATTATTATATATAGACGATTTAGTTCCTAGAAGATATCAAATTCGTCAATGGTGAACATCTAAAAATTGTTTATAAATTATTTGAGGTTATGTAACTTTTAGGGACACAGTTATTGATTAAGCCATTTAAATATGAGAATTAATGGTTTTAGGAACCAAAGCTAGGTCTTCGTCACATATATAGATACTTAATTTAGAGCTTATTATGAAGAATATTATATACGTTGTAGTGGAGTTTAATAATTGGTGATAAATAACCATACGCAAAGAGCGAATTCGGATAATGGTGGTGCTAAGTATCCTTAAAAAAAACATTCATAATACATGTAACACTCATCTTAATCAAATATGTGATTTGACTCTATTTTCAAATTCAAAATCATGGGCATCACTCACATGGGACACTCAAGTATGTTTACTCTTAGAGAAATTTAACATTTTCGTTGAGATAATTGAGGAACCCAATGATAGTTGTCGGTCGAAATCTCAAGCCTTGCTGTAGATTTTCTATAGCAGGATTTATTTATTTTTCCAAGTGTGAAATTTTAGTTTATTATTTGTTTGCATTTACTTTTATGTCAAGTGTGTGAGTGTAAATAATGCATCAAAATTAACTTCCCAAGTAAATAATTTTAATATACTATTATTCCCTCCGTCCTATAAAAATCGTTAATCGACCAATAAATAAATCTAAAAAATAAATAAATTAGAGACATTGCTCCCGAACCCACCACTTATTCGCCTCTTCGTTGATTCGTTCTCTAATTCCGGCTCCTCCCTTTAAATCACCATATGTTTCTTGCTTTGTTCCAATCGACGAAGACACCATTGATCGTCGGACAGCCAGTCAAAAACATCTGCGCCTGACATACATATATATATTATAATCATGGAAATATCCCAACAAGATTTGAAATCCACCGACTCTACAATGCGCCTGCATGCCACTTCTCACTAGTAGTTTGTTGTTGTTGTTGTTGATGAGTAGTGGAACAAATTATCTTTGCAAATTGCAAAAATTATTATATCGCAAGTCAAAAACAGCTGCTTTTGGATCCGATCTATGATCTGCCTATTAACCGTATAAGAACATGCAATGGTGTGCGTTTAACGAGGACATTAGATGTTATTGAAATGTGTGTTTTTGCTGATGTGACTGTATTGGAAGATTGTGTTTTATTGATGTGGTTGTATTGAAAGATGTGTTTTGGTGGGACCAATCTTGATTTTTGTGTAATTTTGTTGTGGAAAAGATGTAGGAAAGGAAAATAGTTGGTTTGAATAATGGAGAAATGAATAATTATATTGGGAGATGTGTTTTGCTGATGTGGCTGTATTGAAAGATGTGTGTGGTTTGAATTTTTGTGTGATAAAAATGAGATCCATAAATAATTTTAACGGGGACAACAATGTTGAACCATTGCATCGCATTGCATGTGCTCTAACGTACTGTAATTTTATTGGTGAACAGTACGATTTGTTCAGTAATCAGTACAACGTAAATGCGACTACAACAATTCATTAAAAACATGACATCACCTTCCAGTATCCGGACACTAACTGAATACCACGTACATGTGATCGCAATAGAATAAAGACAGTGAATACTTTGTCCAAATATTGGACCACAATTCCAAGTGCATTATTGCTAGAATGTGTGTGTATATATAAACACACGTATCCCTGTACCCTCTGGAGGTCAATTTCTACCTCACCCATTTATTTTATAAAAATCTCGGGTATCTTCCCTCGAACTCATCGATGGTCAAGATGTCATGGATTCAAGGAGGGAGGCATGAGATTTTCCTGAAATAAATGTGAGGGAGAAATGGGTCATGCGTGTCCAGCCGGACTACATTTTCAAATTTCATAGGAGAATTTATCTGTATATACACACACATTCGAAGATGCAGTTAAAAATATCGGACATAATACAAGACAAATAATATTACTGCATCAATGCTAATCATCCATACTGTTGAGTGTTCATAACATTCATAATCATATATATGTACTCATCGTACATCACATGTTTTGAGGGAAAAAATCAAGACTTGAAATTAAAAGGCATATGAGTGTTATGAACATTATGTATGACTTTTTATTATGGACCTTTAGAGTTTCAATATTACTGTAACATTCATGAGTGTTATGGACATTATGTATGACTTTTTATTATGGACTTTTAGAGTTTTCAATATTATTGTAACATTCACGATAGGAACACCATAAAAAGTAATTTGTATGGCATGATGATTGATGAATAATGGAAGGAGAGAGTCATGAAAAATCGAACATCTCACCAGTCACCACATATGTTTTCAGATTCCATTATCGCTCCCTTGACACTCTTAAATATCCAGAGAAACAAAGGGGGTTGTCTCGTCTAGTCTGGACCGACCTCTTCTACATTTCAACATCCTCTTTTAGACCCAGTTGTCCAATTTAGAAATCTGGTTAAGTTCCGGCTTGTTTCCTATACAAGGCCTGTTGGGCCATTAAGTCTGCATATCCATAATCCATCACTAGTTTCTTTCAGTTCAGCCCACTATGTTTTGATGGGCCTCTTCTTATACTGAGATCGGCCTGATATGAAACAAGATGGCCCATGTGCCTTCTTTTTTTTGCCTATCATTAGGCCATGTCACTCGGCCCCACTTTCTGGGCCGGCTTTTTTATTTTCCAAAGTCGGGCCCAAGTTATATGTAACTAGTACGACAAGACAAGCCCGGCCCAAAACATTAAAAGAAGAGAAAGAGGTGAATGAGTGTGACAGGCAAAAGAAATGCAGTATTTAAAGGACCTTCACGTGAGAGCACAAATTAGCACGGGCCGCTTGTGAACCTGAAGATGCGGACCCCACATCTGTTTCACACCCCACCCTTCCACGTGCTTTGATATCAAGCGTGCAGTAATAAACGGGTATTCAACGGTTGTGATTTCGGTGATGATTTTCAAGATACACAAATTGTGACAGATAACAGTGAGCTAATAAAATGAAGCCACGTGTCGAATCACCCTCGCGATGTCAATTGGACAACCTTCTGGATCCGTGACACGCGAGGTGATCGTGAAGGGACCACAACAGAACTCGCGATTGCGATGGCTCTCCTCCAGGTTCCAGTTCAGATGGTAACGGTGTCGTTTCGTACACCCTGAGGAGATAAAAAAGGTTAATTTGTTTCAAAATGATCGCTTGATCAGTTTTTTATGAAAACGGACAGATTACATGTTGACATTGCAAACTCCGTTTGACATGTGTAAAAAAGTGACACATCAGAAAATCAATCAATTAACAAACATATAAATTTAAAAATAAAGTAAAACCTCAACTGTTGGATCAATCCAGCAGCTGAGCAAAAAAAAATCTTAAATCCTCTTTCTCCTCCTAAGAATAGTAGCCGTATTCTCCTTCTCCTCTTTCTCCCTAGAGCAGCAGCTGCATGATCAAACCCAACTCAATGAGACCTCCACCAGACCCGCTCAGTGAACAATCCAACCATGAGCGGTTTTGCAACATCACCTCCCACGAAGCTCTGGTAAGTCTATGTGATGAAGCTTCCTGTCGATGAGACTGTAAAGATCGGAGTCAAAAAGTGCTCTTTCTCTCTCTCAATGCAAATAGCCATGCATTGCAAATAACTTGGATACGGATATAGTCTTGGACTTTAAGGCACTGCACAATTGTTTCGATGAAGTCGTTGTTGAGATTAGCCCAATCACTAGTCATCTTCTTGGTTATGTCTACGATTGATTTTTGCATAATTATGTTCTACTGAGGCCGCATCATTGTTGTAGAGATGGAGTTGGAGATGGTGAGAGAGCTAGAGCAGCTCCGGCGGAGACCGGAGAATAAATTGAGGGCGGTTTGGTGGAGAAGAGGGTTCTAAAATGAGGGGTAGAGTTTAGGTTTTTGTTTTTGTTTTTATCTTAGTCATTGGATCTATCGAACGGCTAAGATAAAAATTATAAATTTTATCATATCCACGTCTAACCTTGGCTTAACATCCCGATGTCAGGTCAGCATGTAATTTGCTCGATTTCGCTCAAAACTCATTGAGGGATCATTTTGAAACAAATTTACACTTTAGACTATTAAATTGACATTTTTTTTTACTCTCAATTATCAAATTGAAACTTGGCCTGGAAAAAAGTTTGTCGAACTTAAATGATTGATTTGTTCAACTTAGATTAAATCAAATCTATAAGTCATATATTTGAAAATCAGATAGAAATATAAATATTTTGTCTAATTTAAAACTGAGTTTAATAAAACACAAAATTTGATCCTTTTTAATTGCTGTAATTATGATTGAATTATTATTTGATTTATATGTTTGAATTTAAATCAATATTATTATTATTATTATTATTAATTAAATTGGTTTAAAAATTTAAAACAATCTGAATATAAAAATTTAAATATTTCATAAATATTTATTTGACCCAAAATCAAACCGGAGCCCCTTTTTTTCCTTCTTGTCAACCAGACTTACGTTCATACCACAATTCGTTTAATTACGGCACTCCAAAAAAACATAGCAAGGGGGCTACCTTACAGGCTTTTCAAACCTCCAACCTCGAAGCTCTCCCTCTCTCTTTCTCTAATCTCAAACATTTAGCTTTATCAGTTAAAAGCTCTGCCTCTGATCATCGAGACCAACACGAAACTCTCTGTCTCTGTCAGTTCTGGAATCTTAACACCATGAGCAAGAAGAATACCGGGTTGCATTCTTTTTCTTCTCTGACTACTTCTACTTGTCTTGCTTAATTGGTGATGATAAAGAGAAAAGTTTGGAGCTTTAGTGCGATTGGGTTATCATGAGTAGTGATGCATATAGTTGGGAAGCGGTGACACCACCAACAATCTCAGTAGCTCCTTTAAATTTGGAGAGAGAAGATCAGCATTGGAGGCGTTTCGATGACTCGATGAATGCGGTTTCTTTTGGGTTTGTGGCTACTGCTATTCTCGTATCAATGTTCCTCATCATGGCCATTTTCGAGAGGTTTCTCAAGCCAACATCGTTGCCCTCCGGTGGCGGTACCACTCGCTCCGATGTGGAGGCACAAATGGTGTTCAATCCCAAGATTAGTTGCCCATCGCCCAAAGTAATCTCTCTGTCTCACTATGTTACTTACATTAATACTTACTTCTTGATCGAATGCAGAGTCCAGACTTATTTTTTCTGATCTTTTGTGCTTTTCTTTGGGTTGTAAACCAATTTTTCATAAGAAACTGTGTGGTTTTATTTTATTTGATTTCCTTTTGTTTTCTTCGAATTAGCTAGAGCCTAGAGATAAAGACGTTGATGGCAGAGACCCATTTAGAAGTACAATTTGAATCCATACCGATTAGCCAATTCATACCTTATTTCTTATTAGTTCAAAAATAATTCCGTTGATCGATGGAGTTTTTTTATTAGATATTTCGATATGTATGTCCTGAATGTAGCAAAAAAAAATTCCTGAAATGACATACATTTTCTGATGAATATTATGACGTGCAAATATATTTGAGTTGGTGGTTGGGATACTATAGCAGATTGAAGAATAATGGCTAGATTGAAGGACCAACCAATATAAATTATAGAGTTCATCATTACCACTGAATATAGGCATGATATAGGGCTAGGATGAATTTGAGTTTCAATAACTTCGTCTGTTTAATCGATGTCTGTTTAATCGATAGTACGTGTCACAGCATATAAGCTGATGTTTAGAGAGAAACTGTGCTTATGAGCTTAGCATATAAGCTCTGCCAACATCTTAAAACTTTGGGATAACATTCTTCATTACACGATGGTTTTTTTTAGTAGTGTGTATATATATATATATATATGCTAACATTGCTTTCTCTTCCCAACATAACCCCTTCTTTGTTACCTTTTGGTGGGCATGCATAATATGACGAATGACTTTATTCTATACATAGTGGTCAGTAGTGCAGGAATTTATCATGTTTGTCTTAGTTTTTCAAGAAAGCTCTCTCCTTTTCCTTTATTGACCAACTTCCAATTTATGTTCCTATGTTTTAAATTTATAGTGTCCGTAGGAGAGACATTAGTTTGATGAACAGTGTGCCTCTCCATCCTAGTTTGTTAGGGCTAATGGGTCCATTACCTATGCCACTAGCTGGTGAATTTGTCTTGTGTGTCCTGATAGACCAACCAGAAACTGTACTGACTATTTTATTTGCCACCTAAATCTTGGAACTGTAGTGCTAAAACCACTTCAGCCACAGTGGAGTGTCGTGCATGAAGTTTATTATTGATTACCATCTCCAAGTTAATGCTCCTTCATGCATTTGTATATTATGGTGTTCCTACTCACTGTTTTTAGCATTAAAAAACAGTATTACATTACTAAAGAATAAGGATTCTTTTAGAACTAAGCAATCCAGAAACGTTTAAATTAATTTGGTTACCGGGCAGTGGTGTTAGGATTCTGAGTCAATTTGACACAAAGAAAACGAAACCGAAATATAAGGTGACACAAAGAAATTTACGTGGTTCGGTCAATGACCTACGTCCACGGGAGAGAAACACAACACTCTATTGAAGTAATACAATTGGAGGAGGAGGTTACAAAACTCTCATACTCAACTCACACATTTACGGTGTCTCTTCCTACACCTCTCTTTCTTTCTACAACACTCTTTTTTTTTCTTTTTGTCTTGCCTCTACAACTTACACACACACACATATCTTTATATAGAGATGAAAACTCAAATGTGAACATATAGAAAACAAAATCTAAAATGGAGGTTTGATGGGTTGGTGGTTGCCATCTTTGACAAGGTTGGTGAGTTGCCTTTATTGACAAACCATGGTGATGGCTTTGTTGTACAATCTTGACAATGGTGGTGGTGGCTTGCATGACTTGGCAAAGGTGGTGGCTTCAAGCTTTGAACCTTGACTCAACAATGATACATTGTTGAATCTTGAATGGACAAACATGGTGGCTTGCATGCAAAGTCTAACTTTGCATGCAAGTTTGGTATGGACCTCACAAGTGGAACTTCCATTGTTGCCATCCCAAGGTTGGCCCCATTTGTCATTTAATGGAACAAAGCATTGCTAGACAAGATTGTCAAGTTTCCATGGCTGGATTTGTTGTTCCAAACAAAATAGATTTTCCATAGAATATACTTTCATATAATATGGTGAAGGTATGGCATATTCCATACTGGCCTCACTGTCGTGATAATCGACTATGCGTACGCTTAATTGGTTCTGGTTTAGAAAAGGTCGTCTTGTGGTGCGTGGTTTATTTGGAATCACATCTGTATATGTTTGGATAAGAATTAACCAACTGACTTATGTTAAATTTTCTGTCGTTTACTTCTTTCAAGATCGTCTCAGCCTTCTCTTGGCTGTTATAAAATAGGCTGAAGCCTAACTCTTGTCGTTGAGTACTGGACGAGTAAATTTTTTCGTTCTCATGTCGCTGTGCTTATGAACTGTCTAACTTTCATTTGACTGCTTCTATATGCCGGAGCCTGTGTCTATTGTGTTTAATGTCTCATATATGGTTATGCAGATGACAATCTATGCAAATGGGGTATCTGTCTTGATGCCTGGAGAAGAAATTCCTACCTTCATCGCACAGGCTGCTCCTATGCCCTGTCCTCCTGAGCGTACGTTACAACCTTTTCATCAACCTAGCCGATCCTTCATTCTGTAACAATTCAAAGCAAGTAGCCTGACCTTTGACCTGAAAAACAAAATGGCCACCCGGAACACCCTTTTTTCGTATTTGTATGGAAAAATTCCAATTTACGACTTCCATCAAAATCCAGTTAATGCCAGTACTTGTGATTCTCTTCAATCCGTAATATTAAATTGGCAGACCAATTGAAATGGTTTGTAAAGCTTGTAAATAAAACTCGAATCAAGAATTCATTGATGGAAGAAAAGAAGCAATTACAGAGAAAGACCAAAAGACTTAGCCAAGAAAATGAGCCAGGAGCTCAACCTAAAAGGCAGATGACCAACGGTCATCTAAGATTGAAAATAATAATAAAGAATGATATCAAATCAATAACGGACAGAAATAATAAAGAGAAGAACGATGTCGTTGGTATTAAACCAGACGACATCGTACCTAACTTAAAATAAATGAATGTGAAACGCAGTCGTTTCCCAACACCAATAATGCGCGTTTCTTGATTTGTATACGACTTTTTGGTCTTGGCATGCTGGCTTTGCTACCGGAAATGATGATTGTGTGAAATCTCTTTGTTCCTGATTTCTTCCACAATTGATCCGCCCGCCCCGCTCATATTTCTCCAAAAATTCACCAGCTACGCGATCCACATCGGTTCCTATGAATAGTATATTGAAATTCTGGCTGAAAATGGATTTACGCAATTGAAGGCTTTTACCGATTCTCAAGCTGTTACACTGGTCTAGATTTGACGGGACAGGACCGCAAGAAATGCCTTAACCATTCAGATTAACATGAGGGCTCCGCTCGACAAATATGGAAGTTTGGAGGTGTTTTTAAATTAATGTTTTTGATAAAAACACGTGTTATGAAAGTTTATTATGTTAGACAATGAATTTCAAAACTCCTCAAAACACCTCAATTTGAAGGGTTTTTAAAACCGATCATTTTCAATCTCCCAAATGTAGCGAAGGTCAACGAAAACTTTGGTCCTAATTATAGCAATTGTATCTCTATATAAACCCCAATTGGCCATTTTTTCTAGCATCGTCTCTCTTTTCTTCTACCAAAGCAAAGAAACCAACATCATTGTTTTTAGGATGGCGGGGTCTAAAGGAATTGTTGTAATAGGACTCATAATCAGTATGGTTTTAGTATGTGCAATTTCTGTTCAAGAAGCAGGTGCTACAAATATTGGGAATGGAGCTATGGAAAAGGGTTCGGCTCCGGTATGTGGCCCAACACACCCAGAGCTGTGCAAGGAGAAGCCTGGCAATGAATACAATAGAGGATGTGAAAAGGAGAATCGGTGCAGGGGAGGAGGGTAATGGCAATGACGAAGGAAAAAGAACGCAAAACTACCACACAAGAGCCACCATTCACCAAACCTAATTCTTATTCTTTGTGTAAAAAATATATATAAAATAAAATGAGAATTCTTATATATAAATTGATATAAGAATTCTTATCATGTTTATTTATGGAGCTCATCTATATTCTTATGAGGATCCAATCTGAAACAAATTTATTTGCTGACTGTTGTTTCTTGATGGGATTCAATTTTTTGTTTTCGTACATTCGAGCTTAATGCCTCAATTTCACAGGATTAAGGCCAACACTGTCACAGTTATTTATTCATTTGCTACATGGGAGCATATAAAAATGGTTCTGATAACAATATCAACCTCTAAAATGATAAAAATCTCCACATTTTCGGATTTTTATCATTAGAATATCTACCACTGCTGTATCAACTCTTAAAGAAAGGGCTATGGGTTTCTCCTGGAGAGGATCTTTTTCAACTCGATATGCTTCACAATGCTCCATCGAGTCAAGTTGGCATCTTCGTTACAAGAATGTTGACAATTTTTCCACACCCTAGAAGGCACCATTGACGAATAATTTTGAGAAAGGTCTCACAACAGATAATGTAAGCCCATGAATATCATCGACTTAAATACGCATTTTAAAACCACAAAATCCTTAACCTGTGATGGACACATAACACAAATAAAAAACTGTCGTGAGATGAGTTTGAACACAATCAAGCATTTGACACGTCATTTTTAAAACTATAGTGAGGTGGGTTTCATGTCCAAACCTAATTTCCAGGAATAGTTTTAGCAACCATTAACCTTACTCTTCTTGAGAATGAATATGCACAACAACAATTTCAGTGACAACACACCCTCCAAATTTTATATTTTCTCAATTGGATCTCACCTCTATTAATTAAAAAGTCAAACAACATACTCATTTACATCATCAAAATACGTCTTTTAATACAACAATATTGGTAAAATACAAATCCCTACACATTTTTCACTTTTCTCTATTAACACAAATCCTTTATTCATTCTTCAACAAAACATCATCAAAATACATCTTTCAATGCATTTACATCAATAAAAACATATATTCCTATACATTATCCAGTACCATTTTCAAGAACCTGATTGTACATGAAGTGATGATTTTCACCATTTGTACGAGATAATGTGGTGCTAACACTCTTTTTGTGATATCGCTTCAGCCTTCAGAGCAAGTGCAATGGAGCACTTGAAAATGATGCTGAAAATTTTGGAGTGTGCAGAGAGAGTGATTTGAAAAAATTGCATTGAAAAACATGTAAAATGGTAGAAAAGCATGAGAGAAATGGTGTTGATGCTTGATATTTAGAGTGTGAATGAAAATTGAAAAAAAATTGTATTAAAATATGCGTTTTGTTGATATGATTATATTGAGAGTCGTGTTTTACTGTAATAAAAATAGGACCACGCTGGAAAATTCCGAATCTAACATTGGAGATGCTCTCACCGAACATATGTAAGCTAGCGATACTGCTAGGTTAAAATTATCTGATTCATCTTTCTTTCACATTTATAACTTATATGAGTATTGAATTATTCTTTCTTTCACAATTTATAAACTAACTTAATTTTCACAATTTATAAACTACTATTAAATTAAAAAAAAATACGCATTACCAAACAGACTTGCCTATTAGAGCCCTAAAAGGCTAAAAGCAGTGACTGACGAATCCTTTACATTGCAATTTGCACTTTCTTGCAAGAACCAAAGCGAAGCCAAGACAAAGAGATTTTTTCAAAAGCTCAAACGAAGATTTCCATGGCAATATTTACATGCGTTACTGAAAAAAGAAATTCATAAATGTTTGTCTTTGATACATAGCTTTCAGAAACAAAACAAAATGATACCCAAAAGAAGAAAAATTGCTCAAAAGGATGGCCAATGAAGAAGAATTCACAGAAAGATGAAACATTCCAAGGAAACCAGAGGATTATCAAGAGACTCATTCCCCTGTTTCGGCAATACGGGTCCGTTTTCTTCCTGCTTACTCACATCTTCAACTTCAAGACCTGCACCCACTAATCTCATGCCACTGGTTCTTCCTGTTCTTCTCATTGGACTCCCTCTCCCACCGCCCCGGCCCACCCCAATGGCCGTCCGTGTAGCCGGTGACCTAGATCGCCTACCTGGACCCTCACCGGAATCTCTCCTGACTTCAGAGGACCTCGATCTCACACTACGCTGAGTGTTCCTCCCCTGACCAGATAGTTCCCTTCCACGAACTGGCCTTGAACCAACCTGGCCACTCTTCGCCGGCGGATTTCCTCTTCTCGCCGGAGATTTGGCTGCCCTTTCCCTAGCCCCTCCAAGCTCTCCGGTGTGTGGGCGCTTCCTGGGCACCTTAATTGGAGATCTACTAACTCTCTTACTCACCGCCTCATCCTCTCTGTTTTCTGTGACAGTGGTGACAGTTGTTGTCGTGGTTGCCATTGATAATGTGTCGCTGTTAATGCTACTGCACATCCCCGAGAACTGAGAGACTTGAGGTTGGGAGTCTTCCTCTTCTTGTTTGTTGCTCAAGTCTGTGTTGACCTCAGCTTCGCATTCTTTGAGTGACGGTGTATGGGTGTATTTGTGTTGTACATTCGGAACACGAATCTGTTGTCTTGGGACTGGTGTTTCGGAGAGGACCTCTTTGACGCTTTCTTCCTCAACAGGTTGGGGCGGTGCTGGAGAATGGCGGTAGTTTGAGGCATTTTGATGATTTGGGTCTCTATTGCTTGAGCTGAGACAACAACCCATTTGAGGTAAGAGTGAAGGAAAATGGGTCTGAACTCTGAAGAGTGACAGATGGTCAGTGTAGCAGTGCTAGTGGTGGGTTTGAACTTTGAAATCTTGGAAGACAGTAACGGCTATAAATATGGTGGGAGATGCACGGAAACTGTTTGATATTTTGGGTGAACGAGGGGGAGATAATGATCTTCTGGACCAAGTAGCCGAGGGCCAAGGCTAGTACTGTATTTAGCTTTTTGTCGGCGTGCGAAACTGATAAAAGTGTCACTGGCTCACTGCAACTCTGGTGGTTCAAAATTCTTCAAATTTTACATTTTTTTAATTGAATATTATCTCTATTATATAAAAAATCAAGTCATATATATTTTATATCATCAAAACACGTTTTCCAATCTAAATATATCAACAAAATACGAATTTCTATACATTTTTCTTCTCTTTCTTAACAAAATCAAGCCACATATTCATACACACATCTCAATACATTTAAACCAACGAAAATATACATTTTCATACATCATCAAATATCATTCAAGTGCCCCATTTACATGCTCTCAAAAACCTTTCTTGCCAAAAAACAAACTTATACACAAGTACCTGTGTACTAGTGCGCGATTGGGTGGGTGCGGGGTGCGAAGTTTCTGGTGGAAATCATTTGGGGATTAGGTTTACATATGAGATGTCATTATGGCAGTGGATGTATAAGCGTTACTTTTAGCTTTCCAGGTTATAAGAACGGTTTAGGAGCCTCCAAAGACCCACCTGTAAATTTGTTAATGCATGGTTATTCTAACGGTTTAGCCCATGTTGCATAAATGCATGCAATTAGTGGAGCCTAGGCTTGCTTTACTGTCTGCAGGGGCCAAAGCAAATATGATGCACATCATTATCATTGATGATTGATTAACTTGTGGGTTTAGTTTTTACATTTTAGGCTCTTGAGGACCCCATCATTGAAGAGGCAAGGTTTAGAACTAAAACCAGACACTCTGCGTGATTGTGAGTTTTATAAATTGTAATAAAACCCATCATTGCATCCACCCACAAACAAAAAATAGAACAAAAGAACCATAATCCCAATAGAAATTATAATTTGGTTTTCATTACATAGATGGGCATTGCAGACCACTTTCCAGGCTGAAAATACTGTGTGCGAATGGACCACTATTATACAGGTTATCTATCTTAACTTACAGAGGCAGGTGTCCTTCATCGTCTTTATACTACTTCAAGCAAGCAGTAAGCACAACTATATGTATGTAGATCTCATCAAAACCATAAACTCTGTATTTTCCCAAATCATCCCTTCAAATTTTAAGAGACTATTGAACATTAAAAGAGAGAGAGAGAGAGAGAGAGAGACCATAGAAAAATGGACAGCATTCTTTCAAGCAGCTACCGAAGGGACCTTTATGGAGCTTAACAAGCCTGTTTTTAGATTGTAAAGAGAAGGTTAACAGGAAATCCAGCACATGAGTCACTTGCTTGCCTTCAAATAATAAATTACAAACCAATTAACAGAATGGAGAGAGAATATATACAAAGACGGAAAACTACCAATGCCACTTCAAACTGAAATGCTGCAAGCCTGTAACTTTTATTGAAAAATCTCTGTTTGAAGTTTAAACTGGCAAGCCATTTTTAATCATGATAATGAAGGCATCACCAGATATCGTTTATAATACATGCATGAACAACTCTAACACGGGTATATCATAGTATTTCATACCAATGTAGTAATTTCAACAAAGTCCAAACCCCAATGAAGCAATTGATTCAGCCACATTGGATGGTTCGTTTGGGCCAGGTGACAAAGGAACTCCCAATGTCTTCGCCCTGCAGAACAATAAAATTCAACCACCTAAGTTCTTTCAAGCGTTTCATGCATCCTACATGCAGTGCTTTTGATGGAATTCTATAATTTTTCACTCTTAAGACCATAATCAGAAAGGCAAAAACCGTTTGAGTAGTCTATCCCATGTATGCAGTAAATTTCTAGTGAATTACAAAGCTACTAATTCAAATTATTGACACCCCGTAAAAATTAAAATTTACCCAGTTCATATATAGCTTGTTAAACATAATTCAAGTCAATGCGAAATCAAACTATGAAACCTGCAACCGCGAGTACAAGTGTTAAAGAGGATTATCCAAGATTGGAGCGCTCGGCCTCCTCCCAAACGTTTAAGAGCTTCAGTTCCCGGATCTTGTACTTAACGCACCCGGCGAAAGCCTCCATCTCCATTTGGGCTGGGGAGAGTGCCATTCCTATTTTTTTTTTTTTTTTTTTTTTGAAATAAAAGCCATTTCATTAAGAACAGGCAGAATACAATCATCAGAACCAGAAGCATTCAAAGATGGTAGAAGGCCATCAAGATGCAGCTGTTCATGGCTAGAGGCAGATAATCTACCGAGGTTTGCAAGAGAATCAGCAAGAACATTCGTCAATCTAGGAGCATACAAAAATTCACACGATAAAGAGCTTCCTAAAGATTGAATATCCTCCAATAAGAAGCCTAAGTAATTGTTAGGGATGAGGCCCTTTCTGAGATTTCAGACAATGGTCATAGCATCACCCTCCATTTGGATATTCCTCCAGGTATGGCGATGGGCAATCCTGAGACCAAATTGAAAAGCAAGGGCTTCAATCTGAGTTGGACCTCCAGCAGGTTGAACTCTTTGGCAAGCTGATAGCAAGATTTTACCTGTATGATCACGACATACAACTCCAATCCCTGCCCATAACTCCCCTAACCTCCAAGAACCATCAACATTAATCTTTATAGTGCCGGGAGGGGGCTTCACCCAGACTTGAGTGTGAATTGGTCTCGGCTCGATGGGAAGAATATGCTTAGTGGCTTCCATATAATCCAGATATAGGACTGCTGCTTGATGAACTACTTGTGTAGACTGCCATACACTTCCTCGAAAGGCAATGCCATTACGTGCTATCCATATGTGGTAGAGAATGCCACATATTTTTGCCATGATATCATGAGGGAAAATTTCCAGCATACTTGTCAACCAAGACGGAACAGATAACACTGGCAGAGATAGAGGAATTCTCATGAAGCTACAATGTTTCCATATATCATCAAGAGCCTGACAGTCCCTAAACAAATGAATGGATGATTCCTCAGACATACCACATAGGACACAGGTACAGTTCACATTCACCCCTCTTCGAACGAGGTTGTGTTTTGTGGGTAAGCTATCGTGACACAGTCGCCATATGAAATACTTCACCTTGTTTGGCATCTCCAATCTCCAAAGCTGTGACCACATAGGTAACACATGCTGGCCCGACACAGGTGCACCCAAATCTGTAGCAACCTGATAGCCAGATTTGACATTAAACACTCCTTTAGAACTATGGAACCACATTAGAGAATCATTTCTGTGAAGCCCATATAAAGGAATTTGAGTGATAGCTTCGACATCCCCTGGGTAAAAATTCCTCTAATTATTTCCCGGCTTCCACATAGCAATAGCACATTATTGTACTGTAGCTACACGAAGGCCCAGAGACAGGATAGGGTGTATCCACAGATCCACTTAGTCCAAATTTTCTTTGTTAAAAGCCCAAAACTTGGCCCATCTCTGTTTTCGCAGAGGAAACGCTATTGGACTGTAGATCCACGAAGGCCCAGGAGAAGGGGTTACCCCAATTTAATTTTGACAAAATTGTATATAGGTTTACTTTATGAGACTTATTAAGGATAAAATCAGTCTTTTAAATTTATTTCTAATTAGGTTTAGTTTTCATAATTAAGTTAATTTTTTATTGGTTAAATTACATAAACGACCTTTAAAATATGAAAAATCATTTTATTATCTTATATGGAAACCAAGTATGCTGAATATATACGAGCTCGTTAGGGTTTAGCGAATTTATTTTCCTTAAGGTTTAACATTTATTGTTTAGGTTGCAGCATAAAAATTCGATACACGAGCCTGTTAGAGTTTAACTAATTCGTTCCTCTTAGAGTTTAACACTTACTGTTTAGGTTACAATATAAAAATCTGATATACAAACCCGTTAGAATTTATCAAATTCGTGGTCTGAAAATAAGTTCTGTATATGACAATATTTTTTATAAAAAGAAAAATGACTTACATATGAATTAAAGCTGATATAACAAAAACATATTAAATTAAATGATATAAAGTGCTGCATATGAGACAGAATACGGAAGCATGGCATCAAGAACATGCGGGTTCACAGGTGAAGTTGCCTGCATGTCAAGATACCGTCTCTCTCACACTCAACGGTGTAAACACTTTTCAGGCATTTTGGACTTTATTCCATAACAAATTTTTGAGTGGACTAAAAACTGAATAAGTCCACGATAGTGGACCGGCCCCTACTTCTCCCTTTAATTTTCCAACGAAGCCCACAACTTGGCCCATCTTTGTCTCTATGCTTCCACAGTTCCACACAAAAGACGTCATGGGACTGTAGATACACAATTGTCTTTGTCACAGTAGAATTCCCCAACTCAATTGTTTTGTATATTTAGCTGTTAGCTGTTGTCTGTTGCCCATGAAAATTTTGTCGTAAAGTAAACACCTCTTCCTAGTCTCTATCTCTCACTGTAGGGATGATTTATTTGGCAACTGGTGAAGGAATTTACAATGATTTTATTATTTGATATATGAATACAATAATGTTGTAGTTGCTACAAAATTAGGTTGAGTGCGAACTGAGACTGACATTATATCCGATCATATCAAAAATATCATCCATTCAAATAACAACACGTGGCAAGAAAGAAAAAAAAACCCAGATAATACATTGTTCGATCAATGCAGCTCGGCATACCTCAACAAACACGCGTTAAGAATCTTCGAACATACATTAGTAAAGGATCACCTCTCTATAAGGAATCCTACTCCAAGTCAAACAACAAAGAGGGTAACTTCCAAGGACTCTTCTCAATTAAGGATAGTTTCATATCATAATCGGAGTTTCCTCCAAACAAGAGAAAATTTTCATTATGAGTTGAACAAATCCATTAGTAATTCAATATACAAAAGATGCCTCCATCATGTATATTTTAAACACAACTAATAGCATTAAGCTACTACTTTAAGAGCCCCGACCTACGAACTCTTATGAAATTGTTCTTTCACATTATGGCTTGAGTATTGGAGCGTCCACGCCAAAAAATACTTTTGATGGACCTTTAGCTCACATTCGTTCTATCATAAAATTCATTAGCAAGGTCATGCAAATAAGATGCATAAAATGATTGAGTTGTAAATTTACTGTTTTTATCAATGGTAATTAAATTATGATAGTTATGGGCATCTAAAATATAGTTATGGCAAATTTGAGTGTGTTTAAATTTGAATTGGGACAACTTCAATACTCTTTTTAACACTAGACCTACAACCGGACCGTTTGCATCATTTCAGTTAACACAAAAAAATTATGAAAATTATAAATTTGTAGTATTTATCATGAAGAATATTAAAATACATTTTATGTACAAAAAAATAAATTTTATCAAGAGAAAGAAAATTGAATATTTTGATTTTATTTTTTACGATCTACGGTTGTCATTTTTTATATTAATATAATTTTTACTTCAAATAAAAGAAATACACTGTTAAATTCGTTATACTAAATACTACATATTTCTAAATTTTTTAAAATTAAACAAAAAATTTGGTGCATCATGGTGCCACCGCCTCGGGTTGGAGGTCTGATCTTAATAATCTTCCCAGAAGGGTAGGATGCCTAAATTTACTTTTATATCTCATGAGATATTATATATTATTTCATTGTATTATTACAATGAAATAACATATTTTATTATAATACAATGCATATTATTATAATAAAATAATATATTTCATTGTAATAATATAATGAAATAACATATGATATATCATGAGATACAAACACACGAAATATATATCATTTTCGTTAAATTTATGACCAACAATTCCTGTATCAGTAGAAAGATAACAATATTATTTTCTCCAATAACGTTGCGAGTTCGCTGAGCGAGTTAAAACTAATCTGTTTCCTCATTTGGAAACTTTTCCCTCTCACTCTTCACCCGCGAATGCTCTGTATCCTTTTTTATTTCTTTCTAAAATTAAGAATTTCCTGCGAAGAATAGCAAACAGAAGCCGTCCATTACTAGCCGCTCTCGCTCTCGCTCTCCCTCTCCAATTATCCACCCGATTCGGTCATTTTTCAAATCATAATTTTCTCACAAATCTGCATATTCTGTCACTAGGTTAGATCTCTACGCCATTTGTTTTCATTATCAGAATTTAGATCTATTGATTTGCCTCCATGGCTCGCTATGAATCCAACCCTTTCCAAGAAGAAGAAGTGAATCCGTTCGCGGTAAGTTGTGCACCCATCTACATTGAGAAACACGTAACTGTATACTTGCACCTTTTGTAGATATCATGTTTGTGATTTGACGGTGCTTTTCTTAATATTCATTTGCTTTGTGATCATGATTTTGTTCCCTCTTGTTGAATGTTTGTTTCTCAGAATTCTTAGATCTGTTTCGTGCATTTGACTTTAGAAGTAACATTAAGGTTTGTTTATGTAGGGTTGAGTATGTTGCTCCTGTTTATATGATTCCCCCTGTTTTTAATTTAGAATTCGAAGAATTGTTCTTTCTTGGATATGTGATGCATGTTCTTCATAAATTAAATGTGGTATTGTAAGTGTCCGCTGGAATCCCAATCCAAGACCTTTGGTTACATATCTCTGAGGAGTGGAAAAATCTAAATTTTGCCTAGAAATTTGGGTTTCTCTCTTTGCACTTTTGATCAGTAGCCTCTTTTATATGAAGAGACAATTGCTTTACAAGCGGCATTTTAGCCTTTTAGGTATATTATTGGAACATAGGAAACACATTTAATTGGTGTAACATGACTAGGATAACACACCAGTGATGCTGTAGGCTTTTTCTCAGAGTGGATATGTATATCTTCAAACTCTTAGTTGCCTATTATCGGAATAGTTCGACTTTCATGTATAAGCTTTATGAAAGATTACTGGTATGATTTTGTTCCATATGAACTGTTTTTTCTTCTTCGTATGCTTAGTTTGTTAACGTCGTGTCGCTTAACTTTAAATTTTCACATAATTTCTAGAATCATGGGAGTGTTCCCCCTGCAAACTCAAGGCTTTCACCTCTGCCCCCTGAACCTTATGATCGTGGTACAACAATTGATATTCCTCTTGATAGTGGAAAGGTATTCTAGGACTCTCAAGACTAGTTTTTTCTTCTTTTTCATGATCTGTATATGGATGGTTGGCAATTGGCATGATTTCTCTTATCTCTTTCAATCTCCAGGATTTGAAATCAAAAGAGAGGGAACTCCAAGCTAAAGAGGCTGAACTGAAGAAGAGGGAGCAGGTGATTACTAGTGGCATTCTAGCTTGCAAACATGGATGCTTAATAACATAGAAAATTACTTTGGAATAAAATCAAGTTATTGTCGACATGGTTGAGTATGAATCAAGTGTTTTGTTCAGTTGTGATTCATATCATGCTTCTCTTTGTTTGTGTCCATGTTTATTTGTTAGGACTTAAGATAATTGAGTATTTAGGTTCAGGGATGACTGATGTATAATTTGAGAATCCATTAGTAATTTAGTATTGACAGCCATTGATTACATAGTTTTTTCCTTTTTATTGATACTTGGTTCATATCAGGAATCTGCTTGTTATATCTAATGTTTATCATATTTGTAATTGAATTTATGAAAGATGCATACTCATTTACCTTACTTTGATCATATATTTGGCTAAGCAAAGGAGAAATGAAGATTAGTGTTAGAGGTATTTTTTTGGATTTTATAAGAAGTTTATCTTGTTGTGCATGTATGAATTGGAAACATAATCTCCATAGAATAGAAGATTTGATATGTGTGAGTTGTTCAGTTCTCAAGATTCTACGCTCTTAAGACCAGTCACATGGGATTTTCTTGGTGCATATATTGAGAGCGAATGCACATGCTTCCAGGGGATTTATCTCACTAAGGATGAGAATTTCCGTTGTCATCAAAAAGTTACAATTTCAAATCTAAATCTGAACTGCTATAAGCAGCTGTGTTGATAATAAATTTGTTTTTTTTTTCTGTTTCACTTCTAGACAAATTAACCTTAATACCAAGCGATTATTAATATCTTGGTGCAGGAATTAAAGCGGAGAGAAGACGCGATATCGCGAGGTATATTTGCTGATTGTTATGTGTATATTGTCTTTGATAAATTATGAGGATATATTATCATTTTGTTTATAAAGTGTGTTATTTTGGCAGCTGGAATTGTCATAGAGGAGAAGAATTGGCCACCATTTTTACCTATTATCCATCATGACATTGCAAATGAAATACCAATCCATCTACAGAGTCTGCAGTATGTTGCATTTACTACTTTTCTGGGTACGGGAATTGCGGCTGTTTATTTGAAAGTCATATTTTGAATGCTCATTGCTGCTTACTTTTTCTCATTGTAGTAATCTCGTCAACTTTTAGTTTTTTAATATTTGATAACTTAGCAAATTAATGTTATCACTTAAGTTTTATTTTAGAAATAGAATCTTTGGTTGTTTGGGTACTAGTCAGGCTGAGGTTGATTTTCTTTACACTGCATGCTGTCTACTTTGTTGAACTAAATGGACTTGTCATGATCATACCGACTTGAATGTCTGAAATTGGTGATTTGCAGGTTTGTGCTTGTGTCTGTTGTGGAATATTGTGGCAGTGACCACGGC
Source organism: Euonymus europaeus (assembly GCA_963580455.1). Lineage (NCBI taxonomy): Eukaryota > Viridiplantae > Streptophyta > Magnoliopsida > Celastrales > Celastraceae > Euonymus > Euonymus europaeus. Next base: position 2,665,598 of record OY756964.1, read on the forward strand.
CTGGATCAAAGGAGAAGGTTGGTAATGAAGTTTTAAAGACTCATAACACATGTCTGTACATTATTTTTCCTAAATTTTGGGTCTGAACTGTCTCCTCTTGTAGGTCCAACGATATGGTTTCTTGCTATCATCTACTTTATATCGGGGGTTCCAGGGGCTTATGTGTTGTGGTATCGCCCCCTTTACCGTGCAATGAGGTATCATTTGGTAACTGGACTCTTAATTGTGTTCTCAGCCTCTTGAGTAGAATTCTTATGCAATATGAGGTTCTAGCTTTTCTGCAAAACCTACTTTATCTTTACTAATGAAAACTATGTTCTCTCACAGGACTGATAGTGCTCTGAAATTTGGGTGGTTTTTCCTTATTTATCTGGTAATCTTTTTTATGTTTTTATTATTTTGATTTTATTAATTGTAGATCTTCACTTTTGTTCCCTAATGTATCAATGCAGATTCATATTGGCTTTTGCATCCTTGCTGCAGTCGCTCCTCCAATTATATTCAAGGGGAAATCCCTTGCGTAAGTTTCTTTGACATCTGCATTCATGAAGATTTTATTGATACCAATGTGCATACAAATTTACTTTGCTGAATTCTTTCTGAAGTAGCTGTAATACCACGAAGAATGAAACGTTCTCTCTCTTCTGTTGTTAGATATTGGAAACTTTTTATTGATTATTGGAATCTTATTTTCAGTCTACTGATTTTTGGCCTGATCTTTTGAACAGCGGTATTTTGCCTGCAATAGATCTTTTGAGTGGGAATGCGTTGGTTGGGGTAAGTTGAAAAGTTTAAGGGCCATAGCTTGGCCTCCTTATTCCAACTGGGCTACTTTTTGCAATTTTCATACAATTTATCTAAATTATCTGATGTTGATTGGCCATTCTTGCTAATGTCTGAAATTGGTAGAACTTGATTTTTACTTGCAGATATTTTACTTCATTGGATTTGGACTGTTTTGCATTGAATCCCTGCTCAGTATCTGGGTTATTCAGGTTCAGTGACCCTGCTACAGTTTTAATTATTCATTGTTCATTGCTGATTTGCTTCATAATCGTTGCTTCTGAAATTCTTGGTCTGTTGATTTCATTTTGCAGCAAGTTTATATGTACTTCCGAGGCACTGGCAAAGCTGCTCAGATTAAGCGCGAGGCTGCTACGAGGACCATGATGTCTGCACTATGACTCGTCTAACATGGAATGGAAAGGTGTACACACGGATGGACTTTAACTGGGATTTCTCCTGGGACATTACGAATTTCAATCACCAGAGGATTCCATCCATCCCTTGTTTCTACTCTTCATTGTTGATGTGTTCACTAACTAATATTAAACCATCATTCTTGATGAATGCAAAAAGTACGATAGATCTGTTGAGTTGGTGTGGCCATGGGCGGTGGCTTACTCAAGGCAGACCTTGGCGTAGGATATTTGCTGTGTTTTTCTTTTTTCTTATTTCTTCTCTTTCCATAGTTTTTTCTCCCTTTTCGTGAACAAGAGAACCAGTTGGATGATATCTGCTGCGTTTTTGGGCGTAGATGGTTTTACCATGCAACACATGAAGAAGGGCAAAGCAAATTCAACTTGATAGTGCTTTTTTTTATATAAACTTTTTTTTTTGAGACACAAACCAAGGAAACACTGAAGCAACCAAGCAGAGTATTTTATCATCAACTTGATAGTGTTAGATATCCCCAAGAAAATCATTTCTAATATCAGCCATCAATGTCACAAGATTTAGTTCTATTTTTATTTTTAAATTTAAAATCGGTATATGGGAGATGCGAGTGTCATTGACATTCACGTTTTGCGAGTATCATTAAAAAGGTTGTCCCACCTTGCAAGGCCCAGACAAAAAAAAAAATTAAATAAATAAAAAGTTAGTGGTTTCCAATTCTTGGCTATAAGCTGTATTGTCTGATTGATATTTCGTAAATAGATTGTGCTGAGAGAGAAATATCTTTGGCGATTCCAACATTGAAACCGTTTTCATTGTATCATTTCGCTTCCAAAATCTGAACTCTGCATCCCCCAATAGAATAAGCAGAAGGTTCAAAATATGCAGCGCCTGAGCAAACCAAAGGAGCAGTAAAAGCTTCTTATTTAAACGAAATTTCCTAGAATACCCAGAAATCGAATCATGTTTTACAGCTGCAATCACAGTTACTGCTCCAGAGAGTTTGGGCATGAAACTCTCCACGGTCGCATCTTTTTTCCAAGTAAGCTTTCTACCTTGCATCCTCTTCCTCTATCTAGGGTTGTTATAGGGTTTAACGATAATTGCCAGAAACTGGCCAGAAGACGATTCTATGCTTTGCCCCGCGGCTCACCTGGGGACCCAACTTCGCTCGGATTTCCTTTTTCCTATGTTTACAAGAAAAACTCCGGGAAAGGAACTAGGGTTTCTGTAGGGTTTAAGCTTCAGTGTCATTCAAAGACTCTAACTTTGCCTACTAGAAGCTCTTCAACTAATGGCAAGAAAAAGAGGTACGGAGGCGTTTTGCCTTCGATATTGAAATCCTTAGAGTCTGGTGATGATATTGATGACGCCCTTAATTCATTTTGTGAGAACCTGAGTCCAAAAGAGCAAACTGTAATTCTCAAAGAACAGAGGGGTTGGGATAGAGTTATTCGAGTTTTCCAGTTTTTCAAGTCACAGAAAGATTATGTGCCTAATGTCATTCACTACAATATTGTGCTTCGTGCACTGGGTAGAGCTAAAAAATGGGATGAATTGAGGTTATGCTGGATTGAAATGGCAAGAAGTGGTGTTTTACCTACCAACAATACTTATGGAATGCTTGTGGATGTCTATGGGAAAGCAGGTCTTGTGAAGGAGTCGCTGTTGTGGATTAAACATATGAGACTTAGAGGGATTTTCCCCGACGAGGTTACCATGAACACAGTCATCAAAGTTCTAAAGGATGCTGGGGAGTTTGATAGGGCAGATAAGTTTTACAGGGAATGGTGCAGTGGGCAGGTTGAGTTGGATGGTATGGATTTGGATTCTATGGTTGATTTTGAATCAAGGTCATCACCTGTTAGTTTCAAGCATTTTATATTGACTGAGCTTTTTAAGATGGGTGGCAGAACTCCTCCCAAAATTGTAAATTCATCAGATGAGGATGGTATCGTTCGAAAACCACGCCTCACATGTACGTATAACACATTGATTGATTTGTATGGAAAGGCAGGTCGTCTTAAGGATGCGGCTGATGTGTTCGCAGAAATGTTGAAGTCTGGGGTGGCAATGGATACTTTCACTTTCAATACTATGATCTACACTTGTGGAAGCCACGGGCTTTTGTTGGAGGCAGAATCTTTGCTTAATAAGATGGAAGAAAGGAGAGTATCCCCAGATACAAAAACTTATAACATCTTTCTATCGCTGTATGCTGCAGCAGGGGATATGGATTCAGCCCTCAAGTGTTATCAGAAGATAAGGGATGTGGGGCTTTTCCCTGATGTTGTAACGCATCGAGCTGTTCTTCATAAATTATGTGAGAGGAATATGGTGAGAGAAGTGGATGCTGTGATTAAAGAAATGGAGAACTCCGGTCTGCAAATAGATGAGCATTCTGTTCCTGGTATTGTTAAGATGTATATTAATGAAGGATCGCTTGATCAGGCGAAGAATCTTTATGAGAAGTTTCAGTTTAATGGTCTGATGTCATCGAAGACTCGAGCAGCAGTTATTGATGCTTATGCTGAAAAGGGGCTTTGGACTGAAGCCGAGGCTGTGTTCTATGGAAAGAGAGATTTGGTATGCCAAAGAGATGTTACGGAGTATAATGTCATGGTCAAAGCTTATGGTAAAGCCAAACTCTATGATAAAGCTTTTTCTCTTTTCAAGGGCATGAGAAAGCTCGGGACTTGGCCTGATGAATGCACTTATAATTCTCTAGTTCAAATGCTCAGTGGGGGAGATTTAGCAAATCAAGCAAGGGAGCTCTTAGCTGAAATGCAAGAGGCAGGGTTTAACCCACAATGCCTAACTTTCTCCTCTCTTATTGCATGCTATGTACGTCTTGGCCAGGTTTCTGATGCCGTTGATGTCTATAAAGAAATGACAAAAGCAGGAGTCACACCTAATGAAGTTGTTTATGGGTCATTAATCAATGGGTTTGCGGAGACTGGCAACATTGAAGCAGCTCTTCAATATTTCCATTTGTTGGAGGAATGTGGGATACCAGCAAATCAGATAGTATTAACTTCCATGATTAAGGCTTATAGTAAAGTGGGGTGCTTGGAAGGAGCAAAACAACTTTATCAGAAGATGACTTATATCGATGGCGGACCTGATATTATTGCTTCTAACAGTATGATCGACCTCTATGCAGATCTTGGGATGGTAGATGAAGCTGAATTCATTTTTGATAATCTGAGAAAGAAGGGTGTGGCAGATGGGGTATCATTCGCGAGCATGATGTATCTTTACAAAAGTATGGGTATGCTCGATGAAGCTGTTGATGTAGCTGAAGAAATGAAAGAGTCAGGTTTACTATCTGACTGTATTTCTTATAACCAGGTCCTGGCATGTTATGCAGCAAACAGCCAGTTACGTGAGTGTGGGTCATTGTTACATGAGATGTGGTCTAGGAAACTTGTTCCGGATGATAAAACCTTTAAAACATTGTTTACTGTTCTAAAAAAAGGTGGCCTTCCAGTCGAAGCTGTAACACAGCTGCAGTCATCTTATCAGGCAGGGAAGTCTTTTGCTAGACAAGCTGTCTTCTCCTCCGTTTTCTCTGTAGTGGGATTACATGCTTTAGCAGTTCATTTTTGTGAGGCATTCTTAGAAGCAGAAGTTACTCTTGGTTCTTTCGCATACAATGTTGCAATATATGTTTTTTCATCCGTAGGGGAAGTTGACAAGGCTCTGAACATCTTCATGAAGATGCAGGACGAGGGCCTGGAACCAGATATTGTTACTTATATTAATTTGGTTCGTTGTTATGGCAGAGGTGGCATGATTGAAGGTGTGAAGAGGGTTAATGGTCTGTTGAAACATGGAGAGATTGAGCCCAATAGTTCTTTGATTAAGGCTATTATGGATGCCTATCAAACCACTGGAAGGCGTGACCTTGCTGGATTGGTCGAACAAGAGATAAAATTTGCTTCTGATTCACGACAAGACTCTCTTTCTGAAACCGAAGATAAGTACAGTGTAAGCTCTTTTGAAACAGAAGATGATTGAAAGTTCATTAGGCCTTAAGAGTACCGAGAAATTTTGTGTTTTTATACTTTGACAAATCTCCCTTCCTCCATAGTCTATACTTAAGAGGTGGCATTTCTACAAGCTTTGCAGATGGTGTATATAATATTATAATTACTGGGTGATAATCGTCAGCAAAATCAGACAAGACCCAGGGAGTTGGGTCTTCCAATGGATGATTGCTAGAAAGTTGCTCCATGTGTTGACATTGATACATGAATACCAATATTTTACTGTCCATTTAGCTTTTTTTGAACTTTGGTCACTTCTTGTTCTTGTGCACCATAGGTTCCTTGCATGGTTTCTCTCTGATTTTCTCTCGTATTGTCCCTTGAGATGGGCCAAAAGGTTGTATGTAACTACGTACTAAATTATACTGGCTTTGGGATTTTGATCCCTAACAATTCACAATTCTTGTTCTTCCTTGCAATTTTGATATAAATGCTTGAATTGTGAGAAATTGGAGGTACCACTCGACCATGATGAAAACTGACTTTATTTAAAATTTAAAATTAAGGCAAGTAGAGAAGCTTTCATTCAACCACACCAAGACTGGTTCTAAAATGTGAGACATTATAGCTTTAAACTTCTGAAAGATTGAGGAAGTACAACATACAGAACATCAGTCCCTTCTTCCACTTAAACAAGCAAGACTGAAAATCGAGTTTGGCATTCGACTTTTGCTTGCTTCAGCATATTTTTCTTTTGGAAACCTGCCCTGAAATCTAAAGAAAATAAGTTAAAACCATGAAAATTATTTAATGCCAAACTGAAGCTAAGTTTCATCATCACCATCTCCAGTGCTGTGAGGAACAACATTACATTCTGCAACCGTATCTGTCAGCAATGTAACTTTAATGTGCACACAAGTTGCCGTCACTGAATTGAATGCTTACACCGCCGTCTGATATCCAAGACCAAGGGAAAACTAGGTTTCAGACCAGCAGAAACACAGACAATGGGAAATTTGACCATTGCTGGTCAAGGATAGATATCATTCAGCCTTGAAAACATTCCTTTTAAGGATATAGGAAATATTTAAAACCGATTGTTTCCTGAACTGCCGGCATGAGCCTCACAAATTTATGACCCAAGTTTGGTTAGTCTAAATCCAGCTCTTGCCAGGCATCTTTTTAACACCTCTATCTTCCATCAACTTCCTAACTGTTAACGCATCATTCCACCGCCCCACTGCTCTGTAGACATTTGTTAGGTACACATAACTCAAGTGGTGATCAGGTTTCAATTCCATCATTTTCTTTGCAATACGCTCTGCAGTGGCAGTGTCTTTACAGGTTGTGGAGGCACCAAGAAGAACTTCCCAGAGAGACGAATCATCTCTAAAATCGGAATTATTTATCAACTCTTCAGCTTCTTCTAATAAAAAGGCACGGCCTAGAAGATCAACCATGCAATTGTAGTGCTCAATTCCAGCCTTGATCTCATAGTCCTTGGTCATTAAGGAAAAATATTTCTTCCCCTCATCGACCAAACCTGCATGGCTGCAAGCAAAGAGAACCCCGATGAAACTAATAATATCAGGCCTAAACCCATCTTTGACCATCTCATCAAATATTCCAAGAGCTTCTAACCCTCTTCCATTTTGAGCAAATCCAGAAATCATTGAGTTCCACGTTATCAAATTTCTTGTTTGCATTTGTATAAAGATTCTATATGCAAAATCAATGCAACCGCATTTTGCATAAAGATCAACTAAAGCTGATTCTACAATAACATCCCTCCAACCACACCTCCTGAAATACTGGCAGTGGACCTCTTTCCCTTGATTTACAGCAGCCAAGCCTGCACATGCGCGGATGATAGTCCCAAAACAGTATAGATCAACATCTTCCATTTTCCGGAAAACCTTGATCACAGAATGAAAGTCTCCATTATGACAATATCCACCAAGTAACGCGGACCAAGAAACTGAATTCTTTTGGGACATTCGATCAAAAACATGCTGAGATTCGAGAACCAACCCACATTTGCCATACATATCCACAAGGCTGCTCTCAACAACTATATTTCCACATAGTCCAGATGTAATGACCTTAGCGTGCACTTCTCTTCCTCGCTTCAACTTCCCTAAATTACCACAAGCAGTCAACACTGTCCCAAAGGTATATCCATCCAGTGACCACCCATTTTTTCTCTGCATTGAATAAAAGAATTCCAATGCTTCCTCGTACAAATCATTCCTCGTATATGCTGAAATTACTGATGTCCAGCAAATAGCGTCTGGTTCAGTCAACTCATCGAATAACTGCCGTGCATCCGCCGACCCATAATTCCTTCCATACATATCGATCAAAGCACTAGACATGACATGATTTGAATCAAAGCCACGTATTGTAACCATCCCATGAAAGCATCTGCCAAGCCTCAAGTTCCCAATCTCCGAGCATGCCTTAATAACGGCAGATAAAGTGAACCCATTTGGCTCAACTCCAAAATCCAACATTTCCCCGAACAAAACAAGCGAGCTCTTTGGTTTCCCTACCCGAATATACCCCGATATCATTGAAGACCAAGATACCACATCTTTGGCAAACAAACCATCAAAAACTTTCCTCGTCTCAACAAAATCGGAACACAACTTGAAATAAAGAGCAAGCAAGCTATTGCCAACAAATCGATCAGTCTCAAGACCGGATTTGATGACATGTGCGTGGATTTGGATGCCATGATTGAAAGAGAGGACTTTCGTGGAGGTTTGTAAGAGAGAGGCATATGCAAGTGGTTTATTGGAGATATTGGTCCAGTCTAACGAGTTTAGGATTTGAATCGCATCGAGAAGCAAGCCGGACCTGCAGAGCTGTAGAATTTGGATTTCTTTGATTGATTGGATATTGGCTTTTTTCAGATTCGGAGTCGCAAGAGAGCTGCAATGGCGCAAGAAGACCTTCATCAACAAATTAATCTATACCTTACAAATTGAACTTTGAGAATCAGACGTTACGCCTGTCATTTGCTTTGTGACAATGCTTACAGCGGACCGCTGTAGGGGTATTTCTAGTCCCGTTCGGCAAGGCGTTTTTTTATTTTTCGCCGGTCCAAACAGTAAACCGGCCAGCGTTTGTTTGTTTTTGTTAAAACATCCATATTGAGATGACACGTGGGGTGGTTGAAAATCTATTCGTAAATGCCCCTCCCTCTATGCACTTCAAGGTCTCCTGTGTCCAAAGCCCTAACTTCCATTTCGGACAGCCACTAAATCTCGTAAGGACGACATCCTCAAGCTCCGGCGACGACGATTTGAGGTTAGCATGTTCTACCTTGCATGGCTCTGCTTGATTTCGCCACTCCTTTCTCCTAATCGAACGATCCTCTCTCTCGCGTGTGACATAGGGTTGTAACTTCCAGCAGAATCTTTCATCCGATTCTCTTCATCACGTCGCCGCACCAACCGCAAACACAATCTCATCCAGGCGCAACCTTCCGGTAAGCAGAAAGATCCCTAATTTTAGGTTTTTTTAAGATGCCAGAACATGGTCTTCACTTGTGCGGTTTCTGTTACCCATATGCATGAACGCTGCCTTAAGGTCTGGTTATTTTTGTTTTACAGTCCCATGTAGGAGCATAAATGATTCTTGGAATTTTTAGATGTGCTTGTGTATGCCCACGTTGCAGTGGCTTTTGTAGGATTTTATTATTCTATGGCTGTTCATTATGCTGGCTATAAAAGTGCATCCCCAGAGTTAATACTTGATGACCTTCAATTCCCAGTGTAACTATGCTAGAGTAAGCAATGGCTATAAACAACGATACATGACCAAGAGGCAGGGCCATATTTGAACTTGCATAAGTGCCATAATTTTAGGTCTTGTTTGATGGCTGCCTAATTAACAACATTCAAGAATAAAATCAATAACCTAAATGTGTAACTCATAGAGACACAATGCACAATGCTACAATTGGAGAGTAACTCATAGAGACACAATTCTGCAAAAAACCCTGAAATAAAGAAAGAAAGCAATAGACAACATATAATTGGCATTAACTAATGTATTCCCATTCAATTGAATAGAGACAAGATACCAAGAGATACAATGCAAATGTGTGAATGTGTGGAGAGCTATGGGTTGGTTGATAAATTATTGACTGATTAATTTTGTCTTCTTTATGAGTCCTTAAAAATTTTATTTTGGCCTGAGCAGACTGAATTTTCTTTGTTGGTGCTTTACTTCAGTCTCTGGTTATGTCAAATTTAGTTGCGCTATTATTTCAAGACTCCTAAGCATAGTAATTGGGACGGTTACACCGCTAAATATAAACCTAGATGTCAACATTTAGGGGGATGGGAAAATTGATCCACTGCTGGTACCTTTTACTTCCATGTTCTCCATGACACACCTTTTGTTATTTTTGCTTTTCTTCCTAATCATTTGTATTGCTATTAGGTATTCTTTGGTATTCTATATAAGATTGCCATTGATAGTCATTTTGTTCTTTAAGTAGGCTGCACTTGTTTCATATAAGATGGTCTTTGAGTCTTTTTTCATTGTCCAGTCCATATAGGGTTAGAAAAATGCGAAAACATGGGAAGCAAGTCATTGGGGATGCGGGGTACTCCAATAGGACGGGCTATCTTGCGCCTTATCGAGGCGAACATTATCACGTTCCAGAGTGGCAGTCGGGTCGTCGACCTGGTGGGCCGCGTGAGAAGTTCAACCGTAAACACTCGTCACTTCGGAATGTGATAGAGAGGACATTTGGGGTAATGAAAAGAAGATGGAAAATTTTGAATGATATGCCGTCATATAAGATTGAACATCAACCACAGATAGTGGTCGCGTGTTGCGCCTTGCATAACTACATCCGACGACATAGCACAGGTGCTGAAGATGTCCACGAAGTTGATAGTGAATCGAGTAGCTCGGTTGCCACTAGTGGTGCAGATGACTCTGAAGAAACAGTGGATTACTTTGTTAATGATGATAGTACGATGGGCGCTATTAGAGATACGATCGCGACACAACTTTGATGGGCCAGTGATGTGTTATTTAATTTTTAGATGTATGTACAATGTATGAAACGTATTAGTGTTTGCACGATCACTTAAATACGTTGTAGTAATCCCGTTAGCTGTGTTTGTTAATTAAATACATAGATATAACATAAATTTGTAAACTTTATTAGTAAATCACTTTAAATACCCCTAATGGTAATTTGACAGCTTATACTCTAAGAAAACATCCGCTCTACCGAACACACCACAGCTTATTTTTACAGCTTATACACTCTACAACTTATACGCTCTACAGCTTATCCGCTCTACCGAACGGTATTGTACGCTCTACAGCTTATTTTTACAGCTTATAAATGTATTGTAGCTAGTTACCTATTGGCCATGGCGGAGTAATCACCACCCCAAAAGGAGACAGAGACCCTAACATGAAGGTCTCTTACCTTATTGATGATGAGTCGCGGTGGTGGAACAATGAGTTTCTTAATTCTAATTTTAATGAAACAGATGTGTTGGCTATTAGACAGATTCCTCTTCATGGACTTCGGTTTAATGATTCCCCAATGTGATTTTTTGAGAAGAGAGGAATTTTCATTGTACGCTCTGCCTACTGGTTGGCAAAAACTAAAGTCTTTCATGTGGAGGGATTGGAGGAGGACGAGAATCCTTTTAGAGGGCTCTGGAAGCTTGGTGTTCCTCCAAAAATTCATATTTTTGCGTGGAGGCTTTGTCATGATAGCTTACCCACAAAGAGCAATTTGCTTCAGCATGAAATTGAGTTAAATCCAGCTTGTCCTTTATGTTCCACAGGTATTGGAATCGTCTTTGCATTTATTTAAAGAATGCCCTTCTGTTCATCTTATTTGGAGGCAGTGGAATGGTCCTTTGAATGTTCATCTATTAAATTATGATTGCATTAAATATTGGCTGAGTTTTCTTCTGTCATCTCTTTCGCTGCCTCATATTGAAGTGCTATTTGGTATTCTGTATAATATATGGGGCATGAGGAATAAGCTGGTACATGGGGAAAGAAGTCTCCCTCTGGCATCTATTGTTCCAAATTCTAAGAGGCTCATTGCCGAGTATCAGATGCTTAACATGAGACTGTAATGGGTTGTTGCAATTTGTGGCTATCAAAAGAGGCCATTCTGCGGGTGGCCCTTCTGTGATGGAGGCTCTAGCTTTTCAGCTTGGGATTGATCTGGCTATTAGTCTCAATCTTTCAAGCTTTGTTATTGAAGGGATTCCTGGAAGTGGTGCAAGCTTTAATTAATCATGTCATCCCTCTTTTCCCCTATAGGATTGATTTATTATTGCAGATATATGCTCTAAGATGGTCGGTGTCAATTGTAATGTTATGTTTACTCATAGGGAAGGGAATCAGCTTGCTGACTAAAAATTCTATATCAATTTTTACTTTCTATTTGATTTTTGTTTAACAAAAAAAAAATGTCACTTGTAATTTCGATCAAAAAAACACATTTGTAATTTTTAAATAATAAAATATAAAAAATTACTGTCTAAAATGTGCCTCTTACAGCGGGATCCGCCCTAATTTTATTAGGGCAGACCACGGGCTTCCCAAGTAATCGAGTATAGCTGATAATGGGCCAAGAACCCGACAAGCTTGGCCCGCACTTTTGACAGGCCTTGACAACAAGATTAAATGCCCATTTTTTGAGCTGTTCGGCCCGCACAGCAAGAACTCACTTAAGGGCCTGGCTGAGAACAAAAATCTAGGCCCATTTTTGTTTATAACTGTGCCCTGCCCGCAATTTTATAGGTCTTTACTGCAAGAACATATTCACGGGCCGGGCTGGGGCAAAATTATAACCCTGTGCCCTGCCAAGATATGGAGTCTTTACATGTCCTTTCTTTGTAGTTAACTGAAATACGAATATGATATATATCTCACGGATTTGTAACTTATGAGATTTCATACGTTTGCTTATGTTTGGTAGAGAGTATGTGTGATAGAGTATAAGCTATCGTGAAACATAAAAATTGAGAGTGTTTGAGAGTATGTCTTATACTCTGTACCAAACATATGCATGTTATTTCTTTATAATAGTACGCATTACATTGTAATATAATTTGTTATTAATAAAATAACATATGAGATCTCATGAGATACAAACCCATGAAATATAAAACGCTACTGATAGATTGAAATATTTTTCATCAACATTTACTTTCAATGTATTTTGAGTTATTTTCATTATGCATTATAAATACTCTCTATAAACGAGTCTCTTTAGAATTTAGATATCCACTAAAAAATGCAATGAAGATTTTAAACAGTAGATATTAATATTCATAATATATTCAAAATGATTGATAGGTGTCCACTTACCACCCTTCAAAAATTAATAGTAAATAACACCATGTAGAAAGCTCGTGCAGTAAACAAGATCGGGATAAATAAGAATGTGGTCCATTTATCGTACCTCAAAATTAATGCTCTCTCCGTCCTAATTTGTGTGACATCTTTTGAAAATTCAGCATGCGTTTGGATGAGAGTATGGGTGATAGAGTATACTCTCTCGTAAAGCGTAAAAGTTGAGAGTGTCTGAGAGTATGGGTGACAGAGTATACGCTAGCATATACTCTCAATATTTTAAGGGCGTATGATTTAATGTGAATCAAATACACAAAATAATAATGTAAGTTCATCATGACTGGCTTAAAATAATGACTGTAATTTAATTTTTCCTTAAAACTCCGAATTTTGTCATCGGGTCAAATTAACAACGATAATTTTAAAATATATCAATAAAATTGTTAATTAACGAAGAAAAGTTATATAAGTTTTGAGACGGTCCAAAATAGAAAGATGAACAATAGAAAATGTAGTTAGAAAACAAACGAATATCAAAATTAATGATGCCAACTAATCGTACGTGATGCATAATAAAATCCTCGACTCTCTCTCTTTCCTTTCCCCTCGATGAAACATCTTTCTACCTAGTTGCTCCTGAAACAGCAACTAACCCAAATACATGCATTTATTTATTACCTTTAAATCCTACAGTTCCTCTTCTGTACTATAAACCTAATATGTCGTTAAAATGCCAGTGCATGCACATCTACGCGTCTCACTAAATGTTCACTGACAATTTATATCTCGATCTTTTTAACGGATAGAGGGTACGAATTTGAAAGGAAGAATTTTATATTACTTCGCCATGCTTGAGATTCATGGACTAGGTTTCAACAAGTCAAAAAAAGGTTCCGTAAAGAACATTTGGATTTAACAAATTATGATTTAGTGTTTGAGATTTATTAGATTTTAAAGTTTAGAATTTAACGTTTAGTATTTAAAATTTAGGTTTTAGGTTGTGTTGGGTGGTTGTTCCAACTCCGAAAGAGATGTTAACCTAGAGAATTCTCAATTTAAAAGAAAAAAATTCTAAGTTTTTCTCTTAAATTTTTTTTACTTTCTAATTTAACGAGGGAATTGGAGCTAAACATTTATAGGTTCGAGGATGTTAATGGATCGACATCAGGAGCTCAACAACTACTTCCAGCACTCCTCGTTTGAAGCAATCCTGCCACTACTCACGAGTCTTGCCTACCTGAGTAATGAGAATAACTAGGTCAAACGTCTATCCATTTCCACGTGTACGCTCCAGATTTTACATCCATCGGCGTTGTCATGTCACTCCAACTGTCTTTCACAGGTGTCATAAAATCACAGGACCGTCTCATATAAACGCGCTTCACATCATTTAACAACACAACACTGCACTAGTAGTAGCTTTGACTCACTCAATCCCCAACATCTATCTCCCACCGGCCACGCTCGTTTACTACTTGCTCGATCTTTAACTCCTGGTGCCTATATAAAACCACAGCCACTGCCCCCTTTTTTAATATTATTCCAAATTGTAGTTGCCGCTGCTGTTGCTTCTTAATTAATTTACGATTCGGAGTGGAAATATCGTAATTATCGGTACAAGAACTCGAGAAAGTCCGAAGCAAATAAATAAATATAATGGTGTGCTTCTGTTTTCTGGTTGATCAGACGCGGAAGATGCAGAGGAGCAAGCCGGCAGCGGGGACGTGCACGAGGTGTGGCGGCGGAGCAAGCGTTGCGGATATGAAAACAGCGACGAGGTTTTGTCTTGTGCCGTTTTATTGGAAGTCATGGAGAGCTATTGTTTGTACTTTCTGTGGAGCTGTTCTTCGATCTTACAGATAAAATGTTGCAGTAATTGGGTTTGTGTTGTGATAAATTAACTTCAATTACGCTGAAAATCCACTCCTCTACTCACATTAAAAGCATTATCCGCATTCAATTTATCGGTTATTGTAGTCAAGAGCGTACTCAGACTATTCAACATTTTCTTGTCGATCAAAGTATGGTGAAGTGAAAGTGTGCGTTCAACGAAGTCTCAAAGTTAAGATAACATGAAGTAGTTACTATTTGAGATTATCTTATTAGTCTCACTCCACTCAAAGAAAAAGAGGGCAATGATTAGAAGGGAGTTCGAAGCTTTTGAAATTCTTATAACTACTTTTAAAAGACTTGTATTAATATCTATGACTCCAAAATAAATTTAAAAAGAGGTCCACGACCTGACCATTCTTCACACTTTAGCATTGTCTTTACTTTAAGATAATTTTGTCTAGTTTCAACTTTTCGAGACTCACTTTATATTATCAATAAATATAATCAAAATATTTTTTTTGATCATCATCTTCCTCGAATGATATACGTTAAATATCTAGCGATCTCATTTGCATTGATATCAACTTCAAGGATCGAAATTCTGCAATGAACAAATTCATAAGTATATGAAATAATGAACAAATGCATAAGTATATGATAAGGTGCTGTACAGTAAATGCAGGCACCATATTGAGAAGAGGATAAGTATATGGTCCAGGGTACAAGTGACAGTTCGATATCGGTTGCCTTAGTAACCAGAACAAATCAATCATGTGCAGCTCGCATTCCTTATAGACCAAGTTGAATATGATATTAATATATGCTTGCCAAATATCACCTACCTCAGATTCTGTGACTAACTATGTCCACTTTAAGGGTCTTCTTAAGACTTCATGGTTCACTCGATACTTGTACAGAATTAGTCAAGACTCAAGACTAGTAATTGGAGATTTCTTGAATTCATGACTCCCAAAGTCATAGGGTCCACCTAAATCTTAACCCAAACTTAGGAACTTTACACTCGCACTGGCACAGACAGACACCTGGGCTGGGCTTATATACATCCAGAAATGATAAATGGGTCTTTGAGCTGGGCTGGGCTCCCGGGTGTATGGATATTTTTTTCTTCTTCTTTTGATGATACATTAAAATTATTAAAAAAAAAATAAAAATAAAAATTAAATAAATAAAATTAGTAGCGGCAACGACAACAAGCATAACTATAACAAAACCCTAGAGACAACCTTTCCAGTTAGGGTTTAAAGAACCAAACAATCCCGCATATATAAGTTTTAGTTCATTTTCAATACAGATGAAATTTCAATTTTTTCTCACGACCCTTTTGTTAGCTCTTCGGGTCTTTAATCTTTCCTCTCTTGGAGATGGTTGGGTTTATAGATGAACAGATTGAAGAAGACCATAATCAACCCTCAAAGCTCAACAATTTGAAGGAGCCACTTGGCGCTGTGGATCCCATAGTCATCGATTTTTCTTTCGCGGATTCGTTTCTCGATTTTGATATGGACGATTTGTTTCAAGATTGCCCAAACCAAGATTGGGCTAATTTAGGGAATGCTGAAGTAGCGGTTGAAGACAAGATAATACCGATGGTTGAAGGTGGGTCTTGTCAGGAAACTCGTTGTGAAGGCTCGGTTGCTAATGGGTCCCAATCCAATCTGGGTGGGTCAAACCAAAATGACGTGGGTTTGTCTGGTCTTGCAGTGAAATCGGAACTGGAACCGGAGGAGTTTGCAACCGTGCTGACTTCGAGTTACTGTATTGCGGATGAGATGGGCAAGGTTAATTTTGTTGATAGATCGAGGTCTACTTTGGCTCCTTCTGATAAAGACGTTGTGAAGAGTGAAGCAGCGAGTGACGTGGGCAAGAGCAAGGACCATGACGAGGGTGAAAGTAGTTCTGAAACAGAGAGTGAAAGTTCTTCATCTTCTAGTAGTAGTAGCGAAGATGGTGATGATGAGGACGACGAGGAAAGTTCTTCAGCTTCTAGTAGTAGTAGTGACGATGGTGATGGTGATGGTGATGGTGAGGACGTTGACATATACGGAGATGAGGAGAAAAAAGAAATTAATTTACAAGTGAAAGCAGTAAATGAAGTCCGGGAGTTAGAAGAAGGTGAGATAATGGATGATGATGGAGAGAGGACATTTGGTGGTACAGGGGAGGAGGATCAGCTGGTAAATGGTGATAAAGATGAAAAGTACATGGTTTCTTGGAGTGACTTTGATTTCGATGGTGCCGAGAATGAAGATGGGGAAGCTGCTTTGGGACCTATCAGGTCAAAGAATGAGCTTCAGGTAAATTGATGTGGCTTTGATGCATAATGTGGTCGTAGATATTGTTCGTGCATGTTATTATACATATCTTGATGTTTGATGAATGGAACTAATATCGATAAATTTTTGGTTTGTTCTTTTGCTTATTACTGCTTGCTAAGAAAATCTCTGTTCTGGAATATAAAATATTGAGTATTTTTCCATGCTTCACTTCTTGACGAACCAGTATGACAAGGTGAGACGGATTGAAACTTTTGGTAATTTATTGGTGTTCAAATATTGATGCAGACTTGTACAAGTAGCGGTGTTATATAAGTTGTGAAGGGGATATAGGTACATTCCAAATGATATTGAACTGACTAAATATCAATTGGTATTAGGTATTATTTCATTTGAATTCATTGAGTTTAAATCTTGATGGCATGCAATGGGGTGAAATTCAAATGATTCGGTACCTAATCAAGTTGAAATTGTGATATTCTCATGGTCAAGTAATCAAGTTTACTGAGACTTGTTTGGCCTTTTATATTTGGATGAGGTATTGCTGAGTTGCTTATGCTCAAGTTTTTTTGTTTATTTAATTAATGCCTTGGTACTTCTCAAGTGAATGAGTTTTTAGATTATGTATCGATGTACATATCTCTGTAGTTTTAGCTTTTAAACATGTCACCTGATGGATCTGAAATATTTGTATCGTATTATGTCTTCTGAATTATATGGGAGACTCTTACCTGATTTAGTTACTTAATATTAGCATCTTTCACTTTGCTGTTGTAATTGGACTTGTACTTTTGCATGAAAATTGTACTTCATTTGATTGCTGATGCTGAGTGCAAAATGGTTTCGAAATTCACAGGATCTACCTCTGGTTCCTGCAGTGGAAATTTCCCTGCAACAACATCATCAGCTACTGCCTGTCGGTGTTGTTTTGTCGGTAAGCCTTTCTAATTTGAGAAAGCAACACATTGAGTGCTTTGATTCACCAGCTATATGTTAATTTTTTAAGTTGGTTTGCTGATGTTGCTTGCATACATACAGATGATGGGTGCCAAAGTTATCGTAGAAGGAGTGGAAAAGCACAAACCTCTCGGTGAGGGCTCTATCCTCTGGGTGACTGAAAGCAGATCCCCACTGGGACTAGTTGATGAAATCTTCGGACCTGTAAAAAATCCTTACTATGTCGTAAGATACAATTCTGAAAGTGAAGTCCCTGCAGGGATCCGTGAAGGCTCTTTGATTTCTTTTGTTCAGGATTTTGCCAACCATGTTCTTAATGACAAGAATCTCTACAAGAAAGGGTATGATGCATCTAACGAGAATGATGAAGAGTTGTCCGAAGATGCGGAATTTTCTGATGATGAGAAAGAGGCAGAGTATAGGAGAAGGCTAAAAATGAGCAAGAGGGGCATGGATGACCAGAAACTTGGAAACAAGAAAAGTGATAAAAGGACGTTTAAAAACAGGGAAGGGACCTGGAAACCTAATAAGTCCACAGGACAGAATACACCAATGGGTAAGGATCACTTGCCACCCAATCAAAACCAGAATCAAATACTACCTGCTGCTGCATCAAGGGAAGGGACCTGGAAAACTAATATGGCTGCATTGCAGAATACACCAATGGGTAACGGTAACTTGCCACCCAATCAAAACCAGAATCAAATATCACATGTTGCCGCGTCAACAAATCAAGGTAATTGTTCATCATCATCGGCCATCAGACAAGATTTTCCTAACTCGATCAGCTGGGCCCCTTCATTTCAACAAATGACACAGACTACGGCTGGTTTTCTGCCTTCAAATGGAATGTGGATAAATGGGATGCCCTTTCAGCAGCCACAAGATGCAAATGTACCTGTGGGGTTTCCACCTCATTTTATGACATGGCCTGCGCAAAATCATCTTCAGCACCCACATCAGATGCCTTTTGCAAATCAGATGCCATTTCAGCAGCCATTTAATCCATTTCCTGGTTCACTTTCTAACTTTGGATTACCTGGCGGGCAGCCAAATATGTTTCCAGGACTGGTACACAATACAGATCCTGGGCTTGTGTGGCAAAATGGTTCCAGCCAAACTGGATTAGGGATGTCTTTTCATGGCCAACTTACATTCCCAGGCACCAATGTAGGAGAGCTAGGAAGTTCGTCCAATGGATTAAACGTACAACAAAACCCCACTTCGCAGCCATCAGCTATTCCTCCAGCCAGTACTCAGACTGCCCAGCAATTTAATATGGGTGCAAATACAAGTCGCGGAAGAAAAGGATATCGAGGGCGTGGTCAATTTGGTGGAGGAAGAGGATCACGGCAATCAAGATGATGGCTCGTTGGGTTTTACTGTTTTGTATTCAGCCTTATTTTGATTTTGTTTAAAGCTTTTGCAAGCTGGATTTGGTTAGTATGCTGAGACTATTGTTTATCTGCATTCCTTCAAATACGCCCCATTCCGAAAGGTGGGTTCTATTGCCCTTACTTGAGTTGGTGGTATTTTTAAGATTTTGTAAACTCTGTTATTGTCCACTTTCCTTAATCCCTTGATAAAAAAGAATTTGTATTTTCTCAAGAAGGCTATTCCCCACTGTTATATGCAACAATCAAAAATACAGCAGCCGCCGCAATAAGCCACGATCATCAACAGGCGGAGCGCTTTGTTTATCCCTTGGGGCATGGTGTGTAGGCAGGTCCTATGGTGGGGCAGATCCATGCTCTCTCTGTAGTAAAAATTTAGTGTTCATCCAGGTCCTCGTGTTGGGAGGTTGCAAGGATCGCTTTAGACATTGTTGTCCGAAGTATCTTGGAGAAAGCAGTGTAGTGTTCATAACAAAATGTGGGTGATAGCCTAACTGATAAATCTTTTTGAAGTCAAACTATATGGATTCAAAAGTTCTACAATTCAATTCTTATTGACAGTAATACGTTTCTCAACTTACTTAATTTCTGTTTGTGCGATTTTATGACCCGAGTTTAGACCCATGAGTTTGGTGCATTCTCAGTTTCCAAAAAAATGGGGAAAGGCAGTAGTCAGGTAGACACAACCACTAACCACCAGTGTAAATTGGTGTACGTATAGGTTACAGTTCTTGCTATAAAACGATGAAGTCTTCCATTTCTATATAGTTGAATTTACCATTCAAATGATTCTTCACAGAATTTATAAAGAGAAATACTTGAAACCTCTAACTTTATTTTTTGTTTCATCATAAAAAAGTTTAGATAATTAAGAATGTTAGAAGTCTCAAACATGACTTCAATCATCATTGAGCAGTTAAACTCATATACTTCTCAACAATCATATCCGGTGACAAATCAGTAAAATAGCCATTCTCTACATCAAAACCCTCTTGGGCCGCCAACAGCTCGACACGGTTCTGGACCCTATCAGCTCCAATTTGGTTGGGCTCCAAAAGCATGCAAGTTATCTCAGTGGAGTCCTCACCGTGGACCAGGCCCAGTGTTTGTACTGTCGGGAGCCCACCCCCACGAGCACTAACCATTCGTGCAATCCTCCGGGCCGCCGAGATATCTGTGGACAATATGGGTATGTTGTACATTGAGACCCATGGACGAGCCCCAATCATCGAAATGCCCCTGGCCCGAGACACTTGGATTGGGCCCTCATCAGGCTTTTCAGGAAGAATCTCAGGCATGGTCCATCCAGCCCACTGATTACCCATGAGATTGGGCCTGTAGTAACCAAGCTCTCGTCTTATAGTGTCCGGAGCCTTGCCTGTAGGGTGCGCTGCAGAATAAAGGAATATCGGCACTGAAAGATATTTACAAATATTTATCAGCCACAGCTGGCCAAGGCATTTAGATTTGTATAAAAGAAACTCAATAATGGAAAAGTACATCAATCATGTCCTTATCATATGCACCATGATATACAACTATGAAATAATCTATGTGACGGACTAAATAGTAATCAAATTTGTGACCATACCTTGGAATCTACTACCAATGTCAGCTGCCACAACCTTAGCTAGCCAAGCTGCCTCGTCCAACGAGGCCAGAGCGAGCGGATGGAAAAGAATGTCGTCGACGACACCGAGCCGAGGGTAAGCTCCAGAGTGGGACTCAAGGTTGATAGCTGCATAAGCTGCCTCAACCATATCTAGCACTGTTTGCTGCAAAGGGCTATAAATGGCACTGCCTGTGCTGTCGAGAACAACATATGATACAAGAGTGAAACTAGCTCTGTTGTAAGCTCTGTCATTGAATTTGCTAATAATGACTGTTTCAGGATGAAGCCTGGCAGCTTGTTCCATTGAGTCAAGAGCTGCACGGTTACGGGATTCAGAGACGAAGAATTTACAGCACAATAGCACGGACTGGTTTGCGGCCTTTTTGTTTTTCTATTGCAAACACAAAAATCAAACAGGTGAATCAGGTAGATGGTCAATGTCCAACCAATCTGTAGATGTGAACAAATCCACCTCATGATTTGATTTGATTTGATTTGCTTGGGACCTGACTCGTGACTCGTGAGAAAGCAGTAACCTTTCTCTCTTTTTCCAGATCACTCTACACGTGCATTAGATATTCTTGTTTGGCTTTCTCAAGCAATAATGATAGGCTAATAATAATACTAGTAAATAAAGAAAACATTACCACTTTGTGTTTACTCCACCTTCCCCAACGCGCACACAGACACCAAATATCCTCTTAAAAGATTGCTCTCTTGATGCTCAGTTACAAGCTCATTAAGTCTTTATTACAGAAAACCCGGATGTTTGTAGATGCAAAAACATTTCAGGCAGGACGATTGAGAATGATAAAAGGTTAAACGATCAGGTGAGCATGATACATTACAGGCAGGAAGATCGATAATCATATACAATTAGAAACCCAAAGAAGTATCAGCCGTTTATGAGCACTTTCTTCAGTGGAATAGATGAACCACTGTGGCTCAGAAATTCATCAAAAATCGAATGTTAAAGAGCATATTGACCCGATTGATCATTAGCCGATTTTCCCCAGATGGGTAAATGAAAAAAAACCTAACCAAAAAGGATGAAACCGTTCTGGTCATTTCCATCTCTAAACATAAATTTCCAAACCTCAATGCAAGAGGAGCACATAAAATCTCAAGAAAAAATGAGCAACCAAAACTAACAGGAGAGAGAGATAGAGGAAGATCAAAACCAAGTTGTGATGGAGTAAATGTTGAGACTATACCTTGCTGGTTGGGCTCAAATCCATTTTTTGATTCCTCTGTTTTTGACCTCTCTGTTGACGAGTTCCAATATTATCCAGTGATAGCTGTCAATTGATGAGAAATGCATATATGTTATATGCAATCCAAACCACTAAAGATAACAACGTAGCTTTCTCTGAGTCAGCATTGTCCACCCCAATGTCCCCACCGGCCAGTAAAAGCTCAATTATTTTAATATATAGACTTGCATGAATCACATGTAATTGTTTTAATCACAGACCTGCACAAGAGTGCCCTCTGGGGAAAGAGAAATAGCATTACATAATAAAATTCCTAGGTTATATGGTTAACATGAAGCCCTACCATTTCTGGTGCATTTCATCAAACACTTGCATCGAGGGAACTCAGCTTTAAGTAACTTTCAATTATTTTATCCTGTGAAAAATCAGTGAAATATCCTCTTCCTACGGACAATCCTACTTCCTTTGCAAGCCTCTCAATTTCTTGCTGAACTCTATCCCCTCCCACTTTACTTGGTTCGAGCAGATTGCAAGCTACCTCAGTCACATTTTCACCATGTACAAGTGCCATAGCTTGCACTGAAGGAAGGCCCCTGCCTCTCCCACTCACCCGTTTTGCAATTTTGCGAACAGCAGAGATATCGTTAGTGAAGACAGGGACATTATAGTTATCAACCCAATGGGTCACTCCAGTTACAACAACACCTTTTGCCTGAGTCACTTGAGCAGGGCCCTCGTCTGGCTTCAATGGCAAGGATTCTGATTGCAGCCCTCCTATCCACTGGTTACCATCTGAGTTGGGCTTAAAATAACCCAGCTGTCTCCGGATTGAATCAAGCGTTCTCCCTTCATCATGGGCAGCTCCATACAGAAATGTAGGAACTGCAGGCTAAATGAACATAATTAGCCGTAAATAAATGAAACCTAAACCCAAAAGTTTGGAGAAAGTAGACACCAAAATAGTCTTTATAAAAATGAGTTCACTCCTCATAAGAAGTATATAAGATAGTTATGATATATTAACCTTCGTCAATATTGATAGTATTGCACCCAAAGGAGGAAAAAGAATGACATGGACCAAATCTTATTTTTCTCAGAAAAAACAATCATTTAGTCAAAATCTTCCCAGTAATCACTAGTAAAAGATACTGACCCTCACAAATGGGAACGGTAAGAAAATAATATGATACAATCTAGAAATAAACTCACTGATTTTTCCCAGAAACATCCGCAAGCCTCAAGCCAACATAAGAAATCACAAACGGTGCCGAATACCCTGAACTTTTATTCTGAGAAGACAATTAGTACTATGGAGAGATACATTTACATTTACAGAACCTACATATTAACTGATTATTATAGAATGAAAATGCATAGTCAGCCAAACCCAGATCTTAAATTGATGATGTATTTTTCTCACTCCCATAACATTATTTAACCATTAAGAGAAACAAAAGGGTAAAGAAGATAAACGGAAAAAAAGTGAAGGAAGTCAGAAAAAGTTTTGCCCAGTTTATGTTGGCAGATGAAGCCATCAGTCAGAGAACTTCCTCATAGATGGCCACAACACAAATAATCTTCACAAGTCAATTAAAATTGGTTAACCTGTTCGGGCAACATGGTACTGCCGGTTCCAATATTTTGCAGTTCCAAGAGGACAAACCTTGAAGTTTTGAGCCGATATCTGAAGCTAAAGACTTTGCAATCAATGTTGTCTGATCCAGAGATGCACAAGCCAAGGGGTGAAAGCAAATATGGTCAATAACTCCAAGCCTAGGATGACTTCCACAATGCAACTCAAGGTTAATAGCTTCAAAAGCAGCTTTAACCATGGCAAGTACGGCACTTTTTAAACAACATGAGCCTGAAGATGGCTTTGCAGACAAATGTGAGACAAGAGTATATCCAACTCTATTGTAAGTCATATCTTCAAATTTGTTTACGATACAAGCTTCTGGGTGTAGACTCGCAGCTCTTTCAATTGCCACCAATGCAGTTCTGTTCCGGCTTTCAGATATGTATAACTTGCAGCAAGCAAGCATCAACTTCATCATGTTTTCTTTTCTCCCCTACAGGTTTTCACAATCTTCCACAAAAACTGCACCAAGAAGATAAATTGAGATAATGAAATTGACATCAACAACTTTGTGGACTCAGTTTTCCCCTTGGGGACCACGTAGTCCCATATTACTTGCCTAAGCATAAAATAAGTAAAATTTATAAGAAATCTCTCTGCCAAAATCTGAAACGGAAAAAGGAAAGACTGGATATATCAAGTTATTCGCTTGAAATACTCAATTAAATTACATAGGAAGCAGCAGCCGATGAAATAAACAGCGCTGCAAATAAAGGACCCAAACAAATCTCAACTGCTGGAATGATTTTATGTAAGGTAAGCAATTACACCGACCGACAACACAAATCAAAACTCAGCGTCATTGGGTTTCGGGTATCCATCATACTCCAATTTCACACCCATACCCGCACGAATAACCCGAAATTTCAGCCTCAATTCGTCCATTATCTCTTGAACAGTCTCATCCTCAGGCTCCATTAGTGGGTATTTCTCAATCAACACCTCCATCCGCTTGATGCTCTGCTGGATGCGCTTTGAGAATGGGGATGGGTCGATACGAATCACTGAATTCCATACATCAACGCATCCCCGATAGAACCCTATTTCTTCGCCGACTTCAAACCCATGTTTCAAGCCAACGTCTCTGGCCTCCTCTTTGCCGGCTATCAGACCCTGTTTGTAGCCATCATCAAATCCTTCCTTGAAGTGGGTATCCTCTAGATTTAGCGAGGAATCGAAAATATCCTCAGTCGAATGAGATTGAGATTGAGACTCCATTGCTGAAGAAGATAATTCGAAAAATAATAAACACGATAGTGAAAACGCTCGTATTTAATATTGCACAGTACCTGAATTTACCCCGGAAACCGCCAAACCGTCGCGAACTGGACAGGAATCCCTTTGACCCCTTTCCTAATCTCCTTCTCGTGTTCGATGGGGATTCGTTGATGGGCTGAAACCCAAAGCCCAATGAGTGGCAGTGTGATCAGAAACTGATAAATCCGATATTTTTAGAGCTCTCAAGTCTCATCACAACACCAACATTTTATTGGCTAGCAAATTTACATTTTTCGCCTCATTTTTATCCAATATAATCACAGAGTTGCTCACATGAGGGATCCCGCACCAATATGTTGGTGCGGGATCCCTCTCATGACCGTCGGATTAATCCGACGGTCACATCCTTTTAAAAAAAAAGAAAAGAAATTCACTTTTTTTGCTCTCCTTCCTTCTTCAGCTTTTTGTCTAAGCTCTCTCTCTCCTTCTTTCAGTTCTTCGTTGAAGCTCTCTCTCTCCTTCCCTTAGTTCTTTCGGTCATTCTTCGCACGCAGCTCTCTCTCTCTCCCCCCTTCTTCAGTCCTTTTTCGTGACTCTCTCTCTCCCCCCCTTCTTCAGTCCTTCTTCATGGGTCACTATTGGTCCAGATCTGTTTTTCTTTACAAAAATGAAATATATGAGCTAATACCCAAATGGGTTTAAACTGAGCCAGTACTCTTCGTCTACTTCGATTTCTGATCTACGCCTTACCCACCTCGCTCTCCTTCGATTTCGATCAGCATTCACCCACCTTGGTCCACCTCTGATTCACATGGGCGGAGCTTTCTCAAAGAAGAGATGAGATAGGTTGCTGTTGTGAGATGGAGGGGGAGGGGGAGAGAGAGAGAGAATTGAGATCCAGAAGAGAGAAGATGAATTGGGTTTTTCAAATTTTTAGATAAATTTATTTTTGATCTGACACTATTGAATCGAACGGCCAACAGCGAATCCCGCATAAATTAACAAAAGCGGGATCCCGCTCTTGAGCGTGGCCCATATAATCATATCAATAAAATAAATTTATTTATATATTAATATTAATAAAATATAAATTTTAATATCATCACATTAACAAAATATATATTAAAACAAAATATATTTTTTAATATAAAATTGTTATACAAACAAATCATTTTCTCATCCTTCATACTACCCAATTAAATTTACACAAAAATCAAAAATCAAAGTAGATTAACATCCTAGGTTTCCTCTGCAACAAAAGAAGCTGTGATGGCCTCACACAGTCTGCACTCACGGCCTGTGAATGTTCCATTCGGAAGGAACTATCTGCCTACATGGGCTTTTGACCACATCAAGTATTTCAATGGAGGATCTGAGATCCAGCTCCACTTCGATAAATACACTGGTATCTACATTTTTTCACTTTTGAATATAAGCTACCTCTATTCTCTTTTTTGGGGTTTTTTCTACCAAGCATTTAATTTTATCACATTATATGCTTGATTGTGAAAAGGTACTGGCTTCCAATCCAGAGGCTCTTCCTTGTTTCGCCACTTCAGTATACAACTGAAGCTGGTCCCAGGCGATTCTGCAAGAAAAGTTGCTGCTTTTTATGTAAGTCAATTCTACCATACCCAAATCAAGTTTTCATCTCTTGTAGTTCAAATTTTAGATTTAGTGATTTTTTTTTTAACTTTTGGCACCATTGTTGCAGTTATCTTCTCAAAACTCAGAGCACGATGAAATAGACTTTTGAGTTCTTGGGGAATAGGAGTGGTCAGCCATACATTTTACAAACCACTGTGTTCACCAGAGGAAAAGGAGACAGACCACAGGATCTATCTTTGGTTTGATCACGCCAAAACATACCACTCCTACTCTGTTCTCTGGAACATGTACCAGATTGTATAAGTAAAACACATCTCTTCACACTCTTTTTCCTTGAATTTGGTCATCTGGGTTTGCTCAAAATCCTATCTTTTGGCCTTCAACATACAACCTACTTTTGTTTTCAGGTTCTTCTTGGATGACATACCAATTAGAGTATTCAAGAACAGCAAGAATTTGGGAGTGAAATTCCCTTTCAACCAACTGATGAAGATCTACTCGAGCTTATGGAATGCAGATGATTAGGCAACAAGAGTTGAAAGCCCTCCATTCTGACGGCAAAACATATGTTAGGGTGTAAGGTTTCTCCTAAGGATGTTTGATCATGTAATGCCATTAGGCTTAGTGTCTAGATGATTCTAGCTTAATCTTTCAATCTGGAAACTAGCTTTTTATTTGAATGTACTGAGGTTTGATAATGAATGAAGACAAATTATGAACTGTTGATGATCAAAAGTAGCACATTAGCATATATGTTCTATCAGTGTTATATTATTAATTTCTTGAGTCAATTCATCCCTTTAGACAAGATCAATCTCTCAAGATAATAACATAGATTTTTGTGTATAGCAAGATAAAACAAAGTGCAATACATTTTCAGCTCTTTTATTAACCATCAGTTCTTCTTACAAACTCTACATGAGTAAGAAAGAAACTGTTACAAAGAGTCAAAGGATACATCCAAAGCCAAAAGAGTTTTGATAATATATAAGCAAAATTAAACACAGTGACATTGGACTTGACCATAATTGGTTCTCCATCCAGAACTGATTCATCAGATTCTATAGCAACTATAATCCCAATTGATCATAACTGGTTTAAAGCATATTGGTGAATAATGGACACGTGGAGATGTATGTTCACCATAGATTGAAGCATATTGCTGCATTTTGGGCAAGTGGATTAGTGGAGATGTACGTTCACCATGAAAATGGTTCACAAAACCACATGACAAGTTAGTTACATTGAATCACAATGAACTAGCTATTTTTTTGTACAAAACCTTTTTTTGAAGTTACTGCTGACATCAAATACTTTAATATAGCATACAAATTGAATGTTAAACCAGAAAATTTATAGAACAGCAAAGAGGCTCATCATTTCGACAGCGACATCCATAATTCCCAAAAAAATCATATTGCAATACAGCATAATCTCTCAGTACAGTGGCATACATAATCCTCAAAAAAAAAAAGTGAAATCAAAATCAAAAAGGAGAAAAAAATCGAAAGCTAAAAACCTTAGAAAACGCTGGAAAGGGAAAGAGGAGTGAAGCCACAAGGACGGCCAAGGAGCAAAGCGGTGGAAGTTTCGTCGAGGTCACATCAGAAGTCAGATCTACAGGTCCGTTGAAGTTTTGATGAAGTCACACCTTGAGTCAAATCCACAGTTCGATGAATGGAACACTGTAAAGGGATAGAGGAAGAGAAAGAGGAGAAGATTTCAGTCAGCATTGGGAAGGGAGAGATGGAAGAGAAGGAAGAGAGGTTTTTCAGCAGATTTCAAAATAAAAAATAGGAACTTTTGCGTGATTTAAGTCTGATTTACGTATTTGAACAGTTTACATTGTTTTTAAAAATAATATAATTTATATATATGATGTGTAAACTGTTTATTCGAATTGAAATTTTGTTACACTATCATAGTAAAATATATATTTGTTATTTTTTACACTTTTATTGAAATTATATTGGGTATCCTAACCCTTAAGTTTTAATAGTGAGGGTTTAGCACTTGAGACATTTAAGATTTAGTAGAAAATTCGAGTTTTTTATGTTACAATATGAAAATTCGATACATGAGCCTGTTAGGATTTTTGTGAATTCGTTCTCCTTGGGGTTTATAACACTTATTGTTTAAATTACAGTATGAAAATTCGATAAACGAGCCCGTTAGAGTTTAGCGAATTTGTTTCCCTTAGGATTTAACACTTATTATTTAGGTTACAGTATGAAATCAATATACGAGTCCATATCAGTACCTATAAATAAACACTAGAATGTACGTAATTTACATATTAGTACAAAAAATAATATAATTAAAATAACTGAATAAAACTTATCGATGATGGATCTTATTGGATAGATCTTTACTTGTTGATTTTGAATATGTAATTTTTTTTCGAAATCTAATGTGTATTTTAAGAAATAAAGTGTTTTAAAATTTCGTTTAAAAAAAAGTGTTATGAAATTTCAAATAAGATATTTTATTTTCTAAAATTTTAATTTTCAATGTCATTCACTTACAAAGCATGTCATGTAACTTGGGTTAATGTTGGGCTACAAAAACTTGGACTATTTAACATTAGCGAGGTGACTTGTTATTGACAGCTTATATGTCTCAATTTAATTGGTCCAGGCACACCAAGTCAATATGCCACGTGGTGTGTCTAGACCGCTGAATAATTTCTCATCAAAAACATATTTGAATTTTATTTTTATTACACAAAAACACATGTCTGAATACAATCGAATCAACATAACAAATCATTCAATGTTTATCCCAAAAAAATAACAAAAAAAAATCACTCAATACAGCCACATCAGAAAAACATAATTCTCAATATAGTCACGTTAGCAAAATACATCTCCCAATACAAAACCATTATCCAGCCACTACTATTTCATTCCTCCATTACATTTCTAACAAAACTACACCAAAATTAATATTGAATCCTACATCTTTTACAAAAAGTCAAACCACATACTCATCCATATCATCAAAATGCATATTTCAATATAGTCATATCAACAAAACATATATTTTAATATAATCCACATTATCAAAAACACAAATTTACACACTATTTTGTGAGCTTTTATACAACTTATATTCTGTCAAACATTTTCAGACAATACATACTCCAAATCACACGCCACTAAAGTGATTTTTTTTTTCTTCTTCCTGTTCTATTTCCAACCCAACCCACGAATTTGCTTAGGGAACTTGATAATATTCCACTTGACAAGACGGAATTTCCTCAAATCTGGAATTTCCATGGTTACATTAGAATTATTACAAGTTGTATGGTCATAAAGCAACTAGCTATTATTAGCTGCATGATTACAAGCAATCCTAAGAATAAATAAAAGCACATCAAGCAGAAAACAGGTGGACAATTATATTCAATTTATCATCATATATAACGGATTAAGGCAGGGTCGGCTTAAGCCAACATTTCACACAACCATAATTTGATCCCTTTAGATGAAACAATCAAATTGGAACTTAGTCATGACATCACATTATTTAAACATTGTTATTAACGCATCAAGTACTCAATGCATTGCAACCACAGAAAGTGCAAGAAAATGAATTGATAGTCTCCTTAGAAAGCAATCAACCTCCTCTAAATCATCCGTCATTCCCAAGAAATTGTAAAGATGCCAGAAACACTTGCTGTTTTGTATTACAAGAAAAACCAAATCCCACAGTATGTGAAGTCTCAGCAAAACACATTATTACAGGAACATTTGAGTAAGATTAAGACCTCCAGAGCTCAATGTGCTGCTTCCACCACTTTCTGTAAACAAACAATAGTGTCTCAGAAAATCTTACAGCTAACAATACAAAATGACTTTTACTGAAGTTCATGGGGAAGGAAAATATGAACTGAAATTGGCAAGACAACACCAGGTCATCAAGACTGGTATACATGGAGTATATTACAGCTTGTTTGTTTAGTCAGTTGAATTTAAACTATAACTGATTAACTGTCCATCCAAGTCATAATGAAAGGAAAAACGCACCAATTTAAGCTTCATGACACGTCCAACCTCTAGAGAGGTCACGTGATACATGCTAAAATGGCTAGCTACTGCTTGCTTTTCTATAAATGTTTCCAGACACTCTAGTTTGGCAATTTGGTAATCTATCAAGATCTACTTGCAACTTTTTTTCCAAAGAATAAATCAGACTGAGTAGTAGTTATATTTATAAGTCATAAACAAAGGGTACTTATAAAACTACTATTTTAAATGCAACTCTATTTGGCTACAGTACCAAAGGCTTCTGTAGATGAAACATAAATAAATGGAGAAGGGAAATGTATGCAATATTGCAGTCTTAACCCCCCATATGCATGTGCTGATCAACAGAGGAACATTTATGTAGCTTTACTGAATTTCACCAATATCACATATTCACATTAAATTATATGTTACCCAAAAATGGGGTCTGTGTTATAAAATGCGCTTTAACTAGAAAATGAGGAGCGATGTCATGCATTAGGAAAGGAGGAACCCTAATTGTAGCAATAAAAGAGGAATCTACATATCGTGCTCTTCTCATAAATTCTTGCAGCAGGTGGACTAAAAGCTAGAAATAATTACTTCTAAACAGTGATAATCCAACGCATATGCTTTCATTCTCTATACATCAAATTACTTCTAAACAGTACTATGGATCCAGACAGGTGTAGATGTGAGAAGCAGCCATGGAATTATGGGTTTCAGCTAAATAGCTAATGCATGAGCTAACAAGAACCCATCAATTCATTCCAACAGTCAAGATTATCACCATATGAAACCTACTCCAGATTATCCAAGTTAAAAACAAGTGACTGAAGTAGTTTGAAAGAAAATCAAATGACCTCTTCCTTCTTGCCCTTGCCTCCAGTGAATAACTTGTATCCTCCATAGATGAATAGACCCCAACCAGCAAAGGAGACGATCACAAACTGCAAAAACATAAGGTCCAGTCAAGACTCAAGGTTGGTCTCGGCATATATACATTAATACATGTCCAGACCCTTCTGGTTTCTGTGACCACCACTGTTAGTATTTCCAGCAGGAAGGACATGGAGGATATGGGGTGGGAACATTTCCTCTTCCAGATTGAAAGGTTGAACAAAATTTGTAATCCATCCAAGCACAAGAAACTTTCATTACTTTTCTTTTCCTAGGGATTGGGAGGGTTGAGAGGGATGGAAGTGAAGAAGCATTGTAGTAATGAGATTTATCTGAACTTTCAAATTTATGATAATTATATTAATAGGCCCTCCACATAATCATGGAGGATATAATAATTATAACTACACTACAGTTTACATCCCAATTTTCATATTCCCTATCCACCTATGATTTTCATTGAGAACCCCCCAAGCCAGGGAAGAGATAATCGATGCTTCCTATCTCTTTCATAGCATGAATACTTACTTGTTTAGAGAAGTAGACAACCCTAAAGCATTTAATAAGAATTTCAAGATGGTGTTAAAACTCAAAAAACATCTCCTTTCATATCCTTAAGAACAAACGCATTTTCCCTAGACTCACTCTATCAAACTTTAAGGATATGTAACAATTTACGCCATAGATCCCACAAGAATCAGTAATGTTTTCAAAATGTAAAATTAAAAACCACCAAATGTTGACTCACATGCTCGGCCTTCCATTTTGATGGACTCATTGGGTCTTCCCAAATATTGACCTTTGCTGGTCCATGATCTGAAAATAAAACCACAATATCACGAAACATCAAACAGGCCATACTGAATTATCTCAAATTCATTGGAAGTGGAACAATAACCTTTGATAGTTCATCAACAAACGTTTCCAACCACCAAAAAATAAAACTACAGCTATGAACAATATCATCTACGAAGGTTACTCATTTTTATTGGAAACGACCTCAAATTATGCAAATAAAATCTCGCAAATAACCACATACAACATACAGTGCGCGCAGAAAAAATAATCTATAATTGATTGAACACCTTGATCCAAGATAAGAGATCGGGATTCTAGGGAAAATGCAAGAACAATTTCACATCTTACATCTACGAATCTTTTTTTTTTCATTCTGTAACGATGTATCTATCAGTACGTATATGAAGGCACTTGTTGCAGATTACCTGCTGCGCCGGCAAAGCCACGCCGGGGAATGAGAGTTGCAGGTTGAGCCGGTCTTGCAGAGGATGAAATCCGAGCCAAGGATGCAGCTCGACGGGCTGCAGTAGCCGCTATTGTAGCCATGGCTCTCGAGGGTTTTCGGCGATTATAGTCAGGTAAAAAAATTTGGCAGTAGAGTCGACTGTCGAGGAGTGAGATCAGATCATCAGATGATTCTATAACAAAGTAAATTAGAGTAAACGACACCGCTTTCGGTGGTCGTGGAAAATAAGGGTGAACTAACGTGTCTTGTTGTGACTGTGGGCTCAAACACTGATCATATATATCTCAAGCCTAAATATTTCATTCCATCATAATATTAGTAGTTTTATAATAAAATATCATATTTTATTATAGGTCTACAATGAAATATAATATTATAGTAAAATATAATATTTCATTATATTGTACAATGGAATATCATGTACAATGAAATATGATATTCAATGATAATTTTACAATGGAATATGATGTTATAATGAAATGGACTATATGTGATCTTTAGGGTTAAAATGTTCAACATTTTCCAGGCCCAAAAGAATGCAAACCGTGGACAAAAAACCGAATGAAACGTAACGTTTTGACATATCAATTTTTTCTTTATTACTCTTTTTATTATCAGAAAACAATTCATTCTATAAATTGTATCTGATACCCATCAATGAAATCCCTAGATCTTGTAAATGTATATTCAGAAGAATTTGGATGTGTCTTGTGAACAAGATTTAACGAGTAGAGAAGTTGTTGAGGTTTTGGATTTCCGAATGTTGGACCCAGGACACATCCAAATTCTTCTAAATATACTTTACAAGATTTTTTTGAATTGTACAATGGAAGATTTCCAAAATTGTAAAATGGAAGATTTAATTCACTCAGATTTTTTTTTGGTTTTCATTATGTCTTTCAATTATCTTTTAATTTTTAGTCAAATTCAGTTTCCTAATTTTTGGTTAATTACAGCTCCTTAATTAACATGATTTTTTGGAACGTGCACACGATTCTCAATCGTTGATTGTGGAAGCAATGTTCATTTTCTATTACTATACAAAACAATAAGCCTTGATGATTAAGTAGTTCTTGAGAAATACAAGTTAATACAACTTTTAGTCACCGAAAGATAGTTCGTGTTTCATTTTGGTCACAATAAGATAAAACGTTTCAACTTAATAATTTTACTTTTCATTTTGTTCCAGTGAAGCCACTCGGTCAGGATTTCTCAAATTCGGGTAGCCATAAAAGTGATGTGGCAGTTTGACTTGCTTCGATTGGTTCACGTGGAAAATGGTCGCCACGTGGTTAATACTCCGAAAGATAGCTCATGTGTCATTTTGGTTACCGAAAAATAAAACATTTCAACTCAGTTACTTAACTTTTCATTTTGTTACAGTCAACCCAGGGTTTCTCAAATCCGAACAGCCAAAAGGGTAAGGAGAAGTGACAGTTTGACTTACTTTCGATTGGTCCACGAGGAAAGTGGTCACCACATGGAAATATTTTGCAAATTTTAAATTTAGATCAATCGTGAGAAGTGAAGATTGACTTGAGAGAACAATATGAATTAGTTGAATTTCTTATGTTTGGATTGTTATACGATCAGGACGAAGCGCCAATGGATGTGAATTGATTCGAAACCAGAGGCTTAAGGTATGAATGGCGTTTTAAGGTTTGATCTCTGAAACCTAATTTCTGCTTCTTAGTTTGGCTACGGGATTGGTTGTGCCACTAAATGATGATTGCACTTAGAGGCCGCACGAGAGCATTTCGGCAACGACACTCAGTGGTCAGTTTCTTGCCTCGTGTAAATTTTTGCCCCTCTATCTCTCTATCTTATATATATATATATACTCATATTTTATTTTAAAAATTGCATCGCGTGAAGATCATTTTCCACGTGGACCAATCAAAAGCAAGTTAAATTGTCACGTAACCTTTTTGGTTGCCCGGATTTGAGAAATCTTGACTGAGTGACTTTACTGGAATAAAATGGAAAGTTAAGTGACTAAGTTGAAACGTTTTTCTTTCGGTAGCTAAAATGAAACATGAGCTATCTTTCAGTGACTGAAAATAGTATTAACCCATGCAATATATTGACTATTTTCCACGTGGACCAATCGAAGCAAGTCAAACTGTCACGTCAACTTTGTGGCTGCACGGATTTGAGAAATTCTGACCGAGTGGCTTGACTGAAACAGAATGAAAAGTTAAGTTACCAAGTTGAAACGTTTTATCTTTCGGTGACCAAAATAAAACACGAGGTATCTTTCGATGACTAAAAGTTGTATTAACCCTGAGAAATACATAAAAGTATTCTTGTAATTCTTGTGTATTCTTGAAATACACGTGTTCTTGAAATACACAAGAGCTGTTTTATCCCGAAGGCGATGTAGATATTCTTTGCTAGCATAATTTAGAGACAGAGTCATGAATTTTTTTTAAAAAGAGCGACATAGTTTGTGACTCAGCCATCTACTCAAACATGATAATCCGATTGTTTTTATTCTAAATTTTTTGTTGCAGAATTAACGTAATATCTAAATGATTTTTCTAATTATTACTTCAACAAATCTTCTAGCTAAGATGTGAGTGACTCGATTGTAATTTCTTGATGATAATGGTGTTTCACTTTCCCTAAAGAGGCTGGAATTCTTTGACTTAATCAATAATGTGTCCAAAAGTGAACATATTATATGGATTAAAAACATATCAGTTTGTCGTTTGATCCTGAAATATTCACCACAAATTTTCATCCACAGCCATGGAAATTGGAGCAAATAATTTATTTTGTGTTGCCAGCATTTGAATGGCAATTTCCGGACCACAACTGTTGCTTTGTTTTTTTTTTTTTTTTGCTTCACTTCTCTCATTGAAACGTTTCTATACAAAATTGAAGCTTCTTTTGTCAAACTTCTGCACTTGAACCAATGTGACAATATTAGTTCCTCATCTCGCCACTGAATTAATTGCTTGATTGAATGTGTTGTACTTCAAAAAGAAAAAACTATACATGAAAGCTGAAATAACCTGGCCTAAAGCGGTATAATAGAGGGGTGAATGCAGTGATAAATAAAGCATATATGAACCTAACTTTCTGCTGTTGAGAGAGCTTATAAGCCAAACTGTGTGTTTCCAAGCAGAGAAGTCTGGCATACTCAAGAATGGACTTCTTCTTGTGGTAGCTCTTGCTGCTATCGTTGCTGATGATGTTGTGGCCTCGAGTTATACTGAATAATATAGCTTTGCAAACTCCTCTCCTGAATCTGCACAAAATAAGCCAGAATACATGCTTGCTTATCTGAATTTTAAGTCATTTTTGTCTCTGAAGTCATTGTACTTGGGTGCGGTTTTATTCTTACCTCTAATTTAGATATAGTTTTGAAAAGTTCAAGCAACTGTTCTATGAGTAGCTTCTCTTGTGCAGCAACTTCTGCTAATTCCGAAAGCAAAGAAACCGTCTTCTCAGCCTGATCATCAATTCAATTAAGGATTAGCTTATGACATATACTAAGAAATGGTAACGATTACCAGAATGATAATGTTTGCCTACCGAGGCTGAAAAAGGAGTTAATGTGGATTTGATGAAAGCTGCAAGATCTGATGCGCGACCAAGTGCGAGGGAAGCTAAATGCGGATCCACCTATAGAATCAACTTAGATTTATCAATAATCTAGATAATTTTATTCAGCCAAACAAGAGCCATGAAAATAAATTCTTGGCCTACCTTTGCACCATCGACTAATGGCAATCTGCAAACAACAGAATGCAGAAACTCTTTGGTCATCGAGACTGCTGAGAGGTGCTGCCTTTCCATAGCTCCCCATGCTTCCAGTGGTTTAATCTACTCAGACAATTTCAACCCAGATATTGAAAGTCCTGCCATAGTCAATAAGTAGCTAGTAAAAACTAGAAAGTTATCAACTTAGTAATACTGACCTGAGAATGGAGTATGAATTCCAGCTTCATCTTCATTTTTTCCTTCTGAAGTCGTAGATTCTTTTGTAGCACTAAATGTCTCAACTTTGTGAGACTCTCACATGCATTTAGCAAAATTTTCTGCACAAACATATGAGAATTGAATCCTCTAAACAAGTGGATGCCTTCATATGAGCCCAAAATACATAAGCCATCACAAATTTTACAGAGATACCTCCATTTGATCACTTAAGTTCAAGTTCACAGCATCGGTTCTGGCATTTGCATAACGCCACTGCAACAACCGATTGTGAAGCAGCCTCAGCTGATGAATGGTCTCAACATTACCGGCCCCAACAGGCGACAACCCTGCGGAGGAAGATTTCTTGCTCTTGAACAAGTCAAACCCCATATTCAGCAACTTCTCCACACCTTTCACCTTCGACGGACTTGAAGGCGGCTTCATACTTGAAAACGACATCGGCCTTGCCTTGTTCTCCACAGACATTGGTGGCGATCCTGTTCGGCCAGGCGATAAGGCCCATTGTGACATGGCGCCCCCGTATCCGGTGAGCGAATTAGCCCTCTTGATGGCATTCTTTATTGTAAATTTCTTCATCATTGGAGAACTATCCAATGATACTGGATGCTCTTCAGATGACCCTCGTCGAGATCTTGTTGGTATATCATTCATATACTTGGACGAGACTTCAATACCTGATTTTCTCCAGCTCATAGAGCGAGTTTTGTCAATGGCAGAAGGATTACAATCCGCGGTTAAACTTAAATCACTACATTCTGATTCTGAATCAAGATTATTCATCGAAATATCTGATTTTCGCCGAGATGATCTACGATATAGAGCGTTTTCATCGACTGACAATCGCCCAGGAACAATACCTGGAGGAGGGGATGATGACGATGATTTTGCCCCAAAACGCAATTTTCCTGCGTATCTCATCGATCTTCCTAGTGATGGTCTGTGATTTTCCTTACTTTCCTTC
Source organism: Euonymus europaeus (assembly GCA_963580455.1). Taxonomy (NCBI): domain Eukaryota; kingdom Viridiplantae; phylum Streptophyta; class Magnoliopsida; order Celastrales; family Celastraceae; genus Euonymus; species Euonymus europaeus. The sequence continues at coordinate 2,702,965 of OY756964.1, forward strand.
TCATTCTCGAATCTGTTAAATTCAGAGCAACTCTTCTGCCTACTAAGAGAAAATACGTCATTAGTGGCCGATTTCGCTTCCTTTTTCCTTTCGAGGTAATCCTCGAGTCTCTCATTTCCTAGATGATCCGCGAGAGTGCCTACATTATTCTTATCAGAAGAACTAGGAGTTGAAGAAGGCCAAATGCCTCGCATGAATCCATGCTTTTCCTGGCTTCTCTGGTTCTTTGGGGCATCGGTGGACGTGGATTTGCGCCGTTGAGGAGAAAAAGCTTGATTTGGAGGCTGAATTCCATTATCCATGGAAGGGGAAGATCCTGGAGAGAGGAATCGCGAGCTTACCACGCGGGATTTGGATTTTCTAGGCTTGAGAAATCCATCTGTGAACACTGATCCACTGTCACCTTTCATGGCCTCAGAAAGAGAGAAAGAGACGGAGAACGGAGACGAAGAGAGGATGTCGATTTTCAGGGGTTTTGTTTCGATTGAAAACGGATCAGATAAAAAACAAACATTTGAAAGTGGCGGCAAAGTAGATTTGCTTAGCCGGCGAGTGGGGTGATCATAGACTCGGAGTTGAAAGTTGAAACTACTGAATTGTCCTTTAATGTCAGTCTGGTTTTTGATTTTTGACTTTTGAGGTGGGAGGCAGGGGGAGTATTGGGTAAATAATTGTTTTCGGATGTTAAGGTTGGATTTCCTGAGAGACGTTGCGCAGTAGGAGACAAAAATGATGGCGAAGGAATCTACTTTCAGTTTCGCCGGCACTGGTGTCGACGTGGCATACATATCCTTTTGCCACCTTGCAAGTTGTTTCACCTTATCTGACTCGAAGAATTGTACAAGGAAACGAACAGAGAGGCTGACATTTGGCGTACAAGGCTCTCGCTCAAGTAGTGATGTGTCATGGGCTGGTGCATAAACGGGCTGGGCCAGAAACCATATGAAAACCCAAAGAACAAGCCCATCATATGAAATCAAATCCAATTTACTTTCCCATGCAGACGCAGTAGGTCTATCCTGCTTGTCTTTATCTGCGGGATAGAGGAAGGATAACATTTCTACACAGAACAAGAAAAGAAAGAGCAAAAGAATGACATCTCTTTTATTTCTCTAATTCTAGCACAAACTCAATAAAATTAAACCTAGCCTAGAATTCGAAAAATGGATACAACCCAGTAAGCTCAAGGGAATAGTTGTATTAGTAGGTTAAACAGCTTACAGACTAAAAACCTGTACTCCAATACTTCATTTGAAGTCTATTCTATACAACAACAGACACATCAATAAATACCCATTTTACAACCAGTGGCCCAACTTGATCTCACAAAATGGTACAAGCATATTCATCATAAAGCATGAATATAAAAAGCTAACGTGCACAAGGATTCTGTGTTGGGCGGAGTCAGAGACACCCAAGATGTACACAGATCTTACTTTCATACAATATATGCAGAGATTGTTTACAGGAATTGAACTTGTGGCTTCTGGATTGCACTGCTGCACCTAGATGCATGGAAGAAATGGTGCTTCTGCCATACAAATCAATGAAAATTGCATTGTTGCATCAAAGGAAGAGAGAAATCAACATACTTTTCCCAGAGAGGTTTGTACTTCTCAATGCCAATCTTCAACCATGGTTTTGAGTTCCCATTGAAATGCAAAACAGCTCCCTTTTCTATCAACTGAGGATTAACATTTGTATATCCCAATCCCAAAACATGCCATGAGGGGTCCAACGGTTCTGTCAACCCATAGAAGGTTAATAGTCCCGGTGGCAGAGTCCCAAGTTTCCACAATGTCCGGTCTACATTCCTTTCCTGCCAATGATGGTAGATGCCCGTTACATTTCTTTTCCTCCACTCAACCAAATCAAAAATATTCATCCCGAATGCCCAACCACATGCATCAGGATCAAAATGTTCTCGTATAAGAGGGTGGGAGTAATTGAGGTACTTATGGTATCTATGGAATGTTTCCATGCAGGTTTCCACGGCTCCATTGACATTGCCATTCAAATCAATGGAAAATAGACCAGAAAGGTCCTTCTGAACAACAACATCGTCATCAAGAAATACCACCTTCTTTAACGCAGGAAACACTTCAGGAATGTAAAACCTCAAGTGATTAAGCATTGAAAGATATTTAGGGTTCCGGAATTTGATTGGAGTCCGACTGCCATCATTATTTCCAGAAAAGTAATAACTCTGAGTTTCAGAGTCCTGGAGTTGCTTAAGAACTGGCACATAAGAAGCATTCAGCCATTTGAAGTCCTCGAACCTTTGAACGTCAACAGTCACTCCTTGAAATTCGTTCATAGAAAACCAGGCCTTCATTGCTTCATAGTTTATTTCATCAGTCACAAGATGAAAAACAATCCTATCAGGATTTTTGGAATTCAATGCAGTTGAATTGACGACAACCGAAGTTGCGAGGATGTTGTCGGAGAAGACGCAGAAATGATAGAGACTGTTATTTTCAAGCTTTGTGCTGATTTGCTTTCTTTCATTGAGTTTTCTCTGTAACATGAGGTTTCCGAACCATTTAGATGTTAACCGAACACCAAGGCAGTATAGACTTTTTGGGACTTCTTCAGCAGCTATTTGTCCGTGCTTTGAACTCTTCTCATTCACAGATCCCATCTGCTCTTCAAGAGCTTGGATCTTGGCTTTTAGTCGCATGATCATTGTTGCACTGTCATAATGAAGTTGCTGGGCTTGGTAAAGCAAAAGTGCCATATCGCGTATCACAGTTTCTGATTCGGAAGTCATCAAAGGAGTTCGTCTAGAAGCAGCACTTGAAAGGAGGACCTGAGAATTGTGGATCTGGGCACTCAATTCCCAAGCAAATTGAACATTATTGCTTTCTTTTGCAATCACAACAAAAACTTTAGCAAGAGAAATTTGATCACGGATTTGTCTGGTGACTGAGTCGGCACTCAACATTTCATCAGTAATGTTTAGCCCTTCAATGATTCTGTTATGCCTGTAAGATCTCTGCAGGATAATACATTAGCAACAACTTTAGTCCAGCAATGATGTAGGTTAACATGAACAAGTGGAAACACAAGCCACCATATATCAGGAAATATGCAAGAAAGTAAAATTTTATTATCCAATGATCCTCGTGATGATAGATATCTCTCAACAAGAGGTTTTCAACGTTCTATATTACATGCTGCTTGCACCAGATCTCTTATACCATACTAGATTCTTACTCTAGTTACCAGATTCAGCACCCTTCAGTATTTCACTTTTACCAAACAGTTCACATAGTTACATATATACCACACCATCTAAAGATTCAGAAACCACTAATGTTTCATTTTCACTTACAACATATTCCCCTCAAGGGGAATATTGATTTTCCTGAGACCAGAAATTACACACACTTCGAAATTCTTGCACCGCATATAAAAACGCTAGCTTGTCCCACGCATTCTAAAGCTAACAATTATCAAAAGTCCGAACAGGAAGCTGGAATAATTGACATCATTGTTTACTGTTTACAAAACCCACCAATGACGCTATTCCATGTACACGGTTTACTTAAGATTACATATGCGTGTGGCCTACCTTAAAGCTTTGTTCAAAATTTGGTCTGAAAATATATCAATTGCACGTTTTAAGTAATGGATAATGACAAAAAAATGTAACTGAAAGCGAAGAAGAGATTTCTTATCATTAGTTGGACACATTGGGAAGATCTCAAGAAATGTTATGAGATTCTTCAAGATTGAGCCACAATTTTCACGGTGGTACTGAATTTTCCACTTTTCATGGACAAACACATTCTCACATTTCTCCTCGACAAAGAAAATTACAAAATAAAGTTGCCATTTCCATAGATGTCAGTATATAAAAAGTATTCCCTTTCAATTTTCATAGTCACACTCCATTGTGATATGCCTCAAATATTTATGAGTTTTGATCGATCATGAATAAGTTGTTTAACACCAGCACCCAAACAAGTCAGCATCGTTCCAGGGAACGGTTTAAATTCTAATTTACAAATTGATTTCAACGAGGAACCAAGCTGGTGCAAAAAGAGCATACACTTTTGGTAAACTTATACTGAAGGACATTTGTTACTAAAATTGGAACTATGGCCATTTCCGGCTTGTCAACATAATGACAACGATGATCATTTCAAAGAGATTCTATCTCAGCCAACACAAGTCACAGGGACTGATCCAGTTAGTGGCTATTCAACAATGATGCTAGACAGCAGTCAAAAACTTCCAAAGCCCCAACATATTCCATCAATATTAGCATAAGTAAAATTTTGCAGCAGCATCTCAAAATAGTGCACGTTTGTTAACAGAGCTCTCTCTGGCAGAAATTTCAACGAAAAGGGAAATCCGTGTTAGTCCTCACATAACCTGGTATAATGCATAACATGAGATCCAGCAATAAACATGCAACTGAGTTGCATAAAATGCCAGATCGAGGAACAATTTTTAACATTGAGATTAGCCAAAGAACAGATCAATTTATTCCACAATCACTATGCTGTGTCTATTGCAATAATTCCCCCAAAACAACAATTCACGAAAGCTCAAAACCTAAAATTCCTAACACTCATCACCACAAAGAGTTCAGCAGCAATACACAACACACCTCCTTCATAAAAGACAATAAATTAACAGATCCTTACCTTAGCTATTGCCGGTCTAGACTCTATTTGTCCCACTTTGCTTAAAATCACAATAAACAGCAGAACCACAACGCCTAACAGCGCCCACCAAATCCCATTCGGAAATCGCCTCCTCACCGGCCTGTAAAAATCCGCCGGCCTTCGCCTCATTTTAAGCACCAATTTACGACCTCTCCGTCCCCTGCGAAATAAAATTCCAGCTGGCTTGTCTACCGACAAATGTAATTTAGGAAATTTGCTAATATAACCCGTTTTGAAAGTCAATTGAGCTATCTAACTCGTTTTTTAATTTTTTAAAAAATTAACTTTTTTATTTTAGTAAATGTCATTCTTACCTCTAAAATTCATTTTCCTCTAAAATATTAAATAATATAATTAAAAATAAATAAAATATAAATATGTAACATAAAAAACGCAAAAGTATTATTTCACACTTTCTAAACTCATTATCTCTCATCTTCCTCCTTCTTCCTTCTTTCATCCTCTTCTTCTCTCTCTTGAACCTTCTTCTTCCTCTCATGTTCTTCTCTCTCTTGAACCTTGTTCTCTCTTCCTTGTTCTTCTTCTTTTCTCCATCCTCTTCTTTTCTCCATTTATTGTTTTCACTTCAACCTTTTTCTTCCCCAAAAGAGCATGAACAGTTCAAATAGTAGATTATAATCAAGATAGGAGATGCAACCATAGTCGACTGGAAAATTTGTTTCAAACTGCAACTGTTGTTCATCATTTATGCTATAAAAGGTCGATTCATTGTTCAATCTTTTCTCTTTGAAAATGCATGTCCACTTTACTAGTTTACGTTTTAAGGTCTGGAGTGTGGGTGGAGATTAGCATTGGTTTAATATGACGTTTGATTGTGTTCTGAACAACGGTTAGATTTTTAGGCAAAGGGTTTAGAAATGTGTTTGGTTATGTTTTGTTTAGGTTTTTAAGCTAAGGGATGGACAGTGTTTTAGTTTTGTTTTGGATATTTATGATAATTACATGGTGGGTTTACAATAATTATATATATTCGGTTTAGAATAGTTTAACAATGAGTTTAAAAAATTTATATTTCAGTTTTTACGTTTTAGGTTTAGAATACTTATATTTCAGTTTATAATGGTTACATTATGGGTTTATAATAGTTACATATAAAGTTTAGAATGATTTAATTGTTGAAGAGTTTATGATAATGTTTTGTATTGCAGGATACAATCAAAATCAAGTACAAAATTGAAACAACACAAAGAATTCTCACTAAAATTACATTCTTTTGCAGAATATCATAGTGTTTAAAACAGTGTTACTTTCAGTGTAGAATAGCGCTATTGATGTTTATAACAATGTTACTCTTGGTTAGATTACAGTTATTTTGAATGAAATCATGTTCAGTTTCGAACATTGTATTATGTTGTCAACATCGTAATTAATTAATTTGGTTTAGAATAATATCATTTTGTGTTTAGAACTTTTATCGTAATATAGTTTAGAATAATATCATATTGGTTTAGAAGAATTTCGCTTAATTATAAGTTATTATCAAATATGATTAAAGACATAAAAGTAGCATATTGTTTAGGACAAATCAAATAGAGTTTCGCTTTGATAATAGCTTATAACAATATGTTTAGGTTTGTCGTTTAGAACAATATCATTTTGTGTTTCAAACTTTTATCATAATATAGTTTAGAACAATATCATATTGATTTAGAACAATATTAATTTATGTTTAGAACAATGTTATTTTTAATTTAGAACATTATTTCCAAGGTAATATGTTCGTGGTTTAGAATAGTTTTAATTTTGGTTTATAATAGTGCTTAATTGGTTTAGAATGATGTTTTTTTTTGGTTTAGAACGATGATAATTTATGTTTAGATTTGTATAGTTTTTATGTAAAATATAACTTATTTCTATTTATAACTGAATCATTTTGTTAAGAATAATGTATACATTTTTGTATGTAGGACTAAGGTCAGCATAATGATTTGATATTTTGGCGAGTGTAAAAAGTATGACATAAGCTACATATACAAAAGTGGGAAAATCAAGGATATCATAGTCTCGGAACAAACTTTTTTATGTTCAATTTATGATCAAGAAGACAAACCTGTCAACCACCCATCTTTCTTCTCCGAAATAGTCACATCATGTCAAGCACATTTGTTTTAAGTTGTTATAAATGTTTATTATAAGGTTTATAATGAGTCCATAACAAATTTATGTTCAATTATAAATGTATATTTAATGTTATATATGTTGAACTGTTATATTATGATTTAGAATACTTCAACATAAGGTTTAGAATGAGTTTAGAACTGATTTAGAAGAGTTTATGTTCGGTTTAAAATTATGTATTTACTATTATATGTGTTTTGAACTTAATTTTTCGTGAATCTAACTTTAAGTTATTTATTTAGGCATACTTGAACCATATGTGAATATTGTTTCAAAACAACTCCGACCCTGCAATTTTCACTTCGGATTGTGGGGTATTTACTATCAAATTTATGAAGTTGATGAGTGTAAGTGTGTCATTATCAGTGTTTTAAGCCAACAAAAATGAAAATGATTGGAAACATAAACAAAATGAAGTTTATAAAATCAAAAAAATTGGTTTAGAAGTGACTAATATTATTTCATATGTTACAAGCAATCAAGACAAGGTTGCTTAAAACTTTCACCATGAGTGTAATAATTTCTTATCAAATTTTTTTTAAAAGTTTTTCATACTTTGCCGTTGAAAATTAACAAGCAGTGACACTTTGATGCACAAAAATAGTTAACCTATTTGAATCTTAACACATTGGATTGCAGAGGTCTACCACTTTGGTATATGTAGTTCATATCATACTTTTTCCCCTCCCAAAATACCGAATAATTATCCCGACTTTAGTCATACCTACAAAAATGTATATTGTATTCTAAAAAAATGATTCAGTTATAAATAGAAATAAATAATATTATAAACATAAATTATATAATTCTAAACATAAATTATAATTGTTTTAAACCAAAAAAACATCATTCTAAACCTATTAAAAACAATTCTAAACTAAAATTAAAACTATTATAAACCACGAGGATATTACCTTTAAAAATAGCCATCAATATTCTATCAAACAAAAAAAATATTCTAAACATAATGTAACAATATTCTAAACTGAAAGGAACATTGTTCTAAACAAAATTTTAGACTATTATAAACATAAATTAACATTGTTCTAGACTGAAAAATATTTCATTAACTATAAGGTTTAATAGTTTTTCAATCAAAATATACTCTGTTTTAAACCATAACATAATATAAAATGATTATATAGTTTCAACATATTATCGTTTTGTTTCTAAACAAGTTTTCGGCAAATTTGGAACCAAACTAGAAGGACATATCAAGTTCCAAAACCCCAACACAATGAAGATTTGTTTAAAAATATCATGCAATACAATAATAGAATGCTTAAAGAGATAGTCGATTAGTTTTGGAAAAGAAGATCAATGAAAACAATGGAATGTTTCTTAAGAGATTGGAAATAATTGAAAACCTCGTAAGAAGTGAAGAACTATTCTAAATAATAATATAACAGTTCAAAACATATACAACAGTTTATACACAATTCTAAACCGAACATAAAATTATTCTAAACCAGTTCTAAACTTATTATAAACCTTATAACGAACTATTCTAAACAATAATATAACAGTTCAAAATATATATAACATTAAATATATATTCATGGGTCATATTCTCCTCTCATGGGGTAAATATTCACGTTTTCATGAAAACGCACGATTAGAGAAAATAACATTTTTTAAAAATAAAAAATCTAGAGTCCATTAAATTGCATATAAATTGGTAATTTATTATAAAAGGGTGATACAATTTTTTTTATCTACATTACCATTCAGTCAAATCAAAATTTATGTTCATTCTCACATTCAACTGAACATATAAAATTTTATCTTTAAATTCATTCATTACTTTTTATTCTTCGACTCATTTTTTATTCTTCAGCTCATGTTCAATTTATTTTAAAATTATTCCCACCTTAAATTCACTCTCAACTAAATGGGAGATTAGAACTCTGCCACCATCAAGGAGTAGGAAGTGAAGCAAAGGCTCCAACAATCTTCGACCGGTATCTTTTATCTATTAGTCTATTACTCACAACAACCGATCCAGAGATTGGTAAAATAGTAAATTTGTACCAAAACGAGTGGTAATGTAGACCACTAATTGGTCACTTTCAGTGGTATTGACGGCTCCGATCTTGTCATGTCATATATTTAGACACGCAAAGAAAATTATTTACTGAATAAGAAACGAAAACATGTGTCCTTAGCACACAAAATAAGGATGAAACGAGTGCATTGAAGTTTGAAAAAACGCGATTGAAATTATACTTTTAAAATTTTAAGTTTAAAAAATTAGGTGCAAAATATTCATTGCACGTGAATTAATGTTGTGAATTGTTAGCTAGTGTCTTAAAGACATACATTATCAGTGAATCGTTATATTTTCCCCTAAGAATATGTGTTATAAGGCATACGTTATCATTGTTATCATTATCCATACCTAATCTATTTTTGGCTTTTCTTGTACCAATCTCAATGGACACACATTTATTCAACACAATAAGTAGCCAAACTATATACCCATGCGCCAAACTATATACCCATGCGTCTCTCTTTGTTAATTGGTTTCTGTCCACAGTATAACTCCCTCAGTGCAAACTCTTTCTACACATATAAAAGAGAAATCAAGGAGGATTAAATGGAGCGGATAACATATCATGAAGAGGATCAAGTTATTATCATTGAATTCAATAGGAGAATTCAGTCGCATCTTGCACTTGCCGGAGCCGCTCATCCACCAGTTGATGTCGTATCTCCCACGACATGATGCGGCTAGGATCAACGTTGTCTCCCCGAAATTTATGGACGTGTGGTATTCATTTCCGATCATCGATTATGATCTTAGTGATTGGAAATTCATTAGTCATTGTAACGGCCGCAGTAACCATAGAACTAATCAGACGAAAAAATTGAAGAAGTTCATGAAAGACATTTATTATTCTCTCTAATTTCGATCGTGGGATGTAGGTTGGCAAGAATTGAGACTCCACGCTCCAATCTCATAGAGGATTCAAGTCCCCACAAATGTAGGCATTATTATCAATAAGTTAATCAACTTGGCGAGGGCTCACGAGTTGGTTTTTTTGGCTTTACAATGTGAAATTCGTCGATGTGTGTTTTTGTGTTCCGCAGTATTATAGTTTGCCGGATTAGTTGTTTTCTTCCCGATCGATCACAATATTGAAATTGGACGGGTGCTAGATGGACCAGCCAGATGTTGAGATTGACAGAAACTTCTCAGTTGTGGAAATGAGAATAAAACGGTATCATGGATTACGAGTAGTGAAAGGATCGAGTGATAAACTCGTAGACTTGGAGATAGTTGACTGCATAGGATTAAACCAGATTGATATTTCATGCCAAAAACTACAAAAGGTGGAGATTATGCAGTGTAAATTGAATACAATAGATTGATATTAAAGCATCCATTCCCAAATTCTTCATATTTTCCAAGTCCAAAAATCCTTTGCAACCATGTTCAGTTAAAATCCGAATCATGTAAGGCCATAAAGAAGTTAACTTTGAAGGAAGCACTGGTTACAAATGGATAGATTAGAGACTACTTACCCAAATTTCCTCTGCTTGAGGTCTTGAAGCTGGATAACTGTCATACAACTAGAGATTTGCTATTGAAGAATGCTAGTGTATTCAAAATGATAATCAATTTTTGCAATGAACTAGAGATTCTCATCGTCATGGCATCTAGTCTCAAACATTTCGAGTATTGTAAAGGGAGAGGACAACTTCCATGCAAGTTGAACATATGAAATTAATTGTATCTCAAGAGCTTGATCTTAAACTCAACTTGCGTAACAGACCGGTGGCTTGAGTTTGAGCTGCTGGACTTATTCCCATTCCTCAAGCACCTGAAACTGTCTGCTTGTGGTGGTGAATTGAGAAATCCTAAATTTTCTCACCCCAATCTTGAGACATTGGAATTGTCTAATTGCGATCAATTAGAGAAAATCGAGTTTCGGGTACCAATGTTGAGTTCCTTGATTTATCGCGGTGGAGTTACATCGACTATAGCACCGATGCACCATGTGCAGATGTCGAGCTCTTTCCTAAGGTTCCTCGATGAATTATAAGAACTGATGATCAAATTTATGATTGGTTAGAGCATATGAGGCAGTTTATTGGGAATTTTGGTCATTCCAACAAGTTAACGCTTGTTTGCCCTACCGACAAAGTAAGTTTGTCACAAAGGCACAAATTTTATATTACATTTTGTTTTGTTCTATTGGATTTACATATTGGTTTATTTTTTAGCTATTTGTTTTTCCTTAAGAGTTTAGAGCGGAAAGTTTAGGGTCTCCATTGTATGATCTCAGACATTTGGCAATGACTATCACCCAATGCTCATCAAAGAATTTTGTTCGACTGTTGGATAGCTTGCTCTGGCTTGCTCCTCGTCTGAACACCATATCCATTAATTTTGGCACCAAAGAGAAAACTTTGAAGGTATATGGCTTTCAATGGTTAAAATTTCTAATTTCAAGTTTTTTATATATATATATGTGGCGCGTATGACAATATATTCATGTAATTTGTAAGTTAGTTTTTAGCTTTCAAAGGCTTTTAGAATATATGATGCTCACAATCTAATTATTCCTCTGGTGTATTTGAAAATTGACTAATATGTATTTAAATTAATTTTTAATCCTTTAATCTCACTCAATTTGATTAACTTTCACACTTTTATTTTGCAGTTTTTATACGTCAAGAGGGTGAGTCTAGAATTGAAGGATGAATTCTGCTACTGTCAGAGGGTAGCGAGATTACCTCACATAAGTAACAATGGAGAACTTCGATGATGGCTGCAAGAAAACAAGTATACATACATACTTCTTTGAGAAATCAATGAGGTTAAATGCAATTCATTCAGCCCAAACAAACGCAGATTAAACTAGGAAAAATCAATTTTAGGTTTTGATAGAGTAATCGATGTTGATGAACTTGTTTTATAATTGTAATTGCAATTGTCTGATTCAAATCCTGTGGTTCTTATTTAAGGCGGTGAGGCCAGCATTATGCTTGACTGGATTAAGGATGACAATTTCACTAGTGGGTTTGAGGCCCGTGGGTCCCTCCTTGATCAGGTCGGGTTCGGGGGAGGCATTTTCTGGTTCGGGGAATCCTCGAACCGGGTATGGGGCGGGGATGGTATTGTCATACCCGGCCCTGAACTCGCCCTAAATATCATACACATAATATAATATACATATAAATATATATTATATAAAACATATAAAAATATATGTTTTATATAATATATTTAATGAGTGGGTCAGGCTAGAGGAGGCTCTCAAATGAAGCAAGCTATGCTAGAGCCGTAGAGCGTTCAATTAGTGGGCCAAGTGGACCGGGGCAGTATGCAACCCTAAACGGATGATTCTACAACCCAGTTCTATTTCTCAAAATAAATTTATTCTTTACCTTTTCTTGTTAATTTTTTTTCTTTGCATTGTCTTAGTTGCTTATGTGCTGCTTCGTTGGATTAAGCTTAGCTTGGTGGTACCTACTTCTGACCGAGCCCGTATTGGCCTTGGTCTTGCCCTTTCTGGCTAACGAATCTGATTCTTCAAATCTGCCATTCTACGGCCTTTCTTCTGAAAGATTCTTAAGTATCTTTTTTGGCAATTATGCTTAACTTAGCATCATCTGATTGTGCTGACATTTATGACGAGAAGAATTAACTCATATAACCATTAGGGCTGTGCAAATCGGACCGGACCAAGATATATGATCCTATCTCTGGTTTCATTTTCTTGAAACCGCGATTAACCAAATCGGACCGGTTCATGTTAAATGTATTTAAAATTTAAATAAATATATAAAGGTTTAATGACATAAATATTTTTTAATTTCATGCCCATTACACATTAATTTTTTTTATATATATTTTTTTTCTTAAATAATTTATTACCCATTATACCTTATTTTATAATTACATGTTCATTACACATTATTTTATAATTAATAATAATTATTATTATATAATTAATTACAAAACCATAACCATACTAGACCGGACCGTTAAAATCGATTAACTAAATTAACGGTTAACCGAAAATATGATTTGATTTCGATTTCAATTTATTTAAAACCGCCACTTCCGGTTTTAGTTTCTGTTTGGGATGGACTACCGGTTAACCGGACCGTGCACACTCCTAAGAACCACCATCAAATTCTAGTGTGCGTGAGCGACAGGACAATTATGTTTTTAGAATTGAAGAGCCGAAATGCCATAAAATTAATTGAAGAGCATAGGAATTGAAAGTAAATACAAAATAAACAAAACCCGACGTCGACAAATAACATTGGACAAATGGTCAGTGCTGAGCATCAATGTTCCGGTATCTGAGAATTTCTATACCCAGGTAGTCAACAGGACCATGAACGGCAACATGAGGCTTCCCAACTTTCACACGAACGGCAGATATCTGGGAATGCTTTGCCAGAGTGTTAGATGCAATGAGTTGAGCCACCGACTCGAGAAGATTCTGAGGCGGTCCTTCAACAATATCTTTAGCTATGCTGCTCACACACCCGAATAAACCAGCAGTGCAACACATTAGCTCCAAACCAAGAGTACTAAACCAGTTAATGATATATTCAACGGACAAAACTTACAGCTTAATAAAGTGGAAAAATGTTCATTAGGGTGAATGGATCATAATGAAGATTTTATGACAGCAATTAGAACATTGAAGCAAAACATTTGACAATTTTCCAACTAATACGATCCCAACCAGTAAAATATGCCCCGGCCGTAGCAAGTTTCAAGTAAGAAAATGAAACAAGATCTCTCAAGACAGCCATTGTAGCATTGAAGCCAAACATTTGACAATTTTCCAAATAATGTGATCCCAACCAGTAAAATATACCCTAGCCCTAGCACAAATAATCAACTTAAAGCTCACCCGTAGATATCAATGTAATTAACAGTATCTGACAAGTGGTCAGATTTTCCAGCTGCACGAAGATCTATCCAAGCATCTACATCTATCAAGAACTTCTGGCCCAACTTCCTTTCCTCATCCTTCACTCCATGATAGCCATGGAACTTCAATCCCCTTAATATGACTTTGTCTCCTCTCAATGTCTCAATACCTTCCATAATGCTGCTGATGTTATCGAGGCTTGCCCCTCTTTATCAAAAAAATGCTTCTGATGAATAGCATAAATCTCATTAAATATGCAATTAAAAGGCTGAGTTTGGCAGACAACATATGTTGAAATGCTATGACTGTTTGGTTAATTTTTTTGCCCATAGAATATATGTTGGTTGCAAATTACGAGTAGAGGTATTAACTATTTTATCTAATTACTAATTGAATTATTTATAATTCTTGATTAATGCACAAATTTTACATTTAAAATCAACATTAAAAAGATTAATCAGTATTTTTTTCTACTTAAAATAAAAGAAATATTTACATATTTATATTACACCTATTAAACATATTTCTTTAATTTAAATATCACACTAATTTATATTTATATTTAAGCATTGACCCTTGAACATGCACAAGCAATACTTAAGCAAATTATATGCTTCAAAACAAAATACTCTAGTCTTCTCAAAAAAAAAAAAATACTCTAGCATACTATGACAGAAAATAACAGATTATCCAAGTAAGAAAGTGAACAAGAATCGGCATTTCAATTAAGAAAGTCTCCCTACCGACCTACTGTAAGTCTGTAATACCAATTATAGCAGAAGAGTAGCTAAAAAAAGTGAAAACAAACCATTAACAGTCTGGAAAGATTCGAAGATTTTAGATAATTGAGTTCCAATTTGACAGTTGGGCTTATAAAACAAAGAAATTTAGAGTTCATATAAATAATACATGGAAAAAAAATCAGAGGACAGGGTTCTAGGCACCGCACTGGGACTCCGGCTCATCACAAAATCTAAAGCAATTTTTTTGGCCAGAAATTCCTTCAAAATTGATCAAAAGCTTACCTCGACAAAAAAAGAGAGGGTAGTTTGTTCCTTGTGGGCAGGCTCAATCGAAGAAGATTTGAGAAGAAGTGGTTCTCGAAGACTTGTGGCCGCTGGGATGAAATTTGAGAGAAGGGGCGAGTTGCGACGGAAGAGAACCCTGGAGAAAATGTGGTTGATTTTTTGGGCCTCACTTGAGCCCAATACCGCAGCCCAGAGGAAAAGCCTAAATAAACAAGATTTTGACGGCCGTGAGTTATCGATCTGATGACATCTTCTCACTCTCAGCCGGTGGCTTCATCGTAGTCTGAGATCAGGAGGACTTGACAGTGGCGGAACTTGTTACAAAGACGCAACGCCTATTTTTTATAGGGGAAGAAGAACGTTTATTCAAAAATCAATGACCGTTTCTCCGATTAATAATTCCATAGGTCAACAGGAACTAAAATCATGGTCTCTTATACATCGACCTACTCGCGGTTGCTTTCTTGCACCAAGCTTTTGACCTCGCACGTGAACCAAGCCCGCCATGAGCCAGCCCTTTCTCTCTTCCACCGAATGCAATCCTCCCTTCCTCTCGACCCCTTTGTCTTCTCTCTTGTGCTCAAGTCCTGTGCCGCCATTAACCGCCCACAACTCGGTACTGCCATCCACTCCCACGCTTCCAAATCAGGTTTCCTCTCTAATCCGTTCATAGCATGCGCACTAGCCAACATGTATGGTAAATGCATCTCGATTGTGTCAGCCCGGAAATTGTTCGACGAAAGTCCTCATAGAAATTCGGTCGTTTGGAATGCAATGATATCACTGTATGTACACTCTAATCATGTGCAGGATGCATTGGAGTTGTTTGAAGTAATGGATGTTCCACCTAGTGTGTCATCATTCAATTCGATAATAGCTGGGTTGTCAGGGTTGGAGGATGGATCATATAAGGCAATTGGATTCTATAGGCGAATGCAACAATTGGAATTGAAACCTGATCTTATTACACTTCTTGCTCTGCTACCCGCTTGTTTAGGCGTTGGATCTTTGTGTTCGTTAAAAGAAATTCATGGTTACTCAATTAGAAATGATATTGATCCACATCCGCAGTTGAGGAGTGGTCTTGTGGAGGCATATGGTCGAAGTGGGTGTCTTGTCAATGCGACTACTGTGTTTAAGTGTATGAAGGAAAAGGATGTGGTAGCTTGGAGCAGTTTGATGTCAGCATACGCTCTTCATGGTGAAGCAAGAACTGCTCTAGAAATTTTTCGACAGATGGAATTGGCAAAAGTACAACCTGATGATGTAACTTTTCTTGGGGTTCTCAAAGCTTGTAGTCATGCAGGATTGGCCAATGAGGCATTGGATTACTTTGGTAGGATGCATAAAGATTATGGTGTGCAAGCAAGTACTGATCATTATTCTTGTCTAGTGGATGTTTTGAGCAGATCAGGGAGATTATATGAGGCATATGAGGTCATAAGACAAATGCCAATGAAAGCAACTGCAAAAGCTTGGGGGGCTATTCTTGGGGGGTGTCGAACTTATGGAGAGGTGGAGCTTGCAGAGATTGCCGCAAGAGCTTTATATGACATTGAGCCTGATAATCCCGCCAATTTTGTCTTGTTGGCTAGAATTTATGCTAATGCGGGGAGACACGACGAAGCTCAGAACATGAGAAGGCAAATGAAGGAGAGTAGAGTTAAGGCATCCCCTGGTAGCAGCTGGGTCATGTATCAAGAATAGTGGCTGATGAAGGGATTTAGCCTAAAAATGCGTCATAGAAGGCTAAAAATGGAGACATATTTTCTCTGGTCTGTATATATTTTAGCTTAACTAACTGTTGAATGTGGGGCTGTTCCCCAAAGAAACACAGTTGGAATTGTTTTTGCCATTGCAAGTGTATCCAATTATTTATGGTTGGATAGCAGTTGCTGGTGGTTGAGGCGGCAATGTTCTGGTGCGTGGTGGTTGTAGGTGGGAGGGACGGTGCGAGCAGCCACAATTGCGGACGGTGATCCAGTGATTGATAGACTGATAACCGACTGATCTGTACAGGAACCCAAACTCGAAAGTGTATGCTGCAAGTCATTGTGTTCCCTGGGTCAGGTTTTACAATTATCCTCGGACTGTCAAGAGTCTCAGAGACAGAGATGTAGAGTATTTGATTACGGAGTATTTGATGCTTTTGCTGCGGGAGGGGAGGAAATTAGGGTTTGGCATTCGAAAAAAAGAATTGAAATAATATGCTTGAGGGTACAAACAATTTAACACTCGGAAATGAAATTGCAAGTTTTTGAATGTCGATTATCAGGTTAGAATGTTAGAATATGGGTATTTGGATGACGAAAAATTAATTGATAATAATCTATATATATTAAGGTTGTCAGAATGAGACCGGTTCGATCGGTGATCAACCCTCTTTCCGATCCGGTTTGGTAGTAAGAATTGGCCTTATTTGTGAGAACTAGTCGATTTCCTATTAGGTCGGCTGGTCCACACACGAACTGATTTTTATTATAAAATTTTGAAAAATTGCTTTTAGTTGGGTTAAAACTTAAGACCTCCTAGTAAAAGTTAGTCTTTTATCATTTGACGTATTATTATTATTTTTTGTTAAATGAATACTTAAAAACTTATGAATAGTTGCGAGTTTTTTAATTAACTGATAAATAATTGCTATATTGTTATATTATTTTGAGTATTATAAAATATAAAATATTTTTAATTACTACTTTTAATATATAAAATATATATAATAATTAATAACATTAAACCCGGTTGAACCTTTGAACCGTGAATAGAAGAATTTTTCAATTTGATGATCGGTCCAATTTTGAAAACCTTGATATATACAACATATGCCTTATATTGGGCAGGAAAAAACAATTGTGGGGTGGAAAAAACAATTGTGGGGTGAAAATACTAATTTGGGAGGAGAATCAAGCATATGCACAAAAGTTTAGGAAATCAAACATGGCTCACAAAAATTTGTTGTGAAAATACTGTAACCATTTTATCATTCATGTCGATAGATTGATAGAAAATGCAAAAGCAGAGATGACTATTGAAAAACCAGTTGTGCACGTGGGACAGATCATTGTTAGCGATGACAATTTCATCCGCAGATGTCGTCCCGATCGAGTTGGGTTCAGGGATTTCTCGAATTCCTTGAACCGGGTATGGGGCGGGGATAGTATTCCCATACCCATCCCCGAACCCGGGTCTGCCCTAATAATATATACATATATTATATAAAATATATAAATATATAATAAAGTGTAAGAACTTGAACTTAACCTATGTAAATATGTGTGTGTATATATATATCAATGATGAATAACCCAAATTATCTTCCTCAATAGAATGCACTTCACTATTCTCCATTACCAACAAATAAAGACTTGTAAATCAAATTATACCAGGAAGGGCAGAATACAGGTTTTCGATGATAAAATCAGCACCACAGCACCACCACTCTACTGCAATTCACCTGTCAATTTAATCTGAAATAAGTTAACTTTTTCAGATGTAAATCGAACTTGTAAATGATTTCATTTCTCTAAAATATGTAATAATTGAAACTTACTAAATTGGAATCACTTGGGTGAATGGAAGATGAAACGCGAAGTGGAAATCTCACCCAAATGCTTTCGTTTGTCCACTATCGACGAACTTGTAAATCAGCACCACAGCACCACCACTCTACCTGTCAATTTAATCTGAAATAAGTTAACTTTTTCAGATGTAAATCGAACTTGTAAATGATTTCATTTCTCTAAAATCTGTAATAATTGAAACTTACTAAATTGGAATCACTTGGGTGAATGGAAGATGAAACGCGAAGTGGAAATCTCACCCAAATGCTTTCGTTTGTCCACTATTGACGAACTGGACAGAGTACAGTCTGGACGAGAGTGGTGACGAACTAGACAGATCTGCGTGGGTCTATGGAGTGAGGTCTGGGCGAGTGAGAAGAGAAGAGCTGGAACGAAGGAATGGCGATTGAGAAGGAAGAGCTTACTGGAACTGGAACGAAGGAAGGGCGGAAGGTCGGAAGAGCTGGAACGAAGGCGATGGAGAAATAAAATTGGAGAACGATCGACCAAGAAGGCATTTTAAAATAAATAAATAAATAAATAATTGTTTCCACAGAGT
The DNA here is from genome assembly GCA_963580455.1 of Euonymus europaeus. Lineage (NCBI taxonomy): Eukaryota > Viridiplantae > Streptophyta > Magnoliopsida > Celastrales > Celastraceae > Euonymus > Euonymus europaeus. Next base: position 2,721,829 of record OY756964.1, read on the forward strand.
CGAATTAATTCGACAGCCTGGAGATAGATCCCGCACAACTTATGTTGTGGGGATCCCTCATAGGAGACCCACGCTATATACATATAGATACATACTAACATAAATATATAATATTATAATATTTTATGGTTCGGTTCGCCCAAACCCTCATAGGAGACCCACGCTATATACATATACATACATACTAACATAATTATATAATATTATAATATTTTATGGTTCAGTTCGCCCAAAAATCATGTATAGGACCAGAGATGAGGAGGGCAAACCCGGGCCGGTAGAGTAATCATTCTTTTAAAGGCCTTTCTGGCCGCCAAACGGTAAAAAGGGCAAGGGCTTCTAGAAAGTTGTGTGGATAATCGATCCAGTTCTGGTTCTTCACTCTTTAAACTGATTGAGGGTCAACTTAGCTCCAGCTCCTTGAGGGGTGATCTTTCACGATAATGTCCTTCATCAATAGGGCTTCACGGACTCTCCATGGCTTCCCTGCTTCCTCTAAGCTCCTTGTGCTCTTCACTCTCAGGTTCATTCCATCACTTCGAACTATTCATTTTTTTCGTCGGAGATAGCATAGATCGGAGACAAGGAAACTGAAGATCAGAATTCTAAAATCATTTTCTATTTTTGTGTCAATAATTCTTCTCCCTGTTAACCAAAATGGAAGGTTTTAATGTAAAAATGCACTATCACTATGTAAAGCCTGTATCAGCAACTACTGTTTAAGAGACTTTATATGGCATCTTCATCTCATATCGGTGATCCATACCAATTTCTCTAGTTGCCCATCGTTCTTCTATGCCTACCTCCGTGAGGAGATTTAAGAGACTTGATTTCCTAAAGTTAGGAATCTTATTATAGACAGAGAGATACCTTTTCTTTGCTTACTTATAGATTTTGGTTCTGTTTTCCGAGTGTAATGATCATTTAAATCACATATGTCAAGTGTTTTTTCTTATGACATGTTGCAGTGGTGGAGGCTATGTGGCATATTCAGATTCCCAGTCAGATGGCTCATCCAGTGTTGATATTAATAAAAAGGAAAGCAAGAAAAAGAGAGTTGTGGTACTTGGAACAGGATGGGCAGGGATTAGTTTCCTTAAAGATTTGGATATTTCATCATATGATGTTCAAGTTGTTTCCCCCCGGAATTATTTTGCTTTCACCCCTTTGTTACCTAGCGTCACTTGTGGCACAGTTGAAGCACGGAGTATAGTAGAGCCAGTCCGAAATATTATAAAGAAGGTAGCTAACATAAACCTAGGTCTGCAAAAGTTGTTTCATGAACTTGTCCATATGATGATTATACACATAATTATCTTATATGTTTGAGGGGATGTATCTTTGAGAAATGACCATTATGGCAAGGGCTTGAATGTTGGGTACGTTAAGTAGGGGGCAAAAAAAAAAATCACTGACTACTCAGAATTATCCCTCGTGAATTCACTTAAAAAATGGGGCTATTTGGGCAGCTTTTTGTTAGTGCAATATAGTATAGTTGGTCAGGGATGACATTGAACATTGCTGTTGAAATTGATTGTTGGAGTCACATTAGTGAGCTGGTTTGTTTGAGAACTCCCTTGGTCCACAGGCTAGCCTGTCATGGTTTTCCACTCCCAATTCGCTATTTGGAAGACTGCTAATAACTGGAAGTTCCACCCCTGTTACTTTTGTTTCATTCCTGACCATAGAGAAACAGTTGACTGGTTTTCTTGGGTCTCAAATTTCATTGCTTGGTTATTAGACTCTCTGCAAATAGTAATGTAACTTGAAGACCAGGAGCTGTTTATACCTTTTAATTTGATAGCAATAAACTTATGCCATCACCATGAATCAATTGATTAAAAAATTACTTTTGAGATACTCCCAATACTGAGATTACATGATATCCACTTTGTTTCTTTGAATTGCAACTGTCAAAAGGGGTTCCAGTTTTAAAAGAAAACTGCGTGTAATGGTTTGGAATATTTGTTACTCACTTTTCCATTGCTTTACAGAAAAATGGTGAAATTCAATTTTGGGAGGCAGAGTGTCTCAAAATTGATGCTGCAAACAAAAAGGTTTTCTGTAGGTCTAATATTGAGAACAACTTGGTGGGAAAAAATGAATTCTCCTTGGAATATGACTACTTGGTCATATCGGTAGGAGCACAAGTAAATACTTTCAACACCCCTGGTGTCCTGGAGAACTGCCATTTTCTTAAGGTAAAGCTGTTTAAATGCCATAAAGCCTGTGTCATGTGTTATTGTTTCAGTCTTTTTACAACTTCATCTGTCTTTTTGTTTGTGAATATTGTAAAACTGCTATAAAGATTCTTTAATGAATTAAGTATTTTGTACTTCATTAATGCAAGTACCCAAGCATAACATGCAGGAAGTGGAGGACGCTCAGGTAATTCGTAGAAGTGTCATAGATTGTTTTGAAAAAGCTGTTCTGCCAGACCTAAGTGAAGAAGAACGAAGGACAAATCTTCATTTCATAATTGTTGGAGGGGGTCCTACAGGTGTGGAGTTTGCCGCGGAGCTGCATGACTTTGTCCAGGAAGATTTAGTCAAGATATATCCAGCACTTAAAGAGCTGGTTAAAATAACATTAATTCAATCAGGAGATCATATTTTGAACATGTAAGGAATGCCATATTTTACTGCTTTAGTACATGATTCTACAGAATGCTAAAATACCTCCTGAACTACAGATTTAATTTTCCTGCATCTTGATATTTTTTGCATTATGATCTCTGATATGTACATAATGAAAAATAATCCTTCATTTTTTTGCACTATGTTACTTGGTGAAAGTGAGGTCCAAGACATAGCATAAGCTTAAAAAAGAATCAGATCCTGGTGGTAAGGACAACTATGGGAAGATCTTTGTACTATTACTCTTACGATCAAAGAAATACCTTCTGTGGCCTCAAGTTCATCGCCAAACCAGTATCGTTTAATCACTTAAACATTCTTCTTTAGCACCCATGGGGTTGGATTGGGTTAGCAGGAACAGTACCAGGATGAACTTTTTCCTTGAGGTGAGAAATTTTATTGAGTGGTATCTCCCGGTGATCTATTTTTCAATTTATTAGAACATAAGCATGTATTTTTCTATCTGAGTCAACATAATTGATGTTTGAAAAGCTTGAAATTGCTAAATGCTCCACTCTTAAGTTCTGTGCTAATTACATGTTTTGCGTATACCATTTTTAGCCATTGATAGCACATATTGCATACACAATGACATGCAAGCACGTGTGTTAACTGAGGTATACAATTCAAATTTATAGGATCATCCTTGTATATCTCATGTTTATTATTTATTGATATGGATCCATTGAAATCAGGTACTTCAGGGTCTAGGAAAATCCCATTTGCTTGTGTTTCTATGTTCAAATGTATATCGATTAGCGATGTACCTCACATTTTATTTTTCCCAATGTGAATGCATTACTTTATGCTTCCACTTGAAACTTTCCAAATTCAATGCTCTATGTCTCTGCAGGTTTGATGATAGAATCAGTTCATTTGCTGAACAGAAGTTTAGTAGAGATGGAATTGAAGTTCAAACAGGCTGCAGAGTTCTAAGTGTTTCCGATAAGGAAATTAACATGAAAGTCAAATCGAAGGGAGAGGTTTGCTCTATACCCCATGGATTGGTTGTATGGTCTACTGGTGTTGGAACCCGCCCAGTTATAGGGGACTTAATGGAACAAATTGGCCAGGTCTGTTGCAAACTAAATTATCAAAATGGTGGTTATTTGGGACTCAGTTGGTTTCACTTAATCTTTTGCTTTGTGTACAGGGTAATAGACGTGTTCTAGCAACAGACGAATGGTTGCGTGTTAAGGGATGTGATCATGTGTATGCCCTTGGTGATTGTGCCACAATAGATCAACGTAAGATCATGGTATGTGCACTCCTAGCTGGTTGGTGCTATTCTTGGTTTTTGCTGGGTGCCTGGGTTCATATGCCATTTGGGATTCTGCTATGTTGCTGTGTGTTCAAGTGACCCCACTCTAGCTTATTATTTCTCAAATTTTGGCGATGGCACAATGTTATAAGGCCTTTAAATTGATCGATCTTTGCATTTCTAGGCCGAGCTGACATTGAGTTTGCTTCCTTAGTTGAACTTTGCAATCACTAAACAATGTGCATTGTTTCATGAATGATAAAATTTTGCATATCCTATATTATAGTAAACTCAGTATTTATCAACTTATGTGATCCTGCCCTCTCATATATGACAATGTTTGCTTGATGAGATATATGGATTGTTATTCTTTGATAAAGCAGTGGAAGGCCATTTTATGGTATTAGAAACTGTAAACAGACAATATTATGTCTACAATACTACTGTCAGTTAACTAGCGGAGTCTATATTTCAACCATATTCCGCATGCCGTGTCAGATAGGAAAAACTACTCAAAAGTCTGCAGTGACCCCTCTGGATACTTTACACAGAGGTCCTTTAAGTAATCATTCAACTGTAATAAATGTGTTCCGTGATTGCTTCATCATTGTTGGTACCATTAAATTTATATTTCTTAGAATGCACTTTGCCTCTTTATGAATAGTTTATAATTTGTTTCTATGTTGATAATGTTTTGTCATTAGGAAGACATTTCAACCATCTTTGAGGCTGCAGACAAGGACAACTCCGGTACCTTGAGCATCCTAGAATTCAAAGATGTGATAGATGATGTCATTGAAAGATATCCTCAGGTGGATCTCTTTTTAAATAAAATGCATCTGACTGATGTGGTAGATCTGTTGAAAGATCCTCAGGGTAATTACAGAGAGGAAGTGAATATTGAAGAATTTAAGTTGGCCCTTTCTCATGTTGATTCACAGATGACAAGTCTGCCTGCAACTGCTCAGGTGTTTGTCTTTCATCTGGTTGGACTGTATTTGTGCAGGTAGTTAGCTTTGGATTAAGGATGATAAGGGGACAGTTATTTGAATTTGCAGGTTGCTGCTCAACAAGGTACATATCTCTCAAGGTGCTTTAACCGTAGAGAGCAGTATGAAGGTCTACCCGAAGGTCCTCGGCGTTTTAGAAGTGGCGGGCGCCATCAATTTCGTCCGTTTAGGTATTACCTATGTGCTCAGTCCATATCTCTTCAAAGATTCCTAGTCATGAGTTTGTTTGATCTATATAATTTTTTCTTGTTTTAGAAATGGCGGGCATCAATGGTCATTATTGAGCTGCACATTTTGCTAGAAACTCCCAGAAACAAGTTATTCTCAACTTCTTTATAATTTGAGCAGATCAAGTAAATCTTCATCATGTGATGGTCTTATCTTCCAAACCATGCTTATTAGAGAAGTTGGATGTTTCCCCTCCTCTATACTGCCATTAATCTGTTTGTTCTATTATTGTGAAACACTGATATTCCTAACGCTTAAGCTGTTGGAAAAACTGAATATTTTATCTACCAACCAAATGCTACAATAGGATGTCGAATAAATTTTCTAGCTTCTGTTTTCTTTTGTTCTTGCTCACTGTAAGCTGCTTGAAATTTGTGGATTGTAGGTACAAGCATTTTGGGCAATTCGCACCTTTAGGAGGAGATCAGGCAGCTGCCGAATTGCCTGGAGACTGGGTTTCAATGGGTCAGAGCACTCAGTGGCTCTGGTATTCTGTGTATGCAAGGTGAGTATAAAGGAATTTTGATTTAATAGCAATTGAAGAAGTCCTGGTATAAATGAAATCGATGATTTGATACGGTTATACTTTCGTGTTCAGTAAGCAAGTGAGCTGGCGCACAAGGATGTTGGTGATATCCGATTGGACTCGAAGATACATTTTTGGAAGAGATTCAAGCCGTATTTAAGGCTAGAAGTGGTGAAACCCCTTGTGAAGTTATACTGAGCCACCAATAAATCTTCTGTAGTTGCATTGCAGTGTTTTGCTCTTATTTTTTATACATTTATGTATGCATATATACTTGGTACCCTTTTGTGATATTTCTTCGTCTTATGTTGGGTTGGTGCTTATTGCGCTCTACGTGAGCAATGTACATCATACAGTTTATTATTGTTGTTGTTGTTGATGCTTGTGTAGATGGCTTGTGAATCATGAATCATTTTGCTATATGTTGTAATCCCGCTTATCAAAATATTATTTATGTTGGAGTAATTTTAGAGTTTTTTTTTTTTCTTCCCTGCAGTGAGAATGATATTTGAAAATCATTTTTTTAGGATTTATTACTTTATTAGCATTAAGTATGGAAGTATTTGTTTCCTTCAATAGAGGTGGCAAAATGTTGTTCAACTCGGATAAAATAAATTTAGATATAAGTTACTTGTTCTAAATTTAGCTTCAAACACAATAATTTTTTAATTTAAAATTGGGTTTGGGTGTAAAAACAAAAAAATTTGTTTGATTTAATTGTCTTAATGACTTAATCCTAGCATAGGTTGAATCATTTTTCCATTTTTGTGTTTGTATGTAAAAATAAATTGGTATGGTCAATTAAAAATATTCAAATCAATTTGAATCCGAACATGTAAATATACGATAAACATCTTATATTGTACTATCCAAATCAAAGAATTTCATGGACTTATTGGTGACATGTGAGAGAGATACCCTCAAGTCGATATTTATTCGAAGAAAAATGAGATGAAAAGTATAGCTGACTTGCTGGAGAAGGCCGGAGATCCCAATAATCAGTCCATTGAGATAGACATCGAAAAATTCAAAAAGGCTCTCGCTGAAGTGGATTCGCAGATGAAAAATCTTCCTGCAACAGCTCAGGTGAGCTTAAAAAACCTATCTAGAAGTGATTTTTCCTACAACCTAATTAAATTCCATTAGACTGTTGAACTTTTCTTTTTTCCCCCAATGTTTAAGGTTGCTGCTCAACAAGGTGAATACCTTGGAAAATGTTTCAATCGTATGCAGAAATGTGAAAGGTATCCAGAAGGACCTCTTAGAATGAGAGAAGAAGACTTGTGTGTTAAGTTTATGCAATGTGTTTTCTGGGTAGAGTTAATTAACAGTGACTGTGCATGATGGAAACTCTATTAACAACTATGAACCATTTGGTCACTGCATGCATATAAAATGTGAGTTCTTAATGAATCCTTGTCACCATCGGACTGACTCCTGAGTTCTGATGATTTTTTAAGGTACAGGCATTTGGGCCAATTTGCTCCCCTGGGAGGAGAAAAAAACTGCAGCTGAGCTCCCATTTGATTGGGTTTCTTTTGGTTATAGTAACCAGTGGGTCTGGTATTCAGTCTATGCAAGGTAACTTTACACTGATCTGTTTTCATTTCTCCTTGTTAGCATACTCTGTGTCCTCTACCAACTTATTTTTTAATGCAATTCTCCAATGCTTCTTCTGTCAATGCACAGCAAGCTAATCAGTTGGCGTACAAGGGTGCTGGTTGCCTCTGACTGGGAGCACAAACTATAGCCATTGATTTTGCCAAAATTTTCAGCACAGACCAGAGGTCGTGTTCCAATCCTATTTGTGAACGGTTTCATTTTTACTAGGGTGGATTTTTTTATGAAAACCATTGAGACAATAAAATGTGGTTTCTGATGAAAATCACTGAGCGAATGTAAATCTAGTTCTCAACTTGCAGAAACAAAAAATTACAAGAATCCAATCCTGGCAGAAGCAAAACAGACAACCAGAGAAGTACCTTCAATTGAATATCATTCTTCATTAATAGATTGATTTACCTTTACATGTACATCTCAGTGCCCTAAAAATGAAGGACAATGATGTATTCATAGCAAAAGAATTCATAGAGAGGTTCATAGATTCTCACTACTTTCTCATATTAATTCATGTAGCCAATCTCAACGTTGTTTGTAGCAAAAGGCTGGGATAAGTTGCAAATTAAACTGTGTATGACCAGTGTCATCAATTCATCACAAAGAAGCAAGGGGCTACATTGCATGGGAAAAGGCAATGCATATTCATACTTCAAGTCTTCAACCAGATTGGCCCAGACAGCACTCCTGCTCTCAACTTTTGAATCCATGACAACAATTCTCTCCGGATGCTAGCATTAATTTGCAGCATACCAACCATTTGCTTAGCTCCCGGTCAACAACTAGCTGTTTTAAGTATTTCGTTAAAAAATGCAGAAGTCGGGCAGCATGTATGCAACAGAAAACATTTTCCATAACATTAATCGCACCAGCGACAGAATAATTATATTATCACCAAGAAGAAATCATCTAGTTTGCTGAAACCAAAAATGAAGAAATGGGTCATACAGGAAGCAAAAATGAGAATGTAAATAGCTTGAAATACATACCGATGACACGTTGCTCTTATAGGCCTCCATCACAGTCCTCCACCAGCTATCTTACGAACCCAGAAGTGCGGATTCCATGATAACTCAATAACTGGACTATTGACCACCAAACTACCTACCTTTTTTATTGCTTTTTCGTTTAAAATCCCCCGGACCAGCCAGGTCTGACAGAGAATCATTCATCTCTTCCATAAGAGTTGTTGCTAACTCCACCTTTCCAATCTTCTTCAAATTACTGATAAGCAGCCTATATATATAAATTGAAGGACGAATTCCCCTCACCTTCATCTCAGTAAACAGTCTTAATGACTCCTCAGTGTTTCCCAATCTTCCACAAACATCAATCAATGCAGTGTATGTAAGCAAATCTGGATTTATTCCACTCTCAACCATTTCCCTGAAGTATGCTAGGCACAGATCCAACCTCCCTACCTTCCTCAAGTTGTTTATCAGTGTATTATAAGAGATGAAATCTGGAACTATGCCAGCATCCTTCATGGAGACGAACTCAAGGAGCATTTCATCTACGCGACGTGCACGGCCGAGGATATCTAAGATGTTATTAAATGTGATTAAGTCTGGCTTACATTTCACATCATTCATATGATTGTATATCAAAATGGCCTTGTCAATCTGACCGGTTTCACCAAAGGCATAGATGATTCTGTTTACAACCATTAAACTACTAGGAAAAGTCAATTCTGATATCTCTTTAACAAATCTCAGTAGCTGAGCACTGTCATCTGTCTTTGCAAAAGCCTTGGCAACATCAAAGTAGGAAGTAGAAGGCAAAGACTTACAAGACACCAAGAGATCTTTGAAAATCTGAGATAAAACGTCAACGTCGTTACTGTCGCTTGCTGCTGCCAAAAGGAGCTTATACACATTAGAGTCAAGGTGGATTTCACTATCACGTAAGGATTGTAGTAATCTAACAGCAGCAGAAAGGTTTCCCTCTCTGCACAGCTTCTCAATGCAAGAAGTACAGATTTCCCCACTTGACCCAGGAGATTTTTCAACAGCAGCATGAATCTGATTCAAGACTTCATCCATCACTTCATCTGAAGAGGCCTGTACGGAAAATGGCCTATAATTTACATGATTTTCACGCGTAATTACAAAAAATTGAGAGATCCAGGGGACACCAACTGCAATTGATTTGAAAGAATTCTGTATTGTAAAAAAGTCACCATAGGATGACCAAAATAAAATAAAAAATATCAGAACTTATAACAGGTAAATAGAAATTTCAACAACGGTTAATCTATGTGAGACATATATGAAGCAATTTTTCACTCACCCAATTTTTTTTTTGCAAACTGAGAATGCTTGTAAGTTGTAACATTCTAGCAAGTTACATAAACACAAGCAACATTCAGGATTTGGCTCAAGTATGAATTTTTGCCAAGACATGGACGTAATAAAGCATGAATTTGTCCAGTTACTTGACCAAGGTAGTTAAAATCGGAAAGGAGATGTAAAATCGATTCTGATTTTACTTATTGTGTATCCTTAAGTATAATTATCAATAATATATGAAAAAACAATAAAAAAACATGTCCTGCAATCACATATTCATATATAGCATGTTCAATTACATATTGCATTTATGCTTTTGGGTGAAGTCGTGAATTAATCCACTGCATAGCAAAAATAGTGGGGGCAGATTATCATGTAAACAATAAAAGGAAAAACACTAAAAAATAACAAATCCCATTGAGACAAAAACAATGGCCAGCAGTGGCTTCACGGAGCCTCTCCCTGACCGCCTCCACTCCCTTTCCCTTCAGTTCGCTGTTTTCTTTATGAAGACAAGGAGACAAAAGGAAAGCAGACAATTTTAGAGGAAGAGAGAAGAAAAAAAAGATGTTCCTCTAACAGCCATGAATCAACTGCGGAGGTGTTATTGGGCGGCATACGCAGCACCAGTGACCGAGGAGGAGTCAATGGTCGACCCCTTCCTCATCTATGCTCTCGAGAAGCCTCGTCATTGTCTCACCATTTAGTTTCAATAATTAACTCGACATGTCGGCGTGAATTTGTTTGCATTCAATAGCCAAAATCAATTAAGAGAGACACTAAGCTCAGCCAAAAATAACCGATTCCATCGAGTCTTAGACTTACAGTAGACGAGTAGCCTCCGCTTCTTCTGGCCCCGACGCTGCATATAAGACGAACGTCTTTGAAGCACCTTGAAGCAGCCACTATCATATCGATTAATAATCGAAACCATCAAGACATTCCCCCTTGGAATTGAATTTCTTATGAAATGCCTCAACTAGATCGGTTCTGGGGTTGAGGCTTCAGGCCGACAGGGTAATGCGCCTTTACTGCTGGGCGTTCAGGCTAAAAGTTGAACTCCGAGGTCCAAACGGGCATATTTTTTCACTGAATAATGGGCTTCAAGTTGGGCTGCCTTTGTCTGGTCAGCCCGGTAAACCATTGTGCTTGTAAGCCCACCTATTTCAATCTTTTCTCTCTGGGCCGTCCGGTTAGGATAATAGCATTTTCACTTTTCAGGCAGTGCTGGTGGATGGGAGCTGCGGGGGAACAAGTAAACAATTTGAAACAACTTCCATTGTTTAGTCTTCATAAACTGTACTCATCAATCATCATCATTTACCTTTCTACTTTTTTCTTTTGCAAGAACTTTCATGTGTAAACACTTTATTGATTTTGATCTACATTACTTTCTGAAAACTACTTTGAACCCCAGAAAATGGCAGCTTTCATATAATGATACTGTGGTCATAACATTTCTGCTTGGGGCTAAGTCTTCGGGGCCAAATAGTAGCCAAAGTAATAATTAATGAGATTGATGGTCAAAATGAGGACCAGAAATGGTTATGAAACTTATGAGAACTGGCAAAATGGATGGATTTATTACCTTTTCACAAGTTTATGATAACAAGACTTGTACAGGAAAAAGCAAATTTATATTAACAGCTGCACATTGTTTTGAGAATAGCAACATTCATTAACATACGGAAAGATAAAAGCTTATCCCATTATTGCATAATAGAACCCAAAATCAAACAAGAGTTGTTGATTATAACTAAAAAGCTCAGCAGACTCATAACTCAATTTTTTTTCCACAAATTTAAGTGTGCTTCTTCATTTGGGTCGTCTTCTTCAAATCTCAATGCATGAGAAACAGAGTCGGCTGCCACCTCTTTCTCAGGCGCAAAGTAGGATCTCCTCCCAGCGAATTGAGCAACCTTTTTTTTGCTGCCCCATAATCTCTCATTGACACACCAGACTATCCTGATCATTGCCAGAGCACCTCCTGCCGCATAGCCGAAAAGGATTGTGGAGGTTCTTCATCCTCTACAACAATCTTGTACACCAACAACTCATTTGTAATCTCCAACCTCTTCCTTCACTCTGGCATCAATTTTCTGCATCACTGCATTCCCACGTGAAATGCGTCTCTTGTCACACCTTTGCACATCCTCCTTGTCATTCTCAGGCAAAGACCTTTTTCTAAAGTCACTAACTGTGACACTCCCATTCAGCTGATTTGATATTTGACTATACCGGCTCGCTATAACCCTTCCGGGTTTCAATGGTTTCTTGGTTGATGTTGGCTTTTCTCCATCTCTAAATAGCTTCTTTGGCTGAATTGTTTCGATAATCCCATCTACTTTCTTCACAGCCTTCTTAGACCTAACTGTAGTCGCAGCTTGTTTTTTTGCCTGAATCTTGGATACAGTCTTTCGTGATTTTGGACTTAAACTCAAGCTTTTTCCTCTCTCTTTTGTTACCTTTGTCTCGTCGATTTCCTGAAGCTTCCAGAAACAAGATTTTCGCCGATTCTGTATTGCCTGAACCGGGGTGATTTCCTGCTTACCCAGTAACCGAGATCTTGCTCCAGCAACTATCTCTGCTGGCCCCAAACTGACACCTTTTCGACTAAGATTTGACTCTTCAATCTTTTTTGCTGAATCGTGAATCTTGACACCCTGTTTCCGCTCCATGAATTTTGCTGGCACTATTCTTCCCCGCCTCTCAATCGTTTTCAATCTGCCCTCAGCCTTTTCAAGTCGAAGAGCTTCAAGTTTCGATAATAACCGATTCATCTCCTTCTGAATTTCCTCGATCTCCATGTCAATCTTGTGTTCATCGCGATTCTTCTCTTCTTCTTCAATTACACTCCTTGGTTCTGATAAGGGTTCAAGAAAAGCCTGCTTGAGAGAAACCTTCCACGGCTTGCCTTGCGAGTTTCCTAGAATATTGTTTGAGTGAAGGGGCTGTATGGGTATTGAGGAAATGAGAGCACTCTGGTTCTCTTTGCTGCAATCAGATTCGAACGACCAATTCACATCCGAAGATTTAGTTGCAGTCAAGTCTTCTGAATCTCTGTCGTCGAATGCAGCGTTGTTCCATACCTGGAGCTCTGATTCACTCAGTGCATGTGGGTATTGAAGAATACTCATTTTCCTTCACTGGGTCGACGAAAAATTCAAGAATCGATGGTGTTTTGGAGAGATCAAGACTGTTGTTTGTGTTCTTAAATCGTGGGTTTTTTATTTGGAAGGTTTTCTACTTTTCTTTGAGTGAGGAGAAAGAAGGAAAGAATTTAGATTGACATATTGATCTGTGAATGCTGTATAGATTTTATGAGATTTTTGACCGTTGGAGAAAAAATAGACGTTGCAAATTTGGTCTAGTCTTGGCCCTCCGATGCCAAATTTCTCCGTACAGACGCTCCGATTTTATCTCAAAGTTCAGCGGTCAAAAATCAAATTTGCTTTGAATGGTATGAATTTGGTCTTGCTGTCCTCCCTGGGCCCCATGAGGACTCAGGAGAGCATCATATTCCTACCTGGACTGGGCTTCACCTTAAACCGCGAAAAGTGAAAACTCTAAAGTCTAAGACAGGATTTCCGACCACTTTTTTGTGGAATTCTTCGCTCCGGCAGCGTTCAATGATCAATCATCGTTGATGTACTCTGGATTGATTAGTTGTTGATCTTCGACCAGGTAACTTCTCCACTTCTCTATTAGCGATATGCTTCTGCGTTTCAAGACCACTAACTGTACTTTTTGTTTCCTTTTTTTTGGGACAACTGAGTATCTAAATTCTAAAGTTGAATTGTGTATTAGGGTAATAGTAGGCCCATCAGCACCGCATCGTACGTTGACCGGGCAGGCATGAGTTAAACCATGAAAAACCCTACTCAGCAAGTTCTCTATGCCGAAGTAATCTGGTTACTCGTTGATCTTCGACCTGGTAACTTCTCCAATTCATATATTCTCTTTCCATATAAACACCGAAATATGGAATTATGGTGTCCAGTAGTAGGATTACTTTATGTTACATATATGTATGAGCTGCGTTAAGTTGCATTGTCTTTGCCGGTGATCAGCTCTATTTTGTACCACATGCGATCTCCAGATGTTCATTCGCGAATTTTCTTTCTTCCTGTAGTAGTTTTACTTTGGAGTATTAGACAGTACTGGATGTGAGAGATGGGTCCAGGGAGGAAGGTTTAATTTTCACGGTTGATCTTAATTCTTGAAAGATATGCTGCAAAGGGCATGGCTTCCGGAAATGATGTGATCGTATTGGGTACAAGTCATTAGACATGATTTTGGTGTCGGGGTTCATATGGTCTGTTCTTCTTCCATTGATCAGTGTTCTTTTATTGCTTACAGACACTTTTCTTGATTAGTAAATGCTATAATTGATGTTGAGGACCCATGGAATGATTAGTTGCAATACAATTGGTCTCAATTTCAAAGTTAGGCTGGTTATGGATTAAACAAGCTGAGGTTTGAGTGAGCTGGATATGAACTTGGAACATGTCTTCGAATATTGGGTGAGTTCAGTTGACTCATTTCTTGCATTGGTTTGATTATGTTTGTTGGTTACAATGCTTAGCTACCCCCAGTAATCAACAAAAAACCGGAGTTTTTGTTGATCCTGGGGGCAGGCACCGCATAGCAACTGTTTTCGGTGATGCAGGTGCTGATACTTTCTACAGTCATGCAAATTGCAAAGTGACGCAAGCCTCGTGTACTGTACAAATTGAAAGGTAATTTTAAATTTCTTAGCAATATCTTTCTGATATGTTGACTTAAGAGTTTGAAATGATCTGATTTACTTTCAATATTCTGCTTCAATCCTTGAATACAGCTTCTACAAAGGAATTCATTCTTGGTACATACAAATATACAATGGCCGACGAAAAGGACAAGTATATCAAATTTCTGTTTGAATCAACTGAACATTCTTCTCTAAATTTCGGTGCTTCATCATCATTCTTCTGTACAGTTAACTCTGGGCAATTTTTATTCAGATGCTGCAATTTCTAGAAAATGTATCAGGCACGTCTATGTTTGGGGTTTGTATTTTTGGCCTGGTGTGGCTGTTTGCCATCAGTTTCATGTCAGAGAATGTTCAAATAAGTGAATCAGCATATATGAATTCATCCACAGTCTCTTGACATAATATTTTGAGTAGTTCCAAAAGTTCAATGTACTGCTTTGCTTTGACACAGTTGATTATCAGAGGAAAGACCTAGTCTAAAGATAATTTTAATCTAGAATGACCTAACACCATTAAAAATCTAACTTGGTCACTCATTATTTTTCATCTTCTTTTTGTTTTCCATTATTACATCATGGCTTTTACTGCTTTTGGATCACATCAATAGTGAGCTCTGATGCCAGTTCTGTTTGGTGTTGGTTATGCCATGACTTCGTTTCAGCTCTTGCCTACAGGATAGTGGTATGTTTCTGCTTTCTGAAAAGATTGCATATTGCATTCTTACTCTTTTAATTTCATGTTTCTGATAATTTTTCTCTTGGCATCTCATATATAGTCCAACTTTCTATATCATCATATTTTCCTTTTAGTTAGGATTCTTGATTGATGGGGCTAAAAAATAAGAACTTTCATTTGATTTGTGGATACTTTTGCTTTGGATAACCAGTCGAAACAGCTTTTATTGACAATTTCAAGGACGTTATATACAATTCAGTGATTTCACATGGTCTGGATTTGAAATCTGAATATTACTCAGCCGTGGTAACTCGGTCAACCCCGAGTCCCACTCGCAAACGGGATTCTGATCACCACCGAGTCGCATCCATAAATATTGTTCTAACCGGGAACTTCTACTCTTCTGTGACTTTCACGGTGGACCTCAGCCTTGTCCCCAGCAATTCAAGTACATGACTCGCTGGAGAGACTCATCGGTCTGTCTCTGCCTCTCGTATCCATCACGAATCTCCAAAATTCCACTAAGATCCAACCTGATGGCGCCATACAGCGGACGGAGATCCGGCTTGTCGCCGCTTGAGAATAACCTCCTCTTGCTTAGCCGGAAAGAAGTAAACCCGGAATTCCATTTATGCCCTTGATCTTTCCGGCCCTGCAAAACAGCCACAGTCGCAGCCACGCACACACGATTCAAGTGACTCATTTTATTACGATCTGTTCAACTAATTTTGTGTTTCCGTCCCGCAATGAAACGCGCGAGAATTCTTGACGGTGCAGATAGCTAGCTTGATAGCTTTGCTTTTGGTCATCTTTGCACGGCTGATGCCTGTGTATTTATAACGGAAAAGGAATGGTTACCGGCGAGAGTGGTCTTTGGACTGTAGAACTGGTGGGGCCCGTGGAGGAGATAGTGGAGGTTATTTTAGGCCTCTTGTGTCTTTTGGACCTGAGTGTCCCAACGAGATTTCGTCAAGAGGTTTATCGTGAGATGGATGGGGTTATAAAAATGATGCGATGTGGGGTATGGAAAGGGACGTCAATTAAATTATATTTTAGTCCTTTTGATTAGAAAGAGACTCGCGAGACTTAAAAGATTGAATTTCATTGGACAACCTTTTGACTTGGCAGATATGCTATCTTCCCCCACCTTTTCTCTTCCAATTACGAGAAAGGTGAAGGAATCACAAAATATATATCACGATAAATTGTCGCTGTAGGGGGACAGATGGCGATCTTATCCAGGGTACCCATACAACATTTTCTTTATGTCCCACATTTTGCATTATTGGACATGGCCCAACTTGACTTCGAGTTTAGGACACGTGTAGTGGACTGAGACAAACCTTGGCTGATCTGCTAAAATTTTGAGCAAATGGCATGGTAGTATTTTAGAGGGAGTGGACAATGTAAGAGATTATGTGTTTTTATTGTTGTGATTGTATTAAAATATATATTTTGATGATGTCGTTGTATTCATAGATATGTTTTAGTGATGTAAATGAGTATACGCTTTGAGTTTTTGTAAAAAAAAATGAAATTTAATATTGATTTTTGAGTAATTTTGTTAAAAAATAAATGAGAAAATAGAAGAATAGATATTTGAATAATGATTTGTATTGAAATATATATTTTACTGATATGATTGTACTGACAGAGAATATTGTGTGGATTTGATTGTATTAAAAATATATTTTATATAATAGAAATGAAACCTAATTAAAAGAAATAATTGCATTAACTCTTACACACGTCAAGGCTTCCTTATGGGTATCCTATGGGCCTCACGTGCTCATTCCAAGTTTTGGATGGTGATTCAGAAATTACCAAGTTGGTGGTGGAACACTGGAACCGTGGAAGGTGGAATGTTCGATCATGAAATAAAAGCCCATCTTCACGGAATAGACGTGGGCCTGCCTATCTTTGGTTAGTGGATTGCAAACAAAACCCACATAATGATTACTTGATTAGCCCATGAAGCTCAACTATGGGTCGCCATGTAGAATTGTCTTTCCACATTACCATCATAAAAAAAACAAAAATATAGGATTTTTTTTTCTTTTATTAAGGGAATTGGAGATGGGGTATTCGAATCCATCCCTATTGGAAGGGAAAATCTTTACATAGATATGCATAATGATTGTCACTAATTCACAGACTCACATGCTATAAGATTTGTTTTCTAACAACCAACAAATTGACCACGAAATACTTATTCCAAACAACATAAAATTAAAAATCCATTGTTTTTCCATAAACAAGTGTTCCAAAATAACTATTTTCTGAAATTAAGCCATTCCCCGCATAACAAATGGCGTATATATTGAGGCAATATTAATCGCCAAGAATCGAGAAGACAATAATCAATGATTCGAAATTACCTTAATATGATTAGTAGTGGATGGCATTGCCTTATTTCTTCCTATGTTGTGGCGTGAGGGCCCGCCTTCATGATAATTGTCTTAAAACGGATCTTGATAAAAACACTTCTTAAAGGCATCCATATGAGCAGCTTGCAAACACAAAGCAACGATCACAGATCCATCGCCTTCTGGAGTTGGTATAATCACTGTATCTCCATCAAAATCATAAGCTCCTGGTCTCACACAAATCTCTTTTCCCCATCCAAAGTCCTTACCATACACAGGCAAGGTCAACAGGCTCACCACACCAATATTAGGGTATCCGTATAGAGGTTCTTGATTGCTACCTACTGCATATAGATCCTGAAAACCACTCAGGTCCTCTTGCTTCTCCAAGTAATTAACTATTGACTTCAGATACCTATTATTCACCTGAATGTTGTTGAATAATGGCATTCAGAAAATTAATTAGGTGACATAAATATTAAGAAATTAATGATATTTCTAAACAATTTTTTTCTTCTTCTATATAACCTACATTACATCCTAGCAGTTCCTATTATTCACCTGAATGTTGTTGAATAATGGCATTCAGAAAATTAATTAGGTGACATAAATATTAAGAAATTAATGATATTTCTAAACAATTTTTTTCTTCTTCTATATAACCTACATTACATCCTAGCAGTTCCTATTATTCACCTGAATGTTGTTGAATAATGGCATTCAGAAAATTAATTAGGTGACATAAATATTAAGAAATTAATGATATTTCTAAACAATTTTTTTCTTCTTCTATATAACCTACATTACATCAAAACAGTTCGCGATCCCAGTTATCTCAAATATTGAGTTGTACCAAAGCGATCCAAATAAATATTATATTTGTGGTACGACTCAACTGTTCAGATAACTGAGATTTCAACTGATTGGATGCATCTCTGTCACTACTACTGTATTTATGTTACCTTTTCGATTGCTTCACGGATAATGCGGCAGGCATATCCGAGTGGCTTCTCGGCAAGCTCGCCAGACCGACTTACAGCAGCAACATCAACAATGGCATTCCCAAAGTAACCCATCGGTAGCGGTGGCTGCATTCGCCCACGTGAATCAACACAAACTCCAACTGCAGTCCGCTGATCAGGCTTAAGCCCACGGGCCTTGGACGCACACCTCCATATGTGGGCCGTCAAGGCCTCATACCGACTGTAAGGACGGCCCATCTTACCCTCATTGGCTCTGTTCCGAATCTTCTCCACTTGTGCCTTGGTCAGTCTCAGCATTCCATCACTGGTCTTCTCGATCTGTTCTACATAGCTTGATTGCGCGACCTGCAGAGATGGGTGATGATCCAATTCAAAGCTATCAAGAGTTGGAGAATGCCAGTCAGCTCGTAGTGCTTCTCGATCAAAAACCGGCGCCATTTGTAGCGGCTCGCCACGGGCATTTCTGGCCCATTCAGAGATGAAATGACCCATACTTAGCCCATCAGCAACCACATGCGATATGGATATGCAGAGGCTAATGCCACCACACTGGAACTTAGTGACCTGAACTAGCAACAGTGGAAGCTCCTCAAGAGAGACATTGTAGTCTACTTGCGGTACAAGGCATTCACATTCCGAAGACAATGAAAAATAACCAAAATCTTCCAGATTGGCATTGGACTCTGCCTCAATGAGCTTGACCCCTGCATCGTTGCAGTCGAGCTCGAGCCGGCCTCGACCAATCATGCGTAAACGACCGGCTAGCGGATAAAATGTGACCAGTATATCGCTTAGTGAATCTTTCAAGGCATTGATTATGGAATCTGAAGAATTGAGCCATTTTGGAGGTGGTTTCTGGTAGAAATATATTATGCTTGCGTGATTCACAGTGCCAATTTGATCCCATTCTGAGAGTGATAGGTGACCACTAGTAGGCTCTGTTGGTTTCACCATATAAGAACCCTTCAATGTCACTGACATTTTCAGCATTTTAGGATTAATTTGCTGTGTAGGGGTGACCTTAACAAAGTACTTTGAGTGTAGGAGCAAATTGAAACTATATATAAAGATTTTTCATACAAAATTTCAAATCGTAATAAAAAAGAAACATTTTTTTGCTTTCCTCTGCATGTTAATGATCCTTCAACAACTTCAACTGCTTTCCATTCAAAATGGGAAGTAAATGTTCTCTGTACTGGGCTGGTGGCTTCACATGCTTTGCAGTTAATATGCCGACCAGGTTGGTGCATGTGTGTATAAATGTGATTTTGTTGAATATCTCATGGGTTTAACCATAATACATAGTTAAATATATACCATTTATCACTTGAATGTAATATTTATTTTTAATAATTCCATTTATAGTGGAAGCCACCAAGAAACGCTGGTGCCGTTTGGGGCATTGTCCTGCAACCGTTTCTTTAATTATGGTAGATCAGATTAGAAGGGGATTAATGGCATTGTTCAAATCTTAAGGCCTCTCTTTACCTTATTGCATGCAAACATGAGTTACTGTATTCTAATATAGTCTAAGTGTCTTAATTCTGCAGGGCACTCTTATGGGCAATGCGCAGGCATGATATTGACATCATATATGCTAGCTGATGCAAAGAGTGGAACTCATCTCCTTTGATTGGTTTAAGTAAAATTATGCCGTTTTGAAAATTAATTGCTCCTTAACTCCTACTGAAAAATTTCACAATTTACAAGTTATAAGTTAGTTTATGGTCCTTTGTCCAAGGGTACGTGTGCAGAGATTGAAAGAATACACAATTTTTAAAAGTTGTGTCAAAATAAATACTTCATCTGTCATTATTTGATAGATTTTTTCATACATATTAAGAAAATTCAATTAATATGATTAAAATAATAAATTTAATTAATTTTTTTTCTATTATACCCTTTATTAAGACTATTCTACTCACACCTTATTATTACTATAATTTAATGTCATTTGTTAATGAAGATGCACAATAAATAAGGATAGATTAGTAAACTAGGCATTTTTACTTATTTTTAATAAAAAATGAGTTATAATTTGGGACAAATCAAAAATATAAATGCACTCAATCAAATAGGAACGGAGGGAGTACTACAGCCTCGTTAACCAGCACATTTGTTTGACATGTACTATTTGGGCACATATTAAGAAAATCCTTAGTTTATTTCAAAAGGTATTACCCTTAAGCAACTAAATGGAATTGGTATTTGAAACTAAACTACAATAAATTATAATCCATATCCTTACGGCCCTAGCCAAGGTATGACGTATTTTCTGTTGGAATTGAATAAATTTTGGCTTGGACCAAGTCTTTCTTATTTTGTTGAGCCAATAGCAACATATATATGAGTCCTAACTCACTGAATTAGGTTTGTTGGAACCAACTTATTCTAACGATAAAGGTGGCGCATATCTTTAGATTTTTCTCCTTAAAAAAAATGCATGGAAGGTTTGATTTAGAAGATCTCATAGGTTTAACAATAATACACTCATGGGTTTAACAATAATACACTCATGGGTTTAAACATATACCATTTATCGCTTCATAATGTAATATTTATTAATTCCATTTATAGTGGAAGCCACCAAGAAAGAGTGGGCACCGTTTGGTTCATTGTCCTGCAACCATTGCTTTAATCATGGTAGACCAGATCCAGATTAGAAGCAGATTAAACCAAACAATTGCTAAAAACATGATGAATGTAAATGGTATTAAGACCAACTAGTTGCTAAAAAAAAAAGTGGTTTGAACGTTTACACAAATATTAAATACCTTTCAAATTCAATAATCAAGGAACAAGTCTAAATCAGGTTATCAAAAAAAAAAGTCCATAACAAAATTAAATGAATTCAACGTCATTAAATTATGGTAGACCAGATTTAGAAGGGGATTAATGACATTGTTGAAATCTTAATGGCCGTGTCGTCTTAACCTTATTGCTATGCAAACATGAGTTACTGTATTCTAATATAGTCCAAATGCCTTGCTTCTGCGGGGGCGCTTTTATGGGCAATGAGCAGGCATGATATTGACATCATATGCCAGCTGATGGAGAGAGTGGAGCTCATCTCCTTTGATTGGTTGAAGGAAAAATATGTCGTTTCGAAAATTAATTGCTCCTTTAACTACTACTCCTGCAAAATTTCAAAATTTGCGAGTTATAACAACATATGTGAGGTCTAAGTTAGTCAATTGAATTTGTTGGAACTAACCTATTTTGGAGGTGGCTCATATCTGTGTTTTTTCTTCTCTAAAAAGGAAGGTGGGGACTATTTACGCCACCACTTTTTCAAGTACAACCCAATTTTAGAAAATTCAATCTTAAAAAAACACAAGTCAGAGTGTATTGTGTATTGTTTTTTCAACCTTTTTTTCTCTAATTTTTGGACTTTTTCCATTCACACCCCTTCCCTCTTAGAGTTCTCCGTTCAGATCCATGCAATCAGTTCAAATCCATGGCGGAGGGTTCGCGTCGTCCACCAGCCTGATCAGGCGGTTCCAATATGGCCGCTACTCAATGTTCGTCAAGCTTATGTTTCGGAACGCAAAAGTGGAGACCCAGCCGCTGCCCCATTCCCTCCTAGCTGCACCGTGACCCACCTTCAACAAAGCCAAAGCACCGTGAAATCCATCACTGTTGAGCGGCACCATCGGTTTGGTTCTTCTTCGACTTCGACTTCGACTTCGTTCCTCCTCACCGCCTCACATAGGAGTTCGCCGTATCCATAATTTCTTGGTAGACCGAGAGAGTGAGAATCAAGGGCTTGATTTGATAAGGCTCCTGATCTTCATTGTGGCTTTGATTCGAGATATCCTTGGGGAGTAGCTTCACAGTGAGGACAACATTGGAGATGGCGACGCATGGGCAAGGGACCGAAACAAAGACGAGAAGACAAAGCGAGAAGAATGAGAAAAAGTGGGGTGTTTAGAGAATATGAATTTTTGATATTTTTGGGGTGTACATGGGAAAATGTGAGGCATAAACAGTCCTCACCAAAGGAATAAAAGGTTCGACTTAGAAGTGTCTTTCATGTACGATTTTTAGAATTCGATTTCAATAAAAATCACTATGTTTTCTCTTCTTGTATAATGTCATGTTTCTTGGCCTATACATTGTGCTATCGGAGGTGTGTCAATTGGGAAGCAATATTACAATAACTATGAGCACATAATACACAAAGAATAAAGTACTTTAAGTAAGGCAAGAGATATAAAGTATAAACCTCGACCCAAGTTGAATTATCCGGATAAAAATTGGCTATGGTCCAAGTACTTTTTTTTGGTCAAGTTTAGTTGTTTGGACCCCTACCCAAATTGAATTATCATTCGATTTATTTGTCCGGATTTAAACTAATTCAGATATGATCAATTAACTACATTCGAAAATCCAAATCAATTCAAATCGAAATATATACAAGTATTTCCTAAATATCTTATATTGTCCAACGTGTAACCAATTTTTACAACCCTAATTAAAAGTATTTGAACTTGGAGGACATAATGAAAAGTTTTTTTAACCTAAACTAAAACGTTCTTTTACTTGGATCTTTTGACATGGTCAACGATTGAACCTAGAATCTGATACAATATCACAATTACATTATAGTGAATTGTGGAGACAAGAAAACATTATGCAGTATTGACTTGTGGATGAAATTACATTACATCAATTTTAAATTACCTGGGAGTCCCCGACAGATCAGCTACATCACCGTTCCAAGTGATTCTTCAGATTGCTTCAGCTTTTCTTGGCTGAATTCCATTTTTGAGGAAGAAATTGAGGATTATGATCTTCCAGTTTGAGTTGAAGAGGGACCCACGTTGTTAATGCCATGTTGATCGTGTGGCAGAGATTGCAAGGTGGAATTAGATGTACAAAGCTTTTTATCTTTCAGCTCCTTCACGGCTGCAACTAACCGGGCCATACCCTTCCAACACATTTTCGCCTTTTCGGTCTCTTTTGATTTATCGGACTATCTGTTATGAATTATGATAAATAGTTGACAGGTGATCAACTGAGTTGCTAGAGCCACATAGATATATATAGAGAGAGAGAGAGTGGGGGAAACAAGGAGGTGACCTTGGTTGTCTTGTTACTAGCGGCTGATGATTTTGATGATTTTTATTTTTATTTTTTTAACTACTAATGCTGGAGGAAAGTTGATTGTCGTTGGTTTTTCGGTAGTATTAGATATACCTTATAAAAGTGACTCAAAAGATCTCAAATCTTATGTGACAAGTCATAAATCACAAATTTTGAAGGGAGAATACACTTTTGAAATTCAAACACATGTGCATTGTCTCACTTGGGACACTTTGAGATACAAAAGTCTTGGGATACTTAGCATTTTCCTTGATCTTTTGTAGATAAAATAAACGAATTGGATTAGCTTAGTATTTAGAGTTTAATTTTTTTTTCTTCAAAATCTACTATATTATGAATACTAAACTGTAAAATATTCTAACAAGCTGGGCTCCTCATTATCTTCTGACTTCTGTCCAATGGTGCAAAGTTAATGGGCCAACAAATGTGTATTGAAATATGTGTTTTGTTGATGTGGCTATTGAAATATGTGTTTAGTTGATGTGATTATATTGAGATATATTTTGGTGATGTGGATGATGATGTGAAAGTATTGAAATATGTATTATGCTGATTTGATTGTATTGAGAGTTGTGTTTTTGTGAGATAGATGTGGACCCAAAAACAAAATTGTTTGGCCATTAATTGTGGAACACCTGTGGGGCTTAACTGCTTGCTATTACATTATACATTTTTACATTTATAGTCCACCAGTTGTCTAAGCACTGCTGGCCGTTGCCCCGGTATAAAAGACATGCAGAGAGTGGCCTGAAAAACCCAGAAGCCCAGGCCTAAACTTGGCTTTCTTCTGTTGAATTAATCATCTCTGCATTTTTATCCGTTCAAGGTATTGCATACATTTTTAACTCTGTTAGTCATTTATATTTTGCGGAAGCTTGTATCAAAGAAGAGAGATCAGAGCAGAGAGCAAGAAGAAGAGGTTTACGTGAGAGAGAAGAGTTGAAAAATATTCATTGATCAACTTATCCAACATTATAATTGTACACAATATTTATACAAGCCAGAAAGTAACCAACGGTGTTGGTTACATATTTTGAGTATATTTGGTAGAGAGTGTGTGATAGAGTATAAACTATCGTAAAACGTAAAAGCTGAGAATGTCTAAGAGTATGTCTGACAGAGTATAAGACAGAGTATAAGCTAACTTATAATCTGTACTAAACATACAAATTGAGTATTGACAAGACATGCCTTTATACAGAGAGAGACAGTGTCATTTATAGAGAGATGAATTTGAAATAAAGTAATGAATGAAATATTATATGAGTAGTGCTAAATAGCCCAAGTTTTGTAACCCAACAATTAACCCAAGTCTACATGTCATGCTTTGTAAGCAAATGACATGGAAAATTAAAATTTTAAAAAATAAAATATCTCATTTGAAAAACTCACAGCACATATTTTTATTTTTATTTTCTTAAACAAAATTTTAAAACATTTTATCTCTTAAAATACATATTAGATTTCAAAAAAAATTACATATCCATAATCAGCAAGTAAAGATCTATCCAACAAGATCTATCATCGATAGGTTTTAATCACTCATTCTTAATTACATTGTTTTTAATTACATTGTTTTTAATTACATTGTCTTTAATTACATTGTTTTTTTGTACTAATATGTTGATTACGTAGTTTCTAGTGTTTATTTATAGGTACCGATATGAGCTCGTATATCGAATTTTCATACTGTAACCTAAACAATAAATGTTAAACCCTAAGAGGAACGGATTCGCTAAACCCTAACGGGATCGTGTATCGGATTTTCATGCTGTAATCCAAACAATAAGTGTTATAAACCCCAAGGGGAACGGATTCACTAAACCCTAACGAGATCGTGTATCGGATTTTCATGTTGTAATCCAAACAATAAGTGTTATAAACCCCAAGGGGAACGGATTCGCTAAACCCTAACGGGCTCGTGTATCGAATTTCAATTTTGTAACCTAAAAGACTCATATTCACTAAACCTCGACGAATTCACTACAAAATCATAAATGTCTCAAGTGCTAAACCTTAGGGTCCTAACTATTATACTCTGACGGGTTCATATACTCAACGTAATTTCAATAAAAAGGCAAAAAAATAATGAATATATATTATACTATCATAATATAATAAAATTTCAGCTCGAATAAACACTTTAAACATAATATATATGAATTACATTATTTTTAAAAATAATGTAATTGAAAAAACGCGATAAAAACTATCGACAATGGGTCTTATTAGAAAGAGTTTTACACGCTGAGTTCGAATATGTAATTTTTTTGAAATCTAACATGTATTTTGAGAGATAAAACGTTTTAAAGTTTCGTTTATAAAAAAGATAAATAAAAATAGATTTTTAAAAAAGTCCAACATGGCACACCAACATGGAGTGCCATGTAGACTTGGGTTGATTTGGGCTAATAAAAGTTCGGTTCTAAAACATTTTTGATATTATATTATATTGGACTTAAGAAGCAAACATAACAAAGCCCAAAGCTAATAAGGCCCATCAAAGACCAAGGCTGGGGAAGCCTGATGCCCTAACTCCAAACTCCTTGAAACACGATGAAGACAGACTTAAGGAGACTGAAGGAAGAACCATCGCAGATGCAACCAACAGCAGATGCTCAACAAACTCCCTATTTCATAATTTTATAAGTCGTCAGCATAAAGGAGATGAACCTAGTTTCATAAAATCCAGCCGCTTTACATAATTTGTCGTACATCAATATGCTTGTCTCAGCTTGGGCGGATCGCCAAATGATCCGCAACAGAATTTCTGGTAGCATTCCCAAAGGGTTTTTACAAGGCACTCAACCTAGCAGTTGCACAACCATATATTTGATCAGAGGAATAAAATACATACAAGCAAGAAGAGTAAGGAACGATAAGCACGAATCATAACCAGGTAACAATTTTGTCAAATTCTTTTAATTGGAATTTGATAGAGCAATTGCCCTTTTGTACAAAATTTCCAGTCACAATCATCTCTGAATGATTGATCGACTAAAGAAGAGTCGTTCAGTTAGGACCCCAACAACTCAAGTACATGACTTTCCTAAGCGACTCCTCTGATTTCCTCGCCTTCTCTTCCTTCAATTTATTCGAAACCATTGCAGACGACTGAGAAGAGAGCTTCTTAGCCTGAAAAATTGACCTCGCTTGTTCTCTAGCATGTTGATGGATTGATCTTAATGCGTAGTTCCATCTGCAGATTCCTTGGTCCTTCAAGGCCTCCACAGCTCCAACACTAGCTGCTGCGATCCATGCTCTGCTTGTTGAACTCATCTTCGATCTCTTAGGGTTTTTTCTGACTATTAGTGTAAATGAGAGATATTAGCGAACTCAGTGAATTGATGAAGGAAACATCGTTAGAGCAGCTTATTATATGCAGGCTTTGAGGGAAAAAGAGCCAAAGGTTTGGAGAAAACCAGAGGCTACCGATTCTGGTGGATCTGGGCATTGATAAAACCAGTGGTATTCTTGGTTTTCGGTGGGTCACTAGTCACTACTAATTCGAGTGGATAAGACTTTAATGAGCTGTAGAAGTAAAAGTCACTATAGTCAGATAAGAACAAAACGGAGTTTTGGTAAAGACAATGCAATTTGGACATACTAGTGAACCACGCACAAGGTTTTGGTTAAGACAATGGAATTTGTTTACAAATGATAATGTTAACCCCATCATTCGTGGGCTGTTTAGGTGGAGGCCGTGGAGCTGAGTTCCAAGTGACACATCACGAGCACAGCTGGAAAGGTTACTGATTTTTTTAGATTTTATTTTTAAATTCAAAACAAGATCAATTTACATCTTTAATACTCTTCTCTTTTTTCACTCTCCTCTATTTTTTTTTCCTCGACGTGGGAGCTCAAGGTCGACCATCCGTCCACTGAACTGAAGCATCGGTGCACCATGACTCATCCTTAACTGCTGTTTTTCTACCAACAACCACTTGTTTTGTTGAAATCTCATCTTGAAACCGCTGTGAAATGAAACTTTCGGAGCCCGATCTGGCCACCGTAAATTACCCCTTCGTGAACCACCACTGTCGTTGAAATTGTCTTGACGAACTCTGCATGTTTCGGCCATTAGACTGACAAAATAGTCGTCAAACAAATTATTCCACTAATTTTAATCAATGTATTTTGGGCACAAATTTATTTTTTCAACAATTATGATTTATGCGTCTTTTTTTTATGTGTTTCGTTGCATGATTTGGGAACATATTTTGAATTTATTTATTTGTCTTTTTTTTATGTGTTTCGTTGCATGATTTGGGAACATATTTTGAATTTATTTATTTAAAACTACTGAACTAAAATGAATGAGAGTGAAGATATTCTGAGTTATGTAATGCTTGAAGTTATGATGTATCATATATGGTATTCCATGATTTTTACCAATAATATATATAAATAAATCATATATTTCACTGATAAAATAACATTAACCTATAGCGTATTTCCTTTGATAAAATCAATGTAGAGTTCGTCAAGACAATTTTAATTATGGTGGTGATTTATGGAAGGGTAGCTTACAGTGGTCAGATCGGGCTCCAAAAGTTTCGATTGATCACTACTTCGAGGCAAGATTCCGACAAAATAGACAGTTGTTGACGGTGAACAAAGTACCTCATTGATTAGAACTCAAAGACGATAAATATAAAAATAAAAGAAATATATTACAATTAATACTTTTTTTTTCCTTTCTCTTAAGAGGTGAGCAAGTAACCTGAAGGAAGATTGCATATTCACGCCATGTCAGATGACCGAGACACGTAGTTATCCACTGTGTCTGTATTCTTGATGGTCCCACAACTACTCAGATAAAGTTGGCACTCGAAGTTCGAACGCCGACATAGCTGTATCGCCACCTACGCACACGGATTTTGCCTTCCAATTACGTTTTAGCCCCGGAGAAATTACCTGGCTGAAAGACAGAAAGACACAGAAAGTTAAAAAAGTACTGCCAAAAGAAATGCACCTGTTTAAGTAAAATTGGATTTCAAGATTTGCCCCAGTTAATTTGAATTCCCAACACATAATTTGAAATTCGTTAATTCCTTGATTACCTCAACATACTGTTAATAACTGTTTGACTATTTGATATGATTAATTATCTTAATATAACTCAAAAAATGGAGAAATTTTCTGAGTTCCGGAAGGGTTGCTGGCAATGGTGGCCTTGGTTTGAAAATCCCCAAACTGAGACCATTTTGCGGCCAAGGAATATGTAGAGAATTCAAAGTTCAAAACAACATGGCAAATCAGATAATTAACAGAATCAGATGTGGAAATGAAAGAGCAGAAGAACAGTACTTGAGGTGGGAAACTAACATTTTTATATAATTCTCTTTTGCATTACAAGTCGATGGCTATTCATATTTACAAGTCAACCCCAATTGCTGTAATCGGTCGCAATGATCTTTCACGATTCGATAGCACAGACCGGGATGAAACTCTCGAGGAACTAATCTCCTCTTGCTGGTACTCCAAGCTCAAAATTTTGTTTTTCTAGCTAAACAGAGAGAGATCTAATAGATCAATTATTGGGACCCCAGCAGCTGAGAAACATCACTGTCCTCAGAGACTCCTCTGATTGCTTCGCCTTGGCTTCTTTCAGCTTGTTTGAAACCGCAGCAGAAGTTGGGGAAGATAGCTTCTTGGACGCAGAGACTGACTTGACGTTGTTCTTCACATGTTGTTGTACTGATCTTAATGCGTAATTCCATCTGCAGATTCCTTGGTCCTTCAAGGCCTCCACAGCTCCGATGCTGGCTGCCACGATCCAAGCTCTGCTTGCTGAACTCATGATTTCCTTCTCTTTGATTTGTAAATTCTTGAACGCAAGCGCACTCAGTCTAAGATTGTTTTTACGTAAGCAGAAAGCGGACTTCGAGGGTTTGTGTTGATGGAGAAGCTCGGGAGCATCTTCACCTTTATAGAGCTTGGTAAAGCACGATGTTTTCGTGGAAACAACAGGCGGTTTATGTTTCCGGTGGTTTGGGATTGGACTATTCGAGTAGCCACTAGGTTTTAGTTTTACTAGTTTACTTTTTGTCACGTTATTGTTTGGTTCAGGGCTATTCTGTGGGCCGAAACAGATTAAGAATGCTTCTGGGATTTAAGGCCAGATCGGCCCATTTAACCAATACATATAGGCTCGGACACCCATTTTACCTCACGTTTAGTTGAAAAAAAATAAGAGGTGAGTCAAGGAATTAAACTTTCTCAATGCTCATGTATCTTGTTTGGTTCATTTAAAACATGACCTTAAACATGAATTCATGGGCTCTATTCTTCCCATGGGAGAAAAACGAAGCTCATGAAAAGGTGAGCTTGGAACTTGGCTATTCTAACCAAGTGAAAAATAACATTATTTTCAAGATGACGAATCCAATCTTCATTTTAGAAATTTTAATTTATTATAAAAGGATATTAATGTCTTTTTATCTAGATTATAATATATTCAAACCAAAGCTCATGCTCATTCTCACATTCAACCAAACATATAAAAATTTATTTTTAAACTCATTCACCCCTCTCTATTCTTCACATTACCAATACTAAACATATATAATAATTTGTTTTTTCTTCTAAATCTCAATATCTATCAAAATTTGATATCCAAATTATGCGTAATGTAATTTCTATTACAATTACGTTACATTGAAACCAAACGGGAAACTATTAATTTTTGATAATTTAGCATGCAGGGGATTTAACTCGTCGTGGATTACTATGTGTTTACACCTAAATAATTGCTAGGATTGCTTCCCCTCGAGTAGTTGGAAATAGCCCTGATTGAGTGAGTCTTTTGGGTTAATTCCCTCCAATGTAACCAAAAAAAACATCAAAACTATGATTTATTACTATAGAATACTATCATAATTACAAGAAAAAACAGTCACAAGCAGAGGCGGATCCACAGTTGAGCTGTGGTGGACTTGAGTCCATATGAAAAAATAAAAAATAGTATATATACTTAAGCCCATTACTTAGTCTTGCTTGAAAATTGAATCTGATAATTAGGTGCTCATAGCTAATTAGATAAATTCCTGATGTTTTATTTGTATTATAATTTAGAATATGATAATTTCAAGTTTCTTTTAAAAGAGGATTATACATATTTCCAACTGTAAAATTGATTACATTTGACAAAGAGAAGCATTTATGCGCATTTTCTGAATCAATATTGTAATTCATTAATTGATGAAATAAAATTTTTGTACGCATTTTATGTTACTTGAATTAACAAACAAATATTATAAAAAGTTTGCCCCTCAAATTTTTTTTTGGCACGCTACCCTAAATCCTTCCTCTTTTTTTTTTTTCAGAGCACCCGCAAACCCGTTACTCTTAAGTTTAACTCGAAATAAATCAAAAAATGGAATCCATCCGGTTCGTTTAGGATGACATTATGCATTTTGAGCACAAGGTTTTGATGACACAGGTCTAAATTCAATAGATTAATATACGTTTTCTGGATTTTATTGAAAGAGTTAATAATTTCGTTTATTGATATTATTTGAAAATATAATTAGGAATTTTGGGCCAACGTTGTTCGGTTCAGTCTCCTAAGTAACTAAAAGTAGCTCATCGATTATAACTCAAATACGATAAACATCAAATATAAAAGATTCAACTCTAACCATAAAAAGAAAATATACTACAACAATTAAATAATATATTTTTTCTCTCTATATAAAAGATAAAGAGAGCTAAACCAACAAATGATTGATTCAAGTAGCACGGTACTTGTTTTCCTTAAATAAGGTGTCAAGTTCAAGTCTTTTTGAATGGGAAAAAAAGTCTTTGTTGAGAGAATTTTATCTCTTAATAAAACTCTTCCGACTTAAATAAGGTGTCAATTTTAAGTCTTTTTGAATGGAAAAAAAAGTTTTTGTTGAGAGAATTTTGTCTCTTAATAAAACTCTTCCGACTTGATCCGGATTTAGCAACAATAAAATTAACTTTGAATATACAATGGTCTATAAAAGAAAAAAAAAAGTGTGATTGAAAAAAATCGTTCTTGAAAGATTTTGTCCCCTAATGAGACAAGTAGTCACACTAAAATTAACTGTCAAAACAAAAAGGTCTAGGTAAAAAAAAAAACTGAGGCAAGTAATTGCACAATCACACCACCGAAACTAGCTACTGTGCCTGTAAATGTAATTACGCAGTATTGATGAAAGTACATTAATATCCTTGATGGTCCGATAAGTTCGAAAGCCAACAAAACTTTTATTTCCACCTGCGCACACGGTTTTTCCCTTTCAATTACGTTTTAGTCCCCCGAGAAAGTACAGAGTGGAACACAGAGAAAGTACGCTCAAAATGGATGCACTAGTGAAGTCGGATCAAGATTTGCTCCAATTAATTTGAACTCAGAATTTGCAATTCGTAATTCCTTAATTACCTCAACATACGGTTAATACATGTTTGATACGGTTAATTATATTTCATAACTCAAAAACAGAGAGATTTTGCAAATTGGGGAAGGGTTGCTGGCAACGGCGGTCTTGCTTTGAAAATCCCCAAACTTGGACCATTTAGCAACTGAGGAATATACAGAAAATTCAAACCAGCATCGATAGTCTCCTCTCTCTCTCCAACAATTTTACATTTTTTGTTTTGTATTTTGCATTACATGGCGTGGCAATTCATATTTACAAGTCAACCCCAATTGCTGTAATTAGTAGGAATGATCTCTCACGATTTGATCGCACAGACCAGGATGAAACTCTCAAGGAACTAATCTCCTCTTGCTGGTACTCCAATCTCAAAATTTTGTAATTCTAGATAAACATAGAGATCTAATTGATCAATTATTGGGACCCCAGCAGCTGAGATACATCACTGTCCTCAGAGACTCCTCTGATTGTTTCGCCTTGGCTTCTTTCAGCTTGTTTGAAATGGCAGCGGAAGTTGGGGAAGAGAGCTTCTTGGACGCAGGGATTGACTTGACGTTGTTCTTCACATGTTGATGTACAGATCTTAATGCGTAATTCCATCTGCAGATTCCTTGGTCCTTCAAGACCTCCACAGCTCCAATGCTGGCTGCCACGATCCAAGCTCTGCTTGCTGAACTCATGATTTCCTTCTCTTTGATGTCTAATTCTTTGAACGAAAGCACACGATCCACGATTCTTTTTATGTGAGCAGAAGTGGACTTCGAGGATTTGTGTTGTTGGAGAAGCTTGGGAGCGACACTTTACCTTATAGAGTTTGGTAAAGCACAATGTTTTCTTGGAAACAACAGGCGGCTTATGTTCCCCGTGGTTTAGGATTGCAGCCGCCAATAGCTAGTTTACTGTTTTTGTTGGTGCTTGTTTAGGATATAGTTGTTGGAGCCGTGTATGAATAATCAGGATTACAATACTAAAACAATAAAATCATCTAGTATATTACAAATATAGTAGATTGACTAATATTAAAGATGAACAAATTACTTCCATAAAAAAAAAGATCAAACAAATTACAAATAAACTTTAATATAGTAAAATCAAAAACTCTTACAAATGGCTGAATAAGGAAATATCCAGGCGATATTGGACCTTTAATCTTAAAACGATTAATTGCTTGCCTCCCATGGTGCTTGTAGTTATCGTGCAATATCACCTCCCATGTATACTCGATCACACACCATTGAAAGTACAAACCAATGGTATAACAACGAACCAAGTATTTTAATACTCTCTCCCAAGAGTGGACACAAGATGAGAAGGAAGGAGGATGAAGGAGAAGAGAGAGAAGAGGAGAAGTTCTCAAAGTCTTCTCTACATTATAAACTTGACTATCTATTTATAATTTTATATAGAATCAAAAATTAATTACGAAATAAATGTCATAAAAATTATAAAATTAAATAATATTTAGGTTACATATATTATAACCTACAATATTTATTTGTCATTAATTACACTTTATAATTAATGAAAAGACACTTCATTTAAAAGACACTTCATTTTCATTTAATTTCTATTTGAAAATTTCCAACAGTAGGGCCTATATACTAAAACGGGTAAAGACTAAAAATTCTTCTAGGCTTTAGGGCCGAACTGGTCCATTTGGACCGCTCTATTTACACAATATCCAGTATTATTTTGACTGTAGCTGCTTAGGCCAAGTGCAGTGCTATGGCATTATCATGTATTCCAAATTTTGTAATTGGGTCCCACCTTTATTACACATAAGTGGGTTCCATTTACTCATCCACATCAGCAAAACATATTTTTCACTACAATCATATCAACAAAACACATATTTCAATATAATTAAATTTCACTTTCCATACACCAACACTCCAAATATCAAGTTTCAACGAATCTCTCTCATACTTTTATACCATTTTTCACTTTTTTCTATCTTTCTACACATCTTTCAATACAATTTTTAAAATTATTCTCTCTGCATACTCCAAAATTTTCAGTGCTCCAAACACTTCCCTCATTACACTTGGCCTTATATGCTTGCTGCAGGAATCCATGTCATGGGCGTTCCTCGGGTGGGACGAGACGGGCTCGTCCAGGGCTCTCAAATCTCCAGAGCCTTATATTTTTTTAAAAAATTAGTAGTATTATAGCATTCTCCAACACATTTAAGTTCAATATTTTCAAAAAAACTAACCCAATAATACTTATCCCATTGCAACTTAAAAGTCAAAAAAATTCAGCCCATTAAAATTAAAAAAAAAAATTAATGAAAGCCAATGAATGCCCGAATCCACAATGACCGAATCAGAGAACTTGGACTTTAGATAGGCACTGATAACCTTCAAGAAATCTAGTTTACTCTTGATCTTGCACAAACCTCAAACAATAGAGCCGTTAGAAAGCCAAAGACCAGATTTTGGGGGATCGGTAGTTGGCGCTCTGACGATCAAGTCAGTTCAATAAGATAAAAAGACAGTGACCATTGTATAGACTGATAAAATAGGATTGATGTTTGAGAGAAACTGGAGGTTCGGGAAGTGTTTAGGTTGGAGAATTTGAGAGCGTTTCTGGATAGTCCTTGTCCGGAATTAAGTGTGCCTCTCCTTCTACAGAGAAGGAGGGGCTATTTATGGTGTGTCAGTTCACTTAGAAAAATGCTTTACAAAATTTAGTAAGATATTGTTGTCGAACCAATAGGTTTGACAATTATATGAGAGAAATGAAGTGAGGTGACACTTGTTTAATAAAAAGCAAGCTATAAAGGATATTTCTAACATAAAGTGGTATGAATTTGTTAAATTAGCAGGAGAAAGGATAGGATTACTTGAGCCTAACCACGCGTGTCATATTAACTGTCGAGATAAATATATTTTCCCACAGGCGAGCTCCTAATAAAGCAGTTTGGTGGCGAGCGTTGACCTTGACATGATAAGCTTTTTCTTGTAAGTTCTAGTGATCCTTGTTGGGCGAAATCTAATTTAGGCAAGCTCCGGTACCATATCTTTTGAGTTGTGTGCTCCGAGCTTTTCTTTGAAGTTTTGAATTCATTGGCCAGAGTCGAGTTGGACTTTGACTTGGTCAAAACCAACTGAACTTTTGACTTTGTTGACAAAGTGGGTGGGGGTAAATTTTAATCACTACAAGGCCCCCCCTTTTAGAGTTGACCCCCAACCTCTCAAGATGTACGCCATTATTTCATGCTTTCCTTGTACCACTCTGATTTATTACTTGTAATACTATCATAACTACAAGAAAAACAGTCACACGATGAGTTAGGACAACATTATTTTATGGAAAATGCTAAAGGTCCCAAATGTAAACATCCCAAAACATCCCAAATCTATGTGGCATGACACCTCATCATACCACATAGATTTGGACAAGAAAATAAAAGAGTAATTATTTATTGAAAAATGTGTTTCCCGCCTAGGACTTTGGAGTTCCCGCTTCTCTCTCTACTAGTGTCTTAACTTGGGTTTTGACCAAGGTTAGTGCCTCTGTCTTGGGTATTAAAGCTCAGTTTTGTCTTACAGTCAAAAGCTAAGTTTTTTTGTATGATATATGGAAGAATTCGGAAGAAATACGAGCTCATCGTCATCGTTAAGGTAATACATGGCTCGTTAATGTCTTTTAAATGTTTTAGGTTTCGTTTTTTGTATGGATCAGAGTTTCCTGTGTGTTTATTTTTTTCGATCTTGTTGATTTCAGAGTGGGGGTTTCGGATTTGGTTGGGTTTTGTATTAATTTTGTTGTTTCGTAGAATATTGTATTTTTCAGTCATTTTTGTTTGCTTTTGTTGTTCGAACAACACTGAAGAGTTAATAAGAGACAGTTAATGTAATTTATTTATATTGTAATCACGAAATTTTGTTCGTTTATTTTTGTTTTGCTTTTGTTGTTTGAACAACACAGCAAAGTTATAAGAGACAGTTTAGTGTAATAAATTTACATTGTAATTACGACAAGTGTCATTGTGTTTGAGACTTGTTTTGCATTGTTTTTAGATTTTGTCGCATTGTGTTAGTCTTTTTTGTTAATAAGTGTAACTGTTTGAAAGACCTTTTGTACATAGAAATGACGGTGTTGACATTGTGTTTTGGGCATTGTAATAAGGTACTAGGTAATATAATAATGTAATGGGCAATGTAATAAGGTAATGGGAAATGTAATAAGGTACTGGGCAATATAATGCAGTGTATTCATATAGATGGACAATGTATAGAAGTTATATTTGGTGAGTAGTTGTTCTCATTAATTTTTAAAATATTTGATGTTTTTTTACTGGTCATTTATTTTATATGTGCAGCGGGACAATGTTGAATTTGATTGAACCTGCTGAGAGTGTGTACGAGTTCGTCGAGCCTGCTGGATCGAATGTTCCTATGCCAGGGATGTTGTTTGACTCCATTGATGAGTTGTTCAATTTTTACCGCGCTTACGGGATTGCAAATGGTTTTTCTGTGAAGAAGAGGTCTATTACGAAGGATGTGAATGAGATTCATAAATATTTGACATTTACTTGTGGAAGGTCGGACAAATATTATAGTCGTTCTAAAATACTGGTTAATCATCGTGCTCATTCAAAGAACCATTTTATACATGCAAATCACCCCACAATCGACACTGTAATGTTAAATCAAAATTATTAAAACCATATAAATGATATAATTAAGCAACATATAAGTATTACATTGTATAGAATTCGTATGACATTGATTTTGCATGTAACACATTTTTTTAACTAACTGTAATAAACCATTATCACAATGGAATGTCATCAACATAATTGATGAATGCCCATGGGATAAGGTCTGCTCGTGTGGAGAAAAACAGTGTAAGGCATGCGTAAAACATGATCAACTTAGCGACATCGGCTGCATCCGTATCTGAATCGCCGTTAATTGCTTCGTGGAGCGCTGCCTTGATGTTAATCGATTTCATGTGTTCGACTTTCTCAAATCTGGATATCACAAATGCATTCGTCTTTGGCTTCGCCATTCTCTTGATCTTCATATTTCTAGCCCCCGACTACGCCAAATATTAAGGCAATGTCAGTCTCATCAAGCTGAATTTTTTTTTTCCTATTCTGAAACATCCATGTCTATCGTCATAGCTTTGGATAATATCGCATATGACATTTTCATTCTTTTTTATCTCCAGGTCTTCATGTACGTCATGCATGATTTTCCTAAAGAAAAGCCAGAAGGGCGTTTTCTTGAGCGCGGCTTTATGCCTGTTTGTAAGTTTCAAGCTTCTGAGCATGTTCTTGATTGCGCCAATATTCGATTTAAACTGCATCTCATGTGAAGGCTTGTGTACTTTTTTCACAGATTTCTTACTTCCTTCCAATACTTTCTTGGCAGTGTGTTTTGATTTTGATGATGTTCCTTTCACCATCTACAAAGAGACATTAATAATAGGGCTCATTAATCCAATGTCATAACTCATTAACTCTATTAATTCACACTGTTATAACACAACATACCCATGCAATCATATTCTATCACATTAGCTAAACCACTGTCATATCATAGTAATACATTTTAATATTTTAAAACTCACTGTTTTATCCCAAATAATCCAATGCGACAATAAAATTTTAGAATGTCATAACACAACCGAACCATGTAATCAAATTATCAACTATCACATTACCTAATTAATCAAAAATTAACTCAAACTATTCACATAAAACATTGCAAAGCATTATGGCAGCAGACAATGTCATTTAATTTTAAGGCAATGTCATATCATAGTAAAACAATATTCATTAATTGAAGCATTATGAAACTCCAATGCAATTGAGGTCATTCAACGTGCAATATAAAGATAACACAGAACTCAAATTAAGGTAAAAATTCCAAGCTTTGTTATTATCAACCATCATAAAGCTGTCTTAGCCCTTATTTTCATTGTAATCAAAGGGATCACCTTCATCAGTAATAACAAATAAATTTACACTGCAAATGTAACAACCCGACCCACCGGCACCGGTGCAGCCGCAGCCTCACATTCAGGCTCCATGGGCCCTACCCCCAACCCCTCTGGTCTTTCCTCCCGGGTTGTTGCTGGGAATCGAACACACGACCTCCCAGCCTTTAACATAGGGGCTCTGCCAACCCATGCCACCAACTGAGCCATGGCTTAGTTGGTGGCAAGTGAGGTCATGCGCTGCTTGTTGAAGGGAGGTCAGGGGATCGAATCCCTGCTCCAACAACCTACTCCCAAAGAGGGGGGTGATGGGTTGGGCTGCCTGGGCCATGGCCCAGGGAAGTACCCAGTGGCGAGGTTGGTCTGTGCGGGCTGCACCGGTGCCGGTGGGCTGTCGACGGACAACTTGGCTGGGGAAACTCTTAAAAAGGTAGTTTTTATGTAACAACCCGACCCACCGGCACCGGTGCAGTCCCAGCCTCACATTAAGGTCCATGGGCCCTACCCCCAACCCCTCTGGTCTTTCCTCCCGGGTTGTTGCTAGTAGGAGTCGAACTCCTCACCTAGCCTTTAACATAGGGGCTCTGCCAACCCATGCCACCAACTAAGCCATGGCTCAGTTGGTGGCATGGGTTGGCAGAGCCCCTATGTTAAAGACTGGGAGGTCGTGTGTTCGATTCCCAGCAACAACCCGGGAGGAAAGACCAGAGGGGTTGGGGGTAGGGCCCATGGAGCCTGAATGTGAGGCTGCGGCTGCACCGGTGCCGGTGGGTCGGGAAGGATTCTTCAATTCAGTCTTTCTTGACTCGTTATATTCTGTTTTTTTATCATCCTCAGATTATGGGACTGAATACTAATTTTGTCAAACAAGAAAGGGATCCAATACAAGCGTTGCTGGTGAGAGATTTGTGGCCGGCTAAGCTCTTTGGAGCTAAATGGTCTTCACTTGCTTTCTCATCTACATGCAACAATCCCATCAAGTGTGTGATATTATTGTAAGGGAGAGTTTTTCAGTGTTCAGTAGAGAAACAAGTGGCTAGCGGCAGGGATTTAACCGGTTTTAATTATTGGTGTCATCAATACCAGTATGGGGAGAGAACATGAACTCATGAGTTTCTAACTTTTTTTGTTTATGTAGACGTAAAAGGATCTAATTCATCCAGCGGACATAATGTTCTGTATAAAATATGCAATAAATATGAAATTAAGTAAATGCACCTAATAGGAGGTGAAAAAAAAAATCCGGGTTTGATAGTATAAGGTGTTTGTGAAATATTTGGATGTATAAATTCAGATTGG
Organism: Euonymus europaeus; assembly: GCA_963580455.1. Lineage (NCBI taxonomy): Eukaryota > Viridiplantae > Streptophyta > Magnoliopsida > Celastrales > Celastraceae > Euonymus > Euonymus europaeus. The sequence goes on from OY756964.1 coordinate 2,760,934, forward strand.
TTTAAATATAGACAAGAAAATCACACAATAATATAATCCGAGTTAGGATTCAAACAATTAAATCGGATAATATCTATGTCTTTGAACCCAAATTTTGAACATATGACTTATGTTCAAACTTGATTTAGTTCGGATCAATCAAATTTTGTCATCCGAATCAAACAGAGTCTTACCACCTCTATCTAAGAGATTGTAACTAATTTTTTTAGTTATATTTTTTTGGTGGGAATGTTTTTCTAATGAAGGCTATTACTATATTACCTTTGGCGATGGCTAAAACAGATGCTATTACTATAAGACTTCCCGTTCATGGGTCCAAGCCTTTCACCAACCAAAACCTTTCTCATTGTGCATAGGACCATAATTATTTCCTAACTTCACAATTAAAAAAGGAAAAACCTTCCTTTTGAAGATTTATATATGGATACCAAGCACGTCGCTTCCATTAACAGCGGAGCACACGTGAGTTACACGTTTAATCAGTATGGTCTATGGATAAGATCAACACATGACTATGATTACAATTTTACAAATAAAAAAGAAAGATTCATAAAAGAGGCTCAAGCCCGGAAAAACTTATATGGGCTGGGCTGTCTTTATTAGAACTAAACCAATAAGAATAAGGCTAAATTGAGCAGTGTCAGTCCATCACGTTGCATTGATCGCAAGCCCAGTCCATTACCCAAACGGCCGACTAGAGGTCATAGTCGTACGAATCCACGCGTCAAAATCTTAGAGGCTCCTCCTAAAAAAAATATCGATGATCCCATTCTCTCTGGATAAGCTACCCTCGTGGACCTCCCTCCTCAGTTTCACTTTCACTTTCACTTTCATTTTGTCTTTCCGAGAAAAGGAGAAGAAAATCATTATCAGTTATGCAATCTTCCTCGTTGATTTTCTCCTCTCCTGCTCTTTGAGCTAAATTTTACTGGAAAGTTCTGAATCGTCACTCTATCTCAGTTAGTTCTCCCTTTTTCTGCGTACTCGTACAAATATAGAGAATGGCAGCGGTTAGCTCGGTTTCGTTCTCGGCATTAGGTCAATGTTCAATTGAGAGAAAAGTGTTCAAATCGTCAACGCGCTCTCTAGCTTCTAATTTCGAGGGTTTCCGTTTCCGTGCTAGGTTACTGTGCTATTACATGGGCGGTAGAGCGTCGAATTCGACTCCTCGTGCGGTTATCCGGTGCATGTCCGTCACTACAGGTATTCTTTACCATTGCTGCTACTTGTCTGTCTTCTAAAAATTGCAAGGGAAAAAAATAAACGCTCTAGCAGTTGCCTTGTTTGATTCGGTTCGCTACATCTTTTGGTGCGGGAGTCGAGGTGAAAGTTTCAAATTGTATTTTCTTGCAACTGTATCTCGTAAACCTTGCAGAGTACAATTTGAATTGTACTTGTGACATTTACTGGTGAATTATGAACATTTTCACAAATTTTGCATAGATTTGGACTGCTGGCCTGCTACAGCATCGTATGTGTACGTTAACAGACGGACTAAAATGTTTCTCGTCTCTGAATGTCAAGTTGAACGTCTGTATTGCTGCCATATACCTTCCAAAATGATTTTGAAGTCTCCTGTTTCTAATCCTTACCATTATTGTCGAGTTATTGAGTTGGTTCCCCTATTTGGAGGCTGAAAGTTAGAAATCTCATGGTGATAAGTGCATCAGCAGTTTATCAGATCAGCTGTTGTAGCGTCCTGACTGAGACAACTAACGAGTGAATTATGAATACTTCAAAATATGATTTGCTTCTATTTTCACAGATCTTTTATTATTTTTTTCCTTGGTCCAATTTTCACGATGGATTTGTTTGTGTAATTTAAATTTTAGATGTGCCAACTGTAGCTGAAACAAAGATGAATTTTCTTAAGGCATATAAGAGACCAATCCCCAGTATCTATAGTACTGTTCTGCAAGAGCTGATTGTGCAGCAACACTTGATGAGGTATAAGAGGACATACCGTTATGACCCTGTGTTTGCCCTTGGTTTCGTTACTGTATATGATCAGTTAATGGAAGGATATCCAAGTGATGAGGATCGAGATGCCATATTCCAAGCATACATAAAGGCATTGACTGAAGATCCAGAAAAGTACAGGTTTGTCTAATGATTTTTTTTGTTTTTTATTGTTTATTGGGAGCTGCTTTTATGAGTAACGTAATTTATCAGTTTCTGGAATACCAGAAATATATCTTCCGAAGACCTAGAAGGCTAGAACTGCTAATAAGATTAGGGAAAAGACTAAATTCCTGATATCATTCAAAAATATCTAGAAAAAGAAAAAAGAGAAAATGCTAAATGAAGCTGAGATAGAAATTATTTGCGCAAATGACTTGCTCTAAACTACCGTGTTCTGTGCAAAGGACAGAGCTGCGGTGAACAGAATGAGGTTTGGGATGGAAACTGGTTTAGATTTTTTTTTTCCCTGGATGGACTGGTCTTGTAGGTAAAACATCTATGTGCACAAAGCTCCTATATTGGAAGCTGGGCCAGGTGGAAGAGAAAGTTGTACTCAGCCTTACCATAAAGCACAGAGAGGCTGTATTTAGGATTGCGCTTGTGGACCTCTAGTTTGCGGTGAAGCAACTTTACCACTAGGTCATGGGTTTGCTCTTTTGGAAACTTGTCTAACCAAAATTTTTGCAATATCGTATGAGAGAGTTGCACTCTTATCATGCGTACTCTCTTATCTTTGGTCATAGAAGCTACATTGCTGTGAGAAAAGTATTGTCAAGCTGTCCCAGTCCACTGTCATTCTCTGGTCTATTCTCCACTATAAATTCTTTAGATGTTACATTTTAATCATTTGTGTTCTGATTACATTGAAATGAAGTCTTACAATTGTATATACTTTGCATTGCAGAGCAGATGCACAAAAGTTGGAAGAGTGGGCTCGGGCTCAGAATGCCAATTCCTTACTCGAGTTTGCATCGAGAGAAGGAGAAGTTGAGGGCATACTAAAAGACATTGCAGAAAGAGCAGGAAGTAAGGATAGTTTCAGCTACAGTCGTTTTCTTGCAATTGGGCTGTTTCGTCTCATTGAGCTTGCAAATGCAAGTGAACCAACAATACTGGAAAAGGTTAGATTTCGTGTTCCATCTGCTATGTTTTTCAATGTGTCGATTGTGCAGTGTGGATTCATTGATTTAAGTTAATTAATTGCATGGCCCTGCATAATGATAGAATTTTGAATCTGCTTTAATGCGCTATATTTGAGTTAGAGGGCTTTGCTAGGTGATACCGGGATACTTGCTTAGAATGTTTTTATTCTTTGCTTCATGATTGCTTTTTATTTTTGGCCAATAATATATTTTGAAAACCTTTTTTTCTGGTAAGTTATCATTGTTTCTCATTTTAGAAGTTAAAATAATTTTCTAGGGTAAAAAGTTAGCTTGTGTTTGTGTTTGTTTGTCTGTGTGTGTGTGTGTGTGTTAATAAATTAATAGAGCTGATGGATCCCATAGTTTGTAAATTGAGGAATATATTGAGCAATAATTTCCATTGGATATCTTACTTGGTTATTGAAAGTACAAGAGGCCTAGTCAGAACAATACGAGAATGGGCTAAGAAGGTTCAGTTCTGTAGAAATTTTTGAAAAATGGCAATCCTGTGATTGGTAAATGATAATAGGGCTGGATGCATGTTCTCATTCTTATTAGTCTCTTATGCTACATGCAATTTTTTCTGTTCAGTCATCTTTTGGTTTCCACAAAGCAGACTGATGGAGGAAAAAACTAGTTGTTTAGGATATAGTGTTTTTTTTTTTCATGACAGGTGCCTTTTGACAGTATTATTTCACTTTTTTTTTCTAGATGTGGAAAATCTTTACTAGACCCATGAACTGTGATCTTCATTGCCTAGAGGAAAAAGTTACGACGCTTATTCTTCCAGTCCAAACCTTTGACCCATATATAAGGCGAAGCTGGGTTTTGGGTTTCCTAAAACCTTTGCCTGTTGTAACTTGGGATTTTTTGGGGGGTCTTCTTTCGGCGAAGCATGCATATCTTATTAATGGAATACGTTTTTTCAAAAAATAATTGAATCAGTTTGCTAACTCCTAGCATTGTTAAGTTTTGATGGAGAAACTTATTAAGAAGATAAGAATAATGTGAGTATGCTCAGATGATGAATGCACATGCTCTTTTATTTATTGACTGTTTCTTCATGTATTGAATTTTGTGTGGTTGTGTGGCATATCATTTATTTTTCCTTTACAAGGAAAAAAGGCAAGTTAACCATAGATGGCCAATGGTATACGTGATGGTTAGTGCATTTTTACTCTATAGTTCTGAATACTGTAAGTCCCACACAGTCTTCCATAATGTGTCGAGGGATTATATAAGGTCCTCTTAAAAGAAAAGTTTCTCTAGAGCTTGGATGGACAAGAGAAGGCTTTGAACTTGAAGGGGCTTTTTGCTTGAAGACATCTCTTCCCTGCCTGAGGCTAATCCCTTCTTTTTTAATAAGCAAGAACCATTCAATAGGATTTTCAGAGTCCATGCATGTAATCTGAAATTTTCAGTTAGATGTGGGGCTCTCGATATTTTTTGCAGAAATGAAAGCATATGGTCTATTTTTGGAGATAAGACTAAAAAATATTATGCAGAGCTTACAGGAGGACATTCCATCCCAGAAATTCCTTCTCCCACATAGCACTATAGTGTTTTGCCGCCTTGTTGGGGATGTAATTCATTTGGGAAGATTATTTTCAAGTTAATTATTATAATATGCATGCGATAACATTTATCAGCCGCACGAACCAAATTCAGTATGGCCAAATGAATTTCCTGATTACAATTATATGGTATTTTTGCTGATAGATAACATTTTCTTATGGTTCCAACAGCTTTGTGCTGCCTTAAATGTCAGCAAAAGGAGTGTGGATCGGGATCTAGATGTATATCGCAATTTGCTCACAAAGTTGGTTCAAGCGAAGGAGTTGTTGAAGGAGTTTGTGGATAGGTAATATCACTACTTTATTTGATAGTATTATGAACTAATGCTCTTCAGATCAGCAAGATTTGTTTGTTTGTTTGGGTTGGGGGGTAGGGGACGGAGGTTCAGACATTGGTCTGTCCAGCCAGAGAAGATTTGTAAACATCATAGCTTTGCTGTTTTCTCAAGCTTGAGCCATTCTTTGATTGGTTGTGAATTCTTAGAATTGCTTTACTTTGCACCCTCTATCCCTTTTTCTTACCCAGACGCAGGGTTATCCCGATTATATTGTTGCTTGCAGTCGTTATGGCATGCTGATTATTATAATTTGTCTTTTCAGGGAGAAAAAGAAACGAGATGAAAGGGTTCAATCACAGAAGGCTGACGAGGCTCTCAAAAAGTGTGTGGGAGAATATCAGTATGCTGGTCTTTAGTCCATCCCCTTCATCAGTTCACACCACATATGTTGATTCCCTCATATCTATCACTATCACGGTTCTCTTTTTTGAGGTAAGAGTTGGAGCGTCTATGTTTTATGTTTTATACATATGTGGCCTTCACGTCCCTTTCGGGATATCCGGAAAAACAATGTGTAGTTTACTATGTTAGATTTGATTAATCTCTATGCAACCTGTCTCCACTTCCATAAGAATATTACTCCATATTGAAACAATTTTGTGTCCCTGAAGTATTCTACCATCGTCAAATATTAGACATGTTTTGGTAGTCGCAAAATTTTCAGTTGAACTATTCCTCTTCCTAGTCGTTCCTTCCCTCTGATCTCTCCTCATTTTTTGTCAGGTAGCTCCTCGTTGCTTTAATTTCTTGAGTTTGAGATTAATTTGTCAAAATGGTAATCTCCACTTATCCCTTTGTTTTGCTTTATTCTTACTTTTGTTATCAAGTATGTCTCATTAGTAAAGTTAATTACTCTTAGCATAATGCCTCGACTGGTATTGAATCATTGCAAGTCTGATGAAAAAAATCAAAACTACCAAGCCTATTGCACAGAATCTGTCGAGAGACGCTGGGTAAGTGGGTAGTGGGCAAATTCTTGTCATATGAATGGTTGGCCTATCACCATTGCCGATTCTACTAGAATTGGACCCCGTGGCCTGGTACAAGTGATGCATTTTGAATTGGAAGGGATGGACCCAATAATTTGGACCTCCTTACATATGGTTGGCCCATGTATTTTAAAGATTTGCTTGCGGCTCAAAATTTAAGTTGGGCCATGGTCTGAGGCTCTGAGTAATAGTCTACGAGATGAGCGCGCTGGGGCCCAATTGTTTGGAGACTTTCCTAGGCTAAGCCCGACCCATGCATAATTTAGCTTAGAGGTGTAAACTTGCTTCATGGCCCAAAATATAAGTTGGCCCAGAATCTTTACTAGGTCAGGCTCGTGATTTGAATTATACTTTACGGAGTTGGGCTATCCTGGGCCCAATACTTTGGAGCTTCTCCTTGCTTAGGCCCGGCCCATTTCTAATTAAGCAATGGTTCAAATTCCAACTGCTGTGCGGCCCAAAATATAGGCTGTGCAAAAATTGTTACTAGGCCGGGCCCATGATATGAGTATAAATGTATAATGTCTTTTGAGGACCTTAAAAAATAGCTTGGGTAGGCTGGACTTTTTAACCTATTGGCCCATAATGAGGTCTCATTGCCTTCCGAATTATGTAGGAAGCTTTAATGCTAAAGTTTCGGGCCCTGGATTGTTTTTATTATTATTTTGCGACCATGTACCAAACTACCAATAGAGCTAGGCTTCGCCCAATGGTTTCAGCTTCCTATCCACCTAAGCCTGGCCCATGTATAATTATATACTTAAAATTAATTGGGCTAAAGCTTAAAACTCCCAAATTACGTCCGCCCAAAAATAATCCGGTAGAATTATGACAAGGGCAAGCCCATGGTAGAAATATTTTTGCCCAACCACACAGGCTGGGCCCGTAATTGATATCTGCATATGGCAAATGAGCAGGCAACAGCCAGAATAAAGAGAATAATATTTGGAACTCCATAACTGAGACTAAAATTACTCATTTTAAAGGATAGAGAAGTCGATAAAAGATTGTCGGCCTTAACTGAGATGAGAAATATCAACCCCATCTGGAATCTTGAACGTGTCAGCTGCACCAAACTTCCTCCACTCCTCTCCTCGCACAGAGTCTTCCTCATTACCTTCCTCTTCCTCATCCTCATTACTGGTAGGTGTTGAGGGATCATGTACACTTTTAGACCTACAATCATGGGTGGCAAGCATGTTTACCTGACCAAGGTGGGATATTTCTACGACAACTGTATCATCGTCGACTGGCAAGGGTTGCTTCCATGGTTCCCCATCAATCCTCATAAATGTATGGTCAGCAGCAGCTTTGTGAAACTCAAAGCGGATTCCGCGTGCCTAATCCGGAAGCAAACAAATTAAAGAAGTGAGAAACAAATGTAGATTCATTTACACAATCAACTTCTGGGACGTATATCCATCATCCTGTAAAACTACGGAAATCAGCACTGCAATATTGAAGTTTCTGCATTTTACCTGTGCCAGCCGGGTCCCGTGTCCCTTTGGAGCAAGCAAAACAAGTCCATGCCAAGCGTCTCTAAAACCAACAACCTCAAGCAGTCCATCATCTACAAATGGTGGAGTCAAGTGTCTCTGTAACATTATAGTTTAATCATGTGTTTGCTAGCAAAACATATTTTGCAAGGAAATAATCAATTCTATAAATGAATCAGCACAACACATGCAGCGAGAGAACGATTGGAACCAACATCATGCAATTTCCTCCTATTTGGTGTTCCCCAAGGATTCAGTCCACCAGAAAAGCTGGGCAGGTTAAGACATAGAATTGACCTGATGCTGTTTATAAGAGAAAGGAATAAATAATTAATGAAAGTATAAAGAATACTTTTTGTTAATGCACTACATTCAAAAGCACAATCAATAGTCGAGAAATCAAACATAAGAATCAGTTAATTGTTGTTTTGCTTTTAACATATCTGAGGAGATGTGACCTATTTTAATATATTCGAATCATTTGACAAATCAAAATGAGAGAGGCAAAACACACAATTCCAGAGAAAGCAACAAAAAAATGTAGTTGCGAGAATCGAATATACGATCAGGAAAAAATTTCACAAAAAAAAAAAAAAGAAAAAAAAAACACTCATGTAACTGCAGAAATAGCGGAACCATTAAGATTGATAAAATGTCTTTTCAAATCACTTTAGTTTGGAAAACTGCTCAAATGGAATAACCATACTATGAAAGTATGAATCCTTTAGCTTTGAAGGAAATATGCTGCATAAAAGATATTCAAGTACTGACACTTCAATAGAATTGAAACCTGTCAAGTTCAGTCTCTTTTTACACTGGGACTTTCATCTTCCCATCTGCTTAAGCTTTTCAAATAGATTGCATTTTACAAATGAAAATAAGTAATTACTAGAGAAGAAAAACTGTGGTCAAGAACAAAATACGGTCAACCTGATGTATCGTCCCAATAAAGCATATATGTCTATTCATTTTTTTATGAACATATATTGATTTTATAGATAGGAAATAAAATACGTAGCCAGGGTGTATATCATTTGAGTCAGTTCTGTTGCATCGTATTATGACACGAGAGAACGGTAACTTAAGAGAAGATTACTAGCACAGTAAAGAGCATTGCACTCCTTATCTGAAGCATGGGCTGATTTTGTCTACCAAAAGGCCACCACATTGACACATTTCAATGTATTGTTTAATATATAAATAATTTTTATCAACAAGCTTGTAGATAAAGTCATGCATGTTCAAAAACCACGTAGAATAACCCCAAACTCCTCTTGTAACTTACCTGTGAGGTATGTCGAGGTCCTGCCATTGGCCCGGTCTTTTCATAATCTTAACCTTTGCCAGTTGAGCTATGTTCCTGCACTTGATACAATTTACAAATGGAAGAAAACAGATGAAGTTATCTTCAGAAACATTTAACACAGAATTGAACCAACTATTTGGACAGTAAGGCAAGAAAACACCGCCATATGTAGTCGAATTTCCTTCAAAGCCAAGGATTGAAATTCAGTTTTGCACAACACTTTATGACATTAAAGTGCATCACCAGAATACACGACATAAATCTGACCGACTGAATGAATGAACTAGCTTTCTTTAATACTCTTTTTATGTCCCTCCTTACTTTATGAAAGTACGAAAAATCTAGGAAAATGCTTATGAAAGACTTTCAGATAGTTCAAGTATAAAACTTTACAGCATAATAGATACAAGAAAACATAAATGAATGGAGGACGGGAGAGAATACAGAGAGATTAGTTCCTTCATCATATGAATAGTCTAGACAAACTCACCGCGACGAAGGATGAAAGAGAGAGGCACAAAACCATCCTTGCGTGCAACCAAGCTTAGCGTAAGTGCTCTGATTTTAAAGAAAAATGAAGAACAATAAGTGAAAAATATCACTGATAGGAAAACTTCAAGTTACAAGCGGGAGCCACGTTATTAACCAGTAAACTCAGTAACAAAACACAATTCAAGCAAAATAGCCTAGTTTTTGGAATTTAAGACACTAAATGCTATTCTGCTACAGAATATACATTAATCAAATTTTAAAAGAAAAACAAGTAAACTGATTTTATCAATAAAGAACATATGGTCTCAGTTTTCAGCAGCAACAATTTATAAATTATAACCCCTATAAATATTATATTATGAATCATTATTCAATTTCCATTAAACAGGTTAGGAGATGAAATTGAGATCTACATCAAAATGGCTCTAAATCAAAAAGAACAATACAATCCATGACCAATTATTCACGTTTCTACATTGATAAGTCCAGAAGAAAACAAAAAAGTCGTCATAATATCAAATCATCGAGGATATTTCATAAATCTTTCGAATATGTCTTCCAAGTTCCAACAAAGTCAAATCCATTTCTTAGTGCCTCTGACCTTCTTTATCACTTCTACTTGAACATGCATTAATACATATAACTGAACTGTATGTCCAAATTTGAAAATTGGACAGCAAAGTATTGCTTATCAAGACTATCCATATGATTTGGATCTTTTCTTGCTGTCAATTAAAAAAAGGACACAACTTAAGTGCATGTTAGGACATTCAATCAAATTTCTGGAGAGAACCTTGATTAAGCAAGAAAATAAAAGTCATTTACATTTTGAGCGTTAGTCTGCTTTCAGTACACTATTTCATTGCTAAGTTTTCAGATAACACTAAAGCTTCTTCAATTTCAAATGATATCTGTTATATAACATATTTCACTAGCAAGAAATAAGAACAAAAGTTGAACCAACATTTTCATGAATCACTGCAACTGTTTTCGAATGTGTAGCAATACCTGATTGACCAACTGATTTTTAAACTTTTCTGGATGTAACTTTCGCTCGGAATGAAATGCATATGATACTTGGGCGTCCATTCCTGTAATAGAAGGTACAAAAAGTTCTTACATCAGAGACTAGTTTGAGACAGAAAAAGGAAGCTACTGGCCTTAAAAAATGTATCATCTTATATTTTCCCAGATAAAATAAACCAAAGTGCTAGAGAGTGAAAATTCTTGTCAAACTAAATTCCTCGTTTCATTGTAAGATATTAAGGGGATATTCATAGGTCCAAAAAAAAAACTGTGGCTTCAAATTGATGCACACAAAAGAATGTTAGGTGCACTTGTTCACTTAATTTGCTCATGATTCATGATGATGTTCAATGGGAAAATTGTTTCAGTGCCCATGTCTCTGAGAGAGTATAATTTCTAGAGTATTTGACCAGGATGGCAAAACTTGAACAACAAGAGGATAAAAGTAAAGTTCGCATATAAGACAGTATAATGTGTGGGTTTCATTTCGAAAAGCAGAGATGAACAAACTCTTTCACCAGGAACAGTTTTTAAGGAGAGTCAAATAGATTCACAAGTAGTGGCTTGAATATTTGGCAGAGAAAGTACTCTTAAGACTTACCCATGCTGAAGTAGTTCCAGAATCCCCCACGAAATGTGTGGCAGCCTTCCTGAGGAGCAGAGGATATTTGATCATTAGAATTTAAAACAATACATCAAAAATACTCAACAGGAGTTTAGAAAGGGAAAGTCAAGTAATATGAAGATTTCAAAGTCACTTTATTGTGGGACATTGTCATTCCTTTATATCTCCATATATCTGCATATTATTTATCAGAAATCAGAGTTTTGTCCAATTAAAATCTATTTAAAACTGAATTTTTGTGTTTAGGCTGCTCGCATCTGACGTTATGTATCATTCAAACAAAATTGATCACCAGATGAAGTCTTAGGAGTAATGCCCTTGGAGGAAAAAGTAGCTCTACTGAGATTGTCCAAATGTGTGAATCTTCCAATCGAATTTCACTATGAGCATCACTGCACAAGAACTTAATTATGCATAAAATGGGGGATGAAGCAAGATAAGATAGACCTGCAACAGCTGTGTTATGTTAAGTAAGGTGCCAACTAACTTAGATCGTCTAGCGGGCCAAATTTATCAGGAGTCGCAAATATATTTAACTAACAGAGTTAAAGATTGGCATCCAATTTATTTGTGCCACCTAATCCGACATAGAAAGAGAAAGGTCTTTTACTCACATAGAGTGTGATGTGTAACATAAACAGAATCAACTTTGGTCTTTCTTTTGTAAGCCTCTAGTACATGTCAAAATTCGTAAGGGCTCCATCAAGAGGTCTGGAATCGTAATCCAGTACGACAACTGAGAACCCCTGTAGGAACCAGAACTATGCTTGCCAAAGCCAAAATTGAAATTTAAAGAAGACAAATACAAACAAAAGATACAGTACAATTTGATGGTGGCAAGGACCAAAAAAAATCTTTCACAAAATGACTAAATGCGAAGGCAGATTTCAATAGTTGTAGGTCATAAGCAACAATGGACATTTTACCCTTTTTTGAAAAGAGGGTAGGTATTAGTCGAACAAAAAGTCAGTCGTACCCTGTTCAGCTCATCATTTGAGGAAACACGTTGAAATGCATGCAGAGAATGTGGTAGCTCAAGAGGAGCAATAGGGTCACAGGAACCTTCTTTCGGAGCTCTCATCCTCATGAGAATATGCCAGCTGGATAACAAAAACATTATCAGTGACTAACAGAGAGAAAGAAGGGAATATAAATTTGTAATTACAACAACACTAGAAGCATGAGGCTCCCAGAGTGTGTATTAATTTGATAACTTGATTAATCTAGGTGAGATTTCTAGGTTAAAAGGTGCAGTTTCAGAAACAAAGGGGAAAAACGAGAAATTAACATAGCATATCCTTTTAAATGTAACACTTGGACACAAATTATATATAAACCAATAACATCGAGTAATCAAACAAGCAAACCTTTCATTTATATAAATCTGAAAACATATGCCAGAGTTAGAGAGAGATACTTGTCTATTTTCATTTCCTTTGCTTTGAGCACTTGCTCCAAGAATGACTCCACAGAGTGACGATCAGTCCCAGGATTTTTCTTGCCCTGTAAGTGAGCAAAGTGAACGCAATGAATAACTGATTACATTTCAATGGTTACACACTCACACTATTTGACCGGGATCCAGTACCGTACCGTCATACAAGATTGAACTTCCAACAAATTCACATTGCATTGAAAAAACTAGCTGAGAGATTCCATCTCCACAGTAGCATGCAGATTTATCGTTCAAACAAACACATAGATGAAAAATCATGACACTAGAGTGTATATAAACTGGTTGAAGATAAACAACTCTCGTGCACGGTGCTTCTGTAATGGGCAGGGTTGGTGACAGATAATGTACGAAGGTTTTATCCCACATAATATGTGATATGTGGAGAGGCTATTTTAAGGAATTGAACTTGTGATCTCTAGGACCCCTATAACTATAACTCTACCACTGGACCATGTGCAAGCCTTTATATATTCATATATATATATAAACTGGTGTAAAGCAAAAATATGATATATTCACACACATGATAAATATTTTTAAATTACAACGTTAAACAACTTTCTCAATTCAGAGTGCATTAAGCTTATATAACAAAGATAACTCCCACATCTCACAACAACATTTTATATGCAGTGAGAACACCAATTAAGACAGACAGCGCTTTACCCATCCAAACGCAAATGGAAGATTGTTCCCTGTTCCCAATGGCACTGTGGCTATTGGTGGAGAATGGGATAATTTGAGATCGCAAACAACTCCAAGAAGCCAGCCAGCTGTACCATCGCCACCTGCAACCTAATTTTGACAAGTACATAGCAGAAGCCTTGCACAAATTATTTATGTAAGTCTTGTATAAGAAATTGAATGACTTAAATCAGAAATATTAAATTGAAAGTATCAATACTATCTCAACTTACAATAATTCGTAGCCTCTCCTGAATTTTAGCAGCAAATTCATCACCATCATTCTTGAGTCTTTCAAGATTGACATAGATTTTATGTAGAATCTTATCAGGAGCCTGCTCCCCTAAATCATAAACCTGAGATTATAAACAATAAGGTTACTCCAACAAGTCAAAACAACTGTCTAACTTCAAAATTGTTAGATTGAATTATATTTAGCCAAAAGCACTCATAAGTTGGTCATACCTGATGTTCATTGAGAACAGAGCGATATGTAACAAGAAGCTCCCCACCAAGCTGACCACCACTTTTAGAATTAACAAACACTAGAACGGGGCATTTTGGTTCATCTGGAACGTTTACAACCTCTGATTCAGGTACAAGAATGTAAGTTGGAATGAAAAATTCCTTCAAGTTGGATCCTGAACCAAAACCTGCCATTACTGCTTCCGTCTGCATTAGTGTAGAACAGTTGATGATCAAATGGGAAAAAATAAATAATTTAATAGTCATGTAGTCAACAGTACAACCAAACCTATAGCATAATCCTTCTTCCATAAGACTCTAAAACTGGTAAACAACTCAAACATGTAGCAGTGAGTGACTACCATACCCCCCCCCCCCCCCCCCCCCCCCACACACACACATAATATGTGGAGAGGCTGTTTCATGAACTAAATCTGTGCGACCTCTAGTTACACCTTGAATCTATTGCTGAGCCACATGCTCACGTGTCTCCATAAGACTGTCATAAAACGCAGGTTATCCTTATCAATGATCTGCATTCCTCTCCATCACATGAATCTAACATATGTCTACGAAGATCATTAGCATTATAGGGGGAAAAACCAGTAAACTCAAATCCAGAATGAAAAATCAACAAACACATACCAGTCATTGAAAGCATCAACGAAAAATTACGGTAAGAATTCTGGAGAAGAAGACTGCGGTTTACCTGGAGAATGAATTCAAACGAAATCAAGTCAATGAGAGATCCGATTCGAGAAGCCTATCAGAGACTTCAGACGTAAAACAAGCACGACTGGCGCTCTTTGAAAACATGTGAAATGTGCACAGACGGAGGTAGCACGGAAATGGAATTTTTTGGTATCTTCAGTGGGATCTGGGACCCTCGGTATAAGGTTTTGTGACGAAGTTTCCGTCGATAATGGATGATACCGAGCTGACGTCAGAATCCAGTTGGCAGTGGACCATAGGATCTCCATCTGCTCAAGAAGGGGCATACTCAGGTGTTGCCAGGAGTAGGAGAATTTAACAGTTGGTGATAGATGACTGGATGGATGGATGCAAGAAAAAGCAAAGATATTCACATGCTAGTGCTTTGCAACAGATAAAGATTAACGTCCGCCTTTATTTTGGCTGGGCCTGGGCTTCTAGAAAATAAAAGGAGGAAAGGTGATAAAATAGTGGTAGTTTGTAAATGCCTAGAGCTTCTTTTTTAAAAAGAAATTCAATCGAGGTAATAGAAAAGGGATCATCAAAAAGATGATTGATGTTATATTTTCGTCACTCAAAAATAAAATATTCTAAGTTTAATTTGTTTTCAGTATAATTATTCTGACGGATTTCATCACTTTTAAACTACCAACAACCTCGAGCTTTGTTATCTTGTATGTAAGTTTTTATTATTCAATCTGACAGTAATTTCTACTTTCATAGTTGAAGCTAAACTTAAAAAATCCCAATAAGCTATAAGTAAAATTAAATATTAAGGTTATACTTTGGAAAGTGTTGGGAGGGATTGGGTTGGGTTGTGAGAGGCTCATAAAAGTGAACTCGTACTTGATATGGGAGAGGTTGGAAGGGGTTGAGAGCCTTTAATGTGAGTGAACACCTCCCAACCCCTCATTTTGAGGGTTTGAGGAAATGGGTGTTGGGAGAGGTTCGTAAACCCTTTCGAACATATTGAGATTAGCTTGTTCGCGAATCCCTTCTAACACCTCTACCAAGCAAGACCTAAAGTGTGTTTGGATTGAAGGAACAGGAGAGAAGAGAGAATAAAGAGAAAATATTTGTTTAATTTACTAATTTATAATTATTTTTAAGTTAAAGTACTATAAAAGGCAAAATAAATCTTTCACTTATAAACAACTCGACAATAAATTAAAAAGGAAGCATATTAACAAAAAATTAGATAACTCTTTCCTCAAATTATCTTCAAATCCCTCTTTTCTTTTCTTTGTTAAACCTATTCAAACAAAAAAATTAAAATAAATTCATTTTCCTTCACTTTGTCTCATCCCAAATTTTTTGTCCATAGACTATTTTTAACAAAAC
The DNA here is from genome assembly GCA_963580455.1 of Euonymus europaeus. Taxonomy (NCBI): domain Eukaryota; kingdom Viridiplantae; phylum Streptophyta; class Magnoliopsida; order Celastrales; family Celastraceae; genus Euonymus; species Euonymus europaeus. The sequence goes on from OY756964.1 coordinate 2,776,541, forward strand.
TAATATAATTAACAAAGTTGAAAAGGGAACAGTGCTTGGATTTCAAAGATGACATTGATAGATGAACGACAATACCATGAATAAAGTCGAAAACAATCGAGTAGGACCCGTATGGTTCCGTGGCAAACCACAACTTTTACCCGCATCCGTGTACGAGTCACATTTGACGTAAGTATTCTTGCCTCCCGTCACTACTATGGCGATAATTTCACCGTTATCGTATTATTATCGATCAATTGATTATTGTATTTTGAAGTGAAATGATTTAGCGTTATTCGTTGATATGATATTTTTATCAATATAATCGATAGTAATAACAGTTGTAAGCTCTCTAACGATCGATATTTACAATTATCGATGCATGTATGAATTAATATTGATCGTCAAATGATGGGTAAACAAATATGGTTGTTTAATCTTTGGCATCGTTTTTAAGATTGATAAATTAAAATGTAAAAGATATCTCAATAATTTTCATTCTAAAAATATTTTAGTAGTACATAACACTCATTCATTGAGTATAGTGACATCTTAGCAATTGATCTATCGAAAATCACAACCAATAAATAAATAACGCACATTACTGAAATAATTTTGAGATAAAAATGACTAAAATCTTTATCGTTTTTTATAAATTTATCAACTATTGATCTACCGTTATCAAAATATGGTATTTCGATTGACGGTAAACCGACATTAACGATAACAATTTCAACTTTTCAATTATTGTCATTTTTTATTCGATAAAAATAATCAATCATTGACAACAGTTACTATTACCATAAACCCTAATAATCGCTACAAGCCAATAAGCCCTACATAGCTACATCCTGCACAGAGATTTGCATATACTCTTTCTTTCCGCTCCGCTCCGATTTCATATGGCTTGGGCATCCACGTGGATGCTTACCAGCTGATGGAAGGGCAATAAGTTTGTAATCAAAACACACGTGGCACAACCTGAAAACTCAGAGCTTTTAGCAGAAAGGATGTGAAAACCTTTTTGGACTTGACTCCATTTTTCTTTGGAGCTGGAATGGGCTTTTCTGTAAGGCCCATTCAATCTTTGCCTGAAAAAGTTAGGGCCCCTTATCCGGAAGCAAGACTTAAATCTTGCGTACCTATCCGTTCAAAAGGCCCAAAGTTGCGAAGGACATTGGACAGCCTGAAGCAGCCCATCTAGTATAATAATTTTAGCAAATCGTAATGAATGATGGGGATTTGTTAACAAATGTCCTTAGGGATAAGGAATTACATTAGGGTCCCTTTTGAATTAGCATTTTATGCTGTCCAAAATGTTATATGTTGTAAAACCAAACGTCTCTTTCGGATAGCATTTTGTGCAACTTTTTACTAGCATTTTCCGTACATTTTCAGGGATGTTAGTTTTTGTAGCATTTTGACTAAAAAAGACACATATATCCAGTATTTTTTTGAAACTAACAACTTTACCTAAAGCCATAACTTTAGGTTTTATTTCACTATCTATTATTTTCGACCAATACCCTTGTATGTAATTTGTCACAACATATATGTTTTCAGCAAAAATTTAAACCAAACGTTTACAGCATTTCAAACAGCATATATATCATAATTTCAAACGACATATATACTACATAATTTCAAACGACATATTTACTAATTTTCAAATGTTAATCCAAACGCATCCTAGATGTTTGTGTGATATGTTTTGGAAAGTATTTTCCACAATATGAAACATGGAATAGATGCATTATGTTTAATGAGACAAACACGTGTTTAGTTGCATATAAATTTTTTGATAGTTGGAATCACCCGAGTCATTAAAGGTATCTTTAGCTCATAACCGTCATCTTAAGAGTGCTTGAATGATCGGTTTTTCTCGATCTAGCTCACAATTGTTAATCCATTACCGAGTAATTACGATTGGTTTATCCGTTTAGGGAGATTGTTAACTTTAATTATGATTTATTTAAATACCAAAATACCGAGTAATTTTTGTAGAAGAAATATAAATTACACCAAACGAAATAGGGAGCTAAAACATGTGCGCCTCCGGAAATCCACTTTAAACATGTTTATAGGGAGATCAAGGACGCGCTTGACTACTTGGCTTCTAAGGGTTCAAGTAGCAAAGTTTATGAAGTCTATGATAGTTTTAGTAATCCCCCTCCCATAGTAAAAGGTCAACTCCATGTGGACAGGTGGGGGATTATGGCTTTTAGATTTAGGAAATAGGGGGTTGTGTGCTCTTTATTTTCTTATTGATGCCTTATTGTACTTTTTTTTTTGTTTTTTGATTTATTCCCTCTTTGTCATGTGTTCTTTTTTGTTGTCGAGGTTAGGTGCATGTACTCTTATGTTCTATTAGCCATCGAATAGAGGCTTTTTCTATTCTTTTATCAATAAAATCTCCGGGCTAAGCCCTTTATTTTTTTATTTTTAAAAAAAACACCAAACGAAACATAACGAGTAACTACATATATATACACATATATAGGAATTATCCTATAAGGTCCTAATTTTTAAATTGATTTTTGGGATCCAAAATATTTTAAAAAAATTGAAAAATTATATTTATCTTTTTATCAGTTTTACGAATCAAACGAGAGATATATTTTGTTCAAAAAAAAGTACAACTTGAAAAGTGTATGACATGTTTTTGTTTTATATCCAACGATCCAGAATTATCATGCACTTTTTATATTGATTTTATTTTTATTTCAAATAAAATAAATATCGTTAGATTCGTAAAATCGAAAATTATATATATAATCCCGTACGTGATGTTGCATGGATTGCACACACCGATGTTTCTTTGCAATGCTAAACCATACGTCAAAGATTGCACTACGTAATCTAACAACTGGCGTGAGTCAAGCCACACAAATTTCTTTTTGGACTCGCTGTAATACAATCCAACGCCCATGCACTGCAGCGATTAAAAATAACTCGATCAAACCAACCAGTTTAACAAACATCCTCTACGTGTAACTCCGCCATCCTCGATCATGTTTGTATCATTAACAATTAACAGAGGGAGAGGTGTTGATCATATCCATATAATAATCAAACTAGGTCTATTATCATTAATTTTGTCTACGTAGAATTAAAAAAAGCGCATGAAGATTATATATATATATATATGTGAACTCAGAAAAATAAATCCCCACGAATATTCAAAGTTTGTTGGAACTTTCGAACTCCTTCCAACAAAAATGTAACAACATTTGTTAACTACCATATTGTAATTGTTTTATATAAAACAATATCCAAGTCAACATTAATTGAAGACATAGATGACTATATATGGTAAGCCATTATATGCACAAGCAAACCCTATATTTGCGACAAGTAATTACCTCAACCACGCACTAACCAGTACACTGATCTAAGCAAATCTATTAAAATCATGAAATTAACCAAACTTTTGAACTGTTACATAAACTTTCGACAACAATGGTCTCGCAGCCACATAAACTATTACATGAGATCCAAATCACAATGGAATTTTGATAAAACTAAGGCAAGTGTCGTCGTGGCGTAATCTTGTAAACCATTATCGAAATCTCTCGATCACCATGAAATGTCATCTAGACACCAAACAAGGGACCATGCAACTGAGATCGTGCATTATGACACGTATATAATTAATAACATGTTTAACATTAAACAATATGAATCGAATGTGGATTAGAACAAATGTACATGCATGCATGTTCTTCTATAGTTTTTAAGTTGAAAGGACGTGAAGTTGTAAGACAAGCAAACAAGCAAGCTAGAGAACAGTACATTGACCGTGATTAAAAAAAAAAGGTATTTGACCAAATCCTCTGCTGTTAGATGGAAGGTTGATGGATTTAACACCTGATTGTCAATGAGTTTTGAATTTTGATTTCTCATATTGATCGAGTGCAAGCTATACAATCTATTGCAGATAAAGCAACTTTAGCTAGGACAATTGTCAAAGGAAGAGAGTGCAAGAAAGATTGAGATGGGACCGTTGACTTTATTTGTTGGAAAAGGACAAAACACCTAGCATTTTGATACGTGGTGGTTATCTAATGGTTTAGAGTAAAAAACGACCCAGCTTCGAAGGATTGCGTCTGTGAGTAACCACGTGTACGTAGCAAAAGTACAACCATCGGATGTATCTGTAAAATGTAAATAATTGTTGAGAGGCACATAATTAAGATCCGTATATCTACCAAGATTTGGCGTATATTGTAGGAAGTTACCTCTTATAAACAAAAAATATATATAAATATATAATTGAATCAGAAAAAGAGAGGAGGGTGTGCCTAATTTTGAAAAATTATATTGTATCTCACTATTTTTTTTTTATAATTATCATTTTAAACCAAAAAAACAACAAAGAAGGTGAGCCAAATTTTGAAAAATAGAAGGCATGCAGTCTGTAAACAATCCAACACAAGGTAATGTCGCAATTAGAACTTAAAGTTTTAACATAATTATTAATGTAATTAAGTATACATGTGTATATAGCTAGTGCAAGTAATGTAGTTTGTTCAAAAGATTTCAGACACTGCTAACTGCTCAACACAGCTACACATGACTATTAAACAGTGACACAAATCCTTCATATTGATTATTGATAGGGAACCCAGCTACGTACCTTTTACCGTCCAATCATTCCAAGTGCAAGTGCAAAAAAGTGTCTTCATTTACTAGATTTCCTCTGATTGATAAAAAGAAGTACAAAATGGTGTACCCACTACCCAAGGACAGATTGTCGTGTCTATGACTCAATTGTTTGTTTCTTCGTGTTTCATTAAGCAAAAATGCTTCCATTTAAAATATTTCCCATTTATTAGATTGGGAGGCAACCATCTAGCGTGAACCATTATTTAACTAAAAAAGGGGATTTTATTAAGAAAGAAGCCCAGAGAGGCACAAAACCAACACTGCAAAAGAACGCAGCAAGCAGAAGAGAAGGGCCAAAGACAGAGAAAAGGACTTCATCATCATATATGGGTTTAACATTCTTAATTATTTTCAATTGTTTATACTTATTTTTCAAGTAAAAAATTGGTAAAATAAACAAAAAACAACATTATATTTTTAGTACTTAAAGCTCTGGAACCATTGCAGATATACTAAAAATAGCTTAAAAACAAAAGGTCGCAGTATTGATTTATTGCTTTGGTCTGTATATATTTCATTTATTTAATACTACTACATATATGTTCTCATAATATAATATATTTGATACAAGCAGCCGTATTAATTGATTGCTTGGCCAATTACCAGTGATCAATATGACAATATGAAATAAATAATCCAAAATACTTTTTTTTTCTCCAGCCATGCATGTGTCACGTGTCAGTTCTTACGTCTGTACGTTCCACATATGTATATGTACAATACATAAGCATACACATTATAATATCAAAAAAAAAAGAAAAGGGAAGTAACACGTGGCAGGAAGGACGGCAACAAATCTCATTGACTTGCATCCATAATTGCATAACTTCAATTTCTTTATCGGCTATATATATTCATGAAAAGTCATCTTCCATGTTAGCAGAATCCACGACTTTCACTTTTAGTTTCTCCACAGACTACTATTTAATTTATTCCTTCTTTCACAGGCCGCAGCCTCGTCAGGTTTTAATTTCTCAAACAGTCTTATTACAAGAGAACAAATCAATGGGGAGAGCACCTTGTTGTGACAAAAATGGACTCCTCAAGAAGGGTCCATGGACTCCAGAGGAAGATCTTAAGCTTGTCAATTATATTCAGACTCACGGTCCTGGTAACTGGCGCATCCTCCCAAAGAGCGCAGGTACATAGGCTTTTCTGTTCTCTTCTTTTTACTTTTCAAGGTTTGTAATTCGGCCTTTTGAAAGTCCAATGAATTATCTGTCTTTTTGATGGTTTAGGGCTTCAAAGATGTGGAAAGAGCTGTCGTCTTAGATGGACTAATTACCTGAGGCCCGATATCAAAAGAGGAAGGTTTTCGTTCGAAGAAGAAGAGACTATAATCCAATTACACAGTATTTTGGGAAACAAGTAAGACTACGTACCCTTGTTTTATTCGCTTTTAATAACAAAATTTCATTTCTTGTAATTTAATTAACTAACCCTTTTAATTTTGTTTGTTCAATGTTAGGTGGTCGGCCATAGCAGCTCGCTTACCAGGAAGAACCGACAACGAAATCAAGAATTATTGGAACACCCACATAAGAAAAAGGCTTCTTAGGAACGGAATTGATCCAGTGACTCATGCTCCACGCCTTGATTTCCTAGACCTTTCTGCCCTTCTTAGCCAAACTTTGTGCAACTCATCACTTCTCAATGCGCCAAGCTTGTTTGGTACTCAATCGGCTCTCCTCAATCCAGAACTGTTAAGGCAAGTTAACACTAGTCTCCTTGCACTAAAACAAGAAAACCCAGAAATGCTTTTGCAGTATTTACAGGAAAACCAGCTTTGCAGTCTTCAATTGCAAAACCAATTAGCCCCATTACAACAAATAGATCAGCTGCAAAATCCAAACGGAGATCCAACTTCTTCTGGTGGTCCATTTTTGAACCAAACATTTCCAATCATGCAAGAAAATGTTGGAGCTGGGTTACCTATGAATATGACAACCAATTTGAGCTGCACAAGTTCACATGAAAATTCAATTCCTTCAAGTTTGTGTGAACATGTTGTTTCTAATCAAGGCGGCTATATGCAATATTGGGGCTCAAATCCTACAATTCCCCAAGTGGCTGAGAATTTGAATGTTCAAGCATTGAATAATGGGAACCAGAATTTCGGGATTAATTCGGTCATGTCAACGCCATTGTCAAGCCCAGCTCCAATGAATTCATCGTCTACATTCATCAATGGCAGCAGTACTGAGGATGAGAAAGAAAGCTATAGTAGTTTGTTCGAGTTTGAGATTCCAGAGAGTTTAAATTTTGATGAGTTTATGTAAATAGTGAGCGTGTGTGAATTATATTATCACAAACACAAACCCTAGCTGGGTTTTATTTGATTTTTAGTTGATGCTTGTAAATGAAAACACTTTGGTTTCTTCCTTTTTTTTGTTGTTTATGCCTGATTTTGACACTCTTTTTTGTAATTTATTTTTGGAATCATTTGATTTCATTAATTAAGACCTCAGAAACTAAATTAATATAATGCATTATATTTGTGTCTTATCTTCCTGGTGCAATCATAACCGAGATCACAATGAGCTAAATATAACATTCCAACAACTCTAAAAACAGTCCAAAATGGAAAAAGTCAATGATGGATGAAGAAAAAGTAGCTGATAATAGTGGAACTGGGTTTAAGAGAATGAAGATCGATGGTGTTAGTATTTTCAACGGTAATCAACAAATCATACGTAAGTCAACAATCTGGGAACCTTCTTATGCTTTTTAAGTTAATTTGATGACACTTGACATGAATCATGATGATCATCAATTCCTGTACGTCTTCCTTTCTTCCTAAAAGGTAAAGCGATCACATATATATGGACCAGATCGAATAAGGTCTTGCAGCAAAGCTCTACTCTTGGTTTATTATTCAAACCCTAAAAGTGGATTCTTGTTTTTACATGCCTCCCTTTTTCGATAAATCATCGTATATATTCACCTGATAAAATTGAAACCCATAAAACGAGAGGTTCTCAATTCAGTACGCGACGTGTAGCAATGTACACCGTAAACGACGTCGTATTCTTCACTATTATACTCACGACTCGAGTTGAATTTGTTGACTAAAATATATACTCTACGCGGTGTGCGTACTTCAGTTTCTTTTTCCGAGTGATAAGTGTGAAGATGAGGTGTAATCATTATTGATTTCTCTCGTGAGGAAATGATTTTTGGCGGTGATTTTGAAGCAAGTAGATTGCTTGAATGCTTTGAATATAATCCTCGAAAGAGAAGAAAAGATGCTTCTTTCTTTTTCTCCACGTGCGATAAAATTATAAAATAAAGTAAGCATGACGTAATTATTGCTCCAAAAAATTATTGATATATTTTTTTATTACCTGGTGATAATTTTCTCCCGATCAAAATTCAGTTTTCAAATGTAAAAAAAAAAAAAAAACTTTATTCGGTGGAAGAAAAGGGTACAATTATTAATTATGTCCATGTGTTATTAGCCAAAGTATGAAATTGCGAGATTGTGATTTGTGAGTGAGGGAGAGGGAGAGGGGAGAGAGAAAGATTGTGATTTAATTTGCATAGTTGCATGCATGAAGGAAAATAATATATTTGTAATCGCTAACTCTTTCCGGGAGGTGGTTCGAGATGAGACTGGTGATGTGTTGGGTTCAAATCTGGTCCGGAGGTGGCTGGGACTGAGCGTGTTCCATGCTAAGGTGAGGGCTATTCAACACGGGCTTGAATTTGCTTTATCCATAAGGTGCTTTCCGCTTATCGTTAAAAGCGATTCTCTCTAGGTTATAACTGAGCTCCGGAATGAAGAATCATCTCATCATCCCTGTAGAGTTATTACAGCAGATATCAAGCTGCTGGCGCAAAGATTTAATTCTTCTTCATTGGTTCATGTTAGGAGAGCAGCCAATATGGTTGCTCACCACCTTGCCAAGCTTGTTAAAAACATCCACGAGGATGTGTTTTTTTTATTCTCAAAAAAAAAAAAAATCAATTCCATTGCGTCGCGTTCCTATCAGGCAATCACGCTGCCCCAAGCTCGAAAGTATGCGTATGCTATTGTCTTGACCGAGACCTACGAAGCAACGGGCCTTCACTCTTGAAAGTCCAAAGATATTTAGTTCCTGGGCTCTATCGTTATCTAAACATAAAGCCCATCAAGAAACAGTCCAACACATTAGACTCGCCACGCTTGTTTGCAGGCTATCCTACCCAAGCCCAAGATAACTGATGCCTTTGGAGAATTTAAAAATTAGCATACACGTGGTTACTTATATATTATTTAAATACTATAATTATTTGGTTCAATTTCTTTTGAAATCATATATGTCGGTGACGAATTACGTTTATGGATAGTAAATATTTTACCTTAATAGAAATAAGTAAATATATGATTATTGGACAATTTGGTAAATAGAAATCGAGTGAGGGTAATTTTGTACCAAAATATTGAATTTTCTCTTCTTTTTTCTTTGATACATGGGGTTGGGGGCGTTTGAGACTCGAATTCATGCCCTAATATATGATCAACCCTTGCATGCAAAGTTTGTACTGTTCAACCAACAACTCGTTTGCTATTGAATTATCTATTGGCAAGTATTTTCTAGTAGCACATATGTGCTACTAGTTTGAAACTCCAATAAAAGCAAAACAATTTCAACTCAGTCAAACTAGTTTGACCACCTTTTTAAAATTGTTCACTAAATGAGCATTTTGCGACCATTTTATTTTATTTTTGACAAATTTACCTCTATTTTAACATTTATTGTATTAATAATTATAATAGATTTAATTTGGTGAAATTCAAATGTCCATGCATGTAAATTGCTCCATACTCATACTCATACTCATAGCATTTGAAAATGCTAGTCAAAATGGTTTGAAATGATTTTGACATGATGGTCAAAATTATTTTGGTGAAATGGTTGTTTGGTGCATTAGCAACATATCTGTTAAAATTAAAGTAAAGGGTGCATCAAACCCACCCAACATTTCAATGAAAAAAAGGTCATTATGCTCCCCAAATATTTTTCCATTCTTAAATTTGCTAAATGAAAGTGTGCATGCAGTGGAGCAGCCACTAACCCAACTTTGTTAATTAATTGACAATAGTCCATTATAGATAGTGCTGCTACCTAATTAGTAACTTCTTTTTTCTTTTCTTTTTTTGGTTTGACGTCAACTTATATATGAGCCCATAATCACCCGATTGAAATATTATTATAGCTGATCCTAATGAGGTGCTAGGAAGAGAGTGTAATGGGATTGGGAGGGAAAAAGTACAAACTATTGCAAGGAAAAGAAATGATCAGGTCCAGGAGAAGCGTTTCAGACTTTACAGTCTCCAGTAACCAGTCCTCCTCCTATCGACTAAAGCAAAACTTGAGATTTTCTTACTCAGAAAATCTACTGCAACACTATATGATTATAACCTTTTCACGTCGCTTTACAAGGGCAGGTACCAAAGTCATGGCAATGTCTTCTCTTGTTTGAATCTTGATTTACTGCAGCAACCTAATCCTTGTAAAATATTACACAGGGTCACAGACAAGAGAAAAGATTGTTCTTTTTTTATAAACCTATGTCACTTTAGGAACAAAGGGACCCAGCCCCAACTCCAATGCAAAAATAGAAGTAAAAAATAAAGAGAAGAGGATAAACGGAAGCTGGAGATTTGTAAAATCTTTCTGTAAAGGAACTTTATGCTTTGAATTATTGCAGCTTGATTAGTAGAGCTTTTTGTGTTTTTGTCTTTTAAATTGGTCCACTTCTCATGTTGTTATTGGAAGCTACATGAGATGTGTACTCATTTGTCCTGTTCTCGAATGGAATAATAATGCATTGAGAGAGATTATGGAGTAGCTTGGAATCGGAGAATATTGGTCTGGGTGGTAGTTGTCTAAGGCAAACCATTTTGGACATTTGTGTTTGGGTTGTGCAATAATTTATTGTACTATCAAGTATGAACAATGTGGCATCTCTATGTGATTGGTTTATGTCAAGCCATTTGTTAAATTTTGATTTTTTTTTAAATCTGTGGTGTATGACTTGCTACATAAAATTTATAATCTTTCGAGACGCTTCCTCAAAATTTTTATTACGTATATCTAGTATTGTCGGTCGAGCACAGATTCTGTCTGAGGAAAGGAAAGGAAAGGAAAGGCAGTGAAGCTACATAACCACAGAGCTCAAGTCAAGAAACGGCTTCTCAAATGTCTGTCGGAGAAACGTAAATAAACCAAAACTTTTCCTTTGTATAAACCAATTTATCTTTTGATTAAAATGAAATTAAAGCAGTGTGTACTTCATTTCAAATTAGCTGGTGAAAGATAAACAAAAGAATGTTAGAACAGCATAAACTGCCAAACCTCGGACAGCTTTTTCCTATCAAAACCCATCCGGCTTTCCCTCCCCAAAGGAATATCTTCTGTTTATATGGACCCATCTCCTTCCACCTTTTTCCCTTCCAATAAAAAAACCCATAAATGATAAATCAATTGCCTTAAATCCCAAATAAGCGTAAAATAATGAGTCCATGCTTTGTTTTGTGATCCTGAACCTGGAGCGTCCCACCATTGGTCACTGGCCACAGATCCAGAGAGATTGCTTTGGCTTCCTTCTCCCCTTATTTTACTTGAATCACAATGATCACGTTGTACGCCATTTCTTTTAGTTACTCCAGTCTCTAGAGAGAGAAGCTCAAGTTCTGAATTTGCATGCTCAAGTTTTGCAAGAGGATAATAAAGTTACAAAAGAGGATTTTGCCTGAAATATATCCTCTAATCGTCCTTTTCACTTCATGATTCATTCATAGTTTCAGAGAAACTAATACAAAGCACTCTCCTTGCTGAGGAAAAAGCAGATTCAAATTCCCTTCGAGCCTTCCCAGTCAGACCCTGAAAACCCCACAGGAGAAAAAAGATGCGACCTTTTGTATTCTTAACATTATTTATTTTGTTCTCTGCGTTGCTTCATTGCTCCTTTGCTGGGTTACTCGCTGAACCAGTTGCCAGTCACGACCAACCGTTAAACCCAGGCGACTACTCGAATCCAAACACTGTCCCGGCCTTCCCGGTCCAAACAGAGGCCCAGAGGTGCCGACTTGACCTCTCGGCGGAGCTATTTGGTGGCGTGAATGACGCGTGCGGTAGAAACTTGGACCGGAGCCGATGCTGCCCTGTTTTAGCGGCGTGGGTGTTCGCGGCACACGCCCGTTCTGCCCTGCAGGTCACTGCACCAGCTCCTGCCGCCGAGCCGGATCTTCCTATGATGCCGGACGACTCGCAGAGGTGCGTGAACTCGCTACAAAGCGCGTTATTGAGCAAGAACGTAAGGATTCCACAACCGAACGCTAGCTGCGATCCTATTTTGTGCTTTTGTGGTATAAGGCTTCATCAAATTAGCTCGCTTAGTTGCCCTGCCGCATTTAATATCTCTTCTGGGTTTCATAATGCGACTCCTACTGCTGCTGTCGAAAATTTGGAGAAGAATTGCAGAAATTCCTCGTACGCAGGGTGTACTAAGTGCCTTGGTGCCCTCCAAAAGGTTGGTTTGAGATTGCATTTATTTCGTTCCTTCATTTATTTCTCCTCTCTCCTTTGAGCTTGAAACCCATTAATGCATTTCTTTCATTTGCTCCTTTCAATGTAGATTTCGGAATTTGGTTTCTGAAAATTGTATAGTTTGTTATTCCTCTCAAATTATCTTTTGACTCAGATTGGGTTGAATGAATTCAGGGATTTTTCTTTGACTTTGATGGAAAAGTGGCTTTCTTTTTTATTTTACGTTTTTTGCTTGATTTCTACTCCATTTGGTACATTCCTTTCTGAACTCTGGATGATAATTTCTTGTATTCACAGCTTTGGGTGATTCTGGATTTTTTGATAATTAACATTATATTGTATTAACAATGCAATGTGCGCTTTTATGAATTGAATATTATGGTGCCTTGATGATGATGATGATGGCACTGGATTATGGAGGTATGAAAGCGAAGTTGAAGTCACAATGCATTGTTTTTGTAAAACCGACCAAAGAAAGTCGTTCTGGTAGGCCCATGGTAGAAAATGACCTTAGCATGTGGCTTTCTTTCTCCTTCCTTTTACATTGCAAACAATATGGTTCTTCACTAGGATATCCTTCCTTCGCATCCTTTCCTCTTTCGTGTTCAATCGTTTTGTGACTAAAATGCCCCTTTACATCTTGAATAATTGCAGCTAAAAGGAGGATTCAGGAACGGAACCGAGGACCACAGCACGACAGAGAGGGCCAAGAAGATGTTCAGCAGGGACTGCCAGCTCATGGGGCTGACGTGGCTACTTGCCCGTAACAAAACGGCCTATATACCTACGGTTTCTGCTGTACTGCGCGCCATCATGTATAGTGCGCACCCACCATACGAATCCAAATGTAGTCCCGATCAAGAAAATATGCCGCTGGCCGTTGATTCGCTGCAGTTCGAGAGGGCCCAATCATCTTCTTCAACCTTGTCCTCGCCTGATTTTTTGTTGTTTACGTTTTTGCCCTTAATTATTTTGCTTGCTTCTCTGTTTGGGTGTGCCGATGGTTTGGTGGTAAGCTTTTGCTGACCTGTATTTCTTTTGTCAAGAATCTGTGGAGGGTCACATGCTGCTAGTAGAGAAACGGACTTCGGGACTAATGAGGTTGAGGGTTGTTTTTGTCCTTTTGCCCACTGTAAGTTTCAGCCTCGTCTGTAGTTATTATTTTTTATATAGTAATTCTTGTCTTCCGCAAAAGCTTTTAGCAGTTTTTCGTTACAATGGTTCTATATATATTTGCAGTGGATTAAGACACAGATTTGCGACGGGTGGGTGGGGCCTGTTGCAAGGGCATTTTGATCCATAAAAAATTTATTTTATTATTTAAAAATTATGAATATGTTCTGATCGAGATTATCAACCAAATGATATATTGTTTGTGTCAAATAAAAATCAAATGAACGGTGAAAATTGAGGTAGAATATTTCGAGATTTTATGTAACAATTTAGAATTATCCTAATTTTTCACGATTTATTAGATTTTTGTTTCTCATAAAGAATATGTTGTTGAATTCGTAATCCCGATAAAAAAACGTTTGTAATTTTTACATAATAAAATATATTTTTCTGGGCAAAAATGCCGCTACAACGAGGCCTGCTGTAAAAAATTTACAGCAGGCCCCGCCCACTTATTTGCCACCATATTGATAAATGGATTTTCTTAACATGTGTTTATAGGGCATATGCTAAAAAAAATGCATTGGTCATTGAGATTTGAGAATGGAGTAACCATTTTTGACGCAATTATAGTTGAAAATTGTATATGAGTTCTTTTATTCTACTCTCGTTGGGTGCACAATTTATTAAAGCACATGTTAAAATAAGTAGATAATATGATGATTCTGGTCTTTGAAATTAGAGAAACTTGGGAATTCCCCTTTTTATGAGTATGTTGGTCGTACAGTCATGAGAATCACTAACGACAACCATAGTTTAGTTTAATATGCCTGGATTGGAGCAACAAACAATAAAACGTCAAGATTTGGGTCATTTTTTGCGTAAAATATGGATCTATATGCTCTCATTAATTATTAGAATATAAGAATTTCACACTTTCAAGTTTCAAAGGAGGGAATTGGGGTTGAATGTTGGTCGCCATTTAGTCCCTAAAGGTGCTTTACTACTTAACTAATCAGATTACCTTATTTTATAGAACAAAAACTGTTTAAATAACCTTTTATGATGATATCCCTTCGCCAATGCTAAGTCAGCAATATGGACTTTGGGCCAGATGTGGCCCATTAAGGTTTTAAGCCCGAGAAAAACCATACAAGACAGGCCCAATCCTCGAGCCAGCCCAGTTCACCATCCTTTACCAATAAGCCATAGAAAATCAAATGCAACCCCAAGAAAAACGCCTAGCTGCAGAAAAACCATAAGCAAATTTCCCAACGCATTTTGCTCTGGTCCCTACAAAAATCAAAGATCATTAGATCTTTGACAAAACAGGTTCTTAATTTCAGCTGTCGATGTATAGTGAACTGACCAACCTTGTAACCTTTAGGTGCGGAAGTGAGAACACACACGGTGAGGTAGCCATGAGTTATTCCCAAGGCGGCCGTTAGCATTATCATCCAGCCTTGATCACCATACTTGGCTGTGAAATAGAATGCTGGTACGAAGAAGAAACGCAGTAAAGTGAATAGCATTAGACCTTTTCGCGATTCCAATTTCAAGCATCTCATCAATGGAATGTATCTTCCAGCAAAATCAAACCAATTATTGGTCGCTATCAGAACGGGCACATACCTGAACGTGTCAAAACAAGCAAGAGAGAGCTTAATGGTTGAATAACTTAATAAGCCTTGAGAGGTATTTTCAAATTGAATTGAGTTAAAACTTAAAACAACTTTACCATTGACCCAATGAGTGTGATCCTGTATCCTCAGCTATAAATCCTGGAAATATTGACAGTGTAAGAAGGTGTGACAGAACCATATCGAGTGCATAGTCAATGTTTTGATATAATAGTTCCTTGACGCTCAGTCGGACCAAATGTTCTTCTTTATCTTCCTCAACCTGTGGAAAACGTACTGTAGTGTTTAATTACTGACAGCTGACAACTTTGCAGTATATTCAAAACATGGATGGTCATATATATATACCTCTTGTAGGCCACCGGCAACAAGGTCGGCGGATACAGTTTTGGATCCTTGTGAGGCTGCCCTTGAGCGATAATACTTCACAATTGGTAGCCTTGGAAAGATAAACGCGTAGAGAAAAACACAGACAAGTTCCAGAAATGCAGCGATAGCGAAGAACATAACTGCAGCCCACGACAACAACAAAAAATTTAGTCCTCAAAAGGATTGAAATCTTCATTTGAAAGTAATCAAGAGGAACTGAACATACTAGCTCCTTTACGAAGTCCATTGTTAGAATTCTCGAATGCAGCTTTTGTAATTAACCTTAAAGAAGACATTATAACTCCTGATGCAGCCAACCCAGCTGAGAAAGACTGAAAAATGAAAGCAAAACAAAAATGGTCACTAGCTAAATAAAACCAGATGGAAGAAACATATTGAGAACTCATGTGTACTGTGGATACTTGCTTGAATAAATTCAGGGTTCATGAAGGAAAGATCTCCGAGCATTCCACCTTCCGCAAAAGCACCAGCAACTCCAAAATTGCAACTAATAATGCAAATTCCGATAAATGTTCCAAGACCTCCTTTACCAGATGTAGCTAAATCCAGCTATCAAGCCCAACACAAGGAGACAATGTGAAATCAGAGAGTATTCTAGCGAGTAATCCATCATTACTTGTCAATCATAGTAGAGAATGAAGAAAATTCTTACGATTAGAAGCAAAAGTGAACCAATAAAGAATAGAGTAAAACCAATTAGGTTCCTCATCCTTGTGTTGATTTTCTCCTCGTTATAAGCAAGTACTGCAAGAACTCCAAGAGAAAATGGCACATAGGCAAGAGTAAGGAGCCTTGCTGGGTGGTATTTCTGCGCAAATTAATAAACAGATTATGCAAATCCAACTATAGGAACAATTAATGTGAAACAATTAACAAAACAAAGTCACAAACTAGTCCGAGCCGGAGAACAATTACCGGGAACAAGTAACCGTAGTAATCTTGTATGGTGAAAAGGACGTTCCATGCGAATAGGCAACCCGCCCCGAGGACCCAACAAACTGTTATTGCTGCATACTTGCCCTGCTATTATACCACAAATAACTGTCATCAGTATCGACTTTTCCTAGACAAAAATCGATCAACCGATTTGAAAAAATGCATCTTGTTCCAATAATCACATGCCTTCACCTGATCAGGAGCACTGCTGTCATGGATTGTTGTCATAACCGCTTTCTTTGGAAACCTCATGCAAAGGCATTTACACATTAGCAAACTGCAAACACATATTCGATGAAAGAAGAAAAGAAACAGGATTGGAGGAAACAGAGAAATTATAAGTACCTAAGGCTAAAAAATAGCCTCTTGGGAGATGTTTTGTTTGTAACTGATGATGGGTCGGTTTCTTCTAGCTAGCGAGTAGTGAGTCGCTCTGTGTGGGAAGCCTTTTTCAGGTTTTGTTGCATATGTCAATGGAGATTTTAATGAAAATACAGCGAATTTATATATTCAGTAGGTAGCGAGATAATTGAGTGCTTTTTTTAGCAACGAATTGGTGAAATTAAACGTAATCTGGCAGTTTCCTTTTTTAGTTTTGTATACAGCGCCTAAAGATGTGAAACATATTTGTACCAATTTGGTACATGTTTAAATTATAAATTACCATATTTGCCTAATCACCCCGATCTGGAATTGGGTTCTTGTTTTGATTTTGAGGATGTCAGACCACATTTTTTTTTTGAAAGATCAAAAGATCAGCATTTCATTGATTTTAATCAACCATCAAAGGTAACGTTCTTCTCCTCCAGAAAAGGATGAAGTAAACATCCATAACAAAAAAGAAATACACAGAGCTAACTAATTACAGCAAGACATTTAAAAATCCACAGAATTAAGAAGCTCCAGCCACATGGGCTCGATCTGCAGCAATTAGAACCTTAATCTCTGGAGAAATAAGAGCACCACATAAGAGATTGGGTTGCTGAGACAATCCAATTTGAGCCAAACCGTGAGCCACTTTATTAAAGTCTCTGCCTACATGGGAAACCTTCCAACATGATGTCGTCTGTAGAAGAAGACTGGCCTCCCTTGATAGAGCACCCCAATCAGATAAATTGCAGGATGGATCATAATCACCAATTGCCTTAATGATAATACTAGAATCACCTTCCAAATGAATAAGACAAAAACCCAAATGAAGAGCAAGGCGAACTGCATGTAGGGCAGCATTTACCTCAGCCAATGCTGGCGAAAGAGCCACAGGGTAACAATCATAGGTAGCATACAAAGGCAGACCACAATCATCACGAAAAATACATCCAAAAGCATATACTCTTCTATCAATACTAACAGCTGCATCAAAATTAATTTTAACGAACCCAGAACTTGGAAAACACCAGCTACCTATCAAAACCTGCTGAGAGGGATTATGATATGTTGGGTCACTTGAATTCACAGCAACAAGTTGCCGGACCGAAAGCACTGCAGAATTAAAAAATTGAGATACGGGTAGAGGTTTACTACCGTAAAAAATACTATTCCGCCGATGCCACACCATTCTTAGCATCATTGCCAAAGCAGCCAAGCAAGAAGGCTCAAGATGTTCCGAAAAATGGCACCAAACCTCATAAAATTCCAATCCCCCCATTGGCAATTTGTGAATAATTTTTGAACTGTGACACATTGCCTCAAAAGTATGGGAACAATAAAACAAAGCATGCATCAATGATTCAGGACCAGCTTTACATACCGGGCATACGTTGGATAAAATAATCTTTCGATGTCAGACCACATTAGTTACAGTTTAAGAGGGGACAAGTGTACTTTTGCACTGGTTTTTAAGTATTGTACATCTACACTATTAAATACACTTTATAAGTCCTTCAATAAGTGCGTTTTTTCTCTCTATAATTTCAATATACGGTAATAAAGTGTACTGATAAATGCACTGCACTGACCCTTTCCTCTTCCCCAATAATTACTGCGTAAGGGTTTTGGGTTGTAAAATAAAGAGGCTTTTTGTATTCTTATGAGAATTTAGGTCGCATCACTTATACTAGGTTACCTCGTCCAGCTATAGTACACTTATACTTCTCTCATACAACTGTTTATGATTTCAATTAAAAATAATCTTTCTTCTTCTCGTTCTCTCTTCTAGACGTAGATCACACACATCATCTTCTTCCCGTTCTCTCTACTGGCAAGCGAAATCAACATCGTCACTCCACCTATTTTCACCTTTTGCGATCATCGTCCGATGATCTCGCTTTTCAACCAGGTATGTTCTCTTTCGTTTTGTTTATGTGTTCAATTTGGGTTATGAGATCAGTTTAGAGTTTTATCTAATTCAATCTCTAGTAGATGATTATATTGACAGTTATGCTTGGAGACTCTAAGTTAATTTAATTTAAATGATTGATTATTTTATTTGCTATTAGGTTCAATGTTTTGCTGCTTGCGATGCTTAGTCACTTTGCTCTGTTCATCCTTTTTTACTCAATTTTATGTTGATGTGGTGCACTTTTGCTTTTTTAGTAGCCTTAAATTTGTATCAAAACAACATTATTAAAGTAGTCAACAATATTGCATTTGCTTGGTGAATGTGTTTGATTGATTTGGAATGTGTTTTAAAATTGTTAGTGTTTTATTAAACCTGCAAGAGTTACTTGTGTGTGCTGGTGTAGATCCCTTCCCTATCAAGATCATGTAGCATTCATTGACATGTTGTAAATTTAGTGCTATTGAGCTTGTTTAGGGAGTGATGTGGGGTCTTTTTTGCCCTTATTATGGTGAATTTGTCTTCGATGTGTAACTAGATTTACCTTGGCCAAAGTGGGCATCCATGCTTGCCCCTCAACACTCACTTTCATTCATGGACAACGAAATGATGGAGCATGATTGCAGGACAATTGATAGTGCACATATAATTAGTAGCCACATAATCAACCATCACATTTTTAATCAGAGACGAATCTAGGAACTCACTTGAAGGGGGGACGATAGTTTGGTGCAGGGTTCGGGTGTATAAATACAAGTCATGTATTCTTATACAAGATTTAAGAAATAAATACAACACATATGAAACAACTCCAAAAAACACTACTTGCATCATGAAATTGCTAGCCATCTTTGATGTAGAAGCCTGGAACGAAAATACAAGATCGAGGAATCGCGTTCATGTTTGGTGT
Organism: Euonymus europaeus; assembly: GCA_963580455.1. NCBI lineage: Eukaryota > Viridiplantae > Streptophyta > Magnoliopsida > Celastrales > Celastraceae > Euonymus > Euonymus europaeus. The sequence continues at coordinate 2,795,987 of OY756964.1, forward strand.
CCCGCACTTCCCAGTTTCGTCTCTGTATATATGGTCTAGGGGCCCTAGTGTAGTAGTGTAGTTTCATCTCAGTCTACATTATCTATTAGTCTATATATATTAATATATATAATTTTTTTAAAAAAATAAAATCTACGGGGGGCCAGGGCCTTCCTTGGCCCTAGTGTACCTCTACCCCTGTTTATAGTCACAAAATCTAACAATCGCTTTTGTGACCACATAAATCAACAATCATATAGCCACAAAATCCAACAAATGTGGCACATGAATCAATTATAGCATAAATTATTTATTAATATCAAATACTAAACGAGTTAATAAAAAATTATTTATGTTAGTATCATTTAATTATTATTTAATATGATAAGGTTTGATTTAATTATTATTTAATATGATAAGGTTTGATGTTATAATAGTAATAAAATAGATTGAGTTTAATTCAATAAAAAATATTTAAATGATTTAAAATAATTTATTGTTTTGAAAACTATAAATTGATAGAAAAATTATACGAATCTGTTAAGTGTAATTGACTTGGGTGGTCTCTATTGTTGTGTGAGCTCAATTCTCAAAACTCAAACGTGTTAAATACAAAACATATGGGTTGTGTTATAAATAAATACTCTATTCATCTCATTTTAATTATTCCTTTACTTTTTCACACAGTTTAAGAAAATATTTAATTCTCTTTCAATTTGACATTTATACCCTTATTTATAATATGCATGATTATTGAGTTAATTGTTGAGTTTTTCAAGTTAAAAGTATAAATAAGGTCAAATGAGAAAAAATGGTAAAAAATAGCTTTCATTAATTGAAATGGACATGCATTTTGGGACATCTCCAAAAAAAAAAAAAAAAAAAAAACAATTAAAATGGAATGGACGAAATAATAAAATACATTTTAAATTTTTCTCCCATTAAAGTATATTCGTATTAATACAAAGAATATCAGTTGTATAATAATTAATCTTTATTTATTTTGGTCACATAGTCGAATAGCAAGACAAAATTAGGGTTTTGAGAATTTGTCCCTTTTTGCAAGTGGTCGACGATGGACTACTACGTTGAAGATTCAAGCCCTAACAGAAGTAGAAGAAGAGCGATCGAACGTTTATCAGTAGTTGTCAATCTCCCGGATAGTTTATTAGTGGAGATTCTATGTAGACTCCCTCGCAAATCGGCTAATCGATGTAAATCTGTCTGTAAACGATGGTTTTCTTTGATGTCTACTCCTTATTTTGAAAGTCGGTTCATGTTGATTCGAGCAAATCCACCTCCGTTTGCACTCTTAGTCCAAAACGTTACTGGGAAACGTCGCCGTAGGAGAGGCCATTTACTTGTTGTATCTGAGAATCCTGTTTTCGATTCTTCTCAATTCTCCCTGAGTTTCGTTCCCAGTTTTCAAGGAGGTGTATTTGATCCACTATACGTTGTAAGATCATCACAGGACTTACTGCTTTGTGCGGGACGAAAAACTAATCGTCCAAGTTACTACATTTGCAATACTATTACAAAGCACTGGATTCTCCTCCCTCGTACTCCTATAGGACGTAATCAAGTCCGAGTTGGGTTTCTCTCTGATTCAGAAGAAGAATGTCGGATGTCGTCGTCTATCAACTCTCAACATAGTTACAGAGTGGTGCTTGTTCCTCAAGTGGAGGGCTGTTCTACCAAATTGAATTTGGAGATATTTTCATCTGAGACTTGGCAATGGAGTCAAGTGGTTGTTCCGTTTCCACAAGGGTTTGACCTGAGCATTAAACCCAGGAATGTATTGCCCACGACCACCAATGTTGTGGCCTACAACGGATTGCTTCTCTGGTGGAGTTTTGATCGCGGCATTGTTGGTTATGATCCTTACAATGTTGACAATCTCAAACGTTGTTGGCTTATTGGCAAGCCCCTTGAAATGCAGTTTGGTTATCTTTCCTGCTTTGGAACTTGTAGAGGCCGTCTACGGATATGCCAGATGGTTTCGGGTAGATTGATGGTGTGGGAGCTAGATGATTTTGGTACATGTAGGTGGAGTTTGGAGCATAATGTTCGAATGAATGAAATGGTGTCGGAAGAATCAAGTATAATGGCATCTGCAAGGCACATTATACCACAATTGACAGTACTAGCTCTCAATCCACATGACAAAGATATCTTGTATTTACTTTATCCACCATATATTGTGTCCTGCAATATGAGGAGAAAAACGTTGGATGTGGTCTCTCGTGAATTTCGTCCTGGAAGCACCTATCCTTATTATGACTCTGCAGAGGCTTTTTCACTTGTATTCCCTTCCTCTCCAACCCCTATGCCTTTGCCTGCACAGAATTTCTTACACCGTCTTGATGAGTAGAGTTCTGGCAGCCATTGTAATGGTTATTTTCATTTTGATATGATGTTAGTAACAAATCATTTATGTATTTCTTTGCCTTCATATATAGAGGCCTTGCCATTTGTATTTCCCTTCATATCTGGAATGTTTGAACTTTAAAAGCTATCCCCTTGAATTTCTTTTACTATTGAGACTTGCAAATGCGACATCATGTTAATTCTATTTTAACAGACAGAATCTGCCTTTAAAGTTCAAAGTTCAAACATTCCAGATAAATGTTCCCTTTCTAAGATGAATTTGGCAACTGCTTGATCTGTTGTGAAGTGTATGCCTAAAGCTGTAGTGCATTAGATATTGGTCAACTGGAACAAATTATGATTAAACTGATTGCAACAGGGGGAAGTATTAGGCCTAACCAGTCGGCCATAGAATGACTTGTAAAGTTCACGCTACCTTGCAAATCAGCCATAACCAATCAAGACAAACCCCAGTAAAAATGCCTGATAACAGAGACAACACAAGCAAATTTCCCAGTGCATTTTGCTCCGGCCCCTACAAGGAGAGATTAGTATATCCATGTAACGAAACAAAATTAAGTCTAGTAGATACTACTTCTTTCATAGTATTCAACTAACCTTGTAACCTTTGGGTGCAGAAGTGAAGACAAGAACAGTGAGGTAACCATTGGTTAAACCCAACAAGGATGTCAGCATTATCATCCAGCCCTGATCACCATACTTGGCTGTGAAGTAGAATGCTGGTATGAATAAGAAGCGCGATAGAGTAGCGATCATCAGACCCTTTCGTGACTCCATATTCGAGAATTTCAAGAGGGGAATATATCTCCCAACAAAATCGAATACATTGTACATCGATATCAAAACAAGTACATACCTGAAATATAACCACATTTTAGTATTTATCAGAACAAACACACAGAAATGCTCCAAACACTGAAACATTGTCTAAGGTTTTTGCTGGATTATAAGGTACCACCTAAACTCACCATGTACCTAACCTGTGTGATCCAGTATCCTCATATAAGAATCCTGGAATGATGAAAAGTGTCAGCGTGTATACCAGAAAAATATCGAGTGCATAATCGAAGTTATGGTGTAATAGTTTCTTGTTGCTCTGTCGCTCCAATTGTACTGCATTATCCTCAACCTGTGCATATATTATAGAGTCTCATATGGATTATTGTATTGTACCATAAAGAGAACTTCGTATATAGTCAGAAGAAGAAAAGAAAGAAGGCTGGCCATACTTCTAATGTTTGTATGCCACCTGCAGCCAGGTCAGCTGATACAGTTTTGGATCCTTCCGAGGCCGCCTTCAAGCGGTAGTAATTCACAATTGGTAGTTTTGGGAAGGCGTACGCATAAAGAAAAACACAAAGAAGCTCAAAAAATGCAGAGATTGCGAAGAACATAACTGCAGTGACATTAGAAGCTGTTTAAGACTTACTAATAAAAAAAAACCAAAGATTGTGAAGAACATAACCGCCTATTTGGATGAATGTCTTATATATGCAAAAGGGTCATCGATTTTCCAAACTTATGGTCATATGCTTCGCATTCATGTAAGTTCTTTTTCAATGACTTTACATGCATGGGTAAAAAAAAATCAAAAACCGTAAGGGATTGAACATATATACTAGCTCCCTTGCGAAGTCCGTTCTTAGAGTTCTCGAATGCAGCTTTTGTTACTATTCTCAAAGCAGAAATTATAACTCCCGATGCAGCCATACCAGCCGAGAAGGACTGAAAAGGCAACAATAAAATGTGATTTTTTAATTTTCAAAACCAGATCACCAAGTCAGATACATATGCCATCAACAGAAAGAAATTGTAAATACCAACTTGAATGAAATCTGGCGGCATGAAAGAAAGATCTCCAAGTATTCCACCTTCCACATGAGCACTAGCAACTCCAAAAGAACTACTAATGAAGCAAATGCCGATGAAACTTCCGATGCTTCCTTTCCCGGCTGTAGCTAAATCCAGCTATGCCAACATATAAGATCAATGCAGTAGTGAATAGAATATGTAATCAAACTTATGAATTAATGATGGTAGACGATAAAGAAGAACTCACCACTAAAAGCAAAACAGAAGCTACGAAAAATATGGTAAATCCAAAAAGGACCCGCCTTCTAGTATTGATTTTAGCCTCGTTATACGAAAGTATTGCAAGTGACACCAGAGAAAATGGCATGTATGCAAGAGTGAGGACCCTTGAGGGGTGGTATTTCTGCACGAAGAAAGTAAAAAAAAATTGCAATCAAAGATCGAGATGTGCTAGAGACCCCTGGATGAAGATCTTCTTAACAAAGCAGGGGATTTTTTTAATTTTTTTAATTTTTTTAATTTTTTATGTTAGTAAGCAAAACCAGGGATAAAAAAATATAGTACCGGGAACAAGTGAAGGTAGTAATCTTGTATGTTGAAAATGCAGTTAAATGCCAAGAGACACCCAGTTCCAAGAAGCCAAGAAACTACCATTGCGACATTCTTGCCCTGCAATCACAAACGACAGCAATTTACATATGATTTTACATTAGACGTATAAAATCATAATGTTCTAATCACACCTCAACCTTAGCAGGAGCCTTGCTTTCATCGAGAGCTTCCATGACCACAACAGCTTTTCCTCTGAGAAATTGGAAATTTAGAATTGATTCAATAGCATTGCAGATAGGTTATATACGATATGATAACCTCGTTATGCACGAAGCTACTTCGGCTAATCTTTTCACTGAAATCCAAATGACTAGGCTGTTGCTAATTTTCCTGATCAATGGAGTTACGCCAAGTTGCAAGCCTTAGCTGACGCTTGAAAAATAGCCAATGCAAGTTTGCACCTAATTCTATCTTAAACCCTCTTAAAAACGTGATTTGTTAGCTGTTCCATTCTTTTCATAAAATGTTAATTACTTGCAATTAAGATGGAAGTGACGAAACCAAGATCCGTTTCTTTTTGTACCAAGAAGACCAAGAAGAAGAAAGAAGAAGATGAAGAAATTTTATATTTTTCGTTTTTCGTCAAACAAATATGGGAATTTCCGTTTCTTTACCCAGTAAAGATTTGTGGGAAACAGAAATAAGTGGATTGGTACAATTATTGGTAGCATCATAGGATTGCCATTTCTACATATCATCTTATGAAACAAATTTTACAAGGCACAGCTCCATGATACAGAATGTTTACACAATTGTTGCAAAACAGACATCCATTGCATGAATTGGAAAACAAGGAGGAATGAGTGAAGCAGGTTGTTTAGGCCCACCATGGATCTTCGCCAGTTCTGAAATCAGTTTCAACCCAAGGAACAAACAATACCTTCCCATCATCTATATCAGCATGTGCTAATGCCAACGACTGTTGCAGAAAATAAAAGTAAAAGTTAGCTAATGCTGCCAACAAACAGGAGAAGCAAGACACTTATAGAAAAACTATAATAATATGCTGCATTTGACGTCCAAGAACTTATGGGAAGCAAAAGTAGAATTAAGACTAACGCAATTGGATGCATAATCAAGAATCCCGATTTGTCGAGTCCTGGTGATTTCATATCTTTGGATATGATATCTTGTTGGCAATACATGAAGAATGCTGTGAAAACATGTCCATTTAAGCTTATATGGCTTAGTGATTAGTGGAGAACTTAAATCTCATGCTTGCTTGGTCATGTAACTTTTAGGACAAAGTAAGCATTCCTCCCGATTTTTTTTTGTCCTTGTGGATTGCATCTGTCTAGGTCTAACAATATATAGACAACCATGAAAAGGAAAAATATTCAGCTAACTTACCAGAGGCGCAGGTCCTCTCACAACTCTTCCTTGGTCATTGTACTGGGATCCATGGCAGGGGCAGATGAACTTCTTCTCTGCTCTATTAAATGGCACAACACAACCAAGGTGAGTGCAGACAGCATTAATTCCATAAGTAGCCAGAGTCCCGTCTTTCTCCACAACAAGATATGTGGGGTCTCCCTGAAATCCATAAACAAGCTCTGATTATTTTACACTTACAAAAGAAACAGGAATTTGATTACTATAGGATGTTTGAGCATGCTGAGAGATATAATGAGCAGATATGCCTTCTACCAAAACCATAATCGACTCCAAAACACGCATATCAATTTAAACAGTTATAATACATTATAGTTGTTAACTTACATTTCAGTATTCGGGACGAGATATTAATGGCTTTAACCAAGATAATGCAATGACAGTATCTATAAAGCATCACTGCACTATTATGCCGAAAAGTTTCCAAGAAAAAATAATACCGTATCTTGAAATGCCAAACTAATCAATATAGGAACCGGATATTTCTTGATGGGATAGTTTCAAACTAATCAACATATGGTAACAGCTTTCCCCAGAGGTTCAAATGTAAAATTTCTCAAACTTACTAATTGATTGTTGAAATAGCAAGTAAAGGAACTCAGAAAACTAAGGTGGTTGCACAGAATTTTCAACCTAAATAGTAAAATACCTATATGATTAACATCTTTTAATTTATTTTATTTTAAAAAACTTTCCACAAAGACATGATGCAATTAGGCTAGCAAGATATCAATAATGAATAATGACTATGGTACCTTTAAACCTTGTGTGAGAGTTCGATCTCCAGGGCCATGGGTCTTAAGCCATTCAGATGCAATGACATCATTACCAAGGGCATCTTTGGCAACAATACCACCACCAGCTCCTCCAGACCTGTTATCCGTACCATTAACATTACCATTAAGGCAAAATTTTGCGCCTCACAAACCCCAATATTACCACTAAAACAATATGAGTACCCAAAGCTATTAATTCAACAATCAATCATACAGGCTAACAAAGATTGAGAGGTGAGGAGCTGAACCTATCAGCATAAAAAATGGTACCAACTTAATAAATAATAAAAATAATTCATTAAGAATAACTCCATCCTCTGTTTCACACTCGTCCTGTGTTCTCCTAATACATCCCAACAAAATTAAAGACTTTAAATTTACATATAAACAAGTGATGACCAAAGCAACATCAAACTACTCAGTTAAATCATCCACGTAAAAGGAAGGGGAAAATATTAATAAGGATATAAAGCTGAGTGAAGCTTACCCAGGTGGGGCAAAGAAGGAAGCATAGGGAACCAACATGGCAGCAGTAGGGAGTGAGAGAGCTCCCAGTAGAAGCAGATTCAGTGTCTTTCTCTTTTCCATGTCAGGTACTCTATCATCGGCAATGGTCGAGGCCTGGCAAGTAATTCTCATCGCCTTATCCTTCCTCACCATACGAGTCCTTGATGGCTTAGCAAGAAAAGCAATTGATGGGTTGAACATGCCAGACTTGCTCGAACATAGCTGCAAAGAAAAGCTATATCAAATTGAATCTCTAAAAGCAAGTCATCTGCAGTTTCCAGTAATGTCTATGAAATTAAGAATTTACCTGTGATGGGGTTGAAGAAGAAAGAGTAGAGGAAGCCATGGTTGAGAATTCTTGAGAGAAATTAGAGTTGTGTTATTAGTTGGTACTGGTACGGTGGCCATGTTTATCTGCAAATATTGTCAAAAGGAGCGAGAGCGCAACGACCACAAATGTAAAGTAGATAAGGCGTATGGCCACATAGCCACATGTCTAAGATCATTCAACAAGTGGGGGCATCGGCGCGTCGCAATTTTTGGGCCTAGTATGAATGGCCCAAAAGGTAGATATCAATATCTGAGCCTACTTTCGAGACCCGGAAAGCTTAACTTTAGAGTCCGGCATAATGGGCCCTATTAGGAGCCTTCAAACATGGGGGCCCATTTATTTGATTCAGCTAGGAGAGCCCAACAAGTAGAGCCTGCAAAACAAATGGAATGATGAAAGTACCTGATTTGGGAAATTATTGGAACCAACAGTGAAACTGATCTGTCTCACTCACTCTCTGGCCGGCTGACATGGCTATCGGCTACGGCAGCGTTTCAACTTCCAAAGAAGCCAAGTCATTGGGTGGTAGCTATAGGTATCTGATTTTGGTCTCATTTACAAAAACAAAAATATAAAAAAAAACTTCACTTTTATTCGAAATTGGGGTACAGTACACAAAATAATCATTGTGTTAGCTGCATGGGGGGTATGGCGTGAAACTTGCACTAATCATCACGTGACTGCACGTGTGTAATTTCAAATTGCGACTCCAAAGAGTCAAAGCGTGCAAGCCCCTCCAGTTTCTCCCAGGAATTAATCCTTAATTCATATATAATGTTGGTCTTATTTTGTCCAAAATTAGCGTTAATCTTGTTAAATGCACTTAATTAACGATTTTATGGCAAGGGGGGAGAGAGGAAAGTAAAAGGAGTTGTTGGTATTGCGAATAAAAATAGATTTTCTTTAGTCTTTCTCTTGCACCGATACTGAGAAAGTTGAATCCATTGTTTTCGTCAAAGAAAGAAGGAGATACTGATCGAGCAAGAAAATAAAATTTGATATGTCTAAAATAACCCCACGAATAAGATAATTACATGTGTCATCATTAATGTATCCCGGATAAACATTTTTATGGAATGGCCGCGCCGGCCCGGCCTTTAGAGGACTGCACCGGTCTGACATGTCGGTCCGGTTTGAGAGTTAACGTTACCGGCCTAGTACATCGGCCTGCTTGTGAAGTTTCCACACCGGTCCGGCATGAGGAGAAACCTCTCCATCTCATACCATAGCAACCGGCAAAGGTTATTGACCATACCAACCCGAGTTCTTTGAAACATCGCTCCGACCCGGTTGCCTGCGCCAGGAGAGGAAGGCCATTATGTGGCTGTGATAAGACACCGAGGTTCTAACTCGTATCCAACCCTCAGTGGGATACTAAAATTATAGGAGTCCAACTCCAAATAGGAAAATGAGTCTTAAAAGGATTAAGCTCCCGAATAATACGCTCAATCATATTGATCAAAGAGTTTTACTATCAGTAAAACTCGAGCTGGTTAACCCCTATAAATGAGAATCTCGTTCTCAGGTAATTTTTAATCATTACTTGTTGTTCGAGCTTAGAGAAGAGCTCTGCATACCGGGGAACTACCACTAACTAAGTCCGTACTGACTTGAGCATCGAAGCGCCTACTTCTGAGGACAACCTTAGGCGGGTCTTTAAGCTCATGTTTGTTTACATTTATTTCAGGACACTCACTTGCGATAGCTCGAGCTTGACCGACTGATCGTCATAGCGGTACTATCACCTTTTTAACGTCATCAAAATTAAAAGGTAGAAGGGAAAAAAAAAAGGTTAATGGGAGTGTAATAACTAATTAACCATAATTTATCCCTTACAAAGTTGATTAAATCATCAATGGATGAAGAGACTGTAGGTGCGTGAGAATATGAAATGGAGTAACCTTGAAGCAACCCAAAAAAAAAGTACAATTTTCGAAGGCACGAAAGTTAATTACTTGGTTTCTTTTGACTTAGTATACAGTTAGTTGGCTAATTTTATAATTATAATAACTTATAAGGTTTTTCTGTCTTCAACAAGTGAAACGAAAAAAATATAAATTTTAAGGATCTAACTGTAATTCTCAGACATTATCGGGGCCAATTAACAAAGTAGCGGAAATTTGAATTGTGTCGTGATACATTATTACATTGATTAAAAGTTAATTTTCACTCATTAATTGTACATTATATCTATATATACATTAAATTAATAATTAATTTAAAGTTAATTTCACCAATTAATGGAAATTATTCTATTCGTACAGAAAAAGGGCAGTAAAGTGGTACTATGGCCTTTCATAGGCAGCTCAGCTTGTGTATAACAGAAGGGACTACTACTAAAACTGGGCAAAGGCATGCACTAATAATTGGATTGTCGACCAATTATTGTTTCTCCTAGACTAATTATCAACGTAGTGGGACCTAACCTTTTTCATAATTCGCAGTGCATGTCAATTCCTTGTAATCATTATGTTTTTTCGCTCCAATGGCGTTTGTTCTTGACCCTGGTCAAGGTCAAGGCCCTGACCAACCTCGCAATCCTGACCGTCCAGCCCTGATATCATCATTACCTCCTTGTGGACACAGACGGTGGTTGTGTTGCCTTGTATTGCACTAAATTGGCCTTTTCTTTCGGCGACATTGAGCATGCATGCATGCATACATGCAAATAATGGAGAAGGGTGTAATATAATATGGAGGTCGCATCCATGGAAGCAAGCCCGTGACAAAGTAAGCGAAAAAAGGAAGTAGCTTAATTCCATATGGGTTTTCAACCACATGAAGATATTATGAGTCAAAATCTTGAATGGATTTCGGTGTGCATAATTTCAAAAGTAGGTGCACTGGTTAGTTATGTGGGGGTCTTTTTCACTTAACAATGTCCATACATATAATTATTTGGCTTTTGGAGTAAGCACTTGCGGCTTGTGTTCCCATTAGTATTGAATTGTGAGAGAAAAAGAGACCAAGATTATTTTTTATATATATATTAGGATTGAATTATAATATATATATATATATATATATATATATAAAATTGTTGAACTAGTGTATTAGATAGGGTGTCTCTCATCTCTTGTAAATCTATTTGTAAGGGAGACAATAGGGCCCATATTTCTTTACATACTATCAAAGTTAGCCTAAGTTTTGACGGAAAACACTGACATATACCTTTGTCTACTTGGTGGGCCAATCATAACCCAACTCACAGGTGTGAGGGGTGTTAAAATGAATTATACGCATCGCTTGGATATTAACTGTTTGACTAATATGTTAGATGGAGTATCTCTCCTTCCTTGTAAGCCAGTGCAAGAGAGACAATAAGTTATATTTCTTTACATGGTAATGATATTGAAGCAGGTCCAAGACCTTGATGGAAAACACAAAAACTTTCACTTTGTCCGCCTGTTAGGCCTGACATAACATAGCTCACAAGTACAGTGGAGTGTTAAAATAAAATCTCACATCTCTTGGATACTAATTGTGGAAGTAGTACATTAGATGTGGTGTCTCCCCTCCTTTATAAAGCTTGCTTGCAAAGAAGACAATGGGGTCTACGTTTCTTTACAAAAAGACAAAAGAGTGAATATTATAGGTATTTTGTTTAGAAAGTTCCTTAAGTCTTACTTCCGTGCCTGTCCTTCTAATAACTAATTAAGCATCGATTAGTTTCTTAATATTGTACTTGTGTTTTTGCATACTGTGCTCGGCTTTCGCATGAGGAGATGAGTGCAGGTATGCATGCTTATGTATGTTATAGTCATCCTGCAATATCCATAAGGTGATTTAATAATGTTTACTAGCTAAGTGGAAAGCCATGTATATGAATGCAGTTCATGCACATCTATGCATGAACCATGAATGCTTGAGCATAAAATATATGAGAGGCACTTGCTTTTAAAAAATCATATTTATATTTTGATCAATTTATGAATTTAAAGATGTTTTTTTAAAAGCAAAAATTAAATTTAAATATTTTGGATTTAAATCAAACGGTTAATAATTGTTATAATACAATAGATTCGTAAGAACCATCAAAATACCAATACAATTTCCAAAAAAATAAAAATAATATATATATTGTGGTTGTAGTTTAACTAAAGTTGGGGCTACGAATACAAAGTCGTTCAGTTGACGAGATAGATCCTATATAATCTCAAATTCGGAATTCGAACTCAACCCTTCCTCTTATTAAAAAAGGAAAAAAAACTACAGCGGGTCCCTCACCCCTTAAAATTATTAGTCCTCTCTGGTCAATAGGTGTATAATATAAACTCGTGGCGTTTTATTCATTGACTTCGATCCTAACACATCCTGATAAAGAACTCAATTAATTAAACCCCCAATTCTTATTAAATGTTTTAAATTATGTTTTAGCGTGCAAATTAGTGCAGTTGTTTTGTCCTCTCCATAGGCAATTTCATTTGGAAGAAGAGGAAACTCTCATTCACAACGAGGTCAATAGGCCAAGCTGTCATCCCTGCATCGACATACATAAAAAGACTATACAGGCAGATTGCAGCGTGATGTTAGGGACGTCCTTTAAAAATATTATGTTGGGAGTGAAAATTCACTTGGAGTCTTGGAGTGGTTATATGGTTTGGTGTGTAAAGCAAAGCGGCAACGTTTTCAAAACTTCAATTGCATGTAATAGTATAGTATATGTGTAAGTGGAGAATATTATTAGGATTAATGAATCTTCAAACATTACACATTAATTAATAATTTAAAGTTTGCGTCACATCCTTGCATTGACTGTCCAAAAAAATCAAAAAATATCCGGGTTTCTCTTTTAAAACAAATCGAAACTTTAAATCACTAAATTACGACATTTGAATATTCAATTGTCAAAATAAAAAATGTTAATTTTTCGGTGACGATGAGTTGTTTAACCTTGAAATTTGGAGATCAAGAACGACAGTCTGATAAGTATTGAGAAATTTATTTTAAATAACTTTGAACATTTGCTATGGAGTCTCTATTTCTATGTTATGTTGAAAATCTCAATTTTAATCATTTCAATTATATTATTCGCTTTGAGTTATCGATTTACATGATTTTATTCTTTTTAAACTATCTCATTTAATGATACTCAAACCTTAAAAAAGACGTTTTAAATGAATAGAGACATGAATTTCTTATAAACTCACAATAATTTTATTATCAAAACGACGCGGGATATCTAACACATTAGACTGCCAATATGCAAATTGCAAAAGTTCACTGGGAAAGCAACTACTTTGACATTAATTCTTCGAAGTTTATTAAGAAAAACAGACCAGTTACAGCTCTTGCCCCATTGACAACAAACCTCGCCCGCACTAACCAGTTCTCATCCTCCCCAGAGCAAATGTCAATGCATCATTACCCACTATAAAGAAAGCCAGCGAATCACAAGGTGTAGTTCTGTTCAAAGTCTCCACCACCTTAGACATTTCTCTCTCTCTCTCTCTCTCTCTCTCTCAGCTTTTCCTTTTGCAACAAGATCCTTTGTGCCCTCCCTTCAACACTAGTACTGAAATCTTCAGACAATGGAGTTGGATCTTGAAAACCCAGTTATCAGTTTCAATGATGAAGATTCCAACACCCTTCTTTCGCTCTTTCTTATCGAACCTGATCATATGCCCACTGATAACTACTTTAAGATGCTTAAAGCCAGAGACTTCGATGCCTCTGTTCGACGAGAAGCCATTTCTTCAATCTTGCAGGTAAAGAAAAAGAAGATAACAACACAGTCACACTAAATTAAGGATTATATCCCGAATTAAGTGAATCTGATTGTCGTTTCAGATTTCTTGCAACTTTGATCCATTCTTATCATATCTGGCTGTGAATTACCTCGATCGGTTTCTATCAAGCCAAGGAATCCCGGTAAAGAAACTGTCATCGTTTTTATGAAGAAAATGGTAGCTCGGATTGTTTTGAGATCTGACTGAAACGTTCATACGATTTGTTATTGCAGCAACCGAAGCCATGGGCCATTAAGCTTCTTTCAATCGCCTGTCTTTCCCTTGCTGCGAAGATGAGGAAAACAGAGCTCTCCTCCACCGACATTCAGGTACAAAATATATATTTTAGGACTAAATGTTGTATTAATCTTCTTCTAATACAGATTATTGTTTGAGACCTTTTAGGTACTAACTGTAACTGAAGTCTCTGGTACAGGGTGCTGGCATATTTGACCATCAAACGATACAAAGAATGGAGTTTCTCGTCCTTGGAGCTCTAAAATGGCGGATGCGCTCAGTCACTCCCTTCGCTTTCGTTACTTACTTCATTTCTCTATTCAACCTCAAAGACCCATCATTGATGCACGCTCTTAGAGCTCAATCCATCAACATCATCCTCAAAGCTCAACACGGTAATTAAATACCCAGATTGGCATTTTTACAAGCACATTTCGACCCTAAGCTGATTTATGCTTTGATTTGACGGTGGACAGATATTAAGCTTTTAGAGTTCAAGCCATCTATAATTGCTGTATCAGCACTACTCTCTGCTTCTCATGAACTATTTCCCTCCCAGTACGCATGCTTTAGAAAGGCAATTCTTTCCTGTTCATATGTAAACAAGGCAAGTTAATTGTTTCACTTGGTATTAAGGCAAAATTTAAATATTTTTTTAATTGTTGAAATAACGTGTGTGGCGACTCCGTTGCAGGAAAGTATGCAACAATGCAACAATGTGATGCAGGAAATCGCCGTTCATGGATATGAGTCAGTTTTTGATCCGGTGTCAAGCTCGGACACGCCAGTCAATGTGCTTATTGACCGGCATTTTTCTAGGTCAGTAAGTGAAAAGACCAATGGCTGTACCAGTAGTTCTTCATTAAGGACAGAGAGAGATATCAAGAGAAGGAAAATCAGTAGTCATTGCAAGTTTGTAACAATAACAATCAGACGGTCCAGATTTCGCAGGTCCAACATTTCTGATGAGACTGAACCAGAGAACAGTTCATCACTAGTACATCGAAAGTGACTCCAGCTGCTTCAATAACAAAAAGAAAAAAACAGAGAAAGGAGTAATCAGTGATGGGTTGGAAAGAAGTTGATATTTCAGAGAGAAAATCAGTGACTGCTGCAAAATCTTTAAGTACGGCCTATTGAAGAAAACAAATTCGTGACAACTGATAAGTGCATTATAAGATAAGATTTTTTTTTCTCTCTTGTTATATGTTTTGAGACCAAACCAAACAAAGACAAAACCTAACTTTGACATGTAGGGTTGAGATTTGTGGTATCTGTTTTGGTCCTATTGTCTTTGTGTCGCTTAGTTTCTGGCAAAGGAATAATAATTTTATTATTTTATGAATACAAATAATAAATGAAGAAAACAGTAACTTAATATGGGAAAATGTGATGGATTGCACATTCTTAATTTCTTCTGTTCTTTTTGGCTTTTATAGTCAAAGCGGGAAATAAGGTGTTGAATTTACGGTCTTACCCTCCTGAACAAAATTTTACTAAACATGGCTATGTACACACCTTCTCCTCAGTCCTTTCTGATGATGTTTGGTTAAAGCGGTATGAGACAACTGCAAAAGGGCTCCTTCCTCAATTTATTAAACTCATGGGCAGGGGTGGAAAAAAAACCCGGATCAGACAACATATCATGCAAGTATTCAGACAATTAAATCGGATAAGATTTTGTATTTCATTTTGCACCCGATTTTAAACCAGACAATTTTTTTATTTGCACTTAATTTTTGACATATAACTTATTTTCAAATTTAATCAAATAATGGGTCGAACAAATTAACTCCATCCAAACTTGATAGAGTTTTGTCACACCGACTTAAGGGACCTGTATGTTAAGGGATATTATTGGTATTTGATAATTAGCTTTTGATAATTGATTGTCCAAAATTTGCAAGTTTGCCAATCCAATCCAAGATGACAACCTGGACCAAGTTATGACATCTCTGGTGACAGTAAAACTGGATGACTGGCCCTGTAAATGCTCTATTTTCTTCTCTCAATTGTTGCACAAAAGCATGCATTCATATATTTGGAACTCCATGCTTAAGTAACTGTTGCATTAGATTTGTTTTATCTGGTGCAGATTTATTCATGTAGCATTCCCCAAACTTCAAAGATTTCTACTCTGTTTGATTGCAGAAAGCAAAAATTTTGGTACTATAACACTCATTGCCCTTCATGGTTTCACAATAAAGGAAAATTCAGATTTTATTGATCCATCGACTGTGGTGTGCCAAATCATATTGGTTTAGAAGGTTTTGAATTAGATTCACACTAGAACAACATATTTGTGGTCATGTACTAGACTTTGACCCAATTTACTCTATCATCGGGCGACAAATTTATGTGCATAGGTCGGTCCGAATTTAGGATATCATATCAGTAATCGAACAAACAAACTTGGGTTAAAAAAAAGAAAAAAAACTGGGATGTCTTATTAATTAGAGTTGGTATATCGATTTTTCAGCCAGCATTAGTCTTTCAGTTCAGGACCCGAGATACGGAATCCATCAATGCTGAGCTGGGCCACACAGAGAGAAGAAGAAGAGGACGAGAAAAACAGTAGTTAATACTTAATATAACAGGGGGACCTGTAGCAAGCAGGATAGGATACCATCTACATCTCCACTTCCCAATCCAAAAACCTCCGCTAAAGTTTACATGAAATAAATTTAAAGAATCGAAGATAGATGGTATGGCAGAGATCTAGAAGTGTTTGGGATTTGGGGAGAAGTTTCTTGTCTTCAGTTGTCCTGGTCTCTGCTGCATGCTGCTGTTAAATGGCAGTGCAATTAAGTGCATTGGAAGATACCCTACTCAAAAGTCACATGGAACCCGAGAAAGAGAGCAGCAGCAATTAATATATGGTACAATGATAAGTCTCTTAAAACTTAATAAATTGGATGGAAACAGAGGTGGCTTATTGTCTCTTTTACTCCAACGTGATTTAAAGCTCTAGTACTTCTAAACTTACTCCAAAGGTGGCTCATTGTCCCCTGGTTGTAGACATTAGACACTGTAAAAAAGTTGATCATAATAACCGGAGCCTAAAACACTCTTGTACACTGAAGAGTAATCAATATCAGAATTTCCATTCACGTAGAAAACCAAAAGATGGCAGATTTGGCTGTTTGATTTTGGAAGGAGACTCGCTAGTCGCATATTAGTAAAAGAATTTCTAAACTAAATATGGTGGAGAAGTGAGTTTGATTTACGGGTTTGTAGTGGGTCTCAAAAGCTTTGATTATTGGGCTTTTAATGAAATCTCAATATCAGCCTATGAGTCAGTCCATAAAGTTGCTAAATGGGCCCTGGCGATCCAATAAACCTGCTGCATCAGCCATCAGTCCATAAAGTTACACACCCAGCATGATTAGCTTTCCTACGTAAGAAGCAGGAAGCAGCACATTATTGGGCTTTAATTGGACAATTGGGGGCTTTCTGGGCCTTCCTCTACGTGGCCTTTTAACTTTTGGGGAATATGCTTTGATTCATCTCATTATTTTTTAACAACACTCTAATTTTGGTCAGCTTAATTTTGATTATAACTTTTTTTTTCAAGATATAAGATGTTCACACCCCATCTTTTCACCTCTCAATTGTGCGAAAAAACATACAAGAAACCTAGATGCTTAAATCGCTATCGTTTTCCTCACAGGACAACACCATCATTGAACAATGATGTCCTCTGATAACGCTCCCACAACAAATGATGTTATCACAATTGCAATTAGTTTTTTGGATTTGCAGTATACTTTATTTTATTTTATTTTACTTTGAAATGATTATAATTTATTGTGAATTTGTTTTAGTGAGTTTATCATTTACTTGTGTATTGTTTTAATTATCATGAGATTTTTTGTGTTTCGTTTTGTGAAAGTATCTTTTTGCTATGTTTTTTTTTTCGCCATCGGACTTATTTCTTATATAAATGTGTGACTTTTTAGTTCCTCAATGTGTAATTAAATATTTTTTAAATTTATGTGGGGGTGTAGATGTATGAGATATAATTGAAAAACAGTATGATACAAATAGAGCTCAACAATATATTCGTCTTTCAAAGGAATATGTTGGACCTTCATCAAAGTGGGATGCATTAAAAAAGCAGATTGTTAGAGGAATTGTTTGAATATCTTAGCAATTACATTGCTTGATTTTGGTAATACAAACATTATTTCCATGAGCGGAAAAGCACAAACAGTAAAACTAGTACATAAATACTCGCATCAGTAAGGATTGGGTAGTTCATTCATCACTTGGTAGAGCAGATCCAGATCATCATCATAGTACGGAGACAAAAATCCACCTTCAAAGCACGATTGGTGGGATTGATTATTGTACATGTTATCAGTGACAAATGGTTCGGTCCAGAATTCTCCAGCACTCGTAAGTTCTCGACACATTTCCAGTATTGATCCGAGACTATCTCCTCGTGCAGCAGTACTGCAGTTTGTGCCAATCAAAGATTCACAAATAGAGATGTTGTTGGAGGAAAAACTACTGGGCGATGCCTCTTTTGGGGACAAAGGAGAGCTCTCTAGTATTATTGGGTTTAAAGGAACATCACAAATACTTCTAGTGTTAGCCTCAGATTTGCCGCTGCTGTTTTGGGTGTGCGAATCAGCTTCACTTGATTGCAGTCCAGCCTCCTGAGACATTGTGCGCTTCTTCAAGTGGGTGCGCCACTGGTTCTTTATTTCATTGTCCGTTCTCCCCGGTAACCCACCCGCGATTTTAGACCATCTGCGCCAAAGAGATTTTTTGATAAAACACGCTTAACTTGAGGAGATATATTAAAATCGAAACCTCACAAGGCGGAGAAAAACACCAAGAGATAAATATATCAACTCAATTATATAGTTAGTGCATATCGCTACTGCTATTTTATGTATGATCTAGATTACTTTTTTCCATGTTTTCCATGTAATTTCATGATTAAATCCTCCTCTTCTTTTGTGTAGCTCCCGAGCTTAACATCCGGCCGGAGGTAGTTCATCCATCTTAGCCTGCAACTGTTGCCACATCTTTGCAAACCTGTTGAGAATGAGTAATGTATAACTAGTGTAAGTGTAGCATCTAGATCTTCATTTCTTTTTCTTAAATTTAGGAGAAACAAAGATAATAACGTACCGGCAAGTTTGGGTACGTCTCGCCACTTCTGGCCTCCATTTCTTTGAATGTAAGATCTTAACTTATCATCTTCTTCAGCACTCCACGCACCTTTCTTGACTCCATTTTTATCAAAGTGGGGAGCTCTCACCATTCCTTTCTATTCATTTAAGCATATACGAGGTCGGCTTAACCTTTATAACTACACTTAACACAATACTATCCACACAAAAAGGATTAGGTTAAGATTATAGTGATGGATAGATGATTCTAGTGATGGATAGATGCATTTCTTTACCCGATCTTCCAAATAAAAAGGATTATGTTAAGATTAGATTGATGGATAGATACTTGTCTTTACCCTTGGAAATATATGACATTCTACTGTTTATCAAACAAATAAACAATTGTAAGCTTCGGATGAGGTGTCATCAATGAATTTTTCTCAAACTATCTCGCGACAAAAATAGCCTCATAGCCTGGTAACAAATCATCACTCTCTGACGATTAATTTAGAAAAATAAATTAAGCTATGATTAACACTAGCCTACTAATGTTAAACATCTTAGTCCTATATATTTCATGGTATCTTATACGTACACATGTGCCAGAATTAATCTATTGTATTTGCACAACAGAATAACACCGTGAAATATGTGAGATATGTAAGCCTATGATACATATCATTTTTTGCATGATTAACTACCGCAAATCTACTTAATTATATAAAAATTTGAGACATTCAAGAGAATTAATGTGATTATGATTTACGTCCATGATAATGATATATGACAGACATTAAAAGAGGCAGAGTCAAGAATTGTTTTTAGGGGTTACTATTAAATTATATCTCTTTGATCCATCTGAGAAGTTTGGTGGGGTCGGAGGGTATCGTCTTTGAATTGTTTTTGGGTGCTATTCAAATAGTTCACCTTAAAATGATATTATCAACATTTGGGATTAACACAAATTCTAACTTTGATATTGTTAGGTCAATATCTTCATCAACCAACTCGATGTGAACAATAAAAGATTGGCTCCAAGCCTCCAATGATGAGCAAAATTTATGCATAGACGGACAAAATAAATAAATTAAAAATCCTTAATAAAATAGAGCTAAAAACCTAAACTATAAGCTGCTACTACAGATGTAAGATATATGTGCACTGGATACATATGAGAATTTTTGTGTTTTTTTATCACAAATTATATATATATTAGTATTTTTGTAGCTCACTGCGGTCCCCGCTCCCTCCGCCCCCATGGAAGTACACGAGAGTTGGAATATAATTAAATGCCAACAAAACCGTCCAAAACGCGTCGTTTAGTGGGGACTCTCTCTCTCTCCCCCATTTGCTCGTCAAATTTGAAGCAAATAATTTCTATATGGAAGTATGAAACCAGATATAAGTAAGATAATTTAATGATATATTTATTGATGTCCTATTCTTGAATAAATTAAATAATAATAATAAACAATATGTTGAGCATCTTCAATGGGTGATGTTTTATAGCAATAGAAATTTCGTAATGTGTAGAGACAGTAATTTAAAAAAATTGCATTGAAAGATATATACAATGATAGGAAAAAGTGAAAAATGATAAAATGTATGAGAAAAATGATGTTGATGCTTGATTTTTAGAGTGTAATAAATGAAAAATTAAAAAATTGTATTGAAAAATGCATTTTATTGATATAATTCTATTAATAGACATATTTTATTAATACAAATAAATAGGTGTGACCTAATTATATATAATCAAAGAAGAACTTAATTGAAAAACTGAAAATTTTGAAAAATATCCCCCCACTAAAGGAGAAGCTTAAAGCATGCATACGTAAGAGGCTTTATGATTCATTGCGTTTTCAGTCACGTGCGTGAAATGTACTATCATTTGTGTCTTAATATAGTCAGTGGGTGTTTTCTAGTGTTATCGTTTATCCGTTTATAGTATCTACATTATTATTTTCATATACGGACGTCCGCAAATAATTAAATGCGGGCGTCCGTTTCACAAGACTTCCAAGATGTGAATGGTGATGGGGTCCACTGTTAGGTCCCCACCACAATTCAAACTTTGCACAGAATTACAAAGGACGCCCGCACTTTATAAAGTGCGGTATATATATGATCACTCTACAAAGGATGTAAATATGTGGTGGGACAATTGGCTTTAAGAGGGCCCTATAGTTAACCTCATTCATATTGATCCAAAATGACCTCTTTTGCTATTTTTTTTTCTTTTGCTGAATAACTCTTGGGATGTTCAGAAATTAAGACAAATTGTGGACACGATCTTGAGTGATAATGTTGATGTGAGTCGTTGTCAGGATAACTTAATACGGTGCAAAAATGTTTTTGGTATTTTCTTTGTGAAATCAGCATGCGAACAGGTAGAACAATCTCATGTGTTCATTCCTACATATGAATTCATTTGGCATGACTTAATTCTTGTTAAAGTTTCCTTTTTCACGTGGAAAGTTTTAAGAAATGTTCTTGTTGTCGATGATAACATTTATTAGGAAAAAAATGAGTTTATATTGTTTCTAAATGTAATTGTTGCATGGATTTGAATTCGAGTTTAAAAAAGATCCAACATTTGTTTGTTGAAAGCATTATGGTTATGTATGTTTGGGATTTCTTTCACAATGTCATTGGATTGCCTCATAAATGGAACACATTGTACTTAAGGTTCATAGAATGATGGAATATCAAAAACAAAAATTTAGTGGTTCGTGTTTTAGCTAGTGTGATTCTTGTTTACATTTGCTAGAGTATCTGGAAGGCTAGAAACATGGGTAGATATGAGGATGGACATCTATCTAACAATTGGATCATTGAGGACGTAATTGATCAAATTGCAACTCAATTCAAGAGTAAAGGTAAGAATTACAAGCTGGATCTTAAAGATTCATTAATCAGTCAACTCTTCAGCATTCCTTATTTCCTCTGCATCAGAAACAAATATGTATGACCACTTTTCTTTATTGGAATTTCCCTCCCCTAGATTTAGTTAAAATAAACTGTGATGGGAGTGCTCTGCACAACCGTGGTAATTATGGCGGAGGAGATATTATTCGAAATCACTCTGATAAGTTTTTGGCTTGTTTCTCAAAAATTTATGGTTACAATTCTATCACGTATGCTGATTTTTTACAGGATCACCTTGGCTTTGAGTTTAGGATACTCAAACTAACTTCATTATTGAATCTAATTCTTTGATTGCCAATAATGTGCTATCTAATAGATTTAAATGTCCATGGTGATCGATGTATCTTAAAAGAAACATTGAAACTTTGTGCTCTAATTTATAAATTCACTTTATTCATGCCTATAGAGAAGTTAATTATAGTGTTGATACTTTGGCTTCCATGGCGTCTTCTTCTAAAGCTTTCGAGGTCTCATTCAATTGGGTATCATGCAACTACATGAAATCAGATTTATGAAATAGTATGTTCTTATGTTCTCTATCTATTTGGTTTCATGGAATATATTTGTTTAGGTTTTTTCAAATGTTGTTTTTCATTTCTCTTTGATAGGTACGGTGTTATATCCCCATTGAAAGCCCCCGGAAAAATGACTTTTCTTTCCTCTCATGATATAAAATTCCTTATTTGCGGAAAAAATACTGTTGAATATGTAATCTTTTGTTGCCTTAATGCTATTGCTTTTAGGTGGAAGAGTATTCAATTATTCATTTGTAGACAAGTACTTGTTTGGTGAGATGAGTTGAGTCTTAATAACTTATCGAATCAATACAAATTAAAAAAAAAAAAAAGAACAAGAAAAGAATCCTTGACTCATCAATAATATTCAAAGCAATAGAGACACACGCATATGTACAAGAAAATCACATGTTTCATGCAGAGACTTGTAATTTCCTATATTTATCGTCACAAAATATCATATTTTGATGTCAGCATCAAAATGTGAAACAATACTTTGACCCCCAAGCTAAGCAACAACGAGGATTTCATATTTTGGCTATCCCTTCCCACATTTAAATTTTTTGTTTTTCGGTACTTAATTTCACATGCCACTATATCTATATAGTTGTCCAGCACACATCTATATCTATATACAAGTCTTCTCTCGTGTGGTATTAAAATATGCTCTTAATTTTTGGAATCTAATATATTTAAAAAAATAGAAAAATATTATTTATATTCTGACCGATTTTATGAATATAATGATATATTTTTTATTTTAAAAAATAAAATTTAAATGTTTGATAATTTTATATCATTGGATATAAAACACAAAAACATTTCATACATTTTTCATGGGGTGGCTTTTGCTATTTATTTGTTTCGAATATGAGGATTTCGACTATACATAGAACAGGCTAATAGACAATAGATGATGATGATCACAGTATAAGCTCCTCTTGGCCAAACAATATTGAAGTGGGCTGCAGTGGATGAGAGTTGGCCCACTAAAAGCAAGCCATATACACATGTCTCAATTAATTTTACAATTGTGCATCTCTGTTATATAAAAAATTATTACGCACACTTATTAATATTATCAAAACACATTTTTCAATACAATTAATCAGTAAAAACACATCTTTGTATATAATTTTTTTATTTTTAATTAGTTAAATCACAAACATTTGATTTCTTCATTATTTTTTCACTAAAATTAATATTAAGTATTATCTCTATTATTCAAAAGTCAAGTTACATATCCAGGCATATAAGCAAAACATATCTTTCAATGTAACTATATCAGTAAAAATACACATTCTCATATATTATTATATCTTCATTAACTTTTTACCATTGCATTTGGCGGGGTTTACAGTGTGCAAGCATATTTAATTTAGGCTGAAATTATGTTAGGAAACCCACGTCGAAAAGATGCGGTAATCCAATCTTTGTTGCAGTAAAAATAAAATTACAGTGATACTCTAAATAAGAATGACATCTATATAGTCATAAAATCCTTTAATAAATATATGTATTCTACTTACTACCTTCAATTTTTGAATATTCTATAACATCCTTTAAATAATTATGGACAAAACTACCATTATTTCAAGAAGCCCTTATATGGATGACATATGCTGACATCATCAGATTCTTTCTATTTTTTTTCTTTTAAAAATTTTAAAATAGTTTTATCTCTCAAAATATAAGTCGGATTTTTAAAAAAAATATATATTCATAATCAGCACGAAAAACTCTTTCTAATAAGACTCATGATCGATATGTTTAAATGTTTATTTGTCAAATCCTCTGAATGAACTCAGAGGATTTCTCAAACTTATTTAGAATTCAGAAGATTTCTCAAAACTCACCAAAACCAATTAAATGAGTTTTTAAAATTAAGCAAAAAAATACATATGATTTCATAAAAATATATCAAAAAAAATTATTGAATTTTTGAAAATCAAACAAAATGCAACCAAAAATTCATAAGAATTCACAAACTTATCTCAAATTTAGAGGGTTTCGCAAAATTTAACAAAATAGATCAGAATTTTCTTGAAATTAAGCAAAAAAGTTTAGAGGATTTCATAAAATATATAATAAAAATTAGAAGAATTTTTGAAAATCAAAGAAAAAAAAACCCGAAACTCTAAATCCTAAACCCCAAAATCCTAAATCTCTAAATCCTAATATCTTAAATCTCTAAATCCTAAACTCTAAACACTAAACTTTAATCTTCTAAACCCTAGACTCTTAAACTTTAAACCTTATAATTAGAAATTCTCTGAATTTCTCAGAAATCCTCCGAATTTTCCAGAAATCCTCTGAATGTTAACAATTCGAATTTCCCATAAATCCTCTGAATGTTAACAATTCTAGTTTTAATTTTGAACAAAAGATCTTATAAATAATTAAGAAGAATTTACAAAAATAAGAAGAAAATCATAAAATTTTACTAACTTATATTCGTAAACCTTAAATCTTAAACCTTATGTCCTAAACCCCAAAATCATAAATAATAAATTATAATCTCTTAAACAGAAAAACCTTATATCATAAACTCTAAACACTAATATCTTAATCCTCAAAACCCTAAACTTTATTCCGTATTACCAGAAATCCTATAAATTTTTTATAAAACATTTAGAGGATTTATCAAAATCAAACAAAAAAACAACCAAAAATGTAGATGATAGGAGGATTTCTCAAACTTGTCAAGAATTCAGAGGATTTTACAAAATTCACCAAAAAAATTCAGAAGATTTTTTGAAATTATGCAAAAAAAATTCAGAGGATTTCTTACCGAGAATTTAGAGGATTTTCGCAAAATCCACCAAAACGGCTAGAAATTGTTATGGTATTTGGTTTTGTTTGAAATATGAATTGAGTTTTATTATGATACTATTCTCATAAGTTATGGACTTTGGTTGTTAGTTAACAATATAATAAAATATTGATATTTATATTGAATAACATTTTGTTAATGCACAAGTGTTCGATTGTTGATTTCAATAATATAGTGATTCATAGATTTTAATGAGTAAATTTTGTGCATGTGAGTGCACTTGATTTTCGAGAAAAAAAATTGGTTGATCGACTCTTCAGTTTGATTCATCAAAAGTGAAAATATTAGTTTATTTTTAAAAACATATAGATACAAAACATGATTTCATCTGACTTTTTGGAATTGTTTTTATATTTATATTTATTTTATTATAATAATTATTTTCTAAATAAAGAACAATCATATACTAATAAAAATAAAGATAGGTTTAAATGAGGGTAGAGTAAAATTGTTAAATAGATATATTTAAATGAGGATAGGGTAAAATTGTCATTAAATAAAGTTAAAATTTAAAGTTGTCCTTATTGAGTTAATGTTCAAATAATTGAGGATGTATTGGACTACAAACTTTTCAAAAAGACTAAATGGAATATAAAATTCATATAAAAGACTTATCACCAAATAATTCTAAAAAAATTCTACAAAAACTGATAGTACAGAGGGTCATTTTAGTTATTTAGTAGTTCATTCCGCGTGGAATGGACCAATCCCGTCAAATTTGTGTGAAATGGAATAACTAAAGTTGTTTGGGTTGTGTTATAGTATAATATATTTATAGAATTTACATGGAAGGAAGAAAAAAAACATCAAAGAGAAAGCGAAATTTAGACTTTTAAGATGATGACTTTACATATTCTCAACACTACAAAGATATATGTACTATTTTTTTAAACTATGTCTATCTCTTTTTGTCAATCTTTATACATTGAATTTTACATGTATTAATTAATTATTAATGTATTGCATACACTTTTGTAGGCTATTCCACTCACGAAGGATAACTAAGTGAAAACAACAATTTTTGTAACTACACCTATATTAAGTTATAACATTCTCGTAGTAATATAATTAATTTGGTCCCATCGTTACGACCATATAGAGGTTTTATTGTATAAGAAAAGTAAGTTTGGTTTTGGCCTGTAGTTAAGCTTAGGAGAAGCAAATCATGAGGGCTTGATGTATCCATTAGAATCGGACAAAACTCAAAGTGAACAATTATCTTTGATGTGTTGGGATTTAAAACATGGTATTAGAGCATGACATTTTCCTAACTTAATGCGTTTGGCTTTGACGTATAGTAGTTGAGCTTGCTCAGTGAATTAGGTTTCGACATGTAGTTACTTTTATATTTGCATAAGTGATTCAGTGGTAGATTACAACATAAAAAAATTACACGTTTAAATCGTGAAAAATAAACTGTCCATGTATTATGTGAGGTAAATATGTGCACACCATACATGTCGTTGATCCCTCCTATTATAAAAACCTTGTGTACGAGTACATTATTTATCTTTACCACGTGAAATTGAGCTTGTGATGCCCACTCACATGGAACCCGAGAAAGAGAGCAGTACTGCAGTAGCAGTAGACATGGGGTACAATGATAAAATATGTCTCTCAAAACTTTTAAAATTAGACGAAAGCAAAGCTGGCTCATATAGTCATATATTCTCTCTTTTACTCCAATACGATTGAAAGCTCTAGTACTTGGAAAAGTACATACTTAATTGGCTGGGCGGGGCCTGTTGTAATTTTTTTTTTAAGCAGTCTCAGCTGTGAGGGTCTTTTGGTCCGTAATTTTTTTTTATTTTTTAAAAATTATACGTGTGTTCTGATTGGGATTATGAGTTCAACGGTATATTATTTGTACCAAACAAAAATCAAATTGATAGTAAAAAAGTTACGATAATTCTGAACCATTAAATATAAACTCAAAACACTATATCCCAATTTTCACTGTCTATTTGATTTTTGTTTGGTACAAATAATATACCGTTGGACTCGTAACCTCGATCAAAACACACATATAATTTTTAAAAAATAAAAGAAAATTTTTTTACGGACCAAAAGGCCCTCACAGCTGGGCCTACTGTAAGCCGCCCACCCAATTAAGTATGTACTTTTCCAAGTACTAGAGTTTTCAATCGTATTGGAGTAAAAGAGCTTTCCGCCCACCCATACTTAATTTGGCCAAACGTGGAGTGGCGCATTGTCACCCTGGTTGTAGAAATTAATTAGCCACTGCAAAAGTTGATCCATAACCAGAATTGTACCTCTGATCATGTGTAATCAATGTAGAGACAGACTCTAGAGTCTAATTTAGAATTATTGGGCTTAAATCGGACAATTGGGAGCTTTCTGGGCCTTCCTCTACGTGGCCTTTAGAGGAATATGTTGGGCCTTCATCAAAGTTGAATTGTTTGAATATCACAGCGATTACATGGCTTAATTGATTATGTTCACTAGTACATAAAATTCCCGCATCAGTGAGGATTGGGTAGTTCATTCATCACTTGGTAGAGCAGATCCAGATCATCATCATAGTACGGAGACAAAAATCCACCTTCAAAGGACGATTGATTATTGTACATGTTATCAGTGACAAATGGTTCGGCCCAGAATTCTCCATCACTCGTAACTTCTCTACACATTTCCATTATTGATCCGAGACTATCTCCTCCTGCAGCAGTACTGCAGTTTGTGTCAATCAAAGATTCACAAATAGAGATGTTGTTGGAGGAAAAACCACTGGGCGATGCCGCTTTTGGGGACAAAGGAGAGCTCTCTAGTATTAGGTTAAAAGAAACATCGCGAGTACTACCAGTTTTAGACTCAGATTTGCCACTGCTGTTTTGAGTGTGCGAATAAGATTCACTTGATTGCAGTCCAGCCTCCTGAGACCTTGTGCGCTTCTTCAAGTGGGTGTGCCAATGGTTCTTTATTTCATTGTCCGTTCTCCCCGGTAACCCACCGGCGATTTTAGACCATCTGCGCCGAGAGACAGATATATATATATATCAACGACTCAATTATGTATATATATCGTAACTGCTATTTTGTGTATGATCTAGATTACTTTTTTCCATGTTTTTCAAGTAATTTAATGATTAAATCGTCCTCTTCTTTTGTGTAGCTCCCGAGCTTAACATCCGGGCGGAGGTAGTTCATCCATCTTAGCCTGCAACTCTTGCCACATCTTTGCAAACCTTGCAAATGTTCAAGGAATCAAAGAATTGAGAGCAAACAACTTATCAAAGGGCAATTTGATTCATCAGTAAGTTAAAGAATACAAGAAGAAAAGACCAGGCTTTATATGAACAGCTCTGTCTTTAAAGGTTACCAACGGTAACAAGAAGTGATTTGAAATGAAAAGAAGAAGATAAGACATCAGTTGTCAGAGAACAACGGTAACAAAGAAGAAACAACGAAGAACAATCCACGAAGAAGCACTAGGGGTGTGCTTTAAACGATGTCGTCCAATTCAGTTGACTTGTCATCCAAATCAGTTGACTTCCCTTAACACCCCCACTCAAGCTAAACATGAATGTCAATCATGTTGAGCTTGAACATAAGCTTGAGTAATTGACTCACTGTCAAGGGTTTGGTCAGCATGTCAGCAGGTTGTTCTGCTGTAGGAATGTGTCTGAGTTCTATGAGACGTTGCTCTACTCTTTCTCTAACAAAATGGCAGTCAATTTCTATGTGTTTCGTTCTTTCATGAAACACAGAATTTGTAGCTATGTGTATTGCTGACTTGCTATCACAGTGAACTATGATTGGTTTGGTAAAGGTTACCAACGGTAACAAGAAGTGATTTGAAATGAAAAGAAGAAGATAAGACATCAGTTGTCAGAGAACAACGGTAACAAAGAAGAAACAACGAAGAACAATCCACGAAGAAGCACTAGGGGTGTGCTTTAAACGATGTCGTCCAATTCAGTTGACTTGTCATCCAAATCAGTTGACTTCCCTTAACAAACCTGTGAAGAATGAGTAATTTATAACTGCTGTAGGTGTAGACATCTAGATCTTCATTTCTTTTTTCTTAAATTTAGGAGAAACAAAGATAATAACGTACCGGCAAGTTTGGGTAGCTCTCGCCAGCTCCAGTGACCATAGTTTTGAATGCAATATCTTAACTTGTCATCTTCTTCAGCACTCCAAGCACCTTTCTTGACTCCATTTTTATCAAAGTAGGGAGCTCTCACCATATCTTTCTATTAGTTTAAGACTTTAAGTATAAATGCGGTCAGCTTAACCTTTATAACTACACATGACACAACATCTACACACTCTACACTACACGACTACGCCTATAATTGAGGTCATATTTTGGAGGTATTAATATCCTGATTAATCATGAAACAACGCGTGGTTTAGCGGGGCCTTTCTCCCTCAGTTGGTGTTCAAATTTGAGTCACACTTTTCTGTATGAAAGCAGAAATTCAGTCAATCATTTAATGGCATATTAACGGATGAGCAAATCCAACCATTCATTCATTTGATTGGGTCCCACTCCTATTGTATACAAATATATCTCTATATAAACTAATCACCAAAAGCTACAAAACACGTCTTCAAATATAAAATTATTATTCAAATATCTACTCTTTGATTCCTTCATTAATTTTTCAACAAAATTATATCAAAATCAATACTAAATTTCACATTTTTTATAAAAAATCAAGTCATAAATTCAGCCATATCATCAAAACACATGTTTTAATATAGTTAGGTCGACAAACGAGAACAATGATGACGGAAGCATGCATACCTAAGGCTGATAACTCATTGCGTTTTGAGGCACGTGCGTGAAATGGTCACTATCGTTTGTGTTATTGGTTTAGGTGTGTTTCCTAGTGTTATCGTTTATCCATATTTATGTTATGCACCAGTCAAATCCATGCATCCAGATATAATTAAACGGCGTAGAATTTTTTAGAAAAACTGAGACAATTTCATTCGCATATGAAAGAGACACATTAATTCACATATTTCAAGAGTTGTGTCATTATCCTTATCCAATGGGAAAAAAAGAATAAAATAGGAGATGAAGTTGAAAACTTAAAAGAGTCGCGTTGGTTCTCATATTTTTAAAAGTTGTGTTTCTATCCAATTTTTTTTGGGCTTCCAAAGTTTGAAACTGTAAAATTGCATGCGTTCACATATTATCAGGACTTTTAAGAACAAATTTTGTTTTAGAAAAAATTGTAATTGTTATGAGGTTTCAATGTTAGTTATTCCAAGAGTTCACATTTCATTGTTAAACAAGTCATAATTATATAATGCATTATATATACATGTGATTTTTGATTTTATCCAAATTTTTTAAAAAACAAAAACTAAAGAAAATAAAATAAAAAACCTTAAAGGGGCCTTATGTTTAGAACTCCAAGTATGGCACCACTTCTCATTATGAACCCAAAAGGACATAACTGTTCAACTCCTGAGTACGAAAGTCATCAACATTTCTTCTAATACGGCACATCTGTTAAAGACTCTCACTATGAAATAGGGTTAATATAACTTTCAGTCACCGAAAGATAACTCATATTTCATTTTGGTCACCGAAAGATAAAATGTTTCTACTTGACAACTAAACTTTTCATTTTGTTTCAGTCAAGCCACCCGATCATGATTTCCCAAATTCGGGCAGTCAAAAAGATGACGTGACAATTTGACTTGCTCGATTGGTCCACGTGCAAAATGGTCGTCACATGAAAATATTTTACAATTTTTAAATTCAAAGCAATCGTGAGAAGTGAAAGTCCACTTGCGAGAACAATAAGAATTAGTCAAATTTCTTCTATTTACATTGTTAAATGATTGGGACGAAGCGCCAATGGAGGCAAATCGATTCGAAGCAGGAGGCTTAGGGTATGAATGAATTTTTAGGGTTTGATCCGAAACTTAATTTCTTCTTCTTAGTTTGGCTGCGGGATTGTTCGTGCTACTGAATGATGATTGCACTTAGAGGTCACACGAGAGCATTCCGACAATGGCACTCGGTGACCAATTTCTTGCCTCATCTAAATTCTTGCCCCTCTATCTCTCTATCTTATATACATATTCATATTTTATTTTCAAAATTGCAAAATATTTACACATGACAACCATTTTTCACGTGGATCAATCGAAAGGAAATCAAACTACCACTTCACATTTTTTGTTGCCCGAATTTGAGAAATCTTGACCGAGTGACTTTACTGAAACAAAATGAAAAGCTAAGTGACTAAGTTAAAAAAAAATTATTTTTCAGTGACCAAAATAAAACATAAGTTATCTTTCAGTGACTAAAATAAGTATTAACTCATACGAAATATTAAATGCACAAATTATATTTACATCGACGTTTATCAACATTTACTTACATCACCGATACGCGTAACATGGATATACACCTAATGTGAAATTATACTTGACCCGAAGCAACAACGAGGATTTCATATTTTGGCTATCCATATCCACATTAATTAAGATTTTTGTCTTTCCGTGTTTAATTTCACATGCCATTGACTCATAATATCCAAGTTGTCCCCCACAGCACACTGCCACACATATACATATATCTATATATATATATATACACACACACACATACATACAGTTTTTTTTTCTTATGTGATCTTAAGATGTAAGGCCGTAAAAAAAGGGATAAAACTAAAACCGATCGAAACTGAATTGATTGGTTTTTTTAAAAAAAATTACACATTTTACACTAAAATCGTCCAAAAATTGAAAACCCAACATAACCGACTGATTAAACAGTTTGGCGAAAATATGTCAAAAACTCGACGAAAACCACCTGTTGACACCCTTATTAAAAAATGCCCCTATTTTTTTAGGCCCAAGATATTTTTAAAAAAATTGAAAAAAATTATATTTGCATTCTGATCGATTTTAAGAATCTAAAGATGTATTTTTTGTTCAAAACAAAAAATAAAATTTAATATAAAATGTGCATGATCATAATTATAGATCATCTGATATAAAACACGAAACATTTCATACACTACACTTTTCAGATTACATTTTATTTTTGTTTTGAAGGGGAAAAAAAGTATCGTTAGATTTGTAAAATCAATTAAAAAAAAAATAATTAAAAAAATCATTTTGGATTCCAAAAGTAACCAAAATTACCTTTTAGAAGGAGATGATAGAAAACTTTATATATGTACACATTTTAAACAAAAAGAAATGATATCAACCTCAACCGTTGATTTAATATGGAATTGCGTTTAAACTTTAAGGTAATTTAAAAAGTTATTGTCATATATTAATAAATCCTGGATTCTCCAGGAAGAACTTGCTAGAGGTAAAATAAAAAAATAAAAATGGGATCCATTGGTTTTGATAAAAGAATTATTAGGTGTTAAAGACTGAAGAAATCTGGGCACAGACAAATTCGATCAGACGGGGCTGTGAATGCAAATGGCAGGTGTGCACGAGAAGCAGCGGGGCATGCATATGTGCACTTGCCCGGACAGCTGACCGTAAATCTCAATTCGGACTAGTTTTATTACTGCAAAAGGAATTTATGTTGAAGAAACACGTTTTTTAAGTTGGTATCTAGTTAAGAATATAACTGATATCATATTTATAATTGAAAACATTTTGGAGAGAGACTCTTTGATGTAATAAAACTTCAAGACTTTACTATTTTGTAAAATACTAATAAACGGTGGTTCATGAGTGTTTTGAGGATGTGAAAATAATAATTTTTTAGGGGTTTTGTGAGTTGTGAGAGAGAATAAGAGGTTTTATTTTCCAATTTTGTCTAGGTTTCATGTGAAAGAAGCTTGTGACTGTGTGATTGTACAACTTTTTTTCATAATGAATTTTTTTTCTCAATTGTTTGTTGACGACAGCCGTGAATTTTTATTTCATGTTTAAAAATTTTCAACTAATTTTTTTATTGTGATTATTGTACGTTTCTTTTTAATTTACTCTATTATCGTATGATACTTATACAATAAAAATCTGTTAATTTTTTTCAACCTTATACATATAATAACAAATCTGGGATTATAGCTAGAGCCTAGAGATAAATAAATAAATTAAAAAAAAAATTGACTTCAGGAATACAAAATGCCAAAAACACGTGGCGCAGGAGCTACGGCAAGGTCGAAAGAGGGGCCGGGGTCGCTTTGGCTATTTATTTGTTTGGAAAATGATAGATCTCGACTTTACGCAGTACAGACAATTGATTTATGATGATCACAGGACAAGCTCCTTGTTGGATGGACAAAATATAATAAACGTTTTTGTCCTTTTACCTTCTTTTGAGTTTTTTAATGACATAGGTAAATTCATACTTCAAATTAAGATATGCTAAATTTAGAAAGTAAATTAGGATATGATTAACTACTGCAAAACCTACTTAATTAGATCAAAATTTGAGATATACAAGAGCTATTAATATGATTATGTCCATGAAACTGATATATCAGAGACGATATATATATATATATATATATATATATATATATATAGTCAAGGATAATTTCATTAATTGGTGTCTGTAGATGATATATATATATGTCAGCATCACAATGAGAAAGGAGACTTGACTCCAAGCAACAACGAGCATCTCACCTTCTAGGTCTGGCTATTCTTATCCACGTTTAAGTTTTGTGTTTTTTGGTATTTAATGTCACATGCCATTGACTCCAAGAAGAACTGTCTAGAGGTCAAAAAATTGATTGCAACAATACAAAATGCAAAAAACTGGCTTAAGAGCTACAACAAGGTTGAAGGAGTCGACTTGTTGGACTCGGAACAATTGAAATGGCGCAAGGGTTTAGTGTCCTATTAAAATCAAGTCACACATTTAATTATATCAACAAAATACGTATTTTAATATATTCATCGTCCCCAGTAAAAAAAAAACACACGTATTCTAGCGTATCTTGTTTCCAAGCAATTGATTGATAATCACAGGAATGACTACAATTGTATGATCAGATGGTATCAAAACTGAACACCAACTAAACCCAATTTAATTTAGGTTGTGATAAAAACAATGTACGCTTTAGTAGCCCTGGCTCCACCTTGGGCCAGATAACATGAAAGAGGGCTCTCCCTATAGTTGGCCCACAATTGTGTGCGTTATTTATGTAAAGCCCAAATCTAAATGTACGGCAACAGCCCATATAAAAATGTCATATAGATAAATAAGTTTAAAAAATTTATACGACATTTTAACACATGGGATAAAGTCATGAGAGAACAAATAAAAAAGGAAAAGAGGAACGAAAAATTATTATTTTTAATTAGGAGATACACATTACATTAGAAAGGCTACATATTTAGAAAAGGAATTTGTAAGGCCGTACATCAATATGGACTCTTGGGCAAAAAGATATAGTGCCACATTTTTGTGCCATTTTTATTCGCATTTTATGTCGTTTGTCAAAAGTGTCACTCTCTCAGTAAATTCAAATTCATTCGAGTACACATTGAGAAACGTGATATCCAAATATCATAGAATTGTTATTCGGGCGTGATATCCAATGCCATTTCAAATCAAAAATATTTTTGCTAAAATCCTGTATCTCCATCCGGCGAAGGACACGACGGAAAACAAACGTCACCGTCAGCACTGCCGAACGACACGGCTACATTGTCACCGACGCGACCTGTCCAACTATCATTATATATCGGCGGATATTTAATTTATGCTAAAATTCAAACACAAAACAGTCCATATCGAGTATGATTTGGGTTGAACCCGATTGCTAACCTAGCGATTATTCATTAGGTTAGGTTTTCTTTTTCATTTTACTATGACAAATAGAGTAAGAGCGGGCCAACCCCAAAACATTGCTATGGGTAAGTTCCATTTATTTCTTGCGAGAATATTCCCGTGCCTTTGGATTTGAGGGCTCTCAAATTCGTCAAAATTTGAGCCTCAAATTGACCCAATCTGCATCGGTCATTTAATTTAAAGCCCTAAAATTTGTAACATGTTCACTCCAATTTTTAGAACTCCCTCCTAAAATTTGAGTCTCAATTGGCCCAATCGCGCATGCATGGACAATAATCATAATTCACATGTTTGAGTAAGACCTTGCTCAGGAGACGTGTTGGGAACGAACCCCTGTATGACACGAACATTTTTCCAACTCTCTCAGTTTTTAGAGGTTAGACGATGTTCGCTCACATAAACCCTCCAAACTCTTATAAAAACTAAATAAAAATTTACTTTTATGAACTACTCTCAATCTAACTTCTTTCAACCTACATGCCAAGTATAGCCTAAGTAAGTCTCATCATGCATCATGCATCATGACCAGAGGTGGACTTTCAGTCGCACAATGTACAGGGATTTCGACTTTCATATAACTTGTGAATTACTATCGTTGACGAGACATTGAAGAGTAATCAATATCAGAATTTCCATTCACGTAAAAAACCAAAAGATGGCAGGTTTGGCTGTTTGATTTTGGAAGGAGACTCGCTAGTCGCATATTAGTAAAAGAATTTCTAAACTAAATATGGTGGAGAAGTGAGTTTGATTTACGGGTTTGTAGTGGGTCTCAAAAGCTTTGATTATGGGCTTTTAATGAAATCTCAAAATCAGCCTATGAGTCAGTCCATAAAGTTGCTAAATGGGCCCTGGCGATCCAATAAACCTGCTGCATCAGCCATCAGTCCATAAAGTTACACACCCTGCATGATTACCTTTCCTACTTAAGAAGCAGGAAGCAGCACATTATTGGGCTTTAATTGGACAATTGGGGGCTTTCTGGGCCTTCATCTCAATATTTTTTAAGAACACTCTAATTTTGGTCCACCCTTCCAAGTCCCCTGGCAAGGCGTGGGCTGTTAGTCCACCCATCTGGGTCCTCCACAGCATGGACTGGACCTAGGCCAAAACGTCAGGCCTGCAGGCCGTCATCCTCAACCCAACAATCATCCTCCCGGTCACATGAGGCTGTGTTGTTGATGCCAAGATTCAAACCCTGACACCATTTAACAACGGCCTAAGCAGGCAACGTTGCTAACCATTGGGTTGCAAATTTAATTTTGATTATATTTTTTTCAAGATATAAGATGTTCACACCCACATTTTCACCTTTCAATCAAGCAAAAACATAAATAAGAAACCTACATGCTCAAATCGTCATCATTTTCCTCATTGGGCAACATCGTCACTGAACAATGGTATCCTCTGACAATGTTCCCTCAGCAAATAATTAAGGTTATCACAATGGTGATCAGTTTTTAGAGTTGCGGTATATTTTATTTATTTTTTTCACTTTGAAATAATTGTAATTTATTATGAATTTGTCTTAGTGAGTTTATCATTAACTTGTGTATTGTTTTAATTATTGTGGGATGTTATCCATTTTTGGTGTTTTCTTCTGTGAAAATATCTTTTTGCTATGTTTTTTTTTGCCATCGAGTTGTATTTCTTATATAAATGTGTGACTTTTTAGTTCCTTAATGTATAATTAAATATTTTTTAAATTTATATAGGGTATAAATATACTGAGATATAATTGAAAAACTGTAGGATAGAAATAGAGCTCAACAATATATTCGTCTTTCAAAGGAATATGTTGGGCCTTCACCAAAGTGGCATGCATTAAAAAAGCAGATTGTTAGAGGAATTGTTTGAATATCTTAGCAATTACATTGCTTGTTTTTGGTAATACAAACATTATTTCCATGCGCCGATAAGCATAAACAGTAAAACTAGTACATAAAATACTCGCATCAGTAAGGATTGGGTAGTTCATTCATCACTTGGTAGAGCAGATCCAGATCATCATCATAGTACGGAGACAAAAATCCACCTTCAAAGCACGATTGGTGGGATTGATTATTGTACCTCTTATCAGTGACAAATGGTTCGGTCCAGAATTCTCCAGCACTCGTAAGTTCTCGACACATTTCCAGTATTGATCCGAGACTATCTCCTCCTGCAGCAGTATTGCAGTTTGTATCAATCAAAGATTCACAAATAGAGGTGTTGTTGGAGGAAAAACCACTGGGCGATGCCTCTTTTGGGGACAAAAGAGAGCTCTCTAGTATTATTAGGTTTAAAGGAACATCACAAATAATACTAGTGTTAGCCTCAGATTTGCCGCTGCTGTTTTGGGTGTGCGAATCAGCTTCACTTGATTGCAATCCAGCCTCCTGAGACATTGTGCGCTTCTTCAAGTGGGTGCGCCAGTGGTTCTTTATTTCATTGTCCGTTCTCCCCGGTAACCCATCGGCAATTTTAGACCATCTGCACCAAAGAGATTTTTGATAAAATACGCTTAGCTTCAAGAGATATATTAAAATCGAAACCTCATATCGCTACTGCTATTTTGTGTATGATCTAGATTACTTTTTTCCATGTTTTCCAAGTGATTTCATGATTAAATCCTCCTCTTCTTTTGTGTAGCTCCCGAGCTTAACATTCGGCCGGAGGTAGTTCATCCATCTTAGCCTGCAACTGTTGCCACATCTTTGCAAACCTGTTGAGAATGAGTAATTTATAACTAGTGTAAGTGTAGCATCTAGATCTTCATTTCTTGTTCTTAAATTTAGGAGAAACAAAGATAGATAATAACGTACCGGCAAGTTTGGGTAGCTCTCGCCACTTCTGGCCTCCATTTCTTTGAATGTAAGATCTTAACTTATCATCTTCTTCAGCACTCCACGCACCTTTCTTGACTCCATTTTTATCAAAGTGGGGAGCTCTCACCATTCCTTTCTATTCATTTAAGAATATACGAGGTCGGCTTAACCTTTATAACTACACTTAACACAATAATATCCATTACACTCTCCACCTGTATATATATATATAGTGATGGATAGATACTCTTGTCTTTACCCGATGTTCCAAACAAAAAGGATTAGGTTAAGATTATAGTGATGGATAGATGTTTGTCTTTACCCGATCTTCCAAATAAAAAGGATTATGTTAAGATTAGAGTGATTGATAGATACTTGTCTTTACCCTTGGAAATATAGGACATTCTACTGTTTATCAAACAATATAATTGTAAGCTTCGGATGAGGTGTCATGACACATCAATTATTTTTTCTCGAAATATCTAGCGACAAAGACTGGCCGCATAGCCTGGTAACAAAATAATCACTCTCTGACAATAAATTTAGAAAAATAAATTAGGTTTCAATTAACCGCAGCTTACTAATGTTAATTAACATCTTAGGCCTATATATTCCATGGTACAGAATAACACAGTAAAATATCGTGAGATATATATGCCTGAAAATACATATCAATTTTTGCATGATTAACCACTGCAAATCTACTTGATTATATAAAAATTTGAGATTTTCAAGAGTTATTAATGTGATTATGATTTCCGTCCATGATAATTATATACGACAAACATTAAAAGAGGCGGGGTCAGGAATTATTTTTAGAGTTACTATCAAATTATCTCTCTTTGATCCATTTGGAAAGTTTGGTGGGGTCGGAGGGTATCGTCTTTGAAATTTTTTTGGGTGCTATTCACAATAGTTCACCTCAGATGTAAGATATATGTGCATTGGATACATATGAGAATTTTTTGTGTTTTTATCATAAATTATATATATTACTCCCTCCGCCTCATTTTAATTGTCTCCTTCACTTTTTCCTCTGACACTAAAATTTTTTGTGCTCGTCAAATTTGAAGCAAATAATTTCTATTTGAAAGTATGAAACCAGAAATACAGTTAGATAATTTAATGACATATTTATTGATGTCCTATTCTTGAATAATAATAATAATAAACAATTTGTTGAGCATCTCCAATGGGTGATGTTTGTTGATGTGAATAAGTAATTTATAGGGACAGTGATTTGAAAAAATTGTATTGAAAGATGTTTAAAATGTGAGAAAAAATATGAAAATGTAAAAAAAAAAGTATGAAAGAGATGATGTTGATGTTTGATATTTGGAGTGTATGTAAATAAAAAATGAAAAATAATTATATTGAAATACGTGTTTTGTTTGCATGATTGTATGGATAGACTGTTTTATTGATGTGAATAAGTAAGTGAGACTCAATTATATGCAATAAAAGTGAAACCTAATTGAAAATTTGAAAATTTTGGAGAGTGTCTCCCACTGGGTATGCAAGAGGCTTGATGATTCATTGCATTATTAGTATTTTTGTAATTGATCAAATTGCAACTCAATTCAATAGTAAAGGTAAGAATTACAAGTTGGATCTTAAAAATTCATTTATCAGTCAACTCTTCAGCATTCCTCATTTCCTCTACATCAAAAACAAACATGTATGGCTACGTACTTTTCTTTATTGGAATCCCCTCCCCCGGATTTATTTAAAATAAATTGTGATGGGAATGCTCTGCACAACCCTGGTGATTATATATGGTGGAGGTGGTATTATTTGAAATCACTCTAGTAAGTTTCTGACTGGTTTCTCAAAATTTTATAGTCACAATCCTATCACTTATGCTGAAATGCAAGCTATTTTTTACAAGATCCCCTTGACTTTGAGCTTAGGATACCCAAACTAACTTGATTATCAAATATGATTCTTTGATTGTCATTAATGTGCTATATGATAGATTTAAATGTCCATGGCGATTAATGTATCTTAAAAGAAGCATTCAAACTTTGTGCTCCAGTTTACAAATTCAGTTTATTAATGCCTATAGAGAAGTTAATTAGAGTGTTGATGCTTTGGCTTCCATGGCGTCTTCTTCTAAAGCTCGCCATATTTTTCATAGGCATGAGTTCCTCCCTGTCAAAGTTCGATGTCTCATTCAATTGGATATCGTGCATTGCTTGAAATTAGATTTATGAAATAGTATGTTCGTATAATCTTTATCTATTAGTTTCAAGGAATATATTTGTCTAGGTTTTCTCAATTGTTGTTTTTCATTTCTCTTTGATGGATACGATGTTATGTCCCCACATTATAAGCCCCCGAAAAAATGACTTTTCTTTCGTCTTATGATTATAAAATTCTCTATTTTGGTAAAAAAGGGTACTGTTGACTATGTAATCTTTTGTTGCATTAATGCTATTGCTTTTAGGTGGGAGAGTACTTATGGAATCAACCCAAATTTGAAAGGAAAAAAAAATACTTGACTCATCAATAATATTCAAAGCAATAGAGACACACACATATATACAAAAAAATCACATATTTCATGTAGGTACTTGTAATTTTCTATATTTATCGTCAAAAAATATCAACAATACTGCGACCCCAAGCTAAGCAACAAAGAGAGGATTTCATATTTTGGCTATCCCTTTCGACATTTAAAATTTTTGTTTTTCCGTACTTAATTTCACATGCCATTGATCCATAATGTCAATGTCCAAGTTGTCCAGCACACATCAATATCTATGCAGAAGTCTTTTCTCGTGTGGTATTAAAACATGCGCTTAATTTTTGGAGTCTAACATATTTTTTTTAAAAAAATGGAAAAATATTATTCATATTCTGATCGATTTTATGAATCTAATGATATATTTTTTATTTTAAAAAATAAAATTTGACATAAAAAATGTACGATAATTTTAGATCATTTGATATAAAACACAAAAACATTTCATACATTTTTCATGTTGTATTTAATTTTTGTTTCGAACAAAAAATATATCGTTAGATTTGTAAAACTAATCAAGCAAAAATAACAATCAAAAAAATTAATTTGGAATCCAAAAATTAGGACCACATTTTAGGAGCATATGAGAGAAAATATTTTAGGGTGGTACTATATACACCCACCTACACTGACGTCTCGATTTTGGGACCTCGAGCCGCCTCTCGTTTATGGCAAAAAATGATTTCTATTTGAATTTGATAATTAATGCCACTGACATCTCGATTTT
Source organism: Euonymus europaeus (assembly GCA_963580455.1). NCBI lineage: Eukaryota > Viridiplantae > Streptophyta > Magnoliopsida > Celastrales > Celastraceae > Euonymus > Euonymus europaeus. The sequence continues at coordinate 2,836,976 of OY756964.1, forward strand.
GCAAAATTTCTCTTTGTTTTCTAGTGGCCATTTTACCCTTCAGCTCCTCCGTACCATTTTTAATCATATTTTCACTGTATAAAGTTCATTTCTTGTATTTCTTTTAATACTAATAATATTACAAAAAATATAAATGATTTTATACATTTACTGGGCAACTTTCATTGGACTAAAAATTTATTTTTCATTGAATAGGACCGATTTAGTATCACTTAAAAGGAAAGTTGGTATTGATATGTTGCCGTAATTAGAAAGTGGGTTGAGGGTAAAACTGTCAAACAATGACATGTCCAAAAAATATACATTTCTCCCCGCACATACAGTCTAGTTGGTTTTGATTAAATTTCTTTATTTTATATGATTCTTTTTTGAAACATGTGAAATTAGATGTACAATAAATTTATTTGTGAAAAATAAATATGTGATAAATTATGTAAAAAATGTCTATTTTTGAAAAATAAATTAGTAAATAATCTAACTTTTAATGTACAAATATAAATTAGATTTGAATAGTTGATAGCGGACCCCACACATACAGTCTTACATGACAACACGTCACCGTATAAAATATAATTATTTTTAATAATAAAAAAAAGAGCAAAAGGGGATGAAGATCAACGTCATTCTTTAACACATGTCATCTTTTTAGAGGCCGGAATTTTTGCTTCGAGATTCATTACCATGATTTTCGGTACTCTAAAGTGTAGGGTGGATGCACCCAGTAACTAGACTGGGGGCATTTATCCCCACCCAAAGAGATAATAGCCAGCTTTTCTTTCTCGGGTTCCATGTGACTTGTGAGTGGGCATCACAAGCTCAATTTCACGCGTACAATGTAATTGTGGTAAAGATAAATAATACTCGTACACAAGGCTTTTATAATAGAAGGAATCAACGACATGTATGGTGTGCACATATTTATCCCACATAATATATGGAGAGTTTATTTTTCATGATTTAAACATATAATTTTTTTATGTTTTAATCTACCACTAAATCACATATACGAATATAAAAGTAACTACAGGTCGAAACCTAATTCACTGAGCAAGCTCAACTACTATATGTCAAAGCTAAACTCACTAAGTTAGAAAAATGTCATGCTCTAATACCATGTTTTAAATCCCAACACATCAAAGATAATTGTTCGCTTTGTGTTTTGTCCGATTCTCATGGATATATCGAGCTCACACGATTTGCTCCTCCTTAGCCTAGAACTACATGCCAAAACCAAACTTACTTTTCTCATACAATAAAAATTCTATATGGTCATAACGATGGGACCAAACTAATTATATTACTATGAGAATGTTATAAATTAATATAAGTGTAGTTACAAAAATTGTTGTTTTGATTTAGTTATCCTCGGTGAGTGGAATAGACTACAAAAGTGTATGCAATACATTAATAATTAATTAATACATGCAAAATTCAATTTATAAACATTGATAAAAAGAGATAGACATAGTTTAAAAAATAGTACATATATCTTTGTAGTGTTGAGAATATGCAAAGTCGTCATCTTAAAAGTCTAATTTCGAATTCTCTTTGATGTTTTTTTTTCTTCCATGTAAATTCTATAAATATATTATACTATAACACAACCCAAACAATTTGCTATTCCATTTCACCCAAATTTGGTGGTCCATTCCACGTGGAATGAACTATTAAATGACTAACATGTCCCTCTATGCTATCAGTTTTTACATATTTTTATTGACTTATTAAGCATATAAAATAATAATTTAATAAGTTAATTTTTTTGACTTATTAGTGTCCATGAAACATATAAAATAATAATGTAATAAGTAACAAATAATATATTTTTTGGAAATGGCAAAATAACAGTACTGCACATATTACTAGTAAATGATAAAATGGACACGACACATATTTCATTTCCATTTTCAAAGCAGTTTTTCATATATATCAAACGTGATAATCAAAATCTTATTCTCATTTTCATTCTCACTCAAACCATTATACATACCAAACGACTAGAGGTAAGTTCCTTAAGACGAGACCTACAAAAATTATAACCAATTACAATGTAAAGTTTATTGTTATTTATAATTAGCCCAGGTTGAGACCATAAATGTTTTATGACTATATAGTTGTTATTCTTATACATAGTATCACTATAATATTTTTTTTTCTGCAATAGAGATTGGATTACCACATCTTTTCGACATGGGTTTCCTACCATAATTTTAGCCTAAATTAAATATACTTGCACACTGTAAACCCCGTCAAATGCAATGGTAAAAAGTTAATGGAGATATAATTATATATGAAAATGTATGTTTTTATTGGTATAGTTGTATTGAAATTAATATATGTTTTGTTGATGTGGCTGAATATGTAACTTGATTTTTGAATAATAGAAGTGAGACTGAATATTAATTTTAATTGAAAAATGATGAAAGAATCAAATGTTAGTGACTTAACTAATGAAAAATTAAAAATTTATATTGAGAGATGTATTTTATTAATCAGTTATATTAAAAAACATATTTTTGCTAACGTTGATATGGATGTGTAATCATTTTTTATGCAAGGGAGATGATACACAACTGTAAAATTAATTGATCTCACAAGTCACATCTGTTTGTCGCTTACTCGCTTACTCTTAGTGGGCCAACTCTGATCCACTGCAGCCCACCTCTATATTAATGTTCGGCCGAGAGGAGCTTGAGACATCTGTTTGTCGCTTACTCGTTACTCTTAGTGGGCGAACTGTGGTCCACTGCGGCCCACCTCTATATTAATGTTCGGCCAAGAGGATCTTGTACTGTGATCATCATCATCAATTGTCATTAGCCTGTACTATGTAAAGTCAGAAATCCATCACACTCGAAACAAATAAATAGCAAAAGCGACCCCAGCTCCTCCCTCACTCCTTCAACCTTGCCGTAGCTCCTGCGCCACATGTTTTTGGCATTTTGTTTTCCTAAAGTAAAATCTAGCTAGTTTCCTCTTGAATAATCCAAGATATGTCGATATGTGTATTTTTATTATAGAAATATCATACGACAATAGAGATAATTAAAACAAAATGTACGATAATTACAATAGAAAAATTTAATGTAAGAAACTTCAAATACGGGAGAAAATATGGCTATTGTCAAAAAAAAATCAAGAGAAAATTTTCATTATGTAAAAAATTTGTACAACTCTGTAATAACAATAACTTTCTCACGCCATAAAACCTAAGCAAAATCCAATAATAGAAACTTTTATTCTCTTTCAATGCTCACCAACACACAATCCTAGAAGTTTCCCTTTTTCACACCCTTAAAATACTCGTGAAAATTTATATATAGCATAGCATAGCAAAGTCTCAAAAGTCTATTCTATCAAATAGTACTTCTCCAGCATGATTTCCATTATAAATATGATATTAATTACGTTCTTATCTAGAAATCAACTTGAAAAATTGTTCCTTCAAAACATGGATTCATATTAATTTGGCTAAACGTGGAAAAGTACATATTAATTTGGCTAAACGTGGGGTGGCGCATTGTCCCCCTTGGTTGTAGAAATTAATTAGCCACTGCGAAAAGCTGATCCATAACCAGAATTGTACCTCTGATCATGTGTAATCAATGTAGAGACAGACTCCAGAGTCTAATTTAAAATTATTGGGCTTAAATCGGACAATTGGGAACTTTCTGGGCCTTCCTCTACGTGGCCTTTAGAGGAATATGTTGGGCCTTCATCAAAGTTGAATTGTTTGAATATCACAGCGATTACATGGCTTAATTGATTATGTTCACTAGTACATAAAATTCCCGCATCAGTGAGGATTGGGTAGTTCATTCATCACTTGGTAGAGCAGATCCAGATCATCATAATAGTACGGAGACAAAAATCCACCTTCAAAGGACGATTGATTATTGTACACGTTATCAGTGACAAATGGTTCGGTCCAGAATTCTCCACCACTCGTAACTTCTCTACACATTTCCATTATTGATCCGAGACTATCTCCTCCTGCAGCAGTACTGCAGTTTGTACCAATCAAAGATTCACAAAGAGAGATGTTGTTGGAGGAAAAACCACTGGGCGATGCCTCTTTTGGGGACAAAGGAGAGCTCTCTAGTATTAGGTTAAAAGAAACATCACAAGTACTACTAGTTTTAGACACAGATTTGCCGCTGCTGTTTTGGGCGTGCGAATCAGCTTCGCTTGATTGCAGTCCAGCCTCCTGAGACCTTGTGCGCTTCTTCAGGTGGGTGTGCCAGTGGTTCTTTATTTCATTGTCCGTTCTCCCCGGTAACCCACCGGCGATTTTAGACCATCTGCGCGGAGAGACAGATACATATATATCAACGACTCAATTATATATATAGTTAGTGCATATATATCGCAACTGCTATTTTGTGTATGATCTAGATTACTTTTTCCCATGTTTTTCAAGTAATTTCATGATTAAATCGTCCTCTTCTTTTGTGTAGCTCCCGAGCTTAACATCCGGCCGGAGGTAGTTCATCCATCTTAGCCTGCAACTCTTGCCACATCTTTGCAAACCTGTGAAGAATGAGTAATTTATAACTACTGTACGTGTAGACATCTAGATCTTCATTTTTTTTTCATAAATTTAGGAGAAACAAAGATAATAACGTACCGGCAAGTTTGGGTAGCTCTCGCCAGCTCCAGTGACCATAGTTTTGAATGCAATATCTTAACTTGTCATCTTCTTCAGCACTCCAAGCACCTTTCTTGACTCCATTTTTATCAAAGTAGGGAGCTCTCACCATCTCTTTCTATTTTATTTAAGCATATATGCGGTCAGGTTAACCTTTATAACTACACATGACACAACATCTACACACTCTACACTATACACGACCACGCCTATAATTGAAGCACACTTTTCTGTATGAAAGCAGAAATACAGTCAGATCATTTAAAGACATATTAATTGATGAGCAAATCCAACCATTCATTCCCCTAATTGATCCCATTTCTATTGTACAAAAATATATTTCTGAGTTACTTAAATTAGGATATTGAAGAGTAGTTATTGTATATCTTACTTGATTTTAAGTAAGAAGTAATTAGGAGGGTAGTGTGGGGAATAATTTATCCCCTACTCTATTCTACTCTCATTAAGTCATAATTGTAACCCCTTAATTTGTTGGTTATGAGGGTAGAGTAATGGATAAGTCATTTAAATGTTTAAATTATTTAATATGTCTTACTCTATGTTACTCTACCTATTATCCAAACAAAGTTAATAATTTATACTTTAATTAACTCTTTTTTTTTATGAAAGATGACGGTACCTCTGAAGTTTATTAATTGTCTCACTTATGGTGGAGGAATACCTTGGTTACATTAAACAAAATAACAATCTCCAATAAACTGAAAATTGATAACAATACAAACAAAGACATGCTACGCCTGTATCCCCAAAACAACCTCCACCTCCACAATATGAGTACTACCTCAAGAATTTCACCTCCTGGATCACACCAAAGCATGAGACCAAAAGCTCTCCATGGAGAATTCTCCACCAAGACAAGCAAAAGAGTAAAGAATACATGCCTTGCACCAGCCAAAGAAAGGCCAAGTAGGATGCCATGTAAACTCTCTCTCTCCATGCTTAAAGATAATAAAATACTTTAATTAACTCTTACACCATCTAATAAACGTAGAATTTTATTTAATTATTCTACTTTACTCTACCTTATTTAATTCTCCTTTACACTACTCTATTTAACCCTTCTTTTTTTTTTATCCAAGAAAGCCCTCATTACAATCTCATTAGCAAAACACGTCATGCAATATAAAATCGTTATTCAAATATCTACTTTTGCATTCCCTCATTCATTCTTCAATAAAATTATACTAAAATTAATATTAAATTTTACATATTTTAGAACATGTCAAATTATATATTCAGACACGTCAATAAAATATATATCTCAATACAGTCACATTTATAAAAACATACATTATCGTATATTATTTATTCCCCTAAAACACGATCATTGCAGTTGCTATGAGAACAATGATGATGTAAGCATGCGTACGTAAGGGCGGATAACTCATTGCGTTTTGAGGCACGTGCGTAAAATGGTCACTATCGTTTGTGTTATTGGCTTAGGGGTCCATATTCATGTACCTGTCAAAGCCATGCATCCGGATATAATTGAATGGCGTAGAAAAAGGCAGCATATCCTGCTTAATGCAGATTTTGATCATGATTTAATAACGAAATCAGTTGCTTTTGATTAGTATAAGTACTGTTGCCCCAAAACCAATCTCCACAAACCTTAGATCAACTTTCCTCCCGTCACCAATTCTCAATTCAATATCCCTCCAACCAACCCTATCCATTCCGTCCATAAGTGGCGAATTTTTTTTGTAGCGAGACAAATGACATTAAATTATTAGTTGGAATAAAATAAATATTTATATAATTTTTTTAATGATGGAGATTAAATCATTTAATTTAATGATAGAGATGATGATTATTTTTGTACAGTTATTTGAGAGGACTGTTTTATAATTCAGCCCCAAATGACATAACTCTTCAACTGTTGAATACAAAATCCATCAACATTTATGTTAACACAGCACATCTCTTAAAGACTCTCACTACGAAATATTAAATACACAAATTATGTTTACATCGATGTTTGTCGACATTTAAATCACCGATACGCGTAACATGGATATACGCCTAATGTGAAATTATACTTGACTCAAAGCAACAACGAGGATTTCATGTTTTGGCTATCCCTATCCACATTAATTAAGATGTTTGTTTTTCCGTGTTTAATTTCACATGCCATTGACTCATAATGTCCAAGTTGTCCCCACCCACACACACATATATATGTATGTACATACAATTTTTTCTTATCTGTCTTTAGGTGTAAAGCTGTAAAAAATTAAAAGGATAAAATTAAAACCGATCGAAATTGAACTGATTGGTTTTTTAATTTTTTTGGCCCAAGATTTTAAAAAAAATTTGAAAAAATTATATTTGTATTCTGATCGATTTTAATAATCTAACGATGTATTTTTTGTTCAAAATAAAAAATAAAAATTAATATAAAAAGTGCATGATCAAGATTTTAGATTATCTAATATAAAAGACAAAATATTTCACACTTTTCAGGTAGTATTTTATTTTATTTTTTTGAAAAAAAAAGTATTGTTAGATTTGTAAAACTAATTAGATTAAAAAAAATAAAAAATTATTTTGGATTGCAAAAGTAATCCAAAAATATAAAAATATATATATACACACACATTTTTAAAGAAAAAGAAATGATATCAACCTCAACCGTTGATGTAATATGGAATTGCGTTTCAACTTTAAGGTAATTTAAAAAGTTATTGTCATATATTAATAAATCGTGGATTCTCCAGGAAGAACTAGCTAGAGGTAAAAAATAAAAAAATATAAATGGGATCCATTGGTTTTGATAAAAGAATTAGGTGTTAAAGACTGAAGAAATCTGGGCACAGACGGGAAGCCATCCGAATGGCAGGTGTGCACGAGAAGCAGCGGGGCATACATATGTGCACTTGCCCGGACAGCTGACCGTAAATCGCAATTCGGACTAGTTTTATTTCTACAAAAGGAATTTATGTTGAAGAAACACGTTTTCTAAGTTGGTATGTACTAAGAATATAATTGATATCATATTTATAATTGAAAATGTTTTGGAGAGTGACTCTTTGATGTGGTAAAAGTTCAAGACTCTTGTATTCTATAAATATTAATAAACGGTTCGTGTGGGTTTTAAGGATGTGAAAATGATAATTTTTTAGGGGTTTTGTGAGCTGTGAGAGAGACTAACAGGTTTTATTTTCCGATTTTGTCTAGGTTTCACGGTGAAAGAAGCTTGTGACTGTGTGATTCTATAACTTTTCTCCATAATGAATTTTTTTTCTTCCATTTATCTATTGACAACAGCCGTGAATTTTTACTTCTTGTCTAAAAAATTTCAAGTAAAATTCTTTTATTGTGATTATTGTACGTTTCTTTTTAATTTACCCCATTATCGTATGATATTATGCAATAAAAATCTGTTAATTTTTTCAACCTTATATATATAAAAACAAATCTGGGATTATTCAGGAAGAAACTAGCTAGAGCCTAGAGGTTAAAAGTAAATAAATAAATTTGACTTCAGGAATACAAAATGCCAAAAACACGTGGCGCAGGAGCTACGGCAAGGTTGAAACAGGGGCCGGGGTCGCTTTGGCTATATTATTTGTTTGGAATATGATAGATTTCGACTTTAGACAGTACAGACAATTGATTTATGATGATAACAGGACAAGCTCCTTGTTGGCCGGACAAAATATAATAAACGTTTTTTGTCCTTTTTCCTTCTTTGAGTTTTTTAATGACGTAGGTAAATTCATACTTCAAATTAAGATATGCTAAATTTAGAAAGTAAATTAGGATATGATTAACTACTGCAAAACCTACTTAATTATATCAAATTTTGAGATATACAAGAGCTATTAATATGATTATGTCCATGCAACAATACAAAATGCCAAAAACTGGCTTAAGAGCTACAACAAGGTTGAAGGAGTCGACTCATTGGACTCGAAACAATTGAAATGGTGCGAGGGTTTAGTGCAAGTCACACATTCAATCATATCAATAAAATACGTATTTTAATATATTCATCGCCCCAGTAAAAAAAAACACACGTATTCTAGCGTATCTTGTTTCCAAGCAATTGATTGATAATCACAGGAATGACTACAATTGTATGATCAGATGGTATCAAAACTGAACACCAACTAAACCCAATTTAATTTAGGTTGTGATAAAAACAATGTACGCTTTAGTAGCCCTGGCTCCACCTTGGGCCAGATAACATGAAAGAGGGCTCTCCCTATAGTTGGCCCACAATTGTGTGCATATTTATGTAAAGCCCAAATCTAAATGTACGGCAACGGCCCATATAAAAATGTCATATAGATAAATAAGTTTAAAAAATTTATACGACATTTTAACACATGGGATAAAGTCATGAGAGAACAAATAAAAGGAAAAGAGGAACGAGAAATTATTATTTTTAATTAGGAGATACGCATTACATTAGAAAGGCTACATATTTAGAAAAGGAATTTGTAAGGCCGTACATCATTATGGACTCTTGAGCAAAAAGATATAGCGCCAAATTTTTGTTCCATTTTTAGTCACATTTTATGTCGTTTGCCAAAAGTGTCACTCTCTCAGTAAATTCAAATTCATTCGAGTACACATTGAGAAACGGGATATCCAAATACCATAGCATTGCCATTCGGGCGTGATATCCAATGCCATTTTGAATCAAAAATATTTTTGCTAAAATCCGGTATCTCCACATCCATTAACTCCGGCGAAGCACACGACGGAAAACAAACGTCACCGTCAGCACTGCCGAACGACACGGCTACATTGTCACCGACGCGACCTGTCCAACTATCATTATATATCGGCGGATATTTAATTTATGCTAAAATTCAAACACAAAACAGCCCATATCGAGTATGATTTGGGTTGAAACTTGAAATCCCCGATTCCTAACCTAGCGATTATTCATTAGGTTAGGTTTTCTTTTTTCATTTTACTATGACAAATAGAGTTTGAGCGGGCCAAGCCCAAAACATTGCTATGGGTGCCCAAGTTCCATTTATTTCTTGCGAGAATATTCCCGTGCCTTTGGATTTGAGGGCTCTCAAATTCGTCAAAATTTGAGCCTCAAATTGACCAATCTGCATCGTTCATTTAATTTAAAGCCCTAAAATTTGTAACATGTTCACTCCAATTTTTAGAACTCACTCCTAAAATTTGAGTCTCAAATTGGCCCAATCGCTCATGCATGGACAATAATCATAATTCACATGTTTGAGTAAGACCTTGTTCAGGAGACGTGTTGGAAACGAACCCCTCCGAACCCCTGTATGACACGAACATTTTTCCAACTCTTTCATTTTTTTAGAGGTTGGACGATGTTCACTCATATAAACCCTCCCAACTCTTATAAAGACCAAATAAAAATTCATTTTTATAAATCACTCTCAATCCAACTCCTTTCAACCTACATGCCAAGTATGGCCTAAGTAAGTCTCATCATGCATCATGCATCATGCATCATGCATCATGACCAGAGGTGGACTTTCAGTCGCACAATGTACAGGGATTTCGACTTTCATAGAACGTGTGAATTACTATCGTTGACGAGACATTCATACCGACTAGTACGGACAAAAGAGAAAATATCATGTGACGAAACAAGGTCGAAGAAACCAAAACGCACAAAATTGTATCGTTTGGCATTCATTATATATTATCGAGGACCCCTAGGTGTGTACTTAAGAAAGAAAAAATAATAATCAATGTCCACATCACTTTATGTGCTTTGTTTTATACTACTCTCGAGCTTTTCATCTTCCGTCGCATAGTAATTAATTAACAGCAATTTCGTTTCCTCGCACTTATTTTCCATTTCACACATAATTTCGATTAAGTTGACGATTTATTTCCCCAAATTTTACGACAAGGAAAAACTCGTAATAACCCGCGAATCATATATATACCAAAAAAATCACTAATTAGGTGATGTGATTTCATGCACGAACTTGATAAGAACCAACCCTACGACCTTCGAGGAATGAATGCTCTCTCAAGCAATTAGGTGAATTAAGATTTAGATTTCATGAAAATTGACAAATTTATAAAATCAGAGTGGGTAGCCTTTTAATTAATTTGATAATTGAGCTTAGTCATCTTACTCCTAAGACTATATAATAATTAGCAACACATTTATAGAAGTATTATGCCTAATAAAGAATAATTAAAGAGGGAAAATGAAGTTCATAATTATTTCCTGTGAGTGTCAAAAAACAAAATGTTGACATCAAAAGTACGTAACCCAAAAGTCAAATCACCGATGCCATAACTATTTGTCTTGTGATGAACGAATGAATGGTCCAAATCGGTTTTTAAATTCACATTAATTTTTGAAAACTAGATGAACGAACCACACAACGATGTCCACGTGCATATGTAGACGATTTCTCGTGGGAACACGTTGACCCCAATCAGACAATACTATTTGATGCCCCAAGCCCCAAGGCAACAAAGACCATTCACTCACCTCGACCAACGACCAACTGCCAAGTAGTTCTCGTTGGGCCAGTCCGCCATTAATGGGCTTTGTGTGGGTTTTTAAGAAGTGGGCTTATTTGCTTACCCGTCAATTTGTTTTTCCAATTACTCCTGCTTTTCAAACATATTATATTAAGCAAATAAAGCCAGAATCGCACATTGATGAGCATGCAAGACTGACTAATTAAGGTCGATTTTTTTTTTTGGAATAAGGTTGCTAAGTATGTACATGCCATATCAATTAACACTCAATCAAAAGAGTAGTTCTAGCTCCTGGTTGTTTAAGGTTGTTATGTTATAAAAAAAAAGACTTAAAAAAATGATAATTTGATGCCCATTCGTCTCTATCATTTACTGTGAACTTATTATATACAAGTAATAGGTAAACACGTAAGTACGACTCAGTAAAATCAAGTATATTAACTAAATGAATGGTGTATAATAAACAACTGACAAATAATTCCTCCAATTAGTTTATCAACCCAAAAAAAACCCAATTAGTTTATGGAAGATGAAATAATGAGTGAGAGAATTATAATGTGGTTGATGATGATGATGGTGCTAATTACATATCTGAATTCTGAATCAATCGAAGATTGGGCAAGAACAATGTATAATTACAAGCTTAATAAACTCCACAACTACATGCAGACTGGACATACACAGACACAAACATATATGGAAATTAAGTTACGAGGTAATTATAAGAAGAGACAACATTTATTGCCGAATTATCTGCCCGTACTAATATATGGGTATGCGTCCATACAACCTTATAATTTGTCTGATCAGAAAATGAAGATAAAACTATACAAATCCACTTCTGACACAGTAACTAGCTATCATTTCTGGTTTCTCCAAAAGGGCACGAGAACAGAAGGCGAAAAATACGGTGCTTGATGGAGGTGATCTTGATTTTTAGTAGAAAGCATAAGGGCATAAAAATTCCTGATCAAGATATGGAGATAGAAATTCTCCAGCAGGTTCAACCAGCGATGCCAGGAAGTGATCATTTGAATGGTTATACAAGTTATCTGGCACAAATGGTTCTGTCCAGAAATCTCCGCCGCATGCCTCCCATAAATCGAGCTGCGGGTCTTGTCGAATCAAGTCCGAACTTGTCTCTACTGCAGCCACAGATGATGAGGCTAATTCCTTCCCTGATTCTTGCACTACTACTGAAGAAAACGTCGAGCTTTCAAGAATTTCAACAGCACTTGCAGTATTTTGACTGGTGTCTTTGTTTTGCCTCAGTTTCTCTTCTCTATTTGTTTCAAGGCTATTTGATCTGGCCATGGCCGTCTTTTGTTTCTTGAGGTTGGTGTGCCAGTAGTTCTTGATCTCATTGTCGGTTCTTCCGGGTAATTGTGCAGCAATGGCGGACCATCTGCTCGTGAGAATAAGATTTCTTTTTAGTACTCGCGCGATCATATATATATATATATATATCGTATACCCCAGTTCGGATTCAATTTCTCGACTGGGGAAAGAATTAAACGAAAGATCACTACTTACTTATTCCCCACTGATTCCTGTAATCTAATGATGGTTTCCTCTTCTTCTTTAGTGTAATTTCCTCTTTTCACATTTGGCCTCAAATAATTCATCCATCTCAATCTGCAACTCTTCCCACACCTCGATAGACCTGTAAACCAAAGTATATATTACATGTCTGTCATTGAATTAACCAAACCGTATCGTAAATAAACAAAATTGTTGTCACTGCAGGAAAGCAAGATATATCACTCACCAGCAAATTTGGGAAGTTGGCGCCAATTCCAGCAGCCATACCTAGTAACATAAGCTATTAGCTTTCTATCTTCTTCTTGTGTCCAAGTACCCTTCTTCAGTCCAGTCTTGTCACAGGAAGGAGTTCTCATTCTCTCTCTCTCTCTCTCAATATTCAATAGTCCAACTCCAAGTCCTCCCTTTTTCTGGAATAATTAAACCTTTAATGTCATGGGCCATTTATACCATAACAAAACTGGACTTGGACCAAAACGTGTATCATACCTCATTTACAATTGTTTGTTTCCTTTTTTTGTAGGTTGTCCACAAGTTGTTCATTAAAGAAAGCAGACATTTTTTTTAAGGCTTAGTTTTTGTTTCACTAGATTTATGTTTATATCATATCATACCTTGTTATTTACTAAAATGCCCTCCCTCATTACATCTAATCATCACAACGTCACACACTAGCTACCAGCACAAACAACTGGACACGTCAGAGCACATGCAATGAGGTGTGTTTAATGAGGACATTAAATATTGTTGAAATGTGTGTTTTTGTTGATGTGGCTGTATTGGAAGATGTGTTTTGTTGATGCGGTTATATTGAAATATGTATTTTGGTGGGACTAACATTGATTTTTGTGTAGTTTTGTTGTGAAAATGATGTAGAAAAGAAAAATAGTTGGTTTGAATAATGGATAAATAAATAATTGTATTGGAAAATGTGTTTTGTTGATGTGTCTGTATTGGAATATGTGTTTTGTTGATATGACTGTTATTGGTAGATGTGTGTGGTTTGAAATTTTGTGTGATAAAAGTGGGATCCACAAATAATTTTAACGGGGACAACGATATTAAACCATTACATGTGCTCTCACAGTAAGCCAGAATAGTTTCTGGCCAGTAATTATCAAATGTGAACAAATTATTATCTGCACTTAATTGTAATTTTAACAACAACAAAAGAAAAAGGCTAACTCATTTACAAGTGCCGTAAGAAAACACGGAAATAAAAAAAATGGACATGCATCGACCACGTAAGGGTCCCAAAAAAAATCGATTTCATGTTGGATAATATAAAGTATTTATAAAATACTTACATGTTCGAATCGGATTGATTTATATTTTTATACGTATTTGATTGATCACATTTAAATTAATTTCGTTAAAAATGGTGCACATTATATTTTCGTTACCGTGAACAACAGATAGTACATCAGAAGTTGAAGTCGGAAAGAAAGGAGCATGTTTCACAAAAAACCAGACATTCATTAAATATATGGCCACTCGTCAGGGAGTCACGTGGATCACAACTAGTCTACTAGCAACAACAAAATAGTGAAAACATATATCAAGCGTTCATATTTGAGCAAATTGCGTGTCTAACGTGGTCAGATCCCACGCATGATCTAATCACCCAGTGATCACAATTAATAAATTTGATTAATTAGTAATTTTAACTCAATTCATATCAAGTGCAGTCAAAGTTGCCTTGAATTGTCTTTTAAAAAATATGTCAACGAGGAGGCTCCCAAGACCAAAGACAGAAGTCAGGAGGAAGGACACAATTAAGAAAATAAATGGGGATGTCTTATTTTGTCTGCCATTTTTAATCCAAATATTTGATGTAGCTTCCTGCCTTTCAATGGCTTTAGGATAAAAAGGTATGGATAAAGCTTCTGTTATGAATCTCTCTGTAGATACGGTTAGTCATGACGACACGCTATTGACGGTCGTGATTGGATGGTTCAAAATGACATGAACCCACTAAATTCATATGCTTTTTTTTATAAAAAAAATAGCAATATTAATATATTATAATAAATAATTATTGTTTGCTAAAAATAAAAAAATAATTCATGTGGTTGACAACGGCATGACTTTCATGAAAATCGTTGCCAACAACAATTTCTATTTTAATTTTTTTATTATTAACGTTATTGTCAACAATGTTATGAGGAATAATTTTTCAAAAACAGTAATTATAAAAATTAGTGTTTAGCAGTTCCACAAGTAATAGTTATGTATAGGGTGTACACATCTAAACGAAAATAAAACAACATATAATGAAAACTTATATCACACCAATCGATGGTGGAGGGTCATCCCTGACGAAATCACCATTCAACAATGGCTCGATGGGAAGCTTCTCCGGACGACGTGTGTAGCCTCTCCCAGAACCACAATTGCATAAGCACAACACACACTCCATTTGTCTGGATCCATTCAGGCAACCTCGACATAAGTTTATGTATAGTGTGGCGAGAACTGCAACATTGGTAAGAAGTGAAGAGGCATATCGTCACCCGTAGTATGAGTGAACAAGATACCCCCGGACATAGTCATAATGTAACCTCTAGCATATTGTATATAAACCTGTTCAAGGGCAAGATCAGCTGGTAGGTGTCCAACCCCAAATGTTTTCGTTTGCCATCTCTATGACATGGAGACACCCGATCGATCCTAGAGGGTGTGAGACACCGAGTAGTTGCTGCATCACAGAAACCCAATCATGCACAACAGTATCTGGTAACAAGAAGTCCGTCACCTGACAACCCAAACAAAAGTCCTACATACTAAAGAGCAATGACCTTCTCCCCCACATATAAATGAAAAGAATGAGTCTCTCGTTGCCATCGCTCAATCAATGCAGCCAGTAGAGCATGATGCAACTTGATATTTTCGATTCGTTTCACCTCGTAAAACCCAACTAGGATGGCATAAGGCGTAACACCCGGATGACATAGCCATAGATTTTGCTATCGAAATACCATCACCTAGTGGGTATTATGGCCACTCCATATGACCCTCCAGCAGTAGTAAAATAGAGGGATCCACTGAATCAGGATGTTAATTTCTCTTAATCTGACCGATTGAACTCTGTACTTGACTTGAGGAACGATTACCTCGTGTGGAAGAAGTGTGACCACCTCTAGTATGCACGGTATATGTAATCTATAACAAACTTGTCATTTAAATAAATTCAAGAATATTTTTCCAAATAAATTAAAAACCCAATTTCAACACTGCTACCATTTCAACTCAACCCAATCTACACCAATCAATAATATGCGAAATAACCCCAAAAGATTACATCAATCTATCTGCCGACACAACCCAATAATAAACCAAAATATGAAGCAATTTTTAGGCAAAACAAATATAGGAGCATATTTGAGTATCATTCCATATAAGACATATCATATATAGATGGGACCACAAAATACAATCCGGTTTCACAAACAAAAAAAAACAATTTTTTTTTCTTTCCAAAAAGGACCACATCTCATTTTCGGGTATAAAACTCTTGCAAGGGTTAAATTCCATTTCGGGTATGAATCATACCGGGTATTGTTAGGATATAAAAATCCCACATCGGTCCTGAGGGATTCTGTATCCAGCATATAAGCTGGTGCATGTCTTTAACTTTGTGTCCAGCCTTTTCATATGGGGGGCTGGGAACTGTCATGGCCCATTGGGCCGAGATGGTGGGGAGGCTGGGGCTGGGTTGTGCTGTACTTAAATTTTTTGACATGGTATCAGAGGAGGTATGCATTCGTCCCCGGTAAAAAGTCCACTCGTGGGCCTTGGGCAGGTGTTACCTGATATCCAGTTCACGAGTGCGGGGAAGTGTTAGAACATAAAAATTTCACATCGGTCCTGAGGGATTCTGTATCCAGCATATAAGCTGGTGCAGATCTTTAACTTTGTGTCCAGCCTTTTCATATGGGGGGCTGGGAACTGCCACGGGCCGAGATGGTGGGGAGGCTGGGGCTGGGTTGTGCTGTACTCAAATTTTTTGACAGGTATGGTGGAGGATAGAGGTGATGTCGTCGCTGGCGATGAAGGAAAGTCCGGTGCGACAGCTTGTTGGAAGGACGAAAATTCAAAAACCGGGTTTATGGAGTGTTTACTCTTTCGGTTGGATTATCAGTCAGAATCACAACTCTCTTGATCCAGGTTTTTGAACACTATTTTTAACTGTTGAATTTGATACGTCATTGATATCAACTATGTCTGAATAGCCCTCCCTCTCCGCAAAGTGTCGAGTGTTTAGTAGTTCTCTTAAGAATGAGCCAAAACCACTCAATGAATCTTGGATGTTGACTTGCGATTCAAGATTTGAAATTACTGGGGCACAGTCACCTAGCGGTGGTTTAGGAGTAGATCCCCCAATTTTTTATTTTTTATTTTTTATTTTGTAATTATTTGTATGACATAAAATAATAACTAGTAATAATTTCATATAATAAACTATTACATCAAATTTTATTATGAAATCTATATTTTGTTTATAGTGAGTTAAATTGGATTGAAATGAGTAGATAGTAGGAGAAATGAGAAATCCAAATCTAATAAAAATAGGGTTAAAAAAAGATTAATCGTACTAACCTAGACCTAAGCTAGATAATAATAGAAGGCACAACGTCAGACGATCGAAGACTCCAGTGTCAGGCGACAGTAGGCAGAGTTTGTAAATCGTAGATTCTAAATTGTTAGATGTAAATGTGTAACATGTTATATTTTTAAAAAAATTAAGTGTTCGAAAAAAAGGTAAAATACAACATTAGATTCAAATCATTTATATTTTTAATTTTTTATAATTTTTTTAACCCTCAATTATTGGGACTCAATTATAATTTAACGCTCAATTATTATTTTAAAAATCCATCTAAACTACTCTCTCCATCCCATTTTAATTGTACCCTTCACTTTTTTACACAGTTTAAGAAAAATATTTAATTCTCTTTC
The DNA here is from genome assembly GCA_963580455.1 of Euonymus europaeus. Taxonomy (NCBI): domain Eukaryota; kingdom Viridiplantae; phylum Streptophyta; class Magnoliopsida; order Celastrales; family Celastraceae; genus Euonymus; species Euonymus europaeus. The sequence continues at coordinate 2,854,596 of OY756964.1, forward strand.
AATTTGACGTTTATACCCTTATTTATAATGTGCATGATTATTGAAGTTAGTTGTTGAGCTTTTCAAATTAAGGGTAAAATGAGAAAAATAGTAAAAAGTAACTATCATTAATTAAAATAGACATACATTTTGAGACATCTCAAAAAAGAATAAAAGACAATTAAAATGAGATGGATGGAGTATATTTTTCAGTTTTAAATGGCAAGTACCTTAACATTTCCAAATTTCAACTTAGGAGCCAATAAAAAAATGACATCCTTTTTCCGCGTGGTTAATGTTGTGCTGACATACACACATGTGGAAACCCGCAGATTGTGAAACTTGTCACCGGTAATTCGAATTGTTAAGGGCCTATGGCCACAAATTATTTACATTAAATACTCACCAGACTGTCCATGGCCCCCAGTGCAACAGATTTATTAAATCCGACCGTTTTCTGCTTGACTAATACATTAACTGTGAGCCTGTGACCATCATTGTACGACGTTAATTGGAAATTTTTGTCCTAAATTTGATCATATCCACACTCTTGTATGTGGAGTGTATATCTCAATTAAATTATTTAATCTCTTGCGGACTTTCATGTCCACCATTGTTCATGTGGCTGCCCACGACCAATAATACAACAAAAGTATTAATCGAATACGACCGTTTACTATTGACTCACTCGGGAGGGATTCGGGACGAAGTCTGAAAAAGACCTCCTCATAAAAGAATAATTAAGGATAGCTTAAATGACTTAATCTTTGTTTATTTTTAAATTATATTAGTAGACTAATTTTGCTAAATGAAGCCTGAATGTTTTAGATTACCATAATTCTACTAATTTTTTCAAAAATATGGAACCATCCGTCTCGTCCCACCCAAAAGCCGCTCATGCTACAGGCACATTTACTTCATTCATGATACGACGACGTTAATAACCCAAGGCCCACTATCATTGATGGGTCCACAGAGTCCAAAGTCTAAGAAAGCTTGGGCTTGCATCATGGGCTCAACCTAAATCTGTATATCATTATTTTGGTGTAGGGTGGGAAAAATCCGTTCCGAGACAATATAAATAATTATAAAATATTTGTATGTCTGGTTTCACATTGATTTTGATTTTTCGAATTACTTAATTGATTAGATTTGAATTAGTTTAAATTTATGACAAGTAAATGGTTCCACATTGATTTTGATTTTTCGAATTACTTAATTGATTATATTTGAATTAGTTTAAATTCATGACAAGTAAATCGGTTGATAATTCAATCTAAATTAGGATACGAACAATTAAATGAAATAATATTTTTATATTTGGACTCGAATTGTAAATATATAACTTATGTTCATACTTCATACTTGGTTTAATATTATACATGTTTATAATGCTCAGCCTAATATTTAATATTATCTATAACAATCGGCCTAAGCAACCTCAAACGGGCCACATATCCAAGGGCCCAGCCCAGCGACCCGGGCTTGAGCCGTGTCAAACGGGCCACAGTTCCATGGGCCGGCACATAATAATTAATAAACTGCTCTTTAACACTTCTTCACCAACTAATAAATCTCCTTGGTTCATTAGGGTCGCTCACGGGCAGCAATAAAAAGCAAACCAACTGCCCCTACCTTTCAAAATCGCTAAAAACGGTCTCGTTTTCAGTCAATTCAGAAAGACTGGCCGCAGTTGAAAAAGCTGGTGCCGGCCTGAACCCCACAAGCTGTTAATGATGCGTTTGCTCTGTTTAAATCGACGTATGTATATGAGGCAACCATTTTGTCTGAACAGTTTCGTTAGAGAAATTAATGATGAAGGACGTTTCGAAGAACAAGTTTTTGCTATGTTTTAGACCCGTTGTCGTTGATCATATCGACCTTGTGCTGGAGTCTAAAGGTGCTGTAGATAAGGATTCGATGATCAAGTCTTCGACTTTGGAAGGCAAGAAGTCGGAGAATCCGATGACCGTTCGTCCCCCAAAACGAAAATTTTCTCGTGCGATCAAAGCAGTTGTGTTCGAGATGATACTGGTAAGTAATAATTACTTCAAAAACCCAAATCGATTATTGTTTCGATTTTCACCACCCTCAAATGAGTTTCTTCACTTTCTTTTGTGTATCAGGCCAAGGGAGCTCGTGATCGAAAAGGTTTGGGTCTAAATCATCGTGGGTCAAAACAGGTTTCGTCATCAATGCATAGTACCGTAAGCGACGATGATGATGCTTCGACGAACAGGGTATTCGAAAGTTCTAGAGAAATCAAATCGAATTCTGGGTTGTCTTCTTCATCTTCGTTTGATTCATCTTCATCTCCGTCAATTTCAACACCCGAATCGAAGACTAGTGTTTCAAAATCCCTTTCTGATTCGAAGGACAGAAAATCAAGTTATTCAACAAGTCCCAACGCTGGCATTTATTTCCTTCTTTTGAGTCTGACTTTGACAATCTTGTGGGGTAAGCTATGTGCGATTCTCATCACTTCAATTTGGCTTTACTTGCTTCCTCGCCGGTGCACAAGATATGGGTTCAGGCCGGAGAGCGTGATAATAAGGACGTCGCCGGAGACACAGTCTGCAGAGTATAACAAGAAGGTCATAATGGAAGGTTTACTTGAACGGAACCACCACAACAACAGAGGGCGATCGGGGACATTGAATTTCTGACGTGAAAATTCTCTCTTTCGTGTTGGATGCATCTTCGTCTTAATTGCATGGTTGGTGAATTGCACCGACAGTCGAGACAATGAGCAGCAAGCAGTACAACGATTTCTTGTGTCAATATGTTTACTTTTTGCCTTTTTAGGGAGATGTCATGGAACTATGGAAGAGAAGTACACATGGCATTCATTCTCCTATACTTTTTATTTTCTTTTTCCATCCAAGCTCTTATCTGTTTGGAAAACAGGAAAAGTGCATGTATGTTGTGTTATGCGAGTAGTCCACCAAATCTAGGGTTAAATGCTAGCTTATACACAAATAAAAATTCCGTCCATGAGTTTATTTCAAAAATATAATAGCATAATTCAAAAATTTTGAAATTGGGTTCAGGTTCGGGTCCAGACACAAGAATTTTGTTCGATTTACTTGTTTTAATTTAAACTAATTCAAGTACGTTCAATTAAATACGTTTGAAAATCTAAATCATTCAAATATCTCACAAATACTATATGTTACCTGACATTTAATCAATTTTTGCCACCTCTAATTTTAGCAAGCATATGATAATATTCATAAAATAAATCCTACTATTTCCGAGACAAAAATAAAATAAAATTTATCACGAAACAGACAGTATTCTCCATTCTCTATTTGTCAGATTTATCTTAATTGATGACAATTTTTTACTACTGCAACACTGGCTTCAGGTTCTAAAATCACCCGTTGGATCTTTAAAAAATCAGTAAGCCTAAGCAGTAGCAACTTCATAAAGGCCTCTGAGTAAAATATTTTAAAATGAGCAATTAAATAAACCGTTATTTTTATTAGAATATAACACAGTAAATATTCTCTAGTTAAAGGTCTGATTGATTGAGTGTTTATATAGTTTATATTCTATCAAACATTCTCAGACATTTTACACCAGTTTATACTCCGTTGGACCACTCGGCCTTCGATTTATCTTTTTATTATATTGTGAGTGTACGTGCCGTGCGTCCTATATCTATGTACGGATTCTTCCTCCTCCTCCTCCTTCTTCTTTCTTTTTTCATATAAGAACTTGTAAGTTTCTGATTGTAAGTTTGTGCCGAATATAAACAGTTTAAATATTTGACATTTGGAATTAGTTCCTCAACCTTTACGTATAAACGATATGTGGCATCTATGGAGAAAGGAGCAATATAATTTTGGTTATTTAAATATTATTAATTGTTCATTTTTTATTTTAAAAATTGCATGGTATGTGATAGGCGCTTTCCAACTGACCCAACTGACCCAACCGACTATTAAATGTCTTCGGCCTCAATTATCCAATTCGAGTAGTGTTGGACCTATTGGTTGTGGATAGGGGTTTAATTAAAATTCACTCTTTAAGGGAGCAATAAATAGATGTTTCTGGATATTAATATGGTAAACAATTAGTAATTTTTTTAATTCTAATACCCAAAAAAAATGTGGATGGGGTTGCGATTTGTGTGTTCAACGATACGTTATAGGCATTTATTAAGTAGATATTAGGTGGTTAAATCAAGGATCCAAGATGGTTGAAAATGTAATAATGGCACATCAATAGGTTAACTATACTTTGGAGCAATATATCATCATTATTGTGAATATTTTAAATAATTTTGAAGATGCATGAAAAGGCAACCCTTGTACTAATTACATTGGTAGATATATAATTCATAATTTACAGGGAAATTAAAACTAAAGTTCATGTAGGGGATTCCTGGAATGGGGAGAGATAGGCAGTCATCCGGACTCTGAAATATTTAAAGCGTCGTTTAAAAAATAAATAAATAGAATTGTAGTATTTCAAACCCATTTGGATCCAATTGAGAAGAAATTAGCTCAATTATTCTTAGTTCATTTCAATTTAACAATCAAAAAAATTATGAAATTAACTCATTTAATATTCCTTCATTTCAGGAAAAGCTCAAAGTCAGTCAATGATGAATGGCCAAAAGAGTATATAAAGGAGAGATGGGGACGGTTTTTTTTATTATTTAAAACTATATAATAAAAACTTAGTGGTCTGCATGACTTGAGATTAATTGTACCATGTATCTATTGAAAATGTACAATGTGCCCACCCCATCCCCACTTATTATAGATATGTATATATATATAGGTAGGTTGTCAATATTATTTCACTCCTTCACGTTGAGTGTATGTGGGGACGAGATTCCTAGGAAGAATATAAGATTCAGATACCCTACAATTTAAGGGAAAGAAATGCAATTATTGACCTACACAAGCAACTATCATATGTAACTTTCATGAAAAAGAAAATAAGGAAATGAATCTCGTTCACTTTTGTGCTCATCAGTTTCTCTTGTTCTTTTTCAGTTTAAGATAAAAATGTTTCCTGGAAGAATTTTAAAATGAAATGAAGCCAGAAAGTTGGTTGTGAAAAGATTGATCATGATCAAAACTTTTTAAGTCGAATTATTAAAGTTGGAGAAACTATAAAAGATGGATAAGAAGGAAAAAGAGAGAGAGAAAGACGTGCTTTAGTTACTTTTTATTGGTTCATTTTAAGACAGGTTCACCTCTCACTGTGGCTGGTTCCTGCCCCACCTTCGGCCATAAACGCCAGACTTAGTTCCAAACTTCCAAGCATTATGGTCTGAAACAACCTTAACAGTTTCCACAATAATGTGCATCCGTGAATGCATGTACTTTCCTCGAGTATTTTCACATGTTTATGGATGAGATTAGGGGTGATAATATTTTGTTCGATTTGGATTATTGAAATTTGTCTGATCCATATCAAATCACGTTTGGACATATTAAATCCAGACGTAAATGCAAAGATCTTGTCTGATTTAAAATCGAATTTGGACCCATCAAATAAATCATATCCAATTTAGTTATATGAACCCGATCTCGGATTAAATTTGTCTACGCAAGACGAGCCAAAATAAAATAGAAACACAAAATTTGTGTACGCAACCCGCATTCCAATCTCATTGCACCAGAGAAAAATCACATTTTGATACAATCGCGTCCCGCAAAATAGGAAATAATAGTGCAAGTCTCTACAAAACTGCCATCGCAATTGTCAAGATGAACAGCATAATGGATGAGATTAGGGGTGATAATATTTTGTTCGATTTGGATTATTGAAATTTGTCTGATCCATATCAAATCACGTTTGGACATATTAAATCCAGACGCAAATGCAAAGATCTTGTTTGATTTAAAACCGAATTTGGACCCATCAAATAAATCATATCCAATTTAGTTATATGAACCCGATCTCGGATTAAATTTGTCTACGCAAGACGAGCCAAAATAAAATAGAAACACAAAATTTGTGTACGCAACCCGCATTCCAATCTCATTGCACCAGAGAAAAATCACATTTTGATACAATCGCGTCCCGCAAAATAGGAAATAATAGTGCAAGTCTCTACAAAACTGCCATCGCAATTGTCAAGATGAACAGCATAATGGACGATCACATTGTAAATCGACCATCAGCTCATTCAGCTCTTTCACAAGAAGGTAGTTAGCATGCAACTTTACAGTAGTAAGTGAACCACTCTGGTGCACAATAAATAAGCTACCATAAGCATGTACATCAATCAACCGAGTATCGACCATGCACTGACAACAAGTATCAAGCAGACCAGAAATGAAAATCAGGTGGGAAAGATATTTTAAGAAAAGAGAGAAGATTATGACAAAAAGGCCAGTAGCAAAGCTAAGCCCATTTAACCATCTACTGCTCCATTTCTGGACGCCACTGATTTGCTAGAAGTAGTTTTTCTATAATACTCTTCAGTGCAGGAGCGCTTACCCCACATTTCTGATCAGTAAAGCAGGATCTGCCTTCTTCAGCTGCCTTGCAGAGCTGCGGATCCATTGGTACTTTTCCGAGGAAAGGTACATTCATCTCCCTGCACATCTTTGCTGCACCACCGCCACTGCTATCAAATATCTCAGTGCAAGCAATCAAATCTAGCCACTCAGGCGCTTTTGTTTTCATGAATTCCAAAAATGCCTCAGTGACGTCTGTTTGCTCGTTGGTCTCCGTCATTTTCATAAACTTAAAATCTGTCAAAGGCTGACACAACCCACTCATGTTCTCAACCACCCCCAGAATCGGCACCCCTACTTTCTTGCAGAAACTCACTTCTTTGCGGACATCAATTAGAGAAACCTGTTGTGGAGTAGTAACAATTATTGCACCATCGATTCCTGTTGCTTGGAGAAATTGTACGATTGAGATGTGCTCATCCGAGGTTCCAGGTGGGGCATCAACCACCAAAAAATCAAGCTCTCCCCAGTATACATCCTTCAGAAATTGTTTGATGAGTCCATTCTTGCGAGGTCCCCTCCATATAACAGCATCATCAGGGTCAGGGAGCATGAACCCAATTGACATAACCCCAAGGTTGGACTCAACATAGACGGGAGACCAGCCAAGATTGCTCTGGTGAATATCTTGACCTTCCAGGCCAAGCATCTTCGGGATACTTGGACCACAAATGTCGATGTCCAGGAGACCCACCTGGAAGTCCATAGCTGCTAGTGCATATGAGAGTTGGGCAGAAAACGTGCTCTTGCCAACTCCACCCTTTCCAGACAAGACAAGTATCTTATGCTTAACAGTAGCCAGTCGTTCTGCAATTGCAACCAAGTCTGCAAACAACAGACATAAAATAAGCAAAAGAGGAATTCTTGAGCAGATGGAATAAATTTGTATTAAGTCTACGTTATATACAAGTTTTGATTTCACTTATATATCAAGCAATGTGAAAAAAAAATTCGAAAATATACTCATTCCCATCAAATGAAATTCGTAGACATCAGGACTTCAAGTTTCATTTACTGATTCAAACTACATTCCAATTATATTTTAGGTCAGTAAATTGTAGTGATTGATCTCACCTCAATCAAGAAACACTCAAACACAAAACTAGAAAGCAATAAAAAATCGGACACAAAGATTTAAGTGGTTCGGCCAATGTATCCTACCTTTGGGCTTTAAAGTTCAGTCCATCGTGATAATGAGCCACACCATAATTCAACATAAATATGTCTAAGAATAGCATAATACTCATAGAAACAGTTACTAGCTTCTCCTACTGTACGATACCACGAAGTTGTGAAAAAGGTTCAGGCAGATAACTTTGGGGTTCTGCATGTTCCTCTAGCCTCTATGAAAAGAGGACTTGAACATGTTTTCCAAAGAAAAAGATTATATAAATGGCTCCAATTACCTGATGTCCAATGTTCATACTATCATAAACACACAACTTCTTGCAATGTTAACAGCTTTCATTTGTCTTTTATGGTTCTCAACAACAAATTGTTTGCTTCATTCACAATGAACCAGTACACAGAAGTGCAAACTAAAGGGTTTCAATATTTTTAGAATCGCAATCGTGGCAAGAACAAGAACCATTTGACCCAAGAAGAGTGATCATCACATTTATATAATTGATTCCATAGCAGAAAGATATAGAAACCATTGGTCATACCCACCCACAAAACCCATCTTCACATTTTATCCAAAAAGAGGGATCATCACATTTGTATAATTGATTCCATAGCAGAAAGTTAAATAGAAATAAATGGTTATATCCACCCACAACACCATCGTCAGTTCAAAGCTATGTTCAGAACCTATCTAATGAAGCCATATCCACAAACAGTACAATCAAGAATCCATTGCGATGAAATCCCATAATTGACAGGTAATAGAGATGGGAATGATAGCTTAATTTTATTCAACAACGCCAGATTATAGCTTAAAAAGTGCACAAAATCTCCAGAAAACAAGAAAGTAAACACTAACATTGGCTAATCTTCTTATTGGCACAACATTACCTTGATATAAAGCAAACAGTATCTACTCAGCTCCATTAACCATACAGAGGAGCAGGTTCAAAAATCCCAATTAACAGAAAATGAAATCATCATCGAAGAATCATAAGAATTTGTTTAACAATTATACAAACACAATTCATTGTCCAGACCCAAATGCAAACCCTACTTACAATAAAATGGTGTAGAAAGATATAGCAGGTATTAGGAGACAAAAGAAAAGGCTTGTCATTACAGAGATAGAAACATACCAGGGTCAGGGCCTTTTGGGGCTGTGGCACAAGCTTCTTGATTGGGGCATCCCTCGCATGAATCAGACTTACCGGCAGACTCAGACTGAGGACCTGGGCAATCTGCAACAATACCCACAAAGAAACAATAAATTTATTGAAACGAAATTCGCTAAAGTAAAATTAAGGAGCAAGATGCATACGTTCGTTGGCGTTTTCAGGGATTTCACCGTTGTCCATGGCAGAGGAAGGATGAGAAAGCTGCACAAAAACAACAACGCACGGGAAGAAATTATTGCTTTGAAAAAAACTAAAAAACTATATTATAGATAAAAATTGTCTCTTTACAAAGTCATAAAAAGGTTAATCCTAATCTAAAGAAACTTTCCTTGTGAAAAAACACAACTAATTCTGGGAATATTAGATGAAACTTGGATGACTACAAGTTGTTGCACTCACCGTGAATCCAAATTGACAGGAACGACTTGAAGTTCTGCGGCAGAGGAGAATGAATCGCAGTCAATTAGGGTGGCTGGGAAGGAGAAGAAGGAATTGATAGAAAGACGACGAAGAGGGGACGTCGCAAGATTTTGTTTTATATTATTTTTTAAACAGAAAATTGTAGCAAAAAAATCCTGACACCGGTATTAAATTATTAATATTATTTTCGGCCGACATACTTTAAGCCCAAAAATCTACTGGACTAATGCAGCCCAATTAGCTACAGATATGGGCCAGCCTATTTGCTGGACTTGTGAATTCTAATTTGAGAAAGCCCTAAAAGAGTCCAAGACCAGATGTTTGGAACGAGAGGCTGTGGATTTCACACTCTCGTAGAATTAAATAATAATATTTGACAAATGAGATGTAACAATTTGGCCACTGTATTTATCCACATTGAACCTGCGAATTATCAATACAGCTTGCAAATGCCCCACAACGGAGCTTTCTAACCATGACAGTTGCTGAATACAGCCCCAAACATCCCACAAACCGAGTATGATTGACTCATCTTTCAAGGAAAAGGTGAAATAGTTTAGTTTTCATTCTCGTTGGTAACATAACGGAAGTCGCAGGGAAAGTTTGCTGTCATTTCACTGAAGACTTCCTTGTTCCAAGTTCCACTGGTCCAATATCTATGAGACCTATTCCACAGTATATAATACTGGTTGGTTCCATTTGGGTCCAACTCTAGATTGAAGAGGCCTGGTGCAGGATCTTGGTCATTTTTCCATGAAATAAGAATCTGGGTTTCTCTTCCTCCTGTACGTTTATTCAGTCCAAGTCTGCCACTAGGGAGCCATGTGTGTGTTGGATGATCGAAACTCTGTCATGAATAAATCTGTTGAGTTAGATTAGACCCATCTCGAACTAACGAAAATGCCCCTGATTGCATTGAACCAGTCAAACCTTTAAGCCCATTTGCCCATAAAAATTAATGGGGTTTTCTTCAAAAGTGTGTGGAATGGAAATATGGAATTCCCAGGATTAAAAAAAACTCATTAATCTCTCCCGAAAATTTAATAAACTCCTACTCCTACTTATATTTCTTTCTCATCATTCATGCATCTATAGTAACAGTGCACTTCATCCCCGGCATTTTACCTTATCGCATTTGCTGTCCTGAAACAAATGACACGTAAAAATATGTGGACGGTGGACACCAAAAGAGACCATCGATTGAGGGCGCACTAGATTGTGGGAATGCACTCATGGACATAAACTATAAATTGATGTGAAAACTAATTACCTTCTATTATTGAGGCTAAAAGGATAGAAAGTAATTTTAGTACAATTTTCCTTGATGATTCTACTTAATTTCTGAGTTTATCACACTATTTTAAATGATGTTAAATTTCATTCTCACCCATATAAATAATATTATTCACTGGCTTGATTTTTGCAGATAAATCAGACTCGCATGACTTTATTTTTCTTGAGTTATCTCACTTAATAATACTTGAGAACCATGGGAAAAAAACGTTATTGAATAATTAATGTTTTTAATTAAATTTCAAAGAAAAGAAAACTCTATTTGACATTTTTCAATTACTGTTTAAATCCAAATTATTATCATCTTCATTGTGTTGAGTTGTTCACACACTGTCATCCGTTAGTGTCTCCGTCTTCAAAAAATCACTCACCAGAACAAAGGAAATTGTTTTTGGCTCTTCTTTGGGTTCCATTTTTAGATTTATCATCTATCCCCATGCAGAATCCCTCTTAAAGTCCTCTTCTTGTTTATATATATATATAATTCTTCTTCTCTCGTTCCAATTCCAAACGAACACAATTTAATATCATCTGCAAAGCCTAGAATCAACTCTTGCTAACAGAATCAATAACTAAAATCGTATGAAGTTGCCAACACAAGCTTAATTATGAAATATTTTCGGGGTAATATAATTGCTGAAAAAGATACCACAACCAAGAACCAAGAGATGTGTCTTCCAGTCGCGGCAAGAAATCATCTCAGAGTGCTCCCAAAGTTCCTTCACTTCGACTCCTAGGAATTGATAACTCTGAGTTAAGGTTAAGAAGTCTGTTGCCAAAATAATAGAGGTGATGTTGATCCCCTGTGGTTGCTTTCGTGCCTCTTGGAGGTAGTGGTAGGCGGACATGCCTACCTCTGGATCGTTTAGGTGACATGACAGCTTGACTTCTATGACTATGAGTTGAAGATGATGGCCGTTGTGCAGCTAGACCATTACCAGCTTTCCTTGTACCTTTGTTTTCTGATCTAAGGCCACGATCACCTTGACGAGCACTGATTCCAAGTCGAACTGATCGGTCAGCAGCATCCTTTGAAGTCCTGACTTTAATAGGCTGCCGATTAAAATAAACAAGATGTGGAAGAAGGCCTTGCAAAGTTTTCTTCAGTTGTTCATCTCCAACATTCTTCTGGGCTGGGTTTCCTTATAGGCTGATTGCTTGCAAGGAATTGTAGTTAGCAGCAAGCTGGCCAAGACATTTGGCAGTAGAGATTTTATTGAAGCGCAGATCCAGCACAGTTAGTTTTAAGAGACGATGAAGCCCCTCCACCTCGTTAATCTTGTTTCCAGCCAGGTATAACTCTTTGAGAGAGGAACAAGAAGCCAGGCCTTTCAGCAAAATGACAAAGGGGAAGTAAATTGATAATAGCTCATAAAATAAACGATGCCATGAATTTAGACAATATGAAATTGGATTGCAGCATATGATATACCATGTCCTATTCTCAATATCCGATTGTAGCTCAAATCCAGTACTCGAAGTCGAGTGAGTTCACGGAACCCCTCAATGGTGGAGATATTGTTTTTTGAGAGATTCAACACATGAAGTCCCCGAGGGAGTGCACCCGCAGTAATTCTCACTGGAAAGAATACGAATGCAAGCAAGTAATCAGTTGACAAAAATAAATCACCAATAGAGAGAAGTTCAGCCTGAAACACAAACCTATGGCATTCGCTGACAAATTAAGTGCCCTCAGACTTACAAATGTACTAAGAAATGGAATCACCACCAAACCGTGATTTGACAACTGAGCTGTGTTTGCCAAGGCACTCAAAGAAGAAATGTATCTTTTGGCAGCACCCATGCCAGGCGTGATCCTACTATCCAATTTTGCAGAGGTCAGACCATTAGAGACGGGTGAATCTCCATTCACCTGATTGTTAGAAGGAGATTCATTTGCCTCTTCAAGTGGGCAACAGTATTGAAGATCATTAACCCACTCCTCAATGCGCTTAATCTTAAAATTCCTGCTAGGAAACTCATCCCACCGCTCAAAAGAAGATTCACCTTGGATGTTCTTTCCAAATACCTCATTGGTGGCTGGTATTATCCAGTCCTTAGCTACAGAAGAATAATTATAGGAATCATAACCATCATCAACAGAAACTTCAAAGATGTTTTTATCAGTTTCATGCTCCTTTTCATGTCCTTGTTCTTGCAGTATCTGCTCTTCAAACTCATGAGTGGAAACTTCTTTCTGCCTCATATCAAAAACATGTAGGTCTTCAAAAGATTTTGATTGCTGTGCTAAAGATTTGAAAAGAGAATATTTTCCAGAAGCCGGTGACAAATGACCAACGTTGCACAAAGAACGAGATCTCACGAGGACAAGAGGGGTGCAAGGTGAGTGATCACCTGAATCATTAGCATACTCACCAGATAAAAAGTTATCAGAAGTTTCAGGACCACCTTTCTCCAAATGTTGAGTTTCTCCAATTGAGAAGTTTGATATATTATTAACATGATCAGAACTTACGTGGAGAGAACCTGAGTTCTTACCCTGTCGATGCTCACTGTTGGGGCTTACTACTGGATCCCTACTGCCTTCTGGTAGCACGCCAGAAGAAAATTCTTGATCTGTCTCATCCTCAGTATTGTTGTCACCAGGATTTATCCCCTCCAGGCATAGTCCACTTCCAAGAGACTGACTTTTCATAAGATGGCCCTTTTGAAGGAACCCAGTGTCTCTCTCCGGAGTGAATTTTCCCTTAGTTTCCTCTGATTTCCAGCCACGTTCAACAGAAATTAATGAACTTGTGAGTTGATGACTACAGGCCCTAGTTGGGCTATAAGATTGTGCTGATGAGTTTAAGGCAGTAGAATCAGATGACGGCTTTAGAGCTTGAATTTGGGGAATATCTTGCAAAGTCTTCTGCATTGCTTCAGTAGAAGGCTGAACCATTTTCTGATAGATAAGTAAGAGCTAAAGTAAGAAGGAGCCAAGAAAAATGACTGCAACCACTACATCTTGGTGCCAATAACAAAATCGATTATTTACTTACCTTTGTCTTGCGAGAATTAATTGTGTGAGCATGGAAGCACAAAAACCTAAACATTCTGTAGATACTGATGCGAGCTACTTCCACACTCAACCTACTTGTGCATTACATACAAAATCAACAGATCATCCCTTCAATAACCTCATTGATTTCTGCAACTCCAAATCTAAACCAAAGTTGCATAGAAAATATGAAATTGTACCATCATGCTTCCAGGACTTTTCAAACGGGAACCTTAGCCATAATCAAGAGATAGGCCCTCCAAAAGACGACTCAATCTCCAAATGTGTGATGATCTTGATCTTCGTAAAACACAAACAAATATCACTCCTTCGCTTTTACCCCACACCCACCTAGAGGTGAGAGTAGAGCTAGATTTTGTTGCAGCTGCCAGAGTGAAAGTAACCTTTGCCAAGTAGGAAACACCTGTCCCTTGAGTGCATGAGAGATACTAGCCTGCAAGTGAAATGAAAACCGAAAAATCAGAGACTCTCTTATACATAGAAAACAAAGAAAAATGCACCAACTTCACTGCATAACTCTAGTTGCAAGTTCCAATGATGATATGGTGGAAAGTACAATGACCAACATAGCATAAAATAGCATTGTTAATCTTTGGAAAGGAAACACCGAAGAAAGAGATGGAATGTAAGTTAAATCAAGTCATGCGTTGTTTCCAATCTACCCTCAACCTCTCCCGCATTGGATGTCCAATCCAACTGTCTCCAGAATGCTGGGATAAAAAGGAGGATATCCCATACGAGCTTCCCTTATGCTTATCACCAATCGTATCTTATTGAACCAAGATGAAAAAATTACAACTGTCAATGGGAAACTAAAGCCAAAACAAAATTGCAGCTAACATCTAACAGCAGAATACTTTAACTCTATTAACAGGAAAAAAAAATGCTCCCACTTTTTACAAGCCAAAAGGTTGCAGAGGCCAGATAGAACAAATAAAATATAATTTAGAAACAGAGAGCAACCCTACGATTAAAAAAAAAATTCCAAAAACTTCAAGATCCCCAGAATTGGATATTTTTCTCTAAACCCTTAGCACTCAATAAGAGCAAATCTCGAAATTGTCTCTTTTCAAGAAAACAGGAGGTTCAACATGTTAATGATAGCAGCAAAAATCTCGAACAATAGAAAACAATCAATTAGCGAGCCTATCACAGAGTATACAAATCAAACACAAAAAAGCTCGAAAACTGTTGCTCAATAAGAATTCCAGATAACGAGCAATCACCATCAGTACACACGAATTCAACCCTTGCTCATAAAATAGACGGAGTACTTGAATTGGGGGCTAAGAATAAGCAATGAAACAAGCAAACCAATGACAAATACAATCTTCGAATCATATTCAACGAGAATTGATGAATGACATGTAATCATTAAACGAAGAAACAACAAAAAAACCAAGTAGAGAGATCTTACCAACGCTAGCCAGATTGAGTTCCTGTAAGGGAGGGCAACCGGGAGAAAAGAGCGTTATTACTGTTAAATGTATCAACTTACGTATATCATGACCGAGTCCGACTATTCTATTCCAACGGACGGCGCGAAAGATCGCTTAAACGCTTAGGCCAAAATCGACGGCTCTGATTGCCAAGCAGAAACCCAAAAGGAGATTGTATTTATCTGGTAATTCTATTACGATATTGAAGACAAATTATTAAATTGCACGGAAAACACGTTTGGAATTGAAATAATAATAAAAAAGCAGTAAATTGAGTCCGCAAAATAAAAGGAAGGTGCATGGTGTGGAATGTTGTGCTGCTCGATCGGAATCGGATGCTTCACAAAAGGAGCGAATTATGTCCATCTCTTCTAGAATTGGTGGTTTGAATATATTTGCTTCTCTCTTTCAAGGAAATAAAGACTACTTTATTTGTTTCTATAGACCACTATTTTCTTTTTGCATATTTCGTGTTCCTATCTCAAATTCTAGATGTGTTCGTGTACTAAAAGTGTGCATGTATTGAGTTAAAAATTGTGTGCCAATAAGGGCTCTCTTTATCAATTGGTTGATATATACTAGGGCCGGCCTTGATGATGCCAGCTTACTACGGCCTAAGAAAAGAATAGACAAAGAAATGCAAGTATTTTGTGCGTGTAAACGATAGAATATCTTATGACTGCTTAAATAATCTAGGATTATCATGGGCTTAATATTCTATCGTTGTGAACCCGTTACTTAATGGGCTGAGAAAAATCCTGCTGGATCCAGCCCATCAAAGAAGATTGAAGACGTGGTCTTGGCCCATTCTACTTCCTTGGACTAAATTTTGGCCAAGTCGTAGAAGTATGCACCGGACAGTCCGTCTTGCTGTGCTACTCGGTACTCACGATGGCTTCAAAGCTGCTCCCCGTGAGAAGATTCTCAGGATTTGTTAAATCTCGGCGTCCTTTTCTGCCTAATCCTTCTTGTTCGACTCAGAGATCGCGCGCTTTGCGTCCTGAAGCTTGTATTAATCCCCTCGTTAGCTCAAACACTGATGTCTTTCCTTCGTCGGCCCCTTCCAGAAACTTCTGCTCGCGTCCTTTCAACCTCGACGAGTCTCTGGGCCCTGCCACCATTGATTACCGGTACTCACTAACCACTCTTACTCTTTCTTTTCTTTTTCCCTTCATTTTAACAAAACATTAAACGATAATTTTAGCATCTGTTCTGTTTCGGTCGCGGAGAAACGATGGTTGTTGAATGTTGAGGTTTCTTTTTCAATTTTGAATAGGATATGCAATCTTTTATTGAGTTCCTATCATTGAAGTAGATTACATCATATTTTTTTAGTTCATACATGAGTAAAATTTTCCTTTGTTTTCCTTGTATTCGTGTAAGTTTGCGTAATTATTCTAATGATTAACGTGGATACAGTTCTCTTCTGCAGGAGGAAGATTTTCAAAGACTAGCTGATTTAACAATCCATGACCTGCAAGAGAAACTTGAGGTATTTCTCTTATTGTTCAAAGTGTTTGCATCGTTATGTGCTCGGGGCAATATGGCTATTAGCTATTGCCATATAGGTGCTCCAAACTGTTCTATGCGCGTGTGTCCAAAGTTCTATGTAAACAACCTTTAATTTTGACATTGTATTGTGCTGCAATTGACATGCGGAATTCTGCACCAACCCAGTCTATTGCTGCGTGATTGTGATGTTTATTCTAATTCTTATATGAAATTGTGGTGCTGAGCAGGAATATGGTGATAGCATCCAAATTGATGGATTCGACGTCGACTATGGGGTAACTATGATGATTAGTGTTTGAAGATGGGATACTATTTCTGAAAGTTTATATTGACTGATATAGTTTGTGTTTGCATTTAATAGAGTGATGTTTTAACTGTAAAACTTGGGTCTTTGGGCACTTATGTGTTGAACAAACAAACTCCAAATAGACAAATTTGGTTGTCTTCCCCTGTGAGGTATGAATGGTTCTTGTCTTCTACAGTTTTGAATTTCTATACTTCTTCTTTTTCTGCTCTATTTAATTTTATTTTCCATGGAGCTTAACAGTCTTATTAATGTAAAGCACCAAGAAGTTGTGAAACAATTATTTTATAGTGACCAAGGAGAGAATATCGAGGCTACTATTTATATTGAGCCACCACTTAAGAGTTTTCTTTAAAGGCATTTTTGTTTCTTCCCAACTAAACTTTCCAAGAGATGGTTAATGAGTGATTGTTATCTTGTTCTGATTCTTTGATCTGAAAAACCAACACAGATCATTAAGCTCCTTGTTGAAACATTGAACTCTAACCCATGATAATCCAATTTAAGCATAGTTACAAGTCTTTCTAGTCCATGAATCCATCTGCAATAAGAAGATGATTGTTAACAGTTTCTTACTTAATCTGGAAAAGATAAGCATCGATTCACTTCAAAATGATTGAATATGTCGTCTAGTCAGGTCTATTTGTAGGATCCTCAACTTATAGCCAAAAGCTAGTGTTTAGAGGATATGTTATATATTTACTCCTTAAGTTCGATTGACTCCTTGACTATAGATAATCAGATATGGTTGTCTTACCAACTATTTTTGTTGTACCCTGCACTGAGAAATGATTTTCTCAATTTGTCTGTAATCTGAAATCTGTATTTTATGCAGTGGTCCATCCAGGTATGATTGGGATAAAGACGTTCAAACTTGGGTTTATAGGCGAACAGGAGCAAAATTGTATGAAGTACTTGAAACTGAGTTGAAGCAACTGTGTGATGAACCAATCGGCCTTTCTTGAACTGTATGTTCCACCAGATACTCATACTTTGATTTATATCTTTTTATAAGCAGCACTGGCATGCTAGTGGAATATCTATGTTTATAGTCTTTGCTTCACTGTTTATCTATGTTAAGATTTTGATCCCTTGTTAATTTTATTCGACAAATGTATTTGAAGTCTTGTCCGGCTGCCAGTCAGCATCATTTATGAATAATATATCAAGGCTTCTTTGCCTAGGTGGGCAGTTTTATCAGCATCAGGTAGCTTTGGTGGTGGTTGCAGACTTGCAGTTGTTAGCATAATGAATTATTTGATCTTTTCATGGAACAGGTAGTACTAATCAGTTGCTTAGGGCTTCCATCCTACATACTGTTGGAGTCTTATTGCCTGTAAAATTAGTGGAAACCTCTTATCTAGCATGTCTCCTTTACGTCAACTTCTTGCCAAATTGCCATCAAAATAAAGTAGCATTGTCAATTTGCCATAATCATGTATTAAGTATTAACCAGCTATGGAAGTGAACAACAAGGTTAAGCATTGATTTACTACGATGCAGAATCAGAGCAAACGTTCATGAACTTGTGGATTCTATTGAATCTATTTGAGAAAAATCTATTTAGGGTTGACGTGTAGTGCGAAGTATAGCTTCACAGCTCCTAAATATGATTTGATTTGGGTGGCGTGGAGGGTTAGTGTTGGATAAATTGCATTTTAGTTGGATAATTATTAAACATTTTACTTTAGTTCAAACTCCTGTGTTTCAGTTTGACTTATTTGGTTGCTACTGTATCCTGGGATTTGACGAGATTAATTGATTCATTGGACCTCCGGTCACGTTCATTAAAATAAAAGGTGAATTCCAAATACCCAAATTCACTCCAATCCACGTCTCTGCCAGGGGTGGTAAAATTATGTTTTGTCCGAATAACCGAATTTGTTCGATTAGGATTGAATTAAGATTAAATTAAATTTAAACGCAAGTTATCTTCTGAAATTTGGGTCTAAACATAAGCTTTGTTTGGTTTAAAATTGGAATCGGGTCTTAAACAAAAATTGTCTGATTAATGACTTGGGTTAAATTATTGTTCGATTTATTTGTTGGAATTTAAATCAATTCAATCTTTATTTCAATATGGGTTAAGATTCATACATGTAATCAATCTAGGATTTGGTTATGTAAATATTTCTTAAACATCTCATGTTATTCGATTTTTCACCACCTCTATTTGAGTTGAATGAGCCTGTTCGATTCGTACATTTTTTCAATATAAGATGATATAATATTCAACTTCTAGACATTCAAATATGATGTGAAAAATAACGAACGGATGTCTACATATCTCTCATTCAAATATGATGTGAAAAATAACGAACGGATGTCTACATATCTCTCGATTTAAAAATTTATCTTTTTTCATTTTAAAATATTTCTCTAAATTTTTTTTTTCAAATTTTACATTTTTTCTATCACTCTCTTGATACATTTTAAAATTCTGAATGTCGTTCATTATTTTTCACAGGTATCTTTCAATGTCTAAAAATTGAGCTTTCTAGCAAAACTCCGAGTGGACGATCAATAAATTAATATCTTCAATCACACCATCGCCAGAATCCTAAGATCAATCAACGAAGAGGAATCCATGACGTCTGCACGGTTATTTAGAGAGTTTCAGAAGCATACAATCACCACCACACAAAACACCCTTTTCCCTCTGACAAATCTCCACCACATCTATATATCCCATTCTTTTCTTTCCTCCCAAGTGATTCTCTTTCTATTAACGATCCCCAATAAATTTCACAAAAGAAAAAAAGAGATATTAACCGACAACCCTCTCTTCTAAATTTATGAAAGCATTTATGATGCTTCTGACGTAATAAATGCATTTTTAGAGCAGTTATATTTATTCAAAATATTATTCTCATGTTACATTTAAATATGTGGCATATTTTAATTATTAATTATAAATATATATGTAGAAACTATTTGAAATTCAGTCATGTTTGTTTTAGAATATACGCTAGTATATACTATGTCATCCATACTCTCAGATACTCTGAACTTTTACCCTCTACGAAAGTTGATACTCTATAAATATATTCTGATCCAAACGAAATGTTATAGTTTAAATTACTTGAGAGTCAAACAATAGTTACATTTTTAATGGCCCGTGAAAAGTTTCTATTGTCCCTTTTAATGAGGCATGATAAAAAGTGCACTCCATTGGCCGAATTTGATGGGACAAACATGGTGGCATGGACATAGCAAGAGTCAATTGTACACCATGAATTTTTTTTGGGAACTAGTCATTCCAGCCCAACTCCAGCTTCAACGACTAGGACTAATCCAGTAACCCTGTTAGCTATCTCTTTCTGGCATAGACTCTTCGTCGATTCTTCTACTTGTTGGTTCCTTTTCTCTGGAATGCAAAATTGCAAAGCTTTCTTTCAAATCTTATATTATTACACAATTATACTTGTTTGTTTCACATAGACGATACTTGATACCCTTTATTATTTTTTATATTTTCAGATGCATAATTAATAACATAAAAAAATCGAGGGTGTTGTCTCCGAACTCTCACTTAACTTTGCATGGATAACCTCTCTCGACCATTGATCACAATATCATTCCATGATCAGTATTTATTACTCATTCCGTTTCAAAATATATGTCGTTTAAGGTTTTGACACAAGAATTAAGAAAACTATTAATATTAGTAAAAAATAAATGTGTTAGACAAAAATACCCTTATTAATTACTCTCATTTCTCACAAATTTCCATTTACTTTTGTTTTTAACGATAAGAGTAAATTTGCAAAAAAATAGATTAATCATGCTTTGGAATCATAAAACGAGAAATATTTTGAAAACGGAGGGAATAGTAAATTAATACTCTCTCCGTCTCATTTTAGCTATCTTCCTTTGAACGTTCTTCTTTTTAAGGAAACATATATTTAATGCAATTTAAGTATATAAAATAATCATATTATTCCTCTTATTTATTTTAAATGAATGGTGGGAGTCCAATATTTTTATTTCTTAGATTAATACAGAAAAATTAAACTAATTTTGGGATAATTCAAAATAGAAAGATGGATAATCAAAATTCGACCTTGGTAGGGAGTATTTGTTAAAATTGTAGAGTTTCGGTTTCAATAAAGTTTGGAATACCAAACCACATAAAAGTCTAAGGCTAACACCCACTTAATGCGATGGCCGTCCCTAAACGTTACATTACACGTTAATGTATTAATTTATTTTTTAAAAAAAATGTGAGGACGATAATCAACACGTTTGCCCTCCGGGGGCCCATATTATTTCAAATAAACAATTATAAATATCACCCTAACCTAAGCCTAATTAAAAAAAAACTAACCAATAAGATCAAGATTGGTCACGTGGATTGGACTTGCCGATTGAGTGATCGTTGATTTGTTTTTGTCATGCAAACAAATCGTGGCCATGCCATTATGCAACTCCTCTGACAATTTTTGTGTGGCTGATGATCAACCCAAATCCATCAAGTGGTTGGAGTTGCAAGTTTCAAATGCCTCTGTGCACCAAAATACTAAAAACACTAGTCTCTCTGATTCCGCATATCAACAAAAGCTGTTAGGCCAATAACCCATATGACACAAAAGTTATGCAATATCCAATGTATCAGACCATCATCCTTTTCAATTACTAACTTGACAACCTATAAAGTCCCTAACTTCAATTCTTTGGTTGCTTGATTTGTGCTGAATATTACATTCTCTTACACGAAATGCCTTTGAGCATTCTTGAATATATATAATATATGACTCATTTCAGAGATCAATTAAAGCAAAACCTCTCTATTCTATATTATTAGATAATGGGTGTGTTTGGTAAACAATTTGCATGTAGCATGTAGCATGTAGCTTATATGCTGGTAGCGTATATGCTGTTTGAAATGCTGACATATATGTTGTTTGAAATGCTGTGCTGTTTGGTAAACAATTTCAGAAAAAACATATATGTTGTTTCAAATGCTGTGTCAAATTACATATAAGGGCAGTAGCACAAATTAAAAAGTATTTTTTAAAAATATAATAAATTATTAAATATAATTGAATATATTATTTTAAAATAAAATATATTATTAAATATAAATAATTAATTAAATCTATAAATAATATAAATAATTCAATATATTAGTAAAAATTTAATATATTATTAAATAAAAATAAATAAAAATTTATTATTTAATATAAATGAATATATTATGAAATAAAAATAAATAATAGATTAGCAAATATAAATAAATATATTATTTAATATAATTAATATATTATTTAAAAATAAATATTTTGTGCAAAATATAAATAATTTAATATATTAGTAAAAATGTTAAAATATTAATAAATATTAGATTAGTAAATATAAATAAATAAATTAGTAAATATAATTTAATATATTATTTAAAATAAAAATATTTTTAAATATATTAGGAAAAATGTTAATATATTATTAAATATAAATGAATATTTTATTAAATAAAAGTAAATAATAGATTAGTAAATATAAATTATTAAATATAATTGAATATATTATTTAAAAATAAATATATTATTAAATATAAATAATTAAATATGTTAGTAAAAATGTTAATATATTATTAAATAAAAATGAATATATTATTAAATAAAAATAAATAACAATTTATTATTAAATAAAAATGAATATATTATTAAATAAAATAATTAATTGATTGTTACATATTAAGGGTATTTTAGTCATTTGACTGAAATATAAGGGGTAGTTTAGACTTTTCATGTTTGATAGAAAGTAAATGTTGTTGAAAATGATTTTTTATGTAGCATTTGAAAATTGTAATATATATGCTAAAATTGTTTTTGGGTGTTTGATAAATGTAGCATTTATAAGTAGCTTACATGCTATATTAACATATATGTTGATTGAAAATGGTTTGCCAAACAGACACAATATGAGGTTTAGATTCCCTACCGACAATAAATTTACAACTCGGCCGGGTTTCGGTCCGAGTTTAAGCCAATATCCAAAAGTAAATTTGTACGTATAGTGGAAAAAGGAAGGAAAAAACCCCAACGATCAGAGGCAAACATTACAACCAAGATCAAACCAGAGAAGCACAATCTGGATTTTCATAGTGAAAATCAAAATTCACGATATCCAAACAAACCATATATAAAAATCTCTGATCTCTGATTAGTAGTACAAATTAAGGAATGGTCAATCCAATATCAACTGAGGATTTCTGTTAGTAAAGAGAGGTCAAATTAAAAATATCACGAAACCTCCTTACACTATCCGGTAGGCTAAGATCGCGAACAAGCGAGACGCCGTCAACGACCATGAAATCGCTTCTGCGACTCGGCGATCTCCATGGATCTCGAGCTGGCCCGATCTTGATCCGCATCACGATTTCTACAATGCCTTGTGGAGCCGCCAGAGGTCGCCTCGCCGTAATCGTTGAACTGATGCGCCTATAGTGAAAACGGCGAATCGTAATTTAGACGAGAAGATGAACAGTTGAATTCGTTCAGCAATATAATTGAGATTTTAGATATTGAAAAAGAAATTCAAAATGAAAACAACATTAGTGGTTAAAAAACATCGGAAACATATTTTATAGCAACTACTAACCTGAAAGCGAAGATCGGAATCATTATCTCGCGCTCTCTTCAAAGTGAAACCGTTTATCGATTCAAAAGCTTCTGTGCCACCACCAGATATTTTGGTCATGGACTCTTCGCTGCTGGAGGAACTCGCAGCTGGCTGCGGAGTCGTGGAAGAAGACCACGGCACCACTTGATTATCTCCATCCTCGTCTTCAACGTCATCATCATCCTCGTCTTCTTGATCGAGATCGTCATCCTCGGTATCGAAGTCATCATCATTACCCGCTTCGCTCTCTTCATGTCTTTCGATCGTTCCATTTACGCATCTCTCGCATGCGGAAACCGTGTTACCAAGCCTGGCACCGGAGGCTTTCCACGGAGTCGGAGACTGGCATGAGTGACAGAGAAGGGTTCTCAAGTGCCTCGCCACCAAAAAATTCGCTCCGTGAACTTTCGCGTCGCAATCCCAGCACAGGCTCGCCTGGTCCGATTCGCAGTAATTCGTCGCCGGAGTCTTGCAAAGCTCACAGCTCTTCATTATTCAACTCTCTATAGCACCAACTACTCTTCAAACCCGAAGTTTCTTATCTTCCTCTTTCCCAGATTTCCAGATTTTTCTGGCTCTACTTTCTCGGAATTTTCTCTCTCTACTGCACAATTGGGGGATGGGATGGTATGGGTAGGAAGTCGAAAAGAAAAATGTCAAGTTGCAGTCAGTTATTGAAACTCCTCTTCTTTTCCCGCATATTACAAATTTACCCTTCAGGCTTACTCCTGCTGTATCCTTACACAGTCAAATTATGTCAATTTAATACATTTATTTCAAACGAGAATGTTACTTATCCATAATTTTTGGTATTCATAACATTTATATGTGATTTTAAATTTTTTAAGTTAAATTTAGAATTAAAATAGTGACTATAATAATTGTCACAAGGAATTGTAAATATTATTATAGACATCAACTTTTATACATGTGAAGCCAATGATTTAAGCAGCTAAAGAGCTACACTATGTATCTAAAGAAAAGCTACACATTATATCTACAGTCTGTATATAAAGACATCCAAAAGACAAACGGTTAAAGACTGTCATTTGAAAGTTATAACTGTCAGGAGTAGTTATCAAGGGAGTTACATCATAAACGATTAACTTCAAGCCTATAAAAACATATCAATTTCATACTTGTAATATTGATTGATTAATTAATAAAAGTTGAGACCATCCTATGAACATAGATAAATTGCTGAACTACGTATATTTTTATATCTTTTTTTATGCAATTTTTCTTCTTTGACTAATTTTACTTCCTTAATCATTTAATACCCTCGTTGCAAATCTAGAATAAACGATACATGAGACTTAAAAATTAGAATGGCTTCAGAGTTCAAATAAATGTATGGGGGCAAAATAGTCATCTTATGCCTACTACGAACCAACCGGATCTAGGGTTTTGACCCAAAGAGCCCAAGGTTGTGGTGTCAATCGCCGCCAGGTGTTGGCTCATAAGGGGGTGAAGCCTTTCTGTGGATGAGGTCTTGCCTTGCTTCCTCGGGCCATCAAGATATTTTTATCTCTTGGTGACGTGTCATCCCCGTGGACAGGAGATTCGGATTCGCTTTACGTGGCTTGATATAGTGCACTAAGTGGACCAAGTGACCAACCACGTGGGCGCTCTTGATTCGTTTTACGACTACGTGTATGTTGGACCCGGCATTGCTTGCTGAATTGGCCACCCGATTCGGCTCCTAAAAATCTTCTCATAAGAGACGACAACACTCACGTGCTGCTGAGCGAATGAGTACCACTCTCCAGTCCATTGGCTAGTGTGATCGAACCGTTTAGCTGCGTCAATAAATTATACTTTCCAATAAAAGAGTGTTTTTTTTGGCTG
This sequence comes from Euonymus europaeus, assembly GCA_963580455.1. Classification (NCBI taxonomy): domain Eukaryota; kingdom Viridiplantae; phylum Streptophyta; class Magnoliopsida; order Celastrales; family Celastraceae; genus Euonymus; species Euonymus europaeus. The sequence goes on from OY756964.1 coordinate 2,879,822, forward strand.
TAATAACATGTTGCGTTCAGTATGTTAGTCAAAGTAACGGTGTTGTTCATGCAGGATGTGTTCAAGATTAGTATCCAAAAAAAAGAAAAAAGAAGAAGGATGTATTCATGATTCCTAAAGGACGCACCTCCATGGATTACTTTTATTTGCACCGGAAACAAGCTAGTGGGCCTGAATCATGAAACCAAATAAATGCGATTACAATTTCAAGTAGGGCGACAAAACTTGTTTGGTTTGGCTGATTAAACTTGTTGGTCGATTCGAATTAAATCAAATTTAGATATAAAATTATGTTTGAAATTCAAATTAAAACATGAAGTTTTTGTCTGCTTTTAGAATCGAGTCCAAGTCCAAACACAAAAGTTTTAGTATGATTTAGTTGTTCAAATTCTAAATCGGATTGAATTATTATTTGATTTATCTGAGCAATTAAAACTAATCCAGGTTTGAACTTGTAAATATTTTATAAACATTTTATTATTACCATCACAATACAATCAACCAAAGGGATCCACTAGTGAAACAGAGTTGAATTGGGTGTGAATTGGTTTTTCGATGTTGGCCAAAGCGTAACGTGTTAATAGCGTTGGCAAGGAAATCAAACTCTAGACATTCTATATAGATTTCACAAATGAGCCCTCCAACACCTACACGAACAAGAGTTATAACCAAAGTTGTTGAAGTATTGTTTGTTGAGCGTTAATTGGACCTCACTTTTTATCAAGTACACCTCTATCTTAAAAAATCTCACAACAAAACATAACAATTATGAATACACTCTTAAGTTCCTTTCTTCCAATTATTGCAAAAGAACACCCACCATCAATACCTTAACTCCACCGAAACGATGCCAAAATCAACTCAAGGCAACCATGACTAAATGATGGTATCTCTTTTGGCTTGGTCGTTAAAAAACCAATATTGAATTTCTCCAACAAACCCTGCAAAATCACAACCCAAAACCCCTAATTTTGTTAACAACAATTTTTCGATCCATGAAACCAAAACTCCAATTCACCAAGCTGGTCTCTTATTTTTTACTCTTTCTCAACCCCATGTGGCAGGCAATTTCCTATCAACTTATAAAAACACATTAGCAAGTTCCAGACCCATGAATACGAACACGAAGACAAAGATAGATGCAAATCAGAAGGCCTAGATTAGAGAATCTCCGTTTTGTTGAGAATTTGAATTGCGGAAGAAACTCTCATAATAGGAAGCGAGGGCAGATTAGCAAAGAAAGTGTGTGCTTCTCGTTCGATTCGACTATAGAGGAAGCAAGGGCAAATTGCAGTTCGTCGAACTTTCCTCTGTCGAAGCTGGGTTTCTCGTCGTCACCCGCGTGTCATCGTCGAAGTTGAGATTGTCGACATCTATATCGCCGAAGAAGACGAAGAGTTGAGACTTGTTTTCGCAAAAAGAGTGAAGTAGGAGATGAGAGAAGGAAGGATCAATGCCCGAGTGAGAGTAGCAGAGACAACACGACATATTTAATTTAAATAGGGTGTTTTTTGGGTCATTAATAGGGTGCATTTGAAAAAATGCGGGGTAGGGAGATTCGGAACTTGAGACCCCTTAAGCCAGTGGGCCGGAGGTCGTGTTAAAATGGGCCTAGTAAAAGAGGCCTAGTATAGATTTTAGTGGGCTTTCACCTGTACAGAGATCAGAGAGACAAACGCTGCTACCATCTCCCCGGAGAAATCATCTCCAGGCGCGGATCATAATCTTGAAGAGAGGACAGTAAACATTGTAGGAAGAATGTCGTCGTCGTAAATGGAGACAGTAAATAGAAGCATTCGCAACCTTGTTTCGCCAGTATTGGACTGTTACTTTCCGGACTGTATAGGCACGCAGGTTTTATCCCATTTGTTCGCTACGTAATCAGCATAGATTTCTTTATACCTTAACTTGGAAGCAGATACTCAGAAGGAAATCAAATGGTGCAGAACTAAAGAGAAGCCATTGCATTCGATTTGGGTGGAGATTACTGCAACTGCGACTATAATTTCTGCTTTTGTCGTCTGTTCTTCAGACCACATAAGGAGAAGAAGCGTCTCCAAACTTACAAGGTAAGTAACGAGCATACTCTCTCCCTCTCACCACCCCCCACCACTCTTTTGCATATTTAAAGAGTGTGTTTATTGTTTTATCTGCATTATTTCACTTCGAATATTGTGGTCCTGGTTGTGTGGTAATGGTTGATTAAATTTATCTTTACTCTTTAGTTGGCTGTGCTTGATTATGGTGGAGTCATTTATGCAAACATCATTCTAGGAACTAGAAAGATAAAGAAAGAAATTACGGAAACGAGTAGAAGACAGACAGGAAATTAAGGAAACAAGATTTAGGCTTACTGATTATTCTTAAGGTAAACAACTTCATACACAGATCTTACCCACATATGGGAAGACTGTTTCGAGGAATTGAACTCGTGTGTACTGCATTGTACTTGAACTCTACAACTGAGCCACATTTTCGTCTGTAGTGACTTTTCTCATAGAGAGAAACAAATTTTAAAAACAACTATCAAGACCGTTGTTGCCTTGGAAAAAGGCAAGATTTCTCAGGCATAAGTCAAACTCGTGAGAATTGTGTTGTTGATTAGCAGATAAATCATTATAAGCGCAAAGAAAAACTGCAGGTCTTCGTGGGATACACCCCAAAATTTTGACTATTGAAACATTTATTCTTAATTTAGTCATCCCAAGATCCCAATTGACTCATCTTTACTTGCACAATTAGCAGTGAAAGAAAAAGGAAGCCGACCAACCTAAGTTCTTTACTGTAATGCATATATGATTATTTAAATGCCTGATCTTGATCAATTCACTACACAACTCGTGTGTTTAATTTCTTTCTACTGCACACAGCTCATTGCTTCTAGATATTGTCTTTTTAATGCCAAAAAAATTCATGTGGGTTTTAGAAAACCAAACCTCTAGTGTTTGGGTCATATTTTTGTCTTTTTTAGGCTTGCTAGTGACTCATAGATTCTGGTTGAGTTCTCATGGGTGTAGTTATGCGTATTTTTAGGTTTGCTTGGGTTATATAATGTAAGCTTTGGCTTAAGAATTTGTTAGACTCACTGTACTACTCCCACATTGGATATGGTCTGAATAGGTCACTATCATCAAATATTCAAATATCGTTTCTGGAAGCTTAAAGAGGCCAGATGGTGTTTTATATATGGAGAAGCGCGTAATTGTATATGAAAACATTTTTCTACCACAAAAGGGGAAAGACATAAAAGGAAGAAGGGGGCCATAAAAAGATGAAAATGGACAAAATCCCTAGACCTTGACTTGTTGTTCTTCTTTATCTTCTGCATTAACCCTGAATAAACAGATTATTATTGTTTTGCCATTGCTCCAACACTATTCATCAGAGTAATGATTCTTCACCATCTTTAGCTATTCGTCAGTGGTCTCATAAGTCATAACAAATAATACAATGCAAACTGTTAACTGCTGACTTAGTAAACTTGTGGGGGCAATTCAGAGAAAGGGAACCAAGAAGAATAAAAAACCAATAGAAGAAAGGTCATGTGAAAAAAATTATTAGCGGCCGGACACGCTTGAATATAGAAAATTAGCAGCCACTCTATGTCTCCTAGCGAAAAGAAAATTCTATCTACCACAATTTTTCCATGACAGCAAGTAGCAGAAAGATCAGAAGAATATTCATCATTGGGTGTTCTGTTAAACTGATGCACACTAAGGTTTTTTCTTTGTATGCATTTTTGTTTTTGTTTTCTCTTCTACATTGTGCAGCAAGGGATACTATAACAACAAACACTTTTTTAAGCGATAATGGAGGTGAAACTATCGTTTCTCCGGGGGAAAGATTTGAGCTGGGATTCTTTACTCCTAATGGAAGCTCCATTAGAAGATATGTGGGAATATGGTATTACAAGTCGAGCCCGCGAACAGTGGTATGGGTGGCCAACCGAGACAACCCAATTTTGGATAACACTGGTGCTTTATCTGTCTCGAATGATGGAAACCTTAAGGTTACTGATGGAAGTGGGAAGTCTTACTGGAGTACTAATCTTGAAGGAACTCCACAAACCTACAGGATAGCTAAGCTCATGGAGTCTGGAAACCTGGTTTTGAATGACCAAGAAAGAATTATCTGGCAGAGTTTTGATAATCCAACTGATACTTTTCTTCCAGGAATGAAGATGGATGAAGATATTGTACTTCTTTCATGGAAAAGTCATGATGATCCTGCACCTGGGAACTTCAGTTTTCAGCTGAATCAAGGAGACAACAAATATGTTATCTGGAAAAGATCAATCAGATATTGGACAAGTGATGCTTCGGGTAAATTGACTACTTCTGATGAGATGTCTTTTGCCATATCTTACTTACTTTCAAACTTCAGTACGAGTTCTGTCAAAAATAACTCCGTCCCATATCTTGAACCTTCATTATACACTGATACAAGGATGGTTTTGAGCTTCTCGGGTCAAATTCAGTGCCTCAAGTTGGACACTGATAAGATTTGGTCTTTGATTTGGGCAGAGCCTAGAGATAGTTGCAGTTTATATAATGCTTGTGGAAATTTTGGTCTCTGTAATAGTAGAGATAATCTGGTGTGCAAGTGCTTGCCAGGATTCAATCCTAGTTCGCCAGATTATTGGAGTGCCGGAGATTTTTCAGGCGGATGCACGAGAAGATCATCATTGTGCGGCAAGAATGCTATGAGGGAAACTACGTACTTGAGCTTAAAGATGATGAAATTAGGAGACCCTGATTCTAAGTTTGTTGCTAAGAATGAAATGGAATGCAAACTAGAGTGCCTCAGCAACTGCCAATGCCAGGCCTTTTCATATGAAGAAACTCAAACCAACAAAAGTAGTCCTGGTGTTTCCAACTGCTGGATCTGGTCAGAGGATCTAAACAATCTTGAGGAGGAGTATAACAGTGGCCGGAACATCAATGTACGCATTGCAGTTTCTGATATAGGTACAACTCTTACCACTTTTTCTGAAATTTTGCAAATTCTTGACTACTTGACCATAATAGGCAATCTACTTAGAACTTAGAAGAGGATTTGTGTTTGTACCATGAATTTTATATAAGTAACGAAGCTCTGTCATTATTTGTTGTAACCTGTCTATATTGAAGGAATTCCATGCCATTGTCTCTAAGCTAAAGTGAACTTTAGACTGTCCCTTTTGAGGACTCTAAATTTCCTAGACATATATTGTAGATGATGTTAATTTGTGACTTTAGACTTTGTTATTATGCAGAGTCAACAGAGAGAAATTGCAAGATGTGTGGAGCAAATCTGATACCATATCCTCTGAGCACTGGACTGGAATGTGGTGAACCCATGTACTTCAATTTCCACTGCAATATCTCGACAGCCCAGGTTAACTTTGAGACACCCAGTGGTATCTACCGAGTCAAAAGTATCAATCCGGAGACAAGAAAATTTGTCATCCAGGCTGAAAATGCAGATGCTTGCGAGGCTGGGAAATCAAATTTTCAGCTCAACCTGTCATCGCCATTTCGTGTGATCAGTTGGTGCAATTCTGGGTCGAGAAACTTTAGTGTTTCTGATGTGTCTCTTGCAAGTATTGATGAAGTAGAAATAAGTTGGAAGCCACCGCCAGAACCAACTTGCACCTCACCTTTAGACTGCAAAGACTGGCCAAATTCAATTTGCAGTGCAACAAAATATGGGGGGAGGTGCATCTGCAACACACATTTTAAATGGGATGGCTTGAGTTTGAATTGTTCAGAAGGTAAGAATGGTATAACCAAAAATAATAATAATAATAATGTTTTCCCTACCACACATCGTCAACTTTCTAAACTGCTACTATTCTATACTTAATTCCCATCATATGTGCACTTTACATACTTCACATTTCTTATTTTAGATTCTGCCTGTTTTATTACAGAAAGCAGCAGTAATCAGCACGTCAATGAGCCTCTAAGAGGAAAGATGTCATTTTCTATCATCATTGCAGTATCTTTTATGAGTGTCATTTCTTTGATTATTCTCATGAGTGTGACTGCTTATATCTGTTTGAAAAGAATAAGATTGGCAGAGGAACAAGGTAATGATCAATGTTCGAAGTTCCAGGTTTAACTCAATATGGATGTAGCATGTTACAAATATAGAAATTCATGTTTTGAATTCAGGAAGCAAGGGAACCATTCGAAGATATTCAGGACTAAACTTGTATGGCAGCGAGAGATGTGTTAAAGATATGATTGATTCAAATCAGTTTAGTGAAGATGATACCAAAGGCATTGATGTGCCATTTTTCACTTTGGAAAGCATACTTGCCGCTACAAATAATTTTGCACTTGCAAACAGGCTAGGGCAAGGTGGGTTTGGGACAGTCTACAAGGTAAATAACCCTTAACCTTATATCCTCAGAAATTATCTCGACCAGGGTCCTGCTGATCAACAATGATGAATATGGAACTACTTTATCAGGCTAAGTTTCCAGGAGGAGAACAAATTGCTGTAAAGAGGCTCTCAAGTGCCTCTGGACAAGGCTCAGAGGAATTCAAAAATGAGGTTCTGCTGATCGCCAAACTTCAGCATCGCAACCTTGTTAGGCTTTTGGGCTATTGTGTTGAAGGAGAGGAGAAGATGCTACTATATGAATTCATGCCCAATAAAAGCTTGGACTCCTTCATATTTGGTTAGTTCTTACACCACCTTTCTATCAATGCATAGTGTGCTATATATCAATTGTAACAGTAACTAAACTCGTGCTCCTGAGTGGAACATGAATATGTTGCAAGATCGCAAGCTATGCACATCGCTAGACTGGGAAATGCGCTACAACATTATATTGGGAATAGCTCGAGGACTCCTATACCTTCACCAAGATTCAAGACTGCGGATCATTCATAGAGACTTGAAAACAAGCAACATTTTATTAGATGAAGACATGAACCCCAAAATTTCAGACTTCGGCTTGGCACGGATATTTGGAGGCAGCAAAGAAACAGCTGTAAATACAAATAGAGTCGTCGGAACATAGTAAGTTTTACAGATACTGAAGGCATCAAATTCTCTCCTCTCATTTTTGTAGCAGAATTTTCTAATGTCTTCATTGGCAATCTGTGGTATGCAGTGGTTATATGTCTCCAGAGTATGCATTAGATGGGCTCTTTTCATTCAAGTCCGATGTCTTTAGCTTTGGCGTTGTTGTGCTTGAGACTATCACCGGAAAGAGGAACACGGGATTTTATGAGCCTGTACAATCTCTAAGCCTTCTAGGCTATGTAAGTGAATCCAGACTTTTCATTTCCTTTTACATATTTCTTAGTCCCTGACTTAACATTCATAATGTTCACCACCTGTTTCAGTCATGGCATTTGTGGAAGGAAGACAAGGCATTGGATTTGTTGGACAAGACACTGAATGTATCTTGCAATCTGAATGAACTCTACAAGTGTCTAAATGTTGGGCTACTATGCTTACAAGAAGACCCAAGTGATCGTCCCACAATGTCGAGTGTAGTTTTCATGCTTGGCAGTGAAACTGCAAGTCTTCCAACCCCTAAACAACCCGCCTTTATTGCCCGGAAATGCTCCTCTAATAAAGCTTCTTCATCTAGCAAACGAGAGACATTCTCAAACAATGAATTGACCGTCACTTTATATGATGGCAGATAGCATCTGAAGCTCTCTTTAATCTTGCATACTTGTCAGGTTTTTTTCTTCTTTTCCTTCTTCAATTTATAGAAGAATCTACGGAATGCATGTAGATGGCAGCCTGCCTCTTTGTAATAATTCTCATTCCTTGGTGGTATCTCTACTTTTATTGATCAATTGAATTCAAAAGTTATGGTCAACTGGGTGCATACTCGTGCTACGCACGTGTAATTGGTATGACTAAAATTTGTGACCTGATATATCACTTCCTTTTTAAATGTCATTTATACACTTCAATATGTTTTTTTACATATCAACGCGTGAATCGTAGTACCCTGCACAATTATATATGTCAAATGTTGGATGTTATCCTAGCATTTTGTTTAAAGTGCAAACATTAGAAATAACATGAATAACGAATTCACATACATTTTCATCGAGGAATGTCATGTATGTGCCTTATAAACTCCTTGGTCTTTGTACTCACGGAACCATATAGCCTAATCAATTTGACATATATATTTCAGTTGATAATGGTTTGATCAATTTCAAATGAAAAATTTGTATTCATGATCGATGATCAAGTGATTTGCAAGGAAATTGTGTGTATAAGTTGTGAGAATGATCTAATTATTGAGTGTGCTTATAGGGAGATTTTTAAAAACTTTTCTTATGTTGTATTTAATATTTGATAATAAATAAATAGAATTAATATTAAGTTGACTATTTGATGATCCTATTAATATCATAAACCCAAAAAAACGTTGATTGGAATGTATGCTTAACCTCCATTCAATAGGAAAATGTATCAATAAAAATTACTTTTTTTTTGTGTGAGTTTGGTGGACTTTGCATTAGTTCAGTGAATGTACACAGATACTTTAATTCCCTAAAAGTTCATGTTTGCTATTCATCATCCAACAACCTTAGCTAGCTGGGTATAGAGACTTTCAAACAGGAATATAAAATCAAATAAACACATGCTCAGCTTTAATTATTATTGATATCATTTTTGGACATCAAACCTCCAATTAAGTTGAGCAGCATAATGCCTGAACGAGAAAGTCGACAATCGCACAACCTTAAGCGTTGGTGTACCACCTAATCAATTGTGTTCACAATTCCTAAATCTGGATCCTATGCAGATTCTTGTTACTTTGTCAAACACCGGGTATGGGTTAGCCGAATGTGCTTAACTAACAATTCCTAATATTATGATGGTGATCAAGCATGCATAATAATAAGAAATCAATAATAAACTCAGAGAATCAATGAATTAAATCTAGTGTAATCATCCATGAAATTGTTCAACAAAGTTCCAATAGAAGAAACTAATCAAATCTCAAACTAAATAATGAGTTAGTTACACATAGTCATAATTTAATTGTATAAATAAACTAGAAATTCAATTGGGGAAGAAGGAGATGCTCAAAAGTGTTGAAATCCTCTTCCTGGTGTCTTCTCTCCCTAGATCTGAAGTGTAGCGGCGTCAAAAGTTGTTTCTGGGTCAAGTTTGTTTAGTATTAAAACCCTACTTGCCACATCAGCAAAGTAAATTACATCACTGACCCGCTAATATCTGCGGCCATAAACTGGTCGCACTTAGACTGCAGTTTTTGCTAGAAAACTCTTAATTCCTCCTTTTGTATTCATCTTTCACATGTTCCATAAAACACCAATTGAGTAGTAATTTGATCTTGAAAACATACAAATTGAGACTTGTAAAGATTGAAAATATATGTGCATTTTGCGCCTAACAGGCAACAATGCATTATAGGAACAAACTTCTAGTATTTATTCTAAAGTCGATAAAAAGATCAGAATGAGATCTGCTAATGTTTTCAATCAGCACCACCAATACTTGAGAAAATAATAAATCAATATAGAACAACTATCCATAATCAATCAACAAAAGTTGATATGCAAGATAACCAAAACCAGGCAGAATTCAACAGTCGGGATCATTAAATTGCTTTGTAGGTATAGTTTAATTACTTAATTTGGAACTTTTCAGACCACATTCTTAGTGCAAATATGCATAAGGCTATTAAGCTCTAGAGGACGAAAACTCATAATGATTACCAAATAAAGAAAAGATTGATTTCTGGTATCCTCCTACAAGTGTCATTCAAGAACATGAAATCGAATGATGCTACGGTAGAGCTCCATTAATTAATTAACCCAATAAAGCAAACCCTAGCCCCAGATACTAAAAAGATATAGCAAAGAATTTCATAAATCGGAAAGAAGGGGCGAGACAGAAAAGGTAGGTTCAACAAAGTTTAGAAAAAAGAGCAGGCCGGCACACATCTGAGCACCCTTGGTAATTCAGTAAATCCATTCTGAGAAGGATACCCATCACGAAATTAATGAAGAACAACGACGAACAAAATAGAAGCACCCGCAAGTCGCTGAAGCCTGCAGAAACCAACTTCGCACCCTGCAGAAACCAACTTCGCACCGCCATATGCATACAGCCAAAAGTGGATTTGATGACCGAAGCACACGATTAGGGCAACCACGGTGGCACAATTGATCACCCAACAATTTTACTTTTGGATTCCACGTTTATCTCATAAAACACAACTCTCAATACAATCAAATCAGCATAATATATATTTCAATACTGTCACATCAGTAAAACATATCTTTCAATAGAAAACAATCATCAAACCCAACTATTTTTTTATCGTTTATACTATCCTATCAAATTTACACAAAAATAAAGGCTGCGTCCCACTTTTATTACAAAAAGTCAAGTCACATCATTATTCACATCACCAAAATACATATTTATATACAACCATATCAACAAAACACATTTTTCAATACAATCACATCAACAAAACAAATATTTCGAACACATTTGTTGGCCAATAACTAGCCAAGTTTGGTGTACGTCGTCTGTGCACGGGTGTAGAGTGTAGTTATACGCGTGATGCGTTGCAGACACGTATTATTATGTTGTGTTCGTTCCCAGCGAGCCAAAGCTTGGTACTCTTTGTCGGTGTATTTTCCGACGTATCGGGAAAGTCAAATAGTAATATATAAAGCGAGGAGGTGATTACTTATAGACTTGAAGATGCTTTTTCTCGAATCCACATCATCAGCTGTGAGGGTCATAGCCGGCCACAGCCTCTCTGGGTCAGAACCAAAGAGACAGATGGCAGATGTTGACGGAAACACCCCAGGATAACTTCTTCGAAACTGGTAAGCAATTGCCGTAGCCTGCAGAGAATCAGAGCCGACAGCAATTAACTCACTGTTCCTTTGCTGTCATCTATATAAAGATATCATAATAATCCTCCAGTTCCTTCTACGAAGAATCGCGTCACACCTTCCTCCCCTATATATACAATCTATAAATACGATCTGATACGTGCCCGCACAAACACTCCAAGGACCATAAACATTTTCTTTATCAAGAATGGCCGGGGTCGGTGGAAAGACGGTTGATTTCGAGGACTTGTTTGTTAACTTAGTAAGCGTAGTGTAACTCACTGTATTTGGGAGATGAAGCTACTAATTATTCAATAAAGCAGTGGCTGTATATAAGCCTTTTACAAGGAACAACAGAAAAACAAACTCCACGTTTTAGACTCCCTAAAAACATGGCAAGTGGCCTAGACCAATTCACATACTAAACTACACTAACAACTTACCCAAAAAGTGGGATATTATTAACAGAAAGCAGAAAATACAATTAACCCTTAATGCTTCAACATATCCTCCCTTAAACTAATTTGCAAAAATGCAATCAGTTTACTCTAACTTTGAACACATACCAAGATTATCACGCAACCTCAAGAACACCTCCAATTTGAGCGGCTTTGTCATAATATCAGAAAGTTGTTCTTGTGTACTGCAGTGCACCAGTTCGACAGCTCCCTCCTTTGTCAAGTCACGCAAAAAATGAAATCTCACATCTATATGTTTGCTCCTCCCATGCATGACTGGATTTTTCGAAAGTTTTATAGCCGAGCTGTTATCACAATAAATTGTTGTGAGTATGTCCTAGCTTCTCAAGAACTCTTCTCAACCAAACTCCTTGGCATGCACAATATGCTGCTGCAATGAATTCAGCCTCTGTAGTGGATAGGGTCACAACTGGTTGTTTTTTCGAAGACCATGAAACTGCTCCGGTTCCAAGCATGAAAGTATATCCAGAGGTGCTTTTCCTATCATCAATGTCACCTGCATAATCACTATCAGCAAACCCCACTAATTCTTCTTTTCCACCTTTTTTATAAGCAATCCCCAGCTCTGCCGATCCCTTCAGATACCTTAGGATTCTTTTTGCAGCTTGCAAGTGTAATTCAGTGGGCTTCTCCATATATCTACTGATCAAGCAAATAGAATACATTAAGTCTGGCCTTGTAGCAGTTAGGTACATGAGGCTGCCTAGTAACTGCTTGAACATTGTTGAATCTACAGCAGCTCCTCCTCCAATTTTTGACAATCTGAACCCTGGAACAATTGGATTCTTCACAGCGTTACTATTCAGCATCCCAAACCTCTCCAAAACTTCATATGCATACTTCTTCTGATTGATAAATATTCCATGCTGACTCTGTATGACTTCTACACCAAGGAAATACTTCATTTTTCCAAGATCAGACATTGCAAATTCCTTCTTCATTGACTCCTTAAATCTCACAAACATATCCTCATTGTTTCCAGTAAAAATTAAATCATCTACGTAAAGACTTACAATGAGAATCTTACCTCCAGCTTCAGTCTTTACAAACAGTGTGTGTTCACAGTAGCATTTCTCAAAATTCTCTTTAATGAAATATCCTTCAATTCTGCTGTACCAAGCTCGGGGAGCTTGCTTAAGACCGTACAATGCTCTTTTAAGTTTATAAACCTTGTGTTCTTCCCCCTTTCTTTCAAATCCTTGTGGTTGATCAACAAACACAGCTTCATTTAATTTTCCATGCAAGAAGGCGCTTTTCACGTCCATTTGATACACACACCAACCCTTGTGTGCCGCAAGAGCAAGAATCACTCTGATAGTATCCCATCTGGCCACCGGAGCAAACACCTCATTGTAATCGATACCATGTTGCTGTGAGTAACCCTTTGCTACAAGACGAGCCTTAAACTTGTCCACCTCGCCCTTCTCGTTAAACTTGGTTCTATAAACCCATTTCACTCCTATTTTCTTTGCTCCTTCTGGTAATGTTGTTAACTCCCAGGTTTCATTCTCTTCGATAGCTTTGATCTCCAATTTCATGGCTTCTCTCCACTTTGAATTTTTGACAGCTTCTTCGAAGGATACAGGGTCTTCAGCAGCAATGAACATCACCAAATTTTCAATCTCATCTTCCTCTGATAAACCTTCACCAGACACATAATCTTGCATCCAAGAAGGCTCTCTTCTGTTCCTCCCTTGAACTGGACTCAAAGAACCTTCTTCATTTGATTCATCTGATGGAGAATTGATATCTCCACCTTCTTCTACTTCCTCATTTCCAGCATTTACAGCTTCTTCAGATTGATTTTCTTGATTCCTAATTTCTTCCTCGTCACCCCACTCTAATACATCAGCTTTCAACTCACCAGTATTTCCCCAATCCCATTTCTCATCTTCAGCAAATACCACATCCCTACTAATGACCACCTTTTTTGAAACTGGATTGTATAGTCTATAGGCTTTCGACTCCTCACTTACACCCAACAAAACACATCTCTCACTCTTATCATCCAACTTTGATCTTCGACTGTCAGGAATATGGACATGAGCAACACATCCAAATACTCTAAAATAATGCACAGTAGGTTTGTTACCACTCCAGGCCTCTTCAGGTGTTACCTCCTTCACAGCTGAGGTTGGACTCCGATTTAATATATGTATCACCCAATTGACAGCTTCAGGCCAAAATTCCTTAGGAATTTGTTTCTCTGATAACATGCTACGTACCATGTTCATGACAGTGCGATTTTTCCTCTTTGCCACCCCGTTTTGTTGGAGTGTGTAGGCAGCAGTAAGCTGCCTAGCTATTCCATTTTCACTACAAAACTTATTAAACTCCAATGAGGTGAATTCTCCACCTCTGTCAGTACGTAAACAACAAATAAGATTACCAGTTTCCCTTTCAACAAGTGCTTTCAGCCTTTTAAACACATCAAATGCCTCAGATTTTTCTGACAAGAAATAAACCCAGGTCTTCCTACTATAGTCATCAATAAAGTTGATTAAATACCTTTTGTGGCTATGTGATTCAGGCTTGATAGGTCCGCAAATATCAGCATGAACCAATTGAAGACGTTGTGAGGCTCTCCATGGGCTCATCTTGGGAATTACTTCTCTGTGTTGCTTCCCCACCATGCAGTCAGAACAGACCTTTGATGGAGCTTTAAGAATTGGAAGTCCTCTCACCATTTTCTTGTTGATAAGAGTTCTCAGTCCCTCAAAACTGAGATGTCCAAATCTACAGTGCCACAAATGTGAGTTGTCTTCAGTCACAGTTTGAAAGCATGTTGTGGTTTGGGGCATCACTGAAGCCAACACAACGAACATCCTATTTGCTGACATTCTAGACTGCATAATTAATCCCCTCCTTGGATGATAAATGTTGCACATCCCATTTCGAATCAGAATGGCAAGACCTTTTTCTTGCAGCTGGCCAACACTCAAAAGATTATTCTTTAGCTCAGGCGCAAAGTAAACTTCAGTGATTACCTGAGTCATGCCACCCACTTGAAGTCTGATATTTCCTTTCCCCATTACCAGCATCTTTGAATTGTCACCAAGCTTCACAGACTGCCTGAACTTTTCATCAAGATCTGAGAAAAATTCCTTAGTACTACACATGTGGTTGCTGCACCCAGAATCTAAAAACCACACATTCTCCCTTGTTGAGTTATTCATCGTGACATATGACATTAATAGCATTTCCTCGTCTCCATCCAACTCAGCATAGTTTACATCGTTCCCCAAACTAGGGCATTCATACTGAAAATGGCCTAGTTTGTGACAGTTGAAACATTTTACAAGAGCTTTATTGAAGGGTTGCCTACCTCTGCCTCGACCTCTTCCTCTAAAACTTCCACGAGCTCTTCCTCTCCCTTCAACTTTGTATGCATCTCTTTCTTTATCCGGGGCTGAATTGGTGATATTTAAAACCTGCTCTTCCTCCTTTTGTCCATGCATCCTCTGTTCGTGGACTAACAGGCTGCTCTGAAGCTCATCTATGGTCATGGTCGAGAGGTCATTGGACTCTTCAATCGAACACACAACATAATTGAACTTTAGAGTCATCGATCTTAAGATTTTTTCAATGATCACATTTTGCTCCATTTTTTCACCATGTGCTTTCATCTTATTTGCAATGGTGAGTGTCCTGGCAAAGTATTCATCCACCTTTTCACCCTCCTTCATGCCAAGAATCTCAAACTCCCTTCTCAAAGCCTGTAGCTGAGCACGTTTCACCTTCGTAGAGCCTTGATACTTCTGCCTCATCGAATCCCAAATAGCCTTCGCAGTCTCCTTATTGAGAATGGTCTTAATAATAGTTCTATCTATAGCTTGGAATAGATAGTTCTTAACTTTTAAATCTTTTAATTTCATATCTGTAATGGTCTTACGCTGCACCTCTGTTGCCCCTTCAGCTGGTACAGGTATCTCGTTCTCTATCAAATCCCAATACTCCTTCGATCGGAGGAAATTTTCCATGAGCATAGCCCAATGATCGTAATGACCATCGAACCGTGGAATCGCTGGCTGAATGAAGCTGTTGTTCTCTGTTGTCATGATCATTTCCTTCTGTGCTCACTCAATCAGGCCCTGTGATGGGGCTCCGATACCACTTGTTAACTTAGTAAGCGTAGTGTAACTCACTGTATTTGGGAGATGAAGCTACTAATTATTCAATAAAGCAGTGGCTGTATATAAGCCTTTTACAAGGAACAACAGAAAAACAAACTCCACGTTTTAGACTCCCTAAAAACATGGCAAGTGGCCTAGACCAATTCACATACTAAACTACACTAACAACTTACCCAAAAAGTGGGATATTATTAACAGAAAGCAGAAAATACAATTAACCCTTAATGCTTCAACATTGTTGCCAGTAATGGCTGATATACTGGGCGGAGAAGGGTTGATTAGGGAGCTGTGTAATGGGTTTGAGTTGTTGATGGATAAAGAGAAGGGAGTGATCACTATGGATAGCTTGAAGAGGAACTCTAGTTTTCTGGGTTTGAAGGATTTGAAAGATGATGAGCTTGCAAGTATGGTGAGAGAGGGTGATATTGACTGTGATGGGGCCTTGAATCAGATGGAGTTTTGTGTGTTGATGTTCAGATTGAGTCCTCAGTTGATGGAGGATTCTTGGATGTGCCTTGAAGAAACTCTTGAAGAGGAGCTCAAGGATGTTGCTTGATTTCTGAGAGGCGGAAAGAACGACACCGTTTAGTTCTTGTAAAGTTCATTGTTTTGGTGAAAATGCAAATGTTGTTTTGTGATGACTTTCATCTCTTCTTTTTCTGCCTTCTTGATTGTCACTGTGAATTAACAACGAACTTCAATGTAACTTTATCAACTGTTTACAGAGATTTATTTGGATCCTCGGATTCTTTTGATGCATATAAAAGTCTGCATTTCTTCATTTCACCAGCAAATTAGAAGAGACTATTGTTTTTTGACTTTTTGGCCATCTGATCAGGTCTCCAAATTTGATTGGGTCAGCTAAAATGTCTCAAGCCCATAATGTTCCTGAATGGGCTCTAGCCGGGAAACGTTTGGGCTTGGACCCGTTTACATCCTGTAAACATTACTAAGGGAGTTTGTGAATATATGCTTAATCTCCACTGTTCCATTAATGGAGTGCAGAGGACTGCAGACAGATAGTCTCATCCAGACAATCTAGATTCTTCTGGTGTAAACATTATCAAATCACTTGACCTCCAACCCAAAATTTAATGGGCCAAGCCCAGCTAGGTAATGTTTTGAAAATATTAGGCTGGATTGTTTTACTTTACACAAGCATGCATGCATTTGTAGCTTTGCTTACTTGTCTTTCGTATAATATCAACAGTTTTTTCGATAGTCGATCGATTATATCAAATAAATATATGCTTATTTTTGAAATTAATTGACCGATGATGTTCGGTTATTTTAATTTTTTGCAACCCAAATTAGGAGTGACTTTTTGTTGCTATATACAACTTGTGATGCTCTCTTTTCTTAATGCTAATTATATTAAATGTTACGAAAATTTATTAACATTACTTTTGACACCAAAACAACCAATTGGACGTATTTGAGATTGTTTTATGTATTTATCTGAAACAGAGTAGAGGCCCAAAAAGTAGTTGGGCCAAAATGGATCATCCCTTTTAATTTAAAAGAGGAAGGTTCATGTGCCTGCCAACGTATAACCCATTCTCTTGTGAGGGCCATTATAATTAAACATGGGCTTCAAGTTAGTTGTGATGGGCTGATGGCATAAGGAATTGTGGATCGTGGAGAAACTGTCAAATGGGCCGGTTGAAGTAATGTACAAATTGCACACTTTACAGGACCTGGACCTGACTGAACGACAAATGGGTTTTCAAAAGCCCAATAAAAGGATATATCTGTAATTACACTCTATAAACAACCTGTCATACCCCAATATAAAACCCTCATCTTCTCTTCCATTTTGCAGCCGCCTCCTTTACCTCACCTCTCAAAGCCCTAGTTTCTCAGTTTCTGTCAGCGATGGGTCGAGTTATCCGTGCCCAAAGAAAGGGTGCCGGCTCCATTTTCAAGTCGCACACCCACCACCGCAAGGGTCCTGCTCGTTTCCGTTCTCTCGACTATGGCGAGCGCAACGGTTACCTGAGGGGTGTTGTCTCTGAAATCATCCACGATCCGGGTCGTGGTGCTCCTCTTGCTCGTGTTGTGTTCCGCCACCCATTCCGTTACAAGCATCAGAAAGAGCTCTTCGTCGCCGCTGAGGGTATGTACACCGGTCAATTTATCTACTGCGGCAAGAAGGCTAACTTGATGGTTGGAAATGTTCTTCCCCTCAGAGCTATTCCTGAGGGTGCTGTCGTCTGCAATGTTGAGCACCATGTTGGTGACCGTGGCGTTTTGGCTAGAGCTTCTGGTGACTATGCTATTGTTATCAGTCACAACCCTGATAATGGAACTTCCAGGTAATCATTGTTGATTCATAATTGTGTCTTATTGCAAAGATTTGAGTGTGCTGCTGAAGGATAATAGTATTTACACTGTGCTCAGTTTTTTAAGATATTATGTTGCCAAAGAAAACGATATCCGTTTCTTGTTTTTATGATATGCAGTTTTGTGTTACTTTTTTTTTTGTAGCTAAAAATGTTTATTTAAAAAATTGGATTGTAATCTTTTGGAACTATTAGTAATTCAACAAATTTAATGCGACTAAGTAGATCGGGCAATATCTTGTTTTGGGTTTTATAAATGAACTGAATGAATGGATTTATATTGTTATAGCTTTACTTCGGCGGTGTTTTGTTTTCCTGACTGTAAGTGGCTGACTTCATTGTGCTTGGAGGAGGTTTTATTTTCGCTGCATTCCTTTTTTTTGGCCCATTGGTACAATCTTTTTTTGAGAATCTATTCTGAATGCCTTTCGATCTTATGTTACAATTTAACTGAATGCTTATTTTGATTTGTCATTGAGCTAAAAGTACGTAAGTGGTGAACGTTAGGTCTTTACTTTATGAGATGAATGGAATTGATCAAAGGAAGTCTTAGTGGTCTTGGGAGAGGGTCAAAGAATATGTAGCTTTGGAAAGCTTATGTTGACTGGAATTACAATAAATGGAAAGCTAGCATCTCATGGGCTATAAGGCACAAAATAAATAAATGTTAATGTTGTACTTGAAGGCATTAGATTGTGTGATAGTTATTAACTTTTTTCTCATTCTTATTGTGATATCAAGTGACCTTCTCTACCACAAGACAACAATCTCAAAATATGTGAATGCATGTAGTTATTATAAATGGCGTGCATTTTTATCGTCTTCCATTTTAGCCACTTCTCATTGTAATGTTTGACATGTTAATTGTAAATTTGTACTTTTTTCCTTTGTCTGTAGGATTGTTTTGCTTGAGTTTATCTGCCTTTTAATAAGTGAATGTTGGTGTAATCGGGAAAAAATATGTTGCATCTGATGACAATTCATTTTTTCTTTTTGGGTAGTGTCGATTTGTCGTGCTGATTATAGCTATCCTTTTGTACTAATTTAATTTTTAATAACTCTGGTGTAGTAATAATAATAACTATCCTTTTGACGACATGGTGGTTTTAGTCCATGTAATATTGACTGCATTATTCAGGCCTGTTTTATTTTGTTGGCTGTGGCTTTGTTGCTTTTTGGTTATGACGTTTCAATATGTTGTCAATTCTTTTATGGGAATGTAATACATTATGCATTGCATTTTCTTTAGATATGTATTTACTTCAGCTGTGTAATCTCTGTTTTGAGATTGATTTTTTAAGTTACGGACTTCTCTCAGATGTTTGTACTGTTAACTCTGAACTTCTTTTTCCATTCATTTCTGATCATCCCACCTTTCTTTGATCAATGTACTTCACAGAATCAAGCTTCCTTCTGGAGCAAAGAAGATTGTGCCAAGTGGCTGCAGAGCTATGATTGGTCAGGTTGCAGGTGGTGGTAGGACTGAGAAGCCGATGCTGAAGGCGGGTAATGCTTATCACAAATACCGCGTGAAGAGGAATTGCTGGCCTAAGGTTCGTGGTGTGGCTATGAATCCTGTTGAGCATCCCCATGGTGGTGGTAACCACCAACATATTGGGCATGCTAGCACTGTTTCTCGCTTTGCTCCTCCTGGTCAGAAAGTTGGTCTTATTGCTGCCCGAAGGACAGGTCGTCTGCGAGGACAAGCTGCCGCAGCTGCTTCAAAAGCAGACTAGGGTGCTTAAATTGGTTTGCTATTTTGATTTGTCTTCGCATACTATATTATTTTTGGCATCTTGCAAGTTGATTACTATTGTGTTCCTATGGAAGGTTCCTATTTCCATGTCTAGGACTTCTGTTTGTTGTCGTGGGATTTAATGGTTTATCTTTAACGATATATTACTTTCAAGTTACCAATTTTACCAGAAAAAAAAGTTGTGTGCGCATCACAGTTTTGCAGGTTTTGTGAACCCAAGCTGGTTTCACTGAAGATGAAGTATTCAGTGTTTGGGCCAATATAGAGTTTGGATTCTTCGATTCAAAAGAAAGAATGGCCTTTTGGTTCAATTAGAACTTGATTTGTTGGGGCGGTACGATTTGGACTTTAGACTTTAATTCTGGCCCACAGTTTTTTTTCCAATGGTCTTCAACAATTGGCCTCCATAATCCATATGTTGAATTGTTGATTGTCCCAGTTCCCGTCATCAAGTCCAAATTTATCTGGGTGTGCTACTGGTATGGCCCTGTGTTCGTTTGGGCTATACTACTTGCACTGTACTGAAATGCTGATCCAAATAAATGCTCAATCCAGACCATCTGATGATATATCTGCGTTTTGAATTTCCATTTTGTTTGGGGCCAAATTTGAGGCTGGATCTAGCAGCAAGATGGAACTTGGAAGTACTAGTAGTCTTGTACTACCGTGTTCAAACACGGACCCGACAGGCCTGGGAGAGAGTGTTTAATTGAGAGTATATTTGAAAATGTATAAGTTGATTGATAAGTTATATAGAGTGTTTAATAACGTTTGAGTTGTTAATTAACTATTAGTGATATATAAATTAGTTTAATAATAAAATAAAAGTTATAAAATATATAATTTTTTCGAAATTTAACAAATATTTTATTTTAAGAGTAAAAAAGAGAAATGTGTGAGAGAATTGAGATAATAAAAAAAATTGAAGAAAAAAAATTATATATAAATGATGTGATTGCTAAACGATAAAATTGAGGTTATAAATTGAGCATATACGCTCATTCACGCCCAATCAAATACATGTTGAACAATTTGTCTCTATGAGGCCCTTGAAAGTTTGGGTTTGCTTGGTAGCCGGATAAGCCCAATTCATCGACTTCCTGTTTCTTCTCGATCTGTATTGACAAGCGAGTCTCTCTGAAAGCTCTTCGAGTCGAAGCTCCCAGATTATTTCGTGATCTGCAATAGCAGTTCTTCAATTTTTGTGGTAAACTTCCATAATTCTCGGTCTCTCTTTTCAATTCATTTCTTTTCGACTTTCAATATTTTAACCCTAAAAGTTTTGAAGTTGCAATAATCATTTGATTTTAGTGTTTGCGGTTTTCTATATGTATGCGTACGCCTAGTCCGTCATGGAACCCTACATTGCTTCAATGTTGATTTCTTGGTTTTGTGTTGAAATAATGTAAACTTTGTTTTGTTTTGCAGGTTACTCAAGTGTAGAATTCATGAAGAAGTTAGAGAAGTTGAGGAGGAAGAAGAAGAAGTGAGATGAGAGGAGAACAGCTGAAAGTGAACAAAAGTATATTTCATTCACTTAACATTCAAAGAAGTAAATGATTCAAATAAATACATGTGAGATTTGTAACGGTCACTGATATGTGACAGTCCTACAAAGCTAAGCATACTGACACTAACGGTAACAAACTTAAATGAAGATAAGAATGATGGTCAAAGGCCCATAATAAAGATGAATAACATGTATAGGCCAATACAAATAAACTGGCCCAAGAGATAAGACCTTCAGCCCATCACAACCCATCATCTACCTTCAGCCCATCATCACTAGGGCACAAAAGCCTGAAACCAAAAGAGACAGAGAGATGAAATCGTGAATACAATCTTCAGAGGTGACGAAATCCAGTTCATCAAAGATCATTGACACTATCTTGGTTTATCTTGGTTTATCACCCCCCCGCAAGTTGAACATGGTGATCAACAATGTTCAACTTGTGCAGGAGGTGTTCAATTCTGTGAACAGCAAGTGGCTTAGTGAGCAAATCACCAGGCTGGTCAGCAGACTTCAAGTGAGCTAGTTTGATCATCCCTCGTTCTACTTTTTCACGTGTGGAGTGAAGGTCTATTTCAATATGTTTTGTACGTTCGTGAAAGACGGGATTGGTGGCTATGTGAATAGCCGCCTGGTTGTCACAGTGCAAAGTCATTGGAATTTTGATCTGTATTTGAAGCTCTCGAAATAGACTATGGATCCATGTAAGTTCACTTGTGGTGGAGGCCATGGCTCTGTATTCAGCTTCGGCAGACGATTTTGAAATTTTTTTCTGTTTCTTTGATTTCCAAGCCACAAGAGAGTCACCTATCTTGATACAAAAACCTATCACTGATCTTCTTGTATCTACACATGATGCCCAGTCTGAGTCACAGAACCCTTCAACCTGCATTTGGTTAGTAGTAGGGTACAATAGACCTTTTCCAATAGTACCTTTCACATATTTTAAGATGCGAATTGCAGCTGAAAAATTGCAGCTGAAAAATGAATGTCAGTAGGTCGTTGAATATATTGACTTAGAGTATTAACAGAATAAGTGATATCTGGCCTGGTAATAGTTAAATACATAAGTCTGCCAATTAATCTCCTGTATTGCAGAGGATCAGGAAGAGTTTTGCCTTGTGTAAGAGACAATTTGGCATTTGTATCAATAGGTGATTTACTAATTTTTGAGTTTTGAAGACCTGTGTCTATAAGTAAGTCATTTGCATATTTCCTTTGTGTGATATAAAATCCTGATGGTGTCCTATGAACTTCTAGACCTAGAAAAAATCTAAGATTTCCCAAGTCTTTAATTCTGAAGCAAGTTGCTATATAATTTTTGAAATTTTGAATTAAAGTTAAATTGTTGCCTCCTACTGCCATGTCATCAACATAGAGAAGAAGAATGATTTTGCTGCCATTTTTGTTGTAATAAAATAAAGAATAGTCAGATTTGCTTTGTATGAATCCAAACCTAAGTAAAGCTTCTTTACATTTTAGGTTCCACTGTCGTGATGCTTGTTTAAGTCCATATATGGACTTTTTAAGTCTGCACACTAAATCTGTATTTCTGTGAGAATGACCGGGGGGTATTTTCATGTACACCTCTTCTTCTAATTCGCCATTAAGAAAGGCATTATGTACATCCAAATGATGCACTGCCCAATTGTTCATTGCTGCTAGGGCTAGAAATATTCTCACAGTGGTTATCTTAACCACTGGAGCAAATGTTTGATTATAATCAAAACCTGCCTTTTGACTATAGCCTTGAGCTACTAAACGAGCTTTATACCTCTCTATTGTGCCATCTGAGTTGTATTTAATTTTAAAAATCCACTTACAACCTATAGGTTTTCTATTTGGTGGTAGTTTTGTGAGTTCCCAAGTCCCATTTTCTTCTAAAGCCTTCATCTCAGCTTCCATAGCTAAATACCATTGTCTATCTTTTATGGCCTGACTATATTTTGTTGGTTCTGGATGTTTAATAATTGCAGAAACAAAATGATCATGAGATGAAGGATGCAGATGAGGAGTGACAGCTGCACATTCATAATCAGAAAGGTATGTAGGTCTTCTCCTAATTCTTTGAGTGTTTATAGTGTGTGATATATTTTGGTGTGGAAGTGATTGAAATGAAGGTGGAATTTCTGTGGAAATGTTTGTATGTGTATAAGATTTTTTTTCTGGAACATGTTTAAAAGGAAAATCTGTTTTATAAAATTTTACATCCCTAGAAGTAAAAATTTCTTGAGTTTGTAAATTGAGTAACTTGTATCCTTTAACCCCTAGAGGATATCCTAAGAAAACACAGGGTATGGCTCTAGGATCAAATTTTGATCTTTGCTTGTTGTCTTTTGCAAGACAAAAACATCCAAAAACCTTAAGGTCATTGTAGTTTGGTGGAGTGTTATGTAAGATTTGATAGGGAGTCTGTTTGTCAAGAACTCTAGTAGGCAGTCTGTTTATTAAATAAACAGCGGCCTGTAAACAGTATGACCAAAATTGTTCTCCTAGGCCACTGTGGATTCTAAGTGTTCTTGCTATGTTGATAAGATGTTGGTGTTTCCTCTCCACTACACCATTTTGTTGTGGTGTATATGGACAGGATTTCTGGTGAATAATCCCTTCTGTCAAGTAGAAATCATGCATGAGGAATTCTTTGCCATTATCAGACCTGATTGTTTTAACAGTTTTTGAAAACTGAGTTTTGACATAGTTTATGAAATATTTGATGTATTTTCTTGTTTCTTCTTTATTCTGCATTAAGAAAGTCCATGTCATCCTAGAATAGTCATCCACAACAGTGAGAAAGTATCTAAAACCATCCAATGAAATAGTAGGGCTAGGTCCCCAAATATCAAGATGTATTAAGTCAAAAATGGCTGTGGACAAGCTTGAACTAGTACAAAAAGATTTTCTCTTCATTTTTCCTAGGTCACATTCTATGCATTCCTCTTGTTTGCTATTGAAAAATTCTGGAATGAGTCTGGAAACTGCTTGTGAGGGGTGTCCAAGCCTTCTATGCCATAATCTAGACGTGGAAATAGAGTTGATCAAGCTTAGGTGCTTCCTGTCATCTGAATTGAATAGGTAGAGACCTCTAGATACCATTCCCATCCCAATGTTCTTCAAAATGCCTAGGCCCTGCAATTCACACCTATCCTTAGAAAAAAGTATAGAATGTTCAGTTTGTTGTGTTAACTTACTTACAGAAATTAGGTTGTAATTGAAAGTTGGTACACACAAGACATGTTGTAATGTAAGTTGTGGTGTGAGTTGGACAGTGCCTATATGAGTGATTCTATGTTTTTCTCCATTAGGTAAGGAAACAAATGAATTAGTTGTGGGATGATATGTATGAAAAAAAAAGTATGACACACTACATGATCTGTTGCCCCACTATCAATAAGCCATTTAACAGAATGAACATTAATAAGAGGGTTACCTGAGACAGAAGCAACAGTACCAGTGTGTTGTGGTCCTTCCAGAGAAGATTCTGTGGATGGAACTCTGGTTTTGAGAAAGGTAATAAGTTGTTGATATTGTTCTGATGTGAGATCTGCTGTAGGTCGAGTTTCAGCTTCATTGGGTGGGTTGGAACCCACATGATTTACAGAATAAGATCTCCCATTGTTGCTTGGTCTAGGTCTCTTGTTAGGATGAGTTGGTGCACAGATATGAGAAATGCTCTTGAAGCAAGAAACAAAATGGGGTTTTTAGATGGTTCTCTACCCATCCCACCCATGTCAGATCCCAATTATCCTTTATGGAAACAAAGCAACAGTCTCATCAAGACTTGGATAACAAATACTGTCTCAGCTCAAATCAGAGTCAGCATTACCAGTTGGGATACAGCTCAGGAACTATGGGCTGACTTGAAGAATAGATACTCTGCAGTGAACAAGGCTCGCATATTTGAACTCAAAAGGGAAGTTGCTAATGCTAAACAGGGTTTGCTCACTGTTACAGAGTACTATTCAAAGCTAAAAACTCTATGGGATGAACTCAGGGATTATCAGAGATTACCTCCATGCACATGTGGCCATCTCAGACCATTAACCATCAAACATGAAGAAGAGAAGACGAAATCCAGTTCATATGTTCCTACTTGAGAAAATTTTGTACCAGTGGAAAATTGATTGTCTAACTGTGAAAGAAGAGTGGCCACAGTTGATGGAGGAAGACGTTCTGAATTCAGAACCGAACCATTCCTCATATAATTTGCAGCTTCTGAAAGCACTGCTGAAATATTGGATGTGTCAATAGAAGTTGTTGTAGTTGTGGAAGCATGAATCTCCTGAGGATCCATGGGCTTCGATACCATGAAATAATGTAAACTTTGTTTTGTTTTGCAGGTTACTCAAGTGCATAATTCATGAAGAAGTTAGAGAAGTTGAGGAGGAAGAAAAAGAAGTGAGATGAGAGGAGAACAGCTGAAAGTGAACAAAAGTATATTTCATTCACTTAACATTCAAAGAAGTAAATGATTCAAATAAATACATGTGAGATTTGTAACGGTCACTGATATGTGACAGTCCTACAAAGCTAAGCATACTGACACTAACGGTAACAAACTTAAATGAAGATAAGAATGATGGTCAAAGGCCCATAATAAAGATGAATAACATGTATAGGCCAATACAAATAAACTGGCCCAAGAGATAAGACCTTCAGCCCATCATCACTAGGGCACAAAAGCCTGAAACCAAAAGAGACAGAGAGATGAAATCGTGAATACAATCTTCAGAGGTGACGAAATCCAGTTGATCAAAGGAGAAGACGAAATCCAGTTCATCAAAGATCATTGACACTATCTTGGTTTATCATGTGTGAACTAGGGTTTTTGAATTGGAAATACTGCTGATCAGTAGGTGCACCATGAAAGTGGTAGGTGATAGAGTACAGACCCTCGCAGATGCCGGCATATCACTCGTCCCTACGCAATATATCCAACCTCCTGAGAACCGACTCGACACAATCACTACTACCACTGCCAACACCAATATACCCTCCATCGACCTTTTGAGCTTCGATTCCGATCGAAGGGACTCGGTCAGGGACGCTATTGGCCGTGCATGTGGAGATTGGGGAGCGTTCCACATAACCAACCATGGCGTGCCTAAACGACTTCTCGACCAGATGAGAACCATGGCGTTATCCTTCTTCAAGGACTGTCCTATGGAGGACAAGCTCAATTACGCCTGCAAACCCAATTCGGCAGCCTCCGAGGGTTACGGCAGTAAGATGCTTGTTAGTGAAGAGGACGGAAATGGCGCCGTTTCGGTTCTGGATTGGAGAGACTACTTCGACCACCATACCTTGCCTCTCTCCCGCCGCAACCCTTCTCGCTGGCCTCACTTCCCTCCCAATTACAGGTACACATTCCATTCGTGTTATTTGGGTTGAGTTTTGTTGGATTTCTTATGTTGTCTGCAACTTGTTTCATTGTTTTTCTGACAGGGAAGTTGTGGCAGAGTACGGTGATGAGATGAAGGTCCTTGCGCAGAGGCTTTTGGGCCTAATCTCGGAGAGTTTAGAGCTCTCCACTGGGCGCATTGAGGAGGTTGTTGGGGAGTTTTATCAGAATATAACTGTCAGCTATTACCCACCTTGCCCTCAGCCAGAACTCACTCTTGGTCTGCAGTCTCATTCTGATTTCGGTGCCATTACACTCTTAATCCAGGATGATGTGGGGGGTCTTCAGGTCCTTAAGGATGGAGAGTGGGTCACCGTGCATCCTTTATTGGATGCCATTGTTGTACTTTTATCTGACCAGGCTGAGGTACACATATGTTCCCTATTGCAATATTGCATCTAGCTGACCTTTTTCTTCTGAGGTTCATTTTTTATGATCAATTGTGGTTTCATGTCATATTGTTTCTGTCTCCTAAGAAGGACTTCCCTTGCAGATAATTACCAATGGGAAGTACAGGAGTGCTCAACATCGGGCCATAACTAATTCTAGTAGGGCAAGACTCTCTGTTGCCACATTCCATGACCCAGCCAAGGCAGTGAAAATATCCCCGGTTCCTGAGCTTGTTGGCAACTCTTCGTCTCCCCGTTACCGTGAAGTCATCTACGGAGACTATGTATCATCCTGGTATACTAAGGGTCCTGAAGGAAAACGAAATATTGACGAGCTACTGCTAGATTGGTAGGTACTGGGTTACGACTCCTTCCTTCACTTTTTATGATGCCTTTTATGTGAAAGGAATATACAAATTCGGAGTTGATTATTTTGTAAATTATTGACTTCATGTTCTTCCTATAACATTCCAAATTAAAAAATGTATGGAGTCTTCATGTGAATTTTAAATCATTATGTCTTTCTTTGTGACCCCTAATGTCGGACCCTGTATTCACAATTGTGTGGTTGTAGCCTGGAAAAAAGCAGAGAAAAATGGCCATCAAGCCTCACCTTCTATGCCAATCCTCTTTTTTTATTCTGTATTTTGTGGTTTTTATATTGCCAGTCAATAGATCTCCTTTGTTACCCTGAGTATGGAATTGAGCTTGCGGTTTGGCTGAGTGTCCATCGGACTTGGGGGCTCTGCAATTCCCCGGAGTCTACAGATCACTCTGTCATATTGTTTCTGCACAGTTAGATGTGAATTTCAGACTGCCAAATTGCGAAGCTTTTCCATCCTTGTTGATGAGATGGTTGAGATACTAAATAGGATACGTTCATGACCTCCTAGTGATTATTAGGGGTGTACAATGGGCTTCAAAACCTGGCCTTTCCTGACCCGGCCCAGCAATGATGGTGACTATGCTATTGTTATCTGTCTTCTAACTATGCTATTGTTATTGTGAAGCTTTGATTGCGCGGCTGATTTCTTCTCGTTTATTTGTTTTATTGTCTTGTTTTTATGATCCGGAGCTTTTTGTTAATTTTTTTGTGGGTAAAATTTTTTATTTAATGGAGTTGGATTGTAGTCTTTGGAATAATTCATTCAAATTTATTGCTATTAGGTAGACGAGACAATTTCTTGTTTTGGGATTTATTGCTAATGAACCTGAATGTAAAGACCTCAGTGTTCTTTTTGTTTTCCTGGCTATATGGGGCACACAGCACACTTCATTGTGCTTGCAGGAGGTTTTATATTTGATGCATCCCTTTTTTCCCCATTGGTACAATCTTTTTTTGAGCACATAACTTCTGAATTCTCTTCAATCGTTTGTTACAATTTAACTGATTTTATATTATGATTTGTCAGTGACTTGAGAGTACATAATGGTAAATGTTAGGTCTTCACTCTATGATATGAATGGAATTGAAGGCATGAGATTTCATGGTATTTAACAACTTTTTTCTCTTGCCCGTAAGTGTAAGCAGTACATCTCGTTTGTGATATCAAGTGACCTTCTCGACCACAAGGCAACAATCTTAGAATATATGAAATCATGTACTGTCTTGCTTTCGAAACATCTTCCAACATAGCCATTTCGCTTTGTATTTATGTTTGTCACACATGGTAATAGTAAATATGTACTTTTCTTGACGTCTCCGTTTGCTTTGCTTGTTTTATTCTGCCATTAATAAGTGCCGGTTGGTGTAATATGAAAAAAAATCTGCATCTGATTCTTTTTGGGTAAAGTGGATTTGTCATGGTGATTATAGTTATTCTTTTGTGCTAATTTAAGTTGTAATAACCCTAGTGTAATAGTAATAATAATGACTTTCCCTTTGACAACATGGTTGTTTCAGTCAATGTAATATTTATAGCATTATTCGGTTTATCTGCCTGTATTAAAGTTGGCTTTACCTTTGTTTTTTTTTTGTTCCGGCATTTCAATGTGTTGTCAAATTTTTTTGGGATTATAATATTATTACGGATTGCATTTTCTTTAGATATGTATTTACATTAGCTGAGGAATCTTTCACTGTTAAACTCTGAACTTCTTTTTGCACTTATATGTGATCATCGCATCTTCCTTTGGTTAATGTGCTTTGCAGAGTCTAGCTTCCTTCTGGAGGAAAGAAGATCGGGCCAAGTGGGTGCAGAGCTATGATTGGTCAGGTTGCAGGTGGTGGCAGGACTGAGAAGCCGATGATGAAGGCATGTAATGCTTATCATAAGTACGGCGTGAAGAAGAACTGCTGGCCTAAGGTTTGTGGTGTGACGATGAATCCTGTTCAGCATCCCAATGGTGTTGGTAACCACTAACATACTGGACGTCCCAGCACTGTTTCTCACTTGCTCCTCCCGGTCAGAAAGTTGGTCTTATTGCTGCCTGTAGGACAGGTTGTCTGCGAGGACAAGCTGCTGCTGCTTCAAAATCAGACGTGGATGTTAGATTTAATCACCAAATGGACTAATGTGATTTAGTTAATGTGTTGCTCATTTACGTGTACAATCTATAATGTCTAAAGATGTGATTAAGCTCAAATTAATCTAGATTATGAAAATGGGTTAATCTAAATGACTAATGTTTATGGGTTACTTAACAAATGTCTTTGAGATTTCATGATTAAGTCTAATACAAGAAACATTCCGGGTTTCACTTGTTGGGTCTAAGAGTATATATCTCATTTACCATGTATTGGGATGTCTAAGGACATACTCTCCAACTAAGTGAAAAGTATCTCCGTAAGACTTTTTCTTCCTCTTCACGAAATCATTGTTCACAGCACATTAATGTCTTTGATTTCCTTCATTTCTCTGCTAGTATCAGTGGGTGTGCTTGCTGTTTGGTCTCTTTGATCTTGTAGGGGCAGTAACTTGGTAAGAAGATACACATGCCTTTGGTTCCTTCTTCTTCAGCTGCTGGATCTTCTTTACAGCAGAATGGTATGTTTTGTTTCTTGTTCTAGAGACATATATGTCGAAATATGCATGACAAGTGAAGTACCTACTTTATTTGGCTTGATCATGAGTTTATATGTGATGATAGGATGATGACTCTGGTTGAAATGCAAGAAAGGGTGCTTAACTTGGTTTGCTATTTTTAATTTGTGTTCGCTTACTATGTTATTTTTGACATCTTGCAAGTGGATTACCATTGTGTTCCTATTGAAGGTTCTCGTTTTCAAGTCAAGTTACCACTTACCGGGGGGGGGAAAAAAACTTGCGTATGCATATATTGCATACCAATTTTGCTTTTTCGGCTGGTTTCACTGAAGAGTGAAGACTTAAGTATAGTGTTTGGGCCGAACATAGAGTTTGAACTCAGGAGCCCAATGTATAGTTTGGATTTTTCGATTCAAAATAAAGAACGGCCTCTTGGGCCCAATAAAACCTGGCTCGTTTGGGTAGTACTAATTGGCCTTCTGACCATAGTAAATTCGGCCCATACATATTTTTTGCAGCCCGGTCCTCAACAAATGTCCTCCATTTGGGGCCTAATAGTGCTGTGGCGATTACCCACTTATGCAGTCCGAAACTATCGAGGTATAAATCGTAATATCGTATGATATGGTCATCATGGTGTTCGTTTGGGCCAAATTATGGGAGCTGGACTGAAATGAGGATCCAAATAAATGCGCAATCCGGACCAACTGATATATCTGGGGTTTGAATTTTTTGTTTGGGGCCCAATTTGGAGGCTGGGCCTAGTTGATGGATACTGGCGGCAAGAAGATATAGAGCCGAAAAACGAAGCCCAATAGCAGTACGTTCTGGCCCTTCTGGGAGTGTGGAGTCAAAACATTGTTGCTTCTGCTAAAAGCATTCTTAATAACAGGGTGAAAAAACATGAAAGAAGAGTGGAAAAGCACTAACTTGATGGTCACGGACTTCCTAGTATATGTAGAGACCTCGGGACTTGAAGAAAGAGTGGCGTCTAAGGGATATCATTCTGGGTTTTCTGTCTCTTCATTAATGTTTCAGAAAATAATATGTAGTTTGGATCTTTTTGTTCATCGCATCTTACTGTCTAGATACTTCTGAAAATAATAATTATTAGATAATTAACTTCAAAGATGCTGATGACGATGAGTAGGCCGAGGGAGGAGTCAATGCCATTGCAGTTACGCCAAGAAGCTTGTGAAGGCAGAAAAGATTAATTGCAGTAATTCCTGTTAACTTATAAGCAACCAAGGTAATTATCTTAACTTATAATACTTGCTTGCTCTTCTAAGTCCCTCACAAAAGGTTTGTTTTTTGCCAAGCTTTCCATTACTTTCTGTCCCCATTTGAAAGTGACTAGAAAGGGACTTGACCTTAAAGATCAATCTAACAAACCACAACTACAGAGAATAAACAGCAACAACTTGTGAGAAAGGAAAAAACAAGTGATGATTTTTTTTTTCTGTAACTGTACAACCAAGATAAAATCCTTTATGGTTTTGCAGAAAAGAAAGAAACATGGCTAAGAAAAATCATTCATTTTGCTATACACATGTACAAATATGTTCAATATCACAACATGCAAAAATATTGAGCAAACAAATTCAGTCATGAACACAATCTGGGCAATGATCTAGCACTACTATGACTTGGAGCTCTTGATTTCGCGATTTTTGACATCTGGGCTTGCATTTTTCTGCAAACCTTCTCTAATTCCTTCACCCTCAATTGCATTCCTTGAACATGTGCTCTGAGTTGCTCTTTATCGTCAATCGCATAATCAAGCTTCTGAGAATAGAGCACAATCTGTTCACTGGCTACATCTTTATTTCCCTCGTTTCTGATTTCCTTGAATTTAATTGGTGAGTCAGTGTATGATACAGAATTATTGGAGCTCTGGACTAAGCTCTTAAGTTTGAGCTGTTGAGATTTGAGATCTTGGTCAGCAGTTTTTGATGGAAATCTTGAATTCTGAGAGAGATGTACATGAGCCTCAGAGGAGAGTTTGTCATAATTCAATGCAGAACATATTTTCTTCTTTTCCTCAACTGATAATCCTGCATGTACCTGTTGAAAACAAATTACTCAATTACACGACGAACAATCAATTTGTTCCAAAATGCTAAGAAACTTAAAGGTCATTAAGAATAATATGTTACCTCCAGATATATGTCTATGGCACGGTAGATTTCGTCGTGAGATTCTCTAGCAGAATCTGGAAGGACCAAGGCTAAAGCCAAGAACTTGGAAGGTTTCAAACGGGGATCGGGCCCTACTTCTGCCATGTACAAATCCATCAAGCTAGAAACTTTTCTCAGTTTCTCAAGAGATACTCGACTGTTTCCTCCATGCAGAAATGCCTTAAAGATTCTTAGAATGAGATTTACATCGTATAAGTATTTCATTCCGTGTAGAGATGGAACAAGAAGATTATCTAATGTTGCTTGATCCAGCTGAAAACCTATCATACTCTCCAACTTCCTCCTGCAGCATTTGATTATTCTCAAACTTAAGGCCACTTGAAGAAACCCAAATAAACTCTTACACGAAATGGAGTTCCAATCAAGAGTGTAAAGCATATCGATGACCGTCTCAATAGCCTTACACTTATCGGATTTGGCTGTGAAAACTCTTGCTTTTTGGTAGTAAAAGAGGAACTTACCGATGACACTATGATCGAATTTACGCCCAACCATTGCTCTCATGACCATTTCAATAAGTCTTGGACTCAATACTCGAAGATCCTCAAACCACCATGTTGCTCTGTAGAAGCTGTTCTTGAAACTTTCAGTGCTTCTGGTGTCACAAGAAACTCGAAAACTTGAACTCTCAGGGGATGAAGTAGACGGACAAGGGCTTAATTCGCTAGCGGCAGCCATCTTTCCTACGAGGGAATCAATACATTTCTCTATGACACATGGAGTATTTTTTACCATTGGTAACTCTTGACAGTGCTTCAAAGCAACTAAAAGCTCAGGCCATGTCCAATGCCCAATCTCTTCAAGTGACTTCTCTGTTTGTTCCAACAAATTATTCTTTCCAGTTACAGAACAGTTCATTTCCATGAATTGTGCAGCACAATATAGGAGATAGATATTAGAAGGATTTACGTTAACCATTCCATTGTTATAGCAAAACCTTGACATAAGCTCAAAACTCTCTGCTCCTCCTGGAAAGTCATGAAATATCACTTTCAGATTTGTTGCTGTCCCAGCCGACTTACCAAACAATTTTCTTAATCTGCCTGAATATGAAGAAATAATTTTCTGCAGAAATCAATGACATTAAGGAGTTACCATCCCAGTATAGGTGAATCTGACAAAGTATAGGTTCACATATGTTGCATAAATGACCACAATTCTGGAAGAGAAAGCCCAAAGTCAATGAGAATTGTAGAACTTCAAAATAGGATAAATTGGAACTCTAATCTAGGATAAAATTAATAAAATTAGGTTTCATGGTATTAGAATATCAAGTTTTAGGAAAAGAAATTCAAGATAACTGAGCAAGTCAGTAAATAGGTAAGTTGAAAGAGGACCTCCAATTACCTTTACATGAGAATAGAGCATTGGAGGGCGTAATAAAGCTAATGAATCACTGACTTCAGTAACCAGAAAGGGGAAAAAAAACCAAAAAAGAGAAAAGCAAGATTAAAAGGAGAATCTACAGCTAAACCTGCAAAAGAATGGTATAGGGTCGTTATTAGACAATAAATTCTGTACGGGTAATCAAGAAAATGTGTCTGTAAATCACCTACATTAAAGAACGACAAAAAACAGCTATGAATGACATGAAAACAACATTTATTAGTCCTTCTCAAAAGCAGTGAAGAAAAGAAGAGAAGGTATGCCAAATTTAAAGTCCCATAACAACAGCATTAAATGAGATAGAAAGAACAAAATAGAAAGGCCTCCAGAAGAAGGTTTAGGAGGTGAATGGTGGAGCCAAAAACAGAACCAAATTATGAAAAAATATGTCCCACATCATTACACTCTTGGTGTAAATTTGTTGCCGGTTGTACAACAAAAGGAAATTACGGTAGAAAACGTGAGAATAAGGAAGCTACAGACATAAAGAATTACTTCATGGAGCAAACGTATTCACATTAACAAACCAGAACAGAAGAAGAAAAACCAGATCAACATGTCTCTCCAAATTACCTTGTCCACCATGAAAGTCTCTTCCCCGTTGACATCCACTTGAAGATCACAGCAAACTGCCATGACCCAATTGAGAAAATCAAGAACCCACCACAAATCAAGAGGGTTTTTCTTCTTGAAACTTTAATTCAGTTGTGGAGTAATAAAAGGGGGGAAAGAGAAGAACTTTTAACAACCCAACAAAAACAAAGACAGAGACAGAGGAGAGGGAGGCGAGACAAACGGAAAGTGGAGAACATCAGACAGGATCATATTCTCTAAGGAACAATATAACAAACACATGGAGGGTGGCTTACTGACTCACATTCTTTGGTTCTGCAAACGATTGATATGGTCAATCGCTACAGAAGAAATGTAGTGGTTCTCAAAGGCATGTAGTTGTAGACAGAAAGAGATGAGAGAGAGAGAGAGAAAACAACAGTAGCAACAAAAAATAGTGATAAAGGCACAATATGTATAAAGGCACAGAAGATGTACACAACTAATACATATAGAGCTCGTGAACAGAAGAGAACTAGAGACAATCAGCTAAAGACAAATGCGTTCTTGTTACCCTAAATATTTCTGCTAAGATTAATATTTGGCTTTGGCTTTGGCTTTGGCTTTACTTTCGCATGGATATTTATTTATTGCCTGTCTTAGAGGCGAAGGTTTTATTCCATTTTTGATCTCTGTAACAGTGCAGTCACCACATTCCAGTTGTTGCTTTTCCCCATTTATCCAAATAAAGCCGTTTCTTTTTCTTCATACCATTCACGTGAGTAATGACTCAGTTGCCCCTCTTTTAGAACTTTTTCTTGGCCTGCATAGTAAAGATGGGGGCCCATGCTTCTTTTTGATCCAAATTGGGGCCCACTATGGATAACTTGAGAGGCACCGTACCCAAACAAAGTGGTTTCCGCTTTCCAGTGTTGACGCATTTATTACATAATAAAAAACTCTAGGCGAGTGATGAACTGACGATTAGAGAGCTTGAGACTTGAAATGTGTCCATAAGCGCAATCACGATAGTTATTCACTATCGAGGACAATAAATAAAAATTATTGAGATATGTATTTTTGTCGATATGATTATATTGAGAGATGTGTTTTATTAATATGACTGTATATGTGATTTGATTTTTGAATAATAGAGAAGAAACCAATATTAATTTTAGTGTGGAAATGGATGGAGGAATGCAATGTTAATGGGTTAACTTTTGAAAAATGGAAAAATTGTTACGAGATATATGTTTTTGTTGATATAATTATATTGAAAGACGTATTATGTTGATGTAGATAAATAGGTGAGATCATTTTTTATATAATAGAGATGAAACCTCATTGAAAAGTTAGGAGACATCCATTGTGGATGTCCTAAGGTTTTCAGTTTAAAAAAAGGTGGGAAAAAATTTATATTTTAGGTCGGATAATATAAATATTTACGAAAAATTTGTATGTTTAAATATTTAAAATATTTTATTGATCATATTCAAATTAATTCAAATCTAAAGGAATAAATGAAAATTCCTATTTTTAGTTGACATTTTCGAGATTACGGTTAACAGTCAGCCCATTTAGGATTCTCACTCACACTTTATCCCATTCTTTTAGAAAAGTACAAAACTGTCCACCGAGAAATCATGATTTTAGCCAATCATCTCACAAGTAAAAAAGGCATCAATGAAACGACATCGTTTCTCGGACCCGGAAGAGAGAAAAATAGTTTGTCCGAGGCCCATCAAGCAATCAAGAGGCCCATTGGGTACCGTAAAATTGAGCTGGAGTGAGATTAGGTGTATAGTTTAGTTAAAGTTCTCTGTGATTTTGTAATTTTAAAAATTGCCATGGATTCCCTCTCGATGATTTTATATTATATTTTACCCCTAATAGATTTTCCTTTTGTTTTATAATGTTTGTCCCTCTTATATATTAAAACAAAAGAGAACAAAAACAGGACCAACTTTCATAATATAGTTGCGGGACACGGCGCTACCTGTTGAAGAAGATTGTTTTTACATTGTGGGCCTTGGTGGCCTCTCACAAATTTTCCCGGTGGGGGCGAAGGAATCCAAATCTGGAGCAGTCCAAGCCCATCAAGGTAGTATTTTGGACTTTTGAAAGAGTTTGTGTTCAAGCCCAGCCTAGATGAGTTAAAAGGAAGGGAGGGAATCCAAATCTGGAGGCGTCTCAAGCCCATTAAGGAAAAGTAGTTTGGACGTCGGCCTTTGGAGAGAGTTCGAGTTCAAGCCCACTTTGGTGATTATTATTCAGGATAAAATCATAAAACTAAAAGGAAAGCCTCTAATGGTGCTTTTTTTTGAATAATCCTCTAATGGTGTTGTGACGATTAGATTAAGTTTAGAAAATATTGCATAAATATTAAAAAATTCGGCATTAAAAAAGTTTCATTTGTATTAGTTGTACATGTCCTAGGCATGAAGATGACTCTTCATGAAAATGTGAAGGCTAACGTGGTACTCTCATGCATTTGTAAAGACTTTAATATATGAATTTCTTTTGACTATATTTTGTTGACATATAAGAAATAGTCCTTTTTTCCAATTCATTGCCTCGAAATCAAGGAAAATGAAGGTTCAGTGCAGTGTATTTATTAGTGTACTTTATTACTATAAATTGAAAATAGAGAGGAAAAGAAAGAGAAAAAATACATTTATTAAAGGATCGACAAAATATGTTTAATGGTGTAAATCTGTACGGCTTAAAAATCGGTGCAAAAGTAGACTGACCTTTCCTAAACTCCCAAGTCCGCATTAAACTTTGACCCTTTTATTGTAATTCATGACTCTGCTATCGATCAAGCCCAGGAAATACATTTTCTACAAGATTCGCCACGTGCATGCATACATGGTTAATTGTTACCTCATAATTGATCCTATCAAGTTCGTTGTCTTTATACGAGATTGAGTTCCAACATGTATTTATGACTTCAATATTCGACAGTATGAGGAAAACAATTGTGTATCCTTAGATATAGTTAGCGCCATAAATATGCTGTTTCTAGGGGTTTTAGTACTTAAAATTTACCCTATATTGCAATTCTTATGCAAATTAAACAAATTGTTTCAATTATTAGAGATAGAGAATTGACTAATTAGATTGCAAAAACAAAGTGATACAGGATTTTGTCTCCTACCCTGAATAAAATATGCACATTTCTATCTTTGCCCCTAAAAAAAGGTGCAACTTAAAGTCACTCCAAAAAGTTGCCGTTTTTCTTCTTGTCTTGTCCACATTTTTATGCAGTCTTTGAAAAAGCCCGTAGCGCAACTCCACTATTTGTCTCTTCTCTTTCACCTAGACTACAGCAACGAACCTACCAAAACCCATCCAATAACAGGTCCGAACCCACTTAATCCACATACGAACCACATGGACTTGGGACCCAAGCTGTTGCAAAAACTGAGTTGTGACCCTTCCATGTGAGCACCAACATATCTTCTTCTCTCTTCATGCCCCAACCACTTGCATGTTCATCCAATAACCCCTTAACTTCCTTAACTGTCTCTTCACAAAATGGAACACTTAAAAAACCGTTGCTCCTAATCCTTTGTGATAGCTTAATCCCTGACTCTAATCTCTCTATTCTTTGACCTCCTTCAAAGCTTACGATGTTCTCAATTTTATGACCAATATCGGACTCGAATTCGATCCTCTGTCTACTGTCTTTAGGCAAGAAGGTCTCGAGTGCATCAAATGGTATCCAAAGATAATTAAAACAAGATGTAATTCTTGATGCAAGACTTGGTCCACTCGTATCGGAATCTTCATCAACCACAATTACAAGACAAGGGTCTAGTCCTTTGATTATGTCAAGGAAAGAATCGCGTAATGAAATATCATTAGTACCGATATTATTTCCATGATCCTCGTCGGACAAATAGCGTATCCAGTTTTGACAATTAATCACAAAAGCCTCCTCCTCTTGATATGTAATATTCAACAATGATTCATAATCAAAACTAGTCACGAAGTCGTCCTTGCTTTCAATCACATTGAATTCAAATGGAACGTCTCTAAACCTAGCGAAATTTGCTAACCGGAGACCAACTTCTTCAATAGAGACATTAACGAAAGGAGGAACCGGTGGCCTAATAGAAGGAACAGTAATTCTCAATGAAGGAGGGCCTTCAGGTCTTTTAGCGAGTGAATCAATTAGAGTAGGCCACTGCATACAATGAGTTATACTAAAATCTAATATATGGACTTTATTGAACCCTTGAATTGCCTTGAAAATCAGACTATTCGAAGCACAAAATCCAAATCGATGCCAAGGGATTAAATCAACGTACCCGGCGAGCTCAGTCACAGTCATCAGCCTCCTTTGAATGATTGTGCTGCTACCATCAAAATTGCTGTCATTAATCGATGTGGGAGGACAAACCTTAGAAGCTCTGGCAATAAGAGCCCTCAAGAACCAAGCAGTGAGTCTTTGATTAGGGTCACCATCTAAAGAAGCAATATTGTTGAGCACCCACATGACTTGTTGAGCCAAAGTGACATCATTGCTTTCCAACGCACTTGCACAGTGAAGTAGAAGCTTCTCTATACATTCTCCGTCAAGACTTCCAAGACAACCTCTTAGGAGAGAACTCTGAGTGGTGCTCGTTGTGGTTTTTGTTGTGTTTGAGAGAGAATTACTAGTAGGGTTTTGCAGAAGATCAGCTTTCATGGTTAAAGAGAGAGAAAATATTAGTGTTTAATTTGGTGGTTTAACTTGCACGGAATGCGCACGTCGGCATGAGATTGAAGAGGATATAGAGAGCTACGTTTATATGGTCTTGGGGATTTTTTAGTTTCTATGTTGAAGAAATACGAGGTCTATGGTGATGACTCTATTCGTATATATGATACATATATATATAGAAAGAGAGGGGCAAGAGAGGGGAGAGAAAGGTCATTATTGTATGGCCAGTATGGGTGCATTGAAAATTTAAAATGACAAAACCGCCTGATTTTTAATTAACAAGAAATCAAATAGTGCGCCTTAATTCGTCGTTGGTAGGGTTTCGCTTTCTTTTCAATTTTCCCTATACAGTTTGAGGAAACCACACGAGGATCATAATCATAATATTTTTAATGAAAATATATATATAGAGAGAGAGAGAGGGAGAGAGAGGGAGAGAGAGGGAGAGAGTCCATCACTCCCTAGATTGATACGTATTCTATATGTAAGCTATTTTGGTTGATTGCGAATTACTCTTCACAACTATTCTCTCTAAAACAAGTAATTATGGCGACATAGTGTAGAGAGTAGGTTAAGAAGATGTCTTAGCCGGCCACTCTTTTGTCGAATATGCTCCCATGGAATGCTACTTAAGACAACTCGAGAATATATTAAGTTAAACAATCGTTGTTTTGTTCATCGAGTTTAGTGATTGATGGATGGTTACCGTTCATTCCCCATCTTTCCAAATACAAAAAGATACATAAAGATATCAACTTGGTTGCTTGTGCCACGTAATAAGACCACAGCTAAATACAAATTAGACCTCTTCGATCCGACAAGGAGGGAATTTATGTTATTTCATTACA
This sequence comes from Euonymus europaeus, assembly GCA_963580455.1. NCBI lineage: Eukaryota > Viridiplantae > Streptophyta > Magnoliopsida > Celastrales > Celastraceae > Euonymus > Euonymus europaeus. The sequence goes on from OY756964.1 coordinate 2,919,355, forward strand.
ATTAATCTTACATATTCGACTTGAGATATTCGCATCTCACTAGTGACCAACTACGAGTAGCTAGATGTAGTTAGTTGAAGAAGTTACAGTAAGCTTAATTTGGTATAATAAATAAAATTTAACTATAAGCAGGATTTATCGCATACTTTATACATTTCAAGGTTTTCGTGGATTCCAAATACCTAAAACACAAAACTTTATCGAACTTGACTAGAGTCAATTTATTATGCTTGATATTACTTTATTATTTATATTAACCAGGGTTTAAGTTTTGGTTTCATGCATGGAGAGAATTTTAGGTTCCTGAATATATGTACAAAGAAAACTAATTTAGCAAAAAACAAATTGGAGGTAGCATCCTCTTTTATCAAAAAAGAAAAGAAAACTAATTTAGCTTATTAACTAACACGCACATAGTGATTTTCACCCAAACTTTGCTTCCAACAAAGTATATTAATCTTGATTTGTCTACTAATCGTCCTGATCAGTCCTGACATAATCATAACTGCATGTATTATATTTGTTAACCCTGAAAGGAGGGACCTTTGCGAAGTTTGTGAGGTTAGCTTTTTTATGTACCTAATATTATTGTTAAAACGACGTTTGAACAAAAATGTCAAACATTTCAGCCTTAAACATCTTGTATAATTCATTCTATTGTAACATTATATTTCATCGTAAATTTACAATCATTTTTTTCTACATGAATTGATAAAACTATGTTCTTTTTCTTCAACTCCTAATGTTGAATTAATTTTTTTCCAGCTATTTTTTGGAGTTTATGACCTCTACTCTGTCATAATCTTTAGTTATACACATCCCTCTCAAAGAAAGCAAGGACTTTGGTAGGTAAATTCCTGAGAAGAATAGAAGTAACACAACGTAAATTATCATTGGAGATGAGTTGAATGGTTAGATTTGTCTTGACAATCCAATCTACATAAAACCTAGACAAAGAAGCAGAGGATGAACAATAATTGGATAAACAATCTAATTTAGCGGTCAAGTAAAGTAATCACACAAAGAACCACCACCATATCTCTCAACCTACAAAAGCATACTGCATCCATAAAGAATAAGCTAGCAATCTTCGTTTTTGTTGTGTAACAAAATCAGAGACTAATAATAGCATACAATGCAGGGAAAATAGGAAAATCAATGAACAACATAAGAAGAGGAATTTGGACTTGAAACAAAGAAAATTCTAAAAAAATAATTGTTGTCCCAAGGGCTTGAAATATTAGATTTTTGTGTCTATTATCGAGAAGTGTTTGTTTTATTACTAAGCAATCATATTGCCAAGGGAAAAAAACACCAACAACTAAGTTTTATTGCCCCATACAATAAATAGCAAACATAAACTCAAAAATTTAGATTTGAGTAGCATTTCACCCTCAGTTAGTGGGTGAGCCACCCCTTATAATTCAAACTACGGGAATCGCGCAAGAGAACATCCAGTCTCATTGCCACATAAATTATAAATACATAAATAGCAAGATTAAACTCAAAAATTGCCGAGCACTAATTTCTCTCCAAGAGAAAATTTAGATTTGAGTAGCATTGCACCCTCTCTGCCAGCTTGTTTCCTCCTCTTCATGTACTCCACGTTCCATGGAAAATCTAATTTGTAAGTTCCAGGATTAATGATAATTTTTTCTAGCATAATAGCATTCTCGATCAAATGCACGGCGAACTCCGTGTCGACGATCTGCCCCACAAAGCCATTAATTTCCACCACTTTAAGGCATTGGTGTGGACATTTAGAGCCTTTTTTTGCTCTCATCCGTCTAAGAGGGAGTATTCTATCAGAGGTTAACTGCAGCAAAAGGGTTAGCTTAATTATGCTTAATTTAAAATACAAGAAGAAAAAAAGCGTATAATGCTACAATTAGAACATGCAATCTATTCTATCTTCACACTTCAAAGCACTTTGTAGTGTTGACCATGAGAAACGAGCAAAACTGAAAAAATTATTTCCTTATCATCCAACAACCTTAGCTAGCCGGGTATAGAGACTTTCAAACTGGAATATAAAATCAAAAAAACAAAGAAAAGTCTTATTCAAGAACATGAAATCGTATGATGCTAAGGTTCCAAGATCTCATAAATAAATGAGTAAGGAAATGAATATCAACAGTTCAACCATCATTGATAACTATTCTTATTTAATACACCTATGGACGGTTTGAAGTTATGCTAGTATCTAATACTATTGTGTCAATGTCCTTTCTAATCACTTACAGCTATGTCATTTTTTAGCCTCCATCTTCTCTTTTTGGAAACATTTAGTGAAGATTCTCGTCTTTCTGCTCTGTCATTCCCTGTCTCCATACCTAGGCTCCTACTTCTACTAAACTCCCACTTCCTATTTTCAGTTTTCGTTTTACTAGTTCTAAAGCATTTCGCTATTGGTCATGCCTTCACTTCAAAATTACTCCCATATAAAGACACAAAATCTGAATGCAAGCTAAGCTAGTGGTGCAAATGAACACAAGACCGACAAAAGTAAAACAAGGTGTGAAAGGAATGTACCAATTATCAATCATTCTTATTTTCAATAGGTTCATCTTTTCCCATTTTCTTTGAAGTTGAGTTACTAAAAGGGGGGAGGAGTACCAAGGCACAAATGTGTTAGACTAAGGTAGATTATACCTTCAGATAGGAACCAAAGGTGACAAAGTTTCATATAGTGGACTCCAACTATCTTCACTTAGAAAAACATAAAGCAATAACACAAACCAAAACCTAAGATCGCAAGACTGTTGCGTAAGGCAGATAGATAAATCACAAAAAAGACGTTGGGGAGAGAAGTAATCATGAAAAGAAAATTTTGTAATAGGTTTACGAATTTATCCCATCATTAAAATAATTAATGATGACTGAAACGCTTAATACAAGTCTCTAGCTTAATAACATCCACTGTATCACATTGGCCCCTCCAATATTAGAAATAGTTTAATACATCACATAACTCCAAGCATACTGAGTGCGATCAAAGGCCCTTACACTGATAAAAACCCCAAAGACAGGATGAAGAAAAAAAACTTGTAGGAATAACAAAGTACAAGTTTCAATAAAATAATGTTTCATAGAACATACCATTATGATTTACGAATTTCTAGTGAAGAGTGTAAAGCAAGAACACTCACATCCAGTACAAGTCTATGCAAGGAAGGTGCTGCCCTGATCAACGGAGCAAAAACAAGAAGACTATCATCATCTGATGCACCAACTTTCAGTGTCAAATTCTTGAGATGTGCCAACACAGGAAACTCGAGAAGTGCTATACTTTTCTGAATTGTCTGACAACTCAGACAAAAATAAAACTACACAGGTCAGATGTGTTCCAATAAAAATAAGGGGACAAGACAAAATAATAAAACATAGTTCAGCATGCAAACCTCGGCTGCTTGCACACTTAGTGTAAGTGTCTCTAGTCGAGACACATCAGTTAAGACCTGATAAAGGTCATGTGGGTTATCAACCGGATAGCCCCCTCGAACAGATACTTCAACAAGGTTTGGAACATTTGCAAAACAAATTCCAATCATCGGACCCTGATACTTGAAGGACGAGATGTTTGTTGCGTAAAGGTATATGCTTTTCAGAGCGAAGCAACATTTTATCTTCAAGTACTTCAAGCAAAGTGATGGACCAGAAATATTTAGATCAACAAGAGACCTTGAACCATCTATGTATAATTTTTCAAGATAGGGACATGTAGATATGAAGTGTTCAATAACACCTCCACTTATGTTTACCCGTGTCAGCCGGATATCTGTGAGGGAACTGAAATCAGGAAACTCGGCAGTATGTGAAATAGGGGGAAGGGATATCTGAAAGGGGCCACAATGAGGCGAAAAGTCCATCACAAGCTTTTTAACTCTCTTTTCAATTGCAAAGTTAAACCATCTATGAATAGCGGTTGTATACTTTTTATTCAAATCAAATCGAACTTGAAATTCGTCTAATGTGCACCCCGGATATGCATCCAAAGCAAAATTTACCAACAGCACATACACATGACGGAGATGACGCGCTGAACCTTTCTGGTAAAATAACATCTGTGAAGCATCACAATTCAAGCTGCGAATAACGGTCCAAACTTTATGCCATCTACGCGCAAGTAAACTTGTCCTTGCTGCTTCTGTTATGGTCAAGTGAGACATAATGGACAACAAAATTTCATCTGGCAGTTGACTTATCATATCCTCTTCCATGCCAGTCCCGTCCTTCTCCATGTCAGTCCCCTTGTCTTCTTAGCCAACATAAAATATTTAAAAATAAAAAATAAAATAAAGACATATCATAATCAGCAAACAAAAAAACACATACACAACTAATTAATGCAGTTTGAACTTGAAGCAGAGACGTAGGAGCTACCTTCTGTTTTTTATGTTTTTTATTATAGACAGATGTGCACTGCCACCTTGTTCCCATTATAAGCTTAAACATATACTGAATAAATTAGAAGCAAACCAAATAAATAAGATTCAGTGATGAGCCAATAATAAACCGAAAAACTGCTAAACTTGGCTAAAAATTTGAGCGATGTCAAAAAGCTTTTACCTTTTGATGGCTAAAAATTGAGAGAAGACAAAAAAACACTAATTTTTCAGCAGAAAGCCGACACTCGATCTCAGCCCCCCTTCCAGAATGATAAGTCGAGAAGATCGTTCTCCGTTGGTGCCAATGCACTGTAAGAAATAAAAAATCAGAACAAGGGATCCTAGCACGAGTTTAGTGTAACATGTAAAGAGGATTTTGATGCTAGCAGACAAGCATCAAAAGCCATTCAACAAAATTGTTCATCCCAAAAAAAAACCACAACACAAAACACCAAAAATAAGAGACAATTAGTAGCATAAATGTAACTTTAACATTGTAAATATCTCTCACCATAAATTATCATACATATTGACAAAGACATTCACAAAAGATATGCCCATCTTTCTACCAGAAGATACTAAATTCACAAATACACGTCCAGCAGATTGACTACATAACAAAATTAATCTATTTGTTAAAGATAGGAATCAGGTCTCCAAGTTGATGTGCATTGTCGCAACCGGGGTCACGACGCGGATCGGCGAAATACTCCTGTAAAATAATATTATTTCGTAACACAAAAATATATAAAAAAAAACTCGAGAGTCGCCACCAATTGATTTAAGGTGCAATTGGACACCAAAAAAACCTGCGAACCAGAGAAAAAGGGAACGGAGATCGATTGAGCATGGGGAAGGCATTAGCACCCCATAACACCTGTTTGAAAACAGTTACCTTATTAATTAGATGACTACCCTACGAAAACTTGCTCTTTGCAAGACATAAAAAAATGATAGAGTTTGTTTTAAAAATTGGTGTCTCATCTTTAATTCTCATAATTTCTATGCAAGAAACATGAAATAATTTTAGATGAGTAGCAAAGCTATTTTTGTGTGGGAAAACATTGCCCATTTTAAATAAAAAAGGTTTTGTAAAACACAATCAACTTATGATAGTTTTAAAAGAAATTTGATTTTTGAAACACTATCAACTTATGATAGTTAAATTTGATTTTTGAAACACTATCAACTTATGATAGTTTTTGGAAAGATTTTTAAAGAAAAAGTTTGGGTCAACTATTGACCATAAGGAAAAAATAAATTAATTTCATAAGAAAAACCAATTATTTGTAGAAACATCGAAAATAAATGGTTTATTTATCACCAACGCAAATTCGTTACCAACTTTTGGTAGGTTTTAAAAAAGATATTTGAATCCTTAAAATTCCAACTTATGGCATTGAACTATCGCTAAGAATACCAACTTTTGGTATTTAATTCGGTAATTTGCTAAGGGTCAACTAACGATCTATCAAATCCAAATATATATACATATATAATGCACATCCACAGCATCACATGTACACACATATATATATATAATATACACTAAAGTAACATCGCATACAATAACATATTAATATAAACAATACATACATAGCCACAACTATCCATATACCCATATATACACATAATATATACAAACACAACATTCACATATATAGATGTACACTTGGCAGTATAATATATCCACACATATAATATATATAACATCAACACCATAGCAAAATATATATATATATAAAGACATGGCATCACACCTATTTAATATAACAATACATGCACACAGCACACCTATACACACACGTACAATACATATATACACAGCAGCATCACTTATAAAAGATTCACATGCATATATATATATATAATCACAACACCGTACATATATATAGGCACTACAATGCATATAATATGGAATATATCATAGTATGTCATATGTATGCATATAATATATCACTTATATATATGCATATGTAACATCATCATATATGGGTAATAGATACAATTGAATATGTTGTACCTGTGATGATGCCGAGAGGAAGAAAGAATCAATGGGGCAGTATTCAAGCAAGAATGAGTTGATCAGAGAGAGAATAAGGTGATGAACTAGTCAAAATGGTTCTTGGGCTGGTGGTGATAAGAAAGAGCGGCCGGTCAAGTAGAGAAACAGAGAGAAGAGGGTTATTCTTTTTTGTAGAGAGAGGAATCAAAGAGGCGTGACTGCCAACTCTTCCCCCAAAAAAAGGTCCCCTTTTTCCCAAAAGTCTATGGTATTTATAGGTGAGGAAGGGTTAGATAAAGATAAGGGTAACAAGATAAGTTTAACAACAATAAGATTGAGGAGAGGATTTTGAGATGAAGAAGGAGACTAATAAAAGGATGAAGAGTCTCCAACAAAATTATTTCTTTATTTTCCTATTTATCCTTTTATTATTTTTATTTGCTTTTGGACTTGATTTATTGGGCTTGTGAGAATGAACCTAGTTTGCCAACAAACTTGGGCTTTTCCATACCAATTTTATTTATTTTTAAACAATAAATTTTTTTATATGACCAAATAAGTCTTATCCGGACAAAAATCGGGTACTACAGCTGCCCCCCTTTGTGTGACTTTTACGAAGTAAATGGCGCACAAAGGTGTAGTAAATCGATTTTATTTGGTACATATAAAAAATACAATTTCTTTAAGTGATCCACGACTTGATCGTGATGAAGGACATGAAAGGAGCTCAGGATCAATGTGTCATTCCTGGCTTAACTAAACTGAAGGGGAAAATAAAAGTGCTCGGGATCATTGCGCCACTCCCGGCTTGGCTGAACAAAGAAAACGGAAAAGTGCTCGGGATCATTGCGCCATTCCCGGCTTGGCTGAACTAAAGAGAAAAATGAAAGTGCTCGGGATCATTGCGCCACTCCCGGCTTGGCTAAACAAATACTTGAATGTGTAAGAAATTCTTGGCGAAGTTATCCTCATGTTGTAACTATCCCATTTTCTATTAATATGAGAAATGAAAACATGCAAATGATGCAAAATGATGCAATCATACATGACCCCTTGTCATCTGTCATCCGTCATCCCTTGTACTTGCACAATCACAAATCGTTAAAATATGGATATTTCTATAACTGTCAACTGTTTTGTGATCATGGTCCATAGTTACTGTCGAGCCTTCACTTATTTCGTGATCCTGAAGAAAATGCAGTCGCCCACTTGGAGAATTTATCAAGATTCTTGGTACTCCAACTAGGGAAGAAATCTGTTGCATGAATCCTGATTCCATATTTCCATAGATAAAAGCACACCCCTTGTACAAGATTTTCCACTAGCGAATGCCTTTAAACCGTCTTTTGGTAATCTCTTTGTCAATTTGTCATATCCCCTGATTTCTCTTAGCTCTTGATCAATCCAGAGTACCAAATCCTATTAATTCCTTGCTAAGAACAATCTTCTAATGCACTTGTTTTCCACATATTTATGTCAAAACTTATTCTCAATAAATTTAACAGCATGGCTATGCACATGAGAAGCAAAATATTTAAGAGAATATATGTACAAGAAGTTTTGTGGAAAGGCTAGCAAATGAAACAAAGGATTATGAATGATCATTTACTGAGTATTTATTGAAAAAAGGTAGATAGAGAGCTGAAACAATTCCTTTCAGGAAGAATATATACATATGAAGGCTCAAGAAATTTAGAAAAATAGAATTTCTTTTACAAGCACTCAATAACTAAACCCAGACTCTGCGCAAAAACTGCCCCAGTTTTTGTGTGCAACTACTTCGCAATTGTCGAATTTAATCATGAATTTTGATAAGCATTGAACCCGTAGTCAAACCCCACTGGCCGCTCACTGTATTCTGAAATACATCTGTCTTTACTTGACCATTTTTGGATTCTAACCGAATGTCTTCCAGCCATCCTTGATAGCTTCTTGCCTAAAGCGCCCAAAAGGGTTTTCACTTTAGCATATTTCTTCTTTTTTTTTTTTTTTTTTTTTTTTTTGTTTGTTTTGTTTTTTCCTCTTTTTTTTTTATGCATAATATCGCTTCAGGACATCGGCATTCACAGGATGAGAAAGATCATCGCCATCCATTTTTGTCAAAACTACTGCTCCACCAGAGAATGATTTCTTCACCACATATGGTCCTTCATAAGTAGGAGTCCATTTTCCTCGATGATCTTTTTGAGGTGGTTGGATCATTTTTAATACTAAATCTCCTTCTCTGAAACAACGAAGGCGCACTTTCTTATGATGTGCTCTTACCATTCGTTTTTGATAAAGTTGTCCTCTACAAAGGGCCCCCAATCTCCTCTCCTCGATAAAATTTAAATGTTCATATCGACTTCGAACCCATTCTGTCTCCTCCAAGTTGGCCTCTACCACCACTCTTAGTGAAGAAATTTCTACTTCAACAGGAATAACTGCTTCTGTTCCATATACCAGAGCAAAAGGACTTTCACCAGTGGAAGTGCGTACAGAAGTTCGATATCCGTATAAAGCAAAAGGAAGCTTTTCGTGCCAATCTTTGTAATTTTCTGTCATCGTTTGAATGATCTTCTTAATATTTTTGTTAGCTGCCTCAACAGCCCCATTCATCTTAGGACGATAAGGAGATGAATTATGATGTTTGATCTTAAACTGCTTACAGAAATCATTCATTATCCTGCTATTGAAATTTGTGCCATTGTCAGTAATGATCCTTTCAGGAACCCCATAGCGACAAACAATATCTTTCCTCAAAAATCGAACGATGACATTACTTGTCACATTAGCATACAAATTTGCTTCCACCCACTTTGTAAAATAATCAATCGCGACTAGAATGAAGCGATGTCCATTGGAAGCTTTTGGCTCAATTGGGCCAATAACATCTAAACCCCACATAGAAAATGGCCATGGGGCTGCTAATACATGTAGGGGGTTCACTGGAACATGAGTTTTGTCAGCGTAAATTTGACACTTGTGGCATTTGACTGCATAGCTGATGCAATCCCTTTCCATAGTGAGCCAATAGTAGCCTGCTCGCAATATCTTCCTTGCCATCGAGTACCCACTTGAATGAGTTCCACAAATTCCTTCATGAATCTCTTTCATAATTTGTTTTGCTTCATCAACATTCACACATCGAAGGAGTACAAATCCTGAACTTCTCTTATATAACACATTTCCTTCTAAAAGAAAGGAACTAGAGAGTCTTCGTATGGTATGCTTGCCATTTTCTGAGGCATCTGGGGGATACTCTCTTCTTTCCAAGTATTTCTTCACGTCATAATACCACGGTTTACCATCCAATTCCTCTTCGATATTTGAACAATATGCATTTTCCTCTCTCTTCTCAATTTTGATGACCTGGACTTCTCCTCGCGGATCTAAATCAAACATTGCTGCTAGGGTTGCCAAAGCATCTGCTATCTGATTTTGTTCTCTTGGGATATGGTCAAGTTCAATCCAATCAAATGACTTGATCATCTTTTTGATAAACTGATAGTAGGGCACCAGTTTAGAATCCTTGGTTTCCCATTCATCATTCAATTGTCGGATTACTAACTGTGAGTCTCCATAAACCTGTAACCTTTTAATTCCGACATCTATAGCTGCTTGAATCCCCATTGCACATGCCTCATATTCAGCAACGTTATTGGTCCACTCAAAGTATAATTTGGCAGTAAATGGCGTGACTTTCCCCTCTGGTGATATAAGTGCTGCCCCAATTCCACATCCTATCATATTAGATGCACCATCAAATAGTAGGGTCCATTTTTCAGACTGTTCCAAACTCATCTCTTCTATGGATAAGGCCATAATATCGCTATCTGGAAAACCAACGATCATAGGCTGAAAGTCATCAATTGCTCGCTCCGCCAAATAGTCCGCTATAGCACTTCCTTTTATAGCCTTTCGTGTGACATACTGAATATCATATTCAGACAATAATATTTGCCACTTGGCTATTCCTCCCGAGAGTGATGGCTTTTCAAAAATATACTTGATGGGATCCATTTTAGAAATCAACCATGTGGTATGATAAAGCATGTATTGTCGAAGTCTGTGAGCAACCCATGCTAGTGAACAACAGGTTTTTTCAAGCATAGAATAGTTCATCTCACAATTTGTAAACTTCTTACTCAAATAGTAAATGGCATGCTCTATCTTCCCAGATGAATCATGTTGTCCAAGCATACATCCCATTGAGCTGTCTGAAATAGTCAAGTAAAGAATCAATGGTCTTCCTGCAACAGGTGGCATTAACACTGGTGGATTTTGTAAATACTGCTTAATCTTCTCAAAAGCGACTTGACAATTTTCGTTCCACTCGGTTGGACTATTCTTGCGCAACAATTTGAAAATGGGTTCACATGTGGCTGTCAACCGTGAAATAAAACGTGAAATATAATTCAACCTTCCTAAGAATCCTCTGATCTCCTTCTCCGTGCGAGGTGGTGGCATTTCCATAATTGCCTTAACTTTGTCAGGATCTACTTCAATTCCTTTCTTACTGACAATAAATCCTAACAACTTTCCTGAGGTAGCTCCAAATGTGCATTTGGCCGGATTTAACTTTAATTGATGTTTCCTCAATCTACCAAACAACTTTTGGAGATTTACAATGTGATCTTCACTTTCCTTTGTCTTTGCTATCATATCATCAACATATACCTCAATTTCCTTATGCATCATATCATGAAACAAAGTGACCATAGCCCTTTGATATGTAGCTCCTGCATTCTTCAACCCAAATGGCATCACTTTATAACAAAAGGTTCCCCAAAGGGTGATGAAAGTCGTTTTTTCACGATCTTCTGGTGCCATTCTGATCTGATTATATCCCGAAAAACCATCCATAAAAGAGAAAGTAGAATGCCCTGCAGTATTGTCTACCAATACATCAATGTGAGGTAGAGGGAAGTTATCTTTCGGGCTCGCACCATTAAGGTCTCTGTAATCAACACACATTCGGACTTTGCCATCTTTTTTTGGAACTGGCACAATATTCGCCACCCATTCAGGATAATGTGATACTGCTAAAAAGCCAGCATCAAATTGTTTTTTGACCTCATCTCTAATTTTCAACAACATCTCTGGCTTTAATCTCCTCAGTTTCTGTTTTACTGGCGAACAATCTGGTTTCAATGGCAACCTGTGAACTACTATGTTCGTGTCTAGCCCAGGCATGTCTTGATATGACCAAGCAAATATATCTCGATAACTGTGCAATAAATCTATCAATCTTTCTTTTTCTTCCCTTTTTAAGGCAGTTCCAACCTTCACCTCTTTTTTCTCCTTCTCAGTCCCTAAATTGATAATATCAATGAATTCTTGGTGAGGCTGAATTATTTTCTTCTCTTGATTTACTTGTCTCAACATCTCTGGTAGAATTTCAATTTCCTCCTCAAATTCATAATCAAGTTCGATATTACTAATAGGTGCACAAAAATCTGGTTCGTTAAGCTCATCCTCTTTGTTATCATCATTTTCATGCCTGTTAAAGACATAAAATAAACTAGAATTGGGAAAAGAGAAATGGAAGGAATAAAAATGAGTGAACATTGAATTCAGAACAAGAATACTTTATTTTAAGAAAAGTGAATGAAGATAAGTGATGAAACTACATGCATTAGCCATGCTATGCAATTTATTTGCAATAAGTAAAGCATGCTCTGTACAAAAGGAAAAACCCAATCGAGAGCCTAGAGCTGGGCTCACGATGGTAGTGCATTCGAGATTACTCTTGCAGATTCTTGAAAGGCACTGGAAGCTCTAGACTGGTCCAATTTCTAAGCTTGAAATCTGGAGGATGAGAAATGACAAAGGATGGCCTAGCTTTTGAACCTTGCCCTTCTTCCACCATAGAGACTTGAAATTCCATCAATTGATCACACAAAGTCTCCATCCTTGTATTAGTATCATCGATTGAGTTTATGAATGGCCGTTTTCCAAAAACTGCCCCAGTATTAGTCAACTTCGCTCCATTCTGCATTCCTCCATACACAAAACTATCATAGAGCCAAGGAACTTGTTTTTCCTTAATCTCTAACTCTCGTCCTTCCAGGCGTGCTATCCGTCGTGCTTGCTTCTCTGATCGTGATCTTTCCCAATCTGCCCTTGTGGGTTTATAACCCAAACCCCATCTTTCAGAATGTTTTTCCAATTCAATTGGTCTTCGAATTCCCTGGTGATTTATGCCAAGGCCTTCTCCTGGATGGAATCCCAATTTCAACATAGTTCCGGCTATAGCTTTGGTTGTTTTGGATACTTGGGGATTAGGAAGGGAAAATCCTTCCTTTATATAACTAGCACTGGCTATCTCGAAGGATTGAAATGAACTCTCGATCCCATCCATAGGAGCATCAATGTGAGCTGCATCAGAAAGGCTAGCAACCATCCATTCGGATTGTCCCTTCACTATGTATACCCTCCCATTATGGGCAAATTTGAGCATCTGGTGTAACGATGAAGGAACTGCTCCGGAAGTATGAATCCACGGTCGGCCCAACAAACAACTGTAAGTAGGCGTGATGTCCATAACTATAAATGGCACATTGAATGTCACATTTGCCACCTCCAATGGTACTTCAATTTCTCCCATGACCTCTCTACGGGTTCCATCAAAAGCTTTCACCACCATTGGCACTTGTCTCATATATGACCTATCAATTGGCAATTTTTCGAGAGTCTCTTTCGGCAAGATATTAAGTGATGAACCATTGTCAATGAGAATGCTTGCAATTTCTTTTCCACGACACATAGCTGATATGTGCAATGCTTTATTATGACCCATTCCTTCTGATGGAATATCCTCCTCAGTAAAAGATAGCAAATGAGAAGCTAACACATTTCCTACAATTCCCTCAAAAGACTCTGTATGAATTTTTTCTGGCACATAGGCTTGGTTCAACATTCTTAACAGAACTTGACGATGTGGTTCAGAACTCATTATCAATTCCAAGATAGAGATCTTAGCAGCAGTCTTCTTTAGTTGATCAACTATCATGTATTCACTTTGTCGCACAATCTTTAAAAACTCCTGTACTTCTCCCTCTGTTATGGTTTTTTTCATAAAGGAATCCTTCTTTGGTTCAGTAGCTAACCCTTCAGCTCCTGGAATAACTTTCCCTTTTCTTTTGCGCTCAGCCTCGGAATCTACCATTGGATTTCCTTCTGCCTTATTTGGAGCAAAGCATCTACCACTTCGGGTAACTCCACTAATGCCAGATATGTTATCTACTATTTCTTCTTGAGGCATTTCCTTTTCCATGCCATAAGCCCATGATATTGCATTGTCATTTTTAAATGAGGGTCCTATGTTTGCCTTCTGAGTAGCAGTTGATGGTGCATCCTCTAAAGAATATTGGAGAACAAAAGGTTTCACATTATCTGGCCTCGGCCCTTGATAATATCCCCCGAGGACATTGACATGGCCTACTCGACCTTCTCTCTCTTCAAAAATAATTCTCCTCAAGTCTATCAACTCTTGTATTTTCTCTTGAAAACTTCCACACTCTTCAATGGTATGACCTTCCATTCCACTATGATATTTGCAAGTCTTAGTCACATCTAGTTGTTCACTTTGGAGAAACGAACTTATCGTTCCAACCATTCCTTGTTCCTTTAACATATCAAACAATTGTCCCAATGGCATTGTAATCTCTGAAACTCTTCTCTTAAAAACATGAGATTTCTCAATGCAGTTCACCCCGTCATTTGCATGATTAGGTAATGGGTTATTGTTGACATTTGGCTTGTCCACAACATTTAGGTCCAACCATTTTGCTTCAATCATTCCTTGTATCAACCTTTTAAATGTCAAGCATGTTTCTGTCGAATGGCCGGGTGCACCCCCATGATAGAGACATGTTGAATTTGGGTCATACCATGGAGGATATGGTGGTTGGTGAACTCTTCCCGGAACTGGTACTACCGCCCCTTGGGCTTGTAGTTTGGTAAAACATTCCGCGTACGTCATAGGTATAGGATCAAAATGTTCAACTTGCCTTCTTTGGTTAGAACGTGGGTTTTGGTAAGTATTTGAATTATGGACGCTTTGATTGGAAGACTGAGAGTTATACTCATGTTGGTAACTTCCTCGAGGAGGAGGATATGCACCTGGACTTGACATTCTGGGGGCATTACTCCTCGGACGATAACTTGAAGTTGGAGCATTGTAGGTGATATGTGAAGCATCAAAATTCACAAAATGTGCTTCATTCTCTTTTTTCTTTCCCTTAACATTCTTTTGTTGATCTAACTTTTCTGGAGTAGGGACATACAAATTTCCTCTTTTTATACATCTCTCCACACGCTCTCCTGCTTGTATTATGTCTGCCAAATCACTGTGGCCACCCCCTACTAGCTTAGAAGTGTATGGTTCCTGAAGGGCATCAATAAAGGCATTGAGTAAATCCCTTTCTGAGAGAGGTGGAGTTATCTGAGCTGCCAAATCTCTCCAACGGTGAGCATATTCTTTGAAGCTTTCTCCGTCTTTCATCGATGTATTCTGGAGATCATAAACAGTTGGGATCTTTTCCTCGTTGTGTTTGTATTGCTTCATAAACGATTCGGCTAAATCTTCCCATGAGGAAACTGCTGAAGAACTAAGCCCATTAAACCACCTTTGAGCCACTCCAATTAAGCTATCTTGGAAGTAATGCACTAGCAGTTTGTCATTATTTGCATATGGCTGCATACGACGACAGTACATAGTCAAATGATCGAAAGGAACACCTGTGCCATCAAAGAGAGTGAATTTTGGCAACTGAAAGTCATGTGGGATGTTCAAATTTTTCACTAGACATAAATTCTTCGGGTTTAGTGCTTCAGAGGTGTTAAAGCCTTCCATAATCCTTACTCGTTTTTCCAGTTTCTTGATTGCATCATTTGTCAAATCTCCTTCATCATGACTTTCAACATTTACCATTTCGACTACAGGCATTCCATTAGCATCCACATGTCCTGCAATATCTTGGTTTGTTGGAAAATAATCCCCTCGTGGAGGGATGAAAATTGGGGGAACACGTATCTGAGGTTGGTTTATAGCATGTTGAGGAACTTGCTTTGCTTCCTGTGGGAGTTGGGTATAAACATGAGTATAGCCAGGAGGATAAGTGGGCGTACTTGGGTAACCATGTTTCCTTAAGTCTGCATTGGGTACCGAACTCTCTGCCACTTCTTTCCCTTTTGTCATCAAGGCCACTTGTTTAACAAGGAAAGCAATCTGTTCTCTCATTTCAACAAGTTCTTGATTCTGCCCCTGATCTCTGTTTTGAGTATCTTCACTTTGTTTTTGTGACCCTTCCATGATTCGTGATTGCAAGCGAGTACGATAGGGATGACGTTGCTGATTTTTGGGAGCTATGATTGATGATGAACTAAACCTGTGATGAAGGATATGACATTATTAGCCTTTTTATTTATTTATTTTATTAAATGCATGCTTGTGCTTTAATGTGAATCCTATGTAGTCATTGCATTTTGAAACAATAATAGAAACAAAACACCATTCCATTAAAGCAACTTGTACTGTTACATGACAGTCATTATTGGATGTAAAGAAACTAGTCCCTAATTTGGAAATCCCCCATGCTGGAGCCCTCCAATTATCTCTAAATCTTTACGAAGACTGCCCAAGAATTGTGAGACTTTCTCAAATTCTGGACCTTGAAGTGTTTCATTCTGACACAACCTTGCAGCTTCCTTTTCAAAAGAAATAGCCCATGTTGACAACTTTGTCACTTGACACATTGCTATCCTAATCCGACGCGTGAGTGTTGCACGTGCTTCACGGCTCTCTACGAGGCCTTGAAGTAATGCCTCATTTTGATCAGTTAATTCGGCCACCTCCAATTGCCTTTGTCTAAGCAACGTCTGATGTGCTACTCTTAACTGATCAATTTCTTCATGGTTTCTTCTTATGGCTGCTTCCATTGCAATATTCACGTGCTCAATATTCTGGTGTTTGAGCTTCCAAGCTTTTGCTTCTTCCATTGCTTGTGACCTTTCCTCATTTGCTTTTTGGAGTTCCATTCGTATCTGTAAATTGTCTTGCTCCAGATGCATCCTTTCTCTGCTCACTCTTTCTAATTCGTCCATCTCTTCTTCCTCTCGTAACTTGGCTCTAGATAATTCTTCTTTTATCAATCCATATTTCCTTTTGTGACTTTCAGCTTCTTGAGTTACCTTTTGTAACGCTTTTTCTAGATTCTCAATTTTCTTTGCAGTTGGGTCTTCATCTTCTTCAACACTGGGTCTTTTCCTTCTTTGACCAATATGCTCATTACTTTGAGGTTTCATACCACTATCCTCTGCCATATTATGAGATCCACTTGTCCTTCCTTCATAGTTGCCTATATTCTGGACATTGCTCTCTGAAGTGGTTTTGCCTCTTTTTTCATGCCATTTGAAGTACACCAAAGTTCCATCAGATGTGCGCTTTCCGCGATTAGTAGTCTTTAGGTTTTTCCATGCCTTAAGTACGTTTCTCACATTTGGTATGATTAACCCCGGATCCTCTCCATCATCATAAGAAAATTCAAAATCTAGCAAACCATGTGTGGCCGGGATGCAAGGATTTGATCCCATCTGACGGAATACTAAAGCTGGTGCTTGACTAACTGCCCCCCATGGGCCTAGTAAAGGGACCCAAGGAAAATCTCCACATCTATACAAAAATGCATCTGGCAAGAACCAAGGAGCCCTTCCTTCAATATTATGAACATCCACTGATTGCAAAAACTCCTCCCATTCCTCGATACTTGGATATCCCTGCCTCCATTTTGTTTCGGTGAACTCCCATAGTGGTCTCCTTTCTGGCCGAGTATGGTCCTTAAAAGCAATTCTTGGGACATCAAATTGCTTATAGTATTGAATGTGACTTATTAACCAAACTCCGAGTAAGGCTGAGCATCCAATAAACCTTGCTTTCTTGTTGTGGCGGCAAAAATTAAGAGAACGAAGTGTCTCACATATAATTGCCGGAATTGGATTCATGCCCCGGTCCACCTGGCTGAAAAGCTTGATCACTCTCCCTTCAACATACCCTTGAGTGCAAGGAAACAAGACAGCCCCATATATAGCAAGTGCCAATGCAGACTGTCCTAATAATGTATTTGGTTTTTCCTCAACATATTTCATCAACTCATCAATTGGAAAACACCATTTGCCCCCTTTTAGTGAACCCATTCTCCTGACCTCGTCAGTCTCTCGTTCCATAATTCTAGCAACAATCTTTTCAGCTGTCATGTTTTCATGAAAATAATACATCTTTGTATTATGCGGCTCTAGTTGCAATAGTTGTGCATACTCCTCAATTGTGGGTGAAAAGTCTATCCGCCCGAATGTGAAGCACCTGTATGCTGGATCCCAATAAGGCGTGGCTGCTTGGAGCAACGTTACTGGTGTAACAACCCTTATCAAACTTCCAATATTGCCATATTTCTTCGAAAATTCTGGACCCAATTTCGAACTTACTCGGGCCCACAAACCTACTAGTCGTGGCCATGTATGCTTTGAAAACTCTGTTTTTATTACCCTTGGTAATAAAATATCCCCAATCAAGCTATCTCCATGCTCAGATTGCATTTTGCTCAATTCAACCCTTGCTTCATAGATGTCAATCCTGCTACATGTGGAAATCCCTGATGCCATGATGTTTTGCAAGTATTATCGAACCAAACTGCAATGACTGTGCCTATGTGAATGCAGATGCAAAAACAAACAAACAAACATGGGCAAAGCAAATTAGTAACGAATTAAGGTAGTAGAGAAAAATAATAGAAAATAAATAAATAAATTCCACAATGAATAAAATATGTCATTCCATAAAGCAGCACAAACTTCGAAAAATTTCAAACATGATCTAGAGTTTATCAAATACATGGGTAGGCTTATCTACATCGCGAGGTCCCGGATCAGGTTGCTTTTAAATCTCAACTATTGAGACAAAAGCTCTTCCCCTAACTTTTAAGGGAAGTCAATCCGGTGAGGATGTTTTCCACTATCCATGCGGAGACGGAATCTCACGAGAATAGTAGTCAACCCTCTCTAGTGCTAGAGGTAGAGCCCGGGTGGTAGGCTGTAAAGAGTATGAATGTGTAAAGATGAATATACAAGAAAACATATAAATCACAAGATAGACAAACAAAAACTTGTTACAAAATACACAAACTGATATCTCACAAAAAAAAAAAAAAATGATAATCATCAATTAATCATACAGGCTTGACCCTCTACGGTTTTAAAAACCAATGTCCCCAGCAGAGTCGCCAGTTGTCGCAACCGGGGTCACGACGCGGATCGGCGAAATACTCCTGTAAAATAATATTATTTCGTAACACAAAAATATATAAAAAAAAACTCGAGAGTCGCCACCAATTGATTTAAGGTGCAATTGGACACCAAAAAAACCTGCGAACCAGAGAAAAAGGGAACGGGGATCGATTGAGCATGGGGAAGGTATTAGCACCCCATAACACCTGTTTGAAAACAGTTACCTTATTAATTAGATGACTACCCTACGAAAACTTGCTCTTTGCAAGACATAAAAAAATGATAGAGTTTGTTTTAAAAATTGGTGTCTCATCTTTAATTCTCATAATTTCTATGCAAGAAACATGAAATAATTTTAGATGAGTAGCAAAGCTATTTTTGTGTGGGAAAACATTGCCCATTTTAAATAAAAAAGGTTTTGTAAAACACAATCAACTTATGATAGTTTTAAAAGAAATTTGATTTTTGAAACACTATCAACTTATGATAGTTAAATTTGATTTTTGAAACACTATCAACTTATGATAGTTTTTGGAAAGATTTTTAAAGAAAAAGTTTGGGTCAACTATTGACCATAAGGAAAAAATAAATTAATTTCATAAGAAAAACCAATTATTTGTAGAAACATCGAAAATAAATGGTTTATTTATCACCAACGCAAATTCGTTACCAACTTTTGGTAGGTTTTAAAAAAGATATTTGAATCCTTAAAATTCCAACTTATGGCATTGAACTATCGCTAAGAATACCAACTTTTGGTATTTAATTCGGTAATTTGCTAAGGGTCAACTAACGATCTATCAAATCCAAATATATATACATATATAATGCACATCCACAGCATCACATGTACACACATATATATATAATATACACTAAAGTAACATCGCATACAATAACATATTAATATAAACAATACATACATAGCCACAACTATCCATATACCCATATATACACATAATATATACAAACACAACATTCACATATATAGATGTACACTTGGCAGTATAATATATCCACACATATAATATATATAACATCAACACCATAGCAAAATATATATATATATATAAAGACATGGCATCACACCTATTTAATATAACAATACATGCACACAGCACACCTATACACACACGTACAATACATATATACACAGCAGCATCACTTATAAAAGATTCACATGCATATATATATATATATAATCACAACACCGTACATATATATAGGCACTACAATGCATATAATATGGAATATATCATAGTATGTCATATGTATGCATATAATATATCACTTATATATATGCATATGTAACATCATCATATATGGGTAATAGATACAATTGAATATGTTGTACCTGTGATGATGCCGAGAGGAAGAAAGAATCAATGGGGCAGTATTCAAGCAAGAATGAGTTGATCAGAGAGAGAATAAGGTGATGAACTAGTCAAAATGGTTCTTGGGCTGGTGGTGATAAGAAAGAGCGGCCGGTCAAGTAGAGAAACAGAGAGAAGAGGGTTATTCTTTTTTGTAGAGAGAGGAATCAAAGAGGCGTGACTGCCAACTCTTCCCCCAAAAAAAGGTCCCCTTTTTCCCAAAAGTCTATGGTATTTATAGGTGAGGAAGGGTTAGATAAAGATAAGGGTAACAAGATAAGTTTAACAACAATAAGATTGAGGAGAGGATTTTGAGATGAAGAAGGAGACTAATAAAAGGATGAATAGTCTCCAACAAAATTATTTCTTTATTTTCCTATTTATCCTTTTATTATTTTTATTTGCTTTTGGACTTGATTTATTGGGCTTGTGAGAATGAACCTAGTTTGCCAACAAACTTGGGCTTTTCCATACCAATTTTATTTATTTTTAAACAATAAATTTTTTTATATGACCAAATAAGTCTTATCCGGACAAAAATCGGGTACTACATGCATCAAGACTATTTCAGACGCAAATTACCCATTAAATAGGAGATTCATCACTCGCCCACAAAAACAGAGATATACAACAATACATAATCGAGGAACTTGAACATTTTCCCTAGGCTCACAGTGTTAATTGTCAGTGGATTGACAGACATGAATTTATATCGTCACATCGCTTATACTCCTCTCATCGACACCACCCAAATCAACAAACCATACAAAAGAAAACAAAGAGGAAAAAACGGAGATAGAGACAGAGACAAGCAATGACAAAGGATGACAAACAACACAGGGCCTTCAAGTTAAAGATGACAAACACAGTGGGCATAGGTTCAAAAATCACATACCTGTGTTGGTGATTATTGTCGCACAAGACTGTCGCAGCTCTAGCTAGGGTTCGAAAATCTGTGAGAAGAATATCGACGATTCGTCAATCCATATAACAGTGAACGAAAAAGAAGAAAGAAGATGGCAAAAAGAGAAGGAAATCGCCATACCTTTGTCGCAGGGGAGAGACAAGTGTGCGGCGAGACAATAGACATGAGGGGTAGTGAAGGGATTAGGCTAGGACGATGATACTTTTGGGCTTTGAAGTATTAAAAATCTCCCGTTACTGGAGCTGGACCTGACCAAATGCCAAATGGGTTGTTTTCAAAAGCCCAATAAAAAGATATATCTGTAATTACAGTCTATAAACACCCTACGAACCTGTCAGCCCCAATATAAAACCCTAACATCTTCTCTTCCGTTTTGAAGCCGCTCTCCTTTACCTCACCCCTCAAAACCCTAGTTTCTCTGGCAAAACAAGGTTGTTTTAGAGATTCTCTATTCGTGGCTTGGTTGATTGATCCTTGATTTTGGGTGAGGTGGTTTATGCTCTTCGGTGCTCTTTTTTGGGTTTGTGCTATCTGGTTGTTTTTCGTTGGAGCTGGGTTTTCGTAAGCTTGTTGTGTCGAGCTTTTGTATTTTGTTTTGGTGCATGGTTGGTGTTCTTTGGTTAGTGGGCTCTTTGCATGTTTTTGGGCCTTGGGCTTGTAGGGCTTTATATTGTTCTGGTGGCTTCTTCTGTGTTCTTTCTATTCTCTGGTTTGTGGGTTAGTGGTGGCGGCTTGGTGGTGTTTGCTTGGTTATACTTCATCAGCTTCTCTGCCTTAAAGCTGTCTCTGGTTTGTGGGTTTCGTGGTGGCGGCTTGGTGGTGTTTGCTTGGTTCTTCTTCATCAGCTGCTCTGCCTTAAAGTTGCTCAATTTAGCTCTCATATTTCTTGAGCAATTGTTGCTTATGTTTTTTGTTTGTCTTTTGTTTATGGTTCTCGGGTTCAAGAGGGAGATTGGCTTTTTGGGTGGCAGTTTTTTTAGCTTGTCGGTGCAGCTTTTTCTGGGGTGTTCCATTTGAAGTCGCGGTTCCGTTGCAGGTTCTGCTGGTTTAGATCTGTGTTTTTTGCAATGCTGTGTTGCCGGTTTGTTTGTCTTCTTTGAGGATCTTTATTTTTCTGTGTTGCTCCTATTGTGAGGTCTGTTTTTTGGTTCCTGGTGGCTCTTGTTTTTGTTGCTGGTGTCTTCTGTTTGTCTGGGTTTTTTGGCTTCTTTTCCTGTGCTTGTTTGGCCTTGAGTGCGGTAGGTTTGCAGGTGGCTCTTCTACAGTGTAGCTTCTAGTTTGTGGAGTGCGGCTGTTTTGTTCTGTTTTCTTTTGTAGGTGTTTAATCTTTTTGTGATCGCGTGTGTTATAGCTTGTGTTTGGTTTTTATTATTTCTTTTTGAATCTCTAATCTCGGTTTTCCTCCGCCTCAAATGAGGGTATTTAATAAAATTTAGGAGGTGCCTCATTTCTCAAGTGAGGGTATGTGCCTCATTTCTCAAGTGAGGGTATTTAATAATATTTAATAAAATTTAGGAGGTGCCAGTCCTTTTTTATCTAAAGAAAAAAAAACCCCTAGTTTCTCAGTTATTGTCAGCGATGGGTCGAGTTATCTGTGCCCAACGAAAGGGTGCTGGCTCCATTTTCAAGTCGCACACCCACCACCGCAAGGGTCCTGCTTGTTTCCGTTCTCTCGACTATGGCGAGCACAATAGTTACCTGAGGGGTGTTGTCTCTGAAATCATTCACGATCCGGGTCGTGGTGCTCTGATGAGTATCCCACATCGCTAAAATAGGATTACCGACCCTAGCTTATAAGTGCTAGCCTCCTCAACCTACTAGCCAAGGTTTTCATGGGCTATCATCCCATGAGCCTTGGTTACAGTCGGCCCGCAAGGGTGTCGGTTGGGCTTTGGTTGGCAAGGGGAGGGTAGGTGGGCCTTTGGGCCGATGTGAGTTCTCATTATTCCAAAGGCTCACGTACCCTCCCCTTGTCAACCAAAGCCCAACCAACACCCTTGCGGACCGGCTGTAACCAAGGTCCATGGGATGATAGTCTATGAAAACCTTGGCTAGTAGGTTGAGGAAGGCTAGCACTTATAAGCTAGGGTCGGTACTCCTATTTTAGCGATGTGGGATACTCATCATGCTCCTCTTGCTCGTGTTGTGTTTCGCCACCCATTCCGTTACAAGTATGAGAAGGAGCTCTTCGTCGTTGCTAAGGGTATGCCCAATCTCCGTGACTTGAGCATTGAAGTGTCAATGTAACCACACCACCACTCCCATGACGTTCTTTGAGTGTTTTGCAGATTTTCAATCAATCAACACACATGAACGGTGAAATCTACCCTCAGAGTCTCTTATAATATTGACATGAGATGTAGTTTTAACAGTAATCGAATCACATAAAATGATGCACGGAAATCTACCCTCAGAGTATCCTCTCTCTTATAATATTGACGTGGGATGTAGTTTTAACAGTAATCGAATCACACAAAATGATGCATGAACTCTCACGTCAGTAGATATTTCCAAAAAAAAAAAACTCACGTCAGTAGAAGGAATTTAAAAAATATATATATTTTTAAATTTCGAAGTGAATCCAACATGGACCTCTCCATTTGTGTTCATTAGCTAAAATACCCTATTTTGGAAATAAGAAATGGTCAATGATGATGCATCTTTTACCTGCTTTTGGAATCAACCCAAGCTTTTTTCCGGCGACTTAATTTTAATTTTGGACTCAATGCACAATACTGAGTTTACTTGTATTCACATAGTCACATTGTGGGTTCAATGCACTTTACTTTAAAAAAAATTAAATACACGCCAATAATATGAAAACAGTAATAATAATAATAAATTCATTATATTACCATTAGTACAAAAATAAAAATAAAAAATGGATACGAAACGCACACTCTTTCGGATTAGTTGATTCGCTAGAATATTAAAAATTGAAATACAAAGAGAGAATTTATAATATCTGTCGAACAAGCAAACGTATATATGTATAATTAAAAAACTAACGTAACAACTGAAATGAAATAGTAAGGCACCTATCCCACCCACGTCAGTGTCACATTATTCACGGCCTTATCTAAATACAAAAGATTCACTGTAACCACTTTTAACGTGAATGCCTTCTCCCTAGTCCCTACTATAAAAACGCTTGTTCTCTCACCTTCCCGATCTCAGCGTCTCCGTTTGATGAAGTTCTGCCCTGATTTTACCTCCAGCTGTCGTCCTACGGCTGAGAGAACCGTCATCACTGCTACAAAAGCCCCGCTGCTAGGCCGCACTGAAGATGTCGGCGAAGGGAAACGCAACCGATCAGAATCCGAGACGACGCAATGGCAGCCCAAGCTCTCAATGATCTTTGAAGACGGTGTCGTTGCGGATTGCAATATCAAGCATGGACATCGTGAGAAGAAATCTTCCAGTGGCAGATCCACGGTCAAACAAAGAAAATTTGGCTGCAATATTAATGAGTACAGTAGGTAAGAGATCGACTAAATCATGTCTAACGAAGAGTTTTTTTAAACTGAATTACCCGCTGTGTTATGACGAATGACGGAGATCTGTTTGTTTTTTTGGTAGGAATCATATGCAGATGATAATTCCTGTATTCTCACCGACGCCATTCATGTTTTGAGAGCATGACCTGCAGTGTACATGTTTGTTTAAATGTTCAGTCTTTCGCTGTTCAATTTCAATTGAGTGGAGAATTTCCGATCCGATGAACGGAAATTATAGTTTTACAATATCATAAATATTATGGAAGAACATAGCAGTCTAATTGGTGAGAACCTCTGCAGATTTTCTGGCATTTTGCCATTTTCTATATATTCTACTTTTCCCCGTCATTATTGTGAATAAAAAATATTATCAATGAATCGGAAAATCTAGTCAGATCGCCAGATCAGGAGCCAATTTTGAGAATACAAAGCCCACACCATAAACTTTCTTGAAAGAAGGGCCCAGGACCACATGGTTGTCACTAGGGGTGTACACGGATTAGACAAACCAGGCCCGACCCGGTCATTATCGGGCTAGTCTGTGCCGATTCGATAATGACCGGGCTATACCCGGCCCGAACCCGGTGTTGTCGGACCGGGCTCCGAGTATTTGTTTCCATATTTTTCGGGTTATCGGGTTACAATAAATTAAAATAAATTGTTTACAATTTTAATTCAGTAATTGTAAAACAGTAAACCCAAAAGATTTTTATTTCTTTCCAAAAAACTTCTTTAGGGTTGCAACCTCAGCCGCCTCTCCATCTCCCTTTCCCGTTCAGCCGTTCGTATTCTTTTTGTGGAGCTCTGTCCATTGATCAATTTCAGCTAGGTGAAACGGTATTTGATCTTCATTTGATTTAAAATTTCTAGTTGGGAGTGCTGAATTTTAGTTATAAGCTCAGAGGAAGACTTTTTGTCCATGCATGTAAGTTTTTGGAGGCACTTTCTTGTTCTATTCTAATGACTTCGTCTTGCGGCGATTCTTTATTTAGAATTAAGTTGGCCTCTCCACTCTCCAGGTTCTCCACATATGCTTGGACCACCAACATCAGCGATTATCTGTCTTCTCTCTTCTTGGAGCCTTGGACCAACATTTGCTCTATGTCAACACTCAATATATGATCTATTTACTTCAGTGAAGTCAAGAAGTGCGATTGCAAAAAACTCCAGGTTAGTTATCTGTATCTTGCCTTCTAATCTATAGTTCAAATTTTGTTCATTAATTAATGCACAACATAAGTTAATTAGGACAAAACTTTGAATGCTATGGTTACCAATAAATTAATTAGGGTGTTATTATGTAGTGTTTTTCTTGAATATTTTGATTAACCAGTACATATTAATTGCATGCATTCTTAACGTACAATTCACCTAATGTATTCTAAACATGGGTGGGGAGTTAGCAGCCTTATGTGGATAACTGGATATGAAATTCGGAATGGCAACATTGGCTATGAAGCATGACTAACCTATTTTTGTAGCAAACTGGATAAATGGACATTGGACAAATGATTAATTGCTCAATAAATGTCTTCTATGTATAATTGTTATACTGATTAATTGATTATAGTGATTGTTGTTTAAATATTTGAACATTGTTTTGATGTTGGTTTGTGAGTGGTGTCTATCGAGTTTAGTATTGATAATGCTTTTCTGTTTTTGTAAGTATATATGGATGGTGTTTTGTTTTTCAAATATGTTTTGGTTGCTTTTTTTCATTGAATTTATTCTATCAAATTGGAAATTACAGATGGCTAGAACTAAAAGAAGGAGCATTGGTCCTCCACCTAGACCACCAACTCCACCTACACCTATGCAAAATTTGGAAGAAGTCGAGAGTGGGGAATTTGATGATGAAATTCTGGGGAATCCTCCACTTGATGATGAAGTTCTCGGTACACCAAGACCAGCAAATTGAAGCCAACCAACTAGTGTCGCTTCCACCGCCGGTGGTCGTGTGATCACAGATCGTCGCAATTCTTTGCTGCCAAGAACTGTTGAAGCTCTCTTATGCACTCAAAGTTGGCTCAAAAATGTTATTGCAATTGATGCTGAGGATGTGATACTTGATGATGACGTTGCTCAAGAAGTTGAGAAGATTGCTGATGAAGGTAAAGTCTTTTTTTTCCATCATGTTTTGGTTCTTTTGGATTCAATTTACTGAAGTTTGTCTTTTAAATATTGAATCATGTTGTATAGAATTCAATGCTAGTACTACAGATTCATCAATAACAAGTGTTGGTAACATTTGAAGACAGTACAAGATTACAAGTATTCAACTAATCTATGTTGGCTTTTTTAAAATTCATTTATTTTTTGGAAGTTTAAAAATTATAATACTGTTTTTGTTGTGTACAAATTATGACTTGACAGCACGGTGGGTGTTTCTTGTTCTTTTTGTGACTGGCTGGAAAGTGGGGGCCATGCAATGGTCGGTGACTGCTTGGAATTGCACTTAGTTCGCTGGAGTGGTGCTAACTTGTTGCATTTTGTTTGACTTGTTTTGGTCTTTAATTTGGACTTGTTATGGCTGGTTGGCTGTTGTGGATTGTGGTATTAATTATTTTGAATTTGATATGTGTTAACTGTTAACACAGATTTGCTAACACATATTTTGGCTGGCTAGCTGCTGTGCAGCCTATGATATTAGTTATTTACTTATTTTGGATTGTTGTAAATTTGTGTTGTTAACTATTGGGTATTGACACGAATTTTGGCTACTGTCTGTGCTTATGAATTATGGACTTATGGCACAGATTTCATATTGGTTAATTCGGAGAGAGTTAATTTGAATTTGTTATGCTAATTTGTGATAATAAATTATTATTAATTTTTATGGCACAAGATTAATTTGAATATGAATTGAATTATTGAATTGGCAGCGGCAGATTGGAAATTATTGGGTTAACGGTTACCCAACACCCGTTGACCCGTTAACCCAATAGCCTGGACACCTTAATAGGGTTATCGGGCGGGTTTGTAAGGTGTTAAAAATTATCGGGTCGGATCATACCAGGTCCGATAACCCGGGATCCGGCCCGATATTCAGCCCTAGTTGTCACCGACACAAAGTCCACGCTCTTAAAGTTGGGCCTGGACTCTAGAGAACGAATTACCAATATGTGTCGGTGTCATTTTGCCCATCTGCAAAAAGAAGGGAGAACAAGCCCAATTATAAAGGCTAGCCCAAAATGATGACTAGGTGGGTCAAAGCCCACCATCAGCCGGTGCATTTCAATGCAGCAAAGAAGTGATCACTGGAAAATTAAATATAGAGATATTTTTTAAATGGTATTTAGAAAAGTCAGATATGCTACCGTACGGGGCATCAAGCCCATATAATTAATTAATTATTCAATTAGTGAGATTTCAAGGAATTCCAAGAAGTTTGGGCTCTTCAAGTATGATTACTACTTTCTTTTTAATAGCCCAATTGCAGAGCACGATGATGAGGCCAGAGGCCTTCCGTATTGGGGCTCGGGGCTCGTGAAGGAGTTCTGGTAAAGCATTTTAGCAAAACTTGAGCGCCAAAACATATGTTATTTTACTTAAATCGCCCTATCCCGCTTTAGAAACCCCACCGTGTACCACCGTTGTTGGGAAATGACAGAAAACCCCTCGGCTATTATTACTCGTATACTGATCAATTTTTATAAATTCTTTAATGAAAAGAAGCCAATTATTCCATTTGTTATGCCTATTTTCTTGGACTTTTGGGGGAAATCAAATTGAAACCGACTTTGAGCCAATGCAACGGCCATTTTGAGGGCTTTATGGGTACTTCAGATTAAAATAAATACAGAAACAAAAAGGGTTAAGATCGTAAAACAAAAATTCGGATGCAAATAAAACTGGAAAAAAATAAAAGAAAATAACACGAAGGTTTCGCCATTCAGACCAAGAACACCGCAACGACGGACACAGAAACCACAGAGATATAGCCATAAAGGGATTCGAGATACATAGAAGAGAAGAATCTGAATTTTTTTCTCGACTTCTTGTTTCTTGTCGATCTGTATTGACGAGCGAGTCTTTCTCTGGGCGCTCTTCTAGTCGAAGCTCCCGGATTATTTCGCGATCTGCCATCGCAGTTCTTCAATTTTCCTGGTAAATTTTCGTAACCTTCTCACTCTTTCTTTTCAATTCTCTTCTTTAAGATTTTAACCCTAAGGTTTCAAGTTGAAATACTCATTTGATTTGAGTGTTTGCGGTTGTCTATTTGTATGCGTCCGCGTAATCCGTTATGAAACCCTACATTGCTTTAATGTTGTTTTCTTGGTTTTTTGTGAACTAGGGTTTTTGAATTCGAACGACTGCTGAACAGTGGACGCGGATTGAAACATGAGCATCGACAGCCCCTGGAGAGAGGAGAACTAGGGTTCCGAGTCACAGGATTAGACGGGGGACTTCCATGGGCGACGGGGGTGTTGCATGCATGCCTTTGCAACAGCATATTATGGAGAGGTTTCCAATTCCAGAAAAAGCGCTTTGTGGAGGCAATAATGGCAACGGCAATAGTACCAGCAATGGGCTCAATTCCAAGTCTATAAAGCTCCCAGATACACAACCAAAGAAGAAGATTATAAAGAAGGTAAAACGACTGGTTCCTGTGAAGAAGGGAGTATTGAAGAAAAGCGAATTGGCTCCAGAGAAAAAAGAGAGTACAAAGAAGGAATTTGAAGGCAGTTTGAATTCTGTGGATAAGGCGCAGAAAGAAGATGTGGAAGAGGGCGAGTTAGGGACTTTGAAGTGGCCGGAGAATGGGCAGCTTGCTCTGGACAAGGTGGTGAGAAGCAGTGAGATTGAGAAGGGAGAGTTAATTGGTGATAAAGGTGGGAAAGGAGGGGAGGGGGAGAAAGGCGAGATTGTTGCTGGGAAATGGCGAAAAGGAGGGGAGCTGGAGAAGGGTGATGTGATTCTGGAGAAGGACAGGAACGTTGATCCTCAGAAGGGGGAAATATCTAACTGGAAAGTCGCCAAAGACGAAATTGAGAAAGGAGAGTTTATTCCAGATAGATGGCATAAGGGGGATTTAGCCAGGGGAGAGTACAGTTATGGTAGGTCTAGAAGATTTGATGCTAGCAGAGAGCATACACCACCTTCTGGGAAGTATTCAAGTGAGGACATTTATCGCAGAAAAGAACTCAACAGAAGTGGGAGCCAGCATAGTAGGAGCTTCTACAAGTGGGAGAGTGGCCAAGAGAGGAATACAAGACTCAGTTCAAAAATAGTGGACGAGGATGGTCCATATAAGAATGAATACAACAATGGAAAGAACCATGGGAGAGAGTACCCTTCTAGTAACCGCCCGAAGCGTTATGGTATTGATTCTGATACCAGTGATCGCAGGCATTACATAGACTATGAGGATTGCACTGGTTCTAAAAGCAGGAGGCTTTCTGATGACTGCTCACGCTCTTCCCATTCAGAGCACCATTCTCGGCATTCTGTGGAAAGGTTCTACAGGAACTCTTCTTCTTCCAAAATAGCTTCATTGGACAAGCTTTTGTCCAGGCATCATGATTCTTCGTCTTCTAGAGTATTCTATGACCGATATGGGCGTAGCCCTGGTCGTTCTGAGCGGTCCCCGCATGACAGGGCTCGTCATGATGATCATCGGGAGCGGAGTCCAGTTCGTCGTGAGAGATCTCCATATGGTCGGGACAGATCACCTTATGGCCGCGAGAGACCACCTTATGGTCGTAAAAGATCTCCATATGGTCATGAAAAATCCCCTTATGATCATGGCCGCCATTATGATCATAGAAACCGCAGTCCTGCTCGTTCAGAGCGTTCTCCGCTTGATCGAGGCAGATATCATGATCGCAGGGATCGAACCCCAAGCTTTACTGACAAGTCTCCTCTAAACCATAATAGGCCTAACAATTACCGAGAAGCAAACCGTAAAAGTGGAGCTAGTGAGAAGCTTAATCTACAAAAAAGTAATAAAGAACCGGAAGATAAGCTCACTGAGAGCTATCCTAGTGGCAGAGACTTAAAAATTTCAGCTAAAGAATCTCATGATAGAAGCAGGGTTCATAGTCTTGATGGATTAAGTGAGAAAAAGGCAAACTCTGAGTCTCACAAAGAAAAGGAGTCTCAAAGTCCTAGCATTTGTGAAGAGTCTACTAATGTTGATGGAGCTCCTCACGAGGAGCTGCTTTCCATGGAGGAAGATATGGATATATGTGATACGCCGCCTCATGTCTCTTTGGTACCTGATTCTTCCAAGGGAAAATGGATTTACCTTGATTATTTGGGGGTTGAGTGCGGACCATCAAAATTATGTGAACTGAAGCCACTTGTGGAAGAAGGGTTACTTGTGTCAGATCACTTGATCAAGCACTTAGATACTGACCGATGGGTAACTGTTGAAAATGCTGTCTCGCCTATTGTAACTGTTAATTTTTCATCCGTTGTATCAGACACTATAACTCAGCTCGTAAGCCCCCCAGTAGCATCGGGCAATTTACTGGCAGATACTGGTGATACTGGAAAATCTGGTGTTCAATGTGGTGAGGAAGCTGCTGTCACGTTGCCCCAGTTGTTCATCAACCCAGATGACAATTCAGCTGCACATGAATCGTTAGAAGATCTTTGCATTGATGAAAGGGTTGGATCTCTGTTGGGAGGAATAACTGTTACCCCTGGCAGGGAACTCGAAACTGTTGAGGGTACTATTCTGTTTTCCTATGATTTGTTTTAGCAAGCAGTTTTTTTAGTATCTGCATTTTACTTTTTGTGTTGGGATGTTTCTGACTCCGTTTCTTGATACAGATGCTTTGCAAGTGACATTTGATCATGCACAGTGGCAAGGCTGGTGTAACTCTGAAGGTACACATCCATAGGCGTTTCATTTAATTGTTTTATCATTAATTGCTTAAGTTAATCAGCTTTAATGAGACTGCTTTTTGATGTGTCATGTTGTTGTACAGGTCTCATTTCTCATCAATCTGTTACTGGTGATGAGTACAATCAAAAGAATGATGAAACATTGAGATATCTGAACGTCAAAACCAAGGAAGCTGCTGAAGTGAGGCTAACTGACCCATCTGACAAGGATTTTGGCTTCATCGGTGATGAGTTGAATGAGTGGTTTTCCGGCCAATGGTCATGCAATGGTGGGGACTGGAGAAGAAGTGATGAAGCAATGCAGGATAAATTTTCTAGAAAGAAACTTGTTCTCAACAACGGCTTCCCACTGTGCCAGATGCCGAAGTCTGGGCATGAGGACCCACGGGGGCATCAAAAAGATGATTTGTATTATCCCTGCCAGAGCAAAAAGCTTGACCTTCCTCCTTGGGCATTTTCTGGTCCTGAACCTGCTGTACTGAGGGGAGTGAAGGGAACCATGCTACCGGTTGTCAGGATAAATTCATTGGTGGTCAAGGAGCAAGTTTCATTGGGTTCAGAGTCCCGAGGCAAAGCTCGTGGAGGAAAGGAGAGGTACTCTTCAAGGTCTGCTCGGACTTTCTCTACTACTGGTGATGTCAAGCGATCATTGGCAGAAGGTGATTCTCAATTGAAATCTTTTACTAATCAAGAGTCACTGGCTTTGTCAAAGTCTGTCACATCTATTAATACACCCAAAGACCGTCTTTGCACTGTTGACGACTTGCAATTGCATTTGGGTGACTGGTACTATCTTGATGGTGCTGGGCATGATCGAGGTCCTTTTTCATCGTCAGAGCTCCAGATCTTGGTAGATGAGGGTACTATCCAAACATATGGCAGTGTGCGCAGGAAATTTGATAATATTTGTGTGCCTGCTCGAGAGATTTCTGAAGCCACTGTCAAGATTCAACAGGAGAATGTTGGACCATCTGCTGATGGGCCTAAAAAATTGCATTGTGCTGCCCCTAGGGAAAGTAACTCAAGTTCCCTTTCGTTTCATAACATGCATCCCCAGTTCATTGGTTATACCCGTGGGAAGCTGCATGAATTGGTAATGAAGTCGTATAAGAGCCGGGAATTTGCTGCAGCTATAAACGCAGTTTTAGATCCATGGCTCAGTGCAAAACTGCCAAAGAAAGAGATTGGAAATCATATATACAGGAAATCAGGTATGGGCAAGTGCTTTCCATTAGGGTAATTTTCGTTTGTTTCATCAGGTTTTACTAGTGATTCCATATGCAGTTTTTTTGCAACTTCAATGGCTAGCCAGCTAGGCTACATAGCTAGTTTTTTCTTTCAATAGATGGATGATAGTCTAGTTGGATGATAGTCTAGTCTCTTTACATATTGTTTTAATATGTTTCCCCCTTCAGTTTTATGTATCTCTTTTAATCATTTTAACTTTATGGTTGGGTCTTGAAAACTACAGAAATTGATCAACGCGGTGGTAAGAGGGCCCGATTACAGGCTGATGGAAGCGACGAGGACTATGAAATGGAGGAAGATTTGCAAACAGGTCAAAAGGATGAGACAGCATTTGACGATTTATGCAGTGGCGCTACTTTCTGTAGCGAAAAGAGTTCATGTTCTGAAGCAGAGACAGGGACTTGGGGTTTATTGGATGGTTACGTGTTGGCCCGAGTTTTTCATTTTTTGAGATTCGACATGAAATCTGTTACCTTGGCTTCTTTGACTTGTAAACATTGGAGGGCTGGAGCCAAGTTTTACAGGGATGTTTCAAGACAGGTTGATGTATCATCTATTGGTTCTAGCTGCACGGACTCCATACTCTGGAATATCATGGTAGGCGTTATATATGCTCTTCATTACAGAACAATTACTCTCTTGATATATATATTTGGTATTACTAGAAGCTTGCTCTTTCTTCTGGTTTTGAATTAAGTTTTATTTGCAGAGGGGCTATAACAAGGAAAGGATAAATACAATGGTTCTGAGTAGTTGCACAAACATTACTTCTGGCATGCTTGAAGAGATTCTCCGCTCCTTTCCTTGTTTATCTTCTATAGATGTTAGAGGTTGTGGCCAATTTGAGGAGGTTGCCCTCAAATTCCCAGATGTCAATTGGCTCAAGAGTCTAAGTTTGCATGCCTCAAAAGTCTCTGAGGAGTTGAATTTGAAAACAAGGAGTCTTAAACATATCACTGAGAAAACTCCATCCCTATATAAGCCTAGGGCTCTTGGTAGCCGTCTGGATGATTTTGGGGAGCTGAAGGATTACTTCGACAGTGTAGATAAGAGAGATTCGGCAAATCAATTGTTTCGTCGGAGCTTATATAAACGTTCAAAACTCTTTGACGCCAGAAAGTCCTCAGCCATTCTATCTAGGGATGCTCGTATCAGGCAATGGGCGATCAAAAAGTCTGAAAGTAGCTATAAGAGGACGGAGGGATTTCTTGCTTCTAGTCTGAAGGACATTATGAAGGAAAATACATTTGAATTTTTTGTGCCCAAGGTACTGCAGATCAAGTTATGGTAGATCATTTTGCTTTGTATTTGCTTTATTTCTTGTGTCATAGTCTCTTTGTTGATCAGGTGGCAGAAATTGAGGATAGAATCAAGAATGGCTATTATATTACCCATGGATTGAGTGCTGTCAAGGAGGACATCAGCCGAATGTGCAGGGATGCAATCAAGTAAGTATGCATATAGCCTGCATTTATTACCTTGCAAAACATGGTAACTTATTAGGACTTCTGTAGCTCTGTCTAACAGGAGGATTGAAGCTAATGTCTGCCACACTCTGAAAATCTTCTGGTGTAAAGTATGCAATTTAATTTGGGAAACAAATATATATTGGTCAATGGTATATGGACCCCCTGAGTCCAACTTTTTTGGGGGTTACTGTTCTCCAGGCTCCTGTGCATGGTTTCTGATATGCTGTATATTGCTTTCCCTCACATCCCCATACCTGAAGGGCATCCTCCATTAGTTCTTATCTGGACAATTAGGAAATTAGTCATCATATAGAATTATAGATAGGTATTCTGGCTTCCTTATTTTCATCGAGTTTGGGTGAAGCAATAATATTAGCAGTGTCTGCTTGTGTGGCAATTGCTGTCATACGTGCATCCTTGTTATAATCTTTTCTACACTCAGGGCTCTTAAAGAAGGATTGTCATCTTCTTATCTTTTTAACTAGTTGTATATCATTTATTATGCATAACCAAGATTTGTATAAATGCATGACTGTAGGGCTAAAAGTCGTGGTGCTGGAAACATGAATCGCATTACTACGCTCTTCCTCAAACTTGCCACACGGTTAGAGCACAGTTCTAGATTTTCGTATGAAAGAGATCAGATGATTAAGTCGTGGAAAGATGACTTATCCGCAGGGTCCGGTTCCACTTCCTCAAAATATAAGAAGAGGCTAGATAAATTAGTTGCTGACAGAAAGTACAGGAGTAATGGCTCAAACTTGTCAAATGGCGGTTTTGATTGTGGAGAGTATGCATCTGATCGAGAAATCAGAAGGAGATTATCTAAATTGAATAGAAAATCTTTTGACTCTGGAAGTGAAACTTCTGATGACCTTGTCCGGTCTTCTGAAGATGGCAAGAGTGATAGTGAGAACACTAACTCAGATACAGAAAGTGATTTGGACCTGCAGTCAGAAATTCAGGCTGGGGAGTCAAGAGGAGATGGATTCTTAACCACAGATGACAGATTTGATTCTCTGATTGATGAACGTGAGTGGGGTGCTCGCATGACAAAAGCAAGCTTGGTTCCTCCTGTTACTAGGAAGTATGAAGTGATTGATCAATATGTAATTCTAGCAGATGAGGAGGATGTGCAGAGGAAAATGTCCGTCTCTTTGCCAGAGGACTATGCTGAGAAGCTTGATGCCCAGAAAATTGGCTTAGAAGAGTTGGATATGGAACTCCCTGAAGTCAAGGACTACAAACCAAGGAAACAGCTTGGGGATGAAGTTATAGAACAAGAAGTTTATGGAATTGATCCATACACACATAATCTTTTGCTTGATTCCATGCCAGAGGATTTAGATTGGCCTCTGCTGGAAAAGCAATTGTTCATTGAAGATGTGCTCCTCCGTACTCTTAATAGGCAAGCTAGGAAATTTACTGCTACTGGAAACACTCCAATGATATATCCACTGAAGCCTATTATAGAAGAAATGGAAAAGACAGCTGAGGACTGTGATATGCAAATGGTGAAAATGTGTAATGGCATACTGAAAGCCATAGATAGTCGTCCTGATGATAAATATGTTGCTTACAGAAAGGTATAAACATGATTCCTTTGAGGCATGAGTTTGTAAATTGTAATGTCTTGGCTTGTACTGCTTAATTTGGTATGTAATGCCTTTTTGACTCATTGACTACTGATTACTGATTGTTTGATCTGTGATATGCTGATTAGGGGCTCGGTGTTGTTTGCAACAAGGAAGGGGGTTTTGGCAAATATGATTTTGTTGTTGAGTTCTTGGGAGAGGTATGGTTTCAAAGTTGTTGGTTGGATATCTCTCTTGTCTGCTTCTCATTTCATAGTAATGTAGTAAAATAGAATGTAATGTTACCTTCTGTTGCCACAAAAGTTTTAATTGAATTTACCCTTTCTAAAAATAATTTGAGTGTGTGAAAAAGTACACTGGAATTGGCTGGGGATTGACCTATTTTAACTGCCTAAATAATTATTTTTATTACCTGAGATTTGTGCATCCAATCAAAACTAATTAAATTACTTCCTAAACAATTTTTTTCCTTTATACATACCATTACACCAGTTGAAGACTTTATGTTTCATGTGGTTTCCCGTGCACAAGATTATTTTTTTGTCCAACCTGTTCAATGTGGTGGAGAAGCCCCGATACTCGCCTATTCAAAAACTTTTGAAATGGCATAATGAGGATGTTTTGCCTGCGACAATGTTCTTTAGATCTTTCAAATCTTTTACTTTTGAGGAGTTGCCCAACAAATATAACAAATCAGAAGCAAAATCTTTGAGGAAGCTTCTGCAGGTTTTGTTGTCAGTGCATATAGTTGCTGTTAGATATCCAATCTTGACTAATAAATTGCGTGTCCATGTAAAACTGTGATTGCTTGTTTGTATTTTGTTACTATCTTTTTTTGCTTTGCCATTAATTCCTTTCACTTTTTGCTTGTTTGTATGTTGTTACTATCTTTTTTTTTTTTGCTTTACAATTGCGTGTCCATCTCTTACTATGTGTACTTTTCCTCTTAAAAATGACCCTCAGGTTTATCCTACTTGGAAATGGTTTGAGAAGCAAGATGGGATTCGATCCTTGCAAAAAGACAACAAAGATGCTCCAGAATTTTACAACATCTATCTTGAGAGGCCAAAGGTGTTTTTCCCCTGAGCTAGTTATTTTATGTAAAATTGATGTGCCTTGTTTTAGTTGCTAGTCTAAGCATTTTATAACTTCTGTGAATCTTGTAGGGGGATGCCGATGGGTATGATTTGGTTGTTGTTGATGCAATGCATAAGGCAAATTATGCAAGTCGAATTTGTCATTCATGCAGGCCTAATTGTGAAGCTAAGTGAGTGTTCTGCCCTCGTATTCAACACCTTTATGATTTATGTAGTTAGGTTGCTTTGGCGTTGAAAAGGTTTTAGAAATCCCTGGTGCAACAATAACATATGGTAGGAATTGTCCTCTGCATACTAGCATTTGATAATGACAATAAATAGAATAGATAATTGCCGACTTGGTTGAGGCTAACTATCAGGTCTTTCCTTCCGTAAGTGATGTTTCATGATTTTGTGCGAGTAGATTTATTAAGCATTGGTTATGTTGTCCTTTTTTTTATTTTTTGTTTATTTTTCAGATTGTATTTACAAGTTGACATGTTGCCTAGTGGTAGAGTTGCAGGTGTGCAACCTAGAGTTTAATTCCCGGAAACAGCCTCTCCACATATTAAGTGAGAGTAAGGTCAACGTGCAACTTGCATCTGTGCCAACCCCACCCACTCCAGGAGTCTTGTGCACGGATGTTGTTTAACTTTACCTTTAAGATTTTGTTAACAGTATGAATGATGCTATCACCACACAAAGTCTTTTATCTGTCTTCCAAATGCATTTGGAGCCAATATAATTTTTATGACACAGTGGTTATGGTTTATGGATCAGTTAATTTTTCCTCGTTTGCATGTCATTATGACAGTCCTTTTTTATGTTTTAGTTGCTCAAATGTGTTTGGGCATGGTATTAAGTTTTCAACAATTATAGATTATTTGCTTTCAAGCTTGGTGCTGCTAAATCAAAGTGGCCGTGGCATTTGTGTTTGAGTATTACTCTTTCATCTTGTCAAGTTTTGTGCATCCATTATTGTTTATTAGTTGCAAGATTTTTAGTACTTAATATTTTCGACATATACCCTTTCTTTGAACGCAGAGTCACTGCTGTAGATGGTCAATACCAGATTGGGATCTATACTTTGCGTGAAATTCGATATGGCGAGGAAGTTACGTTTGATTATAATTCAGTAACAGAGGTGTGTGCATTCTGCCTGTCAGCCAAGTTTACACTGTTGTAAAATGGTATTCTTATCATTTTCTAGTTACTGATGGCTTCATAGTACAGAGTAAGGAGGAATATGAAGCTTCTGTTTGTTTATGTGGTTCCCAAGTTTGCCGGGGCAGCTATTTAAACCTTACTGGCGAAGGGGCTTTCCAAAAGGTGCAGATTGCAGTGCCTGTGTTCTGAATTTAATATATTTTTAATCACACAAATCTTGTCTTTGTGGATTTTTATTGCGGTTGGTTATGGCTGTTTTCTATTATAAGATTTTTTTTTTTTGTATGGGGGTATATGTGTCTATCAGGTATTGAAGGAGTGGCATGGTATATTGGATCGCTATCAGTTAATGGTAGAAGCTTGTGAGTTGAATTCAGTATCTGAAGAGGATTACCTGGACTTGGGGAGGGCTGGTCTTGGCAGTTGTTTGCTTGGTGGGTTGCCCGCTTGGGTGGTTGCATTTTCAGCTAGACTGGTGGGTGCTTGCTGCCTACGTGTTTCAGTTTTGCAATTAACCTCTCACAAATCTTTACTGACTTCCTTTTTTTTAATGAAGGTGAGGTTCATAAATTTGGAAAGGAAAAAGCTTCCAGAAGAAATCCTGAGGCATAATATAGCTGAGAAAAGAAAATATTTTACGGAAATACTTCTTGAGGTTGAGAAAAGTGATGCTGAGCTTCAGGTAGTGCTGACTGCTGACTATGCTATCTCTTTCTGGGTGCTTGTCACTTTGTTTGTAGATGCTGCTGTCCAAAATATTTTTGGGGGGTTTTACGGGAAACGTTGTTCTGACTGTTAATTTCCATATTAATAATTTTACAGGCAGAAGGTGTCTACAACCAGAGGCTTCAAAATTTGGCTGTTACACTCGACAAGGTTAGTTTATCTCTACTTTTTGTATTACTGAAGTCTGAAATGTATCTTTTGTATCAGCTGCTAGTACCTACTTTAATAAAGTTGAATGAAGTCGTGTTTGATAAATATGCTCTGCTGGTTTGTTCTTGATATGTGTGCATCTTTATGGTAGTCTATTCTATTCCAAGATAATTCTGAACACCTGAAGTCAAAGATTCGGATTAACTCGATCAATTTATCATCTTTTGGAGTTATAACCTTAAACTAATTTCCTGTCACAAAAGAAGCGTATTTACAGAATTTATAGTTCTGTAAAAGAAGCGGCAGAGCAAGAGAAGCATAGTTGTGCTTCACAAGGACCAAGTATAGCTTTTATATATCTGTTCTGGTAGATGGAAAAAAGTATTAAATTTGAATTTTAAATCCTTCATAGGTGAGGTATGTTATGAGACGTGTGTTTGGTGACCCAAAGAAAGCGCCACCTCCACTGGAGAAGCTTAGCCCTGAAGAAGCAGTCTCCTTCCTCTGGAATGGAGAGGGATCCCTGGTTGAGCAACTTCTTCAGTGTATGGCTCCTCATGTTGAGGAAGATGTGCTCAAGGATTTAAAGTCCAGGATCCGTGCACATGATCCATCAGGTTCCAACGACATTCAGATAGGACTTCAGAAATCTTTATTATGGTAGGCAGCATATTTTTCTTTGCTTATGCTTCCATCGTCTTTGACCTGATATAACTTGCAATCTGTAAAACTTTTTTGCTGAAGGTTGAGGGATGCTGTCCGAGATCTTACATGTACATACAAGTCTCGACATGATGCTGCAGCTGACTTGATCCATATTTATGCTTATACAAAATGCTTTTTTAGAATAAGGGTGAGTGTTATATCTCATCCTCTGACGATTTTCTATTCCCACATGTTCACATTGTGCTCCTTTTGTCTAAGTAATATTGGAATATTTTTTATGCAGGAATACAAAGCCGTAACTTCTGAACCAGTATACATTAGTCCACTGGACCTGGGCCCCAAGTATGCTGATAAGTTGGGTGAAGGTTTGCATGAGTTTTGTAAGACATATGGTGAGAATT
The DNA here is from genome assembly GCA_963580455.1 of Euonymus europaeus. Classification (NCBI taxonomy): domain Eukaryota; kingdom Viridiplantae; phylum Streptophyta; class Magnoliopsida; order Celastrales; family Celastraceae; genus Euonymus; species Euonymus europaeus. The sequence continues at coordinate 2,959,157 of OY756964.1, forward strand.
ATTGTTTGGGACAACTGATATTTTGGCATATCCAGACTAATTCTGAGCCAGATAATAGTTTGGTTAGAGCAAGTCAGGGTTGCTTGTCATTACCCGAGATTGATTCTTTCTATGCCAAAGTTCAGAAACCATCTCCTCAGCGTGTTTATGGCCCAAAGACGGTGAAATTTATGCTGGCAAGAATGGTGAGTCTATACACAGTTGTGTTACCATTTTAAATTTAATCATTGAATGTGTCCTGCTACTTGGCTAGCATGGTTGCTAATCTGTTGTCGTGTTTTTCCATAGGAGAAGCAGCCCCAAAGACCGTGGCCCAAGGATCGAATTTGGTCATTCAACACTTCTAAAAAAGTTTTTGGTAGCCCAATGTTGGATGCGGTTCTAAATAACACTCCACTTGATAGAGAGATGGTGCAATGGCTAAAGCACAGACCTGCTGTATTTCAAGCCATGTGGGATCGGTGAGCTTTTTGCTGGTCTTTAGGAAGCAGTAGTGGAATTATTAACCAACCTCTATTAGGGTTTTGGAGTGATTCCTCAATTTTAGTTGCAGCTGCCCCTTATGACAGTGAGTGGGAGTTGCGGATCATTCCGAAACATCATTCCTTGTGCTACTTCTTTCTCATTCTTGTGTATAGTTTTTCATTTCCTTGTTTTTCTTAGCTCTTTGTTAGTCCTTGTAATTTGTAATTCATTTATCAAGTAGGAAAGCAATTTTTTCCCTCACCGGAATTGAAGCAAGGGGAAAGGGAAGGAAAGTTCTTGCGCATCTGCTGTTGTTCAGTTCATTATGCCTCTTTCTTAAAAATGGGTTACCCTTGTCCACGAGACAGAGATCACACAGCCTTTTCATTTGTCTTTATTTTTTATTTTATTGAACTCCCGGTGTGCTAGATCTTTTGTCGACTTTTCCAAAACATTTTTGAAGGAAAAATTAAACTTTAAATCCTAAAAATCCAATTTCTTCTTCTCCAAATCGGGTTCTTCACATGGCGGCCACTGTGGTGTTCTTACTGGGCTCCAAAAACTGTAGTCGATTGTAGGCTCTAATTGCTCTCGGGAATTTTTTGTTTGGTCCAATCCTGGTGTCCGTGGGAAAATGTAACTCTCTTAGTCGAATTCAGATGCGAATTTCTGGTTTGCTTCATTCTCTCGATCTGGGTTGGCCTCTTTTAATTTGATTTGATTTAGCACCCTGTTTGTTTCAGAGTATACGCTAGTGTATATTCAGATACTCTCAGTTTTTACGTTTTACGAGAGAGTATACTTTATGACTTGGGTTGGGCATTTTCCAAGTGGGTATTATATGCTTGTAGTGAGATGAATGGGATTGTTTTCTTGCTCTGGCTGGATGAATATGATGGATTCGCATTTTACTCCAATCTAAAACATAGTTCTCAATTCTCTTGATATTGATCCATATATGCATGTTGCGTTCTCCGGTTCCACGCATGGGAGCACAATGATTCATAGCATTTGGTGGTGGAGCTTTAACTCTTCTTTTGATTTTGCCATTTTCGCAAGTGTCCTCTAGGTATTCTCCAAAAGATTCAAACAAGAAAAGAAATCTCTTGTGCAATCTCTTAATTCTACATGACACAAAACGCCCATTTTCCAACAAAGCGATTGAAGCCCAACTGAATTTGAGGTATCAATATAAGATATTTGTGCTCCATGAACCACAGAAACAAATAGGTTTGTATTGTAGCCTTGTAGGGGGAGAGTAAGTCACTGTAAAAAGCAAGATGTGTCAGGCTCGTCATCCGAGCTCCTTTGGGCGGACTCCAAGTCCAACACAAAGCAAATTCTCACTGAAAAAACGTTTTTCTTCCACGAGAAATACAATTTTACTTGCCAAGCACTTTCCTTTGCCCGTCTGCTTCTCTATCTTTGCGAGCTTCTTTGTTGAAACCCTAATTACTTTCTCAGTGTTTTCTCTCCGAACCCAGGGTCAATTGTTTGACGGTCGATCTTCATACATTAATGGCATCCGGATCAGATAGTCAGGCTACCTTTGATTCCAAGGGTTTCGATTTCGCGTCTGATGACATTCTCTGTTCTTATGAGGACTATAATAGCAACGAAGACTCCTCTAAGGGAGGCCACTCATTCGATCCAGTTGTCGGGGTCGATCCTAGCAAGGTATTGGACTCATCATTTAGTTGTTGGGTTTTGGTGGTTGATGTTTAATACCTGGTTTTGGGAAATCTGGAGATTGGGCTTCCTAAAATGTAGTCAGAGTTTTGATATCCGTTATAATTTGAACTGTTTGACCTTTGAATTTATAAAATTTGAGTAAAGTAAGGTCTTGAAGTTTCAATGTGGACTTTGGGAGATTTAAGACCCTCTTAAGTTTTAGTTATTGAATGTATATAAAAAGAAGAATGCATGAATATTGTTCCGAGAGATGTGAAGTGAAATATCTGTTAAAACTGAAAAATGCAAAGAACTGCCAGTGGCTTGAAGGAGAAAGAGGCTTACTGAATTTGGTTGTCTGAAGATTACAGAATTATCAAATCCACCTTTCTATAAGGGGATTAATGGTAAACCTTCAGCTAGTAATGCCATATTGATAATGATGATACCAGGAAAGCCTAATTTGGAATTGGAGCATTGTTTTGGAAGTTGATGTATGATACCAAACTTTCATTTCATTCATTCTGAAAATAACATGATTCATTGTGGAGGAAACAAGAACCCAAATGCGAGTTGATCAGCGAAGATTATGATTACAGCTTGTTATACTCTATTTATGGTTTTGGGCTCGTGCCAATTTGCGAAATAAGTTGCCTCTTGATAACTATGTTCACAAATGGTTTTAAGGTATTTTCACCTATGATGATTTACTCATTTGTGTATTTGCATTAAGTGGGCAGTGCTTTGTACGTTTTTTCCCTTTAAAATGTAATGAATGTATGGTAGTTAAAATAAGTGACAGAGACTAGCCATGGATCACCAGGTAGGCATTAGGTCATAAGAAATTCTATCCCGCCTAGAAAAGTGATTATGTTAACATTCAAACTTCTGGTCAAGCTACCATACTTTTGCTGACCCTGCTGCCTCGGTTTTTGTTTATTTCAGTTTATGGTGTTTGTATCTTTCTTTCGACATGGCCCTAGTTTTGTGCTGCTTTCATCTTGATAGAATGTTTTCCTTCAGAAACTCGACCAGAACAAAGAAGGGAGCTTAAGTTATAATTTGGTGGAATAGAAATTTACAGGAGCCATTATTGTGGTATTGTCAATGAAATGAATTTTTTACTTATTGAAAAAACTTGTGTTCCCTTGAATGTTTTGGTAATGGTTATTTCCGAGTCTTTCAAATGATTTTCTCCCGAGGTTGTTTGCTCAACTGAACTCTTCATTTTAAGCATTTTAAGTTTGTATAATTTGGTGGTGTTCACTGGTTTTATTTTCGATAGAAGTGCATTTTGAGTGTTGAGCTACTGGCCGAAGAATTCTGTATTCTAATCGTGGCAGGATTTTCATAAAAACGGAATGACTAGATCTTCAGTGTATCCTGCTACTTCCTTTAGTCAGCCAGAAGACTCTTTCAACCAAGATGTGTCTTCTATTGTTGAAAAAAGCATGAACAAATATTCTGACAATCTCATGAGCTTTCTTGAAGGAATCAGCTTACGGCTCTCGCAGTTGGAACTCCATTGCTACAATCTTGATAAATCAATTGGATAAATGCGATCTGACTTAGCCCATGACCGTGTGGAGAACGATGCTTCTAGCCAAGTTAGCTAGAGTATAAATGTTGGATTCCTTGAAATGATTGAGAGCAGCCGATGTAATTGGGAATTGTATATGAGAAGGACTGAAGAGAGGATGATAAAAAAAGAAGAAGAAGAACACCAACGACGGGATGAAGAGGAGAGGCAGCTCTCAATGTTTGCCAACAAATCAACGATCATCAGAAACAAGGCATCCACAACCAGGGAGCTCATCAGCGCAAGGAGAGAACTGAGATCACTTGGTAAAGCTGCCTTGACTGATTGAAGAACTAGAGTACAGTCCTCCACGTAGCTCGGGTTTGGGGTTTACGAGCGTCCACCTCAAATGTAGCTCCTAGGAGGTATGTCTCACTAACCAATTTACTTTTATTCTCAGCGTAGTATACTAAATTGTACAACAACTTGCTATGAGATTGTTGGAGGACACGTGTGTCCATATGTGTAGACTTATGTATAGATTAGTCTGGAATCATGCAGGTGAACATATATCCGTATGTTTTTTAGAATTGTCTAGGAAATCTAGAACTGTGTGCATGTGACTAAATATATTTGTGAGCTGCTGTGTAACTGATGGTGAGAATATACGAAAGTTTTCTTGATCCATTTTTCACTCCTCCCTCTCCCATCTCTCATAAGTTAACAGAGATGAGCAATGCTTGTAGGTTCACGGACGATGATTGGCTAGATCGCAAGAGGGATGAGGCATAGAGGAGGTCATGCACCGGCTAGTCGACCAGATTTGGAATATATGTTTATTTGAACAGCATTCTTCTGTAGAACGAAAGTTATTTGATCAGAAAATGATGTTTTATTTTAACAGTTAGCGTGAATTTCAGTTGCATTCGGTGTTTTTCCCCTTTCTTTTTGGACAGTTAAATGTTGGAAATGCTTGCAAAAACTTCAATCATATATCCTATCCCGTAATTCCAAATTTTAAACGATCATAAATCTTATACTAAATCATAAATCTTGAACCTTAAAGCGTAAAAAATTAAATCTTAACCCCTAAACCTAGCAACACAAAAAAGATTTAAAAAAGAAAAGATCATGACTATGGAGTATTTAGAGGATTATTATATCTATTTACAGCCCTACTCATTTCATAAAAGATTACTCAAAATAGTTAAAATTTTATGCATAGCTCAGTGCACCCCGTGAGTGCACAAACCACAAAAGAAAGAGGCACCCTGTGGGAACCAGAGCCCAAAAGCACGTTCGTTAACCAGGGGAAGTCGAAGTTTGAGTCTTTTAAAATTTCAAAGCATGGAGATATTGGATAACTATCACTAATTATGCAAAAAATTGGCAATAAAAGTGAGAAATCTCAAAAGATTACCCACCGATTTCAATATGGGCCACGAGTAGAGATGCCTAAGGCACGCTCCTACATGAACCATTGAGCTGGTTTATACCCTGCTTTCCTTGCTCCTCTATCAAACGAATCAAATGGACAAGGAGAAGAAGAAAAAAAAGACACCAAAAGCAAAATAAAGTTTTCCCTGTTTAGCAAAAGAAGCCTTTTTTACTTGTTTATCCCCAGCTAATCTCATTCCAACACACTTTACTACTCTCTACATGAATCCCTCTCAAGGCCTACAACTTTGCTTCACATGCTCCATTCTCTCCACTTCCTAGAACCAAAATAAAGAGAAAGAGAGGACTCTGTTTTCTCTCCTACTTGACACCCATTTTGCAAAACTGGAAAAGCAAAATGATCAAACTGGGTGGTGTTTTGGTTTGTCTCTTGATTGTAGCCATGGATGTAGGTGCTGGGATTCTTGGCATCCAAGCAGAAGTCGCACAAAACCAGGTTATTTTTTGTCATATATAAACCATAATCTTGTTGATCATTGTTTTCTTTTCCTATGTTGTCTTGAATTTGCATTGATTAACAGGTCAAACACATGAGATTGTGGATATTTGAATGTAGAGAGCCAAGTCAAGATGCTTTCAAATTAGGGTTAGCTGCAGCAGTACTTCTAGCTCTAGCCCATATTATTACTAATTTGTTAGGTGGGTGTATGTGTATTTGCTCCCAAGAAGAATTTCAAGGAGCTTCTCCAAACAGGCAACTCTCCATGGCCTGCCTCAGCTTCTCTTGGTATGTTAAAACTACACTTCTACTCAATTTATAATTGATTGTAATAAGCATGACTCTGTTTTATTGACTTTGCTCTTGTTTGATCAGGCTAATATTGGCCGTTGGATTGTCGATGCTAGTTATAGGGACAATGTCCAACCACAAGTCAAAGGCTTCCTGTGGTCTCTCACACCATCATTTCCTTTCTATTGGAGGCATACTCTGTTTTGTACATGCTCTGTTTAGTGTTGCATATTACGTCTCTGCCACTGCAGCTCTCAAGGAAGAAGGGAAGTAAGATGGTCATGCTTAAAGCTAAGCACCCCTTTATCTTCTCGTAACCTAAAATTTGTAAACTCTATGACTTTGTTTATTGTACTGCTAATTCGCTTGTTAGTCAATCTTGCATGAGCCAATTCAGGGGAGGCGTTCTCCTCGCCTGTGTGTTGTCCCAGTCTCAACCGCTTGTTAGAATAGTGTGGGCTGTTTTGGCCGGCCCAAATTTGAATCAGGCCTAACTGTCATGTGGACACGTTGAGCCCGAATTTTAAGGGAGTTAACGTGTTTATCATTTTTTTTTATGAATACTCATTAAATTATAAAGAAAACTCATTCTTTACCACTTGATTAAGAAACGGTGAGGTTTCACCTCAATAGGGAATTGGTTTGAGTATCAATGAGGCTAAGAGATCTTTTGTCACGCCTGTTGATGTCCCAATACCATCCCCATATTGGAATATGCATTGTGCAGTCCGTGCCATGTTCACACAAATTTTCACAATTGATTTCGGGAGATAGCTTTTGCCACTCTCTTCATTCAACATTTTCCATGACTGCCTTATCAAATCCTTCATCAGATCCTCCGCCTCTTCTCTTGATATACCTCTTTCAATCATGTAGCAGTCCGTAGATTTCGCCACATCACCTCTCTTGCTCTCAGCCTTCATGGACGACAAAATTTGTGAGAAAAACAACATGACATAATTATCTTGAGAGAAAATTAACTGAATGTATGCTCACCATGGAAGTTCCCAAATCATCGCTAAGTCGAGTAATTAAGGATGACTGGTAGATTAGCTCTGAACAATCTTTTAAGCAGTCAAGTGAGTTGTTTGTGATGGTAAATCCTTCACCTTGCAGTAGATATGCATGAGTTACCGCAGCCGGACCACCGACTGAAATCCAGGCGTTTTTTAGGTACTCATCCACACTTGGTGTCTGAAAACTGTAAAACCACTTTGCTTCTTCAAAATATGCTCCACAGAGAGTGGTCCACTGCCATCATCGAATATCTTAACATGATTAATGAACTTTCAAACCTTAAGCAGCACCAAACTGAACATGAGTATTAGGTAGGTATTAGAAAGCTTACTGCTTCCTTAATGTAAGGCAGTGTTTGCAAACCATGATCTTTAAGAACATCATAGGCCAATTCGTTTGCAAAGTTGTACATGGCATAGTAGCATATCTTCATGTACTCTGGAAGGTCGTCCATGGCCTTAAGATCCCATCTGCAAGTAGAAATTTTTCCAGAAGTATATAATACTCGTGAGATTAAAAAAAGCTTCAGCAACAACATGAACTCAGAACTCTAATTATGAAGTCATTTTCGCATTATAAGGTACCGTTTCACTGCTTCTGTAAAGATTTCGAGCTCATCCAACGAACCGTAGACATCATACATGTCATCAATTGTTGTCAATATGCATACAAATTTGGTAAGTCCAACCCTGCACTTGGAGTTATGGGGCTCAAAGACAATCCCCATTGCCCACAAATAGTTTTCCATTAATCGATCCCTCGCAAAGCTTAGATTCTCTTTGAATCCGAGCTTTCTCCACCACCTGTTGAATCATGTCATAAAATTGATCATTATGTTCAGTTCGAAGAAAGTTTTTATGGATTGAAATTTAAAAGTATGAGCTACCTTGATAGCTCCTTTAGCTCTTCTTGATATAAACATTGTACTAAGTTGAAATCCAATCTGGCTAGTTCAAGCAGATTCAGGTTATCTGTATCAGTTTTTTGATACATTTCAATGGATTCCTTCGTAAGAACCCTCGGCATCCTCCACCTAAAAGGAGTTCGTAGTGAGAGTTGCACCTGTTCAGCTATATCACTCTCCAATCTCCCCACTAATTTTTTTAGGTTCGTGATACTAAAATCCCAGGCTTCTTCCAAAATATCTTCTCCATTCCTTCTCATATGCGAAGCTTCATACAAACTGAGAAGCCCGGTCACATCCACACTTAGACTGTCCATGAACTTCCCATCTTTGCCAATGAACTTGTTGAACACAGCTGTTTTTAATCATAATTGAAATTAGGGTTGATTAATTATTCAATAGAAAAGCAAAAAGAATCAAAACTTGGTATGTGGAGAATGGACTCCGTGTTGTCACCTAAGCTGGCTGGAAAATTGTGTTCTCTCAGTAGTCGAAATTGCAAGGAAGAAGTGTAAAGATCCTCAAATTGTTCTGACTGAATAAGATTAAGGGCCTCATTGATTTCTTCTTCAAAGTGGTAAGCTATTTCCAATTTTTGTAGTGAATCAACATGCTTCAACAGTACATCTGGGTCTGAAGTGGAGAAAAGCGACTTCTTGACATCTTGCTTCAACCCCTCCAGTTGGGTTCCGTGAGATTTACTCTGCGAGAGGATAAAAAAACACCAGAAAAGTAAAAAATCAATGTCTCAATTTTGAAGTCCAAATATATAGTTGTACACATGTGCTTACAGTGTATGCAGAGTTAAACGACTCAATGAGCTCTGGCTCCCAAATGCTAGGATGGTAATTAGCGGATCTCCGTTGATCCCCCTCAACAGCTACCAGAAAGCGAGATAATCTCGATCGAACTTGTTTGCTACCGCTTGCACATAACTTCAAAAGTGGATTGGTTGAGTGACTTTTGGTTCCAAATTTTGAGGGAGAAATGGCAGAGTAAAACATTGTTTCCATGCCACAGGCGATTAGGCTCGTCATGAAGGACGTTTTTTGTTGTTCAATTCAAGCAAGCGAGAGACTATTTCTATATATCTAAGAGAAGAGAGAATGATGAATTCTTGTTGTAGTGATTGTAATGAAGCAAAACATATATAGCTTCTAGCCAGTTCAATAGTCAGGATCAGGTTCCCGGGAATTGTTGAGAGCAAATGCAGGCCGGTCAGGAGTCCTACAATGACTTTCTAAATAACATATTTGACCAATATATTTAAAGGATTACAAAAATAACAAGCAAGTAACACACAATTGTTTTGATTCATGTGATTCATGCATGAAGAATCTTACTATAAAGCAAATTAATCACTCAGAAAATGCCATGTGTCCTAGGACATCCAGATTCTAGCTAGAAGCTTGTGTTTAGCTAGAAAAGATATAGCACAGTGTGCATATAATATATGTGTGTTCTGTATTCAATTCCTGTGTGGTTAAGAGAAAAAGGCTCAGTTGTATAAGAGTGCGAGAATCTTGTGTCTAAAATCTTCACTCGATCATAAAGTTCTGTTAATTCAAGTTCTTAATTATCTGTTCTAGTTTGTTCTATTTTTTTTTTGTTCTTTCTACTGCTGGCTTTGGTTTTCTGGTTTGCATTGGTTTTTGGAGTAGCAATGTCCTTAAATGTGTTGACAGCCACTGTTGGGAGACACAGTGCCTCATATGTGTGCTTATTACAAAATGTGTTTTTGACAAGTTTTTGTATGTGTACTTGATATAGCCACGTGCGAGTATTATAGCTGCAGCTAGTGTCGACTGCCGACAATATAATTCAATATTCAGAGCTTTCACTTGTTCAAATTTCTCCACATTTTCTTCCTCTATTTTCTCTGTCACCCACACAGTAAACACACAGCTAGAATAATCTTTTAATATATGATGCAATTAATGATTTGTTTAAAGCCAATTAATGATGCAATGCAAGAGAACTTGTGTTGATCTCACGTGATTCATGCAGATGCTTATCTTTGCCATGTAGAAATGTAGAATAATCCGTATAACAAAACAAAAGGAAGCAGTAACTCGATAATGATAGACAATCATTTCAGGTTTTCAAATGAAGGCTGGGAGTGGGTTCAAATCAATTAATTGCCAGGCTTTCCACTCAAGGTTGGCCACGCAAAAATATGGTTGACATATCAAACGTGGAGCTGCTGATATCAATTCACTCCATCATCAAACCAGCTTGTGCTTGTTCAATCCTCTTATAAGATTAAAGACCTAAGTCTTTCCTAAGTCATTTACTTTTCTAGTTAGAGACCAACGTCTTGGGGCTAACGTGGGATCTGCTCAAGGACCTACTGGTTTAGGTAAATATCTAATGCGTTCCCCGACCGGAGAAGTTATTTTTGGAGGTGAAACTATGCGTTTTTGGGATTTGCGTGCTCCCTGGTTAGAACCTCTAAGGGGTCCCAATGGTTTGGACTTGAGTAGGCTGAAAAAAGACATACAACCATGGCAAGAACGACGTTCCGCGGAATATATGACCCATGCCCCGTTGGGCTCTTTAAATTCTGTGGGTGGCGTAGCTACCGAGATCAATGCGGTCAATTATGTTTCTCCTAGAAGTTGGTTAGCTACCTCTCTTTCCTCACTTTAGTTGTTTTTATTGCTTTTTCTTTCTTGATCTGTCTTTTTGTTGTTTGTTTTTGATCCTTTGTGTGGTTGCTCCTCCATTTATGGTGGTGCAAAGACTATTTGTTTGTTAAAGGCCATCATGCCCTTCTGTATTTCTTCTCTCTCTTAATTGAATCTGCTGCTTATCAAAAAAAAAAAATCATTTCAGACAGTAGATTCGTGAATAAGAGCACTTGCAACAATCAAATTAGTGGCTTATTCAAATCATATAATAGTTGCCTCTATTATGTAAAACGAAAATGCTAATCATCCATAGAATTTTTATACATAGATTAATTAAAAAAATGTTAAAAACATGTAGCATAGTTCCCGCTTCTCCCTCCTCCTTTATAACTTTTTTCCCCGCTTCTCTCTCCTGTTTTACCACTTTTTTCCATCTTCTCTCTTATTCACATTTTTTCTATTATTTTTATACATTCTTTAATTTCCAGCACATTCTCTCTCCCATGTATCGTCTCTCTCCATCGTTGTATCTTTCTCTCATTTTCCGTCAACGAAACTTCTGCATCCAGCCAACATTTGCGACGCGGCTGGTCTCAAAATAATCGTAAGATGACGAGGAGAAAAACTTGACAACTCTCGACATGTTTCGTTCACTGTAATCGTCAAAATCAAGCTCGAAAGATCATGGCCACCGTGAAGAAAATCATCAGATCTGACAAACACCGACGATGGATCGATGCATCGCCACCGCCATTGAGTTCGACTCGACGATAGGCACCGATTCCACCCTTTGAATTGACAAAATACTCGTCGGAGGTTGGTGACTCGTATTGGAACCGAATACCCACCTTTCTTACTCAGTTTGACCGGGCTTTTAATTGTCCAGAATTTGCGATTATAATTTCATATTTTGAGTCAACAAAATACCGTGAACCGTATTCAGTGATCTAAACATTCTACGAAAAGAGACAAAATAATGTAATTAAAAGACTCAACAATGTAATAAAACACATATAACATGTAATTCAAAAATAAAATAATGCAATACCAAAGTGAGACAATGTAAACCAATATCATATTTCATGCAGTACCAAAAATAGAGTTTTGAGTTACAATGTTATCTTTTATCACAGTGTCTTGTATGACCCTATTTTATTACACTGTATTTATTAAGTTATTTTTTTGTGCTATTTTCTTTTCATTACGATGTTTCCTCATTTGTTTTAGGTTTTTTAGCTATTATTTTTGCATTGCTAAAAATAAATTGTGCAAATGATTTGAAACACAATGTATTTCACAGGTTGACCATTTAATTATAATTGACAGATAAAAAGAAAATATATTAATCATGAACAATGTAATAAAAAAGTAAAATAATGTAATAAAAATGAAAACTATGTAATTACAATGTGGAACAATGTCAAACTGCACAAGTGCTGATATGCTATATCATCTGTCTCTCATGGACCAACGACAAAATTTCGGCGTCTAAACACCAATCGCAACACAACTGGCCTCAAAAAATTGAAAATTGATAAGAAATCTAAAAAATAAGCTCCGAACAACCAAATCCACATGATAACCAGCGACAATCACCTCTTGAAAAAAGAAGTTATCCACCACTAGAAAAAGTGAATATTCGAGCAACTCTGACGACATCTCTGTGCACTGCCAACATCATTCGAGTCCTTGAGTTTAGACTCACCTAACCCAACCATTTTTCAGTCAAAAAATAAAAAATCTATAAGAAATCTAAAAAACCAGATGAAACATAGTTGGTTTCCCTTACTGATTGACAACAGTGTCTTATTACTGTATCACCGTGGCGTATTACACTGTCACAACGTCGTATTACAATGTCACAGTGTTGTATTATATTGTCACTTACAACTTTTGAGGAACATCGTTCTGGTCATCGCCACTTCCAAAAGATCTCTCAAGCTTCAAACAACGAAACTCATGACACTTATCGATAATAACCTCTTAAACAGCTGGAAAAAATGACATTCATAGCAAGAAAAAGTGGTCGATTCAAGCAACTCTGTCGACATCTCCGTGTAATGCTACCACGATTCGATTCCTTGAGTTGAGACGCACCCGATCCAGCAATTTTTCGGTGAAGATGGCTATCGAATTTCGACCTTGACTTCCTATGTTGAGAGAGAAAGAGAAGAGAGAGAGAGAGAGAGAGAGAGAGAGAGAGAGAGAGAGAGAGAGAGAGAGAGAGAGAGAATGTGTGTGTGAGAGATTGAGAGGAGAGAGAATGCGTGTGAGAGAAGAAGAGAGAAATTGATTTCATAAATTCAACTTTTGAATTTTAAAAATTTCGCTGAATTTTTTAAACAAGCCACGTTGGCTTGCTTTGGTGGCATGCCACCTAGACTATGTATGGTTATGGACAAATAGTATATGTATGTTTAGCACTACTGTACATAAAAATATATTTCCGAATATAATCACATCAGTAAAACACATATTTCAATACAGTTATGTTAACAAAACATATCTCTCAGTACAAAATTATTACTACACAAAACATCTACTCTTCTATTCTTTCATTCATTTTCCAACAAAATTACTTCAAAATCAATATTAAGTCTTACGTCTTTTACAAAAAGCTCAAGTCATATATTCATTAATATCAGCAAAACATATCTTCTAATATAGTCACATCAACAAAAACACACATTCGTATACATTATATATTCATTCCCCCCAAAAATACACGATTGCAAGTGCCCTAAGCAAACACCTTAACCATATGGAGAAATCATGACTCAAGAGTCCAAATGGTAATCAAATAGACAAATACTGAAGGAAACAGTGACGTTTTACCTTTGTAATCAGCCAAAATCCTCCATGAACCCTTGATAAAGTAACCCTTTTTAAAATTCGTTTTAGGCAATCCTCTTTCAATTTTTTTTGATTTCTAACATGTTTGGCCTTAGCAGTTACATATTTCCAGCTCAGCATGGTTGTTACAACAAGTTGTTATTGAAGTGATCATTATGACTTGGACAAACAATGATCAGCGTCATAGTCATAAATATAATTCTATTATTAGTAACTTAGTTTAATATCTTGTATATATAAACAGGTTATGACTGCAAGTACAATTAACGAAATAAGAAATAATTCTTCCACAAATTCTCTCGACTGTTCTTGCTCTCCTTCAAACTGTTCTTCATCTTTATCTTCAATGGCAGATCGCCTACTTTACATTGATTAATCCTCTCGATTTTCGTGTATAGACTTTTCTTCTAATGCTAACACTTTTAGCTAGAAGTATTCAATAGAAATGGAAAATGAAAGCATTTTCTTTGTTTCATCTCGCTACAACTTATGAAAGATCCAACGATGGTCTTAGGGATAACATACGATAGAGAAAGCATAGAGAAATGATTATACTTATGTAATCACAACTCATGTCTTGCAATCAAACAAATATCATTAAGTAAGGATTTAACATTGAATCACACTATTCGTCGTCTGAACCAAGTGTAGTGCACTTTTAACACCTTATACAGAATCAAATAGATTTCAACTCTGAAGTCGTCGGTTAACAAAAATCAAAAAACCAAGTTCATCACCGACGCATTCACATTTTTGTGCACATTCGGCCTTGAAGACTGATAAATTCATGTGTTTCCGTTGAAGAATATTGTATTTAAGTATTTTGATTTTTTTTCGATGAGCTACTAGAGAATTCCTACACTCTTCCATATGTAAACTTACGTACCTAAAATATTTTTGTTTAGAATATGGCATTTTTTATATATAGAATATTACATAACAATCTTGTCAAATATTTATTATTATTTCTAGGGCGTCGACCAGAAGGAAGTTTTAAAGTCTGCTAGGTGCTTCGGCGCTGTAGAGGTTGGGAGTCCCTGTTTTCATTCCGACGAGGAGGTTTCTGGAGAATCTATTGCATTAGTATGGAAGATTTATCAAAGAAGTGGACGACGTTTACGTTAACTGATGTAGAAGGGGAAGCGATCCAAGCACAAAATGTAGATCTCAAGCAGTCAACCCCGCAGTCTGAGTGTAGTGTTGTGGGGAAGATCATTCTGGATAGAAGTATAGGAAAAGAGATCCTGGATAGAATGATGGGGTCGATTTGGAGATTATCTGGAATCCCTAGTTTTATTGAACTTGGGAATAATGTTTTCCTAATCACTTTTCAATGTATTGGAGATAAGGTAAGGGTGCTGGCTGGTAGACCTTGGCTTTTTGACCGGAACCTGTTGGTGCTGAAAGAGATCGACCCAGCTGTCCCTATTGGGGAAACTGTGTTTGAAGCAGAGGAGTTTTGGGTCCAAATTCATGGACTTCCGCTCATGGCGATGACAGCACAAATTGGTGAACAAGTGGGGGCATCGTTGGGGGATTTTCTAGATGTGGATGTAAACAACAAGGGTTTGGGATGGGGGCCATTCCTACGAGTGAAGGTCCGATTGAAGTTGGCTATGCCTCTGGTGCGTGGGAAGAGGCTTAAACTGCTGCCGAAGGATTATATGATAGGATTTCAGTATGAAAATCTCCCTAGGTTTTGTTTTAAATGCGGCTGTATAGTGCATTTAAAGGGGACCTGCACTGTAGTTCCTTCAAGACTACATAAAACTCCTGGGGAAGGAGAGTATGGAGTCTGGTTAAGGGCTCCGCCATTAATCAGAAAAAGAGTAGCGGTAGACAAACCTGCATGGGAAAGACATACAAATTCTTCGGAGAATTCAGAGGAGAGGGTGGGAGAAAATGTGGAAGGAGGGGAATCTTCTAAGTCTGATAGGCAAAATCGAAGCTCTATGGCTGAGAGTTCGGATGGAGAAGATGATGATCTAAATGTGGGTACTCATAGCGCTGATTTGGTGGATGGTTTAAATTGTAGTAATGAAGGTGTTGAGAAATATTCTTACGCATGTCCAGCTGATATTAATGTGGGAAATCATAGTGCTGGTTTGGTGGATGGTGTAAATTGTATTGGGGAAGTGGGTGAGAAGTATTCTCACGTTGGTCCAGAACAATATCTAGTGCCTCTTCATGAGGTCTCTTTGGAAGATAAGAATGTCAGGAGTTTGTCAGAGGATATGAGGGAGGAAGGGGATGAGTTTGATAGGGGTTCTGCTATTGATATGTTAACAGATGAAAAGAATCCGAGGAGTTGGAAACGTAAGCACTGTGCTCCTGTTGGTAATCAAATTATGTCGATTTCAAAGCGAAAAAGGAGAGCAGAGAATATAGAGGAAAATTGTGCCAGCAAGAGAGGGAAGGTAGAGCATCGAGGTGATATCTCCTCCAAAGATATTGAGGCAGAGGCTGGTCACCAGCCTTGCCCGACATTATGAAATCCTTGATCTGGAATTGTCGAGGGCTTGGGAACCAATCGACAATTAAGGAGTTACTCCAGTTGGTGAAATCAAAGAGACCCAGTTTTTGTTTTTTAAGTGAAACAAAGATTTTTTCTACAGCTGCTCAGTACCTACGGGTTAAATTGGGATTTCAACATGTTTTTGCAGTGGAGCCATCAGGTCAGAGTGGGGGTTTGCTACTGTTTTGGAAGGATGATATAAGAGTGTCTTTACAACACTTTTCTAAAGTTCATATCAGTGTGAATATTGATGATTTAACTGGAGGTGTGCCGTGGACCTTTTCAGGGTTTTATGGGCAGCCGAATTCAGCGCTTCGAAAACAGTCCTGGCAGCTTTTAAGAAAAATCAGACCTCATTCCAATCATGCATGGGTATGTGCTGGTGATTTTAATGCCATTTCTAACTTGAGTGAGAAAGTGGGAGGTAGTTCAAAGGTGAGGAGTCAAATTCGAGATTTTAATGTAGCTATGAGTGATGTGGGTTTGTTCGATTTGGGATATAGGGGGCCAAAATTCACATGGAGCAATAAGCACTCTAATGCCTCTTCATTCATTAAAGAAAGGCTAGATAGAGTGACGGCAAATTCTGTATGGCTAGATCGATTCCAATCTTTTGAGGTTATTAATGTGGGTACATCCTCATCCGATCATTGTTGTATGGTGTTTTCTTGGAATGAGCCAGGACAAAGATTAGAGAACCTGCATCGTCGCTTTCGTTATGTTAGATGGTGGGGGCTTCATCCAACTTGTAAACAACTTATAAATGACCAATGGCGTGCAGAAGGTGTGGGAAATTTAACTGGGCTCAGTATGCAATCCATTCATCATCGATTGGAGAAGTGCAAAAGGGTTATGAAGGTTTGGGTGGTAAAACATAAAAAAGAGCAAACCCATATTTTTGAACAACATCAGAGTAGGCTAAACTCTGTTCTATTAATCGAACATGCAGACAAACAACTAGAACTTCGACGAGTAAGAAATGATCTGGATGATATGAGAGAAAAGGAGGAATCTCTCCTTAAACAACAATCCAAGATCCGGAGGTTGTGTGAGGGGGATAGAAATTCAAAATACTTCCATCACTCAGTTAGTCAAAGGAGAAAATCAAATAGCATAAAGCAAGTTAAAGACATGACAGGGAATTACTTCAATTCAGATCAGCAGATTAGCATGGCCTTCAAAGATTACTTTTCAAATTTATTTCAATCTGTGGCGAGGCCTCAAGGTGTTGAGGAATTTCTCTCTGGAATGCAGCCCAGAGTTAGTGAGGCTATGAATGAAGACCTTTGCCGTGACTTTTCTAAAGAAGAAATATTCCAGGCACTGAGGGATATTGGTTCAGATAAATCACCAGGTCCGGACGGTCTATCAGCGGATTTCTATAAGCAAAATTGGGAGACAGTAGGTGCGGATATAAGTGAAGCAATTCATGAATTTTTTCGAAGTGGAGTTCTTGATCCAGAAATTAATTATACGTTTATTGCTCTTATTCCCAAACATAAAGCTGCTCAGAGTGTTTCAGATTACCGCCCAATCAGCCTGTGCAATGTCCTCTATAAAATTATATCCAAGACTCTGGCGAACAGACTAAAGCGTATTCTTCCCCATATTATCAACAGTTCCCAATCAGCTTTCATTCAAGGTCGCCTGATTACGGATAATATAATTGTGGCGTATGAGGCTTTGCATTCGATGGCAATTAAATGTAGAAGCAACAAAGATTATATGGCAGTTAAAATAGACATGAGCAAAGCCTATGATAGAGTTGACTGGGAGTTTACTGAATCTGTAATGACATCTATGGGATTTAATTCTAGGTGGATAAGGTGGGTGTCCCAGTGCTTTCGGTCCGTTTCGTATTCAGTCATTGTGAATGGAGAACCGGGTGAAAGATTTAGGCCCTCACGAGGATTGAGGCAAGGGGATCCTATCTCTCCCCTTTTATTTGTCATGTGTATGGAGGCTCTGAGTAATAATTTATGTCAGATAGAGTGCTTGGGTCGAATGGAGGGAATTCCTTTTGGGGGAGGTCGCATTCATATTACACATCTTTTCTTCGCAGATGATTGTTTACTCTTTTGCAGAGCAACCCCACAAGAATGGGCATATATTTATGATATTCTACAAAAATTTGAGACTGTTTCGGGCCAACGCATAAATGTGGAGAAGACATCGTTATATTTCAATAAGCATACCTCTGAAGAGGTGAAAGTTGCTCTAAAAAATCTTCTGGGCGTTAAAAGAAATTCAAGCCTATGAGATGTATCTGGGTCTTCCGGCAATGGTTGGCAGGTGCAAGACAGATTCGTTGAGGTTTGTGGTGGAAAAGATGAGACAAAAATGTGCTAACTGGAAGAATAAGTTTCTTTCCTTTGCTGGTAGGGAAGTTATGATAAAATCAGTTCTCCAAGAGGTAGCTACATATAGTATGCAGGTTTTCAGATTTCCTGATTCCCTGTGCAAAGATATGGACCGAGTGATTCGTCAATTCTGGTGGAAGGGTGATGTGAATGCTGGAGGGATATCTTGGATCTCATGGGATAAACTGTGTAAAAGCAAGCAAGTATGAGGTATGGGTTTCAGAGATTTTGCGGCCTTTAACGAAGCTCTACTTGCAAAACAGGGTTGGAGGATCTTGAAATACCCTGAATCACTGGTTGCTCGTATTTTGAAGGCGAAATATTTTCGTGAGGGCTCCTTTATGGAAGTGACTACTCTTAATAATTCCTCGTTCATATGGAAAAGTATTTGTTCGGCAAGGAATTTATTGGAGGATGGTCTTCAATGGAGGGTAGGAGATGGAACTTCTATTAGAATTTGGCAAGATCAATGGACTAAAAATTCTTTATATTACAATGCCAATTTGCTCCACCTTGGAGTGAACCGAAGTGCTAAGGTAAGTACATTGATCGACCCAATCTCTCATTGGTGGAATACTCATTTGATTGAGCAGATTTTTTCGAGTGAAGAAAGACATCTCATCCTTCAGACATCAGTTAGTCCTATAATGGGGGTTGATACTTTGGCATGGAATGGATCTGCTAATGGCCACTATAATGTGAAAAGTGGATATCACCGAGCTATGGAAATCAAAGGCAGGATGAGCCCAAGTTCCTCATCAGAAGATCCATATTTAAATCAGTGGAAGTTGATATGGGGCTTGCCTATCCCTCCTTCAACTAGAGTTTTTGTATGGAGAGCTTTTCAAAATATCTTACCTACAAATCAGAATTTGTTTAGAAAGAAGATAAGCTCAACCGATCTCTGCCCAATTTGTTATGTTGAGAAAGAAACGATATTACATGCTTTAATTTCATGCAAAGCTGCGAATGAGGTTATATGTTCAAGTGTGGTGGTTATTCAAAAGTTACCTATTGATTTTATTTCTTTCCGAGAAGCTTGGATCTCTTATTCGAAGACGCTGGAACAGAATAACTTGTCTATTTTAGCAGCAACACTAAGTATGATATGGCACAGGCGTAATGTGTTCACCCATGGAGGACCTATTGATACCCCAATTCAAGCAGCGCATGAGTCTCTTAGATCTTCACTCCGTCTTCGGAATGAGTTATCTGGCAGAGGAAAAGTCTCCACAGTGCAGGGCTGTACTCGGGTGTCCACTTGGTGTTATCCCCCTAGTGGATTTGTCAAAGTTAATTTTGATGCTGCCATTGGTGAATCAGAAAATGCGACGGGCCTAGGGTGTGTGATTCGAGATGCTAATGGGTATCTTTTGGGGTTTTCTTCTAATAGAAAACCAGTAGCGCTGCTAGTGACATTGGCAGAGGCATATGCAGCTGCTAAAGCTTTACAATTTGCTTCAGCACTGGGATGCTCGAAAATATTGTTGGAAGGGGATTGCTTGGTGGTTATTGAGGCAATTAATCAAGGGATTGGGGATGAGAATTTAACTGAGTGGGGAATAGTCATTAGTGAAATTAAAGTCTTGCTTAGGGACTTTGAGGAGTGGCTGGTGATCCATGTTTGTCGCGAAGCTAATGGGGTGGCTCATCTTATGGCAAAGAAGGGGCTGATGAGTTCAGATTATCAGGTGAGAGGAGATGAAGTTCCAGTGGACATGGTTCAAGCTGTGGAATTTGATAGAGTGAGGGGTGGTATTGGTTTAGGTGTTCCTCTGTGTAATGGAATTTAATCAGTGAAGATGCTTAATCACTAAGAAAGAGCTTATACAGTTGGTAATGAAATACTGTGGCAGTCAAGGTTGATGATGGTGATTCAAATAATCGCAGCTCCCGAAGGTTGAGGAAAATTCCTGAAAGATCATAAGAGTGGAGGTCTGTGAGGCATCATAATAGTGGAGGAATATGAGGCTGATATAAAACTATTGGTGGTTCAATTTTTATTTTATTAATGAGTTGTATCAGCTTTATTTGTTGAACTTTATCGGTGGATGACACTGCTAGGATAGTCTGTAAAATTTTGTTTGTCGTAGTCTGAGACTCTCGTTCGTCTACCCAGTGGGTAGGGAACCTTACCCCCTTTAAATGGGGAAGGTTCTGCTTTGCTAATATATCAAGGCAGATCCAAGGTCGTGGGACCTTTCTTTCAAAAAAAAAAACTGTCAGGTTCTGGCCTATGAAGACTTTTTAAATAACATATTTGACCAATATATTTAAAGGGTTACAAGACCAACCAGTTGTCAGAAATGAGAATTGTTTTTTATTCATGTGATTCCTGCATGGATAATCTTCCTATAAAAATAAAAAATTATTCATACAGAATTAAACAAATGTAGTGGGTTGAATAAAACCAAAATAATAATCGTACTCAGCCGAGTGCGGCTCACGGTGATCTTATTATTCATGGTGGTGCTAAATAATTTAAATTTTTATAGCTTAACATTAATTCAAGCCACATGACATGTTTTGTAAGTATATGACATAAAAAAATTAAAATTTTAAAAAATAAAATATCTTATCTAAAAACTCACAACATTTTTTTCTTTTTTTACTTTTTTTTTCCTTAAACGAAATTTTAAAACACTTTATCTTTTAAAATACTTATTAGATTTCAAAAAAAATACATATTCAGAATTAACAAGTAAAGATCTATCATCAATAGGTTTTATTCAGTCACTTTTAATTACATTGTTTTTTTTTACTAATATATGAATTACGTAGATTTTAGTGCTTATTAATAGATACTGATATGGACTCGTATATCGATTTTCACACTGTAACATAAACAATAAGTGTTAAATTATAAAGGGAACAAATTCTCTAAACCCTAATGAGCTCTTATATCGGATTTTCATGTTGTAACCTGAACAATAAGTGTTATAAACCCCAAGGGGAATGAATTCGCTAAACTCTAACGGACTCGCGTATCGGATTTCCATGTTGTAACCTAAAAGGCTCGGATTCGCTATTAAAATCCTAAATGTCCCCGAGTGCTAAACCCTAGGGTTCTAACTACTAAATCTTAATGGGTTCGGGTACCCAACATAATTTCAATAAAAATGAAAAAACTAACAAATATATATTCTATTAGTATAGTGTAATAAAAGTTTAGCTCGAATAGACAGTTTACATAACATATATATGAATTAAATTGTTTTTAAAAATAATATAATTGAAAAAATGCAATAAAAACTATTGACAATGTGTCTTATTAGAAAGATTTTTACGCATTGAGTTTGAATATATAATTTTTTCGAAATCTAACATGTATTTTGAGAGATAAAACGTTTTAAAATTTCGTTTATAAAAAAATAAATAAATAATGTGCTTAACTGACTCTTGGAAAAATTTAACATTGTCCATTTACGTGGAGTGTATTTATATACACTTGTATTGAATTGAGCTACTAAAAATTGGGTTATATAACATTTTTTATTATTCATTTGTTTAATTCTTTTGCAGTCCGATAGGCCCCCTCCCGGAGAATGAATCCATTAATCCAATGATGAATCATGATTGAAGGTCCACACCCATGGCTTAGGAAATACCTAAGAGCCCAATAAGTCCACGACCATCTAGAAAGCCCAACAAGCCCACACATCATTTTTTTTAATATAAAAAAGAAAGAGGACTTTAATAGAGATTCTGCTGGATCATAGATGCGGCAGTTATCTCTATTATAAGTACTCTCTATTATTTTGTCAAAAGAGAAGTTTTAGCCGAAGCACAACAGTTTTTGGTTTATTTTTTGCAATATAAAGCGGTAAAACTTTCAGATCATCAAATCTTACTGACTATTCTATCATTGCAACTAACTTATACCAAACATCTATCGGTCGGCCCCGAGGGTTATTTTTCGTCATCCTTGGTATGAATTCGTATCAATTTTCTGTTCTTTTTGGCGTCTTTTAACTTTTAACCGTTGAAAGTTAAAAGCTTTATCACAATTTATATGTCGATCCAGCCTTTTAAGTGAAGTCTAATGTGGGAGGTAAGAAAGGGATCCGAAAGAGCGGGTCCAACTTTGACCATCGATAATTTTTTTATTTTTCTTATTATAATATTTTTCGGAGAATGATTTTGAAGATCTTAGAGTTAACTCGGGTATACCCAGTTGACGTTTGACATTAGATGTTTTCATGACTGTTTAAGAGTCATTGTGTTGATAAAGTATTTTGGTTAGTTTCATATTTTAGTTCAATCAGGGATTCTTTACGTTTTCGTTATAAATAAAGGTTTATACAGCCATTGTAAGGGACTTTCGATTATTTCCTATTCAATAAACCTTAAGAGTTTCTCCCAGTTTGAGATTATTGTGTTTTCCATTGTGTCACAATCGCTAAATTTTTAGCCCAATTTTAACAATTTGTTGGTCTATTTTTAGTGGGCCAACCATTCTATCGTTCAATCTTATTGACGGTTCTTCGCTTCTGATTTGTTTAGCTATACAAGACATGATGTTTAATCATATTATGGGACGATGCACATCTATCAATGCTAAAAAAACATAAGGTAGCTCTCATGTCTCTGCTTCACGCTACTTTAATTAGATTGTTGAATTCATCTTCCGACCTCCAATCTGTCATTATATACAAGGTTTTGCTGATTTAATGCTGTCTTAAAATTTTCCCTACTGTTATCGTTTTTTGTTGATTGAGAAAACGAGAAATAATGACATGGAGGAGGATAGGTTAAGTCAACTACCAGATGAAGTTCTTGAGTCCATTATGTCTTTCCTAACCATGAAAGAAACAGCAAGTGCATGTGGCCTTGTCCGTCGTTGGCGTGGAGTTTCGACTTCTATTCCTAGCTTGAATTTTGATGCTTCGGAGACTTTACATTCCTTATGGGCAGGAGAAAAATGGTTAAACCCATATGAGGAAAGGCGTAAATATATCAAGTGGGTAAATAATGTTTTGAAAGCTTATCAGGGGTGATGAGTTTCGAGTCAAATTTGATTTGGATGCAAAATACACATATGATATTTCTAGATGGTTTAACTTCTCAGTTGAAAAGAAAGTTAAAAGACTTGTCGTGGACTTTCGGTGCCTTTTTGGTACAGCTCAGTATAATGTTTGCTAGGTAGTGTTTTTTTTTTCTTTTCAGAATGTCTAGGAGGAAGTTGTTTCTTGTTTCCTTTTTCTAGTTTGTGGTGGGTGTTTTGGTTTGATAATGTAATCTTCCTTCCGCCTTTCATTTCCTTAATAAAATAATTCTCAATTATCAAAAAAAAAAAAGTTCTAAGAGGTACCACGCCAAATTATTTTCAAAACCATCAGGGTTGCAGGTATTTTACTGTTGTTCCGGCATATATGAAAAATGTTTGCTAGAGTAAAAAGGGCAAGAGAGTACACACTGTACTAAAGTGATACAAACTGTCATCAAGTGGAAAACCTTCTTTTCTTTCTCTAGCAACCAAGTGGAGGCACCTGAAAAACAAAATTGAAGGGGTAAACAAATGTTGATTTAGAAGTTTTCATACTTGTACAAATTACACAAATCTATGAATTTGAATTAATTGCTTACTGGACACGGGAGAATTTTTATTCCTGTTGCTGGCTGCAGCCCCACCTCCTCCACATCCTCTGGAAAAGTGGTGATATGCTCACACCTTATGTGGTGCCCCTTGAGTACCATGGATCATGGTAATTTCCTCAAACTCCAAAAAACGAGACTCCTTGACTTGCACTGAGATCACTGGATCCCAACTGGGATTATTCCTCTTCAAGCCAACCACTATACGGGCTTCATGCATCGTCTGCACGAGCATCGCCCTTTCAGTTGTGAGGAGAGCATCTCGAGTATCGCCTCGCATCCTCACAGTTCCATATGAGGGAGACCCTCATTTCAAAGAGCTGGATCTCTCTTTCGAGGGGAGAGAGATGCGCCGACAACTCATGTTGAGCATCAAAACACAAAATATCTTGGCTATTTGTGATTTTGAGTTGATGTAATTATTTGGCCATGCGCGAGTTTTAGATTACGTGCATGTCATACAGCAATATAGCTTTCCCCAAATGTCTCCCCGTAATGTTATAGAGTGGACATTCCAAGTGACAAAGCGAAGATGAAAGATTTTTAATCTAATGTCATCTTATTCGTACGCGATCCAGATCAATATTGTTGTAAATTGCTGCACATGCACATTGCATAATTATATTCAGAAGCGAGTGTGAATAACAAGGTAATGTTATAGAGCGAACATTCATAGTGACAAAGCAAAGATGAAAGATTTTTAATCAAATGTCATTTTATTCATATGCGACATAGATCCACTGTTATCACTTGCTGCACATTGCATAATTATATTCGGAGGCGGGTGAGAATAACGAGATAATGTCAATAAAGTATCTGTGTTATTGTTAATATTGTATGTAAAATTAATATTGCACATGTACAAATTAAAATAGGACCTGTAAAATAATTAATATTTATAGTATAGTTAAAAAAAATCTCACAGTTATAACTAATTGTTTCTGTTTTATTATTAAAATACTTTAAATGAAGTACTTTAAATGTCTCTGTCAAAACGGAAAGATAATAATAATTTTATTAAATTTATGCAAAATGACAGTTACAACTAAGATTTTTCATTATTATTCTCTTTTCATGATTCCTAGTGTTGTAGATGGTTTAAATAGACTAGCTTACACTCTTAATGTTATCATGGAAGGTGTCCCCGGCATAATTTGATTCTTGTAGACTGGGCTTTGTTTGAATGATATTCATTTTTCCCTCAAAAAAATGTTGCAATTATACTTTTGCGATATTTATACAAATGCAACGTGCAGGTCATAATCTAGTGAAACGCAAGCCCCTATGTGTTCCAGCTACTGGGCTATTGGAATGATTCTAAGTACATGTGCAAGATTTTTGTGGTTTTTCGTATGAGCTTTTGATCATGTTCTGTGCATCTACTTCAAATTAAGCTAAGGAGATGTACCCTCATCATCTGAACTGGAATAATCCATCCGCCAGTCTGCAATGCGATGACGAAAATCTGAGGGTGTTGGACGATTGTCCGGAGAAGCTGTTGCAGACACTGATGTTGATGGAGCCTCTTTCCTAAAAGCTCGCATTCGCTTTGCCGTTACATCATCTCTAACCTCTTTACATATCTTATCCACCATTATCAAGATTTCACGTACAATGGTGAACAAACGCAAACCTTCATCCTTTCCTGCATTTCCGTGAAAGTAGTCTGCGGTGCTCTTGACCAGACTTGTTATCCTCTTTTCTTCTTCTGATAGCCATGAGATATCAGACTCCATCCGATCCACAAAACTAACAAGGGCATGATGGAATTCGCTATCGTCTTCTGTAGTCGTCATCTCTTTGTCCAGGAATTCTTTGGTTTTTATCAGTGACTTTTTCAGGTTTGACATCGTAGCTGTTGTGACGTCAGCATCTATAGCTGCCGCCTTTTTTACATCTTCGAGCCCGGTGCTTAAACCTGAAATCACCTCAAGACCAAGGCTGCAATAGCGCTCTGCTGATTCAGGGGAAGAATCATCAACAAAGACCTCTGTCCTCACACTAGAGAAACTGGAGCTTGCTTTTGCTCTGCGAATGGCTTTAATGCCTTCAGAACGGATGATCTCCTGAACTACAAAGTGCAAGAGTGTAGTTTTACCATCAATTCCCTTTACATCCGAGAGTTTCAATAGTGTGTCAAGCTTAAATGCCTGTGCACCACCACGAGATGTGCCATCATTCATGCGGTTGCCTGTTTTAAGAACGGCTTCTAATAGCTTCAGGAAAAGCCTGTTGTTTCTAAGTTTATTGCAAGCTACCTGTCACAAAAGGTGAATAATTACAAAACTAAAAAAGAATATGGTCCAACTTCTCTAAAATAACTTGAAACATAGGCCATCAGGAATATATTCAACAATTTCATAAACCATAGAGCTTCCATCAAAGGTCCATACTTCATCCTAGAAGAATACAATACATGTACAATTTATTGAGCAAAGTCATAAAACCTCTTTATTAATTACGCAAACAATCTGCATGATCAATGTCTCACCTCGAGAGTTTCATAGGATTCTTTGAGAATGGAAACCTCCTCAGGAAGTGAACACATAAACAGCAATGACTCCACTCTTTTGAAAGCAAAAGGGATCTCAACCAAAATTTTGAGGAACTGCTCTGCAGGACCGAGTTGAGAAACTTCTCCGGCAAATAACCTCAGTTTTAGTTCCTCTTCTTGTGTTGGAGCCATTTTCAACAAAGTTTGGAGAAGCTCCACTGGAAGCTCGTTACCTGGATTCAAGATAACAAACAGATGCCAAGTTACCTACCAAGTACCAACAAAATCCAGAATTACTCGAGCTCTATTGTATGCCAACGCAATGATGCAGTTTAACATGCTGACTGACACAAAAAGGTAAAGTTACGTTCATTTTTTTAGCGCATGGAATTCAAGGGAGGCCACATTGGACCCCTCGCGACTCATTCAGCTATTGAAAGCTTCTTTTCTGAAGTTATTTTTCCACTAGTTCCTCAATATGCTAGGCTTGTCTTCAACATATTCTCCTCATGACAGCCATTTGCTGATGGCTACGGAGTGTTTCATCCAATTAAACTCCTGGGGTTATGCACAAGTGATATTACATCCCTAATTGCACACTGGCTTGTGGCAATAGAAGATAAAGAGGGAGAGGCTTACCTTGTTGAAGTGCACCAATAACTTCTTCAGTAGTCACACCCAATGATTTTAGAAGAATGGAAAGATTTTGTGCTTTCCTGGGATCAATAATCTTAATATACTGGACTGAATGCTCTCGAGATGATGACTCTTTCTTGCGGTCATTTTTGCCTTTATCTGCATTATAACCAAATAGAGTCTCTATCAACTCTTCGTTGAACCTGTAAAATTTGTAACGTGATTTCCGGCTCAATACGGAGGATAATTAACAAAAGAATCAGGCTAAACTCAAGGTCGATTTTTATTCTTACTGGAAAGACCCAGCTTTGATTTCGTGCCAGACCATTGATTGATCAGGATTTGCAAGAACCTTATCCCAGAATAATGGCTTCAACTTGGCCTTCTGCGACCCTGATTCACTATCATCCTCTCCCTGAGCAGAACCACTGCTTCCTCGACGGTGTGGCCCAAGAAGGGAAGGTTGGCCTTTCCCAGGCATCCCTTTTGGGGGGGCAGGTGGAAGGCGAGGTTTTGGTGGAGGTGGACAAGGAGCAGGAGGTGGTGGCCCGGGAGGTGGAGGGGCTGATTGTCCAGGGGGAGGTTTTAGAGGAGGAAGTGAAGCAATCTCTGATGATGGTACCACAGGCAGTGAGGAATCATGATTCTCATACTTTATAGAAAGGCTACTAATAAAAGTAGTCTTTCTACTAATTGCATTTGAGACAAGTTCTTTACTGGAGTTTCCTAAACTTGGGGACTTCTGGGAAGAACCTGGAAGATCAAACAGATTATACATGTGATATGATTAAAAAATGATGATGGTGATCAGTCATTAACAGTATGAAACTACAAGAAATGCATGCCTGAGTAATCACTTGAGCTCAAGTTGAGAAGAGGCCTATCGTATCTTCGTCCTCTAGAGCCCACTCTGTTGCTTCTCCCATTAATACAGCAACAGATCAATGCAACGATAAGAAATGCCCCTGCTGCAGTTACAACGACAGCAACAATAGTTTCGTACTCAATATTGTCTTGATTTTTTTTTGAATGATTTGGATTAACAGGTGGCATAGGTGGTGAATGTTTCCGAGGTGCATGAGGCGGAGGTGAATCTACTATATCTGGTACAATATTTTCTCCTTCTGGTGAGAAATGAAATGGTTGTTTATTTGGAGATTCGGAACTCGCAGGTGTTGGACCATGATTTGGTGATGCCACAGAAATGACCGGAGCTTGAGTCGGCGAATGAGTTGGAGCAATCTGACGACGAGACTCGCCAGCAAGATATCTTCTAGGAGCACTTGAACAATCAAAAAGCAACTCAATACACTTGATAAAACAGTGTCTATACACAGCCTCTTGACGAGAAACATCAAACAGAAGAAATTTCTTTTCCAAGCAATCCACAACTCTTTCTTTCATTTGGGGAGGCAAAACACTGATAGCTCTTTGTATTTTCCTTCTCGGAAACCAGTCACCAGTAGCTTCTTTAAGAAAATAGAGATTAAGATCTCCATGATTTCCCTTCTTGCCTCTCATTTCTTTCCTGCAATGGACCCATTCCTGCTCTGCCTGTCATTAGAATTTCTCCATAAATTTCAGTGGTAATCGTTTAACACAATTTGCAATTTTCAAAGTCATGAAACTATTTGATTATAAAAAATAGAGAGTTATAAAACTATCACTTTTTCCATTGTTCCATTGTCTAAATTAACATGAAATCAAAACAATTTAACGGGCATTCTTTTCTATCCCAATCACATAGCTGGAAGCTGCACAAGCCACCTTCAACAACAAAAAGCTCAATTTTTTTCTCTCTTTGGGGACTATTTAACCAACACAATTCTGCATCCCAGCTGCCAACGCTTCTTAGACCATATTAACATCAGTTTCTCTTCAGAAAAAGAACAATCTCTGCAATTATTGAGAAAATGCACGTGAATCTAAAGCTTTAGCAATTGAACCTCTCCAAATATCAATAATGCCGGTGAAAAGGAAACGTGCGAGGGGGTGAATGGAAAACCGTACCATGTTTGCATTCGTCTCAGGCGACCCCTGGTGCATTTCTAACGTTCTTCTATTGCCTTCTGCACGCCCTGTAGCCAACGCACAAAGGAGAATCACTGAAACAACGGTATATCCAATTCTTCTCAATTCCATGTCTTCGAAAACCCTCTACTCGTCTTATTCTTCTCATTTCATCGGATATCGAGAAATCTTCCAAACATGCAACTACCCAGTTTTCAAGGTAATGTAATTTTTTCTTCTTGAAAGAACAAAACGCCAATCCCAATTTGAGAATGACCCAATAATTTACCTCCTCTTTTTGACGTCTCTCAGTGCAATTCAATCAGAAAGTCGAGACTAACGCGATGAGGAATTCCCTGACAACAACAATGTACATGTCGAAGGTTGGGTTCAGATTTCAGAATCTAAAACAAGACCCAAACCCAGAAGGCACACGGCATGAAACGCAGTGTATGTTGAACGCCAAGCTATGATCCAAAATTGTCAACCAAACACTACATAGTATTTCAGTAGGATCATTCGAAAATTGCTTATTTTCTGGAGACGAGAGAGAGAGAGACGTGAGGAGAACAATATGGGTCACCCGGTGAATCGTTTGTTTTGTCTTTTTCTGTGGAGTGGTGTCCCAAAACCGTTGGGAATTTTCAAATAATCAGCATTTTATATACTTATTTAGATGCCTAATCCTAGTATTACTGGGCTAATCCAATTTGGGTCAACGAAAGTAACACTAAAATCATGTCTTCTCCTCTACTTCTTTGTTGGCCTTTGAAGTAGGCTGAAGAGAATCGGTTCCGTGCCGGTTTGGTAATCAATTGGATTAATAAATTGGGAAAAAAATTGTATTTAGATTCGGAACTAATTTTAAACTAGATCAGACAAAGTTTTGTCACCTTTAATTTGAAGACCTTAATGCCATTTTATTTTTTCCCTTTTTAAAAAAGTGAAATTTGTTTAAACCAAGCAGAACTCTAATTGACATTTATGAGGAAATCCACAGCTTTAACTTCTCAAACAAGAGCTGTATTGTAGTAATAAAGAGGATCGCTTGCAATCCTTTGAAAAAACTGAAATTCTTCACACCACCATTTGACAAAAGACCAGGTTTTTATTAACTCTCAGGTAGCAATCTCCAAGACAGTCATTGAGCATTCGAGAGTCAAACAAGAAAAACACAATTGACTGGAAGAAGAACCAACATATTTGTTTTTTCATCACAAACTCCTAAAGAAGTTGCAGGACCTCCTTCAGTATTTTTTTATCTACAGGTATCTTGAGCATAGAAGTCATGCTGGAGCACTTGGGCTTTTAGATGTTAAGCCATTGACGAGTTCCCACCAACTTGGAGGTTCCAGTGCTTTTGTGTTTTTAAGAAGTCGATGCTTAGGTGAGGACCAATCAGTGAGGATGCTTCATCATTCCAACCTGCGATTCTTGATGAATTCCTACACAGAGACAACAACATGATTCACTAGTTCACATTAAACAGGACTCATTGTTATCCAATCAACCCACAAATCTCAAATGTTAAAGAGGATTTCGACTATTTTCGAGGCCAATACCTCAAACTGTTAGCATTTGCAGATGCTTCAACATCTAAATCTGCATCTTTGACATTGGTGTCCAGTACCTGTGCATTTTGAAACATTCCAAATGCAGAAACTACTACATTCAAAACAAATCCCATTGCTATTAGTAATTGTTCTTTCTAGCTATTACCTTCATAGTTTCATGCTCTTGTGGAGCTTCTGCGTTGTTGAGCAATTTTTCCTGTCAATGAGAAAGTTAATTAAATAATGACTTGTAAGATGAAGCAACGAATAGAGGAAAGTATATATGCGCTAACTTTTAGTTGTTCTACACGTTGAATAGCCTCAACAAGGATTCGCTCAAGTGCCTGGGCATCACGAACTGAGGTGATTCTATTTGCATCCGGATTGTAAGCACTGTTTTTTTTAAGCATGATCGAAGAATAAGATCAAATGTTTCTGATTTCATGAGCTATCAAAACAATGATAACAGTCTGGGCATCCAAATCCAAATTTTAAGTCCAATCTAGCAGGAAAAAATGAGAAAAAAAATACAAGAGAAAAAATGAAAATATTGACCTCATCTTTTCTTGGGCCTTGAGTTTTTGCACGGTTAGCTCTTGTAGCTTCTCTTCAAGATCCTATGATCAAAACGGCAATCACCAGTTTACTTATGGGGAACCATGTTACATATCCTAAGCTTTCTTGCAAAAGTTCCTTGAGGAATATTAATCTAACATTACCTTCATACTGGCGGACATGCCATTGACAAGCAGCGAACCATTCCAATAATAAAATGGCAATCAGAAGAAAATCAATCAGAATCAAAAAGCACAAATAAGTCTATTCTGAGCTGCTATGGCAACAGAGGAGGAGAAAGAAACAAACTTCGATATCTTGTCCAGCATTTTGCGTTCAAAGTTCAAATGCTTGAGCCTCTCGATCAAGTACTGAAATCACAAATGTACAAAAATTTATCAAGATACACGATACGCACAGAATTTTCAAGATTGAGAAAAACATAAAGGGAGTTTTGTGTTTACCTCTTCATTTTCAACACGTCTTTGAGAGCAAAACACAAACCAGTTAGTAGCTTTTATGCACAAAACAACAGAAGTATGCATTGATTTGAATAAGAAGAAATATGCACAGATAAAACCAAACATACCCTCCTAGTAAATCATCAGGACACTCAATGTAACGAAGAAAGACGTCCTCAATCCTAGAAAAACCATATTGAAAAGAACCATCAGCATCCACGCTTAGATAACAAACATGCAGATTATGATCAAGAAACAACCTTCCATTTGTAGCGAAACTGGTCAATCTACCAGTAGGAGAAAACATCAATAGGCCAACTTCTGCATCACATAAGATTGATATTTCAGAGGCCTTCTTGACCATCCCATCTCTACGCTTTGAGTAGCGCATCACACGACCGGAATGATTTTCAACTTTCCTCATCGGGAGCTTCTTGCGACCCATGGCTATTTCTCTGAAGACATGGAGCAATGGAGTGAATTTTCAGGACATGAAAAGGGGAATAAAAAGTCGTACCAAAACGCCAATTGTCCAAATTAGCTAGAGAGAGAATCACTAGAGGATTTATCTTCATTAAAAACTTCCCGAGAAAGTTGTAGATATTCTTGAATTAAATGCTATCAAACCCAAAAGTAATTCATACTTATCTCATACCAGGAAAAAAAGTAGTTCTTAGATTTGGCAGCTATTGTACCTCATATGAAGTACGGTCAAAGAAAGAGATATGTTGCCATAGAAGGACTTATGGTCATCTGAATCAAATGAACTACAGAAACTTTATCCTTCGCTATCAGAATAGCAAGGTGTTGCAGGATAGTTAAATTCAACACTCAAACAAAGAATTAGGTGCAGGGAAATATATTAGTGGCATCTGCACTCCATCGGAAGCCATTTGGCTTCTCAGATGTTAACTTCACCAAAGATCAAGGTCCTCTATTCACTCTTTCCATGGCCTCTCAAACCCTAAGTATGTTAAATAATACCAGCATTCTAGAGGTCGATATTTTAGTAACAACAGAAATGTTATACTCATGATTAGCCACGAAAAATGAAAATAAAAATTGGCACACATATGCCTTTCCCCAACACACTCATTGGCGGGAACCTAATCAAGCAGTGGCGCGAAGCTGAGTTTGATTTTCCGTTATTCGTTGCGCTAAATGTCAACGGCTATCCTCTTTTTTATTCCTAGATCCATCTGTTCTTTACATCAAGAATTGGCTATATTTGTCAAACATTATTCCACAATGTATCTATCACCAAAAAATACGAAGTTATGGCAGCCAAAAGCAATTAAGCTGCACATATGGGTGTACAATTACAGATAAAAGTTTCTACATCTGAACTTTTTTACTCCTATTTGGATTACCAAACCACGTAGTTCGCAGTTTTTTCTTTGGGGCTTTCATTCAATCGGCAATCGCAACCTTCTGTATAATAATTGAATTGATTTTTGAAAATTTCTGATAAAAAAAAACACAATAATCTGTTCGCTGTTGAATGGTTTATTCCAAGAATTCACTCACTCTACATCCATCCGTCATTTCTGGATACAAATAAAAAAGCAGGTCCCTACGAATATCAACAAAAAATTAATAGTTGTCGTCAAGGTAATCGTACGTACCAGTGAGGCAGTGATCAGAGCAAAAGCGGAGGTGGATATCCTCGACGGGCACTGCATTAAAACGAAAAAACAAGATTAGGTAGGAGATAGATAAGGACTGCCGAGAAATTAAATAAAAAAAATGATTACGTTTTCAAGAAACGCAATTCACGAGAATGAGGCCATAGTCACACGGTTAACAACTCTCTTAAGGTTTCACGAGGGACGGGACGCGAAGAAACTCTGATTTGAATTTTCCAGTGAGAATTATTCTCGTTTTCTGCCAACATTTATATACATAATTTTTTTTCCGAAATGATGATCTAGTTCGGATGGTACAACTTTCTCTTAGCAGCTCTACTGATATTATTTCTTGGGACAAGAGCCGGGAAAAAAATATGACTCAAAATAAAACAAATTTGGCTTATGATATTTGAACCCTTCCCCTGTAATGAAAGAATGGGAAAACAAAAAAATTGACTCGCACACCATCCCAATGATAACTTATCTGTTTAAAATTTGAAAATTGATCATATATAGAGTTTGGAAATTATTTAAATTTTAACTTTTATTTTTAAACTTGTCACGATTTCGAGTCCATTTTGATTTTTGATGTTGGTTGTAAAGTACTCGAATCGATTAATAAATTGTTAGGGTATCATAACCGAAACCTTCTCGAATCTGACATTATCCTTAATTATAAGTAAGTTTTGGAAACTATCAGTAAGCATGTTAGTAAAAGAAAGAATTTGAATCCTTAACTTGTATAGAATGATTGAAATACTTAACCTTATTTCAATTATTTATTTGTTGTTATTTATATTTTTTAAAATATATATGGAAACATTTTTTAAAATAAAAATTAAATTGTAAATGGTTATCCGAAAGTAAACGATCATGGAATGGTTCAGGTTTTAGGAAATCTATAAATAGTTTTTTAAACAATTTTAATATAGGATAGCTTAAATGAAAACAATTTTGACATTACCTAATTAGAAGATTATTCGACCCGTCAAGTCAAGTCAATTTTTTCGTCAAGTCAATTTTGGAGTAAATTGATACTTTAACATAAATTCAGGGTCATATCAAAAATTCTCTCATGTAAATATTGACACCCTTCATTAATGAATAGCACATGATGATTGAGGGTGTGGAGAAGCCAAGTAGGAGTTGTTCAAATATATGCTCCCCTTTTTCTTTTTTCTTTGAAAAGAATACATTCATTGAGAACAAAGACCAAAAATGACTCATCTTTTAATCTAGACAATCTTCCGATATTAGCGCATGAACCACATTTGTGGAATCCACTTCAATGGGAAAATCTCTAAAATCAATAGAAATGACACATCGCAAGGTTTATGTCACAACTAAGACTACCCATAGCAGTGACTGGGTAATGGACTTGGACTGTAAAATAGAGAGACAATTTTGGATTCTAGTGAGAAGTTAGCCCACAACAGTTACTGGATCCAACACTCGGTCATCTCTTTTTGCAACAGTGGATCTGGACTCCTTGCGTCCCACTATTCATGCGTGAAACATTTATTTGGAATAAAAATAACATTGAATCTTCTTGTTCTCTATCCAAGACGTCGATCGCACCAAACGCCCTCTTCCCGTTCTCTCCTTTGGCCGGCGAAATTGAAATCCTTCTTGGTGATTGCGCACTTCTTGGCCATCCTCGAACCTCGTTTCTCTTTGCCAGTGCCATCGTCGCCTAGAAACCATCTTCGCCCAGGTAAACTTCTCAATTTTAGGGATTGTTGGGAAGATTTTGGTTCGATTTGTTTTAGAGAAAGAAAACACAGACTAGTGTGTGTGTGTGTGAGAGAGAGAGAGAGAGAGAGAGTGAGAGAGAGAGAGAGAGAGAGAGAGAGAGAGAGAGTGGATTACAAGAGGATACATAAACCACATGTATAGTTTTCAATTGAAGATCGATGACAATTTTCTCATAAGGACACCTATTTCTTAGTTTTTGTTGGTTTGGAAAGTTTCATATTGTGTTTTTTTCTAAATGATTTTTTTTGAATGATCGTGACATTTGTTTACTTGGATCATTGTGAGCGAACTGTGATTTATGATAATTCTAATGATTAGATTTTAACTTGATTCTAACTTTTGGATAAATACTGGGATTTGGTTTCAATTCATACCAAGATGAACTAATAAAAATGGCTACAGATGTTTTTTCCCTACATTGCCAGAGCTTCTGGCTTTATTGGTTCTATTCATTTTTAGGCAGTCTTGTGTTCCTATTATGCAAGATAATCACCATCCATGGGATATGACCTGTAATCTTTGACATTAGGATTCAATTGATGATGATCTATACATCAACTACCATCTCTTTGAATATAAATAGGTAGATGCAACTCTAATTATTTCCTTCTTTGCTTGCTAACTTTAAGAAAGAAACTACCTATTTTTTATTATTATATGGAGTTTCCTGGAGATTGTGAAGGAGATGTAGGATGAAAGATTTGAGGATGTGTTGATTTGTCTGAGGTTGCATATGGAAGTTCTCTATCTATTTCTCCTTAGTTTTTCTTGGTGCAAACACCAATCATAGCTTATTAGGTGCTGTAAATTTGATTGGAAGATTTGTTTTATATTGTTTGTCTTTGTTCGAACCTTGTAAAGGCTAGGATTTATAAGGCACCATATATTTTATGGTGATTACTTTGAACATATGAAAATATATTTTTTTGTTGAGTATTTTAGTTTGTAATTGTGATAGTAACTGCATCACTTAAATATGTAATATGTGAAATATATATAGATGTATGGGGAAGATGATTTTGCATTTCTTGATAAATGCCTCTATAGTACATAATTTTTTTGCTAGCAAGAGTGAATATAGGGCCTTCTTGTTCTCTTCAAGGTTCAACTCTTTCATATGCAATTCCAAACCTTCCTTCACAACTATTTCATTTGTTCTCTTCATATTGAATTCCATGATTGTTGCTATTGAATTCCTCTAATCTTGCTGGGTTCTTTGATGAGTTCATTGTACCATTTCCTTTACTTATTTATTTAGCCATATTGTAGTAGTTTATTGAGGATTTGGTACTTGAATTTTTGTAGGGTATTGAAATAGAGTTTGTAAAATTTATTTGATAGGATCCTCAATTTAATGCTGAATTTGACCCATTTTCAGAGGATTCTACACAATAAGAGACGCAGAATGTGCATATGGTTAAGATTTAAGATGTATTGAACACTAGTAGTTTATTGCTTTATATAGAAAATTTATAGAATAATGATGTCTACACAAACTCAATAGACAATTTTTTTTTTGATAGAAACATAAATTTCATTAGAAATCTTCCGAAGAAGTAAAAGCTCCCGAAGGAGATACAACTCCCGAAGGAGATAAAACTCCCGGAGGAGAGACAACCCCACTAAATGGGGAGAAACCGACAACCCACGCAGGGGATAAAATCAACCAACAGAACATATAGATAACTACAAACTTGAAGAAAATCAGCTCCACAATGGTAGAAAACACCCCAAAAAGGCTAGATCTGAAAAGGTATGCTACTATCAAGGCAGATTTGAAGACGGGCGCCTGAAAATGCCAGATCGATTCCATAAGGTCCACCCAATGCCAGATCTGAGGCCAGAAGACCTCTAACCACCATCCAAAAACATATTCTCTCCAAGAATCTAGTAGATCTGCACGAACTCGCAGCGAAATCATCCCGAACCAGGAAGTTATTGAAAGGATAAAAAACAGGTGGACAAACATAAATAAAAGGTTTGAGGAGGAGGAGGAAGGAGGAAGGCAAAGGCCTCCCCCTCCTCCTCTGGAGAGAACCTGGCTTGCTTTTTAGAGAGAGACGAGAGAGACCAGAGTTAGAGAGAGAGAAAAAACCGATCATGTGAAGTAAATTGAATTGGCACAGCAATCAATAACAATAAAATAACTCAATAGACAATTGGTAACCAAATATTTCAACAACCATAAAATAATCATATATTTCAACTAACACATGTTCCAACAACCTCAAACTGTCAACATATTTAATCACTACATTTTCAACCACAAAATTCAATAACCTCATTTGTAGCCACACAAATTAGTTAATTAATAAAAAATTTATTAATGTCAACTAACAAACAAAATAAAAAATTATTAACATTTATATCATATTATCATTATTAATACGGTAATGTTTGATCCTTAAAATAACAATAAATTGATTGAGTTTAATTAAATAATAAGTGATTATAGAAATAAATATTTAAATGATTTAGAATAATTGATATGGGTTTTTAATGTTTTAAAAATTATAAATTATTACAAATATATTTTTTACTGAAATTTAAAAAGTCTATTAAAAATAACTATTGTAGATGGTGAATAAGTTCAGAAAATATTGGATCAACCCGGCACCGCAGCTTTTCAGATAGAGAAAAAAATAGGGCTACCAGTTGCATCTCGCAGGATTGCTCCCATCCCTATGACATTATCCTCCACAAAAAGAGCCCCGTCAACATTAAGCTTTAATCCACCTGAACAAGGAGCTACCCAGCCCCTACTGCACCCACTCGGCCTCCTGGGAAGATTGCAAGATCCTTCACCACCTCCCTTATTGCTATCTGCAATATGAAGAAATTCTCTTGCCCCCCATAACACCCAGCCAAATTGCAGAGGCAAAACTGATTTGCATGAAACATGTACCATGCCGAAGCACCTCTCCTTTCCAATCCAGAAAATCAAGGTCACGGCCGATCGCAAAACATCACTTAGAGCTGGGTCGCTTTGCTAGGACACACTCTGAAAATGTGATTTGCATCTTCCACTAAATGACCACAGCGACAGCAGCCTGTATATTCACTAATATGCCTCTTGTGAAGATTTATTTCGGTGGCCTAAGTGCCGAATTTTAACTGGCACATTGATCTCCCGCAACTTAGGCCAAGGAAAACCCACCTCTTGTCTCGTAGAAGGAGAACTGGAGCTCGTGTTTCAGATTCGAGCTTGATGATAGGCAGTTTCGACAGAGTATAGTCCTCCAGTTTCCCAATGCCAGATAAGATCGTATCATCGGATCTAGCATGGGGTAAAGGAATGGAGAGGATAGTCTCAGCTTCGAATCTCAAAAACATAGCATTCACTCGCTCAGCTGAAATACCTAAAATTTGCTGGCTTCTAAGCTGGTTGTGGCCGAATGGATGCGGCTCAGGTGATCTTTGATGGGATTTTGCTGAAGAATTCATTCTTGTGGAATTCTATTATTAGAGGCTATGCTTGTAATGCGTTCCCTTTATTTTTGCTGAAGATGCTGTCTTTTGGACGAACGGTGGATAATTTTAGACACCCTTTTGTTCTCAAGGCGTGTGGTGATTCTTTGGTTGTAGAAAGCGGGAGGAGCGTTCATGATGATATAGTGGTTATTGGGGTTGAGCCGGATATCTTTGTGTGTAATTCTCATCTGGCCGTGTGCTCGAAGTTTGGGGGCATGGTGTCAGCAATGAAAGTGTTTGATAAAATGCTTGATGGGATTTGACGTCTTGGAATACAATGATTTTGGGTTATGCAAAAATTGGTTTCCCACGTGACGCTTTGGTTTTTTTTCGGCATCTTGGCCAAATCCGGAGTGCCAGACTTTGCATGGTCTAATGTCTGCTTGCCTAGTAATTTCGTATGTCTGTTCACTCATGTCTTATTAAGATAGCGTTTGGTGCAGACACTGTTGTAGGAACTGCACTTCTCGACTTGTATACATAATGGGGAAGTTTTGGTTGCTCACTTTATGTCTTTGACAAATTGGGGGAGAAAATTTTGATTTCTTGCAGGGCTATGATTTCAGAATATGGGATGCATGGAACGGGTTGAGGTAAATAAATTTTCCGACTAATGCTGAATAACAATATTCTTCCAGATGACAGTGTTTTTAGTTTGGTTTTTCAGCTTGTAGCCATGCAGGGATGGTGGTTGAGGTAAATAAATTTTCCAACGAAGGATTACAAAGAAGCCTTAGGCTTGCTCATTTTTCACGTTTGATTGGTATTCTTGGTCGATGAAGGTCACTTAGATGAAGCGTACGACCTCATCCAGTCCATAGAAATTAAACCCGTTAGTGATATATGGGCTGCAGTTCTAAATGCTTGCTGGTTACATCAGAATTCCAAGCTTGGATAAATTTTTGCTCACAAACTTTTCAATATGAACTCTAAAGAGGTGACTAGCTAGTAGCTACATTTATCTTTCTAATATTTATGCTGCCCAGAAAAGATGGGATGATGCGGGAGTGGGTAAGAGCAGTAGCGAGAGGAAAGGGATTAAGAAAAACCCCAGGGTATAGCTATTTGGAGTTAAATAAGGTAGTTCATACTTTCTTAATTGTAGATAGAATGCATCCTCAGCCAACGAAGATGCATGCAAAGTTAGAGGATTTGGAACAACAATTTAGGGAAGCTGGATATATACCTGAAACAAGTTTCAGTGCTTCATAATGTTGAAGAGGAGACTGAAGAAAAGATGCTTAGGGATCATAGTAAAAGATTGGCCTTTGCTTTGTTCTTAAACACAGCTTCAGATACCAATTTTAGGATCAATTAGAACCGTTGAGTGTACAGGGATTGCCATATGGTAACTGAATTCATTTTTAAGGGCATGTGTAGAAAAATTATTATTTGGGATCTTCGTAGATTTCACCATTTTAACGATGATGCTCTTGTGGGAATTACTTGTAAGTATATATTCACCTAATTATATTTGCACATTTTTAACCATCAAGAGAAAATGCAGATTCTTTTATTCATTAACTAGATATTTGGAGTAGTTCTGGAATGGCTCTGGGAACATCTTATGAATACACATATCCAGTTACTTCAATTATTTGGATATTTACATTTTTATCCGTCATATTATTTTCTCTTAAAAATAGAAGTGAACCCGCTTATGATGTTGGCTATGAATCCTCTAGCAATGCGGTCAACGGGGATATCTGTTTCTTTATCCCATGGGAATGGCGTCATTGGTTTCGTTGCTTCCATAAGATCATCAATTGGAACCTTTGGTTTGGACAATTGTAGAGAATCTAGTTCATGATTGTACTTGCTGGAGTCCGGGCAGTAATCCTGAAAAACAGAGTTGAGGACCAATAAGTTGAAATGTTAAATGGGAAATGCTTTTAACTCGCTGTTATAAGTTTTAATGCATCATAGCTTCTTTTTAAAGGACTAAAGTTCCTTACTTCATCTGCATGCATTTTCTTCACAAATATCTTGAATAAATTGAGATTTTCTTCTTGTAATAGATCATCAGATAAGCGGAGGTATGTCACCCCATACATCCTGAGTTTTGGTGGCCCCGATCTATTGACGCCATTAGGCCTGGCATTCAAAAGGATTTGATTGTAGGCATAGCTATCATATCTTGGAAGTGCATTCTCTCCTGCAACTTCAATGTTCTCTCTCCATCCCCCACTCAAGACCTGCATATGCAAAAGTAGAATTGCTCCTTGTGTCGTCTCTCAGACACCACATGCTTCTAACATACTGCATACACATGCATTGCATATAACCGATCTAAACTTGCTATGCTTTTATGATACGTACCTGCTGAACAAGCTCCTGTGGTCTACTTTTGGCTTTGGCATCTTGCTCTGTATCCCTCATCTCAAGACAAGTGAAATTCAAAATTGCATAGTGCCTTGACATCATCCTTGCAATGGGTCTGTAGCCGTCTCTGTCTTTCAAGTTATAATATCCTGCAGTAAGCTCTGCTGCATGACTATCATCTTGGTACCACCAATGTATTCCGGATACCTATCATGAGAAGAATATGTGAACAGATAGACATATGACATTGCTTTTTAGTTAAGAGTTAAAGTTGTAGGCGTGTAGCGTATACTTTTGCAGCTAACTTCAGTTTGCAGCCCAAGAAAGCTTTGTTGGCTTCTTCTAGGATCTGATCTCCATGACTCAGTAACTTGTTGGAATACCAAGTCAAGAAGAACTTTCCCTTTTCCTTAAGGTATGTCCCATTCGATCTGAAGAACTCTGTTGATTCGGGTGTATCATTGTATACCCCTGCATTTTCTGGCAGTTCCCATTCTGGTTGGCCTGCACTTATTGCTGCATCTTTGAAATCTGTTTTAAGATACTCATCATAGCACTGCAACAAGCATTAAGCAACATGTTTCAGGAAATTAAACTGTAACTTAAATACAAAGATATGCTTTACATATGGTTGAAAACATGAAGTTACCTGAAATTCTCCAATGCCAGGAAAAACCCATCCTAGGCTTTGTGGATAAGAAGGGTATCTAAGCTCCCCTGCTGGACCAAGCCCTACTTCAATATCTATTATGGCTCCAGCTTCTAAAAAATCAGACATGTTTTCCCTGAAGCTCTTCATGAAGTCACTGTATATCTTAACAAAGTAAATAATCCGTCATTAGATTTTTGATGAGGAGATAAATTTTCATTAGATGTATCTATGGTTTGCATATACTGACTCCTTGGCAAAATCTCTTTTGAATGACCTAGACAAAAATGCACTGGAGCTTACCTCAACAGCAGTTCGTCCGCCAAAGAGAGGCTGATTGTCAACTCCAAGTGTGAGGTACTCCTTGTTCCTGTTACCTTCCCTATCTGTGTAGAAGATATCAGGGTTTGTTTCTCCAACTTTAAGTACCCACTGGGGAAGTGGGATGTTAACCACATCTCCCACATTTCCACCACATTGGTGGAATGACATTATAGCTTGTATTTTTAATCCATATTTTTGAACAAGTTCAAACAAACTCCTATAAGCATTCCAATCGTACTCCCGAGGTCCTTTGGATTCAATGATTCCCCACCATACATCTACCATCACCCCATCAATTCCTGCAGCTCTTAGCTCCTTTAGGTTTTTCTCAAGCACATCTATGTTTTCAAACGTATTATCCACCGTAACAACTCCCAACTGTCATGGATAGCTTCGTGTTAGTATAGACTATGCAGAAAACAGAAACTAATCGTCATTAAGAAAGCTTTTTTGTTTTTACTCACCGGGAGCATAACATAGATTGGCACATAGTTCGCTAACATCTTTTCATTGTACTTGCCTGCTGAAAGAGCCTGCATTTTCTGGGGTTAAAGAGGAGGGATTTTAGTTTTTCTTGGGTAGTAGTGGTGAGTATGATGGTGCTAGTTGCTTGTTTCATTAGTCTTGCAACCCATTTATAGACAGAAAAAATGGTGTTTCTTTCAATGCTGCCTTACCTGTTGGAGATATTTTTTGGGTGGAAAGATACTCATTATTATCTTAATGCGAAAAATCTACAATGTGGACCAAATCCCAAAATCCCAATGGCTAAGATACCCTCATCTTCCTTGTGCAAGAGATGGGTGACTGAGCCTAAAACTTTCTCTCTCCTCCCACCTCTCTCCTCTCACTGCTCTCACCTTTGCCGAAGAAGTTTTGGGATGCGCTCCATATGTTCCATCTATTTTCTTTCCTTTGTTTCATCCCCTTTATTTCCATTTCCTCGTCATTTCATCTCTCCATTTTCATCTTCCCTTTCCCCTTCTCATCTTTATGTTTTTAATAATTTGGAGCTAGAACTTCCTCGGATTTCTGCAGATCATAGATATTGGTGGTGGAAAGTACATATTTGGCATCCCCTATCTCAGATCTGGATTTGGGCTGGTCTTATAGATCTCATGCAGCTGTCGGCGCCTATCTTGTTGTGTACTACTTATAATATGCTAGCAGTATTTAGATCTGACCTTTATAGGTTCTGTGGTATGTTAATCTTATATTATTCTCATCAGTACTATTTTTGTATTTTTCTTTGATTGTTTTTTTTCTCATGTTTTGTTCTCCCTTGTGTGGGAGCTGTTGATCTCACTTTGAATGAGTTGTTCTGTCTCTTTAGGGAGATTGTTCTGCCTTTTCAGAAGGCTTGTATCTCTCTTCGGAGAATTTATTTAATGAAATGTTTCTATTATCAAAAAAAAAAACTGAATGAATTTGAGCAGGTTGTCAAAGTCATTTTTGTCACCATATACAGAGGAGTGGGACACGACATAATTTGGCATGATCTCTTTTTTATCTTCAAGATGGCAGAAGAGATAAGAGAGAGTGATTCACAAATCACAATTGAGCACATGAAAGGCTACCTAACAATCGTATCTTTTGTGGGTCATGACTGATTTATTGTAGAAATATAAAATGCAGGTATGAGGTATCCAAAGAAATGAAGAATTACCTCAGGTTCTGTTGTTTTCACCTTTGATTTCACAGCTTGAGTAGGACTGCTTACACTGCTGTGAAGACCAGATGTGTAAATATGACTGACTCGTATTTTCCTCCTCCGTCTTCGTTGTCTTCCTCCTCTGACTGTTCTAGGTTTCAACGGCATTTTGTGAAGAAACTGACTGTGAGGCAGTTTAATATTTTCTACCCAACTACGTTGTGTTGAATATATAATGCTCAGCATGGTAAGGTGTTTACTCTCCACTGTTGCCAAATAATGCTCGATTTGAAGAGAGCTGCTATGCTCATATGCAGGAGGCCAAGAAGGCTTGTGTAAAAGACTGGTATTGAATTTGTCGAATGCTAGTTTAATTACTATGTGAGGAAAATATGTGGCTTGTTTCTTTACTTTTGCTTGTTAATTGGTTTGAACTTTGAAGTTCTGGTTTGAACTCTGTGATGCTTGTTACAATGGAGCTTTAATGGAGTCCTCTTGTGGAACAGACGAGTGGTCAGAGATTGTCCTGATATCTTCCTATATTGAATTACAATCGTTAAATTTGTCTGGTTATTATTTTCCTTCCGAGCTTCGTAAGTTATCAATGGACGAAGTTTAGCCAGAGGAGTAGGGAGAGAATTTATGGGATTTACCTTCTTTATGCCTCGGCTTTTGTTGTAATTTTACTAGATTCTTTTCCGGCACATCAAGACAAGCATCTCGAAGCCAAAGCCCAAGTGATCAAAGGCTTGAACTGCCTCTTATGGTGGGCCTAGTTCTGCCACATACTGGGCTTAGCGGCCTCGAGAATGCTTGGTTTACGTTTAGCATTAACATTGGGCCTAGCTTCTAATGTGGGCCTAATCACTGACACCGAGGTAATTTTAAAGGAATATCAGGGCAATTGGGTACAAAGGGTTGATTCAATGCCAGCCCCAATGAGTTTACACGGCAGACATGCTCGTCAGGCTACTCTCCCAATACGATTTATCTGCAACGTCCTAATTAATCTCTCTCACTAATTATGGATTAAGATTCTCATTTGCATTTAAGCTTTCTGTTAAAAAGTGAAAACACCAATAGAGCCCATTATCTTTTGCTGGATATACTAAACAGTTCCTCACATTGGCTTACAAGTTAGAGACGATGCAGAAATAGTTTGAAACAGTTGGGTTTTCGATTTTCTTTTCCGATAAATCATGGTTTAACATTTTTGTTCTGTGTCTGAGAGTATCCAATGCCTATAACAACCAGTCGTTAAAAAGTAACTCTTTCCTTTTTTTTGATTCAGGAGACTTAGAATGTGGGATGAGAGGATTCCAACCTATCTCCTATTAGAAAGATTGATCCTTGTATGCATATTGTACAAGAGCCGTTAAAATGTGAACTTGTCTACAATAATTTTCCATTTCTTCGAGTGAGCAAAAAATTTGAATTCATTGTAATTATGTCGCGGTAACGATGTGTCATATTATTCCTGAATCCCTCGCATCAAAAACAAAGAAGTATCCAATTAGTATCAAATTACCACATTGACGAATCAGTGTTCTACAAAAAAAAAAAAAAAACTAGACTGTAAATTCCCAATTTTTAATGAGTCTTTAATGAAAATGAAAAAATACAGGGGCATTTATGTAAAGGGATGATCTGGACTGCAAGAGTGAGTAGTTCTATAAATATAAATCAACACACATACACAGGACAAAGCAATCTCTT
The DNA here is from genome assembly GCA_963580455.1 of Euonymus europaeus. Taxonomy (NCBI): domain Eukaryota; kingdom Viridiplantae; phylum Streptophyta; class Magnoliopsida; order Celastrales; family Celastraceae; genus Euonymus; species Euonymus europaeus. The sequence continues at coordinate 3,004,099 of OY756964.1, forward strand.
TAATAAAAGTTTAAATGGCATTAACGTGGCTTCACTTAACACGAACACTTTTATCAAACGACCACTAAATGCACACTTACTTCGCTCAGACCACTAATTCCTTCAAGAAACCATGAGAAAGAAACTCAAAATCAAACCAAAACACAATTCCAACTGTACAATTACAAAAGCAAGAAAATCTCAGATTTGCCAATTAGAGAGTCAGTACTGCAACTGCTCTTCTGTTTTGAGAGGACAGAAAAATGTTTTATGTCGGTAAAGCAACAAAGATTTTCATCTTCATAGTCACCGTCGTGCTGGTTCTAGGCCTTGTCTTTGGATTGGGGCTCCGGCGCCACGGAGTTCACAATAAGTCCCACAAATGCTCTGGTGATTCCTGCAATTCTCCTCCTCTCATCCTCCCTAATCCAAGCCCCAACAATCCCAGCCCTAACTCACCCAGTTCAGCCCAGCTCAGTCCGCCTAACACGAACCCTACTCCAAACCCTGCGTCCAGCCAACCAAACCCACGTAGCCCGACCCAATTTAGTCCGCCAAGCTCCAGCCTGAGTCCACCTCCACCTGATACTAACCCAGCTCCGCCGCCTCCTCCTCCAAATTCTGCTTCGTTGCCGCCGCCTCCTCCTCCTCCAAATTCTGCTTCGTTGCCGCCGCCTCCTCCAAATTCTGCTTCGTTGCCACCTCCTCCGCCTCCGAATGGTGGGACGGCTCTAACTGGGGCTGCGGCGCCGTACAGTCCTCCTGGTCCTGTGGTTGTGCCTCCAGGTCCCGTGCATGCTTCGCCGATCACTTAAAAGGTTCTTTCTTTACACGATTTTGACAATTTTTATATCAGAAACATATCTTGTTTTCTCCTTTCTATTGGGTATGTACAGATTTGGGGGAATGAGAGCCATTGTGGAGGAATGAGAGCCATTGTGGAGGAACAATTTGACTGGTTTTCTTTAATGAAACTTTAATTTGCTAATTTGTCATTTTGGAATTCGGAATGTACGAAATTACAAAATTGTCCATATGATCACTGTCCCTGCAAAATTCAGGGTTATTGGTAGCTGCAATTGGATTAATATTTTGCATGTAACATTTATGTCGATTCAGTGACTACGTTGTGCAAGTGTTTGTCCACGCAGAACCGACTAGCGAGTGATTTTCCTATATCTACTCTCGTGTTGGGAACCTTAAGTCATGTTTGATAGTTGGGAATTAATGTTAATATTTGATTTCCTTCTCTCTTCATTTAATTAACATGTATTCATTTCAATAATTTAAATTTGAAACTGCTAGTTCTTCGGTTCTTCCCCTGTTTTAATGATCGTCAACAAGTATTAATAAATTACGTTGCTATTATATGAACATTTCGAAATTGACTTCCACAAACAGTAATTATGGGGTGTTTTTTCTCTGCAAGACACCTCTCTATATCTCTTAGGTATTGACATTGTTAAACGCATCGCACTTACGCCTCACCTCTCCTATATTCCCAGTCTTGACACCAACCATACTAATCTTCTCCATTGCACGAGCGAAATCGGCGAAAAACGTGGCCTGATCCCTGGCATAAAGCTCTACAAACGGCTTAGTCCTTGGGTCCATAAGAAGAGCACTGTCCGTAGACAGAAGTCCTAACCCCCTCTGCAAGTTCTTGTAGTACATATTATCGAACTTGCTTGGTGTCATCACGTCATTGAATGCCGACATTGCTGCATCCTTGGTATAATTTGCGCAAGTATTCTTCAATGCCGCTGCGAATTTGGGGTGAATGTTGGGATCAGTTGGTGTAGTTTTGCTGTAACGGAATAGTCTGTCCGCAAATTCCTTGCAGTGAGAGAATCCGATTGTGTGTCCACCAGTTAACGCCACCATCTCTTGGATTGAGAATCCCTTGGATTTGAATAAAGAGATGATTTGTGTCAATGACATGTTGACTCTAGGTAGGTTAACTGCAACACGGGAAGCTTGTGACACCAACCCGTCCTTACGACCCAAACGAACGGGGTAATAGGGACCGCCGACCATTGTGATGAGGTCACGTGTAGCGCGTGCGAGAACGTCAGCACAAGAGACAATTCCAGGGCAGGAGAGTTCTAGAGAAGTCTTGGCACGGAGTACCACATCGAATGCGTCTCCAGGGAGGGAGAGGTTGATCTCTGCATCACGCTCAGCCTTGTTGAAAGAATTGGAGGAAATCAGAACCGAAGCGTCGCAGCCCTCGACCATGCAGTCGTGGAAGAAGGTGCGGAGAGTGGCTGCTGCAGTTGTGGGAGAGTTTATTTGCTTGTTTGTGACAGTTTCCCTCATGATCTGCTCGAAAGTTGGGCATGAAGTCTTGTAGTAGTCCACGGTGAGCTTGGATTCACAGAGAGGGACCGAGAGGAAGAGGAGGAGAAGGATAGGAAACGCCATTATTGGAGAGGAAGGAAGCGAGGCCGGGGGGTGAGGGAGACCCTGCTTCCTTGCTCTCTAGCTTCCTCAGGATAGAATTATTACTGCTTATTTTGTTTTGGAGGAATAATGGATATGGAGAGAGAGAAGGAGGGAGCTATTATCTAATAGGAGATGAAATGGTGTGGATGAGAGGGGTTTTAGGGAGTTGTTTCTTATATTTTCTCATTGGTGATTTCTTTTTAAAAATATAGATTGTTATTAGGTCTATCTATTTTTGCATGGGAGGTTGAGTATTTACGTGATTTCGTCATCATGCTAATTCTGCATGGTGTACACCATGTGGTGTTGTAATTCTGCTATTTTTGCATGATTTAGTAGTCTATGAACTGTTTCTTTTAGCGTTGAAATAAGCAAATTAACAAAGGCATAGTCCGACTTGGTTTAATTTGAATTTTTAACGTACGTAATTAATTATATTCAAATTAATTTAAATTTAGATAATAATTACATCCGTGTTAAGGTTCGAATAACTAAATCAAATAAAAATTTGTATTTGAATGCGGATGCTGTTTTAAACCACACAAAATCTTTATGTTCGGATGTAAATTTTAGACATAACTCAGTAATTTCGTAGCCTAACCACACAATGGCAGAGGCCAATACAGAACAATGAAAACCTGTAAAAGAAAAACAACAGGAAAAAAAACCTACACCCACACTAGAATCAAAACTATAACAACGAAATTAACTAACCTCACTGACCGATCGATTGAGATGCCCACAAAAAAAGCAGGATCCCCCAATCACGTGTCAATTGCACGAAAATAGCCTTCAGATTCAAACCGACCCCGTTCGCCTTTTACATCTTATCTCATCCCTTTCATCCGTCTCGACGAAGTCTTCCCTCTACAGGTATTTCATGTCAATTCCGTGCCGATTGAAGGAACTATTCTAGCTCCGATAAAGATTCCTTCCCTCGTTCTCTCAAGAGACTATCTTCTACTTGGCTTTTAGAGAAGCTTCTCCTTTCAAATTGATTTGCATGACTAATTTGTGCTCTATTGAGGCCTGTACGGGTCATTGGGGTCTTATCTCTAGCTCTTTGATTTCTCCTCCTCTCTATGTTCTCTCACCATCCCTCTCACCATCCCTCACACAAAAGTGTTGTGTTTGGATTTGAATTTTAGACATAACTTGTTCAAATTTAATTTAATTCGAGTCAAACAAATTCGATGACCTAAGGCGAAATTTTTTACCATCCTAGTCATTTCGCCCCAACGACACAACTTGAAAATTGGAATGTCACATCTTTGACCCGTTGAATTTTAATAAACCCTAATAAGTTGATAACCTAGACTAATTTATTTGGGCTTCCCCAGGCTCACATAAGGCTTTAGCGAACTAGGCTTTTTAGTAGACTGGTCAAACGCTCTCAAAGTCAAAAGTATTTGCGTGGCCCAATCTAGACCCAAATTTGGCCCACTCAAGTTGCAATCCCGCGTTTTATCAGTTCTTTGATTTTGAAAGCGAATGAGAATCTCTTTCCCAATTCCCATACTGTGCGAGCGTGCAACACTCAACGCTCTCATCACTTGCGCGTTTTAAATTATCTTTCCTAGCAATCCAAATCCAAGCAAAAGCAGAGGCCATATTTAGCCCTTGGGCACGCGAAACACACAATTGACGCATACATGTGGAGATTGAATCATCGGAGAATTCTAATTGGCTCTTCGATTACGAATTGGTGGACCCCATTCCGATTGTCATCTGCGACTTCCCGGCGTCGGCCTCCGGCGGCTTCCGTTTGAGTCCTCAAGGCTTCAATTGCTCCTCTAATGCAAGGTAGATCTGTCATTCTGTCTTGTTCGCCTATTTTTCTTTTTTTGACTCTCGCGTTTGGTTCGCTGGAAAGTTAAAAGAGCGACAAGTGTTAACGAAGCTGCAATTCGTTGTTGTGGTTTGTGTTGGCTTGAAAACCAAGGCTGAGTACTCATTTTTGGATTAGTTGAATGGATTTTACGAATGTTCTATATTTGTGATCCGGGCTTCTTACAGCTTTTCTTTAGATGATGTTCTTATTATGACTACTATCTAGATGAAGTGATGAACCTTGAATCCGTTATCACTACGTGAATCAACTGGATGAGTAAAGAAGTAACAGATTTTATTTCATTAGTGTTCATTAGTCAATGAAACTGAGGTTTGATGATCCAAACTCAGAAGTTACTGAACTAATTGCCAACCATAAGGATTTCGTCTTTTCATGTATGCCTGATAATTTGTGCGTACAGTATTCAATTTCCTTTCTTTAGTCATTCTTCTATTCTGATATATGTATGACTATGGCGCTCTTTTGTATAGTTTGGAAGTTGACCTATCATTTGGAACTTCAGATAATGTCAAGGAAGCTGGGTCTATCAAACGGTATGTATCTCTGCTCCCCCTATTCTGCGGCTAGTGAAGTTAGTGATGTGGCATTCCACATGTTTGATTGCTTACTTTTATGTGACTGTTTTCTGAGTTGTGGTAGCTTCCCTGTTGAACATGTATTTGCTCATCCATAATATTGTTGTAAACCTACTTCCATTGTTTGTTCATGGTGTCTATGGTGATGTACGGTTTCTTGTCACTGTTAAGCGGTGGTGCTCAAACTATGATTATGATAGTTGTTACTGCTTTTTATATTTCAGCTATATTTTGAGGAGAATATAGTTAAAAAGAAGTTTCAATGTGGAGTATGACGCATGACTGTTTGAAACCTTGCCTTCTAGTTTTAACAGGCACTTCACCAAATAATGGATACGAACTGGGTTACTGAAATCATAAGTGGACTTGCCACTTAGTGCTATTGGATTGACAACTCAAGTCACTTGCATCATAGTTCATCTCTTAAATGATTGCAATCTTTTAAACTGGGAAATCTTGATATAAAAGGCTCGAGAAAGTGCTCGAGTATGAGTTATTTTGACTCTGTTGGGAATAGTTGCATCTAGTTACGCGGTAAATTTTGTTACTCTCTGTTAACACTTCTCTATCACACACGCACACTGCTAATCAAAATTACATGTTCGTGCTCAAAGTGTCTGTGAAGTTAATCCTGATTTATTTTCGTAGGTTGAGATCTGAATCATGCAGTGCATCTGGTTCCAAAGCATGCCAGGAGAAATTGCGGAGGGATAAGCTGAATGAAAGGCATGCTATTGCGATCGTTCTCTCTCTTTTCTTTTTCATTTTGTTCTGATTTATAATATCCACATTGACTTTGGTATTTGATTCTAAGGTTTCTCGAATTAAGTTCTATCCTGGAGCCTGGAAGGCCTCCAAAAATAGACAAGACAATCTTGAGAGATGCTATTCGAATGGTGTCTCAGTTGCGAAGTGAAGGACAGAGGTTGAAAGAATTTAATGAGGAGGATTTGCAAGCTAAGATAAAAGGATTGAAGGTGTGGATCATGTATTAACTCAAAATTACTCCTCGTTTTCTTTCCCTTTATACATTTAAGGATGAGTAAGAACTATTAATTAAAAAAAGGACGACCAATGATTCTAATGTAAGTGCTTGGTGAATATGTGTTGACATATAGTTAATTTCTGTCTGATCAGACTGAGAAGAATGAACTTCGTGATGAGAAGCAGAGGCTAAAGTCAGATAAAGAGAAATTTGAGCAGCAAGTCAATTGCATGAGAGCACCATGCTTCTTGCCACATCCCTCTGCAGTGCCAACTGCATTTGCCACTCCAGGTCAAGCCGCTGGTGAAAAGCTAGTGCCTTTCATGGGCTACCCTGGCCTTGCAATGTGGCAATTCATGCCCCATGCAGCAGTTGACACATCACAGGATCATGTTCTTCGCCCTCCAGTAGCTTAATTTGGAGATCACCATCAATAGCACTATAGCAGATGCTACCAGAACAATGTCAGTGCTCAGAAATATTATCAACTGCGCGCTTTCAAATACTGTTATTTGGACATCTTAAAAGTGAAGGAACTTGTTTAAAACGGGCATCCTGTATGTAGAAATTGCTGCCTAACCCCCCGCCCCTTTCTGCGATTAATGTGGAATATTCATCTATTTGAATTGAATAACATATATGAACCTAACAAAGCTCGTGCTCTTCATCTGATAATCGTAGTCTGAACTCTGAATGATGGAACATGTGCTGGAATATTAATTTGAGCATTCCCCAGCTAAATGTTTGAGAGAGAACATTTGAGAGGTAGTTTTTGCTTTTCTCAAAGATCAGAACTAATTTTTCCTCTGATATTTTTTTTGCCAATGATTATTTCTGTGCATGACTTGCTGGAAGATCTGGTGAAAAATCAATTTGAGTTGTTTGTTTGCATGCCTCTCATTGAACAATTGGGTCATTTCTTGAAGTTTGGTAGCATTTGGTTGAAGTGGAATAGAAATGATGATGAAATCCTTGACCATAACTTCTTCCTGCTCCTTAACTAGTCAGTGTGTAGTTATTTATCCCGGTCTGATTCTCTGTAGACAAAAATATTTTTCTAAACTAGAGTTCGTAACCTTTTGGTCCTTTTCATTGCAACCTTTTTAGAAGAAAACCTTCTACAAAATAATTAGTTCCTACTATCTTCAAAAATATAATTTATTACTTATCTGAATATGTATTGCTTTCTTTTTCATTGTGTGAATCATCTCTCTTAATATTTTTCTTGGAAGAATTGTGGAAGATTAAACTAGTTACATATTATGTCAGAAGTTTAAGTTTATGCTGGTAGAAGCAAATAAAGATTGCATTCTCCTGTCAGGGTCACTTTAAAACATCAACAAATTGTATTTTCATGAATTCATTCCTCTAATGCAGCAGGGATCAGAAAAAGAAATACAGAAAAAATATGCTCATCACTTGAATAAATCAAACTGAATACAGCCCCTAACTGTATTGATTCTTTCAGTGCCTAGAATGCAAGAAGCATCATCATCATCAGTACTAGGCCGCCCATGCCGGTTGTGAGATTGACTCGGAAACTATCTCTGGCACCTGATGTGGGAGGTGGAGGAGAAGCTGGTGAAGAAGGAGTGGTTGCAGGAACATCAGGGAGTGATGTCGTGGTTTCTGGAGCAGGGGAAGGATTCGGAGTGACTGAGTTAGGGGAGGTTTCTGGAGCCGGGGAAGCAGTGGGAGTTACCGGAGTAGCTGCCAATGGGGGATTTGCAGGAGAAGCTGGTGATGGTGATGGTGTTGGTGTAGCAGTTGCAAGAGTGTCAATCTCAACTTTCATTCCTGAGCTGCAATGGCCTGCTGTTCCACAAATGAAGTATCTCTTGCCCGGAGAGGATAGCGCAATGACTGTGTTGCCATCAGAATAGCTGCTAATTGCACTGCTTGCCTGACAGGAGTCGTAGTCTTGCTTTGAAACTTCGGCAACATCATGGGTTGCTGAGTACTGGAAAACTGCAATTCACGGCAGATCAATTTTAGTATCTTTTTTATGAATGCAACTCGAGTCAAAGATCCCTCTGTTCCTTTGACAAGAAGCAGAGATCAAATGCTGTTCGAAAAGAAAAGCTAAAAAGAACTACTTACTCAAATTATCTCCCACTGTAAATGACTGGGAGGATGCCCAAGTTTGCACATTAGTGCTTGTATCCCATCCTCCATTTGGACCTCCAACTGTGTGGTTTGCAGCCATAGCCAATTCTATAAGCATGGCTGCAAAACCCAATTTTATCAGCATCTTCAACATTGTCATTCTTCCGCTATGAATTATTAGAATGCAGAATTCCAATAGAACAAGGTTGCTCTGGCTTTGGCTTTGATTGAAGAAGCCATATATATATATATATGTATATATATGAAAGGGAAAAGGGGAGTGGGAATGATTACACAAAATGAAAATAATGATTATTTAGGCTTTTAATTTATTGGAGTAGGTCTAAGAATTATGCAGATATGACAAGTACAGGTTGTTAATTTCCTCAATATATCAAATTATTTCTCTTACATTATCCACCGCCATCTCTCTCATATTTTCTGGACTAAAATGTTAATAAAAAAATTGCAGATTCCTCCTACATGATAGTCTGTAACTTGAACTCTACTACTCGTTTATTTGACTTGGTATTCTTGAACTTGTAGGACTCAAGTTGGGATAAAGAAGTTCATATTTTCGATGGCATGATAATGTTGAATTATTAATGTTGTGATTAATTAATGATATTTGTGTAGTAATAATCGGCCTAAATGAATATTATTAAGCTTGAGAAATAAAAGTCAGAGACTCAGAGTTGTTGTGTGGAGTGGTTCATGGCATCCATGATCCCACGTGAATCAAGCAAGATTTTTTTCTTTGGAGGCTGACCTAATCCAAGCAATCATCAACAGTTTCCAGAAAATTTACAACTAATCAATAGTTTGAACAGGTAAGACATGAACGAGCAGAACAATGGAGGCTCAACAAGTGCCCCAGTTGTGATATATATAATTGATTTGATCACACGTCAAATTCCACCCTTTCTCTTTGTTTCTATTTTTTTAAAAAGGTGCCCATTGAAAGATGATCTCGACCAAGGCAGGCCACATTCGGTAAATATTGGGCCGAGGAAGATCAAGTAGGTCCAAGCTGATGTTAGGCCTTCTAGTCAGATCATGAAAGATTCAAAATGCCAATAGCGAAGGGGGCCAACAAAGGCTTCGCCCACCAGATTCATTTATAAATATAGGCCAGACGATAATGTCGTCCTCAACCTGAACCAGGGAGAAAATATTGAGCCGAGTCCAATTTGTACATTTTAAGATGAGGAAGATCCAGTAGGCCCATATATTTATATCGGGGCCTTTTAGTGGATCATGAAAGATTCAAAAGACCCATAGCAGGACGTATAGCAGACTCATTCAACAAACCCAACAAAGGCTTCGACCTCCATTGCTAATTTGCCTAACCACGCCTTCGCATCTCCATTAAAAACAATCGGAATTGCTAACATTTTTCAGGTTCCACATATAATTGATTTTGGAGAAATTGACGATCATAAGGTTGTCTACATATATATGGTCAACCTTCTCCTGCAAAACGAAAGCAAAGGCGACATTCATTGAAAGAAAGTTTAAATCAAAGCCGAGAGCCCTCGGTCATAGCCCTACCCTAGTTTATATGGTGATATATACATATAGTCTATGGATCAACAATGGAATAAAGTTCATATCCAACATTGCAACTCCCACCCACAGTCCTCCCACCTCTTTTCCCAAAACAACACCCTGAGAGTCCACTTATTGCATCATCAAGACACTTCTTACAATCAGCACTCGATAGATCTCTTGTACACTGTGCCAATCCATACAACTTGTCGAATATCTGCAGCTCAAGGTCCCCGGTGGCGTACAGTTTCTGCGTAAACTGAGCTTTATTAGCTAAACCACTCAATAACTTCTTCACTTTTCTATAAAACACCTCTGGATCACCTTCCAACTCGTTCACATTAAACAAGGAGAACTGGTTGTCGTAATCGATTTTACCGAAGAAGTTGACATTTGAGTATTTTAACAAACAACGGTCGTTGATGCAAGTTTTACAATCTAGGCTCGAGACGGCGCCTCGGCATAGAGCAAGCCCGCTTACGTACTCTTGAGCTTTTCCGGTGGATCCAAACCCGAATCCGGTCGTTGGAGCTTTGGTGGCTAAGAAACTTAGTAAATCGTTCAAGTCGTTACGATATATGGCTGTTTGCTGGTGTAGTTGTCTTGGCTAAAACAGATATTGTAGAGTGGGTTTGCAGCTGTGGCTGCGTGATGGGTAAGAGAGAAAAGTAGGATGAGAAGAGGCATTGATTTTGTGCAATACATGGTGAAGTAGTGAATGAAAAGGTGGTGGGTCTTGTATCTATGGATTTGTTATAAATTAGTAGAAGATCGATCTAATTATAAAGAGAAAGTGATCTGTTTGGACCAAAAGTATGGAGTTGAAATTGCTGACTCTCTATTTTCTTCAACATGGGTGGGCATGGAAAATAAGAGTTTTTTCAGTAAGATTCAATAAAGTGTAAGGACAAAGTCAACTCACTGTATTGGCGGAAACTAATTAATGAGGATGTCAGGGAGGATACGTGAATTTGATTGGTCTGTGGAAGAAGTAATTTCAATGATATATATAGCATGGTTTTTTAGGTTGGATATTCCATGGTCAATTCACACACTATACTAAGCACCCGTATTGATATATACAATTATCTGGGGTATTGATATATACAATTATCTTTGCACTATAAGTAATGCTTTGTTTAGATAAACAACTAGTGTTGGTTTGGCCTGAAATAAAAAGGTCGGACAAAGTCTCATCATTAACAAAGGTTGACCCTTTTTTATTTGACTTAGCAATTAATGGTAAGCCAAAAGAGCATCGGGTCAACCTTGTCCTGCAAAACGTAAGTAAAAGGTGTCATCCATTGAAAAAGTTTCAAGAACAAAATTTCATCCCTAGTGCATTAGTTAGGTTCCTTTAGTAGTACTGAAAGGTGACATTATCATTCATTTGTTTGTTATTTTTTATGTGAGATGTTTTTGAAATCTATAAAACATCTAGAAGGAAAGGAAATTATAATCATGCTAGTTATTAATTCCAAAAAAATATACGTGATAATTAAAAAAATCATTCTAACTCTCCATATTGATCTTAATCTTAGTTAATGTTTTTAGTGCATGTGTGCTAGTATTCAAATCTGTAACGTGTTCTATTCGTTAGTTATTAACGGTGAATGTTATTAAAAAAAACTAGACTAATTGCATCTTATACGAGATTTGACATAGGGTATATGCACGAAAGTCAAATGTTTCTAGAGAAAACTTTTGTTTGGGTTAATACCCTACAATATTTGATCACTCAAAAATATGTCTGGTTCCATTTCCGTCACTAATTTATAATTGGAAACAAAATTTTGTGACAAATTAGCAGCGGATTCTATGACAGAGTATTCCATGATCACTAATTTGGGACACAAAACAAATTCCGTCCTTACTTTTAGTAATTACCAAGCATGCGCTACACCCACTGCGCCTCCATATATATATATATACAACCAATTATTTTCTCTTTTTATGGGTTAAACGAATACAACCTTATAATCGTAATATTTTGATACAAGAAAGGACTTTTTGTTTATTTTTAACTAAAAAGAAAGTATTCAAGATTACTAGCCATGCCATTATTTCATCAATACACAAAATACAGATATAATATTTTTAGTGCTTAACCCATTATATATGATGATACACATATAGTCTATGGATCGACGATGGGATAAAGTTCATATCTAACATTGCAACTCCCACCCACAACCCTTCCTCCTCTTTTGCCAAAACAACACCCTGGGAGTCCACTTATTGCATCATCAAGACACTTCTTACAATCAGCACTTGATAGATCTCTTGTACACTGAGCCAATCCATACAACTTCTCGAATTTCTGCAGCTCAAGGTCCCCAGTCGCGTACAGTTTCTGCGTAGCCTGAGCTTTATTAGCCAAACCACTCAATAATTCCTTCACTTTTCCATAGAACACCTCTGGATCACCTTCCACATCGTTCACATTATACAAGGAGAACTGGTTGTCGTAATCGATTTTACCGAAGAAGTTGACATTTGAGTATTTTAGCAGACAATTGTCGTACCAAATTATTGCTCCCTTTTTATTTGGGCAGCGTTGGAGAAGCCCTTTATCAGCATCTTCGATGCAAGTTTTGCAATCTGGGCTCGAGACGTCACCCCGGCAAAGCGCAAGCCCGCTTACGTAGTCTTGAGCTTTTCCGGTGGATCCAAACCCAAATCCGGTAGGAGGAGCTTTGGTGGCTAAGAAACTTAGTAAATCGTTCAAGTTGTTACGATAAGGGCTGTTGCTGGTGTAGTTGTCTTGGCTAAAACAGATGTTGTAGAGTGGGTTTGCGGCTGTGGCTACGTGAAGGGTAAGAGAGAAAAGTAGGATGAGAAGAGGCATTGATTTTGTGCAATACATGGTGAAGTATTGAATGAAAAGGTGGTGGGTCTTGAATATATGGATTTGTTATAAATAATTAGAAGATCGATCTACTTATAATCTTATATAGAGAAATTCTTTGAACTGTTTCGACCGAGTACGGAGTTGAAATTGCTGACTCTTAATTTTCTTCAACGTGGACATGGAAAATAAAGAGTGTTTTTGTTTTTGTGTGTGGAAGATTCATTAATTGATTGATTATAAGGACAAAGTCAACTCCTTGTGTTGGCAGAAACTGACGAGGATGTCGGTCGGGTATACGTGAATTTGATTGGTCCGTGGAAGAAGTTTCAATGGTTTTTTAGTTTGAATATTCCATGGTTCCAATTCAAAGATTACACTAAGCCAGTATAATTAATTCACAATTTTTGTTGGGTTTTATATTTGATTGCGCTGGTGTTGATCCCCAGCCAGTACGTTATTAATGGATAATTGCCGTAAAATTAAAAGATAATGACGCTCATGATTATTTATTTATTAATTTGCTTTTGAGGTGAGAACCCTTAGCTTCTTTTCGATGGGCACTGTGTGAACTAACGTTTTCGGAGAGAATTGAACCTTGATGAAAAACATAGACTAGCACGCTCTGTACCATCAGACCAACTTCATCAGTGATTTAGAGTTGAAGTTGAGATAACATTATTTTATTTTCATTGAGAGGAAGTAAATGCTAAAGTGAAATAAAATTAGAGCATATCTCAATACCCCGGCCGGCTTTCTCTCTCTAGATATCCAGTCAATAGATGCAGTCGTTAATTATACCATAATAATACTTTAGTAAGGGAGAGAGTCCTTGAACCAGTTAGACTTTATATTTGTTAATTATTTCTATTTAATATGATCTAATATTGATAATGAGCTTCTAGATGGTGCATGTGGGTTGAACGTAGTTAGGGAGAGAGTCTCAATACCTAAACGTATATACCATAGTAACTTTAGTTAGGGAGAGATCGAGTCTTTGAACCGGTTAGATTTTATTTATGTAAATATGATAAAATATTCTAATGAGCTTCGAGATGGTGCATGTGGGTTGAAACTAGGCATGTCTACAAGTATCTTCCTTTCTACGAGATTGAAAAGTCAATAAGCCAGAAAAAACAACCAAGTAAAGCGGCGGTGACAATATTACTGATCATTCGTCGATGGAGCATGCATTTGCTCTTTTAAAGCTGCATGCAATGCTCGTCTCTCTCTCTCTAGAAAAAATATAACTTTCTGTTAAAATGAAGCATCATTACAGACTAAGGCAAATTAAAGCAAAAACTAGTAACATTTGCTAGCTCTCTGTTTATTTAAGCGTCTTAGAATAGAACATGCCATAAAGAGTCTAACCCATCTTTGACTATTTGACCAAAGCTGGTAATGCACTTCACTCTATCGTACGTAGAAGTCAAAGTTGACAATTGAGAAAGATAAATGTAGAGCTCGAAAATTACAATCAAAGAATTCAATCAGTTCAACTTCAAGTGGGTCTTGATAATCTTTTCAAATACTTCAAACTGTTCCAGTCGTGCACACACTTCAAACAAGCAACCATGAGATCCCAAACATCGGTTGGTGGGGGTCCGATCGTTGGGGCTCCGACGATCAAGTCAGCTTACAGGAGGAGAAACAGACAGTAACCGTGCATGGTGGAGACCGGGAAGATAGGGACGGTGTTTGGGGAGTAGCTAGCTAAGATATAGCTGCGAGAGAAAAGTGTTTCTGGTCTTTTTGGTGAAGGTCTGGAATGTCGATCCCCTTCTCTAGTGAAGGAGGAGATCACTTATACTCGTCCCTCTTACTATTTTTAGTAAGGGGTTTAAGGTCCTTTGTTGATGAAGGGACAGGCTGACACTAAAAAGAAAAATATGAGTAGAAAGTGACAGCTACTTTATAACAAATCAATCAGGAAAGGTGATTTTGGACAAAAGTAGTATAAGCTAGGGCATTAAATGAAGGACACAAAAATAGGAAGAATGATACCTATAGCCTGACAGACGTGTCAGACCGTTTACCTTCGGAAGGCGATCGTCCCTCAAGGGCATAGTGAAGAGGCGAGCTCATGAATTGGCGATCTCCATGTTTACTTTAACTTTAAATCCAATCTCTGCTAGATCTCCGCATTGGCGATCTCCTATGCACATGGCTTTGGCGAGTAGCAGAGCAAAACAAATAGGTGAGATAAAAATGGGTTAGTCCGTTGGGCCGAAGTCTAGGCTTTGAATTTTAAGGCCCGGTCAAAGCTGACTGGACCTTTGATTAGTCAAATGTTGACCGGATATGAACTTGTCAGAGAAGTGGGCCTGACCCAATTTTGGTCACTACAATATACAGTGGCGGAAGACTAAGGCGCAGTTAGCATGTGATTTTGTGGGTTTAGGTGGTGTTTGTGGAAATGAAACAGGGACTTCAAACAACAATAGCAGCTGCACCGTGACAGATCTCTTGAAGACAAACAGCAGTGCAGGGAACAGCCGATTCTTCTCAGACGAGCAAGTGACTGAGATAACAAAGGATGACAAGGAGGAGGAGGAAGAAGATGTAGAAGAATGGAGTGTCAGAAAAAGGCAGATCCTAAAGAGTTATACTTGAAAATGTTAATTCGCTTTTTGAGTTGAAATCTGCAATCAAAAACTTCAAAGGCTGATACTTTTTTTAGTCAAGGAGGTTTTGGGAAAGTCTACATTTGTTGGTGATGTTGGCCGTCATGTCTTTCAATGGCGGTGTATTCTTATTCGTCATGGCAGGTCATCCTGTTATATAGAGTATAGACCTATTTTAGGCTCGTCGTTGGTAATGCATTTGGAGGTAACAAATTTTTATCCAATCTGAATGATTGATTTGTCTTATTCGAATTAAATCGAGTTTCTATTTTATCCGATACGTAATTAAGTTTTTTTTCCCACCCCTACTTACATGTGCAACGTCATTTATTTTATAAATGATAAGCCCATCAGAAGCATTTGTTTATTTTATTTTCTCTATTGCATTTATTCTCTAAAAAATAATGCAATTTTTTTTAACCTAAATTGCTATCATTTTAAGGATCAAATCCCTAAATTTTCTTCGACACATCTACCCTTCTCCAGTACTGTAGCATATGACCATGCTAGGCTGCTAGCAGTCATATATAATGAGATATAACTTTAGCCGATGTATATGACCCATCATGTTTTAGTGGATATTTTACCATTTCCTATATATTGTTTGTCACCCTATATATGCTTCATGCCATATTATTATGGAAAATATTAGAACCACCAACAAAACAATTTATTGAAAAAATCATCATATTAATGAATGAATACAAATTAAAAGAATAATATCACAACTATATGAGGGAGTTCTTTGCTAGAACACTTATTCATAATATATATATATATCTATATATATATATATATGTATATCAAGTATTAACAAATGGGTACATCTCATATCTTATGTTGCAACTCCCAGTAACTATCCTGCCTCCTTTTTTCCCATCACAGCAGCTCGGAATCTCTCCAATTATGTCAGTAAGACACTTCTTGCAATCATCCCCAGAAAGATCTCTAGTACACTGAGCCAACCCGTAAATTTTCTCGGATCCACCAAACTCAACGTCTCCCTCCGAATACATTTTCGACGTAAGAGAAGCTTCTCCGGCCAGACGCGTCAACAATGTCCTTGTCCCTTGTTTAAACGCCAAGGGATCACTAACATTCTGCGTATTGTATAAAATATACTTGAATTGATCATCAATATGACCAAAGAAGTCCTGGTTCGAGTACTTCAATTGGCAATAGTCGTACCATATTGTTGCTCCCTCGTTATATGGACATCTCTGGCGACCATCGTAGCTTGCTTGAGCGACACAGGATTTACAGTCAGAAGCTGAGACGTCACCTCTACACAGAGCGAGTCCGTAAGCTTGGTTTGGTTCTTGGCCTATTGAACCATGGCCAAAACCTGTACTAGGTGATTTCAGATAGAGATACCCCATAAGATTGTTCAGGTTCGCTTCATAAGGGCCATTGGAAGTGAAATTGTTGGAATTCGAACAAGTATAGAAAAGAAGGTCGAGTCCGAAGACGGATTGAAGAGCAAGAGCAAAGCTTAGAAGGTAAAAAGAGACAAGTGATGGAGATGGAGACATTGTTGGAAGTATTGTAAGGGATGAAGGTTTGATTCATGCAGCATACATATATATAATGAAAAATGAAAATCTCTCCGGCTGAAACTTTCTTCTGAAGTTTGAGTAGTGAGAAGAAGTTTTCAAAAATGGACAAATTAATTAGTGAAACTGTGAAAGAAGCTTCACCAGTTATTGTATCTTCAGATGGGCATAAAAACCTAGGGATGACACATGACAAGGTCAAGATTAAAATTAAACATTTAATTAAAGCTCGCCAAATTGTAATTTAAGCTATCATGCTCATGCATGATCGGAGTGAGTAAAGAAGAAATAGTCAACTTTAATTAGTTAAAGCTGACCATTTTCTAATTTGCATATATATATATATATATATAAGGATTCTCCTGTGCAGTTCAGCGCAAACAATAGTATTTACAGAGTTCTAATTCTGACCCTCCATTATTTGAGAAACGGATCTGACGACGCAACGAATAAATAACTTTCATCCATCCAACAAATCTCCTCTCACTCACCCATCTCCCCTCTCATTCACCCATCTCCTCTATCCCACAGAAGCTCTCCCATGAAGCCATCCATGAAGCAGCAGCTCAGCCCATCTTGAAGTTGCACCAACTCCTCCGGTGATGGGTTTGACATAATATAAGAGGGTTAACTCAGTCCATCTCAAAGCCGCACCACCTCCTCCGGTGATAGGTTTGAAAGAATATAAGTGGGTTACCCTAAATTTGTTGATCGAAGTCTCCTTCTCAGCGTCGCCTCTCGACGCCGTCCGATAGGGTTGATTTCGCACTAAACGTGTTAGTGCCTTGGATTAGGGCTTTATTTAATTTGGGTTAATTCAATGCTTAATTAATTTTCTTTGAAAGCCATAGAAGTGTTGTACGAGAGAACGGCAGTCATACACGTTTTTTATTTTTATTTTTGCTTCATAGGTGTCTCTATGGCTCTGAACTACTGTTATTCTCACCTTAGTCTATTTTTTTGGTGGAGGAGAGATGTATAGAAGCGTTGTATTATTGTTGAGTGAACTTGCTTACTACATAATGTTGTTGGCAGAGCCATGAATGGTTAAATTCTCTGTATTGGTTAATTGTACAATTCTCTGTATATAGTAGAGGATAGCTGAATCCATTACCAGTTGAAAAGTGCTTTTAGATCAAGATTGCTAGTAACTAAATTTAAACCTTTCTTATTGCACATAATGATAATTATCATTATGCTGTTAACAAACTACTGGCTTTTTGGGTGCTTCACAAGGCATTGATGCAAAAAAAAAAGACTTGGCCATTAATTACGGACACTCCAGAATCGTTGCATAAGTCATTAACTGCATATAGGGGGCAATGGGAGAAATAAAGCCATGTCTACAACAAATAAAAGGTCTATAAAAGGTCTGCAGTTGAAATCAAAGCTACTAGTGTATCAGATCATATGATAATATTAAATAAAAGTTCTACAGCATAAACACTGAGAATTCCATTAACCACAAGTTGCACTCCTGATAACTTGGTTGACAAACTTAACAATGTGCCTGTTTGGTAGTGCTATGAGGTGCTGTGTGGTGTTGTGAGGTATAAAACTGTGGTGCTGTGAGGTGAGTTTGAACGCAATTAGGCGTTTGGCACCTCACTTTTAAAACTGCGGTGAGTTGAGTTTTAATGCTGTTTAGTTTTTTTTGGTTGTAATTTGCAATCTTAACTTAAATATCAACTACATAAAGATACTTACTGATGATATTTGGTGGATAAAAGTTGAACTAAAACACTTAAATAAATTCGACTCAAACCTAAATGAGCTTGACAGCTGATCAAAGTAATCAAGTTCAGTAGCTTTCATGCCCTTATTCCTAGCATGAACCATCCAGTGCAATTGTAGCGTTGTTACAATTCCCATGTCATGGAAAACTGATCCGATAATTGAACTAATTCCCTTCCAATCAAGAATAAAATAAAGGAAAACCCTTAAAAAAGATAGAGAGTGAAATTCCACAACTTGAGTGCAATTAAAAAAGGCTATACTTGTTTGGCAGCATCAAGCGAAGGGCTCCCAGTCCTGAGACAGCATACCGCCACTTGGGTCTGCAATCTTGACGCCATTATCAGAGGCCTTGTTGTGTGAGGCAGTGATCATCAGCCCAATCACTGATCGGGTCTTCAGGGATCTCAATGCCGCCAGTATCCCAACCCTGAACACCGTCGATTGGAGGATCGATGCATCTTCTCTGAACCCAGACGTCCCATATGACAGCCGCACTCCTGCGATGTAAAAAGTACAAAAAAAATGGGATCAAAATTTGTAAATTGAGATACAGTAAGAGGAGCTGAATGAGAACCTCGTGGAGGAGGAAAGCGAGAGCATTAGTCGAGGAGGAGTGAACTTTGTTCTTCGTTCATGGCGATGGAGCTCCGCACAACGACAAACCCAGAGGAATACTCGTCAGTTCTTTTTAGTCTCGTCACTGGGAATGCAAACGTGGGTACTAACCAGGTTTTACGTAGCTGCTGAACGTACCGTCATTTTTGTGGGCTGCCAAACAATTAAAGGCCCGTTGCGGCTCGTTGCGGCAATCTAAAACGTAAACGGGGCTTCAAAACGTGACTCCAAACAAGCACAATGTTGCATAAAGAACCTAAATCAAAATTGATTGTAAGTAACCACATAGATTTGAAACATAAATCGCCAAAAAATGATATAACCTAAACAACCATAATCAATCAAAATATTCTGACTAAACAAATGCAAAAATGCTAGATTAAGCACTAGACAATAAATAAATAAGTTCTACTTCAGTAATCAGTGCATCCTCCACATCACGCCAAACATAAGTTCAGCGTAAATCAGTGCATCCTCCACATCATAAGTTCTACTTCAGTAATCGTAACAATCTTTCAAACATAAATGGACAGATTTAAGGCATAAATGGACAGTAAATCGTAATGGAAAGATTAACGTGGAAGTCTCGAACGTAAATTGTAATCGTAATGGAAATATTCAGGGCTCAAATGGACAGTCGTCATCATCGGAGGAAGTGCGGCTTCGAGATGGGCTGAGTTGCGGCGGCTTCCATGGCTTCACGAGAGGGTTTCACTTTTGAGCGCTTCATCGATGGCTTCACGCGAGAGCTTCGGCTGGACAAAGGAGATGGGTGAGTGAGAGGAGATGTGTGGGATTGAGGAGATATATAAAAGTCTGAAATGCTTGCACCGTCAGATCCGTTTCTCAAATAATGGAGGGCCAGGATTAAAACTCCGTAAATAACATTGTTTACGCTGAACCGCACAGAAGAATCATTGTATATATATATATATCCACATAGTTGAATTATTCAGCATTTATTTGATTGGTCTGTGGAAGAAGTTTCAATGATATATGGGTTGGCTTTTTAGGTTGAATATTCCATGGTCAAATTCAAAGATTATACGAAGCCCGTATTAATTCACAATTTTCAGTGCGTTTTATATTTGATTGCGCTGGTGTTGATCCCTAGCCAGTATGTAATTAATGGATAATTGCCGTAAAATTAAAAGATATACTCCCTCCGTCTCATTTTAATTGTCATTTATTTCTTTTTTGGATGTTCCAAAATGCATGTCCATTTTAATTAATGGAAACTATTTTTTCTCATTTTACCCTTATTTATACCCTTAACTTGAAAAAATCAACAATTAACTCAATAACCATGCACATTATAAATAAGGGTATAAAGGTCAAATTGAAAGAAAATTAAAAATGAAGGGAATAATTAAAATGGGACGGAGGGAGTAATGAATTGACGCTAATGATTTTAGACCGTTATTTTTAGCTCCAATTCAATTCTTATCCTTTAATTGTTTGTAATTGAAATCATTCCAAGATCAACAATATTATTATTATTATTTTATAAGTATTTTTTTTAAACTATTCAGCCTTAATTATCCTCTTTGTCAAGGAGAAAGTCGATTCCTTGACTTCTTGTAGCATTAATTATTCTCTAGCATTTTATAATTCCTTGACCTAGCTAGCTGGCTAGCCCATATAAACGGGCCTGGGTACCCAACCTGGCCTGTATATGGCTTTGGGTCGAACCTGAGTATCCAACCTAGCCCGTATATCGGCATTGGGCCGGACCTAACACAAACACGCTGATTGAGGGTCATGGGTCGTTCCACACCCTCGAGACCCTGGCCAGACTGATACATCTACCTACAATCATAGGAAGTTTGAAGCCACTGTTAATTTTCCTTCGTTTTTCTGACAATTCACCACTCACTCTCTTTGAGGCAAATCCATGACAGCCAAAGCAAAAAAATCACAAAATTTCAGGTTCAGAGGGGAAGGGAAAGGGATAACAGCACCCTTCAAAGTTGCAGCCTGGACATCCGAGACTAAATTATACAATCTCTTACGCAAAAAGGATCTGGTAGACAATAGTACTTGGACACTGTACTCTTAAAAACAAGCAGGAACAAGAAGCTGCTTGAAATTGGACCATATGACAGTATGTTGAAAAATACAATTACATACTAGCGAGGATCTAACTCGGTGATTGAAGCCTCGTTTACAGATCGTTGCAATGACTCCGACACAGATCCATCACTTCGAGATCCACCATAATTTTTAGCGGCCAAATCCGACTCAAAACCTTCCTCCGGCACAAAGAATGCGGGCCGCAATGGTGACGCGGATGTTACAGTATAACTGCTAAGCATCATGATAATTTCAGACATTGTAGGCCTATCAGCCGCAAGTTCCTGAACACATAATAACCCTATGTGGATACACTTCAAAACTTCATATTTTGGCCATTGCTCACCCAGTGTAGGATCCAGCAACTCCAGAGCCATTCCGTTAACCCAATGTTGCCACGCCTAATACAAGTTGAACCAACCAGTCAGAATCAATCATGAAGGTCACTAGATCATATACTTGAAGGAGAACAATTCGATGTCACACTTACATTACTCTGCAGATTCTTCTTCAAATTGCGAAAACTGGAGCTTTTTCGACCTGTCACAATCTCCAAGACTAGAATACCAAAGCTATAAACATCGGACTTGGGGGAAAAGCGCCCCTTTTTTGCATATTCTGGCGCCATGTAGCCACTTCATGCCATCAAGAAACAGGAAATACTACATGAGATTTCAACAAAGGGATAATTGCACACAAACATAGGCAAATACAAACAATGCCCTCCCCCTTATCTATTTTCAATACATTAGAGTACATGCACACAAACAATTGTAAAATATGTACTATTTATTAATTACACTATGTCTAGTCAGAGTCCAGGTTATGAAAAGCTCACTCCTTAACGCTACTGTAAATAGGTAGTGTATTTGAAACTAAACAAAAGAATCATTCAAGTCTCAGAAGATTTATACTTACCAAGTCCCAGCAATTCGAATTGTGTTGCCTTGAGTTTGACTTCCAGAGAACAGTCTTGCCAAACCAAAATCAGAAATTTTAGGATTCATGGACTCGTCCAACAAAATGTTACTGGCTTTCAAATCCCGATGAATAATTTTGAGCTGAGAATCTTCATGCAGGTAAAGTAGTCCTCGAGCAATGCCAACAATGATTCTGTGTCGTTGCTCCCATTCCAGATTCAATTGTTTGCTCGGATCTGCATAATCAGAAAATCAAATGCTCTTATTGCTCCCGTGATTCTTGGTTAGTTTTAAAAAAAATCACTCAAAAAACAAAAAAATTTGGTTTTCTCAACAACAACAAAAAAACTTCATTAAAGCTTACAGGGAAATAATTGTAGAGATGAAATATTAATTGCAAGAAAGAAAAAAAAAAGGAAAATGAATTTTATTTTGAAATAGTTAATAAAATGTTAAGCAACATTTATCACAAACTGTGCAGCAGCGTTTGAATCTATTTGTTCTTAGATATTGACAGAGAAACTTGATGACAAACAGTTCTAGTGTAATGCAATACAGAGAGCTCGCCATAGGCTTAGAGGGTCATACCAAATAACCTTTTGTCCAAACTTCCATTAGGCAAGTATTCATATACAAGTAGCTTCTCCTCTTCTTCTACGCAGAAGCCCAGCAACCTTACTAGGTTGCGATGCAACAGTCGAGCAACCAACATTACCTCTGTTTTTAGCTCCTCTAGGCCTTGCCCTGAGCTGCTCGAGAGCCTTTTGACTGCTATTTCTCGTCTATCCAGAAGTTTTCCCTGTAATAAACATCAATGGTTCCTATTAATAATTAGAAAAAAGAAAAAAAATATCATCTATAAAGAATACCTTGTAAACTGGACCAAAACCGCCTTCTCCAAGTTTATGTGCATCAGAGAAATTTCCAGTTGCTACTCTGAGTGTATCTAGTCCAATCAAAAGCGATTCCATACTCCTATTATCATATTCTTCAGGAACATCTGAAAGACGACAGAGAAGATGCGCATTATACAGCAATATATTGTAAATGTTTCTGCAGGTTAAACTTTACATGCTACTATCATCATGTATGTTGACAGTTTTCCATTGTCTGTTCACTAGCGGCTAATGTCGTGGAAAACAATGGAAGGCATCTGCTAAAAAAACTTGCATTGTCGCCATATCAAGAGAAATTAGAACAACAAACTTGATAGTTGCTATATCTGGGTAGAGAAGATAGTTACCATTTCCTTTTATCTTGGCCATTTTCCAGATGAAGAAACCACAAATGAAGGGTATCATTACCAATGCAACAGCTATAGGAGCCGCCACCGCCACTATTGCGATGGTTCTTGAAGTGCTCTTTTCCCCTGCAGCATAAAGAGAATTGATGATATATCCTAAAAAATGTGTTCCTAAATCAATCAGGTACAAGTGATACATGCGCTCTCAAACTTTTATGGCCAATCTAACATTCTAAATTACTAGAAGTAAACAAAACTGATGCACTGTATTCAGGAAACAGGAAACAGGAAAATATATTTTATCATCATCCCAAAGATGGTAAGAGATCCAATACTTTGACTGTTACAAAATATGGGAGTTTAAACTACAAATTGAAGTAATTAGATTCCATACAATTGCCTCTTTCTTTTCCTCATCCGACTATTAACAGATCTTGCCAGTAATTGTGAGAGAGAAAAAAAATGTAGAAAAAGTAGATTGTAAGTTCTTCATGATATGCTCTCTTTCCTTCCTTTTCATCAAATTTTGTTTTTGGGAGAGTTTTGCAAATTCAGATGATTAAAGAACAAAGGAATTGGGAGTTGAATTCACCATCATCCTTTGAGTTTGTTGTTGCACTAGGAGTTGAGTTGGGCTGGAGCAAAGATGGAGGAGATGCTGGTTGGGCTGGAGGAGGTGGCGATGACAATGGAGTGAATGAATATACCTCATACCGAAGAGTGCAACTCATAGAGAATATCTGACCACCTACACTTCCACTGCAAGTCTGTGGAATATAATGGATTATATCTTCAAGGCATCTGAAGCAGCCATTTATTCCTAAATCTCCAGTGCACTGCAGCATAGCATGTATATCAACAAAAGCAGTAAGAGCAATGCTACCTGCTGCATATCTAGAAGGACTAGAGGCAGAACTGTATGAGAGATTCTTAACTAAACTTCCCAATTGGCGATCAAAAAGTGCTTGGTCAGTTGCATTCTGCTCATTACAGAACGAGAATCTTCGAATACTATTGACAGTTGAGAAGAAGCGCGTGTCAGAATAACGTAATGAGCAATTTATAAATCCTATAAATGCTTCCTTCTTGTTCTGACAAAGTTGGGTGATTTCGTGAGCTGCGGTGCTCGCACAAGTTTGGCAATCTACATTGGAGATATAACCTTGGCACTGTATGAGGCCATAAACAGTATCAGGGCTCTTCCCCATAGCATTGATGTAGAAGCCGGATTTAGAAACATTGGCAGCAAGTGAATTGAGTGTTAGATTAAGGTTCCGTTCATATATGCTACCGTAAGTGTAATTTGAAACACCATCGCAGGACCTATATATTTGGCCATTGGCAGGACAGCAGAAAAAAAGAAGACAAGAAAACAGGAGAAGATGGAAAGCATCAAATGCAAAAGATTGCATTTCATAACTTGAAAGCAGACTGTGAATCTAATTTTGTTTTAGCAACTTATTGAACATGGTTTGGGTAATCAGAGCAAGTTGAATTTAAATTGGAAAGACCACAATGGATCTCCTTATATCTGCCAAAGGACAGGTTCAAGGAGAGAAGAAAGGATCAACTAGTCTCAGTCACAGAAAGCATCGTTGATTCATTTTATTTATTTTCTTTTCATTGAAAATATACATATACCTCCAAATATTAAGCAAGGACTTCAACCCAGTACTGTCTGTAGTTCACTAGCCTTCCACCTTTCACACAAACAACCAATTCTAATTCTTAAGATATTACCAAACAAATTTAATATAGATTTCAGAAAATCAGTCACCTATATTTATATTCAATAAGCAATGACTTCACAAAGAAAGGGCCAATCATCTCATTAAAATATTTCAATGTAAGGCCCGCCATTTCCAAGAGGAGATCTAGGCAATTTTACGCTTACCTTATTTTCAAAATGAATAATTTACTACTCGTGGTGAAGTTTGACGATGATTTAAACATAATTTTTTTTAAAAAAAAAATCATTTTGTCAGCTAGAAGAATCATTGTCCAAGGAAAAGTTTTGTCATTACCAAATTTAGTTCTAGTTGACATCAAATTTTAATTCATGCATAAATAGAAACATAATCAACACTGTAAATTATGAAGGTAAGGCTTTTGATTTCTATGAGTTTAGGACGATAACATCTACTAGATCACGAGAATCTAAAGAATGAGCAGTGCACATGATTTAAGTGCAATAAATATCATGGTACCAAGATACCAGGAGTTTATCGTTCTAGTACTCGTCATTCTTTCTTTTTTTTGTAGTTTCTTATTCCAAGACTAGCAAAAATTCTCATATTCAAGAGCAATTAATCGGGCAGTCACTTCGAATTGAGGAAGTCCAAAAATTTTATACAGGAAATGAAAATAATTCAAATTAAAAGAAACACAAGTTTGAAAAATCAATCAAGTATATACGCAAAAGCCAAAGAGTCACACGAAAACATCAAGAATTGATAACTAGCAAACGCATTAGTTTATGAAAAAGTTCTATTGTGATTTCCAAATTCAATTATGGAGATAGTTTCACCAACACCACATAATTGAAACCCACTGTATTTACTACTTTCGTGTGTCGCGCATTTGATCAAACATTTTAGGTGCATTGCAGAGGAATTCGGTATGCTCCAAAAGTTCTAATTTTGGGTTATTAAAGTAATAAAATGTCGATGATTCAGCAGTGAATCAAGACACATCATGTTAGGACTTTGTGCCTCAGTCTGACGTCGGTTAATTGTGATAATTTGGACTTGTATATAAGTACAAGTCTCCTCTCCCCTTCCCTCACCTCACTTCAATAAGACATTTTTGGAGAGTTGTTTAAGGGCCTATGATTATTGTATGCGATCAGAAGCAGCTTAGTCCGATGTGTGAGCGCACTATTACTATATATGTATAGAGGCGTCAGTCTGTCCATAGGACTTTTGTGCCGCATTCCCACGTCGGTTAATTATGATCCTTTAAAACTATATATAAGTGCAAATCTCCTCTCCCCTCAATAAGATTTTTTGAGGAAGTTTATTTTAGGGTCCAAAATTATTGCACATCATCAAACAAAAAGATAAAACCAGATACGAGAAGACAAACAGAAACTGTTGGTGAATTGAAAAAAAAAATACACGGAATTCATCAACGTCAAGAACATATAATAGTCTTTGAAAGATACGTGGCCTCTCGTCGTAGACCTAGGACTTCAATATAATCAATATAGAATAAAAAAAACGTTGGCAATGCCGTAGGCCCATAGTGGTAGGCCATCGGTTTTTTTTGGCTGGGCCGGATAAAGTGAGCTGAATTGGGCTGGATAGCTAGTATTCCCCAGCCTCCAAGGACAAGCTAAGAAAAAAATGTGCATCCTTGATGATGAGACTAAATGACTAATGACAATCCATCTTTGCCATGGTCTCCCATAAAAATCTAAAAAATGTAACTTTGTTGTCACCCCATTTGTCCCTATAAACCCTAGATCCCTATACACTATTACTCTATCTTCTCTCATTCTCCCCTCTCATCTCTCTAAACCCTAGATCTCTACTAAGAATTTAAGATGCGTTTGTAGAGTTTGCAAATGCAGAAGATCCAAAAGCAGCTATGACAAAGGATAAGATGACACTTGAGAGTCGTTATATTGAGTTGTTTCCCTCATCAGTAGAGATGATGGATACATCGATTTTAAGCAAGAAATTGCGACCCACATAGGCGTTCGAGCTAATTGGAAGTTGTTAAGACAGTAATCGGAAGTTGTTAAGACCATAATAAGGAGGTGTCCTTTGCAATATTTAGAAAAACTATAATGAGAGATGAATTCAGAAACATATATTTTTTGATGTAGTTTTAATAGAATGAGATGAATAAGAAAAAATATGGGATACCAATGGTGCTCATCATCTTTGATTGTACTCTAATTAAAAATTGTCTACTTTGTCAACTCAAGATTTGATTTTTCCAGTCTCTCAGTCTTTCATTATCTTGGCAGATTGGACTAAATTGAACGATTGAATCAAAACCATAAATTTAAGGGGGCCAATACCAATGTCGAATTGATTATAACGAATAAAATAATTTTTAGCCAACAATCATATTTATGAAGAGATTATCTAATGTTAATTGATGAAATTGTTTGTATGGGAGCAATCCCTTGTGGTTTCACATGTTGAGCTTTAACCCAAATCATCTACCATTAAGAGAGAGAGATTTGATTGTCAAGTTTTCAATGTCCAATAAGTTTTTACGACGAAAAATAAAGTAATTATGAGTTGATTATTGCATTTGAATGGGTTAATATCACTTTTAGTCACCGAAAGATAGTCCATGTTTCATTTTGGTCACCGAAAGATAAAACGTTTCAACTTGGTAACTTAACTTTTCATTTTGTTCCAGTCAAGTCACTCGGTCAGGATTTCTCAAATCCGGACAGCCAAAAAGCTGACGTGGCAGTTTGACTTGTTTCAATTGGTCCACTTGGAAAATGGTCGACACGTGGTTAATACTACTTTAAGTCACTAAAAGATACCTCATGTGTCATTTTGGTTACTGAAAGATAAAATGTTTCAACTTGGTCACTAAACTTTTCATTTTGTTACAGTCAAGCCAGGATTTCTCAAATTCGAGCAGCGAAAAGGGTGACGTGATAGTTTGACTTGCTTTTGATTGGTACATGAGGAAAATGGTCACCACGTGAAAATATTTTGCAATTTTTTAAATTTAGAGCAATCGTGAGAAGTGAAGGTTCACTTGCGAGAACAATATGAATTAGTGAAATTTCTTCTGCTTAGATTGTTATGCTATAGGGACGAAACACCAATGGAGGCGAATTGATTCGAAGCAGGAGACCTAGAGTATGAATGGTGTTGTAGGGTTTGATCTCTGAAACCTAATTTTTGCTTCTTAGTTTGACTGCGGGATTAGTCGTGCCATTGAATGATGATTGTGCTTAGAGGCCGCACGAGAGCATTTCAACAATGACACTCGGTGGCTAGTTTGACCGAGTGGCTTTATTGGAACAAAATGAAAAGCTAAATGACTAAATTGAAACGTTTTATCTTTCAGTGGCCAAAATGAAACATGAACAATTTTTCAGTGACTAAAAGTAGTATTAACTTATGCTAAATATTTCCACGTGGCGACTATTTTCCACGTGAACCAATCAAAAGAAGTCAAATTGCCACGTCAACATTTTTACTGCCCAGATTTGAGAAATCCTGACCGAGTGGCTTGGCTCGGCGATAAAATTTTGTTTCCTTCTTCTCTAACAATGTCGTCTCAGTAACAATGAAGAAAGTTAGATTCAAGTGATCTCTATAGGAATTGGGTCTCCGACAACTAATCACCTCGTAGAATACAGCACCCGGTCAATGTAACTGTACCTTAAAATTGGTCATCGATGCATATGGATAAACTCATCTTGTCTGCATTCCCTAATTTCAATCTCCATCACTTTTCCGGCGGAAGAAGGCAATACATCGCAACATTGCCGTCTTGGAGCCTGCAACTGTTTAATGCCAAGATCAAGCTTCGTTGAGAACACTTTGATTTCTTCCAGTTTCCTCGGCGAATCCATTTCGTTAGTACAATTCTGATAGGCTTTCTTGTAATTGCTCCGAATTTCAATCCCATCAGAAAATACACTATCAAAGAAGAAGACTGTGGGTCTTGTACATGGATCAGGGTGAAGTTGCTTGGTGTTAAAAGTATACGCCCCGGCAAGTGCATTCCGGCTCTTTTTCCACGGCCGGAATGTTGCCTGAACAGGAAGAGCATCCGGTAGAAGTAGACGATCACTGTGAATTTGAACAGCATAACCCCATGACACTGAAATAGTCCATGAAAACCAAGGATCGTAGCAAACTGTTTGTTGCAAAATCCTTTGGGAATCAATGCTTATAGCTTTGAATAAATGTTCCAATGCCTTCATTGTTGTCATGTTGGGGAAGATTGGATTTGTGAGATCCAAATGGTGCAGTGACACTAATGGCATCAATGGATGCGATGCCAATAATCCGTAAATATCTCCCCGAACATCAACCTAAAAAAATGACCTCGAAGCCGTTAGGAAAATGTGAATTTGACAAGAGTTGATGAAAGTGCGATGCTTAATTGACAGAAACGAATACACGTAGTAGATTTCTGTCATATTACCTGATGAAAACCGGGTTCGTGTGTGAGGCCAACTCCGAGCTCTGCCAAGCAAGAAAAGACTCTGGAGTCACTTCCATAAAGATGTGGATATCTTTCAATGCAAGAATCCAAAATCTTTGCAAGAACTTTGGCGAGTGGATAACTAATAGCAAACCCAGCTCCACCAAAAGCCATATCGAACCGGAAAAATCTGTTCTGCTCAAAAATCTCGGAATTAGAACCAATGTAGTACCAGAGTCCATGATCATACTTGGACAGAGTCTTCACTAAATTCTCCGGAACGAAAACAGTGTCATCATCCCCAAACACAAACCATCTTACGTCAGAATGATTAAGTGCCACAGTTTCCGAGACGACGCGAGCCACCCGTATCGCCGACCGAAGACCACCTCTGTAAGTATACCGGAACCGCGAAGTGTCCCCTGAAACGCACACAGGAGGCAGAGAAGAATTGACTGAGGAATTCGAATCGGGTGGCATGGATTCCAAGAAGACACATCCTCTCATTTGGTTTGGCTTCCACCAGAGCTTGAGAGACTCCTTACGATTCGACCATGATTTGTTGTTCGATGCTATGCCAAACACGATATGCTCAAGCGATGTTGGTTCATATACAGCTTGTTGAGAAGAGTCCCTGCAGCTTATAATATTTGAAGTGCCCACTAGAAATAGAGATGATAAGACGTAGATTATGCATAAAGAAGAGGAGATTAGAATCAGATTGATCAAACGAGATGGATTTTCGGTTTTGTGGAAGAAGTGAAGAAACTGAATCTTGATCTTCGAAAACATTGTAGTATATTGTTACTGATCACCAAAAGTGGGTTCCGGCGTTGATTTTAATGGAGATCGATTGTGTGAGGTTGGATTTTCACACCACAGTATGTTAATTATTGATTGGCTGTAGACCCGTTTTCGAATACTCAAAAGGGTGCACCTTCTTGATTGTCCTCGTCCTTATATAGATTTTGTAGTTTATTTCCAACTCCACTTCAATGGAATTGATGTTTCCTATTTGAATTCGATTTAAGGATTCCTAATGAAACATAATCGGATCTCTAAAATCATAGTCAATCTCTATTAATCCACTAAAATTCAATTGATATCCGTAATTTATAATATTTCTATAATTGAGAGTTTGAATACGCCTTAGGGGAGGTTAGAGCGCTCTCGAGGAGGTTGGTTATTTGTCAGTGCTCTATGATTATTTAAGTCGACTCGAAATTTAGATGATGACACGTGACATCTTTTGAGTCTGATGTATATGATATCATGTGATTTTTATCGCTTACGGATTGCATCGGACAAAATCTATCTACCATTGACAAGCGCAACCAGTGGCGCGGAATCTGTGTTTGATGAACTCTTATTTGTTAATACGCATAAGTAGCAAGAAACCGGGGTAGCTGTATGGAAACAAGAAAATGTGGCCTCCTGCCAATAAGAGCTGACTAGTTGATGCCTTCCTCTGGCTCAAGTCAAACCCTTGTCTACAATTGACACTTGTCCTCATTTGTTCAACAATTTGGCGTGAATAACAATGAGACTTCGTTGAATGCTTCAACAAAGATGCGTGTTATAAATAATCTTATCATTATAACATAGGGATAATTTCTTTATGTATGGGTGACAAAACTATGGCCTCGGTGATCAAATTTATCCGATTTAAATTCGACTAAATTTGAACATACAATATATGTCCAAAATTTGGTCCGATTTAAAATCAAATCTAGGTCCAAACATAAGAAAATTTGTATGATTTAGTTGTTCAACCATAACTTAAATTAAATAATTATACGATTTACTCGTATGAATTTAAACTAATCTGAATATACTCTCATTTGTATTAAAATATACCCACCACATTCATTCCCACCACTTAATTCTGTTACATGCGCAAATGCAGGAGAAAATTAGTGAACAAAGGTGCACGTAGGGCCAATCTCCAGAACCAGATACAGGTCAAAAAGTGCTCATAAACAAAGATAAAGGTAGGTGTTACTTATTCCAAAAAAAACGAATACAAATAGGTGCAGAATCATAATGAAGAATATTTTTTATAAAAAAAAAAATAAAAAATGCTTCACATCAATCATCATGTTAGTGTTAGTCGTGTCATCTGTGTCTCTCTGCTCATCTAAAAGGCTGAGGTTAGCTTAGGTGGTAAGCTTTAAAAATATATCTCAGAACCTCAGATGGCCGCCACAATATAGAATTACATCAAAAGTGTTGTAAATGTTAAAAAATATTTACTTAATGTGAATGATACACTTTACCAACTCAACCATTAATCCATCCAAATATATTAATTATGTTATACACCTAATGGACATATTTTAATAGTAGTGGATGGAGTGTTACACACCTAATAGACATGATTTAATAGTAGTGGATGAGATATTAGAATTAGTGGAGAAAATGCAATTAGCATTTATTGTATTAGTTGATTTAGGTGAGTTTTTGCACTATAAATAGGTGCTTAAACTTCATACTTTGTACACATCAATTGAAGAAAGTATTCTCTTATTTCTATCTATTCAATTCTCTCCAAATATTATTCTAAATATTATTCTTATAATACAAGATTCCTTAATCTTGATTTTGGGAATTATTTAATTCCTTGTTTTTCACAACACGTTATCAGCACGAGTCTCCACCGCTGTATCAAGAGCAAGCTTTTGAGGTTGTAAGTAAGTAATCATCAATTGTTATATTTTCTAAGTTTATTATAATATTTCATTATGTCGAATTTAAAAAGTTTAGATTTCACGGCACTTGATATTTCTGGAAGCAATTATCTATCTTGGGTTGTTGATGCTGAGACTCACTTGGGTGCTATGGGACTTAACAACACCATTAAAGCGGAAAATACTGAGTCTCCACAGAATCAGGCTAAAGCAATGATTTTGCTTCGCTGCCACCTTCATGAGGAATTAAAAGCCGAATACCTCATGGAAAAGAATCCTCTTGCATTGTGGATTGATTTAAGGGAAATGTATGAACACCAGAAGAATATCATACTCCCAAAAGCTCGTTACGACTGGATGCACCTGAGGATGCAAGACTACAAATCAGTCCGTGAGTATAATTCTGCTATGTACAAAATTATCTCACAACTTGATTTTTGTGGTGAGAAACCTACTGAGTCGGATAAGCTAGAAAAAACACTGTCCACATTCCATGCTTCTAATATGATATTACAGGAGCAATATCGGCAGAAAGCATATGCAAAACATTCTCATCTAGTAGGTGCTTTACTTGTGGCAGAGCAGAATAATGAGCTGCTGTTGAAAAATCATCATTCTCGCCCTACTGGCAGTACACCGTTCCCTGAAGCGAACGCTGTTGTACATAATAATCGAGGACGTGGACGTGGTGGAAGAAGAGGTCGAGGCCGTGGTTATGGCCATCGAAACCATGGAGGTAATTCTGGTTATAATCCATACCACCAGAAGAGGTATGATGGTGAAACAAGTCAGGCAAATAAAAGATTGCCAAATAAACCTCAGAAGGGTAATAATGAAACTTGTTTCAGGTGTGGTGCTCAGGGGCATTGGTCACGTACCTGTCGTACGCCTAGACATTTGGTAGATTTATATCAAGCCTCAATAAAAGGAAAGAGCAAGGTGGCAGAAACAAACTTTGCTAAGTTTGATAATAATGATGACTTTGATGATCTTGAAGATCTTGGCAATTTAACACATTTGGATGTTTCAGATTTCCTAGAAAATCCTGATATATATAAATAAGTTTATTTACTTGTTGAGTTTAATTGTTGTATTGTATTTTGATTGTAAAAGCATTTAATTGCAAGCAATAAAATTTCAGCATTTTATAAATATCATTTTGATAAGTTAAAATACTAATAATAAATAAAAAAAAAAAGAAAAAAAAAAGTCCAGAACTGCTGACGGTGGGTTCGATCCTCGGATCTTCTTTTCTAAACTATATTTTATTGGATCTCGCCACCACTCGGCCACCAGTCCCGGACTTGTCAAATTTATACGTTTAATATATTTATATGCAATCTAATATTTATTTATATTATACTTTTGGATTAATATGTGATGCAAGTTATTTTGTTTCTCTTTAGAAATATGGTCGATGAAGATATATGTTTAATTGATAGTGCAACAACTCACACTATCCTTAAACATAAGAAATATTTTCTACACTTGACATTTCTTGAAGCAAATGTAAATACCATCTCAGGCACATCAAAAATAATTGAAGGCTCCGGAAGAGCTAATATCATATTGCCTAGAGGGACAAAAATATATATTGAGGAAGCATTATACTCTCCCAAATCAAAAAGAAACTTATTGAGTTTCAAGGATATTCGTCACAATGGATATCATTTTGAGTCTGGAAGAGAAGGTAATAAAGATTACCTATATATTACTTCTATCATTTCAAGCCAGAAGCTTGTACTAGAAAAGTTTGTGGCTTTTTCTTCAGGTTTATATCATGCAAGTATAAAATGGATTGAAACACATGTTGTGATGCACCAGAAGTGTTCTGATTTTAAAGAATCTATACTTTGGCATGATCGTCTTGGTCATCCAGGTTCTACTATGATGCGTAAAATAATTGAAAATACAAATGGACATCCATTACGAAACCAGAAGTTTCTTTTACCTAAAGATCACTTATGTGTTGCTTGTTCACAAGGAAAATTAATTGTGAGACCATCTACCCTGAAGGTAGGCGTAGAATCTCCTAATTTTCTGCAATGTGTTTATGGAGATATATGTGGACCTATTCATCCATCATGCGGACCATTTCGTTATTTTATGGTTTTGATAGATGCATCATCTAAGTGGTCACATGTATGTTTATTATCTACTCGTAATGTTGCATTTGCTAGATTCTTAGCTCAAATTATTCGTTTACATGCACAATTTCCAAATTATCCCATTAAGTCTGTTCGATTAGATAATGCTGGTGAATTTACCTCTAAAGCCTTCAATGATTATTGCATGTCATTAGGTATAGATGTTGAACATCCAGTTGCACATACTCATACTCAAAATGGTTTGGCAGAATCACTAATAAAACGTCTTCAGCTGATTGCTAGACCTATGCTTTTGAAAAGTAAATTACCTTTTGATGCTTGGGGACATGCCATATTACATGCTGCATCATTAATTCGAATCAGACCATCTGCTCATCATTCATATTCACCTTTACAGCTAGTGTTAGGTTCTCAACCCAATATTTCACATCTTCGTATATTTGGTTGTGCTGTTTATGTTCCTATTTCACCTCCACAACGTACTAAGATGGGACCACAACGTCAACTTGGTATCTATGTTGGTTTTGATTCTCCTTCTATTATTCGATATCTCGAACCACTAACTGGCGATATTTTCAAAGCTAGATTTGCAGATTGTCACTTTGATGAATCTATTTTTCCTCCTTTAGGCAACAAAGATTCTCAACATCATAAACATGATGATATCTCTTGGAACACTGTGACACAATATCATTTTGATCCACGACCAAAGCAGTGTGAACTTGAAGTTCAGAAAATTGTTCATTTACAAGGTATTGCTAATCAATTACCTGAAGCATTTAATGATACTTCAAAAGTTTTGCAATCACATATTCCTGCTAGAAATTCTACTGAACGTATCAATGTCCCTGAAGGACAAATAGCAAGTGATGAATTAAAACCACGTCAGAAACGTGGAAGACCACTGGGAGCTAAAGATAGATTTCCCCGAAAAAGAAATATCCAAACTCCTATCAAAGCCCTAGCAGAGCATACTCCAGAAGAGCATATTTCTCCTGTAGAGATTACTCCTGAAGAGAATAAACTTATTGAATCCCAACATTCTGAAAAAATATCTCTTGAAGAGATACAAGTACCTGATGATGAAAATAATGAGCGCTCAATAACTCATAAAGAAATTTGGGATAGAAGTAAGATTATTGTTGATGATATATTTGCATATGCAGTTGCTACAGACATTACCAAAAGTAATGAGGATTCTGAGCCTAAATCCGTTGATGAATGTCGACATAGAAGTGATTGGCCTAAATGGCAAGAAGCTATGAAAGCAGAACTAAATCCTCTATCAAAAAGAGAAGTTTTTGGACCTGTAGTCCAGACACCAGAAGGTGTTCAACCAGTAGGATTCAAATGGGTGTTTGTGCGCAAGAGAAATGAGAATAATGAGATTACTCGTTATAAAGCGAGACTTGTAGCACAAGGTTTCTCGCAGAGACCAGGAATTGATTATGATGAAACATATTCTCCTGTCATGGATGGAATTACTTTTAGATTCTTAATTGGCCTAACGGTAGCTGAACGATTGACTATGCGTCTTATGGACGTAGTGACAACTTATTTATATGGATCATTGGATAGTGAAATTTATATGAAAATCCCTGAAGGATTTCGGTTGCCTGAAGCAAAACCTAGAGGATTGTGTTCAATCAAACTCCAGCGTTCACTATATGGATTAAAACAATCCGGGCGCATGTGGTATAATCGATTGAGTGAATATCTTATTAGAGAAGAATTTACGAATGATCCAATTTGTCCATGCGTATTTATTAAAAAGTCAGAATCTGGATTTGTTATAATCGCTGTTTATGTTGATGACTTAAATTTAATTGGGACTCCTGAAGAGCTCACTAAAGCTGCTGATTATTTAAAAGCAGAATTTGAGATGAAAGATCTAGGAAATACAAAATATTGTCTTGGTCTTCAGATCGAACATTTGAGTAATGGTATCTTTCTTCATCAATCTACTTATACCGAAAAAGTATTAAAGCAGTTCTACATGGATAAGGTACATCCTTTGAGTTCTCCAATGGTAGTTCGTGCACTTGATGTAAAGAAAGATCCATTTCGACCTCAAGATGAGGGGGAGGCATTACTTGGTCCAGAAGTACCATATTTGAGTGCAATTGGATCTTTGATGTATTTAGCCAATTGTACTAGACCAGATATTGCATTTCCTGTGAATTTGTTGGCCAGATATAGTTCTGCTCCTACTCGACGTCATTGGAATGGAGTTAAACATATCATGCGTTATCTGCGAGGAACAACCGACTTGGGTTTATTCTACTCATCAGATCTCAAGTCTCAGTTGGTTGGATATGCAGATGCCGGTTATTTATCCGATCCTCACAATGCCAAGTCTCAGACTGGTTACGTATTTCTTTTTGGAAATACTGCTATTTCTTGGAAATCAGTTAAACAAACACTCACAGCAACTTCTTCCAATCATTCTGAGATAGTGGCGATTTACGAAGCTAGTCGGGAATGCGTATGGCTGAGAGGAATGATTTCTCATATTCAAGATAAGTGTGGATTACAATCTGTTAAAAGTATCCCAACGGTAGTCTATGAAGACAATGCTGCTTGTATAGCTCAGCTCCGCGGAGGATACATAAAAGGTGACAGGACTAAACACATCTCCCCAAAATTCTTCAGTACACATGAGCTCCAGAAGAGTGGTGATATAGATGTTCAACAAGTTCGTTCTTGTGATAATCTAGCAGATTTATTCACTAAAGCGTTACCACCTACAACATTCAAGAAGTTGGTCTATAAGATTGGTATGCGGAAACTTCAAGATCTTCTTGCATCAGGGGGAGTAAAGACATAAAGACAGTGATATTGATTGTACTCTTTTTCCTTCGACTAATGGTTTTTTCCCACAGGGTTTTCCTTGGCAAGGTTTTAACGAGGCAGTCTTCTCACTGATCTCACTGAGTTGCTATACAAGAATGATGTACTCTTTTTCCTTCATTAAGGTTTTTATCCCATTGGGTTTTTCCTTAGTAAGGTTTTAATGAGGCATACTCTTTGTATACGTGATCATCCAAGGGGGAGTGTTGTAAATGTTAAAAAACATTTACTTAATGTGGATGATACACTTTACCAACTCAACCACTAATCCATCCAAATATATTAATTATGTTATACACCTAATGGACATATTTTAATAGTAGTGGATGGAGTGTTACACACCTAATAGACATGATTTAATAGTGGTGGATGAGATATTAGAATTAGTGGAGAAAATGCAATTAGCATTTATTGTATTAGTTGATTTAAGTGAGTTTTTGCACTATAAATAAGTGCTTAAACTTCATACTTTGTACACATCAATTGAAGAAAGTATTCTCTTATTTCTATCTATTCAATTCTCTCCAAATATTATTCTAAATATTATTCTTATAATACAAGATTCCTTAATCTTGATTTTGGGAATTATTTAATTCCTTATTTTTCACAACAAAAAGAACATATATTATTTTATTTAGAGGCACGATTGTTATACAAAATGAGTTTTGAGATAAAAATAATATGTAGAAATAGAACGGGCTGGACCCAAAATCCTAAACTCACGAGTAGAATAAGTCCATTCCAATTTCTAATAGCCCAGATGGTCCCAGTCCATAGCCCAAACCATGAGTCAATTAATAGCCCAGTCCTTACATATACGCATCCCACCCTCTGACCTCTGTCAACTCTTTTAGATCGTTGGACGAATCATGAAAACCAAAAAGCTAGGGTAAGAAAAGCCATGTGCGTAGGAATAGCAACATTGAACTCCAGCCCGGTAACAAGCAGCTTAAAGAAACTCCTGAGCTTAATAACTGCACACTGATACAATGTCCTCGCCAGTTTAACAAACTTGTTTCACTTATTGTGAAGAACCGAAGAAATGTTGAAAATCAACATATGAGTCTATGCAAAGATTG
The DNA here is from genome assembly GCA_963580455.1 of Euonymus europaeus. Taxonomy (NCBI): domain Eukaryota; kingdom Viridiplantae; phylum Streptophyta; class Magnoliopsida; order Celastrales; family Celastraceae; genus Euonymus; species Euonymus europaeus. The sequence goes on from OY756964.1 coordinate 3,042,061, forward strand.
TCTTAAATATGACCAAGCAGTTGCTCCCTCTGTCTTGAAGATAAATATGCAGAGCAGCCAGCAAGTGTGTAACTGAATAAGGAAGCAAGCAAATACCAGCAAGTCTCCGAATGGAATAAAATAGGGCATTCCTCATTTTGCGATACATGACAAAACCTCTGACTTTCAGTGATGATCAAACAATATTCTGAGAGTACCAAGAAATTACCTTTAAGGTGAGAACACCAGATGTTTAGCAGCAGGATGGACATAGACCCAATTCAATTGTACTCTGATCTTTGGGCCCAGTTGAAGGTACCAATGTGCAGGCATCCCATCAAAGAACATCAAGAATGCATGGATATTAGTTCATCGAGTTCACAATGTCTGATGTTAATAATCATTGATTCACTCAAAGAGGGAGAAACATCGCAGCATTGTCGACGAGGAGCCTTCATCTATAGCAGAAATGAAAGGGAAAAAAAAGAAAGGTTAAATCCGAAAAACAATTCACATGAGAGTGAGGCAAAGTTGACTTCCGAATCTCGAAGCAAGTAAATATTAACTCTTCATAAATATACCTGTTCAATGTCAAGTTCTAGCTTCTGCGAAAAAACAATGACCCGCTCCACATCTTCTAAGGATTTTGCTCCGCGGCAATTTGGTACCCTGTACCTATTATAGTAGCTCCGGACACCACCTTCATCAGATCTAACATTGTGAAGAAAAAAGACAATAGGTCTTTTGCAAATGTCTCTGATATTTTCTCTCATGTTAAACAAAAAACGGCTACTGTCAGCTTTTGCATGTCTGCGCCACGGAGAAAAAGTCTTTTGCTTTGAAAGGATATCAGGAAGAAGTACATTGCCTTCAAACACCATGATAGCATAACCCCATGCAACTGAAACAGTTAAAGAATTCAGACGATCATAGCAGACTGTCTGCTGTAAAATCCTGGTGGGATCAACATTGACAGCTTCGAAAAGATGCCCTACAGCTTGAGTGTTGTTCATAGTAGGGAAAATTGGATCCACCGCGTCCAGATGATGAAGAGATACTAGAGGTGATAATGGGTGTGCAGACAAAAATCCAAGCAAGTTCCCCCGCATATCGACCTAATTATGATCCAAAGACAATAATTGAAGCCCATCTAGCCATATCAAATTATAATCAAACAGCAAGTAAATTTTCCACATAAACACATGATATGGATGAATTGCACTTAACATGCAAGTAATTGGGTGTCAAATGATACTTAGAACAAAATATTTGAGAGATGACACTATCATTTAGCTCAATTAAAGTCAAACCTACATGAATAGCATTTCTATATTTGGATACATCTCAGATACCAGAAGGTCCAGAACTCAACAAAAATTATCACTTAATATGAATAGAATTTCTATTTTTGGATACATCTCAGATACCAAAACTCAAATTTGTTCACAAATGAATATACTGACTGTTATTGAATGAAACGCGTTTCCAATTGCAGTAACTTTTACCTGATGAAAACCAGGTTCATGAGTCAATCCAACCCCCAACTCTGCCAAGCACGAGAAAACCCTCGCATCGCTCCCATACAAATGCGCGTACCTCATCAAACACGAATCCAGAACCTTCGCCAAAACCCTCGCCAATGAATGGCTTATCGCGAACCCTCCTCCACCAAATGCCATATCAAACGAGTTCTGCAAATTCTGTTCGTAGACCTCCGAATTAAACCCCACATAAAACCACCGATCGTGATTATACTTAGACAGCGTTTTCACCAAATTATCCACAAAGAATACAGTATCATCGTCCCCAAAAACGAACCAACGCACATCGTGTTCGTTCCGATCCACCGCCTCCTTCACCACACGAGCCACACGGATCGCTGACCGGAGACCTCCCTTGCAGGTAAACGGAAATCTCGATGTGTTCTCAGAGACAACGAACGGCGGGTCCAACCCAGATACTGGTCCGGGTATGGCCTTGTCCAGAAAAGTAAAAGCACGTGTGGTGCTTGTATTGGACCAGAAACGGACATACTGCTTTCGCTTAGGCCAAGAGGCATAGGATGACGCAATAGAGAAGAGTAAGTGGCGGCGCGTGGTTGGATAGTTGACTGTGCGTGAAGCCCGGGTTGTGATTGACGTTGGCGGAGCGTGTATTAGGAGGAAGAGGAGTAAGAGGAGAGAGAACAACAAAATTAGCTTTTTGAAACAAGACGCTGTTAGGGTTTTGCGAAATAAGATACTTGGCATCTTCTTGGAGACGGAACCGGTCGGTCTCCCTTTCAGATGCATCGAGAAGGAAGCGAGTGTTGGATAGGCTTTTTGTTATGCCATTTTAGCAGGAGGTGGAGGTGGAGCTGTCGTTTGTGACGAGATTACTGAAAGAGAGACTTATGGGACACGAGGGACCGCATCTAAACTCTTGTCCACGTGAAAGATCTAAGTTTGGCCTTTGGGTGGTGTTAACGTGCTCGCGACAGAAACCTTAATGGGCTTTGGACTAATGGTGATGGATTTGCACTTCATTATTTTTAATTTTTTCTTCACTTTGATCAAATCAGGTTTGACCACCTATTTTTAAAGATTAGGATTACATTAATCACGCAACCATGTAAACAAGAAATCTAGACACTTGAATTATCGATGCTTCCATCTTTGATAAACACTGTCACCGATACTCCCAGATCATGCATTATCTAACAACGCTTTTTCGACAAGTGTGATTATCACAATGGTTAATTTTTTTTTTCAGTGTTGAACTTATTTATTTTTTTTTCTTTTAATTGATTGTAATTTATTATGAATTGTATTAGTGATCTTATCATTAACATGTATACTACTTTAATTATTATTTGATGATTCAAGCTATGCTTGATATGAGGATTGGGTTGGGAGGGATTCATAAAAGTAAATTATTACTTGATATTTATAAGGGTAGGGAGGAGTTGGGAGGGTTTATATGAGTGAACACTTTCCAACCTCTCAATCTCATTTTGAAGGGTTGGGAAAAAGATTGTTGGGAGGGGTTCGTGAATCCCTACGAACACGTTCAAGTGTTCGCACCAAGCAAAGGTCCGGAAGAGTTCGATTGTTCATAAAATCCTCCCAACACCTCTCCCAAGTAAGATCTTAATGTTTTGCACTATGAACATATCTTTATTTGTTATATTTTTGTTATCGGAATGTATTTCATAAATATGTGATTTTTTTATACCCAAGACCAAAATTGCTTCACGTGGGCTGGCCTGTTAGGCCCACTTCCAAAGCATTCCCCTTTCGGCCTTTTCCGCGTATGGCTGTATGTCCTCGTGCAGACTGTAGACTTGTAGAGTGCAGAGTCGAAGGCGGGCCAGGCGGCCATCTACTCAATTCCATTTCACCTTCCTCGCATACGTTCAGGCCGCCCTTTGGGTCAGGGTCAAGCTCAAGCAACCAAAAGGTGATGTTTTGGGCGCCAAGCCAGTCCGGGTGTTGAAAATTCTCATCCCAACATAATAACAATATCATCCGTTTTAGATTACTAGACAAAAGAAAATATATTGTTGCAGTGAGAAAGTGACCTAAATCTTATAAAATTCTTGAAATGTCTCACATCTTTCAATGTAGGACTTTCATACTCTTCACATTTGTGGGCTAAATTATATCATAGACCCATCAATTGAAGCTGAGCAATCTCGCTCAAATATCATGTTGTAATTTCTTCATTCCATATAACAATAATATTGTCCCGCAAGATGTATCCAGTGAATCATATAACCTAAAACGTACAATATTATTGTTATGTGGAGGTGGAAAAAACGGGACATCAAATTTTTAATAAACAAAATTTACCCCAAATATTAATCCAGCAAACTACTCAATTCCTTTGGATCAAGCAATCAGAGGTGACCCTTTAGGCACCGAGCCAGTTCGGGCATCAAAATTTTAATAAACAAAATTTAGCCTATGAGATCAAGCAACCAAAGGTGACGCTTTGGACACCAAGAGAGTCCGAGCATCAGATTTTTAATAAACAAAACTTATGCCCAATATTAATCCAACGATATAAAATAAACTCAATTCGAAAATAATCTTTAAACCCAATAACTATTTTTCTGGTCTTCTCTCTTTAGTCTCCCCCAGTCCAATCCGAAACCGGGTGGTTTGATTGAAACAAAATGAAAAATTGTCATCAAGTTGAAACGTTTTATTTTTCGATAATCAAAATCAAACATGAACTATCTTTCGGTGACTGAAAATAATATTAATCCATTTTCTTGCCTTCTCTCCATTCTCCCCAAGTCTGAACTTTTTTTATTTTTGTTAATCAGACGTTAGTATACTTCGCCACTTTAGGATTTGGGCACCAAAATAGTTAGCTTAGCCCTGCGTACGTTTCACCCATACAAGTGTTAATTCATGGCTCATTGCTTCCGAACCATACAAGTGTTAATTCATGGCTCATTGCTTCCGAACCATACAAGTGTTAAATGAGCGTTAAACAAAGATGTGGACAAGGGCTTGAACTCCATTCTTCAACCTCCACGTTGGTTCCATCAATTGGGGGTTTATTAAAGAATTAGGCAGAAAATGAACCAAAATCATTTCTCACCCACCAAGTCGGCTTTAATTCTTGTCCATACAACCAAGTTTCCTTTTTTAGTAAAACCAGAAAGAAGGAAAAAAATAATCATGGTTTATAACAAGATATTTCTCACCTTACAGAATCAACCACATAATTTTTTAGTACTTTAATTAATAAAATAATTTATTTTTTAGTCCAATAAAGATGAGGACGCAAAGTTCTAATAGAATGCAACAAACAGTGGCAATCTCGTCGTGTAGTGGCAATGATGTCAGAATGTTGAAACCATAGGACATAATTCATGTTGTAAGAATAGTACATACAAGAGAACATTCGTATATAAATATGGCTCTGCCTTTGCAAAACTAAAACTTCTTGGGAATATTCACATATTGAGCTTTCTTAAGATGTGTAAAGGAAGTAGTTTCAGCTGCAAAGAGGGTGATTCAACAGCACCTCATTCAACATCTGATTCTGTGAATTGTGAACTTTGTGGTTCACAGGCTTCATTGTATTGCCAAGCTGATGATGCATTTCTATGTAGAAAATGTGACAAGTTGGTTCATGGAGCTAATTTCTTAGCTCTCAGGCACATAAGGTGTTTGATCTGCGACAAATGCCAGAATCTCACTCAACGATACCTCATCGGAGTCTCGGCCGAGGTTGTTCTTCCGACCATAGTGAGTTTGGAAGAGGAAAGGCATTGCATTTCAGACCTCGACGAAAACAAGTCACCAAGAATGCTCAAGACCCCTTTTCTGTTTCTTTAATAATTATCTCTCTTTCCTTTCTTTCATTTGACTCTCTGCCGGATTCTTTATTGTTAATTAAGTGAAGACTTTGTATCAATGAGTTATTAGCTAGCATATATGAATCAAGGGTTTTCTATTTCTAGACAAAAAGATGTGGACAAGAACTGTCAACTATGAAGAAGTAGCTCATTCAAGTTCAGACTTATATATTTCTAGACAATATGTATCACAAGGAGATGCCTCAGCCTAACGAAGGGTGCTGTCAGTATGAAAATTTAAACAGCATTATCCGATATTCTTTAGGTTTTGATCTGAAAGAAAGATCTTCCCAGTAATTATTTGATTGAATGGGAAATCTTAGTCAGGCATGTATCACAGGTTTCAACCTGATAATCACGCATAAGGATACCCTATAGCCCCTCGTAATCATCAAGAGAGATGATTAGTTGGGATGACATTAGGGGTTGGCATGCCCGGCCAGTACCAAAAACATGAGGCCCAGACCCAAGCCCAAATATCAATTTCGGGCTTCGAGTCGGGCTTGGTGCAAAATTTTAAGCCCAATAATGCATATATTTTTCGGGCTAGCCCAAATAGTTGGCTTCCGGCTCGGCTCTGTCCAAAACATTGGGCTCAAGCAGGAGTTGGGTTGCTCAAGCCCGATGACGTTTTGAGCTTGGGCCGGACCTAGGCCTATGGACCATTTGGTGACCCCTAGACGACATCCACATATTGATGGAAAGTAAAGAAATCACAACTAAATTTGTAGAGCTATCAATGAACCAGAATGTATCATATCAATCCAAAGCAAATGAACATTTATCATTGTTTCAATTTGATAAATATGGTTGAAGAGCAGTTTATTGCGCGGAACGGTAGCAACTAGAAACTGCACTTACAATGTAAGAACTTGATGGTGGAGCTGGTGGAAGCAAAAGCAAAATGAACAAAAACAGCTTGAACGAAAGGTGGACATTGTGGTATTCTCTCCACTTGTTTCTTCTGTCTGAATTGCTTCTACTAAAGTATCTGGAGCAGAACAAAAGAGCAAGCTACCGGTAAGTAAATTGGGAAATGAATAATCTTATTTAATTCATAAGGAAAACACATAGTATAAATTAGCATTTAGTTAGTACTTGCAAAATAATTGGGGTCAAATAATCACTGACCAAAGAATGTATGGAACACTATTGCACAAAATGATAGTAGAGGCAGTAAACAGGTTGCCATAGATGTCATCAATTGCTTCAGTTTCTTGCAACTCAAAATAATTCCAATGTAGCTACCAGTACCAAAGATCTGCCATGGTGAACACAGAGTAGCAAAGATCTGCAATGGTGAACACAGAGTAGTAGAGTATACCGAAACTGCAAGAAAAAATAGTAGCCGGTGAGAAAAATGAAGGTTGAAATTATCAATCGGACTAACACTCTAAAACCAAGAATGGTAGAACAACACTAGCATGAAAGCATTATATCTTCATGAAATCACCAGAGGAAACACAATGCTTTTATATTCAGCTGGTGGATAGTTTATACCTTAAAAATGCACCCTTTCTTACAAGCAGAGGTGCAAAGATTCATTAATCTGGTTCAGAAGTTGCTTGTCCCTGAGGGTCATAATCATATGCCTCCCCAGCTTTCACAAATCTACCTTTTACGCGCTTTCTCGTATCAGCTCTGGCCTTTCGAGAGGCATATCTTATTTGTTTGCCGAACCTGCACATAATGTAGGAGACATATAAGTTAAAATATGTTTATATGACGCTATAAAAAGACAGCAAATTCTTGGAGTTCCTCCTTCCTAAAGTTTCCTTATAATCAATCTATCTAGTGAAAGAGGCACCCCCACCCCCCAAAAAAACTAATCTGTACAAAAAGTGTCACTTAAACTATAAATGGAAAACAAAACAAAAAACAAAAAACATGAAAGGAACTTTGCAGGAAGAGGTGACAATCAATAAATATATTCGAAATGTAAGATCAATTTAAAAGCAATAGCAGCAATACTCTACTTAGTGGAACGAAAAACACATACATCCGCGTTTTCTTTTTTTCTTTGTATCTCATCTTGGCTTTGTCTCTTGCTTGTGGGCAACTAGCCTCCAGATTTGATTCCCATGGAGACTCACCAGTCAAATATATTGGGGATAATCCACAATCTTGATAATCAGCAACGCTACTTTCACCAGTGATGTTGGAGAGTGAAAGTGACATGCTGGAATGAACTTGCCCAGGAGGAAGCCCAATATTGATGTTTCTGTTGCAACTGGGATTCTCAAACATACAATTAGCACTCCCATTTATGGTCTGCATCATACGGGCTGAATCCCCAGCACCAGAAGATTGGAAAGCCACACAACCATGTTGTCCTGATGATGATGCCTAAAGAAATATGCAACTGTATTGTCAGCTATGAATGCTGCAAGCAAACTCTCGTCGGGTCAATGATGGAACCAGGTTTAGAAGAAAACTATGTATAATTATGTTCAAAATGTATGTCCTAAGTTAGATGCATGATTAGATAATCCAAAATCAATGTTGCTGCTAATTTGATTATTCTTGACATGCCAAAGCAAGTAAAAACCTGGACTCAGTATTTTTAGGTAGAGTGCCAAGTGCATTTTCATGGATCAAAATTCTCTGGGACATCATTGGGTATGGTTAAATATGTTTGAGAGAGAAATTAAAACATCGATACCAAAAAGGTACACTCAAATATGAGATTTGGCCAGTCGAATTCCAATGCAAAGAGGATTAAAAACTCTAGATATCATAAACAAAAATGGCGACCTCCACTGCTTGCTCGCCGCAGACAGAAAAGTATTTTAGCAAATGCATTAGATGGAATATGAAAAATAGGAAGAAGAAAATATACAGAAGGTAACTTGATACAGAAACTTTCTGTAGATGAATAATAAATGTGGGAGGAAACCTTAAAAGCATTCTCAATAGCTCCATTAGATTGGGTGACCGATAAAGTTTTATCCATTAAGATGCAGCTTTTACCACCATCTTCGAACTGGTATCTGTTATGACCTTGTGAACATCCAAATATCTCATCAACATTTTCAAAGTCTAAAGAGAGATCGCCTATGCTGAGAGTTTCACAAAGACCATCTCCATTACGAAGTCCAACATCATTAAAGCTGGAGCACGCCTGCCAGGGGAAAGTAAAACATAGCAGAAGTATAATTAACCAACCAGAATAAACAATTAATCAAGTAAGTTGAAAGAATCAGATCCATTGATATTAATGTAAAATAAATCTAACCAAACAACCGGAAATATTACCCATGGCATGTTCGACTCCTCTGGCAATGAAGGTGCTTGATCTTTATAGTATGGCATGTAATTTGGATTTGGAGGAATTAAACGAGGTGTTTCCATCAAAGGTTCAAACTTGGGACAAGGTTCTAGTTCACTTAACTTGCTAGCGACCAATCCAAATGGTCCCTCATTTTCTGAAGGCTCAATAAAGTTCGCTATGGAGTTCTCGGTCACAGACACAGAACTAAGCGGTCCCCATCCAACATCATAGCCACCTGAAGAAGGTGTCTCAAGAACTGAAGCCCAAATCCTCGAAAACTCTGCCAAAGAAGGGCATCCTGTGTAACAAGTCAAGGCCTGGCGCCGATGGCCCATGGTCGAGCAACCATTGTCATTCCAATCACAGCCTTGACAAAGGGACAATTTCTCATTCATGCAACGGATCATTGCCGGTTGTGAATGACACTTATCGCATAAAAGAGAACGAGAATGCCTACTCGACAGAGGGTTTGCAGAATGTACACATCCATCACAATGCAGGCAAAGCCGAGCTGAATCCGATTTACAATATACTACTGCTCTCACCACCCCGCAAAATTCACAAACAGGTTCCATGCTTTCATCCAATATAACTCTGCCAATCAATTTATTCCTCCTAACTAAACTTTCTAAATTGCAGCTTGTGGCGGGAATTCGGCTTTATTTGTCCTGATTCCTCAAATCAAAAACTCCCTAAACCTTGACCATTTCAAAACAAAAAGAATCAGCAAAATCAAGAATAAACCCATTTGATAATTAAATCAAATGTTGATATAACTGAATAAGAACAAAATGAAGAAATGTTGTGAAAACGGGATTGCACTTACAGACCAGTGGGAAAATGCCGAACGCCCGCCAGTCGCCACAAACCCAAGCAAAACAGAATCAACCAATATCAATGGCATCAACAATGAAACAACACTGATCAGCAAAACGAGCAGACATTGCTCTTCGAATTCAGTTTGTGACAGGAAAAAGCTCAAGCCTTCTTGGTTTTGGGTGAACTTAGGAAGCTCAGTCGTATGTTATTGCCTCGGGCATTGCCCATTTACTCAGGTTTCTCCTGAACTCACTGGGTGTGTGACACTTGGCAAAACCTGGACTTGGAGAATTGAATACTACGATGACGTGGATGGTCCCGGCCTTAGAAGATTCGGCATTTTTACTCGGGTTCCAGTTCCAGTTTGGGGAATTGCAGAGGTTGTAAATAACGCGATGATTGAGATGGGTCTGTGGAGGAAAACAGACACGGATTATTGCCATTTCAGCCAACGAGTATGTAGCTCCGTATCTTGAGTTTCGAGGTTTACATAGTGACACGTGTCTTCTCGGTTAAGGAAATAGTGATTTTGTGGTAATTTTATTTTGCAAAATTATTAACAGTTTTGCCAACCACTACAATTTTGTTTTGTTGGATATAACGAAATGCATTGATAATTGTATTTTGCTTATGTGATCAAAGTATTTTATTATTGTGGTTGAGCCAACAAAATGTATTGATAAATAATGTATATTTGTTGGCTTTATGTTAGACATGAGAAATTGAGAATTGCCACATCCCATGTTCGTCCCAACAAATTTGAGAAATTAAAAGTGCACCATTGAAGAGCATTTTTCCTCATGGACCATTGCAATTACTCTTTGAGTTTATGGTTGAAAACTAGAACGCATACTCGGCTCTGGTCCCTCTTGCAATCTTGCTACTTGCTACTGTGTGGCGAGGGCCAGGCTGGGCCCATAAAGTGGCTTCTAAACAATGGGCCGTACGTACCTGCATAAAGCCCTTAATCACAATGGCCTACACCCAAGTATCATTTCCAACTGGGCCAACTCCAAGTAAATAGGTATGGCCAATTCAGATCGTAGGGCTGAAAATCCACCACACTGCATCACAGCCGCAAACTTCCGTTCCACCCTAACTCCATCTCTAGTGTAGCTTTCGTAAGTCGCGACTGTAGATGAGAAGCCAGCCACGTGTCAAAAAATCAGTTGATGAACCCGGTTCTGTATAGATAATACTAGGTGCATGAGGTCCAATGGACTTGCCCTCTTGACCATCCAAAAGTCTCATAATTTCCCTTAATTTATCTTAGACACCACGATGATATCTTAAAATGTTAGCCGCCGGTGAACTCAATCGGCAGCTTGAGCCCAGCAATTGCGAGCCAACCACGCCAAGGGTGCTAACAATACTATCACAAGTTCTTGAGAGGATAGTGGCTCGAAACGACCAGCTAGCAGATGGGTTGAGTCAGAAAGTGAATGACCCAAGTTGCGGATCTGCTCGGCTTGGGAAGAGCCTGGACGTGTTTCATGGAGTGAGGGCACCAAGCATAAGCATACCCAAGTACTTGGAGAGGATATACAAGTATACAAATTGTAGCCCATCTTGTTTTGTGGTTGGGTTTGTGTACATAGACAGGCTAGTCCACAGACACCCTGACTCGCTCGTCATATCCTTGAATGTTCATAGGTTGCTGGTTACAAGCATAATGGTTGCTTCTAAGATGCTGGATGATGTGTAAGTGCTCTTTTTTTTTCTTTTACGCTTTGTACAACTGGGCCGTACATGGGCTTGACTGTCACAATCCGCACCACGACATCCTTATGCTTGGCCCAAGCTCACTCACAAGATAAACCTAAGTAATTAAATCTATGTTGAATGCCTGACCTCAAGCACCGCACCGCCTTAAACCCGATGAGATAACCAACAATTGATATTGTTTTCCTTTTACCATAAGGTTTTCTTGGTTGATATTGTTGGTGGATTGTGTTATGGTTGTAGGCACTATAACAACGCATTCTATGCCAAGGTAGGAGGGGTGAGTAATTCAGAACTGAACAAGTTGGAGATAGAGCTTCTTTTTCTTTTGGACTTCGGAATTACGGTCACTTCTCGGGTTTTTGAAAGCTATTGCCTGCACCTGGAGAAGGAGATGGTGGTGGTTGACAGTAATAAGAGAATCGAAAGGGCACTGGTGGATGATGTTACTGAAATTTCTGTTGATGATACTCAAACTTCTTCACCACCGCAAGTGGTGGACTAATTAACCTCTTAATCTCTCCCCAGACTGCCTCGTCTTTCATCTTATAACCATTCATGTATTATTATGACTCTCGTTGAAAGGAAACAAGAAAAAAAACATCCTTATGCATCTTCGTGACTCGTGAGTAAAAGATCAAAACAGAATCTCATGAAAGAATCGGGTACAACATTCCTGGTCTTTCTATCCTGATTCAGTCCTAGAAATCCCAAGTTAATCACAGCTTTAATGTTCTGGGAATTACATTGAGTGGGCGTCAAAGAAAACCTAATAAAAGCCCATTTAAGTTCCTAATCCTAAATTGATTACAAATTCAAACTCTATAGATAAATACTTTATTTTCCTTATTGAGTTAGGTACTTAGGTTTCCTACTCGTAATCCTAATCCTAAATTGATTACAAATTCAAACTCTATAGATAAATATTTTAAAGGCCAACACAAGCTCTGCTCCTTTAATTATTTGTGAACATGCGTGACAACTGACAAACATCATGGACATTCTCTGCAATGTTTATGGATGTTTTTAACACATCTGCAGCTTTTCTTGATGTTTTTTTCTTTTCTTCCTGTGAACCTTAGAAAAGCACTTTAGTTGCATCTCTTCTGCGGTTCTGCGGATTTGGGAGCTCTGAAAGTGTCTACAATTCACATCTAATGATGAAAAAAGACAGACAAAATTTAAATTTTTTTTTAAAAATAAAAATATATGGTCTTATGTGACACACCGTTCATACCATTAGACTCAAATTGTAATCTCTATAATTTTAAACGAATTGTGAAGCCCCCAGAACCTTATCTGCAAAGAGAAAAAAACACATCCGGAAAAAGAAAAGGTGAAAACTGTCTACGAGGAGCCAAATCGAAGAGCACAATAATATCACAACTTGGCAATATCTACTAAACTTGAGAAAGGTCTACATGAGCAAAACCATTTTCATAAAACGAGAATGCATGATCCAAACTAATTTAAACCCAGATTGGGATATGCATATTACAGTATAAAAATTTCAATCAGACGTGCATCCATACCAAACTTGCATAACAGGACTGAACTGAAGTTTTACTCAGAAAGTGATCAGGTAATTCGATTGATTTGTTTATTCTTTGAACTGCCATTCTCTACGACACATAGGACAATGTGCTTGAGTTGTCTGTGAATTCACCCATTTCAAGATGCAATGGAGGTGGAATGCATGGTTACATGCACCCCAAACTGCAGATAAAGGAAACACCATCAGTTTTAATACAATGCGATATTCCCCCTCAAAAAATAATTCCCACTCACTAATTTCTCCAAAGGGCAAAAAAAGGAAAAAAAAATAGTATACCACGTCACCAACAGCAATCAAGTTGTAGAAAGTGAGGAAAGAAGAAATTGAACTAGTTATAACTATTCAGATTACAATGTTCAGAAAATGAAAGTGAGAAAGAATTGGGAGAGAAAATAAATGTATAGTGCTCTAATTGATGAAAATATCCTATATTAATGCATCTTTACTAGAGAATGTATATACAGGTTTTAGTTATTCTGGCCCTCATGAATGGGTATAAAGGAATTACATGTACAAGACAAAGTAATGAGAAATGACAAGGTTGTAGCGGAAGGAGGGGTTCAGTAAATATCTTTTGCAGCCAAATGTTGCTGAATTAATCAGGCATACGTTTATGGGAAATGGAACTTGTGAATATTAATCCTTGTGAATATTAATCATAAGCACTAGCAGACAATAATTTTGAAAAAGAAATGTAAGTGATGGGAAGCCTCGTGGGTGAGATATCAGATATGTACACTATCATGCAGGGAAATTGATAGAAATAAGAAACAAGCAAAATAACAATAAATTTCAACGTCTTATGAGCAGCAACAATATACTTCCACCACTAGCGTCAGAATGAAATATCAACTTAAAATATGTTCACAAGGGTTAGCTCAGGCTATTGATGCTTCCTAGTCTATGATGTGCCCTTGGAGTGTGTATAATACTAAGCCTTCTCTATTAACCTAATTTTAGTTCCACAACAAGAGCTGGGTAAGTGCTGGGCTTTGAGAGTACCCAGACAATGCATTCATCTTCTTTATGAAACTAAATTGCCCTTTCTGACTTGTATGCTCGAACCATTAAAAATTAGAATATACTGAGTAAATATTGGACTATCACTCCCAACATATCATAAATCTTCATTTAAAAGATCCAATCTGATATTGTGATTGAAGTATTGAACAATTACATTGATTTCATAAAACATGGCAAATTATGCAATTATATGAACAATCATAAGTGATAACCTTAATGACTTACTTAAAGGGCAATCATCCCCAGGGAGTTTACAATCAGGACAACAACCATCAAAAGCCATCCTACAAATCCCACATGTTTCATCTTGAGCATCCCAAGTCCATGAAGCAACAGCGTGCCACCTATTGTTTATGCAAGAAGAATTTGTTTTTCACTCTATAAAAATCACATAGAACAAATGAAAAGATGCAGTAAACTTTAAATTACAAAAAGAAAGGGAAATAAAGGTCTAATCGTTATTATAAATTCACAAAAATTCAAAATAAGTGAACAAATGTTAAAGACCTACTCTTTTGTTGGCAAGGTAGATATCGAAAGGAAAATTTGGTCAAGGAAGAGCCATTTCCTCTAAATCTCTAACCCATGCCACAGCAGAAAAGCATAATTCACATTCATGTCAAGAATGTGGAAGTAAAACACATTGACAAAAACCCCAATAACAGCAATCAACATCATGCAGAAACAACCAAAATTGCTTCAAGGTATTCCTTAACGCATTAACTGGAACCATAGCATACAATCCTACACCATAATGTTTCAAGATTAAAAGAAGATATGGAATTCTTTTTATTGTCTTGCAATAAACAGGAGATGTGACAAAATGCTCAAAAATAAAAATACTACATTATCTGCCTAATAGTCTAATACATTATCAAATTAACTTCAAAAACAAGTGATACTCAGAGTGTTTACTTCAAGACTCCTTCGACTTTGAGACTTCAAATTTAGGAATGGTGAATGGCATCTACACATACAATCATACAAGTAGAAATGATGAAGCATTGAGTCTAAATTTGTATTTTATTTGCAAATAAGTGAAACAAGATAAAAGTGATGCTAAGTTATGAAGCCCATAAAAACACCAATAGAATCTTGCGCTCTAGTGGTTGTTTCCAATTTTACCGAAGTGACAACAATATCAAGCTACAGATTAACATAATGAACATTCACAACTCAATATTGAGGAGAAGGATACGCAGAATCTTGACTTTCATTGTATTCTCCTGCACAATCAGAGCGTTCTTCTTATTAGTACAGACACATTATAGCAAGACATCATATCACATAATTTGAACATCAAGCACGCACGAAAAGGTTGGAAAATCTACAGAAATGGAAACGGAAACAACTCAAGCACGTCGAATTCGGAAATTACAGTATTTGTTTTCTTGGCAACAAAAAAAGAAGAACAAGTTTCAGGTTCGATGAACAACAAGAGTAGCACAAGAACGAAGAACAAAGAAGAAGAAGAAACAATAATTACGAAAATTTTGGAGTTTAAGAGAGACGAAATTAGGGTTTTGGCTGAGCAAAAAGTACGTTTACGACAATGATGCAATCCTTTGAATGTGAGTTCTGAGCCAATAACAGAACATTAAATAGAGATAATCAAAACTTACGATTCTTATCAATTCAGATTTCAGAGTCGAATCGTTCGGTCTCTGCAATGGAGCTTCGGATTCCCGAATTTTTTAAAAATCCCAACGGGAAGAGAAAGAGCGGTGACGCGGTGTGTGCCGATATTTTTCTGCGATTTGTAACATCAAGATATGGAAAGAAGCCGAAAATAAGTAATACAAAACGGGCTCAAAGACCATTTTAAGCCCAAGACCAACACAGACGAAAAACATGGCCCAATTATACAAAGTTACGTAAATCCAACAAGGCCCAAGACACTATTTTACGGCCCACGCCAACATTACATCATGTGCTGATGACAATATGCAGAGATGCGCTCGATGGGACATCGTAACTTATATATGATTCGCTGTACTCGGATTGTGTACCCGCTCTCCCGAGTCGCACCGAATCGCGACAACAACCGAAAAATTCCTTCTCCATCGGTTTATGCCCTTCCTTTCACGCTCTCATCCCGAAAATTCCCTAGGGTTGCTTCCCTTGCCATCACAACGAATCTCCAAAATTCAGACCCGCACCCGCCGGCGGTAATGGAATTGAACCCGTCGGAGTCTGTGCCTCCAGCTGGCGAGGATTTTGTGCATATTGAAAATCCCATTTCTGACCCTAACGTTGAGGCGTTGAGCGAGAGCATTGTCAACGTCGAGGAGGAGCTGAGAGGTGACGACGCGGTCAATTCTTGGAGTGGTGAGGATAGCAATTCAGAGCGGGAAAGGGTACTTCCCGAAGAATTTTCAAGAACTGTGATGGTGCTCACTTGCGATTCGACGGCGGAGAGTGGAAAATGCGACGTGTACTTGGTTGGCACTGCTCATGTGTTTCAGGTTGTCTCTTGTAATCTTGTTTGCTTTTGTTTTGTTTGATCTGATTCCTTTATCTTTGCGGAGGTAATATTGGGCAATACAAAAACGTCCGATCTTTTGAGGTTTAAGCTGTGTTAATAGAGGCCTACAAACAGTAATTTCTTTGTTTAGTGCAGCAGTAAACACTAGTTTAAATTGCGTTCAGTTTGTCATTGTCAGGGGAAAATGTAATTCACCATCTGCTTTTCCTGTTCGAAAGAAGAGGATTAATCATTCATCATTGCAGGAATCGTGTAGAACGATTGATATAGTGTTAATCCTCACTTGCATCATTGCAGGAATCGTGTAGAGAAGTTCAAGCCGTAGTCAGTCACTTAAAACCACAGGTTCTTCCCTTTGAACTCATTAATGCTTGATTGATGAATGGATCATTTAGCAGGTTAGCTGCCTGCTTTTAGATGGTGTGTCGTATTTCATCTTGGACATTTGCCTTAACAGTATGGGTACATTTCTTATTGAGTATGTTGATTACAGGTTGTCTTCTTGGAGTTATGCTCTAGTAGAGTTGCTGTGCTTAACCCTCAAAATTTAAAGGTACTCAGCTGTTGCAGTCATAATCTTCATCGTCATCAACAAAAAAAAAAAAAAAATTCTAAAATTTCAGCATATCTGCTTTTTGATGATGCCATAAAGAATTGAAAGACATAGTGATGACCTGTTATTTGATATCTTGTCATGGTGTTTATTTTGGTGGGTGAGATTAAATTACAGTGTCATTTTAGGATAATTGACCGATTACATCTTATTGACCTCAGTTTGCAACAGAATATATCCTGAGGGCTACTGCCTTTTTTTTTTTTTTCCTTCAGCCAACTCAGTGTCTATTTGATACCCTCACAAGATTTTAATTTTCAGACTTCAATTTCCGACCTACCTATTTACCCTTTTCTCTCTTTTTTTGGCTCATTAGGTTCCGACTATGGGTGAAATGGTGGAAATGTGGAAGAAAAAGCATAATATGTTTGGAATACTTTACAGCTGGTTTCTTGCTAAGGCAGGTTTTGTAACTATGGCTTCAATCTCAAATTTACAGAGGCCTTCATGGTTTTTCTACTTCGATTGTGCTAAAATGTCAGAGATCATGATGCAAATTTCTTTTAGGTTGCTAATAAGCTTGAGGTTTTTCCTGGGTCTGAGTTTCGCGTGGCATTTGAAGAAGCAATGAAGTATGGTGGCAAGGTAATACTTGGTGATCGCCCTGTACAGGTAAGATATCCTGTCTAACAACTGGATAGAACACGTCGCTTCTAATTTTTGTCTCTGTCTAGTTTTCCAGCCTGCTTAGTCGTCTTTTTGATCTTGTGTCCACATTTTTTCTGGTCTGCCTGGTCTATCCATACTCCATTCCACCTTAAATGAAGTAACATTTACTACCCCACCAAGTTACTATATATTAATGGATAATTTATGTTTGATTTATAACTACTGCATTATGTACTTTAAGTTGCCCATGGTATTTCAGCCCCTTGATGAGAGAAATTGAAAGATATATCTCTTATGAGGGACAGCGGAGAATTCATATGGCTATCTTTTCTTTCTCCTAGGTTTTGCTTCTTCTTTTTTAAAATATGCAATCATATTTACTGATCTTTTATTTTTGTGGAATATGTCTTTGGATCTGCTGTTTAGATTGGATAATGTGCGAAAGATGCTGAATGTTTCTTAGACTGTTCCTTCAAATTATCGTGTTCCTAATAAAATTTAAAAAAGAACTTAATATTGAAACTGAATGTGCTTGTGTAACTAGTTAGATGTACATGAGTACATCTTATAGCAAAATAGCATAACAGTTCTTGAATTATCCTTACTTATTTTTATAGCATAACGGTGTCATTGCTGGGGTTATTGTGCGTCATTGATTATGACTTTATGCTGATTGGAACAGATTACGCTGAGGAGGACATGGGGAAGAATGCCGCTCTGGCATAAAGTAAAATTACTGTACTCCTTACTTTTTCAGGGATTCTTTTTACCAAGCTCCGAAGATCTTAACAAGATGGTTAGCCATTTCTCTCATCTGTGTATTTTCAAGTCAGGACTAGTTAAAGCATGTAATTAATTACCTCTATGTTCGTGTCAGATAACTGTTAAATACCCTTTAGTTTTCATCTAAGAAGCACAAATACGGGTATGTGATATGTATACGACACGATACGAATACGGGGATACGTCATTTTTCAAAAAAACAGGATACAAATACGTTTAGGATACGTTTTAATTTTTTTAAAAAAAATATTTTTACATATTGTTAAAATTTAACTACATAGGTTCATAACATAATCAAACATAAATAGTCAGTACTGCTACCAACACTTCAAGATTGCATTGAACCACTGGCTGAAGCAGAGGCAGTGGCTGCACTTGAAGACATGAGACAGAAGGCCTGCTGGTCAGAATCGATGTGCGAAGGCGAGATGGAGGTCGGAGACTAAGAATCGATGCGCGAAGGCCTGCTGGTCAGAAACGCGATGCGCGAAGGCCAGCTGGTCGATGAGTGAAGGCGATGTGCGAAGGTCTGCTGGTCGATGCACGAAGGCGAGATGGAGATTGCGAATCGCGAAGGCAGGAGGATTGGTTTTGGTTTGGTTGCGGAAGGTCTGATTGAGGTTGCGGATACTTTGATCGAGTTAGCCAGTTAGGTCGCGCTACAAGTAGGCTTTGAGTTATTGAAGAAAACGTCCGTATCCCAAACGTATCGTGTATTTAAAAAAATAATTAAAATTTTGTATTTAAAAATACGTATTTTTGACGTATCCGTACGTATCTGTATCCAATACGTAACCAATATTGATACTTCATCATACTAGACGTGTCCGTGCTTTATAGGTTTTCATTAGGACTGGCTACAAACTAACCCCTTGCGCTAGCCCAATATTGATCTGCCAAGCTTGAGTTTGTTATGGTCATTTGATTATACGAGGATAGCTCCAATATTACAAAGCTCGTTTTGTATAGTTACAAGCAAACTAGAAATATGCATATCTATATGTTTGTGTCAGGCTATATATTGTACATATCACATACGATATTACTTATAAGTTATAATTATAGTTTGTAGTTATATATATTGTGCCATGAACTCATTTTTAAAAGTTTTTTCACCGCAATGAACTTGACCTGGATCCTATGATTCTTTATGAGCCAAACTCAGTCCTGGTTATTTGAAGTGAAAGCAAGCTCAAGCGCAGTCTATTAGTCACAATTTTATATGGAACCTATCAAAATTTGGCTCTGCTTGGTTTGTTTGAATTCCTACTTCACCTTGATCTATCTTATTCTATTTGATAGGGATTTAATCTATCTTATTTTCAGCTAAAGGAAATGTACGATGTTGACATGTTAACTCTGGTGATTCAAGAGATGAGCAAGGAGTTCCCGACTTTAATGGAAACCCTTGTACATGAGCGAGATCAGTTAGTATTCTTCTACTTCCATCTATCTTTTTTATTTTGGTTGGTTGGTTGCTGAAGTATGGTTTAAAGTAATTTGATGTTCCGTCATTAACTTTGGTATATTAGATGGAAAGAGACAGGTAGGGCGTTGGAAACATAACTTTTTGTTTCCCAATACTTTTCGTCAGAGTATGTAATAGTTACAGATTGCTGTTAATTAATGTACAGTTCCCAGCATTTTGCAAGCTATTCTAAATGTAGTTAAGAATGTCCAGGGAGTCCAAATTTTAAGGTTTTGCTTTTTCATGTCGGCTCGAACCTGAGTGCATACAGATTGGAATGTTTTAAATTTGTGCAATATATTTGTCTGGACATAAAAAAAAATTTAAAAAAAAGGAAAAGAAAATAGGATAAATTGTGTTGGTTTTACAAAAAGAATTTTACCAGTGATCATCATTTCATTATCATTCTTTCAAATTTATATTATATCTTTTGTTCATTGCACTAACTTTTATTTTTAGGTACATGTCATCCACACTGCTGAAAGTGGCGAGTGAGCATAGTTCTGTCGTCGCAGTAGTTGGTAGGGGACACCTCAGTGGTATTGAGAAGAACTGGAAGCAGCCTGTTGCGGTCAGCAAACAATTTTGGGGGAATTTTTTTGTCATTTAAATACTTCTTTATGTGTTTCTAGCAGAGTCCATTATTGATTTCTGCCTTTTGGTTCACTTCTTGTACCACATCAGTGGTTGTGTCTTGTCTTGGTTAAATTGAAAATATATGCTTGATAATTTGGGGTCATTTAAAAAAAATTGTGCCTTAATGCTCTTTGTTGGTTTGGTTTGTGTATTGCAGGTTAAGGATCTTCTTGAAATTCCTTCTCCGACGACCACTGTTTCGGCTTTAAAGACTGTTACATCTGTGGGTGCTGTAGTTGCTGTAGTTGCTATTATTTCCGGCATCTATCTAAATTGCAGGAAATAGTCCTTTATTTTACAGCATGCCATCATGATGGGTTGGATAATGTCTCTTCTTAACTGATAACACCTTTCTAGTCTCTGAAATTTCTTATAAATAAGAATACAAGGGTAAAGAAGGCTACTAGGAGTCCTTATATACATGTAGTGAGGCCTTTGGCTTTGATCATAGTTGTAACCAACTTATAATTCTTCCTTTTACATTGTCATTTTTTTTTAATTGCTTGGTTTCTCTTCAAATTCTGTGTTGCCTTCCACACTTTCTGTCTTGAGTGTGGAACAAATTCAAACTTTAGGTTACTAAATTGCAATGTATGTGGTGACTAAATTGAAAAGGTGTATATTAGCTTTGAAGTTTCACTTTTCCTGATTCATTTAATCTTTGTAAATTAATTTTTGTGTTATTTCAACATTCTCATTGTATTTTTACCGTTGTCAAAATTAGAATCTTACATAAGATTGATGGAAGGTTAACAAGACTGAATTAAGGTTGATAAAATCGAATTGTTATATTGAATCGAAATCTGAATTTTTGAATAAGGCAAAAGGGATGGGGCTCGAATTAGCTCGTCAATTGAATTATTTGAATTCGTAATTGAATCCCAATTTTGAAAACCGTGTTTGTACTTCTAGTTATATTCTCATTTTTATTTATTTTTCAATATTAGAGATACATTTGGACCCTCACATGGTGCTGTGCCAAACCCCAACAAAACCGAATGAGATTCACAAAACTTGGCCCACACGAACCTAGACTTGCCCATCAATCCGCCACTCTGTAGATCACTAGACGTCGTAATTTTGATCAAACTCGGCTTCCCGCGAGAACTTTTCGTGCGCCGCCCTAGTTCTATGATTAGATTAACTCGCCTTTTCGGGGCTCTCAACTCGCCTGTTTCTCGCCGATTCGTAACCTCCTCCACCATAGTTACTCTCCGTCGGGTCCAAAACAGCCTAACGTTATCTTCTCCACAATTTTCTAAGGCTTCTTGTTTCACAACAAAACTTGGCCTGGACCCGCTGGAATTGACGACGCCGGCAGGAGAGCACTATGTAGTCGTCGGTTATCGGGGTCAGGGTGGTGAGAATGCAAATTCGGAGCAGAGGAGAGCGCTTCCCGAGGAGCTTGCCAGAAGGGTAAGGATCCTCACTTGTGATTCAACAGCTGAGAGAGGCAAGTGCAATGTCTACTTGATCGGCACAATTCATGTGTCTGAGGTAGTATTTTGTTTGCTTTGATGCAATTTTTGTTTTTTTTTTTTTTTCCTGAAGAAATAGTTCATTCGAACCAGTACACATACTATTGTTCTCTCTATTATGAAATCGAAAGTCACAGCGAATCGCCCAAGAATTATTGTGAGTGCAATGTAAAACTGGATGATGTTCTTTCTATTGCGCCTAAAAGATTTATTTTTCCTACTAAAATTGGAGTTATATATTTTAAATTATATTTGGTAACCTATTATATTTTGTTGACCCCTGTTTTCGTTGTTCCAGAAATCATAGAGAAGTTCAAAAAGTAGTCAGCCACTTGAAACCCCAGGTAGTTCCTTTTTGAACTCAATAACACTTGATTGTTGGATGAGTCTCACATAGCAGGTTAGCTGCATCCCTTTAAATGATGCATGTCTGATGTTAACCGTGGAAATTTTCCGTGATGTGCTGCTGCACATGTCACATTGGACTGCAATTACAGGTCGTCTTCTTGGAGTTGTGTGCTGGTAGAGTGCCCATACTCACAGGTCAAAAATTGAAGGTCAGTCTCTCCTTAACGAATAGATTACAATAGTGTGGCATTTTCTTGGCCATTATGCCATTATCCTCTCCATCATTGTCATTATTATTATTTTTCTATTTCCCATTTTAGATTGTCAACACTTCTGCTTCACAAAATACCAGAAAGAAAATAAAATGGGAAAAGAATCATTCACGATGTTATGCTCATTTTCCAAACCCTTATTATTGCAAAATAGACTAAATAGTGATGGTCTCAAATTTGTGCAATTTGTCATGGCTTTTCTATTTGGGTCGGTGAGATTAAATTATTGCAGCATTAAATGACAAATGACCCATTAGGCTTGTTCGATTTCCTCAATTCATATTCGAATACATCATGGCTTGTCGTTCCAGCATCTCCCCCAACTTACACGGCATAGTTTTTACACCCTCGTAAAGTTTCTATTATCTGTCTTCAATTTGCCACCTCTTGCATCTGTTTTTCTTTGATTTGTCAGGTACTGTCTTTGGCAAAAAATTTGTGGAAGAAGAAACATCCATGGTTTAGAATAATTTTTGGCAGTTTTATGCCGAGGCAAGTTTACTAATTTTGATTTTGTCTCATATTTAAAGAGATCTTCATGGTTTTTCCACTTCAATTGAGCTAAATATCAGATCATGTGATGCAAATACTTCTCTTGATTTTCTGTTAGTGTGGTAAGAAGCTCAATGTTTCACCCTGTTTAGAGTTCCGTATAGCATTTGAAGAAGCAACGAAATATGGTGGCAAAGTTATACTTGGTGATTTCCCTATTGAGGTATGAGATAAATTATTACCTGATTCCGGGACAGAATAGATTTACTTCCTGATTTTATACTTTTATCATATTATATTTGTATTTTCACCCTTCAATTGAATAAACATTTACCATCCAGCAAGGGAGCAAATAACATTATTTGATTTAGTGGTACAACACTATGTACTTTTAAGTTGCCCAGCACCTTAATGAGAGGAGAATGCCTATGGCTATTTTGCTTATTGTCAGTTGTGCTTTCAGTTTTTATGCAAAACATGTCACTGGTCATTTATTTAACTTGGATCTTTCAAGTTCAGGCCTACCAAATGAATATTTTTTTGGAGACGTTGAATGTTTCTTAGATTACTTCTTCAAAGTTCTGTATTCCACATTCGCACTTTGTTCTTGTTGTTTTATTCATTATGATTTGACAATGATTGGAACAGATTACGAGAAGGAGGGCATTGGGGAGAATGAAGCTGGGGCATAAAGCAATTTTACTTCTTGTCCTTCTTCTTGCAGGATTCTTTTTACACACTCAGTCGTGAGAATTTTGTGAAAAAGGTGAACCGTTCTTTCTCCACATTTTGCGATTGGTAGTTAATGATTGTAACTAAATACCTCTTAGTTAATGCCTACATGATAGCTAAATACCTCTTGATTTTTGGTTGAGCTTTAATTTGTCAAGCTCATTTGGTTTGAATGACTCTATAGTGGTATGTGATCTTTTTTTCTAATTATGATTGATAGTAATTTAATCTTGTTTATTTTCAGATGGAGAAAATGTATGATGAATATGATCATGCTGTGATG
This sequence comes from Euonymus europaeus, assembly GCA_963580455.1. NCBI lineage: Eukaryota > Viridiplantae > Streptophyta > Magnoliopsida > Celastrales > Celastraceae > Euonymus > Euonymus europaeus. The sequence goes on from OY756964.1 coordinate 3,065,982, forward strand.
AAGGACCTCCCTTTTATGAAATCGTTTCATAAAGCTGTTGTAGATGAGCGAGATCAGTTCGTATTCTTTTACCCTCATCATCGTTAAACTCTTATAAATTTCATTTTGCTTGGGAAATATAGCTTTAAGTATTTTTATTTTTTTTGTTCCCTCCTTAGTTTTGAAAGAGAAAAAGCAGGCTGTTGGAAATGCACCTTTTGTTAGTTTTTCCCATTTGTGAATGTGATTATATTATACGAGAGTAACCGAGCATTGATTGTTGTATAGCTTCCAACGTTTCAATAAGTGTGTTCTCTGGATAGTTTGCAATCTGCACCTATTCTGAATGCAGGTAGGGTTAGGAGCAGCTCAGCTCAGCTTTTTGGGCTCTATTTACTGAATGTATATATAAGAAGTGGATGGAACTGTTTTAGACTGGGCATAGATCTACCTGGACAAAAAGAAAACAAAGAAAAGAGTGACAGATTTGGATTAGCAAAATACTTTTGCAAGTTATCACCTCCATTGTGTTAATAGATATCAACGGGATAAAATTAGCTGGTGGGTTTACTTATGTAAAAACAATTTATCTTCCATTTCCTTTTTCGGGCTTTTCATTTTCGTTTCTTTTACTTTCTTTCCTGGTGCCATGGCTAATAGTTAGAAGTTAGAAGTTAGAACCCTTGAAACCACACTGTTTATATATAGTTCTAATTCTTTTCATGAACCTGTATTTCTTAGGTACCTGGCATTCACACTGTGGAGAGATTAGATAGAGTACATATACTTGGCAATTTGGAGTCAGCAATTAGAACTAATCTCTGTCGTTTTGTTTTGTGTTGCAGATGAATGATCTTCTCAGATTCCCATTGTTTTTGCCATAGAGATTCTTGCTTGGGTGGCAATTATATATAGCATCTATCGCCTTTATAAAAGCTGGAAATACCCGAGTAGTCTCCAGGAGATTGATTTTGTCGAAGACACACCATCATAGCCTGGTCAAGCATTGGATGATTTCGTAGTTCCACTTGCCAAAAGTAATTTAAATTTTTAATCCCATTAATTAAATAATCAGGTACAGTGTAAATTGGCAAGTTCTCATAACTATTTTTTCAACTTCTACGAATTATAAATAATTGAAAATATAATTCACTTCTACGCATATTTCCATTCAAGAGTCCATACAGATATATTCCAGTCAAACAAGAATGTATGTGGTGTTTCCACGATCAAATGGCATCGAGAAAAGAAAAGCCATAAATCAGGATAATAGTCACAAACCAACTCCATATAGCGTCTAAGCCATTGATACCAGGAGGAACTGTCTTTACCCCCAGAATTGGTAATGGATACAATTCACAATCAAGCAAATATACAGGATTTCAAAACAAAATACACAAATACAAAGCAATGAACCAGATCAGTTGGAGGGGCTTCAGTGTGCGTAACAATCAGATCATTCAAACTGAGCTACAACTCTATATCCACACACAATCCAAGAAAAATAAAGAAAATATTTAACAGGATATCGAGAAGGATGCTCAGACAGCCAAGGGTTAGTCTTCAACCACAGGGTCTACGTCCCTGATCAGAAACTCTAGTCCACAAAAAAATTGCTTCATCACTGCAATCTTCTCATATATCCATATAACAGAAACGAAGAACAACGATTACAAATTACAACAAGCGAAATCAGAACTATATGGGATACAAAGCGGGGCTAGGACTCAACAGTCGGAGAAGAGAGATAAAAAGAGGCGATGAGGCGCCTCATACATATAAAGATTGAGCAGCTGTGTTCGGGCGGATTAGGGTTTTAGATAGTTTTTACCATGACGGTTTTGATATTGGGCCAGATAACAAATAAGCTTGGCCCATTCGAACGAAACGAGACATTGCTCTTGAAACCAGAGTAAAGCCTGAAGATTTAGGCGGGTTTAAAAAAGTGTTGGTCCAATTGAGCCACGACTCATCTAGCCATATTCGGCACTGGTGGCACCGACCTGTTAGGAGGGTTCAGAGCAAGTCCAATGCCGCTTGAAAGTATTGATATTAGAAATTTTGAAGTGTGTTAAAAGAGTAATTAGAAAGAGAATATATAAAAAGTAAAAAAATTGAATTGATAAATGTATTTTGGAATGAAAATTTTGTATTGAGAGTTGTGTACATTTGATATTTATAGAGTGATAAAAAAGAGAATATATAAAAAGTGAGAAAATTGTATTGAGAGATGTTGATGAGTATATAATTTGCTTTTTGTGTAATAGAGATGAGGCCTAACTGAAAATTTTGAAGTGTACGCACCGGAGATGCTTTCAAGGTTGAAGAAACTCATGAAATGAGGTTACAAGAGTGAGCATCCATAGTGATACGCTTGAAATCAAACATTGAAAATTTTGAAATATATAAAGAAACTGAAAAAAATATATATGTAAAAATTGTATTAGAATATGTGAACACTTGATATTTGGAGAGTTTAATAAATGAAAAAATTATATTAAAAAATGTGTTTTTTTTTTTTAAATGTGTTTTGTTATATGTATATATTAGGAGACGTATTTTATATATAATAAAGGCGTGATACAACTATAGAAGAAAAAATAAATAGTGTTGCATTGGAGTTGCTCGCAGGCTCAAAAAAAAGTGTTGGTCCAATGTGCCACAGCTCATTCAGCCGTATTGGGCACTGGTGGCACCGACGTGTTATCCTTCCACTGCCAGGAGAGGGGAGTTCATCGCTGCTCTGTGAAACCAGCCTCACGCAGTCCCTCCCGCTCTAAGGTTAAAGAGACCCAAGTCTTCACCCGAATCCCATCAACCAACTCCTAGCTTGGAACGGGCAAGCCAGTAAGGAGCCAACCATGAGCCCAACCAAGTGGGCTTAGACCATGTCCCAACACCCTTTTGTCCCCACTTGGGTAACAAGCCCACGTTACTAAGCTCGACAATACAGATTCGTTTATTGATCTATTATAAATTGTACACAATTACTATTATTTAGCGATGTGGGAGTCTTTCCCGGTCTTCCCTCACAAGCCAACACAGAAAATAACAAAAACAGAACCTTCGGTTTCCTTGACAAATCTGAGAACTTTTACAACATAGGACTTATTACAAACGATTAATCAAAAAGTAATCAAGCCAAGCTCTGCTCTTAGTTAAACTTATAAGCTATTCACCGAGGCACACTGTTTTCTGATCTCACCAGATGATCCAGTCTTAACATTGATCCGACCCATTTTCTCCATTGCCTTGGAAAATTCAGCGTAGAAATTCAACGAACCTTCAAGGATTTGGTTGATGTAAGTCAATGTAGTGTAGTCAGTAGTCAAAGCAGCATCAGATTGAAAGAGACCTCGTCTCTTAAGCAGGAGTGAGTAGTAGCTAAGATCGAATGTGTTGCGGCTTCCAGGGTCCATTTCAACATGGGTTGTATTGTCATTAGGAGTTCTGCATTTCCTCTCCTTGAGATTGGCAGCATATTCGCTATCTAAAGCTGGATCTTGATCACCAACTCCAGTAAAATTGTACAAGCGATTCGAGAAGAATTGACAGTGAGCCAACCCAATTGTGTGACCACCTTAAAAAAATCGTTAACATTACACTTAAGCAGTCCAGATTTAAATGAACCAAAAGCTAGCCCATAATTTATTTTATAGCTTACCAGATAGCAATACCAAATCCTTCAAGTCCAGGCCCTGGTTATCAAAAAGAGTTATGAGACTGGACAAATTGTTAAAAGGAGTAGGGATGTTGGTCATTGCCTCTGAATCCCTTGATATCACCCCATCCCTTCGCCCGGTCGGAACGCTCCAGAATGGACCTCCCTTCAAATATACATATGGAAATTTGAGTGACTTGGTATAAATTTTTTTGGTCTAGTTTTGTTAAAAGTGATGAATTTCGAATAGTCCAACACTTACAATGGCTACTACGGCATCTCTTGTAACAAGAGTGACAATATCTGCACAGGAGACAACGCCAGGACATTCATCTTCAAGCAGACCCTTCACTCTGTCAATAAAATCAAATCCTCTGAGTGTAAGATTTGGCGTAGCATCCTTCTCAGCATCGTTGCTTGTTGAGTTCAAAAGCAAAGATGCATCACAACCCTGAAAATTAAAGCCAATATATTATCTATTATATATATATGATCCAATTACAGGAAGCAAGATTTGACACAAACCCTAACAAAACAGTCATGAAAGTGCATTCTTAAGAGTGCTGCAGCCAAAGATGGAACTTTAGGGATGTGCTTGTTAACCAATTCATGCACAATCGTCTCTGCTTTTGGGCAACTTTCCGCATAGAAACCCAGCTCCAGCTGAGCCTCAGATGACCCACTAAAACCCAATATTCCCCCTAGTAAGCCCAATGCAAAACCAAAACAAATAACTCCTCCCATTTTTTGGCAATTCAACAGAAAGAAGAAAAAAAATCACACAATTCCAATACTGGTGATGAACTAAGCTAGCCAGTTCAATTTAACTTGCAATTACAAACACTGGAGAAACTCAAGTATTTATGCACCTCTGCTTCGGCTACGCGACAATTAACAATAAAATAAAACACAGCTCACATATATATCTCTAACCAACATCTGCAATATGTATTGAGGTACATTACATTTATTTATCCAAATTAGGTAATAGATAATATGATTAGTTAGGTTTGTCTCAGATATTACGCGTCGGTTTATTTTTGTTCTTATTATAAGCAATCACATCACATTACATGAATCAGTTCATTCAAAATGGTATTATGAGAATAAGCAGAATTTGTTTGAATGTGTAGTCTTGCCAACAACTATCGCTTTTTAGGCTGGCTACTCACCATGTCTATATATATCTGCTTAGTTATATATGGTGTTGATGGACATCTCTCATCTCACCATAGATAACAGACTAACACAAGAAATCAAGATTTGGAGTATAATGATCATCGATTGCGCCGATTAGATATTCCTACGTCGGTTGTTTTATATATCTTGATTCATTATACTGACTGTTCAATTCTTCTCCTTTTTTCCAATACCTAATCCCGCACTTGCCAGCAGCCCAATATATAAAAAAGAATTCTTGGGGGCCCAGCTTGATTGAAAATAGACCCAAAAGTACGTTCAGTGTCCATTTCAAATAAAACAAAATAGGCCCAACAAATGAAGTCCACTTCAAAATATAAGACTAGGCCCAATAGGCCCAAACTGTTTGTTCAGAGTTCAGACACACCTAAGATGCATGTTCTAAACTAATTTATGTGGTAAAAGAGATCATGACATGACATGCTCCTCAACATGCAGAAAAAGAATTAGCATGAATTTCACATTGTTTAAGTATGAGTAACAAGAATCAGATTCCTTCCTCTGGGATTTACATAAAGTGCAGAATCAAAGTACTTCCATGCAAACACTTAATAATATATTTTGAATTTGATCTGTTTCATCAACAAAATGAAGGTGATCATTGTTGCTTGGGCACGTGAGTTTGCGATGGAAGTTGGTCTCCAAGAAACTGTTGTGGAGATCAAAAGGAAAATAGAACAGTTTCTGGGTATACCAGTTGCTTCACAAGCTCTCTGTGTATCTGGTTGGGAGCTAGTTGATGGATTAGACATGGAAGATTATCCAATCGTCAGTGAAGGCACCAAAATCGACTTGACCATTAAATCCGTACTCCCTCCATTCAACCATCCTGATAAAATCCACATTACAGTAAAATTTTCGGCTAGACAGATCGATGTAGAAGTGGATAGAGCAGAAACAGTTCGTAACCTAAAAGAGAAAATTCACATAATTGACGGCACACCCATCAAAAGAATGTCATTATTCTTTTCTGGGGTAGAGTTGGATGAAGACTTTCGCAATCTAAGAGAATATGGAATACGCGAATCTTGTGAAATTATTGTGTACCTGAAAAATATGCATCGGCTGAGCACTAGGGACGATCCTCCGCCTAGAAGCCTATGCGTAGTTGTGCAAACTTCTTCTTGCTTGCTTAACGCGGCGAGTATTCCATTGGAATTGACGGACACTAGTACTGTTAGTGACTTAAGGCAGCTGCTTCTGAGCAGAAAAATTCTTCCACTTGATGATTATTTGTTCATACACAAGCAGAGGATTATGCGCGACTATTGTAGCCTCCGACTGCATGGTGTGGAAAATGGGGATTTGATTTATGTTTTCCAGGGGACTGTGAGTGGTACTGGGTATTGAGATTCAAACAGTTTAGCTTTCAAGATTAGATAAATTTGAAACTGTGATGCAAATTATACACACCAGTTGTTCGACGAAAGTCCCCATTAATTTGCATAATTAGATTTTATCAGCTTATGAATGCGATTGATCCAATCGCGTACGCATATTAGCGATTAGAACAAATAATACCAAGATTTGAAGACATTAATTAATTGATCCCCGGCAACATGGTTGACGTGTTAGAATTAATCAATATTTCTAAAGCAAACCTACAGAAACACCAAATGAAAAGCACTGTTCTGTTCATACAGGGGAGGCAGACTACCCAATAAAACAATCAGACGAAGTGAACACAAGATGATGATTAGATCCATCATCAAGTGGATTGAAGAAGAGATATATATGAGACCCATCATGAATTCCACAGTCAACTAAAGAGGCACCATCTTCATGATCTCCATTAATCACGTAATCGGAATGGCATTGATTCTTGTTCGGAATCAGGATCAGACGATCATGAGGAAGGTTTTGCTGAACTCCAATTTCTCGCTTGAGATCGGCTACCGTGGCATCATTTCCCAGTTGAATGTAGAAGAGAGTTCCCGTCAATATCTCCACCACCACCCTCATGGCAGGCTGTCTGTATATAATTGTTCATCAAAATGTTCCAATGAAGGGAAATATTTTTAACAGAGATTGATTTATTTATTTTGCATTATTAGGGAACCAAAATTAAATTTGTCATTAATAGGTGTTTTGAATCAGTCAAAGTAACCGAACAGAATAGCTATTTTATTGCCTTTTTTGTTTCCTGCAGCATTAATCCATCATGGATTCCAGAAGTAATGAATTTGCATGCTTTCTGCAAATCTTAGATCTGGTCAACAAAAAATGAAATAAATTCGGTACATTGCAGTAAACACAAATCAGCTTATTTTTGAATAACATAAGATGAATTTTCAGGGTTGCAACACAAGGACTCATCGAACATTATTGGAGTTTCCATTAATACTGTTTTCTCCAAACAAGTTGTACGTTTGAACCGTCGTAAACATAGTAAGTTAGAAGACGCTGATCATCGCGCATCTGATAGTTTAAGCGCCAGAGAGTGATATGTTCAATTGCAATGCCCCACGATTCACTAATTCTGTTCTTCAAGTCGAGTACAGTGTCCATTTGGTTCACTTTCAAGGCAAAATTGAAAGCTGGAGAAGTTACAGTTATGCTCACGTCCATTTCTTCCGCCATATTCTGCTCAATTTGAAGAACAATCACTGCCACAGGTCCAAAATTGCAGTCGGTCAGGGTCGAAGCGTCTTCTTGTAACTTGGAATTTTGGAATACTAGCGTTTGTCGAGCCACCGGAACACAAGTGCAGTCTTTGATCTTCTCTTTCAGTTCAACAATTGTAGCGGATTTTGGAATCTCTATCAAGAACCTCACTACTTTCTCTCCTTCTACCACGCATGACACGGTGTCCATAGCGTCCAGTTCCAACTACAATTTAACTAATATATGGAAATATTCAACTAATAATACAAAAATAAAACATAATTAACGTGACATCAAAACAAAACTCATGACAACTACCCAATACATATCACACGAATCTCGGTTTTTTCCCCCTTTCAAAAGCCCATTATACATTTCATGCCATTCACGTTGGGGGATTTGGCATTATTAAATTAACTTTAAAGGATTAACCGGAGCTACGGATGAGAATGGGTTGGGCAGCCCGTTTGAGACCCGGTTCAAGCTCGACTCGTAAAGTAAAAGAGTCGAGCTCGAACCTGACATTAATATTGAGCCTGTTTGGGGTTTAGGCCCAAATAGAAACAGAATCAGGCATCAACTTGATTCATAAATACATGACAACTTGTAAATTCAGACTCCCAATCAACTTCAAGCAGCTTTACCTCATGCTCAGATTCAGGAACAGCACTCTCTGACCCTGTTACTGTGATATCACAGCTGATCGCATCTGTAACATGTGGGATGATTGCTGAAGAAGATTGAATGCTGGATGGCATGCAATAGGTCAAATCCACAGATACCAAAGGCACAGGTTCAAACCCGGTCCAAGCTCGGCTCGTAAAGTAAAAGAGTCGAGCTCGGCCCGACATTAATGCTGGATGGCATGCAATAGGAAAACCCATTATCAATGATTCAACATTGTCTAGTACCCACTCAGAGGGTCAAGAGGGTCTTCTTCGCTTGTGCAACTTTATTTTGGCTGTTAATTATAGCCAAGACAAAACGAGGACAAAAATTGAGAACCCACTAGTCAATGAACAATATCAAACAAAATTTGGGCCCGACTAAGATCAAAGCATATTCAGGCCCATCTGACTTTTTTGATAAACATTTGGGGCCCACGAAATTGTCTACACTAATTATCTGTACTTAATTGTCAAATATGTGGAAATTGATACACCACCACCACCACTCACCTGACAGCAGACACCAACCCAGAAGCAATCACAAAATGGACGTACAAATGTCCCAATCATTTATTTTTAAATTTCACCTTTATTGGATTATTATATAAAAAATATCTCTCATATTTATTCATTATAGTAAAATATATTTTCTAATATAGTCTTATCCGTAAAATGTAAATCTCTATATATTTTTTTCTCTTCATTTTAGTCAAGTCAACAACTTTATTTTCATACATATCGTTTTCATTAAATGTGCGCAAAAATAATATTACATCTCATATGTATTATAAAAAGTCAAATCATCATTTACGTTAATAAAATATATATTTCAATATAATCACATCAATAAAATATATATTTCGTTATAATTTTGTAACTTTTGTTGATCATAAAAAATGAACCATTGTGGTTGTTAAGTGTTCCAACTAACTATCAAAGTTGGACTAAAGCAACTACCATTCTTCTTCATACTTTCTTTGTCTCCCACTCCTGCTTTCAAATCTCCAGTATCTTTTTCTTCCCCTACATATACAATTTCACACCAACCCAATAGTGGTATATCTTTGATCTTATTTTCGGCGTACTACAAATGGCTGACTTGGATGGCTCTTCTGAAGATGCCTATGGGGATTCCAAATCAGGTATTCTCTTCTTTCTACATGGGCCGGAATATCTGTCTGAATAAATTGTGCTTTTTTCTTGATTGACTAAAAGGAGGGTTTTTTTTACTACAGAGGGATCCAGTGAAGGCTGTACACTTGAGTTCCCAGAGGATGAGGAGACCCTTGTTATTAGAATGTTCAATTTAGTTGGTGAAAGGTGGGTGGCTAGTCTTTCTCATATTTAATTTGGTTTCTTCCACTTTGTATTTCTTCTAATCCTTTTTAACTTGCGAAAGTACATATATGATGATGAAAGTCTGATTCTTCAGGTGGTCTCTCATTGCTGGAAGGATTCCTGGAAGAACAGCAGAAGAAATCAAAAAGTATTGGACTTCAAGATACTCTACAACCCAATAGGACATGAAATTGATACTTATATTATATGTGTAATTGCAGTTTTGTGAGACTGGGGTTTAGCAAAAATTTCAAGTTTGGTCATATGGGGCTCTGCCTTTTGTATTATTTTTCTTGTTCTTGTTTTGCTTAACCGAAAGAAATTGGTGTGGCTGGCCAGTATGTGGTGTTCTGCATATTAAAAGATTGTATATAATCCATCATTGTTTGATTCTAAAAGAACAATATATGGGGGTCTTAATTTATGAGTCGAGAATAATCTATTCAGATCCAAATGCCAAATGGAGGGGAGAAATTAAAAAATATTCGAGTAGTGAAAAAATTTACACATTTATGAAATACAACCAAAAGGAAAATATAACAAACAATGATCTCAATTGTAGACAATATAACAAAAAACACAAGAACTCCATTGCGATAGAGAAATGAGAAGAAAAAAATATCTAACATAAAACATGACACGATACTCGATTTCATATGCCTAGACTTGAATACAACAAAATTGGAAGCGGCGATGTAAAAGGGGAGGGCGTGCTCCGCAGGAACGTGCTTAGCCACTGTTTCTTGCTCATGTTGTTGCGTTAATGAGAGGACGAGAGTGATAATTTATACCTTAAAAAATAGAGGATTAAAACTAAGTCGAATGCTAATAAAACTTGCACCAACTGGAATATATGTTAGTTTTCTGGCCCGGAATACAGTTAGATTTCAACAAACCCGTGGAGTCGATTCCGGTTAGCCCAACTTGTCAAAAGTATGCCCATTTTGTCAATGAAGCCCAAATTATAGCCCGTGATGCCGCTTGAAGTGTATGGGGCGGTTGGGCACTAGAGTGCAAAGATGGTCCGTCATCTTCAAAAGAAACAATAAAGAAGATGGAGATTTGTGATTTTCCTTCCATGGATACGTGAAAAGATAATTATCATAAGAAGATTCTCAATCTCCTCGAAGTGCTAAATTCCTTGTCCTAGCCTCCTAGGCATTTGTCAATACACATTTTCAAAGCTTCACTTCCGCTGGACAACTCATTGATCATAAAAAAATTCCCCATTTTTTTGACTCGAAAAATAAAGTTAGACGTAAATTATGTGTTCAAAATCAAAAATAAATATTTTGTTTGTTTTAAAATCAATTTGAATTCAAATACAACAAATTTTATACGAATCTTAATCCGAGTTGGATTATTACCTGATTCACTTATTTATATTTAAATCAACTCATATGAAGTTAATTATATACGTTATCCAATCATACAAATATTTCATAAACAACAATGTTATTAGACTCAACCGATCTGGAACCCTCTTTTTTCCCCTCGTAACCAAAGGTCCCAAACAACAACCCCCACCAATTCCACACTTCCCCAAAACAAACAAACCACCGCCCTTCAAACTTGTAATTCTCCATGACGTACAGCAAGCCAATCCTCTACAGTCAAATTAAAGCCTGATATATATATATTTTTGGCATACACGGCATTCACAGTGTGCTCTGCCAATTGAATTTGCGCATTTAATTTTTGTTATCCGCTTGAATGTAGTTTTCCTGATAGGAACTCCACGGCAGAGAAGATAGGATTTTTGTTTTTGGCCTCGGGAGTCTAAATTCCAGACTCTTATAACCGCTTTGCATCGTCACTGCCATAACCCTATCTATCCCCCCACGATAAATGGAAAGAATCAGCAAAACAAAACTATCCCCTCCTTACGCTGTCCACACTTGTCCATGCCTAAACCTGCCACGTGGGAAATGAAAGTGGACAATAGCATGAAAAAGTGCTATCACATTACGTGCCTGGACATGCAGATCCCAGTGGACAAGTTTCATCCATTCTGGAGATAACCAAAATCAACAACATTTGTTAATAGTATTAGATAAGGGAAATGCTTGGTTGCTTAGGGTGGAAAAAAAATCGATTTTGGATTACCCAACATAAATTATTGATGAAATATTTGCTTGTCCGAACTCCGAGCTCAAATTTTAAACATATAATTTATGTTTAAATTTAGTTTAATTTGGATCATATTTTTTCCCTATTTTTTACTCTCGTTTTAAACTTCTTCTAGCTGACATATTGAATATTTAAGGATCTTACATATGCATTTATAATAAATCGGTATCCGAAATGTCACATACATCTGTGTTCATAATCAATCAGTATCCCAAATACCACATGCATATAGATGATAACTGCACCGTCGAAAACTTATTGGTCTTTTTCCCCTTATCCACAACTGCATCAGTTTTTTTTTATACATTCACAAGGGGGTGTGAATGTGATCCCCTCTCTGGTTATAAATTGACTAATTGAGGGCTGGAGGAAACATAACGTTAACTTCTCTGAGTTATTTGTACACTTTTTTTTCTACATAAAAAAAATATAGATTTCTTGCCATGGCTGCTGCATCTTTCTCAGTGCCTTCAATGGTAAGCCCAACCCCATAGGTCTAATTTGTTTTATTGATTTCATATTTTGAAAAATTTGGATTGTTTTGAGAGTTTAGCTTGTTTGAATAGTGAAAATGGAGCTATTTCAGAAATTTTTAGGAGCTTGTTCAATCGGCTTTGCATGAAAGCTATACAAAACAGAGTACAAGGGTTTCAACTACGATAGAGAAAAAACTTGCAATTTTTTAATGTTAACTTTATTTTAATTCGTTTTCTTAGTTTAGAAAATTTAATTTAAATGAAATCTGAATGATCCAAATGTTGTTATGAACAGATAATGGAAGAAGAAGGGAGGTTTGAAGCTGAAGTTGCAGAGGTGCAAGGATGGTGGAACTCTGAGAGGTTCAAGCTAACCCATCGACCATATTCGGCAAGAGATGTTGTGGCTTTAAGGGGAAGCCTTAGACAGAACTATGCCTCTGATGAATTGGCCAAGAAACTCTGGAGAACACTCAAGACTCACCAAGCCAATGGTACCGCGTCAAGGACTTTTGGTGCACTTGATCCAGTCCAGGTGACTATGATGGCCAAACATTTGGACACAATTTATGTCTCTGGCTGGCAATGCTCCTCCACACACACCAGCACAAATGAACCAGGTCCAGACCTTGCTGATTACCCCTATGACACTGTCCCGAACAAGGTCGAGCACCTCTTTTTTGCTCAACAGTACCATGACAGGAAACAAAGAGAGGCAAGAATGAGCATGGGCCGTGAAGAGAGGGCTAGGACTCCCTATATTGATTACTTGAAACCAATCATTGCTGATGGGGATACTGGCTTTGGAGCCACTACAGCGACTGTAAAACTGTGCAAGCTCTTTGTGGAGCGCGGCGCTGCTGGTGTTCACATTGAGGACCAGTCTTCTGTGACCAAAAAATGTGGTCACATGGCCGGAAAAGTACTTGTTGCTGTTAGTGAACATGTTAATAGGCTTGTAACTGCAAGGTTACAGTTTGATGTGATGGGAACTGAGACGGTCTTGGTAGCACGAACTGATGCGGTCGGGGCTAATTTGATCCAATCCAATGTGGATTATAGAGACCATCAGTTTATCTTGGGTGCCACAAATCCAAACCTTAGAGGGAAACACTTGGCTTCTCTTTTAGCAGAAGCAATGGCTGCTGGTAAAACCGGAGCTGAACTTCAAGCAATTGAGGACAATTGGCTTGCAATGGCGCAACTCAAGACATTTTCTGAATGTGTTGTGGATGCAATCGAGAGTATGAATGCTCCAGATGATGAGAAGAGGATGAGAATGAATGAGTGGATGAATCATTCAAGCTTTGACAAGTGTTTGTCCAATGAACAAGGAAGAGCGATAGCTGAGAGATTAGGGCTTAAGAATCTGTTCTGGGACTGGGACTTGCCTAGAACCAGAGAAGGGTTTTATAGGTTCAAAGGATCTGTAATGGCTGCAGTCATTCGCGGCCGTGCTTTTGCTCCTCATGCTGACCTTATTTGGATGGAAACTGCTAGCCCAGACATGGTTGAGTGCACTAACTTTGCTGAAGGCGTGAAATCCGCGTGTCCCGAAATCATGTTGGCCTACAATCTCTCACCATCATTCAATTGGGATGCTTCAGGAATGACTGATGACCAAATGAAGGAGTTCATTCCTAGGATTGCTAAGTTGGGGTATTGTTGGCAGTTCATAACACTTGCAGGTTTCCATGCTGATGCACTGATTATCGACACTTTTGCGAAAGACTTTTCCAGGAGGGGGATGCTGGCTTATGTGGAGAAGATCCAAAGAGAAGAAAGGATCAATGGTGTTGACACACTAGCTCATCAAAAATGGTCTGGTGCAAACTATTATGACAGGTATCTCAAGACTGTTCAGGGAGGCATATCTTCCACTGCTGCTATGGGAAAAGGCATGTCATTTTTCCTCGTAATCTTCCTATACATTGCATATCAATATCAAATCAAATCCAATTCAATAATTTGTTTTAATTTGTCCAATTTGCAGGTGTGACTGAGGAGCAATTCAAGGAGAGTTGGACTAGGCCAGGAGCCACACAACTGGGTAATGAAGGCAACATGGTTGTTGCCAAAGCAAGAATGTAGAAAGGTCTAAGCTTTGAATTTATGGTCATTCCAGTTTCTAAATTATGGATCTGGAGGGTAAATAAAGTGTGGCAATAAACTCAATAGATGATTATGGGCAATTTTTGGCCATGACTACTTGTTTCTTGCATTTATGAAACCTGGCTACCAATTCGAAATTGTGTATCCTATATGCATTTCCATTTCAATTTCAGTCTTGAAGAGCTTTTATTCTGCTTGGATTTTGAACTCCTCAATAGTTTGATCTTGTTTGTTTGTTTCAAGTTGATGAGTAAGCTTGTCAATTACTCAACGAATATTTTGCCACATTTAAGGATAGATGGATGGATCATTAAAAAAAAAAAGAACTGAATAGATAAAAAGAAAACCATGTGGCAAATCACCCAAAAATTTTCAAAATTAATATGTGCATTTGGATGAGAGTATGTTTGGCAGCGTATAAGCTGTTAATTTACTATGAGGAGTATGTAAATAATAAAATAAAACTATTGAATTTGAGTTTTGTTGGAAAGAGTTTCATCGTTGAGTTCGAATATGTAATTTTTTTCAAAATCTAATATATATTTTGAAAGATAAAATGACAAATATGTGAGAGAACGAGAATAATAAAACAAATTGATGATTTTTTTTTATATGTAACTGATGTGATTATTGACCAATAGAATTAAACTTCTAAACTAGCTTATAAGCTTCAACCAAACTCCCAATATTCGAGAAAAGATAGTCAACACTTTACATCATATAAAAGGAAAAAGAAAAAAAAGAGCAATTAAGAAGAGGATGAACCGACCCATTTGATTTTGAAATTTTTCAAAAACCCAGGAATTGCAGCCAGCCAACAATCTTGAATCTCCCTATGCGAGCCCAATTGGCGGAATTTGAGGCCTGGCTCAATAAGCCCAGACAATGGTGCTTCGAAGACGATGAGGACTTAGTTCTAGTTGTTAAATAATGGTCCAAGCCCAACAATCTCTCTTTCCTTTTTTTTTTTTCTTCCTTTTGGTTGAACAGCCTTACCACTGCTCTCCATGGCCCACAGAGAGAGCCCAAACCGAGATTGTGATTTATGGGTGCCATTTTGTCTTTGCATTTATTTATTATTCATGTTTCTGAGTTATATAAATATATCTCTCTCCTTTATTAGAAAAGCTATCTCAACTCCTGCAAGCACAACAAAAATCCAATGAACGTTCTTTTTCTTGTTTTGTCTTGATTGATGGAAGAGGAGGAGGAGTCATCTATGAATTCATCTATAAGCAAAGATGTCGTCTCTTCTAATGAAGAGAGTGGTTGGACAGCTTACTTTGAAGACTCGTCAGATGAGCACAGTGATTTTTCCTCAACCAGTTGTTTTGGTAGCTCTTCTATGGTCTCTGATGCTTCTTCTTATCCTGCACTTTTGAAATCTTGTGAGGAACGTGAAGATGTTAATAATAATATTGTTCCATATTCTTCAATACCCAAGAAATTAAATCTCAAGAAATCAAGAGCAAAGGAGATAATTTCTCACGTTGATTTGGAAGACTCTGCTAGCTCTCCTGTTAATAGTCCCAAGGTCAGTCTGTAATCGATCACTTAGTCTTAATTGATTTCCCTCTTAATTAATGTTAATAGTTTTACAAAACTGATTCTTTTTCTATTAGGTTAGCGATCTTAGACCGACTGATCCTCTGAATCCCAGAAAGGCAGCTGATGACCATAATATGTGTACGTCTCTGGTAAGAATTAGTTGGTTTATTTTTTACTATTTCATTTTCATTAATTACAATTAGTTTTCAACGGTTTACCAAACAGCTAGAGCTTAGTATATAATATGGGTTTGTAGGAAAAGGGCGGAACAGGCACTTCAGAGCAAGTTTCAGGTCTACAGGAAGAGACAAGGTGTGAAAGGAATAATGGTTATACAAATTTGAAGAAGAAGAAGCCTGGTTGCGTTTGGTTCCCATGTCCTTTTTAGTTAACCACCTTGGTTGAACATCGTTTTACTTTTATTATTATATTAACTGTCATAACCTATATGTATAAATATGTGTATGTATATTCTCAGGCGATGATGATCCATGCCATGCATATATATATTGTCAGACTATATATATGTGTGTGTAATGAAAACTTCTGTTCATCAATAATGAGGATGAGGACATGATCTTCTTCAATTATATATATATATGGTATATTTCAGCGACGAATATAAAATAGTACAAATTTTATTCGGAATAATGGCAATCTAGTTTATCATCATCATGTGTCGAATTTTGGCTCATTTTATCCCGTTATCAGTTGATAAAGATATCTGAGCGCGGTCGAGTTTAAATTTATATCTAATATCCAAAATGTAAACTTGTATATATCATTTTCAGCTGAGACAACCACAAAATTCTTGGGAGTTAATGACAATCTAACTTCACTAATCAAACAATGCATGTCTATAGTTTCTTGCATTTCATCCGTTGACCCCACACAATTATGCAATTAATTTATCCAATAATCAATATGCTAATCCAAATTTCATTAAAATAAAATATTTTATTGAAGATTTTGAGTGGGTATATGAGAATCACAACAGAATCCTAAAGGATGTAATTAAGGTTCCTTGTACCCTTCAGAGTAGACAATTTTAAATATAGCAATGATAAGAGAGAAAACAAGGGTTAGCTAGATTATCTTTCACCTCTTGCAGGACATTCATTTAAATTATTCAGAAAGAGCTGCCATGGAAAGACCCCTCCATGTGCACAGGCATTAAAGGCTGGTGATGAATTCACAGGGAACCAGACTTTTTTTATATATAATTTAAGAACATTCAACTAATATATATATATATATATGAGATGACTCTTTCTACTTATTTTATTTAATTAAAGTGGGATTAAGATGTTGTAGTTATGCTTTTTCTGCCTAGTATTGGCCTTGGCCGGTGTTAATTAAATTATTCACCAACTAATGTGCAACTTAGGCAACTTTTCCAAATTTAATTATCTAAAGTTAATTAATTTAAGCTTCAATCATGTCAATACTATGTAAACTTATAATATTGTCTGTTTGATGCTGAATTGAGACTCTATCCCTAAAGCTACGTCGTCTGTCATCATATTGCAAGGCATAATTGATGGATTGTGTCAACTTTAGAATAAAACTGTCTGCTTGAGTGTTGTTTTGATTATACATTTGAAAAGTAACTAATATGAGAATGACTCTTTTTTTTCCTGTTTACAAATCAAATATTGTGACTGCATGCACTTCGAAATTGCTTATATAATCTCTTCAAATAATGATTTTCCAAGACTAAACTAAAAGTTTTGGAACAATATTCTTCGCCTAATACCTAATTAGAGAATTCTATTTTTGGTTATTTTTTAACTTGCATTTTGAACGATTGACATTAACGGCCTAAATTTAAATCTTCAGTCTCGTGCATGAGTGTAGGAATTTGTCATCTGATGACAAGATAAGTTGGGTCAACATTCAGGATGTGGCCACAAAATTACTGCTCCAAATAAGAATCGAACTCATAACATACGGATTTGAAATCAAGCTCGGAATATTCTAAATCTATAATGCTTGATTACAGAAAAATTTGGCAATTGAGTTATCAGCCAAGTGGTTGAGCTGGTTATAGACGGTGGGCGCATATGAAGTTTTCTGCTGTATGTAAAATTTCCATGAAGTTTTCTGCTGTTGATTAATTTGGACAGTAGCTAGCGGTACGTGCCACAAGCAAATCAAAAGTAGTAATTATTAAGATAGTTGGATTTGGGCAATAATACAAACAACTTGTTTTGCTTGGATAACCATTGTTGTCTAATCTGATAACCAAATCCTGTGAACCCAATTGCCTTCTAAATTAATCAATTAATTAGTGTCAAGTTTGGTAACCAATCACATAGTTAACGACCACTCATGATGATGTGATTTCAACAATATTAGCTCTCTCTCTCTCTCTCTCTCTCTCTCTCTCTCTCTCTCTCTCTCTATATATATATATATATATATATATATATATATATATATATTCTGTGTGGTGGTAGATAATATGTCATCTTAATCGAGTATATTATCAAAAGATTGAACAAGCCATATGATCTATCATGGTCATTAAGGTCTAGCTATTTCATATAGTCTAATCACCCTAATCAACTGCTTCTCTAGACAAAGCATATGATTCTTTTTACATTATGATACTTACAAGATTCATTTATTGGAATGGGATTCACATTCACTAGAACTGCAATCACCATATCAAATGGACCCTGACTGCGACCATAATTGTACTCTCTGCACATGTTTGGCTTTACTTTTCAGAATATTTAATGCCAGTTTATTACCACACACACATATATTGTACTTTATATATAAAAACGAATGGCGTGATGTCATATCCATAATGTTTCCCTTCTCATTAGTGTACGAGTTACTTGTTTGTGTTTGGCATGCATGGAGGCTGTGGTAGAGATTGCAAGTTCGTGGATTATAAGTTAAAATGAAAGTGCAATTTTATTGAAGTGATCGCTAGTGTCTTTATGTACACAAACAGCCACCAATACCATAGAGTAAATAATGTGGAGGTGACATAGCCACGGGCGAGTGAATTAAAGTACTACTGACCTTGACAACCTATAAAGTCACAATGAATTCCTTCCCCTGCGTCCACTCCCCCCACTGTAAACTAGCACTGTATTATCCGCTTTAAATTAATTATACAGTTTTTATAGGTATATCTAATTCGCACGATTTTTTTAATCATGTTATTTAATAATAGTTAGATTCGGAAAAAACAACTTGATTGTGTGAAGAAGAGTACTGAGTCTTTCATATAAGCAATATTGCTTGGGTTTTACCTAAAAGATGTGAAGCTGGCTGGCTTGCACGAACGTGTGTTTGGGGGTGTGGACTCAGCCTAACATGTACTTACTGCAACCCAAAAATGAATGCTAGCTCTGCGCGATTCACGGGGATCAAACAAATTACTATGAAAATGGGGGGTTTTAAAATCATGGCCCACAAAGACAGGTAAATTAATCATTAAGCAATGTGTGTGTGTGTATGTATGTATATATATATATATATATTTTATTATATTTCTATGTGTTTGTGTTTATTATTTCAATCAATTAATTAATCAGTAATGGACTGATGAATTGCATTTGGACAATTGGACCCATATACAACACTTGCGAATTCTAACCCTAGAACTCTCCACATGTTGTATTTATTCTACAGTTAGATAGATTCAAACTCTTTGACACAAAAAGGAAAAATAATGAGAGAAATCAGGTATATTAGTGAAGGACGGCAGTTGAATGTTTGACTTGAGGACGTACTGCTGTCTTATTTTCTTGGCAGTCTATTCCATGCAAAGCTAAATTGTCTAAATGCAGATTCAAGAGGGCACATGTTGTCCTTTAATAGTCATTAATGACGGGCACTTTTTTGTATGTACTGCTCCTTCAGAAGCCACCCCCAGAGTCCTACTCATTTGATTGCAAACATGGTCTACCCTCAGCCTCACACCTCTCCCTCTCCACCCGCAAATACATATTCGATGCAAATGTAAAATATTAGAACTTGGGATAATCTGATTATCATCTCATGGGATCACTTGGGTATTTTCTTGATTAGTCAGTAGTAACTGGATCAATAACCCCAAAATTCATTTGGGTGTCCAATTTTGAAAACTAGTTTTGAAAGAAGAAAAAAAAGATTTTTGAAAATTAAAAACTGAAAACATGAAAATGCAGTTTTGACCAATTTTCAGAAAATTTCAATGGTATTATTGTAAATAATGTGAACTTTATTTTAATTTTTTTTCTTTCCTCTCTCCTCAATTTCATTTTCATATTTTGGATTTCCAAAAACATAATCAAATAACACAAATCAAATGAATTTTAAACATTTTTTTACTCCTAAAAATAGTTTTTGGAAATTATACTCAAAATCGTTTTTAAAAACTAAAAAAAAAACGTTTTCCAATTTGTATGTTTCAGTCTCTCCTCAATTTCAATTTCATGTTTTTGGATTTCCAAAAACGTAATCAAATAACACAAATCAAATGAATTTTAAACATTTTTTTACTCCTAAAAATAGTTTTTGAAAATTATACTCAAAATCGTTTTTAAAAACTAAAACAAAAACGTTTTCCAATTTGTATGTTTCAGTCGGGTCTAAGTATACCCTACACATTTATTGGAGAAGGTATTATGAGAAAATTTGAATCTAGGGTCCATTTCGATTTTCGATTTTGTTGTATGAGTTTGCTTTTGGTTATTATGCTTTGTAATTTTTCAATTGTATGGGTTATTATACTTTTGTATTTACTAAGTCAGTTCAATGAAGGATTTTCTACTAATAACAGCAAATTGTTTTTGTGTGAGAAATTTATCTCTGTTTTAATAATTCAGTATTGGCACTCGATTTGTACGTTTATCAGACCATAAAAACGGTACAGTTCTATCAAAAAAAAAATGGTACAGTGTAATTGAATATCTATTCTACATAATTACTCATCTTTTCTTTTTATTCTTCGTTTTTAAAAAGAGATATTATTTCACAAGGTGGAAGAACGACCTTTCTTTCGAATGCTCACAATGGAGGACTAAGCCTAACACATAAAAAATGAACTTCATCCAACAATAGAGAAAGCCAACACAAGAAAAACAAATATAAGAAAGATACTCCAACAAAAAGCAAAATTAAAATCTAAAATATCTCACAACAGGGATGTCCATATAATCCATTCGAAGTATATCATTTGCTTTAGCAAGAAGATCAAAGAGCCTGTAATAAGAAACGGACAAATTATTTTGGAAAGCTTAAGTAGCCAACAAGTCGGCCCAGACCAATTTTAAAGGTTGAACTCAATTATTATTGGAATCATGATTTGACATGGATAAATCGGCTAGCTAATCAAGTTGTGCTCTCCTGTTTGTTCCGAGAATGTTTAGCACATATCTTTGGCTACTTCATTTTTTGTTTAGAATAAAAGCATGAAAGATTAAATGGTGCATAAACTATGACGTCAAACAGTCAACTTCTGCTACCTGGGTCGATACGGCCCATTTCTGCTTAACCCGCTTCGGCCTTTTAATCTGGCTCCAGCATTTAGGGCCCAGATACATTTTTTGGCGGAGGGGCCCATTTCACAATGCACATCTGCTGGACTACAATTACAGGATCCAAAAATTGTGCAACTTAAATGTGGCCCACGAAGAAAGGAAAGGTTCAATGAGGCCAAAATGGGTTGACAAACCTTGGAATTATCTTAAGGTGGCTCCAGAAATCAGAACCCAGTATTATATTTTTCCGAAATAGGCCCATTGGGCTCATGAGATCAACTTAAACGAGCCCATATATAAAAAACAGATTAGGTTTGACCAATTGAATCACATCACCAGTCACATAAATGGCAACTGAAACGACTATTTGCAGAAAGGAAAGGGGAGAACAGTCGAACAGATAAGGTCAATTCCACTGGATTACTGCTCCAGAGAGAGAGAGAGAGAGAGAGAGAGAGACCCCCCTTGACTTAAATGACATCGTTGTGGTTTTTTGACCTCTTCATCATCATAAGGCGAGACTCTTTCTGTCTGTACAAAAATTTCATCTTTTCTATTTCTCTGAGTCAATAATAACTTCTGAGAACCAACTTGTCTCTGCTCTCAGGTCCACGAAAACAACAGGATACCCAATGACAGATACTTTCCTCATGTCACCGTGGTCCCCCATAGCCTATATCCTTGATCCAATCGCAATCTCCGATACAATCGGAAATGTACATATATACATATATATGTGTGTGTATATATGTATGTATGTATATATTAGTTAGTAACGCAAATACACGGTTCACAAGATATATACAATGGATATCATAGAACTTGTGTATCAGAAATCCATTCCCTAAACGAATAAAGTAACAAAAGGTCAGCACTCAAGGAATTTATGGTCACAAGAGCTGTGGATAAAGATGTGATAATATTAATAATAGAGTATTTCAAGTTTGATTATTAATTAAATATTTTGCAGTAGCAAAGACAAAGACTGATGGTGTAAATGGTTCCACACATTACTACATGAGGTCCTTAATTGGCGGAGTGAGACATTCATAGTTCATACATACATTCTCTAATTTATTAGCTTGTCATTATTTCCTACATAAAATTGACCTTTCAATATATACAAAAGATTTCTGCTATAAAGTCATAGAATGAGGTTTAACTTATGGAGTCTCAGATATTTTTTTAACTTGTAAACATTATAGTTATATTTTGATCGGTTTTATAAATCCAACGATAATTTTTTGATATCGTATCAAATGATATATCGTTGGATTCGTAAAACCGATCAAAATATAAATATATTTTTTAATTTTTTTTAAATAATTTGAATTCTAAAAGTGATCCCAAAAGTTATTACCACATTTTAGAATCTCAAAAGTATATTTTGAGAGAAATATTCTATATATATATATACACACAACATTTATTGATGCTGCTAGCAGTGTGCTCGTCTGTTCTCAATTCCTTGAATTTGGGGCAACACATCATTTATGTGCATATCAGTCATCAACTTTTTATATGGTGATACTGATACCTCCATAAGCCTCCAAAATACTCATGAGTTGCAATCTCTGTAAGTAAATCAAGCTCCAAGGGCAACTAGAGTTGCAATCTCATCTACATTTTTTCAATACAAACTGTACAGTTACTTTGTTTACCCAACTCTTTCATGTACTCGTATTAATTACCATATCTTAATTATATATCGTGGTCTAAAGTGGTGCATTCTAGATTTTAAAATCTCTAATTTATATTTATATATATACAAAAACTGGAGTTAACTTTAATGGGATGAAAACATGGTCCTACTCCTACCGTTATCTGTTTCAATTAATTCCATGAAGAATGCATACTGTAATGACGAAGTGGAATGTATAATTAATAGATCTTATAAATTCCAAAATGCATGAGACTGTTGTGTTCTCTTTTCAATTCTCTTGACACTTGAGACATATTAATTAATACAAATCCCTCTAATTTATTTATTTTTGATATATAGATTGTTCGGTGTCCGTAGTTAATCTCACAGCGACTAATTAAATCTAGACCTAAGAACTATTTTCATTCGTAAGATTAAAACTCGAGATTTTATTTAAGTGGAATAAATACTGTGCCACTTAATTATTTGGTAGAAGAAGTTTGATACTGATGATAATATCTTACTTTTCAAAAGGAGACATGGACCGTCTGATCATTTGATCAGCTCACTGTTTTGATCTTTGATTTGGGCCTTTGATGTGTGCTCCATATACAATTCAATATGGTCCGGATATTGCTTATAGCTTATAGCTTATAGCTTATAATGGGTAAAGAAGCGAAGGGTCATAATGGGCCATGGAGGCCCATTATGTATGATGAGCTGGCATCACATGGGGTTCAGACTGTTCAGTTGCCTACCTTCATCGACTGATTATAATAAGATGTCGCGATTTACATGCCAAAGAACCCACGATGCCGTGGGCATGTCACACACACACTTGAAAATTTCAAAAAAAATATATAAATGGTCAAAACGACAATGCATTACCGTCGTTCGAGATAGCCCTCGTTCTCCGAGAAGGTCCGTATAAATTCTCTTAAATAAAAGAGTGGAGAGAAGAGTGCCGTGTAGGGGGTGATAAAGTTATATTCGAATCCGGATGAGATTAAATTTTTACATAAATTAAATGTTCAAAATTTAGGTCCGAACATTTTTTTTTAATCATATTTAGTTTTCTTTATTCTGATTTAAATCAATTATAATCTTGAAATACTTATAAATATATCGTAAATATCATATATTGGACCCAGATTGATCCCCTAGCGAGTACCAAGTCAACGTTAGCAGAAATTAACGTCTTAATTAACGACAATTCACAATAACGAAAAATCACCTTTGACCTTTTAGGTTGTCTTGGGAGTTGGGCCCCACAGAAATTCCTTTACGAGTATAAAAGAATACGATGTGTTTGACTTAAGAGAGTAAGACAACGCCAGTCCCACGCGCACGAGTCACGCTTCTTTTTTTTCTCATTCTTTCACTGGAATAGCGTGAAACGGGAAAGTGAGGCGCAAGGCTGGTACCCACACAACATTTAGGGCAATTGTAATGGTTCAAATTTAATGGGCCAACAAAGTTAATGTGTTTTGCTGATGTGGCTGTAATGAAAAATGTGTTTTGTTGATGTGGTTGTATTGAGATATGTATTTTGATGATGTGTATGATGATGTGGCTTGACTTTTTATAATAAAAATGGGACCCAGTCTTGATTTTGGTGGAAATTTGATGGGGATAATATGAAGGATAAGAAAATAGTTGGGTTGGATAATGGTTTTGTATTGGGAGATGTGTTTTGCTGATGTGGCAGTATTGAAATATGTGTTATGCTGATTTGATTGTATTGAGAGTTGTGTTTTTGTGAGATAGATGTGGGACCCAAAAACAAAATTGTTGGGCCATTAAATCTTATACTATTGTGGTTGCTCTTAACGCTAAATTGACCTGGCTTTTCACTACCGGGCCCACTGAAAGATACAAGAGGCGCGTGTGATGCGCTCTCTCTCTCTCTGTGAGTGTTTTTTTTTTTGGGTTCAAAAGGTTCGCAAGTACTGGTAATTTGGTAAATAATTAAATATATGGACAAGGGAGGGAGGGAGGGATGGCATGAACGTAGTAAATGTGGTTTTGCCATGCAGAACCCGCTTGCCTCAGAGACATTAAATTCTCTCGAGAATTCAGAAGGAGGTGGTGTGTAATCTATTCTAATGAACTGTTTGGGCTCTGTACCCGAAGGAATACCATTTCGTACATGGCCGGATTACCCACTTCATCAAGTCATTAATTTTTATAATCTTTAAAAATATATATTATTATTTTTTAAAAGTTATTAATGTATTTTCATCAAAATTACGAGTTGAATGGTTTTTTTTTGTAAAAAATAACTAAAATTTATTCCATTTGATAAACGACTGATATATTTTTTTTAAAAAACCACCACACTGGAGACATTACTATTTAGTATTTACTACGTGGAAAAAAAATTGACCAGAGAATTTTTTTTTTTGGTTTGGGCACAGGTGCTGTTAATTGATGACGTGGAGGTCAAATATGCATCTTTGAATTTTAAAAGGCAATCCATGTTTGTTAAAATTTTTAAGAGGCAAACATGCATCTTTCTGAAATTACAGTTTCTTCATTCTTTTCTTAATTTTCTCTTCTTTTGCCTCCAACATTCCATGGCGAATGATGCGCTGACATTTTTGCACGTAGCATGACCACACACACACACACACATGGATTAAACTCTTCAAGTGTCTGTATCCCAAAATCACTAGAGATAATTCTAACATTTATTGATTTTTAAGATTGAGGTTTTATTGATGACGACGATAGTATTTGTATCCTTTCACCTTCTTGACACTCTTAAATGCATTACAAACAGTTATGATGGATGTTTAGTTATAAAATATTATAGCTTTTAAGAATATTTGTTATAACTGACGTTGATATTACTATATATATATTTATGTCTCCAAAGGCCACAATATTCAATCAATATCGACTAAAGAGCAGTCTCATTTAACTCTGAGAAAATTGTATTTTGTACTTTATCTTTTAGTGGACAGCTAAAATGATTGTATTTCCCACATTGAGAAATTATATAAAAGAACACTCGTACGTATTTTTATTAATCTTTTTTTGGTGCATTTCTACTATTAAAGTAATTGCTTGCTTGTTATGGGAAACCGGAATGGTAGTTGTTTGTTTTGTTCATTTAGGACCTTATATGCAAATTTTTTGGTTAGTACTGAATTGGGATTAATGTGGTAAATTAATAATTCGCTAAATTTATAAGATAATATATATTTTTAATAAATAAATAGGTTGCATTTGATGTATAAATTTATAATTAATCTCCTTATACACAAAATTATATATGCACATTTGTAAAATATGACTCTGCTATGACTTGTTTCTTATTGAAATTGGTGTCTCCCTGGGCCTTATCTATGACATTTATTTGGTATAGTGTTTTCGTATTGTAAGATAAAAATTATTCAATGTGATCCTTGATTTGAGTGCATCTTTGCGTGCGTGAGACATAGAATAATGATAATTTGCGATTCGATAATTAGGTAATAGTTCATGTAATTACAATACACAACACATATATTAAGTTCAATATCAAAGAAAAAAAAAAGAATACTTCAATAAATAAATTTTTCATTAATTAATGTAGATATTAATAAATTACTAATTTATTGATTAAACAATAAATTTTTATGATCCCAAAGTTATTAATTTATAGATGTTTAACTTTATATGTAAAACAAAACTAAATAAATTAATAATCTCAATTAAATAATATTTTTGGTTGGTCTTCACTTGGGACTTATGTGATAAATTAATAATTCGATAATATTAAAATTGAAAAATAAATTCAAATTCTCACATTCTTGTTGGTTATGAGCAAGACAACTAAATTTGATAAGTATGACCCATTATACATGCCTTCAAGCTATATTTACAATACTAGTGTGCAAAAAACACTCCATCCAGTTGTATTTGTATTGTATGTATGTATAAATCATGTAGTTATACGTATGTATCGGAATTTAATTAGGTAATGGCAAATGGAAAGTGTTTGGTAGCCGTCATTTGCACCATACATCTCTCTACCTCGTCCCTCTTAGGGTTAAAATTGAACAACACTAAATACCCAATACATACATAATTACATACACACATATACTCTTTCTCTCTCTTGTCTTGCTGTAGCATTTATGCGCTCTCCCACCATTAATTGCAACTGCACCCTCTCAAGACGCTCTGCAATAACTACTCCTCTCCCTCTTCATCTTTCTTTCTCTCCGCCATAGCCTTTCTTCTTTCTCTTTCATATATCTTTTTTCTCCTTTCTTCTGCCTTGTCTTTTCACTTTCTCCTCAAAAAAACCCATTCCTACTTCCTTACCATATGAGTCTTTACTTACCAAAACCACTAGAGAAATAATTGATTTAAAGATCCAAAGCTTTTTCATTCCATCACCAAAAACCAGATCTCTCAAATATCTGATTATGGTCTGCCCCTTTCACTCTCTCTCGCTCACTCCTTTCAAGTGTTTTTTTTTTGTATAACTTGTGTTTTGCTTGTAGTGTCTCTCTTACACATCTTGCATGATCTCTCTTATGAACAGATGGAGCAGAAGACTGTAAGGAATGTTAGGGTTGATGGTGTTGACTGCTGAGTAGAGCAACATACAAGGCAAAGCTGGATTCTCCGTGATCTTCGTTGGTTACCGATATTTATCGGTTTGTAATATTTCTTTTGGTTTTTTCGGCCAACTCTATCTCTGCTTTTACATTTGGCACGTAAGGAGTATACTGGATAAGGCCTTTCAGACAATCTCATCAAAACCCTATTTTTGCTCTCTCAAACAGCTCTACTATATATATATATATATATTTATATATAGTTAGCACTAGCAAGTTAGAGAGAGTGATAGAAGATCTAGAGGTAAAAGAGGGCTTTGTTGTTAAATATGCCAGCCGGATTAATGATTCCGGTGAGAAACATGCCGTCGATGATGGGGAGTAATGGAAGTATCGGTGAATTTGGATCAGCTTCAAGATTGTCTCTTGGTCAGGTAAGTCTCATCCTGATCTGGTGCTTGTTTTTTATTTGACCTGAAAATCTTCATAGGTCTAATTTTATTTTTTTTAATTATCACTTCGTTTCTGTCTTTTAGTTCTTCATCTATGTATCTTTTAAGGCGTAAAAAAGTGGAGTATTGTGTTTGGGATTTGATCTTACGGTGGTACTAAACTAATTTTTCTACTAAAAGAAAAATCCTTCTCGATATTTGCAAAACCAATTAAACCTTTTTTTAATCTATTCTTTTGCACAGAAGCAGGAGAGAGAGAGAATATTAGACCGGGAATCTAACTAGTCTTCTACTTTTTGTTGTGACATCAAATAGGGTTCTCTTGTTTTTACATTTACATTCTGTTTGTTAGATTGAAAGACAGCTAGCTTGTGCTGTTCGAATCTGAAAGATCTGTAGAATTAATATGTTCTTCCAGGCAAACATGATGGATCCTGGTCAGCTTCACCCACTGGATATGACCCAAAACACATCCGAAATCGAATTCGCTCGACTAAGAGACGAAGACTTCGACAGCACCACCAAATCTGGTAGCGAAAACCAAGAAGGTGGCGCCTCCGGTGAAGACCAAGAACAACAACCACCCAAGAAGAAGCGCTACCACCGCCACACTCAACACCAGATCCAAGAAATGGAAGCGTACGTGACTAGAATTTCAATTTTATTTTTTATTAATTTCTCTTACATTTTATAGAAGTTTTATGTGCTCATCTGTTTTTATTTGACATAGATTTTTCAAGGAGTGCCCACATCCAGACGATAAGCAAAGGAAGGAGCTGAGCAGGGAATTAGGGTTAGAGCCATTACAAATCAAATTCTGGTTCCAAAACAAGCGCACCCAAATGAAGGTAGGTCTTTAATGTTTCTGCATATCTTTAGCCCTCTAATTTGCAATATATGTATACATAATTAATATAATTATGTCTCATTTCTGTTCGTTTTCTTAAATCAAGAGGGCCGTTACAATATCTTCGTCTTCTCTCTCCAGTGTTAATTAAGTTACTTATTAATTGTTTATGGTTTATATATTAGTTATAGTCAAAACCCTACTTAGCATCTTAATAAGTTGATATTATTAAATTCTCTCTATATTTTCTTACAGACTCAACATGAGCGCCATGAGAACTCTCAACTTCGAGCTGAGAATGAAAAGCTTCGATCTGACAATATGAGGTACCGAGAAGCCCTAAGCAATGCTTCATGTCCCAATTGTGGAGGCCCTACTGCCATTGGTGAAATGTCCTTTGATGAACACCATCTTAGGCTCGAAAATTCCCGATTAAGAGAAGAGGTAAATTTTACACTAATAATTAAATGTCACATTCCCTTTTAATTTAAGATTTTAGACTAATTACAACTGTTTTGATCATTTTCAAACTGGCCCTAATATCTTGAAATTGTGATATGTTTTCAGATTGATAGGATTTCTGCTATTGCTGCAAAGTATGTGGGGAAGCCGGTGGCCAGCTACCCTCTTATTTCTTCATCGATTCCTCCTCGTCCACTTGAACTTGGAGTTGGAAATTATGGAGGGCAAGGAGGAATTGGAGGGGAATTGTTTGGAGGAGCTGGAGACTTGCTAAGGTCACTTGGTGCACCTAATGAGAATGATAAGCCTATGATAATCGAGCTTGCTGTTGCGGCCATGGAGGAATTAACGAGGATGGCTCAAATGAATGAACCCTTGTGGATGACTAGCATTGATGGTTCCGCTACAATGCTTAATGAAGATGAATATCTCAGGACATTTCCTCGGGGGATAGGCCCGAAACCTAGTGGTTTCAGATATGAGGCATCAAGGGAAACTGCTGTTGTTATAATGAACCACATTAGCCTTGTCGAGATTCTAATGGATGTGGTAAGCTAGGTTGCACTGGTTAATCATTAATTTATCGAACATTTTTTAATTTCATGAATAAAAGAGTCCTTGCTAATTGTTTGTCATTTGATTTTTTTGACAATTTTAGAGTCAGTGGTCAACTGTGTTTTCTGGCATTGTCTCAAGAGCCATGACTTTGGAGGTGCTGTCAACAGGAGTGGCAGGGAATTACAATGGAGCCTTGCAAGTGGTAATCTATAATAATAGATTAATTACATTATATATGCTGTGACATACATACATACATACATATATACACATACATACATATATATACATACATAAATCTATATCCAGATATATGTATGCATATATATATTGATCACAAAATCTTAGGGCAGCGCCAAATTAATTGCTATCCAACTCTTGAATGGTTGGGTCAATTGATGGTCTAACTAGGAGCACTATTTAAATTCATCTTTCTATTAACAGTAACATAACATTAATATGTTAATTTTGCAGATGACAGCGGAATTTCAACTTCCTACACCGCTTGTTCCAACTCGTGATAGTTACTTCGTAAGGTATTGTAAGCAGCATCAAGATGGAACATGGGCAGTTGTTGATGTATCCTTGGACAACATACGCCCCAGTTCAATTTCAAGGTGCCGGAGAAGGCCTTCTGGATGTTTGATTCAAGAAATGCCGAATGGATACTCAAAGGTACATTAATTTTGGAATAATGATCAACTACAAATGAAGCCCTAAGATGCTAAATCCGATGGAACTCTATGATCTAGGTTATGTGGGTTGAACATGTAGAGGTGGAAGATAAAGGTGTCCACAATTTATACAAGCAACTGGTTAGCTCAGGGCATGCATTTGGTGCAAAACGCTGGGTGGCTACACTGGATCGACAGTGCGAAAGGCTGGCAAGTGTGATGGCGACAAACATTCCCACCGGCGATGTTGGAGGTAATGACGTTTGTTGTTTTCTTCAACAAATATTTAATTTGGAAGCTAGCTTTTACATTAACTTCTTAAATTTATTGATGCAACAGTGATCACAAATCAAGATGGGAGGAAGAGTATGTTGAAGCTGGCAGAGAGGATGGTTATTAGCTTTTGTGCAGGAGTCAGTGCCTCCACAGCTCACACATGGACAACTTTATCTGGCACTGGAGCTGATGATGTTAGGGTCATGACCCGTAAGAGTGTAGATGATCCAGGAAGGCCTCCAGGGATTGTTCTAAGTGCTGCAACCTCCTTCTGGCTTCCTGTTCCACCAAAGAGAGTCTTTGATTTCCTTCGCGACGAGAATTCCCGCAGTGAGGTACAACCTTTCAATTTAAGCAATCTGAATCGGAAACAAGCTTTAATGTGGTGAATATGTAATGCCCTGATATGTATAGTTTACGTTCACTGATAATTGCATGTTGGTTGCAAATTTAGTGGGACATTTTATCAAACGGTGGAGTAGTTCAAGAAATGGCACATATTGCCAATGGCCGGGATACTGGCAACTGCGTATCTCTACTTCGAGTAAACGTACGTTTGTTTGAGTTGAATAGTAATAATATATCGTAGTTAGTGTTTTTCTCATGATCTTAATCAACTTCATGATCCACTGAATTAACAGAGTGCAAATTCAAGCCAGAGCAACATGCTGATTTTACAAGAGAGTTGCACCGATCCAACAGCTTCATTTGTTATCTATGCTCCGGTGGATATTGTTGCAATGAACGTGGTACTCAACGGTGGAGACCCGGATTACGTGGCCCTTCTTCCTTCAGGTTTTGCAATTTTCCCCGACGCGACTAATACGATCAATGGAGGAACCCTAGGTGGTGAGGCTGCCTCTGGTGGATCTCTGCTGACTGTTGCGTTTCAGATTTTGGTTGATTCTGTTCCAACAGCAAAACTTTCCCTTGGGTCCGTTGCTACTGTCAACAACTTGATTGCTTGCACTGTGGAGAGGATTAAGGCTTCTTTGTCATGCGAGAATGCGTGAACTTTAATTTCTATCCTCATTTCAGGTAAGCTGAAATTGTTTCACATCTGCTACATTTGCTCATATATATGATCACTGATTTCTTCTTTTCTTTGGTGCAGAAAATATCGACTGAAGAACAAAAAGGAGGGAAGAAGATTGGTTTTGTGAAGCTGGGTAGAAGTCAAGAGCGCACCTTAACATGATCCTCATAATTAATTAATGGTTTATGAGTGTTTTGGGTCAGAGAATTCGATCCTAAACATCTGTGCAAGGGATTAGAGGTTCGGGAATTGACTTCAACACATCAAACTAAAATCAGAGGATTAACAGATGTTGTTGACTTTCTAGTTTAGGGGTTTTTGTCCGAGTCGGAATTTTTATTACTGAATATGTGTCATCCTCCCCACCACTTTTTTTTTTGCCCCCTTCTTATGTTGTTGTTTTGTGTGTTTTTTAAGAACCAATTGAAATGCTAGCAGACATTTGCTTCACTTTTTTCTTGAATTTAGGTACTTTTCAAGTGGATTTCTTCCATTATGGCTCATTATTTGTTTAATTTACTTATGATTATTTAATATTAGATGTTTGAATCCTTAGAGTAGGTTTGTTTCACAATTGTATTTCACAGTTTTAAGTTGACAAAAATGTTGTGCTTAAGCTATGAAAAATATCGTGTAAAAAGTTGTGGGACCCAAAACTATATAAAATAGTGTGAGTTGTTTGATTCATTTTTCTGTTAGATTAATTTTATAAAAAAATTTACAAAAAAGATATTACAATAAAAATTAATGAATAATTTTTAAGATACAAGGGACAATTATGTAATATGATTGTAAAAAATTTTAAATTGTGAAAAATTATGAGATGATAACATTTCACTTTAGATAAAATTACAAAAAAGATATTACAATAAAAAGTAATGAAGAACTTTTAAGATACAAATATACAATTATGTAATATGACCGTAAAAAAGTTTAAGTTGTGAAAAGTTATGAGATGATAACATTTCATTTTACACGACTTAAAACTGTGGAATCCACAACTTTAAGCTGATAAAATCTGTCGTTTCGTTGACACAACATTTTATGCGAACTCTACAGCTTTAATCTGTATAAAATGTGGAACAAACTGTGTCTAAATAGTATATATTAATGTGTCGGGTGATTAATTATATATTAATTAATGATTAATGATATTCTATGAACATGCACCCTAATAAGTCCCTAACAGAGTTTCGTTGGTCTTGATAGTTGGGACTCATCCCTGGAGACTATTTGCTTATCCCATTTTTAATTGGGCCTAAAATAAGACTATAGGCCCAAAGAGTGTGGCCAGTGCTATGGACTACTGGACTCTCCATCGAGATCAGTCGATCAAGAAACTTTCCGTGCGAAAATGATTTTGGGCCGAAACCCAAGTTTTAAGAACAGAGTTCAAAGCGTCACACTCAATGCTCATACCCAATCTGCGCCCATTTTAAAATCCTCTGTAGGCCCAACGTTTTAGGAAGTGACCCAAACATTGGCTAAACTATTTCTACGTTCGGTTTGACTAAACGAGTTTGGGCTGAAGCCGGATTGGAGCCCAAAAACTGAGTTCGCAGTCTAATTCAAAGTCCAAGCTCAACTTCTAAGAACAGAGGTTACAGAGCTCATACCAAATATGGGCTTATGAAGATATGCAACCATTGAAACCAGGCCAGACAATCTGCAAGATTCGATGAGCGAAAATCGGTAAAAAGAAATCGGAAAATATATCAATGTGAATAGAGGGTTGGATTTTCAACCGAACCATCAAATGGGCTGGATTTGCGCATTGGAAAGCATTAAGAGGGCAAGGCAATCAAAGGAAATATGAGTTTGGGCCGAAGGTCTACTGTAGCCCAAAAACCTTGAGCTCGTACTCTGTCCAGGCCCAACTTCTAATTTCATAGCGTTAAACTCGTGCCATTTGTGCATCCAGACACAAATTTGGAACAACCTATACATAAAGATAAAATTGACTAATTGGGATTTGGGGGTTGGTTTAATAAAACCTTCTCACTAAACGAAACACGTGTCGTCTCTTCTGGATGAGAGTAACCGTCACATCCATATTTAGGGATGATGGATAAGAGAGAAGATAACAACAGTTTAACAATAATTATATTTCCAATTCTCCATATATGGTGGGATGTAAATATATTAATTGGATTCAGAATTCAAATTTTGTTATGATCACAGCATTTCAATTTCAGGTGTACTTCACTCGCCTCTACCATATAATCTACGACTTCAGGCCCATTGGAATCAAATTCTTTTTTCTTCATGGCCCATTAAAACCATGCCAAAACCTTAATTGTCCCTCAACAAGCTTCAAAACATACCACTAAAATGTTATCATTGGTCATTTGTTATATCTGAGTCTTGAGAGGTCCGAGAATAATTCTAAATGGTGAATATTATTAGACTAATTTTTTCTAAATGAGTCCTAAATATATTTTGGATTACTAGATTACTATTAACTTTTTAAAAAATATGGTGCCCTACGGATTTGGGGCTCCAAACAGCTGCCCGTCTCGCCCCACCCTAAGAATGCCTCGGCTTTGTGATGAATTATTTAAGGTTATATATACATTGTTTCAAAATTTTAAAATAGTAGGAATTATGTAATCTTAACGGTAACTCGATCTAAATAGGACAATATGAGGTAATGATTGTTTTTTCAACATAAATTTAAAATTTAGAATTTAGCGGTAGCTCACTCGCCGAGAAAACTAGTTTATCTCACGCGTGCAATTATAATGAAATCGATGAATTGGTAAAAAGGATCTTGATTGTAGTTTAATTAGCTCGGGATGTGTAGGAGATGCTAAATTAAGAAAATTCACGCTTTCTTGAAACTCAACGATCGTTCACGCGCTAAGAAAATATTTTGTTTCACGCGAGCAATCAAATTAATTAAATCGATGAATAATACTCAATTGCTAAGAAATCTCAAAAGTACATTATTAAACAAGAGATGTGTAAATCAAGAAAATTCAAATATATATATTGAAAAGAAAGGAGGGCGATCAAGAATGCTTGTTAAGTTAATCTCTTGTAAATTAATCATGTAATTAGTTTAGGATGAAAATTTTGATGAGGAAAATAGTGAATTAATGATATGAATGTGAGTACTCCTATTAGTCATAATTAAAGAAATTAGTTTGGTAGTTTCGTAAGCAATAACATTTTCCATCTAATAATATATATATTTAGCATATTAAAAAACACCCAACAAATTAAGGAACCAAAATTACTTTTTTGTTCGAATAGCATACTCCACACGCGCCTAAAGCTGGGTTTGGGATTGGCATTGAGAGAATGCGTTAATAAATTGGTATTTGGACAAATTCACCACTGTTGCTGCAAAGTGAGTGTCTATCACTGTATATATAGGCTGCCAAAGCCTCTTGCGATAACTTACCATTTCTTCCTTTCTTTGCCTTCCAGTTGATCTTAATTATCTCTATTTGCAACAGGCAACAATGCGAGGTGGAGCTGCAGATCCTAGGCGACTATTCATGATGCTCAATTTGGCTGCTGGAGCCATGAAGGAGCTAATCACAATGGCTCAAATGGGCGAGCCATTGTGGATCACTAGCGTTGATGGTTCAGGCCCTGTGCTTAATGAAGATGAGTACTTTAGGGCTTTTCCTAATCGAGTCGGCTCGATGCCTACTCTGATTAAGCATGAGGCTTCAAGAGAGAGTGCTGTTGTAATGATGAAAAGCGACAGCCTTGTTGAGATTCTAATGGATGTGGTAAGATTTTGTTTAATTTGGCGAGAAATTAATTAGGTTTTTTTGGGTGGTTTGAGTACTAATTAACTGGGATGACGATTAATTGATTAATTAATTTTTGTTTTTGTGATTTCAGGAGAAGTGGTCAACTGTGTTTTGTGGCATGGTCACTAACCCAAAGACTTTGGAGATAATATCAAAAGGAGATGAGGAGAGTTACAATGGAACGTTGCAAGTGGTATCTGATCTAGAATTTCAGATCTCATAAGTCATAAACATATAGTCACAACATACATACATATATATATATATATATATATATATAACCTTTGAATTCCATCGCATATTGATTCAAAAAATTGAAGATACTGGACTAGATTTTTAATCAGTTAATTAATCAAAAGTTTACTAAATATGAGAATAAAATCACACACACATATTTAGAGAGAGAGAGAGATTCGTCAAATATATTTATCATGCATGTAAAATATACACATCTTTAGGTTTTTAACATGGATATTGATTTATGCCTTGGAATCATCAACATGACTTGTTTTAATTAATCAATTACTCTAGAGTTATTATTATTATTTTTGGTAAATACTCAAGAGTTTTAAATTTTTTATCAATTAAAAAAAACCAAGTATCAGAATAATCATACATATATACACACAATATATGTTTGTGCGCCAACTTTTTATTCATTTAATTTTACTTTTATTTGTTTGTAGATGAAAGCAGAATATCAAGTTCCTGTACCACATGTACCAACTCGAGAGAGTGACTTCCTAAGGTACTGTAAAAAACATGAAGATGGAACTTGGGTTGTTGTTGATGTCTCCCTGGAGAGTCCAATGTCAATATTGTCAGTGTCAAGGAGCTACAGAAGGCCATCCGGGTGTTTGATTCAAGAGATGACCAACGACTGCTCGAAGGTATAAAGTACATAAATCTATTACTCTTCATTTTGTTATATACAGTATAATCTCAGTAAATTAATAATGTCGATTAAATAATATTTTTTGTTTGTCCCGATTTGAGACCAATGTGATAAATTAATAATTCGCTAAATCTATTAGATAATACATTTTTAAAAAATACATTGATCCCACTTGATATAAAAATTAATAATTTACTTATACATCCAAATTATATATATATATATATATATATATATATATATATATATATATAGGGCAATTCTCCTATAAGGACCTAAAATAAGGTCCTAAAATAAGGACCTAAGCTTTTGGGTTCCAAAAATTTTAAAAAAAAATTGAGAATTTCCCTATATATATATATATATATATATACACATGAGTCCATGACTCAATTAGCGAGAGGCCAGTTTTTCTAAAATATGATTCCAGCATTATTTGTTTCCTCTTGGAATTAATGTCCCATTGAACATCATCTCTAATTTTTCTTAGTACATCAGGAAATTATATTGCATTGTATGTTTTTTATAAATATTTTTATAATGTTCATGAAGTATATTAATTAAATATACATCGAATACAATTTTAGTTTGTTGTAAAAATGAACTTGATTTGGTTAAAAAAATCAAATATATCTCCATTAATTAATAAATTTTCAAGACTACATATTAATTCATAGAGATTTAAGTTTAATTATGGATCGAATTCTGTTGTGCAGGTTACATGGGTTGAACATGTTCTCGTGGATGAATTCGATATAGCTGTTGAAGATCTGTACAAACAGCTTCTCCGCTCTGGCAGTATATTCGCGGCCAAACACTGGGTAGCTACGCTAGATCGATACTCGGAACGCCTTGCAAGTGTCCTGATGACAACAAACATCAATCCTCTCGCTGGTAATATATATAATTATAATTTATTACTATCTCATAAATATCTGAATTAACTTGATTTGCATCACATTTTGGTAACTTTTCACTGAATTTGGAGAAGAAACAGATATCATAAGTACTGAAGATGGGAGGAAGAACCTGCTGAAGCTCGCGGAGCGCATGATGGTTGGCTTTTGTGGCGGAGTGTGCAGTACTATTACTCCTGGTGGTCATTTTTTCGTTATTAATGATGTAAAGCTCAAACTCAAAAAGAGTGTAGGTGAACCAGGAAAGCCTTCTGGGCAGCTTTTATCCGCCGCAACATTCTTTCACGTTGCCGTCCAGCCGAAAAAGGTTTACGATTCCCTCCGCGACAACAACTCTTTTAGGGAGGTACATATATATATATATACATACACGCACACACACGCACCCCTATATATATAATTAGTTAATTCCATGCATATTTAATCTCCAAATCATTAACATATGAATTCACATAACTTGCATTGCATGTTTGTCTGGTAATATTAATTGTAGTGGGATATTCTAGCAAATGGAGCAAGTGTGGAGGAGATGGCGCGCATTGCCATCGGCTGGGGTACCAGCAACGGAATGTCTCTGCTTCGATTGAAAGTACGTTGAAAATTATTTTTTTCTTATTAGATTTAGTTTTTGAACATGATCGACTAGCTAAAGAATTTGATTAATTAACCTCTCTTTCATGTGAATTTGAAGCATACCGATTATAGCCAGACAAATATACTGGTTTTGGAAGAGACTAGCAGTGACCAAAGCAGTTCTTTTGTTATCTATGCACCGGTTGATATGGCTAAGGTGATGAATGTGGTGCGCGATGGGGGAGATCCTTACGACATCCCCCTTCTGCCTTCTGGGTTTGCTATTTTCCCCGATGGGAGCAGTGGAGGAAGTAATGGTGGTGGATCCATCATTACAATTGGATTTCAGCTATTGATTGGTTCACTGTCCTTATCACCCCAATTTTGTATTGGTGCAATTGCTACTGTTAAGCATTTGACTGAGTTAACTGTCGGAAAGATCTTTCAAGGCTCTTCTTCCATGTGGCGCGAAGGTGAATGAGATTTGAATCTCAGTTACTGCAGGTAAGTAACTTCAAATCAATCTTATTAGTGTTGTCTATTTAAGAGAAGATATTGATAATGCATGTACAACATGCAAGACTCGTTGCTTTAATTAGTTTAGCGTACTAGCTAGGCAACTAATTGACAAAATTTTTGTTGAATTCTTGCAGCAATATGGATTGATGAATAATAAGAAGAGGGAAGATAAATAAAGATATCAGTTTCAGTCCTTTTATCAGTTTTTTTTTCCTTCGGAAAACACCCGCGGGTGTAAACATGGCTCCCTTTTATGAACTTTTGAAGAAATAAATTGCTTTCTTTGTGTTTGATGCTCTTCGGATTTCTTCATTTATGATTTTAATGGTCAATGTTTCACTGCAAGAAAATTGGCGATTACCGATGGAATCGTTCCGTGGATAAATATCTACAATATATCGACGGATTACCAGTATAATTGATCAACTGAATTTAATGAAATTCACCGGGGCGAACATTTATGAGTCTCAAGAATGAGTAATTGACCAAATGAATATATATAACAGAACACTGTTTCTGTTTACTCCACATAATTTAACAGGCCACAAAAGACATCCAAATCCAACTAAAATGTACACAAGACTTTTAAGTCTCTTCCCACTTCACAGTCAGATTATAAGAATCCGAATTAGACATAGCACCGTGTGTGATATGAATGACCCATCAAAACCTATGGCAATTCAAGGTGATACTCAAACTAATATAGAAATGTTAATAAAATCGAATCGGCAGAGGGGAAAGATTTTTGTAACATACTTGAATAATGTCCTCCAATCGATCGTTACAACGATGTGCTTTAGGTTGACGGTTCTCTTCCTCCGGCGTTCCCCATGGACTCTCTCGCCTTGGCACAGGTCAAGACTCGAGTCTCGCTCAAAAACTACAAAAGCTTAGTTCACTTAAAAACTACATGCCTTTTAGCTCAAAAAACCCCCATTTTATGTTTGATGTTGGCCCAATCTAGAGTCTAGACCTAACTTTCAGAAGTCCAGATAATTGAGATGCCACATAATTATGTTTGGACTTTGAGCCCAAAATAAAGCCCATTTGTTTTTGGTGGTTCCTCGTTGAGGGTATAATTTGAACATCCTGAAGACAGATGAATCTGTAAATTCGTCAATAATTAAACAAAGAATAAAAACGAGATTACAGAGAGAGATTTGTACTCTGGATCAAGAAATGTTCGCCCTAGTAAATCTACTAGACATCGTTCTCTTCCCCGTCTTTCTGACAGTTGCTTTGTCTGCGCCTTTAATCGACGCTCAGATATTTCTTCCTCGCGACCTCTTTCCGGACCATCTGATCAATCTCAAGCAATGGTACACTCGGGAATTTGGCGACTATCTCTTCGTTGAGAAACCCAATTTCTTCATCGGTATCGTCTGGCTCGAGCTGCTCTTCCAATGGCCTCTCACGCTGCTCAATTTATACGGGATTTTGGGTGCCAAATCTTGGTTGCCCACCACCTGTTTGATCTATGGCACCTCTCTTTTTACTTCAATGGTAATTCAAAGTTTCTTAATTTGGTTCCTCTGGTGTCTCTTAATACCGAGTTTCACAGATCTAATCAAGTGTTTGAATTCCTCTTTTTTATGGATCTCAGGCTGCTGTACTGGCAGAGGTGATAGGGTCAGGCAAGGCTTCTGATAAGATGCTGTTGA
This sequence comes from Euonymus europaeus, assembly GCA_963580455.1. NCBI lineage: Eukaryota > Viridiplantae > Streptophyta > Magnoliopsida > Celastrales > Celastraceae > Euonymus > Euonymus europaeus. The sequence continues at coordinate 3,106,013 of OY756964.1, forward strand.
CTTATTGGCCTTTCCTTGGATTTGGTGTTTTGTCGATATTGCGTGGTCTTATGCCACCATCTGGAAAGGCCACTTCTGGTTCTATCACAATTGGTCGGAGATCAAAACTGGGTAGAAAGAAGAAAGCTTGAGCTTATGCAGATGCACGGTTTATTCTTTACCTTTGAAGTTTTGTTTGTAACAACGTAGTTTAAATCAAGAAAACCTCAAAGCTAGCTTCCTGTGTGTTGCTTTTATCTCAAGCATCAACTACGCATCCTGTTAACTTGTGTGTGTCAGCAATTTTACGAATATGGGCGCCGGTAACTCCTTAATTATAAGCGGCGGGTGGTGAGTTCAACTCTCGTCTTATTCTATTCTCGCACTTATGCGAATAGGTCCTTGCTCAGCTTGGGTGGACTGACTTGTCCGTGGAGGTCATGGGATCATCCATTTAATCCGGCGTTTAGATCTGATTCAATTGTCACAGTGTGATGGTTGGGCGGCCGGGAGTTCCTTGTAGAGAATTTATGCACTGATAAAAGTAAAAGTTTAGTTGGAAATCCTGGTTCTCTATCTCTGCAATTCCACCAATTATTCTGACCAAACAACTCGTAATCACTGGAATAAAATGTTACTAACTAGTCCAGTCCAGTGACCGGTTGACCTGAGTCTAGCAGTCATTATAAGCTGTATATATGGAAAAAACGAAACTAGAAATCGATAATGGGTTCTCCAATGTTGAGGTTGCGCTCGACAGTCCATGGGAGGTCAAAGATCTTGGCAGTAATGAACTTGAAGATCTTGTTCACGTTAATGTTGTAAGTCGCACTTGAAAAGAAGACAGTAGCATTCATAGCCTTTGCATAAGCTCGAGCCTGTCACGATTTAATGAATGTAGCAAACTGGTCAGTTTATCAATGTTAAATAAAGACATCATTTGTGTTAAAAAAAAACAATGATTCTTAAATAAGTTGTCAAATCAAGTACTAATTTGTTGTTTAGGGGATTAGAAAGTCTACCTCGCTCGCGATTGTCCATTGCAAATCAATTGGGAGTTGGATGAATTCGTCGAACTTGGTCCCTATCAGAATGGGAATTGCCCTCTACAGATGGAAGACAACTAAGAAATTAATGCATTATGTGACAACCAAAAAAAAAATTGCTTATCTACTACTTTTGAAAAATAAAAATACATGATAATGATACAGTGAAGGAGGTGGATGGTAGGGGTGGCAAAAAAAAAAAAAAAGGTTCCTAATAGGTTATGAGTCAGATAATATAGTTGTTTACAAAATATTTACATGTCCGAATCCGAATTAGTTTATATTTTCGAACGTACTTGATTGACCAATACCTCGATTGGTTTAATGTGGATAAGTAAATCAGACAATAATTCAATTAGGATTAGAGTCCGAACAACTAAATCGGATATAATTTTTGTGTTTAAATCTAAATTCAATTTTAATTTGGACAACTTTTTTGTGTTTGGATGCAAATTTTGGATATATGACTTATATTCAAACATAATTTAATAAGTCATAATTTAATTCACACATAATGAATTAATTACTACAAATTAAAATCAATATCTATGTTACTTATTTATCCTTAAACAACGTAGGAGCTGGATTGTAGTTAGCTACCTGATTCCATTTCCTTGCTTCTTGGTACCATCTTATAACACTGCAGTTAAATAAAATTGTAAATCAATAATTAATATAAACCAAAATATTCATTCAATTAATTACCTTAACTAAAATTATATCTGTCTAAAAGATAAGGTTTTATAATTTTACATAAACGCGATATATTTCGATTTGTGGAGATTATCAGAGAAGAAAATAGCTTTAAAATAAAAATATACGGCCAACATTAGTGTATTAATACTTTAATCCATAAGTTTAGGAGATAATTACAAGAGAAATGATGCTTTAGCATCGTAATTTAATTAGGAGATGAATAAAGAAAAGAAATAGTATTTATTTCAAATTAAATTTTTAAGCAAAAATAGAGATAAAAATTATGAAAGGCACCTGTTCAATGTGCGTCGACTTGTTAGATCAAACATGAACAAAATCGCCACAGAATCCTGACAAGCAATTGGTATTCGATCTACAGACATACTGTCATCTTCATCCACAAACAGACAATAAAAAATGTCAGATCTTACAAAAATAAGGGTAGATTTGAACTTTAATTATCATGGATATTAATTACGTTCAGAACAACAAGATCAATTAATACACAAACATATATATGTATGTATTTGTACCTTCAACTTCCCAGATATTGTAAGAAATACGAGCACCTTCGACAAACATTGTCTTGTCCATGGACGTCAATCCCTTCTTCTTCGAGCCCATCTTTTGTTGTTGTTTGGGATACCCTACATACTTCTCCTGCAATATCCGTTACCCAATACCACTAATTATATCGAAGCTTCATCGTTTCAGGTTATCTCTCGATTTCAAATTCGAATTGTTCTTAAGAAAATTTAAAAAACCATGGAAGAAGAAATCTGAGATTGATTACTAACCAAGAAACTTGTCTTTCCAATCTGGCTATCGCCCAAGAGGCTGATCTTCAGCGAAACCAAATCTGAGTCAATGTCAACATTATGGGGCAACGGCTCCACGTCCATCGGTCGCACTCGGCTCTCAATGTCCACCTGCGAAGGAGACGGTGGCGGAGTCGTTGAAGGCGAAGGCGAAGACGACTGCGAAGGATCAGGCAGCATCCGGTATTGAACCGGCTTTCCTATAGAACACATGAGAACATGGTTCCAGAAGCGATTGAGGAATTTCCGGAGGAAGACGACCCGGGAACGGATTGAGCTTGAAAGGTTGAATTGAGTCATTTTATTGGGCGAGCTTTTGAGTGTATGCATTGGAAGGGATGGCCTCAAGAAGCTATCTGGCCATGAAAAAAAATGAATGCGATCTTGAGTTTCTGCTCATAGGTTAGGTTCGAGGGTATTTTCGGAACATCGTATATATATATATATATGTATTTTTTTACCCTTGCGAACCAAAAATGAACTTCACGTTTAAGGGAGCAAGTCTTGTCTGCAACTTTTACCTTGTAACTCGTCTTCATCCAGGGGTATTTTGGGGAATTTAAGTAAAAGTATAGTAGTTTGTGGTTGTACTAGTCTGCACTCTACACTAATTTTCTCCTCCATATTTTATTCACCATTACAAAATTTAGTGTTTTTTAAAAGGAATTTAGTGTTTTTCTTATATGTAACCCAGACATTTGTATATATTTCATTCAATTATTCAATGTGATGATTTAGGTAATGCCTATTAGATTAAGTGTGAGAGCGAATTAGTTTATACAAATATTGTGTTTAGCTAATTTTCACGTAACCTTTTTTTTTAAACGCGAGAATAGGCTACGATTAACATATTCGTGGGAAAAAAAGACCGTTACATCTCGAGTTTAAAATTCAAAAGGTCGTTAAAACGATAATGGTAACGGTTTTAGTTACTAATTAAGTAATGCTACATACCCAAAGATCTAACTAAAAAAATTAGGGAAAAAATATATGAAGATGGTGTCTCTCTAATTATAATCTAACCATCCAATTTTGCCCTTTAGGTTATGGGATAGGCATCATCAACACTTTGACATGGATATTTTGGTTGGTGTTATTTTGGAAAAAGAAAAAAATAATATTAAGTTGATGTCTATCCAATTCTTCTTGATGTTATTAACTTACAATAATACATTTTAATTGTGAATATGTAATCATTTACCATGTTGGTAATCTCAGTGAATAATTAAGGAAAAGATTAATAGGATAAATTGATGTCTATCCAAAATTTCTTATCCTAGTATAGTAAAGCGTGTTAAATTCTGCATAACTAATCAATTACCACGTTTTTTTCATTATTTCAAAATATGAGATCTTTGTTGGCATTCTCAGTCAATAAGGAAACATATAAACACCCAGAGAAAAAAGGAAACATATATATATATATATATACTACTATAATAACATTAGGGCACATAACGCAATTGGATTTTTACTAATTGTAGTGTAAGAATATCCAATGATTGTGATTGTGATGAAAAACACGAAATCTCAACCGTCATCAAAGAAATGAAATGCATGGTCATATGTGCTAATGGTTGTTCTCTTCGTGTCTTTAAAAAGAAAAAGAAAAAAAAATGAAATTAGGCCATCGTAATGGGTTTGGGCCCAAGTCAACGCTTGTACTAAATCTCCTAGAAAATGTCTATAAGCTCCACTAAAACCTATTTTCCAATACAAAAATTCCATTTCGGCCTCTTATGTTTTTGTAACAATTATATTATATATCAATGGATTTAGGATATTTACTTAACTTTGAAAGTTCTATCCTTGTAAATATCAATTTCTGGATCTCTTCTTCGTTCAACTCAAAAAATTTCAACAACACCGATAAACTTTGCCTCTAAAAACACTCAAATTTATGTTGAATTATCGGGATTAGTCAATTTTTGATCACCTTAAGATTTTTTATTTTTCATTTTCATCATTGAATATTCAGACGTTACAAATTAATAACTTAAAAGTTCAATTTATTTAAATATGACATGTATGCTTAGAAACAGAGAATATTACAAAGACAACATGAACTAGAAAGCATGACCGGAATTCAAAAGGCAGGACTCAAGAGTCGAGCCATCAGACATGAAAATGGTCTATGCCTCTATGGTAGTCAGGTGACATATTTGTCTTCTTACATGGATATTTAGTAGGGTTAAGAATGAGAGGAAATTCTCCAGCTGAAGTGAACCAGACTGTAAACTCTTCTATTCTTAACAAGCATAACCATAAGCACAACTTCAACAGTTTTTCCCAGAATGGGTGCACCTACTTCTCAATATAAGAACAAGCAGTTAACAATTATATGATTGATATACAGGAATGAATCCATCACCCATCCATTATAATTCGCTACATTTTAGCATTTGCATGCTATGGTATGCTACATATGTCGCTCTGATTTACTAAAATTATCTACAACTAGATTACGGTGCAGCGGCACGCTCTTAAAATGTCACCAACAACATATATCATCTTCTTGTAGTCGTCTGAGGACGAGGTTGCCGATTCTCATGCTGAGTAGACATTTTCTTGATAGTTTCTTCCTTCTTGTCAATGAAGTCCATGAAGTTGTGAATGGTTCGAGAATGACGAGTTCTGGATGAAGGCGAGGAGGAAGAAGGAGAAGGGTCCTTCTGCTTTCGTCTGTATCTTACAAATTGCGAAATTGCTCTCAGTAGAAACAACAGAAGTGTAGAGATAGCAAAACTGCCGCACAAAATATATAGTCCCCAGAAGCTGATCAACTGGAGTTTCTCAGGCTTCGCGTCCTGTCTCCTCTCTTCAGGGCAACCCATCTTGCAAAACCACTTCTCCTGGAGACTTTCAAGCTTTCCATTCTCAGAGAGTTTCAAAATTGCAGTCGAGATATCGACAGCAAGTGTAGAGTCTCTCTGAAAAGCCTGATATAGCGCAGTGAGCAAAAATATCAAATGATGAAACAAAAAACTTTTTAACTTAAATGAAATGTCATGAATTTCACCAAGTTTGGAAATATGTGGTCAGTGGCACAACATTCTCTCATATGTTGTGGATAATGAACATGTGCAAACATATATTTGAATGCATTTGGTAGATGAAACAACTTACAAATCCCCATCCGCTTTTGGTAAATGATTGACCTATGATTCCAAAATCACTTTGGTTTGACAGAAACAACCGCACGTACGGAAGTTCATCCACGATAGCTGCCACCCCTCCATCACTTGGCCCACGATGCAGAGCTATTTCATACTCTTCTGGAGATGCTAAGGGAACAAGTCTTGACTTTTTAATGAAAAGGTTTTCAGTGAGATAGCTATAAGCAAAAGACCCCCCAACTTGGTACCCAATAGGCAAATTACTAGCAATTAAGCTGTCAATTCCGGTGATTGGCGAAGAAAGCTGCTGAACTGTGAGGATTGAGGTCAAATTTGCAGTGTAGCTTGATGTTATCACCATCAATACAAAAAGCCAGACCACCATAACCATTCTTCCCAAGGGAGTCAATGGTGTTTCTTCTGTGATTCAATTTAAGAAAATATAAATGAAAATTCATTTATATGGATGAGTATAAGCTTAGTTCAGTTTAAACTGCAAGGATAAATACAACTTATGTTAAATATAGTAAAAAAATAATATTAGAAATCCTCTGCATATCAATATCGTTCAAACATTCCACGCATAGTCGTTGGCCCACAACGAAGAAACTGTATTCCCAAGCCCCAAGTAGCTCAAAACTCCAGGTGGCCTCAGACCAATCCAATGACTAATATTTAATTGATGTGAAACTCAAAAGAAGAAGAAAAAAGAAACAGGAGAAAAATAAATCAATGCAGCATTATATGTTGAAAAGGCAAGATATGCCTTACTGTTTTTCTTATACAGTGTTGAGAAGCTGAACCTGCAACATGAAGGACTGGATGAGGTAAGACATTCTTTATCTTGGGTACATATTTGCTTCACCAAATTAAAGACTAGACTAATTTAAAAAACATAGTTATTTTACCCTGAATACACACTAGAAAAGTAGAAAGGTAAATTAGGATGAGACTGAATGAAGTGGGTATTGTTAAGATAATGAGAAGACTCACAGAAATATTGTTGCAAACTGCCTTGAAGGAGGACCTCGAAAGTCTGTATTGACCCGATGTTCAAGAATCCAAATGACCACTCCAATTATCACAAAAGCAGCCCCAATGGTGCACCACATCTCCTTTGTAAATGGTTGGAGAAACACCCAAGCATTTGGTTCTGACTTGTCGATCGGAGCCACAACAACAAGACCAGTAGCAGCAAAAGGCTGAGAAAAATCCACAAACTTTGTCCGGTTTGTTGTTATTGTAATATCCCCAATAGCCAAATCAAATTCCTGACACCAAAAAATTAAAGAAACATTTACCCATAGTTATATTTCTACCTTCTCCTCAAAATTTCAAGTTGAGTTCATCACTGCAAGGACTTTCTTGGACAAGTTCCACCAAAAAAAGAACGAAAGAAAAAAAAATCAATCCTAATAAAATACGCTACATTGTTACCAGAACAGCTTAAAATAGACGGTTTGATATTTTTAATAAATGGGTTATACAAAATGAAAACTTCTCTATATGGACAAACGGAGTTATTTTTTTGCAAATGGAATCTCCTGCACAGTCCTTACGATGTTCAGTGTTTACAACAGACTCTCAATATACTTGTAATGTATTCAGGTTGTCTTAACACACAAAACTAGACATATATAACACCACAAAGATATTAACAGCAAACGAAGATTAACCTTGTATAACAGGAAAGACCAATGTCTGTAATATACTTACATGATTTGCAACCATTTGCACAAGCTTTTCATAATTAGGGTTGGAATGACCATCCCCAAATGACTTGAACCTGTAAGGAACATAATATGGGACTAATTTTAATGATTCAGAGAATATATCAATACAGTATCCTTGGATTTGATGGCTGTCAGGCATTTCCATCGCAAATTGAGCAAAACTTGCCCTTTTTGGCACTCCTATTATCAATGGTCTCTCATCATCAGCAATCACCCAACCACGTGGTGTTTCCGTCTTTCCACCAGGCCACGTAACATAGTTAAGTTTCTGATCCATTCGGAAATTGATACTTCTATCCTCTTTGTAAATCTCTTGGGGTACATTTGAAAACCCAGAAAGACTTGTCCAGTAACCGATTGTACGGATGACCATCTGGTCTATATTAATTACATCATATCCACAGCCAACAACATTTCTGTCTTGATCAAAGTGAACTTGACCGGTTAAACCAGTGAAGTTTATCTCCATTATTTTTTTAAGTAGAAGAGAGCCGCCATCAAAAACTTTGAGCTTCCCCAGCAGCATATCAGTTACTCTTGTATCAACTGACGTATCATTTAATGAAAACGTAACATTGCCAAATTCCTTGATAAACTTTTCAATTGAATAGGCAATTGTCCAAACTGTATCATATGCATAAAGTCCATACACATTCAGCTCAGTAGGGATTAAAGACTTGTGCAGCATTTCCTTCCAACGGTAAACAAAAGCTGAAGTCTGCCTAGACTTTGGAATGTGAGGACGAAGCCCAACTACTCCTTGGAGTAGATTCAGTGAATTTGGTTTCTTGGGATAGAAGGAATCCAGAGTGGTTGAAAGCCAATCTGATGTTAGCCAGACATAGTCGCCGGTCATCATTTGAAGCTTCTTGGCTGTTGTAAAGATTTTTAATCCTGGGTCAGGATTAACATGAACAACATAAACACGAGTACTGAGTGATTTAGATTGATTGAGGAAATCAACGATTTGGCTGTCATCAAACCAGACGGGCAAAGGGAATTTATATGAAATCTTTGACATTTTTTTCTCAAGCTGATTCTCCAAAGCAGATATGCCACTTCTCCCATAGTAATCATCCACAAAGATGGCAATGACTTCTTTCCACCCATAGTATTCAATTAAATCAGCCATGGCAGCCATTTGACGGGCGTCGCCTTGCGTAGTTCGTAAAAAGAAGGGAAATTGGGTTGCAGACAGAGTTGGATCAGTTGCAGCAAACGAAAGAAGGGGTACTTGAAAAGCATTAGCAATCTCGGAAATCATATGAGCAATTCCAGATGACTGTGGGCCAATGATGGCCACTACCTCTTTCTCAATTACCCGAAAAGCTGATCAAAAATAGTATAAAGAACGTAGGTTTATCACAATTGTACATAAAAAATTCAAAACATAAAGAGTCAAAAGAAATTTTAAAAATAAAAAGGTCCAACAGTCCTATTATAAAACTGCGAAATTGGCATCATAATTCATAACCCAGAAAGACCAAATATGAATATCCACAGAACTATGAGAAAGAGAAGTTTTTAATTTACCTCCAATGGAACCCCAGAAGGCACTACAATTCGCATCCTCCACGATCAAATTCAGTTTTGTCCCACTGAGAACTCTAGGGTCAGAATTAACATCAGCCACTGCAGCTTCAATTGCTGTCTTAGCTACTCTACCAATAACCGAATCAAAACTAAAGATGGCACCAAGGTTAACGACAGCAGGCCTCTGGCAGTACACAGAGCCGTAAATACATACCCAAAACAAAATCGTCAAATTCGGAATCACTTTCTGTTTCATGGTTGAACAGTATCGACACAGTAACATCAAAATCCTTAACAGTGGACGGAATCACTTGTTTCAAGCTATGAGGTTACATGGGAGTCAAAAGCAGGAAAAAAATGTTCTCAACAATGCAATTACAAGGCACCACGGCTAGAATCCAAGAAAATTGTTGGTCCCCAAAAGTAGAACAAACAAAGCTTTCATTTTCAAACCAGTCGATGTAGACATCAACAATTAGGCGAGGTAATGAATCGAATTTCAGCACATGAAAATGATCAACAGAAGGCTTTCTTCCACTCCATGCTTCTTCTGGGGTGACGTTTTTGACGGCCAAGGACGTCGAAATAGAAGATAAAACCAATCAAGTTGAAATTTCCATTACTGAAAACGAGAATCACACTTTGAAAGCGAACACAAGCACGGGTACTCTACTATACCAGTCCAAATTCCAAAAGCATTGCTTTTTGCTTCAGAAAGGAGAAAATTCCAATGACATCAATAGACCATGTGGATATAACTGTGGAATGTGGTTGTGGACCCGCCTGGCTTGGGAGAGGCATTCACATACCCTTTGAACTTTGGATTGGAGGTAGGTCCACTGAGTACCCCTCGGTGCCCCAATTTGGGGCATTAATTTTTTAAAAAAAAAGTCAAAAAAATGATAAACATGTCATGCACATGGTAATGATTTTAATGATATATTTTTTATTTGAAGCAAAAATTAAAAATATAGTGATCTAAAATTGAATGTTTAAATTTTAAATCAGACGATTTAAAATTGTCACACAAGTTTCACAATTATTTTAATTTTAGTTTCGAACAAAAAAATATCGTTGATGTACGCTACACATTTATAACTTTTTTAGCTTTTTTTAAAAAAATTAGTGGCACAAAACTAGGGCACTGAGGGGTCCAGTGATTTTACCCACTAGACCACCCCCGAATCCTTGAACTTTCGTTTGACACGAATGCCTAATATCTATTTTCTCAACCCTTTTAGAGTAGAGGGGTTACATAAATCCTCCCAATCTCTCAATATTTGTAGAGATGCTCTCAGCCGCTGTCGAGGATCGTGTTGATCACGCGACGGGGAAGAACGTGACGTCGGATCAGCAGAGCGGTCGTTATCAACTCCGTCTGTTAGTTAATTAATGATTAAAATATGACAGGTTGTTGAAGTGGATATTTATGAGCAGAGGAGATCCAGTGGGCCGACAGTAATGTGCCTTTAGTTTAGTTGGGTTACTGTGGGCTTGGGCCTTCGGGTGTTCATTCACTGCGTCGAAAGAGTCGAGGCCCGAGGGTAAAGACTAAAGAAAGAGGGGGCATTTCGACAATTTCAGATAAATGTCTTTTCTTCATGGACGCATTGCAGTGGATAACAGTCGTTTCGGATAGATAGCGAATTCACTGCTCTCCTTCTCTGCGAGCGAGCACTGAAAGCTCGGCTGATAAACAATGGCCACTTCAGTCACCTCTTCTTTTCAAACCAGGTAGAAACCCTATAATTCTATAGCTTGTTCTTTTATTCGAACTTTCGGATTATAAAGTTGTTTTCTAGTCGGAACGGTACTACTGCAACTGGCCTACCCAAAGTTGGCTTAAAATTTTCAACAATTATGGTTTCTCCAATACCGGTATCGATTCCTGCTAAGTTTATTGACCTTTTTTTTTTTTTTTGAGTTTGTCCTCTATCCTCTGAGTCACTGAAGTTTAGGTTTGTGAGATAGGTTTTCTGGATCGGGATGTGATGTATATTTTTTTCGTATGCTTAAACTGGCATTTTCAGTGAAACAATTTTTTTTTATGCTAATGCTGAAGCAGAATTTGCTCTCTGAATAAGTAAAAGTTACTGTTCTGATACGTCTGTGGGCTAATTTAATTCCATGTTAGTAGGGACTGGTTGATGATGGCAAAATACATGAATATTTGTAGAGTCCACTGTAATGCATGCTCATATTTTACTTATGAGGATATTCAATAATGCTTGCAAATGTTTTGGATGTTATGTGATCTCTGCTTATGTATTCCAGTTTGTGCTCTTTTTTTAATGTATTAATTATTTGTGTTTTTAAGATTGTAAAATCATTAGTTTTCTTTTACAACATATCATAGTTTTTTTTTAGTTTTGTCTAATTCAATATTTGATTCTTGTTGACAGGTGAGCAAGTTAAGTATGTTTAGAAGTCGATTGTGTTTGGTTCTTAATGTTTCCAAAACAATCATACTCTGTTGAGTACTCTGTTGAGAAGTATTATACGGAATTGTTCTCCCCTTAATTGTTTGGCTTAGAATATGGAAGAAAAGAAAAGGGATAAAACAATCACAGCTTTAGGATAACTTAAATGGGAAAAGTCAACTAAGAGCTGTGTCAGGTTCTGCTGATGGAAAATGTGGTTTTAATGGGTGTAATGCAACATTACAAGAAATTTGAAGATTTGGATTTCTTTTATTCCTCCATATTTCCATTACTGAACAGAGTCGGAACTTCTGTTTAACTTATCAATGCTAAACAGTATAATGTTTTTTGAGTGCAATGAATATCATTTGGCATAACTATGGCATATTGACTGAGTGAAAATGTGCTTAAGAATTTTCAGTTTTTGTCTACTATTTACTTGGAAACTTGAGACTGTTTGTTTTCCTTTGGGTTTTCAGCAATTTTAGGCCGCTATTTTTTGGGGAAAGAAATGGAATTTTCGTATCTTGTGGTCCTGTTGCTCGTGTTAGTTTCATGAGGACAACTATTGAGTGCAAGGAATCAAGGATAGGAAAACAGCCCATTGAAGTGCCATCAAATGTCACAATAGCAATGGAAGGTCGGGATTTGAAAGTGAAAGGCCCTTTGGGGGAACTTTCCGTTACTTATCCATCAGAGGTGAAGCTTGAAAAGGAGGAGTCTGGAAATTTAAGGGTCAGAAAGGCTGTAGAAACTAGAAGGGCCAACCAAATGCATGGGCTTTTCAGGTCAAACCATCAGTCTTTTTTATATGCCCAATGCCTTTTACTACTCTGTTCTTGTGACTTTGTTTCTTCTAAGTCCTCGAATAACTTAGATTTTTTAATCTACACTTCTTATGAATCTGCTATTGACAGGCAAGCTTCCAGCAAAAACTTGTCTTAAAAACTATGGAGTTCGCTATAACATTTAACAAGTCACATGCACGTTCCAACTAGAGGGACTTGGAAACCATACCTATTTTGTGAATAGAAATGTGTTTCTAGCTATCCTGAAAGTTATTAAATTACTGATATAGCCTTTGTCATATCATATCTTTTCTTGAACTATCTTTGTTGGGAATATGAACTAGTGAGTATTTCTCAGGCACAGGGCTATATTGTTTTATTTTCCTTTGGTGTTTTTGTCTTTGGAATATGGTTGCTTTGATAGGTGAGGTGGGTTTGTCAGGTATAGTACTACATGGTTGTTGTATGAGACGACATTACCACAGCCAGAGACATCTGAAAGTTGTCTCTATCTGAGGGTGTGCAAGCAGATATGGAAATGGCAATATTTGTATACTCATCTGAAACATACGTTGCATCTATGTTGAATGTTTTTCTGTACATTATGCACCATTCTGCCCTGGAGTGTAAAAGTAATCACAATAAGCACTTGTATGCTTAGGAAATGGATACCTAGACATAAACCTGCATTTTGGCTCCTGGAAAGTCTAATTGGTGGTAGAATTTGTCTGTGACCAATGGAATTCTGGCTGTTCTTTGGTGTTCCTAAAGTGATGACTGATGAGTAAGGAGACTTTCCCATATCTAGGGAGATGATAACGTAGAGCATCAAGCCATCAACCAAATAGCCCGTGTAAATATTTCTCTATGCAAAATATATGGTCCAAAAGACCAGGTAGACGTGAAAATGGGCTGAAAAGACTTCCCAAAAGATATAAGGAAAATGTGAGGAGATGAGACTTAACTTTATTACTTACCCTTCTTCAAAAGTCTCCCCTCTTCCTCTCTTTTCTTTTTCATGTAATATTTCAAATTTTGCATGATCATTTGTCTTCAGGAACTGATTGATTAATTTCAAATGTTCTTGATGTTAGCTGAATCAAAATGTATTCTATACAGTAAATGACTGGATCTCATGCCTTGCACTCATATTTGCAGGACACTAACCAACAACATGATGGTGGGAGTATCTAAAGGATTTGAGAAGAAACTTCAATTGGTTGGCGTTGGATATCGTGCAATGTTGGAAGGAAAAGACTTGGTACTGGCTCTCGGGTTCTCTCATCCAGTTAGGATGGAAATCCCTGATGGTATTCAAGTAAAAGTTGAAGAGAATACTAGAATCACCGTTAGTGGATATGATAAGAGTGCCATCGGTCAGTTTGCTGCTTCAATTAGGAAATGGAGACCCCCTGAACCATACAAGGGTAAAGGAGTGAAATATGCTGATGAAGTTGTAAGAAGAAAAGAGGGAAAAGCTGGTAAGAAGAAGTAATGTAGTCTTTCTCTTGTGGTTCCTTTTTTCACAGATTTGTGCTCATCAAATTGTATTAGCATCGCGCAATATTTATGCATGGCATTTTGTGGCCATTCGTTGGAATTAGTGTGTCGTACATTTGTCATTGGTGGGGGATTTGACAGTCTTTAACTTGGTTGAGATGGAGATAAAAAATTTGGGGAAGGGACGAAAGGAATTACTTTGCTTTACTTCAACATTTTGACGTTGTGTTGGACGAACATTTTGCTACTTTGAGAGGCAAATGCTATGTCTGGGTTTGTTGAGTGGCCAAAGCCGGATTTGCCTTGAACCATTACTAGTCGAGAACATCTTAATTCAGAGTTCATGGTTAAAAAGAAGATTTTCATTCATACATTCCTAGAGCGACCTCATTTATATTTATCATGAACATCCACACCAGCCTATCAAAAAATAACATCAACACTGCTGGGTACTAACGTACATCAATCAATACCAATTTCCATTACTGATACTAGGTCGGACCCAAAAGATCAGATGACATTTTTGTTTCACAAAATTTGCCCGTAAGCCGTCCCTTTATTGAGAATCTCGCAAGACGAGGGCAGTTGTGCAAATAAACCAGTAGTACACAACACAACCGTCTACTTAAAAGAACCAAGTAGCAAAGAACAGTCCAGTGAAGAAAAAATAACAATATGAGAACTAAAGTAAAGTAGAACCAAGTAGCAAAGAACAGTCCAGTGAAGAAAAAATAACAAGATGAGAACTAAAGTAAATGAACCAAATGATAGTGAAAATAGAGTATTGTTTTCTAGAAGAAAAAAATAAATAATAACAAGCCAACAATTGCATACGTGTTTCCAGTTGAATTAATTTCGCGAAAATAATTTGCGAGGAATGTTAAAGATCCAGTAGGCAGCGGAAGAAATTGAGATTTTACGGAGACAAACATCGAGAGGTTGCTCGACAACTAAAAAGGAAAATCTAGCCATCTATCTCTACCATTTGGCATGAAGGTTATGATAGGTGACAGAGGTGAGCTTTTTTGCTCCATTGAAGATGATTTTTTATTGCCAAACTCTAGAATTTCAGGATCGGTGATTTGCGACTTCTCTTGGAAGGTCTTCCAAAAAGCGAGAAGCGAGAAGACAAAAACTACTAATACATTAAAGAAGCTGTAATATTGGGTAACTAGAGAATGGTTTTGTGTTTTACTATAAGTGACTTCCGAACATGATTCATTAACCTCAAGCATGTTGTGGATGTTATCGAAGCTTCTATAAAACAATAGGCTGCGTATTCAAACAAATTCATTTGATAAGCTTCCACTAACCCATCAAAAGTTTTTTCCCGCATATTATTTGAAATACCCAACAAAAAATATTGGTGTGTCACTAAAAACAGCAGCAAATATCAGTTGAAATATATATAGGTAAAGCTTTGAAGGCGACATTGGCGGAGTTGAACCCCTGACTCTATGTCCAATTGCTGAGGTGCAAGTCCACCTTTCCTCCAAGGGCTCCTTGACAATAAGTTGAACTTAACCTCTCTTTTTTACAATCCAAAGGAGATTTTCTATGGTCGTACCAGTTGGAGCTATTTAATTCGTCTGACCATGATAAGTAATTGAACTACCTTTATAATATATAGGTAGGTACCCAATGGTGAAGACTCATTTTAGCATTACGTATTAATACAATGTATGAGTGATCAATTATACTATTTTGGTGTGATGAAATTCAAGAGTTAAGAGTTGGTTATGTTGCATTAGAAATGTATCTATTATATTTTACTGCATGATTTATATTCCTTCTTCTGTTTATTATGTGAGCGATTACTAAAGGTTCTTACCTACATTCACAAAACTGTAGTTTTATTGGCTTGATTTCTGTTCTACATGTCTTGGTTAATTTCTCTCTTTTTTCTTTCTTACTTGGTTTTTCTCTGTGTGGGTTTCTTCAACCACATATACTGATTTGTTTTACCAAAATTTTTACAGATGAAATTCAAGAGTTAAGAGTGGGTTATGTTGCATTAGAAAGGTATTATTTTACTGCATGTTTTATATTCTTTTTTCTATTTATCATGTGAGCGATAACTAAAGGTTCTTACTTACATTTTTTAGGTTACATTGCCTAATTACACGTCAACTGTGCTATAGTGATGATACCAAGATCAAGTCATTGGAGTTATTAGTTATACAATTCCTTGAATTTGCTATAGAAAGCCTGACAAAATATGACTGTAAAGATGCTCACTCAACGTGAGGCAAGCATCACCTTGAGATGAAGTGCAAATTGCTGCTATTAATGTCTTCAGGTACACTTTCTGAATTACATGTTGTTATGCTTAAAAATTGTGATGTTACCTTTCGAGTCATGTTTACGTCATATATTGGGTCACGGCCCATTAGATGTTTTAACAAATTATGAAGTAGTTCACAGGCTCAGGTTACAAGGCATCGGTAAGATATAATCGGCTCGACATTAACGAGTGGACCAAGTAAATTTATTTTGATTTAACTTTAGCATACATACATGCTATAATAATTGGTACGACTGTCACCAACTTTAATAGTACAACAGTTAACAATTAGCATTATAAATCATTTTATTGGTACCATAATAAGTGGTACAAACAAATCGGTACGACCGTTATTTATCAATGTAATAATTGGTTTGGTTACTCAAGTCTTTTATTCCCGTACAATAAATATGACGGTACGACTTTTAATATAAGGCAGCTCAAGTTAGGCTAATTCAGTATTTTCACATAACTTACAATTGTTTATAAATAACCCAAATATGCTCATTTAAGGGGGCCTTTTTTTTCCTTTTCTGTTCCACCTACTTATCTCTTTAAGAATCACTCCCTCACTTACAACATCCGCACATCATTTATCTTACAACTTTATCTATAAATTTCATACCGGTGTTCCCAAGTTGAACTAGTCTGTACAACCTGTTTTCTTTCCAAACAGGAGCTCGACGTCATCTTGCATCGACCTCTTTGCTTTCCAAGCAGGAGCTCGACGTCATCTTGCATCGTGGTCAACCGTCGACGTTGATTCTTGGAAAATTTTCCCCAACACATGTTTGACAATAACTTGAATCAAAAACAAATTGATAATGATTTTAAAGGATCTGTAACGCTCTGTAGGCCTTCTTACTAACACTTTCCATATTTATTTATAGATCAAACAAACCCAGAATGTTTGAAAAAGTTTGGTTACTTTGCTACACGTAATACTCACCTTTATATGTCCTGGCATCGAGAAATGCATTGGATATGTGGTTTTTCAAATTTAAGATGCGTGTTGTGAATCATGATTGAAATGATGGATTTCTCATTTTCGATTGTGGATCCTCCATTTTTGAAGTGTGGATCTTTATTAAAATGATTGAGGTGAGAGAAGATTAGTAACATAGAGTATAACTCGATATTAAGTGAACAAATTTTATATAATAAATACATGGTACACGAAATACTAAGCGAACAAAATTGATATTACAATGACATGTCGCAGGAAGCGCGGGCATACGATTAGTTATGAGAGATTCTAAATTTTAAATCTAGTTTTCATCGATTGACGACACTGCAATTTTTAAGATTCCAACAAAAAATTAATAGAAAATTCACGTATTCTATTTGACACTGTTTTATGAGCAACCAAACAGAAAGAAGAATGATCTTATAATACGAAATTGCAAAGTGCAAATTCAAGTTTATAAATTTCATAGCCATTAGAAGGTTTTATCAGGACGATTCACTTTGAAGGAATTCCTAAATTCTTGCCTACAGTTCATGCAACAGCCAAAACAAAATTCAAATTTAATAAATCGATGGAAGCAATCTAACATGTACTTTCCGAACAAAAGCAGCCAAAACGAAATAAAAACTGAACTCACATAAAAATATGTAAGCAGAGAGAGGTCATTTTGGAGCATCAGGATCCTTGGTATGTTTCTTGCTGGGTTTCCCCTTACTCCTTTCAATCTCTCCCTTGCCCTTCCTTCAATGTCGGATAAAAAGAAGGCACGCAAACCAATTGCCCAAACGCAAAGCAGGAACATTTATAAATGAAATTTGTGTCAGACAAATCAAACAGAGGAACACTCGCACAAAGAAACACTTCAAAAAATCAAAGTAAGATTGGATGTAGATGAGACTAGAATGCAACGATTTGAGATTTCGAAACGAACATGAGGTGGGGATGTCAACGGGGAGGGTATCCTTTCGCTCGTCCCACTATTCGTTAAAAAAAATATATTCGTTCTCACAAATTATCGTAACTTATATACGAAATCATTTATGATTAATTCATGAGTTTCATAACTAGGTATACTCATTAAATAAATTAATTTTACGTTTACTAAAAAAATTAAATATACGCAAATGATAAATTTATATGGATTTTTTATTGATTTGTTCTTCTTAATTTTATAAATAATAATGAAAATAATACATATCATAAATGTTATACATATATATAATTAATAATATATACGGGTATGGAGTGGGTTGGTTCGACAAACCCATCTCTGTATCCACTCCATTGTTTTACATATAAAAATACTCGAGCCCGTTAATTAACGGAGCATACCCGTATAATTTGGGATGGATTGTGCGTATACCCGTCGGGTACAAATATTTTTGAGATTCCTAATGTCAGATCTTCAACTCATGATTTTAGCTGGCATAAGCGTACATACCGACATGCAAATTGAAAATTGCAGCAGTGTCTGAAATAGCAACATAGTCTTATCATCGTAGAATTTCGGAAACAAGATATTAAGAGTGATAACTAAAGAAAGTCGTAACATAATCAAAGCAGCTAATCACGATAATCAAAAGCATTTTGGATGATTCCATAAGCAAAATCAAAATTAGGGATAACATAAAGGAAAACCGTAGGAAATCAGTAATAGAGCTTTCTTACTCTGAGTCGAGCTTCTTGAGAGCAACAATGTTTGTTCTAGGTTCTCTCACGAGTGTGTATATATATAGGAGAGAGAAATGCGGATATGAAATAGAAACTACAAGGAAACGAAGTTTAAAAATGACATCAGATTTCTATTCATTTGGTGGGAAAGAGTAATGTCGTGGAGGTATGATGGCCCCAAGCGCACTGCCTGTGATGAATTACACAAGCCGTCCCTTTATTGAAAATCTTGCAAGACGAGGGCAATTGCGCAAATAAACCAGTAGTACACAACCATCTACTTAAAAGAACCAAGTAACAAAGAACAGTCCACTGAAGAAAAAATAACAAGATGAGAACTAAAGTAAATGAACCAAATGATAGTGAAAATAGAGTATTGTTTTCTAGAAGAAAAAAAATAAATAATAACAAGCCAACATTTGCATACGTGTTTCCAGTTGAATTAATTTCGTGAAAACAATTTGCGAGGAATGTTAAAGATCCAGTATGCAGCGGAAGAAATCGAGATTTTATAGAGACAAACATCGAGAGGTTGCTCGGCAACTAAAAAGGAAAATCTAGCCATCTATCTGTACCATTTGGCATGAAGGTTATGATAGGTGACAAAGGTGAGCCTTTTTGCTGCATTGAAGATGATTTTTTATTGCCAAACTCCAGAATTTCAGGATTAGTGATTTGCGACTTCTCTTAGAAGGTCTTCCAAAAAGGTGAGAAGACAAAAACTACTAATACATTAAAGAAGCTGTAATATTGGGTAACTAGAGAATGGTTTTGTGTTTTACTATAAGTGATTTCCGAACAGGATTCATTAACCTCAAGCATGTTGTGGATGTTATCGAAGCTTCTATAAAACAATAGGCTGCGTATTCAACAAATTACATTTGATAAGCTTCCACTAACCCATCAAAAGTTATAAATGAGTCTAGCTTCTTGAGAGCAACAATGTTTGTTCTACGTTCTCTCATGGCTTATTCTGAACTAAACAGTGGTTGAACACAAAAGAGAAGTAGTTATAAATGTAAAGGACTCAGGAGTGTGTATATATATAGGAGAGAGAAATACGGATATGAAATAGAAACTACAAAGAAACGAAGTTTAAAAATGGCATCCGATTTCTATTCATTTGGTGGGAAAGAGTAATGTCGTGGAGGTATGATGGCCCCAAGCGCACTGCCTGTGATGAATTACACATCTACATATTAGTGGGTTAACGGAGCGAGTGTGCGGATTGGCTTTGATATTTGTTGTTTAGTTCGTTTTGCAAAACCGGCTTGGAGCGTGGTATGTGCCAAATAGCGGGAGTGACTTGCCTCTCTATTGTTGGATCTCCGAATGTTGCCACGTTCGATAATTCTTGTTAACATCTTGTTATTGCTTCACGTTAAGAGCATCTCTAGTAGTATTCCAATTTCAAGCACTTCAAATTTTTCAATTAAGTTTTATCTCTTTTACACAAAAAGTCAAACCACGTATTTATTAACATCACCAAAACACGTCTTCGAACACAATTTTTTCATTTTTTACATATTCACTTTTTTCTCACTTTACAAATATCAAGTGTACACATCTCCCAATATATATACATATATATATATTTTACTTTTTTCAATCCAATCCCCATCTCCTGATATAATTTTTTATATATATTTTCTTTCTTATCATTCTTTCGATACATTCTAAAATTTTCAATATCGCTACTCTTAAGTATCATTTGAATTACTAAGGTCTGTGCTCCTGGGTGGGCTTCAATTTATTTACCTAACAAAAAGATATTAATGGCCCGGCCAATCTGTCAGACTCTAGTCCATGAAATAGCCAAATGGGCAGGCAATATGCACAATGTTTAATTCAATATTTTGACATCATCAATGTAAAGAACAAGGAAATGTAGAATTGTTGATCAAAATGTTTTCATTTGATGGTCAATACTCAAGAGATGCACAACCGCAATAAGTCAACTCAAAAGTGGCTTCTTCTTGTCCTCCCTCTCCCACCTATCCAATCTTTTCAAAGATTCTTCAACCTGTAAATAAGTGTAACAAATAATTTATTTAGTTTTAATTTCTTTATTGAAGAAGGTTATTTATGTAACAAGTTTGGAGAATTTCCACTTTAATATTTCTACTATTATTGTGGTATTTTAACAGTTTAACCCCATTAAAAGATAATCCAATTAAATGAGCTTACATACCTCTTTCTTCCAATCTGTACGAATTGTTACCCATAACAAAATGATGGTCTGCAATGCGGTGCCACAAATCATTCCTGACCATATCCCCTGCATTCACCACACAATCACCATTCACCAACCTTTAATATAGATATATGTGTGTGTGATATATCTATACACAAATGAGTTAATACAACAAACATTTGCTCATTGAAACATAGATCATTGATCAATGATTATTAAAATATTAAAACGTTTCAATTTTGTTGCTCAAAGTGTAAAAATGCTGTCGAGACTTTTGCTTTTGCCATTTTGGTCAATCTGCTCGAGTGCGCAGACTAAAACATTTGTATATTTTGGGTCAACAAAATTAGAATGTTTTGATCGTCGATGACAAAAATAAAAAATGCTTTTATCTTTGGATAACCAAATATTGTATTAACCCTATAAAGGCTAGTGTTGTTACGTACCTTGGCACCTAGATTGAAGTAAAAACCAAGAAATGCACCAAAGGGGAAACCAACTAAATAGTAGCAACCCACATTGACATATGCAACAAAAGCTTGCCATCCACATCCAACAGCCACACCTTCATTTGTATATTTGCAACAAAGGTATAAATCTTGTATCATGCAAT
This sequence comes from Euonymus europaeus, assembly GCA_963580455.1. NCBI lineage: Eukaryota > Viridiplantae > Streptophyta > Magnoliopsida > Celastrales > Celastraceae > Euonymus > Euonymus europaeus. Next base: position 3,127,371 of record OY756964.1, read on the forward strand.
GTGTCAAATGAATTTGAGTTAGTAAATTAATTTTGACTTGCCAGACAAAACAGGTTGCACAGCGTTTAGGATGATGGTGGTGGCTAGAAGCGGACAGAGGTCTGAGACGGCAGCAGCCACCACTTCACCTTCTGTGAAGGCGTAACTAATGACATCGCGCAACACAAACACTGTAATTGCTATGATTACCGAGATTATGAAAGAGATCGAGCTCACAACTACTACAGCAAACGCTGCCGACTTTGGATGCTTAGCTCCCAGTTCATTCCCAACTCTCACACTGCAATTCTCATATCCATAACACCACGTTAATTTGGCACAAACTACAACTACAAATATAGTTTGCATTATGACTTGTGTGATGAACTAACACACATACACATACACATATATTTATTTATTTATATATTAATTAAGAAGCACACTATACAAGCTTATATTTTGGACATTCGATATGTATAGGTGGCAAAAAATCAGTTTCAGGTCAGACAACATAAGTGCTTATGAAATATTTATATATTCGGGTAGGACTTGTTTGGTTTTTCCGATATACTTTATTGACCATGTCAATATTTGTTTAAATCCGAGCAAATAAATTAGACAATAATCTAATCTAAGTTAGCTATAGACAATTAAATCGAACAAAATTTTGTGTTTAAACTCAGATTTAAAATATATGACTTCTGTTCAAACTTCAAACAAAAATTTTTGCCACCCCTACCGATTTGAGTTTAAACTCGACAGGTCAGCGTTGAGTTAACAAGCTCGCACCGGAAGCCAAACACATTCAAAAACATTGTTGACTTTATGCAATTAGTCTCTATTAATATGAAGTACATGGAAAAATCACACTCACCTTGCCGCTGCATTGAAGCCGACTGATGTCATAAAAGCCCATCCGCAAATTGACATGCTGAAGATTATCATAAATAGATCAGCTTATAGCATATAGGAAGATGTGAATATACACCCCCTTTAAGCTTAAAATCACAAAGAAATCGACACACAGTTAGTTAATTTGTTCTTACCAGATTGAAAGGGAATCTAAGGCCACCTGAGGATTCTCTAGCAACCCAGCCAATAGAACAATAAGTTGAAAGTACCAACTCTCCAAGCAAAGCATCACTGCCGACGCAGCCGACAACTTGAAGAATGCAGGTAATCCAGTGAAGGCTTGTGCACTAAATCCATTCCATGTATTTTTACACCTCTCACTCTTAACAATATATACGAACTGAGCTATCACAATAATCCACCAAGACAAGCTCAACACAAGAGATGCACCCAACAATCCAAACCCAAGTTTATACACAGCGAGCCAACTCAGGAATGCATGGATTATAACCGCGACAGCTGATATGTATGCACTCGGAGCCATTATGCTTTGCGCTTGCATGAATTTTTGAATCGGGAAGTTCACCGCGTACGCGAAGATTTGAGGGATAAGGCCGAAGACGAAAATTGATGCTGCCGATGCAATCTCTGGGGATTCGCCTACGAAAATTAAAATTCTTCTGGAGAAAATGTAGATGATTGATAGTAGGATTCCAGTAAGAGTCAGAAGCACTGTTGATTTTTGAAGGTATATGCCTAGCATTTCGTACTTTTGTGCACCGTATGCTTGTCCACAGAGAGTCTCCACTGCACTCCCCATTCCCAACTGTTCAAAATAAATCGGAAATTTTTAAGATGTCTAATGGGCTTGGGCTAGGCCCAATTTGGCCCAAAAGAGAAACTGCACACATTGTATGAATTCATCGAACTTGAGGCAATCACAAATAGTTTTCAAAGACCAGAAATTTTGCCAATTTATGTATGAATTCTGTAGTCATACCATGAGACCATAAGCGAACATTTGGATGCCACTGTTACCGAGATAGGCCGCAGCCAGCTCGAGGTTTCCGAGTTGGCCGGAGAAGATCTGTGTGGACAATGACATGAGATAATTGATCATATAAACAAAGACAGCAGGCGCAGCCAATTTGAATAGAAGCCTCGATTCAATTCCGGTAGCAATCCAAACACGCCGCGAGAATGGCATCGTAATGTCTGACAAGATGTTTTCGAGCTCATCGGTAGATCCATGAGGGCTTGTTGTAATTGAAGGAGCATTGGATTCAAGCAGAGGTTGATTGATATATTGTGTTGAGAATTCCATCCCTTGAAATTTTTTTTTTGATAAACAGGCATAGCCTCAGGAAATATATAAATAAGAAGCCCTCACATGGCGGAGGAAAACCGAACAAGAGAACATGAGCTTACATCAGCCTTCAAGGAGAAAGCCAAACAGATCAAGAGAAAGCAAAACAATAAGGATAATGAGAACAATAAAAATACAAGTCCAAGCAAAACTAAAACGGTTTTACTAGGTATCCCAACTACAAGTATCCCAAATCATCCAAACTGATGTGGCATGCCACGCTGGCATAGTGACTCAGCGTTTTTAAGTTTTTGAAATTCAAAAACAGTGCAGCAGCTTTTGTCAAATCAAAAGCTTGGAAAGTGTGATATTACAGTCAACCGTGTGGTTAGTGTAACCATAGTAAGAGTGGAGCTCCAGAAGTTGAAAATCGTGCAGCTCTGTAAAAGTCTCAAACGAGACCTCTGGAACAAAATTTCTTTCCGTTCGAAGAAGCATTCCGGCCGTCGTCGAAGCTCCGTCAACTCAAAATAGAAGCTTATTACATCCAAAGATTGGATTCCTTGCAAAGCTATATTTTTCGGACAATGTAAGTAAACAATTTTGTATTTCCCATTTTATTACAACCATTTATCCCCATTATTTCCTAAAATCCAGTAAACCTTACTAATTCGTTGAACCCACATATTTTGTATTTTATTTATGACCCATGTGAAGGTTTTCCGTTAATCAAATCACAAAGATATTTGTTATTACGTTTGAAAGTGTTAACAAAGTTGGAACATTTTCGTCGGCAAATCTGAGTAATATGATTCATTAGCTCTTAAATGATGATATCATTCTCGGTTTTTTTATTACATATGTTTACTCAGATATAACATTGTGTAGTTCTAGTGCACTGTTTTATGTGTATATCTGAAGTTATTTGCATATCAATTACACTGGGTTTTGGGGAAAGTTGTTGTGATTTTTTGAATGCATTTGGAATTTTGGTAGTGTTTACATTGATTACATTGATCAGTTGTGGTGTGAGATTCGGAACTGATGTTGTGAAATTGGATTTTTTGTTTGTCGCATTGATTTTGCATACTCAATTTATTTGTTATTACTGATGGAAGTGATCCCTTTGATTATAGAGAAATAATGGCTATGACAGTGGTTTAGTGGTTGATGACAATGTATTTTTAATGAGTGTTGATAATAACATAGTTGGCAATATTGTGAATTTTTACATTAAATAGAGCTCTGTGTTACCTTATGATTAGACGTTGAATAACCTTAATTCCTGTGTAGTTTCATCATGCTTCAATTGATAAAAATGTTTTAACTATGTTATGATATTGCCTTATCATTATATGACATTGTCTATAGCATGGATCTGTTGTGAATTTATTAATGCATTTGGCTATTTGGTATTGTTTACATTGATTACATTGATTAAGTGTGTTGTGACATTCTGAACTGATGTTGTGACATTGGATAACGGTTTATCGCATTCATTTTTGTAGTGTACATTTATTTGTTATTACTGCTGAAGGTGATCCCTTTGATTACAATGAAAATAAGGGCTAAGATAGCTTTATGAGGGTTGATAATAACAATGCTTGGAATTTTTACCTTAATTTTAGCTCTGTGTTATCTTTATATTGCATGTTGAACGAACTCAATTGCATTGGAGTTTCATCATGCATCAATTAATGAATATAGTTTTACTATGCTATGACATTTGCTTAAAATTAAATGACATTGTCTGCTGCCATAATGCTTTGCAATGTTTTATGTGAATAGTTTGAGTTAATTTTTGAGTAATTAGATAATGTGATAGTTGATAATTTGATTGCATGGTTCGGTTGTGCTTTGACATTCTGAAATTTTATTGTCACATTGGATTAGTTGGGATAAAACAGTGAGTTATAAAATATTAAAATGTCTTACTATGATATGACAGTGGTTTAGCTAATGTGATAGAATATGATTGCATGGGTATGTTGTGTTATAACAGTGTGAATTGCAAGAGTTAATGAGTTATGACATTGGATTGATGAGCTCTATTATTAATGTCTCTTTGTAGATGGTGAAAGGAACATCATCAAAATCAAAACACAGTGTGAAGAAAGTATTGGAAGGAAGTCAGAAATCTGTGAAAAAAGTACACAAACCTTCACATGAGATGCAGTTTAAATCAAATATTGGCGCAATCAAGAACCTGCTCAGAAGCTTGAAACTTACAAACAAGCATAAAGCCGCGCTCAAGAAAACGCCCTTCTGGCTTTTCTTTAGGAAAATCATGCATGACGATCATGAAGACCTGAAGATTAAAAAGAATGAAAATGTCATATGCGATATTATCCAAAGCTATGACGATAGACATGGATGCTTTAGAATAGGAAAAAAGAAAATTCAGCTTAATGAGACTGACATTGCCTTAATATTCGGCGTAGTTTCGGGGGCTAGAAATATGAAGATCAAGAGAATGGCGAAGCCAAAGACGAATGCATTTGTGATATCCAGATTTGAGAAAGTGGAGCACATGAAATCGATTAACATCAAGGCAGCGCTCCACGAAGCAATTAACGGCGATTCAGATACGGATGCAGCCGATGTCGCTAAGTTGATCATGCTTTACGCATGTCTTACACTGTTTTTCTCCACACGAGCAGACCTTATCCCATGGGCATTCATCAATTATGTTGATGACTTGGATAATGCGAAAAGATACAATTGGTCGAAGGGCATTGCGGACCACCTACTTGATTCGATAAAGAAGAATCATAACGACCCACGCAAGGTGATTGGATGCGTCACAGTGTTGCCGGTAAGTAGTTCTTATTGCAACTTTCAGTTTTCGATTAAAGAATGTCAATTTTTTTAAAGGAAAAAACTAACCACAATCTTCCATTTGTAGTACTGGTTTTGTGAGCACACAAAGGTGTTTCCCCCACTCAATTCGAAGCTATTTCCTAGGTTTCTAAAGTGGGACATAACCAGATGGCCTAAAAATTTCAAGGCCCAATACATTGATACCTTGAGAGGAGCAAAGGTACTGATCGACCAACTTAAAATGCATTACATCAATTATAATCACATTGTATGTAATATTTACACTGTATGTTAGACTAATTATGTTGACTTTTGTTTAATCCCAATAGGCAGCCAATGTAATAGAGGGGGAGTTAATGGTGATTTCTCAAGAAGCTGAAGCTCTAAATGCCCAACAAGCAATTTCAGTGTCTGATTGCCACACATCTTCCCCCACAATTGCAGAATCTAAGAGTGGTCCAGTGAATGATAATTCACATGCTGGTTCATCACATGGCGTGCAAAAGAAGCTATTTGAGATTGATAGCACCCCGGTAGCTGGCCAACACACTGCACAATTGCATGAGGTTCCAATGACTTCACCGAGAACCCAGAACAAGATTCATAAGTCACATGCATCATCTTGTTCTTTGAATGATGCACTTCAAAAAATCAAAAACCTAGAGCAAGAGAAAGACGCATCGAACAAAGACATTGAGCAGTTGCAAATTGAAATTGCAGTACAAATGAAAGAGAAAGAGAAGATGCAGCATGATCTGGATGACGTTAGGAATGCACTCTCGTTGAAGAACAACGAAATGGAGAGACTTCATGCAGAGCTACAGAGGCTGATCTGCTTGAATGAAGAATCTGAAAAAGAGAAATCGCATATACATGCTGAGTTTGAAAAACTGAAACGTGAGACCGAGAATATCATGGCAATGTTCGAGTCGAATAATCCTGTTGTAGCTGACCCAGTATCTTTCCAAGAAGTTGTTCCTGCTCCATTGATGCTTGAAGATGCATCTCCTAATTCTGTGGCATTTGTTCAGAATAGCAATCCGAAAAGTGTTGTGACTGTTGAAACACCCCAAGTTGAAGTTGAAACAAAGAAGAGGAAGAATGATACACCATCTATGATAAGAAGGGTGAAGCTGAAAACCCGTGTTCCGAAATTGGACTCTGATTTTGAGTATGACAAGGGAAAGAGACCAAAAGCGCACAGAAAACATGAAAATGAAATAGATGAAAAAGAATTTGAGATTTGTGATGTTGAGACGTATAAAGCAGCTGAGCAATCTGTCCACCCAATGCAAATTGACCCAAAATCCATTGTCAAAACGTACACCACATCTGAGGACATGGCAATGCTACAAGATATTGCAAGACAAGGCAAGGACAAGTAAGTAGTACTGGCTATTCCGCTTTAATAATTTTTTTTGCTATTGTCATGGTAGGGAATTTGATTGCATTGTTTAGTTGTGTGATAACATTGTGAAGTGGTAATGTGAAATGCTGCTGTGTCAATGAAGTATATGTTTATGGCAATAATTTATTCAGAAACTATAGTGTTATCTATATATCGCATTGGATTACTCATAAGTATTATTAATGTTTTATTACTAGTGAACCTAATGCATTTATTAGAATGACATGAGGGTGGATAAAACAAAGTTGGTAAACAATGCTTAGATTAAATGGTCATAAGACATTGGTTTTTTTTTTATAAAAATGTCTTGCTATGATATGACATTGTGTTGATATAGTGGACTTTGATTGCATGATTCGATTGTGTGATAACATTGTGAAGTTCTGCTATGTCAATGGAGTATGCGATTATGACAATGGCTTATTGTGAACCTATAGTCTTATGTATATATCACATTGAATTAATGATAAGTATTACATTGATAATTGTTTTTGGCAGTGTCATGGTTTGGTTTGGTCAAAACTTCCTACTTTGGAACGACTTGGCGCGTTTGATTAATTGTGACATGGTGTCGGACAATGTGGGTATCACTGTTATTTTAGTTATGTTAAACTTTAATTGAACATTGTATTTATTTTAACGCTTAACACACTACTTGTTATAGCTCATCAACGCATACGCCGAGCATCTCACACTCATCCAAGCACGTCTCGATCCGGAATTGCTCATTTCTACGCAGACCTGCAAGTCTTTCGTTGTCACAAGTTCATGCATGACATTCCTCCGGATGAACAGACATGATTTAGTTAAGAAGCACATGACAGACAAGCTGCGTGCCTCCGCTGGAAAGTTTAGGTACTTCATTTTCCCACTACTATCTAAAGGAAACCATGAAAGTGCCAACCATTGGACGCTACTTGTGCTCGACACGGATGAAGGAATATGGCTTCACTACAATTCCATCCTCCCCAGAAGCAAGAGGAGCAGAGACCCGTACCTGAAGGATGCGAAAACAATTGTAAGCCACTAACCCATTTCCATTAAAATCATTGGACTTCCACACTCATTTATTTTGCATAAAATGTTCTATGCAGGTGGAATACTATGAAAGTATATTTGACATATTAGATCCAAGCCAGCAGCTGAAGCCCAAAATTCATACACAATGGGGCACACCTCAGCAATCAGAGACATCGTAAGTATAAAATTGTATTTGGTTATTCCATTGTGATAACGGTTTATTACAGTTAGTTAAAAAAATGTGTTACATGCAAAATCAATGTCATACGAATTTAATACAATGTAATACTTATATGTTGCTTAATTATATCATTTATATGGTTTTAATAATTTTGATTTAACATTACAGTGTCGATTGTGGGGTGATTTGCATGTATATCATGGACAGCTACTTCAAACATAGGGAAATCCCTCAGAAACTCAGCCAAGATGAGCTACTAAAGTATCGTGCATGGGTGATCCACACTTTCTTGAATGACAAGAAACATGGTTGGTGTGTGAAGCGCTGAAACGATAATATTTCAAGTAGTATTCTAAGTAATTATGCCCTATTTTGTTGTCTATGCATTTACTATATATGGTCACTGTATGACATTATATTTTGGACGTCCTAGAAGTTATGTGATTATAGTATGCACAAGTGTGTAAATGTCATGAAGACATTAACCTAATGTTATTGGCTTACTTATATTAATCCTACAGTTTCATTTTACATACAGAAATCCAGTCTAAACATTAACCACTAGGACCAAAAACGTAAGAAACATAATGGCCTAGTAAAAACTTAGACATCATTGTATGTGTAATATACAACGTTTTATTATTGATTTTAATGTAATTAAACCTCATGGCAAGGTAATAAAAACTGACCCATAAAAAACAGTTGGATCACTTAATAAACTACAAGCAACTTAATAAAAACTGACCCATAAAAAACAGTTGGATCACTTAATAAACTACAAGCAACGTAATAAAAACTTTTATTGTAATTAAACTTTTAGGCAACGTGACATTGCATTAGAAAATGTAATAAAAACTCACCCAGCAAAATCAGTTAACTTCCATAACATACTAGAAGCAAAAAAAAAAGCGCCAAAATCAAACCCATTCCATTAAAAGAAAATCCATATGAAACAAAGTTACTGGGAAAAAGTCTAAAAGTAATTTTCAAACACATTAAGCAAATTTATTACATTGAATTGATATGAAACTAATAACTCAAACTTCAGCAGCCTCGTTCAAACGTGAACCAGCACATGACCTGCTAGAGCTCCCCCTGCGGCGTTTAACACCCCACATCTTCTTCTTCATGACACTCGGGGGACGACCCTTCCCTCTCTTAGGAACTGGGTCATTCGAGTTCGACGTAAGTTGATTAGAAGGTGTATGGCCGATCGATGTAGCATTCTTTGTAGACTCGTCAATCCATTTGAGAACATTCACATACAATCCCTCATTCTCAGATGCTAAATCAGCTAATTGATGAAAGGATTTACACATAGCATCATACCTTTGATGTTCAACAGTTGTCGTCCATCCAACATAATTGATCTTCACCCGAGAGTGGCATCTTCTCACATCCTTCCTCCATCTCCTGCAAATGTACATTGCAGGCAGCAAATACTCATTATTAGAAATAAGAACCGTCAAAGCATGCCTGCAAACGATGCCCCTAAACTGAAACATCATACAGCTACAACTCACTTCAAGGCCATCATACAAAACCTGAAACATTACTTTCTTCTTACCACCTTCCCCATAGACAATATCCTCATTGACATAATACCGCTCATGATACGGGAGCTTCTCAGTGGATTTAATTCCACAGTACATCATCGCAATCAACTCTTTTTGGAACTCAACAAACTTTTTCGCTGTATAAAGATTTTGAATTTGCTTCTCCATCTCATAAATTGAAGAGCACGACATCTGCCTATTCAAGGACTCGAAATCAGCCATCTTTTCTTTCTCTATCTTTTTACGCAATGCGCTCTCATACTGCTCGACAAATTGCTTTAAAGTCGTCTTAGAATTGACGTACCCATCAAAGAACGCATTCATACTCTCGCTCCGACCAGTTGTTGACATTCCAGCCCAAAAATGTCTCTTAACAAACACTGGAACCCACATCTCCTTCTTAGAATACAAATAACTAAGCCATTCATTCTCATCCAATCCATAAAGACACAGCATCATCCTCCATGTCTCTATCAAACACATCAAAACATGGAAAAAATATTAGAAAACAACAACACTTAAATTTAAGTACAAAGATAACAACACTAACAACCAAATAGTTACAGTGTAAAAATATGTTATTACATTGCAAAAATTGAATGGAAACAATGTATTAAAAATTAAACCAATGTCATAAGGTTCTGCCAATTCAAAACTCACAATGAAAATAAAATTCCAAAACAATGCAATACCTTCAAAGTCATCAATGCTTTGCGAATCATATACAGCTGCACCCAACAAACGAGTTATACCATCATATTCTCTATGTGAACCCAATTTTTCAGGTACCTTTTTCATGATGTGCCATAAACACCATCTGTGCCTCGTGTTTGGAAAAACAACCTCAATTGCATTTTTCATTGCCCTGTCTTGATCAGTTATAATACCTTGGGGAGCAACCCCACCCATGCAAGCCAACCAAGTACTGAATAACAAAATAAAAGTCTGTGTGTCCTCACGAGATATAAGTCCACACCCAAGCAGAATGGAATGCCCATGATGGTTAACACCTACAAAAGGAGCAAATGGCATATCATACTTGTTCGTGAGGTATGTGGTGTCGAATGTAATAACATCTCCAAATTCTTCGTACGCCGCCCTGCTTCGGGGATCAGCCCAAAAAACATTCCTCAGACGACCCTCATCATCCCAATCAATCAAAGAAAAAAAACCACTGTTATTAGATTGCATCCTCAAGAAATATTTCTGCATTGCATCTGCATCACCAATACCAAGACGAATCCCTCTAGCTCTAGCAATAACATTCCTCGTATCCCTCTCTAAGAAAGTCAACTCCTCATGCCCACCAGCACCTATTACAAATGAATTGTGACTCTTGTTTGGCCTAATCCCCGCAATGTCATTGATCTCCAATTGCCGCTTAACGTGAGGGCTAATCTCTCTATTACATTTGAAAAATCTCGATTGACTCGGACTCAACACGTGATTATGATCATCATCGAACATAGTAATCTCCCATTTTGCATCAGTAGACAACCGGGCAGCCAATCTAGCCTTACACTCGTTCTTTGAATGCGCACGATGATTGACCACTATTTTAGAACGACTATAATATTTGTCCGACCTCCCACAAGTAAATGTCAAATATTTATGAATCCCATTCACATCCTTCGTAATAGACCTCTTCTTCACAGAAAAACCATTTGCAATCCCGTAAGCGCGGTAAAAATCGAACAACTCATCAATGGAGTCAAACAACATCCCTGGCATAGGAACATTCGATCCAGCATGCTCGACGAACTCGTACACACTCTCAACAGGTTCTATCAAATTCAACATTGTCCCGCTGCACATATAAAATAAATGACCAGTTAAAAAAGCATCAAATATTTTGAAAATTAATGACAACAACTACTCACCAAATATAACTTCTATACATTGTCCATCTATATGAATACACTGCATTATATTGCCCAGTACCTTATTACATTTCCCATTACCTTATTACATTGCCCATTACATTACTATATTACCCAGTATCTTATTACAATGCCCAAAACACAATGTCAACACCGTCATTTCTATGTACAAAAGGTCTTTCAAACGGTTACACTTATTAACAAAAAAGACTAACACAATGTGACAAAATCTAAAAACAATGCAAAACAAGTCTCAAACACAATGACACTTGTCGTAATTACAATATAAATTTATCACACTAAACTGTCTCTTATAACTTCGCTGTGTTGTTCAGACAACAAAAGCAAAACAAAAATAAACGAACAAAATTTCGTGATTACAATATAAATAAATTACATTAACTGTCTCTTATTAACTCTTCATTGTTGTTCGGATAACAAAAGCATACAAAAATGACCGAAAAATACATTATTCTACGAAACAACAAAATTAATACAAAACCCAACCAAATCCGAAACCCCCACTCTGAAATCAACAAGATCCAAAAAAATAAACACACAGGAAACTCCGATCCATACAAAAAACGAAACCTAAAACATGTAAAAGACATTAACGAGCCATGTATTACCTTAACGATGACGATGAGCTCGTATTTCTTCCGAATTCTTCCATATATCATACAAAAAAACTTAGCTTTTGACTGTAAGACAAAACTGAGCTTCAATGCCCAAGACAGAGGCACTAACCATGGTCAAAACCCAAGTTAAAACACCAGTAGAGAGAGAAGCGGGAACTCCAAAGTCCTAAGCGGGAAACACAGTTTCCAATAAAGAATTACTCTTTTATTTTCTTGTCCAAATCTATGTGGCATGATGAGGTGTCATGCCACATATATTTGGGATGTTTTGGGATGTTTATATTTGGGACCTTTAGCATTTTCCAAACTAAAATAACACCTAGAAGTCCATGTGACTATGAGAATCATAGCACAAAATCTGAATCTCTCCTTGCCATGGTCCAACTCTCCCATCCCTTGAAATTTTGATTTCGAAAGTGCTCGGAATCCACAACTATGGGTGAATGGGGGTTTAGAGGGATTGAATTTGATGTTGGTACATTTCTGGCTAAGTAATAGAACGCAGACGAATGTCTTAATATGGGACCATCGTAGAAGTTATACATGGTATAAGCCAGCATTGTTCCAATCCATCACCACCTAACCGCAAATAATAAAGGAAAAGTGCGAAAGGTGAACTTTCTGTTCTTTTATGATTGGGAGGCAATGGATGAACAGAATGAATGGACGTGATTTAAATCAATTTAGATCTAGTGATTGAAATTTAGCCACGTTTCTTCGTCCTTTCATTTATTGTAAGGAGGATGGAATATGATCAAATTCTTATTGTATACTTGTATGTGATGTAGGACATAAAATAGCAAAGGAGGGTTGTCATTTTAAAAAGATATAGTCAGTATTTAAAAATTTGTCCGGGTGCATATATGCAATCAATATTATACTAAAAATGTTAAATCTAAAAATGTGAATCTAAACGCAAGCTCATTAGATAGTGACGTTTTTTTAAAATAGTTATTGTCTTGGGCCTTTTGGCCATGCTTGGATTGAATCCCAGACCTAACAGAGTAATGGGCGAGCTTGCCCATTAGTCAAACGGCCCAAATTTCTCTTGGGCAGGCCCCCTAAGCTGTAAACTGCAAACTGCAATAGCAGTTGGCCCATGGGTTTCCTTGAGACGACGAATCATTCAATGCTTTATTGCCCACCGACCCAGTTCAAATGTTCCACTGACTTTCAATTTTCAAATGACAATTTCGGCGCTGGTTTGCCTATCATAGATGGACCTGTAAAGCGGGCGCCCGACTCTGCGACTCAACTATTTGCGGCCCATCATTAGATCTTAAGTGGGCTTGGAGACCAAGTCTTGGAGTTGGAGATGACTATGAGTCTATGACAAGATGAGCTCATCATAAAAAAAAAAGGGGGACAAAATAAAAAAAACAAGAGCTCCATACATGATACATTATATAAATACGGTTATTACCATTGTGCAGATGACAATAATTTATCACTATAAACCTTGAAAAGAGCAGGGAGTGAATTCTTGTTTATGCTGTCTCTTCTATCAGATCAGAAGAGTTAGTGGAAGCCATAGCATCCAATATTATTCCAATACATAAACTTCAAATAAATTAGAGAAACAAAGAGCCAAGTATGCATCCAGTGTAACTGTTTTAGTCTGAAGACCTGCAACAAATGGAAAGTAAAGGCCTGAGTGCAGCAGCCAAAGTTGTAGACAAAGGATGCCACTTTTAATGAATCATTCAACAATAATACACAAGACCCGCATATTCTTCCATATATAAACCCTTTATCACTAATGAAAATTTAAGCCCATACCATCTTGTGCAGATTAAGCTTTGAGGAGTGCTGGAATTTAGGTACCTGAAATACCATGAAAGTGAAAATACAATGAAGTAAGGAAACTCAAGAGGAGAAAGAAGGAGAAAGTTGATGTTTCTTGGCATACACTTATAGCAAGAAGGTATAGAAGCATTAGAGGGCCAAGGAGCTTCAACATCGCCATTAAGATCGCAAGTGACACCAAGCCCTGAAGGATTGTTATACGTTGCATCCACAGGCACGTTTGGCACAAGGCAACCAGAGCACCCTAGCCCCAAAAAAGAAAAGACAGTCTTATTAAGTGAGGAGAATTGCATTAAACATCATACAGTGAAGCTATTAGTTGGTGACAAGTATATATATATATATATATTACCTCCATTAGATTGAGCTGGTGGATTTCACGAGATGATTCCGTCCGTCACCGTATACATAAATCACAAAAAGTCAGACGCTTAACACGAGACAGGAGTAAATTTGCAAATTCAGTGAACTAATGAACCGGTTGCAAACCTTGAACAGTGAAGTCCATGAGTTTTATTTGGCAAAGATTGTACACATTTTGGGTGACATTAGCTTCCTGCAACTTCTTTCCTAGTGATATGGCACAGTTGACAGCTTGACAATCGGTGAGAAGGCTCTGCTCTTGCAAGTAGGTCATGTAAAGCCCCATGGAATTGCAGCAAGAAGTGCTGTTTCTCATGACATCTCCACATTCTTTTGAAACATCTGTGACTTCAGGAAAATTCAGAGGACAGACTGCACATGCAAAGGATCAAATTATAGAGGAAGACAAATAAAACAAAAAAAATCCCTAAAGAAGCAACGATTCTTAATGCTCACTACCTTTATTAATATCGCAGCTAATAAGCGCTCTAAGAACAGAATTAGCAGAAGAAGGGTCAAGTTTACTGGCCAGCCAGCGGAGAACAATGTTTTTACAATCTTCAATTTTAGTTGAGAGCTTCACATGAGAAGCTGATGAGCGCTTCAGTGCAATTTTTCTAGCTGCATCTAATATGGCAAGTTGACAAACTTGTCCACAACATTCAGTAATCGGATCAATATTTCGACAGGCAGCCAGGAGTCCTGCGGAGTTAACAATGCTTTCGAACTCATTAACATGTGTAACAGGGCAAGAGCGTTCAGTTAGGTCTGCTGGAAGAACTGAGCAATAGCCTCCAACATCTTCATCTGATCCAGTATTATAAAGGATCTGGTTAACTTCGAATAGACAGGTCGTTGCTTGTGCTTCGTCTAAAGCAAGCAAGCCTGAGTATTTGCTTGATTGTCCCATAAGAATTGACAGGGTAGAATTAAATTGAGGACAACATACTGCATTGTTCAAAAATGGATTAAAGAAATCATAGCAATCCGTCTCGGTTTTGCGCATCACAGTTTCAGCAGATGCAAAGTTTAGTTTACATGGTCCTGAAAATATTAAAATATGCAGAACTAAGTTACGTTGTGTTAAACAGATCCATAATTTCTAAATGGCATCAAAGGTACAGAAGCCAAAAGAGGAAGAGAGGTTTTTTTGCTCGATACCTTGAGCTGGTGAAGGAGCAGGAGAAATTGAGCCTTCCTCTGTCCTTGCCACATAACCTTCTGCATTACGAAGTGGATCTGCATGGAAGAAAACAAAACATTAAACACCACCCACAGGGCCACAGCTCTATGCAGACTGTTTGCTAAATTTCAGTGAAGAAAGGAAGAGACTAACAGAGAATCAGCAACAGCAGAAGTTGGGAAATGTGAGTGCTTAAGGAGCCTTTTCCCTCTCTCATATTGACACTTTGTTAGTCACAAAACAAGCTGACAAATTCAAACAGCGAATTTCGTAAAAATTAAAGAAAGGTTAGAGAGGGAGATGCAGAGATTGGCTGGGTGAGGAGAGCATTTATAGTTTTGGACTCTTTCGCTACCTCTTTTGACGCCCACTGTACATACGTACGTGTGAAGGGAAATCACGTGGTTGTAACTCCAGTTCCAGTGGATCTTGCAGCATGTGATAATTGCTTTGTTTTAACAAAGCTTGTGTTTCCCAATGCATATGACGTTTGGAGGATTTAAACCGTTGATGCTCTGATTTAGGGAGAACGAGAGCCGTTGGATACAAGAAAATGTTGACTTTGTGGTTTGTTTGAATTCCAAGTTTCAACGGTTCTTTCTGAATATAGCCATAATTTCTGATTGCTAGAGATATGTATCCATTACACGCTTGACGCTTCATCAAAGTAGTGTAAGGTTTCGTGTTAATCTTGCCAAAACAAACGGTTCGGCTACCTTAAAATAGTGCCTGAAATATGTATCCAACGGTAGAGATTATGCCACGTGTATTACCCTTTGGAATTCACGAAAGGCTGCCATCTGAATCCTTAAACTCTGAATTATCAACCAGACCCAATGAACAAATTGCAAATTCCATGTCAGTTGCAAAAGAACGGGGAGGTGTGAGAAACACGGACTGGTATTAACCTAAATTAATTTAAATTTAAAATGTTCACAAAAAGTGGTTAGTCTGTCAGACAACCGTGTGACCCTCCCAGCCATTAGATGGCTGAGAACGATCATCTACTGCGATCAACGGTCAAATGACCAAGATACTGTCATTTAATCACGCTCTGATCTCACGGTCACACTTCTTCCACCAGACTTTTGTTCATGTCTCCTTGGAAGTTGGAACTCAGGGACACAGATGTACGACCCTATAGAACATATCCCGCTCAAGTCAGTCGCTCGTCCTCAACTACAAAACAGTCCATCTATATCATAGGCCCAATAATCTTGTTTCAGCGGTTCCGCCTGGCGCCTACCATGACTGAAACGCAGGCCTCAGTAGCGGACCTATTACGTTATAAATTAGACTGGGGCCAGACTTACTCACTTAACCCACACTTACCCATCAAGGAATAGGCCCAAGATTCCTGTCCTTTAAAATATACAGAGCTACTAGTACAGTAGCAGTACAACAGTAGTACTCCTTGTGTGTTGCACTTGCACACTATAACTATTGTCTATTATATATTCTCTTTAAGGCCGGGCTTCACAATTAAGTATTAGGCCCAAACTGTCTGTCTTGGGCAGTGGGCACTCCCGGTCTCCCGGATTAAACGTGGGCCGCCATCGAGGACCATGGCACAGGCTCTAAATATTTTATTGATTCCCAAGTCCATTTTCTGGCCCAACATGCCTATCTAAGCAAAACCTAAAATGTGATTTTTTCACCAAAATGACAATTTTTTTTTTTAAAATTTATCCTAGATGATGTACGCTCGGTTGATTGTCAAATAATGCACACGTCTCGATCCAACAATAATATATTGTGGATGTTCTGGCTTCACTAAGACATATTTCTGATTCGTTGAGGCGGTCTCACTGTCCATTAATTCAATTTATGTCTAAATGTACTCTTCTTTTTTCTTTTTTTTTAATATATGATTTGAGTTTTCTTCGAAAAAATGTATGCGCGTACGTATGTGTCACCTGGTCAAAAATTATTCAATTTTTTTTTTGCCAAAGAGAGAGTAGGAACTCATGGACCATTTGCACATGCAGCCAGATGCCAGCATTTCGTAAGAAAACCATACAAAAAAAAATTGAAAAATAGACCAAACCCCATGTGAAAACAGCCCACAATTCAACCACTATCCGGAGACATGACATAATAAATTATGCACAAGCTGAACCCACCACCAGCACCATCCATTCATCCTATTTTCCGATGTGATATTCAACAAAAATCCCCATACGCATGTACGACATGCAATTTCAACACATTCACATTCCAATAATCCAATTGGTAAAATCATTATTTTGGCCACTGTGTGCTTAATTACTTTGCTTAAGGTGTCATATGCAGCAGCAGCAGCAGATCACATTAATATTTCAGCAACAATTTTTGGTAGTTGATCAGAAAATCGGTGGTTATCTTCGAATTGTTTGGTACATTCAAAGTCGATATTTAATGTCATTATTATTCTGGCAAGGATTGCAGGTGAGTGATACCATATGCAAATAAAAGCTTAAGATAGTGTTGGTAACCGACTGAAAAAACATTCTCATCAAATTTACCAGAAAGTGAGGTTTGTATATACGTAGCACCCAACCTGAATTGCTCTGAAGTCTTAATTTAGCTTAATTATGGTGTGTAAACAAAACAAAAACACTTGTTAATTTTGTCATTAAGCAAAGCTAAAAGTACTTTATTAATTAATCCTTCTAATTAAAAAAATACTTTAGTCTCTACGCAACTGAAAGCTCATAATTTGCACTCATCTGAACTCCCCTCAAAGGGTATCAAACAAAAGCATAAATACTACATATTTGTATGTTCACACACACACACACACTATATATATATATCACTTTCTAGTTCCAGACTCTCGGCGCAATAACCGCTAATTTCATGTGCTCCCTCCCGTTTCTCTCTACATATTTGTTTCATTACCCTGTTAGTACTCTCCCCTTTCCCACTAAACTCTTCTCATTTCATCTTCAATATGGGAAATTGCTTGACAAGCAGCAAAAATCAAGTAGAGGAAGAGCCGACTGAACCGCAAATGGTTCCATTGTCCAGATCAGAAGTCAAGAAGAATATTGAAGGTGACAAGATCAAGAAGAAGATGGTGAGGTTCAAATTACAAGAACGAGGAAGTTATGATGAAGGCAGCCATGGCGATGGTGCTGTGAGGATTAGAGTTGTATTAACAAAAGAGGAGTTGAAACTGATTCTGAATTGCAAGAAGGATTCCAAGTACTCTTCTTTGGAGCAATTCATAAATGTGATGAAGTCGAGAAAGAGAATAAATATTCTTGACGCAAGAATAAGTGACGGATGCCTCAACGGCAATTGGAGGCCTACTTTGGAGAGCATTCCAGAGTATCTCTAATTAGGAAACATTGTTTTTGTAAACTTTTCACTAACAATCTCTCACTTTCTGCTTGCTCCCATTGTAAAAATATGTATTGATTGTATTCTGTAGGGTTATCTCACCAAATGCTATTGTTTCAGGTTTGTAATTACGGCAAGTGGTGTAATATGGAGGTGATTAAAGTTTAAAAGACTGATTAAACTTGTGCTTATATATAATAAAAGGAACAGTCTGCGATCTGCCTACTCCATGGATCATCTTCCTGGAAAACAGACAAATCATGACTTAATCCAATGTTGGTGCAGAAAAAACACACCATTGTTGTTCTGTTGATTCTTGTCACCGAGCAAACAAAAAACAGACATATTAGCAACCAACTGCCTGGGTCCATTATTGGCGTCCTAAAACCTAGCATCCTTGCCAGCATCTACGTCTTCTAAGGTTGGTGAATTTTGTGTCTTTATGACTGACCCATTGGTCATTGGTACGAACACAATGCTTTTATCTGGCAAATCATACGACAACTTTTAATTCAATAAAATGTCAGATCTTGGCTTAAGAACGCCGACAGTGCTACCCTCGCTTGTGTTACACACTCATACAAACCATATCAACGCATAGAATGGGCAGGCTTTTGTTCTCCAAACAAAATCCCCACACAAGGTAATGTCATTTAAACGTACTGAAGATGATACAATTGGGGGGGGGGGGGGGGGGGGGGGGGGGAATAACTATTAGATTCCTCCATGAAAATTAGGAAAATTTATTTGCAGTGGAAACAGATTCTAACAAAATTTATGCTGCCAGAGAACTACTATTTATAACAGACCAAATGAGTTTCACTATAAAAGGTGTTTAAAAATGCTCGCCCAATGAGAGAAGGAGATTGTGACATTTTATTCCCTGCTAAAAATCGAAGTTAAGACGGCTGTCCAATAAGACAAGTCATTTTACTGTTTTGCCAGGTTGCGGATAACATATGGAAGTATACCTCCATGGTTGAAATACTCCAATTCCACCTGCAATTATTATCAAATGTATCAATTCAAGAGAAAAAAAAACACGCAATTCTATCCTAATTTCTTCATTACAACATGCCACAAAGCCACAATGATATTTAGGTCATTTTCGGAAATCATCTTTCTTAAAAGTGTTTTAACAACCTTCCAAAATACTTTGCACAAATAAATCTTCTTTTTTTTCACATTGGCATTTAACGTTATAACAGTGATTTACGGCCATGTTAAGGGTGGCACTCATTTTTCTTTACATCCTACGATTGATAATTTGTTTCCTGGTTAGACTTTATTCATAAAATGTGACATCCTACACCAACAGCATAGCATCAAACAATATTGAAATAAAATATTGAGAATTGCCATGTACCTCAGTATCAAAGCGGACAGTGCAGGTAAAAGACTTCCCCGTGTCAGTTGTAACAGTCACATCTTGACCGGGCCTTATTTCACTAATGTTGCTTGGAAGATCAATGGAATAACGCTCATGACCGGTCAATCCTAGCGAGTCTGCATCCTGACCAGGCTTGAAACAAAGTGGAACTATACCCATTCCTACCAAATTACTGCGATGGATTCTCTCAAAACTTTTGGCAATCACAGCTTTAACTCCCTGTAACAAACCAAAAGTTAGTATCTTTGCCATATAGAGACACAAGGACAATAACGTAAACCCAAGCAGCTGAATGAAAAACACTCACCAACAACATTGGACCCTTGGCAGCCCAGTCTCTAGAGCTTCCACTTCCATACTCAGCTCCGGCCAAAATAATGGTATCATTCCCAGCAGCCTTATATTTCTGAAATAGAAGATTGATCACACAGATAAGACAACCAACTGTTAGTAAAAGGTTATGCCATGACACGTTAAGGGCATCTTCACACAAATGCGAACAGATCGCAAACAACATCAATTTACTCTCATTCTGGATGGCTGCAAGTTACTAGAAGCCTTAAAAAACTCTTAACATGTCAAAGACTCGGGACTATTTCTGTATAAAGATATTGCCATTGAATTTCTTTCCTTCTTTTCAATATGCACAGGAAATGAAAACTCTGCCTCCATGTTGGAAATCACTAGTAACAAATCAATTCATTGTTTTAACAAAATCATTGTGAATAATACTCACGGTTCTAATAACAAGAATAGTGAGCATTGGTGAAGAACATAAGCAAAACTTTTGATAGTGAAAATTAAAAGACTGGACAGAAAATTGAGCAAGGAGTCCTAGTTATATCCAAGGGATTTACCATTGCTGCATCAAAAACATAGAGTTTCTCTCCAGTTGGAATGTGAACCGTCTTTGGCCCCACTTCACCATTCAAAAGCTTGTTAACAATGCGGATATTTGCAAAAGTTCCCCTAGCCATCACTTCATCATTTCCACGACGACTTCCATAAGAATTGAAGTCCTTGCGATCCACCCCACGCTGAAGTAGGTACTTAGCAGCGGGACTGTCTTTGTGAATGCTTCCTGCAGGGGAAATGTGATCTGTTGTGATACTGTCACCAAAGTTCAGCAAGCAGTAGGCATCCTTCACTCCCTGTGATCCGGGAGGATCCATAGTCATGTTCTTGAAATAAGGAGGCTCGTGAATGTAGGTTGAGTTAGGGTCCCATGAGTACATAGTGGCTGCTGGTACAGACAGCTGATTCCACATGGGATTACCCTTTGTGATAGCCTCATAAGTACTTCTAAACATTTTGGGAAGCACACTTGATTGAACAGCCTAAAACATAGATATAATTTTGAGTTAAATCTCTCTCATTCCAAAGGAATGAAGTTTAACATCAGATCAGAGATGTAATAATATGCAAACATGCAATTGCTTACCTCAGCAATTTCTTCTGTGGATGGCCATATTTCCTTGAAATAAACGCTCTTACCATCCTTCCCCGTACCAATTGGCTCATTTTCAAAGTCAATATCAACCTGAACAAAATAATTTTATTACCTCCATGATGCATCCAGCAAAGAATCCAAGAACATTTTGTTAATGTGATTAGAATTTCTAGAATTCTAGGCTTCATACACATTTTTTACTCCTACGACAGCTTACTATTTCCTTGTCTTGGAGAGATTGACAGTGAATTCTCCCTTAATGGAACAAGGCAATACTAGAGCTCCACCCAAAGGACAAACCACACTGGTGTGACTAGCCAGATAAAGGACTATAATAAAAAAGCAACCTAACCTATTCCAACTCTTTCTTTCAAAGAAAAGAAAATCATACATATAAGTTCTCACCCCATAAATGGAATTGTTCACATTTTCGTCAGGTTGTTGGCATAATGGCATTACCATTAACATAACAAATTGGACGCTAAGCAAAGTTACGATTTAAATTCAAATATCATATACCGTGCCAGCAAGTGCATAAGCAACCACTAAAGGCGGGGAAGCCAGGTAGTTAGCCCTTGTCAAAGGATGTACTCGACCCTCAAAATTCCGGTTTCCAGAGAGCACAGCTGCTGCAACAATGTCTGCATTAAGAACCAGAATAAAGTTAGGTATGATGCAGAATAACTATACCATACGAAATGACAATCAAATGTGATATTTAGCAAGTGACCATGCCTAAATTATTCAACTGATATATAATCAAAATTTAGAGGTACAAACTACTAGAAAAAAGAAAGAAAAAAAACAGGCGTACCATTATCCGAGATAGTGGAGGCAACTGATTCATCCAAATCACCAGAGTTCCCAATACATGTTGTGCAGCCATAACCAACAATGTTGAAGCCTTGCTGATTTAGGTATTTTTGCAATCCACTGTACCATGCAGAGCCATAATTAAATAGGTATTCTTACATCTCAAACATACAAAGAGAAATCAATAAAAACTGCATTTCCAATGCGAATGCTAGAGTAAACTATTACAGAACTACCTCTGGAGTAAATATTTTGTCACAACTCCTGAGCCTGGGGCTAAACTTGTCTTTATCCATGGCTTCACCTGGGAAATTATTTAAGCATTGATGAGAAAATAGAGAAAACATACATATAATTTGCAGTACTACAGAGAAATAAAAGAAAATGAAACAAGCATGCCAACACTGCCATACTAGAAGAAGAAAACTTTTTGCCTGATACATCTACACTGGCCTACCTGTAAACCAAGTTCACAAGCCTTTTTTGCAACAAGACCAGCACCAAGCATGACACTAGGGTTGGATGTATTGGTGCAGCTAGTAATTGCAGCAATCACGACGCTTCCATGCTTTAACTCTGCTGGCTGGCCATGGAATGAAAAATTGGCCACTTTTCCCTGTACCTCTTGTGGTACAGCAAACCCCTGTTTACAATAAATATGACATTAGAGCAAGTAGCACGTACTTCTTAAAGAATTGAATGAATTAAATTCATGAACATGGACATCATAACACTAACAAGTATAACCAAGTGGGTGTGGATACTTGTATAGCCGCCATTACCAGTTCATCTACAAATGGGAATGGCACATCATATCTATGAAAACCATGGTGGCAATGTTCGAATTTCATTCACATCACTGTTACAGTTAGCCTAAAGCAACCTTATTGGTAATTCCAAACGTAAAAGGTGTTACTTTTAGCAAGTAATAAACATGAAAAGTAATCATAATACTTATAAATCTCGACTGTTTATACAAAGAAAAATGCCAGGAACACCGCCAATAAGTTGACAATATTTCAGCTGCCAAACTAGCAACCTTATAAGGTAATTGTAAACGTAGAAGGTGTTACTTTTAGCAAGTAATAAACACGAAAAGTAATCATATTAATAATAAATTAATAATAAATCTCTACTGTTTATACAAAGAAAAATGCCAGGAACACCACCAATAGGTTGACAATATTTCAGCTGCAAAACTACTAAACCGAAGTCACTAAAACCAAAAACTTGCATCTATAACTTAATCTACAAAAAAAAAAGTTGATCTGAATATATAGCTTACAACCAACCTTGAATCCGACTTTATTATCCAGACAAGAGTGCCAATCTGCCTTCATTTCTCTCAAAGGAACCCGGTCGTGAGGCCTGTAAATCATGAAAGCTTTTTAATCACTGGAACTTTTTTTCTTGATACAACTATTAAAATGGATAGAGATACAGATGAGCGTTAAAAAAAAAACAGTGGACTAGCACAGAAGATAAACCAAAAAAAAAAAGATAAAGCAACAGAGATGCATGGGAATATATCCACGCACAAGCATACCTCTTCGGTCCTGATACGCACGGTTCAACATCCGCAAGGTCCAACTGTAGATATGATGAGTACACTCTCTCTTGTTGTGGCTGAATTTATTAAAGTAAGAGGGTATATTATTAGGATCGAGAAATAATCAAATTTGGCAATATGACTAAGCGATTAAAGGTCTTACCTCATTATAGTCAACAAACATTTTATTTGCTCTGAGATATGATTCTATCATGGCCACCTAATAACAAAGAAAGTCAGATGGCTCTGAAATCCCATTTACGAATAAAAATTCAACATAAAATGACATGCTTACAGTTTCATCACTTCTTCCAGTCAATTTGAGATATTGCAAAGTAACATGATCTACAGGGAAGAACCCCATAGTTGCACCATACTCAGGTGACATATTAGCTATTGTTGCTCTGTCAGCTAATGACAGTTCACCCATACCACCCCCTGGAAGCACAATCCCACAGTTCACATGTTTAACAACAAGAAACATGGACATAAAGAATTTTCTTTTCTATTTTGGACCGCAAAAGAAAATAACTGGTTCACTATAATGATAATTTACCATAGAACTCGACAAATTTGCCGACAACGCCATGCTTCCGTAGTATTTGTGTCACAGTCAAAACCAAGTCAGTAGCTGTGACACCGCCACGTAACTTTCCAGATAGCTTAAACCCAACCACACCAGGTAAAACCATGCTCATAGGCTGTCAAATGCCAAACTCTGAGTTAAATATAACAGTACAAAAAACATGAATATGTTCAAGAGTAACCAGCAAAGAGCATTTAAGAAAAATCAATATAAGACAACAGTATATGGCCCACGGACAGCAATAGCTAATAATATAAGAGACAAAGGTTACTTGAATATGTAAGAGGCGAGCCATACAATAAAATAGGGAGAGAAAACAATATCACAAGCTCGGTACCATGGCACTACAAGAAAGTCTTGAGGTGTAAGCACTTATGAATATGTGTCTATGTGAGTATCACTATCACCTGGACAGATATAAGTTCTGCAAGTTTAAAAGGAGGCTTGGGGCCTAGATGTAGCTCACTTCTCACACTTGCCCAAGGTGCAGGGTTCAAATACCTCAAACATTACAAATATCTAAAAAAATGTTCAGTAAGTAGGAAGAATGTATATCCAATTCCACCTTCATATTCCTTGGGTCCACTTAACTGTACAAATAGAATTAACACATGACAATATGATGTTGTTTGGACTAAAATACAGTGTCGCTACCCACTCGAGCATTACATGCATCCTACAGAATTTTACCCCAAAAATAACATGCTTATGCAAGAACCCTCATTATATGTCAGCAGCTGTCTTCTCATTTATAGGAAACATTCACATTTGAATAATTGAATCCAATTAAAAAAAATGTACGAAGTTATCACAATAATATCATCATCAGAGCCTAAGTGGAAATGAAGCACTATTATGATTTGTAAGCCGATTGCCATTCAAAAGCTTGGTCCCTAGAAAAAGCATTGTTGGAGTTAACCATAAAACTTGCATGTACCAAATTGCATTACTGTAAATGGAATGGAATTCCAATTATTACAAAATTATATACTAAATAAATTACCTGGCCAAGCATTACAGCCTCCGCTTCAATACCTCCAACTCCCCACCCAGCTACTCCTAACCCATCAATCATGGTTGTATGAGAATCAGTTCCAACCACACTATCTGGGTAGAGTACGCTATCCTTATTGAATACAACCCGTCCAAGATATTCAAGATTTACCTGAAATTCCCGCATATTAGTTCACCATATCAGGCCACCAACAATATCAAATAACATCTAATAGATGTGTTCATCAGTTTGAGAAAAAATATATCATTCAAGTGGAACAAGTGGAAAAGAAAGAATATCCACATACTTAAAAACAGGGTCAACACAAGTCAAATCCTCCAAAGGAGGTCTAACAATCTGCTTTCAGATGTTACCTGATGGACAATACCAGAGCCAGGAGGAACGACAAGCATGTTATCAAATGCTGTAGAACCCCACTTAAGAAAAGAAAATCTCTCTTTATTCCTTTGAAATTCAAGTTCCATATTAGCGTGCACTGCATTTTCTGATCTTGCCACATCAACTTGTACCGAGTGATCAATGACTAGATCTACAGGAACCTGGAGTCAAAACATTTTTCAACAGTAAATCAATAAAGACTGCAAAATATCATGATAAAATAGAAAGTTCAGCACAACGCCACATTATCATCAAAACATAGGTTGCATTAGACTAACACCTCTTCATCCTAATTTAAAATATATATTATCACAATGTAATAGGTTGCATTAGACTTAGAGCAAAGTCCAAAATACCTCAGACAAAATGATTCATAATCTACCATACATGATAGCGTTACTAAGCACAAATCTAACACCATCATCACATTGTGAGATAACCATCAAACCAAAGCTGTGACTCCATTTACTATAAAACTGAAGAAAAATGATACAAATTGTACGCACCAAAGGATTGATTTTGTTGGAATCACTGCCAAGTTTGTTCATGGCATCGCGCATACAAGCAAGATCAACCACTGCTGGTACTCCAGTAAAATCCTGCCATCAAAAGAAAGAGGTTGGACTCTTGGAGATGGATAGATGAAATCATTTTACAACGATTCCATATACAAGAATCTAACATACCTGCAGGAGTACACGAGCAGGTTTGAAGGGAATTTCGACTTGCTTCGAATATGTAGTTTCCCAATCAATGATCTTCTCAACATCTTGTTTCGTGACTTGGAAGTTGTCACAGTTACGAATTGCAGATTCGAGGAGGATTCTGATAGAGTATGGCAGCTTGTCTGCATTGTATATAAGGCACTAATGAAATCAATAATAATAACATAGCAAGAGCGATCGATCTATTAAGTATTTTAAAGTGCAATTACTGCAAAAACTATTTTATTAGCTACAAATCTTAAGATGTATCATATGGAGTGAAAGTTAAAACACTTAAACGCATCAACTCAATATAAATAAACCTTCAGGAAAAACAAAATTAAAAGGAAAATAAACAACAAAATAGCAACAGACGAGAAGAATCACGGAAAAGTAGGGCAATCAGGATCAGACAGGTAAACCAAAAAATTTGCCTCAATTTTGTATTTGCAGACAAATAGGCTTATCACATTTAAAAGAGAACGAACGGAAATTACAAATCCTTCAACTGTAGATGAAGGTGCAGTAATAGCATTTAAATGCAAGCTATAGATATTTACCAATCCTTGGGTCATTGAGAGCAGGCAGGCTGTAGAACTTTCCAAATTCGCCCCCTCCTGGCTTTGGAAGAGTAGTCAAAACTCCCTTAAAAGGATGATCAGGAGCTGAAAAACAATACAGATAGATACTCAATTGAAGCTTCATTTTTATCCATGGCTAACTTTCAAATTGACAAGAATCATTGAATTCTGGATTCAAAAGGCAAGAAATGCATAATGAAAATAATTACATGATGATACTAGAGAGCCCTAAGAAAAACAATTTCAAGAGTAAATTACATATAAAACAACTATTGATCACATCTGTTGAATATTAAATATATAAGTCCCTCCTCATATTTAAATTAATCAAAAAAAGTTAAAAATAATCCACAGTTCGTTCTCCGAAATAATATCTAATACAAAAACCATTTGTCAGAAACTTTCAACGGTGGAAAGAAATAATGTAAGAAATTCAAATCTCAAGCGGATCATCAAAAAGTCCGAGGACATCATGCGTTCGTCTGAACCAGGTTCAATAACCTATCCAATTGGAGGAAGATTTTATAAAAACTAAAGACGAAACACACATAATTGTATAAATTGATTCATTAAATGGAAATAGCAATCACACAAAAATTAATCCATCGGGGAAGTTGGTCTAGCACAGTACCCATAGTGGCGATCTTTCGCTGGAAACGTTCGACCACGGGAGCGACGGCTCCGATCTGAGAGCGAATACTGACTGGAGATCGCCAATCGACACCGTGGCTCCACCGCGGAACTGAGCACCGTAGGGATCGTATCGCAGAGGAAAAACTGAGAGATCGGTGACTGGTAAAAGAAGCAGATAGCTTAGAAGGCGGAGAAACAGCACTTCTAGACAGTGAAAGTGAGGATGAAAGAGAACTGGAGAATCTCGCCCTCGAAGCTCTGAGGAGTGCAGAGGCAGAGGTAGATGCCGTTATATACATGACGATCGTTCACGCATTAAAAAAACAGCAAAAAGAAAATATTAGAAGATAATGATTTCTCAGAGAGATGGAGACTCGGATAAGAGGAGCTAACAACAATTCATGTATTGTTCTGCTCTGCTATGGAGGATCTGCGAGAGAAAATGGCGTGTGGCGAACGACTGTAACCTAGGGCTGCGTGCCACGCTTCTAGAATATTAAAAAAGTACTTTGTTCTCACAGGTTGGACTGGGAAGGGTTTTCGGAATTAGGGTTTCGCTCCCCTGCGGCACCATCTACGATGTCATCATTCCACTAATCGTGGACAGTCAGAAATCTGGAGCGTTGAAATTTGAATAGAGGGAGAAGATGGGCCACCAATTGACGGCTGGTCCATCAAAAGGAAAAATATCTGCGTTTTTAAAATCTTGTAGGAGGGCCCATAAAAGGTTGAAAATTTCTGTGGTTGGGCTTTCTTATGTCATTTGGCAACTACTATTGCACTGGTAAACGTTCTAGACTTGTAGTTGGCCATTTGAATTTCTCCTCCACCTTTGAAGAAACTGAAAAGGCAAACTTTTCCTTGCAAGCTCTGGGTCTTTCGAAAATTTTCCCTCTATTAACTTCTGTCTGGGGGATTGTATCTAAATGGATAAATTTATTGTCATGCAACTGTTGATTTAGTCAGTTCAAATGGCTAAGAAAACTTATGATTGTCATGCAACTTTTACGTGTTTTTTTATTGGACTAATTTTGATAAATTACCTATATATGCTGCTGTGAACATAAAATAACAGATCAGTAGAAGATTCATCTTGCCTTCAAAATGTATAATTCAGAAGAAGAGATTCTTGGAAAGTGTTGGGGCAAATTTTCAAACAATTGAGGTCAATGATTGACAGCACGATGATGCCGTGCTCTTATAAATAGAGAGAAAGGTTGTACGGAAGAGTTCAACTTGGGACATCCGTGAGGTGCCTGTCAAATAAGCTCGAGCGTGAGAATTAGTACGAAGTTTATAAGTAAACCTGTAACATTTCTCTCTATTTATAGTGTGAATTTTCCCTCTATTAACTTCTGTCTGGAGGATTGTATCTAAATGGATAAATTTAGTGTCATGTAACTGTTGATTTATGACAAGTGCCAGAATATACATTCTTAAAGTGATAAAAATACTATCAAAGCAATGCCAAGAAATTGTGCTTAAAAGCTGAATTTTCAATATTATTGTACTTAAAATCTTCTTGGATGTTTTATAGGTTAAGAGGTAGTAAGAGCTATCAGAATGAGATTTGATCTTCAGCAAATTTTTAGAGGACACTTCAAGCTTTGCAGGAAGTGCTGGTTCACAAAAATCGGAGTTCGTTTGGACCTCTAAAGGTTGCCTCGAAGTCAAGTTTGGAAGTTATATTCGAAGCAGAATTTCTGTTTGAAGATCAGACCTTAAGAAGCCCATAACTTGAGCGTCTGATATCCAAATTGAGTGATTTAAAGCCCATAATTATCTACACATTTGTATCTACAATATTGATGAAGAGTTTGAGTTCATAATAGGCTTCGTTTAGGCCCAGAATGCAGTTGCAAGATTAGTGTGTGATTGGGAGTTGATGTCATTGATGATACCACTTCCATTCAAAGAGTGGACAATCCACCACACGAATTTGATGGACAATCCACCACCAAAAGATGGCACTAACTCCTCCACTATGTGCTCATTTTCTCTATAAATAGAGAGGAGTAGGAGTAGGAGGAGGAGAAAGGAGGAGGAGAAGAAGAAAACAAGGCTTGTGTTTGTAATTATGTTTTTTGTTTCATGTTTTATTTGGTTATGTATAACTAAACTCTTGTTAGTTAGGGCTTGTCTTGAAGCCCTAAGCATGCTTTCAATTTTATAAGTTGTGTGGATTTCAATTTCTACAAGCATGATGATTTTGATTTTTCCATGTTATATGAGTTCTAGTATTATGTTTCTTTGAGTAGCTAACTTTGAAACATATATTGGAATTAATTGTTGTAGAACTAGGTCAATTGCCTTGTTGAATATGTTCTTTCTTGCAACATATAATTCAATTGAAAACGAATTATGAAAAATCAATTCTTGAATACCTAAGTACAAATACAATGTATTAGGATTCTTGTGACATTCATATTCTCTTTGATCTTATTGGATTCTTGATTGTTGATTGATGCCAAAGTTGTGCTAGATTTCGATTAAGAATACACGTAATGAGGTAGACGCCATACACTTTACATGCAATTAAGAGAGAATCATACAACTTGAGTTTGGTCATGACCTTGTTATGAATGTTGTCATCATATGCTTGTTAAAATTGTTAGACTATTATTTCTTATAAATTGTTTGAATGTTTTGTGGTGGATAGTGAATCTTAGCTATTGTTTTCATTAATATCAATTCTTATTCTTGTTATTAACGTCAATTTCTTTGTTTTAATTTTTATCTATTACAAGACTTAACTCCCCTTTCTCCCCCCCTTTTATAATTGTATTAATTATATTCAAGTGTTAAATTGTATATCTATTAGCATCACTCCTTGTGGGATCGACTCTTATTTGTTTAGTATATATTAGTTGTACATTTGTAAGGTTATTTTAAATTGTTACTAACGACATAACAATTTAGTTAGTCCAAATGGCTAACAAAACCAATGATTGTCATGCAACTTTTAGTGTTTTTGATTGGACTAATTTTGATAAATTACCTATATATGCCATGCCGCTGTGAACATAAAATAACAGATCAGTTAGAAGAATCATCTTGCCTTCAAAATGTATAATTCAAAAGAAGATATTCTTGGAATGTGTTGGGGCAAATTTTCAAACAATCGAGGTCAACGATTGACCGTGCTGCACGATGACACCGTCCTCCTATAAAGAGAGAGTAAGGTCGTTCGAAAGAAGAGAAGGACAAGCAAAGCCGCAAAT
Organism: Euonymus europaeus; assembly: GCA_963580455.1. Lineage (NCBI taxonomy): Eukaryota > Viridiplantae > Streptophyta > Magnoliopsida > Celastrales > Celastraceae > Euonymus > Euonymus europaeus. The sequence goes on from OY756964.1 coordinate 3,158,010, forward strand.
CTAGTACCTCCATAAAATAAAACTCTATAAACAAAAAAAAAATCCAGATAAACACGAAAATTGACGATCAATTATCACTTGCTCGTGTAACGATCTAATTGAACGATCGAAACCCTTACAAAAATTATCAGCAACATGTTTAACAACAATTAAAGAATTCCACATCAATTTTCACTAGTTATAGATGAAAAGGAGATGCAAAAATCGTCATGGCCGTGATCAAGTTTTAGATTGAAAGTAAGATGTGGTTAGGGTTTGCAATAGTAGAGAAAGCATAAAAACGTGACAATGAGTGGCAGAGAAGAAAAGAAATTAGAGAAAGAAGATGATAAAACCAAAGAGAAACTAGTGCCCAATGGAGCGATTTATGGGTTGATGCCTGACAATGGTTCTCTTGACTCAAGTCAAGGGTAAAACTAGCAAAAATTGGAGCAACGATTGTGCTTTTGGTTTGGATGAGCATGACCAGACCCATCAAGATCGAGATCGAGGCAACACGACCAGACCCTCAAAGATCAAACAAATTTGTATCTTCCTGACTCATCAAGGTATATGATCTTGAAGAGACAACTTTAGAGTTTGAGGATAAGGGTTTGAAGAATAATGAGAATTCAAGATTATCTATTTTGAATAGTGGTCAAAATGATGAACTTGCCCTTTTGTGATGGTGTTTTATATTATAATTTTTTAACAATTAAATAGGTGACACTAGATATATGTGTGGGGTGCAAATAGCACCTATTTGCAAAAGAAACTCAAGGTGGAGAAAAATAAAATCATGACATTTAGGCATTGCTTAACATTCAATGAAATTGAGATTGCGAGGGGTAGGGGTTCATAACAAACCCCTCAACACCTATTTAACAAAAATTATGGGTGAGATTCATAGTGGTTCTTCCGAAAATTTAAACCGCTCATTTTAAAGAGTTCATATATGTATGGTTTTTAAAATTGTTTGAGGTGCACGCCTCAAGGAGGAACCATCTCGATCCCCGGCGTACGCCTGGGAGGGTGCCATGAGAGGAGAATGCCTCTTATAGGTGAGGCGTCCACCTCAGACACGGAGGTTCTGAGGCAGACGAGGCGCGTGCAGCCCTAATCCTTCAGATCGACGCTTTCCAGGTTTGTTTCCCACTTTCTCATTACTTTTTCTTCTCTATCTCTCTAAAGGCAGCTCTGCTTCGTCTCTCTCTCTCTCTCTCTCTCTCTCTATCTTATAGACTTTGTAAAGACAGCTCTGCTTCATCTCTTCTTTTCTTGTCTCTTTGCTTCATCTCTATCTCTCTCTCTTTTGGACCCTCTAAAGACAGTTTTGCTTTGTCTCTTCTTTTCTCGTCTCTCTGCTTCATCTCTCTATCTTTTTTGGACTCTGCTTCGTCTCTTCTTTTATCGTCTCTAATGTGTGTATATGTGATGCTTGGCTTACACATGTAGATATAGAGATATAGATATATGTTTAATTGATTCATGTGTATATATGTGACAACTGTGTTGTGAAATTGATTACATGAGTAGCTATTAGATATTATTTGGTGTTTTTGAAGTTTTGAATCGATTCTTTTTGAGACTTACGTCTCCATATGTCTCAAGGGTGATGCCTCGCCTCATAGAAAGTAAGCGCTTCGATTCTTAAAAACAAATTTTAAAAGCTTATATAGTTATTCACCATTTAATAAAAATATTATAATAGTTTTCTTAATAAAAAATTTAGTGAATCTTAGGGAAGCTTTTAAATGCTACTAATTTTCCAAATAAGAGGTTTATACTAAAGAAATGCAGACTCATAAGCCATCCTCTCTCAATCGCTCCTTTATAAAATGCCAAGCAATACCTAGCATAACCTTGCGTTTCCTCTGCGGTTAAAGGGTTTTGAGGTTTTCACTAAGATCTCCGCTAACAACTGAGAAAAAGCAACGAGAACGACCGAAGCAGAAGCCAATGGGAGTGAACAAGATCAAATTGGCAGTCACTGTAGTTTCTTTGTTAGTACTCTCGGTCCTGTTCACGAAGGAGTATCGGAGAAGGAGGAAACAAAAAGGCCCTACACGTTCATGCTATCTGCATACCGATCCAAAGCCTCAGCATACCTTCAAGCGCGTTTTAGCCGATAATTCATACTCCCCCTTCAAGCATCTGAAGCGTAGTGACTCTAACAATGGTAATCTATAAGTCATATAATTAATTTTATTTTCATTATTTGTTGAATTTGGCGTTATTCATGTCATTTACAAGTCGAGAATTCAAACGAGTTTGTGGTTGATGTGATAGTGCTTGTCACAGAGACTTCTTCGAGTTTGCATCCGTATGAAGCGGAAATCTTTGCTTTAGTTGAGAAACCAAGTCTCGAATTCAACTTTATTTACGATGAAGTGGACTTGAAAATGAGGGATGAGTATGTTTGGGTTGAGACCGAATCGCAATTGAAGGAGCTAGCTGATGCATTGAGTAGGGAGAAGGTTTTTGCAGTAGATACTGAGCAGCATAGCCTGAGATCATTTCTAGGCTTTACTGCTCTAATACAGGTCAATTTCATGCTTTCTTTTCTTTTATTTTTTCCTTTAATTTTACTGGTTTTGTCACATTCCTCATGATGTACTTTTGTTTTATGTTGCAGATTTCTAGTAGGAAGGAAGATTATTTGGTGGACACAATCGCGTTGCATGATGTGATGCATATTCTTCGCCCAGTTTTTGCTGATCCTTGTATCTGCAAGGTAGTTGAACTTCTGCTTACAAAGTTAATCACATTGGACAAGGTTGCCGATAATTATTGTAAAGTTGAAATTTCTCTTATTCCTACGTAGTTAACTAATTTAAGTTTAAGAAGTTGTGATTGATTACCTGACTAGAATGGTCGTCCCTCATTAATGGAAATTTTGATGTTGTAGGTATTCCATGGTGCTGATAATGATGTTCTTTGGCTACAAAGAGACTTCCATATATATGTTGTTAATTTGTTTGACACTGCCAAGGTGAGCTTTGTGAACAAAAATTATAGCACCGTGTTTTGTTAGTATTTTGTATCATTTATTAACAGTGACAATATTTTAATTGTAGATAATTAAGTTGTTAGTGAGCTTACATAGAATGCGGAGGAAAGTTTGTCTGTACCTCTTGAAATTGATTTACATTTATATAGCTCTCAACATATTCTCTTTCTACTTAACTGTAGGCTTGTGATGTGTTGTCAAAGCCACAGAGATCACTTGCATACTTACTCGAGACTTACTGTGAGGTGGCCACAAACAAATTGTTACAGGTGTGAGATTCAGACTTTCTCATGGTTATTATCATGCTTTCATGAAGCATATTGGTTTCCTTCAGACGGCTTATTCAGTTGTTCCTATTTTCGTAACAAGATTTTAAACGAGTGTTCATTACTATGAATGTATCATCACATTAAATTGTAGCTCGAAGATTGGAGACAGCGCCCACTTCCTCCAGAAATGGTTGAATATGCTCGAATGGATGCACACTATCTATTGTATATTGCAGGGTGTTTAAATGCTGAGCTCAAACAATGGGACAATGGTATGCCTTTGCTTTGACATGCTGTGACACAATTATTTTGCAATTTGTATTGCACTGAATTAGAAATACAACCAAATGAAACATTAAACAGGATGTAACTTGCTACCAGCATAACCTGCAGCTAGTAGCAAATTAGCCATAACAAAAATACTATATTCAAGCTATGAGGCGGAGATCTTCCAATGTTGGTGGGGAATGACATTGAGAGTTATCCTATGAAATTTCATTTAGTTCAACTGTAAGATTATATTTTATTTTCTTTCGAGGGACGTCCATTATCTATTTTTATGAAACTCATTGATATATTCAAAATCAGCTTGGTTATTGTTCATTAAAGTTTATGTTAGCAACAGAGTTCTGAAGATATCAATTTTCAGAAAGCTCATCTTGTCCCGATGACAACCTCCATTTTGTTTTCGAGGCTAGTCGGCGTTCAAACATGATTTGTGTGCAACTATACACAAAAGAAATTGAAGCTTCTTTTGGGCAGTCTGCTGCTTCATCCATTATCTCCCGTCATTTGATTGGTGAGGGAGGTATCTCACCAGTTTCTTTTGAAATGCAGGTGTGCTGCTTTCTTATTATTGTCATAGGTGGCCTTTACAAGTTAAAGATTGTATTGATGCTTTTTGTCTAATTGGCTTTCAGGAACTCGTGAGAAGATTGTGCACTTGGAGAGACTTAATGGTTGGTAACTCATTCAAAATTTTAGTTTCCATTTGGAGAATAGCTTCATTTCCATCATGTCTCAAGTAAATTTGATGATAGCTTATCTGTGAAAGGGGATGGCTTGCATTTTCCTTAAAAGTCAATTTCTAGCACCATTAAAAAAATAAAGCGGTTATGCGTGGAATTGTAAGTTGCCTATTATTCAATTATGGATAAGAGAAAATAATGGCTGTGATTAGGCTAATCAGGTGTCACCCGTTGCTTCAAACTCTTTTCCCCCTAATTTGGAGATCATATGGTTCTGTTGCCTATTTTGGTGGTTATGTTTCTTACTTTGATGCTTTTACCAATGTTATCTTATATAGTGTCTGTTTCATCTTTCACATTTTTTTTTAATTCAATGCTCTTGCTTTTACACCCCAGTTTCTGTTCTCCAGTTATTATGTTATATTTTACTTCTTTTTTTATCGTGGTGAGGGTATGCCCTGAAATCTGCGCATTATGTTTTCTAACAGCTCCAATTTTTTTTTTTTTATCATGGTGAGGGTATATACTGGAATCTGCGCATTAGCCCATCTTAACCTTTGGAACATAATTCCTTTCAGGCTCGTGTTCATGATGAGAGCTTGAGATTTGTGCTATCAGACCATGCTGTCATTGCCCTTATAGACAAAGTTCCAACATGTCCAACAGAAATACATAGCATCATAGCTCAAGCTGATATGAAAATGGATTCTTTGAGTTTAAATTCCACCACACCATCTCCATCCCCCACTGTTCGCAGCCATTTGGATGATCTTTCTCGTCTTATCCAGGACAAAAATGGCACTCTTGATGACATTTTTCTGACGCTCCTTCAGAACTGCCTTGGTCCAAATGGTAGCTGTCCATTGTCTGTCTATAGTTATGCTTTACTGGTCCAGCGTAACTTAAAACTGACAAGTAGATTCGTTCCAAAACAAAATGGTGTTAAAAACTCTAGACAAATTTCTCGGAAGGCTTCACGAGACTTGTTTGTCCAAAAGTTCTCCTGCAAATCTCCAGTATATCACAATTGTAGGATCTATGCGAATGATGGGCGCTTGCTTTGTTACTGTGATCGCAGAAAGCTTGAGTGGTTGGTGAAGTTTTTCGTATCATATATTTTTGCGATAAATGCACTATATTTGACAGAATTGTCTCGGTTTATTTAGGTACATTCGTCGAAATCTGGCAAAACTTGTTGATGACAACCCTCCTGGCATAATGCTTCTATTTGAACCTAAGGGGCGTCCAGAAGATGAAGACAATGATTTTTACATCCAGAGTAAACAAAATATATGCGTCGGGTGTGGTGAAGAAAAGCACTACTTACGTTATCGGATAATCCCCTCGTGCTACAGAATGCACTTCCCCGAGCATTTGAAGAGCCATCGATCTCATGACATTGTCTTACTTTGTGTTGACTGTCATGAAGTTGCTCATGCCGCTGCTGAGAAGTACAAGAGAAAGATTGCTGCAGAATTTGGAGTTCCGTTATTCGTTCCTAAGGTATTTGATCCAGCACAAGGTATGCTTGCGTCATCTGCATCGGCGATGAGCTTTGAGGGAAAGGGTGTATCTCCTTTACAATTGCGTACAGCTGCTATGGCTCTTTTGCGCCATGGATCAAGAATGCCATCAAATCGCTGCAAAGAACTGAGACAGGTTTATATGTACACATATTACGTAGCTTTTTATGTTTGCCAACTAGGTGCACCGAATCTTTTTTTACTGATTTGTTCATTTTTTCCCCTAAGATTGTGATGCAATTTTATGGAGGAAGGGAGATATTTGAAGATGATTTGGAAAGAGCATTATTAGTTGGAATGAGTCCTCATGAAAGAAGACGAGTTGAGAAAAAGAAGGGGTTGTCCTTTAAACATGCTAAAGGAAGTTTAGTTTCTGACAAAGCGCAAGAGAATGGTGCACAGAGAATCGCTGGTTCTGCTGTTTCGTATACATCAGAATTTGAAGATTCCAGCAGTATTGGAGCAGAGTCATTAGGTAAAACCGAAGATAGAAACCATATTTTGGTGATGCGTAATGTGAGTAGCTCCGCCTCCAATACATGCTCTAGTGTTGGGGTTGATGAAGAAGTCTCTGGAACTGTTTACGGAAATATACACTCTAAAAACAGTGAAACTTCTGATGAGAAAGATGTTTCTGTTGCTAATGCTGGTTGTGAAAGCCGAAGCCTGACAAATGGAACGGATGACTTCACTTGCTCTTCACACGATGGAAGTGTCCTATCCAAGCATAACTCAAAGCTGTCTTTGCTAGGACATGGCCCTCATGGGAAACAAGTTGTAGACCATATAATGAAGGAATATGGGGAGGACGGCATTGGTCAGTTTTGCCAAAGGTGGAGGCAAGTGTTTGTGGAGGCTGTTCATCCTCGGTTTTTACCGACTGGATGGGATGTAATGCACAGGTATTTCTCTCTCCAGTCTCCCCTTTTTTCTCTGTTTCTATTTTGTCTTCATTATAAGAGCAATAACGGTCATTCCATCAAGCTACGTTATTGGAGTTGGGAAGGGCAACAATTATTGAAGCTAAAATTGGCAACATTTCTCGCTCTTATTATACGTTTTTTACTACAGTTAACTAGTCTCTTATGATGATGGTACATATGAGGGGTCTGTGTAGTGGTCCTACATATTATATGGCCATTACGATATAGTTTGCCCAGGCCATATGAGAGGACATTTCTTTGCTAGTGCAGTTTTTTGTTTTTGTATCTTATTGTTTAGTCACTGAACTCTCTGCGGCTTTAACAAATGACCATTATCTATCTTAGTGGCAGAAGGGATTTCGGTGAATTCAGTGTGTATAATCCCGTGAAAAAGGACTCCGCTGCTGCAAAGAGTTAAAGACATTACTGGTGCTTCAAATTTCAGCACCATCCCAAGCCATGCGACTGTCTTGGAGTTTAATTGCGCAAATGTGGATTGGGTGATATGTTGGAAGAGCATATATTCTTGGAAGAGCCATACCATCATGGTTCTTCATGCATCCAGGTTGTATCATTGTTCTATTTCTTTTGTTTTTTTGTTCTATCCATCCAAGAAGCTGTGTGCGGCATGCTCACAAAGTGTTTAGGTCGAGAATACCTTGTTAATTGGGAATTTGTATTTATTTTTTTGCCTGAACACTTGCCATTGGATGAATCCCTTAATGTTACTTCTAATTAGGAACAGCATTAACACTTATCTCTCAGTTGATTGGATAAAGAATTCAATCGCGGCTTGGATTAAAATTTCCCTCAGATGGGTAGACAATTCTATTTATCCTTGTACGAAGCCTCTATTCATTTTGAAAAGTACCAGTGCACTGTTACACAACTTTCACTGAGCACTTGGCATTGTCCTTTTAAAATAGTGAAGTATGATGACTAACGGTCAAAATCTTCCATATCGACATTGCATAATAATGCCTCACAAATCGCATAGGATGCATGTTCCGAGTGCATGACCCATCTAGCTCATAAAGAATGGGCATCGAAGGAATCCTAAACAGTTACGTCCATAATAGAGTACTTAAACACAACAGAAAAACAGAATCTAACGGTTCCTTCAAAACATTTCATGGCATCAATAAAGACTTAATTTTTAGTTTTTTAGGCCCACAGGCCACACATGTTAAATCATGTCCAAGAGACATGAAGACCACCACAACGAATGAAAAACTACCCAAATTCAAACCCCCGAGCTTTAAGGTCCAAGACAACTGAGACTTGTGATCAATGCCATTGAAGATGGAAGTCCCAGAAATGGAGAAAAAATTGCTTGGTTATGAGCTGAAACGGAAAAGCAAATGCAAACTTAGGCTGAGTTACTCTGCAAAATCTCGATTAATCTCACATTTCATGAGAGAGAGCTTAAAGCAAGGTCTGCACTCTATCCCAGACAAAACTCAAATAAAATTAAGTTAGAATGAAAATTCGAAACCTCAACTTTGCTGTCTGCGTTAAAGCGCACTGGATGAGGATTATATCTCAGTTGAAAACTACAGCTATTGGTCTACTTAGTGACTTGGGTTGCAATGGCTCCTGACTGAGGATCATATCAATGAGATGTGCAGATTTGGACCTTCAGAGCTTCATGCAGGTGCTGGAGGAATTGCATCACATGAAGTGATCAAAGTTTCTTATTTTCCTTCCGGACTTAAATTTATTCGAGTTTGTATGATTGAGATACAGTGCAGATCTCGTTTTAAGTTTTCTCCTACTCAAGAAATGTGAGATTATTCTTGATTTTGCAGTGTAACCCAGCCTGAATTTGCATTTACTTTTCTATTTCAGCTCATAATCAAGCAATCCTTCTCCATATCTGGGACTTTCATCTTCAATGGCATTGATCATAAGTCTCAATTGTTGATGTTGTAGATTGTTTTAAAGAAACTTGTAGATGCCGTGGAATCTACTTAGGATGTAACTATATAGGATTCCTTCGATGCCCATTTTTTATGAGCTGGATGGGTCATGCACCCTGTACAGGCATCCTCTGCGGTTCGTTAGGCACAAGGATGCAAAATGTTGCTATGAAAGGTTTTGACCGTTGGTTATCTTTTACTTAACATAATAACATAATAAGCTCAAAGCTTCGTTTTGACATTATGCATGTTCCCTGGCAAAAACTTACCTCAGTAGTTATTATGAAAGTGGTAATTATCTTTTTGTAACATCAGCTTGCTTTACTTTCCAGCATTGCACAAAATACCCAACTTCTCGCCTTTCCAAGAGAAGTAGCATTTAGCGATAGTATCCAAGGTAGGAAAATGCAAAATTTTGAAATTGTGAAACAGTAACATTGTAATGTTATTGTTTTTGAAACATTAGCACTGTGGAACAATAATATTAGTTAATAATATTAACTAATAATATTAGTTTAAAGAGTGATTGAGTTATTCATGTATTTAATTATAAATATTAAATAACAATTAGAGAAAATATTATCAAAAATATTTAATAATATAATATACTAAAAATATTTAAAATGAACAAATTAGACATGATTATTCAATTGATAATTATTTTTGAAAATTTAATCACGAAATTATTTTTTAAATTCATTTAATTTTAATTGAATTATTAATCTAATATCTGTGTATTTTAAAAAATAAAAAAAAGTTAGATGAAAAAAGAGAGTAAAATAAACACTGTCAGTATGACGTTAAGTCTACTTTGGTAATTTCCATCATTTCACACACACATGATTATAAATGAATTTAGGGTGAGTTTGTTTCACATTTCACATAACTTAAAGTTGTGGGATCCGCACAAAATGAAATGTTGTCATTCCATAGCTTTTCAGAGCTTAAAGTTGTGACACTCACAATATTTTACAACCACATTATATAATTGTCCCTCCGTATATTAGAAGTCTTCAATTACTTTTTATTGTAATAAATTTTTTTTTGTAATTTTATCTACAAAGTTAATATAACAGAAAAATGAACCAAACACCCTACATCATTTTGTACAGCTTTTTATACAATATTTTTCATAACTTTAATCACATCATTTTTAACAACTTAAAACTATGAAATGTAATTGTGAAACAAATGAATTCTTATTAATAAACTCATGTGTTATTAAATGACCATTTTCAATCTTTAAATGGAGTGGGTCTGTATCCGTCAGGTGACTGGAACCTAAAGTCTAGTGGATGTATAGAATTGCACATCTGTATCAAGTGGATGAGGGAGACGGATGTTTATTTTTAATATTTTTTTTTCATTTTTAATTTAGTAATACACGTGACATAATCTCTACCGTTGGATATATATTCTAGGCACTATTTTAATTTTTAAGGGAGCAGAACCGTTTGTTTTGGCAATATAACACGAAACCTTTACACTTTGATGAAGCGTGTAATGGAGAATCAGAAATTGGCAATCCAAAGTCGAAACAAACCGCAACATTTTCTTGTATCCAACGGTTCTCCTTCTCCCTGACCCGGAGCATCAACGGTTTAAATCCTCCAGACGTCATGTGCATTGGGAAACACACTCTTTGTTAACAAAGTAATTATCACATGCTGCAAGATCCACTGGAACTGGAATTTCACAACGTGATTTCCCTCACACGTACGTATGTACAGTGAGTCCAAAACTAAATGCTCTCCTCACCCAGCCAATCCCTGCATCTCCCTCTCCATCTTTCTTTAATTTTTACGAAATTCGCAGTTTGAATTTGTCAGCTTGTTTTGTACAAAGTGTCAATATGAGAGAGGGAAAAGGCTCCTCAAGCAACTAACATTTTCTGACTTCTGCTGTTGCTGATTCTCTGTCAATCAGTACCTTCCTTTCTCCACTGAAATTTAGCAAACAGGTAGGCATTGTTTGTGTGATGATCTGGCGTTTGCATTTCTTGATCAAATTTGGAATGGCATCCTTCCATCAAGTGATTTTTATACATTTTAGTATGCTGAAGCTGAATCGTTATGCATTTCTTTTTCTTTTTTTTGTCGTTGGTAGAAGTTTTGGTCGCCTAGTTAAATAATATGAAATTCTTGATGTTTGCAGATTATTGAAACGCAGAGTACATGGGAAAAGAAGAAGAAGAGGGGAAGAAGTTGAAGAGAAAGATGAGAGAGACAGAGTTAGTGAAGAAAATCCAATTCATTCACATAGTTTGAAATGATGTACAATACACACATACATACACACATGTTGTCCGTGTCAAACAGTCACCAGATGTGACAGCGCAGGAAAAACACTACAAATAAGAGAAATGAAAGAAACGGATATAAAAGATGATGTGTCAAACGGTCACAAGGATGTGACAGCACAAGAAAAACACTACAAATAAGACAAATGAAAGAAACGGATATAAAAGAGGGGCCACTGATGCAAACTGGACCAGATATAACTCAATATGAGACCCAAAGCAAAGCAAAGAACCATGACATTCACGGCCCAAATAGAACCACGAATAGGGCACCAAGAAATGATCTTGAACTGAGAAGATAACCACGACAGAGTTGAAGCGGAAATCCTCCATTTCATCACCACGACATAGCAAATAACTGAAGCGGAAGATCCTTCATTTCATCAGCTAGCGCTTTTAGTTTCAGTATTTTAGAGGAATTGTCATAAATGTTAACAACGCCGAAGATTAAATACTTTGATGTATAAGACTAGACTCTGATGTAAATCTCGTTTGATAGGTGTAGATTAGTCACCATGGTCTTGGGCTTCAGCCAATGCATCTTTGGTTGGTTCTATATGGCTTTTGAGTCAAACTTGCTTTTAAACAATATCTTGACCAATAATATGCTTTTTATGTGTAGAGAGGCGTTATACCTTTTGACAAAATCAAGTACGTACTCATCAACCACACACTTTTCATTTAAAAGTTCTCTCCATTAGTCGTTCGATAATAATCAATGTTATAAAGATAAATATGCAAGACAGAACGGCCACTTGCCGTCGATGATTGCTTTTGTTTTATACCTAGATAATGATGTTTGTATAATAATATATACGAACTAGATAGATTGAAAACCCGCGCTTTGCGCCGGGTACTGTAGATGTATTTTTAGAATGTACCTTTTTTTTTTGAAATGATTATTGTATGGCCGGCTCCTGATTGTGCTGCTAATTTTATTACAGATCACTATTTTTTGGTGGGAGCACTCGACACATTAGTTTTTGTTGTAAATTGACTACAAACAATAAATTTTGAAAATTTATTACAAAAGAAAAAGACAACAGAAAAAACAAAAAGATTGATGGCGGACTTCCTTTCATCAACTTGTGTCAAATTTGCTTTGCTGACCATCCTCCACCCCCAATTAAGTATCTTGTCAAACTCTGTAACTTCACCAACCCAATAAAATGTAGTAAGCCAAATTTATAGGCAATGCAATCAGCGTCTCAAATATAACACTGTAGGAACAGCGTTAACACTTATCTAAGTTGACTGGAGTAAAAATTCAATCACATCTTGGATTCAAATTCCCTTCGAAACAATTCTATTCATCCTTGTACGAAGCCTCTATTCATGTTGCAAAGTACTAGTCCACTAAAAACTTACGGAGGCGTGTTGAAGGTTAACAAGCGATCGAAATCTTCCATACCAACATTGCATCCTAGTGCCTCAGAATGGTATAGGATGCCTGTTCCGAGCGCATGACCCATTCACTCATAAAAAATGGGCATTGAAGGAATCCTAAATAGCTTACATCCATCGGAAAGTCCAACGTGCTCAAATCCAACAGAAAAACAGAATCTACCAGTTCCTTCAGAACATTCTACTACAGCATCAACAGCTGAGACTTGTGATCAATGCCATTGAAGATGAAAGTCCCAGACATTGAGATGAATTGCTTGGTTATGAGCTGAAACAGAAAAGCAAATACAAACTTAGGGTAATCTCGCATTTCATGAGTATGACTGTATGAGAAAACTTGAAGCAAGGACAGCACTCTAGCCCAGTCATACAAACTCAAATAAGATCATAAAAACTCAAATAAGATCACGTCGGAATGAAAATAAGAAACCTTAATCACTTCTTGTGATGCAATTCCTCCAATGAAAGCAGCAACTGCATGAAGCTCTGAAGCTCCAAATCTGCACATCTCATTGATAAGATCCTCAGTTAAGGTCGAGCCATTGCAACCCAAGTCACTAAGTAGACCAATAGCTGTAGTTTTCAAGTGAGATATATCCTCATCCAGTGCGCTTTAATACAGACAGTAAAGTCAAGAAACAAAAATCAATATAATTCAACTGATAACAACAATAATTATAGTAATGCTATAGTGATAAAAACCGTGGAGCAATGCTATAAAGAGTTACCCTTCAAATTGCCCAGGAAAACTGTTGCAATTTGCAGCAAACCTGTCAACTGCTCGAAGCAATACATAGAATCCCACAGCAATACTGCCAACAATGAGCAGATGATTTTAAGCTGCAAGGGAGGCTTATAGAAGTACAACAACAACAAAGGACGGTAGCCTGTACAACCAATCTAAAAACATATATCACAAGCCCAATTTACCTGAAATCCTCATCTGTTAAATACTTCTGCAACTCTGGCAGGGAAGGATTATTGAACTCATCCTCAAGGGGGCGATACCTACAAACCTACAAGGAAGAGATTCCAAACTACAGAAATGATTAGGTAATCTACAAAATATCAAGCCTACCCTTACCAATTAATTAATAAGCAATTTTTATGACAGGGCTCGCTTTCCCCATCATCCAACTAGAATTACCAACATCTTAATAGATAACAAAAAAGGGGTAATCATTGCATGGGTTTGTTTAATTTAGCTAAAGAATTTTCAAAGTACACGTGAATCAATCAATCTAGATGAGAAAATCTTAAAATAAATAGTAGACAGAAAATATAAAGACTAACTTAAAAACGACTGACTTTGAGTTTTCTTGCATTTTTGCAGAAACTTTTGATTGTGGCTTTGGAGATGCTATCTGGATCTCTTCCAATTTGCTTTAATATAGTCTTAACTCGTTGTTCCATAGCTCCAAAGTCAGCCTCAGCCTTAGCCTGATATATCTTTTGCAAATTTACATAAATCCTGGAAATGTATCAATAGATGTTACATCGCCATTTTGTCATTTTAATGCAATAAAATCTAGAGAGTTCAGTATCTAACTCTGTAGAAGATGTCATGTCTGGTATAGACCCTTCAAGGGGTGGCTCCCCACAACCTTCATTTGCAATGAACTCCTGTCAAAAGAGCATAAAAAGCATCAACAAATGAAAGCCACAAATATAAAAATACACAATTTGATGGAAGCAGATACCACCATGAATATGATAAAAATGTCTAAATATTAGCTATCCTTCGCAATCCTATATCCACTATGGAAAACAAAATTATGAGCATGGAAAGCAATTATCATCAACAAGTGCAACCGACATACATTATCCACAACTACATCAAAGCAAATGTTTTCAACAGCAAAACAAAATCCGTTCAACAGAGAACATCAGTAGTGCAGCCATCTGTTTTTGAAATTTTTAAAGTGGGATTCTTGGCCCTTTAAAGCTTTTGTGCTTCACACTTTTGTCTTGTGAGTTGCATGAGACAGAAGCTTCTGGGGCCAGTCAACCCATTAGCATCCAAATGAGAGCACTACTGTTAAACCACATCAACCTAAAGCAGACAAATCAGAAATTATTAGGCAAGTTACCAGTTACCAGTTACCAACCTTCAAAGCAGCCACCATCACCCAAAAGTCAGATGAACTAACATTAACCTCACTGCTGTTATCATTAATTATCTGTTGCAGATCTGAACCTACCAAACCAAATGGCATTATCAATAAAGGCTAAAAAGCAAAAAACTTTCAAACAATATTCCAAAGAGATGCATATGAAATATAAATCAAAGTGCAGGAACCTTGATGTACTTTCCGATTGGTTTGGACCATTTTTTAGATGCATTATAATATGAAACTCTTAAATTTTTTTCCTCAAGACCCCAGTCAAAGGTTTGGATAAAAAATACATACTAATTCCACGTGGGGCGAAGACTTTGAAGGAGGCATCAATAGCTTCTTTATAGTTGTCCTCATCCATTGTAATCATCCTGGATTTCAGAAGCTCCTAAAATGTTTGAAATTCAGCTAAGCCAAAAATACTAGAGAACACTGGGAGGCACAATGATAAGTCATCAAGCAAAAGGTAAACCTTGAACTCTTTCTTCTCTTCCCTGGTTGCTGGATGATTACCACCATGTGATTTCGCCCATTCGTAAGCCATTTTTACAAGGATTACAACGTATGGTGTGTGCTTGTGAGCTACAGGATCTGATACATTTAAGTCAATGGTTTCTGCAAACCTGCAGTCATTATTTACGAGTCAATATAATTTAAGAAGAACACAAGAAGAATTTAAACCCAAAGAAACAAAGGCACTGTTCCCAGAGTTTCAAAATACATTAAGGCCCAAAATATAACTCATAGACAGTGGCAAATTTAGGGGAACTTTTTTGGGGGAAAAATTCAATATATTTTTTAAGGAAAATAATTAAATATGGAACAAGATTTACTATAATCATATTATTATTAATTTTGAAAGTCTCCCTTTTTAGTTCATTATACAGACACATACAAGGAAATTAAATCGAACAATGTTTACATGAAAGGAAAGCAAATCTATAAATTTTTCTTCTCTAATAGTCTTGTAAATGTTTTGTAAATATAATCTATCAATAAACCTTTATACCTTAGACTAATTCATGACATAAGTTTATCATAATATAATGAATTGAATTAGACACTAAATTTGCATGATTCAGGTACTAAAACATTTAAACCCCCCGCTCCCAAAACAAATTTTCTAGCTCCACCAGTGCTTGTAGGACCATATATAATACACAAATAAAATCAACAAAAATGTCAAAGATAGTAAGATACACAATAACTCCAGTACCTCCTGAGCTCAGGCCAAGGATTGTTTAGCCGAAGGTCATCCAGAAAGTGATCAGGCTTTGTCTCAATCACAGCATGTTCCTAACACATATAATAAGACACAAGTTAGCACCTTTCAGACGCAGTCTTCAATCAGAAAATTTGGTAGAACTTGTTTTCCAGTAACACCAACTTTAGCTCACACCAATTTTTAGAAATTAATTGAATTATCAAATCAATACTTGCTGTCCCTAGTGGAAATTCAAGTGAAGTTTCAGGATTTCTATGGCATCAGTTATCAACCAGTAAGAATTTAGGGAAAATTGAACCCAACAGGCATCAAATTGAAGTAGAACCACAAGGAATCCAGTATGTTACCCAGCAGTGTACCTGGGTCCTTGCGAATGGTAGCTAGCCAATTCTAACCACTATTTGAATCCAAATACCAAAAACAATTTCAAATATGAAAGCACGACAACATACCTTCAAACTGATTCGAACAAGCCCGGTAAGACCATAGGAGCGAGCAAAAATCAACATCACATTTGCCTCTCGACAAATTTTATCCAGTTTCACCATTGAGTCTTCCACAAGCTGAAAGAGACAGCAACAAAAAAACATGACAAAACAAAAGGATTATTTAATGTTCGGGGACCTAGTCACTCACAAATCACAAGGGAGCAATGACGTAGAGAAAGTCGATAAACAGCACAAAAAAATAAAGATGAGTACTCAATGACAGAAACTATGAAAATTAAGAAGAGTTAGGCAGCAATAGTAGGTAGAAGCCACTGCAGTATTGAACTAAACATTGACATGCATGCACATCTTTATACCCATGATCAAACACAAGCCAAACACAAAAATACATTGAAAGTTTAATGGAAAAAAAATTCCGCTCAGCATGCTGAACGTGGGAGCAAAACTAACAGGACTTTAAAAACTGAAGCAACTAAAGGATGGCCGTAAATTCACATACCTGAGTGGCTACTACCAAAGTAAACTGAGAAAAGAATGCTGGATTTGTCTGAATTAATGCCTGCGGATATTCCTCAACGAACTTGGCTTTAACAGCATCATTTAGCTCTTGGAGGAATGAACATACATATTCTGCCTTTGATTGTCCAACACTGGATTCATTCACTACCAACATCAAAAGTTAAGGATAGAAAACGCGTCCAAAAAAAAATCTAGTAAATGAGCACATAAGAAAAAAGTAACATACACATGAAGTTATTCCCAAGATCGCCCACTTCGACTTTGGATCCGTCAACCACTGTGATGCTCCCAACCCCACCAAGAACAAGATTCTTTAATGCCTCGGAGCCAGTAGGCCCACAATTAAGTAAGCATATGCTAGCTTTCTCAAGAGCTGCCTGTCCTTGCTCACCCCATATCCTAAAATTTAAATTAACGATTTAAGTAAGAGCAAAACTTCTGAAAAGTCAACATAATAGAGAGAAAATAATTGCATTTTCCACTTGAAATGTTCACGAATAAAACTAACAGACTGATTTCTCCAGAATCATAATACCTTCTCATTGCAACTTGCAAGGGAACTAAATAGATAATGCTTAATAGTACGGCTGGCCACATTCTCACTGAAAGCGAAGTGAATAAATAATGCATAAATAGAATGCCTGACCTACCAGGCAAGTGCAATTCTCATAAAAACATGTAAAAAAAAAGTTAAGCACACCACCACCAAACCATCCGAGATGCAGTCCTTATGAAGTCGCCCAAAATACTTTTCTCAAAATTGTCAATCTGAGTCAGTTTCTATATTCTAGTACATACTACCACCAATATAAGCGCTCGTAGAATTTTTTGTGCAGGAGTTCCTAAAAAATAAAACAACTACTCCACTGCTTACAGAATCATTTATTTATTTCATTATTCGCTCCCTTTTAATCCTGCGATTTTTCCACAGAATCCACCTCCAACGAGTACAGAACCGTCAGTCTACAATAGAATCGTATATATGATTAGGCTTCAGATATCGATCACGTCTGGAATATATCAGTATATTTAGCATTTACACTTCCAATTTTAAAAAAAAATGCACCGCAGAGTCTTAGGATGACGGAATTTAGGGCAAGTAGAGAGCGGAATAGGGGAGCCAAGGGCACAAGGACAAAAACAGTAGTTAAAGAAACAGACAAACATTGATGAGTACCTGAGCTGGCGATCGTATTTGATTTTTGGCTCCGCCATTGCTGTTCCGTTAATAACTCTTAGTTTGGTTTCCTTAGCTTGCTAATCACGCAGCAGAGTAAGTGATTGGGGGCAGACGAGAGTTGAAGAGGAAACTCAGCCTTTGCCCAGTTACTGGCTGATGATGCGTACAATAAAACTGAGCGGAACGGTGTCGTTCCGGGTTGGGATTGCAGGCATGGACATGGTATATTGGTATTGGATATAAAAAAATGGGGAATGGGGAATGGGGACTACAAGTCGACAATTGGTATTTGCTGTACTTCTTACAATTCTTTTAATCTTAAACCATTAAATTAAATATGTCTGATGACACCTCACCCTCTCTCTTCTCTCTTCATAAAAACGAGATTTGTGAATAAGTTGTCAATGGCTCAGTGGCCACCGTCTTGTCCCAAACCTTAGTGCTCTTAGGTGTCGAGGTCATTGGGTCGAGTCGGGAAAGTGATAGACTATTAGATTTAATTGTCATAGTTGCTCATCCCCACTTTCAAGCCCTCGGGGCATATGGTTCCGCAGTGAGCTGGGGGGCGTGGCCCTTACGTGGGAGTAGTAGCTTGTTTGTCAGCGTGCTTTGGTGCTCGAGTTAGAGTCGCGTCAGCGAAACGCCCTTGATGATCAATGCTGGTGGGCCGCTCCTTGGTGGCCAACGTGAAAACCCCCCTTCTCTTACTGTTGGACTGCATAACCCGCACGCAACTTACATTCTATCCTTTGGCCTAGGGCAGGGTTGGGATAGGACGGGTTCTTGGATCCCGCCCCAATCCAAGATTTGTGAATAAGTGATTGTTAGTTAATGAGCGAGAACCTATTGGATTCATAATGCATTAGATATTTTAAAAAGGGCGTCCATTAATCATGCAGAAAACTCTTAGAAGTGTTAATAACCTCCGATTTAACTAGTAACACATTCATACTCTCAGACTTGAGGGTTCGGGGTTTTACTACGTATATGTTTGATACATAGTATAAGTTAGTTTATACTCTATCAGAAATACTCTCAGACACTCTTGATTTTTACGTTTTACGATAATTTATACTCTATTACACATACTCTCTACAACACATAAGCTACATCTACAATCACTTCTCCCTTTGTTCAGCATACAAAATGCAAAAATGTTTTTTTTTCCAATTGCTCCTCAAACCATCATCCTTATTTTAAAGAATTTGATTATGAGAACTCAGGATGTGTTTGTTTTACAATTGTATTTTAGAGTTTTAAGCGGTATAAAATGTTGTGGATGTTTGATTCATTTTTCTGTTATATTAATTTTATAAAAAAAATTAAAAAATGTATTACAATAAAAAGTAATTAAAAACTTTTAAGATATAGATGTGCAATTATGTAATGTGCTCTACATTTTGTGAGTCCACCAACTTTAAGCTGTGAAAAGTTATGAAATGATAACATTTTATTTCGGACACTTTTAAGCTGTCAACAAAATGTGACGTTAGATTGACACAGTTTTAAACGGCGCGAAATACTAAATAACAATATAATGTGACGTCAGGTTGACTCTCCATTCTTTTCATGAGTTGGGAGAAATTCTAATTATTGAAAGTAGTAACCTTGGATATATCAACAACAAGAGTTCACTTTTGTTCTTTCTTGTAATTTACAGAAACAACGGGTGAAATGGTAGTGAAGCTTTTATGATATCAGCAAATAGAATTGGAAGAGTCCAACCATACAATCCATGTGATTATAAACGTATGAAATCACCATAAACAATTAAATTAGCCATTACTCATTGAGAATGAGTGAGGCTGATACATATAATGCAAAAGCCAAAATTGCTGCAATGACAATGACTCTTGTAGGCATTTTCCCTTCGTCAATTCTCAGGACCATGGCTCCATACACTGGCCAACAATTCACCATCACAAGTGCTGATATGCACATCTGCATAACTAGTCCTTCCTCGCCCCCCCATCTAAGAATTTCGACCAGTCCTTGAACAAACGAGACGAAGTTGATCATTGATGTCATTACAAGGGGAACAAAAATAGGCGATGCAACCCCAAACTCAAAGATCCCTTGGTCATATCTTTTCCTTTGCTCACCATCAACTACTTTACTTGTCACATTGAAACTAAACGTGGAAATGCCAATGTGTTTTGCCAAGAACTCAATGAATCCAAACAATTGAGATGAGAGGCCTTTTATCATCCACATCCTCTGATCATTCCACCACCGGTCCACTGTTCCGCCATGTAAGATGAAGTCAAGGAGATCTTGTCCATAGGCCCCTAAACCAAGGAATACATACAAGAGAAACCATGGTTCTGATACCTGAAAATCAATTATTATTTTCTCTCTTCAGTATTATTTGAAACTCGTCATGATTTCAAAACTGTTAGTGTTGCCATTTAAAGTAAGTTTCGATATAAATCTACATGTATTAGAGCCAAAAGGAAAGCTATAAAGGCATATCATACCTTAGGAAAGATAGAAACTTTGTTGAGAAGAGCTAGTTGGGGTAGAAAGGCATATGTGGTGATTGGAATGGACAAAGTAGGGGAGAATGCATAGTGCGAATAAGCGAGGCCGGTGAGAAGGTTCATAGCCCGAACACCGTAGGTTATTGTGCTATATTTAGAGAAGGCTACCTCAAGAAGTCCAATGTCCCATCTTTTGCTCTGATTCAGAGTATCAACCAAGCTGATGGGTGCATACCCATAAAATGCTGCCCTATTAGGACTGCAAAATATAGACCTCCACCCTTCACAATGCAGCATAAAACCAGTGTTGTAGTCCTCAACTAGTGAACCATATCTGAACCCAATCTGCATATTCAATTTCAAACCAACAATCAAGCAAACTATACAGAGAGAGTAATCTACAATTGTTAATGATAATGATGAAAATAATATGGGTTTACCTTGGATCCCCAATGGGTATTATTCTCATAATTACATCCAGTTACACAGTGTGCTTGTGCCAAAATCTCTTTAGACTTGATGGGCTTGTCTACAATATGGGTCGGGCCCAACTCTGGTATTTCCGGTGGTAGTAGAGTTGATGGACCTCCAAAGAAAGTCCGTCGAAGAAGGAAGGTCCCTGAACCAAAATAATCAGGGCCTCGTAGCCCATCCAACCCCCTCGGATTAATATGAAACACACGTTTGTACTCACAACTGTAGGTATCACCCATGTTGATGCCTTTAAAACACTGAGGAAACTGGATAAACCCCAATTGAGAAGGGATGGTTGTTGTATCGGATAAGTAACATAGCATTTGATAAGGTGTTCGAGGATCGTTTGAGTACATATCACAGTCTAATGTCAGCACTATTGGAGCATTGCTTAGGATAGCGGATACCCGAAGCTTTTTCAAGAAGAAAAAAATTGATAGGTCAATATATATACATATAATTTAAAACTTATGGGAAAATAATTTATGAGGATTCTTACCAGGGCATTAAGGGCACCAGCCTTGAAGTGGTGAGGTGAAGTCATGCTTTTCTCTCTAGAGACATAAGTGAGGTTTGGCATAGAATGACCTGTGATGTCTATGTCCTTGCCATTGTTTAATAGAATCTACACGTAAACGATATGTGTATTGTCAACAACAGACGACAATTTCACCCGAGTCAATGTTGTTGACTTGAGATATAAATGGTTTACCAATTCAACATCAAGGATAGATTCGAGAAATTTTATCGAGAATTCTGTGTAACTTAAAGTATATGAAAGTATGGTTTAGCCCTTTTTTATTAAAAATACAGGAAATTTTACACATGTTTTTACTCGTTTCCTATTAATTAGAAATAAAATACATGAAAAAATTAGCGTTAAAATGTGATAAATATGGTTAGAGGGCAACCTGAATTACAGCAGGGTGATCTTGACCGTTAAATCCGGCCGTCCACTTTTCAAAAATCTGGCGATCTTCATCAGAATTGATATATTGATCACCAACTTTTCCACTCTCGACCACGTTTTCCAACCTAGTCTTCATGTTCTCATACATCGTCTGCCAAATGATCAAGAAGTAAAGCAGATCACTTTCCTAATCTAAGAAATCAACGGTTGAGATTCGAGACCAATTAAAGAAAAAAAGAACGTCGACAGCAGGGTTCGAACCTGCGCGGGCGTAGCCCAACAGATTTCAAGTCTGTCTCCTTAACCACTCGGACATATCGACTTCTTGTGGACATGATTTTTCAATAGTTGAAAAATAAATTAAGTAAAATTCGTGGGACATGTTACCTTGATCTCCCGAGTCTCATCAGAGGACCAATAATCATGATTTGAAGCCATGAAAAACTCCTCTGGACTCCTCTCCATGACTTCATTCTTCCTACAAAACGGTAACCAGTATCTCCCGAACTTGGCAGCCTCCATGAAAGCAAAGAGAGTCAGAGCAGAGCCACCGTCATCAGACACAAACACGGACAACTTGTCCGTCGGATAATCATACGCCAAAACTGACATGGCCGTGTTAACCACCGTGAGTGGCGGCTCCTTGTACGGGTCTGCCGTGCATATGAACACATCCAGAGCCGGAAACTCACTTCTTTTCATAACTTGTTCGAGGTTTTCCGGAAACTGTCTCCGCTGAACTGGACACATCCGGAAAGCCTGTGTGGTGGCCCACAGGAAAGCGAGAAGAATATCAGAGAGGAGTAAAGTGACGTGTATGGAGAAGGAGAGTATGGTTTTGGAGTGAAAAAGATTTTGTGCGTGATGAGAAAAATGAACTATGAGTCCACAAGCGTAAACCACCGCGAATAGACGGTTAAAGGTTGTCCGAGTAAGTGGTTCCACCGTGTGAAGAGGCGGACTGCCGTGGGTGGTGGTTGTGGCAGGGAAACCTCTTGGGTTGCGCCCCATTTTTTTGGCGTTTATGTTGCGCTTACACTGGTTCTACATTTATATTATACATTTAAATATGAGTATATGACAGAGAAGTCAACAAGTCAATGTAGGATTATGTCATTGGGTGAGTCACAAAAATTAAAAAATACATTTTCTCATTGAGACCAACTTTTCTTTCGTTTGGTTGGATTGATAAAAAGTCTTTTGCAGAGAAAGATTGGGAAAAGCACGTGACAAGATAAGAATCATATGATCTAGTTGGGCCCTCAATCTGCGAGGATGAAGCCATGTTCATGTATCAAAATCCTTCATAATTAAAACAGACGACGTTGGTGTTTTCTCTTATGGTCTTCGAGAAAATATGCTTATTGGATTTCCAAGTTGTAAAAATGTACAAGTCATTTTCAGTCATGACTAGTTACATGGATGAAGTGGAGTCGTGTGGAATACGTCTGCTATTAGGCGGGTTGTTTTATTATACTGCGATGACAATAAGATTTTTATTATAGTTCATTAAATTATAAAAATTATATTATTATGTAGTCTTATTAAGTTGTACGATTGATAAAATATAAATATAATGTGATATATAGTATTTTTAAGGTTGCACTTATATATATATAAAATGTGAATAAATATATCTAAAAACAAAAATATGTAAAACAGTTTGGATAAGCATTTCAGTTAGCATTTATGCTATATGAAATGGTAAATGTTACTCAAAATTATTTGAAATAAACAAACGTACGTTCATGCTAGCAAACTTACTCAGGAACATTTGACGACTAGCTTTGTCATTAATTTCCCTGATATTAAGTGGTCTTCCCTGAATGCTTAGGTTTCAAATCACCGTAATTAATTACCTATGTGACCAGTGAAGTGAATTTCCCTGCACGTTTGTTTTTTAAAAAAGGCAGTAGTTATTAGCTATTGTTTTGAGACTGTCAGATGAATTCACTTCGTTCTGCACGTGGAATTCAAGATAAATTATTTAGATACGAGGACACAAAGGGTTATCATGGACTCTACAAGGACAATATAGCTCAAGAACAGGAAAGTTTGCAGCTCCTTTCATCACCATCGAGGGTACTTGCAACCACAACATCTAGGACATCATTGATCTCAATTGGAAGGGCAAGATATTGTAACAAAATGAGAATAGATCTCATTAGGACCGGCTCTAGTATTTTGGAGGCCCTTTGCAAGTCAAAAAAATGAGGCCCAATGAAAATTTTAAAAATGAGATCCAATTAAGCAACTTCAACTTATAAATTCATTACATTAAATGAAATCAAATAACAATAAATTAAATTTTAAAATAAAAACTACAAACTCTTCTTACTTTTTGATGTGCAAGATTATTAATTAAATTGCTGTAATTAAGTTTAGCCGTCTTTTTTTTTAATAGACAATATTGTCAATCTCTTCAATTTATATTGTGACATAGTTTATTGAAGATAATTCATTATTAACTTCAGTTTGTAGTAATTTCTTTACACAGTAACTACGACTATAACCGATATAGTCAATATTAATGGACTCAATTGGACTTCATTTTAATAATTTAGTTTGACACTTAGAGTCCATTAATTTTATCATGTTAAATATATATAAAGTCTATTAATATTTAATATTTAAAATATCAATATGAGGCCCTCTAATTGGGAGTGGCTCTAGGAGGTTGCCTAGACGGCCGCCTCCGGATCTCATCTCAGCTCCTAGCTGCTGAGCTTTTTTCCCTTGCCATTTTTCTACGCATAGCCTTTTGTTTTCTTTTCCTTCTCCTTTTTCTAGGCCATTTGCGGATGACCTACTGTCTTATATATTGCTGTTTTTGTTTTTTTCACTGTTGATTTGCTGGAATATATATACACTCATTGGTTTCTTAGAGAGGCCCTTATTGATTCTCTCCTATTTTGCTTTCTATCCATCTTGTTCTCTCCTGGATTTGCGGTTCAATTCAAGATATATAGTTCGAGTCCTTATATAAATTATTATTTAGGGTTCAATCTGTGATCTGAATTCATATCTTGGCGATTTCGATTCAATATATCTCCTACCAATTTTGTATTGGTATCAATTGAAAAATAGCAAAACAATAGCCACCAGTAGGTATTTCCAATTGAATTAACATATACATATAAACACACATTTGTATAAGATCTGTCCATTATTTATTGTTTTCTTTTTCTTGGTAATGTATAATAATTTAATTTTTTTTTCTTGTGGTTGGTATGGAGTGATTTTTACTAGTTTCTAAGTTGTATGAATTGATGAAGTGATTATATTTGTGATATCAATTTTCTGATGGAATTGAAATTGTACAATTAGGGTATCCATCACAAGCATTGTTGCTGTTACGCTTCATAACCACATGAGTGGTTTCGATATGCTCTTGCTCATTCAATCTCATTTGAATATATTGTACGTAAGACTTCTGGGATTTGATGCAAGTGAAAATAATGAGATGAATTATTGTGGGTTCTTTTTTCTTTGCTTTGTTTCTTATTCAGATAAGAAAACATTTGGCAGTTTCCTTCATCAAAATGAATTTAGCATTTAAACAGTGACAAATGGGCTTTTCCTTGTTGTTAGTGAGAATGATTTCTTTGCTTAGTTTCTTATTCAGATAAGAAAACATTTGACAGTTTCCTTCATCAAAATGAATTTAACATTTGAACAGTGACAAATGGGTTTTTCCTTCTTGTTACTTATTTTTCCTTTTAGTTTAGACTTTATTTGTATGGGTATAAATATAATTTAATCTTATAAAATCTTTTTAGAATCGATGCTTCAATGCTTTCCCAAGCACTGGAAGACTGTTTTAAAAACCGCTACTAAAAACACTATAAATCGCTACTCTCAGAACTGGTCAAAATCGATACTTCTATTTTCTCAAGTAGAGTCTTAATGCTGATGCATTATGAACTTTTATATATAAAAATAAATAAAATTTTAATTTTTTATTTTTAAAACTCTATTTAGAGTTGTAATTCTGTATTCTTATAGTGGTACTTCATAATTTTATTTTACAGTTGAAAATGACTTCACCCTCACAAACGATATCACAGGTTTTAATTTCTTTTTTTGACTTTATTTGAAACTTTATTTTTACATTTTTAGATAAATTTAGTTTTTTTTTAATTTTATTATTGATAGCAAGACGTTGATTGGAGACCATTTCTTTCGGAAATTCCCAATCAAGGAGCTTATTGTGAGTATATCATTTGATGAATTTAGGATGATAGCATAATTGTTATTATTGTATTAATATTAGCAAATCAATTAAAACATGGTGGGGTGTGATTTTTTGAAATTAACTTTTAGATTGTTGTTCGATTTTTTTTGCTGGGTTTTAGGTTGTTGCCGGGCGATGGCAGCTACTGCAGCAATTGAGGGAGCATATAATATATTTCAACCCGAGTTTTTGTGCGGGTTATTCGGTGAAGAAAAATTCATGCTCGATAGGATGCATCTTGCTACTCAGCAATTAATTGATTGCATGGTTCCAAAAAAAGATACAATTGATGCAAGAACAGAGTATTTTACGTCAAGTATCAATGTTGCATATAGATGGATCTTGGATAACAATATCTGTTTTGATCGAGACTATCCATTTGTGACAAGCAGAGGACCTTGTACAGGAAGGATTAAGATAATTTCTTTTAAAAAAATATTTCCTTTAGGTAATTCTTTAATAATATATTTTTTGAATATTTTTATTTGTACAGCCATTTGTCAAGATTAGTTAGGTTAACTTTTTAATAATATATTTTTTAAATATTTTTTGTTTATACAGCCATTTGTAAAAATTTAAGATTTTTCTAGACTAAAAAATGATGATGAGAGAGGAATACTTGAAGCAATTGACAAGCTTTACAAGCATTATAATAGCCTATTGCTGCTTGTCAACTGATTCAAGTATTCATTTCTCATCATCATTTTTTAGTCTACAAAAATCTTGAATCTTTATAAATGGCTGTACAAACAAAAAATATTTAAAAAACATATTACAAAAATTTAACCTAAATAATCTTCACAAATGGCTGTACAAATAAAAATATTTAAAAAATATATTATTAAAAAATTACCTAACTAAAGAAAATATTTTTTTAAAAAAAACTACCTTAATACTTCCTCCACAAGGTCCTCTACTTGTCACGGATGGTTGGTCCCTATCAAAACAGATATTGTTATCCAAGATCCATCTATATGCAGCGTTGATATTTTGTGAAACACTCTGTTCTTGCATCAATTGCATCTTCTTTTGGAACCATGCAATCAATTAATTGCTGAGCAACAAGATGCATCCTATCGGACATAAATTTTTCTTCACCGAATAACCCGCACAAAAACCCGGGTTGAAATATATTATATGCACTCTCAATTGTTGCCATCGCTTAGCAACCTAAAACCCAACAAAAAAAATCCAGTAACAATCTAAAAATTAATTTCAAAAATTCACAACCCACCATGTTTTAATTGAAGACAATAATAACAATTATGCTATCATCCTAAATTCATCAAATGATATACTCACAACAAGCTCCTTAATTGCGAATGTCCGAAAGAAATGGTCTCCAATCAACGTCATGCTATCAATAATAAAACAAAAAAAATTAAAAAAAACCAAATTGTTCTAAGAATGTAAAAATAAAGTTTCAAATAAAACCAAAAAGTCAAAAAAGAATAAAACCATATCGTTTGTGAGGGTGAAACCATTTTCACCTGTAAAATAAAATTATTAAGGACCACTATAAAAATATAAAATTACAACTCTAAATAGAGTCTTAAAAATAAAAAATTAAAATTTTATTTATTTTTATATATAATTTAATGTTCATTATGCATCAACATTAAAGCTCTACTTGGAAAAATAATTGATAACGAAAATGAAGTCTTTTTAAAATACCGATTTTGACCAGTTCTGAAGGTAGCGGTTTTTAAAACAGTCTTCCAGGGCTTGGGAAAGCATTGAAGCACCGATTCTAAAAAGATTTTATAAGATTAAATTACATTTATACCATACAAATAAAGTCTAAAACCAATAGGAAAAACAAGTTAGAACATCATTCTCAGGGAAAAGCCATTTGTCACTGTTCAAATGCTAAATTCATTTTGATGAAAGAAACTGCCAAATGTTTTCTTATCTGAATAAGAAACTAAGCAAAGAAAAAAGAACCCACAATAATTCATCTCATTATTTTCACTTGCATCAAATCCCAGAAGTCTTACGTACAATATATTCAAATGAGATTGAATGAGCAAGAGCATATCGAAACCACTCATGTGGTTATGAAGCAATATAACAGCAACAATGCTTGTGATGGGTACCCTAACGGTACAATTTCAATTCCATTAGAAAATTGATATCACAAATATAATCACTCCATCAATTCATACAACTTAGAAACTAGTAAAAATCACTCCATACCAACCACAAGGAAAAAAAATTATTATACATTACCAAGAAAAAAAATCAATAAATAATGGACAGATCTTATACAAATGTGTGTTTATATGTAAATGTTAATTCAATTGGAAATACCTACTGGTGGTTATTGTTCTGCTATTTTTCAATTGATACCAACTGTTATTTCCGTATGAGGACATAAAAACAAATACCAGAGCCATGATTCACATATGGCATTCATATGTATCTTAAATGTCAAGTGAGCCCGAACCTATAACATTTGATTTATTTCCACCTAACTAACCAAGTTCACATGTCTATCAATCTATTTTATGTAAAAACCCACAAGAAACAATGCTCTTCACACACAGGCAAACAACTTAACTAGTATGATAAATATATGCAAAAGACTTCCAGCCATGAGATATAACACATTGACAACTTTCACCTCAGAATTCAGGATTCACTTCCTCTAGTTTTGTTTATATTCTATATATAATTAATGAAGTACCAAAGAAAAGAGAACTCACAATAACAAGAACACTTGCAACTTGGTAAGCACATTACAACATGTGACTTCATCATACAATACAATCACTCAAAAATTATCAAGAGTAAAATATAAAATTATTCAGCACATCCTGCACCAATTAAATAAACCCCCGTAATTATTGCCCTTCAATATAGCTGCTGCTATTAGCTAATTTAGTTTAGACAACAAATTAGGTAATCATGAATTGTTCCAGAGACTAAAAAACATGACCCAAAACCTTAGAAGAATATGCCAGAACTGTCAACAGCAAAACCCAAGAAAAACAAGCAGAACTGCAGGAGTGGCCAGTGAAAATTACCCAAGATTCAAGAAAAAGACAAAGAAATCAATATAAAACCAATCTACTTTCCCATATTCATAATCAACAAAGATGATCACAAAATGCAAATGCAATCAAGAAACAGAACATACACTCATAAAGCAAACAAACTCATACCTTGAAATCGATCTTGAAACAAGTTGCACAAAATCAAACTCTGGGAAGAAATCAGCCGAAAAAGAAGAGAAGAAACGAGAAGGATGAAGCAAAAAGCAGAGAAGCACTCACCAAGATAGCTGAAACAGCCGGAGAGGAGGAGAAGCAGAGCCTACGTTTTAACGTTGGATAAATGGATAAACTGAATTGCTGATATTGACACCAAGGGAAAAAAAACACTGTTGATACAGCTAGTCCGTGAACAGCTAACCGTCGCACTAAGACACAACAAGAATTTATAGCGTTTGGCAAGATTTATGAGTCAGCCGAGTCCACATGTTTTTTCTGCCCAATCTCAAGTAATTGAAATTAATTAGGTTCTTATATATGCATTACCCACCAAATTATAACAAATGCTACAATTAGTCAATTCTACAACTAGGATGAGGCTCCAATCAAATAAGAAAGGAAATCACACTTGCTTTGACTCAAAACTCCCTCAGCTCAGCAAAAGCAGCAAAAATACTGTTCAATAACCTAGGAGAGAACACAGAAAGAAGGAAATGAAACCTATAATCAAGAACATACCTGAGGCGGGAAGAAGGAGAACATACCTGAGGCGAAAGGAAGAAGGCGACGGAACTCGGAAGAAAGTTAACCTAAAGTCCGAAACAAGTTTTATGCTTCAATAGTTGTTTTGATATTGCAAAAGAGGGCTTTTCCAAGGGCTATTGGGCACTTGGGCTCTATACTGCCGACCTTCTCTTCAAATATGGTCTTTGAAGAAATCAAAATTAAATAAATTGAAGAGCCAAACATAAATATGAACATTAGGGAAATTGAAGAAATAAAAAAAAAGTCGAAAAAATTACGAAAAAAAAATTAATAAAACAAATACGAGTGCATATAATACCTTCCTTCATATCAGATCGGCTGAAAACAACGAAAATTAGGTGGCGATCTGGGAAGAAAACTGCCAAACGTTCCCCCATGTACCTAAAGGACGAACGAGATCTGGACCGTTCATGACATTTTCTGGTTTCAAACATCAGGGAAATTGAAGAAATCAAAATTCAAAAAAACAATAACAATCACGAAAATAAAATTAATGAAACAAATACCTTCCTCCAGATCGGGTGAAAAGAACGAAAATTAGGTGATGATCTGGGACGAAAAGCTTAATTCCCCCCATGTACCTTAAGGACGAGATCTGGACCGTTCATGACATTTTCTGGTTTCACAAATTAGGGAAATTGAAGAAATCAAAATTCAAAAAAAAAGAACAATTACAAAAACAAAATTAATGAACCAAAAAAGAGTGCATACAATACCTTCAGATCAGGTGAAAATAATGAAAATTGGGTCATGATCTGGGAAGAAAAGCATAATTCCCCCTTGTACCATGAAGGACGTATGAGATCATGAACGGTCCAGATCTCATCCGGCAATCAAAGTTTTTCATATGCCGATGAAGTGAGAGATTCAGAGTCGCCACGAGAGGGACGATTAAAATAACGAGATGAAGAAATCCAGAAGTGAAGATGAATTCTTGGAAGGGTTGAAGCGAAGAGATGCACGTCTGGTCTGCGGAGGCGGAGTGGTTTTGGTTATTTCAAGTATACTTATGTAGGGAAAAGTCTAGTACATGTATCTAAAAGTCACACCATGAGTACCCGTAAATTGACCGTCAGATTATAACTTTAGATACAAACCGTTCGATTTATAAAATATTTTAATACATATATCTGAATCCCTTTTTTTCAAAAAAATTCACCTGTTACTCCTTTTTCGATCTTTTCCTCTTTTCCATTACAGATCGACAGTCCTCTTCCCAATATATCCGTTGTTTCCGTCTCAATTGCGGATATACGGCTCGTCGCAGCGAGAGAGAGAATGGAGAAACAGTAAGAACACTGGCGGAGGATAGGATGGGCTGTAGCCGGGGTAAAAATTGAGTTTTTTTACTAAATATACATATAGATAACATATAGTCTAATAGATATATTGATATAATATAATAGCTTTGTAGTCAAATATTAAAATGCCTAGGTAACCCATTAGCTCATTAGTCCAGCCTTATTAGTTGTTAGTATTATTATTTTGTTATTTGTAGTCTATCCACTCTCGTACATGGATTCGTCACTACCCAGTAATTATTTTCCTACAAACTAATTATAACAATTATATTTTATAATTTATTAATTGATTTATCTATGCAGAAATGGAGTCAATCATTTACATTTTATAACAATTACATTTTAATTTTTGATATATAATTTTTTTTTGAATACCAAGAATGTGAGAGACATGCCATGATATTTGAATTATATATATTTTTTTTCTTAATCTTAGGCATGTGGGATGATATCATTTTAAGGTGTTTTATTGTAAATAGCGTAAAAAAAATTCAGGAGCAATGCCCTCGAACCCCTCCAAACTTTTCAAATGGATCAAAGAGAAGATGGCTAAGTGGTAGCCCCCACCAATAATTTCTCGCTCCGCCCTGAGTGAGAATATAGCGAAAGAGAGAAAGAAAGATGACACTCTAGTGTTGGATTCAATGGATTTCTTTTGAGTGATTATCTCTATCCTAAGGTTTTGAGTTGTTATCTCGCACTATTAGGATAATCTTGTGCTTGGGAGAAACGAAGTCACCAGAGGCACCTGGGTCATCTGCCATGGATTTTTGTTCAGGCTTTTGGCAATGACATTTCTAAATGGAGATACAAAACATCCCTAAAAAAACATTCATTAATCATTCATAATATATGTGACATTCATTATAACCACAAGATTTGACAACATCCTTAAATTTAAAAATTCAAAATCATAAGTATTAGTCACTTGGGACACTTAAAAATACTTATTTTTAAGAATATTTATCATTTTCGATCATAAAATTATCGGTTAAGTTTAGATATTGGGTCAATCGTGCATTGTTTGCACGTATATGATAATTTTTTTTTTAAAATGATTAGAATGCTTTATAAATCAAACAATATGTATTTAAACTCATAATCCGACGATCGATTAACAGTACTTATGGTGTCACTTTTTGATACCCAACGTGATACTAGGGTGTCCCATATATTAGATAGCAATAGCATTAGAGGTATTTATAAATCCAACGGTTTAAAACATTTCTCTTTTAATAGTGCATAAATAAACTCAACATGGCCCACCAAATTTCCTCTAAATTCTACACCACTCATTATATATATTATACACCACACCTCTTCTCGTTCTCATGATTCATCATCTTTACAAGTATTTTTACTTTTCAAAATTCTCTTTATATATCAAATGCATGTCGTTGGTACAAAAATTACATTAGTGCTGTCCTTACTAAAAGATTGTTTAGTTCATTACGCCATTAACCTCACATTTGATTGAAAAAGATACCGAGTTTAAAATGAGTTGAGTATGAGTTTATTGAGAGGAAAAGAATATAAAGGGGATGAATGAATTTAAATATAAAATTTTATATGTTTGATTAATGTGAGAATGATCATGAGTTTTGATTTCAATAAATTGTAACATAGATAAAAATACTACATTACCATTTTTCTAATAAATTGACAATGTGATATGATTTTAATTGAAGAATAAAATTATCATTTAAAAAAAGTTATTTTCCACTTGTGAAGAATAACCAAGCTCACAAAAATGTGAGTTTGGCCGTAAGCTCATGCTCATGACCATGTTTTGTACAAATTAAACAATAGAATGAACTTTGTTAAAACTCATTCTCATCACTCATTCTCTATTCTCTCCAACCAAAAGTGGAGTAAGCTCTGTTCACGGATCAATAAATGTTTAATCGTCCTTTTAAGATTGTCAGCTAATCAATAAAACTTATACCATACTTGAGTTTTGTTCTCTTATTTGATCCTTGAAAAAAATAGAGGTATAAAAGTAAACCTAGCAAAATAACATAAATGATGGTGGCAAATTATGAACCAGGTCGACTATTACACACTCTCAAGTTAAAACACGACAAAAAGTTGTTCGGAAATTACGCCATGACAGCGTGGATAAACAAGGCTTCAAGACTTAAAAAAAATGCAATGCTAAATTTATTGAATAAATGTTTAATTACAATGACCCTACAACAATCATGCAAAAAACCCCATTTACTGCACCATAACCATAACCATAATCAATCGATGCGTATGATTAGTACCTAGTAGTTTTGTCAATTATCCATTGATTATCTTGTTTTTTATTTATTTTTCGGTTAGTCTTAGTGTAAAATATGTAATTTTTTTTTAAAAAAAAAATCGACCAAACTATTCGGTTTTAGTTTTGACAGTTTGTTTTTTTCAGTCATGTAGTCCATTCTTTGATTGAAATTTGAAGTCTGATACGTAAGTTGCAGTACCTTGGCCGTCAAGCTCCTTATCTACAAATCTTTGTCATAGGCCTTGTAGACTTTTCTGCCTCCCTCAGTATGATGTTGGATCATCAGCTCTGACAATGTAATTTTGGCAGAAAATGTTATGCACCCATCTGATAGCATCCTCATCTTAAGTTGTAATCTACAGCTGAAGTCATTAGTGTCAATACTCAGATTAGTAGTCAATTGGTGCTAACAATTCATATACTCGTCATTTTGGACTTTGGAATCCGTCTTTTTCATTTTTTTTGAAAGAACAATTAATCTACAGCCACAAGAATCCCCCATCACACACAGAGGCCAGTTTTTTCAAAATTTTTGTAAAAAGTAATTGATCTACCGCCATAGAAGTTCCCCATCACACATGCACTAAACGATTTCAATTCTATTTGGTTAAACAGATGTATTACTTTGTTCTTTGCGAATATACTCTGTAACTCGTTGTATGAAACTAAGACATACACCTTTATGTCACTTAAAACAGTAAAATCTTGAAACTCAGAAACTATAATAATGCAAAAATCATATAAGATTTCAGCCTAGAAGTTGTCTGTGCCCTTCTCTGTTCCTCAAAACTCTAGGCAACAGCTTGATCGTTCTTCACGCTTTGGCTGCGAGGAGATCTTAAAAAGGGAGACAAAACAATTCATAAAGGTCCATGAAATTGGTCAGAGTGGGCATTTCAAGCATTCAATCACAATAGAGAAATGCATCATGCATGAACAATGGACTAGCAGTGTAAAAAGTTCATTCTTTCGCTTATTCTAATCACAAAACCTAGATGAACTCAGTTACCAAATCGAAAAATCCATAATGCTAGCTTTAATCAGTCATCTTTTAGATATATTCATATAGAAAGCGTACAAAAATTAAGTACCTCAACAAAGTAAACTCAAAATTATATTTTATTTCTGATGGGAAGACAAATATACTAGATGAATGTTTTTGAGAGGAGTGACGACGTGATATTGGCACGGCTCAATAAAAAACAAAGCTCACCTCATTTCGAACTCAGATTTCTTATTGAACCGCACCAATATCCCGTTAAACTAATCAATTCTCATGGCGTAAAAACAATCGAGAGATTAAAAAAAAAACTATTACATAAATGAAACGATCACTTTCAGGAACATAATGTTTAATTTACTAGACAGAGATCTTCAATGAAAGAAACAGAATAGGTAGAGGAAGTGGGTATTGAGTGGTGAAGATCAAGTGCAATACAGAGACAAGTTATTTGTATTTTAAGAAGGGAACCAAGATGTTCTGCAGCATTAAAAAAGAGAAGGAGCCTTAAAGAAGAAGCATTGAAACTCCAACCACCCAACAAGAAAGCAAGTCGAAACATTTAATGTTGAAGAAGCAGGCAGGTACAGAGGAATAGTGAAAAAGCTCACGGAGACAAATCTGGAGCTTTTAATGTGGAGCATTTAAAGAGATGATGGAGGGATGTTGGTTCTGTTCGATTAGCATTTATGGCCTGGAAACTGTAAAAGGAACCTTTGGTCCAGGTCGGTTGAGGTACTTCGTAGGTTCAGTGGTGTAATCATTCTAATCCCCAAATGCCATTTCTTCTCTGCTTTCAAATTGCCTGTCTCAAATTGTTTCCCACAAATTACTTATTTCATAGTAAGGCTTGGGCTGACAAAAACAAATGATTTCGGGATATGAACTATTTGAATGTATGGGTTTAGATTGGTTATTAAATTGATCATATCCGATTACAATTCAAACAATAAATTAGTAATCCGTTTGGATCAGAGCACGTCTCATAGAGTATAAACTCTCGTAAAATATAAAAGTTGAGAGTGTCTGAAAGTATGAGTGACAGAATATAAACTAACTTATATTCTAAAACAAACAGAAACCAGACATAATTTTTGTGTTCAGATTCGTACCCAATTTTGAACCACCCCAAATATTCGGGCTCTTTTATGTGTTAAGAAAGTCCCGACTCGCCGTTCTTGGCCCAGGTATGATTAGATCTTTTTCACTCTGGGCCGTAGGCAAAATGGTTTTTAAAACGGTAGTTTTAATTTAGGAGTCGGATGTGCGATATTTCTAAAAACCAAAGGCTATTAAATTATTTATTATTAATAACTGCATTAGTATTCAACAATCAACAATAGTACTATTTAAACGCCGTTGCTCCCAATACAAGCCCTAATCTCTAATCTCACTTTTTCCTGGTTTTGGGATCTGGATACTCCTCTCGATCTCTCTCCCTGTGCAGTGCTGTAATTGCATCTCTTCTCTTTTCTAATTTTGATTAATATTCTGTTGATTTGAAGCCCTAACTCTTTGTTTCTTCTTTTTTTTCTTCGGGTTTTCCAAAAGGTGTCATGGCCAAGAGCTCTTTCAAGATGGAACACCCTCTCGGTTAGTATTCTTCTCGCACTACTTTTTTTTAGTTGCACGATATTGTCTGCTTAATTTAGGTTATACCGAGGATCCTTGTCGAGGCTGTAATTTTGATTTTTGGTAATTTGTTTCAATAACTAAATTGAGTTAAACTGTCAGCATTTTTTATTTTTATTTTAAGTTTCTTTGGTTCTTGCAATTTTGTTAATTTTTGTTTTTCTAATTTAAACACTGATGATCCTCGCAACTTCCGTTTGATGTTTCCTAAACTTCGCTTAAAATTGACAATGGAATGGAGGATGGATACTAAATTTATATGCTAGTGTGAAATTATTTTTTTCTTTTCTACATCACTGCAAGCTAGACAGGGTTTTGGATTTTTTTTCCTTCTCGTTTTCCCATCGGTATAGATTTTGGGGGATGCAAGCTAGAGGTCACGTTTCAATTATCAGAAACAACCTCTTCACATAATATGTGGGGTAAGGTCTTACATCGTGAAAGTCCTTGAGCTTAAGGTGGCTCAACTAAATAAATGTTCGTCAAGACAGATTAAAAAAATTTGAGTTCTATGAAAATATTATTTTGTCTTTGCGTACTGATTACATCTATGTACTATTACGTCAGAAAGGAGACAGGCTGAAGCTGCTCGCATCAGAGAAAAATATCCGGATAGAATACCAGTATGAATTTCCAATGCCCCTCTGTTTATATTTGTTGCATATGTTCATCTGTGTCTGGGTGGGGGTGGGGGGTGTTAATGCATAGTTTTGTGCCTGTGTGCATGATCATTTATCCTATTATTTTTCACTCTAAGTTAATTGAATTTATGCGTAGGTAATTGTGGAAAGGGCTGAAAAGAGTGACGTGCCTGACATTGATAAGAAAAAGTTTGTGATCTTTATCTATACTTTTCTTTTTATCATGAAGCTACATATATTTTTTAAGTTCTCTGTAGTTGCTTAGTTTTCCTGTTGAGAAGTTTGCCTTTTATAAAGATATATTTCTAAAAAAGGAATAATTGTGAGAAGTTACATGAATTGAACATTGTCATCTAAGAGCTGATTGTAGTCCCTGTATGATGATGCTTGTCATTCGTTAGGTATTGTTAGTTTGCTCCTTGTTTGTATGATTGCATCGTTAACCGGTCCTAATTATATTTTCTACTCACTCCTTGTTTGCTCCTTGCGTGTCGTTTATTATTTGATTCCTTAATATTACCAGATAGTTTATGAATCCAGATATGCTACATTGCTACTTCCTTCCTATAAATAATCACACAACTGAAATATGCTGATTTTCTCCCGAAAGATATGATCTTTAGTTCTCTTGAGGCATGGATTATGCATGTTTTTCCTTGAATGTTGTTTGTATTCCAATAATTTTTATGTGTCAAGTGTTCCTATTGACTTCCATTAATATGTTGGACAAGCAGAACAAATAAAAAACTTGTAGCCCTATTGCTAAAAGCTTACCAAGCTAATCAACTTGTGCACGTCAAAACTGTGCTGACTTTTAGAGAATTCCCTGTGTGTGTGAGTATTTTATTACCCCCCTTGGTAATTAATGTATCAATTGTAATGGATGTAGGTACCTGGTCCCTGCTGATCTGACTGTTGGCCAGTTTGTGTATGTGGTCCGGAAGAGGATCAAGCTTAGCCCTGAGAAGGCTATTTTTATTTTTGTAAAGAACATTCTACCACCCACTGGTAAGATTTGAGTCTTTAATATATATATAGAACTGTATGTTTTTTCTCTTTTACCGTTCTTATTTGTATTGTTCCAGCTGCCATGATGTCCGCAATTTATGAGGAAAATAAGGATGAAGATGGTTTCCTTTACATGACCTACAGTGGTGAGAACACATTTGGTATATTCTGAGATGCAATGAAACTGTCTGTGAATAAGGCTTGCAAGATTGCAGTAAGATTCTAGATAAGTTGTAAATTCTCTTTCCCTTAGGCCTTAACCCCATGTTCTCTTTTAGGGATCTACTTTTCCTGCACTTTGTCTAAATTTTTTTCTTGTAATAACTGATAACTAAGACATTTAATTCTGCTTTCTGCATTTACATTTTTAGAGCATTGGTGAGTATCTTACATCCTGCCGCCTCACTTGTATGTTCAAAAGAATTCTCGTCAGTCATTCTCGACTTTGATGAGTTTTCCTACAATTTCGTGTTATTTGGAATATGTGGGGATGATGATGAACTGTCAATACTTGATGGAGTGGATTAGGATTTGGTTTGGGCTTGTATCTGTGGCCTTCGAAGCTGCCATAGAAAAGAAAAGAAAGAAGATGCTTCTCTGCGAGAGAGAAATAGATAATGTGATTGACAAAAATGACAATGTTTAGTGGCTTTGAATGTTTGATTATTATAAGCAACCTCTGTCCTATGGGTCCATTGTACTGCTCAAGTTAACAGAGCATACACCCTTTAGAAGCATTTATAGGGTGCAGTCATCAACTCATTTGGAGAACTTCAGTTACTGATTCTTGACCAACTTCATCCCAACTGAGGTTCTACTCTTGACCTTTTGTGTGCCAACAGTAGCTATTACTACTTTGGCCTTGTCACGTCCTGCAGAAGCTACAACCTACACCTCTGTCATCTTCTTGCTACTGCTTCCGCTTGCTTTCTTGTTATTTTCATCGTTGTGCCATAGATCAGCCCAGGCTGGTGTCTTCTTACCCATGGCCCTGATGATTTATTCATACAATAATTATGCATCAAAACCTAACACCAACAAGTGCAACAACAAATAACGAGGACAACCACAATTTTCTGGCCAAAGTCGTATTTCAGGGTACTGTGGATCTGGAAAGTCCGATATATTTTCTGGTCATTAGAGGGAAACCCTAGACTCATCTACACAAACAAAGAAGATGGTGGGAAGAGAGTACCCTGCGAAGATTGAAATGCTCAATTGATGGCGGCTGCAATGAGCAGTAGGTTCTTAGAAAAAGTCAAATCGATTTTGGGATATGAATGTAAGTGATGGTTGTCGCTGGGACTCCTAGCTGGATCAAATGCATCATATATCATATATACTCTGTTTGACGTTTTTGCAGGATAATAATAATTCACGGATTCACCTTAGAAATTAAACTAGCTAGCCATTAAAGAACTTTCTTTTGTTCAGCTTGCCTTCTTAGTTCTTTCAAATTTTTAGGGATGATTCTATTAAGTAAGAGTTGTAAAGCCTTTTTCCAACGTACAATTTGAAATCTAGGGTCTAGACGTTCTTGATGCTGATACTAAGGTAAGCGTTCTATATTTAATCATCTCGCATGACTACTAAATTGCTGGAATAGCTCAGTTGGTTAGAGCGTGTGGCTGTTAACCACAAGGTCGGAGGTTCAAGCCCTCCTTCTAGCGACTAATTTAGATTTTTTATTTTCCTTCCCAGAAACTGCTTCTTCACCTCTCTTCATTTTGAAACTTGCTTAGTTTGACAGATTTCCATAATTCCATTGCTGAAACTTTGCATAAGGATTTCCTTGGCTCAAGAACAACACCTTCAATTCATTACTTCCAAGTCAGCTGACAGCTATTAAAGATGTCTGTTGCAAGCCGTTCATACAATTAAGCTGGAAGTCGGAGTCGTTAACGGCAGGCAACCTGCAGCTTCTTGACTTGCCCATCAATGACATATTATTTTGATTTTCTTTTGTTCCCAAAGCCTGTTTACTATAGTCTATATATACATATAGCATCTCCCCCAAAACCTATAATACAATTTCAAGAAGTAACTTAAAAAAAAAAAGAGAGTTCAGGAAAAACTCTTATAAAAAATATTAACTTCTTAATCTTGACATGTCATGCCAGTATGCCACAACATTCATGGAGAAAAGGCCAAAAGTGAGGAAGAAGAAAAGTTGATAGAAATACATGACAAGGCAAATGGCACACGATCGAGATTCGGGGCTCATGGGAGAGAGGAATTGGTGGCAACAAATGAGGGGCAATGTGAGATATGCGTCACCCAGAGCCACTGCATGAGCCTTTTTACATGGCAAGTGTTATGTTCTTTTTACAATTTACACATAATAACAAATATTTTCGTACGTTCTATTTATTAAGTGGAGAGAAGAACCACGTGAAAAAGTCGGCAATCAATACTTACATATTCATATGTATCAACATTATGCAAGCATGCACACACCACACCACACCAAGTGTCCCTCGACATACTTTATGGTCCCTGTCTTTATATTCTTCGAGTAATTAAATTCTGACTGGAAGAAAACGCATGGTCAATGGACAATTATATTGACGGAATAAAGTTTGAGGATCATTATCTTCTTTGTTTTTTTTTTACTTTTTTTTTCCTTTCTCTATTTTGGATAAGTAAAACTATTCAAATACTCCCGTAGCTACGCAAATTCGAAATCATGAACACGTTGTATTCCTCATTCATTAAAAGGCAAAAAATCCAGCGGCGGTTTTGAGTTGGATGATATAAGTGATACGAAATATATAATTCATGTCCGGACTCAAATTAATTTGAATTTTTAGACTTACTTAACTGATATTATGTTTAGTTTAAATTTAGACAAGTAAATCGTATAATAATATAATTCGGTTAGGATCCGGATAACTAAATTGCACAAGATTTTTGTGTTAGAACCAGAACTCGGTTTTAAATCTGACAAATTTGTTGTATTTGTCTCCGAATTTCGGACATATAACTTATGTCCAAACTTGATTTAATTCGGATTAAATTAATCAGTCATCCGGATTGGACAGAGTTTTGCTACCCAATATAATATACACACAAACATACGTAGGTGTAGAATATTGCAAATTAAAAGTAAGTTGAGCATGAATATATAATATATCCACAAACATACTATAGGGGTTCATGCATGCGGCACAGACGATTAAAGTCTGAACTTGAAACAAACACTGATTATATAACAGTACAAACCCAAGTCCAAGTAAAACCTAAGAAAGCTAAATAAAAACCACATGGTAAACACACAACTATCTTGTTTTTTCTTCCTCTCTCATTCACACCGACAACGAACTTGTCAAGCTATTGTTATCACATGGTAGATCTAGGCATGTTGCTTCAGTAGAAGGAACCAAAAAGGCCATTTGAGTTTATAGTGCTTTGTTGCATGTCATGATGTCCTCCATCTGTCCTTCCATACGGTTGTGTTCTTGGCTGCTTGTGCGGTACCACTCAGATAGTGGCATTGGCGTGGGGATGTCACTGAGCAAGCTCATCAAATCTTCATCTATGGAGTTCATCTCCTCACTCATTTCCATCCCTAAGTGCACATCCAAATCAAACAAAAGTAACATGCATGTACAAATCTTCCATACGAATAAATAAAGAAACATTGAAATTATGATCACCTTAACACTCACCACCAATAGTTGATTGTGATTCTGATGTGCTCATGTTATTCCATTGCTGCAATAGGCCATAGGCACCCTCAACACAATCACCACAGCTTGATGCCGATTTAAAGCGCTTATTCGCAGCTTCCCGGTCCCCGTCCTCATTCTCACCTGGCTTATTACCCTTCTCTGATTCCGGGGAAGTACTTTCTATCTTTCGGGAGTACTTAGCATGTGATTCATGCACCAGGGCGTCCAACAAACCACTAGGCTCAATGTTTATGTTGTAGCTAAAATTCTCCGTCGCATAATCTCCACCGTCTACATTAGATGAGATGCGAGGAGGAGGAAGAGTATTTGTAGGCTGATCAGAAACTGTTTGGATTGAAGGGAGCCCTCCAGGCTCAGCAATAGCTCCCATCATCATTGAAGTATAACTCATATCATTCGTTCCATATTGCAT
Source organism: Euonymus europaeus (assembly GCA_963580455.1). Lineage (NCBI taxonomy): Eukaryota > Viridiplantae > Streptophyta > Magnoliopsida > Celastrales > Celastraceae > Euonymus > Euonymus europaeus. The sequence goes on from OY756964.1 coordinate 3,199,602, forward strand.
TAATAACGGCGCTGCAGCTTCGAATGCAAGATTCGAGTCACACCAAGTTGGATTTGGAGCTCCGAAGAAAGCAACCGGGTGTAAAAACTTGATTTGGTGGCTCTGATTGGTGTAGAAGGGTGGATTTATTTGAAACAACGAATCTGTTGGTGTTGAGAGATTGAGAGGAATTGAATTGTAATTCGGTGTCCGAGGATCCGAGGATGATAGGACGAGTGACCGTAAAGACGAAAATTTCAGAGGTTTAATTTGTCCTAGGCCTGCAGGTGGTAATGCAACTCCATCTTGGCTTGTTCCATCTTTGTTAATGTTTTTAGACAAACCAGCTCTGTAACACCTCTTCATTCTTGTGTTCCAAAAGTTCTTGATTTCATTATCAGTTCTTCCAGGTAACTGCATGCATATACATTCATATATATATATAGAAACCATTTTATAAAAACCCAAAAAGGAACACAAAGAAATGTATGTAGATGCATATATATATATATGTATGTATATGTATATATATATACACCTCGCTAGCCATGCGAGCCCATTTGTTGCCGAGTTTTGCGTGAAGATCCATAATGATGAATTCTTCTTCAGGAGAGAAAGGGACCTTCTTGAGATCAGGCTTTAAATGATTAGCCCATCGAAGCCTGCAGCTCTTACCACACCTCATCAGCCCTGTCTTCCTCCGCACACCATTCCAATTTCCTTCTCCGTGCGTCATCACGTACTCTTTCAGGATCGCATCCTCCGACTCCGTCCATGGCCCCTTCTTCAGCCCATTCCCTTGCTCTCCTCCACCCTCATTAATGGGCCCTTTCTTTGACCCATATCTCCTCACTCCTCCACGACCACCACCGTTGGGCATCTCTCAATTTTCTCGAAATCTCCACCTCCACCTCCACCACCACCACGACCGGCACCAGCCGTGAATATCTATCTCGCTTTGCTCTGTGGGAGGGTTTAAATGGAATCTAGGAGTGGAGTTTGGGTTAGGTGAGAGGATGCCCTGTTGTCACAGTAAAGTTCAATTTCCTTAATTGGGCTTTTGTCCGTACCTTCTGACTATGGTGGTGGGGGGACTTTGTTGTCTGTTTCTAAAAGAGTTTTTTTTTCCTCCTCTCCCCGGCGAGAAGAACGAAGGAAAGGTGAGGAGAGGGAGAGAGAGACAATCAAGCTTTTATTTGTCCTCTCTGGGTAATTATGGTTCTGCAAATTTGGGTGGATATATTTATATATACTGATTGTGTAGATGTTGAGTGTTTGTATATATAGAGAGAGAAACTAATTAATGAAAAATGTACAGATATAGAGAGAGTGAGATAGAGAAGGAAAATTTTGAAGATTTTGAGTTGTTGAGATAGAGAGATAATACACGAGAAATTGAGAGAAACGAAGAAGATGTAGAGAGACCTTTAGAGGCCTGAGCTTCCATTTCGGTCCGGTTTGCATGGTTTGTGGTACGTCCTTCAGTTTATAGTTTCTAGGCCGCGTTTCCAACCTCCAATATTCAATGATATACAGATTAATTTATTAATTTACCATTTTACCTTTAATAGGTAATAATAATTAAAAAAAATGTTTCTTTATTGTTTAGGTGTGTCGTGGGAAAAAAATGTAATATCCAAGTTGTTGTTAATTTATAATTTAGGGATTCTTAATCTACTAATCTAGTCCAATTAAAAACTCAAATTAATTAATTAAGGACTCTCAAATTGTTGTTGCCCATAATTTAGAATTAAGCAAAATCTTGGTTTTAACACTCAATTTACATTGAAATATACGTTTATTAAGAAAATAAATTTTATTATAATGCTTTTTATCGAATTATGAGCACATTACAAATATCTCACTGACAAATAATAATACGGTATGGTTGTTTCAAATCAACTCGAGGATTATAGATAACATTTTCCTTTTATTAATCACGCTTTTAATTAAAAGGACATTTTTTAAATTGGACAAAATTAATGCTACACACTCTCAAATATGATCTCTTTGACATCCAACACTTTACATTAATCAGTGATCAAATGAGAGTTACATTTTGAAAGGTCTCCAGCATTATTCTTTGGACAATTGTACGTAACAAAATTCTAAACGAATTTTCATTATCTTGTCTCGAAATTGTATTTTCACGTCATAATGATGATATCACTGAATTTAATTTATTTTCATATTATGATGCGCTTAATTTGTCGATATATTCATAAAGTTCATTCTGATCACGCTTGTCCATCATAGAGTTTTGCGCTACTAGATTGACAAATTTTTGTAACGGATTTTTGATTAGTTAAATATTTTTTCTTTTATAAGCAATTTTGTCGTTTATCGATAATTATTTTTTAGCCAACTCTATGAATATAAAAAAAAAAATTAGTAATGATAACGCGTGTCTATAGCGCAGCAGATAAAGATTCATCACACCATACAATACTTCTTTACCTAATTTTTTAAACGAAAAATACATATTCTAATGGAGTTTTTTAAGACCAATACAGGAACATATCTGGTTTACCAAACTTTGTACGGCTTGGAATTCTGATAGCAGCATTTGGGCCAGTCTCGTCTTATGTTATCAGGAGTAGCCCAGTTGGTGGCAGCAACCCACGCCACGATCTATTCTAGGCAGTACCCCTTCAGGCTTCAGCCTTCAGGTAGCACTTTGGTTCAAGAAAGAATTCGTTCATATTAAAAGAAGAAAAAAAAACCATTCAACTTACAGATGATGAACCCATCAAATAAAATGGAGTTACAGTAGATTTCAGTAATATAAGTACAAATGCAAACATCTAAGAGCTGAGCATCAAGAAAAACCCAACCTACGATTGAGTGAAAAGCTCACTTCCCTCCTGGAAATTAGAACTCTCTATCCAATGTCATTATGTTAACAAGCAAGAAAAATAGCAGAATGCTTAACAATGAAAACCTTTAATAGCTGAACTTTTCTAGTTAAAATAACTCAAGAAAGATTCCGAGCCCAGGAAAAAAATGTAATTGTTGTATATTGTCCAACAGAGAGAACAAAGCATTCGAACTCATGGCTAAGTGCTACCGTTATCTTTCAAGAAAAGTATGACTTAACAGGACTGTAAAAAATATCCATATTCAAAGGAACAAATTATAGGAAAAATTACACCTATAACATCTTTCGCGGAGCTACCCATTTCAAGCATCATCGGCAAACTAGGTTTTACCCCTCCGTGCAGCATCATAGCTACATAATTTGATTCGTAAACAGCTCCGTAGCCAGCTGCTCATCACGTCCCAGATCACTTTCTATGTTCAATGAATTTGCATGTGATCACAACATCTCTTTGATGAACTCAAGGTTTAGAGTGTCCTTCACAATAAGGAACAATCCAAGTAGTAAAATGAGCATTATCCCCGATGACATAATCTGCTGCTCAACTTCTAGAGGGAGTTTTCTCCCACGGTCCCACCCCTAGCTGCCTCTATGAGGATCAAGGCTAGCGAGCCCCCATCTAAAGCGGGTAAAGGAAGAAGGTTTATTACCGCAAGGTTAAGATTGGGCAAGGCTGCAAACTGGTACAGGCCATCAATATTCGATCTTGCGACAATATAGTCACAGACATTTGCGAAATCACAAGGCCCATAAAGAGGACTGAGGATTAAGTCCATTCCAAATTTCTAAAAGCCCATATGGCCCATATCTCACAGTAGATAGCCCAAACCATGAGTCAATCAATCGCCCAGTCTTTAGTTACATATACGTATCCGTCACCTCCTTTACATCATCGTTGGACGAATCTAGAGAACGAAAAAACTTTCCGGCTAGGGTTTGTATCTGGAACATCTGTGTGAGAATGGCGAACCTCACAGCGGAAGGATGGGAGTCCAGATTGGAGGATGACGCGAAGCCGGAAAAAAGGCCTAGAATCGAATCCGGGGACGGTGGCGACAAATCCGTTAGCGAAGGTGGAGACGATGGCGACAAATCTGTTAGCGAAGGTGGAGACGATGGCGAAAAATCTGTTTTGGAAGGTGGGAACGATGACAAAATAACTATAGACGGTTATATTTCAGACGATGAAATGCCCGATGAGGTATTGAAAGAGTATCGTAGACAGATTGATAAGAGCGAGGTGAGAGCATCGTATGTTTCACTGAATAATGATTATATCGTGTTTGTCTCTTTAAAATTCGTGCATACGCTACGATTAATTTATGGACGTATTTCTTTGATGTGCAGTGTTTTGAAGTCGAGGACTTCAGCCGGTATTTCATGTTTAATATGGTTATGCCTGTTCCACTTACTGACTATTATCGAAATTTTATCACTCCTTTCGCAGAGTTGGCCATAAAGCAGTTCAACGAGAAAGAGGTTGCTCATTTTCTCTTTAATTCTCAAGATTTTTTCCCTCATCCTTAAACATTTACTGAGCGATTTTAGTTCTTGTAGGATGCGAATTTTGAGTTTGTGAGGCTTGTGAATGTAACCTCAAGGGTTCTCCGTGGTATTAACTATTATATTACCTTTGAGGCAAAGGATGCTGACGGTCAAATTAAAACCTTCCAAGCTCTGGTGGTTTACGGAATCGGGCTAGTTGTGGTGGAATTTTGCAGGCTGAAACCCCCACCCGGGCAAGGTAAATTAATTTCCATAAATAATAGCCCATTCTAATTTAACGTCAAAGTTTTGAGGCATTATAATGCTATTGTTAGAGTCCATTTTTTTGTTTGTTTTCATCATCAATTCAGCAGCAACCAGGCAAACATTATTGTATATATTGACCAAGAATGGAAAACCTGTGTTAAAGCCCCAAGTATGAAAGAGTGTTTTTACTAATTGAAATTGCAATAATGATAGCGTTACTTAAATCTCTCTTTTTTTAGTCTGTAGAAATTTGGATTTCTTTGGTATAGGTACTGAGCATGAGCAGGCCGGTCAAGGCCTCACTTGTTGCTGATCTGTCATCTGAGGTAGCATATAAAGTAGTACTATTATTTTATACAATAATAATCAAACCATACATGTGAACCTCATTCGTTAGGTCTAACTTGCGCTTACTGTTAATTAAACCTACTGTTGTTAGTGAGGAATAAGGATCAATTACGGGCAAACACTAGAGTCTATGTTGACATTAGACCCATACGGTTGTGTTGATGAGTTGATTACGATAGAAATTATGTTTTACAAAATTGATTATGGATCAAAATTGTAATGACCAATCAAGCTTTTATTTGTCCTCTCTTGGTAATTATGGTTCTGCAAATTTGGGTGGATATATTTATATATACTGATTGTGTAGATGTAATGTTGAGTGTTTGTATATATAGAGAGAAACTAATTAATGAAAAATGTACAGATATAGAGAGAGTGAGATAGGGAAGGAAAATTTTGAAGATTTTGAGTTGTTGAGATAGAGAGAGAATACACGAGAAATTGAGAGAAACGAAGAAGATGTAGAGAGACCTTTAGAGGCGTGAGCTTCCATTTCGGTCCGGTTTGCATGGTTTGTGGTACGTCCTTCAGTTTATAGTTTCTAGGCCGCGTTTCCAACCTCCAATATTCAATGATATACAGATTAATTTAGTAATTTACCATTTTGCCTTTAATAGGTAATAATAATTAAAAAAAATGTTTCTTTATTGTTTTTGTGTGTCGTGGGAAAAAAAATGTAATATCCAAGTTGTTGTTAATTTATAATTTAGGGATTCTTAATCTACTAATCTAGTCCAATTAAAAACTCAAATTAATTAATTAAGGACTCTCAAATTGTTGTTGCCCATAATTTAGAATTTACCAAAATCTTGGACAAACACTCAATTTACATTGAAATATACGTTTATTAAGAAAATAAATTTTATTATAATGCTTTTTATCGAATTATGAGCACATTACAAATATCTCACTGACAAATAATAATACGGTATGGTTGTTTCAAATCAACTCGAGGATTATAGATAACATTTTCCTTTTATTAATCACGCTTTTAATTAAAAGGACATTTCTCAAATTGGACAAAATTAATGCTACACACTCTCAAATATGATCTCTTTGACATCCAACACTTTACATTAATCAATGATCAAATGGGAGTTACATTTTGAAAGGTCTCCAGCATTATTCTTTGGACAATTGTACGTAACAAAACTCTAAACGAATTTTCATTATCTTGTCTCGAAATTGTATTTTCACGTCATAATGATGATATCTCTGAATTTAATTTCTTTTCATATTATGATGCGCTTAATTTTTCGATATATTCATAAAGTTCATTCTGATCACGCTTGTCCATCATAGATTTTTGCACTACTAGATTGACAAATTTTAGTGACGGATTTTTGATTATCGATAATTATTTTATAGTCAACTCTATGAATATAAAAAAAATAGTAATGATAACCCGTGCCTATAGTGCAGCAGATAAAGATTCATCACACCATACAATACTTCTTTACCTAATTTTTTAAACGAAAAATACATATTCTAATGGAGTTTTTTAAGACCAATACAGGAACATATCTGGTTTACCAAACTTTGTACGGCTTGGAATTCTGATAGCAGCATTTGGGCCAGTCTCGTCTTATGTTATCAGGAGTAGCCCAGTTGGTGGCAGCAACCCACGCCACGATCTATTCTAGGCAGTACCCCTTCAGGCTTCAGCCTTCAGGTAGCACTTTGGTTCAAGAAAGAATTCGTTCATATTAAAAGAAGAAAAAAAAACCATTCAACTTACAGATGATGAACCCATCAAATAAAATGGAGTTACAATAGATTTCAGTAATATAAGTACAAATGCAAACATCTAAGAGCTGAGCATCAAGAAAAACCCAACCTACGATTGAGTGAAAAGCTCACTTCCCTCCTGGAAATTAGAACTCTCTATCCAATGTCATTATGTTAACAAGCAAGAAAAATAGCAGAATGCTTAACAATGAAAACCTTTAATAGCTGAACTTTTCTAGTTAAAATAACTCAAGAAAGATTCCGAGCCCAGGAAAAAAATGTAATTGTTGTATATTGTCCAACAGAGAGAACAAAGCATTCGAACTCATGGCTAAGTGCTACCGTTATCTTTCAAGAAAAGTATGACTTAACAGGACTGTAAAAAATATCCATATTCAAAGGAACAAATTATAGGAAAAATTACACCTATAACATCTTTCGCGGAGCTACCCATTTCAAGCATCATCGGCAAACTAGGTTTTACCCCTCCGTCCAGCATCATAGCTACATAATTTGATTCGTAAACAGCTCCGAAGCCAGCTGTTCGTCACAACCCAGATCACTTTCCATGTTCAATGAATTTGCAAGTGATCACAACATCTCTTTGATGAACTCAAGGTTTAGAGTGTCCTTCACAATAAGGAACAATCCAAGTAGCACAATGAGCATTATCCCCGATGACATAATCTGCTGCTCAACTTCTAGAGGGAGTTTTCTCCCACCCCTAGCTGCCTCTATGAGGATCAAGGCTAGCGAGCCCCCATCTAAAGCAGGTAAAGGAAGGAGGTTTATTACCGCAAGGTTAAGATTGAGCAAGGCTGCAAACTGGTAAAGGCCATCAATATTCGATCTTGCAACTTCGGCGCCTACAGCAATAATGGCCACTGGACCTGAAACCTTACTAGCAGATTGAGAGAAGTTAAAAAATGTCTGTTTTAGGCTATCCAGAACATTATATGAGAGACCCCAAATTTCTCTACCAGCATAACTAACAGCTTCTGAGAGATTCTGAGCCACAACTTTCTCAATCTTTATATTTGGTGATAACTGAACACCAATTCTCCCAGTTCCATCAACATTTTTATCTGGTTTAATCCCTATTTCATAATCCTGCTTTCCCCTCTCAACCTTGAGCAACACATTTCTTTTAGGACTTCTCTTGATGATATCCACCACCTGAGTAACCACGGTAGGTCCTGTTTTTGGCAATTCAATTCCATTAATTGCAAGGATTACATCGCCTGGAAGTAACCCATCCCGGCTAGCAGCAGAAGAAGCTCGAACCTCGGGCACAAGTACCCCAGGAAAGGCCTCCTGCACAGGCAAACCAACTGACACTACTTGAACAAAGATGATCAGATATGCAAAGATTATATTGGCAATCACCCCAGCTGAGACTACAATCAATCTATCTACTACCGGTCTATTCTTAAGCAAATTCTCATCGTCAACAGGAATATTACTCTCAGGATCATTATCAGGAAACCCCACAAACCCACCAAGAGGAAAAGCTCTAATCGAGTATTCGACATTCTTAGCATTGAATTTCGCTAAAATTGGACCAAACCCAACTGCAAATTTACTTACATGAATACCTTGGAGATAAGCAGCGAGGAAATGACCACTTTCATGGACAATAATTATCGCTGTCAACACTGATACCGCCTCCAATACCGATTGAGCATTCTCGAAATTTCCATAATCCAATCCAGGAAAAGCACCTGACCTGAAATCAACCCTCCTACCGAGCGGGTACCTACTCTTGCGGAATAAAAACTGACTCTTGCTCTGAAAATCGAGTTTTGAAGAAGGATTTGAATAATCAATCGAGGAGGATAAAGATTTTAATAGGTGGGTTTTAAGTTTCAAAGAGGGTTCCAAAAAGGGTGACTTTAAATTGGTTAATCTGGAAAGGGAAGAGGAAGAGCATGGAGGAGAAGTTGAGAAGTTCGATAGCATGATTTTTCTTTATTATACAAAAAGGGGGAGCTTGGGCTAACGAGAGAAGGAGATGCAAAGATGGTTTTGGATAATTCATCCTTTTTTGCCATTTTTGTATGTGGAGGGGAAGTCACTGACGGAGATCTCAGCCTGTTGTTTGTGTTCTCTGGTTTGAACTTTGAAGTGCATTTTTGGACTTTGCGATCCGCTACTGGAAGGCCCAATAAGACTTCTACGAGTACAACAGTACAAGTTGTACAACCCCGTCAAAGCGTCAACAGTACAATCCACGATTACTACTATGGGCTTATTGGGCTTCTACTGTGAGCTTCAATAAAGGCTTCATTGATAGCTTTGGGCTTCTTTGTAACAACATATTATTGGGCTTTAAATTTACAATTCAAGATTCTGACTTGGGGCTTATTCAGTTGTTGATCGATTGATATAATATATGATCATATAAATCATATTTTATTTTTATTATTAAAAAATAAAATATTTCAAATTAATCACTCAATTTTAAATTTTTGTCCAGTCAAATCATCTGTAAGTTATCTAAAAATAGAGGATCCAAAAGGGTGACGTTCCATTTGATAGTTTGATAATTGATCCACGTGTGAAATTGACGGCATGTGCAAATGTCTTGTAATTTTTAAAATAAATGTAAAAATTGAAAAAGAGAATAAAATTGAAAAAACAAATTGAAGAGTCTGTCTCTCTTCCTGCATCTCTGAATCTCTGACGACACTGATGTAGGTTGGTTTTCTTTTGTCGGAGACTTTCTCGGTGATGGAATTAATGGGAGCACAGAATTCACATTGCTTGCGCCTCTACCATGCACCATCAAAACCCACCGGTCTGCCTCAGCACTCAAATCACCTCCGCACAAAGATCCTAGAGTTTCGGTCAGAGTTGACCTGCCAAGTTCTCATCGAGCAAGTTGGCGATCTCTAAAATTTCAAACTTCCTACCGACCAACACCTCCAATCCATGGGTTTCTTGGTTTGAGCAAAGCACAGTCTAGGTCCATGCATGGGACTGTGCACACTGGGGACCAAAGAAGACCATATGGAGCTCTAGGACTAATCGAAAGCGAAACTTGCATATAAATGTCATAATTTTGGGCTCAAATAATCCAATCCGCAATTAAGCTCAATCTTCATCAATGCATATAAGTCGTGGGTAGACTGCAATCAAATTTAGGGCTATGTCCTAAAATTTGGGAGTGACTTAACCTTATTAATGGGATGAGAGACATAAAAGTCTCTGATGTGGGACTGCAAGCATAAACACCCAACAATAGAAGCTTTGTCGACATAAATGGCTCCCTGATCCAACACAAACGGAGAAGAAGGATGAGGGGCAGTATGGAGATTTGTGGTAGGCGGCGGGTAAATAAGTTAGGGTTAATGGAAGGGAGAGATTCGGTGGACTGGTGGAAGGGAGAGGATTGGACCTGCTAGGTTTCTTCAAAAATTTTATTATTTTTAAAATAATATAATTTATTATTATTGTTTGTTTTAAAAATAAATTGCACTTCCATGTGAACTTTTTTAAAATATTTAATGATTTGATTGGAACAAAACGAAAAGTTGAATAACAAACTTGAAGTATTAATTTTTGAGTGTTAAAAAATGAAATATGACGTATTTTTGGCTGATCATATGTTATATATCCTTGCAAAAAGTTCATTAGATTTCCAATTCGCCAAATCCAATCGTATCTGTTAAGTGGGTCTCCTGATTTTGATTGGTTAGAAGTCAAGACAAAATTAAAAGTGATGAAGGAAGAGTGGAGATTCAGTCAAATCTAAAGAAATAGATTAGGAATAGTAAAAAAACCATGGCTTCTCGTCAACACCCACACTAGTCCGGCAGGTGAAAAATCGGTTTTGAGTCGGATAACATAAGGTAAAACATAGACTTTATATTGATTTAAATTTTTAGACCTATTTTATTGATTATATTATGATTGGTCTAAATCTATATAAAAAAAATCAGAAATAATATAATCTGGATTACAATCCGAACAACTAGATCGAACAACATTTTTATATAGATCCAAATTTTTAATGTCTAAACTTGATTTAATCCAGATATGATAAAATCAACCATCCAAATCGGATAGAGTTTTGTCACCTCAACCAACAACTCCTAAATCATGTGATGATGCATTGGTGATGCTTATCTGACGAATGTGGCCACTCTTCAAACGGACGAATATCGTGGATTAGATAGAGACAGAAAAGTAAAACAAACCCTAATTAAACCATGTTTTCAACGAAACGAAATATCTAGCACTCCACGTAACAACGAGCTAGAAAACATGATGATCGATGCACTTTGGTGGGGACTCTCTAGAGGGAATCGCATTAAATCAACAGAAAGCAATTGTTGATGCAGCAGGACTTATGGTTGCCGATTCTCAAGCTCAAACACATCAAACGATTCCTTCATTGACTGCTCCTTTTGTTTCTACTTATCATCAGTCTTCTTCACACTTTTTTTTTGAAGAAATAGGAAATCTCATTAATTTAGATCAAATAGCAATACATCATGGATCAAATGAGGGGGAGAACCACCCCAAACCTCCAGACCAGACAAAGAATCAGCAACCCGAACAAAGACATGAGTTACCTGATCCGCAATCCTCCCTACGAAACTAAAACAATAGAAAACAAAGTCTTTTGAATCGCCAAGACTTTCCCTTTCATATATATATATATTAATTTTATGGCAACGCAGTGATAAATACAAATTTGATCAAATTTTTAGGTTATTAGAGCTCCTTCAAACATAATTTGGGTTCTAATTATTTGATATATTTATTGAAATAAAAACAACGCCATAATTAGTTACAACCCTAATTCTAGAATTAGCTAGGGCTTTAATTTGATTTTACTTTTATGAATAGTTCGATTAATTGTAGGTAATGATTTATTTGCTTTCTAGAAATAGGGTTGTAATTCAAGAAGTTGCTTTCATTAAGAATTTAAACATTTAACCCAAGGAGTTTAAGATTAACTCAAAAATAAAATGATCAATTTCGTATGAAACCCTATACGTACACCCATACAGAAGAAACAATTTAGGTGGCTAGGTGGCAAGTGAAAACCAGACATTGACATGTGTAATGTGCCGGTCAATTAATGGATTCATTTGGATTGCTTGTCCACGCATTTCTTGCCTGTGCGTATCACATATGTGTACAGTTGTTCACAATTTTGAGAAACCCTAGCTAGCTACATATATAATAAGAAGTGATTATTCAGACCAGATAGTTCTCTGTCTTTCATTAGGAAAAGACAATTATACCCATCGATGCAGCTAGATCTTCTAGGAATCGTTGGCACTACTCAACATGCATGAAGGATTGAGTTTGAAGGCTCCAATTCTCACTCAAACTTATGTTGAATATAATAAATTTTGAATGGAAAAAAAAACTAGACTATGCTTTGGAGAGGGGTTGGGTTGGGAAAAGTGAACTCTTGCTTGGTATCCTACAATATATACCCTAAACTCTAAAATCCTAAATCATAAACCCTAAATCTTAAAATCTAAACTATTACCACTAAGATTGGATTCCTAAACTCTATTATATGTCATCTTAAAAAGCAAAAAACTAACGAATTGACACGATTTTTGAAAGGAATTAGAGCTAAAAATATGAAACCGGGATTGAAGCCCCTCCCAATTCTGAAATAATTACATGATGCACAACAGAACCATTAATTTAAAAACTAGAATCCGAAAATTATCATAATTAATTAAAGAGAGAGCCTTGAAATGACATACCTAATTAATTAGGGTTGCACAGAAACGGAGGGGAAGAGAGAGAGAGAGAGAGAGAGAGAGAGAGAGAGTAGCTGAAAAACGGAGATATTGGCGCGGCTCAATCAAAATTTACATGATCACTTCACTTCGATCTAACCATGTATTCCGATTGAGGCACGCCAATACCTTCATATCCAATACCTGTTCTTCACCACTCTCTCCACCTGCACCAGTCACACCAGTACCAGTAATATTGTTGCATACCCCATCTGCAATTAGCTTAATTCGTATACGAGGCTAGCTCTCAAATTTCAGAGAAAGAGAGAGGGGGGGTCACAAGTACAGTTTAAACTAGTCGATGATCAGCTCGATCTGTGTGTTTTCCATCTCTCACAAATCACGATTGTGTATATATATATATATATATAAAGAAGCTCTTTTAATTTGGGTGAGCTAACTTTTCTTTGAGGGGACCTGCCTTAATATATAGAGGACCATTTGCTGCTACAAAGGAAACAATTAAAGCAGATAATTAACAAAGCCAACTGTGATAGAAACCGTCTTTGTGTTTATGTACGTAAGCCAATTTTGACTCATTAGATATACTTGATCTATTACAACCGCCACCACCGCTCCTGGCCCGCTTCACGGTGTCGTGAGTCATGACACATGCCTACGCATGCAGTTGACCATATAAAACTCTCTCTTCTTAACTTCACAGTTAGGGCGGTACTGATTTTGTGAAAATGATCTTGTATGGTGTTGGGTCAAATACCGAATGTCGACGTATATAATACGTTTTGGCCTAGATCCGCACGTATTTTATTTTAAAGAAATGATCCCATCTCTCCCGTTCGAAGCTATGATTTCTAGAAGGTGACATAATGACTACTCAAGTACCAACTAAACTAGATGATGGGTTTACCAACCCATTCTAATTTCCCACCATATATTGGTATCCTAAGCTCGAAAGGAAGAGAGTAGTTGGTGAATTTCTAGAATTAGTTGATGAGTAGGTGTCTGTTTTATTAAGCTAGGTCCGTGCAAGAAGATTGTCTCTCTTCACATGATTTTTGTGGCATCAAGTGATCAAAAATATCATTTTTCCAAAATTTGTCGGATTTTTTTTTATATATCAAGTGCCCTAGAGAAGAGACAGTTCTTTGGGCTCAACTATATGACAATATGGTCTCGGCCCGTTGAGATATAGTATGGCCTGGTCTCAAAACACCATGAGCTTTTTCAAGTCCAGCTCAGACTTGACATATGTTGGATAAGGGCAAGCAGACCGAACATGGAAGTTGCTTTCTCGTTAGTTGGCAGGCCCAGCAGGCTTGAGAGTAGCCGAGGCCCAGAGGCCCACCTTGAACACGCCCTCTCAGACAGTCAGACTAGTCAATAGTAGTCATATGTTGGATTTGGGCAAGCAGACCCGTTCAGTTGCTTTCTCTTTAGTCGGCAGGCCCAGCAGGCTTGAGTAGTAGCCCAGGCCCAGGGGCCCACCTTGAACACACCCTACCATTCATCCGAGTCTCCGCACTAGTGCACCACGAGCAAGTTTCAGAGTCTGGTTCTAAAGACGAATGTATGTACAGACTGGACTCTCCTGGTTTCATAGTGATACAGAGTCTACAGACTGATACTTGAAACGTTGCGCATTGGGTACGATCTCTGGAATGTGGTGGTTGATTGTCCGAGAAATCTACGTGAGTTAATAAAATAAATTTGAACTTTAGATTATTGGCCTAGAATATTACAACATTCGGTGACGAAAATAGAATATAGTCAATCTTTGGTGATGGAATCCGGCCAACTTGTTTAAAAACTTCACAACGCCAAAGGAATATACTCACGAGTGACTGACTAATCGTGGCCGTCTATCCATGGTACATCTTTTGTGGCAAAGCAGCCTATAAAGAGTGACCAGGTTCAACGAACATATGAACTCCTCTTTTTATCTTTTATATTGTTATTTAACTTCCATTCATGGCCAAGAATCAAGACCAGAGAAGTAGAGAAACCAAAATGAGAGAATTTATTTTGTTGAGTGATTTATAGAGGAATTTTAAGATATATTTCATGGCTTTGGCAGCACAGGTTTCACTCTGGTTATCATTCTAGAGCCAGAGGTACATTGCATTATTTTATATTTTTTCAACAAAAAAAATTATAAATTCTCTTTGCTGTGTGTTTTTTCTTGTATTGAATTGTGTATTAATGACTGCATAAGATCTTAATCAGAAGATATATTTTTTCATTCATGTTTGCAGCTTCATGAATTGGTTTCTTCCACCACTGATGCTCTTTCTGTGAAATTCATACAACTAGCTAGTCTTCAACTTTTTAAGCTGGCGATATTGGGAGATTCACTTGGGTTTTGATGTGGTGGAGCTGTCGAGCTGAGGATGTAGGCATTTGGCTTTGGATCTTATGTTTGTGCTAAGAAGACAGAGACTTCCCCTTTTAAACTTCAATTTTCAAATAGTAACATATATAGGTACAGAAGAAACAATTTGGGTAGTAAGTGAAAATCCGGACATTGACATGTCTAATGTTCTGGTCAATGGATTCATGGATTGCTGGTCCAGATAGTTATTGAAGGTCGATGAATTGCTTTACATTGGCAGCACAGGTTTCATTCTGTTTATCATTCTAGAGCCAGAGGTACATTGCATCATTTTCTTTTTTTCAACAAAAGGTATTTTAAATTCTCTTTACTACGTTTTTTTCTTCTTCTTGGAATGAATTGTGTATTAATTACTGCATAAGATTGTAATCAGATGATATTTTTCTCTTTCATGTTTGCAGCAAGATGAATTGGCTTCTTCCCTACCATTGATGCTCTTTTATTACATCAACATTAGTAGATAGAATCAATGGATTAGATATGCCTGTGGCACCCATTAAAGCGGCTTCTTTGTTTGTGGTGGCTGCTCTTGTTACTGTGTTCCTCAGGTATGTTTAAGTTGTGAAATTCATATAATCAGCCTGGATTTATACACAACTTAGCCTTCAATCTGGTCTTGAACTTTTTAAGCAGCGGGATGTTTGGAGATTCACTTGGTTTCTGATGCAGTGGAGCTGACTAGCTGAGGTGTAGGCATTTGGATTTGGATTACTGGAAGTGGAATCTAGTCATCTAGCTAGATGTCCCAGTTATCAGGAAATTCCTCCAAAACATGAACAGAGCCTCTCTCTTTTTCTTTTTTAAACGAGGAAATCCTGGGTCCAACATGCCACGCTATGACAGCAGAGGGATATATGCACTTGCACGGCCTAGAATCAAGAAACAGACAGCAGAGCAAAGAAAAAACTTGGATCTTATGTTTCTGCTGAGAAGACACAGATCGAGTTCCCCTTTCAAACTTCAATTTTCTCACATCATCGGCAAAAACAAATATGCAGTGATGTACTTTTGTTCATTTATCTGAAAGTGAATGTTTTGAGATGCTATGATTGCTCATGAATTCCTACTGAAATGAAAATAAAAAAACTAATCTTTATTAAATCAAAGTAATCTCTCAGGCTTTCTTTTGCTTTTCCTTGACTGGATCTTGGGAACTTTGGAAGAGCAAGCGAAAAACAAAAGCAGCAGATATTGCTCCAATGAAGGGGCCAATCCAGTAAACATAGAAGAACTCCCAATTGTTATGCCAGTTATTGACATAAGCCCAGCCAAATGCGTTGGCAGGGTTAATGGATGGACCTGTGTAACCAGAACCAGCTATAAACAATCCCACAGTAACCACAGCTACCAACCATACCTTCAAAAACAAGCTTTTAGGTCCGCTGAGCATCACAACAAAAAGAGTTAGGTTGAACAAGAATGTCAGCGTTGCCTCTACCACAGCTCCAGTGTGCAAATCCACCTTCAATGAAGGCCCTTTGATCATGTGTTTGTACTGTGTTGGAATGAATTGCACAATTGCTTTGGCCCCGCCAACTGCACCGGCTGCCTGAGCAGGAAATCGGAAAGCCATGGACAGGAGAGACCAGTTTGGTTTAAGGCCTGCTGCATAGGATGACACTGTAGTGGTGGGATTGAAGCTTGCACCTCCCATTGCATTGCCAACCACGTTAAATGTCAACACAAAAACAGTGGCTACAATTGTTGTGATGAAGATCCTGGCGAGCAACAGGGCCTGAACACCCAGAAACGTCACCGCGATCGACGATAAAATGCCCCGAAATGGCAAGCTGAACACCCATAGGGAGGTCAAAACTGCATCTCCTATGGCTGCCTTAACTGCACCCATATCGCCCTATCTTCTGGTCTCCCTAGTTGGCTCAAGTATGGTTGGTCTCTAATCACAACAAATTACAGCCTGCTCCCTGTTGATTGCAATATATAATATCTTAGTTGATGGTTCAAAGTGATTTGTCCTGATTCCTCCTTCATGTGCGGCTAGAATGCGATTTTTCTATATTTGTTGGGTTTTCTATACTTGTGGAGGAACGCAACTTGATGTTGAATTCAGAAAAGTTATTCTTGTAAATATAAAACACTTTGATTGGGACTTTGCTTCTAGTCCTAATGTGACAATTTATTAGTAAATAGACACTTAGACAGATGCCTCAGAAAACTCCATTATTGTCCACCAAATGGATGAGCTTTCTTCAAAAGAAGAAGGCTCTTTCTTTTGAAGTTCGAACGATTTATTTGGGCATGGTAGGCTCGGGACTTTGGGCCCATAAACCCATATGATTGATAACTCAATGGCGCCAAAATATCGAAAACGGGGCGTTTTACTGTTTTAGAGGCATTACTCAAATGAATGCTTGAAAATAAATACTATAATGTATGGAGATGTGTGTTTGTGTTGTAGGATATGTGTTTTGGTGATCTGATTGAATATGTGACTTATTTTTTATAAAAAATGTGAAGCTCAATTTCGATTTTGGTGTAATTTTGTTGAAAAATATATGATATATGAGAGACACTTGAGATTTGGAGGTTTTGTTAATGGAGAAATAGGAAAATATATATAGATTTGTGTTTTACCGATGTGACTGTATTAAAAAACGTGTTTTGATGATATACATGAATATGTGGCTTAACTTTTTGTGTAATAAATGTGAGACCCAATTAAATTTTTTGGAAAACTTGAAATTGGAGTACCACTATACTTGCTGGCTATGTTCTTGCCAACTTTCTGTGAATCCTAAGGCTCTGCTTGACAAATACAAAAGTAGTGGTTTTGGGGTATTTTTAAAGTAGCGATTTTGGCCGATTTCAAATATCCCGTTTTGGGGTGTTTTTGAAACATCTCGATTCCAATCAAATTAACATTATAGTAGTTTTGAAGGGTTTAAAAACTCCCCAAAATCAGTATTTCTAAAATGTAAACAAGTAAAGATTTTTAAAACCTTTAATTTACAGTCACCTAAAAAATCCCTCATTTTCAGTCTCCCTTTGCTTGGCGAAATAGGAGGTAGCAGAAATGTGATGTTTTTAAAGTGGCGGTTCTTATCTGTTATATATGAGGGTAGCGGTTTTCGATGTTTTTAGTAACGGTTTTTAAAACAGTCTATTGCAATACTTGAGAAAGTATTAAAACATTCATTTTGAAGATTTTTATATAAAAAAGACCTCAAATATCAAAATCGGTGAAAATATTTCAATTTGAGGTGTTTTACATACTACTGAAAATTATGTTAAACTGATTTTGGGAGATTTTAAAACCCTCAAAAACTAGTCATTCAAAAAACAATCCAAATAAAAACTGATAAAATCAGTCATTTTAAAAGACGCTCATTTCATTTTTTAGCGTTTAAGGGTGTCCTATAGAGGCAAACGCGATTTGCAATTTGAGAGGCACTCGTCCTCCTCTAAATGTTTATGACATGCTTGAAGAAAAGATCAATCTTTTCATTAACTTTCGTGGCCATCAAGCTGCGGTCTTGTTTCCCAGTCATCTAAATAATGTTCGAAAATACACACTTGCGGAAACGATTTTAAAAACAAGTGGGAACACATAGGGGTAATTGATAGGAAAAACAACTTTCAAAAATTTCGTACTAATTATGATTAACATGCATAATCTATGATAGATGTGATTGTTTAAAGATTATGTACCTTGAGATCTCTTTGGATTGATCTCCAACAAAATATCGAATGATGGAGTCAGTTAGTTTGATAACATACTCAAACTTGCGAATCTTCCACTGTATGAACCAATTCCTAAACTTGAATTTCAAGAGTGTGGACTCCCAACATCAAGAACCTGAAAATCAGAATCAAAACTATAGAGAAAATTAGAGAGTCGAGTCTAACTGATGTCTCAACGTTAGGGAAACAAAACACACTAATGTGTGTTTATATAGAGATTGGCCAACCTAGGGTTTCCTAACCCTAGTTGGCCAACCCTCTCTCCTCTCTAATGTGGGATCTCCAACCTTAGTTAGATTTCCCGATTCACTTCGGTTTGAGCTTTCATGGGCTACGGTGGGGACCAACAAGGAAAATAAAACATGAGTTTCCTACGAATTTAATTATCAACCCAAACTCAAGAGCATAATTAAAATTCATAAATTATAATATATTTCACTAAAATATTATAATTGAAATCCCCATTTTATTTCAAATTAAATCTGAGGGTTTCGTTATAATTGTTCATTAAAATTCTCACGTTAAGTTGCAGATATCCGTCAATTAAATATACCATTGATAAATAATATTAAATTGACATCTTTAAAGATTTCTCGAGTTTACCGCTTAACTTATTTGAATGTGTCGGATTAATTAAAATCCTATAAGCATTCTCGAGAGTGTGTCATTAATCCATAATTGGACGTGAATTTTATTAACAGATTATTTCTCATCATACATTTAATGTGGTAACCCAATTCACTCGGTGTATGTCGGCTTGTACAAAAAGATCTCACCCTTTGATAAATCAAGGTCTCAGATTAAATGCACAAGTACCAATAATCTTTAATAAATTAAAATTATGAACAATGTCAGTGTGAGTGTACAGTCTTCCATATAGTCAGACTGAGAAAATTGACTCATACGTAGTTTTGATTAATACACTCCAAGTGCACTAGTATAATAAATTCAAGCTTTACAACTTTCCGTAACCAAGATAGACATACTGAAATACTATATTATAGCTCTGCCGATGGTTTGTCTTATTCCGTCTAAGTTGTGATCGTTTACTTATATTAAATAAGGACTTATGAATTGATCTTCCGTGTGTAAGTTAAACTCTAGACTTCAGTTCATAGACCAAGAATAAAAAACGTTTATGTCAATATGTCATTTTTCATATTAAATATTAAATATATTTTATTCAAATAAACAAACTGAGTTTGAATATTATATAAAAAATGGTTTTTAACATACTATTCCTATAAAAAACTTCATCAGGTATCGTTTTTTCCTTATTTCGGATACTATAAATGTCTTTGTTTTTGTGCAATCTGGTATTTTCTGTTACTTTATGATTTATTTGTCTGGTTTGATTTTCTTATACAATGATTGTAAAACGAAAGTCAATGTAGAGAGAGAGAGAGACATACCAATCGTGAAGGACATGGAAGTTTCAACTTAGGAGTATCTCTATGTTGTAATATCAGAAGGAAAATCTAATTTGTATGGTCTTCAAGATGTATACCAAAACTATGATGTTGTCAAAGGCTCTACAAATTATGGGGGAAGTCTTGAAATTTTATGTTCTTGCTGCAACTTTATGGTGGAAATAACGTGAATAGCATAAAACGAGGAGGTCTTAAATATTTTGTCGTTATTGGTTTTTAACCAGTCTTCAGGTCTGATGATATTGAGAGACGTGTTTTTTTTATTTTTGTTTTTCCTTTGACATTTTAATTTTACCGATGCAAAATTTCCGTTGGACCATTTCTGCTAAATATATACGGAGTCTTATTTAGGATTGCTTCACAAAACATGGAGTCTAATAAATCAAATTATTTCACATTGAATATGGAAAGATAGTCATCTGGCCTAGACCTGTCGTGAATGTGGGATTGTTGAGCATCTGAGTAATT
Source organism: Euonymus europaeus (assembly GCA_963580455.1). Taxonomy (NCBI): domain Eukaryota; kingdom Viridiplantae; phylum Streptophyta; class Magnoliopsida; order Celastrales; family Celastraceae; genus Euonymus; species Euonymus europaeus. The sequence goes on from OY756964.1 coordinate 3,220,008, forward strand.
AGGATTGTGCAATTATGTCTTGTCCCTGGCATGTAAAACAAGGTTTGTTTGTTTAAATAGAATAAAATAGATTAAGTTCCAATAAAATTTACTACTTTTTACTTAAATTAACAATTTTTTTACTTGGATTCGTAACATCTATTTCTACAAACTGATCTGGGGGAGTGAATGGCCTGTTGCACATTGTCTGATATGAAAATACAGAAGATTGTTGGAGGACAAAAGGTGATTGAGACTGAAGATAGAATCAGCCAACTGCCAGATATTCTTTAATTCTTTCCTTCCGACCAAAAAATCAGTCGCGACATGCATATTGTCAACTAGGTGGCATGACGTATGGATATCAATTTAGCAATGGCTTCACGCGTTTTGTCGAAAAGGTGCTTCTTCTTCATTCATCAAATATTAAAACGTTCCGACTCAAACATTGTGGTGGCGTTGATGGTTACCGTCTAAGTTCTCGAATACATGCGGCTGTTAGACGTCATGTAAATGTTCTTGAGCTTCATCTATCACTTCATATGGTAATGGAAGCAGTGTTCATGTTACTCCGTTGCCTTTGTACCAGCAAAACATTTAACGGTATTAAACGTGGAACATGGTCGCTGTCAGTTACAATTTCCTTCAACCACTAGTTTTTTTAGCCTCAAGACTTTTACATCTTTGTAATGTTACATTTGTGAATGATTTATCCATCCATAGATTATCGAAGATTTGAAGTTATCTAGATGTGGATGGAGGAATGTGGAAAGAGCTATCATCTCTACACCAACTTTGAGGAGCTTGACTATATATGCTTTCTTGGACAGTGGACGTGAGGGTGAATGCCAAATCAATGTTAATGCGGAAGTTGTAAAAGTAATCTGAGAATTGATTTGGTCCTAGATAACTTGTCTTCATCAGTTGAGACACATATAGAATTGGAAAGCATTTGGAGTCATCGTCCCAAAGTTACAAGCTATGCAGAGATTTTTTTTCAGGGTAATCTGTTTTGCTAAAACCTTGAAGATTTGTGAGGCAACCCCAGAGGTCTTGTCCCCCTTTATATTTTTCTACTTTTAATCAAAAAATTTGACATGTGGTGCATATATTTTCTCTTTCGCATTTCATATGCTGGGATTTCATTTGCTTCCTTGTAAATAATTACACTCCTGTTGGGGTGTTGAAAAGGCATTTTGTTTCTCTCTTCTAGGGTATGCATCGCAGTTTTAAAGAAAATCTTGATCTTCACCCTACGTTTGTTAACTTGACTTCTTTGGAGGGGAAGGCAAGGGTGATGAGGGATACAAGCCGGGTACTCATGGGCATTTTAAGAAACTGGCCAATTCTTGAAGATGTTTTGATTGAGGAGGTAAATCTGCAATCTGTAAAGGCTTGGGTTTTGGTTTTGGTTTTTGAATGTAGTCATTGCAGGTTTAATTAATATATTGTTGCCTTTATAGGTATGTGCTGGAAAATTGTGAGAAATACTTTGCCTGAGTTTTTAATTCTTGCCTCAAATCATGTTGCCTTCAGTATTTTGATGGACGTCTAGCAGAAATGAGTTTTGTAACAATGTTGTTGAGGAATGCTACTGCGTTGGAGAGGATAAAGATACAATGTTTTCAATATTTAACAGGAGAGATTGGTATGCCAAAAGATGTTACCAAACATCATAACACTCGAGACGCCTTTTAAATGATAATATCTCGATAGACAATACTCTCAACGCGGACATACCTCGAACGGACAATACTCTCAAAGTTAAAATCAAATTCAAACTCACACTCAACCTTGATGAAGTTCAATTAATGAACCGACTCGTACACTACACTGGTACTTTGCTCAACATTTGTTTGCATCCCAACTCCATATACTATTCACTTATTCTATAGTAGTCCAGCAATCTATCCAGTGTCACCAGGATAAATGCAGTCAAGTTGCATATCAAATTATATCCATTAGAAGTTACATGGGTCGGTCATGCAAGTAAAACAAGACTCGACTCATGGACTCCTATGCTAAGTGAGGTATGTCACATTGTCACCCACATGCCTATTGTATTCTCTCTGTGTACTTAGTCACTCTGTATTCAATACTTCTAAAAAAATAATTTTGGACAGCTGAAATTTCCCTCCGACCAAACATGGAAAGAAAAGGTGGTCCTCCTATATTCAATGCTTGAGATGACGAAGTGCCGAAATTATTGAAAATTGTAATTGGTGACTGCAGAAGAACCTCCATAATAATTATTAACCATGAAAATCAGCAAGCAGAAGAGGCTAGATTTGTCATTTAAGATTCATTTTGGTGTTTTATAGCTTTGAATTTAGTGCATTATTGGGGAGACTGAGCCCACATAAATGATAAATTTACTTCACCGGAATCAATGTAGGCGGTGTGAATTAAAGGACTGTTCAGTACTGCAACGATTAATTTCAAACCAGTACAGCTCACACACCCTGTTTCTGCTTAGAAAAAGAGCCATAAATCCCGCCATCAATAAACCCATCTAACAGAAATCCTAGATTTCCCTCACCGACATTGCTTAACTAGGAAGATAATACAACCCTCAAAGCAGCCACCCGAGATAAAGAAAAACGAAAGTGAAAAAGAGAAAAAGAGAAAGTAGAGACAGAGCAGCGCGGCAGACTAAAGACTCAGACTTGTTCTTCTGCTTGAAGTCTGTTTCTCATATTTCAGTCTCCATCCTCCTCCCTTTTTCAAATTCATCACTGAAGAGGCAGGAGAGATGGGTCTTGATAGGACTGTCCGGTGTCTCATGTTATTACTAGTGGTGGGTTCGCTAGTGACCTGCACTAGAGGAGAAGACCCTTACAGGTTCTATACATGGAATGTCACTTACGGTGATATCTACCCACTCGGTGTTAAACAAACGGTACTTTCCATTCCGTTCCTGTTAATTTTCACTGTTTTCATTCACTTGTAATTTCTGGACTTACTATTTGATGGAATGAATGAATGGGTTATGGCCTTATGTACGAGTTTTTTGATGGAATGCAGGGGATATTGATAAACGGTCAATTTCCAGGGCCACAGATTGAGTCTGTGACAAATGATAACCTGATTGTCAATGTTTTTAATAGCTTGGATGAACCTTTTCTCCTCTCCTGGTTAGTACCACTTCATTTTTTCCCTCCTTGTGCACTATTTGTTCTATTTAGTTTTTGCTAAATATGCTCATGCTATTCTTTGAAAGAAAATTATTTAGTCATTCCAATTTTAGATGCATATTTAGTGAACTTCAATTTTTGAGGTGGATGGAAATCTTTTGGCTCAATGTGGATTTAATTAGGTTAGTTTGTCAGATGCACTGCAGCTTCATTACAGCCGCCAATAAATTTTGCTTCCTCTCTAGGAAAAGGACAACCATATAGAACCACTAACAAAAAACTGATGGTCATGTCTGAATATGATGAGTTTAGATCTTGTTTTTTGTTCTAACTCTGCTCTAACCGGTATAACTAATTGGAGATTTTTTTTCCTCCTAACTTAGCATGATATCATGATATCATCACTGCTGAGCCCGTAGAACTGTAAGCAGGGTTGCTTTCACTCCCCCCTTTTGTATTAGAATGAAAATAAATGTCAGAATTCTCTTTTGGAGTGATGGTTTTAAGATCAAGTTCTTCTACTTCTCCTTCATCTGCTTCACTTGAGGAGAGTATCAGTGCTATTATGGTAGGTGAGAGTGTAATCCTCTGTCCTTAGGTGGAGTATTCTTGCCTTTCAATCCAGTTTGGTTGAGTTTTCCTTTCATCACTATTAGATTTTATGTTAGAATTCTTGTAGGAATGGAGTGCAGCAGAGAAGGAACTCGTGGCAGGATGGAGTCTATGGCACAAACTGTCCCATCCCACCAGGGCAGAACTTCACTTATGTGCTTCAAGTCAAAGATCAGATCGGTAGCTATTTCTACTTCCCCTCTCTTGGCATGCACAAAGCTGCAGGGGGTTTTGGTGGTTTCAAAATTGCAAGTCGTTCTGTAATTCCTGTACCATTTGCTCCTCCAGCTGGAGAATTCACTATTCTTGCTGGTGACTGGTTCATCAAAAACCACACTGTAAGCTGCTTGATTGGAACACATAGTATGCCCTATTAAAATTTTCAGCTTGAGAATTAAGTTAGTGACAAACAAATCATGCGATTTGTGTTATGGATGGCTGGCAAGTCATGTTCATCATCTTACTGATTTTTGTTTCTGTTTCTAATTTGAACTTTACAGGATTTGAAAGCCATTCTGGACGGTGGAAGTGATCTCCCCTTCCCTGATGGGCTTCTTATCAATGGTCGTGGATCGAATGGATACACATTCACAGTTGATCAAGGTAACAAATGGTGATGAATAGTAAATTTTACTTTTTTGGTATTTATGCTTAGGCCATGGTATTTTGTGTAAACTAATTTTGCGGTGAACTTGTTGGCAGGCAAGACTTATCGGTTCCGAATTTCAAATGTGGGGCTTGCCACCTCTATCAATTTCAGGATACAAGGCCATAAGTTGGTTTTGGTAGAGGTGGAAGGAATCCACACTCTCCAGAACTCTTATGATTCACTTGACCTCCATCTAGGACAGTCCCTCTCTGTATTGGTTACTGCTGATCAGCCACCACAAAATTACTACATTGTTGTCTCATCACGTTTCACCACTCAAGTTCTCAATGCGACCTCCTTTTTCCGCTATAGTAATTCAGCGGGAATTGTTTCTGGCCCTCTTCCTATTGGGCCAACAACTCAAATTGATTTATCTCTTGAACAAGCTCGATCCTTAAGGTATTATTGCTTTTCTTAAAAGTTATTTTCCAGCTTTAGGTTCATTGGAAGCAACTACTCACTGATTTTATAATGCTGATAAGGCCAAGCATCAAACGTGAAATACTTTCTGCTGAAGGATTCAAGGTCTCAGTCTCACACTGGAATGAAATCATGTTTTTCCCCCTTTAGGAAGAAGTATAAAAGAGAGCAACTAATTTTTTGTGTGGAAGTTTGAGACAGAAAGATTAGTTTATAATTTTTTAAAAATAGCTAATGAATTTGGATGGACACAATTTTTTTTCCCTAGAGCAATCTGGATTTTCACCATGATTGTGAGATGGGAATGATTGCTGCGTATTTTTTCTGACTATGCTTTCGTAAGTCATTTATCTTCTCTTGTAATTTTGTCGTGCCATATGTCAAACCAGACGAAATCTGACTGCTAGTGGGCCAAGACCAAATCCGCAAGGTTCTTATCATTATGGAATGATCAACACAACTCGGACAATTCGACTGCAGAATTCTGCTCCAATTATTAATGGCAAACAGCGATATGCTGTCAATAGTGTGTCCTTCATACCAGCTGACACTCCTCTTAAGCTTGCTGACTATTTCAAGATATCAGGAGTCTTCAGTCTTGGTAGTATCCCATACAGCCCCACTGGTGCTGGTGCTTACCTCCAAACTTCTGTCATGGCAGCCGACTTTAGAGGTTACGTTGAGATTGTTTTTGAAAACCCTGAAGATACTGTGGAATCCTGGCACATTGATGGTCACAACTTCTTTGTTGTGGGGTAAGTTTTTGGCTGTACTTTCACTCTAATGCCCTCCAGTTTGCATTTTGATTCATCCATTGCATTCCATGTCCTGTAGTGGCAAAGCTTTTTGAAGGAAACAATGGAGATTGCAGAGTCCGGAATTGAACCTTATTATTTTTGCAGCAAGTGGTCACTCACATTTCTTTGATTCTGAAGCTAACAGTATTTTGAAATGGGCAGGATGGATGGAGGCCAGTGGTCACCTGCTAGTAGATTGAGTTACAACTTAAGAGATACAATTTCTCGTTGCACGGTTCAGGTACAATAACCTGTCACGGATATCTACATAATTCTTACCATAAATACACAATGCAGGCAATGCCGTTGCAAAATAGACGTTACATATTCATTGTAATACTATTCCATCGTGTTGGTCATGATATCCTGGTCAGTTGATTATGTGAAAGTTCTCGTCATTTGTCTTTCTGAATTCTCACTTTTTGCATGATTAGCCTGATATAAGCATACGCCTTATTCGTTTCTACAACTCCTAATGGTGACAGGGAAGGCTTATTTTGATTGTTCTGTGGTATGTTATCAATGCAGGTGTATCCGAGTTCATGGACTGCCATTTATATGCCTCTGGACAATGTAGGAATGTGGAATGTAAGGTCTGAGAACTGGGCCCGCCAGTACTTGGGACAACAATTCTATCTCCGTGTCTATTCACCGGCAAATTCATGGAGGGATGAATATCCCATCCCAAGCAATGCTCTACGATGTGGTCGAGCAGTCGGGCACCAAGCTTGACCTCGACCAAGATGGCATGATTAGGACTTAGGAGGGGTGTCACGAGTGGGTGACAGGATCCTCAAATTTACACTAAGCAGAGATATATGAGGGATTTTGCACCTCTTGTTTTCTTTCTCAAAGATGAATTGTTTACATTATGGAACACTGCATTTGGTAATAGAACTATTGTTCTTTCCACACAATTTCTCCTCGCACCCTATCTATAGGCCGCTAATATAGATTACTTGCAGGCTTTCTGGTTCCGAAGGATTTTTTTTTTTGAAATTAAACGGAGGGATTGGATTCAAGTTTTGCTGCATTAGCAATAACAAAGTTATAGCAAGCAGCCATGGACTGCTGGGCTCTTCACATCTCAAATTCTCAACTATTATCCCGAAACGTTTTCTTCGACCAATCTAACTGACTGCAGCGTTACAAAGAAATCATATTTTGTCATCTCCTTAACGTACCAGCTGCTTTGTCTCTCTCTAGTAAAAGGTTTTACTGTGAAATCTGAATAACTAACATGCAGTAAGTAGCAAACTCTTTCCCTGCAACTACAGAATGAAAATAAGCAGTTTTCTATCACTCCTCTGGCTCTTTCGATCTTTAGCTCATTCGTTCAAACTTTCAATGCTACAAACAAGATTGAAGTTTGAAACTCTTTTTTTTTTTTTTTTTTTTGGTTTGAGCAATTAGCATTCGTTTTCGCGTGAATAACTCTCACTTGCAGTGATGCTTCGATGCCAAAGTCGCCTCAAGAGTCCACCGGCAGTACCAATATATCGAATGCATTTAATCAGAGTAAGTAGGCATTTCTGGTTGGAGACTTGGAGGGTCGGCTGAGTTGACTAAGTTATTACACAGATGGCATGGCTTCCATGCCTTCCAGCAACCAATTTGTTCCAAAAAGGCATAAATCTAGAAATAGGTAACTTGAGTGGCAGAAAAATTGCTCTAACTTCCCTCCATCCCTGTCTCCCAATCTGTCTCTGTTTTGCAGGTTTTGTTGAAATTGAAGCTCTTAGTTTTTATTTGGTGATTCTCGAGTGTAAGTGAGGCCTCTCAAATTTTTGTTTCTTGAGGGAAATGGGGGTGGAAACACGAGTGAAAGAGTGTTAAACACGAGAGTTAGTGAATCTTTTCGGAATTCTGGAATCACAAGGGATTGTTTTTAGTCTTGAGAAATCTTGAGTGCTCGTATGGTCTCTTTGAGGGAGGACTCTTTGAAGGAGTGAGTTGTTTTCGCTAACCTATACCTTTTCCCTTTATTTTTTGTTCTGCAGGTATGTTAGAGATTGGAGCTCATGGAGATTATAGAGTTTGAATATGAGTGCCAGTGAGATCTTTCAAATTTGGGAAACACGAGTGAATGGTAGGGGAAATAGTGAGATCTTTCAAATTTGGGAAACACGAGTGAATGGAAGGGGAAATTGGGAGTGTGAGTACTTGTTGGGATCTTGAGGGAGGCTTCTGAAATCTCTGATTTTTGGTTTCTTTTTCTAATTGGTTCCATCAGCTGTTTATCTTGAAGGCTAACATTGTCTATCTGTGGGCCTTTTTATGTGCTTGAAATTTGTGGAGGTTCCCTCGGAGTGCTAGCACTGCTGCAGCCTCAGGTCCTGAGTCATGCATTTGAAAGTCATTTTAAGAGGATTCAGAGCTATTATAAGAAAGTCAAAGATGGTTTCTGGAAATGGTTTGCTGGTATCTCTTTGGAAGCGGGTCTTGCTGCTGTTTCATATAATCTTGCGATACATCCAGTATATTATGCCGAGACACGCCTGAGCAATGATATCATGACCTTCATATACTTAAATGGTCTAGTTATGTCAGATTGATCAAAGTGGAATTCTATGCTGGAAATGAAGGACCCATTGTGGGAGCTGATTGCTAAATGAGGGGCTGTTAAATCTCTTTGGCCAATCAGTTTTGACCTTCGCTTTGCACTGCTCTTGTAGGAGGTGACAATGCTGCTGGTCTGTTTAGGCGAGTGTTCGTGATGCCAATCTAGCTTCTTAAATGTTGGCTTTGCTTAGCTAATGACTAAAGTCAGATATTGGTTTTGATGGTCCTCCTGTTTCAGCTCATAGATGAAGTCTTCATGTCGCTTTAGTTTTTCCTGCTGTCATAAAGTAGGAAGACTCATAGTTCTAGTTTTCTCTTCAGAATGTTTTTAGTGTGGTGGTTTTATACATTTCAATTCTCTTAATAAATTTAATCTCATTTATCAAAAAAAAAGGTAACTTGATGAGTTTATGGATATATGAATGTCTAATTAAATTGGTGCTTAAGCAACAGTACAGCTTGATGTGGGATCTAGAGTCATCGCTGACTTAGGTTTTCATATTAAATGTTCCTGCCACTTCTCCAACGGTTCCAGCATGCAGCAATGAACACTCTCTCTATTGTATGTGTGCTGGTTTTTGCAGCCCCTTTTCCCACCTTGTGTGGATGGTGTGTTAGTCATGGCTTCTGTCCTATTGTCATGTGTAACCGTTTATCAAATTTCGTGTAAAGTTTGGTCATTTTTGGCCTTTCAAAAAAAAAAAAAAAAAGGAAGGGGCAGAGCCATGTGTAGGCTTTGGTGGACTGTAACCCAGGTCAATTTTTAAAATTTAGTACTCATACTCATTATTAGATGATACATTTATAGTTTAGTTGAGTCTAACCCACCTCCATGACTCTTATCAATCTTTGGTATTGCCTTATCAGTATGCACTTAAGCAGTTAAGCAGACTTCTAACTTATAAGTTTTAACATTTTCCTTTTTGAGTTGATTTTCATTTTTTCATTCACTCATTTGATTATGTGTTGCTTGCTTGTTTGCCAAGGGCAGAAAAGCCGAAAAGGTTTGTGTGAATTGTGATTGTATTATTTGAGTAAGTGAGTGTTTGTCAAAAGTTTTTTTATTTGTGAATTGTGCAATTGTGCTGACTGTGCATCAATGCATTGTCAGATAGGTTATTGGTTTACTCTTAATTTTTCTCAAGAGAGTGACATGAATTTTGTTTGTCTTACTTGTTTGTGATAGATGGAAGGTGGCTAACATTTATTTAATTTGGGTAGTAAAATTTGCGAGTTGTTTGATTGTTGGTGGACTCCACCGTGTATGTGAAATGGGGTCAAATGTTTTAAAGCCCGTAATGTGATTGATAATTGTTGAGACTAAGCAGTAAGATAGAAGAGTGACAACTTTTGGGTTTAGGTTGTGTTGTGACTTTCTTCTTGTCCTCCTAGAAGATAATTTTTCTTATTTCTAATTAATTTTCTACATACCACTTATTTATTTTATTTGTAGGTTTTGCCTTGTGAATTTCAATTTGAAGATCATTTCTGAACTTTTGGGCTTAAAAAGACATTGACAAAGTATTAAATGCACTAACTATAGAAGAAATTAAAAAAAATCAGTTGCTGAGATCATTCAATGTCTAAGCTTGTAAGATTATGTCTTTAGAGGTCATGATGAAACAAAGCCAAATTGCTCACAGGAAAAAAAGGAAAAAAAAAAATTAGAGGTTGAGGTTTCCTTGTTAAAAATTGTAGTAAAATATCAATTGATATTCCCACGATGACTCATCGGGGAAGCCATTGATGGAGAAGCATAAAAGCAAAGCTCACATCGTTATAATTCAGCCGCAACAAGAAATTATTAAACTCCAAAGCTCAACCCGACATTCTCCAATGCAAGAGGGCCTTCTGTCTGAACAACACTCTTGGCTTGTAGGTCAATTAAACACATACCTACAAAATTTTGACATCTAAAAAGTTTATTTCAATAAAAATCCTGAATCTTATGCAATTTGTTAGATCAGCAGGGCTTTCTTCACACATCAAGGAGAAGCCTTCTTGGGTCCTCCACAACATCTTTGATACGGCGCAAGAAAAAGACGGCCTCCCTTCCATCAATCAGCCTATGATCATATGTCAATGCAATGTACATCATTGGCCTGGGAACTACATTGCCTCCAACAACCATTGGGCGTGTCACTATAGAGTGCATTCCCAGGATAGCTGACTGCAAATAAAATTTTGATAAAATTTCGAAGTGATCAGCGATTTGCCAAACAACCAAGTCAAGCAATGAGGTCAAGTAGAGCCAGTGATACCTGTGGGGGGTTGATAATTGGCGTGCTTAAAAGACTTCCATACACGCCACCATTGGATATGGTGAATGTACCTCCTGCCATATCATCGATGGAAATAGTACCTTCATTCGCTTTCTTTCCCAGGGTACTGATCTCCTTCTCTATCTCTGCAAAGTTCATTTTTCCAGCATTGCGAACAACCGGAACAACAAGTCCCTTGTATGAGGAAGAGAAACAGTGTCAAACACTTCTAATTTTTATTTACTCAAATCCCAGGTGAGCATATGTAGATAAATGAGGCAAAACGTAAAATAACCTTGCACAATACACCAACACTGCATTGTTGATATGGTCGTATGAAGGGGAATTACACTGCTATAACCTATGCAGACTATAGTAGTTTACTTGGAACCTTCAATAGCTTCATCAATTTGTCTTCAAACTTAGTAGTCGAGAAATTTAACTAGTTAAATCATTCACTAGGAAAATTATTATTTCCAAGAGCATGTGGGTGCAAAATCATCTAATCACAGCCCAAAATTGGGTATTCTTCTAATGCACTCTCCCCAGCTAATTATACACAAGCCTTCTTCTCTCTATGTAAACCCCAAGTATTTTGGTAACAAGGCCTCATTTGTTGTAAATGACGAATACCTAAATCAATTTGCACCTTGAGTAGTTTAACATTCTTCATGTCAATGTATAAAATCTGGAGTTACATTTGTTTAATCACCGAATAAGTTTGGCATAATCTTAGCAGTGCAACAAAGAACACAATGTCCATACCTTTGCAGTGCCGACAGCAATGCTGATATCAATGTAATCTCGATAAATGATGTCATCTCCATCAATGACGGCATTGACAACTGGCTGACTTTCGAGAGCACTTACAGCAGCCTAATAAAAGAACAGTGACAACATTCATATATGAAGACATGAAGTTCAAAAGGTATTAAAAAATAGACCACATGGTACAGAGATACACTTTAACTTCATATACATACTACAGTACGTACTTTAACAAATCCCGACATAAGTCCCAATTTAACTCCATGTTTTTCTACAAAGGCATCTTTGTAATCCGAACGAAGCTTCATCAGGTTGGTCCTGCATTTTACGGCATATGAAAGATAAAATCAAGCAAGCTAAACAACTGTCTCATTTGATAATTTCACATACATTGTGGAAGTTAAAAGCAATTATAATTTAGTTCACTACTTATTTAACTTTCTTCTTTTCCCCAAGGAACTTGTATATCCGTTCCAGATCGAAATATGTCTACTACAGTCGCTCATACCCCCTAAAAGAATCATTGTACTATCAGCTTCAAATGAATCATGAAAGTGAGGGTGTTTGGGAACAATGATGAATAATCCTGTATTCTTTTTTAATTCAAAAACAAACCTAATAGATATGTCTGCTTGTCCTAACCAGATTAGTTATAATTTGGACTAGTTTTCAAGTGAGAAAAAGTTACCAGATGTTAAAGAGTCTATATTGTTTTCAAGACTCCCAAATACCATTTACCTTGACAGACTTGATTCAGCCATACTTAAGGAAAATAAGAAAAGGTGAATGTGAACCTACATATCGACCTCATTGAAGGTAGTCAGCAGCGCAAAAGTATTTTGAGAATCTTTCAAGCGGGTTGCAACTCGTTTCCTCAGTCTTGTCATTGGGACCTGGAAACATTTCCAATAAGAAAGAGTGCAAAATTTGTACCCAAGAGAACATCCAGTAGTAAGGATGTAAATATACTTGAAAATAGGCTACGAACATTGCATATGCTAGAACAAACAACATTCCAACTTACTCGTCTCTCCCTATCCTTGGGAGGAAGCTGAGGTTCTGAAGATGTGGATCTAGGAGGTGAAGGGGATTGAACTGCATGCTGTGGTGCTGAGGGTTTTCTATCCGGGGAGGACTCCGCTTTAGACATTTTCTTTTCTGCACTCTCCTTCGCTGCAGGAGGCGGAGGAGCAGATTTTTCCGATGGTGGAGCATATTTTTCCGATGGTGGAGCTTGTGGTGCACCTTCACCTGATTTTGAAATGACGGCAACCTTCGTACCTGGTTCCACAGTATCACCTTCCTTGGCTATAAACTATTACCAGTTACAGGAGAAATGGAAAAGATATGAAAAGGAAAAAGAAAAGAACAAGTAAGGTTAAAATAAAATTGCAAAAAATGAAGAATTGGAAGAAAAAAAATTCTTGGCAATTTAATGCTGTCACAACACCAACCTTTTGAATGGTGCCAGCTTCAGGACTAACCACATCTATTGTCACCTAGAGGAAGACAAAGAAGAAACACATTAGAAATTCTCAGAATGGCCACATTCACCACAACCAGTTCCAGTCATTATAAATTACAGAGTTTTAATGATTATCTTCAAAAATAATACCTTGTCAGTTTCAATCTGAGCAATTGCCTCATCAACTGCAACTATGTCACCGGGATCTACCAATATGCACCATATGTATAAGTTTCAGGAGACAATTTTACATAATACATATCGGTTCAAACTTGTGTACAAGCTAATACCATGTAAAAACACTCCCAAAGTAGCCATACTTTAAAGTACGAATGATGGAAAAGCAGAAGCAATGAGGGATGAAACTGGGGAGTGCTTCAAGTGGTCGAATGGCAAAAAACTTGTTTCCCATAAGTTAACTAGGAAATATAGAAAATCAAGAAGACATAACGTGCCCATAAGGTCTATGTTTATTTAAAAAGAGTCTTAAAAAAAAGATGATTTGTGAATTGTGATAGCAAAACCCCCACTTTATCTTACAATTTCAATCGATTTTCCTTACAATTTTGAAGGGAATTTTTTTGAAGTAGGTAGATATTTTGGGGCCTGTGTTTTCCATTCTCACACTGCTCTGCCAGAACAACGGAACGGTATTCATCTTTCATCCGAATCTTTCACACCCATTTTCCACCTCAAAGAGAAATAAAATAAGCATAAAAATAAAATACAAATACAACATACTCTTCAAGAATTTTGCAATGGTGCCATCAGTAATAGATTCACCCATGAAAGGGACAACAGCCTCAACCAGGTCTCCTTCAGCTAAAAATAAACAATAATATAAGGTTTAATTTTGATTAAAAAAAATGTGTGGCCACTTGATTAGCTGGTCCTTGTGGCTTACCATTGTCCGAAGAAAATGTTCTATGCCTCAGTCGTATAAAATACTCGGGTCGAAGCATCACATTGAAGTCTCTATAAATGTAAGAGAGAGGTGTAAACTATAAAGTACTATAAACATGCAATTTGAGATAGGCATATGTTTTGGAACGCCTATTTTCTAGTTTAGATAAAAGTATAAGGTCCACAATCAACAGAAAATTGGAATAATATGCATCAGAAATGCCATTTATCTCCATTATGGAGAGAGGTGTGCCTCCTAAGTCTACGAAAGAGATAAAACTCATTTCAAGCCCGCTAATCCTATTTCCCTATCTCTAAAATGGGAGAAAACACAGAACAACATCAAGAGTAGCAACAGAAGCAGAAACAATACAAGTCCAGGAATTTTTAGGAAAAAACTGATTCAAACATATCAGCACAGAGAAAAGAGCTCACTAACCTCCCCGCTTTTGAATAAACATCACTTCCTGTCCCTGAGTCAAAGAAATTATAAAATCAAGAAAAAACGTAAAATATGTAATAATTATACAAATAAAATCATAAATTTTACAACATTACCTAAGAATTTTCCATAATGAAGGCTCTGCACATGTTGAGAGCCAATCCCATTGATCAAAGCCTGCAAAATATGCAATCGGTATCCCAATGAAAATCCAGTATAATCCAATATTTTTAATTGGGGATTATTTACAATGTAAAGGCCGGGAGGTTTACAGTAGATGGCTAAAATATTACACAATATTTAATCACAGTAACATGTGAGGAAATGTAAATCAGTTCACTATTCGAATTTCCCCATTAAAAAAACACTTAGAATTACTTCACTTTGAGGATATCCTAAAGCCATAAAGCAAAATGACTCTGATATGACTAGTCAGATGCAAGAACAACAAAAAATGATCATCAGTACCTTCTTTCGTGAAGTGTTGTAACATCCTGGCCTGCAGATTGGAGACCTAACCTTTGACCCCGACTGTTGAACCACCATAGAAACAAAGCAAGTAAAAACCTATATGCTTAGAAATCAAATATAAGCTGATACAGCACTTAAAATGCTCTGAAAGCAATTAACACTACGAGGCCAAGCAACGATTTAGGCTGCGTTTGTTATGCGTTTCCCACAGCTTAAATCTGTGGGACCCATAACAAATGCAGGTAATACCAAACACATGTTGATAATCGCGTTTTACACCACATTTTGCACCGCTTTTAGCTCTCGTGAATGAGATGTTGTTCTCATAGAACGTTTTATTGCGTTTTAGATTTTCAAAAATGTGGTGGACAATCATGCCCCTCCTCCTCCTCTCCTCATCTATGTAATATTTTATTTTGATTGGAGAAAGTTGCTGCTGGGTACAAGAAGAAGAGGAAGGAGAAACAGAGTTGTAAAAGGTGGATATTGCGACTTCAATTAACTTTTGATTTTTTGTTTCTTTATTAATTATGTGTTCTAAGTTCTAACAACAGCACCAAAGGAAATAGCTGATTTACTATTTAATGTACATTAGTCTTTATAAAATTATTGTGTGTTACAAATATTTCTAAAATGTCATGTAAAAATTCTAGTTATGTGTCTAATTAAAAATTTTTATTCAATGTTATTACTCTTTTATTACAATGCCCTTTTTTGTCATTTCATATAAAATATCATAACAAAAGGCTAATGTAAAAAACGTGAACCAAACACTCCACAGCATTTTACACAGCTTAAAGTTGTGGGCCCCACAGCTTTTTACACAGCATTTTTCACAGCTAAAAGCACAGCATTTTTCACAGCTTTAAGCTGTGAAATACAATTGGATAACAAACGGGATTTCACCATTATCCAATACCTGAACAACTTTGCGGCGAATGACTCCCCAAAACATTTCTCCAGAAAGTCAAGATGACCTGTCTAATACAAACAATTGTTAGACACTTTAACAATTTAGGGGAAAATAATATTATAATTCAGAAGATACGAAACTTTGGGGTAAAATGATCCTCCAAATAACCTAAACAGGTTTGCATGGCTGCCAGGATATCCTAAAAAATATGCCTGGTTATTACTTAATTTTCTCTGTAGACAACCTGATCACTAAGCGGACTGACAATATTCGGTCTCGTGCTTTCAAGAGCAACAACGGCACAGATCACATGCGAATACTAACTCTTTTCCTTCAATCAATGTCTAATATTTCTCCAATTTCGCAGAAGCCAAACAGAGCCCAAGAAAAATCACAATAATACAAACAGATTAAACACTATATCACGTTTTAGAACTGACAAACAAAATTTCCGTATCTTTGATATGATATGAACATGTAGACATCAATCTACCTAGAATCACAATATATATACACGTACATAAGAGAAATGCTTAAAATCTGATAGAGGAAGATGATCAAGGAACATAAACATACAAAGCCAGAGCAGAGAGCTTATGACGAACTCTGATTCCGAAAGTCGAGTATGGAGGATTGGAAGCGCAAGAAGAAAAGTATAAGATCCAAAGCAGGAGTGGTGGCGGCCACTAAACTTGCGTTTCGAAATTGGAGTACCCCCTCGCTTCTTTTTCTAGTTTCCCCCTGCTAGGGATTCAGAGAAATGCTTTGTCGGCCACCATAAGCAGGATGGGGTGGTTTAGTAATTACAAAGAGACCAACGTTCGCTGCCACCCTGTCCCGTTCAACGGTGACGATCTGGAAAGAAAAAAAAAGAATGGGTTAAGTTTTTAGGAAATATTTGAATTTAAAAGTTGGAATCGGTTTGAATTCTTTAACATATTTATTTGACAATATTTTAATTAATTTAAATTTTAAAAATAAATCAAATAATAATTTAATATAGATTAAAATTAGTATAACTACATCGGGTTTTTTTTTTTCGACTCGAACCCAACTTTAAAATCAAACAAATATTTTTATGCTTGAATTAAAATTTCAGATATATGACTTATTCTAAATTTTATGTAATCTAGATCGAATAAATTTGATCATTCAAATCGTATATAATTAAGGATGACAGCGAGTCAAGTGCCCTTCCAATTGGGAAATATTAAAACTATTTTCATTTAAGGTATTATATAACAAACCATTTAAATTTCTAAATCAAAATCATTCATAATCATTTATCATCGGATATCCTTTATCTTTTTAATTTTTTTTGACAAAGATGCTTTTTCTAAGAAACATCTATAATAACAAAGAAACAATTTGACTAGTGATTAAAAATCTTCAAGTCTTTTATATAAGTTAGATATTTGAATCCTTAGTAACATATCATTAATACAGTTTCACTTAGGATACTCTAATCATTTGTTAATCAATTCGGAAACATTAAATACGACATCAAAAATCAAAATCGACCCAAAATTATAACGAATTTGAAAATAAAACTAAAATCGTCTTCAAATTTTATAGGATCAATTTTTATATTTTAAACAAATCGGATGGGCGGGTAAATTTTTTGTCATCCTAAATACTTGAAATTTCCCACCCCTTGTAAGTTGTAACGACCGACGCGTACGATTAATCCCATTCTAGAACCCATGTGGCTATTGGGCTGTGAAACGGCGTGTTACCTTTCGTCATTTTTATGCAACGTGGCCGATCTTCATAGGTTAAGATTAATAAGCAACTGTAACTGCGTTACACCAGAACACAAACCCCCAAGCGACGACGCCATTAGATGCACAGCAGGCGGACCAGTATGTGGCAATTCAAAACAGCCATTCTCACAAGGTCGTACCTTCCCTTCAACCTCTATAATTTCTCTCTGGAAGAAGTATCTGTTTGCGATCTAAAACGTGTTTTCGGTGGAGTGACGGTAGAAGATGATACAGCTGCTGTACACCGTGATCGCCGCCGAGATGCTGCTGATACTGACTCTCCTCTTCAAGACCCCTTTAAGAAAACTTGTTATTATAACACTTGATCGGGTTAAGCGTGGACAGGGTCCAGTCGTGGTCAAGACCGTGTCGGCGACCGTGTTCGTGGTACTGTTGTCGAGTGTCTACGGTATGGCCAAGATCCAGAACCTCAAGGTGGAAGCCGGCGCCCTTAACCCTACCGACGAGGTGCTTATGGCGAGGCACATGCTTGAATCCTCTCTTATGGGTATATTATTCTTTCTTTGTTACAATCTATGCAAGTTTGTAGCTTACCTTTATTGATTTTTGCTGCTTGAGTATATATTTTTTCTTCCTTGGGGTATATAGTTGAGCAGACCAATTGGAGAGTTTCGTGACATTGTTGGAATATCAAGACTCCACTGCATAAATTGAATGCTAGAAAAATTCGTATGAGATCATGTGATGTAGGGTAGCGATAGTTCTATTACTTATGTTAGCTTTGCTTGGAAGGGAATGTTGAGGGTTTGGGATGGGTAGGGTTAGAAGGGGTTAGGCTTACACCCCTGCTTTGCAATCACTTTGGGGTGAGTTAGGAGGGGTTCGTCGTTCCTCCCAATCCCACTTAACAGGCAGAAATGCAACTCCAAAACAATGAGTTGGGAAGGTTCATTTGGGTAATATTGGAGCAATTATGTATTTGTCCGTGCTTGCCAATCACTTTGGGGTAAATTTGGACGGTTCATTGAGGTAATTATATATGCTACTATCTAGTATCATTGTTAAACGTCCTTAACTTATAATGTGGGTTCTACACTTCTACTTACGCAGTGCCAGCCTGCAAGGCTGCAATCTTGTTGCGCTTTGATTTTTGTTTATTTTTAGAGCCTGCTAATCTTAAGTTAAGATAAAATGCATGATATCTCTGTTTTAGGTCAATTTCCTGAAGTCTGAGAAATAGGTTGATGTCTAATATCATATGATCTCTGATCTTAATCTTTGTTTTGATTCCTTCAGCCTGCTGAATTCTGGCTTTGTTGATAATCATGATGCTGTATCTTGGAATGTCGTAATAATTCACTATCTTTGTGTGTTATCATAGAATTTTTTCAGACATCAAATTATGTATGTTTCCCATCTTTCTTGACAAGATGAAAGTCTCGAGTTTTACTTTGTTGTTAGCTGATCCATTTATTTGGCCACCATTGATGTACGATGCACTTTATCTGAATATAGTTTTCTTTTCATGCAGTATTCTTGTTATTCCTCTCTCTGATGATCGATAGGTTACACCATTACATAAGGGAGCTTAGATTACTCAGGAAGACAATGGAGGCTGCAAAGAAACAAAATCGAGGCTTTGATGATGGGAAAAATGGAAATGCAGAGGAGCTCAAGGCCATGGGGGAGGAGTTTGCTACATTGAGGAAGAAAATTGAAAAACTGGAACTGAAGTGCGAGGCGAAACGTAAGGAGGCTAAGACAGCACAAGCTGAAGCAGATGCTTTGAGGAAGCAATCTGAAAAACTGCTTCTAGATTATGATCATTTGGTGGAGGATAATCAGAACCTGCGAAATCAGTTGGAGTCCATAGACCAAAGTTCATTGCAATCTGATGGCAAGAAGAATATGTGAAGGGATATATACTTGCGATTTGAGGAATTGTCGTCTGTATCAAGGTGAGAATATTTTGGATTTGCGATGTAGAAAATAGAAGGTTGGTTTTGGTGGTGGTTTACAATTGGGTTTGTCTGATATGTAAGGTTGGTGATATGATGCAGACAGTTTAGAGTAAATTGTCAATATAAGTGTGTGGACACTTCAAAATGTAGTTTCCAACTTGCAATTAGTCAAGAATGACCCTTTTTTCTTTCTCAATAACTAGTCAGAATCCATCCAATTGATAGAGACGGATTAATGTGAGAAAATTTTATACTGGTCTACTATGAGGATACCCTCCTTCCCCTCGCTAAACTTCCTATATATCGACTTCTTAATAGGTACTTTTAAAACAGTAGCCATAAGACTGAGAGTCTGTAAGTGGCCTTAATCAGTGCTACCACAAATCTTGCCAGCACTTTTGTTTGCTGCAAAGTATATTCTTAATTTTTGGAACGGTCCATACGGTCGATGATTCATTGAAGATGGGGATCGAGCAGAACTTGACCCAGATAGGAAATGCTCATATAGGGATGACAAAATTATATTTGATTTGAATGACTGATTTGTTTGATCCAAATTAAACTAAATTTGAATGTAAGTTTTATTTTTAAAAATCAGGTTCAAACATAAAATAAAATAAATTTTTTTGTCATGGTTTAACATTGTGTTTGGGTTTGAACACAAAAATCTTGTATGATTTAGTTTTTTGGATCGTAACTCAAATCGTATCATTGTCCGATTTATTTGTCCAAATTTAAATTAATCTGAATATAATCAATTAAATACGTTTGAAAATTCAAAACAATTCAAGTATGAACATGCAAATATCTCGTAAACATCCTATCTCATTCAATCTGGAACCGAATATTTGTCACCCCTAAGCTCATGGCATGTTCTTCAACTCAGCATAGGATGCATCTGATTTGAATCTCTTGGCGTCCTTCATTTTCACTAACAAGGAGTACAATGCGAGTACACTTGCCCATTCGAGGTGGTGAGAGGTTTTATCTGAAATACAGAGGTTTCAGTGGTTTCTTGGACAGATTAGTGAGGGGATATGCAAAGCTGGAGACTCTGTACTCGGATATTAAAAACCCTGCTAAAATCGTAGTCTAGTAATGCAGAAATAATCTTGATAATGTGGAATTGAATGTTAAAAATACACGTCTCTATCTCTTTCTGTTCTTTGACTAAAATAGTACTAAAAGGAAGATGTCTTGTGTTGTTAAGAGAGAACACGTTGACGCTAGCCGCTTTGTATTACACAACCTGTACGGCTGTACAGTTGGTCCGCCAGGATTAATGTCCATCGCAAAATGTAGATTAAATTTTACTGATAAGGCCCCACCATTGTTGGCCTGATTTGTACTCTGCTAGGGCGGTTGTCTCGTCGACTGCCAACTTCAATTCTCTTTTTCTGGCCACTTGCTATGGAATCTCGTAACGTCCTTGCATAGCCTGTTGTGCAAGTGGAACTCAGTGTCATCAGAAGCCAAAAACCTGCAAGACTTTTAAAAAGAAAAATCAGTAATAAAGGAAATGCACCAACTCTCATGGAAAATCAACTTTCAGTGAGAAATCTAAAATCTTTCGATCACCGAAAGTTCAATTTATCTCCAACTCTCATCTAAGCATGTATTGAGCATAAACACTCGTAAGCATCCAATTAATCACATCCTTTTATATTCTTAATCATAATCCTATAATGATCAACAGAGAAATTAAACATGATTTTCGAGGTTGTATTGTTTCCTATACAACGACTTCTCGTTCACCAATGGAAGCGATGAAATTATACCAGAACAACCAGTTAACGAAAATTATTTTGTTCCTTATAAGATTAGAAATCCATCCAATCTAACACCATGACCATGCATGCCTTAGTGACTTACAGCAAGGAAATCCATTTCCTTCCAGTCAGAATCCTCCTTTACCTCCCCAGAGATCTAATATTCTAACGCCGTTGACAAATTTAGATAAAATCCAAGTGTAGCCTTCATCTGCCAAACTATTTTGTTTCTTCCCAAAAGAGCATACCACCTCATTCATTCATAAGTTCATGCCCCACAGGCGGCGGAGAAGTAAATTCATACGTGTAGGCGCATGCCATGGGTGTTGAAATTCTGTTCGATCAGGATCACCGATTTGTTCAATATGGATAAAATTTAGTTTCAACATTATTACTAGCTGGTGTAAACCACTTGATGCTGTGCTGGATTTTGAGTGACTAAAATGGAACCCTGGTCATTTTTCAAGATCTCGTGTGATATTATCTTTATTTGTTTGTAACGGTCAACATGCCACATAAGATGTTTGACTGTCTGAAATTGCTAAACACTATCCGAGTGGTCAATTTCCACAAAATCAAAAATTTGGTGATTGAATTAAAACGTTTTATCTTTGTACGACTAAAATGAAACGCGGGTCATCTTTTGATAACCACATGTAATATTAACCCCATTATACCTAGTAATGAACGTAGATTTATGTCTGAAATATGAGTTTAAACATATAAAAAATTCCGATTTAAAACCGACTTCGGGTCTAAACACAAAAAAAAATTGTTGTCCAGATTCTAAACCGAATTGGATCACTATCTGATTTATTTGTTCGGATTGAAATCAATAAGGACATGGTCCATTAAGCACATTCAAAAACACAAGCCAATCTGGAATAGGATATATAAATATCTCATAAATAAATACTCCATATTGTTCAATCCGGACTCGAATTTTTGCCACTCCTATATAGAGCGCCTTCACTGCACAAAAATGAAAACCATGGCATCAAACAGATAAACTACCCAGTATCAAGTCTACAACCTCATACTGTCTCTCAGACAGACATCGATCGAGATGTAATAGTAAAGACAAACTTGAAGAACGTAAGAATTTGATGAGACAGAGACGTATAAGACCCACTTTGCTTGGGTTCTAGCTGTAAAGAGTTCTGTACAAGTCATGGTTCATACTTCATAGTACAACCATAGTCCAAAATGGCTAGCCCAGTCAGCCGCTTCTCTCACTCCTCACCATCAGGAAGTTTCATCCGAAACTTCATTCTCTACTTGACAAACGTCATCTTTTCTCTCTTGGAATTCCTATATAACCAGTGGCAAGATCCAAAAACATTCGCCACTGGTATTGCAAATGGAGACAACATCATCTCAAACCCAAGTTGAGCTGGTGATTGATATATCTGCTCATAAATCTCCACCACATTGTGGCTCCCTAATTAACATGAAACAAACATTGTTGTCAATCTTAGCAAGATTTGATGCAGGTTACTTCAGGATAAGCCTCTCTCTATGCAGCCAATCCTTACTATGGAAAATCCTTAAAGAATCAACGGAGGATGCACATGCTCTTCGGCGTGTCTTTCACTTGCTACCATCCGCAGCTTTTGCTCTTCTATGGTCACTAGCCTTGTTCATATTAGCTTCACTATCTCTTCTTTACATACTAAGATGTCTGTTTCACTTGGAACTGGTAAAAGCCGAGTGCTTGCACCATGTAGGAGTGAACTACTTGTTCGCTCCGTGGATTTCTTGGCTTCTCTTGCTACAGTCATCACCATTTATCGGTCCAAAAACGACATCCTACCTAGTGCTTTGGTGGGTCTTTGTGGTTCCAATTATAGTACTTGATGTGAAGATCTACGGACAGTGGTTCACCAAGGGGAAGAGGTTTCTATCTACAGTGGCTAATCCTACAAGTCATCTATCGGTGATTGGGAACCTGGTAGGAGCACAGGCGGCAGCAAACATGGGGTGGAAAGAGACCGCCGTTTGTATGTTCTCTTTGGGCATGGCACATTATCTTGTGCTCTTTGTCACTCTTTATCAAAGACTATCAGGAAGTAGTTGTGTTCCAGCAATGTTAAGACCAGTCTTCTTCCTGTTCTTTGCGGCTCCTAGTATGGCGAGCCTTGCTTGGCAGGCCATCTCTGGGACCTTCGACAATTCAGCCAAAATGTTATTATTTCTCTCGTTCTTCCTCTTCTTGTCACTGGTAATTAACCATCTATGACCTATAATTAGTGCACCAACCACATATACTTTCACTTTTCCTGGTTTTAACATGTGATACCTCGATTTCTCGACTAATATTAAACCTAATGTTTTCATAAAAAAACCAGGTTTCCAGGCCAAAGCTATTCAAGAAATCCATGAGAAGGTTTAGTGTGGCATGGTGGGCATACTCTTTCCCTCTCACAATCCTAGCACTAGCTACAGCAGAGTACGCGGAGGAAGTGAAAGGCAGCCTTGCCCATGCAATAATGCTAGCATTGTCAGCACTCTCAGTCTTATTATCTCTTGGGTTATTACTGTTCACTGCAATTAATTCAAATATGTTATTACCAGAAAAATATCCTAATTCGAGCAATGATAGTATGGTAGTTAGCTCTGACGCTCTTATATAACTGAGCTCTTAACAATTTTTTTTTTGATGGTATGTAATTAATGTAGCCGATGTTGCAAAATGAAAAGCATCGGTTTTCAAAACAGCTTCTGTTTCATTTCATTCTCCATATTCTTTCTGCCAGTATAATTTCTCCGTTACTGATCAATGGAAGAACAATAGAGCCTAACGGGTAAATCTAGAAATTAGAAGCAATGTCATGTTATGAAGCAAAGCAATACTGAGGCAATCATGCCACTCCTCCGTCACTACCCTTCCACTGTATGTGTATGTGAATTACCTCATTCAGTCATTCGTCCACCTAATGATTGCCGATTTGCCGTAGATAGTTAAATCAGTGTAATTCAGAATTTCAGATGCCTATTAGAAATTTAATCAACACTCCACTCTCCATGTAACCAACCCTTCAGACCAAATGAGCCTAGACTATTTCTTATCAAGAAGAAATCCAATCATAATATTTGGTACAACTGCATGGCTCTGCTTCGAAATGATCATTTTTTCCTAGATCTTAGAGAACAAGAGAGAGAGAAAAAAAGAATACAGAATGTAGAGTTGTTGCATAGCATACTGCATTTCATTGCAAATCAACTCTCAGATGATGAGAAGGGACCACTTAAGTGCATAATGGGGAACGTAAGAAGAAAGACCTCACCTTTTGGTCAGTGCCAGAACACGCAAAGTCCGCCCGAAAGGCTTGTTAAGCCAGTCATCTTTCTGTAAGAATTGTATCTCCTTTCATTTTTTTCCGGAAAAGCAGTAGACTCTCATTACATTACCTCTGTGCCCACTGGACCAACAGAAAAATGAATAGGAAGCATCTTCTTTGTCAATGACTGTAGTTTTGAGATGAAGATCTGCGTTTATAGATGGAAAGACAATTCAGATTCTTCTCAATTTAACACTTCTTTTCAAAATTTAGTGCAACCAGAAAGGAAGACAAATAATAGTTCCACCCCAAACCAAGCACATCTCTAGGATAGCAAATAGTCGGCAAACAGGTATGAACACACTCATATTATCCCATGAAAACTTATTACCATATCAAAGGAATAAATCTTTGTTGAGAGAATTCTACGAGAAACTCTGCCCTGAAAAGCAGGAGAATTTGCTCAAAATATTTAAAAGGACTAGATCAACAAATGAGACCTTACATCTTCATATTCTGGGCTGGCCAAAAATATCTCAAAGGCCTCAACTGCAAAATATACCAGGATCTTCAATTAACAAAAATGAGAAGCCAAGAACTGGATTTCACAGGACGCAAAAGAAAATCCACCTGATCGGAATCTTGTTATCACCCCATGTGTGTATTCCTGACTCCCACTATTAAAATTTGAACCTGACAATCATAATGGGCACAAATGAACCCGTCTTATAATGCCAAGAAAAATTGGCTTGATCCAGAAAGTGTAATGTAACAAAACCAACATAGATTGACAAACTGCATCATAAATTGAAAAGATACTTAGCTCTCAAGGATGTTAAGAAAACAGCTTATAAATCACGATTCAATAAATAATAACACGCCATTTTTGTCAAGAATGCACCTTGAGTAGATTGAACAATTAAGGATGGAAGTTGTTCTGTCAATTTATCAAGAGATGCTAAAGCACCTTCTGCCAATACGCCATATGCACTCTCAACAAATGCAATCAAAAGCACAAATTCCAAGCCAAAGTTGAAGTCCTGCGAACAAAATAGATGAAATTGATTTCACATATTTTAGATATTACCAAAGGAATGGGAACCAGGAGCGGGAAGTTGAACTATATGAGAAAAAAGGGAAAAAAAATTTAACTCCTTGAAGGAAAATAGCAGAGATAAAACTTCAAATTACATTTTCCAGACATCCGATTGATTTTCTACATTTGCATGAGAAGGAATGGTTATAATTCATGGAAAAACTTGTCTGAAAGAAACAAATGACCGGATCACCCAACATTCTCAATCACTTTCAAAGAAATAACTAAATAACTGCCAGAAGAACTCATACGCAATAAAAATGTTAATATGTTTCTCCCAACCTCTCCCTTACGAAATATAGGAAGAATGTCATCTTCAACTTCAGATTCATAATCCACATTCATCAATCCCTGTATATATGCAGCAAACATGAGGCCAATAAGCAATCATGAAAAAGTTGTACTTTGTAAGCTTACCTCGATAGGAATGCAAAGGAAACAAAGTCTAACACAATGATTGCTGGTGTGTACATGTCAGAGCATACATGGCAGTAAGGCATCACGTGGTCATTGAGAACTCCCAAATAGAAAGGGTTCTCATAGAACTTGGCAAGGTCTTCCTTTGTCTGGAAACGCATGTAGACAGCATGTGTATAATTTTCCACATTGCGATCAGAGATTCTTCCTAAAACAGTTAATAAATCTCGGTATCATATGAAATGGTAGCAATAGACATATCCATTCCAAGCCATGCCATTTATGGAAATAATGACGTGAAAAAGGAAAAGGAAAAACTGAGGGCATAGTTTGATTCGGTGACATGAAATTGAAGCTTACCCAATGATATTGCAACAATGCCTCTCATCTGATATTGCGTCGTATAAAGATAATCCAGCATATCCTTCTCTTCCTGATCACCCAGATCTTCCTTAGTTTTGAGCAGACATATATGCTCCACTACCTTTCTGTAAGAAAACAATAAGCAATTCCTAAGCACAGGACTGTCATATCCCCACTAAACCACCATTTTTTTCAGACCCCTCGAGACTCAAAACTACATTCTAATTACATTATTAACCTACTTGTCAGCATTACAACCAGGACTCTAATGAATTCTACCCCTCAAGAAAGAAAGTAGCGTCTCACAAACGATTATATAAGAATTATATTAACACGAACCTTTTCTTCCTCGGCATGACCATAGATGTCTGCTGCGTAGACGCTGATAACACCATTCGCAAATGCCTCATATTATACATAGCTCCTTCAAATTGCGAAAAAGCTACAAAATAATATCATTTACATTGAGTTCAATTATAATACTGCAGCAACTTCTATTTCCTAGGAAGTAGAGACGAACAACGTCCGATCATACAGACATTCGGAGATTGAAACTGACCGTTCACCGGAACCGAAGGTGAGCATAAGCGACAAAGCCGCTTATGGTGTTTAGGATGAGGACGACTGGAAAAGATGGGGATCACGGTAAGTGCTTGTGTGGGCATTGAATGATTCTTCGGGATTTCCTTTCTTTGGATAGATTTTCCTTTCACTTTCTGCTCTTCCTTTTTCTATCCGTGAGGAATTTGGTCATTCGCATTCCACTGGGTTTTGAAGTAGAGGCTTGAGTGAGGGAACGAATGTGGTGGAACTGATTTCCGGATCTATAAACGGGTGGACCAGGAAAAACTGATTTTCAAGACTGGCGCTTTAATACATTTCGAGCTCAAATCGCAAACCTACAAAACACACACAGTGGAAAAATTTAGGAATGACAAAATTATATCCGGTCCGGTCCAGATGATCAAATTTGTACAAATTTATGTGGAAATTTAAATCTAGACACAAAAAATTTATCCAAATTAAACCATCAAAAATTATTTAAATATTAATCTCAATTGAATTATTATCTGATTCACTTATCTAAATTTAAACCAATGTCAATTAAACAAGTTCAAAATTCAATCATGATTGAGATACATACATGTTTCTGACATCTTTTGCTATCCGACCCGGAATTGTCCTGGAACCGATTTTTTCTACCCCTAATAAAATTGATTTATTCCAACTAATCGCGGGTTGAGGGGCCCGGCCCAGTAAAAAAGAATTTACAAACAGTATATTACTACCTTCTAATCTAATTAATAATTGATACACATGAGCCATCAGTCCACACGCTTCCAAGCTACATACCCTATGAAGTATGAACATGGCTTAAGGGGTTCTACGCGCACTGCTTATTTAAGCCTACGAAGATTTCATGCGCAACTAATCTCATCTACAACAGCTTTAGGAACTATTTAGATTTTGAAAAAGCTCTGGAAGATGTGCATTGGTTAGCTTAGTCCTCTTGCTGATCTCATGCTTCTTCTTCTTGGTCTTTGGCTTGGATGAATAGCCCTGAATCTGTGCTGCTGCTTTCCTCTTTGCAGTGTTGGTAGCAGGTTTCATCCCATTCTTGAGGAGATCCTTCTCAATGTCAATCATGTCACGAGGCAATTCGATCCCACGAAATAGCTGTTTAAGGTCGTCGTCCACCTTAATGGGCACCCTGGGGTCATTTGGGTAAGCAATGTCCTCTTGAGAATCAAAGTTCGACAGCAGCCAAATCTGACCAGCAGCTTTCAGGGCCTGCGAAGAAGGACGACCATTTAAGTTAATGGGAAGTGCAAAACAGGCATGACCAGGAGATCGGGGCTTTACCCGTAACAATTTTGATTCTGCTACTTAAATTTAATCGTCTTTATCACAAAGAATAACACCATAAATACTTCAAGTGTAATCTTGTAAAGGATGTCGACAATAAAATTCAATTGATATTACAACTTAAAAGTTAAACTGCTTACGTGTATTGGTGTAAAAGATCATACAAGGAGGCAATTTACAAATTCCATACCTGTAAATCCTCCATCACTGTTGGGTATGCATCCTTGAGATCAATGATACGGATGCCCTCAGGAGACTTGCGTACCAAGAAGAGAAGTTGATTCTTGTCCTTCAGATCATGCTTGGACTGTTGAATACATCAAAAGCAGACGATGAGTAAAAAAGACACAATATGATATAAAAGCAAAAAGGGCAATATGTGCTCCTTTGACATGAGCGAGCAAGTGTGTACAGAGGAATGTCACCTTGTAAGAGAAGTGGCTTCCATCATAATACACTTTTGGGTTATTCCTCAAACTGTCAAAGACAGCTTTGTTGGCATTCAAATCAACATAGCAAGTTTCATTTATCTGCACCGGTGTTAGAGCTTGCCTCGTCTGGAAATATGCAGCGGGGATTAGCCGTAAAATTGTCAATACTTCCAAATCATAACAAAATGATTATCAAATATCACAAACTAGAAGGAAAAAAAGAATGTAAGATGGCATGAAGAAAATACATCAACACTATGGCACGGAAGAGGATTTCAAGATGTTTTAGACAAATATACATGATCGAACCATTTGCCCTTGGAATTTAAGGACACTGACACATGATCTGGTTTTTGGTAAGTGGTAACCATTTCTCTTTTAATCCTCCTCAATAAGTATTCATAAACATCATTTGCCATAGTAAAAAATATGGTAGTTTGGTTACCATTAGTCATTACAAGAAACATACATATAACATCATTAAGAACATATTAGCTTCATCAGTAAGAAAAAATAAGAGGAATGGAAGTGAACCTCGAACAGCAAGTCGATGACACGCTTGATCTGAGCACCAACAGGACCTTTTCGAATGCTATTGATGTGTTGAAGTCTTTCAGTATCATTTGAAAATTTGACTGCAGGAGGAGGGGCTTTAGAATTGGGTAGAGGCGATGCAGTTGCAGGTGTGGATTTCTGAGATGTTGGGGCCTTCGGAGGTCCTGCTTTGGTAGTTATGCTACTAAGAGTTGCCTGGCACCTCTCTTGCTGTTTCTTGAATTTTTCTAGTTTTTCTTGCAATGCCATCTGAGGACAAAATTATTCACTTCATCAAAATACAGTCCTTTTCAACCCTAATCAACAAGAACAGACTGAGACACAAAAACAAAATTTACTCAAATAAAAAGGAAAAAAGTCATTTACTTCCCCTCTTATTGAATTGGGCATAGTAGCCGCTATCGTCGTTATCACGACCAATTACAGTTCATAACAGGATAAACGAACCCTAACATCTAAAATCAAACCACGAGAAACTCCTTCACCACCACCAAGAGCACAATTACCGCATATGAACAATAAAACACTAAATCTTCCCTAAAAATTGGATTAGCGCCAAAATTATTGACAACAAAAGCATCAATCAACTGCCTACCTTGCCCATTAAAAAGAATCATATCATCAAATAATCGAACAACTTCGCAACTCCAATGAGTAACGCTGAGAAATTAAATAAACGAAGAAGAGAGCCATAATACCCGTTGGGCGCCGAGTCACGAAGCTGGCAAGGCTGCGGTGCGGTTGCTCCGACGGGGGTGCAATTTCAAAGATTTTACTATTCCTTGTTTGGATAGGGACAGAATTACGCTAGGCGTGCTTGAGATGAAGGTACTTCAGATAAAGGCCTCTTTTGGCCCAAAAAAGAGAATGAACGGGCCCATTTACAAATATTATGTGGGTAGTGGGTACTAGACTACTAGCCCACTAGGGATAGAAACTAGAAAGGATTAGAGAGGATCCATCACGGTCCAAGTTCGGGTTCCTTTTATGCTTGTCCGGATTGGGCCTTTTTCTTTTCGTGGGTCGCTTGGGTGAGAGTGAGACTTAGAAGAGTTCGCAATTTATACAGATATGGACCTATTTGGGCCTGAAAACCCAGTTTAAGGGTTAATAAACGTATCAAATTCGGCCCATGTTATCGATATCATGTGAACAAATCCTGCAGTCTTATTGCCACCTAGTCTTGATTAGGTAAATACCATTTATGTTAGCAATCAAGAATTTGACTGCAAATTAGGCAAGCTATGGGGAATATTTAACCTTTTCTTTCATTTTCTTATTCTGAAATTCCATATTCCGACCTCTTGTGTCGGTTGTGTCCTCGTGGGGTCTTTGGTCATCAGAACACAAGTTTGGTTTATTTTAAAAAACAAAACAGAGACTGCGAAGCTTATCCATTAATTCTAAATAAATATTCCCCTTACACGTGTTTTGTTAGAAGGTACTAAGTTAAGATTATCATTAGAGGCAATACCTTCGTAAGTTACGTGATGAATTTTAACCCAATTTATTATGTCGTCGGGTGGAAAATTCATGCGCTCTGACTTGCGGTTTGACTCGTATCAAATGTATGACAAACTTGTTTGTATGAAGTGCTTCTCGGTTATGAAAAAAATGTTTTGATATAACTATTCATAAGATTAAGTTAAAAGAAAAGGACAAACACAAAGCTTGGACAGTGACTAAATCAAGATTGGGAGAGATTTTATTTTGCATAGACTGACAAGTTCGGTCGGAGAAATAGAACAAGTGGTGTACAATTATATGACCGACATATGCCAGGATGCATGCATCCAAATTCACCTGCCATACCAAATAAATATGGCAATTATATTAGGGGAGAAGTTGCCCATATTGACAGCCTACTCTGCCGTTCTGTTCAATCTTAACTTGCCAAACTTAATAAACAAATACACAGTTGATAGGATTTGGAGGAACAGGAATGCCAGCTCCTTTTGGTCTTAATTATTACAACCTCACTAAATAATGAATCTCCAAGTGGTCCTTTGTACTACATTTGGCAACATCTCTCTTGTTTAGCCCAAGTCTTATCACTAACCTCTCAAGAAAACAAGTTTTTTTTTTACCCTTTTTCCAGCAGAATATGCTTCAGATATTTTTAAAGTTTCTACAAGTTTGGTGATTGGTACAAATTGGATAATACTTCAATGAGCTCTTGTTTTTTAGTTAAACCGTGTTTACCAAACCAAAATCACTCGAATGATAACTTCTCTAGGATCAAATTGCATTAAGTTCGATTTTCACTCAGAGTAATATACTTATAATCACGAGTTGGTTTTGACCAATTTATTACACTTTCGTGTTCGCAGCTCTAATGTCCCGAATTTTTTGTTCCGAATTATTTAAAAAATTGTTCTTAGTAATATACTTATAATCACGAGTTGGTTTTGACCAACTTATTACACTTTCGTGTTCGCAGCTTTAATGTCCCGATTTTTTTGTTCCGAATTATTTAAAAAATTGTTCTTAGTATTCCTTTCATTTTGACTCTAAGAGGATGACTTGGGATTGAGTAAATTTTGGGTTGAAGTCTCAATTCTTCATCAAGAAAACAAAAGGAAGAGACTGAATTCGTGAATGCAACTACGTTGTCATTGAATCAATCAACAATGTATCTTTGTCATTCTCTCTAAGTTGAGATTACTAATTACAACACGATTATCTTTACCACATTTGTATAATCCCAAAAGATGCTTACTTATCCTACAATTACTATCATTGTAATCTAAGAAACCCAACAAATCTTCAAAACCCAAATTGCCTTCCTGCTCTTCTAAATCACAATCACTAATCACACCACACTTGGCTCCAATGGCATCTTCACTATCACTCCCTCTAATAGTCATCCAACTCTCATCATCATCACAACCCCATATGGGTCCCACCGATGAAATCAAAGATAGCCGTCTGATTCTTTCGTGTGCACAATCCTCTGAACTTGTACGGTCCAGATTTTCCAGAGACTCTGATTCTGCTCCTTCTGAATTCCAGAAGCTTTGGTCAAGAACACTAGTCGGCGAATTCGAATTTGAATTGGATTCTTCATTTTGCTTCAATTCTGCAATAAATGGATGCTTCAGAAGATCTATAGCCGTCCATCTCTCTTTCGGATCTCTTCTCAAACACTTCTCCAATAAATCCCTTGCTTGTTCAGATAGAAAACATGGAAACTCCGGCAATTCACCCGAATACCCGATTCGGTAAATTACGGATACAGGGTCGTCGACATTGGGCCAAGGTGAACCTCCGGTCGCCATTTCTATAATCGTGCACCCAAGTGCCCATATATCACCAGGAAACCCCTGTTTCTCCCCGCGAGCTACCTCCGGCGCCATGAACGCCGGCGTGCCACTAATTCGACCCGAATCAGGCTCCGCTGTGTCGACCCGCTTAGCACACCCGAAATCCGCAATCTTGACTCCACTCTGTGCCACCAAAATGTTACTTCCTTTTATGTCACAATGCACGAATCCGTTCGAATGAAGGTAATCAAGCCCGAGTAATATCTGTCTCGTGTAGTCTCCGATCATCAATTCATCAATTCGGCCTCCATTCCTTTTGACTTGATCGGTAATTGTTCCGACGGTAGCATAATCCATGAACAGATTATACATAATTCTGTTCTTCTCTGTTGTAATGTCACAACCTTTATAGCCAATTATGTAAGGAGAGCTTACAGAAGACAGAATTCTCTGCTCTCTTTGTAAGAATTCGGATTTGGAAACCTCTACCGACTTCACTGCAAAAACTTCGCCGGAATTGTTGGAGGAAGCCAGGGAGACGGTGGCAGAGGAGCCGCGGCCGATGACTTGGCATCTAGTCCAGTCCATTTTTGGTTAGCTGGAGCAGAGAGAGAAGAAGAAGCAGAGTAGTTTTGTATATCTATTTCTTACTTGGTTAGTTTGTCTAGTGCGGACGTTTGATTATATATAGTGGCTCCTGTGGAAGGTATGGTGTGGGTTTTTTAAAAGTCGGTTCCTTTTGGTTAGTTGGGGTTGACAATTCCTTTAACGGGAGTGCTGTAACGTGTCAACAAATTGTTGGCACATGTGTGAATGTCAAGAGAGTTTAGAGAGAGAGAGAGAGTGTAAAATTGGGATTGGAGAGGTTGGGGAGGATAGGATAGATTTGATGTCCGAACATGGGATTCTTTGTTTTGTAAAAGAAGTGAATGGGGTGGTGGTGGTGGGTTGAACTACTCAAAAACTGTTGAAAATTAGTATAATTTCAATGGTTTAAGGGGGGTCGAAGTTTGTTCTCTATATCAAATTTGAAGTCTAGCTAGACTAGATGTGAAAACTAGTTAATTCAAGTCAATAGTCAAAATACTTCGGTTATATTTGCATTTGGAACATTTTGGTCAATTGTTATATTTGTTTATACATACAATTCATACGCATCTTAAAATAACATCCATATTTTAGATATTTTAAAAAGGACAACATGTAGTTAGATTATTTGGAAGATTTTTGTGTATTAATTACTTCCGGAACAAAAAATACATCAAGTCTTAACACAATATTAGGGCCGCCCCTATTCATTTTGGTGTCCATGGCGATATAGTATCATGATGCCTTATTTTCGGATTGGATTGAGAGAGAGGAGAGGCGGAAGACAGAGGAAGTGAAGTGGTTAGGTTTTACAGAATTATTTTCTAATCGGAATGAATTTGTTAAAAAAAACACTAGTATTAGCAACTTTCATTGAAACCCATCGATCAATTATACTGTTTGAAGTGTTAAAATAATATTTTAGCACATCCTTTGGATTTGCCCTAATAAAATGATCCGTTATTTACATCAATATATATTATGTAATATTGTCTTTATCTTACCAAACTTAGGTATTTCCAAAATTAAGGACAAGCTGATTATTTATTACAATTAAACACGACAACCTATTTTGGTGGTGAAAATGAAAAAAAAAATCAACTAATTAATCACAAAATTTGTGTCCCCCAAGCAAAGCAATATCATTATAGTTTCCACTACAAACATATATATATATATATACATATAGATTATAGTATCCAATTGCTTTGCTTGTATAGGCTGCCTACAAAAGTAAAAAAAGACTACGACGTTCTCTATTTTCCATATTATGATTACTTAAATTAACAATATTCCAAAAGAGTAAAAGATGTCATAATTGGTAGAAAAAGTATAATCCACCGACACATGATTAATTACAGATAATTTTATTTATTTATTTATATGGGAAGTCCCAAATTAGTGTTGGTTAGGAGAAGAAGTTAGAGAGAAGCATCAATTAAGACATGAAAGCAAAAGGGATTATTTTATAGAGGTTGTAACTAATGGCCACAAAAGTAAACAAAACCCACAAGATAAGCTGGTGGGGTTTAGTTGTTAGAAAGTAATAGGGAGGGAGGCAGGGAGAGGGAGAAGAGGACCCTCTCTAATCACACTAACTGTCCATCTGATTTTTGTTCAGTTAGTTGGACCAATTGTAACGCATATATATCATTACATAATATAATGCGTGGCTTATAAGATATATATATACACATACATATCTCTAATCACAACCAGCCTTCTCTTGCACGCATGTCACGTGGAATATCCTTCTTGTCATATTTTGTTTTATACATAGATACAAATTTAAGCCTTTACGTGTTAGTTAAACTATTACAAAGAAGAAGAAAGCATATACATACATACATAGATACAAACACGTTGCACCACGTGTGTGTGCAACGTTTGAAAGCTTGAGGAATGTATCACGTTTTAGGAATGTGTGGCCCTTAGAATAGCATCGTTTACATACTTACATAATGCAGCTCCAGCTAAAAAATTAGGTGGTCCTTGAACAATTTTGGTAGGTGGTTAAGGTCCATATAACTACTTACGTGTCCCGTATTTGTACAAATTGAGGTAAAAAATAAAATCAATTAGTGACTAGTAAGTCAAATTGTGCACTTAATTCTTTTTCAACAAAAAAAAACCAAGTAAACTTCTCTTTATCTCCAAGATAATTATGTCATGCTTTGATAAGTGCATGGGTTGGCTCCAAATTCCGGTTCATTCGGTGGACGGTGAATGGTTTATGGTGTGAAGACATGACTGTAAAGCAAAGCATAAATGGGGTGGCTGGGCTGGGGTTAGAGTCAAGACCATCTGTTTTTCCTTGGTGTGCAATAAGTGTTCATGGATTCGAACGTCTTGTCTATTTTTTGTTTTTAATTATTAAATTTTAATGAGGGGAATTATAATTATAAATGAGTAAAGAGAGCATTTTTAAAAGAGTAAAACTTACGGGTTTGCTTTGACGTTCCGTTATTGAATTTGAAGCTTTCCTTTGCCGAGTGGCTAGTGTTGGTTGGAACTATAAGCTTCCTTAAAATACTCACATGTCACTCTTTAATTGAAACACGTGTTCCTACACATAAACTCTGATTATCACTCAATGTTGGTGCTTCTAGAACCTCGTCTTTTCATTGCTACCGCCTAATCAAAATCATTTTGAACAAAAAAAGGTTGAGAAAAAATCCATGGTATGCTTGGATTTACAAACATCTAATGTCATCTTCAAGTAATCTAAATACGTCTTATTCGGACATATATAATAATAACTTTTTTTACAATTTAAATTTAAACAAGTAAACTGAACAATAATTTAATCTAAATTATTATCCGAATAATTTGAACCCGTATCCAATTTTGAAACCAGACAAAATCTTTATATTTGAACCCGTATTCCAGACTTATAACTTATATCCAAATTAATTTTATTCGAGTCAGAACAAATTCAATCACCTAAACAGGGTTCGGCCAATTCTTTCTTCAGAAGGTCCAACCATGTCATCATTATAATCATAGTGACTTCTCTCATTAGATTGGTTTTCTCAATGAGCGCAAACAAATTTTCCAATACATTTGTTCATAACGACACTTCTCCTGGTGCAAGGTTTGTTAACACTCTAGCAAGGATGTCCAGATTTTATAGCATGAACCAGAACAAGACGGGGATCTAACCACAAATGTTATCAATAAACATCATTTAAGTTGAACATCAAGTGCGATTCAACACCGATAAGGCCGGAGATGAGTCCGATAAATATGTACAAATACAAGTTTTATCTACACCATGTTTCACATGGTTAGGTGGTGTGTTTATAACGTTTGTATATACGAAATGACAGAGGAGCTGGAGAGAGGAAGTCATTAAGCTGCTTCCGCAAATCCCACTTGCAAGTTACCATAGTCAAACACAGTGTGGTAGCGACCCATGAAAACATCTCCCAAAATCCTGCATGGCAATCACAAACCCGGCAATTTGAGGCACTCACAAGTCATAACTCATGATTTTATGTTCAAAATAGTGTGGGATCGCTTTTCAAGATAGCAAGAAATAAGTGTCTTGATACAGACAAAGATGTGGAGTGACTACTAAGGACCTATACAAGTACTGAAATCATCTGGTTTTAAAGACCAGAGAATGAGTAAAAACTGGCGAGTTTATTCAAAAAAACGTTAAATTGTCGTTTAATTAATTGCTTTCGTTGGATCATTTTGATTCTGTATTACTCTCTAATTCTTCAAAACCGTCTTATGGGGAAAAACATCAAAGATCTTGTGCTATTACTGCAGGAAAACGTTGAAGATATTCTTTTTAAGCTTTACTTAATTCTAATCCCTTAAAAGATTGTTTAAATTGACAATGGTTATTAATCTTAGAATATTGAAGACCAGAAGCATAAACAATTAATAAGATAAAGACGAATTATGCAATGAGAAAATGCAGGAGGAACAATACCAGAGCGGACCACGAGGTGGGGCGATATCAAAAGCAGTGAACCCACTGATGCACTGGGCAACAGCTCCCTCCCCAACTTTAAGAATGTACTGATTTTCATCCAAAAGAATGAAGAAAAAGCATTAGTATGGCATGCAACATACTCAGACAAGGGAAAAAAGAGAGTAAATGAGAGAGATAAAAAGAAAAAAAAAACACAAATATCATATTCTGTTCTTCACAGCAGGTTATCTGAAAATACCTCTTCCGGGGCAAGGTCAAACACTCTACCACCAATTGTGAATGATACATTCGGCATGGAAGATAGGTTAGTGCATTCAACTGCTGACTCTCCGTTGGGACTAGGAACTCGATCACAGAGCTGCGAACATATTTAAGGGCAAGAGTTCCCCCACGATGTCATTCCTATGTATATATATGATTCGCGAGCCTAAATTAGGAAAAGGAGGCGACAAAAACCTGATTCACATAATTCAAGATCTGTTCTTCTGTTTGATTTCTCCTGAGCTGATTTTGCATCCATACCACTGCCATTTCACAAGCAGAGCACATAGCATCATGCAGACCATCGGATGACTTGTCAAGGTTCTTATCCACCATGCTCTCAATGCCCATGCTGTATGAAAGGGGATATTCATTCATTAGGCTAATAGACATAGTTTGCTACCTAACATAAAACCATAACACCACTCTGAATAGTTCTACATACTACCTACCGTACTATCAAAAAGAAAAAGAAAAAGAAAAAAGAAAAAGAAAAAGAGGAGCTAAATCTCACCTAACACCCTGAGTCCCGTCAAAAGTGCAGAAACCAATCTGAGAGCAAATCTTTTGCGGTTGTGTCTTTTAAAAACAACGCAAAACACATAAATCAGTTTACTGTTATAATGTTAATGATTGAGTCTGGGAAAAAGTAAAAGATGAAGTATCATCAAATTTAAAAGGCAAGTTCTGCCTCACAAAGAGCAGAAGTATGATGCAATATTAGTGAGAGAAGTTGGTAACATATTATTTTACCTCAACTATCAGCATTTCCAGTATGGTTTTTCCATATTGCGCAACGATTGCTTTGCATTCTTCGCTTACAACACCAGAGGCTCCAATGGCATGATTAATTTGAGTAATGATAGTCTGACAAGAAGTATTAAAAAAAAAAGTGTTGATGCTTGATACAAACAATCATTGCATGAAAATATGAATATAATATCATAAGCATTGTGAATCAGAGAAAAATCCATCCAACTGATGATTAAACTCCTTGATTTTTTTTTTCTTTCACCCGTCCATTATCTTTTTAAAAGTGCCTAAGGCGCGTATTACCAAAACAACTTGAGACTGGCTAACAACTTGACGGGAAAAACAACAAGTTCTAAAAACCAAAACAAGTTCTAAAAAGAAAGACGGAAGATAACGAAGAAAGAATAGGCAACCCAACAAACTGTCCAGGAAAATGCCTAGCGACCATATATACCATGCAGATGGCAACACTTCCTAAAATAGTTCAAAGAGAGCCCAATTTCAAGCAAACAATAATTTGCCATCTCAATCAGACAAATGTCATGAAGTGGTTTCAGAATCCAATACATTTTGCAGGTGAAATTCTAGTAGCCTCAATTTTAAAATGGTGCACAGGGGAAGCACATAAAATGGAAAGAACAAAAAAAAAACTTTTTACACATTAAGGTCAGGTCTATCAAATAATTACCT
This sequence comes from Euonymus europaeus, assembly GCA_963580455.1. NCBI lineage: Eukaryota > Viridiplantae > Streptophyta > Magnoliopsida > Celastrales > Celastraceae > Euonymus > Euonymus europaeus. The sequence goes on from OY756964.1 coordinate 3,258,348, forward strand.
TTTCATGCTTATCAAATTCACGGATTTTCAATTTGGAAACCAAGAACAGACACAAAAGGTTGAGGAACTTATTTCTACAATTATTTCCATTCCAGACAAAGCCAGTTAAAAAGTGCAAGATACACCAAAATATTTCCTATCAGAGTGAGTAAAAAAAAAAAAAAAAGACAACCACCCTCACCAGTGGAAAAGTCGGAATGTGTAAATACAATTACAGGAAAAAACTACCAAAAACACATACCGTTGGACCCGCCAACAAAGAGGTTCCAGAATCAGCAATTGCAGAACACCCACCAGAACAAAATCCTGAAATATAGTGTGTAACGTGTGTTTGTCTATCAAACCATGGCAATCAAAGTGGGCTTAAAACATCTAAAAGAATACATCATGCTCATATAGCAAGGATCCTATATCAGCTATTATAGAATTACCAGTTGTTTCACCATCAATTAGAACATCACCCATATCGAACTGCAAAATGAAACGACATAATCAAATCATTGTAGAAAAGAGATGAAGATTATAACATAAAAATAGGGGCTAGCAAGAGGAATTTTTTTAAAATGCTAACCTGCCAATAGCCTTTCTGAGTTACGGGTACATACGTATGATCGCCCTTGTAATGCTTCTCATCAACCCCGCCAAACACTATCTCTCCTCCTTCTTGTCCATTGACATCTCGATTTAACCAAAAGGAGAACACTGGATCTTTTACGAGACCCTGATTTACCATGTTGTACCTAAGACCACGTACATGGTGGTAAAACTACAGGCCTCATTAGACATATCAAAACTAAAAAGCATAGTAGAGTCAATTTATAAAAAGAATTCAGAAGTGTAATGAGATGCAGGGACAAACCAGACAGGAACAGCATTTCCAACAGATATATTTTGAAACCCAAGTCCAAGAATACCATCAAACTTGGCTGCCAAGAATGCGAGGCCGGGTTCTCTCGTGGCTTCAATGAACTCCTACTTGCAAGCAGTTTCACATGTATAAATAACCATATCAGGCTTAAGCATACAAAGTGCAGATCGCATCAAAATTACCTGATCTTTGACAACAAGATCACCGACTTTGACATGATCATTACTAAAGAAACCTGAAATTTCCCCAGTTCCATAATGGATTTCAGCAGATTTCCCTGCAATGAACATGACACACAACTGATCTGAAAACATTGTAATCAATATACAGCTTTTTCAAAGAGTTGGACACATGACATCTAAGTTGAAGAAGAAGAAAAAAACTTCACCACTACGACAAGGGTTTGCTCTACAAGAAAATACATTGTAAAACAGATGATCAAACCCTTCGTGCATAAATCAAGCTACACCATGCACCATAAATCACGATATAGAGTAAATCGTATAAAATACGACTAGGATATGTATGCAATAGTTTCTTAATGTTCATATCAGAGTTTACAGAGATTTATGAAGTAATGGATAGGTTTTCTATTACCAAAACCATCCATTAGTTTTATCTACGCAATGCTGGAAAACAACTCAAAATGCATAGACAATCAGACAATATATGTGTGTGTATGAAAGAGAAATTTTGAATTGCACTCAAAGCCAAAAGAAGAAGAATACCATTTCTTTTGTAGGAACTTGATTCACCAGATCTATACCTCGAGTGTAAATAGCAAGCGATCTGCAGCAACATTTAATCATTTTAATCCCTTTGATTGTAAATAGCCAATAGAAGCAGAAGCATAATGCCATAATGAACAAAAAGTTGTAAGAAAGAAAATTCTATGATAAGAAGACCAGATAATTTACCGAGAAGTAACACTTTGAGGAGGGAACCCAAAGATTGGAACTTCCAGTATCAAATATCACAGTAAACTTCTGTGCAGGAGTTCCAATACCAATCTCACCAAAATACTGAGCATCCAAGTAGTTCTTCAGTGCAACAATATCAGTATTAGAGTCTCCAAGATTCCCCTGGAAACGATACTTTTTTATATGAGTTCCCAACACTTCCCCATTTCTGGAGTCAACCTGTCCTGTTGGTTGGTAAACGTGATCCAACTTCTTCTTCTTCAGTTCGATTCTGATCAAGCCATCATTGGGCTCAGAAAGAACTGCAGGAAACACAAGGAGAAGCGCCAACCAAAAGGACCTAAATAGGGCACCCATATTGACAACTGTGAACTTCAGAAAGGGAAAGTCAGCATTAACAAAGTGATAATAATCACAATGATCAAACAAAATAAGAAAGCACTTGATTCAAAAAAGTGTTGGAAAAGATAACATAGTGTAGTGGACTGTATTTTCATCAAAATAGGGAACCCAGTTGAGCTAAAATACTTGACTAATTAACAAGGATTCTATCTTGGAAATTGAACAACAGGGTAAATAATATTCGAGTCGGCAACAAAGAAAAGAACCAAAACTTAGCAGAACCTAACGGCATCATGATATTTCAAACCAAAAACCCAAATTGTAAGTAACCAATACAAAACCAAATTACAAAAGCTAGCATTTCTTAGGTCAACATTATGGAGAAAATAAATAAAACGGATTTTCTTCCTTACATTCTTCCGCAAGAGATAGAACAACGATTAAAGAAGTATAGAGCCCTTGATCCACACTGCAATTTCAAACTACACTACTTCAATATTCAATATCAAACTAAACTATCTACAATCGGAAGTAAATTACGATCAAAACACAGAAGTATAATCGGACAGTAGCCATAATTTTTTTTAATTACAATCGATCACTACAAACGATAAACTCACATACCTGAGAATTTCTTTTTGAATAAACCAGGTTATAACCTGCGACTACCTTCCAATTTAACAGTAAATCATACATATTTACCTCTGATGGGAGAACCATCACACTATGCATAAGGACTGTCCAAACATACAGGATAGTAGTACTCAGGAAAAAAGAGTAAAATTACTAGAAAAAGCTTCTAAACTTTGAGACCAAATAACATGGCCTGCTCCATACCAGACTATTTGGTGCCACCATAATTCACAAAAACCATGCACAAGTCGGATTCATTGTAACATACCTGAGAAATTGATCGGTCGGGAGAGGAAAGAATAAGTGAGGACTGAGAGTCTGAGAAGAAATGTACCGATTAAGCAACCTGGCCAGAAAATATCCAAGTGATAGGGAGAAAGTCCGCTATGCTAGTTCAACCGTTCGATTCGTCATTCGGACCAATCTATCCAATGGTGTAGAATTACATTAACATAAGTGGACCCTACGTAGCCCGATGACACCGTTAAGGAAACTACCGGGAGGTCCAGGACGTTTCTGCTACCAGTCCTTGCCCAACTAACAGTCCAAAGATTAAATTTTAGGGTGTCGACCGTCGTTTTTTGGCATATTTTAATCAAATAATTTGGTTGATTATCTCCATTTTTCAGTTTTTAGTAAAAAAATATGCGATTTTTTTTTTGGAAAAAATCAATAAATCAATTCGATTTCAATTTTTTCAGTTTGTTTGACGGTCGTAAAAATTCCTATAAAGAGTTAAAGGCAACATTGATTGTTTGCTTTTAGCTTGATCAATATTTGTATTAGGGTAATTAATTTCAGTTATTTTATTTTATATACTTAGTTACTGGAGATTTTTTTTGGTCATTAATGGGCCTCTTCACCAACCCTTTTAGGTGGAAAATTGGAGTAATAAAAATTGGGTTATAGGTCCCGTTTGGGAATTTGGAACTGAGTGGGCTCTCAAATATTTGGCAATTGGCATGACAAACTGGCCCAATCAGCTCATTGGGCCTAAGTCTTACAACACTCGAATGGATATCTTAAGAGCTTGTTGAGATTAGCTAAACAAATGCCTAAGATTACAGCCAGGACTAAAAAGATGGTTTTGATTAGATATACATTCGAGCCGATTAATATATTTTTTCCCTAAAAAATCGTAAATGGGTAGTATTAATCTTAACGAATCCAACTATGTATATTTTTTTATTAAAACAAAGATTAAATTAATTTCAATTGAAATATCGAATATTTTAAATTTATATTTGACAGTTTTGAATTGTCATGTGTTTTTCATAATAAAATTAATTTTTATTTCGAATAAAAATTATATGATTGATTTTATACACGATACTACACATTTATATATATTTTTAAAAAAAAATCTAAACCACAAAACGTGTCATGTCAGGCCAAGCAACTGGATACATCCATTCTTGCTTCACGTGTCTGAATATTACAATTTAACCTATGATAGTGTCCAACCCCAAGAAAAGGTTGGGTCAAAAGCGAAAATGCACAAGATCCGTGACGATTAGGGTCTCTAGTGGCTAAAATGACCAGAAGAGACCAAATCCAATACGACAACCAAAAGTCCTCTTCTTCTTTATATGTGTACAACAAATCCCTTAATATAAAAGGTAATTGTCAACGTTGACTCATTGACTGCCATTTGATGCACGAAAACAAAAAAAAAAACTTAAAAATATATATTATCTTCTCATTTTGTCCCTTTCTTTCTAGGTTTGTCTTGATCTTCACGAAATTTTTTGCCCGATTTAAAACCAAATAAAAAAAAAATTATCGAACTCTAACTCAAATTAAATTATTATTCGATATATTTATCCGAATTTAAATCAATCGAAATATAGTCAATTAAATACATTTAAAATTTTAAATTAATTCGATTCTGGACATATAAATATTTCGTAAATACTTTATTTTATTCGACTTTCCGACGTTTTTACCATACCTAACTATACCTTACCGGTTTGCTTTACAATTACACAAAAACAGTGAATTCTGTTTTATTTCTTGTATTTTTCCCTTCCTTTTTGAAATTATGTTGACACGTACAACTGGCAAGAAATTATTCATACGGCAAAAAGGAAATACCAAACCTATGCAACTATGCTTTGCTAAACATCCCACTTTTATCTCTTAATACCTAATCCTAATTCGAACAACCAAGAAAGAAAAAAAAACGAAGAAACCAAATAAAAATCTTTAATTCCCTGGAAAATTTGAATTATTGCTAACTTTGCTGTTGCTGTTGCTGATAGTAATATTGTCATTGCTAGTGCTGGTGGTGGCAAGGCTGGTATTATTATTGTTGTCATTTGGGTGAGCACCACCGATTATTGAAGTGATCGCCGCGGCCAGAGCAGCCGTGAAGGTAGGATCTGCTGTAATGGCAGCGGCAGCCTCGCTTACTGTGTCGGCGAGTGTGGTCTGGTGCATTGCAGGTGCTTGCAGTTGTGCAGGATGGTCCATATCTTGTGACATTTGTAGGCCAGAGAATTTGGATTGGTTATAAAATGTGTGACCAAATATCTGAGGCAGTGGTGATCCATTTGGGAAGGGGAGAAGGAATTGATTTTGTGGCTTTTGGAATTGTAAAGAGTTTGGTGTTTGTGTTAGGTCCAATGTAACAGTAGGAAAAGGGGCTGAAGCTGAGATTGTGGCCATGCTAGAAGAGCATGGAAGGAGAGTCCTGGTTAAGAAGTTTGAGTTCATTAGTCCATCAGCACTTGACATAGAACCCGAGAGCAGCATCTGCGCTGCCGATGTAGTAGTCGATGCCATTGCCATTGCAGCTGGTGGCAAAGGGTGGTTGTGATTTCCCTCATATGTAGTGATTAGTATTGTCCGATCCTCTGCACACCTCTGCACCTGTTTGATAAAAAAATGTCAAAAAAAAAAAATCATTAGCCAACAAGAATAATCAGAAACTGATTGAAAGGAGGCTCACAACATACTTGTTTTCGAACTGGACAACTGTTGGCCATGGTGCATCGATAATAAGCTCGAGGGCATGGATTTCCTTTTGCCATCTTTTGGCCATATTTCCTCCATTGGCATCCATCAGTGATCTGTGAAAATAAAAAGGTGGCAATCAATGAAAAACTAAACACATCAAGGACAATCAAATTAACAAAGTCTTCAATTTTATCCATCAAATTGCATACCAGAGGAGCCTCTGATCTTGCTCTGACGGAAACGCGAGCCTTTCTCATGGTGGCCTCAGTCTGATCATCATTTTTTGAAGAACTGGATTTTGGAACCTTAATAGCACCAAAACCATTATCTGGGCTATCCTCTCTTCCATTAATTCCCCTCTCTTCGCTATTCCCGTTCTTCCTTAATCCGGTCTCTTTCGACGCCACATCTACGTTGTTGTCTCTCGGGTATCCTGACAGGTCCTGGCTCGATGAAGAAAGCGAAGGCTCCACGGCGTCGGTGGCCTGAGAAGCCGGTCCAAGATCCATGAACATTCTTGGCACTTTATTTTCTTCAGCTTTCCCGTCAATTACACCATGCTCTAATTTTCCATTAATGTTATCAGGTTTCTGGTCCTGCTGCTGCATAAGTGTAACTAAATGCATCTGCAGAGCGTTGTAGTTACTCGTCACCTGGCTCAAAACGTCCCTTAAACGTTGATTCTCTGCGTTCATACGCTGAAGCTCAGCTTGAAGAACAGCCATCTGAAAATCAACGAATATTCCAGTAAGACAAAATAATTCAAGAACACCCTGCAGACAGTAATCAACCCAATTTTGATTCAATTCTAACCTCGCTTTTTACTCTCTTGTCTTCCATGTTGGATGAAATTCCATCATCCACCACAGACTGATCACTACTCGTATTCGTAGTAAGAAGATTCAATCCAATCTGTATCACAGAAAGAAAACAACAGATTAATTGAATAACAATAACAAACTTGAATAATACCAATGTCGAAATGCATCACTCACGTTTATATTCAACTCTAATCCGGCAAGATTCTCGGCGTCCTTTTTCACACCGTCAACGTCGGCATCAACAGGATTGTGGTCCTGTTTTTTCTCGGGGAAGAAATCCATCTCGGTCCTTTTATCATCGGAGCAGTTGAGATTGAGTGGGATTTGGATGGTGGTTGGAAGAGACCGATCAGCGGCGCCGGCGTCCATGAGTTGCCACTCGAGGTGTTTGATGTTGTTGGCGTGAGTGCATTCAGAATCGTGTTGGATTGGGTTTAGTGGGAACAAGTACCGTATCGGATCTGAATCAAAGGAGAGTCCACCACCTTTGGCCATAAATCATTAATCAAAGAGATATAAAGAAAGAGAGAAGGAGCGGTGCAGTCTGCAGTGCATGTGCAATAGACTCGGCAATAAAAGAGGGGTTGAGACTTTACAATGGAAGACTGATGACTAGCATTAGTGTTTTTCTTTAATAAATATTGGGGTGGGAGTTCGAACTTGAATTTTGAAAATTACATATTAATTAATTTATCTATAGAATTATTCGAGATTCGTAATATTTTATCAATTGAATTATCCGAGATTCAGACCCCCCAAACTATCAGGTATGTGCAAATACCCCCCTGAACTAACGAAAATGGCAAACAGACCCCCAGAATTGAGTTGACCGTTAAAGATAACGGTCAACTCTACTAAACTAACAGTAATTTAACGTTAATTCGAATATTAAACCAAATAAAATGATTAACATTAAAATAATATTATTTTATGAATAATTACAGATAAAAACTATTGAAGAGGCGGGAGTGTGAGTGGCTTTTGTTTCATACATTTCTCTCACCCAGGGTTTCGAAATTTCAGAGAGGGGGAGCTTGAGAGAGGTCATCACGAGCTTCATAGAGGCCATCACGAGCTTCATAGAGGCGATCAACCATGTCAGGTGAGAAAAGTGATATCTCGTCCTCTGTTTTTTCCCTATTAGTTGTGTTGTGATTGATTCCTTGTGAGACATTGATAGAGGGTTATGTCGTTAGGCATGGATTTCATGTTTTCTTGGTTGCATTTCGTGTTTCTTTGTTTATTTTCGGCTTCGATTGAGAACAGGGATTGTGTTTTATGGGTTGCGTTTTTATGTTGATCTTGAATACGAACTGAATCTATGTTTCTTGAAACACAATTCTATTGGGAGTAAAATTAGCATAGGCACCTGATGCAGTGATTTTAGTGTTGGAAAGTTCAGCATGTGGCAGTGGACTTTGAGGGGCCATAACTCTCAGCTAGGTTGGAGTTACAGAGCGCATAATATGTTTTCGGAAAGGGAAATTCGTGCTCTACACATTTTACGAGGACTTTGTCCTCGTACCAGCTTGTCCTGGATCCTAATTCTTTTGTTTAAGCTGTCTGCGCGGCGTTTTAGTTTTCCTGTGCGCTATTTAATTGGTTTCTTAGTTTATTTCTAGTTTCTTTATGCCATCTGATAAAGTTCATTGCTTGAATGGTCTACAGAAAATGAAAGTGATTACATGGAAGATAGTGAATCATCATTGGAAGGCTGGAGTGATCACAGTGACTATGAAGAGGACGCTGCAGTGCAAAGGCAAATGATGATAGACGTCAGAGAAGAGGGCAAGAGATTGATTGGAATTGACTCATGGGATTTACCTGGTAATGCCGATTCTGAATATTATGATTCTGATGAGATTGGGAGTATTGTTGGTAGTGACAATGAACAAGAAAGAGGTCCGAGACATCCTAAATTTAACCAAAATACTGACATGCATAGTCGAATTCAATTCAGTGTAGGGATGAAGTTTGATTATGTTGAGACATTTAGGAAGGCACTAGTTGAGTTTAGTGTACAACAAGGGAAGGGATACAAATATAAGAAGAATGATAGGAGCAAAGTAGAGGCTATATGTGAAGGTCATGCCAATTGCAAATGGAGGATTTATGCATCTAAGAGTAGGGATGGAGCTTCATTTCAGGTGAAGACCTATGAACCAAATCATCATGATGAGTGTCGTAGGAATTATGATGGGAAGAGGGTGTCAAGTGATTGGTTAGCATTGAAGTATGTTGAGAACTTTAGGGACTGTCCATCTTGGAGTCCAGTTGCTCTAAAGAGGGCTGTACACAGAGATCACAACTTACAGATAACTAGGGACAAAGCTTATAGGGCAAAGATTAAAGCTTTAAAGATGATTTATGGTGATGAGAAGGAGCAGTATGGGCAGCTATGGAAATATGTCGATGCTCTAAAATTGTCTAACCCTGGCAGTACAGTTGAGTTAGAGAGTGATGGTGGAATGTTCTTGAGATTGTATGTGTGTCTTGCACCTTGTAGGAGGAACTTTGTTGAAGCGTGTAGACCTGTAATTGGGCTTGATGGATGCCACTTGAAGACTAAATATGGAGGACAGTTATTGACTGCTGTTGGCAAGGATGCAAATGACAGTTTAGTTCCAATTGCTTGGGCAATTGTAGATGTGGAGAATAAGAAAAATTGGGAGTGGTTCTTGGGTTTGTTGTACACTGACATTGGGGATCATGTTAGGTGGACATTCATGTCTGATCAACAGAAGGGTCTTATTGAGGCAATGAAGTTGGTTATGCCTATGGCTGTTCATAGGTTTTGCTTGAGGCATATGTATGCCAACTTCAAGAAGCAATTCCCTGGAGTTGCATTGAGAGATGCAATGTGGAATGCATCTAGGGCAACTAGAGAAGCTGAATTTGAGATAATTATGAAAGGTTTATTGACATTGAACAAGGATGCACATGATTGGTTGTCTGCCAAAGAAAGGCAATGGTGGTGTAGACACACACATAACCCTAACATAAAGTGTGACATGTTAGTGAATAACATCTCTGAATCATTCAACTCCTTCATTAAAGAGGCAAGAGACAAACCAGTGATAACCATGCTTGAATGGATTAGGAGGCTGCTGATGACAAGAATACATGAGAAGAGACAGATTATGGAGAAGCATGAGGGCGCTGTTTGCCCAAGAATTATGAAGAAGCTGAAAAAAACCATTGAGCATGCCATTCATTATGACTGCATACATGGTGGTGACAGGAAATTTGAAGTGAGACATGTACATGGCAGCCAGAATGTAGTAGACCTTAGGGCATTCACCTGCAGTTGTAGGAGGTGGGATCTCTCTGGTATCCCATGTGCCCATGCCATATGTGCAATTCTGTTTGATGGAGGCTCTCCTGAAGCATATGTGAGCCATGTATACACTAAAGCCCAATGTTTGAAGGCTTATTCTCATTACATCAATCCAATGCCAGGAGAAGAACAATGGCCAGCTAGTAACTACCCTATTCTAGCACCTCCAGTGTACAAGGCAAAGCCTGGAAGACCAAAGAAGGCAAGAACTAGAGACTCGGATGAACCACAAGCAGCAGCACATGCAGGACATATGAGCAGGAAAGGAAGCCAATTAAGATGTAGAAAATGTTCCAAAACAGGACACAATGTCAGAACATGTCCTGCTCTGGCTACAGCAAGACAAGAATCATTTGAGGTTAGTTTCATTGCTTTGAATTGTTTAATTTTTTTTAAATATTAGACTTGAAATTATTCTTCTTGCCATGATGAATGCAGGATAATTTGTCACAAGCTTCCTATGATAATTTCTCACAAGTTGGCCAGTCAAGCACCTCTACCTCTGTCCTGTCACAAGTTGGCCAGTCGAGCACCCCTTCAGAAATGCAAGCTCCAGCACCTACTGTCAGAGCAGCAGCAGCAGTAGAAGTAGCAGCAACTGGTGCTTCAGGATTGAAGCCTTTTGTTCCACCAAGGTCAAGAACAAAATCTCCAATTAAAATCTTTCAAGAAAACCCCAGAAAAGGACCTCTTCGCTCTAAGATCCCTATTGTCAGACCTTCAACGAGACTGAGCTGAAGATCAACATCATCCTTTTTGTCTTCATAGTTGGATAGGATTTGATAACTTCATTGCTATGTATGTTACTGTTTGTTTTTTGACATGAGATTGTTCTTATGTTTTGATTTTCAAGACTGTGACAGTATATTTCCGGACATGATTATTGTTGTTGTTGTTCTGAATTTGGTCATTTTATGTTTTGTGCAAATAGCCCCCTATAGTTTCTGTTTTGTGCGAATAGCCCCCCAATGTATTGGCAGTTATTTCTGTTTTTAATCAGGTTTAGTAGAGTTGACCGTTATCTTTAACGGTCAACTCAATTCTGGGGGTCTGTTTGCCATTTTCGTTAGTTCAGGGGGGTATTTACACATACCTGATAGTTTGGGGGGCTCTGGGCATATTTCCCTTTTTTTTTCTCTTCTCCTGTTCTTCAAACAAACAAGCCAGCGGCATATTGACAATATTGATGAAGCATGTCTGTTTCGTGACGGGTGGAACCGTGGAAATCTTGTGTGGGACCAGTTAATAGGTGGGGTCTATGCGAGACTAAGTGGGCCCCTTTTTAGTGTTCTCCTTGTCGGAAAAAAAGAGTAGGGGGTGTGTGATTCACGCGTTCCAAAAATTCACCGCCCCGATTGGGCCGGCATGAAAAAGGTTGCCCCAGTCAACGGTCCCGATGGTCCGGACCTTGGGCCCACTACTCTTCATAGAGTTAAACGATCCTGATGGAGCCCACTCTTGTGATTTTGACACGTAGGACGAGTGGGATCGGTGTGGAACGACTCTATCGCCTCGTGGTAGACCCAATAATTTGGGGTTCAAAGCAATTTTTATTTGGATCAAGGGGATAATGTTGAATCTAACCACACACACATTGATACAATTTTCTACCGCAAACTAAATAAAATAAAGAGAAAAAGAAAAAAAACGTGAAAGATTTACGTGATTGAATAAGAGTGTCTACGTTCACGAAATTCATGATTTTTTCATTATGAGAATTTGAGTGTATACAATTAAATTAGAATTTTTTTTTTCATAGCAAGTTTCACGGACGCCCAATTTTTTCCTTTTACTTGGCTCGTAAAATTGGTTAGTAATTCAAGCACAAACTCGTCAATAAATATTGTCCATTTTAAGTCATAAGCTTGCACAAATTTATTCTTAAGGCGTCTCTCTTCGGTAATATTGAAAAACACATTTATCGCGAGAGGTGTAGTTCCCGTGACTTTAATCATCTCCAGTAGCTTCAAAAAGACATCTCGTGAGTGACTTTTTCTACATGCATGTTTAAAAGGGCGTGAACATAATGAGACCTTCTGTTGCTTTCGTACGTACGTGGAAGATTGCAAATTGCAGAGAAAAAAAAGGAGGGGAGAAATGGAAATGTGTTGTTTAATATTCTACCTTAATTATAGAGAATTTGGTTCAAAGAAATCTACTTACGACAAGACCAGAAGAAGGAACAAAAGGTGGGCGTGGGCGCTCAGAAACTGTGTGGGAAGCGACAGGACTAAAACGTGGTTAAACTATTTGAGAAACGTGATTGGAGTGTATTTTTATATGGAAGATTAAGAGTGTGGATGACATTCGTTTGAAGATTATGTCGATCAAAAAGTAATAGAGAGAAGGTATATTGATGGCAATCACACCATTGGATATGTTATATGAAATATGCACATAGAGGAATCAATAATTTTTCCAACTAATCATTTTTGCCCTCTCTACTCACAGTACCCTAATTGTTTGTTTTAATTGATTAATCTTGCTTGTTAATTTTTCTCTATGTTAATTACGTGCTTCTTCTATGTTCATTAAGACTATGCCTGTCATGAGAGTTGGAAAGTGTTGAATTGAGAGATGTTCGCATCAAACATGATTCAGAGGGGTTTGGGCTCCCAACCCCTCCCCCAAGCTAGCATAGTTTAAGAATTTATTTATTTGGTTTCGTGTTCATGATTGAAGTGCCATTTAGAGGCAGTTAGTGCTACTTAGGATTTATTAATCTCGTCGTCTTCAATGAAAGTGAAATATGTATCTTTTCATTCAGTTATCGTTGATTATTCATCACACGAGTTTTTCTGATGTGTTTCAGTAACAAATATTTGGCATGCACTATGATTGGGCTCCTATTTCATATATATGGAAATCAATTTTTGTTGATGAAAAGGAATCCAAGAACCCAAATTCAAATATTTCAATACATGTGTGTTTTTTGTTTGCTTAGTCTATCCTGATTCATCGTGAATGACAATGTTGTGTACCATCCAATGTTTGCAATTTTCTAAATTGTTTTCATGACGCTTATACGCTGAGGCTTATAAGCTAAGCTTATTTTTGTACATCAATTTATACTCTCTCAGCAGATGATGAAATGTTGGGTTTACTTCTTTAAAAATAAATTAATTGCGCAACATTTTATACTTTGTGTTCACATACAAAGGTCAAGTAAGCAATCCATTGGCCAAAATTTTGTATAATTTTCATGTCTTATTTTCTCATGATTTTTGAATTTTTTATGGTCCACTTTTGGTGAACATATCCTAATCATAATGATATATTTCGAAGGCTTGGAGTTAATTATATTTCACATGCCGACCAATCTCTCTCATCAAGTCCTCTTTCTGACTCGTTAATTTGTTCTAATAAACTCCATAATAAAGTTTATATAATTTAATAAATGAACTGAGATTATGATGACGTTTAGAACATCAAAACTATACACACACAAGCAGTAAACAAAACTGAGAAAGTTGACGATATGATTATACAAAGGAAAACATATATTAAATTGAATTAGTTTTGGGGACCGCCTGAGAAAGCAAGATACTTTTTACACCCAATTCGATCTCCTTCATCTTTGTTTAAGCAGCACCGTTTTATATCTCAGGCTTAAGATCTCAGGTATCCCATTTTAATGTGGCAAGCTGATGTGGCAAGCTGATTGAGATTGTACACACATATACACTTTCTCTCACACACATATACACTCTCTCTCACATTCTCACATATTCTCTCTCACACACATATTTTCTCTCTCTCTTACACATCGTTTCTCTCTCCACTTTAACGGCATCTTCGCCGTCCGACCAGCGTTCCGACCGCCGCTAGTCTCAAAAGAATCGCCACTTCCGGTAGACCAAAGCTCAGTCCAAGATCGGTCTTTAAAACCATTGTAGCAGTTGGAAAATCACCAAGGACGAAGATGTCATCTACCACTTCAATCGCCAGATCTGGTTGTTTCCGGCAACGTTTCGACAATCCGCACCACATATGTGTTCTCGGAATAGAGGAGCACCAGATCCATCAAAGTTTTGGCCAAAACACCACCGAGAAATTTTTGACCCGGTTATGCCTTCATTTTTGTATTTTTTTCATCTTCATTCTTCATTTGTATTTCACTGATATTCAAACTTCTGTCAAATGGAGGTTTTTGTATGTATTAGTTCAAAGAAATGTATTGATTTGAGACAAATGGGTTGTTGTATGTTTATTTGAATGTGTTGTGTGTTATTCCATTGTAAACCTGAAATATGTATTGATTTGAGACAATTGGGTTCATGGTATACGTTTATTTCATTGTGTTGTGTATTATTCCATTGTAATTCACAATTTATTTATAGCAATAATTCATTGTAATCCAAAATTCGTTTCAAAAATAATGGAATAAATAATCTCAGATATCATAATTTTATAAAACACAATGAATTTCATTGTTTTTATTGTGGGTATGTTGATATGTTATTTCATTGCGTGTATGCTATTCCATTGTGGATATGTTATTCCATTGTGGATATGTTATTCCATTGTGTTTTGCATATTATTCCATTGTGTTTTATACGTTATTCCATTGTGTGTATGCTATTCAATTATGGATATGTTATTTCATTGTGTTTTTCGTATTATTTCATTGTGTTTTATCTGTTATTTCATTACGTGTATGCTATTCCATTGTGGGTATGTTATTCCATTGTGTTTTGCGTATTATTCCATTGTGTTTTATATGTTATTCCATTGCGTGTGTGTTATTCTCTTGTGTTATGTTATTCCATTGTGTTTTACGTATTATTTCATTGTGTGTATGTTATTCCGTTGTATTTTATATGTTATCCCATTGCGTGTGTTATTCCCTTGTTTATATTTTATTTCAGTGTTTTATGTGTTAGTTAATATCATTGTAGCAAAACAATGGAATAACGCTTGAGCTGATAAAACATATCGACAATAGATATTGTTAGAAAGAGTTTCACACACTGATTCCGAATATATAATTTTTTCGAAAATTTAACATGTATTTTAGGAGATAAATCATTTTGAAATTCTATTTTTTTGAAAAAAATGAAAGTTCAGGTGAGAGAATGTTGCTTTGGTTGCCACACCTCTCTCAAAATTCAAATTTTTCTAAGTTAATATGTATATATGTCTCATAGATTCAAATTTGCCAAATCATATTGTCCAGTCAGCATGCCACATATGAAATGGGATACCATGGGACCTTTAGCCATGGGATCTATATCATTTTCCTTGTTTAAGTGTGAGTGATTGTAAGACTATTCTGGCTGAGTTATTAAACTATGATGTTCAATTTGCTAAAGCAGCTAAACGATTAGCGTATCGAGTTGTCCATAGTCTAGCTAGGACGACGTTTTCCCTGTATGATTGTATGAAGCGGCATGTAGAGCCTCATCCTTTTGTTGTCAAGGCTTTTTGTTGGATTCAATTTTTTAAATGAAAGAATTACTTATTCTAAACAAATATATATATATATATATATATATATATATATATATATATATATATATATATATATATTTCCTATTAAAAGCGACTGAATACGCAACCAAAGGCCGAAATAATCAACAAAATGATTTGGCCAAAAATATGTTAAAAAATGGATCAAAATCGATGAAAGACGCCCTATAAAATAAATAATAGGAAAAAAGTCGATCACTCTAAGTCTAAAATTTCTATCTACTTAATTAACTGTGATGTCAGAAGTTTAGAATTAGTTGAAGTAGTGGTATTGAAAGGGCGAACGTCTCTATATGTATCTTATATACCAATCGTCAAACCTAACTTGATCATGACCTTAACACTTGCTGGAGTCTCTGGACAACTCAACTTCAAATTCTTAAACGCAGCCCAAGTGCAGCTGAGCTGGCAGAGTAGATGCACCCACCATTCCTCACGGCCGGGTTCAAATTCCCTGCTCTAAGTGGGACTATCATAGGGAGAAAAAAAAATTAGAAACTTCAAATTCTTGTAACATACTAACATGTAGTACTTTCATTCAATGCAAACTTTTTCTAGTCTTTATAGAGAGCCGTTGTTAGGGTCAGGGATGTAGATAGGACTTAGATTGAAAGGGAATCCCATTGCTCTCAAAAAAAAATTTAACTATTTTTCATGTTGTTTGTTAGTATCCAGTAAATATAACTTGATCAACATTTCAAAAAATTTAACTATTTATGTCATTTGTTAACATCCAGTAAATATAACTTGATCTGTAAATTTTTTTTTTGAATTATTTATATGTCGATGCTGTCTGATTATGTTGTATTTGATGAATTTGAGGGAGACGAGAGTGATGTTGGAATAATTATGTTTATACCAATTGACCCTATAATAACTTTTGATCAAATTTATTCAAAAACCATTTAAAAATAAATAAATATATATATATATATATATATATATATATAACTAAGACTAGACCGGAGTTTGAATAATAAAAAAAAGGTAAAAAAATTATAAAAGGGAAAAAAATTTGAGATAGGAGGTGAACTTTGAGTGAAAAATACAAAATAATTATAAAAGACGAAAAAAAACCTAAGACTGATATTGCTGGAAAGATTCGAAGTTTGGTTGTGCAACGATATGGACATTCACTTAGCCCTTGCTTGGGAGAGGCGTTGGAAGAGGTTCGCGAACAAGCGAATCACTCCGAACTCTTACTCGGATGTCTTACTTTTCCCAACTCCTTCAAATGAGGAGTTGCGAAGTGTTCACTCACATTAAAAGCTCACAACTCCTCTCAACCCTTCTCATACCAAGTAAGAGTTCACTTTTATGAACCTCTCTCAACCGTACCCCTCCCAATCCCTCTCACACAACCATAACCTTACTTTATGCACCAACGAGTCTTTGATTTGGATGCATATATAGCATCGATCATTAAATAGGACACAAGACTACCGATGGGGTTAATAATAGATTTACCTTATGACCGACCACTCACATGTTCAGCTAGAGTTACCTGATGAAGTCAGCAAAAATCACCTTGAACTTTTATGAAAAGGCCAGCTTCATTTTTCCTGGTCTTTCTCCCATATTTCAACACTAGACAGAATTTAGAGACATTATAAATCAAAACTGAGGGCAAAGACTGAGAAGACAATAGAGGAAGCAATAATGAATACCTGGAGTTTGAATTGACAAACAAAACCAGAAAACGTGCAATACTGAGACTAGAAAGAATGTCATTCATAACTTAAGTGCATCTTATGATGAACGTAAGTCTCTAAAATTTGACAATTCAAGGGCAATGCATTTTCTCCATCAAGTGTCAATCCATAAATCTCTCATTTCATTTAAGCTAGCATGGCAAGAAAACACATGACATCACAGGTTAGCACTGGCAATCAACAAGCACAGATTGTTGTCCGCACACACCATTTCCATAATTTGTGTCAAAAAATTTAAAATAAAAACCAATAGTAAGAAAATGAGAAGTAATCAATAACTGTTGACTACAATTGTGTACATAATACAGATACCAATTATGCACAGAATATAGGACACCACGATAGATCAACTTAAGAATCACCAGATAGGGAAAAAGGACTCAACCACAAATACTCCGATTTCAGTAGGGAAAAACAAGCAAATATTAAAAGGAAGTAAATAATATTCGCCAACCAACCATGCAAAGAATTACATAAGGACTAGGTCACTTGACTCATTAGAAATATCACCAAGTGCAAACTAAAAAGTTGCATTCTCACACACTATGGAAGAACATACTTAAAAGGTATGTTCATGGACAATAACCGGTCAAGATTTAATGTGGCTAAAAGGCCTAAGAAGGGTTTATCAAACTAGGAAATATTTTAAGCAGACAAGTATTTGCTCATCCATGACTGGAAACGTGACCATGCTAGTTGTACAGCAGCTTCATCCTCATCAGGCATTCCCATGCCCTTCCTTCTATTCACACCTTCTGGAGATCTGTTCATGAAAGCATGTGCATTGCCTGGATATACATGCACCTCATAAGGAATTCCTGATACTTTCAGTTTTTCCTCTAGAGCTTTAGCAGCCTATAAATCCAACAGGGAAGCGGGTAAATGTTACTACTTGCGCAAACATCTACCGAATAAAACACTCATGCAGTAGCATATGCGATTAGTATAAACAAGCAGGTCTTAAATTTTAGCAAATTGACAATAATTGAAACATTAAGTCGACACTACAAACTTTGAACCCCTTCTTTGCAGATTTTCTAGGTCTCTTACACCTCAAAACATCATCATCACTATACTATCATCCGGTTAATATGTCCAGAGAGGCAACCTTAACAACAGTTTTACACACCTGAAGCAAAAAACTGGCCTCAGCTTTTGCAAAGCGACATGATTGGCATTGTATACCAAAGAAAGTGTAGATGTGAGATGGTGGGGTGAAGAGGTTGAACAAATAGAATTTGAGATAGAGACAACAAAATTATAGGAAAAGCAAAAATAAACAAGACAAACTCTAGTAACAAAACAATGCAATTTCAATATTCATTGAGCGTGTAGATAGAGAGACAGAAACCTCTTGTTAAGATAATTTTATCAATAAAATGATATCAGTTTCAAATTGATGCCTAAAATATTAAATGTGAAATTTCTAGTTGATGGTCCTTCATAGATGCATAATTGATTTTTATTGAAAATAGTTTTATGCTCCCTGTTTTGCAGCACAAAAACTTCCACCCAAATTTAAAGAAAAAGACCTTGTCTTCGAGTCATTTTCAGGCACTCAATGGTATAGAAGGGCACATTTGCTTACAATGATGAAAAGGTAGTTTATACTCCTTTTTTCCCCACTTTAAAGCATAGAACATTTCAACCCATAGTGGTTGCCATAACTTGCCAATGAAACCCTGCCATTCTAGTAGTTCATGGTAGGGCTTCGTTGGCAACTGCAAATGTTCGAGGACTTAAAATTATATGACATTGCCAATTCTCTCTTCTTTTTTTTTTGCAAAGTATGATTTTTTTTGTTTCTTATTGACTTATCTTCACATGTTATACCTAGCTCCAGAAAAATACAGACAGTTTTATCCTTTAAAATTTTAAATTAACTGTTTTCCAGACAACAAGCAGAGCCTTAACACTCACTTAATGTTTCAACATTATGCAAGTAATTACACTCAATAAGTATACCAACTCAAGGTCAGAATTGAACAAGTCAGCTAAGGAGAAAGCAATTACAGAGAAACAAAAGAAAACATTATTGATGGATTCCAATGAAGAGTCCAAAAGAAATGATGTACCGTAACATCTGAAAAGCCAACAATGGTATCAAGCTCTCCAAAATGAGCCTGCACAGGGGCCTTGGCTTTGGCAGGGTCAGCCAACTCTGATGATGGAACCCCATAAAATGCAACAACGGCATCAACATCAGGCACCAAAACAGAACTAGCAATAGAGAGAGCACCCCCCATGCAAAATCCAGTTACACCGACCTATTGCCATGAAGCATGAAGTACTTATTAGAATGCAATATGAACTGATTATATTATTTACAATTTCATTGATAATCGGAAAATCAAAAAAGAATAGAAAAAAAGTAGGGCACCACTTGACAATAGACTAGGAGTCCATCAATTATATAAAAAATTTAATCGTACAAACTGGTTTCAACTGGTGAAAGCTTGTGACCAAAATTTACTGTTGGAAATTGTGAACTCATGAAGTGGACAAGGCACAAGATGATCTAGATGTCACTGTGCAATTTTTACTTGGATCTACGCTTCAATCATGTACAGATCTACATTTGTTTTAAATAAGTTTTGATGCTATGCCTACTTATCTGATATCTGTCCCAAAATACAAACCAGTAACCTATCTACACTCAAATTAAGATAAAATATTTATATTTACTAGGATAGCCATGATGCGTTGTATCCAGCTTCTAATGAATTCCTTTATGTACATATCAGCATTATTTTAATCATATACTCCCAACAATGATCATAGTTGAACGCCAAAATAGCGTTTAAATAAAAATCTCAACAATTGAAAACTTGAAATTAATCTAAGGCACTAGAAAATTGAGTCAATTCTCTAAAAAGTAAACAATCAGTCAATCACATTTAAGCAAGCATGTGATGATCAATGACTTCTTAGAAATCATTCATAGCAACATGATAGGAAACAACATCAATTTAGACAGATGAAATACCTTCTTTGAACCATTCTCCTTGAGCCACTTCACAGAAGCACCGATATCCTTAACAGCACCTTGCCAATCAAGACCTTCCATCAGATGTTGCGCTTCCGCCACATCCAAACCTACCTTCCCTCGGTACAGACTGACCGAAATAGCACACAAAAGTAAAGATCATGTAAATAAACTAAAATCATACAATCATTCCTCAAAATATTCAAAAAGGAAAGAAATTGATACTTACTCCGGAATAAGAGCTTTGAAACCAGGTTCCAGCTGAGAGATTTTGACCGCATGGTTCTTGATTTCGAAGTCCACACCCCACCACTCTTGGAGAACCACAATTCCTGGAGCATCGTCTTTGCCAACGACGTACGCATCGAATTTCTGTTCAATTGCGAAATATATAGATAAAAAATCGCGGAATCTTAATCAAAATGTAGAACGGATTAACACGGAGAAATTAAGAGAAAGTCGTCACCGTATCCTCTCGCTGAATCTGGATTTTCTTGAAAGGAGAGGAGGCGGAGTTAGCCATCGAACGGACTGAGAAACGGGAACCGAAGGCGGAGGGAGAGAGTTTCAAAGCAAGAGATAATGAAGCGTGCCTATGGAGAGGTCCGGTGAAGATTCTGGAAACCGATGATGATACAAGAGTTGCTAGCATGACTTTTGAACTTGAAACCCCACTTCACTGCGTTTATAGAAAACAGAAATGTTGCCGAGTAAGAAATCTTTTAAAAACGGCGCCGTCTTACCGAATTATGAGATGCTGCCAGGTAAAAAAAAAAACTACTTTTTGAAACGGCGCAGTCTCAACAAATTATGAGTAGGAGCGACAAAACTCTCTGACCGATTTTTTTATTTATATAAAATTAAATTTGGATAGATGTCTGAAATTTGGGTTGAAATATAAAAATTTTGTCCAGTTTAAAATTAATTTTGAGTGTAAATATAAAAAAGTTATCTAATTTAATTGTCCGGACCCTGGTCTAGAATGAATTATTATTTGATTTAATTGTTTGAATTTTAATCAATTTATCCATAATCAATTAAGTAAGTTTAAAAATTTAAATCAATATATGTCGAGACATAAATATTTTGCAAACACATTCTTTTGTCTGACCCAAAAATCTATTGGAGATGGACCTTTTT
Source organism: Euonymus europaeus (assembly GCA_963580455.1). Lineage (NCBI taxonomy): Eukaryota > Viridiplantae > Streptophyta > Magnoliopsida > Celastrales > Celastraceae > Euonymus > Euonymus europaeus. Next base: position 3,279,534 of record OY756964.1, read on the forward strand.
TGCACCCTAATTATGACTTATGAGGTGCGTTATGATATTGTCTGACCTTTTTACGTGTTCAGACTCGAGAAGGGTTTTAAAATAATTGAAGAAACAACTAATCTCAAAACTCATGACTAATGACTTGGGTACTTGTGTCATAATGCTTATCTGCGTATCTTCTCTGAAAATGGGGGTTGACATTAATTTGACTGTAATTAGTCGTAATTACTTCCCAAATCATATTTTTAGAATTTTTTTTGTGTTATTAGTATTTAGGGGTTAAGATTTAGGTTCAGAATGTAGGGTTTAAGGATTTCATTATAGGATTTATGATTGTTTTTATTCTTTCAAAATCAATTATATAATAACAATAAAATCACTAAAATATTAAAATATATAGAAAGAAGTTAAGAAAAATATTCATTTGAAGGGCTTTGAAAGGTAATTACACCTAGAGCAATCATATCCTCAATAATCAAATATATAGAAAGAAGTTAAGAAAAATTGCCATTTGAAGGGATTTAGAGGATAATAACAACTAGAGTAATTATAGCCCCAATACCACCTTTCTCCAACGTTTCCTAGAACACCAAAACCAAGTCAAGCAAATACATTTTCGCCTAATCACCGACTCTCACCTCCTCAACAATACAAGCAGTCCATCAAACCCAAAATGGAAAAGCACCCCTTTTACAACACTTTGATAAGAGCCCGTTTTGGCTTTGGACACACCAGACCCTTCACTTCTTCACTGGCATGCTCCATCACAAATGTCCCAACCAACAGCCGCACCTTCCCTTGCCCTATTCAGAGTCGCATCACCCTCACGTTCCTTGGCCTCTCTTGATGTAGGACATATTGCGGAGAATTTCTTTAGAAAGTTTGATCGCCAATTCGTCGTGAACAAAATTGGACCTGATCCACTTTTCAAATAAAGTGGATACCAGACAACATTGGACTTAGTGAAAGATCCAATCAATTGTGACCACATCATAGCCCAGTTCACTTTTCGGCTTAGGAGACCCAAAGCCCAACAGAAAGGCTCGAAGATCATAGACCTCAGCTCTCCCGAACTAAAGTTCGCTCCACAGAGACCATGGAGCTCCCCATAGCTCAACTGCCTTGTTAAGACCTCGCCAGGAGGTACGTTCATTTTACCGAGGCAGACAGTCTGACACACTTGTCAGACTCCAGATACCATCTCTTTTACCCAAATTTTGTATTTTAATTTAATGTTTTCTGTTACTTTTGGGTCATAAACCACCTTCTTGCTTGACCTTATGTAAAGTAGGCATTGCCTCATATTGAACCTTTCACGTAAGTGTTAGACCGTCTGCTCAACAATAAAAGACTATAAAATCCTTACTAAAGTTAATAATTTTAAACACTATAAATAACTTTTTTCTCCTCCGAGGAAGGGGATGCAAATTTGAAACTAACATGAATATTAACAAAAACTCTCTCAACTCTTTCAGCTAAAACACTCCTAAATATCGTTATTTCTTTCCCGGTCTCTACCACGGTCACCGCCTTTTCATCAATTGAACTAACTTGATCATTGGAGCCCCGACCTGTCCCCCAAATCCATTTCTTGAATTTTTGGCTATTAATTTTACGTTTAAGTATTTTGGTATTTTCATCTTATACCTATTTAGGGTTACTTAGGACACTTTTCTATGGGATTTTGATATATGATTTTTGAGAGTTTTCTAAGCAGTTCGGAGTTTTGGTGACAAATCATCGTGAACGATTTGTTGGATTTTTTATTCTAGTTTTCGGACTACGTCATCCCTCATTGGATCATCTCTCCACACCCATATCATGCGACCCTTTTATACAAACTTCATTGATTTGTCTTTATTCTGATATTTGTGGTATAATCAATGCACGCAAAGTGTTCGACGAAATTTGCGTTCCCGTGAGTTGTTGAATTTAACGCAATGCTTGGTCTTGGAAAGAATGAGTAGATGGGTTCTGCTGTTTTTCTCTTTGAGACCATGAGGAAGAGAGATGTGGTTTCTTTGACGAGTGTCATAAATGGGTTTGCGAGGAATGACCATTTTGGTGAGGCAATTCGGTTTTTTGAGAAGATGATACGGCATGAGGATGTAAAGGATTGTTTAGCCAAACCAAATGAAGCTACATATATATTCCTGTGCTAAGTTAGACAATGCAGGAACTTCTTATTTTGGAAAGGAAATGCATGGATATATTACAGGAATGAGGTTTCTTTGACTGTTTTCGTGGGGACGGCATTGATAGATTTATATGGAAAGTCTGGTCTCTTGAACATAGCCATCAAAGTTTTCGAGGAGATGGTTGTCTAAGAGGTTTGCTCTTGGAATACAATAATTTATTCGCTAGCTTGCAACAGTAGAGAGACCCAAACTTTGGAGATGTTTGAGAGTATGAAGAGTAATGGGCTCCACCCAAATGAGGTTACTTTTGTTGGTGTTCTTTACTGCCTATGCTCGTGCTAAATTGGTAGAGTTAGGCTTGGAAATGTTTCAATCAATGTCCATTAAATTGGCAGTTGTTCCAGTAATGGAGCACTATGGGTGTGGTGGATCTTTTGGGCAGGGTAGGGCCACTGAGGGAGGCAAGCGAGTTTATAAGTAGAAAATGCATTTTGAACCCGATGCTTCAGTTTGGGGAGCTCTATTGGGTTCTTGTAAGATTCATGGAGCCGTCATGCTTGGAAATGATGTAGGAAAAGAATGCTGGAGCTGCAGCGCTTGCACTGTGGGCAGTATGTGGCATCATCACACACATTAATGCTGGAGCGGATAGATGGGTTCAAGGCTTCACGCTGCAGATTTAAGGCAAGCATTGACGAAGTTTGGAATAAAAAAGATTCCTGCCTAAAGTTCGATCAATTCTTTGAAACTATGTGGGGTTGGCTCTTGTTCGGTGGTCTATTCTGTGGGATGGTAGATTGCTTGATGCTCATCAATTTTGTTCTTAAAGTTCTCATGGTGCAACATTGTGAATTATGGCTAGATGGGGATGACTAGCATAGCATGTGCTGACAAATCGTAAGGCGGGAAAATTACTGACGTTTTGGTGGAGAACTTGCTTCTCTATGAATGCGAAGTATACATCATTATCTGCAGTGTGGAGAGGAGTTGGAGCAACCTTATCACTAAGCCAAAGGTCTAATCTTGATTAATATATTATGTACATATTAGTAGTTTTTTGTTTTTTTCACTCCTTTGTTCATTTTCTTCCCATTCTTGCCCAAAAAAAGACTGCAGTCAGCCTTTGTTGTTGTATGTTTATGCTAGCTAAAATCAATTCAAGAGGAATTCATTTATCTTAGCCTAGAACTTGTGAGTTGTGTATATGCCCAGTCCTGGTAGTACTGATGATACTGTGTAATATTCCAGTCAATCACCTAGTTAACAAAATATATCAATAGCAAACGAATTGACTAAGAACTCTATGAACAAAAATAAAACTCCCTTATGGCTACTTTAGTCAAGAGTGTCTTCTATTTTTGGATGAAGCAAGATGTCGAAAGAGAGATACTAACAGCCCTAAGGGCGTTTGTATGTGTGGATGGTAAGTTGGGTAAAGATGTTGCTCCAATGAAATTGTAGTACAAATCATCACACCTTTTATGTCACGTCTCACTTGACAAACAGAGTGACTTTTTTTTGTATTTTTCTTTCCATACAGACTGCTGTGATAAGTATACAGTTCGGAAGTGGTCCTAAATGACTGTGCACCATAAGAAAATAGAGAGAGATCAGTTGAGCTTAGAATGGTTTTCTTCTCTAAATTATTATCCTTTGTCAGTTGGAGTTGCGTCTATAATAGCCCGACTCGAAAATTCGGCCTAGAAGCCACAAAAATGTAGTTATGTAATATGAATATTGTAGATTGCATCTGTCCAATCAACTACCAAATTCATTCATTCAAGACCAGATGTGTGATGAATGGGTCATATGTTTGTGGTAAATAAAGATTAACAGACGTTTCAAAGCTGAGATTGGCATTGCTCTCTCTCTCGCTCTCTATTTTTTTTTTTTTTACCTCTGTTTATTTTTTAAACAGAAGAAAAAACTTAGTGAAAACAAATGTGCTTCATAGCTTTCATCTATTTAAAGGCAGAGAAGAGTAGTCTCTTTCTTCTCTTGTTACACGGCAGCCATACTTATCCAACAATATGCAGTTTTAGACTTATCTAATTACACACACTTTGACACATGACACTTTCACAATTATTGAAAAAGGAGGACACACGGGTAAATTCCAACAGATATGCTTATTTTATTGAAGAGTAATTCTATGCCCTAATCATTCCTGCATGAATGCAAGTACATGTCCAACAATATCTCTGTACATGGTCATGAAACCACTCATAGGAAGAAAAAGTTCATGCTAATCTAGCAGAAGCACTTTTATCAACACCACTCTCCTTCTGCTTTGAATGGCTCTCTCAAACTCTCCTCCTCTGTATGAGAAAATCCCTCTTAAGAACACTTTTCAAAGAGCCTTGGATGCCACAATCCTTTGTCTTCTCCTTTCACTTGTTGTTTATCGTCTTCTCACTTTCAACAAGCATGGATTTGCTTGGTTTCTTGCTTTGGTATGTGAGTCATGGTTCACCTTCATTTGGTTTCTCGAGTTGAACGTCAAATGGAGTCCAGTGGTATGCAAAACATACCCTAAGTACCTTCTACATGGGTAAGAATCGTGTCACCCTACGTTATATATGTATATATATATACACACACACACACGGTGATATTAAGCCTTGACTAATTCATTGTCCATGATTTTCTTGACAGGGTGCAAGATCTTCCTCCTGTGGATATGTTTGTTACAACTGCAGAGCCAGTGCTTGAACCGCCATTACTCACTATAAACACCGTACTTTCATTGTTGGCTGTTGATTATCCAGCTCACAAGCTAGCTTGCTATGTATCCGATGATGGTTGCTCTCCTCTTACTTATTACTCTCTCATTGAAGCATCCAAGTTTGCTAAGATTTGGATTCCATTCTGTAAGAGATATAGCGTCCAAGTTCGAGCTCCCTTTCGATACTTCTTCACTGATCAGTCCAACTCTCTCGACTGTTCACTTGAATTCCAACTCGAATGGAAAAAAATGAAGGTAAAGTATGAGCAAAGACAAGGTGATGATTTCAGGTATGCTTGCAGTTACTTTTAGAATATTTAATTGTTTGTATTCATCATTACAGGATGAGTATGAGAAGCTAAGTAGAAAAATCAACGATGGTGCTCGGAAATCAGTCCCGTGTGATCTAACCGGGGAATTCGTTGATTTCTCCAATACAGAACGTAGCAATCATCCAACAATAATCAAGGTATATAGCATCTTGATAAGGTTTTGTCTAAAATAATATGAAAATGATTAGTTTATCGTTAACCGAAACTCTGTAGGTGATATGGGAGAACAAAGGTCTTTCAGATGGATTACCACACTTGATTTATATTTCAAGGCAAAAGCTGTTGAAACATCCACACCATTACAAAGCAGGAGCCATGAACGTACTAGTAAGTGCCCCTTTATGCCACTCAAGCTTCGATGGTAGTATTTGTGTAAATAATATACCAAATACTTATTTCCTTCTATTTCCCTTTGCTTGATGATCAAACAGACTAGAGTCTCTGGTTTGATGACAAATGCTCCATTCATGCTGAACGTGGACTGTGATATGTATGTCAACAATCCGCAAGTTGTTCATCATGCGATGTGTCTTCTACTAGGTTCGGCGGATGAAAGAGAATCCGGATTCGTACAGTTTCCTCAAATGTTCTATGATGGAATAAAGGATGACCCATTTGGAAATCAACTTGCAGTTTTGCAGGAAGTATGCTATTTTTTCACTTAGACAAGCCCTAACATTTTAGCTAATAGGTTGACCTTTTAGGTTGAGATGGTAAGCATATTGTAGGTTCCAGAATTACTGACTAAACCAACATTATTTTCTGTTCAAGTATTTTTCTCGTGGACTAGGCGGAATACAAGGACAAGTCTACGGCGGAACGAACTGCTTCCATAGACGAAAAATTATATATGGTCGATCACCGAATGATGGAAAGAATGAAAGAATAAATTTTCCATCAGTTAAAGGTATGCTAACAAAGATCACGACTGTCAAAGTAAATTTCTGTAATAATAAGCAGATAAAAATTGCAGCAACTAATGTCCTGTTCTTCTGAATATATAATCTCTGCAGGAGAACTCGATGTGGACGAATTATATAAAATTTTCGGAAACTCAAAGGAGCTTGTCAAATCAGCAGCTATCGCATTAAGTAGCGAGACAGGCAATCCAAGCAATCCATTGAACACTCTCGAGGCAGCACACCAAGTTGCAAATTGTGACTATGAGTATGGAACCGGCTGGGGTAGTAAGGTTTGGAGGAAGTTGATATACAGATTAAAAAAATGGTTGATTAATTCTTCTGATACCATTAATGGCTACACTGTTTGTAGGTTGGTTGGCTCTATGGATCCACAGTAGAAGACATCCTCACTGGACTAGCAATACACACAAGAGGCTGGAAATCAGTTTATTGCAAGCCAAACCCGCCTGCATTCTTAGGCTGTGCACCATCAGGTGGACCTAGTTCAATGATTCAAATGAAGAGGTGGGCAACAGGTTTACTCGAAGTACTTGTACACAAAAATAGTCCAATTTTTGGCCTCCTCAATGGAAAGCTTCGGTTCAGGCAATGCTTAGGCTACATTTCCATACTTGTGTGGGTTTGCGCTCCATTTTCGAGGTCTGCTACGCAGCTCTGCCAGCGTATTGCATAATCACAAACTCTAGTTTCCTGCCCAAGGTTAGTTGAGGACAAATTCCATTATTTCTACAATACGCCAACTATAATATTAACAATAACAAATTTGTCAATGCAGGTTAAAGAACGAGCCATAAACATTCCAATTGCTCTTTTTGTGATTTACAACATATATACCCTGTTAGAGTACCGTCGAATCGGCTTGTCGATCCGTACATGGTGGAACAACCAGAGAATGGCTAAAATAAATTCAACAAGTGCATGGCTGCTTGGGTTTCTAAGTGCCATTCTAAAGATCATTGGATTATCTGAGACGGTCTTTGAAGTTACGCAGAAAGACCAATATATTGATGGTGAAGATTTCAATGCTGGACGATTCACCTTTATTGAATCCCCAATTTTTGTACCAGGGACAACCCTTGTGCTGCTGCAATTGACGGCAATGGGTCTGAGTTTGTTTGGGATGCAGCCACCAGAGGGTCATGGTGGGCAGGGTTCAGGGACAGGGGAGTTTGTTTGTAGTTTACTTCTGTTGACATACTTTTGGCCATTTGTTAAGGGACTGTTTGGAAGAGGGAAATATGGGATTCCCTCATCAGTCTTAGTCAAGTCATCTGCTTTGACATTATTGTTTGTGCACTTCAGCAGAAGTGCGTCATTTGGGAAATCTAATAAATGCTTGTGAAGGCGCGGTGAGAGGAAGGGGAGAATGGGCTGGATGCATTCGTTTTGCGCCTTTTGGGCTCATGTACTGTGCTATTCGTATTTTTCTTATGTGGATTAAGGCCCATTGGATTCCATAAGCAATTCATGGATTCGGAAAATCGACTTCGGCCCAAAATTTTCACTCTTTTATAATAAAGGCAAAATTGTAACAAAGTCTAGTTGATAGAACTTATTAAGCATGAGGTCATCTATAAAATCTTGTTTGTTATTAAGTCTAGTTTTAGTTTTTTTTTTGTAATTAACTGAATTGTTTTTTATTTAATTATGTTTTTGCCATTGATTTTTTTTTTAAAAAAAGGAAACCCGCATAAATTTATATTTTCATAATTTTAGCATCATTCTTCTTGCAACTTTGTAACTCCAGTCTTAAAGTTAATATTTATTCAATCAAACGCCATAACGGTATTTTTTTTAGGACTTCTTTGTGTTGTTTAGTCAATGACAATTGCTTGATGTCCTTGATTATTGTCTATAAGTTACAGCGATATTGATCGTGCACCTTTTCCTTTTTGTTTTTTTCCATTTTTGTTTTTTATCCTTCACACAAGTAAAAAACGTATATATGTTAGTGAATTGTTTCAAAAAGTGATTTTTAGTTAAAAAATGTATATATGTTAGTGACATTGTAAGAATGAGCATACACTGGCAATGTCACAACATAGACAGTGACATTGACATATATATTAGTGACATTGAATAAATGACCTATTTTAAATACATAAATACATAATAGATTCAGTGACCTGTTTTGAATACATAATATATTCAGAAATACAAAATAGATTCAAAATACATAATAGATTCAGTGACCTGTTTTAAATAGTGAGTTTTAGTTAAAAAACGTATATATGTTAGTGACATTTGTAAGAATGAGCATGGACTGTCAATGTCACAACATAGACAGTGACATTGATAGATATGTTAGTGACATTGAATAAATGAGAAGAACCAAATAATAGGATTGAGTGACATAAGTAAATAAATCTTAGTTCACTGAAATATGTCACTAACAAACTCATATAAAACAGTCATCGATGTAGCATGTGTATACTCATTACATTCAATGTTAAACAAAGGTCCGTAATGAAGGTCAGTCATACCCTTTTTTAAACAATAACCAGCTTAAATCTTAATGAATCAATTTCAAAAAATAGTGACATTCAGAAAATTTTGAATATACATGGGACAAAATAAAATAACAGAGACAGAAAAAATTATATCAGTTTACATTGCTATTTCATATCAAATTAGGGTTCCAAAATACAATTAAATCTCCAATGTAGATTGTAACTTGAAAATTTCTCAAAATAGTGTTATCTCATATAATTATGTAGATCTTAATAGCAAAACAAGGAAAAATAGTGACATTTTAACGCATTTTGGAAGTGATTTGAAGGCTTGAAACGAAAATAAACATACCTAAATTGAAGATGCGTGGGTCTTTGAAGATGTAATATGAAAGTCACTGGAATGAGTAACGAGAGAAGAAAGGTGAACAATTTGTAAATGTAACTGAAACGAATAAGAAAATAAAGAAACTATGCGATTCCGAAATCAGATTTGCTAAAATGAGACGAAATCTAACCTTCTTTCTTCTAATGGCTGGAGATTTTGAGTAGTTGTGAAATCTCACCTTTGTTCTTTAATGTCACTGAATTGAATAATTAAAGAGACGGAAACGAAGAATCCGGTGATTGTAATTTTAGGGAAGAAGGAGATGAATAAATTTTTCTGATTCTGAAGTCGGAGTTGCCAAAATTGTTTGAAAGTTCTTTTTCGTTCAAGTAGTGACTTTAGAATGACAATTTTTGGATTGGAATCAAAAGAAATTTTTTTGGTAGACCTAAAGCCCAATAAATCCTAATATTTAGACCGGCCTGCGATTGATCCTATAATAAAAAGGAAAAAGGGAAAAAATCCTGAGTATATTTGTTTTATTTTGTATGAGGATTCGCCAATTGAGTTCAAAAAAATAAATTTGTTTAATTTAAAACAGAGTTTGTGTGTAAATACAAAAAAAATTATTTGATTAAATTGTTCGGATCCTAACCTTTAATTGAATTATTACCCGATTTACTTGTTTAAATTTTAATCAATTTATATATAATTAATTAAATATGTTCAAAAATTTAAATCAATCTAAATCAAAAATATAAAAATATTTTATAAATACACGTGTTGTCGGACCCAAAATGGACTTATTTGTACCCCAACTATGACTTATGAAGTGCTTTATGATGCTTTCTGGCCCTTTTACGTATACAGACTCGAAGAGGGCTTGAAATTAACTGAAGAAAAGATCAATCTCAAAGCCGTTCACTGATGACTGGGGTACTTATGCCACAATGCTCATTTGAGTACTCAAACACCAAAACCAAGTCAAGCAAATACATTGCCGCCTAATCACGACTCTCATCGACTCAACAATACAAGCAGTCCATCAAACCCAAAATGGAAAGCATCCTCTTTTACAACACTTTGATAAGAGCCCATTTTGACTTTGGACACACCAGACCCTTCACTTCTTCACTAGCATGCTCCATCACAAAGTCCCGCCCAACAATCACACCTTCCCTTGCCTATTCAGAACCCCGCCATCCTCACCTTCCTCGGCCTCCCTCGTTGGGTCATATCTTCTTACCCAAATCATCAGACGGGGTGTATCATGTGACCCTTTTATACAAACTTCATTGCTCTGTCTTTATTCTGATATTGGTGGTACAATCAATGCACGCAAAGTGTTCGACGAAATTGCGTTCCCGTGTATTATTGAATTTAACGTAATGTTTGATGCTTTTGGAAAGAATGGGGATATGGGTTCTGCTGTTTTTCTCTTTGAGACCATGGGGAAGAGAGATGTGGTTTCTTGGACGAGTGTTATAAATGGGTTTGCGAGGAATGGCCACTTTGGTGAGGCCATTCGATTTTTTTAGAAGATGATATGGCTGAGGATGTAAAGGATTGTCTAGCCAAACCAAATGAAGCTACATATGTTAGTGTGCTATATTCCTGTGTTAAATTAGACAATGCAGGAGCTTTATTTTGAAAAGGAAATGCATGGATATATATGATCAGGAATAAGGTTGCTTTGACTGATTTCGTGGGGACGGCATTGATAGATTTATATGAAAAGTCTGGTCTTTTGGACACAGCCATCAAAGTTTTCTAGTATATGGTTGTCAAAGTTGCACTTGGAAATTGGAATGCAATAATTTCTTCTCTAGCTTGCAACAGTAGAGAGATCCAAACTTTTTAAGATATTTGAGAGTATGACAAGTAATGGGCTCCACCGAAATGAGGTTACTTTTTTGGTAGTCTTATTGCCTGTGCTCGTGCTAAATTGGTAGAGTTAGACTTGGAGTTATTTCAATCAATGTCCAGTGAATTTGCATTGTTCCAGTAATGGAGCACTAATGGGTGTGTGGTGGGTCTTTTGGGCAGGGCAGGGCTACTGAGCGAGGCAAGTGAGTTAATAAGGAGAATGCCTTTTGAACCCGATGCTTCAGTTTTGGGAGCTCTATTGAGGGCTTGTAAGATTCATGGAGCCGTCATGCTTGGAAATGATGTAGGGAAAAGGATTCTAGAGCTGCAGCGCTTGCACTGTGGGCAATCTGTGGCATTATCACACATTAATGCTGGAGCGGATAGATGGGATCATGCTGCATATTTAAGGCAAGCAATGGCAAAATGTGGAATAAAAAGATTCCTGCCTACAGTTCGATCAATTCTTTGTAACTACGCGGGTTGGTTCCTGTTCGGTGGTCTCTTCTGTGGGATGATAGATTGCTTGATACTCATCAATTTTGTTCTTAGAGGAGTTGAAGCAACCTCATCACTAAGCCAAAGGTTCTAATCTTGATTAATATATTATGTACATATTAATAGTCGTTTGTTTTTTTCACTCCTCTGTTCATTTTCTTCCCATTCTTGCCCAAAAAAAGATTGCAGTCAGTCTTCGTTGTTGTATGTTGATGCTAGCTAAAATTAATTCAAGAGGAATTCATGTATCTTATCCTAGAACTTGTGAGTTGTGTATATGCCCAGTCTTGGTAGTAGTGATGATATTGTATACTCTTCCAGTCAATCACCTGGTTAACAAAATATATCAATAGCAAACGAATTGACTAAGAACTTTATGAACAAAAATAAAACTCCCTTTTATGGTTGCTTTAGTAAAAAAATGTCTTCTATTTTTGGATTAAGCAAGATGTTGAAAAAGAGATATTAACAGGAAGGGCTGTTGTATGTGGATGGTAACCTGGATTAAGCTGTTGCTCCTTTGAAATTGTCTAGTAGCAATCATCACCCCTCTTATGTCACGTCTCACTTGACAGACAGAGTCACTTTTTTTTTGTCTTTTTCCTTCAATACTGGCAGCTAGTTTGGAAGTGGTCCTAAATCACAGTGCACCATGAGAAAATACAGAGATCGGTTGAGTGCCGTGGTTTTCATCTCCAAATTATTACCATATTCATTCATTCAAGACCAGATGTGTGATGAAAGGTACATTCATGGGCAATATGTTTGTGGAAAATAAAGATTAACAACGTTTTAAGCTGAGATTGGCATTGCTCTCTTTTTCTTTTTTTTACCTCTTTATTTTTTAAACAGAAGAAAAAAACTTGGTGAAAATAAATGTGCTTCATTGCTTACATCTAATTACACGTACTATTACACATGGGACTTTCACAATTATTGAATAACACTTGCAAATTCCAACAGATATGCTTATTTTATTGAAGAGGAATTCTGTGCCACAAATCATTGTTGCAATAATGCAAGTAGATGTCCAACAATATCTCTATACATGGTCATGAAACCATCCATAGAAAGAAAAGAAAAAATTCATGCTAATCTAGCAGAAGCACTTCTATCAACACCACTCTCCTCCTGCTTTGAATGGCTCTCTCAAACTCTCCTCCTCTGTATGAGAAAATCCCTCTTAAGAACACTTTTCAAAGAGCCTTGGATGTCACAATCCTTTGCCTTCTCCTTTCACTCGTCATTTATCGTCTTCTCACTTTCAACAAGCATGGATTTGCTTGGTTTCTTGCTTTGGTATGTGAGTCATGGTTCACCTTCATTTGGTTTCTCGGGTTGAACATCAAATGGAGTCCTGTGGTATGCAAAACATATCCCAAATACCTTCTACAGGGGTAAGAAACATGTCACCCTACGTTATGTATATATATATATATATATAGACACAAACACACAGTGATATTATGCCCTGACTAATTCATTGTCCATGATTTTCTTGACAGGTTGCAAGATCTTCCTCCGGTAGATATGTTTGTTACAACTACAGAGCCACTTCTTGAACCTCCATTACTCACTATAAACACCGTACTTTCATTGTTGGCTGTTGATTATCCAGCTCACAAGCTAGCTTGCTATGTATCCGATGATGGTTGCTCTCCTCTTACTTATTACTCTCTCATTGAAGCATCCAAGTTTGCTAAGATTTGGATTCCATTCTGTAAGAGATATAGTGTCCAAGTTCGAGCTCCCTTTCTATACTTCTTCAAAGATCGGTCCCACTCTCTTGACTGTTCGCTTGAATTCCAACTGGAATGGAAAACAATGAAGGTAAAGTATGAGCAAAGACAAGGTGATGATTTCAGGTATGCTTGCAGTTACTTTTAGAAGATTTAATTGTTTGTATTCATCATTACAGGATGAGTATGAGAAGCTCAGTAGAAAAATCAACGATGCTGCTCAGAAATCAGTCCCTTGTGATCTAACCGGGGAATTCGTTGATTTCTCCAATACAGAACGTAGCAATCATCCAACAATAATCAAGGTATATATAATCTTGATGAGGTTTTGTATAATTAAACATGACAATGATTAGTTTATCGTCAACCGAAACTCTGTAGGTGATATGGGAGAACAAAGGTCTTTCTGATGGATTACCACACTTGATTTATATTTCAAGGCAAAAGCTGTTGAAACATCCACACCATTACAAAGCAGGAGCCATGAACGTACTAGTAAGTGCCCCTTTATGCCACTCAAGCTTCAATGGTAGTATTTGTTTAAATAATAAACCAAATGCTTATTTCCTTCTATTTCCCTTTGCTTGATGATCAAACAGACTAGAGTCTCTGGTTTGATGACAAATGCTCCTTTCATTCTGAACTTGGACTGTGATATGTATGTCAACAATCCCCAAGTTGTTCATCATGCGATGTGTATTCTACTAGGTTCTGTGGATGAAAGAGAATCCGGATTTGTACAGTTTCCACAAATGTTCTATGATGGAATAAAGGATGACCCATTTGGAAATCACTATACAGCTTTGCAGGAAGTATGCTATTTTTCACTTAGACAAGCCATAATATTTTAGCTAATAGGTTAACCTTTTAGGTTGAGATGGTAAGCATATTATAGGTATCAGAATTACTGACTAAAACAACATCATTTTCTGTCAAGCATTTAGGGCATGGACTGGGGGGAATACAAGGACCTATCTACTGTGGAACGAACTGCTTCCATCGACGAAAAATTATATATGGTCAATCACCGAATGATGGAACGAGTGAAAGAAGAAATTTTCCATCAGTTAAAGGTATGTTAATAAAGTAAATTTCTGTTGCAATAAGCAGATAAAAGCTACAACAACTATTTTCTTCTGTCCTGAATATTATGAACTTTGCAGGAGAACTAGATGTGATTGAATTACATAAAATATTCGGAAAGTCAAAGGAGCTTGTCAAATTAGCAGCTACTGCATTAAGTAGCGAGACAGGCAATCCAAGCAATCCATTGAACACTCTCGAGGCAGCACACCAAGTTGCAAATTGTGACTATGAGTATGGAACCGGCTGGGGTAGTAAGGTTGGGAGGAAGCTCATATGCAGGTTAAAAAAATTGTTGATTAATTCTTCTGCTACCATTAATGACTACAATGTTTGTAGGTTGGTTGGCTCTATGGATGCACAGCAGAAGACATCCTCACTGGACTAGCGATACACACAAGAGGCTGGAAATCAGTGTATTGCAAGCCCAACCTGTCGGCATTCTTAGGCTGTGCACCATCAGGTGGACCTAGTTCGTTGATTCAAATGAAGAGGTGGGCGACAGGTTTACTCGAAGTACTTGTACACAAAAATAGTCCAATTTTTGGGCTCCTCTATGGAAAGCTTCGGTTCAGGCAATGCTTGGGCTACATTTCCTTACTTGTGTGGGGTTTGCGCTCCATTTTCGAGGTCTGCTACGCAGCTCTGCCAGCGTATTGCATAATCACAAACTCTAGTTTCCTGCCCAAGGTTAGTTGAGGACAAATTCCATTATTTCTACAATACGCCAACTATAATATTAACAATAACAAATTCGTCAATGCAGGTTAAGGAACGAGCCATAAACATTCCCATTGCTCTTTTTGTGATTTACAACATATATACCCTGTCAGAGTACCGTCGAATCGGCTTGTCGATCCGTGCATGGTGGAACAACCAGAGAATGGCTAAAATAAATTCAACAAGTGCATGGCTGCTTGGGTTTCTAAGTGCCATTCTAAAGATCATTGGATTATCTGAGACGGTCTTTGAAGTTACACAGAAAGACCAATATATTGATGGTGAAGATGTCAATGCTGGACGATTCACCTTTATTGAATCCCCAATTTTTGTACCAGGGACAACCCTTGTGCTGCTGCAATTGACGGCAATGGGTCTGGGTTTCTTTGGGATGCAGCCACCAGAGGGTCATGGTGGACAGGGTTCAGGGACAGGGGAGTTTGTTTGTGGTTTACTTGTGTTGACATACTTTTGGCCATTTTTTAAGGGACTGTTTGGAAGAGGGAAATATGGGATTCCGTCATCAATATTAGTCAAGTCATCTGCTTTGACATTATTGTTTGTGCTCTTCAGCAGAACAGCGTCATTTGGGTAATCTCATCAATGCTTGTGAAAGCGGGGTGGAGACGGGAGAGGAAGGGGAGAATGGGTTGGATGCATTTGTTTTGGGCCTTTTGGGCTCATTTTCCGGAGTATTTTGTATTATTGAATATTTTTGTGATTATAATGTTAGAATATAGTTGACTTTGAAAAGCAAAAGTTCACACAGTCAACCCTCTCTTTCTCTCTCTCTCTCCCCCCATTTCTCTTTGCTCTCAAAATTCCGAACCAGTTTTGGGGAGGGGAGGAGCTGTCGGTCTCCTCCCCCTCCCTCACCGACTCTTCTTTCTTCCATCTGTTCCATTTTTTCTTCTTTTCACTTTCTCTTTTTCTCCTAGTGACCCATCGCTTCCCATTTCTTTCCCTCCATCTTCCTCTCCTCTTTTCCCTACCCCTCTCCTATTGTTGTGTTTGATTTTTCTTTTCACATCATGTTATCAATAAAATGGAGGAAGAGCTTCCTTGGATCTCTGCAGATCATATGTATTGGTGGCGGGAAGTGCAGATCTGACATCCTTTTTTTCAGATCTGGATTTGGGCTGTTCTTATGGTATCCATGCGGCTGTCGGCGCCCATCTTGTTGTGTAGTACCCATAGCGTGGTAGCAGTGTCTAGATCTGGCCTTTGTAGACTTTGTGTTGATGTTGATCATGTATTTTCGCCTTTAATATTATCTTTTGTGGTTTTCTTTGGTTGTTTTTTCTTTCCTGTTGCGGTTGTTGTCTCTCCTTCGGGAGTTGGTTCTCCTTCGGGAGTGTTCTCTCCTTCGGGAGCTTTTTAATATTATTGTTATTTTCTCAAAAAAAATGAAAAAGCAAAAGTTATAACCTTTAAATCTTAAATCTCAAATTTTATTAAATTATAAATTTTATACTCAATTCTAAATTCGTAAACCATAAATACTAAATACTAACTTTTAAATTTTAATATCATAAACAAATAATAAAAATATTATTTTAGTATAATGGATAAAGACTGAAATTCCACGTCATCAAAATTTAACTTTTATTAAAATTATGGCGGACAGTTGTTCAACTTTGTCCTGATTGTTGAGAGACAAAAACAAAATTTAACATTTTATTTAATTTAAATAAAATTGTTATCAGACTTCAGTACAATAGAATGTTTAAGAATGATTTGTTATTAAACTCAGCCATCAGAATTGATGGTTGAGATTTGAAGAATTCCAGGTAATTTCACCAAAACAATTTCAGCCCCCATTCCTAAAGATGCAAACTTATCTTGATCCTCATCATTGACTGACATGAAGTCACTGACAACAGTGAGAACAATTCTGAGGGAACAAGTATATTAAATTAAATATATTATAAGAAAAACTCCAAATGTACATAAAGCTGTTGTACATAAACATACATAATATAGTCATCATCCTAGTCAGCGTTCCACATAGGAATACCAAAGTTGGGTTTAGTTAACCCAGTTGTATCTTCCCGCTTTTATCATGCTGTCAAATCAAATGGTGTGCGTCTCAATGATGGTGCAACGCTGGCGACTTCTCTTGCACGTTTCCCTTTTTGATTTTTTTTAAATAATAGAATTATGTAATAGAGTACAAAGGAAGTTCTGCTTATTTGTGTTAGCTTTGTGGGAGGGTTGAACGTGCGGAAGGGTAGAGGATATCGACGCCATTTTTTGGTGATCTTCAGGTAAGCAAATGATCAAATAAGCCTGTTGAGGTTGGGTTTCCATTTGGGTAGGGGTTTATTTAGCTTTCTTAACATGGTTTCGCATTGGTTTACGTGTTTCCATGTGGCTGGGTAGGGTTTGCTTTAGCCATGGTACCATGGGTTATAATTAGGTTTTGTTGGTTTTTTTGTAATTTTTTGAGCTAGGAAGAGAATGTGTTTGAGGTTTCGTGTCTCATTACATTATGTAATTATGGAATAGGTATCATGATTCAAAGAGAGCAGTTGGAATGAGTTGGCAATGTATCTTTCTGGGCTTTAATAATAACATGGTTGTTATGAGTAATTACACTTTTTATATTTATAGTAACAATTTTAGCATGGGTAGTTACATTTTTCACATGATTAATTACACTTTTAGTATACACAATTACATTTCCGTATATATATTTCATTACACAGATATCCGGTGTTTCTCATTTGCAATAATTATTTTTGTTTTCACAGGGGAGTCATGGTTGATTCTGTTGATGTTGCTGTAGATGGGGTACCAAGGATTGAGATGTCTTTTGAATCAGTGGACGAAATGTTTAGCTTCTATAAGGAATATGGGGTTGCTAACGGGTTCTCGGTGAAAAGGAGGTCACTTACTAAGGATCAGAGTGGGATGTATAAGTACTTGATTTTCAGTTGTGGGAGGTCGGACAAGTATGTAAGCCATTCTAAAAACCCGATCAATCGTCGTGCTAATTCTTAGAATGAATGCAAGGCGAGGATGACAAGCCGATTCAATGTGAATGGGAAGTGGGAGATTACTTTATTTGATGATGATCACAATCATGAATTGAGTCCTAGTCAAAGCAGATTTTTTAGATGCAATAGGGAGATTAGCCCGCATGTGAAGAGGCAACTAGAGATCAACGACATTGCTGGCATTAGACCAAGCAAAAGCCATAATTCACTAGTAATTTCCGCTGGGGGTCATGAAAAGTTGGCGTTCCTGGAGAAGGATATTATGAATTTAATATCTAAGGCAAGATGTATGCGCCTCGGTGAAGGGGATGCGATTGCGATGCAAAGCTATTTTTTGAGGATGCAATCGAGCAATGCTGGGTTCTTCTCAATGATGGATTGGGATGACGATGGACGCCTGAAAAATGTATTTTGGGCCGATCCGCGTAGTAGGGCGGCGTATCAAGAATTCGGAGATGTGGTTACGTTTGACACAACGTATCTTACTAATAAGTACGATATGCCATTCGCTCCATTTGTTGGGGTTAACCACCATGGTCATTCCATACTTCTCGGTTGTGGGTTGATCTCAAGTGAAGATACAGAGACATTTGTTTGGTTGTTCAAAACATGGTTAGCATGTATGGGAGGTGTTCCACCTAAGGGTATTATTACCGATCAAGATCGGGCCATGAAGAATGCTATAGAAATTGTATTTCCATCGACGAAACATAGACTATGTTTGTGGCACATAATGAAGAAGGTGCCAGAGAAATTACGTTATCATGACCAGTACGACGATTTGTCAAAAATGTTGGCTGAAGCTGTTTATGATTCACAAAGCGTCGATGAGTTTGAGGGTAAGTATCTGTTTCTATTTTTTCTGGGTGTCTAACATGTAATTAAAGTGTTTAATAGTGTAATGAGTTTTCATATAATGTATTTGTCGGGTTGTATAATGTAATTGACACACTGTTTTTTCTCATGACAGATTTGTGGACCTTGCTCATTTACATGTATAATCTGCAAGAAAATTCTTGGCTGGAGCAACTACACTCGCAGAGGCAGATATGGGTTTCGATTTTCGTTAAAAAATGGTTTTGGGCCGGTATGTCTACGACGGGGCGAAGTGAGAGTATGAATGCTTTCTTTGATGGGTATGTGAATTCGAAGACATCTTTGAAACAATTTGTAGACCAATATGATAATGCTTTAAGGAGGAAAGTCGAGGAGGAGTGTGAGGCTGATTTTGAATCCTTGAACAAACAAATTCCTTGCTCTACATTTTATGAGATGGAGAAGCAGATGCAAAATGCCTACACTGCTAAGAAGTTCATTGAATTTCAAAAAGAATTGCTTGGTATGATGTATTGTGGGATCATAGGTGTTGATAAATATCCATTGCTGACGGAGTACGTCGTGATGGAGGATGTTCTTTATGGGGACGGTTTCAAGAAGAATGTTATGTTCACTGTAAGGTATGATGGGCAAGATATAAGTTGTTCTTGTTTCAGTTATGAGTTCCGTGGAATTATGTGCAAGCACGCTTTGAAGGTGTTCATTAATAATGATAAGTTCATTTTGCCTGAGCACTATGTTCTTTTGAATTTGCTGACTAAACTGTCATATAGGATGACAGGTAGATTATGTAAATTTATGTATAGAAACTTTATGTATGTTTAGAACTACCGATATTATAATTATTATATTATGACCTCCCAATCTATTCAAAGGAACAGAAGTATACTTTCCTGGTGTGTTTTCAATGGCTAACGAAATCTCTCCATCTCTGTACCAAAAAATCTGCCGCAAGAACAATTTTCAAAGAGTGTTGGACGTGACAATTCTCTGCCTCCTCCTTTGGCTCCTCATCTATCGTTTTCTCACTCTCAACAACCATGGATTTGCTTGGTTTCTTGCTTTTCTCTGTGAGTCATGGTTCACTTTTATATGGGTTCTCGCCATCTCCGCCAAATGGAGTCCTGTGTCGTACAAAACACACCCAGAACAGCTCCTGCAAAGGTAATAAACTAAACATCCTCAGGATTGTTGTATTTGCTTCACTAATTGTGTGGTTTTCTTGATAGGTTTCCAGAAAAAGAACTTCCTGCGGTGGACATGTTTGTTACAACAGCAGATTCTGTTCTTGAACCGCCAATTATGACAATAAACACAGTAATCTCTTTGTTGGCAGTCGATTATCCACCTGAGAAGCTGGCTTGCTATGTATCAGATGATGGCTGCTCTCCTCTTACTTACTATTCTCTCGTTGAAGCGTCCGAGTTTGCTAAGGATTGGATTCCATTTTGTAAGAGATATAATGTTAAAGTTCGAGCTCCGTTTCGATACTTCTCGACTGATTCCTTCTCTTTACATGATTTTTCACTTGAATTCCAACTAGAATGGAAAACAATGAAGGTATATATATAGCCTATGAAAATTGAATTTTGGGTTTAGGGGAAAAACAGAGGTGATCAGTATATTTATGTGATTGTCTTTATGGTAAGTAATTTGTCTGTCTTCACTGTATGTAGGACAAGTATGAGCAGCTAAGTCGAAAACTCAATGATGCAGTGCTAAAACCAGTCTCTTTTGATTTAACTGGCGAATTCGCAGTTTTCTCCAATGTAGACAAGAGGAATCATCCTACAATAATTAAGGTATCTTATCAGATTGACAGTTCTATGATTTTCTAGCTGGTTTTGAATTCATTTAGTAAAACAAGAAGGGAAAAAACATTATAGGTGATATTGGAGAACAAAGAAGGTATTTCAGGCGTGTTGCCGCAGTTGGTTTACATTTCTAGACAGAAGCTGCCAAAGCATCCACACCATTATAAAGCTGGCGCTATGAACGTACTGGTAGGTGAATCAGGAATATTTTAACATTTTTATTTGTGTAATCTTGTAGACTAACACTGATTTCTTAATTTTTTTGCTTGATTAAACAGACTAGAGTCTCTGGATTGATGACGAATGCTCCATTTATCCTCAATGTAGATTGCGATATGTTTGCGAACAATCCACAGATTGTTCAACATGCCATGTGTTTTCTACTAGGTTCCGTGAACGAAAGAGAATCAGGATATGTACAGTGTCCTCAAGTGTACTATGATGGACTAAAGGATGACCCATTTGGCAATCAATTTGTTTTTCTGCAGGAAGTAAGTTAAAATCAAAATCGAATTTTGTTTCTCTTCTTCACTTGACTAAAATTGTAGCTACTCATGGTATATTCTCTTTTATCTAGTATTTAGCACATGGAATTGGGGGAATACAAGGTCCTTGTTATCTCGGAACAGGCTGTTTTCATCGACGAAAAATTATATATGGCGGATCACCGGATGATGCAGAGAGTGAAGGCAGGCATTTCTATTCAATTAATTGTACACATCCACACTTTGATTGTTTCTACTAGTGCAAATTTTTTTGCGGCCATAACTACTTTACAACCAATCTTTCTCAGGAGTATTAGATGAAAACAAATTGTTGAACATATTTGGTTGTTCAAAGGATCTAATCAAATCAGCAACTATTGCTTTGAATGGTAAGACAGGAAATCCTTCAAACTCTCTGGCAGACACACATAGAGTTGCAGATTGTGACTATGAATGCACTACTGGCTGGGGTACTAAGGTTAGTAGTCGGAAAAGATTGTGCAGATTGAAGAGACCCATACTATTCCAAAAAAAAATGTAAATAATTCTATGGTTTGATGAAATTTTGGCTTGCTAGTTTTGATTCTTTGGTCTTGGTATGGTAGGTTGGTTGGTTATATGGATCTGCAACAGAAGATGCCCACACTGGACTGATGATACACACTAGAGGTTGGAAATCAGTTCTGTGCACACCAAACCCTCCTGCATTTTTAGGGTGTGCAGTGTCAGGTTGGCCGTCTTCGCTGATTCAAATGAAGAGGTGGGCCACAGGCTTTCTTGAAATACTCTTCAGCAAGAATAGCCCCATCTTTTGCACACTATATGGCAATCTTCAGTTCAGACAATGCCTGGGATATTTGTGGCAATTTATTTGGGGCTTACGATCCATTTTCGAGCTCTGCTATGCGGCTCTGCCTGCATATTGCATCATCGCTAACTCTACTTTCTTGCCCAAGGTGAGTGGAGAACAAATTACATTATAAGGTCAAGAATGCATGGGGAAGTAGAATTTTCGTGTCATGACTTCAAAATATGGACTTATGGAAGTATCACCTTGTGTGTTTGTGTCAACGCAGGTTGAGGAACTTGCCATAAACATTCCTATTTCTCTTTTTGTGATTTACAATATATATACCCTATTGGAGTACCGTCGCATGGGCTTGTCGGTCCGTGCGTGGTGGAACAATCAAAGGATGGTGAGAATAACTTCAACATGTTCATGGCTAGTTGGTTTCTTAAGTATCATTCTCAAGATCATTGGATTATCTGAGACAGTCTTTGAAGTCACACAGAAAGAACAATCTAGTGATGGTGGTGGTGATGAGGCTAATGCTGGTCGATTCACATTCAACGAGTCCCCAATTTTTGTACCAGGAACAACCCTTGTGCTGCTGCACTTGATGTCAATGGCTTTGGGTTTGTTTGGGGTGCAGCCACCAAAGGCTCATGGTGGGCAGGGTTCGGGGGCAGGGGAGTTTGTTTGTAGTTTGGTTGTGGTGACCTATTTTTGGCCATTTTTGAAGGGGCTGTTTGGGAAAGGAAAATATGGGATTCCCTCATCAACCTTGCTTAAATCTGCTAGTTTAACATTACTGTTTCTGCAATTCAGCAGAAGAGCCTCAGTTCCGTAACACTTGGAAGTGTTTTGAGGCCAGATTTCGCAGGGCTGGACGTGGTTGCAGGCTGGCAGCTGCCTGAGCCCATCCTTTTATGTATTGTACTGCCAAACGCCTAAAAAGATTGCTTTTAAAATTTTCGTCACTCAAATGCCCATAAATTCTTTTTTTTTTGTTTGTTGCGATTTATTTATTAAATAGTGAAAATGCTAATAACATAAGAGCCCGAATGACAAGCATGTGATGAGATTACCCAAATGACGCTCTTCTGCTGAAGTGCACAAGCAATAATGTCAGAGCAAATGACTTGACCAAGATTGATGAGGGAATCCCATATTTCCCTCTACCAAACAGTCCCTTCAAAAATGGCCAAAAGTAGGTCAATACCAGCAAACTACAAACAAACTCCCCTGTCCCTGAACCCTGTCCAGCATGACCCTCTGGTGGCTGCACCCCAAACAAACTGGAACCCATTGCAACCAATTGCAACAGCACAAGGGATGTCCCTGGTACAAAAATTGGGGATTCACTGAACATGAATCGTCCAGCATTAGCATCGTCACCATCAATATATTGGTCTTTCTGTGTCACTTCAAAGACTGTCTCAGATAATCCAATAATCTTTAGAATGACACTTAATAACCCAAGAAGCCATGCACTTGTTGAATTTATTTTTGCCATTCTCTGGTTGTTCCACCATGAACGCATTGACAAGCCAATTCGAAGGTAGTCAGACAGGGTATCTATGTTGTAAAACACAAAAAGAGCAATGGGAATGTTTATGGCTCGTTCCTGGACCTGTATTGACAAATTTGTGATTGTCAAATATAGCATAAAACTATTTACTAGAGTTGGTGTATGGAATAGTTTTTTAGCCATCCTGACTCACCTTGGGCAGGAAACTAGAGTTTGTGAGGATGCAATACGCTGGCAGAGCTGCGTAGCAGACCTCGAAAATGGAGCGCAAACCCCACACAAGTAAGGAAATGTAGCCCAAGAATTGCCTGAACCGAAGCTTTCCATAGAGGAGGCCAAAAATTGGACTATTTTTGTGTACAAGTACTTCAAGCAAACCTGTCGCCCACCTCTTCATTTGAATCATTGAATTAGGTCCACCGGATGGAGCACAGCCTAAGAATGCTGGCGGGTTTGGCTTGCAATACACTGATTTCCAGCCTCTTGTGTGTATTGCTAGTCCTGTGAGGATGTCTTCTACTGTGGATCCATAGAGCCAACCAACCTACAAACAGTGAAGCCATTAATGGTAGCAGAAGAAAAATTAAATCAACAGTTTTTTTAAATTGTATATCAGCTTCCTCCCAACCTTACTACCCCAGCCGGTTCCATACTCATAGTCACAATTTGCAACTTGGTGTGCTGCCTCGAGAGTCTCCAACAGATTGCTTGGATTCCCTGTCTCGCTACTTAATGCAATAACTGCTAATTTGACAAGATCCTTTGACTTTCCAAATATTTTATGTAATTCATCCACATCCAGTTCTCCTGTAAAGTTCATAATATTCATCAGGACAGAAGAAAAGAGTAGTTGTTGCAACTTTTATCTGCTTATTGCAACATAAATTTACTTTGGCAGTCGTGATCTTTGTTAGCATACCTTTAACTGATGGAAAATTTATTCTTTCACTCTTTCCATCATTCGGTGATCGACCATATATAATTTTTCGTCTATGGAAGCAGTTGGTTCCACCGTAGACTTGTCCTTGTATGCCCCCTAGTCCACGAGCAAAGTACTTGAACAGAAAATAATATTGTTTAGTCAGTAATTTTGGTACCTACAATATGTTTACTATCTCAACCTAAAAGGTTAACCTATTAGCTAAAATGTTATGGCTTGTCTAAGTGAAAAATAGCATACTTCCTGCAAAGCTGTATATTGATTTCCAAATGGGTCATCCTTTATTCCATCATAGAACATTTGTGGAAACTGTACGAGTCCGGATTCTCTTTCATCCGCAGAACCTAGTAGAATACACATAGCATGATGAACAACTTGTGGATTGTTGACATACATATCACAGTCCACGTTCAGAATGAATGGAGCATTTGTCATCAATCCAGAGACTCTAGTCTGTTTGATCATCAAGCAAAGGGAAATAGAAGGAAATAAGTGTTTGGTATATTATTTACACAAATACTACCATCGAAGCTTGAGTGGCATAAAGGGGCACTTACTAGTACGTTCATGGCTCCTGCTTTGTAATGGTGTGGATGTTTCCGCACCTTTTGTCTTGAAATATAAATCAAGTGTGGTAATCCATCTGAAAGACCTTTGTTCTCCCATATCACCTATAGAGTTTCGGTTGACGATAAACTAATCTTTGTCATGTTTAATTATGCAAAACCTCGTCAAGATGATATATACCTTGATTATTGTTGGATGATTGTTGCGTTCTGTATTGGAGAAATCAGCGAATCCACCGGTTAGATCACCCAGGACTGATTTCCGAGCAGCATCGTTGATTTTTCGGCTTAGCTGCTCATACTCCTCCTGTAATGATGAATACAAACAATTAAATCTTCTAAAAGTAACTGCAAGCATACATAAAATCATCACCTTGTCTTTACTCATATATACTTTACCTTCATTTTTTTCCATTCTAGTTGGAATTCAAGCGAACAGTCGAGAGAGTGGGACTGATCAGTGAAGAAGTATCGAAAGGGTGCTCGGACTTGGACACTATATCTCTTACAGAATGGAATCCAAATCTTAGCAAACTTGGATGCTTCAATGAGAGAGTAATAAGTAAGAGGAGAGCAACCATCATCGGATACATAGCAAGCTAGCTTGTGAGCTGGATAATCAACTGCCAACAATGAAAGTACGGTGTTTATAGTGAGTAATGGAGGTTCAAGAACTGGCTCTGCAGTTGTAACAAACATATCCACAGGAGGAAGATCTTGCAACCTGTCAAGAAAATCATTGACAATGAATTAGTCATGGCTTAATATCATTCTCTCTCTCTCTCTCTCTCTCTCTCTCTCTCTGTACATAACGTAGGGTGACATGTTTCTTACCCCTGTAGAAGGTATTTGGGGTATGTTTTGCATACCACAGGACTCCATTTGGTGTTCAACCCAAGAAACCAAATGAAGGTGAACCATGACTCACATACCAAAGCAAGAAACCAAGCAAATCCATGCTCGTTGAAAGTGAGAAGACGATAAACAAGGAGTGCAAGGAGAAGACAAACGATTGTGACATCCAAGGCCCTTTGAAAAGTGTTCTTGAGAGGGATTTTCTCATACAGAGGAGGAGAGTTTGAGAGAGCCATTCAAAGCATAAGGAAAGTGGTGTTGGTAGAAGTGGTTCTGCTAGATTAGCACGATCTTTTTTCTTTCTATGGTGATTTCATGATCATTTATAGAGATCAATGGTGATAGGATCTCAGCAGTTTGATTGTACACATAAAATTTTATGTGCATTATATAAAGTTTACTCAATCACTAAATTTTGTGCGTACAAACTCAACAGTGGAGATAAAGAATCTCAAACTGCGGAGTTATTTTATCATTTTCATATAGATGTATTGTTGAAGCCATCGACTCCACATGGTGACATGCAACCACGCGTTACCTCATATAGTCATGTGCCATCCCATTTATTATAGTCAACTATAGTTTTAGTTTGAATAATGATAACGGCTATAATTTTCCAATTTATTATGAGTTAATTATGATTTTAATTTGTACATTTTTCATCCTTATCTCGCGTCATCATTTCTTTTTTATTTTTGTCTCACAATAATAAGTACAAAGTTTCACCACCATCAACAACAAAATAAAATTTCATTTTGATGAGGTGGAAGAGGAGAAAACGCACGGCCTCATCACATTTGTAAAAGGAATCTTTTATTATAATGAAAAATTAATTTTATTTATAATAATTTATTTTAATTGTCTACATCTTCAAATTATATCGTGTATTATTACTAGTTCAATTATTTATCATATTTTAGATGTGATGATCTTGTTTCTTCGCAAATGAGAGGGAGTATTTCTTTTTAATCAGACTTAAGGGTATAATCTTAATAATAATATCTTAATTGTACATGTGGCATGTAACACGTGTGTTAGTGCTGCCACGAAAGAATTACAATCACTTCTGTACGTGCATCCTGCCAATAAAAAAATAAATACGACTACACGTTGGAAACTAATAAAAACTGAAATTCCACCTCATCAAAATAAAATCTTAATTTATTGTTGACGGTTGTGAAACTTTGTCGTTATCATTGCGATACAAAAACTAAAACATAATTGACTCCGAATAAATTAGTTGGCATATGTGGACTAGATGAGGTAACGACTGGTCTATGCCGCCACGTGCAGTCCATGGCGTCAAAACCAGTCTATTTTTTGTTTTGTCTGTGAATAAAAAGCCAAAACTGTGCACGCGAGACACGTTTGGGCTCTTTGTTAATATAACCGCAAACACAATGTGAATTTTGAGCAAGGATGGAAAAAGGAAAAAAAAAGATGGATAAAATCGAAATTGACTACATTTGATTGTTTTTTTTTAAATAACACATTTTATACTAAAATTCAATCAAAAGTCGATATAACCGACCAACTGACGAAATGATTAGACCAAAATATATAAAAAAAAATCCACCAAAATTGAAAAATATGAATGCTAAAAAAATATATATCAACACATCAATATTTACGAGAAAAACCCAGCAGGAAAAATCATAGGATGTCTATAGACACCGAGCTTGAAGCAATTTACTATATCAAACGGGTTACAAAAATGTCCCTAGAGTTAAGATCCACACCACCTACTCTAGTTTCTCGCTCGAGTCACACCATTCACCCAACCACAAGTAAATGCTCTTCACAGGTGCTCCGGAGTCCCACTAAAGTTTTAAAGCTCCAAGAACATGCATCTATGCCTTCAAAGTATGATCGATGAGTGCATGAAGTTAAAACAAAAAACAACTCGCTTAAAAAAACTTATGATTGCCGTTTAGAGTATGCAAGAAAAAGACACCAGTTGTTTGGTTACCAATAACAATATATATAACTTATGTAGGAACCAACCAAACCCTAAATTATTGCCTAAAATATATGGATAATATTAACCCATGAAATTAGTAAAAAGATTTTGTCCCAATCTAGTAACCAAAACCACAAAAGATAAGGAAATTATTATCTCTAAAAAATAAGAAAACATAATTCTTAAATAAGGATAGATAATCATCACTAAAACAAATTTGATTTTATTATAATCAATTTATCCAAACCAATTAAATAAATAAAATCAATTACCAATTTTCATATAACATTAAATCACGTAAAACCTTAAATGCTGTTTTTTTATATAAAAAAAACTGATGCTTATATAAGCTATGTGCAACTTACCCGAGATCACTAGTAGGGTACATGCGGGTTACATGACAATTTTATTTGATCTTCAGCTCTAAATCAACTTGTATTATAACATAATGAGGATCCCAGCTATTATAAATAGAAATATTACATTGATCAAGCAATGTGTTACAAAATAAAACCTTACAAAAACCGACCATCGACACTCATAATCTTGAGAAATTAAGGATGATTATAATATTAAAGATTCCAATAGGAGAGTCACCCTTGTTCGACTGCTAAATTATTATTCTGTGACTCCATGCGTGTATAAATTTATAGGAAAGTTCTCTCATACGGACTAAACATGCAACCCTAAATTACCGATCCGTGTTTCGGCCATTGATTTGCAACAATTTTCAATCTTCTTGATTTCAAAGGCAAGCCCAATGATGATACATGCTTCTGGCGACTATTTCTAGTCATGACTTCGGGTGGTAACAACACTTCCAGTAATTTCTGGTGAAGATCTTGATTTCAAATTAACTTTTTTATTTTAGTGAAATGAATTGTGGGGGCATTTTTTTTTAATAACAAAAATATGTTCTTATGAAAAAATTAGTACCTCTAGATCCTACTCCTTCAGACAAAATTGGTCCAAACCAGTCAAACCCAATAACACAAGACTTACGTTCCCCCTTCAATAAAAATCTCTCTCATTATCAAAACAAAATAAAAACGGGCAGCCACGTACCTTCACTATATATATAAGGAGGTACACACAGATCCTGTACGTTCTTCTTACTCACCAACCCCCGCGAGGATTTAATCTCACATTTCCAGATTAAGAAAAGAAATTAAGACTAATGCTCCTTTCCTTTTCTTCATTTTTTTTTTCTCTTTCATTTTATAGGTGATCCAGTGAGAAAGTATGGGGAGCAGACCATTTTCTTTTGCTTTCTTGAATGGAATTTTTGCAGAGGGCTCAGGCTCGGGCTCGAGCTCCAGCTCAAGCTTCTTCGGTGTTGAACCAATAGGTCCGCCACAGCCGGCTTTTTCTGTGCTGGAGATGGTCAAGGCCATCCAGAATCCTGGCACCCGAGAGCGTGCTCTTCATCTCCTTTCAACGGTATATATGTACAAATCATCACCACCTTCTTTGTCATTTGATCTTAGTTGATTTTTTCTTTGTTTGGCTGCCGAGAAATCTGGCTTGATGATCTTGTGTTAATTAAAAGCCTTTGCATGTCGCTTTTGCTGTGTTGATCTTTTAAACGAGAGCGCTACATATAATGTGATGAAATGAAGGTTATTTTATGTGATTTCATTTGGATTAATTAAATTGATGTATACAAGAGAGAACTTGTGTAAATTTAATTTTTAATCATTATTTGGTTCCTTTTGTTGCTGCTTTTGATGAATGAAAACGATTGAATTTTATTCCATATATGGATAATTGGATTGTGATGTGTTTCTGTAGATTTAATCTTAATCCTTGTACTGAAGAAACCGGTTTCTTC
The DNA here is from genome assembly GCA_963580455.1 of Euonymus europaeus. Classification (NCBI taxonomy): domain Eukaryota; kingdom Viridiplantae; phylum Streptophyta; class Magnoliopsida; order Celastrales; family Celastraceae; genus Euonymus; species Euonymus europaeus. The sequence goes on from OY756964.1 coordinate 3,308,917, forward strand.
TTTGATTTATTGTCTTAAACTTATTGACATTTGGCTAGAGTTATGTTGTATGAATTGTTTTCAATAATGCATGGTTTGTTAATCGAGATCTTCTAGGGTTTGTTTTCAATGGAGGGTTAATAAAATTAAAGGGTTTATGCATGTGCTAGCCACCATGAAATAGTTGGCGTCTATCCCTTTTCAATGAGATAGACAAACTTGATTAGAAGAGAAAAATAAATACTTGTAGAGGTGAGGGAAGAATTCATCATTCGATATTTACAAAGCATCTCTGCGAGAGTAAAATTTTATGCTATCGTTGTGATTAAGGTGGATAAAATTTCAAAATTGCATTGTAATGAACAAACTTAATACTTTAAAACTTAGTTACAACACATGGCCTAGCGTGGAAAAGATCCCACATTTTGAAAAGAGTTTATATTAGATTATCAAACCCGAAAAATTTAGTATTAAATTTTCCTTCATTTTGAAGTTTTCTTGAACTTTAAGCATTGAAATTATATATGAAATAGGGCAAGCCAAGCTATAAATTGAGATTTCATTGAAAGAGTAAGGAAGGATTGACAAAATGTCAAATGAAATATTTCAAAAGTGATGGTGTTGGTATATAGTTATGAAGACTGTACCACACTATTAATAGTTGTTCAATTTATGCATTCTTTGTTTGCTATGCCACATTTTAGAGACATTTCTTCCTCGTAATTAGCAAAATTTTAACATTAAAGAGATGGAGAGGGATCCAATCTGTTGAGAAAAAGTCTTATATCCAGGATCTAATAGGCAGGTTATAAGTCCATGAATTTTGTTAACTTAGTAAGATACGTTTAAATTTATAAGCCTTGAAAGATCCTGAAAGGCCATGGAAATCCTGTGGCGGGATGGGCTCGGAAAAAGGAAAAAAATCTTATAATGATAGTCAAATTTAAGGGCGTCCATTAGTGGATCCTAACACAATCTCCCTTCCTCAGTGTTATTGATTTTAGTGAGTTATTTTGCTTGTTAATACTTTCTTCATCTTAAAATCATCTTCATCCTAAATCATTGTATAAAAAATGCATCATTAGTAATCTCTCATTACATTTTACAGTATAAGGATAGTCGCGGATATCACTTGGCACCGCTATTGTGGAGAACTAATGGTACTATCGATGTACTCTTGCAGGTATATATGTATATATAGTATTATAACTGGCTTAATTATTTGTAGAAGCTTTGTATGTAATTGTGTTTCCTTGGCATATGATTTCTTCTTTTCATGCAGTACGACAGGCATTTGGTTTTGATATTTCAATTCTGGTTCTAAAGGCTCCCTTTGTTCGTCATACTAATCATCAATGCCTGTAAGATTCACCATTCACGACCGCGATCATCATCGCTGCTTATTTTCTTGTAACTGTAGGAAGTAGCTGCAACATATCACTTATTGTCAACACCACAGCTGACTGATAGAGTAATCACTCGATTGTGCAATGCTCTTTCTTTGCTTCAGGTTAAGTTTGCTGCTTCAACTTCTTCGAGTATTCCTATTTCCTATTGTTTTATTCCGGATATTATTCAATTAGATTACTAAGTGTAGTTACACATCTAAACAATCTGTGCCGGGAAACGACCTTGATGATTACTCATTAGATATATACATCAAGTCATTAAAGAAATTCCATGCATCTAAATTGTTCAGTAAATGAAGATCTTATTGATGATTGGAACATGAGCATGGAAATGGAGATCTTGCTGATATAACATTTTTTTGTTGTTGCAGAAGGTAGCTTCCCACCCCGAAACAAGGCTGCAGTTTATGAGAGGTAATTAAGCTTTGAGTGCGTATTAATTTGTACTAAGCAAACTGCAAAAGTGAAAATGGCTGGCATCATTGAATACTTTCAGATCTTCATGAATGTTTTATTTGATATCTTCTTCAGTACCCTTCTTTTGATTTCCTCTGCATATATATATATGCCGGTTTAGGGTTTAGAGGTTCTTATGAGTGGCTATTCTATGAACTTCATTTTTCTGCTCATCATACAATTCTTATCACTAGCATCGCGACGTGATCGGCCAGGATTATCCATTCATTTGCTGAATATTAGGAACATTATATTGTAATCCTTTTCATTTAATTCCCTTGCTGCAGCTGACATACCAAAATATCTCTACCCCTTCCTCAACATCACGGAGAGGGATAAGGCTCATGAAAACCTAAGGCTTACCAGTTTGCTAGTTATCGTTTCCATGTTGAAGGTTTGTAGTTCCTCCTATTCCATATCAGTTCCAAAATACACTAGTTTTCATGTATAATATACATTATTTTTTTCATTTCATTTACAAGCTAATCCTGCATTTTTCACTCTTAGTAGACTAGTTTTACTCACTTTATTTAAACAAAGAGTTCCCCATTAATCCACAGGATGACAGCAACAACGAAGTAGTACTATTCCTTCTCAGAAGTGAAGTATTGCCTTATATCCTTCGCTGCATGAACGTTGGCGCTGAATTGTCCAAAACAGTAAGATCCTCTATTTTGTTTGAACTGTTAATTATGAAAATAAAAAATGAGACTAGTCTCGGGTATCTCCTAATCGCTATATATATATATATATGATCACTCCATTTGCAGGTTGCGGTGTTTATAATTCACAGGATCTTACAGAATCGGAAGGGGCAGAAATATATCTGCACTGTCGCAGAAAGGTCTTTTGCAGTGGCCAAAACATTAACAAGGATACTTGATGAACTCCCCGTCCACATATCCTCCAAAACGCTGCTGATGCACATCATTTCTTGCTACGCTACCTTCTCGGAAAATGCAAGGTAAGCGAAAGATCGATGTAACTCCTCTTAATTTGTTTGATGGCTAAACTAACTTTTGCAGCTACTTATTGCTGCCTCTGGCTTCTTTACTGTGAATTGTAGGCCATGTGATGGAGTAGTTGCTTGCTTTCCAAAGAGGCTAGTTGATGGTACCTTTTATCACATAATGAATGTAAGTTTTTGAAGAATATAATCTTGATCATCACTCTCTAATCAATGTTCTGAAAATCGAACCGGTCAGGACACTGGCTTCCGGTTGAACAACCGGTTTAATCACAAAAATGAAAATAGAGCATTTAAACTTTATATAACTAACATTATACAATTTTAACACAAATATAAGGTATCTACATATGTGGAAAACAAAATGAGCAAAAAAGAAGTGTCATAAACTTCAAAGTTTTAATTTATTTTATGATTTTTATCGGAATCTGATAACCAGCCGGTTTATTGGGTTGAACGGTTACCGGTTCGATCCGATTTAAAACGAATTAATACGTCAAACCATATTATTTAATTTGAGAGGTCAAGCCAACTGGATATGTCAGCAGTTCACGGTCAACAGGTCCGGTCCGGTTCCAGAACATTGTCTGTAATGGCCTAAAGCTATGTTCAGAATTTTTAAACATTAGTTTTTTTGCAAAGACTGTAAAAAAACCTTAGGTGGGTAATTACTTGCAACTGACCCTTATGACTTAAGTTATTCCATCTCAGGATGATCCAGTAGCGAATGTTCAACTGAAAAAATTGGTTCAGAACATCCAAGGTGGAAGCAGGGCTAAAACTTATCCAGCTGAAGATGCAGTAGCTCGATTGATTGGGCGCTAGAAAACAGAAAGTTCCATCCAAAGTCAGCTGAGGCGCTTCTGGAAATCAGACAGCAGAAGCTTATACAACTTGTGGGATTTGATCAGTAGAAAAGACATGGTTTAATTTCATGTTCACTTATATATATCTACTGTTTTCTGTATGCAAATTGAATTCGATGTTTCCTTCACGCTTTTGTTTTGTTCTGGGATTTGTACTGTGCTCCACTCTTCATGGAGGATGATATTTAAGCAATATGATTACGGTTTTCGTTAATTGGTTTTATGATTTTGTTCCATTTGGGAATATATTGAGGTTTCAGAAATCCGATTAATCATCAAGGGTAATGGTTGAATTAGGGAGAGAATGGTAGGCAACTGATGGATTGGGGAGAAATGTGGAGTCTTGGGGAGACTCGAGGAAGTGTTTGCCAAGAAATGTGGGAGGAAATGGTGTGCGGGGATGGAGGATGGGGCCATGGAGGTAATGATTTTGGGCTTTGGGCTTCGTATTTACTGGGCTAAATGTGTGGTTTTTCTGGGCTTATTGTTTGGGGTTGGATGAGCTAGCTCTGATTTGAAAGCCGAAGTGCAGGATCTAAGGAAATGGCAGCGGTTAATCTCGTAAGAATCCGAAAATTTCCCAGTCGTGCAACATCAAAGAAAAATTGCAAGGGCTTCGATGCAACAGAGCATCCTTAATCTTTTGGGTAAAACTCACCCTCATGAGCAGCCAAATTAAAACATATAAGCAAAATTTTAGTCAGCTACAAGAGCAAATCTGCTTCTTTTTCTCTTCATTTTTCGACAAGTAACCCGAGGTGCTCTGCCATGCTTGATTATAGTACACAAACAACGGCAGTCTGACCCGTCGTTCGGGTAAAGTACATTTTACAAAAGCTATGATCAAGACAGAGACGAGCTTCAATTTTATTAGAGTTTCACACACCCTGCCCAGCCAAACTAAAAGTTGCTGGTCAAAAAACCAAGAAATCTAAGCCATCTAGCATAGAAAACAGATTGATAAACATCATAAAATGTAGAACAAATTAAATCAATGATAACTATTACCAATAAAGAAATCTGATCTAATCTTTAGAGAATGAAGCAGAACCATCTAGTTTAGTGGGTATTGAGAGTTTGTTTTCAAGCATAAACGAAAGATCATGCATCTGTGACATCAGCGTCTCCACATCTCCATGTTTTGTAACTTCTTCAGCACTCTCTCCACCTCTGACATTTACATCAGCCATCCTGAAGCAAGTAACAAAACATATCAGAATAGTTACTAGGCTATCTATTTATTTTAAATGCCAAAGGTTCACATCTAATCTGCCCTTACAGACTCCTAATTTAGAAGAGAAATGCAAATCATTGAACCAGTCAATTACAGTATAGCATGTTGCTTTGAAGCTCATGGGTGATATAATCCATTCAAGAAATTAGGCAGTCTGTGTACACATACCTCTCAGAAACCGAAGCTTCCAACTGCACAGCATTGACTTCTGTAGAGCTGCTTTCATTCCTTGGTACTCCTGGAGAAAACTCTGGTTGGAAGAAGCTGCCAAAGTCGAAATTCTGTGATTGATTTTCACCACTGAACAAGTTTATTTCGGAGTTCTGTTCACCAGAGGTTTTCACGTGGTTGACTGTTAGTCCCGAAGAACTCTTCAAAGGATCATGCACCCCAGTTAAGCTAGGGAAGCCATCCCAATCAACCAAATCATCGTCTTTTCCCATGGCCTTGTTATCTTGCAAGCTGTTGGCGCTGCTGAAGAAGCTTGCTCCAGGTGAGGGCATCATGTCATCAACAGTCGGTTTCCCAGAATTCTTAGATGGATCTTGCACACTTGTAGAGCTCGTGAAATCATTCCAAACATCAAAAACATCTTCTTTATCTGTGGTTTTGTGATTTGGCAAGTCCACGGCACTACTGAAGAAGTTCATTTCTGAAGCCAATTCGGCAGAAGGTGCCAGGTGATTAACGATTGGTGTAGAAGAACTATTGGGATTATCTTGATCACCAGTGGAACTGGTAAAATCATTCCAAGCGTCAAGTGAATCATCAACATCCATGGCTTTATCCTCTGACTCCTTGCTTTCACTATTTTGCCATTTATCTCCTTGAGTCCCATCAACACTGGAAGAAGAAGCATTTTCATACTCCACTTGTCCAGCATGAGTGACATTTATGGCTACTTCAAATTGCTTGTCCTCGCCAGCTATGACAGACTTGGATACATTCTGTGTATTATGCGAAAACCAGTCATCTGTGTTGGATGCAAAAGAAATTGCAGCCTCCTTTGCATTTAAATCAGAAGGATCTACTTTAGATCCAAACACTGTATCCAAGTGACCAGAAAGATCCACTGAGGAACTAGGAAAAACATCAAATGATTTGGACTCCTCATGATGAGTTCCAGAACTGGCAGACTGAAAATCAGCCTCCCAACCAGCAAAAGAGCCATCTTCCTTAGATCTTGGAGCTGTCTCAGAAGGCTGAACATTTTCAAAGAAGTTGAGATTGCCATTACCCACCTCAGACCTCACACTTGTTTCAGAATGCTGAATATTCTCAAACGAGTCAAGGTTGTCGTTACCATGCGAAGTAGTACTCCCAATAATTTCATTAACTTTCTTTGGTGCTATTCGCTCTTCCAATGTATCGGAAGCATTCCTTTCCTTTCCTTCAGCAAAAAAGTTGTCAAGATCAACTCCAGCCAAGTTTAAACTACTTTGTTGCCAAACAGAAGGCCCTTCTGAAACACTAGACCCAAATTTCTCTGACTCAGAAGTATATTTTATTACTAAATTTAAAAGATCAGACAAGGGGAATTCATCTTCTGTTGCATTCCGTGTTCTGCTGGATTCATTTGTTTCAGAGAATGGTCCGACAATCTCCTGCAAGACAGCATGCTAATTAAACCTTCCGATTAAAGATCAGCACCACATTTTTGCAGATTACATTGGAGCTCCGCATGGAAACTGAACTAGATAGAAAAGACAACCACACAAATGATACGATCAAAAGCATTTTCTAAGTGAATAACCAGCAACGGTGCAACACTCAATTGTCCAAGACTTTCAACTTTTGTGCTTCAAGTTATAACGGAATTAAAATATTTTGGATAATACACGATTTAACTCACTATACGTCAATCAGGAAAAAGAATCCTTTTGTATCCCTGATTGAAGATAGGGAAACAGCATATATCACTGCATAAATGGGAGCACTTGTGTAGAAATTTCGCTTGTCGTGAGTAACAAAAGGCAGTAATAAGTTCACAAAGTCAAATACTATGAATTTAAGGAACACAGAGAACAAAGCAGGCACACAAAAGCTGAATTACCGATCCATCTAAGTCGAGGGACTGAAGTAGCCAGCGACACCCCAAAGTGTTCCTGAAGTTGATGGCCTCAGGAGGCAGGTCCTTGCTCTGTTCTCTGCCACAGAAAACGCAAAACAGTGAATCTATTCCCCTAAGAAGCCTCCCTTTGCAATGTTTGCACCGGAGGTACGGCGGCGACGGGTCGAGCTCGGCGATGGATTCTTCAGCCGATGGGAGATCAGGAAGTGAAGGATCGTCCGGATCATAGGAGGAGAGTTTCGCTTGTTTCCGAAGTGAGATCTGGAGATCGTTAATTAGATTGTGTGGGATTTGGAACGCCATTGTTAGGGCATTTGAGATCTCGTAACTGATCTCGATTGGAGATAGTCGGCACGAAACAGCCAGGTTTCAGCTCCTCCAAACGACGACGTTACAGTAAAACATGGGTAATTCAGTTATTCTATCGTCTTTTACTCAGGACGCCTGGCAGCGGGGACAATAAAACGATATTTATAAAATATTTGTATATTTGAATTGGATTTTGTTTAATTTTTTTGAGATATTGATTAAATATATTTAAATTTGTTTAAATTAAAAAAAAACAATAATTCTATTTAGAGTATGGTCCCAACAATTAAATTGAATAAATTTTTGTTTTTGAAATCTAACCTATAATCTAAAATATTTGTGTTTGTATATGGAATTTGGACATATAATTTATGTCCAAATTTGATCTAAAATGAATAGAACAAATTCGATCATTCTGACAAATAGAGTTTCGCTACTCCTATTAACAAGTATCGGCTATTGGGCCCCACCGCGTTTATTGTGATTTTCAAATTACTAATTTAGTATGGTGATAAAATTCTATCAAATTCAGATTAAATCAAGTTTAGACATAAGTTATATGTCTAAAATTTAGATCCAAAACACAAAAAATTTTGATTTAAAACCGAGTTTGAATCCAAGCATACAAATATTGTCTGAATTAGTTGTCCAGACCCTAACCTAAGTTGAATTATTGTCTGATTTACTTGCCCGGATTTAATTTAATTCGGGTATGGTCAATCAAGTATATCTCAAAATATAAACTAATTTGGATCCATAAATGTAAATATCTCGTAAATATCCTATGTTATCTGATCCGTACTTGAATTTTTGTCACCCATCTAATTTAGGGACTTGATTGCACAAAAAGTAAAATGAAACTACTCTATTGAATAATAGTACAAAATTCGAAGGGTCGTTTGTCTTATTAGGGCATTCACAATGGTGTATTTTTGTTGAGAAATATGTTTTTAAGTAGAGATGAAAACAAAAATCGATCCATGTACTATCTGCAGGGTATCCGATCTGTTTAAAATCTGAAAGCTGATCCCATAGGGTTTGGAAACGGTTTTGGTTTTTATTTTCAAATTCATCACGATTTTAGGTCAATTTTGGTATTTGATATCAGGTTTAGGGTACCCGAACCAATTAATAAATGATTAGAGTACCCGAACCAAAACTAGACCAAGAATCGTAACCGACTCGACCCTACCCTTAATTACAAGTAAATTCTTAAAAATATTAATAAATATGTTAGATAATGATTAAAACCCTACATGAGTATAAAAAAATAAATCACTTAACCACTAATCTAATTTTTTTTTTGTTATAGACTTTCATAGTTTATAAATATATATTGAATATGAAATTTGGTTGAGCTAAGTAATGTTATAAATGTCACATGGATTCATAGTGAATATAATTAAATTAATAAATAAATTAAATCACTTAGCCACTAGTTCAATTATTTATTTTTGTTCGATTGTTGATGTCGAATGAGTAATATAGTAGTATCATGTAGTTCGTTTGAAAATTAGACTCTTTTTCTATTTATATCTATTTGTATTATTATATCTTTTATTATTAGTAAGTATCTTAGACTTATAAAAAATTATGCATTATATCTTTAAATATATTTTTAATACATGATTCGGATTTCGGGTAAGGTTATACATGTTTGGAAACGGCTATCAAACCAATTATGTAAAATATTGACAAAGTTAAATGATAAACGGGTACCCGACGATAAACGGTTTCGTTTTTTGAAATCTATAAGATTTTTTATGACGGTTTTCGTATAGGGTACATTAAATGATAAAGATTTGGTATTTTCTTTATTGAAAGGGTATCCGATCCGTTGTCATCCCTAATATTAAGATATGTGTTTTAGTGATGTTGATGAGTATGTGACTTACTTTTTGGAAAATATATGAAACGTAGTGTATTGATTTATGTGTAGTTTTGTTGAAAAATAAATAAATAATAAAATAGTATATGCTTGACAAATATTAGGAAGAAAAAATATATATAAATTTGTATTTTTCTGATGCAATCATATTAAAAAACGTATTCTATTTCACTCATTTATTTACGAGCGTGAATATGCGACTTTTTATTTAATAAAAATGAGGTGTAACCTTAATTTTTATGAAAATGAAATGTTACGAGTATTGTGCGTGCTCTTACCTTAACCACCGACTTACCGAGCCGTGTCGGCAGCCATTACGGGGTTGAATAATTAATGAGAAGGAAGATTGATGGAAGCCAAAGCCCGGTTTTTTCAAACTTGCTTTCTTCGTTAATTACGTTTAGATAATTAGATTAATTTCACTTTCCATTAATAATGGCTGGCATTTGCAGCTTCCATCACACCCGATTGGTTCTGTAGGTCCAACCACGCGTGAACATTGAGAGAGAACAAGAGAGATTACTAGTAGTAGTTGATGGGGTTACACCAGGCGACAGCGGTGAAGGCGGGGCTTGGGCTGCTAGGCTTGTGCGTGTTTGGCTACATATTGGGGCCTCCTCTCTACTGGCACTTCAGGGAAGGCTTGGCCGCTGTCAGTGGCTCCTCTTCCTCTAGATGCCCCGTTTGTGTATGCGATTGCTCTTCTCAGCCTCTTCTCACCATCCCCGACGGTAATTCTTCCTTTCTTCTCTGCATATACTGTGTTTATATAGTTTAACTTTAAGCAGCAGATCTCGCTGGATCACCTGTTTTCTTGTTTGATCTAGCATTAATTTTGAGTTATTTGAGTTTTTAGAATTGATTTCGTAGTTTAGGATAGCGTAATTAGTACATTGAAGCTATTGAGTTGAGATTCACTTTGAGTCTGCTTGATTCTGAGGTTCGCCCGATTTGTGAAATTGTAATTGTTTTGTCTTTAATTAAAGGATCGGAGATCTAATTTGGAGGAGAATAAGGGATTTCCGACACAATGTTTGTGTGGTTCCACATAACATTTCGAGAATGATGAAGCATACTATACTGTATGGAATATTTAACATAAGAAAATATTTCATTTGCCAATTTTGCCAAATTGGAGGAGAATGGTTGGTTTGCAATATTTGGCATGGGAACATATTTCAATTCCCAAATTGAAAATTACTCGTGTTGAAGAACTTACTGTGGGTTTGCAATCAGTACTTGCGTGTTTGTGCACCATCTTTTGGGCAGTCTGCTTTTGTAAAGTAGTTGTGCAGTGCTGTTTTTTTGATATGTTCAAGACAGATTTTGAGACACCTATGTTTTTGCTTATAATCTATTAATCATTTCACTATTCTGGAAAATCTCAGTAGTTGCTCCTGCCTATGTTGGTACACAGTCAATTTACTTATTTGGTTCTCTTTCATGTGATGTGCAGGGCTGAGGAATGCCTCCTCTGCAGGTTAGTTTCTTCGTCATCAACAAATTATCCAAGGATGTCATTTCTTTTATTGTATGATGACCAAATAGCTTGAGTAATCTATTTGTGGATGTTGACTATTGGTATATGCATGAAGTGTATTATCCTCTCCTTACCTTGCAACAACAGAGGGGTTTTTGTTGGATCACAATCTTGAATTTTAGTTTATGATATTATATTATTCTTTATTTAGTTTGCATGAAGCACTTCTACTTTTTCCTTAAAATTTCGAGAAAGAAAGAGCTACTTAGAAGGGATTGCCCTGATTTTGTGATTTGCTAATGAGGATGTTAACAAAAAATATTGTGTGCGTAAGATTTTCTTCTTTCTTCCTTTTTAAGTTCAGCTCCATCAATCAAATATCATCTTTGGTGGTTTCTCTCATTGTTCTCTTGTTTCTTTTCCTTCTATCGATATGAAGAGAGTTATCTATTATAACCTGCATCATTTTGCAAATTATATGCACAACTTTCATAATAATGGTAAATGTACATATGACACTTTTATTCATTTTCATTCCATATGGTATTTTTCGGAAGTTGAATTGTTGGCTTTATGGTACTGAATGTATTTGTGGACATTAAAGTGGATCGGTTTGAAGCTATATCTTTCGCACTGTTCATGAATTGATTCGCACATTTAATTTTCCTCGAGAAGGATAATGCAGCCTTAAGCTACTCAGATCACATGGAGCTAACAGTGGTTTTTATGTAGTTAATAATATCTTTGCTTTATTGGATCTAACAGATAATAGCTTTCCTCTTCTATGGTATGATTTCTAGTTAACCGTCTTATGCATAAAGGATATGGGCATTTTGAAGCTCAAACAAGGACAACATAATTTATTTTTTTGGTTGATCGAAATCATGCGTTTCTAGTTCACAAAGAAGTTTCTTATGCACTTGATTTTTATTTTATGGCAAGAGACTAAGAGTTATGTTGTGAATTTTTTCTGTTCTGTTCCTAATTTCTCATATTATGCAGATTGTGTGAAGCATGATCCAGATGCGAATGAAGACAATGAGAAGAATTTTGCTGAGCTGTTGACTGAGGAGCTGAAGCTACGTGAAGCTGAAGCGCTGCAAAGTCAGCAACATACTGATGTGGCTCTGTTAGAAGCTAAAAAGATGGCATCCCAATATCAAAAGGAAGCAGACAAGTGCAGTTCAGGTATGGAAACTTGTGAAGAAGCAAGGGAGAAAGCTGAAGCAGCATTAATAGCTCAGAAAACACTGACAGCACTATGGGAACAAAGGGCTCTTCAGAAAGGATGGAAAGAAGGTGCTGCCAAATCTCATGTTCACTCTCAGGGAAAGGTCCAGGCTGCATAGAAAACCTCCCCGGACCCGGTTTTGCTTCACGTCAACTGATTGTAGTTCATGCTGGTTCTGATGAAATTGGTGAGCTATGACAGCTATCGTGCATGATACACATATATCCGTGTAATGAAAACCTTAGAATTCTTTTTTGAGTATGTTAAGCTTCATGGTGAGTGTAGTATTCATTTCTAGGGAGCCATCGAAACTTTAGAGGAGCCGACTGCCAAGCTATGCAGAAAAGTGCCTGTTTTCCTTCTTCTCTCCATTTGTATTCTTAAAGTACAGAATGACACTTGTGTTTGACGAAAAGTGCTTGATATGATTCCTTGCTTGCAAGGAAATGCCTTGATTTAAGTAATGCAATTCATCTATTAATTGACATTATGGTTTGGGAATGAATTTTTTGGCTTTGGCCTGTTCCACCCTTAAACTTTTGGCTATTCTACTGACTTAAATCCTTTTTTTTGTAGGCAGCTCAAAGTCCTTAGTTTTTTACCCAACGATGGCCGCGGATCAAAGCAGCAAAGCTGGCTTGGGGATATTTCAACAGGTATGCGATATCTTGAAAGTAATTTGCTTAATCCTTGGTATTGTTTATGCCTTGAGCAATTATTTGAAGGTCAGAATACGTGAATCCTTTTAAGCTAACAACAGTTTGTTGGCATGAACACCCTAATAAGCAAATAAATTGAATAAGACGAGTCGAGGACCTCGAGGTCGCTAAGCCTCCTTCTCAAGGAGGTTGTACTGAATTGATTTTGATGTTTTTATTGAATGCAAAAGGGCCATTTATTACATGAAATAGCCCAACAAACTTGGGCTGGGACGAACATGAAGAAAATCAAATATCTACTAGATCAACTGATAGGCCTAACCAATCCCATTAACAACCCAATTCATCTAAACATCCTGCTCTCCATGAACAAGGAGTCGTCTTCACTCATTTATTAATCTCAGCCAAACTCCCAACCTCTGGCCATAGTATTTGCCTCTATTGAATTCTAAGAAAACTGAAACTCCTCGGCTCTTCTTGCATCTTTATGCCCTTCCTGGTTTCTGAAAAATACTGCTATAATTTGTCCTCCCTGCTTACTAATTTTCACAGCAGACCCGCTCCCCAACCTTTTTAGTTTGGTAGGGTGCGTATCGAATAAAAGGAGACGATATTATTTCCCGATAATTCATGAGGGAGGGATGAGAATGTCCATAGAGATATCCCAGAGCGGACAATTGCTCATGCAAAAATCGCATCCACAAGTTCAATATTTTTTCCAAGAAATTTCATTATTCCAGTTCTATAAAGTCTAGACGACTCCTAAAAATACCCAAAAAATCTTCCAGTTCTGAAAAGGAAAGTTCGTTATTATTACACATGACGGAAACACGTTTACACATAGGAGATAATGCCAGGTAGGCTTATCTCTCTCTCGGATATGTCAATCAGATCACAAATTTACATTCACCACAAAGTACAAAACTATCATCATCACCGTAACTTTTATTCAATTGGAACCTTGACCTCATATTAATTCCACACGAGCGTTACCAATCACAGTGAATCGCCCTAGCATCGCATAACCGGTTTTTACTCACGTAGCCTTTACAAGGGCTTTGAACGAACCTGCATCTCCACTAATGGAATCATACCTGCGAAACAAGTAGGCCAAAACTAAAGCTGCTGAGAGGGTCACGTGATCCTTACCAGCACACTGTTTATTTGACTCGGTCGGTGAACCGGTCTGTGGCCCGTTTGACCAGTACAGATAATTCAGTAACTTCTTACCCTCTCCCACGAACCGGTCCGGCTTAAAAGTATCCGGTTCATCAAAAATTTTGGGGTCCCTCATCACCAGCTGTTGAAACCCACAAAGCAACTCGCCCTTCTTCACATCGAACACGAGGTCGTGTGAGTTGAGTTGGAAATCTCTTCTGGCTCGGCCGTATTGCAGTGGAACGGGTGGAGCGAGTCGAAGAGTCTCATAAACAACTGATTGGACGAGTTCCATTTCTTTGACCGATTCGAAAGTCAAACTCGGGCCTCCTTTTTCTCTGGCTTCTTTGATTAGTTTTTCTTGTAATCCGGTCTTGTCACTCATAACATTGTTTATTAAACCAGGTAGGAACACAGAGAATCCCCCAAATGCGTTGAAGCCAAGTATGAAGAGCAGGTTGTGGACAGTCTCTTCTTTACTCAGCCCATACTCTTTTTGACCTCTCTCCACAACTTCTTTACCTATATATGCAGTAGTAACAAATAACATTAGTCAAAAACGCTTCTCAAGAAGTTCATCAGTCATACAGATCCCACTGTTTTTCTTGACTCAGTTATTCTAAATATTGAGATGAACGCAAACGATTTTATGTGGATAATGTAAGATATGTCCAGAAACTCACGATTTTCATGGATCATGTGCGTTCATTTCAGCATTTAGATTAGTTCGGACAAAAACACAGGGCCAATTATTCAAAGACTATCCTAAACATCAGAGGCTTAACTTCAAAACCAAATGATCATTAGTTATGCCTCCCTGATTTGTTAAAAAGTTGTGAAATATGAATCAATTAGCCTTCCAATCAATTAACTGTTGGGATATGCGTGTTTGAAGAGTGCGAGGCAGATAAACTTGCATACATTACCTTGTGCGAGAATAAAGTTCTGGAGTTTCTTGTAGGCTCCACCAACGAAGGCGAAAGGATAGCCAAAAGAGTGGAGGAAGATCTCCACAAGGGGTTGGAAGGCGCCTACGTGGACGGTGGGGAGGAGCTGAAAGGCCAGCCAGCGGTCGATCATGAAATGACCAGACTTGGCAATCTCAGGGGTGGTAGAGGGGTCGGCTCCAACAATGGACTTGGAGAGGAATTCAAAGAGAAATTTCTGGATAGGTTCAAAGTAGCCAGCACTACCTTTCTCCTTGATGGTTATCTCAAGGTTGTAACACATTGTGTCCAAACTGGAGAGGAGCTCGCTCACCCACACCTTGGAGCCGCGCTTCAATATATCCATCGCAAAATTCTTCACCTGTCATGGTTCATTGGCAATTCTATATTGTTTTCAAAGCAATTCTATATTGTTTTCAAAACAGTATAGGTAGCTGCACATTTTAGTACGATTTTATTGCAAAAAAAACATAGCTCAAGGCCAGCATATTTCCAAGGGCCTGCAAGAACAGAATAGAATTGGGAATGCAGCCACTCCACTGGAGCAATATCATCGGCAAGATGGTTAATATCGTAATTTCTAAGTCACAATACTTGGATTTCAATAACATGCGTGCATACAAATGTATAGAGGTGACAAAATTCTGTCTAATTTAGATGACTGAATTTTTCGTACAAAAATTATGTAAGTTACATGTCTAAAATTCAGATTCATACACAGATTTTATCCAATTTTATAAAATCAGATTCAAAAGTAAAAATCTTGTCCGATTTAATTTTCTGGATCTTATCTTAGATTAAATTATCCGAGTATAGTCAATAAATTACATTCATAAATTTAAATCAATTTAAACATATAAATATTTTATAAACATTTTATGTTATGACTCAAAATTCCTTTTTTTCTGACCACTATAAATGTACCGTTGTACAGTATTTTTGTGTGTATAAAGATAGCATATGTATTTATTATATAAGCATATGTGAACATATGGGAACATTTATAATTGACTGTCATTTATGATTTATAATTTATGATTTATTCAGATATCTGCCCAACAAGATAGAAATTATTCTTCAGTGATATAGACCCACCATGTGGCATACAGGCATAGTGATGTGAGTAATGAATTTCAAATCTAGATCTGCAATAATATTAGGAAATGACCCTACAACTTCTGTTCATTTAGTACTACTGTTTGTGGGAATTGCTCATTTCCATGTCAACTTGTCAAGACTCCATCCAGACCATCCCCACTTTATATCGTATGCACGCCATTCAAAATTATCCAGACGAAGATAAATAATATAGATTCGTACACGCAGACCAAATTCAAATTGATATTTCACAGCTACTGTCAAAGTAGACAATTTCGTACGAAAATGTGTTGACTCATCTCTGTATCAACATCTTCGCACGACCAATTTCTTAACCCCCAAGACTCCACTACTGAACCCTAAAACCAAGCAACCCCGAAGTAAATTAATCCCCAAAATTTGTGTTCGTCAAAAAAAATTAAGTCAAAAGTTAAAACAAAACTCATTTCACATAGATTTAGTCCTTAAATCCTGATTTTCAAGTCCAAATGCTTTAAAAAAAATGTCGAGATGCTTTCCTCAAACTCGCATCAACCTTTTGCCTTCTGACTATAAATTTCTCGCTCCGTCATTTAGCATGCCCCTCGATTCATTTTCTAAATTTGTTATTATCGCACAAAGACTACCTCAAGTAAATAATTATATCGAAGTAGCTTAGTTAGGGAGCTAGATTTTATGTAATATGGAATCCTAAATTTGAGTCTTATCCTTTCCTCCTTATTAAAAATAAAAATAAGTAATTATCTTTAAGGCTGTTAATAAGTAATTATCTTTAAGGCTGTTTTAAATATAATGCCACTTTTTCCTTCGTTTTGGGCTGAATTTTGCCAGTCACATCGCATGTAGGCCAGGAAACCCATGCCGTTTAACCTTAAAGCCACCGACAAACACCAATCATCATTGCCAAAAAGTCCCCCCGGCTTTCGATTCACCTTCTATCTATTCCCTAAAATCAGACTGAAAATAAGGAAATATTTTTTGCCTCTTCTTTCTTTATTTTGAAATTCAAAATCTAAATTCCAATTTCGATGAAAATAGAGAACTATAAAGAATTGCAGGAATTTATTTTTTTTAGATCTCAATCATAAAATAAATAAAAAATAACCCCGTTAATATAAAAAAATATTAACCAGTAAACAGATCAGGTTGACTAATTGAGAGATTAAAACTTCATCCTCAGAGAATTAAAAATTCTAGCAGTTCATAGAATCAAATAAAGCAGATCGGCAAGAAACGACGAACGCCGAAACCACAGGGCGATTAAATAGAATGAACTAGGTTTTCGTACCTTGGCGTGCTGAGGCTCAGAGGTATCAAGATAAGCACAGACTCTGATGTTGCCGGTGTACTTGAGACTAGGCATGAACTCGCCGACCAGTATGTTCTTCTTCTCCACGATCTCCATATCGAACATATGAGCAAAGGACTTGCAGTCAAGCACTGCGATCACGTTTGGATTAACTGTAAAGAAAGGGAAGCTCGGAGGCACATTTGTACGGAACACAGTGCTCTGGTGCTTCTCAATGCGCTTTCTAAAGAATTTCTCCGGGCCTTGGAACCAGAAATAGTCGAGTCGGTCCGATAAAGGACCCAAAAGAGGCCAGCCGTAGGATCCGGGGATTGTGCGGAGAGGAAGGGACGTCGACGGTGAAGATTGCGCGGTGAGAGATTGCCCGCCAGGCGTCACGCCTGGGATTGGGCTCATCATTTTCGTCGTCATCATGGTGATTTCTGCGGTTAGATCTCGAGCTCTTACTGTCGATGTCGTTGTAACGAGTGCGATCCTTTCTGTTGTAGCCGGATAAGTAATCGAGGCGTTTATATCGTCGTCTTGAGTGTGAATCACATGTTTGTGTTTAAAATGATGAGAGTAGTAGAATAACTAAAGCTACAGAGCACATATGATTGTTAATTATAAATGTCTCTATTAATTTTCTAATTGGGTGTCATCCTTATTATACAAAAAATAGTTTTATATCATCAAAATACGTCTTTTAATTTAGTAATATCAATATAACAAATATCTTAATATAATTTTTTCACTAGTTAAAGCCACTAAAATTTTATTTTTCATCAAAACTAATATTGTGTCTCACCTATATTATTCAAAAATCAAGATACATACTTACTCATATTAGCAAAACATATATGTCAATACAGTTATATCAACAAAGACACATTCAAATATGTTATCTCCTCTCCATTAAATTCTTACCATTCTATGTACTCTTAAGATGACAAACTTCTATTCGATCTAGATGACCAAATTCATTTGATTGGTATTAAATTAAGTTTGGATAGAAATTATATGTTTGAAATTCAGATTCAAACATGAAGAGATTGTCAAGTTTAAACAAAATCTGGGTCCAAATATAAAAATCTTGTTTGATTTAGCTGTCCAGACCCAAATCCTGACCCGAATTAAATCATTGTCTGATTTACTTATCTAAGTTTAAACCAATTTGAATATGATCAATTAAAGACTTCCAAAAATCTAAATCAATTCTGATCCGGACATAAATATTTCGTATAGACTTATATTGTGCAACCTAGAATCGATTTTTTTCATACGGGTAAGCTTTAGCTATAGATATTGTATGGACAAAAAACCATCAACAGATAAACTAACTCAATTTGACCAACCGAAACCAATTTGACCAGACCTTCACGTTCAATTTACACAAAGACCTACTGAAGCATGGACATATAGACTCACTTAAGCCTGGACAACTAGGACCATGAGACCTGATCAACATATTGCCCATTCAAGCCAATTCGGACCAATAGCCATCTACACAGTAAGGCTCAAAGCCCTGCCTGACGCCAAGAAACTCACTCACAAGTTCACCACATGACATCTCATAACTCATGTGCCCAACACATGAGCAGCATTATTATAAATATTAGAGGTCTGAGCCACATTAAAGATATCTTAATCGCTTTCCTATCTTAAAAGTTTTTAACTTATCTCAATACAAATTCACCTATTCTCATCTTCCTTGATTGTCGGAGTTTCTACGCTTCTAGAACTTATATATCACGTCGGTGTTAAGCTTGATGGTTGACTTACACTCTTTTCAGGCTATCAAAGGGTTTGGTCAACTTTTTCTTGATTTTAGATGTAAAAATACTTAATAAATTATGTATTAGATATTCATAAACTATTTCAATGTGATACATAAAGTATTTCACTTGCGAATGAAATGAAGATTTTTTTAGATCTCCATGGCTGTCAGAAATGAAGTAATTTTCATGCGTTCATAATTAAATATTTCAGGATAGGAAGGTCCAATACAGTAATAATAACTCCACTTATTAAATGATAAATTTTAATGAACAACAAACATCAAAGAAATATCTATCCATCATCACTAAAACTTTGTAATTAAACAATGTAGCCGTTGACCAAAATAAATTTATAAGAAAAATTAGTTGATATTCCCACTATGTGAATGTGAATTCCTTATGATCGTATTAACACAATTTCGAATGCCTACTAGGCTATCACAATCTTTTATTACTCCCTCCGTCCCATTTTAATTATTCCCTTCACTTTTTTACACAGTTTAAAAAAATATTTAATTCCCTTTCAATTTGACATTTATACCTCTATTTATAATGACAAATATTTTGATATCATAATTAATGTGCATGGTTATTGAGCTTTTCAAGTTAAGGGTAAACAAGGGTAAAATGAGAAAAAAGGAAAAAAAAATAGCTTTCATTAATTGAAATGAACATGCATTTTGAGACCTCCTAAAAATGAATAAAAGACAATTAAAAGAGAACGGATGAAGTATTATATATGTTTGATGCCGAAGTCGAGTTCACGTGAGCCCATCTGCAGCGAATCGAAAAGATATTCTCCTACTCGTAGTTTAGCCGGTCCACAAAAATGATGTCAAAATTTTAACCAACCAACACTTGACCTTGAGGTGACACGTTTTCCATGTGTGGGGAAAAACATCATCACAGAACAAGACGTCTTTATCACTTTCAGATATTGATTAGATTCCAAAATTGACATCTATTGACCTCAAATTAATGAAGCCTCAAAGGGATGTAATCTCTCATTTGATAAACTAACCCCCAACTTTTAAATTTTACTTTAAATTTTGTTTCCGTACCCTTAAACACCCCGCAACCCCCCCGCCATCATTCCCTCAAACCCCCCTCTACTGTCAGTAACATCATGTCGTTTATTTATCGTTCTCCAACCTATTATCAACCCATATTTTCCTACAGAAAGTGACGTTAGCTTTTTTTTGATGTGACAACACTGATAATAAAATTTAAAATTAAGAAAATAAAACAAAACAAAATAGAATGCAAGGTGGTAAGTGTGACGTATTTTGGACCGCCTAATACACTGTTTTGGGATTTGTCTGTCTTACCTTTATAGATGGCGCGTGCAATGCATTGCATATTCAATATCACATATAAATGTCATTTTCGACCTTAGATATTAATCTAAATTTGGGAAGGACAATTCTCATCCATAAATATTTACTACCTGACAATCAATGTAAAATTTTTAACATGGGTTACTCCGTATGCAGAGCAATTAGATGTGTATATGTAGTCAGTGCAGTCAATATTTTCTTCTGAAGCTTTTTTTAATGTGATTGATTAAATTTAGATGTTGTAATAAATTTTCTACAAATTCCATGTAAGAAATATTTTTATTATTTATTTTTCTAATTCTAAACTGAATTTATTAACAAAATCGATAGGATAGTATTTGTGTGAAGAATTTGTATATCATCCGCTACTTTCTTTCCAACAATATTATTAATACCCCCTATATGTAACCCCCGGGCCTACTATGCACTTTTTTATATTTTTATATGTAAATTGTACTGTTTCAGAAGCTAATACTCAGGTATACTTTTATTCATCATCATCTCTTGAAACATAAGAGTTTTACTTAACATGCAATAAAATAGGAAATCCGCGCAGCTAAGGAAAATAAAGTAATTAAGATATGGGCCCAGATTTTATGGCGACAAAGTCTTCATAAAATGTGTAGAGCACTAAATTACCTTTCCGAAAACATATTATAATAAGGAAACGGAACACTGAATCAAAAAATACGGCCGTTTCTTCATAGCTGTAATATTAAACTTATTCATTTTCAATCAAAATATTCCTTGAATGCAAACGCCACTTATCCTACATCATATGATTGTGCAGCTACATGGGCTACTCCGTATGTGGAGCGGTTTGATGCTTATATGCAGTCCATGAGGTCCATGTTTTTTTATGATAATTTTGTTCACGTGCATGATTAAATTTCTGTAATAATAAAATTTCTCCAATTTAATATACATTTATGAATTTTTCATATTTTTTTTGAATATAAAAAATAATAACAAACACAGAGCTTGATAACTTTGAATATTAAATAATAAATATTGTTACATAGATAATAACAATAATTACATAACTCTGTATGCACTTGCAACTGATTCCAAAACTGAATAAAGGAGGAGAGTTGTGGTAGATTAATTACAGCATAAAACTTTTTCAAACATATATTAATTAATTGATATCATAAATTTTTTAATTAGTATAATACAATTGGTTAAATTTTAATAACTCTTCTTGCACGAGAATTGAGACATGCACGTGTATATTGAAGAAAAAAAAGAGACTTAAACATTAAATGCAATTATTGGTAATTATTGTTAGTTTGTTAGTAATCATTGTCCCATCTTATTTTATTATATTATTGACATAGATATTACAACCTACATGAGGAGGGTTATAGGGGGTGTTTAAATAGGGGGTGTTTGTTTATCATTATCCTTTATGAAATCCCTTTCGGTAGTGCTACTAGTAGTTTGTAGACATTCCATCCATAATCAATAAAGAGATGTGATAGATCACACACCAATCACAATAATTTTGATGATAAAAATAAGTTTAAAAATTCAAAATAAAAAAAAAGACATAGACATTACCGATGCAAATGTCTATGGACATATAACATTTTCGATCTCATTTTATCAAAAAATTTATGTGACATGTGTTTTAATCATTATAAATGTCAAATACTCTTTCTATTCCATTTTAATTGTCATTTATTCTTTTTTGAGATGTCCCAAAATGCATGTTCATTTCAATTAATGAAAGCTATTTTTTTTCTTTTTACCCTTAACTTGAAAAGTTCAACAACTAACTTAATAAACATGCACATTAATTAACTTTTTATAGTGCCAAAGTATTTGTCATTATAGATAAAAATATAAATGTCAAATTGAAAGAAAATTAAATATTTTCTTAAACTGTGTGAAAAAATGAAGAACAATTAAAATGAGACGAAAAGAATAAAATTTACTTGACATTATTCAACATGAGCGTTCTTGCAATCATTGCAGACTGAAATGTGATATACTTTAAAGTTTAAATCACAATCATTCAAATTTGATAAAATGAGAGTCAGTTGACATAAATGAATCATATAAATGATTGTGATTTAATTATATTTCAATATGCAAATATTACATCCCCTTATCCCTCGAAATCCAACACTATAACATTAATTCAATTCATTTAACATCTGATGGCAATATTAGGAAGTTAATTTTCATTCCATTCTTTCCTTTCTCAAGTTACTCTTATTATTTATAAAACGGAGCCTTTAAGTTATAACAAGGTTAGCTCACAAGCATGGTAGCTGGGCCAGCACGACAAAGCCCATATACGAATCTAGGTTAGACACAAAAACAAAAAAGTCTTACCCAAGTTCGACTTGCATCCAACCATGGGCCTGCGCCGATAATGACGCTTAAAATCATAATACGTTCAAGTCCTTCATTAGCAAAATGCCATTGATACACACAAACAGCTTTAGTACAGTCAAGTTCTATACCACTTCACTCATACGCTTACCAGTAGAAGGGAGATTTATGCTGAGATCGTCTAAATTGGTGCAGCCATGGATGCTTAACCCATGCTCATTAGCCAGGTGTAAAAGGCATATGAAACACAAATGAGGGGAGATGTCTTTGATTGTTGGAGCAGCTCGGCAGTCGCTAGGAAAACTCTCCAACAGGTTCTTGAAAGATACCTTCTCTTCTTTCTCCTTTTCAGAATAAGAAACAACTGAAGTTAAAACTTACAAAGTAACAACTAGTTCAGGATTAGAAAGACAGTGTATTAAGGGCATGAATTGCACAAACTCAATGAATGATAATAACAAATTCCACCATCAACCATATTTAGTTTCTCCTAAAGAAGATTATATGCAAAAAACAATCCGTAGAGCTTTCAAGTTGTTCACTAGTTTCACAACTCTGCGCTTCAGTTTCTCACCCAATTCAGCTAACTTTTGAAATCTCAATAATTTTAACATTTGAACATGAGTACAGGTGAAGTTCCAAACAAAAGAAGTTGCATAGATTCCAAGTAGCACCATATAACTCTTGTGCAAAGGCCAATCATAGTATATAATACTAACAAAAGGATCCTTCACTACATAATGACATGCTGACTCTACAGCTAGAAATCAAGACTAATCACATTTACACTTGGAAGTCAAAGCTACTGACTGATGTGAGTAACACTGACCAAGCCCAAATTGCATCCTATCTTGGTTCTAAAGATATTAGTATATTACAAAAAGTTAACGAATATACTATATTGATAAGATAATAAGATGCCATCAAACAGAGCGTACGTTTTAGCATACCTCTACAGTCATTTGAGGATACACCTGTATATGGTCCCAAAGAGTCTCTTTTAGTGCCTGGACATCAACTTGCTTTGAAGTTCTGTCGTACTGGACTTCAATTTTATTCACCTAAATTAAAACAGGGAATCACGTCATAACTTAAAAGGTAAAGAACTTCCGTTCACAAAGCTCCAGGAGTGGGTGAGGTCAGGGAAAAGCAAGATGTACGCAGTCTTCCCCCACATAATATACAAAATGGTTGTTTCCAGGGTTTGAACTTGTAACCTCTACGTTGCACCTTGCAACTTAACCACTGGGCAACATGTAGATTGCAACTCTAAACTACTAACAGAAATAAATTAACCATTGAAACAATAAATAGATTGCACCTCTAAAACTAATGCTTGAAGGGACATGTGAGTTTCAACACTCACTTTTCTTAGTGATATATATATATTTTTGTCACCCGGTGGAATCTCATAAGCAAATATGTGAAGTTGAAAATCAATGACAGAGATCAATTTGATAGACCTTCCTCCCACAGAGAAATTCAAGTCTTAAATCGGAGACAGAGTTAAGTTAAAATTGCAAACCAACCTGTCGAGGCTGAGATACAAGTGTGTTGGGCTCTTCTACGTCACTATGACCATTTACATCATCAAATTGGCCCCCATGTCCACTTTCATCATCCCAGGATTGCATTGGCTCAGAATCATCGAACTGTTGCCTTAATTCATCTGATAAATATAATAGATTGATGATGAGAAAGTACCATTACAATAATTATTGTACAATAAGATAAGAGAATCTGTTCCAAATGTCATGCAGCCACAAGCTGTAAACATCCTGAAACTACAATGCAAGCAAAATCCAATCAGGCAGCTATCTTAAAAAAGAAACCCCTGAAGATGTTTGATGCAATTCATGTGGAGTTAACTTACATGATTGTTTTTAGCACAAGTTAAAATTGCAAAAAGAAGTTGCAAACAGTAGTCCTTAATCAAATATAATTCGAGAAACAAAACTGATATTTCCAGATTAGTGTACATGATTTCATTAATGACTACATGAGTAAAGCGAGTACAACATCAAATGGTAAATGAGACACAGCATCAACAGCAGTGGAACCGTAGAAAATATCAGATTATTGCTATATTTCATTGCACACATTATTCCACTTCTCGAAGCAATATGGCAAACAAGTACATGAACTCCATATTATTTCTGAGATTTTTAAGGAGGAAGAAAACTTTGACACCTTCAATGTTATCTTTGACATGAAATATATTACCTGAGGTCTTCTTTCCTCTCTTGCCAAGACACTACAAGCAGAAATAATTCCATCAGTACATAAGGCCAAAAAAAGAAGAAGAAAAGAATGCCAGATTCCCAGAGCAAATAAGATCACCATGATATGCTCAGTAAAAGCATTACCATTACATTCGGCTGAAGAAATAATTTGACAAGATCCTCAGGTTGGTAGTGACAATCCTCTGGAAGCATTGTATTACAAGGTGCTCTATTTGCAGAAAGCAGTATAGACTTGGGGTTTTTGGGAGGGGCAAAGACATCTGGAAATTCATTGTCCAAAGCTTTCGTAAAGTCAATATCAAGTTCTGCCTGTTTTTTATTCCTTGACTTATTGGTTGTTACTGGTGAACCATTTTCTGTGGCATGATCATCTAAACCTACAGAGTTTCAAGATAGCAATTTCAGGAAAATAGACCTCCAAAAGAAATTCCAAAATTGACTATCATCTGCTGCCTTACTACTGCAAAACAGCATATATTCAAAAAACATACAATATAAGGACAGGTGAATATTTTATTAATCACCATGCTAACACTCACGCATGGGCTAAACTTGAACCTTAATTTGGATGGCCAAAAAACTTACAACAATTAATTTTATTTTTAGGTAGGACTTTAGGAGGTTAGTTTTGCAAAAGGCTCCAATACCATGTACACATTGGGTTTCTAAGGCGCTGGCTACCTTTATCAAGAGATTATGGGGCCAGCTATGCCCACTTGTGAGGAGAATCTTAGATTTTGGTTAAATACTGTGATTTAATTATTTAAATAAATAAATCTACCATCACCTAAATGTTAACCTATTGAGTTGAAACAATTAATTTAACACCACCATACCTTTAGCTTTTCGATACTTCCAGTAATCTGGACCTGCCCAGGAATTTTGATTTGATGAGAATCCCAAATTTAGAAACAGGAATCCATCTACTCTCTCAAATCTGTCATCAATATCAGGGTTGCAAAAAGAAATTGATTCATTTTCCTGCAGAATTTGATCATGGCCTATTAGAAAATAGCATTGACCAATATCTTTCCACAACTGAAAGAATTTTTTTGAAAGGATGTACTTCTGATAGCCAAAGCCAGTTCTACAGTTATATTAACAAGAACCTCATCATAACATGGAAACACTGCATCTGCACCATTGGGTTTTTCGTTAACAAAATCATGATCAAATTCCCAGGTCCCACAATTCTCAAATGCATCACCCTCAAACTCTGCTGCACTATCATGATCTGCATCAACTTCTTTGATTGATTGCTGGCAATATGAAAATGTATCTTGTGGCCTCCTGTTATCTTCATCAAAATGGTTGACAATATTCCTCAGAGTGGGCGAAATTTCATCCTTCGTACGCATGTTGAGTACCATTTGTTCAATGTATTCTGTGAAGTAAGCAAGAAGATGACATTTAGCAAAATAATATTCGAAGCTTGGAGCATAGACAACGCAACAGAGACCAAAAACAACATCCATGACTACAGCAACACTCTAGTGAAAGAATGATATGATTACGAAACATGAACTGCCCCCCACTAATACAAAGTTACAAACCTCTGGTGAATGTAAGATCAATTGCATCTGAATTCTCAGATCGGATTTCACATGATGTGCACTTCCCAGGTACTTCTTGTGAATCAAAGAGCACTCGACATCCAGCATACACTCCAAGATTATTCAGTAAAAGACCTTTGGCCCCGCCTTCGTCAAATTGTGCAGTTGTCTGATGATAAAGTGGATCTACAGAAAATGCAACTGAAAAAGAAACAAGATTTCCTTACAAACTCATGAATTTCACACTGGAAACAAAAATAGAGTAGGAAGGCTAGTCACCATCAAACTTTTTCACATTGAGAGCCTCAAAGGATGATTCCAATGTAGATAAAGGTGATATCTGCATATGTAGAGTGGTGTTAGTTCATGTTTTTAACAAATTAATATAGTTCAAAAAACAGGAAATGCTTAACCTTTTTGTCCATCTCTTTCTTAGACTGATCTTCCTCTTTGCCTCCCTCAATGTTAGCATCCTCCACGTTTGCATCTGCTATTGAAAGATCACATTAAAAGAACGCAGTTATTGGAAAACGTTGAACTGACATTCAAATCGACGCTACATGTAAAAACTCAAAAAAGATAGTTTTTCAATCCATCCTAGTAATTTGTCCCAAGTCCCAACCATAAAGCAGAATCTAAAAGTAGTAAAAGGAAACAAAAGTTGGTGCACAAAGATCTAATAGACTAATAGTAATGGCAAGATTTAGGAAGAACAGATCTATGTACCATAGAGCAGCTGTATTAGCCACCATGGTTCCCCCTTACAATAAAGATCTTAGAAATTTCATCTTGCTGCTTCTAATTTCTAAATATTATACAATGCACATTGAAGGTTGAAGCACCAAAACACCACAAAACTCTCTACATCAACTGCCGCTCGTTGAGGAGGATTACCTACAAAGTTGATAATAACTTAATATTTTCAGCTTGTCCTCCATTCATTGGTTGTTGAGAATCAAAAGGAAAAGACGAAACAAGAGAAGAAACACTTTGACAATCAACAAAAATAGCCAACCTAGAAAAATGACAACAGAAACTAAGCATGTAAACAAAGAACAAGCAAAGTCTGAGATTGTGAGATGCCTAACCTTGTTCATTATCATGGCCTGCTCTATTAATCCCACCAAGGACCTTGTATGCCTCTGAGTGCACTGAATCCACCCTTAATGAGTATATTTTAACTCCAGCTTCTAAGCTGCAACTAGCCTGCAGAAATAAAAACAAATAGAGTTCTCCATTCAATTGATTCTCACAGCCAGCAGTAGTCCACAAGCATGCCATTAAATGGAAATTATGCAACAGAAATGTCGAAAGGAACTAGAAGATGTAAAATCTTGGAAGAGGCAGTTAAAAAAAAACCCAAAATAAATTGACGTCTTCTCCACTCCAAACAGGCTCGAAGAAACCAGATAAAGATGATCATCTCAAAACAGATCTAGGCATAGCCATTCACAAATCTGCAGAGCTAAGAGTACTGAAGTTTAAAGAAATGTGTTTCTCTTATCAAAATATCCACTAACATGATTGAGGAATCCTTCTAGCAACCAAAGATTAGCCCATGAGAACATACATGACCAGACATCACTCATCAGTTCAAATACTTTCTTTAAACACTTATACAAATATACTAATTGTATTTACAATCAGAGTAATTAGTTAGATCTCAAAAAAAAAAAAAAAAAACCCATTCATCGTGTCCAAATTCTAAATTCCCCACACTTGGTCAGATTACTCAAACTTTTTAACTTTTAAGGCATGATTCACATGTGCATTTAGGAATTCATATCCAAAATTACCTGCTGTAATAAGCTGGCAGAGGTTATGAACTTAAAAATTGCTGAAACATTACCTTCTGGAAATTTGTCTCGACATCACCCTCTTCTTCCACCTTAATAATCTCGTAAAGATGGTCAATCAATCCAAACTCCCATGTATTCTTTTGATTAATTTTCTGCGCCACATTAACAGATAATAAGAAAATTAAATAGAACATGACCCAATATACCAAATAAAAAAATTGAGGAAAAGATTAAGTAATGCATCTCTTTCTCGAACATGAAAATAAGCTACACAAAAACAAGCAAACTATCACCGACATTTTCGCTTGCGAGTTTGATGCAATTGTTCAGCAAGTCGAGGATCTGCTCCTTGCCGAGGCAGGGGTCAGGATCGCGAGGCTGTGGAGCATTAACCGCTAAAGACTTGCGACGGATGGCAGCAGCACGGGCGGCACGGGCCTGGGCTCTCTCGAGGTGGTCATCGTTGGATCCAATGAAGAAAGGGCTGGTTGGGGATTGGATGAGCGCGGCCATGGGGAGCCTCTGCTTCTGGGCCCCCGTCGGGTTAGGGCTTAGGGTTTCTGCCATATTCGAAACAAGTTCCGGCAGAGAAATCAAAAGTTTCTGGTGCTCTTGAGAGAAATAGATGCAATCTGCGCACACCGTAGTGTATTGGAGTAACCTCTAGGCCGTTGTTTCTTCCCTCCGATTTATGTTTTAAATTCTTTTGGATGAGGCGGTGGTACTGGTGGGGTCGCACAAACGTGTTTTCAAAAGAACCGTACGATGAAATTTGCAGATCGTGACCGTCGTTACCTACTAGGCTAACCGACCAATTTGAGCCGTACGTAAATACAAAGCAGCCCTGAATTGTACGAGACAATCGAAGTCAGATTCGTAAAGCAAGAGATTATATGCCTTTTTTCTAGATTAATGAGTTTACAACTTAATCATTTTACGCTCCAATTCACATGTGATACGTGTACGTGTTAATACCTCTAAATAATACTTAAAACATCTCTAATCAAATTAACATGTAAAAAACTAATTGATCTTCCTAGATTTAGTATCGTTATGAGTGAGAGTTAAAAAAGTAAGAAGACTACTTCTCTTTGTATAATTCATGGACCTATTGAGTCTCTGTGTTTGTGTTGAATATTCCTCCTCCTTGGTATAAAAAAACAAAAAATACCCTTAATCATAATTTGATAGCTTAAACACTGTCATAACATTTGTCATATCAAACACCAATAACTTATACGCTAACGAACTTCAATTCTACCAAACACAAGCCAAGTAATCACTTGGATACTCTCTCAAGTTAAAGAAATTATGAGTTTAAACGGAGAAAACTTAATGATTTTCAAAAATAAATACGTACTACCGAAGGAGGATCCAAAGCACACAGTACATTTTCTGAAGTGAAACACTATGATGCTAATAAAGATCGATTACTGTATCCACACTAGTGATATAATCAACGCTTGAAACCAAAAGATAAAGATAATTTGATTTAACTCGAAAGATTTGGAATTACATAGCAGAGTCACTTAGGAAGTAAAAGGGGGCATTGTGTCATCGCAAAATATATGAATAAGAATGCACACCAACAAAAACACGAGTCCAAGCCAATTTGTAAACTTTCCAACTAGGGGAACTTTTTCTCGTTAAATACTTGCAGTCTTCCATGGCAACTACATGCATATAACCAACAGCTGCTTCTGAGAAGGTAAAAAATAATCAGTTTGGTTAACCACGTCTCAACTGGTGTTGCTCATCAGAAATGCCACAATGCATCCCAACAGACCCCCGGCCACAACCTGTAAAAAGGTCAATGAAAAGCTTTTGTTTTTAGCTCTTTTACTTGGTATATTCTTTAAAAATATGTAAAAATGTATTTATTAGTAACAACCTGAAGTGGAGTGTGTCCAAGTAGTTCACGCAGAGGTCTAACAGTGGATAATGGGTGTTCCGGAGGGAATTCGCACACAATTTGATTCAGCAACTGTAGCAAATGAAACGATCATGACCAAGGATGCATGAAAGAGTCTATGACAGTGTCAATGTGTCTAACAAGAAGCAGTAAATGGAGGCAATGAGGTTTAGATGAATGTTACAGGACTTACTTCAGCCTGCCGACCAGCATGAAGCCTGACCCCCGAAGCATCATACATCACCTGTGTATATCAAATATATATCAAGCATTTCCACTTCGCTGAAATTTCAAATTTGTATGGGCAAAATGTTCCAAAACATAACCAACTCAAGATTAATTAAGAGATTCTGTACAACTTCTTCAACATCAGTAACAAGATAAACCAGTACCAATAAAAGACCTCTGACATGATTCATCAAGATGAAAACAGCACTTCATTATATTTTAAATTGAGTTGTTTATGAACAACAGCAGTAATTCACTAAGCCCACTAGTTTCTAAGATGGCTGCAATAACCAAACTATACACATCCAAGGTTTATATGTCATGAACCACTTGTAATTAACCATTGCAATGCGCCATCAAAGAGAAACTACACATTTTTAAACTTTAAATGAACTCCAAACAAAGAACCAATTTACATCCATAGAACTTATAACCCATGTGAGACAAACTTAGTCATATCACAGGTTGGAACCCAATAAAGCTCAAACCACAAGGCACATACATACTGAACATTGAAAATTTTGATTTATTATACAAATGCTGTAATGAAACTGGGAAACAAGGGAAATTAAATCAACCAGGTAAGCATTTGACACAATCCAAAGAACAATATAAGTCCAAAAGCACATACAACACATGCAAAAACCACTGCAATAGCAAAAGCTGATCCTCCAGTCCCGTCTTGTAAGCCTATAGCCATCGCTAGAGCTGTCACAGTTGCGGAATGTGAAGATGGCATCCCACCAGAATCAAGTAACTTTTTGGAATCCCATTTCTTTTCTTTGTACCTGAGCATCTAGGAAAACATGTAGAAAAACTGAGTGATCAATTGGAATACATGAACTACATATGTCAACACAGAACCTATAGCACCCAAAAATAAATAAGACCACCAACCCAATGGCAGAAGTGAGCCATTCCCCTGGCAATAGCTGATATGAAGCAAGTCCACCATGGAGCATCAATCAAGGAAAAAAACAGGTCTTACCAGTACCACTCTGTAAATGCTAAATGCATGACCATGTGAAGGACGGAGGATATTCCATTACTAATGCAAGAAAATTTTAAGGTCGCATAAATTGCTCATTAAAAAAAGTGTCGCATAAATTGCATTTGCAATCCAGAGATTACAAAAGGCACCCACATCCCACCCTCCAGGACATCTAACTATAGTAAAGAGCCTCCAAACGAGTTCCATGTTGATTACCTAATGCCTTTCTCCAAATTTCTCGAACGTTGTCAAATTTTCATATAAAATTATGAGCAACAAAAATTGGACTCTAAAATCCCTCGAGAATTCTCCTTTTCAGATTATTATAACGACTAAAAAAACGCTCAAATTGCTAGATCTTGATTGCCCTCTCAAACAATAATCAATTCCATCACATTCACATAAATTTAACTTTTTCAGCAAAGTTTTAAAGCGGTTACTTCAATTTAGAAAATCACCATTACAAAATAGAAGAAGAAAACCAAAATAATTTGGAAGTAACAAATTAAAGAAATGGGAGGAAGAACAACATAAGAAATATAAATAATTTTTACGGTTAAATTTGACGGACCAGGTGGTGAAGAGCTTGAGGAATTGAGCGAGAGCGAAGGCGAGGAAGGCCGATAGGACAGGGAGGTTATTTGGAAGCAGAGACGAAGAACTCGACGTTGCCGTTTGGGCCGTCCTCAGCGATGCCGTATCCCCTGCCCTAACCACCACGTCCATTTCTCGATCTCGTCAATCAGAATTCGATAGAGGTGATCGATCTCCGCAGATTAAACTGCTGATCGTGAAAAAGATATTGGTCTCTCTCCCAGTCTCAATTTCCAACTCTCTCCTTTCCACTTTCCAGCAACCCGACGGTACTGCAAAACAGTGGGCCTAAATGGAGATTTGAGGCCCATAAATAGGCTGCCTGGGCCGATGAAATTGAAATTGAAACTGAAAGGCTGAAGTCGGCGAGATTGGATATTTGGTTTGGATCTATAGGAATGGAAAAAATGGGTTCTCAGAGATTTTGGATTGGATAATATAGGATGCTTATAAATGTTTTGAATACTAGACTCAAACTTATTTGAATTTTTGGGATGAATTTAAATACAAACTAGTCAATCGGAAAATAATAAAATTTTGATTATTTGTTTATTTCAGAATATACGTTAATTTATATTCTGTCATCCATACTCTCAGACATTCTCAAATTTTACGTTTTATGATGTTTTATACTCTATATGAGACATACTCTGATCCAAACGGTTCCGACAAGTAAGGCTCTGTTTGTTTTGCATTGTACACTGGGTTTTATTTTGTTTCATTGTAGGCACCACAACGTTAATGTCTTCAACCAAACAATACATGCAAGATCGGGTTTTAGACGTTAATAAGCAGTGC
Organism: Euonymus europaeus; assembly: GCA_963580455.1. Classification (NCBI taxonomy): domain Eukaryota; kingdom Viridiplantae; phylum Streptophyta; class Magnoliopsida; order Celastrales; family Celastraceae; genus Euonymus; species Euonymus europaeus. The sequence continues at coordinate 3,341,530 of OY756964.1, forward strand.
AAATGTTTCAAACTCCTATTGTCTAAATTGCCCAAAGAAGATTCATGTCTTGCCCCTTTATAATTAATATTTCATGATATTTTTTTGTCATTTCATCTAAAATATTAAAACAAGAACCTAATGTATAGAAAACGAACCAAATGCCCTGCAACATTTTATACAACTTAAAATTATGAATTTCACAGCTTTTTCCATAACATTTTTAACAATTTTAAGCACAATATTTTTAATATCTATAAGCTGTAAAATATAATTATAAAATACACAGATCCTAAATCCTAACAATTTTAAGCACAATATTTTTAATAACTATAAGCTGTAAAATATAATTATAAAATACACAGATCCTAAATTCTAAAAGAAATTTGTATTTAAACCCCGATACATTTTAAGTAGAAAAAATCTCTCTCTAAAATTTCCATCCTCCAAACCAGACAGTGTTCCAGACAGAATTTTGCCACACGTAGTTACCATTAACTATCTGTCCCAACGCGACTTCAGATTTCTGAATGACAAATCTTCGAATTACTAAAATAACAAAATATGTATATGAAAGTAACAGAGAAAAAGGTAAGAGACTGTATCTGCAACTACAAATGTATTCCCCAACAAAAGAAACAAGCAAATATGGCAGGGAAGGAATCGAGTTACAAATATATGAACTATCACATACATTAAATACACCGTTACGACTAATAAGATCAGTATCTTTATGGAGTTGAGTGAGTTCCATAAACAATAGCCAATGATGACTCCGACACTCCAATCTGATCCGGCCAAGTGCCAACTACACGAAGACTGGGAGCAAGGAGCAACATCACTGCACAACGTATCTCACAACATAGCAATTAGATCTGGCATCAATTCTGCTGATGAACAGCAATTTGATGGATGTCCATCTCTTTCAACATGACAGACCGTCCGCAGGAATCACATGAAGTAGTTCTAGATCCACACAAACTCTCATGCTCAGAAAGTCCTCTTAATCGGTCACGAACATCTGCAGCCGAGCTCCCAGCTTGAACCATGTCGCCACAAAACCGGCAGGTAACAAGACGTAGGGGGCAATCTGAAGCCTGATGTTGTACCTGTAAAAAAAATCAAAAATTAACCAAAAGTGACAATAGAAAAAGAACACAAAAGTCATTTCTGAAGACTTCAATCATTTCACATAAAAAGAATCCTGTATCAAGTGTCAGCATAAAGAAAATACCACTAAATATGGCTCTGATTTGACTTGAATGAAAATTTGGAATTAAACTAAGGAAATTTATCAAATTGCACACACTATCATACCTATACTCCTAAACTTAAATATTCGGACAGGATACAAGTATATGTTTAATCCTGATGACATGTAACATAAGAAATAATGAAGCAAATAAGGAGTCATTTCTGAGACATTCTAGGACAAGGTTTGAAATGAAATTATGTCATTAATTATAAATTTTCAGTAAATAATTCAAGAACCGGATCGAAAAACAATGCACATTGCCAATAAATTAAGTAATCTATGTCTGAGACAAATAAACATATGGTTAAACCAGTTTAAAACATTTCAGACTCCTGTCAGGCAACTCAAATTTGGTTCAACTATTGCTCCTACAAAAGCCATTTCGATGATTAGAGAACAAGAAGAAGGGGGTTGAGTCAATAGAAAGATAATAGGAATCCAAGCTGCTTGAAAGAAGCTACTCCAACAACAAAATGCATAATTCTAATGTTCGTACTTAATAAGAATGGGCAAGTCAACAATGGGTAGACTGAACACAGCAGGACAACAATGACTAAAGCAGCATAATAACAACCAGAAGCCAATTCGTTATATCATAAACTAAAAACGAAAGCGTGCACCACCTACCATTGGTTCCTTCTCGAGGAATATTCCACATGGACATTGAAGGGGCTCATGGAACACTTTCACGTGCTTCTCCATCTCACCCTGCTGAAAAGCTTTCCCACATTTGTCACAGTGCACATGATTCTTTGCCTCTTCAAGCCTCAATACAATTCCACAACCAGCATGCTGACAAACGATATTGTGTCTGCTGCAGTAGGCTTCATGTAAAGCTATACTCCTACTAGGTATAAAATGCCGACAGTTCCTGCACTCTACTGTATCGATCTCCATAGATGACGAGGAGGATGCTTGCTGACCTCCCTTACGATTGCTATTATTCTGAAAACTCACTGCCAACTTGTACTTGGTCGTCCCCTTAAAGCCAAAGATACCAATGCTGTAACTTCCTGCTACAACACTCTTATCCTTAGAGCTAAGAATCAAAGACTTTGAACCCACGTCATGGGAAGACCACTGGTGCTGGTGTCGGGTAGGAAAAATAAGAGGATATCTTGATATATAAAGATCAGTATCACCACCACCTGTCTCAGTCTCTATCTTGACTTCAACTTCAATATCACCAGCAGCAAGTTTTTCCCAAGTATCATTGTCAATCAAGAACTTATAATACGTGTAACTTCCTTCCTCGACCATTCCGGATTCCAACTTTCCAAATTCAAATGGTTTTAGGACCGGTTGGTCTGACCTCTCCGAAGTTCCATCTGAACCAACTATATCAACTTCAATATCTGTTTCCAGGACAGACACACTGGATGAAGGTTTTAACTCAAGAACAAGCAACTTGTATGTCAGGACCCCATGGTTGACTGTGATCATTTCTCCTTGAGAAAGGGTGGCATGCTGGCGAAGGCTTGTTTCAAGAACAGCCTTGTGGTTGGGTATGTCCGAAAAGCCAACTACATCTGGCTGAAGTTTTGCATAAGTACCTTTTGGCAGCCGAACATACGAAACCTCAATCAAGGAAATTTGTCTACCGACATGGGCAAGCAAATTATTCCATATGTGTGGTGGAAGCCCAACAGAACCTTCCTCTGCAGTAAACTCAAGCACACCTGAATGGGCTGTTTTTTGTTTTAGCAGTTCGGTAGCATTAATGTTTGAACTACCCTCTTGGTCAACCACTGACAATCGGAAGTACATTGGTCCTTTATCAAAAGCACCTTGATCAGACAATTCCTTAAAGCAAGAAGGTGGCAGTTTGATTTTATCTCCACTTCCCTGAAAAGGTACAGCTTCTAACATACGAGTGAACATTATTCCTCCACCAGTTATAATATTTTCTTCCATATGATGTTCCGCCTGAAGAAAAAAAAACAAAGAAGATCCTCATGAGCGAGTCAACTAAAACTAATGTGAAACTACATTTCACTAACCTATATTATCAGGACCAGAAAAGCGCGTAAGACAGTCATGTTGCAGATTAAGAACCGATCAAAAAATTGGTACAAAATTGACCACAGAAGAAAATGTACAGCTTAAAGGCAACTGCGGTCAACATTATCTATATTTCAAATAATCCGAGGTAAATCCATCATGGGGACAATAATCGTACTGATCTTTTCTTGTTAATGTAGGAACAACATGTTTTCTTTATATGCACAGGAACTTCGTAGAATGCAGACACAATATGCCATGCCAAGGAACCTAAAATAAGTTAGTTCTTTCATAGAGAAAGAAAACCGATGTTCGATGGATCGTTTTCTTCTTTTGTGTTTGATTAGTCATTATTCCACAAACAAAATCATGGAACAACCTCAAATCAAAGAAATTCTCAGTCTCTCCATATACATACACAGAAAGAGAGAGAGAAATAGAAAAAATGCAGATCACAAAAGACAAATTAAGGGTATTATAGAATGGTAGGTAAGATAGACCTTGAGTTGGGCTTCCATGGCATCGAGCCTTCGAGATCTTTGGACGGCTTCGATTGCATCTCTTTGCTTCCTGGCCTCCTCTTTGGCTTTTCTCTCTCTATCCAGTTTCAATCTGGCTATCTCTTTCCTCTCCTTCTGCTCTTTCTCTAACTTCTCTCTCGCTCTTCGCAGCTCAAAATCCATCCCTCTGTCTTTCTCTGAGATTCCTTCTCTGTATGAATATGTCAGTTATAGGAGGCGAGGCCTTGCTTTGTTTGTACAAATTGTATATCTCCGTAATCAATGACGATTGAAGACTTCTTCGAATTCGTGTAGAAGAAGAAACACATTCCAATTTCGACTTTATAGTTTATAGACGGCCAGACCTGGTTGGCAATGGTATTTCCCAACTCCAGAAGGATCTAGGCCTTTCTTTTCTGAACAAATCTGCTATGATTGCTGGTGGAGCCCGTTAGCCCAACTAGTTTCTGTCTTGAAAAGGCCCAATACAATAAGGGCCAACGCAAAAAAAAAAAAAAAAGCCTCGTGGTTGCGTTGGCCTTGAAACTTGCCAGCATGAGGCCTTTAAAATGCATTGTTGGTGGTTCTTTTGATGAGCATTATTTTCATCCCATAATTTTCAAGTTGGTCACATTTAATTCAAAAATAGTGAACTTTTTGGCACTCCATCTATCCCTATCTCTTCCATTCTATGAAAACAGAGCATCATTTCCAAACCCATCATCACTCTCTGCATCCGACAACATTTCCACTGGCTTCATCGCACAATATCCTTCCTTCTTTGACAAGATGCTTCTTGGTTTGAGTTGATGCAGATTGTGTCGTAGTTTGTTCATTTTAGTCATTAGTTTCATTCATTTATGTTCTCTATTGTACCATCTTGGTCCCTTGTGCTTGGTTAAAGCTCCTTTCACATTTTGAAGAAAAATCAGTAGTGATGCATATTAGGTAGTGTTGGTATCATATGTTGTTTTATTTTTTCCTCACAATCTACCATGTTTCTTTATTAGAGATATTAATTGTTTGGACTGGTATTACGTCTTGGTGTTGTGTCTCTCATATTTGTACTCTTGCAGATTTTTGGGAAGAACCCTACCAAGATCAAGTACTATGGAATCTGGCTGCAATACCAAAGTCAAACTGGTTATCACAATATGTACAAGGAATACAGGGTTGTGCTGTGTAATATTTTTTTAAAAAAAGTTTTGGAGTGTTTTATCTTGCAATCTTTTATAATGAGGTGAACTTGTAAAATAACGGTGTAGAAATAGTGCTCGTCATTTCTTTTTCTTGTTCTTATAGTTTTATAGGTATTTTGGGTGAGTATTAACGGACAATAGATATTATAAGATGATTCCGTCTCTTTCATTTTCATTTAAATTTTGGTCTGGTCGTAAATTTGTCTTGCTTCTCAAGAAGGTGTAAAAGTTGGGAGCATTAATTTTGAAGAGAAGTGTGGGGAAATTTTCGCCGTAACCTTTGAGCCTACAATGATCGACAGTTCACCACCTCGATTGTTCGTCACCAAGGGGTCATGGATTTGAAAGGAGAGGCTGAAAATTTCTCTAAAATGATGCGTGTTGAAAAGGGGAAAAATCCCCACGAAAAGCTAAAAAAATAATGAGAAAACATGATTCATTGTACCAACATTTGGTTGTGGATTGCACGATCAAAAATTCAAAATCTATTGTTAGCCTAAAAAGACAAAAATGCCTTGCAGTCTTTATGACAGGGAAAAAAACAGCAGAACATTTGTATAATTTAATTCACAAACTCAACTATTTTTTCCGTGTGAAGGATCGAAATGAATTCACTTTCACACGTTAATGAAATAATAGGGAAAAAAATCTAACTGCATGTACATACAGATTACCCGAGTGGAAATGAATAGTCCACGCCAACAAAGCTGAACATATCTACGACTCTACCTTCCTGACATCAGACTAACCAGAGCATGATTTTCATAGAAGGACCCAACATCCCAATCTTCTGTGGAGGATGAAAGTGTCATCAAGGCGACAACAATAGATCTCATGCTTGGACGTAACTGCGGGTTCTCTTGCGTGCATGCCTTGGCAAGCTGCGCCATCTGCAACCAAACAAAAACACAGACATAGCTTCTTCAGAAATGAAACCATATCTTATAAATTTGCTCCACCCAATTCCACTAGAGGTATTGTCCGTTTTGGATTATTCAATTCTCATAGATATATATCGGAGTCGCACGACTTTGTCATTCTATTAGAAAAGGTGCCTCTTGGGGGAAGGTGATGAGCCTATGCTTATAAGCTAGATTGTTTGCGCACAATCTTTAGAAGTGTGAGTTTGGTTTCTAACACCATAAAGACAAACTTTCTAATGTACAAACCTTTCTACCGACAGAGAAGCAAATAAATAGAACAAAAAATCTTCTCACCTTGACGACAGAGTCAAGTGGGTAGCCATCTCCAAGCCTGGGGTCAACTAATTTGCAAAGATCTTCCTTAGGGTCAGGCTGGTTCAGAGCATCCTCAAACTGTGTGACAAAATAAGCAGAAAGGTAAGCTCATCATTCATAAGGACTTCCTAAAGGTCATTCTAAGCGGCAAAGAGGTAGATGTCTAATAAATGTTTGATTCACGGTCAAAAGCTGTTTGATTAAAAATATAGGGCATGTTAATCATTTAATCAAAGCTAAGTGCTTCAGCCTTAATACTCTAAACTAATTTATGAAGTCGAGGTGTGACAAGATGACAAACCAAACCAACGAGGCCCTTTGACTCGGCAAGAGAATCGTTTGCCTTGACCACGGCTTCCTTGGCAGAAATAAGTTCATAAAGAACGACTCCGAATGCATATACATCCACTTTCGGCGAAACATCTCCGTATTGAGCATATCTGCACCAAAGTATGACAAAAACTCAATCAACACGATGAACAAAGAAATAAATATCACTCCATATTTTTCTCTCTGTTCACATTGTTACTCATTAAAGTAACTTATAGCTCAATTCCACGAGGATATCCTTCCTAAAATTAAACTTTGTCCGGCAAGTGTTATCTTGCGTGTTTGGCACTTCCCATGCCAAAAATAAACAGTTCCCTAGTATCTACACTCATTCTTATTTCCTGAAAACTGACTCCTCAATTCGCTAATACAATCTTCCAAACATGTTTTTCCTATGCCCCCCAAACTCCCAAAAAAAAAAAGAAAGAAGAACTATAACAATGCTATTAATAATGATATGTCAAAGAAACGATTTGTTGAAGTAAATTAATGACCAAAGACACTTTCTTCAGAGAGAACTCAGGCAAAGTATCCCAACACGTTTATTGCTATGCGTTGACTGGAAAAAGAAAAACTCTAATAATGTGTTTTAAGTTTAGAGAAACGTCATTATAAATTGATAAAATATTTTTAAAATCTTCTTTTATTTGAGGACCCCTGACTCCATTTATTATGCATGATAATGTCAATCAAGGTTTTGAAAAGCTTTAACATGAAACCATTGCTACTATTCATCTTGTCTGCGCAGTTATTAAGCTCAAATTCTTTATTTTCTTGGAAATTTGATGAATCGAAGTTATCTTACTCAGGTGGCATATATCCAAATGTGCCCACGAGTTTTGTTGGGAGTGATGAGCTGCCAACCTCTGTTAGTTTAGTTAATCCAAAATCTGCAACCTGTAACACAAATAATTCAGTCCACAACAATTCAAAAAGGCTTCAAATAGGTGCTAAGGCAAGAAGATGTTATTGCAACCTTCCCATGGAAATTCTGGTCTATCAATATATTTGCAGATTTTATGTCACGATGAATATAAACGGGAACAGTATGCTCATGTATATATTCAAGACCTCTCGCTGAATCAAGGGCAATCTGCACCCTAGTAGACCACGTCAGTGGGTTCCTATCTGAGACATGGAAAAACATAATCATCAGCATCATTTGCACTTGCACTAAAATCTAACAATGATCACAGAAATCTAACCTGAGCCGCGCAAATGTTCGCTTAAGTTACCATTCTCAATGAATTCATATACCAGGAAAAGAGAACCCTCAACACAGTATCCAATCAAGCGCACCTGCATGAATGCAAATACCAAAAGGTTAACAAAATCAAACCCACAGGATAAACAATCCAATAGGAACATGCAAGAATGCGCAGATGCATGTGAACACACATAAGCACAAAGATTGTGTCAGCGATAATTGAGAGAGAGAGAGAGAGTTTGCCAATCCAAAAGCCTTCCGGGGCAAAAAATTTCAGTTACTCAGTTTTTGGTCGTGATGGTATTAGTATGGCCTATGGGGCATATGATGGTGTGCAACAAGCTGTCAATGCCACAACAGAAAGAGAATGAAGACAGAGAAGACAGATTTGGTACAAAACTGCATTTGAACTGATAAAGTAAGGGCTACTGATGCCTAATTCCTCTAAGTTGCAAAAATGGAGATTACATGAAAACTATTGATCCCTCTCAGCTGCTCAGAAGATAGAGCTAAGTATTTCAGAAATTTGATAAGTGAAAAGTACAGGAAAAAAATGTATGCTTGCTGATTTCAATGATTACTGTAGAAAGGTATCGATCAAGATCCAACTAACATAACTAAAAGGACAGAAAACAGCATTATATTTTTCTTTCAAAGCCACCCATAGATAATAAAAGAGGGAAAGGGATTTTGTTACCAGGTTCAGGTGATGAACATGAGTTAAGACTTTTAATTCAGCAAGAAATTCTCGGGATGCTTGCATGTCCATCTTCTTGATTGCAGCTTTCTTCATGAACAAATTGAAATGAGTCAGTGTTACGAAAAGAGAATGTATATAATTGGATAAGATATAAATTTCTAGGGAATACAGAATCAATATGTTATCTATCTATAATGAATTACAGCTATCCTCATCTGCCTCTCATTTTATGGATCAAACTACTAGTGTAGCTTTCCAGAAACCCCCATTCATATCTGAGCATCTGAGAGTACTGACCTCGCCTCTCAGTTCTGCATAATAAACAGCCCCAAAGCCTCCTTCACCAATCTTTTTAGCCAGACTGAAGTTATCAGTAGCAGTAGCGAGTTCTTCATGTGAGAACTCCACAGATTTGTCCACAGTTATGCCAGCAAGACCTGGAGATGAACCACCAACTGGACCATAAACATGTTTATTGGAGTTACTTCCAGGAGCAGAGCAAAGGAAAGAGGGCAATAAGTGTAAGAGCAAAATGAATTTGAAATGCAGTGTCATCTTCTTTCACTAACTATAATGAGAACATGTTCATCCTATTAGTTGCAGCATTTCAATAATTCAATCACAAACATCAAAGGGTCTACTGCATCTGAAATTTGAGCAAAAGGCACATTTTTAAAAATTATAACCGGCTTCAAATATTTAGCCGTAAAGTAGTAGAGGACAGAACTAGAATGCATTTACTACGAGGTGCTCAGAGCCTCACACATATGAAGAAGCTAGTTGAAACAAGAAATACATAAGGTAGTTTTTTCCAGATTTATAAGAATATAAAAGCATAAAGTGGAAAAAGCGTAAAAAATAAAATAGATCTACCAGCGTAAAAAAAATATAGATATACCAGTTCCCGCATGAGCAGATAGATCCTGAGAACCTGTTGACAGCAATGCTGCCTCCTTCACCTTCTTCTTTCTGTAAAATCCAAAATAGACACTAAGTGCCACTAAGAGCACTCCAGCTACTGCTGCAACAGATATGCCAGCAATTACCCCACTCTCTACTCCTGCTTATATGAAGAGAAAATGTAAGTTCAAAGCGCGTCAAGTCCCCAGTGTATATCCGCGGTCCAGATATCAAAGTGAGGATAATCTTCATAAAACCAGTATGCATAGAGGTCCAAATTACCTGTACTGCAATGAGCAGACGGGAAGAATCGTAAAAGTTTAATCACATATATTAGACATGAGAGAAAACTCATATTCAGGAAGTATGATAAGTATGGTTGAGGGAGTTACCTCTTTAAGGGCCGATAGCTATTATCTTGATCTGCAAGTAAGAAGATACTTTCTGTGAGGCATATTAATAGCAATCTATAGCAGCTGGAAGCTATAAAATCGCATAAGCTACAGTTTTAATGTTTTATGATTCTCTGCTGGGAATTTTGCTATGCCTTATAGCACTTAGAAACAACTTATGGGACAATCTCCTGTTTCCAATCAGATTTAACTATTTAAATAGGAATGTGTCCGGGCTAACCAAAATGTCGTTGTTATTAATAAATTTAAATATGTCAAGAACCAAGATTAATTATTAAGTTTGATGCTGTGTCAGACAAGCATGTTTGACATGCTATATTCGGATAAGAAATGACGTAGGCTCGCTTAACAGAACACCAGTAAAGAAAACGGACTAACTACATGGTTTATAGTAAAAACACCTAGTTAAAATGTACTTCATGTCATGGTTGACTTAAGATATATTCAATGATTCACTTACACTACAAACTAGTCTCTTTCCAAACAAGCCAATCACCTAAGTCTCCAAGTTAAAATTCATTGTCACATGTAATACCTCATAGTTCGAGTATGTTCACAAACTCTTTGAAATTCAATCACATGGCAGTCAATAGCATTCCAAACTAACATAGAATTCTCATCCTTAAAAGCATCTAGTTCAATGTATGTGATCTAACTCCATAGTCCATACATAACAATATTTAACACAAGAACCATTAATTCAAAACACAACTGCCAAGAAAACAAGAAATCACCTTTGCCGGGAATATACACCAAATCACTCCCTTGGCTAAAATTGATTCCCTCGTTGTATCTCTGGACCAAATCAGTACTCACATTAGCCACTGCCGCCACAGACTCCAACGTGTCTCCAGGCCGGAGCGGGTAAGTAACAAATAACCCGTAATCCTTGGAAATCGCACTATTCCCGCAAGAACAGTTCACCGTCACATTGATCGGCACACTATCAGGTATCCGGTTCTCGTTATAGCTGTTGAAACGCTGTAGCCACGGAACAGTCGTCAGGTTCGCGTAATACCTATTGGCAATGTTGTCGTATGTGTCTCCGATTATGGTCGTATACTGAAACACGTGTCCGAGGAAATCTCCGTTGATACATTCGCAAGGGAACGGAATGTTGATTCTGATATCGGATTGGACACTGTCCTTGTTCGGAATCTGCTGGTTGTAACTAAGGATAGCATCGAAGTCATTTTTCGGCATAATTTGTGATTGCATAACATCAACGATCAATGAGAGGTTTGATTCGGACCAAACATAGTAGGAAGCCAAAGCTAGATCACATCCCTTGCTGCACTGAGACTCAGTCGTATAACAAACCAATAACAAAACCAGAAACCCTAACCCTAATTTCGGCACCATTAGATCGAAATTGAAATGGAGGAGCAGAGGAATTGATACTCAAATCGATTAGATTAATCGGATCGTTGACAGGGTAGTTTTGAAGGAGAAGAAGGGATTGACGTTGGGGAGGATTAGTTGCAGTCGATGATTGAGACATTATTCTTATGAATAATAAACAAGTCAGATTGCGAGTTGTGACCAAGTCTCCTTGCTTGTCCTGTTTTGATTTTTCCTCCCCAGTTCACCTAACAGGAATAAATTCGCGCGGTTTTCTGTTTCAACCTTGGGGACTTTGTGGGAGTGGGGACGTTGGACAGGGAAGGGCGTGTGAAATACACGCACTGTACAGAAAAAACAATCAGAAAAGGCGGCATTGTAATCGAGGTACTGTTTATCTTAATGAAGCGAGTGTAATGTCCGCCACTATAAATGCGAGTAGGGATGTGTAAGTCTGTGTGACAGACGCGTTAAGTTATTCGAAACTCCTTACATCATTGAAACCGTCCAGCATTTCAAAGTTCAGACTCAAAATTACGTTCTAAACAGTTGATTACGGTTTTTTATATTAATTTAACCGATCAATTTTTTGTATTTTCAATTTTTTGATATTTAATTTAATTGATCAAACGATTGATTATCATCGATTTTTTATATTAATTTAATCGATCAATCAGTTAATTATCGTGGATGAGCAATCCATTATCAATAATTATGCCAATTATCGATTATTATGGTTAATTTTATTTTAAAAAATAACAGATCAAACCATCTATTAACAATTATATATAATTTTTAAAAAATAACCAATCGATTCATAGTTTCAGCCCTACTCAAAAAGGGGAAAAAAACATAGCTTCTTTTCCAACTCTTTTTTTTTTTTTAATAAGTTGTTATTTTATTCAATAAACTAAATCCAAAGAAAGATCAACAAAAGAATAAGATTTTACATGTCACCCATACAAAGAGACTCAGAAATTACCGCCCTATCTAAACTATGAGCAACTCGATTCGCATCCAATTCAAAAGAAATGTTAACCAGATTTAATTCATTCATCCAACTCAGAATTTCAACAAGATAGGAATCCATTGGACCCATCAACTTACCCTGACGAGCTGCAACCCTGACTCCACTAGAATAAAGCACCACGCCACCATATCCCAACCTATTAATATCCTTAAACAGAGCCACATCAATATTACACTTCAACCTGCCTTCAACCAGCGGAGAACACCTATCCATTCTCCACACCACACCACCAGCACCACACACTGAGAGATCACCAAGGCTCCAAACCTGGGCTGCAGTCCATTGCTGGAATATTGAGTCTGCCGAGCCCAAAACTTGAGATGAAGACCAGTTTCGGTGATTCCATAACCGATCATTCTCGGCCCGCCAAATACTCCAAGCTATCATGGCACATTGAATAATTCGAGACTTAGAGCACTGATGAAAAATCAAAGATAGCCATTTGCAAATTCTTATGAAGGTTTAGAAGTTTTGTAAGATGAAAGGCAGAAGAAGGTGGAGAGAAGATGAAAGTCTTCAATAAATTGAAAAACTACACAAACAGAGAGGCTGGGGCAGATGATATATCTGCTCCAGCTGTGTTACAACGGTAACAAACACTACCGTTGCAACAGCACTAATATTTTGAAATTACAGCTTTAATACAATGATAGCCCAAGAACAAATCTAACAATGATAGCCCAAGAACATAATTAAATTAATACAATGAACAAAGCCCAATGGTAACCACAAAAGTTAAGGCCCAAGCAGGCCCAGCTGTGGCTTCCCTCAATCATGAAGCTTCCGCTGAAGCTTTCCTGAAACTTCCTTTTGCATCAGATACTTTGACATCCCCCCTCAAGATGAGATTGACTAAAAGTCATGTTCATCTTGCGTAGAAGCCGCTTAAGAGTGAGGATAGGGACTCCTTTGGTGAATACATCTGCTGGCTGATCGTGCGACCTGATGTAGCACAACTTGATGAGACCTTGCTGAACTTTATCTCTGGTGAAATGAAGATCCAATTCAAGGTGCTTAGTTCTTTCATGGAAGACAGGATTACTTGCAATTTGCAGCGCAGATTGGTTGTCGCAGTGTAAGATCATTGGATGATTGATGTTGATTTGGAGTTCTTGAAATAAATTTGATAACCATTGCAATTCTGCTGTTGCTGCAGCCATGGATCTGTACTCTGCTTCAGCTGAGGATCTAGAGACCGTGCCTTGTTTCTTAGATTTCCAAGCAATTAGACATTCTCCCAGTTTGACACAGAAGCCAGTTATGGACCTTCGAGTGTCCTTACATGAGGCCCAATCAGCATCACAGTAAGCCTCTATTTGCAAACTTTTATGAGCAGAATAGAACAAACCATATGCTATAGTGCTTCTTATGTATCTCAGAATTCTATAAGCTGCACTTAAATGAATGTCAGTAGGCCTTTGCATGAATTGAGCTAAATGATTTACAGGAAAAATAATATCAGGTCTAGTTAAAGTAAGGTACATGAGCTTACCAATTATTCTTCTGTATTGCATAGGCTGCTGTAATTCAACCCCAGAAGATGAATGCAATTGTATGGAAGTGTCAAGAGGAGTATGCACAGCTTTGCACTCAATATGGTTAGTCTCAGTTAATAAATCCATTATATATTTTTTTTGATTGATGAACATTCCTAGTCTAGATCTATGAACTTCTATCCCTAGGAAATATTTTAAAGTTCCCAATTGTTTGATTTTAAAATATTTGCTAATGTGTTGTTTAACATCATTAATAAGTGTTTGATCATTGCCACCTATGGCCATGTCATCCACATAGAGTAGTAAGAGAACAATTCTTGTTCCTTCTCTATAGTGAAATAGAGAATAATCACATTTAGATTGTAAGAATCCATAATCAAGAAGAGTTTCTTTACATTTTTCATTCCATTGTCTTGAAGCTTGCTTCAAGCCATAGATTGATTTGTTCAATTTACAGACACATCCATCCTTTACAGGATAACCTGGAGGAGCTGTCATATAGACTGTTTCATTTAGATTTCCATTCAAAAATGCATTATGTACGTCAATATGTTCTATAATCCAATTGTGCATGCTAGCAAGTGCCAAAAATAATCTGACAGTAGGCATTTTGACCACAAGGGCAAATGTCTCTGTGTAATCAAATCCCTCACACTGATTGTATCCTAAAGCTACTAATCTGGCTTTAAACCTCTCAATTGATCCATCTGGATTGTGTTTAATTTTAAATACCCATTTACATCCAATTGGCTTTCTATTCTTGGGAGTAGGAACAACTTTCCAAGTTTTATTATCTAATAATGCCTTCATCTCTTGATCCATAGCATGACACCATTTGTCATCCTTGCAAGCCACCTTATAACTATTTGGTTCAGTTTCAATATTTATTAAATTAATATAGCTGTTATGTTGTTGTGTATAATTATGTTCATTAATCATTTCTTTGAGATATTTGTTCTTTACTGCAACAGCATTACATTCAAAATCTTTTAAATAACTTGGAGGTTGTCTAGTTCTCTTTTCTTGGCAAATTCTACCCTCCTCTACTCCAGAATTTGTTTCTATTAATATAGGCTGAGAGTTTTCTTTCATCTCCAAATCAGATTTTTTATCTATTTGACCTCTAAAAGGAAATTCATTTTCCTTGAACTTCACATCTCTAGTTATAAACACGTTATGTGTTTCTAGGTCCATAACTTTATACCCTTTGATTCCTAGTTGGTATCCCAAAAAAACACCAGTCTTTGCTCTTGCATCAAACTTAGAAGTCCTAGGTCTGTTATCTTTAGCAAAACAAAGACATCCAAATGTTCTCAGAATGCTGTAATCAAACTTATGTTTATACAAAATCTCAAATGGGGACCTCTTATGTAACACTTCTGTGGGTAACCTATTTATTAAGAAAACTGCTGTTTGGACACAATGACTCCAATATATTTCAGGTAAGTTAGCTGTGATCCTTAATGTTCTTGCCACATTCAAAATGTGTTGGTGTTTTCGTTCCACCACACCATTTTGTTGCGGTGTGTAATTGCATGATCTTTGATGTATTATTCCTTCTTTAGCATAAAAATCTATCATTTGAAATTCATATCCATTATCACTTCTTATAATTTTTACATTCTTGTTAAACTGTCTTTTAACATAATTCACAAATCCTTCTATGTATTTTCGAGTTTCCCCTTTATTTGTCATTAAATATATCCAAGTGTTTCTGCTATGGTCATCAACTATAGTGAGGAAGTATTTGTAACCTTCACATGAGACAACATTATTAGGACCCCAAATATCCATATGCATTAATTCAAAAGTATTACAAGTTCTGGTCTTACTTATAGCAAAAGGAGACCTTTTCATCTTAGATATCATACATTCATTACAATCCTCTAATCCTTGATAAAATTCAGATCCTAATAAAGTTATTACATAATCTGAAGGATGACCTAGCCTATTATGCCAAGAAAAAGATCCATTCACTGCTTGAACCTTGAATCTGTCTATCTTTTCACCATTCTCCAACAAGTATAATCCACTATGTAAAACTCCCATTCCAATCTTCTTGAATGTGTTCAATTCCTGCATTTCACATCTCTTGTGTGTAAAATTAACTGAGTAATTCCCATCTTGAGTTAATCTACCAACAGAAATCAAATTCACTGAAAATGTAGGAACACACAAAATATTTTTCAATACTATGCCATTTTTAAGTTTGAGCATGCCAATATGTGATACTGTATGAGTATGACCAGTAGGCAATATAACATGTGAATTATCTACTTTAGTATATGAATCAAGCAAGGTAAGATCACACACTACATGGTCTGAGGCACCACTGTCCAGAATCCATTTGTGTGTGTTTTTCCTTGTTTGAAAAGAGAAATTACCTGCAACAGCTGCTGCAGTTCCCATATATGAATTTGATGTTGTTTCTGGTGTATTCTTTTGCCTTCAGTAGAGAAATTAATTGAGAGTATTGGTCATTTGTCAGTTCCATCTTCCCTTGATTTTCTCCATGGTGGTTACTCTCCACCATATTTGAATTGTAGTTCTTGTTTTGATTCCAGTTTCCCTGATCTATCTTTTGCCTCTTGGTATGATCAGTGGGAAAACCATGAATTTTGAAACAACTTTCTATGTTGTGGTTATCCTTCTTACAATACCTGCAAAACAAATTTCCCTTACCCTTTTGATTATTTTGTGGCCTTTGATTGTTTGCATTTCTGTCATGATATTGCCCTTTTCCTTGTGGTCTTGGCTGGTTGTTCATTGAACTTTGATTCCTCTGAATGTTCATAGCCATTGCATCTTTGCTTATTTCTGATGTATGTCCCATAGACAGCTTAGTTTCTTCCTCCATAATCATCCCAAGAGCTTTATTAACATCTGGTAGAGGATCCATGTGTTGTATTTGAGTGCTGAAAGTTTTGTAATTGTCATCCAGACCCATCAGAAATTGCATCAGTCTTTCTTCCTCTTCTTGCTCCAGCACATCTTTGAGAAAATCACAATCACATTTGCCGCAGTTGCATTTAGGTCTTCGTTTGTGCCTGTTTTGCTCATCCCATAGTGTCTTGATATTTGTATAATAATCCATCACACTCAGGCTGCCTTGCTTAGCACTAGATATGTCTCTGAGAATCTGATAAATCCTTGTTCCATTTTTCTTCGTGTACCTAGTTTTCAGGCTATTCCAGAGTTCAAAAACAGATTTTGATTCAGATAAGCTTACCATAATCTTCTCATCGACACATCCAGAGATCCACCTTTTGATTAGTGAGTTGTTGCTTTTCCAGAGAAGATAATCTGAGCTTGAAGAGACTGGCATCTTGATGGATCCATCAATGAATCCCATTTTGTTTCTTGATTCAAGAGCATCAATGATACTATTACTCCAGAAATTGTAATTTGTACCTGTAAATTTGATTGAAACCAAGCTTGTAATTGCAAAATCTGATGGAAGAATATTGTATGGATTGAGCAACTGTGCACTATTGGACATAGAATTCCCAGCATCTTGATCAACTTGACTCATGTTTGAAGAAGAAGATTTCTTGAATTTCTTTCTTTTGTATACTATCAAATCGGGCTCCGATACCATGCAAATTCTTATGAAGGTTTAGAAGTTTTGTAAGATGAAAGGCAGAAGAAGGAGGAGAGAAGATGAAAGTCTTCAATAAATTGAAAAACTACACAAACAGAGAGGCTGGGGCAGATGATATATCTGCTCCAGCTGTGTTACAACGGTAACAAACACTACCGTTGCAACAGCACTAATATTTTGAAATTACAGCTTTAATACAATGATAGCCCAAGAACAAATCTAACAATGATAGCCCAAGAACATAATTAAATTAATACAATGAACAAAGCCCAATGATAACCACAAAAGTTAAGGCCCAAGCAGGCCCAGCTGTGGCTTCCCTCAATCATGAAGCTTCCGCTGAAGCTTTCCTGAAACTTCCTTTTGCATCAGATACTTTGACACCATTATAGACATGAGTTCATCTGGGCCATGAATATTTCAAAGAAGACTGAACCCAACAGCTTCTATCAAAAGGGCAAGACACTAAACAATGAATGGCAGTCTCAGCTAAGACCCAACACACTAGGCATGCAAATTCACAATATCAACTCTCTTCTTATCAATAGTGGAAAGGCAATCCCTACACGCACGCCATAACCTTCGTGGGAATACAGACTTTCCAAAGAGCCCTTCCACCCTTCTCACACGGACAAATGCGGATCCACGACCCTTTTCTCCATTAATCTCTTATAACCAGATCTCACTGTGTAAATCCGATCTTTCTCCCACTTCCAGAACCAACTATCATGTAAAAACCTTCTACTCAAGGGAATATTCAATATATTCTTTAAACAATCCTTGGCACAAAAAGATCCTCAACACGGTCTACTCCAATCATTAGACTAGCCACCCGTACTCCTTGAAGCTCTTCCACCATCTCACCGTCATGACTTTGCTATCCCTCACCCGGTAACCAAGGGTATTTCCACACATCAATGCTGGTATCCTCAAGTAGCATTGTTTTGAGGATAGAATCATCGAGGCTAAAGATTTATTTTTTAAAAAAAGAAAGAAGAAAAGAACATATTGTTTGCAGTTGCAGAAAATTCAGTAATATCAAAAGGAAATCCAAAGAAGTATTAGCTATATAAACCGAACCCCTTATAATACAAGCAACTACACTTCCAAAGCATACAAAGGAAGAAGGGCGGAGAAAAATGAATGAACCCAGAACCCAAAATGGGAGAAACCAACGGAGAGGCAGATGATCCCTACTTTGCACCAGTAGGATCGATCCCAACCTCTTTATCGTTCAACAACAGTTGAGAAGGCATACTACAAGGCTTCAACTGCCGACAGTACCTCTCGGACTTGTGTTCGGAGCAATGGCAAAAGCGGGAAACCTTGAGACGAGCACAGCCTCGTTGCTTACTGCATTAGAAGCTGCCACATCCTCCAAGCGCCTCCAGGTTGATTTCCGCTTCTCCTGTCTCTCATTCTCCTTGGCTTCATCTTCTTGGTATCTAACCAAACACTCATCGAACAGTGCTTGATCAGCATCCGAGAATATCTTCTTTACATTGAGGGTCAAACTCTGAACTGCTTGGTTCCAATGACTCCGCGTATTCCTTTCCAGGGCTGGAAATATTATGGGCAGTATAACTTTTCGATTCAGTGTTATCAAATTTCTTATGTGATCATTGTTCCACAAAAACAATGCACGTTCTGCCACCTGTCCGAGAAACCAGTCAAAAGTTAAATTAGGATCATTAAAGTAAAATAATATTCCAGACTGCTTCACTCAACAATAGAGGGACAAATATATTAAGATCAAAATATGAGACAGGTAGTGAGCCGGTTTCGTGAATGATGCATGTGTGACAAATTGAAAAGCTCACCTTGCCTAAAAATTAACCGTTGGCACAGTAAATGCAATATTTTGATTCCATTATCAGGCATTTATAGTTTGAAGGTAAATAATTCCCATCAACTCAGGGAAGAGCATAATGTCCCCCTCATATGAGAAGCCCGTTCGAGGAATAAGCCTAAAACCTATAACAAGCATTCAAACTTCGAGAAATTTATCCCCAACTTTAAATATCTGAAAGCCTAAACAATAAGTCTCAACTGTAAGAAGAGTTGACAAAACCTTTTGTTAATAGAAACAAGGTCTCAGATTCAATTCCATCTTGAAGGCCAGCCCAATGGGATATTCTGACATTTAAGCAAGTGTATCTGGAAGTCTGTGCACCCGTCAGAGAAGATAAATCTTACCCAAAAGAAGGAAAAGAAAGGAGACCCATTCCATAAGCTCCCACAGTGGAGGCGGATTTAGGGGAACCGATATGCAAACAGGTTGATTAAACAAATAAAAATGAGATTAAGCCCCAGTGTTTCACCATATTAATACCGACTTCACTTCAAGAAGAAAACAATAAACAAAGTTGAAAGGCATTGAAGACAAGAACTATTCATTGTAGATCAATGCATAACATATTCATGCTAATTTAAAAAAATTTACCATAAAAGATATCTTGGTTCAGCATAGAAAACCGCTAAAAGGTTAGCTGTTTTTGACATCAACAACCAACATGTCTTCCAAGACTCATTGCATCTTGCTAGCCAAAGTAAATTAAAAATTGTAGCCAAAAGGGGCATCTAGTTCCTTTCTTGACTTTCAAAGAACAGAGGACACTGTTGGATCTACTATTGAGTACTTCGATTTATGATTTCAAGTGGCATTATCTGAACAGAATGGCTAACTACTACAATACCTATTAGAGCATGCATGTTAATTCCAAGTATATGACTCCTCTCTTTTTTTAATGTCAAAATTTTATTCGGTTGAGATCCACTCTGTCACAAGATGCCAATTTATATGACACCAGACCAGGTAGATTCAAAAAGTAAAAGAAAACATACAGTCCACATCAAATAGAAAACTCATGAGTCTCCTGCACAAAATTCGTTGCTAGTAACAAAATAGTTTTAAGACATTGTCAGTGAGGCTCCATTTTTCTTTTCCTTGGCTGAACATGTAGTTGCCCCCTCATGAAAATTACTGGACATCCAAAAGTTTTTATATAAAATAAATACATTAAATAAGATCTACCAAAAAACAAAGCCTAAAGTGACAAGATTAATTACAATAGACACAGACTGTCAGTCATAAGGTTACAAAAACGAAGGCAATGATTGAACCTGACACTCATTTCCACAAAAACTGTAGTTCCATCTAAAGGAGACAACAAATTGAGAAAATGTATGGTTAAAGAAAGTTATAATTGCATTGAATTAGGGGAGAAAGGAAACATGGATCGACTGGAAAAATATGGCCAATGGTGATAATGCATACTTGCCCTTGCTCGATAAAATGATAAGAAAAACAGAGTTAGTAAATATGACACTGACAATCCTAAATTCAGTACCTGAAAGTGTGAGCTGTTGAGGCAACGGGCAATTTGATGGAACAGAGGGACCATGCAGCGTTGAAACTCTGCAGCTTGCGTAGCTTCCAGAACCTCCTCCAATTCACCAAGGAACATCACCTCCTTGGAACTATTAATAATGGGCCAGTACTTCAGAAGGCCTCGTATTACAGTATCAGCCAACTTGAAATCTTTCTCCACAAATTGAGTGATACAATAAGAAAGCTGCTGATGGTACATGGATACACACTTGGGCTTGTGAAGAGGAATTAAAACACGGACAAGGAACAGCTTGTGCTCTTCTTTCAATGGCAAAGCAAACCCATTGATTATGCTGCCCAATATCTCAAGCAATTCAGCAATTCCATTGTGTCTCTCCGTCTCGAAAATGAAACGGTAGAAGATGTTATTGATGGCTTTCCTTATATATGGTCGATGTACCATGAACTTTCCATAGATTCGATGGAGAATAGTCTTCAAATACTCCCTTTCTCTTTGGTCCTCAGAATCAAATAAGTCAAGCAATCTCAATACAAATGAATGGTCAATGTATCTTTTAGCAAGCTTGGCATCAGTCTCTGGTGAAGCCACGAACCTAAGCAGCAGTTCATACACAACCTGTAAATGGGGCCAAGCTGGCTCCATAGTTGGTTCATCTTCTTCAGGGTCATAAATATCCAAAATTTTGTTATCTTGATTCGGAGCTGGAAAAGTTCGAAATATATTGGCTGACACCATCCTTGTCAGTTCCTGCATTGCCACCTCACTGAATTTTGATGTCACGGATGAAACATAATCAACCAGCTCAAGCAAAGTTTGCCGCTTAATGTCTTTCTCTTTAAGATTCTTGGACGGATCACTAAAATCAAACACAACAGAACACATATTCAACTTTCTGATGAAAAGATTCTGCTTTTCTGAGCTTGGAACATCCCGAAAGCTCGGCAATGCCTCGTAGACGCCTGAAGGCATCATGGGACTGGCTTGGGTGGCCATAGAAGTAGATATCTTCCCTTGCTTCAATTTGTTAGCACCCAATGAATTTGATGAAAGACTCCCATTGTTCAAACGAGCACCGGAACCCAAATTCTCAGACTTCGAAGAATTAGTCGATTTCGAGCTGTTTATAGAAGTGGGTCCTTGAGATGATTTCAAATACGGACCATTGACCCCGGCATCATTGTTGAAGTCGTTGTTAGATGATTTTGAGGGTTTCCGAGGTAGCTTACCCAATATCTGCTTGATCATGTCTACCAAAAAAAAAACTTGAAACCTAACCGTAAACCCAAATCTATCTCAACAAATTTTCACCTTGAAACAGCAAAAAAAAGCCAGGCATTCCCCCCTAAATCATCACTTTCGAGCCCAATCGACATAAAACAAACCCTAAAGGATAGGTAATCGATACATGCAATGTCCCATCAACAGAACTAACAACCTCTGCAATTTCATAATACATCAGATTCTTAACTGGAATAAAGGTTGATTCAGCCACAAACGACAATCGAAGGGAAAAATAACTTACATGGGGATACGATCGAAGAGATCTGAGAAAGTGAGACAAAAACAACCCGAGAATCCAAAGCTCGTATGATCTAGGATTGATAAACCCTAATGAGCCCCCTTTTTCTCCCAATTGATTAGAGATAGAGAAGGAACTAACCCAAAAAAATAGTGAAAAGGAAATAAAAAGAAACTAAATAAAGGTGGAGCAGAAAAAAACTGGAGAAAAATGTATTAACCTATTAATCATACATAATAAATAGAAAAAGTCCCTCCTCGAAGTCTCGAGCAGCGTCAGCCATGGATATTGAAACCAGGGTAGGTGGTGCACTGAAATTACCCTTATGTCCCTGCTTCATTTTTGGAGTTAACCAGCGATTATGATGCAAATGGTGGGATGGTGGGTCCCATACTCCCATTAATCTCATGTCTGTGGATTTGGTTGGCCCGGTAAATGTGGGTGGGCGGGGCCTGCTGTAAATTTTTTACAGCAGGCCCAGCTGTGAGGGCCTTTTGGCCCATGAAAAATTTTTCTTTTATTTTTTAAAAATTATACGAGTATTCTGATCGGGATTACGAGTCCAACGGTATATTATTTGTGGGAAACAAAAATCAAATGAACAGTGAAAATTGAGATTGAGTGTTTCGAGTTTATATTTAACGGTTCAAAATTATTCTAAATTTTTTACTATCCATTTGATTTTTGTTTCCCACAAATAATATACCGTTGGACTCGTAATCCCGATCAGAATACACGTATAATTTTTAAAAAATAAAAGAAAAATTTTTCATGGGCCAAAAGGCCCTCACAGCTGGGCCTGCTCTAAAAAATTTACAGCAGGCCCCGCCCACCCGGTAAATGTAACTCCATCATGAGTTACCATGAGTACATTTGGATCAGAGTATGTTTTATAGATTGTCTGAGAGTATGGGTGACAGATATACGCTAGTGTATACTGTCAAAAATGTTGTGTTTAAAATTATACAAAATATTATGCAATATCTTTAAATTGTATAAAATGTTGTAAGGTGTTCGATTCCTTTTTCTGTTAGATTAATCTCGTAGATAAATTTTTTTAAAAAAAAGGTATTACAATAAACAGTAATTGAAAACTTTTAAGATACGAATGGACAATTATGTAATGTGATTGTAAAATAATGTGGATTCCACAACTTTAAAGCTATGAGATAACATCATTTAATTTTGCACAACTTAAATTTGTGGGCTCCCAAAGCTTTAAGCTGTTAACAAAAATGTTATTTTTGATTGACACAACATTGTATACGGACCCCACAGTTTTAAATTGTGCGAAATGTAAAACAAATGCACCCTATATTATTGCATTTGCTTTAACATTTCATTATTCTATCTTTTTTTCACTAAAATTAATATTGGGTCCTATCTTTATTATCAAAAAATCAAGTCATATCAACAAAACACATCTGCTAATATAATTACATTAATAAAAATACGTATTCTAGATTAAGTTACCACCATCTGATGCAGGACAGATCCCCAACTTTAGAGGCTGCGCACAACATGAGTTGGTCTGTCAGTCTTAGAGGCCAGCGCATTGGCATGGACCTAGGCCCACCCGCATCAGAGTTGCGATCAGTTCACCCCAACTCATCTACAACGCGGATTATTGGTGTAAGGATTTGAACCCCTCACACCCTTTGATGGGAGACAACCCATCAATCAGCCCCTGATGCATGTGGGCTATGCTAGTGCGCTGCCCTCTGAAGACTGACAGCCCAACTCATGTTGTGCGCAGCCTCTCAAATTGGTGGTCCGTCCTGCATAACCATCGTATGAACTCCATGCTTTGCACCATGCAATGCAATATCCATCTATTTAATTTGCTGCCAAATTTAAAACTATTTATTTGGTTAACTTGCTTTTGGCACCCATCCCCTTCAATATATCAACCCAGATTAATTATAAAGATTTCTTACCACATTTGTCCAGATCATCCATCTTCTCCGGGTAACATGATTTATATTTGAAATCTCTGATGTATTTATCTAACTTGCCACGCCATAAGGACTTCAATATTTAAGGATATAAGCTGCAAACAAACATAACTTTAAGGATATAGCGTGTGAAATCAATGTTCTGTCGTTCTGAAACATGAGAGCAAAGAAGAAAGAAAGAGATGCTTAAAACTTTCCTATAGTTCGTGTATTCGATTCTTGGAATACAAGAAGTTTCTTTTCTATATTCTGTTTGTTTCTCCGGATTTGGATTTGGTTTTGGGTTGTGTTGGTAATTTATGGACGAAGAGACGTAGCAAGAACCTTTAGTATTCATCTTTTGTACGAGAAATCTCGTAGAAATTAATCAAATTGATGAATAATTGCTGTATGCCCTGCTGAAAAAGTTGAATTGATTTGAAAAATCACAAACTCAAACATCGCATGTGCACGTGACCGGATAAAATATTGAGAATGTTTCACACGTGCAAGAGATACAAGAGATTTGCAAGTCAAATGATCGACTGCCGCAATCCACTGCAAGTCTAGCGTGTTTGGTGGAGGGTAGCATATAAGCTGGTGGATAAATTGTATAGCATATAAGTTGTCAAATAAGTTGTGTGTTATTTTGTAAAAATTAAATTTTAATAACGTTTAAGTTGTTAATTTATAGAGGTGTCAAATGAAAGAAGCGGTACGGTAAGAAGCAGGTAAGGTGAAGAAGCGGGTAGCCATACTCGGTGGAAGGCGTAGTCGTTTACCTTTGCCTTTTCGTTGATTAGGGATATGTAAACTAGTTTAATAATGAAATAAAATGTATCGAATACGAGTCTTATTAAAAAAAGTTTTATTCATTGAGTTTGAATATGTAATTTTTCTCGAAATCTAAATTATATTTTGAGAGATAAAATGACAAATATATGAGAAAACGGATCAACAGGGAAATTAAGTGAATTTTTTTGGTATGTGATTATTGACCGATAAAATTGAGCTTCTAAGCTACTGAGTGTATAAGCTTACTCACGCCCAACCAAACACATCATATGAATGTGGATCCTTTTTTAGGGCA
Organism: Euonymus europaeus; assembly: GCA_963580455.1. NCBI lineage: Eukaryota > Viridiplantae > Streptophyta > Magnoliopsida > Celastrales > Celastraceae > Euonymus > Euonymus europaeus. The sequence goes on from OY756964.1 coordinate 3,366,616, forward strand.
TATAATGGTAAAAAGTTGATGTGAAAGGGATAATATATGAGAATATGTGTTTTTATAGATACAATTATATTTAGAGATGTCTTTTGGTGATGTACCTATTTATATGATTTGAATTTTGAATAATGGATGTGGGATTCAATATTAATTTTAATAAGAAAATAATGGAGGAATAAAATGTTAATCAACTTTTAACAAATGAAAAAAAAAAGAGTATTGAAAGATGTGTTTTGCTGATGTGACTAGAATACGCATTTTGCTGATGTGCATAAGTATGTGTGACAACTTTTTACGTAATAGAGATCAGACTCAATTTAAGTTAACAGACATTTGTATGCCTCCATTGTATGTACCCTTAGGTGCATGGTGGTTAAAATTTTCAACTCTCTTCTTTCTTTCAATCGATTAAGGATATCCAGCAAGTGAGTATGCGGTTGATAAATAATCCGCCTCTATTAAGACTATTTTCCTTGTTTCGGGCTTGGAACGCTCTAGTCCAGCCTCTATTTCATGTCGCGGGCTTGGGCCTCTGTAGCCCATCATATTTTTATTTCTTTTGGCTTTTACTCCAGCCTCTATTTTCTTTGTTTCGGGACATGGAGCTCTGCAGTCCAGCCTCGATTTTCTTTCCTTCTGGCTCGGGCCTCTCTAATCCAGCCTCTATTTTCTTTGCTTCTGGCATGGGCCTCTCCAGTCCACAAGCCATCATGAAGCTGGGACTAGAAAAGTAGAAAACTACACTTCATCTAATTAAGAAATACATATTATATACTAAAATCCGTGTCCAATACATAAGATTGGTAATAGTTAGGGAAATAGTCGTTAGGGCATACAGAGAGAATAGATAGTTTGCAAAATATAGTTACGATGGTTGGGTTTGCATACAAGAATGTCTAGCTAGCTAGGAAATGTCATCAGAGATGCTTATTTAGGGGTGTAGTCCATGGGGAAGGGGCTGCCAAGAACATCATTGGCCATGTTAAAATAGCGAGGATAGGCAGGATCCATCACAACAAACTGCATATCCTCCGATGGCTTCCAATGGCGTTTCCTCTGATTGATGAACCAGTTGTTAATCTGCTTCTGATCTAGACCTGTCGATTCTGCAAGCGCCATTTTCTGCGACTCCTGCATATATCCATTCACAAAAACAAGAACAAGATCAATTCGAAACAAAAATTAACCATCGATAATGATAATAACCGAACACAACTCATTTGCCTTCATATATATATTTGATGAAGAAATGAAACCATGCAAATTGGGACAAATATTTTAGCACAAGATGATAACATCAATTCAAGCCTATTCTATTAGTAATGCTGCTAATTAGGCATGCTTGCATCAATGCGAGGATCGGAGAAGGGTATAAAGATTCTTACTGATGGATAAGGCCACTTGTAATGTCTGGTCCACCAATCAAGCAACTGCTGCCTCGCTTGTGTCGGTAACTTGCCTTTCTTTTTTTTCTTCATGCATTCTTGCCTGAGACTGCCAAGATACCCACTGTACTTGCGCAAAAGTTTGCCTTTTATATCCCCATCATCAGATTCAGGATCCAGGTGACTCACATCAACATCTTCCTCAGCTGATACGTTTCTATTCGTTAAATCGCCAACAAAACCTGATTCCAACGAGAAAATTGATCAATAACTTACCAGTTACAACAGAAGCATTCATAGAAGAATGCCTGGATTTCAAAGTATAACAATTGTCCCAGTTCTTTGCACATAAGCAAATCAATTCGATTTCAATAAAGAAAGAGTGGAAAAATGAACAGATGCAGGAAATACATAATGAACAACCTAGAAAAAGTACCATGAACTAATTAAGACTGTTCTATGTCATATAAGAGTTCTTTCAATTAATTGTTTTGTCTATATATTTGGAAACTAAATAATACTAGATCATGCAAAAATAACCCGATTCTACATGCAGAGATCAGAGAAATATTCCCACAAGCACAAACCCTGCTTCCCAAGAAAACCTAATTGCAAATCAATTGCAACAATGATCCTAAAATGACAAACAAACCCTAGAACAGTCAAAACAAATTGAACAATCAGATAAGACAAGTAAGGATCTTGTTATTGTAAATACACAGATCAGGAAACAAAGACCAGAAATCACATCTGCTAGTGATCATAATAGAGATGTACCTCCCTTAAGCCACTTCAAAACAAAAGTAGGTCAAATTTCAATATATATATATATATATATATATATTTGCTCAGAACTTTGTTTCCTTATATTCCTTTTACATTAAAAAAAAACATCACATTATAGCAAAATAAACCAAAAACAAAAGTGTCGAAGTGAGTGACGATCACCAGAAAGAGGAGAGGAATCAAGGGTTAGGGCTTTGAGTTGGGACTCCATCTTAGACAAGAAAAGCATGGCTTCCTTGAAAGGTTTGGTGAGCTCTTCCTCATACTTGGTTAGCATCTCACAATATGCCTCCATGAACTGATCAAGTGCCGGATCCTCACCTACTGACAGCTGATTCTGATGCTCATTAGTACTACCACTCGAACTTGCAGTCATACCAAAAGCTGCCGCAGATGCACATACTTCCTCTAGCCTTGCCACCACTTCAGCCGGTGCCCCAACCTAATTACCAATTCTCTCATGCAACAGTTAGTCTGACTCTTACATGCAAATTCAGAGAAATAATTAAATGTATTAATAATATCAATATTTTTTGTCTATATATACATAGTTTGTGTTTGTTTAAACCTTCTGGCAATTGATATAGGCAGCCAAGAGACGAGGGAAGTAAGGATGAGACAATATTTTAGCCCTATCTACTGATGATGATGAACAGGCTGCAGAGATTCTTTGGCAACTAGAATAATTGTTGTCGCTCTCAAAGAAAGAGTTACTAGGGTTGAATTCTTTGGGCATGACAGCAGAGATTGATCTGTGGCTACTAGAATTGTTGTTGCTCATCATCATATCTGCTAAATTATTGTTGTTGTTGTCGCCATACCCCATCACACAGTACCACTATTTTGTCCAGCCTCCATTGAACTCTTCCATCTCTCTAAACAACTATGTTTTCCATCGCTGCGTCTCTCTCACTCTCTCTCACACACTCATACTAATCTAGCTAGGACTACTCCCGGATTTTAAGCTTTGAGTCAGAACATCTCAGTCAGAGAAAATATGAGAAAGTTTTCCTCATGTTGAAACTAGATTAATCCCTCCCTCGGAAATGATAGGTGGAGAAGTGCACGAGGTGATATCGTGCGCCTCTGCAAATATCCTCTCACTGATCTTTTTCCTTCCCAAGGAAAGGCACTTCCTCTAGCTCGCCTTGTTTATCGCACTGCCACTGACGCCCCTACTACTACTGTTGCTGTTACAGATTGGACTGAAGGAAATTGACAGAGAGAGAGAGAGATGATAAGCCATGATGGGATGTCGTGTAAATAAAAAGGTCTTTTCGCCCTTGAGGAGGATGCACTAGTATCTACTACGACCACTGTAGATAAATTGGTGTCGTGATTGATCATCAAATCTCACCCGTCCATTTTGTTCGCAGATGTTGGTAATTTTGTTGCTTTTTAGGACCTAATGTTGGGAGAAACCGTCGAAAACCGATGCGAACGACGTCGTTGATCTATGTTATGCACCGATACGACGTCGTTTTAGTAGTTTAAAATGCTTTCTAGGTCATCAGGTAGGGCCCAGTCAGTAATAATTCAGAGGAGAGAAAAACTGATAAAGTAGGTGGGGACACTCCGAATGTCTCTTCTGCTTTCTGCTGCTGCTGCTCCTCTCCTCTGCTATCATCATACCTTTACGTCTTCTCATATGTTTCAGTCTTTTGGCATTCATGGTCATGCGCCCCTTCACCCCTTGTGGCCTGTGCATGTCGTTGTATTACTTGTATGCATATTTTACACACCTTTCCTGGACCTCCTAGTGGATTTTTTTTTTCCTTCATTTTCGTTTGTTTTATCTTCAACAGTATTCACAAATCGATTGCCCCGGTTTTGCCTGGCAATTTTATACTCGTCTCCTATTAATCTATCGAATGTTCTTTAATTACTTGAGATTGTCTCAATTAACTTATTTAAGATGAGCTTCTTCGTTTGAAGGTCCCAATTTTGTTCGCTACGTTAATGTTTTACGATTAATTAAACCATTTGGGGAGAATAAGACAGTCCAATGAATACCAATAAGATGGATGTTAGGATGATGAAGTTGACACTAATAGATCTTAGCAAATGCGGAGATTACAAAAGTTCGATGACTTTCGAGATTGAAAAGATGTCAGTATTTTTCTTTATTACATTTGACTATTGAGAAGATGAGGATTGAAATAATTTTGTAGCATGGACCTTCCATTTTAAGAAAAGAATGGTGGTTGAAAGTGGGTGAAAATCACTTCAAGTAATTCCTTCTCTCTTTTTTTTAGCTGAAACATAGAAATGCAAGGCTAAATAATGTAAAACGTAGTAGTAAATGAGAAAAGACATTCCTGCCAATATCTAGATGAGGTTGCATGTGAAGGCATTAAATAATTATCTTTCAGACATATCCATCAAAGCTTTCATCCTCGTACTTGAGTTTCAAATGAACACATAGCACATTCCCTTTCAATGAGTCTTTTCATTACCCAGGGAGTTGATGTTTATATGAGATTTTCAAAGTCCATGCCGACTAAACTTGTAGATAAGAACTATAACGTCACCGACAAACCACGTTAGGCTACTGTCATTACCCATCAGTAAATAAGACAGTTTACCTTCAGTTGTGCCTGTGGACTCCAAATTAATCCACCATTTCTTAAGAACTCCGCTTGATCCCACCGCAGCAAAGCAAAGTCGAATGGTACTACTATAGCTACAGTAATTGAAACATCCATGTAAGAAAACTTAGTTAACTTCACAAACTAATGTTTTCTAAAATTTGTCCATTAGGTACACATAAAACCAATGGAAAATATGGAAGAAGAAAAAATCAAAGAAACAAAGTTTCACCAACCAGAGAACCGGGATTACTGAGAATTGTCAAATAAATTCACTATGCATCTATTCTAGAGTGGGAATGGCCTTTCATGATATGAAGACAGATGAAAGCAGTAATAGAACAAGAAATACATCCATATTATTGTAATTGTAGCAAAGCTCATAGTGTACTTCTCCTTCTTTTGATGAATGAAAAAGGAGAGTATATATTTGAAATAAAATAACAAAAACTGCAGTATGAGTTATGATATGAAATTGGTAGTAGAAATTTATTTGCAAGGCACCAAGGTTAATAGGAGCTAATACATATAGCCTCAAGAAGATTGTCATTACAATGGTTAATCTAATATCCTATATTAGCTTTACACAAAATTCTTACAAGGAATCATCAACAATTCATCAAACACATTTAATGACGCTCAAATTATACCATTATCAACCAAAAATAAATGAAAGAAACCTTAGTTTACCAGATCATGAGTTCAAGAATCGCGATTGAAAGCATCTTCAACTCGAGATAGGCGAGGGACGACAACGGGTGCACCACGAACCCTTTCAAGAGCAAAGCTTATCCTTAACGGTCGGCCTAATAATGCCTGCGATCAAATACCATCTCAGTAGGAAGTGATTTCCAATTATCACATAACATGACATGGGGGGGCTGATTATTTGAAATTCAACTGTCATTATTCTCAATTTATATACGTATGGTACCTTTCCATCCATAGCATCTTTAGCACGTTTGGCTTCATCTTCATCAGAGAAATGGACAAACCCAAAGCCTCTCGACCTACCAGAGTCTTTGTCATAGATGATCTTAACTGGAACATAAAGATCCATACAATCCAAAAGTATATCAGAAAAAGTAAAAAAGCAAGCGCACTTCGTTAATTCTTATACATTGATATATAACAGAGCAAATCAGTAAAGAAATTATAATTTGCGATCATTCAGACAATTCATCAAACATGCAGACGACACTACAAAGTTATCCACTACAAGTCCACAACACACTATCTTCCTCAGCAAAATTAGATTTCATATTACCTTCAGAGACCTCCCCAAAGGAAGAGAAAGCATCTTTGAAGGACTTCTCATCAACCGACCATGATAGCCCTTGAAACACCAAATACCACTGACGTTAGTGAAAATCAAAAGCGCCATGTGCATTGTGTTAATTTCAGTGTGTCTAGAAGCACAGATATTGTGTGCAGAATACCTGCGACGAACAGTTTGGTATTGGTGACAGGAGATGGCGAGCTCTGAACTGTTGTTGATGTTGAAGAAGCTCTTCTAGCTATCAACATGAGAGCCTTTCTCATTTTCGCTGCGTCAATGTTTTTTTTCTTTTTTCTTTCTTTGGCCAATAAAATAGGGAAAAAATAGGTAGGCCCTTGGAAAAGCCCAAACTAAAAACGTCCCTAGGAATGCAAGTAGGCCTTAGGAATGGACTATGTTCATAGTAGGCCTACTGGGCAGGAATCTAGGCCCAAAACGTTTGGATTGTAGTCCATTACTTTAATAAACAAAATAATATATATAGAAAGGATGCAACCAAGCTCAATGATAATCGACAAAGATGTAATGAAAATACTTCACTTAACATCCACATTTCTTTCAAATATTTTCCCATGAAGTAAAAATTAACAGTGATTTTAGCTAGGGGTGGAAAAAATTGGTTCCAAATCGGATAACATAGGTATTCACAAAATATTTATGTCATGATGCGAATTAATTTGAGTTTTCAGACGTTCTTAATTGACCGTACTCCGATTTTTTAAGTCTAGACAAATAAATCGAAAAATAATTCAATTCGAGTTTAGATCCGACAACTAAATCGAACAAGATTTTCGCTTTTAGATCCGAACTAAGTTTTAAACTGGACAAAATCTTCATGTTTGGACCCGAATTTCAGACATATAACTTGTGTTCAAACTTATTTAATCCGAATCGAACAAATCAAACATCCGAGTCGGACCATTTTTTACCACCCCTAACTTTAATGCTGTTTTTTCCTTTTCCTGCTACTTAACTGTAAAGGTTAGAGATTAAAGACAGACAGAAGCAATGCAAAGTAACACAAAGTATAGCTTTTTTCATTTCACATGGAAAGTGAAGAGAATAAACATCCATTCTGAGCTCTCTACACTTTAGTATGGCAACTACTATAATGGAAGGAAAACAAATAAAGGTACAGATGGGGCTTGAACAATTCAGTTCAGCGTGGAAATTTTTCAGGAAAAAAAAAAATTGGACGCGCATCAATTGATACTATATCTAATAAGAAGAAACCAAAGGCAGATTCTGCACAGTTCTAGTTTTTTCCTTCTCAAGTTGGAAAAACTTAGCAAAAACTCCAACCAATGGTGCTGTATTGTATGTGCAGGCCTCAGTCTGCACATAATTATCTCTTTTGTCCATGAACTTGTCTTGAAAATCTGGTCCTCCAACCAATGCACCAACTAAATCATTTGGGTTGGGTTCTTCCCTGCCGTACCAAATATCATAGCCTTGTGTGCACCCAATGAACCCTTTATCCTCTCTATATGACACAATTGAGGCTCCTCTGTGGTGCACCCTTGTTGGATATTTATGCCCATAACCCACTAAGTAACTCATGTTCATTGGGTTAGACCCTAATATGTAATCAACTTGTGATTTTGCAAAATTGAGGATCTCTTCATGATCTACTACAATCCCTCCATGGCACTTAAGCTTTTGATTCGAGACTCGAAGGATATCGGAGTATATACTGAGGAGGAAGGCTGCTGTTGAAACATACTGCATGTTGTTCCATTGTCGAACGTATAATAGACCTCCCGGTGTGCGATCGACATTGCTGCCATTGATGTTTCTGTTAATGCATGAGCATACGTAGTACTCAGCTTTCGAACGGTACTGTTCTAGTATGTAAGTGTGCTCCTTGTGCTTTTCTTCCATCAGCAGCTGCATCAAAGAACGAAATCGATTAATGATTAAAATTTAGAATTTAGGGTTTAGAATATAGTCATATTTTTGTACTATATCAATCAGGCTCTATGAAAATCCCCAAATCTGTCATAATTACACCAAATTATCCTACCCAAAATGATATGGAACGCCAATGTCATTAATAGACCCACCAGACTGGCTTGGTGGGTCTAAACAAGTTAAGGGTCTCATGGGCTTGTGCCTCGTCTTCCATAATCAAACCATAAATGAAATAATCATGTCCATACATTTGGTAAGGAAACTGGGATCCACAAAAGCAATTGCAGACCCACTTTTACCAATTCAGACAAACCAATCAATTTGGTTCTGCAAAATTTAACAAGACATCTCTCCTTTTCTCTTCCGCTTTACCTTCTCTGGGCGAAATTCATGTGATGCTGGAGTCTATCGCTCTGTTCTGTTTTGTTTTCTCCACCAGTTTACTGACATGTGGCACTACTTCTGGGCTACACCCACTTAAAAAAAGAACTGCAATACCACACCATCACCAGCACATGCTTTTGTTCTTTAACTATTTTCTCTCCACCTACAAATGGTCCTGTAATTAGGGCGTTAATTCTTCCTCACATGGTTTTGTTCTTCATGAATCCCATTTGTTTAATCACCAGAGAGATTAATTGTTCCTTAATTGGACCTTACTCTCTCTATCAACTTTACTAAAAAGTAAAAGCGTGTGCCACATTAATTATTTCATTTTTGAATGATGTGAAAAGCAAAATCCAATAAAGATTTCAGTCTCTGTAATCTCCAAATACCACCTCCATGTACCCCTATTAGGGGAAAAAAATATAGCCAGTCCAATCTTGAGACTGTCATAGCATACCCTGTGTTGCTAAAGGGATTGATGACTGATGAGTCTCATCGATCGATAGAGATAATTTAAAGTGCTTACGATATATTTATATATATTTAAATTAGATTTAAATCTGAATAATTAAATCGGATAAAACTTTTTTATTTCAACCTAGAACGAGTTTTAAATCTGATAAAATCCTTGTTTTTCGATATAAATTTTTGACATATATTCAAACTTAATTTTATTCAAATCGGTCAAATTTGGTCATCCCAACCAAAGAGGGTTTTTCCACCTCTAGTCATCATTGGAATAATCAATAGGCAATTAATTAAACACTTGGCAGAGTGAATATATGAGAGGTTCATGAATTTTGTACCTTTGAAGCCATAATTTGAAGCCCTGCATACTTGACATCCCAGCTAAACTCTGTCATGGCCCATCCAGTACCTCCAAAAGAATTAGCTTTGTTGACCAAGTGGTTCAAATACTCTTCACTGTCGGTGGCTCTGTGTAGCCACATAGCTGCCCATAACAACTCATCCATATAACCACTCACTGACGCATAGTAACTCTTCACAACTCCGACACTCGAGTCGTACTTTCCTCTGTATTTGTCCCCAAACTCGAACAGCTTAACACAGACAAGACAAAACCCACATTAGAGAAATTCAACTAATTCAATCGAACGGACGGGTGAGTTGTTATGCACGAAGTACCTGCTGGGCATGGTGTAGGAGTAGGTGAGAGTAATGTGGGTTTGTTTTCTTGAACACAATTGAAGCTGCAGCCATGGCTGCCGCAGTTTCTCCGGCGAGATCCGACCCGGGGTTGTTCTCGTCAATCTTGTATGCCTGCCGTGATGTAGTCATGTCCTCCGGCCTTTGCCAGCAGTAGTGGTCAGTGTCACCATCACCCACCTGTGAAATTGAAGTTTTGAATTTGAATTTTGAAATTATTTGAACCACATAAACAGAGTGAGAAAACTTGTTTGTGCTGATTTTGATTCCAACGTACCTCTGCCCACAACACATTCGGGCTTGTGTGAGCTTTAATGAAGTAATCCGTACCCCATTTAATTGCCTCTAAAGCATGGTCTAGTTCTCCAGCTTCTGCAATCTGATCACGGAATTCTATTACTCCCCATGAAAGCATTGTGACTGTGAAAGCCATTGGCAGTCCAAATTTCACATGGTCCCCTGCATCATAGTATCCTCCGACCAAGTCCACCTGAAAAACCAAAAAATCGTACAAACTCATATACTAATTCTGAACCAAACAGTATTTATGGAAATGAAGAAGAATTCGAAATTTGAAACTGACTCCTTGTTCCAAGCCATCAGTGAGCCCGGAATGATCACGCCAAGTGACCCGCTGGTTGTACGGCAAGCGACCGGAACGTTGAGACTCAAAGTAGTGGAGACTTTTTGTCAATGCATCACTGTAATCAAAAGCTCTAGTGATGCTTGGTATTGTGAAAATGTAGAGGAGAATAATAAATCTATGAATGTGTTGTTTGAGACCAAAAATATGGTGAGGTCTCGTTACTTCCATTTCCCCTTCTGTAACTTTTTTTTTCTTCCTGTTTCTCTTCAGGAGAAGAGAGTAGGGAGAAGAGGAAACGAGAGAGTTCACACTGTTTGTGACTCTCCCTTTGAAAGTGTGTGTCTTTGTCTTTATAGTGCATGTGACTCTCACATGAGAAGTGAACTCTTCTCCTTCTTTTTTTCGTCTTACAGCAACGGCGTGATTTATGCTGCCGTTTTTATCACATGTATTTGCGCTAAATATGGACAACAGGCGTGGACTCCCTTTTCTTGTGTGAATTTTCTCTGTTTTTTCACAATCTCAGTCAAAGTCAAACTGTTATCAAACTTAAACCCAGTAGAAGGAAAAAAATCATAATATTGTAAAGAATTTTCTTAATACGTGTCAAAATGGCACATTCTAAGAAAATGTCCTAACAAACGAGGGTGAAGTATTTATTTGAAAATTTAGCATAATTCCTCCTTTCTCACTGGTCGCACTATTTCTTAGTTCGTGTCTTTTGGCATATATTAAATGAATCTTATTAGAAATTATCGAGGTTGGTTGTACAAATTTTATGAGTTAGCCATTTTTTTCTCAAATAAACATAAAATTGGACATGAAAAAAATACATGACTGTTATGAACGGTTGAATATAAACTTGAACTATCAAATGTCTCTTTTACAACAGGCCTCGAACTTCTTAAGATTATAAGTGTTAATCATCCAATAATTAAGGATTTTTTTCCACATAGAAATGAAATATATCTGGAGATTGAGGTGACAAGTGTAGTCTTCTTAAATGTGATAACAGAACAGAATGGAATCTTAAGCATGTTTTCGTCATTAGATGCAGATTATATTCTAAACTATGATTAGATTTGTGTCTCTTTGGACGAAGTTTCGTTGACAGGCTCCACAGCTAATGTTTTGTAGATTAGATAGGTATTTGACTGATGAAACTGAGATTAGGTCCCATAGCTACTCCACACATTTATATTGGCAATGCTGGCACGGCCTAGTTCTGTTCAAGATAGTGTCGGTTTAATCGATTTGGTACAACAACTGCTTCCAATTATTTTTCCAATAATAAAAATACAATATTTATATTTACTCCATTGATGTAAATACTAATAGGAATTACAAAATTGTGCGTTTTTATCGGATCAATCAAATTATCTTGGGAGATGCGTCTTGTTGATGTTTATGGGTTGAAAGACGTGTTCTATTAATGCGGCTTTACCTTTTGTGATAGTCGTATAGTCCAATATTAATTTTGATGTAGTTGTATAGTTTAGTGAACTCGTTTTGGTTGGAAAATAGTTGGTTTTATCAAAATAGAAAAGATAACATATAAGATATTTATATTTTGTTGATATAACTGTATTATCATACGTATTTTTATTAATACGAACAAATATATAGTTTAATTTTTTATATAATAAAGCTAGATTGAGTATTGATTTTAATAATGAATTAAAATTTTTGTTATTACAATTCCTCTAATATATTTGAGTTGTAAACTCAGATTCAAGGGGACCCACAAAATTCGTGAGAGGGACTTTTGATCATAGTACTAATCAGTCCAAGATTGTGGAGGTCCTGTAGAGAATCATATCACAATCATAATCATCACAATCTCGAATTACTGGAAAGGAAAGACATTATAATTAATATAGCAAAGCATGATTAAACATAAGTTTTATAAAGTATATTTCTCATGCATCTATAGAAAGTGGAGACAGTTTTCTCTTGTCTGCTAGTTTTAGTGATCATGAAAAGAAAAGAAAAACATAATTCTTGATTATTAGCAACAAATTATATCATGTTTGTGGACTCGCACATTGACTCAATAAAATCATTCGCAAAGGTGCAACAAAAATTACTAATGCACTTTTGGCAATTCACATTTCAAACTATAAATCTATATAAGACTATCGTACCGAACAAAAATTATTTACAGTAAGTAACTCTTAATTATTGTGGGTGTTCAAATTTAGAGTTCGAGATCACATATGATTTAGTTCGTAATTGAGTTACTCGAGTTCTTATGTTCCAAATTGGGCTATACGTCCGCAAATCAATTGACCATGTTTTTTAAACTGACCATGTTTTCTTACAAATCAGAGTTAAAATTCACCAGATTACGCTGATGGTGTCGGTGCTACGTCCACGTGAAAGAGACTGAGTCGTACGGCTGCCCTTCTATTCGCGTTAAACCGGGAGAAGATAAAGAAAGACCGGCGTGGCGGGTCAATTTAGAAGCACCGACTGACGGTGGACCTGGTTTGTTCCCTGACCGACAACTCAAGTTTAAGCATTTTTACTTTGTTTAGCGGCAAATCTATAATTTTAATTGGAAACCGGCCTCGAAAATCCCACAAACCCCTGCCATCAAATTCAAAATTTTAAAAAAATTCTCTCTTTTTTTCTCCTCTTCTTTTGACTTTACGGTTGAAATTTCATGACTTAATTAGTTAGTATTAGGCAAATTATTTTGTTGGGTTGCGAAAAAGAAAGTGATTAAAATAGTTAATTTACTGTTTATGGTCAGGACTCGGTTGCTTTCAATTACGCAGGGTTTGCGGAGTGATTTGCAGCGAGTGGCGGACCAAAATCCTTCAATGATGCATCAATTATGTATGGGTCCTGAAGATTTTAGTGGGCCTTTTGCACAGCTATCAAGTAGTTAACGTAGCAGGCCTGGTTGGTATACCCAATTACCCATATTCATTTAAAATGTCCGTACGAAGCCCAGCCCATACTTTATCCATGGGCCCATCAGGGATATCCCTGGCTGGAGCGACACAGGCGGTGGCTCAGGACCCCGATAAGGTCCCATATTTTTTTTAAAAAAAATATAGTAATATTATAAAAGTTTTCAAACACATTTAATAGTCATTTAGAAAAAAATAATTATACCAATAATATTCACTCTATTACATTTAATAGCATGGCAAGCAAATCATATTAGATGAAAAAGAGTATTTACATCAAGACATCATGTAGGATGACCTAGAGAAAGATACATATCAACCACCACATTGAAAAATCAAAAGCTATGCATACATGAGATTAGATTCTTGCTCTCCCAGCATTACTCCATACATGTATTGCATCTGCAGATTGTTGTAATAAACTAGTATTATATGGAAAATGAGGCTCGAGGAGATGAACCCAAAGTTGGAACCTGACAAAAATTAAGTCGAACACCTTGCTCCAGTCTGCAGTTTTACTTCTAAAAATGACCTCATTTCTTTCAATCCAAATTGACCAAACTATGATGAAGAATAAGAGTTTCCATACTTCAACTTGGAAGAACCCTTTGTTTACCATGCTGCACCATTGAATATAGAGATCCCTAATGTTAGCTGCTGGTACCCAATCAAAACCCCACCATCTAACCACCTTATACCATATGGAGCATGGACCTTCACAATGACAGAAAAGGTGATCTGCAGTCTCCACATTATTTGAGCATAAAGGCAAATATTCAAAGAATTTGGGATGACTCTCTTTCCACTTTTTGATTATCGCCCTGCTATGTATTCTTATACACTCACTGCTGAGAGATGTGTGATTTTGTTCTTTCAGGTTTACTATACCTTTTTTTCCGTCAGCATACTGGCTAGCCCTGATGCAGGGTCGCGCACTTTTGTCTTTGAGGTAAGCTTCACAAAATGTGCAATAGACAATGTATCAATGTCTATGAGACCTGTTTTTCACCACCATCATCAAATCCTTCATCCTGAAATTGTCATAAATTTAAAAAGTTGGTACTTCTACTAAGTAACTTGCATCAATTATTTTTTGGGTATACTAAGTATCTTATGCTATAGCCCATGGGCTCTAGGTAAGTTTGTATCCCTCAAGTGCTAACATGTCATTGAACATTTTTTCATCGCTTGTTGTATACGGTGTTTTTTTTATATCATAAATGGTTTCTTGGCAGAGGTGCTGCTATATGAACCATTATCTATCTGCTTGCAAATTTGTTATATATATATTATACTTCTTGCTGCAAGCAAAGTACTTGCTATCTTTTATCGTCGTTTCAATTTGGTGGTAATTAATGTCTTGTGTTTCAACAAAGGTTAGCTTCTGCTAATGATATTCCTGCATATTTTCTTGGATACAATTTTCAGGCTGCTTTGGCACAGTTGTGGGACATTTGTTCATCAAGTTAATATGGCTCCAACCTTTTCTTCTTCCTATTTATGCTTCTCGGAGAACTGTCTGGTCTGGCAATTAAAGCTAGCACCATGCCTTCTGATGATCCTGTTGTTTACTCTGGGTGTAATTATCTCCCTAAACCACCCAAGTTAAGAGTTATTTAGGTTTTTTTTATGCTTTTGCATATTTTAATAATTCTAATGCTATCATATATAGTTGTTGAAAAAAAAAATATGATTCTAAACTATAAATTATGTTCAGTAACCCTTACATCAATTTTTGAACTTTAAATCTTAAATTTTATGCTTAATTTTAAACGCTAACCATTAAGCCTCCGTTTGGATCAGAGTATGTTTCATGGAATATACGTTATCATAAAGCGTAAAAACTGAGAGTGTCTGAGAGTATGAATGACATAGTATACGCCATCCAAAAAGGGTGTAAATTATAATAACACAAAAAATAATAAAAAAAAAACATAATTTAAGAGGGATTTGGGGATAATTGCAGACTTGCAATAAATTGCAGCCCACCTCATTACAGCCCACTCATATCGTTGTTTACGTGGATTTCAGACAAACCCTTCATGACACGTGCCCTACATGGCGAGTGGGTATCTGAATTCCACACGCGTGGAGATGTCAGTTTATTTATTAGGACAATCACAATGGTTACAATTTTAATGGCCCAACAATTTTGTTTTTGGGTCCCACATCTATCTCACAAAAATACAATTTCAATACAATCAAATCAGCATAACACATATTTCTATACTGCCACATCAGCAAAACACATCTCCCAATACAAAACCATTATCCAACCCAACTATTTTCCTATCCTTCATACTATCCCTATCAAATTTACACCAAAATCAAGACTGGGTCCCACTTTTATTACAAAAAGCCAAGCCACATCATCATCCACATCACCAAAATACATATCTCAATACAACCATATCAACAAAACACATTTTTTAATACAGCCACATCAGCAAAACACATTAACTTTATTGTCCCATTAACTTACCACCATTGTAATTGCCCTTAAACAAGCACAGTGCATTTATTCCAAAGCAGGGAACAATTCCAGCTCAAATTACATAAATGTCATCAGAACGAGTTTGTGAGGGTACTTTGGTAAACTAACCACGGTAAAAAAGAAGAAAACTTTGGTTTATTCTCAACTTCCAACGTTAGTCATACAAAGTTAGATTTTAACTTGCCAATAGAGTTTGTTGGTCGCTTCTTGGATTTCAAAATTCAGTAAAATCTTCAAGTGATCTTGAGATCGCCGAGTATAATTACGGAATCCAACCAGGAAAAAAAATAAAGAAGAAGAAGTTCAACCTTCAAATGATTTTACCAGAAGATTTGGGGTTTCGTTAAAACTGGAGAGAGTCTTCGTTAAGTTTGTTTTGGAAGAGAATCGGATCTTGAGGGGATGTCGCTATCGTGCGCGAGGAATGTTGTTGCGAATCCGAAAGCTCTCAGACGCACGTGCAACGTCACACCCCCTTATTATAATTGTTTTTTGACTTGACATTGTACCTTCTTACTATTTTGTCCTCTAGTTTCTACTGATTTACCATCTTACCACTCACTTTTAATTCCTTGGAAATTACGTGTTCTCTCTCTGTCTTTTTAACACACAGAAATGTTGGTTGTTAAAATATTTATGACACCCGATACCCCTGATTTTGCATTTATTGCCTGTCAACTTCACTAGAGTAAATAAGCATACAGAGAGTACTGTTAAGTCATTTACTGTAATTCTTCATTAAGAATACCAACCCACACTGATTAGTCAACTTTGCTTGCAACTTTTGTCATTCCATTCCAATTGGGTGCAGTGTGTGCCTTTCTCAGTGAACTTGTAGGGACCACTTTGGGAATCCAAGGGCCCATGTTGATTCTCAGACGCTGATAGGGTAATCTGCATCACTCACGATCAACCTACAGTATTATTGGTCCCCACCTCAATTTTTTATACCTGGGCAAACGGTACCGTTTTCTTGCCCTGATGGTTTCCATAGGGCAACCATAATGTTGCACTTTTAATGGCTCAAAAATTTTGTTTTTGGATCCCATATCTATCTTAAAAAAATACAATTCTCAATACAATCAAATCAGCATAACACATATTTCAATACTGTCACATTAACACATCTCTCAATACAAAATCATTATCCAACCCAACTATTTTCCTATCATTCATACTATCCCATCAAATTTACACCAAAATCAAGGCTGAATCCAATATTTATTACAAAAAGTCAAGCCACATCATCATCCACATCACCAAAATACATATCTCAATACAACTACATCAACAAAATACATTTTTCAATATAGCCACGTCAACAAAATACATCAACTTTGATGCTAATTAACTTTACACCATTGCAATTGCCTTGCTTAATTCATTAACCCAGAAAGCTATCTCGTAATTTTGTAGAAACAGAGGGGCTTGTCAGGGGATTACGAGAGTAATATTAAAACAGACAACAGATTATATGCTTAACGTGAGCGAGAGAGAGAGAAGGGCTTCAGTGCTTCTGCTTCACGGAGGAGCATTTGGGTTTGTGGCTTTGTAGTTGGTGCTTTGAATATTGTCTTGTTTTTTTTATGTTTTTTTTAGACACTTTTGTTCACTTTATATCTTTACTTTGCTTTAGGAAGTTTGTTCCTACTTCCTTGCTCCTCCTCTCCTCCTCTTCTTGTGAGTCTGTTTGTTTAAAGTTTCATCAATGGCAGACATTACTAATCCACCCATGGAACAGCTACAAGACCTCGAATACTGCATAGACTCTAACCCTCCTTGGGGTATGTGCCTCTCATTCTTTATATTTTGTCTTAGTTTTTGTTCTCCTGTCTTTCTTTTCCCATTCTTTACTGTTTCAATCACGTTTGAATAGCAGAGAGGACGGAATGGGCTTTGTGGGTATGGGGTTGTGACTATTGAGAGCATAGCACTGACTGGCATTTCTGCGTTGTCGTTGAACTGTGACATTAAAAACTTGATTGCACTGGAACCAACTGTGTATATATGGTTGTGCTTACCGGTTTTCCTCTTGTACGAAGCGGGTGATGTGTCGTAGTTCTGGATTGATGAGAACATCAGATGTATATCTTCATGGACGATAGCAAGATGGATTTAATGACTGACAAAATAATTTAATAATTCAAGTTTTTAATTAATCTTAGTTCTTTGCTTAGTCAAAAAAAAAAAAAAAAACCCCAGAAAAAATAACAGTTAAAAATTCAAATTCTTAGGATTTTGCGGAGTTTAACGTGTTTTCACCAAGCTTGGTGGTCTCAAAGGACTCCCCTGATACGGTCTTGTTGGATTTACAACTTCTTCAATTAAATAGGTAACCCCAGCTTAATGACTTGTGTCAGGTTTCAGGTTCCAGGTTCGAAATGTGGTTGATCATGCACATTTAGGTTTATGAGTGGAATGTTCCCAGATTAGAATGATAATATATTTGTTTGAATAATCATGGCGTGCTGGAGATCAGAAAAGTAATTCATATGATCCATTTTAGAAGTATTTTAGTATTGTGCTTGGGACTTGATTGTATCTTTGGTCAATAGGATTTCGGCCACTTTAGGGCTCGAAGACAATGTCGAAAAGTAATTTGGCTTGTTTTCAGTGGAAAATGTTGCATAGGCTCCTTTTGTGTTCTGCATTTTCTGCGTTGTGATCATTCCTTTTTTACTATATGGAAATTTATTCTATACTATATTTATTTACATTCAATATGACTCAGTTCATATCAGCAAATGACTAAAATCTCTCTTCTACTTTTCTATTTTCCTTCTTGGAAAGGGAATTGCATCAAAGGGCAATAAGAGGATGCATCCCCATGCTGTTCTCATGTACCATTTTAAGCATATATGAAATAGGAATAGCAGGAGGATTAAGTTGCTGTCATTTATGAGTTCTTGTTTTGTACTTAGGCATCAAGTAGCATTGAGGAAAAAAAAACAGGTAGATGATTGCCCTGAAATGAGTTTTGACATAAAATTGTTTGAATATGGAATTCGAAGTATGGTAACTGCTGATAATTTGATGTAATCCATTTTTCTAAAAGAAAATTCTCTGGTAACTTCAGGATCTAGGTTCTGATATCACTCATTATCTTCCTGCTTCTGACATCTATGTTGAATCCCTTGTTGAGGATATGTTATTTTCATGTTTTCTCCATTTACCAACTATAACATGAATAGATTGCAGGTGAATTTTTATCTTCTTTTTAAAGAATTCCTTGATAAGTTGACACAGCACTGCTGAAAGCTAAGGATATCATATTTAACCACAAAGAAACAACATGACTTTGATCCGAAATGATGATTAATGATTGATAGTAAGAATAAAATATGAAAAGGTTTTGAAAAGCCATAGCTCCCTCGGGGTCAAAGTATGCACGAAGCTAGCTATCTTTATCTAGTGGAATTAGTCATAAATTCTAACAAATCAAACATTCATTATTCTCTCTTTGGCAATTAGGTATTCTGCTTTTTCATCGTTGTTTACAGTCAAAGCTTTTTCTTGCAGTTGAAACCATCATATTAGCGTTTCAAAACTACATCCTGATGCTGGGAACGAGCGTGATGATCCCTTCAATGCTGGTCCCTGCAATGGGTGGAAGTGATGTAAGCTGGCTTTCTGTTAAAATTACCTTTACTATTTTTCAATTTTACGTCCATATTTTCCCACAATTAGACTTTTCTACTAGATTCTGAAATTTGGATTTTGTCCCAACCACTACTCTCTAATTACTTGGTCCCACCTAAGACATTCTAAATAGAAATTTATTTAATTTATAATGTTTACTCTTTCTGCTCATTAGTTTTCTTGTCTGAAAATCCACTGTGAATGGGATAATGCCGTATATGAAGATCAAATTTTGCATGGAAGATATACTTTTGGTGGTAGCTGTAACTTTTAACGAGGGTTGCTAAGCTGCAGTTCAACTTTTATCTGGACTCTTTTTCTTTTTTGATTTATGATTTGTTTATTGCTGACATGACCAGGGTGACAAAGCACGTGTAATACAGACTTTGCTCTTTGTAGCAGGCATCAATACACTTCTCCAAGCACTTTTTGGAACTAGATTGCCATCAGTTGTAGGAGGCTCCTTTGCATATGTGGTTCCCATAGCTTATATTATCAGTGATTCCTCGCTGCAGCGGATTACCGATCATCATGAAGTAGGTTGCCACATATCCATCTTTTCAAGTTTGTAGTATTTAAATAGCCCATGGTTTCTCGATGAACTAGCCCACGTCTCCCTCATGAGGCTTTAGCATAAGGATAGTATTGCCTGAATCTGCCACGAAGCAGACAATTTTTTTTCTTCTGGATGGCCAAAATTTTCTTTGTGCATGACAATAATGACGTGAAAATGGAACCTAGAGGGACCTTAAGTGCTCATTTTGTTGATAAAAAAAAGTTCAGGACAAATCAAGGGTGCACTAAAGCTGTTTCTTGGATCTGCGGTTAAGATTTCTTTTAGAAGTTTATATAAAAACATTTGGTTGATTCTGAATGATGTTGTAAGATACATTAACCCCTCAAGTTCTGAAACTTAAAATCTGTAACCTCGAGGTTACAGATTATGGTCGTCCTTTCCATTTGTATTCCCCTCTTAGAAATCTTGCTTATTAACTTTCTCATCTGATAGGGTGATTGAAATTTGAAAGAGATCTTCCGCTGTGATTGGTTTGCACTTTGCAGAGATTTATACAGACAATGCGAGCTATCCAGGGAGCGTTAATTGTAGCATCAAGCATACAAATAATCTTGGGTTACAGCCAAGTTTGGGGACTCTTCTCGCGGTATGTCACTATCAATTTAAAATGTTCCGAAGTTATTAGACGATATTTTTCAATATAATGTTCAATCCATTGGGATTCCTTTTATAGGTTCTTCAGTCCTCTTGGTATGGCACCTGTAGTTGGATTGGTTGGCCTTGGAATGTTTCAACGAGGATTTCCTTTGGTAGGTTTGATTGTATAATGGAATTTAATGTATCCATGTGGTATAGGTAGAATTGGAGCATACAATATTATTATAGTGTTGCGTTGCAGCGGCTACCATTCATACTAGATAATCCTGCATCTGAAATCCCAACATATTACATCTTATCTTCCAGTTTCTAAGGAACTAATGCTTTAGAATATTAGTGCTTTTGATTTGTTGATTTTGCTGCTCTAGCAGTCTGAAGTGCGGAAAATCTTTCTGTTGATCATTACTGAAAAAATGAACTTTCTGAACATTTCAGCTTAAATTGTCAATGTGAAGAAAAAATGAAGAACTTTCCGATAGATCTTTTTGCCCTATGTTTTCTGATAAGCCATAATGCACGTGAAATTTATTGTGTTAATGATATCAGATCGGTACTTTAATCATATTGGCTGTATTTTTTCTTTTAAAGATGTTTGTTAATGTGATGTTTGTTTTTCTAGTTAGGCAATTGTGTGGAAATTGGGATTCCAATGTTGTTGCTGGTCATTGGATTGACTCAAGTAAGTGGTTTTGGACTATTTCAGTGACACCCTTTCCATAAGAAATTTTTTTGTTTCCTAATCCTGATATGATTTTGTAAATTGCAGTATCTAAAGCATGTTAGACCAGTTAGGGATGTTCCCATTTTTGAACGATTTCCCGTGTTGATATGCATCACAATTATTTGGATCTATTCCCTTATTTTAACTGCCAGTGGGGCTTACCGAGACAAGCCGATGAAGACTCAAATTAGCTGCCGCACAGACAGAGCTAATCTTATATCTACTGCCCCGTGGTATAATGGAAAACTGAACTCAAAATCACCTCATTTGTACTGTTCTTCTCTTGGTGTTCAAACTGCATATACTATTTCATTTCAGGTTCAAGTTCCCATACCCTCTACAGTGGGGGCCGCCTACGTTCTCTGCAGGTCATTCGTTTGCTATGATGTCTGCAGTTCTTGTTTCTATGGTTGAGGTAACTCCTCTGGGTTATGTCATATAACATACAACCTAGTAGCATATTTACAATTGCTTGCAAATTTCTGATTTTGGAAATTTTTGTTGATGTTGAGTTTTATCTGCAGTCAACTGCCGCATACAATGCTGCATCTCGATTGGCAATTGCCACACCTCCTCCTGCTTATGTCTTGAGCAGGGGTATTGGCTGGCAGGTGTGCTACTTTCGCACTGTTTTTAGCTCGTCCTTTTTCTATATTTACTTAGTCTGCACTACTGACTGTATAAGCTTTCGCATCTAAAATTTATGGCCGTAAGATTTTAGTACGATGAATATCTAGCGGGTAATTTGATATGCATTTCGTGATTAGTTATGTTTATTATTTTTACAGGGAATTGGCATTATGCTTGATGGTCTTTTTGGAACAGGCACCGGTTCTTCTGTTTCGGTGTAAGCTATGCACTAGATGATTCAAAGCCTCCTCTTCTTCCAAATTATATTCACATAGTATGTGTGCTTTATTAAGATCTTGTTTTGGTAAAACAGAGAAAATGTGGGACTTCTTGGATTGACCCGTGTTGGAAGTCGCCGAGTAGTTCAGATATCTGCGGCTTTCATGATATTCTTCTCTGTCTTAGGTTTGTAGTATCTTGTTTTTCAGATTTAAAGAACAGGCACTTTGAATTTTTCTTTCTCAATGTTTTGGTTTTTCCAGGAAAATTTGGAGCCGTGTTCGCTTCCATACCCTTCCCAATATTTGCAGCACTGTACTGTGTTCTTTTCGGCCTAGTGGGTATGTCATTAGCTCCATAGCTGAATGTTATCTTCTTTCTCGTTCTCCTCATTTGCTTCTTTAGACAATACCTTTTGCTTGTGACAGCTTCAGTTGGATTATCATTTCTTCAATTCACAAACATGAATTCCATGCGGAACCTAACTATTACCGGCCTTTCTCTATTTCTCGGAATATCTGTCCCCCAATTTTTTGTTGAATACTGGAATCCCTCGCACAGAGGTCTTATTCATACCAATGCTGGATGGGTGAGTACTGCCTCAACAAGCTTTACATACCATAGTCAATGAACTCTCCTGAAATCTTATCTTTGTTCTTTGTGCAGTTCAATGCATTTCTAAATACAGTATTCTCGTCGCCAGCAACTGTGGGTTTGATCGTTGCTGTGTTCCTTGACAACACGATTGAGGTGGAGAAGTCGAAGAAAGATCGAGGGATGCCGTGGTGGGTTAAGTTCAGAACATTTAGAGGAGACAACAGAAATGAAGAGTTCTACACTTTGCCATTTAATCTGAACAGATTCTTTCCACCAACGTAGCCGGCCGAGGTTAGGAAAACCAGCAAATCCAATTCCAAAGTAACGTGCAGGCAAGATCATGTGACACAATTCTTAGGACAAAGTACCAATCTTCTTCATTTCTTTTACTTAATTTTTTTGTGGGGACATCGTGTAATGATACCCAAATAGGATTGTGAACCATTCAATCCAATGCTCTTGTAGATGCAATAAATATCAATTTTATTTCCTCTTCTTCATTGAGGAAGTCCAAGCAGACTAGTATGTTGTGAGAAAATCAAGCTTAATTCATTGTTTTCGTGATTTTGTGCAGTCCTTGTGATTCTGTTGTTGGTTAATAAAAAAGGGTTAGCGACTGTAATTAGTTTCGGTGTAAATTAGTTTTCAGCTCAACGTGCCATTCGAATAGCTGAGTGAGTTCTAATTTCTAAAGATGGGATGACCACTCGGCACATAGCGTACTGTCAAGTTAGTATGAGCTGAAGAGGGAGACCATACACGAGATGAACAGGCAGCCTCGGCTACTTCAATCAAATATTTTTTAAACTGAATTAATAATCATCAGATATTTCTTTTTTTTATTAGGAGAAAATACTAATAAAGAGATTGAAAAACAGAGTATTAATTAAAAAGTATCGAAAAACAGAATATGAGCGATTGTTAAAAACACAAGAAGCGGCGTCGGTTTTCAAACTTGAAATTGAAAAAAAAAGCTTGGGGAGCTGGTGGCTCTGTTCCTTTCAAGTCACTCTCTCTCCTTCTCTTCCCTGTTCGTGTCCAGTTAGTTTGAAATTTTCAAATTGCCGTCCTCGGAGACGGGACAGTCGGTCCACAACAAAGCGACTGCTTTTGTTTGGAAAGTAAAAGAGAGGCTCTTCTTTGGGCGTTTTCGAATCATAAAAATGTCGACGGGGAGTGATACGACGTGGGTCGGCAAGAAGCCTATCAGACGCGTCGGTGGCATGGCCGATGCTCTCTCCATTGCTGCGGATCTCGGTTTTTCCGTCTCTCCTCCACCTACCCAGGTACCTCCGTGGTGCGATTGTTTGAGTTAACAATTGTATTACGACCTGTCAATTTACATTGTGTATAATCCAATTTGGGGATTTTTTTCAAACCATTAGTCATTTTTTGACATTGGTTTGAACCTGTGTTTACCTGGAAGTTCCAGATATACTGGTGGAATGGAATCGCTTCTTGGAAATGCATTTCTGAGGTGTTATTAAAGATCCCGATTCCTGGATTTGAATTGGCTCGTTTGTCTTTGGCAGTAGTGACCAAGTTCTATCTAATGCTAACACAATAGACATCCACCAAAATGGCAGTCTGATCTTCTCATACTTATTTGTGTTCTCTCTGTCAATGGATTTTTGGTTGATCTCTTATTCGTGTGTATTTGGTACCTTACTTGGGCGAGTACGTATGTTTAAGAATGAAGATTCTAAAATAAGCTGCAGTTCTACTTAGGATTATATAATTTCTTCTTATGTAGGAAGACCTCCAAAACTTATCAAATGGTGAGAAGGGCGACGACTTAATAAGAGTTTTGAGGGAGTTAACTACTGTACAAAGAAAGATAGCAGATTTACAGGTGGAACTTCAAGGTCGAAAGGTAAAGGGTTTCTGTTCCACTCCACGTCATCCATTTTTAGCAGTAACAGGAAGAAGCATATCAACATGTGATGATTGTAGGTAGCTGGGCAGCTTTGTTAATTGTTACAGATGCCTTCATAATTTCAGTGTGCCAAACATTGAACTGACTTGTATTTTAACCTATTTAGGATGATAAGAATGTGGCACATTTGACACATGTGAGTGAAATGGAAAAGAAGACCGAGACTTTGTCAAGGATTACCACTATATTGAAAGATGTTATTCAGAACAAGGTAATTTATTCGGAATTGTGTCCTTACTCCTTATATGATAATGCTTTTTCTTTCCTAGACTAACATCCAATCCACTATTACATTTGCTTCCCTGGACATATAGCTTCATCTATCCTGTATAACTCTCAAAGTGTTTGGCAGGACCGCATCATAGCTCGTCTTCAACAGCCATATTCTCTTGATTGCATTCCTGTGGAAGCTGAATATCAGGTTTGTCATACTCTGAAAGTGTAATTTGTTTAAAGCAAGTTGAACATATTGAAGGTGTACTTGCAAGTACCGCAGAACTTAGTTTTGATTGAGAGCTTCACATTTTTCTTGATTGTTGGATGAGGTCCAAACTCCTACTCTTAAGGCAGAGTAGAGGGGAGCCTTGACCATTTAAAGCAATAGTTATCCTTAACTGAGAGCTAGCACATATTCAATTGGATTGTGCATGCTTTTTGTAACTTTTAGTTGACACTATTGGAGTAAAGAACTTAAAAGTGGAGGAAAAGCAAAAGCTGCAGTCAGTTTTACCCATCTGACACTAGAATTATGGACACACAATTTATTGGTGGATTGTTTCAAGGTGCATATTGACCGTCATGGCTTCATCCATATCCATAATGCAGGCAAATGGCTACTTTAGTTACTCTAGCTTTTTTCAAGCCTTCATCTTTCATTTCTTGTTTTTATTTATTGAATTGTGTAATGATATGCTGCGCTTCAAAAAAATTGATTATCCACATCTTTTGTTTGTGTTCATCACAGAAACAATTTTCGGAATTGCTGATGAAGGCTGCTAGTGATTACAGTGCCTTGACAGCTTCTGTTGCAGATTTCCAGTGGAGTCAAAACTTCAGGGAGTCTCCCTCAGTATGGGGGGTAAATATCTAACACAATTTTTATTAATTTCAGATGCAGTTTTTAGTTTATTTGTTACATATCCTCAAATGATATGCATGCAAATATTTATTTTTAAATGAATGTATATTTGTATATTCATGCTTGTAACAAGTTTTCCCCATGTTTTTACCCCAGCATTGGTTATTTTGCATGATTCTATTGTCATGTTGTACATAATCTGCCTGTTGGTTGGTGTGAAACGTCTTAATCTTATACAAACTTGGCAAAGAATTGGGATGCATAATGCCTCGGGATAAACCGGTGGTCTACTTTACGCAGGGGTGGGGTGGTGGTGGTGGTTTGGGAGTGGGGCTTGGGCGTGCAAATGAATCCATTTGTATGTCATCTTGAAAACCTAATTTATAGATTTTCAAAATGAGCATATTCCTTTGGAACTACTCCAACACATCTTTCAGTAGTGGGCGGCTTTGCTGTAGATGTGATAACTGTTTTTATTTTGTTGGCAGGAAATGCTCCGTCCAATTCCTGTTGCTCTGGCATCATGTACTCGGTTTTTCGAAGCCATGTCTGCAATGCGAGAATCGTTTACTACACTGCAAAACTTAAGAGTTGGTAATTCATCTTTGCCCACAACACCAGCAAAGGACGCCTCCCAAAGGGTACCTGGGGATTCAGACTGTGTAACTCCTCCTCCATGGAAAACTGAATCAAGCTTTGATGACTTAGCTATCGAAAGCCTGAGAAGATCAGAACTCGAGGGTCAAGAAGCAGAGGACCTAAATAGTGAGGTTGGCGACTCTAGTCAGGTTGATGGCACTACTCACCGGAGGTTGTCTTGGCCTCCAGCAGTCAAAAAAAGTGGTATGTAGTCTTTTTGCCATCCATGTAACGTCTGTTTTTGGTTTCTATTGGTCTGAAATATTATGGATTGAAATTCTTCCAAATGTTTCATTAAAATTGTGACATGTTCATCCAAACAATATTCATTTTTTCCAGTTATATATAGTTTTATGCCCTTTCATGGCTGTTCGAAGTGACCGAATTTGAGATTTCTTACATGAACAATTGTCCAAATTATGCACACATTTCTGTTCCAGCAGACTATTGTTGGCGCTGTTGGGCCGGGCTTTCTCTAGTCATGGTTTAGTCCATTTTAGTTGATGGCCTCTATGGTAGGCAGTAGGGCTGTAAAATAAATATAAAAAAAAACTGGCAAAAATGAAATACATCGAAATCGAACTAATTGAACGGTTATTTCAAAAAATATTTTTGCATTTTCTATTAAAATTGACTGAAAATTCGATAAAAAATTGACATAACTGAATATGCGATTTAGACAAAATATGTCTTAAAAACTCGATCAAAACCTACCATCGACACCTCAACTTTGTTGGCCGCTTGAGGATGTCTTGGCCCGTTTACTGGTTGTGTTGCAAATCTACGTTGGATATTTTTAATAATAAAAGCTAATTCCAATCAATTAAATTGTTGATTTTATTCTGGAGACTGCGAAACTGACTTGGTTTTAGACTTTTAGCAGCAAATACCAACAAATACAGCGAACACACAGTGATCCAGTTCCAAGTTCCAACCCAGCTTCGTCTTTCGTTGTTTTCTCTGACAAGCAGTAGCCCCACTCGCATGATCATTTAACAGCCCACGATCACGCCGTATGTCCTTTTTCTTTATTTCTTTATTATTATTATTATTCCACGATTAAAAAACTATAACAAAAACAAAAGGTTCATGGGCCTCCTACCGTCTTCTAGTCAGTGGAATTGCTAACCAGAGTCACAACAACAGCATATGAGTCCAAAAAACTATATGGGCCACGTTTTTCCTTATCATTTGAAGTGGGGCCCACTGATCCACGATATCATGAAGCCCAAAGTGTGTGTAGGGAGGGTCCCATTTTAGTAGTGCCTCTGTGTATCCTTATCCATCACAATATATGGAGGAAGCTTTATCATGGAATATATAAAAGTCAACGACAAGGTGAGCTCAATTTACATAATTGACCCCACTGTTTTCTAACTATGGTATATTGTGAACACCTATTTTTATCCCCTCTTTCCGAACCCTTCAAAAGGAGAGATTCCGAAGTGTTAAAGTTTTCATCAAATATGAAAATTATAAAAATATTTTCATAACAAATCCAATTGTTTTTTAACCAATCCCTCTTAACATATTTGTATAACAAGTAAATATTCACTCTCATAAATCCCTCCAAACCCGAAACACAGCCTTAATGGTTGCATCCTTTCCCAATAATCAGATGTGTTATAATGTTTTATTATCGACTATAGGACCATTAAAATTCCATATATTAATGTTTACTTGCATTCGCCATTTCATAGGCATGCATTAGCATTGAAGAGCAGCAACGGCGACAATTCATTGCAATTAATTGCATATCACTTCAATAGAAATTTAAACTTAGCTTCGCATGTGGGTGCTGTCACACGCAATTTAAAGCCAATTGCTTTGGTAATAGGACCTTTTAGAATAAACACAGGCAGGGACCTTTTTAATACTCTCCTTCTCTTCCTACCCTAGGTGAAATTAATATAAGCAATATGGATGAGAAAAAATTGGGTCCAAATTCACCGTATAAAATGTTTATGAGATATTTATATATTTAAATTTAAATTTTTGGATATATTTAATCAATTATATCATGATTAATTTAAATTTGAATAAGTAAATCATACAATAATTCAATTCGAGTTATGATTTGGACGAGATATTTGTGTTTGATATTTCGATTTTAATTTGAACAAATTTTTTAAGTTTAAACTTGAATTTTAAATATAAAATTTATATTTAAATTTAATTTAATCCGAACTCAACAAATTCATGGTTCAAATTGGATAGAATTTTTACACTACCAATCAGCACAATGCGATAAAGACATCCATATAACTTAACTACACGCGCTTAGTGATTGGCAATGGCAATCCCTTCTTTATTAAGGAAACTTAGCGCAGCGACTCATTTAGTAGTGGACAGATTTACGTCAATTCTCAAATGTTAATCCAGCTGGACGCGGGAAATCATCTATCCTGGATTTACCAAATTTACCCTCTTCAGAACTGCAAAATAACGTATCGTGTCTTCCTACGACACGCCTTAGAAGGCAAGCAAGCCTCGAGAATCCAACCATTCATTAACAGTCTCTCTCGTCTTCTATCTTCAGTTTCTGTGTCGGCCTTAAATATCTGAGAGAGGCTGACGTATGTATTTATGTTTTTTTTTATAATTTTTATTAATCCTGGAGTTATTTACATTAATTAATAATAATTAGTTTCTGTTCGGTGGCTTGTCTTGGTGTTCGTGTCGCTTCTTCGCGTGCCTCGATCTACAAGCAGTCCTCTCTCTTGATTTTGTCCAGCGTGGACGCGTCTTTCTTTGTCTCTCTCTATTTCTACGCTTTTATGAAGTTCGGCGGTGATTGCTTCTCTTCTCTTTCTCCTCCCCCTCTCCTTCCACTCTCGTGGAATTTTCCTCATCAAGGTCTTTCAATCTCGCTACATATATTTTCGTTTGCTTTGTTGCCTCTTTGTTTTAGTGTTTGTGTTTGTGTGATTGATTGTGAGGCTAATGATAATGTTTCTGTTAATTGTTTGTTAAGCAGTGATTTACGGCGATTTGGAGGCAATTCGAGGTTTAACGGAGATTTGGATTGTAATTTGAATTGAATGGGGAATGGCGATGACAGCAAGTTTACTTTTCCTTTAACGGGCCTTCAAATTGGGTATGAATTGATTGGATTATGGAATTTGATCGTTGATTTCTTATGTTATGGTTGCATGTCCTTGCTGGAAAATTCGGTTGTGATGATGTTTTTCATTCGACTTACTAATAGAATTCGAAGGAAATTCATGATTTCTACATTCCATATTTGATATTTTGGATTCTAGTATTTATAAGATTATAAGGAACTATCCTACTTGGTTAGTTGTTCCGATGAATGGAATTGGGGTCTCTTGTTCTATTTCTGGTTAGATTATAAATTTCAATTTCAAATATGCTACCATGAAAAGTTAAACGAGTGTATTGAATCCATTTTCTATAATTGCGATCAGTGCTTCGGTTGCTCATGTTTATCAACCTGTTTTTCCTTTCTATTTGTTCTTTTCCTCATTCCCTGTTTGGTACATTGGCTTTGATGATGATAATCGATTAGTTACTGTTCACTCAAGCTCAGCTGAAAGTAGGGGGAATTTGTGCATATGTGTATGTTGGGTGTTTATTGTATTTTGGCATATGTAGATGGTGGGTTTGGTTGATATCTTAGAGATGAGAGCTTATATGCTTACTATGCTTTGTTCTGTATATCTCATTGCAGCGACTTGCAGTCTTACCGCTCTGATCTTACACTTTTTCTGGCCCCTGAAAGTTGCAAACTATATATCTTGGTGGACAACCGGCCATGGTTGAGTGAGCTTGGCTCTCGGCCTGCGCACTTATGGCAATTGATGGTTACCAAGGTTGCTAATAACAATTTATGTTTTGACATATCTATTTCCTTTTTATATGTTGAATTTTTCTATATTATGTGAGTTATAATATTCTGGATTGATTTGCAGTCCAGGTTGTCTCCTTTTGCAAAAAACAAGGCACAGAGGGAGAAAAGAGAGGGAAAGAAAACTTGCTCACCATCCGATACCCCCAAATCAAAGAAGTTTGGCCGATGGCTCTCATTAGTTGATGCAGCCACCTTGTCCCAGAAAAGGGTATTGTTAGCTGCGAAAAAATTACAAAATTCTTCATTTTTGTGCGACGAGTTGCATAGGACTTTGTATGGCTTTATTGTCTTTGAGGTTACATGGAACAATGTTCGAGGCATAAACTACTTAAATGAACTTCAGGTACAACTCTTTATTTGCTCTTTTTCCTTGCACTTTGTCTAGACTGTTGTGGTATTCAGATGTTTTCCATGTCACTTGCAGAGTGATGCATCTCTTGCTATTGAGACAAAGTTTATGCGAAGATGGGAATTCGATAGCATATCTCAAGCAGCTAGCTGCATTTCTTCTTGGTTTTCAGGAACGTTATCTGAGCAGCTCCAGCTTAAAGAATATCTTGATTCTGCCATAGGTATCTGCTTACCATCATGATTTGTTCTATTGCTAGTGGAGGTTTTGCATATATATCCTTCGTTTTCTTGGAAGGTATTGGTACATATGAGCCGGCATGACATAAGGCTCAGTTTCTCATTTAGAACATCTTAACGCTTTTTTTCCTCGTGTGAATCCTTACTGAGCATTAGTTAAATGGGTTCCTTCTGTATTTCACAATCACTTGGATAAGAACATATGATCCAATTTTCCCATGGGTTTTGTGTCAACAAGGTTTTCTGTCATTAACGTTCTTTTATATGGTTCATATCACAGCTCAGTTTACTTTTTGACATAATGTGGAGGTATTTTGGTTTCATTTGCATCATGCATTTCTCACAGATAAGTGGACATTTTGAGCGGATCCTTGCTATGGTAGTTAATGATGATTGCACCTACCCATTCTGGTTGTGACTCGCATGTTTAATGCATGATGATTTTCATTTTTGTTGAGATGTGGACTTTGCATCAATTGGAACGCCCTCGTTTTGTCGGTCAACTCGCGTTAGATTATACTATGCTGCGCATGCTAATTTTTCTTACTGCAATAGTTCTTCAGAATAATTGAAAGGAGTTTATAAATTTCTATTATTTTCAGGAGAGGTCTTTCATGATGCTGAAGAAGATTTTGTAAGGACCATTCATACTGAAGGTGTTGATGATGAAAATAGTTCCAGTAATAGCCTGTGGGTTGGGAATGATTCGGCGCATTTCATTGGTAGCTGTTTTAGTATTTACCCTGCAACCTTGGAAGATGAAGAACGTCTCCTGCATACACCTCCTCCTACTGGACCTTATAAGAGAAGGAGAGTGACTAGGTCCACTACTTCTGGAGTTAAAGTTGATTTTTACTCTGAGAAAATGCAAAGTGAAATGGAAGGCCCATTTGACAGTTCTGACACTTTTTGCATTGATTATGAACACATATCGGAGCCTACTCAATACAGGGATGTCTTGATTTTGTTTAGGTTCAATGATCGCGACCTTCCATTCATGTTGAAGCAAATTGTAATGTCTGATCTGCGATTACTTACGTTGTTAGAAGCAGGACTTCCATCTTGGGTTATCTTTCTCCAGTCATATCCTGGGTTTTGCCATCTCTATCGCCCTTGGATGTGCCCTCTAGCAAGAGCTCTATATGTGCTGATCTCGATCGTCACTGTCCTAATAGGATTCTATGATCTCTACAAAAATGTTCCTGTTCTTAAGGCTACAGCATCTCGTTTATTCGGGCCACTTTTTGATTGGATTGAGACATGGGAGATGGTTTCGAGGATCAAGTACTTGGGAACAATGTTATTTCTGCATAATTTTGAGAAGGCTGTCACGTGGATTTTAACTTTCACACGCACCACTGGATCATTTTTTTCAGTTCTAACTCGGCCACTGGCCGGACCACTCATGGAGTTTTTAGGCTTCCTACTTCCTTTTTGGAACATGTTTTTTGAAACAGTGTCTAGCTTTTCTTCCATGCTTTCGATTCTTATTGGGTCTTCTTGCAGTCTGGTGGGGGACTTAGTTGAGATGATACTGTGGCCCATATGGTTTGCCTTCTCTGTTGGCTGGAATATTGGTAGGCAATAAGTTGCTTAGCATTATTCATTTTGTTAGTTTTTTATTATTTGAGGTCATATATTTACAAAATCTCTCTATTATATTGCAGCAACTTCGATAGTATATCCTATATTTTTCATCCTTTGGGAAGTGCTATATGCCCCGATACGCATTATCCTTGCTGCTGCCAGCCTTGTGTCATTTTTTATTGCATCCATATCTGAACTGGTTGGAGATATCTGGCTGTCAGCCAGTAGCATATTCCAGTTCGCTTCGAGTTCCGGACCAACAGTTACCAAATTTGAAGTTTCCATGTGGCGCTCACTTTGGAATGATCTTTTTTCCCAGGTTGGAAGATGTTATTCGAGTCTGTGCTCCAGTATCAATTGTTAGTTTTATGTTTCTTACTTTTATTATTTGTGTCAGGTATTTCGTGCTACCAGAAGTATATTGAATGGTTTTGTGGCCTTCTTTGCTGCCTGCAATCGGCACCGTCTTAGGTATGTATAATCAGAACGACTATTGACTATATCCTGTGGTAGAAAAAAAATTCTGAAGTTTCTAATAAACCTTGCTGCTTAGTGCAATTGCATCCCATTAGACAAGGCTCTCACAGTAGTCGGGGACAAGCTGGATGTACATAGACCTTACCCCGCATATAGTGGAGTGTTTTCAAAATTGTACTTGTGATCTCTAGGTTGTACCCTTGCATCCCGCCCCTTTAAATTGTGAAAAATGATAGAGTAGAATATTCAATCATGGGACTATGTTACCGATTTCTTGTATTATCAGATTCTGTTGAAAGAGTTCATTAGCGTTAAAATTGTTGGGAGTTGGGATGCTCACTCATCTGACGGAAAATTGCTTTGGCTTGCAGCATTTATAATCATTTACAGGAGTTTTTTCAGAGACTAGTAGGCCGAGTGCCAATATCACATCCCTCTGATTCTAGACATAGTAGACCGGCGCATGGAACTCAGACCATGGTATGTACATATTCATATCATGTGAATGTTTTGAGCATCGGCATTTCTTACTTTGTAGTGCAACAATCAGCAGACTCCTGTATTGTTCGTGGTTAGATCTTCTTTTACTTTTGAAAATGAAATTTAACTTTAAGATACAGATTTTTGAAGATATCTTGAGGCCTGGTGTTCAATCAGGAAAATTTATTTTTCAGACGCGGAACAATATTTTATGACAAATTTCTCTGTAGAACTCCTTTTACTTAATATTTGAAAGCTATTTGCGTAACATTTTAAAAAAATTCCTTTTGGTTTACTGTTGGTCACTTAATACTTGATTTCCCTTAATGACATTAGCCACTCCTTCCTGGATTGATCTGGATCACCTGCAGTATAGTATGGTAAAATAGTTCCAATCGGTGGACATAGTGAAGAGTGAGACTGAGACAGCAGCCCACCCTCTCCTATCCTTATCTCATCTCTCCTGTTTATTGCTCGGAGCAATAGTGCTGTAGATCCCAATCCGTCCTTTCTAGCCTTTCACGTTGGTTGGTGGTTTTTCTGTACTTTGCACTTAACAATACCACTCCTTTCGCTGCTTTTAGCGCAAGATAAAATGTGTTCAACATTATTGAACAACCAACTTTGAGAATTTGCATGTGTTGATACTCAAAATTTTAAAGATTAATAAGATCAGTTCTTTGATGATGATTACGATCGTGATCTCTACTCGAGTTGTGATTTCTCGAGCTGACTTTTTACACTTGGTTTTGCAGTTTGAAGTCAGAAGGAGAGTACATATTAGCTAATGTGATACAATTTCTTTAAGCTAACAGAACCGAGAGGATAGCAATATTCGGGAGTGCCTCTGTTTATAACATGAGACACCTGGTGGAACCGGCATCTTTGTTCCACTTTAGAAGTCCAGGCGTTTTATGGAGTGCAGCAGTGACAGCATCACTGCATAATTCTTTTATTCTTTCCGCTAATTTTTTAGATTTAAGCCTAACAAAAATGATAGTTTAGACTTTAGGGGATGTAAATAATATGTATAGGGTAGCTTCTGTATTATCATCAATTTTGGGATCCCATAATCCTTGTTTTATCATCAGTAATACCGTTGTGCTAATGCTGATTTGGGATCTTTTCAATTTTGGATACTGCATTCTAATACTCTCTATTCTAGACTTCTTCCTTTTTTGTATTGTTTCTCGCATGTTTTTGGTCTCAAGCTATGGTTGTGTTGTGGGTGTCGTTCTAATCAATTGCGTAGATGGATCCGTGCTCAATCGTCATGTATTAGGGGGTTAATGATTGATTTTGGTCAGTTATCTCGACAATTTTACTCGGCCGAAATGTTCTGTTATTCATTTTGAGAAATACTGGAACCGACCAATTAAAAAATTGTATTATGAAAACTTGACTATCGGTTTCAGCCGTTGAAAGATACTATTTCAATCAAACAGATTAAGATGCTGAAATTCAACTAATTTCAATCAAAGAGGTTAACAAAGGAAGATGCTCAAATTGAACTAATTTCAATTAACAAAGAACAATGCACAAAATTCTCGCGAAAACACTGAAACAAAGTAAAGAGTTCTCGTAGAATAAGAAGTGAGCAGAAAGATATTGATATGTCTTGTACAAGTGAAAAAGAAAAATGAAATTCAAAGTTACATATGAAATGTTTCGTTTTGCTCCATACGCAACTTTAACCTTACCAAGTGTCTCACCAAAAAACCTAGGCTTGTAGATATCCTCAAATGGCCAAATCGCTGAACAAGCCAAAGTGCGAGATCTCCAAGCTTCCATGGAAAAATCTTTAATTGACCCCGTAAAAAACTAAAACCGACTTGTTAGTTTTTCTTTTTTTATAATAAATTTGGAAAACAGATCGATCGGTTCATAATAAAAGAGAATAAAAAACTGACCTAACGGGCAGTTTGATCGGGCCGTTCGGTTTTTTCGGTTATTTTTGACAGGAATGAGAGAAATTCATGAGCAAACATACCCGCAACTAAGACCGCCAACAAGAAACGCATGTCGGGTTCATCCAATTTTCTGAGAACCTGTAATACAAATTGCATTAGAGATCCGACTTCAAAATTCTAATTACTCAACTTACCCTGCTAATCTTCGGAAAATCTTTTTCTTCTTCTTCAGGAGTTGCAATCACCACAGCTTCTTCAGTCCTTGCAATCACCTCTACAGGATTCGTGGTTTCCTGATTGGGTTTATCAAGGTGTTTTGCCAAAGCCAAAGAACTCTTTTAAGGGTATATAAATCCAATACAAGAATTAGCGACCATCATTCCAGTTACAACCACAACGCACACATAGGTCACATAGGCTGGTCCGGTTCCGATAACAATGCTAAATAAATACAAGAAAAGTTCATTGAAGCAAAATTGAATACAGATCACATACCTTCGCAAAACTTGGTCCATTATCAAATGATTCATCAGACAGAGACTCCGTCTCCTTTCCTGCAACCAAGAGTTCATCCAATTTGGCCCAAGAAACATCCATTTTCCTCAGTTCATTATACAAGTGATTTACTCTTTGTCGTCGATCCTCATATCCGAGTTTCCAATCCGTTCTCTAGATTTTGAAACACGAGAATGAACAATCAGGTTCCAGCTTCCTAATTAAAATTAGTTATCTAAAGTTTAAAACAAAATGTTTTAAGCAACTTAAAAACTTCAATGGAATTGCATCCATACATACACATTGGTTTCTACCAGCCTTTGCATCCTCTACTTGATTTATCAATTTCTCCAATTCAGGATTGGCTTTGGAGGAATAGTTCAACTTATTATGGACTTCAGCAATTCCAGCATTTATGCTGTCCATTCTACGTTCCCATTCCCGTTCCTTATCAATGATAATATTGGAGGAATAAAAAATCATCAACGGTGTACAAATAAAAAACAACGTACACCATGTATAAAAGAGGGAAGAAGAAGAAGAAGACAATACCTTATCTTCTCTGTACGGCGACTCATGATGCATGAATTCGACATCAATCAATCTGTGGCGCAGCGGTGGTGGATTTATAGAAGAGATGGTGCGGTTGAAGATATGGAGTTGAGATCTGTAATTCATAAACGACGATGACTCTCCCCTTAAAAACCCCCGTTTTGCTGCTACAAAAAACCTAGACGCCATTCTCGCCTTCCTCAACAACCCAGTCGGATCTAGGAAAATCTGATTTTGAATTTCGTAAACACTCCCCAAGTAGCACTGCAACAGTCGAAAGAGACGAAGGTGGTTGTTACTTCCTTGCAGAGCACGATCCGCGTGACTAACCTATTTAGCTGCTTGCGGGCAGGCACGTATTGGGCTTGGAAAAGGTAAACCGATTATGTACCTACTGTGTGTTTTATTTTTGTTTTTAATGAGAGGATATAAATGTATTTTATGGCTTTTCTAAATGATATTTTGTCTTTGTCCATTTTGTGCTGGGGTCAATAGCTTGTTTAGGGTTTTATTTCAGTGTACTGCCGTACAATATATGGAGTCTACAAATCATTCACATGTCCGAGTTCGAGATTATATAGCATTTAATTCAGTCGTTGAAAGACACTTTTTCAATCAAACCGGTTAACAAAGGAAGATGCCTAATTTCAATTAACAAGAACAATACACAAAATTCTCACGAAAAATACTTAAGCAAAGTAAACAGTTCTCGTAGAACAAGAAGTGAGCAGAAAGGTACTGATATGACTTGTAAAAGTGAAAAAGAAAAGTGAAATTCAAAGTCAGATATGAAGTGCTTCGTTTTGCTTCATACGCAACTTTAACCTTACCAAGTGCCCCACCAAAAAAAACCTAGGCCCGTAGATATCCTCAAACGGCCAAATCGCTGAACGAGCAAAAGTGCAAGATCTCCAAGCTTCCATGGAAGAGTCTTTAATTGACATAGTAAAAACCTAAAATTGACTTGTTAGTTTTTTTATTATAATAAATTTGGAAAACCGATCGATCGGTTCATAATAAAAGAGAATAAAAAATTGACCTAACGGGCAATTTGATCTGGCGGTTCGGTTTTTCCGGTTATTTTCATAGCAGTGAAAATGCCCAAGCTTGATGAAACAAAAACAGTAACTGATATATATGCATCTTATGAACCAAAAAATAATACAGTTATCAACGAAAATTATGAATTATAAACTTAAATATAATACTTTTATAAACCTAAAAATAATAGAGTAATCAACGAAAAGTTACAAACTTTCAAGCTGCAAGTAGTATTCTATTTTCTACCACAAAATCAACAACAAATTAAGAATAGTCGTTCACGTTTGCAAGAAGCATCCATTGGAACCGTTCATTATCATATATATAAAGAAAAATTTATCAAACCTGCATGTAAAATTTATCAACCATACTCAACAATTTCAAACGAATATTACAACATTTATCAACACTACAAATTTCATGAGCTAAACAAAAAATGAATCAAATATCAACGAAAAATTAATATGATATAAACGAAAACAAAACTATTCTCAACTAAAAATATATACATTTATCAACGAAATACTTTTTTTGTATAGTTACATAGAACTATGGCAGTTGTGAAAACCAAATGCACAAAACTAATCTTAGTTTAGTGATTTTTCTTCTCGACTTAAAATACAGGTAAAAACTGAGAAGAAATACTGAACACATAGCAAGAACGTTAAGTATTTCTATGTTCGTGAATTCTGGGTGGCGTCGTTGTAACATATTATGAAGTTTAGATTGCACGAAAGTTGAATAATCTGAAAAACTTGAGGAATACGAACCATAGAGGAGTGGGAAAGAAGAGAGAGAGCTTGTTTTCATGGAGCATTCAGCTTTTTAAAAAGAAAAAATGCATTAAAAGACGTGCGAGGGGCTGCAGTGTCATTTCAATGCCAAAAGGATTAAAGTTTACATTTAATGAGAGATGAGATTAGATATTCAAAAATTATGCAAAATGGGATGATTTTTCCAAAAAAAACCCTTGAATATTTGAATATGAACCAAGCAAAGACACTAGTGCTGAACTTAAGAATAGAATTCAAGAAACGTGGGGGATTGAAATTACAAAGGACTACGGTCTCTGGCACCAGGATTCGGAGATGGAGGACAATCAGCCTCTGCACCAAGTACATATTTTATTTATGTGGGTGCAGAAATAAAGATGTTTTTTATTTATGTGGGTGCAGAAATAAAGATGTTTGAATTAATTCAAGTCGATCATCAATACTTGTATTTTTACTGTCTACGTGTTTGGAAGAAAGTTCAGCTGGAGTTTACTTGGGTCTGAAGACCATCCGGTTGAATAGTTAATTAGATTTCAAGTCTCCAGTCCAACACTAGTTGATTATAGAATGAATGAATTCAAAATTGCGTATGATATTGGTAAATTGTTGATTAATTTCCTTTTTAGGTAATTAAATGCTAGAAATGAAAGCATTAAAATGTGACACTAATCATTCTGTGGAGTAGCTGCCGCAAAAAAATTAAAACCTAGCTAGAGCCCATTCCCGCCTTCCTCAAAAATCTCTAGTCGGAGGTTAATTAAAGCCTATTTTTGCAAAAATATTAGAAAATCTAAGGAAAGTCTGATTTTGAATTTCGTTATCACAAGTTTCTTGTTCAGTGGAAAGGCAAATCCAGGTCGGAAAACATATAGGAGAAAATGCTGAACATTATTGCCGTACCCATTCCGAGTCGAATTTTCTATTGCTTGAGGGAATTGGTGCAGATGATATAGTTTCCATAAATGTTGGGACTTACAGCAAGGACATTCAGCCCATAATAGAATCCTGGAAGAGACAAGCACATGTGGACTTCTTAATCATCCTTGAAACAGCTACCAAAATCTTATTTGTATTGAACAAATGTGTTCTCTGGAGCAAAACGAGAGTGATTCTCAAAGTATCTTCTTCCTTATTATCGTGTGCTTGCTTGAGTGAGATATTTGGTCATGTTTACAACAGGAATAGCAGAAAGAGCAGCAGGAAGCCTGGTCAAACACATACACACCCACACATGTGAATAAGATCCACCCAATTATTTCTCTGTCCAAGTTTTTGTTTGCCTGTAAGACAAATTAGATTAGAAATCCGACTTCAAAATTCTGGTACTTTATAATTCTAATCACTTAACTTACTCTGGGAGAACCACCTTCTTTTTCTTCAGGCCTCGCAATCACCACAGCTTCTTCAGTCCTTGCAATCACCTCTACAGGATGCGTGGTTTCCTGATTGGGTTTATCAAGGTTTTTTGCCAAAACCAAAGAACTCTTTTAAGGGTATATAAAATAAATCCAATACAAGAATTAGCGACCATCATTCCAGTTACAACCACAACGCACACATAGGTCACATAGGCTGGTCCGGTTCCGATAACAATGCTAAATAAATACAAGAAAAGTTCATTGAAGCAAAATTGAATACAGATCACATACCTTTGCAAAACTTGGTCCATTATCAAATGATTCATCAGACAGAGACTCCGTCTCCTTTCCTGCAACCAAGTGTTCATCCAATTTGGCCCAAGAAACATCCATTTTCCTCAGTTCATTATACAAGTGATTTACTCTTTGTCGTCGATCCTCATATCCGAGTTTCCAATCCGTTCTCTAGATTTTGAAACACGAGAATGAACAATCAGGTTCCAGCTTCCTAATTAAAATTAGTTATCTAAAGTTTAAAACAAAATGTTTTAAGCAACTTAAAAACTTCAATGGAATTGCATCCATACATACACATTGGTTTCTACCAGCCTTTGCATCCTCTACTTGATTTATCAATTTCTCCAATTCAGGATTGGCTTTGGAGGAATAGTTCAACTTATTATGGACTTCAGCAATTCCAGCATTTATGCTGTCCATTCTACGTTCCCATTCCCGTTCCTTATCAATGATAATATTGGAGGAATAAAAAATCATCAACGGTGTACAAATAAAAAACAACGTACACCATGTATAAAAGAGGGAAGAAGAAGAAGAAGACAATACCTTATCTTCTCTGTACGGCGACTCATGATGCATGAATTCGACATCAATCAATCTGTGGCGCAGCGGTGGTGGATTTATAGAAGAGATGGTGCGGTTGAAGATATGGAGTTGAGATCTGTAATTCATAAACGACGATGACTCTCCCCTTAAAAACCCCCGTTTTGCTGCTACAAAAAACCTAGACGCCATTCTCGCCTTCCTCAACAACCCAGTCGGATCTAGGAAAATCTGATTTTGAATTTCGTAAACACTCCCCAAGTAGCACTGCAACAGTCGAAAGAGACGAAGGTGGTTGTTACTTCCTTGCAGAGCACGATCCGCGTGACTAACCTATTTAGCTGCTTGCGGGCAGGCACGTATTGGGCTTGGAAAAGGTAAACCGATTATGTACCTACTGTGTGTTTTATTTTTGTTTTTAATGAGAGGATATAAATGTATTTTATGGCTTTTCTAAATGATATTTTGTCTTTGTCCATTTTGTGCTGGGGTCAATAGCTTGTTTAGGGTTTTATTTCAGTGTACTGCCGTACAATATATGGAGTCTACAAATCATTCACATGTCCGAGTTCGAGATTATATAACATTTAACTCATCAATCAATTGAGCTACTCGTAGTTCATTATTATAGTCTATCTAAAACATATATTTATTAGAAAAATAATACAATTAACGTATCAACAATTAAAGACTGGCAGAATATGTGAGTAATTTGTGCTGGGTGTTTTAGTTATTGCTATTCTCACGTCAGGTATAAAATTGGTAGCTCTCCTCTGTTAATTGAGCATATGCTTTGGTTGGGGCAGGATCAAAGAGCCAGTCTACCGACCTGTGTCCTCGGAATATCGGTAGAATGTAAGTCGCAGGTTATGCGACACAACGACAGGGACCGCTGGGTGTGCGCCAAAGGCACGCTTCGAACTCGGGACTCCACTGTACTAACCAAACCGAAGACCCCATTGAGTGTCGCTGAGCCATATGCCCTGGGGGCTAATTGAGCATATGCTGTAAGTTGGCAAAATGATTATTCGTCAGTCTCCAAAAGATTATCTATGTTTTATTGTAGTCCCTCGAATGTTTGAACTTGATCACTATAGTTTTAAATTTATGTCAGTCTGATCACTCGTTCATATTTTTATAGATATGGACAGACAACCTGATTACGTAGCAAGTTGACCATGATGTGACTGGTACACATGTAAATAAATTTTCAATTGAAAATATATTAAAAAAAAAAGTCACATGAAAATGAATTTGGAAATAAAATTAATAATAAAAAATAAATCAATTTTTTTAAAAAAATAACGAAAATGTGGAAGAACCCTTGCCTGTGTTCTATCTTCTATTCTTCCCTATCTTTCGCCTCTATTCTTGCAATTTCACAGACCCTTAGTCAAATAGGGTAGCTATTCATTGATTCTCATCATTGTCAACGACAAACCCTCAATCTCCTAGATCCAAAAGGCCCAATCTGCAGGTTGAGACCATGGCGGATCCTCTTTCCCTGTTTCGTGTGAATTATGATCTCCACGAGACCCAGATCTTTCATGGCCTCTTTTGTTTTTAATTGCTTTTGGATTGTTTCAATTGTTAGATGGGAAGATCCATTGATGAAAAAAGGAAATCAAATTACAAACATACATGGGAAGATCCGTTGTTGAAATAAAAATCTTCATCTCTGTTGGCTGATTGAAACGCTTGCACCGCTTCGCAAGAACCTGATTCCTCCACTTCAAGCTTGAATCTCGAGGCTGCCATTCGTACTGCCACTGACAGTCAGCGGAACTCTAAACGTGTAACTTACTTAACCCTACCCAATCTCTCATTCTTCTTCTCTGGGCCTCCAAGACCCTAACCTGTAACCAAGCCCAACCGGTCTCCCACGTACGCGTGCACGTAGGCCGACTGTAACCAAGGGAGGATTGTCCTTATTAATGAGTCTTTGCTGAGGTATTTCTCCGATGTGAGACTTTTTTGTCTCTAACATTCTCCATATATACATGTCGTTGATTTATACAACTTTAAAGACCTTTGGTATGAACAATGAATGCAAGGAATTTCAATGCCACACACTGAACTTTTCGGTTCATTCTTGGAATTAGAAACAGGGTGCTACTGTCACGCCCCTCTCACAGATAGTTGCGGATGGGCACCCATGAATCCTAGAGACGTGACCGGCAGGGAACTCCTCCGTTCCCCGAACCGAATTTAAACTCAATATCTACCCAAAACACTATTAATCAACAAACTATCTACAGAAATAGCCACACATATATATAAATAATCCTCAAGTAAAATCCCAACATACGGCGACATGAAAACCAGAGTCTACAGCGGAAAAATCTAAAATATCATAAATACAAAAAACAAATACTAAAGACAGACAAACATCCCCATAACAGCTACCATCACGCCTCACGCATCCCTGCGCTGATCGTCCACTCCGGCTATCTCACCTGAAAAACATTAGAATGAAAGGGATGAGTCACAAAGCTCAGTAGGGATACAGAGAAATATAAATCATCAGAATGAACGGAAAGTAAAACTCAAGATGTATATGTAAATGAACAGAAACTCAAATAGTGATACACCCTAGTACCACCGAAGTCCAGTAAACAAAGATAAAGTAAGAAAACCTGAAAGATATAAAAATACATGAAAGGAAACCATAAGTAATACCCTGATAGGATATAAAATGTCTGAACCCATCATAAATATCAACAATTAGTCAATCAGTAGGGTAGACACCGAATGGGCCCCATCACTACCATCCTCAAGTACAACTCTCAAATCAGTACACCATCATAATCCAACTCAAATCCATAAGACACCAGAAAATTCTCCCATTGACCCACCCTAATCCCCGCAAGGTGTCTCCCAATCCAGGTACTCCCCATATTGGATGAGGATCGAGCCTACATCAGATACTCGATAGCATCACCTACATCGAAGAGCGTCCCCTAGGATGTACCCCACCTCAATCCAATCTCCAGGTACGTACTCGTTCAAATCCATCGATAAATCATCTAGTAGGCTGGGTCGCCCGATGTGGGGTCCCACACACTACAATCATACATCAATAATCTCGTAACATCATCATAGAAAATCACCAGTGTATAGTTCTATCCGGACTCTCACCAAAAATCCCACAAACAAGATGTGGGCCTCACTGGAGACGTGGCGCACTAGAGTGCAATCAGTCATGCAAACACAATCCATAATAGTTTGAAGTAGTAATATAATTGCAATTGCGGAAATAAATCAGATAAGAGTATAAACAGAGAAATTCTCAACCTCCGAGAATTTCACACCGATAGACAAATAGGAGTCCGTCAAATACGGAACTCCTGGAACCCCAAATAAAAAAAGGGCAGAATCCCTACCTGAAATGTCGACTAACGCTAATCCGTAGTACGTCCCTGACTCACCGAAATCCCAATCCAAAATTCTCAAATCAGCCTCCTACATCGAAATACGAATACGTATACACGACAGTCAAAATACAAAAAAGTCAACTAGGTCAAAAGTCAACTCGGATCAAACCCGATCAACTTGGGTAAAAAGTCAAATCCAGTCAAAAATCAACTAGGGTAAAATTCAAACCCTGTCAAAAGTCAACT
The DNA here is from genome assembly GCA_963580455.1 of Euonymus europaeus. Classification (NCBI taxonomy): domain Eukaryota; kingdom Viridiplantae; phylum Streptophyta; class Magnoliopsida; order Celastrales; family Celastraceae; genus Euonymus; species Euonymus europaeus. Next base: position 3,410,336 of record OY756964.1, read on the forward strand.
AGGGTCAAACCCGATCAACAGTGGCACCGCGGCTGCCGGAGCCGGAGCCGGCGATTCCAGCGACTTTTTCCGGCAAACCATACATCAAATTAAAGCTCTGAGAACAAGCAATCCAATGATACCTGTCTCGTTTCAAAATTCCATCGGAATCAATCAGGATCGCTCCTAGAAGTCCCCAAAAACCGAACTTTCTCCGCCCGATTCCACCGCTTGTGGTGCTCTGATGACGATGATTCCGATTGAGTTTTGCTCCTCTCTCTACAAACTTCGTTTTGACACCTCACACACGCCTTAATCAGACCACAAACGCCCAAAATCTAATTTTTCCAAAAATTTCCTCTCTCCCTGCGTGCTGGAGAAGAAGAACCTAGAAAAATTTGGGTTACACCTGATTTGTCGCGAAATTACCATTTTGCCCTTGAATAATCCTAATTAAATCTTTTAACTTCCAGAATTCGTAACAAATCCAATTCAACTCCGATTTCGATGATTATTGCGCCTATATTTTTCTAAAAATATGCAGTAATTATTAAAAATATCAAAATTTAAAAATCATTTCACTAAAATTTGAGTTCGGGATATTACAGCTACAATCATGTTTTCCAAGGATGCTTGCACTTGTTGAGATTGCTTATTACCGCCTTGATGTGGTTATGCCCATTCCCTTTGGAGATCAACAATCATCAGAGCATGAAGAACAGGATAGAGAAGGGGGAAAATTATTGTTTATTTATTTTTTTGATTTTATTAATTTTTTTTATAATTGTAAAATATTTCCAAGTGGATCAATTGAAAACAGGTCAAACTACCACGTTATCCATTTGGTTGCTCGATTTTAAGAGAAACCTACACTAGTGACTTAACCTTACAAAATCAAATGTCATGAAACGTTTAATATTTCGATAATGAAAATGAAACATGACATATCTTTCGCTGACTAAAGTAGTATTAATCGGTTAGCAAATACTGTTTGCCTCTCTCTTCTCTTTGTTTTCGTGTCTTTTCTTCCTGTGCTTCATTCCTTCTTCTTGAAGAATCTTGTTACCTATTTATATTTTGGTATTCCTCCACCATTGGTGAGAGTTATTTTAATATATGTCCAGGCTTATCAAAAAAAATAGTTGTTAGATTTTAGATTTTCAAATAATAGCTGTTAGAATTTCGAGCACAAGTGTGATTGGATATGTGGATAATTATCATTATTACATAACTATAACTATAACTAATGTAACTATTCAATATTGACTACAAACTAAGGCAAAAAGTAAAGAAGACTGTTAAATTAGAAACTTACATTGAAGTGAAGAGATACACTGAGAATCTATGAAAACTAAAGTAATAATTGAAAAGTAGAAATTTGTGAGTATGGTTCTGGACCACTTGTTCCTTCTTCTCGAGTCTTTTTATAATGTGCTGGAGAACCTTGTGATTGAGTAACCTCCCAACAGTTTGTAACTGCCTGCTTTGGGTAATAGGTTTGTCCTCTTATTATGTCAACTTTTACATTTAATTTTCTCCGTGTTGGCCATCCCTTTGGGCTTTGTGATTTTGGGCGACACCACCACCATCACAGCTGCAGATAAGATCAAGAAGATTACAAAGAGCAACTCTTCGGGCAGCACAAGAAGCGCAGGTAAGATTGGAAGGAGTAGCAGAAAGACTAGTCCAAACACATCCACAAGTCCCACAGATATGATTAAGATCAACGCAAGTATTTCCTTGTCCAATTTTCTGTATACCTGTGAGACAAATTGGATTAGAAATTTGACTTCAAAATTTTGTGTACTTAATAATTCTAATCACTCAACTTACCCAGCAAATCTCTGAAAAAAGATACCATCACCACCACCAATACAGCTACAAAAAAGATTATGAATATCATAAAGAGCACCTCTTCGGGCAGCACAAAGAGCGCAGGTAAGCTTGGAAGGAGTGGCAGAAAGATGGGTCCAAACGCATACACACCCACAGATGTGATTAAGATCAACGCAAGTATTTCCTTGTCCAATTTTCTGTATACCTGTGAGACAAATTGTATTAGAAATCCAACTTCAAAATTTTGCGTACTTTATAATTCTAATCACTCAACTTACCCTGCAAATCTCTGAAAAATATTCTTCTTCTTCAGGCCTTGCAATCACCACAACTTCTTTAGTCCTTGCAATCACCTCTATAGGATGCGTGGTTTCCTGATTGGGTTTATTTTATCAAGTGTTAGATTTTATTTTTGTTGACAATCTTCTTGTTTCGTGGGAATAGATCTCGAGAATCCTAAACCTCCAGGCTCATGATTTAGCTAAGATTGATTTCCAGCAAGCTTTGGCTAATGCTTTTGCCTTGAGTTTGTTGTCTTACTCTTCAGTTCCTTTGTAAGTTTTTGGAGTTGAACTTTCTTTTTTAATGCTAGTGCTCTTTCCTTACCTCTCTGGTGCTTTCATAAAAAAAAAGGTGTTTTGCCAAAGCAGAAGAAGCCTTTTTAGCGTATATACATCCAATAAAAGCATTAACAACCATCATTCCAGTTACAACCACACGCACACACATAGGTCACATAGGCCGGCCGTCCGATTTTGACAACACTGCTACATAAAATTATAAACTTATTTGAAGCAAAATTGAAGACATACCACATACCTCCGCAAAACCTGGTCCATTGTCAATTGATTCATCAGACAAAGACTCTGTCTCCTTTCCTGCAAGCAAGATTTCATCCAATTTTGCCCAAGAAACATCCATTTTCCTCAGTTCATTGTACAAGTGATTTACTCTATGTCGTCGATCTTCATATCCCAGTTTCCAATTTGCTCTCTAGATTTTGAAACACGAGAATGAACACTCAGGTTCCAACTTGCTAATTAAAATTAGTTGTCTAAAGTTTGAAACAAAATGTTTAAAACAACTTAAAACTTCAATTGGAATTGCTTGACGAATCAATTTCTGAAATTCAGCATTGGCTTCGGGGAAATAGGTCAACTTATGGACTTCTGCAATTCCAGCATTTATGATGTACATTCTACGTTGCCATTCCCGTTCCATATCAATTATAATATTGGAGGAATAAAAAATCATCAACAGGGTAAAAATAAGAAACAATGTACACCATTTATTATTTTACTCTAAGATGGGTTGGTTTAGCGGTAAAGACAATGCTGAGATGTGTGATTGGGAGCACGATTTCATGCTCGACTTTCTAAATATTCCATAAAAATATCTTGGACTATTGATAACTTATATGATCGTCCTTTATGTCTGTGAGATTAGTTGAGATGTGCCTTAGTTGCATGAGCACCCACGCAAATCAAAACAATAAATAAATGTATATAAAAGAGGGAAAAAGAAGGAGACGACAATGCCTTGTCTTCTGTGTACGTCGACTCATGATGCATGAATTCGACATCAATCAATCTGTGGCGCAGCGGTGGTGGATTAATAGAAGAGGATGTGCGGTTGAAGATATGGTGTTGAGATCTGTAATTCATAAACGAGGATGACTCTCCCCTTAATAAACCCCTTTTCGCTGCTACAAAAAACCTAGACGCCATTCTCGCCTTCCTCAAGAACCTAGTCGGAGGTTAATTAAAGCCTATTTTTGCAAAAATATAATATCTAAGGAAAATCTGATTTTGAATTTCTAAAACACTCACTCAAGTAGCACTGCAACAGTCGAAAGAGATGAAGGTGGTTGTTAGGTAATGCTTTGCAGTTGGAGAGCAGGATCCTCGTGACTGTTATCGGGCCTAGGATCTATTTTCGGCTGTCAGGCCCTTTAATTAGTACTAAGCCTATTAAAAAGCAAGATGGGCATCAAATTACGTGGGCCAATTTTATACTCGCATTCAGCACTTACAAAGCTAATATTCAAGGAAGCCCATAAATGATCACTCTTCACCATGAGACACTAATAAATCTGACGGTTGTGGGCACATTAATAATTTTCCCCTCTGCAAATTAATATAGGGTTTACACTTTACACATTGACCACTTATGAGTCAAGCTGCCAAAGGTAAGGTGTGGCAAAATTAGGTCCAGTTTAAAGGATTGAATTTATCCGATTTGGATTAAACAAGTTTGTACAAGTTATATGTCTAAAATCTGGGTTTAGATATGAAGATTTTACCCAGTTTAAAATCGGGTATAAGTCTAAGCACACAAATTTTGTATGATTTTATTATTCAAACCTTAATTCGAATAAGATTATTTTCTGATTTAATTGTCTGAATTTACACAAATTCAATATGATCAATTAATTACGTCTAAAAATTCAAATCAAATGAGATTCGGACATACCAATATTTCATAAACACTTTGCAATTTTTGATCCGGAACCCTTTTTTTACTACTTCTAATGGCATGTACAAGTCCCACCAATGTCTCTAGCGAATTCCCTGGTATGCCGCTAGTTTGAAACTTCAAAAACGGAGCACAATGCATTTGCATGATCGTTAGAAGACTTGGTCAACAATATTACCTATGAATGTTTGTTATCTCAACAAGGTTGGGAGAATCTGAAGGCATTTGCTCCACTCTCCACCACCCAAAAAATACATATATAGTTATATATGTACATATATATCACTCCCCTGAAAAAGCACAAGCCCCTCTCAAACTCTCACATAAAAATCAAATTATATTGTTCCAAGAAAATTGCACCGATTCTGTAGAGAGAGAAAAAAATGCCCAGCAAGCTAAGGAAAGCACTTGGGGCCGTGAAGGACCAAACCAGCATAAGCCTAGCAAAAGTGTCCGGAACCAATGCTTCAAACCTTGAAGTCTTAATCCTCAAAGCAACAAGACATGATGATGCACCCATTGATGAACGTTATGTGAACGAAGTCCTCCAGTTGATATCCAGCAGCAAAGTTTACGCGGCGGCTTGTGCTCAAGCAATTGGCAAACGAATTGGGAGGACAAGAAATTGGATTGTGGCCTTGAAATCTCTAATGCTTGTGCTAAGAATATTTCAAGATGGAGATCCTCATTTTCCCAGAGAGGTTCTTCACTCAATGAAGCGCGGATCCAAAATTCTTAACCTTTCGAGCTTTAGAGATGATTCCAACACAAGTCCCTGGGATTACACTGCCTTTGTCAGGACATTTGCTCTGTATCTTGATGACCGTTTGGATTGCTTTATTACTGGGAAGCTTCAAAGGAGATTCACCAAGAAAGATAGGCAAAACAGCATTCCTCAAAACAGGCGTGTTAACGAGCCTGTTCGAGACATGAAACCAGCAATGCTGCTTCACAAGATCTCTTATTGGCAAAAATTGCTTGATAGAGCAATTGGCACCAGACCAACCGGCGCAGCCAAGACAAACAGGATAGTTAACATTTCCCTTTACACGATTGTGCGAGAAAGTTTCGATCTTTATCGAGACATTTCTGATGGACTGGCGCTACTTTTGGATAGTTTCTTTCATTTACAGTATCAATCATGTGCTAGTGCATTTCAAACATGCATCAAGGCCTCGAAACAATTCCAAGAACTTTGTTCATTCTATGATTTCTGTAAAAACATTGGAGTTGGGAGAACCTCCGAGTACCCAAGTGTGCAAAAGATATCAGATGAACTCGTGGAAACATTACAAGAGTTCTTGAAAGACCAATCCAATTTCCCTAATTCAAATGGGAGATCACCATCTTCGAATTTGCTTATGGCTTCATCACCGGCGAGAGATCCCTCTTCTCGAGACCAGTCGCCAGAACCAACAGAGAGTTTTTCAGAGAGGGCATCAGAGTATGATTCACAATGTGCATCATTGGAGGACCTTATGAGTGTCACTGAAGGAGGGACAAGTCCATCTCCATCAATGGAGCTTTATCTAGATATTTCTGAAGGATTATCTCAAAAAGATGATACAGTCAGTGAAACTGGTAGCACTTCCAACCAATCAAAATTGGCTGTTTATCAACAGTCGATTGAGGGATTAGATTTTTTGTCTTTCAATGACTGGCCAAAAGAAGATCAAACAGGAGACCAGGAAAATGGAGATCAAACTTCTTCATCATTATGTTGGGATCTTGCGCTACCAGAGCCTGCTGATGTTGCTAATGGGTTCGCACCTTCCAACACCATGACCAATTTTTCTCATCAAACTTCAGTACCTGATCAGCCATACAATCCATTTCTACAAGATACAATAGAGATCCCCGAAACTGTCGCCAATGTTGGTGATCATGTTGCATTTTCTGTCGCCGATATGTTCTCCATTGCACCCACATTTCAGGCTAGTCCAACACCGTCAGCGGAGAATTCTAATAAGGCACTGTCATTTCAAACAGCAGATGACCCGTTCGCGCCATGGCCTGTTGAAATGGCTAATGGAGATCAGCAAAATGTATTGCAAGAACAACAATTGTGGCTGCAACGACAGGAGAAGATTATAGCCAAGTGTATGACATGACTAATGTGGAAAGAACAGTAAAAACATAGGATTTCTGTAAATTATGCTATTGTACCTAGTTAACAGAATCGATATTTGACAATGACAATTTTCGAATTTTTCAATAATCTTCTGTTCTGATCAATTTTGAAAGTCTGGAAAAAAATTCACTGAAAACACTGTTGTGGCGAAAGTTTTAGGTTGTACTTATTATGAAGGTTGAGACGTGTTTATGAGCTTGGACTCATGTTTGATATACAAATATAATGTGTTGAAACTTGAGAGATATTGGTTAAAAAATTTATGTATATTTTTTTTTTTGCTATAAAAATATTTTTATAATTTCATATTTAATAAGATAGCAAATTCAAGCATCCAGCAGAGCCTTAGAGCACATGCAATGCAATTGTGTGTGTTTAATGAGGACATTAGATGTTATTGGAATGTGTATTTTTGCTGATGTGACTGTATTGGGAGATATGTTTTGTTGATGTGGTTGTATTGAAAGATGTGTTTTGGTGGGACCAGTCTTGATTTTTGTGTAGTTTTGTTATGGAAAAGATGTAGGAAAGGAAAATAATTGGTTTGAATAATGGAAAAATGAATAATTGTATTGGGATATGTGTTTTGTTGATGTGCCTGTATTGAAATATGTATTTTGCTAATATGAGTGTATTGGAATATGTGTATGGTTTAAATTTTTATATAATAAAAGTGAGATCTACAAATAATTTTAAGAGGAACAACGATCTTAAACCATTGCATGTGTTCTTACGGTAACTTGAATCTGGTCCATGGACTTTTTTGGGAAAGGGGAAAAAAGTTACTGGTCTGGGCTCCTCATTCCATCACATTATTGCAGCTGACTGGCATGCTAGAGCCCATTTAATGTAAAACGAGCCCAATAAGACCTACACGGCCTTTTTAACTTTCAATCTAATTCGAAAGGGAACACGCAAACTCACCGTTGGCCATAAACCCCTGCAATTTGGCGTCGACAAAAACCTCCCAATCACAGAGAGTGGCTGCGTACAGGAGGAAGTAGGAGAAGGAATGGTGAACAAGCCATGGAAGATAATAGCGAGACCATTGTTAGAGACGGTCTTAAACAACCATGCACAGCACCATCGCGTCCCTCAACCTCTCATCCTCCATGGGCCCCGTGGAGTTGGCAAAACCACTCTCATCCTTGAACGTAACAAAATTCTTTCCGTACATCCCTCCTCCACTTAGAACGAGAATTCGCCTTTGATTCTCGTTTTTCTCTTTTCAAAATCGTCTAAAATTGAAATTTGTATATGTAAGCTATCTCTAATAGGTTTTGTATCTCTTCAGGTCTACTAGAAGGCTGGAACAAAGGGCCGCACCTCACTGGCTACGTGGACTTCGCTCAATCAATCGAAGACCACCACCCGCAACACAGTCACTCGTTTCCTTGGGCGTCATGGTCCAACTGTGAGGCGCCAACGCTTGCGGATTGCCGATCCCAACTTGAGACCTGCCTTGAATCAATGGCGCATAAAGGCATCCAGCTGGGCACCATAAGCTCCCAGCAGATCTTCTCTTCCGTCAACAAGTGGTACGGTCTCAGTACTGCTCTACGTAGGATACTCCAAAGTAACAGCACTTCCAAAACATCATTGTCGGATAAGTTGTCGAGTTCAACACTTTGGAACCGTGCGTTGTTCTCGTTATCTGCTCGATCAAATGCCGCAGAGATTGATGCTATTCTGGGATTGGAAAACAACGCGAAGAGTTTGTCAATTGACGAGGCTTCGTATTTTCGGGAGGCAGTTGTGGCATTGAGGTTGGCAAAGGAGGTGATTAAGCTGCAGCAAGGGCGGAGGGTTAATGCAATCGCTCACTTGAACAGGACGGGCGGGTTTTCTAGGTCGTTAGCAAATTCCTGTACCGATTGGCCTTTACTATTGCTAGAAATACTGTCGCAAGCGGCAGAGATTGACTACTTTCAGGTAGTTAAGTTGAAACATTGGTAGTTTTTATTATTATTTTATATCTTGACGTGCTATACAGATTATCAAACCCTATGCTAGGAGTTTAAGAATTCTGTCCAGTTGTTTATTGTTCTAGTAATGCTGGTTGTCGAAATTATGATTTGGCTCTAACTGATGATACTTTCCATGTTGACTTGGCAGCCGAAGTTGATAATAAACAATATTGAAGTTCTTCAGAATGCATTTCTTGTAGATGATTCAATGGTCCGTGGATCACTGTATCATGACAGTCTGATATGGAGAATTATTGCTTTGGGTGCAAATGAGAGGTGCCTGCCAGTGGTACTTGTCACATCTGATAGGTTAATTCCTTCCAATTCAGTTTTTTTTTTTTTTTTTTTTGTATTTTTTTTCAATTGTTTTACCTTATAGTTTTTAAGTGATTTTCCCTAATAATTACTTCAATGGTTCCACGGAGTCTAACAATTCATTATTTTCTCATCTTGCATGGGCTAAACGGCCAAAAGTCCACACCACTGTCTTCTCAGTTAGGATGATGACTTATTGTGTGGATATTATATTTAAGCTGTCATCATTTGGCTTAACCTAGGAATATGAATAAGCATAATTACATGAAATATTGCAATGCATAATTCTTTTCCTACCAGTCTGGATATCTTTACAAATGGCAGAACATTGAAATTGATTTCTTTCTAGGTGTAGAATTGTATGATTTGGGGGAATGGCGGTATAAAATACGAAAATTTTTAACTATTCTATTGGCATAATGTTGTGCTGCAATCCCATTTGAAGAATAAATATGTGAAATGAGGACCAAAGGTTTGAGTAGGTCTCATTTTTGGAATAGAGGAGGTGACTATTGGGATTGTTGTTGGAGATTATATTTTATTTAATGATCCAGGTGGGTCTTGGGTTCATTTGTTCAAATCTCATTTATTGTTAGCATAATGGTTTAAACATTTAAAAGCATAAAAATCTGTCTGCGATATTCTACTATGATTAAATTTTCTATCAATGCATTTGTTTTTATGTGTCTGGTTTATGGTTCTGATGAATACTGTTATCATATCAGCTACTATTCATACAAAGCCTCCATAGATTTTGGATTTCCTGACATTTTCATCTCCCGTGAGGTATTCTCCCTCTCTTTCTCTCCCCTCCCCCCTCCGGTTCTTACATCTGTTTGTGTCCATGAATTCTTTATGTTGACATGGTTCTTTTATTTGTCCTTCATATATAGATTTGTGCACGTGAGTTTGTGTTTTGCTTGCTTTGCTGATGTCACCTGGTTGAAGGCGTTTTGTGTCGTGATATATTTAATATAATGGCATTTGTTTTTATCTAAAATGCAGACCTTTGGATGGACTCCACAGGAAGCTAAAATGCATATGGTTCCTCATTACTTTAGTGATTCGGAGGTGAGCAAGTGGACTCCCTCTAACTGGGGAATAATAGCAACACAAGACTTGAGCCAAACAAGCTCAAAAATCATTTATTTTATTTACTCTATAATTTTAGACTTTTAGTGCATTTTGAATCACTGTTCTTATGGAAAATTTTAACATTAAATTTGTTGCCTCTGTAGTGGACAATAATTGCTGGGGTGCTTGGGCCAAATGCTCGACATCTGTTTGAGCTTTATGCACTGAAACAGAGCAGTCATTACCAAAAGTAAGACTAGTATAATGCATTAATACTTCATTTTTTTCCTGTTATTATACACTCCACTGATTGGTGCTACTTTGTATTCAAGGACTAGAAGCTGAAGAACTTCATCGTTTTCTTGTTATTTATCAATTCTGTTATCCTTGAATTTGTTCCCCTTCAGGCTGATTGATGACAAGGCCAGTACATTCGAAGACATAATAGATATTTATTTGGCATATTTGCAAGTAAGTTTTCTAGAGTGATGAATTCGTTTTAATTTCTTGGGACCTTTTTTTATCATCCTTTGCTGCATTGGCAGCCCGGTTAATCTATGAAGGTTAGATTACTGCTAGGTTTAGAATGCAAAGCCAGCATTTAATAGCTCGATGACACTCATTTGGTTCCCATATTTTCTGCATGTGGGGGATCAGATTTTTGTTTAGAGGCTTCAGTGAAGATAAAGTAGTTATTTATGACTGGTCCCTCCGATAATCATAATTGGAAGAGGAGCTCAGATTGCAGTCCTGATTCTTCCTTACTATTTTGGAGAAAACTAGAAAACTTTTGTCCATGGATGCTTACTTTCCAACTGGAGACCAAACCATGAACTGCTTGTTTCTCTATTGTTCTTGGCTTAGGATGCTATAGGATATGATACTGAACATTATGTTTTGTCACTTTGTCATATGTGGCCACTGGCCTCAGATATGGTGAAGATGGAAATCAATGCTTGGAAGTTCACTTTTAAAGGAAAAGAGTAGAGGAAGGTCTTTGCTTTGATCTATGTTTCCATGTGGTGGATACTTTGGAATGAAATGGCCATGATTCTGATGGGATAGATTCTATGCTTGACTTGACTAAGACTAGATGGACTAGCACGCTAAGTTTTTTGCGTGGAAAAGCAGCTTTTCATGTGTCACTTTCTTAGATACAATGGTTTTTTATTTTATTTTATCATCTAGTATCATGTACTTAGGTGGCTCCCCAGTCTTTCCAATGAAATTCATCATTATAATGGCTAAAGCAATTTTTCTACATAGTGTAATTTATGTTGTTGACAATGAAGTGCCAAAATTGACAACTTTTTCTTCCTTTCCTCTTATTACAACATTCTAGGTTGGAGTGGTGAATCCTGCCATGGATAAAGCATTGGAAATGTTGCAAAAGTTTGCCGTTGATGCACACAATGGAAAAATCTCAAAAGATAAATTAAGGTTTGGTTCTCCTTGGAGGCATCCACCTCAGACAGACGATCCAACCTTGTGCTTGGAATGGGCTAAGCTTCAGCTGATGGATTTTGTTCAGACTCTAGTAAATACAGAATTTGGGGTAACTCATCTTTTATTTGTTGTCAACTGGGTTTCTCGCATCTGTATATTTCCAAAACTTTCTATGGTGATTCAAGCATTGCAATGGATAGCTAACCATTTTCCAACTTTAAAATAGATTTTGTATTTACAATAAGTAGTGTTGTGCATGGTTTATTGACAAAGCATTGGGTTCGTGAAGACCACATGGGGCCTGGCCCAATGTCCCTTTTAATTTAATTTCTATTTTCTTTATTGTTATAATTTCGTAAGTCCTGAGTAGGGTTTCCCTTTATAGCGAGGCTGCCGCCAGTATGTAAAAAAGAACATAAGATATTTTCCAGTTTTAATTTGAGACTCAGAGCTTCCAGTGTGAAGTGTTTGGAGATTGGTCGTGAATCAGTCTTCTGTTTGTGAACACGCTGTGTCAGGTGGTATCAGAGGGAGGGTGTTTCCATCCCGATGGCTCAAACCGGCGGTGGGAACGATCAACCTCATGACGTTGATCAGGGGTTGCAAGATGTGTGGGATGCGATTAACGCACAGCACGAACAGCTTCAACGAGTTGACAAACGGCTTGAAGTAATTACCCAAAGGTTGGACACGCTTTTGCGAGTTGGGGGTCCAAAGGATGCAGAGTTACCTCCTGTCGCAGCTGTTGAGCGTGGCAGGGCAGAACGACACTTTCCGGATCGCAATCGAAGACCAAAAGAGATTAATGAATGGAGCGACAGTGAGGATGACGTTAGCCTTGGTGCTGATGAACCGCGCAGGGGAGGCGGAAGATATTATCGAGACCGCGGAGAGGAGTTCAAACTCCGGGTTGATATTCCCACGTTTAATGGAGATTTGACTATAGAGCAGTTCCTAGATTGGCTATCTGAAGTTGATCATTTCTTCGAGTACTTGGATGTGGACCCAGAAAGAAGGGTGAAATTAGTGGCAGTTCGGTTGAAAGGGGGCGCCTCTGTTTGGTGGGATCGGCTTCAGTTTAATCGACGGCGAGAGGGCAGGAGTCCAGTACAAACTTGGGAAAGAATGAAACAGCTGTTGCGGGGCAGATTTCTTCCTCCTGACTATGAAAGTTATCTGTATCAAGCCTACCAGAAATGCAGCCAGGGGAGCAAAAGTGTGCATGAGTATACCACAGATTTCCTGCGATTAGCTGAGAGGAATCAGTTGTCAGAAAGTGAAATACAACAAGCATCTCGCTATCTTGATGGACTGAAACCTGCAATTCAAGATAAGATTGGAGTGCAAATGGTGATGAGTGTGGCTGAGGCACGAAACTTAGCTCTAAAAGCTGAGTTGATGTTACTGGACAGGAATCGGGGTGAGTCATTTCGTCGATTTCCAACTGGAGAGGGCTCTAGTAGAACAATTGCGAATAAGAATAAAAATCTCCATGTTAGTTATGATAACCCTCCTGATGTGAGCAAACTGGAAGTGATGCGCGCCACTAAAGAGACTACAACTGAGACCCAAGGGAAGCCTTTGAATCCTTATGCAAGACCTGCCATCATGAAGTGTTTCAAATGTAATCAACCCGGTCATCGATCCAGTGATTGCCCTAGGCGTAAGGCCGTGAATGTTATAGAGCATGAAAAAGGAGAGGTAGACGAGGAAGAGGTCTATTGCGAACCTGATGGAGAGGATCATGAGGAAGAAAATGAGTGTGACAGAGATATTTATGTGGTGCGTAAGCTTATGTTGTCACAGAAACATGTTGATGAGACACAGAGAAATAAATTGTTCAAAACCCGCTGCACTATTTTGGGCCATTTATTTAATCTGATAATTGATGGAGGAAGCCAAGAAAATCTCATTAGCAAAGAGTTGGTTCAACGGCTGCAATTGAAACCAGAAGCACACCCTACTCCTTATGAGGTTGGCTGGATCAAGACAGTTGACAGAATTAAAGTTGTTGAGAGGTGTAAGGTGCCTTTCTCTATAGCGAAATACTCGGATGAAATATATTGCGACATTTTAGACATGGAATCTTGTGAGATGTTATTTGGCAGGCCCTGGCAATTCGATGTCAATGCCATACATTATGGGCGAGATAACACTTATCGGTTGACAAAGGGAGGGGTGAAATTCATTTTACTACCTATTGCAGAGAAGAAGAAGGCTAAGACAGAGAAAACAGTGGGCAGAGAATTCTTGACAGTGACTCAATTGGGGGCTGGTTTTGAGAATGAATGCAAGCAGACTCGTGAGGTCCATCTATTGATTGTCAGGGGTGAAGTAAATCCTGATGAGACCAGCAAGAAGGAACTACCTTCAGAAATTCAAACATTGTTGACCGAGTTCAGTGATGTAGTACCAGATGAGCTACCTGCGGGATTACCTCCCATGAGGGATATTCAGCACCATATTGATCTCATTCCGGGAGCTAGTCTACCTAATCTACCGCACTACAGGATGAGCCCCAAGGAGAATGACATTTTGCGAGAGAAAGTAGAGGAGCTATTGAATAAGGGTCACATTCAGACCAGTATGAGTCCATGTGCCGTCCCTGCCCTATTGACGCCAAAGAAAGATGGGAGTTGGCGTATGTGTGTAGACAACCGAGCTATCAATAAAATCACAGTGGGGTATAAGTTCCCAATTCCTCGACTAGATGATATGTTGGATCAACTACATGGAGCAGTGATATTTAGCAAAATTGACCTCCGGAGCGGGTACCACCAGATTCGAATTCGGCCTGGAGATGAATGGAAGACTGCTTTTAAGACGAGGGATGGGTTGTTTGAGTGGTTGGTTATGCCGTTTGGGCTCACCAACGCGCCGAGCACTTTTATGAGATTGATGAACCAGATTTTACAGCCTTTTATGGGAAAGTTTGTAGTAGTTTACTTTGATGACATCTTGATACATAGCAAATCTGAGGGAGAGCATTTGGGGCATATTCGAGAAGTACTTGGGACATTGCGGAAGTACAAGTTGTATGCCAATCTGTCGAAGTGCATTTTCATGTCTGAGAGCCTTGTGTTCCTAGGCTATGTGGTGAGCAAAGAGGGTATCAAAGTTGATGCAGCCAAGATTCAAGCTATTCAAGAATGGCCAACTCCGAAAAATGTGGGAGATGTCCGTAGCTTCCACGGGCTGGCCACTTTTTATAGAAGATTCATTCGTGATTTTAGTAGCCTAGCAGCCCCGCTTACTGAATGTTTGAAGAAGGGAAGATTTCAATGGGGGAAGGAGCAAAGTCAGAGCTTCGAGTTGATCAAAGAAAAGTTGTGCACTGCCCCAGTTCTTGCATTGCCAAGTTTTGAGAAATTATTTGAGGTTGAATGTGACGCCAGTGGTGTTGGAGTGGGAGCTGTGTTATCCCAGGAGAAGAGGCCTATTGCCTTTTATAGTGAGAAGTTGAGTGATGCTCGAAGGAAATGGTCCACCTATGATAAAGAATTTTATGCAATTGTGCGTGCATTGAAACAGTGGGAGCACTATTTAATCGGAAGGGAATTTATTTTATACACCGATCATCAAGCATTGAAATATTTGGGAAGTCAGCAGCGGTTGAGCAGTGACATGCATGCTCGCTGGAGCACTTATCTCCAAAAATTCCCTTACCGGTTGATACATAAATCGGGGCATCTGAACAAAGCAGCAGACGCTTTAAGTCGAAGGGATGCTTTACTAACAACCCTTCACCATGAAATCGTTGGTTTTGACAGCCTTAAAGAGCTGTATGTTCAAGATGAAGATTTCGGGCCTATTTGGAAACTTTGCCTACAGCAAAGTGCTGCTGCTGGTGATTTTTATGTGTATCAAGGGTTCTTGATGAGAGGTGACCAGCTATGTATCCCACGAACCTCCCTTCGTGAGAAGGTTATTTATGATTTGCATGGAGGAGGGCTTGCTGGCCACCTTGGGCGTGACAAGACATTAGATGCTGTAAAGACACGCTATTATTGGCCAAAACTTCGCCGTGATGTTACCAACTTTGTGGAAAGGTGTTATGTATGTCAAAAGGCCAAAGGACACTCTAATAATACTGGGCTGTATATGCCTCTGCCTATTCCAAAATCCATTTGGGAAGATTTGTCTATGGACTTCATTCTTGGGTTGCCACGCACCCAGCGAGGTATGGACTCAGTCTTTGTTATTGTTGATCGATATTCGAAAATGGCACACTTTCTTCCTTGCAGAAAAACTACAGATGCTTCGGCAGTGGCTAAATTATTTTTTAAGGAAGTTGTGCGCTTACACGGAGTCCCTAAATCAATTACCTCTGATCGGGACGTCCGATTCCTTAGCCACTTTTGGCTGACCTTATGGCGCATGTTTGATTCGTCGTTGAATTTTAGCAGTACTGCCCATCCTCAGTCTGATGGGCAAACGGAAGCTGTTAATCGTACCTTGGGCAACCTTATTCGGAGCATTTGTTCTGAGAAGACTGCACATTGGGATTTCGCCTTGGCTCAGGCCGAATTTGCATATAATAATGCAGTTCATAGTGCCACTGGTCGTTCTCCATTCTCGATTGTATATACCAAGGTTCCCAACCATGCTTTGGATTTAATTCAACTTCCTAAGACTCCTGATTTGAGCGTAGCAGCTGAGAATTTTGCAGAGAAGATTCAGGAGTTGCATCTGGATGTTCAGCAGAAACTGCAGTCAGCCACTGAAAGGTATAAACGTACAGCTGATAAACATCGAAGGGCACAAGTATTTGAGGTGGGGGATGAAGTTATGGTTTTCTTGAGAAAGGAAAGGTTACCCAGTGGTGGGTCCAGCAAGCTGAAACAGAAGAAATTTGGTCCTTATAAGGTGCTGCGCAGAATAAATGACAACGCCTATATACTTGATTTACCAGCTGATCTAGGTATCTCCCGTACTTTTAATGTATCAGACTTGTCTCCTTATATTGCCCCAGCAACTTTGGGATATCCTGACCATCCTCACTCGAGGTCGAGCTCTTTGCAAGAGGGGGAGCCTGACAAAGCATTGGGTTCGTGAAGACCACATGGGGCCTGGCCCAATGTCCCTTTTAATTTAATTTCTATTTTCTTTATTGTTATAATTTCGTAAGTCCTGAGTAGGGTTTCCCTTTATAGCGAGGCTGCCGCCAGTATGTAAAAAGAACATAAGATATTTTCCAGTTTTAATTTGAGACTCAGAGCTTCCAGTGTGAAGTGTTTGGAGATTGGTCGTGAATCAGTCTTCTGTTTGTGAACACGCTGTGTCATTTATGTTTAATTTCTTATATATCCGACTTATGGGCCTGGAAAATTTAAGTCTATTTTGTTAGGATGCCGCTTAGATTTTAAACTTGATATCTGATTGATTACCTACAAGTGTTATATCGGTTTGGTCACTTGCAAAGTAGAGATATTGGTGCTGCCGGCTGCGGTGCTAAGAGTCGACGAAATTCAAGCAAAAGATATTGAAAAGAGAAGTGGGAGAATAAAGAATATATGGACTGAAGTTACAAGGAAAGATATGAACTCTGGAAAATTAGTGAAGAATGTAGATTTAGATAGGAAGGAATGGGGATGGAGAACACACATAGTGGATTCCTACTAACTTTTTTTTTGTAGATCCATTTAGTAACTTCATTTTACTTGGGACAGAGGCTTTGATGAATGATGACGTTTAGCTGCTACACCATGTCTGTTACTTTTCTTTTGAGTTCTGAGTGCTTTCGGTAATTTTTTTCTTTCTCAATCTGCCACAGGTTAATTACCTAGCTGACTGTAGCCTAGAGATCTTCGATGATCCTTCTGCTGTTGCATTATTAGAGGTGTTTGTTTTCTTCTTCTTTTTCTTCTAAAGCATCTGTGAATTCTAAACAGGGAAGAAAGTTGCTACATTTTTGCCGAAGATCATCTGCCCGATTCCATAGATTTTGTAATGCTCTACTTTCTTATGAATAAATTTTACTGATGGTTTTTTTCTCTTCTAGGTTGGTCTGCTATATGCACAGCGGGATCCATCTTTCATTCGCCCAATATCTATAGGCATTCAAAGGTGTCTTGTCAGATGGTAAGTAATCTTTCTTTCATTGATAGTTACCTAATATGAGCTACTGCAACTCGCTTACATATGCTGATACTGGATCTCAGGCTTGTCCAAGAGCGAATGCAAATGAGTTTTACAG
Organism: Euonymus europaeus; assembly: GCA_963580455.1. Classification (NCBI taxonomy): domain Eukaryota; kingdom Viridiplantae; phylum Streptophyta; class Magnoliopsida; order Celastrales; family Celastraceae; genus Euonymus; species Euonymus europaeus. The sequence goes on from OY756964.1 coordinate 3,427,755, forward strand.
ACTTGCTTCAGTTTCTGTGGCAGCGAATTCTACGTGGTCGTAGTTATCGTCATTTGATGCTTCAAGTAGGCTATAAATAGATCAGGGTATGTGCCGTATCTGGATTCTCATTTTGGTCTTAGCTTATTTACATTTCAATTAAATGTAGTAATTATCAAGTCAACGACTTGGAAACATTAGCTCGTGTTGTGAGTAATTTTACCTTCATAATTGATGGCATTGAACTTATGCTAGTTAGGAAGCATATTTGGCATTGTTGATGCTTGTCTGAGATTTTTAGTAGTAATTAAAATTGCATTAGGTTCGGTTATGGCATATAATGGAGTATTACGATGGTGTTATACTATTATATAAATGACACTTCACTTCTGTTCGTGCATATAATTGCCTAATTGGCAGGAGTTCCTCGAATAAAATAAATTTTCCATCTCTCTCTCTCTATGAAATCGATGTTTGTTGAGTTTTGTTGGTATTGGCTTCATACCTGATTGACAAAGCCCCTTCAGCTGATAAGTTCTATGAATTTATTATTATTCTTTTTCTCTTCAGGCTTCTGTGGTGAAGGCATAGATTTATCTTGTATGCGGGACTATCTTGACATACACATAAATATGTAAGTAATAATTTGTATTTTCAAATGCACCTTTTGTTCTTTTTTTCTTTTGCTATTTCTGATTTAAATTTGGTCATGATACTTATATGCCTTAAAGCGAGATTATTTTTTATCGATATAGATCTTAAACAAAAACACATACACGTTGGGAAAGTTGTACAATGTTGTGCTTCAGTCATTGTGCATAATAGAGGACCTTAATTCTTTGCGCAGAAATTTGTTCCTCCAATGATCATTGTGTGGTCCCTAACAGTTCCTTGTTTATCTTATCTACAGCATTAGAACATTGGAAAAGTGTGCGACAGTTGAATCGACGAATTTTGGTTTGCTGTAAGATTTTCCTCCTCTTCTTTGTTCATTTAGTTTATGGTTGTTTACTCTTTCAATTGCACATGCAAACATGTGGCACACGTAGACTTGCAGAGATGTAACCTAAAGGTTAAAGCATCTCCTAAGGGGCTGGTATATTAACTAACCGCTAAAATAGCTACTCAAATGGAAAATTTTACACTCAAGGGGGTTGGTATCTTCATTGGTTGCTATCCTTAGCAACTATTGAAGAAAGAGAAATGGGTGGTATAAATGGAGGGAAAGTTAAGAGGGAAACGGTTTTGAATGAGTTTGGCCCAAAAAACCCTTTTAGCACCCGACTATAGCAACTCTCATTTGAGTGAGAAAAAAAATACCAACCCATTTTTTTATACCAACCTAATTTACCAACTCCAAGTCTCTTTCTGGAAACAGCTTTATCACATATTATGTGGGATAAGATCTGCTTATATTTTGCATGCCCCCGGCTCCACCCGGTGCGGGAGTCTTGTGCACGCTAGTTTGTTTACCTTTTTTATGATCCATTCAAATCACGCTTATGCGTTTCACCACAATCACCAGTTAAGCTTATGATCAGTATTATTGAATCAGTTGAATTATTCTGGTTCGACTAGGTTCTTCAGTGACTTTTGAACGTCCAATGCTCAACTTTCAATTGGTTTTTTGTTTTGTAGGTTGCACAGCGGACGAGCAGTAAGCCCTTAGTTTTCAGTGTTAGACTTGAAGACTCCAATAAGCATTCACCTATGATTTTTTGTATCTATCGAGGTCAGTGTAGACCTTTTTGTTTCCGATTATTGAATTAGGATCTCATCTTAATTTGAAATTCTGCATTCTTGCCACCCAGATATTTTCAATAAACAATTTTATTACAAATGAGAAATAGAGAGGGAAAAATACAGGTAGCCACTTGCTAAAGCTGGGCCTTGATGTAGGCCGAAGTGTTGCTCAAATCAACAAACTACCGGTTCATTAGGTCCAGCTCCGGGAAATTCAGCCCAAGCCGGCTTGTTAACGACGATTGCTTGCGACAGCTTCCAATAGTTGGTACTGGTGATGTAAAGAGAATTGAATAAAGGGGGAACTGAACAACCGAACTCATTGGACTGACTTGTCTTTGTAATTAATTAATTATATTTACTCCAAAGAAGTCCAGTAAAAAAGTTTCATGCCCCCATGCAAATTTTCCCACCCCTGCCCTCAGCCCCATCGACGAAATGCGGGTAGGGTGCAGTTTTACCCGAGTCGGTGCGGGTAAATAGGTATTGAGGTGTTTTACCCTCACTCTTATCATCCATTTGGTTATTTAGGTATGAGTTTTTGAAATCCTCACTCCTCTCAATATGTTGTACAGAATACTGAGTCTGCTGTAATTTTTTACAATGAACCCTGTCATAAATTGATTTTTATACAATAAATTTTTTACTTTTATTTTTAAAATTATGAATGTGTTTCGATTGGAATTATGAGTCTATCGATACATTATTCATTCCAGACAAAAATTAAATAGACAGTGAAACTGAGATAAACTTTTTTAGGTTTATATTGAACGGTTCAAATTTTCATATATTTTTCACGATTCAATTAATTTTTATGTGACACAAATAATATATTGCTAAACTCGTAATTTTGATCAAAACATATCTTTAATTTTTTAAAAAATAAAATAAAAATTATGATGCATACAAATTCATTTAGAGCGGAGTCCGCTTTACTGTTGCCCCTGCTTCCCGTGTTTTACCCCGTACCCCAAAATTGCGGGCAGGATTTGCGGGTGATGGTAGAAGTGACGTTCCTAAAGTTCTTCATTAAAATAATATAATTCACATTTCCTCCTGAAGGATTCCAAGATTAAGTACAATCTATAGAAAGGGGAGTCCAAAATATGGACCATGTTTGGCAGGAATCCAAATTCTGCTCACTTGCTATTTTCTTCGTCTCAAATGTGATTCTTTATTGTTTAATTGATGCTTTTTTCATAACGAGTGTTCTTATTTCAAAAAGCATTTCATGAGTGAAATATTTGTCTAAACAGGCTTTGAAAACTTCACCAAAATTGACAACATTGAAGATTTTATTGTGGAAAAAACAGTACAATTAAATATTATTAATATATATATATATAACCAATTTTATTCATATCCTATAAATGACAAACATATATTGACCAATTTCATAAAGGAAGAAAAAAAATTATCTTTTATGACCAAGCTTTCTATTCTCTCTTAGTTCCACACAACACACCAATCTTTGACACTAAAAATTTTACTTCAGTGAATTACAGCTTGAGCAACATGAAGATTAGTCTCCACAGCTTTCAAGGCCTCAAATCTTGGTTCCTTGGCCTGGAATTTGAGTCCAGCATAAAGCCTCATATAATCCTCAAACACAAATTTTGGATAAACTTGTTTCTTCTCCTCCTCTGCTTCCTTCTCCACCAGAGCTGGTGCTGGATATATCACAGCATCACTTCCAGGATTGTAGAATGAAGCAATCGACATTCTTGTCCCGTCAGTCTGCGCAATCACACGGTGCTCCACACTCTTGTACTTGCCATTAGTGATCACCTATTAATCAACAGTCCCATTAAGTTAAATTATCAATCCAAACACTACAAATCAATATTGTCCGTTTTGGATTTATTCTTCTAGACGTACTACAACAACAATAGCATACCTCAAGTTGGTCACCGAGGTTGACGACAATGGAGTGGCGCATCGGTGGCACGTCGATCCATTGGCCGTCTTTGAGGAGCTGGAGGCCGCTGACCTTGTCATCCTGGAAGAGCAAAATGATGCCACCAGCATCTGTGTGGGCTCTCAAACCCTTGATGAGGTCTGGCTTGGGACATGGTGGGTAGTTGCTCACTTTTGTCCCAAAAGTCGGACTTTTAGTTCCATAAAACACATTCTTCAGGTATCCCTTCTCAAGACCAAGATTCTCACATAACAAGTCCAACAGCTCCTCTGCTAGTTTCTCCACTTTCAATGCAAATTCCTTCATCACATTCCTGCAAATTAATCACACAGTAATGAATAAACTATAACTGAAAGTCAAATATATAGTCTAATTTTATCTGGGTTTTTGTTACCTGTAGAGATCATCAAGGTCAGGGATCTCTGCAATGTTTGACTGGGGAAGATGGCGCAAGTAGAAGGTGCTTTCCCAGTCAATGTCATTGATCTCTGTTTGTGCAGCATCTAAGCCTCTGCTTGCAACATATTCCTTGAACCTCTGTTCCATGGATTTCTTGTAGTGCCCTTTGGTCATTAACTCTACTGTGTCCAGCAGCTCATATGGTATTCCATGATTCAGAACCTGAATTTGTTGAAAATCAACCCAAAAGAGAAACACATTAGAAACAGAGTGTTGAAGATGAATGAGAGTCTGCATGATTCAGAACCCAAATTTGTTGAAATGTAACCCGAAAGAGAAACACATTAAAAACAGAGTAGTTAAACTGATGAATGAGAATCTGCATGATTTAGTACCTCAAAGAAGCCCCAGTTTTCGCAAGCATCTTGGATCTTTTTCATGGTGGCTGCTCTCTCTTGGCCATTTAGTTTCTCCATGTTGATCACTGGGAACTCCATCTCTGATGATGATCTGTTGGATATTCCCCTCTCTCTCTATATATATCTCTCTAATGTGTGTGTTTGTGTTTCTCTCTCTGAAAGCACAACCAGTTGGGTGGATTTGCAAGTGTTGGGTGGATTATTTATAGTGGTTTTAGGGTGATAAAGGACAAAACACAATCACGATTTTAGCATTTTAATTCTTTTAAAGAAGAGACACTGATGTGATCCATGGGTGGATTTCTGGTTATAAATATTAATTAGTAATTTGTTTTCTGATTCAAAAATAAAAAAAGATCTCTATGAAACTATTTTTGATTTTTGAGAGTTATTTTTGAAGAATTTCTTTCTTCTTTCTTTCACGCTCTATAAGTATACTTTACGATTTATTTTCAATAAATTTTCCTCACCAATTTATAATATTTTACCAAAATTCAATAAATAAACTATTCTCTATTTTTATTTTTTATTTAAAAAAAAACAATTGGCGGTCGACCCCATTGATTTACGTTTAACAAATTTGCAAAATTTGATATTTGTGGGACCTACCCATGGTTGCTAATTCCTTCATTATTTACAAATTATTGACCACAAATGTGGAAGCCACCCACCTCCCACTTTCCTTGCAACATTTTAAATGCCTTTCTTTCTTAATTTTCTTTGGGTGCTATCTACGAACGTGACTTGATCTCAATCCTCACACGTAGTCTTAGTGAAAAATAATTTAGTTTCAATTGTTTAACTATTTAATTAATTAAAGAAAAAAATATTTTCCCAAAAATCCGCAGTCATTATCTTTCCGGTGTATAATGAATAACTGGCAAACCATACATGTTAGGCAATCACATAGCAATTTCGTTCTTTTGAAGTTGATCTTACAGATTCAATTCCTAAAAACAGTCTTATCACATATTATGTGAAGTAAGATCTATTTATATTATGCATGCCCCGACCCTGCCCACTATGGGTAAGATCCGTTTTCAATAAACAATTTTATTACAAATGAGAAATAGGGAGGGAGAAATACAGGTAGCCACTTTCTAAATATGGGCGTTGATGTAGGTAGGCCCAAGTGTTGCTCAAATCCACAAACTACCGGTCCATTAGGTCCAGCTCCGGGAAATTCAGCCCAAGCCTGCTTGTTAACGACGATTGCTTGCGACAGCTTCCAATAATTTTTACTGGTGATGTAAAGAGAATTGAATAAAGGGGGAACTGAACAACCGAACTCATTGGACTGACTTTATGGGTGGACTGGACCAAGTAAACCGTAACGAACGGGGGCTCACCCAGTCTTGGCTGAATCTGAGGAATCCCAGTCAACTTGTTTTCATGGTCTTACCAACGCCAACTCGCACCTAAAATTAAATGGCACCATGTGATACTAATTTTGTCTTGAAAACATCCACAATGGACACATATAGGAAAGCCCTCCCCACACGTGGGAATTATAATACTCATCCAAATGTGGGAAGACAAATTTATATTTACTTTCTTTGTGATCTAGATAAGGTCCTAATAGATAATGTTCAGACAAAATCTCAAATTGTTTGGGTTAGTATATTAGATGAGGTGTTCTCTCTCTTGTAAATCGGTTTTCAAGAGAAATAATGACGCCTACCACTTCTTTACATGAAATCAGAGCAGGGCCAGGATTTTGATGGTGAACATTGATATCTATTATGTGCACGTGTTGAACTTGACATAACACAGTCCACACGGACATCGCTTCCTAAATTCTTAAGCTTTTGACCGAGTCACTCCCTGAATTATCAAGCAACTTTTCTCAATCACCACATCAAAGCATGGGCATTGATCTCCCCTTCCTCTTACTGTGGTGGCTATGAATTGTTTCCCCGTAATGTTATCCGTTTCACCCTATTTTCATCTAACATAAATTTTCAAATGAAATACGTTACAAACACATAACAAAATTAAATCAAATCAGTATCACTTTCCCAACAATGTACAAATAACATATATCATAAGCAATCCATAATAATTTTTTGAAAAAAAAGAGTGTTATCTATGATAATGAAAAATTATATGTTTATGAATACAAACATTTAATCCAACAAAAAAATCATAAAAAATAAGATGGCAGTATTGCATATTTTTCTACCGTGCTTTCCTAACTTTCTACACTTACCACACATAATTCTGAAAAAATAAGATATATGCGAGAAACGGATAACATATCATCACGTCGAAGAGGATAACATATTCGCAGATTTGTGGTTATGGTGGATCACCATCGTTCGGCCGCCAATCAAGGCCGCTGACCAATCAAAATGAAGCATCGAAGCACCATGACCAACTCCCAGCCATCATTTTTCATCGACAGCTACAGATTCCATTGGATTTTAACCTTGAAGTGTTGGTCAACAGTGAAGAAAAATGTTAGATCTGGTTGCCGGAGACGCAGCCGCCACAAAGCACCACCATGGCAGTGTTACCCAGACGTAGGGGCAACATTTCCACCTATTGGCCTACCGAAATAATCGTCGGAGGGGAACCTCAAATTTTGGTATCAAATGGAGAAAATGAGGGTATTTTAGTCAATAAAATAAATGTTCACAACTTTAGTTTTTTTTTGTTCTAATAAGGACATTCTAATAAATTATGTTCCAATAAGTTCAATAAATATAAATCAATATTCCAATTTTTTTTAAATGAGCTACTTATCTCCAATTTTTCCTTAATTCCATTTAAAGTTTCCCATTTGTTAGGAATTCATCGAAGCCATATTGCTTTATTTTTATGAGTTGTCCCACCTAATGATATTCGACCTTAAAATGATCTCTTGATGTGATACGAAACTAAAAATTTCTTAATAAACCCACATTAGTCAGGTTGTCGAAACAACATGGAACTTCCGATTCATAACAAATTTCTCCATCAAAAATTAAAACAATTCAAATGAACAATTCAGTGGGGGGCCCATACTATTTCCTTTTCTCCAAAAAAAAAGGAATTATCAACACAAGTGACGTCCATGGATTTAAATTAACACTTTGACTCAATAGGAAGACTAATTTAGTCAAATTTGCATATTGGATTATACTGAAGATGATGAAGAACAAATCAAAACTCTTGGACCCACGAATTTTTCTCAGCATTGACGAGTCAACAAATGCTGTGCCCAAAGTCCGTTTTCTCGTCCGAATAAAATTAATTTTTATAATTTATAATACGAGAGTTTTGATTAAAAGATAATTAAGCCAGTAATTAATGTTAAAACTCCTACATAGAAAGATGTGGGAGGTTAAGTCTCCTTTATAAGGAGTTGCCCACCTCAACCCATTAACAAGGCCTTTTCCCTTGTGTAGTGAGTTGGGCCCAAGCCCGCTTGCTGCACTTGAAGAGAAACAAAGCCGTGCGGGCCCGTTGTATCCTTGTGAACCGGACAACCCCTATGTGGGCCCGATGTATCCAGTGAACCGGACAACCTAAAGCGGACAATATTGTTAGTGTGTGGGGGTGTGGAAATTACAACAATTAATGACAATGACAGCATAACTACGATATAAAATTGAAGTTTAATAGACTGGTTTAGCAACTGAACAGAAGAAAAAAGGTGTTGGTGTGGTGGTTGTTATAAGTCGCAATTATGCACATACGATTATTTGAAATTCATGTAAAAAAAAACATGAAAATAAGATCCACATGATCAAATACAAGCCAACTTGTGCAAAAACATGTTGTAAAATGTGTTAGAGACTGACCTAATTAATTATTATGGGTTTGTTTCTTAATTAAGTTTTGCTTGCATGAACTGTTATAATTTGGAGAATTAAAAGATGGAGACGAGAGAGATTGTGAATTAGGTATAGCTTAAGAGTTGTAAATTATAATTAGAACATGAAAAACAATATTCGAATTTTGTCGTGACATTCACAGCGGAAGTGGTAGATCCAAATCCACTTGAGGTTGCAGAGGTTTATACTTTAATGGGTGCCTCGAGCACTGTTGGAAGTATTAGATCCATCTTATCTGATGAACCACGTCATTTGATACTTGAATATTTTCATGTTCAAAGTTCAAACATAAAACGTTGGACTGATTATCATAAGACTTTTTGAGGTAAAGTTTCAAGCGTGACAAACTTTAATTTCCAAAAAGGGCCTTAAAGAATGTTAAACGTGACATCAACTATATATATCTTCATGGGAGGGACAGAGCCAAGAAAAAGAAATTAAGTTTGAATGTGACTTGTCAGCAACGATATTTAAATTAAATCCACAAAAATTGCCAGGTTTATAGTAATTAAAAAGATGATGCAACCTCCTGGTGTGCTAGTCATGCACGTAATTTTAATTACAATTTCAGAATCTAGACTTTTAATTTTCTAATCCATTTTTCACGTGGAATTTGCATCAATGACAGAAAAATCAATGTCTAATTTTCTGATTAGCAAGAGATAGAGACAGTAAAGTAGTGAGTCCAATCAAAATTTTGCACTGGTTCGTAAGGAATTGTCAAAAACCATAATATTCCTTCCTCACATGATTAATTTAGATTCCAAAAACCATAATTGGTTTTGAATGTTTACTTTTAAAAGTTCATTTCTTGGAGGCCACTTACGAGCAACCATGATGAATATGAGAGGGAAAAAAGTGTAAGATTAATTGTCAAGCTAATACTCTGAAAATAAAGGTTCAAAGCAGGATATCAATTGGTGTCGCGGCTTCAAGCTCAATTTTAAGTATGATTTAGGTTGTGTTTGGCCGAAAAAAGTTTTTTGATGATTCGGAATTTATTTCGGTACTCTAGCCGAACAATAATATTTGGAGTTGAGAATGTTAACTGTGACTTTGTATTTTAAATTTTGTTATCATCTTTAGGTTCCGTAAACTTTTACGATTGATTAAATCCAACGATTAAGATGAGAGGCCTGTAAATTTTAATAAGCTCCGGATGATTTTTTTTATTGAGTTGAATATTGTGGTTTATCTAATGCAAGTGATGTGAGGCAGCAAAAACACACATGGCACTACACAAAGTGATATATTTTGGTGGGAGCCACGTAGACATTCATGAGTACAGAATGTGCATCACTTTTGCACATGCTGCACTCTGCTGCTCTTGCAATCCAGCCGACGTCCTCTGTTGCATGGCAAGATAAACTTGTTACGTAATTCTATAATTAAATAAAGTAATTAATTAATTAGTTCGAAAGTCAATTTCGACCTACTTTTAAATTAACAAACCTTCTGTTTCAGTAAATTGTTAAAGTGAAGAAGCACGAATCCATGACGAACGTCGGGAATATATATATATATATATATATATGAACGATAATGATCATTAATGAATTTGAATTGACCATCATTTTTATTCTTCTGATATATAAATGTTTGGAACGTTTGATGGCATACCGATCATTAAATTTGAATAAACTGAGTTGAGATGAACCTAATTTCCATAATTTATTCATATATTACAATAGGTAATCTTTTAAACTAATCAACTGAAGCTGAGTAGCTGACTGTAGAATAGACTATTCCAATTTTATATTGGACTAATCAAGGAAAGTAAATGACGCAACATGCAAATGGTTTAGTACCCAATTTAAGTATAATTTTTAATATGTAACTTATCATTTTTATTTAGTTCAAAGTAAAATCAACTCCTAACCTAAATGGTTAGGTGAGAGCCTCCATTTGTGTGGTCTTAGTTTCGATTACTAATTAACGAAATTATTATGTGATTGTCCGACATGCGTGGCTTGCAAGTTATTCATTACACACCGGAAAGATAATGACTGTGGGTTGATGTAAAAAAAAAAATTTGTTTAATTAATTACATATTTAATAACTGAAACCAAATTATTTTTCATTAAGACGTGCATGTGAGAATTGAGATCAAGGCAGGTTCGTAGATACCACTCGAAGAAAATTAAGAAAGAAAGGCTTAAAATGTTGCAAGGAAAGTGGGAGGTAAGTGGCCTCCACATTTTTGGTCAATAATTTCTAAATACAGGGATTAGCCGCCATGGGTAGGTCCCGCCAATTCAAATTTGGCAAATTTGTTAAACGTAATGTCAATGCTGTCCACCGCCAATTTCTGTTTTTTTTTATATATAAAATAGAGAATATTTTATTTTTTGAATTTGGTGAAAATATTATAAATTGGTGGTAAAGTATACTAATAGAGTGTGAAAGGAAGAAATTCTTCAAAAATAACTCTCAAAAATCGAAATAGTTTGTATAGAGATTTTTTATTTTTGAATCAGAAAACAAATTACTATTTAATATTTATAACCAGAAATCCACCCATGGATCACATCTCTTCTTTAAAAGAATTAAAATACTAAAATCGTGATTGTCTTCTGTCTTTTATCACCCTAAAACCGCTATAAATAATCCACCCAACACTTGCAAATCCACCCAACTGGTTGTGCTTTCAGAGAGAGAAACACAAACACACACATTAGAGAGATATATATATATAGAGAGAGAGGGGAATATCCAACAGATCATCATCAGAGATGGAGTTCCCAGTGATCAACATGGAGAAACTAAATGGCCAAGAGAGAGCAGCCACCATGGAAAAGATCCAAGATGCTTGCGAAAACTGGGGCTTCTTTGAGGTACTAAATCATGCAGATTCTCATTCATCAGTTTAACTACTCTGTTTTTAATGTGTTTCTCTTTCGGGTTACATTTCAACAAATTTGGGTTCTGAATCATGCAGACTCTCATTCATCTTCAACACTCTGTTTCTAATGTGTTTCTCTTTTGGGTTGGTTTTCAACAAATTTAGGTTCTGAATCATGGAATACCATATGAGCTGCTGGACACAGTAGAGTTAATGACCAAAGGCCACTACAAGAAATCCATGGAACAGAGGTTCAAGGAATATGTTGCAAGCAGAGGCTTAGATGCTGCACAAACAGAGATCAATGACATTGACTGGGAAAGCACCTTCTACTTGCGCCATCTTCCCCAGTCAAACATTGCAGAGATCCCTGACCTTGATGATCTCTACAGGTAACAAAAACCCAGATAAAATTAGACTATATATTTGACTTTCAGTTATAGTTTATTCACTACTGTGTGATTAATTTGCAGGAATGTGATGAAGGAATTTGCATTGAAAGTGGAGAAACTAGCAGAGGAGCTGTTGGACTTGTTATGTGAGAATCTTGGTCTGGAGAAGGGATACCTGAAGAATGTGTTTTATGGATCTAAAAGTCCGACTTTTGGGACAAAAGTGAGCAACTACCCACCATGTCCCAAGCCAGACCTCATCAAGGGTTTGAGAGCCCACACAGATGCTGGTGGCATCATTTTGCTCTTCCAGGATGACAAGGTCAGTGGCCTCCAGCTCCTCAAAGACGGCCAATGGATCGACGTGCCACCGATGCGCCACTCCATTGTCGTCAACCTCGGTGATCAACTTGAGGTATACTATTGTTGTTGTAGTACGTTTAGAAGAATAAATCCAAAACGGACAATATTGATTTGTAGTGTTTGGATTGATAATTTAACTTAATGGGACTGTTGATTAATAGGTGATCACTAATGGCAAGTACAAGAGTGTGGAGCACCGTGTGATTGCGCAGACTGACGGGACAAGAATGTCGATTGCTTCATTCTACAATCCTGGAAGTGATGCTGTGATATATCCAGCACCAGCTCTGGTGGAGAAGGAAGCAGAGCAGGAGAAGAAACAAGTTTATCCAAAATTTGTGTTTGAGGATTATATGAAGCTTTATGCTGGACTCAAATTCCAGGCCAAGGAACCAAGATTTGAGGCCTTGAAAGCTGTGGAGACTAATCTTCATGTTGCTCAAGCTGTAATTCACTGAAGTAAAATTTTTAGTGTCAAAGATTGGTGTGTTGTGTGGAACTAAGAGAGAATAGAAAGCTTGGTCATAAAAGATTTTTTTTTTCTTCCTTTATGAAATTGGTCAATATATGTTTGTCATTTATAGAATATGAATAAAATTGGTTATTCTTAAATATATTAATAATATTTAATTGCACTGGTTTTTCCACAATAAAATCTTCAATGTTGTTAATTTTTTATTCAACATATGTGGGGAATGGACTGTGTGACAAAACTAATCGATCATTAGTGACTTTTTTGGTGAAGTTTTCAAAGCCTGTTAAGAAAAATATTTCACTCATGAAATGCTTTTTGAAAGAAGATGCGCTTGTTATGAAAAAAAGAGAGAGCATATATTAAACAATGAAGAATCAAACCTGAGAAAAAGAAAACAGCAAGTGAGCAGGATTCAGATTCCTGCCAAACATGGTCATCATTTTGGACTTCAGAGACTTGACCCTAACTTTCTAGTTTGTACTTAATCTTGGAAGTTGGAATCATTCGGGAGGAAATGCGAAATATATTATTAAATAAAAATAAAAATAAATAATAGATTGTTAAGATGAAGTGTATTTTGGTTATTTGGTTGAAATATAAGGGGTAGTTTAGACTTTTTATTTTTTATAAAAGATAAATGTTGTTGAAAATGATTTTTTGCGTACCATTTTAAAATAATAACATATATGATAAAATTGTTATTGAGTGTTTAGTTAGGTAATTTTTTGTATGTAACATTTATGCTGCGTGATAAAATATATGCTGATTGAAAATGTCAACCAAACAACACCTTTGATAACTAACTTTTGGGATGTCAATTCTACCATCACCCGCAAATCTTACACGCAATTTTGGGTTACAGGGTAAAACATGGAAAGCCAAGGTTTGCTTGCTGTAAATAATTTTTATGTATTATAATTTTTATTTTATTTTTTTAAAATCACAGATGCATTTTAATGGGAATTACAAGTTCAGTGGTATATTATTTTTGTAATACAAAAATCAAATGAATCTTGAAAAATATACGAAAATTTGAGCTATTAAATATAAACTTAAAACATTTTATCTCAGTTTTTGCCGTCTATTTGATTTTCGTTTGGCACAAACAATATACCGATGAACTCGTAATTTCGATCAAAATACACATCCATAATTTATTTTATTTTTAAAAAAAAATTATTGAATAAAAATGCATTTATGGTGGGGTTCGTTATAAAAAAATTACAACAGACCCCAATGCTCTGTAAAACACATTGAGAGGGGTGAGGATTTTGAAAACTCATACTAAATGGCTAAATGGACGATAAGACTGAGGGTAAAAGACCTCAATACCTAATTATCCGTTAACTCGCACAGACTACGGAAAACCCGCATTTTATCTATGAGGGTGAGGTTGGGGTGGGAAAATGTAGAGATGTCCAAATTCGATTCTCAACCGAGAAATCAATATGAACCATGGTTATTCGGTTTCGATTTTTTGGTTAACGATTTCGGATTCGATTTCAGATTTAATCGAAAGAATAAAATAAAATTTTATTATGTTTTATATATTTACTTATTTAAATAATTAAGGCTAAAAATTAAAAAATTATGCCCAAATACAATTTCTAATTTATCTATTAGGGCTTAAAATAGCATCTCCTCCCCTGCTTTTCTCCCCCTCACTATTTCACTCACTTCATTGAAATAACATTATATCCTCTATATCCTCTAATTATCCTTTAATTTTTTTTTAATCATACTAGATTGATGAAATATTTTTTAATCATCAAAATCGAAATCTAATCTGAACCGAAAAAGTTTGATTTTTTCGATTTGATTAACCAATATATATTTTTCGATTATGAATTTTAAAATGTTATAACCAAATCAATTCGGACATTTGACCCCAAGAAAAATGTGCATGGGGCATGAGAGTCTTTTTCTTAGACCAAATGGTTAGAAATTTAAAAATAAGTTCATTTCAAGGGAAGATAAATAAAAATTAAGTTATATATAAATAAATATCATCGTAAATAATATTACAAATTAGTAACTTAAACCAATTTTCTTCTTTCTTTTATGATGATTATTCAAATTCCAAATAAAATAAATACCAAATCTATCCCTTAATTATTATTTTTAACTCATCCGAAAAGAGAAATATTTTACCATCCCTCTCATCCTCTCTCCTCTCTTATCTTAATGAGTTACCCTTCCCTTCCTTCAATCCAAACACACTATGCATATAATATAATTTTATATCAAAATCATTTGATAGAATTCATATTCCAATACAGAGGATGCTACAATATGAACAATGCTACTAGTCATCCTAACAAAAAATATTTTATAAATCTCCATAATCTCATGCGACATCACATGCATCATAAGATTTGAAGACAAATTACGAGTTCAAAATTCAAATTCAAATTCATGGAGAACGTTTCTATTGAGACACTTTGAAATGTTTGTTGTGTTAACATTTTCGCGATATGAAACATAGTCCTCTCAATTTCTGTATCTACAGTTTACAAAACTAGTCAGTAATTACATAGATAAGGCCAAAGAACAGTATACTTGCATATATGTAAGTGAAACCTAACCACATCTACATTCCCACTATATATTTCATTATTTACAGGGTAAATACACCATTGTTGACAATTGAGTGTCAAGATTCGACCAATTTGTTTCTTTTTCCTATTGAGCTACTATCTTTTTTCTTAACTTCATTTTCAAGTTGCAAGAACTAATACTTTAATGGTACCCTGGCTATTTGCAGTCAGCATTGTAGGGCTATCACTCTTCCAGCATACAGCACTGATGAAGTGAGATCCTGCATCATCATCAGTATCGTCCGGATTCGGTGAACCAAACCTGTGCGACGTCACTGGTTTAGCAATCTCCTTCAAAAATCCCGAACTTTTGGTTAGGTTGAACTTCAACAGCAAAAAAAAGAATGTGCAAAATTCAAAATAACTTGGACACCACTAACCTTGTGGTAGACATATACTTCATTTGTTTCACTGCCGCAAGCAATATAATCACTGTTTACTGAAAGACCAACAAAGTTTTTCTCGTTGGAGTGCCCTCTAAAGGTACGTACCTGTATATGCCAATGTAGTTTGTTATGGCACAAATAAATAGAAATGTGGCTAATAATTTAAACTCGCTCAAAATGTGGCTAACCGTTTCCCTTTTAAAATGGGGCCTGCCCTGCCTATAATAGGGCGGCGACTTAAAATGTAAAGCTTCTGTGATTAGATGGTGATAGAGAAAAAGTTGAACCCAAACCAACGCTCAGGGATATATGCTTGTTAAATATCCAGGCCTTTTTCCCAAAAGAAAAAAAAAATCACAATTTTTTCCTATCCCTCACATTAACTTCCTCTATGATCTGCTATTAGTATCTTCGGGCCAATAATCCACAAGATGCCAAAGTCAACATTGAAACACCATCAACCAATTCTCTTACAATCCGCGTAATCATCGCAAAGACAACTTTCATCAATAGCCTTTGTGAACATATGAAAGGAGTCGTTTAGACAGAGCCGTCGTTTATTGCATCTTGTTTCTGCCTAATCTTTTGCAATTTACATCCTTTTTCCCCCTCGAGCAGGAGCAGCACCTCAGAAATTGAGCCAACTTAATTTGGTTAGATGGAGCCTGAAGAGTATAAGAATCCCCATATGGAAGGATCGGTACTGCTTAATTCTAAACTTCTATCTTTGAAACATTGAATAAACCCACAAGAAGCCCCAGAACAATGATTCCTACAGCTAACAACATCATTGTCACCACCCAAACCTTGGGCGGGGATGGGGATTAATTTGGCAGATAAGAATTGGCAAACCTACCCTGAACCCACCTCATTGTCGTTCTTATATGAATACTGATGTCAGAGACCCTGAGATGATGCACTTCTACAATATAGATAATGTACCCACCTCAACATCGACAGAATTAACATATTTTAGGGGGGTTAAAGTTGCAAAACATAGCTGGCTGAAAACCAAGGATCTCAGTCTGGCTCTTTGAACTTCATTGTTTTCTTATGGCTCGTGGAAAGCTCAGAACATTATAGATCCATTTTTTTAATTCAAATATGGAGGTTCAACAAAGCAGCCATACCAACTAAACATTTATGACAAATATGAAACAATCTTCCCCTCTGGAAAACAGCCATTCAACATATGATTCCTATACTGACTTGATTGTGATCTTATTTCTAACTCTCTCTTTTTTCAGTTATTCAACAGGTACAGGGTTGACCCAAGGGCAGGGTGGTCAGAAGCCAACTACTGAACCTGTGGGGCTCCATTAAGTCTAAATCAAACTTCTAACGAAAGACAAAATACAAGAAAAAATCTCGTTTTATGAAGGCATAAATTCAATGGTTGCCTTTCGAGCTACAAAATATCACTGTCTATAATAAACCAATGAATATTAAAAAAAATTAAAAAGATGTCAAAATTCACTTGGTCAATGACGAAGTTGCTTACCGGTAAATTGTCCTTCACATCCCACAACCGCAATGTGCTATCTGTGGATGCAGAAGAAAGCTCATTGTTAGACAAGAACTTCACATATGAAACAGTTTTCTTGTGGCCACTGAACACATGCAGTGGCTGGCTGCTGTTTCTTATATCAAAATAGTGGATGTGATGATCTGCTGAACCAACCTGCAAAGACAAGCATGTCAACACCAATTAACAAGGCCTTGAGTTTTGTGTGACATGCAGCTTTGTTCAAATTTCACTATCAGAGATATAAAGCGGTCCATTCAATGATGCACCAAGCACCTCTAGTGTTTTTAATAATGTAGCCACAAGATAACAATTCCATAATCAACAATTGATTCACAATATTATATTCTAGATGAGAACCAAGGACAAATTCTGACTTTTTTTACTACCCAATGCCATGGTCCAGAAGCAATAAGAATATTCTTTTCCAATACATAATCTTAGCATGGCCAACACAGGAATAAATATTAACAGTAATTCAAATGCAAGAAGATATGTACAATGTATGGTCACCCAAATGCAATTGAAAAAACATACCGCAATGTAATTGCTAGATCCAGGATTATACTTGACACAACATATATTCGCTTTCATGTCGATGTTCAGTACACTTGCCTCCTGATTTGTGCACCAAACTTTGACCTGATTAGTACAAAGAGAATGCACACAACAGATCAAAAGCTTAAAATGGACTCCTTATTTCAGAGAAGATTAGATGTAAAAGAATTATAGACCTTTTTATTTTCCAAATGAAGCTTTGTTCAATTATAAATCACATCCAATACAGCTTTAGAGACCTTCTACCCACAGAATTCTTATCGCGTTAGATTTGTCCTTTCTATTCATTTTTCAGCACTGCAGTATAAAGATGTGTTGATTTTTCCATCAGCATCAAATATCAGGAATCAACAACAGTTTTTTGTTTTGTCTCCTAAGAGCCATTATGTGAAAACAAATTACTATAAGTTACTTTTAAATGAAAAGATGTCAGCGTAAGAACTACATCTTCCGCTACTTTCCATTGTTTCAAGTGAAAAATGAATTTCTACTCAATCAAGTATCTTTTAATCTCGAATGGCTTCTTAAACCGAAAACCTTTTTGCAGTACCAGATTCGTTGAGCATCTCTGATATCCAATAACATCAGAAGTCAGAACTATTGAGTTATTAGATCACTAGTCCGAACTTTTGCCCCCTAAAAAGAACTATATCAAAAATTGTCTCTCTATCCATCTGTAACTGAACAAGCCACCATAAATGAATCATATTTTGCCTTGCTTCACTGTTTCATAGCGGAACAAAGAATTCCAACTCAAAGGATCCTTTATTCTTGCACAACTTGTTGCACAGAATGTCATATGGAAATATTGCATGTGAATACACAAGTACTATCACACTCCACTCAGATTCCTTAAATAGACCGAACTCACTGAAGGCAAATCTCATAAAATATAAATTATTAAGAAAAATGAAAAAGAATTAAAATACCTTGCAGTCATCGCTGCCAGACACAAGCATTGAGGGTTCTGTGCGAGAAAAATCAACACTCCACGCACGTTTTTCATGCTCTTCATATTCCATCACACTCTGCCAAAGAAGTTCAAATATGCATAATGTGACGGGCAGAATTATGGGAGCAAGCATACAACTAGTGTGCATGAGAAAAGATGACTGAGTTTTATAAATCAAATAATTCAATAATTACCTGCCGAGTTGTTACATCCCAAACTGTCACTATTCCCTCGTAATCACTACTGGCAATATGATGCTTATCATATTTGTTCCAACTCAAGCAACTAAGTTTAGAACGAGTAGACATCTCCACAACAGGGCACTGCACATCTGCACGCTCATTCACAACCTGAACAGCAATAACATAGGCAAATGTAAGTAGATTAGAACCTGCAACGTGTCTGTACCAATTGCCAAAACACTTCAAGTCACCTTTGGTGAGAATTCTCAGAAACTTATAAGGTGCAACTACCACACTTACTGTATGGGCACCATAGAAATAAATGTAACAAGTAGATTATGACCATTCAAAATTTGAAATCAAATTATAAAGAATAGCGATTAACTTTCTGAGGAACAGTCTTACTTATCATATCTATGTATATTGTAAAATAGTAGTAGTCTACCTCGACTACCCATGTCAGAAACTAGTGAACTAGTGCAGACAAAACAAGATGATTTAAGAGATCAGCAAAATAATAATAATAATAATTCCCTTGTCCCAACCTTCTTCTTTGTACTTTACCACAGTCTGCAAATCCTTCCAATGGTGATAAAAAAAAGTGCCAACCTTAAACATAAGCCACAGATCCTATTCCTTTCTATTCTACTCTGATAATAAAAAATAGAAATCAAGAACTCAACTGTGGAAAAATCAAAAATCTTGATACGTCGAGAAACTCCAGCAGTGGCAAACAATTCGTCATCGCGATCAAATTCTATGCTGCAGTCAAATGCTGTCGATTAAGCAGGAAAGTACAAAAAAAGGAGGGAAAATAAGACAGAAGAACCAACAAAAAGCACCACTGCACCGCAGTGATTTTTGCTGAACGTCTTCAGAATGATATCTAATATCCAAAGCAAAAATAAATTTACAAACTTGAGGACTTCTTTTGGCTCACACAGATAAATCACTCGATCAAAACTATTAAAGGAGGTCATAAAATCGCATACAAAATAAATGAATTTCCTCTCCAAGTATACAATTAAGCTCCGCAAAGCTTCAACCTGGCTTTTGATATCGATGGACCAGACAAATCCTTCACTGTCATTTTGCGCTAGCTTGGATGGTACTCCACCATGGTTCAACCCAAAATTTTGAGAATTGACCAGATAAAATTTTCATGGCATTTTTACTGGGATAACATTCTTCAAACTTGAAATTCATGTGTCTCGATTACACAAGTTCAAACATTGTGTACACTCTTTTCTATTGATGAAGCTTAGTTTGTGTAGTTATATTACCTGTCATGGATGAACATAAATGTATCCCCATACACATTTCCCTAAATTCCCAATGCAAGTTCATTGAAAGATAATTCAGGAATATCAGTTCTGAACAAAACGGGTCCAAGGAAATAAGGGACTTCTACTTAAATAAATAACTTGCAATTGCATCAGTTCAAGCTCAACATCAGAAAAACCATACTTATATTGAGGGGATGTCTTATAGTGAAACAAAAAAAGGTTTTCAAAACAAAATTTCCAAATATAAATGGTTGACCACATTACGGATACAATAGTTACCTTGATACAATATTGGCAGCGTGAAATATATCCCCGTGCCTGATTTCGGCAATGACCTTCAGCCGGCTGTTTCAAGCAAACACAAGGAATGCAGATGAACAGTGTGAGAATAAGAATTAAGAACATGGCAACATTGTTACCTTACAAAATCTCTCTGAGACAGAAATAAAAGCTAAAATGTACCTGTACTGAGTAAAGGTACTGAGAACAGATTGAAACTCCGCAAGGCCCGGACTATAACCAGCTCTGTTTATGACAATTTTATCCCTTTCCTGTTGTTTATGTGGTTGGTTTGCTAATTGACGTCTCTTTTGCAGGTAACACTCTTGCAGGTCATTGAACTGCAGCCATAGGGAAAAAATGAGGATAATTCTCTAGGCCGCAAAAGGAAACTGGAGCTAGTTTCCTACTGCCTAAATCACATTTGCACATGCCTGTTAAGTGTCAACTCTTTAGACAATGACGCAAACAAACTGGCCACCTGAAGCCATTTAAATGGTTCAATAATTTGTAATACTGTGTGGATAAAACAGCCCTTGAAAAGGAATAAAAAAGTTTGCAAATTGGTCAAAAGTTCATGTAGTGGATCCAATTAATCAGGATTAAATTTTAATGGATTAAATTTAGCACTGTTAACACTGACCCAACCATTGCAACTGGCAGTTAGGCAAAGCAACATCAAATGATAAATGAAATAAACATAAATTTTTTAATGGAAACCTCATGAAATCACAAACCTGTGCATGGACCCGCTTCTTTCTTACCACCGATAGGCCAGATTGATTAGTAAACTGTGTGTCCACCCCACTTAAAGCATCCTTTCTCCGAAGACCATGAGAGCTTACTTGAGCCTTTACATCCAATTTATTGTTCGGGGTATTCCCTGAAGACATCCCTCCTCTTATAATGTGAGAACTGGATATGGAACCACTACTGTTCTTATTTACCAATGTAGTCCATGGTTTTCTCGCACTTAAGTCATCTCCAGGAATTCTCAGTTTCGTAGAGAACCTGTCTCTTGTATGATACAACTGTAATCTATGGCTGTCTACAGCATCTATGTCCTCTTTTATAAACTGGAGATCAGTTCGCACCTACAGCATGGAAAAAAAGAAATCCATGGCCCTCATTATAAATTCAAACAGCTGTTACCGACTTACCGTAGGCATACAGCTCATCAACCAAATTACTCAAAAGAACAACCATAGGAGTAGAGGTCAATTCAACGGCTCCGACCTTGACTGTACAATGGGCATAACTGAAACATGGCATCGGAGGAAACATGTGATCAGAAACATATAGGGTCTAAACTAGTGTAAACAAACCTCATTCAATTCATCAACTTTTTGCTTCTTCAAATACTGCAAGAATTCCAGTAGTATTTGCATATTTCTCTCTGCTTCTTCTTGCTCCATTTTTCGCTTCTTTTCCGCAAGAATTGACAACAGGATATCCAGATCCTTAATTGACACTTCACACCCCTAGATAAAATTCAAAGTGTGGAATAAATTTTGCTTTTAGACCATTCACATCAACAAAATAAAGTAGAACAGCTTGTTCGCTTATATAAATTAGAATTAAACACGTTACCAATGCAAAAAAAGTTTGATAAGAACTAACCTGCTGCAATGCACGACGAAAATGCTCCACGGGTGATGAAGTTTTTGATATCTGATGAGCAGAGGTCTTCTTCAATAGCTACAAATGTTGTCACAGAAACCGTAGAACAATAAGCTGCATTCCGAAATAAATCGTCTCCACATAAATTGTGTTTGAATTGAAATTTCAAACATACATGCAAAATCTTAATTGAGGCATTGGTGCATTAAAAGTGGCTGTAGTAAAAGAGTAAAGTAAAAAAATGTGGAATCTATTAGTTCGTTAGACAAGAGGAATCCTCATTGAAAAATTACATCTAGATTATAACTCTTCACCAACAAGGACAATAATTTTGCTCCGATGATAAGTGTCCTTGGAACAATGCAATCTTCATTTTCCTTTGAGCAGAAAAATAAACACTTCACATGCCTTTTCGTGGAGAGGCACCAACATATGGTCTTTGAACCTTCCCAAAAGCCCCAAACAATAAGTCCCAGAATACTAAATCCTAACAAAACAAATTAAAGGAAACTTAAAGAAAATAAAAGTTCAAAAATGACTCCAGAAACCAACTGAAACCTAACCACCCCAAAATTTTCTTGAATGTTTTCCTGTTCTCTTCCCTTTTCTTCTCTTTTCCACTGTAACAATACTGCATATTTGAATGCAGCAATTGTAGACCTATTCCTTATTGGCAACTAGTTGAATCCAATCCGTTCAAAGATCACACGGTGAGGAGGATGGCATCCCATGATAATAATTTTCTATCAACAGATCAAATATAAAACTAAAATGGTTTGCACATAAAGAAGTTACACAGTTTTTACGGACACAAATTTCAAATGAGAAATACCAATGATATACCATTACAAGTAAAACTGAGTACAGTAACCAACGCCTGATTCTGCAGCAGCGAGGATAAATGAATGAGCATTCTCAAATTCTTAGGTCAATGAACGAAAGTTACACCTCTTTCAAAAACCAGATTGATAGTGAATCACATTCAACTGAAGGAAAACAAACAAAACCTTCCACATTCCATGGGTATATATATCTAAGCCAATAAAAAGTAATTAAACGATAATCCAGGACCAACCTTTTCGAGCAAGAAATTCGGGAAAAGCTGATTGGTGGTGAGAAAATGGCCACAGCACGGGCAATCGCTCTTGTTGCGAAGATGAGTGACTATGCACATGTAGCAGAAGCTATGCCCGCAGGCCGCGAGGAATGCGTCTTTTATAATCTGCATACAAATCGGACACAGCAAGTCCTTGTCCACCTCCAACAATTCCCCATCCTCCAAGGCGGCGGCGGCGGCGGCTCCGGTAGAAGAAGCCGTGGCGGTGGTACGCTCCGGTTGGTCAGTTTCGGAGGAAAGCTTAGTCTCGGGCTTCACTGCAGGGACCGTAGCCCCCGTTGAGACCTCCTCCATCCGGTCCTCTCTCTCTCGCTCTCTCTGCCGCGAACCTCTCTTTTGTCCTTCTGAGTGCGCTCCGGGTAACGTTCGAAGTTGCAGGGATGAAAGAAGAGAGGGGAGAGTATTTAATGTGGGGCCTCAAGGCAATTTGTGAGGGTGAAAACGCGCCACGTTCATGTGTATGTAGCTTTTTGGACCAACCAGAGACGACCGGCGAGTGCGATTTGGGAAGACTAATCATTTTTTATGCAAAATATTTTATTATCGATATTCGATGGACTTGGGCTTTTAATTGTGGGTTGGTTAGCCTAATGGGCTGGATCATTAGATATTTACATTATGGAATTAGTGTTGTATAAACCCCTTAACTTTCGATTTTGGGTCGATTAAACGCTCAAACTTTTTTTTGGTTGTTCAAACCTCTGACATAAAACAATGGGTTAAATAAACGCTCCAATCCATTTCCGTCATGAGTCTCCCTAAATAACTCAAATATTTGCAGTATAATATTAACTCAAGTTTTAAAAAAAAATATTTCATCTGAAAATATTTCTTGCACAATTTTATTTTTTCATAAATAAATTTTAAAAATATTTTTTTATCTCTCAAAATATATATTAGATTTCAATATATATATATGTGTGTGATCGTAATTATTGCATAAATTTATTTCCAACAAGACTCATTATAGATAATTTTTATCTGATAAATCTAAATTACAATGTTTTTAAAAACAATGTAATTGATATATAGGTTGTGTAACTTTCAAACAATGCTCCTAAAAAATTTGTTATTTATTTTTATAGTAGTTAGACCATCTGCATCATAAACTCTACATGAAAACTTCAAATCTCAGTTTTTGCATACTTTCAAAAAATTGCAATTTCTCAAATAGTACATTCACATTCTCAGACGCTCTAAAACATACTTTAAATCATTTAAATATTCACATGATCATTTTTTATTAATTTAAAGTCAATACCTTCTATCATTATTATAACATGTCAAATTATTACCGTATTAAATAATAATCAATTGACATTAATATTAATCATTATAATAAATTATTTTATTAAATATTAATATTAATATGATAGTAATGTGGTTGTTGAATTTTGTGGTTATTTATATGGATGTTGAATTGTGTGGCTATTATGTGGTAGTTGAACCATGATATAACTCCAACATACAATTGCATCGTGCTAAAAGACAATTGATTTGGGCTATTTAGGACATACATTTATGTTCTGTCATAAATAATTTACCTTGTCAATCTCAGTGGTCCCGAATGGTCAGGCAACATCCACTTGAACTAGGAATCCGCAAACTTGTTAACCGCATGTTGAATGGATGCCCATCGACTACTTAAGGAGCTTTCTGTACGTACGTTTTGATTAAAACCTCTTGTTTCATTGTAAGTTATCATAATTCTATTCCAAAATGTGTTGGCTTTTTGACGGTACCTTGTATCGCGTCTATGCTTGTATTTAGTCAAGCGGATACCAAAATTTTGTCCTCTTAAATAGAAAAGTTACCACCACGATTGAGTCCTTTTTTTGGTGCTGGAACTTCTAGCACTCATTGGGAATTTGCCTATTGTAATTCTCACTATTGTAACAGACTTCATCAAGGAAGGGTTTAAAATCTTCCTATGTTTGGCTATCTATTACTGTATAATATATGCTATGAAGCCACACACTCCAAACTACAATTTATGCTATGAAACCACACAAACAGTATAATTTATACAATGAAGAAGATGAAGCTTATAGAGAGCTACGACAGTTGGGAACGATAGATAAGTGCTACAAATGCTTAAAATTTCTCCAAAATTAATCTCATATCTATTGGGTTTCAATAATTTTGAATTAACATGTATAAAAAATTATAGGGTTTAAAGAGATCGTAAATTACCTATTGAAGATCGATGGAACAACAATTGTTGAGGATCAAGTGAAGGAGAGGCGATGTCGATGAGAGATCAACAACTTGTATAGGAGGTATTGAAGGAGAGGACCAACAACTCGAATGTTAATTGAGAAGAAGACAGAAGTACGCGGTTGATGTTTCATAGAGCAAGGAAGAGAGAGTGAAAATTGAAATTATTTTTTAATTATATAAAATGATATATTGCCTTTTTTAAACAATATTTTGAGTATAGTTTTGCTATAGTGAGCCCAAAGCCCTAGAGTCTCACTGTAGCAAACGGACCATTTGGAGTCATAGGCCCAGTCAATGATGTCGGAACCAATTTCAACCAAAATACACAAATGATATTCTTTTTTAAGTCCAGTTCTTATTTAGAATGACTATCGTGGATGTTCTTATGTTGTTTTTGAAAGCAATGTAATTACTCTATATATAATGTAAATTTGTTATCTAATGTGAAATTTCCATGTAAGATTATAATAACATATATTCCTAGTTACAAACATTTTATGCATTCTTATTGTAGTTACATTGTTTTTGAAGACATGGTAATTACTCTATATATTATATAAGTTTTTGTGAAATTTTGATAAAAGATTATAATAACATATACTCGTCGTTTCAAACAATATAATAAATATTATAGGCTAAGATTTGAGTTGTAATTACATTATTTTTTAAAATAAGGTAATCACTATATAAATTGTAAATTTTCTGTATGATGTAAAGTTTCATTGCAGCATGTTAGTATAATATATATTCATTATTGTTTCAAAAGAAGTAATATAAATTATATACTAAAATTTTAGTTGTTTTGTGCATTTGGAACGAAATTACATTGTAATTATTGTGTAAGTCATCCAGTCGTGTCCATGGAAATCTTAAATATTTGAGACAATTAACAATATGACCGTTGTACTTTCAATAATGGACTACTTAAGCCTCTATACTTTATTTCGAGTCAAAGTAGTCCTTGTATTTATCAAAACAGGTCACGTTAGCCCCTAAATGTGTTTTTCGTCCAAAAATGTTGATGTGACAGTTAACTGCTGACATAGATTTTTCTTTGTACAAAATAAATAATGACATGGTGACACTGACCAATTAAATTATAACACATGTTTTTAATTTTGATATATCTTAAAAGTCATAATTACTTAAAAAAAATAATGAGAAAGAAAAGGTAGGTCATCTTCTTCGAATAATCAAATTGAATAAGCTGTGATCTTCTTAAATGGAGACTGTGAATATGGCAAAGGTGAAGTAGAGAAGGTAGGTCGGCTTCTTGGATGGATGAAGGTGCGGTGTTGCCACAGTGAATGGTAACTTTTCGGGATCTCCTCGAAGACAATTTGAGAAGAGAGAGATATGAAATTCATATATGGAATAAACGACGCATCTAGGGATGACAGTGGGGCGGGGCGGGGACGGAATACCCCTGTCTCGCCCCGCCCCGACCCAATCAAAGTTTATTAATGTACTTTAAACTATTAATGATAAATGATTCAAATTTTATATGATTCAAATTTATTAATCTATTACATTATCAAAAGTACTTAATTAGTATTCAATTAATCAATAATCTAATATAACATATGAGTATTTCATTGAGAACTTAGGATTAATATAATTTTATATAAATATATATGATACATTAATATATATATATATATTTCTATTTCTATTATACATCCATACATACATATATATATATACACTCTATAAACATATATAAAAATCTATATGTGTGTGTATATATACATATATCTTAAAGGGAGGGGAGGGGCGGGGAAACTTCAAATCTCATCCCCTCCCCGCCCCGTCTTCGGGGCAATATTTGGTGCCCCGTCCTACCAAAGGATCGGGGCGGGAAAAAATCCGCGCGGGGCGAGGAAATTTTGCCACCCCTAGACGCATCATCGCTCGTGTACACTATATTTGTACCTTTATTTTGTGCAAATTCAATCAAGCCTTTCAACAAAACAATTTCAATCGACCTCGCTTAGAAGCCCTCGAAGGAGACGCGGCAACATGGGTGTGGAGAATTCGTCTCTATATAGTTGTAGATCTCCTTTCACCCACCATGATTGAGGTCCAGATTTCAAAAGCAAATATGCAAATAATGTGTTTATTATTATTTCAAAAGCAAATATGCCATTGTAACTTTGCGTGCAGTGGCTGTAGTAGAGGAGGGAGGAGAATTTTGGTTCGAATTTTTGCATGAGAAGACACAAATATTGTCGGAGAAGTATTAACTTTTTTTTATATAATTTTTTTTCTTTTTCAGTTTTTGGTTTTAAAAATAAATTCATGTCATTTTTACCTTTTTCTAAAAAATGACATGTGATGAAATTAACTGCCACGTCATCGATTTTGGACGGAAAATTTGCATAAGGGCTAGCGTGATGCATTATTTAAATTATTCAAAGTAGGAGGGTACTTTGACCCGAAATAAAATATAGGGACTCAAGTGGTCTATTCTTAAAGTATATTGGACATTTTGTTACTTGTCCCTAAATATTTTAATCAAACCCAAATTTTTATTTTTATTTTTATTTTTTTTAAAAACGCTCAAATCCAAATACATTAAATCCCAAAATCCAAACAAACATCCCATTTTCTTTCAATTGGTAGGATGATATATCCCCATATAAGCTATTCCTTTATTTTTAATCCCTTGACTCTGTATGATTGCTCGGTACCAAACATCGATAGTAGCATAGTTTTTCATGGATTAATCAATGTTCAATTCATCTGACACCATTTATAAGCATGTGGGAATCAAAATTAATAGTGCATATGGGAGAAGCAGTCTCCCCTTGAAGACCCTAAAATTTATAATCAATGACATGTCGGAAAGAGACATTCGACAACCTAATCAACTATACAATATCGGACAGAAGAGGGCAATCGGAATGAGTTTGGAATGGACTATTCTAATGATGGGAAGGAGGTTTATAGTGAGAGAAGTGAACATGTTTTTAGAAAGAAAATTTGAGCAAGAAAAATGACTGAGAGCTTTTAAAGGCTTAGACTACTCATATTTATAGGACTTTTGGCTCACATGTTTGGCACGTGAGTTGTGTGAGCTGTCAAACTCTTAACTCGTGTTGGGCCGTTTGGACTTTCGTTAGGTATTGTTTTGCAGCTTAGGTGAAACTGCATAAATGGCCCAGCTCGTGGGCTTGACAGGGCTTAATAACGCTTATGGTCGTATATGTTGTGTGAGAAGCAACGGGCTATTAGTTTATTGGGTTGATAGGCCTTTAGTGATGAAACAATTGCATGAGCTTCAATCTAGTGGGCTTATAAGCCTTTAGTGATGAAACAGTTGCATGACCTTCACAAGCCTCAAACGAGCTCACAAGCCTTAATGTCAAACGATCTCACAAGCCTTAATGTCGAACGACTAGTACAAGATGGTTTTTGGCCCATACACCCCTTAATAACTTGTCCACCAAAAAACAACAAACTGCAAATTTACACCCCGCCAATAAGCCTAAATTTGAATCTTAACAACAACAAAAACAAATTAAACCATTTCTACAATTAGATACAAAGGCTCAATATTAAGCAGATTTGTAATCACTATAAAGGCTCAATATCGAATTACTTGCACATTTTGAGAAAATCAAAAATTGATGTGAAAATGTAAAGAACAATTATTGCCATGCAAGATCAATGACAAAACCATTGACAAGTCTACATGCATGTCATTCAGCTTAGTTTCGGATTGGAATTACTCACTCCATCTCTATTTGATATGTTGCATTTCTATTTTTGATTTGTCCCAAATTATAAACCACTACCTTCTTTATTGAAAATAAATAAAAATTATTAGTTTACTAATCCATCCTCATTTATTGTGCATTTTATCAATAAATGACATTAAATTATAACAATAATAAGGTGTGAGTGAAGTATAATATATTAAAAAAATTTAATTAAATTTATTATTTTAATAATATTTATTTATTTTTTACAATCTATGTCAAAAAATAAACGAGTCTATTGAATAAACACGGAAAGTTAGACAAATCACACCAATCAATAATATGCATTTTCTTTTAATTAATTAGTGTTTGATCACCTGTGAGTCGGTCTGTGATAATAAATGTGTCGACCGATCAATCTCAACCTTTGAATTTCAAATATTTATTACCGGTTGCGCGTTTGAGAATCCAGTCAAACTTGACCAACGATCTGATGAGATTAAGGTGAGGTCTATCAAGCCTCGGCCTTTCTGTATCAAACCCAATATTTTTTCAAAATATATTATTTTATGTAGGCAAGTTTGGGGAGTGGGTTTTTGAACCCTAGATTCTAATTCATCGCTAACCATGCATCATTATAAGTACCGCACGATTGGTGGCGTGATCGTATGTGGATTGATTCGACGGTGGATAGAAAGACTGACAGGAGTATTTGATAAACAACGATACACGTTAATTTAACCAAAAGAACAAAATTTTCCCTTGAAAGACTCTTTCCCTCCATTCTGCTTCGCTCACAAGCAGTGAAGAAGAAGACTAGGGGATTCTTTGCTCTCTCCGCTTCGGTTTGTGTCGAAACCCTAGTATAGCTCGCATACGAGTTCAATATCTCAATTTCTTAGTTCTATTATAATTTTCTCTTCAATGTGCTTTAATTTGGGGTTTAGACTTTAGATGTTGATTTTCTTAATTTTATCTGCATGTTTGTTTTAAATCTGCGTATTGCTCTTGTACGATGAAGGACGATCATTGATTTTGTGTTTTATAAGTTAGTTTATTATCTGTCTATTTTAAATAAGTTTCTTTTAGTTTTTATGGTAAGTGTATTGTGGGGATTTTCAGGTGTGTTAGAATTACGAATTTTAAACTATCTATTATTTTCTTAAGTCAAATTTATAATTGAAGTTGTATTAGTTTACTTTTAGGAATCCTAGTTTTATTAGAAGGAAGTTTTTTGATGTAATTAGGAATTTAGGACTACTAAGATTTATATAAATGGATGTAATTTATGAACCAATAACGTTGAGACTTTTTTGCAAAGTAGCGATAGGAGAGATTCCTTACATGTTCAGTGAGAGATTGATACAAGCTCAGTGAGAGGCTGAGAGCAGAAGGTGAGTTTATGCGACCCTACCCGAGAGATTCATGCGATTCTGTTCCGTTTCAGTTTTTTTATATAGAAAACCCAAGGATTGAGAATTTTGTGTCCTAGGGTTCTTGGTTTTGGGATTAATTTGGAATTTGGGTTTTCGTTCGCTGAATCCTTGTTAAAATTTACATCAGTACTCAGTAGTTTAAAAAAATACATCATTGTATAATTGTTTTTTTTTTCGTTTAATTGAACCCGAACCAAGTTTTTCATCGATATCCGCTTTTTTGTTTTGACTTGAGAATCACTGCATGTGGATTGCTCATTGATTGAAACAGATAATAAGTCTTTATTAAATTTCAGATTTTCTACAGCAGCATATAATTTAGGTCAGGCGAACAATGGAACAAGCAGCTGGGCCCTCACCTTTGGCTTCACCACCTCCAAACGTACCGCCTAATCTGAAGCCAGAACAGGCAAAGCCTCTTAATCATTCGATCATTAGCAGACGTGGATTTGGGACTAGTGGGCGTAGCATACCTTTGCTTGTCAATCACTTCAAAGTTTCTTTGAATCTTCCTGATGCAGTGTTTTACCAGTACAGTGTATGTTATAGCTTATTTCTTTATTAAAAATATATTGGGTGCCATCATAATACACTGTAAAGCACTAAGGCTTATCTTGCTGCATCATAATACACTGCCATCATATGCAGGTTTCTATTTATACAGAAGACAATAAACCTGTAGAAGGCAAGGGAATTGGGAGAAAACTAATTGATAGGCTTTACCAAACATATTCTTCTGAACTTTCCGGAAAAAGGTTTGCATATGATGGAGAAAAAACTTTGTACACAGTTGGTCCACTACCTCAGAACAAGTCAGAGTTTACAGTGGTTCTTGAGGATTCATTAGCCAAACAGTATGTCTATCGGTCTATCCATCATTTCCTTGAATAGTTTTGCAATATAAATATGTTCCAGAACTTTTGTTGCATTCTACTTTTTTTTGTTGGTAGTGAAAGTGGAAGTCTCGGTGGTGATGGGAGCCCAAATGTGTCTGGCAAGCGGTCAAAGTGTCATTTGCGTTCTAGGACTTTCAAGATTGATATAAGCTATGCTGCTAAGATTCCTATGAAGAGTATAGCTCTTGCTCTTAAAGGAGCTGAGGCAGAAAGTATCACTCTGGATACGTTGAGAGTGCTTGACATTGCTCTAAGGCAGCAAGCAGCTAACAGGTATCACATGTCTGTTATCTTCCTCTATGTTGGCATATCTGTATCTGTTTTATCTTAATTATGTAACCCATAGTTATGTTTTCAATTTGCTCTTACTTTCCTGGAATATGGTTGTTGGTTGCAAGGGGGTGTCTTTTGGTAAGGCAGTCTTTTTTTCACGATGATTCAAGAAAATTGAAAGACATTGGAGGAGGCGTTTCTGGTCTTGAAGGGTTCCATTCAAGCTTCCGTACCACACTGGGTGGCTTGTCGCTTAATATGGGTATGTTTTTTTCTTTCTGTTGGTTGGAAGATTTTTGTTTTTTGTTTTTCTTCCAAGAGTGGATAGTAGTGTTCTTAATCATTTATTGTTGATATCTCCATGTATTGTCAAGATGTATCTACAACAATGATCCTAAAACCTGGAAAAGTGATTGATTTTCTAATGGCTAACCAGAATGTACGGGAACCTCGCTTTATTGATTGGGTGAAGGTAGGAAATTCTTGGATGCTTTTTCAAGATTCCTCCCTGTTCCTGTTTACGAAATGCAATTCTCGTTATGTTCAGGCGAAACGAATGTTGAAAAATTTAAGGATCAAAACCACACACCGTAACATGGAATTCAAGATCATAGGTTTGAGTGAGAAGCCCTGCAATCAGCAATAGTATGTGTTGTTTTCTTAAGATGCTTTTTACTTTCTTAAATTCTAGTTTCCTTCTTTATTCCACGTCTGAACATCCTGATGTTGCAACTTTTCTCTACAAGCTTTCCGATGAAGGTGAAAAACAGTGAAACTGGACGTGCTGAAGGGGATACTGTGGAGATTACTGTTTATGAATATTTTGCGAAACACTGTGGCATAGAACTCACCTATTCCACATACCTGCCATGCCTTGATGTTGGAAAACCAAAAAGGCCAAACTACGTGCCGTTGGAGGTTTGTGAATATCATGGTTCAACATTTTTCAATTTCTTTTATTTTAAATGCTTCTCACACCTTATAAATCTTTTCCCTCTCTTTTGGTTTGCTTTCCAGCTCTGTTCACTTGTTTCACTTCAACGTTACACAAAAGCATTATCTACCGCTCAAAGAGCATCGTTGGTTGAAAAGTCGAGGCAAAAGCCTCAAGAGAGAATACGTACTTTGACTGATGTAAGTCTTCTCTGATAATAGTATAATTCTGTTAATATGATTTTGTTATCAATAATGGAATGTGGCGGTCTGGCGGCTTGGTTTATCTGGCAGGCTTTGAGAAACTACCATTATGATGAAGATCCTGTGCTTGCTGCATGCGGAATTTCGATAGACAAAAAATTAGTACAAGTTGATGGTCGTGTCCTTGAGACTCCCAAGGTATGTTTTTATCTTTTTTCTCATTGCATAAGAAAAGGTAAGCAGCACACATTTAATTCAAAATTGATTCCGGTTCTTTTTTTTATACAGTTAAAAGTCGGAAATGATGAGGATTGTATCCCCCGCAACGGGAGATGGAACTTCAACAACAAGGTGCTGTAGTATATCTAGAGGCTGTACAGTAGATAGTCGGCAAATAACTAAAACAGTTATCTTTTGCACCTTCTTGTTTTAAATAATATTTATGTTCAATAGGTTTATTTTTGCAACTTAATAATTCTCTTTGCAATCTTAAAACAGACACTTTTAGAACCAACTCGCATCAATCAGTGGGCTGTTGTCAACTTTTCTGCACGTTGTGATACTAGCTATATTTCTCGCGAGCTGATAAATTGTGGAAGGAAAAAGGGAATTGTAAGTTTCGTATTATAAAAAAATGTTATCATTGACTCACTACAAGTTTTCCTTGATTTAAATCAACCTCCTTTATTTCTCACAACATCCCAAAGAATTAAAAGAGATCTATGTATGTCTGTAACTCCATGAAGATCATCGAACGCCCACAAACACTGATTGAGGAGGATCCGCAGTCTAGAAGAGCTGGTCCAGTTGCAAGAGTAGATGTGATGTTTGAACAAATTAAAGGAAAGCTTGCCGACCCTCCGCAGTTCATTCTGTGTGTCTTGCCAGAGAAGAAAAACTCTGATCTTTATGGTGTGACTTTCTCCTCTGATTATTTACTCATCTTATATATATATTCAATTTGAGCAGTTTTCTTTTATTGTTACATTACTTACTCGCTCGTCTTTCTTTTTCTGAATTATGATAATGAAGGACCTTGGAAGAAGAAGACTCTTAGTGATTTTGGGATTGTATCTCAATGCATTTCTCCCTCTAAAGTTAATGACCAATATCTCACGAACGTTCTTCTTAAAATCAATTCCAAGGTAATCCTGGAAACTAGAACCTCAAAGAATTTTAATGTTATTTTGCCCTGATAAATTACCTTTATGATTTATTTTCTTCTTTACAGCTGGGAGGGATAAATTCCTTGTTGGCAATAGAACATTCCTCCCGTGTGCCCTTGATAAAAGATACTCCTACTTTGATTTTGGGGATGGATGTCTCTCATGGGTCTCCTGGTCAATCTGATATCCCATCAATAGCTGCGGTAATCAGCCAGAATGCTTTCTTTTGTAGCATTTTAACTTTTGGGTAGCTTTTCCTTCGGTTGTAATTTTTTACTTGCTCAAGTTGGTAGCAATTATTCTTATCTATGATGTTGGGTGGGGGCATTTCAACCCATTAAGTTAACTTGTTGGGTTGGGGGCCTTGGGGCATTTCATATCATTTATACAAATTCTAATATATGCTACTTCATTGAACTCTTAGGTTGTTGGTTCTCGATGTTGGCCGCTGATTTCAAGGTATAGAGCATCTGTGAGAACACAATCACCCAAGGTTGAGATGATTGATGCTTTATACAAGCCTTCTTCTAATGGGAAAGACGATGATGGAATTATCAGGTGCCTAAGAAATTATTGTTTCTTTGAGCTTCTGTCTGCGTTTATTTACTCATTATCCACTCAAAGTGTGGAATTTTAAGTTTTAACTTTTGTCACAGGGAACTGCTTCTGGATTTCTATAGAACAAGCCAAGGCCGAAAACCAAAACAGATTATTGTGTTCAGGTATCACTATCCTGTGATTCTCTGATGTCAATCTGTCTATCATTGGACAAACTTTAGATTTTTCAATCTGATATCATATCTTTTGGTTTTGCTTTTTTTGCTTTTTTTTAGTATTATGATATTTGTTTTGGATTAAAGTGGAAACATTGTTTTTCTCAGACTTTGATCCTTTGCATGATTTTTTTATTACCTTTTCTGGGTAAAAAATACTAATCGCAACTAATTGCTGTGTTATTTGAGAAATTGATTTTGGGTTTCTTTTCTATGCTTTTTCAAATGCTGATTTATTTTGATCAAATACATTTTCTTTTGTTCTCAGGGATGGAGTGAGTGAGTCACAATTCAATCAGGTTTTGAACATTGAGCTAGATCAAATTATAAAGGTTGTTCTACAGCGGTAATTTCTTTTTAATTTGTTTAAACTTACTTTCCAGGTCCAAGTATGTGTGGAACTTTGAGTACCTTATATTAGTATATAGGGTGGTTGACCCTAGTGCTTTATGTGTCATAGTTTGTGTTATTCAGATAACTATTACTCTATGTTGAACTGGGTCTGCTCTTTTACCTGTTAAAGCTGATGATGCGAAGTTGTCTGGAGTTTCAATCTTTTCTTTTTTTAGTCCTGCATGTAGGCCTTTTTTGTCTACGACTCTATGGACTCTGGAAGTCTGGATAGCAGATGACTGGTGTTGGTGATGTGTGTATTCCTTTCCATGGTAATTATAACTAATGCCGTGAACATCTCTTATTGCAGGCCTACCAGCTTCTTGGTGAGGTTGATGTTCCCAAGTTCACTGTCATTGTGGCTCAGAAGAATCACCATACAAAACTGTTTTTGGCTAATGGCCCTGAAAATGTTCCTCCTGGTCATCTTCTTTCTGATACCTTTTCAATTTGTTCTACTTATTGCTAACTATGTTGATTTACTCTATCTCTTGCTGTGCATGTGCGTCTCCAGGTACTGTTGTGGACACCAAGATTGTGCATCCTAGAAACTATGATTTTTATATGTGTGCTCAAGCGGGAATGATAGTGAGTTTGCTCCTTTTTTTCCAGCTGCATGTGTTATCCATTAATGGCTTGAGACTTGAGAGAGTAATACAATGTTTTCAAACACTTCTTCCCGAGGAATGCGTTATTGATATTTGAGTTCAGCTTGAGAAATTAGTGACTTAGTTGCGAGTACTGAGTAGCGAGTAGCATGCTAATTCTACTGCTGCTTCCTCTGTTTCTATTGTTATTCTGTTGTAACAGGGGACTTCTAGGCCTGCCCATTACCATGTCTTGATGGATGAAATTGGATTTTCTGTGGATGACCTTCAACATTTTATCCACTCCTTGTCATATGTGTAAGCTCTCACATTTCATTTGTTTCGTTTTTTTAATTGTGGGATATTAGTAATCCGTTCATTGACATATTATTTGCTTTGGCGTAATCCAGTTACCAAAGAAGTACTACAGCGATTTCAGTCGGTAACTTCACGCTTGTTAACTCTTTGTTCTCTACCTTTTATGCATGAATTACAAAGTTACTTGTATGCTTTCACCACCTCACCATAAATATGTCTTCTCCAGTTGCTCCAATATGTTATGCCCACCTTGCTGCAGCCCAAATGGGGCAATTCTTGAAGTTCGAAGATTTCTCAGAAACATCTTCAGGCCAGAGAAGCTTGACATCAGCAGGGAGCGTCCCTATCCCAGAGCTACCTAGGCTGCACAAGAATGTCCAGAATTCAATGTTCTTCTGTTAAGTTGCTGCTGCTGACAGTTCTTCGCTAGAACAGTTTTTCGGTTTCCTAATCAGTATATATTCCTGGGTAGTTAGCCATACACATTATGCAGGTGACTGCAAAGTACTTGAGATTAGATGGAAAGAAAATTCTTTGATTGGAAGCGGGTAAATATGAATAGGTACACAGGTACAAAAATAGCATCGTAGTTCTTTTTGATTTTTTGGGGATGATCAATCTGTTACATTGTTTACAGTACTTGCCGGTTCGATACATTGGTGTCTCCCAACTGGTAGAATTCATGATCCTGGATTTCCGCTATGCTGCAAGTCTTGGTTGCTTTTCATTTGCTTTGTCTTGGCTTTTTCGATGACATTTAAACTTGACATCTTTGATCTTTCTAGATGGATTTTTATATGATGATTACTTGTGTTGTTCTTTCTTGTGTGTCATTATTTATTGACCTCAATCTCTTGTTGGTTTTTTTTTTATTTTTTATGACAAGAATCGTTCATGCATCATTATTGAAAGGAATGGATATTTGCACAAGCCCGTTGTAATAAGCTTTTTGGGTTTGAATTCTTTTTAGGGCTATAAAAAAATTGATTAAATCAAAACAAAATTGTTAGGTTCATTTTTTTGACATATTTTTACTAAAACTGAGCAAAAAGTTTTTTTTTTATACTAAACGGTTTAATTAAAATATATCAAAAAATCGATTGACACCTTTAATTTTTTAAACAAATTACAGATTTTTCATGTTTGAATGAATGTTTACATGTTTATAATTTTTTTTAGTGTCAAAAATTCTTATTACAACGACACCTGCTGTAATTTTACGACAGCTGGCCCCGGGAATGCTAGGACTAGCTATAGAAGTCCGTCATTGAGAAAGCCCATTTAATTCTCAAATCATTCACTCAAGTTAATTAGGCCTGGCTACGAATGGGCCATTAAACTTCCAAATGGGCTACTGCAGAAATTTGGTTTGGTAGCATTCCAATGTCAATAGTTTATTACATTTAAATATATTAATGATGTGAAATTGAAATCAAAGGAACTATTATACACATATATAATTATATATATATATATATATTTATAATCGAGTTGAACCAACGAGCGAGCTAGCTCAAGAGCCTTAATGAGTCGAGCTTTGTGATGTTCAAGCTCAACTTGTTTATAAATCGAACTTTAAAGTTATGATCAAATTCGACTCATTTATGAATCGAGTCGAACAATAATAATAATAAAAATTTCAAGCGGAGTGCCGAATCGTTCATGAACAGTTCAACTCGTTTACAACCTACTTACCCTGGAGCCACTGGACAGCTCCCCTGCACCCCACCAGCCCATACAGCTTCTTTTGGGCCCTTCTTTCTCTTTCCTTGTTCTAAAAGTGTAAAACGTTTCGTTTGGTAGTCAGAAACCAAAATGGGAAGTCAGATCAAAGAGTCAGAGCGTTCTCACTAGACCAAGATTGACGTGTTCCTTCATACGTCACGATGACATATAAATAAGAATCAAGTGCATGCGAGTCCACCCAAGTTGTCGTGTGTGCCCAATCAAGACTGTACATACAATCAGACAACTGTCATGCTGCACCAATCAGTTACATGATTGGGTGAACGCAAATACTTTTGGTATATTTTGAAATCCAGTGAATCATCTCTAATTGTTGACACTAAATAATTGCCTAGGACCCACTTTAGTCTCTTGACGGAAGACTTGACAAAATTAACCACCCTCTGTGTGCACAAACAGCCGTCGGATGTATCACATTTACAAGAAAATGGACCTGTTGACCAACAAAATTTACAGGAGATTTCTTGATCCCCAATCTTCGTTGATGCCAAATTTACCCTCAGGGCTACATAGGTAAAAGGGAAATTGATATTTTTCGTATAAAAAAATTAATGTTCATGGTAATAAATCCGATTTTTTTTTCCAAACAAAAATCAATACGACATTAAAAAGGCAAAACAATTCTACACTGCGAGGATGAATGCTACACATTTATA
Organism: Euonymus europaeus; assembly: GCA_963580455.1. Lineage (NCBI taxonomy): Eukaryota > Viridiplantae > Streptophyta > Magnoliopsida > Celastrales > Celastraceae > Euonymus > Euonymus europaeus. Next base: position 3,465,907 of record OY756964.1, read on the forward strand.
AAAAAAAATTAATTTTTTTAATACCTAAAAATGCTATTACAACGAATCTGTTATATTTTTACTGCAGACCTAGACATTCCACCAAAAAAAATATATCTTTTAATCAATCACTATTAAGGAGGTAAACTATGAAATTATTAACCAATCGCGAATCCATTTATTTTCTCTTTCTTGGATTTGTTGGTCCCGACCCCAATCGAGTAAATACGAGGGTATAGGCGCTTTAATTACTCGCTCTGCTTCGTATATAGTAAATGACCGAAAATGAGGGATTTTTAAAGTGACTGAAAATGAAAGATTTTAAAAATCTTACTTGTTTACATTTTAAGAACATCAATTTTTTTTTTTTGGGTTGGGGGGGGGGGTGGGTGGGGTGGTTGTTAAGCCCTTCAGAACCAAGGTAGTGTAAATTTGATTGAAATTTAAAAACATCCCATTTTCGCTACACCATGATTGGCAAGCGGAGCCTAAGTAATCATGGAAGTAGCAGTTTGAGGTGTTTTTAAAGCAGCGGTTATGACCGGTTTTGAGGTGTTTTTAAAACCCCTCAATTCCGATCAAATTAACACCACTAATTTTGAGGGATTTAAAAACCCTTCAAAACCAATTGTTCTTAAAATGTAAACAAGCAGTGATTTTTAAAATCCATCATTTCCAATCGCTTAAAAAATCACTCATTTCCAGCCTCCCAAGCATAGCCTAAGTGTAATTAACTGTTAATTTTTTATATCTATTTGAGTATTTTAAAAATTCTAATGTTATAATATAATTTATTTTAGAAAAAATAGCATTATTTACACTCCATTAATTTTCAGTGACGCCCCCTTACTTTTACATTCCATGACAATTACATGCTCCTTTTTCATTCCTGTCTAGAAAAAAATAATAATCTCACTCCGTATCTACAGGTGAAGAAACCTAAAAGCAAACAAGTGTCCGCAAATAATTGAGGTGAATTAAAACCCGTTGCTTCTAGGACTGATCCAACTCAAGCAAGAACGTTGCCATCAACAACTAGCCAACAGTCCTTAGAGGTGTTATCCTGGGTGACCTCGGCCAAAGCAAAAGCCTTGAATGTTCGAGCTAATGTAACGACTGGAAAGGAAACATTGAGAAATGAGTAAACTATCATTTTGGTCACCCAAAGATATGTCTTTTTCCAATTTGGTCACCCTAAGTTTTTTTTTCCCAAACTCATCACTCAAAGAATTAAAACATTCAACAGAGGCCACTCCGACACCGGAGAAGCTGACCTGGACGCCGGAGAAAAAAACATTCATTTTGATCACCAAAAGATACATTTTTTCCCATTGTGGTCACCAAAAGATACATATTTTTCCATTTTGATCACCAATGAAAAAAAATATAAAAAATATCATTTAATTGCCTTACCCAATCAAAAAATCATTTTTTTGAAATTAAAAGTCAAAAGAACCCACCCAAATGGACATACCCGATTGACTAACCCACCCAAATGGAAACCCACCAAAAAAGACAAACGTGATATATTCGTCAGCCCTAATTCAAAGATGAGAAGGAGGTATCCAATTGTGAAATGCACAAAGTGTGGTCAACAAGGTCATAACAAAAGGACATGTGGGAGGAAACAAAATGTTGAGGTACAAATCATGCACTCATTAATTTTATTGTGTTTATATGAACTAAATAAATTATAGTTGTCAATGTATGCATGGAAGTTATTGCAGGGTGTTGGTGTTGCAATTGAGGGAGGTGATAGTGCAGGGCCAAATAAAGTTACTGACAATTGTGTGACAACAACTATTGAAAGACAATCAACAATGACGAGCCCAAGTAAAAGTAGGGTTGGTGCAACTGGAGAAAGCTTCACTACTAGGAATGTGTCTCATGAGATATTGAATGTTGGTGGTCTAAGAAGGGCTAGGTATACAACTATGCTAGCCTCCACCCAAGAATCCGTTAATCAAGGAGGTCCAAGAGGGCCTTGAATGGAGTGTGATGTGGTTTGTGATAGATTTGGTAGCTCTATTAGTTCTATGATATGAAATCAATGCTGTGATGGTTTTTTGGATAATATATGCTTTGGAGTAATATAACTTCTATTTTGGATGGTATGTAACTTCTATTTTGGATGGTGTAACTTTTATTTTGGAGTGTGCAATCCTGTTTTGGTGACCAAAATGGAAAAATATGTATCTTTTGGTGACCACAATGGGAAAAAATGTATCTTTTGGTGATCAAAATGAATGTTTTTTTTTCCGGCGTCCAAGTCAGCTTCTCCGGTGTCGGAGTGACCTCTGTTGAATATTTTAATTCTTTGAGTGACGAGTTTGGGAAAAAAAAACTTAGGGTGACCAAATTGGAAAAAGACATATTTTTGGGTGACCAAAATGATAGTTTACTCATTGAGAAATCAATGTCCTTTTTTCCCCCCACCCTAGTGCTTGCTTTGTCTTTGCCTTGGCTTGCGCTACCTACTATGCTCCAATTGCTTCCATCTTTGCCTTGGACTTCTTTACCTCTATGGGACCCACCGGCATTGGTTCTCCAACTGCAACTGGAAATGGAACCAAAATGTCTTCCTCTGCTCGGGCTCTAATGCGAGCTCCAGCACCCGAATTGGCTCGGATGTTGGAACAAGCTTTTGAATTGCTATTCTATTGCTTGTGTCTTGGCCACAGCTGCTCCGAGTCATAGGAAGAGCTCATAATTTCGAAATCGCTTGACCTATCATTACATTTTGTGGAGGGTATTAGAATAAGATTTTTCAACAATTTTAAGGATGCCAATGAAAATTAGTGGAATGCAAATAGCGTTATTAAACAAAAAAAAATCTTAAATCTTAAATTCTACAACCTAATCCCTAAATCTTACTTTTCAAAGCTTATGTTAAACCTAAATCTGAATCCCTAAATACTAATAAAATAAAATAAAGAAACCAAAAAACATGATTTAGAGTGATTTACAACCAAACAAATTAATTAGTGACAGCTCCTTTTTCCAAATACGGGAGCACAAAATAAGTAAGCTTTCGAATCCGACGGCAGAGATCCCTTTTTTCTGGCCTTTCAACGGCGAAAATTTTCCGCATATCTACTACGGAAACATTAAATAAAAATAAATTACGAAGAAAATGCAGATATTTCTTTAGTGATTTCGCGCCTTGCCTTTTTCCGAAATTACGAAAAGGCCCTAACTTGTTTTGGGGCAGACAGTAATTTAGGATGCAATGGAGTCGTCCAAGTAGGCAGGCATGGGCCCCGCTTGGAATTAAACGAATGGCCCACATCAAGCCACCGCCCCTAAAATAAGTTTGGGTTCTTTGACGGTGACGATTTTGTTAAATATTTTATGTGCGATTTTATTTTTAAGGACTGAATACCGTGGTTTTCACGCCTTCTTCCAGACCCATATTGACGTAAATACCCTTAATCATTATAATTAATACCAACTTGTCCTTTCGTAGTAACTTACACGTGTAAGTATGATATACATAAATTATCTCATGTGCATTTAAAGTGTCTACTTAAAATGTACAACTCATTTTTGGGTTCACTAATATCTTGGAATCTTTTTTTTTTAATTTTATTTTTGATCTATTATAAGAGTCTAACAATTTATTTTTTGTTCGAAATAAAATTAAATTAAACATGAAAAAAACATGTAAATTTTAAATTATCAAATATAAATTCAAAACATTTAATATTTCAATCACGGAAAAAAATGTCTTGATCCCAAAAATTATGTGTATATTTTAGATGTACAATTTAGATGCGCATGAGAAGAAAACCTGTATACATAGACATATCTATCAGTCTGTTTAAATGAGAGTTTGTTTCATAGAGTATAAATTATCGTAAAACGTAAAAACTCGGAATATTTGAGAATATGAGTGACAGAGTATAATCTGATCCAAACAGGGCGTATATGTATTAGATATGTATTTGATTGCATTAATTAAGGAAGTAGTTAAAGACTTGAAGTAAAACATGAAAAGCCCATGTTGTGCTGTGGGTACAGGATAGTTTTGTAACCGTACGTTACTGTTCACAATAGGGGTGATGTAGGAATTTCACTCACGCAACTTCGGTTTCCCGTTCAGGCGAGGAGATCCGAAATTTACACACAGAGAAGCTGAAAAAGAAGAGGAGGATAAAAGAGGGAGAAGGAAACAAAAACAAAAAAAAGGGGAATTTATTGGGTTGGAATATCTTTTGGGAGATTTCTCTTTCGCTGTTCTTTGCTTATTCGTGATTCCGAAACCTTTCCCTCTCTCACATTACCTTCTTCAATACACACAGCCTTTTATCGTTTCACAGTTCGCCTACGATGAAGAACTTTTTTATTGCTATTATTGCATATGTTTGATCGTGTTTCTTGAGTTTGATTGTTGAGAGGATCGAGTATTGTGTTTAGGTTTTGATTGTTGATTGTAAGTTGTAATCGATTTAAGGATTTTATACCATTTCTGTGCCACCAATGCCTGATAATCAGCAGGTTAAGAGTAATGCTGTATCAAATCAATCGCCTGATGGCATAGAAGGTACTGGGTTCTTTTTTTTCTCCTATTGAAACTTGAAGGCATAGGTATCTTACATAATTTCTGATATATACTTGTTATATTGCTTAATTTGTGTTATTGTTTGGTTGATGTCACTATATATCAGAAAGTATAGTTATAAAGCTGGGTTTTCAAAACTATCTTTGATGCATTAAATTGAAAATCTGAAAAGTTAGGTTTTTACTATAATTTAAAATTGCCTTTTTGGTTGAATATGTTAAATAATTGCAAATTGATTAAGTTTAGTGTTTGGCTCTTTCTTCTAGTTTCCTGGTATGTGTTTTTTGCTTTTGATGGCTTTGATCATGGATGTATGTCTTTGAAAGGTTCTAATTTGATGATCTGGGCTTTTTTTTTGCTTCATAGAAGCAATAAGGCGGTTGAAAGTTAATGATAATCAAATTCAAGAGCCTGGTGGATTGGTTCAACCAAGCCCCTATCCAGATCGCCCTGGTGAACTGAATTGCCTGCATTATTTAAGGACTGGGATGTGTCGTTATGGAAGCAATTGTCGTTTCAATCACCCTTCTGATGCTATACAGGTAATGTAGTTTTTCACTATGAGCGAGGTCTTAGTTTTTAGGGTGACCACACCTAGTTTTCCTTTAGGGAAGCGAGTGGTTTCAATAGTTGTCCTGATGCTATAAAGGTAATCTGGATTTTCATTATTATTGAGGGTCGTACATTTTATGGGGACCCTTATGTGAAATTGAGGTGTTCCTTTCTATATGAAGTTTAGTTATAAATGACGTGAATTGTATGATGAGCAAGTTTCTCTTGTGTTTTCATCTTATTCGTCCAGGTGTTAAATATTGCCTAGTACTATTTTGTGTGGTAGCATATGATTTTGGTGGGTTCTGATCTCATAACTATTGTATTCATGCAGGGTGATCAGGCTAAAGAACTCCTCCCGGAAAGATTTGGGGAACCTGACTGTGGGGTATTTTTTCTCACTGGTTTAGACTCGTAGAACTGCTTGTTTGCTTTTTTCCTTTTTTATTTGGCATAGAGAAGCTATTCAATGATTATATAACCACTTGTTAAGTTATAAGAAGCCTGTTGCTTAAAAAGTCCAAACAGTAAATATTGATTGGTTCTCCCAAAATTTTAATAGAAGGCAGTTCAATTGAAATTGCTAGGACTACCATCTACTTACAGAGGTTGTTGGAAAGAGGGTTTAGTTGTGCCATTTAGTTTTATTTAATTTTCATTGCTTTTAGATTTTTTTTCCGTTCTCCTTCACCACTGAATAGGACTGTCAGAATTTTAAGTGTATCACACAATACGGTATTTGTAAAAGTTATTGTTTTATCAATTACGACTTAGTTTCTGATTCAGGAAGATAGATTTTGGATAATTAGAACACTGCATTTGAGTCACTTAGAAAAATTGAATATTTGATTGTTTTCTGCAAGTGATATTATGTCAATTTATACTCTGCTGGTATGTCTACTGTGAAAACCTTGCCCTGAAAGTCTGTATCTGGAAACGTGTAGAATTATAGTGAACTGGAAAGATTGTGTTTTAGACTGAAAAAGTTAACTTTGTATCTTGGCTAGCTGTGGTATATGGTTTTGAAATCCTTTGACTTGATGAGAATAATTGACTTGGTATATGGTATATGGTATATGGTTTCGGCTCATAAATCATTGATATGTTGACTTCTCCATCTGTCATACTAGTTATGTTATTGCATTATGCCTTCCTGTTCATTTACCATTATCTGCTTCCAAATATGCCGTGCAGTATTTTCTAAAGACAGGGACATGCAAATATGGATCAACATGTAAATATCATCACCCAAGGGACAGGAACGGGGCGGGACCTGTATTGTTCAACAATCTTGGACTTCCCATGCGGCAGGTTCTTGCTTCTTTTGACATCCTCCTGCTTTATCTGTGAATATTTCTGCACTTGATCTACGTTGATCAATAAGTATAATCTACATTTGACACGGGTTTAGATTTCGCCGGGAAAAGTGTAAAGTCCTTGTTTATACATGATTTTGTACCAGGATGAGAAGTCATGCCCCTATTACATGCGGACTGGATCCTGTAAATTTGGAGTTGCATGCAAATTTCACCATCCCGAGCCTGTATCTCTTGGAACTAGCTATCCAGTTTCTGGACCTGCTTCTTTTGTTTCTACAGGACCATCAGCCATGCCCTCAGCTGCCCCCCCTTACATGGGTGGCCCTCCAACTTGGTCATTACCTAGAGCGCCATATATGTATGGTCCTCAAACCTATGTTCCTGTTGTTTTTTCTCCTTCTCAAAGCATTGCACCTGGTCAAGGCTGGAATACTTATATGGTGAGTACGTGTCCTTTTTAGCTGAATACTATCGAAATTGCTATTATTTGTTGAACATGGCATTTGATTGTTTGTTGTTGCATTTTGGCTATTTCCAAGCTGGATGATAAATATTTTTTTCAACCTTTACTAGGCGCTTCCCTTTCTCTTACCTTGATATAGATGCGGAAAAAATTCAGTTTTTAAATTTTTTGTGATCCATGTATGTACTTTTAGTTGTTCAAGTAAATCTTCTAATTCTTCATCATTAGACCTTTTATCTAGTTTTATTGACTGCATAATGGAAAAATTCTCAAAGGACCTTGCTGTTTTGATGGTCACCTTTTTGGTACACAAATCTGGCAACCTTAGTATGTAGGATGATTTAAAGGGCAGACAAGAATTGACAGTGATTATTAATAAAAGCTAGAACTTTGGTGGATGAATATCAACCATGCCTTGTTGAGTGGATTGGTGGAGATTATTATTTGTTGGAAACAGAAACAAATTACGTGCATTATGATTGCAGGTATAGTTTATTTTCCCTGTAAGCTATCTGTGAACAATTTGTACATTATATTTAGTTGTATGCAGAATGCTTCATCTTTTTAACAGGGCTTAGAGAAGTGCATCCAAACACAACCTCTCATCATATCTTTTGACTTGTCTTTAGGTTTGCTGACTGTGGAGTTCTTTCTTCTTGCAATTTGTTCTTTGAATGATTTTCAGATGAAATTAATTTTGTTCATCTTATTTTTCACGTGATGCTATTCTCTCTAAGCAGAGGAACCCGAGTCCTGCATCTTCCACCAATATTCTTGCTTCCAATCTTATTTACAACTCTAGAAATCACGGTGACTTGAGTTCCAGCGGGCAGCTGCAGATGCTATCGACACCGAGCCATAATTTCCCAGACAGACCTGACCAACCAGAATGCCGTTATTTCATGAGCACTGGTACTTGCAAGTATGGATCTGATTGCAAGTACCATCATCCAAAAGAAAGGATTGCACCACCACTTTTTGATAATGGGCTTCCGTCAAGACCTGTAAGTTTTGCGAGATGTCTAATACTCTGTGAAATTTATATTCTTTAAAAGGAATTTAAATTATTTGTCGGTGAATACAAGACAGTGCTGTATGTTATCACAAAACACCATGGACTAAGAGAATTCAAGGCTTTGAAAATTATGAGAGCATTTATACTTTGTTTGTGAATAATGTGGATTACTCTGTAAAATTCGATTCTTATCTTTCTGTTCTTTTCTTTTTTAATTATTGTTTTTACTTGTGCAGGGGCGAACTGCATGTCCAACCTACAGTTCTTATGGACTCTGCAAGTATGGGTCAAGTTGCAAATTCGACCATCCAATTGTGGGATATCCTTATGGTTTGAGCATGGCGCCTCTACCTATGCATGATCCATCTTTCACAACTTATCCAATCATGCAGGCAGCCCATTTGTCTGAAACTTCTCCACCGTCAAAGGTACCCGGTTGGGTTCGAAGTCCAAATGCTGCAAGCAACAAGAATGAGAATTCAGTTACAAAGGTTTCGGATGACCCACCTGAAGAGGGTAGTTCCCCACCACATTTGTCACAGAATTCTTCAGAACCTTCACATGATTAACTCAGTTGAAGTTGGTCAATTTTGTCTTTACTGGATTTTGCTCTTTTTTTTTTTATGATGAATAAAACACAGGTGAAGAAATTGTAACATTTAAGTTATTTTTCTTGGATGCTGCTCACAATTTGCCCATTTTTATCAATTTGGATACAAATTCATTGCCCTCTTGTGGTAATGGAATTTTTGCGTTGTATGTAACAAGCTTCTTGTCTGGTTGCTTTGTAGGATAGGTCATATAGCATGCAATGACAATGCATAAGATTTGCACACCTGAAATGGCAGCAATATGAAATTCGGCTTTTTTTTTCTTCTTTTAGACTTGCAATGTACAAATTGGCTTGAATCCTTCTGGTCTGTCGATGTCTATTGATGTTGGGCTTTTAGACGGTGGCGGGCTTCCCATCATAGCCAATTAAAATTACAAAGACTTTTCCTCCCTGTAATGATAACCGTCATATCATCACTACTTACCAACAGAACGATTTACCAAACCGAGTTTTACTCCTGGCAGTGGCAGGTTATTTATGGCTTTTGTAGACTGATGGGCTCTAACCGACGACCTTTGCGTGCAATGTCACGACTATCGACTGCATTGTCTGTCCTTTCGTAGTGAACCACCCTGGAACGTTAAAAAACTGCTCGTTTTGGACGGCTAACGTGCGCTTTATGTAAAAGCTAGTGATGCCAAACTTATTTTTACAAGTAATTTCATGTGATTCGTCAAGCACTGATGATATTGATGGCAAGCAACAGCTCTGGATGGATGCTTGTGTGAGTATATCGAAGTGTCCCTCAACCTACGAAATCTTACAAAGCGCAACTATTAGCTGTTGAGTTAGAATATTAGATTGAGTGTGGCCTCACCATTTCTTTACATGATATTGGAGTAGGCCTGAGTGTTGATGGTGAGCACTCACGTCTACCTTCTATACATGTTGGGCCTAATATAATCCAATCAATGAGTACGGAATAGTGTAAAAATGAAATTTCACATCTCCTGAGTACTAGCAGTTGGGTAATTGAGTTAATGTATTAGATGAGGGATCCCCTCGTTTGTAACCCGAGTTGCAATAGAAACAAAGAGAATCAATGATATTTTTTTAAATGATGAGAGGGGCTGAGGTTCGAATTTAGGATTAAATATCACATACAACTCTACTCGTTAATTGAGCTATCCTAAATTCGTAAAAATCACCAAATCACTCAAATAATACCTTAATATATATATATATATATACGCCATATTTCTCGTATAGAAATTGTTGTCTAAATTAATATGCAATAAGCCATAGATAATTATCGAACCAATTATATATGCTTAAAATAATTTTTTTAAAAGGAAGTCAAGTGGTGTTTGTGTGTCACCTTGTCAATGGGCTGGTCTTAAAAGTGGCTAGCTAGTCAGTGGTGTGGGGCCCTGGCCCATTACGGTGTGCAGGCCTGATCTTTACGTTACCGTGTGAAATTGCTGCTGGGATTGAAATTACATACGCAGAGCTTATTTATCACACATACTCTCTATCAAACATTTATGAAATGAAATATCAATAATTCAATATATCATTAAAAAAAGTAATGAATATTTTCACAATATTCCCTACGATAATTTATATTGTTTTAAATTATATTTTAACTGCCTGAATATATATATTAATCATAATAAAATAGAATAATGATTATGATATACGATACACGATACACGATTGCCATGAAATTATAAACATGTACATTAGAAATTATAAGGGTAAATGGTACAGAGCCCCCTAAAGTATGACCTAATTGAAAAAAATCCCCAAATTATGAAAAACTGGATATAACCCCCCAGACGTTTGTTGACCGTCTGAGATAACGGTCAACCCACACGTTTAGCTCACTTTTAAAGGGTAAAAGGTACAGAGCCCCTAAAGTATGACCTAATTGAAAAAAACCCCCCAAATTATGAAAAACATGATATAACCCCCCAGTTAGCCACCAGGTTCGTGGTTGATGTGGAACCAAGCAGTCCATCATTGGTTTCACCTCCACAGATTCATCATGCAGTCCACCTCCAGGCAGTCCGCCACCAGATTCACCTCCACATATTCATCTTCATAGTCCACCAGAGAATACTGCACCCTTATTCATGCCAACCAACAATAGGACATGAAGTAATTCTAGATGTATTTTGGACATGTTGTATGCAGACTTTGACTGTTAGTTTAGTCTCACTGTTATTGTTATTGTCATTGTCAATACACTCCTATAGTTTAGTCTAATAACATTTACCCCCCTATGTGGAGGTGAACCTGGTGGCGGACTGCCTGGAGGTAGACTGACATGATGAATCTGTGGAGGTGAAACCAATGATGGACTGCTTGGTTTCACATTAACCACGACCTTGGTGGCTAACTGGGGGGTTATATCCAGTTTTTCATAATATGAGGGTTTTTTTTCAATTAGGTCATACTTTAGGGGATTCTGTACCTTTTACCCTTTAAAAAGTGAGCTAAACGTGTGGGTTGACCGTTATCTCAGACGGTCAACAAACGTCTGGGGGGTTATATCCAGTTTTTCATAATTTGGGGGGTTTTTTTCAATGAAGTCATACTTTAGGGGGCTCTGTACCATTTACCCAAATTATAATCTCATGAAGATAATTTCAATTTTCCTTTCTGGAAATTATGAAATTGTTAAATATAGATATGAGTGATAAAATAATGTCCGATCTTTTGATCGAATTTATTTGTTCCGCATCAAAACAAGTTTGAACATGATTTATATTTCCAAATCTGGATCCAAACAAAACGATTTTGTCCGATTGAATCCAAACATAAAAATATTATCTGATTAATTTTTAGGATCATAATAAGATATAATTATTGTCCAAATTTAAACAAATTTAATTAATATTTTTAAAAATTTAAATAAATTCGAATCCAAATATGAAAGTGACCAAAACTATATTTTATTAAACTTGACCCCTTTTTTTATCAAAAAAAAAAAACTTGACCCGTTTGAAATATTCAATTCATGGTAGATAAAATGACATTTTCGTCTTTTCACATCCCCAACATCACGCCTAAATTAAAACATCACGCCTAAATTAAAAAGCCAAATCATAGAAAGCAGTGAACCGGGCTCACCAGTTCCCCAGAAAGAAGAGAAAAGCAAATCCAGAGGGAGGGAAGAAGCGGAGAACAGAAAAAGAAGAAGAAGAAAACAGTGATTCAGTCAGATAAAGGGTAATCCAAATCATGATCGAGAGACAAAGTTAACATAATCGCTTCCAAAGGAGTGGTGGTGGTGGTTTCCATACCCTAAACTCCATATTCATACCCACCTACCATCCCCGGAAAATCCGAAAACCCCTTATCGGGTTCTGTCATGCGGCGGGGGAAGATAGCCAAGGCGGCGGATCCGGGGGCAGTTCAAACTGCACCGTCTAAGCAGCAACAGCGTCAAACAATCGGGTTCCAGGAAGTCAGATTTAGGGGCGTTAGGAAGCGGCCGTGGGGTCGGTTCGCTGCCGAGATCAGGGACCCGTTGAAGAAGGCACGTGTCTGGCTGGGTACGTTCGACTCGGCTGAGGACGCGGCTCGAGCTTACGATGCCGCAGCTAGGTCTCTACGAGGACCGAAGGCGAAGACTAACTTTCCTTTACCGAATAATCAGACTCAGATTCCTCTGTATCACCAGCATATCGCTGATACCGATTCCGACGCCGTTCAGGTTAACAGGCCGACGAGCAGTGGCATGAGTTCAACTGTGGAGTCGTTTAGTGGACCTAGGGTTTCGAATCCGATGCTTTCGGTAACCCGTGTCGCCCGGAGACCCATACAGCCGGCCTTACCGGAGGATTGTCACAGCGACTGTGATTCGTCTTCCTCCGTTGTGGATGATGCGGATGATTGTTTTGTGCTTTCTTCTTCTTTCCGTCAAGTCCTGCCCTTTGATCTGAACTTGCCTCCTCCGATGGATGACATTGATTTTAGCGGCGATGATCTACAAGCTACCGCTCTCTGCCTCTGATGGTTCGCCCTGAATTAACTGGTCATTTTTTTCTATTTTGTTATAATCTTATGTCTAATTTTCTCTGGAGGATGATTAAAGAATGGATAATTCGGTATCTGGTTGTGGAAGAGCATATGGGTGTTGCATGCATAATCTAATGGTTTTTTTTCTTCTGTATTTTGACATGGTCATGTGATTTGTGGTGTTTCTTCAACATGACGGGATTTGGTTCCTTAAGGAGTTGCTATCTTCTTATTTACAAGATCGTTGTCTTATAAGAAGTTTGTTAGATCTTCTGATCTGATGCATATTTATCCACCTATTGTGTACATTAAAAAACAATTACAGATCGGCTCCTTCCATTGGAATCATTGAGTGTTTGTTCGTGTTGAAAGAGTTAGTCTGCATTGTATTTTACAGATATTGAACGATCGATCTGTTGCAGATCTGATTTGGAAGCCTGAGCTAGTGTTCCTTGATTTCTTTTCTCTGCATTATTACAGGGCTTTATAAAATTTTGTGTTTGGTGTAAGAATCAAACATCTTTAACTTTAAGCATTTGTGTGAGCTGCGGTGTGCGATTAGCACCGAATAAAATGTGAACTTAGATTCAAAGCCAGTGAACAAGATGAGATGGCCACTGTTAATGAGAGGATGAAGAAGAAGTGGGGGCGGTGGGATGTCATGCGTGTTGATAGGATTTGTGATTGAGAACCATTAATTGAACATGTGATGTGGATCCTTTTACCAAGACCTCTCTCTCTCTACCCATAGCCCGAGGCCTGGCAGTGGCACCCTTCCCTAGCTTTCAGTCTTCAAATTTCAACATCACATGCATAGTTGCATACATCAAAGCACATTTTGACCAACACTTCTTTGTTTTTCTAATATATTTTATACCCTGAAAAATAAAAATATGGGACTTTTGAGTTTGAATTTCAATTTAGTTTTTTGTACGCAGGCAACAATCTTTTGGTTGGATTTTACTGCAAGCGAAGGGTATTTGAATTTTACTTTATGCACTGTGTTTACAATTGGGTGCAGCAGTGGGTTTTCCTCCGACCTTAATGATTCCAGAGCTCTTTTTAAGATTTGAGAATATGATCATTTGTATTTACATAATGATCCATCAGTTGTCGTCCACTCCATTATCTATGATCCCTTTTTTGCCCTCCAAGATTCTGTTGGTGCTCTCAGCACTTAATCCCTTTTGACTAGGGATGACAACGGTCAGATATCTTTTCAATAAAAAAATATTAAAATTGTTAATCATTTAATGTATTATATATCAAAATCGTCTAAAAGTCATATAGATTTTCAAAATCGAATACGTTTCATAATCGTTTATCGCGGAGTATCTGTTTATCGTTTAATTTTATCAATATTTTTTATAATTGGTTGAATAAATGTTTTTAAACACGTATACCCTAACTCGAAATTGGAAGAGTGCATCAAAAAAATATTTAAAGATAGAATCTATAATTTTTTTTATTAGTCTAAGATACTAATTAATAATGAAAGATATAATAATACAAATAGATAAAAATAGAAAAATAGTCTAATTTTTAGACGAACTGCATGATAATACTATATTACTCATTCGACATTAACAATAGAATGAAAACAAATAATTGGACTAGTGACTAAGTGATTTAATTAATTAATTAATTTAATTATATTCACTATGAATCCATGTAACATTTATGACGTTATTATGCTCAATTAAATTTCATACTCAATATATATTTATAAACTATGAAAGTCTATAAAAAAAAAATTATACTAGTCGTTAAGTGATTTTTTTATTATGCACATGTAAGGTTCAAATCATTTATCTAACATATTTACTAATATTTTTAAGAATTTACTTGTAATTAATGATAGAGTTGGGTTGGTTACGATTTTGGTCTAGTTTTGGTTTGGGTACCTTAACCTAAACCCAGTATCAAATATCAAAACCGTGACAGGTTTAAAAATAAAAATAAAACCCGTTTTCAAACACTATAAAATCGATTTCCGAATTTTAAATGGATCGAATACCTTACGAAAAATAGACAATTGAGTTTTTTTTGGCATTCTTACTTTTGACCATTAGGTCAGCTATTTAAAACCCCTCTTCAAAGTGCTCCGAGGGTGGCCTACAGTGGAAACTGTAGACAGTACCTGCAGTTTTCATAAGGGCCATCCGATCGCTTCCCGTGTGTGGAATTATGCTAGTTTTGAATCCAAAAAGCAAATCCAATGGCCCTGCAGAAACTGTGGGCAGTTTCTTACTGTGCCCCGCAGTCGCAATATATCATTTTTGCGTCCACAGGCCACGCTGATTTCTTAAAAATTTCTCTTTCGTTATGAAGTAATCTTCTTAAAAAGGTGTAAGAGAGGCGTGGGAGAGGTTTTTTTTTAGCAAGAGGTTTTGGTGCTGAAGTGACTTCTTCAACCTTTGGGCCAGCCAGGGAAGCTCAAAACCAAACCCCGTGCCCTAGTTCTAATTGGGCTTGGGTGTACTCAAAACTGCTGGCCGATCTAAACCTTGTAAGCAGGCCCAATGGATTCCTCCAAAACCAAAATTGTCGGGCCCAAGACATCGATCATTATCACACATAACAGCATAAACCCAAAGACGACAGAGAGAACAGTCGCGAACGAGCCGAAAAGTGAGAGTTCTCTCTCCCAGAAATTTCTTGCTTTGTTCTTCAGCAGTCTTTTTTATTGAATTCATAGAATTCCAAAACTGTCATTTGGGTCAATTCCGCCAAGTGACGAGTAGAATGCGATATGCAGCGGCTGAGAAGTCGAGGAACCTCTCTTTTGGGTTCATTTTCTGTGCCACGGTTGAAGGGGAGAGCAATTAAATCCGCTGCTGCCATTCAAGATACTTTCTTCTTAACCAAGGTATTGTTTTCTATCTTTTGGATCATTTTTCCTAATGGGTATTGTTTTCTTTTATGGATAATAATTTGATAGGTTTTTAAATTTCGATTGTTGTGTACGTTTTTTTTTTCCGGTTATCCGTGTTCTGATTCTCTGTACATTCTCTTATAATTTATTGTTGACATATTTGATTTGTTAGGATATATTTGAGAGGCATAGAGTGGTTTTTACTGTTGGGACTTCAATAGCATCAGTTGCTACAGCATGGGGTGGTGAGTTCATCTTCAGTTTATCCCAATTTGCTTTTCGATCTTCTATAGACCTTGTCTTTGCTTAAATTTTTTCGACTTTCGGACATCATGATAATATTTAAGTGAAAGTATAAGTGTACCATGGATGTCAATATGGAAATGAAATGACAAAAGGGAATCATCTCGGCTCAATGTTTAGTCATTACTGAGAAATTGGTACTTTTGAGATATCAATGCAAGCAACATGCATATCAAACTCATTTGTTTTAATGATTGAATTGGGAAGAGTTGGTTTCTCACGAGGCATGAAATTGCCTTGAACATGTAATCTGTTGCTTGTTGGCAAAATCCAAATTATACCCGAAGTTCAGTGAATGAAATGGAATGGACAGCTTTGAGTTTGTCAAGGAAAGTTTATGGAGTCAAGGATGAAGGAACCTGATTTGTTACAATGAATATATGGCCCTGTGGTTACTACAAATATTTTACTTTGAGTTGCAAAGTTGTCTGGAGTCTGGACTCTCGATTAGGTTCATTATTTACTTATCTCCCTGTACTCCAATCCCGACCATACTTCTCTACATGATTACTTTCGGAGTTATGCAAAAAAAGAATAGGCACCGAAGATAATAAATAAATGGCACAGGTTACTCTTAAGGATTACCTTAACTCTGATGTTTGCCTGCAGGTTTGTTTTGAAAAGTAAGTTCTTTTCTTTGAAGTTGTGATAATTGACTACTTCATTGGATTCTCAGGATTCAAGCCTAATTGTAAATATGCTTGAATGGTTCTGCAGGATATTCTTTACGTCATCTTCATGATACAAAAGTTGATCAAAGGCTTGAAACAATTGAAAAAGTTGTGAGTGTTATTACATTTTTTCCCTTATGGCTATTGAATCTTTTTTATTCTTTCAAGTAATCATATGTATCATCCAGTGTGGAGTATTTTAGATGCTTTAGCTATACATGAGAGTGCCCTCCTTCATCTGCTATATTTTCAGTGTTGTTTGTTTTATTGACTGTACTGCCTTTCGTTTTTGGCAGTTGAAAAACAATGAACATGTGAACCATGCAGAATTCAAGAAGCTTGTTGATTCAGGAAGCTCCAGTACTGCTGCTTGTATTGCTACTGCCGGGACCACATTGGTTATCGGGTTTGTTTCATGCTGTTAATCTGGTCTTATCATTACTTTTAGTTTCTCTTTTTTCTGAATATCGTTGCTCTCAAGAACTTGAAGTCATCATTTCATAAACTATGGGGCACTATTGGTGTGTGCAACAAGTGTACTGTACTTTGAATTGTGACCTGTTAAATTACATGCTGCCTACTGGGAATAAAAAGAAAAGGAAGAAGAATAATAAAGAGAAATGATGGATACTTTCTCAAAAAAGGTGCTAAAAAAACATGTGATCAAAATACAATTCAAAAGATTGTGCGGTTGTTAAGATCTCACAATTGCAGAACTCCGTGTGAAATCAAAAGCTAATCCTTATTTTAGGTTTGGATCATAGATTGATGAGGAAACAGGTTATTGTTATTTGTTGTTGTTACCTCAGCTATTAATGACACTAATTAAATCAAGGGTATGCATTCTTTATGACACGTGACATCTAGCCAAGCTTGCACCTAATGATACTTAAGTTTACTCCACTTCTACATTTTGGTTTTTCTCCAGTTATTAGGACATCTTTACAAGCGCAAAAGGTTTGCTAGAGGCCCAAAGCCTGAGGGAGCTTGGCCTTCAGTAAATAAGTTGTCTTAGCTTGACATTGTCTTTGTTATGCCCCCACATGTAGCGAAAACCATATTTGTACTTATTGATTGTCTAGTCCGTCATTGGGACGCCTGACTAATCAGAGAAAGGAATGTATGGCTGAATTGAGGGCCATGCATAGGTTAGCACAAAATTACTATGAAGGTTAAGAAAAAGTATATACTGGTGGAAAGGCTGAGGTGGGCAGTCGACATTTAATGGAAACTCTTAGTAAAATGGCTACAGTTGCAATTCGCAGCTGTAGCACTAACCACCTGTGGTATTTCTAGGAGCAAAAAACTCTATAATTATTTATAAAAAAATAAAAAATAAAAGCAATTCCAACTTGAAATATTTCAAAATTGCTAATTGTCCTTTGGAATGCAGGTATGCCTTGGGATGGCGAGGTGGAAGTTGGTATGCGAATAGAAAGTTCAGACAGGAGCAGATGAAATTGCTGGGGCAAATAAACCCTAAAAGATGGCAATTATTAGGAAAAATAAAGCCCAAGGTGTGGCAGTTCCAGCTTCTTAGAAGATCTTTGGCAAGATCTAGAGGATCAGAAGGTGCAGCAAAAACATCTGAGAAAGTGGTGAAGGATGCTCCTAGCACACGAAATTCTGGAGAAGCCCGTCAGTCTTGTTGATACAAAACAGCTGTTCCCATACCCTCTTTTTATTTTCTATAAAATCACGTAAAAGAGCAAAAAATAAACCAGCAATATATTCATCGCAAGGAATCTAATGTACTGAAGTTTTCTTAATTGTTTATGAGGGATTTTTCTCAATGATCTTTCCCTCATGTTTAGTTCTTGCTAAATGGACGTGATTGTGAATTCTCCGAATTTTTTTCTAGTGTACTTTTTCATTTTCCTGAATGGAACCTGCACCGACAGAGGATCTATATTAGCTGCTTGCATGTGTAAGAAGTTTCATTTCTACGGCAGCTAAGTGCGAGAAAATTTTGCATGCGTAGTGTATACTGAGAACTGAAGTTTATATATATATATATATATATATTGGGTTTTTTCTTTCATGCTACCAGGATATCATGGAAACAAGTTGAAGATTCTGCTTCATCAGTGACATCCATCAACGTTTGTTAAGTTTTTATGTACGTACTGGTGAAGCCTTTGAAAAGGGAGGAAGAAGTGCCCCATAAGGAGGTCGTTTGCTAAGCATTACATGGCCTGATTGAAGAAATAACTCCATGCATCAAATAATGGCTGTCAGCTTTATTTACTGTTTAGAGACTCCATGCCATAGTTTCCATTCTTCCGAGAGCTTTTCTGCTACTCGTATCGTTCACTTGGAAAGAAAAAAAATAGATTTTCACTTTTCAACTATTAAGCCGGGGATTGATTGCTGCCGTGACAGATTTTCATAGAACATTTCTGGGTTCTGTTGGAGGAATTTTTGTAGAGGGTGACTCCTACTTGTTTTGATATAACTTGAAATGTTGAAGATTTTGTTGGTTGGATTAGATGACTTGACCAAATAAATCAGAATATCTTGGGCGTCCTGTCCTAACATGCCCATCAAGTCTGTTTTTAGCTTTCTAATTGGATTAGAGACATTTTGCCGGAAAGGTATAGTAATGACAAAAACCGTGCCAGAAACGAAACGAAACTCATATAACTAATGGGAGTATGGGACCAAACAATACAAGTTGGGTTTGTTCTAACAATCAACACGAACTAACAAACTCATAGAAGTTAGAACTCAGTTTTGTTCCTATGTGGGTCATATTTCGCCTTAAATATGCAGAACGATAAGAAGTTATTGCAGTTGGTACTAACCAAATCGATTCTGATGGCTAACATTATTTCAATTACTGCAATTCTAGTGATCTTTCTGTGTGTGGCAGCGGCAGCTGCGTCGAGGTCACTAGTTGGTCTGGATGGAATGTCTGTGGCAGTTAATGATGGTATTTGCAAGTCAATGGTGGTGTCACAAGGCTATGACTGCCATGAACACACAGTTTGTGACTCTTACCATCATATCTACAATGCTGATTTTCATTTACAATCTCAGTTGTTAAAACTTGTGTGTTGAGTTTCAGATAACAACAAAGGATGGTTACATTCTTAGCATGCAACATATTCCGTCTGGACGGTCTGGTAAGAAAGCAGACAAGCCACCAGTTCTACTGCAACATGGCCTTTTGATGGTCTGTAAATGTGTACATGAGAAAAACAACATTGTTTACATTATATTTTAGTTGGTAAAAATCTGATCATGACGGTATTTTCTTATGACAGGATGCATGTACATGGGTGTTAAACTCTCCTCAAGAATCTTTGGCATTCATATTAGCAGATAATGGGTTTGATGTATGGCTTGCCAATACTCGAGGCACGAAATATAGTCGTGGACACACATCTCTTACTCCTAACGATCCGGTTCTTCTCTTCAATCTATCCATTCTAGTCATTTTCATTAATTATGTACCCTATTAGGAATTCTAAATTTCTAGTTGGTATTATCTCTGCAGGCTTACTGGTATTGGTCATGGGACGAGTTAGCTGCTTATGATCTTTCATCTTCAGTCCAGTTTGTGTATAATCAGACTGCAGGGCAGAAACTTCACTATGTTGGGCATTCCTTGGTCAGTACATCCAACTAAGTTCATCATTTAATCTAAGATTTTGCAAGTGATACTGAGTTTAATAATTTGGATTGCAGGGCACACTGATTGCTTTGGCTGCGTTTTCACAAGATCAAACTGTGAACATTTTAAGATCGGCTGCTTTGCTTAGCCCGATTGCTCACTTAGGACAGATGCCTTCATTGCTTGCAAGAGCTGCTGCTGAAGCATTTATAGGAGAAGTAAAAAAACAAATCAATCCACACAACCACAGATAGTGAATCTTGGACACAATCTGCTGACCTTAATTTTTTTTAACAGGCCTTGTACTGGTTGGGAATCCGCGAATTTGCTCCGGGAGGGTGAGAGAATTGAGAAGTCACCTTATAGCACTTCTCTGGCATGAATCATATAGTTTATCTGATAAGTGCACTTTCTTATGCCAACAGTGAGGCTGTAGCCAAACTACTGCAAGATATATGCAACACACCAGGGGCCAATTGCAGTGATTTGATGTCATCTTTCACAGGTGCCTATTAGGCTTCCATGCTTATTATTACAACCTTAATACGGACTTTTTTTTTATTACTAATTTATACTTTTGCAATCATTGTTCACAGGTCCAAATTGCTGTGTGAATTCTTCTATGACAAACAATTTTCTTAAACATGAACCTCAATCGACCGCAACGAAGAACATGATCCACCTCGCACAGAGTATGAAATTGCTTCTGCATAAACATCAATTTGGTAAACATAGTGAAGTTATTTGGACCAAAATTAATGTCTTTTGCTTGCTTTTTTTTTCCTCTGTTATGTGTAGTGATTAGAGAGGGAACCGTGGCGATGTACGATTATGGTAACACTGACCAGAACATGGAACAATACGGGCAGCCGAATCCTCCATTGTACAATATGACAAGCATACCAAATGACTTTCCTCTCTACTTCGGCTATGGAGGGAAGGACATGCTTTCTGATGTTAAGGATGTGCATGTTTTGTTAGACAGT
Source organism: Euonymus europaeus (assembly GCA_963580455.1). Lineage (NCBI taxonomy): Eukaryota > Viridiplantae > Streptophyta > Magnoliopsida > Celastrales > Celastraceae > Euonymus > Euonymus europaeus. The sequence continues at coordinate 3,486,826 of OY756964.1, forward strand.
CTTAAAAGCCATGAGAGTGACAAGATGGTGGCGCAATTCCAGGCGGACTACGCCCACGCAGATTTTGTTTTTGGTGTGAATGCTAATCAGGTTGTGTACAATCCTCTAATGGCATTCTTTAAGCTAAATTGAGCTTGATAAGTACTCGGCTTAGAACATGTAAGAGCATGTGCATATATGTGATCATTTTGTTGGATTGGAGCCTTAGTTGTCTTTGTCTTGTTCTTAGTAATATTTTCAAATCCAAAGCGAAAATTGAACTCAGGATCTCTCAAGTCCACGCACCCACCTACAATGGTGGGCATGGAGCACAAAGTGCACCACAATGGTACACTTTTCTTGTCTCAAATTTATTGACACCAACATGGAGGCATGGTGTTTGTCATGCCTCTATGTTTGCTCTCCACATAGATTCCACACATTAACGGATTCATATTTGACACTAAACTTAATATTGGGTCTCAATTCTATTACACCAAAAATAAAGTCAATAAATTTTCACCATTGTACTAATATATTTTGTTGTCTCAACCATATCAACAAACACGTCTGTCAATACACCTACATCCGCAAAGCACAAATCCATATACATTATTCCTTTCACATTTTGTTGTAGCCAATAATATTGTTGGTCTCCATCTCTTTCCCAACAAAACTCGATCACTTGAATTATATAACCACACCAAAATCAACATTAAGTCCCACCTCTATTATAAAAAGTCAAGTCACATATTCAATCAAATTTAACAAAAAAACTCTCAATATAATCACATTAATAAAAAATAAATTCATATACATTATCCATTTTCCATTAACATTGCACCATCACAAGTGGTCAACTATTAACATATTAGATACCGAACTTTCATATCTTACAGAATTCTCTCATTTTAGAAGGCTATATTCTGAAATCATTAATGCAACATATTGTATTACACGTTTATCTTCTTTTTCCAAATATCCATAAACCCGAATCGGCCATCAGTATGCTAGATGGGCAAACCAGTTTAATGGAGTATTTTTTTTCCCTCTCAATTTACCATGTTGGCTTTCTCCATTTTTACATATGCAGCCATTCAGAATTGGTAAAATACAATGCAAAAGTTGTTAGAGAAACCCAATTACTGTGATTGAATAAATTCTTGGATATCTTGACAACTATATAAGTGGTTGACTTTAATTTCCAGTTGTAAAATGGTTAATTCTCTCATAATGCTAAAGAAGGGATAATAAGTTTCCATAGTAACCATGGATTAAAGGTGGCAGATTGTATAACCTCCATATCTTGTATTATTATTATTCATCTAAACTAATACACAACAAATGATATTTATTTTCTCCAATTTAAGTAAAATATGAGGCATTAGTCCTATAAGTACTACGCACTTCCACTCAACAATCACCAATACAAACCAAGAAAAACATTGGGTTTTTGTGTGTGTCAACCTTCCAATTCTCCCTCAAACTTGGCAAAATGGTGATGAAGAAGCAGAGCTTGGGCCGTCAAAAGATCGCGATCGCTAAGATATCGAAGAAAAATCATCTACAAGTCACTTTCACTAAGCGTCGCGCCGGACTTTTTAAGAAGGCTAGTGAGCTTTGCACACTCTGTGGTGTAGAGATTGCCATAATAGTATTTTCACCAGCTACCAAGGCCTTCTCTTTTGGCCATCCGGAAGTTGAATCAATCATGAATCGATTTCATTCCGGAAACTCGACACCGGATTCTGGCACACACCAACTTCTTGAGGCTTATCGAAATGTTAATGTTCGTGAGCTCAATATACAACTGAATCAACTACTTAATCAACTGGAAATTGAGAGAAAAAGAGGAGAAAAGCTTGATCAAATTAGAAAAGTTAGTCAGAGCCAGTGCTGGTGGGAGACCCCTATTGAAAAGCTTGGATTCCGAGAGTTGGAGCAATTGAAGATTGCTATGGTGGAGCTAAAGAAGAATGTGACAAGACAGGTCAACAAGATTTTGGTCGAGTCTACACTCCCATCACCATTTTTGAGTGTGAATGTTGTGGGACATGTCGGTGCTTATGAGACCAAACCAAAGGACTTGAATTGGTTCAACCATGTCTCATGCCTATAATCCTGCTTATGGACACAATATTTATAAGCTCAAATTTCCAAAAAATTTCCAAGGCTAGTTCCTCGCTAGTTTGTCCAAAAAAAGGAAGGGAAAAAAAACTAGTTTCTCACTAGTAATTACTGGCTTTTAATTGTATTTTCAGCTTTAATTATTGTTATTTTTGAGTAATAATTATGAGTTTGCAAATAATCCGTTATGAGTTAGCTTAATAAGAGTAATTTAACATAGCTAGCAATAATTAATGAGAATCATTGTCATAACTCAGTCATAAAGAAAAATCAATATTTATTTTTATTAATTATGAATACTAATCAAATTTCCATAAATAATAAACTAGAAATAAAAAATCTTAATTGTTTTTTGGGTCGAAACTACATCCTCTCGTAGGGCTTTGTATACTATCTCAATTTATAATTTTGTTATTAAGGGTCTACTTGGATTAGGAGTTTTGAGGGTTAAGTAGGGAGGGTTAAATGAGCTAGTGATTATAAACATTGTTTGATTTTAAATTAGGAGAGGTTAGGAGGGTAGTGTAGGGGATAAATTATACCCTACTCTATTATCATTAGGTGATAATTGTAACAATTGATTTGGCCATTTGGAGAGTAAAGTAGGGATAAATTATTTTAAATGTTTAAATTTTTCACACTACCATATGCTGTAAATCCTTGTATGGATGGCTGAGGACTGAGCCAAATCATATGTAGGTAATCATCCATCAACCAGGGAAGATAATAAAGAGTTCAAGGTTTGGCTTTTTTGCTTCAGTACCTCTCATTTTGTTTCTAGTGCTCTCTTGTAGTTTTGACTGGGATGAATTTCAAACGTTGTAAGGGCTTTTGAAATCGAGGACAATTTTAACGAAGCTATTGATGCCTCCTTCAAAGTCTTTGCTCCTCATGGAGTTGGTATGTATTTTTGAAGCAACCCTTTTGTTGGGGATAAAATTTCAGGAGTGTCATATCATAATAAATTTAACAATGGCCGAAATTAGTCCAAAAGTACATAAATTCTGTGGTCCTCCGCATGGATTTATATTCCACATGCATCCCTTTTGAATTTTGGCCTCTATTTACAATGCCGTTTGGTTTAATAGTTCAGATTAGATAGTTAATGATGAAAGCAGTGAGGTTAATGCGAGTTCATCTGATTTTTGGGTGATGGTGTTTTCTTTTAAGGTTGGTAACTGGTAACTTGCCTAATTAACAATCTCCGATTTGTCTGCTTTAGGTTGATGTGGTTTAACAGTAGTGCTCTAATTTGGATGCTGATGGATCGTCTGTCCCCATAAGCTTGTCATGTCCAACTCTCAATACAAGATTGAAGCACAAAAGCTTTCAAGGGCCAAGAATCTCACTTCAAAACTTTCAGAAACAGATGGCTGCACTAATGATGTTCTCTGTTGAACGAATTTGTATGTGGGTTGCACCCCTTGATGGCAATTCCTTTCCCTGCTTAAGATATTAGAAAATTCTAACTATCAAGAGATTTGAAATGGGTGTTATCCTTGGGATATGCGTTTGTCCGTATTCTTAATTAGCTATATGCATAAGTTTTGATCTTAAATTGAGATATTGTTTGGGATTGCTTCTGTGCATAAATTCTTGAATCTGAGATTTGCTTGTGGACAAGGACATTCTGTAAAGTTGAGAATTTGTTACAGTAGATAGATGTTGCAGAGGTAGAGAGAGAGAGAGAGAAGTAGTATAATCAAATATTTGATTAACTCATGTTCATTACAAGATACAAGAATGATATTTATACAGAATCTATACAACGGTAACATGATTTGACACAAGCTGTGATCTTGCAGGTTATCGTTGAAGAACACGAAGAGAAGAGACGGAAGCAATTTGAAGAAGAAGGAGACTGATTTGAAATCAGGCTAAACCAGAGAAACGAGCCCAAAGGTAAGGCCCAAAAATAGGCCCTAGACTCCTTAATAACTAAAAAGATGATCCATGCCTTCTATGACAAAGACCCAGCCCAAGACCATGTCAGGCTTCTTCTTCTCCAACAGAGTTCACGTTTCTTCTTCTCCGGTGATTCTACATGCGATATCTTCTCTCTAACATCCCCCCGCAAGCTGGGCATCACAAATGTTCAGCTTGGAAAGATGCTTTCGGAGACTGAGAATCGAGATCCCCTTGGTAAGTAAATCTCCTGGCTGATCTGAAGTATTGGTGTGTTGTAATTTTATAATTCCTTTAGCCACTTTGTCTCTGGTAAAATGACAATCCAAGTCGATGTGCTTGGTTCTTTCGTGAAAAACTGGGTTACTGGCAATGTGTATTGCAGCCTGATTGTCACAGTATAACTCCATTGGATATGGCAGATATAGTTGTAGTTCTTGAAATAGGTTGCCAATCCATTGAAGTTCTGAAACAGTGACTGCCATCGCCCTGTATTCTACTTCAGCAGATGATTTTGAAATCACCTTTTGTTTCTTAGATTTCCAGGATATTAGTGAGTCTCCCAATTTGATGCAGAATCCTGCAACTGATTTTCTTGTGTCAACACAAGAGGCCCAGTCTGAATCACAATAAGCTCTCACCTGTAGAGTGTTAGTAGCAGGATAATACAACCGTAGTGCATAAGTGGCTTTAATATACCTAAGAACTCGATGTGCTCCTTGTAAATGCAATTCAGTAGGAGTGTTCATAAATTGTGCTAGGGTATTTATAGCATAACTCAAATCTGGTCTTGTTATGGTAATATACATTAATTTTCCTATAATCCGTCTGTATTCAGTAGGGTCAGGTAGAGGTTCACCTGATTGAGCAGTCATTTTCAGGTTTATATCCACTGGTGAATTTACTGATTTGCAATCAATAAAACCAGTTTCTTTGAGTAAATCAATAGCATATTTTCGTTGGTTAATCAAGTAACCAGAAGTAGATTTGCTAACTTCTAAGCCTAGAAAATAGGTCAAACTTCCTAAATCTTTGATTTTCAAACATGAACCAATATAGTTCTTAATGTCTATAATAAGATTTAGATCAGTCCCACCTATGGCCATATCATCAACATACAAGAGGAGCATAATTAGGTTATTGTTTCTCCTAAAGTAGAATAAAGAGTAGTCTGCTCTGCTTTGTTTAAAACCATATTGTATTAAAGCCTTTTTGCATTTTGAATTCCATTGTCTAGAGGCTTGTTTCAAACCATATAAAGATTTGTTTAGTTTGCAAACTAAACCTCTATGTCCTTTATCATACCCAGGTGGTAATCTCATAAATACTTCCTCATCCAACTCTCCATTTAGAAAAGCATTATGCACATCTAAATGGTGCACATGCCATCTGTTTATGCTAGCTAAGGCAAAAAATATTCTAACTGTAGTTATTTTAATTACTGGAGCAAAAGTTTGATTGTAGTCAAAGCCTTCCCTTTGACTGTAACCTAAAGCAACCAATCTTGCTTTGTATCTTTCTATTGTTCCATTTGGATTACATTTAATTTTATAAACCCATTTTGAGCCTATGGATTTTCTATCCTTAGGTAGATCTACTAAATCCCAAGTTTGGTTTGCTATAAGAGCTCCCATTTCATTATCCATTGCTTGTTTCCAATTGTTATCCTTCACTGCTTCAGTGTATCTAGTAGGCTCTGTATGTGTGCTAATAGTAGCAAGAAAAGATGCATGTGAAGTAGAAAAATTGGTCATACTAACACTTTTGCAATGATCTGTAAATTTCAGATCAGAACAAGGCAAACTCACTGAATTACAGTTATAATCTTTCAAATAACTTGGTGGTTTTCTGCTTCTTTTATTTGAAACTGTCTCAGAAGTATTGAGTTGTGTCATGCTCTCAGCATTAGTATCCTCAATATTGTCATGTTCAGAACACAAATCTATAGTTTCTGAGTCATTTTTTTTTAAATAAGGAAATATTTGTTCCTGAAAGAAAACATCTCTGCTTATAAATATTTCTTTACTCTCTAAATCCATTACTCTATATCCTTTGACTCCAATTGGATATCCCAGAAAAACACAAGCTTTTCCTCTAGAGTCAAATTTTGATGCTATAGGCTTATTTATTTTAGCTATGCAAAAACATCCAAAACTCTTCAGTTCTGTATAATCAAAAGACCTCTTAAAAAGAATATCATATGGAGTTTTATTGTCCAGAACAGATGTTGGTAGTCTATTTATTAAAAATGCTGCTGTTTGAATACAAAAACTCCAATATTCTTCAATAAGTCCAGATTGTAATCTTAGGGATCTAGCCACATTTAAAAGGTGTTGGTGCTTCCTTTCAACTACTCCATTCTGCTGGGGTGTATAAACACAAGTTCTTTGATGTATTATTCCATGCTTAGAGTAAAAATAGTTTGCCTGAAATTCAACCCCATTGTCTGACCTAATGACTTTTGTTCTTCTCCCAAATTGTGTCAATATATATACCACAAATCTTTCTATATTTTGTCTAGTTTCAGATTTATTTTGCATCATATACACCCATGTTGTTCTGGAAAAATCATCCACCACTGTTAAAAAATACCTATATCCATCAATAGATTCCACATGGCTAGGTCTAGGGATGGCAACGGGGCGGGGCGGGGCCGGGTATGCTCTCCCCATCCCCGAACCCGAACTCCATCCCCGCCCCCATCCCCGAACCCGAACCCGATTTTTGGAGTTTGGGGAATCCCCGAACCCGAACCCGACGGGGACGGGTATCACCCGAACCCGAACCCATCCCCGAACCCCAAAAATACTACAATATTATATGTATTTGTATTATATGTATATACATGTATGTGTTAGTATGTATGTATTATATATATATATGTCATATGTATGTCAATATATATATATATGTGTATGTTTGTCAATGTATATATATATGTGTGTATATATGTATGTCAATGTATGTATATATATGTGTGTATTAATCTATTAGATATATGTAATATATATATAAATAATATATGTATTATATATATATTTAAATAAAATATTAAAAAAAGTTCGGGTCGGGTTCGGGGCCGGGTAAGGTATTACCATACCCTACCCGTCCCCGGGCAGTGGGGTTCGGGTGGCACCCGAACCCGAAATTTCGGGTCCCCAACCCGAAATTTCGGGTCGGGTACCCGCGGGGCCCCGAACCCGCGGGGAATTTTGCCATCCCTAGCTAGGTCCTCATATATCCATATGTAATAAGTCAAAACACTCTTTAGAAGTAGAAGAACTTAATCCAAAAGGTTTCCTTTTTATTTTACTGAATGAACACACATTACAATCCTTAATACCATTCAGACTTGATGGCAGCAATCTAGATACATTGGATGAAGGGTGGCCTAGCCTATAATGCCACACCTTAGCACTAACAAAATTTATCTTATGTTTATCTACTGCCTTCTCTTCTACTGGTGGACATCTTCTTATACCCGTGTCCATTAGGTAAAGTCCTTCATGCAAAATTCCCATTCCATTCCTCTTGTAAGTGCCTAACTCCTGCATTATGCATCTGTCATTCATAAAGCTTAGAAAAATATTATTATCCTTTGTTAACTTACTTACTGATATCAAGTTAAAAGAAAACTTAGGCACACATAAAACATCTTTTAACACTAATTTATCTCCTAATTTTACAGAACCAATGTGTGTAATCGGTAGCTTACTACCATCTGGTAGTGTCACTGTAGAATTAATCACAGGAGCATGTGATTCAATCAATTGTGTGTCACAAACAATGTGGTTTGTGGCACCACTATCTATAATCCATTTATGCAAGTTTTGGTTAAAAATCTTACCCCCTGTTGCAGCATTGACAGTAGTAGCTTGATTTACTGAAGTAGAGGCATGTTCTTCATTGTTCATCGTGTTATTGATGAAGGAGACAATCTCCAGTAATTTATCGTCAGATAAATTCATGCTCTGTCCTCCTCCAGTATTAGATGCCACTTGATTTGCACTAAGCTGCTTGCTTTGATACCCACCATTGTTAAACTTCTGCCTTTTTGGATTTCCTTCTGGAAAACCCACCAGTTTGTAGCATTGTTCAACACTGTGGTTATTTCTCTTACAATATTTGCAGAATAATGTCTCTTTCTTCATTTGTGGTGGTTTGTATACCCTTGTATTGTTTCCTTTCTGTGTGCCACCATTGTTTCCTTGAAATGTCATAGCCATGGAATCTTGAACAATTTGAGTTTCTTTAGACATATTGAGCTGAGTTTCTTCCTCCTTGATTAATCCCAATGCCTTGTTGATCTCTGGTAAAGGCTCCATCATCCAAATCTGTCTGCTTAATGCTCGATAGACATCATTCAACCCCATTAAGAACTGAGTTAACATTTCCCTGTGGCGTTTAACTTGTGACTTACTGCATCCACACCTCCCTGCCTCATCTAGCTGATCATATTGCTCCCATAGTGACTTCAACCTTGTGTAGTATTCCATCACAGTGGAGTTGTCTTGCTTGATGCAATATAGTTGTTTAGAAATTTCAAAGAATCGTGCCCCATTGAAAGAGGAAAACCTGTCTTTAATGTCCATCCACAACTCATAAGCAGTTTCTTTATCTGACATGCTAGCCAATACCTTTTCAGATATGCTATTTCTAATCCAAGTTTGGATAATACAATCACAACTGGTCCAGGCAACAAAATTTGCATCATCTTCATGTGGCATTTTTAAGCATCCATCAATGAAGCCTACTTTATTTCTTGTTTTCAATGCTTTGATTGTGCGCTGGCTCCACATTGTGTAATTGTCTCCAGTGAGCTTGAATGTGATCAAGCTATTTGTTGTGAGATCTCCTGGTAGGATAGTGTATGGGTTGAGCAGTGTATTTTGTGAAACAATGCCTCCATAGTTGGATACAGCAGCTGGTCTTTCAATGTTCATCTCAGCATCATTCGCTGGGATCACGTTTTCTGTCTCCATTGATGGAGCTGTATTGGCAGCAGAAGTTGATCTGGTGTTTACCATCGCGGCTCCGATACCATGAAAAGTTGAGAATTTGTTACAGTAGATAGATGTTGCAGAGGTAGAGAGAGAGAGAGAGAAGTAGTATAATCAAATATTTGATTAACTCATGTTCATTACAAGATACAAGAATGATATTTATACAGAATCTATACAACGGTAACATGATTTGACACAAGCTGTGATCTTGCAGGTTACCATTGAAGAACACGAAGAGAAGAGACGGAAGCAATTTGAAGAAGAAGGAGACTGATTTGAAATCAGGCTGAACCAGAGAAACGAGCCCAAAGGTAAGGCCCAAAAATAGGCCCTAGACTCCTTAATAACTAAACAGATGATCCATGCCTTCTATGACAAAGACCCAGCCCAAGACCATGTCAGGCTTCTTCTTCTCCAACAGAGTTCACGTTTCTTCTTCTCCGGCGATTCTACATGCGATATCTTCTCTCTAACACATTCTTCGAGTTTTTTTTCTTCCAGTTTATTAGATGTTCAAAATCCGTTTCTGGTGCATCTAGGATTGAAAAGGTAACTAATATTTAAACATTTTTATCATATTCATTGTGACATCTCCGTTGATACATCTTTAGGCTTTATGTAAATTTGCAAAAGATATATCAGGCTAAGCCTAAGGCTCAGGCTGGCTTTAGAGCTATGGAGCAATGGGTTAAGATATATTGAAGAAAATTGGTAGAGATCCAGCCAGCGTCTCGAAGGCCACAATCAAAAGTTTCTGGCAAAACGCAAGAAAACCCATAGTCGAAGTCAATCTTTTCCTGAAATTCTCAACTTTCTGCATTAGAGCAGTGGCATCTCTAGTTGACGTGTCAACGATAAGGTAACGACTTTTTGTTTGCTTTATATCTTCAATCAGAGCCGACCTTAGCACTGACCAAGCATATTTATTTGCTTGTATTCAGTTTTGTTAAGGAAATCCATCATGTAAAGAGAGACAAACTGTCTCATCGTCTGAAGCCCTCTTTGCAGTGACAAAACGAAATAGAAGATTTATATTATTTTGTGGCCAAGCCGTTTCATAAAAAAAAACGAAATAGAGGATCCTTTTGGAATGCTTCCCATGTCGATCACGTGGTTTGTTTGGAAAGACATAATTATAGATATTTTTACTCTCAAGGAGTTCCCTTCTCAAATGTTCACTGGTAATTGTTTTGGTCATGTTAATTTTTTGTCTCTTATTTTATCAATCTTCTTCAAGCAGCTAAATTGGAACCATAAGTAATAATTCAGTAGAAGAGAAACTGCTGTGAGGATCAAAACCCACACATTAACCAAAAGAACAACAAAGAAAAAGCAACTACATAATGCACATGCTTTTTTCCTTATGATAAAAGACATAATTTCAGGCATATAACTATCTTGTCAAGAAAGTAGTAGTTCATCAAACTAATAAGGCCAGAGATAGTTTCACAAATCACAAAGATTATTTTACCTTTTGATCTGTTAACTTGTCCATAAAAAGTTCAGATGCAGGGACAAATTTACTACTGCCAAGAATGGGCTCGAAAGCACTCTCAAATTTGGGCAAAAAATTACCAAATATAATACTAAATAGCCAAATCCCAAAATAATCCCACTTATTTTTAATACAAACGAACCCCTATGAAGCTTAGAACACTTAAAAGAGGCAAACGAGTGTCTCCCTCCTCACCATATGATAGATTCACACCTAAATAACAACTGAAAATTAAAACCAGGAGTACTGAAATAGAAATCACAGTAGAAACCCTAGCAATTCGAGGAGCTAGAAACCTCAGATGGTTTAGTTATTACTGAATAAAATATATGTATGTTACCTCAGTTGAAGATCAGCAACAAGTGAGGCATCGCCCAACCTGCTCATGCCCAGTACCTATACCAAGAAATCCAAATTTCAGAAGCCATTCACACATACCAAAAAAAAATTGAGTAACTCTATCCCATAAACAATGTTAACCAAGGGAATCATGCACTATACAGTTGAGTATACACCACAAATTTCTTCTCAAGGTAGTGATTGGGTAACCAAAGCATGATTTTTTTGCACACACAGGTTTTAACACCTCACCTGAGCTTGGAAGGTTTTAATTTGACCCTCAACATCTTTTGGCTCAAAGGTAATATAGCAGAGGATACCTTGGATAACCGTTGCGGTAAGATTCACAAGCCTCGCGAACTCAAAATTCGCATACTACAATGATTAAGCCACTCCTTAAATGTTTGATGATGATGAAAAAATCTTGAGAGAAAAAACTACAAAACGATCTTCACATTTTATTGCCAACTCTGTCAGAGAGGAGTGACCCACGTCCACGTGCGACAACGATCATTAATAAGTGCAGGTTTAATCATACCATACGACAAGTACCGACCTACGTCTGGGACATCAAAAACCCCGTTCATCAAAGAAAACACCCGTAAATTACAAAAGCAGTGGCGTATGCATGAATTTTGAGAAGACAACCACGTCCTCGTCATTTTTGCCTTTCTTCTTTTGGTGGACGCCACATTTTAGGTTTTACAAAGAAACTTTGTAACACGTGAATAGAAGAATCGAAACTCCTTTTGTGCAGTGATATGTCTTTTGAACAAGTTGTTTAACTCCTAAAACAACTACACGTGACCTTTGGCATGAAATTTAATAAATGAAGACGTCATAACTCCTCAACTTGAAGGGTCATAATATGTGTTAAAATTACAAAATGAAATTAATTGCCCCATCTAAAAATAAAGTCCTTAAAAAATACAAAATCAAAGTTTCAACCACATTAAAATGTACGACTGTTCGAATAATTGTTGAAATAATTTAAAATTTTCATCAAAAAATTTAAACGAAGCAAGTCCAAAATTAAGACGACTTGATTATATTATTTAAAATTGTTTAAATTCTGTTTTTTTTTAAATAATTATTAATCAACTATGATTTTTTTTTTAAATATCATATATGGTACTTACTCCCAAGTTGTAGCTTTTAGAACAATATAAACAGTTCAAATACAAAAATAAATTTGGGAGTAAACTACTTCACTGTATGTTAGAACCTAAGCAACAATCAAAAATTCATTTTTGTAAAAAAAACAAATAACAATTGTTGTTTTAAACAACAACATATATTAAGAATAGCCCAAACAAATGTATCTTGACTACAAAAATCTAAGCTTATGTATAAGATCTAAAAATAATAATTATAAAAATTGTCTGTAAAAAAAGGTAATACAAAATCCTTATAAAATCATACTCAATCAAATGTACAAAAAAAAAAGTTGATTAATATATTAATATTATACACTCAAAACTAAAGAAATATGAATATCAAAAATTGTAACAGAGTCTCTGCGATACTAAATAAGGACAAGAACAGCCATTAATATGTGCCAAATGGTTAATAAAAAACGTAAGCAACACTATAATTGTCAAAAATTATTAAGATAAATTTATATAAAAATCACATGAACCATAAACATAAATAACTTAAATTTCATATTAAAAAAGGAATAAACAACAATCAATAAATACGTAACATTAAGAAATCAATTCATAAGCCTTTATTAATGTTAACAAATACCAATTATGAAAGACCTTTCACTAACCATTCACTCCATATATATACACACACACACATATCCATTACTATATATGAAATAGTACTTAGAGAAACAAGCGTGGATGTTAACTAACATAGACAATCCCCCACTCATGAATCAATTTGATAAGCTGCCAAATGAATTGATATGCAATATCCTACAAAGGATTTTGGAAGACCCACTCACATTTGCTTCAATATGACAAAGGTAAACATTTTGATCACACATTTGGTTCCAATTTTTTTTTTTCAACATATCCCTCAAAATAAGAAAAAATAACCAACCGTGAGTTTACACTATTGCAGCTATTGGAGAGATTCCGCATAATTTTCAACTAGCATGAATTTGCAAAACAAGTAAATATTTGGAAGCTAAAAAACATTCTACCCTTAATCAACAACAAGGGAGAAGATTTCCTTAATTTTGTGATAATTTTCGGGAATATGGATGCACTAATAATGCAAGAAGCACACTACTTCTTCAACAAAGATATGCAATTCACCGGACTAAAATTGCTTAGACAAGGTGCAAAACAAGGGCATGAATTTGGATGATATTACTAACATTGCATATGAGGAAGGGCCTCAGAATATTTTCAAAATTATTCTCAAGAAAAAATGATGATAAGAAGTCATTAAAAAGATATAGTTCAATTTTGTGGAAGATAGTGAAAATGGATGCTTATCCTAGAATCCACACAACACACCATTATAGAAATACCGGACCGAAACATTGGGACCGAGAATGGATTTCTATTGCGGCTGAAGGGAAAAAGTTGATAACGTGCACACTATGCATTGTTGACATTGAAATGTACAAGCTTCAATATTGCTTAATTTAATTTAAAATGCGCAAAATAAGAGATGATAAATAAAATTACAAAAACTAATAAATGTAATAATCATCTTTTAGCTTACTATATATCTAAATATTGTACGGGAAAAATAAAATAAAATATGAAAAATAACAGACAAACAACCTTCATATATAAAAACATGTCCAAAAATGTTGCAGAAACAGGAGTCAAAAGGGTATCTAAAAAGTTATTAACCTTCATATAAAAAACAAATAATCAATCAGCTTAAGAGCTAATAAAAAGTTAAAAGCCCACAATATCAAAAACACAAAAGGCAAAATTTTTGACACGAACGATAATATCTTACAATATATGTATATGCAATCTAAATGAACCAAAAATAAGAGTGCACCAAAAAAAACTCAGGAAAAAAAAGTGACAAAGATCGCAAGAAACAGAATGAGAAACCATCAGGTACATCATATTAAAAAAGGACAACATACAAACAAAGAATACAAAAAAAATAAAATAAAATGCAAAACAATGAACGAGCGAAGCGCGGGGATATCTCTAGTTAGTGAAATATGCGATGCTCTCACCTCGCTCTCATCACGCCGTGTAACATATATATATATAATTCACCTAGCATTTCTTGGTGACCATCCAACCCAACTAGACCATCCGCAATGCTATTGTTTTCCCTAGGAGGAAACCACACAAAAGTTCTATATTAATTCTCCCAAAATAAAATTTTCTTTTTGTAATGCTTGATTTTTAAAATTAGAACAGTTTTCAAAAATCTGATATGGTTCACGGGTCAAGTCCTCAAGCGGCTCTCAAACGATAAAAAGAAAATAAACAAATAAATAAATAATAGCCTACCACAGCCAACCGACAAAAGATAAAAGTAAAGATAAGAGTTGTATTATAAACCGTTAGAGTGCTTAGTTATGAAGAAGAGAAATGTTTTAAACCATTGGATTTATAAATACCCCTAATCCTATTGCTATCTTTATATAAAAATATACTTGGAATAGCCAAAACCACTCCGCCTCCGTACGTCTCAACTAGGTTCTCTGGCTGAAAGCTAATCTAGATCTAGGTCATGAGAGCCGCAGCCTGCATCGCTTCCCTTTCCTTCCCTTCGCTTCAACCCTTGTTCATGAGATCCGAGACCTGCATCCCTTTCGCTTCAACCCTTCCAACAATTCATCATCGCTTCCGCGCTTCGTATCGCTTCGACCCTTGTTCATGAGATCCGAGACCTGAATCCCTTAGCTTCAACCCTTCCAACAATTCATCTTCACTTCTGGCATCGCTTCGCTTCGCTTCGCTTCGCTTCGACCCTTGTTCATGAGAGCTGAGACCTGCATAGCTTCACTTCAAGCCTTCCAACAATTCATCTTCGCTTCTGGATTTCTCCATCTCTTTATTTTAATCGTCCGTCCTGGGGGATTCTGCTTTACTTCCCGGATCATAACCTAATTTTCGTTATTTTCATCGATCTAAAGGTATTGTATGCACTTGCACTCTTATTTGTGTCGTTATTTCATTAATTTTGTTTTCATAATTGTTATTTATTTATTTCGATTCCTTCATTTTTCTTGATTTTTGGCACTTCGGGAATTCACCGGATCTGTCAAATCGATTCATCTTAATCAGCTTAATAAACGGGAGTTTCAGTTGATTCGGTGTCACGATATTCGGGTTCGTTAACTTCATGGGTCGGGAACTGTCAGTCGGCCTTCCAAGGCGACCCGTTTATTAAGCTGAATCGATGGGCCAGCTCCATTATGCACCGTCTTGATTTCCGACCAGACCAGCGGTCCAGCGCAACACGATCAGTGACTTAATGGATGGATGGGCCCAATGGGTTACTGGAAAAAGCCCTGATCTCAGAACCCAAGTTAGGGTTTTTGCTAGGGTTTCCCACGTAGCATTCTTCGTTCCTGACCACGCCTCATACTCTCTCAAGTTTGCCTCATCACCAGGTTGCTCCTCTCCCAGGTTTGCCGTTGATTTTCGCATTTATCTGTGTGTGTCTTCCTCTCTTATGCTTATTCAACAATTACTAGGTCTCGTATCTTTCGAAAATTTGACCATATATTTAATATATTTAAGGAAGTCCCTTAAAAACATCTACTTAGGCAAGTACTTTACAAGCATATGTTTATAAATAGCATATTTCATTTAGCTTCTTCATGCCTACAATAACTAGTTATTTCGGTTTTCTACTAGCGGCTTTAACTATGACCTCCGTTCTATTTATTGGTCTGAGTAAGATACAACCTATTTAAAATTAAATAAAATTAAAATGAATTGAATAAGCAATTCAGATAATAAAAAGAAAAATTTATGCAGTATTCCATCTGTTCTTTAGGTGAAATTTTCCAATTCTGGGTCATTGAGATTCATGAGTAATTCAGATTAATATCTAAGGATAGACATTACCTCTCTTTCTCTCTTTTCAAAGAAAAAATGGAAATGATTGAAGTTTTTCTATTTGGAATCGTCTTAGGTCTAATTCCTATTACTTTGGCTGAGTTATTCGTAACGGCATATTTACAATATAGATGTGGTGGTCAGCAGGTCCTTTGATTAATTAAGGTCGATTCTTTTGATTGACCATGCTCTTTCTTTACTTTAATCCCGAAAAGGTCAAATTGAGTGTCTGTTCCATTATTGCCATGTAATTTTGACCTAAAAGAAAAAGAATGGAATCGTGCTCTGTGGGATTTGAACCTACGACATCGGCTTTTGGAGACCCACGTTCTACCGAACTGAACTAAGAGCGCTTTCTTACCACAATGAAAAACAAATGTCAGGAAAGAGATTCTTTTTGTAGCACCAACACATCTTGCATGCGCCTACATATGCTATCCTATATAGCAGGATATAATGAAAGATCGTCTATATCCAATTTTGAATCGATCTCAATTGATCTCTCGTTACTGTTTCGAGGAAAAAACATAAGTAGGGATGGCAGGATTTGAACCTGTGGCATTTTGTACCCAAAACAAACACGCTACCAAGCTGTGCTACACCCCTTCTGATTGATTTATAGTCATTGTATAGAATCCCCATTTTGTTTTCCATATCTTTATATTTATTTCCAGAGAAAAAATAAAAATTATATTTCGATTTATTATTCGTCTTTGGTCTTATATCGGATAACATAATAATAAACCGACACACGTATGAAATATAAATGAAACCGCCTTCAAATTGCTGAATGTTCAGGCGGAAGGGACTTCTTTTTTTCTCTTTTCTTTTAAGATTTTAGAAAAGAAAAGGAAAATCTTAGCTACTAAATCCTTGTACATTTCCATTGGAATTAGGGAGTCCATGTGCAAATACAGGTGGTTCCTAGTTACATATACATTTGATCATATAGCTATTTTGTTTATGTTTATGTATTACAATAAAGCAGGAGGTTTTAAAATGCGAGATCTAAAAATATCTCCCCGCAGCACCGGTACTAAGTACTTTATGGTTTGGGTCTTTAGCAGGTCTATCGATAGAGATTAATCGGTTTTTCCCAGATGCGTTGACAATCCTTTTTTTTCATTCAGTTATTTTATTGGTCTAACTGTTGGCGTGGGTTCTTTGAGATTCCACCTAACCATTTTTCTTATGTTTGGGGGGCTAGGTTATAATGGGCACTTTCGGAGTTCTTGCTTCGGGCAGTTTGGGCTTTTAGGTCATAGCTTTGGAAATTAGTCGTCAATCGTCATTTGTCTCCCTGTTAATTTTTTGATCCAAATTTTTGTTTTAGGTTTTGCAAGCCTGTTGGCTGTTGCTATTCATCCATTATGTATAAACTATGCTTGCCCTTCTTTTTTATATTGCAGCTTCATTTGAAAGTTGGAAACGATTTTACTGGCATAGATTTATCATCTTCAACGTATAACTCTACAGATCTTTTTCTGCTATTTAGTATTAGTTTATTTCACTTGTCAAATTTGACCATGTTTATCACACTTAGACTCGAGTGTGGAGGGCCGGCTACATAAATCTATAACGAATTCATCATCATTGACTCTGCAATCCTATTTATTCATAGTAACACATTAGTCATGACAATCCTGAGAATAGGTTGTATCTGTCACCTAAAACATTGGTACTGAAATTTTTATTGTGTGTTTTGTTGAAATGAATTCGAATGAAAAGATTTATCCATTGTGTTTTGCAGAAAATGACTTCATCCTCTACATCAGAGGTCTCAGCAGAGGTTTTTTTGGGTTTTTATTAAAAATTTAATTACTGTATTATTATAAATATTTTTTATTTTTATAATGTTTTGTTTTATTGTTGCCTGTTACTGATGCTGTAGTTATTGATATGGATTGAAGATGTTCTTTCACATCAATCCGTGATCAAGGGGCTTGTCGTAAGTAATCTTTTCAGCATTTAATACATTTAGTGTATTGGTATAATAGTTTTTTAGTTTCTAAAATAATATTTTAGGGTGTTGTTAAGTAGCGACTGCTGCCATTGAGATTGCATATGTGGCATAGAACCCCACAATTGTTTTCGATAAATTTGGGGAGTGTAGATTCAATAGAAAAATGTCTCGCTGTTCAGCAGTTAATTGACTGAATGTATGTCCTACCAAGCAAGTGGATAGTAGAGGATGCTATCTGTCATCCCTAACAAAGCCTTTAGGTGGATTAGGGAGAATGACATTTGTCTGGATCAAGATTATATGTGGAGGATCTCCTAAAACAATTCTGAAGACTAAGGTAATTCTTTTCAAAATTAATTGTTTGGTTAACTTTTTTGTAATATGTTTTATTTACAATTTTTTAATTTATTCAGCCACACGTTATAATTAAAAGGTTGAGGGCGAACAATCATCAATGCAATTGGCAATTAACCAATCTCTGCTAAGAAGGTTGATGTAGGATTTGCAAAGTTTGCAGGGGTAATTTTAAAATGAATTCAATATTATTTATATTTTATTTACTTTATTTGTTTTATATATTAATATTAATTAATATATTAAAGGTGTATATATATATTTTTATATTGAGAGAGAGTTTGTGAGGCGTCAACTTCACCTTCAACTTTAACATTGGACATTCGATTGAGTGGAAAACATGTTGTGTTGGTTGTTGGATATGACACATTAGATGGGAAGGAGTTCTATATCATTCGGAATTCATTTTCCGAACCATGAATTCCGAATGATATAGAACTCATTCCCATCCAATGTGCCATATCCAACAACCAATACAACATGTTTTACACCCAATTGGATGTCCACTGTTGAAGGTGAAGTTGACGGCTCATAAACTCGCTTCTAATATAAAAATATATATATACACACTTTTAATATATTAATATTAATAAATTAATATAAAGTAAATAAAATATAAAATAAATATTGAATTCATTTTAAAATTATCCCTGTAAATTTTGCAAATCCTACATCAACCTGCATCTGAGGTTGGTTGATTGTCAATTGCATCGAGGATTGTTTGCCCCTAATCCGAAACTTTGACAAAACCTTTAATTGTAACGTGTGGCTCAATAAATTATAAATAAAACATATTACAAAAAAGGTTAACATAACAATTAATTTCGAAAAGAATTACCTTAGTCATCGGAATTATTTTAGGAGATCCCCATGTAGGGATAAACTTGATTCAGACAAATGTCATTCTCCCTAATCTACCTAAAGTCTTTGTTTGTTACGGGATGACATATGACATCCTCTACTATCCACTAGCTTGGCAGGGACATACATATAGTCAATTAACTGCTGGACAGAGAGATACATTTTCGTATTGAATATGCACTCCCCAAATTTATTGAAAAAAACTGTGGGGTTCTGTGCCACATATGCAATCTCAATAGCAGCAGTTGCTACCATCCCCTAACAACATATTTTAGAAGTTATAAAACCATTATAACAATACACTAAATGTATTAAATGCTGAAGAGATTACTTATGACAAGTCCCTTGATCATGGATTGATATGAGAGAACCTCTCCAATCCATATCAATAACCACAGCATCAGTAACATGCTATACCAACAATAAAACATTATAAAAATAAAAATATTTATAATAATACAGTAATTAATATTTTAATAACTAAGGTAACTAACTTTTCTTATCCCAACATTAGTTAGTGATTAACTACGTTTTGTAATAATATATGCACCATGGCTCGCCACTGTTATATTTGGCTGAAACTCTGTGCGTTTAAATTTATCTGGTGTTTCCCCTTTAAATATACTGTCTTGGAAATATTTTCGGAACCCATTGACTTAAATGTATCAGATCATGTAGCGTACAAGTACACACCATATGTTGTAAATCCTTGAATAGATGGCTGAGGACTGGGCCAAATCATATGGTGGTAATCATCCATCAACCAGGGAAGATAATAAAGAGTTTAAGGTTTGGCTTTTTGCTTCATTACCTCTCATTTTGTTTCTAGTGCTCTCTTGTAGTTTTGACTCGGATGAATTTCAAACGTTCTGAAATCGAGGACAATTTTAATGAAGCTATTGATGCCTCCTTCAAAGTCTTTGCTCCTCATGGAGTTGGTATGTATTTTTGAACCAACCCTTTTGTCGTGGATAAAATTTCAGGAGTGTCATATCATAATACATTTAAAAATGGCCGAAATTAGTCAAAAAGTACGTCAATTCTGTGGTCCTCCGCATGGATTTATATTTCACATGCATCCCTTTTGAATCTTGTTTGAAAATTTTTGCTTTTTGGCCTCTATTTACAATGCCGTTTGGTTTAATAGTTCAGATCTGCAACAGATACTTAATGATGAAAGCAGTGAGGTAAATGCTAGGTCATCTGATTTTTGGGTGATGGTGTTTTCTTTTAAGGTTGGTAACTGGTCACTTGCCTAATAATCTCCGATTTGTCTGCTTTAGATTGATGTGGTTTAACAGTAGTACTATCATTTGGATGCTGATGGATTGTCTGGCCCCAGAAGCTTTTGTCATGTACAACTCTCAATAGAAGAGTGAAGCACAAAAGCTTTCAAGGGCCAAGAATCTAAATGAGAGTACTACTGTTAAACGAATTTTGTTTTGCAGTTGAAAACATTTCACTTTGATGTGGTTGTGGATAATGTATGTGGGTTGCACCCCTTGATGATAATTGCTTTCCCTACTTGAGATATATGAAAATTCTGACTAGCAAGAGATTTGAAATGGGTGTTATCCTTGTTCAATTGTATGTGCATAAATTCTTGAATCTGAGATTAGCTTGTGGACATGGACTTTCTTTTAAGTTTTTTTTCCCCAGTTTATTAGATTTAGATGTTCAAAATCCGTTTCTGGTCCATATAGGATTGCTAAGGCAACTAATATTTAAACATTTTTATCATATTCATCATCACATCTGCTTCCGTCAAATTGTGTATTTTACGTTTTATCTTATTTGTGGATTTCATTTTTACATTTTTATTTTTACCTTGAAGGGTCTATGCCAGACTTGACATCTTCTTCTGAGTTAGATACTGAACTCTCTAGATTTTATTGCATTAAAATGAAAAAAATTGTGATATATATGTTGCTACATTTTTATGCGTTATGTAAATTTGCGAAAGTTATATCTGGCTAAGGCTTAGGCTGGCTTTAGAGCTATGGAGCAATGGGTTAAGATATATTGAAGAAAATTGGTAGAGATCCAGCTAGCATCTCGAGGGCCACTATCAAAAGTTTCTGCAAAGACCCAAGAAAACCCAAAATCTGTCTTTTAAGTTAAGTCTCTATATTTTCTGTCTATTAATTCATTTATCCAACGAGTGAGATTTCTAATTGGCGTGCCCAACAAAAAAAGTTGAGCATTTAAGGTCATTTCTGTTCAATGTGGAAGACGTAAGATACAAAAAAAGAGTTACCTTGTCAACCTATCAATCCTTTCAACTCCATTTTTTTTTTGTTAATTCTATTGGTTTCAATTTAGCCTCTTTTTGCTGAAATTCTCAACTTTCTGCATGAGAGTAGTGGCATCTATTGTTGACACGTATGGTAATGATTATTTGGTCATGTTAGTTTTCTGTGTTCCTCATTTTATCAATCTTCTTGAGGCAGCTAACCTATTCTCCTTGTAGTTCCCTGGGTTGCAATGCACCCCTTCAGTGCTTTGATAAAATTTCGTCCCTTTGATTTTTTTCAATTTTACATCAGTATTTTTGCACTAGCATACTAATATACTATTGTACTTGATTCAGAAATTTGGATTTTTGTCCCAACTTACGAGTCTTAAAATGCTGGAAGCTTTCAGCGCACTGATGCGAGAAAAACAGGTAGATGACTGCCCTGAAATGAGTTTTGACATAAAATTGTTTGAAGATGGAGTTTCTAAGTATGGCAACTGCTGATAATTTAATACTCAATTTGATGTATCCACTTCTCTAACATAAATGCACTGGTAACTTCAGGATCTAGGTTCTTATATCACTCTTCATTATCTTTCTGCCGATGACGTCTATTTTGAATTCCTTATTAGAGGACATGTTATTTTCGTATGCAGTAGATTGCATGTGAACTTTTATCTGTATATATCTATATATTCATACTAGTTAATCTTGGATCACAAATCCCAGCATATTGCATCTCAGCTTCCAGTTTCTAAGGAACTAACGTTTTAGATTATTTGCGAAATTTGGCTTGTTTATTTTGCTGCTCTAGCAGTCTGAAGTGCTGAAACATTTCAGCTAAAATTATGAATGTGTAAGACTAAATGTAGAACTTCCCGATAGATCTTTTTGCCCCATGTTTGACTCAAGTAAGTGGTTTTGTACTTTCTCAGCGACACCCTTTCCATATGAATTTTTTGTTGTTTCTTAATCCTGATGATTTTGCAAACTGCAGTATCTAAAGCATGTGAGATAACAGCAAGTGATGTTCCCATTTTTGAATGATTTTCTGTGTTCATATGCGTCACAATTATTTGCATCTATTCTATTATTTTAACTGCCGGTGGGGCTTACCGAGACAAGCTGATGAAGACTCAAAGTTGCCACAAAGATCGAGCTAATCTTTTATCTATTGCTTCGCGGTATAATGGAAGACTAAACTCCAAATCACCTCATTTGTGCTGTTCTCTTCTTGGTGTTCGTACTGCATATGTTATTTCATTTCAGGTTCAAGTTCCCATACCTTCTAGAGAGGGGCCACCTACGCTCTCGGCAGGTCATCTGCTTGCTATGATGTCTGCAGTTGTTTCTGTGGTTGAGGTAACTCCCAGGTTCCATCATTCGACCTAATTTCATCTGGGTCATGCTATATAACAAACAAGCTAGCAACATATTTATAATTGCTTGTAAATTTCTGATTTTGGAAATTTTGTTGTTTCTGAGTTTTATCTGTAGTCAACTGCAGCGCACAACACTGCATCTCGATTTGTGTATTTACTTAGTCTGCACTATTGACTTGTGACCTTTCGCATTTAAAATTTATGACCTTGAGATTTTAATATGACGAATATCTGGCAGGTAATTTGACATTTATTTGGGGATAACTTGTGTGTATTGGTGTTGCGGGGACTTGACATTTTGTTTGATGGTCTTTTCGGAACGGGCACTGGTTCTTCTGTTTGGGTGTAAGCCATACACTTGATGATTCAAAGCCTCGTCTTCTTCCAAATTATATTCACATAGTATGTGCTTTATTAAGATCTTGTTTTGGTATAACCGGGAAAATGTGGGGTTCTTGGATTGACTCAGGTTGGAAGTTGCCGTGTTGTTCAGTTATCTGCGGCGTTTATGATATTCTTCTGTCTTAGGTTTGTGCTATCTTGTATTTCTGACTTCGAGGGGGAAATTTGGAATTTTTCTTTGACAGTGTCTCAGTTTTTCCTGGAAATTTTGGAGCCGTGTTCGCTTCTACACCCTCCCCAATATGTGCAGCATTTTACTGTGTTCTTTTCTGTTTAGTGGGTATGTTATTAACTCAATAATGAATGTTAATATGTTAGTCCTTTTCTTGTTCGCCCTGTTTTCTTCTTAGACAAGGCCTTTTGCTTGTGACAGCTTCAGTTGGATTATCATTTCTTCAATTCACAAACATGAATTCCATGCGGAACCTCGCTATTACCGGCCTTTCTTTATTCCTGGAATATCTGTCCCCCAATTTTTTGGCGAATTTTGGAATCCCTCGCAACAGAGGTCTTGTTCATACCAATGCTGGATGGGTAAGTAGCCTTAACCACAGAGAGTCGATGAACTTTTATCTTTATGCAGTTCAATGCATTTGTGAGTATGGCATTGTTATCGCCAGCAACTGTGGGTTTGATCATTGCTGTCTTCCTGGACAACCCGATTGAGGTGGAGAAGTTGAAGAAAGATCGAGGGATGCCGTGGTGGGTGAAGTTCAGAACTTTTGGAGGAGACAACAGAAATGAAGAGATATACTTTGCCATTTAATCTGAATGGATTCCTTCCACCAACGTAGCCGGCAGAGGTTGGGAAAACCAGCAAATCCAATTTCAAGTAGCATGCAGTCTTCTTCTTTAGAGCTGTATATGCAGGATCATGTGACACAATTCTTAGGACAAAGTGTTAAATCTATTTTTTTTTTTTTTGTACTGAATTTTTTTGCGGTGCCCTTGTCTAATGATACCCCTTTTTTTTACTTTAGACCATTCAAACCAATTCTCTTGTAGATGCAGCAAGTTATCATTTTTATTTCCTCCACACCATTGAGGAATTCCAAGCACACTGGCATGTTGCAGAAAAGCAAGCGTAATTCATTCTTTCATCCTTGTGATTCTGTGTTGTGTAGATTTTCTGTCGTGTAAATCATGTTTCACTGACAAATTGTACCCTCGTGTTCTAAAGTGATCGGGGTTTGTTGCAAAAAAATTTACAGCAGGTCGCTGTAATGGTAATTTGAGCCATTGAAAGGGTCAAAGTTGTTACATTTTCAAATGGAAAATGCTAATCGTCTACGCTGTCAGTATATAAGCTTTGTTGACAAGAAAGTGGTTTTATCATTGGGCAATAACTTCTTTTGAGTATTTTTTGTTGTCAGTGTATACAAACACACATAGTACATGGTATTGTGTATGTGTAATATGATTATATAATATAGTATTCTAGGTCGGGTAGGTCGCGGTTGAATTTAGTGCAGATGGCGCCATGGCGGTTAAAGGATTCGAGGATTTCTTGAACCACATATTTTTAGTAGTGGTTAACGGATTCGAAATTCCCTAAAACAGAGATTTTGAAGATGGGGTAAGGATGGCATGTGGGGATAAGAATGGGAAGGCCATGCTCGTCTCGTCCCTTTGTCATCCCTACGCTGGAGTAGTCCCTTTGTCATCCCTACGCTGGAGTAATGAAACGGGCTCAGACTCTAGTTTTGTTACACGTGCTGAAGTCGAGCTTTTTAAAGCCCTGTCAAGCTCGGGCTCACTATAATGGGAACAAGCCCGATCCGAAACCCAACTAAGTCTAACCGGTTTTCATCCTAAAATTTCTGTCGATTTCATGTTATGTATTGATTGTGATCACATGTAAGCCAAAGTCCTGCATACAATCCCGACATCAAACAGAATCCCCTCCAACCAATGATTCATTCACTAACTCCCTCCGCAACTTCTACTACCCGTTTCATCATTTTTATCCTCCCCCTCTTATAAATCATTCGAGTATTGAAGTTAACATCAGACGAGTATTCACACAGAAAAATATACATAGTTCTGAAGTCACAAACGAATGCGTCCGATTAAAATTTAATGCATTAGCCAATTGCAACATCTTGATAAAATACCATAAACATAAAAATATAAGCTAATCTGTCGGATATAACATAGTTCCACTCCATAAATAAAACAACGACAACATATCTAATAGAAGAAAGGTCTAACTCAACATTCCAACATATATGTGGTGGTTCCAACTTCCAACACCTTTACCTACTTTTCTTTCATTTGAATAAAACCACTTCTTTACAATCCCATTAGCATAGTACCCATATTTGTCAACTCTTCAGTCACCTGCAAAAAAAGAACAGCAGTGCCTTAATAAATGAATAAAAAAAGCATCTTCTACGATAGTAAAATCAACTGAATCAGGGAGAATATTGAATTTCGAAAATTCCAATATGTCATCTAGAACTTCAACATTTTACTTGCAAACCAACATGCATGCCACTGGCAAAGACATGGACAAACTTAATCTCACCAACACTAATATGAAGGCCTTAAAAAGCGACCCCTAAATAAATGAGCCAAACTAACCACTGCAGGTCAAACACTGAATAACTGAAATTGCTTTACCATTAAGTGTTTAATTCTAAAGTAGAACAATTATTATAAACTAAATTGGAACCATAAGTAATAATTCAGTAGAAGAGAAACTGCTGAGGATCAAAACCCACACATGACACATTAACCAAAGAAGCACCAAAAGAACAAGAAAGAAAAATCAAGTACATGCATGCTATGATTAAAGACATAATTTCAGGCATATCACTATCTTGTCAAGAAAGGAGTTGTTCATCAAACTAATAAGGCCATAGATAGCTTAACAAATCACGAATATTATGTTACTTTTTGCTCTTTTAACTTGTCCATAAAAAGTTCCATATGCAGGGACAGATGTCCTATTGCCCAGAGTGGACTCAAAAGCACCCTCAAATTTGGGCAAAAAATTACCAAAATAATACTAAGTAACCAAACCCTAAAATAATCCCACTCATTTTTAATACAAACGAAGCCCTAAGAATCTCATAACACTAAAACGAGTGTCTCTCTCCTCACCATATGATATGATAGATTCAAACCGAAAATTACAACCAGGAGAACTGAAATAGCAATCACAATAGAAACACTAGCAATTCGGGAGCTTCCTACCTCAGATGGTTTAGTTATTACTGTATAAAATAGAAGTATTTTGTATGTTACCTCAGTTGAAAGGTCAGCAACAAGTGGAGCATCGCCCAACCTGCTCATGCCCAGAACCTTTACCAACAAATCCAAATTTCAGAACCCATTCATACATGCAAAAAGAAGAAGAAGAACAAGAACCCTATCTCATAAACAATGTCAACCAAGGGAATCATGCACTATAGAGTTGAGTATACACAACAAATTTCTTCTCAAGGTAGTGGTTGGGTAACCAAAGCATGGTTTTTTTGCACTCAAACAGGTTTTCCGTTCTTTGTCAATAGTACCCAATATCTATATCAATTTTTGCGGGGTTGCTGCTGAATTGATGATGAAAACAACCAAAAAAAGGGAATCTGACGATAGCATTATAAAGCCCCAAAAAATTGACAGACAGAAATAGAATGGACTATGTTTAGAAAAAGTAATTTACCTTGGTTTTTAGTGGGTGGGGGTTTTAGCCTGCAAAGTAGCACCTCCCTTTTATCCATAAAATACGACACCTGAGCTTGGAAGGTTTTAATTTGACCGTCAGCATCCTTTGCCTCAAAGGTAATATAGAAGAGGATACCACGGATAACCGTTGTGGTTAGATTCACAAGCCTCACCAACTCAAAATTCGCATTCTACAATAATTAAGTCACTCCGTAGATGTTTCATGATGAGGAAAAAATCTTGAGAAAATTGAAAGAAAAAAAAAACAAAACGATCAACCTCTTTCACATTGAACTGCTTTATTGCCAACTCTGCCAGAGGAGTGACAAGCGTGCGATTACGATCATCAATAAACACAGGTTTAATCATACCACACGACAAGTACCGACCTACGTGTGGAACATCAAAACCCTGTTCATCAAATAAAACATCAGTAAATGACAAAAGCCGTGGCGTATGCATGAATTTTGAAGAGACAATCACGCTATAATTGCTGAAATATACGATGCTCTCACCTCGCTCTCCTCAAGCCGTGTAACATATTCATTATACAAATCATCGGGCATTTCTTCGTCAGATGAATAGTCATCATTGTTTGAAGGCATTTTGTCATCGTCTCCAACTTCGCAAACCGATTTGTCGCCGTCGTCTCCACCTTCGCAAACAGATTTGTCGCCACCGTCCCCGTCTTCGATTCTAGGCTTTTTTTCTGGCGTCGCGTCATCCTCCAATCTGGTTTCCCATACTTCGTCGGAGCGGCTCGCCATTCGCACACAGATGAGGCAGAGAACAAACCCGAGGCAGAAAGCTCTTTCGTCGATTAGATTGATTGATATAGTTGTATACGAGGACTGGGCTATTGATTGACTTATTGTTTCAGATATGGACCGGGCCAATATCTGACTGTCTGGGCCCATTACTTGTTCTAGAAGTTCTTACTCGTGAAGTCGTGAGTTTAGGATTTTTCTCAAAATTCATTATTGAAGCCCAAAATGGAATTAAAGGATAAGCTTGATCTGTTTACTCAATTTACCTATTTTCTCCCAAAACTTATTTGTTTCTTAGTTAACCTTAAAATGACCAAAAGCTTGCACCATTTTTTCAAGCTTCTCATGTACTAGACTGTTCTCAATGCTCATTTCGATCATCTTGTCTTTATGATTTTAAGTTGTGAGTTGATTATTTCAAAATAATTAAATTTGATTTATGAAAAGGTGTGTTTTAATATAGAACATTCATTGAACAAAAAGATATGACCACTGGACAAAGGACATGACAATTGGACAAAATAACTGATTTCTGGACTTCGATATAAAGTTAAAGTTTCACACCTTTAGGTTGACACAATTTTTCATTCTCTCTACTTCTTTGAGTTATCATTTATTCTGACAAAAGAACAGAAGTTTCAATATTTTCTTTTCTTATGGACAACATCTTAACCCGAGAACGAAATTGCTTTGGATATCTATTGCAACTAGAAAGATACGCAATATTCATTTGAGTCTTGAGAGAGAGATTAATTGTTATCTACGAGTTCAATCGATTCCCGAATCTCTCAAACGTTTGTTTCTTCCCTATAATTCTCAAACGAATATTATGGCATCACCTTCAACATCAACTATAGCTGCTGGAATTGCTTCTATGAATATTATACCGCAAGATCTATCAAAACTTGATCATTTTTTATGGTAACAGCTACAAACACTGGAAAAAAGAAGATGGAATTCCTTCTGTCAACATTGAAGGTTTGATATGTCCTAGATTCTACATGTCCAACTGTTCCTATGGAGAATGCTACTAATGATCAAATTGCTGCAAAGACTAAGTGGGAGGATGACAATTATCAATGTCGGGGCCACAAACTCAATCCACTTACCGATTCGCTGTTCGATATGTATGCTCCAAAGAAATTAGCAAAGGAAATCTGGGATGCTTTGGAGGCAAAATACAAACTGAACAAAAGTTATCTTGTAAGTAACTATTTTTGATTTTAAGATGACTGATGATAAGCCTATATTGAATCAGGTACATGGAAGGATTACAAGAAATCCCTTAAAAGAAAGGAAGATGTTCTCAATCTTGAAAGTCTTCAGAGACAACTTCGGATTGAAGAAGAAGCAAGGCTTCGTGACAAACAAGAAGAAAATGTAGAAATGACAAAGGCTGCTCATATGGTTGAAATAAATCATAATGGTAAAAGGGCTTGTACTGATTCTACTACCATTAATGGCAAGAAGAAAAAGAAGGGGGCATGCATTTTTGTAAAAAACAAGGTCACTACATCAAAGAGGGCAGGCTTAAGAAGAAACAAGATAAAGAGAAATCCAACCAAGCCGATGTGGTTGAAGAAAATTTTATTGTTGTTGTCACTGAAGCAAAAATTGTATCCTATGATGATGGTTGGTGGGTGGATACAGGTGCAACCCGTCATAAGAATTTGTTCAAGAAGTATGAACAAGTTGGTGATTCTGTTGATCTTTACATGGGTAATTCTTCCACCACAAAGGTTGTTGGAAAAGGAACTGTAGAGTTAAACTCCACATCGGGCAAAACAGTCCCTCTTCTTCGTGTTTTTCATGCACCAGAAATTCAGAAGAATTTGGTTTCAGGTGGCCTTTTGTCCAAACATGGTTACAAACTTGTTTTTGAATCTGACAAGTTTATTTATAAACTGTAAATAGGAACCATAAGTAATAATTCAGTAGAAGAGAAACTTCTATGAGGATCAAAACCCAGACATTAACCAAAGAAGCACCAAAAGAACAACAAAGAAAAAACAAATACATGCATATAATAATGCACAGTAATAATGACAAGTTTTCTCATTTGCTGTAGGTTGAACATGCTTTACATGCCCAAAAACAAACAATGGGCTGAAGGTGAGAGCAAACTAGTCACTCCAGCTAATGTGCTTAAATTAGTCATCCATACTGTGATATCTGATATAAGAAAATGACTACTAGCTTTGATAATAACTAATAATGATACAAAAAGATTAATTAAGAATCTTTCCTGCCTTACAGTTTAGCCTGCTACAAACCGAGGAGATGAACAAGTAGTGTCAATGAACAAGTTTTTCTCAAATATGTATGTTTGCTCTGAAAGCAAAGTGATTCTGAGCAGCAATGGCAGCCGCTATAAAAGGATCATTGTAGCACTCTTTGAGACGGCTACTCTTTCTCCCATTACGAGACAGAAAGAGCTCCTCGCAGTGAACTGTGCGAGGAGGCGAAGCTGAATTTGTTTGGTGAGAGTTGCCATTACAGGAACCAAACACTTTCTTCTTTAACTTCCCACAGTACTTGATCAGTTTCTGCATTCTTGTTGGCCTGTCTGCTGCTGTTTTCCCCATCTCTAAAAAGCAATTCCTGCACAAGTTCACAACTGTGGCACTGTATTTATTGGAGGAAAGTGCTGGGCTCACATGACTAATGTGTGAGCACAGCACATAGTACTTTCAGTTTTCAGTTACAATTAGGAGAAAGAGCTCACATTGTTCGTCTTTTTCTTGCTTTTAGAGCCTTCTCCATCGCCATGGCTTGAGTGTGTTGTACCTTAGTGATAAGCCCTAGACCCAAAAAAGCCATCTAGTTACAGAAGCATACAAGAAAGATGATACAGCCATTGTAGTCTGGTATCTTTTTTATATTCCATCCATTCATATCAGTATCTTTTACGAGTTATCCCACATTGGATAGATATAACTCGAGCCGTCTAGTCCCTCACATCCCTCACACGCATTTTTTTGGCTTTATTAGCTGAATAAGATAATCGACACAAAAAATGATAATCAACAAAATAATTTTTTATAAATTTTTTTGACATGTCAGCAAACCACATCAATAATAAGTTCACCAGAGTGAAAACCAAAATATTGACGATGGACATAAATGGGTGGCTAATTGATATTTCGATGGCTTGCAGGAACGAAAAGAGAGTTAACTTCAAGGATATATTGTATGGTTTACTAAAAAGGAAAAACTAACGAGAAGTTTGGGGGAAGCCTATTTGTATACGTGTAAAAAACAGTATACGCCGTACCTCAGCTTCCATAGGAAGTAAACAGGTGATATGGACTCCCACTGGCCTTTCATAGGAAACTACTCATTCAGGCGGAAAAGGAATTACAAGTGCAGATTTTACAGGATTATATACCTTCACCATAACAGAAAATTGAGATATATGATACATTTTACAAAATCAACGAAGCTCTTCTGCTCGACTGAACAACCGAGATCAGCTCCAGCTAGAGTGCCACAACTGAATTAATTGAGCAAGAATTCTCTCCTGGAAGACTAGAAATTTCTACAAACTAAATATTTTGTATCCTCGACAGGCATTCTTTTCTAAGAGGTGAATCTGTGAAAATGGCTTTGATGAAATCTTCCACCTGCAAAAGAGTAAAGGTTGAATGCACAGATAAAAGTGTGAAGATGAAGAACACAACAGAGTCAGGTAATTCTTCCTAAAGTGCTTAAAAGTGGCATCCTTGTTTGATGTGTAAAAGTAGCAAACCTCCGGTTGAAATTGTCGATAAACGACAACATAATTATAATGCCCCTAAATGGTACCGTGTGTACATTTCTTAATCATAGTACTGATGAGAATATGTTTCCAGGGAATGAAAACACAGACCGGTCCTACGTTTAAAACAAGTGAAATCAGTTTCCTTCCTAGTCCCCCAAATCATCCAAACAGAAAAATATGCTATTTAAAGGGACAATCAATCGGCTGATTAAAGAGAAGAGCTCTACAAGCAAATCACATATTGGAGTTGGAGAATAAGATTAAGAGCTGGCTCAAAGGCTGATGCGATTATCCTAAAATCAAAGGGGGAAGGAAGAATTGAAAAAGGAGGGGACCCATTTTCGAAAAAAGATATCGTGAAAAGGCGAGAAAGTTCACTACCAGCTTTCGGGTAAGGAAGGAAACTCACTAAAGCAAAGGCAAAGGCTTCCCCGATTGTTAGAACTCCTTGGACCATTGGAAGGCTTATCGGATTAGGTTAGGCAGCTGGAAAGGCTGAGACGATAGGCTTTGATTCAGAAGTTTTAGACCTTAGACGAGAGGGCTAGGGTGCTACACCCGGAAGAAAGTTCGTCTTTCTTTGTCCAGCTAATATAATAGGGGGGTTAAGTGTAAATCCTTACTTTGCCCGCCCTATTAGTAAAGGGCTACTTGATCTGAATGCCCTAGACGAGCTCTAAGCCATAAGGATTGGGGCCGGGATGTGTTCCTAGACCAAGTCTCGATTCGCAGGGTCCTACTTCATTCCTGGCTGCTCTGTCGCTTCCCAGCTACCTTTGAGTTCTTTTTTTTTTTTCTCTTATTTAAGAATCCGGGATAACCTGGCCGAGCCGTAACCCGAAATGCGAGAAACTCCTGGCTAAATCGGACTTTTTTGTTGGATCAAAGCGAGCCGAGCTGTCAGACTCGACGGTCCTACTCTTCCAATATAGGGAAGCCGGCAGACAAGGTCCCAATCCTAAGGGGTCAATCTTGATTGAGTTGGAACTCCGTTCAATCAATGGATCAAGCAATCCGAGGATTCGATTTCGATTGTTTTCCCTGAGTGTCTTGCACTATATTCCCTTTGTCAATCAGATCTTGAATGGCATGCCTCAACGGCCACCACCCCTATTGAATAAGGCGGAAACGACGCTTTCTCCGGGTAGAGGTCTAGCTCCATTTTCAATGTTTGGCAATGCCGATACTGCATATCGCGCATGCCATTGATTCTGATAAACATCACAGAAGACTTCTGCTTAAGCTATAGCTAGGTCTTAGCCCCTTTCTAATAAGGTTTTGTCTCTTCTTTCCCCATTTACAGGGGATTGACTAACCCCACAGATATGTTGTCACATTTAGCTCAGCCTGTTATAGCGAGCAAGCAAAGCCTATTTCTACTTTGTTGGAGAGAAATCCTGCCCCTAATGCTATTTGATCAGCGGATCATAAATGAGCCCAGCTTCGCTAAACTCGCACCAACCGTTAAATAGGCGGTCTTCACGAAAGATTGTTGGCATGCCTCCCATAAGAAAGAGGATAAGGAAACCTATGAGACCACCTTGTTCTAATCTTTTTCCTAGAGTTTTATAGGGTGTAGCCTATGCGAAGCAAGAGGCTACAAGATCGAAAAGAATGCATTGGATGGATGCCCGGGGTATATTGGTTCTATGGAATGTAGCAAATTGCGA
The DNA here is from genome assembly GCA_963580455.1 of Euonymus europaeus. Classification (NCBI taxonomy): domain Eukaryota; kingdom Viridiplantae; phylum Streptophyta; class Magnoliopsida; order Celastrales; family Celastraceae; genus Euonymus; species Euonymus europaeus. Next base: position 3,519,741 of record OY756964.1, read on the forward strand.
AGTGGAGATCCTATTAGAATCATCTCGTGTAATCCATGTCTTTAATATAATATAAAAAGCTTCGAGTTCAACATGGCTTCTCTCGACCGTATACTGCTATGCTCAAGCATTCCTAAGACGTAGACTTAGGAATGAACTTCGGCAAGTGACAAACCAATGGCAAGGACCATGGATGTTGATCGGCGACTTCAATGCAATCACATGCTAAACAGAAAAGAAAGGTGGCTTTTTGCACTCACCATCTAATGAATTGGCTACTCTCTTCCGGGTCTTCGTCATCAGAACCTGACTCCACTCGCTGCCTCCCGTTCCAGTCTAGTCTCGTAGCAGGGCAAGCCCAGGTCTCGTCTTAAGTTGTGTGGTCTAATCTCTCTGCAAGACTAGGGGTAGGGGTCAAACCTCCTGATCTGATCAAGAACTCCAGACTGAGGCTAATACGGATGTGCAAGACCTTGAGGTGGTGACACACAACGACCAATCCTGAAAGACCACTCTTTCGTCTAAGGATGCCTAACTGGCGCACCGAGTTTTCGGGGGGGGGGGGGGTGGGGGGGGGGGTGGGGGGAAGACACTGCGAGGTGGGTAGTTTATCTGGGGCGGATGCCTCTTAAAGAGTAACGGAGGTGTGCGAAGGTAGGCTCATGAGCGTAATGGTATAAGCCTGCCTGACTGTGAGACCGACTGGTCGAACAGTGACGAAAGTCGGCCATAGTGATCCGGGAGTCCCGTGTGGAAGGGCTCTCGCTCAACGGATCAAAGGTACGCCGAGGATAACAGGCTGAAGACTCCCAAGAGCTCTTATCGACGGAGTCGTTTGGCACCTCGATGTGGACTCATCACATCCTGGGATTGAAGAAGGTCCCAAGGGTTCGGTTGTTCGCCGATTCAAGTGGTACCTGAGTTGGGTTTAGAACGTCGTGAGACAGTTCAGTTCCTATCTACCGTTGGTGTTAAAGGGAGAACTGCGAGGAGCCAACCCTAGTACGAGAGGACTGGGTTGGGCCAACTTATGGTGTACCAGTTGTTATGCCAATAGCAGCGCCGGGCAGCTAAGTTGGTATGGAAGAACTGCTGTGCCGCGGGAAATCCTTCTCTATACAAGTTCTCGGACGAGGTTTTTGAACAGAACTTTGATAGGCGAGAGGTGTAAGCACCGCGAGGTGTGAAGCGATCTCGTACCAAACGAAACTACTTTCACTTTCTATAACCAAAATGAAAGAAAGTCAACCTATTCTTGCAATTGCGGTCAGTCTCGCTACCTCTTTAGTTGCCGCCCCCTACTTGCTCATTCGCAATTACTACCACAAGAAAGTAGCCCCTATTTCTAAGCGGGCTTATGTACTCCACGACTTTATTCCGTCTCGAAGACTTAATTTAGCTGTCAACCCTAGTCAGCAAGCTGAAAAGGCCCTTTCTCCTTTTCAAAATATTAAATTCATAGCTCCAACCTATACAGGGGGCTTTAGGCCGCATACTAAGCGTCCATCCCGGCCAAGCAACCAAAGCCGGGGACCTAGGTGGGAATAGTGAAAGAAAGAGAAGGGGAAGAAGCGGGGTAGAGATAGAAAAGATATCTTCAATCTTACCTCTAGTTTGTGATAGCTAGTATGCGAATGTATCTTTCCTGCCTTTAAGGTAAGTTTTTTTCCCTGGGTCAGATAAACATCCCGTCTTTTAAGCAATGGTATACGAATCCGCTGAAGCAAGAGAGAGTAAGAAGAGGGGGATTTTAACTCTTGGTAAAGAGACTAATAAGCAGATGTAGGATTAAGGTTCTCGAGAGCCAACATCGTAAGCATACACAGATGTTGCCACAGCTGAAGAGTGGGATGCTTGCCTGGTCTGAGTCAATGACCCGCCCGTCTATAATAGTAGAATTCACCAGATGAAAAAGACCTATTCAAACTTCCACGAGGAGTAGCTCTTTCTTGAGCACAAGTAGTTGAAAATTGTTCCCGCCTTCCAGTCTAAGCCATTATTTTTCCTCCTTAGCTGCTTAACGCCCTGACCTTGAGAGGGATAGATACAATTAGTTAGAAGTAGTTAGAAGGCATTCCAAAATGATATAAACCCAAAGACGAAGACGCAGCTGCAACATCTTCATCTTAACGTCTGATCGTATGCCTCTCTTGTTGGTGACTTGTCCCGACTTGAATGAAGCGAAAACCCGAGGAGCACCTTAGACGAGACCACAGTAGCAGCTGCACCGTCAGTCTGCATCTTAGCGTCTGCGTCTTGTGCTTGGCTTCCTACTAGCTACAGGCAAAGAGCGAAATACCGGATAAAACTAGAGCTCCTAAAATTAGGATATATCGGTTGCAGCTGCCGCCCTTAGTTCCATAGCCTAGCTACCATCCAATCTATTTTGTTTTGTCTTTATTTATGACACCCTCCCGGAGTAACGTCTAATAGTTTACCTTGCTTTCCTGAGGGCAAAGACAAAAGGGAATGTATGATTTGCAGTAAGCTAGCGATGATGGATTGCTTTGAATCAACATCACTAAAACTTTACGACTTTCTCCTTGCTATAGGTACGAGCGTGCCTTCTTCTATCCCCCGTCAATGGCAACTACCGACCATATCTATATGTGATCTGCTTTTTTCCGTCAAAAGCGAAAATCCATAGTTTCTCTTCGACCTACCAATCCAGTAAAGGGGCTTAGCTGACCTTCCCGCAAGACAAAGGTAGCTTGCTTACTTTGCTAACTCTGCCTGTATTGGAGCATTAACTAATCAATCACTTCCGTCTGTCTTTCCCACTTGCCTTAACCGCTCCCAGTTGGGTATCTACGAGGACTTGAGCGTCTGGATTGTTTAGTGAACGTCCCATACTTTTACCTATCGCTCCATTCGGTGAAGTGCCCCCTTCAATTTCTTTATAAAGGTAACAGGAATCAACCCGTAATGCGTGAACCAGTGCCCTTTTCTTTTTTACTACTCAATGTTATGAAATAAATTACAGGATTCAATCTTCACACTTATGCGTGGTTGTAACATTTTGAGGTCAGCTTTTAGTGGTTGATTGGATCCAACTTCAATACCAATTATTGAGAGAGATATATAAGGTCTGGTTCCATATAAGGCGGAAGACAAACAAGACCCTGCCATACAGAACAGGACTCAAGCAGCGTACTTCCTTAGCCAAGCTCCTACTTTCTTTATTTGGGAAGGCCCACGAAGTAGTTCTCAAAAACTATTGTACAAGATATGGAAAGTGGTTCACGCTCCCGCTTATTAGTAGGTTAGGGGACATAAAAGGGAGTGAAAGGCTGGAGTTACCACTGCCAGTTTCAAAATGGGGCAAGGCTGTAGCTTGTGTCAAAGTCAGGGCTAAAGTCTAAGTTGATGATGAAGCCGTAACCAAGGTCTGATTCTAAGTAAGAGTTAGAACTGGTTCTTAGACTGAAGAGTCATAGCCTTACCTTAAAGTGACAAACTAGAAGTAAAGAGCGAGTTCCATGGGTCACTACGTCAGCCTCATAGTATCCATTAACTATGGTCAAAACTGCAGACCCAGCGGGTGGAGTCGTTAGCGCAACAAGCCAATAGCAAGTGGAGTGCATAAGCTAGTTGGGCGAGCCAGCTTTGAACAGCCAGCCTGGGAGTCCCCTTCAATCCACAATTGAGTGGCTCAACTTTCAATAGCAAGACTTATTTAGCAGCGGGAATAAGCCATCAAACTTTTGTTATGACCAAGAGCAAACTGAAATCCCCTAACCCTAAGGAAAGCCCCTGTGCGATTTATCAATCTTCCTCCTGCCCCGGCAGGTCCTGGGTTCCCCCTTTAAGAGCCATTGGCGCTTAATTCAGCTGGGGACCACAGGAGTTTCATTTCTGGTCTTCCAAACTTGCTTTCATCAACGATGTTGGTGTTGGGACGAAGGGGAATGCAATGCTAAGAATTGCCAGATTTTCGAGAAGAAGAGCTCTAGCTGCTCTGGAGTCTTTCTTTTGTTTCTAAATTTTGGTATATTGCTAACCAGATTCCCCATGCTATATGCGGCGGCAATGCAATTCTCCAGAGAGTGAGTTTCTGATCATAATGCCCGCCCTTAGTAGGATTTTCAGTAGTCGGTTTTAGGTTGGGGTGCGAATAGTAGCATAGTTACTTAGTCACCTTCCTCTTACGTATTACTATCTAGGGGCTTTGAAGCTAGCTGGTGTCTTTACTTATGTCATTAGCAAGGTGTAAGCTACTCTGCTGCTCGCTTCGTAAAGCTCCGCTTGTTGCTTTTCATCCTTTAGTATCTTGCTGCTTTTTCCGCTTCTAAGGCAGCATCTCTATCAGCTAGTGAGCTAGCCGCTCTTGCCGCACCGGATCGGATCTAGAATTGATCTTTAAATTGAAAGTGGTGGGTCAATCCTACTCAGAACCATGCTAAGGCCCCTACTGAACAAAAGGCGAGCAAATGAACTAATGGGTGAACTGCTGGCGGGGAAGACCAGTCATATAACTAGATAAAGAACACTAGCAATACTGGGGAATTTCCCTGATAGAAGGGTAACTCAAAATCTGAGTCGGGAGGGAAGGCTAGTAAGACCTCCAACAAAGGAAAAAGAGACAAGTAAACCCCTGGTAGTTACAGGACGATCCTTCGCCGCGAGAACGAATATTGGGGGAGCTACCAATATGGAAAAGAGAGAATGGTAGTCACAAGAAAGACTCAAAATGAAAGCAAGCAAAGACTTTGCGAACCTCTGACAGTACTCTATCTCGCACGCAGACTACTGACGGAAACAATACATACTACCCATACGAGTTCGGTTCACCTGCACTGACAGCCGCTTAGCAACTAAGCCCTAATAGACAAAAAGAAACCAATAGCTTTTAAACCAATACTAAGCCCCTTGCTAATGTCGTCTAACTTCCTTCTCTTCTGTATTAGATAGGCTTGAGGGCTCTACTCAAGAGAGGGGTGAGTGAGCAAGGCTGACTTGTGTAGGAGATAGCTCCGTTGCACAAGTGCCGCGCGGGCAAGCTAGAAGTCCGTGACAACTGGTATCAGAGCGAGGTTGTGCTTAGAGTCATGGCATCCTCAAAGGTTACTGACCTAAGGCCGTCTGACGATCAACCTAATAAAAGGTCCAAGTCAGCGGAACGTGTAGCATTGGAGACAACCCTATTAAGTTACGGGGAGAATTGAAGCTCAATGTGGCGGATGTTAACGGTCTTTCTTGAAATAGTCGGGGCCTACCTATAAGAGTAAGGAGAAGAGTAGTTCTCTAGCCTAGAGGAGAAATTAGGGGTAATCCCTAGCCTATAGAAGAAGACCACTCACCTTTAACTAGCGAAGCGGATCTTTCGGTATCTTAAGGGTACCTTGCCTCATGGTTGATTGTTCACTCCCGCAGAAAAGATAAGAAAAGAAGGAATAGGTGACTCAAAGGAATAGGTATAGCTCACATCTTAAGTATAGTTAGTTCATTGAATGACTTATTGAGAAGCTAGGCCATTTCCTCACTCTCCGGAGGGAGATGGGTGGATAATGCCTCCACTACCTGTGCCAGCAAACAAATACTATAATAAAAGGCGTTGTGTCCATGCCTTTTATTCTTTATAGTAATGGCCAACTCCTGAAAAATATATATACCCTCAAGCCTTTATCTTATTTGGTCGAGCAATGATCCAATTGGAGAAGCAAGCTGCTCTTTGTCACCCTTGGGACCAAGAACAAGCTCCAAAGAAGAAGAAGGACTTATCGCAATCTCAGGTACAATGGCTAGTTGGAAAGCCGCCAATCTCTTGATTTACATTCATGTGAAACCGTTGCAACCGATCTTGCATACCAATCATCCGCCGCTTACAGTAATGGCACTAAGCCAAGGTTTCTATGGATTCAATCTTGTGGAAAAAGACATATATTAGGTAAATTAAGTTAGTAGTGTCACCGGTCAATCCCTGGGACACTAGCGAGTCCGTCCTTAAAAGCCCTATAAATTGGGTCCATGAAGCCTTATCTACTCCAAGCCTCAATCTGTATTGCCATTGAACCTAGACCATGGAAATATGGTTATAGCCCAATTCCATTAGTGGGATCCATAGCCTACGGGTCTTTCCCAAGCCAGTAAAAGAAGAAGGTTGTCGAGGACTACCCTAAGCCTACAAGTAGGCAGGACTTTCAGTTACAATGTCTAGGTTGGGAAAGCCTTTCTAAAGCCAATCGATTATCGGATTTCACCAACCCAACTACCACTACCAGGGGATTCCTAGATCCACTCTCAGATCGCATGTTGATTCCAGTCTTCAATCAAACGGAATGAAAGCAGGAGATTGATTAGCTATAGTAGCTGCAAACTAATCTCGTGCCCTACTCGAATGGGATCAAACAACATTAGCTACGTCTCGTCTCTTGACGAGTCCCGACCCCAGATCGAAAGGTTACGATTCACTCCGGTGCTGCTTGCTGGTGGAGGTTGGGAGTATCTCAACTATGAATAAGAATAAGAAGTCGAAGAAGTAAAGACTCCCTAGATCCGCCTCTGACTTACCTACCTTCCCTGACTAGCTAGTTTGGTTGGTATCTATGGATACCCCCTTTTCGGCTCATACATAAAGTTGATGAAGTGAAGACACTTATCGAGCCTCCATTTATAGAGTGCTAGAGTAATATCGCCATGCAGTACGAATTGGATGGCAGACGCAATTTTGGCTATCTGTTCGCACTAGTTTTCTGCAGTTGAGTACTAACATGTCTGTGTGGTGAACTAACTACCTTGGGAAGCAACAAATATGCCCCCCAATCACGCTGCCTATGTGAACAAATTAACAAACTTTGCATAACCAGCTTAATTAAGTAAAAAAACATAATCGATAGTTGTTATGATGAATCACACGTGGGAGAGAGATGAAATCTCTGAGCAGACGTAAATTCTTTACTTTGCCATTCTTTCCAGAATAGGACTTTGCTGAATGAATATCATTTGGATGGGCTTAGACATGAGCTTGCTTTGATGATGAGCAGGCTCGTTGTGCTTTGCTTTGAGACTTATGTGGGCTTTCAGCCAGGCTTGACAGGTTTGAGTTTTCATTTGTAGGACTTTGTGGCACCGGGCCCGTTTCGTGAGGGTCACGCGTATATGCATAAGACTCATTTTCTCTTAATTTTTTCTCCTTTCCCTCTTTTTTTTTTAACAATATGAAGAGAAGGCATCAGGTTTGGTCTTGGAACGCCATGCTTAGCAAACCATGCTAGGACCAATCTTATCAGGCCATGGTGCGGTCACAGCTTCAAAGCCGGCTACATTCTTTCTCCGAGAAGCCAGTTATGGAGCATAGCCAAACCTCGCGGGGGAGCGGGTCGGGGACGACGTTTCAAAGCTGTAAAATAAACAAAGAACCTTTGCTGCAGGAAGAGGGTGATGAGAGCCTTGTTCGGTATCAGGCTTGGTAATGTTTCGGCTGCCTTCGTTGATTCCCCACGACGAAATCGGAATCTCGCTACTTCCCCTTTCAGTCCTAAGTGGGGGAGAAGGATTCAAAACCTTGTGTGAAGGAAATATTGTTAAAGTCGTTGACCATTAATCCGGTCTTCGAGAAGGTGCCGTTAAGGAAGAGAATACAGAAGAATTAGATCAAATGGTGGGTATCGTATATAACTCCCCAAAGCAGCCGTTCTCTTAAGAAGAGCTATTTTCCCTTGTTATTTAAAAAAGAGTATCACCATACTGAATCTAGCGCAAAACAAAGAATGATTATCGGAAGTTGGCTACTTACTTAAGTAAAAAAGTGTTTTCTCTAAGACCCTGTCGAGGGAGATCTTTAAAGAGCACATCTCGGATAGTGAGGGATTCAATCCAGCCACAGGTTCCCCTACGGCTCCCTTTGTCACTAATCTGAATCTATAGGTTATTCACGAGTGCCCTCTGCAGATGAATTCAATCAGAAGCAGATTGGGCATACATATAGGGCTTAGCACTATGAAGAAAGTCAAAGGCCAGTTAAGGGATCAGCCTTCGTGGACAAATAGGCAGCTAGAATGCCTTGAGTAAAATACCCACGAGGAGGTTCTCTAATAATATAAGAAGAGGCACAGAAGGAACTGCTATCGAATAGGCTGTTAGGGAGATTGTGCAAGTTAATCAGAAGGGGTTCTTTGACAGACCTTCAAGCAATCTCACTGAACTCCGAATAAAGCCGATTTTGGTCTTAGCACTGTAAGCAGGTACTATTTTTGCCGGGTCTTTGATTCTGGGGATTTTGTGAGAAAGGAAATGACATTTAGGACATCCATCCCGAGGAAAAGAGAAAGTGTCTCGATTTCAACCGGTCTTCGAGAACCCGAAGATGTCATCGAATACACAGAATAGACATCCCTTGACTCAGTTGTGAGGGAATGGTCTCTTGCAAGAAGAAGGGCTTTGCTTTTGCTAGTGCAATCGTATAATAAGATCCAGAATCTGACTCTATCAATGAGTTTTGAATCGAGAGATGAATTGAATTTTCAAACTAATCTTCCTAAATAGGAACTGAACTGAGAGCAGAGGAAGTTAGATAGCTTTTCGGATCTTGCCAGGCCAGGAGGAAGGAGTTGCTTTAACAAGTCAATGGCAAGCAGGAAAGAGAGCAGTAACGGCGTATTCTCAATCCGAAGCAATAGCAAGCACTGGTCTTTCTTTCTATCTTAAGGCAGTTGCCAGAAGGAATTACCGAGCTTGTGGAATAAGAGCTGTGGCACTCTCTTTAAACCATGGGGAAGGAACGGATCCTTTTGCCTGAAGGCTTGGAATTGGAAAATGGCATTTCACTGAACTCCGAATGACTTTCATTAGATTAGTATATAAGATTAAATAAAAGACGGTCCCTCTTTCTGGCCATAAGAAAATACAAGAAAGGAAATAACATCTAGTAAAGAGACCAACGAACAGAGAGAGGTAAGGAAGGTTCTTTCTCTGACCTGCTTTCTCTCCTGATCCTTAGACTTTTGGAGCTTTGGTTTGGACCTGTACTAGTTCGAGAAGTGAGAGCACCAGGGAAAATGCTAGGAAGAATAGGACAAATAGGCTAGTTTGCTAGGTTGTAGATCTTTTCCCTTATTCTAGATGAATCCCCTAGTGGGATAGATGTAACTATTGGAAAAGGGCTTCTTCTCGAATTCGAAGCTTTTCTCAAATCGATCTTTATCTCATCTTTCTCTTTCTATTCATTCGAATGAATTACCCACGAAGCGGTACCGAGTTCAGTTCAATTGGAGCATCACTTATAATCCCTCAAAAAAGGCTTCCTTCAAACAAGCCCTTCATTATTATTAATATTAATGGCCTAGAGAAAAGAGAAAAGAATGACAAGCAAATGCTTCTTAGGAAGCAACCTCCCCGAGAGACCTAACATATTGCGAACCTGGTAAAATGTAGAGGCAGGAATCAAAAACTCGGATGCAGACCCGAGCAAATGGATTCTCCTTTATTCAAGCGCAGAGATGGATTGCGCTACCTTGAAAACTCACCCAAACGAAGTCACAAGGTTCTTTATACAAAGTGGAAAGAGGAAACTTTCATCCTTCCCGGTCTACTCTCACCATGGAATGAAATAGAGTGCGCTATATAACAAGCCACCCAATCATTACGGTCTTCACAAGGGAAAGAGCTTTACTTTACAACTAGAAGAGGAGCGTAGAGGTGAAAGGCGGGCCGGACAGTTACCTACGAATCGACGGCGAAAGACGTGGTCTTAAGCCGTGAGCACTTGAAGCATCTATTTTAGGCGCCGCCCGGAAAGAAGGAGGAGTATAACAAACGGGGAAACTTCCCCCAATCCCCTTAACTCGGAATAAGGGGAAAAACAGATCATGGATAAGAAGCGAAGACAAACCACGAGCTATGAACGAAGGGCAAGAGAGAAGCAATTGAGGCGAATCTAGTTCTCAGACGAGCTAAGAGTATATGTTATTAATGCTATGCGAAGGGAGTAGAGTGTATTTTTTATTATTAAGACTTTGGGCAGCAGAATGGCAGGATTCGTGCCATAATAGATACATATATATATGGGAGGGGTCCCCTGTAGACAAACCCATTTTTTGTTGACTTTTGAGATAGAATGAATTGTTGGAGGCTTTACTTGACGAGTAGACCGCTCCGTGGGTTACCCAAGGAAGAATTTGCAACATACGTGGGAAGGTTAATGGCCCTAGCAACTAAAGTGAAAGTGATGCCTCCAGTCCATGAAAATTCTCAGACAGATATGGTTCTAAAGACCGCTAGTAACCCCCTGTTAAGTTGCATCCTTATAAGGGACTTTTTGTTTGGTTGCTTCCGGGATGGGGAGAGCTGAGGCGAAATCGGGGAGCTTTGTCTAAGCCAAGGTTTTGCTTTCACACCCGTAATAGAGGCGACCGAAGGGAGGAGTAGCCCTGAAAGACGAACCCTTAAGAAAGAGACCGAAGCCAGTGAGTTTGCGTCATGTATCTACGACAGTCTAAAGCCCTCTTGCTGAGCAAGCCATGAGCGAATATTTTTTCTACTTTTTCCTACTCTTGCAGGACCTTTTATTGCTATCCGTATTAGGGTTTGTTTCACTCCCCACCACAGCTCTCCGTTCTTCACTTCAAATAATTTGGGTTAGACTCCTTCTTTTTTACCCTTCCACTATCCATTGCATGTGCGAATCATCTCCTTGACGCCCTACTAAATCTCCATTAGGTGTCTGGAGCATGAACATTGGTGCATTAAAAGGCTCTGTGGTCTCTCTCCCCTACTCCACCGAAATAGAAGACAGATGTGTGGGTTCCAGCACTACCTAGCAGTATGGCTATGTGCTTTGACCCTACCTAGACCACATGGGTAAGAATAAAAAGTACTCTAATATGATTATTGGGATTGAATGCTTGAAAGCCGCCCATTGACCTCTATGATGTGACTACGGTGAACATGAGGGAAGGACTTGATTTGATGCACATAGAAAAACTCATTAAGAAAATAGTAGTCAACATGTAATATGAATACGCCTACACTCCAACCTAAGGGTATAGAGCAAGAAACATGTGGTGTGTGGTGTGTCGATAAGCTATCCCAGGAGTTTATGAAACATTCAAGGCTTACCTCTGATAGTGTAAAACCTGCACTACGGAGTTCTCCACTTTCCCAATCTGATGTTATGGATTTTAAAGGCATATCTAATAGTTCTGGCAAAGCAACGAAACATGCAGATATTAGAAGAATTCTCTTGCGTGAAATCTAACTAGTTTTCAACAGATCTCTAGAGAAAACATAATCCAAAAAGCATGCCTGCCAATTTGTGAATTTTATGTAAAGATGGAATGAGATCGTCAAGTATGCCCGGACATTCCTCTTCTGACTTCCCCCTTTGGTTGGCAACATTTAGGGACTCGATTAGGAAAGATAGATTTTCCAGCATCAAATGAATTAGTCTTTGTAGCTGCAACCATAAGAAGAGATCAGACAAATTCGCACACAAAAGGATTAAAAGTTTACGAGAACACAAATGCCAGTATCACTAAACCGTACCTGTAATGTTTCATCTGCTGCCATATCATCTAGAAGGAGAATCTCCCTTACAATTCTAGAAAATATTGCTTCGAGAACAGCACACATGCTGCGCTTGTAGGTTGAAGGCAGCAACAGCGGCTCCCATATAAGGCGTACTTTCTCGAGAATAAAAACCACCTAATCATATGTATATCATTTTTTCTGTATGATTAAAAAATTATTACAAAAAAGGGGGACGGCACAAGGAGTACTGCCAAAGAAAACACAAAAGTTTCGACAGTAATAGCATATTACTTTTTTTACATTGAATCCCCATTAAGAGGAAAATAAAAATGTTGATGCAAAACCATGCACGTGCAAAAATAAGAGAATCTAACTGCAACAAAAGTCTACAGAACTCTCTCCACCTGATCAATGCTAAACTTTGCACATTCAAATTGCTTCATTTGATGAGTATTCTGAAATCCATCAGCACCATCTATAGCCTAAGATTTGAAAAGGAAAACAAAATGCCAGACTTTTAGTAAATAAAGACAGAAAAATTTAGAACTTTAATATCAAATGCCAAGTACAGGCACTGTATGCAATACAGCAAGAACAAACCTCATTCAGATTATAAATGACTCGCTGAATTTGTCTCTGCAATATTTGTTCTGCCATTAAATGAAAACTTGGAGCCATGTCAACAAATACGACTTGCTCCTTGAGTGAACTTGGAAAATCTGCACGATACTGACACGACACAACTTTTTAATGTGTAGGAGATGAAGAAAAATATTTATTGAAGGTAACATCACATGAATTTCCCTCTCTTCCATAAGCATGAAGTGATAGTTTCAATTGAATAAATTACACTTTGGTTAAAACATAGCAAACTAATGCATTTTTTCATTGTATGGATAAAGGTTTGAATAATGATGACAAGAAAAGGACAAATTACATATCACAGTTAAGGTGTAAAATAATTTTCCCTTTACATTAAATTGACACTTCAATTGAATTGAACCTATTGTGCTAAAACAATAGTCAATCAACATCTAACTAAGATGTTAAAAAAGTTGCTATTAAGATTCTGTTCCATGTCGTTGAATCATAAAATCCTAGATGATGTCACATCACATACGGGGGAGAAAGGTTTCTCTATGGCAATTGGCAATACATAATCACGCTATAAATCATTGTCCATACCTCAAATGCAAGTCCAAGTATTTCTTGTGATAAGTAAAGACAGTCATTGTGCATGAGAACAGCAACCTGGTTGATGCCATCAAGCTGTCTTTCTAGCTTCACAAGTCAAAAGTGAAGATCAGTAAGAGTCATTATGAGCATATTATGTGCCATGGTTTTTAATGAAGGAATATGAATTTTAAATCCAGATGTTTGCACCAAATAAAGAGTGCCAAGATCATCATTGGTGAGTAGCAATGTAACATGTCAAAAAACCTCCAATTAAACTTCGTCACAGATTGCATCAGAAAATTTAGCAGACAAATAATGTTTGACTTGAGAGAGTCAAATTTGAAATTCTAAGCGAAAAGCAACTTTCCATATAAAAAGGTAAGAGGAAAAATGTGCACAGGGATCACTGGCATAAGATTAAACAGTGTTAAAAAAATAACTTCACGAAAAATTGACACAACGTGCCCATTATTGACATGTATGCCCAAAAGACGTCTAGGATGTTTAACCACATCGATGCCTCATTATTAGATCATTCCCATCCATCTCACAAGAAAGGAACAAAATATAAGCAAAATAAAATTTGTCCTCCAATTGGCAATGATGAAATAAAGTTTTTTAAACTAATTCTAGATCGCCTAAACCAGTTGCATTTACCAAACAAGCAAATTAACAAGAAGATTCAGAAGAAAAACTTACTAACCTTGACGGGTATAACAGCTTCATAGAGAAGTAACACATCCCTAGCAGCACGGTAGAATTCCAGTGCAACTCTTGGAGATGACAAGCAAACATCCTGCACAAAATTCCGCATTAAACTGAATGAGATCCCCTACGAAGGTCACATCTTGAAAGTCTTCTCACAGTTACCCTAGCAGTAATAGCATAATTGCATATATTATAAAAAAAATTATATCTTAATGAGTTTTAATATCTAAATTAACTCCCATGGTTGACTTCAGCCATTTTTAGGAAAAACAAAATAGCCTTTAAGGGTATGGAGACTCAATCGGAGATCTTGACAAAAGGGATAGAACCTTTAGTTTTAGGTACTCGCAATTGCAATTTGGAATTTGCTATACTTGAGATTAATTGTGTCAAGCGATGTAAGTTGAAGGAACCACCTTGGTGCCCCATAATACAGTGATATTAGTCTTCTTTGAAGAGTATTTAGTATTTACTGATGAGAGTGGCACCACGACAATGCCACAAAGTACAGGACCATAATATTAAGATGAGTCCAAGACTTCCAACAAGAACATGGATCAAACAAAAAATTTCAAAGATCCACGACACAATTTTGAATCTTTTGATCTAACTGGCTGCTGCACTCCCTATATGAGTTACAATACCATCAAATACCATTCCATCTTTCTCCAACCACGATCTCTAAGTCATTTAATTTCAAAGATAACTTTATTCACTATCTACCTCCAAGTCTTGGGGAAGATAATGAGATCTTTTAGATTTTATATTTTGTAGTCATCCTATCCACAGCCTTCCCATTCTTTAAGGTGAAATACATAATGCTCATTAATAGGGAGGAAAAGTAATAAAATTTTGTCAAGCATAAGACTGTTAACATCTCTTAATGTAATTATATAATTAAGCATGGCTCCACTACAGACATTACAACATTCGCCATCAATTAGAAAGCTCGGTGTCATATGACCCAAAGAATTTCAAACAACTATTATCCCGCTCAAGTAATATGGGAAAGTTTCACATTCTGTGCAAAGGTCATAGACTAGGCTTATCTATAAAGGTTCTATTATCAATCACCAGAGTCTGCATCATACAACAAGTAGGTTAACATATGGAACCCAGTAAGCTCAAACATTGAATCATGTTATTACTTAAAGATAAATTGTTTACTACCCGGGTTAGCTACCTTAAGCGTCTGGTGCACAAGCTGCATTAGTTGAGAAGCTGCTTTGGACACCACACACCTTTCAGATAGAAAAATCAAGTCAACAAGTTCTGAAGAATTTGCAGCTTTTCCACCATTCTTCAATTCTGGAAATTTACTGATATAATCCTGCCAGGAAAAGTAAAATTTACAAATCATTGGAACAAAATATCTACAAAAATACGAATGCACCATTCTCAGAAAACTGACTTGTGGGATGGAAAAGTCACACTGCACAAGCAAATTTCTCGCTTTTGCCAATATTTCAGTCTTCTTCCTTGAAGCAAAATGAACTTCATAGTTTTCAGCAAAATTAGTCAACCTTTTCTCTCCACAATCAGATGCTGAAATGAACATCATTTCCCTTAAAGCAGATTCAAATTCAGACGTGCACTCGATGATCTTCTGAAAGTCGGTGAGTTTTGAAGCATCTTCAGGAACAACCTGAAACATGAAATTATATGTAACTTAATCTGCAGTCATTAACAATTACAATTACCTAAATCAGAGGCAACTTGGGAGATCAAGTTACAAAGGGTACAGACTACAGCCTCCAGTTATTATATTCAGTTATTCATATAGGAATGACTAGAATAGTCGAATGCAACTTCGAAAACTAAACATCAAAGAGAAGAAGTTCCTGGAGAGAGAAAGAGAGAGAGAGAGAGAGGCAGTCCCTATACTTTGTCATTCCGTTCCTGCATGGGACATTATACTTGGTCGTTCCTTTTTTTTTTTTTTAAGACACTTCACTGAAGAAATAAACCTTGGACAGTTAAAAAGTAAGTCATTCTTATTTAGTTACCTATAACAACTTAACAAATGAAGTTGCAGCTCAATTTCGAAGAAATGTTGCAACAAACCTTAGACAAAAAGTGAGAAATAATCAGTTCCGATATCCCTGGCCATGTCAATTTTCCAAAACATCTAACCCAAGAACCATTCTGGAAGCATACACATTTGTGAATAAACTTTACAATCTGAATAATCCCCGAATAAATAGTATCACCGTCCACATTTCCAATCTGAAATTTTGGAGGAAAAAAATGTTAAAGCAAGGGTAAGAATATTAAATTGTCAAATAAGATAGAGAGGAGTCTTACTAGATAAATGAAGTAGAATCAGCTTTTAATCCATCGTTTAAAAAAAAAATTATCAACATATGCGCTTTTGATCCATCCCCTACCTTTAAAAAGATCAGGAAAACAATAGAGAAGTATAAAAACTAAATGCTATCATCAAATACCGTCAACCATTGGCCAACCATATACATTTAGGCCAGTCACAGTTCTCACAAATGACATATATGAGAATCATTTTCTTTAAACACTATATAGTTCATAATTAACATTCAGCCTCAGAAGCTAGTCCACGAACAGATCAACTATTTACCTCAGCATCAGGTGAAGGCTCTATCTTTAAGTTTGCCTCAGATGTCCCTCTCAATCCTGTATTTACCTCTACTCCAACTGAAACAGGTGATCCATACTTCACGACAGGAGCAACAACAAACTTAATAATCTGGTCAGCAACTTTAGCAAGCCCATAATCTAAAATGCCAACCACCTACAATTATCATGCACAAAACATTGATAAAATTCAGGAAGGATGCTACCATGAAACAAAGATTAAAAAAAAAAAAGTGTAGACAGTAAAATAAAGTTCAGTGCCTATAATAATGCTTCAGCTTGTAACAAAGACATAAGAAAATGAGGTTCACATTTCAGGAGAAATGGAAAAACAGTTCGGCAATTTTTCTTGCTGTCCAGATTGAGATGCAAAATATAACGAAACAAAAAAATCCTACTTAATTGAAGTGTGATAAGTGAACTCACTTCCATTGCTTCCAGAACTGTGCGAAGCTCAACTCCATGGATCCCTTCAATGCTCAACTGGTACTGGACGTGAACCCTGTTAAGCTTTGGCTCAAACCGCACCCCATGTTCCATCAACCTCACAAGTTTCTTTTGAATCTACAAACTCAAAATCCAATTCCTCTAAAAACAATGTCATAACCTCAATAAAAATCACCAACATTGCAATAAACCATTTAACGATGATAAATGAAATCAAACCATCCAGTGCCAAGTAATTGAAGAAAAAAATATCAAAACCTCGTAAGTAAATTTTAAGAGGCTCGTGTTTACTAGTTCCTCTATTATCTCAGCAACCAAACAGAAATTTCAAACAAAATGAAAAGTATATTAAAAAAATACCTCCTCAAAGCAATCAAGCCACTCCTTCCTCAATAAGCCGTACACTACGGGCTCTTTCTCCTCCTCATCGCCAATCCTTAAACCTTTCTTCAACGCTCTCAACTCCCCAGCAACAAACATCAGACGTCCACTTTTCACAGCCTCCTTTGCTCCTTTCAACCGCTCACTGAATTCCAAAATCACCTTCACCAACTCCAACAATTCTCTTTTCATCTTGCCCTCTTTCATCTTATCATTCACCTCATCAACTATCTCTTTAATCTCGACGTCGATCGGTCGGTCGGAGATCAAACCTAAAAGATCAGTCAGTTCAGTGGAAATTTCGTTCGTCTTTAAAACGGCTTCGTTGCAGACGGAGAAGAGAGAGGAAAAGTCTTCGAGATGAGACAGAAGGTAGGAGTGGACATTGGACTTGATTTGTAGGGAGTGCGACTCTAGACGATTGATGAGGAGGCGGAGATCAGGTGAGGACAGAGGAGAGGTAGGGTCGGTGAGATCATGTGCAGAGAGGAGGTCCCGGACATTGATTGCATCAAACAGGGCCTCCATTTTGATCAATTCAGGAGGATTTAACTGCAGGCGACCAGTGGGAGCGCTTCGTTACAGCTCCCGGAGTCGTTTTTAGGAAAAGCTGAAGAGGTAGTTGTCGGCAAGACAGGCTGTCACTCTAGGACGGCAAAAGGGTAACGTGCGCTGCGAGCATTGAGGTTGAATTTGGGCATTTAAGCAGACCAAATCCTAATAAGTAATGAGCCATTACATTTCGGAAGCTTTGGGCCTTTAATCCGGAGACGTAGTGAACTAGTGACGGGCCTCAAGTCATGATTAACTTATCAATGAATGCAAAGCCCTAAAATCGTAGAGACGAAATTCAAATGATCGTCCAAAACTCCAAATGCTGTGATTTCAAAAGAATGTAAGGTGTCATACTGTTACCGAAAATTGAAATAAAAAATTGGTCAAAAAGGAGAATTTAGGGACTGTTCGTTTAACATTTTTCGTATAAAATATTTTATCAATCAAACGTCATATTTTATTGATAATTTAAATTTAATAAAAAAAATGAATCAAGCATCCACAACATTTTATACAATTTAAAACTGTGGATCCCAAAGCTTTCAAGTTAACATTTTATACAACTTAAAATTTTAAAATATAATTATGAAACAAATGCACCCTTAGTGTGCAGTACTTCGATAGGGAGAGGTGACCACAGTTAGGAGTTCTAAAAAAAAGGATGTTTGGTCAATATAGATTGTTTATGAAATATTTACATACTCGGACTCAAATTGATTTAAAATTTATGACATATTAAATTGATCATTTTTAGATAAGTTAAAATCTGAACAAATAAATCAAACAATAATATAATTTGGGTTAGGGTTTAGACAATTATATAAGATAAAATTTTATGTTTGTAGTTGAACTCAATTTTAAACCTAACAAAATCTATATATTTGAACTCAAACATGTAATTTATATCTTAATTCGAATTCGAATTCAACAAATTCGATTATTCACATGAAAGATTTTGCCATCCCTAGTCACAATCACAATGGCAATTATGACAGAACGAACATTTCGTAGGTGGGAAAATTATTCTAGGCTGATGAATATATTGTTCACCATTGACGCTTTCAAGTCTTGAGGAACCAAAGTCAAACTTGTCAGCAGTCAGTAATACGTAAGCATTGGGTCCAATGTAGTAAGAGTGTGAAAGCGACTGAAGAGAAAACCTCAAATCTCTCCTCCTCAATCGGAAGTATTTGGAGTCTTAGAAAATTTTGGAGTATCTAGAGAGAGTGATTTGAAAAATTGTATTGAAAGATGTGTAGAATGGTAAAAAAAAGTGAAAAATTATATAAAAGTATGAGAGAGATGTTATTGAAACTTGATATTTGGAGTGTTGGTGAATGGAAAGTGAAAAAAATTGTATTGAAATATGTGTTTTGTTGATATGATTGTATTGAGAGATGTATTTTGCTGATATGAATAAGTAAATGGGACCCACTTATGTGTAATAGAGGTGGAACCCAATTACAGAATTTGGAATGCTTGATAATCATGTAGCATTGGAGATGCTCTTAGGAATCTATTTAATGACAACAAAGTTGGAGCCCACTTTGCTCCCTTGAAGGCTGAAGCCCATGACTTCTCTTGATCCAATCGGGCCATAAAAAATAATTAAATAAAATATAAGCAAACAAGATTTAAAAATTAAGGCACTTTGTACTTCGTAGGTGAAAGACCCAGAAAACAATTCATTCTTTATTTCCCAGAAATAAGGAACCAGATACAAATCTTGGACTAAAACATTGTAGAATTCAATCCGATTCATGGAGGAAAGAAAAAAAACGAGCATTAAATTAATGAGAATTTAACGTCTTCCTTGAGCAGAGGATCCGATTAATCCATGCTCCATACACCCCATATTTTCTTTCCAATGAAGCTCACAATCTTCCTGACTGACCCATCCTCCACACCATTTTCACCACCGCCACCGCAATTGACAGCTCCTTCCACTGATTCAACCCCACCCACTTTGTCATCCACTGTTTTGGCTTTCCCAAAATTCTCGTCCTTCACATCCTGAACTCTCTTCCCTCCTCTCTCCTTTCTCCTCCTTGTACTACTCCTATTCTTGTTTTCCCAGAACAAACCTTCTTCATACGCTTCAATGATTTCGTGTATAAGTTGCCGGTTAGGAGACGCGTCCCACCGTGCCCAGAAATTCATGTAGCATCGAAAGCAATTGCATTCAAAAACTGGTGAGTGATACAAATTAGCATCACCTCCATCACGAGTCCGATTGCTGCTCTTGACACTGGCTTTTCGTTGGCCGGAAAATTTGTTGTTTGTAGAACTAGTTCTGTTCCAGGAGATGAGATAGGCTAATACTTCTCTGTCTTCAGCCGAAAGTCCGGTTGCGAGGGTGAGAATTGTCGCCGGAAGAAGCGAAGAGTGGTTTGTTAGCGGTGATGGGTGAATCTTGCGGTTCTTGTAGAGTTTCTCCTTCATGGTCCTTTTGCTTTGTTGTTGGTTCTGGATTTTGTTACGGCGAGGGTTATGTGTTCTGTTTGTTCTTCTCATTGCAACTTTGCATTTTGTACTCTTCGTCAAAATTGCGTGCTATGTAGAAAACAGAATAATCCAATCGCGCGCCTTGTTGACCAGCGACAATTCTCACAAAATTATAATTAATATTAATATTAAAATATAATTTGCACAAGTTAAACATTCTTTGTGATTAAATTTGTTTGTTATGGATAACTTATGTTCGGTTATATGAGTCTATCAATACCTACATAGTGTCGTTGCTATATGAATCTACAATTACCTACACAGTGTGGTTAAAATTTCTTTAAGCTAATTTCATTAGTTATGCTAATCACTATTAATAAAAGACTTCAGTGGGTCCTCGGTCCTCTCTATAATTGGAAGTGTTGTCCACTCTGACAGCGATCTTGAGCAGCTGATGGTCATCATCCTTTGAAAATGGAAAATACAAGGAATTCTGCAGTGATATATGGTGCAGTGGAAAAAATCAAATTTGACCAGAAACGTTCACATTAGTAAAAACAAAATGGTACAGTGTGAAACCTTCTTCTACGTTTTCTAAGATAAATAATAACGTCAGGTTAGATGACATTTCATCACCTCGAGCTTTGCTATCGCAGTCCAATGAAACCATGTGTTCGGTATGCATATTTGGTCATGAATTCATTGAATATTTCGACAAGTCCTAGAACAAGAATTTGTGAGTTATCAGTAAACAACTAAACATGATGTTTTCACACATGTTTTTTCCCTTGCATAATTTGTAGAAATGACAAAAATATGTTGGATTCTCAGCTGAAAAAACAGACTTAGAGACAAAGTTAATCAGAATTCCCTAGATTTCATATCGGTTGCATTCTTCTGTAATCATTCTAGCAGAGCACAACAAATTAAGCAGAATGGCTAATAAGATACATCAAACATTACATCAAACTCCCTTAATATTCATCGCCACACATGATTTATCTATATATATATATATATTGCAACTGCATCTATCTCTGTCCGGTGTAAGAACATATATATTCAGGTGCATATCAATTCTTGAATTCGGCGAGAGCATGCTTCACCATGTAATCTGCAACGATAAGGTTTGTTTTCTCTGTCGGATGGAATGCATCCCAGAATACATACTTGCTTGCATCAGTGCAGGTGAACATACTTGTTTGAGCACAAGCGTAACCCATCTCGTACATCCCCGTCGCGCAACACCCTGCCCCGGTCACTTGGAACCCTAAAAAAGGCCAGAAAACAGGTTAACAGAGGTAATAATCAGTACCAGATCTCCCTGTATTTTCAATCAGTGAAGTCATATGAACATATTAAAATCCCCACCAACCAATGAACAAGGATCCGGATATGTGATCCCTTTAAATGCTAAAGATATTAATTAACTTACCATAAAGTGAAGGTCTTCTTATGATATTCATCATAACAAAATAAGGATTTGAGAAAACCAGCTTGATCCCAGGAAGTTCCTTATTCAACTCCACAGTCATACTGTTCAACTTGTCATTGAATTCAAGAGCAATACTGTTGTATCTCTCCACGCAATCATACGAACCTGCTATGTTTGTGGTTCTCTCTAATGGCATACAACCCATCGGAGGAATCCCACCTATCGATATCTTTCGAGCCCCAAGACCATAGAGTTCCTTAACAAAGTTTCTGGCAATTCCGACGAGGAAATTCTGGTATTCTCCGGGAGTATATTGAATTGATCTTCCTCCTGGCATTGTGTAGTAATTCTCCAGGAAATCATTGGTTCCAATGCTTGTCATGTACAAGGCCTCGCTTATGGTTTCGCTACCTTTGGGTTCTCCCATATATGCTTTTAGTTTTTTCTGGTAATCCTTGTAGTACTCCAGTTGCTTCCATAGTGGAATCACATCCTACACAGCACAACATGAAAAAATAAAGAAAATAATCTCCATTTGAAAAGAGGGACTGGTTTGAGATTACTCTAGACTAAGGTGTCAAAACTTCAAATTAGGAAAAAAAAAAAGGGTACTTGTTATTTGAATATTTTACCAGAACATCAGCAGTGGCATTGTCATACCCAGTAGCAGCAGAAGCAAAAGTTACACCAACAGAGAAAGCAGATATATTATAAGCAGGATCCAAGTAGGCAGGTATAATTGGCTTGAGCCCCATAGCCTGAGAAATAAAATCAGTAGCAATCCGACCATTGGAGAACCGACCGGTGGGGCGGCCACCGGAAAAGTCACGGCCATAAGGTTCGAAATTACTTCTCGCAATCGTCGGAATGAAATTGTTGTTCCCAGCATCAACAGAGGAGTCTCCAAACACCACAACCGCCGGTACTTTTGATTCAATTTGGCTGACTAACATAATCAACAATTGCGTTACCAACAAGAAGCAGGACATTTTGGATGATTAGTTGTTCAGACAATACAGAACTACATGGAACTGGTGAGGGGAGTCGTTGATGTATAAATATCAGTTGGGAAAATTAATGAGAGTTGTGTGTTTGTCAAACTGTTCTGTTGTGTAAGGTCGTTGAGTCTTTAATTGCCGGTTTAAACAGTCGGGGTTACTCGACACATAACGTCTGTATGAACCAAGTTGGAAAGTTTTTTAAGCTCTTTCTATGTATTTAATTTCTTTATAGTTTTCTAAGGAAATATGGCATCCCGTTATTTTCCGCACACAAAAATGATATAGATCCCAGTAATTTTTATCCCAAAATTATCTCAGCAATATGTGTCATCATTTATTAGATGTGATTTTCAATGAGTCTCTTGTTATGATGTCATCACATACAACAAATGAGTGACACAATAATTAAATATTTTTGAGATTAAAATAACTGAGATTCCTAACATTTGTTTCCGCAATTGCCAAAATAGTATATAGGGTTGGCATCATTAAATTAAATGAGAGAAAAATAAATCTACCCATAATGATAGTTAGTGTAAGAAAATTAATCAGTCGTCGAAATCAAATCAAAAGTCTCACACTACACACACATATTATATTTGTTATCACAGGAAGAAATCCATGTTGACGAGGATCAAGACTTCAGGAGAGTTAATGTGAAAGTGGTGGCCGGACGTTGACGCCGTCCATGAAAGTCCAAGGTAGGGAAAACTAGCATTGAAAGCTTAACAACAGGAATGGAGGTGGTAGCTGCTTTTGTGAACTGGAAATCAATGCTTTGTAAATAAATACGTATATACATGGAAGAATTTTGTTCCACGAATGTCTCTTTTTGGATCTGAAAGATTTACTCAGATAAGCTCACGACGAGTGTCCACGAAAACATGCAATCATCACGTGATCATAATAATAGCTTACCACAAATATACATGCATGCATGAACATGAACATAAGGTTTGCACAGCCTTCGGTCGCATCAAATCAATGAGAACGCGGGCTATTGATGCTGCCCAAATGGGACCATTTGGGTTGGGCTTTAATTGCAATGCTTGCCGGATTCATTCTCCATCGCGTTATTGGGCATCTGTTTTGAATTTAATGTTGTGGGCCTTATGGGCTTCCCTTAGTTTTAAAAATTACAAGAGACAATTGCGGACTGGTCTACTTTTGTAGACTTATTAAATGTAAATTCACTCATAAAATTTATTTAAGAGGTCAGTCAAATTCACTTCAATTTCGTATTTTTTTTCATAAATGAAATTTTAAAATATTGTATCTTTTAAAATATATGATAAATTTTTTTTAAAAAATTACATATTCTAACTCAACACATAAAACTCTATATAACAAGATCAATTATCGATAATTTTTTATATACTTTTTTAATTACATTTCCACTTTAATCAACTTAATTTTGACTCTATATTTTTCAAAATATGGATTATCACACCCACTTTTTCACTGGCACGACAACATGAGAAAGAAAACAGTGGGCTGAGCACGTCCTTTCGATCATATACCACACCATACATCGTCATTTTCGTTTCCGGCCTATCAAAATCCAATCAAATGAAGCTAAGTACTCTGTCGTGTCGTGTCATGTCATCTCTTGAGATATCAAGAGCATCTCCAATGGGACACTTAAAAATGACGCTGAAAATTTTGGAGTGTGTAGAGAGAGTGATTTGAAAAAATTATATTGAAAAATGTATAAAATGATATAAAAAGTGAAATATGGTAGAGAAATATGAGAGAAATTGTGTTGATGCTTGATATTTAGAATATTTGTGAATGAAAATTGAAAAAAAAAATTGTATTGAAATATGTGTTATATTGATATAACTGTATTGAGAATCGTGTTTTGTTATAATGAAAATGAGATCACGCCGAAAAATTTGAAGAGGGTAACATTAGAGATACTCAATAACCATTTTGCCAACATCAAGGACAGAGCTACATGGGACTAAAGGGGCCACGTGCCTCCTTGGATTTTTTAAACTGCTCGACCAATGGTTCGAATCTATCCAGTAACGTCAGTCCTAATTTTTTTGTTATTGTATTTTTTTTTTTGTATTTTTCACTCAAGCTCACCTCCTCTCTCAAATTTTACCTTATTTTATAATTATTTTGCCTTCTTTTAATTCAAATTCCTTCCGATCTTAGTTTTTTCTTATATATATATGTATATTAAAATAGTTATTGAATTAATTTGATTAAAATGATTACAACATTAGTTGATATAACTATAGTTATTCCGACACCACTATTGTCCGCCTCAAACTCATCAAGTACGGCATAATCTGAGAGCATTGACATTATAGTTAAATATCTACGATCAGTCTTCGCCATCATTTACTTATTATAATGGTGAGTTTTTAGGATTTTTGGTACGCTTTATTTGTTTTGAATATGTGGGATTGCAATAATTTTTTTTTCTCTCTAGGATGTATTCAATAAATGTGTTAATTTTTTGTTTATTTAGGTTGTGATTAAATATTTTATAATTTATATAGAGTGAAGATATACTATAAAATGTAATTGAAAATAATAACATGTAAATAAAACTCACCTTTAAAAATTAATATAACAAAAGAAATATTGAAATATGCCATTTATGGAATTCTTTATATATGGAGGCTAGCTAGTCCCCGGTCCCCCTGCCCACTCAAAAATAAAACTTCTTAACCTAACTCACTCTGCTAGGAATAGAACCAGAGTTGGATGGAAGACCAACCAAGTATTTGTCATTCATGAGTCAAGAGCATGCAACCAATAAAATTTAGGTTATAAACCAACCCATTTGGATCTACTTGCTCAACAACTTTTTATATGGAAGAAGGTATCCATTAATTGAATGCTTGTTTCCAACTTTCCATATCACCCACCAAGAGCTTGCAATACTATCCAATCAGAATTAATCTTAAAAAAACCCAAATGGTCAGTCTAGCTAGCTAGCTAATACAGATATATGGCAGGCACTGACCCATAGATTCAATTCTCTTCAACCAAACCTTGACAGAAGTTGAGGAAGCAAATGCTCAGAAACTATCTGATTAGTTTTATCAGTAGGATGAAATGCATCCCAAAACACATATTTACTGGCATCCTTGCACGTAAATGGATTGCCTGGGTTGCACAGGTAACTCATCTCAAATGTTCCTGTAGCACAACATGCTACTCCAGCCTCCTGAAATCCTGCCATTCAAAATATCAGTACGTCATTTAAGTTTCGTTTTCACTGTTGGTGACAGGTCGTTTTTCATTTACTCGCAAACCTAAATAGGGTTTGGGTTAGAGCCCGGGTTCCAACTACCCCTTATTAGCAATGGACCCTTGTCCCCGTTTTAATCAGATTGTTAATACTGTCACTCTCCTCAGTCTCACTGGCGGTTTCACATGGATAAAATAAAGGTGTTTGCAAAAGAATCCGGATTTGAATTTTTGAATATATTTAATTCTATCATATCTGAAATTAGGGTTAAAACTTAGAGTATGGACAATTAAATCGGACTATATTTTTGTGTTTCAACCCGAACTCAATTTTAAACAAGACAAAATCTTTGTGTTTATACTCGAATTTCGAATATATAACTTATATCTAAACTTAATTTAATCTCGATCATACAAATTTGATCATCTAGCTAGACCAGAGATAGTTTGGCCACCCCTACCTATGGGCTGAGACTTTGTATGTTTTCAGGTGTTTTAATCCCCAACAGAACTGATATTTTACAACCACCAAGACCTCCTTTATTAAGAGTTAAGACTGATCCCGACCCATATTAAGGTAATAACAGGGACTCTCGGAAGAGTGCTTTCAGATTGAGAGAAAGACGGGATGGGTGTTCCCGCAATAATTATATGTTAGAATGTGGTCTATTTTAAATCACAACCATTCAAATGTGATAAAATGAGAGACAAATAGATAAAAATGAATCACATGGATGCATGGTTGTGATTTAATTAAATATCACATTTTAGTTTGCAATGATTGCAGCCCCTTCATCTTGAGGAATATGGAGGTTCAGGGAAATTCTTCAAGCACCAATACCTTAATATAATTAAGAGATCAAGCGGGGACTGAATGGAACTTACCATATCTCGAGGGTTGACTAATGATGTTGTCGAGAATACTATAGGCATCTGCGAAAATCATATTAAGCCCAGGGAGATCCTCGTTTAGTCGTGCAACCATACGGTCCAACTTGCTATTGAAATCCAAAGCCACATTGTTGTAATTCTGCACACACCCCCTCGGCTGCATAATATTAGTGGTTCTCTCCAATGGCAAACACCCCATCGGAGGAAGCCCCGTCAGTGATATTTTCCGAGCTCCGAGATTATAAACATTGGTGACAAAATTTCTGGCCAGTCCGATGAGAAAATCCCCGTACTGCTTTACGGAGAATTGGGATCTCCGAGTAGGCAATGTGTAGTAGTTTTCGAGGAAATCGTTTGTTCCTAAGCTCATTAGGTATAGGGCCTCAGTCAAGATCTCCTTCGCCTTGTTGTCCCCAACATAAGCTTTCAGTTTGGCTTGGTACTCCTTGTAGTACTCCAATTCTCTCCACAACGGTATCACATTCTGCAAAATTAATAACGCAGAGGTTCAGTGTTCTCCAGGATTTTTCCGCCCTCAAGGAACTGTAAACTCTGGGCTACCTAGATGGTACGTACGTTAATTACTCCCTCATCTACATTAAGAGTGATCATGGGTTCGAGGCGGACGGCAAATGCGTGAGGGAAAGATGAGCCACAAGCTTAACTCTGAGCGTTTAGTTCCTTAATGGTGGAAATTAAAAATCCCCCACATGCAAGTGTTAAATAAGTAAACTAATTAGGTATACTCACAAGCACATTGGAGGTAGCATTGTCATAGCCAGTCCCAGCAGAAGCAAAGCAGACACCAGTAACAAAATCCGAAATACCATAATTTGGATCCAAGTAGGCTGGGACGCTTTGCTTGACCCCAAAAGCCTCAGCGATGAAATCAGGAGGAATGCGACCATTAGAGAACCGTCCGGTAGGGCGTCCGCCTTCGAAATCACGACCATAAGGCCTGAAATTGCTCTTCAAGACTGTCAAAATCCGGTTGTTGTTCCCTGCATCCACCGATGAGTCCCCAAACACTATGATAGCAGGAACTTTTGCTCCTGTTTTAGCAAAAAATGACAAGACTTGTACAAAGAAAACCAAACGAACATGCCAATTACAAGCCATTCGCCTGTTTTTTATTTGCCTAGAGATTATTGTTAGCAACACTATATGTATATGGGGTTGTGAATTGTCACAGATAAAAAAAAGCATTATTTGAAGGAGAAAGAAATGGAGATATCGTATTTAATGTGAAAGGAGTTTGTTGGTAAGCTTTAATGGCTGCCATTTACACATACTCGTGTCTGATAATCAATTAACGTGCGTTAAAGAGAGAGAGAGGAAGGGGAATGCGTTACTTTACACAAATCCAGCTACGCAATAATTTTGGCGATGAAAACGAGCATTGTGTTTTGCCACCCAAGTGGTTTAGCTCTTTTAAATTTTACTTAATTTTTCAGTTGTGTTAACGTGATGATCTGGTAAATCTTGGCAGCATCCAATATTTGGATTCTAAATCATTGACAACATTGAAAAGTAACTTTAACAATTCATCGTTCATATGTACGTGTAAGTTGAAGTTATGTCAGATCCAACATGTGAACAAAATAGAGATATTATTTTTCATCAAAACCTCAAGTCTCCTTCGATATTATGTAAAGAAATGGTGGATCATTGTCTCTCTTATAAATTGACTTAAAAAAGGGAATGTCTTGTTTAATTTACTAATCCAACAACTAATATTCGAGTGAGTTGGGATTTGGTATTATTATGTCAATGGCAGCACCGTGGTAGTGGTTACATTAAATTTTGAAGGGACTGGACCGTTGTGCTTAAAGTGACCTAAACCAATAATAGTTTTGCAGCAGTTTTACATTAATGTACCCTTTACAATTTCTATCACCCATGCATAATGTATTCGAGGGTGAGGGGTTGGGTAGGTGCCCCAAAAAAAATCATAAAACTGAATTACTTTTTTATAATTTATGGATTCTGATTGTAATTTTAAATTTATGATCAGATCTGAAAAATATGAGATCTTGTTATCCCATACTTATTCAACGGTTCGCATTTAATAATCAATCTTTTTTTATATATCAATTTGATTTTTTTTTTCAGAAAACCCCCCCTCTGAGGCAGTTTTGCTCCAATTGGTTCCAACTTGATGCTCTTATGGGAACCCCCCCCCAAAAAAATTCCCTAACAACTGTATTTGATACATAATAAGCATAAAATGAAAATGATGCAAATGAAAGCTCATTATTAGCATTTCGAAAATGTAAAACGTGGCTCTCATAATGTCCCTGATCTATGTGGACATGATGACATGAGAAGTGGACCCAAAAAAGTTTTTTTTTTGTACAAAAATGCATAAATCACACATATTTTTGAAATTTCAAATTTAAAATTTTAAAAATTGATAAATATCAATAAAAGGTATTACGTGAGAATTTTGAAAGATTGATAATTTCAAAAAAAATAATTAAGACATGCAAAACTCTTTCTCTCTCTTCATTGCTTTTTTTTTGTTAAATATAATTTTAAAATGGTTTATCACTTAAAATACATGTTAGATTTGAAATCAACATGCAAGACTCTTTCCAATAAGATTCATTGTTAATACCTTTTAACGAATCATTTATTATTACATTATTATTTGAAAAAAATGTTTTTATTGTTTAAAACAATTGATTTTTTTCCTACATTGTTTTGAGTGCTTATTACAGTGTCCTGTAGAGTTTTAGTACACCATTATATTGTTCTAGACTTTTATTACAATGTTATGACATCTTTATTATGTAGTCCTAAATTTTTATTACACTGTTATTACATTGTGTTTTTATCTTGACAGTATATTACTACATTGTGTATTATTATGACAAAAATCTATTACATTGTGTTTCTATTTTTCGCAATGCACTATCACATTGTGATGACCATTTAACAATACATTATTAAACTATGTTTTATTATGACAATGTCCTATCACATTGTGTTTTTTTTTATAGTGTCTTATTACTTTGGATTGATCATTTGACATACATTACCTTTTATAGTGTCAGTGCATTATTACATTGTATACTATGATAATTTTTACAATATTTTTCATGATTGTTCAATGTATTTATCTTTGTTCTAATGTTTGTTATTTTTTAAACACAATGTTATAGCATCAATGTATCAAAAATCCTAGCATTGCCCTTAATGATAGTGACATCAATTGTTAAAAAATAAGTTTGGGGTTGGATCATGCAAAAAAAAAACAAACAAAACAATGCATTAAAACCCTACAAGACAATGTGATAAACCAAAAAATAGTGTGTTATCCAAAACAGTGCATTAAACATCAATAACAGTATATTAAACATTGACAATAGTGCATTAATATATCCAGAATAGTCCTCATATTTTCTTCTTCGTCTTCCCCCTCAGAAAACACTCGAACAAGACAATCTAATAATGCATTAAATACCCATAACAGTGTATTAGACATCCACACCAGTTTATTAAAACACCTAGAGCAGTTCTTATCTTTTTTTCTTTGTCTTCCCCTTCAAAAAACATTTGAACAAATAGATCTGATTTCATCCACGGGAAAAAACCCTAGAATAACATCATATTCGAAGAATGGACAAAAAAAATCAAGAAAAAACACAAGATTCGAAGAACGAAACAAAAAATCTAGAAAAAAAAGCAGTGCTCATCATTTCTATTTCTTCTTCGTCTTTCCCCTTAGAAAACACACGAACAATGAATTACATGTATTAGACACCCAGACTAGTGCATTAAAAAACCCAGAGCAGTCTCATCTTTTTATTCGTCTTCCCTCTCAAAAAACACTCGAACAAGTAGATATGAGTTTATCTGAGAAAAAAAATTTAGAATAACATGAGATTCGAAGAATAAATCGAAAAATAAAGAAAAAACCCAATATTTGAAGAATGAACGAAAAAATTCAAGAAAAGCATAACGAATCAGGAAAAATCCAGAAAAACGGAAATCAAATATTGTTTTGTGCTTTTCTTGCTTTTTTCTCACGAATCTTCTTATTCTTCCAAAAAAAATTGAAATATGCTTATTTTGTTGTGCTTACGTAGAAGATAAGGGGAGAGAAAAAGGAGAGAGAAGTCGTTCAATCAAAAAATGAAAAAAAGAGATAGTTTTGTCTTTAAAATTGGTCAGAATAGAAAAGATATTTATGACTTAAAAAATAAAAAATTCTAAGTGAAATGATGATTAGAAAGCCACATAGTATTATATATCATTAGGATATTTGTCCTATATATAACCAAGATTACCGTAATCATTTCCTCGCACCAATAAGAAGGAGTCGTGATATTTTGCGGGACCAGGAGATTTTTTTTCTTTCAAGGAGGGACCAAGAGAGTTGTATGATTGGGGCCAAAAGTAAAAGCCTAGGTAGACGATTACGTCATGATCCACTGAGGTTGCCTTCACATCAGTAGCATAGATCGTGATATTTTGTGGGACCAGGAGACTACCTTTTTTTTAAGGTGGGACCATGAGATTTGTATAAATGGGAA
Organism: Euonymus europaeus; assembly: GCA_963580455.1. NCBI lineage: Eukaryota > Viridiplantae > Streptophyta > Magnoliopsida > Celastrales > Celastraceae > Euonymus > Euonymus europaeus. Next base: position 3,550,583 of record OY756964.1, read on the forward strand.
CGAAAGTAAAAAGCCTTATGTCAGTATCCAAGCCCAATATGTTTGAACTGCTCTTTTTGGAGTTCAAATATTTTTTGCAGTTCAAATATTGTTCGGCAAGTAGAGTTACTGGAAGATTTTATATTCGTTGAATAACTCTGCTGGCCCAATAAAAGTAAAAGCCTTTTGGGCCTAGTAAACGATTCATTGGTGTGTCATATTTTTATATTCTCATAGCCTAGTGTAACATATCCCAAACTTTTGGGATAAAGATCGGATGATGATGACATTAGCTATTTTGTTTGATTTCTGAAACTGACATTCTTCTGAGGCATGGTGTTGTAGCTTCACCTGATTCTGATCATGCTCAGACGGCAGAAGTTTCAGAAATCAGAATGCAGTCAAGAAAGGATCATTGATAAACCTGGTCCATGTTCCTTTCAAGCAAACCAAATATCCTTGCTAAAGCAAGTGAAGAACATAACATACCAAGTTCAAGTTCTCCAGAAGATAAAAAAGATCAACAATATCCTTCTCAATAAAATTCGGGTCAAAATACAGAACAGAGAACAAAGAAACTGATGTATGGCATCCCAATGTTGTCTACTCACTAATCTTGAGTAGCTGCGCCTTGGTTGAGCTCTGCAAACCTCATGCCAACACGCATCGAATGCTTCAAGAACTTTTCAGCACATCGCATCACACAAGACTCCTCTTGCTTTTGGAGAGTTTTACGTGAGAAGTTGTCAATACAGTCATTGAAACATCTCTCCACAACTGAATTATACATCCTCAGACTGCATATTTGAGTTTATGTTAAAGAATAAAAGAAAAATATGTTCCAATTACATGCAGCACAAGCACCTTGAAATCAAATAATTTAATGGCAACATTCATCTTTTTTGAATTCAACAGCATATATATTTGAAGCAGCTAGTGGTGCTCTTATTTAAACAATATATGAATGATGCCAAACAGCTTTGCTGACAATAATTAAGCAAGTACGTATGAAATGTGAATGAATTTAGGAACAAGAATAGCAAAGCAGCAAAGTTTCCTCTGTAGCAGGCCTCTCTCAAGTCCAGGTTTCTTTTATTGTTTCAGAAAAGGTCTAAGCATCCGAAGAGCGATACTATTAATCATAGCTATGAAATCAAGTGCAGGGTTCTTTGACTTGATCATGCTGCAATGCTTTAGAGCAGAACACCAAATATAGCTTCACATAAACATTCTCAACAAATGTAATGTAATACCAAACAAGAACTCTACCCGGCAAAAAATAGACTTTAGTGATGGGCTCCATCCAAACCCACAACAAAAATGAGGAAAGAAAGTTGATATCACTAAACATTCTCTCTGAGAAACGCATATCCAACGAAACCAAAAGTTGAGTACAAAACTGTCTTAATTCATGCACGACAGAAAGCATAAGCATATTTTGTTCCCAAAACGTCCAGATGCAACATTTATGCCGCACTGGTTTTAAGGAGAACATCTATTTAGCTCCATAGAAACAGGGTAACAATTAGAAGTAAACATTGCAACCCCATCGTAGAGCTGAAGCTAGAACAACAAGCAAATTAATTACATGGCACTTCAAAAGGTACTTGGACTTGAGGGTCATCCTCCCTCCTCTCTAATCTCTATTCTTCTTTAGACACATACTAAACTCTAAGCAAATGGAAGACGCATACAAAATGGATATTTTAACTTCAAAAAAGAGATTCATAATTATCAACCTAGATCAACCAGGAAAAGCAAATAATTTATTGCTGGATCTGTAATCTTCACCAATCTGGAAGCACATTTGAATTGAGTCAAATCATGGCACTACAGTGTTGTTTATCCCATATAAATCACAACAAAATTTATCACAATTCAACTAAGACAAGGAAAAACTAAAATTACACCATAGTAAATTGCCCGCTTTTGACATTGTAGCGAGTTTAAATTTCAACCTAACACCAAATTCTGTTCATTCACAAAACAAAACTGATACCCATACAAATAACCGACGAGAGAATATAACACCATTTGACAGAGCGATTAAAAAACGCTGCAGAAAGACTGGAACCAACAAACCTGTCTCGCATTTGTAGCTGGTCGATCATGGTTGCCATTCGGACCTTATCTTCCTCGGGTAGACCCTCAAGTCCCGCTAGCACGTTCTTATCCATAGGATTGCAGCTCCTACACGATCCAAACAATCAAATGTTTAGGATCTTCTCCTCTCTCGTTGATTAGAAAGAAATGACGTTCTAGCTGAATGCCGCCTCCAGTTTATATTTACTGCAGAGGATCTCACAGCGTCATGGATAGAGCCCTAGCAAACAAAGATGGAAAGGCCGCGTTACACAATGCGACTAATGGGCCTGATATATAGTGCCTTTGCTGGGCCTCGGCCCTGACTTGTACTGCAGTACTGCCTTGACTTCTTCGTATATTTGCAAAGTAGCCCATGGCCCATGGCCCATCTTGCTTGTGCTTAGGCTGTGTTTGGCAATTTTGTTGGGACGAGGTTTCATAAAGGAAACTAGTACAATCGTCTATCTTAGCCGTTGACCTGTTTAGCGGGTAGGAGCATCTAGCGGCGGGAGATGTGTCCCACCACGTCTTCTGTTTATGTTTTTTTCTAAAAAATCATTGGGCACTTTGATTGAATTCGGGCGGTGAGACATATTCTACCTCAAAAGTATCAGTCAATAATACAACACATGTCGTTTTACAATAATTTAAGATTTCCAGTAGTCTTATAAAAACTAAAAAGATTTCCAGTAGTTGTTACTTTAGATCAGTGAAATAGATGAGTCGAAACAAAACAAAGCTATTTGTATCCTTGTTTTGATTTGGGAGAAGTATCATAATAGCCTCTGAACTTATATTTTTGGGTCACTTTGGCTCCTCAACTTTTTTTTCAGACCAATCAAACCCTTCAACTTTCCAATTCAGACCACATTAGCCCTTTCGACCATTTTTTGTCAAAAACTATTGTTATGTGCTAACCTGTAAAATATTACATGTAATTAAAAAAATTAAAAATCTCATCTCTCTCTCTCTTATCCCTCTCTCTTCCACCGCCTCACACGCTCAAATCGGCCAGAACATCACCTTTCTCGTCTGGCCACCATTTGTGGCGGGGATTGTCTCAAAAGAATCGCATGGTAATATGTAGGATAACCCAGCGACCCTTGTTCAATTTCATCCATAATCACAACCGGAATCTTGCTTAGAAGTAATAGAAGCTTCTTACCATATATTTGATTACCATCTTCTTCTCCCAGTCCCGACAACCTCATGTTCCTCCTCGAGTCTATTTGATCCGCAAAAGCACTAGAGTTCGCCTAATCCACCTTCTTCTTCAGCTCCTGCTCAGAATGGTCCCGTCTCTAGCACACTTTACTGGTAGCTGCTATGAGCCCATGCTTCTCATTGGAGTGCTTTGTTGTGCCCCTAGGCTACGGATCCCAAGCAATGAAAGAATCTCTCCTTTCTGGGTAGCCAGACCGAATCAAATGGATCTCATCTGGCATTTGAATCGCAGCATGATGTGATGGATCTCATCTTCTTGACTTTGCTCTCTCTCTCTCTGTTTTTTTTTTAATTTTGCTCTTGTTTTTATTTTTAAAATTTTCTTAATATTAATGACATGTGTATATTTTAATTGACACATGTCTTCCAAGCCGCAACTTTTTTTAAAAAAATGACATATAATGACACGTCAGCGTTTTTTGACGGATAGTAAACAGAAGGGCTAACGTGGTTCGAATTGAAAAGTTGGAGGGCTTAATTGGTCTGAAAAAAGTTGAACGGCCAAAATGGCCTAAAAACGTAAGTTCAGGGGTTATGATGATACTTCTCCCTTTTAATTTTCCTTTCCAATTCATTATGAATTTATTCGCTGAACATCCGAGAAATATCCCAAATAAGCCATAGCTTTGGATTTTTTGTTTCCTTTTACAATATAAAGTTATAGTAGCATAAATATTAGTGGGTACCGGTGACTTAGAGCATCTCTAGAGCGTGATGTTTTATAGCACTAAAATTTTTGAAGTGTGTAGAGAGGGTGATTTGAAAAAATTATATTGAAAATATATGTAGAATGATAAAAAATTATGAAAGAGATGATTTTGATACTTAGATATTTTGAGTATTTGTACTTTGTAAATGAAAAATGAAAAGAATCATATCGAAATATATGTTTTGTAAATATGACTAAATTAAAAGACATATTTTACAAATGATGATAAGTAAGTGGGATCCAATTGAATCTATACTAAAGATGAGATCCGATTAAGAAACTTTGAAAAATTTATAAAATATCTCCCACTGGGGATGCTCTTATAGACGTCTAGTATCTTCAAATTTATATGACACTGGGTTACTTCCCTTCGGGTAGTAGCGCAGGAGTGTTGTATTTTGCAATCATCTTCTCATCTGTACTTAATTCTATTTTCTTGTATTCTCTCATCCGTTTTATACTTGTATAATCACAATTTTTTATTTTACATAACTATCTGTACCAACCATATATGACATAAAATGCTTAACAATTTAGTGTTTCATTCTGTTAGAAAGGAAACAAATATATGTTGCATATGGGTAACCTCCATTGAAACCCGACCATCCATAAAAAAAAGTCATGCACCAGCAAGCATGAGCAACACATTGTTTGGAGGAAACCTCTCCCTATTACTCTTCAACCTCGATCCAACCTGCTGACACATAAAACAAACCCAAATATATTGCATGATATAAATGCTCGCGTAAACGAATTGACACAGCTGTAAAACTTTTTTGTGAACTAAATTTGTTAGTACCAATATGCGGTGGTGAATTCAGCGATTCTAAGTGAGAGGGAACAATATATATAGCCATCAGAGCAATCGATGACACCCCAATGATATTGAAATCCACCATGCACCCCATACCAATAACATACGAAAATGTGAGCCAAATAGGATCAAAAGTCATTCAGGCCTTGATATTCATTCGGTATAAAATATGTCTAGAACTCAATTCCTTCCCAATACTAAACCCTAAGAAAGTTAAATCCTCAATTCTTAAACTTGTCTATAAACAACAGCGAAATGACAGAATATACAGGAAATTGAGAACATGTGGCCATAAAAGAACATATGTCACCCCAAAAAATGGAAAAAATTAACTTAAAAAATAGGGTGCCAGGATGTCAAATCGATTTCCCGATCTTCTACGTATGCCAAGATGTCAGTCGGCTATTTATAAGTTCTTGCTGTTTATAACCAACAGAGTAATCAGAGAATAAATAGGAGATTAAGAATGTGAGCCCATTAATAGGATATCTCAGGGAAAAACTTTGGAAAATATTAACAACAAAAAGGATATCAGGCGGCGGCGAATGATATGAAGACATCGACCTCTTCGTAGCCTATCTTATGTGGTTAGAGAGAAGCTTCTGGCAATGGAGGTCGGGGTAGATTGTTATTTGATACAGATAAGGCCTTTCGGCATTTAAAAACAAACCGTATTTGAACCCCATAAAAGGCATACTATATTAGGAAGGATGAACACTTAAAAATGAATGAATCGACTTCAGAATTAAAGGAAAAATATTTGAAGACAAAAGGGAGACTATAGCAAGAAGGGAACGAACCGAGTCTTCTGGTGATCCTGCATACTTTGATTTGGTAATCCACAATTTCCAAGGGTTGAAGTACGGAAAACTCGTGAATTCAAACCTTTGAACGAATGTCGCTTAAAGGATAATACATATTTGAAGGATGGCTAGTGGTTTTTATACCCATAGGTGCTTTTGCAATTGGATGAGAAATCGTTCGCGATTCAATAACAACGAACCGACATATGACAGTTCATCATTTTTTTTCTCTCTTTTTTTAATGCCTTTGAAATTGATCATTTTTGAAAAGATGAATCCCTTTTGAAGAAGTGTCGTTCGCTACTCTTCACCTTTACTTGTTTCTTTTTTAAAATTTTATATTTGAATATAAGTGATGATGATGAACATGATCTGAGGGAGACGAATAAATCTCAAGCTCAAGGTTTAACGGTCTGTATGCATTTTATTATGAGAAAAATCTTCAACTTTCCATTGGTGGGGAGTTTCTATAAGAAGAAAGGATGGAGCTTGCCAACCATGCATACAGAAAAGCAGAAGCGAAGCAGACTAAATGGAGAAAATAATTCTCCAGCACCACCAGTTATGTGATGCACATGCACAAATGGAAAGAAGTCTGCCGAAAAAATCAATAATATCTGTAGTAAAACAATGAATTTATATGCCAGAACCAAGGAGTTCTGGGGCCAAAGAAATCCCAAATGGGTAAGATCTATGTATTCTAGTTTTTAAGGTTTGAACTTTTTCCCCAGCGAAGCTATCGAGATCATGTTTCTTCTTTGAGGAATCAATCAATTTCTCAACCGTCCCCGTCTCATCAGTCCCGGCAATGAACTGAAGGCCCTGAAATAGAATGATAGAACACAGGTTAAATGGGCAGTAGAGACGGGATTTCTATAGTGAAAAAGTGGGATTCAAGTCACTCAACTTACCTTGAGTGGACTCTCCTCGTATGTCAATGTTGGGTGGTCTGCTAACTTGCTGCTGCCATCCTATTCAGAAAACATCAAATAGCAAGGAACATAAGATGGGAACAGCCATTGCCTATGAAGAAGGACAAACAAGGGTGAAAGAAGAAGAGCGAAAAAAGAGCAGGCATTTTGAAAAAGAAACTTGCTGAGGAATGGGAAATGAAAAGTCCATTATGATATAGATGCCCCCACACACAAGAATGCGCGAGAAAAGCAATTAGAAAGCTGGTGTCGTAAATATGAATGATACCGAAAGTAAAACATGCACATGAAAGGAGAAGGAAAGAGATGAAGGGTAAGCAAAATTCGAAAACTGTTTATATTTCATGAAGAATGAAGGGTGTCTGGGTATGTAATTAAAAATCATAAAATAGATCATTTCCCAACACATCTTATTTTATTGAGTGTGTACATACCAGTACTTCTACTAGTACAGTGTTGATATAGCACAGAGATAGGTAATCTAACCTGAAACAATTTAGAAGTGATCCCGTCTTTCAAGCCTCCAGCAATGTTGCACAGATACAACAGACCAGAGTTAGTAATATCCTGCATGGTATTAAAAACAAAGGCATACTTTGAGTGATTGCTAATTTGCTATAGAAGGTATGGCGGTAATTTGCAAAAGCAATAGGACCTGTTTGTTTTCTAGAAGCTCGAGCTTTCCCTCCTGTTAAGTCAATTAACAAATGAAGTATTAGCAGAGGGCCCCAATCACGCTTGTTCCATCTTTTCAATTTCAGTATACGGTTTGAAGTTTAAAAGAAACTGCTGGAACTCACCAAAGTGGATATCATTTGATGAATCATTTCAACATTGTACCCAATCCCTGAAAGATTAGATTTCATTTCATTTACCTGCATGGTAGTAAAATGGAAAATAGTTAAAAAAGCATAATTGTTTTTCAGCTTAATGCAAGTTATTATACCATGTGCACTACCTCTTAATTAACATACATACGGTGGCTGCAAACCAATTCCACATTCTAGAGGATACAAAGATGTAGTCCTATAGATCTAATGGAACAAATAGAGAATATAAGATACCATACCAATCGTGGTACAATTTTCTAGGAACAACTGTATTAAGAACTTACATGCGCTCACAATGGAACCCTCTATTCAATTAGTTCTACCCCCAAAGTTACCTTCATTGCAAAATACTACTATTGACTAGCAAAGTTATATAGAGAAAGGAGAGATTGACTTCCACGAAAAAAAAAGAAGAAAAAACAGAACAAATGAGGGAAACAATGTTGCCCGAGCAATGGAGCATATCCATTTTTTTACCACCTGACGCCTTTGATACTAGACATTTCAACTTTAAAGAAATTTCTTTAACATTGCAGAAGAATTTATTTTAACACTATAGAATGGGGGAGAGCAAAATGTAGTATGAGTTGGAGGATAGGAGTAAAAGCCATAATTATTTTGCCTTCTTTGCCAGTAAATCCTACGACTTAAAACCAAGAAGATTTGTAGCCAGTAGCCACACATATATGTCTCACAATAAATTGGAGGAAAGAGATACCCACATTGGAATAAGAACTGGGTTAAAAAAAGAATGGGAGTATGTACATTATTTGCAATAAGATTAGATGTTTCTCTCTGCTCCTCCAGCTTCCAATCCAAGTTTTCCAACCTCTTAGACAGATTTCTCCTTGTTGACTGCACATACAACTCAATAGTTAAAAACAGAATAAATGTACTTTAAATTTTAAGGAAGATAAAAACAACTTCCACTAAGCATGAGAGACTCAACAAAAATGCTTAATCAATCCAACTTACAGCCAATGTTTCTGAAAGATGCTCCAATTGGTTAGACACAGTTGCAACGGCATTTGCCATGTTATGCTTTGTTACAAACATTACATCGGACAATGACAAACCCTGCACAAGGAAGGCATATGTTATACGCATGCCCTAATATTTATAAGAACATGTATTTTTATGAGTGTTACACCAACAGGAATTGATCACAAAGGCGTTTGGGTTCCAGTGATTAATAAAAATCTTGCCTTCCACCACATGTAACAATATCCCACAGCTCCAACTGCAGCGGCCGGTACCAAATAAGAAGAAAAATTACCTGATGCACAAAAAAATAACACTTCTATGAGGATATCACCCTTGCACATGGCACAAACGTTTTATGATAGTACTAGATTTGAAGTGCTTGAAACAGGAACAGCAATGCTCATGTGACAGCACATTATTCATAGTACAAACCAGTAGAGGAAGAACTCCCATTATAGATTGTAACAGGACTGGATGAACTTAAATCCTTGATCTCCTTTGCTAGTTGTCGAATCTGAATTTAAAGGAACATAAAGGTATACAGTAAATACAGCACAATAAGAGCTTCACAAAGATGAAAAAGCATCATTCATCCTCACCAAGAGACAGTACTCATTGTTAACTTCCTATATATTTTTCCTTTTCTTTTCTATTTGATTATTTTGACCTCAAAGTGCTCTAATTCAAATATTACCAGACAACAACTAGGCGACTCAACGAAAAATCTAACAATGGCCAAAACTTTGAACAGCCTAAGCACCAAAGGTCACATATTCAACAAGAAGAAAACCAGTCCATGTCATTGCACCTACATTAAAAGAACTTTCCAGTCAAAGAATGGGTTCAATTTTTAATAACAAGTCTAGCCAAGATGCCTAACAATAAAATTTGTGCTCTTATGCACAAAATTTCCCTAACAAACATTATCTGGCCTCAATTTTCTTGGTAACCGGCAGTACTGATGGAACAGAAGCCAAACAAAGGAGCTTGCCATACCTGGGCTGCAATGAATGCTGTATCAAATTTTTGTGGCGATATCTCAACTTCATCCACACCCTTGAGTAAGTCCTGAAGTTGCGAAATAAGATCAGACAATCGTCCACTTTTCAAAACAACCGAACCGGTTAAACCTGGAAGTATAACAAGAATGGGGTGACATAAATGGAAATGAAAAATTAACTACACAATACAAAGGAAGGTTGCAGCTCATTTGGCAACTGAATGTGCCCAGGCATTGCTTTGCCTGTCAATTTTCTCAATAGACAGCTGATTTAGATATCTCAAAGTTTTCTTGATAATTTGTTATCATTAACGCCGGGTAATATTATAGAAATTGTCGGTCCTGTTGTGTGCATGCTTTGGGTTTCTACATTAAGGTTGTTCAGTGTTTTTCTTTTTTTGGGTTTGCCCCTGCTTTCTTTAGTTATTGATGATTAAAACAACAAAAAACGACACAGTACTGAAATATTTGCCAACCCAAGAGGAGGGGAAAAAAAAAACAAGATCAGTGAATTACGCAACCAAGTAAAAGATGTGAATTGCCTACCCAAAACAAAAGGAAACTGTAACCATTACATAATTTTTAAAGGGCATGAGTTTTTGATGTACAAAACAAAAGAAAATCCGTCCCTGTATGATCGAGCGAGCGTGCAGTAGCGTGAAAGATCATAATTTCAGATAAAAACTTTCAGAAGCTGATTGTTCAAACGATCTAGAAACTGAATTAGCCCTAGAAAATAATAGGAGAACTAACGAAGTTTCAATTTGGTACCGATTTGGCAGCTAAAGTAATTCAAGGGTTTCAATCAAACGCTATGAGACGAACAATGGATTGCTTTACCTGCTCCAACAAGAATGAGTACTTTAGAGGAGGAGACTCCAGTCTGTAACGCCATCGCCATTGAAGGTTACCCTCGCTGCTTCGCGTGGGGCCGCACGGTGTTCCGAACTTTGCTTTCCTGACCACAACTCGCTTGGCAACTGGCGAGTTGATTATTGTATTTTCCAGAAGAAAAAATAATTTACTATTAAATTAAAAAAGCCAAAAAGGAAAAATAGTTTGGGGCATTTTCGGCATTTTAAAAAAGCCTCCAACTTTACCGATTTTCTGGATCGTCGTCGGCGTTTTTAACTTGTAAAAGTTTTTTCTTACCGAGTTCTAACCGACGGTTTTGATAATCCTACAAGGTAATGGTTTTCTTTGCTTGCAATACTGCGAGTCTCCTGCGCACCTGTCTCGTTCTCTGTCTTCCATGGCTTCACCGATTCTGCTACTGTTCGTTTCGTCTCTCTTACTCATCCATGCACAAACCCATCTACAAGAACCTTCGGACCAAGCTTTCACTTCTATCCGCATATCCCAACAGGGCCTCGATTTCCTTAAAGACGTTCTAGTAAGCAAAGTAATTTCCTCCATCATCCCTCTCAAACTTCCAGAGATCGAGAGGACTATGAAGATTCCCTTTTTGGGTAATGTCCACGTGGTCCTCTCCAACATCACAATTGATCGAATTGACGTCCCTTCTTCGTATGTGAAGCCCGGGGATACTGGTGTCACGATTGTTGCATCAGGGACTACATGTAATTTGACTATGAATTGGCATTATTCTTATAGTTCATGGCTTGTGCCCGTTGAAATTTCGGATAAAGGAAGGGCTTCTGTTCAGGTATGGAGTCATATTCAAAGGTTTTTTTTCTCCCGGATTTTCCTTCATATGTTTCTTCTTTGAGGGATTGTAATTTAGGGTTCACTTTCTAAGAAGTTTGCTGTAAATTCCAGTGGATATGTTGGGTTCCCTTCTATTATAATCAAGCTGTGTTCTTTTGAATTTGTTTTGCTTCTGTTGAGACTGAGAGGGCTCTTACAAATATGCAAAAGGATGTGGCTTTGGCTTTATGGACTGTGCATTTTGTGCTCTAGCGTGTAATCTCAAAATTTGGCATTAACACTTTCATTGCCCTGGTTGAAGTTTCATTTGAATGGTTTGCTTAGTCTACTTATAAGTCTGAAAAATTAGAGTTCTGGCTGATGCCTTAATGAGATGATGTGCAATTAGTGGAAATGCAGCTGTGTTTCAGTGAGTACGTTTGCTTGAAAGGATCTTGAGTTGTTTGATTGCTTTTTGTTTTTAATGGTTATGGATCTCATTGTTATTATGTCCTTGAACATTATAATGCTTTCCTCCTTTGTGGTTCTGGGTAAAACACTTACATCTACGTGGGTGGTGGGCTTATCTTTGGAGTTAAGTTCTCAAGTTTCATGCGACTGCTGTCATTTATTTTGTGTAGACATCTGTTTTAGTTTTTATTCTTTTGCACTTTTGCCTTTAACTGAGAGAATTTGATGATTGCTTCTTATGGATTAAGGTAGAAGGCATGGAAGTGGGACTTACTTTGGGGATGGAGATTCGAGAAGGGACTTTGAAGCTATCCCTGATGGAAGGTGGTTGTTATGCAAAGGATATTTTAATCAAGTTAGATGGAGGAGCGTCTTGGTTTTATCAGGGGTATACTCTTAGTGAAAGTTTAGCAACTTTCTCTAACTTTTTTTTTCCTTTTCCTGAATTTGGAGTTGGCAGTAACATAATCTTTTTGTATGATAATAGTTGGCAATTTATATCTCGAATTATTTCTGCTGATGCTCACATTTTGGTTATGCATCTTTTGTGGAAAACCATCTCAGTTATGAGATTCGTTGATCTCTGTTTTTTTTCCTCTGTAATTTATCCATTGTAGTCATAGGCATCGAGCCTCACAATCTGCCTTTAAGGCTTTCTGATATTTTGCCCTCTCAAAAATTAATTAACACAATTTCATGTAGTTACTTTGCTGTAGGAACTTATCTTACCATTCAATTTAGTGCTTAGGAAGGTGGTAGAATATCCGTAACTCTTATGGCCACACAACTTGCCATTCTCCCCACCCCCTCTCCCGGAGAAGAAAGAAAAAGGGTTTAAGGAATAGATCCATTCTCATCTATCGGAACTGCCCCATAAGTTGTTTCATAATTTCCTGAGTTCTTTATTTAGATGTCGGCTAGATGAGAAGTGAGGTATACGTCGCATGAGAATTTTTAGTGTGAGAGAGTGTTTGTTGCCTGCAAGAGATGAAGAGTTGACGTCCAAGGATGTTGTCTGCTGATAGCATTAGCTGAAGTTGCTATTTTTCAGATCACTGGGTATCTACATCAATTTCTCTTCTCTATATCTTATTTGGATGTATTGGATATCAAGGAGTAATGACTTTTCTGTTCACACATTGATTTTCCTTTTGTTGAGTTTCTATTAGATACTTCCAAGATTCTATGTAAGAAGCGTGGCGCACCTTTTTTTAGAACATCGGCCAGTGTCATTTATGACTTCTCTCTGCCTCCTCTCGGCTTTCCGATTACCATTCTATGTTCTGGGCAATTTTAGAAGAAATTTTATGTGTTATATATTCTCTTAAGACAAAGGTTTATTGTAATTTAATTTGTTTCCTGGAAAATTATATTTCATGGTTTACAGATACCTTAGAATTCCCTATATGGATGACTTATTTCATTTCATTTGTCAGGATGATTGATGCCTTTGATGACCAGATAGAAGCTGCTGTGGAAAATGCTATTACTAAGAAACTTAAAGACGGAGTTTTAAAGCTTGATTCATTTCTTCAAGCTCTTCCAAAGGAAATCCCAGTGGATGACAATGCTTCTTTAAATGTTACATTTGTGGATGACCCTGTACTTAGTAATTCTTCCATTGGGGTTGACATCAATGGGTTATTCATTGCGAGGGGAAACGTTCACATCCTCAAGGATCAACGTAAAAATTCACCTTCTTCAGTTCACTGCACAGATCCATCTAGAATGCTTGGAATCTCATTAGATGAGGCAGTCTTCAATTCAGCATCAGCATTATACTACAATGTAAGCTTGAAAGTCTTCATAAGAGGACATTTGTTTCATCTTCATGCTGTTTTTGATTTTAGCGTAGGCATAGAGTTGCCCACTGTCAGTTTAAGATGAAGTAATAGACATGTTGGGGTCTTTATCAGATCTTATCAGAGTGAAACTTACATGATTCACCTTAGTACACGTGAATATAGCTAGCTTTAGTTAACTCTCTTCAGGTCGCTGAAGGATGGTTTTCTGATAAGTAGATTGAGTTCTAACTTCTGGCAATGACTATGTATTGCCATAGTTTTGAGGAGATTTAGGATTTAAGTTTCTATTGCAAAGCTGTAACAATGCTTCTTTTTAAAAAAAATCTAGTTGAAGTTTTATTTCCCCGTTGTTAGGCAAAATTTATGCAATGGATTGTGGATAAGGTACCGGATCAATCTCTTCTAAACACTGCTGGATGGAGATTTATTGTTCCTCAACTGTACAGGAAGTACCCGAATGATGATATGAACATGGATATTTCTTTATCTTCTCCTCCAGTCATAAAGATTTCACAGCGGAATATTGATGCTACGGTTTACGCTGACTTGATAATTGATGTCTTGGAAGCAGACCAGGTTATACCTGTTATTTGCATCTCATTGGTAAGTACCTTTATAGTTTATACCTCTCTGTTCTTAATCGTCCCAGATATGCTAGACCGACCTTTCCAGTTGTGCAAAACAAAGTTAAACGCAAGCATGATGTTTTTTTCCCTTTCTATCTATGAATGTATTATGCATGTTGTTTTACACGGTGCATTGCCTGATGTTGGTGCAGGTGATTCGTGGGTTGGGTTCAGTTAGGATCTCAGGGAATAACCTTGCTGGGAGTGTGAAATTGGAGGACTTTACAATGTCATTGAAGTGGAGCAAAGTTGGTAATCTGCATATGTTCTTAATCCAGGTACTAACTCAACCATTTAAACCATTCTTATTCTGGTTAGCAAAAGAATTTTTTTAACAAAAGATGCGATTTTAACTTCTGTTGCAGCCGGTTATGTGGACAATGATCCAAACAGTTTTCTTGCCATATGCAAATGCACGTCTCGGAAAAGGTTTCCCTTTGCCTATCATTCACGGTTTCACCCTCGAGAATGCGGAAACTCTCTTCTCCAGTTCAAGAATCACAGTTTGTGGGGATGTAGCATATGCAGAGCCACTGCAACATAGTCACTTGATCAACCATGATCAAATTCATCACGGTGCTTTATAATGTCTTGTGATTGATTACAGGGGGTCAAAGGGTCAATAGTACATTAGTGTATAGTGTTCTTTCATTTTTATAGTGGAGTTTCAACCATTGAATGTACAAATTGTGCTTATAAACCAACATAGATTGGTTAAGCATTCTATGTCAAATATTCTCTCTTGCTCAACAACTATGTACGTCTATTTTTATTGCCCCAAATCAAGAAAAAAGTGTATTTGTGATGTAAGAACCCTAATCTTATTTGGGGAATTTTTCCAATTGCTGGTAGTATAGAAGCTGACTTGTCTGAGGTTAGGTAACGGACAACTTCTAATATTCACAGATTGGCAAATAGGACAAATAATGATGGTCTCACCAAATGGGTCAGTCACATTCCCAAGTCGTTTTTATGTGCGTGCTATTTTTTTTACTTATTAAATTATCCTTAAATTTAAAATTAATAATAGAGTAATCTTAATTTACATTTAATTCGGAAGATCATACATTACCGTTTTTCAAATCATGTGGAATACTTTAATTTGTCTTTAAACATATCCATTTGACGTTGTCAAGTCATTACATCCATTATTGTCTTCTTCAAGTAAAATGAAAAAGTTTAGTACATACATAAATCAACCAATTAGTGACAAAATTATATAACACAACACAATGCCGACACACTTTTTCATCAATCAATATCATTTTGACATCAATAACCTCATTATCATTCTTCAAGTTGATGGACTCCCACATGCGGGACTCCATAACATTAACCCTCCGATGAATCCTTGTAGGTAAAAGTTTGGAAACTATGATGACAATCATTGTATGAGTGATGGTTTGTAATTTCTTATGCTATTTAAGAGTTGAGTTTTTTTTTCTTCAAACAAGCCATGCACTGAGGCTTTTATACTAAACAATCAGGCGGTTGACAATAAATTAAGATGCATGCATGAGAATGTCAAATGTATACTATTGTAAGAAATATTAGATTCAATGCACATATAATTAATAGATTCAATAAATAAATAAATCTAGTGCATTTATACATTGATTATCATTAAGATAAGAGGCCAAATCGAACTTCTATAACATTAGTTATATTTTGTCTTTTGTGAAACAAATAAACAGGCATAAAGTAATCTCAAATACATGACATTTGAACAAATGACACAAATACATTTGTCTATAAACTAAAAAAACATGCAAAAGAAACATGCATTGGACCTGCACAATACTCAATTTAATAGAGCCCAAATTTATTTTTTCTAAATGAATTCTTATTAATGGTGTATTATTTCAAGACTCATTCATTCTTTTTTTTTTTTTTTTTGTCCTTTGGTGTGCACAAATACACTTGTCTTGAAACTAAAAAACACATGCAAAAGAAATATGATACTCAATTTAATGGAACTCAAATTTCATTTCTTTTAAATGAATTCTTATTATTGGTGTATTATTTCAAGACTCATTCGTTACTTTTTTCCTTGAGTGGACATCTTTTTTTAATAACTCATTAACTATAGCATAATTTCATGTGTCACACAACAAAAATTCTATGTGACATTGAACTACAACAATGAAGATGACATAACTTCATGATTAACATTCTTGAGGCTCAGTAAGGGTAGGTGCCACAAAGTTGAATGTTGATGCTGCGGTATTCAGTGAGGATGATGCAATAGGGGTAGGTGCTGTGCTAAGGGATGATAGAGGGATGATTTTGTGTTGTTTATCGGACAGGATTATTGGGAGTGTGGATCCCACACATGCGGAGTTGCAGGCTGTGACTCATGCTCTTCGATGTCTCCAGGATAAGGGCTTTCATGGATTTGAGTTAGAAATCTTGGCGTTATCTTTGGATGAATATCTAGACTCTAGTATGGGCCACTTTGTTATAGAGGCTAAGAGCTTGATGAACTGCCTTGGTGTTTCCCTTTGTTCTCATATTCGTAGTCTCGTAGATCTGAAAATTCGATTGCACATTGTCTTGCTAGGAGAGCGAAGAATTTTAGTTCTCGTTCTCTTTGAATGTTTGAATGTCCACCGGAGATTAGTCACCTCATTTAAAGGGATCTCCGTCGGATAGTGTAATTTTCGTTCGGTTTAATGATATTTAGTTTCTCGAAAAAAAGAGGTCTAGCTTTACTTAAATTAATAGATTCTCGCTTCACGGGAAAAAAGTAATTGAGTGACGTTTTGTTTTAACACTTGAACCCAAAACGCACCGTTTAGTCACCAAAGTGGTTCGGCTCGGTCTTTTATCCCCTACCAAGTCCGCCACTATCTTCCCATTTTTGCAGCTCTGATTCAAATAGAAATCTGTTTATGGATCCTTCCCTCTTAACGGGCTTAGGTTCTTATGGACTAGAAACATAGGCCCATATAATGCCCAGTAATGGAAGAAAAATGGGCCCATTTAGTTGACCGTGCTCTTTGAAATTTGAATGGGGTTTTGCTTATCTTTCTAGTTTCTAGTTTCTAGTTTTCTACTAGGTGATTTAAGAACAGCCTTTGAGTACAGGGCCTTCTTCTTTCGTTCAGACTGATCGGTATCGAAATTCGAAACTGGGAGGAGAAGTTTCACTTCGAAGCAGAAACTTTTATCCTCTGCCAAGTACCACATGTATGTCGTTGGCTCTGAAATTGTGCATAAAATGCAAATTTCTTTTCCAATTTCACCCTCCAAACTTCCATCAATTTTCCCTTTCCACCACCCCATTTCCCCTAAACCGGCATCAGCAACTTTCAGTCTTCAAAGCCAGAACCAAGTCGCTCCCTTGAATGCCCTTGGTTCGTCAGGCTACTTGTCGGCACTCACCCGTTCAATCCAGGAAGAAGAAGAGTATCGAAAAGCCCGAGCCGCAGTCACCCGCAAAGGAGTCGACTTGGAAGGATACACCATCGAGGGACTCTCCATCGGCGG
The DNA here is from genome assembly GCA_963580455.1 of Euonymus europaeus. NCBI lineage: Eukaryota > Viridiplantae > Streptophyta > Magnoliopsida > Celastrales > Celastraceae > Euonymus > Euonymus europaeus. Next base: position 3,567,981 of record OY756964.1, read on the forward strand.
CCACGAGACTTGTGTCATAATCCCCGAGTTGAAGTGTGCTTTTGATATCGGGAGGTGTCCCTCTCGTGCTATACAGCAGAACTATGTCTTCATCACTCATGCTCATCTTGACCACATTGTGAGCTCCATCTATCCAGCAGATTGATTTTAGCTATTTTTCGTTCAATTTGATAAACATGTTTAATTTTTTTTTAATTGGGTTAGTGAGTGTTGCTCTCACAGGGTGGCCTGCCGATGTATATAGCCAGTCGTGGTTTATATAATTTAAAGCCTCCAACAATATTTGTGCCTCCTTGTATCAAAGGGGATGTGGAGAAGTTGTTGGACATTCATAGGAGCATGGGTCAAGTGGAACTGAACCTTGAATTGGTTCCATTGGATGTGGGTATGTAGCTCTGGTGTGTGAATGTAAATCTTTTTGTTGTGAGTTTTTGTGTTTATGTTAGTCTCTTAATGCATTGACAACTTGTGTTCAGGTGAAACGTATGAATTGAGGAATGACATTGTGGTTCGAGCATTTAAAACTCACCATGTTATTCCTAGTCAGGTTTGCTTCATAAAATCATTCCTTGAGCTTTAAAATGATTCTAAAAGTTGAAAATGTAACATGAAGCGACTAGTTCATTACGGATACCCATTTTATTCAGAAATGTCAAGCGGCAAGAAGTTACGTGTGACTTTGCGTTTATTTACTCTGGCTGAAAATCTGCTACTAGGCTTTGTAACATGGATGTTGTTTTCAGGGTTACGTTATCTATTCCATTAGGAAAAAGCTAAAGAAGCAGTACATACATCTGAAAGGGAAACAGATAGAGAAGTTGAAGAAGTCCGGCGTTGAGGTTTGTAGATCCTGTGAACTGATTTCAGACAAAATCTTATGTCAGCACATAATTATTTGACTTCCCTTTGCAGATTACAGACATCATATTGTCTCCAGAAGTGGCCTTCACTGGAGACACAACATCAGCGTATATGCTCAATCCACGTAATGCTGATGCTTTGAGGGCCAAAATTCTCATAACTGAGGTATAAGCTTTTGCTATATTAATCTAGTAATTTTCTCATAATTTATTGATTGGAGACTTTGTTTGGTTTTCTTTTCCATAGTATGGGTTCTGCTTTTTATGCGGTAATATCTCAACTGGTAGGTTTCCTCATTCACCTCTAGTTCTGAGTAGATGAAAAATGTTGGCTGTATATGATTACTAAAATTAAGGCTCCACATTTCTGACTATTGGAATCTTTTCCTTGTGCCATTTATCGTATGATTGATCTTTGAATAGCAAACAATTTTGAGTATGATTACTTTGACTTGTTCCAGAGGTTCTAATGGACTTATAGCCTATAGGAGTTTTAGCTAGGGGTCTCCCGCAATTGGTGCATCGACCTTATTGACAATTATCTATGTGATATCCATCTTCTTAATGCATGTAAAACAAATATTGTCAACAATGTAGAACTGATATCTTTCAGAGAAACTTCTTCTAATGGTGGAGCTCTTTAAACAGGCAACCTTCCTGGATGAAGGGTTTAGCATTGAGCATGCACAACAACATGGTCATACTCATCTATCTGAGGTAATCAAACCGTCGACCATTTCTTCTAAACCTAATTATGATGATCTGAGCGAGCTGAAGTGATGATTTTACGGGTCTTTTTATTGGTTAAAAAATATTTTATTCCGAACTTGGAATTTGTCAAAACTGCAGATAATTGAACATGCTCAGTGGATTCGGAATAAAGTTGTCTTGTTGACTCATTTCTCCTCCCGCTACAGCATAGAGGTGATCTTTAACTGAGCCAAGTTGTCCTTTTTAAATATATGGTTATATGTACTAAACTGAAGTGTTATGCTGTTGTTAACTTTGCCTTTGATGTCCCAATATGATGGGAAAGCTTATGAACTCATTTTGCATAGTAGCCTCCCATCGATGGTCAACTGCATATATAAAATCCTTTTTCATAATCAATATTGAATCTATGCCAAACCATATCTTTTAGGGAGTCCCTCCATTCTATATCAAAATTCTTCAACTAATAAAAAGACTTCTTAAATGGCAACTTCATTTTTTCGATTGTTTACTCGATTTTTGCAGGACATTCGCGAAGCTGTACTGAAGTTGCAATCCAAGGTATCGGCTAAAGTAGTTCCTCTGACAGAAGGTTTTAAATCGAAGTATTCGTAGTTAAATCAAGGCTGATTTTGTTATAATCAGATAGTTTCCCACCCAAGTTGAAATATTGTTTTCAGTTCATAATAGATTCCTGTAATCATTTTGGGTGTGAATGATCTTATCAGCAGAAACATTGTAAAACAATTTGTAAGTCACTAGCAAATGCAATCCAATTTTCTTTTTCTACATTAAAACTTAGTCACTGCATCATATAAGTCTCAACTCTCAACCCTACCTCCCCCTTCGAACAGTTCTTGCAGAATTGCAAATTTCTCGTTGAACTTACGAGCGGTGGGCAGATGAATCAGTTAAATAATTCGATTTTGCATCACATTGTTCGTCATAAATGAACCAAAAGATGCTGAAAGAATACAAGACTATTGATTATTTGAGTTTTGCAAACTATACTATTTCCTTGCGTTCAATCCCAATAACTTACAAGTTCCTTAGATCTGACTGACTTCACCTGACAGCGATAATCATATATTTTGTTAGCTCCAGTAGCAACAGAGGCGTTGCTATTGCATGGACCAAATCAAGCTGGTATATCTCGTTAATTAACACATCGAGTAACAGGTACTTACACTGCGTTGATATAGAGGGAGTAAGAGTGCTCCGCTGGCGTGGTAAGCTATTTTCCACTAACATCACCAAACGCACTTTCTACGCTATCGTAAAAGCTAGTTATAACCGCTCATTTTTGTCCCGCTCCTGAACCTAGATTATTTTCTCACGCTTTGAAAAATACCCCATTAGTGTGAGTTTTTCTGACATTCATATTCAGACGGACATATCTCGTTAATTAATGGACCGAATATGTTTTTTCTATTTTTCTACTCACTTGCTTATCCCTGAGGACCCTGACCCCTGTATGGGAAATTCGCGGAAATCTGTTTATGGATCGTACCTTCCAAAAGGGCTTAGGTTCATGTGGACTAGAAACATGGGCCCATATAATAGGCCTACAAGAAATATGGGACCTTTTAGTGGGCCGACCTCTTTGAATAGTTATATATGGGCTTTTCTTATTGGGTTATAGATGGGCTTTGTTAATCTCTTTGTAGTCGGTGATAAAACAGCCTTTTATTACAGCGCACTGAGCGCAGTCTTATTTCAGTTGATAGGGTTCAATTCAAATACTGTGCACTATCGAAACAAGGAGGAGAAGAGGGAGCTTCGAAGGAGACACCTTCTCAATACGATCCTGCTTCTGCTGTAGCCTGTAAGTACCGAGATATTTGTGCTTTAATCTTTATTATTCATCGATTATCATTTACTCCAATTTATGCGGCGTCTTTGCTTCTCATGATTCTTCTTTGTTTGATTAGAAAATTCTTCGAGAAAATTGTTAAACTTTAGTAGATTTTCGGTCGATTTATTCGTTTTCTTAATTTCTTGATGTTATGTTGCTTGAAATTGGCAATTTCGAAAAATATTCGTCGAACTTTTGTTTTATTAAATATTTAAGATTTTGTTGGTAATTATGATTAGCTTAAAAGGCAGGGGAAAAAGATGATGAATGATACCTGAAGCTGAAGTAGATACCGTATTAGAATTTTCCTTTGAAGGGTTTTTATCCGGATCATTTTTTCCTGATGATCATTTTTTGAAGGAGGGGGCTGGACCTTGCACCTTGTGTAGGTGTTACATCATATTAGATTATTGTGAGTTTGTGACAGATTTGTATAAAAAAATTTCCTTTTCATTTAGTTGATATTTTTGTTATTTGAATAAGTTTAAATTTAAAGCCAAATTTGGTTTCCAATACATACCTTGTGGGATTATTTTGAGATTCCCTTTTATAGTTCGTTAATGTATTGGATTTTTTTTGTGATTAACTGATTACAGAATTAGGATCCATGCCGAAGAACAAGGGAAAGGGAGGAAAGAACAGAAAGAGAGGAAAGAATGAGGCAGATGATGAGAAGCGTGAGCTTGTGTTTAAGGAAGATGGACAGGAGTATGCCCAAGTGCTTCGCATGCTTGGAAATGGCCGTTGTGAAGCCACGTGCATTGATGGCACCAAGCGTCTCTGTCACATTCGGGGAAAGATGCACAAGAAGGTTTGGATTGCAGCAGGTGATATCATCCTTGTGGGACTACGTGACTATCAGGATGACAAGGCAGATGTGATACTTAAGTACATGCCTGATGAGGCAAGGCTCCTCAAGGCTTATGGTGAACTTCCTGAGAATACTCGTCTTAATGAAGGCATCGCTGGTGGTCTTGATGAGGAGGATGAAAATGCCGGCGATGACTACATTGAGTTTGAGGATGAAGATATTGATAAGATCTAGATTATGGATTATGTGGAATTTGATAGATAACTCTTGTTTGCTAATAATGATGTTATGAAAAGCCTGGAATTTGGATTGTGCTTCTTAAATTTGGATTTTCAGATGATAAAGCTGTCATATTACATGTAATAGTTGTTCATCGTTCTTATGTTTGGTCCTTATTACCAAGGTTTTCTGTATCTGGAGTTCTTGCTAATATGAATAAGATTACATTGTACTTTGCGTGGTTTTTGGCTATTATGTAGAATGTATTGTTGGTTGAACTCGTTCATGTGCAATGTTATACTCTCTTTTTTACAAAAAAAGAAAGAAAGTGTGTTGCTACTTGTGGACTCAGAATCTCAGATGATGAGTCTATCAAGCTAGTGGTGCAGCGTCTCACAATTTTGGATTGTGAATGCTGTTGTGAACTTGTGACGGGGTCAAGAAGGCTGACTTTTCATATTTGCTTAACATGGATGTGGATTTGGGTTGTTTGCGGTTTCTTCATTCTTGATTTTTAAGAATTCAACATGGAGGATTAGTTCAATTCAACTAGGTGTACCCCCATTTTTTACTTTGCAGGTTGTGCTGCCAAAGAATTACTATTGGCATGCTTGTTGGTAACTCTGTTGATTATCCTGCAGGTAGTCGATAAACCATTTTAAATCACAGTATTTACAGGAAAGTTAACATAGTTGCAAGCCTTATGATCAAGCAGTAATACAGAATTTTAACATTTGTAGGATATTCTTGCTGCTTCGGTAGTCTGGTCTCTGGTGATTATAAAGAGGTAGCATCTTTGCACTTAGTTCGTTTTTTGCTCTGCGACTCCTTGGTAGCCTTGTACTTGTTATCTTGCAACTCTTGTTCAGTCTCTGTTGAACCATCTTGCTTGCTCACCTGTGGCAATAGGGAAATGAGAGTGGTGGAAAGTATAGATAGGCATCTTTCTTGCTTTGTTATGTTTAAGAAACAAATTTTGATTATGATCCTTCTGTATAGGTAATTAGATGCACAGCTTAGGTACTGCGATCCCATAGAAAGGGTCATACCTTAGCATATTTGGCTTGGCAATGGTAACTCGGTGCAGTGTTTCGCCTTGATACTCCCCTTGTAGGCTTAAGCCTATTCTTTGTAGATTTGAAGCTATCATTTTCCTTTGTTGCAGATAGCTGAAAACTATCGAGTTGTACGGATACCTCATTAGACCCACAGCTCTCCTTTTCTTCCAGAGATGCATCAAATAGTCTATTCCCAATTACAATCCTCTGATTGCTGTTGAATGGATTAAGTTGCCCGCTTGCTTGGTTTTCGACAAAGGAACTTTCTGGAAGGCGGGTTGCCATCCACCTCTCTAGCCAGCTCCACCCTATGTTGGTTTCTGCCTCATCCGATCTGGTATTTTTCCTCTTTGAACAGATTCGTAGCTGTAAACAGAGTAGAATGCGCATTTAGCTAGAAATAAAACTTGAATTCTGTGAGATTAGTTCAAGCAAGTTTTGAATCATACTTGCTGTGAGAAAGCATAAGCCAAAGCTCTCTCGCGCCTTGTTGCTGCTTCCAGTTTGCTCTGATTCCTCATTTCAGATATGTTGCTACTCACTGTGCTATCATCCCAATCTTGCTGTGAATTAGATATATAATAAGGTAAGAATTGTTTTGCATTGTAGCACCAAATATTTGTAAGTAAAAAATAGCATTGAATTAAAACACAGTTTCTGCTGTCAAGTAAATTTCAGAAGCAGTATAGTAGTGTTCTGCATTAACCTTTAGCTTCAAAACTTGAGGCCTGACTTTCTGTGGAAATTGGTTGTGAATAGCCAAACTTTCCTCTTTGAGAGAAAAAACCTCCGCTGAATTTCCAGTTTGAACTTCAATTGATGTGCCTACTGACTCCCCGTTTGAACTTTCTGTTCCTACAGTAGGCTCTTGCTTGCCATTGCTCGACTTTGTTTCTTCCTTTTGACGCCTGGCCTGAAATTAGTAATCAACCAAGAAGCCTTGTCATTCTTGGCAATTAACAGTTTATGGAGGTAAGTGTGACTTGAGAGTCAAAACGTAAACTCGCATGTTTTTCACAGTGACGACTTACCAGAAAGCCTCTGAACGCTGACTGTATGATCATTGCAGCATCTTCCTGATGGAATGAGTTGGAGGTTGAATTTGGCTTTTCATCCAGTACATTTTCTATGGAATCTTCACTTTTGTCGTGATCTTCTGTTGTGGAATAAGGCTGTTTAACTGTGGCTTCTGAGCTCTTGACAGATGCTGAATCCTCTGCTGCAACAACTGAACTAAATTCATCGCCGCACAGGTATGATCTAACAGAACTCCATCTTCTCTTATCAACCAAATTGCTTCTTCCCTGATTTGATCAAACAGATAATCAATACTGTATGTTATTTTGTAATCAAAAGTAAGCAACTGTAATAAAGTCAACTATCAGTATGTTTTATGATTTTATCTTAATTGTACACAGCAATGGCGATAGCAAGAGGTAGCAGCAACAATTAGAAGCAGCACTGCTGTTTATAATGAACTTACTGTGCTCTCATGAGTTCGAATGGATCGATTCTTAGAGAAGACACTCCTAACCAACTCTCCGGTGATACCCATTTCCGGTAACCTATCCCAGAACAATGTCCTCAAAATGGGTGGTCCTTAATTATATTGAATACCCTGAAGGGTTGAAGGGAACGGAGATTCCTTCTATTACTTTTATCAATGGTGAAGTAAAGCTGGCAAAGAGCAAGCAAACATTCTTCACTGCTACTTTATAAAGTTCTTAACTACCAGCTAATACATTTACATTAGAACAAACTACTTGTTTGTGGTAATTAATTAAGAGGATTGCAGGTTTTGCAGAACTTTAGAGCTGGAGGTGACCCTCAGAAAATAATGGAAGCAGAAAAGTAAAGTTTAGGTGGAAAGGAAGGATGGATTAGAGCACTTTTTTGCACATGGTGTGCATCATATTGGCTTCCATAAAGCTTGCTTGCTATTGGGGCTATGTCTGTTCCTTGCTGGTTACTGCTGGCCCTTTAATGGTGAGGCAGTTTGTTGCAGGTAAACCTGTAAAACGTGATTGATTTGTTTAGATATAACTTGTTAGTAGTTTTTGTAAAATGCCATCCAAATGTAGAGGTACTAATATGGTGTTATACTGTGATGCAGGAAAGGAAACAAAGCTTTATTGCCTCGAGTGGCCTAAAACTCAACAAAAATTTAAAGATATATGGGCCCTAATTTTCAGTTCAAGGCCTGTCTCGCTGCCTTATAACTAAACCCAAAAGGAGAATCCCCACCCACCCACTTAAAAAAACCGAATCCTGTCATATAAAAGGCTTAAACCCGAGGATTCGAGGGAGACAATGTAATGCAATGTAAGCCCATTGGATTTTGAAAGAGAAAAAGGGGCCCAATGACTTATGAACGGGGTTGCAGTAAACAATAGGCCCAAAGGTAGAAAGTCATCACATGCATAAACCCAACCCATGAATAAGTAATACTCTCCTAAATTAAATCTATGATGTTAGAGCAACTCCAATGGAAAGCACTCGATTAATGTAAAATGATTGGAAATATAAAATGATTGGAATGAACATATATATTTTTTGTCTGCATGCATGAGCAGGTCGATTTGGGAATCACAACAATAAGAATTTGATCTCATTTATATTATACAAAAAATCAAGTTGCATATTCACTCATATAAGTAAAATATATCTTTTAATACAGTCACATCAGCAAAATATAAATCTCTATACATTGTTTCCTCTCAATATTTGTCAGGCATTTACTCTTTAATTTCCTCAATCATTTTTCAACAAAATTATATTAAAATCAATATTGGGTCTCACATCTTTTATAAAAAATCAAGCGACATACGCGTCCATATCACCAAAACACAACTTCAAATATAGTCACATCAACAAAAAATCGTAGGGTACGCAGAGGAATGACCCGAAGGATGCTCCGGTTGTTAGAGCACACGACATACTAGATTTACAATATTTAATCCGATTGAATATACATCACATCCAGATCTATACCTTAGCATATTTGTCTGATTTGATATGTCATAAAAGTTGCACAACGAGCGAGTAACAACAAACAACTTCTTCTTCTCCATTCACAAACCGCACGGCTACAAGAACTTGATCACGAACCTAACTGCTTATTGCTATCACAAACTGAATAGTTCCTTCTAATCACGAACATGAACTAGGGGCTAAAAGTCTTCTACTGCGTGACCTCGATTCTCGAACTCTAACTCAGGCCATAGGAGAGAAGTTGTCTAGGGTTTAAATTTTTAAGAGAGAAAAACGTCTCAATAAAAACGTGTGTCCCACGCTAAACATCTTAAGTTATTTATATAGAGGCACAACAGAGAGCACATAACAAATATATTTTGACTAAATACAAAATAGATAAATCCGAACTAATAAAGACATCTTTTAATACCATTAAATCAGCAAAAACACACATTTTTATTTATTATTCGTTCCTCCTAAAACATGTTCATTGTATTTGCTCGATAATCCAAATTTGGTGGGCCACCCATGGTGGTACAAAGAAAAAATTGACTTGCCATCTGTCACGCCTTCAATCCACCAACGCAGAGGATCATCTGACGTGGCTTTATTATAACTCGTACACATGTATATAGGGCCCCAAATTGGGATATAGTAGACTCTAGGGACTGACTTTTTAAGTCTCATACAACAAATTAAACATCAACTTTCATGGCCCTGATTTGTCCTACTCAGAGTCTCCATACGTACCATTTCCTAGCTATCCGGTTCGGTCCAGCACTATAAATAGTGTTCAAGGCTCGAGTCATAACGACTCGATACCCTTCACTGGCAGGATATTTGTCTACTTCTACTTAATCATCTAAGCACGAAAATGAGTTCCAATAGGGCTTTTATCTTGCTCGGTCTCCTCCTTGTGTCGATTGCCCTTCTTGTTTCAACAGCTTTAGCTGAAACATCCCTGGATGACAAAAACTGTTTGTATTATATATTTTCAGTTTCCATCTTAACACTATTTATAATGCTCTTTTTTACTTATATATATATATATGAAAAAATTTGTGAGAATAATATTTGTGTATGCAGTAGATGCAGGAGGAGAAAAGAGTAGTAGTGAAGCAAAAGGAGTTGCCGATGGGGCCCCCATGGAAGTTGCCATGGCTACTGCTGCAAGACTAATGGGAACGATATGTTCATCGATATTGATACAGAACACTTTGAAAGTCAACATGCATGGACGTAATCATGACAGCTTGATGATTAATGAATGTTTAGTTCACAACACTTTAATCTGAACACTGGTGCATGCAGGCATCGAGTCATCAGACACGTCCTTTGTGCCTTGTTGTCGTGATAATTAATAACATAACGTAAATCATGACCGTAGAGGCCGCGAACAGCTGACTTTAACAAACGCTATATTTTTACCCAACGTAAGAAGAAAGTGTTTAATGCATGATGTCATGGATGCCGTACAGATTATTGAAAAAAAATTCTATTAAAATAATGATTTTAATAAAATTAGAAAAAAAAGGTTTAGGTTGCCTGAAAGGTCGTTGAAGCAATTAAGAAATATACAGGAAAAACTCTGGATTTATGTTGTTGTTCCCCTAAATCAAGGCCAGTTTTGTCGTGGTGGAAAGAGTTGCCACGTAAGACACTCAAGGGTATTTTGGTCATTTAATGGTTTCTTTGACTGTTTGTAATAAAGAAAACGGACAAAGAGAGGAACGGCCGAACGTGTGAAACACAGAGAGAGACGAGTAGGTGGCCCCACATGAAGTTAATTAATTAATTATTTTTATTAAAAAAACACGCCTTTGAAAACAATATTAACGGGAAACACTCGTCAATCGTCATCATCTTCTTGGGAACTATCTTCTTCAACACTCTCTCTCTCTCGTTACATTTTTTCTTCTTTTATATCCTTCTTCAACCTCTCTCTCTCTCTCTCTCTCTCTCTCTACTGTTTCGGTTTCTATCTTCACCCTATTATTGTAGCTGGCTAGTTTCATTGAATAGAAGCAAAAGAGTGTGGTGATCATGAAGCCGAAGAGGAAGAAAGATACATATATCTGGATTTCTCAAGTGTCTTGTTATTGTCTAGTTGAGGATCTTGTGCCGTGACTTCTTAATTATTGCATCAACGTCGGAGGTTTTTCGTCCTGTGGAGAATTCATGGGAGGCAAGCTAGGCATACATGGGAAAACCAGGCATTTGTTCTTCTTCTTCGTGCTGTTCTTGATTAAGATCGTATAATTATATAATTGTCATATTTTTGTACCAAATACATTAATATTATTTATCTTTTATTTTTATAGCCTAATCTAAAGATCAGATTGAAACATCCACAAACAATTCAGATAGATATGTTGTTGGAATTTTCAAAGCCAGATTAATTCATAGCAATGAAATTAAGTTAATTAATTCGACTACTACTTTTCTTGGTCTCTGATCTCTGATCTCCTTGCATGTCCATGTCACTTCAATTTCTTCCTTCTCATAGCTACTTCAATTTTCGTCACTTATATATTGTTCATCCAATAAAAAATGTATTAATAGTGTATTTTAATTTTAGCAGCACTGCACTTGCATGGAAATATTGTTTGTTGTTTAGGGTTAATCAAACTGAGATAGCACAGCTGGTTATCGACTTCGGCCCAAGGCATATGCTGCGGTGTTTTCATGCTATAATTCTCTATGAGATCTATCTCGTTTGATTTCGTGGTCAGCCTCAATCCATTTATCTATCAATAGATTGTGCGCACGCTTATTCGGCTCGAGTTTAGCTCAATTTGACTCTCCAAAATGAGAGAACAAGAAGATGACGTTATCGATTTAGGAAGTTCTAAAGCTTCTATTTCATTCCTCCAATTCAGTAAATTAAACATATAGCTTCAGCTAGTACGACCAATTGAACTATTCTATAGCCATATTAGTATCCAATATACATAATTGTTAAGCATATATATATATACACACACACAATCAACAATGTCGGATTCATTGTTTAGAACCGTCACCTACCCTATTAATTTAATATGTATAGATATAGCAATATAATTAATTCAAAACATTGATGGTAAATTACACCCATAGTAGCACCATAAGTCTGTCCTTCTGCCCTAGTTTTTTTTTGTCCTTTTTTGTTAGTTCAATTAACGGTAGGTATAGAACTGACCCGTGATTTAGACATTAGAGAGAATATTATTAAACCCTGGTACCAACGGCAATAATACTAAGTTAAAAAAAATTATAAAAAAGGGAAATAATTTCATAGTTTCGTTTGTTGAAAAGGAAATAAAACAATAAAATTTTATTATTGGGGGTTGGGAGAGTAATTAGGGAAGGTATTTTCAAAATATACGGCTTGCACTACGCACGAAGTAACTTGGTGGTGTTGACTTTCAAACAAGTTTCACGTACTTTAACATTGTCTTCGACTTGATTTCCCCACGTTAATTATTGAATGACTTTACATATATTATCGCGGGTTTAGGTGAAATTAAGTGCACTTTTATACTAATTTTTCGATAATGCAGATCTACACCATTAAATACATTTTGTCGATCCTTCAATAAATGTATTTTTTCTCTCTTCGTCTTCAATCTACGGTAATATAATGTACTATATTGATCCTCATTTCTTCCCTGTTATCAACTAATCATCTTTCTTTTATCGACATTATATAAATTTATTTTTCAAATTTTTAATATGAACTTAAATTCGAGTCATCGAATTCACGTGCATGAAAATAATCACATTAATCAATTATTATTGCGGAATGCGGATGAGATATATATATATTTGAATTATAGTGTGAACCAAAGTATTGACATACGTATGTCTGTATATATAATTCAAATGATTATGGGGAAATGTAAAGGGAGACTTTGAATCTTCAACGTGAAAAAATGCATCGGAAAGATTAAATATAATCCATACATACATGGCCGAACAAGACTAGATTAACTATATTATATGTTGATATATATGTTCACACATCATTAACATAACATATATCCCTCAGTGAGAAACTCGTCCTCCATTTTGCAGTCTCAAGAATTATATCATTTATTAATAACTAATCACAATTAAAATGCTAACCGTCATGCTCTCATATCACAATTAAAATCCTATGCCTCGCGCTCAAAATGTCTGGAAGCACTGCATCTAAACTTCGCTTAACACTCGTTTCTCTTAAATTTTTAATGTTCAAAAAAATTTAAAATTGAAAGTTTGTGAATTTTTTTTGAAGTTTTTTAATGGTCGAACAAGAAAATACTAGAAAATGGGCTGCTAGCCTCTTATAATCAACTCCTTGCTTCTGTTGCGTTTGCTGTAGCCTTTGGAAGTTCATGAATTACTGCAACCATCTGTCCATCCACGCCCAAGGTAAAACCAAATCTACATCCATCCATTCATTTCCAATTCAAAACTATATAGAATATAGAATTAATATTTACAACGTTACAATAAAGTTGCAGTCCAAAAGAGACATTCCATAGATCCCAGGTAAGCCAGATAGAGGAATAAGCAGTAGAATTTGGTGGTTCAGGAGCAAAATCTTCTGGCTCCCATGGATGCTAGACTGACATCCTGATGCAGCATGATTGCCACCTTCACTCACCAAGGGAACTTGGATAAGTAGTAGATGGTAGATGAACATATTGATGAAACACGGAGTTATGTCCAGGTAAATTAGTTTGATTCAAAAATAGGCCTTCAACTTGCAGCTGCTGCTCATGTTGGTCAAGGCGAGGTCTCATATTAATCTCACTCCAGTGCTGCCCAGGGAGGTAGTTCACATGAGATGGCTGACCCAAACTGCTCAAATTGTTGTTGATTTGCCCAATAAATGGGTTCCCAAAATCATGGTTCATATGTCCCAGTCCCAGAACATCATCATGCACCGGAGGGCTAGTTAGGTCCCAAATTCCATTTCTTCCCGTAGAGGAAGACTCGTGGATACCGTCCACTGGTTTGTTATTGTCAAACATACTTTGGAAATCTGTGCAGTTAATAGGAGAGGATAATTCCATATCAATGCACATGTCATCAAGAGCAACAGATATCCCATCTTTCTGTTTTTCTGGTAGCGACATCCCAGTCCAGTTTCTACCGTCCTGCATCAACTCATTCAGATTCTCATAAGACTGTTTCATCCCCTGGTCCCTGTGGTTTCCAACTTCAATGTCACCATATTCAGGAAGATGGCCTTCTTTCTGCTTGCAAGGGAGAGTGCAGTTAATCGGACGATTAAAGCTACTTTGGTTTAGATCGGTTTCTTTCATGTGCATCTCTTCATGCATCTTAGGCATGTCGTTACACTTCTGTGCTATTGCCTTGTGCCTGGCAGTCCAATCAGAGCGGCTCCAAAGATAAAGTGGCGGTGTATTCGAGTTCCATTGCTCCAACTGCTTGTCATAGACATCAACTGAACCAGGTAGGTAAAATGACTGTAAAATGGAGAAAATTTATTTACGAGTCATTGTGGATGGTAGTGTTGCATCGTACAAACTAAGTGTGACAACTCACATACCTTACCCGAGAGTAGCTTGTCGTCCTCCCAAATCAAATCATAGTCACTTATTCCGTCCAATCTGGTAGCATACACAAATGAGAGAGAGAGGGGGAGAGATTCCTTTTAATCTAATATGGACTAATTAGTAGTGAATAAAAATTGTTTACCTTTTGGTTTCTTTAGGAACAATAAGAACAATAAGCTTTGGTCTAAACTTGAGAGCACTCTGGATGAACTCATTCGCACGAGAAGCCTTCACCCCAAAAGGTGGATTCAACCCCATGATCTGCTCGAGAACAAAATATATATTGAAAGGGGAAAAAACAAATATTTTTTTTCCATTTTCTATTTGTCACTAAAATTTAAAAGGCCAATCTCTTACCAACTGTGAACCATTAGGCAATTCTTCCAATCGAACAGACATCCAATCTCTCATCTCAAAATTGAAATCATTCTGCAAACAAACAATATGCACATTCCATTCGGAGGAAATCTTAGAGAGTTGGGGAGAGTTCGTTCACTGATTTTTATTTTCTAAGTTATCATATTATCCCCACCCATAATACAACAAAACTTAATCCAAGTATATATAAGTAAATTCAAATACACTAAACAAATCCCAATCCCCTTATCAAAAAAAAAACACTCTGCTAACTATCCATCCTCCCAAGCAAGGATTCCAATCTCTCAACCCTCCCCACCTTTGCCAACGCTCCCGACCACATTTCCAATCATAGCATAAGTCTAAGAAAGTGAATAAGTATGCCACTAAAAGAGCGTTGAAAATACCTTAGCTGGAAATAGATCATAATTTTTGAATGCGCACAACTTTCCAGTTTTTTCAAGCTTTTCTTTCATGATACAACTGAAATCATTTGAACCACAGCAGAAGTCGACTATCTGCCAAGTGATGATTATTATAGAATCAGAAAAGGTATTTGAAGCCAAGTCGATGAATATAATGGAGGATAAATCACAGGCCAACATGGTCACTCACTCCTCCCAGAGCTCAACCCAAATATCACATGTACGAGAATGCTCAAGAACATTAAACAAATAAAATAAATTCAATCCCGGCCACTTATATTCAAAATCTTTTTGAAAGTCAGCAACTTGTTTCATTCCAACTGAAGACGAAATTTCTTCTATTTCAAAAGAAGGACGGGAAAAGAGCTAAATGAGGCACATATAAGGTGTACTAAGGACAGTACAATCTTGGAAAAGCTGAAAAAGTACCATGAAAAAACAGGAACTAAATTTTGGCCTTGTGGCCAAACCTACCAATGTAATGCCCATGACTCTTTGGGGTCGTGGATTGAAATCCTACCATCCCCGCTTACCTTTTAGAAAATAAAAGAAAGTACCACAAAAAGGCCTCTGAAGCAACATGCCTCACCAAAACTCAAACAAATATTAAAGATTGCTTTCCTACTAAAATTGTTGTAAAACAAATAATAAAATGACAAACAACATAACAAAATATAAATGAGTAAGGAAATGGATACTAGAAGTCTCACTGTGTCACCATCCTTCACAAACCTATGCAGCCGCTCCACAATCTGTTCAATAGATCCATTCTGTTAGCTTCAACCTTTATTATAGACTATAAGCCAGGCTGAGGCAAATCCCATGTACTATTACTATATGACAAGAAGCTAACTCTACATTCAAGAAAGTTATAATCCCTCACCCACACCAATTTCATTAAGAAAATGAATTAATTGGACAAATGACATTACCAGCTCCTTTCAAAAACATAAAGGCAATGTCTTACCTCCTCAAGCTTTTCCTTGATTGTAAAATGGCGACCAAATGATGTATAACGCATGCCATGGAGAAATGGTGCAAGATATACCCCCAGTTTCCTCTACAAGGTGTGGACAAGAATCAGTATGCTTGCAAATAAATATGTTTGCATTACTAATACAGAACTATTAAACTCGTTTATAATGATGTACATCCAAAAGGTTCTTACTTTCAGCAAGTGACAGTAAATTTTCTAAGGAAAAACATCGTCTTGTCAATAAGCCAGTCAAATGAATAATTGTAGTACAAATGAAGAAACACCATCAAATTAGGTATCAACAAAGTTGACATCATTAAACTTCAACTACAAGAGGCAACAAAATTATTTAGAGTTCAAGCTTCTTTATAAGTATAATAGAGGAAGCTATTCTATCAAACATCATTCAAATTTCAAGGGCTTTGAAGGTCTAGAAATCACACACCAAATTAACCAAAAAACTTTATTATTATCCAAAGAAGATTATAATCCGCATATGGAACGGATAAGATACTCGAATTGGTCCATATTTAAAATCTATTTTAGATTCTTAAAAAAGAAGTTAATTTTAATAAAAACACACTTGTTATGTACTGTAAGAATTTGGTAAACACAATCCTACTATGATGGAGAAGAGTACTAAGACTGACTAACTTAAAAATTATAATAGAAGTATTATAAGGGGAATCACTAATTCATCACCATTGAAGTTAGGATAGGCAATTGGTAAGGTACCAGACCCAAGTTCTGATACTCAATAAGAGGCCAAAAAGAAAAGCATTCCACAGTACAATCCTAACAATGAAGACAATCACAGAGAAAGAAAATCCAAAAGCATCAATTCCAGGGCAAAATTATCTCAAGCAATAACTGGTGTAAACCTTCCATATAGCAGTCTGATTGAGAACACTAGGGTCACAAACAGTTTTGGCTTCTTCAATACTGCATCCATCTTTTAAATTCTGTAAAGCTGTTCGAACAGCCTGCAAAATATTTTAAAAATTGTAAACATCAATGAAACAACTTACTGAACAACAAAACACCAGCATTAGCCACCTCTCACGTGCAATTGGTAAAATGTACCTTCACAGAACCCTCGACTAAACCCATTGTCACTGTCTTGTCCAATGCATTTTTGGAGTGGTATGTGGCTGGAATTTTCCGCTTTTTCATGAATTCTTCCGTATTAAATGATAACGCACAATCTCTCATGAGCGCCAGAATTCTTTATACCAAGAAACAAGATCAAATATAATTAAGCACAAATTTTGTATCAAAGTAAAAGTAACCATCTAATGGTGATAATGAACAGCTTGATAAGGGGGAAAATTACCGCTCTTCTGTTTCGATATCAACTAAAGGCTTCTTGGTATTACTGCTTATCATTTTCTGCTCCCTAAACTCAAATGAATTGGATTTCAAGTTTGCCGATGAGTTCACATTTCTCAAGGATAATTTTGATTTGCTCTTCTTAAAGGACCCGTATGAGACAGAATCAAAGTTTTCCCTCAAGAGCTTTCTACCCGCACCAATTTTATGAGGTTTCTTTGTTTGATGAAATTCCCCAGGAGATCTTTTTTCAACTCTTTGAGTAGAATCACCAGCTTCAACTACACTGCGTGTCTTTAGAACAAGCTTTGGTCTCTTCACTACAGTTTTATCTGCGGCATATCCATAAAAGCTCATACTACTCTTTGTTGCCATGGCATGCATGTTCCTTGATAACAGCTCTGAAGTGCTTTTTATTCTTTTCCCATACACACCAGGAAATATTAAATGGTCTCTAGCTGGAGTTCCGAATTCTTCAATGATTTTGTGCTCCCTAGCCCACATCATTGACATCCATAAGATTAAACCATAAGTGTCACAAATGCACAATCATTGGAAGAACTACAGAAAGTCACAACTTACATGCAATATATGAGAATCCGATTGGGCAGCAGGCCATCCCAAGCCCTTTGTATATTGTTGCAGTCAAGATTATACCCAAAAGAAATGCCACTAATTATAGAACCAAAACATCAAAAATCCAAAGTCAAAACCCGCTTCTCCTCAAAATACAGCAGCTTTTCTATTTTGATGTGTTTTGTAAAAGATACACAACATTTAAACATGAAGAATATGAATATGGGGGAACACATAGAGTTTGAAAGATAATCTACAATTACAAAGTCATCTCCAAGTAGTTTGACCATGTACTCTTGTGGCTAACCACAATATTCAAGGATTTTCCACTGATTTGTAGAAGATAATCCAGATACTCATCTGCAAGTAGTTTGACCATGTACTCTTGTACACAAACCCAAATATTAAAGAAAAGATTCCCCCTGTTATTGCTGTATACACAATGTGATTATGAGGGCATACCTGGGCAAACATTTCCGATGGTAGGCTTTTGGGCAACGTCTACAAAGTGCAAACTGCAGGTCATAAATCTTCTTATCTTCAACTTGTTTACAAATGCAGCACTTATGGATAGGGCAGATAAATGATTCTCCTGCAGTGATTTTAACTTGCATTTGTTTTGCTTGAGAATCATTATCAGCATGGAGCAGTTTTGCAACACATCCTGGATGATAGAAGTGTCCACAAGTAGCAGAAACACAAGGAAAAACCTGGAAGATGGTAACAAAACATTGTTTGGAAAGCATACTCATTCACATGGAACATACACTAGTCGTAGCGTTCAACATTTTATTTCAAAAATTATGTGGAGAATAGAGGCATGATTGTTGAAAAGATGAAAAATGTGAACTAATTGAGATGACAGAGGTCAAGGTTTAAATGTAAGAGAACGTAGTAAAAAAGCAACAAAAGGAAAGAACAGGAGTGGTCCAATGGGTCAATAATATATTGGCTTTTTCATTTGTGTTGCAATCCCTTCTAGTAGTAAATGTTTCCCAAAATTCCTCTCATCATTCTGTAACTGTAAATTGGTCAATCCATGGCAATTAAAAAATGGTTTTTGATATATTATTTATTTCTGGAAGAGACAAAAACTAAGACGCCAAAAACAATAACGAAAGGGTACTAAGCACTTTACTAGACAGAGGCATGTATGAGTATGATCCTGTCATGGAGGCACAAATTTAATGAACCAAAAGGCGAGAGACAAGTTCATAGTATGAAATTTTTGGGCAAAGGACCAAGACAAAATTATCAACCAGTGATGGCCGGTGTTTTAAAAAACATTGCAGTCAAGTTCATATGATTTTTGTTCAGCATGAATTTCTTCAAGGGTCAAAAGAGTAAAGTGCATATATCTATTGAAGCCATTATAAATTGGCAAAACAATATACCTCTTGAGCAGAAGACTTAGCAGAAGAACCTAATTTACCACAAGCAAAACACTGATGTTGCCGATGTAGACAATTGTCACACAAAAAAGTCGGAATTGCCTGCACATTGCCAAGAAATGCTGAATGCTCAAATGAGAGTAATAAAATCATATAGAAAAAGAATGGGGGAGAGATAGAGAGCATTCCCAGACCTCAACTTCAGCATCGTAATTAAAGCCAAGAGTTGCACAAGAAGACTCAACCCCAGCAGCAATGGTTACATGAAATGCTCTCAGGCACCACCCTTCACAACTGTTTCAAGCATCAAAACTAAATTTACCAACAAAGAGAGAGAATGGCCTACATTAACTTTGTGTAAGACATTAACAAATATACTTAGCAACACAACCAATCCCAAATCAGGATAGAGAGGGCTGTGGCTGATTGACAGCTAGTGTAATTTTTTGTTAAAAATTGGGAAGATGAGTCTGAAAGAAACATTTCATCAAATCCTAGGTATAAGCCATAAGGTGTTCCACATAAGCAAAGCATCACATTGGCACCTTAATTAAAAAAAACACCATGCACAAGGCTACAAAGCCATTCCCAAATTTTGGTACCTAGGAGATAACAGAAATATAATTGGGGTAGTGCTAAGACAAACACTTACAAAAAGAAAATTGTTGAGGTTAAAAGAAGGTGATATAATTTTAGTGGTCAAATTGGTGCTAGGAGGAGGTACTTAAGAGGCAATTTTGGAGGACTTTGTGGTAGGTCAAAGGGATCTTACGAAGGAAAAGTTACATATAGGAGGAGAACTAAATGTATATGTAAGTGGTTTTGCCGTAATCAATGACATATGATTTTAGGTCAAAACCACCGACTTTCTCAATACTAGCCAAATATGTACTCACAATCTTTCTTTTGGTTATCAAAATTATGTATTCCATATCCATTATCAACATGATTGTATTGAAGAAGTTACCCAATTTTGTTTCTAGCACAATGTTGTACCTACTTATATAGCTCTTGCTTGCAAGTAAAATGCATCAAATCACAAGTTAGGTTCAAATACTCTAAGCGAAAATGCAAACTTTTAGGGCTCACAATAAGTAAGTTTGTCCAAAATTCATTCAAACCTCAAGCTTCCTCAATTCTCGCGAAACTGTAGAGCATAAATGTAAATGTTTACACACACACACACAAACATCCAATTTCATACTACCACAGATATGCAAATTTCAAGGGATAAAAATACTCAGACAGGTTTTGAAACAGAAGTGGCAATGAGGTTAGAATAAGTCATACAAAAATATACAAAATCATTCTGAGAATAATATAGAATACGGAAATACCTCAGAATATCACCACCATCGTCACAAATTGAGCAAACAGTTTCAAAAGAAATCTCTTCTTCAGCTACTACTTCACTGTCATCATCATCATCCCAATCAACTATAAACTTCGGTTTCTTTGTTGTGTGAATGTCCTGACACAAGCACTCAATGAATATAGAGATACAAGCCCACAATGTAAAGTGAAAACAGATATGATAGAGAAGCAAAGGAGTCAAGAAGTCAACACTGACCTCATAAAGAGTTTCATTTGTAAAAGACTTCTCCATTAGATTAACCAAATTCTGTTCAGAAGATTAATTATTGAGATATTATCTCACATATCATGAAATAAATGTGTGAACGTAAACGAAAGTTTTCAGTGACAGACAAAAATTTGCAACACAAATACACAATACATAAACAGCTTTCAATTGAACGATTCTCAAAGATTCTAAAAGGTTGAAACTAAAGCAATAAGCATGCTCATACGAAGAAATGTAAGAAAGAAATAAACAGGGTGGAAGCACTTCAAGGTATTTAGAGTATTGCAGATATATCTAATTTTAACAAGCCCCATCAATGTGATCAATTTTGTTTACAATTTTACAGAGATGGAACAAGTGATGCCTATGCCCCAGAGTACAGCACCATGTTTCTGAAACTTAGCTGTGCTGGTACCAATACTACATAAATTAACTATGTCATATGCAGTCTTAGTAATCCAACAAAATTCAGGTTAACTGTCAGGAGTTCTTATTTGTACAGAATTCCTTGCTGACTCTTTCGATCTATTTCAAGGTTGACAATATGGCTGCTGGCAGATTCTCACTTTATAAATGTCAATTTTCAAAATATAATCCATGTATATGATGGAAAATACGTTGAAACTTAGCTGTGCTGGTACCAATACTACATAAATTAACTATGTCATATGCAGTCTTAGTAATCCAACAAAATTCAGGTTAACTGTCAGGAGTTCTTATTTGTACAGAATTCCTTGCTGACTCTTTCGATCTATTTCAAGGTTGACAATATGGCTGCTGGCAGATTCTCACTTTATAAATGTCAATTTTCAAAATATAATCCATGTATATGATGGAAAATACGTTGAAAGAAAAAAAAGAAGGTTAATGGACTGGTTTTCACTAGCAGTTTGGCCCATATGTTTCTATAAGCATATTACAACTAACCTTAGAATTTGCCAAAACACAATCCCTGTTAGCAGCTTCTTTGATTAAGGACTCGTGAATCAACAAATCATTCTCAGTTGGTTGAACCTCATATGAGCTGCATAACATATAGGCATATAGCAAATTAAAAAACACTACAAAATCACACAGAGAAAAAAATTCAGGACATATGCAATTACACATCACCTGAAGGCCTTCAGCAAGCAATTCCATGGTGATTTTTCAAATCCTTCCAGATTCCTTTTTGAAAGATGAAGCCAATGAACAGTGACCAATATTGTCCTCACTGCAGTCTCATAGCTTCTTTTAGGCCTTAAGAGTGTTATCCAGTTCTTGTCATTGGAGAGCACAGAAATCTCTGGATGCACGTAGGAAAGTTCAAACCTCCATGCTACGACCTTCTTGTGAACCGATCGAAGTCCATTATCACAAGTCCCACGTAAGAAGATGGGGGCTTCCAAGTCGCTTATGACCTCTTTCTCATTCCACTGAATCGGCAATATAGAAAAGGAAACCACTCTGCCATTGTTGTCCTCGAAAAAGTAATCCGTGATACATTGTGGCAAAATCTCACCCTCTTCATCGGAAGATGCCATGAATATGCACTCGTAATCTGCATTTGACATGTTGAAAGCAAAAACAAAGATGTTTAAGGAATTTCCAGAAACACTAACCATTCGACTTGATAGTTAAAAAGGTCATACAATGTGAAAAATTTACCTAGCAAGTGCAAATTTGAATATCAGAGGAAAGAAGTGAGGCATAAATTTTTTGGGAATCCCTCTTATAATGCTAGTTAGTCTAACCGCTTCATTATTCCCCTGTAAAAACCCTCATTATAGGCAAACCACTCACTTCATTCCTTAAAAATTCGAATTACACACGATTCAACGAAGCAAATAGAGAGATAACCACAAATCCACCATTAAAAACATCATAATTGTGACTCTCTAACTTCACGGCTCTAAAACGGCACTGAGCTTTTTATTGCACTTTCTCTGTAACCAAACAAAGCAGGACCCAATCCCACACACACAAACACAAAAAGGCAAAGAAATAGTAACAAAAAATCAAACCTAGTCCCAAAGACGACGTTGAGAAAACGCAACAACAGCTCTGTGTTCCTACAACCAGATAATGAATTCTGTGAAGAAGGAGAGTAGGGTGCTAATGGCATGCTAAAAGTGTAGTGGGAACTGTGGACTCTTGCTCGTGCACGAAATATCTTGATTTTGAAATTCTCTCATTTAGTATCTCTGTGAAAAAGACGTGCTGAGTTGGTGATGGACGTGTCAAATAATCATGCAGGGGCAGTCGACTCAGAGTGTTTGCCCACTTTTGTCCAACGAAACGGGTTCGTGCAGTCTGAACTGAACCCGCTGTAATTTCATTTGAAGTCTTTCCAAATTTATTTATTTATTTATTAAAACTTATTTATGTCTCTTGATCAATTTTACGAATTTAAAGTTATAATTTTTTCCCAAAAAAATAAATAAAATTAGACGTGAAAAATAGGTACATAATGCCTTAAAATAAAGTTACAAGGAAGTGGTTGTAATTTTTTACAGTAACCTCTGCTAATCCCAACCAAACTGTTTAAATAATTAAACTTTGTGTTTGTAAATACTGAATTAACAAATTCCTCATGCAATTGTTCCCGAATCACATAATTTCCATGATTGTTCATGAAATTTAGGTTTTGATCAACGAGGACAGATAAGTAATTAGAAATAAAATTTTCTGTTAATATTAAGATTTCCAATAAAATATTTTGAAAAGGAAAAACCGTCGGACTTCTCAATTTGTGTCTCTCGTCATTATGATGGAGTGCCTATTTAGTCCATATATATTAATTCAAGTATTTTAGTAGAAAATCCCATTAAAGTCTTGTTATTAACGGTTATAAGTTCCAACTCCCAAGTATTGAACCTATACCAACATGTGCTAACCTAAATGATCTTCATACTGTGTAAAAAGTGAGAGATATTGTGTTAGAATTTCCTCTACTATCAATTTGAGTGAGATTTATCACTATTATAGTGAGAGTTGTAAAAGGGAGAAGACTACCTCTTTTTGTGTAGCCAACCGACCTATTGAGTCTACTTATTTCTGTTGAACATTCCCCTTTCTTAGTATCAAAAATAAAAATATATTCAACCGATTAAAACATTAGATTATAGAGGTGTGCAAAACCTGACCGAAAACCGGTGAAAAATCGGCAATCGAACTGGTCGGTCCGGTCTGGTTAGTTGACCAAATTTTGGTCAACGGGTCGGTTCACCAAACCGAAATCAATATACATGGTCCGGTCTTTGGTTTCGTTTTTTGAAATCACGGTTAAACCGGATCGGACCGGTTAAATTTAAATATATTTAAAATTTAAATATATATACATAGATGTAAATATATATATGTCTAATGACATAAATATTTTTTAATTATATATCCATTACACATTATTTTATATAAATATTTTTCTTTTATAATTCATTACTCATTTTGCCTTATTTTATAATTATATGCTCATTACATATTATTTTATAATATTAATAATATATAATTATATAATTAATTTTAAAACTGGACCAAACCGTTAAAACCGGTTAATCGAATTAACAGTTAGCCGAAAATATAATTCGATTTCGATTTCGATTTTAATTTTTTCAAAACCAAAAGTGACGGTGTTGATTTCGGTTTGGGATCCACGACCGGACCGTGCACACACCTATTAGATTATCTCGCCACAAAAGCAAATTCCGGGTGGAGGGTCCAGGCTTGATTCAAGGCTGCCTCCTGCCTGGTTAGTGGGTGGGATGGGCTTTGGTTTGGGCTCATTCTTTACTTTATTACTTCGGAGGGAGCTTGGGCTTATGGAGATAGTCTCCCAAAATTGGGCTATTATTTCTGTGGGCCTCATTTTAATGGACTATTGTTATGGGCTAACATGCATCCTGGAAGTGCGTTCCGTTTGCTCATGAATTTTGAACTATTTTGCTAATGGGCCGAGCCTCCAATTGTCATGGACCATATTTTTATTTTCCCAGACTCTCAGAATAAACTTGGGAGGAGACTCGTAGGGGTGTTCAGAAAAATCCATCATAATCAAAATCGATTATAACCGAATCAACCGATATAACCGAATCAACAGTCCAGTCAAAAAAACGTCCAATAATCGACTGAAACCGATCGGAAGCCAAACACTGGACTCCCGACCTGCTAACAGAAGTCACATTCTCATACATATGTAATTGAAAAAAAGGAGTTCAATTCAATTAATTCAAGGAAAATCAACAATCTGGGTAATGCCCTCTAAACATAAATTGAAGATACAATAAATCTCTCCTTTACAACAACAATACCAACCCACCTGAAACTGCCAGAACCAACTGAGTAAACATGCCCAAGTTGATGTTGCTATTAGAAGAATTGGGTGCTGAAGCTGCTGGAGATAATCCTTTATCTGCTACGGAAGATGGAGTATCAGCAGCCGGGCGTTTTTCAGGTGCTGGCGCAGGAGCTGGCATGGGAGGTATGTTGGTGCCAAAAATTGCCTCCGGAAGAAGTACCTTGTCAACTTGGTACACAGCTACGGGATCGGTGGAATGCACGCTGCTGCTGACTTTTGTTCTGGTCCATCCCGAATCAACGAGCACCGTTCCAGATACATCGGTGAAATTCAAAGTGTATTGCCCTCCGGCGAAGGTGCTAATGGGGTCTACTTTGCTAAGATTCTTGAAATCGGATAAGGAGTAGTAATGTGGCAAGGCATGGAAAAGGATGAGAGACTTGAGCTGGTCTTGAGTGAGATTGGACAGGGAAGGCTTCTTTAGTGATGAGAAAGCGCCATCTTTTGGTACAAAGATTGTAATTCCTTCCTCAGTATTGTTTGCCTGGTTTTGGAAGGTGTCAATGACCTTGGTGGACTCAAGGTACCCTAGGAAGGTTTGAAATGGGCCGGCCACAGAGAGCAAATCCGTGAGATTTACATTGGCAGGTGCAGGTGCTGGTGCTGGTGCTGGAGTCGGGGTAGGTGCAGGAGGACTAGCTTTTTGGGCATATGACAATGAAGAGCACAAGAGTAATACTGCACAAATTATTGGGAAAAACATGGAGGATGCCATGTCTTTCACAAATATTGTGCCTCTAGTTGACAACTCCTCCCTGCAAGACCCATGTCTCATCAATATGTGCTCTCATCAAAAGAAAAAGTTGACAGCAATAAGATTTCATTACAAAGAAAATAACTCGCCAACTAGAAACTCATTTTCAAATCCAGATCAAAACCCAACAGAAGTTACCCTTAAAGTGGTTTCCGGAAAACAACTCACTCCAATTTTGCAAGAAACCCACTTCATAAAGCAGAATCAGCCATATCACTTCATAAAAACCACATCTTGTTCAGTCCACTGAACAAATCTTCATATATCAGGCCTACAGGGATCTAATTGGGGATATGAACACACACAAACTAGATGCAATGGCAGATACAGTAACGAGCAGAGACCCAGAAACACAAATGAAATGCAGAAGACACTACAAATGATGTGCCACATCCAGCTTAGAATTCCTCAGAATACCAAATACCTTGAAAGAAACCCAGATCAGCATTCCAATTCAATTTTCATAAACTCTCTCCCCGACAATGTATGTATATAATGTGTGCAACAGAAACGAAAAACAACTAAAATCTAGAGCCACGCAATGTGCACAAACCAACGGAAACACAGATCTACAAAATTAATACCCATTAAAATAAACAACATATCATCATCATTAACTACTGACTAAAAACCGCAGAACTTGGGTGAAGAAAATGAGCAAAGACAGAGGCAACTGACCTTGCAAAGAGGAATTAAGAAGAGTCGGCGATGGGGAACGCTAGTATAGCTGAGTTGAGCTTGAAATGTAACGATCCTATATAAGACACTTGTGGAGTTGTGGGTTGGGGTAGTACCAGCTGGTGATGAGGTATATAAAGGTGGAGGCTTGACTTGACAAAATATATTTTGGGGGTGTTGCCCAACTGGGGATGGGTGTTGTTTACTTGGAGAAAAGAAAAAGTTACACGCTCTGTGGCTGTTGGATTGGAGATACTTGGAAGGAAAGAGGCTCATGTAAGTTGAGCTTTCTTAATCACATTTCATCTTTATCATTTTTAAATTCCATACCAACCTTACACTGTTCATCAGCATTATCAACTTCAATTTGTCAAGAAATATCTCAATTTCCAGTCCAAATCATGCCTGATTAGTACATTAATCATAATTAATTAACTTTGACTTAAACAAGTAAATTTATTTCCTTGTGAGAGGCGAAGAAGGTGCAATGGCAATATCAAATCCTACGAATTAGTTGGCTAGCATTAGCGTTTTGGCATTTAATTAACCAAGTCATTGTCTTTAAACAAGTGGATTTGACTATAATAAACAAGTTATTAGCTACATGCAAGTGGATTCAATAACCAAAATTTGTCAATGTAAAGAAAGTCCCAAGTAAACAGACATTCACGTGCCTCCAATTATACAAGGTGAAATGTTGTTTTCAATTGTGAAGAGCAGCTAAGAATGTTCTGTCATGCCTAATGATTCTACGTGCATTTGTTGGTCTTTATGGCGCACGCATTGTGGGTTCTTACGGTCTTAACGAACATTTGATTGATATTTAGTGAGTGAAATAATGGATTCTTACGGTCTTACTAGACATTTGGTTGATATTTAGCGAGTGAAATGGTGATGGGACGAGAGTGAGAATCAAACATTTTATTTGCTTGATTTTGGGACGCTATAATCTTAAAAACATTCCAAAATCTATATTTTCCCTTGTGAAGAATGGTTACTCTCATCACAATCAAAATGATAAGAATGACTAATCACCACTAAGTCAAAGAGAATGAGTTTGAATATTTAAAAAGACTATTTTACCTTTATTAGTTAAACTAAAACAAAAGAAATTTGCCCCTAAAAAGGGTAATGAGTAGTGAGTCCCAAATGCTTGATCAACATAGTGCGGGTCTCCCATCTATGATTGCTTAAATTTGAAGCATTTTTTTCTCAAGGAAGTGCATTGTGATCATACTGTTTGTTTTCTCAATCTAATTGTTCAAAGCTTATCAGCTTTGTTTAGCCTTTGTTCTGTAATTATAACAAGTTAAAAGAGAGGAGACCCACAAGGATTCCAAGCTTGGTTATGCAGGATTTGCTGTCTAATCATCCTCTTGTCCGCCATTTAGTGGCACAGCATGATGTACAAACCAACCCACACCTTATTATAAACTAATCCTCAGAAAATTCAGTCTTTCCAGTATAATCTAATCCTTATTATACTTAAATCACATATACTACAGAACCCTAATCATCAATGTCAGTGTTTTGCTCCTTGTCTACGTAATCACAGATCCGACCTTTGCGAGAATTAGCGATCCTGAAGTTATAGAGATTGTCTGTAAATCATAACCAGAATTTGCAATGCTTTTAATACAGTACATAATTGTTACACAACAGAACTCACATTCCAGATATGTCAAGGGTAACTATATTCTAACATCCTAGATGTAATTATCTAAAACAACCTACTATAAAAAGGAAGCTTAGGCAGACAATAAGTGTGTTGGCCACTCTGGAACAAAGAAATATATAGATGACAGGCCCTAAGCTCTCCTTTACATAAAGACCACCTATTGAATTTTCCCTCCTTGTACTGACTGGAACTGGCCATATACAAGGATCAATGTGCTTAAGATTCTCCCAACAAATGTGTTTAGAGTTTAAAGGAACTTTAACCTAAAAATGGCATAAGAATAAAAACAACCGAGACGTGCTGGTACTCACCAGAAATTCTCCCTTTAAGTAAAAGCCCATCCTCTCCGAATGTCGAAGGTATAGCTGATCTCCAAATAGCAATTGTTATCATCATCCAGAAACTGCGAAGTGAGAGATAGAGACAAATCAGATGGAAATAATCAAATAACAATATTAATGAAGCATAAGAAAAGATGGTGAAATGGTATTTACAGAAGATCCGCACGTTGCACCAATGCTAGAAAATGGTAAACAAGTATACAAGTGATTTTTGACAATTCCAGACCAGTGCTTAATTCGGAAAGCAGAGACGTGAAGTTTAATAAAGGTAGCATACAGTTCAGCATGGGCAATAAGCCAATAACTATCACAGAATATGACAATGGAACATTCAGTTGATGAGTCAAGGCCGTCGCCCACGTTGGGCCGGGCCTGCCCATCGTTACCATAAACAAAAAAAGGGTATTCTAGAAATTATGGGTGGTCCTCTCTAAGAAAGGCTGGTGGAAATAAACAGCAAGCAAATTGCAAAACCAATAAGAGAAACGGAAAAGCAAAGATGGTGCAAATTTTTGAATAAGATGAACTTGATGCAGGAACCAAGAATGTCAACAGAAGAAATTATGTCAACGGACAATATATTTTGGAGAATAGATAGTATTCAGTTCACAAAGGGAGGGAGGCAGTTCAAACAATCCAGAAGAATGGATTACATTTGTGTACCTGAGTAGCAGGCAGATATAACATTGTTCCACAAGATTTAATGCTTATCGAAACAAAGTTATCACACTTGCGGGTAGTAATCAAAAACTTTTTTCATCTATTCCTTAGATATAGTGATATACCCAACATTTTACTACTCTTCTGTAAATAAAAGAAAGGGATTTCACATTTTCACCATCAATTCAAAGTACTGGCTTCTGTTCGGCTAACATTATATGGGATCCAACCGATAAGGGTCAGGCGAGTAAAACTGTAAAACCATAATTTATTCAAGTTTAATACTACTTCCAAGGATGGATGAATTCTCATTATACTAGAAAATTAAATTTTACAGACAATAGTGATGCAAGGTAACTTCAAAAAATTTGATCAGTCAATCCTAAATGAACTGAATGAATGATCTATTCTAGAGGTTAAAAGAGTTGATCCTTACAAATAAAGTGGCAATTGTACCATGCCATCACCTTCTATGCAGTCTACCACGATGGAAAATTGAGTAACAAAAAGTATTCCTATAAAATGTAAAATATCCCCCTAATTAATATCATTTTATCCACAATAAATTGAGTAACATTCTATGATAATATCTCAGGCCAAATACGAATCAACAGTTATTTATTATCCATCAAATTTCCGAATTATTACTTTTACTTCGATTTTTATGATAACAGGCACTGACCTTTGATTTTGCAGAGTATTGTCCTCTGGCAAAAATGCCAGAAGGGGTGGTATCTTCAGGCATCACATGCACGTATGGCTCAGGCTGAGGACAGAAGGTTCCAAGCATCTCCTTGGCGCTGTCAACTGATATAGAACTCATTGTGTTAGGAAAGTCAAGTGTTTGAAATTTTAATACTAGAAAACCTAGAATGATTTGAAACAGATAGCTTACCCTTAACACCGGTTTTCCAAACAGTGCTGGTGTACCTAAGGCCAGATACAATGTTATTGCTCACTTGGAACGAGAACTTTAAACTGTAACAACAGCCTTCTTTCAACGTGAACCATAAACCCTTTGGGTTTTCTCCCTCAGGAATAGGAAGAACGATCTCAGGTCTATCAGGTGAGAGGATTGACAGACTAAGAATCTTCACTTCTGGATCAATGGTTTCTGAAGAAAAAAAATGAAATTAAAACAAAATATGATAAATGTTGGATAAGACAATAATTCTCTACTGTAACAAAATTTGGATGATAGATATAAGTTCTAGCAGAAAGGAGCATGCCATAGCCCATAAGAAGACGAGAAAGATGCACAAAACAGACTACATTTTGATCCCTCGGCAAATTACTGCAAAGATGGTCTAATTGTTTTCTTTTCATTTACAGCCCAGTAAAAATTCATGATGATTAATATTCGTAAACCTGATTACTTGGTAGCAATGAGGTAAAACGATATGACAAAACAGAAACCCCATGCATGCATATGTTCATCTCTTCAAGATTTTTGGATGGCAAAATCTAAAAGAGTTCGATGCCTACTGCATCAGAACTTGATTTCTGGAAATTCTCAATCACTTTGAAACAATGAAAAATGGGTCCCAAATATTGAAATTCCTAGGATGCTACCAAGGCATCTTAAAGGGTATAGATTATTCCTCTAAAAACCAGAAATCAGAAGGTTACAAACAGAAAAGACAGTGAAAAATCAGGCAAAATCAACACATGCTTCTAATTGGGAATATGCTTAGTCCTTCGAATCAAATAACATGATTCTAAAAGACACAAAATTTGGAACCGTTCAACTAAAAGTGCTTTGTCACAATGAACCAGGGAAGGAAGTGACATTCGTTGACATTCCTAAATCCAACAGTAAAAAAAATCATAAAAATTCTCTTAATTATAATAGGGAGAAAAAAGAATACCTCCAATGCTGTTAAGATCCACACTCCCAAGAAGCTGCTCCTTCCACTTTCTCAAGCTCTCGTCATCCTGAACTTCCACAATTATTAAATTATATAAAAAAATATCACAAAATTACTCTAATTGTTTCTTAGGCGGCTGAGAAGCAAAGAAACAAACCTTGTCTTTTTCAAGCTGTTCTTTGAGACTGCACTGAGGACCCACCTCAATTTTTGTGGATCCCTCTTCATCTTCCTCGTCCTCAGTCATATACAAAGAGCTCTCACTCATTTTCCTCCCAAATCGCAACGGTTCTCCTTCATCAACATCACTCTCATGATCTGTTGTCTCTGCTTTTGCAGTGTCCAAATCCCCAGTACTCTTCTCTTCTCTTTCCTTGTTCTCGTGAAACCCCATGTTACTGGAACTAGAAACGGCTCCAACGGCCAAAGACATCAATTCATCAACAGTGTGGAAGACACAAAATCAAACCAAAGCCATTTGAGAAGGTAAGTACATTTGTAAGATGAGGACATAATTTGTTTGCCTAATAGTCAAAATATTACATAACTGATAAAAGGTTGCACCTTTCTTCTCCCCAATTCGTCCCATAAAGAAAAACAGGATCCAATGACCAAAGGACCCACAAAACAAATGAGGAGAAGACAAAAGAGGAGCTGGGTTACTTTCCGTAGTGGGTTTTTGTCGAAGAAAAAATCACAGAGGATAATAGTCATTGAAGTTGAAAATTGGTCAAGTGGTGATACGAAATGTGGGTTCTCAACAGAATGAGGGCAGTATAGCAAATTTATCCAATAAGGATTCAGGACGAACAGTAATTCGGGAAATCTTACGAGGGCCAGAGCGACGAACGGCTTTTCGGACACTAGCAATTAAGCTTCGGTGGAAAAGATAATGAATCATTAGTTATTGTTGTGATTGTATTAAAAAATATATTTTATTAATGTGATTGTATTAAAATATATGTTTTGATGATATAAATAAATATATGGTTTGATTTTTGAGTATCAGTTGTATAATTTATAATTAGTTTTAGTGAAAAAAGTAGCGAATAATGAAAAGTTAGTGGTGTGATTAATGAGATTGTATTGGAATTTTTTTTTTGATGATATGATTCTATTGAAAAATGTGTTTTATTAATGCGGATAAATATGTGGGATCACATTTTGTGTAATAGAAATGTGGTCACTTTTTGATGATTTATTTTCTTCTGAAGGTTGTGATGACAGTAGTATTTTGAGTGTGGTTCAGAGGAAGGTGTCTGTTGCCCAGAATGAGGAGTTGGTTAGACCTTTTGAGGAGAAAGAAATCAAAATTGCTATTTTTCCTATGCATACTGATAAGGCTCCAGGCCCGGATGGTATGAACCCAGGCTTCTATCAGTCTTTTTGGGATATTATCGGCAGGTCCGTCACAGCATATTGTCTATCTATTCTTAATACTTGTGTTATGCCTAGTGGGCTTAATGCTACCAATATTGTTTTGATTCCAAAAAAACAAAACTGTGTAACTCTAGGAGATTTGCGGCCAATTGCTCTGTGCAATGTTGTCTACAAAATTATAACAAAAGTCTTGGCTAACAGGTTGAAGCTGGTTCTCCCCTCAATTATTTCTGAATTTCAAAGTGCTTTTATTCCTGGTCGAAGTATCACAGATAACATTATGGTGGCGTTTGAAGTGTGTCATTTTTTGAAGAGGAAGAGACAAGGCAAGAAGGGTTTCGCTGCTCTTAAAATAGATATGGCAAAGGCTTATAATCGTATTGAATGGGAATTTCTGACTCATATGATGGAGAAATTGGGGTTTAATGAGAGATGGAGAGCCCTGATTATGATGTGTGTTACAACTGTGAGCTATACTATTCAGAACTCAGGCCATGAAATAGGGCCTATCTTTCCTCAACGTGGGCTGCGTCAAGGGGACCCGCTATCACCTTACTTATTCCTTATTTGTGCCGAAGGCCTTTCTTCTTTATTGTGCAGTTTAGAGTCGAAAGGGATGCTTCATGGTTGTCAAGTTGCCAGGTCAGCTCCAAGTGTGTCCCATCTTTTTTTCGCTGATGATAGCTTCGTGTTTTTTCGGGCAAACATGCAGGAGTGTAACACAATAAAGGAATGCTTTTATATGTATGAGAGAGCTTCTGGACAGAAGGTTAATTATGGGAAATCTTCGGTATCTTTTAGTCATAATGTGCTTGTTGCAGATCAAACCTTATTGTGTAATATCTTGGGGGTGGATAGCAAGGAAAATCATGGCATGTATCTCGATGTTCCCTCGCTGGTGGGGCGAAATAAGAAGGAGGTGTTTGAGTTCGTGAAATCAAAAGTATGGAGACATATCCAGGGTTGGAAGTCTAAGATATTGTCTCGGGCTGGTAAAGAAATTTTATTAAAAACTGTGGCTCAAGCTGTACCATCATATGTTATGAATGTGTTTGCTCTTCCGGTGTCGTTGTGTGAGGAGTTAGAGAGGATGATGAACTCTTTTTGGCGGGGTAGAGATGGAACAGCTGGTAAAGGTATTTGTTGGATGAGATGGGACAAGATGTGTGTGCCAAAAAAAAGAGGAGGGATGGGGTTTCGTAAAATAAGGGCTTTTAATATTGCAATGTTGGCTAAGCAAGGTTGGCGCCTGACCACCAATCCTCAATCATTGTCAGGCCGAATTTACAAAGCTCGTTATTTTCCAAATGTCTCCTTTTTGAATGCAAAGGTTGGGGCTAATCCAAGTTATGTTTGGAGGAGTATTATGGAGGCACAAGAGGTGTTAAGGAAAGGAGTTAGGTGGAGAGTTGGTGACGGAAGCAAGATCAAAATTCTGGAAGACCCGTGGCTACCAGATTCAACGAACCCATTTGTCATTACTCCTAGCACTCATTCGGCTTCTGTAAGTTCGTTGATTAAGATAGATGAGATGAGGTGGGATGGTGAAGCTATTTCTAATATTTTTTGCCACCGAGATAGAGAGTTAATTTTAAAAATTCCTCTTAGCACAAGGAGATTAGTTGATAGTTGGATGTGGATTTGGGATGATAAAGGGTTCTATACAGTTAAAAGTGGGTATTCCAAATTGATGAATATTTATGAAGGTACGTTCTCTTCAAGTGCAGCTCCTTGGCCATCAATTTGGAAGCTTAAAGTGCCTGCTAAAGTGAAAAACCTTTTATGGCGGGCATGTGCTAATGTATTGCCTACTTTGAAGGCCCTTAATTCTAAGCATATGGATGTTCAAGTTTTATGTCCGGTTTGTTCGGGAGCCATAGAAGATACATGTCATGCGTTGGTTACATGTTCTTTTGCCAAGAGTATATGGTTGGCTTCCGGGGTCGGCCTGCATCTTGATAATGCAAGCTCTTTCATGGACTGGTGGTCTACTCTAGTGAAGAAGGTTAGTAGTTCCAACCTTAATCTAGCTGCTGCTATTTGCTGGAGTATTTGGATTAATCGGAATAATTTGGTATAGAATAGAAGAAGGATACCAACTTTGCAAGTCCTTGCTAACTCGACCTCGATGGTTCAACAGTGGCAAGATGCGCAAAGTGCTGCTGGTATGGCAGTTCCATCGCATGTACAGCTTGGTACAAGATGGATAAAACCGGATTTGGGCATGTTCAAGTGCAATATTGATGCAGCCTTATTTTTCCAATCGGGAAAACTTGGTATGGGATGTGTTGTGCGCTCTTCAGATGGTGGTTTCATTGCTGCTAAGGCATCCTTTTTGGCAGGTCCGATGGACCCTTTGATTGCGGAGGCCTTGACATGTAGAGAAGCTTTGAGTTGGTTGAAGGATAAGGGGTTACCTAGAGTTGTGGTTGAATCGGATTCTCAAATTTTAGTCAATACTCTTCATCGTCATACGGAGGATCCCTCTTATTTTGGTCTTATAGTTGGTGACTGTAAAGTCCTTGCATTGGACTTTGAATTATGTTGTTTTAATTTTGTTAAGAGGTCTGCGAATCAAGTTGCTCATATCCTTGCTAGGGCAGTTGATTCTGTGTCTGACATGGAGGTTTGGAATGGTTCTCCTCCATCTTTCATTGCTGATGTATTGCAGAATGATTTGAATTAATATCATTATCTTTCAAAAAAAAAAAGTAACGGATACTATGCTTGGGTTGGATATACTTGTCTTATCATCATTGGGCCATAGATTTGTTAGCCCCACTATTAGACCATCCTAAATCTTGATTTTTTAGCCCACTATTACAATGCATCTCGTAATTGGGCCAATGACTCTATTTGCATCCCACTTTTTTAATTATATCTCAATATATTCACATCTCACATGAATTGGGAAATATTTAACTATATCTTAATTAATTAAAAACTTACAAATTTATGAAATAAATCTCAATGACAAAAAAGAACATAGCAAATAAAGATATTTACAAAAGGGTGTAAAAAGATCGATAAAACTAAAATGGAATTGATTGGTCAATTTTTTTCAAAAAATAATTCACATATTTTACACTAAAATTGATCGGTAGATCAAAACTATTGACCGATAATTGACTAAATAGTTTAGCCAAAATATGTCAAAAAATCGACAATTGACACCCTTTTTTTACATAACAAAACACAAAAAATTGATGTCATCCCACAATAACAAAACTAATATATAAGTTATGATAAACAACTAAGATAATTCACAATAAATTACAACCACTTTAAATAATAAAAAAATATTACAAATCCAAAAATTCAATATTGTAATAGCCCCACTTGTCGGGAAGTGCATAGTCGATGGAATTGACAGAAATGACAACGATTTAAGTGTGTACTTATTTTGCTCGCGTGTCGCGTGATTGAGAGATGAAATGGTATGATGTAAACATTATACAGCTTAAAAAAAAGTTATCAAAATTAAGTTGACCAAAGTTTGGCTCTAGTTGAGAACGAATAAACTAGCCTAAGAGTTATTATATTCAAGGTTTTGATAAGCTCATATAAATTTTGTCCATGGCAATTGTGGGATGTACATTCAACTAACTCCATGTTTGGTTGAGAGTGAACTTACCCCATGTTTGGTTGAGAATGAGCTTAAGGTGAGAATGAATTTAAGATGAGAATTAGTTTAAAATAAGTTGAGCATGAGCTTACTGAGAGGGGATAATAGAAATGAGTGAATGAGTTTAAAGATAAAATTTTGTATGTTTGGTTGAATGTGAGAATGTGCATGAGTTTTGGTTTAAATGGATTGTAATGTAGATAAAAAAAACTATATAATTCTTTTACAATAAATTAACAATTTTATGTGAAGGCTAAATTTGTCATTTTTAAAAAAATTGTTATTCTTCCCATGGGGAGAATAAAGGCCATGAACTCATGTTCGTGACCTATGTTTTATATAAACCAAATAAAGGCCCCAACCAAATGTGGGGTTAAGGTGAGAATGAATTTAAGATGAGCTAAACATTAGTTTGTTTAGAGGATAAAATAGAGAGAGACGAATTAATTTAAAGATAAAATTTTGTATGTTTAGTCGAATGTGAGAATAAACATGAGTTTTGGTTTGAATGAATTGTAATGTAAATAAAAAGTTTGTATTACCCTTTTATAATAAATTGACAATTTTATATGAGATAGACTTTACTTGGGGAGGTGTTGGGTTGTGTTAAAAGGGGTTCATAAAAGTAAACTTTTACTTGATATTTACAAGTATTAGCTGGGTTGGCTCCAATATTTTGGAGGCTCTATGCAAGTAAAAAAAAATGAGGTCAACAAAATTAAGCAACTTCAAATTATAAATTCATTGCATTGAATGAAATCAAATAACAATAAATTAAATCTAAGAAAAGTAAGTACAAAATCCTCTTGTTTTTTTGTGTGCAAAATTATCAATTGAATTGTTATAATCAAGTTTAGCCGTCTTTTTTTCTCTCAATAGACAACATTGTCAAACCGTTTAATCTATCTTGTGACATAGTTGATCGAAGATAATTTTTTATTAACTTCAGCTCGGAGAAACATATTTCGACAATAGCTACTTAACTGGTATAGTCAATGTTAGTAAACTAGAGGTGATCGAAGAACATATATCTATTTCTATTACTGTATATTATACAAAATAAAAAGACATAATATATCATAGAGTTTTAGGGTTTCTAGAGAATGTACAATATTACCCTCAACTAGTAACATTAATTATGAATTTGAGACCCTATAATTGGGGGAGGCCTTAGGTGGTTGACTAGGTGGCCTCCCCCTATAGCCGCCTCTGAGTATTGGGAGAGGTTGAGAAGTTTATGTGAGTGAACACTTTGAAATATTCGTGTCAAGGTTTGCTTGTTTGCGAATCCCTCCGAACATTTCTTCCAAGTAGGGCCTTAATGAATACTAAATTGATCATTTTAAAAAATATATTATTTGTCACATGGAAATAATAGCCAAACTCGCATTTTCATAAACATGATTATTCTCACCATAAAGCTCATGCTCATATTAAACTAAACAAGATAATGAATTTTAAGAAAACTCCTTACTAGATCATCCTGATTGATGATTGTGGTCCATGAGTGGATTAACATAGTCATCTATGGATTGGGCCATCGATTTATCATGAGAAAGCCTTGCTAGTTAGGTCTTGCTTGAGAGAGGTGTTGAGAGAGATTCGCGAACAAACGAAACCCTCTGAACCCTTAGTTTGCGTGCACACCTCAAGATGTTTAGAGAGATTCATGAACTCTTCGCAACACCTCTTTTCACAACCGCTCATTTCGAAGAGTTAAGAGATGTTCACTCATATTAAGTTAAAGCCTCCAAGTCCCAACCGCTCTCAAGTGCTCTCATAACAAAATCAAATAAGAGGTCATTTTTATGAATCCTACAATCCAACCCCCTCCAAGCATGGCCTAAAGCTTCCTAATTTATGATGAATGGATCACATTGTTTTGTGAGTGTTATCAACAACTACTTCTAACGGTTCAATTCCCTGCAAGGGCAAAACAAAAAATGGCTTCTCAATTCACAGAATCAACAATCCCGAAAGGCAGAGATGAATTATATGTGGCAGCAATGCCATTAAGAGCTGCAAAGGGACCAGCCCAATTGGTTATGTCTGCTGCTTACTCTCTCAATCTGTGGGACTTGCAGCATTTCATGGTTATCGTTAAAACCTCTTCACGACCTCAGGTCCTCTTCTTTCCATTATTAACTCTCTCCGGGTTCTTCACTGTTTTCTTCTTCGTCGTTCTTTTTGTGTCAAATTATGGCTAGTGCCTAGAATCACTTTTTGGGAA
This sequence comes from Euonymus europaeus, assembly GCA_963580455.1. Classification (NCBI taxonomy): domain Eukaryota; kingdom Viridiplantae; phylum Streptophyta; class Magnoliopsida; order Celastrales; family Celastraceae; genus Euonymus; species Euonymus europaeus. The sequence goes on from OY756964.1 coordinate 3,606,200, forward strand.
CTACTTCTAGGGTTCTCTTGCAAATGTATTCAATGTTTATTTTGGAAAAGGTATGACAAATTTATGTATAATTGCTGACGGAAAATGCCTGATTAAACTATCATATAAACAAAAGCTCTCGACTGGTCACTCCCAAGAACCAGGGGTTGAATCCTGGCATTTCTTTTGATTGAATTTTTAAAATTTATTTGTAGTTGTATTATAATAGTGGTTCCTTCAGGTACCCATGTATAGTGATGGGTTTTGATGAGAATTAGCTTTAAATATTCATCAATTTTTTTTGGATTCGTGTAGAAGTATGATCTTAAACCTATTTGTTTTTCTATGTAGGCCATTGTTTTTGATTTTCAGCCAAAAGATCCGGAAGATATATATTCGGCACTTGCAGCTCTTTCTGGCCAAGCAATACCTGGTAAGATTATAGCTGTTGCTGCACTATATTCGTTCGCCTGATTTAAGAGTTGTTGTATTGCCATTTATGGATTTAGACTTTTTTTTCCGATCTTATTCTTGTTCTGCTTACATACTTAATAGCATGCTGCCTCGACCATCCTCAGGAGTTGTTTTGGTGAGGAAGTTGACAAATATGCCAAGAAAGAAATGTTGGTTTGTTGGATCTGTATATTGCAATTCTCTTGATGCAGCAACTGCTTTCAATGGTAGCTGGGAGACTGATTTGAGACTTGGCCATCATGATTGTCGTGATTATACAAATGGTAATAAAAAAACTCCTCGTAAAATATAATTTACATTACACATACAACTGCATGCACAGTCATACATGCATACATGCACACATACATGAAAAAAGAAACCACTCACAGAAAGAGAGAGAGGGAGTTCATCATAACCCTAATAGTGACTACATCCATGTCATGAACCGATGCCCTTGTCAATGAATAATATAACGCCATAATTTTATTTTTCTGGGAAGATTTTTGGTACTTTATGCATAGTAAACTTATTCTTCATAATTACTTATAACTCAGCTTATATTTTGTGACTTGGAAGGACTGGTTGAGCACCTAATTGGCGAAAAACATGCGCTGGAGCGTCTAAGAAGCAATAGTAGTCAGAGATAAATCATCAACTTACAAGGTACTCTGAGTAGTTAGAATGTTTTCTATCATATCTGTAAGAATATGTGGATGGCATTGTTCCATTGGGGACTTGGCGTGTAGCTAAATGATATTATGAGAGACCAAGGCTTGCCAAGTTTGAACACATTTTTAACTATTGTAGGACTAGTTGTTATCCTCCTTGCTTCTGTGGAAAAATTGTTTGCTGTTGTAAATTGAAATTCATATCTGTTTTCTTTAAACTTTCTTTCCGAGATGAGTCAAATTTGCATATATGATTTTTAGACTAGTTGATCTTCCTTGCTGTTATATGTTGAAATTGATCTATTTGTTCAGTCTGTGTCTATGAATAATCTGTAGAATTTCTGCACACCAGAATTAATTTGGTTATGCTAATGTTTAATACCAAAAAAGTGCAGAATTGAAAGAGAGGAGTTATTACCTATCATGATAGAGACAAGCAGGCATAGCTGTTCTGTACTGATAGATGCTGATTGTCTGATTTAAAAATTAACATGCTGAACTCTGATTCAAAGATTAATGGCACCAGTCACTATCGACATTGTGTCCACCTGAAGCATTGAATTAGACTAAAAAAATTGCAATTACATCATGGCCTGGCTTTATTTTGGATACAACGATCAAAGCCATTTCACTAACTGTTGAATAGAAATGTCCATTGATGTTATACAGTGAACACTCTATCATTGTAGTGTACCTGCAATTTTACTTGCAAACCTTCATTAACCTTGTATTTTTCCATTCTATGTGAACCCAAAACTCCGTATGTCAAGAAGAGTTATATTTAAGAAGTGAAATCTTTCCATTCTCTGTGAACCCAAAACTCATCTGTCAAGAACAGTTAAATAAAAGAAGTGACTTTCATGAAGAAAAGTTCAACAAGCATGATTGAAAGCCTTCCCCATGAAATCATTCTATATATCCTGTCAATGCTACCCATGACAACTGTAGTGCAAATCAAGTTGGTATGCCAAGCCTGGCGAAACTTAGTTCAGGAGCCACTTCTTGGTCGCATGCATTACTTCAACATGACTCAGAGTGATCCATCCCTCATCTTATACTCAGATTGTCCACTCCAAAACCAGATTTACTATTTAGATCATAATGAAGGAAATATGATGGTGAAGAAAATTCGTGTCTCTGCCTTGCCTGAGTTTGATTTAGTAGGATCACGTACTGGCTTGCTATGTTTGTGTTATTATGTTCATTGCAATACAATCTACATCTGCAATCCTTTCGCAAGTGACTGCACAGAACTACCCCAATCAAATAGAATGGTTGGTATCGGTCAGAAAAGGTAGTTCTTGGGTTTGGTTTCCATCCAATAACAAAGGAGTACAAGGTTGTTAAGATGGCCAACTATGGAATTCCCAGAAGACGTGGATCCCGTGCTTGGTTCACTACAAATGCAGAGGCTGAAGTGTTCACAGTCGGTAGCCATACATGGAGACCTTTGGACACTGTACCTTATCATTTTCTTCAATTCAATCACAAGTCTTGGTTAATGGAATACTTGGCAACGCAGAGATGACAGGTTAGATTACAAGTTCATCTCCTTTGATTTGGCGAGCAAGTAATTTCAAGAGGTCCCAAAGCCCAACTGTGGTAGCTTAAACAGGGGCAGGTGCTATGTGGTGGGCCTAAAGGTTCTCTTTCTGCGGCTGTGCTCTTGATATTTGGGTAATGAGGCATTACAATGTGAAGGAGTCTTGGATTAAGGAATTTGGCATTGGCTCTATGTTCCAAAAGGATTGGAACTAGCAAATGATCTTATGCACGTGTTTTGGAAAACGGGGAGGTTTTGTTAAGGTACAATTGCAGAGCCCTGGTTTCATGTGACCCAAAAAGTGGGGAATTTGAGGATCTTATGTATAACTGGATTGACAACCCTATCTGAAACATAAAAATATCACTGAATGCTTGTTTCTGTTCTTTAAATTACAAGCTTACCACTAACTTGTAGAAGTTTACCCAGAACAAGCTATGTTACCGGAAATATGGAAAGCACACTGCTACAGCAGTCCTGCAATATGCATCGAGAGTTGTCAAAGATTAGTGCTTCTATATTCATAAAATTTTTTGACAACCACTTTCCCTATGCTAAAAGATTCTTGACTGAATGATGCCTTTTTAAAAAAAAAATCTTGAAACTGATGAGATAAATCTTGTTCTTACTGTAGATCTCTTTCATTGACAGTACAATGGATGTAGTACCAGATTAAAAAAAAAAACAGCTACTTGCATAGAAGCATCAGATTTCGTGGGATGTCGAAAACACCTATCTTGGTTGAGTGGAGCTTTTCAGATCATAAAAGCATATGCTTTGTATATTTCCTAGCTGAATGTTATTTTGTATATGAGGTCATGTATAATTTTCCTTTCTAATTGACAATTCACTACTTTGCAAATATCGCCTCTAACAACCGTTTTGTGTGATGGTGCATGTCTTTGGACTACTGGCTTGTAATTTTATGATACCCTCTGAAATATTTCATCATGATGATCGCCCAATTTGTCTTGATTAAAAAGATCTGATCTTGATAGGCAAAAGCAATGTCAGCTGTTCTATAGCAGATAGATAATATGAATCTAATATATTAAACTCTGTTTTACAGGTATAATTTTGCTGGGTCAATATCAACAATGCCGTCCGCCTAAACAAATGGCATTCAGGTTCCTTGTATCAGTAGATAAAACTTATAAAATGTTAAATAGAACTTTCTAATGATGATGGCTCTATTTCGTTGTTGTTTCCGTCTCTTTCACAATACATATACCCCATTTCTTATTCTAAAGTTCTATATGTTTACCTGCAACACAGCAACACTTCCATCCAACCGTTCTACAGGCCTTCTTTCTTCCTTTTATCTTCTGAAGTCCAACACTGGGTCTATGATTAGCAGTGAAGATGAGAAGCAGAACTCAGTAAGCATGATCCATAGTCTTCCCCGTGAAATCATTCTAGACATCCTGTCAAGACTGCCCATAGCATCTTTAGTCCAAATCAAGTTCATATGCCGATCCTGGAGAACTTTGTCTCAAGATCCTGTTCTTGTACGCATGCATTATTTCCGCTTAATTCAGAGTGATCCATCCCTCATCTTACACTCGGATTGTCCGGTCCGAAACCAGCTTTACTGTTTAGATTCTTCTTATCATAATGAAGATAATAGGGTGGTGAAAAAAATTCATGTGCCTTCAATCCTGCCTGCCTTTGATTTAGTAGCTTCGTGTGATGGCTTGCTATGCTTGTGTGATTTATTGCACCGCAATACTCTCGTCTTCAATCCCTTCACTAAGGACTGCATAGAGCTGCCTCAGTCAACGCTCTGTTCGGAAAAGTCATTGCTTGATGGCAAGGCAGCATTGGGTTTTGGTTACGATCCAAAATCAAAAGAGTACAAAGTGGTGAAGATAGAAAATCATGGAGGTCAATACATGTGCCGAGTTGGATTCATTCCCACAAATGCAGAGGTTCAAGTTCTCACCCTTGGCAGCTCAACATGGAGAGCTATGCAAAATCTACCTTGCAATTTCATTACATCGGCATCGCCTGCCTTAGTCAATGACAGACTTCATTGGATCGCTTGGCAACATGGAATAGCTCGCAAGTTTCTAGCTTTTGATTTAGCGAGCGAGCACTTCCATGAGATACCGAAACCAGATTGCAATAGCTTTGAAAAGAATAATTCTCACTTGGCAGTTCTGCGAGGTTGCCTTTCAGCAGTTAGCGAGCAGGGTAAAGGTGGGAATATTCTTGAAATTTGGGTTATGAGACAATACAATGTGAAGGAGTCATGGATTAAGGAATTCAGCATTGGCGCTTATATTCCGAAAGGATTGGAATCACCAGATGATTTATCCGTCAGAACTTCGAGCTTTTTTCTGAACAAGAATTGGGTTCGAGTTCTATGCAGTTTGAAAAATGAGGAGATATTGTTATTGTACTATAGTAGAGCCCTTGTTACGTATGACCCAAAAAGTGGAGAATTCAAGGAAATTATGCATCAAGGAATGCCTAATTGGTTCAAAGCTGTTGTTCATGTGGGCAGCCTTAACTGGATTGACCACCCTGTTTGATGTGTGAATTTGTTCTAGATTAGCATGCATTCCTGTATTACAGTTTTCTAGTTCTTGTTTCGTTGTTCCCTTATCTTGCCATTCTACCAAACTACGCTATTTTGAAAACATCCATTGTGTTCCAAGACCAGTTGTTCTCTTCTCCCTTGTTGTCATATGTGAACGTTGACCTATTTTTGCTCAATCTACAAGTCTCTGACTAAGCTGAAGTGTTTTTCTGTGCCTATGTTGAGAAGAATGAGAAGGCAGGTGTCAAGAACCTCAGTAGAACTCCTAGAACAACAATGAAATCAAGAACCACGACTCACCAAGAACAGAACAAGATAATGAATCAATAAAATGTAGGTCGAATCCACATGTTTTATTGATCTGAATCAAAGGTTACAAAGATGGAACTCAGAGAGAAGCCATAGAAGCTTTCCCTTCAAGAAACTACCAGAAAAATACATAGAATCTTCATATCCCCTTATACGTACAAACTAGCTATATTTATAATAAAATCTACTGCAAATCCAAGCCATGTATTCAGCACAGCCTCCCAGAATGAATGATCACCCTTGGATGAAGTTACAACTTGTCAACTTCGTTAACAGACTTTACTAATCTGCAACACCAATCAAAATCATATGCGTGGCCTCATGACAGCAGGCATTACATATCTTAACTCCCCTATGTGTCTGAAAGTTGGCAAGTCTGCAAGAAGACTTGGCCTCGTGTCAGTGGTCTGCTCCAGTGGATGGTTGGCTTGAGTGGAAAACAGATAGATTTTCGCTGGGCAATCTGGGGTGGGGGCTGGAGGAGTAGGGGTCCTTAGGGACTCTATTGTTGTCTTCAAATGTGTGTTCTCTTGCCCTTTTGGTTTGATGGATTCTAATCATGCCAAGGTCAAAGCCATTAGAAAAGCTCTCCAAATTATTTCAGATGCCTAGGATAAGAGTTCAATGAATGCTTCTGGCAGAGTGCCGTGGAGTTTGCAGCAAGATATCAATGCAATCTTGGTTCTTTAGCCAGCTTTTTTATGCGTGTGCCTTTATTGATTCTCGTAGGGAAACTATTGTAGTGATGGATAGCCTTGCTAAGGCAGGCGTTTTTCGATCTGCTGATTTCTTTGCTTGGCTTTAATTCTGTCTGTTTCTTGTTCTCGGCCACCTTCTTTGTAGCAGTCCAGTGGTGTAGTTTTTGTTTGCATGGCTGCTGCTTTGTTGATCCGGTGCGTTTTGGTTTAATGGGATATTTTGTGTTGTTTTGATCCTGTGGTAGAGTGGGCGTGTTGGTGCTGGCTTGATCTCAGCCGTTGGTCTGTAGGTTCCTCCATGTTTTGTAGTCCTGGTTGTCGTAACTGAAAAGTTATCTTATTTTGGCTATCTATGGTTTCTCTCATTTTTATGAGTTGATACTTGGAGATTATCCATCTCGAATCGGGTCTATCTTGGTTATTGTTTTCTCTGAGTTCGTTTTGGAGTTGTATTCTGGCGATATCATCTTGTAATCAGACTTTTCATCTATAAATATTCCAGGATTTAGCTCTTGAGTCCCTTGGTTTGTTGGCTTGTTGGCTGCTGTATTGTGAATCTATTGGTGAGTCTTATTGTTGCAGGTGTGTAACATTCTTTGGGTCTTTTTCTTGAAGAGATAGTTCCTCTAACAGCTTGGTAGCTACAAGCGCACTTGGACCCAACAAACAAGAGAATCGGAGCATGCGTAAAACCAAAAAGGTCAAAGGCTATGTTAGCTACGGCATTGCCTGAGAGATGATGATGGACGGCTGGTGGTGAAAAGTACAACACAAGGAAGTTGCGTTCGTAAGGGATCCACCATTGAACAATTTTTTTGGGAAGAAAAAAAAATTAAGTTCGTCATTCTTAACTTACTTAACTTATAAGTGAGAGTGATAACCCATAATTTTTCGATGTGAGATTTTATCGATAGATTCCAACATCAATCTACGCAGTCCAAACCCAAGTTCTATTTTGAAGTTGCTTGCATTGCCTCAAATGTTTATATTGTTTTTGCTTTGTTGCTTCTGATTTGCTGTTCCCTTAATATGTAAATGAAGATGTTTTCAGAGGAGATGAAGATCAAAGGAAGCCGATGAGAATACAGAAATTGGAGATTAATTCAGACTTATTGAATTATAAAGTTCACAGACCTCAACACAAAAGCCTTGCAGGTTCAAATTTGCTACAACAAAGTGTCTCTCTTGAGCATTCAAATTCACAATTATACAGACTTTAGTGTTTACAGCAGCTGATATTGAACGACTAAGTAACATAAAGTACATACTAACAGAAAAGAAACAGCATCCACTAAGCAGTTAGCACTAGTAACTTGATTCACCAGTCAATGAGTGTGTCGTTTCAATCTATACTACCCACATGACCTGTCAGAAACCAATTTGGCAAGTCTTGATGGGGAAGATCCTTGAAAGTTCTGCGTATTGGGTGATAAGAAACAAGAGCCCTGCATTTATACTCCAGCAAGATCTCTCCATTCATCAATAGGCATAAAACCCTAACAAGTGAACCATTCAAATAAACTTTTGAAAGTATGAAAGATACATCTACATCTCGTTCCAATCCTCTCGGAACATAAGCTCCATCAATGTCGAAATCCTTCACCCATGACTCCTTCATATCATATTTCTTCATAACCCAAATCTCCAATTTTCCATCTAAGCCCAACACAGACGCAGAAAGGCAATCCCCAAGAACCACAAGGTGAAACCCACATCGATCCAGACTACCACAAGCCGGTGTCGGTACAATTTGGAACTGCTCCTCTGCTAGGTCAAAGGATATGATCCTCGCGCCATGGTTGTCTCTGTGAGGCCTAGTGACCCAATGAAGCCTTCCCAGAAACAATACCTGAAATGAAGGCTGAATGAGATTGTAAGGCAGTTGTCCTAAACTCCTCCAGGAATTGCAACCCAAAGTCAAAATTTGAACTTCTGATTGCTGCCTAGAGAATCTCCGGCGAGCAAATATGTCTGGACTAGATCTGTTGTTATAGTAGCTTATCCTAATAACCTTGAATTCCCTCGTCAGTGCATGGAAACCAAACCCTAGTGTCACATCTTGATTAGGATACGCAGCAGATCCCGGAAGCTCTTTGTGGGAATTTGTATAAGGATTGTGAACGTAGAGTGAATTCTTGTTCAACGAATCACAGAAGCACAAAAACCCATTAGAGCAACCTACCACATCAAATTCTGGCATCGTGGGTAAATCAATTCCACTTACAATCTCTATGTTTTCATTAGAGAATTTTACGGTACGAAGTTGGTTCCGGATGGGATGGTCAGATTGAAGGACGAGACAGTGGTTTTCGTCTGCCGTACAAGAGAAATGCATACGAATAAGAAGGGGGTCTTGTACCAAATATCTCCATGATCGGCACACGAGCTTAGCTTGCAGTATTGATGTTATAGGCAGTCTCGATAGTATGTCGACAGCAACCTCACGTGGAAGACTCTCCATGATGGTTGTGGATCTGTATAACTTGCTCGGTCTTGGCTCCCCTGTAGTTCCACAAATTAGTCCCAAAACGAAAATTTTAAAAAAGGATGATAATCAATTTAGAACTGGAGGAACACAATCTCCAATAATCTCGCGTCAATAACGGCCAACTTTGACGCCTTTTTGTAAAAGAAATACCTTTTTATTGCGCTGATCAAACAAATCTACAGCCGTCGATTCTATCCACTCGAGACCAAAACCCAGTGAAACCATGTAATCAAAACAACTCTTTAAAAGAAGTGGGTCGCTGTACGTCTTGCGAGTTGCGATATTGCTCCACAGTGGAAGGTTAGAGACGAAGCCAACTCATTATCAAAAGGACAGACCACTCTTTATGGTACATAATAAACATCACTCGAGGTTGTAATGCTTAAATAGAAAAAACAAGTAGTTGTCAATTTTTCCTCTTTCGAATTTTTCAAACGCAAGTGTCTTTTGTCTGCATGAATTAGGTTGGATGTATATTATTTTATATGGCATCATGTCCGGTGGTCAAGTAAAAATGCCAACGATTTTCACATTGTCACAGAGTCAAAATGTCAAAGATTTAAGGTTTTTTTTATTGTGTAAGTATTTTGTGGACGTGGACAAAGCATGGATCACACATTTTTAAGGTTTACTTTTTTCATAGACAGTACGACTCCGTTTGTTTATTTTGTTTACTTTCATTATTCTGTGTTATTATTTTTTTTAATAAATTTTGTTTGCATTTACTATTAAATATTAGTTTACATGAAATTAATATTTTCTAATTTTTATATCATATTACTTAATAAAAGAAAAGAGAAAAAAATAATCTGAAATCAACTTTAACTTATAATTCATTTTCTAAGAATTGTTCTGCAGTTTATCAGCTAACATTTATGAGGTGTTTGACGAACCGTCTCTTGATAGTTTATAAATTTCAACATAAACTACCTAACGGATAATAATGTAAAATTGTCCTCTCATGCATGAAATGGGTTATGGGTGTATGTATATATATTCAAGCTTAAAAAATTATCCATTTTGCAATCAATTTTTCATAATTAATTTTTTCAAATCGACATTTTTAGAAATACGGAGAAATGCTGCCAGATTATCTTCACAGTCCTATTCTCTTTAATGTCTAAATAATAAATCCGATTTTGGACCGGACAATTTGCGTATGAAATGAGGGGTGGATCACTATGAGTCATGTAGGAGTTATGCATGAGAACAAGAAGAGGGTCGTCAGCTACATACCTTGCGCCAAGATCAATCCACAAACAAACTTGATTTGGAATAAAGATGTTACTGTTAACTGTTAATGCTTGCTAATAAACTGAGGTTCATGCTCACAGAGTATTTAAAGATACAAGGTTAAGGAAAGCTTGCCGTAACGGTGCAGCCGTGCAGCTGATAAACATGATTTGCTCAGGATATAAGAAAAGTAAAGACTTAACATGGAAGAAGACTAAAACCATGATGATTACTGTTAACTGTTAATGCTTGCTAATAACTTTGCTTGTTTTGTTTTCATCAGTAGCTTGCTTCATTGTGGCAATGATTGTGATAATATAACTTAAGAGGGTTGATCTCATGGTTATGAGAAGGAACGAGAATATAAGATTGGTTGCAAATTAAAATGAAGGATCCCATTAGTTTTTGTCTCAGTTATTTCAAATGCGGAGATGGAAGCATGATTAATGTGAAATTGCAGGCTTCACATGATTCATGTAAAATCGTGTGCGTCTATCTCATAATTTGGGATTACTAGGACGAAAATATTAAGATTAGTATGATTGTATTGATTGGTTGGCAAATTGATTTGATAGAGCAACAAAACTTTGTATGTGTCGGCACCACTTTTTGCTCAATATAAGTTGTATGTGATACAACTTGTGAATTAAAATTCACTTTGAATGAATTGAATTCTCAAATTCATAATTAATAATACTTTTCTCTAAAAGAAAACTTTCTAAAATTAAAAAGTTTCCTTTTGTGGTGTTTGACACAAAAATATTGTAATACCTTTGTGTTGTGATTCCGATGGACGGACTAGAGGCTTCGTGAGATCGGAGTTCCACCGGCGATATTGATTAGATCAAGCAAAAGGTGAAAGGAGTAGGAAAAGAGTACCAGACAAACCGTTCGTACAAACACGCTACAAGGGGTAAAAATTTTGTAGCTTCCACTGCATGTTAATGTATACCATATGCTAACGCCTATTTTGGTGTAGAATATAAGGCCTTGTGATGTGATATGAAAATGAAATGTTCTGTCAAAGTTTTCAATGTTGTCAAATTCGGATTAGGTAGGGTCATATTTAACAACATTGGACCAAGATTTGCATGCAACATGAGATGGGTCAGCTCAATTTGAATTTTACTGATTTTTCTTAAATCCATAAAAAAAAGAAAAAAGGAATGGGATCCACCTCTTTTAATGTATAACTTGGGTAAAGTAAGATAAATTCTATTAGTGAGCTTACTTAAAAATCTTATATGATTACGGGATGGGAGAGACTAAAATGATTTCACCATAAAATTATTTCTATTTTGAATCTTAACCATTTAAGTGGAAGCCCTAATTTATATTATCTATTTATTGTAATTTACTTGAATGATTAAGATTCAAAATAAAAATAATTTCATGTGAAATCATGTCAGCGCCTCTCATTCCTATGGTTACGATCTTAAAAGTTTAAGTTAACAAACTAGACATAACAATCTATTAACGGCGTATGTTTTGCTTATTTTTCCGAGCCTCCTTCATCGCAAAATTCGTTACTTCAAATCGACTCAAACAAAACTAATCATTATTGTGATCAAATCATTTAGTCGACTTTCGATCGATATGTGAATTTTATATTTAATTTTTGGTCGGTTTTAATGAAAAAAAACTCAATCATTGTGCCATAGATTCACTGTGACTAGGCCCCACTACTGGATCATCCTGAATCCTGGTCCGTTAGTGGATTACAACTGCATCTCGTAATTGGGCCAACAGTAAGTCAGGCCCATAATAGTTGTGGGCTGTCTATTGAACTAAGCACAACTACTGGATCACCCTGACTTATGAGTTATGACCATGGTCTGCGAGTGGATTGCAAGGGCATCTAATGCAAGCCCAACCACTGAAGCTTCCTGATTTGTTTTGTCAGTGTTGCCATCCCTGCAAGGGCAAAACCAAAAATGGCTTCTCAATTCACAGAATCAACAATACCGAAAGGCAGAGATGAAGTATATGTGGCAGCAATGCCATTAAGAGCCTGCAAAGGGAGCAGCCCAATTGGTTATGTCTGCTGCTTACTCTCTCAATCTGTGGGACTTGCAGCATTTCATGGTTATCGTCAAACCCTCTTCCCGACCTCCGGTTCTCGCCTCTCCATTATTAACTCTATCTTGGTTCTTCTCTGTTTTCTTCTTCCTCGTTCTTTTTGTGTCAAATTATGGCTAGAGCATAGAATCTCCTTTTGGGAACTGCTTCTAGGGTTCTCTTGCAAATGTATTCAATGTTTTATCTTGGAAAATGTATGACAAATGTATGTGTAAATTATAATCGCTGACTGAAATGCCTGATTAAACTATCATGTGAACAAAATGTTAGACATATTACCCTAAGCAGCAAGAATAAGAGACTGAAAAATCAAACTTGAATTGCAGGCTTTAGTCCCAAACTAGTCACTTTCTTTGAGAAGATTCGTGGCTCTGTCTCTTGTATGTAAATTAATCAACTACGTCGTCACGTGATAAAACAAGCTGAGAATCTTCTCTATGAGTGACGTCTGCACAAGAAGACCACTATTCAAATTTATAGTATTTATTTTCTCTGTCTTTCTTTCTCAAACCTTGTATTTTTTTTCCCTGTAAAAATCAAAGCTATCTCAGTCTCACCCGTTTTTAAAACCATAAAAATTAGAACGTTATGAGTAAATCAGTCAGAAAATTAGTACGAGTTACCAAAAAATCAGAGCTACTTTTATTGGAGATAATCAAACTTAAAAACGTGTTTAAGTTATTGACAAAGTCAATAACCGAAGTTACCAAAAATAAGATGGAAGAAGAAGAGAAAGAAAAAAAAAAGTGTAGAAGCCAAGTAATCAAAGGCCAAAATCCAATCTTTGACCATATATAATACGTTGTATGTAGGGGGGCTTAAATCTGGGTTTAGGAATAAACCACCAAAATCTTTACCATTCTACCATTCTTCAATCTTTGAATGTCTAACATAACATTTTTTAAAAATATACTGAAAACCTCAACACAAAAGCTCTCGACTGGTCACTCCCAAGAACCAGGGGTTGAATCCTGGCAACTTTTGATTGAGTTTTTAAATTTGTTTGCAGTTGTATGATAATAGTGGTTCCTTCAGGTACCATGTATGGTGATGGGTTTTGATGAGATTTAGCTTCAAATATTCATCAAATTTTCCTGGATTGGTGTAGAAGTATTATCTTAAACCTCTCTGTAGGCCATTGCTGCACTATATTCCCTTCTCCTGATTTAAGAGTGATTGTATTGCCATTTATGGATTTAGACTCTCTCTCTCTCCTCTCTCTCTCTCTCTCTCTCTCTCTCTCCTCTTGATGCAGCAACTGCGGCTTTTAATGGTAGCTGGGAGACTGATTTGAGAGTTGGCCATCATGATTGTCGTGATTATACAAATGGTAATACAAAAAACTCCTCGTAAAATATAATTTACAATATATACACATACAACTGCCTGAATTTGGATACGTCGATCAAAGACATTTCGCTAACTGTTGAATAGAAATGTCCATTGATGTTATACAGTGAACACTATATCAAGTGTACCTGCAATTTTACTTGCAAACCTTCACTAACCTTGTATATTTCCATTCTCTGTGAACTCAAAAGTGTCTGTCAAGAACAGTTAAATATAAGAAGTGACTTTAATGAAGAAAACTTCAACCAGCATGATTGAAAGCCTTCCCTGTGAAATAATTCTATGCATCCTGTCAAGGATACCCATGACAACTGTAGTGCAAATCAAGTTGGTATGCCAAGCTTGGCGAAACCTAGTTCAAGACCTACTTCTTGGTCGCATGCATTGCTCCAACATGACACATGACACAGAGTGATGCATCCCTCATCTTATACTCGGGTTGTCCACTCCGAGACCAGATTTACTATATAGATCATAGTGAAGGAAATATGACGGTGAAGAAAACTGAAAGGAAAAAACAAAACAGTCGGTAACTAACCATTTACACCCCTACCTATACGTATACGTTTGTTTAGTTCGAAAAGCAGGACCACTAGTTTTTTATTTTATGAATTTTTTTCTCGTGTTGAGTTGTTGGCCATTGCACAATATAATAAAACAAATATATAACTTGAAAATCAAGGAGGCCATGTTCAGAGCAAGTCCAATTTTGTGGTCAAACTTCAGAGTAGAATATCATCCGAATATATTGGCATCTTATTGAATTTGTGTTTTCTATAACTGTGTTAAAAAAAGACAGCATGGAAGAGATGCTCAAGCTGCATTGAAAATTAGTATAGAACTTCAGACAGTGCAGTTTCAAGAATCTCATCAAGTTCTCTGTGTACTAAACTTGTATATGGTTATATCATTTGCAATTTTGACAATAGTGAAGATGAATGAATTTTGTTTACATATATAACACAACAGAGAAGATAATGAATTGGAGCTTACTGTAGGATATGAGGCAACATTAGTTAAGTTACTCTTGTGTAACTTAAGCTGATTAGCCTGTTGTTGCGAGGTTTCTGGGAGATTTCAGTGCCCAGATGAACTTGCTTCTTGAAAACGTGTTCGAGAGAGGTACCTTGAATCCTGCATATGATGATGTCCTTGGTTGGAGGCTTAAGTTGACAAAAAGAAGAAGATTTAAAGCATAATAAGGACACTAGGTATAACAATGTCACCTGCAATAAAACAATTTTCATGTTGGGATACCTTCCGAGTGCATAAAGAACAGTTTCTTTCCTTGTGCAGTTTGAAGGAGCTTGCGTTGCGTCAAATTTAGATTGTTCCTTCAAAATGCATAAAATGTATTCATTTGAGAATCAATACTTAAGATGCAAATGCAGATGTTTCCAGAGGAGATGAAGATCAAAGGAAGGCGTTGAGAATATAGAAATTGGAGATTAATTCAGACTTTATTGGATTATCAAGTTCGCAGACCTCAAACACAAGGCCTTACAACATTCAAATTTGCTCAACAAAGTGTCTCTTGAGCATTCAAATTCACAATTATACAAAGACTTCGTGTTTACAGCAGCTGATATTGAACCACTAAGTAACATAAAGTACATACACACAGAAAAGAAGTAGCATCCACTTAGCACTAGTAACTTGATTCACCAGTCAATGAATGTGTCATTCAAGTCTAGACTACCCACATGACTTGTCAGAAACCAATTTGGCAAGCCTTGATGGGGAAGATCCTTGAAAGTTCTGCGTATTGGGTGATAAGAAACAAGAGCCCTGCATTTATACTCCAGTAAGATCTCTCCATTCATCAATAGGCATAAAACCCTAACAAGTGAACTATTCAAATAGAGTTTTGAAACTGTGAAAGATATATCTACATCTTGTTCCAATCCTCCTGGAACATAAGTTCCATCAATGACGAAATCCTTAACCCATGACTCCTTCGCATCATATTTCTTCATAACCCAAATCTCCAATTTTCCATCTAAGCGCCAAACAGACGCAGAAAGACAACCCCCAAGAACCACCAGGTGAAACCCACATCGATCCAGGCTCCCACATGCCGGTGTTGGTACAATTCGGAACTGCTCGATTGCTACGTCAAAGGATATGATTCTCATGTCATGGTTGTCTCTGTGAGGCCTAGTGACCAAATGAAGCTTTCCCAGAAACAAGACCTGAAATGAAGGCTGAATGAGATTGTAAGGTAATTGTCCTAAACTCCTCCAGGAATTGCAACCCAAAGTCAAAATTTGAACTTCAGATTGCTGCCTAGAGAAACTCTGGCGACCAAACATTCCAGGACGAAAACTGTTATAGAAGATTATCCTAATAACCTTGAATTCCCTTGTCAATGGATGGAAACCAAACCCCAGTATCACATCTTGATTAGGATACACAGCAGATCCTGGAAGCTCTTTGTGGAAATTGGTATAAGGATTGTGAACATAGAGTGAATTCTTGTAGAGCGAATCACAAAAGCACAATAACCCATTACAGCAACCTACCACATCAAATTCGGGCATCGTGGGTAACTCAATCCCCCTTACAATCTCAATGTCTTCATTATCGGCAGAGAATTTTACAGTACAAAGTTGGTTCCGGATGGGATGGTCAGAGTGAAGGACGAGACAGTGGTTATCTTCTGCGGTACAAGAGAAATGCACAAGAATAAGAAGGGGGTCTTGTACCAAATATCTCCATGATCGGCACACGTTCTTAGCTTGGAGTATTGATGTTATAGGCAGTCTCGATAGTATGTCGACTGCAACTTCACGTGGAAGACTCTCCATGATGGTAGTGGCTCTGTATAACTTGCTCGGTCTTGGCTCCCCTGTAGTTCCACAAATTAATCCCAAAACGAAAAACAAGCAACCAAACATTAGTTTGTAAAAGAAATACCTTTTTACTGCTCTGATCAAACAAATCTTTTCGCCGTCGATTCTATCCACTTGAGAGCAAAACCCAATGAAGCCATGGAATCAAAACAACTTAATTTTTAAAACAAGTGGATCGCTGTCCTTCTCCCCTGAAAACCCTTTTTTTTTAATTCTTTTATACAATCAATGCTCTGATTTTTAACTTTTGCTTTGCCGTTAAGTTTGGCAGAAACAGGTTGTTCACGGACAAAAAAGAGAATACGAGAGGAAAAGAAAGACCTGCGATTGCTCCACAATGGAAGGTTAGAGACGAAGCCTACGCATGATCAAAAGGACGGACCACGTTTTATCGTACAGATAAACATTTGATACTAGTCATTGATGTATATATATGTGGGCATGGCATCATATCCGGTGGTAAAATCAAAGTGTCAAGTGTTCTTTTTCTCTTTTGTGTGTAATATTTTGTGGCTGTTGAACAAGCACGATGCACGCATTGCACATTTTTCACACAGTCAAAATGTCAACTATTTTGAAGGTTGTTGGGAAGCACCAAACCAAACCGCGTCAGTACTTTTCATAAAGAAAGGAACTCACGTACAAAACTGATGTTTACAAAATGAATGGTGGCCAATGGTGAATGGTCCATAAATCTTTCAATTTTATTTTATAATTTTTTTTCTCTCTCTATCAACATCTCTCTTAAATTGTTTTCCTCTTTTTTCACGAGAAAATTTGACAATGTGGCATGATTTATTTGAAAAAATTTATATATTTTAAATATGTATTTTCTCTTTCTTTCTTTATATATAGAGAAGCACTCACGACAGATAACTTTTAATGAGACAAATATAATGTATGAAAAATTATGGTTTTAGTGATTTCGCTGTATTGAGATATGTGCTTTATTGATATGACTATGACTATACTGAGAGATATATTTTAGTGATGTGAATGAGTATGCGGTTTCACTTGTTAGACATGCCACAAACTTAGCGCATTTCTTGTTGATATCAACCCAACGGCTTTTCACGGACAATTGAGTGCGAGGCACTAAGGTTCCTCCATTGTCCTCAATGAACTTGCATATCCGGCCCCAGAATGTCTTTGATTGTTGATTGTTGCCAATAATGACATATTTTGTAGTGTTAAGATAAGCAGCCACAATAAGAACATCTTCCTCATGAGTAAAATTTCGAGTTCTTGATCCTTTCTTTTCTTTCGTTGCAGCTGGTTGATTGGAGTTTTGTGGACTAAATGACTGATTGAAAATAACTTCTTCACTCAATTCAAGTTCAAAGTCCTCGCTCAACAACATATGTTGGTAAGAACCATCATATGGGGTAGGCTCCATCTACAAAGGTACAAATAAAAAAGACTACTAAAGATATGTATAGAGATGCCAAGCACTGACTGGTTAAAGTAAAAACATAGCTAAGACACAAGTCTAAAACATGCACAATAAACCCAACAACAGAATTTAATTACAATGCAAAATGAATAGTTCTCACATAGTAGCATTCACAATTGTTTTTACGTTTAAACAAGCATATTAAATGCTCAACAATTGAGCTCCCATTATAATTTAAATCAATAGCTAAACTGCCACCAAACAACTACCCATTATAATTTCATGTCCATCAATGGAGCCACTATATATGTATTTATGTCTTTTTCATGTCCTTTTCATGTCCATCAAAAAATCAATCACCAATTAATGTGTTGACTCTAATGCAAATCAATTACAACCCATAATAAGCTCTGTATATCTAATATGAAACCAAATCAAGTCAAAAACTCCTCATTTTGGTGTTCATCCAAAAGCAAAGGTCCCCATTGAATTGTAGGCCTCTAATATGAAAGTAAATCTCAAGTTTCAGAAAAGTGAGCAAGTATCTATTAAATTGAGCAAATTGAAGTAAACAAACGAGCAAAACCTAGGGCAATTGCAATGACTCCTGTTCAATAGAAAGGAATAGCAAAATGGTCTCTCATCTCATAGAAAACCAATTCTCAGCAATCATGTGTAAAAAACAAAGAAAACCTAAGAAAAGTGTATGAATCTCACCTCAGTTGAGCAACTGTTGGATCTTTCTCCCATCTATCAAATCTGCATAGTTCGCCAAGAACATTCTTCCCGTCAAAATCGAAACACCAAAAATCGATATGAAATTCGCTAAAATCTTACCTCTCCTATTTGTGAAACTCGCCCTCTCCTTTGCGTCGAATCTCTTGACTGTAGTCGTTGCTCTTCCCTCGCAATTTTAGCTTTCGATTTCTCTCTCCCTCTTCGTTGGTAAAGATAGCAACGAAAGTCACCAGTTGCTAAAATAGCAACTCATATAGCACCTCCCTTGGGTTGGGTTATTTTGCTAATGGGCTGGTATAATGGCAGTTAGCCCATTTAGCAACCCATATAGCAACTCCTTTGGAGTTGCTCTTATAAAAGATGTGAAACTGAGTATTGATTTTGGATGAAATTAGAGCCATATCATCTTCAATGAATGTTGAATTTATGTACACTCCTCGAGATGGGAATAGGGTGGCGGATGCTCTAGCCTCAATGGGGCGTTCCTCCACCTCCCAATGTATTCTCCATGGAGATGTACCCTCTGCTATTCGTCTGCTCTATGAAGTAGATTGTACTCTATCAATGATAATTCATGCAATGCTCTCACCATTGCATTTTCTATCTACATTCTTATCTTCTCATCTACACGCACAGTCCCCAAATCTCAGAGCTTCTATCATTCCTTCAATACAACCAAGTACCCAGCTTCTAGTTTGAGGTTTTTGATTTTGGAGTGTTTTTATGACTATGCGGTGGGGTGTGTAATGACCAAATATCTCATGCCGATTTGACATGTTTCAACCTGGTGATATATTTTGATAAAAGTGTTCAATTCATTTGTAAGACTTGAAGAGAAAAAAAAAGTAATGCGGGCATGATATATTCATAAAAATCGGACAGCCACACTGATGTGTGTCTCAATCTAATTGAGAAAATTGAAAAAAAGAAAAGAGAGAGAGGTATATGATATAAAAAGACAACCTAGGGGGAGGGAAATAAGATAAGAGAGGTTTTGTTTATCAATACCTTTTTTTTGTTGTGTAAAGTATTTTGTAGACGTGGAGCAAGCATGCATCATATATTTTTCAAAGGTTTTTTACTCTTTTTTTTGTAGACTCTATGACTCCGTTTGTTTATTTTGTTTACTTTCATTATTCCATTTATTTTTATTTTTTTGGTTTGTTTATTTTTTAGTAAAATTTATTATTAAATTTTATTTTAGCTTAAATCAATAAATTACATGGAATTAATATTTAATTTTTTTGATATTGTATATAATATTACTTAATAAAAGAAAAGAAAAAAGTTTCCAAAATGAACTTATAATTTCAAGTTTATTTTTTTGGAATTTTTTACAGTTTATAAGCTAATATATTTGAAGTGATTGATAAAGCCCTTCTTGCTAGTTTATAAACTAGCTTAGAAGTTCAACATAAACTACCAAACGGATAAACATGTGGAATTAAAGATGGATCGGGAAGATTAAAGCCTCAGAAATTGATTTGTGCACTGTACAATTTTTTATAAAATAAAATCACAGCTCAACATTTCACACTCTGATAGTTGGACTGACTCCAAACTTCATCCCACTCAAGACAATGCTCAACAAAGTGTCTCTTGAGCATTCAAATTCACAATTATACAAAGACTTCGTGTTTACAGCAGCTGATATTGAACCACTAAGTAACATAAAGTACATACACACAGAAAAGAAGTAGCATCCACTTAGCACTAGTAACTTGATTCACCAATCAATGAGTGTGTCGTTCCAGTCTATACTACCCACATGACCTGTCAGAAACCAATTTGGCAAGTCTTGATGGGGAAGATCCTTGAAAGTTCTGCGTATTGGGTGATAAGAAACAAGAGCCCTGCATTTATACTCCAGCAAGATCTCTCCATTCATCAATAGGCATAAAACCCTAACAAGTGAACCATTCAAATAAACTTTTGAAAGTATAAAAGATACATCTACATCTCGTTCCAATCCTCTCGGAACATAAGTTCCATCAATGTCGAAATCCTTCACCCATGACTCCTTCATATCATATTTCTTCATAACCCAAATCTCCAATTTTCCATCTAAGCCCAACACAGACGCAGAAAGGCAATCCCCAAGAACCACAAGGTGAAACCCACATCGATCCAGACTACCACAAGCCGGTGTCGGTACAATTTGGAACTGCTCCTCTGCTAGGTCAAAGGATATGATCCTCGCGCCATGGTTGTCTCTGTGAGGCCTAGTGACCCAATGAAGCCTTCCCAGAAACAATACCTGAAATGAAGGCTGAATGAGATTGTAAGGCAGTTGTCCTAAACTCCTCCAGGAATTGCAACCCAAAGTCAAAATTTGAACTTCTGATTGCTGCCTAGAGAATCTCCGGCTACCAAATATGCCTGGACTAGATCTGTTGTTATAGTAGCTTATCCTAATAACCTTGAATTCCCTCGTCAGTGCATGGAAACCAAACCCTAGTGTCACATCTTGATTAGGATACGCAGCAGATCCCGGAAGCTCTTTGTGGGAATTTGTATAAGGATTGTGAACGTAGAGTGAATTCTTGTTCAACGAATCACAGAAGCACAAAAACCCATTAGAGCAACCTACCACATCAAATTCTGGCATCGTGGGTAAATCAATTCCACTTACAATCTCTATGTTTTCATTAGAGAATTTTACGGTACGAAGTTGGTTCCGGATGGGATGGTCGGAGTGAAGGACGAGACAGTGGTTTTCGTCTGCCGTACAAGAGAAATGCATACGAATAAGAAGGGGGTCTTGTACCAAATACCTCCATGATCGGCACACGAGCTTAGCTTGCAGTATTGATGTTATAGGCAGTCTCGATAGTATGCCGACTGCAACCTCACGTGGAAGACTCTCCATGATGGTTGTGGATCTGTATAACTTGCTCGGTCTTGGCTCCCCTGTAGTTCCACAAATTAGTCCCAAAACGAAAATTTAAAAAAGGATGATAATCAATTTAGAACTGGAGGAACACAATCTCCAATAATCTCGCGTCAATAACGGCCAATTTTGACGCCTTTTTGTAAAAGAAATACCTTTTTATTGCGCTGATCAAACAAATCTACAGCCGTCGATTCTATCCACTCGAGACCAAAACCCAGTGAAACCATTTAATCAAAACAACCCTTTAAAAGAAGTGGGTCGCTGTGTTGCGATATTGCTCCACAATGGAAGGTTAGAGACGAAGCCAACTCATTATCAAAAGGACAGACCACTCTTTATGGTACATAATAAACATCACTCGAGGTTGTAATGCTTAAATAGAAAAAACAAGTAGTTGTCAATTTTTCCTCTTTCGAATTTTTCAAACGCGAGTGTCTTTTGTCTGCATGAATTAGGCATTGGTACTAGTCATTGATGTATATTATATTATTATAGTTGTGGATATGGCATCATGTCCGGTGGTCAAGTCAAAATGTCAACGATTTAAGGTTTTTTATTTTATTTTTTATTGTGAAAGTATTTTGTGGACGTGGACAAAGATGCATCACATATTTTTAAGGTTTTTACTTTTTTCCTGGACAGTATGACTCGGTTTGTTTATTTTTGTTTACTTTCATTATTCTGTGTTATTTTATTTTTTATTTTTTAATAATTTTTTTCTGCTTTTATTATTAAATATTAGTTTAGTTTAAATCAATCAATTACATGAAACTAATATTTATATTTTTAATACTGTATATAATATTACTTAATAAAAGAACAGAAAAAATATGAAATAAACTTTTACTTAAAATTCATTTTTTTAGAATTGTCTTGCAGTTTATCAGCTTAACACTTATGAGGGGTTTGACAATAGTGTCTCTTGCTAGCTTAAAAAGTTTCAACATAAGCTACCAAACGAATAATGTAAAATTGTCCTTTCATGCGTGAAATGGTTGTATTATGTATATTTTGCAATCAATTTTTCATACTTTCTTCAAGTTAACATTTTTTGAATGATAGAGATGTTGTCAGATTTTTCGATGAGTTGAAGGGTGACGTATGAGGTCCGTTTATTATCCAATTATATTTCATAGCTTTGATTCGTGAAAATTATTGTGTATAAGCTATAAAAAATGTTGTGTAAAAAGTTGTGAAACTCACATCTTTAAGCTGTGTAAAATATTGTGGGGTGTTTGATTCACTTTTTTTACATTAGCCTTTTGTTATGATATTTTATACGAAATGACAAAAAAAGACATTGTAATAAAAGATTAATAATATGGAATAAAAATTTTAAATTAGACATATAACTAGAGTTCTTATATAACATTTTAGAAATATTTGTAACACACAATAATTTTATAAATACTAATGTGCATTAAATAGTAAATCAGTTATTTCCTATCTCAAATCAAACATGCTTATATCTGTCTTCCAACATTTGACATAGATGTCTGAATACATTCACAAACATCCTAAATTGTTCACGACACCGCATTGCATTCCCTTGAATAATTTCTGCAACCCAAGCAGAATCAGATAAATTTCATGTTCTCCATGAAATAAGTAACATACAAATAAAACAAAGGAACCAAATAATATGATTAACGTAAACAAACCAACAGTAGTAGAATACACTTGTTACTTAAGAACAATAAGTTTTTTCTCTCTCTCTAACTCTGGTCTCTCTCGCCTCTCTCTAAAAAGCAAGTCAGGTTCTCTCCAGAGGAGGAGGGGGAGGCCTTTGCCTTCCTCCTTCCTCCTCCTCCTCCTCCAACCTTTTATTTATGTTTGTCCACCTGTTTTTTATACTTTCAATAACTTCCTGGTTCGGGATGATTTCGCTGCGAGTTCGTGCAGATCTGCTAGATTCTTGGGGAGAAGATGTTTTTGGATGGTGGTTAGAGGTCTTCTGACATTGGGTGGACCTTATGGAATCGATCTGGCATTTTCAGGCGCCCGTCTTCAAATCTGCCTTGATAGTAGCAGACTTTTTCAGATCTAGCCTTTTTGGGGTGTTTTCTACCATTGTGGAGCTGATTTTCTTCAAGTTTGTAGTTATTTATATGTTCTTTTGGTTGATTTTATCCCCTGCGTGGGTTGTGGGTTTCTCCCCATTTAGTGGAGTTGTCTCTCCTCCGGGAGTTTTATCTCCTTCGAGAGTTGTATCTCCTTCGGGAGCTTTTACTTCTTCGGAAGATTTCTAATGAAATTTATGTTTCTATCAAAAAAAAAAGAATACACTTGTTACTCACCACTGATCAGAGAGCAATAGTCAAGATTTTAAAGCTAAACTTCAATCACATGGCAGGCAGTACCATTTTATATATATTCTATCATGATTGGATGGATGTTTAGACCCAGAGGGAGAGATTTACAATGGATATATCCAGCATATATATTAGCTATTTGGTTCATTTCAGTCTATTTTCTTTATGAAAAACAACCAATAAACAATGCACAAGTGAACACTGGAGAGTGGATACACGCAGTTCTCAGAGGCATCAAAGAGAAAGGTTGCTTATTTGCATTACAGAGAAAGGTTTCTAAACTTTGCTTAAACTCACACTTGCTTGCTCTTAACTGCAAAACCACACAAGGAAAGATCAGCTTGTTCTTTCACTGCAACCAAACTTCCATCGGAGAGACATGACTAGCGTCAAAATTGCTTGCATTTATTTACACACAAAAAAGTCATAAACTTCGTCTAAAGCCAAAGATGTTAAGAATTGGACAAGTAAAACAAAACCCAGTTCTGGAATCTTTCTTGAACTTTGCTTATTTGCTATAAAAAATGATTTCAACAATAAAACCAAGTTAAACAAAGACCAAGTACGTACAGCTCTTTTTTAAAAACTAAATTTCTAATACCATTTAAGGACAACAAGGTATGAGCATTTTCATCAGGAAAAGGGTACCTCGGGTTTCTGGGTCTTAATATAGATCAATGATCACCCTTTTCCCCCTTGAAAGTGGTTAAAAAATTACCAATTGGGCATTCTCGAAATCTAAAATTTTATGTATAATGTTGCATAAATCTATAGTGAGATAAATTAGAAAATAGATAAATTCCATTGATACAGCTATCATATGATCTGCAGTCACACAAAAGATCATCATTTATAATACATAACCTATAAAACCCTAAATGACTCCCAAGAAACCCATCTCCATATTGATTTCTTGTATTTAGAACCAATCATTGTGGTACTGAAAAGAAGAGACATCACCTACCCAAAGCACCATTTCTCTTCCTCTTTTATGAGAGGTATCCTCATCTTTTATAAAAAATAAAAAGAACCCTACCCAAGGCACAGGTCTCTGAAAATTAATGGAACCCTGACTAAACTATGAGCCACGGTATTACAAGATCTCCAAACAAATTTGAAGCTCACTAGTCCTATAGAAGGCAGTAGTGGCTTAATATCATCCACAATATGACCAAAATAAGCAAAACTATAGGCATCCAAATTAATTGTTTATTAGAATCAGTCTCTACTATCACCTATGATAACTTGTAGAAATAGAGAATTGGAGGCCCTTCAAAATAGCATGAGATTCAGTAATTTGCAGACCAAAAGACCCAGCCATATACTCAAAATAAGTAGCTTGAAATGATAAAATTCACACAGACAATATCTCAAATAGAAAAACGTGCACTACTAGTAAAGCATGAAACCTTCAGCGTCAAGAGCTTAAAATCTTGTGATCAATAAAGTAAGAAAATAGAGAGCCGAACAACATTGATGCACAAAAATCAGAAATAAACCACACCCAAATCAGTGTAATTTGTTGGATTTTTAGACATGGAGTTTCTCATTGAATCAATAGAAAATGAACCAGTAGATATAAACACTTCAAGAATTCGATCTAGGAACAAAGAAAGAGACGAGTATCTGATCTGAGAAACAGTGGCCGAGATCGATAGACTAAGAAGGAAGAAGGAGGAATCGTTGCGAGAGTGCATAGACGGAGGAATCGCTATTTGTGGAAGCAGGAAAGAATGCGAAGCCAATGTTTCATATATGGGAGGGTAGGATCGTCTTCAACAATTTTTGTGGATTTGAAATGCAATGAGACGCTGATTCAGATCAGCGTCTCATTTTGGATCGCGTTTAATTAGTCCAAGATATAATTTTTTAAGAACGGTTTGGTATACACCAATTTTTTAATGGGTTCCGTAACTTTAAATTGTGGGACACGCATATCAAACAGTTCCTTAGTCATTGTATTATATAGACTAGGATTTACGCTTAATTACCAAAAAAAAAAGGAAAACTAGGCTTGAATACGAATGTGTTAATTTATGATTATTGAAATGGTGATTCATATACGATAATGTAAGATGATACCAATAATAGCGCTTCCCTAATTGAGACGTTACTGCCCAAATATCAAAATTTCAATAGTTATAATTATGGTAAACAACTGCAGAAAGGCAACCTTTTAGGACCACCAAATGAGACCGTTTTGTCAAAGCTGCATCACTCGGGTTTTGAGCCCACTTGGAGTCGCTTGCTGTCTATGTCAAGTGAGAGTAACGTGCGATCTATCCCGTCCTCTCTTTGTTTGCCAAGTGAACCAATGAAGTCTTCCATTGACCAAGGTCAGTGATCGATTGCAATCTATCGATGAAAACGATACGGTAGACTTCCCAAACCTCTCCATGTGTGGCGATTATAGTCGTTGCTGCACTATATCCGTTCTAGGTTTGGATCCCGTTTTATGTAGTCTTTCTGTTTTGTCTGTGTTCTCCTTGCAAATTCATATAATCTCGGTATTCCTCCGTCATAAGTGAGGCTTTTAATAAACTTCAGAGGTACCGTCATCTTTTATATAAAAAAAAAAGATTGGCTGCAATGCCACTTGTGGTTTTAGACTTTTCGATCTAATTCTAGTTCTTCTTACATACGTAATAGTATGCTGCCTCCACCATCCTCAGGAGTTGTTTTGGTGAGGAAGTTGACAGATATGCCAAGAAAGAAATGTTGGTTCATTGGATCTGTATATTGCAATTCTCTTGATGCAGCAACTGCGGCTTTCAATGGTAGTTGGGAGACTGATTTCAGAGTTGGCCATCATGATTGTCGTGATTATACAAATGCTAATAGAATAGAAAAACTCGTAAAATATAATTCACATTGCAAATTACAACGTCGGATCCATTATTTTTTGTCCTAGTTATTTCAAATACTAAGATGGACGCATGATTAATGTGAAATTGAAGGCTTCACATGATTCATATAAAATCGTGTGCGTCCATCTCATAATTTGGGATTGCTAGGACGAAAATATTAAGATTAGTATGATTGTATTTGTTGGTTGGCAAATTGATAGAGCAACAAAACTTGGGACTATATTGGTGTAGAATATAAGGCCTTGTGATGTGAAATAAAAACGAAAATTTTTGTCAAAGTTTTCAATGTTGCCAAATTTGGACTAGGTTGGGTCATATTTAACAACATTGGACCAGGACTTGCATGCAACATGAGATAGGGGAGCTCTATTTGAATTTTACGGATTTTTCTTAAATCCATCCAAAAAAAGAGAGAGGATATATATGATCCACCCTCCTTTAATGTATGACACGTGTAGAGTAAGATAAATTATACAGATTCGCTTACTAAAATCTAATTTTGTTACGAATTTACGGGTTTAAATCACCATGCTAGAGACAACAGTGTATTAACGAAGTATGCTTTGTATATTTTTTCACTCCTCTTTCATGGCAAAATTATCGCTTCGAATCTACTCAAATGAAAATAATTATTTTGACCAAATTGTTTAGTCGATATGTAAATTTTAGATTTGATTTTTGGTTTATTTTAGTGAAAAAATATATTTTAACTAATTATTAAGCCATAGATTTGTGGCTATGACTAAGCCCCACTACTGGATCATCCTGAATCATGGTCCGTGAGTGGATCTCGTAATTGGGCCAACAATAAAAGTTATTATTTCAAGGTTTAATCAGGCCCATGATAGTTGTGAGCTGTAGTGCTGTACATTGAAGTAAGCCCAACTACTAGATGATCCTCATTCCTGACTCATGAGTCATGACCATGGTCCATGAGTGAATTACAAAAGCATCAATGATTGGGCCAACTACTGAAGCTTCTTGATTCATGATGAATGGATCACATTGTTTCGTCAGTGCTGTGTGGTCATCAAGTACTTCTAACGGTTCAATTCCCTGCAAGGTCAAAACCAAAAATGGCTTCTAAATTCACAGAATCAACAATACCGAAAGGCAGAGATGAAGCATATGTGGCAGCAATGCCATGAAGAGCTGCAAAGGGACCAGCCCAATTGGTTATGTCTGCTACTTCAGGTACCATGTATGGTGATGGGTTTTGATGAGCATTAGCTTGAAATATTCGTCAAATTCGTGTAGAAGTATTATCTTAAACCTTTTCGTTTTTCTTTGTAGGCCATTGTTTTTTATTTTCAGCCCAAAGATCCGGAAAATATATATACTGCACTTACAATTCTATCTGACCAAGCAATACCTAGCTGTCAAGATTATAGCCGTTGCTACCCTATATTTGCCATGCCCTTGTCAATGAATAATATAATGCCACAATTTTATTTTTCTGGAAAGATTTTTGGTACTTCTTGCATAGCAAACTTATTCTTCATAATTACTTACAGCTCAGCTTATATTTTGTGACTTGGAAGGAAAGGACTGGTTGAGCACCTAATTGGTGAGAAGCAATAGTAGTTCAGAGATAAATCATCAACTTCCAAGCTACTCTGAGTATTAGAATGTTTTCTTTCATAGCTCTAAGAGTATGTGGATGGCATTGTTCCATTGGAAACTTGGCGTGTAGCTAAATGATATTACGAGAGACTGAGGCTTGCCAAGTTTGAACACATGTTTATCTCCATGATCGGCACGAGCTTAGCTTGGAGTATAGATGTTATAGGCAGTCTCGATAGTAAGTCGACTGCAACTTCACGTGGAAGAGTCTCCATGACCATGATGGTTATGGCTCTGTATAACTTGCACGGTCTTGGCTCCCCTGTAGTTCCACAAATTAATCCCAAAGCGAAAAACAAGCAACCAAACATTAGTTTGTAAAAGAAATTCCTCTTTACTGCTCTGATCAAACAAATCTTTTCGCAGTCGATTCTATCCACTTGAGAGCAAAACCCAATGAATCCATGGAATCAAAACCCTTTTTTTAATCCTTTTATACAATCAATGCTATGATTTTTAACTTTTGCTTTGCTGTTGAGTTTGGCAGAAACAGGTTGTTCGCGGACAAAAAAGAAAATATTTTGTGGATGTGGGAACAAGCACGCATTACGCATTTTTCACGCAGTCAAAATGTCAACGATTTTTAAGGTTGTTGGGAAGCACCAAACCATGATGTGTACAAAATAAATGGTGAGGATTAAAGGCTCACCATCCAATGGTTCATAATTTTTTAATTTTATTTTATAATATTTTCTCTCTCTATCATTATCTCTTTATCCTCTCTTTCACGAGAAGATTTCACATGTGGCATGATTTATTTTAAAAAATTTATATGTTTAAATACGAATTTTCTTTTTCTTTAAGCACAATTCCCAAATCTCAGAGCTTTTCTCAATCCGGGGTGTTCATGGGTTGGGTCGGGTCGGGTCGGTTTTGACTAAATAATTTGTCCGACTCGATCTAGTATGGATTATATATTTACAATCCTTAATTGATCCTAGTCTAATATGGGTCGGGTCGGATCGGAGTAATCGGATTGTCGTGTAGGGTTGGGTTGATTAGGGATTAACCCGCATACATTTCAATTAATTATATATTTCATATTCACTCATTGAGTCATTGGTACAACAAATAATTAAATACTATTAACTAATTAATAGCATGCATCAAACAGTTGAAGCTCTACAATTCGTAAAATATAAAGATATTGGTGAGTGTTTAGTGACTTTAGTAGTAGTCTAGCTATCTACTTCTAGATTTATAAAATATAATTAAATTCATTAATATTAATAGGGTGGGGTCGGGTATATATGAGTCGGATTTATACTAAACCAATAATCGACCCATTTATAAAATGGGTTATATTTTTATACCTGTACTAGAACTGTTACATTGTGGGTTGGGGTCAAGTTTTGTCGAGTTGGGTCGCGTTGTCGGGTTGATTACGGGTTTTGTACAGGCCTAATTCCTTCAATACAATCAAATATCCAGCTTTTGGTTTGAGGTTTTTTTTTTGGTGCCTTTTTATGACTGTGTGGTCGAGTGTATAAAGATCGAATATTCCATATCGACATGTCCTAACCGAATGATATATACCGGTAAAAGCTCCTCTCAACTACTAATAATATGTTTTCTCAAGTTTTTGTGTGTTGGGCCTAGTCCATTTCCAAGACTTGAGGAAGAACAAACATAAACTTGTAGGAGATGACAACAACCACCTTGATCAATGGACGAGCCACCACTCTCCTACAATCATAGATCATAAAGAATGTTAGTTAATCCCTATTAATTGTTGTCTGTTTTTCATTTTTTGAAAGAGGGGAGGGTCAGTGCAATGTATTTATCGGTGCACTTTATTACCGTAGATTGAAAATAAAGAGAGAAACAACACATTTATTGAAGAATCCAAAAAGTTTGTTTAATGGTGCACCATCCCTCCCCTAAACCCCTTTGTGTTTAAGCTTGTTGCAAGGGATATTAATCCCGTGTTTACATAATTGTTGCGTGAATTAAAGCCCCGAGTCTTACTAATTATAATTTTCCCCTTGATTAAGTTATGTAAAAAATTAAATTTGTATGTGTTTTAGAATAGAAGAGCATTATCAACTTTAATATGAGTTTAGAGAAGAATGAGTAAACTTTTGCACTGATTTTTAAGCATTCTGCTATCCTCCCCTCTTCTCCATTTAATCTGCATTACTAACGTTGATTTGGTTTCACCTACCAAATTGTCTCTTGGAAAAAGATGAGTTTTTTTCTAATATACCATTCATACACCTTTTATTTCCCATTCTACCATCTTATATCAAATAATTCCCAATATACCATTCCATGCCTACATGGCATTTCAAATCATACCAAGCCAAACTACTTTTTCTACCATGGCATGATAAGCACGTGAAAGACAGTTGTTAACTTTAAAGGCACATGAAATATTTAATTAAAATATAAAATTTTAAAGTTGTTTGCTTTGACTTTTTGGGATTGATGAATCTGAATCTGCATGTAAAGTCTTTTTGAGACAGTTGTCACGTGCTCCATCACAGATCAGATAAAAATAAAAACATTAGCCGTGTCATCTAAAAATAAAACTTTGCACTTTAAAAATCAATTGGCATGACTCTTAAATTTATATATAGCATCAAAGTTTCTACTAGTTTTTATTAGGACAAGACCTCCTAGTGTGTCCTACAGTGTGATAAAGACCACAATGATGGGGTCTGCGAGCACCATCTCTAGCATCCATCTCATTGTGAAGACGAGTGGACTGAGGCCGACCTTTCTTACTCCTCCGTAAACTAGGATCTGGAACAATAACTGGGCCATAGTAAGTGGGCCAAGTTGACCGGTCTGATACTGGGAAAAACATCGGAGCCCAAGTATTGATATAACTCTGCATGGAATAAAATTCGTCCACGAACTGAGACCGATTAATTCTTCGAGCAGCACATACAACAATGATACTGAGACTGTTGCCCAAACTCGTAGTGATGCTCATCATCATCATTCTCCAAGATCTCATCCTCTTCTTCGGAATCGTCAGATCGAAGATTATTGTGGCTGAAAGTATCAGCACTAAGAGCAAATATATCCTCTTGGGATATCAAATTCGGAATTATATTGAGATCCATATTTAACGCAGTTGAGACAGAGTTGAGATAAATATGAGAGAGAGAGAGAGGGGGGGGGGGAGTTCAGATAAAAACTCAAGAGAGAGAGAGAGTTCAGATAAAAACTAGTAGAAACTTTGATGTTATATATAAATTTAAGAGTCATGCCAGTTGATTTTTAAAATGCAAAATTTTATCTGATCTGTGATAGAGCACGTGACAACTGTCTCAAAAAGACTTTACATGCAGATTCAGATTCATCAATCCCAAAAAGTCAAAGTTGACAACTTTAAGATCTTATATTTTAATTAAACATTTCACGTGCTTTTAAAGTTAACAACCGTCTTTCACGTGCTTATCATGCCATGGTAGAAAAAGTAGTTTGGTTTGGTATGGTTTGAAATGCCATGTAGGCATGGAATGATATATTGGGAATTATTTGATATAAGATGGTAGAATGAGAAATAAAAGGTGTACGGACGGTATATTAGAAAAAAAACTCGAAAAAAATGAAGTTGTAATCAATACCAACCAGATTGTTTAGTCCGAAAAACAGGACCACTAGTTTTTTATTTTTTCCTTTTAAATGAAGAGAGATGGAACACGTGCAAAACCAAAAAGATCAAAGGCTATGTTACTACGGCATTGCCTGTGGTTCACACATTTTTTGGCCGGTGGATGTTTGGTTGTGAAAAGTACAACACAGGGAAGTTATGTTGTTATGGGATCCATCATCAAACAATTATTTTGGGAAGAAAAAAAAATAAAGCTGGGATGAAGGGCTCAAGTTCACAAATTCAAACCTAATTGACTAATTCTATATTGAAAATCTAGGTTGATAATAAAAGGGTTTGTTCTCCCTTGTAAATTAGAGTGATAATATATGAGATCTTATCAATGGATCCCAACATCAATCTACACCGTCCAAACCCAAGTTCTATTTTGAAGTAGCATGCATTGCCTCAAATGTTTAGATTGTTTTTGCTTTGTCGCTTCTGGTTTACTGTTCCTTCAATATGCAAATGCAGAAGTTTCTAGAGGAGATGAAGATCAAAGGCAGGCGATGAGAATGCAGAAATTGGAGATGAATTCAGACTTTATTGAATTATCAAGTTCACGACAAAAAGTGTCTCTCACGCATTCAAATTCACAATTATACAGACTTTGTGTTTACAGCAGCTGATGTTGAACGACTAGCTAATCTTGAATGACTAAGTAAAATAAAGTACATGCTAAACAGAAAAGAAGTAGCATCCACTAGTAACTTGATTCACCAGTCAATGAGTGTGTCATTCCAATCTAGACTACCCACATGACCTGTCAGAAACCAATTTGGCAAGCCTTGATGGGGAAGATCCTTGAAAGTTCTGCGTATTGGGTGATAAGAAACAAGAGCCCTGCATTTATACTCCAGCAAGATCTCTCCATTCATCAATAGGCATAAAACCCTAACATGTGAACTCTTCAAAAAGAGTTTTGAAAGTATGAAAGATATATCTACATCTTGTTCCAATCCTCTTGGAACATAAGTTTTTGTTCCGTCAATGTAGAAATCCTTCACCCATGACTCCTTCACATCATATTTCTTCATAACCCAAATCTCCAATTTTCCATCTAAGCCCAACACAGACGCAGAAAGACAATCCCCAAGAACCACCAGGTGAAACCCACATCGATCCAGGCTCCCACATGCTGGTGTCGGTACAATTCGGAACTGCTCCTCTGCTACGTCAAAGGATATGATCCTCATGCCATGGTTGTCTCTGTGAGGCCTAGTGACCAAATGAAGCCTTCCCAGAAACAAGACCTGAAATGAAGGCTGAATGAGATTGTAAGGCAACTGTCCTAAACTCCTCCAGGAATTGCAACCCAAAGTCAAAATTTGAACTTCTGATTGCTGCCTAGAGAATCTCCGGCGAGCAAATATGCCTGGACTAGATCTGTTATAGTAACTTATCCTAATAACCTTGAAGTCTCTTGTCATTGGATGGAAACCAAACCCCAGTGTCACATCTTGATTATGATACACAGCAGACGCCGGAAGCTCTTTGTGGAAATTTGTATGAGGATTGTGAACATAGATTGTATTCTTGTAGATCGAATCACAGAAGCACAAAAACCCATTACAGCAACCTACCACATCAAATTCTGGCATCGTGGGTAAATCTATTCCACTTACAATCTCAATGTTTTCATAAGAGAATTTTACGGTACGAAGTTGGTTCCGGATGGGATGGTCGGAGTGAAGGATGAGACAGTGGTTGTCTTCTGCCGTACAAGAGAAATGCATACGAATAAGAAGTGGGTCTTGTACCAAATCTCTCCATGATCGGCACACGAGCTTAGCTTGGAGTATTGATGTTATAGGCAGTCTCGATAGTATGTCGACTGCAACTTCACGTGGAAGACTCTCCATGATGGTTATGGCTCTGTATAACTTGCTCGGTCTTGGCGTTCCACAAATTGCCTCAAATTAGTCCCCAAACGAAAATTTAAAAAAGGATGATTATCAATCTCCAAATTACCTTAATTTAATTGGGGATTAGTGTGTAAAAGGAATACCTTTTTTATTGCTCTGATAGAACAAATCTTGACGCCGTCGATTCTATCCACTTGAGAGCAAAACCCAGTGAAGCCATGCGCTGTCTTTCTCCCCTGAAAACCAGTTTTTTTAATCTTCTTATACAATCAATGGTCTGATTGTTAAATTGTTCTTCGCTGTTGAGTTTGGCAGAACCAGGCTGTTCACGGGGAAAATAAATAGAGAGGAAAAGAAACGGACCACGCTTTATCATACAGATAATTCGATACTAGGCGTTGATGTATGTACATATATGTGGGCATGCCATCGTCTGCTGTGATTAAGTCAACGATTCACACATTTTCACATGCTGTGTCAACAGTCAGATGTCAATGATTTTTAACTCTTTTTTTTCTTTCTTTTCCGTCGTACATTTTGAAGGTTTTTTACTTTTTTTTTTTATAGACAGTAGTGACTCCGTTAGTTTATTTTGTATGATAAAATAGTGCTTATTTTAATGGTAGTTTACACTGGAAATTTAGAGAAACATATACGATGCTAATCACGTTAAGAATCACTTACAAGTATGCATAAATGAAATATCCGTAAGAGCGATGCATAAATCTAATCCGAATAAGTCGTTGAAGTATAATTGCTCTAGACCTAAAGACTCATGAATCAAAATCATTATCAACTTCGAGATGTTGATCAGAAGCAAGAGTCCTTTTGGAAGGATAAAAGTTGTGATTTTCTTCCCCAACTCTGCAAACTTATCAATAAATATTTTGGGATCTACTTTCCCCGAGGCAATCACCATGAATTTTGTTCAACTTCTTCTCAGCTTTCTTTGGACATGCTGCACAGCATCTCACACTCACTTTCAAAATAACTCTAGCGAGGAAGATTAATTAATAACAACATTTATAAATATACAAATATATAGGAGTACCGGGACAGAAGCTTGATGGTTGTCCATGGAAGTTTTGTCGAAACCCTCAAAACTAAAAGCAATAGAGTGGATCCTTCTTTTGAGAAAATAAAAGAAAAATGACAGATATATAAATTGTCTTCAATTTCCATGATTAATTAGACGAGTAATTTTCAACAAAAACAAAGAAAAAAATGGAAACATTATAGTGGCCATAATTTTGGCATGAATTAACGCCCTAAGTCTATCCAATTATAAATTTCCCTTGATTAAGATTAATCATACATTACTAATATTGATTGATTTGGTTTCACCTGCTAAATTGTCTCTAGAAAAAGAAAATTAATCCAAATGGGTGATAATGATTCTCTAGATAAACCCAAAACTTTTGGCCAATAAAAGATGATTACTATTTTTGTCTCAATTGCATAAAGAGATGCATTCACTTACTAAATTTAGTGGTGTTTCTTCAACTAAAAAAAGAGTATAATTGGGCAACTTTGTCGGCATGTTGGGCTTGACATGGGCCCACAAACATGGACCATATATATTTTATATATATATATATATGTTTTGTGATAAAGACTCGCCACCACCACAACCAACTTGCCTCCCCCAGTCTAAATCAATAAATACCCACACCCACACCCGCATAGAGAAAAAGCTTTACTTGTAAAATCCTCGGCCGGTTCACTTTCAAAAACAACTCTTGATCAGATGTGGCGGATTTCGTTGGCAATTTTGAGGCAGAATATGAAGAAGAGTCCTCGGATAGCCGATGAGAGCATGTTGGATCATCGTCATGTGAACAATAATAGTAGATCGAGAGAAAGGTTATCGGTGTTGTCGTCGATCTTTCGTGCTCCATTTACGATGCTCTCTTGCTTCTTCCCCTCAAAACCTCATGTCAGTGGTGCTGACAGGGCGTGGGTGTCAGGGGAGTATGTTCAGATTTCAGAAATGAATCATATTATGGTGAGTGATAGTATGCGTTATGCGATCTTGATGTAGAGAGAGAGAGATCATGTATATATAAACAATCAATGGCCATGCATTTCAAGACTTTCAATTTTGTTTATGTATATGTATATGTATATGTATACTTTTGGTTAGATTGGTTTCTCTGTTCCACTCCTGTCTTTTTTTTCAAAATAAAAAAATAAAAATTGGGCAATGAACTGCGTCTTGATGAACCGCCGTGCAGTCCAATTAGACCGCCCAGCCCTTTTTAGTTATTGATACAAAAAAAGGAGGGAATAATCCAAAACAAACAAGAACGACTACTCAATTATCCGTGTAACACTTTAGATTAAGAGACCCCAATGCTATATTCCTTTAAAATATCAGTAACTTCTATTGGGGCCGTTGAAACACCCGAACTCCCCTCTCATGAGTGAAAGCCACGTTAACAAGACTATCCGCCCCACGATTACGTTCCCGATAAACATGACAAACCTTTATCATCCGGCCCCTTTTTAACGACTCACAACACCCATGCACCAGATTAGAGGGGCGGATGGGCTGGACACAAAAAGAAAATATATTCCGTTCGTTCCATTTTAATTGTTCCTTTTCACTTTTTCACACAGTTTAAAAAAATATTTAATTTTATTTCATTTTGACGTTTATACCACTATTTATAATGACAAATACTTTGACATTATAATTAATGTGCATGGTTATTGAGCTTTTTAAGTTAAGGGTAAATAAGGAAAAAATGAGAAAAAATAGCTTTTATTAATTGAAATGGACATGCATTTTGAGACATCCCAAAAAAAAATAAATTAAAATGAAACGGAGGCAGTATAAAAATTAGGATTTTTAGTTTTCAAGAAGCACCGACGCTAATTCTAACTGGTGTAGTGTCTATAGATATACTTAAGGGCATGACTGTACGTTTTGCTTTTCTTAATTGTTGTTGTCTATACATAGTTCCATTGGCAAAAGATAATTATATATATTATACTACTCCAAGAATAAATATGGATTTAATCTATCAAGTTATAGGAATAAATTCCAATAAAGCTTTAACATAGATACAAGCCTCCTCTACTTTATCAGACACCAACCACATACATACACACACATATATATATACACACTTTATTGACACATATAATTGATAAATCGAATCCCATGATCAAAACCCACCATAATTTGCACTCTTAGAAATCAGATTCTCTCATAAATTGAACTCGGTCTGTTGTTCTTTAGAGTAGTGAATTACAATCTAGCATTCCAATGTGTTAAGATTTATAGATCTCAAATCGGGTTAAAGATATACAATATTTTATAGATTCAATCAATTTCAATTCATGTGAAAGATCATTTTAGAGAGGAGATCGAACATTACTTTTATAAGTTATTTGAGTTGAATTTATAATATATTATTGGAACATATACTCGATCCTAAGATCTTTCCGATCTCGTTCGAATCATTTAATGAGTTTTGTTAACCCACAAACGAGGGACATCTCAATTCCGTATGATAGAGGACTCTAACCCATTTGAGCCACCTTGAGCATAACCGAGGTTACAGGAAATTGGAAGAAGAATGTTCTAGTAATCGGACCATAGGGCATGGGTTTTTGTATGTCCATATGTAGTGGGAAATGAAATTGGAGTCAACCCATACGCACTTGTGGTGATGATTAATTTTCAATACTCTATATATATCTCTCTCTTATTACAACCAATTTTAAGATTAACAGTGACTTGCACTTGAGAATGAAGTGTCTTGTCTCGATGGTACAGCACAAGATCATTCAAATCATTTGACAAGAGTTAATGGGTCTATTATGTGTGTGTGTGTGTGTGTGTGTGGTGGGATGATCAGTAGCGGACTCATCCTGATATTCTAACATATAATTCTCTTCATA
Organism: Euonymus europaeus; assembly: GCA_963580455.1. Lineage (NCBI taxonomy): Eukaryota > Viridiplantae > Streptophyta > Magnoliopsida > Celastrales > Celastraceae > Euonymus > Euonymus europaeus. The sequence goes on from OY756964.1 coordinate 3,643,601, forward strand.
TTAAGGTCTAAAATAAGATTCCAATTTTGAGGTTATTTTTAGGGTTCAAATTTTAAAAAAAAAAATTGGGAAAAAAATTTATTTGTATTTTGATCGATTTTACAAATCAAGTTATATTTTTTTTATTCGAAACAAAAATTAAATACACCCTGAAAAATGTATGAAATACCTTTTGTTTTATATCAAAGAAATTCATAATTATCATTCACTTTTCATGTTTAAATTGATTTCTATTTCGAACAAAAATGTATTAATGAATTCGTAACACTGATCAACATACAAATATAAAAATTCTAAATTTTAAAAATTATTTTGAACCTCAAAAATTAGGACAAATTAATGCTAATATAAAATTAATTAAGGCTTACCCTAATCACTTACAATTGGTTTAAATAAGCTTTTTTAATCAATCTTTTGAGTGGAAAAAAAAAGTTATAATAACCATCGTTCAAAAGCCCAAAAGGAAGGATTCAATTCAATCACTAACGAGGGAAAATTACATGCACCTATAATCAATCTTTTTTGGAAGTGCTTTCATCTCACAATGTTTTGCTTAATTAATGAACACGATTAGGAAGTGCCTATCCTGGTTTTTTTTATTTATTAATTATTTACTTTTTACTTTTCACTTTATATTAAAACCGGAAGATGAGAAGGAATAAATTGTGGCTATTCCACTCACCACTCACCTTTAGTTTTATTTGTTTGGAAACTCTCTTTTTCTTTTTAGTTTTTGAAAACGATTTTAAATTTAAGTCTATGAGAGCGACTCAAGTTTACAATTTTACATAGCGGACATTAAAAAGTCCAAAGAAACTTCATGGGCCTAATTTGGTTTCTAGCAACAGCCCATTCACGAAGCCCGGCTCAAGCCAGTGACGCCGTAATTTTTTGGGCCCTAAGATTTGACCCGATTAAGGGTAGGCCTGCACACCGGGCCAAGTTCCAGTCTATCGGACCGGGTTTGATCAGACCCTGTCACTTCACATAGATAATAAACCCAGTCCGATAGCCATGTATTAAGGTCTCGGTTACCAAATTTCAGGTCAACCGAGTCAGATCTTTGCTTCTCTGCTGCGACAGAAGGCACGCCCCAAGCTAGTTTTGCCGAGTGAGTCTAAATAGGTTTTGGTAACTTGGGGTGCACAAAGGTCAGGACGTGTTTGGTTTGTCATCATACATCATCCAATCCATATATAAAGGTTCGGGTTGGAGGAAACTCAACCTATAACCAACTTCATTTAAGTTTGGGTTGGGTTGGGTACTTGGGTCGGGTGAACACTAATATGTATATTCACATTGGAATATCAAAACATTCACAAAATCACCACAGTGCACTAATCTATATATTTACCATAGTGCATAACATAAAATTAATACAATAACATTCAAATGGCAAATTTCAAAGTACAATATAAAATTAATACAATAACAGTGGAGAATGGGCCTTGATAGTGAGAGTGTGGGTTGTGTGGCTGTGTCGGGCTCTAAGCCAGTAATCCTCTAAGAGATTGAAGACTAGGAGAATGGGGATCATGGGACTGTAGCTCATACTTATAACATACATATCACATGTCTTTGTAGGAGGGATCTTAAAGTAAAAAAAAAACAACATAATTTAATTAGGTAAGATTGAGTTAGGTTAATATGAATCGAGTTTAACAAAATCATATAACCGACCCATTTGTCAAATGGGTTATCTTTTCTTACCAATATCTGAACTGAACAACTCGGATGTGGGCTGGATTTTCATGCATTGGGAAGGGTTTATGGGTTGAGTTAGGTTTAAAATGGGTTTTGTGCACCCCTACTGGCAACTTCTGCATGGCTGAGCTTGAATCAGGTCGCATGGAGTCATGGATTTTAAAACTTCTTTCCTACCCGTCACGTCGAGCTTTTGGGTTCTTTCAATTGTCTGATTTGCTTGTTTGCTTCAACTTCGATTAAAAGTTTACCTCTGCAATACAATTACTGGCCAGTTTGTTAATAGCCCTTCCAATGCAAAGAATCAAAAAAGGGTTGGTATGTTGGTTCAAGCTGTTCATGGGTTTGGCTTCAACCCAGAATGTAATCTGTCACTCCTGACACAATGCGTAACCAAAGAAAACATAAAAACAATGTCATATTGGAAATTTCCCGGCCTTCTGACCGTGCTAGGGTTGAAAATGGTACCTTGTAATAATAGTTGAGGGACGAAATTAGACAAAATGATAGTCTAAAGACGACAATAAAACTAATGATATAATCTATATTTTTTCTCAGACCGTTAAAAAAGTTACATTAACAATTAGAACATCTGTATACTAACAGTGGAAACAATAATCCTCCTATCATTGGGTTCCTCCAAGTCAGACAAAGGCATCGGTCCAGTCCGATCTTATAGATGCCCCCGCAATTGTTAATTTATAAAGGTACAAGCAACGAGAATTCATCTTCTCAGAATACTGCATTTGGGTTAACTGGATTGGCATGAACAGCCATGTCAAGGCAACTACCATCAATCTCATTCAACCTAGTTCCTGATTCACCATTGCATTGCTCATCTAACCCAGCCTTTGAACCTGTATTTGAATGAACGGCCATATCAAGATCAGAAGCATCATTCACTTCGGATGAAGCTGACTTGACATTGTGTTTCCCATTTGATTTGCATTCATAAACCATGCAAGGGTGAGGCACCATGTTAAAGTTTGCAACACCACTTTGTTCTAACTTCTTACTCTTACTCTTGATTTGTTGTTTTGATTCAGCATAGACAATGCGATCAGTGTGGCTAACAACCGTATCAAGACAATTAGTGAAACTTTCCATAAGTTTTGTGCCTGACTCACCTCTATTGTTGGTGTCCGAGATAGATGGGTTGTGGGTCACTCTCCCTGCAGGAGGCGAGTCATGATCATGCTGTCCCTCGTAAGTGGTTATCACGAGTGCTGGGTCATGAGCTGCCCTCTCTATATGTTTCTTTGCCGGACAACCATAAGTTGAGCACCTATAGTAACTCCTACAAAATGAGAAAAGCATAATACTGAATCAAATTGAGAATAATACTATAGAGCTAATATAGCAAGTTAAGGAAATAGAATTCAGCTTGATGGACCAGCTGTATGAGAGACAAAACTAAAATCTAAGGAAATATCAACCAAAATGCAAACATACCCATACAAATGCCAAAGAAGATTAGCGCCTACTCTTGAATATGTACATTAACATCAATATTTACCTTGGGTTTGGATTGCCTTTCACTAATTTCTGCCCATACTTGCGCCATCGATAACCATCATTTATGATATCTACTTCACTTAAAGTTTGGACAACCCTACGTGGTCCACTAGTTGGTTTATCCACCAGAGTTGCATCACCTTTACGATTCCCTTTCTTCCTGCTAGATATACATTGTAACATTGATAAGCTAAAAAAAAGAGTTAGAATTGACGGTTTAAGAGGAACAAACCCAAGGAGCGAGTTTTCTAACATACGTTCGTTTTGCACCTGGAGTGTCACCAGTATCAACCTCAAATCTTGTCCTGTTTGAATCCGAAGGTGTACCTTTCACGTCATCATTTGATGCAACAGTAGAAAGTTGAGGAGTATTTGCTGGCTCAATCTCACGAGGTTTCTGGCTGTCTACATCGCATAATTACTCTCCATATATGAGAGCGCAAAATGATTGAATAAACCATCAATGCTGAGAGAAAACAAGATAGAAAGTATAAGACTACCTTCTTACCTTCCATGCCAGACAAAGAGGGGTCATCTCTTTTTTCTTCAACTGACAAAACAACTCCACCATCCACAGGGAGGTTGTCTCGAGGTTTAGAATGATCATGACGACCAAAGGAAATGGTATGTATAATCTGTCCATCATGAGAAATCTCCAATTGCTTTTTCACTAGGCACTTTGGATGTGTGCATTTGTAATAGCTCCTTATAAGCTCATTCCCCTTGACAACTTTCTGCCCACATTTAACATGTTTCTGCCCATATTTTCGCCAGTGATATCCATCCTCTGACACTTTCTCACGTATAATAGGTGGAGTACTACCTTGTTGTTTAGATTGCAAAGCAATGGAATCCCCATCAGGGGATTCTGAAACTTTCTTGGGTATGGCAGAAATGCTGCCTTCTTGATCAATCCGCAATATATGGATCCCAGCACCAGGCTCTTGTGATGCTTTCTCAGTTATAGTGTGGGCAGCCCTTCCTTCTAGGTTAGATTGTGATGCATGAATACCACTTTCAGAAATATCTTGTGATATGTTAGTCACATCATCAAGTATCGGCTCCGAAGCATCTGGATCCCCTACTTGGAGCAAATCATCAGAAGCAACTTCATTTCGCGTTTCTCCTGAAGAAACCATGTGAACTGATGCACTTCTATCAAAAATTGGATCTGGATCAATTCAAGAAGCATTACTGCAATTAACCATAGTTCTGGACAAATGTCATGTATTTTGGTTGTTTAAGCCTGGGGAGCATTCATAAAGCTTAGATCAATGACAGTACAAACTGCTAACCAGAAATGAGTCAAATGACTTATTTAGCAGATAATTGAGTAAGTGAGATATATATTTAATGCAACCCAAACAAGCAATTTGGATTCATACAACAAAATTCTGAAGATTCTCAATTCAATTGATTGTTTTATGTAAATTTGCTAATTCAGGTATGATATAAGAAAAAACAATATAAACAAATATCCGCAGAAGCAAGAGAAATCAAAAATAGTATCAAAATTCCCTTTTTATTCTTGTTTGAGAAGTCAAACCCAATGTTCCAGTAGCAACAACACAAAATTTCCAAGTTTAACTCAATTAATTGCATCTGTTCAAACTGTTCATGTAAAACAAGTACAGGCAAACTGCTTAGAAGGTTTAAAAGGAAACATCAAAGGCGCTCTAATTCTAAAATGCAAGTTTCAAAGATTTACTCAATATTGCTTTTGGAGCAGTTAAAGAACAAAAAATCTCAAAGTGCAGAAAGGAGCTACCTAAAAACTTCATTAAATGATATTTAATTCGACAATTAGGCATATCTGAATTACGACCCGAGTTGTCAACTCACTAATTATTAAGTTATAGCCCGTATAATTACAAATATATTTTCAAAAAATAAAAAATAAATTTATCTCTTGTTTGGTTGCCAGAAAAATGAAGGAAACAAAGCATAGTAAAGTAGGTATGAAAAAGAAACAGTGGAATTAAGGGCAGGAGAGCTTCGGATCGAGGAATTCTTTGCTTCCACATACTCTAGACAAGTAAAAAAAAGCCTCAAAACCCCAATTTGCTATCGTTTCTGATGATTACTAGGTAAGCAAACAGTTACATAGAAATTTAGAGCTCATAGCTACCTATCTTCCACAAAATTCAAATCAATTTCACCCACTCTAACATATAAACCAGACTCTGTAAAAATTAAACATAAGATAAAAACAATTACGTCAAATAAATGTGAAGACAAATTTACAAATCACTCAGCTCATGATGAAATACCTCTTCACGTGAAAAACCCTAGTTCTTAGTTGGCTCTACCAAGGCGGGTCGGGATTGGAGCCAGCGAGTCGAACACAGAGTCAGAGTTTACCGTCGAGGGTGTAGGTCGTCCAATCCATAACTGAACTCGTCGAAGATGAAAGGAGTGGGAGAGGGAGAGGTCGGCTTATGATTGGCTGAGAAAATATCGTGTGTCGTTAGATTGCAACAACAGGGACAGGATACCTGCTCAAACTCTTTCCTTGTGAGCCGTTCGATTGTATTGGCGTTGGACCTGCTCAAACACTCATGGTCCATAGACTTCGCATCTTATTTGTCTGGAGTGCTTTATTGAGATCTCATTTTTTCCAAGTACACTTTAGTCTTATATTTATAATATACATCCAATGTTTTAAAAAAAAAACAAATAAGTATCTCAACCGTTAGTAAATATTTTTTATTATAAAAAAATAACTTCACGATGCTCATTTTTTTCATCTATTCGAATTGATGATTTGATTCCTCAACCTACAATAATACAATTGAGAAATTATTTATTTTATTCAATCAATTCAACTTTACAAATAAAAAAAATCTAATAGTGCTAGATCGATGCAATCTCATAAATTAAAAAAAAATGCACCACAAATTCTATAAACTCACAACGATGATCAAACAGATTATAGACATTTAATTAGAATATTGCTCATTTATTAACAAAATATCTCAACAGAAGAAATGACAAGTCCTCGACTTCATCTAGTTGGAATTGGATACAATAAACAACAAAAATGATGGTGTAGGTTGGTATAGCGTGCTCAGCTCACAGTTTCTTGCATTATTTTTCGGAAAACAGGGAAGGGAGACACCCAAAAAATAACACCAACTACTCTACCATCAACATAGATATGGGCAGACTCAATCCCATAATATCTTCCCATAACGACCTTAACACTTGAACAGGCTGATGAACAATGGTGACACCCCTGTCATAAAGAAGAGTTTCTTGCATTATTGACCAAAGCCGAACTGTAATAATCATATATCTTGAAAAATGAAACGTCCAAACTAAGTTGACCTATAATGCACTTGAAAAATAGTGGGTTCAAAGGGAAAAGCCTGACCCACTTCAACCCAATCTTCCTTGGGCTTGAGCCCACGAACTGCAATTATTTGCTGCACATAAATATTGCCAGGCCCATTTTATGAACAGTTTCCGTAAGGCCTACGCTTCGCTGGTTTTCATTCGAGTATTCGACGCTGCATCAGAGACCAATGGGTTGTTCGCCGCCTGTTGGATTAAACGGATGATAATAAACCACGTGTTTTCTTCTTTTAAACGAGATTGAATTGTCTGCCTATGTAGGACAACGAGAATACGGCTGTAATTTTGCGCGTAACCACGATACGGCCTGAACTCCTAGATCAAACCCTAACTTCGACACAAATCACAAATTTGATCTCGGAGGGCTGAAATTCTACACTCCCTTTCAATTATTCAATATTTTCTTCTGGTTTGGTGTAACCCTAGCCCTAATTACGCGATGCTTCTCTCTCCTGGCCATTCACCTCGCCACCTCTCATCACCTTCGCCGTCGTTGCCAGCGACACCGTCTTCTTCTTTTCCAGACCATGCGCTCTCGAAATCTAATGATTTATCTGCAGTTACACCCACAAACCCTAGAAAGAAAGAGACGGTGCTGGATGAGGACTCTTACGTGGCGGCAATCGAGAAGATTATCGAGCGCGACTTCTTCCCTGACATATCGAAGCTCAGAGACCGGCTCGACTGGCTAGAGGCCGTGAAAACGGGTGATCCGATGCAGATTCGGGATGCGCAGTTGAAGATCATGGAGCGTCGTGGCAAGAAGGTAAATGATCTTAACTCGGGGGCTCGAACCCAGTCACAAACCCCTGGTTCTACTTTTATGAGAAATTTCACTACTCCTGATGAATTCGGTAAAACCCCAAGAACCCCGGGTGTTCAGAAAAGTGAAACATCTGGTGGTGTAGATTCTGGTGACGGTAATGATGGTGTAGAGACTTCATTGTCGCTTGATGAGTTCTTTAGGAGATACACTAGTGAAGATAACGATAGTTTTTCAAAAATTTTGGAGAAGGTGAATAGGAAGAGGAAGGAGAGATATGACTATCTGACGGAGGGTGAAAAGGAGGATGTTAAATTACTTGAAAATGTAAAGAGGGATCGAATTACTGATGGCTATGGTACGTCAGATCAGCCTCCTAGTACTTTGGAAGGGTGGAATTACACAGCAAAGAACTTGTTGATGTACAATCCATCTGATCTGGGTGAGGCCCCATTGACTGAAGAGGAACGTGCTGTAAGATTGAAAGGTTTAACCAAAGAAATCAATCGATCAAACACACGTTTTCATGGCAAAATGCTGGACACTGGTCCTAAAGATGATGGGACAGTTGAAGTGCTTTATAACCCAGTTGCTGGTGCAACTCCCTTTCCTGTAGGCAGAGATGGTGATAAGGGTAAGAGGTATGATTTGGACGATTTTAGGAAGACACCCAACCAATTTTATGTGGAATCAGAGAAGAAAGGAGAACATGGGTATAGTTTTGTTAGAACACCTTCTCCCGCCCCTGGTGTTGATGGATCTCCATTCATTACTTGGGGAGAAATTGAAGGAACGCCATTGAGGTTGGATCCTGGGGATACACCTTTTGATATTGGTGGTAGTGGTGATGGACCACATTTTAAAATGCCAAATCCACCTGCAAGAGATGTGAAGGCTCATTCCTTGTCAAGGGATGCTGCGCGAAAGCTGAGACAAAGGTCGAAAATGTTTCAGAAACCACCATTGCCCTCACCTCTTAGAGGGGGGAGTGCCAGTCCAAGTGCACGGACTTTCTCTCCTGCTGCCCAGAAGTTGATGAGGAACGCCATCGCAAAATCATCGTCTTCTATTGATGAAACTCTTCGTGCCAGTTACCGAGGTGCTAGTCCTGGCTCAGGTACCCCAAAGAGTTTGAGAAGTTTGTCAAGGTTCGGAAGGGATGGAAGTATTGGTTCCAGTTCACCATCTGTAAGAGAGGGTTCTGACCCTTGCTAAAATAAATTTCTCTGTCATGATGCGCTGTATAATTAGACCATAGCTTTGTATTTCTTATGTTGTCACTCAATTAAACCTTTTTTAATGCGAGGACACATCTTTAGATTTTTCTGTTATCACTTTCCATTTTATGTTTAATTTGTCATTACTGTTATGAGTTTAGTGGCAATGGCCAATTCTTAATTTCTGTGATGATTATCTTTGTCCATTAACAGAGACTTTTCTTTTTCTATTTGTTTGAATTAGGGTTGGAAGGGGATTGATCTTTTATTTTTTTTTGGGCTTTTTGTTGGGAGGGCGGGAAGGAAGGTTTGATAAATGAGCTCTAAACGATTGAAATCATTTTTTAACTTTCAAGATTGCAATCTTTTGACCACGAATGACTCTTATGTTATTTGTTCTTGTGATATAGTGATTCCTGTATGCTTCTAGACCTCACTGCAGTGATTTTTTCGTTATTTGTTTCTTAAGAAAATTGGGGAATGGAATCAACTTGGAAGATTAATATATGCACGGAAATGTGCAGAAAGGGGTGGATAATTTTTTTTTCATACGCCTTGATGTTAATGTTTGGTGATGGATGGGCAAAATATATTTTTCAATTGATTGAGTTTGTCTAAATTGTGTTTGTGAAAATGAAAAAATAGTTGCGTATAAGCTAACGGATAAGATGGGTAGCGTATAAGCTATCAAATAATGAGCTGTTTGGATTAGCGTAAATTTTAATAGCTTATAAACTGTCAATTTACTATGAGGAGTATGTAAATTAATTTAATAATGAAATAAAAACTGTTGAATATGAGTCTTGTTGGAAAGAACTTTATGAGTTGAGTTCGAATATGTAATTTTTTCCAGAATCTAACATATATTTTGAGAGATAAAATGACAAATGTGTGAGAGAACGGGGACAATAAGAGAAATTGAGGAATTGTTTTTGGTATGTGATTGATGCGATTGATAATCAATGAAATTTAGCTTATAAGTTAACACACTCTAATCCAAACGGAGCCGTACAACTCCATGCATAAAAAATCAAATGAATATTTATGAAGTTTTGAACATTCTCTTTGGCCCTATTTGATGGAGGGGAAATCAGTTGTCAAATTTTCTGGGGTGCCAAGAAAATAAATAATATGAAGACGAGAAAAAGAAGTCCTCAGGTATGTGTCCGAATTCTTGTTTTCTTCTCCATGATAATTGAGATAGTGCTCATAATTTTGTTTTTCTCCATGATAATTGATCAGTGCCCATAGCAGTGTATCTTACTTATTTGGTAGCTACAGGGCACAAGTTTCATACCGGAGCCTTCGAATATTCAATTGATTTTTACATAGTCAAGATTCATTCGAGTTTCTTTCTGTAATCAAGTTCGAACCCAGCTGGGTTTGAAGATCGGCCGTTATGATAGACATGATTAGATTATTCAAAGTCCGGCTAGAGCTGTGCTTTTGAGTCTATGTTTGAATTGGGTTTTGTTGATTGCATAATTACTGACAACTGATTAAATATGGCTATTTAGTTTTTTTTTTTTTTACACTTTTTTTTTAGATTGAACTCACCTGAAGATCTAGTGTTTTTGTAATTGTTTCTACATCTCTCATGGTCACACATGATCTGCATTTTAATCCGAGATCCATGCTAGGTGAGTAAGAGGCACTTGACCCTTCTCACATTACAGTTATTAGCATCGCGTGTATCCATACTGGCACGAGCAATTAATACATACATGGAACTTCCAGACTTTCAACATGGTTACTGGTTACATGCTCCACGGGTCTCTCTTCACTCGCCGAAAAGCCAGCTTAGATTGCGTAGTAAAGAAGAAATTAACAGTTGAGGCGACGAGCATCATGTGAGCCAACCCTTTTCCTTCACTTTGCAGAAATGCCTGACCTTTTACCTGATGACCAGGCCGCCGCCCCCCCCTCCCGCTCGAAAGAGAGTGACAGCATTTGGTCTTGGATCTTTTCACGAGCTTCACATGGGCCTCTGCCCCTCCTGCCATGTATTGGATTATCAATTTGGAAGCAAAGGTCATCAAAAGCTTATTATTAGTCCATGAAATTTAATTAACGTGATTTTTCTCAAGAAATGCTAAATTAATAATGAATGACATGGCTCATGATAATAGTGCATGAATATGTATAAATCTCAAGTAGTTAGTAGTTCAGTTGATGAACTTGATCGTATTTAATCTCGAATTTAAACCTCAATCACTCTAACTTATTCAAAAAAAAAAAGTATGATGTGGGCTGCTTAATGCACAAGCAAATAATTTACCAAAATCTATTGCGAATTAAAAATTAAATACGTGCTTACTTTCAAAAAATGACACGTGCATGATGATCTTAAACGGCCAAGAAACAGTAATGCTCGTTATTGGGTGTGATTATCAAACACCTAATAAATCAATAACACATTGTTGTAATAAATTTGGGATAAAAATCACTCACACCTTTATCATTTTTGGCCAAGAAATCGTTGTAATGTTAGATACAAAGGTTTACGAATACGACGTCGTTTGGGAATTAGATCCTTCATAAACCGCGGCCACAAGTATAAATAGCGCCGTCTCTCAAGTCATTCATCGGTTCCCATATGATGGTATCTCTGTGAGTGTGAACACGACTCTCCTTTCTCTCTCTGCCTCTCTCAATTACAGTTTCTATTCGGTGATTGCGTCTATCTGTCTGTTACTTCTTTGAATCTTCGAATTCTTCAATCTCAAGGTGACCTAAAATCTCTGCTTTTTCTCTCGCACTATCTTCGAAATTTAAAATGGCAATTATTTGTTTCTTTTTTGTTTGTATGCAAGTTAAAACACGGTGATCGGATGAATGCCAAAACCATAATCGATGGACTGAGCATGATTGGTGCTTATATTTTGAGCTACAGTTCTTCATCTGTGGTTCTGATTTGTAACTGTGTGTCGTCTTGTTTTGTCCTTGTTCTTGTGAATTTGTACCGAAATTGAGAGCTAAAATTTGTTTAAGCTGGACATGCGAGTTGATTTTTTCTTGCTTGGATTAGCTTGAAGAGCTTTGTCTTTTCCTTGTTTGCACTTCTCTTGATTATTTTTTTCCTGCCGGATTTGGATAGTTCCGTGGATTTTCTAGTTTCTAATTTAAATTTCTTCAGCAAGTCAACTTCTGTTTTTACAATCAAAACTAGATGTGATAATATGATCTTCACACTTCTCTGTTTGACCGTTTCATTTTCCATGAGCTTTTTCCTTTTTGATTATTTTGGATCAAATTTAGCTTTCGTACATAATTCTATAGCTTGTTTGGTAATTAGTCATGCTTTATCTTTACTCAATTCACGACACATGATGTCCCTTGAATCAAAATGATGGTCTAATAACACTTCATTTTCAGTTTCAACGCGTACCATTTCGGATTACTTGTATTTGTTTTTTATTGTTTTGTGTCTGACAGACTAGTTTTATTAAATTATTCTCTTTCATGTATTGCAATTCGATGATTGGAATTTTAGACTTAGCTCAATCTGCTCCAGCTCTGAATTTGAAAATTTTCTACTGATTTTTCTGGTTGAAGTTAAATTTGAAATTTTAGCGTGAATTTCTTTTTTATGAACTTATTTGTTGAATTCTATACTGGCTTTCATAATTCTTGCACCAAGCTTTGTATCTATGGCTATGCAGCTCCTAAGTTTCTTTTTCCGTTTGACCTTTGAAGATGCCAGCTGCAAGTACCAATCTGTCTGATAGAGATGTAGAGCAATTCATTGAGATTGATCCTACAGGACGATTTGGGCGATACAACGATCTGCTCGGTTTTGGTGCCATCAAGAAGGTTTATAGGGCATTTGATCAGGAGGAGGGCATAGAAGTGGCTTGGAATCAAGTGAAATTGAGAAGTTTCAGTGAAGATCCAGTTCTTATTAATCGTCTTCACTCGGAGGTTCAGTTGCTGAGAAGTTTAAATAATAAGTATATAATTGTCTGCTACAGTGTATGGTTGGATGATGAGCATAACACGTTGAATTTTATTACTGAGGTGTGCACATCAGGAAACCTGAGAAATTATAGGAAGAAACATCGTCATGTGTCCATTAAGGCCTTGAAGAAGTGGTCAAAGCAGGTTCTTGAGGGGCTGGAGTATCTTCATACACATGAACCGTGTATTATTCACCGAGATCTCAATTGCAGTAACATCTTTGTCAATGGGAACACTGGCCAGGTAATTCTTTCTTTCTTCATATGAATGCTTTTCATGATCTATTTGTATGCAGAGCTGCCAGAGATTTTCTGCATGTTCTTGATTTGATCGATGCTATTGCTATTGACTGGTGCTTCCACATCTATTACTAAATTTACTCTGGCCTCATGATCTTACTTTCTGGCCAGCATTTTTGCAGTATAGTGATCCTTACGCACCCCTTGTCCAACCGTTGAAACGAAGTTATATGTTAGACTATTACTGTTTCCTATTTCCAGGAAGTAGCCTTAAGTGTCCAAAGGGAAACTCATATATCATCAGCTACCAGTGTGTCTATAATTCACTTGCTATCAAGAATCTGAGTTCACGGACCTATTTTCCAGTACTTTGAAGAATCTGAGTTTGTCGGGTTCAACCTTGTGTCCTCTGTTTTATAATAGTCTGAGTGTAAAACAGTAGATGCTTAGGATTTGAAATTCACATTTTTGTTTATTTTAATTATTGTCAAAACTTCAAGTGACTGAATGTGCAAAAACATAAATTTCACTTTTATAGGTGAAAATTGGTGATCTGGGATTGGCAGCAATCGTTGGAAGGAGTCATGCGGCACATTCAATTATTGGGACACCAGAGTATATGGCTCCAGAGTTGTACGAGGAAGATTATACTGAGATGGTGGACATTTACTCTTTTGGTATGTGCTTGCTTGAGATGGTGACAATGGAAATACCTTACAGCGAATGTGACAGTGTCGCCAAGATATACAAGAAGGTGACCACCGGAGTGCAGCCCAAAGCCTTAAATGAGGTGACAGATTCAGAATTGAAGGCGTTCATTGAGAAGTGCATCGCCCAGCCAAGGGCAAGACCTTCGGCCTCTGATCTTCTTGGGGACCCGTTCTTTTATGAGCTGAACAGCGATGACGATGACCCAACTGCTTGATGTTGATCAGGTAAAAAGATTCCTGAATATCGTTATCAACTCCGTCCTAGGCTGACATTATTTTAGGCAGTATTCCATTCAAATAATTCCTCAATCTCTGTATTTCCTTTCCGTTGAATTTGATGGTTGTCATAGGTTCTAAGTATAGTAGTTTTAACAAACTCGTGTTCAAGCTATCAAATTTGTTCTGCACTTATCTGATGCAATGTTCCTCACTCCCTGAAACCATTTTCCTTTTTATCTGAAGGAGGTAGCGTTAAAGTTTCTGTTGTAATTAAAGAATGATACTTTTGATTTAAATTATTTGATTCCAGTGTTTGGTCATAACAACAAAGATCAAATCCATCATTGAGGTTTGTGGCAAAAAAAAATCAGTTTCGGGTTGGAAAATATAGATTTTTACAAAATATTTATATATGTCGGATGCAAATTATTTTGAATTTTCAAACGTACTTAATTGACCATATTCGTATTGGTTTATATCTGAATAAGTAAATTGAACAATAATTCAATCCAGATTAGGATCGGCTAACTAAATCGAATTAGTTTCTTTATGTTTGGATTTGAACCCGATTTTAAACCGAACAAATCTTTTTGTGTTTGAATTCGGACTTCAGACATATAACTTATGCTAACACTTGGTTGAACAAATCGGTCATCCGAATTAAACATAATTTTTCCTCCCCTAATTAAGAGTCCATTGGGAACAACGGATTGATAAAACAAGCAAACCCACACCCCCACCATCCAAAGCAACCCCTATGAAAGCCGTGCCGTCTTGGGACTTCTCATATTACCACACAAAAACAAGAACACAAAGCTTCGTCCGCACTTAATCTTACCAATTGCTGTATTTTTTTATTTTTTTCCCTTCAACTACTCCACATTCCTTCCAAAACGAGCAATCACCACATCAATAAAATACCAAAATCCCCAAAACAAATGCCACCATCCCATTTTGGATCCAACAAAAAAAGAAGCTCGAGTACTTAATTCACAATTCACCCTATAGCTTATAATATAATGAAAATGTTGGATCAAAGCCATTCAAAGGAGCTGGAACTATTACTTAAACTGGCTCACGTGACCATATACTACTGGCCGAGGCCAAGCACGTGATACAGGAATTCAACTTGTCAGCACTCGGGGAACGTTTTTCATGCCTCAAACGTTGGAATTTTTGAGTGCACTCGTGTGCATCACTTTGACCGGAGAGGAGATGCACGAATGTATTATGTAGGTTTCCGGACAAACTGATCAAACCCATCTCTTTTTACTCTTTCATTCCTGCTAGTTTCCTGGATTCTAGAAGCTCTCACTATATACTATTCGCTTCGATTCTTGGGAATGATTTCGAGCATTTATGTGCCACTGAAAGAGAGGAAAGAAATCAGAAGCATACATTAGCAGTAGTGATACCTTCCTGAAGACTCACTTTCATGAGCTATACCAATGGAAGCTGCAAGCCCCAAAGATAGTTCAGCAGCCTCAAGTCCTTCCTCTTCACCCAACATCGGTGCCCTGCTAAAGATTAGAACCATTCAATGGTAAGAAAAAAATCACTTCATTATTATGCTTGTTTCTCTCAGCTTGAATTACAGTTCCATTGAATACCTGACACTGAGTAGAAAATGTTCTCAACACAGGAGCCAAGAAACCGGTCTACCAGTTTCTGTACGTGTTCGAGTTGGCGAAAGAACGTTCAACTTGCACAGAGTAAGATGAATTTCACAAATAAAATCTCCGTGGAAGTGTGCCTTTCAATTGCTTTATCCAAAAAGGTGCAAACATTGAAATTTCTTATTCATGCTAACTTTCAAGATTGATTTTCTGTTGTGTTCCAGTATCTCCTTTCTTTGAAGAGCGGATACTTCAAGAAAAAATTGGCTGAATCAACAGAGATTGGGCTGCCACCGGAATTCCCTGGAGGACCAGAAGCCTTTCAGATGATTGCATTGTTCATCTATGGTTCTACCACATTGATTGACCCATTTAACATAGCAGCCTTGCGGTGTGCAGCAGAGTTTCTTGAAATGACAGAAGAATACTGCTCTGGAAGCCTTTGTGATCGTTTCGACCTCTATCTGAACCAAGTTGTCTTACAAAGTTGGGATGATACCTTAATTGTGCTCCAGAGATGTCAAACTTTGCTTCCCTGGTCTGAAGAGTTATTGATTGTGTGTCGCTGCATTGAGTCTCTAGCCTTCATGGCTTGCATGGAGATTCTTGACCCAGAGAGGAGACGGGACAATCCGGTAGTTACGCTTGAGGCACTGGCTAGTCAAGCTTGGAACAGTAAAACAATCAAAGAGATTGTCAGCCAGAATCTCTGGATCAAAGATCTAATTGCTCTCCCATTTGGATTCTTCAAGAGGATCATAGGATCCTTGCGACGACAGGGGATGAAAGAAAAATATGTAAGTCCTATCGTTGTTTTTTATGCAAACAAATGGGTAATCTCACAGAAGACACACCAATTCTGGGAAAGTTACAGTGAGAAAGTTGGGGGTGATTATGCAAATAGAAAAGTCTCAACGATACTAGAAGGTATTATGGATCTCCTGCCTATGAGCGATAAGGCTAGCAGACTGATTCCAGTTGGATTTTACTTTGCATTGCTTTCAAAATCCCTGGAAGTTGGTTTGAGAAGTGACATCAAGGCGAAACTGCAAGATCAAATTGCAGCCTCGTTGCACTTTGCTCATGTGGAAGATTTTTTTGTTCCGGCGAATGGAAAAGACTCAATCTCTTCCAGCTTGGAGGTTGCTACAATGGAGGGCATATTTTCAACCTATGTGTCACTGAACATGGATGCAAACCACAGTCCTTCAGCAGCTCACTCAGTTGTTGCAGAGTTATGGGATGCGTATCTTTCCCATGTAGCCCGTGATACAAGAATGGGACATGAAAGATTCATGGAACTCATTGAAAGAGTACCAATATCCTTCAGAGAGAGCCATGATCAACTCTACCGAGCAATGAACTCCTTCTTGCAAGTAAGCTTTCCAAAACTTCAGTAAGCCCCCAAATGTGAAACTGAATTAGTATGTGGGCCACACGCGAACATGTCGCTCAATGATCACAAGTTTAAACCCTGGAAGTAGTCCCTCTGCATAGTGTGTGAGGTTAAGGCTGTGTACATCTTGCATGTCCCCGACCCAACCCACTATGGGAGTCTTATGCCCTTATGCACTAGAGTTGTTTACCCTGTACTAAATTGATGGCAAGAAAACCTAAAAGACTCCACGCCAATTTTATCAGGAGAAATGAGGTCTTGCACATCCTAAATTACCTAGCAGCCATAAACAGTATTTTTGAGGCACATTATTCATATCCCGGTGTAGAGATGCTCCAGATTTCACTTCTATGTTTCTACTAAAAGCAAAAGATATATGATATTATGATCAGTCTGAATTAGTTTTCTCACACTGGACCTAGTCATATAAGCTTAAACATTTAAACCTTGCTTATGAAGTGGCTTCTTTATTTTCTCAGGCACGCCAAGAAATGTCCCAAGAAGAGAAAGGAGATGTTTGCAAATACCTTAACTGCCAAAAACTAGCGCAAGAGGTATGCATTGAAGCTGTCCAAAATGAGCTAATGCCTCTACGTTTGATAGTACAGGCTCTGTTTGTTCAACAGCTGAATGCACATCAAGCCTTCAAAGAATGCTCAGACTCATTCAGGTTTGCACGTTGTGGGGATTTCTCTAGAACTCTATCCAGCTCAAGGTGTCCGAACTCCAGGAATCAGACTCTTGGTGAAAATCCATATACAGATGGAGCAGAACTGACTAGTAGGCCGTTTAGCTTCTTTCTACAGAAAGATAATGCAGTAGAGAGATGTGAATTCTCACGAAACGAGTACGAATCCGCAAGCTTCAGAATCCAGAACCTTGAACAAGAGCTGTTATGCATGAAGAGGAGCCTGCAATTGCAAAACATTTCAAAGAGCACAAAAACTATGCCAACAAAACAACAAAGCACTAAACCATTTGGTTTGGGAGGTAGATCAAAAAGCAAAAGAAGGAACCCTGTTGGACAAGTCACTGGATGCATAGGTTCTGTGAGCTTCGCTTCACAAAGAAAGTATGCTCATAAAATAATGAAGGTGTTTCGTCAGGTGACCTTGTTTGGAAGTAAAAAATGAAAGACAGCCTGGAGCTGCTGGAGTGTGGAAGCCCTTGTAGCATAACAAATGTGGTACAAAGATTGATTCAAAAAACTAACAAAAAGTCAAAAACTAGTTGATTATAAAGAAAATAGAGGATCAAAAAGAAGGTAAGAGGGTATAGAGGTCTTCTAACCTCACCCTATCCTCATCCATGCAGGTATGAGTTTTCAAGCCCTTCACCCTCTCCTCGACGTGTTTTACACGCACCCTACCCTCAAAATTGCGAGTACCCTCCAGTGAGGTTTGAATTGACAACCCTACTCCCATTCTAACATACATAGATTCTAGCTTCCTTCAACTGCGTATAATCAATTCCAATCAACTGCTTCCAACTATTTCTCATCCTTTTCACCATCCAAACAACCCTTTAACTATGGCATTCAAAAATATTTTGTATACAACTCAGAAACATTATTAAGATAAAAGCCTTCTGATACAGAGAGATCAATACCATAGGCAAAAGTACTTTCCAGCAAACAAAAACGTATCCAATAAACGGTAGGATTAAATCATCCTAAAATATATAAAAGTCTGCAAATTCTACAGAAACAGTCTAATTTGAGGCTCGCATGCTTTTTATAACAAAAAACCAACTCAAATTCAGCTGCAATATTCGTACAGGAAGACTGGTCATCTTATAAGATTAGCATAACCCACAGCCACAGGCCACAGCCAATTGGCAAAATGCTGAATTTGTACCAACTAACATGATACAGGAATCTTGATAACTTAATTACACATGGTTATGGCTGAAACATTACTCTATTAATTCTTCACCAAAATAAGATATTCTCAATAAACCAAGGACCAAATATACTAGAACCCCGATATTAGGCGGCATAGCTTCTTCACCAGCAGCGCCATTTGTACCCCACCTATAGAACACCCATAACAATAATCTTGGTCTGCCTGTCATTACAAAAATGAAATTCTTCATTTTCAAGCAGTCTAAAAGGCAATGAAAGGTGAATGTCGTGAAGACATAAATTAAACATTGTATTATCAAACCATGTTTTACACACATGAGAAAATTACCAGTGCAATAAGGTTATATCATTTCACACTATGATGCTTTTGTCTTCCTGCTGCACAACATCCTCAATGTTTTCGAGAGATGATTCAGGAACTTCTACCGCCACTTGGGTAGTGGGTGGTTCACTCACATCAGCAACATGAGACAGTGACTCACCGACATTATTAGTTGGATCATAAAGTTGAGAGTCTTTAGCCTCAATGACAGTGTGAAGTTGTGGATCATTAACAGCTGCATCATGAGGCTGAGAATGGTCCATTTCAGTGGTTATTGGATCACAAAATTGTTCGCCATTGACCGCGTTAGTCGCATCATGAGGCTGAGAGTCATCAACCTCTTTAGTATCCATATAACATAATTGTGAGGTGTTGACCTCATTAGTTTCATTGCCAAGTTGCATGTCATCAACCTTCTTAACTGCATCAGCTAAAAATGCACTCCTATGTACATCAGCAGCATCACAAAGCGGTGAGTCATCAAACTTGTGGGAAACATCGCATAACTCTGCATTATTGCCCCCACCAGCAGTGTGACTTGGCTGTAGTGGCTCAAATTCACCATCTGTATATATCTGTAATTGGCCAATCTCACTATCCACTTGACGTAGTTGAAATTGATCAACCTCAATGACTTGACTACAAAATTGAGATTGATCATCATCGCTAGCTTCAGGAAATTCCATTCGATCATCCTTTCGCCGGCGCTTTCCAAAACTCTTCCTTCTAACTCTCTCCTTCCCCCTTGCCCTCTTTCCAGATTCAATTTGTGGAGTAGCTGATGACGTGATTGGACTTCCAGTTTGGTCCCTCAAACATTCTTGTGAAATGAATTTGATCCTTGAAATTGACTCAAACTGTTGAGGATCCAACCCTGTTGTTGCGAATGAATCCGCTAAATAGGATATTTCCCTTAACCCAGAAATCTAGGAAAAAGGGTTAAGTAAATAATTAGGTAAATGCATCATATTTGAAATTAACATAAGCTAAATGTCAATTAACTAGTTGGCCTAGCTTTACCATTCTTTGAAACTCGGATGAGAGAGATACCGGCCTTCCAACAATTCTCCGAGTAATTCTCAAATACCAGTGCATGTATTCCTCATCATCAGCATCATCACCATTCACAATATTATTTGCACGGTGAAACCATTCATCAAGCTCCGATTCCATCTTTCCAGACAAGTCTACTCCACCATCAACCCCTCGACTTTTTCTCACCCATCGTTTCACATCTTCCGGAATTGGTTGCATCATTCCATATTGCCTTAAGCAGCGATCAGGGAGGTGCCTCTCTGCTTTGTCAAAGCATATCAACATTGTGTTTGATCTCCCTAAAATCAAAGTGCTTTTGATATCTTCTGGGATTACAGTACTGTCCATATAATTGTACGGACACCATTCGACCTGCATGTCAAGGCAATGGCAATTTGAAGTGTTCTTTTGTAGACAGAAGGAGAAAAAAATTGATCTGAAATTTTTCTACAAAAACTTACATCGCATGGTTTCAGGGAGTCCAATGCCTTTCGGTAAAAAACTACATCACGGTTTGTTGTTGGCCCACTTTGTTTTCCCTTCCACCTGAGTACAAACGGGAAATGGTCGTGGATAGGGTCCCGATTAAGCTTGGGTCGGCCGATATTCAAATGAAAATAACCCCAACACTACAAAGAACAATAATTAGTCAATGCAAGTAAAACAGCAAACCTCAGTTACTTCACATATAATCTACTCCCCACCACCACCACCACTCGTGCATGCACAAAGAAAAATCACAACCACATCTAGAAAATAGAAAGATGAAAATTGAATTGCCTGACGAAAAATATGGAAAAGGCAAAAGATAACCTGCAGTAGCGTTAAACAGCCACAAATGGTGCTTTGTGATTTAACAGATGCATTGCCAAGTGCCCTATAAAGAAATGCTAGTGCCGCAGCACCCCAGGCATACTTTCCAGCTTCCTCGAAGTTCTCAAACAGTGGCAGGTACATAACAGGAACTTTGTTCCCAGTAGTAGTAGAAAAAATTGTACTTCCTACAAGATATAGAAGGTAAGCACGCGTGCATTGCTCAACCTCTATGATCGGTGCATCTTCAGGGCACAGAGAGAAGTACTCCTTCAACCAACTAAGCTTCACCATGCCACCACTTGCATAGTTTGAATCTGGCGACCTCCCCAATAGCCTTTCACAAACGGAACTACAAGTTGTATATGTTATTCCAATGACGGGTTTCCCATCAATTGCCAGTCCCAATAACAATGCAACATCTTGAAGACTTACTGTCATCTCTCCGACGGTCAAGTGAAAAGTATTTGTTTCTCTCCTCCACCTTTCAACTAACGCAGAAATTAAGGGGTTATCTAAACTAATGGCAGGTATCTTTCTCAAGTACCCAAACCCAGCTTCTTCCACCAACTCAATTTGTTTTGGTGTAAGCTTCCATTCACCGAGCTTCAAGGTGTGCTCATGACATCTAAGTGCACCACGCTCCTACAAACAAATACAATAATGACATTATAACACTACAAACAAGAATTAAACTGAATTCACAATTGCCTTCACATGGAGAAATAGTATCATTGTAGAAGTACCTGGCCTTCCCAGACAGCAGAAGAGACGTGCTTATCTTGGTCATAGAGAACAGAAGACTCAATAGGACCAGGATTAGTTGCAGAAGGGTCCATCCAGAGCTATTGATGGAACACTGTCCAGAGTCCAAGCCAAATGTGAAAATTTAGCTCCATATTGTTCATCAAAGACCAAACATCGTCTATAATTATAAATTATGATATGATAAATTATTTCTGATGCAGCTACAAGATGTACAAGCAAACAGAAGATCCAATGGTGATACATATTGAAAGAAAAATCCCAGCAATCTAAGTGTTTTTTTTTTTTGCTTTGCTTCTATCGATTATAAATCTGGATAAAAGGAATTGATCAAGTCGCAACCGCAAAAACCCTAAAATTCTATGAAACTAATTCATCAAATAAAATTAGGGTTTTATGCTGGCACAAAAAATCAAAGAATCAAACCAACACATCGCATCCACGCATTAACCCTAGTTATTTTCCAGCCAAACACCAACTCCGTTTGCTAGACGAGAAAGCGGGGGAAAGTGCAAAACGCAAAAAATTTCAGCGACATGACTTATCACGTCATTGTTTTCACAAAATTACTCGAAACGACGACGGAGAGGCGACAAAGAGTGAACCATAATGGAGGAAGAAGGAGAAGAACGAACCTAAACGACGACGCAGAGAAATTACGAACCTTGATATACAAAAACGACGACGGACACCGCGATAAGGGGCAGAACCTCCTATATGTCATGAGTGACGGAGTGAGTGCGAACTGTAATTTTTAGAATAGATAGGCCCATTATTTCGAATGTACTTAATTGATTAAATTCAAATAAATTAGTCAGATAATAATTAAATTCGGGATTAGGATTCGAACAATTAAATTGAAAAAATGTTTGTGTTTAAATCCTAATCCAATTTTAAATTTGACAAATGTTTTATGTTTTGATTTGAATTTCAGACATAAAATCATGTTAATTTTTGATTTAATCCAGGTCAGACAAATTGATCATCCGAGTCTAACAAAATTTTATTACACCCAATTTATGGCCTTTGTAAATATTGAAACTCCCTTAAAAATTTCCTAGCAACTTTTGCTTAAATGACCATGAGGGTGAGTTTTATGGTGATCCCTACGATTAGTTATGTAATCATAAATTTAGTGTTTATCCAATGTCCCGAGATCGTAGAATAATAAAAAATCTTTAATGTTGACAATTATGAATGTAGAAAGTATATTCTTATGGGCCTTTTACCCACAAGAACATCAACTAAAATTTGCATTTCAACAAAGACAAAGTTCTAAAAAAACGACAACACTTTATAAATTTATTAAAATGTCATTGTTTCTTCTCATTCTTCTTTATTTTTTGTTCTTCTTTCTTAGTGCTCGCAACCGGAAATTGGTTGTCTAAACCATTGTTTTCAATAAACGAATCACCAAAACGAAGCTCTAGGTCAACCCAACCAAATTTCAGTCACCACCACAAATCAATTATCACTTAAGTCACTGAAAAAATCATGAAATCACGATCATAGTTTGGAAAATAGCTCAATCCGATCAATACGGTAAACGCCGGTGACTATTAATTTCACGAATCAAGGCACATCATATTTTAACGTTGATCAAGGGAAATGAGTGAAATTGTTCTTATTTTTTTAGATTTGCATATGTTATATTTGTTTCATATCTATTGATATTAAATCTATTTTAAATATGATATGATATTATATATGTTTAGATGAAAATTTTGTATTTCAACTTTCACTGTCACAATATTATCAAATGAAATTCTTGTGTTTCAGTATGAAAGAAGCACAGATACAAGAAAAAAAGATAATATATGAAATAGACAACATATGATACATATTTGTGGGTATGGTGGACTGTCGTCGGCTCACCAAATAGAAGCGTTGAAACACCATGGCCAACCCCCAGTCATCATTCGTTGTCATTAGCTACTGATTCCACTGGAATTTGACCTCGAAGTCACGGCCAACCATGAAAAAAATGTCCAATCCGGTCACCAAAGACGCCACCACCACGGGAGTATAAGCCAAACCTAAATGCACCACTCTCACCCATGGGTTGACCGAAATAGTCGCCGAATGATAAAGTTCCAATTTGTGTGTCAAATAGGGATGTTTATGTCCGTAAAATAATTTTTATAATTTTTATCTTTTATGAATTTTTTTTTAAACTTAATGGACTTTACGAAATAAAATTTATTGAAATGTTCCCATTGGAACAAAACTTTTAATTGATGGACTTATTTTTAATTTTCCATTCTTGTTTGGTTCAATGGAAAATGGCTATTTTATTTACAAGTCTTCGTATGAAGAAAAAAAAAATAGTAAAAAGTTTATTTCTTACAACTAGTATTACAAAAATGCAAACCCCATATGTTAACGTTATACATAATAGCTACATGTGTTTGAATCCATTTGGAAAATATGCCTGTAAATATATATCGATGTAAGGTAGGAGGACAAACCCCTACCCTCAGACAATTTTATCATGGAAGAGAACACTAAAATCACCCACATTTTATCTTTTATTTAATTTTATTGCAATATCAACGGAGTTTTTTATTTTTTAAAAAAGAAAAAGCCAGCTTTTCTTCCATTTCCATAATCTCTATATATTCCTCACACCAGACAACTTTTCTCCCCAAGAGCTATTTCTCTCTAGAGCATATAAAACAATACCTTGTTTGGTAATCAAATTTGCGCTTGGCAATCTAATTGAAATACATAATTGAAATTGAAAGTAGTGTGGTATTGTATAGGAGGGCTGTAGAGGAGGATGGGCATGCCCTCCGTTATTATTATTCCGCCTCCTCCTAGATCTTTCTAGTATTTTTTTTTGGGCGAGATTTGACATCTGGGTTTTTCTCCAATCGGTGCGTTTTGTGGGATTCTGGATTTGGCTATCGATCTTTGCAGTTTCTGTTTAATTTTTGAACTTCATGAACCTTGTGACTGAATTTTTTGTTTCTGGGTTTTCTTTGTTTTTATTTTTGCTTTCGGTCTCAGGTGTTGTCAATTCTCGGTCGCTTGACTGATCAGAGGAAAGATCTGCGGTTTTAGATTGAATCCGAGAATTTTTTAGTTTCGTGCCAAACATACCTCTCATAAGTAGCTAAGAAGGTATTGTATCATGTTATCTTCATAATTGGTAATCATGTAATGCTATTCTGCAGTAGAGATGTTTATGATCCATTGTCCACATTTTTATTGCTCTTCTGCAGTAGTTATGTTATTCTGCTGTTGATATAGAATTGGGTGTTCTTATTGATCTGATCAGCTGCCAAATATCTTTATCGCATTGATGCAGTGCCTGATTGTTTAAAAAGAGAAAAAGTTATGCCTTTTGTTTTCAATTGACCAATAGTATTGCTCTGCATTTGCCAACCCATAAAGTTGATGATTCATTTCTATTTGGCATGTAGAAATGGCACAATCTAATGATGGCAAGCTTTTCATTGGTGGCATTTCTTGGGACACTGATGAAGATCGCCTCAAGGAGTACTTCAGTACTTTCGGGGAGGTGGTGGAGGCAGTGATAATGAAGGATCGGACAACAGGGCGTGCCCGTGGTTTTGGTTTTGTAGTTTTTGTTGACCCAGCTGTTGCAGAGAGAGTCATTAAGGAGAAGCACAGCATTGATGGCAGAATGGTATGTGGCTCTGAACTACACTTGAAGTATACTTTTCAGATTCTAAAACACTTTGATTGATTTATCAGTGATGATTTTGTTGGATGTTACAACTTACAAGAAACTTAAGAGAAGTTCATTTCCTGATCAGACTTGAGAGTCTTAAACTGCAGGAATTCTTGTTAGTCTTGGTACTTTAGTCAACAAAATTCAAATTAGACCACAAAGTAAATCACCATTTTCGCTTCTGAACTTATTATGTCCATATGATGATGCTAGTTTTGCAATTTTATCGAGTTCATGACATTCATATATCATTTGTTGTTTAAGCCCGGTTTTAACCAGCAAGTTTCCTATTAGGTTGAAGCGAAAAAGGCTGTTCCTAGGGATGATCAGAACATTATGAGTAGGAGCAGTGGTAGCATCCACGGCTCTCCTGGTCCAGGACGCACAAGAAAGATATTTGTAGGAGGTTTAGCATCCACAGTCACAGAGAATGATTTTAAGAAATATTTTGATCAATTTGGAATGATCACTGATGTTGTGGTGATGTATGATCACACCACTCAGCGGCCTAGAGGCTTCGGTTTTATTACTTATGACATGGAGGAGGCAGTGGACAAAGTGCTAATGAAGACCTTTCATGAACTGAATGGTAAGATGGTTGAGGTTAAGCGTGCAGTTCCAAAAGAGTTGTCACCAGGTCCAAGTCGCAGCCCACTAGGTGGGTATAACTATGGTCTGAATAGGGTCAATAGCTTCCTTAATGGTTACACTCAGGGACATACTCCAAGTACATCTGGGGGCTATGGGCTTATGATGGATGGTAGATTCAGTCCAGTTGGTGGTGGTAGAAATGTCTTCCCCCAATTTGGTTCTGGTTATGGAATTGGCATAAATTTTGATCCTGGATTGAGCCCAACCTATGGACCTAGTGCCAATTTTAGTAATAATTTCAACCATGGAAGGGGTTTGAGCCCTTACTATATTGGCAATACAAGTAGATATGGTAGTCCTATAGGATATGATGGAGGTAATGGAGGAAATACTTCATTTTTCAGCTCAGTTACCAGGAACTTGTGGGGGAATGGGAGGCTTAATTACAGCACGAACTCTGAAAGTTCCAGTGCATATATAGGATCTGGAAGCGGGAGCATTGGAGGAAGTGGCTTTGGAAACAGTGGAGTTAATTGGGGTTCTGGCATTTCAGCTCAAGAAGGAGGAGCTAATGTTTCTACCAACAGTGTAAATTTTGGGTATGGAGGTGGTGATAACAACTTTGGTTTGGGAACAGGAGGGTATGGAAGAAACACTGGAAATAGTGCAGTTCCAACATCGTCCTATGCTGCTTCAAATGGTGGTTTCGAAGGAGCTTTTGCAGACCTTTATGGTGGAGATTCAGATTATGGTGACCCCTCTTGGCGATCATCAAATTCTGATCGAGATGGATCTGGTTCCTTTCGTTATGGGCTCTCTAATGCGACTTCTGATGCTCCAGTTAAAACTTCTCCTGGTTTTGTTGGTGCTTATAGTGCCAATAAGAGACAGCCAAATAGAGGTAAAAGCTTTTTCTTCGAGAAACTCATTTAGTAGCTCATTTTTTGTTGAGATATCTTCCCAAAATCATTCAATTATAAGAAAACAAATGGTTGTTAAAGTATTATTTCAAGTTGACATTTCTTGTATTATTGTTATGGGCATTATAATAACTATGCAAGGAAAGCACGTTCCTTGAGAAACCATTCTCAGAAGACCATAGTCAAGTGTGGACACGTGTAATTGGAAATGTGTTTACCTCAATTTGAAATAAGACAGAGCATAATGCATTTTTTGTGAAGAGGCACTTTACTTGCTCTGTGCAGATATTACCATATTTATGGCACTTTACTCAAGCGATTTTACATGTTAGTTTATTGTTTTTTTCATCTTAAGATCTTTTTAGGTCGCCGGAGTTCGTGTTTCAACTTATTGTGGAGTAGAAGATTATTTCGATCAAATTAGTGGCAAAGTAGATTATATTATGTCAGAGTACATAATCTGCAGAAATTCATGTAAACCTTATAATTGGAAAGCATGGCACTGCAGAATGCAGACTTAACATGACATGCATGTGAATATCTTGGTTTTGCACTTGTTTTCAAGATTATGTTAGGAGCTCTAGGATTGCACCTTTGTGTTCAGCCTCTATATGCGGAACCTGTTTCTCGTTCTTTGTGATATCTTCTTTAAAGAATCATTTGTGGTTAGGACTTGTCAGATTGTCAATGCTTGATGACTATATAATAGATACAGTATCGAAAGATGATATTTTGACTCTAATGTTCGTTTCTAATGGGATAAATATGAAGGATGGAAATTTGATAAACATCCAATTGTAATGAGATCTTTGTTAGGTCTGCACTATTATCATCATATATATGTAAAAAAAAAAAAATCAATTCTTATGTTCTTCTTTTTTTGCTGGACTGTCGTAGACTCCTTTTTGGACCATATTGACCTAATTTTATCGCTTTTTGATCCTTGGGTCAGTATTGTTTCTCAATTATGCATGGTAGAGTCGGACTCAGTATTTGTCGCATGGTGTTTGCAACTTGTTAAGGTGCCCACTCTACCTTACCTTGTATCATGAACAAGTGAATGGGAGTTCGTTTTTGCCTTTTTGGCCTTTCATATCTTTTGATTGTTATCTTCATTGTTGCTTTGCTATGCATGATCTCATTAGGAATGATTTGACAATCTCTATTGAAAATAATATGTCACTGCTCTGCTTTTGTAGATTGATATGTTCTAACTTGCTGGCAGTTTTTTTTTCCGCATGCACAACCGACACGTACAACGTTGATATGTTGAAATCAGAAATGAGCTTATACATAAACTCAAATTACAAAAGTGAAATTATCTAAACTTAAGTGTTACCTTGAATGTCGCTCTCAGATTTGGTTGAATTTTTTCATGAGAATTCCATGCTTCTATCTTGAATGTCAACAGAAATGTCAGCCTGTTCATCAATATGATGGGACTTTCCTGAGTTCACGTTCGGTTGTACCATTGTTATGTGACAGGGTTATGTGATAGATTGGATGCCTAGAGAAAAATTAGGGATGTATTACATTGTGGTGTATATGTGTTTTTGTTTGGTGTTTAAAGTCATCGATTCTATATGATCTGCTCCTTTTCTTCCTTTTTCCAACCCTTTTAGGCTCTCTAATGGCACAAATCGTTGTGTTTTTAAGTCGAATTACTTATGAGTCATGCTTCTAATACTAATGTGTCATCATTTCTTATCTCTTGATCCAGGAATTGCTACCTAGGAGGCATTTTGGTTATCACGACATTGTAGGTAAATTTAAGTATGGTGAAGCAGGTGAACTGTGAATTTTGAACACCCCATTTAATATATATATATATATATATTAAAGGAGTTGGTTTATCTAGAGCTAACTGGAGTGCCTCTTGAAGGACTTTACAAGTGATTTTGTGTCAAGGCTGGAGTTTTGAATTATTTCCTAGGTTTTTTTTTTTTTTTTTTTTGTTATTGAGTGAGATGTAAAATCAGATTGCGGGATATAGTCAGAAAATGTATCATGCATCTCCGGTGTTCAAGGCGCCGATACATAAAGATAAGATTTTTTTTTGCCCTAGAAATTCCTTGAGTCATGTAAGTTGTGGATTATGTGGGTTTGTTTTTTACAGCAGATTGTACCTGATGATGAGGTTATTGTTGATTTTACTAGTGTGAAAACATTGAAGGGATAATATACCCATCTAGGGTGCCCCAATAAGTTACCACATTTTTCTGATTCTTTTTACAATGGGATTATTTTATTCAACCAGCTTTGTTAGTTCCTGAAATGGACAGAGTGCCTGAATTCCTATTTTAGACTTCCACCACACATTGCATATTATTATACTGTAATTAGCAAAAACCTGATTATCCTGGTTTTGTTATTTACAGTTTAGTTTTGCACAACATACATACACATTGTCAGGTTTAGGTGTATGTCTAAAACAGAAGTGTGACTGACATTTTTCCCAACCTACAGTCCAAGTCTAAAGTCTACAGCAATATATGAGGGGAAGTTTTGTGTTGCAAGACTGGAAAGTGGAAGCTGGAAAGGACTTGCTTTGAAAAGTGTGTATATTTGGGTCGGTTTACAATGACAGATGCAGTTATTGTAGCAAACGGATTCAAGGAATTAGAGGCCTCAAAGGGAAACATCAAGCATCTTGTCCCCTCTACCTAGTGGCAGTAGAAGGCAGTTACCCTATATTTTAAGTGATTCCAAATTGGTTGATATACTACTCCATCCTGTCTGTCTATGTACCCCATTTTTAGCACTGGACCTACCTCCAAGCCATTTTAATGTGACCGTAGTAGTTGCATCAGAATCGAGAGTTATGAAATTAGAGCCATTCTATGCAACAATAATAGAAATATATATATAATCAAGGAAGTGGGTGAGGTTATAGCTTGAAATTTGAGATGATATAAGATACAGCTCGTCCATTGAGCTACTCAAGGTTCGTATGATAGAATAAAAATATATTACATATAAAACATAAAAAATAAAAAAAATTCAATTGCCCATTTGTTTTACAGTTTCTCGTGGGTAGAAGGATCATTGAATTTAGATTTGTATAACTAAGAGGTGTGTGAACGGCAACATAAGTCAAGATGGCCGAGTTGGTCTAAGGCGCCAGTTTCAGGTACTGGTCCGAAAGGGCATGGGTTCGAATCCCATTCTTGACATTCTGTTTTAAAATTTCCTTCCCTCTTTTTGTTACCAGATGATCGTTAAAGGACGTGAAAAATTCTGACAATTAACACAAAATTGATCATTTAGGACTTCAAAAGTAATAATAATAATAAACAATCATTTCCGTCCTCCATGCAATTTCATCAAGTATGGCTATGGTGGCTCTCACTTCCTTTATCAGAACCAGCAATCAATCCTTCTCTTTTCATCTTATCTTCCTTTGATTTCCTACAGAAAACCACCCAAGAGTTCACCTCCAAAGCTATGCACACCCCTATCAAACTCGAAAGGCACAAACAATAACCCAACTTGGCATAAGACCTGCCAGCCCCCAGCACTTCGAATCCCTGAAAAACATTTACAACTCCCAAAACTACGCACGCATACCCAACAAAATGATGGTAAGACTTCCAATACTTCCTGAATTTGTTCGTAGTCTTGGGCCTAAACAACAGCGCCAATGTCTGCAGAGCACCCAAGCAGAACACTGCGAATCCTAGCTTCCTATGCAACCCGTAAACAACTCCTGCCGATAAGTCGCCAAGCCTAATGCCAATCCCAAACCCAACAGTACCCAGAAAGGTAGCGAAAAGTTGAATACCCGAGTGGGCGTAAAACCACGCAGGCCCAATTGATTGTATGTGACGCAAATATCGTGCGGTGACAGCCCCAATTGGAAGCAAAATACCCCATGAAACGGCATTTATGCCTCCGTGAACGGTTCTTAGGGTTTTAACGTTGTTGTGGTGGCCCGCCGTGAAGCCGGACAAGACGTCGATGGTGGCAATTGAGGACAAATCATTGGAGGTTGTTGGGTGGATTGTGGGAGAGTAGCCTTGGACGTAGAGTCCTCTGTTCCACACGCAGTGAATTTTGGTTTTGTTTGGTACGAGTGTTAACGTAGCGAAGATTTGGACCGCCGCACCGTTGTGTATAGTGGCCATCTTTCCACCATACAAGGCGGCAGCAGACGAGAGGAGGTGGGTGTCGAGAGGGGTAGAGAGGAGTGGCGATTTTTGGAGTTTGACGGTCGGGTCTAGAATATAGGGTAATAAGACTAATTGACCCGAATTTGGGTCCGGGAATGCTATTAGGGCGCGGGTTCCGATCATTTCAGCAGACGAAGGGTTGATCCCCCACCCGACCCACCCGGATGGTGAAATGAAGGATCCAAAGAAAACAAGGTCTAGAGTGGCATTGTGGGCGTGGAAAGTCCATGCTATTGAGGCTTGTTGGGTAGGGAGTGTCATGCATTTTTGAAAAGTTTTGGTAGCGGTGACGGTAGTGCAATGGGCGGAGAAGGCGGTTTGTGAGGTCAAAGAGAGGAGGAGGAAGACAAAGAGGATGAGCATGGTGGAGGAATTTGCCTGTGAGAAGGGATTGAAATGGGGTTGAAAGGTGTTGTTTTAACACTCATGTGTTGATAGTGGATCTTTGATGGGTTACGACTTATGATGACTAGTGAATGCCTTTGTGGGTGCTTAGCTTTGAAGGTAAGAAGAAATCATTAAGGATTGGTTTGGTGGATGATCTTTTCTTATCATAATTTTCAACATAATTAGTATATTTTGTGTTCCTTTTTTTTTCCGGTGGCTGAAGATGATTTCATCAAAACATTGTGGATGCTTTGCTTTGAAGTAAAGTGGAAATAAAGTTGTTATTTTTGTATAAGGTTGTTTTTTAACCATGAAGTATATGATGGGATTCAAAATTACGAGCCTCATTTATAGATTGAATTAAACTGGGCTTTATAAACATTAATAAAACAGGCTGCAAGTTTAATATCAAAGTTTCCCCTAAAATTATTAAAACAGATCAATTGCCCTCTAAATTGAAAGTAAAGGGGGTTTGATCAACCTATTTCGATAAGTACGGAGGTTAAACTGATATTTATCCCATTCTAGAACTAATGTTAGTGGTAATGTGTGAGAGTGACAATTAGTTGCAATGATCTACTAAATCCCTAAATGGCTAAATCTTTTTTTTGGGTGGTATTAAGGTTTAAGGATAATGAATTAATTTTTAGGGTTTATTAAAATATTTAGGATTTAAGGTTTATGAGTTTTTTTTTTTAAAAGAACACAAAATTTTATTAATTAGCAGAGACATCTGCTAACAATAAAGATTATAGGAAAGCAGATGATAAATGTAAAAAAGAAGGGTTATCATGAAAACGATAAGTTAGAGTAGAGGTTAAAGTATGAGATTTTTATAATGATATTTTTCTTTCAAAATCAACTAATGATAATATTAGAATCATTAAATTAAAATATTAAATAACATAAGAAAAAATTAAGAAATTTTTTAATTTGGAAAGATTTGGGGATGATTAGTTGATTATTACATGAGGAGGTAATTACAACCCGTCAGTCCCATGCCAGGCCAGCCCGAATAAATAAATTCGTTAAAAAACCAAATAATTCAAGAGCGGCCTTGCCAAAAAATGTCTGGGCTGACTCATGGCCCAATGGGCTGATGCTAGCATTACCTGGTTTGAGTCCATGACCCACCACGAGTCCACGACATTCCTTTTCACGACGTTGGCGGTTGGCTCCAGTCTCCAGTCTCGCCTCCGTTGGGACACTGTCTTCAAGAGTTGAGTAGAGGCAAAGATGGAAGTGAGTTTAGAAGGATCGAGGGTGATACTGGTACCGTACATGGCGGCTCACGTTCCAAAGTACCACCTGTGGATGCAGGACCCTGATATCCTCCGAGCAACCGGGTCGGAGCCTCTCTCCATCGATGAGGAGTACCAGATGCAGCTTTCCTGGAACCAGGATCCTCTCAGTACTCTCTCTCTCTCTATCCGAATCTATGTGTATTAATTTTTTTGATTTGCTTTCCGCATGCTTTATGGTTAATCCCGTTGCGATCCTCTTTGTTTTCTTCTTAATTCGAAAGCCAATTTGGTTTATGGTGACGAGTGATCAATAACTTCGATGCAGAGCGTACTTTCATTGTTTTGGACAGAGAATTGGTCGAGGGAGAATTCGTTCATGGAGATCCTCATGTAGAAGGTTAGTTTAATTCACAGCCTATTTTTTTTTAGTACGGTTTGGAATCGAGGAATGCAGAGCAACACCTAATTAACATTGTGCTTTTTTAAAGTTTTGTTCCTGCTGAATCAATGCTGTGTGCTTGTGAAATAATATATACACACACAAACACATTGGTAGGATATGATTATAAATATCGTACATGATTAGTTGAATAGTTTTTCCATGAATACAGATCTCTACGACTGATTTTGCTACGTGTACTTTAGTTATTTGAGTTTTTTTTTTTAAATTATAATTCAAATGGTAGTTTTTTTTGTATATCCGTTGCTTGCATATGTTCAGAGCATAAAGAACCATTATCCTGGTGTATACAGCCATCAGGAAAATACCAATTTTTTCAGATTGCTATATGTCAATTTTGCTTTCAATATACCAAGTTAACCTACTATTATTTGTTTGTTGTGCATTGTTATGTATTACGGGAGAGTTACTAGTGCCTTTTTCCAGCCATGGTAGGTGATGTAAATGTATTCATGAATGACTTGGATGATCCTCAAATGGCAGAGATTGAAATAATGATAGCTGAACAAAAAAGGTACATGCCTTTTACTTTGATATATTTTAATTTTATCAGGCTAAACATCTCATGTCTTGTTATGGCGGGTTTCATGTTTCTTACTTTTACTTTGCTGGCGTCTGGTCCTTAAAAACAAAAACGAGCTAGAGAATTTTGAACTTCATTGATTGGCAGGTTTCAGTAAGATTTTATTATGGTTTTGTTTTAATTATTTCTTTAAGAGACAGAAGGTTTTATTGAGTTAGAGAGTATCCTGCTTTCTCAACTTTAAAGTTCAGATTGCAATTGACTTTCAAGTATATTTAGATCCATCTTTATGGAGTGATGGTTCAATTTTTGTAATGGCTACATCCATATATTATGGTTTTTTCCTTCTAGAGACCGTTGGTTATATAGGCAATAAATCAAAGATACCAGTCTGGAAAGGGGAGAAGATATTTTTTGATGAAAGATGGGAAGAAGAATCAATCACAATAGCATAACTACTGGCAAATGAAATTTTTTAAAAACGTTTGAATTAACATGTGGCCCAGTGGTAGAGTTGTAGGAGTGCAACTTAAAGGTCATAAGTTTAATTCCGGGAAGCAGCATGTCCACATATTACATGGTTGTAAGATATGTGTACATCTTGTCTCCCCACTAAGGCAACCTTGTGTACGAGAGTTTTTTTTAAAACCTTTTTTTTTATATGAATTAACATCTACATCCACTGCGGTCTAGTGATAAGCTGGTTGCATTATCCACCATCCCCAAGAACTAAATAAATAGATAACTAAAGTGAATAAATTTTTTGTTAGCTTTCACCGATCATTCATCTGCAATCAATGCAGCTTGTAGACTTGCTAACAACAATGCATGTTGCATTTTGTGTCTTAAATAGGTTCTTCGTAATACCCTCCCTGCTATTCTATACATGATTCTAAACTTTATCAACAGTAATTGTAGTTTTTCTCAGTCTTATTGCTCATGATTTTGGTTTTGCTAGCATAGCCGTGGTAAAGGACTTGGTAAGGAGTCTGTCTTGATGATGATGGCCTATGTGGTCGAGAAGCTGGGGATTAATGTCTTCCGTGCAAAAATTGCTGAATCAAATGGAGCATCTCTCAATATGTTTCAGAAATTGGTCTCTCTCTCTCTCTCTCCCCCCATCTTTTGCGCGCATACAAACACGTCACTCAGATTTACTTTTGCCCCCTAAAATGTCATGTTCTTGTTTGTATCTGTCTTATGCTACATTCACAATTTTGACCAAATTTTCTGTTACATTTCTGGCTTTAGATTTTCTTTTGTTCTTTCTATGTTTGTACACTGACATTTGTAATGATTCATTAGTTGACTGAAGTCCTTAATTTTGGGTGTAGGGATTTGAAGAGTCCTCCTACAGTGAAGTATTCAAAGAGGTGAGCATATTTTCGACCTTAAAAGTGCCAGAACATGTTGCTGTATTAGTATAAGTATTCCCGTCTTTGAGGAATTGTCACTCACATTGGTTTACAACAATGACCATCCAGCTTGATTTTGAATCATTAAATTATGAAAACTGTTCTTCCAATGTCTAACTTGGGATGTCTATAAGTTGCACTAGTGCCGTGGAGAGTGCCTTTATACTTCTTCTATCAAGTGTCATGGGATAAAATCTTTATGGTCAAGTTTGCTTTAATTAGTTTAAATTGATCATTATTGTTTGAAGGTTTTTGAAGACTGTTGGATACCTCATCGTTTTCTGCCAAATATTTAGCATAAGTCTTCTCTTACACGTTTGACAGATTACACTGGAGTTACCAATGACAAGACAGAAGTGCGAGGAACTGCTACATTTGTCTGGTAAAGTACTTGCACATTCTTAGCCCTTAATAATGTGTCTGCCCATTTTTGTTTGATATTATTCAAGGCAGCTCTTCCCTCTGATGATCTGCTCAGTTACTTATGCACCATGAGCCATTAATGTTATTGTACTGTACAATTAAATATATAAGCAGTTAACTTCATCTTTCTTTGTTACTTTGAGTTTGTAGATTTTAAGCTTTTGAAACCCATCTAGGAAAAATTTTCTGGCATGTTATTTGCCTTTTTATTTTTCTTTTACCATTGTTATGGACCTATGGTAGCAATATCCGAGGCATGTCCTATGTTTCTGGCTTGTCCGTGCTGCATGTCCTAGTTTTCTTTCTGGCGTGTCGTATAACGTTTGATGCATGAATAAGTTTATTACTAGCCAGTCTTAAACTGTGTGTTTGACAGTTTCTTTAGCCACGCAAATGTTGATAGTAATAATTCTCATGAAAAATTTACTCATGAGTCATGACTGAAGTTGAATGCCGGCGACATAATTGAAATGATGGAATATAGGAGGGCCATGGCTTCTTGATATTTTCTTTAATCATGTCAGAAAATCCACAGTACCCATAGATATATAAGGTCCCGATGTTGGATGTATCTGAGGGACATTGTTTAAAACTGAACTTCCAGCCTGCCATACATGATTAACAGTACTTCTATTTAGGGGGCCTATCTCGGCAATGATAGTCATTTCATTATTGGCATATGTTGCTGAAAATTTTGATTCCTTAAAGCTGAGAGTTCCTGGCTGCATTGAGGGATTGTAGCTGGTTATAGGTGTTGAATATGCAGTTATACTTCCATTAGGATAACGAGCAACAAGGGCCTGTGCTCCTAGCATGGCTGTAGCAGTTAGATTGATTGTCCATGCAATCCATCCTGTCGAAGCCTAAGTGGCTCTATAAGGAACCTGAATTATTTTGGTAGATGGCATGTAGTTCCAGTGGAGATATGCCTGCAGTACTTGAATAGGAGATGAAAGTTAAAGAAAAATACTTGTCTGCGATGTATGCTTTAAGGTTACGGACATCATGTATTTGAACCTCCCAAGGTATATAATAGCAAGTGCCAAGTGCTATGGTGTTGGAGAAATGTGTGGTGTGGCGATGTTAATATATGGATGTTTGCAAAGGCAAATTGATATACAAAAGTTATGATGAGGCTAAGAGGGCTAGAAATATCTGCTTTGAAATCTGGATCATTTGGCGGTGTTGAGGAGAGGTCGGAAACTAATAACTCAAGGTTTGAATGTTCATGGCGTCAAGGATTGAGTAGCCAATTTTTAAATTGAGGAGGTATCAATGAAAGAGAATTGGTTAGAGCTAGAAATCTCTGCTTTGAAATCTGGATCATTTGGTGATATTGAAGAGAGGCCGAAAACTAATTACTCGAGGTTCGAATGTTAATGGCTTCAAGGATTGAGTATCCAATTTTTAAATTGAGGGTGTATCAATGTAAGAGAATCGATTTAACAGTTTTGGTTCTACTGTACTTATTCAGACCTAGTTTTGATATGAAATTAGCAAGAATTTTGATCCACTGGAACGTGTGAATTGTTTTTTAATTGAGAAAACTATAACCTTTTTTTATAGCAGAAGTATTGAAAGCAAAGATCAGAGGTGGTTGACTGGTTAAATATGTTAGCTAGCTTTATTGCAATCTTAAAACAGGTTAAAGAAATGAAGGTCCTACACTCATGGAAGATCTTCGCGTCATTCTATTTCTCTCTTACTATTGAACAGTTCCATTTCTAACTTTACTGCCTACTCAACTATATAACTGTCTAGGAGGGTACAAGTCCAACATGAAATTGGTTGGGGGCATTATTGATGAAAATCCTAAAATTATTTCTCTTACCTTATGGTAAATGAATGGTGGAATCGTAGAGGATTTGAGTCTTTTGTTGCCTTTTTTCCCCATACTATTTGTGATTCTATCACTCAAAGTATTGAAGTTGTAAGAATGGAAAAAAGGTCCAAAACACAGTCAAAGTTCAACAGTAATCATTAAAAATTTCAAACGACAAAAAATTGATTGGTGATTAATCTCAAATGTTTTTAATGGCATTAGATTTATAATTTATTCCTTCTTTTTGTGCAAACACCATTATGTGGACGCTCGTAGCTCTGCAGGCCAAGGAATTGTATTTGTTGGTTAGTGACAAACTAGCATAGGTGATTATGCTGTGCAAGGAAGAATTATATATATTTTTTTAACTTTTGGTTACATTTCCATATATGAACATATAGCTTACTTCCAAGAATATATGACGGGAAAGAAGATTAGGTGAGATTGAGACCAAGAAAACTAGGTGTGAATGTTTGATGCGTTCTCATGGTTGAACAAGTCCTTGCTGAGACCTGGTTGGTTTTATAAATTATAATTATCCCACTTGGATGTGGAGAGTAATTGAAGGTCCATAAAGATTACTAACCCCCTTGCTAGACCTGATGGTGGGTTCCTAGATTTGGATAGAACTTATGTTTATTAAATCGAGTTTATGCTGGAATTTTGCCTGTAAATTTTGATAATTTTACCTTTTTGTTGTGTGGGTGTGCGTGGTGTGGCAGTTGTGGGGACAGTTGACTTGGTCTTATTGTATCAGTGATAATCTATTTATTACTGGTAAAAGCTCTCTCATTTTGATGTTTGGCTGCTAATAAATGTACAAATTAGGTCAATTTGCAGTTTTGATTTTGGTAGTCTTTCTTTGTAAGTAAATATTAATGTCGAATGAGTTTTAAGGTTTAGGCTTTTAGCCAAATGAAAAACGAAACGAAACGAAAGTAGTAGAATGTTGAGTGTGGAGCTTTGCTTAGAACTGGCAGTTTTATCTGTTAGAACATTGGCCAAATGTGCAGCATAGATGGATTGTACTTCCATGGCATTGAGCACTAATTCACTACTCGTGCTTCTAAAATCTTGGTTTCTGCATGCTTGCTACCCTGGTTTTAATATTTCGCTTCGGTAAATATTGGCAGTGATTCTTGTGGCAACCACACGAGTCTAATAAGGTTCTTCTGTTTTTTGTTTTCTTTTAACATATAGCACGAGCCAAATAGATTGAAGACTTATGATGGATGATTACGTTAAATGAAAAAGGAGATCAAATCTTTTGGAATAACTGGTTATGTCCATCTCTTTTCTTTTTTCAATAAAAGATGCACATATACGTGTTTATTAAAATTGGCTTGTTTGTGGACCAGTTTTTTTTTTTTTTTTTTTTAAAAAGCTTAGCCTCGGGCGATATATAAATAAAACCCTGACAGCTGAGAAAAACCGAATAAAGAGTAACAAGCTTTGATAAGCTTTGTCTGTGGACCAACTTTATTACTTCTCCCGGTGGCTGGTGGCTGGCTAGTTGGTCTTTGGACCAAAAGTCTGCCCCTTTTCATGCGAGTTGCATTTTAAAGGGTATCACCATTAGTTGGAATCAATAAAAGGGGAGTAGAAGAACTCAATGACCAGGTCCTGGTCCATTTTTTGGGGAAATTGTCCTAAAAATTATGAAGTGTGGCACTCCAAATTATATGTAATGGGAATGCTGATATTAATGTGGTGAATTTACTGGATTGTCTGTGCCTGACATTCGAAATCACCTTCCACTGGTTTCGGAAGGATTACCTATTAATATCAGCATCTTCTATTTGTGCAAATTTATTGGGGAGGGTTTCTGAGGCAAAAAATAAAAATAAAAAATTTGTACAAGGACTGATGCTGAACTGTAGGAAAAGTTGAACATGTGTTCCAAAGAAAATTAATTGCATATAGACAATGATGACGGTAGCGTATACTACTGGTGGCTTGGCTAATTTTCTGATCTATTAAGGGACCATCGTAGGAGCTTGTGAACCCAATTGCAGAAAGTGGAGGGGGAAGACCGCAAAGGTTGTTAATGACGTTGATTGATTACGAGAAGGTCTATGGTTGAGCCGACCTGGCATGAGGGAACTCATATTATAGCTCACCTATCTGATCTCAACGTGGCATCCAAGCCAAGCCAGAGTGCTTTTGGTCAAACCCTAAACCAAAATCTTCCTACTTTCCATGAAAGTGAGTTGTAAATCCAAGTGTGGCTAACAGAACCCCTTCCTGAGTCAACACGTTATACCCATCTTTTTCTTTTGAATTTTTTTTTCCTTTTTTTTTCACGTGATCATTGTAATTGGCGTGTACTACACCGTATGAAAGAGTAAAAAATTCCACCGCAGGAAGCGCTCGTAGTGGGCGAGATCTGTGAGGTAAGTTATTTTAAAAAATTGGACTTTTGATCTCAATTCTATTCTTGAGTCATGTGTTTATATGGTGTAAGAGGATAAGAGCAGTAAGAATAGCAAAAATTTACTGGTCAGTAAAATTATATATTGATTCTCATTTTTATTATTCAAAATGTCAAGTCACATATCTATTTATATTAATAAACATCTAGTTTTTCATTGCTTTATCAAATTTTTTACAAAATTAAACCAAAATTAATATTGAGTCATAAATATAAAAGGTCAAGTCACATATTCATAAACATTATCAAAACATGTATCATAATAATACAGTCATATCAACAAAACACATATTTCATTATAATAATATCAACAAAA
Source organism: Euonymus europaeus (assembly GCA_963580455.1). Taxonomy (NCBI): domain Eukaryota; kingdom Viridiplantae; phylum Streptophyta; class Magnoliopsida; order Celastrales; family Celastraceae; genus Euonymus; species Euonymus europaeus. Next base: position 3,683,488 of record OY756964.1, read on the forward strand.
ATACACAATCTCATCCATTATCCATTTCTCATTAAAATTGTAACATTGTGGATGCTCTTAATAGTGACACCCAATAATATAGGCACACACATGTAATTCAATAAAATTGCTTGTACTGCATCATATTTCGTACTGCTAATTGTACAATTGTAATCCCACTTAATGGAGTCATACAAAATCATATTCCTTCATTATAAAAGGATTCCAATAATAAACCAAACAAAGAATACCTAAAATTGTCATAATTCTGAACATCTAATCAGTCAATATTTGATGAGGTAGCACCAGACACCAGTAGGTGGGTTCATTTTCAACAATTTGGGAGTAGGTAAATGATGTTATATTTTTTTAAGCTGACTTTACAAGTCACGACTCAACTCAATATTAATGCAATTAGACTTCCTGCAGTTTTATCAATTTTAACGTGTAGGGCCACGTCTCTCCCCCACAACCTTCTTTTTGTTAGCTTCTTAGAACATGCATTTGTTATTTTGCTTTCCAGGAAAGATCTGCGTGAGGGTGTGAACATGAAGAATAGTTGAATTTGAACATTGGACAAGGAATACCAACCTAAACAATGAAATATAGAAAACTTCAAAAGTTTGAAATAAAGAATGATTTTAATATATATATATATATATATAAAATTATGCAGAAGCATATATTCTAGGTAGAATTAGTCAACCAAACCCAACTCTGGAAACAATCTTAGAAACCCAAACTTTCTTTCTTCTTTAGAGTTCTATAAATCTCTCCTTCTCTGCTTTGAAACTTCAGACAACAGAGGTTGGGCTTCAAAAAACAACAAAGAATATTACTTTGGTTATTTTGGAGACAAACGCAGATACATATTAGTGTCTAGGCATCTCCAGAATCGAAGAAAGCTATGTCTAGATCATATGTAACTTTGCTGTTTTCTTGCATTTTCATCTCTCTCTGCCTCCCCAATTCCTCAGCTCAAACCTGTAACTCTCAATCTTTCTCAAGCAACAGAGTATACAGTACGTGCGTAGACCTTCCTGTGCTCGACTCCTTCCTCCACTGGAGTTATAATCAATCAGGCACGACAGTCAATATCGCCTTCAGGCACACCGGAACTGGCTCCACAAGATGGGTTGCTTGGGCCTTAAACCCAACTAGCCAAAGCATGACTGGTTCACAGGCACTTGTGGCATTCCAGAATTCTAGTGGTCTTGTCCAAGCTTATACTTCTCCAATAACTACCACGGGGGGCACAACACTTGCTCAAGGGGATTTGAGTTTTGGGGTTTCTGGGATATCAGCTACGCTCGAGAATGGAGAGATGACCATTTTTGCTACTTTGCAGCTCACCGATACATTGTTGTCTACAAACCAGGTTTGGCAAGAAGGTCCAATGAGTGGAGGTGCTCCTATTATACATGCTACAAGTGGTAGAAATATGGTGTCTGTTGGGAGTATCGATTTTAGGACTGGAGCAACAAGTGCTGGTGGAGGAAGTGTCACCTCCAGACAAAAGAAAAGAAACGTAAGCTTATGATTTTGATCTTCCAACATTAGTTTATTAAATTGTTATCTATCTGTTCTCCTCTGTTTTGGTTTATATGATTGTTGACATATGTTGTTTACGATTTTCAGATTCATGGAGTGCTAAATGCTGTGAGTTGGGGAACTCTGATGCCCATGGGAGCCATAATTGCCAGGTACTTGAAGGTGTTTAAGTCAGCAGACCCGGCGTGGTTCTACATACACATTGCTTGTCAAACTTCTGCCTATGTTGTTGGTGTTGCTGGTTGGGGAACTGGGATGAAGCTTGGCAGTGATTCTACTGGCACTAAATATAATAAACATAGGAACATTGGCATAACCCTCTTCTGCCTTGGAACCCTTCAGGTATTTCTTTGACCATGAAACAATTCTCTGATTAACGTTTCGAGTTTCGATTAGAGAATATGAATTAGATTCCATGTAACCATGTAATAGATAGGGAGGCACATTCTCTGTTTTTTTAGAAACCCTTCCTATGCTATTCTTTCCTCTGTTTTATGAAATTTCTTCGCTTTTCTTCCTGTGGACTTTTCTTCCCTTTGAACTTAGTTTATCAGATAACTAAGGAGGGCTTTTCTGAATTCCTTTGTTTTCTCCTTCTAGTTTTCTCTTTCCTTTGAAGATTCCTTCTATTTTTGGTTTCTCCTTCTGGGTTTTTCTTACCTACCTACTTCTGAGACCCATTAGCCGTGGCATTACTGTTATTCTTGTATTGAAGACCGACAAAGGTATTGAACAAAAACAATGTATTCCCGATGAGAGAATGTTTCGTTCAATTGGTCAAATAGACCTACACTTTCTTTCTTGCTTGCTTGTTTAGCTTCCCCAGTTCTTTCCCCGGGCATTCAGCCTTAGGGCAAGCAGTTGAACCCTATGTGGATCCTTCTGACCAGTTGCAATTGCTTCGTGCTTGTGTGTTGTAGGTGTTTGCTTTGCTTTTGAGGCCAAAGAAAGATCATAAGTACAGATTGTACTGGAACATCTACCACCACTCCGTTGGTTATGCTGTCATAATTTTGAGCATCATTAACATATTCGAAGGATTCAAAGTCTTGGACGGCCAGAAGAATTGGAGAACAGCTTATACAGTTGTGATCATAGTTTTGGGATGCATTGCAGTTGCGTTGGAAGCATTTACATGGTTCATTGTACTCAAGAGAAAAAGAGTGAGTTCTGACAAGCATGGCGCAAATGGAGCAAATGGATATGGTGCCAGGGCAGTCCAGACAGAAGTTTAGTTCTTAATTTCTTATGATTGAGGGTGATTGATCTTCCTGTTTTTATATCTCATAAATCTCCTTTTTTTTTTGTTCTCTATAGATTAGTTATTTTGCTATGTTAGAAGTTTTTGGTTGTGACCTGTGAGTTCCTCAGAGAGTTATTCTTTGACATGGATAGACTCTGATATTTGTTGGTATATATATAGGGATATTACATTGTTCCACTTTTCCATTTGTCCATAAAAATAAATTCTTGATACAATATACTATTCTTTTAGATCCTTAACATCGCCCAAGTTGCACTTGATTTTGTGTCAATATTTTGAATTCCTATAAATTCCTCAGGAGCAAACTTCCTTTTTATTAAAACAGTCACATTTTCGATTTTAAAACGAGAAACCCATCCAAGACATTTAACTTGGTTTATAAAATTTTACACTGATTCGGGCTACGGTAAGTCCTACATTCAGGTCTTCTATCTGGAGCATCAAGCCTCTAGTTTTGTGAGGTGATCTATCTTACTTAAGACACAATCTCATGTATTTAGTAGTACATAAATGATTCCAGGCCAAAATTCATACATACACAAAACTATGCACACCCCTATCAAACTCGAAAGGCACAAACAATAACCCACCCAAGAGTTCACCTCCAAAGCTATGCACACCCCTATCAAAATTCATGTATTCAGCCAGGCCAAAATTCATGTATTCAGCCTTTTGGTCCTATATAAAATACGGGCTAGGCCCAGGACAGCAAAGAAAGTAGTGGGCTGGGCTGAGCCTTTATCCTACGATAGATGTAGATCGATTCAAAAGAACAGCCTCAAACCACACGCTAATACTATCCTCAGGCCATCATGTTGGTTCTCAGCGGAGTGGCTACTCCACTATTCCACCGTTCCCCGCCGTTACTATCGAAACCCACTTCTCTTTTGCTGCAAAAGCCACTCCTGAATAGCCAAGCCAGGACCTTAGGATCGCTATACGGTTGGAGAAGAAATGGGGTCTCTATATCCACTGCTGTGTCGACTCAGTCTGAAATTCTTGTACAGGACGAAGGCACAGAAGAGACCCAGAAAGAGGAGACTGAGAGAGTTGTGCTCCCTACTAATGACTCATCTGAGAACCTCTTAAGAATTCGCCACACGGTAGGTCTCTTACATATGCTTATTGTAATTGGTTTCTTTATTTCTCTGTGTGTTTGTTGGGTGACTTCGCATATGTTTTAACATATGCGAAGGAGACGAAAGGAAAGCAGACGATTTTAGATGAAAAGAGAAAAAAAAGTGTTCCTCTAACGGCCATGAGTGAACTGCAACTGCGGCGGTGTTAGGGGGCGGCATATGCAACACCAGTGAGTGAGAAGGAGTCAATGGTCGACCCTTTACTCATCTAGACTCTCCAGAAGCCTCGTCATCGTCTCACCAGTTAGTTTCAATTCTTAGTTTTCAAAATCGTTCAAAATGTCAAAATATCGTATGATTTTGATCCCGGTTTTGCTTCATACCGGATTCCACTGCTATTTCACTATTTTGGCACCTAAAATCGTAAAATTTTACCATATAAATCTAGATTTAACCACCTTGCTTCCCAATAAGATTTTGTAGTAGAATTAGTATTGCCTCAGCATGAATTTGCTAGGTGACACGATTATGGCGTAAACACGGTTGAAAGACGAGAATTTAGAATTTTAAGCTTTCAGGAGGTACCTTATTGCATTATTGAAAGGTTCTTCTGTGTAATTTGTTTATGTTCGTGCAGCTTTGTTGAAAGTTGAAAGACATACTTGGATGCTCCTGCGAAATTGAGGGGATATATTTCTTGATCTATATTCATGAAATGGGTTTTGTTTGATATTTGTGATTTCTTGTGGACCTTAATGTGATTTCACTTAGTAATTTTATGCTAGGATTACTTTCTTGTGCTTAAGTTCTCTTTTTTTCCCACTGCCATGACTATGGGAGGGGGGGTGGGGGGCATTCGAGCCCCTACCCCTGAAAGATTGCCTACAAAAGGAAAGTACTTTTTCTATAGCTGAGAGGCTTTATGGATGTTTCAGTGTGCTCATGTGATGGCCATGGCTGTTCAAAAGCTCTACCCAGATGCAAAAGTGACTATTGGACCCTGGATCGAAAACGGGTTTTATTATGATTTTGATATGAAGCCGTTGAGTGATAAGGACCTCAAGAGAATTAAAAAGGAGATGGTGAGTAGATTCAGTCCATTAGTACTAATGTTATAGTCTTTGGTAAAGGGGAAGGCCATCAGCTGGGAATATATTTCATGGTACATAATTTATTTCTTACTTCATCTGTAGGATCGCATCATTGGTCGAAATTTACCACTTATAAGAGAAGAGGTTTCCAGAGATGAAGCCCAGAGAAGAATAATGGCTGTTAATGAACCTTACAAGATGGAGATTTTGGACAGCATAAAAGAAGATACCATCACCATATATCATGTTGGTAGGACTTTACTTCTTTCAAAGCATTGTTATCTTTTTATTTTATTTTTTATTATCATCTGTTTCTCTTGCTCCTTTGTACTGACACCAGTTGAGGCTTTCAAAAGATATACAATGCACTCAATGAATTATAAACCTTTGCTAAGTTTCTCTTTTGGTTAATTGCTTTTGTCTCTTTTCATTCCTTTTCTAAGATCCAAAAAATGGATATTTGCTTTTGTCCCTGTCTACATATAAATTCTTCACTGTGATCTGATAGTTTGGTGTACCCACTCTGATAGAATGGATCTTATATTCTTATGATTTTTCTTCTTTGGGGATTTTTGGTTTAACAAGTGTTTTCCTGTATCTAGGTTACTTCCCGAGGTGAAGTACCCTGTAGGACTCAATTTTCATCAATGGGTTTTTTGGGGTCTTTGATTGCCTTATATATTTCCAGGTGATGAGTGGTGGGACCTCTGTGCTGGGCCTCATGTTGAATCTACTGGCAATATCAGCAAGAAAGCTGTTGAACTTGAGTCTGTTGCTGGTGCTTATTGGAGAGGAGATGAAAAAAACCAAATGCTGCAGCGGATCTATGGAACAGCTTGGGAGAATGAAGAACAATTGAAAGCATATATTCACTTTAAAGAGGAGGCCAAAAGAAGGGACCATAGACGCCTTGGCCAAGATCTTGATCTCTTTTCCATACAGGCAATGTTTTTCTGAAACAGTTTGTGCTATTTGTGACAATAATAGATATAGTATTGAATTGTTTTTCTTTGAGGTTTGATTGTGACGATGGTTTTTTATTTTAAATTGTTTTTTGCATTAAAGGATGAAGCTGGTGGAGGTTTAGTCTTCTGGCATCCAAAAGGCGCCATTGTTAGACACATTATAGAAGATTTGTGGAAGAAAATACATATAGAACGTGGATATGATTTGCTATACACTCCCCATGTGGCAAGAGCAGATCTTTGGAAGATCAGTGGTCATTTGGATTTTTACAGGGAAAATATGTATGATCAGATGGAGATTGAGGATGACCTATATCAACTTCGACCCATGAACTGTCCTTATCATATATTGGTTTACAAAAGGAAGTTGAACTCATATCGGGACTTTCCAATAAGGGTTGCTGAGCTTGGAACTGTATACAGATATGAGTTGTCTGGAAGCTTACATGGCCTATTCCGTGTCAGGGGATTTACTCAGGTAGTAATGTCATTCATTGTGTGGATATTTGAAATTGTAACTACTCGTAATTCTTGGGTATTCTCTTATTCTATTGGATATTTGGTTTGGAATTTGTGGTTTGGTGTTGTAAAAGTTTCTTTGGAAATTCAGGATCCTATTCTGTTTTCTGGCTTTCTGCTTCTGGGATTCAACTGATCTATTTTAAGCAATGTATAAAGTAATAACTAATTACATTTTTAGGGTTATTGTATAACATTCTTAGTGTATGGCTGGACTCTTTATTGGATTTTATCTGATAATGGCTTCCCCCTTGCTCCTTGCATTGTTCACAACTTCTGCTAAGTGCTAAGAGTTTAGATAAAATTTAGGTGAAGAAAAATGATTCCAATCATTTTTGCAGGATGATGCCCACATCTTTTGCTTAGAAGATCAGATTAAAGATGAGATTAGGGGTGTCCTTGATCTTACAGAAGAGATGCTGTTGCAATTCGGTTTTAGCAAATATGAAGTGAACCTCTCCACTAGGCCAGAGAAAGCTGTTGGAGGTGACGATATATGGGAAAAAGCAACACTTGCGCTTAAAGATGCTTTGGATGATAAGAGATGGAGCTATCAAGTTGATGAAGGTGGTGGCGCCTTTTATGGCCCCAAGATTGATCTTAAGATCGAGGATGCTCTTGGAAGGAAGTGGCAGTGCTCAACCATACAGGCAAGTTTGAAACCATTTAGGCAGACCGGCACAATTTTCATGGCATAATTTGTAGTGGTACAGCCAAAAATGCTTGTACCTGCCTCCCTGCTCCTCTCTCTCTTTCTCTCACTCTCTCACACACACACACACAAATACACATTGGTGCGCGCACATGCACACAAACCTAAAGTTCAAATGTTTCTTAAAAAAAAAACATTATTTGAAGTGATTTTTTTTTTAGATTGCCAAAGTGAAAACTTTGTCTGACTGGCTTAAGTCACTATTGGTTTCTGTGCAGGTTGATTTTAATTTACCACAGCGGTTCAACATAACTTATGTTGACTCGAATTCAGAAAGGAAAAGACCTATCATGATCCATAGAGCAGTGCTTGGATCCTTGGAGCGGTTCTTTGGAGTCCTGATTGAGCATTATGCTGGAGACTTCCCACTGTGGCTTTCTCCAATCCAAGTTCGTGTTTTACCTGTTACAGACACTCAGGTATTTATGGATTATAGTAATCTAAACTTATGAATGTTCTTTGCAAGTGTACATTAACACCTTTGCTTAAGAACCTAGACTTGGTATGGTATTTCCATTAAGATATTATTGCATTTTTTTTTAATGCAGCTTGAGTACTGTAATGAGGTAAGCATCAAACTGAAAGCTTTCGGTATTCGAGCTGAAATTTGCTATGGGGAGCGCTTGCCTAAGCTCATCAGAAATGCAGAGAAGCAGAAGATCCCATTAATGGCGGTTGTGGGTCCCAAAGAAGTTGAGACACAAACTGTAACAGTTAGATCCAGGTTTGCTGGGGAGCTCGGGACCATGAAACTTGATGAGTTTATAACCAAGACTAAACATACCATTGAAAACAGAACTTCATTATAAAGATTTTGTGCTTGGGGAATTTATTTGAATACATATGAGAGAATGGATTTGAAAATAACATATACAGATGAGTCACCAGTGGGAATATTTTGTGTTCAAGGATACTTGAATATGGAACTGAAGATTTCAGATTGGGCGATATTGTAGTAAGATTTCCCTTTATCTTGCAGTTTGTTTCTCTTATATATTGACAAGCACCATTCTTTTGTTAGTTTGACTGTTTAGTTGTCTGATTGATACTTTTAACCTAAGTTTCAATTTTATTTTCTCATTGTTTGTGTGATATAACTAGATTGTTTGATTTGTATTTTTAACCAACAAAGCATAATAGGCTTTTGAGTATTGGAGGATGGATAACCTGCACGTTAGTCAGTGTTATAAGTAGCAGGCACCTGTGCTTCAACATCTAGAGACAAAAAAGCCAAGCAGGCAGTGCGAATCTAGGATATAAATTGAGGGGGTCAAGCTTCCTATATAAAAGCAACCCTTTGAGATTTTCTTCTTAATCTGAAAACAAGCACTAGGAACCTCAAAGACCTGGAGGGACGAAGACAAAAAGGATATGGCTTCCAAGATGTGCATATGAGGTACTTGCTTTCTATCCTTTTTAGCATTGCTTACATATGAGAGCTGAAAGTGTGGTTTTTGACATAAGAAAATATGGAGCAAAGGCTGATGTCAGCTCAGATGACAGCCAGGTAATAATTATGCACAAGTTTTTTTTTACCTTTAATTTAATCCTGTCAAACTTTATGTTGTATCACTGAATTATTGTATTTTCTTTGTAGGCCATTGCAAAGGCTTGGAATGCAGCATGCATGTCCACAAGTCCGAGCTCGGTCCTGATAGGAAAAGGTAACTACTTGGTTGGTCCGGTGATGTTTAAAGGTCCATGCAAGGCTCCTGTAACTGTTCAGGTTCAAGGAAATGTCATGGCTCCAATAGAGATCAACAAGTTCAAGTCGCAGGACGGATGGATTGTTTTCCAAAATATTGATCAATTAAGAGTTGTAGTACATGGAAAATTTGATGGTCAAGGAGGAAAAAATGACTGAAAAAACTGGAAAATGCAATTCTCTACACATAGTAAGCCCTAATCTTTTGTTAACATTCTTCTCTGAATTCACCTGTCATGTACTTTTATGAATGTGTACTACTACTAAAATATATTCTGAATTGATGAACAGAATATGCGATTCACCTTGGTCACCAACTCCTGAGTCAAAGGCATAACCTCAGCAAACAGCAAGCTCTTTTTCATGAACATTATAAACTGCAAGAGCCTCACCCTTCAAAACATTATCATCACTGCGCCAAACCACAGCCTGAACACCGACTGGATTCACAGGCGTCAACATTACAAGCGCTGACATAAAAACCGGAGATGATTGCATCTCTCTTGGGGACCAACAAATCAACATTGAGCAAGTGAAGTTTGGTCCTGGTCATGGCATTAGTGTGGGAAGTGTAGGCCGATACCCCAATGACGAACCTGTTGTTGGTGTGACAGTGAGAAATTGCACCATCTCAAACACAATGAATGGCGTCAGGGTTAAGACATGGCCAAATTCTCCCATTGGCGTTGCTTCAGATGTGCATTTTGAGGATATTATCATGAACAATGTTGGCACGCCTGTTCTTATTGACCAAGAATACTGCCCAAACGATCAATGCACATTGAAGGTACCTGCAATTTATATGTTAACACAACGTGAACAAATTATAGCCAAGATTGAACTGATCTTGATCTCTCTTTTTCTATCTAGGTTCCTTCACGAGGTAAGATCAGCAATGTCAGCTTCAAAAACATCCAGGGAGCTTCTTCGACTCAGGTCGCTGTGAAGCTTGTTTGTAACAATGGCATACCATGCCAGAAGTTGGAGTTGGAGGATATAAAGTTGACATACAAGGGAAAAGGTCCTGCCATATGTGTGTGCGCTCATGTGAAGCCTACAGTCTCTGGGACATTGATTCCATCTGCTTGCACCAAGTCTCATTAATCGTTCTTCTTCAGTGTGTTGACTCCAATTTTTTAGTCAACAATCAATCACCACTTTTGGCGATATTTCCCTATTGAGGAAATCTTGACTTTTTTTCTCTTTTTTTTTTTTCTTTTTGTTTAGAAGTCAATGTAGAGTTCTGTCCTGTATTTGTTCCGTCAATGTCCATTGATGGTGGCACACATGCTAAAAAATAAAATAAAAATAAAAATCTCTACTTCTATTATCTGTTTTCAACACTTTAATTATATATTATATACACCTGTAATTAACTACTAATATATTGAACTAGAACAATAATCAAAATTCCGATTCCAAAAAAGAAAACCTTGAGGGCTCCTAGTTGTGGGGATGAAACTGAGGGAGAGAATGAAGATGGAAGACTTGACTTACAAGAAAACTACTCTCTCTTTTCTTATGGACAAGAAACGCTACTTGAAGAGTTTCCGCATATGCAGAAGACGTTCCATCTCGAATACAAGCACATACTCGACTTCCAATTTTCTTAGGAGTATGGATCGGGGTGCGTCCATGTTACACGGATCTAAAATGAACTTTTGGACACGAGTGGATGATAGTCCATTTAGCTCAAATATTAGAGTTTGGGTCCATCCACATGTACATAAAGCTATTCACAGTACTTGTTTTTTCAATGTGAGACATGGGGAGAGTTCCAACAAAATTTTTGAACCTTTTGATTCAGAGTGCCCAAAATCCACCTAGGCACAAAATATTACATTTAGGGAACATATTGTGATGTTTGTAACGTGACCTGTATTTCAGTGACCAAAATTATTTTAACCCTTTTGAGTTGATTTTTCAATGACCAAAATTAATTATAACCCTTGTAAGTTTATTAATTGAATGTTGGGATGGTGGATTCATGGATAAGAACATTTTGATTTATATTACTAGATTTCAGTATCACATACACTACTTTTTTAATGAGCGAGAGTAACACCATCCTCCAGAGTTATATTATAAGAGAAAAAATTAACATAGACCAAAGATAACAACCAAATAATCCTCTTGAAATAGAACGACCATGAAAGTGGAGGAACTTTATATTCTTTGCCAAAGGAGATCAAATTGATAAAAATTAGGCACATAAAATTTTGATCAACCTCTATTAGTGGTGTACTCAAACCAATATAATTTTCTGTCGATCACTCACCACCCATTCTTATTTTTCTCAACCTCCTATTTTCTCCATAGCTTTTTTAGACACAAACCAAGTTTAGAAAAGAAGCTAAAAATAGCACAAGATTTGAATCATGGCACTACAACCCCTCCTAAAGACTAGGGACTAAAATAGCATGTAGTTTAGTTGAACATGTCAATGATGATCAGCTATAAAAGGCTCACAACACCAGCAGAAATTTCATCATTCATAGTTTCATACAAAACACAATAAACAAAGAAAGAAAGATGGGTTTGAAGTTCAATACAGTTTTAGCTTTTCTGGTGTTATGCATTCTCAATGCCAATGCCAGAGTGTTTGATATAAAAAAGTATGGTGCTGCAAGTGGCGGTGATGCCACCCAGGTAAGTAGATAAATCAATTAGTTTCTTTGTGATGAAATATTCACTTGGTTTTTGAGTTTTTTACATGAAATTCTGATCATCTCAGGCAATTGAAAAAGCTTGGAAGGATGCCTGTGCATTTGCTAAACCAAGCAAAGTTTTGATTCCAAAAGGGAATTTCAATTTACGCCAGTTGCATTTGGATGGACCATGTAAGGCACGTATTGAAATTCAGCTTCAAGGCACATTGAAGGCTCCAGTAGATATGGGTCATTTACAGAATTCTGATGGTTGGATTAGCATCAGTCATGTTGAAGGCTTCACAATGTCCGGTGGTGGAGTTGTCGATGGCCAAGGCGCGGTTTCTTGGAAGAAAAATGATTGTCACAAGAACTCCAAATGCAGCGGCCTTCCTATGGTAAGCTAATAATCGATATTTCTAAGGATCAGATTGAGTTTGACAATCGCTTATTTTTATCAGGCTGACAGATTCTGTATTTTCTTTAATGACAGAACATCAGGTTCAATTTCATCACAAATGCGATTATTAAAGACGTAACAACAAAAGACAGCAAGAGCTTCCATGTCAATGTTTTGGGATGCAAGAACATTACTTTCCAACATTTCACCGTTTCTGCGCCGGAAACTAGCATCAATACTGATGGAATCCACATTGGACGATCGGTCGGAGTCAACATTATTGACTCCAGCATTAAGACCGGTGATGATTGTGTCTCAATAGGTGATGGCAGCCAACAAGTAACCATAGCAAGAGTTACCTGTGGACCTGGTCATGGCATCAGCATTGGAAGTCTGGGAAAATACCCTAATGAGGAGCCAGTGAGAGGAATCAGAGTCAAGAACTGCACCATCACCAAGACAATGAACGGTGTGAGGATCAAGACATGGCCTGCTTCTCCACCTGGGTCTGCAACTGACATGCATTTTGAGGACATTATCATGAACAGCGTTGGCAACCCGATCCTCATTGATCAAGGCTACTGCCCTTACAATCAATGCACTGCAAAGGTACTAATTACCCAATGTTTGTTAGATTTACTGTGTATGAGCATAAAAAAACTAATGGGTGGTTCTTGGTTTTCTCTATTCTAGGTACCATCAAAGGTTAAGATCAGCAATGTTAGCTTCAAGAACATCAGGGGAACTTCTTCAACTAAAGTAGTTTCAAAGCTGGCTTGCAGTCCTGGGTTACACTGTGACCAAGTTGTAGTGAGTGACATTGATCTCAAATACAGTGGACCTGAAGGTGCTGCAGTGTCTCAATGTTCCAATGTTAAGCCCCAGATTACTGGAAGGCAGAACCCACCAGCCTGTGCTGCCCCAGCTACAGCTGCTGCTTAATTTTCTTTGACATGCTGTCGATTTGCATCCAAAAACGTTCGTTTTCTGTCTCTTGAGACTAGATAGCCTGCATTTATAAGAATTAAGAACAAAGAAGAGCATGTCTCATATTTTATTTGTATTTTTTTCCCGACCCCCTTTATGCTTCTAAGCATGATTTTGCGGGGTCGAATAACACTATTTTACAGAATCTACATGGTAATAAGAATTCAGAGTCAATTTCTTTGAAATTTTCCTTGATTTTAAACTTTCACTAATAAACGAAAGATTCTGAAAAGAAGCTATGCCCAAATTCACCCTGAACACCGTGAAACATTTCTTTGATGCAAGCTAGAAAACTCCTGAACCATTGAAATGGTCTCAAGGGAAATGGCCAACTTTGATAATGTGAAAATACAGAGGCCGAGGCTGAGGTAACCAGCTTTCTCAAAGCCATTAGCAGATTACGTTGAAAAAAAGAAAAGAAAAGAAAAAGGAAACAAAACAGCAGAAATTCTTCCACGACTAGTAGTCCAGGCTCCTAAATAGAAGCATCAACTAGTTCCAGCTTCACTTCCAGGCGCAAGAAGCGACCAAATCTCTGTCCTTCCAACCAAGATAAAGAGCCCCATCCCTTTCTCTGAGTCTATATTTGTCACAGTAGTTATCAAGCAGTGTTTTAATGGTGGCATTCACCAAGGAGCTTAAAGGGTAAGGAGTAAACCCTGCCATTCTAAAGCGCAACTTCCACTTTCCGAGAAGCTCGTGTCGTTCCACTCTCTCTGGTCCCTCACACGCTATGATATTAACGACTTCCCTCGCCAGGCAGTGCTGCTCCACATTGATCCGCTCCTTGTGCGCCCTTGGAAGGGTCACATCAATTGATTCAAACATAGCTGTATAATAGTCCAGTGTCTCGAGGAACCGGGGGAAGAAAGCAGCAGTATTTGTGTTAGATTCCTGCTCAACAAGGGTCACTACTTTTGGAGACAAGCCTTTGACCAGCCTTAAAAGCCGATCCCGATGATTTTCAGTGGTGACACTCTCATCAGGAATGTGGTGCAGCATAAATGCAAAATTTACAGCAAGTGCCTCCCCTGGCCGAACCCCAAGATTCTGAGGCCGAACCTCACAACCAGTCATGGTTGCAGCATTGAACTCAAAAGGAACCTTAAATAACTCAGCAAGCTTAGACAGCCTCTTTCCAACAATACCCAGTCCTCCTCCACGGGCATAAGCTGATGTCGAATCATCAATACCAGTTATGCGTATGTGAGGGGGCCCCCCAGGCCTCGCTGCAAATGCCTGGATTAAAGTGACCCACTGACTGCCTTGAGCTATTTGGAAATCGATGATGTGAACTATATCTTCACCTTTCATGGCTTCAGCAATTGCACCATTTGCAGACATGTATCCAAATTTGAAGTAAGGGCAGACCTCATAAAGAATGTGCATGTAAGAAAGGAGCTCCGCACTTTCTGGCTCTTTACATCTCAGAGCCTTATAGATTGAACTCCCCGAGAAGGCATGTCGTGCAACCAGCCCTTCCAACATGTATGCTCCCAACCTCTGGATTGGTTCACCAGAAACAGACACCATCTGACGTAATTCACCCATCAACCATTGTGCCATTAGTTGATCATCTTCTGACACTACTTTAGCACATGCGACCAAGACCTGTTTTAAGTCTCCTCTAGAAATTGTCTCCATTATTTGTCTCCAGCTGTCTATCCCTGATGAGGTATCGTTTGATCCGTCATGTAAGGTACTCTCAATGCTATCAATATTATCAGAATCAGGACCCAACATTACATTTTCCAGTTCTCTCAGCTTGTGCCTGAAATTATTAACATCATCCGTGATGCAGGATCCACTTCTTGGAGAGCTATAGGCATTGTCAGGGGATCGGTGTGTTTCAGATGGATAGGACTGACACTCTTGTTGTGACATAGGGCTTCCACTAGGGTAGAAATTGACAGTAGATGGAGAGTTGTAGATTGTATAACTACCACTCGCTGAAGACGACTCTAGGGTGCAATACCGTTCTATGGAATTCCGACCTTGGGTTCCCTGGCTGCTGCCATTGTAGCATCGCTGGTGGTCTAAACTTTGAAACTGCGGCATGCAGTACGAACCAACTTGCTGCATCGGTTGGTGGTACAGTCTGCTAGACTGGTCCCAACTACTGTGAAATTCTAATGCTCGCATTGAAGGCTTTATTTCAAAGAATAGAATACCTTTCAAGCCGGATTGGTTACAGAAATGAACTAAACAATACTGCCGATTCTCAGTCTAATCCTGTTTCCTTCTAGCAAAATACTGCACCAAGCATTCACTTTAATAGAAGTACAACATGTGTGACCAGAAAAAAGCTTTGTTTACATAAAAATCATCATCTTCAAGGTCCTCCATCTATCTGCATGACCTTGCCTCTGCAAGGTTTGTGCAAACAGCAACGTGATCAGCTTGCTAGTTGATACATAAAAGTAAGAAAGAATTAAAGAAATAAAACTTCAGTAATTTCTGGGCAACATCCACAATAAGCATAAGCATAGAGTAGAATACACTTGGCTCCTAATCTAGATTGCTTCCAATGACCATATAGGGGAGCTAAATCATTCATGGATAAATGCATTATGAATTGAGGGGGGGGAGGCTATAAAAGGGTTCTTCCTGATTCCTGCTCAGTTATCAGCGAGCAAAAACATCCCAATTCAAAAGTATGAAGAATAAGAGATCTCCACTGTTCCATTTGAGGGCTTTTAAAAGTAGTCAGAATTATTGCAAACTTACTCAAGGTGAGAACTTGAGAGTAGGCAGTAGATACCAATATGAAACAAAAAATTTGACAAGTGGAGGAAAGGGGGATGGAAAAAAATTGTGAGCGCGTAAGCAGCAGGCCATTAACAAATTCCGTTAGGAAATCCCAAAACCTGAAAGTTTGCAACAACAAAAAAATGAACATCCTTCTTTCTGCACTTCTTTAGTAGATTATTAATAGGTTTTGAAACTTCGACTTTTTAAGGATAGAGTACAAGAGCACTTATGGTAGACACATAACAAAAGAAATTATTTAGTTTCTTAATTTCCTTTGGAGCACTTCTCTCCAAGTAATGCTTGTGGCTATTTTAAGCCACTTTGGTGAAAGCTACTTAAGGCCCATATATTGGCGAGGGCTACTTTAGGCCTTGTTTGTGGTTCACCGCTTATAGGGTATGTCTAGGATAGTTTTACACTATTCTAGACATGCATTTTTATCTTCCTAGATGACTCCTGAACACCCTAGAAGGCTTTTCTAGTTACAATGCTTAGGAAAATTCAAATCTACAATATATTAAAGAAACATTAATTCCAACACATTCATCCTACATCCTTTTTCTAATATGCTACATAGCTCAGTCCCTCTCATGATATCAAAACTAACCTTGCAGCTGGAATTTGTCTAGCAAGGAGATAGAGTAGCCCAAACGGGCGGCCGCCAAATTAACCAAGTAACTCCTGGGCAGCAAGGGAATCGTTCAATTTTTCCATTCTTCATGTCATAGGCTCCCAAGTCATAACCCGCGGCCAAGACTGTTGTTGCGCCCATCATGTAGCTCATATTGGTGTTCTTGAAATCATCAGTGAAATACATGTGATTGGCTTTGCATTGAGGAAAGTCATTAGCGCAGAGACACAATGCAAAGTTATTCCCAACAAACAACATTTGATTTTGGAGACTAGTAACTTTGGTCCATGTCAGCCCCTCTTCATCAAACTTAAATACTTTAAATTTAATTGTTTTGTATAGATGTACTTCACCTCCATCATCGCCATCCTCATTGTTATAATCGTTGTCATCAACTCCATCCCCGTTATCATCATCCACATCCTCATTGTTATGATCATTGTCATCAACTCCATCTCCATTATCATCATCCACGTCCTCATTGTTATGATCATTGTCATCAACTCCATCTACAATATCCTCATTGTTATTATCATTGTCATCAACTACACCTCCATTATCATCGTCATCCTCATCAGCATTCTTATCAATATTGAAACCAGGACAACTGATATCATTAACGTTAAAAAATTAAGATTTAATTCTCCTAGAAACCAGCAATAATTCATCACCTGAGACTACTAAGTAATTTGTGTCTCCTATAATAGCAGGTTGTGGCGTCAATATCTTCTTCCTTAGTTTAGGGACTGGACCCTCCAAATCATATACAAAAAGCACTCCATCAGAATCCACTGCATAGAAATTTCCTTTCCAGGAAACAACGTCACAAAAAAGGTTAAATCATCTTGGTCGTGTACCAAAGTCGATCTCTCATCTCCTTCCCTACAGAAGGCTAAATTTCCCCAATCTCCATAACTATCCATGGCCATGTAACCTCCACTAGAGGAAGGATTCCCAGTTACAGTTACCTTGTCAAAGAAAAAACATTTCATGAATTCTCCACTACGTCTCTTCTCATAGTCGTTCAGATAAAAATATTCTTCTCGGCCGAAATGCCAGGAAATGTTGTAATAGGCGAAAGTTGAATCTGTGACCATGTGATTGGATTTAGCAGGAACACATTAGGGCTTTTATCAACCATCACCATCCACCCACAAGATGACCCGCAGCATCGCCTCCCGCGAAGTTCGGATAACTCCTTAGCATGAACCTTCTTGTCATAGAAACTGTAGAACCCACAAATATTGCTACCGACCTCTGGCAGCATCAGCCATGGAAGTTGGTGGTGAGGTTTCGGTTTGAAGGGTGTATCCTTCAACACCAATTGCCCTAGCCTGCAAACAGCTTGAACACGGATATAGTCTTCTACTGATAGACGCTTTGCAATGGCTTCTAGTATGTCCGTTTTCAGATTGGCCAGATCAGAAATTGTAATGAAGTACTGTTTTTTTTTTTTTTTTTTTTACAAATCAGAAATCCAAAAAGATAATTAGACTAGAGTGCTTCTCTAAGTAGGTAATGAATGAACTAGGGAATATCTAGGAAAACTAATTCACATAAAACCAGTTTGACTTTGTTTAAGTTTAATCTGAATCTGATAAGAAGCACCCTTGAGTCTCCTAATCATTACAAACTTGATGTGTGGTATTCTTAAAATTGAACATCCAATTTCAACTAACACTAAATCAAACGAAGAAATTAGATTCACTCACATGAGCTGTATCAAATCGAGAGGATAACAAAGATTTGACATAATAAAGAGGAATTACTACCAGAAACATTAAAAGATTTATTGTCAACTTAAATCGTCCGACACTCGAGTCCATCAGCAATCCTATACAGAAATACGGCATCATCCACTGAATCCCAACAAATAATTCAAGGTTTTCTCTCCCAAAAAAAAACTGTGCAGGTAAACTTTCACAAGAAAAGGAGAAAGAAAAATAATTTCGTCATCAAGTTATAAGGAAGAAAAAAGAAGAGGGACAAATCTTATAGAACAAACCCACCTTGTTCGAGCAACCTGAAGAGTGTCTTTCCATTGCTGATCGCAGCACAGCACCTGAGAGAGAGAGGGAGGGAGGGAGAGTCTGAGAAAGAGAGAGCACTGTCACGCCTCTTTAACATGGAAGCAGCGTGTCATGGGGGTGATAAATATCGGTCTTTAGGAAGAAATTGACGTTACCGAAATGCCCCTTTTCAATATCATCCCATGCAATCAATTTTATCGTTAACAAATACTCTTTTCGTTCTATTTTAATTCAATTCTATCGTTAACAAATACTCTTTTCGTTCTATTTTAATTGTCTCTTTCACTTTTTCACACAATTTAATAAAATATTTAATTCTCTTTCAATTTAACATTTATATCCTTATTTATAATGTGCATGATTATTGAGTTAATTGTTAACATTTTCAAGTTAAGAGTATAAATAAGAATAAAATGAAAAAAAATGAAAAAATATAGTTTTCATTAATTGAAATGGACATGCATTTTGGAACACTCCAAAAAGAAATAAAGAACAATTAAAATGAGACGGAGGAAGTATTAAATTATAAACAAAATTTTCATTCCCAAAAAAATATTGTATGTTTCAACTGTCTTAATTAGAGGAGCTAATCGCTTCATAATAATGTTTAAATCATTCAACGCTAATAAACTGCAACGTCACAACTCATGTGTGATTCAGATTAATACATACCAAAAGGGTCATATAGAATTCGATATTAAATTGAAGGATCAATAACGATAGGCAATAGTAAGTTTGGAGTCTGTCGTAATTTTTTTTACAATGAATCTCGTTGTAGGAATATCTTAAGGGAACTAAAAATTATATTTTATTATTATAAAATTATAAAAATGTTTTAATTGAAATTACGATTTTGACTATATATTATTTGTGTCAACATTTTAGATTCCTCACTGTACTTCTTTCGTCTCTTTATTTGTCTCACTTCTTTTTTGCATATTGAGTTTTACATATTAGTTTTCTTACATTTTTTATTGGAACCGCTTCTTTCTTTCTTTTTCTAATGGTATATTGTCCTGTCTTTTTTACAATTTATTTAATTTTTGTTTTATAGAAACAATTATATTATTGAATTCGTAATCCCAATTAAAACACATTTATGATTTTTAAATAAATAAAATAAAATTATTGTCTTAAAATGCCCTTACAGCAGAGTCCGTTGTTAAAAAATTACATTAGACCCCAGACTCCCTAACCGATAGGGTCCCAAAACAATATAGTCGAAGCACTCGATCGGGGCCGCAAGCCGTATCACTTGTTAGAAATAATTCAAAATTTTGGTAATGGCTCGAAGTGATAAAGAAGTCTAGGGTCAACTAAAAATACAATCTTTTTGTTCTTAATTTACATTTTTGTCCTTAGTGAAGACAACATAATTTACTACAAGAGGAAAAAAATAAAATTCTAGAAACTAAATAATTAAGCTACATTTGGTAAGTTGAAGAAATGAAGGATGAGCTCGATAGAGGCTGAGCTCTGTGCAGCAATTTATGGGCTTCGTTTAGCTTGGGAAGAGAGTTTTCATCGAATTCTTTTGGAGACCGATTCATTCATGGCTGCAGATTGACTTAATAAACCAAGTGTTCCAAAGTTATCTCTTTCCAATTTGATTAGTGTGTGCTGAAAGCTTGTTAATCAAACTTGGAAGGTGAAAGTAATTCACGTTTATAGAAAAAGAAATCAAGTTGCAGACTTTCTAGCTTCGGAATCTCTCAAGCATTGCAATGGGCTAACCATTCTACGGCATGCAATTGTTGGCATTCAGGGGCTGCTTTGGGAGGACTATATTGGACCTGCTTGGCCTAGGCGGGTCTTGTGTGTAGTAGAGGAGTAATCTTTTTTTTTTTCTTTCCGTGGGTATCCCCTCCCTAGTATCCAAAAAAAATGAAGGATGAAACAATCCATCTTCCTTGCTTTCTTTGGGAGATTATATGAGCCATTGATCTACTAAAGTTAGTGATTCCCATTTAAGTATGCACGAGCGATCAAGGAAAAACATTAAAAAAAGGAAGGGGGGCGGTGGGAATCTGGTTGATACTTTGTCCCCTTTCAAAGCAATTGGACCATATGCCCCACACATCTTATCATCTTCAACTATTTGTATGCACTATTCTCTCTCTACACGAGAAGAAGGGATCGGAGCAGGAAGTTTGGCTAGTTTTG
Source organism: Euonymus europaeus (assembly GCA_963580455.1). NCBI lineage: Eukaryota > Viridiplantae > Streptophyta > Magnoliopsida > Celastrales > Celastraceae > Euonymus > Euonymus europaeus. The sequence continues at coordinate 3,703,963 of OY756964.1, forward strand.
AACCCATGGGATGGGTTGATCGCTTGTAGGGTACTATTGCCGGACTGGCTTCCTGGGCCAATTATGGGGTGAGTCTCTGATGACGAGACAAATTCGTGCAAATAGGATGGTCCGAAGCAGATAAACTGTTGATTAGTTGTGAGATTCTTATCATCTAAGTTTATTAAATATTAACTATTAACTAATGGGATGCAAATAGTAGCCAAATACAGATTAAATTAAATACTTAAGTACTAAAGTGCTTGGGGGCACTCTTTATTAAATTTGTCCAGTTTTAGACAAGGCAGACAACACACACTCCAATTTTATGTGAATGTCTGGAAAATACAAGACAAAGAAAAAAGGTTAAAATAAATTGAAAGCCAATTGACCAATTTTTTTTAAGAAAAAAGAAGAAAGGGAGAAAAAACCCGGTTGAAGTGAGAAATGTAAGAAAGCTGTAATATGTGAAACTCAACATGCAAAAAGAAGTGAGACAAATAGAGAGAAAAAAGTCATAGTGAAGCCTCAGGTGCCCCCAATTTCCAAAACCCAAGGAGTTGCTACATCTAATTTGGTGGGCCCCATGCCTACATTAATTATTGATACATCTCCCACGCATGATAATTTTCTAAATTTCTACGAGAGAAATGAGGAGAGCTAACAAAAAAATTTGAAAAAAAAATTAAAATCCAATCATTTGATTGGTTTTTTTATTTTTTTAAAAAAAATATATTTTATACTAAAATGTAACCGAAAATTGACATACAGATCAAAAATTAATTTAACGATTTGATTAAAATATATCAAAAATCGACCGCAGATTTGATTACACTCGACTTTCTACCCCAAAGCTAGTGTTCCATCCACCAAGCCGACCATGTAACCATCATGTTTATGCATTTTTTAGCGATTTGACTCAAAAACTTTTTCTTTCATGTGTTTTGTATTTTGTGACACACGTGGGCCCTCTCTGACGCTTACGTGTCCTTTACGGTCTTTTTATTTGGTTCCTTCTATCATCGCCGTGGGTGGCGCGACCGGTTTCTATTTTTTTCTTCCTTTGTTTTATTTTTCAGTATATTTAATTTGAATTGTTGAATATATTTTTAGAATAAAATCTGATTTTGATTTGGATTATATTCTAAGCATCTTTTTTTAGTCAATTAAAATCAAATTAAGGGAATATTTTGGGGGAAGTCAAACTTGTTTACTAATTTAATTGACACGCTAAATATAATGGAAGAATTAAATTCCAAGTGTTTTTCTTCTAAGTTGAATGGAATGTGTAAGTAAATGACATTGCGTATTGGTTCAAGCATGAATCTATCATTCAACATTTCAAAGTCTAAATCCTGGCTTTACCAGTTAAACCAAGAAAGTTATTGTCCACCAAAAAAGGTTTAAGACTAGAGTTTACATAAAAACCAACCATAACCGAGTTGTTCGATACGTTTTTTTTAAAACATATTTATCATTAAAATCGATCAAAAATTGAATCAAAAAATGACATAACTTATCAGTGGCCGACTAAATGATTTGACTAAAATATGTCCGTTCAAACTTTAGAGGTGAGACCGTAATTCCTATATTCGCAATGCCAAAGTCAAGCCCATTTGCACTTTGTGCTTTGTGCTTCAGGTCCATTAAATGCCCACCGATTCCCAATTTGAAGGTCCATAGATGATAGACCATTGGCCCATAAATTCCCAGGAGCTTGAAAACTTCAAATGAGGTCCAATAGAGAAAGCCCATCTATAGTGGTGGGTCATTTTCATTTCGGCCCAGAATCTGACCCCAATTATTAATCGGCGTCGTTTCAATGTCGTCTCCTTGTTATTAATGGTCCGCTGGTGTCTGTTCCGGTGAAAGAGTCGAAAGAGAAGAAGAATGGACCCTCGAATGTGGCACAGGATAGCTGCTGTTTCTGGTATCGCTTCCTATTTCTCTCTAATAATCCCTATTATTTGTTTTGTTTGTGTAAGGATTAATATTGCCCGTGAACGGGTACAGGTGTTGCCGCACTTGGGTTAGGAACGTATGGTGCTCATGGGTTTAAGCCTAAAAACCCTGCTTACAAAGAGGTTTTTTTTTCTCGTCTTTTCTAATTTTATCCGATTCATGTTTTTTAGGGTTTTTCTATGATCAATTTATGCTTAACTTTTTTGTAAAAAATGGAAGGTTTGGCAAACAGCTTCGGTTTACCATCTTGTTCACACCGCAGCACTTCTTGCTGCCCCGATCACCAAACACCCCAATATTGTGAGTTCGTTATCGTTATTGAATCTCATTTTTCTATGTTTTTGTTCATTGCTTGCTTAGCTAACTGTCTCTCCTAGGTGATTATTTTTCTTTTCATACCATTCGAATAAAATTTTAGAATTCTCAGTGAGATCATTTTCTTTTATGGGTTAATGTCTGAATTTGTTTTCTTGTTCCGCGTTTCAGTTCGGAGGTCTTTTGACTACTGGAATTCTTGCTTTCTCTGGAACGTAAGTGGTCATTCTGTGTTATTTTTATATTCACGAAGACATGAACTTGATTGGTGTTTCACATTTATCTTCATTCATTAATTGATAATTGATACATTCAATGCTGAAAAGAGCGCAAGTGCAGCTGTCGCAATTTTGCAATTCCAATCTGTAATTTTATAGTTTTTCACTCCATTTTTTATTCTTTCCAATTCATCCTAATTATTCATAAGTGTGTTGGTCTATTCAATTTTTTATAATTTATTATGTAGAAGAACCTTGAAACATCTTAGCTGATATATAGTTGTAGATTTAGCTGTTGTTCCGGTGATCTCCACTTTTTGTCAATTTGATTCAAGTAGGTTGGTATGCTACATGTAAGAACCATGGAGCTCTTCTTACATTCCAAAAACTTGCTGGAGGTTGTAGCGCAATAATATAATTACACTTCAAATATAGGTGATAGTTGGCTGCATAGGAGTTTCAGGTAGGAGAGGTGGCTTAGACCTTGGACAGAGCTAAGGTCGGGACACTTCCACTCAACAGGCTCTATTGTCATTTTTAATACGAATTCCTATTGTTGTGGCACGAGGAGATTATTTTCCACATCGTTCTCATTGAACTTACGAGTGAAGGGAAAAGTTGATTTGTGCTGTGATCTGTAGGTGTTATGCTGTGGCATTCCTTGAGGATAGGAAGTACTCTACCATAGCTCCCTTTGGCGGATTTGCATTTATAGGCGCTTGGGCAAGCTTGCTATTATAGTGGATTGGACTAGCGTACTTCGCTCGGGACTGGACAGATGCTCAAGCATTCTATTTACCGATCTCATTTTGTTAATTTCCTCAGGTTTATTTTGGGACCTTGTTGTATCCTTCTGCTATAAACAGTTTAGACATAGAAACTGGGATGCTATTGTTAATTTGTGTATTACTGCCGTAGAATGTTTTAACATCGTTGGAAATAAATGTGCCCTAGAGATTGGCCTGTTGAAACTTGAATTGTAATAGTTTACTGTTTCAGAAAGATTGTGGAGCTTATTTTGTTTCCTTCATATAAAATGAAATGCAATATTCAACTGAGACACTGCTCTTTCACAATCGACTCTCACAGCGTGGTTACCCCTGCTGTACTCTACCTCTTTTTTGGATTTCAAGATCCTCTCCAGCTACAACAATTGATTTCAGCTCCAACCATTGTTTTGTAATGCTTAGTTTCGATGCTTCAATTATTCCTTGATTTGCCTGTTATCAGGGAAGGAGCTCATAGTGGCAGTAGTTATGACCTGCAGATGCACATTGAACACAAGAATTATCATACAGAGAATCTTGTACAAAAGAGTGATTACGATTAGTTATTTTCCATAGAAGTAAAAGAAAGATTTGAGATTTGGTTCATGCTTACTGGGATCAAGTTCTGTAACGATGGCAGCACCATGGAAGTAACAGGATCCGCCCTTGTGCTTGAACTTCTGGAAGTAACTGTTGAAGGCATAGGAAGCATGGTCTCTCACTGTATTGGGGAAATAGCAAGGTTGATTATCTTTAATCTTTGTACAATCTGCACCATTCCAGCATGCCCAGTTCATTGCGTCGAGCAACACATCGTCTGGAGTTTGCTCATCAGCTATGCACCATTGCTTATACTGCCCATCTAACGCATTCACAGACAACAATGCAACGCATTAGACAAGGAGCATGGTAATAATGGCTCTGTTCATGTGCAAAGCAAACCTGGTTAGTTTACCAGATTTTTTAGGAATTGTTGACAAAATGAGGAGAGCAACCATTATCCAAAGCAGAGCCCTTGACATCCTTGTGTCTATAGAAAAAGCAAAGCAGCCAAGTCTGGAAGATCGGCTTATCTAATTGGAATCTGTAATTGGCTCACTTTGCACCACCCTTTGTAGGGCTGATAAATATTTGACATGTTCTTGCTATGAGACATAGTTTTCTACAATAATGTCAGGAATCATGTGCTCCTGGTCTGGTACACCTAAGATCAACCACGAAAAGAACCATTTTTTCTTCTTTTCTATTTTTTTTATTGCACAGTTAATGGAGTCCAGGTGATGCTCTTTTATACTGTGCAAAGATAATTAGAAATCTTCGGATTTCAAAAAAACCGGTAAAAAAGGGGGAAACGGCATAAAATACATCAGGTTCTTGGTTAGAAAATATGCAGCTAAATAAGGGACAAATCTGCTTCACATGTTCAATACATTCGTTTTTCGTAAAGGGGTGGCTTGTGCTTTATTTGCCAATTCTCCCTCTAGCAGCAAAGCATAAAAATGGTTCTAACAAGCTGACTGGAATGAGCAATGTTTTGCCAAGTTTCTCCTTGACACTAATAACAATCAGCATCTCATCATCTTTATTTTGCACACTTAATTCCTGTAGAAATCAGAATAACCGGGAGCATACGAATGGCATATCCTACTTTAGAGTAAATAACGAGCAATCCAGCATTACATTCTATTGTCAACTTCAATTGATACAGTAGGTAAAAAATAAAAGTTGGAATTAGAATATCACTCCATTTCTCTTATTACTGCATCGAGAAATCAGCAAAGCAATGGTGGAAGACGGCGGCTGCAAGCATTTAAGCATTCCATAACTCTCCTCCATTAACCATGCATAGTCAGACCCAGAAGTCATAGTCGCCAGCCTAGATTCCTGAAAACGAACAGCTATTCAATATATGAAGAAGGTACAACATTAACGAGATTGTGCCATAAACACAACAGGTGCATACAATCCACCACTTCCGATGCATGTAAAATATTCATGCACATTAGTCCTTTCAAGATAAGCAGCAGCAGCATGGCTTATTTGAGATGATATAGCAATTTATGGTACATTCAGTCCAAGCCAGAACTGATCATTAACGAACTAACTTCCACGATAGAGATAGAGATAGAGTTTTACAGAGATAAATACCAAACCTGCATAGCTGAAGATAGTGGCTGGGATCTTTCCATTTGCCACCAAATGGCAGCAGTCTGGTCACTAGTTAGCCAACAGTGTTGTCAGGGGTCAATCCAAATATAGAAGTGATCAACCAACTAGCTGGAATGACGGGGGAGGAATATTACGAGTCATTCCACTTTCGACTGTACTTGAAAAAACCGTGCCACTACTGTATACATCTGCTCATCTTCAAATGGTTTTGACACATAATCATCCATCCCATACTTCATGCATACTTCACTTGAAGCTTGAATCAAATCAGCCGTCATCGCTAATATTGGTGTATGCCAATGAGACACATTTGCAAACATCTCCAGTGATGCTTCTCCAGATGCAATTTTCTCATTCACTTCACCTTCTAAGCGGCGGATTAGGCGGGTAGCTTCAAAGCTGCATAATTGAAGGGAAGAGTGCCGAAACTTTAGCCCATATAATTCAAAAACCATAAAACTGGATGTCCATCAAATACAGTTCAGAATAAGTTAAAGTATCCATATTTCATCAACTTTTATTCCTTCCAACAGTTTTTGAGCATTTGATAGAGTTCATTGTACAACAATTACCAGAAACGACATCAGGACAGACATAACTATTAAATATAGATTCGGTTCCAAAAATTGATCATGGTTAGACACTCTTCTTGTGCATTCTTTTTATATAAAAATATACATATATCATATATGTATACATATATTGTATTCAATATATATATATATATATCACAGTGTGGTGCAGCAGATTGATTACCCATCCATTTCTGGCATTTGGAGATCCATAAAGCAAGCATCAAAGTTGTGTGGTGGTTTAAGCATCGTTACAGCAGCCTTGCCACTCTCCACACAGGTAACAATTGCTCCATATTTCTTTAGAGCACCTTCTGCTACTTTTCTGTTTACCACATTGTCATCCACCACCAGTATTCGCTTCTCTCTTAGTAGACCCCGACGATTTGATAGTTTCTTCTTATTTTCTTGACTCATAAAACGACTTCCAAAGGCTTCTTGGATACAAGCGACCAAGACACTTTGAAGAAGAGGCCTCCTCAATACATGATCTACCAATCCAGCTGACTTGAGCTCATTGCTTTCACTAGTGCTATTGGAGGTTGCCATTAGAAAAACCTTAGAAAGGTTTCTCAGGCCTTCTGAGCCACCACTTTGTTCGGGCCCTTTCAGCAAATGTTGGAACAGTATACCTGTATTTTTGTCCCAAGCATCTTTGTCGATAAAAACCATGGCCAAATTGGTTGAGGCACTGTGGAAAAACAAGGAAACAATTAGGCACTGTGGAAAAACAGTTATCCTTCTTTTTTCTTTTAGAATCATGCATGTGTTTGGTGCGAATGTTAACAATTCATTACAGAGAAAGCTTCGCCAAACCAACCTTGAACTGGAAGTACTAGATAAATAAGTGCAGGCTGCCCTTAGAGTGGAAACTATTTCCACTGATACATTCAACTTTTGAAGATGATATCTGGTGACCTCAGCTCTAATACTTCTACTATCAACTACCAATGCTCTCCGCCCCCGGAGTTCAGAAAAAACTGGATCACAATGCTGCCACTTTATATTTATCGATCTCGATTCTCCTTTTCTTAAAGCTGCAGTAAATGAAAAGGTACTCCCCATGCCAGGTGTACTTGCAAAACCAATCTCACCATGCATGAGATCCACCAGGCATTTGCTAATGCTCAATCCTATTCCAGTACCTCCATATGTTCGTGAAGTGGAACTGTCTGCCTGCATAAAAGGAGTGAAGATGCGATTCTGAGCTTCTAGTGGAATTCCCACCCCGGTATCCTCAACTGTCACCAATAATCTAATAAGTTCAGGTTCCTCTGCTGCACTGTTTAACTTCTTAAAGTTCTCCCAGCTTTTCCATCTGTCAACTACCGGAAATCCACTCAATGTATTGCATGTTCTATTTGTCGTATCTTTAAATAAATTCAAGACTTGTTTCAGCACTGGATCCCTAACTGAGTGTCCCACTTCGTCAGCTAGATGCACAGAGACAAATATGTGTCCTTCGTCTTGAGAGAACTGAAAGCAAAGCATGTGAGAGTTAGTGAACTAGATAACGCTGCCATAACTAATTTCCATTTACGGAAACAAACGAAAAATGTCTATTGATATCATCAAAAAGTTTGCCAATTTTTAGCTTGGGTTTGACATTTGGGCATTTGGAAATAGAGGAAATTTTAGTCTTCACTCTGTAATGTGACATGTTTTAAACTTCTCTATCAGTCTAAATGTTGAATAGCCATAAGAAATTGAAAATTATGTGTTTCTATTGACATAACACATAATCTCCAGTCCCAAAAATAACTGTCTTCAGTGTTATGGAAGATGTTAACATGGACCATTGTTCCATGACTATTTTCAAACCAATTGAAACAAAAAATAACTAACCTTAAGAGAATTTCCAACAAGATTCGTAATTATCTGCTGAAAACGTCCAGGATCACCAACAACAATCTCAGGAACCTCATCAGAGACGTAAGCAGCCAACTTCTCTCACCCAAGGTAACACCCAAAATTGAAACACCCACAATCAATTTCATGCAAAAAAGGATAACCAGAAGTGACATTTAGGCAACAAATAGTTCACAGAAAAAAATTAATTACCTCAAGTCCTTTTTCATTTGATTCGCTTGAGCAAAGTGACAGAACATTATCAAGAATAGCACGCATATCAAAAGGTACAGCTTCAAGTTCTAGCTTGCCAGATTCTATCTTAGCCTGATCGAGAAGCCCATTTATCAGGGAGATCAGATACTTCCCACAACTATGAGCATTCCGGGCATACTCCAATTCAACCGATTTGAGGCCACTATCCATCAGCAGTTGCAACATGCCTAAAATAATGGACAGCAGCATTCTGTTTATAACTTCTTTTAACATTTCAGTGTTAATCTTACTATAACTGGGAGATGCCTCAATTACCTAAAACGCCAGTCATTGGGGTCCGGATCTCATGGGAGACAGTAGCAAGAAACTACAAAAGCGAGGACAATTTCAGTGATAGGAGCAAGAATTAGGTCCAAAATGAGAGGAAAGAAAAGCAAAGATAACTGCTAAAAAGTTGAAACAAAGTCACTAATTTGGTAGATCCAATATAGCGTGTTTATGTGTTTCTCATAGCAAATGACTGAACATAACTACCCATCTACATGAAAAATAGAGCACCTGAGATTTTGCCACATCTGCTGATTCTGCACGAACTTTGAGCTCCATCATCTTCCTACAGTCCTCTTCCATTTGAGCAATTCGATTTATGGCTGCGAGGAATATTTGGGCTACCAGCAGAGTAATGACTAGAACCCCTGATGATGAACTTATTGCTGTCCAAGGTAAGGGAGGCTTTTGCTTGAACCTGCAATAAATGGAGAACTACTTGAATGCGACAAAATAGGCTTCTCATGTCTAGATGCTGATATTCTTAATATAATAAAGATCTACCTGCATTGCATCTCATGCTTTCGCGATGGATCACCAAAGTCAAGGCTATTGGTGTGCAATAGACCGGTATCAGTAACTTCATCACCATACATTTTAATTGGAGCTGATGTATTAGTTGTATCATAGACAAACACAGAAATTGTGTGCTTGCCGGCAAGTTGTTGAAGAAGCCGCTCTACCAGAGATGGTATATCATATGATGCCCCTAGATAGCTGCGTATGAATTGAGCCAAGGATAAATATCACTACCATCTTCTTAAACTAAACTGTGCAACAGTGGCAAATCCAGAAAATGGATTAAGGGGAAGCTTAGTCAATGGCAAAATTGACGGGAGTTTAGGGGCAGAGCCCCAGATTTTTTTTTAGGTCTAGTGAGGAGAAATACAATGTGTGTATATGTATATATACACAAAATCTATATGGAATGGACTTAGCATGAAGGCTTAGGAACTATGATTTTAGCACTAAATCTATACGGAATGAGTTTAGTTTTAACTTTTCGGGGGCTTTTGCTTGACTACTGAAAAAAAATATAACTAATTGCAAAAGCAGATTTTTTTTTGGGGGCCGCTTGAGCCCCCCATGCCATAAGGTAGATTCACCTCTGACGTGGAATACTTTACAACAATAAACAATGTGTTTCCCATGACAAGACATCGAGGATTTTCTAAGGAAACAAGAATTACCCAGCAGTAGCTTCAACACGTTGTTGTGGTGTAGCATCTGTAGGAAGAACAGAATTATAGACTGCAAAAGTGAGAACAACACCCAGATGATTGGACTTCAAAAGCTTAAAGGGAGATGTCAGAACACCCTTTCCGGAAGCCCTTGCTCGCAGAATATTCTCACGGTCTTCCTGCATAATAAAATGATTACACTTTGACCAATTGAATAAACTTAGTGGCAGGGAATCTATGGATGCTCTTATTAGATGTGCTTTCAATGTCTTTGCTTAGAGGGAACTTATAGTTTTTTTAACACACGTAATAGTATTGAATGACTTTTCAAAAGGGTAGATACAAATAACTATATAAGAAGCTGAATACGGGTCACCAATCCCATACTAATGATAGGCCAATAAGACAAACAGCTGGTTGCATATTTGAACGCAAACAGAGCAAAATCACCATCTTTACAATGAAGGAACTTTAACATACCTTATCATCAAGATTGCAACTAGTGCACAGTTAGATGATTGTAAACGACAAACTTCTTAAAAAACTGCAGACTTGCAATTATAGATAGCAAGTCCATAACCAGAATAGTTTGAGTCCAAAATCAGTTATAAGGCACAAGCATCTTTTGATTGTTAATGGCACACCTATACTATATCAGTGTATTACTATCTCCAGTTTCCTTCCTAAAACAGATAAAATAAATGTGGGATGGGGAAAAGAATAAAGCTTTACTTTTTACATTGGGAAAACAAATTTGACCTTCCCCTTTAAACTATGTATTCCACACAATTTGATGACACCATAAAAAGAAATAAATTTAAAAAAAAAATGCAAAAGAAACAAATAAGAAACCCATTAAGAAAAACAACAAAATAGCACAACATGCATAAACCAGACGGTCCAGACCTTTCCAGACATCATGTCAATGGAGACAATATGGGAGACAGTTGCTTGAGAAAATATCACAGGTGCATATTCATCTTGAAGGGGTGCAGGGTCTAACTTTTCTGGAATGCAATCTTGAACTAAAGTCTGGTCCACCGTATCCATCTTCTTAATTGTCCATCCATGTTGCTTTTCAAATTGTTCCCTCTCTGAGTGAGGAACTCTTAAAGCGTAAGCAACACCACTAGTTAGTGGCCTCTCAAAAGCAGTTCTCTCAGTATATACACCGAATGTTTCCTGTAAAATGAAGGAGACTTCACGATCAGCACCACATCAACGGCAAAAACTTGTTGTATGGGGTAATGGCAACGACGTGCTTCTTGCTGAAGCTATTTGAATCATAGAATAATGCATTATTTTCCCAAGTTTTATCATATGAACAAATACGACTCAAGGTTAGAGGGTCCATCAGAGGAAGATCTCTAAAGAAAAAGCATACAACTATTATGACTATCTTACAAGACAAGTCATCACATTGGTTTATATAGAAGTTACCAGAAAACTGCAGATCCTGGATGCCACCAGAAATGGAAGAAGCATTAAGGAAAATAAAATAGACGGGGTTACCTGATCAATAGCAGAAGGGTTTTTCCCATGGTGAAATGTGGATACAAGAATTGCCAATGAATGAACATGATTCATGCTCACATTGAACCGATCCTGCAACATTCGAGCGCGTTCATCACACATGTTGGCAAGAGTCACTTCTCGCCCCAAAGTGTCTTTTTTATTCAGGTGCCAAAATAACCAAACAGACACAGCAATCCCTAGCAAGACAAATAATACAAGGAGCTTCTTACTCCACTTCCCGGCACCTTTAGAAGCACTTTGGGCTTGTTGTTGCTGCTTCTGCAAGTGTTCAGTCGCTGGCTCCTGCTCATCTATCTTCTGCTTTTGGTCATTCGAAAATTTTAACCAACATCCAGATATGATGCAGCTCAGTATTGGAATTGTTATTCCAAAAAGGAGCCACCACCATCCTTTCACCAGCCACAAGGACCGAATCTCGCATAAATCATCTATGCAGTTCCTTGATGCCATTCTTCCCAAAAAAGTATTCTGTTAAAAGGTCAAACAACCAAAAACTAAGAATCGCTGTTAGATTATGCACTTTCCTAAAGTTTTAGTATTTTACTAAACTGCAATGCGTGACATTTTTTTATTGATGGCTTATGATGAACTCTTCAGACCTCCAAATTTCATGCAACAATGCTGAAGGGGAGAGCATGATTATAAGAATTAACAGAGCCCACTAATATGCTGCAGCCCGCAGTTTCATTGTTTAGTGCAAAACTGAAAACTTGAAGAGTCATACGAGTTTTTTTTTCTGAATGCCAAAAGGGAAGAATGATAAGAGTTTATAAAACATAAAGTGCAGTTGTGGCCAAGTCCAACAATCCATTTTCAAATATATGACAGGTTAAAAACCTAACATCATATGTTTCACACTATCGACAATGACGACAAGCATATTTCACTTAGATACACCTAAACCCTAACTGGGGGGGGGGGGGGAGACTTCCACACAACCATTCTCATTGTCAGTACATTACAAAGCATTAATACAATTCTTTTTATTCTTCATGATTCTCATAATCCTTACTTCTTTTTTTTATTACTATCTATTAAAGTCAATCTCCAGTGGTCCAAACTTGACAGGGCAAATGAGATGCTACTGCCAAAAAAATTAAAATCTGCAAACAACAAAGCAGCCAAGTCCCACCCCAACATTAGGTTTCTTCACCCAGCTCGCTTAGTCGAAAGAAGATGTTTGCAAAAAGAAAGTCACGATATTTTACCACTTCGAACTACAAGTTCAAATACTTGCACAGTTGAGAGATCATGAATCAAGTTAAAAGTGAAAGTGCCTATTTTACCTGAACTGCTTCTAAAAACAAGGAAATCTCAATCAAGACTCGAGATTTTTCTCCACAATAATCCCAATTCTTCCATGTGCTTCCCATTGTCCCATCAAAACTCGAGAGAAGCCAAATAATAATCATGGTAACGAGTCCTAGAAGCCAAAACAGTTTTCTCCACCATTTGCTGCCACAGTTCGGCCCATGCAAGGGCTCCTTAGCCTTCATCAGCCTCAGACAAGACCGCAATCTACCATTAATTCCAGAGAGCTTGCAATTCATAGACATATTCACAAAATCCCACCCACGTCTCTTCAAGAAAAAACCATGTTACCTAAACAAGAACCCAAGTTCCAGCAGTATAGTTCATCAGAATTGCATACCCAATAGCACTGTTACATGAAGAATGAGCTTTCTGAAAACGCACCTCATCAAAATCACTGCTTGACTGAAAACCCACTCGGAAGACACAAGCACAATGCGCAAATCGCACACCGGGCAGCTCGGAATGTACGCAGTGCAGGGAAACAATGATGTTTGTTCAAGTTCCCCGGTGGAGCTTTAAAATCCAATCAAAACCAGTTCAGAAAACAGAGGAGCCAGTTAGCCTACCAAAGAAAAAAGGTGAACGAACCCATTTGTGAAGTGAGGGAATCGATTATGAGATCAGGAAAATACCCTCCTTTCCAATATCTGGGTCTTACAACTTGCCTAAAGCACTCTATAGCAGAAAGAAGCATCAAGAGTGGAACTTTTTCATAGTAAACCCATCACAAAGAAAACCTGTACTACCTCAGTTGGTTTCTGTGAAAACCCAACTGAAATCAATGATCATAATAGGATAAAAAGAAGTGTCCCTTTCTTTCTTTGTTTTCCAGCATTTCTCTCTCTCACTCGACTATGTTCGGTTTGGCGTACAGCATTCGAAATTGAGGTTGGGGCACATGATTATCTCATCATCTGGATCTGGTGGGGAAGCTTAAGCCAAAGCAAACTAAACAAACCCCCAAAATCAAATAAAAATATACTATTTCTCATCCATACATTTATATTTATATATATATATAATATATATAATATATAATATAAGCACGTCATTTGGAATTTCTCATTCTTCCTACTTATCCCGTTGATTTCAAGATCGTATCTAGTTTTTGGGAGCGTTGAAAAAGACTATCTCTGTTCGCCGTTTAAAGAAGAGGGGTATTGTGTTGTTGCTGCCGCTTTTGTGCAGTACACAGAGAGGGACACATAGGGGTAAAGACGTAAATGACTCCGGACGCTTCCAGTTTCCATTTCAGTGGAGAAAAATGCTCTCTTTCCCCTAGAAAATTCACAACATCGTGGTAAAAAAAACAGTGACGATTAACTAATGGAGGAACTGAGTGGCGGACTGGTGGTTAACATGCGCGTTGATGTAAAAGAAAGAATCTTTATGGTTATTGATGATGTGGGTTCTTCCATGAAAATATATGTCGGCTAAATAACTCATCCACCACAGTTTCTTATTGCAAGTAATCGACAGAGGACAAAGTGATGGGGCTACTTAAGCAAATCCTCATTAAACTAATCACATTAAGCAAATCATGATTACTTTGACCATTATTGCAACTTAGAAGATATTTCTTTTAATTACTTTTTTTGGGTTGCATCAAATGTTCCTCTTGAGTCTTGACAGAAACAAAAGATGGGTTTTTTACTTTTTCTTGGAGAGAGAGAATTCATGGAATGTGTAACATATACGGGATGTTGTGGACCATTTCAATCACTTGCATTATAAAATCAATAGCAAGTTTGGTCATAATACAGCCAAATTAGTGAATTATATATTATTATATATATAATATATAAATTAATAATGTTTGTTGAGCCTTAAAGAGTAGACTAATATACAATGTTAATTAATGAATGTCAATTATGGATCAACCATATGTGTTATTAGGTTGGTGGAGCATGTGATGACAGACAACTTTGTATGCAAATTGTATCATATGATTTGGTACCAATTTTGATTAAATACATTTGTGACTTGAGGTTTCATTGCAACAACAGAATCTATGGTTGTCCTGTCTCTATTTGGACACTGAAATAATTAACTAAATGTCAAAATGATAATGGCAGTTGGGGTTTTAATTTTATCTGTTACTATAAATTTAAGTAGTTCAGACAACTCACTATCATTTGGCAAGAGTTATCAAATTACCAACATAAATTTCAACTGCCAGCACAATATTCAATAGTTGTGGGAATACATGACATCTTATTTTGAAAATGCATTGTTGACATATATATATACACACACACACGCACTTATATATATATATCTATATATGCACCTCTAATGAGTAATGATCTGAATTCATATTGCATGGCCCCTAATGGGCTCCAATAATTAGTCCAATCGACATGAACTTTAGTCCCACCACCATCAGCACAATGGCCTCCTACTCCTATACCTCCCCCGAGGCAAATTTCTATTATCTTATGTAAAAGTTTGAAAACAAATTTGACCTATTTTTCTTTTTTTAGGGAAGATCTTGAAAAGTTCCTTATCTGCAGAGTATCTCTTTATTTATTTATTTATTTTATTTAGCTGGCTCATCTTTCCCCAACTCTTTCAACTTTTTTTGGGAAAACAAGAAAATAATGAACATCAACAATGCTTTATAATGAGCTTTATGACTAAAAAAACAGACATATCTTATCATAAATTTTATAGGGTTGGTTTGAATCAAACACATCTTCTAGTTTCATAATCTTCAAAGAGTCGTGGGGACCACATTGACAGGCTGGATAGAAAAAAAGCCTGTTTCTTCTTTTTGAAAACTTAAATCATTATTTATGATAAAAAATGTTGTAAAACCTAATTTTTATTAACTTAATTCAATTAAAGTCTATATGACACTGCATGTAGGCGGGTCATGTTGGACTTTTTTAAAAATTAATTAATAAAATTAATTCTTTCATAAACGAAATTTTAAAATGTTTTATCTTTCAAAATGTATGTTAGATTTCGAAAAAATTACATATTCAATCTCAGCGAGTGAAAATATTTCTAATAAGACTCATTGTCGATAATTTTTATTGCATTTTTTCAATTACATTGTTTTTAAAAATAATGTAACTCATATATATAATGTGTAAATTGTCTATTTGAGCTGAAATTTTATTACACTATAATAATACAATATATATTGGTTGTTTTTTTTGCATTTTTATTGAAATTACGTTAGGTACCCGAACATGTTAGGGTGTAGTAGTTAGTTATCCGAGACACAAGTTTATTAGGGTTTAGCGAATACATTCTCCTTAAAGTTTATAACACTTATTGTTTAGGTTACAACATTGATATCCAATACACGAGCTCGTTAAAGTTTAACGAATTCGTTCTCCTTAGGGTTTAACACTTATTGTTTAGGTTACAGGATGAAAATTTGATATCCGAGCTCATATCAATACCCAAAAATAAACACTGGAACTCGCATAACTCACATATTAGTACAAAAAAATAATGTAATTAAGAATGTCTGAATAAAACCTATTGATAATGAATTTTGTGGGATAGATCTTTACTTGTTGATTATGGATACATAATTTTTTCCAATATATATTTTAGAAGATAATTTTTTTTTTAATTTTGTTTATGAAAAAAATAAATAAATAATATGTTGTGAGTTTTTTAAATGAAATATTTTATTTTAAATTTTTTTAATTTTTATGTCATTTATTTATAAAACATGTCATGTAGACTTAAGTTAATATTCGACTATAAAAATTTAAATTATTTAATGTCACAACTTATGATATTTCATATAAGTCTCCACTTCGAGCTCCTCACCTCTTTTTTCTGTACTAAACACCCCAAAAACACGAGGTAACAGAGGACGACAAGTCATCAACCAACATGGATGAGATGGGGGACCCCATCAGCTTCCATTTGGTTGTTTTAGCTGCAGGGGTAGGGGACGCGACGAAGACAGACCAAAAATGTCTTTATTCGGCTTCATGGGTGGGGTGGTTGTTTTTGTGCCGATTAAGTGTTGGATAAAATGTCTAAAACAGAAAGAGACGGGTAGTTTGTCTTCATGTGGCCCACAACGAGATTTGATTTTAGATACGGCCCCACTTCCACCTGGTATGTGCTCTCGCTTCTTGTCTTCTTATGCCAAGCCTCTGGGCTCTAACCCGTTTGTTGAATTGACTGACCGAAATTACTAACTTGCTAGAGAGGCTTTAACCCTTTGAATACTGGTGATTTTTCTTATTTGTGGTTGAATACGATAGTCGAGTGATATAAGTTGTTTGTTTGGAATACAAGAACTGAAACCCATGATTCCGCTGATACTGTGATACACTTTTTGAAATAAACTGAAAGAAAAAGATTGTGCGGTGGCTTTCACTGGAGTATCTCCCTCAGTCTTGAAAAATTTTGTATGAGCCATCAATTTCAGATCGCTGGCTCCGATACCAAGATCGCTGGCTCCGATACCATGAAATAAACTGAAAGAAAAAGATTTTATTGATAGCAATTAGCAAGATACGAAACTGAATTGAAGAAACAACACTTAAAGGAAGAACTAGTTAACCGTTGCAGACAAGACTAGCAACGGTAACTGATAAGAAGTGACAACTTCGTTTAAGAGTAAAAAAACGATGTCGCCTTATACAAAGAATAATATAATAATTCCTAACACTTTTTACCCAGAAATCCAACATTGGTAAACCGTAAATGGCAACCTTGTGAGACCCAAATTCCAAAAGTCTTGTATCGTTCTGTTTCCCGCAAATAAAAACTGTCTTTTGGTCTTAAGGTACAAGTAGCAGCACCAAAGGATTGTTAAGTTGGCTGCTTCTGCCTATGTGACTAGGTGTTAAGATCCAAAGTTGAAGATTCTCTTCACTTCCCAAAAACCATGAACCCTTGACTCCTTTTGATATCATTTATATCATATATTGTTCTCGGCATACACGTAGCTTTGTGTGTTTGTGTTTTTATGTTAAAGTGATTAGTTTTATGATATACTACAAAAAAAAAGGCACCGGCTTTATGAAATTGCTGGAGATAAAATGGCAAGCCTTTGGAACGTTTAGCTTTCTATCCAAAGCAAATAATTAAGTGTTGGAAACTTGAGATTTTAGAGTTTGTGTTTTCCAGCTTGAGAGCTGAGACTGCAATTATTGTTTTGGTAATGATGATTACTTTGTTTTTGTTTTAAAGTTAATTGCATGTTGCCAATCCTTCCTATGAATGCAGTCTCATATTGTTTGCAGCTAAAATGGTTTTATCCAATCCCATCAAGTGTGCATTTTTCCTTGACTTGACTCAAAGTGGTAAAGTTTGTACCCTTTTGTCTCAAATTCATCTCACTTTTCAAAAAAAAAATCATCTCACTTTTTTTTCTTCTTCTTTTCGTTGTTTTTTGTTTTTTTTGGGTTTCCTTCCTTTTCATTGTTAGTTGATGTATTTTTTGCCATTTTTAAAATTGACAAGCAAAACCATTAATGAGAGATCTGAATGGTTTACATTTATAAATTGTAATTAGGATTTTTTTTTTAAGCGGAATCATACCGACACTTCAATCAGTTGAACTGTGAATCGTGAGGTTTGACGGTATGATACATTTAAAATATCGTTGTAATAGGGGGCTACATTTTCATTTTATACACTCTGTAATTGTTTTAAATCAAAATCATCCAAATGATTTAAAATAAGGACAAAGCATCATTGACGGCCCCATTTGGATGGAGAATTTATCCCAAACAAATATTGACGGCTTCAGGAACAGTTCTGGCCTCTATAACCAACCTTGGTGACACCAACTCGACAACATCTGACAAAGAGCTATCTCCTTTTGTATAATACTGTATAATTATGAGTGTGTCTGATAATTATAGATTCTATGAAACTCAAATATCAATGTTATTATGGTCTTGAATTCCAAGTGTTCTTCAATGACTTCCTCTCCAATGATTTCAATACGCTCTTCAAGAATCTTCCATTAAATAGGCAATACCTAGCAGCGGCTGTTCCTGGCACTTTTTATGGCCGATTGGTACCCAAAAATTCTCTACATTTCGTCCATTCTTCATTTTCACTTCACTGGCTCTCACATGCTCCTAAAGAGTTTCTAGATGAGAGCTCCCCTGCGTACAATAAGGGGAGGATCTTCTATACAGGTGCCCCAGTTGCAGTTTTAGAAGCTTACTTAGCTCAATTTGCCATGGACATCACGTCTTTTTTGGATGCGAGATCACTGGAGCTTGTCCATGGAGGGCTCATGACACTTATACTACCGTGCATCCCAGATGGGATCCCTCGTTCACAGGCCGATTTCTTAATATGCAATGATTTACTTGAAGCCAGTCTCTTAGACCTTACTGAAGAGGTAATGTTATTCCAAAAAACAGAAATTTGTCAAGTTACTTGGAATTTACTTATAAGTTTGTTTCTTTTTATAGGGATTAGTGAGTAGAGAAAAGTTGGACTCCTTCAATTTGCCCATGTATAACCCAACTGTGCAGGAGTTCAAGGCCTTGATAGAGAATAATCCTTGCTTCAGCATTGAGAGAATGGCGCCGCTTGTCCTTGACAACGAAGATTTTAATGTACAAACGGTGGTTCCAATCTCAAGAGCTATTTGGGAAGGACTTATCAGTGACCATTTTGGTAATGGTATCATTGATGAACTGTTTGATCGGTACACCCAGAAAGTTGACTCTTTCATCAAGTCAGGGTCACCAATATATGATATGTTTCTGGTTTTTGTCCTTCTGAAGCGCAATGAATGATGCTTTATCACCTTACAGCTTCTGTTTTTAAGCCCAGTGCATTTCAATGAAAAGATATTTGGATCATTTTTTGATTTGGGTTTGTCATTCAAGCAAGGATTACTACATTGCTGCTTTGCACTACTAAAAGGCATGCATAATTTGTAACCCAGTGATGTGGAACTCTGCTTGACATCGGTATGGTTCGGAATCTCTGAATGGTAATTTAGAGTTCTTCAGTTGACAATGTTTAGCCAGTGTCATGAAGGTCTGATCGGGTCTGCTTGCTTCTGTCCTCAGACAATATTATTTAATCACTTATTGTCGTCTTTGTTAAGACTTTCAGAGTCAAAAAGAGAGAGTGTAAGAACAGGTGAGACAGCATAAAGCAAGAACATTCACAAGACTTGATACCAATTCTACATCCTCCCACAAGATTTGTCTCTAATGACAACTGAGTTTGAATAAAATACAGACAAGTATTCATTTAGACCTAAAAATACATGTTAACCATATGATAATTCACGCTGGTGATGGAGAGCATAGCTTCTTTCAGAATTCCTCATATCAGGCAATGTTTCCAATCCCAATTCCTTTTTCATTCATAATGACAGTATAATTCCCACATACTGAGTTGACTATCTTGCAGAGAAGCCAAATGGAGTGTTGATAAAGGAAGAAAATGATGAGAAGTTTGATGTAATTTCATCTTCCCTTGAATTAATCAGGATTGCAGATTTTGGATGTTATGTTGGCCCTAAAACGTTTATTTCCATGCAGAACATTATACATTCTATGAAACTCAAATGCCAATCTCATTACGGTCTTGAATTCCAAGTGCTTTTCAACGACTTCATCTCCAATGATTTCACTATGCTCTTCAAGAATCTTCCATTGAATAGGCAGTACCTAGCAGCTATCTAAGGTTGCACGTTTCAATCCCTTCTGCACTTTTACTTGGTCACCTGCTAAATTTTCCAAATGGAACACTTGTTTCTTGGTGTCACAAACATGATGCCTAGCATTGAAAATGGTGGAAGAAGGCCGAGTCTCTTCTTCAACAATGCAAGGTTTGTCACATGTGTGCATAAACTCATTAATAAAGTGCCATGGCATAAGCACTTCCATCACCCTTGACAACTCTGCCAGTGCCCTTGAAAATGGTGATTTTTCTTATTTGTGGTTGAATACGATATTCGAGTTGTATAAGTTGTTGTTTGTTTGGAATACAAGAACCGAAACCCATGATTCCCCTGATACTGTGATACACTTTTTACCCAGAAATCCAACATTGGTAACCTTGTGAGACCCAAGTTCCAAAAGTCTTGTATCAGTCTGTTCCCGCAAATAAAAACTGTCTTTTGGTCTTAAGGTACAAGTAACAGCACCAAAGGATTGTTAGTCATAGACTCCTAGTGTTGTTGAACATGGAGCCTGTTGCATTGCACAAATTATATGGCTGCTTCTGCCTATGTGACTAGGTGTTAAGATCCAAAGTTGAAGATTCTCTTCACTTCCCAAAAACCATGAACCCTTGACTCCTTTTGATATCATTTATATCATATCTTGTACTCGGCATACACGTAGCCTTTTGTGTGTGTGTGTTTTTTTATATTAAAGTGATTAGTTTTATGATATACTACTACAAAAAGAGGCACCAGCTTTATGAATTTGCTGGAGATAAAATGGCAATCCTTTGGAACGTTTAGCTTTCTATCCAAAGCAAAAATAATTAAGTGTTGGAAACTTGAGATTTGAGAGTTTGTGTTTTCCAGCTTGAGAGTTGAGACTGCAATTATTGTTTTGGTAATGATAATTACTTTCTTTTTGTTTGTTTTGAAGTTCATTGCATGTTGCCAATCCTTCCTATGAATGCAGTCTCATTTTGTTTGCAGCTAAAATGATTTTATCCAATACCATCAAGTGTGCATTTTTCCTTGACACAAAGTGGTAAAGTTTGAATCCTTTTGTCTCAAATTCATCTCACTTTTTTTTTTTTTTTTTTTTTGGGTTCCTTCCTTTTCATCGTTAGTTGATGTATTTTTTACCATTTTTAAAATTGACAAGCAAAACCATTAATGAGACATTTGAATGGTTTGCACTTATAAATTGTAACTAGGGATTATTTTTTTAAAGCGAAATCATACCCACAGTTCTGTCAGTTGAACTGGGAATCGTGAGGTTTGACGGTTGTTGTACCCCATTTTTGCCCAAGGCCCTAAGCTATACTCAAGCCTAACATTGGTTGATGATCATAGGAATTAGAAATAAAATAAGTTTCTTTATTTTTTAATTTGAATTAAATATGAGGCCCATTTTTTTCATTAACCCAAAACCTTAGCCTTAAAACTTAAATCAGCACACAAGCCCATCTTAGCCTGTTTAGTTAACCTGGCCCATCATCTAACCCTAGTATGAACTAAAAGGAAAGAGAGAGAGTAGATGACCAGAAAAAGGAAAGAGTAGAGGGATGTGCGGGATTCTTAAGAGATTTAGGGATTCCGGAAAAGGAAAACACGGTTAGGATTTGAAAGATAGAGATGCCAAAATATGAGTGTTCTCATGGAAGGAGCGATTTGGGGTCCGAAATTTGTGGGAATAGTTTTGGTTTTGGAAACAGTGGATCCTTCCGCATTATGGGAGGATGATTTCCGATCTTTTTTTAGGAAATAGATCGACGATTTAGGGATTCATAAAAGGAATTGATTTGGGTCTTCATTAGGTTCTAAATAGGTGGCTCTCGATTCCTTGAGTAAGAAAATTCTTTCTTCTTCCTTCGAAATTTTTTTGGGGGATTTCCTTTCATGGTAGCTTGAGGTTCTCTGGGTTATTCTGAAAATTTTGGATCGGATTTTTTGGAGAAAAAATTCTTGCTTCTGGTTTCTCGAAATTTTTGAATTCCTTTTTTTTCTTTTTTCCTTCGATTGGGTTTCTTTTCTGGGGAATTTTCGAAAGGAAAAAAAATGCTGGAAAATTAGAGAGAAGAGAGGGAGATGGTACTCACGTTGGCCACATGTCTCCTCTCTTTTCTTCTTCCCTCGAGTTCATTGTATTACTCATCATTCATTCCAGTTCTTTCCACCTTGCTCAGCAGCCCATCACCTTCATTCATCTTCTCCACTGACATCACCGTGATTACCCAGACATCAGCTCACCTCACCCATATTTCACTTGATATCACAGCCACCGCGTACTATATACCTACTGGTTCTTTTCGTTTTTTTATTGCATATATTTGTATTGGGTTGCATGATAGACATATCTATATATAGGCATTTCGCACATGCAGTGTTTGTTTTTTAGATTACGTGTACCATTATAAGCATGCATGATACACATATGTAAGTGCATAGAGTGCTGTGAAAACTTGCTTCATAAAAAGGGTGTTGTGCGTATATATATCTATATGTGATTATATTATACATTTTGACAATGGATATATGATTATGGGTGTGCTGTGCTGTGCCTGTATGATGCTTATATATATTTATATATGTACACGTGTGTGTATATGTGAGCATGTTGTGAATATGCATAGGATATGTAGTTGAGATGCTATGTAAAGATAAATTTATGGGAAGGTTTAAAATAATTATATATGTTTTTCGAGGGGTTTCATGAAATGATTCTGTGAATTTTTGGTGGATTATTTGATGGGTTCATACCCATACAAGTCAAAGAAGACAGCCAGCCACCATGTCTAGAAGCAGCAGCCACCAAGTCCACATTCACCAACCCACCAGCCACCATGCACCAACCCACCAAGCCACCATGCACCAACCCACTAGCCACCTAGGTGTTCTTTGTCAAAGTTGTACATGTAAGGTGTTGAATGCTTGTTTGTTTTGTTAGGGGCATTGTACCTCTATATAAGGAGATATAGAGGTATGTGGAGAGATGTGGTAGAGAGAAAGAAAGTTGTGTAGTTAGTTTTACCGGAAAAAAAAAACTCTTTGCATTTTTCTCTCAGTTTTTGGTTTCGTTGCTTGTCATATTGATCTGGTATCCTCAACAAGTGGTATCAGAGGCCGAGGTTAAGTCCCGGAAGTCATCCCGGACAGAAACAGAGCATGTTTTTGCTCTCGGGTCAATTTTTCGACTTCAACGAAATCAAGTTTTGAACACATCTGGGTGTTCCTCATCACCTCACGAGTCTCCTGGTTCAAAAATCATCGAAATCGGACGTCGGGGTGAGCCACACTCTCCCTCTGAAATTTTCTTCACTATTCGTGCTTGTTGGAGGAAGAAGACGAAGTGACGTCATGCTGACGTCACAGTGACGTCATCATATGCCACGTCAGCATATGCCACGTCAGCGCACCGTCAGCAATTGTGCCACGTCAGCAAACGGTGTCAGTTGACTGTCAGTTGACCGTTAGTCAACAGTTAAGTCCGGTTCAAATTACAGAAACTTTGACCGGCCGGTTCGGTATTTTTCGGACCGGTTTTCAGGAAGGTCAGACCGGTTCCTAAGGTTTTCGACCCTTCCGGACGCAACCGTGCTATCGGTTTTGCTAAATTCCGCTCCAAAATTTTGGTGTTGCTCGGTTTAGTTTAAAACCGAATCTTTTCTGATGGAAGCCTCTACATCAGAGTCATCGGGAGCTATGATGAAGTTGACACCGACAAATTATGCTCTGTGGAAACCTCGGATGGAGGATTTCTTGAATTGCAGAGATTTGGCGGATCCCTTGGAAAATGAGGGCAAGAGACCAGATGATATAAAAGATGCTGAGTGGACAAAGAAACACAAGAAGACGATTGGTCAAATTCGTAATTGGATTGACCACAGTGTATTTCACCATGTTGCACAGGAGACGAATGCATACGAGCTCTGGAAAAAGCTCGAAAACATGTATCAAGCCAAGACCGCTCGAAATAAAGCTCTCTTGGTTAGACGGCTTGTCAACTTGAAGTTGAAAAATGGTACTTCTGTAGCTGAGCACACCAATGAGTTTCAGAACTTGGTGAATCAACTTGTAGCTGTCAAGTTCATTCTTAAAGATGAAGATCAAGTCTTACTACTTCTCAGTTCCTTACCAGACAGTTGGGAGACGCTGGTAGTCTCTCTCAGTAACTCTGCACCCGGAGGCACACTCACTATGGAGATGGTCTCAGATGCTTTATTCAACGAGGAGAGTCAAAGGAAGGAATTGGGCATAGACCAGTCTCATGCCCTTGTTACTGAAAGCAGAGGACGGCCTCAGGGGAGAGGCAGGAGTAGAGGGAGAAGTCAGAGCCGAGGACGGAACCAGGATCATAGAAAGTCCAGTGACGGCAGGAGACAACAAAAAGGTAAATACAAGTGTTACCATTGTGGCATTGAAGGCCACGTAAAGAAGAATTGCTGGAAGTTACAACGAGAGCAAGGTCAGAATAACTCTGAGTCAAAGAAGGAAAATGGTGAAACGTTGATCACCATTTCGGAGGATGTAGCACTACTCTCTTGCAGTGAAGAGACGTGCTTACATGCAGCAAGCCACGATCCTGAGTGGGTGATCGACACTGCTGCATCGCACCACGCCACTCCACAAAGTGATTTCTTCACTTCGTACAGAACTGGCGATTTTGGTACAGTGAAGATGGGCAACGATAGTTTTGCCAAGATTGTGGCCATTGGTGATGTGCATGTCAAGACAAATCTTGGATGTGCTATGGTGTTGAAGGACGTCCGACACGTCCCAGACCTCCGATTCAATCTTATTGCTGTGAATGCTCTTGATAAACAGGGCTATCACAATCATTTCGGCAATGGCACCTGGAAGTTGACGAAAGGTGCTTTGACTTATGCCAGAGGACATATTTGTGGCACATTGTATAGAACACAGGCCAAAGTATGTTCAGAAAGCATCAATGCTGTGGAGGAAGAGACTTCTCCAAATCTCTGGCACAAGAGACTCGGTCACATGGGAGAAAAAGGGTTGTCCACCCTGTCAAAGAATGCACTCATCAAAGTGTCTAAAGATATTCCGCTGAACCCTTGTGATCATTGCTTATTCGGGAAGCAGCACAGAGTCTCATTCAATACATCTTCCACGAGAAGGTCAGAGTTGCTGAGTTTGGTACACTCTGATGTCTGTGGTCCTCTAGAAGAAGAGTCTTTGGGAGGTAACAGATATTTCCTGACCTTTATTGATGATGCTTCAAGGAAGGTCTGGGTATATTTTCTCAGAACCAAGGATCAGGTGTTCGAGAATTTCAAGAATTTCCACGCTATGGTGGAAAGGGAGACTGGAAAGAAGCTGAAGTGCCTCCGGTCAGACAATGGAGGTGAGTACGTTTCCAGAGAATTTGAAGCATATTGTGCTGAATGTGGTATTCGGCACGAGAAGACGGTCCCACGTACCCCACAACATAATGGTGTAGCCGAGAGGATGAATCGGACCATTATGGAACGAGCAAGGTGCATGCTCAGTATGGCAAAGCTGCCAAAGTCATTCTGGGGTGAAGCAGTTCGTGTTGCCCGCTATTTGATCAACAGATCACCGTCAGCACCGTTGAATTTCGAAATTCCGGAGAAGGTGTGGTCTGGAAGAAATATTTCCTATTCACACTTGAGAGTGTTTGGGTGCAAAGCTTTTGCACATGTATCCAAGGAGCAGAGACAGAAGCTCGACAACAGATCCATTTCTTGCATTTTCATCGGATATGGAGATGATGAATTCGGATACAGACTGTGGGAACCAACTGATAAAAAGGTTATCAGAAGTAGGGATGTTGTGTTTCATGAAAATGAAGTATTTGAGGACTTGGACAAATCTTCCAAGTCCATTGTTCCCGGTGTTGCCAACACCATTCCAGATCCTACACTAGTGGCACCTGCAAATAATGATGAATTGCAGGAGGAAGATTTAGAAGAAGTAGATACCGAAGGTGTTGAGCAGGGGGAGCCACAACCCCCTCCAACAGAAGCTGCAGAACCAGCACAACCTCCTCCAGTAGCTGTACCTCAGCCAGAAAGATCACAGAGAGGTCGTACCCTGATTCCGTCGAGGAGATATCCGAATTCAGACTATATTTTGCTTACTGATGAGGGGGAGCCAGAGAGTTTTCAGGAAGCTCACAATCATGCTGAAAGCAGTGAGTGGATGCAGGATATGCAAGAAGAAATGAATTCCTTGCAGAAAAACCAGACTTACGAGTTGGTAAAACTTCCTAAAGGGAAGAAAGCACTGCAGAACAAATGGGTGTTCAAGCTGAAGAAGGATGGCAGCGGAAAGCTTGTGAAGTACAAAGCTCGGTTGGTCGTCAAAGGATTTCAACAGAAGAAAGGAGTTGACTTTGACGAGATTTTCTCACCGGTGGTGAAGATGACATCCATCCGAGTCATACTTGGGTTAGTAGCAAGTATGAATCTAGAGCTTGAGCAAATGGATGTAAAGACAGCATTTCTCCATGGTGATTTGGAGGAAGAAATCTACATGGAGCAGCCAGAAGGGTTTGAAGTCCCTAAGAAGAAGCACTTAGTCTGCAAACTGCAGAAAAGTCTCTACGGCCTTAAGCAGGCACCGAGACAGTGGTACAAGAAGTTTGACTCATTCATGATGGGTCATGGTTATAAGAGGACTGCCGCAGACCAGTGCGTTTATGTTCAAAAGTTCCCAGACGGTAACATTGTGATATTGCTGCTATATGTTGATGACATGTTAATTGTTGGCCAGGACGGAGCCATGATTAACAGATTGAAAACCCAGTTATCCCAGTTCTTCGACATGAAGGACTTAGGCCCAGCTCAGCAGATATTGGGCATGAAGATTGTTCGTGACAGGAAAGCCAAGAAATTGTGGCTGTCACAGGAAGCTTATGTTAAACGGGTGCTTGAAAGGTTTAACATGAAAAATGCAAAGCAGGTTACCACTCCGCTAGGTAACCATTTTCAGCTGAGAAAGAAATCTTGTCCTTCATCAGAGAAGGAGATTGAAGAGATGAAAGCAGTACCATACTCTTCAGCAGTCGGTAGTCTAATGTATGCAATGGTGTGTACAAGACCAGATATCGCTCACGCTGTTGGCGTTGTGAGCAGATTCCTTTCCAATCCAGGGAAAGAACATTGGGAGGCTGTTAAATGGATTCTCAGGTACCTGAAGGGTACGTCAAAGCTATGCTTGTGCTTTGGGGGAGCAGATCCAGTTCTGGATGGCTATACTGATTCAGATATGGCTGGTGACCTTGACAGTAGAAAATCTACTTCAGGGTATGTTTTCACTTTCGCAGGGGGAGCTGTTTCATGGCAGTCAAAACTGCAGAAGTGTGTTGCTTTGTCTACAACAGAAGCAGAGTATATTGCTGCAGCGGAAGCTGGTAAAGAATTGTTGTGGCTAAAGAGGTTTCTCCAGGAACTGGGTATTATTCAGAAGGAATACAAGGTACATTGTGACAGTCAGAGTGCTCTAGACTTGAGCAAGAATTCCATGTACCATTCCCGCACAAAGCATATCGACATTCGCTATCACTGGATACGTGAAGTGATTGAAGATGAATTGTTGAAGCTGGTGAAGATTCACACAGAAGAGAATCCATCAGACATGTTGACAAAAGTTGTTACTCGCGAGAAGCTCGAGCTATGTCGGGACATAGCCGGGATGGACAGCAACTGAAGAGCGGCGATCTGCGTTCTCCTCCTAAGGGTATGAAGGGGGAGAATTGATGGGTTCATACCCATACAAGTCAAAGAAGACAGCCAGCCACCATGTCTAGAAGCAGCAGCCACCAAGTCCACCATTCACCAACCCACCAGCCACCATGCACCAACCCACCAAGCCACCATGCACCAACCCACTAGCCACCTAGGTGTTCTTTGTCAAAGTTGTACATGTAAGGTGTTGAATGCTTGTTTGTCTTGTTAGGGGCATTGTACCTCTATATAAGGAGATATAGAGGTATGTGGAGAGGTAGAGAGAAAGAAAGTTGTGCAGTTAGTTTTACCGGAAAAAAAAACTCTTTGCATTTTTCTCTCAGTTTTTGGTTTCGTTGCTTGTCATATTGATCTGGTATCCTCAACATTATTAGCTTGGATTATATCTTTAGAGTTTGGGTATTGTAAGATAATTGGATCTCGAGTTTTGTCATTTGTTTTTCCGTTGCGTTAAATCGAGTTATTTTGGTGATATGTTGTGTATGCTTCCAAAGGCCCTAATTATTATATTGAAGATATATTCGATGACGGAACCAACGAGGAAGCATTGGATGCTCTCCCGAATGGATTCTTGAGGAAATGATTTTATGGAATCCTTACCATTGGATGGAAAAGGGTTTCACGAAGTGTCACGCCCCTCTCCCAGATAGGTGCAGATGAGCACCCATGAATCCCAGAGACGTGACCGGCAGGGAACTCCTCCGTTCCCCGAACCGGATTTACACCCCAAGCTACCCAAACACTACATAAGTAATCTCACATATATATGTCTCAACCAAATCCCAAATACTGCCATAATGGAATGTAACATACAAACCAGAGTCTATAGCGGAATATCACATAGATACGGAATACCGTACAAAACACAGATACTACAGACAGACAAACCATTCCCACCAGCTACATCACGCCTCACGCATCCCTGCGCTGATCATCCACTCCGGCTATCTCACCTGAAAACATGTGAATGAAAGGGATGAGCTACAAAGCTCAGTAGGGATATAGAGGAATATCAATCATCAGAATAAACGGAAAGTAAAAGCTCAAGATGTATGTGAAATGAACAGGAAACTCAAATAGTGATACACTCCCGTATCACCGAACTCCAGTAAATCAGAGATAAAGTAAGAAAGCCTGTAAGATATAGAATACATACAGAGAAACCATAAGTGATACACATCACAACTCATCACAATCAGTCAATCCGTAGGGTAGATACCGAGTAGGCTCCACCACTACCATCCTCAAGTACAACTCTCAAATCAGTACTCAATCACAATCCAACTCAAATCCATATCAACTCAAATCCATATCAACACAAATCCGTATCAACTCATATCCACATAACAACAGAAAATCCTCCCCTGGACCCACCCTGATCCCCGCAAGGTGTCTCCCAGTCCAGGTACTCCCCAGATTGGATGAGGATCGAGCCTACATCAGGTACTCGATAGCATCGCCTACATCGAAGAGCGTCCCCTAGGATGTACCTCACCTCAATCCGGTCTCCAGGTACGTACCCGATCAAAACCATCGATAAATCATCCAGTAAGCTGGGTTGCCCGATGTGGGTCCCACGCTCTACAAATCATCCCTCCATAATCTCACAAATCATAGAAGATCATCATAATGGAATCCTATCCGGACTCTCGAGGATAAAACCAGACATCAGGAGGTGGGCCCCACCAATGGATATGCGCCCACAAAAGGATAAGTGGGCCCCACCAGGATAGTGGGCCCCACGAGAGGATAGGTGGGCCCCACAAGGATAGTGGACCCCACAGGAGGATAAGTGGGCCCCACCAGGATAGTGGGCCCGCAAGAGACACAAAAATACTGTCAGTCGTACATATACCTCCAAAACAACCACATATAATCGTAACATATTGCAATTGCGGAAATAAATCAGATAAGAGTATAAACAGAGAAATTCCCAACCTCCGGGAATTTCACACCAATAGACAAATAGGAGTCCGTCGAATACGGAACCCCCCGGAACCCCAAATAAGTACTAGGGCAGAATCCCTACCTGGAATGTCGACTGAGCTAATCCGTAATACGTCTGAAAACTCCAAATCAACCTCCTGCATCAAAATACGGATACGTATACACGACAGTCAAAATACGGAAAAGTCAACCAAAAGTCAACCTAAAAGTCAACGGGGGTAACCCGGTCAACTCGGGTCAAAAGTCAAACACAGTCAAAGTCAACTCGGGTCAAATAGTCCACGGTCAAACCGGGTCAAATAGTCAAACCGGGTCAACCCAGTCAAAACGGGTCAAACCCGAGTCAACGGGTCAACTCAGTCAAACACGAGTCAACTCGCCGGAGCTGAGTTAACTCGGCCGGCCGGTCGCCGGAATCCATTTTTCCGGCGAATTTTCCAGTCACTCCTACATCAAAACGAAGCCCACAACAACAGAAATCTAATGGTACCTGTCTCGTTCCAAAATTCCTACTGAATTGACCGGAATCGAGCTTTGAAATTTCGAAAAACCGAAACTTCTCCGGCCGATTCCGCCGTCTACGGTGGTCCGATGGCGGTGATTCCACTTGGGTTTTGCTCCTCTCACCACGAGCTTCGATTTGACACCTTACTTGCTCCGATCGGACGTTAAACGAACAAAACCCCCTTCTCTCTCTCTCTCTCGGCTGCTACTGAAACCAGATTTCTGAAAAATGACGGTTTTGCCCCTCGTCTTTCCCTATATTTACTTAAACTTCTATAATCCATAACAAATCCAATTCAACTCCGATTTAGCTGATTCTTGCGTCAATATTTTTCTAAAAATATGTAGTATTTATTAAAAATATTAAATTTGAAAAATTATTATATTTTTTAAAATTTTGGGTTCGGGATATTACATCCTCCCCCCTTAGAAAACAATTTCGTCCTCGAAATTACCTAAAGGGTAATTGTTAAGTACACAAAGGTAAAATAATTAGTATAAAATACGAAAAATACCTAGGTCGTAAACAAGTCTGGATAGCGCTCCCGCATATCTGACTCTACCTCCCAGGTAGCCTCCTGAACTCCATAATGCTGCCATAACACCTTAACTAAGGGTATGGTCTTCGAACGTAATCTCCGTATCTGGCTATCCAAAATCTGAACCGGACGTACCTCATAGGTAGCATCCTCTCCAATCTCCAGAGTCGACCAATCAATAATATGGGAGGGATCCCGATGATACCTCCGTAACATAGAAACATGAAATACACCATGAACTCCGGACAACTGTGGTGGCAATGCCAACCTATAAGCCAAACTCCCTACTCTCTCCAAGATCTCAAATGGTCCAATAAACCTAGGAGTCAACTTCCCAGATCTACCAAAACGCTGTATCCCTCGCTTCGGACTGACCTTGAGGAATACATGATCACCCACCTGGAACTCTAGAGGTCTCCGCCTACGATCTGCATAACTCTTCTGACGTGACTGAGCCGTCAGAAGTCGCTGTCTGATAACTACCACAGCCTCAGTGGTCTGCTGAATCAAATCTGGTCCCAACAGGGGTCTGTCCCCAACCTCCGACCAACAAAGTGGTGACCTACATGGTCTACCATAAAGTGCCTCAAATGGTGCCATCTGAATACTACTCTGATAAGAGTTGTTATACACAAACTCTACCAGTGGAATATGCGTCTCCCAATCACCCCTGAAATCTATAACACACGACCGAAGCATGTCCTCCAAAATCTGTATAGTCCTCTCACTCTGACCGTCAGTCTGTGGGTGAAACGCTGTACTAAAACTCAACATCGTCCCCATAGTGTCCTGAAAACTGCTCCAAAAGCGAGAAGTGAAACGAGGATCCCTGTCAGATACAATAGACACGGGTACCCCATGTAGCCGTACGACCTCTCGAATGTAAAGTCTAGTAAGTGTCTCCACCGAGTCAGTCTGCTGAATCGGTAAAAAGTGAGCAGTCTTCGTCAATCTATCAACAACAACCCACACAGTATCATGTCTCCTCACAGTCCTCGGTAAACCCATCACAAAATCCATGCACACATGCTCCCACTTCCACTCAGGCAATGGAAGCGGCTGTAACAATCCAGGAGGTCTCCTATGCTCTGCCTTCACCTGCTGACAGGTAAGACATCTCAACACAGTCTGGGCCACATCTCTCTTCAGTCCGCTCCACCAATACTGTCTCCGTACATCTCGATACATCTTAGTAGCACCAGGATGTATCGCGAACTGAGAATAATGTGCCTCTCTAAGTATCTCATCTCTCAACTCAACATCTTCTGGAACCACCAATCGGCTTCTAAAACGAACTCCTCCATCAACACCTCGAATCCAACCATCCATATCCTCAATATCATCAAACATCGCATCACCAAGCTGTGCATCCAACACCTTCTGTACTAGTGCTGGACGACTCACCAAACTGCTCAGGGAACATCTATCACCCCTGTCACTAACATCTAGTCGGTACTGCCCAATGATGTCCACCAACTCAAACTCCCGCAGTGACAGTCGTGCCACTGCCAACTTCCTACTCAATGCGTCAGCCACCACATTGGCCTTGCCTGGATGATACTGCAATGAGAAATCATAATCTCCAAGGTACTCCATCCATCTCCGCTGCCTCTGATTCAGATCCTTCTGTGTAAATAAGTGTCGTAAACTCCTGTGATCTGAAAACACCTCAAACTGCTCCCCATAAAGGTAATGTCTCCACTGCTTAAGTGCGAACACTATAGCAGCCAACTCCAAATCATGTACAGGATAATTCCTCTCATGTGGCTTCAACAGTCGTGAAGCATACTCCACCACCCTATCCTGCTGCATAAGCACACAACCTAAACCAATCCCTGAAGCATCACAATATACATGATAACCAATACCACTATCTGGAATAGTCAGGACTGGAGGTGATGTGAGTCGGGTCTTCAGCTCCCGAAAAGCCTGCTCACATCTATCAGTCCACACGAAAGGAACACCCTTCCGCGTCAACTCAGTCATCGGTGAAGCAATCCGTGAAAATCCCTCTATAAACCTCCTGTAGTAACCTGCTAATCCCAGGAAACTACGAATCTCTCCCACTGTCCTCGGAGTCCTCCAATCCAACACAGCCTCCACCTTGGCAGGATCCACTGCCACTCCATCTCTGGATATCACATGCCCCAAGAATTTCACCTGAGTTGCCCAAAACTCGCTCTTACTCAGCTTGGCATACAACTGATGCTCTCTGAGTGTCTGCAGAACAATCTCCAAATGCCCCCTATGCTCCTCATCTGTGGCCGAATACACCAATATATCATCGATGAAGACTATCACAAACTGGTCAAGATACTGTCTGAACACTCTATGCATCAAATCCATAAAAGCTGCTGGGGCATTGGTCAGCCCAAACGGCATGACCAGAAACTCATAATGACCATATCGAGTACGAAATGCCGTCTTCGATATGTCCTCCTCTCGAATCCTCAACTGGTGATAACCTGACCTGAGATCAATCTTGGAGTAATAGTGACTACCCCTCAATTGATCAAACAAATCATTTATCCTCGGTAACGGGTACTTATTCTTCACAGTCACCCTATTCAACTTCCTGTAGTCCACACACATCCTCATCGATCCGTCCTTATTCTTCACGAAGAGGACTGGAGCACCCCATGGTGAAGTACTGGGTCTGATAAATCCTAGACCCTGCAACTCCCGCAACTGCCTATCCAACTCCCTCAACTCTGCTGGAGCCATCCTATACGGTGGAATAGAAATCGGGTCTGTACCCGGATATAACTCAATCACAAAATCAATCTCTCGCTGTGGTGATAATCCTGGTAACTCATCAGGAAATACATCCAAATACTCCTCTACCACTGGCACAGCCGTACTAGCCTCAATCTCCGATGTAGAAGTCAAGCTCGCCACTAGACAGTCAGTATATCGTGGGTTGTCAAGAAAGTGAGAACAGGTAACAACCCGCGACCCACAAAAACTAACTCGCCCAGATGGTGATGTCAGCGTGACCCTACGCTCTGTACAATCTATCACAGCATCATAGTCAGTCAACCAGTCCAATCCAAGTATCACATCATAGTCAGTGAAATCCATAACGTATAAATCTGCTCGGAACTCGTGATCAGCAAATCGAAAAATACAACCCCTACAAATGCTCCTCACCACAGTACCTGAACCCAACGGAGAATCCACTACCAATCTCCTATCCAAATCCGAAATCTCTAACCCCAATGCCTCAACGAACGATGTAGAAATAAACGAATGTGTGGCACCGGTATCAAATAAAACACGAGCCCAAGAACTGAAAAGTAAAACTCTACCTCCAATAAAATCACGATCTGGTGCTGGCTCGGGTGCAACTGCATAAACTCCAGCTCTCTGGCCCTGCCTCTGCTGCTGCTGCTGCTGTCTCACTGGTGGTGCTGGAGGTCTGGCCCCTCTGCATGCTGGAGCTCTAGGTGCTGGTGCTGCAAGTGCTGGGGCTCCCTGTCCTCTGCCTGATGGTGCTGTACGACTCCTCGGGCAATACCTCTGAACATGCCCTGGTAGTCCACAAGAGAAACACAATGGGCTATCCGCCCTGGGACAGTCCGATATCATGTGCCCAGTATGACCACACGCATAACAATACAATCCAGATATGGACCCCTGTCCCTGTCGTGGACCCTGTTGTCGCTGCTGCGGACCCTGCTGTCCCTGTCTCTGAGAACTCTGCTGCTGACTCGGACGGTCCTGTCTCCTGTCCTGGAATCTCTGCCCCTGATCCGGTCTGGGTCTCTGTCTCTGACCCTCAGTCCTCTGTCTACTACTGCTCCCTGAGGCAGAAGAAGTATCTCCGTACTTCCTCTTATGAAGCTCCCAATAATCCTGTGAATCAACCATGCTCCTCTCTATATCAAGTGCCCTATCAATGGACTCCCGATAAGTACGAACCATCATCCCTGCTAAACGCTCTGAAATGCGGGGTTTCAGCCCGCGCTGAAATCTCAGTATCTTCTTCTCCTCAGTGGCAATGTACTCCTCCCCATATCTACAGAGCTTCTCAAACCGTGCCTGATACTGTGACACCGTCATATCTTTACCCTGAATCAACTCCAGAAACTCATTAGCCTTCGCAACGCGAATGGCCTGGGGAACATACTGTGCTAGAAACAGTGTCCCAAACTCCGACCATAGCATCTCCATACTCTCTCTACCAACAGTCATACTCCCACCAAACATAAGCATCATCCTCTAAAAATGCTGAAGCCAATAGAGCTCTCCTCTGATCAGGTATCCTGAGCGTCACCATCTACGTGTGTCTACCATATCCGAAACGTAAACGTGTAACTATATAAATCAAATACCCCAAACGTAAAAGAAAGAATAACTCACCAGATCAGCCGGGAAGCGCGTGATGTGTAGCTGGTGGAAAAACAAAAGAAACTGAATAACCACTCCAAAAACTAACTGACCACCTCTGATACCAAACTGTCACGCCCCTCTCCCAGATAGGTGCAGATGAGCACCCATGAATCCCAGAGACGTGACCGGCAGGGAACTCCTCCGTTCCCCGAACCGGATTTACACCCCAAGCTACCCAAACACTACATAAGTAATCTCACATATATATGTCTCAACCAAATCCCAAATACTGCCATAATGGAATGTAACATACAAACCAGAGTCTATAGCGGAATATCACATAGATACGGAATACCGTACAAAACACAGATACTACAGACAGACAAACCATTCCCACCAGCTACATCACGCCTCACGCATCCCTGCGCTGATCATCCACTCCGGCTATCTCACCTGAAAACATGTGAATGAAAGGGATGAGCTACAAAGCTCAGTAGGGATATAGAGGAATATCAATCATCAGAATAAACGGAAAGTAAAAGCTCAAGATGTATGTGAAATGAACAGGAAACTCAAATAGTGATACACTCCCGTATCACCGAACTCCAGTAAATCAGAGATAAAGTAAGAAAGCCTGTAAGATATAGAATACATACAGAGAAACCATAAGTGATACACATCACAACTCATCACAATCAGTCAATCCGTAGGGTAGATACCGAGTAGGCTCCACCACTACCATCCTCAAGTACAACTCTCAAATCAGTACTCAATCACAATCCAACTCAAATCCATATCAACTCAAATCCATATCAACACAAATCCGTATCAACTCATATCCACATAACAACAGAAAATCCTCCCCTGGACCCACCCTGATCCCCGCAAGGTGTCTCCCAGTCCAGGTACTCCCCAGATTGGATGAGGATCGAGCCTACATCAGGTACTCGATAGCATCGCCTACATCGAAGAGCGTCCCCTAGGATGTACCTCACCTCAATCCGGTCTCCAGGTACGTACCCGATCAAAACCATCGATAAATCATCCAGTAAGCTGGGTTGCCCGATGTGGGTCCCACGCTCTACAAATCATCCCTCCATAATCTCACAAATCATAGAAGATCATCATAATGGAATCCTATCCGGACTCTCGAGGATAAAACCAGACATCAGGAGGTGGGCCCCACCAATGGATATGCGCCCACAAAAGGATAAGTGGGCCCCACCAGGATAGTGGGCCCCACGAGAGGATAGGTGGGCCCCACAAGGATAGTGGACCCCACAGGAGGATAAGTGGGCCCCACCAGGATAGTGGGCCCGCAAGAGACACAAAAATACTGTCAGTCGTACATATACCTCCAAAACAACCACATATAATCGTAACATATTGCAATTGCGGAAATAAATCAGATAAGAGTATAAACAGAGAAATTCCCAACCTCCGGGAATTTCACACCAATAGACAAATAGGAGTCCGTCGAATACGGAACCCCCCGGAACCCCAAATAAGAACTAGGGCAGAATCTCTACCTGGAATGTCGACTGAGCTAATCCGTAATACGTCTGAAAACTCCAAAACAACCTCCTGCATCAAAATACGGATACGTATACACGACAGTCAAAATACGGAAAAGTCAACCAAAAGTCAACCTAAAAGTCAACGGGGGTAACCCGGTCAACTCGGGTCAAAAGTCAAACACAGTCAAAGTCAACTCGGGTCAAATAGTCCACGGTCAAACCGGGTCAAATAGTCAAACCGGGTCAACCCAGTCAAAACGGGTCAAACCCGAGTCAATGGGTCAACTCAGTCAAACACGAGTCAACTCGCCGGAGCTGAGTTAACTCGGCCGGCCGGTCGCCGGAATCCATTTTTCCGGCGAATTTTCCAGTCACTCCTACATCAAAACGAAGCCCACAACAACAAAAATCTAATGGTACCTGTCTCGTTCCAAAATTCCTACTGAATCGACCGGGATCGAGCTTTGAAATTTCGAAAAACCGAAACTTCTCCGGCCGATTCCGCCGTCTACGGTGGTCCGATGGCGGTGATTCCACTTGGGTTTTGCTCCTCTCACCACGAGCTTCGATTTGACACCTTACTTGCTCCGATCGGACGTTAAACGAACAAAACCCCCTTCTCTCTCTCTCCCCCCTTCTCTCTCTCTCTCTCGGCTGCTACTGAAACCAGAGAAATCTGGTTTAAACCAGATTTCTGAAAAATGACGGTTTTGCCCCTCGTCTTTCCCTATATTTACTTAAACTTCTATAATCCATAACAAATCCAATTCAACTCCGATTTAGCTGATTCTTGCGTCAATATTTTTCTAAAAATATGTAGTATTTATTAAAAATATTAAATTTGAAAAATTATTATATTTTTTAAAATTTTGGGTTCGGGATATTACACGAAGTCTAGCGTGGAGCCTTCAATATAATAATTTTATTTCGATAATAAATCATAATTTTTCAATCATACTAATTTAATAGTATGGTTGAGATGATGAGTTATCAATATAAAAAAGGGGAACCGAAATCCATTCCATTTATTATTTTTCAACATGCTAATATGTCATTTATTGAATGGTGCTTATATAGGAATTATGTGATTGATTTGATGTTGTTTGGTTTGATGTTGTGTGGTTTAAGTGTTAATTATGTGATTTAATATTTTTAATATGTTTGATTGGTGGGTTTGCGATAATTTAATATCGTATAGTCCACATAAAAAATTCGGTTCCCCGACATTTTTCTGTAATTTTATTTTTACCTTTGTTTATCTTCTTTATTTCACTTTATTTCCTTATTCATTTATTTTCTTTTCTTTTCTGTTTTTTATTGTTATTTTCGTTTTTATAATAATTATTATTATTATTACTTTATACATTATTATCTTTTCATATTTTTTTATGAAATATATATAGGTATATTTTGGCTCTAATTTCGTATTATTATTATTATCTTATTTTATGTTATTAATTATAATTTATCAATATATATTTTTATAATATGTTATTTTTATATTAAATTTACATTTTGACTTTATCTCTATTTTCATTCTTATTTCACTTTATGTTATTTATTACAATTTTATTTGTTCTTTATATTTTATTTTATTTTACTTAAAACTTATGCATTATATAAAGATTATACTAAAAGTCTTTGCCTACGATAGAAGCTATTTGAGGAATGCATTGGATGCACCATTGGGTAGATTCTTGAGGTGAGAGCGTTTCTTGGGAATTTTGGCCATTGGATGGACAAAACCCTATGAACCTCAATATTAAGACTTTTAATATAGTTTTTATATATATTATAATATTATTTTGTATTTTATGAGTTCATTTTATTCTATTTTCGTATAACTCTATATCTACTTAAATTATTTTTCCTATTTATTTAAATATTATTTTTATCTTATGTAATTTGTCATATAATTTATATAGTCATTATATCTTATAATCTTTGTATGTATTATAAAATCATTTTTATTATATTCGAATATAATTTATATATATATATTTTTATAAGTTTATTTTATTCTATTTTGATATATCTATATACCTACTTACATTATTTCACCCTATATAGTTATTATGTTCCTCTAAATATTATTTTTATCTTATATATAATTATCAAATTTTACGTACGCTACAATTAATATTTTCGGGAAAAGTCATTTAATGGGATGATAAAAGTTAAGTTGGCAACTGTTTTTTAAAAACAGGCGTTGTGGGGTGCCTCACACCTTCCCCATACGCAACAAACTCACTTATCCTTTTTCTGGATTTTTCGTAGACCAAAATTATATTTTTCATGGTGACTAATTGCACCTATTCAATTGGTGGCGACTTCTTATATTTTATAAACAAATCTTTTTCGCAAAATCGGTTGCGACAACGGTATGATACATTAAAAAATCGTCGTAGCAACATCTTGTAATAGGGGGGCTACATTCTCATTTTATACACTTTGTAATTGTTTTAAATCAAAACCATCCAAATGATTTAAAATAAGGACAAAACATCATTAACAACCCCATTTGGACGATCTTGATTTAAAATAAGGACACATTATATGGGCGAAAACACCAAATCCACGCGCAAAAATCCACAACTGGACCGCAACTCATTAACAAATCCCCGCACCTATGTCAAAGACCACATGCAAGTGATCACAAAGAAATTATTGACGCTGGAATTCAAACCTTTTTTGAATATACACATTGAAGCACTTAATCAAGACAACGTAGCAATTGTACCATTTTTTGGTAGTTTTTTAAATCCTAAAAATCTCTCCAACGCCTTCCAATTAAAAATGAGTTTTTATGTGGGTAGCCATATTTCTCAACGGTAAGTTAGGGTGAGCTGAGGCTCTTCAAAAGTAGGGAGGTCATAAGTTCAATATGAGTTATGATTCAAATAACTAAATTGGATAAAATGTTTGTGTTTGAACTCTAATCCATTAAATCGGACATTTTTTTGTGTGTTTATACTTGAATTTTTGACATAAAACTTGTATCTAAATTTCATTTAATCTGGATCGGACAAATCGATCATTCGGATTGGATATAATTTTGACATCCCTACATTTATCCAGTACATGGTGCAGCCACAGTTCTTCTATGCAAGTTTGAGAACCCATATTTGTCCAACTGAATTGAGTTTGTGGAAATACGAAAGACACGATGTTGTACTTTTCAATTTCAAATTCTATACTTCTTGCTTGTTTACTTTGAAGATATAATCAGTGTCAAACGTGTTAGATTCATAAATATTTTTTTGTAATAAAATAATTAATATTAATGTAATTTATTTTTTTGAGAATAATGTAATTTATTTTTTTGAGAATAATGTAATTTTTTTATTGACAAGATTGACACGTTTATTTGGTAGAAAGTATGTATGACACAATATAAATCAATGCATTAGATAATATCCGAGTATGTCAATCTCACAGACTATAAATTGTACAAACTCTTATGATAATTCTCATGAGAGTCCATCAGTATGTACAAGGTTGGATTCACATCTCTAACTACTCGTAACCAAGTAGAAGTAGAAAGGCATGCGATTTATTCATGGGCAAACTACCAGCTAACTGACATTAATTAGAACAAAATGCATGTAGCAAACATCCCATATCCCATGCAACTTGACTTATCCCAGGTATAAATTTTACTACAACTCTTCTTTGCATCTCAGACTCAATAGTAGAGTCACTCCAATGGCGGCTCTATGGCTTTTCATTCTTCTCTCAATAGTTGCAACTACAAAATCTCAACCTCCTAATCCAATCAACCAGACTGACCTCCAGATAGCCATGTCTGACATGAGAACATGGTCGTATCACGGCTTTGTCATCCTCCTTAAGATCCTAAATGGCTCCTCCAACTCCCTACATGACAAGGAAATAACTTTCTTGATGCCAAGCGACGAGGAGCTATCTAAGGTTGCACTGAGTCTGGATGGCCTTCAAGATTATATTCTCACTCACTCAATCCCTTCTGCACTTCTACTTGGTCACCTGCTACATTTTCCAAATGGAACACTGGTTCCTTCTGGAGTTTCAAACAGGATGCTTAGCATTGAAAATGGTGGAAGGTCGAGTCTCTTCTTCAACAATGCAAGGCTTGTCACTCCAAATGTGTGCATAAACTCATTAATAAAGTGCCATGGAATAAGCACTTCCATCACTTTTGACAAGTCTGCCAGTGCCACTACTTCTGTAACAATATCACATCGCAGACTCCCAACTCCAAGGTTGTCTGATTCTACTAACATCCCAAGCAAGACAAAATTATCTCCAGCCTTGCATAGAAAGTGGACCAGCCCTGCTCACCTCTAATTAGAAAATCCTTTTTTTGATTTAATTAGATCTCAGTTATGCTGGAAATAATTGTCAATGGCACCTACTAATGAAGACTGGAGCATCCTATTGTGGTAAATTTCTTCTCTTGTTAGAGAGAGAACATATATGTCAACTCATAAGTCTTCCACCATCTCTCAGAACTTCTCACGCATGCCAAAATTGTCAATGCAACCTATGGAAATGTATCATGATATCCAATATTTTGCATAGAAAACAATATACAACTGCAGATTTAAGCAAAATAAACAAATTCATAAACATACAACACAACCACCATTTTGACGTCCAAATCGCTCAAAATAATCCCAGTACCATAAACATTGAACATTCCAACCGGAGAGTTATTATCAGATGAAACAAAACTAGTGCGCCCTTCCACCAAGTTAATAACAAAGAAGCATTCTAAATCAGATAGCTAACTTAATATATAACAGACATGTCATGAAGCATTACTCAGGGATTTGTTCTGAAGGGATGGCGTTCACTTGGTTGAGATTCTGCCTTCGGATTGATATTATACCCCTGTAGCAAATCATGGATTTTGGAATACATAAAGGCCTGTGAAGGGTCACCTCCAGTGCTGCCTTGTGATGCCCGTGAACTTTCCTGCAGCTTAATCTTCTCAAACAGATACTGTTTTTCAGCCTCAGCCTCACTCAAACGAAGTTTTAAATAACTGCTGGCATATTCTTCCTCAGATTTTTCAGTCTTGGCGAGAGCAATCCTCTGCAGTCTCTCAGCCTCCCGTTTTGCCTCATGGGCCTTCAGCTGGAACATATCAGCCTCTGCTTGCTTAAGCCTCACAATTTTCTCAAGTTCTTCTATCTGCAGCTTCTTTTTCTGCCTCTCCAACTTTAGCTCTGTGACTTCTCTGGCTTTGTCCTCAAGCTCTCTGTCACAAGCATCCAGAACCATGCGGGCTTTCTTGAACATTTTCAACTTCTCATCAGCAACCATCTCCATCTTCTTTACAGCCTCTTGTACCACTTCAGCAATACGGTTGCACGCCTCCTGTGGGGCTATCAGCCGACCACCCTCGCCATTTTCCACACTCTTTGGAGAGTCAACCTCAAGCTCTTCATAGTAGAGGTACACAAAATGAGAATACGGAATTAACATGCTCCAATCTCAATGGAACGGAAACTACAACAACTTTGAAAAGAGTTCAAAAAATTCAGAACTGTGCTGCATTTCAAGTAAAAGAAACACTTTCAACAAATAATTAATTAAGTAATTTAACTTCCTGAATGTGCCAGTATTGCAGCTAGGACCTACATATGGAACCGGAAATAAAGTTAGAAAAGCGTACATTATGTAATTATAAACAACGTAGACTTGTTTGACGTTTGCAGACTGCCACCCTACCAATTGTAACCATGTCAGGTCAGCCTGATGAAATGACAGAGTCTGATGAATCATGAACCACCCAATAGATAAGTGATATGGGATCAACACACTCATGTGACATCTATCTAATTTCTGACCAATGTACAACGGTTTAATAAGTACTTCTTAGCCTTGCCTACGTTAATGCATTGTACTTTTGTCCAGTTATAGGAATGGATCAGGTAAACAATTTGAAAGTCAATCATCTAAATCATGTGATCATATAGGTCAAATAATAAGACCACCAGAACAGCAAGAATGCCAAAAAACAAAGGGAGGAAACATGTGCACGTAAGAACACACTGCAGCAGGCTCTTGAAGTTTGTTTTGCCGAGTCATCCAGACCACCATTTCAACAATTTACAGTCATGCATACAAATACCCAAGTACACACAAAATAATCTTCTCAGTGTTTAGCATTATACGTACCTTGGAAAAACATCAATATTGCTCTGCATGCTGAAGACTCTGGAAGGCCGCCCTTCATCTTTTCTATCAGATCCTCACACTTCATAAAGAGTTTCCTTCCCCTAGTGTCTTCGCTTCCACGGAAGATTCTACTAACAAAATCAACTTCTCTCATCAGAGCATCACGGTCCCAGGCTGGTGCACAATGTTGAAATACATCTTTAACCCAACCTAACAATTCAGATGTCCGATTACAAGCCCGGCATCGGAAAAGCATTTCAATTGGGCAAGCTCCACTTTTAACAGAAGGCCCCATGCAAATTTGTCTTTCTCGGATGGCACAATCAGTGTGAGTCCAGTGAGAACACAAGTCACAACCAATCCAACGACATGTATTCACTTCAAAATCAAACTTATTGCAGATCACACACATGCAAAGATTGCAAAAACCATTTCTATTTGTGCATATTTCACAAGTACAATCATCAGCAGGAAGCTGGTTTTGGCATGCTATATTTCTGCACTTCTTGAACACGAAGACTTCGATAAGGGACGTCTGAGAGAGACTGATGCTTGGATGCAAAAATGCCTGAATTCCAGTATTGATGGAAACAAGAATTTCGAGCTGTACACGGTGAGTTCTAATCAATGTCTTAACTGTTAAATCAGATCTATTCTGAACGAGTTTCTGCAAAATTAAAAATTCCTCTCGATGCTGAGAACCACCAGTCCCTTCAAGGATAGCACGAAGTCCTCCCTTTAGCTCCTCTAGATACTCATTGGGTAGACGATGCATTTTTTCAGAGATTAAATCCACTCTTTCTCTGGCGATGTCTCGTAGAGATATCTTATCTGCACTAGAGACACGACGAATAACAGATTGTTCAGCACATTCAACCTCTGCTTTCCCATTTTCCAACTTCTTTGCCTCAACAGCATCGGCAGTAGGCCAGGTCTCGCGGGAGCTGGCACTTTCAGTAGGGGAGTCACGCATATTATCAGAGTTTGATCTAGGTTCCTGGCCATCAGGAGACAAGCGAGGATCAGTAGAGAGCAGGGACAGTGATGTTTGCAGCCCTCCAGCTCGCGGTTGCTGGCGTGGGGGCAGCATTTTCGGTGAGGACTGGTGGATGTTAGAACCAGATGATGTACCCATCACAAAATTTTGCAGAATCAATAACTGCCACAAACCGGATCTTAAGCCATTAACAAACACTATCATTTATTAACAAGCTATAGTTCTGATTTTCCATTGAAACACGACAAATTCTTTCTAGTTTCTATAAGGCATAAGCATACTGAATGAAGAAACAAAGTGACCATTAACTCGTTAAGGTATGAAGCGGTTTCATTTTAAACCATATGGGAGAAATAGTAAATGATTGCGTCAATTACAACATAATATTACTTCCTCGTGGTTGAAAAAAATTCCCTCGCACTTACCGCAAAAACCAGGTATGTACACACAAGCAACACCACAAAAGTTAAATCAGAGAAACTAATCAGCTTATTCCAGACTTCAAAGATGATGGGTCATCTTGTCTCAATTTTAGAACTGAAAACCTACTATGTCTGACGACAGATATTGAGAAAGTGGTTTCAACTAACGTTCACAACTCCATAAGGGAAAATCGTACAACAGGAATTTCTCTCCGTCTCTGTTAAAATATCTTCCCCAAAATTGTGAGACTAAGCTCCTTCACTCAAGCATAAAGTTATCTCGTTTTTAATGCAAAATACATAGTTAAGAAAGATCCTTGGATTCAAGCTCATAATTGAAACAAAATCACAATAATCAACCACAAAAACATGAATAAACGGAAAGAAAAGGAAAAAAAAAAGTTGAACGGGGACCATAACAGAGCTAATCAACAAAAAAAACTTACTCCACAGACATCGTTAAGGCAGGTATATCATAAACGCATACAGATCAGAGCAGCTATATCTGGTACATAAATTCCCCATTTAGTTACAGAGAAAAAAAAATGCGGAAAGAACAATCAAACATTCTGAATCTTAAAACTGAAAGAGAGAAGAAAAAAACGAAGAACGCGAGAAAATCACAAGCTAGTGAATTGAGGTTATACACCAAGCTTCTATAAAATTGACTTGAAATTAACATGAGAAAAAGGAGCAAAAGAATTGACGATA
The DNA here is from genome assembly GCA_963580455.1 of Euonymus europaeus. Lineage (NCBI taxonomy): Eukaryota > Viridiplantae > Streptophyta > Magnoliopsida > Celastrales > Celastraceae > Euonymus > Euonymus europaeus. The sequence goes on from OY756964.1 coordinate 3,748,858, forward strand.
AGAAAAAATCAACATTCCTCTTCATTCTCTAAGCAGCAAAACAAAAAACCGAAATAGAAAGAGAGCGAAAGATGTACCGGACAATATATCACAGAGACCGAAGCATACTCACCAGAAACCCCCAACCGGAGCTGAATTGATCGATCGGAGTACAAAGACTGCAGAAGGAGAAGGAGAGTGACGACGACAGGTTCAATCAATATCACAACACAATGTAGAAGAATATTTTGACCATTTTGCCCTTTCAACGGGAAAGATACGGAGCCAAGCAGCCAAAAGTCTAGCCGTGCCGTGAGAGGGGCAATATTGGACAGAAATGTCGGAAGACGGCTGTATATGGCAAATTTCAATGCTGGGATGACCGGCTTAGCCAGTGGTGCTCTTTCGGTTGACTGGCTCGACGCGTCTTTATTGCTGACCTGTCAATTTTCATTGTACGGAACAAGGCGAACGTTGGATTTGATAAAGCCCAAATGTGAGATGGGCCTATTTAATTGACTGGTTATTGGTTAAGAAAGCCTTACCTTTATTGGGCAGGATGAGCGTGGCCCAAATTATTCCTCTCCTGTCACTTCCGCCTCTCATCTCAGTCGACTGAGTTTAGGGTTTCTGTTGCAGCTAATTTTGCACTCTCAGTTTCGCAATTAGGCGCAGTGATGGCAGCTAGTTTCCTATCAAAGTTTTCTCGAGGTAATCCCTTTGCTTTTATCATTTCACTTCCTTATACCTCTGGAAATTTGGGTTGATTGACGGTTTTGAATGTTTTTCTTGTTTGGATGCCTAGTGGGTCGGTCATTGTTTGGAGGCGTCGGCAACAACTTTTCTGATTTATTTAGCACTCCGCGTGAGAAGTTATTCAGTAAATTCTTGTTTCAGGTCTTTATTTGCTTTGTTTCTCTTATTCATTTCTATAGTAAGCTTTATAATACATTGAACTGTTGAACTGATTGTCATGTGGTTTACACGAGTGCTTGGATTTTACTGAAGTTTCAAAATTTGATATGATTTCAGTCAGAAAATTTAGAGTTGATGGATTGTAATAGCTCAGGGGACTTTGCTGATGGTTGGTATTCGAAAACTTTATGCCAACAAAAATCTTAGATTTTTGGGACGGCTCTGACATAGGGGCATTTGTTTTTCTCACTCTGTTGCATTCAATATACAAATTTGTCAATGAAATAGCGAGAATAATGCAGTATGAGAATGTGCTGACCAAAGTTTAGTATATTTTATCAAGTCTTATTGTTAAGTTTGTCTATTAATCTCCACTTACTTTGTCCTTCTCCGGATGGTATGTGAACATTTCCTATGTATGTTTACAGCAACAAAGAACCTTCATTCAGATGAGGACCGTTCTCAAAGTTGTAGATAACTCGGGAGCAAAAAAGGTTATGTGCATACAAGCTTTGAAGGGTAGGAAAGGTGCAAGACTGGGAGACACTATTGTTGCATCTGTAAAGGAAGCCCTGCCAAATGGGAAAGTGAAGAAAGGAAAGGTTGTTTATGGTGTGGTTGTGCGTGCTGCCATGCAGAAGGGTCGTGTCGATGGAAGTGAGGTGAAGTTTGATGATAATGCTGTGGTGCTGGTTGACAAGCAAGGCCAGCCAATTGGGACCAGAGTATTTGGGCCAGTTCCACATGAGCTTAGGAAGAAAAAGCATGTCAAAATCCTTACCTTAGCTCAGCATATTGCATGAGGTATGGATCATGTGTACCTTTGCTGCATTGTTAGATGCTATCCATTGTACTGAAAACAAAAGAAGGATGAATTTAATCATAATTAGGCAGAAATCTTGTCACCTTAAATCCAAAGCTGTCTTATCCCTCAATAAGCTTGTCATTTGTATTCGATACTTGTCTCTTGTTGATAAATACAAAACAGCAAGTGTTTCACAAATGTATAGACAAATTAAAAGGGCACTTCTCTTCTTTTTTTGGATTATTAATTTTGATTATTTTTCTTTAGTAAGAATAATTTTGATTAGTTTGACAAATTTCTCTTGTTTGAAATATGCTCCACCAATCAGTATATATGGTAGAAGGGTTTTGCTATCAGGACGGGATTTGCAATCCAGGTTTTAGAGAGCAGAACATTAATACCATGCTGGAGTTGTTGTGATCCTTCTTCAGTTATCTCAAATATTAGAACATGGAAAATAGTTTTCCTTGTAGTGTTGACAAAAATATAAGCAAATTTACAAATATCATAATCCTATTTCTCACCCTAGCCTATTGAATTTTCTTTCATTTTTTGTGAGATGAATTTGTTTCCAATTCTAGAGGATAACGTTGAAAGCCTGAAATGGCAGATTAAACAAGGCGCCTCTATTTTGTTTCACTTCTTGAGATTATTGCTTTAGAGAATCAAAATTAAACTGCATTGGTATCTGCAGTCAATATTTAATCAACATTAATTTGGGGGATTATTGGGTAAAGACAACCATTTTCAGACAGAGAGTAAAACTCTGCAATATTTGGTATGAGAATTCAAGGTCTGCCTACATCTTGATCTTTTCTTTGTGTTTTTTGTGTCTTCTTTCTGCGTCTGGTTGTTGCAAAACTCACCAGAAAGATGGGTAATGACATTAGCTGCAACGCAGCAAAGACAATAAAGCACAAAGCTACATCATTCTTTTAACTTTAATTATTTTTTGCCAACCCAGGTTTGAAACTGTGAGGATATTGTTAATGGTGTCCATTTATTTCATTCTCTCTGGTGGCAGAGAATAATATTCATATAGAATTATTTTTGGCTAGAAACACAGGCAACATAGTAGACCAACTGCATTACGCAAGCAGGAACCCTATACAAACTTCCAATTAAGAACCATCCCCATGCACAAGCCAACAACAGAAACTTACAACCAGAACAAGGCCGATTAGGATATATATATATAATTAATATACTCAAAACTTGTCAGATTAACATTCTGATGACATATGAAGAGTAAAAAAGTCGTATTGGCGATGGAGATAGGATCTCCATCTTCACATCAGCTGCACAATTTGAGGATAGGCACTCAACTTTGTTCCTGCATTATCGAGTGGTTTTTACCTGTGTTCGAAACTGTATTTTCAATGACAACTTTTCTCTGGTATATCTGTTATGTTCTTGTATTGATATTAACTGTCTGTGGATCTTCCAAGAGTCCGAAAACCCGGAAACTGGAAAAAGTCCTCTGATGAATTCTTGGATTATGAAAATTAAAATGATGGGGATTACGAGCAGTCCGAGGACAGTGATGATGATAAGAAACATGAAATTATTCATAACAGCATGTGGACAACCATCAATACAAACTTAAAAAAAATGTTTATATTCAGAACAAAGACTAAGAGTGTTTAGAGGTGTAGAGTTGTATCAACATCAGAACTGTCAAAACAAAATTGTTTTGACGAATTCACTACACTTGGTCTTGAGTAGTTCAAGCTTGTCCCAGTCATGGCTTGAAAATCAACACTGTTGCTTTCTAGTTTCAGCCCAAGGGAGAGGGAATCTGCGAGAGGTGGCTTACTTGGAAGGAACATCATATTCATCTCTTGTTGGTAGTAATCCAACTTGGTAGGCTGATCATAATGCATCAATGGTCGATGAATCGGTTCAGACCCCGAATACAACCTAAGAACTTCTTTCCTTTCTCTGTCCTCCTTCACTCTTTGGAGCTCCTTAAACCTCTCCTGCAGAAGAGCTATGGAAGAACGAACAATGGTTGAATCACCATTCTGTCTACCCATATGAAGAGAGAGATAGATACCCTTTGTTTTACACGGAAGTACTAGCGTCTATGTTTGAGGATATATATATATAGGGAAAACCCATTGGCCGATTAATTGATTCCGAGGTGACGTAATACGATCCCGAATCCGGTAATGCATAGAAAAATCCAAGAAGAAGAGTAGAAAGAGAAGGCTGGGTTGGTGAATGTGCAGACAAAGGGACTTTGTTAAGGAGAATAAGTGTAAGAGGCCAAATGAAGTTGGAAATTAGTGTTTGGAAGTGTTTTCTGAAGAGAATATTGCTATTTTTGGCACCCATTTTTCAACCCCAAGTTCCTTTTTTTTTCTTTTGGTATTCAACCGGAAGAGGGGAATATGTGAAAAACGGAGAATAGGACAAGGATTGTTGGAAAGAGTGGTATTAGAGTGCAAGAAAGTGATTCCTTTCGGTTTATCGTCTTTCACGTTCAAACGGCCAACCCAAAGTCTAACTGGTGATGAACACAAGCTTGAAAGTTTTATAACAATGATGTCTAGTTGTCTACTGTTTTGGTTTGGACATCAACTGCCTGAATCAATTATTACACTTCGAAATTGATTAAAAGACAGGATCACATGCTCAAAATCATTCACTTTGGTGACTATTTTCCCGTGTTTCATTGCTTATCCAACCCATGTCCTGATGAAATTAATTTATCGATGTAAATGGGTTGAGTTGAGTCGGTTTTTGATAGGTGTGGCAAAAATTCTGATCCGTGTCAGATAATATAGAGTGTTTACGAGATATTTGGATGTTTAGACTCAGATTAGTTTAAATCCGGCCTAATCCAAAGAAGTTTGTACCAACATAACAGGACATCTGACATGTAATAAACAGCACTAATTTTCAACACAAGCGCAAACCAAGATTGTACAATAATATGTTGCAATAACATTAGCTAATCAATATCTTCATTTTCCGGGGACAAAGTTAGTGGCATAAGCCCAAGCATTGTTGGCCACTGGATCCGCAATATGATCGTACAGATTCTCAATCGGTCCCTTCCCAGTCACAATAGCTTGAACGAAGAATCCAAACATGGAAAACATTGCAAGTCGACCATTCTTGAGTTCCTTCACCTTCAACTCTGCAAAAGCTTCTGGGTCATCCGCCAGGCCCAATGGGTCAAAAGCACCACCTGGATAAAGTGGGTCCAATCCTTCACCGAGTGGGCCGCCACCAATTCTGTATCCTTCAACAAAGCCCATTAGAACAACCTGGCTAGCCCAGATTGCGAGAATACTTTGGGCGTGAATGAGGTTTGGGTTGCCGAGGTAGTCCAGCCCACCTTCGGAGAAGATTTGGGACCCGGCCTTGAACCAAACTGCCTCGCCAAACTTGACACCGTTCTTTGAAAGGATTTCGGGGAAGACGCAGCCCAGAGCACCAAGCATGGCCCATCTGCTGTGGATCACTTCGAGTTCCCGGTTTTTGGTAAATGTTTCTGGATCGGCAGATAATCCGGCAGTGTCCCACCCGTAGTCGCCGGGGAATTCTCCTTTAAGGTACGAAGGAGTTTGCTCAGAGAATGGGCCCAAGTATTTTGGACGGTCTGGCCCATACCTACAAGTTAGGAGATATAATCAATCATTACACTTAATTATATTAATAAAAATTTAATTAATTAATTAACTACCAGATGCTCTGGGGAGAGCTCTTGACGGTCCGGCGCATCGAAATGCGGCCGCCTCCGAAGGAACCAACCCTCCTGACGAACTCATTTGGCTGCTTCAACGAAGTTTGGCCTGCGAATGCGGATTGTTGGATTGCAGAGGTGGCCATGGTAGTATCAATTTGATTTTATGTTGGACTTTGATTGTGGAGATGTCAAGTGCAGGAAGGGGGTTATAATGTAACGGAGGATATGTTATGGATTAGGATATATACATGTCAGCATAATCTTATTGGTTATTTGTATTGAATGTGGATTTGTATGCAGATTTTTGCAGAGTGATAGAGGCTACTGGTGTGCCACGTAGGATTGCAAAGATCTTTGCCTGATGGATGTTGTGTGAGTAAACATACACCACATATCACTGCAACACACCTGACAGCTGGACTGGAGCAATTAAAACAAAAATCTAGGACAAGGCCACTCCCACTAGGTAACCACCTTCAAAGGATGATACGATATTCTAGAGCGGAACCTATAACAACTAACAAGTGCGTTAAATTAATTGATCAATTAATTGATCGAATTCAGATGGACTTAGAATCCAAATAATTAAATTAGAGAACTTTTGTGTTTAGACTATATCATATTTTAAATCAAACACAAATATTGTGTTTAGACTATATCATATTTTAAATCAAACACAAATATTGTGTTTGAACCTAAATTTCAAGCATATAATTTATGATCAAACTTGTTTTAATTTGAATAGGACAAATTCAATGATCGAGATCAGACATTTTTTTTACCACCCATGCATGATACAAACAGGCTTCCAATCACACAGCCAGGTAAAACAGTATCAGATCCTATATTGTGGAGCACCACAAAGCTTGGAAGGTCTGCTCCACGGGCAGCGCACAATAACCTACTTCTTTGATAAGAAATTGATTGGATTCTCCTTCACTGTTTTAGACAGAAGTACAGCCACAATCAACCAAATAAATACATCAAAGGGCATGTATATCAAATGTAATTCTTAAGGAAGAAGTAGCAGCAATACCTTGCCATATTTATAATAAGAGTTGAGTTCTTTCCTAAATTATTTACCCCTAAACAAAAACTTAACTACAAATACATATACATAAGCATATCAGCATCATGATTCAAGTTTCAACGAAACTACTCGAGATGGTCTGTTACGCTTCGCATACTTGACAAAGACAACTGATAAGCAAGATGGAGTCCACCATGGGCGCCGAACTTTTTGCTCCCCTTTTAGGCATGCCACTGGAAACATAAATCATACAGCTAAAATTAACTGAGAACCTAGAGGAGAGGATAGTTAATCACTTAATTGCCCACCAAAAAATGCTGCTAGATAATTAAAACGGGCATGAAATTATAGAAAATGTAACCAAAGCAAGGTAATAAATATTGAGAAAGGATGAAAAGCACATAAGGGAACCCATATTCACAGGGAGAAAAATCCAGTCCTATAACAATTCCAGCTGTTAGCCAGTTACTTGAAGCACCACTTTGATAAAAATTAAATATGCTTATTCAGGAAAATTTTAATTATATGTGCCTAACTGATTAATAGAGGTTTAAATTCCAAATTTAGTCTTTGGTTAAAGTACATTGTTTAATAGCTTCTGTTTATAGAATTTTGACATTCCATATTTCTTTTTATTTTTCTTAAGAAATAATATTGATTTTATTAAAGAAAAGAAAGATGAGACTTGAACCCCTCATCTTATGCAAGGCAGCTTTAGACAATCCTTGCCTTTGCCATCCAGTTTAGAGCTAATATAATCTAATCTTAGCAATCAAAATTGTGACATGAAAATAGGAACAAAACCTATTATCTGATAGATTTTTTGAATAATTAACATATGCATGTGGTATCAGGCTTTCATAGTAAAAATGCTAATTGAATTCAGATCTGGATAATACCCTTTCCTGCCCGAATCTTATCCATTCGAAACCCTATGAACAACAACAGCAAAGAAGAAAAAAATCCCAACAAAAACAGGCTTCTTTCATCGAAAAGTATTTAACTATTTACAGGTCAATTAATTAATGATGCACACGGTGTAGGGGAAACTATTTAAAGAGAGGAGATAGAACCTTTTATTCGCCTGAGCTCCTTACATAGAGTGATGAAATCACCCCATTTCATGTGGCACCGCCTTATAAATCGTAGAATCTGTTCAGTAGTGAACATGGACATGCCCTCCAAATATTCTCCATTGACACCATTTTCTTTGAAAATTTGACAGTAGCTACCAAGATTTATTTGTTCCAACCATAAACCAACATCCTTGCAAAACAAAAAGACAGGCCGAGGTCAAACCAAGTAAACTCTAATCTATTATAACCCCTTATGAAATGATCTATATTTTTTTCCCAAATCATGAAGTAATTTATGCATTAGTAAGTCTTTACAAGCAAACAAATGTCTGTGTTGGACTAGAAACTTATGTATTAAAGGTTAATATAGCTGATATAGCCTGTTAGTTGTTACGGAATAAATCTCATAACTGCACAAACAATAACATTTTATGGAGTTATAAGTTTCCTTAAACGGAAATCAGTCTATGGATCACTTACAGAAGTTAAATAAAAAAAGGTCCAAATAGAAGAAAAGGAAAAATTCAATGTTAATCAATTCTTGTATCTCAGTATTTCACAGTTTCACACTATAAGTAACTGCTATCGTCTAAATGTGATAACTATAGGTGAAGTTCACACTTCAAAGGTAGTCCCAGCTTCCAAACCCACTCATGCATAAACACTTGTGTTGTCAAGAATAGCAAATGCTCTAAAAACATCTATCAACTTGAGGGTGAGAAAGCACAGCTATGCCTTACTCTGTTGCAACACTAGCTTTTGAATATGCTCAATCTTGAAGCAGTAGCATATCATCAATGCATCAGTCTGTAATCAAATAATAAAATGGATTTCCTCATGCTCCAATACTTTCCAAAGGTTTAACTCTTATATAAGAAATGCTATTGTCATCAAAACCTTAGTCCCAAAAAATGTGAACAGCTACATAAATCCGTATTGAGAAATCATTGCTTCATGACTTCTCCTTTGCCATTAGGTCTTGTCTAAAGGTACACTCCCAAGCAGTTCTATAGAATCAGTGTTGTTTCTTACCACTTTATATGTTCTTTTTCCGTCACTTCTCTTTTTAATATATTTTACTTGAACTTTTTCAGACTCTATGCATTGTTGCCTCACTCAATATCTCTATGTTGTCCATGCCCAAATAGTCTGTCACCCTCTCCTTCCTGGCATTGCCACATCCAACACAATACTTGGGAGATTATACAAATTCCATTTTCCACACATATATTTATATCAGAGGAAAAAAAAAAGATGCAAACACAAAAGTACGTCTAATAACCAATCATATACCAATGGCAGAACTGAACCAAATCTCGTGATTCCAAGAGATTAAGGGCAAACGCAATGAATAAACATCTCTTCCAGTTTGTTCATCAAATAAACGGAACTGTAGGGTTCCATTATTACCAATAAAGAAACATCTCAATTTACACGCGTTCTGTGGGATCGGGGATCAAAATTGACAAGTGACAGAAAACTAATTGCAATCTTAATCCTCGCAATCCATTCAAAATTGACCGAACACTGAGAATTAAAACAATACGCTTAAATTACGGCAAGCCAGTTTTATATAGTCAAATTTAAGTAGGAAGGAAAGGAAAATCATCTCATTCAGATTCAACAAGTACTAAACAAGATCTACTTACACAGCACAAATATCCGAGAGAAGAGAAATCGAATACCTCAACAGTCCAAATGAAGAAATCGAGAGGCTCAGGCGGATGTCCTTTGCTCATATCTCAAACAAATATCCAAAATCACCTAGAACACAAGTATGCAGACAAACAGAACCTTAAGATCATCAGATTATCATTCAAAAACAATACATAGACGTTGTTTGATTGCCGGAAGATAGAGGGATCAGAAAACAGAGTCAACTAAGAGTGACGGCTATGAGATCTCAATTCATTTTTTCTCCAATTTTCTAATATTACTTGTATTTTATCGGGAAACAAACAAACAAATAGAGAGTGCGTTGGGGGTATACTTACCGTGTGAGGAAGCGTGGAGTAGGAATAACTCGAATTTTCTGCATTTGAGATAATTGAGACCGCAAAATTGGAGAAACAGAAAGAGCACACGTTCAGAGTTCACGGCTGACCTCGCCTTAATGATCTCCGTTTTCCTTTTTGGCCTGGAATGTCTCTTTGCCTCGTTGCCCTTTACGGGGCGTCGGGGCACTTCCAATCGTAAATTGTTGACGCAACTTGACGGGGACATTAAATTTTTATTGAAATGTCTATTTTTATGAACGTTGTTGCATTAAAAGATGTGTTTTATTTATGTCAATGAGTATATATCTCGATTTTTGAATAAAAGTGATGGAATATATAATTAATTTTAGTGGAAAAAAATTGGAGAAAAAAAATGTTGATCGCTTGACTAATGAGATTGTATTGAAATATGTGTTTTGATGATATAATTGTATTGAAATATGTGTTTTGCTGATGTGGATAAATATGTGGTATCACTTTTTGTGTAATATAAGTGGGATCCAAAAGCAAAGTTGTTGGATCATTAAATGTGTAACCATTAAATTTTAAAAATAGATCTCACATTTATCTTACAAAAATACAACTTTTAATACAGTCAAATCAGCATAACACATATTTCAATACTGTCACATCAGCAAAACACATCTCCCACTACAAAACCATTATTCAACCCAACTATTTTTATATCTTTCATACTATCCCCATCAAATTTACACCAAAATCAAGACTGGATCCCACATTTATTACAAAAAGTCAAGCTACATTATCATCCTGATCACCAAAATACATATCTCAATACAACCACATCAACAAAACACATTTTTCAATATAGTCACATCAGCAACTAATGACACTAGAGGTTGATCATTGTGGTTGCTCGGTGTTACCGTATGATTATTTTGACATATTTTTAAAAAAATTATTTAGTTGATTATAATCAATTTTTATTTTTTAATTGTATTTTTGATCGATATTAGTGAAAAACGTGATTTTTTAAAAAGAATCGACTGATGGTTCGATCAGTTTTAGTTTTGTCAAATTTTTTATTTTTATAACCCTAATATTTTCCACGCGGCTTATTCCAAAAACACCCGTTTTACATATTTTTATTTTATTATCTAATTTACTTGTTCTGATTTAAATTGATTCTATGATCAATTAAGAAGTCTCAAAATACAAACAAATTCGAATATACGAATATTTCGTAAAACACTTATGTGATTCCATTCAAAACCGATTTCTTTGTCACCCCCAAATCTAGTATCAATATCCTTTTACAAATCTATAATAATTGAACATACGTAAAATCTATATCTGAAAATAATGAATGACTCCATGATGTGTGTGTCAAGCATAGTCCCATGTAGGGCAACCTTATCCGACACCTATAAGATTATTGAAATAACAAATTGATGGAATCCATACTCCCTAGGCAGTCATGACTATATTATGCACATGATGATGGACAAAAAGTCACACCACCTTACTGTGGTGATGTGAATACCAACTGCTAAGCATAAAAAGTTTTTCACAAAGAATCACCCAAGTCGGATGAAGTGTTTCGTCTTGTAATTGTGGAGTATGAGAATGACGAGAGAATGAAATGAGAATCAAAGCGTATGAGACATTCAAGGCATGAAATAGAAATATCGATCAAATAGTTATACGGTCAGACAGTTAAGATCCAGTCAAATGATTATGAAATTTGAACATGTTTACGGTTATAAAAATATGGGCATAAATGAGTAGTTACTAAACGTGGAAGTAGTTGAAGAAAGACATGCACACCAAAATGCGTTACTCAACGTGTCAATACATGACTGTGGCAGACTTGCAGTTGTTTGTGAACTTTTGAAATTTATGATTTATTGTTTAATAATATTTTATTTACTAATAAATAAAGAGGTTTAAAATGACATATATTCGTAGGAAATAATGATATCAATAATATGAACATATTCTATCATGTCTTAAATTTAAGAAGACACGGGCCGTTTTTATAAGTTTAATTAATGATAAGAATCACTATAATGTTATAGTCAAAGTAACTCCAACAGTCGTCATAATCAAAGTAAAGAATATATGTTGATCATAGATATGCATCATGTTAACAACAAATACATGTGATGGTGTGGTAAGTTGATGAAATGAAAATGAAAAAGGCAAAATTATGATACTCACTTGAAAAGCATTAGTAGATGTGATTATTTCAGCTTAAGGATCAAGCTCCAACATAGAAGAAAGAAAGTTCAAATGCATTTTCCTTCAGTTCTAAGTGTAACCCGTACCCTAAGTTTTAGTGTAATTCTAATTTAAAGTAAGATAGTCTTTAGTTTAATGGGTAGAACTCAATTTTAAGTCACTAAAAAGGATTTTACAGCTTTCTCACCAGGGGCGGACCCATGGGGTCACTACAATGGGTTGTAGCCCAGTGTACGAAAAAAAAAATACTAAATCAAACCTATTACCCTCATTAGCCTAAGGCCCAGTGCCTTAGCTTCACTTCTAAACTAAGCCCATTACCCCATTAGTCTAGTGCCTCATAGAGTGTGTGTGATTTGTTATTAATGTATTTGATGAATTATTATTGTTTGTATTTAATCAGTGGAGGCTAGAAGTCATTAAAATTATTTGTGAAGTGTGGAAATATAATATATCTTGTGCTTGATCAGTGGAGGCTAAAAACCATTAAGATTGGTTGCTTGAATCTTGATTATTAGCTTAAATTTGTTCGATAGGTGCCAAAAAAATAAAATCGAGACAATACCCTGAACTTAAATACAACTCAAAATTCTAAATCCGCTCCTGTTTCTCACCCTCTTTGGACTTTGTCCTTGGAAGTTTGGTACCTTATATAATCGTTTGATATTCAGCTTTGCAATGAACATCTATTTCATATTTTCATCTAATCTCTTTTAAACCTGTGAGAATTTGTGTTTTTATTTGTAAACACCATTGTACCTATGATAAACAAAGCAGTGACTGCCATGCAGATAGCTGCAGCCTGCATGTGCAGCGCACGTGTACATTTCCATCACTGGCGTTTCATCATCACTATCCTGGACCACATTTAACAATTAACACAAATGTTGACCCTCTGATTTTACTGCGATGCTCGTTGTTTTCTGATATCTCTCTCGTAGGCCGTAGATTCGCCATCAGCTTCTGCCCATAAAAATATTACTGCAGTGCGGGCGAGAAGCGGGCTTTTTGCAAGGATCGATGTTATTGACTTATTGTGTGGCATATAGTGAAAATCTTGGGTTAATAGTAAGAAACTTCTAGAATTTAGAAACTTTAAACTTAAGGTCCGATAAGCCCACGATGACCCACGCATAAGCAAATTACCTTTCAGGGAATTGGAGCAAAACCTAAACCCGTCAAAAATTAAAAGACTTGGGCTGGGCTTCTAATGAAACTTAAACTCTTAAAGAGATTTTTAAGGCCCGAACAACGTAGGGAATTTAGGCCCCGTGATTTGACCGGACCGGATCCAAACACCTGTAATTGGTGGCTGGTGCAATAGGCGATCCTCTGATTAACTTTAAGTTACAACATGTAAATTCGATACACGAGTATGTTAGCGTTTAACGAATCTGTTTTCCCAATGTTTAACACTTATTATTTAAGTTATAACATAAAACTAAGATACAAGAGCACTCGAGGAGTTTAATGAATCTGTTACTCTTTAAGTTTAAATACTTATTGTTTAGACATGAACAATCTTGTGTTTATAAAATATGAATTATTTATCACTAAATCATTTCTAATGTGACTTAGTCATTGGTTAAGCTTTAAATCTAGGCCGTCAAATGTCTACATCAGTGGGATTGCACCGTAAAACTAATGGCTCCTGTGATTTCCGCAGATTGAGAGGATTGGTAAGAAGGATAATGGGAATTAGCCAAAAGTAGCCTTTCTATTTCAAAGCTTTTGCCACCCTGGGAGGCATGCTGTTTGTGGATACCCACACCACATGTTGCCATATCTTTTAAACTGGGAAATCTAGAAAAGATGATAAGTTGAATTCATGTGAAGCACCCCTTTCAGAAAGCCACATTTGCGTCTTCTTTTTTCCATTTATTTTTTTTAAAAGAAAGGAAAAAAAGAAGAAGGAATGGTGCATATAAAATCTCCTATAAAGTATATATTTTGCATGATTCTCACGTTATACATGTATCACTTTTTCATTTTTTTTGCATGATCAATGGTATTTTGTGGTGCATGGAGAGGTTTGAACTTCGAAGAAGAATCTCAATATTTATACTAACACCAATTATGTCTTATATTTTTTAAATATTATATGTTGAACAATTCACGAGTAATGAAAAAAAAAGAAACTTTGATTGATTATGACAAGGCTGTCTATTAGTCTTTGGTATTATACTAAGCGCGCCTATACATACATCTCATAAGTCATATCTGTAAGTCTTTTCCCCTAAAAAATGACATTTTTCTCCACTATATATATATACAATTGTAAAAGTTTCGCATCAAAATATGGGAGAACATTTCAATCATTTTACAAGTGATAGTCCACTTCCTCACCTCCTCACTTAACAAAGTCTTTTCCCTTTGTCTAGTAAGTTGGGCCCAAACTTACTTATTAGATTTGAGGAGGAATAAAATCGTGTGAATTCAATGTATTTTTGTAAATCGAATAATCCATATATGAGTTTGATATATGAAATGAACCGTACAACCTAAGACTAACAATTGTATTAATGTGTTGGGGTGTGAAATTTACAACTATTATTTATATTATATTTGTTGAGATGGAACTCGCAAGTCGCAACCACTATTCCTCTGTGTGCACTACATAAATACAATTAACTATTCGCTGGTGGGTGGCCGTCCTTTTCTGATTTACCCAGTATGCCATTGTTCACTTCCAAGTACCACTACCATCTGATCAATTCGGGAACGACGTCGTTTCCGTGCACACAAATTAAAGAGCCCACATCGAATTTCTTCAATGGTTCGATATAAGCTACGTTTTATACACGGAATCATTCAGAGTCTCGAAATTATCAAACCAACCCTATCAACCGTGCTTCAAAATTAAGCCTCCATTAATTTAGTGTGTTTTGATCCCTTAATACTTAATTTAGTGTCCATACACAAACTTAATTATAATTACAAGACTTGTAGACTTGTTCAATGTTCAAAATTGCTTAAAACTTGCATCTCACACTAGTCAGATGTAAGTCATCGAATCCCTCACAATTAACATAAGCATTAAAAGCAAAACCCGTATGAATCCAAAGCAGACGAGATTCTATATTTTAAAAGGCACATGATTTTTCTCCTTTTCACTTTAAGTACCAATTATTAAGTGCTAATAATAATAAAAAATAATAATCAGACAGGATAAGCTCAAAGGTCACTCAGTACCAACTTCATGTTTAAAATTAATTTTCTTAATCACCTCATCAACTTTTGATAAAAGAATGAAGTAATTCACATTTAAAACACATTTTTAAAAGGGAAAGTTAAGAGAAAGAAGGAAGGTAGAAGAAGATTACGGATTATTTTAACGGAAGGATGCGATTTGGCCGTCAAAATGAAACGATCCCGCGCAGTGAATCTACTTTGGATTCCTCCAAATCTCACCATAGCTGTTGACGGTAATTAGCAATCCCTCGTTTTTAGCCGGTTGAACCGGTCACCACTAACTAAGGGTACTGGTGTTACTTTCTCCTCTTTACCACAACCACCCCTGTCCTTTTCTCTTATTCACTGTTTACATCCAGCTTAATTAATTTTTCCCCTTTTTTAAGGAGCAATTATTGAACCACCAATCACGGGAAAGCTTAAACACGAGTTGGAGAAAAGAGAGGGATCTGGCAGCTAGGATAGCGTGGGACCCCACCGAAGTTAAAAACTGCAAACACCTGGAAACAGACTGGACAGGTGGCGTTACACAGATATCATATCACTCTGTTGAGGCTGTAAATTATGCTCTTTCGTCCACCCTCGCGTGGGTCCCATCAACGGTCGTGGGCCATGGAGGAGTGTCGTTTATTTTTTTGGTAATTTTAAGGATTGAATGGCATTTGGAAATTGAAGGAGGGTATTAGTGTCAAATTGAAGTCGGATACTGTTTCGGAAATCCAGGCGGATATTGAATAAATTCCCGCAATTCTCTGTAACGACAAAAAGTACAAGCTGTAAAATCTTGGACGCAGATAAATTAGATAGGGTCTTTTGAAAAAAAATTTGAAATTTGAAATAAAAAGATAGGAAGTAAGTGATGATGATTTCAGTTTCATTAGCCAGAGTGAGTTGTGCGGGTGTGTGTATATATATTTAACTGTGTGTTTGATTTGAACTAAAAACAAGGCGCCTTTGAAGTTTCCTTTCTGTCATTTTGTTTTTTTTAAGAATTTGTGTCGTTTTTGCGCAGAATAGTGGAAAAGATTAAATTAATCCAGAGAAGAAGAAAGAGAAGGAAGGTGAGACAGAGACAGAGACATGAACTGAGAGAGAGAAGAAGATGTGATCAATCAATCATGACCATTGAGGAGTTTGAAGTCTTGGATTGGTTCTTCTGACTTTGTTTCCCCTTCGTATCCAGAGAGAGGGGCTTGTTAGATTTGGTGGGTATTTTAATTTATGTATGTTTTCGTATTTCAGATCTTCTGTCCAAAAATGGCATCTAAAACTCTGCAGAAAGGTCGTTTTGGTTATCAAGTTCTTTTCTTTTGCTCGAGTTTTTTGGGTGTTTCAGCAAACTGTGGAAACTGATATTCTAAGTTCTGATTTTTGGCTTACTTCTGTCTTCGGAACCGCAGCTTGAGTGTATGTGGAAGTGAAAATAAAACTTTGCTTTGCTTTTGGTGTGATTCTTCTGAGTTCTTATTGGTACCTTTCTTTGAAATTGATATGGGTTTGGGAATTGAAGGTGTAAGGCCTCCCTTAGATTACAAAAGGAAAAAAATGACTTCTGTTCTTTTTGAAGATAATTTTTTCTTCTGTCATGTGAAACTGCTTGAATTAGGGAATTAGGGTTCTTTTGCTCCAATGAACAGAATTTGTGGTGTTAAGGTTCTGTAGGGGTTTTTTTATTTTTATTTTTTTTATAACTTTTCAAAGTGAATACATCTGTTTGATGCTAAATCATGTATTTCTGTGTAAATGATGCTGTTTTCTAGGTCCTGGTGGTTTTACAGCTTGTTTTCTTGGCAATAAATTTCCTCCTCTTTTGGATATATACTATATGGATCTCTGTCCTTTTATGAATGCTAAGGCTGTTTAATCTGGAAATAAGTTTGATGTAAGAAATGGAAATTACAATGTCAGTAAAGAAGCAAGTATCTTTTTTTCTTCCTTTTATTTTATTTCCAGTTCTCAGTGACTTGTTACACTGCATAAGAGGATAAAAGTCGATATATTAAGTAAAAAATTCATGGCTTAAAGATGGAGTTTTTATAAATCTTTCAATTGTATTGATTGTGTGTGCACTTACATTGCAATTTCAGAGTTGAGAATCTGAGATGGATTTTTCAGAGTCCACAAAGGTTGTATACAATAGAGTGCAGAAACTAGAGCCCGAAAATGTTACTAAGGTTATAGGGTACCTTCTGCTGCAAGATTATGGAGAGCGTGAGATGATCCGGCTAGCATTTGGCCCCGATAATATGATCCATTCGTTGGTCAACAGAGCCAAAATAGATCTCGGTTTATCCAAACCAGCTTTTCCCCCTCCAATCACGCCATTGCAGGTGAATTCGCCACCTGCTGCTGATCACCATCTACAGTTTGCTCCATATTCCCCGGCTTCATCACGTTCGGTTTCATCTCCCTCCTCACTGAGGCCTAAAAACTCCTTTTGGGAATCCCAAGTGACTGATCAGCAGCAAAATGTACAGACTTTGAATTTTGTTCAGCCAGGATATTGTGATTCAGTTGCGGAAGATTATCGCCTCCAAAACCAAATTCCGTTCTTGAATCTGGTCGGTCAATTAGATTCTGTCCATCCTATTAACTTGGATTTCTCAGGCAATGGGTTTTACACCGAACCTGCATTCGGCACTAGAACAAATAGAAGGTCTCCAAGTTTGCCTGAATTCCCCGTTAAGGTTTGCCATTACTTCAATAAAGGATTTTGTAAGCATGGAAGCAATTGTAGGTATTTTCATGGCCATCCTATACCAGAAAGCTTTTCTCAGGTGTTCAGCCCAAGCTCTAATGATTCGCAAAATGAAGATCAGATATTTTCTCCTCGGGCTATCAAGAAGCTAGAACTAGAGATCACTGAGCTTTTGAAATCAAGAAGAGGTTGCCCAGTCTCCATTGCGTCCTTGCCAATGCTGTATTATGAGAAGTATGGGAAGGCTCTCCAGGCAGAGGGGTACCTTACAGAGAGCCAGAGACTTGGTAAGGCAGGCTTTAGTCTGACGAAGCTTCTTGCTCGATTGAAGAATAGCATTTATCTCGTTGACCGGTAATTCTGTAGTAAATTGTATGTTTCCTGGCATTCTGAATGCAATCTTTTAGAATATTAAAATTTGAACTTGTTATCGTTTGAGACAGGCCTCATGGGCAGCACTCAGTAATATTGGTAGAAGATGTTCCCAAATACCTCGAATACAATAGTGAAAGAAATGATCCAGGTGCCATTGTTGCTGGTTCTCGGCAGATCTATCTTACCTTTCCAGCTGAGAGCACTTTTTCGGAGCAAGATGTTTCAAACTACTTTGAGTACGGAAGTTATGCTCATTAATCAATCTTTTTATCGTCTGAATAATTTTCAAAAGTTTTAAAGTATTCTTTATCTGGCGTTTCGTTCTGTAGCAAATTTGGGCCTGTTCAGGATGTGAGGATTCCATGTCAACAGAAGAGGATGTTTGGGTTTGTAACATTTGTTTTTACAGAGACTGTAAAGCAAATTTTGTCTAAAGGAAATCCTCATTTTGTATGCGGAGCGCGTGTTCTGGTGAAACCTTACAGAGAGAAGTCAAAGCTTGTTGATAGGTAATCATCTACTTTTAGTGTAAAGATTAAACAATCCTATCTTCATTTATCTAATTGTTGTTAGATTCTGGTTTTTTTGGTTCTTTTTTTTGTCTTCCTCCATTTGTACATTTTATATTCTCATCCTTAAATTTTTGTTGGACATAATCATTGGTATTTGGTAGTGTTTTGCTGACACAAAATTTCCAAATAATGTCATAATAAATCATTGCAGCTGCCTGTACTTATCCTTTCTTTTAGTAGTTGTGTCATTGTTCTACTTTTAATTTTTTATGCATGATAACCCCATATAAATGGCTGCCTTTTTGGGTCTACTTTTCTAATATGTAGTTTGATCTTTATTTTGTTTTGTTTGAAAAGAAGGGGTGATTCTTGGGTTTATTAGTTAAACAAAGTATTGCTGGCTGAAGGCTTGTTTCAATATGAATACGTTGCCTTAAAATTTAAATATGGATGAAATTTGTTTTTCGAATTTAACGAGTACAAAACATCAACTTTGGACCAAAAGCTTGCCAGAATTTATGGAATATTTCAACCTATGACAAACATTGAGTATGAATTTCGATGTTGGTTTTCATGTGTCTGTCCTGTGATTTAGCAGGTGTTAATAGTCATGATGTTTCTTTGTGCAGGAAATACTCTGAGAAAATGCATCATCCGATGTTTTACAACCATCACCTTGTGGATGGAGATTCTGAGTTTTACTCAAGTGTGTAGACTCGAAATTTTCTGCTCCTCAAATGTTTTGTTATTATGGTAATATGATTGTCGTTTATAAATTAACCTGGCGTTCTTTGTTCATTTACCTCCAGTGCCTAGAGTTCCTGATAATTCAAGGTTACATAGGAAGCAGCAGACGGAAGAACACGAGCAAGTGCTTGAACTTGAGCGAAGGCGTCTCTCGGAGATGCAATTAGCACCTAATTCCCTGAACCAACAGTCTTATTTCGGTCATTCAATGGATCAGTGGAGACTATCAGAAGGTCCAACGTTACGCCTTCAGTTAAATTGGCTATTAGGCTATTCTTAATACGTTTCTTAAGCTTGGCTCTTGCAGTTTCTGTTTCTTGTTCTTGGAGACTGACTTATTCATATTTCTACTTATTTTCAGCCCGTCCAGAACAACCAGAGTTTCCATCTGCTGAGCGTTTTAATTATTTGCTTGATGTCTTGAACAATGGTTCCAACAGTGAGGACAGGGTCAGGCCTTTTAGTTCCAGTTGCAATGACCCAGATAGGTACACTCGTCTGCATTATTTTTCTTTGGAATTTCGTTGTTAATTGATTATTAAGTCCAGGCATAATTTTCTTTGCGGCCAACAGCAACCAAGGACTCAATCTTCCAGATAGCCCATTTGCATCTCCAATACGGGAAGGCATATCAACAGTTACATAGAGATTCAGACAGACAGGATTAATAAAGGATAGAGCTGAAATCGAATACTATGCAGTTGGCTTGATACTAAACTAATCTTACCTCCACTTTCTCAGTTTGGTTAGCTTCATAAGTCTGACAATATGAAGGACGGTCACACTAGAAGTTCTTCTCCATGTTACTTAGTGGAGGAGATTTGCAAAGAAGAATGGTACATAGTTACATACAGCAGATATGTCTACAGGTTTATTTTTCTTTTCCCGTTACTGATAGAATCACAGAAAGCAAGCCCGAGCCTGTTAGTATTTAGAAGAGAATGTAATATAGCATGTTCTTAAATGAAGAAGAGAGATAGAGAGGAAATGCGGAGTTCAGGCTAATGAAAGATGTAGAAAACAAATGCTAATAATAGCCAATTTATACAAACTGCTGCTTTGCTTTGATACTTGGTATGCAATGCATTTTATAGACTAATAAATATGATGTTTTCTTGCTACAAATTTTTATCTGATGATCTTGTTGAAGGCACTATATCTGCTCTGAACGCAGCCAAATGTCGCCACGGATAGGGTGTATAACAATACATCCTCCCCTGCCGGCCGGCCGGCCTTCTCCTCAAGACATGGATAGGCTAACTCAATGTTTGCAGTTTCATTAGCTAATCTTCCTTCAGGAGCACACTCTGATCCTTTTCTTCACATCCATTTCTGAAGCTGCCACCCACAATAATCTTCCTTCTTTTATCGGGTCTACTACCCTTAGATCCTGAACCTTCATTATGTCCAGCATCTATCATGTGTTTCCCATCGGGCCATCCTCTTTGTCATAAAGGAAAAAGAAAAATGTCAAAGCCCAACACCACATCATTTGAGGTATTATTTCACATTGAACCAAGGACCCATGCTGATTTCAAGTGTATTGAGCTTCTCATATGAAATTAATTATTTTGATTCTAACCCACCGATGTGGGACAACAGTTTTCTTTCCTCCAGCTATCCGAACATTTTCATTTTGGTATTGACATGAGTTTAAAGAGTAAAGATTCTAAAATTGGATTATTCGACTCACGTGTTAATAAATTTTCACTTGATAAGTTTAGTCAAAGTTCAGTGTCTGATCACATTGATAATCGACGCTTCATTTTTAACTTGTATTTTATATGGTTCGAGAGAGAGAAAAATGGAGCTCCTTTACCCTTGCCTTTAACCTATGAATTTATTTTCATTATAGTTATTAATTTATTATTACCATGGATATCCCTTTTTATTATAAATAAAATTTGTAATCTTCTCTTGTTGATTATTATATTACTTTTTTTAAAAAATTTATTTATGAAAAACAGCTCTTTAGCCCTATTACAGTCATATCATTCAAGCAATTTCACTGTAATTGAAATTAAATAAACTCCCACAAACTAACCAATATCATGCTCTTTAGTTTTCACTAACTTGTATTATCCCAATAATCTATTCAAATCTACTGATCAACTCATAAATCTAGTAAAAATAGCAGTAATGAAACTACAATAATTAGCAAACAAATAATTTATTAATTTATATATGACTTAAATTAATAATTTGATGGTAGTATTGCGGTATTTGAGCGAGCGGAGAAATCAGACGTTGACGGGCCTGCAGAGGAACATGAGAGACGATGGGGACGCCTCACCGAATCTTTCCCCAACTCCGAGCCTCTCGTAGTAATCAACGCAAAACAAAGACAGCGAGAGCTGCACCTCCTCCTGACTCCAAGCTCTTCTACTCCTCCTCCCCGACTCTCCGACGAGTCTCAATTCGCCAAGCCGAATCAGCACGGGCCGCACGCAGACCATGTAAAGCCTTCTGTAGCCTCCGAGGGCCGACACAACCGGAAGCACACCGGATGTCGGAGGAGACACGTGGTTGAAGCAGAGGTTCTCCCAGAGCGAGTCGTTGCGCGCAATGGTGCACCAGAGTTGGCACACGCAGGCGGCCACACTTAGGGATTTCCCATCTAGACGCTTCAGGATCTCGTTTAGGATGTCAATGTGATCGTTCAGGTGAAACTTGCGTCTCTTCTCTCTATCTCCTGCTTTGCTTAGTTCCATAGCCTCTCGAAGGTAGTTGTGCTGTATTTGATTGAATTGCTGCTGCGCCATATTGACTGAATGGGTGAGTTAAGCTTGAGAGAGATAAAGAGAGATTGCGGGTGTTGAAGAAAAAGCAGTTTGTGATATATATGGTGTCATAAGATTGAAGGGATTTGACTTGAGAGACGAAGAGAAAATCTCTCGAATCTATGTTCTTGGTGTGTACTTGACAGGGAGAGTGTTAGTGGGTATTGCATTTTCTTTCCTTTTGTGTATAGAGAAATAATAATGGGTGTCTGCTTGACTATTTGGAGAGAAGGTGTTTGTGAAAATGCGTGTGAGAGGGGTATCCAGTAGTGAAAGAAGTGGCCAAATGAAAAGGTCCAAGCCAGAAGAGCTGAAACCGATGCTTTAATTGTCCCTTTTTTACTCTTGTATGTTGTTTTCGAGTCAAAGATAGGATTTTTGTTTGTTGTTTTTGTTGTTTCTTTGTTTTACAAAGTTCAATATTTTTGCTCAGAGCCGTTAGTGAAATTCAGATTCACTAAGTTTTTGTGCAAAATCTGCAAATCTTTGTCTGTGACTGTGTGATGGTGGGCCTTGAATTGGTAGGATGTACCCTTTATCTAGCTAGGAGACTACAAGAACATATTGATTTTGATTTCAAAAGATTCCCTCGACTAGGTTTCATACTCGTTACTCACCAGCAACAAAAACTAATGGCCTAATGTTTGATTAAGACACTAACTATAGAATATTATATGATGTTGGTCTTCTTATG
Organism: Euonymus europaeus; assembly: GCA_963580455.1. Classification (NCBI taxonomy): domain Eukaryota; kingdom Viridiplantae; phylum Streptophyta; class Magnoliopsida; order Celastrales; family Celastraceae; genus Euonymus; species Euonymus europaeus. The sequence continues at coordinate 3,771,557 of OY756964.1, forward strand.
TTAAATAATATTCTTTGATTTTGGTTGCTTACAACCTATATGGATGTCTCTTGGGTGTTGGAGTTTGGCACAGAAAGTGAACACCCAAGTCCTCTGAGACAGAAAGCATATAATACAATGTCAATCAATATTCAAGATAAAAGATTGATATTGACAAAGGGTTGTGAACGATGATGCCCCACCTATATATAATAGAGAGAATTTCATTGTTCTGTATTGTGTTGGACTTGTCTGTTGGACGCATTTGGAGAAAAAAAGTATTACCTCAACTGTTCTTATTATCATGCTGAGAGAGGAACTTGATTTATTGCAAGCTTACAAGAGTATATGAATGAAATCCGTGAAGTGCGCAAAGAATTTCAGATTTCTCACTCATTTCAATAATGACTGTCATTTGTACGTACTTTCTTTGTTGCAGAGTATGCCCAGATGCGATGCAAGTCAACTTGCCTTGAAGAGTTTTGCCATTTATATGTCGACGATGATGATGGAAATAATGTGAACAAAGCAAAGCAAACAGGCGGAAGAATGGTAAACAGAAGAGGACGGAGAAAAAAGAAACAACCAAATTTACAGCAAAATGGTTCCATATATCTGTATATATGTTCATGGCTTAACTGCTCTCTTAGCTTGAAGTGAGTGTTAATGGAATCTAAAGAGTAGTTCTTATTGTTTTAGTTAAACTTTTAGCTGCAAATGATTGTATGTTTTCTCTGTTGGCCTTTCTTTCTGTATAGGTAGGCATTCCTTGTATTTTTTGTTGGTTTTGTAAGGAAACTTGTAAATTTACCTCGCTATGTGACTTTCAACAAACTGCCAAAAGCACTGTTGCATGAAATGTGACATTCACACCTTTTACTTGCTTTGTTAATTAATGTTAATAGGGTACGTGGTTTGTCATTAGATTGTTGGATTATTGATGCTTTGCAGGTAATCAGAGAAAACTTACCAAACCAAGTAGTGACAAGCAAAAACACTAGTTGGAAAGTGTTGCTAAATAAGTCCAAAGTCCTGCTTTATTTGTTTTTTTCCATAGCTAGTACGTGAGATGTAATCATGTACTAGTCAGTGAATATATGAAAATAAATAAATTAATGAGGTAATTCATTGGAGATGAAATGATGTTGTGTGTAGAAGAACTTGTCATTGGTCTAGTTTGTTAGCTCGTTGGGTTTATGGCGCATGCTCTGTGTTTGAGGTCGTACGTTCAAGTTTTCTGCCCAATTTGAGATTTTTTGAGATTTATTTTAGAAGTGGGTTAGACCTAGACGTGAGAGGATGAAAGATACTTATTTCTACCCGCAAAGGCATGGACCCTACTAGCTCAAGTCTGGTGTTAAGCGCCCGTTGGCGTCGTGTGGGCTGTGACAGTCAACCCCAAGTTTGAATCGGACCCAATTGTTTGAAGGGCACGATAAACCAATGATTTATTTCTTGGTAAAAAAAATATATAGTGTGTGCAGGTCCACGACGTTGGGGATTACTAAAATTAGTAAAATACGATTCGAGCTTGGGCCTCTCGCCACAACGGATGAGCCCGGCCCAAATTTAGGAAAGTCAGTAGCCCAAACCTGCATAACCCAACCCGCTTACACTGAAACTCGTCCACGGCGGCGGTGGTTTTCGGACTTCGTCATCAGCTAGCTGCACAGCCGTCACTCGTTGTTCGGAGAATTCTTCAACAAGGTTCGCATTTATCAATTCCCTCTCTGCTATTGACTCCGTCTACATACTCATTTTCACTCCTAAACTAGACTGGACTTGATGATTATCACAATCGCCATGTTTTCTTTTACAAACAAATCAGACGCATTAAAAGTTTAAACCCAAATTTTCCAGTAAATAACAGCCATGAACAACTTCCCAATTCGTCGGTTTTCAACTTCGCTTAGTTCTTCCGTGCCGACGAGCTCAAACTTTGTAAAACCCTCAACTCTTCGGGTTCTGGGGAGAAAGATTCGGGATGTAATTCCAGTTCCCCACAGAACGATCCCAGAACCCAGAGGCCAAGACCTCGACTTTGTCAACGTTGCCCACAGCCATCTGATTCACTCCGATTGGGAGAAGCTCAATGCTCTATCAACCCATCTCACTCCCTTTAGAGTCAAGCACATTCTGTTTAAGGTCCAAAAGGACTACGTTATTTCGCTCGAGTTTTTCAATTGGATCAAAACCCAAAACCCCTACCCGCTTACACTCGACACATATTCAATGATTCTGCACATTCTAACCAAGCATCGGAAATTCAAGTCTGCGGAATCTATCTTGAGGAGCATTTATGTTCCGGGTTCCGTAGATTTTCCTTCTAAGTTGTTTGAAGCAATACTGTATTCTTATCGCTCGTGTGATTCTTCTCCTCGTGTTTTCGATATGTTGTTTAAGTGCTATGCACATATGAAAAAGTTCAGAAATGCCACTGATACTTTTTGTCAAATGAAGGATTATGGGTTTTTGCCTACTGTGGAGTCCTGTAATGCATACTTGAGCTCATTGCTTGATTCGGATAGGTCGGATATTGCTTTGGCATTCTACAGAGAGATGAGACGCCATAGAATATCACCAAATGTGTTTAGTCTTAATATGGTCATGTCTGCCTTTTGCAAGCTGGGAAAGCTTGAAAAGGGGGTGGAAGTGTTCAGGGAGATGGAGAAAATGGGTGTTGGGCATAATGTTGCCTCTTATAATACCTTGATCGCAGGGTATTGTAATAAGGGTTTATTGGAATTGGCCTTGAAACTTAAAAACTCAATGGGTAAGAATGAGCTGCATCCTAATGTGGTTACTTTTAATGCTCTTATTTGTGGATTTTGCAAGGAAGGGAAACTACATGAAGCAAATAAACTTTTTAGGGAAATGAAAGCCATCAATGTGTCTCCTAACACTGTTACTTACAATACTTTGATCAATGGATACAGTCAGGTGGGAAATAGTGAGATAGGTGGCAGTCTTTACGAGGATATGGCGAGGAATGAAGTTAAGGCTGATGTTTTGACTTATAATGCCTTGATTTTGGGTCTTTGCAAGGAGGGTAAGACCAAGAAAGCTGCATATTTGGTTAAAGAACTCGATAAGAACTTTGTTCCAAATGCCTCCACTTTTTCTGCCCTTATTACTGGACAGTGTGTGAGGAGGAACTCAGATCGCGCTTTCCAGCTGTATAAAATCATGGTAAGGAGTGGTTGTCATCCAAATGAACATACCTTCAGGATGCTGATATCTACTTTCTGCAAGAACAAAGATTTTGATGGAGCACTCCTAGTTCTTGAGGAAATGATAGAGAGATCTATTGCTCCTGATTTGGGCATCTTATCTGAGATTTACGACGGACTTTGTCTGTGTGGAAAAGATGAATTGGCTATGAAGTTATGCAGCAAGATGGAAGCTAGACGCCTTGTGCCTGAAGGATTTGACAAGATGAGAACCACCAGCTCTGGACCAGATAAATGAAAACAAAGAAGTGATGAGAAACTGTGAGGTATGCCCGGAGGATTTGACAAGATGAGAACCATCAGCTCTGGACCAGATAAATCAAAACATGGAAATGATGAAAAACTGAGAGGCTGCCCCTTCAATTCCTACTGCTCAGTCTTTCGGGCTTCAGGCAATGCTTGCTGGCATATGATGGCACTCTCCTAAGCTTCTCCATCCAGAAAGCCACAAAGTTAATTTCATTTTTTAAATATATGTAATGCCATTGTTTTTAACTTGTTGTCAAGGAATGCTGTATTTTGTGGATCTCAACTTCTAATCATCCAGGATAAGGTAGATTTTGGATCCAGGACGTCTTTATTATCTCCTTTAGTCAATTTATGGACATTTAGCATTTGATATATGGGAAATAGGACATTGTCTATATATCTAAGTCTGTAATCTGGTCCATGAGATGATAGGCTTCTATTATAAACATTTTTAATATGATGTTTACAGTGTCAAAGCTCTATTTTAATCAAAGTATGCATTTCAAATGTTCACTTTGTTTACAATTGTGGAAATGCTGAATCCTTGTTGAACTAGGTGCACTGGAGAAGCTGATTATTTACCAAATATCTGTGTTTAGAACTGGGTTGGGATAAATTAAAGATTTTATTTGTATTGTAATAGGAACCTGCATTTGCTGTTAATTAAATTATAATGACAATTATTTTTCCGTTTTATAAACCAATTGCATTTTTTTTTTAGAATGAGGAAATGAAAATTTACAGGATTCCCTGAGAACAATTGTACATCCCAACTTTAAAAATGAAATTTGCCTATATAGAAACAATAACTAAGGCTTTGTTCATTTATCATTACTCATGATTTCTATCCTCCTTATGATCATTCATGATATCAAGCAGAATAATATCCACTTCCTTGTATATTTTCTTAATTGCAGACCATCTGGCTAGATTAATGAAGAGATTTGAGGAAGTGAATTAAGGCAAACAACATAATCAAATTAAACCGGTAATAGGTGTACGACACAGCGTCAAGTCTTCACATATCAATCAGCATACAAACAACTGAGTCAACTTTTTTTTCTTCTCTGTGAAATGAAGTTTCCAATTCAAGCTCTGTAAAGAGTGATATCCCATGCTTATAACTCATCCTCATCAGCTTCAGCAGCAGATATTTCAGAGTCCAATTTATTCATCAGCTGCTCACTTACATGTTTAGCCACAGATATCATGTCGACAATGATACTTGGATCTAGGCCTGCCCCTCCTCGTTTGGTCAATCCGCAAATATGGCCTTGCCTATTGATCGAGATAGAAACAGCAGAGTTCATTTGGGATTCCTCTTCTGAAGTCGCATCTACAATATAGTGCCTGCCCACCTTTAAAAGAAAAAGGGTTGAATATTTATTAATTATCAAGTACCAATCAGCATTTTGCTAACAGTAGGTTGCCTAACCTTTGTTAATGTAACAATTACTGGAACTGCACTCATGTCGAACTGGAGATATTCTTCATCACTGATGTCAACCTCAGGTTCTTCATCAGGCAATGCACTCGATGAGGCAACATTGACTCTTGGGATCCCTGTATTGCTCAAAGCTGCCTTTTGGAAGTGCAGCAGGTAGTTAAATGATATCAATCAAAATATCAAATGTGCATATAGCAACCAATTGTCCCAAAGCAATGAACATGTTAGGGGAATGTCAGTGCACAATTTTTTTGCTTCTACATCAACAGGGTATAAGCATTCATATGAAGAGGACAGAAACAAGATGCAAAAGAAAAATGATTTCAACAAACCAGCTTTGAGGTAGGCAAGGTTAAGCTCATTCAGTTACCAATTTCTCAAAAATAGCTAGGAGAATTCTCTATTTTCAGTTTTATTTAAAGAGACAGCATTGAAATTATAACAAACATGCACGAATTTATTGCTACGGAAGTACCATAATAGCAGCTCCAAGAGCATCTAAAAGGTTTCCATCTGAACTGACAACGAGACCATCAATATACAGATCCCAGCAAACTTTTCCTTCCACAATAACTAAAGACGAAAGATCAATTCCAGCCCCTACAAAAAATTTAGACAATTCAATTACAAATTTAAGCAAAAGAGAAGAACAAGATATGTGACAATAGAGAGTGTGTGTGTGTGTGTGTGAGAGAGAGAGAGAGAGAGAGAGAGAGAGAGAGAGAGAGAGAGAGAGAATGTTGGTAATCAGTACAGCACATGTAAGAGTCAACAAATTTTTATATTCCGTAAAATTGCAAACCTGCTCCACTTCTACCACCCAAGAGACAACGTTGAAGAGCAACTGAGAGTTCTGCAGAAAGCTCCTCAGCCCCTCTACCCTTTATAAGAAATTACAATGCAACATAATGATTTAGTGCCATGAAGCGAGAGGATAGAATAATGGGAATTCCATAGTCAGAGAACAGCATACTATTCTAAGGCCAAGGAAAGACCATATCATATGCATAGAAACTTTTCAAGAACACAAGGTGCAACCTGGCTTAGGTGATAAGTCTAAACATAACAAATAGAAGCAATATGATGAATAATAACTTTTTCATTAGTACTGAATATTCTTATTTCTTAAGAGGATCTTTTATTATAAACATTTCAAGAATCAAGTCTAATGATCTTTATTTTAGTCGATCATCTAGAAGGAGCAATATCTGGTAATATCAGGGTTAATAGGACAGCAGAATAGCAGATACAACCTCAAATGTAGGCTCTGCAGTTGGGCTGCAATCAACAAATATAGCAACCTTCCCTTTATCAGGTTGCAATGAACTTGGCCTTCCCAGCTCGGCCTGACATTAATAAAATTGACCATATATCACACAAGTTTACGACGAGGCTTAACAAAATAAAATAAGGAGTTCATATCATCAATCAACAGGAATGGAAAAGTGTTCTTGAAATCAATTCAAAGAAGAAGTATTCAGTGTTGAGTCCACACGATACCTTCACACAGGCAATAACATCTGTTGCACCCATTTTCACTCTTGCTGAGCCATTTGCCTGTTATCAAATGCAAGAAAAATATAAGTTCAAAATTTTCTTTCTTCGAAACTATATAACTGATCCATCTAGCCATAAAACAAAGCCACAACCAATGTACAAGAAGAAGACATTATAATTTGGTGGACATAGTTTGAAGAATTAAGCTACCTGAGGAATAACTCCGGTTTCCACATAAATGGGCCGATAGGTTAACCTTTTCCGACCATCAGAGCGAAGGTCTTGAGCAATGCCACCCTTTACGAAATGCTTTTCTCCAACAGAGAGGCCCACCATTTCTGCTAATGCAAGAAAATAATAAACTGACAAGTATACAAAGGGGGTGCAATAAACATCAGGATCAAGTAAAAATACAGAGGTGTACATGAAAAAGAGCACCTCCACAATGATTATATAGATTGACCTAGAACAAGGCTAGAATATAAACGGTGCTTTCAAAATCACCAGTGCCTCAGAATGTCTAGACAGCAATTTTGCCTTGAATTATTTCCGAGGCCAATTTTATCAGTATTGAGATTGTTAATCATGAAAAGAACAATCTAACTGCTAAATTAGGGAAGTAGACAGAAGGGAATTCAGCTGAAGGGCAATATCCAACAGTGGACAAAAGAATTGATCCTTGATGACATACTACAATAATGATTAATGAATATATTAATAGAAAGACAGCTTTTTGAAAATTTAAATAATAATAATACGTTCAGCATTTGCGGAAGCAGTAAATGTAACTAATCCAATATCAAAACTCAGGGAAGCCCCCAACTAAGAATCCATGGCCATGCCTTCTTATGGAAAATCCTACAATAGAGTAAAGGTCGTCGGTTGCATCTTGTCCTGGTAAACAACCATTCTCCTATATCCTAACACGAAAATAGTACAAGGAGGAATGTACGAAGAGACACCCAAACCAAACACAAAAGGGAACAAAAAAACTGGAAAACGAAAATTTGAAACGATATATACTACAAGAATACATACCTCCGCTTGTAAGGAGTTCTCCTGTTCTTTTGATTGGCGAAAATATTTAGGGCTTCTGTTCGCTTCAAGCAGCCACCCTAGCACATCAGGCGCTCCTACTTCTTCACTATTGCTTTTACTCGCAGAGAGCGAGAGGGAGCGAGGATTTATGGCGGCCAGGGAAACCGTATGCAAAGACCGAGGTCAAAATTCTCAAGAGTCAAGACTGGGAGCGGGATACGAGTTTCTTTATTAGATGAGCGCCACGTGGTATTTTACTTATCGAACGGTTCATAGTGGAACCCTGAATGACCGTTGTCACAATAAGTCTCACTTGACCCTGAAATCGACGGTTCGATTGAAAATCACTTAAGGACCTTGTTCTTTTTAGTCAGATAAGCCTACGAGAAAACGTTCTTAGGGCAGCAAAACCACATTTATCGCCTCACCGAGACTCAGCCATACCGGAGTAAATTAACGTTCGCATTCTCTCCAGTTTTCTTCTCAGCTGCTACCTCTTCTTCTTCTTCTTCTCTCTGTAGTCGATTAGGCGAACTGAAAGATCAATGGGGCGTTCTAGAGCAGTGTCGCGTTCTGTTGATGAAGATCCCAACCATAGGTCTGAATGACTTCCTTTTTTCTTGTCTTAACTTAAATTCTTCACTATAATTTGTGTATAGGATTAGCTGTGTTTGGATGCTGAGAAATCTTATTGAGTATGTTTGGATACCTTTGAAGCTTTTATATCATCGAATTGGCTATAATTTTCCTTCATCGAATTTCAGAAGCAATAATCGCAGGTTTTAGTTTAATTTATTTTACCTTCACCTTCACCTTCAAGCCAGATATATGGTGGAATGTTTCCTGAATGGTATTCTGCACTAGAATATGCAAATGCTCATATGTTGTACCGCAAAGTGAAGTTCGTTTATTGTGAATCTCGTGAAGGGAATGAAATCAATTGAAATTATTTGGATTCATGATGACTAAGTTATGGTTTAATTTTTAATGTTTTCCCTTTTGACATGATTGATTATTTTCCTGGGATGAGAAATGGAGCAAGGTCTAGAATAATGAAAACTGATGGTTTTCTATGATGCCTTTTGTGATCCCCTAGATAGTTCCTCCGACTAATCTTTGAATCTGATAATTGTATAGTTGATTTTTTCCCGTTTACTGATAGGTACTGCTATTATTATGTTGCCACAAAAATTGCTTCCATCTTATCTGTGGTTTATGGCTATCTTGTTGATGTGATTGTAGCTGCTTTTATTACTATGCGAGTAAATGTATCGTCATTTTCTTACTGGTATATTTTAATTAGATACGTTATTAATTTAAAAATTACTGTCATAGAGTTAATTTGGATGGCAAGACCAGTTTATGAAATTGAACTTGCATCTGCTCTCAACAGACTGAACTTCCCAGAAATTATGTTTATTGCGTTTCCTTATCATTGTTGTATACTCAATCAGAATTTTTTGATGTCATGTTCAGTCGATCTAAGAAGAGAAAGACTATTTCTAGTGCAGCAAATATCCCGACTACATCTACAGGTATGTTCGTATCTAATTATGAGTCATAAAAAGAGAAGTTGAAGGGTATCAAAATTTAACTTTTATATTGTTCTCAGGAGCTATTTATATTTCTGTGGTCTGCCATGGAATAAAAAATTAATTCTACTGTCTAATTGATGCTCCTGATCCTTGGCTATTATTGTTTGAACAATCTGCATGCACTTATGACTGTATACCGTGAGTTTTCCCATTTCCCAAATGGGATTGGGATGAGCCATCCTTTCCTTTCTTTTATACTTGAGATACATGTATGATATATGAATGAGAAATTTTTTAACACATGATTTAGAAAGCCATACCAAGTTACTCGCAATTTCTTTCAGCAATGTGCTTCATTTTAGAAAGTATATGACCATGCATGCCCTCTTTTTTTTGGCGGGGATAATGAGGATATTGAGCATGTGGGCCAAAATATTCCTTCATAGTTTTTATTGCTCTTCCCTCTTAAACTTGCAATTTTTTGTGTTTGCTTTGGTTTAATCACGCTACTGGCTTTGCCTTTCTGCTAACTTTTATCTATTATGTTGCAGTATTGCAGGAAGTGTGTGCAGGAAAGCCACTATACCACTGCAATTATTGCAACAAGGACCTCTCTGGATTGATTCGCATTAAATGTGCCGTGTGTCCTGATTTTGATCTTTGCATTGAGTGTTTTTCTGTTGGAGCAGAAGTTACACCTCACAAAAGTAATCATCCGTATAGGGTTATGGTAAGTTATCCCGTCTACTGGTACCTGTTTGTTTTTGCCTGATGTAGTGCCATTTAAGGGGTGAGGCTTTGACTTTTGATTGTTGAATTCAACTGAGCATATCATTGTCATTTGTGTAAGCATATCTCAAAATCTTTTGTTATTGATGCCGTAGACATCCGAAAACAAGTTTTATTGTTTTTGTTTATTCCCTCAACTCAAACAGGACAATCTATCTTTCCCACTTATCTGCCCAGATTGGAATGCAGATGAAGAGATGTTGCTTCTAGAGGTAATTTTATCTCTTAATCAATCACAAATTTCCTGGGTAAGGGTGGTTCTTGTAGCAAGTGATGGTACTCGGATTATTTTCAGGGCATTGACATGTATGGATTTGGAAACTGGACTGAAGTTGCAGAACATGTTGGAACCAGGACAAGATCACAATGCATTAATCACTATAATGCTGTATATATGAACTCCCCATGTTTTCCAGTCCCTGTAAGTTTGATACTAAAATTTCGAATTATACCACTTCCAATAATTGACATATTAGACGTATTTTTCATGGATTATGGATGTATAACACGTCTCATCTCTCATGCATATTTTTTTCACATATCAAACATATTATTCATCATGGTTAACTAATGCAGGATATGACCCATGTGATGGGAAAAAGCAGAGAAGAGCTACTTGCAATGGCCCAAAGGAACGATGATACCAAGAACACTGATGTCAAGAAAGGTTACCTTTTAGTTAAATTCAAATGATGCACTCTCACTTTGATGTTGTGTGATAAGATTTGAATCTCCACACTTTAGGCTTGTTTTGTCTTCATTTACTTGAGTTATCATATTCTTATTGCTGTTTATTCTTTTACAGAAGTGAATCTATGTTTATTTGTGCAGAAATTCCAATGCATGGGGAACATGCTCTAAAAGAAGGGAGACTTTTCTCTACAACAGTCCAGTATGGATATTGCCACGAATTTCCTACATCATTTTTTTTTTGTTTCAGTAACAAGGATGAGCTTCAATATTAATCATATTGAATGTCCTGGATCAGATTTGAAGTGCCAATTAAAGAAGATCCCATTTGCCAGTCTTCATCGAGTCAAGATGCAGGTATTAACATTTACACATGTTGTTATATTAGTTTCCTCTTTTTCTGTATCAAAAATTTAAACATATGGTTCACAAGCGCATGCACTTGACAAAAGAGTTATGCGATTATATGGTTTTAATGTTGCCAATACCAATGCAGGTTCAATGAAGAAGGCCGCCTCTAACATTCTGCCGGTTAAGAAAAACATTAAAGTGGAAGGTTTGTTTTGTGCATCGAATTGTATATTTCGACCATTCAGCTTCCTAGCATTGTGCGATACATTGAAATTTTCTTGACGCTTTCTTTAATTTTTATCTACAATCGGCTGCAGAATTTCAGTCAGATAGGAGAATTGGAGAGAAAAAACCTAGGCTTCTGGGGGAGGAAGGCCCATCAGTGGCAGAGTGTAGTGGCTACAACTTCAAGAGGCAGGAATTTGAGATTGAATATGACAATGATGCAGAACAGTTACTTGCAGATATGGAATTTAAGGAGACTGAAACTGACGCCGAGCGTGAAGTGAAATTGAGAGTGCTTCGTATTTACTCAAAAAGGTTTCCTTGAATGCATGCTTAGGCACAAAACAACGCATTAATTTGACCTTACCTTTCATATACTGTTTTTGTTTTGCGTTCACAACCTTGATTCTTGTCCCGCATTTTTGTTTTGCATTCTCAGGCTTGACGAGAGGAAACGTAGGAAAGATTTCATATTGGAAAGAAATTTACTATATCCTGATCTATTTGAGAACAACCTTTCATCTGAGGAAAATGAAATATATCAGCAATTCAAGGTTTTTATGAGGTTTCACTCGAAACATGAGCATGAGGAGTTTGTAAAGAGTATTATTGAGGAACATCGAATTGCCAAAAGAATACGAGATCTTCAGGTTTGATGTGTGTACCACTCCTCTCTCCATTGATTATGTGCAGCAAGTATTCAAGTTATCTACATGTGCAGGAAGCTCGAGCAGCTGGCTGTCAAACAATGGCCGAGGTAAATAAGTTTTTGGAGCAGAAACAACAAAAGGAAATGGAAGGAAATCAGCAGCAAATGAAGGAAAGTAGCCAGATGCAGGGAGAAAGCTCTCAAGGAGTAGCTAGAGAGCTCACAGATTTACATATTGGTGGCAAAGATCCTTCTTTCCCTATTACAAAACAATCGATTTCAGACCCATTAGATGACGATTGGGACATCACTGGATTCCCAGGAGCCAATTTACTTTCTGAAACTGTAATAACACTGTTCTTGTTTAAAATGCTCACTTTATTCAGGTTGTCAATGATTTTCTGTCCAAAATGAATGTATGGTCTGATTTGTTTCTCTTTCTGATGTTGACATTCAGGAGCAACGGCTCTGCGGTGAGATCAGAATACTACCATCACATTATCTAAACATGCTTCAGGCCTTATCAGTGGAAATAAAGAAGGGCAACATTACCAAAAAATCTGAAGCACACAGCTTGTTCAAGGTTGAACCGAGCAAAGTGGACAGACTTTATGATATACTGGTTCAAAAAGGAGTTGCAAAGGCATGATCGAACAAGTTTTTTTTTTGGGCTCAGCTCATCTTCTTGTATGATTTATGTATAATGCCAGTAGAACAAAATGGTTGCATATCAGAAGCCCATTTCATTCCAATCGATATTGACACATAAATTGGCTTCGTCGTTGGCAGTTAACCTGAACCAGATCCTCCAAGTCATATATAGCTGGATTGACAACACAATGAAATTTACTGATCTGAAGTTCTTTTATTTGTTTGTGTTTAACTCCTTCATATAAGTATATAACTATTCACAGTGCACTTGCACACCAAACTGACCGATAATAATGTGCAGATGATGTATCCCATGAGAGTGAAAGTATCCATTTCTCTAGCGTGACAATGGAGGTATCATCACTTCGACCACTGTCATTGCTACTCATTACTGAGATCGCCCCATCGAACATTGTGCTTTGCAGCAAGATAATGTGCTCCAACTGGGCCTCTGCTTCCGTAAGGGTAGAGTTCTGGGGCAATCTTATTTTCTTCGAGCTCCTTTAACAATGGTGTGAATATTGGCCAAGCAGCATCAAGTTCATCGCTTCTGATAAACAGCCTCCGTTCCCCTTCTATTGCATCTAGAAGAAGCCTTTCATATGCATCTGGTATTTCTCTCGGATACCTTCACATTTGGACCCAAGTCTTAAAACATTTTTAAAGACTGAGAAAATAAGGGTTTTAAATGAAGTTAGCTAAAGGTGTAAAAGGAGAGAATCTAAGAGTGTCATTAACTATAGAAGGACCCAAGTCTTAAAACATTTTTAAAGACTGAGAAAATAAGGGTTTTAAATGAAGTTAGCTAAAGGTGTAAAAGGAGAGAATCTAAGAGTGTCATTAACTATAAATTTTAGCTAAAGTTAATAACTACTTGAATGTTTCTAATACCTTGCTCGATAATGCAAATTAAGATCACTGCGATCTAATCTCATTCCAAGCCCAGGTACTTTGTTGTTGATCTTGAGATATATAGCTTCATCAGGCTGCACCCGAATAACAAGCTCATTTGTAGCCTTATCTAAGTCGGCTCCAAAGTTCCGCTTGTACAAGTTGCCTGGGACATGCCTGAACTGGACCCTGATTTCTGCTCTGAATTTCCAGCAAACATCTTCAGGTCACAATCACTTACTTTTCCACATTCCACAGGAAGATAAAGGAAATGGAAGAAACAGAATCATCGCAAAATATATATATATATATATATTAAAAAAAATCACTAACCCCCTAGTATGAAGAGCTTTCCCGGCCTTCATCAAGAAAGGAACCCCATCCCATCTGGCATTATTAATGGAAAGAGCAGCCGCAGCAAACGTTGGGGTCAGGCTGTTATTTGGGACAGTTGGATCATCTGTGTAGCTAGGAAATGATTTACCACCCTTGTTGTGGCCTTTATATTGTCCGACTACTACATCTTCAAGTTGCAGTGGCTTCATGGACCTTAGAACCTTCACCTGAAAAGGCCATGCTCACTCGATCAGTACAAATGCAAGAAAGTAGTTTGCGTAATTCTTTTCTTTAGCCACCAAACGAATCACAATTTAGCTAGCAAAAATCAGTTACGGTGTTAATACCTTTTCATTCCTAACGTCCTCGGCATCCAAGCTCACAGGAGTTTCCATCGCAAACAGGGCTAGTATTTGCAGCAAATGATTTTGCATTATATCTCTTATGATTCCATAGTTATCAAAATAACTGTTCACCAGAAGAAAAAGAGCACAAGCATTTTATTTTTTATCCCTCAAACGACAAACTATCTTTAATGCTAAAGTCAGGTAATAAATATAGCTCACCCTCCACGCCCCTCAGTACCAAAATCTTCAGAAAATATAAATTGCACGTTGCGGATGTAGTTCCTCGACCACAGGGGTTCAAAAACAAGATTCGAGAAACGAAGCACAATTAAATTCTCAACTAGCTCCTTGCCCAAGTAATGGTCAATCCTAATCATTGAGAAAAATAATCAACGTTCCCTATGGGCTATGGTAATAGCAATGCATCTTACGAAATAATAATGGCTCAAACTGAACCTGAATATCTGATCTTCAGTTAAGTACTGCTTCAAACATCTTGTTAACTCAGTAGAAGAGTCCGCATCACGGCCAAACGGCTTTTCAACAATCACCCTCGTCCACCCATTTGCTGAAGAAGCCCCAAGACTAGCACATCTCACCACATCGACAAAGATGTTTGGAGGAATTGATAAGTAAAACAGTCTATTCGCCACTTTTCCAGCCTGAAAAAGAATTTGATTTTGTTAAATATGCTACAATATGCAAGCAACATAAATCCACCAACTGTATCATTCAGGAATTTCCATTAGACAAGAAATGTCTCTTTAGATCTAAAATCCATTTTAGGGGCTTCTGCTAAAGTGTTCTCGAAATCAAACGAAATTCTCCAATGTTCTAAGTTCATTCTTGAAGGATATTGAAAGTGAAGGTTGTCGAAGAGAGGGTATGAATTTCAACTTTAGTATACAATTAAAGTTACATTAACTATGAACATTGATCAGGAAAGTTACTCTCCCTCACTACAGCCAAGAGCTACCACCGTAACAATGCAACAACTGAAATAGGTAAAAGACAACATGTGACATGAACAAAAAAGAAAAAAGACTTACGCATAACTTTCGCTCTTATATGATATGAAGTTCTGTTTACATGTCTTTGGCGAAGAAGAATAACTAGGTTACAACTCCAATTAAGTAAAGGATGTTAAGTTCACTAATCACTATACCATTGATTGCTAAAATCAATCCACGGCCAATGCTACTCTCTATACCTATCCCAGGAGAAATGAAATACTCATAAAGGCATAATCAAATAAAACAAAAATTCCAATAAACGAAGAACATAAACAAACACATTTTTTTGTAGTTTTGCTTTCAGGAATAACATCAATTAAGTAAACAAATTACCTCTTTCTCTTTCAGCTTGCTGTCCAATTTCGCAAAATGTTCCTCTGAGTTGTAAAGACCTGAATGGTAGAAGCATCTTTGCAAAAATTTATCCATTTTGTCTTGACAATCTTCCCTAAAAGTTAACGTCAGAAATAACATCAGTCTAACGAAAATCATGTATGCTACATACATTTTAAGTTTAACAACATAGAAAACCTCTGGTCAATTCTGCAAGTTAGAGTCATGCTGATCATGTTCCTGAGCTCCTCGTCAGTCATTTCAGTTCGAGAATAACCGAATACAGTGAAGTTCTAAGTAGAATCATTAAATAAGAAAAAAATTGGAACAAGTCAGTGGCCGTGAGGCTTTGAGAGTTAAGATACTCGTCTAGCACATGTAATGGTGTCGTTAGAATAATGAAATATAATTAAACAATGAAATTAGAACCTCAGGCAGCCAATCGTCATAAAAAAGAGCAAATAGAGCTGGAAAAATTTTCTTCTTTGCAAGGTCCCCTGAAGCTCCCACAACAGTAACGCTTAGCGTAGAGTCTACACTTTCCACTTCTGATGTGGGAAAGGATGGTTTCTCTTTCCCCGGCGGCTCGATACGTTCTTTGGATACAGGATTTCCGGCTACACCTGAACCGCAATTTCATATGAACATTCACGAACAAAAGGCGAAAAGAACACAAGACAATTCTTCAACTAGCAGATTCTAAAGTCAAGGCGTCTTCGCATCAAATGTTTGGGCAATAATGACAAGAAAACTCAATAGTCAAAAAGATAAATCAGATGCATAGCTATGGCTAGCGAATTAAGAATCAAGAACTGACCGTCCTGCAAAGAAACAGCATTCAGTGGATACCCATTGGAGGATTTGAAGTTGGAATGCTTTCTTGCATGGATTCTAGGATGAATCTTAGAAACCCATTTGGACACGGAGAATGATTTTGTAGGTACAATGACAAATCGGCTAAACAGTTGTGTGCCATACTTGAAGGCGGAGGTAGGAAAGAATGTTGTTGGAGAAGAAGAACAGGGATTCACAAGTGTGGCCATCGCAGTCCGGATCAAGAAGAAGGCATGATAGGCATTGCATCATAAGTGCAAGATTTTACATTTGCCCATTCAGATTGGTTCTTGACAAGGGCGCAAACTGAACCAACCCTTTTCAAAATATCACAAAAAATCTCCTACATGAGGTCAAGAATTTTTCCCATAATGATTTATTTTAAATTATTTAATATTTTAATCTTTGTTAATGTAGCCAGGTGTCCCTATAGTTATCGATTTGCAGTTGTGTAGAAATAAAACTTCAGATCAGTGTATTTCCTTGTTTTTTATTTTTTATTTTTATATGGGGTGTATTTCCTTCTTGTTCTTTAAGCAAGAACACCTACGAGGCCCGAAGTAAAATTCATGCCCCCATGTTTGGCTCAATAAAACGAACTTCCGATCAATGTGTTTCCTTGTGTTCTTAAGCCAGCCATAAGCATATTATGGAAATGACAAAGGCCTAAAGCCCAAGCCCAGTTAAGACGCAAATAAGAGTACAAGACTAATCAGTCTGAGCCTCGACTTCAAAGAGGAGCTCATAAGTCGTAACAAAAAGGCGAAGGTCGCATAACAGAGAGATTGTGGCAGGGGAATTTTGGTAAAATGACCCAAAATGTAAACCTTTTTTGCAAACTAATCCGTTTTTGAAAAAAGTTAACTTCTAACCTTTTTGACCAAGGAAATGTCTAACATACCCTCATTTCAATATTTGTTAATTTCCAATAAAAGATACTTTCCCAATATTGTCAAATTCGCAGCTCTCTCTTTCGTTCAGCTCCTCCGTTCTTCCTCCTTCCCGATGCGTACGGATAGCATGCCGTCCGGGTTTCGATTTCCGACCATGAAACATATGCTCAAGCTGTGATTTAAGATTGTTTCTCCCTCTGGTGGTGCGACATTCCTTTGACTTGAAGCTCGAAAAGAGGTTGGAAGCTCCAGCTTTGTTTTTGAAGTTCAGCTTGATTTTTGGATCTGAAGCTCGGATTTGAAGGTCGAGACTCGTTTTTAGTACAAGTCAGATATTGAACCCTAATTTATGTAATGCATTATGAGTGTAAGTTGTTATGTATAGTGTGGATGTCTTCATTATATTGGGTTTATGGAAACCGCGTAGTTGTGTGCTGCATATAGGAAAATTGTGAAGCAATGCACGATAATTTTGTAGGCGATGACTGACTGTGAGTTCTAGGAGATGAGCATTCTGTGAAGTTTTGGTTTCGAACAGAGTAAACTTCTGTTTAGAAAAGTATATGTTATATTTAGCATAGTGTAATTATGTTTAGAATAATGTTTTTATTTTGTTTCCTTGTGCAAAATGATCGATTGAGAATATATTGTTAATTTTTTGAAGGAATGAAAGAGGTGAGCATTTTGATTCAGTATTTTGGAAAGTGGGAAAAAAATGACATGAACTACACATATAAAGGTGGGAAAAGCAAGGTTATCATAGTCTCAGAGTTTATTTCTTACGCTGAATTAGTCGATAAAGTTTGTGATATTACAAAGCTGCAGCATCATGATATTGAAATGAAGTACCTTTTCAATGTGCGTTCTCCTACCGAACCGGTTGAGATTGAAGGAGATGATGATGTTCGTTGTTTCACTTGGTGTAATATGGACAGAAGTATTCCAGCTACATCTCTGTGCATATCTTCTAAAATAAGAGGCAGAAATGATGATTTTGGGGATAATTTAGCAAATATACAACATAAGGATGACATGCTTAATTATGTAGAAGGAATAGAGGAATTTCCTGGTCTTGGATTCAGTAGAAACAACGAGAAAATGTTGGACATTGATGGAATAGAACCACATAACAATGAGCATACTGTTAATCTGGATGATGATGATTTTGATGATCCAACTCATGAGGCAGCCTATGATATATGTGATGACATAGTCGATGATGCATTCCTTGAGGCAGTTGATTATGCAGTTGAAGATCATAATAATGGTCGGAGTAATCAGGCAACAAATACATCTCACTCTTGCCCTAGCAATCCTTCGGTGAATTGTGCAGTGGAGTCCAATGTTCAGTCTGATGGAAGTGCCGAGGTTATGAGAGTTGGTGAAATTTTTACGGAGAAGAAGATGTTGCATAAGAGGCTTTGCAAGTATGCGGTGAATAAACACTTTCAATTCAAAGTTGTCAAGTCTACCAAAACACTATTTGTGGCTCGGTGCTGTGTTGATGAATGCAATTGGCGGATGCAAGCCACTGCAATGAAAGATGTTTCTTTATTTCATATTAAGAAGTTTTGTGATGTTCATGCCTCGTCTAATTGTCTCACTTTCACTGAGAATCGGAAAGCGACAAGCTCACTGATTGGTGACTGCATTAAGTCTAAATACGAGAAGTTTGTCGAATTTATAGGCCCAATGACGTGATTCAAGATTTTCAAAAGGAAAATGGTGTCAAGTGTAGCTACTGGAAGGGTTGGAAGGCTAGGGAATGTGCTCTTAATTCTATATATGGTACTGCAGAAGAAGGATATGCTCAGCTGCCACAGTTTTGTAAGATAATCGAGTCAAAAAATCCTGGTACGAAAAACACTTCTCCAATTTCAAATTACGCTTACAATAATTGTCAATTCTGATTATAGTAGTATCCATTTTGTTTAGAACTGTGTAGTTTTGTTTGTACTACTATGAAAACTGTTTTGAATAAAGTAATTTTTGTTTATAATGGTTATTATTCTGCTACAAACCGATGTTATGTTCTTTTGTGATACCAGGTACGATAACTGACATTGAATATGACTCCCAGAATCGATTTAAATATTTCTTTTTGGCACTCGGTCCTTGTATTAGAGGGTTTATTACGTGCATGCGGCCTGTACTATGTGTTGATGGAACTCATCTGAAGAGCAAATTTAAGGGGGTACTTTTACTTGCGAATGCGCTTGATGGCAATAATCAGATTTACCCATTGGCCTTCGGTATTGGGGATTCAGAAAATAATGCCTCGTGGGGGTGGTTCTTAGAGAAATTACGGATTGCAATCGGTACTATACCTAATTTGGCGATTATATCTGACCGGAATAAAAGCATAGAGAATGGCATAAAGCGTGTTTTCCCCGAAGCATTCCATGGGGCTTGTATCTTTCACATTGGACAAAATATGAAAGCCAAAAAGTATCCAGAATATGCTGTTAATATTTTCTATAAAGCTGCCAAGTGTTATCTTGTGTCAGACTTCGAACATGTAATGCGCCAGCTGAGGCTATTTGAAGACGGGAAGGTCTATAAGTATTTGCAAGATGCAGGGTTTGAAAGATGGGCCAGGGCATATTGCCCTGTGGATCGTTATACCATTATGACGACTAACATTGCGGAGAGTGTGAATGGGGTTCTCAAAGAGGCTCGTTTCCTACCTATAACGAAGCTGATGAAGTATCTAGTTGAAATGATACAAAGATGGTTTCACGAGCGTCGAGATAAAGCACTTGCCGTGAAAAATGATCTCACAGACTTCCATGAAAACATCTTGAAAGCTCGGCAAGTGAAAGCTAGTCGAATGACAGTTGAACCCATTAGTGTCCACGAATACCATGTAAGGGATGATGATGTTGGGGGTCAAGTGGATTTACAACGCAGAAGTTGCTCATGTAGGATATTTGACATTGATCATCTTCCTTGCACCCATGCTTGTGCTGCAATTTCAGCAAGAAATTTGTCAACACCGCCTTTGTGCTCAAAGTACTATACGACAGATATGCTTGTACTGGCCTATGCAGAGCCCATCTATCCTATAGAGTAGATTTCATTCGGTTTTGAACAGTTTTCATTCTGATTGAATACTGATTCCATTATAATTGGACCTAAAAGATATTGGGTTTGCTTGTTTTTATTACGTGTAGAGTATATTTCACCTGGTTTTCCACATTATTCATAGTGTTTGAAACTATTTCCATTGCAGTTGGGCTTGGAAGGCATTGAATTTGTTTTTGTTATATTTCCGTTTAGAGGAGAGTTCATTTGGTTTTGAATAGTATTCATTATGTTTGAAACTATTTCCATTGCAGTTGGGCTTGGAAGGCATTGAATTTGCTTTTGTTATATTTCCGTTTAGAGGAGAGTTCATTTGGTTTTGAATAGTATTCATTATGTTTAAAACTCTTTCCATTGCAGTTGGGCTTGGAAGGCATTGAATTTGCTTTTGTTATATTTCCGTTTAGAGGAGAGTTCATTTGGTTTTGCACAGTATTCATTATGTTTGAAACTCTTTCCATTGCAGTTGGGCTTGGAAGGCATTGAATTTGATTTTGTTATATTTCCGTTTAGAGGAGAGTTCTTTTGGTTTTGAACAGTATTCATTTTGTTTGAAACAATATTCATTTACGTTTCGATTGTTGCCCAATGCACAGGAGAGACACCAACGTCGAGACGTTGCAGCAGGTGCAGGCAAAATGGTCACAACCGGCAGACATGTAAAGAGGCCACACCATTGCATCCAACCAATAAGTAATGAAGGAATAAAACTAAGGATGACGCAAGGTGTCACGATAGTAGAACTTCGTCATAATTATTTTAATTTATTTAGTTAGACATCAATTTTTTCGTACCTAACAACTGTTGTGTGTTATTGGGAATCAATTTTTATGCATATGTCAGATAAGGTCGTTTGTTGGATAAGGTAATCCAATGAATGGATGTGAACAGACGGTTGGATATCATGTGGATAAGGTATGACCCACTATAAATACCCAACACCTAGCCCTCTTCTCTCCTCAACTTCAATTCCCTTATTTCGTAATCTACAGTATGAGCTCCACATTTTCAGTTGTAGTTCACTACCCGGGCTACTTGAGAAACAATAGCTGGCATTTTTATGGCATAGGTGAGGGTGAGACTAACTTTCATGGTGTGCAAGTAGAGTGCTGGGATAGAACCTCTGTTCTCTATCTTCTCAATTCGTGTTTTAATCTTTTTGTGGTGCGAGATGCTTGTTCATTGTTCTACCAGCGGCACGGATGGCCATTGTGTTGCGGTCTTGTAGAGCTTAAGAAGGAGGTCGACTTCTATGACATGGCGATACATGGGGCAGCACATGGAGTAGTTCACATGTACGTCATCGAAAGTACGACATCTCTAAGCGATGATGATGATGATGGTGGTCAAAAACCACGTACTGTGAAATCACATTGCCAGGGGTGTCCTCATGCTCAATGTTGCTCTAATAGCTGTCCATATGCTATAACATGAGTGTACTACATGCCATCTTTCATATCTGCTTGCTATATGTAGTTTTTAGAATTACAAGCATCCTCTAATCATCAATGATCTAATTCGGACGAATAAATCATTATTCTAAACGAACCCAGTTAAATATTCTAAACGGAACAATAGCTGAGCTAAACCGAGTAAAAAATTAGTCAAATCATATGTATCCTAAACCATATAATATGTGTTCTAGACCAAAAGATAATTGTTCTAAACTAACTTTCTTTAATCAATCTAAACGAAATAATAATTCCTCTAAAACGAATCACATTTACAATCATACTGATCCATCTAGTTCAGCAGCCCCATTGGCCAATCCAAGTTTCAACACCAATGAGTGTCCTGTATTTTTTCATCTCAGTTGGTTTCAATACGGATAAAGGAATGTCTGAGGAGAGTAACTCTATGCATTTGATGCAAAATACTCCATAGTCCGCCCTATGAAAGAAATGATAAACAACAGAAATGATAAACCACAACAATCATAAGAGAAATGTATGTTAAATCTACATGCATACAATTAATACGCACCCATTCAGTTGTTGTGGTACATCGGATGCCCTCTCAACTCCCCATGGATGGTCCATGTCTCCTGATATAATTCCAGCAAGCTTCAAAACCCTTGGTAGAAGTGATCTAAATGGCTCCATTTCAGAATTGAATTTCGCTGCCCTGGTATGACTTCTAAGAGAATCAAATGCAAATATTTCTCTTCCATTTAAGTCAACCATAAGGGCTATCCAATGATCTCTTTTTATATTAAATGGAATGTAAACTCTGTCCAATCCGGTCCATGACACATGCTTTCCACTACCAGAAACAAAGTCCTGAAGTCTGTTATCTCTGTCCCAGTGTTTTGGATCCGGGTTCTTCAGGTACAACCTCCACCTGCTTGTCAAGTATGCCTGCATAGAAAATAAATCTCCACAAATTATTACTTTAGAAATAATGACACTTACATTGAAACTATTCTAAACTGGACGAAAGATATTCTTAACAAAAGTATAACTATTCTAACTAAATTATGGCTTCCCACAATATATTTTATTTTTCAATTTATTAGGTTCTATAATATGTCATCGTTGTTCTAAATTTAATCGTCTATATTCTAAATACAAGATTTGAACTCAAAAGAGTAAAACTTACTGAAAATGTGGTATCGACTATATGGCATTTTGTGGGAAAAGAGTGGGATATTTTTCTTTCCTGGCTAGCATATAGTAGATGGCCGTATCCAAATGCTGCAAAACATTACAGTAATAAATGAGTTAATGTAATAGTATTTGAATATTTAAGATTAATCACTCTTCCATACCGTATCCATGAGCCACCTGTCCTCACTCAGTAGGTCAGTGAACCATTTCTTATCTGCTGAGCAAGTTGGTAACTGAAAAAACTGGTGCTCTGTCATGTCATTATAGAATGACGAAAATTGTTGCTCCAACTCTGTATCCAATTCTCTTAGCGGGTTGAACTGTTTTGGGATCACAGCAGACACCTTGGGTCTCTTGGAAGTAGGGTCGATGTATGGAGACATATGGTATTTGCTTGTCCTGACCACCCTCTTTGCATGATGTTCAAGAAACTTTGCCTTTCTCAAAAAATCTGACAACTCCGGGCTGGATATGACAAGTGATGTATCCACTGACAATGGCAATGGACCGTTATACACAACAAGATCAGTGGTAGAAGTGACCTCTGTAGGTGCTCTCTCCTCATCTGCATCCCCCACTTCCCCAACTTTTGCACCCACTGTAGCTGCTCCCTCCTCATCTGCATCCCCCTTATTATCATCCCCTCCATCTTCAACTTTTGCACCCACTGTGGCTGCTCCCTCCCCATCTGCATCCCCCTTATTATCATCCCCCCTTCCCCAACTTTTCCACCCACCCTAGCAACTCCCTCCTCATGTGCATCCCCCTCATTGTCATCCCCCCCTTCCCCAACTTTTTCACCCACCCTAGTAGCTCCCTCCTCATGTGCATCCCCCTCATTGTCATCCCCCCCTTCCCCAACTTTTTCACCCACCCTAGTAGCTCCCTCCTCATGTGCATCCCCCTCATTGTCATCCCCCCATTCCTCAACTTTTTCATCCACCCTAGCAGCTCCCTCCTCATGTGCATCCCCCTCATTGTCATCCCTCCCTCCCCAACTTTTCCACCCACAATACCTTCTCCCTCCCCAGCAACAGCCTCCATTTGGACATCCTTCATAACCTGTTGCACTATATCATCTGCTTCTTTCTTCTTCTTGTCATCCTCCTCGGTATCACTACTTTCAATGGCCTTTTCTTTCATGGCCACCTTTGCCCTTTTCTTTGCTCTCAGACTTTCACGTATCTCTCCGATAGTTGGTTCCGCACTATCTCGGTGTGTGAACCTTGGTGACTTCCTTCTATGAAACATATCCATAGTGGGAATTGTCCTTCTCTTCCTTGGAGACTTTGGAATAGGTTGTTGCTTCCCCTTCATCTTTTGTACTCCCTTCTTCCCCACCACCTTTCTTTTCAACGGATTTTTTTCCTTCTCCACCACCTTCTCCTGAAGAACATCATCCATGACTCTACCTCTGACGAGATCTTGAATGTCCGAATTTATCTCCTCCATCTTCTTCAGAGTTCTTTTACCCCTACCTTCAAGTTTCTTATCAAGCCTCTTCTCCATTGCACTCAAATTCTGATGTATGACCCTACCAATTTCTTCAACTGCATCATCCTATAATAAACAATTATATGTTCAAGTCATTAACTGTATAATTCTAATAATAATAATCAATGTTCTAAACATAAGATTCCTGTTCCCAACATTGGTGGCAAAATTTCTCAACAATGAATATATCTATATATATACTAAACATGCTGCTAAAAAAGGTATTTACATAGAAATTTTAAATACCAGTTTCTCTTCACTTTTTTTGTCCTTATGAAAGCTTGTAGATTGGCGAACACCAGTTCGCTGTATGCGCTTCAGAATCTTGAAGACTGCTTGCTTCACAGCTATTGGGACAATGTCATCATCACTCAGTATATAGTCCTGCTCAGTCTCAGCCACAGATGGTAGTAAATTAGCATTTACCTCAAGGTCATCCGTGTCCAGTACGTAATTTACTGCAGTAGGTTTGGGAGATGTGGTTGGAGTCCATCTTAACATCCGAGGATGTAGGTCTCCAACCCTCCGAGCAAAGCAATCACCTAGTTGAGGAACAACCTCATAAGCCCATATCTAAATCAAATAAGAAGATAAGTGTATAAGTTCCACAATAAAATAAGCATAACTATAATAAACCATAAAAGTTCCAAACATATCTATAAAAGTTTTAATAATAAAATATACAATTCTAAACAATATATAAAACTAAGATATGCAGGCCCATTACTTGGAAAGCATAGGGGAAGCCCACAAGGCTATAGAAGTCAATCTTCAATCCCTTCTGTTTGAAGTTGTCTGCCCTCCCAACCAATGCTCCCTCCAGTCCTTCTAAGGTTCTGGTAAAACTTAGAGTCCCCCATGGGAACTCATTAAATTTGACAAGATCTTCGACCAGTTTCATCCAGTTGAGGTCGATGAAAAGCTTGGTCTCCTTTCCAAGAAGGACGACCTCAACAAAGTAGACAAGTGTCAAACTGAACTTTGTCCCTGCCTCATTACATGCAATGAACTTTTCTTCCAGTTCATTGCATGTTATGAGCCTTTTCCCTTCAAACAGAGTGTCCACAGTGTCAAAATCACCAGGTTTTGGTAACGGCTCCAATTCTGGCATTGGGGAACACCTAAGCCCTGTAATTAGGTTGAACTCCCTGATTGAGAATACGACCCTTTTACCACAAAGGTTAAAAATCATTCGTCCTTCATTTTCTTCCTTCCGAGCTCTAACTTGACGGAGGAGAACATTATGGATCACTTGAGGATGGTTCTTTGGTCCCTGGATGTCCAGGAACCTTCCAAAACAGGAATTTCTAAACTGGTCCAAGCAGTTTAGATTGTCAAGCTCTTTTCTTATAAGACTTGACGCTTGACTCAACCTGCAAAGTGCAGCTACCTTTGAAGGAAATCAGTCTTCCTCTCTAATCTTGAATTCCATTAAGTATACACTGCAAAGAAATTAATTGAGTATGAAAAATATTAGAATTCGAACACTGAACTATTATTAACTGAAAGTAAAGTTAAATGCTTAACAAAAAACAGAAATTGATAAAACAAATATTCTGTGACATATAAAATATAAACGGTTCTAAACAAATTAAAGCGTTTCTAATCAAATAAACCTATTATCTACACCAAAATCATATTCTGAAAAAAATGCATTGGAAAGTAAGCAAAATCCTTTAGCACAACATACACAGACAACAACCAAAGCAAAACATACTCTTTCAACACAAACAATGATAATCCCATAACTCAGCAAACAACCAAAAAGTGCTTAAAAAATAAACTGTTACACAAAAAACTTATCTGTTTTGCACAAAACCATTTTAGTTCTAAACAAAATTTAATCTGTTCTAAGCAAAAACATAATGATCTAAACAGTTTATATTCTTCTATTTCTAAACATCTTCTTCTGCTCTGAACAATAATTCTAACATGCACTAAACAAAATCCTTTGGGAACGAATGGAAAATCCTTCAGTACATCACACATAAATGATAAATCCAGAAACTTTTCAACATATAACATGAGCAAAACATACAACTGTTCAAACTCCTTCAGCACATCACACAAAATACTTCTAGACAAACAATGATAACAAACCTGATAACTCAATGACAAAATCTAAATTTTATTGCATGAACCATAGAGCGAATACCTGATGCAACTCAACAAAAATTGATACTAAACAGTACCTGCTCAACAATACCGTTTTAAACAAAACCTAGATTATTCTAAACAAAATAATCACTTCTCTATAGAACATCTTATTTTGTGGCATTCACTCAATTCGAAATTCCTAAAACCTGGGAAATTTGTATTCCATAAACCGTAGAACAGTTAAATTTAATTGACAATGTAATACACTCTATAACCCAATTAAACCGCAAAACCCAACCTAACCCAAATGACATGACATGATGCACACAACTAGAACAAAAGCAAACAACCAGAACAGGGACATGCACTCCTTCATATCATACAATGAGCACACCCAGGGGCCGAACTCCTTCTCATTCTTTCAAATCGATTTCATCAACAGTAAATGAAAACCAGACTGAACCAGCAAAAAACATGGCTTACCTCCGTGCCTACTACACGTAACGGACGAAGTCGTTCAGAGAAGAATGATCGAGAGTGGTCGGAGCAAGAGAGTGGTGGATGCAGGGAGTAATGGCGTCGCAAATGGCTTCTTTCCCCTTCCGTTCCTTTCCTGTAACTGCAACTCAGGTTTCTCTTTGAAATTTTTTTTATTGCAGTTTCATTCATTTGGAGGGAAGTATTAGAAGAAGGGTATGTTAGACATTTCCTTAGTCAAAAAGGTTAGAAGTTAACTTTTTTTCAAAAACGGATTAGTTTGCAAAAAATGTTTACATTTTGGGTCATTTTACCAAAATTCCCTTGTCGCAGAGCAAGGGTAGGGTAAGATACTATTACTTCCATCCCGTTGTCTGTATTACTATATGACTATAATCTCCTCGCTGTACAAATGCAGAGTAACAACAATGTCGTTTGGTAGAAAAACGATCCCCGAGGATCTACAGATACCAATAAACGAAAGAGAGAGAGCAATATTCTACTTAGATTTGTTGAAAGCCGCCGAAGCTCGTTACATGGAGAACCCTGGGCCCGAAGTGAGTTATTTTTTCTGTTGTTTCAGGATATATGGTTTTGTTTAATTGGATGTCGATCTGGGGAAGCCTCTGTTTGGAATTAGCATCTAATTGACGACCTTGTTCCAACCGCTTCTCTTTATTCTACAGACATTGTCAAAATTTGAAGAGGCTATGATGGACTTGTCTAAACTCACAGCTAACAGCAAAGAAGCAGAACAACAGGTGCTTGCAGATAGATTAATGGTCGTCTCAAATTTGTGCACAGCCGCTGAAACTCGTTACAGGAATAAACCCGGGGCCGAAGTAGGTTCTTTTTCTGTTGTTTCCATATATATGTTTTTTTTGGGATCTCTATCCATTTGTTCCAATGGGCGTTCCCTTTTTTTTTTTTTTTAATTTGACAGAGTTTGTCAGAATGGGGGGAGGCTCTTTTGGTATTGGCTCGACAGATGAATGACATTGAATCATATCAACTTTTGCTTAGAGGTATTCTCCGGATCGGATTTATGCTGGATTGTAAATTTTGTTTGCTTAAAAGCTTCTTTTTTTTTTTCTTCTTCTTCTGTAATTTAATTTCTGCACAGATGCAATTAAAAAGTTAAAGGAGGCATTATTTCTTAATTCCAAAATGGCTCGAACATATTGGTTGCTGGGATTGGCTTACGAAAAATTTGCAATCTCGATCAAAGATTATGAAGAGGCTCGACCATACTTTCGATATGTTAATTACTGCTATAGTAAGGCACATGCTGAGGTATTATAATACATTCGATACTCATGTATATTATATAAAATATTGTTTTTATTTATTTATATATAATTGAATAATATTATTTCTTTCTTCCCATTATAGGATCGGGGAAATGAACATTATACCTTTTATTACAGGAATAATAACGTTGACATGGTGTGTTGTTTTCTATGCTTTCTTTTAAATTTTTCAATGACTGCATGATTTTTATTTTTCAAAATATAATGTTGTTGCTATTTCGACTTAATGTTTAGACTCCAACTGAGCACAAGAAACAGCATGAGTCTCGTTTAAAGATTATCATGGATCGCAGACGTGATTCGGGAGCAAAGGAAATACAAAAGATGGACAAGTTTGGTTGGATGGCAATTGCAAGCTGTTGGCATTATTGCTTTGGAATTTGGGCTGATTTCAAATCTTTTGGTGTAACTCTCAATCACTCAGAAGAGCTCTTTGGGAATGGGGGGATTGATAGCTTGTTTAGGACAAAGGACATGTCTGGTGCTGATTCCAACTGTCAGGGTGCTGCGGCCGCTGAGGTTCTTTCAAATAATTTTTTCTTGATTGTTATGACATGAGCTTTGGCGTTTTCTTGTTCCTTGTTAGAAATGGATTCGACTTGTTGGGAATGCACTTACCCTACATGTCCATATACTTTCAGCATGCTATAATGGGCAGGAGCTATGCATTGGTTCTTTTAACATGTTCATAAATATTTCTTTCTTTGTATGTTAAACACTCAACAGGAATTTTTGAAGGAAAAGATGAACTTATCTCTTAAACCCTTCTCTTCCTAGTTCCTACCTATGCTATGTCAGTAGATGCAAAGAGTTCCTCTCTGCACTCTACCCTAGTCCATTTAATTTTCCTCCCTTGCCCTCTCAGCCAACTAAATGGGTACAATGTAGTAATCACAACCCCCCTCCCACCCTTCTGCTCTCTCTGCTTGTTATTTATTCACGTTTTGATGTTGCAAACATTAGTTGACTAATCAGGCAAGCTTGATTATCCTTGTACAGATAACATTCTCATAGTTTTTTCATCGTTAACTTTAAGCTTTGCCAAATTCGTACTTGCAAAATTTATTTATGGTTAGGTCTGCATGTTTTTCTCCAGGGATCGTCTCTCGGAGTGGCCAGTGCAATACATCCAGCATGCAGCAATGCCGCATCTGCTGATTCCATGATGAATTTAAAAACGGAATCAACCCTTTGTTTAACAGGAAGGCAAGGTCACACAAGCCTTTCATTTTCTGGCCTTACTGGAGAGAGTTGTGCTGGAGATTATCAAGATTGTGGGGCATCTTCAATGCTTCTTATGGGAGAGCCTCCATGGGGTCCTCCAGGTTCGGAGAGTTCCTCCCCATCAGCAAGTCGTAGTAGTGCTGTAATGCGCTACAAGGAGAAGAAGAAGTCACGAAAGTAAGTACAGCCAATTTGTTGGTAGTACAGTGGTCAGTGATGCGGTGGGACTAATATCATGAATGATGTTCAAATTAACATGAATTTATAGTTGCTCTACCTCTTTATGTTTTCTCGCTATTCCCCTACTACTTTGTGTGTTTGATTCCTTTTCAATCTCCTCTCATTTCTACACAATTTAGAGTTATTGCTGCTCATCCATTTGTGCTTAACTGAACTCCTCCTTATCTTGATAGGTTTGAGAAAACAGTGAGATACGCCTCCCGAAAAGAGAGGGCTGATGTGAGAAAGCGTGAGAAGGGGCGTTTTATTAAAGCTGGTGATGCTTACGACTATGACCCATTGAGTCAAACCAGAAGTTACTGAGTAAAAGTTTTCACCGTTCTTTTGAGAGAAGCAAATGAGCATCTGATGTTTAGTGGGAAAGAATTGGTGATAATGACCTCAAAACTAGCTGTGAATTAAGTTCGTTACTTCCCTGTGCAATGACAAAGGCTGCGAAGATGATTTTGTCACAGGCCATCTAGGTTTTATAACGAGAAAAAGGTAAATACGTAAAACTGGTTTCTTGATGCTTCACCAATAAAGTGTAGGTGGAGATATCTGATTATCAGCCCACCAGAAAAATATTGATGGATTGTGATAATATCAAACGAGATAGATCCCCTTGTCGTCAAGGCTCGGAGCTTCATCTGATTTTTGTTCTGACTGCTTTTAAGAAGGTTTTCTGTGCACCTTCCCAGGTGAATGCTTGATGTTAGTTATTAATCTTTCTGCTCCAGACAGAAAGAAAAGCAATGGCATGATGGATTCCCAATCTATCATTTGTCCCCAAACCCCAAAAAAATGAGAGACCCCTTTGATCTGCATAAAACACAGGATCTATATATTTAGTAGTAGATAGCATTATGTAATTTAAATGTCAGATGTATAGATGATGTTTATGATTGTGTTCTTATTCCACTTTTTCTACATCTATCTCCCTTTACGGCCTCAAGATGTTCGCATACACAACAATGTATTCAATGTACAACGTTGAACAATCTCTACATCATCAATGTGTATGTTTCGATTCCTGCTGACATCTTGTGTTCGTATCCGACACGGGTCGATTACTATTTCGTTGAGTTGAATTGTTCTTGAAAAGGATCTATGCAGCTGTAGTTGTGATGTCTTTCAGTTTGGATACATTATATATATATAATTAGCCAAGAAAGAACCCTATACATGCAGCATAAAATGCACTGTCATATTTCTCTAGCTACAATAATTTCAGACAAAAATTGAGAGCCAAAAGGTTCAACATCAATCAGTCATCCTCCGATCCACTGTCTTCTGACGACATCCTTCCAACACCCACATTCGTCTGCTGCATATTTTGCAGAAGAATGGTTACTTGGGGCAGCCAGAATGAAAAATAGCAAGAAAAACAAAACTATCCGCATTCATGCGATGGAGATAAAAAATAGAAGTTGAAATCAAAAATAGAAGTTCAAAAATAGTTCAAAAAATATTTTGAACTACTAAACATTGAAATCAAGTGATATTACTGACATCCTTAAAACTGATTATAGCATAATTTGACGAATTGCATTTCCCATCCAAAGATTAGTAGAGAAGTCATTAATTCAATAACCAGTACTTGAATCAATTAAATTCAATGTTGAAATAATAAACTAAATAAAATAGAAACAGCCCAATGCATCACAATTACATAATTGTGCATTGCTTTTACCTGCATCTTATCCCAATCTTTCACAATTCGCACCAAAGTGTTGGGTCAAATGTCTGCCCAGGGTCTAGTGCCTGAAATAAATTGTAAATATAACTAATTAATAAAAAAATACTAAAACAAAATAAATAATTATACTAGGAATAGTATAGTTACCTTTAGCACATGCTTCCCAATCTTCCAGATAAAAAATGGTTCCAAAGTAGACAAGCAGGGCTACACAAGCGGATACCATACTCGATTTGTAAAGGGTGGGATATCTAGGTACTAATTTATAGACATTCCAGCAACCACCAGAAGAGGAGTCATCCCCAAGAATCAGTTTCAATTGAAATATTAGTCTGTCCGCCCCCTCAAAATATTTGGACCCCAATGACTCTTTAGGCAGTTCAGTATGAACAAATTTTACCAAACCATCGTAAAATTCTCTACGATTCTCAACTGTCTGCAGGAAAACACGCTGCTCTCTCTCTAATTCGTCTAAATCATAAAAGGTAACTTTGAACCGACGAATAGCCAAAAGTAATGGAGATATAATGGTGCACAACAATAGCACAGCCAGTGCCACAGACACCTCAAGATTTATGCATGACAAAATAGTCTTAACAGAAATAAACACAATAAAACCAGTAACAGCAGAAGTGTTCAAGGAGCTGCAAAAGTTAGCCAAAATCAAATCCGCTTCGTTCATCACTTTACTAACTTTTGTCTTCAAAGTCGACAACACCTCTCTTTGAGTCTCCAATTCCCTGTTTGCTACATTACGAGAAGAGAAAAACAAAATTAGTATACAAAATTTTAAGATAGAACAGACTCAATAGAGTTTTTCAAAAAATAGGGAAGAAAATCATTCATACCCACAATGAAAATATCATAGAGAGGAGTCTCTCGAGAAAATAATCGCATCAGAGCATCAGCAGGCACAGGAGCTGGCCTCTCATCGTGGGTTTCTTGTATCAGAACATCAACAGGCACAGGAGCTGGCCTCTCATCGTGGGTTTCTTGTATCAGAACATCAGCAGGCACAGGAGCTGGCCTCTCATCGTGGGTTTCTTGTATCAGAACATCAGCAGGCACAGGAGCTGGCCTCTCATCGTGGGTTTCTTGTATCTCAGACATTGAAACTCTCCTAATCTTTTGTTTGGAACTCTAGCTCCTGTGTGATGTGTTTGAAGTTAGAGCGAAATAAGAAACAGATTGTGAAAATGCAAAGCGGAGGAGATCCTATTTAAGAAAGTGGAGGATTGAAGTGAGAGTGGGTTGTAAGAGAGTGCTGTGAGAGGAGGGGCAGTGCTGAAAAGAAGGTACGTAGGACATGATCTCTGTGCCAGAGAGACTGAGAGGCGGCTATGCAGCGTGAGTGGCAGGGTAAGTAGAGAGGAATAGGGGAGAGAGAGAGCGGGGGGAGAGGGAGGGGTGAAAGAGAGGGTACATGATGTCTCTTGTAGATAGAAAGAGAGGCAGGTGCATGCGTTTTAGAGAGTGAGAGGGGAGGGTTGTGGCGTGGTCTGGTACTGTGGCTGGGCTATATAGGGAAAGAAGCAATGAAGGCTATAGGGAGTGAGGGAGCTATATAGGGCGGGAGAGAGGAAGCATATCCTAATATGTATAATCATTTTTCACATAAAAAAATCTTTATTTTGTTTCCGGTGGTATATTCTAGACTTTTTGTCTCTTATAAATGTGTTTAGGGTTTATTATTATTATTATTATTTACGATCATAAAATAAAACTAAATAACCTCAACGGGATAGAGACTGTCTCCATTAGTTATTTAATGTAGTTGATCTTTTAAATATGTAATGTGAAAATAGACGGAGACTACTTAATAATTACTCTTAAAATAAAATATCAAGGCACACGTCCTTTTTTTGGTTAATTATTTAATGAAAGTTGTTCCCAAAGTCAAAACAAAGTTAATTAATTAAAGACGACAATATATATGCTAACGGCTTTGTGTTCTTCTATACATCTATATACAGACACAGAGAC
The DNA here is from genome assembly GCA_963580455.1 of Euonymus europaeus. NCBI lineage: Eukaryota > Viridiplantae > Streptophyta > Magnoliopsida > Celastrales > Celastraceae > Euonymus > Euonymus europaeus. Next base: position 3,804,727 of record OY756964.1, read on the forward strand.
TGAAAAACACTACAATCTCCTGATTAATTGTTCCCGAGAAAATCACTAATATGCATGATAAATACCATATATTATATTTTTATCCGAAAGATAATTGTTTACACTTTATTAATTAGATTCTGCATGTTTTTAATTGAGATAAGACCATTCCGCATGCACGTCGTTGTATATTGGTCTCTATTTTTTTACTATATAATATAAGCCACTTGTTTTAACAATGCACACACACACACATATATATATATATATATATATATATATATTGAGAAGATTTTCAATGCATATATAATCCTAGTTCTTTTTTTTAAAAAAAAGATTTATTTTATATCACAAGGGGAGAAGAAAAATCCTGATCGGGGGTTCACAATGGGGTGACTTAAAAACCTAACACATAACAATGAGAAAAAACATCAATAAGATTTAAAGGAAACGAATGAGGAATAAGCAATATACAGAACCAAGCAATAAGATCTAAAGATACAAGCTAGGATTTCATTCTCAGGACAGGAAGTCCCATCTAATCCATTTTGGGGAGCCCTTTTGGATTTCCAAGAATATCACATAATTTGCAAAACAAATTAGAAATACTACTATTCGAGGCTTTTGAAGCTATACAATCAGCAACCACATTAATCTCACAAAAAACATGTTGAAAATACACCTGACAGTTCTTACTGATGATGTCCTAGTTTTTGTTTTAATATAGCTTGTAACGACACTTTGTTGTATTGAAAGTTTACTCTTTTTTTTCAAGAAAAATTAATTACACTAAGTGGATTTTACCAGTATTATTTATCAATCAAATATTATTGGCTCAGCATTAATCGATCCACAGAGTCAGACCGATAATATCATATCATTAAACCCATACATATGTGAATAGGTTGGCGGTTGTGAGATTGTGCAAAAGTCGATTTATGGAAAATTATCGATCAAACCAATTATCGTGAAGATACGACGATGAGCGTCAAACACACCAACGCGTGTTATGTTAATATTTTTTTTGTAATAAAATAACTATTGTTAATGTGGCATGGGAATGCAGACCTCATAAATAAATTATATCAGGACCTGATATATCTCAGGTGACTAAATCTATTTTTATGGTATTGGTAGAGTCCACGGGAAGTTTTGCCAGTAATGATTCCAGTTGCTTGAATTGAAGATTTACTGAAAGTTATTAGTGGAGCGATGAAGGAATGGACATGCTTGTAGGCTGTAGCCTTATATGATTCAACGTACTTGAACAAAGAAACAACAAAAACAAGGACTTTTTTTTTGTGAATGCTAAAGGAATTTTATGGATGGCTATAAGAAAGGTTTGCTTTGGCTATGGCAGTGAGTAGGAACTTGATTATATCATTTGAGATTTTTTTTCCTTCTTTCTAAACGAGGACAGGTGCAAAATTGAAAAAAGATTATGTTTATTTAGGATGCATCCAGTTTTGTGTGTGTCAAATATAGTTTCGTGTTACAATTTGAAGAAATTTTGGCTTGAGAGAGAACAGCCCTTTATAGCAACCCTTTGCACCCGTGTGCTATATAAATATTAAAAAATACAATCGCAAGCTATAACTACCTGATGGAATTAACAGAACACTTATCAAATCTGCGACTCTCGCGAGAACGCAAATTGTAGTCGAGGTTGCCTCTCAGTTGCTGGGAGAAATCTTCTCTATTTTCTTTATCAAAATAGTCATACCCTGCTACAGTTCACACAACAATACATAAAGCCCCAAACACCAAGACAAAAACAGCCAGCTCACCCTTACAATATCCAAAATAATACATTAAAATAAATAAACCACAGCTTAATAATAGTAACGATAAAATACTACTTAATCTCAGCAATTACTCCCTTAGCTGCTTCAATCTTAGCTCTTCTCGCTCTATTATACGCATTCTTTAGCATGCGACTTTGCTCACGTTCACCACTATCATAAAACACAACTCTTTAATTAAATCAAACAAAAAAATATGGCATATTATTTCTATTGAATATCAAACTTCTAAAAAAATTTAGCATATTATTTCAATCGAATATGAAACTTCATCAAGACATATTGTTATGAAAATTTGAATAAAATTATCCGCAACACTTGAATGAAAATAACCTATGTTACCCGCTGCAACGCGCGAGTCTTACTACCTAGTTATTTATATGTTTTGTTTTAAGTGCTCCGGCACCGTTTTGGTTGTTTTTAGTTGGATGGTCAGGATCTTTTGTTTGTTATTCCTTAGTTTCAGCCGTTGATGTCTAGGGTGGAGTTGGTTTTTCACTGACGCTGAAATAAGTTCTAGACTCAAGTTTCGTAATTCCGTATCCTACCCTAAAATGGTGATCAAGTCGAAGCCCAGACTCTCTCTCTCTCTTTTACTTTTCCTTCTAGACTTTACGTACCTTTCACTGTTCCCCATGTAAGAGGAAGATAGTCGACTGGTAGTACTGGATAAATTATTCTGGACAGTGGGTCATGTTCATCAGCGTTATTAGGCTTTCAAAGATCTTCGTGTCCATGAATAAAATATAAAATAATACAATTTGTAATTGGAGTCTAACCTTAAATAAAACATTAAAATGTAAACTGCTCATCCAACAGCTCATACAGTGCCACATGGCATCTCCAAATTCTGTTCTTCCACGTCATTTTTGCTTCTTTTTCTCTCCGAGCCTTTTTCTTTTTCTTGTTCTTTTCTATTCTCTGCTATTGTGTCCTCCTTGTCGCTAGACGCTAGTTGTTCTGATTCAGACGGATTTTGGACATGCGTTATTACAAATCCGTGACAGCCAAAGTGTCGCCAATAATATTTTTTGATTTGATTATTTTTATATTTTTCAGAAACAAATGGCACATAGAAAAATGAACAGAAAAAAAAAAAACTAATTTCAGTTCTTGCTCCAAGCCTTAACCCCACCCTGATCATCAATAAACTAATTTCGCCCTTTCCATTCACCATTTCGGACGACCAATCACCCCAAAACACTTCCCCAAAATTTGTCCTCATGATTATGTTGGAACGTTTTTTTATACTCTGATGAATAGCCGAATAGAACCGGTTAACTATTTCAATTGACTATAAGTTCAATTAACCCATAGAAAAACCCACTCAAATCAAAATTTCTCCCGAACACCCTTTCTTACAACATCAATAGAACTTATGTATAGAATAAGGTCCCGACCCTCTCCCTCACAACATCAATCGAGCTTATGCATAGGATACAGGCATGCACACCTGAGAAAAATCATATATATAGGTGGTGTTGGAAAATTAAATTAAATGGAGGAATTCATCTTGTTCTCGGATCTGGGGGTAGTCCAGTGGGTAAAACCACTGGACCCCTCCAGTGCCCCAATTTTGGGCACTATTTTTTTTTTAAAAAAATATGAAATGCGTAGTATACATCGTAACGATTTTAACGGTATATTTTTTGTTCGAAATAAAAATCAAAATCATTGTGAAATATGTGTGACAATTTTAAACCGTCGGATTTAAAATCTAAACATTCAATTTTAGATCACTATGATTCTGATTTTTATTTCGAACAAAAAATATAATGTTGGAATCGTTACGATATATACTACACGTTTATCATTTTTTTCAGATTTTTTTTTAAAAAATTTAGTGCCCCAAATTGGGGCACTTGAGGGGTCCGGTGGTTTTACCCACTGGACGTACCCCCCAATCGCTTGTTCTCTTAATTGATACGATACACAGACAACACTTGAAATAGGGCAATGAAGGCAGCAAATCTGCCACTCAAATCCCTTACCTTTAGGGATAAAAAAAGAAAAAGGAACTAATCTCCTGAATTTCAATAGTTATCTACTGGAATAGAATCAAATAATAATTTTCTGATTTTCACTTATCTAGGAAATAAATACTAAATCAAATGAACACAAATTCCTCCTAAATATCAGAGATTCACACTAGGAAATCCACAATCTCCCTCAAAATTTAACGCAAAATTTAATGCTTTGTTTAATTATATATTTAATTAATATCTCAAATTAGTATTGTTATTTAAACAACAATAATTAATAGCACAAATTTTATTGAGATATAATTAATTACGTACAATAGTTTGGGTACGACACTAGAGCTATGCTCCAGCCTCCAGCCCTCATATTTTGATTTTTCGGGCTAGTCCGCAACTATTAACCAACGGATCGGGTTGCCCCACGAAATTGGTGGGCCGACGGGCACAATCCACCTTATACCTTTATATATACACACACACACGGGGTCTCACATGAGCTGCAGCGCAAAAAGGCGAAGGTCGCGTAACAGAGAGCTTGTCACAGAGCAAGAGTTTTTATCATCTTCTTCTCACGAGGGTAAGAATACTATTACTTCCACCCCGTTGTCTGTATTACTATATGACTATAATCTCCTCGCTGTACAAACGCAGAGTAACAACAATGTCGTTTGGTAGAAAAACGATCCCCGAGGATCTACAGATACCAATAAACGAAAGAGAGAGAGCAATATTCTACTTAGATTTGTTGAAAGCCGCCGAAGCTCGTTACATGGAGAACCCTGGGCCCGAAGTGAGTTATTTTTTCTGTTGTTTCAGGATATATGGTTTTGTTTAATTGGATGTCGATCTGGGGAAGCCTCTGTTTGGAATTAGCATCTAATTGACGACCTTGTTCCAACCGCTTCTCTTTATTCTACAGACATTGTCAAAATTTGAAGAGGCTATGATGGACCTGTCTAAACTCACAGCTAACAGCAAAGAAGCAGAACAACAGGTGCTTGCAGATAGATTAATGGTCGCCTCAAATTTGTGCACAGCCGCTGAAACTCGTTACAGGAATAAACCCGGGGCCGAAGTAGGTTCTTTTTCTGTTGTTTCCATATATATGTTTTTTTTGGGATCTCTATCCATTTGTTCCAATGGGCGTTCCCTTTTCTTTTTTTTTTAATTTGACAGAGTTTGTCAGAATGGGGGGAGGCTCTTTTGGTATTGGCTCGACAGATGAATGACATTGAATCATATCAACTTTTGCTTAGAGGTATTCTCCGGATCGGATTTATGCTGGATTGTAAATTTTGTTTGCTTAAAAGCTTCTTTTTTTTTCTTCTTCTTCTGTAATTTAATTTCTGCACAGATGCAATTAAAAAGTTAAAGGAGGCATTATTTCTTAATTCCAAAATGGCTCGAACATATTGGTTGCTGGGATTGGCTTACGAAAAATTTGCAATCTCGATCAAAGATTATGAAGAGGCTCGACCATACTTTCGATATGTTAATTACTGCTATAGTAAGGCACATGCTGAGGTATTATAATACATTCGATACTCATGTATATTATATAAAATATTGTTTTTATTTATTTATATATAATTGAATAATATTATTTCTTTCTTCCCATTATAGGATCGGGGAAATGAACATTATACCTTTTATTACAGGAATAATAACGTTGACATGGTGTGTTGTTTTCTATGCTTTCTTTTAAATTTTTCAATGACTGCATGATTTTTATTTTTCAAAATATAATGTTGTTGCTATTTCGACTTAATGTTTAGACTCCAACTGAGCACAAGAAACAGCATGAGTCTCGTTTAAAGATTATCATGGATCGCAGACGTGATTCGGGAGCAAAGGAAATACAAAAGATGGACAAGTTTGGTTGGATGGCAATTGCAAGCTGTTGGCATTATTGCTTTGGAATTTGGGCTGATTTCAAATCTCTCTTTTTTTTTAATTAATGTTGTTTAGAAGTTGATAATCACAGATCTTTGACATGGATTTATTATCTTTAAATATTTCTTAAGTATTTTGAATGAATAATTTTGATTTGCCTACCTTATATATGTTGATGTTTATGCTTGAATATGACATTACCTCTCCGACGGTTTATTTGATGTGTAAATGTGAGCAGATAAATATGCTTAGATATACAAGGACGATAGTAAGTGAATTAATAATCTAGTTGGTCTAGTCTTAATATATTATTATTATTATTATATACCGGCTAGAGGCATAGAGAAATATGCTTCTTGTGAAATATGGAATTGACCTTCCTTCTTTTACATCTTTTAGAGTAAGAATATCAAGTCTTTCTGAAATTCTCTATAGAATAGGAAACTCTCTTGATTCTCGGTAGTAATTCTTGTGAATATAATAGGAAACTTTTATTGATTTTGATTCAATAAAATCAGTAGTAATAATAATAGCATTAATCGATTCTCCTCTTGAACTTCTGAAAATCTTCTCCACCAATTTGTGTCTTCAAATTTGGCAAATCCTCCTCCATTTTCGAATCAAACGGCTACACGAGCATCTCCTCTCTCAAGACCGTAATTCCAGGGTGAATCTCATAGATGGAACTTTCTTGACTATTTGACTTCAAAGGACAAAATAAAATATTCTGTCCAATTTTGAAAACTTCCTTGAATTCGGCTCTTCCTACTTTGTAGAAGAATCAGTTGCAAGATCTCTTCTTTTTCAAGACTTAATTTGTCTCCATTAATGTACAGATTCAGCTTCTTAAAATCAGTTCCCACGGGTCTTCTTTCCTTAATTTATTTAAATGGCCAATGACCACTAAATCCCTTGAAGCATTTGATTGAAATCCACTTCATTATTGAATACAACTTAGCTTCAAACTTTTGCCAACTTGAAACTATCCGTAAATTTCAACAATCTCTAGCGAATTTTACAATGGTGCTTACATATTTAGCAAGTCTTACGTCTTCCAAGACCATTCTTGGACCGCCAGATAGCTCACATTATTGGTGTCCATTTTGCCGCATGCAGGCTATGCAGCTTTAAGCAAACGGCGTGAAGACACGGTATTGTCTGAGCATCAAATTCAGTATGTCACTATGTTTCAACATTTAATTGCAGTCAATCTGGCCAGCCAATGGAAATTCTACGAGAATGATGAAAGATGATCTTTCTGCTTCTCTTAGATATTGTACAGTTCCATTCATGATCTTTACAAGCTTCTGGCTGATGTAGAGGCCAAGACCTTCCCTTGAGACACCTTGGTGATGGTTAAACATCTGGTGAATCAAATCCTCTGGTATCCCAGGAGCTGGATGGGTGATCCTGCCATGTCAAGCCCATAATTATACTCGCCATCATATGAACAAGAGAACTTGGAAAGTCATATTCATGGCAGTACAGAACAAGAAAATGGCAGAAATTCATTTTTTCATATGCATATTATGATCGATGATCAATGGATAAAGAAATGACAATGAAGTGACTAAACAGAATAGAACCGAAAGCTTCAAACAGGGATGAGTTCAGCGATTGCTGAAGCTGAGAAGCATAATATAAATGGATGAAGTGTCTGGTCCATTCTTTTTTGCTAGCATGCTTCCTCGACTGATCTAACTTGTGCCTTGAGTGGCTTCAGATGATCTCCATGCAGTTTTTTTTTTGATAAATAGTCTCCATGCACTTGATGGCTGTATCTAGAGCTACTTATCCGCGCATAGCATCTATGCTTCTTTCTCTATTATCCTATCCTAGATTCAAATTTGCACATGAAATAAGATTAATTTAGCAGCTAATAGCATTGAATACACTTTCATGATTCATGCTTGTCATCCATTTTGCCACATGCTTGGCACTCTTTGCAGTCAATATGAGCATAGTTTGCTGTCATGCTCTTACACACTGTCGTGTTTTAGTATAAACCTCAAATGGTTTTTCTGATATGGGAACTTGCTTACAGAAACACGGCATACAGCATCCTCTACTGAACAGCATAACAGAAACACGAAAGAAGGTACTTACCGAAATTCAAATGGTTTTTCTGATATGGGCTCGTATCTCGGATTTCTATCCTATAACCTAAACAATAACTGTTAAATCCAAGGGGGAACAGATTCACTAAATCTTAACGGGCTCATGTATCTGATTTTCATGCTATAGCCTCTTGGATTTTTATGTTGTAACCTAAAAGGCTTAGATTTGCTAAATCCTAACGAATTCGCTACCAAAGTCTTAAATGTCGCAAGTGTTAAACCTTAGGGTATTAACTACTAAATCCTAATGGGTTCATCGGATACCCAACGTAATTTCAATAAAAATGCAAAAAATAACAAATATATATTACACTATCATAGTGTAATAAAATTTCAGCTCGAATAAACAGTTTGGCTACACATCACATATATGAATTGGATTGTTTTTTAAAAACAATGTAATTGAAAAACGAAATAAAAACTATTAACAATGGGTCTTATTAGAAAGATTTTTGCGCGCTGAGTTCGAATATGTAATTTTTTTCGAAATCTAAAATGTATTTTTTAGAGATAAAACGTTTTAAGGTTTCGTTTATGAAAAAAAATGTGCAGTAAATGAAAAATTAATATTATTGATTAATTTTTGAAAAAATCCAACATAGCCCACCTACGTGGACTTGGATTGAGTTGTGGTAATAAAATTTAGGTTCTATAACATTTTTGTTAATTTTTATTTAGAAAAAAATATTTGACAGTTCCCGTGTTCCCAAACAAAACAATAATGAAAATAAAAAATAAAAAGTAAATGACCAAAATAACCTTCACAGCAATGCTAACACTCCAGTTGGAGAATACCAACAGTTAATGTGATTCTAAATTCTAAAATTTAAACAACCCTTTCACCCTTCTATTTTGTTTTGCAGGTCGCATTATTGCTGAAGAGTGAGTGGGTTGCGAGTGAGATACTTCAAAATTGGGAAACAAGAAATTGGGAAACACGAGTGAAATGATAGATGAGAATATGGTTGCAATTGGGGGTGGGAACCTCGAGTGAATTGGGAGGCCTCGGTGAGAACAAACACGAGTGGCGGAGAGGTTTAGCGGATTCAAGTCACAGCCTTCACTAATCAATCCTTCCCTATTGTTTTCTTTTCTATTTTGCAGGGCTTGTGGAGCGCATGGAATTTATAGAATGTGTAGTTTGAGAGTCAGTGAGGTCCTCCAAAAACTGGGAAACACGAGTGTACGGTAGGGGAAATTGAGAGTGAAAGTTCTCCAAAAACTGGGAAACACGAGTGAATGGTAGGGGAAATTGAGAGTGAAAGTTTTAGCGGGAATCTTGAGAGATGTGAGTGTGCTGAAATCATTGAATCTTGGGTATCTTAGTCACGTACGGGTACATTCTATACGTTGGCTTTCTCTGATTATTCTCCTCTGATGTACTGATGTCCCTTAAGGTGTTCAAGCTGGTCTTGGTGTTTTCCTTATGCTGCTGCTTTTAGCTGGTGGATTGAGTTTCTGTGTTTCATGGAATCTGGGAATTGTTCTATCTTCAGGCAGTTGCTTTTGGCTGGATGATTGAGCTTTTGTGTACCATGGAATTTATGGGTTTTGTTCTCTAATCAGGTTTCGTTGAAGGTCTCGCATTGCATTTTCTGAAATTTTGATATTTTCTTTCCAATTTATGAGGCAACTTTGGTTGGAGATCACGTGGCTCTTCTCATATTTTTTGGAATTGTCTCATGTCAAGAGCATTTCTAGTTGCTGAAGCCCTTGCCCATTTTAGATATCATGTTCTCATTAAAGGTCGAAAGGGCTGTTGTGGAACCATCATGAATTCAATGCTGCTGCTAAAAAGACATTGTCCATCTTGTTTTCGGATGATTGCTGATGCTAAAAGGTCATTGCTCTCCGCCTCTGCTCAAGGATGCTATAGAATGAACTCTTCATCCTTTGTTAAGCTTCTTTGATATGTTGAGGTTATTTATTGGATGATGGTTCAAAGTTTGTCCTCTCAATTGTCCATCATGAATTCAATGCTGCTGCTAAAAGACATTGTCCTTTTTGTTACGGACGATTGATGCTGCTAAAAGGCCATTGCTCTTCGCCTCTGCTCAAGGATATGATGAGGTTATTTATTGGATGATGGTTCAAAGCTTGGGAGGCTCTTCATTCTATTGAGGGACTGTTGAAGTTCTTTTTAGAATGTTATTTTTCTTAAATGGGTTCTCTGTTGGTTGTGGATCTCTGCCTGTGTTCTTGTTCATTCTTGTATTGATTTCTCTGTTGTAAGCTAAGGATCTCCTCCTTAGTTTTTTCAAGTAATAAATCTTTATCTTATTGATCAAAAAAAAAAAAAAAAAAAATCTGAAATCAATTATTTAACCGTGGAGGAATGATCATCACCGTGAGCCACTGATAGCTCCGGTTAACCGCAGGTCAGGGTTAGTTTCGCACCACACTTTTGCAATTTCATCACTATTAATGTCAAAAAAATCTAAATCTAAAAATGCCCACAACTGATGAGGAAAATTTCATCATTTTGACTTCTCATTCAGCTTCTCTCCCTCTCCCAACCTCTTTTCTTTGTCGACTGCTATCAAAAGTGCAAGACATGGCTCCTATCAGCCATCAAGTACCTTTCCACCATAGGGAAATTTCAATCCCCTAATCGAATCAACAAAACCTTCCTTGTCAAAAAGCAAAACCTGATTGGGTATCCCAAAATCTTTGAATCCTTTAAAAATCTGAAACTTTACCATCGCATAGAGCATCGAAATCCGGTTATGGAGCTTCTCAATTGAATCGGGGGCCCGGGAGTCGATTACTGGTACATTAGGATTTTTGGCAGAGAATTCTCGCAATTGAAGCCTCAAGTCCTGCTCCACACATAGATAACATATTTGCCGTGTTATAGAGGAATTCATTGCAATAACAGAAGTAGCTCCACACATAGATAGCAGCATGAACAAGAATATGACATGAGCTAGTTGCCTACCTGCGCTTGAAGACTGAAACCGAAGAAGTGAAAAATGCAAGCGAGCAACACGAGATGATCTTTGGACTGAAAGAGATGGGGCTCCGGTGGGTCAACTTCTAGGGTTTCTCATATCTATGTGGGTGTGTTTGGATTTTCTTATATTTAAAAAAAAAAAAAAAGGGATCATATTGGAGAATTCTATTTTTGGGTTATGATTTACAAGCAAAGGAGTGATGTTGGAAAAGACCGCCATGCAACTAGCCCCCACCTAACCGGAAACCCTCTCTGGCTTGGCAAAAGCCAGATATTTAGGCAAAAGTTGGCATTTGTCTTGGCAACACGGAAAGTTCTGGTTTTGACTTTTGAGCATAGATTTTGTCCTGTTATTGACAGCTGGGTTGGATATGTGCCGATTTTATCGATCATTATCAGTCAGTCAAATGTCTCAATATCAGTCAAATATTACGGCCTGATAACTGACCCATGCATATGAGGGTCAGTTTGACGATTGTTAATATGCTCAAAACCTGTGAGGGCCTTTTCGTCCGTTAATTTTTTTTTTTTATTTTTTTAAAAATTATACGTGTGTTTTGATCGGGATTACGAGTCCAACGGTATATTTTTTATGTCAAACAAAAATCAAATGGATCTTAAAAAAGATAGGATAATTCTGAACCATTAAATATAAACTCGAAACACTTTATCTCAATGTTGACTGTTCATTTGATTTTTGTTTGATATAAAAAAATATATCGTTCAACTCGTAATCCTGATCAGAACACACGTATAATTTTTAAAAAATAAAAAAAAGGACCAAATGGCCCTCACAGCTAGGCCCGCTGTAAAAAATTTACAGCAGACCCCGCCCACCCAGCACTTTCCTTATTTCCTTCATGCATTTCAATATTTGAATAACACCGAATTTTGTGCCAAAAAAATCAAATAGAATATAAAAATAGACAAAGAATGTTTTAAATTTATACAAAATCATTTAAATTTTTCTTACATTTTTTATGGCGCATCCGATTTTTATTTAGAAAAACAATATTTGGCAGAACTCGTGTTTTTTTGAAATAATACAACACACACAGAGGACAGAGACAAGACACGTCAGTACAAAAGGGCCAACTAATTGTACCGCGGAATCTTATATATCCTACACACACACGTTACATTACCGATGTGGTAGATCTACCCAACAGACACTATTGACGTAACACGGAGCATACTAACTCACACCTAAGAGGGAGAGCCGAAGCTTAGTTCTTTTGAAATAATAGAACACATACACACAGGATAGAGACAAGACACGCCAGTACAAAAGGGCCAACCAATTGTACCGCGGAATCCTATATATCCTACCCACACAATAATGATTTTAAAAATAAAACTAAAAACTAAAAGTGACCGAAATAGCTCTTCACAGCAATGTCAACTCTCCGATTGGAGAATACCCACAGTCGTGTTCAAAATTCTAAAATTTAAACAAGCCTCTGAAGTCCGAAATCAATTATTTAACATTGGAGGAATGATTGTCAAAATCCCTTGCAATTATCAGTCATTATCAATCCAAATACAATATATTCCCTCCGTTCCATTTTAATTGTCATCTATTCCTTTTTTGGATGTCCCAAAATGCATGTCCATTTCAATTAATGAAAACTATTTTTTTCTCATTTTTTTCCTTATTTACCCTTAACTTGAAAAGCTCAATAACCTGCACATTAATTATAGTGTCAAAGTATTTGTCATTATAAATAGGGGTATAAACGTCAAATTGAAAGAGAATTAATTGTTTTTTTTAAACTGTGTGAAAAAGTAAAGGGGACAATTAAAATGGAACGGAGGAGTAATATTTTTTAAAAGTAGATTGGAACTGACAACCGATCAATTATCTGCTCGACAAATTCGGTTGTTACTCTACAATCACCCATGATAATTGGGCCATAATGATTTTTGATTTTCAGCAAAATTGGTTGGTTGAGTCGTTTGCATTATCAACAGATAATTCATACCCAACCCTAATTGACAGGTAGGGGGAGAACCTATTTTGAGAGAGAGGCAGAGGTCGGATATTGGGTATATATTGTGATTTTCTTGCTGTGGCAGGTAGTACAAATTGCAATGATGACTGATCGGTGGCACCACATCGTTCAGTGATAGTCACTGACAGATAGCATACTAGTGCAAAGCAACCATGGTCCGCGGAAGGAAATTGTGTCAACTAGTACCTACAAAGCACAGACGAGTTGGTTTCATCCACAACGAGTCTAGAATTACTTGTTCGGACTCTCATTAGAATAGGGTTGACTCTAGGAACATCGGGGTTGTGTCCGATAATACCATACAAGAAAGAGACACAACAAATTTTATAATTTATAATAAAAAATTTATGGAAGAATTTTCTACAGTGTGCCCAAACATGTGGAGTGTGACTGTAGCTATAGGTGACAAAATTTTATCCGATGCAAATTAAATTAAATTTATATATAAACTATTTGTCCAAAATATGAATCTAAATAAAATATTTATCTAGTCTAAAATTGAGTTCATGTCTACACAAAAACTGTCTAATTGATTTGTCCGTGCCCACATTCGAATTGAATTATTGTATAAATTTAAACTAATATAAATATAATCAATTAAGTACTATCAAAAATATAAATATGTACATATAAATATCACCTAAACTCTCTATGTTCTCTGACGTCGATGAACCTTGACCCAAATTTTTGCGACTAAATTTAGAGTGAGATAGTTCTAGTGATGTGGGCTTAATTTAGACCAAATTGTGCGACTAAATTTAGAGTCCAATTTCATTACTCAATGTCTGATGCATATGCTCTTAAGCCTAAGATTAAGAGAACTCGAATAGACGATAGACAATTGAGCTATATATGTACATTTGGATTTTTTCTTTATTATTTTATATCAACATTTTTTTTATAAAATTCCCGTAAAACAATAAATGAAAAATATTAACAAAAGAAAGAAATTCAAGACTTCAGTAATTGAACGATTTTCATTACATCATCACAAGGTCTTTTGAAAAAGCTGTCATAAGTCATATCAATTGAAAACATAAACCATTGAAAACAGAAGTCTAAAGTCTAGCTAAACCCACCCATTATCAAAGACACACTCCTAGCTAATCCCTAACCCATTCATTTCTCATAATTCTCAGCCAAGCCTTGAGTAAAATGTCTCCATAGCGTCTAATAATTGGACCAATATGGGGTTTGCCTGAAATAAAAGGTAAATATAATTAATTAATAAAAAATACTAAAACAAGATAAATAATTATACTATAAATAGTATAGTTACCTTTAGCACATGCTTCCCAATCTTCCAGATAATAAACTGTTCCAAAGTAGACAAGCAGGGCTACACAAGCGGATACCATACTCGATTTGTAAAGGGTGGGATATCTAGGTACTAATTTACAGACTTTCCAGCAACCACCAAAAGATGAGCCATCCCCAAGAATCAGTTTCAACTGAACTATTAGTCTGTCCACCCCCTCAAAATATTTGGACCCCAATGACTCTTTAGGCAGTTCAATATTAACAAATTTCACCAAATCATGGTAATATTTTCTACCATTCTCAACTGTTTGCAGGAAAACACGCTGCTCTCTCTCTAATTCCTCTAAATCATAAAAGGTAACTTTGAACCGACGAATAGCCAAAAGTAATGGAGATATAATAGTGCATAACAATAGCACAGCCAGTGCCACAGACACCAAAAGATTTATGCATGACAAAATAGTCTTAACAGAAATAAACGCAATAAAACCAGTAATAGCAGAAGTTTTCAAGGAGCTGCAAAAGTTGGCGAAAATCAAATCCGCTTCGTTCATCGCTTGACTAACTTTTGTCTTCAAAGTCGACAACACCTCTCTTTGAGTCTCCAAATCCCTGTTTGCTACATTACGAAAAGAGAAAAATAAAATTATTATATAAAATTTTAAGACATAACAGACTCAATATAGTTTTTCAAAAAATAGGGAAGAAGATCATTCATACCCACAACGAAAACTGGATAGAGATGAGTCTCTCGAGAAAAAAATCGTATCAGAACATCAGCCGGCACAGGAGCTGGCCTCTCATCGTGGGTTTCTTGTATCTCAGACATTGAAACTCCCCTAATCTTTTGTTTGGAACTCTAGCTCCTGTGTGATATGTTTGAAGTTAGAGCCAAATAAGAAACAGATTGTGAAAATGCAAAGCGGAGGAGATCCTATTTAAGAAAGTGGAGGATTGAAGTGGGAGTGGGTTGTAAGAGAGTGCTGTGAGAGGAGGGGCAGTGCTGAAAAGAAGGTACGTAGGACATGATCTCTGTGCCAGAGAGACAGAGAGGCGGCTATGCAGCGCGAGTGGCAGGGTAAGTGGAAGCACGTCGATGGAGAGAGGAATAGGGGAGAGAGAGAGAGCGGGGGCAGAGGGAGGGCTGAAAGAGAGGGTACATGATGTCAGGCAGGTGCATGCGTTTTAGAGAGTGAGAGGGGAGGGTTGTGGCGTGGTCCGGTACTGTGGCTCCGAAACTAAAGAATGCTCTGCCGTTTTTTAGTTTCCGGGAAACCGAAAGCTTAACAACTTTCTTTTTAGGATTATTCTGAACATGACCCACTGTCCAGAATAATTTCTCCAGTACTACCAGTCGACTATCTTCCTCTTACATGGGGAACAGTGAAAGGTGTACGTAAAGTCTAGAAGGAAAAGTAAAAAAGAGAGAGAGTCTGGGCTTCGACTTGCTCACCATTTTAGGGTAGGATACGGAATTACGAAACTTGAGTCTAGAACTTATCTCAGCGTCAGTGAAGAGACCTTTTTCTTATATGTAAAAGGAATAAAGTATTTTTCGATTTTTTGAATTTGAAGAGTACTGTCACAGCGATTCGTGACCAGACAACCGGGCACAAGCTGTTAATCAGACATGCCTACCAGCATTATTTGAACAGAAGAACAACCGGTCACATTAACAATAGTTATTTTATTACAAAAAAAATATTAACATAACACGCGTTGGTGTGTTTGACACTCATCGTCGTATCTTCACGATAATTGGTTTGATCGATAATTTTCCATAAATCGACTTTTGAACAATCTCACAACCGCCAACCTATTCACATATGTATGGGTTTAATGATATGATATTATCGGTCTGACTCTGTGGATCGATTAATGCTGAGCCAATAATATTTGATTGATAAATAATACTGGTAAAATCCACTTAGTGTAATTAATTTTTCTTGAAAAAAAAGAGTAAACTTTCAATACAACAAAGTGTCGTTACAAGCTATATTAAAACAAAAACTAGGACATCATCAGTAAGAACTGTCAGGTGTATTTTGAACATGTTTTTTGTGAGATTAATGTGGTTGCTGATTGTATAGCTTCAAAAGCCTCGAATAGTAGAATTTCTAATTTGTTTTGCAAATTATGTGATATTCTTGGAAATGCAAAAGGGCTCCTCAAAATGGATTAGATGGGACTTCCTGTCCTGAGAATGAAATCCTAGCTTGTATCTTTAGATCTTATTGCTTGGTTCTGTATATTGCTTATTCCTCATTCGTTTCCTTTAAATCTTATTGATGTTTTTTCTCATTGTTATGTGTTAGGTTTTTAAGTCACCCCATTGTGAACCCCCGATCAGGATTTTTCTTCTCCCCTTGTGATATAAAATAAATCTTTTTTTTTAAAAAAAGAACTAGGATTATATATGCATTGAAAATCTTCTCAATATATATATATACTAGAGTGGAACCCGGGCGTTGCCTCGGGTCCTTTATTTGGTATCTCATTTTTATTGTTTTTAAAATGTACATTGACAAACATGTATCTTTCTAGGGTTTAATTATGGTCTATATTGTGCACAGAATTTATACTATCAAATGTGTGCTCTAAAAAAAATAAAAAAACTTAAAAGACGCAATGTTTGTAATAAAATGATTTATCCTAGTTTTAGAAGTTTTTTTTATAGTGATGCCTGATAAGAAGCAGAATCAGAACAATAAAGAGATGCACAACCAAACTATCATAGAGACCTCTCAAAGTATAGCTTAATAGATTCTGAAAAGAATTTATAATATAAAACACAATATATAGATGTGCATAAGGATTTCAAAATAATATAATCACGGTCAATGCATTTGAATGTATTCTACAAAGTAGAAAACAAAAAAATCTTAAGACAAACCAATCAAATACTATGAATTATAGAAAAATAAAATATAAACAATTCTCTTTTAGAGATGAAGAGAAAGAATAAAACTATCATAGTTATGCCTTTGGCAGTTAAGTAGATTGTTTTATAACCACTTTTTGCCGAACTTGTTCTGGAATTTAGCAGTTTTTTGTTTTTCTATTCATGATAACGCATGTGCTGCATGTAAAACATGTGTAAGGATTTTTAATCAAGTTTTCAGATTCTTAATCGTTAGTGTTCAGGTAAACATAAGCCTTGTTGCTTTTGCTATGACTTCCTGCATACGGTAATCATGGATGACCCACACCATTCACATTTCATTATTTCGTGATGCATCCACGGATGTATCAATCTCAACAAAATCTACACTGCAACACAAAAGACAATTAGAAATAATAAAATAAATCATATAATGAAAATATCTCAGTAGAGAACAATAGACTGTGAATTGATTTATTTCTTTGGATAAATGGTTACCTTGGGTTTTACACTGGCATTCTTTAATATCTACTGGAGTGAACATTTTTATGAAGGGCTGCCGTCTTCCCTTAAGGGCTTCAAAAGTTGTATGGTTGAACAATTAACTTCACAATTCAGCGAAAACGTCATTCATTTATATGAATGGTCCTGTTGATTTATAGCATGCATATGCGACTTACTTGAATATGTGGGCTCCAAGAGGATAATTTGGGTTTTTATCAGGATGAACTTGTCGTGCCTGCAATCCAAAGAGGGGAAGATAAGATGAGGTGTCAATCTAGTTCATGAGTAAAGCAAAGACAATGAAATTGCAGTAGTGAATAAAATAGAAATAAAAGAATCAAAAAAGTAAGGAGGAATTCAGAACATGGAGGTTTGAGATCTAAGGCAAGTAAATTATGGAAAATACATCATGTAATAAGCTTTCTTGATCTTGGCCTCGGTGACCGTAAGACTCACCCTGAGCATGTTGTGGTATTCCGCCTCCTTAACCATCTCTGATAAGCTCATCCTTTTGTGATCAGTACATGTTGTTCTTGTGCACAAAATCTTTAATTGAAATATTGTTTCTACTATTATGGAAAAATAGAGAGCAGACACAACATGAAGAGGACACAAAATGCACTCTAACTATAGAACATATAAAAGCAAAGCAAGTCATCTATGTAAAACCAAAGCTAATCGTCATAAACTATGAATACATATGCATTGGGAATTTCTATATTCACATAATGAAATTGACAATATTATATCATAATAAGAGGAAGATTCGTATGAAAATTACATAATCATTGAAAGCTGTAAGCATTGCAAAAAAATCACAATAGCCTTCACACCCCAAAAACAGAATAGAACTTGCCATTAACTCTTGTTCAGCTGCCGTTAACTCCTCAGAAGTAATAGACTAATTAGATGATATAGAAAGTTCACTTGCAACACACCTTAACTCACGAACCAAAGTTTGAGGGTTGCAAGAAGTAGAATAGAAAAACATTATGGCCATAAGCACATTAGCATAATGAGCAAATTGATCAAGAAAGCATATTCAAAGGCCTCTGATCCATGAACACCATATTAATAATTTAATCAATGAGATAATCATTAATTTCCAGCAAATTTCTATAAAAGAAAATTACAATTAAAAATTTCTTCAAACTCCAACTCGAAATAAGAAAACATGTCATGAAGTAGATCTTCTGTCTCATCTTCCTTCTTCTTTTTTTGGTTACTTTCAGGATCAAAAAGGACTACATTAGCATATTCCATAATCATTAAGCATCATAAGACAAATATATAATACAATTCAAAGGTGATAAACTCACCTAAAGGAGCTAAATGGCTGAGAGGCAATTTCACTGAATGCAAAGAAGAGCAGCACATATACACCAAAAAATCATTTAAGAATATAACGCTACCATATTTTTATCTTAGCTGTTATGCTAGATGTATCTCCCATCGACCCATCCCTTCCATCTGGTGAACTGCTCTCCTTTGGCCATTCACCAGTTTGCCTTTTTTACCAGCTGCATCCTTCTCTCCAACCTTAATAATTACTTGTTCATGCTCAAGGACTCTTGAACATCTCTAATTTCAATAACATCATCAACAGTTATAAGTCAGCTATGTAAAGCAATGATAGGGGCCAATATTAGGTAACATCATAGCAATGGACTTCAATATCCATTAAAAATAATGGTAAAATTTCAGCGAACCATTACAATAGAAACAGAGAAACCATTTTATGCAAAAGTAATAGTAAACATTGCAAAAGGCTGGGAGAATCCATAAATTGACAACATCATGAGATGATTTATTTAAATAAGAAGTATTCTTAACCTTTTCACAGTAATATGAGAAGACAGCTCCATAGAACAACTTCTTGAGGAGTTGAGCGAAGGATCCTGACATCATCCAAAATAATATGATCAAGTCAAAATATTGCAGAACTACTTTTAATTTGAAAGTTAGATTATTAAGACATGTTTTCTAAACCATATTCGAGATTAAGAGGCTAGGTTTCATTGTGATCTAGCAGAAGTCTTGGTTAGGTTTAGCATATGCATTTTTTTTTTGTTTTAGATTTGTAGAAGACTATTAAGATTCAAGTGATCACATATCCTAAAGCGAAAAAATAAATTGCATATCTTTTCGCAATGGAAGCAAAGATTTCCACTTTAACGGAACGTGGCATTCTTAAACTGGAGCATTCAATACTAATTTTTTGATACGTGATAAACTAAAGTACATTAAATCAAATTAAACATGGACAAAACTTAAAAAATATCACCTAAATAGTCAGACTTGGAGCCTAGGTGGGCGAAGAACAGAGAAAAACCAAACACCAAATCCATCGAGGCGGAAAGTGAACCTGCAAGCAAATGAACAGCTGCTCAAATTCAGTGTTTTTTCTTGACCAATAGAACCAAAGCATGATAAACTAACAAAAATAGCTAAGAAAATTGAAGCAACAAAGCACACACGACAATATACCTAAATCGAAGAACTCAGGCAAGCAAAATATTCTTCCTGTTGTTAGAAAAATTGGAGATGGAAAACAAATAATTAGAAATAGGGAAATAAATTCCAAACAACAAAAAATTATAAGAAACCAATATTATACTCCCGTTCTCCCCTTAGAGTCGACAAAAAACATCACATAAAGTATACTAAGGATCATAGAATATGAAAGACAGAGGAATAAATTACAAACCTGAACACCAGAAGCAGGTTGCGGAAGAACAAAGAAAGAAAGAGACATAAGAATCAACCCCAACACCAGTGTTTACCTTCACCGATTTTCAAAATTTGAGGACTCTATGCAACCTGCTTCAATTTCATGACCCTTTTTTTGTTGCTGTTGTCAAGATTGAAACCCTAGATATATGAAGAAGTTCTTTTGATGCATGAATTTACGGTTTTGTTTAAAATAGCTGATGTAGTTGGCAGCAACTTCTTGGAAACCAAGTGCATGAACCTACGAAAAGAGAAAGTCCCCAAGAACCGACGTTGACGAACGAAATAGCATGACGAATCTGAAGGCTGTGAGACACTGTGGAAGGCAGGGGGTATAACCTGGGGGAGCTTAACTGGGGAAGGCGATACCTTTACCGAAGATGACAAATACAAGCCCAATATCTGACGTTCACGATCGGAAGAGCTCGACGAATCCAATGACTGTGAGAGAACGAAACCATGAACGACGCTCGAGATTACATCGGAAGACTGCGGACTCGCCAGGAGAATAGCGCAATTGCATGCACTTTTAGATTCAGATGACAAATATGCAGAGAACAACAGAGGATATCATAAAAGGGAAATTAGTTGAGAAACAAAATAGGATGTCGATGTTCGTCCGAACTCACCCGCGTCTCATAATGGAAACAAATTGAGAAGTCGAATAGATGCATGAATCTAGGTTCACTGGCGTCATAAAAAAAGTTTTCAGATTAACCTGTAAAGCAGGTTCATGAACCTGGAAAAAGATCTCCGGAGCAGCCAAGCGAGGAGGCAAAGAGCAGCCACCATCGTGCGATTGGGTCAACAATCGGAGGGCGGAAGGCGCGTTTTAGCTGGTACGACGTCGTTTTGCGGGCGATAGATGGACGCCTACTCGCGGTATCGCAGGGCGGAAGGCGGGCTTTAGCTGGGACGGCGTCGTTTTGCGGGCGATAGATGGACGCCTACTCGCGGAACTGTAGCGAAATAGTAACTACTCGCCCGGACATAGCTGGAAATATATATAGGCTGGATGGATATATATATATATATATATAGGATGGATGGATGCACATATATATATATATATATATATATATATATATATATATATATATATATATATATATATATGTGTGTGTGTGTGTGCATTGTTAAAACAAGTGGCTTATATTATATAGTAAAAAAATAGAGACCAATATACAACGACGTGCATGCGGAATGGTCTTATCTCAATTAAAAACATGCAGAATCTAATTAATAAAGTGTAAACAATTATCTTTCGGATATATGGTATTTATCATGCATATTAGTGATTTTCTCGGGAACAATTAATCAGGAGATTGTAGTGTTTTTCAGTCTCTGTGTCTGTATATAGATGTATAGAAGAACACAAAGCCGTTAGCATATATATTGTCGTCTTTAATTAATTAACTTTGTTTTGACTTTGGGAACAACTTTCATTAAATAATTAACCAAAAAAAGGACGTGTGCCTTGATATTTTATTTTAAGAGTAATTATTAAGTAGTCTCCGTCTATTTTCACATTACACATCTAAAAGATCAACTACATTAAATAACTAATGGAGACAGTCTCTATCCCGTTGAGGTTATTTAATTTTATTTTATGATCGTAAATAATAATAATAATAATAATAAACCCTAAACACATTTATAAGAGACAAAAAGTCTAGAATATACCACCGGAAACAAAATAAAGATTTTTTTATGTGAAAAATGATTATACATATTAGGATATGCTTCCTCTCTCCCGCCCTATATAGCTCCCTCACTCCCTATAGCCTTCATTGCTTCTTTCCCTATATAGCCCAGTCGTCCGTCTTCCCTAAATTCCGAGCTATCCATAATCTAGGTTATTTTTTTTAAACAAGCCAAGATTTATCGCTCCATTTTTTTATTCGTTCTTCCTACCTATCTGACTAGGTAAGAGCTTTCTTGCTGTGAAATTAGTTGATTAGACGGCTACTATCTATAATAATATAATCGATGATACTAGACCTTCGAGCGATGTCGAAAGGTAGGTTTAGTTAAGGGTTTGGGTAAATCAACCCCCTGCTTTTAACCCCCATTCCTATACCTGCAAACCTATTATTTTACGTGTATTTTTGAGTCTTTACAAAAGTTAAAGCGAAAGAGGACAAAAAACGTAGATCGTGGTTGATTCAAAATTGTCAGAGAACAAAAAAAAAGTTGTATCTAACAGAAAAGTTGACTGCTAAACTATATTTAGGAATATTCCCTATTTTATTATAGTACAGTATAAGTATATATGTGTGTGTGGAGAACAACCTATTTTTGATTAGTGCTCTCTTATTCCTCGATGATTTTAAGTTATTGATCCATTAACTCCACCAAATAAAATATTGATATTAAGATTATTATCATCAGTTCTTATCCATATCTCATTAGAATATATATATATATATACACACATAAATTTCTTCTAATCCCTCTTTGTTAATCCATGATTAGATTAAAAGAGTGGATGATAATTATGATAATCCCTCTATTTTTTTATACCTAACTTTGTAACATTTTAGTGCGAATTTTTATTTATGATATTTTATTGTGTCCATTTGATTCCTTATCAAAAATGAAAATTTTTATTAGTTTCTCTATTCAGTGACTAGTGTAGCCTAGCCAAAAAAAAATTAAAAAAATCACTTAAAAAAACATGTGTGAGGAGGTTTCAACGTTTCACAAAAACCTATTTTAAAAAAATAAAAAATTAACGGGTTCTGTTGTAACTTATAACTTTTAATTATTTATTTAAAGGATATTGATTATGTTTCGATCTAGATTACTAATCTCTTTTAATGCTAATTTAACTTTTATTTGAGACAAAAAAAAATGAAAAAGAGAACCCAATTACATTTAAAGTCTTCCATTTCCATATCATTATTCTTCTTAATGAGAAGTTAAAGAAAATGACAGCATAATTAACAAAAGGAAAAGTAGATAATGTCTGACAATGATGTGACTCGCAACAGGGTGTTTGGGTAGGGGAGGATATAGAGTGTTGGTTTAACCTTTCCTAAAAAAAATAGTTATTTAATTAGGCCCTAAGAGGGGGGTTTGTGAGTAGGGTCTTATAGGGAGGGTTGGTTTAGTGCTTCTTTTGTAAACTGCTCATCCAACAGCTCATACAGTGCCACATGGCATCTCCAAATTCTGTTCTTCCACGTCATTTTTGCTTCTTTTTCTCTCCGAGCCTTTTTCTTTTTCTTGTTCTTTTCTATTCTCTGCTATTGTGTCCTCCTTGTCGCTAGACGCTAGTTGTTCTGATTCAGACGGATTTTGGACATGCGTTATTACAAATCCGTGACAGCCAAAGTGTCGCCAATAATATTTTTTGATTTGATTATTTTTATATTTTTCAGAAACAAATGGCACATAGAAAAATGAACAGAAAAAAAAACTAATTTCAGTTCTTGCTCCAAGCCTTAACCCCACCCTGATCATCAATAAACTAATTTCGCCCTTTCCATTCACCATTTCGGACGACCAATCACCCCAAAACACTTCCCCAAAATTTGTCCTCATGATTATGTTGGAACGTTTTTTTATACTCTGATGAATAGCCGAATAGAACCGGTTAACTATTTCAATTGACTATAAGTTCAATTAACCCATAGAAAAACCCACTCAAATCAAAATTTCTCCCGAACACCCTTTCTTACAACATCAATAGAACTTATGTATAGAATAAGGTCCCGACCCTCTCCCTCACAACATCAATCGAGCTTATGCATAGGATACAGGCATGCACACCTGAGAAAAATCATATATATAGGTGGTGTTGGAAAATTAAATTAAATGGAGGAATTCATCTTGTTCTCGGATCTGGGGGTAGTCCAGTGGGTAAAACCACTGGACCCCTCCAGTGCCCCAATTTTGGGCACTATTTTTTTTAAAAAAAAAATATGAAATGCGTAGTATACATCGTAACGATTCTAACGGTATATTTTTTGTTCGAAATAAAAATCAAAATCATTGTGAAATATGTGTGACAATTTTAAACCGTCGGATTTAAAATCTAAACATTCAATTTTAGATCACTATGATTCTGATTTTTATTTCGAACAAAAAATATACTGTTGGAATCGTTACGATATATACTACACGTTTATCATTTTTTTCAGATTTTTTTTAAAAAATTTAGTGCCCCAAATTGGGGCACTTGAGGGGTCCAGTGGTTTTACCCACTGGACGTACCCCCCAATCGCTTGTTCTCTTAATTGATACGATACACAGACAACACTTGAAATAGGGCAATGAAGGCAGCAAATCTGCCACTCAAATCCCTTACCTTTAGGGATAAAAAAAGAAAAAGGAACTAATCTCCTGAATTTCAATAGTTATCTACTGGAATAGAATCAAATAATAATTTTCTGATTTTCACTTATCTAGGAAATAAATACTAAATCAAATGAACACAAATTCCTCCTAAATATCAGAGATTCACACTAGGAAATCCACAATCTCCCTCAAAATTTAACGCAAAATTTAATGCTTTGTTTAATTATATATTTAATTAATATCTCAAATTAGTATTGTTATTTAAACAACAATAATTAATAGCACAAATTTTATTGAGATATAATTAATTACGTACAATAGTTTGGGTACGACACTAGAGCTATGCTCCAGCCTCCAGCCCTCATATTTTGATTTTTCGGGCTAGTCCGCAACTATTAACCAACGGATCGGGTTGCCCCACGAAATTGGTGGGCCGACGGGCACAATCCACCTTATACCTTTATATATACACACACACACGGGGTCTCACATGAGCTGCAGCGCAAAAAGGCGAAGGTCGCGTAACAGAGAGCTTGTCACAGAGCAAGAGTTTTTATCATCTTCTTCTCACGAGGGTAAGAATACTATTACTTCCACCCCGTTGTCTGTATTACTATATGACTATAATCTCCTCGCTGTACAAACGCAGAGTAACAACAATGTCGTTTGGTAGAAAAACGATCCCCGAGGATCTACAGATACCAATAAACGAAAGAGAGAGAGCAATATTCTACTTAGATTTGTTGAAAGCCGCCGAAGCTCGTTACATGGAGAACCCTGGGCCCGAAGTGAGTTATTTTTTCTGTTGTTTCAGGATATATGGTTTTGTTTAATTGGATGTCGATCTGGGGAAGCCTCTGTTTGGAATTAGCATCTAATTGACGACCTTGTTCCAACCGCTTCTCTTTATTCTACAGACATTGTCAAAATTTGAAGAGGCTATGATGGACCTGTCTAAACTCACAGCTAACAGCAAAGAAGCAGAACAACAGGTGCTTGCAGATAGATTAATGGTCGCCTCAAATTTGTGCACAGCCGCTGAAACTCGTTACAGGAATAAACCCGGGGCCGAAGTAGGTTCTTTTTCTGTTGTTTCCATATATATGTTTTTTTTGGGATCTCTATCCATTTGTTCCAATGGGCGTTCCCTTTTCTTTTTTTTTTAATTTGACAGAGTTTGTCAGAATGGGGGGAGGCTCTTTTGGTATTGGCTCGACAGATGAATGACATTGAATCATATCAACTTTTGCTTAGAGGTATTCTCCGGATCGGATTTATGCTGGATTGTAAATTTTGTTTGCTTAAAAGCTTCTTTTTTTTTCTTCTTCTTCTGTAATTTAATTTCTGCACAGATGCAATTAAAAAGTTAAAGGAGGCATTATTTCTTAATTCCAAAATGGCTCGAACATATTGGTTGCTGGGATTGGCTTACGAAAAATTTGCAATCTCGATCAAAGATTATGAAGAGGCTCGACCATACTTTCGATATGTTAATTACTGCTATAGTAAGGCACATGCTGAGGTATTATAATACATTCGATACTCATGTATATTATATAAAATATTGTTTTTATTTATTTATATATAATTGAATAATATTATTTCTTTCTTCCCATTATAGGATCGGGGAAATGAACATTATACCTTTTATTACAGGAATAATAACGTTGACATGGTGTGTTGTTTTCTATGCTTTCTTTTAAATTTTTCAATGACTGCATGATTTTTATTTTTCAAAATATAATGTTGTTGCTATTTCGACTTAATGTTTAGACTCCAACTGAGCACAAGAAACAGCATGAGTCTCGTTTAAAGATTATCATGGATCGCAGACGTGATTCGGGAGCAAAGGAAATACAAAAGATGGACAAGTTTGGTTGGATGGCAATTGCAAGCTGTTGGCATTATTGCTTTGGAATTTGGGCTGATTTCAAATCTCTCTTTTTTTTTAATTAATGTTGTTTAGAAGTTGATAATCACAGATCTTTGACATGGATTTATTATCTTTAAATATTTCTTAAGTATTTTGAATGAATAATTTTGATTTGCCTACCTTATATATGTTGATGTTTATGCTTGAATATGACATTACCTCTCCGACGGTTTATTTGATGTGAGCAGATAAATATGCTTAGATATACAAGGACGATAGTAAGTGAATTAATAATCTAGTTGGTCTAGTCTTAATATATTATTATTATTATTATATACCAGCTAGAGGCATAGAGAAATATGCTTCTTGTGAAATATGGAATTGACCTTCCTTCTTTTACATCTTTTAGAGTAAGAATATCAAGTCTTTCTGAAATTCTCTATAGAAAAGGAAACTCTCTTGATTCTCGGTAGTAATTCTTGTGAATATAATAGGAAACTTTTATTGATTTTGATTCAATAAAATCAGTAGTAATAATAATAGCATTAATCGATTCTCCTCTTGAACTTCTGAAAATCTTCTCCACCAATTTGTGTCTTCAAATTTGGCAAATCCTCCT
Source organism: Euonymus europaeus (assembly GCA_963580455.1). Classification (NCBI taxonomy): domain Eukaryota; kingdom Viridiplantae; phylum Streptophyta; class Magnoliopsida; order Celastrales; family Celastraceae; genus Euonymus; species Euonymus europaeus. The sequence continues at coordinate 3,831,631 of OY756964.1, forward strand.
CCATTTTCGAATCAAACGGCTACACGAGCATCTCCTCTCTCAAGACCGTAATTCCAGGGTGAATCTCATAGATGGAACTTTCTTGACTATTTGACTTCAAAGGACAAAATAAAATATTCTCTCCAATTTTGAAAACTTCCTTGAATTCGGCTCTTCCTACTTTGTAGAAGAATCAGCTGCAAGATCTCTTCTTTTCAAGGCCTAAGTTGTCTCCATTAATGTACAGATTCAGCTTCTTAAAATCAGTTCCCACGAGTCTTCTTTCCTTTATTTATTTAAATAAATGGCCAATGACCACTAAATCCCTTGAAGCATTTGATTGAAATCCACTTCATTATTGAATACAACTTAGCTTTAAACTTTTGCCAACTAGAAACTATCCGTAAATTTCAACAATCTCTACCGAATTTTACAATGGTGCTTACATATTTAGCAAGTCCTACGTCTTCCAAGACCATTCTTGGACCGCCGGATAGCTCACATTATTGGTGTCCACTTTGCCGCATGCAGGCTATGCAGCTTTAAGCAAACGGCATGAAGACACGGTATTGTCTGAGCATCAAATTCCGTATGTCACTATGTTTCAACTTTTAATTGCAGTCAATCTGGCCAGCCGATGGAAATTCTAAGAGAATGATGAAAGATGATCTTTCTGCTTCTCTTAGATATTGTACAGTTCCATTCATGATCTTTACAAGCTTCTGGCTGATGTAGAGGCCAAGACCTTCCCTTGAGACACCTTGGTGATGGTTAAACATCTGGTGAATCAAATCCTCTGGTATCCCAGGAGCTGGATGGGTGATCCTGCCATGTCAAGCCCATAATTATACTCGCCATCATATGAACAAGAGAACTTGGAAAGTCATATTCATGGCAGTACAGAACAAGAAAATGGCAGAAATTCATTTTTTCATATGCATATTATGATCGATGATCAATGGATAAAGAAATGACAATGAAGTGACTAAACAGAATAGAACCGAAAGCTTCAAACAGGGATGAGTTCAGCGATTGCTGAAGCTGAGAAGCATAATATAAATGGATGAAGTGTCTGGTCCATTCTTTTTTGCTAGCATGCTTCCTCGACTGATCTAACTTGTGCCTTGAGTGGCTTCAGATGATCTCCATGCAGTTTTTTTTTTGATAAATAGTCTCCATGCACTTGATGGCCGTATCTAGAGCTACTTATCCGCGCATAGCATCTATGCTTCTTTCTCTATTATCCTATCCTAGATTCAGATTTGCACATGAAATAAGATTAATTTAGCAGCTAATAGCATTGAATACACCTTCACGATTCATGCTTGTCATCCATTTTGCCACATGCTTGGCACTCTTTGCAGTCAATATGAGCATAGTTTGCTGTCATGCTCTTACACACTGTCGTGTTTTAGTATAAACCTCAAATGGTTTTTCTGATATGGGAACTTGCTTACAGAAATACGGCATACAGCATCCTCTACTGAACAGCATAACAGAAGCACGAAAGAAGATACTTACCAAAATTCAAGATGGGCAATGTGCACTTTGGCTCCTAGACGTTTTTTTCGGGGAATAACCGCGAGTGAAATTGATGATCCCTCAAATGCAGGGGTGAAAACGACGGCATTTATCAAAAGATCTGAAAGAACTTGCTGAAGCCTCAGATTGTCTCCATACAATTGCATTGATGACACTTCCAAAGGTAAATCACGGATGATATGAACCTGCCGCTCTTGGCTCAGAAACCTAATCTGGTTCATTGTAACCTCTAGAGTTTCTCCGAGGTTGAATTCAGTGCAATTCAGTTCCATATAGCTGCAAAAGGTATCACAAGATCAATACTAACATAACAAATTTCAGGTGTCGTGGGAAGATCAACTGGAGTATCAAGGTAAGAGAAGTAAGTAGTAACTCATATATTCAAGTCAAGTATCACATAAACTACATAAGTAAATGGCAATCCATACCAAAACTACACATCTAAAAATTCTCATTCATCATTAGGAGAACCTGCCATAACCAGCCATGCATACCAACAATTTGAAAGGAAACGATAGAAAGGAAGATGGAAACATCAGATAATAAGCATTTTCAAGAAAGAGAGATTAATATAAAACAGAAGTCAGATAGGAATGCAAAGAAAAAGAAAGTGTTTTCAGTGCGCAGGCAGCAGGACATATTTTGCTAAAAAGACAGTATTGCATGGCATACACTCAAGCTAAGGTCCTAATAGCGAAAATTAATGTAGTTGCTTCTTGATAGCCATGTAGAGGAAAAAGTTACTTGGATCACTATTCAATAATTAATCAGAACTTGATCAAAAGTTTCCACAGAAGTTTTACAGGAGATATCTATTTCAGTTTTAAAGTACATGAAACCTGCAATGTTTCAAATGCAAAATAAAAAGAGTACCCTTAAAATAGCTTCCCCCACAAGTAGTTCACAAAATCATAATATTTCGACATCCCCCGATCAAATCCAAAACACTAATAACTGAAGAAAATGCATAGAATAAGCAAGTTAAAAATTTCATACCATTCCTCAATATTCTCAATATTAGTATCATCAACAATCTTGTTTAACTGTTCTTGACACAATACACTTCTCTTAAGAAGCTGCAATTGCTCTTCGCTCAGGTCAGAAGACCCCATTAGATTCTGCATGAAAATGATCCCGTTTAAGGGCTTTTTTATTTCCCGTCGAATATATTCCAATTTATTGAGGCTTTGAGCTGCAGCATCCTCTGTCATCTTCTGTACGTGCAAAGCATATTGTAGTTGTGGACTAGCCACGTGCAAAAAGCACAAAACCCCGGTTATCCTTCCCACTGCATCAGTTCTTTTGTTTGCAGAAAGCAAAGCTTCAATGTAATTAGCATGCCGATCAAAGAACCCAAACAACAGTTTATCTGCATCCTCTCCTGAAATTACACTATTCAGTAGAATCCTGAGTTTAACTAAAGTGTCGTGATCTTTAACCCGACAACCAAAACTGTTGACTGTGAAAACCTCCCCAAAAAGCATTTTGTCCATGGCTTCTTCTCTAGCTAAACCAGACAATTTTTGCATTGCATTGCTCCACTCAAAACAACGTCCACTCTCATCAGCCATAAAAATTGGAGGAATAAGTGCAGAAGGGTTTCTCAAGATTCCAACATAATCACCTTGCATACTGGTATATTTGTCCAGTATCACCTTTTGCCCAGTAAGATCTTGTCCAATAAAGCAAATCCCTACAACATTTTCATTTAACCCTCGACTACAACATGCACTAACCACCAAAATTATAGGACCAGTGTTTTTTCGAGGACCAAATGTTTTGAGTTTGATTTTGATGTCTCTCTCTTCAATGCCTGCCATTGTAATAGCAAAATGGAATTAGATGTAAGCACAAAAATTCTTGACAAAATAAAAAAGAGAAGAAAAATGGCAGGAAACGGTCCAAATTTGTAGGAGATGAAAAATCAGAAACTTGGTCAATTGAAAAATTAATAGAAGACAAAATATATCTACACTAAAACAATTAACTCAGTCGACAATGGATATAGATTGGATAATCACTTATCTGGCTATTTAGACCTTACTCCAGCTATAAAACCTCACTGGGAACAAACTCCCCCACAGAGACCAGTCCATGAGGAAACTAAAACATTTTGGCCACAGGTACTAGTTCAGAAACATTAAAACACGTCTATGATTATCAGTAGAATAGACACAGCTAGCCAATTATACCTATATGTAATTCATATTGTCAAGATCAAAAGATTGTATCACCTTGCAGAGCTAATGAGATCATGTTCCTAACCGAGTCAAGTGAATCGCCCTCAACAAGTTTGACCAATGGCATGCCAATAGCTTGCTCAACAGTCAGACCAGTAAGTTCAGCTACTTTCATATTCCACCCATTTACAGTTCCCACATCATCGACAGCCAAGATGGGGACAGCAGCTGTATCAATAAGGCGAACCAGTTCATCAGTGACCACACGAAGTTCATGGATCTTCTGAATATTGTCATCAACTGATGGAACGTTCACAATCGTCTTTGAATTATCCATTACCTCATCTTGCAAGGATCCTCTCAATATCAACTGCAAGGAATGAATGGCATCCATCTCCACATCTTCCCAAGGTAGGCTACGTTGCTTAACAACCTCTAGAAAAGCCTTGAATGATGATCTGGGGTGCATCCTTCTTCTGTCATCCTTGTCATCAGGATCATGCTTAGCTCCACCCCACTTCATTTCTTTTGCAGTATGGGATCGAAACCAAAAGAGGAAATCTTTTGAAGTAATCTTAACAGCAGCCATCCCACACACAGCTTCACCTAGAATTGAAGCATCTGGATAACCAGCTTCCATAAGGCTGTCAGTACTTAAGCCTGTACTTTCACTGTGGTACTCAAGAAGCCATTCAGAAATTTCTTTAATCTGTGTCTCTGTAGGAGTAACCCCAAGTAACCAAAATTTGTTTCTGTAATAAAGCACAGCTCCGTCGCACTTTACAAGATCCATCACATTAGGGGATTGAGTAAGAATTCCCACTGGAGCATCTCTAAGGAGCATGTCACAGAGCACAGTTTGAGTTCGTAAAATATGTTTTTCCTTCAGTTGTGTTGCTAGCTCAACTTCCTTATTGATCTGTACACCAAAGATTTGGATCAAGAACTCACAGGCATATCTCAAAGGAAATGGAACAAACCTTGGGGTTCTGTGATGGCAAACTACCAAGCCCCACAATTTCCTTCCCTTCTGTTGATCACTGTTTGCCTCATCGTCATCCTCATTGATTATCACAGACATCACGAGGGATGCAATCGAGCCCATATTTGCCATGTACTGTGCATGACATCCATGGGGAGATCTCAACGTGGATCCACAAAGACTTAATGGCTGAGCCAATCTACTTTCCTGCAGCACTTTGACTGGCGGTGCCAAACAATCACAAATCATCCTAACCTTATTTTTCATGAAAAGAAATCTTGACGCTTGTGGTATATCCGTAGCTGGGTAATGCAAGCCTATATAAGGTTCCAAGTCAGGTCTGCAACACTCCGCAACAACTTCCCCATGATCATCATTGTGAAATCTATACACCATTACCCGATCATAACCTGTCAATTCACTAAATTCTTTAACTAAAACATCACATATCAGTAACATATTGCCACTTGGCAGGGACTGCAATCTGGATATGGCTTTGGCTGCTAGCTTGTAGGACTTCAGTGCCCCAGCTGCCGTAATTGGTACATCAGCAGGATTCACAGGTTCCAAATCTATGACCAACCCCATATCAATTCTATGCAAAATTGCATAAAAGGGCTTACCTGAGGTTCTACAGTGAAGTAATATCGGGTTGAGAAAATTAACTTCCCCGAAATTGGCAGCTTTCTGCAAAGCACCAGCACCTGGGGATCTGAAGAGTGTTCGTGCATCAGTTCCAAAAGTGAGCGCATCTTGCTGCTCAATGCTTGGAACAGCATGAGGGGCTATGTCTAACTCTAACATTTCTAGGGCATTCTCACTGTAGGCAAGAACCTTGAAGTTTTGCTCATCCACAGCAATCATGCAACCAAAGGGTTGAATAAGGCTTCCTCTCTGCATCTTGTGGAGGTAAGCTGATACTGAGGAAGAGGGAACATTGCTGGTTGAACTTGAGACGTTGAAATCAACTGAAGTTAAACGTTCGGATTCTTCAAAATTCCCATCTAGTTTTGCATCAGTCGGTGTCTGTTCAATTAAGCGATCATTTCGCTTGGACCGAGCAGAACTGCTCCTCGAACAATTAGTCCTAGTTGTGGACCTTGATGACATCTCTCCACCTTCCTTCCTCTGCATCACTTTTCCTTCAATACTATCTTCTCTCATCAAGCCCAACCCAGGTCAACGGTCCAAACCCTCCAACTGGAATCCCCATGCTTGTTCTCCCAACAGAACAAACAATAATTTCCCAAGATAAACATCATCAAATGCAAAACCCTAATCAAATTAGCCAATCTTTCAAAAAGAAATCAACAGTCCCAGGAATCATGATGAAAGTTAAGCGCGTGAATTTAACTATTCTAGACCCAAAAAGCAACAACTTCACCTTTTTTCCAACCCAATGAACCTACAAAAAGCTTCAACTTCCATGATTTCAATCCACAACCAAGAAGCCCATAAAAAAGATGCAATCTGTCATCAGAAATGGATTATCCTACAGCATATCCGAAGTGGTTTCTCCGGTACTATCCCTCAAAACCCACAACCCAGAAGCTGCCTAAAATTTATTCAAATAAATGAACTCTTAGTTCAAACTTCAAAGCCGAGAAGCTTTCGTACATGTAGACAGAGCACAAATTGCGATGCCAAGACAGCAGTACAGCAAAAAGATTTCCAGAAGATAATCATAAAACAATAAAACACAACTACGCCACACTTACGTACTCAAGACGATGAGAGAGAGAGAAGGGTTCGAGTCAAGAATTGCAGTTGCAGGGCATGGATCACCACCACGTGAAACTGACCCACTTCCTTTGGGTTTCCATGAATCCAGAACCTGCCAGTGCCAGCTCTAGTGTTTTCTTTCCCATTTTTCCTCTCACCCGTGACGAGATCCACATGGATTTAATCATCTTCGCCTTTTTGCGGGGCTGAAAAGGGCCGCCATTTTTTGTTTGTTAGTTTAATACCTGAACTGGATCACCTTATGATTAGTTATGGAAACCAGAATTGGTTTTGGTATCAGTCTATCAGAGAACTGATTAGTGTGCGTTTTTTTTTTCCAGAAAAAACCGTCGACACTAATCGGTTAATATTCTTTCATGATTGCTTGTTTGTCCTCACTCTGTATTTTTTTTCCTCCTTCTGGGTATGGAAAGTCGTAATCCTACTTTTGAGTTTTGGCTCAATTCAGAAAATAGCATCTTTTTGGGAATATATTTTCTTATGATTTAAAAACATATGCTCCATCTATCTAGCACTAATTAAGGAAAAGATGGTTGATTAAGGCAAAATTAACATGCCAAATACAATTTAGTTGTTTTGTTCAAGCTTTAAGGCTCAGACTTTGAATAAAATTGCCCAATATGCTAGTGGCTCAAACTCAAACTTATTTTTCAGGCCTGCCTGTACACATTTTACTCCAGAGTGAAGAATGCATAAATTTAAAAGACAAACATGTATAGACAGAATTGGCTCAAGCCCGAGTATTGGGGTATTCACTTTTTTTCTTTAGAGAGTCTTGTCGTGGCCGGAATCTGTCACACCACAAAGCGCTGTCGGTGAGTCAAGTTGTTTGAGAATGGAGTCTCAAATCATCGGACGATAAATTTCGTCCAAAGCTAAATACGGGCGAGAGATTAATAGAAAAGATGAAAAAGATTTTAAAAAGAGTCAAAAATGTGAATGACAAGATAATTTTTTGAAATAAAACTATGAAGAGAGGGTAGAAACGTCCATAGAAATTCTTCATAGCGGAAAAAACCTCGAATGAAAAACGCAATCCACATGGACATACATGGTTTAGATAAGGTTGGTGTAGCCATTACATATATCAGTGCCACCACAACCATATCCGAATCTATTGACAGTCACATACGTACAACCATGTATGTATGCGACTGTCAAGGCATGGCAGGCAGAGAGATCATTTAGGTACAGTGAAAATGGCAGCACGGGTGTCTCTCTCTTCTCCTCTAACCAACCAAATTCCAGTCATGTCAAAGCCAAAATCCCCATCTCTTCTGCCACACAATCTCAGTTCACCAAAGACAAGGCCATCTCAATTCAGATTCCATGCAAACTTAGGTAAGCAAATCATTCTGGTTTTATCTTCAATTTTTGATATTTATGTTTGATTTGGTGTATCATAGGAGGTGGAGATGGAGAGATCAAGCCAAAGGGGAAAAGGAAATTTATAACTAGAGAAGAAGAACCAGAACAGTAAGCAATATTCATTCAGTCTTGTTCCTCTATATTTTACACCAAAAAAATAAAATAAAGTCATGATCAAGTAATGAATAACCGTAAGTGCAGATATTGGCAAACAGCAGGAGAAAGAGAAGGAGAGAATCCCATGAAGACACCTCTCCCTTACATTATCATATTTGGTATGTCAACCCCTTTTGTCATTTTAGCCATAGCCTTTGCTAATGGTTGGGTTAAGGTACCAGTCAGATGAATAATTATTTGTGTAACATTGCAACCCAGAGTACCATAAACTGACTCAGTTTTCCTTGTTTTTTTTTATTTGTTTCATTGTCTGGTACTAGTAGTCTAGTGAGTATATGTTCATAAATTCTTGCTTTGGATATCTTGTATCTGAAGCAATAAAAACTTGTTCTGCTTTGTGCAATGTTCTACTTCCATAGAACATGCTTGATGAATGACATATCACAAGTTCGAATTCTTCGATACAATCCTCCTGGGTGTTTGGTTGGCGAGGGTTCGAGAGCGTTCTAATAAAATTAACATCAAATTTCTATAGGAATGTTTTCAAACCGTTCCGACGCCGGTAAACGCCCTGCCAAGCATACCCTAAATAGATAGCCAGATTGCAGAGTTTTCACTTAAAAGACAAAGTAAAGTTCAAGGAATATCAAGCAAAATATCCAATAAACTCTACGTAAGATAAAACGAGTGCAAATGATGAAAAGAGATTAGTTAGTCATCTGCAGAGTCACAAAAAATACCAATATCTGCAATGAACTATCATCTTCTACTTGAATTCTCAATGATATAGAGGCTCAAACAATGCAACACCTGCAATAAAGTATTTACAATTGTATAATTTTATATAAATAGTTGCTGCAAGTGCAAGTTACCCCAAAAGGTCAACTCTTTTTCCTGCGCCAATTCTAGAAAATAATGTACTCATCAGTCTGACAATTTTTCTCTGATAAAACTAATCTAATCCTAAAGTCTACAAGCGCAGGAAAAAAATCATCACCGAGGAGGTTTGAATAGAACTACAGTCACATATTTGTTACGGAAGCGATGTGTTGAGCTGAAAGCTACAGGCTGATTGTCTTGATTGTTTTCAATATAGAGATGATTCAATACAGCATGATTAGGTCTTGGCAGAGACTGGTGACAGACCATAGCAGGCGATGGCTCGATTATCGGTGCTTTTAGCAGCTGCGGAGGCAAATCTGGCGGAGCCTTACTGAAGTCTTCGTTTAAGGATTCGTTGTCATAGCTTGATTCTGGGGAAGGAGGAGATTTAAACTCTGAGAGATTCTCCGGAGCATCTGGAACAGTGTCCTATAAAACAAAATGGAAGTGTTCAACTGAGTGAACTCGCACGATACCACTATAACAGTTATATGACGCTTAATCTGATGAACAAATGATCAATTTGGCTAAGTATTGATGAATTCCTCATGAAATAACTGAAGTTTGATTAAAGAGAAGATAAACTCGAAGTGAACCACCAAAAAATTCCTACCGTGCATAATACATAAGGAAGCTATGTTATATGAACATGATCTCCACATCAACTTTCAGTTTTTGAAAGCAAAAACATGGAAACACAATAGTTGAAATTTACATGCTAGGAGAAAACAATAGATAGCAATATTTTTCTCCCTGCATGAAAAGAGAGCACAAAGCAGAAGATTTATGTGTGAATTTCGCCGAAATGTGCAAAAAAGGGAGATAATCAGCAGAATTAGGCACTAAATGCCAATAACATGTAGAGAATATATGGTTCAGAAACAACTGATGGCACATTTGATCCCGTTACTAGAAGACTCAAATCTCTCATGGAATCCTAATGGATGGTGAAAGGACGAGAACCTGCTGGCATCGATACCGCCTTTAGGGACTGACTTATTAATTAGCCGTCATCACTCTATGTTTTCTGTCTCTTCAAATAAACAAATTTCGAACTTAAGGAGTCTGGAAAAATAAAGACAAATTGGGTCCACTCATAATGTACCTTAAGCATTGCTATGCTCAAGCTATAGTAGTGCAGTCAAATTCTGTCTGACTGTCACTTACCCCATGGCTAGATCAAGAACATAACATGCTCATGTGTGCATGGACAGACAAATACAACTACAATTTGTAGAAGCATCAATAGAACAAGTATAAGCGGTTCTGAGCATCTACCAGAACCAAATGGGAAATCAAAGGGAACTTATTATGATAACATGATTACTAGTTCATTCTTGACATACAGAGCAGCTGGGGATTTTTTGGAGTTAAAATTCATCATTAGGAGCCACAATGACAATGAGCAGCACACATAAGACTCTGAATGCATGTCTCAGTCAAACATAGATAACTCTTCGAAAAGAATTATGGGACCTGTCATATTTGACAAATAAAAAGCTCTCACGAAGTCCCACAATTATTATTCATTTCCTTATATTTCCAGGTACCATTGTTTGAAAATTCGAACTGAGGCGCCTCGCTCTATTCACCGAGTCGGTAAAATGGCCTCATATCGGAAAGTGGTCAAAATCGCCTCAGTCAACGAGGCGGCCGCCTTGAGGCCCGCCTCCGCTCGAGGCGGTCAGAGGCGTTGATCAGGTGATGAAAGAATAAAAAAAGAACAAAAACTAATGAAACCTGTCCTCAGTCCTCACTTCCATAAAACCCAAGCCCTCGCCAGAAGCTTGCGCAGGCGCTCCCTCGTCAGAAGCTCAAGCGCGACCTCACTAGCAGGGTCGCAACCTCGCCAGAAGTTCACGCACTACCTCGCCACTCGCCAGCAGCTCGTGCGCGACCCTCGCCAGCAACCTGCGCCGTGACCAGCAGCTCCCGCGACCCTCGCCAGCAGCCCCACGCCCTTGGTAATGCTGCAACCCCATTTTTAAAACAAAATTGTTTGGATACAGCTCTGACTCGGTTGGATTCGGGGCTGGCATTCTCATGGGCTGTTTTTATGATTATTAGAGATATGTTTTTCTTAAGACATTCTATATTTCTATCTAATGGATGATTATCTGTGATGTTTTCATGAACATTTTCAAAGTTATGATTCTTTGATGCTTTTATATGTTGAAAATCCTCTCTTTTTTTGAGTTTGGAATGAGGCGACCGCCTTGATCGCCTTGAGGCTACCGCCTCGAATCGCCTTTCGCTTTTTAAAACCTTGCCAGGTACACTTTGACTGTTTAGACTTTGGACAGTGTATCATCAAAATCCTTCATTCCAAACAGCAGCTTCAAGATTCCACGCAATAAATCAATTTGGATCTGCTACATGGATTCTCTTACAGCATTCATTTTTTATTTAGAGCTATACTCTCTGCTAATCCTTTAAAGTCTATATCATTTTTATGACTTTCATCCGTGTCATTTTAGGTTTAGACTTCCACGATATGCTATTCGCCCATATTTTTGGGACAAACAACTAGCTCTGTGAAATTTGTACCTGTGGTCATATAAATTGAAATAGATTAGGGTTTAGGGTTAGTTATCTTGAAGTGTTTGTCTGAAAAACTGTTTCATCTTTTACCAGAATAATGCCTAGGGTAACTAACTCTTCTACAGAGCCCATGTGCCAATTCTATTCCGTCCTTTTCATCTTAGAACTTTAAAACACCAACAATGCCAATAAAATTTCATAATGTACATTCAAACCTCCACGTGTACATCAAGTATTCTTGAATAGAAGTTTTGGCATTTACTTGTCAAGATTGAGTATTATAATGAACAAGATGCATGACCTTCAATTTGAAAGGAAACAAAACAAAATAAAATAAAATGCAATGGTATTAATGCTTTTGGGATTACAGTAATCTATTCACATTTCACTTCCGGATGCGTGCACATCTCCCCCTTATAAGCATCATATTTCCAAAGAAAAGATGCTGCATACTTGCATAGCTATTCAAAAATAAACCTGATACTACAACGACATACATTCTTTATGCAAATTTTTGAAGTTGAGGCAAACCTGTTCGTCATAGAATATAGTTAAATTAAAGCCAAATAACAAAAGACGGAAGCTCTTATAGTGCATAGCCAATGTTTTTTACCATATCAATTAACAATTTAACATAACCGAACGGATAAAAAACGTAAATATAATCTAAAGACAGTATTCCTCCAAATAAGGTATAAACAGCTAACAAACACAATATTTCAGGAAAAAAAGAGGAAGATAATCTCATTTACAGGAAGATATAAATTACCTGCACATCCAAAATATTGAAAGCAGCGCCCGAAACATCACGTTCCCATGGTAAATCTGGAGCATACCTAAATTGTTCATCCACGATGAAACGGTAGTGATAAACACCCGATGGAAGCTTCTTCAGAATTATGAAATCTTGGCCTGATCTACACAAGGGCTCCCTGATTACAAGGAAGGAAAGTTTTCCTCGTTATATGGTGTTTGCTAGTGAAATTATCAAACTCAAGCCAAAACTTTATGAAAATGTTAAAGAGTACCTTCTTTCCCATTTGTCCCAGGATCCAATGACAGCTACTTGGTTGCCACCAAAACTCCATGTTATCTTCACTATACTCGGTTTTTCATCAATATCATCATCGAAATACACTGTGTGTTGCAGTGCCGTATAGTTTGACCTATGCCTTGGTTCACCAACTCTTGGTATGCCAACCGTAGGGACCTGGACATTGATATGTGAAAGAAATACTGAGCATCATATACATGTTTGTGCCTATACACTGCACACCAAAACTTTAAGAAAGTTTGGCCAAAAGTGCAGTCATTCACAGTCCCAACTTGACATAGATATGAACCCAATGAGGGAAGCACTTTCTTCTTTACACATCGCATACTGATATGCTACTCATGGTCATTTTACTTATCATCCGTTTATATATCCAAAATTCTATGGTACTTTTTTCCCTTTTAATGATATATTTGAAAAGACAAGCTGCAACTTGAAAAGAAGGTATAGTGCCACAAGTTAAATAGTCAATGGTCCAATAAAACCTTCACTGACTGACATAGTTTCCCTTACAAAAATAATTTCCCAGGAGGAAATTTTTGAATTGATAATCTTAAAACATTACTAATCCGCAGTTGAACAACTCAAATAAAATTAACCAAATACTGATGTACAAGAACTCTCCAAACTTGATCAGTTTATAAAATGTAACAAATCCATGCATGACATAGCAGTCCAACAAAAACCTAACTCAAAAAAAAAATAGAGTATAATATAGAACAAACATGATCTAAACCTCTAAATTCCCAAATCAAATTGCTTCTAACATTCAATAGAAAAATCAGAAAACATAGAGAAGAAATTGGACTGACCTGTGGAGTCGCCATGAGTGTCGGCTGAAACCCAATGGGACCATACGGAAGGGATTGAAAGATTGGCTGTGGATACATACCCACCACAGAATTGGCTGTATGCTCTCCATCGTGCACAAACTCCATATCCTGCTGACCGTTCTCTTCATCTTTCACCACCGAAGGGCCTTCTCCATCTTTTCTACAACTAGCATTGCCCATCACTGATACTTTGAAGCAAAACCCAGTTACAATCTTAGATTTTACTCATCAAAAGATCAAAACTTTATCGAAAGACGCAAGGGAAGAAAGAAGAAAAAAAAATCATTGGCCATAAAGTAACACACACACAAAAAAAAAAAGAAGCCCCAATGAATGATGAAATGAAGCCGACCCATAGAATAAAAAAACCAAAATAGAGGAATTTGTGGGGTTCAGAGACATACATACCCATCACTGCAAGGCAATCGCGGGAGGCAAGAGAAAGCGAGAGGAGAGAGTTAATTCATGAGAAAGCAACACAAATTTTCTCCTCTTTTTCCTCTCTTTTCAATTATTAGTGTTTTGTAGTTGATTGATTCACGTTTATATATTGTTAATGGAAAGCGCAATTTGTCCTCTCCCACTCTCAGTCCCTCTCTTTTTCTCTCTAAAATCATTTACTTAAAATTATAAAAAAGGAATTTTAATTCTGCAATGAGCTCTGAAGACGAAGATCCCTGTGGTTGTGGTTGTGGACTCATCATTATTTGTTTGAAAAGGACACTAGTTGGGCAAGACCTAAAGTACTCTACTTCTGCAGAAGTCAAAGTCCGTCAACGTTCAATAACCTACAACGTTTAGCCAATAGAAATCAGCCATGTCATCATCTTACATTTACTGATCTGTCTAGCTTCGAAAGAGTAGGGTTTACTAAAATGTCTCACACGTTTTGTATTTGTCAAGACTTAAAAAAAAAAAAAAAAAAACCTAGGCTAAAACACAAAAATATTTTTTCAAGTTTTAAAAAAAAAATCTTGCACCCCAAGAGATTAATTAGGTCATATTTTAAATGCACATAAGAGAATTTTCATATATATATATATATATAATAGTAATGATGTAACTTTACGAAGAATATGATGCTTCAAAAATAGAGAATCACTTTGATATCGAATGGAGACCACCATGTGAGAGGAGATCTTGAGAAGTTCCACCACCATAGCTATACATAGGTTACCTCTTTTTTTCCTCCCTTTTCATGTGAATTTGTATTACATTAATAATCAATCCTAGCCTTCCTTTTCTAATATTGCTCTACTAAAAAATTAGAGGGCATTTTGAAGCATGTGCGTTTCATGTGTAGTAGTTCTATTTAGCTAAAATATGTGATTTTTTTAGGCATGCTTGGCGAACATTACCCACCATAATCCCGCATAGCTCGGTGAGGAGCCATAAGTTATAGTTACACAAATTAAATTTATGTATCTCTTGATATTGTCATGGTTTTAGGCATGTGACATATTATGTCGTTGAATCTCATCTTACAAACACTTGGTAAAAACTTCCACGTCGAAAAGATTTGGAAGGTATGTGTGCTATTTATTAGTGCAAAAGCTCACTCTTATTCACAATAACACATTTTCTCTTGTGAGGTACGTGCTCTTTATTAGAGCAAAAGTCTACTCCCACTCACAATAAAACATTTTTCCTTATTGATGTTATATGTATCGGAGTGTGGTAATTACAACACACTTTGAAGCGATATGTCTCTTGTGTGTTTCCTTTTCCTACCATCACTATATTAAATAAAATTAAAAGCAAGGAAAGTAGGATCAGGTGAGCGAGAGAGAGATGACCAATTATGCCCCTGTTTGTTTTAGAGTATACGCTAGTGTATACTCTGTCACCCATACTCTCAGACACTCTCAATTTTTATACTTTACGAGATTTTATATTCTATGAAACATACTCTGATTCAAATGGAATGTGAGGTTGGTAGGTAAATATTGACGTGACATTGGTGAAATGGTGACACTGATGACTAAACTAGAAAAGAATCTACCATGGTCAGCTTGATGTGCCCATTATTCTATTAGGCAGTACAAGCCCAATAGGGCCCATTCCATAATGGGCTTAGCTCGGTGTCCATATTAGGCTGTTCCAGCCTTCCAGGTACAACAGGTTCATAGTTTATTATTATTTTTCTTCAAACTCCACCACATCAATTCTGATTTTTGTCAACTTGAATTAATTCTATATATTTGGATATTTTGAATTCAGATGACGTACGCTTTAGTATTTGATCAGCTTAGTTATTTAAGCAAATCAAATAAATTATAATTACAACAATATTTTTCATAAAAAAATATTGAGAATCGCATATTTATTAAATGATAGACTATATTTCATTTTTGTCACAAAATGTTTAAAAATTTAAGGTTAATAACTTAAAATTAAAATTTATTCCATTTTCATAACTCGGACCGACTTCCCGTGGACAGTCAAAACGTATTTAACTCTTATTGGCAGGTGAAGAAGTTTGATCGAACAATTTGAGATGGTCCCCCTCCCAATCTCATGGATCCATGCAGTTTCACAACTCTAAACATTCCCCAATTCTTACTCCACGACGTTTGCTTGGATTTCCAAAATGCGTATAATAATAATAATAATAATTTATCAGCAATCACTTCCTGACAGGTGACAACATATATTGCTCAAATTAATACTCAATCTATCTCATTTTAGTTGTCCGTCTTTCTATTTTTAATTATGCCAAAATTAGTTTCGTTTTATTTCATTAATTAATAATTTTATTAATATATACCAAAATTTCTCTGGTTAAGGAGTAACATGTTGGATTCCCACCATATCATTCTAAATACATAAAAGCAAAATTGGAATATGGTGATTATTTGGAGTATATTTTTATTTTTCGTTATTATTACTATTTTTATCTTACAAAATGTGAATATTGGCTTGCTTCCTAGAAGGGTGCTGTTTCCAATTCCAATTGCACATTGTTCTCTGTTCATCCAAACAAAAATTAATTAATTGGGTGATAAAGTAGTGCATTTTGTGTTTAAAGCATTCATCTCTTAGGGGATGTTAATTAAAACTGATATGCCATACCATATACATTTATACAGAGCAGATTTCATGCATTATTTCAATTTGGTGATAACTCGCTTCTTTAATTGCATTTTTACTACTTAATTAATTATAATTAGGGTGTGGAGAACAACTAATCTTGCTAGGTAGCTGCTAGGGAGAGGAGACACATTCATTATTTTAAAAGCATTCTTGAATATATCCGAACAACCCAAATAAAAGTTATTACATGCAATCATAATAAAATCTACCTGAGATATCTTTAGAGGATTTCTTTAGATGGGTTGATTGTCATTTTTTCCCGGAACTTGGATGAAGAAGCTTCAGGTAAGGTTCTGATGTTATTAGGGTTCTTGGCTTCTTGTGTGCACAAAAGAGAGTATTTTTTGTTATTTTCATCGAAGTTGGAGTGAATGCTTGCTGTGCCATGTGTTGAGCTCAGATTTCTGCACATGGCTTCTCTCATTTCAAAGCTCTGAGACTCTAAATCAGTACAGCAAAGCCAGTGGGGGGGTGGGGGATTTGGGTTTTTCAAGAGAATCGGTTGCAGAGTAAGACAAAACTGATTGGGTTTTACAGGAATTTTTATTGAAGAGCAATAAGCAGGCACTTGGGAGATGTGATGTCATGTGAGTCTCAGATTTGCGAGAGGGAAAAAAAAAAACCAAACCAACCCAATTGGTCTAATTGTGTAGAAAGATTGTAACTTTTTCATTCAATTCTTTATTGGCTGTCTATTTGCACAACCAGTCCAGGTATTATCTGTTAATCTTCAAATTTCCACCACAGATAACAGATCCATTCCTCTTCTGTTCATGCCTCTATATATGATTCGACGAGTCTCTGGCTCTCTGCCCAAATCCTTACCTGTCAAACTTTCCTTCTCTGGCTGTATGTCTGCAGTAGCGGTGGAGCTGGAGATTGTAATTTTGTGCCTTTTTCTAAAAACTTGTGTTGAGAATCCAATTATGAGCTCTGCTTTGTGTTTGTACAAATACCCACTATCATGTTTAATATTTCTTCTCCCTCCATTGCTCATTTTCACTGGTTTTTTGGGATTTGGGTTCTTGTCCGTCCTCACTGCATCTGTGGTAGTGATTGTATCATCTTTAATCTTCACATTCACAAAGCAAAAACAAGGCTCTGTGGATGAATTAGAAGAGACTTTAAGGTCTGGCTATGGCCAAAGTTTGCCTCATAAAGAAGAAAGAGCAGACAGAGTAGCACAGAGTACTCAAAGTGAACCGATCAAAGGAGGAGAAGCTCGAGAGAATGAAGTGCAGACTGAAAGTGGGTCTGATGCAGACAAAAAGGAAGAAGATGAAGAAGTAGTTGAGTGTGTATACAGAACATCAACAAGTGAAGATTCTGAAGTGGGGTGGATATTTCAAGACAACTTGGATTGGTCTGATGAGGATAGTCTCATTGAAATTGCTCTTCCGACTGGTCAATATGTTGGAGAAAACAAAGTTCCCAAGTTGGATCGCAAAATTCCTGGTTTTACGGCAGAGTCAATGTTGAAGCAACAATGTCTGGTGGAGCTTTTAGCAGAATTTAATGACATGAATGAGGAAGATAACTTAATTGAAATCGACATATCCATGGGGTCCATCAAGTGTTCAAGGTTTGAGATTGAAGCTTGAAGATCATGACTCGTTTTATCTTCTGTCTCAAATGGTTGTTGTTTTCACTATTTAAAGTTTTTGATCCTTGGTGGATTTGGTGTTTCTTAGGGGTATACTGTAGACTACTGCTGTTTATTCTTGTTAATGAAATGTAAAGCTTCTTCTCCATCTTTTGATCACCATACATAGGATACCCAATAAAGCAATTCTATATTTTTTTTTACTTATCCTTTATAACAGAGAATAACATCATACAATTTTATATTTTAGTCATCCGTCAAATATGGATGCACAAAAATTATCCAACGACAAACTAAGTTGAGTCAAAGACTAATGCATGGCCACAAAAGTATTACTTTAAGTGAGAATCGAATTCAGGATTTTTTTTTTTTTAAATCAGTATTATTAGATTCACAGCGGAACCATCATCCAAGTAAAAAAGTCATTGGTGCACATCAAAGTATTAAAAAGTTTTCAAAGGCTTCAATTGAAGTAATTCCATTCCATCGTTCTCTTCCTTTTTTCTTTTGCCCTTTCCATTCTACGTTATCCTATCCTAAACATGTTGTGGGCCATAGTGTGGGGGACCACTAAAATTGTGATTCATGATCCATAATTAATTAATATTTAAAAAACTTTGACTATATATGAATATTTGATGCACTATGTTAAAACTTTAATAAGGTAGTCCAAAGTCCAAGCCAACATTTCTTGGATCTGAAAATGGCCCAAGATATGAAGTTGTTGGCCCAGCCCAATATCAGTAACCAGTAACCACAAAGCTCATGCTATCATCATCGATCGATAAAATTGGGTCCAGTCGAGCGTGATGGCGCTGATCAATGCGCCAGCGGCCTCAAGATTCTAAAAGAATACTCCACAACGTGTCAAGCGCTATTCCGTCAGATTCAGGGACCTACCCCCAATATCCAACGCTCATACTAACCCCACGTTTTCCCACTCTTATCGGAAAACTAACGGCATATATCCGCCCACGTGTCTTGCGCGATGCCATAAAATCCCCTCGATCCAACGGACCCCAACACCTCTCATTCTCCGTCTTCCTATCCCCCTTCAATCCCCTCCGTTGTTCCAGGCGGCGGAGGCCCCCTGAATTCCCACTTCTGCCCCTTACTTTCCC
Organism: Euonymus europaeus; assembly: GCA_963580455.1. Taxonomy (NCBI): domain Eukaryota; kingdom Viridiplantae; phylum Streptophyta; class Magnoliopsida; order Celastrales; family Celastraceae; genus Euonymus; species Euonymus europaeus. The sequence goes on from OY756964.1 coordinate 3,850,669, forward strand.
GCTCAGTCTCGAAATCCCCTCTTACAATTTACTGATTCGTCTGACTGTGATTGAGATCAACTGTTGACTAAATTGATTGGATCGACTTTGGTTTCCGGTTATGGCGGATTCCGATAATGAATCCGGAGGAGGCCACAGCAGTGCCGCACACGGAGACTTGTCGGCTCGTGAGCAGGACAGGTTCCTTCCGATAGCGAACGTGAGTAGGATCATGAAGAAAGCACTCCCGGCCAACGCCAAGATCTCCAAGGACGCAAAGGAGACAGTCCAGGAGTGTGTCTCGGAGTTCATCAGCTTCATCACCGGAGAGGCCTCGGATAAGTGCCAGCGCGAAAAACGGAAGACAATCAACGGAGACGATCTGCTCTGGGCCATGACCACACTTGGTTTCGAGGAATATGTGGAGCCCCTGAAGATATACCTCCAGAAGTACAGAGAGATGGAAGGTGAGAAGACTTCTATGGGACAGCCGGGTGAGAAAGATGGCGGTGGTAGTGGTTCTGGTGGTGGAGGATCGAGCACTGGTGGTGGCGGTGGAGTCAATTCGAGTGGCGGGGGAGGTAGCATGTACGGTGGGATGATGATGATGGGACATCATCAGGGACACATGTACGGCTCTGGTGCATTTCATCGTCAGGTAACTGCAGGGAAAAGCGGGTCAGGTGGTGGATCTGTAAGGTGAAGGTGTATTATAGATGTTTAGTTTGTTAATTCGGGATGGGGTCTTACAGGTTTAAGGAGAGAAGGTATCTGATATTAGAAGTATGACCATAACATATGTAGCCACGATGACGATGAAGATGAAGAAGACTTAAGACAGGATATGTATCATAAGGATTTAGGAATGTAGAGAGGTTGCTGTTATATGTTTTCTTGTCCCTGTTTTTTTCTAAATAAATGATAGTGATCAGAAGGTGATATAGTTGTTTTCAGTGCTAATTTTGGCAAGTTTAATGTAGTAATTAGACTACTGTTGAAGTTCCCATTGAGTTGGAATAGTAGTTGGACTGACCGCTTTCAATTCTGACAGATTTTGAGGAAATGTGGAGAGTTTCTTTGTTTGGACTGGGGCATGTTCTTTTTCAGGGGAAAAGGAGGATTTATGTCCCAAAGCTTGCAAGTTTGCCAAGTGTCTGTCTCTCTGAATGTCTCAAACGTAGTGCAATTCCGTGTAATTTTCTAAACTTGAGCTCTATGTGGTGGATTTCTGCCTCCTACATGTTTAGTCAATTTTTGCTGCTGAAGTGTGTGCAGCATTTGGGCATCAATAACTCAATGAGACTGAGAGTCTGAGAGTCCAACAATAAAACTAAGCATGCAGTGTGGGGAGCCTTTACTTTACCTTAGGGCTAATGAGTCTCCTCCAGGCAGAAAATTCTCCAGAGATTGGTGAAAGCTAGTGCTTGTGTAATCCAAGAACAACCTGCCCATTCATGATGGTCTTGAAGGAAGGGAGTGCACCTACTTCTTATTGGATCTTTTTGCCTCCACAAGTCTCAAATACACACACATATACACACAAGATTTCTTATATGCGGATTTAAAGTGCGGACTCTCAATTTAAGTAGACAAATGAGACCCAAATCAGTGGATCTCACTTGTTATTTCACTTTTCAGCACTCACGAAAAGCGGTATGTATTTTAAGTCGCAGATCTTTTTAAATAGAACGATTTTATTCGTGACTCAATCATTCAATCTCAATCTTGTTCGGCATCTTTAATTTTTCGAGTTTCAAGTATTATTTAACTGGTGTTGTTTTCAACAGTCTTTTATCCCTAAAACAACTTTGTTTGTACAAATTTAACTCGTTAATGTTGGTCAAAATAAAGTAATGATTCTCCCACGTTTGTTTACCAAACCAGGCCAGCATTGTCTTCCACGCAATTATACTCGCCACTTCTCTTTTGAGTCTTTTCCAATGACCGCGGTTACGAAATGAGCGACTGTTGAAATGCAGAATAGTAGCACTGTCGGTCGGTGCATCAACTGATGTGATATCAAGAATTGCCAGTGAAGAAGAAAAGCATAGGCCTCTTTGTTCCGCACTTGCACAGTTGTTGCGGTGTGTTGACTTGAAAAGGAGTCTTTATCTGCTCGTTCCCAATTCCTGATGGTCCAAGTCTTTGTCATACGTGATATCCCTTTTTGGCCGATTGCTCTCTTTTGATAAACAAGAAAAATGTCAAGTGTAATCTTGTTTTTGATAATTGTTTTGAAAAAAGTTTCTAAAGGCAATTGATATTCTAGTTTTGTGATCCAACAAAGAGAGGAATTGTTCTTCTCAAATCAAGAGCAAAAGGTGAAGGATTGTCAAGAACTCGTTTTCTTCAATCTCGATCATTTTCAAGAACGAGTCAAGAAGCGTTGCTGGATATTCTTTTTGGTCTCAATAAATCCTAGCTAATACAAGGCTTATTTGGGGTTGCCATCTATTCTAAAGGATCATTCTTCGTCGGCTTTGGAAGTTTCAAGATTCAACCTACGTGTGTGGAAGAGGCCGGAAGCTTGAACGACTTTTTGGTGGACAATTGGATATGATCTTTTGGAAAATTCGATTCGTAGCGTTTCTGCACAAGGAACATAAGCAGGGGCGAAACCAGGAATTGCTGCTGGAGGGATCACTCCCGTAAATTTGTTTCGTGTTATTCACAATAGTATACCTTAAAATAATATTATCAATGCTTGGGATTTCTAACTTTGATAGTGATAGACCAATATATTCGTCGGCCACTTCAATGCGATCGGTAAAGGCTTGGCTCTTAGCCTCTAAGCCTCCAATGATGAGCACATTTTATGCAGACAGACAAGAGTTTTTTTTTTTTTTTTTGATAAAAAAGGACGGTACCTCGTTAATTTTATTTATAGCTTCACATATGATGGAGGAATACCGAGGTTACATAAAGAGAAAGACAACTTAAAAAACAAGAAACAAAACAAGGCCAAAAGAAACTTGCATACTAAATATGACCAAACCTAGAACATATAAACGACACAAGGATAACCTGCACCTGCACAAAGAAATTGCATAAAAAATCTACAATAATTGCCACAGCTTTCCAGCAACCAGCACCAATTCACAGAACTAAAACAGCACCATAAAACCAAGAACAGCTGAAAACTGAGCCTAAGGATCAGAAAATTGCATTTTAGCCATCCAAAAGCACTTAGAAAGCTGATGCACTGTAGACAAAATTATCTTGAACTGCCCAGAAAACTCCAAACCACAACAAATCCACACCCTCCACACACAAGCAAAACAGCCTCCTAAAGATCTAAACTATAAGCTCCTACTAAAGATATGTGTATTCGATATGCCTCTGTGGACATATGAGTCGTTTGTGTTTATAACTTTTCATCATATATATATTAAAAAACTACAACCCAGTGTAATCCCCCCTCCCTCCGCCCGTTAGATAAAATTTTAAAATTTCTTTTAGTGGTCAAGAACTTCAGTATTGGGCCACCAAGAACGTCTACTTAATATTTGTTGCTTTTTTTTTTTTGAGGTATTAGGGCGTTGAAATTTGACAATTGTTGGTTGCAAAATTTCAATCGAAGTCGATCGAGAATGCAAAAAAGGACGTTAGATACTTGACGAGTATTACTCGGTAAGATGATGATCAAAAGGATTCGTGAATTCTAACCATGCTTCAATTATGAAGACTTTGTAAGCAAAGTATAAACTAGAATTGTAATTAACACTACGTTATACTAGAAAGCAATGTCAAGAGACAGCAAATGAAATGAACAAGTAAATAAAAGAAGTTACTTTGATTGTCTTGATCAATAGTAGAAAGCAAATCTCAAAAAATTAAAACTGAATAAAACTATCTCAAACTAAAGACGTTAACAAAGTATGTAGAAAATGTTATGGTCCTGGATCTGTTTAACGTCGTCTAGTCCCTTCAGCTTATATTAAGAAGAATGCAGTAACCGTTTGCAATTGCCTTCTTCAATCCGGCTCCTGTTCTTTCACTTCTAAAAAATCCAACTCAGGCTCAATCATCGAGTGAATATTTTAACGGTAATAACGTCCCATCATCTTCAGCTTGCATTCACAACCATTTTATATTTCTATGCATTGGGTGGCATCTCTTACATGTTTTATGGGATAAAGTTTTTGAGGGATGGACAAGGAGGCCGACATTAGATTTCCGTCACAGGCGATTGTATAAAATTCATCCCCTATGAAATATTCAATTTGAGTCATAATTACTGCCAAAATTCAAATGCGATTCCATATATCATATCCCTATTTTATAGAGTAATAATTTTTTTTAGTTTGGTCGAGATAACAATTTTTATTAGTGGTGTTGATGGTTGGTTTTGATCATGTTTATTTTTAAAATATTTTGATCAAATCATTTAGTCGGTTATATTTATGTCGATTTTTCAAATTTTGATCGAATTTTCATTCGGTTTTAGTGTTAAATATGAAAAAATCAACCAAACGATTCGATTTTATCAAAAATTTTACACCCAAACTTTTTATCATGTTATTTATAAATTTTGTGTATAATTACTCATCAAAAAATAAAGAAAAGGCAATTAATATTAAAAAAAACATGGATCTGAAGAAAAATATTCATCCATGGCTTCTCATTCCAATCAAATTGACACTGCTCTAGTTTTTTAAACCTCAGAATAAAAGTTAAACGATGATAGTAGTCATCCATAATTTTTTTATTCATAAAGTGTACAGAATTGATGTGTACAGATGAAGTGTTTATCATCATCCTGCGATTGAAAATGGAGGGAGTTTCAAGAAAAATCATAACCGTTCAATTATTTGAAAATTGAAATGACAGAGAGTGAGCTGAGTCAGCCGTCGGTGGAGGCATTTGCTGACATGTCACTCACCGAACATCGCTGTCCACGTGGCCCATACCCATACGGTGTAATAACAATTTCGCTACATTGCTACCGACACCTGTAGCCCCCACATTGCTAAACCACTAGAAAGAAAATAATCTTCTGATTAGATGACATTAAGAAATTATATGAAACGGTAGGAGAAACGGTCAATCACGCATGACTCTGCATGAAAGTGCGGCACAGTAGTGAAAAAATGAAAACGACGTAGTATTTTTTAAATATTTAATACTATTAGACTTGTTGATATATTATAACATTATTGATACAATAATAATGATCGACACTGATCAATATTGTTTTTAATGGATACTAATAGAGTCATAAATATATTATGCTGAGTTAATTTTGACAACATGCTGGTCATTACACATGCATCAAGAAGAGACGCATAAGTACCACATCCACATTGAATTTGTCGGTAGGATTATGAAATGATTGTTATGGCATGGGAGTTAATACACTTTTCGTCTTATTTTAATTGTCTTTTAATTCCTTTTTGGATGTCCCAAAATACATAATACATGTCCATTTCAATTAATAAAAGCTATTTTTTTCATTTTTTTTCATTTTATCCTTATTTATAACCTTAACTTGAAAAACTCAACAATTAACTCAATAATCATACACATTATAAATAAGGGTATAAATGTTAAATTGAAAAATAATTAAATATTTTATTAAACTGTGTGAAAAAGTGAAGAGAACAATTAAAATGGGACGGAGGGAGAAGTAAACGAACCCCTTAAAAATGTGTCGTGTTTCATTTTCATCATTTAAATTTTAAATGTTGTAAGTGAATCACTAAAATTTTATATTTGTGTCAAATTTATTACCCGATTAAGTTTTTCAAATTGAAATAAGTTACGTGCTTGTGTGACATTTTGACTGTGTATATGTGGCAAGAATAATTATTTGGTAAAATATTTTAAAGAAATTCAAGAGTTGAAATAATTATTGCTCAAATCAAATATAAATTATATAGCCCTTTGGCTGTCTTTTTAGAAGAGTTAAGTATACTTTTAATTGTTTAAAGATTTTCATTTTGGTCATTAAATATTATATTAATAACTTAAAATTTTATTTTCTTTTAAATTGGTCACTTTGAATTGTCATTTTAAATAATAAAATTAAAATATTAAAACAAATTGGTAATTTAAATTACTGAAACATTTAAAGACCCAGTAATGAAAATGAAAAATATTTCGATAGTTTAAAATTAATTTATCCCCTTTCCTGACCCCACGATATGGGTCCCCATCCCAACCTAATGCCAATCTGGCATGTTTGAACAACATATCATCTCTCCCAGATAGTCCAGCTCGACACGCCATTACTTAAGCGCACTTCACTTCTCCCTCTCTCGCACTGCGCCACCATGTCTAATCAACTCTCTCTCGCTCTCCTCGTCTTCCTGCTTTTCGCCGCCACTTCCTCCGCCCACAACATCACTCGCCTACTGGCCAAATTCCCTGAGTTCTCTACCTTCAACCACTACCTCACCACCACTCACCTCGCCCCCGAGATCAACCGCCGCGAAACAATCACCGTCCTCGCCGTCGACAATGCCGGCATGTCATCTCTCCTCTCGAAAGGGCTCTCACTTAACACTCTCAAGAACGTCCTTTCTCTCCACGTCCTCGTCGACTACTTTGGTTCCAAGAAGCTCCACCAGATCACCGATGGAACTGCCTTGGCCTCCACTATGTTCCAAGCCACCGGATCCGCCAGTGGAACCTCCGGCTACATCAACATCACCGACCTCAAAGGCGGCAAAGTCGCGTTTGGAGCTCAAGACAATGGCGGAAAGTTAAACGCTGTCTATGTGAAGTCTGTGAAAGAAATTCCGTACAATATATCAGTTTTACAGATTAGTCAGGTCTTGAGTTCGGCTTCAGCCGAAGCGCCGACGGCCGGACCGAGCCTGCTGAATCTCACGGCCATTTTGTCTAAGCAAGGCTGTAAAGCTTTCGCCGACTTGTTGATATCTTCAGGAGCAGTAACGACATTTGAGGACAATGTTGACGGAGGGTTAACGGTGTTCTGTCCCACCGACAAAGTTATTGACGGTTTCATGCCAAAGTACAAGAACTTAACGTCAGCGCAAAAAACGGCGCTGCTACTGTATCACGGTATCCCGGTGTACCAGTCTCTGCAGATGTTGAAGACCAGTAACGGCGTCATCAACACGTTGGCGACTGACGGCGCGAACAAGTACGATTTCACTGTCCAAAATGACGGCGAGGACGTGAGTTTAGAGACAAAAGTTACGACGGCCACCATAACGGGGACGTTAAAGGATGCGGAGCCGTTAGTGGTGTACAAGATCGATAAGGTGTTGTTGCCTCGCGAGTTGTTTAAGGAAGCTCCAGAACCGGCTCCAGCTCCAAAGAAGGCAAAGGGGAAGTCACATAAGGCAGAGAAGCAGAAGGCGGACTCACCGGATGCAGACGCACCGGCGGATGACTCGGCGGATCAGACGGCCGATGATGATAGCGATGGGGTTGATAGACTCTACGGTGGGAGATTGATCACAGCAGTCGTAGCTGTGTGGTTTGCAGCGTATGTCATGTGATTAGATTTGGATCTTGTGAGGGAACAACTGGCAGGGAAGGTTTTTATTTTTATAAAAAATATGTTTGTTGATAATTTATTTTCATTTGTGGAGAGAATCAGAGAAACAAACAATAATGGGTCGATCTGGGTGGGGCCTAATGAAGTGTTATTGCTTGTGTCTGTAAATTGCAGATAGTGTATTTCTTTTGTGGCTGCTGGATATTTTAAGATTGATTAATAATACCATTTATTGTTGGCTCCAATTTCATGCTTACATATTTTGTTATCAGGCATTGTTATGTTAAGATTTAGTTGATTCTCAGGTTAAGACATTTGGACTATTAGTAAGTACAGTTGATAAAAGGGGTAAATTAACTCCGGTATCCAGACATTTTGGAGATGAAATTAATTATGGAATAATGCTTCAGACATTTTGGAGATGAAATTAGATGTACTTTCTCTTCACACGGTTGTAGTAGCTCTTGTTGCTGCTCAAAGATGGTGTTGCCAGTCGATGGTGTAGTAGCTCTCCTCTGGCCTCGAACGGGCACCAGGGTCGTACGAATCGACTCAGACAGTGAAGCCATGTTGGCAGAGAAGAGAGACCACAGTGAGATGGGTCTCTCCACACCAATACCAATGACCAAACCCATGAAAAAAAATCAGGAATTTAAGTAAATTCACTGACAATATTACTCAATTTCTGTTTACTGATATCTTGACTGATAATGCACTTTTGAAGTTGTCGTCACTCTTGGCTGATATAAGTTTAGGAGGAGAGAGATTGGGGGAGCTTGGGGAGGAGGGTGAGCTTGGGAGAGAGATTGGGTGAGATTGACTACACTAATTTTTTTGTCCGTAAGAAATTGATTATTATTGATTAGTTAATTTCAATTAAAATAAAATGAAAAAGATGCTAGCTTTCATTGGGTTAGATGTAGGCCTATTTGCCCCTGTCCATCCATAATATAGTAGATTTTCCACGTGACACGATTATGCTATAATTATTTTGGAGGAGAGCTTTGCCTGTGTAACTCATGCGTTTTTGTCCGTAAGAAATTGATTATTATTGATTAGTTAATTTTAATTAAAATAAAATGAAAAAGATGCTAGCTTTCATTGGGTTAGATGTAGGCCTATTTGCTCCTGTCAATCCATAATATAGTAGATTTTTCACGTGACACGATTATGCTATAATTATTTTGGAGGAGAGCTTTGCCGGTGTGACTCACGCGTTAACGTTTTTTTGATTTGACAACCTATATCTATGAGATAAGTTTGGGTTTATTTTAGGGTTGGGTTTACTTATCCTTAGCCTAGATGGAAACACTTGTCAAACATGTCAACGCTAAATTGGGTAATAGCTTGATTATTTGATCAAAAGAACACATTTCCTCAAGTATGAAATCCATCGTGACAGATACCAGCTCATTATTGCCTCCTACAATGAGACCTCTCAATGCCGTTTGATTCGAAAACAAAGACGACAATCGGACGACATACAACAAATAATGACGGTTCTTATATAAATAAATAATGTCCGCAATATTTACATTGCTCTGAACCACATACAATACTCCAAATTTGATTCGGTTGCATTTGTATAAATATGGCCACAACTAGCAAGAAGAAGAGAATGAAAGTCAGAGAAAACTAGTGGGTGTATTCATGAAAACAAAGCAAAACAGACATGTTGAATCAAGAAGCCTCAGTCATTCAAAACCACAATCTCAATCTCAACAACCTCAAAACATTCAAGTTGACAGAGTTCTTTGCATGAACGGTGGTGAAGGAGACAAAAGCTATGCCAAGAACTCATCAATCCAGGTATCTACTACTATTAATCAATCCTCTCTGCCTCTCTGTCTGCCTGTCTCTCTCTCTCTCCATATATATAAAGTAGAAAACCTTCAATTTTCTTTTACAGGAGGTGATATTGAGAGTGAAGCCAATATTGGAAGAAACAATTGTTGAGCTCTTATGCAGAAATGGCTTTCAAGATTGCATTTACATGGCAGACATGGGTTGCTCTTCAGGGCCTAATACATTCCTTCCAACATTGGACGTCATAGACACCATTGATGAAACTTGTCGACGATTGAACCGTAATCCACCACCGGAATTGCAGGTATTCCTGAATGATCTTCCTAAAAATGACTTCAACACTGTCTTCAAATTATTGCCGAGCTTTTATGAGAGAGTCGAGGAAGAAAAGGGTGAGAGGAGATTCCCCTGTTTCATAGCTGCAGTTGCAGGATCTTTCCATGGAAGACTCTTCCCACCCAATTCCCTTCACTTTATTTACTCTTCTTTGAGTCTCCATTGGCTCTCTCAGGTAACTCTCAATTAATTTATTAGATAAGTAATTGACACACCACCATCTACTATTCAACTGTTACATTAATCTTTGTATTTCATCCCATTACCAGATACCTAAAGATTTACATAACAAAGGGAACATTTACATAACAAAGTCAAGTCCACCAAGTATGCACAAAGCATACCTGGCTCAATTTGAGAAAGATTTTACTGGGTTTCTCCAGTCACGGTCGAAGGAGATGAAACCTGGAGGATGTATGGTGCTAACACTTTTAGGAGTTGCAAAAGGTGGTTTTACTGATGAACATGGATGTGATTGGCAGTTGACAGGGATGGTGCTAAATGATATGGTCTCAGAGGTACCTTTCTCGCATTCAGTCATTATAATTCAGTTTCAAGTACTCATAGATAAACCCACAAATGCAGGGGTTAATCGAGGAGTTGAATCTGGACTCTTTCAACATGCCATTCTACACACCTTCAATGGATGAACTAAGGAGCATTATTGAAAAATGAAAACCAAAGATCATTTGAAATACAGAGGCTAGATAAAATTGTACTGAGTTGGGTAGCTGACATTAATAATGGATTGGTTCTGGATAAGTATGCGAAAGGCGCTTACGTTGCGGATCGTGTCAGAGCTGTGGGAGAATCCCTTCTATCAAGCCATTTTGGAGCTGAAAACATTGATCAAGTGTTTGACAGATTCTCCATCAAGGCAGCTGATTACATGGAAATGGGGAAAGGTGCATACACAACTCTTGTGGTTTCTTTGTGTTTTGAGGGATGAAGAGTCTCATTCCTTTAAGAATAATCTCAGCCACCCAACTTTCGATTCATGATTACTACAGTAAAATCTCTAGTAATCAATAAAATCTCTCTATATCCATAAAAACAATTCATATCAACACCAAAAACAACCATAAATATTCACATATATGATATAAACATTCAGTTTGGGGCTCGGGCTCAGGCTAAGGCAATTCAACATTATTGATCACATATGTTAATTACACTAGAAACTCCATAAACTCATAAACAAACCTCAATCAGAATGATGATTCTACTTACCAATCACTTCCAAACAAGGAGTGAAGAAGAAAATGTCATCAAGCCTGTCATTACTAGGCGAGTTTCCTCCATAGACCAAAAGTCCCTCCTTGCCACTCAGGAAGCCTGTCCCAAAAGCAGTCCATCCACGAGGGCCAGGATGATTGTTCGAGCCCAGCCCATCATCCAAACGTTTCCAGACCAAAATTTCAGTGTCCAATGCAAAGGCCTCAGCAGAGAATTTCCCAGCACCCAAGTGGCCCAAGTCACTTGGGTCCACTTCTCCACCAGATATGATTATGTATTTTCCAATCCTAGCCGTTGAAAACACACTACGAGCTGTGGGCTTTTCACCAGTTGTCTCCACTTGGGCCCATTTACCTTGGGCCGGATCAAAGCAGTGCACATCATCCACTTCCATTCCAGCGAAACCATACACAACCCATATCTTTGCTTGGGCTACAACCAGCCCGGGCCCACCTCTCCCTTTACAGGCGTCCCCAGCCGTTGGATACTGGACCCATTCTTTCTCAACCACATCAAACGCCCATAAATCATTCAACCGGCCCGCGACACCACAACCGCCGAAGATGTACACGTGTTTATCATCCGCAGTCGTTGAATGGTAGCTCCGGTGAGGTGGGCCCATATCCCCACTAGAGATGAGACTCCACGTGTTTGTACTCGTGTCAAAAGAGTAGAGCTCGTTGAGCTCCTTATGAGTAGCGTCCCTACCTCCAAACACATGGATGGTGTGGCCCACAGCAGCCATCGTGACACCCACACGCGGTGGAGGAATGTCGCCGGTCACGTCAGCGAGGGACCAAGTTAGGTTTTCGAGATCGAAGACATGGAGGCAGTTGTCAACGGGGAGACGAGGACTAAATTCACCCCCAAATGCATAAACTTTCTGTCCAACGATAACGACGGCATGTGAGCTTCTGGCGCCAGGCCCATCTCCCTTCTGCTCCAGCTGGTACGAAAATAAGCGTTTAAGCATTCATACTAAAATAATAATTGGGCGGCATGGATTTTCGGCCCATGAATAGAGTAGGTTGTCCAAATTTGTCACTATCATCAAGAACAAGACCAAACCCCTTAGAAAACTGAAAAGTAGAAACGATTGAAAATAAAGGGTTTTAAAAGAAAATTATTTGTTTATATTTTAGGGAGGTGGTTTTGGGGTTTAAAAAATCACTCAAAATCTGTGTAGTGTTAATTTGATCGGGATCGGGATATTTTAAAAACATCTCAAATCGGGATATTTTAAAAACATTTCAAAATCGGTCATAACACTTATTTTAAAAACATCCCAAAATCACTACTCTCATATTTACTAAATAGAGTTTAAACTTGATAATTTTATACATATGTGTGGGGGAATTTAACTGATTAAATAGCAAGTGTGAAGTGATGGCAGATGAAGAAATCACGATTTTCTTTCATTATTTTCTTTCATTAAGATGCATATGAATAAAATCATTCTATCATATCATCTATAGTGCTTGTGTGGCTACGGCCCTCTTTTACAAGATTGATCTCCAATACGAAGTGGCTCATATTCCAAGATTGAACAATCAACTAGTTGATTCATCAGCTCATCTTGAAATGTTCTCTAGAGATTCTTTCGTTTTAACAGGATGTGTTCCTGCTATTTGCAATGTATTTATTGACTATATTTCTTCTTAATGAAATTCTTTTATTCTTAAAAAAATAAAATAAAATAGAACATCAGCATACTTGGCCTTTGAAAATCACAATTTCTTGTTTTGGGGTTTTCATGGGGGTGGGTGTAGAGGGAATGAAACAGTTGAAAAGAAAAACTAGGTATAACTTTAGGGAAGAAGAGAGCGATTACCTTGATCCATTCGCCTTTGCCTTGCACCAGAGCCATTGCTCGACTGCTCTCGAAATCAGCAAAAGGAGAGATTCTCCACAAAGAAGCTGCAAAGTGTGGACTTTATGTGATCAAGTTTGGTATATTTTATTTTGAAAGGCAAGGGACATGCCCTCCTGACATAAGCTAATGGAAAAAAAAGATTATCATAATTCATTGATTAATTCACAAATCCTATGGTTTTATATTGTCAATGTGTCCTTCAGCTTAAAAAAAATTAAGGGTCAGTGTCACCAACCCACCAGACTCACCGCCCCAGTAGTGACTGCTCTTAAGAATTATTTATCATCTGGTGAAGGGAGGCACTAGGAGAGTGAGTAAATAAAGCTAAAAAACATTCCTTTATATTATTTGGCAAGTACAATACAGATTAGTGTAATTTAGCTAATCAAATATTGTTCATTCATATACAATCTATGATGTATATGAATGTGATTAAGCTCGACTAGTTAGTTCAAGTGGCACAATGTTTGTTCTCCTTAGGTAAGGTCTCAAGTTCGAATATTGTGAAGGGAAAAAAAATCTTGTTGGGAGAGCTTTGCCCCCTTCATAGGACCCTCCCGATTCGGTCCGGATTTAGTCATAGTAGAATTAACCGCGGACACCAGTCGGTCTAGACAAGACAAAAAAAAAACTCCAATTAAATCTAGATTATGAAAATGAGCTAATTTATATGACTAATTAAATATTATGGGTTGTCTAACAAATGCTTTTGGGCTTTCATGCATGGTAATAAGAGTAGGCATTTTGACTTCACTTCTTTAAGCCAGCCATGTATTGATACAATAAGTAAGAAAAATAGAAAATATACCACCAAAATAAAGTGAAATAAAATCTCTCTCTCCAGTTCTCCTTCTTCCTCGATGCGTTTTTCCTTCAGTAAAAGGATTTTTGGTCTTGTACCGGTTGAAAGAAAGTAGTTGGTTCTTCTTCTTTATTTTATAGAAGTAGTAGTCGATTTCAACTCTTGTAACTTTGGTTTCAACATAAGGAGGTGCTGCATCTTCTTCATCTACAGGTATATTACTTCATTTGATGAAATCATATACATATACAAACATATATGTGCTAGAACATTTGTCAAGTATAAGCTCCCGAATCTTTGTCGTTGTTGTGAAATAAACCGATATAAGTGAAGAATATATGAACAATTATACCACTAATTACACCAGGTAAATTCTCAGGAAAGATTTGAGGGACACACTGGTCCATTTAAATATCAATCTTCTTAGACAGAATTTTCCTAGACATACAATTAGTAGCACAATATATCATAACAACTTAGCTGATCGAAAAATATACCGAGGACCAATAATAACAACACCATAATTTTTACGTGGAAAACCCTTCACAGGAAAAAATCACGGGACCGTAGTCCAACTAAAAATTTTCACTATTAAAATAATGAATACAACAACATTCCGTAGTACACACTAATACAGGATACAAAAGTGAAATAATAGTTTGAAATCACTCACCCAAACCTCTAATACACTTGGTGTATCACTCACTCACTCTCTCTCTGTGAAAAAACACGATGTAGAAACTACTTTCTGCGGGCACTCTCTAAAACTCTCTCTTGTTTTTCTTTTCTTTCACTTGTGTATCAATTACAATGAATTGCATTTATAGGTGAATGCAAATACTAATTGCATTTGAAACTTACACCAACCATCCTATCATTCTTGACTTACAAATTCTATCCACCAGAAAAGACTACCAAATGTGAAAGATTCATTGTAGTAGACCACATGAGATGTACTACCACCATCTAACAGTTGTGAACTTGTTGAGCATGATTCTTGAATTTATGTTTGGTAACTTCGTTGATATTTTTGATTCATGATAAAACAATATAATTGGAACGTAATATAACAGAACATATACAGAGGCATACATATTCTCTCATTGCTCGTGCGAGAAAGAATGTAGTGTCATTTTCATAGCTGGTTCCAATCCTGGCTGTTAACATACAAGTATGTCGTTTTACCAGAAGATGTGGTTGTACACACTTTTGAAAAACCAGAATACCCTTTCTCTGATTTAGCTAAGCAGATGTTGGCAATGTAATTGAAGAGCTTATGGTTTCGGACAAAAGGTTGCGCTGCGTACTCCTCAAACGGCATCCACTACAACCACAGAACACACACAAAACAATCAGACTCATGTCGTGTAGTACTGAGCGCGTTATCGCATTCCTTGTTCAGTGTACAATGCTTACATATAATCAACATAATCTTTGAACACTCGGAGAAGTAAAAAGGATCACACGAGCAAAACAAATCGATTGGTTTAACCACATTTCGTGTATATTCATGCGCTATTTTTAAGCAGTCGAGAAAGCTGATTCAATTCCTTGAAAAGTAACATTTTTCCTAGATCATTTAGAGGGATGTACCTGCGCAGCCTCAACCTCTGAAATTTGCTTCTGGATATCAAAGGAACGTGGCTGTAACATGCAGACAAAAAACAAATCCGATTTGCTAAAAAATGACTGATGACTTTGCCTGTGTAAAAAAAATTATATTGATAAATATAACCCCCCAAAAATATTGTATCTGAAATATACTTGTCTGAATCTCAAGTGCTTCTGACCTGAATGCTAAAACTTCCACAAATTCTGTATCAACCTGAAGCAAAACAAAGCCAGAAGGTTTTAGATGAATAGTGGAGCTTAACGGAGTGAAAATACCTAAAGTTCCAACTCTTTTAGTTTAAATATTGTAGCCACATTACTTACCCCAGTCTCTTCTTTAACTTCTCTAACTGCAGCTTCGCATATATCCTCACCCTGTGGATCAGAAATATTGGGTCACAAATCACAATATGATACATCACCCGACACCATAGAAACGGTTTGCTCACCTCATTCACAACCCCGGTAGGGAACTTCCAAATTCCCGTGCCTTTAAACTTGCCGCCCTTCTCCTGAACCACAAGCACCTAAGAGATTAAACAGGTCAATTCCGTCAGTTAAAACCACAAGCATCAAGGCATCATGTTAATACCAAACACATCCTCTGTCTAAGAATAATTAGTACCATTCTAGTTCACTTAAATTTGCTTAAATTTTTCACTTCTTAACTTTAGCATCCACAGAGTAGAGAGCTGAGCTCTTGTTAAGCAGTACCATCCACATAGATCTGATATATATTATGAAGAATTTCTTTGTTATCCATAAGATCTCTGTATGATGCAGAAGTAAAAATTGCACTGTAATGAATAAATAAAGACAGAAAATTAGCGAACTTCGAAAACAATACCTCTTGCTTACTATTCATGACAAAAGCACCGATTCCCACTCGATGAGAAGCATTTACAGGCAGCGTATCAGTCGTTTCAGAAATCCAACACACGAGCATTAAGTAATCTGGTTCAGCATGGTGGAATCTAAAGCCCTCCTGCAGAATTAATAGGAATGAGCTGTAGTGTCAAAACCACACGAGAAATAAGTTAACATGCAAATGAAAAGAAAATGCCCGAGACTAGATTTACCTTGACAGCAGGCTCAGCAAGATGCACAAGTTGAATAGGCAATTTGATCCAAATACCCTTCTTTCCCTGAAGAGAAGTTTTGAAACAATTGAAAATATTTGAATCGCTCGAGTCTTGACTCTTTGATCATAGAAGTACAAAAGCGATCAAACAGGATTACCTGTTCCCTCCAATATGATACAGAAACCTTAAGTAAGGGAACAAAGACAGTAGCATCCATGGGTTCCTTCATATCCACCCTAACTCCCCCATATAAATCATCAACTGCACTAAGCAATCCAGACCGTGGAACTTCATTTTCAGGTGCTATCACCTCCTGCACTGGCCGTGAGCTCATTGAAACCGGATCTTTTCTGATCAAGAATGGAATTCTGTGATTGATACCTGAAGTAACCAACTAATGAGATGCCACTTAAATTATTAAATACAAAACAAGCAATGTAGCACTCGTTTCTTTACTTTTCCCCTGCCCTTTGGCTGGATAGTTAAAGAGCTTGACCACTTGAACTAGTGGGGATCCTTTTTCTTTTACACCTGATTAAAAATTCTCTAAAAATCCCAAATCACTTTTCCTGCTTTGGATTGCTTTTCAAACATGATTCTTCCCTCATTTGTTAGGAAAGCTGTAATTTCCCAGCAAAAGAGAAAATGCTTCAAACCCATAAATGAATTCTATTAATCCATCCTCTAACAGACCAAATTCAACAGTCAACTTTCCCAACAAAGAATCAGATGCCACAAAGGTGGGTAATTTTCAATACCGCGTATTATGAATTCCAACTGAATAGCATATACATGCATGGATATCTATCTACAAACTGCATAGAAATCAAAAAGTGATAATGACATAGATTTAGGGTTTACTGGTATACCTCTTCGAGAGACGCGAAAGAAAGGGAACGATGAAGCAGAAACACAAGGCCTCTTTGAAATTAACGAGAAATGTGACACAGGGCACGGGCATGTGTTCCCGAACAAGTAAAAGTAAAGGTTGGGGCTTCTCAATCTGCTCATGCTAAGTAGTGTATATATATGAATGGATTGATTCAGTACATGAGAAATTCAAATGAACGGAAGAAACAAGTCTGGAACTTCGTATTAGTTATCGTTATTATCAATATTACACGGAAGAAGGAAAAGCGAGCCAATTCCAAGTCCCAAGTCCAAACGCGGACGATCGACGACTCAAATAGAGACGACGTCTGGGTCCCCAACTACCAACGTTACTTTTTTATTTGGAACTTTCCTCATCCAAGTCCTTCTGGTCTGGTCAATATATATATATATATATATATATATATATATATATATGTATGTATGCTTTTGCAAAAACTAAATAATGCTAATTTCTCAACTACCACCACATGATCCACACTCTATACGTACAAAGGTAATCAAATTGAATGATAAAATTGCAAATAATGTAACTAATCAAAATGTATCAATAAAAATATAAAGAAATGGCCGTCAATCTCTAAAAGTTACTAACTTCGTACCATTACAAGCATGTAACATAAATGAAATATATATAAAAAATTATATAAAAATTATATACCAATTTGTTTTGTATAGACTATATATAGATTATATTATATAAAAAAATAAAAAGCCCCCTGGTCTCCATGTTAAGAAGAATGCTAATGCTATGATAAATGGGCGTATACGTCGGGAGGGTGTCACTATCCATCATCTGCAAAATGTTGGATTAAGTCAACTTTTGATCAATGAATGATTAGTTTTTTTTTTTAAAAAAAACTAATCATTGAGTGTTCAAACATTAAAGATAGTAATCTAAAATTTTGATTTATTTCAATATGGTAACTCGATCAGTGTTTGGTTGTTTCAATACGATGACTCAAAATTGTCATATTGAAACAAATCATAACTTTAGATTACTAAACTTCAGCATTTGAATATTCAATTATCAAAATAAACATGATCAATCTTTAAGTGACTAAAAGTTGACTTAACCCTCAGAATGTTCATACGATGGTTTAATTTAGACATAATTGCGTATAAGTCGGGAAGGTGCTCATTAATTTCACGCGCGCAGTTGATATATTTTGATATGATGGAGTTTGATAATAACGTGTGCGGAAAGATTTGCTTTAACAAAAATAAAAGAAATATATGATCTATGAGGAAATGCATGGGAAAGTTCGCCACCCCTCCTCATGGTCTCCAGGCCTCCTGTATGTGGCAAACTCCTCCCTACGATTATTTCGAGATGAACGTGGACGAAGAGTGGTGAGGCTTATGGTGGGATTGGTGTGATTATCCGTGACCATTTTGGGGCTGTCATGGTGTCTGGACACCAATGGGTCCATGCAGCTGGTGGTCTGTCAATTGTTGAAGGTCAAACTTAATTTTAGGTTTGGCCTCCAGCTCGCCTATAAGGTTGGGTTTAATTTTCGAATATTTTCTTGGAAGTGGATGCTGTAGAGATTGTCCAAGCTGTAAATGGTGGTTCAAGGCCACGGTCTGCTATTACTTTTCTGCTGGATGATATCTGCCTAATGGTGTCTATGTTGGATTGCACGGATTTATATTCTCCAAGGGAGAGCAACAAGCTTGCTGATGCTCTTGATTCTCCTGGAATGTTTATTTCTTCCACTATTGTTTTACGTTTATTATCGTGTTTTTCTTTTTTTAATTCAGTTATTGTGCGATATATTTCATCTTTATGGTGACTCGAGTGTCTATCGACCTCAACAATTACTTGAATAAATGAATGCAATTCCGTCCGTGACCATTTTTCAAAAAAAAAACAAAAAAAAATTTACAGTGAACTTCACTGGTGATACTGATGAATTCGGCAGCTACTTCTGTTCATCTTCTCCGAAAACACTATTAACAGCAGACAATAATTTTATGCTGATAATAGATAGTCCATGGGCTGAAACATAGATTTAGTCCATGGGCTGTATTATCAAAACCAGGACCAGCCCAAAACAGATATCTAGTCCATGGGCTGTGATATATGAATAGACTAGTATTACCTTGTCTGATTACATAAGATTCAAAAGAAGGAATATATTTATTTAATTTGATTTGTTCTACTCGCTGAATATAATAATTGAAGTTGGTGAGGGTCTTTGTCGGATCCTAATTCCAAAATTACTAATTAACTGTGTTGAAATATCATCATTTTCTTTCTTCTCAAATCCATCTTTGAAAAAAGGCTGAAAAATAAATATAATTGAGTTCTCTAAATATGATTAAGGTCTGCTTGATAGAGATATTGGGAAGGGTTAGGAGGGGTTCACGAACAAACGAACTCCTCTAAACTCTTGTTTGGCGTGAACACCTTGTTCGAAGTGGTTCATGAATCTCTCTCAATCTCTCAAAGTGAGGGATTGGAAGATGTTCACTCATAAAAAACATCTCTCAAGTCCTAATCTCTCTCAATATCAAATAAAAGTTTACTTTTATAAACACCTCCCAACCCAATCCAACGCTCATGACAAACACCATCTAAGTTAGAGAAAAAACAGTTATTTCTGCAATTAGTTTCTTGAGTCAACATGGGTTTTTTAGTCAGCATAGTAGTAATGGACCTAATGGCAGGTAGGCATTCAAAATTAGTTGAGCGAGGACAGGCATATGAATATGACAAAAATATTAAGGCAAAAATTAGATTAAGTTGTGTCACAAACATCCATTTGAATACTGAAATTAAGTCAAGAAAGGCAACGATAGTGTTAAAATGATGTCCACTTTGCAAGCTGATAATCTTGACTATTTTTTTTTAACTTATGTTTGGAGATATATAAATTATTATAAAGAGAGAGTTAGTATACAAATGCAATCTTACCTGCCCATCCTTTTGTCAGGTGGCCATCTTATTATAATTTTTGGGATGCAATGTTTAAAATTTCACATCGAAAAGACAAGAAATTTGAATACTCTCCCTACTCAAACAACAACTAATTTACAATTAATTTTTTGAGTTCAAGTATCATTAAGTTAAATTTCTTAGAAGAATAAAATCACGCGAACTTAATTATTTATGAGGATTGATAAATTTAAATGTATAACATTATTAGTATGAATGAGTTTAAAATTTTCAGCAATTACATAGCATTTCATTTCTCCATTATTTTTTTCCTTCTTAAAACTAATATTAGGTCTCACATATATCATCCAAAAATAAAGTCATGTGTTTTTGCTGATATGACTGTATTGAAATATATGTTTTGCTGTTGTGACTGATTATGTAGCTTGACTTTTAAATAATCGAGATGAGATCCAATATTAGTTTTAGGCTTTGCTTGGAAGAGGGATTAAGAGAGGTTTGCGAACAAACGAAGCCTTTCGAACCAGTGGTTGACCTGAATATCTCAAGGTGTTGGGAAAAGGTTCACAAATCCCTCCAAACCTCTCAAAATGAGAGGTGTTCACTTATAAAAATATCTCTCAACTCCTCTCAACTCTCTCAATACTAAGCAATGGTTCACTTTTATAAATCACTCACAATCCAACGCCTCTCAACCCTATCCCTCTTAACCTCTTCCAACCCACATGTCAAGTATAATTTTAGTGAAGAATGAATGTAATAATTAAATATTAATGACTTGACTAATAGGGATGAAAAAAAATTATATTAAAATATGTGTTTTATTGAAATGAAAAAAATATTTTATATATATGTCTAATCATTCTCGCTCTAATAACTGGGCCACAACCAATCGTGATTCTCTCCGGGCGTGAAATGTTGCAATTTCCTTTGGAAGTGTAAAAAAAAAAAGTACATCACCACCGTTTTCCACATGATAAGAAGATCTTTTCTTGGGACTCCTTTGGGCCGGCCAGCCTGAAAAATTGGGGGAACGAAAAGATGGTGAATCACGTGAACCACCACGTGTTCAATGATTGCTCAGGCCTTGTTCCGACTCCTATACCCTTTCACTTCATAATTTACGATTCTATCCTTTCAACGCAGCCCAGCGAGTCGCACGCAGCCATCAGAAAATTCAAAAATTGACCATTATTAATTCGAATTTCTGATTTTAAAAATTATAAGGTGAAACGAGTAAAAGGGCAGATCAGTCAATAAATTCGGTCTATGAGGACTAAGATGTACAGGTAAATAAACTGTTTATTTTCGTCGTCCCTGACGGTTGTACATTTATTGCTCTCTCTCGCTCTATATTAACTACTCCATCGCTGCAAACTTTTCAGCTCACATTCTCAGACTCTGTCTCTCGCTCTCTCTCTAATTCCAGATTTCTTGCTCCTTTAGTGCCTTAATAGAGAGAGGTAAGAAACTCTCTCTCTCTCTCGATTTATTATCTGCTATTCAGTCGGAGCCTAGGAGGCGGCTCGTTAGATCGTATTACGATTTACCGCATTTTCTCGCTGATTTTCTTAGCATTTACACCGGAATCCAATCCATGCATACGCATTTCAACTCTTTCTACTTGATCGTTGATGTTGATTCGCGCAAGTGAAGCTCTGGCTTATTGATTCATGGTTTAGCCTTTAGGGAGAGTGTGGGAAAAACTATTAAAGCGCATCAACGATTCATCTCTCATAATCATTAGATCTAGCGAGGGTCTGTTAATTCTGTATGACTTCTGAGGAAATTTCGTGAAGGAAAAAATCGATTTCTGCTTTGAATTTCGCGTGTTAGGTTGATTTGATTTCTTCTGGAAGTTGAAATCAACTTAACCTGTACATAATGTTACTTACGTTACCGGTTACTCGTAAGTCACATGGAGCTTTAGCTGTTTCTATATAAAATGTACGTCGTTGTGATTCAAAGTCAATGGTCATAAGCTATAATTCTTCAGGACGAGATATAGTTCTTCTGTGTTTTTCTTATGATCACAGCCAAAAACTTGCTCATCATGGTTATAAGTTATTTGTAATTTCTTTGGCTTGGTGAATTTGAATCAGCTGTGGAAAGATTAGTTTAGGTTCGAACTATCATTTCTAATTGTAAATTTATGTTTTGACTTTTGACATTCTTTTTTCTTGGTACTTCTGTCGAAAAGATAATTCTTATGGATATGTATTCAGTTTCTATCATGCTTTTGCTGTATAGAATGCTAAGCATAATTTCCCCTGCTTAACAAGTCATATAGAAGTTTAGGTGTTAAGAGTTTATGTGATTCATGTATCTGAAACTAATTGAAGTTTCAATGTGTCCAGATTCCTATTCGCAATAGAAGTCCATGGCTCCAGCTACAGCTTCAGATTCAATAAATCCTAGAGGTGCTGCATTTTATTAATATGATGAATCTGAAAATTTATGTTCGGTTGGTTAAATTGTGGAATCTATCTTTAATTGATAGCAGTCATATAAAACAACTCAATATCCACTGGTTCGTGATTTTGATATGTTGCGGTTGCTATGATTCATTTTTTGCTTTCTAGACATCAGCTGTTTTTATTGTTTTAATTGTTAATCTGTTTCTCAAAGATGTCTGCATTGTTGGTGCTGCTCGAACCCCAATGGGTGGATTTCTTGGCACACTTTCATCTCTCCCTGCCACCAAGCTTGGATCCATAGCTATTGGAGGTAAGATTGCAACCTGTTATCTGCTGTGTACTGATGGGGTAATATCTGTTTTACAATTTCTTTTTTTCTCTTGTTCTTACATGTTGTTTCCCGCTACTTGTAGCTGCTCTTAAGAGGGCAAATGTTGACCCATCCCTCGTACAAGAAGTTATCTTTGGTAATGTGTTGAGTGCTAATTTGGGGCAGGCTCCTGCAAGACAAGCTGCATTAGGTGCTGGGATTCCTAATTCTGTTATCTGTACCACTGTTAACAAAGTCTGTGCATCAGGAATGAAAGGTCCGTGCTCAATCATCGGAGTGATTTTGCTGTCAATTTATAATATGTTGAGCCTAATACAAATCGTTGTGCATAATTTTTCTGTCCATCATTACAGCGACAATGCTTGCAGCACAGAGTATCCAATTGGGTTCCAATGATGTTGTTGTGGCTGGTGGCATGGAGAGCATGTCTAATGTGCCTAAATATTTGGCAGAAGCAAGGTTACTTTCGGCCTCACATGCATTGTTCTCTTAGAATGGAACTAAATCTAAGATTATCTAATATTTTAACAGGAAGGGATCTAGATATGGACATGATTCACTTGTCGATGGAATGCTGAAAGATGGGTTGTGGGATGTATATAATGATTGTGGCATGGGAAATTGTGCTGAAATATGTGCTGATAAGCATTCTATTACAAGGGAGGACCAGGTATTTTGTCACTCCCATCTTTTGTATTTATAAAACTTGCATAATCGAATGGTGTATGGATTATTTATGTTGCCCTGTTTTTGGCGATGGTTGGGTGTTGTTTATTTCCGGAGCAATGCTACCCACCCAAAATATGACCAAATTTTACCCCCAAATGTATGTGTGTTTTAACCATTTATTATAAATACACATATACGTACCACTTGACCTCCAACCCTTTAAATTAATTGGGGGTCAAGTGGGAGTCACATTTTGGGGGCTCAAGTATTATCCTTTTTTCTGAGTGTACGCTGTGTTCCATAGCCTTCGGTGGATTTTATTGAGAAATAGTATTGCCTTTAATGAACTTGACCTTTTTCTTAAAGCGTTCCTCACTCCCTTAGAAAAAGAAAAATCTTAATGGAAATTGTTATGTGGATTGTTTTCCTTTCTTTTCATCTACGTTCTTGTTCATTGGAAGTTTGATTCAGTCCTAAAAGTGTTAGTGGCATACAAATACTTTTTGCGTGCCTTTCACGTGGCTCTTTATACGTTTATATCTCCCCCACCCTCATATGTGTAGCATGTATTATGCAGGATGACTATGCAGTAAGGAGCTTTGAGCGTGGTATTGCTGCTCAAGATAGCGGTGCCTTCTCTTGGGAAATTGCTCCAGTTAGACATCTTGCTTTGAGTCGATTGATTTTTACATCTTGTTCTTTTAGTATTATCATGTACCTAATTCCCTACTATGTAGGTTGAGGTTTCTGGAGGAAGGGGGAGACCGTCAACAATAGTTGATAAGGATGAAGGATTAGGGAAGGTAAATATTACTTCAGACATTATGAAACCAATTGCTGTTATGTCCTTTATTTGTTTATCCACCTCTCCATGAGTTATCTTGCCCTTGGCCTAGTACTTAAGAAGTTTACCTCGTTTCTACTACGTACGGAAGTCTTTTGCACATGAATTGTTTACCTTTAGAAGCCTCACCTTGATAATATTAAATGCTAAAGTGAAAATGCATTTAAACTTGTTTTTTTTCACTATTGAGATATATTGTTTAATTCACGGTTTTTCTTTTTATCAATTTCGTGAATATATTGGTCTGTCTCGTTGTAGCTGCTGCATTTTAATAAGTTGCTTCCTCTCATGATGTCAGTTTGATCCTGCAAAATTGAGAAAGCTCCGACCAAGTTTTAAGGAGACTGGAGGCACAGTTACAGCAGGAAATGCATCCAGCATAAGGTCACTCTCCCCAATCTGTATTTAATCATTATTCATTTCTGTTTAATCATTATTCCTTTGTTTTTCAAATCAGTATCCTTTGTGTAACAACTTGCTAGTTTGCTGTTGGAAGCTAAATTTCCATTCATATCATATTTTTGAAGTTGTTAGATTATAAGAAATTAACTTTTGGACATTTACCTAATGATTTATTGTAGTTATAACTGGTTCAGTTTCTAGAGTTTCAGAAGTGTATGGAGTTGTTTTATATAAATAGAATGATACTGAGATTTAACTGTGATGATAGTGCTCCTTTTTCAACAGTGATGGGGCTGCTGCATTAGTGCTTGTGAGTGGAGAGACGGCACTCAAGCTTGGGCTCCAAGTTATTGCAAAGATTACAGGATATGCTGATGCTGCTCAAGTACTAAACATAACTTTTAGAGTGACAGCAAATATCGTGACTAGAAAAATTCTATTTAACTTGCCCATACCATTTGTTATTATGTGCAGGCACCAGAGTTATTTACAACATCACCAGCCCTTGCACTACCAAAAGCTATCTCAAATGCTGGCTTGGATGCTTCTCAAGTTGATTACTATGAAATTAATGAAGCATTTGCTGTAAGTTTTCATCCGTAGTTGTTAATAAGATCTGAAGCTGGATATGATATGCTTATCTATCTCCAAGACCCCAAAACTTACCGGGTTTTTTGTGTGCAGGTTGTGGCTCTTGCAAATCAGAAACTGCTTGGACTTAATCCCGTGAGTGTTTAAATTAGATCTTGCATATTTCCTCCACCTCCCTCTGTGTCTGTTTGTACCCATTCTCTAAGTACCAGTAAATATGCATGCATGTGCAAGATTGTGTTTCATTTCAACTCTCTGGCAATATCTTTAATGCCTTTTGTGAACCATGTTTCATTTTCTATTTCAATTGCTTAGGACCTGCTCTGTTTCATTCTTGTTAGTCATGTATTCTTTTCTGCTTACAGGAAAAGGTTAATGTACATGGTGGAGCTGTAGCATTGGGACATCCATTGGGTTGTAGTGGAGCTCGCATCTTGGTCACACTGTTGGGGGTATCATTCTGTTGACATACTATTTCACTTTGCAATCTCTCAAAATCTCTATTTTCTGATGTCCAATGTGTTCCATCCTCTTATCATTTGCTCTCTTCCCACCTTGTTGTGTATTTAAATGAATCGACTTGTTACAAATGAAAATGTCATGGTGTTGTAGGTACTGAAGCAGAAAAATGGAAAATATGGTGTCGGGGGTGTCTGCAATGGCGGAGGAGGGGCATCTGCACTTGTTGTGGAGCTTGTTTAAGCTTTTTCATGTTTGGTAACTGGTAAGTCATGCATATTACGCTACAAGTTGGTGGTTTACATAATAAATTACTCTGCAGACTGTTTTCTGGTCTCTGCAACAAAATTATCTCTCGTTTTTCTCTCTGCTAAAAGTTCCCAATTTTTTCTTTTGACAAAACTTGAAATCAAATCGAACCAAAATTGTTTATAAACTGACCACGAAGTCTGCAAATGTGCTGTCTTCATATTAAGTGCATTCATACGAGTATTTTTAGTCTGCTTTATTAGTCAAATGAATCCGTGCTCTTCTTTTTCACCAAACTCAATATTGATGAAGAGATAATACTCATAAGTCATAACTCGTGCGTTTTAAAATGCACTGAGAAAAGTTTTAGCTGGTAAAAGTGTTAATGCTTCTCCATCTGTTTCTATGGAGAAAATGATCTTTTTTAGATATTGAAACCTACGGTCTCCATTCTGCAAAACTAACTCCTTGATACAAATGTAAGCATGAAACTGATAATTGATGCAGACACTGCAAAATGATCTTTAGCTTCAATTTTTTATTTATTAATATTACAGGCCTCTGTAAATTGTACTGGCACATACTTGCGGAGAGCTATATTGCCCATGTTACAAAATTATCAAGTCCTGATTTACTGCAAATGTTAACACCCGAGGAATTACTTCTTTTCAGGTTGTGCGTGTTGATCTGGACTTTTGAAATCAGTAGCGAAGTAGAACGTTGTGCATCTGTTTTGTTCTTTTTAATAATTAGTGCACTCTCCACGAATAAAGTTGGAAATATATTTGTTTAGGTTTCATAGTTCCTTATGTTGAACTCTCTTGGTAGCAATTTCATTAGGAAATAATTTATCTTGTGAGCATGCACGGAGTCATCTTTTTGGTGCCCCAAGTTTCAACTAGCGTCATTCGAGTATCAATCAACAACTCAACGGACTTTGTTTGAAATTCTCCACTTTATTTAGTTGTGGGTGCAGTGTGTATGGATATGGTGGTCGGCGTATTCTGGCCAAAATTTCTGGGACTAGCGTATTGCGGGTGGTTTGAGGTATCACATAATTGGCGGGCTTGGTAGTCTGGGCTGTGTGTGTTCAATTTGTTTCTGGGAAGAGAGTTAGGTTGTATTGTTAAAAGTGCTTGGATTGAGTGTTGAGGCTAAATCTGAGTGGAATAAAATGTCCCTTTGAGAATCTTTACGAGTTACGAGCCTTCTTCAGTAAAGATCTGTTTTCCTTTTATGTAATACAAGCAGTATACATGTATGTTTGGGATGTACATGTGAACAACGATTAATATGCAGTTAATCCCTTAAAAGAAATTGATTATAGGGGTTTTTTTCCCCATTTCAAAAATAAAAATAAAAATGAAAACCGTGATCCACATTATTCATGGTCACGATTCACCAAGGGAATCCTTTTGGTCCGTCTGAGATTCGCTTATGAAAGAAAAAGATTCACTTATTTGAATGGAAAAACTGGGAGTGATGATAAATATTAAATACACGTTTTATTCTCCATTTATCCCATGACTTGCTAACCAAACAGGTTAGATTCGTGTGAGTAAATGATGCTTAATATAGAATGGAACTCACTGGAACAATGTTTACAGTTTACACATACCAATCGTTAATAAAAAAAAAAAAAAAGACCAATAATGATGGCCTGGCCAATGGTTCTATGCAGTGCAGGCGGTGGGTGCAGAGCTGAAGAACCAAACACCGTTAAGTTGTTCCAGAGCGGGCCCTCACAATCCACATCTCCATCTGTCTTAATAAACATGGCATGTCTTGGCCCACGTATATCTCTCTCTCTGCCTCTCTTTTGCTCAAAACAATCATTTTCCATCTGCCTTCGACGCCAAACAGCTGAAAAAAAGACGTGACTGACTTCATTCTTCTCCTAAATCTCTCTCTGATTTTCATGGCGGTACGAGCAACTTCAATATTTATTCTCGACTATTTTGTGTATTCCCTTGTCTAGTTCTTATGTGGTTTTTCGCTTAGATTGTCGAATTGATTTTACTTTTCTCGTGCGCTGCATCTGATTTCTGTAGATGAATTTCGTCCTTTTTTTTTTTCGCATTTAGAATTCAGTTTCTCTTTTGTTCTTCACCTGATATCTCCTTTTTTCTTTCTTCGAAGCCTTTTTGGATGTTGATACGGTGATGCGTTTGGGTTCCCAGAAAAATGGATTCTCTTTTCTTTTCTATTTTTATAAAAAAAAGATCTTATTTTGTAGATATTGTGTGAATGCTAATTGAGTATTTAATGTTTCTTGTCAACTAGCTTCTATGGGCGAATCTGTTTTCCTTTCCTTTGAAACTGTTACACCTGCCTACCTTGTTCTCCGAGTAATTGATAATTGCCTATCAAATGCTCAAATATGGAGTCTCAGCGTATGCAATGAATTCTTGGACTTGTTTCTCTATTCACAAGTTTCATGTAGGCATTTATCTGCTATTGTAACCTTAGCTAATACAATATGATTTCTTCATTGATCTTTCTAAATAGATGCAACTTGTAATCTTATTCCTTCTTTACGAAGTTGAACCGGGTCTCTCCATTGCAGGGTTTAGGGAGGCAGATGTTTACTGCATTAATCCTTTCGCAGAAATGTGGATTTTAATGTCATGGTGGTTTGAATAGCTGTTTCTTAGTTTTGAGAGTGTAGCAGTCTATCGTTGGTCCATTCAGGATTGCAACTTCTGTGGATTTTGTTATATATTGCCTAGTTATAGTTCTTGTAGATCTATCAAAGAAACTGGTTTTTTTTTCTTTCTTTAATCCAGTAATTGGCCTTTTTGAAGATTCATTTTCTTTCACCTCTTCTATGTCGGTCTTTCCAGAGTGTATATGTTACTGGTGGGAAGCTTGGCCAGCTTGCTTGTTTCTGAATGTGTTTTAACTTTTAAGAATGTTGCAAGTCTTCTCAGTTGAGATGCTGGAGATACATGAATATTGGGATTTGGGAAGCTGCTAGCTTTTTCGCTTCTCCTTTTCTCCTCTTGTAGAAAACTATTAGATTCAAATTCAGCTATTATGCAATATTTGCTGAATTCCATTTCAATTCAGCAATGTTTCTAGATTGTTGTTAATGCTTTGTTGCCTTCTTTCATGTCAAAACTCCAGAAGTGGTCAGCATTTATGAATGAGAACCTGATATGGTTTTGAGATTATTTCCATATCAATTAGAAATGGTTTTATTCAATGCTGGTTGTCAACTTACGCAGGACCCTCACCCTCCAATTATGAATAGTCCTTTTCCCCCGATACAAAGCAATAAGTACGATATAGACTGGTTAGATAAACTGTAGCGATTGAATAGTATTATCTTCGTGCTGGTTAGATGTTAAATGCTATGGTTTTTAAGTCATAGTCAATATTTTCATGAGAGTATTTATTAGCCATTGTAAATTTGGACATAAAAACTAGACCTGTTCATGTAATTTTATTGTGTATCTTTGACATGTGTCTTTGCTTCAACATTGAGCATCACAGTTCAGGGTTTTGGCTCTTAAAATGATTACTCAATTTCTACAAGTATTTGAAATGACAGCAGTTTTCTCCTGACATGGCTGATCCTTCATGGAAATTTTCAACATCTACAGGACAAGGGTCGACCATTGCCCAAGTTTGGTGAATGGGATGTCAATGACCCAGCATCAGCTGAGGGATTTACTGTCATCTTCAACAAGGCCAGGAATGAGAAAAAGACGGGTGGCAAGCCTGACTCTCCAGCAAGAAATGACCCCCCATTAAAGAATGGGGCTGTTCTTGGAAAGCCTCAGTCTGTAAGTTGTTCTTTCCTCATACCTTTCATTGTTTGAATTTCTGAGTTTGACCGGATGCAACACCACCATTTACCTGTGAGTCAGTTGTATGCTTTGATGATACATTTTTAAGAAGGGAGAAAAGGAAGGAAATTTGCTTATTATTTTCCAAATATTTTATTTGATGGAATAATGCTGTGTTGCAACAGTGTAATCCGGGTTTTTCTCATTTTTGACTTGAGCTTATCTGTATTCTTGGCCATTTTACTAACCAAAAAAGCTCAACATTCATATTTACAAAAATGATAGTATTTAGTAGCCTTTGACACTACGTCATTAACTTAACAGGGATGCTAACTTCACTCTATTTTGAAACTTTTAAATGCCATTACCTGCAGAAAAAATGGCTGTGCTGCATTCAAACTGGCCATGCAGAATAATGAGGCAGTGGTTACCTTCTTAAGAGTTTTGAGTTAAAGGTAATATGCATCTATGCCCAACTCCAATACGTGATCCAGAAGGCTGGAGCTTTATTCAGAAGCTATGATGGGTCCTGCTGGGATCTGTATGTTGTATCGTATTCTTTTATGATGTTATGAGCGTGGTAAATAACATGGTCACTGTAATTGTGACTTTTTTTCCTATTTTGTTTTCTGAGTGGATATGATTTTCTTGTGTGCATCTGCATCTTCTTGTTATAATCAAATTGTTCTGAATACTCATGTGATGTGAAGAAGATAGGTGTTCCAGATCACTTTTTTCCCTGCTTTGAAAATTCTTATGGATTCAGAATCAATACAAAATATTCTTTTCCACATCTATTGGAAATTGTTAACTACTCTGCTGAAACAGTTTGATAAGAGCTTTCCATATTGTAAGATTATCCCAAGCAAGTACAGAGTCTTAAACCCTTGATGTTCCCACTTTGCGCTCAAATAAGCGTCGTAGCAGGTAGACCTGAAGGACACTAGCGCCAACGAGTGCAGCTGATTCGAGCATTGCTTTATGGATCACTCTCCGGCTCATTTTATCGTTCACTGCGACAGTTATATTCCAGGATTGTGAAACCATAACATAATTTTACTATAAGAAAAGGCAGAGGGAATGATACCGATTTTCTGACGGTCAGTTTCAATCTCTAACCAATGCTGTACAAACTGAATAGTGTAAATAGCTTCATCTAACTTTGCTAAGTGCTCCACCAATGGGGAAAAATGCTCTGTAGAAGCAATATTGATCATCGTATGTGAAATCAGGAAAACAATGAAGAAGGCGCGACAGAAGGAAATGCAGCTGCCTCTCTCACCTTCTTTCGCGTGCTCGTGGAACAATGAGAAGTGACTGGCTCGAACATCGAAATCGATGGTTTCATGATAGGGCGACTTGTTAGTGAAACAGAAGCGATAAATCCCTCTCGTCTGGGCAGTGAACTCATACATATCGCTTGTCTTGTCGCGAAAATCATGAATTTGTTCTCCCGATGGTCCATTTACCTGATCATCCAAGCAAACCAAATTAACAGGAAATGCTAGTGTGCTGTGAAAGGAGCACGATAACAATTGCTGATGAGAAATTCTCCAAGAAATTTGAATGAGAAGGAAAACAAAACATACCACAAGATCAACACCACCATTGCCAATATGTGAAGAAGAGTCGACTGAAATCACAACAAAAGAGACATGTACAATGTCTCCCTCATATTGTACACTATGAGAGAAGCATTCCTCTCTGTCTATCACAAACGTAAACCCAGCCGATCCTTGCAGCCTCCACAAAATCACCATTACTACCATTACCACATAACTAATTACAGATCGAACAATCATCTCTACAAACCCAATCACAAACAAAGAAAAAAATCCGTGATTCTTGTCCTTTTCTAATACAAAATCTGAATAAAAAAACTCAAATTTTTTGCCTGAGGTTGTATCAAGTAAGACATGAATATGGTTTTGTAAACTGGTGATAGAAATGCAATTTAATACTCAATAGAGAAACCGAAATCACAAAAATGGCAGTTTTAATTAAGACAGACATGAATATGGCTGTTACATAGCTTTTTTAGTTCATCAGCAATCCCACCAATTCTATTTGATATTTTTCTCTGCATGAAGCAAATGAAAAAAGAAACTGCACCGGCATTCCTCTTCTCCATTTTCAAGAGAATGCTTCTGGGGAACTACCTATTGTTTGCAGGGAACGTTTATGAGAGGCATATATTTACAGTGAAAGCAGTTAAACATTATCTCGACTGTAATATAACATGTAACTGCATATCATTTATCCAATTTTTACAACAAAAAATCTCTAGCCTTGTTCTCTTTTTGATTTTCCAATCCATTGTTTATACCACATTTGTATACTCAAACCAAACAGAGTATCACTCTTGCAAATCCAATCCGTCAAACACAAACATGAATAAGACCTCATCGATGATGGCGTCGTAGAAAGGGACATCACTGGAGTTGAATTTGTATGTGGCGCAGACAACCATGCCTCCAGCCACCTTCAGACATTCACTGTCCTGCAGCTGCGCCGACAGTGGCCATATGGGGTCAAAATGATTTTGAAAGTTGAATTTAGAGTCAAAATGAACGACTTTGGTGATTGTCATATAGGATTATAGACGTTGTGGATAGCGACTTTTATGATATCTAACAACACCGCTCTTGTTTCCAAAGAAAAGTTATTTTATTACATGTTTGGAGATATACTACTCAAAGGAAAGGCATGAAATTACAGGGACAGAGGAGGCCAGGGGAGAGATGTTACAGGGGCAGTAAATTACACAAAATGTGCTAGAGTTGACTTCTTCCTCTTGCTTTTGATATTATGCTTCGTTTATTGAATATAATGAAAGATACAAAAGGCTGCAAAGCAGACAAGCTAGTCGTTGCAGAAATTGAACTTGATACTCCATATTTTCACATTGTCAATCTAGGCAAATGCAACTGGATATATCTAAAGTCAGTACAACTTTTTCATGAAACAAAACTATGAAACGGATTTGTAGGTTGAAGAGCCAGACACTTGTCTCAACACCAAAAAGTTAATTACATTATGAAACTTATTTGAACATCTTCCTGAAACCATCGAAGATTCTGAACGCACGCAATTCGCCACTCCTCATATCCCTCAATCTCCTCCTCAGTACCTGAATCCAGAATCAAAACAAAATATAAACGACTAAGTTATACATCTATGAAGTGATACACCTTAATGAGGCAGTTTTCTGCATTAGCTATTCAACCACAGAGGACAGTAGTGCTCTAAGAAAGCAAGAAATCGTTCTTAAAAAGAAAAAAGAAAAAGAAAGGAGCTGTGTTCTTACAGATTGAGCACGAAAAAGTATTCTTCGTTCACTGTTACACAGATCTACTGCCAGTTGTTTCAGAAATAGTCGTCGGTTTAACTGCTTTGGAGATGCCACGTCCAAATCCATTGATCCACTAGCCTACAGGAATATAAAGATGAAGCAATGCAAGTTCAATAAATGGCCGACATTTTTAAACTATTTTATGGTAGTGAAGTGAAAAGACCAAGCTGTTTCTATCAACAATTATTTAATCAACACACACACTTGCAGGTTACAACATTAAGTTTCACATTACCTGCAGGAATTTGTTGTACTTTGAAATGCTCGACTCACAGCTATCCAATATGTATTGTAATGCCCTTTCCATAATTTCTGGGTATTCTAGATCCTTCTTAACAGCTGTCTTATTTGATGCCGCAGCAGCCATCTGTGCCATTATAATTTAGGTGCCTTAAAATATATAGATAATTGAACATTCATAGTAAAGAACGTTAAATTGTCAAACCTCATCAAACTTGCTGCTCATACTTGGAGGGCTGACTGCTAAGTAAGCATATGCCATTAGTTCCAATGGCCAACCAGTAATTCTTAAAGGAAAGCACTGAGATCTGCTTAGCAAAATCATTCATTAAGCACCAACAACTAAAGCTTACATGATGAAGTAATGAAGAGTAGGAAAAAAAAGGAACTACAGGTCAAGTTTTCAGGATTAGTATCATTAATACAAAGACATTGTTAATGGAATACTTATATTGTCAACAAATTTGTTTCCCAACAAGGAAAGATAATGAGTTTTTTAACCATTGCTAGATGCTACAGTGCACCCAAAATTTGAGAACTTCCAATCGGAAGATATGCGAAAAGGTTAAGGCTTGACAAAAGATGAATCAAGAAGCACTAAAAAGTGGCTCAAAGAATGATAATTTTGTTGTCTGGGTACTCACGCAGACAATCCATGCCTCTGCAGAGCTTCCAACTTCTCCTTGTAGCATCTGTCAGGTTTATTAAGGGACAATGACAACTCTACAGAATCATTAGGATTGGTACCCTCCTTTGGAACAAAACCATAGGATAGCAATAGCTCTCCATTGGACTTCTTGCCATAGGATATGAAAACCTGCAGGAAAGTGGGTCCTTGTCAACAGTTTATACTCTGTCAGACATACTTAGGCATTACTCTCTACACCAGCTTATACTCTCTCAAATATACTCTCAACCAAACAAATGCTAAATAAATTAACTTATTATAATACGTCCTTTCTGGAAGAGGAAAAAGAATTGGCTCGAGTTTATCTCTTCTTTGGGAGGTGGAGGAAGGGGTTTATATGCCCTAAAAAAAACACAGAAGATATGGCATTTGACAATGAAAGGAATTCAAGGCGGTCATATTCAATTTCGTGAACTTGCTTCACCCAGACCATGTAATGTAATAGGTTTGTCATTATCATTTCATATCTGATGGTTGTCATCCAACCAAAAATTTTTCTAGTGGAGCAAAAAATTTCTTAAAATTTCTATAAGGGTCATCAAACATATGTAGCAAAAAAGATAATGTTATCTAATATCCTCTTAGAAAC
This sequence comes from Euonymus europaeus, assembly GCA_963580455.1. Classification (NCBI taxonomy): domain Eukaryota; kingdom Viridiplantae; phylum Streptophyta; class Magnoliopsida; order Celastrales; family Celastraceae; genus Euonymus; species Euonymus europaeus. The sequence continues at coordinate 3,885,277 of OY756964.1, forward strand.
TACTTATTATTTAATTCTTCAACAGCATGTTTACCTGCTCACCTGGCTGGTACTGCCTATCTGTTGTAAATACGACCCCTTGTGATGATTTGTCATAATCCAGAAATGTCTCCACCTAAACCATTCCAATACATTTGTTAGCAGTCGAAAGATTTGAAATTTTATAACTAAAAGCAAAATTTTTTATGATGAATGCTGTAAAATAGAGACTAATCAGTCGTTCCAATACATTTGTTAGTAGTCAAAAGATTTGAATCTTTATAACTAAGAGCATAAAATTTTATGATGAATGTTGTAAAATAGAGTCTAATCAAGATACCTCACAACTATGGTTAAGCATGTCTGCCCATGGAACCAATGCAACCCTTCCATCCATTGAGGGCAAACGAACCTGTGAATAAATGTACCACCATGTCCTATCAAATCACATCTTTTTACATTCTCATTATCTCATATGTGTTCTCATATCATGAAGCTTTCAAAATTTAAAGTTCCCATAATGCAACTGAACAAATATATCATACCGACATGGCAACATGAGCTTTAGACTGAGTGGAGTCCCAGGAAGACTTAAAAGTGAACTTTATTGTTGCCCTCTACGAACATTTCGGATATAAATATGTATTTCCAGGAAAAATCACTCAATCCTACTTATGCCCATAACTATTTTAACTTCACTAGCTTACTGCATAAGTAGTTTATATTGTAGATGAATTCAGTAATGGCTAACAACTTCTGCACAAAAGCCACGAGAATTGGAAAATGAAGTATCAAATACCAGCTTTATAATTTATTCATGTTAAATGAGATTACTAAGTCTTCGGTTGCTCTGAATATCCTATAACTGCAACATGATGTCCCCAAAGTGCAGCTTGTGGTTGACTACAATATGACGAAAAATTCCCATTCACTAAGAGAGAGAGTTAAATATGTCCACTTACCAAGCGAGAGAGCAGGATTCCAAATGACCATTTGAATGTCCCCAAATTGAATAGCTGTAAATGAATTATTATCACAAAGTTAAACATAAAAGGTTCGAACATGTAGAGGATATGCGAAATCATTTGAAAATCTAGATGCCAGTATGCATAATAGAATAATTGATACTTTGATCATCAAGTGAAATAGGCAGTGCCTTATAAATTGCATTGTCATATTTTTTTAATTAATAGAATTATTAATTTAAAGAAACAAAAGTATTTGCAGGGTACTAAGGATGACCAACATACCAATTAACCTTAGAGATTAGAGAATATACAACTGTTGGGCAGATCATTACATAAAATTTTGGTTCGAGTGGAGTTAGACTAGCAATGTAATTGTTATCATCTCCTAAGAAAGCATGTCCTATAATATGGCCCATGCCTTATTATAAAAACATGAAAAATCAACATACGATACTCTAAACAAAATCAACCAGCATTTAGATAAATATATTAAAGCTTTGACTTTAAAGAAAAGTCATTTCAGTACCTCTTCAGGAAATATGTGAGGATACTTGGAAAAGATCCTCCGGCTTAAATCATTATATCTGCACAAAATAAGAAAATGTTATATAGGACTAGAAAAAAAAATCATACTTGGCAAAATATAGGACTGGAATGAGAACAATAAAGCCATCAGTAGCATACACAAAATCAAGCTTTATGTAGAGAAATTGAGAATTCAAAGCCATACGTTTCTGTCACATTGGTAATTCTTTCAATTGCCCGCTCTCGAATCTGTGATGCCTCCAAATACCTATCCAGTTCTTCACGCGTCCTGAAATGTGACAGAGAAGCTGTAGGGGAAGAAGTTGAGAGTAAACTGTTTCTGCAGTTTAATTGAAACTCTCGAAGAACTGGACCATCTAATCACCCAATGAAGAAATAAATACGAACCAATATAAAAGTGAATATGGCTGTCGAGGGAGAGCTGAAATGTAGTTCTTCCATCTTGAGGATTTCTGAAGACTAGCTTCGCTAATCAGGTAAGTGGCAAGCAATGGCCAATCTGGCACAGAATACTTTTTTAAAATTTCACCAGCTTCTGTGCAGCTCCACTCCTGTGAGTCCAAAATCACAGCAAAAGCCACAAAGGATCTGATAGTAGTTAGTAGTTAGTAGTTAGTACCCATCGAGGACATGTGCAATATGAGTGAATTAGAGACAGAGAATCAACTTCGGAGATTATTTATTTGATACACTGGTTCACATTATGCATGCTGCTGTAATCCATACATCAAAAGAAATGATGAACTGCAAAAATCTCATCGAGAATTAAAAATCCGTAAACATAGAAGCAGCTGTGCACATCTGCCTACATGATTTTCCAACCTAAACTAAATTCAAGCGGAAACCCTCAAATTTCAGAGAACAAACCATAAATTATTGCACAAAAGAATTAAGAGATCAGCCTCAGTTACTGAAATTCATTACCGATTCACCGGTGACCACGAGCGACGGAGGCACAAATAGTAACTTTTCGCCCTTTCTGATATTCTTCAAGGCTACCAAGCCTCTCTCTCCCACTTCCACTTTCTCTATCGACATTTTCTGAGGCGGGAGGCCCGACTCTGACAGCCATCGCTGCAGAGCAGAAGCGTTCTCTACAGAATCGATATCGCAGCCCCACGGTATCGTCTGGGTCACGCTAGTTTTGTCACCGGTAGACACTGACAAGCACTGTACCGAATGTCTGCGAAGAATCACCGTCGAGTAACGTCTCCGAGGTTTCTGGGGCCGAGAGAACGTCGGGAGTAGTGTTGTGTGGAGGATCCTGGAAGCTTCTGCCATGGCTCTGACGGGGAAAACCTTATCTCTGTTGAAACTTGAAGGAGGCAAGGCTGAAGCGCAGATATCGAACGTTTTTACAGTTATGTTAAAACGATGCGTTTTCCCATTTCCAAAGTAGACCGTTTGGCGTCATTTGGCTTTTATTTTTTTCCCGGTTTCAAACTCGCATTGCTGTTCACCAGCGCACCGAATAATCGGAAAAATCCTGCTTGCAACATGTTGGCTCAGGCTTACACCAATGCCGTCTCCTGCAACTCGTCTTCTCTTCCTATCAAAACCCCAAAACCCATAGCTTCAATCCATACTAAACGCAAGTTTTCATTTTTACCTTCACCGCCCCAACCAACTTCAAAATCTATGGTTTTTCTTCAAACCCCAATTATGGGATTCCGAAGAAGTTCATTTCAAATATCTCGCGGCACCTTAAACACTCCGAATTCAGAGAAAGACCCAGTTTTGGAGGGTGAAGCTGATGTGAAAGAGGGAAGGGACTGGACAGCCTCAATCTTGCTGTTTGTGCTGTGGGGTGCACTCATGTATTATGTCTTCAATCTTGCTCCTAATCAGACTCCGGTACTGTACTCCGTCTATGCTTTTGGTTTTATCAGAATTCGGAAACTGCTTAATCTGTATTTTTCTTTCTCATTTTGGATTTTTCATTGTGATGGCTTTTTTAAATCGCGTGAAAAAACACTTCTAACTCAAGGAATCCTTGCTAAACTTGTTCTATACAGTAATACTTTCCTTTTATGCATATGACGTGCTGTTTAGAAGCTAATTGGAGTTGCACATCCACTGTCTGTGAACTGTAAAATCAGAAACAGTTAATAGGCTAAGGTCGTCATGATGATTTTAGATATATAGCACAAGCTGATACAGTTCTTGTTTGTGGTATCACTAGACACTGATTTCAGACATTAGTTAGTTTCAATGGAGTTAAATCTGAAACACTACTTATAAACATGCCATGTTATGTATCTTTTTTTCTTGCAATTAAAAATTTAATTTTGAACTTCTGGAAATTTGGGGGACTGTAATACAAAAAAACTACAGCGATTCAAAGTGAATAGCTTTGCGATATTGAGGACTTAAACAGATAGTTGAAAAGCAATGGAGCTGGTTTGTTACAGAGACCATCTGGGTTTGTCATGGCCTTAGTTGTCATTGACTAATTTGAATATCCATTGGACCATTCTCTTCTCAGTCAGTATGAAGTTACTAACATGCGGATGCATGTTTGACAGTCAACAGACTTGTATTTCTTGAAAAAGTTCCTTGATTTGGAAAACATTCTGATTTTTTGTGGATGAGTTTTGTGAAATCCTCTGAGTTCTGACTAAATTTGACAAATCTACAAATCATCTGAATTTTTGTTTGTTTTTTGTTTGACTTTGAAAAATTCTCTAATTTTTTTATAGGAAATTCAGAGAATTTTTGGTAATAGGATATGAAGTTTAGGAGTTTATGGTTTTGGGGTTTAGGAGATTAGAGTTTAAGAGTTAAGGTTTTGGGGTTTATGAGATTATAATTTAGTGTTTAAGATTTTGGGGTTTAGGGTTTAGATTAGTAATTTTTTATGATTTTCTTTCTTATTTTTGTAAATTTATCTTAATTATTCGTAAAAATTTTTCTTCAAAATTAAAATTGTAATTGTTAGTATTCAGAGAATCTCTGGTTATAGGGTTTAAAGTTTGAGGTTTTGAGGTTTATGATATTAGAGTTTAATATTTTTGGGTTTAGGTGATTGATATTTTGTGTTTAGGATTATAGGGTTTAGGGTGTTGAGTTTTGAAGTTTAGGAGCGTAGGGTTTTGAGTTATTTTTGTTTGATTTACATAAATTCTATAATTTGTTTGATATATTTTTATGAAAGCTTCTGAATTTTTGTACTTAATTTTAAAAAATTATTTGATTTGTTTTGGTAATATTTGTGAAATGCTCTAAATTTTGTGCAAGTTTGAGAAATCTTGTGATTTTTTTCTTCAGAAATTGTATTATTTGTTGATATATTTATGAAATCATTTGATTTTTTTGTTTAATTTTGAAAACTACTCTAATTTGTTTGGTTGAGTTTTGAGAAATAGTTCGAATTCAGGATAAGTTTGAGAAATACTCTAAGTTCATTCAGAGGATTTGACGAACGAACATTGAAACATATCGACAACGGATCTTATTGGAAATAGTTTTTCGCGCTGATTATGAATCTATATGTTTTTTAAAAATAAAACTGTTATTTTGAGTGATAAAAATATTTTAAAGTTTCTAAAAGAGAAAAATTAGAAGGAATATGATGATGTCAGCAAATGTGATGCGCATAAAAATTTATTAGAATAAAGATAGTTTTGTTCATAATTATTTGAATGGTGTATTGAAATATTGAAAGTTGAATGTAGTTAATGAAAAATACATTTTCATTAGAGAACTTAATGGTAAATCCCTTAAAAAAAAGAGAAGAGGGTTGGGTTCGATTTTTTTTTTTGATAAACCGCAATATATATTTCAAGAAATCAAAAGGAAAAACAATAGAGCATCAAAGATGGCCTATAAGATACAATGTCAAGAATGGCTTCCCAAGAAAAGAAGAGAACAAAAAAAAAAACAACAAAACACGATAAAAAAAACCAAACAGCAACATTAAAGCTAAAATATAAATGAAGCAGATAGAAATATAATTTATAGCTGCCTTAACCATAAACAAAAATAAAATAAGCATGCGGATAAAGGTAGAGAAATGCTGGATATAGCTGCTCAAAGTCTCTTGAAGTTAGAGGCAGACGGTAACTATGAAAAGAAGCATGGAGATAGAAGTTTGATGTTGAATTCGAAATTATATATGATTCAGTTTGTCATTTGAGTCATTAAGATTCGTCATTTTTTTTAGTTCATTGAATTCTTGTAATGTCTATTTACTTAATCATGAATTAAAAATGTTAAACCCTAAAAGTATAAACATTATTAGGAAATATGACTAATAATTGATCACTTGAGGCACAAAACTCAAACTATATGAATTCAAATTATTACATGCATCTATGATTTTGTTATTGTAACTATGATTTTATTACAAATTTTTTACACTCATGAGGTAAAGCGAGGGGACCACACACAATGTGTACAAGTAAAAAGTATATATAGAAATTACAATGAAGCCGCATGCTAAATTAGAGCTAGCAAAAATTTAGGTTCGAGATGGATAAAATGAAGTGTTTGAATTTTTCAACGTATTTAATTAATTATATGCATATTAATTTAAATTTGAACAAATAAATTTTAATTAATTTTATACATATTAATTTAAATTTAAACAAATAAATTATATAATAATTAAGGTTCAGATATTAACCTCAAAGAATTCTTTTTATATATATTTTTTTAGTCTGGAAAATTGAGGATGTGAGATTCGGAGCCAATATTTATTCAAAGAGGCGATCTTATGCATAACTGCAGACCCACTTGCAAAAATTCTCTTTATGTTAAAATCTGAATTTAAGACATAAAAACTATGTTGAAACTTAATTTAACCCGAGTCCAAAAAAATTTGTCTGTACCAAACAACCCATCTAAGGAAGTCATCACCAAAAAATAAATAAAGAAAGAAACCCTGGATTGTTGCTCTCTCTCCGTCTCTCTTCCCCTTTTTTCTTCGTCACTAAGACACAGCATTCGCATAGATCAGCTCGAAGAAAAACCCGTCAAAACCCAAAAGAAGAGAGAGTACAATACCAATCATGATTCTATCCCTCTCTCAGTATCAGTTCTTCTATGCCCTAATCTGTTGAGCTCCCATTTCTGCTATCTCCTACTATTTTTTTCGATATTTTAATATTATATATATCCATATATACAGAGAGACACTCGTGTGTGTGTAATAGTAGGGTTATTACTTATTCGGCTGATCGAAGATGAGCGGTGGGGGGTACAGGGTTCAAATTCCAAACAGTGTGAGGAAGACGATCCAGAACATAAAGGAGATCACGGGCAATCACAGTGAGGAGGATATTTATGCAATGCTCAAGGAATGCTCCATGGATCCCAATGAGACAGCTCAAAGGCTTCTCTTTCAGGGTATGGCTTTTTTGGTTTTGAGCTCATGTTTTGGGTTCGTGGATTTGATCTTGATTTCGATTTTGCTGTGTTTTTGTTGCGATCCTCTTGGTCCAGAGTCTTTGGCTTTCGATTTGATTCTAATTTTGAATTTTGGTGTTTGTGAAAGTGGGGGATTGAATTGGGTCCTCTCTTCTTTTTTTCCTTCCTCTTCTATGATGGGTATTACTGATGATGTAATTTCTTGGCTTTCGTTTTCCTTAACAGCACTCGTTATGTTATTTCAAGAGCCAGTCGTTGCTTGTGAATGACCTAGAGAAATGATTGACGCAACTTTGAAATGGGGATTTTACCCACTACTAATTAGCGGGAGTGGTGCGGATTTTACGGTCGTTCATAATCCTCTTCTTTGGTTGGCTGTGTTATGATAAAAAAATAGTTGTATGAGTAAAACTTGCATCAAGTTCATGAACTAGGGTTTTTTCGGGTATTAGCTTGATAAAACTGTGAGATTTTTGTTCTGGATTTGTATAAGCTTTTATGCTAATTCAACAAACCTGGTGCCATGATGTAATGGTGGGATATTGCTATAAAACACTGTATGAATGGTTGAATTCATTTACTGAATAAATTATGCCTTGTATTTAGTACTGTTTGTCCTCTGCAAGACTGGCTGAGGGATGCCTTATCGGCCTTTCTGTTTCTAGTGATTCTTGGCTTTTCGCCTCCCAAAGATACCATTACTGCAATGAGGAATGTTCAGTTGTTCACTGAACATTTATGTTGTTTATGATTGGGATGTTGTTGAGTAGTGCCTCTATTTGAAACTTTTGCAGTTGAGTTTTGTAAACCATGCACACGAGATTCGCTTGCTATTTTTGAGTCCAGAATCTCCAGATATTCTCATTTTCTCAAGCTTTTAATTGTTCGTCTGTCAAGCTCTGGAAGATTTTTGTAGGCTTGCTAGGCAGAGTTGAGCAATGCAGTTATATTTTTGATACAATGCAGCTCTCTATATCCTAGAACACCCAAACCTCAATGATAGCAGGATCTAATTACAAGTGTCTTTGGATGTCAACAACTTTCCCCTTAAATTGGCTGACAGACGACAGCTTATTGCAATTCTCATCTCTTTTTGTGTTATCCTGTAATTTGATGTGAAGTATGTTGGTATATGATACATCTTTTATTTTATTTTTTTGCTACTCTCTCTTTCAATTATTTTCTAAACCCAGAAGATGAGTCTCTCTATGGTTTTACAGATCCATTTCACAAGGTCAAAAGCAAACGCGACAAGAGAAAGGAGGTAAGAGATTATCTTGTATGCAACTATGTTAATACCTTTTCACTTTCATTGGTGTATGATTCTATGTTGTTTATGTTTTTATCGTGATTGAAAAGGCTGAGGGGCACTAGCAGTTTTGCACTCCTTACCAACATGCAACAATTTTCCTTTCTAGTAGATGTGAGCGGAGATATTGGCTGTTCCTGCTCATTGGCCAATATTAGCGAAATATTGTGTTTTCTAAAATAAATACTTAAATTCAATTGAACTTTTTTGTAATTGTGAGCAGTGGAGTTACTCGTAAAGATATTAATCAAGATCATTCATAAATAAGTTAAATTTAATCAAGGTAATTTATATGTCATTTTGTGTGGGCCGTTAAAAAATGGTTTATGTTTTCAGACGGCCGTGCCTATGTTATTTTAGTATTTGTTTTGGAAGAGGTCATAGTAGAAGAAGCAATCTTTCATCTCTCTGGTTGCTCTTCTTTTGCTGGCCTGTGTTAATTCTGGTGGATTTAAGGATTCAAGGATATGTTAACAGATCGATTTTGTTGTACTGAAGTAGAAAGAGATAATTCAGGGCGCTATATGTCTATGGGGGACTTCCAAATGTGATAAGAATTTATCTAATTTTATTATTATCTCACAATGTAGCCTTTTCACATTGACATGGAAAATATGAGAATTACCTGTTATGTTTGTCCTTTGGTTAACATTTGAGCTTTGGAGTTTACATACACTTGCCCTGCAGAGTCTGAACAACCGAGAATCAGCAGAGTCTCGTTGGAGAGCTACTACTCAAGGGCGGGGGAGTAGGGATGGTCGGGCAAATTTTTCAACTCGTCACGCTTCAAATGGTAATAAATACTTTGAAATCGGAGGTGGTTATTATTTTTTCCGGGATGTCTATTTATGAGGTGCTTTGGTAAGCACCATCTAGTTCATGTGGTATCTTTGTTTGACTCATTTAAGTAACATGTCAGTGGGTACATTCCTTCATTTATAAATTTGTTACAAATTTTTGTTTCTTGCAACTTTTTTGAGTCATACTATCAGCATACTGTTCAAATGTTGGCTGATGTTGAAGGAACAAATTTGTTGTATACTATTGTCTATGATGCCAGCCAAGCTGATTCTTTCGTGACCTCTATTTCAGATGCTGGCGGTGGCAGGAATTCTGGTGCAGAAAAGAGTGTTGGTCCTTATTTGGCAGTCTCACAGGAGACAGGAAGTAAAGAAGCGACTCTGTCAGCTAGGTGAATGCAAATTTACAAATGCCTTTCCATATAATTTCCATATCTTCTTGTAGTTGTGTTAAAAATAGTGTCTAAAAGATGGTGCAATATGAAAAAATAATATGCACTTTTGTATGTTTGTTTTTTCAGCTCTCCTGCTATTGTCTCCAATGGTCGTACTGCTGTAGCTTCTGGAAGCACCGGTGTTGTGCACTCCAATTTTGCAGCAGGAAGTGGTATAAACCTACCTGAAAAGATTTTATCCACCACTGGCATTAGTAAGTCAGAAAGTGCACTGCCAGTGCCACCTGTTGATGCAGATAAAAGTCCCAGCATTGCATTTGCTATTGATGATATGGGTGGGGAGCCTGTAGCAAATTCGAGTAATTCCTTGTTGTCGACGACTTCATCATCTTCATCAGCAGTTTGCTTCTCATCTTCGGATCCTGTTCTGGTTTCAACTAATGATTCACGGCTTCCAAGTGCTGTTGGTGCAATCAAACGGGAAGTGGGGAGCAATCAAGCTTCCAGTGAACAAAACTCAGCTGTCCCTGCTGAAACCAAATTAGCTTCTGGTGAGGACATAGGATAATTGTATTCAGGTTGACCAGTTCATATCTCGTGTTGTTACTAACTAAAATTAATGTGGCAATTATTTGGCTGCAGCTTCTGAAATTGGTGGCTCTTTGCAAGGGAAAATGCCAAGCAGCAGAGCCGAGGGAGATGGAAAGAATCCAATGCTTGAGTCTTCTCAGCCTTCATCTTCCTTGACCCATGGTGGCTCTTCTGGCAGTCGCCCTTCTTCTAATTACAGTAATCGTTCCCAAGCAATATTTGGTCCTCAAAAAGGTATGAGTTGGAATCAACTTTCTATTTGTCAATGTTATGGTACTAGTTAATGGTTGCTAGTTACTGACGGCCTTGTAAAATGAAGTGCTTTTGTTCTCCATTAATGCTGAATTTGTTCATTTGTCGAGACTTGTGACCTGTAGTTATCGAAAATGTTATCGTGTGTTTGGTTGCAGCTTACTTTATCTGATATGGATATTTTTGTGGCCTAATTATAATCATAAGAATCAAAGTAAATGTGGGAAAATGCTTGACAAATCCTTTTCTGTGCTGCATTGTTCAATTACTTCTGCTTGCTTTTGTCAGCATATAATATTTTGTTATTTTGCAATGGACTGAATTGTATGATCGAAGCCTGAATTCTTAAAGATAATTATTTTGTTTGATAGACGTTTGTCAGGGACACACTGGTGAGTGTTAATATTTACTGTTATTTAAGGATTTATTGTGAAAAATGTATCTATAATTATGTGTCGCATGGTAAGAGATTGTAAGTTTGCTGAATTCTGCTCAGCTAGGAAAACTTACTGGTTGAATTCACAAAAAAAATTGTAAATCCTGATGAAAAGTTGTGAATGCTTCTTGGCCTGATAACTCTTTTTTTTTTCTTTGTTATTCCAGAGGGAATTAGAACTTGCTTATGGTTTGTGCTTGGTAGCCTAGCAGGTCACTGATTTTCTGTCTCTCGCAGTGGGATCTAATAAGGAGTGGAAACCAAAGTCGATTGCCCCTGGTGTGGCTCAAGGGTCTGGAACAGGTGTTTCCTCTGACGTCGCTAGTATTTCCATTGAAGCCAGTGCAAAGTCACTTGCTGTAAATGTCCTTGATTCTGAAGAGGCAACTTCGGAACTGCAGAAAAAGCTGGAGGAGTTGCATATTCCACAGCGTCAACATGTCATAATTCCAAACCACATTCATGTCCCCGAATCTGAAAGAACAAAATTAAGTTTTGGAAGTTTCGATGCTAGCTTTGGTGTAACTTCGAGCTTTGTGAGTGCTCAGCAAAGTGAGAAAAGTTCAACGCCTCTGTCCGAAACTTCTCATGGTCTTGAAGAACCTTTGGAGGATCAGGCTGCAAGGTTTGTAATCACAAGTTCCCTTAAAGTTTGTATTATAATGACGATATCCTGGTGTTCCTAGAACAAGGGACTGCCACTCCCTTTTCCGTGCTGTTAGGTTAAGTTTAAGAGGGAGGAGAAATATCATTAACTATATAAAATTGCAAGCTCACTTTGGAGGTAGAAATGAAAAAAATGAAGAAACCATAATAGTATATTTTAGCAAAGTCATTCGGAACTGATTAATCCTCATATGTGGTAATCTTTGGCCAGTATTTGGTCAATGATAATACAGTGTGATATCATAAAGCCTGACTGTCTCAGTTTGGTGGAATACATTTGTGCGGGGGAACTTATATTTATTTTGACAGCTTTGATTAATCTTGGACCTAAATGCTGAAGCTACACAATTTTCTCCATCTATTTTTCATAACTGTTTAAACTTCCATATATAATATTGCTAGGTGAAAACAAATGGCATCGTGTGCATTAACTAGATTTTGATAAGCATATAAGCTGAGCCTTTAGAGCATTTCCTTTTAACGTTTAGAAGTTATAAGTTATATTGATGTTTTCAGCAGTCCAAATGCATTGGCAACTGCGGAGGAGGAGGGAGCGTATCCTGAACATACATTGTCACCTTCAAATATGCACAATAATTTTTCTGGCGAGCCAGATGTCTCTTCCAGTGTGGCTGCAGAGTTTGATGAATCCAAGCAGGAGTCTGGATTATCCGGAGGCCAGCAATACTCTGTGGTCCATACTTCTCCTAACTACAATTATGGCTTTATGCCTCCAATTATAGGTAGTCAGGCTTCAACATTTGAAAACTCAGAGTCTCAAGCACGTGATGTTTCTCGCTTCCCGAGCTTTGTAGTAAGAATTCATACCTCTCTTTTTCATGTTACATTCCATGAATTAATCATATTGATAATTAAATTGTTTTATTATATTAATCCTTCGATGTGCAATAAGTGAAACTTTGAGAAGTTGATTAATGTGTATCATGTTTTATGATTATAATTGATTTTGATGTTATAATGAGTCAATCACATTATTACCAAGAATTTTATGTTGGTAACTTTTGTGTATCTTTTTTTGGCTTTGAAACTTATCACTGGTGGTCATACAATGCTTTCTATGTCTAGGTTCAGCAGCCATTTGATCCAGCAAGTTACTATGCCCAATTTTATCGTTCAGGTGCTGATAGTGATGGTCGTGTTTCTCCTTTCCCCACACCAGCAGTTGCAACCAAATATAATGGGACTGTTGCAGTGTTACCGCCACAAAATTCTCAGTCACCTCCAGAGGTTTGCATAGATAAAATTCTTCTGCTCATAATTCATCTCAATATAACAGTTTGTGACTATTTTATTGATTGGCTAGTGTGCTAATTGGTTTTTGAAAACTTTTTTCTTATTTGTTGGCTAATTTTTCATAGAACTGCATATTTCCACAATCTTCCATGAGCATATGCTGTGCTCATCTGCTGACCAGTCATCAACTGTTGCTGACACTGAAGCTAGCGAGAATATGGCATTACTGATCTAATTAACTTACCATTTAGACATGTAGAAATATATCAAATCCTGGGAAGATATATTCCATGCACATTAATTTAGAGATGTGCCCCTAATGTCTTTTTAGTGTTCCTTAGCTTGCTTATATACATTCCATAACTCAGATGTTTTTTATGAAACTACTACTGAGAGCAGCTTTTGCTAAAACGCGAGATTTACTTTCATATTAGATATGCAGAGCTTATTATTGGTTGTAATTGTGTTGGTCAACTTATAAGAAGTTTTGTGTTTCGCTAAAACAATTTTACTCATTATGCATAAAAGTTCAGGAACTAGGTACCTGCTAAGTAAATCTCAAATCAAACTGCTAGATAATTTGTGTGAGTATTAGGCTACTTCCATCTTCAGATAGTCGAGATAGGTGTTTGTGAGCTCTATTTATTTTAATGATGCACTTGATTTGGAAAAGTGACTGTGACAGTGTGATATTTGTCTGCTTGTTTATGCAGTTTGCGTTGTCATGTGTGAAACGATGCTGCTGTATGTGTTTTTTTTTTTAAAAAAAAAGAAAATGAGAAAGAAAAAGTGGAGAATTATGAGGAAAGATTATTGCCAAAAGGTGACAAGCCTTCACCTTGCCTCTCGGTGTGCTTATCTTGTTCAAGCAGTAGGGTTGATTGTCATCTGGAGTTGTTTTCTCCCTAATGAATGGTGCTTCTATGAAACACTTATATTTGCTTTGTGAGCTTCTGATGTCCTGTTTTATTTACTTTACTCAAACGAGGATAAATTTTCTGGTTTTATTGATGTTGCCAGGTGGTACTGTTTTTTTTCCTAATAGTATAGGAAATAGCATGCATTAATTGGATCTTTTGGAGAATGCTGGTAGCATAATTTTACTTCAACTGTAATGCCTGGCTTTACCGTTTGACTTGGTGACGCCACAAATTTCAGGGTGGAAACTTAGTTTTGTCTGTGGCGGGTCCAACTCCGCTGGTGACTCAAGCTGCGGGTCTTATGCAAAGTTCTTTAGCTCCAGCTCAGCAACCACTCCCTGTCTTCCGACCACCTACTGGGTTGCATATATCCCCTTATCCTCCAAATTACATTCCATATGGCCACTACTACTCCCCGCTCTATGTTCCACCCCCAGGGATCCACCAATTCCTGACCAATGGTGGATTTCCTCCGCAACCTCAAGCTGGCGGTGTATATCCAGCTCCACCAGCAGCCGCCTCTGGGATCAAATATCCTGTCCCACAATACAAGTCGGCAACGAACAGTGGAAACTCAACCCAGATTGGTGTGCCAAGTGGTTACGGACCTTACAGCTCCTCTCCAGCTGGTTGTAATCCCAGTGCTGCTGCAATGGCTGGGAACTCTGGTTCTAACGAAGATCTTGCAACATCTCAGTTCAAGGAGAATAATGTTTACATCACTGGGCAGCAGGTTCGCCTGATTTTTTGTTAATATGTTCCATGGTGATTTGATTATATTTTTACTTTTAGTTGTCATTTTTAAAAGGGCTTCTTACTAGTTACTAGCAATTTTTGTGTTATTTGTTTCTAAAGAGAGAATAAGTTCGCAGTGACTGTACCTTATACTTTGTGTTCAAGTTCCGATTATATGCCTTACCTTCTTCCTGGTGCTTTGCCGTGATGAGTTTAGAACATTCTTACTGGTGGTGACAGTGTTGGCATTGTGAGGCTGTTCCTGAAATTGGCATTTTATGATAGCTGTTACTAGTTAGTTGTGCAATCTTGGATGCTCTGGATGGTGCAGGTAGTTTGTTATGTTATTGTAAATAGTAGTGGAAACATATTACATTGTGCTATTGGTGGTAGTGGATCATTAGGCGGTGTCAATGTGGCAGCAAGGCTGAAGCTGCTGACTATGAGTAGTGGTGGCTTTGGGCATAGTACTTTGTTTAATTTTTCTTGCTTTGCTGTTTTTTTTGGTACACTGTATCTTTTGATACGTCTTAAGTTTGCTCCACTGCATGACCAAAGAAAGTAAAAAGTTCATCTTTGGCTCAGTACCCTAAACTGCAGCCACAAGTAACCAGACCCAAAATAAAGAGCGCACTTTCTGTCACTCCAATGATGTGATTATTCCGTACCTATGTGGTAAAATAGTGAGATACTATTTTGTGTAGTCGGCTGATATATAGTACTATGCTTTTTCATCTGAACCAGTTATATGTTTACAAAATGTCCTAGAGCTTGGGGTTTGCTTGTCATATAAATGATTCTTGGTTACACTGAAGTCTGCTCCTTTACCTCTAGTGTCACATGAACTTTGAACGACCTTGGATGTAATTTTTTGCAGAGTGAAGGTTCGGCCGTGTGGATTGCTGCTCCTCCTGGTCGAGACATATCTAGCTTGCCAACTTCCTTTTACAACCTTCCTCAAGCTCAGCACATGACTTTTGCCCAATCACAGGCTGGCCATGGCACATTTGCCGGTATTTATCACCCTGCACAAGCAGTAACAGCAGCAGGTGTTCACCCACTCCTACAGCAGTCCCAGACCATCGCTGGAGCTGTTGATATGGTGGGACCCACAGCCAATGCTTATCAACAGCCTCAACATGCACAGATTAATTGGCCCAGTAACTACTGATAGAGGGTTAGACTTTATTTTTTTGTGAATCAAGAATATAAGTTCAACTCCAAAGTTGGGTTTTTTTGGGAACTTGAACAAGTTTGAAAAGAGGAAAAGATCAAGAAGAAACAACATTGGTCTGATTTGAGAGTGTAAATTTAGGAAAGGAGGCGCAGAGAATTCGCCGTTGGTATCTTCTAATTGTGTGCTTGAGAACATACAATGTGCAGTTCTCCTGTAACTGAGATTGGCCAATGGCCATTTTAAGTTAGTTGGGTACTTGGGTTAGTAATGCGCAGGTTTCTCTCTTTCTTGCTGCTGCGATATGGTTCTCTTTCATAGTTTGACGCCACCTTGGCACCTTCTCCCCTTTTATCTTTTTTAAGTTTGAACGCATAGAATTTACTGAGTGGGAGGACCTTTTTCATTTTTATATTTTTTTAAGTTTTATAGGCCTCCGGAAGGTAAGATATAGGTTGGAGAATTTTTCCAATTTCTTGTTTCTTGTCTTTCTATAGTCTTGCCTGTAAAGTGAATTTTGATAGCAGGAAATGGTTGTACTGAACTGTTGTAACTGGTATGAGCAAAAGGCAATCTTTCCAATGTTTTCATTTTTAAGATATTTACCCTAAATACTTGTCTTGTAGCAGGATTGTAATTTTCAGGGGATCTTGTTATAGTGACGGTTGTGGAATTTGTAGTGGTCGCCGCGTTGTGGTGTATGTCTATGCGGAATTATTTTGGTTGATGCAGGCCTATGCTCTGTTTTTAAGATTTGGAAAGCTTGCCGACGAATACTAAACGACATTCCTTCCTAGTTTTCTTCGTGGCCCTTCCGTTGTCTGTCGTGAATGATGTCAATGCCCTAGTTCGGAGTTTCCCTCATGGTCCTGCATCGATTACAACATTCCTGTGTGCCTATTGTTTTCATCGAACCATGAGGAATAGGAGTCTTCTTTTATTTTATAACCGAGTCGGCAGGCAAACGTTCCCGATTGTGATTGTCTCCGACCAAATATGCTCCACAAGCTCCTCAATGTTCATGTACTCCCTTCCTTCTCTCGCCGTACACCCCCCGAGCCAGCAGAAACAAAGGAGGAGGCTTCGTCTTCCTCGGCCTTGAAGATTATACACGCCGGAGGAATTGTAGAGTGCCACTACATGGCAGTTCCTGCAAAAAGGATCTTAGACAAGTACCCTTCTTTCAGCTTAGCCAAGCCAGATGTTTTCAGACGGCCTTGGGATTCGGTGGTTCGAGCTGATCAGATCCTCAAGCCTGGCGAAAAGTTCTACCTTGTCCCACGCCGTACCTTGAAGAACCTCCTGCGAAAGATCAAGAAACCCAACAAAGACGTTTCCATGACTTCTTCGGTATCACAAGCCTCAAAAGATAGGAGCTGTGTAAGCGAGGTGAGTGATGTGAAAGGTTCATTGAGTAGTGCTTTTAAGAAGAAATCAAGCACCAGAAAACATGTGAGGTTTGTTGGGATTGACGTAAAGCCATCTAGTGTGGAAGATAAGTCCACCCAGAGAGTGAATAATGCTCAGGCTCAAGGAAGGAAGAGGAGACCAAGACATGATGTGATATGGCAGCCAGCACTCAACACAATTAGTGAGAAGAACAATGAATGAAGAAGCTCTACTACATCTACAATAAATCATACAAATTCAATCCTTTTGGAGAAGATTGGCAGTTGATAATAGTTTTTGCAATCTACTTCAAACCATTAATATCTTCTAGTGGGTAGAAATCTTCTTGTAGTTGGAGTCTCTGTATAAATTCAAGTTCGAACTAAAACTGATGTTTTGGGCACTAAAGGCATCAAATTTTCTTGCCTTTTTTTTTCTTTCCTCAGTTCAATACATAAATAGGTTAAAAAAATTCTAACTATTTCTTTTGCCTTCTCCTTCTCCTCTCCCTCAGTTTCAACTTTCAACCCCTACGCTTATTTTTTGCAATAAAACATTACTATTACCGTGCTGTTTTGAACACCAAAATAATTAGGATTGATCCGTGTGTAATTTGCTTTTTATTTGGGCGAGTTTGAGGATTTGGGTACCTTGATTTTGTAGGATGGCCTTTTATTCAATGCAATTTTGCAGCATATTCCTTTTATCCTATAATATTAATCAAAGTTCTTCTCTCCTATGGTGTGAATGAACTGTCATTGCTATTAGGGTTTTCAAAAAAAATAAAAAATTGAAATCGAATCATTTGATCAATCAAAAAATTGATATAATCAATCAATAATAGATTAAATTATTTGATCAAAATATATATATAAAAAAAGATCAAAACCTACCGTCGACTCTCCTAATTTCAATCCTAGCCATGGGATGGCCTCTAATTCATCTCTTAATCTAATTTTAGCATCTAATATTATTAAAGAAAATTTTAAAAGGAAAATACACGTGTCAAACTAATAATTTTCCTCCTTCATCAACGGTTAAAGCAGTTAATAACAAAGTACACGAAGGCTAAAAAGGTCAAGCTTCATTTCCTTCTATTCTACGTTTACTATTCCATTCCTATCTTTTTCTCTCTCGATCCATCAATCAATCAATCAATCAAAGAAGAAAAGATACATCAGCGAAAGAGAGAGAGTACCAAACCCGAGGGAGAGGGAAGGGAAGACAGAGGGAGAAAGACTGAGAGGGGGATGGGACTCCAAGAACAAGACGCTGAAAGCACGGTAACGAGTGTGGTTGCTGATGAAGAAGACGAAGAGACATGGAACCACCGAAAGCAGACCCGAATATTGGAACTGTCAAGCAAACTAATCAACGGAGATCTCCAGGCTCAAATTGAGGCTGCTAGAGATATTAGGAAGTTTGTCAGGAAATCGTCGGCAAAGACTCGCTCCAAGTTCGCTGCCGCCGGTGTTATTCAGCCTCTTGTTTTGATGCTACTTTCGCCGAACCTTGATGCACGCCATGCCTCACTCCTCGCTCTCCTCAATCTTGCCGTTAGAAACGAACGGTCTCTCTCTCTCTCTTCTTCTTCTAGTATATATCTTGTGGATTCATGTATTTATCGTTCGTGTTTTTTATGAATTTTGTTGGGTTGTGTTCTGTTAGTTCAGTTACTACGAAGCGATTCTTTGATTACTTCTGAAGGATTTCTATTACTCTTTCCGAATTTAAATTTGACAGAAAACATGGTATTCGATGATTTGCCAAATTTGGCGGTTAGGGTTTTGCTTTCATTCTTGTTGGGGAAAATGAAAGGATAAGGATTTTGAATTTTGAGAATACATGGTCTGTATTTGGGGGATAAAGAGGTGAAACTTAAGCTTCTTGGGTGAGGATATTATCGATATTACTCTTTCTTTCTCTAATTCTTCAGCAACTGCTTGGAATTTGGGGTTGTGGGTCAATAGTTGCGCACATATGGAATATTTTGTGGGATTGAACGCTTTTTGGGCCAGGAAAATTTTTATTGCAGCGTATTTGGTTTATCTGTTTGATTCTAATTGTCTGTTTGTAGTTTGCAAATTTTTGTTGTTCATGATTTAATGACCTCTATATGATATTCAATGTTGATAATCTGTTTTAGATCCAAGAGGAAAATATTTATTGCGGTATTATGACTGTTTGGTTACAAGCCTTGCTACTGAAATGGTATTTCAATAACATGGAATTTCAAAATGTCCAATTAGTATTAGTTCTGGAGTTCTAGTTTTCGTCAATGCTTTGCGAGGAATCCAAACAGTAGTAATTGCAATAGTGATTCTTTCCAGACTACCAGGGAATGAAAATCTCCTGCTACTCATCTTATAATCTCACTTGGCTCAAATAGCCTCAATTTTTGAAAAAAATATTTTTGTTTCCTAATATTATGTCATGTGAAGGCGGGATATGCTTTCTTTGATTTATGAAAGCACCGTTAACTTTCCCTTTTTTTTGTCGAGGACTATCTTTTGAGTGAAAAATTCTGAGTTGAACCATCCCTCTGCCTTCATGACAGAGTTTGGATCCCATCCCAGCTGAACAATAAAAAGAACGTGAAAAAACTAATTCTGAGTTGAAGATGTGATGATAACTTATCGGCATTGATCATATAGTATTTTCTTTATGTTTCATTTTTCTCTTTTTATCTTGCCAGTATCATAGTTTTGTGTTATTATTTAAATTATATTTTTTCTTGCTGTTCATATATATGTTTCCGTCTTTTAATTTGTTTTGGTTATCAGAAACAAGATCAACATAGTGACAGCAGGTGCCATCCCTCCACTTGTCGAGCTCCTCAATTTCCAAAATAGCAATTTGAGGGAATTAGCAGCTGCAGCGATATTAACACTCTCTGCTGCAGCACCCAATAAACCAACAATCGCTGCTTCTGGGGCTGCCCCTCTTCTGGTTCAGATTCTCATATCTGGAAGCGTTCAAGGAAAGGTTGATGCTGTGACGGCCCTACATAATCTTTCTACTGGTGCAGATGATTCAAATTTAGTTCTTGATGCTAGTGCAGTCCCCCCTCTAATTGACCTCCTTAAAGAATGCAAGAAATATTCTAAGTTTGCTGAAAAAGCTACAGCACTACTTGAAATCCTTTCCTACTCTGAAGAAGGGCGAACTGCAATTACAAACTGGGATGGTGGGATCTTAACACTCGTAGAAACTGTTGAAGATGGATCGCTCATCAGCATGGAACATGCTGTTGGAGCTTTGCTCTCTTTATGCAGGAGCTGCCGAGACAAGTATCGACAACTCATTCTCAAAGAAGGTGCTATCCCTGGCCTTCTGCGACTGACAGTAGAGGGTACTTTTGAAGCCCAAGAAAGAGCACGTACACTCTTAGACTTGCTTAGAGATGCTCCACGGGAGAAGATAATGGCTTCCTCAGTTTTGGAGAAGATTGTTTACGATAAAGTTGCACTAGTCAATGGAACAGATAAAGCTGCTGAAACTGCAAGGAGATTACTACAAGACATGGTTAAAAGAAGCATGGAGCTCAGCATGAACCGCATTCAGCTAAGGGCTGCATCTTCGACACCTCACAAAATTCCATCCTGATGAGGTATCATTTTGTCAATCACGATGGTATTCAAAGAGAGATTCGGTTGCAGTTCTATTCTCTGAGATGCATTCTGTTTGTTCAGTTTGAGACTCTTGCACCCGGTATAGGTATAGCTCGCTCGCCATTCAAAAGGGTGAATAAAAATGGTCAAATTCTGAATCAAGGTTCACTACTGAAGATAAAAAAATTTGGAGGTCTCATCATGGCTGCTTTTTACGTCTTGGCCTGACCTTGAATCTTGTATGCATAGAAATTTTGTGTCTGTACATTTTGTCTAATGGCAAGTTGGCAGTTGTAGGAAAAGAAATACTAATTTGTAACCCCTTTGACGAATTACCTAAACAATGTTGTGACTCATGTTTGGAGATTCTGGAGGAAACAGTGATGCCTTCTGTGAGACGAATTTCCCTGCACTGTATATTGGAATTTTGATTTTATGGGCTTTGGCTAGGGGTTGGAGGAAAAAAAATTCGATTTCGGATTGGTTTTGGTTGGGCATTACATGTCCAGATTTTAACTCCAATTGAATTGTGAACGTACTTAATTTGCTGAACATGGATTGGTTTAAATTTAATTTTAAAATTCTGACTCGAATTGGGCTTTGACTTATTTAGTTTACTAAATTGAGATTGGTTTAAATTTTGAACTAATAAAGTAGAAAATAATTCAATTCAGATTAGGATTCGGACAATTAAATTAAACAAAATTTTGTCTTTAGATCTAAATCCGATTTTAAGTCTTGATACAATTTACATTTGAATCTAAATTTCAGACATCTGATTTATATTCAAACTTAATTTAATTCCCTTTGAACAAATTTAATCATTCAATCTATCTTTGCTGATGTGGCTGTATTGAAAAATGTGTTTTGTTGATGTGATTATATTGAGATATGTATTTTGGTGATGTGGATGATGATGTGGCTTGACTTTTTGTAATAAATGTGGGACCCAGCCTTGATTTTGGTGTAAATTTGATGGGGATAGTATGAAAGATAAGAAAATTGTTGGGTTGGATAATGGTTTTGTATTGAGAGATGTGTTTTGCTGATGTGGCAGTATTGAAATATGTGTTATGCTGATTTGATTGTATTGAAAGTTGTATTTTTGTGAGATAGATGTGGGACCCAAAAACAAAGTTATTGGCCCATTAAAAGGCAATGGTTGCCCTTACCTTCTGCTACAGTTGTCTGTGAGCCATGTTTCGCAGGACGGTGAAAAAGTTTTCTGGGCCGGGCCTTCCACATTTTCTAATTACATCTTTGCCACTGTCTGTCGGTGTGGCAATAGAGAAGTCAAGTGAGCCTCTCTATAGTCTATGCCAGTCCGTTAATCCCTGAAAAAAATAAGAAAAAGGGGCCCACACTATCGGAATATCCGTGAGACCCCAACAATGATCATCACCGTTCAAGCGTCTCATGTTAAACGTGGCAACATCGCAATATGCTAGACGCGATGCGCCACCTGGTTCACTTTAACTTGCACCCTTGTAGTTCATCCATCATTACCCCTCACTCCGCAAATCAGTTGCAGACTTTGTCTACTATTCTCAGTAGCACGGAAAGAAAGTGTGTGTGATGTTAGCTTCCTATCAAGGTCTCTGACGAGCTGAGCAAGCTGAAAAAAACCAGGTATCTATCTCTCTTATAATCTTCATTTCATTTGGATTTCTATTTGTGGTTATGTTGTTTGTCTTTCTATGTAATTCACTCATTTACTTTCAAGATCTGTTGACCCACTCACACCCTTCTCATCTCCAGATCTAAAGTTCTAATTTTTAATCTCCATTTGTTAATTCTCTGTGTTTTAGTAACTGGGTATTGTTTTTCATAGATCTGTAAGGAAATCACCATGTGGGGACAATCCAGGTTCTCGCGAACTGGAAGCTTCAGGCCTGAAAATTTGGGTCAGAATGCTCTGGCCTTGATTGGCAATCTCTGCTTCACTTTATTTGTTCTGGTTGTCCTAATTTTTACCATCATCGCGGCCACGTACGAGCCTGAGGACCCTCTCTTTCACCCTTCCACCAAAATCACCACATTCCTCACTTCTACATCCAATGCCACCTTCAAATCCGATAACACTGTTGTTAGGACTGGGGAGGATTTCATGGCCTCAAATCAGACAGCGTTTAACACGTTCATCAACATCACAGATGTTGTTGAAAACCCAGAGAGTAGTAACGCTGAAACTGCCACACCAAATCAGTGTGCAAACAAAATGGATGACCCAATTGACTGTAGAGATCCAGAGGTTTTTCATTTGATGATGAGGAAGGCCATAGAAGAGTATAAGGATATTCACTTTTACCGGTTTGGGAAGCCCAATCGTGGGTCTAGTGATAATACTTGTGATATGGCATGGCGATTTAGGCCCAAGGAAGGGAAGACTGCTGCTTTTTATAAGGATTATAGGAGGTTTGTCATATCTAGGTCGGAGAATTGTACCTATAGTGTGGAGAGCATCGGGGAGTATCATTCGGGTGTGAATGCAAGAAAGAGGAAGAAGAAAGAGAAGCCTGGGTTTGAGAAAACTCCTGATGCCCAGCAGCAACAAGCATCTCAGTTGCCAGTTGTTGGGGAGACTGTGAATGATTCGCTTCCCGTGGTTGAATCAGAGAGATCGTTTGGTCATGAGAAGTATTTGATTTATACTGGTGGTGGGGATAGATGTAAGAGCATGAACCATTACTTGTGGAGTTTCTTATGTGCTCTCGGTGAAGCTCAATATTTGAACCGGACATTGGTTATGGATTTGACTATTTGTTTGTCTTCAATTTACACTTCATCAAGTCAGGATGAGGAGGGGAAGGATTTCAGGTTTTACTTTGATTTTGAGCATTTGAAAGAGTCCGCATCGGTATTGGACCAAGGTCAGTTCTGGTCAGATTGGATTAAGTGGCAGAAGAAAGATGGGTTGAGTCTTCATCTTGTGGAGGATTTCAGGATCACTCCCATGAAGCTTGCTGACATGAAGGATACTCTAATTATGCGAAAGTTCGGTTCTGTTGAGCCTGATAATTACTGGTATAGAGTGTGTGAAGGGGAAACAGAATCTGTTGTTCAAAGGCCATGGAATCTGATATGGAAATCTAGGCGATTGATGGATATTGTCTCTACAATTTCTTCAAGGTTAAACTGGGATTATGACTCTGTTCACATTGAGAGGGGCGAGAAGGCAAGAAACAAAGAGCTGTGGCCGAATCTCGATGCTAATACTTCCCCAAATGCACTTCTCTCAACGTTGTCAGCGAAGATTGAAGACGGGAGAAATGTATACATTGCAACAAATGAACCTGATACATCCTTCTTTGTCCCTCTGAAAGACAAGTATTCTACTCATTTTCTTGATGAATACAAAGATCTTTGGGATGAGAGCAGTGAATGGTATTCTGATACAACTAAGCTTAACAATGGTGTTCCTGTTGAATTCGATGGATACATGAGGGTGTCTGTCGACACAGAAGTATTCCTGCGAGGGAAGAAGCAGATCGAGACCTTCAATGATCTTACAAATGATTGCAAAGATGGTATCAACACTTGCAGCACTGCAGTAAGTTAATCGTTACACGAGTTGTAGAGGTCTGTTGTCACCATTCCTCTATAAATTGTTGTTTTCTATCACAATTTGGGATTTAATTATGCAGTAAATTCAGTTTTGTACTTTTAGAATAATGTCTGCAACCACTCATCATTTCCAGAATATGGTCATTCGCGGAATGTGTTCAGTTCCATGTTGCATTTAGGCATTTTGATCTCACTTCTCAGAATTGTACTTTCCTGATTGGTTGCTATTACCATCGGTCTTCTTTTTCCTATTCTTCCGAATCTTCGCCGTTTGTATGTATGGTTGTATTCTCCAGTCGCACTTTCTATATTTGCATTTTAATATGAGCAAGGTCTTAGTTAGCTTATGCGACTCACCTGTGGTTGATAGGTGAGTCTCGTAAAAATTCAAACAAATTCAGATATGATCTACGTCTAAAAATTCAAACAAATTCAGCTCTAAATTTGCAAATATCTCGTAAAGACTTTATATTGTCCGACTTGGGTCAAGATTGATCTGAATTGTCACCCCTACATGCCATGCTGAAGCAAAATTCCTGCCAGTTTTACCATGCATACAGGGAAACTAATGTTTGGCAGCAAAGCAGCTCGTCCGTAGCAGTGATAGAGCAAATCGAGAGGCCTTGAACATCAGACATTCTGCTGATAATAATTTTATTAGATCTCAAAAAAATGTAGGACGGAGCCCCACCTATTATCCATTCTTTATTGCCCCCATCTTTGGCAATTTAACTTCTGAAAAGAAAATCATGACCATCTGCACAGAAAACAGGGGAAAAAAGGTACTGCATAGCGACTTCATTTTCCGTTAGCCTTCCTCTTTTTGATTGGAACAAGAGTCACTTTTCTGCCTGAATTATTAGGTCTTACTTTTGCTGATCGTAACAATGGAATGGCTCTCTGACGATGATTTTCATCTTCTTTCTCACCCGTAAAAGGTTTAACCTCAAATGTGCCCCTGGAAAATCCTCTAGCAACCTGTGAATAACTCTGCGAGTCAGTAACAAAAGTACAACAAATTTTCAAAGAGATGGATCTGTTGATAGCAAAGTCATGATTTATTTTCATGAGAGAGAGAGCTGATGGGCGAACTTCATATATTCAAAGCCATACATATGAACTAGACACACCAAAATCAGTCGGTAGATTTTGAAATGCTGAAAATACCTGTCAATGATAGATGCTATCCTAAAATTAAGGAGTAGAAATATAATCTATTATGTCATGAAGGTTGTATCAGACTAATCATTTGAATTCATAGGGCAGTCTCGGCATATGCTGAAAGAACGACTTCGTATTCGGGAAAAATTTAAATGGGGCCGTAGGATTATCCTAATACCTGCAAAACTACAGGATAGGAAACATGAGAAATACATGATCCGCAAAAATACCTTCAGTAGAATCCAAACTTTGAGGGAGCTACTCAAAATTGCAAGTTTTGTCCTTTTTCCAGAAGTCAAGTAATTGCACATGTGATGGTCAACCCTCAATATAAACTTCGGCCAGGACTTCGGGTTTTCAGCGTCTGGTTTGTGTTTCTTCATTGCCTGATCCAGATAATAAAAAAAGAGTTACTCAATAGTCAACAATGTTCTCCCGTTCTTTCACTTTTCCAGTTAGGCAGCAAAGAGTATCAAACAAAAGGAACGGAATAAGAAAAGATCGTTCCAAGGGTTATCACAATAGTTACGTTACTGCAATCTGCAACTCAACAATTTATTTATTTGAAAAGACCACCTGTTGATGTTAATATAATTATAGGAGGATATTTGTTGAGTTTTCATTTAACAGAAAGAACTTCCAAAAATGGATACCATTTCATCCCTAAAATAATCATCAGACCGTCACTAGTTCTGCTTCGTCCATCTACTAAGGGAAAATTACAGATAAGGCAATGATATTGTAATCTTTGTAACTTACAAGCATTCGACAAATTTCTTGCTCAATTTTTGAGAAGGAAGTCTCTAAAGCTTCGACTCTTCCAGTAGCATGACAGCATATGCATGGTTCACTGATCATAAATGTCACACTTGGTCGAACCTGACATTGTCATATTACATTCATCATATATGAAAATATAAATAAATAAAAACTTTTTTGACAAAAATAGTTAGTATGAGAAACAAATACTGTGTGCATTGAGATATCTAGAAAATTGCAATAGCATTTTTCATGCTGCTTTAGATTAAGTATATCTATACATGTGTTTATGTTTTGGGCATGTCTTTCTAGCTCATCACATGCAGTTGGTACAATGCCAATTACTTTGCAGTTCTATAATTGTGTTGCCTTAAAGGAAAGTCCAAAAATTGGAAGGAAAGATAGAAAACATTGACAATTAGGAAGCATACCCTCTTTCGAGTTATTTCCATGAGTCCATGCCTAGACAGTTCAGACACTTTCACCATTGAGCGGTCTCTCTCAACAGCACTCTTAACTTCCTCATAGACTAGTCTCTTGTTTGCTGAAGATAGAATACTCAAAGAAAAAGGATGAAAAAAAACTGTAAAGAGGCAGACCATAGGCACTTCAAATAATGATTATAGCAAGAGTAGCATCTCTGCTGAAAAGATCGTTAAATCATAATTGAGGACTGTCCAAAAGTCTGTCTCCACTCTTACTCCACTAACATGCTTTAAGAAATATTCCAGATGCAAACTCTTCATTCTCTAAAGTAAACAGCAGCCTCTTACATGACAATTTATTTAAACTTGCAAATATGAAAAAGTATGAGAGTTGGATGCCAAATTCAAGACAATGACATTTCAAAATGAGATTGATAACAAAATCCCCCTCAAGTCAACATATAACCCAGGAATCGTTAAACTTGGGTTTTGTGGGAAAGGTGGAGGGGGAAGAAGTTGAGAAACAGAAAGAACAGAAAGTTCTACTTACATTCATCTGCCATATCTATAAAATCAACTACAATAATGCCACCAATATCCCTCAGCCGTAACTCCCTTGCAATCTGAAACACATTTGATTACACAACTAGTAAAGCAATGGTTCACAGGAATAGACAGCATAATCAGGAAACCGATCCACAGCTGATCAGAGTAGCTCTAGCAATTGACAACAAGTTAACTACCTATGTGCAAACTAGAAAGTGTTTCAACTGCGAGATTTTGACCCTCTTAGCTCGCTATTTTTTTCTTTCCTCAGCCACATCTATATCAGAGTCAGACTAACATGATATACTAAGAATTTACTTCTGAAGCTATATTTTTAATTTGCATTGCCATATTTATGTCAAAGACTCAAAGTCATAGACTAAACATTATATACTAAGAATTTTCATATGAATGAAATCTTAGAAGTGTATAAGAACCAACAAATAATAAAACCTTTCAGTTTCCCTTAATAAAAGTTCCAGTGCATCCAATTCAGTAAGAATAAACCCGTCCAAGTAAACAAACTGTCTCTGCATAAAGCGATGAAGGGGGTTCAGCATGCTAGTAACTACCTGTTTTGCAGCTGCAAGATTGACATCTAGAACAGCTTTCTCCTGTGAATTCCCATGACCGAGCATCCCATGACCCCCATTCACGTCAATTGAGACCAATGCCTCAGTTTGTTCGATCACAAGGGATCCTCCATTAGCAAGTGGGACCCTATTATCCAATAGATGTGAAAACATAAAAATAAGAGCAATGAAGGTTTCTCGTTATTAACTATAAAAATTGATACTCGTCAAAAACAAAACAAAAAACATCCAAGGGAAAAGGAAGATTTATCTGGAATTTTCTGATATGTTGAGCCCTAAAATAAGAGCTAATTTTAGAATAGCCTCACTTAGGCTCTCCCTAATACTAGCCTGATTCAGCTACTCCAGGTCCACACTCTAGGGTCCATGTGAAATTTTATATTCATGTAGCCATTTGTTCCATTTTAAGAAGATGAACAAATGACTCTTGGTGCACAGGGGATGCCTTGGCAAGTGTCAGACCTTTAGAGAGAAAGATGTAAGTTATCTCTTTAATTTCTATCTCACTCTTGCTATAATTGGATCTCGAGGACATTTCTTTATGATTCAGAATGTTCAGTTTCTAAGAACCTGAATTGGAAGAACCAGGTCAACCAGAAAAGAAAGACCTATCAAAAGATTGGACAATATAATGCCGCAGGAAGCAGATAAGAATCCATCCAAACAGAAAGATTTGCAGAATTATGACAACAAAAACTCTGCAGCTAACCGTCACCTTTTACTTAGGAGGTTATTGATCTCTCCTTCGACGTTAAACTCATCAAAGAGGGGAATTCTCTTACTATATAACTCAACTCGATCACATAGATCAGGAGCAACGTCTTGAAGGTAGTTTGTAACCTGGAAAATAAAAGAGTTGGCATTAATAGTATTTTAAAAGAAAAACATAAAGTTGAGATGAGTTAATTAAACCATAAATCTAGAATGTATTACTGACTTCACTCCAGGATTTATTATAATTTTTATGGAGTGGCATACCTGCATTAGATTACTAAGAATAGTTTCCAATTGTAGTGAAATTCAATTGCTTAAACCATTTTGAACAACAAACTGTCGAATACCATAGGGAATTTTCTAGCCTTCACAGGTTTATTTACTATAGAAAAATCACTCCGTAATCATAACAGTAGAAATTATAAACTTCCCCAACAACATACAACACAGTATTTATAGGATTGATCTGTTATATGAATGATGGTAAGAATCCTACTTAATGTCCTGCTGTTTTGACTGGGTGCTTATCAAGTAAACATAAATTAGTCACTTGCATCCATATGCCTAACCTAGATTGGACGTCTTTTAACTCAATGTTCCCAGCATAAAGTTAACTCCATTATCCCATCTAAATGTGATGAAGCCTAGTTCAAAGGACTAGCATCAATGGTCTTTACTCGACCTCCACTAAAGGAACATGCATGACCAAACATATGCACACAGTTTCTAGATCCAGTAGCGCATTTCTCTGATAATCAGTTTTGCCTTACCTCATAATACGTCCTCGGCGAGTCAACTACCATTTTGTCAACCTGCAAAAGATCAAAATGAATAACAATTAGTAGGAAATGCTATTAGTGCCAAAGATTTACACTGCAGTGTTGGTTTAATGTGGACTATCGTGTAGAATTTTGATCTCAGGAAAAGCATTTAAAATGAAGCAAATAAAAAAGAAAAGAAAATGGGAGCTATTATATATCATTGCCCATTTACCTTGTCACTAAAATAATCCTGGACAACAGAAAGTGTTTGGCCCATTGCCCTATGCAAGATAACAGGAATGGCGCCTTCCACGCCTTCATCAGCAGCAAGAGCAGCAGATTTTGCATGTTCCATTATATTTTTCCAAGTGGAAAGTAAACCTTCCAAGTCCTTCTGCAGTTCCTCTAAAGAATGACCAGCAGCAACAGTCCTGACAGTCAGACCAAATCCCTGAGGCTGCAATGTTTTCGCTATTACTTTTAGGCGAGTACGCTCAAGACCAATAATTTTCTTTGAGACTCCAACCTTTTCATAACGAGTTAGCAATATCTGCAATACACAATGATAATAAAGAAACAAATGAAGATACAAAATATATGATGAATGCTGATAAAAACAATTAACATATGAAAATAGAAGAAAACCAATGTTTCAAAGGAAGTTGAGGATGCAAAAGCAACATACCCAGAATCTGCTTTTTAACCTTGGATAAGCAGTAAGTGTGGGCCCTTTCGTGCCTAGCCCCTCTTTGACAACTTGCACAACTATTTTGGTGTTCTTTCGAACCTGAGCCCACTTATATTCATTGGCCATTAAGTGATTTGAATCCTTCATATCGGGGGGATGAAGTGTTTTATAACCATTAGAATCTTCCGCTTCCGCTTTAACAGGAAGGGAACCATTCATAGTTTTGCCTTCCAAATGCTGCTCTCTTCCATCTGACTCCTCAATATCAGCTTCCTCTTCAACATAATCAACTTCACTTCCGTTTATATTGTCCTTAAGAACTTCTGAAACATCAAAATCATCATCTATTTCATTCTCCTCATAATCATTGTGCATAAATTGCACCGAATCATCATTTGAATTGATGTCTGCAACATCATCAATGACTTCGACATCATCCGATGGGTCCTCATTTTCAGGGATAACCGGGTGCCCTTCAAGGCCCCCAGAAACAGAAGCACCAATTTCTTTCTCTCTCCTCTGACGAAACGGAGGAAATATGAAGGGTTCCCTATTTTGCTTAATGTCCATGAGAGAATGCCTAGAATTTCCTATATTAACAAATGCACCACCCATGTGAGGAACAAGCTTTGTGACTACCCCTAGATAGACACTATCGCACAGTACGTTGCTCTTCACTGGTTCCAGTAATAATTCAACCAACTTCTCATCCTCTAATACAGCAATCCTTTGCATTGTGCATATTGAAGAATTAATCAGTATTAAAGTCGAAACAAAGTCCTCCTTCAAAATTAGACCGGCCCTCGTTTCAGGCAACATCTGTCCTGGTACTTGGAAATGCTGATCATTAACATCCAACTGAGCTTTGTCATCTTCCACAGGGCCATTACATTCGGAAACATCAGCATTCAACCGAAACAATGACTGTGGTAACCATGGTTCCTCAACAGGCTGGTCATTTTCGGAAGAAACTGTTGTACAACTTGAACCCCTTTGTGCAGAACTAATTGTATCCTCAACAATAGTGGTCAATTTATCCTTGGCTTCAACATACTTTACAAATGGTTTATTCACTTTGATGTCATTCACCAATGGCTCAACCATGACATTATTGAAGAATGGCTTTGTTATACTGAAAACCCCTCCAAGTCCTTTCGCAATCTTATCTTCATCTGTCAAACCACTGGACGAAGTTGAGTTCAGATACATTCTAGACAAGTTCTAGGCAAGGAACTTGCACGTATAAAGAGGCCAAGACAGGAACATTACCTGTAGCTACATCTGAGAATGAAGGCTGCACAGGCAAGGGGGTCTCCTCCATCCATGACCCCCAAAACTGATCTGGAGACCTCCGAGTTTTGAACCTCATCCAAGAATCTCTCACCACAATTTTCCTATCGTGTTTGACAGTAAGAGGCACTGATAGAGAAAATTCAGGTCCAGGTCTCCAAGTAATATCACATGAAGGCCAAGTTTCCTCTTTAATGAAATAATTATACCTGAAATTCATGCCAGAAGCTATCTGGCAAAAATAAAGGTGATTAGGAAGATTATTCACTATTAAGAATGAACTTATCTAACTGTGGCGAGGGATCAGGTAGCTTCTCTTGTTTTAAATATTGGGAAATTTATTCAATAATGAGTATATCTCATCAAGAAATCCTCTCCATAAACAGAAAATATTCACCCACATGTGTGGGGGAAAGCTCGGAATTTTATTATAACCAAAAAAAATCAAAAATCATTGAGCAATGGGTTATGAGGCCACATCCATATGAAATAAGATTCACTCAACTGTGCAAACCTAACTTTCTCTTACTTATATGTATCTCTCACACACTAAATGAATCTTTGATATAAAAAGTGATAATAAGAATGAATGTGACTGAATAATGCACATCTTACTTCAGACGACATCACTTCATGTTTCACAACAATAAGTTGAAATTACCTTGACTTCAGTTTTCCATAAGTTTGCTTCTCCAGTAGGAGACATTAGGATAGCCATATCTGGATCCCAACAGCCTAAGCCAATGGGATCCCCAGTAATGTACAGAAGCTGACCAGCTAACAAATCAGCTTCAACAACCCAAACAACATAACATTGTCCTCTAGATGTAGTAGCATACTGACCTGAGAAATCAGAATAGACAAGATCCATCAACAAATCTAAACTAGAATAGAGAAGGAAGTTTGCATAAGACGGGAATGGTTACTACTAGGGCTCTGACTAAGAGGAAAACAGTTGGAGTAGCATTTTGCACCACATTATGAATGATATGCTTTAAAAGGATTGCCTGATTGTCCAAAATTACAAAGAAGCATAGTTTGTGAGCAGGATAATAGTAATTACTGTAGGTTAAAAACTAATTTTGAAGGTTCAATTTTGAAGA
Source organism: Euonymus europaeus (assembly GCA_963580455.1). NCBI lineage: Eukaryota > Viridiplantae > Streptophyta > Magnoliopsida > Celastrales > Celastraceae > Euonymus > Euonymus europaeus. The sequence continues at coordinate 3,917,273 of OY756964.1, forward strand.
AATGGAAGAAACGTGCACCAGACTGCAAGGGACTGATGCCTGGCAAGAAAACCTACAAATGACTGATTTTATCAAAAAGGTCTTTGAGGCAGGAAGCTATAGATTATTGGATTTTTTTGGCGATGAGAGAACTTTTGCATGCATTTCGACTTTGTGTGATCAATTTGGCCAGCCAAGTAAATAAATACCCAACTAACAGTGGCAACGACAGGAACAAACCAACAGAAAACCTCTATGAAGGATGTAAAAAAGAAATAGTAGCTGATATTGTGACCAGAGATTACAAAAGCATTATTGGGACTGTCAAATTACCTTTCGTCACACACTTTATTGGGTATCCTTTGAGAGAATTGCGATTTTCCACACAAAGATTAAATCTGACGACATCCACAGCCAGTGCATGATGGCATATATATCTGCTTAAGTGGCAGAATGCATTAGAAATCTTCAGACATAGAATCAGGCTGAATAAACCAAATCCCATTAAATTACAGCATTCTCCAACCTCACATTGTATAATTAAGGCAACAGAGAGGAAATTTGCATGAAAAAAAAGTAATTCCTTAAACTGATACACGAAAGAAGCACAATTGCACAAGATGCGTATTCAAGAAGATGAAGAAACCCCAACACATCAATTCAAAATATAATAATTAGTCAAAAAAATCACACATATTAGGACTGATGCACGAGCACGAATTGGTTATCGAATAGGTAAAATACTTACGGCGATAGGAATCGTTCCGGACCGAGTAGGCAAGAGGGGCGGCGACAAGAGGAGGTATGGTAAGGCCGAAGGCCAGCCTCAGAGAAATCCATTGAAACGGAGCTTGGAGTTCAGGGGAGTACAGCAAGGAAAGCAGACAAGGCAAGAGAGAGTCCTTGACTGGAAAATCGAGGCAAACACCGTGGGTAACGTCGTCGTTTATTAGCTTGAGCTATTGAGGTGCTCGAGAGAAACAGAGACAACCTTCCCTCGCCGTGAATGGATAGAGCCCCATAGAGGGGTCTTTTGCAGCGTCGTTCGTAGATAAGATTAGGATACCGTTCTTCCGACTTGGCGCCTTGTGCCGCCGTCACACAGTTGGGCTTCATAATTGGACTTAGATCCAGCCCATATCTGTTCAGATCAGAAGTTGGGCTTCACAACTGGATTTCCACGCTGCCCAGACCTGGCCAGGAATAGAAGTTGGACTTCCAAACTTGTTCCCACCTTATCTGCGATAAGAAGCACTTCTCCATCTAAAATCGAATATTTTAAATTCATATTTTATAATTGACATGCATTTTTTACAATGAAATTAATTTTTTCCTAAATAAAAAATATATCATTGAATTCGTCACACTACATACTACAACTTTAAAAATAAAAAATTGGTGCACCGGTTAAGTCCGGTGTTAAAAAACACTTAACCTACCCTCAATCCCTTCTTGGGTCTGTCGTGCGTATGCAGGAGTGGTGGTTAAGTTGAGGAAAGGTAGGTGGAACTATCATATTGGAAAAGACTAGCACGACTGTACGAGTGAATGGGCTCATTTCAGGTCATTTAGTATCGACAGTGGTTTCTCTGCCAGAGCTGGCCAAGGATGGGTATGTCAAGGATTAACAATGGACTTAAATGGTGTTCTAGATTATGAAATAACAGTAGATAAACCCTTAAAACCTGATTATACATACATTTGTTCTTTCATTGTATGCAGAATCCTTATGTTGTTCTATCAGCAGATCGTTCTGGGTCCAGCAGTGAATATCAGTAGCAGCAAATGTGGCTGCTCTGTCCTTAGTGACTGAGACTGATGGTTCCATCTTGAGTTCATCCAGCGCTAATTCAGTGCAGGGGATTAAACCAACAGTAGGTCTCACCAGCCGAGCCGGGGTCATCCATGTCTCTCATAGACAGGACACTATTGGGTGACATTTTCTCTGCAAACATTCCTATGATCTCAAGTTTTCTAATTGAAATCGACCAATGCTGTGAAAGTTTCTACTTCCACATATGAGATAATGAAAGAATTAAAAATAAAATTGTAGCTAATTTGATAAGCAACGTGAATTGCCTACAAAACTTCGATGCAATGTGTCAATTGCTGTAATCATATTATTTATTGGTTGCCTGGTTGGAACGGACCTATCTGCAGGACAGTAACAAACTAACAGATGTTGTATATGTTCTTGGATTCTATAAGAAAGATGGTGCAACCTATCATGCATCAAAATACATACATCTGGAGGCTACAAACAATTTCTCAAAGTTAATGGACTCGAGAGGAAAAGATTAGGGTGTTGAGGAAATAAGAGTGCAACGGTAAGAAAAATCGAGAGAATTTGTATAGAATAGTAAACCCCAAAAAAAGGTTTAAGAGTATATACATTTAGTAATAGGGATTGATGACAATATCATCCTAAAGAAAAATAAACTGCAGAGACTAATACACGTAGTGGATTCGTTTTGATTTTCTCATAATAACCGACCCAAACGTTTGAGATAAAGACTATTGAAGGGTTCAAAGCCTAATCTATATGAAATTTCCTGTGCCTTAAAGATCTAATGGTCACCTTAGTATATCAACAATGGAATTTCCCTCTTGATCTATTCTCCAGTAAATATAGCCAAATAATAGTGTGTTTCAAATTATGTCGTGAAACCTACTAGAAAATACTAGGCAAGTAATTCATGTCATCAACCACCTTCTTTTGATGTAGATGGGTCCAGCAAATGTAATCATATATAAACACATCATTAGATAACAGTTACCAGTAACAATCACATTGACCTACCTTTTATGACCTCTAGTTTGGTTAGTTTGGTTTCCTTTCTTTCTAAAGATAAGTGTCGCAAAAGCAATAGCCACTGCCTTTGTTTGACTAGCTAAAGGATTTCTTCAATTTGGCAAACAAGGACCACCCAGTATGCCTATTTTCTATCATCTCCATGGACCAAAATCAGAGCTTGGTCAACAGCTTCATTGGCTTCAGGCTGTAACCTGAGCAGATGGAAATGCCAGCCAAATCACAGCTGAAGACGACTTTAGTTCTCATGATCTATTTTTCAAACACTACCAAGATGTATTCATTTCAATCACATTAGGCAGAGTCTAAGAAAATAAACAAATTTATCTCCATTAGCTCATATGTTTATGATCAAAGTCAGATTCATAGGCATCATAGGCTTCAAAATATGTACATACATCAAGCGTAAATTCGGACATAAACATAACTCATAGCTGATTCATTCATCTAAACATCTGTACACTACATGCTGTACAAGAAGAAATTCATCAGGACTCCAAAGGTCCTAAATGTTTCACCAAAAGCAAGACGGCTCTAGCTCAGACATCAAAGGAGTCCTGCACATAGGGCAAGTGATGTTCGAGTAATTCAACCAACTCTCCAGACAAACCTGATGAAAGAGATGGCCACACGACAGGCGGTTTATCTCCGATTCTGGCTCGAACTGATTCAAACAAACAGAGCATTCATGCTCAGGGTGCTTACAGCTACAAACTGAGTCGAATCGAATTGCCGGATTCATACTCCGAAACTCCTCAACATAAGTATCTGAGGGATTCATACAAAACCCAATTGGTTCTACAAGGCTTTCAGGGTAATCTGATGGAGGTGGTGATTGTGACGAGGAGGAGAGGCGAATGCCCACAACATGAAGGATTGATCGGACTATGCCTTTAACTATTGAGATTGACAGTGCAGTGTTTACAAGTAATACACATATAACTCCTTCAGATGGAGTAGGAAGGCTGGATAGACCCATTTTTTTATTCAAAATTTCCCAATTAACAATGTAAATATAAGCCAAGCAGAATGGAATACTTAGCAGTCGCAGAGCCAATCAATAACAAATATGCAGCTCTCCCACACAGAACACTCCTTCAGTGATGTTTGATCTGAAATTCATTACCGGAGAATTAGATATAGTTGGAAACAAAAATTGAACAAGCTAATTAAACTTGACACTGTAAACATGGAGATATTAGAATCTAATTGATTGATTGATTGGCAGTGGAAATATTAAAATTTCAAAATGTCGGCGCCAAATCTCCAGAACAGGAAACAAAACCTAACCCATGTCCTAAAGGGGAAGGGGACAGTTGAGCCAAATCAAACAACCACAACCTAAAAATCCATAATATTTACGATTTCAATGCAAGAAAAGAAAGAAGCATTCAACAAGCTATTACATAATCAAGATCCAGCCAAGTTCAGACCTTGATAAAGAGAGGGAAAAAAAACATTTATAAGAGAACCCAATAAAGAGAGGACCCAGCCATAGAAATAGAGAATTTCGTCTGCAACAAAAACAAAGCCGTGTGAGAGATACTTACACAACTTTGCTTTGCTTGTACTCTCAGGAAGAAGAGTTCGGCTAGGAAAACATAGGATCAATCAATATAGACATAAATATGTAACTGTATCTTGCTATGAGGTCTTTTGGATTCGATGATGGCTGCTGTTTGGTCTCTGCTGATCTTTTATATATAGCTCGGGAACAAAACCCATGGCTCCTTAACCATGGTTAGTGTTCCGTGTTTTCCGGACTATATTAGCCCTAACCATGGTTACTTTATATCATCAATCCTTCCTCTTTTTCGGGCCTTTTGTCTTCTTACTTGGAGCCTGCAGTTTAACTTTACCAAAAGAAAAGCGACCAAAGTAGACAGATTTACACAGTAAATTTTGCACCTTTTATCTTTCTCTGTAATTGTGGAATGATTGAGACCGATTTTAGTAAAGTTTTCGTTTTTATACTAAAAAACAATTTCACAGTTTCACTCTATTTGATCGGCAATACTTTCTTCTTACATCAAGTGACCCGAAAGTTAGTTCTTTGACCTCGATTTAGCACCGGTTGTTGCTCAGAACCTCTGTAGTGGCAGCTAATCGAAAGAGGAAAAAAAAACTCAATACCAATTTGACATTCCTAAAAACCACCCGTCCTGGTTGTGTGGGATTTGTGCTTTGGTTTTGCCTTATATGTACCATTAGTGGTTAGATCCACCAATCCTCATCCATTTAGAATGGGAGACCCTTCAAGTGTTCCAGATTTTTACTTAGTATGTATATTGGCTGCTCTGGTTTCTTACAAACCCTGACGCATGTGAATTAGTTTAGATGGTGACTGTCGGCTGTCGCCATTAAATGGTTGTGTTTCAGATACTCTCCTAAAGCTGCAAGGAACTACGAAGAACACACAACTGGCACCCATCGAAACTACTGAACCATAGGACACACAACTCACAACTGGCACTGATCGAACCCATTGAACCACAATTAAACTCTCTCGCGAATCAACAGAAACTTTATTGCTTGATTGTCCAATTTTGTCCTCTCCATTTAAAATAAACATAAAAAACCAAAACAGAGTTAAATCAAGCAGAACACTGCACCCCCTGCATGACGTCGTAGTTCGGACATGTTTGGCTGCATCGATCCCTCCTTTATCCTACAGTGGACAAGTGGCATTAAATCTCTGATTCAATCGTTGCAGAAGTGCTTACGTGTCCCCATTAAATACAATATTTTTACGTGTCCCCATTAAAACAACGTGTTTTGTTGTCTGTGAGCAAATGTGTAAATAAAAGGGCACCCTAGGGCATAGTTTTTAATAATTAATAGTACCCACTGTTTAGCCGTGTTGGTGTATGCCCACGTCTCATCCTGTGCACGGATGTCAATAGTAATCACTGTTTTGTTGCGCTAATGTATTGTACACGTGTCGTTATCATGTGCTGGTGTTTTGTACACTTGTCGTTATCTGTACGCATGTAAGTGTGGTGGGGGCCTTCCAGTCAGCAACACTATTTCCAGGTGTCAAATGGTGGCATGGGTGTCATACTATCGAAAATGGGCCAATGTGTAGGTTGGATATTATTGTTCAAAAACATGATTCTAGTCAATTATGGTATGATTTATTGCGTTAATGGACTGAAGTTTAAAATTTTAAAGGTAAAGAAAAAGATTTGCTAATCTCATGATATAGTGTGGTATGGTAGAGTTAAGTTGAGATTTCTTTATATATAATAGTATTTTTGTAATTGTATAAGGGAAATAATGTGATTCGTTCATGTGTAAGAGTACATTTGTACTTGTATAAGGGAATAATAGGAGTATCAATATAAGCTCTAGTTAGGTCTTGTACTCAGTACGCTGTTTTTCATATAGTAAATAAACAGGAGCTCCTCTGTCCACTTAGGCGCATTCTGGCCGAACCACATCGAATCACTATGTCTATTCTCATAGCTTTAATTTCTGTGCTTGTGTGTTTTTTATTATGTGAGATAGGTTACAACAATCATGTCCCATGTGAGATTCTTTGTAAGAGTCATCCTGGTAAATTGTTCAAGTCTAAATAGATCGTATTGTTCTATTCCATTATAATATAGTTTTGCATTATAAATTTTACAATGAAATGTGATATATCATTGTAAATATATATTAGAATACGATATTACAATGAAATATTATAATGGAATATGATATTTCATCGTAGATGTACAATGAAATATCATATTTAATTTTAAATAGAATATTATAATCGAATGGATCATTATGAGTGGTTTAGTACTATGTCATATAACCTTTTTCTCCTAAACTTGTTTAATTTCAATCGTAGATTTGTGTGATGAGAGTACAGAGATTAGGATTAATAAACATATTAAAACATGAATTCACTGTGGTTGGGCTAGTACTCCAAAAATCATGCCAATAAGGCGCACCTTCTCCAGCTAGTTTTCGTCCGAAATAGTTGTTGGAATACGTACGTATGTTTTGTCTGACTTTAATCTCAATCGTTGGTCAGATTTGTACATATCGAATAATATCTAGTGATATCCAATGCGGTACGTAGTTGTTGTACAGACAAATCTAGAAAAAACCCAAAGCTTATCATGATGTGGTCCTTTTTAAGAGCACATTAAATACGCTCTTTCTTTCTTCACAAATCATGATTGTGTGCTAATGACTAGTTGTAGTCGCAAGAAAGCAACGGTTGGATTGGGTTGGGTAGCAAACAATACACGGATGAAAAAAGAATGGCGTTATATTTGAGGTAAGAATTTGAGTTTTATACACTGAGACTACACTTGGCCCGAGAGTTGAAAGGGATTAGATTGAAAGAGATTCCTAAAAATGAATCTTTATTTTATATTGAGAGAAATTGGGAGGGGTTGAGAGATATTTTTGTGAGTGAACATCTACTCAATCCCTCATTTTGAGGAGTTGGGAAAATGTGTATTGAAAGGTGTTGGGAGGGGTTCATAAACCTCTCCGAACACTTTGAGATGTTAAAGTCAAGCAAGAATAAGGAACAAACGAACCTAAGTCCAACTCTTTTCAACACTTCTTCCAAACAGAAGCTAAGATATGATTGGCAATGTCGGGTGGTATTGGTTGGCTGCACCACCTGCATTATTAATTTTCAAAATATGGGGATGTGTCGATATCAGACAAATGTATTGCTCGATACGACCAACTAGGGGGGAGAGGATGTGGACTTAAATTTGTTTGTTATTGCCTGACTAACCTAAAAGAATCATTAAAGGATTCAATGGGGTGTCTAAGTCTTGGGAGGTTGTTGAGAACTCACACCGGCTACAGTCACAGATCAACCCCACATGTTAATCAAAGCCCAACCGACGCCCTTGTGGGCCGGCTGTAACCAAGGCCCATGGGCTGAAATCCCATGAAAACCTTGGCTAACATGTAAGGGAGGCTCCGCACCTTTAAGCTAGAGTTGGTAGCTCTATTTTAACGATGTGGGATTCTCATCAATCCTCCCCCCTTGGACAGCCTGGAGGCTACGCTCGCCCGACAGACGGCAGCCCTTTCCCGGACGGAAGCCCTCTCCGCAGGCGCGACTCTATCAATGAAAGCACCAATGTTGAGAACCCACACCGGCTACAGTCACAGATCAACCCCACATGCCAATCAAAGCCCAACCGACGCCCTTGCGGGCCGGCTGTAACCAAGGCCCATGGGCTGAAATCCCATGAAAACCTTGGCTAACATGTAAGGGAGGCTCCGCACCTTTAAGCTAGAGTTGGTAGCTCTATTTTAACAATGTGGGATTCTCATCAGAGGTTGAGGACTCGCTCTAAAAAAAGAGACCTGATAAAAAATAATTAAAGAGGACTAAAATTAGTTAATTATGTTATTTTAAAATTGTAATAGAGTAATTATTATTGAACTATTTTTTTCTTCTAAATGATGTCTAAATGTATTTAAAATTATTATAATAATACCACTAACTTTTTTAAAAAAAAATGAAACATTCAAAATTTAGCGATCTCGAATAGCCACCGATCTCGTCCCACCACATGGACGCCCTTGAGAGGTCTATTATTAAAAGTTATCCTATGTGTTAGAGAGATTGTGCATGGTAATCTCATAATTGAATGTGGGAAATTTTTCATCATCGTTTGTATAATAAATATGAGACTCAATATTACTTTTTATGGGAAAATTATGAAATAATGAAATGTCAGTGGCTTCACTTTTGGGGAGAACAAAAAAATTATATTAAGAGATGTGTTTTGTTTATATGATTATAATGAGAGACGTGTTTTGTTCATGATATAGATAAGTATGCGAACTATTTTTTTTATAATAGAGGTGTCACTCAAAAATAAATTTAATAGAGACATTTGTACATCTCCAATGTGGCTGCTGTTAGGATAAAATAGATATCGTCATCCGTCCTCTCGTAGTCATGGCTTTTTATTTATTTTATTATTTTTGAAAAAAAAGAGGAAAAAAGTGATATTTAATATATATATATATATAGACACACATGTATATGTAATGTTATATTCACCAAAAATATAACTCCTTATTTTACTCTCAAATTTATGTAATATGTGTTTTAATCATTGATTATAAATATTTATTGGGATCTATTTGACATCAAACATTTCACATTAATTTGGGTCAAATATAGGTGACATTTTCAAATACTTTCTAGTTTCTTCTCCTAATGGATTAATTGTCAAATTTCATGATATTTATTAATAAAAGAGCATTATCCTATATATCATACTTTCTAGTTTCCTCTCCTATTTGATTAATTGTCAAATTTCATGATATTTATTAACAAAAAAACTCATGATACGAAATATTTCAACATTATTTTTAAGGCACCCGAAGAGCTAGGTGAAGCTTAAGACTTAAAGCCTAATTTGTTAATGATAACATTAGTTGTTATTGAAATGTGCGTCTTTGCTAATGTGATTGTATTAAAAGATGTGTTTTGATAATGCGATTGTATTGAAATATATATTTTATATATAAGAATAAATATGTAATACCACTTTTTGTGTAAAGAAGTGGGATCCAAAAATAAAGTTAATGGGTCATTAATTTTGCAATCATTATGCATGCCTGACAACCACAATGGTTACATATTTAATAGCCAAACAACTTTGCTTTTGGGGCTCACTTATATTACACAAAAGTGATCACACGTACTTATTATTTACATAAAAAAACACCTATTCCAATATAATCACATTATCAAAACACATTTTTCAATACAATTTCATTAGTCACAGCATTAACTTTTCATTCCTCCATATTTTTCCGACTAAAATTAATTATGGGTCCCACCACTATTATTAAAAAGTCAAGTCACATATCCATATATATCATTAAAATACATCTCTCAATACAGCCACATCAACAAAACACAATTTTCAATACAACTACATCAATAACTAACAGTCCATCATCTTTGGCACTATTGTGATTGCCCATGCACAAATAATGGCCCAACAACTCTATTTTTTGAGTCACACTTCTATTACACAAAAAATGTTATTATCTACTTATTCACATTAGCATAACACATATTCTAATATACTACATCAACAAAATACATATTTCAATACAATCTCATTAGTCAAGCCATCAACATTCCTTTTCTCCATCACTTCCTCACCAAAACTAATTATGGGTTCCATCACTTTTATCCAAAAATCAAACTACATACTCATCTATATTAATAAAATATATCTTCCAATACAATCAAATCCATAAAAACACACATTCTAATAACAACTCATATTCTGATTGGTAATAAAGGGAATGAAGTGAGAAGTCCCACACAAATTTCACGTGCCGACCCAAATGCCGCCTCACACGTGTTGATCAATAGCTGGATGGCAGTGGCACCCATCACGGTCTTTAAGGGCTCCAATTCGGTTTGTCTCCTTTCTCTTTCTGAAAAGGCCATTACATATTTACATTTGGTCTCTTCATCAACGTGAATTCGGCTTTACAGATCGACCGGCCCTCATTGAAATTGGTCCAAATGATGTGGGCCTCCTTGCAATTTTCTGACTTTCTCATTTCTGTAGGCCCTAATAGATTATGGGCTTATATCTAGGCCTAACTGTTCACTTGGGCTTACATTATTATGGGTCATGTCGGTGGGCCTTATACTGACTGTTAGAGACTTAGGCTATGGATAGCTTGTCATAAGAGTTATAAGAGATTGAGTTGGGAGGGGTTTATACAAGAAAATGAACTTTTGTTTGGTATTTATAAGGGTTCGGAGGATTTACGTGAGTGAATAACTCTCAATCCCATAAAATGAGGGGTTGGGAAGAGAGATGTTGATAGGAATCCTTCCGAACACCTTGAAATGTTTACGTCAAATAAGAGAAAAATGGTACTTTAATGTCATTGTTTTGTTTCATTTATGGGGTTTACAATTTTGGGAGCAATATGTAAGTATTTTTGTGTTCGGCCATTGATATAATAGGCAGGAGAGAAGGGGCTTGTGAAGCCTGCTAATTACTTGGACTCGCATGAAAAGTTTCTGATTGACCAAGGGAGGTATTATGTTTTTTGTTTCCATTGCTGAATTTATATATGTTGCACAGCTTCACATGCTGATGCAGTTTGATGTTTTCCATGGTCATGATTTGGATTGGATCATGCATGCTTGCACCTTTTGTACGATAGTTTTGTAAGATGTTATATTTAAAAATTGTGTTGATACTGATTTTATATCTCTTTGATGTGGTCTCTTTGGACATTTGAACAAAACAAAAAATTAAGAAGAAGAAATCTGCCTTTTTTACATGTAATTTTCTTTATTTTTCAATGTCTTTTGTGGCATTCTCCAAGGTTTATAGATATCCGGAATGCAGTGAAATGGCTATTTCAGTCTTCACAACCTCTAGAAACTTGCATTCTTTTTGCAAGTTTATGCCATGGACCAGCTTCACGAGGAGATGGAGATTATTCTTCAAGTGCTTCATCCCATCCATATTTTTTCAATTTTCTATTATCATTAACCCTACGTCGTACTACTCCTAATGCGGATGTGGAAGTATCTTGAGAATTACTCTGGAGTTTCAAATCTCTTCTAGAATCTAGCTTATGAAATAGTGTTGAGTCTTGAGGAGTCTAGAGCCATGCATTTTTGTACCATTTATGAGAAAACACATACATACATACATCATGCAGGTTGATACATTTTCAGGCCCAAGAGATAACGAAGTGCCCTCCTGGGCTCCATTAAGCGACAATTACTTGCTAGCAAATCCCAAATTGAAGGATTGGGATAAGATGCAGGTAAAAGCCATGCACAATTATGTAATTGTGATGCATTGGGCTGTTTCTATTTTATTTAGTTTATTATTTCAATATTGAATTTAGTTGATTCAAGTACTGGTTATTGAATTAATGACTTCTCTACTAATCTTTGGATGGGAAATGCAATTCGTCAAATTATGCCATAATCAGTTTTAAGGATGTCAGTAATATCACTTGATTTCAATGTTTAATAGTTCAAAATATTTTTTGAACTTCTACTTTTGATTTCAACTTCTATTTTTTATCTCCATCGCATGAATGCGGATAGTTTTGTTTTTCTTGCTATTTTTCATTCTGGCTGCCCCAAGTAACCATTCTTCTGCAAAATATGCAGGCGACGAATGTGACCGAGGGTGTTCGAAGGATGTCAGAAGACAGTGGATCGGAAGATGACTGATTGTTGTTGAACCTTTTGCCTCTCAATTTTCGTCTGAAATTATGTGTAGCTAGAGAAATAGGACAGTGCATTTTATGCTGCATGTATAGGGTTCTTTATTGGCTAATTATATATATAATGTATCCAAACTGAAAGACATCACAACTACAGCTGCATAGATCCTTTTCAAGAACAATTCAACTCAATGAAATAGTAATCGACCCGTGTCGGATACGAAGAACACAAGATGTCAGCAGGAATCGAAACATACACATTGATGATGTAGAGATTGTTCAACGTTGTACATTGAATACATTGTTGTGTATGCGAACATCTTGAGGCCGTAAAGGGAGATAGATGTAGAAAAAGTGGAATAAGAACACAATCATAAACATCATCTATACATCTGACATTTAAATTACATAATGCTATCTACTACTAAATATATAGATCCTGTGTTTTATGCAGATCAAAGGGGTCTCTCATTTTTTTGGGGTTTGGGGACAATGATAGATTGGGAATCCATCATGCCATTGCTTTTCTTTCTGTCTGGAGCAGAAAGATTAATAACTAACATCAAGCATTCACCTGGGAAGGTGCACAGAAAACCTTCTTAAAAGCAGTCAGAACAAAAATCAGATGAAGCTCCAAGCCTTGACGACAAGGGGATCTATCTCGTTTGATATTATCACAATCCATCAATATTTTTCTGGTGGGCTGATAATCAGATATCTCCACCTACACTTTATTGGTGAAGCATCAAGAAACCAGTTTTACGTATTTACCTTTTTCTCGTTATAAAACCTAGATGGCCTGTGACAAAATCATCTTCGCAGCCTTTGTCATTGCACAGGGAAGTAACGAACTTAATTCACAGCTAGTTTTGAGGTCATTATCACCAATTCTTTCCCATTAAACATCAGATGCTTATTTGCTTCCCTCAAAAGAACGGTGAAAACTTTTACTCAGTAACTTCTGGTTCGACTCAATGGGTCATAGTCGTACGCATCACCAGCTTTAATAAAACGCCCCTTCTCACGCTTTCTCACATCAGCCCTCGCTTTTCGGGAGGCGTATCTCACTGTTTTCTCAAACCTATCAAGATAAGGAGGAGTTCAGTTAAGCACAAATGGATGAGCAGCAATAACTCTAAATTGTGTAGAAATGAGAGGAGATTGAAAAGGAATCAAACACACAAAGTAGCAGGGGAATAGCGAGAAAACATAAAGAGGTAGAGCAACTATAAATTCATGTTAATTTGAACATCATTCATGATATTAGTCCCACCGCATCACTGACCACTGTACTACCAACAAATTGGCTGTACTTACTTTCGTGACTTCTTCTTCTCCTTGTAGCGCATTACAGCACTACTACGACTTGCTGATGGGGAGGAACTCTCCGAACCTGGAGGACCCCATGGAGGCTCTCCCATAAGAAGCATTGAAGATGCCCCACAATCTTGATAATCTCCAGCACAACTCTCTCCAGTAAGGCCAGAAAATGAAAGGCTTGAGTGACCTTGTCTTCCTGTTAAACAAAGGGTTGATTCCGTTTTTAAATTCATCATGGAATCAGCAGATGCGGCATTGCTGCATGCTGGATGTATTGCACTGGCCACTCCGAGAGACAATCCCTGGAGAAAAACACGCAGAAGTTAACGACAAAAAAACTATGAGAATGTTATCTGTACAAGGATAATCAAGCTTGCCTGATTAGTCAACTAATGTTTGCAACATCAAAAGGTGAATAAATAACAAGCAGAGAGAGCAGAAGGGTGGGAGGGGGATTGTGATTACTACATTGTGCCCATTTAGTTGGCTGAGAGGGCAAGGGAGGAAAATTATATGGACTAGGGTAGAGCGCAGAGAGGAACTCTTTGCATCTACTGACATAGCATAGGTAGGAACTAGGAAGAGAAGGGTTTAAGAGACAAGTTCTTCTTTTCCTTCAAAAATTCCTGTTGAGTGTTTAACATACAAAGAAAGAAATATATATGAACATGTTAAAAGAACCAATGCATAGCTCCTGCCCATTATAGCATGCTGAAAGTATATGGACATGTAGGGTAAGTGCATTCCCAACAAGTTGAATCCATTTCTAACAAGGAACAAGAAAACGCCAAAGCTCATGTCATAACAATCAAGAAAAAATTATTTGAAAGAACCTCAGCGGCCACAGCACCCTGACAGTTGGAATCAGCACCAGACATGTCCTTTGTCCTAAACAAGCTATCAATCCCCCCATTCCCAAAGAGCTCTTCTGAGTGATTGATAGTTACACGAAAAAGTTCTTCATAGTTTTCAATGTTCATATCCACTTCATCCATATTGAAGTCTTCATAAATATCATCTTCACAGAGTGCAGGATCCCTAGTTCCAGGACAGTATACCTGCATTTCAGAAATGTAAAATTTTACAATCATTCTAGACAGTAAACAATTAATAACCGAATAGCTTTGTATATATTTCAGAAATGTATATATGCCAGAAGGGTACAGTTTAATTTTGTTGCTTGACAATGGGAAAATGGAAACCAAAAGATTTAAATACTGATTTATCCGTATAAACAATTAATAACCAAATGGCTTTACAACGGGAAAATGGAAACGAAAGGTTTAAGTACTGATTTATCCATATCAGTAAAAACAAGTTGAGACCCAGTTTTGTAAACTTGTGGGCCACTGAATGATAAGCAAAAATGCACAGGGAATGTAATGAAAATAGAGTCATACTTTGAGTTCGGGAACTAGTGAAACAAAGCAAGAAAGCAGATGATATAGCTCAACCAAAAAGACTATAATCCTCATTTTTAAAAATAGACGTTAAACAATTGCAGGGGCCCAAATTGGTGTTATCATCCTCAATGGGCTTTTCCTTCATAGCCATTAGAAGATTGTCATATCAGATTATTCGTCATCGTGTCAAAGGTGCCCTCCATTAAATTCAGATGCTGAAAGCCTGAGATTCGCTATCGAAATAGATTTAAATAGGACTACGAGGAAACATGCACTCAAAATTAACATATACCTTGGGCAAAGGAAAATTTGTAGATCCAGCTCGCGGGTCACGCGGTGTGGAGCCAAGTCGAGGTGTTGAAGAGCTTCCGACCCAAGCACCTGACCGATCAATTTCAGATACATCATTCACCTCTGTACTAGGCATGTTTTGGCTTATTGTATTTTCTGAAGCCCCCAAAGTGTTTCTTGCACTACCATCGACAATGCTCATTAAACTCATCTCTTGTTCACAAGTCGATTCATCAACAGAAGAAGTGTTCAAAACAGAAGACCATATTGAAGAAAGTTCCGCAGCAGATGGACAGCCAGAGTAACAATTGATTGTTTGTCTCTTATGAGTTGAAGCCGAGGTGGATGGGGCATGACCAATCCAATCACAGTTCTGACACAGAGAGACCCTCTCTTCAGCACATCTAACTGCTGCCGGTTGCGAACTGCATCTTTCACATATGAGTGTTCTTGAATGACGCTTAGCAAGGGCATTAGCAGAGTGAACCTTACGGTCACATGATAGACACAAAAAAGCAGCATCAGATCGACAATAGATCATCGACCTTTGATCTCTGCAGAAATCACACATATAACCCATTTTGCCGATGAACTTTCCCTCCTGAACCAAATCCAATATCCTGAGAGTATCTAACCAACTATAGCCTGCCAACAGAGAACAGATTCTTGGCCCTGGCAAAATTCCACTTAGAATGACTGAATACTGATACCTTCAAAAATAATGCTACAAAATCAAATTTCCATTTAGTATGACTGATGCCTTCAAAAATCACATCTCAAAGAAAATTAGCATATCAAAATACAAAAATTGAATCCACTTGTCAACCAAATTGATTAGTTTTTTCTTTTCTTTATCTATACACTCGCATATGAAAGGCGAGCATGTGATTCAATGGTAGAGTTGCAACCTAGAAATCACGTGTTCAATTCCAGGAAACACTCTCCACTTATTTTTGGGGGGTAAGGAATACTTACATCCTAACCATCTCCCTCGTCCACTGCGAGAGCTTTGTGTGCGAGAGTTATTTTCCCCATACATTAGCATATGGTATTGCAAAATACATACAAGCAATATTCAGTTTTGTGCGAACTCCACAAAATATGTAGCTCCAAAACAGAAACATAAAAAGAAAAAACACACACACAAAGAAAGAAGGCCTTCAGACCAAGAGACAAATAAGGAAGATAATAATTACACATCAGCTACTGAAGCTGATCTGCGAGTCCAGTCGTCAACAAGCAGTACTACTACATCAACTGAAAAAATGGAGATTTTTTTTTTTTTACAAAAAAAAGAGAGAGAGAGGAATCTGAGGCACTTTTCAAATATACGCAGACTAAACACCTTTTAGAAGAAGTACGTGTTCTGTATCAAAAAAGTCAAAAAACAAAAAAAACAAAGAAAGAAAGTTTCAGATAAGAAGATCAACACAGAAATCAAGCTCACAGGCAGCAACAGAACCGAACTACATAAACCACGAAAAAAAAGGAACGCACAAATAGAATCAAACACATCATGCAATCAACTTCGCGAGTCTTAAAAAATAAAGAAAGAGAAGGGATCCATTTCTCACTAACCAGCTAATCAGCAAACAAATTTTATGAGACAAAATCTAAATCTAAATCTAAATCACACAGAATTCAACAATCCCGAACCTTCCTCTCAATCTACAAGCAAACAAGACCAAACTCCATAAAAAAAATAACAATTCATTAAAAAGAGAGGAAAAAAAAAAGAGTCCAGAGGAATTACCGAGAACGACGAGATCGGAAGAGAGCTTTAAATAAAACCAGAAAAGGTAAAAATTAGAAGCGAAGGAACGCTAGAAGAGTAGAAGAGGAGAGGAGACTTCAAGAATCTCTCTTACAGGCTTTCTGAAATCAAGTGTGGAAGAACAGAGAGAGATAAAGATTGGGTGGGCGGGTGAGTATGTAAATAAATAAATATGGAAAATATGATAAAAAGTGCAATAAAAGGGCAAGTCATAGGTGTTTGTGGGGAAAGAGTGGGGCCCCTTGTTCTTTTCATTTAGTGAAAGGTTCGCCTTTTTCCACTCTAAAAAGCGCTTTCTCTCTCCTATTAATCATATTTTTATTTTACAATATTTTCTCCGCTTTTGACCTTTTTTTAATGATGATTTGGCCGCCATCAAGCGCAACACCCTTGATATGCTTTGCCCGGGCCCCTTGTAGAATTGAATTTCTATAACAAACTTCAAACATGGAAGGATTTTCAAATCGTGAAAACTGCATCTCTTCTTGAGTTTTATACCTATGTCATTCTTGTCAAGAGGTCTAACTCAACTTTATAAAAGACCCAATATAAGATTAAGGATTATCCAATAATAAGGCACTCGGCAGGGGAAGAATCCCCCGATGTGAGATTCCTAACACTCCCCCTCACGTGCTATTGGGCTTACGGTCTTTCCGAATGGGCCCAAAGCACGTGGGTACAGGCATAGCCCATCTCAAGAGTGCAGAAAGAGCCCAACAATCGTCCCTCCGATACCATGTTAAGAGGCCTAACTCAACCCCATAAAAGGCCCAATATAAGGTTGATGATTGCCCAATAATAAGGCACTTGGCAGGGGAAGAATCCCCCGATGTGGGATTCCTAACCGTTCTAGGGTGTGTTCGGATTGAGGGAGGGGAAGAGAAAGGGAAGGAGCATTTATTAAAGGAAGAGAATATAATGTATGATCTTTTTCTTTTCTCGTGTTTATATTAGTTAAAAAAAAAAATAGTTTGTTATTTCTCTTGTTTGGATAGTCGTTATTATGAGAGAAAAGAAAGAAAGAAAAAATAGTTCGATTTAATAACTTATTATTATTTTTAAATTAAATTATTATGTATAAGGGCAAAATAGATTTTTCATTTATGAATAACTTAATTTTTATTTATCTTCCTTCCAAATGACCTCATTATGGAGAGAGCGTTGTAACAAAAAAAATTAACAAAAAATTGGTGAAAGCGCCCCTCAAAATCTCTTCAAATTTATCTCTTTATTTTTTGTTACTTATTCAAATAAGGGAATTAAAAACAGTTCATTTCCCTTCCCTCCACCCCAAATCCCTTAACTTGTCAGAGATTTTAGACTAAAATAACTAGCATTATCTATATATATGTGCGTGTGTGTATATATATATATATTATACAAAAGAGCAATGCTACATCCATTCAAATTATGACTCACATTTCATCCTCAAATCTGTGTTATTTGTTTTAATTATTCATTATAAAAATGCATCTAGGATCCACTTAACGTTAAGCATGCCACATGAATTTGAGTTTTGTTTTGATGATCTTAATCATTATCCAAAAAAAAGAGCAGCTATTTTGGTATTTTGTAGCATAGCTACCTCTCTCTACTCTGTCCCCCATGATGTTTTAATTAACCAACTATTTATGCCCACAATTTATGATTCTTGTGCGTATCGCTACCAGACGAAAGAGATTTTCTTGAACATATTCTTTTTGAGTGGAGAGATTTCAAAAACTTGAAAATTTGAAAGAGATGTGATTCCAGTTAAATTATAATGAAATAATAATAATAAAAAGTAACAAATTTTGATTGATTAAAAAACCCAAGAGTCCCATATCAAATCCAGGTAGAACTAATAGGTATGAGACTACGCAATACTTATGATTAATTATATTTTACAACACCGAAAGATGATGATGATGATGATGATGATGATATACAGAGATATAAATTGCCAAAGTTTCGAGAGAAATAAATGATTGGGTCTAGTTGATACTGTACAAATTATGTCCGGATGATTTATAATTTGAATAACGACTTTATAACACAGGAAGGTACACCAAAATATGACAATTTGTATATTTCGACGATGCTTTAAAGTATAATTAACCCCAATATTGATGTAGTTTTTTGAGCAAAGTGATGCACATAGGGAACCAGCATTAACTATTTAATAAGTTCAGATAAATACAAGCACCCACTTGACAGGATATCAGAAAAGACATGTGAGATTCGGATTCGGATTCAGAAAGTGTTGAACTTTTTCAATTCTTTATTGGACTATCCAAACTACCCTTTTACATCTGAATCATTGACAGTCTAATCCTGCCACTTGGGCATCTCCACCTCCCCTCCTGCGCTTTGGGGGCCAAACCTCATCTATTCATAATTTCATACCTTCCGTCCATCTCTGGCAAACGTTTTTGTTGGAACTAAATGTTTGGTACAAATACAAAAATGACCTCATGCAATTGCCTTCAGTACTGGATAAGGCTGGTCTTGATCTCACATGTTGCTATGATGTTTGCCTAATGTTGTGTCATAAATACTAAAACATGATACATGTGCACAGAGAAAATTAACAAGGCAACTTTGGAAGGGTTGAATCCTTAAGTTCTTTTTTTTTAGAACAAGTAGTTCTTTCATTTAAATAATTGAATCCAACAAGGTTGGAATTCTTAAGTTAAGACATTAAAATTGGCTTTGAAAAGTAGGTATATGTTGTCCTATTATCAACACAACTCTAAGCAGACAATTTGTATGACTTGACCTCATACAAAAAAAAAAAAAAAGTTAAGGATTTCAATATTTATCACATGTAACAAAACAAAACTATTGTAAGTGTGTCTGCATGGAGGAAAGAGAAGAGAAAGGAAAGAAAATTCATGAAAGAGAAGATAAGATAGAATATTTTTCATTTCTCAATAGTTGAATGATAGAATATTTTTCATTTCTCAATAGTTGAATAAGTTAAAATAAATTAATGAATGAATTTTTAATTTTTCTTATTTGAATAGTCATGAAAAAGAAAGGAAAAAATTTGTTTAATTTTCTAATTTATTATTATTTTTAAGTTAAAGTATTATATACAATGACAAAATAAATCTCACTAATAAATATCTTAATTTTTCCTTCTTCTGTCCAAATGATTCCATTTTAGAGGAAAAGCATTTTAACAAAAAATTAGATAATTATTCTTTCCAATTCTCTTCAAATTCCTTCATTCATTTTTTTTACTTCTATCCAGACAAGAAAAATTAGAGGAAATTCATTTATTTTTCTCTCCTCTCAACCCTCAATTCAAACATACCCTAAGTAAGTTTCATACTATCCGCATGCACATGTGAAAGACACTCTTAAGTTTTGTATTATCCATTATGCTCAAGTAGACAGACTTGATTCATGTGAAATTATACATCACATAAGTCATGAAATCATGTACGTCTATCTCAACATTTGTGATAACTATTAAAAAAATATTATAATCGCTGTTCGGGGGCAAAAAAATTGCCAAGACATTCCACTATAACTTCCAAATCTAGGTGGTCCAGCCCTTTAAGTGGACCTACTATTAAGGAATCAATACCTAACAAAAGATACGTATTAATGATCATATGCCAATATTATAGCATTAAGATCTTCAGAAATCCAGGTAATTTCCTGATCTTATCAAGTTGCTAATTCCAGCACTGATCTTATCAAGGATAGGACCCAAATGACACTAAACAAGCATCAAAATGGCCAGATTAATCCACAAAAATCAAAATGGTTCGCAACTATACCAAAGATTACCCTAATGCAATTCATACATCAACTCCGTGCCACATTAACCTGGGTTAACCTTGAAGACACTTCAATAACATATTTAAAAGCAATCACCAAGCCTTTCAAGTCACAACCCACCTCATAAGAAGCATAACTGAAGCAACTTCACGGCATAAACGAGTCAGAAACCTGTTGGGTATACACTCGCAACCTTCCAATCAAGGCTGGTGCCGGATGAGAAAAAAAGTGGAACACTGCTCCAGGAGTTTTGGAACACTTCCAATTTTCACCTATTTAAGGATTGCATGACCTGCATAACACACTTACAAAGCCGTATAATTCTCGAATAACCCACTTTAAGATGGTCTATTGCAGCACCTATTTCGGCTGCAAAACGCTGGTCCAGTGATTCTAAAGTCTGGGTATTGGAAATCTGAAACTGATATGCAAGGTTCTCAGAAGGATAAATTCCGCTGTTCAAAAAGAAAATGTGGTTAAGGTCTGTCAGGCAAGTCAAATTTCAGTCTAATGCCTGAAAACTAATCAGGAGCTTCAATATCATTTGAAAAACTATTTATCTTAAAAACTCACTTATGGGAAAGATGAAAGTTTGATTGTTTAACCATAACTCTTGAGGAAAAAATTGAGTCGCTGCATTTTATTTTCTCCTTACTTAGCATATAAAGTTGGAGGAGGCTCCAAGAAGATAGGGTTTGCTTTCAAAGAGTCAAATCCATATGCACCAACAAAAGTTTTTCATTCTCAGTTTCTCACTATCTTAGCAAATGAAGCTCATCACCAGAATAAATTGAATAAGAAAGAGTAATAACTATTGCATCCTAATTCACAATCTTTACCGACAACGTTATGCAAAATGTGATCAATTCAAAACACCACGTTTAGCATTTACTTTGCGAACCTATACAGTGACAACATAAGAAGATAATGTTCAGATTCTTACTGTTTCAAACATGTCATGTCAAGAGTCAACGACACCTTCCTTCCACAGTTAAAATCAGTGAAACAGAGCTCCAAATCAAGCTGCTCAGCTGCAAATCAAGAAGGCAGCAGATAAACTGAATTTTAGTTTCAGATTACCACTGTCTTTGCAGACAATTGTATAGAATGACATGACTACACTACCGAAGATGCCTAGAAAAGACATCAATTGAATGCATTGCACTTTGGGAAGTAATTGTAGTGGTGTTGTTATTTGTTAATCAGTTAATCACAAATGATCTTGGTATGAAAATAACCACTTAATGAATTGCATATATGAATAGCTTTTAGAGGGCATTTTACCAAATACAGGTTACGTTCAAGTCCTCAAATATCAACTTGACTTTCAAAAGCAAGAATTAAGTTTGAAATTCAGCAAAAGAACATTTCAAGAATATAATAAGCATGTCTAAGACATCAAATTCCAAATCCAACATACAAAGAAGTATCAAGAGAATATTTACCTGATGGACAAAAGAATTTTGTGTTGGTGACATTTCTAACTTCTATCTGTGCTAGCTGAACTTCCCGAAACACATCTAGCACATTACACAGTATTGAACTGGAAGTCTGCAGAATGAAAATTACAACATTGTTATTGATAACGAAGGATGATAGTTTCATTATAAATTATCCCACTTTTGCAAATCACTCAGCAATCAAAACAATGGGAAACATATTAACCCAGTCACTAAATCAATATCCCGATGCCTAAAGACACAACCACAGTTAATGAGAACATGATACTTCAGAAGCTACTTTTGACAAAAGTGAAAGAGGAAAAGAGACCGCCGGGGGGGTGGGGGCATGGAGGGGAGGGGTTTGGGGGTGTGGTTTGAGGAATGATGGAGCCAATGATACAAAGAAAAAAGACTTACTTGGATCTCTCGAGCAAAAATTTTCGATCCAACATACTTCTTAGTGATCTCAGGATCGAACACAAAAGAAAAGGCAGCAAGCGCATTCATGTTTGGGAAATTCTAGTAATTAAGAGGACATCAAACTTTAGGTTCAAGTATAGAATCAAAATTGCAAACATGAAATCACTCATTTCATTACCTTCATAATATTTAAAGCATTCAATGTATATGAAATAAATATAGTTGATGTTGGACTGGCGTTTACTGTTAATCTGCAGATTGTCAATGATAACGATACAGTTAATAACGCATTCAATGCCAATTTAAAAAATATCCTATCAGATTCTTAAGAAAAACAGACTACCTCTTGCATATGAAACCTTGGTAGTTGAGTGCAATGCTATGATGGTCATTCCCCTTCTCCACATCATCAACTTCCCACAACTGAAAGAATACAGATAAGACATGCTGCTTAGTAACATAAGACAATTTATGGTGAGGTTTGACAAGAACTAGTGCAAGAGTAGAAAACCTGCAAATCCTGTTGTATAAACCTCGATACAGATTTCATTTTCAGATGATCCTTGAGTAAAACTATAATTTCAGAACAGCTTGGTTCTGCTTTCCTCTTGTAGTAAGTTCGAAAAGATTCAGTTAGATTCTTTATTTTCTTATCTAATGCTTCAACATCATGCCGCATGATGGCCACCTTGTCGCTTACGATCTGGTGTAAGACAAAGCATCTGCTTCATCACTGAACTTCATAATCACACTAATAATATTCGATGTGTTATATGAACATCACAAAGGAAGTATGGGAAACATAAGAATCAAGTAGAATTATATATAGATACGTATACAAATTTATGTATGAGCACATGTGCGTGTGCACACATACATAACAAAACTAGTGATGAGATATCAAGTGAAAAATAGACGTCTTTGCCAATATAACAAACCATGCTTGGAACTTGAAGATCATCAGTTTGAGTGTGTCTTTCACTTGTCAAAGATCGATGCCGAGTGCAAATTGGCTGCAAGTTCTGAGACTCCTGAACTGCAGAGCCCAACTGTTGTATTATTTTCTGCAAGGAAGGGAAAAAAGAAGAAAGAAGGTCAAAAAACAATATGCATAACCGAGAATCTGAAGCATATGAAGTTCTATACTAAAAACTAAAAAGAGAAAGACATACCAGAAATTTACCATACTTGATGCATAATAACTTCAATTTTGCCTTTTCATACGCAATTTTATAAAGCAGCACTCTTGATTCAGATACTCTGCAGCAGTTTGACCTCAGCACTGTCAAGAACTGTTACGCTACCAGTTTCTATAATATGATTAAAAAACATCTTCTAATGTGGTAATAAGAATGCAGGAATAAACACCTTTTATTCAAAGCATTACTACACTGATCATTTATTTTCTGTAGAAAGCAGTAGAGAAAGAAAGTTAGAAGAAAAAAATTAAGTCTAGATTAGCTATTACTTTTCAAAGGAGCAATTCCAATGAGAACTGCAAAAATATAAAGAGACAAGTGAGCAAAAAGAAAATGATGCAGTAATGAATAACATAAATGACGTGGTGGATTTAGCATCTTTGTTGCAGACCTGAGACTGAATTTCTGAGCAAAGCAACTCACATAACTTGACCTTCTGCAGGTGAACCACAATATCTTTCAGCCTGTCAACCTACACAACAACGGATAGGTGTTGGAAAAAAAACAAAGGTGAACACGAGCAACAAGGTGAGCATAAACCAAGCAGTAGGTTTTATATATTTCAATCTCTTATAAACTTAGGTCTACTGGGACAAAAGAAGGACACAAAGAGGAGTACATACCGCTCTTATATTTAGTTTATCAGTCAACGAAGAAAGCAACTCTTTAGTATCTGCTGAAAATTTAGATGAAATCTGCAAAGGTAGAAAAAATGGAGTCATGAGGATAAGAAAAACAGTACCTCCCTTCAGCAAAATTAACCCGCAAGTAACGGTATACAAAACACAGCAAATATACATACATCAGTCCAATGCTTCAATGGTATATCAACTGCAATCTTCTCAGTTCTTCTGTCATTTTCATCTGAATGTATGATCATGAACTCCAAATCAGAACCCCCATGCTTGCAAATCTTTGGATTTCTCTTACCCCTTGAATTACCGTCATTATCTCCATCCCCATGAACAGGATCCAACTTTTTTCTTTTCCATCCAGAAGAGCTCTCAGTGTCTTTCTTAAAAAACAGGCTCTGTGATAAATTGAGTTTCGACTGACTGTCACTACGACCTTGCTGAATAAAATTGGATTCAGGAGATGATATGTCTTTTCCAACAAAGGTTTGGAAATTATAATTGCGGGATGCACTGTAAGGGTCCTTCGTACCAAGGCTCTGAGTTGAATCATTTAAGTCCTTCCTAGTGAGACTTCCAGTCAGGTCGTTCCAGGAAGGGCTCTGAATAAAAATTAAAAACTATAACAATATTAAAATCTTGAACCTTTGAAGTATCAAAAGAAAACTGAGAACTACCACAAACATTAAAAAAAGACCCAGAATTTTCCTTACAACTAGGTATGGACCAGCAGTACTGTCTCTACATGCATGTGCCTAAACAGACGTGTACATGCAAATGTGTGTATGCATGTTCACATTGAGAGAGAGAGACTATAACCTTCTCAGATAATGGCTCTTTCGTATGTCTTCCTGGTTCATACATAGATGTTGACCTATAGTAAGAAGTTTCAATTCCCTTCTCAGGAAGTCCTTCCCTGAACTCTCCTTGGTTGAAAATTTCAGTGCCCTTATCTCTTGAAGGACTTGGGAAGCTCCTTAATATTTTAGATACATTTAGCAGACTACGAGAAGAACTTTGCTCCTCAAGAAGAGGTGAGCTGGACTGTGCTTTCCCTTCAACAAATGAATCTAACCTTTCAGTTATTTCTGTGGAAGGGCTACAAGGATTTGCACTTTTAACAGTATTATCAGCTTGTTGTGGGCTAATGTTAACGGACTTATAATGTTGATCGGAATTGCTAGAAATACTGCTTTTGTATTCTATTGATGATGATAACTTCTGGTCCAGTCGTTTAATTAAAGGGGAAACAAACTTGGGTGGAATAGTCACATCTTTGTCATCTCCATTTTGTAAAGCCAACTTCACTGATAAGGAATCAGATCTACAATCAAATGTCCCTTCACTGAGCCTTCGAGACGTCAAGACATCCTGTATCTCCTTCTGTGTCAAAGCAGAAAACAAGGGTGAAGACACAGCTGTCATTGCGATAAGATTCAGAGAGTCCCCATCTTCTGCATGGCCTTTGGTCTCTTTATTTTGCCTCATCTCATTGTTCAGGTGCCCAATATCATCACTGTCCAAGCAAATCACAGTTTCTTGTTCTTTGCTCTTCAGATCAAAACTGAACTGCTTCTCTAGGTCAATGCTTGGGCAGTCCACACCTTTACTCTGGAGAAACTTACTGTTATCCTGATCAAGAGTATTCACAGGAGAAGTTTCCGAAGAAAATGGCAGTGGTGAGCGGAGTTTTAGTCTTCTCATTCCATCCTTCACAATAGAGGCAGGGGAAGGCTCAGTAGCTCTGGAAATTCGAGGAATGGAAAACACTTGCTCAGCAATCCTTTCCTTACCTAAAACGGGAGTGGTTTGTTTTGGGGAAGCAATCACAAATGATGGATATTGAGATGAATTAGCAATATCCTTGAATATATGGCGTCGTTTAGCAGATAGTGAGTATATAGACCCTGCTTCTGGAGATTCGTGTCGTTGAGCAGAGCCATGAATTTGACTAGAATAAGTTTCTTTCATTTGATCACCATTAGAATGATGTCCAGATTCATGCTGCGCAGACAAATCTAACTGAGAAAATTTAATTGATTTTGCCGGGGTGCTTTTATTCATAGCAGAGAACTCAACATCCAGCACACTTGTTCTGACCATAGTTTTATGCTCCTTGTTCACCTGCCAGCATTGTAATAAAACAAGCGAACTAGCCACTGATTAATTCCATAAAATGAATCATAAATACAATAAGAATACAACAAATTTACAATTTTCAGTGCTAAATTCGAACATACAGCAAGTCATCAGCATAACCTAAACAGCTGACAGCAGCCAGTTATTAGTTGTTAAAGGCAATAACTCTACAGAAAATTGTCAGCCATGGCTAACTTGTTCAGATGGAAAACAGAAGAAAGCAATACTAACTGTAAAATTTAGAATGAGAGTTTCAAAGCACGTGGCATAATGTGGAAAGAAAACTCAGCTCAACTTCAAGAGGTAATAGTAGGGTCAAAGCTACTAGAATAAAAATGTTACCAATTAAACCCAATGCAGAAAAACAAACACGACAAACTAATCTAACTACTAGATCATATGTTAGCCACAAAGTGGGTCTACTTGATTAATGTACCCCAAACATTCAGGAATATTGCCATTAGCAGGATAAATTCTTACATTGCTTTGCTGACCTGGAGTTCTGATTTGGTGATCAATGGAGGCATCAGCAATTGGATCAACATTTGTTATATGTGAGTCATCATGAGTGATATTTTCACCGACAGTAGTGGCTACAGAACTGCCATTTGCCTCAACCGGTTGACTAGCAGCAGAAACTTCTTCAGCAGACATATTACGAGAAACAGCAATGTCATCCTTTTGATCTGTGCTGGAACCCCCATTATCATCAAGGCTGGGAACAGAACTCCCCTTTGGTGACTTCACTTTGGTATAATCAGAAAGTGAGTAAACATGCAAATCCTTGCTACCCTCAGCTAAAATAGCTTGCAGTTTTGGAGATAATTTTCCATAATCGTATTTATTTGGAATTTCGTCAACAAGACTCATGTCAAACGAATCACTATGACCACTAACTCTATCTAAAGGAGAAGAAGATTGGAAAACTGGCTCCTTATAATTTGTGATCACCATAGAACTTCCTGGATCAGAAGGGGTGGTAGTCTGGGCAGGTGTTTTATCCTCGAAGGAGAGACGAACTCCTGTTGGAGTCTTAATATCTCCTCCTGAATCTGACTTTGCAAGGCTACGGAAATGCATTGAAAATGCAGTTGAATCCATTGTAATGTCATGGTTTTCATCAGATGCAGCTGAATCAGATAACCGCCGTGGTCTAATAAAACTTGCTGATACAGGGCCAAAAAAGTTTTCCTCTGCAAACAGAAATAGAAAACGATTCCTTTAGCGCTGCCACTCATAAATATGGTATTTGGACATTGACTAGATAATGCCTTCTGCACATATGTATTGAGCACTGGGATATCAGATCAATAATAATATGGTAGCGTTTGGGTTGATATGAATTAAGTTAGGAACAAGAAGGTGCTAAGAGAAAATGTTTAAGAGTTCTTGAACCATTCCACGTTTCTATGGCATGGTTTAACAAACCACTAATGACGCCATTGCATACCACATTTATCATATTGCATTGATTGAAATGAATGCAGACATCAAAAAGCTATATAGAATGTCTAGTAGTCTTTGAGGTTGCATCAGTAAGGGTAGAAATGCAGGTTTATCTGGTTGCTTATGAGAAACACAAGTATCCATGTACTGTGGACAGAAACAGAGTGTACGAAAAGTACCATATGGCTCCTATAAAGGAGTCTCTCCTTAGAAATGGATGACTCTCACCTTATCTGGGAGTCATTTAATTAGTGTCCATTTCTTGCTTTCCTTTTACATATACCACGCCAAGTGATGATAATTATTCACTATAGCACAGTATTTGTTTCATGTAATTGAATTAAAGACATCTCCTAGAGCATCCAAGCCAAAGGAACTTTTTCTTTCGCAGCTACTAATCCAACTTGTGCGCCTATCTCACCCACTTACGCATTGCAACTAGACCAACAGAAACTATTAAACCGAGCAGAGAGAGAACTCAAAACAATTATAAGTTTATTCTGATCAATTGCTTAACATTAAAAGTCCATGGACTAAAATTTAAACAAGCAGCAAAAGATATCAAAAACAATTTAATCAATGAATCAAACAATTAATAAAATAAATTCCTCAACACTCACCGTCATTAGAAGTAGCAGAGCCAACGATACTACTCCCACCAGGAGATGGGGACCCGATGGGCCGCAAGAACGAACTCCTCTCCACTGCAACCTCATCATCATCTTCACTCTGCACATCCGGCGACAGCTCCCTGAAGTCATCGCTATCGGCCAGGTCTTTGAAAAGCCCCAAGACTTCGTTCTCTGGCGTGGCATTCTTCTTCTCGAAGTCCGGAGGTGACTCGTAGTCCTCGTCGCGGTTGAAGATGTGAACCGACGTGATCTCGCGGTCTGCAAAGCTCACGCGCCGCAGTCGCTTCTTACGGAGCGCGACTGTCTCCTCATCAGTCTCGGTGTTGCCGGGGTCTTCCACCGGAGCATTCGAGGACATTCTGACGAAAAGATTTTCTGCCGGAATTTGCAAGCAATTGCAGAAAGGTAAAGAGGGATTTTGAAATTAGGGGTTCAAGTTGTCTTGGCTTGCTTTTTGCGGGAAATTATTTTAGCCAAATTTTAATGCACCATGGAACGGATTCCATCCGTTTTGTGTGAATTTCCCAATTCACCCCTACGTCAATTTTATTTAATTTTTTTCTTCGTTTTATCTATGCCTTTTTCACAACCGCCATATTACACAATCGTAACAATAAGGATTTAGGGCTGTAAAAGAAACTCATAAAAATCAAAATCGAATAGATTGATCAATTTTTTAATAAAAAAATTACATATTTTTATTATTAAAATTGACCAAAAATTTCATCCAAAACTAAAAATTGACTAAAAAATTTAATCAAAATATATTTAAAAAATTGATCGTTGACATCCCTATTATGACAACAACACTTACGAGTGATAACTTGTCTGATCAAGATCATCAATTTATTTGATCAAAATTAAATCAAATTTGTATATAAATTATCTATTCGAGATTCAAGTTCAAACATACAAAAATTAGATTAAGGTCTAACTCCAAACATAAAAGTCTTGTCCGACTTGATTTTTCAGATCCTATCTCAGATTGAATTATTATCTAATTCACTTATCTAAATTTAGATATTTAGATCCGGACATATAAATATTTTAAAACACCTCGTCGTCCAACTCAAAATCCTTTTCTTTTTTTTTTCTTTCACCCTAATGATAATAGCATGGTGCCTGGAGCCCAGGGCTCCAGATATTATGGTCAGCATTCCATGCAAAATTGCTTCTAGTAATTTATAAAAGCATCCTCCATAAATCCTTCTCATATGAAATAACAGATTAATGGACGCATATTGGCACGAAATAATCCCATTAAGGATTCAGTGGAAGAACATGAATGATCAATGTCCAACCAATCTATTTTCCTACAAACTTCAGAAAAGCATTACTCAGCCTTCAATTTCTGTTTAAAAAAAGACAGTTTACACTTATATTCAACCATATAGCGCCCGCCACGGCTCTTCACCATCCTTCAATTTCTTAGCAGGATTCCAGGTAACCATGTCTCTCAAGAAGCACAAGGATGTGGTGTCGGCCAATATTTCACCTATCTGGTACAGTATCTGAAAATTAACCACCAGCAGTCAAATTAGTAAACTCAGTAATTTTCACTTTTATAATATGGTGGCTAGTGGCTTCACTTTTTCAAATGAATTAAATCCGACTTTCTATCACCATAATAATCACATTAAACTGTAACTAATCAAGAATGATACCTCAAGTTCTTTGCCAATGGATTTGTCAGAACTTCCATGTCTTTGCCCAATAATAACAGAAGTTTGAAATTTCAAGACACGGATCAACTGAAGAAAGCAGGCCAGAGGTTCGTAGTGAATGTGCAAGGACGAGGGTGCCTTTTGGGTTCTTGTAGCAATGATTCGACTGCTATCAGTTTCAGGACCTATTTGTATGCCATAAAGCTCAACATCGCCACCATTTGCTGGTGTTATATTTTCCAACTTAAGCTTTGAGGAGGCCAGTAAAAATGGAACAACCAGAGTGGGAAGCTGTGTTGGTGTTTCTGCTACAATTTGTGCCAGAACTTCATTCATGGCACACACCAATACTGGAGTCTCATAATTTTGCAGAAGCAGCAGTGACACCTGGACCAAAAAGAAGATAAATGACTCATGAAACATGATCTTAAAATTAAATCTCTTAAGAGCTCAGGGTATTTAAATCCAAGGAATATATATCTTCCTTGTCAAATACTTATTTATGATATATGAAACATGATCTTCATTTCACAGAAAGAAAAAATATTCCACAGAATCACAGTGACATTTTCAAATTATTTACCTGTTTTACTCAAAAATGCAAATACATGAACTATGAGTTTCTATTGACTTGCAAATCCTATATGCAACATCCAAAACAAATTGGTCCTGCTGCCTGCAGAGGAAGAGCATATCCCCCAACTGTTGCCTCTATATTGATGTTCAATTTATCATACATAAAGTGCGAAGATGTCAGTATTATCTGGGTTCACACATCCAACTCAAATTCAATAACTAGTTGAAAATATGACTATTTATCCACTTCATCACAAATTCTCAACCATCTTACCTTAAGCCACAAATACTATAATTTCATACATGTTTAGTGATTCCCTACATGTTTTATGCAAAAGTTGTAGGAGAGATTCCCTACATGTTTAGTGAGATACTGATACACACTCGGTGAGAGACGGAGAAGGGAAAGTGAGTTTATCCAACCCGACCTTTTTCTGTTTTCAGTTTTAAAAACCTAGGAATTGAGACATTACTACTGTTCCAGGGATCTTGATTTTTGGAAATAACTTGGGGTTAGGGTTCCTAGCTCGCTCAATCCTAAAAAAATCTACATCAGTAGTTTAAAAACTACATGATGGTTTCTACTAACATTTCAAAATTTGTGCAGGTATACGTTGTTGCCATGAAGTCTAGTCCTATTTTTATTTTTTTTTAATGGGAAAAAAATATATTCAAGCACCAGGGGGTTCTAGCCCTATTATACATACAATGATATTTATCATATCATCCATAATCAAGTACTTCAAAGGGGAAAACATCTACTCGATTCCAGAAGCACTGTTATACAAATTAAATACAATAGGAAACCCAAAAATCTAGCTACATATCATGACTTACCTGATAAACACCCTTATCATCGACAAAGTGAAAGAAGTCTCCACATGCTTTCCGATCTTTGACACCGTAGCTCTCCAATGACAGCTCAAAAGGCTCTTCTCTGCAAATTTAGGAAAATAAGCACCATATATTTCGTAATCTGATTTGCAAAATATGCAGAGACAAAGTAACTTACAGTCGGCGAAGAGAAGAGTTAGGGTTAGGGACAATTGCGTCCGCGATGGCTGCATTGAACCCCTCTAGGTCTCTGAAAAGGAACACTATCTTCGGCGCTACCTTCATTGATCTCTGTAATCGTCGGTAACCACAGTGAGGCAATCAAGCAAGGCCGTGCCTCTGCTATGTTGAGGCAAATACTTTTACTTTAATCCCGATTTTGACCCCGCAAAAAAAAATCTATTTATTTCCGAGTCCGACCAAGAAACTTTTTTACTTTTTATAATTATGCCCCAAATAAAAATAAATACCCTTTCAGTTCCGGTCTTCTTCTAGATCTTAACACATCCTTGGAATTCCTTATAGCCCATCTTGATTAGGGAGCCATATATGAGTGGATGCACTTTGGCATCCGATAAATTGTCCGCTCCGAAATTGCGGGCATTCATATGTAAGAAAATAATCTCGCCTCCCTCATTTTTCGAACTCATTTCAACAATATAATGTTGCGATGATTTATATAAGAAAATAATCCCATCTCTTTCATTCTCCGAACCCATTTCTACAATATTAAGAAATCATCCATGCATGCCACATAACCGGGCCGTAATTATTTGTTTCATTTTCAATGAGGTGTCTTATTTATTCCTTTCGATCTTGGTTGCTCCTTGCTCTATCATTCTAGAGGATTTGCTGGACTGAAATTTATTTCATGACTCTTATCTCTTCGTTTTAGAATGTTTCACAAGGTGATTATCGACTTCATACAGTAGTGCATTCTTTTTCCTCGGGGAAAAAAAGCTTGTGTAATCATTGTCATCAAGTTTTGGAATGTTTTGAGATATACTTCAAAATTATATTTTTGAATCATATACCTTTTGCCACAAATCTGTCATATTCAATTGTCTTTTCATTATCCTCTTTGTCCTTAATTGGGTCCTTTGTATAGCTATCAATTAGTCCTTCACTTGTGCATTGCTCCTTTGCAAGATTGTTTGAGATGTTAACATCATGATTCATGACAGCTAGATAGGGCACATTATATTTCTATTTAGTAAAATATCAGTTTACAATAGTTGGGCCTGATTGATGATTGGTTGACACTCGAGTTATCAGTCATGTGACCCATTTATCTTTACGGTAGTGTTAAACATCTCAATCATATATATCTCATGGTATTTCATACACATGTGACATAATTATTCCATTATTATAAACACAATGAGATAATGAGATATCATAAGATATGCCAGTCTGAGATACATATCATTTCTGTTATCTCCCAGATGTAATGCAAGGTGATTTCAATACACAATAGAGTCTTACCTCAATACAAAATTGACCTTACAATCCTGCAGTCATGAAAAGCTAGCAAGGAAAATGCCTGCCAGCAAAATTTCTTGCCATCTCAAGCATTTAGATACTCCCATGTCCCAACAGTATTCTTATATCACTCGATTTTCCATGCATACAGGAAAAGGCGGTAATCTGGAGCTGTTGAATTGCTCCGAGTAGAGTAATACCTGCTCCCGGTGCTGGTGTCACTTTCAAAGCCGCCTTGGCCGCTTCCCTCCACGTCGCTTTCTGCTTCAGGTGCGCCTGGTTTAAATATGAACAAGCCATGGCCTGTGCCAGGGCTGTTGAAGAGCCAATCATGCACATCCCAAAACACCTGAACCGGTTGCTTACCAGCCAACATCGTCTGGTTTCCTCTGAATTTCCACTGCAGATTCTTAACATGGACAACCACAATCCCATCTACGCTAATCCACATCTCAGGGTCTTTAGGTCCAGTTGTTGAACTCTCCACAACAATGTCGTGCTCTTTCTTCCTTTCATCGAACTTAGCTCTGGTGGAGAAAGATTTCTTGGCGAAAACATTCTCCTTCTTGTAATACTGGATTGCATCAACAAGAGCAGGTCTTGCTTTTGTTCTTTTATAAGCTTTCTTCTTTAAATCTCCCAACAACAACACGACTTCTTCATCTGAAACCAGAGCCACATAGTAATCACTACAAGGCTCAGGACTACCACCGAATTTAGCTGCTCGAAGATCCCAATAAACGTCGACTTGGTTACCTTCGACCTCAAAGCACTTGTAGCCTCTCTTGCTCCAAAAATGCCATGGCTTTACATCAATCTTGCAATTGTACAAGTAGTCACCTTCAGGGCTGTTGACCATGAGACTCAGAGAATGATTCATCAGGTTCTTGCACCATAACACCGTGACATTCCGCCAGTAGCTTCCAATATTTGTCTGGTAGACGCATGTAACTGTGCTCTGAGCTGTCTTACTTGTTACAGGATCCTCTGTTATTTTCTCTGCTAAAGGTGGTGGATGAGCACCCACCGAGCGAGCTCTCATCGGATGATGAAGTGACATTTCCCCCTTTTCAGTTTCTTTTATTTTCTGTCTTTTCCAGATAGATACAAACTGGGTTTTACTCCAGGTTCCTGTAAAATTCATGCCATGAAACCAGCAGGTTGTGAGGATTAATGAATATATAATTCTTCTAGGCAGAAACACATTACCTTAATCAGGAAACTCACAATAGAATTGATCGATGACCGCTAGCTAGCTATCTGGTCCTTGACCTTGTTAGTGACACAGAGATGGTTTCCCCTGCCACCTTCCTTGGGTTCTGCAGAACATAGGCTACCTTTTGGTGAATGCAGAATGTGGATCAAGCCTGAATGTCAAAAATGAATTAAGTTTCTGGGGATGGAAACTGATTGCAAACTATATGGTCTGATCGTAAGAGAAGAGAATGAGGAATGGACAACAGGACAAGCACCTTTGTCTGTGCCACGAGAAAAATTCTCCCTTTTGAGGCTGTAACAAAACAAAGGCCCGAACCTCAAGGACTTAATAGAAAGTCCACCCATACTTACTATAAACAGGTTGTAAGACTATTTTTGGGATATAGCCTGTCATATCTTTTCCAGTCACCCAACTATTCTTACATAAATGACAACTGTCCATTGAGAAATGTTAGCTCTATGATTCTCTTTTTTTTAGGATGGCGGTTGATTTGGTGATTTTTTTATATATTTTAATTAAATCATTTTATCGATTATCAGTCGATTATTTCAAATCGATTTTAATATAAAATATATATTTTTTTTAAAAACGACCAAACGATTTTTTTTAATTGTCCTATTTTTTTAATCCTGCACTAGTGATGTTGGTCCTTGAAGCCCATGGATCCGGCCTCTGTACAACAAGCCCACTTATAAATGTTGGGCTGGTGCTGCTGGATCCTGTATAATTAGCCCATTAACATCAATGGGAAAGCAAACCTAAGCAGCTTCAATTGGGCTTCATTAAAGTCCAAATGGAAGCTGTATCATTCCATAAATTCTCTGAATTTCCTTTTCACAACTGCAAGTTATCCCAATCAGAAGAAACTAGTTTTAGTTTCTCCATAACCAGAGACAGATATGACCCAATTTTACAAAACTTATTCAAATGTCATAATCATTACTATGATATCATTTGCTGTAGTTTCTGCAATCATGATATCATTTTCTTTGGCGCAGGGAAGTGGAGGCAAGCACAAGAGATCAACAAATGTGGCAGGGGATGAATATGATCATCAGAAAAGAAGAAATCATAAAGATGCAAAGCTAGAGAGGGTTGAAGCAGTTCTTGCAGGGGCAAGAACCCTAATAAGAGAAGCCACATCAACCCCCAACTGTACATTAGTTCTTGAAGATAAGGACTATTACATTCCCAAAGGTGACATTTACAGGAATCCTTGCGCCTTTTATCGGTACTTACTCATCAATCCTCACTTCTGTACAGATGATATTCATTTCTTCCATAGAAAGCAAGGCATGTAGATAAAAAAAAAATCATGTTGACTGATTCTTCTCATTGTCCTCGAAATGCTCAACTATTTCTAGGTCTAGTTCTTGCTATTCTTATGGGGAAGACTAGAGACTTTAGTGATAATCTGTTACTGATTATGCATGCAGGAGTTACCAGCTAATGGAAAGACTGTTCAAAATCTTTGTCTATGAAGAGGGAGAGCCACCATTGTTTCATTATGGCATTTGCAAGAACATATACTCATTAGAAGGGATCTTCCTTAGTTTAATTGAAACAAACACCAAGTTTCGGACTCGAAATCCCGATGAAGCTCAAGTCTATTTTCTCCCATTCAGTGTAGTTATGATCCTTGAGCATCTGTTTCATCCAATTATTCGCGACAAAGCTGTATTAGAGAGAAACATTGTTGATTATGTTAACACCATATCTCACCGGTACCCGTACTGGAATCGCAGCCTCGGAGCAGATCATTTCATGCTTTCTTGCCATGATTGGGTACTTAATTAAATCCCAAACTTGTTTTCTTACTTGATTATAATTCGAGTTTAATTGTATCGATAACCTTGGATGTTACTAATGTTTTTGTCACAGGGTCCACGAGCGACTTGGTACGTAAGACAATTGTACTACAACTCCATCCGAGTACTATGCAATGCAAACACATCAGAACACTATAATCCTAAAAAAGATGCATCATTTCCAGAAATCAATCTCATCACCGGAGAAATCAGGAATTTAACGGGTGGATTACCGCCCTCTAATCGTACAATCCTAGCGTTTTTCGCTGGCGGTTTACATGGAAAAATTAGGCCAGCACTCCTACAGCATTGGAAGGAGAAGGACAGTGATTTACAAGTCTATGAAAAACTTCCTGAAGGAGTTTCATATGATGAAATGATGAAGAAGAGCAAGTACTGCATTTGTCCAAGTGGACATGAAGTTGCTAGTCCAAGAATTGTGGAGGCAATATATGTAGAGTGTGTTCCAGTGCTGATATCTCAGCATTATGTTCTTCCATTCAGTGATGTTCTTGATTGGGGCTCGTTTTCTGTTCGGGTTTCGGTCAGTGAAATTCCCAACTTGAAGAGGATTTTGATGGAGATACCAGAGAATCAGTACTTGAGAATGGTGGAAAGAGTGAAGCAGGTGCAAAGACATTTTCTTGTGAATGATCCTCCCAAGAGATTTGATGTTTTTCATATGATCATTCATTCTACCTGGCTTAGGAGATTGAATTTTGTCATTGATAACTGATTTATGATTTTCTAGAGCCTTTTATTTTTCGATATCGAGTGCCCCGATACATTGTCATCATTCGAGTCTTGATCCAAAAGTTTATAGTCAGTTACATGAAAAAATCAGTGAGAATCGATTATGTGTATTCGTTTTCTTCCATTAACGCATCCATTTGTTCTTATTAGGAGAGAATTTCTCTTATTCTTTTAAAAAAGTTTGGTTTGTGCCGAATCTACAGATCAATTTTCAGCAACCATCTCGATCCCAATATTTTTATCCTTATTATTATTTCAAATACTGATATTAACTCATACTATTTCACATGGATCATCGGAACCCACGTTTTCACATGAATAATTTGCGATAGCTCTTGATATTTGACATAACTCTTAGCGATTGACATAGCTGGGACAAAAACACGAACATCTTTTTTTTATAAAAAAAAATTATTTTTGCGTGATACTACCACACAAATCACAATCACACATGATTTGCGAGCTACTGTGAGGCCGTACGATGCGTTAATCACTCTTAATTTATTTTAATTCTCGACTCAAAACCACCAACACATGCTTCCAAAAAAATAAAAAATAAAAACAACCAAAGAATAAATAGGAAACTTCGATGAGAGGGTCTATCGAAGCAAATGCACGCGATAAAAGCTACCCACATATAACATATTCCAACCCAGTGTCGTATTAATGTCCTTCACTTGCAGGAAAATATAATTCAAGCAAGTACATGCGAGTAATGCCAGCCACACATTCCCAGTCCTATCCATACTTCACTTGCAGGAATATTTAAAACGTGTAGGAAGGAATTGACTAGCAGTCAAGCAATGAATCCGACAACCTTATACCCAATTCACTTATTGTCAATTTCAGTTAAGCGTATCAGAGTCCAGAGAGAGAGACACCATGAGAACTCCAAAGAAGTCACTGCTTTTTTCATCCTCATCAATGTTTTTGGTTCTGGGACTTTTAACTCCCTTGTTATTTGTCTTACTTGTTCTTAATAATCAAGGCTTTAGTGCTCCTAATTCAAGAGAATGGAGAGTTGATTCTTTGGATTTTCGTCCTCTTTTTGGGTCTTCTTCAAAGTTGGAATCTCAATTCAATCATACAATCACCTTCAGTAATGGTTCCTCTGCTTCTTTTGAAGTACTAGTGGAAGTTGCGACCAATTACACCATCCTTAATGGCTCTGCCTCTCCAAGTTCATCAATTGATCACGGCACCATCTTCACTAATGATTCCTCTTCACATCTACTGGTGAGAAAAAAAAAATCCGTTTGGTTTGTTTTCAACTTTTCGAGTTTTCATAATTTATAAAATGGAAACCAAACGTGTTTTCAAGGTTATTTTCTGTTTTCAAAAAACAAGCATGCCAAATAGTCATCCTTTCTATCAAGTTGGTTTGTCATCAAGGGAGTGTTTTACATGGTTAAAGTAAGTGTTAGAGTTTGTGACTCAAATTTTGTTTGATCCGACTCGAAAAGCTTGCGGTGCGATAAAATTTGGTGAAGATTTTTATGAGAATTTTGTGGGGGGTCTGTGACGATAGTGGAGAGATCGGACCAATAGGTCTGATTAGGGTTTCGGCTTATTATAAATTTATTGTTCAGCGGTTACTCTAAAACGTTCTTTTGTATCTATTTCTCGACATAGTGAAAATCTCTTTTTCTATCCGTGATTTTTTTTTCATTCAAAGATTTTTCAAGCAAATCCTGTGTGTTCTTGATTTATTTTTTGTTGTTTGTTCGATCTGTTTCTAACTGTAACGAATTTAATAGACAGTTATAAAAGTGGACAATGCTTATTTGATAGTTAAGTTCGGACAAAGAAGTCATCGGTGGATCCTAACATTTTCTTGTTTGAATTGGCTCAACAGGGAAGAGTTCAGTCCACAACATTAAAACATAATGGATCTGATGATCGAAATACCTCATCAAAACTTGTCAAGAGGTACAGCAAGTTAGAGAGGCTTGAAGCAAGTCTGATTAAAGCCAGGGCTGCCATTAGAGAGGCTGCTTTAGTTCGAAATATGACATCAGTCCATCAAGACCCTGACTATTCTCCTTATGGACCACTATACAGGAATGCCAATGCTTTCCACAGGTAATCACAAAATTGATCTGTAATTATTAAATCCGGCATATTAAATTATAATTAAAAAATACTAATTACTGGTAAAAGAAATAATTAATCTTGCAGGAGTTACTTAGAGATGGAGAAGCTATTTAAGATATATGTGTACCAAGAAGGTGAGCTTCCCTTGTTCCATGGCGGGCCATGTAAGAATATATACTCCACAGAGGGAAGGTTTATTCATGAAATGGAGAGAGGCAAGTTTTATAGAACCACAAACCCTGATGAGGCTCTGGTTTATTTCTTACCATTTAGTGTCGTCAGGATGGTTCAGTATCTCTACAAGCCTGAATCTCATGACACCAAGTCCATTGGACGTGTTGTTAAAGACTACATCAATGTCATTTCCAGACATCATCCCTTCTGGAATCGCAGCCTCGGGGCTGATCATTTCATGCTATCATGCCACGACTGGGTAATCAATTAACCTTTTTTTTAATTGACATGAGAATTCGCAATCGCTATCTTTCGGGTGTGCATTTGGTAAATCTATGGCATCAGTGGCCGAACCACATTGAATGGGGGCTCAAATAGCCCCAAATTTTATTTTCAGTTTTTATAAATAATTATATTTAAGTTTAAAGTTAATCACTCAAGTATAAACTCATTTCATATAAATTCAGTGTTAAAATCATAATTTCTAAGCTTAGATTTCTGCCATTTTCAGTAAATAATCCTAAAAAAAGTTCGGGAGCGATGCCCTCAAACTCCCCATTGAGTTTTGGCCCTTCTCCTATAAATTTCGAACTTATCAAACCTCACTAAATTTATTTTTTAGATTCGCCACTGATGACATAATACTATTTGCTTGCTTACAGGGACCGCAGACATCTGCATTTGTTCCTGACTTATTCCACAGGTCAATTAGAGTTCTGTGCAATGCCAATACTTCAGAAGGATTCAATCCTTCCAAAGATGCTTCATTACCAGAAATCAATCTCTTAACAGGTGAGATCACAAGACTTGTTGGGGGTCCATCCCCGTCCCATCGACCAATTCTAGCGTTTTTCGCAGGCCGATTACACGGCTACATTAGGTACTTACTTCTAAAGCAATGGAGAAACAAAGACGCAGACGTCCAAGTCTATGACCAACTTCCAAAAGGTGTGTCCTATTACACAATGTTGAGGAAGAGCAGGTTCTGCTTATGCCCCAGTGGATATGAAGTAGCAAGTCCAAGAGTCGTCGAAGCAATCTACACCGGCTGCATCCCGGTGCTGATCTCGGATGGTTATGTTCCTCCGTTCAGTGATGTATTGAACTGGAAGGCATTTTCTGTGGAAATTAAAGTAAAGGATATACCAAAAATTAAGAATGTACTGATGAGGATATGGACAAGGCAGTACTTGAGGTTGCAGAGGAGAGTGAGACAAGTGCAGAGGCATTTTTTGGCTAATGAAACTCCGAAGCGATTCGATGTGTTCCACATGACCATTCATTCAATTTGGCTGAGAAGATTGAACATTCAGATATAGGGAGAATATCAGCATCAGCACTGTCGAATGTTGTTACATTCCTGTAATAACCAGACGTACGCATTCTTACTCCAGGCCCATATCAGTATCAGTCGTCAAACATGACCCCATGGATAACCAAAGGTAGAAAGGCTTAAGTCCGGCCCAATAACTGTGTCAATTGTCGAACATAAGCTTAAGCGTGCCCATTATTTATTTATTTTTGAAGAAAAAATATAATTATTTTACAGAAAGGAAATGAACTATAACACGTTATGTACGGCAATTTAAAGAGGCTAGGGCAAGTGAGTTTCTCCGGTTGAGCGATAATCACCATACATGTAATGATCGATCATTTCAATAGAGAATTACTTCGAATTTCCTGACTAATCGGACGCGTATGCTTGCCATTGGAAGGTTGGTGCATTTTTTTTTTCCCCCGATGAAGTATAGACTCATCGGACGCGTATGCTTGCCATTGTGCTGTGGGAATTCGAACTGATGTTGCTATTGGGGCTCTGCGCGTCAATCCTTTTTAGACTAGTTGGTTGGACCCATTCACTAAATGGAATGTAACCTACCAAAGAAATAGTCTTCAATTCCCTAATTTTCACAGGTACACGAATCTGCCTTACACATATACATCATCATCTAGCTACAGGCTAAACTACAGACTCTGGTTTTGCTCATCCATTTCATGCTTTTGAGCTCGCGGCTCGTCCCGGCCTAGTTGTGGGATCTTTGCCATATTAAAAAAACTCTCTCCTCCATAAGCACCAGCAACCATGATAAAAACAATGAAGGTAAGTATACAGCTAATTAGTCAATTTATTATAATTAAATTTGATCCATTTCTTGGACCCTTTTTTTCTTTTCTTTTCATTTTTGCAGCAAATTATCGTAGTGGTCAAGGTGTCCATGAATGACCTCCAGAGATCTTATCTCTGCGGGATGCTTTTCCAAGCCAAATTCCCAGTCCAAAATGCGGTCATGAAAATCGCTATTAGTTTGCCTGGTACATATTGATCATATACCATACAATTCAATTGTGTTATGTTATGTTAGTTTGTCAATCGATTCGTCAACAGTGTGTAACAAACTGTGCTACGTACGTACTGTACAGGTGTGGACTCTGCAGCTTTTAGACCGCAATACGAGGACCCGCGGATAGAGGTGCAAGGAGAAGGGATCGATGCAGTGGACCTAATAAAAAGGTTAAGAAACAAAATTGGATTTGCAGAAATCATCAGCGTAACTCATGTTGCCGACAACGAAACCACGGAAGTAGTGGAACCAGAGATGCTGCCTGTAATTAGCTCAGATGGGGTGCCTGATCAGCACCAAGTCTGTGACACTAGCCTGATCACCAGTATAATTCCTGTTGGGGACAACGAAGACACGGAAATGGAGTCAGAGATGCTGCCTATGGTTAGCTCAGATGGGGTGTCTGATCAGCACCAAGCCTATGTAACGAGAGACGCCAGTCTCATCACCCAATATAATGATCCTTACGGACGAGTTACTTTCTATGTGTAGATGCCGAAATCCACAACTGCATAATATAATAATTTTATTTTCAGGAGGGCTCTGATAATCTTCACAAATATTCCAAGATTATTTGAAATTTGCACACACACTTTCAGCAAGAAAATAGTAAGAATCCAAAAATCGGATTTGGGGGGTTCGGTCGTTGGTGCTCCGACAATCAAGTTAATTCAACAGAGATGTAAAGACAGTGACCGTGGAAGAGACCGAGAAATGAGAGACGGTGTTTGGGAATTTAAGGAGAAAAAAACTTCTCAATGTGTCTTTTCAAATAAGATATTTTTATTTTTTAAAATTTTGATTTTGTTATGCCATATACTTATAAAAATGTCATGTAGACTTGAATTAATATTTGGCTACAAAAACTTGGGATATTTAGCATCACTCAACGCAAAGACTTGTCTCCCATGTAAACGCAAAGATTGAACCATATAATTTTGTAGAGAGACGGCCGGTGGATGAAAGAGAAGTTTAGGGTTTCAATCTCAATTATTGCTTAGATCCAACGGCTGAGATTGAAACATATTTTTAAATTTTAATTTAAAAAATATATGCTATTAATTTTATTGTAACTCAATTTGCCACATAAGAAATATCGTTTGCCATGTCATCCATATTTAACGGTCAGTTTGCCATGACAGCGATCTTTACTGCCTGATTTGACCAAAACTTGCCCGAATGTGCGATTTGGAACAATTTCACACTTTCAATTATCGAATTGTCATTTTTCTGACTCCGTATGACCAAGTTAAAACATGACCTTTCTTTCGATTATCAAAAGTAATATTAACCCTGCATGTATCCATGGATAGGATTATGGA
The DNA here is from genome assembly GCA_963580455.1 of Euonymus europaeus. Lineage (NCBI taxonomy): Eukaryota > Viridiplantae > Streptophyta > Magnoliopsida > Celastrales > Celastraceae > Euonymus > Euonymus europaeus. The sequence continues at coordinate 3,960,011 of OY756964.1, forward strand.
TAGAACAACTTCAACCAATTGAGTGTGTTTGGATATTATTTTCTTTTTTAGTTTTTAAAAACGATTTTGAGTATAGTTTTTAGAAACACTTTTTAGGAAAAAAAACTGTAAGAAATTCATTTGGTTGGTGATATTTGACTTTGTTTTCGGAAACTGAAAAACATGAAATTAAAATTAAAATTTAGTCAAATGAAATTGAAATTCATCCAAATAAAACTCAAATTTATCAAAATCAAATTCAAATTCATCGATTGGGTCAAAATGAAGATGATTTTGGGTCAAAACCGGAGCAAGGCCTTCCGGTGGCCGGACGACGATGCCGGTGGAGAGAGGAGTTAATCCATTAGGAGTGAGAGAAGAGAGAGAAAAATAAAATAAAATAAATTCATCTTAATTAAAATTATGCCACTTGAAAATCGTACAAAACAACAAAATGTTGTTTTGGTTTTTTAGTTTTTAAAAACTGAAAAATGAAAACTGTTTTTAAAAATAAATACTCAAAACAGTTAGCCAAATAAATTTTAAGCAATCATTTGATTTTTCAAAACGGAAAACAGTTTTCAAAACACTAACCAAACACACTCTAATATTTTTGAAATTAACGGACCGATTCTAGCATTAAACGAAACAAACTATTAGACTACGTTGACTAGTCAAAACCTACGATTAATTGTACAATTGGTTAACCTGTCAACCTAAACCACGGTTAACTTTATTAAGCAATCTTTTTTGTTATTTCCTACTTTTTTTGTATAAAAAAACTAAATTTACAAAAGAAATAAGAGAAACTTACAAAAATGACACTCTCAACGATCAAAACCCCAAATATGATCTGTTTTTTGAAAAACAAAAATAAATGACATGCTTTTGCCCTTTTAAGAATCAAATACCTTTCAAAGTAATAAAGAGAGATCTTTGAGTGGTTGAGCACTTTGCTATCACTTTGGTCGGGCATAATTTTATTATGTAGTCGAGCACTTTACTGCACTTTGATCGGACATCATTTTATTATGTGGTCAAGCATTTTGCTGCAGAAAAAAATCCCACATGCAATTGCATGAGTGTTCTATCCGTTCTCTGACAATCAAAAAGATTTTGGAGACCGACAACTTCCTATAGATGAAATCAAACAAGAATATTGACGTGAAGGAAAAGTGTGGGGTCTTAGAACACTGGAGAGGTTACCTCCACAGAGTTCTGAGTCCAGCCTCTCCAGTGTTCTGAGGCCCCATCCTTTCCCCTCACTTCAACATCCACGTTTGATTGTAATCATAGGAAGTGTTGGTCTCCAAAATCTTTATTCCTCGAAAACAGAAAAAACACTGTAATATCTTGTCCCGTAAAAGTAGGAAAATAAATATATAAAAATAATAACATAAATTAAATAAAGGCTTAAATAAAAAGAATAAAAAATATGAGGTAAAAAGTGAAATCTTTGAAGAGCTTAATAATATAAGCAAGGAAGTTTAATGGTCAAAATTTATAAAGAAATAATAAAATAATAAAAATAAAATTTGTCATGGTCAAAATCAAGACTTAAAAAAATTTTGTTAAATGGCATTCATTTTTGGAGAACACACGGGCCACAACAGTTGACTTTTCCATCAACTTTTCGGCAACTTTCCGAACATTTTTTCGCCAGTAGAGATTCTTAACATGTGAGTCATCAAGCCACAACATTTGCCAAGCAAAAGAAAGAAGGATTGAGATAAACTTTGCTTCTCAAATTTTAGGTTTAAGTGGATTTTGGAGATTTTGAGATTCATGGATAATTTTATTGCTGGGTAGCTTAAATTAAATTTAGATTGTGTTACAAAATAGGCTCAAATGAGAGATTTGAACCAAATCAAAGGAGTCCATTTTTGGTGGATTTTGGGATAATATAAAAAGGAGGTGAGATTTTCTTGGCAACATTGTTCTAATTAAGTGTAGTTTGATATTAAAGAAAAATATTAAATAGTGGATTATGAAGATTAGTCTTTAATTAAATGACGAATTATGAGATTTTAGAGAAATGAGAAAGACTGGAGAATATGGAACTTGAGACTTTGAGTTTTTATTTTATTGGTGTTCATTGAAACAAATGGAATTTGTTTTATTAAGTTGTAGTTTGAATTGAGATGAAAGATTTATATATGGTTGAAGAAAGTTTGGTTAATCTTGATAGGTAGGACGTGTCGTTGATTTCGACAAGTTTGCGACAAGCAGTGTATAATTGAGACTAATACGAGGTAGAAATTTCTCCTTCTCTTCTTTGTTAAACTTTGCTTGTTCGTAAAAGCTTCGAACCTTTATAACTCTCGAATCTTCCGTATCTTATCAAATTCTATAAATACATTTGGGCTACTCTTGATTTTTCCAAAAGAGCCAAACTCGTTATATGATTTGTTGTATGACCTTTCCTTTGATTGATTATCTATGCATTTACCCCTAAACGTGTTAAGTTCGATTGACACGTGTTTGGATCTTCATGTGATGTGATTTATGTGACATTACATTCAAATTATTTTAAAAGGTGCATTTAGAGGCATGATGGATCACCGGATAAGGATTCAGGTGTTCCCATGTTTACGAATGGTGGTTCAAGGTTAGTGATATATTGTGGAATGGAATGGGAAGGAAAAAAAAGAAATTGTATTGATGAATTTCCACCTTCTCCATGGATTTACCAGACGGACCGATTTACGGGGCCGGTGAATATGATGAAGGATGACGGCGTGAGAGGGATCCACGACCTTACAGGAGTCATAAATATGAGTGTTTGGAGGTTCGGATGGGTGTACGAAGACATTGCTTACATAGCATATTGTTGCATATATTTCATTCTTCACATTTATGCCTTTGTTTGTTACACAGTAGGACGGGGCGTGACTGTAATGACCTGACATAGTAGAGTTGTTTTATAATATTAATATGTTTCTTTATTTATGGTACCAAAGTAGTTTTACATTTTGTCAACTCAACGGTGAGTAATTGAATTTATATTGGTATGATATGAGTATTTTAGATGGGCCAGGAGGGGACTCCGTGTGATCGGGACTCCTATGCTATATATTTTATGTATGTAATTGTTGCGGAACCCCTGAGGGGCTTGTAATGTGGAGAGTGGCTAGAGTATGCTCGATTGACTATAAAAGTGTATTTTTATATTTGGTGCAGGGTGACACTCTTCAATTTATGTGGAGATGCTGCCGAAATTTGTATTGAAATTTTATGTCAATTGGTGCAGTGTTAGTATTAGTAAGTGTGGTTTGTCGTTTAGCTCACGTTCCGTAGATCAGGACGTGACAAACACTCAAGCAAATTGGATGAGGTTTTTTTTTAAATTTTTTGACAACATAAATAAAGAAAGACCTGACCACATAAAACAAATGTCGGACCACATAAATAAAGAAATGTCTGACCACATAAAAAAGTACTTGTCTAGATCACCATGTAATAAACAAATGCCCTACCACATAATAATAAAATGCTCAACCAATCCACAACGTAAAGGACAGAAACAACATCTTGAACCTTCTCCGTTAATATACATGCATGTGAATAAATACGTCATTTATTTCGTTTTTCAAAAAATAAGTTATATTTGGGATTTCAATTTTCGAGGAGTTCATTTTTTGCAAATTTCCCAAAAATTAAGACTCTTTGATTTGTGTCTATTGGTTCTCACTCTCTCCTTCTAGCCCACTATCGCATATCAATCTTCAAAATGACCTTGTCGTCGCCCTTGTTTTCAGTATCAGCCTCTCCCTCTCCCGCACTGTCGCATGTCAATCTTCAAAACGACCTTGCCGTTATCCTTCTTCTTAGTCTCACTCTATCGTCCCTCACAATATCACTTATAGATCTTCTCTTGCCTTTTCTTGTTTCTTTCCCTCTAGCAAGCAAATTTTTCTGAGTCTGTCTTTCGCTAGTGTTTGATGATGACTTTGCAACGGTGAATTTTATAGAAAATTTTATCCAGAGGGATGAGGGAGATCTTGGATCGCCAAATAAGAAGCTAGCATGTGGAATAGGCTTAGCTAAATGTGGGCCCATCGAGAAGGGGCCGGTGTATTTTGACGTTTGCATGGAATAGTAACAGTCGATTTTGGTTTTTTTATTTTTTTTCCACATTTTGTTTAAATTGTTTTCACGATTATCGATCGATTATGTCGGTTTTCGGTGTATTTCAGTAGAAAATGTTCATTTTTTTTTGAAGAAGTCCAAACTAACGATTCGAATTGATTGAAATTCGAACAATTAAATCGGATAATAATTCAATTCGGATTAGAGTTTGGACAACTAAATCGGACAAGATATTTGTGTTTGAACCCTAACTCGTTTTTAAATTGGATTTCTTTGTTTGTTTAGATCCGGATTCTAGAAATGATTCTGAGGGCCCATCAACGGTGATATAATCCGCTACCCCGTCGCTCAAGTGAAGTCGAAACTCTTGATAGACTCCAAAGACTAGTGGTGGCTTCTGTGGACCCCAGGAGATCCATAAAACGACTTCTGTCTGGTCTATCATCCTGTATTCTCTGTCCAAACCTAAGGGCCCATTAAAGTAGGAAGGCTTTGCGTCCCCGACAAATATCTAAGTCAAGGGTCTATACAGAAGCTGATAAGCGGCCCATAGGCCCCATACAATACGTTTCAACATTTGACCATACGATAGCTTTCAGAAGTTTTGTGCGGAATATTCAAAAATGGATTCATCTATATTTTTACTATATCAAGTTTTTAATTTATTTTTTTTTGAAAATTAGTATACATCAAGTTGAAAATTCAAAAGTGGATTAATCTATGTTTTTACTATATCAGATTGAAAAATATTAAGTAGCCCAACTTTTGAAAAATGTAATTAAAAATGAATGAATAAAACATATCGATAATGGATCTTGTGGAAAGATCTTTACTTGTTGATTTTGGTTATGTAATTTTTTGCGAAATCTAATATGTAGTTTGAGATATAAAGTGTTTTGAAATTTCGTTTAAGAAAAAAAAAATGTGTAGTGAGTATTTTTATTTTATTTTTTTAAATTTTTTATTTTGTCGTGTCATATGCCTACAAAACATACCATATAGACCTGGATTAATATTGAAATACAAATACTTGATCTATTTAGCATCACTCATATCAAGTTCGACAATTGGGAGTGTTAGTTTTATATAATAATAATTTGATTATTTTGTCTTTTAACTTTGAATGAGGAAAGTTGAATTACGGGAAATGGTAAGCTTGCTGGAGGTGGTGAAGTCTTAGGCTCTGTTTGGATTGAGGGACAAAAACATAAGAAAAATTAAGTAGAGTTAAGTGAGGAGAAGAAAAAATTATATACATAACTTTGCTTGGATTGAGGGGGATAGATGGGGTGTGTTCATTATACTCTTTGCTTGGATTGAGAGTTTTGAGTGAGGGGAGGGTTAAAAATATTATAATTACTACAATACCCTTAAATAAAAGTGCAAAACATTCTCAAGAGTATTTTAAGTTTTTTAAAAAAATATGTATCTCTCCCCCTCCTTAACACCCTAATTTGGGAGGGGAAGAAAATAGACAAAAAATGTGAAATTTTTCCTTCACTTAACCCTCTATCAACCCCCTCCTAAACCCCTACCCTCAATCCAAGTAACTTGTTAACTCTCCCTCAAGTAATTCTCTTAACCCTCAATCCAAATTTAGCCTTAAGGAATAGCTGAGGTATATCCGTACATGGCTAAATGATTTTATTCATAGTTTGCGAGTGACGTGGGAAGAAGGTTATCAAAAGATTATCCTCGAGATTGACTCTGCTTTGGTAGTATAATGATTAAATAAGTGATGCAGTCCCAAGTTATCTCTTTTCAACTCGATAAAGATTTATTTGGATCTTTTGAACAAGGATTGGTTGGTTATGATTAAACACATCTTCAAGGAGAGGAATCGTGTTGCTGATTTCCTTGCGAGTGAAGCTCTCATTCATAATTGGGGTCTTCAAGTTCTCTATCTCGCAAAAGGGTGGGAGGATGTGATCGACATTTCTTGGCCGAGAAGAATTATTAGAGAGTTGGGTAATTAAAGTTTTGCTGTTTGTGTGCATTATACTCTCCCTTTAATGAAAAAGGAAGAAGATGAATTAAAACAAAGTATGCTTACTTTTATTGATTCTGGAAAGACCTAAAATTCCCCCTCCCCCTCTCCCTCTCCCTCTCCCTAATTATATGCGCATTTGATTGTCGTCCATCTTTCTATTATGGGCTCTCCCAAAATTAGTATCATTCTTCTTCATTAATTAACAATTTGTTGATGTATTCCAAAATTATCCTTGTTAAAGAGTTAAATGTTGGACTCCCACCATATATACTATTTTAAATAAATAAGGGCAAATTTATAATATCATTATTATTTTGTGTACTTGGATTGCATGCGTCCTCTTGCTTCATTGTATTGGGATGATAATAGGATTTTCATTACAAGTAATCAAATAGTGAGAATTGTATTACTAGGTAATTTTATTAAATTGTTTAGTTGATAAAATGTACTTGCAATGTGATATGTGATATTTTCAAGATTGTCCTTATATATATAAAACATGACTAAATAAATTTGAAAACAAAAAAAATGTATAGATAATATGATCTAAAATGTATGATGTGAACACTAAAGACGTAGTTATGTGTATACATAAAAATAAAAAATAAAATCTTGTAATAAAATATAGATGTATTTATGTAGATATATATATGATATACAAATATGTAAAAGATAAAATTGCAAATAATTTATAATCATTAGGGTTATATTTATCTAAGGAACAAATGTTTGATTTTGTAATCACAATACCAAATTTTAGATGATAGTGAGATTCATTACCTAGTAATGTGATCACACAACACTTTTATATAAATGGATACCAAATATTGTATTGTTTTTCTAAGCATTCTCATTACCTAGTAATATGATCACACAACACTTTTATATAAATGGATACCAAATATCGTATTGTAATTCGATTCTCATTATCATCATGATAAAAAGTTAATCAAACAGACTCTAAATGCACGTCTCCTTAAAAAAAAGACTTTCAAATCATTCAAATGGGACGGAGAGAATATTGTACCCTTATAATTTAAATTATTACACTAATGCTCACTTTTCATTTTATATCAAACATGACGGTATTCACCTAATAGTCTCTCATTGGATTAACAATCAAATGTGTTGTCAGCGAATTGATGAGGAGGTACAAGAAACAATGTGGTCTTGTCATCCAACTTAGCAACTGCTGCTCGCTCTTCTCACCCAGATAATGCATGAATTCAATTCATTATATAATCCAATATCAGCATCAGTGTGGGGAACAAATTAAGAAAACCAGCCAAGCCCAGCGGTGAGATAGTAATGTACGTATATAGTCAACAGTAGGCACTTGTATATAGGCATAGTATTATTGATCGCACAAAAAGGACATGGAATATTACCTATGTTAACTATTTAAGGCACGTAACTGTGCTCCATATGATGAGTTACATAAGTATATGACAGACTACTAAAGAAACTTCAATAGGCAAGAAATTCAAGGAGGCAAGAACCAAGTAGTATAACAAGTTTGTATATTACATGAACCCAAAAGGGTGGATGGTGATGGCATCAACTCTCAATCACCGCCACAACCACCACATCCACCCCCATCTCCGCCACTGAAGTAACTGATGGTGACCTCATTTTTGTTGTTGTTCTTGTTCTTCTTCTTGGGGTCAGTTGGACCATCTTCTGCACAAGCTAATATAATCATCGAAATGATCGCGACCCCCACAAGAATCTGGCAAGTGGCAAAGTAGCATAATCCCACCTGAAAGAATGTAAACACGCTCCTCCTTTACACTTGCCAAGATTCTAGCCATCATTGGGATCCTTTTGTTGTCAAACAATGGAGATATGCATACATACTCTCAGTGATATTATATTATATATATATAATAGACCTCACATAAATACATGGATAATCTATAGGTTGGTTTGGATTTTTGGACATGTTTAATTGACCATATCCGAATTGATTTAAATCTGTACAAGTAAATCGAACAATAATTCAATCCGAGTTAGGTTTTAGACAACTAAATCGGACAAGATGTTTGTGTTTGAATTCTAACCTAGTTCTAAATTGAATTTTTTTTGACCCGAATTTCAGATACAAAACTTATGTCCAAACTTGGTTTAATTAGAGTTGGACAAATCGATCATCCAGATCGGACATAATTTTGTCACCCCTCAATATATTATTGGCCCATTTTGCTAATTCGTGATAACACGCATAGAAATTATTCAATGGTTCAGGTGTATATCTCACGCGGCACACGCAGTGATGTGATTGACAATAATATGTGTTCTCTCTCTTAATTTTTTTTGACTGAAATTATTCTCATATGGATATTATCCACATTCTTAAACGTACTATGTGAAAATGCACTCGGACTATTGAATAATTATTCACACAAAGAACAAATATTTATCCTGAGGGCCTATCTATATCTTTTTATTGTTAGAGAGTGTTTTTAAAAAAAAAGATTGAAGTGAGGAAAAAAAATCAAGTGGCTTCTGGTGTTCTTGTAGTTTTTGGCATTCTATGTTTCGCGTATTGTTGCTTGGTTTTTCAGTGCTGGAGGGTTGTTTGTCTTCTTTGTTTCTCAGGTTCTTTACTTTTTGGGCCAGAATTTGCTTCTTCTTTTTTTTAGCTTTTTCGTTCGAGTTTGTAATCACAGTTTTCCTCCGTCGTTAATAAAAATATTTAATAAAATTTAGAGATATCGTGATCTCTTATAAATAAAGTAAAATAATAAAAAAACCCTAATGGCCCATTAATGTGAGAAGGCTTTTACGTCAAGGGTCTATAAGCTGACAAGCGGCCCATGCAATACGTTTTGACTTTTGACCATACAATAGCTTTCAGACGTTAACGTGTTGTGCGGAATATTCATCTATAATTTTTCTATATCAAGTTTTTATAATAATAATTTGATTATTTTATCTACTGAATTTGAATGAGAAAAGCTACTGAATTTCCAGTTAATTACGTCTCATTTGATATTTGTCTCATTCGCAATGACCTAAATCTTCTTGACTATAGTTACTTGGATCGACTTAGTCAGTTAGACCTGGGCGGCTTAGCACATTGTTGACAGTAAAATGTTAATTAAGGAAACTAATTGCTAATAGTTCCTTAAAAAATAAGGATTAAACACATGAAGGGAGAGGGTACTCACGTATAAATAAAACTCACGCCGTAAGACTTCCAAAGTCCACGAATATATATATATTTCTTTATTAATTAACGTTTTTATTGATGTATTTCAAAATTACACTTGCTAATAAATAAGGAAAAATTTGGAGTAGCATTATTATTTTGTGTACTTGGATTGCATTAAGCGTTCGTTTGGTTTGTTGTATTGTGTTGGTAATAGCTAGGATTCCCATTTCAAGTGATCAAATTGTAAGAATTGTATTATTAGGTAGTCTTATTAAATTGTTTGGTTGGTAAAATGTACTTGTAATAATGTGATATGTGATATTTTCAAGATTGTCCTTGTATATATATATATATGAATAAATAAATTTGAAAACAAAAAAGTTATAGATAATACGATGTAAAATGTATGATGTGAACACTAAGACGTAGTAATGTGTATAAATAAAAATAAAAATCTTGCAATAAAACATAGATGTGTTTATTGATATTTTAAGGGAAGAAATCATTGAGATCTCTTGACCTAGGCGTGTTGCACGGGTAGTAAAATAGTCACTCTTGTTTGTTTTGGGTTATTTCCTCCTTTTTGTATCTAAAAACAAATATAGATGTGTTTATATAGGCATATATGATATACAAATATGAAAAGATAAAATTATAAATAATTTGTAATAATTAATAATGTATTTGTCTAAGAAACAAATATTTGATTTTATTCTCATTATCTCGTAATATGACTACACGCTACTTTTACATAAATGGATATAAATATTGTATTGTTATTTGATTCTTATTATTGTTGTACGGAGCCAATGAAGGCATTCTAAATGCACGTCCCGCAAATTATTGATATGATGGCAAAAAATCAAGGCCATATGCGGGTCCCATGGGACCGCGTGATCGTAATTGAAGGTCAAAGAGTATTTGATATAATTCGCTCAAGTAGAGTCGGTGAAGTTCGAAACTCTAGATAGGCTCCAAAGACTGGTGGTGGCTTCCGTGGACTCCAGGGAGATTCATAAAACGACTCTGTCTGGTTGACTTGTAACCTTCAGAGACTGAGTCACCCTGAGTCAATGATTTTTTTTTTAAAAAAGAATACATTTTTCCCGCTAATAACAAGAACTAGTCCAAAAAAAAAAACGATTAACGTGTTAGTTGGACCAAACTGCTCTTGGTTGGAAAAATTAAGAGTTATTTCATATTACGTCTACAGGAGGAAAACAATTGTAATTAGTATTCGAGTTTACATAAATCTTAACTTATATGTTGGTTTGGATATATGATATAAAATTATTCTTTAATGATATTATTATTAAATGTTTGGATTATTTTTTAAAAATTTAGGATAATATGATTTTTTTTGCAAAAAAGATTATTATACGTTGCAAATCGTATAATATTTAAAAACTTCAAACTCGTTTTTATTTTATAAGAGTTAACTTTCAAACGATAAAAATATAAATTTTATAGTTTTATTTTGTATAACAACGAACCAAACACTGTATTGTATAAAAAAAATAGCATACAATTCAAATATCAAAAAATTTCCAAACATTCATTGGATATGATTAAACGTTAATCGTTTTGTAGCAATACCCATGTCACTAAATTAAACGAAGAATCCTTGAACCTACCAAGAAATGCCCTTCTCAAACTTCCACACGGAAATTGGTCTATATATACTCCATATATGATATATGCACAGCCACCTTCACAACAGTTTCTCGACTTTCAGTTAAACAACATGAAGGTAAGAGATGCAAAACACATAGTCAAGTACTTTAGTGGTGAACTTCAGCTGGTTAGTTCATCCTAATTTGGTCCTTTTCTTTGTTTCTTTTGCAGCAAACGATAGTGATCAAGGTGTCCATGAATGGACAGTCACAGAAGTCTTGGTTCCGATATATATATACTGCAGTCGGCTTTTCGATGCCGAATGCCCGGACCAAATCCCTGAAAATCGCTGTCAGTGTACAAGGTACGTAGCATCCATGTATGCTGATGTTCCAGCAATTCAATTGTGTTGTTCATTATTATTGGCTTTTCTGATGTTAATGCGCGCTGCAGGTGTGGAAAAGGCAGCTTTCGGAGGGAAAGAGAAGGACCAGATAGAGGTGACAGGGGACGGCATCGATGCAGTTCAGCTCACAGATTTGCTGAGAAGGAGAGTTGGATTTGCCGACCTCATCAGTGTAACTCCTGTTGAGGAGAAGAAAGAAGAGAAGAAAGAGGAAAAAGTGGTTTGGTCATATGGGGTTCCTCAGTACCAAATCTATGAAATTAGCGGCAACACCACCCAATACCAGTATCCATATGTTCGCCCCTTCTGGTAGTGATCTTACACACATATTTGAATCAGTAATCAGTAATCATATGGGTTTGTGCAAATTTTGTGGGAAATCAAGTCTTGATATGCAGAGTATTACTATATATTCTCAAATCCTTCAAAATCAGGTCCTAAATTTTCATAAAAATCTCCATTGTTGGTATCAATAAGAGCCACTATGGTTCTGTAATGAAACTGAAAACATGTACCTTTGCACCATTTAACTTACTTCATCAAATTTATTTTTGCAATTCTCTTGATGCAAAAAATCGACAATCGAAAATGTGTGTTCATAGTTGGATATTGAGAGAACAAAATGTACGAGGAGATCTACGTGGTTCAGTTTCGGAGACTTACATTCAAGGCGCAAAAGTAAAAAAAACATTTTTATTCATTGAGTGCATGATACAAGTAGACAGAATACAGCAAGTGCCCACCCCGCCTTTCGTTTCCAACCCTCCCTTTTATACCTGCCTGAGACGGTTTTTAAGTTAGTTGCCAGAAATTAGGGTGGTTATAAACAGTTAAGGGGTTAGAAGTAGTTCTACGGAGGTTTCCTTTGTGAAGGGAATGACTGCTATTCTTTGAACCGCTTAGGCGAATAGCTGATGTCGATGCGAGTAGTCTTCCTCTTTTGGTCATCTTCTATTCTACAAGTGTCGTTGCCCCAAGTGGATTTAAGTTTGGTGCTTTACTCTTGATTTTTGGGCTAATTGACCTTGTCTCATATGAACTTAAGTTTTGGTCTTGACCCATTTTAGAATTGATTGAGCCTAACTGATTTTGGCCTATACAAATTCCAATTGTTATTTTGTAAGGGTGCCTTCTTAGGAAGGGAAAAAAATGATAGGAAGGCCAAAAGTTTTCAAGGATCATAGAATTGTGCAAACCACACAGGCAATTCGTCGAACACATGGCCTGAAAGGAGTCAACTGAAAATTTCCCTCCCAATTAAGGAAGTCAACGTACAATATGGACCATATGAACTCGTCTAATTGATTATAAGGACGACATATATATGTGTGTGTGTGTATATATATATATATGTATGTATAACAACAAAAGAAAAAAAGAAGAACGAATAGAATCTCTCTCATAGACTTATATCAACTTCAACAAACAATTATGTAAATCGTTGGTGAATAGAGATGTGCTTGGCTTCCGTTGATTGGGCCTAATTTCTTTTATTACTTTAGCTCCTACTGGGTCTTTTCTCTATTTAAGTATTGATAGGTAAATAAATAGGGTGAGATTATTCGTAACCCACATTTTTTTCGTTACAATTCAAAATTAAAAAATCACATTAAAAATCATCATATATTTAATATAGGCCAGTAACTTGTTTTTCAAAAAAAATCCAGTGAAACCCCAATACAACAAAGCCTCCTCCACCTTCCGATTTTTGAGTTTTGGCTCTCCTCCTTTTGCAACATGCTTTATTTTACTCGTGACCCATATTGAAGAGCTCGGCCAACTAAAAATATCCATCTTCTCATCAAACCCACCCTTAAAATTAAATGAACTTCCTTTTCACATGGCCTTCTTCTCTTTCACTGGATAGAATGTGATTGTTGACCAAAACTTCCTGTTGTTGCTTGCTCTGCCCTGACTTTTGCTTGTGTAAAGAAAATCCTTGAAGGAACCCATCTCTTTGAGCCCCTACCAGCTAAAGATGACCTTGAAGAGGAAGCAGATGGTGTAGACATCGACGGTGATGATAGATTTGGTTCTTCTTCGCATAGACTTGACAAATGACACGTACTTGTCATAGATCTATGCCGCGACAGCTTTCCATGTTCATACACTTCTCCTCCGTAGCGTCAGAGACTGCCATTAATTCCAACAAGCGATGACTAGAAGCATTGTCGGAGATGATGGAGAGTGGGGGAGAGGGAATGTCTTAGCCATGGTTTAGTTTCGTTGTGGAGTGTTATAAAAATTGACATTTTTAGATTTTTTTTGGGTTGTGACAGAGAAAATGTAGGGACAAATAGCCCCATCCAAATAAATATTTGAGTGCACATGGGTCACGGGTTTCTAACCCGACCTAGTTTGGTAATGATCGGACAAAATCCAATTCAAATGCGCTTATATCGGATTGGGTGTCACATTTAGTGGTTCCATAATTTTTTTTAATAAAGAAAAGGGTGTAGGATTCGAACTCATACGACTTGAGATTACATACAATCCATATCATCAAATGAGTTACTTAGAATTCGTAATTTATAGTAATTTTTGACTTATTGAGTGACAAGATAATTCAAATAAATAAAATTAAAAAATATATATTTGTGAATTTGTCGCAAATTACTTTAGTCTTTTAGGGTTATCAGTAATCACTTTCACTTACCAGTTACCACTGTCAGAGTACCAATATCACGCCGCGCAACATTACTCACCTCACTAATCTGTCTCAACCACAGCACTATCCCAACGCACCACTGTAAGTACAGGTTATGTGATTGTCTTCCTTGCGATTCAACCTGCTTTACCTGCTCTATAGGTCTAGCCTACTTTCGTACAACAGTTCCCTGATCTACAAAGGAAAGTTGCAGAGACAAAACTTACTTTTCATTGAACATGTACTTCACAAGCTACAGACTAAATCCACCTTCCTTTACCAAGTTTTACACCCACTTCAACTTGAATTTTCGTGCAACGATTGTTTTTAATTTGGAAAAAATGATTTTTCATCTCTTATACCCCTTTTTCTAGATTTATGTGCAAATATTGCTTTTCATTTTTCTATCAAAAAAAAAAAATATTGCTTCTCATTCCTAAAACGCCCTTGCAATATAAGATATAACATTTTCATCAATTCTCACAAGTTTGCACTATTATGATAATAATTTTTCGGTTGATTTTTTTTTCAGAGTTCGTTTTTTTTCCTTTCAAATTTCATCTATTTAATTTTTATTTTTTTTATTATAATTTTTTAACTTATTAATTAAAAGAAAAGACAAGCAACACATGACTCGTCATTTTTGGAAAGTGAAATCACTATTTTTATAATGAAATAAAAGCTATCGAATATGAGTTTTGTTATAAAGTGTTTTATTTTTTTATTATAAATTTTTAACTTATTAATTAAAAGAAAAGACAGGCAACACAGACTCGTCATTTTTGGAAAGTGAAATCACTATTTTTATAATGAAATAAAAGCTATCGAATATGAGTTTTGTTAGAAAGTGCTTTACTTGTTGAGTTCGAATAGATTTTTTTTTTGAAACCTAAAATATATTTTGAAAAATAAGAGGATAAATGTGTGAGAGACACAAAGACAATAGGTGAAATTGAGAAATTTTTTTAATATACGTGTTTACATGAGTGAGTAGATCATATAAGTTCCTAGAACAAAGAAAATCAGCGTATAAGCATACGGATAAAGGCTTAGATATTATTGCACGGAAAGTTAACAGGGAGAAAATGCCGTAAAAAGAGATGAAAAGTAATATTTATTTTTACATATAAATCTAGACAAAGGGGCTATAAGAGAAGAAAAATCAATTTTTAGAATTAAAAACAATTGTTGCACGGAAATTCATGTTGAAGGAGGTGTAAAACTTAATAAAGGTTAGTGAGTTATCACAAGATTAAGGCTAATTGACAAAATAACTAAGGTCACGACAGGTTATCCCTCGTTTGGGCCTTGGCCATGTGGGGTCCCATGGGACCGTTATGATTGTAATTGACGGTCACAAAATACTTGGATGTGTTTATACATTATACAGGGCTAAACCGCGTCCGATCAAGTAAAGCCCGTGCACTCGAATTGTCCAAAGTCCGGTAGGTAGGTTCTCTCTCTACGTGGACCCTCGCTTAGGATATTACTTGGAAGGAGATAAACTATAAACAATGACTTGTTGACTACTGGCTTGAAAGCTTCCAGCCTCTCTAATAATTGTCAATGAACATTAAAAGCTTAGACGCATTGATGATCTGAGTCTCCCCGTTTCTTTCTAAGAACATAATATTTCCTCCTAAAGAGTAAAGACATTCACACTGACTCCTACTTTTTCCTAAAGTCTTTGTATTCTTCTCATAAGTTTCCTGACATGACAACCCTTTAATTATAGGACCCAGATGCAGTCTATGTAAAGCAAACAGATACTAAAATCCCCCCACCAACAACATCGCAACAATTGCTTACCCTTCTCTTCCATATTGAATCTCCAACGGTGAAACAACATGGAGGTAAGACATGCAATATTGTCACAATGATCAAATACTTTTGTGGAACTTCAACTAGTTAGTTTATGCAACAAATTTGGTCCTTTTTCTTTCTTTTAATTTGCAGCAAAAGATAGTGATCAAGCTATCCATGAATGACCAGCCGTCCCAATCTCTTATAGCATGCTTTTCCGGGTCGAATTCCCGTTCCAGAGCCATGAAAATCGCAGTTGGTATACCAGGTAGGTAGCGAGCACACACACACACATATATATTTTGTTTGTTAATTGGCTTAATTAATTCTCTAACGTTAATGTGCCGTGCAGGTGTGGAACAAGCAGCTTTAAAAGGAACGAAGAAGGACCAGATAGAGGTGTCAGGGGAAGGGATCGATGCGGTTGAGCTCACAAATTTGCTGAGAAAGAAAGTTGGATTTGCAGACCTTCTCAGTGTAACTCCTGTTGGGGCAAAGAAAGAAGAGAAGAAAGAAGAGGAAAAAGTGGCTTATTGTCGTTGGTATCAGCAGCCATATGGGATATCCCAAAATCCTATGTCATATTCTCAAACTCATTCTACTTCACCTGCAACAATCTCTACTACTGCAACTACATCTCGAGGTACCTCTGCCTCATTACCTATTGGAAATCCGGTGTCCTTGAATGCTTCTTCACAGATTCCATGGAAACTCTCAAAAGGTGGAGAAAATTACGCATCCTGGAAATCTCAAATGACTAATCTTCTTTTTGGCTATGGACTTCTTGGCTTTGTCGATGGCTCTCTTCCCTGTCCATCACAAGATGATCCCAGACATATCCACTGGCTCCGTCAAGATCGTTTGCTAATCTTGGGCATTCAAACAACTGTTCACAGCACAATTAGCCCCACCATCAACAATTGTGCTAGTTCTGCCGATGCATGGAACAAATTGGCAACCAGTTATGCTAATCGTTCGAACACTCGCATGTTATCCATTCTATCCTCTCTTTTGTCCCTCAAAAAGGAAGGGAAATCTATTGCTGTGTATATGAGCCAGATTCGAAGTTTCATTGATGATCTAGCCATTATTGGGCACCCACTCAATGATGCTCAAATCATGTCTTACACCCTCAATGGCTTGGGCAATGAATTCAAAGAACTGGCAGCAGCTGTTCGGGCTCGTGATTCCTCTATCTCATTTGAAGATTTGTATGACAAATTACTTGATGAAGAATTGCTTCATACTCGTGGTGAGATAAAGGACGAGGACTTGCAAATCACTGCACATCATATTTCATCTGATCTCTAGAATTTGTCTATGCACTCAGATTATGCTGGCCAAGATATGTAATCGTTGGTAATGGTGATATACTCTTCCAATGTCTCACATTGGTTCGGCTTCTCTTGCATCTCCTACTACATCATTTACATTACACAATGTTTTGTGTGCCCCTATGATTAAAAAAAAAAAACTGATTTCTGTTTCACAGTTTTGCAAACAAAATCATACATTTATTGAATTTTTTCCTAACTATTTTCTTGTCAAGGATCTGAATATACGGACATTGTAGACAAAAGGTAGGAGTAGGCATAACCTCTATGAGTGGTCCGCTTCAAAACCATCATCTCAGCAGCTTCTCACTCCTTCCACTTCAATCGCTCTCTCATCTCATGATCTATGGCATCAGTGGCTTGGCCATCCATCTTCCTTGGTTAAACAGAGAATTCTAGCTAGCAGTGACATTAGTTTCCAATTGCAGTCCAAATAAAAAGTGCGAGTCTTGTCTGTGTAACAAAAGTCACAAACTTTCCCTTCATTGTTCTTCAGTTATTTGTAACAAACCATTTCAGGTTGTTTATAATGATGTTTGGGGTCCAGCACTTGTGTCATACTTTGGAAATTTCAGATAGTATGTTTTCTTTCTTGATTATTTCACCAAAACAACTTAAACAAACGATGATAAAGATTTAATAGATTTTTTTTTTTTGTGAGGAGGATTCTGTGAAGATTTTGCTCATGCCATTGGGTAGAAGACAAAGGACTGACCGTTGGTATAGGAGATGGGGTTTATACTGTAAAATCTGGTTATCGGAAGCTCATGGAGGGTGGGATTATTGACCAACATTTAGAGGGTGTTTGGTTTGTCATTTTCGACCCGTTTTGAGTTTTCAGTTTTAACGAAAACTCAAAACTCGTTTGTTACGTCCGTTTTCGAAAATGACTTTTGAAAAACACTGAAAACTGATAACATAAAATTGAAAACAACTTTTTATCGTTTTGGGTATTTTCATCCAAAACACGGAGAATTTTGAAAACTGGTTGTTTCCATCAGTTACGTAAATTCGCTTCTTCTCGCCCAGGCTCCTCCCTCTACCATTTACGAAGGCCGCCTCTTCTCGACAAGTTCTTCCTTCCACCTCTTTCTTCCGCTCTTCATTTCAACCAGGTTCTTCCTTACTCATATTTCTTCCGCATTTCATCTGCACCAGGTTCGCCTCTTCTTCGATAGTTCTTTTGATTTTGATTTTATTTTGTTTCTGTTCTAGGGTTTCGCTGTCCTTCTGCCTCTTCTTCAAAGCTTCCCGTCAGCATCATGTATGATTCCAGCTAGCTTTAATTTTTTCTTTTCGATGATTAGTGTGTCACCCCTGTCGAGCAGAGATTGTGAGTTTGATCTCAATGAACCAATTTCTTTGTGGTTCACTAATTGATAAGTTTGGCTTAATCACATTCACCTTGGTAAGTGGATTTGCATCTTCTTCTTTTCTTCTGTTATATTTGGTTTTCAGAGCCTTTGATTGGTCTAAAACATTGAAATCTCATTTGGGTATTCTCTTGTTTAGACATAGATGCTATGCCACTGTAATGAAGCAGATGCGTTGAAAAGTTTTTTGAGATGGGTGAGAGAGGTATAGAAGCAGATGCGTTGAGAAGTTGTTTGAGGAAATGCGTGAGAGAGGTATAGAAGCAGATGCTCATTTGTATACTAAAATCATTAGTTGATATCGTAGATTAGGAAATATGAGAAGAGCCTTTGCATGTAAACATCCAATTTGTTGGCTAGGATATGGCCTTGCAAGGCTGCAGCAGTATTTTTAAATTTTAATCAGTGTTTATCCAGTAACACATGCATATTAAAAAAGCCAAGAGCTAGTCCCACATGAGATTTGGCCCTATCCTCCTTGTTTTGACATGAGATTTGATACTTACAATATGAGCTTATCCTCTAAAGCCTAGCACCAGAATTTAATCTATTTCTCCTGGTCTTTCTTAAAGTTTTTCTCTCATAGATATTTGGCATTGGGTTCTCCCTCTGTTCTGCTTTCCTTCGTATTGGTCATTTTATCTTTCTCTTGTGTGATGCACTGATGCTTGGGACTTGCCCTTTTCTCTAAAATTTCATTACTTACAATAGTAGGCATAGTATGTTGTAAACATTTGCCCTCCCCATTTAAAGCATTAAGGAAGTGAAGCTCTGCCCTTCTGCCATCATGCTTTGCTTTTGTTTGTAAAAGATGGGTTATTTGAAATTGTTGATTTCTAAAAGATTGTATCCCAAGGTCCAGTTTCTTATGAAATGCACATTCTTCCATTGCCTTCTGGTTGTGACAATAATTCGTAGAATTGAGTCATGATGTTGTAATATTTGCCCACTTCCTAGTGTTATGCAAATTCTCTGCCGGCGCATTATTTCCATATTAGCAGATAATTTGTGTTACTGCTGATTTTAGCCATGTATGTTTAAGGGGGGCCACAATTCTTTTAGGTAAAATGGGACACAGTTTATACAAAAAAATGTTGTATGATCTAGTCATTTTTATGACCAAAAAAAATTGTTCTTATGCATCTTTTAAAGTTTCAAAACAAAGTTAAATAGTGTCCATGTGTAAACATATTAAAATATATAATACAAATTCATAAAATAAATATCATAAAATAATTGTTCAAAAATTATAAACCAAATGCATTTTTAGTTTTTATTTTCAAAGACAGTTTTTCAGAATAATCAAACCAAACGCATTTTCAATTTTCTGAAAACAAACTCTCAAAATAAAAAACTAAAAATAACACTGAAAATTGAAAACTAAAACACAAACCAAACACCCTAGTCTTTTGTGATGCGTGGAAGTTAAAAGTCCCGACCAAGGTAAAAAATTTCCTTTAGGGTGCTTGTAGGAATTGCCTAGCGACAATGGACAATTTAATTTTGAAAAGGGTTGAAGTTGGGAACTTATGTCCAGTTTACGAAGCTGCTGTTATTATTCCAGCAATGTACCAAGCAACAGGTTACTCAATGTGCTATGATTGAGTTTACCCATTATCAATAGTTTTTATTGTTTTTTTTCAATTATATTATTTTTAAAAATAATATAATTCATATATAAAATGTGTAAACTGTCTATTCGAGCTGAAATTTTATTACACTATGATAGTATAATATATATTTATTATTTTTTGTATTTTTATTAAAATTATGTTGGGTACTCGAACCCGTTAAGGTTCAGTAGTTAGGATCCTAGGGTTTAACACTTGAGATATTTAGAATTTTAATAACGAATCCGACCCTTTTAGGTTATAACATGGAAATCGATACATGAGCCCGTTAGAGTTTAGTAAATTCGTTCTCCTTGGAGTTTATAACACTCATTGTTTAAGTTAAAACATGAAAATCTGATACACGAGCTTGTTAGGGTTTTGCGAATTTGTTCCCCTTAGGATTTAACATTTATTGTTTAGGTTACAGTGTGAAAATTGATATACGAGCCCATATCAGTACTTATAAACAAATACTGGAATCTACGTAATTCACATATTAGTAAAATAAAAATTAATTAAAAATGACTGAATAAAACCTATCGATGATGAATCTTGTTGGATAGATCTTTACTTGTTGATTCTAGATATACAATTTTTTTTCGAAATCTAATATATATTTTAAGAGATAAAATATTTTAAATTTTCGTTTTAGAAAAAAAAAATGTGTTATGAGTTTTCAAACAAGATATTTTATTTTTAAAATTTTAATTTATTATATTTATATTTATAAAGCATAACATATAAACTCAAGTTAACATATAAACTCAAGTTAATATTATATTATAAAAATTTAAGTTATTTAGCACCACTCATCCATAAAATAACTAAGGTCATGACAGGTTATCCCTCGTTTGGGTCTGCGCCTTGGCCATGTGGGGTCCCATGGGACCGTTGGGATTATAATTGACGGTCACAAAATACTTGATGTGTTTATACAAGCTAAAACCGCGCGAAAATGCTAAATGTTTTTAAAATTTTGTATACCTAAGTATTCCTAGTGAATAGGAGCTATGATTTTAATTTTTTGAATTTGGAAATGGAGCCAAAACTTGTGGCTATAATGATTGTCACATGGTTATGGATGCATTATATATGTTTTTCTTAAGGATATCTGACACTATCAAAAACCACGTCCGATCAAGTAAAACCTGTGCACTCGAATGGTCCAAAGTCTGGTAGGTATGTTCTCTCCGTGCGTGGACCCTTGGCTCGCTTAGGATATCAATTGGGAGGAGATAAACTATAAAGTATAAACAATGACTTGTTACCAACATGTCCAATATTTGTCAATGAACACTAAAAGCTTAGACAAATCGAAAATGCTAAATATTTTGTGTTCTTAAGTATCCGTAATAAGTGGGAGTCATGATTTTTATTTTTTAAAATTTTAAAATTGAATCAAATTTTGTGACTATGGTGACTGTCACATATGTTACGAATATTTTAAGAATATTTTTCTTAAAAATATCTACTATTACCGTAGACAAATTCATCTGAGTCTCTCTCTGTTTTTTTTTTCTCTCTCTAAGAGTAATATTTCCTCCTACAGACATTCGCATTGACTATTACTTTATTCCTTTTGAGTCTTTTTAGTCTTCTCATAAAGTGACAACCCTTTAATTATAGGAGGCCCATATGCACTCTATAGGGTTAATATCATTTTTAGTCATCGAAAGATAGCTCAAGTTTCATTTTGATCACCGAAAGATAAAACGTTTCAATTTGGTAATTTAACTTTTCATTTTGTTCCAGTCAAGTCACTCGGTCAGGATTTCTCAAATCCGGGCAGCCAAAAAGCTGACGTGGCAGTTTGACTTGTTTCGATTGGTCCACATGAAAAATGATCGCCACGTGGTTAATACTACTTTAAGTCACTAAAAGATAGCTCATGTGTCATTTTGGTCACTGAAAGATAAAATGTTTCAACTTGGTCACTAAACTTTTCATTTTGTTACAGTCAAGCCAGGATTTCTCAAATCCGAGCAGCGAAAAGGGTGACGTGATAGTTTGACTTGCTTTTGATTGGTACACGGGGAAAATGGTCACCACGTGAAAATATTTTGCAATTTTTTAAATTTAGAGCAATCGTGAGAAGTGAAGGTCCACTTGCGAGAATAATATGAATTAGTGGAATTTCTTCTGCTTAGATTGTTATGCTATAGGGACGAAATGCCAATGGAGGCGAATTGATTCGAAGCAGGAGGCCTAGAGTATGAATGGTGTTGTAGGGTTTGATCTCTGAAACCTAATTTTTGCTTCTTAGTTTGACTGCGGGATTAGTCGTGCCACTGAATGATGATTGTGCTTAGAGGCCGCACGAGAGCATTTCGACAATGACACTCGGTGGCCAGTTTGACCGAGTGGCTTTACTGGAATAAAATGAAAAATTAAATGACTAAATTGAAACGTTTTATCTTTCAGTGGCCAAAATGAAATATGAGTAATTTTTCAGTGAGTAAAAGTATTATTAACTTATGCTAAATATTTCCACGTGGCGAGTATTTTCCACGTGGACCAATCAAAAGAAGTCAAACTGTCACGTCAGCATTTTTGCTGCCCGGATTTGAGAAATCCTGACCGGGTGGCTTGACTGAAACAAAATGAAAAGTTAAGTTACCAAGTTGAAACGTTTTATCTTTCGATAACCAAAATAAAACATAAGCTATCTTTCGATGACTAAAAATGATATTAACCCGCAGTCTATATAAAGCAACAGATACTAAAAAACCCCATCAACAACATCGCAACAACTGCTCAACCTTCTATTCCGTATTAGAAATTTAATGAGCCAGCGAATCTCCCTTATAGCATTTGCTCACGTTCTCTCTGTGGACCCTCGCTTAGGATATTACTTGGAAGGAGATAAAACTATAAAAAATGACTTGTGACTGGTTGACTGCTGACTTGTATAAGCTTCCAGACTCTCTAATGACTAATATATGACAATGATTGTACAATGTGAGGCACATAGATCTCAGAGTCTCTTTTTTTTTTCTCTCTTCCTAATAAGAAAATAATTTTCCTCCTAAACACGTTCATTCATTCCCCAAACACTGTCTTAAGTCATACGTTGTTTATTAATTGTTAATTTCCGTGTTGTTATTTACACCCACCCAATAACCCTATATGACATATATATATATATATATATATATATATATATATATATATACATCTTATTCTTCTTTTTAAGTACATAAATACACAATTTCCAAAAGAAATACATAAGTTTTTTCAGGAAAAGAAAAGAAAATATTTTTAAGTTAAATTGACATGATTAAAATCATATTTTTAAACTAAGAAAGAGAGATCGAAAAACTTTTTCAGGATATTACAATTGAATAAATAATGATTTTCAAATAAAATAATATTTTTTAACCATTATGAAAATAATTGTAAAAATGAAATTTTATTATTAATATAGTTTAACTTGCAGCAAAAGATAGTGATCAAGGTATCCATGAATTGCCAGCCGTCCCAATCTCTCATGGCATGCTTTTCCGGGCCGAATTCCCGGTCCAGAGCCCTGCAAATCGCTGTTGGTTTACCAGGTAGATAGATAGCATATGTGAATAAATATATATATATATATATATTTTTTTTGTCCATTGGCTTAATTAATTCTCTAACGTTAATGTGCCGTGCAGGTGTGGAAGAAGCAGCTTTAGGAGGAACGGAGAAGGACCGGATAGAGGTGTCAGGGGATGGGATCGATGCGGCTGAGCTAACAAATTTACTGAGAAAGAAAGTTGGATTTGCAGAAATTACCAGTGTTACTCCTGTTGAGGCGAAGAAAGTAGAGAAGAAAGAGGAGACAAAAGTGATGCCTGCTCTTTGGCCACATGGGATGCCTCACTGCCAAATCTATGAGATGAGAGGCAACTGCGTCCAATATCATGATCCATATGCTTGCTCCATCTTGTGATCTTAAACATATATATATTTTTGAATCAGTAATTAGAGAGATGAGTGATTGGTACTCGATGGGTTAATGCAATTTCTTTGGATAATAAGGTCTGGAGATGAAGAGTAAAATATTTTTGTTTCCAAACCAGCAAGTACTAAATGTTGATGACATTCGCCACATCTAGCTCCTATGGTTTTTAAACAAAATGAAAATCTGTCCTTTTGCACCACTTAAATTACTTGTTCAAAAGTATCTCTGCAATTCCAATTGTTAGTTTGTTGGGGTGACTTCTTCATATATGATTGATTTCAAAGAAACAATAGGGAAAGCAAAAGCTTGCACTGATCATGAAAAATAAGCAATAATGCAAACCCTACAGGCAATTTATCGAACACGGTCATGAGTTCATACACCCCACTAAAAGGATTTTATAGTGGAGGACCAGCTACACTCTACTTGAGACTTTCACTTGACTAGGCCTTTCCTTGGTACTTGGTAGGTTTTTCACAAGATGGATAGGTAGCCTTTTATACGACTCACCACATATGAATAACTTGTACTTCAATGGTGACCCTAAAAACTTGTCTGATTAAGGACCGGCCCTGTGGGCGGGCTAGCATGGGCGACTACCCAAAAAAAAATCAAAAAATATTTTTTTTAGGCTTGTATAGTTATATATCCCTATAGGCTAAAACAATCAAATTGGGATGAGATAGTGTGTAAAGTTATATATAGTTTTTAACTAATTAATGTAATGATTGATTTTAATTTTAATATTTTGAAATTCAAGGCGTGATTACTAGTATTTCAAACTTGAGTTTCAGCCATCAAAAATTTCTTGTTGTACTATATAAGATGAGATAGTCTCTATGCTTTGTCGTCAATATCTTTGATGAATTATTATTTGTGCTTGATTAATGAAGGCTAAAAGTTATTAGGATTCTTTGTGCAGTGTGAGAATATAAAATATTATGTGCTTTTTTTTTATTATAAAAGATGACAGTACCTCACAAAATTATTGAAGCCTCACTTATGGCGGAGGAATACCGAGGTTACAAGAGGCAACCTTAAAAAAAAGAAAAGACTTCAATAATACAACCTGACATTAAAAACCTAATATAGAGCTGAAAAACCAAGAAGAAAACACCTAGCGAAAACCAGCAGCTAGAGCGCACAAAAAAAACTCTGAAGAACTTGATCATCTATAAAAGGCACAAAGAACAAAAGCTCATGCAAAGACACCATGTCCAGCTAAACACCATGCAGAAGGGCACCAAAATATTATGTGCTTGATTCGTGGAAGTTAAAAGTAATTAGAATTGCTTGTTTGAATCTTGATAAATTGACTTAAAATTTGTCGTTAGGCGTCCAAAAAAAAATTCAGGGCAACTCTGGAGGCCTCCAATGAATTTTTCACCCACAGCCCCTAAAAGAGCAAAGCTAGCCTTGGTCTGATTGAATATAAGGATGACAATTTTTTTTTAACAAAAATAGAATTTATCTCCTATAGACTAAACGTTAACTATTACGGTGTGTTTGATAAGAATGTAATAAATAGTAGTGTAATGTATTATTAGGATAATTATTACTAACTTCTTTCCATGGTAATCATTACACCCAAAATATGAAGAAAAAAAAATGCCTAAAAAAATTTCTCGGACAATTAAATAATATACATGACTATCAAATATGAGTATTTGTTTATTAATATATTTTTAATTACTCTTATGATCATTACACTTCTATCAAACACACCATTAAATGTAATCAAACATTCATTCAACCTCACCAGAAATGTCCTTGGTAGACTTTTGTTCTGGAAGTGGAAAAGACATGTATCAATATGTATATATAGCAGAACATAATCAACACCAAGAATGAATTACTTTATATAACAATAACTCACCGCTCATATCATCACTACGGCTTGCTTGGTGAGAAAGACTGCTCTTTCAGAATCTCTGACAACTCAAAATCACGAAGGCGAGACATACATATGAACATTTGTTTACATGTGACTTTTAATTCAACTAGTTTACATATTCTGAATTTTTCCAGTAATGGTTGCAGCAAGAGGTAGTGATCAAGGTCCCATGAATGGCTACAAGTACTGCTGCGGAGTCCCTATGTATGGCCTCTGCTTACGCCGGCAGAAACAAAGCACTGAAGATTGTTATTGGCTTAGAAGGTGTATATTTGCTCATTCTTCTTTCAAATAAACAGAATCCTCCATTCCACATGAATTCAAAATTTGAAACCCACATCCGTTATTCATAAAAAGAGATGTTGATGCAAAAGATCGAGAATCGAAAATGTATGAATGTATCAGGATATTTGAAAATAGAATCGTAATGTACTCAAAAAGATTTACATGGTTTCAGCCTTGGAGGCCTACATCCACGATGCAAAAGTAGAAGACATTCTCATGTTTGAGTCTCATGATACAATGTCATAAAAGAAAATAAAGCATGCTTCCCTCAAAAAATCAAGTCCCCTCTCATTGTTGTCAACCTTCCCTTTTACACTTGCCTAGGGCGGTTTCGGTTGGTTGACAGTAGTTGGGGCCATGCCATGTAGTGCGAGGTAGTTTTCTTTAGTAGTGATAATTGCACGAGATAACTGTCAATGCTAGTACGTGGTATCTTCGGCCATCTTATACACTAAGTTTCTGTTTTACCAACTTTGTGATTCATCGGGCCTAACTAATTTCGGCCCACACAGGAAGGAAACATAGTTGATTTTTTATCTACAAAATTGAAAACCCAAGTGAGAAATTCCGTAAAAATATTTGTTTGTTGATGAGCCCTTTTTGTTTATACAGGGCTAAACCGCGTCCGCTCAAGTAAAGCCTGTGCACTAGAATGGTCCAAAGTCCGGTTGGTAGGTTCTCTCTGTGGACCGTCGCTAGGATATTACTTGGGACTATAAACAATGACTTGTGACCGCTGACTTGTAATTAAGCTTCCAGCCTCTCTAATAAATGACAAATGTGTGTAATTTGCAGCGAACGTCACAAACTCATTTGCCCTTTCGATCCACAAGAGGATACCATGACAAACTTCCGCAATTTTATGTTAATTCTACGAAGACTCAGAGACTTTATGTGAACTCGTTATAACAAGTTTTGTTATTCAATCATAATCTGCCTTTGCCTTCTGGAGGCTACAATCACTACAAGAAAAGTTTGATTTTGCGGCGGATGTTTGCGACGGAAAAATTACTTTTTCCGTCCCAGAATATCTGTTCTAAATTTCTAATTTTGGAGACGGAATTTGCGACGGAAAATATCATGGCAAATATTTTCCGTCACAAATGAATAAATCGAGTACAGTACCGTGACAAAATCCGTCGCAAATTTGCGACGGCAAAAAATTCGGTAGCAAAAGTCTCGAAATTTTAACTGGTACTGTGTTTTGACCGTGCATTATGATTTTCCGTCTCCATTTCCAGCAACAGCAATTCCAGCAGCAGCAATATTTCCCTCAGCCAGTGGCACCTCCTGCCTTTGTTGGTAATCCGAACAACCGTGAACTTGAGTCTTCGGATGAGTATTCCGAAGACGAGTAGCTTATTTTAATTTCGAGACATGACTTATTTTAATATATGGTTTGAATACTTTTAAGTTCATAAATATTTTTAATGCATTTAATTTGCATTGTCTATCATCATAATTAGATTGTGATTTCAATATAAAATAAGCAATAAATAAATAATAAAATCAAATTTATC
This sequence comes from Euonymus europaeus, assembly GCA_963580455.1. Taxonomy (NCBI): domain Eukaryota; kingdom Viridiplantae; phylum Streptophyta; class Magnoliopsida; order Celastrales; family Celastraceae; genus Euonymus; species Euonymus europaeus. The sequence continues at coordinate 3,987,649 of OY756964.1, forward strand.
CATAAAAAAAAACAATAAAACCAAATTCGAATTAAAATCAATTCGGAATCATATTTTTTTATAAAATGAATAAAACAAATTGGAATTCTGCGACGGAATATCCGTCGCAAAACAATAAAATGAATAAAAAATTGGAATTCTGCGACGGAATATCCGTCTCAAAAGACGTAACAAAAGATTTGAGACGGAACATATCCGTCGCTAATTAAAATAAATCGAAAAATATTAAATCAATCTGAGACGGTGTATCCGTCTCTAAACCCGTCGCAAATAAATCCGTCGCAAAGAAATCGTCGCAGAAGCCGTCGCCAATTCCGTCTCAAAATATCCGTCGCAAAAACCGTCGCGAAAATTACCAACGGCTGTTTTAGGGACGGATCAACAATCCGTCCCTAAATCCGTCGCTAATTTAGTCGCTAAATCGCTGATCTCTTGTAGTGAATCTTAATTACCCGAAAATACCAAAGTTTTCAACAACCTATTTGGAAACAAGAGGGTAATAATGCGTACTAAATAAGGAGATAACCATACTTGAATAAAGCAAACCCATTAAATGGAGATAATAATCGTCAATCTTTGATTGACATGCATGCTGATGCTGATATGTAGCGATCCTAGTCAAGCTCCACCCTATATTCAAACTCTGCGATCATACTTATCCAATAATGCATGGGCCATACATTCCACATCACTATGATTATTAATTGTACAAGTTGAGACACAATGATCCTTGTTTTCTCTCTCTTAGAATATATTTCCTCCTAAACACGTTCAGTCTATATAAAGCAACAGATACTAAAATCCCCCCATCATCAACAACATCGCAACAATTGCACAACCTTCTGTTCCATATTCAATCTCCAGCGGCGAAACAAGATGAAGGTAAGACATGCAAAGATATAGTCACAATAATCAAGTAATTAATTCAGTGGAACTTCAACAATATTATGTAGTTTATGAAATAAATTTGGTCCTTTTTCTTTCTTTTAATTTGCAGCTAAAGATAGTGATCAAGGTATCCATGAATGGCCTGCCGTCCCAATCTCTCATGGCATGCTTTTCGGGGCCGAATTCCCGGTCCAGAGCCCTGCAAATCACTGTTGGTTTACCAGGTAGATAGATAGCATATGTAAATTTTTTTTTTGTTTGTTCATTGGCTTAATTAATTCTCTAACGTTAATGTGCCGTCCAGGTGTGGAACAAGCAGCTTTAGGAGGAATGGAGAAGGACCGGATAGAGGTGTCAGGGGATGTGATCGATGCGGCTGAGCTAAGAAATTTACTGAGAAAGAAAGTTGGATTTGCAGAAATTATCAGTGTTACTCCTGTTGAGGCGAAGAAAGTAGAGAAGAAAGAGGAGACAAAAGTGATGCCTGCTCTTTGGCCACTTGGGATGCCTCACTGCCAAATCTATGAGATGAGAGGCTACTGCGAATGCCTGATCCATAAGCTTTCTCCATCTTGTGATCTTAAACATATATATTTTTGAGTCAGTAAGTAGAGAGAGAGTGATTGGTAATCGATGGGTTAATGCAATTTCTTTGGATAATCAGGTCTGGAGATGAAGAGTTAAATATTTTTTGTTTCCAAACCAGCAAGTACTAAATTTTGATGACATTCGCCACATCTAGCTCCTATGGTTTTTAAACAAAATGAAAATCTGTCCTTTTGCACCACTTAAAATACTTGTTCAAAAGTATTTCTGCAATTCCAATTGTTACTTTGTTGGGGCGACTCCTTCATGATTGATTTCAAAGAAACAATACGAAGGCAAAAGCTTGCCCTGATCATGAAAAGTAAGCAATAATGCAAACCGTACAGGCAATTTATCGAACACGGTCATGAGTACATACATACACCCCACTAAAAGGATTTTATCGTGGAGGGAGAGGGTACCAGCTACACTCTACTTGAGACTTTCACCTTGACTAGGTCTTCTAGGTCTTCCCTTGGTACTTGGTAGGCATTTTCACAGGACGGATAGGTAGCTTTTATACGACACACCCCGTAAGACTGGCCGCCACACCCACGCACATGCAAAAGATGGAGTTTCGCTCGGATCTCACTTGTCAACAGCTCATACACCTCCGTTAAAAGGACCTAATACATATATCGAGTCGGCTGAAGATTTCCTTTGCAACCAAGGAAAGGAACATATGAATAACTTGAACTGTAATGGTGATCGTAAAAACTTGTCTGATTCTGGGCTGGCCCTGAGGGTGGGCTAGCATGGGCGACCGTCAAAAAAAATTCAATTTTTTTTTTTAGGCTTATACAATTATATATCCCTTAAGGCTAAAACAATCAAATTGAGATGAGAGAGTGTGTATAGTTATATATAGTTTTTAACCTATTATTGTAATGATTGATTTTAATTTAAATGTAATGAAATTCAAAACGTGATGGCTGGTCAGTCTCTCAAAATCAGGTTTCATACATCAAAAATTTCTTGTTGTACTATTTGATGAGATAGTCTCTATGTTTTGTTGTCAATATCTTTGATGAATTATTATTTGTGATTGATTAATGGAGGCAAAAAGTCATTAGGTTTCCTTGTGAAGTGTGAGAATATATAATATTTTGTGCTTGATTCGTGGAAGTTAAAATTCATTAAAATTTCTTTTTTGAATCTTGATAACTTAGCTTAAAATTTGTCATTAGGAGTCAAAAAAAAAATTCAGGACAGCTCTAGGGGGCATCCAATGAATTTTTCACCCACAGCCCCTAAAAGGGCAAAGCTAGCATTGGTCCGATTTGATGTAGGACAATTAGCCTTGGAGTTTGAGGAAGAGTTGGATAGGAAGAATATCCAAAAGCATGCAAAAGGACATAGTGGGAATTAAAAAAGGACGTAGCCGGTATTTCTGCAATTGTTCACGAGCTCCGTTTCAGGCGAGCCATACCTTTCCGGAAGCAGAACGGCGACGCGAACAAGAGTCGGCAGCTTCGCACCTGATGCACGATGGATTTTGGCCATCCGAGTTCGTTTAGGCCTTCGAATTTGCAGTCAAAGTTTGAGTTGACTTTTAATATGTTTTAATTTCATTCCAAATTAGATTAGGAAATTAGTCTTTTAGTTGAATTAGGGTTTGAGGCCTATTTAAAGACTTTATTGCTTTATTACGATTTTATCATTGATTTTTATAAAATTCGGTTGAGATTGTTTCTCTCTTTTTGGTGGATTCCGAGATTGTTACTTAGAGATTACGTCGGTAATCTTTGAGCTTGCTTTCGCTCTGCGTCACGATTGAATATAAGGACAACATTTTTTAACAAAAATAGAATTCATCTCCTATGGACTAAATGTTTACTATTACGGTGTGTTTGACAAATATAATAAATAGGAGTGTAATGTATTATTAGGGTAATTATTATTAATTTCTTCTCATGGGTAATCATTTCACCCAAAATATGAAAAAAAATTGCCTTAAAAAATTTCTCTGGTAGTTAAATAATATACATGACTATCAAATATGATTATTTATTTATCCATGTATTTTTAATTACTCTTATAATCATTACACTTCTATCAAATACACCATTAAATGTAATCAAACATTCATTCAACCTCACCAGAAACGTCCTTGGTAGACTTTTGTTCTGGAAGTGGAAAAGACATGTATTAATATGTATATATAGCAGAACATAATCAACACCAAGAATGAATTACTTTATAACAATAACTCACCCCACACATCATCACTACGGCTTGCTTGGGGAGAAAGACTGCTCTTTCAGAATCTCTTACAACTCAAAATCATGAAGGGAAGACATACATATGAACATCTGTTTACATGTGACTTTTAATTCAACTAGTTCACATATTCTCAATGTGCTATGATTGCGTGGAGCTTATGGCGTGCAAGGAATCATCGTGTTTGGGGCAATCGTAACTGGTCCATTGTTGTCTTGTGCACAACTGTTTCAATGTTTCAACAATGGTTTGCAGCTCAGTTTTGAGGTGTCGAAGTTTAGTAGTTGGGTGGTGAGTCAGAGGTGGTACCAACTATGGCTCAGTGATCTCCTCCAGTGGTTGGAGTGTTGAAGTGCAATGTGGATGTGCCTATTTTCCATAACATTAGTATGCCTGGCTATATATGGTGGAGTGGTGTGTGATCACACTGGTAAAATGATAGCTGTTTTCCATGGTTTGTTGGGTGGTCCGTTGGATCCTCATATAGGTGAAACTTTGAGTTTCCTTGAAATTTTGAGTTGGGTGAAGGAATTGAAGATTGCTAATGTTTGCTTTGAATTTGATGCTCAACTATTAGTGAAAGTTTTGGAGAAAAGTCACTGGGCATTCATACTTTGGAGTAATTGTGGATGATTGTAAGTTTGTTCTACCTCGGATGAAAAACTGCAAGGTTCAGTTTATTCAGCAATCAGGGAATCAAGTTACTCATAGGTTAGCTAGAGCGGCTGTTTTTGTGTCTTTGTATGGAATGACATATTGAGCCTCCTCTATTTATTGTTGATGAATTATTGTTCGATTTAGTTGGTTGAATAAATACATTATTTCATTAAAAAAACACTTAGACAAACGATAATACAAGATTAAGGCTAATCGACAAAAAAAATATTTAGAACCCAATTTTTAGGTGCCGAACTCAACCCAAATCTATATGACACTCCATGTTGGACTTTTTTCAAAAATCAGTTAAGCATATTTTGTATTTATTTTTTTATAAATGAAATTTTAAAACGTTTTATCTCTAAAAATACATGTTAGATTAAAAAAAATACATATTCGAACTTAGTGCGTAATTTTTTTTTCTTCTAATAAGACTCATTGTCAATAGTTTTTATTGCGTTTTTCAATTATATTGTTTTTAAAAACAATGTAATTCGTATATAATATGTGTAAACTGTCTAAATTAATTAATTATTTAATTATGCATCCCCTAATGGCTCATTAAATTTTAAAAATGGGTCCTATATTTATCTTATAAAAACACAACTCTCAATACAATCAAATCAGCATAACACATATTCTAATACTGTCACATTAGCAAAACACATCTCTCAATACAAAATCATTATCCAACCCAACCATTTTCTCATTCTTCATACGATTCCTATCAAATTTACACAAAAATCAAGATTGGACCCCACCTTTATCACAAAAAGTCAAGCCACATCACCAAAACATATATCACAATACAATCACATCAACAAAACACATTTTTCAATACAGTCACATCAACAACTAATGAGTCATTAGTAATAATGTTATTTTTGACACCTGTTTGATTTAGTTGGTTGAATAAAAATATTATTTCATTAAAAAATAAACTTGGACAAACGATAACACAAGTTTAAGGGTAACTAGTTTGATGCCCGAGCGTTGCTCCGGATCCGTAATTTTTTACGATTTTTTTTGTAGATGTTAATTGGTGAAAAGTCTTTTTAATTTAGTTTAAATAGAATAGTAATGATTAAAAGAAAAGAAAGGGAATAAGTAAGGGTATTTTTAGAATTAAGAAAGAACAGATTTATAAGTTCAAGCTAAAAATACATTTATAAGTTGAGGATTTGGTTTTACTTGTTATGATCATATTCAAATCTTGAAAATATCATGTATAAGGAGTGTTATCATCAAATACTAAAAGCAAATGTTTATCCCGAAAATCTTGTTGTAAATTTTTTATTCTGAAATTCTTGTGGTAAATTTTTGGGTGAGAAAGTGAAGCTGATGATGGTGTTTTTCTTGCAGCAAATACATTTAAAGTTACTAATTCATTAAAATAAATTTCGTTGAAGAAAAAAAAAGAAAAAGTCACTACATTCATTTATGAAGTAGTACATGATTTTGATCCGAGGTTTATTGGTTATCATCGTGGTGTAGTTACTTATGGGGGTGATTAACAGGTATCGTGGAGAAATGAGTCCATTTATTTTGAAAATATGACATCAGAGACCTAAAATTTTATAAACTCCAACTTTCTAACAAATCTACACAATTTTATTAAACTAACCAAATTGAGGGAGTAGAACTTTGGATGGAGTCAGCTTGTTTTAAAAATTGGTGGCGCTCTTGACTGACCATTATTTTGAACATCAATCTCAAAAGGATTGGGGGTCTTCCACTTGCTTTTGCTGAGGTGTACCAAAGTATAAGATAGTCATTGCTTTTGTAAACTCTTGTAAGCACCAATCACCAAAAGAAACATAATTTATGCATATTCGTTTCTCTAATGACCCATGCTCTTCTAAGTTATTGAGACATCTATTTTCTAGATTGATCTGTATTGTGCAAGAAGCAATGCCGTAGATAAAGAATCACACTTTCAAATAAACAACCCCCAAATTATGACAAACCAAAACCAAAAGATGGATTAAGAAAATGCCTATAAAAATGAAAGAAATAATTTAAAATAGCAAAGCAAATGCACTTATGTAAAAGAAAGCAATCCTCCCGGCATCTAATGTGAAGAATGCAAATATATTGAACCAAACAAAGAAAGGATCTCTTGATTGCATAACTTGGTAATGAGCACAACATATATATATATATATATAGACACACACACACACATATATATATATAACAATAATGACAGATTCTAAGGTTTTAAAGCCTTAATGCTTACAACTTAAAACCCCAAAAAGTCGTTAGACTCCCATCATAACAAAATAGAAATTCCAGCCCATACAAAATAACAAAAGTGCCTTGCATGATAGTAGTCAATAAAACAAATATCCTCAATTCCATGCAACAGGGGCACTAAAACCATTGTTATTAAATTTTGATGTTGAACCGCATGCCTTCTCCCATAGGTTTGTGACATTGTTAACAACAAGTTTATCATCCAGAGGTTTTGCTATATTGATGGCAGCAAGTCTTGCTGATTTCCTTTGAACTCCATTGTCCTGTATCTATAAAAGCAACTAATGGTTTATAAATATACTATATAAGATAAAATATTCAGCTATAAGTTTTAATATTCGAATAACGTACCACATAGTTTTGACGGGGAGGGTGGAAGCTCGAATCATCACTTGATTCATAGTCAGGTGAAGTGAAGTTTGAATCCATAGAAGAAAAAGTTATCTCATTAGAGCAAATTTCATGAGATAAAGAACTCTCAAGGTCTATAATCGGATATACCACGATCAATTCCACATAACCTTTAATATATCCGGTAATGGCCATTTTCAAGAAATCATCATTTTCATTTAGATCAAACATGCCATTACCAAACACAGAGGATGTGCTAATGCATTTAAGAGTCATTGAGTTCACCGCTACTCCTAGTTCCATTTGCAAATAGTTTAAGAAGATATTAGTATTCCAAGAACATAGTTTCACATTACGTACTCTTATCGATTGGCCATTAGCATATGCCGTATTGTTGTCAACCAAACAACCATGACTATGAACAACCACACTGAACCTTCCATAAGGATCCATTCTGCAGCATAGAAAAAAAAATAAAAGTAAGAACTATGATATAGAATGCTTGAATATTGAAGATGAAAAATGAATTGAATGTTTGACCATTGATAAAAAAAAATGAAAGCAATGATACAAAACTCATGTCTAACTACAAAACATTTGTGCGTGAGAATAGTTTGAGAGTTGACAACTTGTATGTTTTCCAGTTCATTGACATGTCCGAAATCAAATTCAAAGCATATATTCTTAACAACTGAAGGATCAATATTACAATTTTCATCAACACAGAAAACAGAAACAGTCAATTTGATTTCGGACATGTCAATGAACTGGAAAACGCACACGTTATCAACTCTCAAACTATCTCACGCACAAATAATTTATAGAAAAACATGAGCCCCCACCTATTTAACTTCCATAGTTCCTATACTTAGCAGACCAATTTCAACCATCACAAATCACAAAAACACAATGCAACAGTGCAACACTCTTTCACAATATGACTTCCAAAATCTTGCCTCCAACATATTCATCATTATTCTAACTAAAAAAACCTCCACGATGAAATCACACCTTCAAATACTTCAAAAGACCCATCCTGCAAAAACAAAAACACGTTAATCCATAGAAATTACCTATCTAATAAACAAAACAACAGAACCAAAATTGGTTGTATATCATAATTTTTTATTGTTTGCCAAATCTTATTCCCACTACTGTTAAACAAACACTTCCCAAACTGTCAACAAATTCTGGACTCACCTGCCCAAACAATTCATGATCTTCGCCACACACGTGTAAATGACAACAATGACACAAACTGATTCTCACAAAGCTCACCTGCGTTACAAAAACATAGAAATTCTAATTACATCTATATGTCTAAGCTCTGCTACTGCTATACCCTTTACAAAAAAAAATCCAACAAAGGAACAATTTATCATACAAAACCAAAATTTGAGGCCCAACTATTTTAACAATCAGTGAAGGCAAAAATTCATGTTCGCGAGGATAGAAGGTGCATGAACTGACAAAATGGTCACAAGGAAAAACAGAGACTCATTGATTAAAAAATATGTAGAGTAGGAGCAAGTAAACACAACATAGTTACAATAACAGCTTGTACCAAAGAGAAAGACAGAGACAATACCCAGAATAGAGAAAGTGAAAAAAGTAACGAAATGCAAGTTGTGACTACTTATAATGGCTTAACGATAGTGGGTGCCAAAGCATATGAAGAATAAAAACAATAATAAATGAAATATAAGTTATCATAGAAAAGGCAAATAAATTTCTTACCAAGATGCAGTTGGAATCGAGCAACTCCAAGTCAATGGAACTCCAATAGAGTCAACTGGAATTGGAAGAATGCAAGTTAAGGACATCCAAGACTACCTGCAAATCAATATCAACAGAGGAGTAATCAATCCCAAAGAGAATCAAGAAGCACATGGTAGGCGCAACTACAACATGGGACTGGCTAGCTAAAAATATGCGATCGTTTCTCAGATGCATTAACCAAACAAATCTAAAAAAGACAGAATTAGTCAAAAGCATCATAAACAGGAGCTAACCTTATATGCTTACTCAACATCATAACTGAACAAAAGAAACCTCTCAGAATAAGTTAAGTTCTTCTATAAAAAAATCATTATGAAAGGAATAATATAACATAAAGTCGATAGAGATAAATAGTTCTTATAACATAGAAGTGCGAAAGGTCATGATAGCATGTGCAACTTGTGATTACTTACCACTTATAAAGAAAAACAATCAATAATGACCCTGCAGTATGCAAATATGGAAAACATAGTTGAGGAAAAAGCCGACCTAATGACTTACCGGAGGGATCCACTTCCTTGGCAAGTTTCATTGCATCTGATGTTGCTATATCTTGGTTCGCCGGGCTTATTGCCAATATGATAGAATTGGGCTACACAAATCACAAGGGTATCAATGAGAATGCACAAATATGATAATATGACAAGCAATTATGTGTTGATTATAAGAAACTAATGGTTCAAACGCAGCAAGCCCCCGCAATATGAAAAATTCACTCACCTAACTAAAAATGTTTTCAGTTCTTAAAATGCTACCTTAATTCATCTCATTACCTTCTCAACATATGAGCGGACCATGCTTTCAATATCTTGAACAATAGTTTCAGATTGTCCCTCTGAAAAGATAATAAAAGATAATTCCATCTATGAGTCAAATAAAAAAAACATATTATTTTAAATGTGAAATCAATTTTAAGCAAAACGTACCAACAACAACCTTCGTTAATCCAGGTAAATCAATCAAGGTTAAGTTAACAACTGCAAATTAAGGAACAAAAGTTTATTAATATTGAAATTTCTAACATCATGACAAAGTCTGAACATTAATATGGGAACTAATATAAACAGAAAGAACATAAGAGCACTGTTTACACACCATTGGGAGAATATATGCTCAAATGGATGGGAACGGGAGATATTTGCTTTATCTTCCCTGTTAATCGATCAGTTTCATCTTGAATTTCCTTGCGAACCATAGCTGCAACAAAATAAATAAATTCCAATAGCACTTTCATACTTGTTTCTATTCAAACAATGGTGGCATTATAGATATGTCAATAAACAATCATAAAGAAACAATAGAAAATGCATACCGAAATCAATGTATTTCCTCTTGGGAAGGTGAAGAAACTCCGTATACTCCTGTGACCTATCTTCAGTCTTGCGAAGCTGCAAAACCAGAGGCCGTCTAGTCACAATTCCTGCAAATTTTCACAGAAGTTATCCATTATCAACAACACAAACGACACTACAATAATATGTAAACAACTAAAAAATTTGTACAAATCAGATCCTCTGGGAAGAAAGTCTGGCCCAACTATGCTCTCCAAAACCGAAGACTTCCCTGAACTCTGTATCCACAAATCAAATAAACAATTAAAGAAACGCAGCAAATAAAAATTCAAACAAAATCACCATTAAAAGGGAAATTTTCTCTCTCAAAAATATTATATTCTCGTATATTTTCTCCGTGAATAAAATATTCACTTCAGCTCAATTAGTGGAAGAGAAGGGCATAAAAAGATAGTAAATCTGACCACCGACGACAACAACAGTAGGAAGAGCTTCCCAGAGAGAAGAGAAAGGATTATCGCCGTCTCCAAAGTCACCAATAACCGTACATGCTCTCTGGATTCGATTCACTAACCTGTTATGTTCAATTTCAGGAATGATGGGGTGACGGAATATTACAACAGCCAAGGCCTGCTTTGCATGGAATCCATCATGGGTTCTTTTGGGCTACGGCAGATGGGCTTTTGTTGGGTATTGCATTGTCCAGTTTGTTTTCAATCCAGTAGTAGGATAGGATATTAAGAAGACATGTGTTAGCGCCTCGTAGGATTGGATGAGTAATTGCACGTATTAGGTTATTGAGTGCATGTTAAGTTAGGTTAGTATATCGTAGGTCGGAGCCTTGTCATTTGGAAGGTACAGGTTACAGCTGTTTTGGCAACACCACGTTCTCTGTTATAAAGAGAACAATTGTAATGGAAAAGGTAATGAGAAATATTATATTTTGTTTGTATTCTTCTCTCTCCAGAGTTCTGGCAAGAACAGGGAAACCGGTGGGTTCTTCCTGACCGCTTGTTCATAACAGCTTTTATCAATTTCCTTGTTTCCATAATCAGATAACCTCTCGTGGGATTTGCAATCCTAACATTTGGTATCAGAGGGATTCAAGAACCGCCAGCATGCCACCGAAAGCAGTCAACGAGAGAGTTGGCGTCGTCGAAGAAACATTAACGTTCATTCAAAGGCAACTGGATGAACAACGGCTCTTGAACGATCATCGCGCAGAAGAACAACAGCGAGGTGTCTCGGCCTTGCTCCAGAGGTTGGAAATCATGGATCGCCGGTTGGAAGTGGTACTGAAACCAGCCCCGCCCATTGGTGAACGTGATAGGAATATCCCAAACGTGGAACACCAGGTGCAGGATCCCAACAGGTTACGTCTCTATCAGAGGCGGCTTGGAGGAGAAGATGTTGATCGTGGACTCGGAGGACTCAGGGGTCCCAAGTTGGACTTTCCAAAGTTCTATGGGGAAGAACCGGTATCTTGGCTTAATAAAGCTAATCGGTACTTTAACTTCTACAGAACCCCATTACACCACAAAGTAACCATTGCTGCGTGTTACTTAGAAGGGAGACTGGCTAACTGGTTCCAAGAGTGGGAACTGTCCGGAGTGTAGGTGGATTGGGAGACTTTCTCTCAGGCTTTACTCGCTCGTTACGGTTCGAGTTTCTTGGCCTCTCCCATGGAAGAGCTTGCCCGTCTCCCGCAGGTTACCACTGTGGAAGAGTACACGGGTAGGTTCGAAGATCTGGTGGTCAAGCAAAGGGGACTCACCGAAGAGCAGAAGATGGGTCTCTACCTGGCGGGCCTTAAAGACGATATAAGACTACCGGTAAAAGTTTTGAGACCTACTATTGTAATTATGGCTCAATCCTTGGCCCGAATGCATGAAGAAAGCCAGAGTATCACCAAAAGATCTGCTAAGTATCCAAATCCAGCCCCAAACACCCAAGGTTACTCACATAGTAACCAAAATCAGACCTCAGTCACCACAACAGCACCACTTTTGACATATCCAGGTTATGGAGCACCCAACGTGCCTAATGTAAATCCATCTGCGTCTGTTTCCCTTCCGTTAGCAAGAACAGCCGGTGGTCCGGGGGGTCTAAAAAGATTCCGGTGTCGTGGTTATCTCACTCCCAACTCGAAGAACGGAAGCATCAGGGATTGTGTTTTTATTGCAATGAAAAATATGTCAAGGGCCACAAGTGTATCAATCCAAGAATATTTTTGTTAGATACACTCGAGGAGGAGGAGGAACCAACTGTTGAACCTATTGTCCAGGTGAAGACTCACAGTTCTAACAAGGGAAAAGAGAAACTGGAACCACCACCTTACACGGATGATAATTTTCCAATGTTGTCACTTAATGCTATCATGGGGTTTAGTCAACACCAAACCATGAACCTATATGGATCCCTCAATGGCAGATCGATGTGGGTGTTGATTGACACGGGTTCTTCCCACAACTTTCTTGATCCATTCTTGGTTTCAAATTCGGATATGGGGGAATGTCTCAACAAAACTCTCACAGTCAAGTTGGCTAATGGTGCGCGGTTGCATAGCATGGGAGCTTACTGTTACGTGCCGTTTGTGCTCCAAGGGTCGGTGTTTGTCACCGATTTTCATGTGATGCCGTTGGGAGGCTATGATGCTGTTCTTGGGATACAATGGCTTAAATCATTGGGGGACATTCAATGGAACCTCCAATATCTCACCATGCAGTTCAAGCACAAGGGAGGTTTGTGTGTTTTAAAGGGGGTTCCAAGAAACATTATCGAAATGATTACCCAAGGGGCTGACTTACCATTACAATGCATGGAAAGAGTGTCCTCGTTGCACTATGCCGTGGAGAAAGATGATGAGAACATCAGCGTAACTTTGGCCCCCTCTGTTCTAAAAGTGGTGGATAACTTTGATTCGGTTTTTCTGGTTCCAAAAGGGCTACCACCAAAAAGAAATCATGACCATTCTATTATCTTAAAGGCAGCGTCAGCTCCAGTCAACCAAAAGCCTTTTAGGTACCCACACAGTCAGAAGTTAGAAATTGAAAATATGGTAAGGGAATTATTGAAGGTGGGGATGGTGCGGCCCAGCCAGAGTTCATTTGCTTCTCCAGTTATCTTGGTCAAGAAAGCTGATGCTTCATGGAGGCTGTGTGTTGATTACCGGGCCCTTAACCAAATTACAATCAAAAATAAGTTTCCGATCCCAGCTATTGATGAGCTTCTTGATGAGTTACATGGGGCAGTGATTTTCTCTAAGTTGGATTTACGATCCGGTTACCACCAAATACGCATGAAGGACGAAGATATCCATAAGACCGCTTTTAAAACACATGAGGGTCTTTATGAGTTCCTCGTCATGCCTTTTGGGTTGACGAATGCCCTGGCTACATTTCAAGCTCTAATGAATGAGGTGTTCCAACTAGTGTTAAGGGATTTTGTGTTAGTCTTCTTTGATGACATTCTTGTCTATAGCAAGAGTGTCGAAGATCATGAGAGGCATTTGGAGTGGGTCTTGGGTACTCTCAGTCAGCATAAATTGTTTGCCAAGAAGTCTAAATGTCAATTTGGCAGCTCTTCCATAACCTATCTGGGACATGTCATTGACAAGGAAGGAGTGAAGACTGACCTTGCCAAAGTCCAAGCCATGATAGAGTGGCCTAAGCCACGAAATGGAAAAGCTCTCAGAGGGTTTCTAGGTTTGACTGGATACTATAGGCGGTTTATCAAAGGTTATGGAGAGATTGCGAAACCGCTCACTAAACTCTTGCAAAAAGGAGAGTTTCTCTGGGATGAAACCACAGACCTTGCCTTTAATAACCTCAAGAAGGCAGTGGCATCTCCTTCAGTCTTGGCCCTCCCTAAGTTTGATGAAACCTTTGTGGTTGAGTGTGACGCATCAAGAGAAGGAATTGGGGCAGTTTTAATGCAGAAGGGGCATCCCATAGCATATTTTAGTGCTGCTTTGAAAGGAAGGACCTTGCTCTTATCTACCTATGAGAAAGAATTGTTTGCTCTTGTATCAGCAGTGCAGAAGTGGAGACATTACCTTATGGGGCATGAATTTGTGGTTAAAACAGATCACCATAGCTTGAAATATATACTGGAACAGACGTTAGGCACTGAAACTCAACATAGGTGGATAAGTAAGCTGTTCGAATACAACTTTACCGTGGAATACAAGAAAGGAGTTGATAACAGGGCAGCTGATGCGCTTTCAAGGTGTATAGAGGACCAGTCAGTTCCAACCTTATGCTCGATGGCCATAACAGCCCCTGCGTGTGGAGTACTTAAAGATATACATGAATCCTATGACCATGACAAGTTTTTACAAGAGCTGATTCTCAAGTTTAAATCTGGTGAGCCTTTACCGGATAAATATTCTTATAGTAACGACACTTTCTTTTATAAAGGTCGGTTGTTCATTGGGGACGCCCCAGCTTTGAAGAAGAAGTTACTCTTTGAAATACGTGACTCTCCCACTTCTGGACATCCGGGCTTCGTGAAGAGTTTGTACAAAGCTAATCAAAGTTTTTACTTGAAGGGGTTAAGTCACGATGTCAAGGAGCACATCAGGAATTGCATTTCTTGCCAAACGACAAAGTACTCTAACAGCCATCCTCGTGGGATACTCCAGCCCCTGCCCATTCCAGTGGTTCCTTGGACCGAGATAAGCATGGACTTTATTGAGGGACTTCCAAATTCGAGGGGCAAGACTGTTATAATGACTGTGGTGGATAGGTTAACTAAATATGCCCATTTCATGCCTCTTCAGCACTCTTATACAGCTGCCAAGGTAGCCCAGGTATTTATGGAGGAAGTCTTTAAATTACATGGTATGCCCACAAGTATTGTGTCTGATCGAGATGTGGTTTTCACAAGTAAGTTCTGGAAAGAATTATTTGATCTGCAATGAACTAGACTGAATTTTAGTAGCTCCTATCACCCACAAAGCGATGGGCAATCGGAGGCAGTTAACAAAGCAATTGAACAATACCTTAGATGTTTTGCTTCAGGGCAACCGAAGAGTTGGGTAAACTGGTTATCGTTGGGTGAGTATTGCTATAATACAACCGTGCACTCTAGTTCAAAGCTCAGCCCGTATGAAGCTCTATATGGAGTTTCCCCACCCAAGTTAAACAGATACATATCATGGATAGCTAAGGTCGAAGCAGTAGATGAAATGTTGAAGTCCAGGGACGAGACACTGACTTTGTTAAAGCACAATCTAGAGAAGAGTCAAGCCTCTATGAAGTTTTTTGCTGACAAGAAAAGAGAGCATTGTGAGTTCCTGGTAGGGGACTCGGTCTACTTAAAATTGCAGCCATATAGACAGTCCTCTGTAGTTCAAAGACGTAATCTGAAACTGGCGCCTAGATATTATGGACCATATACGATCCTCAAGAGGGTAGGAGCAGTGGCGTATGAGTTGGATTTACCCTCTTTTGCCTCAATCCACCAGTAATACATGTGTCCCAATTGAAGAAAGCTCTCAGCCCCAAGGATCAAGCCTCTGCTTCCTTGCCCTCTATTGATACTCAGGGACGAATTTTGATGGAGCCTTTCAAGATCCTCAGGCGTCGCCTTACACACCAAGGAAGGTTTCCATTTGTTGAGGTGCTAGTACAGTGGTCGGGGCAAGCTGTGCAAGATGCAACCTGGGTGTCATATACCAAATTACTCAAGGAGTTTCCGAACCCTGAGGACAAGGTTCTCTAAGAGGAAGGGTTTGTTATGTTCAATTTCAGGAATGATGGGGTGACGGAATATTACAACAGCCAAGGCCTGCTTTGCATGGAATCCATCATGGGTTCTTTTGGGTTACGGCAGATGGGCTTTTGTTGGGTATTGCATTGTCCAGTTTGTTTTCAATCCAGTAGTAGGATATGATATTAAGAAGACAGGTGTTAGCGCCTCGTAGGATTAGATGAGTAATTGCACGTATTAGGTTATTGAGTGCATGTTAAGTTAGGTTAGTATATCGTAGGTCGGAGCCTTGTCATTTGAAAGGTACAGGTTACAGCTGTTTTGGCAACACCACATTCTCTGTTATAAAGAGAACAATTGTAATGGAAAAGGTAATGAGAAATATTATATTTTTTTTGTATTCTTCTCTCTCCAGAGTTCTGGCAAGAACAGGGAAACCGGTGGGTTCTTCCTGACCGCTTGTTCATAACAGCTTTTATCAATTTCCTTGTTTCCATAATCAGATAACCTCTCGTGGGATTTGCAATCCTAACATAACCCTATCAAGCTCTCCATGGTGAAGAATCGAACGAAGCAGACGAAGAAAAAGAGCGAGCTTGAGTTTGAAATGAACGAACGAATAAAACTTCCAGAAGGGAAGGCCCAAGGAAGACAATAAAGGACTAACCTTCCGTGGATTTCTTGCGTAGCCGAGATGGTTGCGAAGTGATAAGTATGGCCAACAAATGAACCTATAGTGGAGAAGAAGGGTCAGAGGAAAAGACTATGACGCGGCGGTGAGATCGCAAGATCTAGTAGAGACGTTTGCGTGGATTTGTTGAGGAAGGTAGATCTGGTAGATTTGGGTGAGAATCTGTATTGAAAGTGCAGAGATTCTGGTAAATTTGGGTTAGAGATCTGTATTGAACGTGCAGAGACTTTGGCCTCAATATCAAGGCGAAGCAGTGTGATGGACGACGAAAGGCAGAGCCAGGCGTGCGGTTATGAAAATAAGGTCGGGACTCGCCCCAATATCGCCCCAAAAACTCTCTTTTAGAATAAAGGAATGATTGATAAAATAACTAAGACTATCCACAGTAGTGACTGGGTAATCCATTTGAGCTGTAAAATAAAGAGCCAGTGTTGGATTTTAGTAAAAATGTAGCCCACATCAGTGACTGGATCAATCACTGGGTTATGTGGTTTTGCAACAGTGGCACTGGACTCCTCGAGTGATACTGTTCACGCGCTTTATATTTTTTGGAATAAAAATAATAGGGAATGTTGCATTCTCTTTCCAAGACTCCTCTATACAGCAAGATTTAGCTTCAGAGCAAATTCAGTAGCCATCTAGAGAAGAAGAAATGGTAGAAACAGGACACCACAACCTTCAACCACCGCCGCCAGCACAGACCGCTCCAAAACCTCCTTCACTTGCACTTGGGATGTCGAAGGGACCGAGTTGGACTCCAGCCGAGCAGCTCCAATACTGCATCCACTCGAACCCTTCTTGGCGTTAGTCTCTCTTTCTGATTTTGTTTTCTATCCTCTCTATTTCTTTTAATTTAGCTTTTATGATTGTTTGATTTTTGCTAAATTAAAAAGATTAGAAAATAGAATTTAAAAAAGGAAAGAAAAAGTAAACCAGGTGGTGAAGTTGACAGTTTTGATCTTTAAAATAATAGTAAATTGATTGAGTTTAATTAAATAAAAAGTTATTGTAGAAATAAATATTAAATAATTTAGAGTAACTGGTGTGTGCTGTTACTGTTTCAAAAATTGTAAATTGATGAAAAATGTATTTTTGCTAGAATTTAGACAATCAGTTTAGAATAATTGTTGTGGATAGTCTAAGGTCATGACAGGTTATCCCGCGTTTGGGCCTTGGCCATGTGGGTCCCATGGGACCGTTGTGATTGTAAATGACGGTCACAAAATACTTTTTTTGTGTTTATACAAGCTAAAACCGCGTCCGATCAAGTAAAACCTGTGCACTCGAATGGTCCAAAGTCTGGTAGGTATGTTCTCTCTGTACGTGGACCCTTGGCTCGCTTAGGATATCAATTGGGAGGAGATAAACTATAAAGTATAAACAATGACTTGTTACCAACATGTCCAATATTTGTCAATGAACACTAAAAGCTTAGACAAATCAGAAATGCTAAATATTTTGTGTTTTTAACTATTCATAATAAGTGAGAGTCATGTTTTTTATTTTTTAAAATTTTAAAATTGAATCAAATTTTGTGACTATGGTGATTGTCACATATGTTACGAATATTTTAAGAATATTTTTCTTAAAAATATCTACTATTACCGTAGACAAATTCATCTGAGTCTCTCTCTATTTTTTTCTCTCTCTGAGTAATATTTCCTCCTACAGACATTCGCACTGACTATTACTTTATTCCTTTTGAGTCTTTTTAGTCTTCTCATAAAGTGACAACCCTTTAATTATAGGAGGCCCAAATGCAGTCTATATAAAGCAACAGATACTAAAACCCCCCATCAACAACGTCACAACAATTGCTCACGTTCTATTCCGTATTGAAAACTTAATGAGCCAACGAATCTCCCTTATTGCATTTGCTCACGTTCTCTCTGTGGACCCCCGCTTAGGATATTACTTGGAAGGAGATAATAAAACTATAAAAAATGACTTGTGACTGGTTGACTGCTGACTCGTATAAGCTTCCAGACTCTCTAATATATGACAATGATTGTACAATCTGAGGCACATTGATCTCAGAGTCTCTTTTTTTTCTCTTTCTTCCTATTAAGAAAATAATTTTCCTCCTAAACACGTTCATTCATTCCCCCAACATTGTCTTAAGTCATACGTTGTTAATTTTCTCTCATTCTCTCTCTATATATATATATATATCTTATTCTTCTTTTTATGTACATAAATATACAATTTCCAAAAGAAATACATAAGTTTTTCAGAAAAAGAAAATAAAATATTTTTAAGTTAAATTGACACGTTACCAATTAAAATCATATTTTTAAACGAAGAAAGAGAGATCGAAAAACTTTTTTCAGAATATTACAATTGAATAAATAATGATTTTCAAATAAAATAATATTTTTTAACGATTATGAAAATAATTGTAAAAATGAAATTTTATTTATTAATATAGTTTAACAACAAGGTTTGTTGTGAAGGTTTTTCCTTATAATTGTTGAACTAAATATTAATACACTCCAGTAGAGACTACTAAGTGGGCCCCAAGAATATGTGGGGTCAAATAATAAATGTCCTAAAATCATTACAGGCCTATAGGGTGGCCTGCTGGTTGTCAAATACATTGAAGTTATGTTACCTGCTGTATTTTTAAATAACTTAGTGGAAAATAACACATGGACCGACTTTCCATTTTTTTTAATGCGTTTGTTAATTTTTTTTTTATTTTAAAGATGAGGATCCATGAATTTGTGGCCGCCTAAACAGTCCGTAGTTAATCAGAGATTGTAATTTTGTGAAGTCTTTTTAAGTCTTCTCATAATAAGTTTACTGACATGACAACTATTTTGTAATTAGCAGGACCCGGTTGGTAGGTTCTCTCTGTGGACCCTCGCTAGGATATTACTTGGGACTATAAACAATGACTTGTGACCGCTGACTTGTAATTAAGCTTCCAGCCTCTCTAATAAATGACAAATGTGATGTAATTTGCAGCGAACGTCACAAACTCATTTGCCCTTTCGATCCACAAGAGGATACCATGACAAACTTCCGCAATTTTATGTTAATTCTACGAATACTCAGAGACTTTATGTGAACTCGTTATAACAAGTTTTGTTATTCAATCATCTGCCTTTGCCTTCTGGAGGCTACAATCTTAAATACCCGAAAATACCAAAGTTTTCAACAACCTATTTGGAAACAAGAGGGTAATAATGCGTACTAAATAAGGAGATAACCATACTTGAATAAAGCAAACCCATTAAATGGAGATAATAATCGTCAATCTTTGATTTACATGCATGCTGATGCTGATAGGTAGCGATCCTATATAGTCAAGCTCCACCCTATATTCAAACTCTGCTCCGTTCATACTTATCCAATAATGCATGGGCCATACATTCCACATCACTATGATTATTAATTGTACAAGTTGAGACACAATGATCCTTGTTTTCTTTCTCTCTTAGAATATATTTCCTCCTAAACACGTTCATTCATTCCCCAAAGACTGTCTTAAGTCATACTTTGTTAATTAATTGTTATTTCCTTTAACACTAGTTTAGTCAAATGCATACGTTACCCGCTGTATTTTTAAATAACGTTGTGGTCCTTCTGGAAAATAACACGAGGCCCAACTTAACCATTTTTAACCCGTTTGTTTTTTTTTAACAGTTGGCGTGACGAGGATCCATGAGTTTTTTGGCCGCCTAAATTGTCTGTAGTAAATCAGAAATTGTCATTCTAAGTCTTCTTCTAAGTTTACTGACATAGACAATTGACAACCCTTTCATTATAGCAGGGCCCATATCACACTGAAAGGACTCATCGATGATATTCAACCTACCAAGGTCCAAGGTTGGCTGTTGGCACAGTGAGATTTTCACACCAACATGCAGTCCATATAAAGCAGCAGATCCTAATTCCACCATCAACAACATCGCAACAATTGCTCAGCCTTCTCTTCCATATATATTTAATCTCCAACATGAAGGTAAGACATGCAAAGATATTGTCACAATAATCAACTTCTTCAGTGGAACTTCAACTTTATGTAGTTTATGAAATAAATTGGGCCCCTTTTCTTTCTTTTAATTTGCAGCAAAAGATAGTGATCAAGGTCTCCATGAATAGCCAACCGTCCCAATCTCTCATGGCATGCTTTTCCGGGCCGAATTCCCGGTCCAGAGCCCTGCAAATCGCTGTTGGTTTACCAGGTAGATAGATAGCATGTATAGATATATTTTGTTTGTTCATTGGCTTAATTCTCTAACGTTAATGTGCCGTACGTACGCGCAGGTGTGGAACACGCAGCTTTAGGAGGAAAGGAGAAGGACCAGATAGAGGTGTCAGGGGACGGGATCGATGCGGTTGAGCTAACAGATTTGCTGAGAAAGAAAGTTGGATATGCAGACCTTATCAGTGTTACTCCTGTTGGGGCGAAGAAAGAAGAGAAGAAACAGGAGCAGCCAAAAGTGATTCCTATGGTTTGGCCATATGGGATGCCTCAGTTCCAAAACTATGACCATGATCCATATGCTTGCTCCATATTGTGATCTTAAACACATATATTTTGAATCAGTAATTAGAGACAGAGGGATTGGTTGACGTTGAGTCTGTACAAATATTATCTCTACTCCACCCCACTTGAACCTTTCGATAGAATTCTCCACACGTGTGTGTCTATCTTTGTGGAGTGCATGTTCTTCTATATGTTCAAATACCAGTAGTTGTATGTAACCAAAACAAGTGAAATATAATAGACTTTGAGTGATATCTTCTCTCTCCCATCTCCAAATTCCTACAGGATTGGCAATTGATGGGTTAATGCAAAAAAAAATTGGATAATCAAGTCTGGAGATATTGAAGAGTTGAATATTTTTTTTGTTTCCAAACCAGCAGGTAGTAAATTTTGATGACATTCGCCATTTTATTGTATCAGTAAGAGCTAGCTCCTATGGTTTTTAAACAAACTGAAATTATCTGTCCTTTCTTGCACCATTTAAATTACTTCTTCAAAGTATCTCTGCAATTCCAATTGTTAGTTTGTTGGGGTGACTTCTTCAGAGATCAAAGAAACAATTGGGAAGAATAGTAAGCTTGCACTGATCATGAAAAATAAGAAATAATGCAAACTACACAGGCAATTCATCGAACGTCTGGCCTGCAACGAGTCAACTGAAGATTTCCTTTGCAACCAAGGAAAGGAATAAGAACTTGCCTGATTGAATATAAGGACGACAGTTTTTTTAATAAAAATATAATCTATCTCCTATGGACTTAAGTCGCTGAACAATGAAAATGTTGATGGGCTGGGCTTTCGAAAATTGATTGGGGCCTAATATTCTTCTTATACGTCAGCTCTTCCCACATGGACTGGTTCACCATTGTTTGGGCCTAGGCCCATGGACTGGTTCAACATTGTTTTAGAAAGCTAGATCTAGTTAGTTTAAGAATGCAACCCTGCCTCATCTCATATAGAAATTGAGAAACGTTACTCACAAGGTCAAAAATGTTACTTTCTCATTCAACCCAATAAATTAACTCGTTGGATTGTTCCATTATATATATATATATATATATATATATATATATATATATATAATAAAAGTTTGTATTCTAGAACATACCAAAAACAGGAAATCCGCAAACACTAAACCTTAACAATTAAATGTAATCAATTCAACTCAATAAATTAACTAGTTGGATTGTTCCATTTTATATATATATAATAAAAGTTTGTATTCTAGAACATACCAAAAACAGGAAATCCGCAAACACTAAACCTTAACAATTAAATGTAATCAAACATTCATTGAATCTGACCAGAAATGTCCTTGGTAGACTTTTGTTCTTGAAGTGGAAGAGACATGTATTATCAATCATCAATACAATTCTTTAATCCTAAAGCTAAGAGAAAATTTTTAAGATTTTTAGGATGTCATGTAGGCAAAGTGAGTGTTTATGTGATTGCTTAGTGGAAATTCAAAATTTGTATCTAAAAAAAACAAGATTTTCATTGGGAAAAAATTTAATGTCATTCATCTCATTATTGGAATATGTTAATTAATGCAATTGGTTCATGTACGAAAAGACCATTTCAAAACAAAAGATAATTAATTTATGTTCATGTCAATATCATTAAATAATTAATAAAAACCTTTTGAAAAACTTGAAAATTCTTGAAATCCTATAATTAAATATCAAATGAATGCAGACAATTTGATCCAATAAATGTAAAACTAATATAAAGTCCACCAAAATCACAAAAAATAAAAATAAATAAAGTAACTTTTATTGATACATGTACCTATTTAATAGAGATTTTACAACACTCTATTCAATATTTTTGGGTTCATGATGTTAATTGGATTATCAAATAGTCATCTTAATATTAAATTCTATTTACTTGGTTAACAAATATTAAATGTGAGATATGAATTTTTTTAAAACCTCCATATAAATACATCCAACAATTAGATAATTCTCGCAACTTACAGACAACTTTCGCACAAATAATTTGATCATCGATCATGAATAAAAATATCTTACGATAAATTGATCATACTAGGATCAACTGAAATGTATATGTCAAATTTATTAGGCTATGGGATTCCATGACTACCAAGACCAAGGAATTCATAAGCACGAATATGACATTCCTTGACGAAAAGCTATGTGAATTTGTTGACATATGTGATTTCTAATGTTTGTGCTTTAAAAAAATACTAGAAAAACATATTTTCTAATGACTTGAACATATTTTCTGACTAAAAATCATCAAGAAAATTTTCTATGCTATGCTAAAGAATGATCGATCTTTAATCTTTCTTTTTGATAAACAGTATTAAGAAAAATATTTTCCACACTATGCTAAAGAAATATCCATCTTTTGAACATGCATAGCGCGGGTTTATATCTAGTTATGTATATATAGCAGAACATAATGAAACACCAAGAACGAATTACTTTATATAAAAATAACTCACCCCTCACATCATCACTACGGCTTGCTTGGGGGAAAGACTGCTCTTTCAGAATCTCAGACAACTCAAAATCATGAAGGCAAGACATACATATGAACATTTGTTTACATGTGACTTTTAATTCAACTAGTTCACATATTCTGAATTTTTCCATTAATGGTTGCAGCAAGAGGTAGTGATCAAGGTCCCCATGAATGGCTACAAGTACTGCTGCGGAGTCCCCATGTATGGCCTCTGCTTTCGCCGGTAGAAACAAAGCACTGAAGATTGGTGTTGGCTTACAAGGTGTATAATTTGCCCATTCTCCTTTGAAATAAACAGAATCTTCCATTCCACATGAATTCAAAATTTGAAACCCACATCCGATATTCATAAAAAAAGAGACACAGAACTGATTTTTCATCTACGAAATTGAAAACCCAAGTGAGAAATTCCATAAAAAAAAATTTCTTGATTAGCTTTTATTGTTTTGTTTTGTTGTTTTGCTTGAATGAATAGGCAATGAATCGGCAGCTTTCGGTGGGAGAGATAAGGACCAAATAGTGGTAACAGGGGAAGAGATTGATGCGGTTTAGCTAACATTCTAACAAATATGATAAGAAGGAAAGTTGAACATTCAGAGCTGGTGAGTGTAAACCCTGTTGGAGACAAGAAAGAGAAGCCAGAG
The DNA here is from genome assembly GCA_963580455.1 of Euonymus europaeus. NCBI lineage: Eukaryota > Viridiplantae > Streptophyta > Magnoliopsida > Celastrales > Celastraceae > Euonymus > Euonymus europaeus. Next base: position 4,011,706 of record OY756964.1, read on the forward strand.
GTGCAGCCCACGGTTTGGTCATATGGATATGGAGCGCCAAAATAAAGGTTAAGGGTAATTTAGTAATAAATTGTATATGAACATTATAAGTTGGTACATATATAGGCAATGTGATGCATAATATAAGAGAAAAATAAGTAATTGTGCGCACTTACTCTGTTTCTCTTGTTCAAGTGAATCGTTGTTCCTCTGTGAATTCATGAATGATGAGAGAGAAATTGTAGAGAGAGAAGTAACAAATGTGTTTCTGCATGACTCCTCTGATGCCAACTAGGAAAGAGTCAAAAATTGATGAAGACTTGTTGACTAGTTTCTTAGATGGCATTCAGGGAGCCAGGCAGGCAGGTCATCTAGTCAAATCCCCTTTCGTTGATTGGCTCAATCGCTTCACTTCCTTATCACAAAACAAAGACATTAATGTAATCATTTACACTCCTCTCTGTCTTCGGATAGAATAAACAAACATTTATGCAACTACTCATCAACTTAACATGAACAGAGGAAAAACAGTATATATGGCAGAAATCGAAAGCTGAAATTGAGATTAGAATTTTACAGTTTGACAGCATAACCTACCATTGAACCCGGTCCTATCTTCATCAAATCCTCTCTAAATGAATCCAAGTTACAAGTGACAGAGACAGAGAAGTGTGCAGCAGAGCAGAGAAGTGAAGTGGGTATTTAAAGAAGTTTTCAAAGGAAAGTGTAGAGGCAAAAAAACAACATGAAATCCAGGAAGATGTGAGGTGAGGGAGAAGACCTTCAATGAGACGGCAAGATGGGCTATTTCAGGGCCATTTCCAAAGCCAGCCTGATTTGGCTTTACTGGGAGCTTATAGTTCTGGCTCTGTCATTAGACCCACCATTCACGTTTATATTTTTCCAATTTAATATCTTTGTTGACTGACTAATGATTGTTCTTACAGGGCTTTTGACCTGTTGACTGATAAGTCGGATATACCTACCCCTCATACACCTTTTATCGCAGAAGGCCAGTTGTTTTCTTGACCCAAATCCACTAAATCATAGAAGTCGTATTTGGGCCTACTGTTAGGCCCATATCTGGCTACTGCAGGCCTGGTCATCTATTTTTCAATTTACTGGAATCAGATTTGGGGAGTGGAGAGGGTAAAAATTAAAAATCCGAATTTGATGTGCCCTAATAACATTTTTTGCAACAAATGAATCTGATTTAAAATCGGGTTTGTGTCCAATACACGAAAATCTTTTTCGATTCAATTGTTCAATTCCTAACCCATATTAAATTATTGTCAAATTGCAAACCCTCCAATCCTAAGAGAATTTCCAGCCTTCATCATTTACGTGGATGCCAAACGTGTACTTCGGTTGTAATAGAATTAATAGTGATTATCCATTCCCTATTCATCCAATGGTCCACTTTAAAACTTGAAGAAAAAAAAGTGAACAACCTAAAATTGAAAATTGATGAACAATTAATTGACATAGAAATCAAACGCGCCCTAATGTGGTCCTTCTAAGCTGACTTTTAGACCAAGTAGAACTCCAATTTTATTTCTTAGCTCCATATTGATTTAATTATGTGTCATAATTGTTCTTTTAATTGAGAAAGTAAAGTTATTGGTATTCTTAAGAAGCAAGTTTTCGTAAGAGAAGTAATTAAGCTGTAAAGGCAAGTTATTAGCATAAAATTGGGATTAAGATGACAGTTCTTGAAGGACATACATCGGATCCGGCATAGCCTATGTGGTCAATTGATCACTCTAATTTTTATTATTTTTCATGTACATGTATGATAAAAAAAAAATTCACCCCCAAAATTTTCATTTTGACCTCCATATAAACGAATACAATGCGGGGATCCAACAATGACCAGTCGGTGCACGTCGTAGTTTTGACGCAAATCTACAACTTTATGTATCGGCGTGTTGATTGATATACATGTAGCTTATCCAAGGACATTCAAATTAATTAAAGGACATTAGAGATCATTCTTTATCAGCTAAGATCACAGGGTCATATGTGGGTCTACTGTTAGACCCATATTTGTTTACTGCAGCCTTGGTCATATATATTTTAGGTGGGCGCCATTTACGCCCCTCATTATTTCATGGGTATTCCTAATTTGAGAACTCCCTTGTTAATAAAAATTTGAGTTGGAGTACGCACTCTTTTCTACATTTTTTTTGATTTTTTAGACTTTATCTCATTCACACCCTAATCGTTTTTAGGGTTTTTTTGGCTTGCTTTGTTTTTTCTGGACGAAATCCAAGTCCGAAAGACAATCAAATGGAGAAATCCTTCACAGGAAGTACCCAATCACAATACTTGATGATGTGGGTTCAATAGTTTTTTCTACGCTTCAATGAAGAAAAGAAGATGCACTTCCAAAATAAATAACAAACCCACAATCATAGCCAAGAACCCAAGCCACGACTTCCGTCACAGTCGTATCCTACGTCGCTCCAATTTGACAATGGACCCTGATAAGGACGGAATAGTCCGACCAATCAACGGATGACACGTGTTATCCCCACCTCGGGCGGCCCAAGAACAATGCTGGTGCACCGACCATCCTTAGACATATTGGATGGCCCAAGTAAGTTTGTCGGTCTAGATGTACTGGTCGGTTCGGCCACGAGATAGCAGCTACGATTTGTAAGATGATTTATAATAGAAACCTCGGTTGGCCTTCATATTGTTCAGTCGGTCGATCCTCTTCCGTGATCCCATCAGGATCCATCATTCCTCTTAGGAGTCCTACTCTCATGAGAAGTTGAGACCCACTAGGATTATGACTTCGATAAAGACGCTTAGATAAAGAAGAAAAAAGTTTTATTTCTAGTAGAATAAACACTCTCTAAGTCCCTATAAAATGAGCCCCACGCACACGCTAAAATCTGAATAACAGTTTGTCCTACTTTTGCTTAAATTGAGAGAGCACTCTGAGACCGAGCCCTCCCAATTGCGAATTACCTTACTGACTTGAGTGTCGAAGTGGGCCCCCGAAAACATTCGAGGTCCCTACTAACTTACGTTTGCTTGTAGTGCAGGCCTTCCAGTTTAGCATTATTAGGGTTTGACCTAATTGATTGGTGTCTAGCTCAGACCGACAATTTTTAGCATCATCAGACCCAAAATGATCATTCAATAGTATCTTTTTCTCTTTTATGGTGTGCTTCTTCATCTGCCACATGAACACAACTCCAATCCTCAAAGGCTCTGTCGTCTTCTCCCCTAAAATCAATCGCAAGAAGACCCTTCGATGACTTTGTCAAACGAGAACCACCATGCATTGTTCATCGAAAACATAGATCAAGTCAGTCAAAATGAAGATGCAATAGGAATTGGAGAAGCTCTTAGAGACGGAGAAGTCGAATTGAATAGAGGTCAGAAGGATAAAATGGTAATAAGATTGGCACATGGGGCGTCAGATAGTATAATTTTTTGAGGTACCAACGAAAAAATTAGGGCGGGGATGACAAACGAGACCCATCATGAGTTATTCATCGAAAATGCAGAGCAAGTCCATCAAGAGGAAGATACGACAAGAATTGGAGAAGCTCGCACAGACGAAGAAGTCGAAGTAAATAGGAAAGGTCAAATGGATAAATGGTAAAGAAAATGTTAATAAGTATCCCTAAATGTTAGCATCCATAATATTTCAATGTTAGTGATGAGATAAATTTTGAATTTAAATATGTCAAAATCGAGCCAAAACTTATTATATATATATGTGTCACCTACGATTAAGAAGGTTAAGAATACCTAGCACAATCGAAATGGTGATAAGATCGACGTCCTGAAAATATTTAGAGAGTAGGATTTTTTTAAAATGTCCATGAAAAAATGAAGTGTAAAAAGTCCCAACATTTTTTATTTTCTACAATCACACTCCAAGAGGTAAGAATTGGTCAAGGGATGGTGGACATGTGGGGATAATAACCAGAAACGAACCACGTAATCCAAGACAGTTCATATGGGGCGGGCCCCTATATTGGGGTCTGGTGAAACCCTAATTTTTTTTTTCCTTCATTCGAGACTGAATTTGTGGACAAAATCCAAAATTTGATGTGCCCTACTAACAACCACACATCGTTCGCCACAATTGGGGGAATTCATGCGCCTCAAATCCACTGTCACTTTGGAGATTTGTTTTTACCTTCAAAGCAAGAAGTCAAGAACACTTTGCCAGCAAAGGCCAATCTTTTATTCTCCTGCTTTCGAAGACTTATCTATATATCCATGCAAAGCCAACCTTTCTGTACGCATTTTTTTATATTTGACTTCTTCGAAGATCAACGCATGATGGGATGGCTATGGATCTCGCACCTTATCAAACGGCCGGAATCTAGTGGCCCCGAACTCAAAGTCAACAGTAGTAGTTGTTGTAATTTCCACACCCCCACACACTAACAATATTGTCCGCTTTAGGTTGTCCGGTTCACTGGATACATCGGGCCCACATAGGGGTTGTCCGGTTCACAAGGATGCAACGGGCCCGCACGACTTTGTTTCTCCTCAAGTGCAGCAAGCGGACTTAGGCCCAACTCACTACACAAGGGAAAAGGCCTTGTTAGTGGGTTGAGGTGGGCAACTCCTTATAAAGGAGACTTAACCTCCCACATCTTTCGATGTGGGAGTTTTAACAGTAGTATCACTTCTACATTAACAGCCGTTGATCAAGCATCCATCAGCGGAACCCAGCTTACCTCATCTAGAGGCAATGAGTCCAAAGCTTCGTACTTGGCACTTCATGATTATCCAATAATAGGGGCCAGCTTCGCTGGCTTGGATTGGAAGGAAGGATTTATCTTTTTGTACCTGGATCAGCTCGAAGGAGAAGGATTTGTCTCTAATCTTGGCTTCAATTGATTTTATCCTTCCCAAGAACCAACAAAGTCGAATTCTCTAACTCTGCTCAACAGCTAATCAAACAGGTTATTTGTAAATTCCATTTCCTTCTATTATTTGTCTTAAAAGTATCACCTTCCCCATTCAAAACATTGGTGGAACCTTCCATCTGGGTCCACATGAAAGGTATGTAGATATAGACTCATATGGTCAAGAAGTTTAGTTTATACTAACTAATATTGAATAGCCATTCCCAACTTGCTATTTTCCTTGCATTAAACTACACTTCCATTTCTTTATAAAAGAAAGCAAACTATAGAAATAGTGGAGAAACAGAGGAAAACACAGTTCACTATAATAGTCAGCAAGCAATGAGACTTCTAGGAGATACACTTTGCTTCCTTTCATTTATTTTCTTGACATTTTTGCAGAGACCCACGTTTGCTTCAAAAAATGTGAGCATTTCCATCAGAATACACATCAAGATAGATAGAATTTATATTATGTCTTGGTGGTTTTGGTGGTGAAATCTTTTTCTGACTTCAATTTATTGTCATTTGGTGGTGAAGACATACGTGGTGTATTTGGGATCCCATTCACATGGCCCTGAAGTCTCATTGACTGACCTTGAACGAGTGAGGGAGTCTCACCACGAGTTTCTTGGATTGTTCGTTGGAAGGTAATGCCTGGTCACTTATTTAGTGAGCAAAAACAATGGCTTTGTAATGTATCCATGTTTTCAATACAGCTCTGATGCTGCACAAGATGCTATCATTTACTCATATACAAGGCATATCAACGGATTTTCTGCAACTTTGGAAGATAGCGTAGCGGCGCTGATATCAAGTGAGAAACTTTCACACTCCTCTGTTTATTCTATGTTTACTCTGTTATATGACAATTGTGTGATATGTGTCTTATCCCATCCAATATAGAACATCCCAAAGTTGTTTCAGTATTCTTGAGCAGAGGCAGAAGATTACACACAACTCATTCATGGAGTTTCTTGGGGCTTGAAAACAATGGTGTTGTTCCTTCAAACTCAATTTGGAAGAAGGCGAGATTTGGTGAAGGCACTATTATAGGCAATCTTGATACCGGTGAGGAGCCCATTATTTTACATTTGTTTTAACTTCGTGGATTGTAATTAACTTCAACATTAAGCACGGTCTGGATCTGGTTTCGCAGATTGGATCTACTTTGTTAATTAATCAATAAAAATATGCATCTTTGACTGAATCATGCATTACTAATAGGAGGATTTTCAGCATTGGATGATTATGATAATGATGTTATTGACCAAAACTCATCGCTGGATAGATTTGGCGCATGTTGAGTTTTTATATTGCGACCCTTAATGGTTGAATGATTTGACTAATCCAAAAAATACATTAAATTAATGAGCTTCTCCAGTCAAGTTTTCTGAACATGACATATTATATATAAAATTATATTTATACATATATTTTCTAACCGTCAACAGTTGAGACTGGAGAAGAAACTTCATATAACTATCCTATAGTATTCTTTATGTTAATGTCCTCTGGACCATGAACTTGTTTTGCAGTGTATGCCCTTTGGTGGCTCTGAATCACCAAAGAATAAATAAAGAGAACTTATTGAAAAATATTAAGCACAAAAATAAAATCGTTTTTTAATTTGGAGTAGATTATTGTGCTGTTGTGATTATTGAAGTTTATAAAATTCATATATTTTTATGTATGGAGTTGAGAAGCAATGCGTCTGTCTGAGTGTTCTCCTTTAGAGTGGTTTTTAAGGCTACTTAAGGTTTATCATAAGGTAGTTACGGAAAGATTTGGATAAATATGACTTGAGTCGTTTCTCATTCGAGTGTGGATTAATTTTTGTCATTGTCTTTTGCTATCAAATTTGATATTCTGTAGCTTGCTTTTGATATATGGATGTCTCTCTCTCTCACTATAGGTGTCTGGCCTGAATCCAAAAGCTTTGATGATAATGGCTTGGGACCAATTCCTTCAAAGTGGAAGGGAATATGTCAGAATGACAAAGATGCTAGTTTTCGTTGCAACAGGTCTATTTTTTCCAACCTTATCAGCACTTAGTCTCTATTTTCCACTGTATATTCTCTCAATAATGATATTTGTCTTGCTCTGAAATACAGAGCTCGAACTTTTGTCAAGATAGTGGAGCATTTTCTCTTTATTCACGTTCCTCAGCTTGTCATATTAGAAGCTGCATGTCCTTGTAAGGATCTAGGAGTTTCTTAGCATCATAGCATCACATCGTTGCTAATCTACTTTATTCAACATTGGACCCCATCTTTAACATTGCTGACTTCTTCTCTAAGAAACAAACTTCTAGAAAGCAGAAGTGCTTCCATCTTGTTTGGTGTTGGGGAGGAAAGGTATCCATAAAGCAGATTCATTTTGGAATTTCCAACTAAAGCTTAATAGTTTCAGCCTTTTCATCCTAGAATCATCGAAAAAGAGGTAAAATTCAGACGAAAAAATGGATATTTCTCTTTGATAAATAATATGCATCTAATGTATGAATTCAAGTAAAATCAGATTTTTTTTAATGCTGAAAGACAGATTTTCATATCCACAACATCTTTTGCGTTGATTACGATTCCTTGTCAGCTGCATGAAACTGACTGTCTTTAAACAATGGTGTTAAACATCCCAAGGTTAAATATCTCATGGTGTCCCATACACGTGGCGTAATTATTCGATTGTGTTCGCACAATGGCATAAGTAATTCCATTGTTATAACACAATGGAATAAACAATGAGATATCATGAGATGTATATGCCTAGATATGTATCATTTTCGTACTTCAAATGTGTTTTGTTCTCTTAATTACTCAGACAGCTTGTAGATCCTTGACAGGACTAATTGTATTTATACATTGTATACAGTTAAGTCCACTGATCAAGTTTAATTGGTGCTCACCATTGCCTTTGAGTTATTTGCCCATAATTTTCAAAACAAATTAGCTATATATTTTGTGGAACTTTCCCATTTTGGTGATTGACTATGTAAAAAATTGTGGAAATACGGAAGGAAACTTATTGGAGCAAGATACTTCAACAAAGGCTATGCTGCAGTTGCTGGACCGCTCAATTCCTCCTTTGACTCTCCGAGAGATGATGATGGCCATGGGACTCATACCTTGTCAACAGCCGCAGGCAGTTTTGTGCGAAATGCAAGTGTCTTTGGCTATGGTTTAGGAGAGGCAAAAGGAGGCTCTCCAAAAGCTCGGGTTGTAGCATATAGGGTGTGTTATCCTCCAATAGCTGGAAATGAGTGCTTTGATTCGGATGTCCTTGCAGCATTTGATGCAGCGATACATGATGGTGTTGATGTGCTGTCGGTGTCTTTAGGAGGAGATGCAACTCCCTTCTTCAATGATAGTGTAGCAATTGGCTCTTTTCATGCTATCAAGCATGGTATTGTAGTAATATGTTCTGCTGGTAATTCTGGACCTGCAGATAGTACTGTCTCCAATGTTGCCCCATGGCAAATCACAGTTGGTGCTAGCACCATGGATCGGGAATTCCCTAGCTATGTTGTTCTTGGGAACAAGATGCGGTTCAAGGTTGGCTTCTTTATTTACAAACGCTACTGCCTTCATAAAGATTATAAGTCAAAACAGAATTAATTTTTTTGAGTCAATCCAATTGAAAATGTTAGTTGCTACTTGCTTACGTCCAAGAACTTACCAAATCATACTATCTTGTTTTGCAAGGGAGCGAGTTTATCTGTCACATCACTGCCAAGCAATACGTTCTTTCCGCTGATGAGTGCTGGGGATGCTAAAGCTGCTAATGCATCTGCCCTAGATGCGTAAGTATTCAAGTACTATTTATGCTTCTGATATCTTCGTTCTGTTAACATATAAAGTGTCACTTCTATATCGTGAAGCACTGTATAATCTACATGTATATTTAATTTATACAGAAAGCTATGTAAGGGAGGAGCACTTGATCCTGAGAAGGTAAAGGGAAAGATCTTGGTATGTCTTCGAGGAGACAATGCAAGAGTGGACAAGGGCCAGCAAGCTGCTTTGGCAGGTGCAGTAGGGATGATTCTTGCTAACAACGTGGACACTGCGAATGAATTAATTGCCGATGCTCATGTCCTTCCTGCTTCTCATATCAGTTACACTAATGGTGTTGATGTTTTCACTTACATTAATTCCACTAGGTATGTTCAAATGTGTTATTTTGACCATCTTGTTTGACATATGAGCCAGGAAGATCACTCTCTATGCATATATTCATAACCTTTAACAGTCACACTGTCACAGTACATAGACATAACTTTTTATGATATACACTTCAGGTCTCCTAGTGGTTATATTACACGTCCAGTGACAGAAGTTGGCATAAAGCCATCCCCTTTCATGGCGGCCTTTTCATCAAAAGGACCCAATCGCATTACACCTGAGATTCTAAAGGTAATAACTATTCAATTCATCTCTTTTTCATTCAATATAAATGAAAATTATTCGTTGAAGACTTGAAGGTTTTATTCTATGTGCAGCCTGATATCACTGCGCCGGGAGTCAGTGTAATAGCTGCATTTACTGAAGCACAAGCACCAACAAATGAAGATTTTGACAAGCGTCGAGTTATGTTCAACTCAATATCTGGTACCTCAATGTCGTGTCCCCACATTTCGGGTATCGTTGGGCTTCTAAGAACTCTTTATCCGGACTGGAGTCCTGCAGCTATTAGATCTGCCATTATGACCACTGGTACAAGACTAATCATCCCTTTTTGCAGTGATATTTAATTTGTTGCATGAAATTAACTCTTTTAGGAATGCAGGCATATTCTGATTCAATGAATTGTTTTGCAGCCACAACACGAGATAACAATTTGGAGTCAATTCTCAATTCATCCTTTACGACAGCAGCACCGTTCAGCTATGGAGCAGGACATATATACCCAAACAACGCCGCAGATCCCGGTCTGGTGTATGATTTAGGTTTCAACGATTACTTGAACTTTCTATGTGCTTTAGGGTATAACGAAACACAACTCTCATCATTCTCGGATCCCCCTTACAGATGCCCCATGCCTATTAGTCTCGCCAACTTTAACTACCCTTCTATTACAGTCCCAGAGCTTAAAGGCTCAATTACCTTGTCTCGGACGATTAAGAATGTAGGTTCACCAGGTACGTATTATGTTCGTGTTAGAAAACCGAGTGGAGTCTCAGTTTCCATCAAACCAAAGAGTTTGAAGTTCAAGAAGCTCGGTGAAGAGAAGACCTTCAGTGTGACCTTCAGGGTGAATAAAAGTCTTGTACTTAGGGATTATGTATTTGGGGAGTTAGTATGGTCTGATAGTAAGCACAATGTCAGGAGTCCTATAGTGGTGAAGGTGGTGTGATAACCTAATTTGATTTGGTTGTTGCATGGGGTACTAATTGTCTAAATCATTATTCAACAACTATGGCCTGTTTATCTTGAATAGTACGTGGGAAATAAAGGAGTTCATAATTAGATGACCAAGCAATATTGTCCATTATTATGGCAGAGAATGACACGATACAAATTTCTCTTTGGACACTCAATATGAATATAAATTTACTCGTGGACAATGTAAATTGAGTCAAAATTCTAAACATGATGACAATAATATTTCTCCCGGGATGAATCAAACTTAGGCATTAATAACCTTAAGATTTACTTGATCTTGAATGCGTTACTATGAAACCTTAAAAGCTTATGCAAGTATGTAACCATGGAAATGAGACATTAAGATTCCGATGAAGAGAATTCAATTTTATGGAAGAAAGAAAGTAGATTGCATCCCCTTCAAGCTATATTACAACATAGAAAAACCTAACAAACAGTAAAAGAAAACAAGCAAGCTTGCATTCACAGATTAGTCATGAAATTTTTTTACTTCAAATGTCTTGGTCTCAAGTGGGATTGTGACTATAATCAAGGACGCTTTGATACCCAGTGGAACTGTGATCTAGAGAACACTTGTCTGTTTCACGAGTTTCCACAGGGCTCTATCCCAGCCGGCTGACACAAGTTTGATACGGTAGCAATTCACTTCCCTTGAGTCTTCTGCTCTCCCTTTTTTTTTGTTGTTGTTGTCATATGCCACAATGTACAGCTTTCTCGGTTTAACTGAAATCATCAGCAATAAGAAGTCCAGAGCTTCTTGCAAAGAATTCAGTTTTAGCTAAATTAACGCTGAAGATGCGCATAATTCTTCTCTCATATGATTTTGAAACCCAAAAGGGTTAAAAAGAAGAACTTCGTTAACTTTTTATTCGTAAGAGAACATGTTTGTATACAGTGAGAAAACAAGTATAAAATGTTCCTTTACTTGATGCCATCGGATAGATAGGTGTGTTGTGTGTGCAACATTTCATATATTCTCCTTGGAGCTGGATCATGCTAGGTGTAATATATATCATAGTTTCAATTCATAATGATCCCGTTGTCTCTGGTAATTCTTATTTTCCAATTGGAGGAATTTGTGCCATTGGCACTGCTGGATTAGATATTGGGACTCTATTATTGTAGGGAGGCAACGGCCTCAGATTTGTCTGGGAAATTTGTCTTCTGGGGACTGAAATCCAAGAAACAAAGATATATTAAAGTTGCATCATTATAATTTGCATACACATACAAAAAATTCTAATACAAAAATGAAAAAAAAATCTAGAATTGTAGCTATATTTTTAGTTACTAGAAATTGAAGATATAAAGTGAGGATAGAACCTAGAGTTTGTATTGCAGAGAACTCAGCTACTCTTGCTTCTGCCATGATCACAGGACATGAAGTAGTCAATGATAAGATCATAAAGGAAACAAGCAGAACACACACAGTAGTACAACTACTAGTAGTAGTCCTCCCATGGAACTTCAACATGGTTTAGTTTAGCACTCTATGTTCTAAAACTCCTCGAAAAAGATGAAGTGCTGCATCTAAACTCTTTACATTTTAGGCCTTTTTGTAATTGATGAGAAGGGAAGTTAACTTTAAGCAATTTAATTAGTTTTCAATTCGATATGAAAATGATAGTTACAGTGAACCAATTTATTAATTAATAATGGAAAACTTGTAAATTGTCATCTGATATCAGTATATATAGCCTTGAACAAGTCAATTTTCTGTATAAGGATCTGTTGAAGCCAGAGATGAGCACTCCTGTTTCTAATTTTATATTTGACCTACAGACTTGTAATTCATAAACAGTAGGAAACTTGAAATAGAACTAAAAAAATCTCAAAATAACTGGGTAGTTGGCCCTTCCAGGACCAAAAAAAGCCAGAAAATTGACATCTGACATTATATAACTTTCCTTTTTATTCCAAGCTAATTTTGACTGGGAATATCAAATTGAAAAATAAAATATCAACTGGGTTATGTCAAGATAATTTTAATAGATTTTTCTTGTGGAGCTTTCCAGGAAATTTGGAAAAACCAATATGCTACTCCAGCTTCATCGTTTTTCTTGGCATACAAACAGAAGCTATAAACACAAAGCAACTGATGGTTAAGTTAGACCATCTTCAACCTCCAGGCAGTTTTTTCTACTAGCCATCTTCCAATTTGTACTTTCTTTCCAAATATTATAAATTTCATAGAAGGCTGAATTCCCTTTTCTGTTTCTAATTTTCTTCAGACATCCTAAAATTCAGACACATCAAGATAAGATGAGACAAAATAAAGGTGACAATGTGATCTTCATCAATCATATGAAACTACGAACCAAATGCTACAACAAACTTTGAACAATCAGATCCATCAAAGGATACAATGGCCTAATATGATAAGCTATTCCTACACTCTAATCTACAGTGACTAGATAGGAGCATTCAGTTTATTCAAATTTATCAACAAAAATAAAATCAAAACTATGTACAAACTAAATACAAACCAAACAATTGAATAAAACGTTCAGTTCAGAGATGTTTGGTTTTCCAGTTCACTTGAAATTTGGGCCACCTTTGTAGACATTGCCATCAACCTTGCCATATCTAACAATCACTTCAAAATCCTCTCAACTGTGAATCACTTCAAGCTACTATAGTCGAGATCTTTGCTTCCATGACTGGCTTAAGGATTCTTTGCGCACTAAATGTTTAACAAATATAACTGAGGAAAAGAAAATTAAACAATTATCAGTGCATAGGATGTGGAAGCAACACAGTGTCAGACAGGCGAATTAGAAATTTCACGTGCCAAAGTTCGGATCAGTTTATAGAAAATAAGAAAATAAAAAAGGAGTGAGATAGGAATTGAGAGCTGAGCCAAATATTTTAAGGAAAAAGTATTACAATAAGAATGATGTTAATAGTTAATTACAATGAAATATTGATCTAAAACAGTTACCTTCATTATGTAATCATAGACTCATAGTAACACGTTCTTGCCTTCCGTGGATCCTTTGGCTAAAATCTTCCTCCATTTGTCTTTGAGATCAACAGAAGTACGATTTGAATTAAAAACACCATGACCAAATTCCAAGACTTTTCTCCAAGGAAAATTTATGTTCATGCTGGATGAAAATCTCTGCACTCCTTCCTGAATCAATAAAAATAGACACCAGGAACTTAGGCAACCAAACCTGGCATATTTCCTATTCACCCATTAATGTGAAACTCAACTTTAGGATTCAAAATCTTTCAAAGATAATGCTGAATCAACACTATCACCAAATTTTGTATTACGACATCTAGAAACATAAGAATATATCAACAAAACAAATGCAATTTCTCCTTCAAACAAGTCAAACTTGACGGTGAAAATCAAATGAAATCATAAAACAACATCTTGCAGCTGTTATCTCAAGACATAAAATCCAAGCCATCCAGGTAATACTGCACTGAGACGAAAGATAGCAGAAACAGAGACATTCACTTCTAGATAATCCGATATCATGAGGGATTCAGTAAGCTGCTGAATAACTTAAGCCTGAAGTTATCAACACTGGAATGTTTTCTAAAGTTCATCTACCTTGCCGTAGGATAAATTAAAAGATTGAGTAATAAATAAATTTTGATTGCCCAAAAATTCTAGAGAGAGGAAACTTCAAAATGTACATAAAGTCTGGTAGAAGTGGAAAAAAAAATGAAGATGAAAGCTATTAGTTTTATCTCTATAAGTTACAAATGCATTGGGCAGTACAGGCAAAAATGCTATGTTCATCAGGTTTTACCTTTAATATGTCTTCCTCCTCCGGCGTCCAACGTGCTCTCTTACGCCTTTCATTAGACACATTACTGCCATCCAAAGAAAAGAATTATACATATGGGCATGAAAGAGTCTATGACATTTTGCAGCAAAATTATGCCATTAGCAACATAAAAACTCCAAGAAAATTAATTTTTTTATTAGTATAAAATAACTCACAATTGATAAGAATATTCTGGGGATTTTCCTGCCCTTTTGGGGATAATTTCTTTCTTAATTTGATTTTTAGCTCTTCTGTCCAGTCTCATACGTAACTGAGGGGATGATTTCTTTGACGGATCAACATTCTTGCAACCTGTTTTCATTTTACTTCTCTGTTTGGTAAGTTTCCTCCTATCTACCAAAGGTGCCTGAGTGTCTGAATCAGATGCTTCAGACATGTCACTATCATCCGCAGCCACTTTCAGACCAGTGTCTTTAGTTGTTAAAACGATATTTTCTACAGCTTCCAGATGTGCTTGTTCTTCTTTCTCCATCTCCATTGTGGCTTGTTTGTCTTTGGACATATCAGCTGTCACAGTTCCTTCTGTTGGCATATGAAGTGAAACATTCACAATTATCTCTTCTTCAATGCAGCAAGTATTTGAAGGCTCTGCTCGCTCTTCATTGTCAACACTTCTCTCATGATCAATGCAATCAAGTGTTGATGTATTTACACCATTCTCTTTAGCTTTCCCATCCTTCATCTTTTCCTGGTCATCCTCGACGACTTTGAAATTTACAAAATCAGACAAAGCCTTCTTTGCTAGCATAAGCTCCTTCCTTAACACCTGTTTCTTTTCTTCCGCCTGTTTGTACACACAATAGGGGCAGCGGAAGTTTCCCATATCATCTAATCTAGGTTTGAAAGCCAAGCACTTCTCGTGAACAGCAACTGGACAGTCACTAACACTGCAAACCAACATTTGTCCTACCTCATGGCATTTGATACACGTCTTTCTCTCAAACCAATCTCCATCCACAGAAACTCTAGATGGACCTAAATTATCACACCTTTCCGCTCGAAAATCCGTCTCATCGTGAGAATTTACAGTTAACCGATCACCTTCTTCACTCTTGCTCCCACTCCCACTCCCACTTGAATCTTCTCCATTATCATCACTCTGTGCAAAGTTAGTGAACATTACTCTACACCCAATGAGTCATCTAATAGTAACTGCTGTCTGCCGAAGCCATATTATACAATGACAATCAATTTCAAGAGAAAATTCGGCAAGTACTATAATAATAATAAAGAAAATTCATTAGCATAATAGAATTGACGAACCAGCAGTTAATAGTTACGAGTAAATTTAAAGTCTTTCCAGTTTTGAACCCAAACTTCAAAGAGAGACACAGACAACGTCACGCACATAGAGATAGAAACGCAGAGAGAGCGCAGGAGGGTACCATTTCAGGGATTTCAGGGACAGGAAGTCGAGCCCTCATTTTGGAGAAACGTTTGACAGGATGAGGCGATCTGCAAAACTTGGCCCTTCGCACGCGGGTTTTGGATCTCATCTCTCCAGTTCCGGTACTCTAGCAGTGCTAGATTGTTGTTATGGATGGAACTTTGAACGAAGAGTTTCAGTTCTTCAATTCAGACGAACTACACCAAATACAATCTCGATTCCTGCGAAAGAGTCTCGCCGAGTCGAGGGCACGATCGGTTTACTTCGATTTCCGATTTTCTGCTTCGGCGCTTTCGAGGTTCGACCTAAGGCACTCTTTAAGGAGAAAATATTCAGTGGGACTTGCTCACCGTGTCACCCGCTGATGTGGTGAGCAAGTCCCACACAGTCTTTGACATGTGGCTTAATTGGCCCACACATTAAGTTTGGGCGGCAATTATTTTTTATGTCTTTTTAATTATTTTTTTTGTCCACACATCAGTATTTTGAAATTATTTTCCAAGTGGGAGAAAATATTTAGTTGAGCTTTATTCTCTTTGTCGAGAAAGTTCGGCTCCATCTTCTTTACAGCATCCTTTCTCCCATCATCGATGATGTCGTCGATCTGAAATCCCCTTCGGTCTTCTTTCTCCCACCGTCGACGATGATGCCGATCTGAAATCGCGTTCGGTCTTCTTTCTCCCACCGTCGACGATGATGCCGATCTGAAATCGCCTTCGGTCTTCTTTCTCCCACCGTCGATGATGATGCCGATCTGAAATCGCCTTAGATCCCATTTAATCCTTCAGCAATTCTCTGACTCTGGCTTCCTCTTTAAATCTCTCTCTAATGTCTTTGAAACTTTGCAGAATCATAAAGGATCTTGACCAAGCTGTAGGATTCCATGCTTTGGTACCGATGAGTAGGAATTGCTTGGAGAGTTGCCATTCTGTGGAATTCGACTGTAAGTTGAAAGTGCTATCAAGACAAAAGTTTTTTCAGTCTTTGGGATGCTTATTCTTATCTGGATGAAGTTACAAAGCAAGCTTATGATTTTGATTTTGATTACTCTAGGATTCAATTGGCTCCAAAAATGCAACTGTTTTGTAATTTTACAATTTTTTGGGGGGTTTTGTGCTATTGCCATTATACATTGTAGCTGGTGGTTGCTATTGCCATTATACATTGGTTTTCTGAATGTGTTTATAGTATGAGACTTCACCTTTCAAAATGAATTGTTGGTAACATAACAATTGCACAAAAAAGATAGTGAGAACTTGCTAGTTTCAATTACTGGAAGTATTCAGATGTACACAAAATGCATATAAATGCTCTAACAAAAAAGGAAAAGCTCCACATTTTCCTTAGCTAATATGTGTTCCAACATTCACAAAGCTCCATTATAATTATCATTGCTACTGTCAAAATTCTCCATTGATTCTGTAACATATCCGGGATGATTGTATTTGGAAGCCTGACTCAATAGACTTGTGAAAGTTATATTTTGTACCATTCCTCCAGATGCATCACAAAAATTGGAAAGGGATGATGAACCTGCAAATAAGGTAGAACTTGCAAAAGGCACAGTACCTGCATATAGGATAGTAATTTAATAAGTCTTATATAATAAAAAGTAACAGTAGTAACCTTATAAATAAATACCTATTTGTGAAGTTGAAACTCCAGTCACATCACAAAAATTGGAAAGGGATGATGAACTTGCAAATAAGGTAGAACTTGCAAAGGGCACAGTACCTGCACATATGATAGTAATTTAATAAGTCTTATAGAATAAAAAGTAAAAGTAGTAACTTTATAAGTAAAATACCTATTTGTGAAGTTGAAACATTTTTTGTAGCCTTTTTTCTCCGTTTTTCTAGTGGCCCCTTCTGCCTGCCATATCCAATACCTTTTGCTCTCACTTTTGGCGGATCGAGCAATGATGGAGCACTCTGATCACAAGACGGGTTCCCAATACATATGTTTTCAGTATCCAACACATTTTTCTCTCTATGTGATTTAAGTCTATCAATGATAACATCCAAACTCTCATTTGCAATCTTAGTGGTTTCAATATGAGACGCACTAATACTCATCACTGAAAATGCTTTTCTCATTAGACTATTAAACCGAACTGTCTTTGATGATGTTAAATCACCTCCTGGCAATCCAATTATAGTCATCTTCAATTTCCACCTCACGCATTTTCTGCGCATTTTCATTGTAATGCTTTACAAACTCCGTTAATGTCATCGCTTTACAAGCCATATGGTGGAAAACATTATTCGTGCTCTCACTCCTTTGAGTTGAGCGAATACCTGCAGAAAAAGTATGAAGACTGAAGGCAGGACACCACTTAAATCGAAGTTCATACAATCTTTTAAGCCACTTATTGTTGCTTACATCCCAACACTGAACCATTTTATCCCATGTATGTTGAAACTCTTCTTCATTTTCACAACCATGAAGTAACTTAGTGAAAAATTTGTCCCTAAATTCAGGTTTTCCATAGAGTTGGGGAATATTTGTTGCGGCATTCTTTGCAATATGCCACTCACACAAACGATGACAAGAATTGGGAAATACTTTTTCAATAGCATTTGACATAGCTTGATCTTGATCGGTGAATATGGTCTTAGGAGCCTTGTTTCCCATTGCTTCCAAAAAAGTTTCAAACAACCAAATAAATGAAGAAGTGGTCTCATCTAGTAAAAACGCACAACCAAATAACGTATTCTTCCAATGATGATTTACCCCAACAAAAGGAGCACAAATCATATTATATTTGTTAGTACGGTACGTTGCATAAAAAATAACCACATCACCAAAGCAATCATAATCAATCTTTGACAATCCATCCCTCCAAAAAAAATTGCTCAATCGACTCTGATCATCAATTTGGGTAGCATAAAAAAACATAGAATCATTAGCTTGCATTAACTTAAAATGATTCATAACACTTTGAGCATCCCCGGCACCTATCATCTTCAATCTTTGAGATTGTAAAAAATTCTGACAATCCCTCAAGGTGAACCCAACATTCTTTGCACCCCCAGCTTCTTTTGTTATATAAGAATATGCTTTTGTTGCTCTAATTCCAGCATTTGCCATTGATTGTAGGACACTTGAACTAGTATCAGTCAATTTTTTCCCTGACTTTATCAAATGCCTCTGCTCTTCTTTAATTAACTCATGGTTATGTTCAGATATTAGTTCAATCACTTTCCAAACATCACCTTCGATGCCAAACTTCACACGAGCTTTACACCCACACCTAGTATCTAGTCTCTCAATTTTTCTCTGCTCATGTGGTGGGACGTATGGTGAAAATCCCTCACAAGAACAAAGAAAAGAACACCGGCGCAATTCGTTCTTACGATTATACGACTTTTGCCCCTTTCGAACTCCAAAACCTTTATGGATTGCATACATATTATACGTTTTATAAGCATCATCCTCGCAACTAAATGTCATTCCAATCTTGAAAAAATTTTCATCATCCTCATTATCAGCCATAGCACAAAAATCTACCACAAAAATCCCAAAAAAAAAAATCAGCATAGGGAGGTAACTTATAGCACAGCAAATCCAGTTCATCAAAAAATAACTAAAACGTAGAAAACACAAATGCGACATTCAACCATTGTTATGCCTAATACATCTCATTTACATAAAAGTTAAGAGATGCTCACCTGAGATTGATGGCTGAAGAGAATGAATGAGTGAAAGTGAATAAAGCTCCACTAGAGACCACTGAAGAAGGAGATTCGAAGGCGACTTTAGACAGACATCAACTTTGACAATGGGTACCTCGGAAAGAAAAGGGGGAAGACGATGGAGGTCGACGTCAAGATGGCTTCTTTTGCAATTCCCAATTTCAAAACACTGATGTGTGGACAAAAAAAATAATTAAAAAGACATAAAAAGTAATTGCCGCCCAAACTTAATGTGTGGGCCAATTAAGCCACATGTCAAAGACTGAGTGGGACTTGCTCACCACATCAGCGGGTGACATGGTGAGCAAGTCCCACTGAATATTTTCTCCTCTTTAAGGAGTGTCTTTGCAGGAGTAGGATATAATTGCTGCTTGAAATGTTGATATATATGTTGTTATAAATGCTGTGGATGTTTGATTAAATTTTTCAGACAAAAGCATATATGTTAGTATAAATGTTATGGCTAATTACATGTAGGGGTATTAACACAAATAATTAAAAAATAGATTTATATTTTTTAAAAATAATTTTACATTTTTAATAATATTAAAATATTATATATTTTTTATACAATTTTTTTTATTAATATTTAACATTTTCTTAAAATTTAATAAATATAATTAATATATTATTTAAAAATAAAAATATTATTAAATAAAAATAATTAAATATGTTAGTAAAAATGTTAATATATTATTAAATATAAATAAATAATAGATTAGTAAATATAAATAAATAAATTAGTAAATATAATTTAATATATTATTAAATATAAATAATTAAATATATTAGTAAAAATGTTAATATATTATTAAATATAAATGAATATTTTATTAAATAAAAGTAAATAATAGATTAGTAAATATAAATAAATAAATTAATAAATATAATTAATATATTATTTAAAAATAAAAATATTATTAAATAAAAATAATTAAATATGTTAGTAAAAATGTTAATATATTATTAAATATAAATAAATAATCGATTAGTAAATATAAATAAATAAATTAGTAAATATAATTTAATATATTATTTAAAAATAAAAATATTATTAAATAAAAATAATTAAATATGTTAGTAAAAATGTTAATATATTATTAAATATAAATAAATAATAGATTAGTAAATATAAATAAATAAATTAGTAAATATAATTTAATATATTATTTAAAAATAAAAATATTATTAAATATAAATAATTAAATATGTTAGTAAAAATGTTAATATATTATTAAATATAAATGAATATATTATTAAATAAAATAATTGGTTTTCATCCGTACATGCAGGGTAAATTCGTCATTAGTTAAGAGTGTAGGGGTAATTTGGACATTTCATGCATAAGTGTCCAAAAAATACTAGTAAAATAACATTTTGAGAATGTCATAATTTAGAGGTAAAAATGTTAATTAATATGCTGAATGCTGAATTGTTGTTTGGTTAGGTTAACAATATTATATAACTTACATGTTATATGCTGTATTATATACTATTTATAATGGTTTACCAAACAACACCAAGATATCACATCTCAACGACGTCGCATTCACAACAAGTAACTAAGTAAGGACTAAGGAGTAAGTACGTCGGTCGTGGGCCATTTGCCCACTCTTATCCCTTCTACTACTGGTCACCTTTCAATTTGTGGCCCAAGGAAGGCGTCAGAATGGGCCCATTTCACAGAGATACCAATCCAACGGCCAATTAAGGAATGCGCCGAGAGCCTTAGATTAACGGTCAAAAAATGTTGCTTCATGCCTTCACCCTTCATACGAAAGGCGGTTAAGTCCCGTTGACACGGATATGAGAGACGGTCCAGGAGGATCTCTCTACGCTACAAAGAATCAAAAGACATATGGACGTGCATTAGGCGAGAATGGTGCCGCAATGGAGTGTCTATTGATAAAAACCCCTTGTTTTTCTCTAAGGTCTGTTTGTTTCCTCTCAAGAATGCATCCAGTTGTTTGCCGAAATTACTCAACAACGCGTTCTCCTTTTCTTTCTGTTGATTTCCCATTATTCTTCTCTTTCGCACTCATAGAAGGAATTTTCCGGTGAAATATTGACAGTAATATTTCTTGTTGAGATAGAGAATACAAAAGATATTGACTTTAAAACCACCCATCATCTACCAAAGTCTCTTGTGAAATTACTGGGAAGTTTTCTTCTTGGAAGTCATGTGCTGGGACATGTTTTTCATAGCTTAATAAATACATTGGTACGTCTTTCTCTGTCTCTCTTTTCGAATAATATGGGAAATTTGGACTCTTAGAATGTGTGTTTTTATTATGCATAAAGTTTGATTGAGGGGAAACTGGGTCTGTGAGCAGTGATGTCCGTGCTTGGAGATGTAATTGTTGTTGCGTTTGTGGCTTATTGAAATCAAATAATGGAGAGCCATAACAATCCGATTGTTCGAATCCATTCCCATGTTGAGGTCTATTCGTCCTTCCTTGTTTTTCATTATTGTTTTTCTCACGATAAAGTATGGAATTTGATATCTTATCCAGTTTCGCCATTTTGTTTGTGTCTAGGTTATTTATTTATTCAGTTTGAAAATGATGATATATATATTTGATGGAAGGCTTATTGTTGAACAGATGGCACCACTAGAGGAAAGGGCTGTTCTGGAGTTTCATGATGAGAGTCTTGATAGTCCTGAATCAATCGCTAGAGATCAACATTATAAAGTGAATGCCATTGATTCTCAAGATGGTCGCGGTGCTTACATCAGAAATAATAGTGTGTTAGATAGCATCAAGATTGTAGTATTCTCAACCAAACTCAACTTACTTATTCCTTTCGGGCCTCTAGCAATCTTGGTCGATATTTTCATTGGTAATCATGTGAGTGGTGTGATGTGATCTCAACTTTTGGATTATTTTCTAATAGATGATGATAAGCTGATTTTGTTTTACTTTTTCTTGAGTGCATTTTAGGGTTGGGTCTTTGTGTTGAGCTTATTAGGCATCATACCTATGGCTGAGCGTCTGGGCTTTACTACAGAGTAAGGTTTCTTGCAATTTGTACCTTCAATACATAGATAGTTTATACATGGTGAAAGTGCTCCAATTCAGGGGAACATATTGCTTTTCTACTGAACATTCTCCTTACACAGCATGTGTAAACAAAGAACAAACTTCTCTGGGATATAAAGGGAAAGAACTGAAATTTTTTACCAATCAGATTTATTCCAGGATATAGTATATGAAGCTTAGATGAACTGTAAATCTGGAAATATTGTTGTTATGTATATTGATGAGTATCTAATATTGTTCGGGTTTATTTTTGATGCAGGCAGCTGGCCTTTTTTACTGGACCAACAGGTATTTTCATCTTTAGCATTGCTAACCTCGATTCATTACTGTTGTTATTATAATAATAAGAGTTGAATTTGTTAATCCAACTTCTTTCCCCTTTGCTTTTAATCCATCAGTTACATCAACTACGTTTACTCTTTGACATGTAATTCCTTTCAAACTTGGCAGTTGGAGGTCTTTTGAATGCTACTTTTGGAAATGCAACAGAATTGATAATATCAGTTTTAGCATTAAGAAATGGCATGGTGCGTGTTGTTCAGCAGTCATTACTTGGGTCAATTTTGTCCAATATGCTGCTAGTCCTTGGATGTGCATTCTTCAGTGGTGGACTTGTAGTTAGAAAGAGGGAACAAGTGTTTAATAAGGTATGCTTGCCCCACTTTTTAAGCATCGAGAGTTATTTAACTTAGACGAGGAATGGTTCTTAGTTGTTCATCTTTTATTGAGAAAAAAAATAAGGATCAAAATTTTCTAATCTTGTTCATAGGCAGCTGCTGGAGTGAACTCTGGATTGCTCTTGATGGCAGTCATGGGCCTTTTGTTTCCCGCTGTCCTCCACGCTACACGCACAGAAGTGCATTTTGGGAAGTCTGAGTTGGCTCTTTCTAGGTTTAGTAGCTGTGTCATGCTTGTGGCCTATGCCGCCTTTCTACATTTCCAGCTGAAAAAACAGGACAAGCTCTATGTTTCAGTTGATGAGGTTAGAATCTTGTATATTTCACAGATTAAAGCAGTTATTATGTGCGATTTTGATTTTTAAGCTTGAATTAATATACGAATGTTGGTCGGTATTATGTATTGCCATTCTTCAGTAGCTATGGAATTAGATTTTCTGGACTATAAAACTATTCAATAAAATACAAGTTTGTCCACTTTTAAGACAAGATGAGATTTTTTACATTTCTGATTTAGGCTTAGGACTTAGATGTATATTGAAGTCAGAGTAACATGTTACTGACATTCATTAGTTAAATCCACATATATTCTTTCCTATTTGTGATATAGACTGGCAGAATATGAATAATTGTATTCTGGAGGGCAGTTTTGCTTCTAGTTTCCATTTTGTAGATAAGTTGTACAAAAATTAAAACGTTAACAAATTTGATATAGTGGAATGTCAATCAACCTGGTTTCAGTAAGCTCCAAGTTGTATACTTTTCATGCTCTAACTTCTTCAACTCCCTTTCCTCACCTCAATCCTCTTAATCTTTAAAATCTTTTTTATTTTTCCTTTATGTAAAAACTTATGAAACATTGCCTTTTGTTACTTTTGATAATTGGCTTGAAATCAGAGTCCAAGTCAAATAAATACAGATGATGAAGAGGATCCTGAGATCTCGAAATGGGAAGCAATAATATGGCTCTCTCTTATTACTTCATGGATTTCGGTCCTCTCAGAGTACCTAGTTGAAGCCATTGAGGTAAGTTTCTCCTGATATTATATTCCATATTTTTCTCTTTAATTGAGTACTTTCCATACATATTTTAGTCTGGGCTATAAAATGTAGAGAAAATGCCATTGTTTTCTTCTTCAACGTTCTTGGTTGGTAGGGATGAATAACAGAATTTCTATGACAATTTGCATTTATATAGGCATTTAATCTGGCCAGATTTCCTTTATAATTTGCATTTTGTTTGTGATGTGATTGTCCTCATGTTGAAAGATGTGAAAGTATTATTTGCAAGAAGGAAGTTTATCTTCTTTATGCTTGTTTAAGCTATTCTTAAGGTATGCATTATTTTGTTTCCAGGGAGCTTCTGTTTCTTTGAAGATGCCAATGGCATTCATTAGTGTTATTCTGCTCCCTATTGTTGGCAACGCAGCAGAGCATGCAAGTGCGATTGTTTTTGCTATGAAAGACAAGCTTGTGAGTACATGCCACACTGGTGTCGTATCAAAACATTTTTGTCTTAGTTATCTTATCTTTCCGTGTTGAGCTATTTTGTGAGTTGTGACGCACATTGCTAATCATATATTTACTCAATTTCTTGTGTAGGACATTTCTTTGGGGGTGGCAATAGGTTCATCGACACAGATATCTATGTTTGGGGTAGGTAATACATTTTATGTGAATGCATACACCTTATTGACTATTATGTCGACATTTTGGTATCCAGATATCAAAAGTACTTCTAATTTTATATGATGTTCTCTCATCGGTTGTCGTGATTTTAGTTCAATACGAGGCTTGTAGTTATATATGTGGAGGATAATTCTTTTTTATTTTGTGTATTTTATCATTTAATAAACAGCCAAGGATTAAAGTAACTGAAAACATCTATAGACTTGTGCTTTCTATATAGTTTTGAGGTTGCACATTAGAATTCCCTCTATTTTGAACTTTGGATTGGTCATAATAAAGCTTGAAATAAGCGCAATCATATGGCATATTAACTTTTTTTTCCTCTTCAAATATCATCTGTCATTTAAAACGTAATTTCAACTGCAGGTCCCCTTTTGTGTGGTTATTGGGTGGATCACGGGGCATCCCATGGACCTCAATTTTCAACTTTTTGAAACGGCCACGCTTTTCCTTACTGTTCTAGTAGTAGCCTTCATGCTTCAGGTACTCTATTTGATCATGAGTCAACATTATAATAAATGGATGAGATTGAGATTATTTGTCTCTCCTCGTTTATTGAAGTTGAACTATAATTTTTTTTGCTTACAGAGCATTTAAATGCCATACCTTGGGGTTTTTAACAAATGTAGGCTGTTGAAATTGCAGGAGGGGACCTCTAATTACTTCAAAGGGTTAATGCTCATTTTTTGCTACCTGATAGTTGCTGCAAGTTTCTTTGTACATATAGACCCCACTTCAGTAGGTAGGTTACTCTCCCTTCTGAATCAAATGGTCAAATGGGAGCCCAAATGGCTTTTAGAGAGTAGTCTTATGTTTTCATAATATTTTGTTTTTTTATTATTATTTATACGTATTGGTTCAGTTGTATTTTAAACTGTACTTTGATAATTTCTTAATCTGCATGAGGGTTAACTGTTGAATTTGTCTAGCTCTAAGATTTGACGACATAGAAATCTTGGCAAGTAGATTGATGGCATCTGGACTTGACATTTTCCCCCATTTTGCATGTTTGACACTATGTTGTGATTTTTGCAGAAGATGAACCTGGCAAACCAAGTGGATGAAGAGAATGGATCAATGTGGTAGATAGCTGAAGCATGAGCACTGTTCCATGTACAGAAGAAATGGTTCTGTTCTAGACCTCCCTCCGAGTTGATTGAGAGTGGCGTATTCAGCCAGATGGTTCTAAGATGCTCAAATCGATAGATTCTATGAGACGGTCCTGGAGCTCAAGGTCTAGATTGCAATTCTACTCAACTTTATATGATTTTTGTTTATATAGCTTCTCAATACTGCTATTTCAATTTAACAGTCCAACTTCCAAATCTGGTGTTTTAGCTCATTCTATGGAATTTTGATATCACTGCATTTTTGCTACTGGAAAATATGCCTAGAATAGGCCCTTTGTACGGAAATTTTCAAGGTAGGATGATTAGCAATGGCGAATGCAAGACTCGAATACATTCTTGTCACTCAACAAAGAGTTTTCTTGGGCATTTTAATCTCCCCACCGCCCTTTCTCAGTTTATAATTTTTTTCCCTTGATTATATACTACTAAGTATTAAAAAACATGGATTTGAGTTCAGCTCCATATAGGATGACCATACGAAGTTGTTCTTGCATCCTTCTTTTAGGTCTATTGAGTTGTCCTCCGTCAACATTTAGTAAAAGTTTATCTGGTTGTGATTAGCTGCAAGTTTTTTCTCTAACATATCAGCACAAACTCTGGCTTATATAACTGAGATGAGAGCACATCAACCCTAAAACCTTGATGAAGATGGAAGTTGGTAGTATATATTTCCGTACATTTTTCCACGCAACTTCTCTATAAATCCATGAGATCCAGCATATGATAATGATTTAGTAATCAAATATTAGTGGATTAAGCACTGATGTGGATTAACACATCAGGACTGGTCAAATTAAGCATAAAAGAAGTATATCCACTCTTAAGTTTCTGGAAACTAGATTAATTCTGCCATAGATATTGTCCGAATAAGAAACCTCAGAGCAATCATTATATTGACTTAGCATAAGGACACAGCAGAAGAAGACATCATGAAACTTAGACCCCAATGTGCTGCCGGCCTGCCAAATAAAAAAATGGGTGCAGTTACAGAGAAGTTTCGGCCTTAGTTTTCTTTGATTTCAAGCATACTTTTATGACCAGATGAAAGAAATACGTGTCTCTCTTTAGTAACACCTATATATATATATAATCAATGAGAGTATGTATGCATCCATTGTTTGACAAAAAAAAAAGGATCCCAATCATGGCTAGAATCTTGGAAAGTGTAAAGGAGGAGCGTGTTTACTTTCTTTCAGGTGGGATTCTGCTACTTTGCCAGATTCTTGTGGGGGTCGCGATCATTTCGATGATTATATTAGGTTGTGTAGATGGTCCAACTGACCCCCAAAAAAAAGACGAGGAGAAAAACAAAAACGAGGTTACCATCACTTGCTGCGGTGGCGGTTGCGAGTGTGGGGGTGGGGATGGAGATGGTGGTGGCTGTGGTGGCGGTGATTGAGAGCTGATGCCATCACCATCCACCCTTTTGGGTGCATGTAATAAACTTGTTATACTACTTGGTTCTTGCCTCCTTGAGTTTATTGCCTTTTGAAGTTTCTTTAGTAGTCTGTCATGTACTTATGTAACTCATCATATGGAGCACAGTTGTGTGCCGTAAATAATTAACCAAGGTAATATTCCATGTCCTTTTTGTGTGATCAATAATATTATGCCTATACAAGTGCCTTCTGTTGACTATATACAGCACTATATAATTGGATTAATCCTTTTTGTCTATCAGTTATGTATAATAGCCCATTTTCTTAGCTTTAGTATGGTATGGTCGATACCCTTTCCTTGCTCCCAGTCTACCTACAACAGCAAATATATGTAAATGTTTTGAGTTTTTGCTTTATTCTGCCAAGTTAAGCGCATCTGATGCCACTCTAACCAGTTTTATGGATCTCACCTGCAATGGAATATCTTTGATGTCTGTCATGCCCATAGTTTTACAGTTTTCTGCTGCATGCCTGAATTCTTGGATTGCATGCAAGGACTGGTCTAGACATGCTTGCAAAGCATTACTAATTTACTATGAGGTCGATAGTGCTTGGGTGGTTTTCTTTGTCCCCGCACTGATGCTGATATTGGATTATATGATGAATTCATGCATTACCTGGGTGAGAAGCAGCGAGCAGCAGTTGCTAAGTTGAATTCGCTGAGAAAGTACTGACAGAACATTTGGTTGCTAATCCAACGAGTGTGACTGTCAGTATAGTCATGTTTGGTATAAAATGAAGGGTGATGAGCATGAGTATTATAATTTAATTTGTGATTATTTATTAATAATGGTATACTAGTATTTTAACATCAAAGCTCGTTCTCCCTTGTGAGATTAACCAAGCTCATCAAAATCCACGATGTGTCCACCTTCTCAAATTCAACCAAACAAGTCTCGTCTAATTTCTCCCTTTAAATATCAATCAAATGCTCCGAGAAGATAACCGAAAAACTGAGCATTTCAAGTGTTGTTTAACAGTAGAGCATTACGGTTCTAGTTTGGGCACCTCCCCATCCAACTGAGAAACTGGATAAAAACTCATTGATTGCCTTTTCATGCGGAGACGTCATTTCCAAATTCATCCACACCTGCACGGCCGTTCTCATCCATGACATCTGTATCCGGGTTTGGGTAAACCAGGAAGCGACTTATCATTTGCGAGGACTACGGCTGCATCAACGTCACCTGCATCTTTCTCGGGACCAGCCCATGGTGTTGAACATCTGTCTGACTCATACAGCAAAAACAGGCATGGCTATCGAGTCCATCAGCGGAGCTCTGCATAAGGACCCAACCGGTCTCCTCACCTTACGCAGAATACAGATTTCTGGTACAATAAATGTGCCACCACAACCACTGAACTGTTCCATTGAAAATGATCAATATAATCATTCAATCATGCAAAGAGTGGTGCAAGAAGCAAGCTTTGCTCATTTTGCAGGAGGAACAAGAACTCAATTATTTGCAAATAGCAACCTGTCTCTTCAGGAATCCAGTCCTTTCGGTTCCTTCTTCTACGCCTGTTGTGGCTCAGCAACCAGTACATATTGCAGAGCTCGTATCATCTTCTTGGGCATCAAAAGTAGTCAGGAAGCAATTACTGTGTTCCAACGAAAGACGATAGCAGGCAGACACACACGACATATCACTCTGACAACCAATGTCGAACCATGCAGAGATACAAAATGCAGAATGATCAGGTGACTTCTGAGACTCCATCATCTCAGTTTGCTCAAGTGCAGCAGTTGCAACATCAACAGATATCAAATGTTCCTGCAGCAATGGCTCCAACTGTTCAAAGAGAAATTCAGCCCACTGTTCAAGGGAATTCACAGTTGCAGAGTACTGGATCACAAGTAGCAGCAGCAGATCCACAGAAACGCCTCCAAGCAACATTACTGTTGGCTGCAGCCCTTCTTCAGAATATCCAACAGGGAAAAGGAACTTGATCATATAAAGAATTCTTTCTTTGACAACAATCTATCTGGTCTAAATGCCAATTGACCAAATTAGAGTTAAGATGATTTATGATGCAGTTCCATAGTTTGGCCATAGTCTTCCGGACAATGTGGTGGAATGTTTCAGTTAGCACCACTAATTATTTCACATTAATGTTGTTCTCTTAGTCATCTCCTTGCTGTTTTCGGCTTTGCTGTGTTCAATGATGATGCTTAGTTGATGTACTACAAGTTTTCTAATTTTCTTTAGTAATAAGGAAAGATAATTATTTATTTCCCTTTCTTATTATCAGAAGTCTATTGTTTTTTAGGATTTTTAGTACTTTTTGTGATTTTGGTGATTTTCGGCAAGAATTTAAGATTTTTTTAATTAGTTGCTTAATTTATTTGTTTTCCTTATTAAGTATGTCGTGATTAGAGTTTGAAGAATTTATTTAAAACATTGTGACCTCCTACAAGAGGCGGCTTTTGAATAAAATAACTTGTCGGTTTAGAGATTATTCTCTATTTTTTTTTTATCCTCAAAATCTTAAACTCTAAATCATAAATTCTAAATTTTGAATTCCAAAATTTAAACTATGATCCCTAAATCTTAAATCCTAAAGTTATGCTAAATTCTGAACTCTTAACTCATAAATCCTAAACTATAAACTTTAACCCTAATCTCAAAATCCTAAACCCTTAAATTTTAAACCTGAAAAACGTAAACCGTCAATTTTGAACTCTAAATCTTAAAAGTTATTCAATATATTTCTATCTTCTAAAAATCTGTTGGTGCTTCTTGTTTAACAATGAAGTAGATATACTAATAAATCTAATAACATTATTTATAACTTAACAAATGCGTTGTTTTTCTTGATATGAGCAGATTTCTTAAATACAAATAATTATTTTTACCTATTAATTGAATGGGGTGAGATGTCAATTTTAGGCTGGCACTTTACATTCGTGCTATACATGAGCACAAAAAAATGGTGTATATTAACACTTCATGGGGTTTTCAACTGTGGACCTTCTCTGATGTAGAATTGAATAACTGTGAATGCTATACATAGAAGTACGTAGACGAATCAGTATTTGATGCGTCTCTGCAGAGAATAGATCGAGCTTCGGTTACTGAGCGAGGTGGCTCAACATCTTTGTCCTGAAGTGAGTTTCCTTGCAATCTCTGCATCTGGGATGCAAAGGTGTCGTCTAATACCTGCCAAAACAACAAATATGATGTAATTCAACTACACATAAGGTTATGTTTGGCACGAGAGGATTTGTAAGGGAGAAGGCAAGTGGTTGAGACCGTTCCTCCCCTTTCCGACTCCACAAACCCTCCTGCCAATGATAGCCTAGGAGTCTTTGTGGATAAATAGAGGACCAGATACAATCATTAAGATGATGATGTGCAGATAAGCTAATGCTAAGGTAAAAAAGTCCAAAAGCAAGACGTGATCTACTTACCCCTAGAGCATAATAAGAACCGTTATACCACACTTGGTTTTCCTTCCTTCCCTCGAGAAATTTTAAAACAATCTGGTATAAAAAGAAAATGAAACTGCATCAGAATTTAGAAAACTTTAGTTAAATGGCTTCTCGGTAAAGTAATAATCACCTGTCCCATCCTATCCCAGAATCCACGGCAAGTTGCAATGAATATCCGACTAGTGAACACTTCATGTAAGTTGGAAATAGAGTCGATCAGTTGCAGACTAAGCATCTGCATTCTTTCACGAATATCAGTTTCTCCATCTTCCTCTTTCATGTCCTCCAGAATTCGTTTAAGTCTCGTGCTTCGATTATCTTGAATCTGAAAACAAAATTAAATCTTCTTTAATTTTTCTGAGTTTTTTTTTATTTTTTTCTTCACATTGCAGCTGCTTGATTTGCCAGACGAACAAATGGGTATCAAAATAGATCACTTTAAGGTTGTTCCAAGTACATATGCTAAAAAAGAGTAATTAACACAAAGTAACTGAATAGCTAGTATAGAGCTTACATTGCTAACAAGTTTCTCTACCGTAGCCTGCAAGTAGTTTTTGTATTTTGTTCGCAACACAACTGTAATCCCATTCATCTGCTCCCCAAAGAGTGACTTCTTATCCCCAGCTACAGGAAGATAGGATGCCCAAGACTTCAAGACGTCCTCCACTCTGCAATGTAAGATATCAAGAATTCTCTTGATTGTATTCATGAAAATTCCCAGCTGCCAAAAGAAAAAGGTTAGATATAAGACTACATTACGAATTGCCTGTGTTTGTATTTACCATTTAAGAGGCATCTTGCACACTCACTTACTTGATTGGGTACTGAGTACAGTGTTGTTGACTGTCTTCTTGTGAGCTTCTGGACCTGGATATTAAGCCTTTTCGGAATGCTATCTTTCAAAGGAGTTAAGATTTCATAATATTGCTTCTCCAGTGCTTTAATTATTGCTCTTTCCACATTGGCAACAGCCTTCAAAAAATGAACAAAGTAAACAGGAGGAATATAGTCTACAACATATGAACCAGGAAACTGGCATACATGGGAAATTGGGTAGATTAAGTAAAAACTCACATTTTCCAAAATCAATGAGTACTGAGGCCATCGATTAATCACCACTTCATACTCGATGAGAGCATTTTGTATTTTATCATACATTTCCTCAGCGAAGGGAGAGGTGGAATGATTTGTTGTTACTCCAGCCCATGGCACCTGTAACGGTAAATCCCAGTCAGAGGGAGAAGTTTCATCGTAGTTGTCCATTCTACAAACAATGTACATCTTTTAATCTAAATTATCCCCTATTTTATAAGTGGAATGGAACTTAAATGTACAAATGATTCCTAAAAAAATGACTTGATGAAAAACAAAATGCTGTTCCTTGCACGTCACTTTTGTTTCTCTAGACTTCGAATAATCTTATATTTATTGGGTACCTTCTCTGATTTGCAAAGCTCAAGTAAGTTAAGTTCCATGTCCTGGATCCAAACCACTACATAGTCGTGGAACAAACTCATTGAATCAACACCACCCTGCACTGGACTGGAAATAAAGGAATGCAGTGTATTAGGAAGAAAACAGAAATGAGAAATGTCATGGGAGTAAAATGATCTTTCTGTTGACGAATTCACTAATTCAGTATCCAACAGGTCATTGAAATTTTTTCACTTTGGAAAAAATGGAACACTATAGACCATTAGATCTTACATCGAAGAAAAAAAATCATGATTAGGTTGCGAACCTGATATTCCACAGCTCAAGGTTCCGCTCAAAGTCAGCAGTTGCAATCAGAAGTTCAATCACATGGGGAAGTGGGCCAGACGGAGGCCATGCAGAGAGGAAACCTCTAACTCTAATACACAACTCAGTGCTGTAAATACTAGCTGCAATATTTGATAAGTCAATTGAGCTGCAGATAAAAAAAAAATACATGTCAGGTTTTAAATGCTACAATCACAATAAGAAGTTCAAGGAATACATTGTCTGCTCATATCAGTGCCTCAATTTCCTAAATTTTGTAAATTCCAATTTAACAATGTGTATACTAGACAAGAAAATGACTACTTACTAAAAAGTATAAAAATTAAAATAGGTTTGATTCATAAACTTAGTGTGACTTATATTTTAACCAAATTAAAGAACAGATGTATTTATCAAGCCGATTGTGTGTCAGTACCTCAGAAATATCAAATTTCACTAAGTTGGTTCATCAGTTACAATCTGTTACTCATTTTTGTCAACTTTCTAAACCTGAACCCTTCATGCATACGCTTTTGACATCAGGAATATGTTGATATGACACTAGTACCTTGGAAATATGTGTTGGTTGTGGATTTTGATGTCTGCCTGAATTTCGTTTCCAATAGTTAAACACAGATTCTTCATCTTCAAATAAGCTGTTGAGGTGGTAATTGAGTCCATGAAACCTTCAGAGTTGCTGGATACAAACTCGTCGGTCTCAACCATATGCTTCCGACACCTCTTCTTTGCAGCTGTCTGTAAAGAACAGTTTTTTTGGCTTAGACTTTATTGTTAATAAATCATCAAAAACAAAGTGTAGAAGAAAGCACAGAAATCCACTAATATCTTATGGATAGAGTGGATGATGTCCCAACACTTCATTCCTCCTACTACTTAAGTGACTTGGCAGTCCTACTGGGCAGACAACTAGACAAGATCCTCGCATGACTAAGTTCTCACACAATATAATGCAAAATCTTGTCTATCTAGGATTCAGAAGACTCTACACCTACATTCTGTGACATAATACGTTGTCAATGATAACAGACATATAATGCATCTAAGAAGTACAAATATGCTTTTGGAAGCCGGTAAGAAAAATAGTATATGTAGCAATTAACTTGCCTGCAGATAGTTTCTCAGCATAATCTGGGAATCTTGAGATAGTATGTCATGAAGCAGGCAGTAAACTTGAACGGCAGGAGCTAAAGCTGGTGCCACCATCTCTTGCGTTGGACCAAATAAGTCTGCTATCCCAGTCGACGTATTTTCATCCAATGACTTATAGTTCTCAAAAGCAGTTGCCAATAGACTCTCGATTTGTGTTTCACATTCCAACAATATGCTTTTCTGCAAAAGAGAGAGTCCATTCAACAACAAATTCCCGAAATGATATAGTGATTCATGATCTATCCATTTTATACTCACTTTTGTGCTTTAATATTTCCATATGTTCCCGTCTATTTTGGGATAGAATGAATACATTTTCTATGAGATTCCTTGGTGTTTTGACTTTCAGGAAATATGCTCCAAGTGATGCAAAATCAGTAGAAAATGGATGTCTGATGCAAAAGAAGCACTTGAACGTTGGTAGCACGCTCCAGCGTGCCAAAATGGTCATTCTGGACCTGGGAGTTTCACACTTGCTGACATACTCGAGACAGGGAGGAAACCCATAGAAGTAATTATTGTGAAGGATAATGGACACACGTATATGTGCTAGAGGGTTTTTGAAATATTTTTTAGCTGAGTGGTGTATTTTGAGTTAAGAGTCTGTTGAGTCTTGTATATGGAATTTATTGCACTGAGAAGAATTTCAGAATTTCTGAAGTTAACGACTAAAAGGGGTGGGCCAACTTGGAATCCAGTAACTAAAAGGGGTGGGCCAACTTGAAATCCAGAAGAGAAGCAGATTGCTGGTTCCCTTCTAAACCTCTTCTGGGCACCTTACATGTCTCTTCTAGGAAAACTGCTATGGTGAGAAGAACTCAGGATTAGGCAATAAGTGATCAACAACATTGATTGCTGCAACTAAAGCGTCCACACTTCTTGAGTCTATAAAGTGTTGTGTTTATTTTGCTGTACATTAGGAATCTTCGTCAAGGGATTATCAGTTGTCCAACCTTACTTGTACCCTATGAATAAGTTTGTGAACCGTCATCAAGGCAAATTCTTATAATACCTTCGTTACTTTGTAATTACGCTTATCAATCTATAAAATTAATACTGCTTATCAAAAAAAATAAAAAAAAAGGGACACCTTGCGCATTCTGGAAGGCCTACCTCTTGCCTAGTCAGACTTTTCTCACTTTTAGCCTTTAAGATAGGTACAAGTAACTCTTTGACAAGCTCTAAGCAGTCTTCTGTTGGAGTTGCCATGTCCATGACGTGTGAAAGATATCTGTAAAAAAAAGGAAGGAGGAAAAAAATCATGATTAGAGAAGATAACAACACAAGCATTTAGCGAAGGAATAGCATGCATTCAAAAAAAATATACACTCTTAACAACCTCAGCTTGGTATATGTATCAGAAACTCCGTAATAGTCCGCAAATTCAGTCAACAACCATTTCCATGGTCCATGCAACCTTAAGTTCCGTGAATGGAAAAGCTGCCCTCGCATTGCAGCCTCGAGCAACAGATCATATGCTAGAGTCTCCACAACAGCTCCACTCTAATTATGCAACATGGTGAAACACAGAGTGAACACACTGGATATAAAGTAACAGTCTACATAAAATGCATCAGATGTCATCATGTTACTCTTCCCCATCTACCCCATGCATGGATGCACAAAGAAATAATTGTTTCAAGAAGGGAAAGGGCAGCTTAGAGAACATGGATCAGAGGAGGAAGATAACTTACAAAGAATGTGTTTTACCAAAGATTACTCCAAATTAATCACAACTTGCGTTTGATAAGAGAAGCAGTGATTCTGGGATTTCATTTCCTTGTTTGAACCATCTCAGACTGGACTCTTAAAATTGGATCAAAATTCACTAAGACATGTATGTAGCTGAACCAATCCAAGCTCGAAATATTGAAACTACTTTCAGCAAAAAGTTGGAAAGATATATACATAAAATGTAAAGAGTAATGTGTTTACGTATGTGTATCTTTATGGCTATAACAACAGAAAGTATCATTACCATCTGTGAATCAATCAATCAGTTTTAAATTCTATTTGATTTTCCCCAACTTCCTTAGTTACTTTTTTAATGCTATAAATTGGAAGAAATTGAAATTCAAGTTGCAGTAATGCATAGGAGATAAGATATGTTCTCTCGTAAGTCGAGACAAATTTTTTCGCAACCTTTATGTTATTAGTTTCATCACATGTGATTGTACTCCCAATGGACAGCTGAATCTTCCCAACACATTCTTGGTCATCATGGTACAATGGCCACCACCTGATTCTGTCACCCTGCAAAGTTTGGACAATCACATTGGATAAAAATTTCATGGTAGGAAGACAGGATTTTTATCTTCATAGAACGTAATACTCTTTAAATAAAGGAAGGATACATACAGGATTATCAGTCAATGAAGAAATTGAAATTGTAGCTCGACCTTGCACTGATTTCTTTGAATCTTGAACTTCTACCAAAACAGCATCTGCTTCACTCTCTGGAAAACTGAAAGCACGCGTATAAAGTAATAAGATATTCTCCACAATTCAAAGCAAAATGCTTATGTGAAAAATCAGGGGTAGAACCCCATCCCATTAAGGGGCATATTCGTAGTTTTACTTTGCTTGCTAAACAAAAGTATATCAAGTATAAAAGATTTTGTGTGTTTTTGGTTGCCATGTACTGATGCTGTTATAACCTGGATTCTGCCAACTTACTTTTCTACCTTCTTTTGAGTTTGTTTCCTTATGTGAATATTTTTGGAACTTCAAATCTATGCAAAAATGTAAGACTTACAATATATGGTAATTGCCACTTCCAGGGAGCAAACAGATAGCAGAACCTGGCTCAACTTGCGTATCTTCAGCTGCACTCTTCAATTGGAATAGACATGACAATGGCTCTGTAAAACAATGCACGATAATCATAATTTGCTCAAGAGAAGGTATAGATTTATAAGTTCATCATGTCCAGATGAATAACTCACACAATTGATATCAAGTACAAAAAAATACAATCAACATTGACTTTAGAGCATAAAATTCCTTTTAGCTTTGGTTTTTGATTCAGGATTTCAATAGATAAAGTGGACAATTCAACTTGTAATGGTCCAAATTAATAAAGCTTCCATTTCTTAAGTGGCAGTATAGATCAAGATTTGATACTATGAAGACAGACCTGCAGATCCCACAGAGAATGAGGATAACCTAAGAGAATTATTCATGCCAGTTTTCACTAGTGACGAAACATGTCGGATATACTCTTTGCCCACTTGCAAGTAGATTGCACTCTGCTGTGAGTATGTGCTTTTAAGTTTCCGTCTAGGTAGTACTCGAATTTTCTTCACTGAAATAATAGAACAAACAAATTTGAGTTAAATTATGTAAATCTCAATAATATTTGGGGTAGAAACTTCTTCATCAATAATTAGCAACTTTATTTGAATTTCTAATTGAATTCATGGAGGGCAAGTCGATATTACAACATGATGGTTTATGATATCTTAGGACAAATAACACAAAGGCTTTTAAAAAAAACTAAGCACATTTTCCAAGTACTTAACACTAAGCTTGTTGTACTTTCAATATCTAAATTCTTATGATTTAGCATAAAAGAGAGTGCTCACCTTCAACCCTAATCTTTCCAACGACCTTCTTTACCTTCAAAGGGAAAATTTGTCCAGCATTTTTATTAGTCCTCACTTCTGCTGGTTGCACACGTCTTGGTTGCAACAGAAAATTGTGTAGCCTCCAATGTCAAAGAACATGGGTTAGATCCCATTCAAAGTTGATGGTGTGATGAACTGTAAAAAAATGTCACAATTTTCTAGAGGTTGAGTCAAAAATCACATTCAAACAAGAATAAGAAATCCTACCCAAAGGCACTTCGAAGAACCAGGCATTCATCACGCAAGAACTCAGGTGCTTCATTGCAGCGTCTACTCCATGCATGCAGACATAGACGTATGCATGCATCATAGGCCACAAGAGTTTGCCACGCATTTTGACCACTACAACAATAAAATTTGATATTATATGAGATGGTACATAAACTACATATCAGACCTCAAAATATGCTAAAATACCAGCTAAATGGAGCATAAAAGAGGGAAAACACAATTAAGCACACATAGCAAGGGCTTATTTGCTAAAGGGAAACTACAGCCACACAATAGGAAAATTCCGTGACTGAAAAAAAATTCAGACTGCTGTTTCTTGTATAATTATATACAAGTTTATCATTCCTCAAGGAGTGGAAAGACAGAGTTTGAACTGGAAATAAACAACAGCATAACCAATTTTTAGAGTCAAGAATACTAAAATGCAGAACGCTGACCGCCACACCTGGTGCTATATTCCACTGAGTTTGCTTGCCAATAAGAGATCTTTTCTTCTTTTTCTTCTTTCATGGTCTTGCTTATGCTGCAGAAACAATGTCAAGATAATCTTGTTAGAATTTGTACCGCATAAATCAAATCGGAAAAAAAGAACAGGGCATGGAAAATTGAAGTTAACAACTTAAAAAATGAATTTATGACTAATTCAGCTAGGAATAGCAATACGTTTCACCAAGGTCAGTCCATTGCGTATGTTGCGAAGACCAATCAGCTAAACCTCCTTGACCACCATCAGAAGAAGTTTCTGGTTCTATTGACCCAGGAATCCCACCTCCATTGGGCTCAATTTCAGCTTCAACCCCAACACTCTTTCCTTCTTCATCAAACTCCATGATAGGAGGTGCACTAGGAGTCCCCAAATCCCCAACATCTTTAAGCACACGCTTTTCAGGAACGAATGCACTCTATAATCATCATCAATTTCAAACATCACAACTATAAAAACACAACCA
This sequence comes from Euonymus europaeus, assembly GCA_963580455.1. Classification (NCBI taxonomy): domain Eukaryota; kingdom Viridiplantae; phylum Streptophyta; class Magnoliopsida; order Celastrales; family Celastraceae; genus Euonymus; species Euonymus europaeus. The sequence continues at coordinate 4,049,963 of OY756964.1, forward strand.
GAACACCAATTTAAACCAGAACCTGATGAAACTTACAATTGCACTGCGCGGTTTAACTTTCTCTCGTGCAGAACCGCCACAACCTGAGGTCGTTGTTGAAATTGTATTCTTTAGGGCAACCTTTCGCATCCCCAATTCACCATCTGCTGTATATCTCCTGACGTCCTTCGGCAGCTCAATCTTTAGATCCTCCATCAACAACCCTCTATTCAATCTAGAATTAGGTTTTATACGCTCGACATTTGTCTTCTCTTCTTCTTCGCAGTCGTAGAAATCATCTGCATTCGTTCCTTCCAAAAAACTCTCATCCCCAGAGAACTCAGAAACAGAGCCAACACTCTCGGCATCCTCGTCTGCAAGAGGTGGAGTAGCCAATCTATGAGGAGTCAGCAATCCAGAGTGGAACTTCAGCGGAGGCAACACGTGTGGAGAGCTGAAAGGGCCGGCAATAGGGGACTTTGGGTATGGATCACGGGGTCGATTTTCCGAAAACGGAGATCGAACACGTTGTTCCTGGTTATCGGTGTCCCTTCCCTAAAAATCATCAAACAAAATCAGTGAAATTCGAAGAGCAGCAGCATCAATCAATCAAAATAGACTAACCTGCTTGATCCAGTTGAGAGCATTCTCGTCGAGACCTTCTGTAAACATGATGTTGTGTCGTTGCAGGGTTTAGGCGAGGTTGAAGACAGAAGAATGAAGCTTAAAGAATAAGATACGAGACTAGGGAGCGTATGTATAGTTATATACTGTTTGTCTGCTTTCAACATTATAACGGCTAGTTTTGATTTTGTTTCCTATAAAAGGAATAAGACGTGCGTGATACGATGCCGTTTTTTTTTTAATAATAAAATCTTATCATCCGTCTTGTTTGATGGAATTGATTTAAAAGTTAAAACAGTTTAAATATTCTGCTTAGTAAATATGCACTTTATAGGGTTTTGATTTAATTAAAGACGAATTAAAGAAAACTTACCAAATCAAACTCTAATTAATGATCATAATTACCGTTGATTAATATATGATCTGCAGTTGAAATAAATTGGGCTTGGTCAACTCTTCTTGTTTCGTTTATTACTGCTTAAATAATAAAAGTTTGACACAGATTATATTTGTTGCCATCCAATTTTCTTCCTTAATAAGTTTTCAATTCTCTGATTAAAAACGTGCATCAAATTTGTCTTTAATTAACCTCTTTTTCCCCTTCTGTTTGTCCGTCTCTGCATAGTAAAACTGAAGGAATACTGATGATTTTGTAATCAAATTTCCTTATAAGAGATCGGATCATGTAAAAAGAATAAAATTGATCACAGTTAAGAAGAAGAACGAATTAACATAACATTACTTCTAAACCACCCCATTACAATCCATCTGATCAACACTACCAGCTGTCCTTCTCTTAACATAAAAGCATACGCCTTCTAAGACCATGCAGCTTAACCCTAAAATTATGACTATTAAACTATATCCTAATCTATATAGATTCCTTGCATCTAAGATACTTAGACCTTTGTACACGTTGAACACACTTAGTACGATAACAACATATCCGGTGGAATGGTGGTAGAGATTCCAATACTTTCGGTACTTATTATCCTTCTTTGGCCGCAGAAATAGGGCCAAGATTTGAAGCACTCCGAGACAGAGGAGGGATATGCCTACATTCCTGTGGGTATCGAATTGTATTCCCTTAGATTTGTTACCCAGATAGAACCCAGTGGCTGCTCCACCAATACCACCAAGATAAGCTATAAGTTGACAACCTATGTGCAAGTAGAACCAAAGAGGGTTGGCAGATTTGAATATCTTCATATATCTCGCTATCATGGCTCCAACTGGCATTAGTATACCCCAAGTGACTGCATTCATGATGCCATGAAAATTCTTCATTCGGGATTTCGACGAAGTCCCTACTCCTCCCTTAGGGACAACAACTTGACCAGATAGGAAATCGATAGTCCCCATCGCTCTAACATTGTCTCCGCTAACTTTATGCATTCCAAGAGTGTCTTCGTTCACAGGACCATCTTGCCAAACTTGGTTAACTGTCGTCATGTTCTTAGGTAGAGCCAAAGTCGCATAAATTATGGCCTCATTGTTCGAAAACTCGGCACTGATCTTCGGCACGTCAAAACTCAAGGGACCTGGTTCCAATCTAGTACCGTAGCTAGAAATCGGTGATGTGTAAGCGTGGATGTGACCATGAGAGTCAACATATGCCACAAGTGCTTGACAACCTATCATTCCTCTTCCATTTGGGTTTATAGCCCACGCCACCCATTGGCTCGAATCGATCTCGACGTGTCTATAAGCCATGTCCACTGTACTAGTTTCTCTATCATAATTCCAGTGGATGTAAGAGTTGAGGACGGGTAGATCGTTGCAGGAGGCATAGGTTTTGGTGTTTTTGAAAGTATAGTTTCTGCATGATTGTGCAAAGCAGGAGGCGAAGGTGAGTGAAAACGAGAGCAATGAAAGCAAAAGGATTTTAAAAGTTGCCATGACGATTGAAGTTCAAGGTTTAGGAAAAATACTGTGGTGAGAAACTACTGAGACGTATATGTATTTATAATATAGCTGAATATGTTGTCCTAATGGGATTATGGGGTCAGATACAACTCCAATTATGAAAATGATTCATTGAAAGTCAGTCTACGACTTCCAGAATCCCAATAGTTAGTCCTTTTCCTAAACCCAATAGGAGAAGACTTTTTCAGTATTGTGGCTAAATATAACTTTTAGTCACCAAATTTTTACTTTAATTCATTTTCGTCCTTAAATTTTGTCAAATTTCATTCCTCAACTATGTTGTGATTGAGCACCTATTCAGCCCAACTAAAGTTTAAAATTTACTTGGGGCATAGTGATTCAAAAAAATTGTGATTTTTACCTTTTGCAGTTACTGCTAAACTGGTCATCTGAACTGCTGGGTACAAACAAGATCTCTTGTTTATTGCATTGTAGACATAATCAATGCAATAAGTAGAAATGTAGAATAGCCGCTTTCTTCCTGAAGAAAAGAAAAAAAGAGAAGTTGAAATAAGTCTATGAACAATATTCCAGGCTAAGCAAGCCCTCGCAAAAATAGAAAAAGAGCCCCTGTAGTACTGCTACATCCTCTAATATCAAAAGGCACATAAAAGATGAACCAAGAGAATCTGTTCACTCAACGGAGTTGTAGTGCAGAGATGCACAGACTCATTAACATTCATCCTAAATTGGTACGGGGAGTTAAACAATCTGATCTCCCATGAGGAGTTCTCCAAGATTCTGGGCACTCTTTTTGATTCCACCAAGGGTTTTGCAGTAAGGCAGACTGTAGTAGCTAAATGGAAGCTCAGTTTCAATAGAAGTCAATGAGTTAACTTTGGCAACTATGAGATCACCAGGTGCATATGTGTGCATATAGCTTTCTGGCAGATAATACCCAAAGCAGACATGGGCAAAGAGAACCAGAAACAGGAAAGCCCATAAGATTTTGACCATCCTACTTTTTTATGTCGTCAAGAACGTCATCTAATAAACCAGATCTCGGAAATAATGGCCAGTCTACAGATAAAAGGATCGCCAATGTCAGCTTCTTTGATTTGAATATTCCAACTCAGGTGCAAGAACCCAACAATTCCTAGAATTAAAAAAATAGAGTTACACCAAAGATAGCTAATAAAAGAAGAAAAAAAGCAATGATTCAACTGCCGAAACTACGAATCAGATCCTTGTTGCACACATGCAAAACAGAGATAAGATGGATTCAACGGAAAATTGACTTCCAAATTCGCTCAAGGTAACCTAGAAGAGAGAACAAATTTGAGATACAAAAAAACTCAAAGTCAAATTGTCTAACCAAATAAGACCACAAAATACAAAAACTCACAGTAACATACCTCAGTCCTCACACTATATATAAGAAGAGGAATCTATAGATTCAAGAACATCAAATGAGAAATTCAAAGAAGAGAAAGCTAATCAAACAAGATTAAGGAATACCTTGGGCATATATATAAAATTCATGATGTATCAATCAATGGCCAGCGACATAGATCGTCTCGGGCGGATCCCACACGGCTCGAATCCGTAGAAATGAAGCCCAGATGACTCCAACTGAGAGAATTTATTCCGGATTTTCCCAAAGGAACAAAACGCGAAAGCTACTCCTCTGCCCCTCTCTCTCTGCTGCTAAGCATATTGCGCGCAAGGTCGAGAAATGGACAACAAATGTGCTTTCTGGGTTTTCCAACTTCCTGTCTTCCTGTATTATTATTTTATTAATCCACTACCGTGATACCCAAGTCAGCATTGGATCTGACAAAGTCACGTGTAGAAAATAAAGCTGTGAGGGATCCATGTTGACTTTGATCCCCAATAATACGCCCGTCATTTTAATTAGCCATTAACAAATCCACTCCGTTCATTATTTTCTCGGACGATGGAGCATGGATGTGTGAGAACCCAATTTTAAAAAAATCAAAGTGTTTTTGGGGCAAGGGAGACTTAAAATGAAATCTCTCTTATTTTGAATAAAATCTCAATTATTCATGTGAGAATTCTATTTTATATTGTATATTTGTTATAATCTATTTGAATGATCGTAATTTAAGATAAGAGAGATCTCATGCTCAAATCATTACAGCGTCTCCCATCTCCAATTATTCTATTTAGAGCTCCTGTTAAGTTTGACCTATAGTTTTCTGTTATTTTCTTCAACAGGTCAAAACTAAAATTAATGTTCTCTCAACCGTGAATCAGTACAAAAAAATACATAAATTCCACTAATAAAAACGTCCTCATTGGAGTTTTATATGAGAACTTTTTTTTTATGACTTCATATTTTGTCAAATGCGTGATATTAAAATTAAATTAGGGTTTAGGATTTAAGTTTTTTTTTTAAGTTTAGATTTCAAGATTTATAAATGTTTAATCAGTTTAATTTCAAATATTTTAAATTTTATAAGTTTAAAAACAAAAAAAACGTCCTTACAACGTTTAAGCCTCTAAGGTTGGAAATTTTGAACTTAACTGTTATCTATATGGGCCGAAGAGCCATTCTATAGTTCCATATATGGATGTGGACCATGAGGTAGTTGCCGTTCGCAGGCCAAAGAATATGGCAAAAATGGGCTTTGAGCCAGTGATAGCCCAGCGCAGGCTACAATAGCTTCTGAATTGGGGAAGTTTTTGCTTTTCACTTGTTTACAATCTGACAAGTATCTTTTAAAATATGAGTCTCTGAATGCTTAAGTTGGTGCATTTCTTCAGGAGAATCATAAGAATCGAAAAATGCCATTCTTCACTAAGAGTCGCATATATTAAACATGCAATGTATTAGTCCTTCACACATGGTTTCTTACAGGAAATTACAGTAGACAAGGGACGAAGCAAGAGATGAAAGGGTGGTAGTTGGCCTGTGATAACTGACAACTGACAACGTACCAACGACTCAAAGGCCTAATGGAACTTGAGGTTAGTCAAGATATTGTTGTTGAAAGGATCAGCCAAATGATCCAGAAGGTTTTGGAATGGCCCGACTCCTGTAACAAGAGCTTGTATGAAAAAACCCACGATTGCCATCATAGCTAGTCTTCCATTCTTGATCTCCTTCACCTTGAAATCCCTCATAGACTTCTCATCTTTTCCTAACCCAAGAGGGTTAAAGAATGGTCCTCCAGGGTAAGCTGGATCGCCAGACCCGGCAAGACCCTTTTCCAATCCCAAGAAATACTGCTTACCCATAGAACCAGGATTGTACCAGTCTTGGAGTCTTCTGTGCTCTGCAAAACCACACAGTGCCATCTCAAACACAAACAGTGTGTACGGGTCTGCCCAGTAGGTGTATGTCCCAGCAGGAGGAATCACACCAGTTTTGAACCAAGGGAGGGCAGTTTCTGGAGGAATGAGTCCAAGCTTCCCTAAAATCTCAGGAGCAAGCGCACCAACTACACCTAACATTGCAGTTCTTCCATTGAAGACCTCACCATAGGCCAACCATCTTGGCTCAATGAACCCTCCAGTGCCTTCCGGGTCTGAGAGTCCTAGTGGGTCGAATCCATAGTCACCAGGGAGGCTGAAAAATCAAAATTTTCAACATCAAATTAATGCTAACTATTATTGGTCTGATGGTTAAGACAAAACTGATCTGGGTGCATAAGTTACCTGCCGTCCAGGTAAGAAAGGCTCTGTTTTGATGCAAACCACAGTTGTCTGTCTGCTCCTTGCTGCAAAATAGCATAACCAGAGTCTTTAATTAGTAAGTTATGCAATCGAATGTATTTTGAGCAAGAGAAACCCAAAAAGTGAGCTCGCTGAAATTAAGGACCTTGACTGGGGGAGTAGCAGCAGCCCTGACAACAATGGAAGAAGCTCTCCTTGATGACCCAATTGGAGACTGAATTGGTTTTGCTCCAAATATTTGTCTAGCAGCCTCCATTGTAGAGGTTAGAGGAGATGATACCAGAGCTTGAGTTGCCATTTCTTCTTCTTTGCTTCCCCTTGCTTTCGTACGAAAATGTGATACGGAGAACAGTGAAGAATTACGATGCTACTGCCTACAATAAACAAGGCAGGTAGTCTTGCAATCAATCCAGGCCACTACTTGAGGGCTTGAAATCCCTGGTGTATATGAGAGAGGGGTCCAAGTTTAAGATTAGGGTGTGATCTGGTTGTCCAACTGGGAGTGCACACGTGGCATGAATAACTAGATAAACGATATTGTATTACCTTTGATAATGCTGACACAACATCTCCTGTGCCAAATGGCAACATCTCGACCATACTACTTCGGAATTGCCTCCCATATATAAAAAGAAAAATCTAGTATCGTTAGAGTTCAGGAATCTTCTTCGAATTTTTATCTTAACATTTTTTATTTTTTATTATTTTTTTTTAAAAAAATAAATTTGTTAATTCCTTACGTGCATATTTGAAAGTAATTGATAGATTTGTGTGTAATTCTAATGTGGGCCTCGGTCCAGTCCATTACAGAACTAGAGCAGAATGGAACAAACTTAATTTGAGCCTTCAGGCGTCAATGCGTCATAAGACTCATAACCCTATTTTGGGCCTCGGTCCAGTATAGTATAGATTGACTATAAGGCCCTTAGTACTTCGGCTAAACCCAAACAAGGAATGGGCGATGTTTCGGGTTCTAACAATGTTAGAGAATGATCAATGGCTCCTCCTCAATCTTAGAATTAGAAGATGATTGAGCAGCAGCAGTAACAGAGAGGCCATTCTTAGCTTTTGAGATTGCCCTCATCGCTTTCGGGCCTGGCTTCCGAACCCTACGAGCCCACTTGCCTTCCTGGCCTCCCCTCCGATATTACCGCCATCGCTGCCGGCCTTTACCACTCTGTAGCAGGCACTTCCCTCGGCCGCCTCTGGGCCTCGCGTTCTTGCACCGAGGTAAAAGATCTCTCTGATATTCAACCAATCTTTCCACACTCAAAAAATCATTCAATCTCTTATCGATCTTTGGCATATCTCTGTCTTCCTTTCTGTGCATGCCAAGTGTTTGGTTCAGTGCTGTAGAATTGTGCTGTTAATGCACCTTTGCTCTATCATAAAGGATCCATTGTTTGCTGACAGGAGCCCTAGAATCAACGACAGGAAAACACTTTGGTTTTGAGTGCCAGTGGAAAACACTTCGGTTTTTGTCTTGGCTAAATTAGTGGTACCTTTTATTTTTATTTTTATTTTTATTTTTACTAGAGATGCTTTTGGGTCTATGAAGTTTTTTGAGGTTCCTACAACTTATAGTTGAAAAGGTCAGATTCATGACTGCAAATTGTGAATGTGCATGCTGCATTTGCACAGGAGCTGTGTCTGCAGCCCTTGGTGATGATGGCCTTTTGTGGGTTTCGGGAAAGTCTAAGAGGGGACAACTGGATTTTGGAAAAGACATCATCTTGAGGCTCTGGTACCTCCAGGGTTGAAGCCCTTGAAGGAGAGAACATAGCTAAGGTAGAGTTAAATATGAAGCATCAGGCAAGCTCCATATATGGTTATAATTTTGTTATATTTCTGCTTTGGTGTATCTATGGTTTCACTACCGTTTATTTTTCTATCTAGTCCAAGATGGACAGCAACAGATGGTAAATGCATCCATGAAAGGGTATTATGTCTGAAATTCTGTTAGTTATACCCCAGTTGAACTGGTTTATCTTCTAAAGTAGAAGATTACTGAGCATATTATATCACCATCTTTCTTTGACAGGCATCGTTTGATTGGGGGCATTGTCTTGCACAGACACAGGATGGAAAATTGTTATTCAGCTGATGGGAAGTCAGGGAGAATTGGGGAACACATGGAGACATCTCTCCTGGATAGGGCAGTAGACGGAACTAAAGATGGCCAAAATTTCTCAACTATTGTAGAAGTTGCTAAAATACAGGTTCTGGATGGAATTGAGGAGGAGGACATGCCAATAATCTGGGAACCTAGTTTGATTGAAGACCTATATAGAGATGAACTTATAGACGTGGTTGTGTGTGGGCTAGATCATTCTTTGAAATTTAACTGCAATTTCACTTATATGATATTTAATTTAAGATTCTCAATTCTAACTATTGAGAAAGCACGTATGATAGTGGAATTTTTTTGGCAATTTTGGATACAAAGTGAAGACTTAGCTCCAAATGAGCAGTTTGTTATCTCTCCTCTTGGTGTCAATGAGATTGATTAGGATTTTATCTAGTCACTTTAGGGGAGCAATGTTGAATTTTAAAAAATAGAAAATAAAAACGACGAGCTTGAATTTGTTAAAAAAGAACACATAGAGGGGCACAAGTGAAATTGCGTTAAACAAGAGGGGTCAATGTGAAAATAATTTTTTTAAGAACGGGGCAAGACTGTAACTGTGTAAAACAGAAAAAGTCCAAGGAGGAGAAAGACAGAACAAACGCAGAGACAGAGACAGAGTGCGAAAGAAAGGGAGGAGGAGATGCTGGACAATTCAACCACATCTGCTGCTGCGGCTGAACCAGTTACCAAGCGCTATGCGCCTCCCAATCAAAGGCAATCGCTCTTTCTCCCCGATCTATCGTTAACTTGTTCAAACCCTTAATGATGCGTTATACGAATTTCTTTTTGTTTTACTGAACGTTACAGAACTCGGTCTCTCAATAGGCGGAAATCATCAGGTTAGTGTCTTTATTAGTCTGAAATATGATCATATTAACTTTTAACACTGTTTTTTTTTTTTTTGCTGTGTTTATCCTTTAGAACTGCAGTGCGCTTTTTACACACTCTAAATTGTAGTTATTGTTGGAAATTTTCGTTTATTAGTTTTTTAATCAGCTAAAGCTATGGTTTTTGGGGATACTTGAAGTAGTTGGGAGGTATATGTCGATGGGATTAAAAGTGCACTTGGGAGTACTAAAAATTGGAGGGGAAGGGTAATGGGGGTGGCTTAACTACATTTGGTTTCCTCACCTTCAACATGTACTCCACTTACTTGGTGGGGACTGGAGGTGAAAGTGATCGCATTCCAATTATGTGCTTCAAATGCAAAATCATAATTTTTCCCCCCTCCCTTACCTTTCCAAAGATGGGCCAGCAGAAATTAGAAATTTCTTCTTTTATGCCTTTGCTGTTTTGTGTTGGGTTAGCTTAAAACCTTCTCGTTTCAGTTTTATTGGTCTCATTAACCTTTCCTCAGGAACTGGCTACTTTCTTATCATCATTGAAGGGCATGTTATGGCTGAAGAAGTTTTAATTTCTTCTGTCTCTTTTTCTAAGGCTAATTGATGCTCTCATGAGTGTGTGTTTCATTATGTATTTATACTTGCTTTTTAGAAGTTGTTATTATACTGACTTGTCATTGATCATGTAATTGAGTTACACTGTAATGTCCTTGAACTTGTCATGCAGATCTGATGCCTCTTGTGACCATAGTGAATTTTGAGCGCCGACACTGATTTTCATGTGTATATTGAAGTTTGATTAAAATTTTCAGATCAATTTGAAAGCTCTAACTTTTTTTTGTGGGATTGATGCAGAGAAGAATCAGTTTGCCACTTCAAGAAATATTCCTGCTGCAGAACATGGTGAGATGGGGAGCAGCATTCTCTTGAACGAGAACACTCATCCAGTGCTAATAGCTTTAGAAGGGTGTTCCCGCAGTCCAGCTTCTCATTTTTTGAATGAACGTATGTTTCCGCTACCTTTGCATGGATGCTTGTATTAAAGTATTATATTGATTTTTATGTTGTTCCATCTTTAGTGTTATTTTTTGAAAAGTACCATATGGCAATGACCTTAAATGGTTATTTTTTTTAAAAGGTACCATATAGCAATGACCTTAAACTGATATTTCAGATTGGATATCAACTAATTGATAATCTGGAAACGAATTGAATTTCTATGGTATTCCAGTATGCAGAACAAATTCTGTTGTATGTTCATGCAGTCTACTAATAATTGTACTGGAATCAGGATGTCCCTGCTACCCAAGGAAATATAAGTATATAAAATGACCTTGAGAGCTTGGATTTCTCGGAAATGTGAAGGTGTTTTAGTGGTTTCTTTACACCACCTTTGAGATGCAGAGTTCATTTTTGCAAACCTCATGGTAGAAAGTCATGACTGAGATTTTTTGTTCGAGAATTTCACGCACTGGTCTTTGCCTTTACGTTGTTTGTGCCATTCTGAATTTGTTATGCAGATTTTCTAAGTAAAATTAGCAACTTTATATAGAGAGTGATGGTATTGTGGCTAAAATTGTATTGGAATCAATTAAGTTAGATAGCCAAACTTATTAAGGTGTGAGGTTGCTAGTGTGTTTCTTGTGCTTTTCATTTTCTTTTCACAGTTATGTAGAATCTCTTGACACTGATATGTACTTTCTTAGTTTCTTGTTTCTCCTGCAAGAATATCTTTGCTTATTGCCCATCAAAACTGCCATGGAATTTGCCATCATAAAGCATTTGTTGGAAGATTAGTTTAAACTGTGTGCTTTGGTGGAGAATTGGACCATTTTTGCTATTTGAAGCTTGAGTTGGTCTGATGATTTTAAGGTCATACACATACAATTTTTTGTCGGGACCGTCGGGTAATTACCATTTTATGCATTTTTATGTGCAGGTTGGGCAGCTGCAATGAATTTCTATAATGATACGACCATAGATTTATCTGGTGAGTGGTGCATGGAGCCTGGAGTTTTATTATTTTGTGACTGCTTAACTGGTCTGGAAGTTGGTGTTTGGAATTTAATTTGAGAATGACTGTTTGGTTTTGAAAAACTTATTTATTATCATCTATATTTGTGTTTCTTCTGTCTCGGCACTATGAAATCTCTATCATCGTAAAAGAAGTAGCATTCTTAGAAATTTCAGAATCATGTACTTCCTTGCATATAAGGTGCTAGAGCCTTTGGAAAAGGTGATAAACCCAATGACCCAATTCATTGAAGAATTGGAATGCTATCTAGTATTTGGAAGGAGGATGATCTGTAATTTACGTTTTGCTTTTTTACTCAAAAATAAAGCTTTTTGGACCTTATTAGGTATCTGCCTTTGAATGGATATATTGATGTCTACTCATAGATAACATAATTATAGAAGAAAAATGTTAAAAAGTTAAAAGAAGGGATAAGAGTCGGTTTTAAATGGTCCTGCGTTGAGTACTTGAGTCCTCTTGTGGATAGGTATCAGCTCGGAGTTGGTCTGATATCTCTAGAGGGCAGCTTAGTTCATACCAACCAACCAGTTTGTGCCTTTATATGCCTCTTCTGTGCTGACTTATGTTACCTTCACAATCTTTTACTTTCAGTTATTACCTTGGAATTTTATGTAGCCTATTTGGAAACTTAGAGCTGTTTGTATATTAGGTTACTGACTTTTTGGAACAGCATCCCATGCAGCCATGCATGTAATTTTTTCTCAGTGGGTGATGCGAACCTGTCTGTGCTAGTCAAGTTGGATGTTACAGGCTGATAACTTGTTGCTTCATCGGGTTGGAGTTAAATTAGGAAAATAATAGTCGTGGTTGTATAATTATTAATAATGTTGGAAGGGGAATAGGTTTTAATAAATTTGATGGCGCAGAGCATGCTAGTGGCGACAGAATTGGGGCTTAAGGGAACTTCCTAAAGATTCTTTGACCAAAGCTGTAACTATTGTTTCCCGTACTATTGTCACCAACTGGTCCTGTCAAATCTGATTGTTTCTAGGTGCTGATTACCAAATTGGGAATTCGTCAATTTGGAGCTCAGTGTCTCATTGATATTCATGACCTACTTTATTGCTTATTGCTGCCTTGTTGTGCCAGAGTTTTTTGTTTCTTTCTATCTGAACACAAGAAATAAGTGAAGAAACTTGAATATCTTGGATGTAAATTTTTTCCTGCTCAAAATGTTTGAGCTCAAATTGACTATTAACTGCCCCCATTTACAGTTGCTTGTCTAAAATATTTGTGCCTTTAAATGTTTAAAATTACTGATTAGCTTGTGTGTTCAGAGAGGCCAGTTATGTACTCTGGAAGTAGCGCATCAGCATGGGGGAACTTCAGACTTCCTCACCAGGTATACATGATACTTTTTTTGCCCCTCTTTCTCTCTCACTGTTCCTCTCCCACTCTATTTCTCTCTCTTTATTTTGGATTTGTTGTCTTCAGCTCATGTCTCAAGCAAATAGTGCTGTAGCTTCTTCTGGCTTGCAGATGGACTTCTTGACTGAACTACGCCGTGCCATGGCCAAAGCTAATGCTTCTGACAACTGACTTTTCCATAAACTTTGCAAAATCAACTTACATTTGCCTCATGGTTAAAGTACCTTTTTAAACTCTTGTGCTTTGTTTTAAGGCCAGATGTAATTTATTTTGTGTGAAGTAGAATCAGAAATCTCATATCGCAGTGTGAATTCAGGTCTGACTTCTGCTTATTTTGAAGCAAGAAGATATTTTAAGTCCATTAATGTCAACTTCTATTGTTTGTATGATTGTATCTCAGATGATAAATCCCCGTATTCAGACCAGCAGTATGTTATCATGTCAAAAAATTTGATACAATGGTTTAGTATGTTACAACATAGAGTCGATCTGCTTATTCTTTCCAAACTGGGATGATCCCTTGAGCTGCCAAACGCTTTTCAACCCAGAAAACAACTAGTTGTGGGGTGATTTTCTTCTCATCAATGAGGAAGGGCTCAACTGTGCTTGCTTCCGAGCCATAGGAGGATAGGGAAAACCCTTTGGGACCTGCTTAGGGAGAAGAAAACAGACCTCAACTCTCTGTAAGTTGCAATAGGAGAACAAATTTACAGTTTGAAAGCAAGTTAAAACCATTACCTGTGAGACCTCCACTAGGAAAGAATGCCCAAAATGAATAGGAATTGCCATTCTTTAGAAAGGAACCGTCCAACTGTTATTTTGAAGGGGAAAATCAGAAACAAGAACTGGAATTCAGTAAAACAGATTAGAAAACACTATTGGGTTGGGGATTAAGAAGGAATTAGCTACATGTTAACTAAATGCTGTAAATGAGAAGTAGCAGACTGACCCTGTTTTCTTGGAAAGATAGCTCTAATTCAGAAATGTCATCTTGAGCTTCAAGAATTGCTCTTAGTGCAGGAATTATATCTTCCTCCATCATCTGCGGCAGCGGCTTAGCAGGAGCTTTTGCAGCTGGTTTAGGCTTTGGTGGTGGAGCCTTCTTTTCAGCAGCCTTCACCTCCTTTTTGTCAGCAGTATCAGCCTCAACTATTAAAACAAACAACAGTACTTTCATCATCGTCGCCTTTATCCCAAAAGTTTGGGGTCAGCTACTTGAATTTTGAGAAAATCAACGTACGCGTATTCGTTTTCTCCATTCTTTTACATCATGAATCCTACATTCAATGGCTTATTATTCAGTAGCTGTAGAAACTAACCAGTAGAAGTAGATGATTCTTGCACTGCACAGCAGGTGATACTTCTCCGGGTTGCTACCAACTTGCCAAGCATCTGCTGTGTATGTCCTGGGCATAAGATTAATGAATGAAAACATACCGAAGGTAGCTTCAACTGGGAGGAAGTTGACGATGTTTTTCCAGCATTCGGACTGAAATATGAAGACAGTCTGCGAAAGCTTGAAACTCCTACTGCTCCACCTTCCACTGCTGCCATCTTATTATCAGATCCAGATGGTAAGAAGCAAACAATTTCTGATTTTAATTCTTGCTTTCTGATTATTTCGTTATTAAACACTAGATATTTATTTTCTCGTACTCGTTATTTTATCTAATCACAACGAGAAAGGTATCGAATAATGCTAGAAAATTGGAGGGGAGGGGAGGCAGGTGGAGGGAGCGATTTTCTGATCCACAAAACCTATGATTTAATGTATACCACTGGTTATTTACATTTTCCTTTCGTCCTTTTCGTTGGACCTTATTTGATATTTTTCATGACAAAAAAACAAAAATTGAATATTCAAAAAAAGAAGAAGAAAGACACTGGTCCTACCTTATGGTCCTCGACTTCACCAATATTAACATTTATTTTTAAATTTCCCAGTTATCCTCTTTGAAAATCACCATAAGAAAGAGAAAAAAAAATAACAAAAAATAATTTTACACAAATTGTTTCGGCAATCGGCATTCCAGAGGGAGCTGGGCACATGAACAAGGATTTTATGAGACCGAGCATGCAAAGCGGTGGCAACAAATAGGTTTTGGGTCCGACAATATTAATATTTACAAAATATTTGTATAAAAGTAGTTGGATTGGTTTGAATTTTCACATATTTAATTGATAATATTTGAATTGGTTTAAATTGGATAATAATCTAATTAAGATTAAGAACCTTATAAGTATATGGATAAAATTTGTGTGTTTGAAGGCAAATTCGATTTTAAACAAATTTTTTTGTTGGCTATTAATTATTAGTTGTGTATTTAGTTGGACAATATGGGCTGAGCCCAGGCCCGTTGTGTGGACTAATAGAACGGAAAGCTTGCACAGTAACACAGGCCAGCGAGGCATGCTCGTTAGTCTTTACTCTAGTCTCTAGAGTCGAGCACTTGGGCTGTATTGGCCCGCAGTGTATATTACTATATTGTAGACTACTAGAGCGACTCGGCCTGGATTATACGGGCCAACAGGTGTATTGTTCGGCTCAGCCCGCCCACTTATTTGAGCCCTTAATTTGAACGAAGCCCGGCCCTCCAAACAGCATAGTAATGGAAGTGTACACGTGGGTTACAGTAATTGGCCAAAAGTATAACGGAAAAAAAAAAGGCTAGCATTCATTCATTCCTTCCTGCTTTGTGGAATCCGAAATTAGTGGAGGACAAAATAACAGTCGACATATGACGTGGCACGCATCGATCCATCCATCAACGACCAATCCTAGTTCCCCAAAATCGAATGCTCCTTAACAAATCAAAACAGATTAATTAAAAAATTAAATAATAGCTAATCCTAACATTTCCATTGTTCCATTGTTGAAAGAATCACTAATTTATTTTAATCCGTTGATGGCTATCTATTTATTTATTTATTTATATTTATTTTTAATGTGAAGGATGCTTTCCTTGTATAAACGTGGACTCTGATTATCAGTCGATCAAAGAGTGAAAACACTTTTGTCTGAGCAGGAGGAGAGGCAGGAGAGGAAGAAGATGGAGGTAGGATTTTTGGGGCTCGGGATAATGGGAAAGGCTATGTCCATGAATCTACTTAAGAATGGCTTCAAGGTCACTGTTTGGAACAGGACGCTCTCTAAGGTACTCCCAGTCATTTCTAGTTGTAGTATCAAGTATGGTTAATTCGTCTTTTTTATTTTGGTTGATTTTATGCATGTATTTCCTAGAATCATCTCGAGAATCTACAGACCAATATAATTCTATACTTTTCTTTTCTTTTTTCTCTTTGTTTCGATTTCTCACAGATTTTTAGAGCTTAAGTACAGATTAGTTCATTAAGCTGTTGAGATTTGGAGGCCTTGATATCAGTTGGTTTTAGTTTCAGTGAAATTCGTGTTGTGTCTTGTGTTAAGTAGTTTGAAATTTAACTCTTAAGGATTTCTGTTTTGCTATTTTGATTGTCAGTGTGAAGAACTGGTGGAGTTTGGGGCCACAATTGGAGATTCCCCTGCAGCTGTAGTCAAAAAGTGCCAGATTACGATTGCAATTTTATCTGATCCTTCAGCTGCTCTTTCTGTCAGTATTTCTACTACAGTCCTTTTTCTTTACACAAATGAATTTTCCTTCTTAAAGTTTTCGTTGTTTGTGGTGATCACTTAGGTGGTTTTTGACAAAGATGGGGTTCTTGAGCAAATCAACAGTGGAAAAGGGTATATTGACATGTCAACGGTGGATGGTGATACTTCCTCAAAGATTTACAAGGTTCGTACTGCCACTTGCTGCTCATTCATTTATTTTCAGCTCGTCTTTGTAACTTCGTTCATTTCAGCAATGGTCTTGTAACTCTAATCATTGAATACGTAGTCTTGTTTCAGAGTTGGTGTTTTTGATGCTTTAGAAATTAGCAATTCAGGATTAATGTCACGTATATAACCATAGTTCTAAAAACTGGCGCGATTGTGCATGCAACGCATTTAAAACACATGTATAATGAAGAATTAGCTCAAACGCGTGCACTTACCGTTGCTTAGAGGAGTAGAGAAATTTACATTTACAGATATGTCAAGCAAGCAGCTTATAAATTTGTAATCTTTCTTGAATGGTATGTTCTTTTGTTCGTTATTAATAAAATTTGCAGATGCTTAGCATCTTTATATTGCATATTTGATTTTGTGATAAACATAAACTGGAGCCAGCTTTATATATTTTATCAAACTAAGGTTTACAGCTGGTATCTACAGGCAATTACAGCCAAGGGCGGTTCTTTCCTTGAAGCTCCAGTATCAGGCAGTAAAAAACCTGCAGAAGATGGTCAACTAGTAATTCTTGCTGCTGGTGATGAGGTAGATTGATATTTTGCTTAATACTTTCTGTTTTTCTTAAATTAATTTTAGTTCATTACATTGCATGCTTTTATGTCCTAAATCCTAATACATTGAATAACTTGTCTAGATAATGGATGTTGTAAAGTTGGCAAAACTCAGTCTACTGGCTGCTTTATTTGCATACATGGATGATCAATTTGTTCGCGATTGCAATGACATCATTTCTTATGGTGTCTTCCAAAAAATCATGACATTCTGTTCGACATTGAGTTAGAGGGGATTGGGGAATGGGGATATAACTAACATGAAGAAACCCAATATAGGCATTCTGACATTCATTTGAAATGTTTCACTAGCATAATGCCATGTCCTTTGGCTGTCAAATGATATTCAAGAGATGATACTTATTACTTAATGAAAGTAAAAAAGTCGTATAAAACCTCAACGAAGTATACAGTCTACACTGCTTCTTCCTTTTTTCTCCTTTTTAACTTCATATATATGTCTGGTAGGTAAAGGCAGAAAACCCAATATAGATTTTCGAATCTGTTAGTAATTACAATGACTTCAGTCTCACTGATAGATGGATAATTCGGCAAAGTAGTGTCTATCTCGTTGGTTCCCAGGGCTTTCGTCGAATGGCTGTTTCTTTCTCATGGAATATGTGAATAATTCACTTGTTTTTTCTCATGATCCAAACAAAACGGGGAAGAATAAAGCTGGGACAGAGGGGTTTGTGGCATAATTATCTGAAAACCTTTGTGCCACTGCTAGCTCTAGAGTTGTATGTAATATGATGATGTTAGGTTAATAATCGCGTCATTTGCATGATGAACTCCTGAAATTCCTAATTTATCTTTCCCAGGGAATAGGCTACCCCAACAACAACACATGCACACACACCCCTTTTTATCTCTGTAACCGTATAGATGCAACTTGCGGGATTACTTTTCCCATTGTAAATCATTGTTGCTTGGTAAAATGTAGGCGTTGTATGAAGAAGCAATCCCTGCTTTCGACGTCTTGGGAAAGAAGTCTTTCTTCTTGGGTCATGTTGGAAATGGAGCAAAAATGAAACTTGTTGTCAACATGATAATGGGCAGGTAATTTTTGTTTTGATGGGGATGATCTAATTAATGATGTTTTTTCTAAAATCAAAACCAATAAAATGTAAGCCAAGCATATTATTAATAAAACGCGTGTATAGATAATCAATGATTGATTGTTTTTGTAATAACATGGGCCTTTTCTGTCGTCGGGATTACATGATTTGTCTGCTTAGCAGTGGAAGTTAAAAAGTTTCCCCTGAGATATCAGCTTTAGCAATCAACAATTCAACATTGCTGAAATCCTTACCCATCATGCTACTTAAATCATATCCGTCATACTAATCTTTTGCCATTTAAAGTATAACCAATCACCAAAAAATTTGATCTTTTCTTGGTTGCTATGAATTGCAGAGAATTTCATAAAATTTTAATTTCAGGATTTCTAAAGGTAATCAACCAGAACAGTCTTGTTACTCTTGTACCATGGACCCTTAATTCACCTACAACGAAATGTTTAAAATACACTCAGTGTAGGATAATTTATGATTTTGACATTATAAACTTTCCTCCGCTTATATTCTGGCATATTTGTGCACTTAAATGGAATATATTGGTTATGGTTACTTGTGCTTTGCAGTATGATGAATGCGTTCTCTGAAGGACTTGTACTAGCTGAAAGGAGTGGACTGAATCCTCATGCTCTTCTTGATGTACTGGTAAGCCATTGAGAATTTTTTGTGTCAACTTCTATTTGGTTTTTAGGGCAACTGTTCATGCCCCCGCAACTTGGCAGGATCTAGGTGGAATTGCTAATCCAATGTTCAGGCTAAAAGGACCCACTATGATCCAGAATAATTATTCCCCAGCATTTCCTCTAAAACATCAGCAGAAGGACATGAGATTGGCTCTTGCTCTGGGGGATGAAAATGCTGTGTCAATGCCCGTAGCAGCTGCAGCCAATGAGGTTATATTCTCTTAATCTTAGTTGACTGTCTCCAGACATTAAAAGGTGGTAGCAATACTTTTGAGTTGGATAGCCGTGTTACTTAATGGTATATTAATCATTGGAATTTACACCAGTAATTGGGTTTACTTGAGGCACAAAATTGGTGAACTGAGTATGGGATTTACCTTCGATTCGTAATTCTCGTTGTACAGAGCTGACATATAGACAGATGGGACGGTTCTGATATTTTCATGTCGAAGAAGGTAGTCCAGTCTGTGTGGTGCAATGAGAATGTGGTCGAGTTTAAGTCTATTCAACATTCATTAAAAACTATTGGACTCATTGGTGGAAAAGGGTTCATGTCAATAAGGTTGCTCTGATTGCAATTTAGAAAGTATTCTGTTTCTTATAAAAGTTAGATTTGAGCATCACATGTCAAAGGAAGCTTGTGTGTAATTGCACTGAAACATGATTTTTCTTACAATTCCTGTAGGCATTCAAGAAGGCTAGGAGCATGGAGCTAGGTGACCTAGACTTCTCAGCTGTTCATGAAATTGTGAAGATTCACAAGAGTTCATCTTGATACCACACTTTTAATAGCTTAAAGCACAAAGGTGAGATCAGGCTTGCTTGTGAATTCCTTAAGAGGTAGCTCTGTGCACAAGAGAAAATGTAATATGACTATAGCTAAACCTTTGGCATATGGTACATTCTGGAACATTAGCTAATTTGCTTCTGTTTGGTGAAATGACGAGCAACTGATTTTGGATTCCTGAATTAGGTATTAAGGGAACACAATATTTGGCTCGAAAATCGAGATACACGTCACTAAGTTTAACTTAAGAGTGGCTATTGCAACCTATTATAGATGAAACAATAATCCTTTTGATGCACTTTTTTTGTTTTGATGAAAGCAGACCTTGCCAGAAAAGCAAGGAAAGACCACTAGCATAAATAAAAGAGTTCAACTACAAAGCTTACAAGAAACTGAAAGTAAGGACAGCAAACTCAAACCAGAAGAAGAAACTAAAGCTTGATGGAAAGCAAGCTTAGCTAATTCATGTGCCTGGGAGTTAAGGTTTCTTGGGATCCATTCCCAAGAAACAAGCAGATTGTTAACAGAAATAAACTGTAAAATGTCATAGAAAATAGAAGATAATGTCCAACTAGGTGCCATCAAAGCATCCTTCAAGCTTGAAATGCATATTAGACTGTCTGACCGAAGAGTCACAGCAGACCAAACTCTGAGTTGCAGCAAGCTTTAAAGCATAAAATACAGCCAACAACTCTCCTTCTTCTGCAGAAGAAGCCAAACCAGCCAAGGACCGATCGAAATTTTTAAGTAAGGCTTACTTTTATCCCGTTCAAAATTGTCTGCCATAACAGCAATATTGACAAGTTTATAAAAAGAATTTGTCTGGATAAAAAACTATCTACTTGCAAAACTACTCAATTAGATCCACAATAGTCCGATCGCGTTTGACATATTGGTTCTCTTAGTGTGCTAATGCACGACCAAAGCATGAACAGTACAACATATATTGCTCGGAAGGGCATCTCACTATAACTGAGAACACACAGTTAAACAAATAACGCGGAACTGAAGCGTTAAAGAGTCGGAACTAAACCAACGTTCCAGTCTGTTTGTCTCTAGAAAATCCAGAATCTGGAATCCACCAGAACGCACCGAAGACAGTAAACTAAAGTTTATTTAATGACAGTCATGACAGTTGTTTCTAACAAGAAAGAAACTAGGAAACTTGTCCCCTACTTAAGAACCTAGCTTGCTTCTTTACTACGTTTGATACAACTGAACAAAATAGGCTTCACTGTTCAAAAGGAATTCAACATAACTTCAGCAAATAGCACAACTATTTTATTAATCCTCTAGGAATGAATTTACATCCAACTAATTACACAAACCTTTTAACTTCACGGAAAATAAAGTCGAATACAATCAAATCAATCCTAGTCTCACCACTAGCAATATGGAACAAAAACGAAGACCCAAGAACAAAAACAGCACCCCGTACAGGAAAGGGTGTTAAGAAAGAATGTATTATCTCGTCTTCTGTTGGTAATGTAGTATGTACATCACTAAAAAAAAATATTTTGCCTATCACCACAAGTGGATTGCCAAGTATGCATGCTCCGTCTGAACAATTCTATTCCTCAGAAAACAGAGTTGTGACATAGTACAAGGTAAAAAGTACGTGAACCAAAAACTCGATTCGCTCTCTATATTTATCTTCTAATGCTGTACAACATCTATTAATTAAATTTCCCAAGTACAGCAACGGCCAAAAAACTTAAACGGTCATTAGCCTCTGCTTTTTAAAAAGATGCACGCATTGCATTCATAGGCTTCTATTCAAAAGTAAAATTAGTACCGCTGAACAAGCTCCAGATTGTAAAAACAGACTATTGCTTAGCAGCACGAGTACCTGAGACACAACAGATTAAGTTTATTCGGTCAATAAATCATGATATCATAGAATTGTGAATGGGAATTCAATACTTAAAAGACCAATGTGCACATGACATGCATAAAACAATTTATACATCCAATCTTAAGCCCACTTACAGAATGCTGCATTCAAAATAGTTATTTTACATCGAAAATTATGTAATTATCGTGATTTGCAACTGATGCTGGCATGCTGCCTCTTCTGAATGTAAAAAGAGTTTCCAAACCACTCTCTTTCCATAATTGGGGTACAAGGCATGGCCATGCAGCTCTTAAATGGGGGTTGAGAATTTTTTTTCTGTTGTATTGGTTTTATTGACTTCCCCATTTGGCTCGAGTATAATCAATCTTTTGCTTACTATTTCAAGTTCTAAGTATCCACACAATATGATTTATTGCATTCGTGAAATTACCAGATATTATGAACACGCCAAATTAAGAAAGGTCGGTTTCCCTGAAAAAATACTTTTTCAACTGAAAACTCTAATAAGCCTCAAAGATCTTAATTCATTCTCCATGAATATCAATAAAACTAGAAATTTCAACTTTTGCAGAAGTCTAATGTTCCACAAGTAGGAAACATAAACCATGAAAAAGTGGGTATGCTAATAGAACAGCTTTCTGCCTAAGAGAAACTACTTGACCCCATTACCAAGGTTGTATATGTGTAAATGCTAAATCCAAGGTATGACATGCAAGGCCTGTTTTTTATCTATTTTTATCACTGCGAACTTTTCCTAAATGATGAAAGGAGTCATTTCGTATCCTTGAAGTTGATGGAGGAAGTACAACACATCCTCCAATCAATGAGTTCGGGGGTCCTGCAGTAGAACATCTACAGCCTAACTACTGCAGGGCTTGCATTGGCTCAATTTGAGCCATCAGATGACTTTTAAAAGATACCAAAAAATGATAAATGCAAAGTATTTGGTGTAATTTTTTTTGTAGGTGAAAACGTTAAACCCATTGAGAAATCATAACAAGTCAAATAGGTGTTTGATCCAACGGTACAAAATGTTTCATATCAGATATTTGTATCAATCTTTTCAACAAAATTAGTTTTTTTCCAAAAAAAAAAAGTTGATGATGTATACACCAATAGCATTTATCATTTTTTGGTATCTTTTAAAAACCATTTGATGGCTTAAATTGAGCCAATGCAAGCCCTCCAGTATATGTTCTACTGCCCCCGAACCACCAATCAACACTACAACACATTTACCAAATAGCATAAGCTAAATAAGAAAAGTCCCATTGGGGATACCATTTTGACATCCATGCTAGTAGGGGTGTCCAAATCTGATCCGCAATAGAGGAACCGATCCAAACCATGGTTATTTAGTTTTCGGTTAACAGTTTCAGATTCGGTTATGAATTTAGATTTTTTCCAAATTCAGTATCAGAATTAATTAACCGAAAAAAAAAATTATGTTTTATATATTTAGTTATTCAAATAACTAAGGCCCCACCAAAACCTAAGATTTAGGTCCAAATACAATTTCCAATTTCTAATTTCTCCATTAGGGCTTGAAATAGTATCTCTCCTCATTTTCCTTCCACACTATTCCAACTACCTCGTTCTACCAATGCAGATCCACAATACTCTAGGACCTATACCCTGCAGTGAGAGAGAAGAAGTCGATACAATTTGGACATTTCATAACCAAATCAAATTGGACATTTCAGTTTCAGTTAAAAACCGAATGGACGCCCCTACATGCCAGTACCTTAAAAACTCAACCACCAACCAAAGCTAAGATCCATTCTGGCCTAAAACTGCAACATAGTTGTCTCCAATTTGTCGAATGTTTCACTATACCAACATAATGCCCCAAGTTTTAATCACAGCCGCAAATCCTAACCAACAAGAATTTCACTAGTATATCTTTCAAAATCTATAGCCCATGCCATTGAAATAAATGCAAAGATGTTTATAATCTCATGCATGAAGAAATAATATCAACAGTCATATTTACCTGTACATTTCGACTGGGTTTCATGATTCTTTAAAGAACGACCCTTTTCCATATATGGTGCAATTAATGAATCCAATTTCATTAACCAGAGTGCAAATGCAGATGATGTTTGAGGCATACTAGGAAAACATGCAATAATTTCTCGCATTAGAGTATCTGAGCCTTCAGCAACATGACATTCATATAGCCAATCCTCCTTAATTGCAGCAGCAAAATCAGTGACAACCTGCAAGAGTGAATGAAGATGTATTCCTCGGGTTATGACAAGATCCATGATTTGCCTAAGAAAAAAAAGAGAATAATAGTGATACTGCTAAAAATAGCAAGGACAATATCTAATAGAAAAAGAAAAAACCTGCAAAAGCTCCACCAAAGAAGATGTGCGCCTGAGGCGATTGACCCATAACCTATGAGCCGACTTTGTCCAAGCACCCACCATGGCATCTTCCGGTATGACTGACTGCAGATAAAATGAAGGTATATTAATCAAAACACTTTATATCACTGGTGTATGCAGTACACTAGTACTTAAAAAAACATGTGTAAATTCAAGAGTCGCAAAACACCCTCTAGCAAGGCAAATCAAAAGTCTTCGATTAAAGTCCTTAAAATCTTCTTCAAGCCTGTAAGAGCCAACTAACTCAAGCCCATCTCGCCATTTACCCTATCTATGCCCTTGACCCCAAAACAAACATCTTTGTCTGTTATCAACGGCATCAGCAAGTTTAACCCTGCAGCATTTTTCTTTTCCTTCTAGCTACTTCTTATCCAGGCCATTGAAAGAATCTCTTCACATACAAGAGAAAGGTTTAAACCTGCAGCATCTCAACATTTACCCTATCCAGGCCATTGAAAGAGTCTCTCCGTATAAAAGAGTAATGTGGTGAACATTAGCACTCACTGGCCCTTCAATGCTAGTGAGAGCATAGTATGAGCAAAGTACACTGGCCATTTCAACTTTTTCAAACTTTTAACTGCATTAAAGATGCTGTAAATGCCATCTTTGTATATATTCACGCATGTTTACTTTTACAAAAGAAAAATGTGACACAACTGTTTCTCGTGCCTTAGTATACATACACAAGAGAGTCAAATAGCCAGACAAACATAAATATGAAGCCAAATAAAAAAGCCGCAAATGCAAGCACAAGCAAGTAATTGAAAGTAAAAGAGATGCATAGAGCCTTACAAAGATAACAGAGACATGACACCATACCTCAATTGTGTGAACTGCAGCTTTCAACGTTTGCAGCTGGGACGACAGGACCTTATGCTTCAGGAACATATCACTGTAACCTTCCTCCCTACAAGTCGCCGCATGGGAGGCATATCGTTTTTCTAGGTCAACGTCGAGTTCAAACGTGGTATGGCAATTCTTACAATGCTTCTCATATCTCCAGTACAGATCATGACAAGTTTTGCACTTATTGAGCGAATCAATATAAGACCTTTTGCCATATTTCACTGCATTAAGTTCCAAGTAAAAATGTTTCCAAATCCAAGAATCAAATTCTTGTAGACGACTCCATTTCCGGCTATGATCTTCCCCCTTCTTCCCAGCTTCAAGACTTATAGCACCACATGGAGGTACTGAATCTTTTGAGACCTCGGTCATGCATAAGTTGTCCACATCAGATACAGGAGAAGAACTATCTTCTCTTACTATTTCCAAACCAGTTAGATCAGATTGTGACAACAACCTGATTCTGGCATCATTTGCCATTCTACTTGACATCGCTTGGCAAAGAGAAGCTCCTCGCCTCTCCATAGATTCAATAAGATGAGCCTCCCGAGTACCTCTGTCATCCAAAACTGATAATAAGACACTCAGGGCCTGCAATTGAGGTAACATAGTAAATGTTGTAAGATAATGCATTAAACAAGACAGTGAGGAATAAAAAAGAGCTCACAAGTTAAATGATTTCCTTCTAATTTCTCATAGTTGAATATTTGCTATGCAACTGGAAGGAGATTTTAAGAGCCAAGCGCCAGTAAATGAAAGGTACGAGGTACCTCTTCGGTATCAATCACTTCCCAGTGACCATCTTCGGAAGATTCGAAATAGACTCTTCTATGGCCAGGATCATATTCATCACAAGGACCCAAGAAAAGCCAGTATCTGTTGTATCTACGATCAGACCCCAAAAATATGGATTGCAACGGGTGCAAAACGGCTTCTGTTTCTTTTGATTTTTTCCCTGCGCCAGGGGAATCATCTTTGCTATAGGACTTTGACAATGACACAGAAGAATCCAATGGGTGAAACTCCAAAGATGTGTGTGCTTCATTTACACCAAGCGTTTGTCCATGGACCCACGATGGTCTGGGCATGTCACGTTTCTGTGAGGATGATCTCTTTATTTTTCCTCCAGATCCATGATTGCGACTATTGGGAACGGATTCTACAGCTTGTGTTGACAGATCCTGAAAACAAAATGCACAACAAATTTAACAGCGATTAAAATATAGACAAAAGTTGTGAACATGTGATCATAAAAAGAACATTGAATGCCATTATTAACTCATTGTGGTAAATGGGATAAATTCATTAACGCACAGGGACACTTGGTATGGCACAAGAAGCAGAGGTAGACTGGAAAAGTAGATAAAAACCTAATCTTAAAAAGAAAACAGAAGGACCGAACCAGACCAGGAGCTGCAGCCCTTCTATCTCTAGGTGGGAAGCAACCATTCTGCAGGTAATTGTCTACAGTTCAATAAAAATAGGCAGTGGGATTTTAATACCCGCAACTGCAACAATAGACCAGATATATCAACCACATAGAATCAAAAAGAAATTATTTCTTTGAAAAAATACTTATATACACTATTGTGCATAAAATAACCATTAATTACTCACTTGGACTGGAAGACCTAAAAAATTCATAATCCAGTTTCAAACAAAGTTGACAACACAAACTTCCTACCACCCCACAGCCCAGCACCAGTTCTGTAATTTGATATCCATCTACAATAAAAACAACTTTCAGTCTAACTAAAGCCAAAAATTGCTTATGTCCCTCCTCTGCAGCTTCCTAAAATTGGCACACAAACAACATTATGTAGTACAAAAAGAAAAGAGTCAAGTAAGTATTTGTCACTTTTGGCCAAATCTCAGCAAATTAAAGCGGCTCAGGAAAGTCCAAGGACAACCAAAGTATTGTTTGGAACAATGGTTCTAAGCTGGCTTACAAACTAATCATTTTTTTCCTTCTCTCGAGTGGATAAGACTATTTAGGTGCCTGGTAAATAACTCTTGTGCACAAAGCTCTCGCAATGAGCGGATTGTACGCAGACCTTACCTTCATCTCCATATAAAATGTGAAGAGGTTGTTTCGAGAATTGAACCGGTGACCTCTAGGTTGCAAAACTACCACTTGTTCGCTTGTACTATTTAGGTGTATGATAAAGCAAAATTGTATGTGAGCGAGGAAACAACTTATAAGTTGTAATAAAGAAAAATCACAATTATCAGCAGCATAGAAGCTGAAACAAACTGTTCTGACATGTCGTCGAGCTTATTCGTAGCCAGTTTATAAGCTTTTGAAACGGCTTATAAACTGTAAAATAAGCTGAACAAATACAAACTTCAAAAAATACTTCTACAATGACAGCCAAACCGTCTTTAAACAGTAACAGGGGAAAAAACTTAAATGAAGGTTAAAAACATTATCAAAATATTGTTAAGCTAAGATGATTTAAGGATTACCTCCACTCTAATACTGGATCCGGCGCTAAGAATATCAAGCAGAGCCACTAAGGCGTTCAACTTTTCATCAATGCTTAAATCAGAATATTCTCCTTCCATAAGTCCTAGCAACCACACTTCTCCGGGTTGGCTCTCGTCAATTTCGGTGTACACAGAAAGCACTTTACCTTTACTTTTATTAGAATTCTGATATTCAAGTCTTTTGGGACTGAAACTTCCTGAATCACACTCAGAATCGCTGCTGCTGGATGACCCACAATCAATATGATCATCATGCACACTTCCAGAGTCCTCATTATCTGACTGATTATCATTGGCTTCCTTTGCTGAACTAATGCGTACACGGTATGCAAATGAAGAGATCTTCTCAAACAAGGTGATATCACTTGCAAGAGTTGAACATATCAACAGCTCCAGCTCCTCAGTTGTGTGACCAAGATTCAATTCAACAATCTTCAAAACAAAACCATCCGAATTATATAAGAATAAAAAGAATGATGTTGACTCATTGATCAACATTATTTCTTCCCGAGCAAAAAATTATTGTACTCGAGAAACTTACAGGCAAAGATTTTGCAAGCTCAGAAACTCTCAACCCATTATTTCCTTGCTCTAATAGGAGCCTGAACAATTCACCTTTCAAAGTACCAGGACGTAGGCCATACTTCTTCATGAGGCTCATTTCCTAACCCAACAAAGAACAAGAAAAATCTTCAAAATTCATATTTCAAACAAGAAAAAAACTCCCAGCAATAAACGAACCAAGAAATGAACATAAAACAGGAAGAACATATTATGCACAAAAAAAAAAAAAGAGCAGCAAAAACTCTTGTGCACACAAGATAATGCTAAAACCTATAGCAATTAACTCAAAAAA
This sequence comes from Euonymus europaeus, assembly GCA_963580455.1. Taxonomy (NCBI): domain Eukaryota; kingdom Viridiplantae; phylum Streptophyta; class Magnoliopsida; order Celastrales; family Celastraceae; genus Euonymus; species Euonymus europaeus. The sequence continues at coordinate 4,077,867 of OY756964.1, forward strand.
CACATACACTATACGCAACTAAAGTGAGGAAAGTAATTACAAGATTTATGCTGGCAAGTTCTATACATAGTAGGTAAAGCAAATTAGCCCGCAGGGCATGGTGGAGGGAAGGCGTGGGAAGCTAAGCAAAGCTACCACCTTAGCAGCCCACAGAAAATATTATATACATGAAATGTCAACACCCTACTTTGCATCGAGTAATTTCAAAAAACCTTATCTCCTAGACATAAATAATTTGAATTACTGTCTGCCCAAATGAATTTAGGGACCCAATAAATATATAAGCCTTACACCAAGTTTTGGTACAATTACTCTGAAAAATGAGGCTACCGTAAGACTAATCATATAAAATAATCAAAACTAATTAATACCTTGCTAACAGGCTCCTTCCTCAAGGAGTTTTTCTTTGATCCAAAACCAGCTGCCAGCAATACTTGACGAAGTATTTCCATCCATGTAAGGGGGTTCAGAGACTTCCTCCAGAACTCCAGAACATATAATTGATTTTCAACCTAAGAAAGCAGATATAAACAGTTTTGCAGAAGTGCATAATGGTTCAATCTTAAATAAAGGAAGTGTAAAGTATATGAATAATAACAAAAGATAGTCATACAGAAGCGCGGCCTCAAAATTTTAAAAATATTACAATGTCTATATCCTAGGATTTTTATGTTTCCATTCTGCCCTGTAAATTTGTTGAATCTCTGAAAGATAAAAACGTGTTTGAATACTCTGTTCATAAATTAATTCGTAATTAGATCATATAGTTATACAAAAGAAGGGTCTAGAAGACCTCCAACAAGAGTTACAATTAATAACTTCAGAGACGTAGTTTATCAACAAATAGAATGTGTACGTCCAGGCTCATATATAACACAAATGGAGTCTATTTGGGAGCATATCGACTCTCCAAATTAAATATTTATTTAAACTTTCAATAAGAATAACTTATAAAAAGGTAAACAATGCACAAGGCTATTGCAGTGGACCGGGTTTGAAACAGGCAGAATGTACGCATCAGACTTCAATAAAAATAGCAAATGGTGAAAAATGTTGTTTTAACACCAGGCTCCACAAATTGGAGATGAATAAAACTCGAATAAAGCATTACTATTAGTAAATAGCTTATGTAAAGGGATCTCTAATAGATAGTCGGTACTCACTTTGTGAAGTAATGCAAGAAATTTACAAGATATGCTCAGATTGGGCCAAAGAGCTCCATTAAGCTCTGTTTCGATATCAGACAAAAGAAGCTTCAGAAGGGAAATGTGAATCTTTCCGAGTAACAAGGAATCCTGGAAGTCATAAATTCAAGGAAAAAAAAAGGTGAGACAATGTGAAGGTAAGTGTGAAGTGGCATGTTTAAGCTATTTGCAAGCTAAGCAAAAGGTTTGATGGAGTAAAGCTAAAGAAGAGAGTTAACCTTATCATGGAACGCTTGCACAAATTCGTCGAGAGTGAAGGGACATATATCAACTGTAACAGAATAAGTATAAAGAAAACGGAAGACCTGAACAAGACATATCAGCCTATTCAGTAAGATAATTAAAAACTTTAAAAATGCAACTGAGTTTCATTAGAAGTATAACCATTAAGTCCAACAAATAATGACACAATGTTTCCAAATCGGTTTGTTTTATAACCATAAGTAGAAGAAAAATCCATAGAGAATTCCCATCCTATATCCAGAATCATCCATGACTCCTAGTCCACCTACGAAGGAACTTTGTAAACTGATCAATTAAAAGGATAATGAACCAACTAAACAACAGCATAATAACACCAAAACTAGACAAACATTAAGAAGTGTATAGATAGATGTGCTGCTACTTCCTAGTAAATACATGGGGACGACAAAAAATGGAAGACCCAGCTGTATTTAGATGTCAAGAAATCAAGGAGGAATAGGCTGTTCGCCTTCCCAAAGGCCCAAAGAATTCTACCAGCATGAGCAATCTTTGCACGTTGGTTTAGAATAGTCAATAATACCCAAGTTACACACACCATGCTCCAACACAAGTGTACACTGGTCCAACAAATTTAGAAAAAAAAAGGTAAAAAAACGGAGTAAAAAACAGCTTAAATGGAGAAGTCAAAGCCGAAATTTTATGCATCATGCAGCCAGGAAAATTAGAAACCAAGAGCCAAAACAATTAAGCCCCCAAATATCCCTTCTTTACCCAGAACAACTAGTGAAAGTAATTTGGGAAGGCACATAGAGGAGTGATTTAAATGATAAACACCAAGTATATAAGCCAGGTTATGAAGCAAAAGGACCATCAGATTAACAACTAGTTTGTTTCTCAAAAAATATCACAGACTAGCATGTACTACAAAAGATGAATGACTCAAATCTCCAGGGATGAAAATGTCCATATTCAGAATTAGTCTGAAGAGCGGCACCCATTTACAAGAAGGTATAAAAATCCAACCTACATACGGTACTATGAGCAAAGAGAAAAGATACCTATCCTCAGATGGAAAATTTTAACAATAAATACCCCAATACGGGTGACTCAAATTTATAACAAATTTCATAGATGACAGTAACATGAATTTACAAATTCCATAAGAGAATCATAAGACTATGGACCAGCAATTGTACTCTGTGCACCTTAAACGATTTCTTGACTGTCTCGGGTGAAGAATCCCAAGGTTGCATCGCGAATGGTGGCTTCATCTTAACAGAAGTTGGAGGAAATTTAGGCAGAACGTCTGGAAATAATAACAAATTACAACATATATTTTCAGTATCTTCTGTAAAATAAAGCGCACAGGATCATTCTAGAATTCTCGGATATATAGATCAAACTGACCTCTGCAAAGCGAACAACCACGTAGTCCATTGGCAGCAAAATGTTCACACGTCGGTGGATTTGGGCCTGCCTGTAACTCTTTCAACTCCAGCTCTTCATCATCCACTAGCGTTGTAAATTGGTTGACATGTTCATGAAACGACACTCCTTCCAGAGCAAGTCCGCATCTTTCTTTCCGTATCGGCTTCTGTAATAGATCCTTTTCATGTTCCACCTGCATATTACATCACACAAAAGTGATGAATTGCTCCAGCATCAGTTAAATATGTATATGCGAAAAAAACAAAACTACAATTACCACTCTTGTTTTGAAGGGACGTTTCTTGGTATCCTTTAATTTGTTTTCCAACTTCCTCTGTTTCAGAAAAGGCAACACACCATCAGTCAAGTCTTGAAGCAGCTCATACTTGACAAAACTTAACAATAGATATTTGTGACATCGACTGATCGACAGCACAAAAACAATCATAAAAATTAAAAAAAAATATTCATGATCAGATGACTAACCATAATAGAGGCCAATTGTTGGGGTTTTTTGTTCTGGCGTGGTGGTTTTGGTGGTGCGGGAGTAGGGACACGAGTTACGCCAGTTGGAAAATATCCTCCATCAGGATTAGTTACACGCCAAGCTGTCATCAAACCTTTCCCAATACCATGTTTCTTTACTGGAGCATTCTTATCAGAATCCTCGCAATCTATGAGAAGATGCTTTGAAACCTAAGAAAAGAAATAATATGTCAGCAACCCAAGGTCAAAAGAATATTTTAATGGCAACATACTAACAACTAGAAACTTGCATCCATTACCTTTCTTCTTTTTGTTGCTCTTTGAGTCTCTTGGCAAGCAAGAAGAGAGTTTCTAGAAGCTAAACATGCAGGGAGATGGAAAGAGGGTTAAGGAAAAAAGTTATCAGAAAAATGTGTGAAGCAAGACTGGGGGAAAGAAATACTGAAAATACTAAGACTGTTGGCCACCAAGTTCTTAATTGCAACCAATTAAAAGAAATGGCACTTAGTCACCTGTCACAAAAGCATTCTTACTACTGCACAATACACATGAGCATACCAGGAAAACATAACAAGTAAAAAAGCCAGCTTTTTACATTTCATCTTCAATTAAAATTTTGCAACAAAGCAAAACCCTTTTTTTGTGCATTTTCCTTTAATAGAAAACAAGAGTTGAGGATTTTAGGGTGTTGGGGTCTGGAAACCATCCATACGCTGCTGAAGTTTTCAATATGACCTCTATAAGCCAATTCAACCATTTTAATTATTCTAAAAATCCAGTGCCGTACATGTCATCAATGAGAAGACAGCTGACCTAAACAACCCAAGAATTAACACCCTAAGGCAAATGCTTATTGCAAAACAAAAAGAAGAAAGCAGACCCCCTTAAGTTTGGTCTGCTTCCATAGCACAAAGAAGCAGTAACTAAACATTCCAATCAGCATCTCGATATTTGGGATGCTTGACGCCAAAATTATGAATTATGGACTGAATAACCCCATGAATCATGTGTTGCTATTGTTGTTGGTCTCGCACTTAAATTGCAACTCGTCCAACATGGAAGTGTTGGCTTTCCAAAAAAGTAAAAAATGATTAAGAAATTTCCCAATCTCTGAACTCATGTCAGAGAAGTAAATTACTATTTTATCATATCTGCACAAGACTTATTCTGATTAGAATGACCAGGTCCTTTATTACTTTAAAAATATCAAATATCCTAAATGAACCTCTCAAGTTCAGAGTACAACGCCAACAAACTTGGCAAGCTCATTTCACAAAAATTAAAAGACCGGTAGAATTCAACCCTGCGGTATGCAGGATATGCCTTTAGACAATTGTTTGACCCTGAACACTATGGCAGGAAAAGGTAAATATTTTATTGAATGTCCTCCATTTCAAAGAATCAAAATCTTTTTTTTTTTTGCTTGCAAATGTTATTTCTGATCAAGTTTTGAACTCACATTTGTGGAATAGAAATGCTCTGGAAGGAGGAGAGTCAAATTCTACCCCAAGTGGAGGCCCATCCTTGTGAAAAATCTTTGTCAGAATATAGTCCGCAGTCAATAACTCCTGGATAATAACTGGCTTAATGAATTTAGAAGATGACGCAGCTGCAGATTTTTCTCTATTGGTAACATGAGGTGTTACTACATTTGTGCCAATAGTTTTGTCTCTCCTTCTCTTCTCTATAAACCATCCTCGGACCTGCTTACACGACAGTCCCAAGGCAGCAGCAATCTTCTTGATTGCACTTTGGGAAGGATACTTATGCTCTGCATCAAAGAACCATATTTCCTAAGAAAATGATTGGCATACAGAACTACAGCAATACTAAACTGTCCTCTCTATAAAATAAATAAAAATACAAATAAAACTGCAAATAATAATATGTGAGAAATGTGTTGCGCGGTCATTGTTAATAAGAAGAATAAATCCAGAAAATCAATATTTGCCTTTGACAAGCAGGAGCAAAATACGTTAACTTCCGCAACAGCCAACAAAAACGATGCCAACAGAAGAAGAATTGAAGCTATAAATAAGATATAGACATACTTGCGTAGAAGTTCTCAAGAGCCTCAAGCTGGAGAGCCGTTTTCTTCTTAATCGCCATGGCCTCTCGTATTCTTCAATTGCCCTTACCACCGATTTTACTCTCGATTGTCTAAACTATCCATAAATCGCACTCTACAGTGCATTAGAGAGGGCAAAAAAAACAATCCGTTAAGCATAAAAAAAATACATCAAAACAAAAACGAAATTGAAATATCCACTCTACTTCACAGGCACTGACAGACAATGAGACCAACTCAAAAGTTTCCGAAATCACAATTATGAAACATTTATTTCTCTGTTTCCTTTCACAAGCAACAAATAAACATATTTAAAAGAAGCAAAAATCGACCTCAGAGTCAGCAGGAACGAAATTCCGTAAAGAGTCGCATAGAGGAAGAGAAATACAGAACCAGAAAGTTGTACAACTCGTAAGCCAGAGAACGAAAATGGGAGGAAACAGAAGGAAGAAGAAGAAGCAGAGGCAGAGACGAGAGAGGGATAAGATAGGGATTTTGCACGGCAGTAGTAGGGTTTTGGGTTTTATCAACAATGAAGGTTTTTAGTCTATTTCGCTCTTTTTTCCCACTTCATCAAGGGAAAAAATCACTTGCGGCTCGATCACTCTGTTACTATGACACTGTCGTGTCATCACCCCACACTACCCCTTAATTTGTAAACTTCCGGGGGTAAATGATCAACCGCTGGTTTTAACGACGTTTGGTTAACAGTAACATGAGTGCGACTGCGACTGCATATTCTCGTATTTGCTATAAAATGAATACTGAATAATGAATATCAGTGTTAAGATTTTAATTATACAATTTTTATGTTATCTTTTTTTAACAATATTAGAAACCCAATTTTTTGTACATAAAAAAGAATATATAGATTAATTAAAGGGGTGATTGTGGTTACTCTATAATAATTTTTCCATTAATTAATTCGGTTTTGGTGATGTTTGTTAATCATCATAAGAGGAATTAGTGATTCTCACTCTCATCTTGTCTCGTTCCTTCCCTCAAAACGTCAACCACATGCCCGGTAAAGATTTTACAAAAACCCTCGATTCTCTTATTTGGAAAATTATGTCCGAAACCATATATTTTTCATCCTCAAAATAAATATTATTTTGGCAAAAAAAATTATTTACTAAAATAAATTTACCATTCTACACTCGGTCGGACCAGTAACTACTAGGGCAAGGCCCACAAGCCCACCGACAGCATTGAATGATAAATGCTTCAAAATCCAAATTGTGCCAGTTACGGGCGTTACGGCTAGGGCAAGGCCCAGGCCATTGACATCATCAACGACTCAATGCATCAAAATCTTAGTCTGGCCAGTTAGGTCTAAGCCCAAGCCCACCGACAGCATAAACGTATCCAGGAGGAAGGTAGGATTTAGGAACCGCTCCAAATTCTTCACTCTTTTTCCTCTCTGTTTTTCAGTTTGTTTTATGCTTCGGAGAGTTCAGAAACAAATCAATGAAGAGTATTAGTGCAGCCCCGACACGACAATCTCTATTGAAAATATATTTTATATTTGGGAGCACAGTTTCTCCTCTCCTCTCCTCGTCTTTATCTAGGATTGAACCTGGATAGTCACCTTGATAGCCGATCCAATGTAAGTCCTAGTACCATTGAGCCAACTATGCTCAGTGATATCAGGACTTACATCGGGACCTACAAAGATGACCACCCGGATTCGATCCTGATAAAGACGGGGAGAAAAAAGCTTCTCCAAATACTAAAAAGTATTTCCTAACAGTCTCCCAAAACTCAGTACCCTTTTAACAATTATCCGATTTGGAAAGACAAGGTTTGTTTTCCGCTTTTCCATTGTCGTATCACTTTTATTTTGCTCTTCTTCTTCAGAAGACCAGCTTAACTTGTTCACGATCGGCACTCAAAATTCATTTTCTGATACTTGATTCCTCTGTGTCCCAGAGATTATTTAGATGTTGAGTTTATTTGGGTTTGTCGGATATTAATTTTTTGGCAAATTTAAGAGCACTTTTTTAGTTTATTTTGTCAAAACTTGATAAACACGGTTTGCTCTGTTGATGAAATGTAGTTGAGGGAGAACTGTTACAAGAGGGTCCGCGATGATCGAACTCAGATGCTTTGGAAAATGAGGTTGCCTAATGCATAGCCTCTCAACGACGAGGTTTTCTCTCACACTAACTCAACATCCTCCCCATCTCCCCATGTTTTGTTTTAGCTTTCATTAAAATTGAATGGCACAAAAATTTTGTTTTTCATGAGCTCGACTGTGAAAATTTGATCTTCTTGCATAAATATAAATCCGTTGTGTCGATAATTCTGTTCTTTAGTGGCACTTTCTGGCCACCTTACAGTGAAGAAAGATATTGTATAGGTTATTTTTTAAAAGTTGTTCTAAGAGAGGACAACATAAATTAAAGTCGCGGCCTTTCTTGATATAAGGTCAACTTTTCCCTGTAATGCCTACAAATCCTTCTTCGTTTTAACTTGTCTGCTGATAGGCTGATGAACCTCCCTTTTTTCCCTTGCTGGAGAAAAAAGAGAGAGAAGGAAACCCATCTCAGCCCCAGCTTTAGTAAATCTCGAATTTGAGTCTTTCTTTTGTTGGACTAGACAAATCATTAGCTTCTTTATCGCTGGGCTGTAATAGCAGCGATGCCTATGTACCCTTTTTTTCTCAACTTAAACAATCTCAGTTTCAGTTCGGTCAAAAACTCGTGATTCATCTCATTTACAGTATACTGCGTCATAGGGATACCCCTTTTGAATATTTTGTTGAATGGAAACCCAATACTTCGGAGTTAAAAGATAAATGAGAGATTAAGATAGTGATGGTTGGAGTAGCACCACTAGTACTAAGCCGTGAGAGGGCAGGGCTTGAATCCATATTGCTGCTCTATTGTCAAAAATTAAAAAACAAAATATGGGCTCAGTCGGAGGTTTTCTTGATCTACCCATTTATTTTTATTGTACTTTTGTGCATGACATTCTGGGAAATTATGTCTAGAGTTTGTCTTTTGAATAGTCAAAGATTATTGCTAATTTCGTAAGAACAAATGAAGTTCTCCAATGACGTGGCATTTTTTGGCAATGATTTTCAGGTTGATTTGGACATGCTACGAATTCGATTAGCAGACGCTCATGAGGATCATCTCGATCACGGCTGCAGATTGAAACCCAATTTCTGTGTAGAAACTAGATTTGGGTTAACTGCATTATACATATGCTGTCACGGTTGTACCATTTTTGAAATTGTAATATAATTATTTACCTGTAGCTCTGTTTATATAGGAAGTAAAGTTCAAAATGTAATTAATTTGCCCTTTAACTCCTTACCTCTGACCCTCCGGCAAGTAAAATCACGAGTTCGGCAAGACAGCAACCAATTGTTCCTTTTTTTATTCTTTTTTTGTCAAGGTTTCGATCTCTTGAACTGAAAATTGATTTTTGTTGGAGTTTTGATCTCTTGAACTGAAAATTTGACATTGCTGGTTTGAAGAGAATCATGTTAGATGAGCCCCACTGCTAAGGTGCTTCTTTAGACAATTATCGAAAATAGAAAGGCAAAAAAAAAATGAGGGTTATATTGACCTTTTTTTTTTTTTTTTGAAAATAGAGGGACTTGACTATTAACTATTAAGGTCAGTTCTGCCTTCCCTGAAATCGCTGCAGGGAAATTTTCACCTTGTCGAAGCCATCTACCATACCTATGTGTGCAACTGTGCATTTCTGAACCGTCAGAGGCATAATTCAAGCCTATTGAAGGTCATATAACACAGAACAGATTGATTTCTACAAATAAGATGTGATTCAAAAAAAAATTATATATGTGAAAAACTTCAAGCTCAGAGTTGCTAAGCTCAACAGTCACACTCAGCGTACGGTTGGTATATTTCCAATATATAATACTTTCACTGAGATAAAGCTCTGTTTCCCCCACCCAAAAGGCCAAAAATTAACATAAGACCAAAGAATTGACGCAAACAAAAGAAGGGAAGGAAAAAAAATCATCTCAGACAAATATGGATACAAAATGAAATGAGCAAATATGTGAACTTCACCCTACACCACCACTGACTCCTCCCACGAGCATCTGCTGAAGTATATATATATCTGCCAGCAAGGAATATCACTTCGACCTTCAGGCATTTCAAGCAACTTAAAAAGTGCCTCCTAAACAATTAAACAAATCTTCCAATTTCCTTCTGCCCCGATGCATTGTCATCTGGTGCAGACAACTACAGGTGATAGGGTAACAAATATGCTGGCCAGAACATACTCTAATGGGCTAGTCGTTTTGACTTTTGAGTGATAAAGCCACTGGATGAACTCAAAACAGCTCTTCGGAATTGAATTTGTTCCACGCTTCCTATTTTATTTAACAAACTCAAATGAGAACCACCGAATGTATCTGACCTAGCTTTACAAGAAAGAAAGACATAATTTAATCAGATTGCTGGAATAAATATTAAGGACATTACCTTCAGCAAGTCAAACACTTTCTCAGCAATATATTTCTGTTGAAGATTAGCGCCTTTTTGTTGAACTTTGTCAGGATGGATACACAACGTCGCCTTTCTATAGAATTTTTTAACAGCAGCACCAGCTATCAGATCAGTCAAAGAGACTGGCTGCCAACCACATTCAGGCCAGAGCACCTGATCATTGTGCAAACTATCAGTTGTGGTTTAAACTTTAAAGAAGTTAAATATTGTCATTTTACATGGATATGAGAACTATTAAATTACTGGACACCTGAAATTAGAATACAATAAATAAATGGAATAAAATATACAATTCAATTCAACCATTTTAAATTTACATTTCCCTCAACGGCAGAATGAGTGAGAAAGGGAAATTCTCTAATGGTCATAAAAGCCAAAAGGGTGTAGTTACACATTTATCGAAGAACACCACGACATTCCAACTCTAACAAAGAAATTACAACAGAAAATGAAAACTTCGGAGAAGCTTATTAAGCAACGTAAAGGGCAAACAACAAAATGGCTTCCTTCAGTAAACATCAGGGGTGTGTCTTGAATATAATAGCACTAAGAATCGCATCAAAGAGTAAATAAGTTTTTTCCCAGAAGAAAGCTCGCACCCTGCACCGTAGATGCTCAAATTTTGTTTCCTAAACAGTATAAGATGAGAAATATGTTCAAGATCAAACATCGCACCTGTGATTTTATTAGGTTTTCTTAACTTTCCAAGCATTCAGCCTGAATAAGGTTAAAATATAGCCACTGGCACAATATATCTCCAATAAAATCAAATGAAAATCAAATGATCAACCTGAAGAACAATTTTATCTCATTAAGAGCTGCTCAGACTGTATAATCTTAAACCATAAAAAGAATTACCAGAATTAACGTGCAGATTAGGAGCTCTATTCAGCAATACACTGCATAACTTTCTGAATTATTTCCAATACAATTACTTCTTTTTCCCTAATTTTACTCTTTGCAACTCCAATGTTCGAAGATGACTTAGATGTTCAGGGGGAAAATATATTGCTTAGTAACATTTAGCGATCATGAAGTGCAACTGTACCACCACACTACATAAAGAACATTGTTTAAACTCATAGTTCCCGTCTTCATTCTCTCCCTAATCTCCTATTAGCTACGCCGTAAGACAATGGACCAAAATTCATATATGAATCCATCAAAATGACACGGTAGACGCAGCAACAAGAAGTACAAGGACATATTATCATATTACAGGTAGATGCAAAATATGCTGTTCGGTCAATTCTTTGAATAGGGGAAGGACGATCATACTGAATGAAATCAATGAACTACCGAACAACGATACAGTCCTTCCTTTTGCAGCTTTCTCATTAATTGTTTATTAAGATTGGGGTTCCACATAAGTCATAACTGAACCTTTGAATTAGCTCATAAGAGTACAAAGTATGGATAGTAAGAACGCACATATTGTAATGTCGATAGCAGAGCACGTAAATTTCCTTCTTTCCCTGCAGCCCAACGTTTGATTTCAACATCCAATGTTTCAGCAATCCTCTGAAATCAGCGCAGATTAGTGTCAGATGGGCAACTTTAAATAACTGCACAAGCTGAAATGAACTTCAACAACACGTTCAACAAGTGACTCAAGAAAAATAGTACAGATAATAAGAACACACGTATTATCGGCCTCGTTAAGGGACCATGACAATTGATAAGTGTTGGATTGCATAGAAAATCAATAGCACATTCACACGAAATGAACAGCAAAACACATATATAAGGATATCCCTGGACTTTTTTTCCTTAAATTTTATACCATCCATTGATGCAAACACTTTGTTAGGTTTTGGGTGGTATAAAACTTATGCTATCCTAGTCTCAAAAGACAACATTAGGGTTCAAATTGGAATTAATGATTAGGCAAAGATTCATTCTAAACAATAACATAATAAAAGAGTTTGGGAATTCTTGATCTGTGAACAGTGACCCAAGAATAAAATTGGGGGTTTTGATGATTTTTCATCGATAAGGCTGGAAACTTTGGTTATGAAATTATTAAAATATCTGAAATTACAAACCAAATATTGATTTGACAGGAGTAGCTCAATTACAACAGATTAGTTGGGCTCGTAATTATTGATCAAGCAGACAGGAGGAGGAAAATATAGCTCTTTTGGCATCAATATAAGCATAAATTGCAACAAACCATATGAACGGTATTTTTAAGCTAGAAATTATCTAACTTGATTGTTAGTATATAATATGGTTATACATGCACATCTAACTAATTCCTAAAGTTATTTGAATCCAAAAAGAAAGCGATACAAAATATAACTGCATTTAAATATTACGAAAATAAATCTTCTAAAAATCACAATAAAACTTGTGGACTCCCAAATTCCAGCAAATCTAAAACGACTAGGTAACCTAAAATGAGGAAAATGAAACAAAACGAACTACCACTTGACCTTTTCTGAGCAATAACTATTCGACTTGAGGAAATGTGCAAATAAGCTATGAATAAACACTATCCAAGAAGTCAGATGAGATCAGTAGGCTTTTTTTGTGAACCTTTTAGGATGAATGCATTGAAAGCAGCAGAAGAAAGAGATTGTGTGCTTCTAGAAACTACAGAATGTATCCCATTACTGGGCCAATTAAAACTCAAAAATTTAATCATAAGACACACACCATTAGAAGCAGCTGACCAACCATTTATAGCACAAATTGCCATATTTTCAGCAAGTGTATATCCCAAACGAAAGAAACAAATCGTCTAAACAAAATTGAGAGCCAAGCCTGTGTTATCAACATTCAGGCTTCAGCCCAGGAAAAAATCCCAAATGAAGCCAGCAAGGAACCTTGCACATCGCACAGTTAAATGCAAAATGCATACTCCAACCAGAAGAATCAGACCCAGATAGAAATATAAATTCCAATTGAAACCCCTGTTTATGAAATAAAATGTGACTTAATTGGGGGAAGGGGGAAGAAAGAAAAAAAGAAAGCACCTTGCAGCAAAACCATTTTTAAAAAGAGTCAAAACATTATATAAGATAACCAACTTACATGTCTCTCTGCTTGTTCCCTCTGGACATGAAGGTCACGTTGATTCTTCTCAGCCAGTGCTTTTGACTGAACATATAGACACAACAATTAGAAACGTCGAAGCTAGGGAAAGGCCAGCAGGCACAAAGTGAACAGATTGACTTCAGGCAACAGCATGCAATGAATGAGAAAATCCAGATTAGATATCGAAATTGAACACCTACCGCACGCTCCTGAGTTCTTTGATTGCGTTCCAACCTAGCTCTTCGTCTTTCTTCGCTTTCCCCTTCGAATTCTTGGAAATCCCCAGTTGATGCAGGAGCTTTGAAAGCAAAAGTGGCCCAGCCACTCAGGCAATCAATAAGATGCACGAAGAACTAACTACACTAAACAAAAGACTTCTTATTTCAGAAAGTAATTACCTCCAAAAATTGAAGTTAAATCATCAACAATATTTGTTGCTGAAGAAGCTTTCCTCATACTAGATGAGGCTCGAACGGATGTCCTCCTAGCAGCTTCTGGAGCTCCCTTGCTTTGGGTATCAAAGGCAGGATCCTGCAATCAATACTCAGAGAATGAACTTGCTTATGTCACAATGAAACAGAAAGTGACAGATAGTCCAGCCTAAGGTTCTCACGAAATCTCACCGAAGAGTTTGCCCTTGGCCTTGGAGCACTGCTTGGCCGAGAACCCATGCTGAAGAAGGATTCAAGATCATTGTCTTCATTCTTTTGTTGGTTTGCCCTAGCTGCAGCAGCAGTTCTTTCACGAGCCTCTGCAGCGGCCCTTGCAACAGCTTCTTTTTCGCGAGTTTCCCTTTCCTTTGCTTCTGCAGTCACCCTTTCTCGGGCTTCTGCAGCAGCTCTCTCAGCTCTTTCTCGTGCCTCTGTTGCGGCCCTTTCGCGGGCTTCAGCCTGCGCTCTCTGAACTGCAGCCCTCTCTGCTCGTACTCGAGCTTCAGAATTTGCCTTCTCAACAGCAGCCCTTTCAGCTTTTAGGCGAGCTTCCACAGCTGCTCTGTCACGAGCCTCTCTAGTAGCCCTTTCTACTGCTTGTCTGGCCAATTGCCTTTCCCTCTCAATCCTCTCCCTCTCCCTCTCCATTCTCCTTTGCTCCTTCTCTCTTTCCTCCCTTTCCCTCTCAATTTCACGAGCTCTCTCCCTTTCTCTAGCATGCCTCCTATGGTCTCTCTCTTCTTCCTCCCTCTGTTGCCTTTCTTGTTTTTCTCTTATTTCTCTCTCCTGACCATCTAACGCATTTTCTTCATCTTTATCCAATTGAACACTTTCCTTATTCCAAGCAGTCTTAAGATACTCCCTCTCCCTCATTTCCCTACCATGCCTGAACTTGGCCTCTGCTCTATCCATAGCCTCCTTCATGACAGCAGCAGAAGCCGCAGCAGCAGAGTTAGAATCCAGATCTTCACCAGAACGAGTTTCGCCATGCTCATTAATATTATTTCCAGTCTTATCCATGGAGAAATCAATTTGAGATGTCACGGAACGACTTGCTGCACGAGTAGACTTAGGGCTATAAGAGTACTGAGGGGAATTTGCAGAGGAAGAAAAATCATTAACCTTCTTTCTCAAATTTGATGATGGGAAAGAACCACCCTCATGCCTAGACACCCGTGACGGTCTTGGGGGAGGTGGTCTTGAAGGTGGTGGAGCAATTGTTGGTTGTGTAAGAAGAGGTATTTCTGATACAGTAAGCCATACATCATCCAATGGATCTGAAATCTCCTCAGGTTCTCCAGCTACACTTACATGGCAATTTGGGTCATTATGACTGGTGTTCACAAATGCAGGGGGTGAATTATTTCGAACAGCAGAATTACGAAAAGTTGTTGAGTTCCTGGGCACGTCGAAAAGGGTTTGAGGTGATTCCTGAAAATTGTCAACATGTTTCTTCTGAGAGTTAAAAGAAAGATCCTCAGTATTGTCCATAGGGTGTTTGTCTATCATTTCATTGACAGAAAAATAAGTAGGACTCCTGCTTGATCCAGTTCTCAATGGGCTCCTATCCTTCACCCCATTCTTAATCTCAGTTGATACTGGGGGAACAGCTTTCCCAAGACCATCAAAGGGATCTACATCATCGAACACTCCCTGACTCGCAGATGAATTGCCCATTTTTCGGCTTCCAGAGATACCGATCTTACTAATTCCTTCCAATGGGTAAGGGGAACCAGCAGATGTTACTGGAGTCGACGCAATTGTCTCGAGGATTACAAATGGGTCTTCCATTGCATTGGAGGATTTTTTTGCAGAATTTGTAGATGGTTTTTGGGACCTAGAGGACTCTGAAGTGGACCTGTGTGGAATGAGAATGTTACCAAGATGCATTTATATACCAACAGATGCTTACAAATTAAAGTGATTATAGAACCACAAAGGATACAATTTCATGAGCAATGATAACTTCTTTAACGTTATCAGTAAGATAGTTAATTATGAAATTTACCATAAAAATAAGATGTGGTATATATTATATAACATTTACTTCCGACCATTCCTGCTCTCATTAAGTTGCCAAGAGAAGACTAATTGCAATGAGATGGCAAACTTACACACTAACAGATCAAGCAAATTTCAGAACAGAGTTATAACACTTTGTATATGAGAGGAGAATAAGGTTATAATGTGATTTCACTTAGGGACGCAACTTCACATACCAAGTTAGGAGAAAATGAGTCATAATTTCATTTTGTGAAAGCTCGATTAGCAATTGGAGTCAAAACCAAACCTGAAACACATTTTTTAGATCATCCAGTCTTGGCAAAACTCCCAAGACTCCCATTTATAAAAATCAAGAATACTGCCCGAGATCAACTTACTTTCACATGACTAAAGGAGAATCAACAAGAAATTTCTACTCACTTTATGACATCTAGCAAGGAATTCGGCACATCTAGCTTCTTCAGTATAACAGGGCTTCTAAAAATGTATAACGACAAAATCAGCAATTTTTACAAACCAATAAAAAGTGACCTTTTTAGATATAACAAAAATGACTTCAAAACAAAAGGTAGTGTATTTTCTAACATAGTAAAAGATATGGTAAATTTCACTTCAAAAAACGAAAACACAGAAAACAGACAACCAGATTAACAGAACTATCAGCAACAGTATAGTCAGCTAATGCCTACACACTGTGTAGTAGTACATAGTTCATTCCACGAATTTTCATTACAAACAAATGAACAATAAACATAGTCATCAACTGGCCAAATTTCTATCTGAGCAAAAATGGCTTTGCTACGAGATTAACCCATATACTTGTATTTTTATGTTCCCAAAGAAAAAATCCTGCTCGGTATGAAGTGTAAGAATACCTTCATGTGAAAAAACAAATATATCACCAATATCAAAATGGAAAAGTTCCCACAACTTAGAAAGCCAAGGAAAATGGAGATCACTAGCAGTTTGCCTACAAAAGACAGTTTCAGAGAAAATGCTCTTAGAATGTCCAATTCAGGACCTGAGAGCCATGCTACAAGACTTAAAGAATGGGGATGAGCAGACATATCAATGAAACATCCAAAAAAATGGCTATTAGTACAGCAAGTTAACGTAGTAAAGGAAACCGTACCCTTAAAACATAAACAAGGAAATTATCAACCCAAGTGACAATAATGAATGACACACTACCTGTTAGGGGAGCGACTATTACCAAATCCAGGAAGCAAATCATCCAAGGCCGAAGAATCATTCTCCAGTTTCACGCTCTCCTTCTTCAACTCCTTTTCTTTCCTCCCCAAATTACCCAATAGATCATCAAAAGCAGAGCTGCTATGAGACCTACTCTTCGGCGGGGACGCCGAAATTGACGCGAACATGTCTTCTTGCTTCACCGCGGACGAATTCACGGACGCGCTCTTCAGCCCAGGCAATCCTTCAAATATATCGTCATCATAAACAGGCTTGTCAAACACCGGCATCGTTGAGGACTTCACATTGTTGTTATTCATATCGTAGGAACTACCGCGAGGCTCGCTACTGTACTTAAGAGGCCCACCGAAGACGTCATTGAAGAGAATCCCGTCCCGATCCCGATCATCGAAAATCGGAGCTGATGATTTCGTGGAAGATGGGGCAACGGATCTGAATCCATAACTACTAGAATTCCGAGAAGACGCCATCGGAGCAGATTTCCCCTGAGGCTTGAACCCAAAATCCTCCGTCAAGATTTCTCTAAAATCATCCATGGACGGAATCTAAAATCTTCAAACCGGTGATTGTCGAATCTGCTACGACTGCTTTTGAAGAATCTTAGATCTGCTACAGATAGATCAAAATCATGGATGGTGGAGGAAAGAAGACGAGGATCTCAAAAATATTATCATGTAAAATCTGGGGGTAAAACGAAAATAAATAATGATTGTAACTTTGGTGCAAATAGTTGAGGAGGAAAAGCAAAAAATGAGGTCTGGTTATTGTTGGGGACGATAATGATTATACCTCTTTTCGTTCTTTTTTCTTTTGGATTATGCGTACAGTGGCGAGAGGGACTCAATGGGGCATATTTTGTGTTTCTTTCTCTTCTCGTCTCTCTCTGTGTCGGAGTCAAGTTCCTAACTCGCCTTTATTTCTTTCTTTTATTTTTATTTTTAAATGGTGTTTGATTTTTCCTCATGATTTCTTTACTAAATCAATTTTCGGGTAACATATAATTGGGTCCAAGAGTTTATTTTGAAAGTTATTTTAAAAGGTTTAAAATAGGGGTGGCAAAAATCCTTGTGGATCCGGCATGGATCTTACCCGAATTTTGAGGTTGGAGACCCAAAAATTCAGGTTCGGATTAGGGTGACACCCGAATTCCACTGCCCAGGGACATATTGGGTATGACACAATGGGGTTGGGGTATGACCACTTGCAATTCTTCCTCCAGACGTACGTGTTTGTATGATCGTGAGCTCTACCAGGTTGATCAACTGTGGGTCAATTCGTCTTGTATGAATCAATGAATGTTCTTCATGTTGTGATTAGTGGATTACGTATGGCAAAGAAGAATCAGAGATGCTTGGTCGAAATCGTAGAGATAATCAAAGGAGAATCGCGAGGTCGGAATCGCACCTCAAATCGGAGAAGAGAAGCGCGTTTTGCAAGAGACGGGTATTTGGAATCTTCTAATCCTAGCTGTTTGCTTGATCCAAGGGTTGACATTAGAAGCCCGTATATTCATCAAAGAATGGACGTCCGCATAAGAGACTCGATGTATATTTATATATTAATATATTTACATATCTTCAGTTTCTGTCCAGATAATTATCTCATTTTGCAGATTGTAGTCTGATCTCGCGGTGTGTTTGTATTTTTTGTATTTGATAATTATAATTTTCATGTCAATTTATTATATACTCTCGTATGAAATACCTTGTTTGTTTTTTCATCAATTACCTAAATTCATTTTTTATCGGAACTCTTATGATTCTTAGGACAGATTATAGTATGATTGAATTATGGGAAAAATTACGTTGGAATCAGGTTGAGGCAGGATGTTACGCGCCTCAATTGGGTTCGAGGATTCTCTAAACCCCAAAATTTGGGATGGGGTTGAGAATGGGATAGGTATGGGGTTCGGGGGCGGGAATGGAAAAGACATACCCGCCCCGTTGTCATCCCTAGCTTATAAAACTCATTATTCATAGTAGCATCGTACCAAAATATACATTTAACGCCACATAAAACAATCTATGAAATTATAAATATCGAACAATATTAGACTACCCTAGATAATACTATCTTGAGATGAATCCAAACAGACCAAATAAAATAACAAACATAAAATAAAAGAAACAAAACACACATGCGCTGGATCTAGGTTATTGATTTTCCCTCCATCAAGAAAAATGATCTCCATTGGATATAGGAGGGATCAAATATGTGTCACTAGAACACACCAAAAGAATACGGTAACACCGAAAAAAGAACCCTTCATAAAATACGTGACACGTGGCATCTATAAATCACCGCCCGTCATCGAGCGAGACTGAATCGGTCATTATTCACTTAAATAGCTTCTTAGGTCAGCTCACATACCTGATATAGATGTCATCAAAGAAAACATTAAGAATCCAAAAAGGAATGAAGAATGAAAGTCTGAGGAAGGAATCCTTTTCCCAATTAAAAGTATAAGAAGATTGTTTCCTAAAAACTTCCTTCGAAGTAGAATTACTTGTCATCAAGTAGTAAAATTTCCAATGGTATAAAAAAGATACTCAAACAAGCATTCTTTTGAGCAATGATAATCTATCTCCACTGTCCCTTTTTGAGTCCCGACCTACAAATTCTTGAAACTCAATCTTCTCCTAAATCTAATTTCAGCGTCGGAGCATCAATCGAGGTGATTAACACTTTTAGCTCATGTTTCTCCATTTTTACATGAATATTGCACGCATCTTATACCTTTGGAGTCTTGTTTGCCCATATTTGATACATCAAAAAACTGAGTAAGTCTCTAATGTCGTTAGAATAAGTGTGGCGAAGAATCGCTATCAAAAAAATGGGAATGTCCATATTTCACCTCCATTGAATGATGTGGTAAAGAAACCATAAACATCTAATCTAATACCTAAAATTATATAGCCCGTGCATTTCCGACAATTCTGTGGCGAGTCCCAACGTTCACTTCGTACTCGCCTCCGTGGCTATCGACAACACAGTCTCTCGGTCATTCGATCCCTGGGGTTTCAGCCTCCCTACGCCGTCCAATCTCATTTAACCGCTGTCTCCCATCTGCGTCGTTGGGGCTTCGTCTTCGTGTCGACATCTTCGCCCTTGAAGCCGATCCACAAATCACATCCCGTCATGGTTACGCATCTCAGCCCTTGAATTCCCAAGTCGGTTGGTTTCAGCCTCCCTACGCCGTCCAACTCATTTACCCGCTGTGTCCCATCTGCGTCGTTGGGGCTTCGTCTTCGTGTCGACATCTCCGCCCTTGAAGCCGATCCACAAATCACCTCCCGTCATGGTTACGCATCCCAGCCCTTGAATTCCCAAGTCGGTTTACGAAACTCTCTTGGACCACCGAATACAAGTTGCTCCCTCACTTTCGTCTGCAAAAAACCTGAGTTTACCAATTGTCTAAAGCAGCTGGAAACGCTGGTGTTTGACGACTTCCCTCACTTTGGTTTGTGCCCAATTTATTGCTCTGTTATTGCTTATGTTCTTTGGTTATGTATTGCGTGACAGAGAACTGAAAACCACTTGGTATTTGTTGTTTGCCTCTTCTCTTTTGAATTATCTTTTACTTTTTGTCTATTTATGTGCCCAGTTTCTTTGATAATTGATCCAGAGCTATGTGAATTTGAATATTAGAATGTTTAGATTGTGTGATTTGCAAAAAGTTTTGTTGGATTTTTTGCTTATTGCTGACAGTTGCGAAACAAAATTGATTGCATTATTCTAGGCGATAGTTTCATGTCTAGCTATAACTTGCTGTTGATTTCTTGTTCTCACTGTCAAATAATTAGGGCAACAAGTGTGTGTTATATTTAGGAAATACTTTTCTCTCTTGCCTTGGAAGACATCGCTTTCTAATGTTGTCAGCTAACTGTGAACTTCGACATTGTGTTGTGCCCTGTCTATCTAGGGGGATGGAAAATCTTATGATCACTCAACAACAACTACTTCTGATTAGTCAATGTGAACTTCCGTTTTATGTTACAGATTTCCCCATTATGAGAAAAGCAAAAGGATAGTAGCTACTGTAGGTCACAATTGTTGCATTCTGTTCAGCTTGTGCACAATTTGTTTAACATTAGATGTTCTTTCTCTTATATATTTTCTATGGTATGAACATGAAAAATTATTCTAATGCTTCTTCCCTTGATTATATTTTGGCTTATCGAGTGTCTTCACTGGATTGATCTTAACAAGTACTTGTCATGCATATCAATAGCTCATATTAGAACAATGCATTCATTCGAGGAAATTCAACTACAAACATAAAAATGAGGTGGTGAAACTTAAAAATAAAGAATAAAAACCAGTATAGGCAGAGCCAAACTCAATAAAAGTGTAATTTCTCAGATCCGGGCAACTGCAGTGAAAGAGGGACCGGCCGAATTATTCCTCTTCCCTGGTCCCTGTTAATCTGTTATAGCTTGGCTGCTGCTGCTTCTTCTATTAGTATTGTGGTTTAAAACACTCGGTGGCATCTTCCCATTAAATCTTTTAGTGTCCTTGTAGTAGTCGTAGATCATGCAGTTATCTCTTACCCCCTTCAACTGACCCATCTTACTATATATTGCTAATAATCTCCTAATATATTGCTTTGCTCATCAAAAGGTTGGTTTGTTAATCCATTTGAGCTTTTGTTTAATATTTCTTTACTTTTGTTTCCAATAAGCCCTTTCTTTTTGCATCTCTTGATCACTACATGCTCATTCCGTTTGCTTCAATATACTATACTCGGTTGAATTTTGTTTTCTGTGATATTGAAGACACTGTTCACTCTTTCTTTGTGCAGCTGTGGCTTTGTATTCCATTAGCTCGACTTAAATAATCTCCTAATATATTGCTTTGCTCATCAAAAGGTTGGTTTGTTAATCCATTTGAGCTTTTGTTTAATATTGCTTTACTTTTGTTTGGAGATATTGCGCTGCTCTGTACTTCGCTTAATAAGTGTTTGAGAAGTTAAATTGCTTGATTTGGCTAATATTTTCTTTTCATACCCAGTAAATTCCATGCCTCAAACTCCCTCATTTTCTATGCGCTGTTCAGATTCATTGTACCAATAATGTTCATTCTTAGCTCCTGCGATGATGGTGATTTCAACCATACATTTTCATTACTTCTATGTCAACCTACAACTTAGGCCTTCACATCTGATAACGTCCAGCTTTTTATTTGTGGTCCAAATGTACTTTCATGGGTTTCCTATGCTAATTCCTCAATCCTATTTGCTCAAACAAATTTTAACCACAGCCACTAAAATGATCTCTCTAATAGGAAATTTTATTTTTTAGGGAGCTTGAATTAGGTTCATGAAAAATTGTAATCACTCAATCAAATGGTCATTTAGTCCGCCACTATTTTTTTGTCATAGTATATTGAATCACACACAATGAACATGCAGTGACCAAGAGATGTAAAAAGTAAGTAAATATAAGTAAAAATACAAAACAAATTTCTTTTTTATACTCATCAAGTACTTCCCATGCAATAAGGCGCTTGCATAAGTTAATTCACCCATTTAGCCTTCTTGGTAGCTAGAAACTCAAGGTGAGAATAAGTAGTGTACATGATTTGGATTTATTTGTAATATACAGATGGATAAGTGTAGTCATCGTCATATTCCTATTGTTTCCAATGATAATGTTTCCTTTGCTTGAATTACAATTGCTCAGCATGATTGCCCTGCATTTTATCTTTGTTAAACAAAAATTAACATCCTTATATATGTTTAATTTCCCCTGTTACATAATCCTGAAATTACCTGTAATTGAGGTGTGTTTGTTGACAGCTAAGAATTAGTTGACATTAGTTATCTATCAATGCATGTTTTTAGGAAGATTCAATTACGTTCATCACAAATTGTAAAAGCCCAATCAAATTTCCATTTAGTTCGTCACTATTTTTTGCTCATAATATTTGTATTGTTACCAATATTTATTTTCCTTTTACATCTCTCACTGACAACTATGCTCAGTTTACATTTTTTAACTGTGATATTTAAGATACTGTTTAATCTTTCTTTACGCAGCTGCTGTTTTTGTACTCCATTAGCTGGACTTCAATAATTTGCTAACATCTTGCTCTGCTCATCAAAAGGTTGGTAAAACATATTTTTATTCAACTTCTCTGAGACATGTTTTTGCCATCATTAATCTCAGGGATAACTAATTTCTCTTATATAGCTAAGTTGGTTTTCTATAATTGAGGTTTGTTTCTATGATCTTCCATTGAAATTCTATTTTATTTTACAATATTTATTCTACTGTTCCCAATGATAATGCTCCCTTTTTGTTGAATTCCAAATCCGTCAGCATGATTTTCCTGCATTTGATTTTTGTGAAACAAAAATTAACATCCTTATATATGTTTCATTTCCCCTGTTACATACGCCTTAAATTACAATGATTGAGCTGTGTTTCTTGACAACCTAGAATTAGTTGACATTGATTATGTATCAGCTGCGCCATGGTCGACAACGAAAATGCTAGAAATAACAGGGAAAAAAGGAAGCAGATCATCTCAAGTAAAAGACAGTCTGGTAGCAAACGCTGCTTTGCGTATGACAATGGCGCTAGCTCCTCTACAATGCCATCAAAAAAGGCACCACATCTTCACCAGGGCAGCACGAGTGAGATGCCAAGATTGATGACTATCAGTGAAAAATCCACCTCACCCCCATCAGTAATATTGGATTTGGGTCATCCTGCCTACAGTTGCAAATTTTGTGGAGCTTTCTTCTTTTTTGAAGAAAGAGTTAAATCTATACGGTCTGGAGTCCCAATATTTCCTGTTTTCTGTAAACACGGTCGAGTCAAGCTTCCTCCACTTCGAAATCCTCCTCCCTTACTAGAGCGTTTGCTTGCTTATAATGAAGGCCGACAATCCAAAGTGTTTCGAGATAAGATCAGGATCTATAATTCCATGTTTGCATTCACATCTATTGGGGCAAAAATAAATCGGGAAGTGAATAGTGGGCATGGCCCTTATGTATTTAAAATCAATGGACAAAATCACCATTTGATTGGGTCATTGCTGCCACTCAATGGGAATAGACCTCATTTTGCTCAACTGTACATCTACGACACTGAGAATGAAGCTGCAAACAGAATTTCCAGCGTTGGCAACTGTATAGAAAGCAGCAATTTTGACGAGCACATTGTTTCAGACTTAATTCAAATGTTTGATAAAGTGAATGAGTTGGTAAAGGTATTTAGAATGGCAAGAGACCGTTTCTCCACTACTGATTCACACTCAATATCATTGGTGCTAATTGGAAAACGTCAACATGATGGTTCACAGTATAATGCTCCAACTGCAGCTGAGATGGCAGGATTAATTGTTGGTGACCTTGGCCAAACGGACCAACCACGTGATATCATTGTTGAGTATAAAACACAGCAGCTAAAACGCATAGATGATTTGCACCCTTCCTTTATGGCAATGCAATACCCCATTCTGTTTCCTCATGGTGAGGATGGCTTCTCCTTGAACATAGCATACAAAATCTGCCCAGATAGGCCTCAATTGAAAAGGGGCACTGTCACCAGGAGGGAGTATTATTCCTATAGGCTGCAGCAACGATTAAGCGATGGGAAGTCATTATTAAATGGTGGTAAATTATATCAACAATATATAGTCGATGCCTATACATGCATAGAAGATGAAAGGCTACGCTATATTAGATTCAAGCATCAACAAGAACATTTTAGAAGCGAATTATATAAAGGCGTGCAGGATGCCTTTTTGAGGGGCGATAGTGATTCAACTTCAGTTGGTCAACGAGTAATATTGCCTTCATCATTCACTGGTAGCCCTCGATATATGATTCAAAATTATCACGACGCAATGGCAATTTGTAGATCACGCGGAAACCCCGATTTGTTCATAACATTTACCTGTAATGTTAAATGGGTTGAGATAGAAAATTTCCTGAGCCTCATACCTGGACAACGAGCAGAGGATCGCCCAGATATAGTTTCAAGGGTCTTTCATATGAAGCTAAATGCTTTTATGGCGGATATCAAGTCTGGAAATTATTTCTGAAGAGTTGTTGGAGCAATTTACACAGTTGAATTCCAAAAAAGAGGATTGCCACATGTTCATATAATAATATGGTTGCATGACAGCGACAAACATCCAACAGCGGCTGATATTGACAAAATTATATGCGCAAAAATACCATCAGCGGATACAGAAAAAATTTTATATGATGTAGTTTCCAAGTTCATGATTCATGGGCCATGTGGTATCTCGAACACCAAAGCACCATGTATGAAAGACAATCGTTGTGTCAAGCATTTTCCAAAAAAAAACTATTCAGAGACATTGATTGGTGAAGACGGATTCGCAATATATAGGCGACGCAATGACGAAAGAGTTATCAAAAAATCTGGAATTGACTTAGACAATAGATATGTTGTGCCATATAATAAAGAATTGCTATTGAAATACCAAGCACATATCAATGTGGAGTGGTGTAATCGCTCACGGTCGATTAAGTATTTATTAAGTATGTTAATAAGGGCCCAGATCGTACAAGAGCTGTGCTGCAAAAAAACATCCAGCAAGAAGGTGGTGTAGTCTTCGATGAAATTAGAACATATGTTGATTGTAGGTATTTGGCAGGCTACGAGTCATGTTGGCGTATATATGAATATCACATCCAATATAAATTTCCAACTGTTGAGAGACTAGCTATACATATGCCTCTTATGAATAATATACTCTTCCAGGGAGACAAGGAGATTGAAGCAGTTTTGCAACAGCCAGGAATAGAAAAAACTATGCTGACTGAGTGGATGTTTATGAATACAATATGTGATTCAGCCCGAAAACTTACATATGCTGAATTTCCGTCATTTTACCGATGGGACAACAATGATAAAATATGGTTTTTGAGGAAGAAAGGCCAATGCATAGGCCGAATTTCATACGTACACCCCTCTGCTGGAGACTGTTACTATCTACGCATGTTGTTATCACATGTAAGAGGCCCGAAGAACTTCACTGATATCAGAACAGTTAACGAAATTGTATACGATACTTTCAAAAATGCTTGCAATGCAATGGGTCTAATCGGTGATGATCGAGAATGGCATGAGGCTATGGAGCAAGCTTCACAGTGGGGTACATCTCAAGAACTTAGAAATTTGTTTGTAACTTTATTATTATTCTGTGAAGTCGCAGATGTTGACAGATTATTCACAGCACAAATGCCGAATCTACAGGAAGATATTGTTTATAATGCTCGCAAGAAATTTGGTATCAAAGACCTAAATTTATCTCCCAGTGTTATCTATAACCAGGTACTAGCTGAAATACAAACCATACTGCAAAAAAATGGATCATCACTAGCTGATTATAAGTTGCCACTACCATCAGACATCCAAAGCCACCATCTGAGCAACACACTGTTATGGGAAGAATTGTGCTTGAGTACCAATGAACAAGCTCTTGACAGCAACGAATCACAGGTGCAATTAAACGATGGCCAAAAAGAAGTCTACGATAGAGTTTTATCTTCTGTTTATGATAATAGTGGTGGCTTTTATTTTGTTTATGGACACGGTGGTACGGGAAAAACTTTCCTTTACAAAAGAATCATAAAACAGTTGCGCTCAAAGGGTAAGATTGTGTTGGCAGTAGCTTCATCAGGAATTGCCTGGCGGTAGAACAGCTCATTCCGGGTTTAAAATTCCTATTCAAATACATGCTGAATCAAGCTGCTACATCAAAAAGGGAACCCAACTTGCAGAGCTTATTAAAACATCATCTTTAATAGTTTGGGATGAGGCTCCAATGGCACATCGTCATTGTTTTGAGGCCCTTGACAGATCACTTTCAGATATACTCGCTGATGAAAGCCAAACCAGTGGTAATGATAGTAAAATATTTGGTGGCAAGACGGTTCTTCTTGGAGGGGATTTTCGGCAGATACTCCCCGTAGTTATCAAAGGTTCAAGACATGATACGACAGAAGCTTGCATAACAAGATCTTACTTGTGGGAAAACTGCCAAGTATTTAAGCTACATGCAAATATGCGGCTCTCCAATGATGGCTTGACAGTTAATGAACAATCAGAGATGGCAGAATTTGCTCAATGGTTGTTGGACGTTGGTGAAGGGAAGATAGAAGCTGAAAAAAAAGACGAAGGAGAAGAACAAGCAGAATGGATAAAAATACCTGATCATTTACTTGTAAGAAGTGAAATAGGTGATGTAGAATACCTTACCAATGATGTGTACAAAAACTTTATTCAATCTTACAAGGATACAAGATACCTGAAGCAGAGAGCAATAATAACGGGGACCAACGAGGCTGTTGACCTAATCAACTCCAAGATTCTTTCACAACTTCCATCCGAGGCAAAGTTGTACCTAAGTTTTGATTCTATCTTCAAGGCTGTTGGTGGATCAGAAGAAGATGACATCTTATACCCAGCAGAGTTCTTAAATTCACTTTCATTTAACGGGATGCCGAATCATGAGTTATACCTTAAAATAGATTCACCAGTCATGTTGCTACGTAACCTAAACCAGAGCAGTGGCCTATGCAATGGAACTAGGTTGATAGTTACAAGATTGGGGGATAGAGTGGTGGAAGCAATAATAATAACCGGTAGCAACATTGGTGACAAAGTATATATTCCAAGAATAATCATGTCTGCTACAGAAACAAAATGGCCTTTCACAATTAGAAGGAGACAATTTCCTTTACGCCTTTGTTATGCAATGACTATCAATAAGAGTCAAGGACAAACATTGGCAAGAGTAGGACTATATTTGCCACGGCCTGTTTTTTCACATGGCCAACTATATGTCGCTGTCTCTCGAGTAACATCATATAAAGGACTTAGAATTCTTTTGGGTGGTGGCAAAGAGACAGACATGACCCATACCAAAAATATAGTATATAATGAAATCTTCGATGCTCTCTAGAAAGGTAACTACTAAACAAAAACTATCTCTTTTCTTTTTTATAGCATGATTGTAATTATTTTATTATTTCCTACAATCTATTTTTCTAATAGTTAATGATGTACCTGTTTATCCTTAACAGCTACAAACATCCATGGAGAATACACCATTTTCAGAGTTGCAACAAGGGAGGCGTGGATACCGGATTATATCCCGAGTTCTTAGGATATGGGATTGTACTAATCCGAATATGAACAACCAGCTTATGAGCATCGACTTCATGCTGGTAGATCAACAGGTAACAAATTATAGTACCTTCACATAAAAAAAATCATATATTTAATTCATATAAATTATAAGTTGACTTATTGAATTTCTCAAAGTTTAATAAGAATGATATGATCAGGGAACTGCAATGCATGGTTCTATGAGAAAAGAAGATGCTCCTAAACTATTTTTATTTTAGCAGCCAAGTTTGTGGAGATTGGAGAGAAGATACTCCAAAATTGCTAATAATTATCACATATTGGGTCTAGGTTAGTTTTTTTTTTAAGAATAATCAGGATGGGTTTTTGTCATGTATGGAATGATTTCTTTGCACATAACTGTTTGATAAGCCATCCATAATAAAGGATTGTCTAAGTTTTGTATTCCATGACAATTTTTAGAGGAATTTGTCTTTTGGGAACAAATAAATTGTTGTGATTCAGCTTTTCCCAAATAACGTTTCATGAAATGTTATATACCATGCTCATTTTGAAGGTCAAAGATCTCATGAGTTTAGGGAATGTTTTAGGTTTAGTTTTGTGCTTGGTCATCAAATTTGGCAACAATTACCGTTTTTCCTATATCAATTTATGGTTCTTGATTGTAGCCCATTTTCTCTTTTGGTTCAAGCTTACTCAAACATGTTCCAAGATGTACGTTGACAAAATTTATGACTTTTTTTAAAAGAGAAAATGTGTAAACCCTTAGTAATATGCTGCAGCATGAAATAATTTATATCGTGCACAATCTTCCTATTTTAATAAGAGTTTATTATTTAGTTTTATATTTTAAGATAATTTCGAAGTGAGTGAATGTTGATATTTATTCTGTGTCTTTGGATTTTTTTTCTTTCAGAACTTGGCTATGCTGAGGATTGTGTTTGACATTTCTGACGTGGAAGAGCTGTGAGTGTAATAGGGGTATCAATAACTTATTTTCAGGTATTTTATTTTCTGAACTTTTTATTTTTAGTGTGGGTCTTCTTTGATGAACTTGGTTGTGCTTCCTTCACTTTACGAAGTGTGTAAGTGTGTTTAAGTATTTAGTGATGGTGGTGGGTTTGTTTGTTGGTGGACATAGCATTAAAGAAAGATGGAAGGACGTCCAATTGTGATAAGAAGAGTTTGAAGACAGGGCCATGGACATCAAAGGAAGATGATATTCTCTTTGATTATATCGGCAAGAATAGCCATGGAAGCTGGCGCTTTCTTCATAAGCTTGCAGGTTCATCATTACTTCTTCTTTATGCTTCTATTACTTGGTAGCAATTGGAAGACCTGCCTCATTTTTCTTTTTTAGTTTCTGGTACTTTTACACAACTTTTTTTTTTTGGTATTTTTGTGAATGTTAAGCATATTTAGAGAGGGCGATGGAAGAAAGTATGACATGGAAGATAGTGTTGTGTAGATGCAAGTTGCAAGAGAGTCTAACAACAAAAAAAGTGTGGGTGCTTAAGCAAAGGGAATTGGTCTGCAGCACCCACATATAAATATATGCATGCATTTATGAAGTCAAATTATTATATATAATCTACACTCTAGCTAACTTCACACTTGCAGCTGCAAAAAACTCATTCAAGGTGTGTCCGCATGACAGTATGATTAGGATTGGCACATGGACAATCATAAAAGAATACCTTGACACAACTCCTGCAATACCAACTAATCTTTTCCATTTTATCACTGACAAAGAACTTGAGAGTAGATTATACAATGATGTCTATCTCACAGGTGATATAGGCAGTGTTGATTTCCATAACTTACAAAAAAATCATACGAAATCTTTTATATTACTGACCACCTCTTTACATAATGCAGATGTCATGGGGCACCTGGTGAAGATTGGAAAAATTGAGCATGTTTATACAAATGGAAGAAAAGTCCCAAAGAGGAATCTAACTATTGAATCAGCAAGGTATAAAGCTTTACAATTATTATCACAAACTACATGACTACAGAGTGAACAAAAAATTAACATCGTTTTCTCACCATACAGTATTAAAAATTTATCAATCACATTGTGGGCTAAGACAGCAGAGACTTTCGAGGAAGATCATCCCTTACAAGGCTTCGAAAAAGATCCTATCATAATTGTTTTATCCTCAATGACTGTCCGATCTTTCAAAGGTAAAAATCAACTCGAAAAATAACAGTAAATATATGAAAAACACCATTGCTAATTATTCTTCTTGCAGCGGAAACAACACTGTCAAGTACTTCAGCGACAAAGATCTACATCAATCATGAAATCTCTGAGGTTGAGGCTTTCCGATCAAGGTAAGAGACATTTTGGATTTCTTTTACTTAGATTGAAAATTCCGTTTCAAAACAACTGCTTTACTAAATAGAATCTTTTTAAAGGCTGTCGTTTCCGAGTGAACTGACAATACTGACAGAGCCAACAGCAACATCAGCTGACAATCAGCAATATTCATCGAACAATTTACAGACAATTTCAGAATTACTAATGTTGGATAAAATAGCAGATCTGGTATGTACGCCTACATGGATATAGTTATACATCGCAAGTGGGAAGATAAATAATTTATTTATATTATAGAACTCCTGTACGTACAGAATAAAATTTTATCAAGCCAAGCAAAAATTGCTCATGTCCACGGATCTGCTGCCTGGTGGTACAATGCATGCCACAAATGCAGAGGGGATTTCGAACGGAAAAGACTTTCTAATATCGATTAGATATGACCAAGACCTTCGAGAACCAATTTTTACAAGTCGATTAGGATAGCTCATGTTTTCATCAGTCTTCTAAGAAAGCCTATGCTACAACTGCAAATACTCTTAACAATTTCACCGCTTCCGGATTCCAAACAACCAAATATGCTTTTCCCAACAATTCACCCATCGACTTCTAATCAACCACTCTCTTACAATCTCCAGTTTGGTCTAAAAAAGGAAAAAAATATCAACACCTCAAAGGAAAAATTGACGACAAAGAGCCCGCGGCATCGCGCGGGTTACGGCTAGTTCCTTATGCAATGGGACAAAGGGGCAGATGTGTTGCGTCAAGGATAGAGGAGGAAAGACGGGACTCGGAAAGTTTAGAGAGATGTGAGAGATATTTTGATTATATGTATATCCTACTAAAACAATTATTGCAAAATGTCCAAACAATTTTATTGAAAAAAAAACCTTAATACTAAAGGATATTTAAAAAATGATACTAATTTTAATAATTTTCAAGTAATCTAACTCTTTTTTTTTTTACAAAGTAATCTAACTCTTAACCTAATGATTAAGAGAGATTTTTTCCCTCAGCCGTCACTTCGAGCATTTACACATAATTAATTGTTATAAGTAAATATATTTTTGCAAATGAGAATTGAGAACATTTCCAATCGAGATTTGAGAGTGGTCAAATTAGTTAGGCAAAATAGAAAATGAAAATAATTTGCAAACAGAAAATGGGAAAAATCTTTTCTAAATTAAAAATAGAAAACACGAGATAAAAAAAAACGTAAAAACATACTCAAGGGTGTGTTTGTATTGAGGGAAGGGTGTGTTTGTATTGAGGGAATAGAAGAGAAGAGGAGAGAAACTTATTAAGAGAAATTTTAGATATGTTAAAAAAATAAAAGAATTGATTTGTCCTCTCTATTGTTTGATAGTCATCACAAGAGAAAAAAAAGGGGGGAAATGTGTAATTTACTAATTTATCATTATTTTTAAGTTAAAATATTATGTATAATGACAAAATAAAATTTTCAATTATAAATAATTTAATTTTCATTATTTTTTCTCTCTAATGATCTCATTTTTGAGAAATTTTTTTTACAAAATATTAGATTCTTCCATCTAATGCTCTCCAAATCCGTTCATTTATATTTCTTTTTATAACATATAAAAAATTAAAAAAAAATCATTTTCCTCTCCCTCTCCCTCTCCCAGATCTCTCAATCCAAAAATATAAAACATAAGACGCGCGAAAGGAAAGTAATGGAGATTGAAGGTGAAGATGGTTCAGAAATCGCACTCCAAAATGGCACCGAGACGGTTTTCGGCAGAGGCTCAGGATTCGAGACCAATGATAGGGTTGTCTCTCGCCGCCACATTTTGTTCGAGCTCAAAATTCCGGCTGACAAAACTGACACTCAAACAGGAACTAGGGTTTTATCTCAAGTTTTAGGCAAGAATCCAGTTTTTCTCAGGAGAGGAGGAGGAGGAGATATTAAAGTCTTAAGGCGGTTCGAGAGTGTTGAAGTGGCGGCCGGTGATTGTTTCTGCGTTTCTAGTAGAGACCCGCTATGGTTCACTCTGAAGAGGATTGAAGGCCAACAGAACAAGGATTCTGTGAGTGAAGAAGAATTTTCTGAGAGATTGGAAGAAATTGATGTTTCAAAGATTGACCCCGTTCAAGGTAAAAAAAAGAAAAGAATGGATCTCTAGTGTTCTGCATTTGGCTGGTTTGATTTTTAAGCAATTTAGTCATTTTTGTCGTTTTATGATTTTATTGTGACTGTGTGTAATGCAGACACACATATTTGCTGACAAAAAACAACTACCTCATATAACTATATCAGCTAACGCAAGCCTAATCAACACTAAATCGTTGTAATTTCTACCATTAATAGTTGAGTTTCGTACCTTATCTTCCTTGTTATGACTTCTGAGTTCTTTGTGATTCTGTTTGGTTGGTGAGAAAATGAGGGAAAGTTAAAATACAATAAGAAATTTCCATATGTATGCTCCATGTTGTTTATTGGTTGTGCTAGAGCTGATATGGCTGTTATTTTCCCATTTCTTTTGGCTTGCTAACCGAATTGAAGAAACTTATAATTCTAATTTCTGCAAGTATTTTTTTTCCATGCCAAGTATTTTTTTTATTCTAATTATGAGACATTCTCAAACTTTTTCATGCTGATGTCTCTCAGTTGAAACCACCAACCCTTAGCATAGTGTGTACATTATTTGCCTAATTGTATACAATTGCTAGTTTGTCACTTTTTCGTAATCATATTGTCATTTATTTGTGGAGGTACAGAGTTCGGTTTTCTTGTCACGGGGCATGAATTCGACTGCTATCCTAAGCATAGAATACGTGATGCAAATAATTGGAAATGGTTCCTTGAGGGTAGTCTACAGGATAGCGATGGGGATGGTGGTGGTGGTGGGAGTTTTGAAGGAAAGGACACAAGAGGTGGGAGGAGAAAACGGAAGAAATCTCAAGGCAATGAAGATGATGATGAATGGACCGGGGAGAGTGAAGATGATAATGATGTTGTTACAAAACTAAGAAAGGTTGGAAGACAAAAATATTCGACAAGATCGAAGGACCAAAACAAGCCTTCTAAAGATGCAAAACAAAAGACCTCAACCCCTGCACAGAAGAGAAGTGAACAAGACGAGGATGCAGATGATGAAACACTGGGTGGCTTTATTGTAAATGAAAATGATGAAGAACAATCAGAAGAGACTGAAGAACAAGAGGAGGAGGAATTTGTTGAAGATGACGATGATGAGCTAGATGAATGATGGTAGTAAGATAAAAACATTTCGATATACTCTGTAGAAAAGCAGTTTAGGCTTCTTCATGTTTTTGTTGCTGTAAAATGTACCATATGCTCTGTGATCTTCTTCAACATCCTGTTAAACAAAATTTCTCTATGTCTTTCCTGACTTGTCAAATTTACTAGGATAAATTGACATATTCCTCATTGTGCATGCTGCATCGGAAACTGCTGGATCTTAGTGGCCCACAACAATGACAATGGAAGATAAGCGGTTCTTTCTGTTGTCATGATATTTCAATATTGTTTTTGGTCTAAGCAATATATTTAATATGTTTCTTATTTTCTGTCAAACAACTGATATGTCCAGGATGTTCTGTTGAGGTGAAATAGCGGTTCCGGCTAAATGAATTCACTGTATGGGCCTCTTTTATCAGGTGAAATCTTGTCCATCTTACTAGGAGGATAAACTAATGAGTCATCCTCATTAGGCTAAAACATGATCACAGTTAGTAGCAGATATCATTCAGATTCTAGGATTCGGAATATCGCACATCCGATCAAAGAGAGATTCAACAACTAAAAGAAAGATGGAATCTTTGATATCTGTCATTTCTTCAAACAAAACTTGATCCACTAATGGACAGATTTTCACCACTTACTTCGTGAATTTCACTATTCCGTTGTTTCTCTTTAGAATTCAGGAACCCACAACATCCTCTAGAGTAGTCAGTTCTCTACAATGTTTCAGAATGTTCAGAAACGTCCCATAGTAGCAACGATCGATTTTTCTAGGCGCCTGGGAGGTCGAACCGTTAAGAGAATTCTTGCTGAAGAGGATCCATGATATGCATCGAAATCCATCATTTTTCGAAGCAGAAATCCCTAAACAGCTCAGAGAGTACTTTCAGAAGATTTTTGGTGAGAATGTGTTGCTTTCTCATCTTTTAAAATATGTAGTCATTTTCAACGTAGGACTTGATTAACATTATTTCAGTTCAAGCCAAGCGAACTAGGATAGAATCATATCAATTTTCAAAATGACTATCTGAATATTTCTCAATGTTTCAGCTATTCGCGAAACGTGAGAAAGATAAATGAATAATCAATCATATCTTCCACGAAGGAATCTAATAACTTCTTGGTATTGCATTATATTATATTGGCAAGTATCTAGGTTAAGTTGTAGGAATTAGGCCACCAATGCAACGTTACATTAACGCCTAAATAACCCGAAGTATTGGGTCTCAACCCAATAAACAACTACGTGTTTCTTTCAAGGAAAATGTCAAGTATCCAACACTTTTGTATTTCAAAATATCCCAATTGGTTTGTCATATAGGATTTGAAATATTTTAACACACTTTTATGCTAATACTGTCACCCTTTTAATGAAGGGGAAATTGCGGCTTAGTCATCTGTTGGGACATCAGTTCCCATTAAGTCATAGTTTTTTCTTATTTACTTAAAAGTCATGCTTTTTGTTGACTTTCAACTTTGGAGAGAGATGATTATTCAATAAATACCGAGAATGCCCTTATTCTCACATTTCTCATGTGCTCTCTCTCTCATCTCTCTCCTATTCTAGAAGGCTCTCACATTTTCTCTCATTTTCTCTCATTTTCTCTCACATAAACCGTGCAATTTTCCGGCGAAATCTAGAAGGCTCTCACATTTTCTCTCATTTTCTCTCTCTTACTATGTAGATTTCTAGTTCTTTTTTCAAGATTTCTAATTTTTTTCTCAAGATCTATGGTTTTCTTTTGAAGATCTTTGGTTCTTTTTCTTTTTCAAGATCTTTACTTTTTTTTCTTCAAGATCTATGATTTTTTTTTCAAGATCTCTACTTATTGGTATTATCATGTTTTTTGTTGTGAGAAAATGGTCATCCTATATTTTTCAATATTTGTATTGAGATTTCAATGTTGGTATTGTTTTGTTGCAAAACTTGATAGTGTTGTTGATAATGATACTATTTTGTGTAATATTATACGTTAATGTCATATTATTGGTACTGTCTGTGATTTCGGTACTGTTTGTTGTTGGTATTGTTGGTGAATTTTTCGAAGTTGTTGGTATTGGCTCCTTGTTATCAAAATATGGTTGATACTGTCTCTGAGTTTGATACTGTATATGAATTTGATATTGTCTGTTGTTGTTGGTACTGTCATGCTTCTTGTTTGAGAATACTATTGGTACTGTCTGTGATTTCGATATTGTTTGTTGTTGGTACTGTCGGTGAATTTTTTGAAGTTGTTGGTATTGACTCTTTGTTCTCAAAATATGATTGATACTGTCTCTGAGTTAGATACTGTATATGAATTTGATATTGTTTGTGAATTTGTTATTCTCAATGAATTTGATATTGTCTGTTGTTGGTACTGTCATGCTTCTTGTTTGAGAATACTATTGGTACTGTCTGTGATTTCGATACTATTTGTTGTTGGTACTGTAGGTGAATTTTTTGAAGTTGTTGGTACTGTAGGTGAATTTTTTGAAGTTGTTGGTGCTGGCTCATTGTTGTCAAAATATGGTTGATACTGTCTCTGAGTTAGATACTGTATATGAATTTGATATTGTTTGTGAATTTGTTATTCTCAATGAATTTGATACTGTCTGTTGTTGGCGCTGCTGTGATTTCAATTCTGTTGGTATTATCATGCTTCAAATTGTGAAAATAGAGATGATACTATTTGATGTTGTGGTACCTTTCAAGTTTTATATTGTCATACTGTCATGTTTATTGTTGTGAAAATATTATAAGTATTGTATGATGTGATATTCTTTCAAGTTAGTAATATTGCCATGTTTTTTTTGTGAAATATCGTTGGTAGTATTTGGTGTTGTTGTACTCTTTTAAGTTTTGGTGTTTGATATTGTGATGTTACTTAGAATGTTGCACAGGCATACTAAAGACGATGCTGACGATACTTCTATTTTGGAAATTAATCAACTGTATTTGGGAGAAGAAAGTGGATAAGACAGTATATTGAAGATACGACTTTCATTTGATTGTGTAATACTATACGTTAATGTCATATTATTTTCTATAGTTGGTATTTTAGTTGATATTTTGATCCTGTTTTTTTCTGATACTATGAGTTTGTGATTGATACTGTTAAGTTTTGTTGGTTATTGTAATGATATTTATTCATTTGAAACTATTTATTCAGTTGGTACTGTCTATTCATAAATAGTAACGAACTCAGAGACAGAATAAACAGTATTCAATTCACAGACAGTATCAAATTCATAAATAGTATCAAACTCATAGACAGTAACAACAGTGTTTTCATAATATGGAGTTAGTACTAACAAGTTCAAAAAATTCATAAACAGTATCCTAACAACAAACAATATGGAAATCACAGACAGTACTAACCGTATTCTCAATTTGATACTATTTTTGGTAAATGTTTTGTTGCAAAACTTGATAGGGTTGTTGGTAATGATACTATTAGTAATGTTGGTTCTATTTTTTATTTTGATAATATTGTTGGTGATATTATTGTTTTGAAAGCTAATATTGTTGTTGGTAATGATACATTAAATAATTTTAGTACTATCATTTGTTGTGGTACTAACATGGTTGGTATTCGTATTATGATTTTGGCAATATTATGCGAGTCGACAGTATTACTTTTCCAAACAGTATCATATAAGTCGATAGTATGAATCACTCATTTTAGGAGTATGTGGCTAGTATCAATATTAAATACTATGATATTTAGATATTGCTTGTCAATTTGATACTGTCAATGCTTTTGATACTATTTTTGATTTTGATACTGTTGTTGGTAATGTAATTGGTGAATGTGCATTGTTGTTTACTCATCTTAAATACAAAAAATTTATGTATGACAATATGACATGATATGACAATATCAAATTATGTGCAATACTGATATATTTGACAATATCAATCGATATAACAGTACCATCAAAATTACAAAAAATACACTACCAATTTAAATGACAGTACTTATAATAATAATAGTACCCACTTAAATAGACAATATCTAGTTTATTCTCAAAAATGAAGTTCATTACTTTCCAGAATGAAATTATCTCTAGCCTCATCTTCGTCATGAATGTATATAAAACATCAGAAACTGTCACAACAAAGAATGATAGTATCAATTAGACAGCACCAAAATATCAACTATTATCAACACATTTCACAGTACGAAGATACTAACCACATACTAACAATGGCAAATATGACAATATCAAATATATAGTATCAAAAAATCAATGAATACTAAGACATTTAACACTTTAAATATCAAATTCAAAAACAGTATCAACAGTGTTATCACAACAGGGATCGAGTACCAACAAATTTAAAAAATTCACAGACAGTGCCCCAATAGCAAACAGTATCGAAATTACATACAGTATCGAAATTACATACACTATCAACTGCATTCTTAAACAACAAATAATATCAAATTTACAGACATGATCAAATTCGTGAACAGTATCAAACTGACAAATAGTATCCAACGAGCTTGACAGTACCAAAAACTTCAAAGAAATGATGAACAGTATCAATAGGAGATAGTATCAAATTCATTAAGAATAAATAATTCACAGACAGTATCGGATTTATAAACAGTATCAAACTCAGAGACAGTAGCAATAATGTTTTCACAGCAAGAATGCAGTACCAACAAATTCAAAAAATTCACAGACAGTACCCCAACAATAAACAGTATCAAAATTACATACAGTATCAACTGCATTTTCGAACAACAAACAATGTCAAATTTACAGACATGATCAAATTCACAAGCAATATCAAATTGACAAACAATATCCAAAAAACATGACAATACCAAAAACTTCAAAGAATTGACAGACAGTATCGATAATAGATAGTATCAAATTCATTAAGAATAAATAATTCACAGACAGTATCGATTTATAAACAGTATCAAACTCATATACAGTAGCAATAGTGTTATCACAACAGGGATCGAGTACGAACAAGTCTAAAAAATTCACAAACAGTGCCCCAATAACAAACAATATCGAAATTACATACAGTATCAACTGCATTCTCAAACAACAAACAATATCACATTTACAGACATGATCAAATTCACGAACAGTATCAAATTGACAAACAGTATCCAACGAGCTTGATAGTACCAAAAACTTCAAAGAATTGACAGACAGTATCAATAGGACATAGTATCAAATTCATAAAGAATAAATAATTCACAGACAGTATCGAATTTATAAATAGTATCAAACTCAGAGAGAGTAGCAATAGTCTTTTCACAGCAAGAATCCAATACCAACAAGTTCAAAAAATTCACAGACAGTACCACAACAACAAATAGTATCAAAATTACATACATTATCAACTGCATTTTCGAACAACAAGCAATGTCAAATTTACAGACATGATCAAATTCACGAACAGTATCAACTTGACAAACACTATCCAAAGAGCATGACAATACCAAAAACTTCAAAGAATTGACATACAATATCAATAGTAGATAGTATCAAATTCATTAAGAATAAATAATTCACAAACAGTATCAGATTTATAAACAGTATCAAACTTACATATAATAGCAATAGTGTTTTCACAGCAAGAAACCAGTACCAATAAGTTCAAAAAATTCACAGACAGTAGCCGAACAACAAACAGTATCAAAATTACATACAATATCAATTACATTCTCAAACAACAAACAATATCAAATTTACAACCATGATCAAATTCACGAACAGTATCAAATTGACAAAGAGCTTGACAGTACCAAAAACTTCAAAGAATCGACATACAGTATCAATAGAAGATAGTATCAAATTCATTAAGAATAAATAATTCACAGACAGTATCAGATTTATAAACAATATCAAACTCAGAGACAGTAGTAATAGTGTTTTCACAGCAAGAATCCAGTACCAACAAGTTCAAAAAATTTACAGACAGTACCCCAACAACAAACAGTATCAAAATTACAGACAATACCCACAATTATGTACTAAAAAAACAATATATCTTGAAAAAAAATAAAGATCTTGAAAATAAAACTGAAGATCTTGAAAAAATCTAAAGATCTTGAAACAAAATGAAAATCATGAAAAAAAACTAAAAATCTTAATCTTGAGAGAAACCGTGGGATTATATAGAAATAGAAACTTACCCATTTGATTTTGCCGGAAATTGGTCGGAAAATTTAAGAAAGTGACCGGAAAATATACTTTTGTGAGAGAAAACGAGAGAAAACATGAGAGAAGGTGAGAGAAAATGTGGAAGAATGAGTGGGTTATGTTTCTAATGTTTTGAATTTCAAATATCTAGGGGTAGATTTGTCCTTTCTAGCATATTATGACTGCATTTGTAATTGTGAATCTTTTTATAACTGAATGGTAAACCGTGGCTCAAAAGATGACCGGCTTGGTATTCACCCTTAATGAATCTAGGCAGACGGCCCATTAGGACCCAATAAGCAGCGAAGAAACAAACTCGGCCCTCCTTATAATAAAGACGCGAACAACGAAATCTGCTTGAGCAGGTACGAAAGAGAGCAAAAAAATGTTGCGAACTCGATTGCTGTGGTTCACGTTGGGGTTTTCGGTTGCCGGGGCTGCGAGTGCGCAATTCGTTTGGAGAGACCTTTTGAATGGCCGATATGCCCTCGCTTCCGATGTAAGCATTCCTATCTCCGATATATATCACGCAAGCACTGCACCTGCGATCCTCATGTGTGGATATTTGACTGGGTTACTGATTTGGTGTTTCACTGTTTGTTTTGTAGATGAAGCATAAATTTGATGCCCTAGAGGCCAGATTACAGAATATAGAGAACATTGGGGCCCCGAATTCGAATCTGAGTCAGGTAGTTTCGGGATTTTTCTATATTGTATCTTTGATGATGTTCAAACCTGCGATCCTCCGTATGTGGATATTTGACTGGGTTACTGATGTGGTGTTTCACTGTTTGTTTTGTAAATGAAGCATAAATTTGATGCCCTAGAGGCCAGAGTACAGAATCTGGAGAACATTGGGGCCCCGAATTTGAATTCGAATCCAAATCTGAGTCAGGTAGTTTCGGGATTTTTCTATATAGTATCTTTGATGATGTTCAATTATTAATATAATACGTATTACTTAGTGTCTCCGATATTTCCCTGTGGATTTCTAGAATTACAGTTCTGTTCTGTTTGCCTCTTTATCGTCTATGGTTATAAGTTTCTTTGTGGAGTTCAAGATATTGTGCTTAGTTTCTAGACTACTCTGGTAAATATTGCTATTGCCAATTTGGTACTTGGAGGCTTTGTTTTTTAGGAGGGTTATTCCATAATATGGTAGATCGATTGGAATCATTGTGTTTTGATAAATGTCTATGTCCAGATAGAAGGGTAGAGGAAAAGGAAAAAAGCTAAGGCACTCTTATCTCCCCCTGTATGCAAGATTTTTCGGATAGGAGGGAGAGGATATTAAGGCATGCATAAACTAACACGTCTTTTTATAATCTTTGATTCTACTCAAATGGAAGGAATTTCGAGGGGTGTTACTTGTTAGGGCATGATTGGCAACCAGCGACTCCTTTGTACTTATTCACTATTGTGTAACAGCTTTCCTTTTTATGAGATATTCAAACGAGGTAGACAGTAATAACTCCTTCTAGGGCTTCTCCCATCTTATACTCAACTCATCCGGCCTGCTTCGTGATCATGGTTTTCAGAAACAGCCGTCCTGTTGAGACTAATGCTTAATTAATTACTTTCATGTTGGGCTCTTTTAGTTTTTAAATTGCATGACTGGAAATTATGGTTGGAATACTGAGGCAGCTCCCTACATGTTTTGAAATGTTGTTAATTCAACACTGTGACATGACAAGACCCCTCTACCAAATGGTGAGGTTCGGGCTTTTTGTTATCAAGGCATGCTGAGATGCTGGAAACTAGTAATTTCACCTCTCTGTAGCTTGTTGATGGCAATTCGAATTTGGATGGGATCAACCCTATTCGGTTGCTAAAATCTGAATGCATCACTCTTGTTGCCACTATTGTGGTCAGGATAAATAAATGATTTTGCCTAGTTCAGGACCGTTACGCACTGTTCCTCCTGATCTGAAGGTTCAAATGGGATCCTGTGCCTTCCCACTTGCAGCTAATACGGAGGGAGGCAGTTCTTGTTCATGTTCATGTTACCCCTCTGTACTTGCTAGTTCGTTTTTGTGTCCAGCTGTCTAATGATTGATTTGGCTTATATTATTTGCAGGTTGAAGACTGAATTTTCAGTGGCATTCTAATGCATTGCGGAACGGTTTTTTTGTTCTCTTCTGTACAAAGAATTTGATGCAGAAGTTTTAGTTGGAGTTCGTGTGTTCAGTCCTTCAAGCTTTTGTCGCCAATTCTAGCTATGTTACATTGAGAGACAGCTTTGTAACAAAAAATGATTGTATGATTTGAGTCGTATTTTCCAGTGTTGGAAAGTATGATTAACCAGCAAATTGACTACATAATGTGGGTGGCAAATTTATTCAAGCTGCTGCCCTGGATGCCAGATTTCCTTTCATTTCATAGGGCATAACCTAAATAAGCCATGCCGTCTTTCTTTCCGCTCATAAAGTTACCCTAATCCATTCTAAGAAGCCGGTTTACGGAGTTGCCTAGCTTCATTTGCAGGATACATACATCTTGAACATTAACAGCAGAGCCATTTTCATATCCCACAGTTGTGCACTACCCACATTCAGTAGCAGCCCTTTTGAAAACTATACTGCAAAAAGAAAATATAAACCAAAAGATGCAAAAAAACTAGACTTTAAAAACGAAAAGAAAACATACGAGTTTTATTGAACTCTCTTTCCAAGAACTGAATAAATATTTACAAACTACAGACTAATTTCTATATAAATAAACCAAAAGAGACTTCAAAAAATTCCTTGTCTCCTACAACCAAATATTAGCAGCACTAAACATGGGTGAAAAAATCTTTTAAGTCGGACGAAAGAACTTGAATTTGGATTTGAATTTAGATATCCCAACTTCAGGGGTATGATCAAAGGCATTTTTGTAAACCCTGAATAGCTGATCCATAATTTCATTGATGGATCAACGGGGAAGGATGGAATTTGCAAGCTCTTCATTCAACTTCACTGGAAGTGGTGGCATCTGCTTCATTACCTCTGGCGTGTCATTCAAGCTGCAGAATTGATTTAAATTAGATCTTGTTACAGCAATGAAGAACAAACTAAAAAATGTGGTTACACTGGCAAAAGGTCCACAAAATTATTGTAATCTTGTAATGAAGCTACGTAAGTACATAGCAAATGAAAACTGCCTCATCAGTCTGCCAAACACATGACCCTTCAGGGGCAGATCTAGGAATTTATGTTAGAAGGGGCTTTGTTTATGTACCGTTGTTGTGCTTCATGAAAAAGGTTTTCAGGGGCACCGCTCCGAATTTTTTTAGGCCTATTTATATGTGTTTCGTCAATATTTCTATATATTCATCAAGCTTAAACTCAAATGCTTAGTAATATATGAGCCTTGCACCCATAGTAGCCAACAATTCACTATCAATAACATTAGCATGTGCTACATTACTAAATACAATAAGATTTGGGCTTTAGAATCATAGAATTTCATTGGAATTTTTTTGTTCTTTTATATTGAATCTAAAATAAATTTGATCATTTAGTTGGGGAATTTAGCCATTTAGGCTCAAATTGTTTTTTGTTTTAAACTTGAGTGGATGCAGGGGCGGATGTAGCTTATTGTCAATACAAGTCAATATATCTTATTAGATATACTTGGATTGGATTTTAAGATGTATATCTAATAAACAAATGTAAAAAATTCAAGGTGGGCAGTATAAGCTACATCCGCCCTTTCTCTTTCACCATTACCTATTAGAGGACTACTCTGCCACCTTATTCTTGCTATCTTTGACACCAAAATATGACAATCAGATCCCAACCATAGAAATTCAATGTGAACCCAAAACCCGATGCATTTGAGTAATTTTATTTTCATGAACAAGAAGAAGAAGGTTCTCCTCTCATACTTCTCAGGACCTTCGTAGGGGAAAACAGTTGAGAGTTGAGATGACATTGTGTGTGTGTGGTGTAAGTGTATTTTGATGATGGTGAAATAAAAAGTTGACCAGCCACATAACCAAAACTTTAACTGGCATCTGACTTCAGATTTGTAGTCGTACACAGCATTTAAAACCATGACAACTAAAATATCTAACATAGGCAAAGCAACAACAGCAAAAA
Source organism: Euonymus europaeus (assembly GCA_963580455.1). Taxonomy (NCBI): domain Eukaryota; kingdom Viridiplantae; phylum Streptophyta; class Magnoliopsida; order Celastrales; family Celastraceae; genus Euonymus; species Euonymus europaeus. The sequence goes on from OY756964.1 coordinate 4,121,350, forward strand.
CAACATACTCGTTCATGATTGCAAGGATGTTTTCCCGAGTTCTGCTTAAGAGATTGATGTTATCATGTATCTGCATGAAGTAAATAGGAGAAATATTTTGACATGGATCAGTGGATATCATGGTAACTCATATTTTGAGCACAAATGGATGGAATTATAGAGAACAAAGTTTTTCTTGTCATAACTAGTAAGAAAATAAGAATCAGCAAGAACTTTATTCTTCACCTGGAAAGAGGAAAAGTTCGCAGAAATTTGATTCAAAATTTGAGAATTTTGCTCAAGAAGCTCTCCAGTCACTCCACCTATGGCTGCAGATGACACGAATCATGCATGAGCACAGAGACAGTGGAGAGAGAGGAGAAATACATATTAAATGAAAGCGTCAATTTTATGGTAGAGGCACAACAGTTTAAAGTAGTGACTTGACCAAATTCAATGATTTTTGGTATACAGCATAATTGCTACTACAGGTATAACATTTTGTGTAAAACATTAGCTACAATGCCATTTCCTTTTTGAAGGTCTTACTCATTTTTCAGACACAATGTGCTCAAATTTCTAAATGTGGTTCATATTGCAAGTAAATATCAGATTTACTGAAACTCAGATAAACAGTAGAATGTGATCAAGGACACCATTATGGCATGGAAGTAAACCCCATATGCTACAAAACTTTGTGCTGATAATTCCAGATCACAACAACACTTGGAGTGCATACATCATCATCAAAGTCTTAACCTCAAACATTATGGGTTCAGCTTGCATGAATATATAAGAGAACAGATTTAAGTATCCATCAAATTTTCCTATCCCCCAATTAAATTTTCTCAATTCTTCTCCCCTCGCACCACAATAGCTACGTTGTAAATGAGCAAACTAGTGTCTTCAATTTTCCCTCATCTTATTATTTGGAGCATTAAATTTGCCAAAATGAAAAACAATACATAAAAACCAGCCCAACAAAATGCAAGGCATTTCTCACTGTCGCCAAATGGACATGATAGCATTGCATCAGCTCCATCAGAAACCTATCATTGAACATGTTTAATCACTACTAACACTAGATGGGCGAACTCCAGAAAAGTGCCTCCTGTCAAGAGGCTCACAAGCATGGGCCTGGTTAGGTTAGCATACCCCCAATAGAAGGTGTTAACTGACTACCACAGCTCTGTAAGAAAGGCCTATGACACACCGCAATGAAGGCAACAAAGAAGACCTAAGGCAAATTAGACGTGTAGAACAATTTCCACTAGAGTGCCAAGCTAGATATGAAACACCACTACGAAATCTATGAGGTTCCCTTTAAGAACAAAACTGTGAGTTCCCCTGTTCTGTGGCTCAGGTAATTTAATCAATGAAAATGCATATCGATTGAGTAAATTGAATTACCATTCTCCATGCAAAAAACATACTAACTTATCATTCACCGATTCTTGCATGTGTGATGTGTCTCAGACAATGAGAAAGTGTGTGCACCCACCATTGTAGGAGATCCCATCATCGTTGTCCATAGGAATCATCGGTGGAGCATAAGAAGGGCCATTGGGACGAGCTGCCAAATGAGATGACGACTTTGCAGAAGAATCTGTAGCCCTTTCCTGTACACAAATATGCAGCGCATTTGAAGTTTCAAGAATTCGTGAAAATAGAAAGCGAATACACAGAATAGATCGACTGGAAAACTAACCATCAACTCATCAAGTTTTACAGTTAAAGGGTGTAAGAACAATGAATGTGAAATCGATTTGCATCAGTTATAATACTACTCAGCTCTGTCCTCGTGTATGATTATAGAACTTTCATGAGACATTTGATTTATGCTGGCTAAGAAAACAATAGTGCTCAAAATTAAGTACTTCCCATGCAGTAGAAAGAAATACGGAAACATCTTTATTTTTTCTTTATCCAAAAAAGATGTTCTAAAAAATTATTGTGGAAAGTACCTCTGAGTAGAGAACTTCAAAACAAGAGACATATAAAAACTATGAAACAGTTTTCCATCCATATAGAAAATCTTAGACTCGAGGCAACTCCTACACAAAATATTGCTTTGCCACAAAACAATATCCTTTGCAATCAAGATTGTCAAGCTCTGTTTAATAGAACTGACCCCAAATGTCATTTTATAGTTATATCATATATGTAATCTTTGAAAATGATTGGCGTAGTTAATTTGAGCGCGACTCCTAACTCATTAATTGTACCCAGCTGATAAATCAAATTGTTGATATTTTCATTTTCTTTGACTGATTGACAATTGGGCAGCCAAAACATGTTAGCTGTCAAACTCTAGACCTAACAGAGAATCTACAGCAGTACCTTTACACCAAAAACTTTGGTGGTCTTCCAAAAAATGGTCAGTACTAACGAAGAAGAGATTTGGCTTCCTCGCAGGAGATGTAGAACCCTAGAAATTATATTATTTTTCAAGCACACGGACAGAGTTTTATGATATGAGGTAGAATGTGCCTGTATCAATGGAGCTGATATTTTTTTCAATGGCATGAAAATAATGTTTGCGTTCAAAAAAGTTATGTTTCCAGGTGGCCTGACCCCTTATAAGATTAAAAAATTAAAACAAGAAACAGAATTAGCTTTGCTGGAAACAAATGGATAAAGGACCATCACCCCCACACCCTCAATCTAACAAAAATATAAACTGAAACATCTAAAAAGCTAAAGAACCTTAAAATCAGGCTAATCCCTCATTGAACAGTCAGGGAAAAATCAAAAAATACAGAGCTCTTTGTTCTAACTCGAAATTTCAACTGTGCACAGCACATAGACAGATGACCAATGTCCTTGTGAAATAAGTGAAACATAAACTTATCCAAAAGCAGAAAGCAAGGACTCCCTTAAGTATAAAACTAATTCATAGATTTTTGCTCATTATACTTGTAGAAAACAGGGGCAAGGGACAACTGAAAACTTTTGCAGCACACCATCTCCATAAAACAGGTTATTTATCATCAAAAATGCATGCACAGGTGCTTAATCAAACACATGGCAAATTAGTTAATACCTTTCTATCTTTACTTTTCCTCGCTGAGTTATGGTCCTCTTTCCTTCTTTTTCCATTTTCCTTTTTCTGGAAAGGTAAAATTAAATAGTGAGACCATCAAATACAGTTCACATTTCAGTTTCCCAGAGTAATGCATAAGTGTATCCAGAGCTATCATCACAACTCTCTCTTGTACTTCTTAAAACAATGACAATCAGCTAGAACAAACAGGAAACTTACAGTCATCCATCTACAACGCAGCGCCACATCTCGAACTGTTTTGTCCTTCAACTGCACTGCAATCTTAGCATATCGAACTATGTTTGATTCGGAGGCATACCTGAAAGAGATTTAAAAGGCTTTGTGCAATATTATGCAAGAGAAGAAACAGCCACTCAAACAAAAGGAGCGTTCCAAATCAAACAGAAACAAAACAATGAAAGAAGCAGTATACCCAAACTCCTCAATGATTTTCCAATTCCACAAATATCTTCATCAACAAAATCAAACACATCTAAAAACCCAAAAGCAACAGAAAGTCTGTGGAACGCTAACAACACCATGAGCTACCACTGACAAGCAAATAAGTAATGGTAGCAATGAAAGTAAAATAATCAAAAAAGAAAATATTTATATTAAAAGAAAAGAAAAACAAAAGCCATGGCGAAATATGCCATAATGCTAATTGGTATTTATGCGCGCATAAGTCCTCTTTCAGGTGTTCCAATTTTAAGAAAAGCTTCAAGCAATAAAAACAAAAAGGAATTTTCATCAGCGTTCGAGCTAGAAATTCATTTCGCGAAATAGAAAACGGTAATCCCTTATGGCATGATTTGGTACTATGAGAAACGAGAATAAACGTCAAAGATGCTTGAATTTGAATGATATAACACAAATAAAACTGACAAAGTAAAAGATCCTTGTCCGGTTCAATTTAAAATGGCATAGTAAAAAACGTGAATTAATAGCACATACTTGGCGAGCAAATCCTCGAGAGTCGACTGTTCATCGGAAGTCCACTCAGCAGCGATACCAGAATTGTGTTTCAACGCCGCCTGCGTCTGCGAATTATCCACAACGCTATGCCCCCCGTTGTTACTTGAATTCACCGGAACTCCATTAGCCCCCGCCGAATGAATCTTCTGCCCCGAGGAAGATGAACCGTCCTGATTGTTCCCCGTCGGATTCGCGCTGGCAGCCATCGCGGAAACACAACAGACAAAGCACTTGCAAAGCCTCTCTCTCTCTCTCTCTTTCTCTCGAAAGTCCAGTAAAGAAAATATATGAAGGATTTAACTAAACGGATATGGTTATGTGCATAGAAGGAGAGGTAAACTGTTACTAATGTCCATCTTTCAATATTTGGGCAAGTGGAGCAGTTGAGAGACGAATCTCTCGTGTTTTTTTTATCGGGTGAGCCGCCTGAGCAGCAGCGGCAATTCAGTGTGGATGAACCCACAATTAAGAATGCAGTTCACCAATAGCAATTGAGCCTGATGGTGATGGATATGGAGTTGTTGCATTTCTTTCAAAAGTCAAAAATAAAGTTCGGTGCAAAAGCTGAAGGAAAATGATAAGACGTGTTTTTAAAACAGAGATAAGGATGGAACGTTCTAAATACGTTCATACGTATTTTATCTATTGTAATGAGGGCACACATTATTATTACCAATTTTGTTTTGTAAGATGAGATGTCTAATGTCTATTGCTATTAAGATTTTTATCAAAATCCCTTGAAATTCAATTATAATTCAGTGATTCCGCCAACGAGGAGTTGTTTTACGAGGTGGAGGTTAATGTTTCAATTGATGGCTGAAATTTCACCCACGAGCATGATTTCGCAATTGTTTCGACTTGTTTTGGTTTTCAATTTCTAGGATCTAGGGGTTGTGGTGAATCCCTCTGTTTTTCGATGTTAAAATTGTTGAATTATGATATGAATCATTATGTTAATGGACTGGACTTAAACTTCAAAGATTAGGTGATTCCGCCAACGACTAGTTGTTTTACGAGGCGGAGGTTAATGTTTCACTTGATGCTCGTGATTTCCCAGTTGTTTCGACTTGTTTTGGTTTTCAATTTCTAGGATCTAGGGTTTGTAGCGAATCCATCCATTTTTCGATTTTGAATTTGTTGAATTCTAGTGTGGTTCATTATGTTAATGGATTGGACTTTAAACCTCAAAAGTAAAGTAGAATGTGAGATTCCTATTATGTATGGAGTACTTTAGTCATTGTATGGTGAATTCTAGAGTTACAAGTATATGTCCTAGTTATATCTTGTACTCACAAGTTATTTTTCATTGTGAGAGAAATAAGGAGCTCTTCCGTAGGCACATTCTGGTGAACAACATAAATGCTCACTACATAAAATTATAGTGTTTAGGGTTGGGTTTGCATAAATTTCATGTGATTTTAATTTTAATTTATGATATTATTGTACTTTGTTCAATTGCCTACACCATTTACTCTCCCTACCAATCTCTAGGATTCTGAATTTCAAAGAATCTCGAATCTCAAAAACGGCCACCTTCATATTCCATCATAGTTGAAGGGTTTGGCTAAGCACTATTATTCTCAAAGTGGTCAGTGTTGCTGAAGAACTTATTCCAGATTAATTGCTCAAGAACTGTCTGTCTCTTGAGACAATGGGCTTGATTCGATGTCGCGGGATTACCAATCTGAATTTTTTGCTAACTAATTTCGACGAAAGGTGTTTAATTGTGTTCAGAGTTAATTTCGATCAAAGTATTGTTTACGTTCATTGAAGTGTACATGTGGTTGAACCTGGTTGATAATTTGACAGGTTTGTTCCTTTCACTTGGACACTTCACTTCTATCCATCAACTATTCTTATTGGTAATTGATCATCTTCTTCTGACTATATCATTTGCCTCAAGTCCCTTTTATGCGTCCATGGGCATTGTAAAGATTCAACTTTTGGACAGATTTTTGGAATTGCTATGTTTTTTGGAATGATGGGTGTGAAGTGATTTATTCAAAAAAAAAAAACTACTAATATTTTGGTAATTTTTAATGGGATTTCCCAGTAATAATGCATGTGTGAAGAAAGTGGGGGTATAAATAGTCTCCAACCTTCATTTATAGTCTCAACAAATCAACCACATAATGTACAAAGTGCGGTGGAAGTTGAACGTGCCATACGTGGGCATTGATCTAATTTGATGCAGGGGTATGCAAGATAAATAGAGTGTGTGGTGATTGAGGATACCGAGTCAGTTGAACACAAAAACGAAACCGAATATAAGGTGACAGAGATATATACGTGGTTCGGTCGTTAACGACCTACGTCCACGGAAGAGAAAAACACTCTACTTATTAAGAGATAATACAACAGGAGGAGGAGTAGATACTCACTCAACACTCTGACTCAACTCACTTTCTTTTTGCCTAACACAACTTGGAAACCACTGCACTTTTCTTTTTCTCTGTATTTTGGTACTCGCCTCCATTGTCTAATTGGGACACTTCAGTTTCTTTACAGTTTCTCTTTCCACCATGGCGTGAAAAGTCTTGAAATTCTCAAACACCTTATCATTGGTTCTGAGAAAATATACCCACACCTTTCGTGAAGCAATATCAATAAAAGTCAAGAAATATATGTTACCTCCCAAAGACTCTTCTTCTATGGGACCACAAACATTAGAGTATACCAAACTCAGCAACTCTGACCTTTTCGTGGAAGAGGTATTGAATGAGACTCTATGTTGCTTCTTGAATAAGCAATGATCACAAGGGTTCAGTAGAATATCTTTGGACATTATGATGAGTGTCTTCTTCGCTAGGGTGGACACATATTTTTCTCCAATGTGATCGATTCTATTGTGTCAGAGATTTGGAGAAGTCTCTTCTTCGACAGCATTGATGCTTTTTGAACATACTTTGACATGCGTTCTATACAGTGTGCTACAAATATGTCATCTCGCATAAGTCAAAACACATTTTGTTAACTTCCAAGTGCTATTGCAGAAATGGTTGTGATAGCCTTGTTTATCGAGGTCATTCACAGAAATGATGTTGAATTGAAGATCAGGGACGTGTCAGATGTTCTTCAACATCATTGTGCACCCAAGATTAATCTTGACATGCACATCATCAATTGCCACAATCTTGGCAAAGATATCGCTGTACATTTTCACTATACCAAAATCACCAGTACTATATACGAAGTGAAAAAATCACTTTGTGGAGTGGTGTGGTGCGATTTAGTAATGTCAACTACCCACTCAGGATCGTGACTTGTTGGGTGTAAGCACATCTCTTCCCCGCAATAAAGCAGTGCTCCATTATCCAAAATGGGGACCAAAGTCTCACAACTTTCATTCTTTGACTCAGAGCTATTTCTTTATATGACCCTCAATGCTAAAGTGGTAACATTTGTACTTGCTTTTTTGTTGTCTCTTATCGTCAGTGGACCTTTCATGATCCGATTTTCTTCCTCGGCTCTTACTTCTTCCTCTTCCTTGAGGTTGTCCTATACTTTCAATAACAAGGGCATCAGACTGGTTTATGCCTAATTCCTTCATTTGAGTCTTCTCGTTGAATAAAGCATTGGAGACCATTTCATGATAAGTTTGCCTCCGGGAGCTAAGTTATCGAGAGAGGACACCACTATCTCCCAACTCTCTGGTAAAGAACTAAGGGTATGTTTGGTTGTTAGAATCAAGGTGGAATAAGAGTGATTTATGGAATGAGGTATTCCATTCCTTCATTTGATGCAAAAAAAAAAAATCTTCATTCCATTCCCTCATCTCTCTCTCCTCTATTTTCATTCCCACCTTTTTAGGTGGGAATAGAATTCCACATGGAATGGCTTGCCAAATTACAATTTTAATATCAATTAAATATTAATTAATATATTGATATTAATTAATGTAAATTGATATATTGTTATTAATTAATATTAATTAATATATTTCTATTTTATTTTAATTTTTTAATTTCTTAATTATATAATTTGTTAATTTTGACTACATTTTGTTTTAATTTGTTAATAATATATAATTAAAAATACAAAATGAAATATGTTGATTATACATAATTATAAATGAATAACATAATGGACAAAACACATTCTCATTCTCAGTTTTTATACATACCAAACGTGAGAATCGAAATCTCATTCTCACTCCCATTCTCATTCTCATTTTCATTCCCACACAAACCATTCTAAAAACCAAACGACCCCTAAGATGATGTTTGACGTTGAGAATAGAGGTGGAATAGAGAATGAGTGATTCTCATTCCATCATTTGATGCATTAGAAGTTGGAGGAATTGAATCACTCATTCTATTTCTTATTCTCTCCCTCACCCAAAATCCATTCTCTCTCATTTTACATGCAATGGGTGATTCCACATTGAATTTAGGTGAAAATGACTCCAATGCCCCTCTCTTGATTTCAATAAAATATTCATTAATTAATTTTAAATCAAAAATTAATTAATTTATATTCATAAATTAATTAATTTTAAATTCATAAATTAATTTTAAATCAGGAATTAATTAATTTGAATATTAATTAATATATTGCTATTTTATATTTGTTTTAATTTATTAACATATCTAATTTTATTAAATTGTTTTAATTTGTTAATTATATATAATTAGAAATGATAAAATAAAATACGTTCATTATACATAATTATAAAGGAAGGGCATAATAGACAAAACATAATTTCATTCTTATTCTCATTCCCAGTTTTTATACATAAAAAAACGTCAGAATCAAAATCTCATTTTCACTCTCATTCTCATTATCATTCCCTCTCAAACTCGTAAGAAGTAATAAAGCTTATTCTTCGTTATTGAGAACAAACTTGATAGTTATAAACTGATTCACCAAATTCTGAAACTCCTTGATATGCTCAATTACAGAATAACAAAAGTACCATTTTCAATTTCAAATTTACAAGAAGTTTGAATAGATGGTTTTATTGAGCACTCTTGGCTTGGTAACATTTTTCGACCAGAACGTCAATGTCAACGCGTCAAAGGCGACAATCAGACAGCCCATGCTCAGTAAGGACCAGAGAGGGAAAAAATCAAATAAAGGCTAGGTAGCGCTCTGCGCTTACACGGCTACAATGCAACGGACCGCAAGGAGAGAGGTATATGTAATCAACAACTCGACGGTCGTTTGATTATGCGTCTCCCTTTTCGGTGGCTCAGAGAGATCACATAGTCCTCTATCATACCGTCCATGGAGTCCAATTCCCAATCAGGTGGTTCACCTTTTTTTTTTCTTTCTCGGAATCCATCAATTTTTCGATGATTTAATTGTCAATTTATTGTCTCTATTCGATTTTGATTGACATTGTGAGTAGTTCCCATCAGATTTCTCTGCATCTGGGGATTCTTGGTTCCTTGGTTAATTTGTCCGATGAGAAAATTCAGGATTTGCATGGTGATGTGTTCTGCGAAAATTTAAGAGAGAAAATTCGATGGTTTTGATGGCTTGGCCGAATTTGTGTCGGTTTAGGGTTTGGACTTTGGGAGGATGAAATATGTGAAACCGTTCCACCTTGTAATTAGGTTTTGCTTGCTTTCCTTCCTTCCTTCTAATTCTCAGAATTGATCTATCTTATCTTCTATGATCTACTAATTGTTGTATATTTTTGTTTAAGAGAATTAGGATTTTTTTCCCGACTTCCGAGAAATGGGCAGAGACGAGAAACTGTTATTTTTTTGTTCGGTGGAGTCTTGATTCAGCGTCAGGTGTCATAGAAGATAAACTGTTGTTGCTAGCACAATATAATGTTTGTAAAAACTAAACAATTCATGTGCAGGACCCTCCTGCCATAGGCGAGGTCAGGAACATACTCGTAGACCTTACCCCACATAATGCCTGAAGAGCTTTTTCGAGAATTGGAGTTGTGATCTATAATTCTATCGGTTGTATCCCTGCAATTATATCAATGGGTCACATGTTTGTCTGTAAAAGATAAACAACTCCCGTAAGTCTTCCCAATGGGCGCGGGTGTATGCAAACATTACCTCACATAATATTATGTAATTTTTTGCTTGGGCTTGTGGCAGGTACAAACATGTGGACAATTGGAGAGGATTCCTTATGAATCTCATAGCTATTTAGTAGTTTCCTTGCATCATTCTCTGTTTGTATAATTTCTTCCGTTGCAGTGTCTATGCATTTCATGTTTCGTGTTATTACTCTTTTTTTTTTTTTTGTTGCTGTAGTTTGTATTCTGTAACTTGCTTATAATTACAATACAGATGCTAACCCACCTTTAAAACCTGGGGAACATGTGGACAATTGGAGAGGATTCCTTATGAATCTCATAGCTATCTAGTAGTTTCCTTGCATCATTCTCTGTTTGTATAATTTCTTCCGTTGCAATGTCTATGGCATTTCATGTTTCGTGTTATTACTCTTTTTTTTTTTTTTTTTTTTTGTTGCTGTAGTTTGTATTCTGTAACTTGCTTATAATTTCAATACAGATGCTAACCCACCTTTAAAACCTGGGGAACAAGGAGGCACCACATCTGGTTCTGCCCCATTTAAACCACCATCACCTGGCAACACTAGTGATGTGGTTAAGTCATCTGGAACAGCAAAACCCGGTGGAATTGTTCCCCCAACTAACACAGCTGCAAACAGAAATACTCTTAGTAGGCCTGTACCCACTAGGCCATGGGAGCAGCAGCAGCAGACCTATGGGAGTAGTTATGGAGGTATTTGTGGATCTCTGTCCTATCTTTGAGTCTTTATCTGGGCAGGGAGCAGTGAAATCGATGATTCTATAGATCACTTTTAACCATCTAAAGTTTTACCTTTAAGTAGTGTTTTGATTGCTTGCCCCATGCAGGTTATGGTTCTGGTCTAAATTATAATTCTGGTTATGGATCGGGAATGTACGGTTCTTCATATGGTGGGTATGGAAGCACTTATGGTGGTGGACAGTACGGGAATAGAGTAGGTTATGGAGGGATGTATGGAGGCTCTGGCATGTACGGTGGGGGAATGTATGGTGGTGGTTTTGGAAGCCAAATGGGTGGTTATGGAATGGGAGGAATGGGAATGGGTCCATTTGGTGAGCAGGATCCTAACAATCCATTTGGCGCTCCCCCATCGCCGCCGGGATTTTGGATTTCGTTCCTTAGAGCGGTGAGGATATATTTTTTTTAAATTATTCTTTTTCTATTTTCTTTTTTCCCCATCCTGGGGTATATTACCAAATGCCACCAGTTTCAAATACCTGAATGCTTGATGAACAATGAAAGCCTTCTTGAATTGGGATGCTCATGTCATAACTTCATGTATGGCCAATTTTCAATCTATGGAAAATGCCATTCTCCTTTCACATGATTTTGGCATTAGCTCAGCTTCCTTCATTATATGATCATAAATGTTTTCAGACTTAGTGGACAAGGTTTAGTCATTGAGGATCTGAGAGGGAGAAAATCTATGCAAAAGATGGGTAGGAATGGAATTGGCATAGAAGAGCATGATGAAATTATCTAATATTTTTTATGTGTGTTTTTTTTGTTTCAAAATGTCCATGTTATGTCCTAACAGCTCAACTGTATCCTTATATCCTTGCATCTTGGTCAAACACACTCATTCAAATTGTAGAAGACATTACTTGTGTTAATGTGAAATGAGTTTACCACTGTTGAAGTGGATCATTGCCTATGGCCCTAGTGTGATCTGTCTTTTGGATATCATATCTATTACTTAACTAATTTCTGTGACAATGACAGATGGAAGGAGTAGTGACATTTTTTGGTCGGATATCAATTCTGATAGACCAGAACAACCAGGCATTCCACATGTTTATGTCTGCTCTCCTTCAGGTACCGCTCCATCGAAGTTTATTGTCTATATTCCCTTGATAATTTACATTGTTCAATTATGTATAGTTAGTGGTTTAAGTAGGAGCATTGGTCTTTGTTTGTTGAGCTTAAGCCTTAATGTGGCACATAATGACACTTGATGTTATCGTTGCAGCTTTTTGACCGTTCAGGTGTTTTGTACGGAGAGTTGGCCAGGTTTGCTCTCAGACTGTTGGGAATCAGAACAAAGCCAAAGATGGTTCCTGGACCGGCGGCACTTGATGGAGTCCCTGTACCTCACAACCCTCGTGGAAATCAGAACTACATTGAGGGGCCTAAGGCTGCGCCTAATGGTGCATGGGATGATGTCTGGGGAAGGCAGCAGTAAGAATTAATCTGAAATATTTCCAAGTTTGTCATACTTTGGAGAAATCAACCAAAACTTGATTTCAATCCAGATGGGCAACTCTATACCGGCTGAAGTACATGTGTATAAATCTTAGGAAAATGTGAATATGTGATAGTAGAATCTCCTCGTGTGGAAAGGGTTGCATACAATATGATTTCAATCTAAAGTTCTCATTAATAATTTTCCTGTCTTGGCATATATTTTGGATCATGTGTATTGGGCAATAGATACATAAGCATTGCAATGGAAGCAAGTGGTGGTTTTCAGAAATAAATTATGGTTTTTATCAAGGGTTTTGTATGCTGGTTTATGCATCTGCACTCCCTAGTGGGCTAACATGAAGCAGATGTAATTCTCTCCCTTTACCACGAGTGTCTGCATGTAAGCCTGCGTCTATTAGTTACAGCTGATGTGTGAGAATCTATGAGCTAATTGCATACTTCACTATGAGCTAATTGCGGGTGACCTCTTTCTGTAAGCTTTGTTCCAGAAGAAAGGATTAAAAAAACAAGAAAAACACAGACCAAGTGCCTGCGAGAAACACAAGCAGGCTAGACTTCAAAGAAAAAGAAGAAAAAAAAAAAATCATCGCTGGTCCTGTTCGTTTTTACCTACAAAGAATTCTGATATTATGGTTTGTTCTTGATGCTATTTCTGCATTGAAGGGACTTAAAAGAGTATGTGGAACAGATTGTGTGAGTCTATATTCTGGAAACACCAGGCTCAAACCGAGTAGCCATTATGCTGTGTCAGGCAGGGTCGAGCTGGGTGGGATTGCGCTAAGTTGAGACTTGATAGTAAAGAATAGAATTAGTATATTCCACTGACAAAATACATGTCATCTGAAAAATCTAATGAACTATATATAATTATATAGAAACAAAATATAAGAATTATAGGTTCCCATTCCCAAGGGCACACAGCATGCCATAAAAAAATATAGTGAACAGAACAATTAATCCAACTTGATATGTCCAAGCAACCGGATTTATTTGCGCAACCAAAAACCAGCGTCAACAAAAAAATCATTTGTAGGTAACAAATATGCTGCTCATAAATATCAAGCAACGAGAATCTCCAGGCATGAAGTTCAAGTCCGCAATGTTCTGGCTGCTCCATGAGGTTAGTAATGAATTAATGATTTCATACATCATCATTGAAGAGTCCAGTCAGGTCCTATACACAATATTTCTTCACCTTTTATCTCAAAATCACTTCTATACAATTTAAGATTTTCCATGTCAACCTCTTTAGCTTTCTTCTGAAGGCTGTAGAGCTCGGATCTTTATAACAAACTTTTTATAGGTTGAGCTAGATGAGTTGGGCGAGTCAAAACCACAGAGAACAGCCGAGTCTCCATAGCCATAGCCAATATGAACCCCACATTTTCGACATAAAAGTTTTGTTTTTGAACGATAACGACCCCAGGAGAAGCGAAAACAGTTTACCTCGTCAACCTGTGTGAAGCGACTCAAATCAACTGAAAGGAAGGAGATAAAACCTTTCTTAATAGATTTGCGATATTCAGAGCCAATGGCGGAGGTGATTCGATTGGAAGATGTTAAATTCAAAGGGTATCCGCAAGACCCACAACTGCACAGAAAAATGTAGGTGGTAAAAAAAACTCATTTGTTTACAGAATTCACAAGTTTTTAAGGAATCAGAGTTTGCCATTTGCGTCATGGAAATGAATATAAAGATTCACAACACTGTACAAGCAATTATCAGGGATAAGAATTCTGATCCTTCACGCTATTTGTGTTCAAATTATTCTCTCCAAGAGATGATGAAAGCTAGTAAAAAAGATGCCACGTGAGAAAATTGATGGATCAATAACTAACACTCTGCTAAGATGAAACTGATGAGTATATAAATTAGGAAAGTGAAAAGGGAGTGTCCCGAAGCAACTTGATAAGAGCATAAAAGAACCAGGAAAATAGATACGGTGGTAAACATGAAACGACTGTAGGTTGGTTTGGTATTTGCAGAAGGCTTTGCAAGGGAAGTAAAAGCATATAACACACAGATGCATGCAGAGGTACAACTCTGTGACTCCCAGGACCAGCAGAGTTAGAAAGGGAAGGAGGAGTAAAGGAGATTTTTTAGTCCATCTCTGAGAAACCAATGATGTGCTCTGCACACTTGGTTAGTGCTAGACTGGTGAGATGATGCCAAACAAAACAACCACAGTAAAGTAAAGGAAAACAACATTACTAAATCAGACATGTCTTATTGATGGAGGGGGGAGATGGTCACATATTGTTGTTACCTTTGCATCCAAAGAGCACATATGATGGTCACATATTGTTGCCTTTATTAAAACCATCTTCGTTGATTTCTCATGTCTCATCTACAGTTGATGCTATTACTAACCAAGATTGAATTCTGTAAGAACAAGTTTTACACTGTTACCTCTTTCCAGATCTAGTGCCTTCACTAATCTCCCTGGAAAATAAAATTGTGCCTATATTCCATTGTTATATCTAGCCTTAAATCAAAAAAGAAGAAAACTCAAATATCACATTTGGAGTTTCAAAGCTAAAAGAGGTTAAGGAATATAGGGTTGCTATTGGGGTTTAAGGTTAGCCTAGTTAGGCAAGTACTGAATACGGAATAATGTGAGAAAAGTGAAGTTTTGGAAAGCATTTTGGGTAAAAACCATGAACAACTAATGGGAAAAATATAAGGATGTGGAATGATTTTTGGTTTTGAAAACTAGAAATTACTAAATCATGACTATGACTACAATAGTAAGGAACGGACCTTGAATTGCAGAGGAAAAGAAGAAGAAGAAGAATGATAATACATTCAGACAAACAAAGCAAATCTCTAGCTAGAAAATTCTCTGGGAACTGTTAAATCTTTCACCATGCTAACAATCAAGAGATTACATCCATCTACATAGACTCCTCCATAATCCCATTTCTATTACGACTTCTATTATAACCGTCCCCATAAAGATGGAGGCATTCCTAAAACTAAAAAAGTAATTGGACAAACAAATTACACTATAAGATATGCCACAGTCAATTAGACATACCTCTCTTTTCCCTTCCCTAATCCTTCCTCTCTTCCTTCCCACAAAAACACAATGTGTCCCAATCTTAACAATATACTGCTATTCACCAACAACCTTATAGAACAGAAGTGCATAACCGAACAGCTTGATCATCAGCCAAATGTGCAGAGGAAATCATGCTCAATTCACCTTTCTAAATCACGAATTCATCAAACAACTCCCAAATGCAAAAGTCACAATATAAAAGGCGAATCTTTTAATGAATCACATTGACTAAAATTCCCAACAAAGCAACAAATACAAAACATAATCGACGGAAGAGTAGCTTTTCAAACCCCCACAAAAAGCAAACAAGGATGATATTGTCGTAGAAGCACCGTTAATTTCAATGAGATTGCAGCGAAAAACGGTAATCAAGAGAAATCCACCGACACTATTCAAATTAAAGCGATTACCTGTAAGAGACATCAGCTTGGGACATCCTCTTCCCGATGATCAAATGAATCTCATTTTGGATCCATTAGACTGCGATCATTAGAGCTGTGTTGGTGCAACAGCAATGGCGAGAGTATTTATTGTGAATCAGGAATCGGGAGTTTTTCAAAATAAGATGGCGGACAGAGTCTAAACAACGCCCGTTTACTTGTCGTATTCAACTTTCGATGTGAGTTCGACCGGCTTGACTTTGATAGGAGCTTTCGGATACCCCACGTTGTGCTTGGAGAAGAAAGTCTTTCTCTTGACTCTTGAGCAAAAATCGAGAAGAGCTTTTGCTTTCTGCGTGTGCCACTGTCCCCGTGTTCCAACTGTTCCCAGAAGGTAATCGAGGGCCGAATTGAGTTTGTTTCGGGCCATTAAAGGCCTCCCATCAAAATGGCCAAGTTTGCGCCTTTTGAATCCTAAGCCCAGTTCTCATTCTAATTGGAAGTGGACACTGGACAGAATGGCCTTCAGTTTATATCGGACAGTTTGTCACATTGCCCGTGAAATTGGGCCTTTTTTAAATCCCTGGCCCAAGGTAGCCCCCAATATATTTCCGATCGACGTATTTAACAAGACCGGGCCCTTTCTCAATGTTCAGATGCAGACTAATCCTAGCCGTTGATTTATATATTATAACCTGGCTAGGGTTTTTGGCCTGTCGAGCTTCTACGTCCTCCTGGCTATTGCCGCTCCTTCCTAGACTCTGTCAGGCGCAAACAATGGTAAGAGAACCTCTGTGACTTTCGTGCGTTGCTCCTTTAAGACTACTATTTCGGTTTTAATATCATTTTCTCATCTACTCCGTCTGTCAGTTCTTAGATGAATCTTTGTAATTTCGTTTTTTTCCCGCGGAAGGAATCCGACATGTGAAGCATAAGTCCTTGCTTCTGTTCTTTAATGATTATATATTTGTTGCGTTGGTGATCTAATTGAACAAAAGTGCTTAGAGGTGACGGCTCTGCTAGGGCCAGGCACTGTGTACTAGATGTGATATTTTCATTTTCTTTCTGCAAACCTGGATTATTTTCAATTTTTTTTGTTGTTTTTTTTCTTCTTCGCCTCTACCTTTATCTTAGCTAAAAAACAGAGATGAGAGATCGTGATACGTTTTCGTCAATGATCCAGCGTTGTTTGCATCCTAGTTTATAACCAGATGCTGTGACTGCATAATACTCTTTTCGTTACTATTTGCAATTAATTCTTCTAATGCTACCCAATACCTATGGATATATGTTAAAATCCTTACTGAGGATCTGTATGGTTTGCTTTTGCAATGTGTCATATTGTTTGGCTGTGGCTTAATTTTTTAAATCATTGCAATGGCATGGCTGTTGATTCATTAATCATCTTGATAGAAATAAGGCATATTTTTCCCTGTATATGAATGGAGGCATGATCATTCACAATTTTCGTGTTGTTACTGTCTTGGATTGTTATTTAATTAGAACCTTAGAAATAATTTTCATCTGACCAATAATATTTTCCCTAGGCATGGGAAACTTTCCGGGTTTTTTTTTAGTTGTGATAATTTTGGATATCTGCAAAATTTTGAAGGTTTTTGCTGCTTAGTTTTCTAGATCCAAAAAACTTGACCGCTATTGTTGGCAGGTATTTGTCAAAGCACAAAAGTCCAAAGCTTACTTTAAGCGTTTTCAAGTTAAATACAAGAGGAGGAGAGGTATGTTTTGTTTGCCCTTTGATGTTTTTGCCATCTTCTGTTTATTAGTTGGACAGTTCTTTGATTTCAATTCATTGTTCTAGAGGGCAAGACGGACTACCGGGCCAGGATTCGCCTTATCAACCAGGATAAAAATAAGTACAATACTCCAAAGTATCGGTTTGTTGTGCGATTTGTATCCTTTTGTCCAATCAAACATGATTTAACAGATCATATAGTTGCTTGGTTGGGAGATGATGTTATTTTAGTGATTCGACAGTAAACGAATGAGCTGCTAGCAGCATATATTTCTGTGCAATGTTGGGTTTCCATAGTGCAGAAAATGGAATTTGTTGATTTCGTTGGCATAATAATTGCTATAATTTTTTCAGTAGAGGTAGGAATTTTCCTTTTTAAGATTGTGGGGATTCACAGTTTTATATCCATGATTTGAGAGTATGTGGGGTTTGCATATGAGCCGTGATTGTTGCTTTGCTGTTGATTTTTTGAACTGTTAAATGTTTTGATGCAGTTTATTTATATTTGACTTGAGGTGTACCTGCTGCATTTTTTTGGAGTTGGTACATGATATTGCTCAATGTGTTGGCCTTGACAACATTATTAGTCGAACAAAGACATAACTGCACAGATTATATCTGCTAGCATTGCTGGTGATATGATTCTTGCAGCTGCTTATTCCCATGAGCTACCTCGTTATGGCCTTGAAGTGGGTCTTTCAAATTATGCTGCAGGTATATGAATTTTACTTTTTTTCAGATTGTCAAAATTTTTCAGTAATCAAGCTTTCTAAGTGCTGCTTTCATAAATCTCAGCATACTGTACTGGACTTCTGTTAGCCCGCCGAGTTCTCAAGATGCTTGAGATGGATGAGGAATATGAGGGAAATGCTGAGGTATGTCTTATGTGTAATAATAATTTCCTTCTATTCTTTTTATTTGCCCTCTTAGGTAGATGAATATATTATCTTTGAGCAGGCAACTGGTGAGGATTTCTCTGTTGAACCAGCTGAAACCAGGAGACCATTCCGTGCTCTCCTTGATGTTGGTCTATTGAGGACAACTACTGGGAATCGTGTTTTTGGCGCTCTGAAGGTATATTGCACATTTCATGAACTAAACTCCAAAAGATACTTGAAAGTTAGTTTTCCTCTAGTCGCACTAATTCACCACCAATCCTACAAAATGTGGCAAAAAGCTTTTTTGCTTTAGGTTTCTTCTTAGACCCGTCTTTTATGAGAGCAATCACTACTGGAAGTTTTGAGATATTTTTGTTAATGACTTTTAAGTTTTTACTTGTTTGGTGCTAGATGTTTCAATGTATTCAGTGTGCCTAAATGTCTATATAACATAAATTGATAAAAGCTGATGTGTTCTTTTGAATAATTATTCTTCAGTTAGAGCAATTTAATTGAGATTATTTGAATTCATGTCCTGACAACATAATCGTTAATTTGAGTGTCTTGCATGCACTAATGCATTGCATCAATCGAAGTACCTTAGTGGTATAAATCTGCTTCTTTTTTACTTGTATAAAAACATTCAGAAAAGATTTTCTCGCAGACTCGCACATCACCTCTAAACTTCATTAAGCCGGATGTTCTGGTTTTTCTGCTTGAAATGGTCACACCACTTTGGTTGGCTTGTTTGTTTTGTTTTAATTTTATAACATAGTTGGAGACTTATATCTTGCTAAAGTGATGGGGGTCTCGAAGGCCCCTTACAAAACAGGAGCAAACGAGTTGTGCTTGCAGATTCCGAAGTAAACGTTGCAGATCAATGCTTAACGTTGTAGGTTCTCTTACAGGGAATCTTCAATTGTCTCATAATCCATTGCCTTGTGGAGCAGTGTTGTTGCCTTTAAAGCGTCACTGCTGTAACCACCTTGTATCAGCCATATGACATACAAATACTCCTTTTCCTCTATTGTTTGTGATTTGAAACGGCTTTGACTTGTGGCTGGAGGAGTAGATTTTATCTCAACTCAATTAAAATGTTGCATTCATTGTTATCTTCTGGAAAAACATCTCGTGCTCGTTTCATTGGTCCATGTATGTATCTCTATAAAGAATTTTCTTTTGCTATATAGGGAGCTTTAGATGGTGGTCTTGATATACCCCACAGTGACAAGAGGTTTGCTGGATTCAACAGAGAGGGTAAGCAACTTGATGCTGAAGTTCACCGCAAGTACATTTATGGTGGCCATGTTGCTGCATACATGAGGGTGAGCTTGATTTAAATCTTAGTATTGGATGCAATGACAATGACATTTAATGGACATCATTTCATATGATCATATCTTTGTGGGATTATGTAGACTTTGATGGAAGATGAGCCAGACAAGTATCAATCTCACTTCAGTGAATATATAAAGAGGGGTATTGAACCAGACAATATAGAGGAGTTGTACAAAAAGGTTCATGCCGCCATACGCAGTGACCCAACAGTGAAGAAATCTGAGAAGCATCCTCCGAAAGAGCACAAAAGGTATGACTTGCTTTTCTTATTTCTCAAAGTCCTCTATCACCCCTGATAACTGATGAGGTCATAATTTTGGCAAAATGTGATATCTTCTTGTCCAGTTCTCCCATATGAGTCAGAAAATGTTGATTGCCAAAGTTTGCAGTTGGATTGCTCAATTTATTTTTTGTTTTTAATTTTTTGGCAATAGGTATAACCTTAAGAAGCTAAGTTATGAGGAAAGGAAGGCTAAATTGATAGAAAGATTGCATGCTCTCAATGCTGCGGCTGATGAAGATGATGACGAGTGACCTGGGTACTAAAAACTTTATGGCTTGTGCTACCATTTTTGCCAACATGATGATTTGTGGAGTTTTAAGATTTTGGGTTCTTTCTAGTGGAGGAAGCATATTTTTTGTTTTGACAAAATCGAACTTGCATCAGTTTCGTTATTTAGCTTGATGTTTTCTTATATGAAGCTTGTTAACTTGATGTTTTCTTGTATGAAGCTTTTTTATCTATATTTTATGTTAAAGACATTGATTGATACATCATACATGGCCGTCACTGTGATGCTGCTTGGCCATATTAAGAGTTCTGGTTTATGGTCAAAATGCTGAACTCAAGAGGTTGTGATAGTTCTCGGAAGCAATCCTACGATTGTTTTCTTTATTTATTTTCCTGTTGATACGGTACCCTGATGTTTCAAGTTCCTCTTTCTTCTACTATGTTGACTGTACTGCATAATTTAGAGATATATGGCTTATGTGTTATGGCAGCCGGCCAAGTGCTTGACATTTTTACAGATTTGAGTGCCAACTGCCGTTTAATTCGACAAATCTTGGTGACTTGAAACGAATTAATCGTGATGACTTGTACGGTAGAAGATTTGTTTCCTACATCTCGGGAAAATCACATTGTGGACGAACTAATGCCATTCAACATGCTGGTTAGAAGAGCCAATTTTACTTCAAACCTGTCTAGGTGATCAAACGGATCGTCATCCGTAGGATAAAAATCCTTTTAAACTTCCACATCATCTTCAAACTTGACGCAGTTGTCAATTTGTGTTGATACATGTACTGTAGGCTGTGAAAGAAAAATAACAAATGAAGATGGTGATAGAAAAACTGTAGCTCCACCTTCAAAGAAGGTCCAACAGACATGAAAATAGGATATTTTTAAAGTAGCAATTTGACCGGTTATGATAATAATGATTTTGAGTGTTTTTGGTAGCAGTTTTTAAAATAATTTATTTCAATGTTTAAGAATGTATCAAAAGTTTCGCTTCTGAAGTTTTTTTATTCAAAAGAAAACGTGAAATATCAAAACTTATGAAAACACCCCAAATTGAGTATTTTCTGAATTGCTGAATATTGCATTAAGTTAGTTTTGCGAGATTTTATGACTCAAAGTACAATCCAAACAAGTAATGATAAAATCAATTCTTTTTAAAAAACTCTCATAGTGTTTATCAATCTTTCAAGCAGACCTTGTAGTCTCTGTGTGCTGATTATGCCGCTAGAGCATGAACCTCACTATCATCGGTGTTTTCAAACATGCACGTGAGCACCTGCTGCACTGTGAAAATAAACAGATGCAAAAGAATGTTTCTATTTACTTGTATCTATTGACTAGCCAAAAAGAAGCATTGGGTATTCAGTACCCTCTTTATATTTGGCTGTCTCTGCATATGACACAATTTTTGAGATGCGAATTGTTAGCATTGACTACCGGTTCAAGAGCGTGTACTCAACCCACAGATAAATAAACAAAAAGCTCACAAACAGACAATTATTGATACCTGGACAGTCGAAAACTGGATAGTCATTACTCATTATCTGTGCAAGACCAGCCACCAAGATTTTCTTGAAGATGCCAGATCATCGAGATTAAGGCAATGCAAATATGAAACACAAGTATAAGGGGAAAACTAAGTTGTTTGGTTTCAATGAAAGGGCTTCTTGACAAGCACCGCCCCCTAAAGTGCTTGCCATCTCACCTCCTTGACCATGAGGTCAATGGTTCAAATGCCCTCTTCTTTCTCCATACGCTGCACCTCCCAAAAGAACAAACTGCCCACCAAAATAAAATGAAATGAAAGGCCTCCTTGCACATTCAAATTGGAGTTATCCCTCCTTAAAGGAGCCCATAAAGCCTAAGAGATCTTATGTGCAGCACCTACCATGTTTGAAAGGAATAATGAAACTCAAAGGATACTCCATGCAGCACATAAGACCGCCATTTATACCCAATCCAAGTTCCTCCATCGCATCATCTAAGAATATAAATTCCCTGATATCTGAAAACAAATTGCTCTTCATCACTTCAGAACTTCATAAGAAATAAAGCATTTGTAATTTTGTACTAGCCAAGTCACTGAAAATAGTTTGGTTCTACTTACCCACAGCCACAGGATAATTAAATTTCTCCGCAGCAGGATCAAGGTTTACAATGTGTATCGTCCTCTCAAGAGCTTGACCATGCTGCTACAAACTAGCGCAGTATTTTGGTTGATTAAAGAATATACAGAGTCACAAATGTGCTAACAATACCAACACGCTAACAAAAATTCATTGAAATAAAAGCCATCAAACCCCAAAACAGGTTACAGGATAGCATATGCCATGGTACCAATAGTAAGTTATATGAAGCAGTAAACTACCCTTCCACTGCCGGCAGGGCCAATGACCGGATGTGCATATCGCATAATAGCTTTCTTAAATTGCACTCTGGATCAGAAATGACAGTGGAAGGCAATGGCTCGAATAGACGCAATAACAGCAACAGTAATATAAGCAGTGCACCAAACGCCAATAGAAAATAGTAAATTCAGGAAATCACAGTATTCCATCCACACCAGTGACGGAGATGCACATTAGAAAACCTGGATTCAAAACAACAGGTTAAAATTAAAATTAAAATAAAAAATCTTCTTGTTTGATGTGTCACCATCAATAACCTCATCCAGATACGCAACCTGCTTATCATATTCTCTCATTCATCTACAATTTATCATATTTCTCTTATTTCCATACATTGAAATAAACTTACTACTCAAAAGAACTACAATCAACGGTAAAGCCACTTTAATAGAAATACGAATAAAATCAGAACAGAAGACGGAGATTGAGTTTCGTCTAATTCAAATACCAATGCAATGAAATTACTCAAAAAAGGGGATGATCGCTTCTCTGTTTTCGTTCAATTGTGATTGATGAGAGCCAGTACCTGTAGCTGAATGATTAAATGCCCAGCCAACACCACGATGTCTATTTTCGACAATTGGATATATAATTATATAGTGTTTGCATTCAGGAACGATCGACGAACCATGATCCACGAAGAAAAAGGCACTTTAGTCTGAGCGAGACGACTTGTTTCTCTCAGAAATATATATATATATATATCTCTTCGGCAATCGGCGTCTAACTTGGCTGGTAGCCACGCTATGCGTGTTTTGAAACTACAGAACAAAACGCGCCGTTTGACCTACACTTGTAGTTAGGTTAACACCAAAACGCACGTTTATAAATAAAAAAAGACTTGCGAAGGAAAAACAAATCATTCAGTTTGAAAGATATGTTTTCGAAAATTTTAGAGTTACTAAAAAAAATCGTGATAGAGAACTTTGCTTAACAAATATGAAAGTAGTTATTCTAGGATGTATTAAGTAACAATTCTCACCGATTATGAGAATTACGGTTTTCGAAGTAAAATTTGCAATTCTCCCAAGCTTGCTATTAGCAAAAGAAGAAGAATATTAAAAACTCAATTTGGAAAGGAAAAAAGCGTTAGACTATACTTTGTGTTAGGGATAATTGTGACCGGGTCCCAGCGGAGCCGTTTTGGTGCTAATTGGCGACTTGCGGCTCCCCTGGGACCCGGTCACAATTATCCCTAACACTTTACAAGTTTTCACCTTTCAACAGAAAGTCGTACGGAATCCTTCGCAATGTTGCAGCCAGCCACATTCCAACAACCCTACAGCTCTGCTAATTTTGAACCATAATTAAGCATAATCCCATTGAGTGCGATGATATTTTCAGTGATGCACCCAAACAAAACAAAAAATAATGTTGGGACACAAAAAACAGATAAAAAAAACTTGTATTTATCTCCTTGTACAAAAGCAAGGACACACAAAGTACCCTACAGCTCTGCTAATTTTGAACCATAATTAAGCATAATCTCATTGAGTGCGATGATATTTTCAGTGATGCACCCAAACAAAACAAAAAATAATGTTGGGACACAAAAAACAGATAAAAAAAACTTGTATTTATCTCCTTGTACAAAAGCAAGGACACACAAAGTACGTATATATGTCCACAAATAGTGTCAAAGTAGTACAACAATGCATCCCCGTTTCATTAGCACTTGTGCCACAGGTTTACTTAAACAAGTTCCAAACACCAGCATACTTGAGCAATCAGTAGCAGTACTTGGTAGAATAGTCTTTTGGAGCGATTACCAGACCGCGGCCTTTCCTAGCACCCCGATACAGTGTCTCAATAATGTCTATAAACTCCTGCTTGTCCTTTAAAGCCCAGTTGATCTTATTGTTGTTTCCAGTCCCAAGGTCAATCATGATGTGCTTGTTCCTGAAGAAGAACATGACTGTGGATGGATCGTATAGCTCATACATTGTGTTAAAATCAGGCACCTCAGTGATATCAACCAAGTATATGACAACAAAGTTTTTTATAGTTTCAGCAATTGATGCCAGTACCTCATCCATCTAAACAAATGTAAGCAACATGTTCAACAAGTTAGTCACTGTCAGCTATAACTAAATACAAGGGCGGAGCCATGATTTTTTTTTACCCTAGGCTACCAAGTATCAACGATACACACCGGAGCTCGAGGGGCCGATAGGTTGGGGTTCGGGGGCATCGCCCCCGAATTTTTTTTTAGTGTTATTTTATCAAAATTGGATTGAGAAGTAATCAACAAAATACTCACACATCGGAATGAAAAGTTGAACATAACCAAGCTCACATGAGAATAAAAAGCTGTTAAAAACAAAACTTGCAGATATATTACAAACACTACCAAGCAGCTTTCACTGCTTCACTGGGCTGGGTTATTGAAACATAATCTATCTTTGTCAATCAAATTATAATACTGAAACTTATTCGTCTCAACTAATCCGAGACACAACTCAGTGATGAGTTGAAGTCTGGGCTGAGCTATTGGGTTTAAATTTACAAATCAATAAATATACTTATGCTGGTTGGGGCATATGTTTACTGGAAGTATATATACTAAAAAAAATTCAAAAAATTAGACCGGGCTACAGCCCACCCTAGCCCATGGGTGGCTCCGCCCCTGACTAAATATATGAACAACAATCCTTCAATATTGGAAGAAAACAATTCAATAATACAGGAAAACTCATCTAAGCAGCAAAATATATGACATCAATATTGGTTCATACATAATCCAAAAAAGAACATCAATACCAGTGTGACTAGTCAACATTCAAGTTCTATAAATAAAATGAGTAGGAGGAGCTTGTGGCCTAGTCAGAGACACTACTTGCATTTCTACCTTTTCCCCTGCCCTAAAAAAACTAGGGATAAACCCATAAGTTATCGAAAAATCAAGGACATAACTCCATAACTTATTCAAAATAAAATAAAAAAACCTTGTAGTTCAACTGAACCCCAGACGTATTACAAATTTACATGATTTATTCGAAAGGCGACTAATACAGAAAACAAACTGAATGTACAACTCATTTGAAAACAAGCACTTCAGATATAATTTAACTTCCAATTGAACCTAGAATCCTACAGATGAATTACATGGGCTCTTTGAATCCCATAGAATTACATTCACAGGAGGAACCCCATAAAGGCGCATTGATTCTGATCAAAGAAAGAACAAGATGCAAAATCAAAGCACAGCATGGAACGAATAACTAGTTTACCCAGAAAACACAAAATATGTACCAGAGAATCCATTGCAGACAGAGTTAGAAAAGGTAAGTAAAAGCAGACATATATAACTGCGATATTCATTCAGTTGTGTTATATATAAATTTTCTTTAGATGAACTTACTGACAAAACCTATACTTGGCTATTCTATACAGACAAAGTGATCTAGAGAGAATAAATGCAACATACGCACCAATTATTTTTGTATCCTGTCCTCAGTACAATAAGAAAAATAAAAATTGAAGCACAAACAAAAGCTTAAGCTCGTTATAACACAGTTATTATAATCAAAAGCTTATCCCTAAGCCCCAGCCTAGAAAAGGTTGATCCTATAATCTCTCAGAACCTAGACAAGTAGACTAATAAGCTGTGACATTCACTGGTAAATTGAAATAACTAGCATAAACATTAAGGTCGTATCAATCCAACCAATTTTTTTTTCATGAGCAGACCATCATGACTACACTTCTAAACTTCTAGAATGCTATTATTTTCATTAGGATAACATATTTTCAGATCATTTTCTCAACTTTTGACAAGCATGAAAATACATCAACTTTCAACCCTAACAAAAGTAGTAAAAGATCAAGAGAAAAGAGGCATATGCATAATGCCCCAAAGGATTATTTTGATGATTGTAAATGTTGTTCATGCTTGATACGAACATCCCATATTGCTAAGATATGGGAGTTGTGATCTATTGAAGAAAGGCAAACGTCTTCCTTAATCAGCCGCAAAAGTCTATTGGCTTATTGGTTACAACCAACCCATATGTGGTTAGTGGCTGGTTAGGCCTGGCAAGTGCGTGTATAGGCACGCTTGACTGGGTGCTTATAAGTGCCTAGTGCATATTAATGCTAAAGGCATCTACTATCCCCAAAACAAACAATCTCCAATTGCACCAAATATGCCAACTTCACACTATAATTTTTCAGTTCAATTCATGCATCTAGTTTAATTTAAAGAAATATCCGGATGCAAATTTCAAATCTTGGCATATATAGAAACTTCACACATGATATTATAGTGGACCACCGCACAAACAGCAACAAGATTAGCTCACAATATATGATCTGCCAAACAAGATTACTTCACAAGATTAAGGGTTTCATGTTATAACAACCAAGTAAAGCATGTACCTGCATTTTATGGATACCATAACCATGGAAGAAAGGGGTTTTGAAAATATCTGCATGCAGGTTTTCATCCCAGTCGTGACCGAAACGGATTACCACAAGACGCTCTTCCTCGGCGAGGATGGCCTGGTCAACAGACCATCCTGAATGAAGGTGTGGTAGCAGGTAAGACATCCTCCGTCTCTGCTTTGCGTTACTGAGGGGTCAAAAACTTCATTTAGTCATTGCTAATTAACTTGAACACATGATAAGATATTGACAAACCCATCCAACATTTTTTCCATACAGATGATAAATATTGAGAGGACCTTATAAATATTAAAACTATAAGAGATTCATAAACACTCTCACATGTTTTGAAATCCTCTGACAGAAATTGCAGTATAAACTATCATAAATCATACAACATAATACAATTCGTAATATCATTTTATATGATGAAATAGCCTAGATCGAAACCCTAACTTATAAACGACCATAAGTCAAACCAATTCAGAATATAATTTGATCATCTAAATTAGATGAATCACATACTGTCAATTGGCAAAAAGCCAAAATAATAGGAATTACAATATGTTATACACTCGTGTCCCACATCGGAGGATTAGGGGGAGGTCGAAGTGCTTATTAGTGCGGACCTTCCCTCTACCTACCAGCCAAGGTTTTCATGTGATTTCAGCCCACGGGCCTTGATTATAGCCGGCCCGCAAGGGTGTCGGTTAGGCTTTGGTTGGCAAGGGGTGGCAGAAGTGTAACAAATGGTATCGAAGCCAAACCTGACTTTCGCTGGTGTGGGGGCCTGTTACGGAAATATGGCAGTGTTCGTCAGGGGCTAGTAATAACTAGTGCACAACCTGTGCCGGCGTAGGCGTCGGTTGCGGAAGGGTGGTTGTATTATACACTCACATCCCACATCGAAGGATTATGGGGAGGTTGAAGTGCTTATTAGTGCGGACATTGCCTTTACGCCGGTTGCGGAAGGGTGGTTGTATTATACACCCGCATCCCACATCGAAGGATTAAGGGGAGGTTGAAGTGCTTATTAGTGCGAACATTGCCTTTACCTACAAGCCAAGGTTTTCATGGGATTTATGACAGTGTTCGTCAGGGGCTAGTAATAACTAGTGCACAACCTGTGCCGGCGTAGGCGTCGGTTGCGGAAGGGTGGTTGTATTATACACCCGCATCCCACATCGAAGGATTAGGGGAGGTTGAAGTGCTTATTAGTGCGGACATTGCCTTTACCTACAAGCCAAGGGTTTGCACAACCTGTGCCGGCGTAGGCGTCGGTTGCGGAAGGGTGGTTGTATTATACACCCGCATCCCACATCGAAGGATTAGGGGAGGTTGAAGTGCTTATTAGTGCGGACATTGCCTTTACCTACAAGCCAAGGTTTTCATGAGATTTCAACCCATGGGCCTTGGTTACAGCCTACCCGCAAGGGTGTTGGTTGGGTTTTGGTTGGCAGGTGTGTAACACAGTAAGAGGTCACTTGTGGCAAAGAAGAATCCAGAGTGTCTGGTCCATCGAAGGAGTTCAGTCGATGATGACGAGTAGGTTCCCATTTTACACAAACGTTGATAATGGGTTCCTCTAAAAAAATGGACAGTGCTAGATAGATAGTATTTAAAATATTTGAGATATAAGTATTGAAAAAGTCCACGTATTTTTTTGTTTGTTAATGTTATAATTTTAAGACAAATTTTTTTTTATTATAATTCACACAATGGTTCAATTAAGTTTATGTACCTTGAAAAAGTGCGCATCTGTTTGGTAGAAGGTTTGTACAATTTTTACTCTAACGACGTCAAAAAAGGAATCGACCTGAAAGGCGTATGCACTTCGACACTTAAGTCAGTTCATACTCAAGAAAGGAGCTCGGTTGTCTAGAGTTCTATGTAAGCTTAAGTGTGAAAATTTTGCTCTCACACCTGACTTTGAGAGCCTTATATAGAAGTATGAGAGTCTAAACTTGAATAGAACTTGGACTCTTCCTTCCTGCCATCTACAATGTTGATCTCTGAATTGATGGAGTTTGAGTCTCAGTAGGAGTCAGAATCCTCTTCAAGGTTAGTCTTCTAATTATTTTAGGAAACCGTGCAACATTGAATACCTCCTCGACTACCTAACATTAGAAGTCTCTTACCGAGGTGACACCTTGGGCCCAAAGGCCCCTTCCTTGGACTGCTCCAACACACTTCCTATGCACGTGTCATGTCCTGATGTAGGGTTATTTTGGTATCATTATACTTTAGCAAATATATTCAGACGTTATTATCTACACTTCTCAACACATTCATCTACAATATGTTTGCTATATATCTAAAATAGACATTTATTAGAAAAATAAAACAATTTAGTAAAACTATATATGAGTGGTTTATTTTTAAAATACAACATATTTACTATATACATAAAACATATGTTTATTAGAAAAATAAAACAACTAAGTATAACTATATATGAATAGTTTATTTTAAAATACAAAATACTTACTATATATATAAAACATTCATTTATTAGAAAAATAATACAACTAAGTAAAACTATGTATGAATGGTTTACTTTAAAATATAACATATTTACTATAGAGGAATTCTCCTGTGAGGTATTAAAATGAGGTTTCTATCTTTTGGAATCACTTTTAGGGTTCAAGTTATTTTTAAAAAAATCTGAAAAAATTATATTTGAAGTTTGATCGGTTTTAAGAATTCAACGATATATCTTTAGTTCGAATCAAATTCATCGTGATTGAAACACCAAATGCTTTGAGTTTATATCCAACGATTTATAATTGTCACGTCTTTTTAATGTTGAATTTGATTTTTGTTTCGAACAAAAAATATACGATTGGATTCGTAAAACTTACCAAAATACAAATATAATTTTTCTAATTTTTTTTTAAAATATTTTAGTCCTCAAAAGCTAGGACCTCTTATGAGAATACCTCATTTACTATGTATATAAAACATACATGCATTAATACTCCAAATTATTGCTGGAATAATTGAATATACAAATTTACTGGAGGAAGAACTTGCATCTGCTAGTAAAGTTGATGCAAGTCTGGTCTAATATATACACTCAAACATATATATATATATAGACTCAAAATCTCACAGTTGATTTAGTTGATTTACAATAATTTGGATGATGAGAACGTAATAAATTAATATATTTATGTTATTTTTTTGGTTATTTTCAACATAAGATGAATGTTAATCAATAATAAATACAATAATTTAATATGAAATTAATTAATTCTCTATTAGATGTCCATAATACACCAAGCACTGATAAATCTTATAATTAAACTTGATAATTTAAAGTGAAAATTTGTCTCACTAAAATGTAGCTTGTGTTCTAATTTTTAATATATATTTATGTTGTTATTTTGGATTACTTGCATACCCATCTTAGCCCACCCTCAATGATATGTAGGTACAAGCCATTATCCCAGCCTGGCCTCATCCAAGAGGACCAATCAACCAATTCTATCGACTGCAATGGTGCAATAATTTATTGGGCCATTAAAATCAATATTTGTTCTCATAATTATTATATAAAAATTAAAGCCACATCATATCAATAAAATATACATTTCAATACATTTTGTTATTTCCATTTTGTTCTATCCAATAATATTGTTGACCCCCACGTTATCCGCTACAAAATGAATCCATTCGACACAATTATGCCAAATTCAATATTGAACCACCTCTACTATACAAAATTCGAACCACATACTAAATCACATCAAAAAATACATCTCCAAATACAACAATATCAATAAAACAATTTTTTTATATATTATCTATTTTTCATTAATTTTTTTTTTTTAAACTTGAAGCATTGTATTGTACCGGAACCGAATATACATTTGAGGGCGAGTAAAAACTAAAGACTAAAAATAGAGGGATGTGAAATACCATAATAGCCCCTATGCAGGAAAGTTGAAGAATACAAATCCACAAACTCGCGGAGTCGAGACACAAGGACAGGGAATACTGGTTCTCATTCGCGTGAAACCCTCCAAACGGCCAAACCCTAGTCCAGCCACTTTGCGATTCAAATACTACAAAACATACTCTTACTTCTCTCCGAACTTGTTTGATCTGTCAAATCCACTACGTACACTCTCCGCTTATGCCCTAATTCATTGGATTCATGCTTCGTAATTAGCGAACATAGTTCGGACATTGATTTTTCAAACAAGTCAAAGAGTTTGGGAGTTTTGGAATGCGAATTAAGATTATTTCGAATCAATTCTTTCGCTGGATATTGTCTCTTTCAAGAGAGCAGAGGCGGTCCAGGTTTATTTCGAGGATTGGTTCTGTCTGTTTAAGTTAAAGGGAGAAGAGAAGGTGAAGCCCAGAAGCTCGAATTCAACATTCTGTCTCGGTGATCCGACCTGGAAGTGCAAGATTTGGGATCCATGTTAATGGTATGTTAATGGGCTCCTTCTATTAGTTTGAAGGTGCTCCTAGCAATCTCGTTTAACAAATTAAACCTGCTTTATCTGCTTCAAGTTCTATTCTCACTTCTCACGGGAAGTATCTGAAAGCGATGGCGTGGATTGAGAAGGAAGTACGGAAAGGAGACTTAAGATATTAAAAGAGGATTTTTGTGGAAAAAAGCTACAGTCAGCAACAAATCAACAATGAGCTTTTTAAGAGGAAAGTTAAATCGAGAATAAGGAAATCGAGAGGTCAATAAACAAAGTGTTTCAAACGAGTCTCAATGAAATGTAGAATATTAGAAGTCTGAGATGATCTTCTTGTTGGACGGAGTATTAGGAGAAACCTAAATAAATATGCATAATAATTATTTATGAGAGATTTATAAACGAATGGATAATCTGGGAAGGTAGCTTAGTATTTGGGTTCAAGAATTAATCCCTTCTGGTATTTAGTTTGAATCTTGGGCTTATGAAATTTGTGTGGGCTACAAGTGATAGCATGCATCCTGAATATTCCGTATGACCGTATATAAGATATTTAGATCGAAACTAGTAAACTGACGTTCAGTTTTCGCTTATATTTTTCTCAAAATAATTTTCTTTGATGCTTTTCTTTTAAGTAGTTGGAGTGTACTTCTTTGTCATCGATGTTAAGTGGTCATGCACTTTAAAGAAAGTTTGGATTTATATTGCATTTGTTACATGCGGAACCTGCTAGTCAAAATGCTTGTGGATGTTGTTTAAGGGAGCATGAAATATGTAATTCTTTCATATAGTGGTCATCGTTA
The DNA here is from genome assembly GCA_963580455.1 of Euonymus europaeus. Lineage (NCBI taxonomy): Eukaryota > Viridiplantae > Streptophyta > Magnoliopsida > Celastrales > Celastraceae > Euonymus > Euonymus europaeus. The sequence continues at coordinate 4,153,536 of OY756964.1, forward strand.
CACCCCTCCTCACACTTCTTGGTCTTCCAGTTTATAATTTTCACAATGAGGGAGGGTTTTTTTTTTGGCGGTGGGGGGTGGGGTGACAGACTGACAGCATCTTGTTGTGGCATTATTTATTGCAAATAAAATAAGGTATGTAACGTTTAAGTTCTAACAGAAATATAACTCTTTGTGACATTGATTATGAAGGAAATATTTTATATATGGTTTAAGTTTTAATAATAAATATAACCATATGGGCTGAAAGATGTGTTGGATGAGATCCTGGGATTGAACTGGTACTTATAGCACTGGACAGATATGTACATTTCCATTTATAACACATGAAAATCGGTTGCTTGCAAGTGGTTGCTACTTGCTACTATCCAAGGTTTTACCCTGTAGGGTTGGGTCAATGTGGTAATATATTTTACCAAATGAAATGGGTTGTTAATTAAATCAGGGTTTCGTAAGGGAAGATTGGGGCATAAATCGGTGCAAGTTAAAGTAGCCTAGAATCCCATAATAGATGCCAATTGTAAAAGGCGGAAGAATATAAAACATGTAGAATTGGATACTGAGGCCTGGGAGTACTGGTCCTCAGTCGCTTGAACTTCTAAGCCCTGGTCCGGCACTGCATTCCTTCAAAGTCTTGTAAGACTATAACCGCTCTCTTTTTCTCTCTCACACCGCCAATTCTGCCCCCATTCCAGAAAATTCCATAAATTTATTCCTAGTTCTGCCTCAATTCCAGAAAATTCCATAAATTTATGGTCTGGCATGTCTGAACTTAGTTTGGGCTCTTCAAATCTCAAACAAGTTAGAAAGTTTAGGTTTTCGGCTGTTTAATGTGAAAAAGATCATATCTGAATGAATTTTTGAGAAATGCATTTGTGTGTAGAGCCACAGAGAGTTGGGTTTCCAAGTTACTACGTGTATAATTGAAGGCTCTTAATTTGGATGACTGGACGTTGATAGTGGAGGAGAAGCAAAAATTTTGTGTGATCTGGGCAAGAAGTGCAAGATCTTGGATCTGTGTCGATTTGTATGTGCTGAACTCGAATCTCTTCCCTTGCTTAACTATTTTGCAATTGCTGATTTTAGTTCTGTCCGATCTGAATTCTCTGGAAATTTTATAAAATAGTTCTTGTCCTTCTGGCTTGTTTTCTAATTTGATTCCAAGAAACTTAAAAGTGTATTTTTAAGGTTTTATGTACTATTTCCTGATTTGGTTAGTATTTGTAAAATTGACATCTTTGTGAAGTTTTGGAGTAGCAAATTATTAAACTGGTGAAAGTATCGAGAAAAAAAAAGGAAATAGAAGGAAAAGAAACTTCAGATATTGATAAGGTCATAGAGAATATGGGGAAGCAGATTTTAGTTATTAAAGGAGCATTTAGAAGAACAGTGAAATGTAAAATTGGGAAATGAAATGTAAATAAAGAAAGCTACAGAAGTATTAAGAAACAATGAAATGTGGAATGAAGAATAAAACGTATAATAAAGCTAGATCTAGAAGAATACTTAAACAAATTTAAGTATTGTACTTGGGTATGTGGATTATCTTCTTGTTCTATATGCTGGTTATGAGACACTCTTTGCTGTTTTTTAGTTTTCAAGGTTATACGTTGTTGCAGGGTTAGGAAAGGCAAGGGAGCTTCCCATGTAGTGTAATTCATTATGAATGTTATACTGTCAGTGAGGTTGAGCAATAAATATAACTATTTGGGTCGAGGGGTGTCTGAGGTGAGATCTTGAACCCGATTGAACTGGAACTACACAGTCAGCACTGGACATAATCGTGCCATTTTTGTGTCTAGCACATGAGAGGATTCATGCCTTGTAAGTTAGCTTAGGTCTTATTATGCATACTTTCTTGGTGCACTTAATATATCACTTAAAATGTTATATGCATACATCTATTATCATTGTATCACATGAGGTAGAGAGTTCTGCCCCAGTGGAGATGCTAGAAGCTCCATCTCCACTTACCATAAAGGTCGGGCTTGCTTCCCCACCAATGCATATAGTTACAAGTTTTTTTTTAGTAATCATGGTATGCGATTGTGGAAGCCACTTTTTCATCTCTTTATTATATTTTTCAAACTAGCATTTTTCATCTCTTTATTATATTTTTCAAACTAGAATTTGTTTTATGGTTATGTGATAATTTATTATTTATATGAATGTCCATAAACTTGCAGTTGTGTATGTCCTTTTCATGAACCATTGATTCATGGATCCTGAAGGCAAGAAGTTTGGAACAGGTAATTCCTCAGATCCCCAGGCTATTAGTTTTACTTGGAGTTTTTGGTTCTTTTATATTATATATGATAAAAATACATTTTAGGTGGATTCCCATATAGATTTGAAGCTCTTGTTCGTCTTCAAAATCAAAACATTTTTTGGCTTGCATATAGCAGTAACCTGTCTCACTGACGAACAACTATTTTAAGACAGAGAAATAAGTAAAGTGGTGCCTTTAGAATAACTTTTAGATGTAAAATACCAGCCTCTATTAGATGCATGGACACATAATCCTTGATAATTTTTTCCTCAAATGAGGTGGTTAACACTTCTTTTTAATCTATTTCTTGATTTTCTTCTGATAAAAAGTTAACTTCATAATATGACAAGGAACCCTCTTGTTCTCCAATTTGAGAGACTAAATACTTAAATATTTTTAATCCTGTATTGCTCAGAATAGCCCATGTTTTAAAAGAAATGGCAATATTGATGGAAAAAAACAGCCTCTATAAGATGATGGGGACACAATCCTTGATAATGTTTTTCTCAATGAGGTGGTTAACACTCCTTTTAATCTATTTCTTCTGATAAAAAGTTATAACTTCATTATATGACAAGGAACCGTATTATACTCCAATTTAAGAGACTAAATACTTAACTAGGATAATCTTGTATTGCTCAGATTAGCCCATGTTTTAAAAGAAATGGCAATATTGATGTTGTATTTCTCGTAACTAGGATTAGTACCTATAGATGCTTTCTGTCAAAGATTGCTAAATATCGGAGAAATTTTCAGAAAGATCACTGTTATTAAATCCAAATGGAAAGACAATTATATTTTTTGCTTTTATTGAAATAATAAAACTGTTATCCTCAGAAACATGTAAGCCTCAGTTTTTTCATCATACAGGAAAAATTGCTTAGTACCATGTCAGGAGAATAAAAAAGTTTAGTACTAAACATTAATATTGCAGTTCCTGTGAAAAAGGTAGCTGACTGGCTGTTTTGTCATATTAGCAATTATCATCTTAGATGGCAAGATTTATGAGTACTGGTATTGGTACATGATTTTTGATTTTAGGGAAAATTGTGATTGCATTTGTTTAATGTATTGCAGTTGCAGATTTATATCATTGCATATTTGCTAATTGTTACTGATATTAAGACCCAGATAGCTGTGGAATTCTTGTAATACTAATAAGTAGTTGTATGATTGTAAGTTGTAATATATGGATTGGGCGTGCCTGACTTGATGTCGGAAATGATATTTATGGAGAAATCAATCCATGCAATTGAGGAAAGCACTGCCCTATTTGAACTTTCAGGACCAAGAGAACTGACTGGCTCTGTTGATCTTATAAGCCACTTCAAGTTGTTACCCCACCATGAGTTTTTCTGCAAGCGGACACTTCCTTTATCAATTTCAGATACACATTATCTTCACAACGTGGTGGGAGACACAGGAATCAGAAAAGGTGAAGGGATGCAGTTGGATCAGCTTATTCAAAATACATCCTATTCCAGGGATACGAATGCCCGCATACAACCATTTGACCTTGATATGCTCAGAGAGGCCTTTTCGCTGAGGGAAACTGCTCCCATTGAGTTGCCTCCTGTAAGAAATCCACACATACACACAGAGATATTTAAAAAAATTGATTTAATTCAGCTGTATTTGCACATAAAATGAGTTTTGGCACTATGAGGTTATTAAAGTCCTTTCTCACACAATTTGTTTTTTAGGCGGAGAAAGGCACTCCTACAATCGCTGGGAAATCGAAGAGTGAGTCCAAGGACAGGGAAAGGAAGCATAAAAAGCACAAAGATAAAGATAAAGATAAAGATAAAGAGAAGGATAAAGAGCATAAGAAGCACAAGCACCGCCATAAGGATCGAAGTAAAGATAAAGACAAGGAGAAGAAGAAAGATAAAAGTGGGCTTGTTGATCCTGGTGCTGAACATTCGAAGAAACGCCATGAAAAGGTTGAGAAATTGTTGCTCGCTCTCAAACTTTTCCTGGTTGTTAAAAATCTCTACAATAAAATTTGGATTAGTATGGTTGTGATGTCCTGTTAGGACTGTGGTTAGTCAACAAGTTCATTTTCGTTCTCTAAGTTACAGGATTAATTTTGTTCTTTTGATCTTTAAATGACTCAGACACGTTACTCATTTGAGCCACTAAAAGCAGGTGGTCTTGTGTTAAGAACAAATTGTTGCTCTTAGCTTCGCAAATTTGAGAAACATTTTTAGTTTAAGGTGCAGGTTTTATGTATGTAAACCTCTTTATTTATTTATTTTCCTGATGTCATTGGTAATGTGGCCCTGTAGTAGAGTTGCAAGGGTGCAATTTAGTCTGTATGCGTACAGTTTGCCTAGTCCTGACCCCGCCCACTGTGAGAGCATTGTGCACGGGTGTTGTTTACCTTTTTTTATTGGAAATTTCAATGCGACGCTTGCTGAATTTGGTGGTTCACATTTTCTCAGAAAAGAAAGCACAATGGAGATGAAGATTTCAACGATGCTCACAGACCAAAAAAAAGTAAGGTAATGAAGATTAATATCAAACTTATGTGATTCTATTGTAAACTCTGCATACTTGACTTACATGAATACCATGAGATTGTGTCTGCTATCCAGTTATTAGCACTTAATGTGTCCATGATCAAACCTCATGTTTATTATCAATTTGTGTTGCAGCATAGGAGTTCCAAAATTGATGATATGGGTGCACTAAAGGCAGCAGGCTGAAAGTGTGGCATACTGTAGTTCATTGTAGTCTGAAATGGTTGTTGCTGAGAGTTTTGAAGGGTTTTTTGCCTAATGTCGTCAAATTGCTTAAGGTAAATATGTTTTTTTTTACCTCTTTCTGGCATACTAATATTTAATTTGTTGCCAAAAGATGTTTAATATTTCTAATATGCTTTCAGACGCTTTTGCTACGTCATTGAAAAATGTGTAAACTTGTTGAGAAGTAACTGTAGAATCATTGTATCTGAGGTAGTGAGGTTTGCTACGAGGTTGGGATGATAGCCCTTGGACTAGTGTATATTTAGCATTTGGATTTCATTGTCCCAGTTCCAAGGGGCAGTTGTTGTACCCTGATTTTGAACACAATATGGCTCCAGTTGTTGGTATCCTTTTGTAAAGACTCGTGTTTCTCATTCTTCCTAAAATCAGGTGCCTCTAGTTTGTGGTGGTTGAAAAACAGGTCCTGTTTCTTGGCTTTTTTAGAATTTTATTGTCATAAGCTGATTGCAACCGATGCTCTCTAGTAATATTTTCTTTTGAATGTGATTCTCTCCAATAATATTGAAATTTTTTGGGCTCTTGGAGTATTGTATTTTGCGTTCATTGCAACCCATATGATCGATGCTTTGCCCTATCTGGGTTGTGATGAAACATAACCCTCGTCTTTTTAATAGTTTTATCGATTTGGTTTGTTCACACTTGGTGTCTACTGTTGTCATGCAGAGTGGCTTCTGAACTGACTAAAGAGTGTGCCGAAGGTGAATTCAACTGGTGAAGGGTATTAATGCAAGGTAAAATAATTGCCGAAAGAACTTTTGTAACATAACAATGTCATGGTATAATTTCTGGTTTTAGGTAAGACTATTTTTTTTTTCTTTTTTTGGCTCTCTTTTATGGTGTAGTGGATATTTTAGCCTGTCAGTAATCTTTTTTGTCCTTTTTCAGCAGCAGTGTCCAGTTCTATCAGTTTGAATTAGATTTTGCAGTCTTTTGTTGTAGAAATAATAGGTTTGACAAAAGGGGATTCTGTATATGGTTTACTTTCCTAATCATAGAGAGACCCGAGAATTTTTACTTTAGTTAGTGCGAGAAGGGTAGAGAGGACTTGGGGTTGCAATAATCTCAGTCTTGTAGAGAGGCAATATTCTTTGTAAAGAAGGCAAGTAACTATGGATTTAACATTTCTTCTTATTATTGTTATTATTACTATGATGAGGGTTAAACAATTTTGATTCTTTTGATAATGTACTGATGAAGAAAGCCTGAGTAACCCTGAATTATATTATAATGTTCTTTTTTAGTTCGCCTCTTGATATTGAGCTTCAAGGACAAGCCTTTAGATTGTGACTAGCTTAATACGGATTCATGGGCCATCATCGGATTTCACGGCCCATTTAAGTTTAGTTGAGATGATTGGGCTTGTAGTGGGGATCCCGTCCCAACTCAGCTCCCTTAATGGCAAATTATTGGGCTGAGTCGGGGACACAAAAATTGGGCTTTTTAATGGTTGAGTGACTAGCTTAATACGGATTCATGGGCCATCATCGGATTTCACGGCCCATTTAAGTTTAGTTGAGATGATTGGGCTTGTAGTGGGGATCCCGTCCCAACTCAGCTCCCTTAATGGCAAATTATTGGGCTGAGTCGGGGACACAAAAATTGGGCTTTTTAATGGTTGAGTGATAGATGACTAGATGTATGCAGATTGGTATGGGCCTTTAGAAATGCACTGTTGTAACTACTTGTCAGCCCGAGTGGGAAAAACCGGTCCAGTGAACAGCTTGCAAGGATGGAAAAAACACCAGGAAAAAGTACGCCCACCGTGGGGCTCGAACCCACGACCACAAGGTTAAGAGCCTTGCGCTCTACCAACTGAGCTAGACGGGCTAGTTGATGAAACGTAGAAAATTTCCAAAATATATCAAAATGCTTTCGAGGGCTTGTCAGATGCCACCACAGATAACACATTGGCATGGGATGAAGATTCTAGACTCCGTATCTTAAAAAGAATGATCTTCCAATGTGAGCTTAATAATCATACCCTTCGTATTCAAATCAATACTGCTGCAAAGCCATCTTATATTATGGTTCAAGTATAACAATACAACATCATTTGTGTGTAAAATGCCAATTACATACCTACTTCTATCTTCAATAGTCAACATGTATTTTTTTATTCTTCTTCAATGTAACTTCACTGACTGTGACGGTTTTATTTGATTGTCCAATTGAAATATATGCCCATTTCTCACTCAGGCTTAGGCTGACTGCATGGCCTTTGCATCCATGCGTTCTAGGATATGACGTGCTTCTTCCTCCGTTGCTGGAACCACATTTCGAATCCTGAATCCATTGTTTGTGGCTTTTGCCTCTGGACGTATGGTGAATGTGAAATAGAATGTATTTGATACCTATTTCAAATAGAGAGGAGACAAAGTAAGCAAATGCAGATAGAAAAAGTCGCCTGACAGTATGAGTTCTTACTTTGCTCCTAACATGTCAACTGGGTATTAGATTCTGTATTTATTGGTTGAGCATATAGAAGCTAACCTCACTAGATCTGAGCTCTGGCCTTGTAACGTGAGCAACAACTTCAACATTGATTAAAGGATGATCCGGCTTTTCAAGTTCTGTGTAGATAACATGAGACTTGAAACGAAGGAAATCCCCCACGTCCACCTGTCATTAGAAATATCAACCTCACCAACATTGACATACTGACTCAATTTTCTGAAATTACATTCAATGATGACATAAAAAGTAATCTAAATGAACTACTTGAGAGTGAATGCCATCTAACACAGCCAGAAAATGAAAATAACGACATCTCGAGTACGATAAATGAGCCTGACATACATTGCTAGTACCCATGTTGCATAATTTGAATATGCATGACCTTCCATCCTACAAGGCTGAAAAGCAATCTAAAAGTTTCTTAGTTCTTTTCTATCCTTCTCTCATAGAAACTTGTGCAACTTACTTTGCACAGGGGCAGGCTGTTTCTACGCAAAACCTTTGACAATTCGTTAATAAAACTGATAAGCCTAATCCTCCCTCTCTCTCACACTTGATATGCACAAAAAAATTCATTTAGAACTCACTTGAGTTTTGGATAATACAATTTCAAGTTATGTGTATTTATGTTCTATTTTAATCATTAAAAAGAAAACACGACCTTACTTGAACAAGTTCTGTTCTATGGGCTTGTTCGTACCTATGTCCCTTTGAGTTCTAAGGTGACAAAAAAGGTTAAAGAAGACTATATCAGAATCTCTCGTTTTACCTACGATGAAGAGAACTATGCTCACTTTGTTAACACATACATTTTTCTCCCAGGAAAGTTTAGAGTGGTTATTCACATCGCATGAAAGAAAAATCACCAAAATGCAGTTAGATTCTACTAAAAGGAAAGAATGTAGGCACTTACAGCTCTTAGAAAATCAACATGATCAATCTCCAGAAAGTAAGGAACCAATCCAGCAAAGGCATAAGCTGTTGAGAAAGCCAATTCAAATGCCCGGTGCATCAAAAAACCTCCAAAAATTCTACCATGGAGGTTCCTTTGTTGTGGCTGGCAAATCAAAGAGTGTTCGAGGCTTGTATCCCGAAGAAGAATGCTATTTCTGTCTGCCAGGGCCGGCAAGTCACTGAAGATTCGGCCCTCAGTCAACATTTCTTGAAGTCTGTTTAGCTCCACATTCCCAAATTCTCTTTTGTTTCCTACTGCCTTGCTCTTCCTTAATTTACTCCTTGCTTCAGCTTCCTCAAAAAGTAACTTCTCTTTCTCAGTTTGTGGTGAGAGCCGGTTCACTTGAGCAGCTTTCTTAGTCTTAGAGTCCCGGGCCACAAATATGAAGTTTGCAATCAGAGCTACTGAGTCTGTCACCCTGGAATTATCTGCATAACAATTGAGCCCAGTTTTAGAGCTTTGAAACAACAAGACCAATAGACAAGGTCCCACAACTTCTGTAGCAACCTTGTGCAACAGGTTTAGTTTACTTTTTTTTAAGAATCTTGCCATGTAGTTACTTGAGAGTTAATACCCTAACCTAAATGAGGTTTGCCTGAAGTTTAAATTACATTTTGATCTTGCATTAAATTACCTTTTGTAGACTGAATGACCTCTAACTGAATGTCCATTGAGGATCGCCCAACCCATACAACACAGCCAACTATTTTCAGATCCATGTCAACACTGATCGGCTTCTTGAGGACAATCTTGTCGACAGAAGCAGTGACCAGCAAGAGGGGCCTCGTTGTGCTATCATCATCGGAGCAGTGCTATTGCGAAATTGATGCATATCATGATATCATTATTTAAAGGAAAAGCAAGAGCTTAATAATTTGTATCTTAATCTACAGCAGGTGAATCAGATCCTTCATTGCCTCTATTTTTACCTTGAAAATAGAAGAATTTGGATAGGGCTCTATAGAAGTCACAGAAAGTCATCTTTAAAATTTCACTCAACAAAAAAATATAAGATTTAAAGTAGGGAAGGCTTATTTAGCTAAGCATGAACAAGTTTAAGCTGTATGTTATCATCCAGAACCCGATGCTTTACAAAGAAGGCGAGACTACTACAAACGTGTGGGAATATCAGATAAAACCTAAACAAATCTAGAAATTCTCAGAGTTGGACCCAGCCAACAAGAAACAGTTCAATACAATATGGCAGTTTTAAAAATTGGAGAAAGATACAGCTCTTTATGTTTTGTGCATCTTCATGATAGACTTTTACTTTCAAATTCAAGAAAACATTTTCCATAAACTGAAAAACTTTCACCAGTATCTCCCTCCCTCAATTGCAGACCATTTTTGAGGCACCTCAAAGAATTAAATGCATGCTATATGATTTATGAAAAGGATTCTCAGCACCGATCTTGCTCAGCCACAGCACACAAGCTACTAAGTTTGTTTTAGGACCCTGGTCACAGAATAGAATGAAAAAGAGTATATTATAATTGTAGTCTAAAATTGTTTGTTCAAGACTGGACGCAATTATTCAGATTATGCCGCTTTCTGAAGCCGGAGGACACTATGACAAGCATACTCAGCGGAAAAAGAATTAAGACCGCTTCGAATTTTTCCACAGCATAAAATTGTGACCAGTGGTGTGATGCAGCTGCAGAAACCAAACACATGAAAAACTACTTTCCATTCAGAAGGTGGAACATCCGAAACGAGTTTGGAAGTTAAATTCCTAGCAATGCATATATTTAAAAGCTCAGCCGCGGCATCAAGAATTCTAGAAGAAAAGTGCTGCTCCACCCAATTGCAAATAAATTATATTGGAACAAGAAACATGCATTTCAAAACTTCTAACCACCATATATATAAGAGATGCATTTTCATTTAGACATTCCAAATGAAACTTTTGAACTACCACCATAAGTAAATTCAAATAAGAAAACTGAATTGAAAGCATTATAGCATCTCTACTATATTGATAGATAAAACCATGAACAATAAGAATTGAAATGCAAAATTGAACCTTGACAGAGATAGTCCCAGCCAATGCATCAAGGTCTTCCAGCAATTTCCCAATCCTAACCTCATTCCATGGATCCCTATACTGCTCCCTCAAAGTATAATCCTTGGAGAAGTTATACAAAATACTTGTACGGCTCTGAGAGGGAGTCTTGGTTAGCAATTCGCTCTGCGGAGGAGCATCATGAGGTGGGTCTAGTTTCCTCTCAAATATCATAGACCTGGCCTCCCAGAGAGCCTCTGTCACCGGAGAATGGTACATTCCTGGCCAGAGACTAATGGGTTTTCTTTTAGATGGAGAATTGGGATCTTGGATTGATGAATTGTTGTTTCCGAAAGGAGAACCTAAATTGGAAAAAACATGGATGGCTCTTGGTGAAGACGAATTGAATTCCATGGTGAAAATTCGGGAATGATGGAGAAGCGGAATTGAAAGTGAATCGATCAGAGAATTTGGGTTTTGAAGAAGAAATGAATTAGAGGTTGAAACATGAAATTTACAGTCTGGTCAGGTTGTCCATAAATGTTGGAAAAGTCAGATTTCTCTCTCTTTTTTTATTAATTATGTGCCGTCAACTTATTCCTCTTATTGTACTTGAACACGCAAAAACAACGTATTGGGGTAGTCCGGTGCATTTAACGCAATCTTAGACCGGGCCACTTGGGTCACCGATAGTATATTCCTTTCCAGAGGCCCAGAGAATTGGAGTCATGGACTGAACCCAAGTAACCAAATTACTGGTTGGACTGTTATTTGGGCTTGAAGAAATGTTGAACTTGGGCCATCACTTTGTAGAAAATGACTTGTTATTGACAGTTTGACACGGGAGACTGACTAGTCCATTTGCTTTGATCTTTTGACTTTGGTCAACATTGCCATTTACTGTCTCCGCAAGGAATCAATCTTGTCATTACACGAAACATGAGTCAAATAAAACTGCAGGACTGTCAGCTTCGAACGTGTCAGCCAAGAAACAAGTAGTATCCTTTTTGCGTGTTTAATTTTCTGAGGATAATTCCCCCAATATAAATTGCATGTTCTATCTGTTGGTATAGAATATACAGGTAGAGAATTCCAGAACAAAAATGGAGAACAAAGCTCATGTTCTGCTTCTTCCTTTCCCTGCTCAGGGCCACATAACTCCCATACTACAATTCTCTAAGCGATTAGTCTCAAAGGGAGTTAGAACTACACTCGCCACCACCACTTACATGTCTAAGTCCATGCTTTCCGATCCTAGTATCCTAATTGACGTGGATACTATATCAGATGGCTTCGACGAAGGTGGCATTGCACAGGCAGAGACCGATGAAGTTTATTTCACAACCTTCAAGTCTGTTGGCTCGCAAACGTTGGCAAATTTGATCACAAAACTCAATGGTTCTGGTAACTCTATAGATGCCATTATCTATGATGGAACCATTCCATGGGTGCTTGATGTTGCAAAGCAGTTTGGGGTACTTGGAGTTTTGTTTTTCACCCAATCTTGTGCAGTCGACAGCATCTATTACCACGTCCAACGAGGACTTCTTCGCTTGCCACTCTCGACGGAATCTGTTTCGCTCCCTGGATTGCCTTTGCTTGAAGCTTCAGAGACTCCATCTTTTATTGGTTCTTATGGATCATACCCAACTTTTTATGATATAGTGGTCAACCAGTTCTCTAACATTGACGATGCAGATTGGGTGCTTTTCAGTACTTTCTATGAACTGGAGAAGAAGGTTGTGGATTGGATGGCTGGGCTATGGAGGGTCAGGACAATAGGACCAACAGTTCCATCTATATATTTGGACAAACAACTTGAAAATGACAAAGCCTATGGAATCAGTCTCTTTAACCCAAACACAAGTACTGGCCTAACTACTTGGTTGGATAACAAACCAATTGGTTCAATTGTGTATGTGTCCTTTGGGAGCTTGGCGGAACTAGGAGCAGAACAAATGGAAGAAATAGCTTGGGGATTGAAGCAAAGCAACTGCTACTTCTTATGGGTTGTTCGGGCATCGGAGCAGGCCAAGTTGCCTAACAACTTCATTGAGGATACATCGGAGACGGGTTTGGTTGTGACATGGTGCCCACAATTGGAAGTTTTGGCACATGAGTCAATAGGATGCTTTGTGACACATTGTGGATTCAATTCTGTTCTGGAGGCTTTGAGCTTGGGAGTACCAATGGTGGCAATGCCGCAATGGGCTGACCAACCTACCAATGCTATGTACGTGGAGGAAGTCTGGGGAACTGGAATTAGAGTTTGTTTAGATGACAAAGGAATTGTGAGAAGAGAAGTTTTGGAAGAATGTGTAAAGCGAGTGTTGTGGGGAGATGAGGGAAAAGAGATTAAGAAAAACGTGAACAAGTGGAGGGATTTGGCTAAAGATGCTGTTGCTGTCGGTGGAAGTTCTGATAAGAACATTGATGAATTTGTGGCCCATCTACTCCACTCTTAATTATTGGTCCACAATAATATGCAAAAGCTTTTGTTAATTTAATTCTACCAATATCACCTAATCTGTCTTGAGTTCTAATAACTATAGTGATTGTGCTAAATTTCTGTCTCAACTGACACTCTCATCCCATAATTTATTGCCTTGTCGTTTGTACTAAGATTTACATCATATTCGAATAACATAATCTAATCGAGTGACATATAAATAAAAATTCAGCCACTCCCACAATTAATCAACCCGTTTGTGGGATTTATTTGGGAGTTTGTCTTCATTGATAATATACTGAAATAAAAGTCTAAAATAAATTGCCTGTCATTTATTAAATAAAATGTTTTAATCAAATACTCCACATAGATGCCCAAACATCGTTTTTCTTGCAAACTATGTAGGAAGCCAATAGAAGACTTCCTGGTAAATACAGTCAATGTTCAATGTTCTGGTGGCCAACCGTGCATCTAAAAATGCTTGTAGCTCCATCTCCATCAAATACTTTCAACGTTCCCTTACTCCCTTACTCTCTGTCTCTTACCAAATTCAATTAAGAAATTTCATCACCAAGTACTTGTCCAATATTAGCAAATCTCCACAAATTAGCACCTGCCTCTTATATCATGGAAATTAAATCCACAAAAGGCTAGCAAGCAAGAATATTAGAACGTTGTCTACGAACAAAGGAAGACAAACATAGCGTGAAGAATAAACACAGAAATACCCCAATCACCCGTGAAGAAGCCCAAACGAAGCAAAATACGAACCCAAGAAGGCAAACAGAACTGCGAATTCAGGAAGTCAAGCAGACGCAGAGGGATTTAACTTTCCAAGCGCAATCCATTCGTGTGAGTACGAAGACAATGATGTGGAGGCCGCAAATCCACCCATTATATATTTTGAGTGCGAGGAGAGAACAAAGCTGAAGAAGACCACCCAAGAATGAAGCGGAAATTCATGGAGAAGCTAACATACGCTGCTAAGAAAGGAACTCAAGAAATTTAGCAGCTAACAAAGGAAACAAAGAAAAGCAACAGAAAATTGATACGTACAACCTAGGAGAGCTTAACTGGGGAAGGCAATATCTTTAGCGAAGATGACAAAACAATCCCCAATATCCGACGTTGACGATCGAAATAGATGGAGAAACTGACGGTTGTGAGAGAAGAAATAAAAAATCGACGCACGAGAGTATGACGGAATAACCCGGACTTGCCACCAAAAGAACGCATTTGCACTCAGTTTATAATTCTACTAGTAATCGAACGGTTAATATTCTGACGTTAGAGTGAGATACTCGCTTAAGTATGTTAAAAGAGCCCGGACTCGCCACAGGAAGCTCCCAATTAGTGGTTTTAGAATTAATAAAGTATTAGATTAGAAGATTAGATAGATTAGATATTATATTAGAGTAGATATTAGATATTGCATTAGATACTAGTAGTCTGTTATAATAATATGTTACTCTAATGTATATTATAAGACACACAAGACACACAAAGACAACGTTTTTTCTTTTTTCTTGAGTTTTTAGAAATTTTTAAGGTCGTCTCAGTGTGTGATTCTAATGGATGGAAGATCAATCGGTGATTTTGATCAAGCATGCTTTAAAGGTAGTGTTTTCCTTGCGTATTTTGTATATCAATTTGTTAACATCCCAATGAATACATTTTCATAATTTTAATTTACAAACACCACATAATATGTAATGGTATATGCAATGGCCTACCTTCCCACCTATTCAGTATTGCTCTTAAACTTCCCGAGCAACAATAAGTTCTTCTATGTGATCATGGGCATCAACGGAACTACAAGCAGCTTTGAGAAATGGGAAAAGCTCGCCATCAGCACCCTTTCCGACCACAAATTGGTCGATGGTATATCGGAGTTGCGATTATGTGACAGATGTGTTATCTAGTCAACTAAACTTCCCTTGAAGTCTTCAGGAGCACAGTCCCGAAACTGAAAACATCTTCTTTAATGGGGAACAGAATCAAAATCCATACAAGAAATAAGCCAAAATTAGCACCCTTCGCAGAAATTCACTTCAAATTTCCAAAGAAGAGAGAGAGAAAAAGATAGATATGAAAAAGGGTTTTCTTAGAGTTGAGAATTGGAATCGTGGACTGAAGAATTGGAAACTTGTCATGAACCCAAGTAACCAAGTTACTGTTATTTGGGCTTAACAAAATGGGCTTTTTATCAATGTTAACCTTGGGCCATCGCTTTGTGGAAGATGAGACTAGTCCATTTGCGTTGATCTTTGACTTGAGAATAAATAATTAAATATGGTCCTCATTCCTCTTTACTCTCTCCGCAAGGAATCAGTCTTGTCCTCAAATGTTTGTGGTGTCAGATTTAAATGTGTCGGCCAAGAAACAACTAGTAATAAATTGCTTGTTCTATCTATTGATATACAGGTAGAGAATTCCAGACAAAAATGAAGAACAAAGCTCATGTTCTGCTCCTTCCTTTCCCTGCTCAAGGCCACATTACTCCCATCCTACAATTCTCCAAGCGATTAGTCTCAAAAGGAGTCAAAGCTACTCTTGCCATGACGACTTACATCTCCAAGACCATGCATTCCGATCCTAGTATCCTAATTGACGTTGAGACTATATCAGATGGCTTCGACGAAGGTGGCTTTGCGCAGGCAGAGACAGCAGAAATATATACCACAACCTTCAGGTCTGTAGGCTCACAAACGCTGGCAAATTTGATCACAAAACTGAATGATTCTGGTAACTCTGTCGATGCCCTTATCTATGATGGATCCTTTCTGTGGGCGCTTGATGTTGCAAAGCAATTTGGGATACTTGGAGTTATGTTTTTCACCCAATCTTGTGCTGTCAATAGCATCTATTACCACGTCCACCGAGGACTTCTTCGCTTGCCACTCTCGGGGCAATCTGTTTCGCTCCCTGGATTGCCTTTGCTTGAAGCTTCAGAGACTCCATCTTTTATTAGTTCTTATGGATCATACCCAACTTTTCTTGATGGATTGGTCAACCAGTTCTCTAATATTGATGACGCAGATTGGGTGCTTTTTAATACTTTCTATGAACTGGAGAAGGAGGTTGTGGATTGGATGGCTGGGCTATGGAGGGTCAAGACAATAGGACCAACAGTTCCATCTATATACTTGGACAAACAAATTGAAAATGACAAAGCCTATGGAATCAGTCTCTTCAACCCAAACACAAGTACTGGCCTGACCACTTGGTTGGATAACAAGCCTATTGGTTCAATTGTGTATGTGTCCTTTGGGAGCTTCGCGGATCTAGGAGCAGAACAAATGGAAGAGATAGCTTGGGGATTGAAGCGAAGCAACTGCTACTTCTTATGGGTAGTTCGGGCATCGGAGCAAGCCAAGCTGCCTCACAACTTCATTGAGGAGACATCGGGGATGGGTTTGGTTGTGACATGGTGCCCACAATTGGAAGTTTTGGCCCATGAATCAATAGGATGCTTTGTGACACATTGTGGATTCAATTCTGTCCTGGAGGCTTTGAGCTTGGGAGTACCAATGGTGGCAATGCCACAATGGACCGACCAGACTACTAATGCTATGTATGTGGAGGATGTCTGGGGAACTGGAATTAGAGTTTGTTTAGATGACAAAGGAATTGTGAGAAGAGAAGTATTGGAAGAATGTGTAAGGCGAGTGTTGTGCGGAGATGAGGGGAAAGAGATTAAGAAAAATGTGAACAAGTGGAGGGATTTGGCAAAGGAGGCTATTGCTGTTGGTGGAAGTTCTGATAAGAACATTGATGAATTTGTGGCCCACCTATTCCACTCTTAATTATTGGCCGACAATAATGATAGGGTGATCTGTGCAATAATTATCATAATTTGTGGATGACTTACAGTGGGTTGTTCATGATTAGCATAAGTTATGAATTACTTGTAGATCAAAGATCAATTGTTTGACCTTTGATGATTATCTTGTGTACGGTTGTTGACAACTTTTGTAACTTAGACTATTAAAAGGCCATACGTGTAAATGAGAATGACATGAAACTTTCATCAGCTTGCTTTTTTTTTTTTGGAAATATTCATCAGCTTGCTTGTATTCCTTCAATGCTGTCAAATAATTTGCAAAAGCTTTTGCCTATCCACTAGTTTTGTAGCCTAACATGTGTTAATTTAACTTTACCAATATCTCCTGGTTTGTCTCAAGTTTGAAGAAATATGGTGATTGTGCTGAATTTCACTTTGTATCACGTAACACTTTAATCTTATAATAATTTATGACTTTGTCATTTGGTACTGAGATTTACATCATATTCGAATGACATAATCTAATCGAGTGACATATAAATAAAAATTCAGTCTCTCTCGCAATCAATCAATCCGTTTGTACGGTTTCTGTGTTTGAGAATCTGTTTTCATTGATATTATGTTGGAATAAAAGTCTAAAATAAATCGCCTGCCATTTATTAAATAAAATGTTTTAATCAAATATTCCATTTTTCTTGCAAACAACGTAGGAAGCCAAGAGAAACATTTCCTGGCAAATACAGTCGAATGCTTGTAGCTCCATCCCCATTAAATACTTTCAACGTCCCCGTAGTCTTTCAATATGTTTAATTAAGCCACTTTATCACCATCTCAAGTACTTGTCCAATATTTCCATTTGATCCACGAAAATCAGTTGAAACAGTTATTGCTTCGGTTACTCCTCTATCATGTCTTTCGAGTATGCAAGTTTTGACCCTAATAATCATGAAATAAGGTGCGAAGGTGGTGCTACTTTTGTAGAAGGGCCATAAACTTAACCATAAGCGAAGGGCCATCTTCAAACACTTCTTTGTACACGGTTCATGTTCTTCCTTAACCAATGATATCGTCTTTACTGAAGTTGTTGGTAGCCTTCAAGAGATCAATTAATCCCATTTTAGTAATTGACTTCTCAAACATGGAAGCCTGAAAACCCGAACACCACCTTATTACCTACACCAATTGATGCAATAGTCACCCCACCATTAATTCCAGTGTGACTGCTCTTCGAAGCTGACGCGCATGGATCCAAAGGTTTCCCATAGAGGGATGGATTGTTTGCATTACTATCTGCAGTTATGGCAGCATTGATTAAGTTTGGAGCTGGCCCAGAAAACAAATTTTTTGGAACGTTGAATTCTTTGATATGACCAAGGAGGCCTAGTTGCAGTGGAATCTGACCCCTGAACTTATTGCCATGGCGATCAAGTTGAAGGACATTCAAATACGAACAATTTGCAAGATCAACAGGGATCTCTGCTGATAAATTATTGGACGGAAAATCCAGAGAAGTCACATAACTAATTAACTAATTAGTTTGGAGATATTAGATGGAATACTTCCACAAAGCTCATTGCTTGAAAGATCCAAACCCGTTAAGCTCGAACAGTTACAAATTCCAAGAAGCAAGTGGCCTTTGAGACCTGAATCAGAGAGTCGGATATTCGGGACCTTACTTTCATCAAGGATGCCAAAGCCAAAATTAGCGTCCTTTGCAGAAATTCACTTCAAATTTCAAAAGAAAAGAGATAAAAAAGATAGATACGAAAAAGGGTTTTCATGGAGTTTAGAGAATTGGAATCGTTTCACCCAATCTTGTGCAGTTAACAACATCTATTGCCACGTCCAACGAGGACTTCTTCGCTTGCCACTCTCGGCGGAGTCTGTTTCGCTCCCTGGATTGCCTTTGCTTGAAGCTTCAGAGAATCCATCTTTTATTCGTTCTTATGGATCATACCCACTTTTTTTTGATATAGTGGTCAATCAGTTCTCTAATATTGATGATGCAGATTGGGTGCTTTTCAGTACTTTCTATGAACTGGAGAAGGAGGTTGTGGATTGGATGGCTGGACTATGGAGGGTTAAGACAATAGGACCAACAGTGCCATCTATGTACTTGGACAAACAGCTTGAAAATGACAAAGCCTATGGTATTAATTAGTCTCTTTAACCCAAACACCTGTGCTGGCCTGACAACTTGGTTGGATAACAAACCAATTGGTTCAAGTGTGTATTTGTCCTTTGGGAGCTTGGCTAAACTAGGAGCAGAACAAATGAAAGAGATAGCTTGGGGATTAAAGCGAAGCGACTCCTACTTCTTATGGGTTGTTCGGGCATCGGAGCAGGCCAAGCTGCCTAACAACTTCATTGAGGAGACATCAGAGATGGGTTTGGTTGTGACATGGTGCCCACAATTGGAAGTTTTGGAACATGAGTCAATGGGATGCTTGTGACACATTGTGGATTCAATTCTGTTCTGGAGGCTTTGAGCTTGGGAGTACCAATGGTGGCAATGCCGCAATGGGCTGACCAACCTACCAATGCTATGTACCTGGAGGATGTCTGGGGAACTGGAATTAGAGTTTGTATAGATGACAAAGGAATTGTGAGAAGAGAAGTTTTGGAAGAATGTGTAAAACGGGTGTTGTGGGGAGATGAGGGAAAAGAGATTAAGAAAAATGTGAACAAGTGGAGGGATTTGAAAGGATACTATTACTGTCGGTGGAAGTTCTGATAAGAACATTGATGAATTTGTGGCCCATCTACTCCACTCTTAATTATTGGCCCGCAATAATATGCAAAAGCTTTTGTCAATCCACTAGTTTTGTTGCCTCAAAGCAAAGCCATGTGAAATGAAGTGTTGGTAGGATTTCAGACTTTCATTTCATCGGGTCAGAGGAGCAAGGCCATTTTCTTCTTTCAAGTAATGCAGTCATGCAGACGGCGACTGGAGCATGTACCACAAGAGGGCAAAAACTTTGAGTGCCTCTTGCTTGACTTCGCTCGCTTGGCTTTAAAATACTCTCACCCATGATCCTGGTCCCTTGATTGGACTCATCATCGTTGACTCGTTTGTCAACTCGTTTTGTAGTTCGAAACTTTTTTTTTTTGAAGAGAAAATTTTATTAATCAAAGAACTAGTGGCCGAGAATTCACCAACATACAATCAAGCAACCATAGTGGTGCCGTTGTAACATCCCATATGTAGGAAACATTGATATTAAGAGCAAACCATGCTATAGTATGAGCCACCACATTCGAAGTCCTAGGCCTATATAAGAAGCCTAAAAATTGAAAGGAGCCCACTTCTTCCTGTATTTCTTTGACAGTTCTACTCAATTCATTCCACCCCTCCTCCATTGAATTAAGACGTTGTATAACTGCTAGCGAATCACTGACAATATAAACCCTCATATGGCCGGATATCCTTGCAAGTCTAATCCCCTCCTTTATAGCAAAGAGTTTTGCTAGCTCCACCGTACCAAGGCTACCAAGTGAAGATGCCCCTACTAAAACCAGCTTACCCCTAGCATTGCGAAGAATACCTCCTGCCGCACTTTTATTCCCAATTCTAGCCCTGGCCGCATCCACATGCTCTACTACTTCATCTTCAAGCAAAGTCCTTCATTGGGTCTCCCCATTGTTGACACCCCTGGCCTCTTCTAATCTTCTACCAGCAGCAAACTCTCTAAGAAAATTAGGTATCCAATGGAATAAAACAACCACCCCTCTACCGTGCACATTATGTAGCTTGTGATTTCTAAAATTCCATGACTCCCACAGAGCCATCAAAAAGAGATTAACATCATCCTCCTCCAGCAATTTGCGGACCTCCAAAATTTTAGCAATAAGACCAACCTCTCCCAATTTCTTGACTTCCCTCTATCACGGAAAAATCCTCCATGCAAGGCGCAAACAAGGGCATAAAATCAAAGCATGGACTGAGGTTTCAAGGTACTTACCACAAATGGGACACCCTCATTCTGCAGGCACGTGATGGTTTCAAAGGTTGTGTGTAGTGGGGATATAATCCAAACAAGCTTTCCATAAAAAAACATTCACTTTTGGTGGTAAACCTCTGCCCCATAACCACTTCCACCACTCCCACCACTCCCTCGTCGATTCCGTGGTTGATGATCCCTCCACTGCCGTGCTTGACATTGGCAAGTGATAAGCACTTCTCACAGAGTAATTTCCCCTCCCTTCAAAATTCCAACACACCCTATCAGCACAAGCCCTACTCGGTCGGGGCAAGCTTAAAATGGTGTCAGCTTCGAACTCTAAGAAACTTGCCCTCACCCGCTCGTCATCCCACCTTCCATCAGTCCTCACTAGACACTCGACTCTATTATCTTCATCTAGTCTCCTTGGAGAAATAATCTTCATAGAAGATAAATTTGGAAACCATCTATCCTTGTACACTCGGATGCTTTTCCCCGAGCCAACAACCCATCTTGTTCCCTTCTCAACCAACTCTCTTCCCCATAAAAAATCACACCATAGAAAGGAATGGTTTAGGCCTGCAGTGGCCTCCCATATAGAACCGTTTGGAAAATATTTACTTTTGGCAGGATGCAATTTTCCAATTATACTTTAATTTGGGGGCAATTTTTCATGTAATTTCATACATTTTAAGTAACCCAACCTCATGGTTACTAGATCGGGAAGTGTCCTTGTACGTACACGCATTTCCATGAGTATATGTGACGAACATACATGTGTTTGAAATTAATATCTATCTATCTATTCCTATACTTAAAATCTGAAGCTAAGAAAGTGTAATGCAGGCGTCTGGTGAGACCATGTCAGCAATAACAAAATTAAATTAAAAATTAATCATCTTGATGTATATTCTTGAGCCGTGCCAATCTCTTACTTAATTTATTGTAAGTCTCTTTTTTGCTTAGTAATTTAATTGGCCATTAATGCAATTAATCCCCTCAATTGTATTGTGCAGAGTGGTTCCAATTGCAATGGATAGAGCGATCAAGGAGATTGTGTCAAGACGATGTGCCTCTGGTTGGTTGTTTTTCTCTTTCGCATGATTGACCTGTGAGGTCTTTGCTTTATATTTTTATGGCGTTTTAGCTACCATGGCCATGGTCTTTGCTTTGAAATTGTTGTAGTGACCAAAATTGGGCCAAGCCCAATTTTCCTGACATGTTTGTATCTATTGGGCATTTGACTGGTCAAATGTCCGGTCAGCCTTGACTACTTCACAAAGGGACCCATTTTCACCTCGAACTCTGGTTACAAAAAGGGTTCGCCATGGCCATGACCTGGAGCTCATTTGAGCTGGAGCTCACCTGACCTGGAGCTCTTCTCAGCTGGAGCTCAACTCCGCTGTAGCTCAACTGACAAAGACCATCCATGATTGTAAGGAGCTCTGAGCTCGCCACCATATCCGTCTTATCAAGAGCTCCAAGAGGTACATTCACTTTACCGAGGTAGTCAGTCTGACACCTCTGTCAAACTGCAGGTAACCCATTCTTGAGATCTGGAATGCTTGCACGCTTCTTTTGGTCAAATATCTACTTTTTGTCGGGCCTATCAATTCCGTGTTGAAATACCCAACAACCCTTGCTAAAAATAGTAAGAGGGAATGTTATAAATATAACCCCACCTCCACTGGAGAGAGGGAATTTTTCCTGAAAAACGAGAACATGAGTCAAACTGACATCTGAGCTAGTTAAAACTCAAAAACATCATCCCTCTTTCTCCGGTCTCCACCACGGTTACTGTTTGTTCTTCTCCTTTGAACTGACTTGATCGTCGGAGCCTCAACGACCGAGCCCCCCACAATCCGGTCCTTGGGATCTCACGGTTTATTGTTTAAGTGTGTGCAGGGTTACAAAATCCAGAGATATTTGAAGAAGGTTGCCAGGGTCCACTTGATTGCTGAGCTGGTAGAATTCATCAATTGTAGATTTCGGGCTCTACAATTTGGCGCCCACCATGGGGCCTTGGTAATTTTCTGATAACAAATATTCTGTCTGGTGACTACTGATTATGTCTGAGACACCCAGCTATGTGGCGGAGATCTTGGCACAACTGGCTGCCATGAGGGAGGAGCTCCATCAAACTACGGTGCGTCAGGAGTCCGTTGAGGCGGAAAACAATAGGCAAAGAGAAGAACGTCATGCGGAAATGGTGGAGCGAGCTAAAGTTGATAAATCTCCTGTAACTCCTATGCCCTCATTAGTGACTACAGAGCAAGCCCCAGTTGGAAGTACCGTTCCTCTGGAAAGCCCCTTCTTACGCAGTCGTTTTGTCTCTGGAGGATTATCTTATCAACGGGAACAAACCCCACCACCTCCACCTCCACCTCCAGAGATTTCTTACCGTCAGAATGGT
Source organism: Euonymus europaeus (assembly GCA_963580455.1). Taxonomy (NCBI): domain Eukaryota; kingdom Viridiplantae; phylum Streptophyta; class Magnoliopsida; order Celastrales; family Celastraceae; genus Euonymus; species Euonymus europaeus. Next base: position 4,176,571 of record OY756964.1, read on the forward strand.
AGGGATAGGGTGCAGCGGAATGATGAGAATGAGTTCGCACGTCGCCTTGGAGAGATAGAAGCTAGAATGAACAAAGTGCCTGGGGTCGCAGCTCCTTTGAAGAGGACCTCGGATACCAGTTACGCTGATTCTCCTTTTGCAGAGCACATTGCCTCGTCGGAGTTACCTCCAAGGTTCATGGTCCCTAACATGAAGCTCTATGAGGGAACCTCCGACCCTGGCGATCATATAGCCCATTATAAGCAAAAGATGCTTGCTACGGCGATCCCTCAGAGCCTTAGGGAGGCGTGTATGTGCAAGGGTTTTGGGTCAAGTTTGGCTGGTGCGGCGCTTCAGTGGTTCATTGGTCTCCCCAATGCCAGTATCTCCACATTTGCCCAGATGGTGGACGCCTTTCTTCTACACTTTTCTAGCAGCAGAGAAATACAGAAATGTTCAGATGATTTATACAAAATCCAGCAGGCACCTGGTGAGTCCACCAGAAATTTCCTCACAAGGTACAATAAGGAAAGAGTGTCTATTCCCAACTGTAATATGGGCACGGCGCTACGAGCTTTCAAGAATGGAGTACTACTCGACACTGGTCTGTATGAGGAGTTGACAAAGTATGATTGTCAAACTATGGAGGACGCCATCTTACGAGCTACCATCCAGATTCGATGGGAGGAGGATCCCAGGAGATTGGGACCGAAGGCGTCGAGCAGTGACTTCAAAGGCGAGAAGAGGGCTCGCCCGACAGAGGAGAAGGCAGCCCCTCAGGAAAGTCGTCCAAGCACTAGTCAGTTTGGGCGAGGTGGTCCTCGACGTGATTTTCAGAGGAAAACGCCAGATTACTCCCTGAATATAGAACCACACGAGGTTGTGGCAGTGATGAAGTCCATGGGAGATACAGTCAAGTGGCCAAGGAAGCCAGATTTCATCAATACAGACACCTCTAAGTGGTGCGACTACCACCGCAACCACAGCCATAACACGGAGAATTGCAATTCTCTAAGGATTGAGGTCGCCGAACTGTTGAAAAGGGGGCACCTCAGGGACTTGTTGACAGAAAAAGGGAAAGAAGTGTATGCGAAGGGCGTTCAGGCAGAAGCCAAACAAACAGATGGGCTACCAACCATGCATGTAATTTCAGGAGGGTCAGAAATCAGTGGGGTATCTCACTCTGCAGCTCGCCGTAGCGCCAGAGAAGCAATAAATCCTGACTGCAAAAGGGGGGTGTGCATGACAGCTGCGACAAACAAGGTGATGGCGTTTGTGGATAACGAAGCTGCTCGCCTTATGCATCCTCATCACGATGCTTTGGTTGTCACTCTCCAGGTTGCCAACATTCACGTGAAGAGGATCTTGGTTGATGATGGGAGTTCTGCAAATATTTTGTTCCTCAGTTCACTGAAGATTATGGGGATTGACGAGGACCATATCGTCAGGCAGCCAACAGTGCTGTATGGATTCAGTGGCGAGTCAAAGTTCTCTGTGGGCGAGATCGCTTTGCCTGTCTTTGTTGGGGGAGTAAATACTCATACCAAGTTCGTGGTGGTGGATTGTCCTTCTGCATACAATATGATCGTTGGTCGCCCATGGATTCATGAAATGAGAGCTGTCCCATCCACTTATCATCAGGTGCTCAAATTTCCTACTAGTGATGGCGTGGTAGAGGTCTTGGGTGAGCAGTTAGCTGCGAGGAATTGCTATAAGAACGCCATGAAAAAACCCACAGAATCCGCATAGCAATTACAGTATGGGAGCTCCAGTTACTCGCCTAATGAGCCAGAGATGGAGAAGTTAGATGAAGTGCAGATTTCTTCGGAATTTCCTGAGAGGAAGGTATTTGTTGGAGCTCGCCTTATACCGGAGCTGAAGGGTTTGATTATTGCATTTCTGACGCAGCATCAGCATTGCTTCGCCTGGTCTCATGCTGATATGACAGGTATTAATCCCGAAGTAGCGGTTCACAAGTTGCAGGTTGATCCTAGCTATCCCGCAGTTCGCCAGAAAAGAAGAAAGTTCGCGCCGGAAAGAAATCAGGTTATCAACGCGGAGGTTGATAAGCTGATCGAGAATGGTTTTGTAAGGGAAGTGCAATATCCAGATTGGCTTGCGAATGTGGTTGTCGTGAGAAAAAAGAATGGCAAATGGCGAGTTTGCATTGATTTCACGGACCTCAACAAAGCGTGCCCAAAGGATCATTTTCCTCTACCACATATCGACATGATGGTAGATGCTACTGCAGGGCATGAGCTTCTTTCTTTCATGGATGCTTACTCAGGGTATAGTCAGATTCTGATGCACCCAGATGATCAGGAGAGCACCGCATTTATGACAGAAAGGGGAATCTATTGCTATAAAGTGATGCCATTCGGCTTGAAGAATGCTGGGTCAACTTATCAGAGGTTGGTGAATAAAATGTTCTCTGGATTGCTGGGGAACACTATGGAAGTGTACATAGATGATATGTTGGTTAAATCCCTCAAAGCTACTCAACACTTGGAGCATCTGCGGCAAGCTTTTGAGCTGCTCTTGAAATACAACATGAAGCTCAACCCTGCAAAGTGCTCGTTTGGCGTGACCTCGGGTAAATTCTTGGGTTACTTAGTTACTCAGAGGGGGATTGAAGCAAATCCGGATCAGATCCGCTCTGTGTTGGACCTCCCCTCACCAAGGTGTATTAAAGATGTACAACGGATAACTGGGAGGCTGGCAGCTCTAGGAAGATTCATCTCTAGGTCTTCAGATAGGTGCAAACACTTGTTCACAACACTTAAGAGAGCCAACAACTTTGAGTGGACCTCTGAGTTTGAAGAAGCCTTCCAACAGTTGAAGGAGTATCTGACCTCGCCTCCTCTGCTGTCCAAACCGATTGCTGGAGAGCAGTTATATGTGTACTTGGCGGTGTCACCGACTGCTGTGAGCGCCGTATTAGTCAGAGAGGAAGGCAGCACACAGTGGCCCGTGTACTATGTGAGCAAGAGTTTGCTTGGTGCAGAATCGAGGTATAGTCAGATGGAGAAGTTAGCTCTAGCACTAGTAGTAACGGCAAGAAAACTCAGGCCATATTTCCAAAGTCACTCCATCTCAGTAATGACCAGTTATCCTTTAAAGAAGGTTCTCCACCAGCCTGAATTTTCGGGAAGGCTGCTCAAATGGACCGTCGAGCTCAGCGAGTATGACATTTCTTATCAACCCAGGACATCTATTAAGTCTCAAGTATTGGCCGATTTCGTTGCAGATTTTACGCCGGGCGAGGAGGCTGACGTTGAGGTGGCGAGTTGTGACCTCCAACTATCTAGTTGTTGGACGATGTGGGTTGATGGAGCTAGTAATTGTAAAGGCATTGGGTTAGGAGTGGTTCTGCAGTCCCCATCTGGAAATTTGATACAGCAGGCTGTTAGGTGCGGATTCCCAGCTACTAACAATGAAGCGGAATATAAAGCATTGATAGCGGGGCTTCAGCTCGCCACAACAATGAAGGTCTCTCGTATTTCAATTTTGTTAGACTCTCAGCTCATTGTGAATCAGCTTCAGGGGAATTATCAAGCTAAGGAGCCCAAGATGGTGTCTTATCTGGAGGTGGTCAAAGTGCTGAAAGATTCGTTTGAAGAGTTCTCTTTATCCCAAATCCCACGGGCAGAAAACTCCCATGCTGATGCACTTGCAGCTCTTGGGTCATCAATTCAAACTAATGAGCCGCGTATGATTCCTTTGGTCTATCTGCAGTGGCCAAGCATTGGCGATGAGCGGAGTTTTGAAGTACTTCCAGTGAGCTCGCCTGTGGAGCATGATAGTCGGGAAGATTGGCGAATTGAATTCATTTCGTATCTCACTAATGGCGTGCTCCCGTTAGAACGCAATGCGGCGAGAAAATTGGTTGCTAAAGCTGCAAGATTCACGTTGGTTGAGGGCGAACTTTACAAGCGTTCTTTCTCCGGGGTTTTGCTAAGGTGCATTGAAAAGGAAAAGGCTGAGTATGTGTTAGCAGAGCTGCACGAGGGAGAATGTGGAAATCATTCCGGGGGAAGAAGCCTAGTTCACAGGTGCTTAACGACCGGATATTATTGGCCCACTCTGAGAGCGGTATGCTCAAATTTATCATCTTCCTCCAGAAAGGCTTACATCTATCCAGTCAGCCTGGCCCTTCATGAAGTGGGGGATGGATATAGTGGGGCCCTTGCCTACAGCTTCTGGCCAAAGAACTCACTTCCTCGCACTGACGGACTACTTCACGAAGTGGATAGAGGCAGATGCTTTCCCTAAATTACCTGGATCCCGAGTTCGAAAATTTGTATGGAGTAACGTCATTTGTCGCTTCGGGGTGCCCAAGGAGATAGTAACAGACAACGGGTCGCAGTTCATAAGTCATGATTTTCAAAGTTTCTGTAGAACTTGGAAGATCAAGCTCAGTTTTTCTACTCCAAGGTACCCGCAGGCAAATGGTCAAGCTGAAACATCCAATAAAACTCTTTTGAATACTATGAAGAGGCGTCTGGCGAAATCTAAGGGAGCGTGGGCAGATGAGCTACCAGGCGTGTTGTGGTCTTACAGAACTACGGCGAGGTCAACAACAGGCGAAACGCCCTATTCACTTGTCTATGGTTCAGAAGCAGTTCTTCCAGTGGAGGTTGGTTTACCATCAGCTCGTTATCAATGGGCAACAGAAGAATCGAACAGGGTTCAGCTCTATGACAGTTTAGACGTAATAGATGAGGTGCGAGAGAGAGCTTTGATGAAGACAGCTCTCTATCAGAAGAAGGCAGCTGAACACTTCAACAGAAGCGTGAGAACTAGGACCTTCAAGGAAGGAGATTGGGTTCTGAGGAAAGTCTTCCAGAACACAAAAGAGTTCAATGCTGGCAAACTGGGACCCAACTGGGAAGGGCCTTATCTCGTCGCCAAGTCACTGGAGCATGGAGCTTACAAGCTTCAAACAAGAGAGGGCAAGGAGATCGCCAACAGTTGGAATGCTGTGCATCTCAAGCTGTATCACTTTTAGATTTATATTTTGCGTTGTCTACTTTTGTACTCCTTACAGTTTATATCTCTGATGCTTATAAGGACTAGTGTTAAAAGTTTAGGGGTTGGTCGAAACCTCTTCGCCAACCTATTTGACCTATTTGCTCATGACTATAGGACGAGTCTGCGTCCACTTTTCTACATCGCTTACGCAAATCGTAAAGAGAGGCAAACTACCTAAGGCGAATTAGTGGACATTCTGCAGTTGAGCTATTCGCCAAGGGCTCATAAGATATGTGGTTCTGATTTCAGCTTTTGCCAGGGAAACCATATGTTTGCTACAATAACCCAATACCATTATAAAATAGAACTAAGTTTCAGCAAACCCAAAAACAACATAGGCAAATATAGCATACAAAATAAGAAAGAAACAAATGAACAATGAGCTAGTCCTCTTCCAGTGCCTCTTTACATTTGGCTATCTCCGCCTCCACATCTAGAAAACTCAACTTTCCCAAATCAAAATCTTGAAGAAGCTGGAGCTTCATCTTGGTTGCTGCCAGACCTCCTATCATCGCCATTTCGTGGTTCAGAGCCTCCTTCTCTACCCTGTTTGCTTCTCTCTCCTTTACCAGATTGTCCTTCTGGTTCTCCACTTCCGCCTTCAGAACGGTCACCTCGCCCAAAAACTGCATCTTGCTCTTTTCCATCTCAGTCTGCAATTTGGCAATAAGGGCGAGGTGAGAAGCCACAAACCCTTCAAGCTCCGAAAATTTCTTTCGTTGTTCAGCTTCCAGATCTTTAAAGGTTTTTACTTCGACAAGCAGAGCTTGTTTTTCTTTCTCATGAACCTCCTTAAGCTTCTGAAAGGAGCTCTGCAGGCTGATGACCTCAGCTCGGGCAGCGTCACGCTCAAAAAGGGTCGTCTTATGCAGGTCCGAAGCTTTGGCGATCTGAGCATTCAGTTCTGTGTTTATCTTCTCGAACTCATGCATCTTAGAGGTCGCCAATTCTGCGATCCTCTTCGCCTTTTCGAGCTCCGAGTGTGGTTGCTTCAGGCGGCCCTCCCGATCGCATGCCCTCGCTACATTGCTACGGGCGTGTAGAAGGCTAGTAAGTGCCTACACGTATTCGCTCAGGATTGAATAAATTGTAAAGATTACAAGGGTTAACATAATAAGAAGATGCTAAATAGTGGATTACCTTGGTCATTTCCATCAATGACATATCAATCACTGCCATGTCCGTCATTTTCCCCATGGCAAAACGGTCTTTCGGCGTCACGAACTTCTTCAGTTCTGCCGGCAGCCGTCGACATCCCAAGAAAGTCGTGTCTCCAGGAAAACTCAAGTTGATTTGGGGAAGAGCGGCTGGCGCAGAGGCAGAAGCAGAGACGGCCCTCTCGGACTGAGCCAAGTCTATCACGGTGGTTTCCAGAGGTTCTGTTAACCTCACTCTCTTTGAGGCGCTAGGGAGGTTAGCATCGCCCACAGGCGTCCCTCTCTTCGCCGTCCCTATCCCAGTGATTGCCTTTTTACCTTGGTCTGCATCTATAGTCTCTTTTCCTTTCTCAACAGGGGTAGGGCTTTCTTCCACCCCTTCGATCCCCTTCAATGGTAAGGGGCCAGTACCCTCTTTCTCCTTCTCCTTGTTGTCCCTTTGGACGACGTTAGGGCGAACCGGAGGTGGAGCCACCGTCAAGGGAGCAGTGGGTGTCGACGCTGAAGTAGAGGAGGAGCTACCAAGCAATCTCTTCTTGTTGGCGCGCTCCACTCGCTTCATCTCTATAATCTCCTCGGTCGTATAGATCTTAGGAGGCATGTTGCTAGGATCTGTGAATTACAAAGTGTTAAGAGTTGGGCGAAGATAAATGTAAACCCTCACTTTGAGTTCAAATGTGCACCTGCGTAAGCCCATAAAGCTGTAGACCTCAAGAAGGGAGCAGAGAAAATATCGCCGGAGCCCGCCAAATGTTTCGTTCTCTCGGCGAACACTAGGACCTGAGACTCCGCTGCAGATACCACAATCTCGCCTGGTCGCCCTTTCTTCTTCTTCAGCTGCAAAAGACAAAATCAGAATCAATTTTGACAGAGAAATCAGGGCGAGCTGGGGGGCACTTACTTCTTCCAAGTCGCCATTCAAGGGGAATTCCTTCCTCCTTTCCATACACGAGCGGACCTTTAACAAAAAAGAACTCCTTCTTCCAGAGCTCCCCGTGGTCGTTAGAGGTTTGGTACGTCATCAGTGCCGGAGCCCCAGCCCTCTTTGATAGGTAGTATCTCCCAGTCTCCCTTTTATGTCTCTTGACCTGGTAGGTACTGCAGAACTCCTCTACGCCAAAGCGGATGTCACGATTCTCCGCCATACCTTGAATCCCAATAATGATTCTTAGGGAGTTCGGTAACAATTGACTTGGGGCGATGTCGAAGTGGCGGAGCACCTGTGCCAGGAGTCCGGAGACTGGGAGCCTAAACCCAATCTTGAACATAATCCGATACATCGTCGTATGGTCAGGGATGACGGTGTCCGCCTTCTCCCCGGCTGCTGGAATCTTGATCTCCACTGATGGTGGAATTTTACAGGTTTTCCTTAACCAAGTTAAGTCACCTTCAGTGTATTTGCTTGCGGGATTGTTTTGAGAAGGGAGAAGGCTGAGGTCTATCGGACTATCTGAACGTACTGCCTCTTCACCAGGGGAGCCACCAGAGTTCTCTCTTTCAGACATTGCCGATTGACGCAGAAGTATCGATGTCTCGATCAGAAGTGTCCTCGGAGAGGAAAAGTGGCCGAACGAAAAATTTAAATATCTAGAGAGAGAAAGAAAGCCAGAGAACGAGAAGTACCTTCTTACTTTGTGCCGAACTGAAATGAAGAAATCTGGATGTTGGTATTTATGCGTTGGTAGCTAGCGTGTAGATCTTGGATTTCGCGTTGTTCATTCAAAATTTGAATTTAACCGCATCATTACATCCTTCTCGAGTTGTCATTTTTTGCAGGAATCAAGGCGTGACCATTGGCCGCAATACAAAACGGCTGCAGCACGTCATCCTAGACTGATGGCGGTATTAATGTCTTGGAAATATGCGCAAATTGAATGGGTGATAACTATTACAGCTGTCATCTGTACATCGTATCTGGATTTTTCAAGAAGCACGTGTTCATCTGTAAGCTCGCCTCTTGGCAGCAAGCTACATCCAGATCGCCTCATGGCATCACATTGCTACTAGCTCGCCGCTAGGCAGCGTCAGTACTTCGCTCGCCTCTTGGCAGCAAGCTACATCCAGATCGCCTCATGGCATCACATTGCTACTAGCTCGCCGCTAGGCAGCGTCAGTACTTCGCTCGCCTCTTGGCAACAAGCTACATCCAGCTCGCCACTAGGCAGCTTCATCTTGTGCTCGCCTCTGGGCTTTATCTCTCCTCTTAGCTGGTCGCCTGCGATGATAACTTAATCTCTGATCAATTGTACCTATGAGCAGGATATTCAAACTCTACTCCTCAAACTAAGCGAGCTTACTTCAAGGAGTGGGGGACAAACTGTAGTGACCAAAATTGGGCCAAGCCCAATTTTCCTGACATGTTTGTATCTATTGGGCATTTGACTGGTCAAATGTCCGGTCAGCCTTGACTACTTCACAAAGGGACCCATTTTCACCTCGAACTCTGGTTACAAAAAGGGTTCGCCATGGCCATGACCTGGAGCTCATTTGAGCTGGAGCTCACCTGACCTGGAGCTCTTCTCAGCTGGAGCTCAACTCCGCTGTAGCTCAACTGACAAAGACCATCCATGATTGTAAGGAGCTCTGAGCTCGCCACCATATCCGTCTTATCAAGAGCTCCAAGAGGTACATTCACTTTACCGAGGTAGTCAGTCTGACACCTCTGTCAAACTGCAGGTAACCCATTCTTGAGATCTGGAATGCTTGCACGCTTCTTTTGGTCAAGTATCTACTTTTTGTCGGGCCTATCAATTCCGTGTTGAAATACCCAACAACCCTTGCTAAAAATAGTAAGAGGGAATGTTATAAATATAACCCCACCTCCACTGGAGAGAGGGAATTTTTCCTGAAAAACGAGAACATGAGTCAAACTGACATCTGAGCTAGTTAAAACTCAAAGACATCATCCCTCTTTCTCCGGTCTCCACCACGGTTACTGTTTGTTCTTCTCCTTTGAACTGACTTGATCGTCGGAGCCTCAACGACCGGGCCCCCCACAATCCGGTCCTTGGGATCTCACGGTTTATTGTTTAAGTGTGTGCAGGGTTACAAAATCCAGAGATATTTGAAGAAGGTTGCCAGGGTCCACTTGATTGCTGAGCTGGTAGAATTCATCAATTGTAGATTTCGGGCTCTACAATTGTTTTTTGGGTTCTCTATTTTCTTGGTGCAGTGTACTTTGCTTGTGTTCTTAACATGAATTCTAGATTTTAGATATTGAACCGTGTGTATATTCACTGATATTTATAAAATGATGATTTCTCTGTGTGTGGAATATTGAGAATGAGTTTATTTATAGTATATGATTTTCTTTAATATTTATTTTTATTTTTACCAATGGTTTTTATTTTATTTTTATTTTTACTGGTGGATTTTTATTTTTAATTTTTAAATTTTTTTGCTGAAGAAAATACATTTCGTCCGTATTTGATTAACGACGAACATTTTACTAAAGAATATTGTTTCATCGGTAATTAATATTACCAATGAAATTTCTTGGATTATCGACGAAAAAATCTGTCGGTAATCTGCAAAATTCTTATAGTTTTATGAAGGAATGAAATGGACAAAACGTCTCATACAAGTCTACTACTAAACACAAAAAAGGACAAAATTACATAGATATTCATATTAAATAATAATAAAACAATTTAATTAACGCTAACAAAAATGAAATCAATGTCTATCTAAAATTATAAAAAACAAGGATGACTGAGAAAAATAATATCACCAATATATATATATCCACCGTGCATAGCACAAGCGCAATACTAATTGATGTAAAAGCTTAAACTATTAGGTTCTGAGAACATTCCAATATATTATTCATTTTATTTTCTTATTTTAATCTAATGTGTGACATCAATCAATTGTTATTCCCAACAATCTTCTCCTCACAGTTCATTATCGAACCCCAAGAGTCACTTCTTACACTCTTTTAGTGCTCGTGATATCAGGCCACAAGCCTCATGTATATCATGAGTCGTCGTTCAGGCTACATTATCTCCGTGTGTTCATGCTCAACCTCATTAGTGCCTTAGATCCCCAATGATCCAAGTCATATTGTTGTCATGTATTCGCTCTCTCATCATTTTTCTAGAGCCACATGAACCTCATGTGTCTGCTCATTTGCATCGGTATAACATGACCCTAAGTTGGATGGATGTGTTATCGCTTTTACCATATCGTATAGTCGCACCTTTCACAAAAGTATTGCATATACTTGCTTCTTTGAGTCCACCCAAATGATTTTGTGATCTAAGCCCAAATTCACCATGGGTTTTGGCACACTTATGTCCATGCATCTGTCCTCGCTAATTTAATCGTACTACCTTGATGAATTCAGGACTAGTTGCGACCCCCTTTTATACTCTCCTGACTTCTTGCATGTGTGGATTAAATATTTTCCCGCAGGAGAGGGAGAGATCACATGCATCTAACAAGCATGGTAGCCTACTAATCATGATTCATGAGAGATCCCAAAATGACATATGGGCTATTCCTCCTATATGTTCTAATTTGACTAGGCCGAAGGCTATGCCCATCGGGTTGTGTTTCAATTCAAGGCCACGTGACGTGAGTCGAATGATCAAGAGAGCACCCAACACTTTCGATAGGACCATCCGAGACAATGACAATCTAAAGTTAGGGGTGACATAATGTTATTCAATACGTATTAAATCAAGTTTCAACATTAAATTTATGTCTAAAATTTGAATCCAAACATTAAATTTTGTCGGATTTAAAACTTAATTATTATCCAAAATACAAATATCTTACCTGAATTCTAACACAAATTAAATTATCATCTTATATTGTAGCATCCGAACAAAAATTTTGTCGCCACTATCCGAAGTCTCAGACAATAGTTTTTACCTTAAGAAGTCGCAAGAACGTTTAGAAAGCAAAAAAGCTCGGGTCTCGGGTCTCGGGTCTCTGCGGTATCACTCTTCTTTAGTTCCTTTTGCCTCCTTCAACTTTCCTCTTTCTTTAGGGCTTGTACAGTTGTACTACAAAGTAGCAGCGACTTGCGCGCGCACTCACACACACGCACTCCAACAATGGATTGATAATCTCGGTGAATTCTCTCAGGTTCGTTGGTTTCACTCATTCTGCATCAATCTGGTAAGCTTTCATTTTCAAACCCTCTTATGCACTTTTTTCACGTTTACTTCGTAGTTAACTCTTCAGATTGGATTGGATTTTCTGTGGAGAAATAGCTTCATTTCTATTGGAATTTAATTATTTTTAGCTCTTAAAGCTTTGGTGAGCTTACTGGAAGCTTATTTCTGGAGTTCTTTCTCTTTATTTTTTTTCTTCATCTATTTAGGTTGTGTGTTTTCCATTTCTTAGTTTTGGCGATCTTTTGCTCCATCATCATCATCTTCTTCGGTGAATTCGAGCTTGCAAAATCAGTTTTAAGTTCTTCTTTTACTATAGGTATATAGCTTAGACATTTACTAACGTTAGTATGCATTTGTGTGTTTGGTGAGCTATGTCCTATCTGTTGTTGTTATTTGTTACAATCAGCGCATTTTTTTAAGGTTTCGGATTATCTTTGCAGTCGTTTGAGAACATGACAGTTGACTGTGCATGGCAGATTGTATTGTATGTGTATACTCGGATCAAGATATATTTGCCCTGGCTGTTGGTTTTATTGGAGTAGCTCAATTTTTTTCTTTCTATTGAAGGATATATATTTACCTTTCATTTTCTCTTTTTAAAGAAGAAAATTGAAATGATTTAAGTTTTTTTTTTTTATAATTTGGACTCGCCCAAGGTCTAATTCATGTTAATTTGGTTGGATTATTTATAAAAGCATATTTAGTTATTTACAATGTAGACGGGGATGGTTGTATCTTTGATTAATTGAGGTTTCTTTTATAATTAGCCACTTTCTTTCTTTCATTCCGGAAAGGTCTAATTGGGAGTCTTTTCTATTATTTCCATGCAATTTTGACCTAACAAAACAAGAACGGAATCACGAGCTGTAGATCTGGATATTCATTAGATAACAATAATCTTGTAGCTAGATTTTTGGGCCAGGATGGTGGTTTTGAAACTTTATTTGGTATCTCATAATATTATGCAATCTGTGCCTAGATTTTGCTCTTTCAGGCCTTTATTGAGCAGTTCGTGGGGTGTTTTGAGTACTGATTATATGAGTTGCTTGACCAGCATTGTTTGTGTACAACTTTTTTGGCATATAACCCATTTTCTTTTTTATTTTATATCCTTTAAGGACCTGGTTTACACTTCTTGAAATAATTGATTTTCCCTCCTCCTTCCAGTTCTCTTGCTATGGATGACAATGAATCAGTTTCCATGCTCATGGATTCTACAACCTCTAAGATACAGCAGCTTCAAAAAGCATTCACTGAACTTGAAAGTCAGCGTGCTGTAACTCTTAATCTGAAATGGAAGGAACTAGAAGAACATTTACGTGGGCTCGAAAAGTCATTGAAGAGACGTTTTCATGAGTTGGAAGATCAAGAGAAGGGATTTGAAACTAAAACAAGGAGAGCCCGGGAAATCTTGGAGAAGCGTGAAGCAGTTGTGGAGGCCAAGGAACAATCTTCATTGAAGAAGCTCCAAGGGAAGAGAGATGCTGCTGTCTTTGTTATTACTAATGCTCTGGACAAACACAGAAAGGCATCATCTGTGGAGACTGCTGTTATTACTTGTGATGAACAAATTGATGCCCCAACAGCTGAAGAGAAAGATAACATGAGTTTAGAAGACCCTCAAAGTTCTGAAATTGGAAGCATGGAGGTGAAATATTATCCACAGTTAATCAAACTATGTGAAGAAATGGACTCAGATGGGCTCCACCAATTTATATCAGACAATCGCAAAAACCTTGCTGCTTTAAGAGAAGAAATTCCATTTGCTTTGAAAGCTGCAGCACACCCAGCCTATTTAGTGTTGAATTCCTTGAAGGAATTCTACCCATCAGAAGTACCAGCTGCTGATGGGAAGAAGGACTCAAATCTATTGGGTCTCCGTCGAACTTGTATCATGTTAATGGAGTGCCTTAGCATTTTGTTGACATATACGGATCTAGTCTCTGCATCTGATTTAATATCTGAAGAGGTTAAGGAGCAGGCAAAGACAATTGCTGAAGGGTGGAAACCGAGGTTGGAAGCTCTTGATTTGGATGCTAGCAACGGAAACTCCTTGGAGGCTCATGCATTTTTGCAACTCGTGGCCACTTTTGGCGTTGCCTCAGATTTTGACGATGAAGAATTATCCAGGCTTATACCAATGGTCTCTCGTCGTCGTCAAACAGCTGATTTGTGTCGTTTTCTTGGACTGTCAGAAAAAATGCCCGGTATATCTCTCAGTTTGGTAGAACTGACAATGATGCAAGTTAGTGTGAATGTTATGGTTGAGAATTTTTTTACAACCTAATAATTCTGCAAAAAAACATAAATTAATTTTACATGTTTTTTGTATCTGCATTTTGATTTAGTTAATCAAATCAATTTTATGATCTTTGGATATGTTTCTGATTGTTTTAGTTTGCAGGCGTTGTTACAACTAATTACTTCTAGACCCCAGAACAGCCTCTACATATTATGTGGGGTAAAATCTCCGTACATCATGCATTGTTCCCGACCCTGGCCAGTGCGAGAGTTTTGTATACGAGAGTTGTTTTCCTTTTTTTTATAATATATATATATGTATATTTCGATCTTTGTGAATTTGGGATAGTTTTGTGGCATTGTACTTGGATAATTGGATTTGAAGTAGATGACATAAGAAGAAGGGAAACAAAATTCTTTCTTCGTGTCCAACAATTTTTTTTTTCCTCCAACATTAGTCTTTGGGCCTTCGTCATTTGATGCGGTGGTATTATGCTTGAATAAAATAGTTATAGCATATTTGACAGTGTTAGTCTGTCTATCTTGTAATTTGATTCGGTTGCACCCGTTTGGTGCTCCGTATAATAAAATATCATTTTTGCATTCAAAGGAAACAAATTTCATGTAGATGATATAAGAAATAGTTTTTTCTCCAACTTTTTAAGTTATTTGCGCTGTTAAATGATTATTTTTTCTTTTCTTCTGGAGTTTTCAGGTGTAGTTGAAGTGCTGCTAAATAGTGGAAGGCAAATTGATGCAGTTAACCTGGCTTTTGCTTTTGAGCTTACAGAGAAGTTTTCACCTGTTCCATTGTTGAAATCCTATTTGAAGGAGGCAAGGAAAACTACTTCACCCAGCAAGCCAGGAAACACATCTCCTTCCGGACAGGTGCATTACTTCTTTAAATCACACGGTGTTAAGAATAATATTTTGTACCTTTTCAGTTGCGGTTGGAAATGTATATAATTGGCATAAATTCTGGATGCCACCTGAACCTTGAGTTCAGGAGAGGGCTTCCGGCATCATTTTGAAAAACAGTTACCTGGAATTTACTTTTGACACTCTGAACTATCTCTAATTAAACAGGTCCATGTCCAATCTTTGGTAGTATTAGCGTAATGGAAATCTTTTGAAAGTGCAAAGTGAGGATGAAAGAGAATGTAGCTATATCCAACTTGTTGAGAACTTAAATGCGGGTCATTTGTTGATGTTTGCTGAAGAATTTAATCCTTTGTAGACGCAGTTGGATATTGTTAACGGATTTTATCATGTTTCAGAATGAGGTCAATGATCGGGAACTGACCGCCCTTAAAGCTGTGATGAAATGCATTGAGGAGCATAAGCTCGAGGAGCAGTATCCTGTGGATCCACTCCAGAAACGGGTAGTTCAGCTGGAGAAGGCTAAGGCAGACAAAAAAAGGGTAACAGAAGCTGTTAAGCCTCAACCCAAAAGACCTCGCGCTAATGGTGTAGGCTGTGGGTCTCGTGTCACTACTGTTGCTGCTGACATGACATTCTACCCTAGAGTTGCTGAGAGGTACCCACAATACGTGTATGAAAGACCATACATGTACACCGCACCCGCTGACAGCCATATTCCGTCTCTCATGGGTTCTGCAACCTACGGTTTCTCTCCTAATCATGGCAATTACTTCGGAAATGGTTACCAGTATCAGGCCCAGTATCTTCACTAGTTTAGTAAAGATGGCAACGATACTTTTGTTTGACGGTTAGCTTAACCCTCCTGTTCTCTGATGTTGCAGTCTAGTGAGCCTAGTATCTCCAAAAAAATTGCTGTTGAATTTTAATTTGGATGTCCAAGAAGATATTTTGATCCTCCAATATATGTGCACTCCTGTTTTCATGTGTATATGCTGATTTTATTGCTGATGTCTTCACTCGTTCCTCTTTTTAATTGATTCTTCCCCATCTTTGTATATTTTTCATTCTCCTCGCTCCAACTATTAGTCGTAGCAATTGCACAACCAGTTTTACTTGAATATAAAGTGGCATACTCGACAAATGATTTATGTCATGTACCAGATATTAGAGTAGGATTCCACTGTCTGTATTTCACAAACTGCCTCAATGTCAATATTCTTCTGCTATGTGCTTTTTGTTTCTGTTTGATTGGCCATCCTTTTTGATGTCCTATTGTTTTGTTCTTTGTCTTTGTTGGACTATTTGAACATTCAAGATTGGCCAGCCTTTAGGGGACTAAGTCTTTTAGAGTGTTTTTCGTTAGTCAAACAACTAAGTTCTATGTTAAGTTGAGATAAGAATGAATACTTGAGTTTAGAGTCAGGAGTCTTCTAAAAACACTAGGAGTCTTTGACAATAAATACACTGTGTGACGAGAAATCATTATATATAAATGGGTTCTTGAAGTGGTGAAGCAAATGTGCAAATCCGAGTGATTAGTATCTATGATCCGTTTCATCGTGCGACCATATACAAATCACTCAGACTTGCATCTTTGTTTCACCAGACTCCTCACAGTTTCAATATATCAGCTGCTTATCATCATTGTCAATGCTTTCCCAGCCGAGAAGCATACCGTCGAGTGACTCGAGTGAGTAGTGACAAGTGACAACTACAGAACTAAATGGGCCTGAAAATATTATTAATTGGGCTGACTGGCCTAGAGGCTAGAATGGGGGCCATTGGAATTGGGCCTTTTCGGTTCCTGGCTTAACATCAACGAGTCGACAACTTGCGCAACAATAAGTCGTTACAGTCACTCCTTCCATATATAATTCCCTCCAGATCCAATCACGCGCTCTCTCTCTGTGCAGCAGTTTTCCCGCCAATAATGAGAATCGCCGAGATATCGACGTCGCAGGATACCCGGCCACCAGAGAACAACTCAGGATCCCCCCATGATTTCTCCAATCACCTCCTCATCCAAATTGAATCTCTAATCAAACGAACTGAGAACCTCTCAGCTGACCAAACGCTACCGGAGAACCTACCAAATGATCTCCGACAAACCCTAGCTCAGCTGAGTCGTCTTGCTCCCTTCCCCAGAAATAGTAACTCCATCAAGCTTCAAATCTGGAAGCTCAGCTACCGCCTCTGGAATGCCTGCGTCGATCTCTTCAATACCACCGCCATTCGCGCTTCATATTCCGTCACTTCTGCCAGCGAACTCCACGCAAAGCTCCGCCACGTTTCAGCCGACATGCTCTTCCTGGCAGTTGACGTCGTCGGAGTTCCTTCTCCGGTCACCAAGTGCGCCTCGTTTTATCAGAAAACCGGCGTCATATGGCACAATCTACGAAAATTCGACTCTGCTTCCACTTGTTACGAAAGAGCCACAGAGCTGCTATCAAAACTCGATACCGAAAAAATTTCTGATTCAGGAGAGAGGAAACTCTTGTTGGATCTTAACATTGCGAGAGCTCGTACTGCCTGGGAAGTATCGGACCGAAACCTTGCGGTAACATTGCTGAACCGAACGAAAAGTTTATTGTTCGGTTTATCGGACCACTACAAAACGCTGGCAAACCAGTACCTAACCTTCGGCAAAAGCGGGCTCTCGAGTAGCGAGACCACTAGCTTCAATGAGGCCTTGAAGCTCATGAACGAGGCATTGGATCTGTGCGAAAAGGGGTTTGGTGCGACTAGAAAACAGGAAGAGACAGCAGAACTCAAAGAATTACGATCAAAGGTGCTCAGGTTTATCTCGGCCGTCCATTTGCAAAAGGGAGAGTACGAGAACGTGATTAAGTGCGTTAGGGTTTTGAGACAGAGTAGTGGTTTTAGTGGCAGTGATGCCGGCGATCTTCATGCTTCCCTGCCAGTGTTGGCAATGAAGGCATGGTTGGGATTGGGAAAGTACGGGGAGGCGGAAAAGGAGCTGAGGGGCTTGGCAATAAATAGAGGCATCCCAGAGAGTGTTTGGGTGTCAGCAGTTGAGGCTTACTTCCAGGCGGCGGGAACTGCAGGGGCTGAAACCACGAAGAGCGTGTTTTTGGGGCTGTTGGAGCGTTGCAATGTCAGTGCCAGCTCAGCAGTTAGGATCGCCCACAGACTAATTGGGGATGATAGTGGCAACGAAATGTCCGGTGTAAGAGCCAAGGTCGTAGCAGAGTTGGTGTCGGATGAGAGGGTTATAGTACTTTTTGCCAGTGAGGAAGCAGTGCAGGAGAGGACGGCAATGCATGCTGTTTTGTGGAACTAGTAAGTTATATACTCGACAAATTTTTGCTGCGTTTGTTCTGTGTTCATAGTTATTCTGTTCATGTATATATTATCCAATTATAATCTCTTTCATTAGGATATATTGTGGATTAATGGATCTGCAGTCTAAAGGAGTTTATGAAAAATCGTTGTCCGGTCTTTTTTATATGACATCTCTTTCTTCCTTTATGGTAGTAAACATCTCATTATTGGGGTTCTCACAAATTGCACATACTTTCTACAGCAAATAAT
Organism: Euonymus europaeus; assembly: GCA_963580455.1. NCBI lineage: Eukaryota > Viridiplantae > Streptophyta > Magnoliopsida > Celastrales > Celastraceae > Euonymus > Euonymus europaeus. The sequence goes on from OY756964.1 coordinate 4,194,536, forward strand.
CATTTTATGCTTGAAAAGGAAACTCATGAAATTTCAGTTGCTTCCTGGTCAACTTCAAATTGTTGCATTGAATATCTTTAAAGAACATTAGAAGTGAGCAAATGCTTGCAAATTTTCTTTATGGACTCTCCCTCATTTATGATAGTTGAATGGGGTTATATTGGATCAGTTGAAACAAGTCTATGTTCTTGCTTTTGCTGATATTGTGGTTTCAGACTTTCAGTCCAGCTGATAAGATTCAAAATACTCTCTCATGAGTTTTGACTTCACCTCGAGAAATATTAACTGTTATGGGATTCTGTATGCCATATTTGCTTTTATTTTTTCAACTGACATAAAAAAATTAAAAACTGTTTGTTCTACTTTGAATGTGCTGGATTTGTAGATCTGCTCTTTCGAAGCAGGCCACATGTTAATGTGAGCACTGCGAACCACTGCTAAGTATGTTATTTTTATTACATAATATTGATTTTTAATGTGAGTTATTTTTAGCGTTGGGGTGTGGGGGGGGTGGGGGGATTAGAACCTTATGATGTTAGGAAATGCATCAAGTTTATTAGAATAGATATTATGTTCCTTGGAGTTTTCTCTGGGCTTGCCAACTACTTTGAAAATGAGTTTTAATTCAAAACCAAAAGGACTTGGATTTACTTGGGTTTGCTTGCCAAAGTTTTTTTTCCCTTCCTCCCTCAACCTTTTCATGTGCTCCTTCTTCTTGGTGCCCCAGCAACTAGCTACATTGAATATGCAACACGCATCGAAAGTGGAAAATACCCTTGCCTTGAAGCATAATATTGATACCTCTGCCTTGTTTGATAAAAACTACATTTGTATTTATCCTTTGAGATTAAGTATTAAAAGGTCCGTTTTACTTCAAGTGCGAGCTTTTGATCATTTCTATTTATTTTCACAGTGCATCAAATTATTTTCGACAGAAAGATTACGAGACGAGTGCCGAGATGTTTGAGAAATCAATGCTTTACATTCCACAGAATGTAGAGAATAGAATTCTCCGAGCGAAGGGCTTCAGAGTTCTGTGTCTCTGCTACCTTGGCCTCTCTCAGCTTGATAGAGCTCAGGAATACATCAATCAGGCTGAAAAGGTTTCCTATGAAAAGATAAACCTTGGTCTCTAGGATAATTAAGATATTTATTTGCCCTTAAAAGCTGTGGAACCACATTAATGTTTCAACTTTCTAATGCATCTGCTTTCTGCAGCTTGAACCCAATGCAGCCTCTGCTTTCCTTAAGGTAGTCCTTCGCCCCCTTGCTAAACAAATACACAACCTCCTTTCAACATATGACTCATACCAACTTATAAAATTTCGTATATGCTTTGGGCAAACAAGCCAACATACATAAGGTCTCTGTAGGATCATCCACTAAATACTTGCATGCAACTTGACATTGTTCTGGTTTTTGCAGTTCAAGATTTATCTGCAGAAAAATGACCACAATGCCGCCATCTGTCAGATCCAATCAATGGCAACCTGCATAGATTTTACCCCAGACTTCTTGTCCCTGTCAGCTCATGAAGCGATTGCTTGCTGTGCTTTTCCTGTTGCTATTGCCTCTTTATCCAATTTATTGAACTTTTACTCCTCTGGAAAACCCATGCCAATGACAGAAGTGGTAGTATTGCGCACCTTAGTCACAATTCTTACTCAAGAACGTGGCAATGAGATGGAAGTCCTCAAATTCCTGAAGCGAGTTCGTACACGTGCATCTGAAGTTGGACATGACTGCTTTTACGGTAATGGGGAGGTTGGGAAAAGAGAACAAAATTGGTTTATAGTAACTTCCTGGAACTTTGGGACAAATTGTGGGAAGGAGAAGAAATACGAATTATGTGCCGAATTCTTAAGATTGGTGTCAGAATTTTGTGGTGTTCTCAGCGATGGAGAAACAGAGGAAAACAGAATTATGGTTTGTAAATCGCTGATACTTACTGTAGCTGCCATGATAGCTTCAGAAAATCAAAAGAACGCAGTATTGATGGAAACTGAAGTGAAACAAGCTGTTGAGCTGCTAGATAGAGCAGCAAAGGTATGTGTATTGGTTGTCATCTTTATTTATTGTTTTATCTATAGTAAGCATGAGAATTTAATTATCAGAAATCTTATAATTTACTAAAAAAACTCTTGTTGAAACACCTACCTTCAGATAATGCTTTAATGTACGAATGCAGATGCTATCTTCAATATCGAATGGGACTCGGCCTAGTAATGATAAAATTACTTCCATTGAGCCAAATCTCTTATTCATGTACACCTTAAGTGCCTACAATATATACAATAGGCTCAGTGATTCAGGATCCCAACAACTGCTTCTTGTGAAGAGTTTTGCCAGTTCTACTGCTTGCAACCCAAAGGATCTCCTTCAAATTGGCCTTGCTGCCTCACAAGGTGAACGGCGCAACCCTGAAGTTGCTGCCTTTGCTTTTAATCAATGCCTCTCAGCCATCCTTTCTTCTCCCTCACCAGACTACCAAGACGTGGCTCTTGTTGTCCGAATGCTGGTCACATTAGCCAGCATTCACAGGGGTGATTCAAACGACGATTCTGTTTATAATATGTATAAGCAAGCATATCGGATAATGGTTGGGTTGAAGGAAGGCAAATATCCATCTGAGGAGGGAAAATGGCTTGCAACGACTGCATGGAACCGAGGAGCCCTGCCTGTGAAGTTGGGGGAAATGGATGCAGCAAAGAAGTGGATGAATGTTGGACTGGAACTGGCTGGGCAGGTTTCGGAAATGGATACTTACAGGTCATGCATGGAGGCTTTTGTTGCTGATTTTGAAAAGAAAACCGATGTCCACAGTGAGGGTGGTCCAGGCCCCAGCTTGTAGAATTTATGATCTTGTACAGATTAACACGCAGGACACGGCATGAAACATTGCTGTAAACACCCATGTAACTACTTTTTTTGGTTTACTGGACAATACTAGGTATATACTATATTACTATGCAAGAATGTAGAGAGAACTTCATCTTGAGCTTTAAAAAATGGGTTCCAGAATCCTCACATATTGTTTAAAAAATATTTGTATGTCCAGACCTGATTTATTTTATATTATCGGACATATTTAATTGATCATAACTGAATTTATTTTACTTCGAGCAAGTAAATCGGACAATAATTCAATTCGGATTAATATATGGACAAATAAATCGGATTTGATTTTTTGTGTTCGGATCTAGTTTTAAACCGCACAAACACTTTATATTTGGACTTGGATTTCGAACATGTCAAAATTTGATTTAATATTGGTCAGACAAATTCGATCACTCGAATCAGATAAAGTTTGCCTCCCCTAATCAAAAGCAGGTTTATGTAACCTTTCTGTTTTCATTCTTATTTGTCAACCTAGATTTTCTCTTAATTTTGCCCATTAAGACCATACATGATACATGTGACGCTATTGGTGCTGGTCTGGGTTTTCACTCTTTATCCTTCCTCCCAAGCCCAACGAATTGTCCCTCAAAATTATGGGCTCAAGTTGCCAAATTTCCAGCTCAGCCCAATCCACCAACTTTTCGGCCCAGTGCAATACTGATCTGGTCCCCCTTATCGTCTTGCTGTGTCTCTTCCCTTCTCTCCCTCGCTCTCACGCATGGTTGTGATGGAGTCCCTGTCCATGATCTTCTCTTCTCCACCCATCCAAAACCACCCTAAAACCTTCAAACCCATCCGCTCTAAACCTTCAAAGTCCAATTCTGTCCTTAACGATTCTCCTTCTGTCAATAAAATCCCTCTCTTACACCAATCCCATTATTCAAACCCACTACCTGACCATTCGTTACTGCTCCAGAAGTCTTCCTTTCTTCATACCCTATCAAAGGCCTGTCTCTCTCTGACTACATTTCAGCTCCTCAAGCCTCTCCCCGGCCTTGCCTCTGAAATTGTTAGCTCTTCCACCGATCAAGCTGTAAACAAAATAGACTTGGAATCAATTTTGGTTTCTATAGATGACTTCTTCAACAGAAACCCATTTTTTGTTGCCACTTGCACTTTTATTTGGCTGATTGTTATACCTTTAACCCAAGAGTACTATAGTAAGTGTAAGTCTATCTCTGCCATTGATGCATTTCGGAAGCTGAGGGATGACCCAAATGCGCAGCTTCTGGATATAAGGAACAGCAAGACTATGGCGTCCCTAAGGTCGCCCAATTTGAAGATTTTGAGTAAGAGTGCATTCCAGTTTGAGTTCAACGAGAATGATGAAGATGGATTTGTCAAGAAAGTACAAGAAAATTTTCCGGACCCGAAAAATACCGTTGTCTGCATTTTGGACAAGTAAGTGGGAGACTATACTTCAATTTTGTGGCACAAATTATTCTATTTTTTATGTTCTGCCTCTGCTAGAAACTCATACAATTAGCGATGGATCAGTGAACAATCAAACAAACAAACAAATAGATATGGGAGTGATACATATTGTGAAATCTGAAGGGAAAAAAGAATGAATTCGTAATCATATTTACATTTTGGAATATGGGAACTGCTGTTAGATATACCCCTTTGGATTTGTGCGATCTAATTTAATTTTCGGGAAGCTGGAAATTAACAAAATCAGGTGAATGAATTACAAATGGAATGGTTGAAGCTAATAGATTAATTAATGAAATTTTTGGTGGTTTTCATATTGACATATATCTAGGTTTTTAATTTTCGGGAAGCTGGAAATTAACAAAATCAGGTAAATGAATTACAAATGGAATGGTTGAAGCCAATAGAGAAATTAATGGGCCATTTGGTGGTTTTTGTATTGACATATATCTTGGTTCTGCTTTTGTGCGATTACGATGAACAGTGTTACAAATTTCCAATTTATGGAGAGTCAAAGCAAGCACTCATCTAGAAATCTGGTTATGTAGAACAAACTTGTATGACCGAATGTTTTGGATTTCTGGTTTTGCTTGCAAGAATAGTGATCTAATTTAACATTTGAGTATTTCTGGTTTACTTCCTTTCTTTTGTTTGAAGATTGTTGGTAATTTCTTTAACATTTCCTCTTTCCATGTGTAAGGTAGTTTTGATGGAAATTCAATGAGAGCGGCCAAGTCATTATTCAATAATGGTTTTAAAGAGGCCTATGCAATCCGGGGAGGAGTCCGGGGAAAGAAAGGGTGGTTGGTATGCTTCTTCTTTTCCTTATCTTGTTTTCATAGATGAAAGATTAAAACGTAATTTCACGTATTGTTGTGATCGGGTTCTCTTGCTAACAAGTGACATGTTCAGTTTATTCTAGATCCATTTATTCATTGAACCCATTGGAAGAGTTCACATTAGGTAAACTATTTGAAAGTTGGCTAAGATTTTGTGGAGTTGGTTGTTTAATATTAGCTTTTGGGTCATTTTGTTTCCTCGCTGCTCTAGAAAAAGACAAATTTACTTTGCGTCCTGAATGTATTGTATATTTCTGTGCAAGATCATTAACATGGGAAAAGGAATGTGTTGAGTGCTGACCTCCCATTGGAAGCTTGTCAAAAATTACTATGATTACATGGTCCCAATAGTATTTGTCAATTAAGCTAATGAGACATCTTCTGCTTTGATCTTAAAGAAGCATATATGCAGCTTTTACAGGGTCAAACAACTGTTATGACTCCTCTGGATGTTCAATTTTTTATCCGGGCATTGCTAAAGCGCCATTTTTACCCAATCTTTTGAAAGTAATTGGCGTGGTTTGAATTTGATATTGAACAGTGTGAAGCTTTGATTAACATGGGGTATATGATAAATTGGGGCCTTCTAAACTTGGAACATGAAAATACTCGACAAGGACTTAATATCAATATTTTGTTTCATTAAATTGTTGTTATTTGTTATTAAACAAGAAATACTGCTATGCAAAAGTAGGCCTTCGAGATTGTCATATTAAAAATAATTTTTGTGGGCAGTGAGAGTTGAATAGAGTTTGTTCATTCTTTCTCTCTCACTCTATTGTTTTGTTTTGTATTGTATGTGTATGCGAAGGTGAGAGAGAGAGAGAGTCAATTTATGTGGCCTTGTGGTTTTACTCATTACATTTGTGATTGCTATACTGCAGTCAATACAAGAAGCACTATTACCCCCTTCTGTCCATATCTACCCCAAGAAGAAGGTTAAAAAGAGATCTCAGTTGGAGAAAAATGGAGGATATGATAGGCAAAATGAGGATAAGGAAGTAATTTCCACTTCAAATGGTGTTTCAGCAGATGATGGCCAAATAACAGATAATGGCCAAATAACGGATAATGGCCATGTAAAGGTGTCAAATACTGCCCCACAAATTGAATCGGGTTCCAGATCGCTCTCTCCATACCCAAATGTATGACTTTTCATTCTGTCTCCTCTCTTCCTCCACCTTTGTATTTTTTTTCGAGCATTTTAAACCATGATATATCTTCCATTACCATGTTGAAAGATGCTTGTGCTTTTCAAGTTTAGCCAAAAATTTTAGTTCTACATTGTTCACGCTTAAGATGTACATGGTTCCTAGAGGAAATAGAGAATCCTACAATGCTGGAAAAGATGCACGCTCACTGATCTCTTTAACCTAATGCTGAAAGTTTGCTCAGTTAACTCTTTTACTGAAAATAGGAAAGCAAGGAACTGCGCTGCAGAATTCTTCCTTGCATTACCATTTACCATAGCCCATAGGAGCTTGTGGACATTGGAAAACTAGTGTCGCATAGCGTCAGAACTGGTATCTTTTCCTACTACCAAAGCAGTTCTTTCAGTTGTTTGGTTCCTTTTTATCCTTATATCAGTTTTAGAGAAAAAATCTAAATCAACTGATTCCTGCATCCTGATGATGTCCCTTGCCCCCTGCTCCACTCTGTCTATTGTATGAAAAGGTTTTTTAGCTACTGCAATGATCGTAAGTCCATCGATCCATTTCTTTCCTGTTCCCTTTTTGTCAATTTTCTCAAATACAAGCCGGAGTTTCTTTAACCTCAAATAAGACCCCCATAAGTTTGTTTCTCGGTGGAACTGGCAGACCTTAAAAAACCTGTGCTTGGAAAGACAAATAGCAAAGACTTTGTATTGACAACCATAACATTTTTAAGTTCTTGCAACCTGGTGACGAATGTATGTTTTCTTGCAGCCGCAAAGGCTTTTTGTTTTGGTGGTAATTGAACCTTAGCATCTCAATAAAATGAGTAATCTGTAATTATCTTGTCTTTGCGCTGTCTTCGAATGCAGTACCCAGATTTGAAGCCTCCATCTTCTCCAACTCCATCGAAGCCATGAATCGACGGCTGACTTTGCAAACTGGCACGGCCTTCTTTGCCCAAGTTTTCCTCCATATAATTTTTATGCGGCAGCTTTCTGTTTCCATGCAGTGTATTTGATGAATTGCTTTATTTATTGCACAATTTTGTTTATCTTACGATGTATTTATATCAGAGTGTGTTGTATTACAGAGTGACATTGTAGCATAAAATATTACTTCAAGCTTCGAAGGTGTTTTTTTAAAAAAAATAATTGTAAGAATGAGGGTATTTGGCAGTCTAAATTTGTTGTTAAAATTCTTAGTGCATTGAAAATTTTGTGAGAAAAGGATCTATGGCTATGAGTTGGATTTTAACTGCACGGATTTTGATGGTTCGAGTTTAAGTCCATATTAAATGTTTAAAAGACAAATTAGTATGTCGTCGTTTTCGGTAAAAAATTAGAAGCTTGTGCCTGTAAATGACAATATGCTAAATTATTGTTACATTTATAAAATAATAATCGCACTTGTATATTTTGCAAGAATAACTTTAGATTCAACACATCATGCGTTACTTCCCTGAGATAGCTGGATATTGCGAGCTGGATTAGAGCGTTGGCAATACACATCTTTTGTGGACCTTTGTATTAGCTTGAGAACTTCAAAAAATTTACTTGACCAGTTTGTGGTCATGATGTGGCAAGTATGGGAAAAAAGAAATGGGTGGGTCCATACCTAGAGCTGATTGGGATTGATCTGCTTGAGAGAATGTTGTTGTCGCTATCTGGAGGAGTTTCAGTGAGCCCGTGCAAAGGAGTTCGTTGAAAGGCTTGGCCGTATTTCTCTATATATGTCTTCCAACAAGCCTCGGGTGGTAATTCGCGATGAGCTGTTAATGGTTGTTGGAGCCTATGCAAGGCTTCTTGGAGCTGCAGCTAATGTTTTAATGGGGGAGTTGGAGGCCATTCGTGATGATCTAGTGGAGGCTTCGCGATGAGCAGATACGCATAGCTAATAACACTGGAGGTGAGGGTGGTGTTATTGTCTCGGATATTCTCTGCCTGGGCAAAATGATGCAGCACTTAGATTTTCTTCATATATCATGTACCCTCAACAATGAAACTCATAAGGTTGCTATTTTTTTTTTTTGGTACGAGAAAACCCTCGACCCAACGGTCACTTTGTGACCCCTCGCCCATATCCAAATCTCGGCTTGGCCCACCGACCGTACAACAGATCAAGCAGTTAAGTTTGGGTCGAAGTCATGCGGCGGATAATGCGTGGTCTGTCGACGTTAGATTTGAACTCTGGACCTCCCGCATGCACATGGCGTGCGCTTAAGGCGAAAGACTAGGAGATCGACTAATGGTGCTGGAAGCCAGTTGTTAAGACACTCACTGTTTTGTTTTACCACGGTTATGTGGAATGCTTTAGATATTCCTCCATGGTTATCTAAATGTGTAACCATAGATTTATCTGCTTTATTTTTATTATAAATTCTACTTTTTTCTTTAAAAAAATGGAGAATAACTTAGATTTACCATTTTCTTCTTTTAAAAAATGTTTAAATTCGCAATTTTTTTTTGAGAGAGTTTTTTCTAACAAAGAAATAGTATTTTCATTAATGGGAATAAGAAGTTAGAACATAAAACTCCACTCCTCAAGATCAGGCTCAAAATTTACAACCCTAGGTAAAGAATGAGTGACCTGATTCACTGATCTACACACAAAAGAAAAGGTACAATTCCTTAAATCTTACAATCATCAACTATTGATCCAAAAGTATTTGATAATTAAGTTGTTTTTTGATATATTTTTTTTGAAACAAAGAAAGTTAAAATTTAGTATTTGATACAACTTTTTGATAACATCTTTATTTTTTTTCCTTTTACCCTTTAATTAAGTTTATTCCATGATAAATGGAACAAAAGGTAGATAATGCCTGAAGGAGACTTTGCACTACACCTAATTGAGCGACGTCATATTATTGGTCCCTAATACGCGAATGTAACATAATTTAGGGGTGTTCACGAGCCGAGCCGAACTTTTGAAAGTTCAGGGTCAGCTCGACAAGAAAAGCTCTAGTTTGGGCTCAGGCTCGATATGAGCTTTATATAACCATTTGAGCTCGGTTGGTTTTAATATTCGAGAGCTCGAGCTCGGCTAGTAAAAAAAAAACTGAAAATGTAAATGTAAAAATGTATTTTATAATTTTAATTATGTGTTATACATTTATATATTATTATGCTTAATGAGCAGGCTCGCGAACCGAATAGTATAAGTCTCGAATTTGAGCTCATTTGATAAACAAGCCTGAAAATGAATTTGAGCTCGAACCATAACGAACTCGAGTTGAGTCTTATCTAGCTCGAGATTGAAAAGCTCAATAAGTCAAGGTTCGGCTCGGCTCGGCAAGAGCCATACCATAACAAACTTGAGTCAAGCCTTATCGAGCTCAAGCGTGAACAACTCAATAAGGCAAGGCTCGCCTCAGCTCGTCAAAAGCCCTATCAGAGCTCCTAACTATTTGCAAATCATCCAAAAAACTAGAAAAAGCAGCATCTTAAATCTCCCCTCAATAATGGCCAATTCAACTATTTTGGTTTCATTGAGGATTGTATATCGACCCTCTTTTCATTTTGGACCACAAATTTCTGGGAACCAAAAAGAAAATCGACGAAGTATCAAATCAATTGAGCAGACGACACATTTTAATCCTCAATTGCTGTTAGTTTTCATTAGATTGTGAGATCGATTCTGAATTTTCTAACGATTTTCACAGTTGCTTTTGAACAGCGAGTAGGAAAAACTCAAACCCTAATTTGCAGTTCTCGTACTTGCAGAGTATAATGGATACTTTTTACTGGGACGGAAGCCTTTCCAAGACTGAGTTCGATCTCTCTGTAAGATCATTTGCAGAAAAATGGAGAAGGAACAACACTGATTACCCATCGTGGTTATGGTTTTCTTGTCCGAAGCAACCTTGGCTTCCTTCTCATGATGTTAGTGTTGTTAATTCCCTTATCATCACAGTCTGAACAATTTTGATACATCTTGTTTTTTGTTCTTTCAGGTGGAGGGTTATTTGAGTCTGGAGAAGATTCGGCTTCATAATCACGGATCAAGTGAGGTCTGTATTTTTTTCAACTGGACTTGCTTCTTCTTTTTTGCTCTCTCTTTAGTAGCAGAGTTGAGGTCAATATACTTCAATTCTTTTTACAGGAAGATAGCGACAAAACAAGTCAGTGTGGGGAAGAGGATGCTATAGATAATGCCACGCTGGTAGGTTTGTCTACTTTAGGTATTCAAGTGTTCAGTGATGACTGTGGTATAGTTTTGATACTTTCGTTTACTATTTTTTTTTTAAGGTTGAGAGCAGTCATTCTGAAGTGTATTACTATGATCTTCATGTGGTTTATAGCGCCTCATACAGGGTTCCGGTGCTATATTTCCGTGTTTATGGCAATGGTATGTCCACTTACTTGTGGAAATTACGTTTGATGGGGCTTGAAAATAATTGGCTAGATCATTTAGGATTCGTTAATCGTCCAAACTCGAGTCAGCAAATTGAATCAGAAAAAAGAAAACTAGCAACCATATCTAGAAAACTTTCGATAATGAAGAACAACAAAGATGCTGATCTTTCTGGGGTCAACTTTTGGCCTTGTTGAGCATATTATATTGTTTTTTTCACTTTGACATCTGTAGATGGTCGACCTTTGGCATTGGATGAGATTGAAAAAGTCCTTCCTTCTTGCTCTGCTAAGATTTTGCTGGAATCAAAATGGACATTTATAACTCAGGAGGTACATTTTCTGAAGAGTCCTCACGTCTTGAATTTAGCTTTGTTTTATTTTTCGTAGTATTAAACATTATCTAGTTAAGAAATCATTTTTGTAGATTTTCTTTGTTATACTTTGGATATAACACAAATTGCTATATTATATATTTTTTGTAAACAGATTGTGGATATGGTTTTCCTTTTTCTCTAACAGATTTTTTTGATTCATGGTCTGCTTAGCACTGTTAAATTATGATCAATGATTCTGGTAGAAACTTTTAGACATATAAACTTTAATGTCTTGGTAATCATGGAACATGCTTCTGAAGCCCAGCTTTCTGTATAAGACTTTTTTCGTTGGTGCATAATATATGGTTTTTGTTATTAATCCGAGGTAAAAAAAAATTAATAAATTTGTGGGAATTCGGACCCACGTTAGTAGTTGTTCTTATGTACGGTGGATGTGTTACTGCTGACATAGAATGTAAAGGAATTCATAGCTAGAACATTACGAGCACAAGAGAGATGTTTATGTAATTTGCAAATTCAGGGTATTATTTTTTTGCCCTAATTGAATCCATAGCATGATCTTTTCTGAATCGCTTAGCTCGTGTGGGTGGAAAATTGGTGTCGAGGGCTTGAGGCTTCTTGAGTGGTGTAGGTTACAGTTTGCATGGATTTCCTATGATATAATCAGGCACCTTCTGTTGGACCACATGTTTACTGGTGTTGTGCCTATTTGCTTTGGCTTGATAGTTGCTAGTGATCTGAATATGTTAAATGTTTCGTACAAGAGATTTTGATAACCTTCCTCATACTTTGTAAAATACATGCACTGAATCTGTGGGTGTTGGTACTTGTAGGAACATCCTTACTCGCAGAGGCCATGGTACAAATTACATCCATGTGGGACTAGCGAGTGGATGAAGCTGATGTTGGCTGGGGATGCTTCGCTGGCAAACCTTGAATCGGTAATTGAACTATATATAGTGTCCTGGCTCTCATTTGTTGGGCAGGTGGTTGGACTAAGGATCCCTTTTGAAATGTTGAATGATAATAATCACATGAGCTGATAGATGCACATGGAATAAGAAATTATCATGAAACTTTTACTAACCCTTCTCAAACACATTTGATCATGTATCATATGAGATGAAAAATTACACAAATTGTAGAGCTGAATATCAAGTTCTATGGACAATTAGCAAGAACTGTCTAGGCCACCTAGGATTATTGTATCAAACCAAGCCCATAACTTTACATGCGGAGGCAGTGAGGAGCCTGGCTAGTTCACCCTGAACCATGCCCACCGGTCAGCAAGTCATATTTCGACATCCTCGTCCTCGTTGCTTTCTTCCCCAAATTAAATGATGCAACATGCACATGCTCGTTTCATCCATGGTAAGTTATTCTGTGTTGTCGACAGCCGTACGGGTGAAGTGAACTAAAAACTCTGTATTACCCTCAGCACCCTTTAAAGGAGACTCAATCCACCCTTTGTTTTGGAATCCAAAATGTTCGACACCCTTTATGATCCTTTCAAGGACCTACAACAAGAGCATAGTTGAAGGTATATCTTGGATTAAATGAAAAACTGCCAAACCTGAAGGATTAGAACCTAGAACAAGATATTTCAAGTATAACTAGGACATTTTCAATTCATATGATTACACTGGTCCACGCGTTAAAGCTATAGATGACACAAATTGTATGTGATTACTATCAAGTAAACTTATTTGTGACCGTAACCCCTCAGCAAGAGAGAGAGAGAGACCACATATTGAGCCTCAGACACCCATGGCCAAGGTGGATGGCTAAAGGGAAAGAAGAAGGGAAGGAAACACATTTCAATAGGCTTTTTTAACTAGATAACCGAAGGAATCAAACTACATACCTCTTCATGGACTTTGGGATCTCTTACAATGCCGCCACTTCCTACCTGCAACGTTTGTGCTTTTAGTATCAATATTTTCACACAAATGACAGGCTTGGACTAATCAAAAGTATGATGCCTCCCCATGACTTTATAAAACTGACATGCTCAGGTATTTAACTAGTGAATGAATGAATGAACCATGGTCCATGGATATAAGGTTAATCCTGATGTCAACATTATTTACAACTACGGCATAAATAAAAGGGTCATGCATCATAATCAAGATGCATGGCCATTAGGAACCTCACTGCAAATGAAGGTTACAAACTTGAATAAAATCACATTGATCCACATAGCACATGCTCTTTTGTGTGTACATCAACAACATTCACGTCCAATCAAAACCAATGCAGGCTTCTTAAAATAGAATGTTGCAAACATGCAAAAGATTATATCGAGCAAGGTAAAGGAAACACCAAGAGGGTCAATGTTAGTAACATGAAGTTTGAAGCAGTAAACAATATCGTGGACTTGAATTAGCCATGTAACTAGGAGATAGAGTTGCAGGGTGTAATCTAAAAGTCACAAATTATATGGAGGTGCAAGGTTTGTGTACATTTTATATGTCCCCTGACCCCACCCACTGCGGGAACCCTGTGCACAGGAAGTGTCTACTTTTTTTTAGCTAGGAAAGTTAAGAAGCAATCCGCAAAACTGATATAAATATGACAACAAGTTCTAAAAGGAGAAAAGCGACATAAGCTCCTCCCTCACCTGTGATCTGCGAGCTTCAAATTGGGGTTTCACTAGAGTAACTAATGTTGCCTCTTCCTTCATTGCATTAACTACTGCAGGCATCACCTAAATCGAAACAAAATAGAATTGGACAACCACTGAGATTGAAAAAAAGAATAGTCCATAAAACCAATAAGAAATTCTTTGAAATAGAAACATCCTCTTCTTGTCCTGAAGCTTACCACAATAATGGATATGAATGAAAGGTCCAGAGTCACCAAATCAACTTTTTGAGGGAGTCCAGATAGATATCTCAAATTTGTACGTTCTATTACAGAAACACGCTCATCTAGTCGAATTTTATCAGCCACCTTATGAAGAAATTGGATATTCAATCAAACACCTCAGAATATCAAATAAGGAAAAGCAATATACATATTCTAAACCATCATTTTTGAATAAGAAAACAAAAGAATGTCTCTAACAATAAAGATTTAACAGTTTTTCCTCTGAAAGCAGCAGAATAACTTCATGCATCTTAGCAGAACATGAGACATAAAAATTGAGCATTTCCTAGTCATATAATCTCATTATTGTGTTCAAGAATAATTTTCTCCTAATAGAGTCAATACAAAAAGAATCTATATGCACATTTTGTCCGGGACAAAAGGCTAAAATATCAACAAACCCACAAATGTCTCTATTACCTGCCCATAACCGACATCCACTCCATAAACAAATGATGCACCAAACTGAAGCAAGCAGTCTGTAAATCCACCAGTAGATAATCCTGAATCCAGAGCTACTTTACCAACAACATCAACACCTAGCTGTTCAATCGCAGCTTCTAATTTATATCCTGCTCTGAAATATTATGAAGACAAAAATTATTAAAATGAACAAATAAATCAAAAGTCACCATAGAAGATGTTATATGTATTGAAAGCATTAGATAGGTCATTTCAGCTGAGTAATCACCTACATACATATTTTGGAATTACAGCGGTTATCTCCACAACAGCTTTATCAGATACAGGCGTTCCAGCTTTGTTGACCACCTTCCCATTCACAAATACTTTTCCTATACCAAGAATGAGTTAAAAGGCTCAAGGCTAATTAAGGCCCAAAGGAATCGAAAAATAAAACTATCGTCAAATTTCAAATTTTCAATTATGTCACTCTGCACAAAAATGATGATGAAGAAGTTCTGAATACAAGTCTAAGATTAGTTTAAAATTTACATACGAGGTAAATATTGACCCACCAAGTTATCTATTTGTTTTAATAGTTCCACATTCAAGGCTGGTTGGCTTACATTGATTTAACAATTTCCAGCACCCTGATCAAAAATCAAGAATTGAAAACAACACCCAATGCACAAGGCTCCCACGATGGACGAGAATGTCTGTCTTACACCCGCATATGAAACGTTGTTTCACCTTTTGAAACAAATCGAGAATCCATGAGCAGCAGGGAGAGCAGATACCATGGCATCCTTATTCGAGAAGTTTGGCTGTATAGGTGCCGCAATACTAAATCTAGAACTAAATCCAGGTCAATCACAATAATACCAAGCTAAAGAAGAATTCGACTTTAACTTTTAAGGGCTTGATAACAAATGATTCTGTGCAGGAAGAAATTTTTTCCAAAGAAAAACAAGAAACAGACACCCACAGGCTTAAAAACACTTTCTATACACGATCAGACCTTGTAATATCCATGACTGTATGAACGTTCTGCTATATTGCTGAAACCTTTCAAGACACACTTCATCCAGCCTTTTCTTCCTGAGGAATTTAGATAAAAGAATACAGTCAAGATCGATAAAATGAAATCAATAGGAATGTCCATAACACATTTAGTTGGAACCTGAAGGCTTACTTCTTGGGTAATTGAATCTTTCCAGACCTTGCAATAGCGAAGCTTCTGCAGAGACAGTGCACTTGTCCTCTAATCCCGCTCCCTTAAAATCTCGAAATACATAAGTTTAGAGATCAAACATGGTGCAAACCCAATTTCTAGCATTCAGCGCCATTATATATTTCAAAAGAAAATCCACCCGACTGGATTGCAATTACGTTATGTCAATAGCTCCTATAGATAATCAAATTGGTTGAAGTGAAGCTCGTAAAGTGTTTGTGAAAATTACTCAACGAATTATCCCGCAAGAAAACGAAATTACAAGTGAAATCTTACCACTAGAATGCGAAGAGTTGAATTTGGGTAAGAAGACGAGACTCGAGGCACTGCCACTCCAAACGCGCGAACTAATGATTGGAAGCTTGAGAGCATGCTGAGCCATCATTCTTCCTCCACACCACACGAGTACACGACATCCGCTTTTTCCTAATCAAATTTTATAGTTCAGAGAGCTATGTCGGCCCAAAAAATGTAGCCCAGTTATAGGCCCAATATAATTGGTCTTATATTGGGCTTTTAAAGTCCATGCAAGACGAGTAAAGGTGGCCCATATATCGACCCATCTAATTTTCATCGAACAATAAATAAATAAATAATTTTTTTTTGAAAAACAGCGGGTGGTTATGAAGAATCCAACTCCAATTGGGATTTGGAAGATATTTGAATAAAACGTAATGAGAACCAGAGAACCTCTATCCTTCACAAAGCCAAACAAATTCACACATGTACATTATATACAACACAATGTTTAACGGTCGGGTTCGTCTGGCTTGCTACAGAGCTCAACGTCCATGGCGGTTCGGGCTATCCAAGCGAAAACACCTTCTCTTGAGTCTCATCGTTTCGGATTTGCACCCTCCCGGTCTCATAGATCGCTCAAATCAACGGCTCCTAAAAGCCGCAGGACGTCTCTTAAACTCACTTGCAAATCCAATGGTAACGATCCCGGTGAGGTATGATTCTCGTTTGGATGACTCGATTTGATTCTTTGTATTTGATGCATACGGAGAAAAGAAGAAGAGAGAGAGGAATCAAACAATTGGTTACATTTTATCAGGATTATTATCTGATAGATGCTCCTGTTGAAGCCGGAGACGGATTTTCTTTCAGTGGAGGTGCATTGCGGCTTAATCCTTTCTTGATAAACTTATTTTTGTTCTTCTTGAGGCGCTTGTTCTTCGTTCTTTTCTGATAGTGGCGTTTGAAATTTCAAAATTATTGTTGTTTTGGACAGGGAAATATTCTGATGGACCTAGCCCATCCGATGAATGGTTTAAGCAAGGAAAATTGGTTCGGCTTCTCTTAATTTCTCTTTTGGATTCTTATACTTGTCCTCATAAAATGATGCTTCAAGACTCATATCGCTTAGTTCTTTTCCCGCGCTTTTATTTCTCTGTGTTGAACTGCCTGTTTTTTATAACTTATAAGCAGCAGCATATATTAAGAGACCAAAAGAAACTATATGTCAGGGCATCGGGATGACAATGTCCTTAGAGATAAATACAACAATCAAAACAGCAAAATAATGGCCATCTAAAAATAATACAAAATTAACAAAGCAATGCAGAAAAGCTGTGCAAGGCATAATTTGGTTCCCAGAGCAGGGTTGCCTGAGAGACTGGTTTTTCATTGTAATTTCCATGGCTTCCCATGATGATACAATACAACTTGAATACCATACAAATTCACTATGTGTGGACTTCATTGAACCACCTGAGTCTTTTTTGGATTGAGTTGGAATTGTGTACCTTTATGTACGTGATTGAATGGGTACTCTATTTTTCTTTGAATGTATGTGTAAGTTGAACTAGAGGGTAGAGACGGAGTTGATAGAGGACATGTCTGCTTAGTAGCTGTACCTGATGCATATCAGTTTCTATTCGAACTGAAAGGAAATTGCCTATATGAATTGTTTATTTGATCATAGGATATGAGTTGAAAATGTTTCCTGTTCTTCAATTTTGTTCTAGGTGAAAGCTTATTTTGTTCCTGGTACTGGTGAGAAGGCTAAGGATCCTATCTTTGGCCTCACCATGGGTGCTGGTTCTCAGGCTTCAGATGATATTTTCAGGTAAAATTTAGATGGTTGGGAGATGAGAACTTCATTTGAGGTTTTATTGTGGATGCTAATATTTCATTTACAACTAATACCATGAAGAAATTGAGATTGCATCATGTGCAGGGTTTACCATTTGAAACATGCTCTATATATATGATTTTGTGCATTAGATGGTTCTGCGTTGAAAGTGGAAGTGCTAATAATCCAACAGTTATATTGATTCATGGCTTCCCCTCACAGGTGAGTATAATCTTGTCCGTCTCATGTTTTTTCCTGTGTTTTCTTGCCAAATTTCTTTCCGGTGCTCTCCTCTAAAGCATTTTGAAAATATATATCTGCAGTAAAAAGGTATATATACTCAAGTGACTTATTTCCAACGTTAAAAGAAACATCAAAAGACAAAGGAAGTAGTTGATCATACTAATTTATGTGCATTGCTTTAAGTCCAACTTGTGTTTCGATCATTTCATTAAAATCTTCTGTTTCATTCTGGAAGGTCATCAGTGTTTTTAGTTTGCTTTGTGTTCAACTTTTTGCGCCTTGAAAGGAAAAAAGTAAGATTTATTTGTATTCTGAGCTCTATTCTCTCTAAGTACAGTGTGGTACACCTTTTCGTTTTATAAATGACATTCATCAAGTGTCAAGTATAAGAGAAGTTTGAAGAATGTATTATTTGAAGAGGAAAATCAATATTGTAAAATTTTGGGGTGCAATGTTTACAGGCGGCTTTCTTCTGAACTTTTCTGCTTAAGCAATAAGCATGAATTAGTGGTCATTGTTCTTACATTTTTAAAATTCCCCTTTGCATTCTAAGTGTATGGTTGTAAACTTAAGATGTATAATTATATTTTATATACACATTTCACTATGCTGTTGACAGGCTTACTCTTTTCGCAAAGTTCTTCCTGTACTCTCGAAGAACTATAATGTATTTACTTTTGACTGGCTTGGTAAAATCTTACTCTCTTTATTGTGAATCATACAGGAATTACTTGTTTGTCGTTATGTTTTCAATTTGTTTTGACTTTTTTTTTTCTTTTCATTTTGACATATGAGAGTTTTGCTTCTTATCACTTCCTAATAGCTTAGATATGGAATTAAATAAGAAAAATTGGTGGTAAATAAATGAATTTCCAAAACATGTATGTCTTGGATTTGCAGTACAATTTTTTTTCTCTGTTTCCAAATGTTACCGGATAGAGAATTTTGTGATTATTCAGTCAATATTTCATCATGGTGCCATTATACATGCAATGTGTGAGATTATCTTATTTAGGTTTTTCACATTGTCATATTGATATATGCTGTTTCCAGAATTCCTTATCCTTCTCTAAACCATTTGCAGTTTCATGAGATATGTGTTCTTGTTTCCCTAATGTTTACTTTTACTTTGAATCTCTCACAGTGTTACTTTCCATCTCGTCTATATGATTTTAATGATTATTGATTTATTGTATGCTGACAATTCTCTCTCCATTCAAAAGGTTTTGGGTTCTCAGATAAACCTCAACCAGGATATGGATTTGATTACACTTTGGATGGTAATTGCTTTATCACTCTTGTTGTTGGAGCTAGGGAATTGAATATTAGTTTTCGTTTCACATTGTACTTTTTAAGTACTGAAGTGAAACTCTGCCCTTGCTTTCAGAATATGTTTTATCCTTGGAGTCCATTATTAATGAGATTTCCACCAATAAGGTCTCAATTGTTGTCCAGGTATGTTTTTCCTTGTGTGAATTTATAAGTTTGAATTATGTATGAAACAATTTGTTCCTGAGTAATTTTGAAATTTTGATACACCTTCCAGGGCTACTTTTCACCTGTTGTTGTTAAATATGCGAGCAGCCATCAGGAAAAGCTGAATGATTTAGTACTTCTCAATCCTCCAGTATGAATATCCTGAAACTGAAACCTCATTATTTAGTTTTGATTTTACTTCAACCATCATTCTTTCTGTTCTTTTGAGATGTTGCTTTTCTAAATTTTGCCGTCATGGAGTGTCCTCTTTACTTCCTTAAGTATCATTGACCTTCGTGATGTCTATGTGCTTGTGCCCTTGCATTTTCTGCTTTAAGCATTTACGCCATGAATATTGGGATGTCATGTCTTTACTGCATTACATGACAACAGAAGATAGTTAATGTTATGTGCACTCTCTTTTTGGATTTCCAGTCTGGTGATAACTAACCCGTATGCTATTTTCCCTGGTATACATATAGTTAACAGCCAAGCATGCCAACCTTCCGTCAACATTGTCCATATTTAGCAACTTTTTGCTCGGAGAAATTTTTTCTCAGGTAGGATATCTTCTGTAAATCTTTATTCATAATATGAGGAAAGCATGTCATGCAGCAGGTGTTTGCATGGTACTGGAAGTGTAAAATCTGTATTCACATCGTACATTATCACACTTTGGTTGATCCTTGTACATCTAACCCATATGGAAAACGTAATTAACTACTGCCCTTCTGCTTAATTAGGATCCTATAAGAGCCAGTGATAAAGCCTTGACGAGCTGTGGTCCTTACAAAATGAAAGAGGATGACGCAATGGTTTATAGAAGACCTTACCTCACCTCTGGCTCCTCAGGATTTGCACTGAATGCTATTAGCAGGGCTATGAAGAAACAGTTGAAGGTGAATTCTTTTTTCATTTCACTCAATATCCTTATCTTTTCTTGTTCTTTGATGGGGCAGTAGATCATCGTTTCATTTCAAAATTGTTGTTGCATTAATGATATATTTATCTGTAATATCTGTCATGTTAATTTTACGAGACGAGTTCTTGTATTACTCAGAATTGGTGTGCACATTGTGAAAGCTGTAGCTGCTAGCTTATCACATATTTCTCGTCATGAAAATGGTTCAGTGAGTACATTGTGTTGCACTGTTTAATGTATTATCTGGTTGATAATTATAGCCCTATGTGGAAGATATGAAGAGGATACTATTGGATGAAAATTGGAAAGTCCCAACGACGATCTGCTGGGGCCTGAGAGATCGTTGGTTGAGCTATAATGAAGTTGAAGATTTCTGTAGAAGCTCAAATCATAAGCTAATAGAACTTCCAATGGTACTAACTGGTCTCTCTTATGCATTTAGATGTTGTAAGAAAGAGTGTCTTTTTTTTATTGCATATGCATTCTAAGAGGAAAAGCATATGAAATCATAGTTGGGTTGTCTGGTTTTCACTAGCACATACAATGTTCAAAATTTCTTAAACAAAGTCACCATAAGCATATGGCATCACAGTTGGCTTGCTGTTTTCTGGTGGTCTCCTTGATTTTCCCGTTTTCTCGGTATACAGACTTCATAATCATGGATTTCTATCTTCCAATTGTCATGAAAGGAAAAATAGATTAAGGGTCCAGTCCTCGTCATGACTCATGATCTGTTCTTCGTCCACCTCATCTGATGTTATCCACTTTTTTCTTTTTCTTTTTTTTTTGTATCTTGGAGGCTGGGCATCATGTACAAGAAGACAGTGGAGAGGAGCTTGGAGGGATCATATCTAAAGTTATTACCAGGAGCAGATTTTGAAGATAATCCCATTAATGTTAATGGTAATTAGGCTTTAAAATTTGTTATTTTCCTTATACTTTTATTTCCTCTTTTCATTTTTTTCTCTCCTTTTTCTCCATTTTCAAATTGAGAGCTTTCTGCTGACTGCGGCAGTCAGCAGAATCTAATATGTTCTTAACTTCTCCTGCACTTTTTATGTAGGAAAAAATTATTTTGGGGGGGAGGGGGGGGTGCGGCGCTTTTTATTTTTTTGGGTACCCTAAAATGGTGTGGATAAATTGCTTACGGTACTGCTAGCCATCCCAACAAAAAACATCTCAAAGTCTTCATAATCCTATACGGCAGCACATACACCACATGATTTTGAGAAAAATTCAGGGACAGTGTCTTTGTTGTGACACTTTTCCCATAAATAAAAAAAGTCAGTATTTTATTTTTCTCTCATTTCCTACTAATATTTTATTAATTTTATTTGTAAAAATAAATGTTAAAGAATATTAAAATATTAGATATGATATCGAAATAGGAGATGTGGTTGGAGTGATACTAAAATTAGGATCCCCTAAAATAGAATTTTGATTAAAATAGATGTATCTCATTTTGAGGTATAGGGTTGGACTTTCTTAACGTTTGGTGGATGGAGGAATTTGAAACCGTGACCATAATGGGAGGGTTTAACAATGAAGCAAGACATAATCCCCCACTTTTATAATTCCCGGCCCGGGGAATCGATCCTGAACTGATGAAAGGCAGATTGATTCGTAGGTTAATAGCTTCAAAATGAAAATGTATTGTTGACAAGGTATGCTACAGTTTTGTTTACCCACAAAGTATGAAAAACAGAGGGAATGAACTTTGATTAAGTTCTGAGCAGTTGATTCCCATAGCCACGAGCATATAATGGGTCAGTAGGGACTTCACGTATTATAGCCCTATTTCGACAACTGAACATTATTTTAATGAACTAACATGACATTTTTATGTTCTGTTGATCATATTTGCTACTAAATTATGAGTCAATTTAGGGGTTCCCTTTTTTACTTTTCAATAAGCCTCTGGTTAGTAATATGAATCATATTACCTGGTCTAAGCATTGTCAAATGCTAGTGCTTTCTAGACATAGATGGAGACCAGATTGCATAATAGAGGGGTTACTGTTTCTTCTGCTTTGTTAATTGTTGTTGGTAACGTTCCATCCAACAATGATCTTCATTCACAGCCTTTTTCCATCTATTTTTGAATATCTCCAACTCTTTGTAGGACCACTTTTTTACCTGCACATAAAATGCAAAGAAAATTAATAAATATATAAGTACTTCAAACACTGGAAGATAAGAATGCTGGCAGATGGAGGGCAAACGCAAATGAAATGAAAATGTGCTCGTCAGCAATATAGGGATAATGTTTGGTGTATACTTTGTTCGAATTTCCTTGTGCATTTATTCAAAAGCACAAGACTTTTGCGCTCCCAACAGCACTGGCACTGCTGTAGGGGAACAGGGGTTTCTTTTATGAGCATAACTTACCGCCTCTCTCCCAGTGAGCTGATGAGGTGATGGTGATGCCTGCAAGTTAAAGAATCATCAAGTTAATGCAGGGGACAGGTAAAATATGCGATGAGAAGTTCATTAGGTATTGATCTTAATGCATACTCCTGGTTTTGAACCATGCAACTCTGTAGTTTTAGCACTCTGCTCAAGAGTCTCAGCTTCTTCCTGCATTGAAATTTCATTTTCAATTAGTTACTCATTTTGTGTGTGTGAGAGAGAGAGAGATCCCTGTGTTTGCCATCATGTAGTATGGATTTCTACTCGTAATATTAACAAATTCAATATGGCGACACTTTCTATGCGTAACTGACAAACTCTTCTCAGAAGAAACAATCTCAGAAGCAACTGCTTCCTTGTAGTGCAACATAAGGAAAGTTGGCCATTTAGGATAACCTTGCCTCAGTGGCCACTGGCCGGTATCTCCAATTTAAGCAGTGTTCATGGCTTATGCTTTGCCCTGGGACTTGACTATGGAGGAAAGTGTATAGAAAGGCGATGTTAGATAGAGATCTATCTTGGGGTACAGTTCATTCGGGTAAAAGATGCTTGAACCAGGTTCTTTACTGCATATAACTACTCTCTCCATCTGTTTCCTTTAATTTTCTCCGATCATAATTTTGTTAATTTTTTTCTCTAATTCATTTGGAACAGACCGCAAAACAGGGAAAATATTACGTTGATCTAAGTCAATCTCCTTTTGCAGACCCTGGAGATTTATCTTGCACCACAAATCTCAAATAGATTGTGACTATCTTTTGAACAATTTAAAAAAAAAGGGAAGATTGTGGCTATTTTTGTCCAAACACGAAGAGCTAGTCTTAAGAAACTATATAGAAAATTGTGAATTATCCAAATTCTTTTACCTGAATCATCAAATTTATTGAAATGTTGATTATGCAGTGTAAAAAAAAAATCTAACCTTTTTTGCTGCTGAACCTCCAAGTGTAGGAAGCCCATAATGAACTACATATTCAGAATCAACAATCCCAATCTTTGTGGTGCTGTCACCCTGTCAAAGAGTTCTTTGTACATAAGAAAAGGAGAATATATCGTGGGGAGATAAGGAAAAAAGCATCATTCTCGGAGAATCAATTGCCTGTGCACAGTAACCAAGCTGAAAGTCCAAGCCCCATCCTTGAACCAGGTCAGTCTGAAAGGATAAGGAAATGAAATGAGAAAACAGCTCGAAGAAGAAAATATGTGAAGTCCAAGAGCCATGTAAGTTATTCGTGACATGTGAACCTAATCCATTGTACAAATGTCTCCTACCCAATGACCAGCATTCAGAGTCCACCAATCCAATTTAACCGGGCAACGAACACTGGATTTTCTATCCAACTCTTGCAACATCTTAGAAAACAAATATAGACATTTACAGCAACTACAAATTCAACTTATCAACAATTCGTAACACTGCTTTGGAATCCTTACATTATAAGCTGAGAGCAGTGCTCTCAGTAATGGTTTAGTCTATAACTACTTCTAGTGATTCTCCCTTTACTTATTCTTTCAACACTCATGTCGAAAGTAAAGAGACATCACCTGAATCATATGCCAGGCACAGCGCCACGATGATCTTGAGAAAACAGGAGCCATCATTTCTACAAATCTGCAATTGCAGATTCTCTATCCTTTCAACTCGCGTTTAAATAATTCAACATATACTGGTGGCACAAATAATTGAGAACTTCAATCTTTGCACGTAATGAAACTGCTGAGTTACAAAAAATTTCTACCCTGTGCAAGGATGACTTGTGCTGTTTTCATCACACCTCCTTCCACCAATTACATAATGAACCCTCCTGTCAACAAAATGAAATTGCAATAATAGAATATATGTACAATTAGCAAACGCTGAGGAATATATTCCAATCATAGCCAGAGTATAATGGCTGTGATGAGCATTACTTATAAAGAAGACAAAGCGATAAAAGACTGCTTAGGATATGCCACTATTTTCATAGAGCATTGCACATAATAATAACAACATTTAATATATTACTGAGTATATAATTCCACTTCTGAAACAGAAATTTCTCGGGGTAAATGGAGAACCTGTGTACTTTTGATCCATTTTGTCTTGCCGTAAGGTGATAGTGCACCTCTGAATTTTGAGGATCAAGTGCTGGCTGTGAGATCTCAAGCCCTTCTTCTTTAATTATTGATAGATATCTGCATTAGAGAGATTAAATCATTAAAATATAAATTAATTTACAGAAAGTTTATCAAAATAACACCATCTTCACTTAAGGAGAGTAATGAAACATTAGAGGCTGTGCATACTGCAAAATAAGATGCTTGAGAAGTTTTGGCTACAAAGCAAGTATTCCTGAAGTTCCAAGTCCAAATCTATAATAAAGGTATTTTGCCTTCATGGAAGGCTTATTGCATGATTCAATGATGAGTGGCTGGGGGCTGAGGTGGACTTGCTAGACAGTTTCATGACATAACAAGCCGCAAGAAAGAAAATTATAGTACAAGGTCTCCAAAAATTCAGTGCAAAGCTTTACCTCCTTATCCAATATTTATTCATTCTCCCTACTCTCTTCAGAGTTCAAATTTTGAGACTACGCTCAACTGCATTTTTATGAAGCACGGGTCGTAATCAACCATAATACTTCTGTTTTGTTGGAATAAAGATTTGGTTACTCACAGGTGTATTTATGCGAGTACTCAGACAAAATTTATGTTGCAAACAACCAATATGATTCCAAATGTTCACAAGGGAAAACTACAGTAAAATGTCAAAATATATAACCTTCCAGCATGAAAATTGTCAACTCCTAGGTCTTCATCCCACAGGAAGATATAGGCATATTCTGATACAATATCCGGATGCAAGAAACGCTTTGCAAACCACCTAAGTCATGTAAATACATATTACAGTTCCAAACTATAGGTTGGAGTAAGCATAGCAGAACTGTGTACTATTTCAAAAATACAGCTACAGGGTATTACCACTTTGTTTGACTAAGGGCAGATACATGTATAGCCAGATTACTCCATTCCAGTTCTTTCCAATCATCCACATTTCCATCATAATGGAAAAGCATCACGGAGAAATCATTTAACAAAAACTAAGACAAAGAAGTGTTAAAATAGATTAATCTTTGGCAATTAAAGACAAATAATAATTATGGTACAAATATCCAGCTCTTCACCTTATTGACAATTTTATTAACACGTTCTTTTTGCTTTAATCCAACTGCCATGGCCAATAAGTTCCTTGAAGATTTTGGGTTCTGTCAAAGATAATGCAGAGAACAAAAGAACAAATTGGATAAGCAAGGACTTAAGTGAAAATGCATATATGAACAACCAAGTAATATGACAAGTACTGAAATGAAAATGCATATTACCATGACCATACCTCATATATCCAACATATAACAAACCCAGTAATATGGCAAGGATATACAGATTGAGCTAAGGCATAAGTTTCTTTATTGGTGCTGATGGTGCATGAGATTGCAATGTGATTGTTTCTTTTTCTCCAATTAGCGAGGTATTTAGATTTCTTTCTTTTTCCCTCTAAGAATCAATGAAGTAGAAAATATTACTGCATAACTAATAGATTGTCTCTTGTCAAGTATGCTTTTTCCTCTCAGTCATGCCTGGTATGAAGCAATCATATCCTCGAGAAAAATTGCAGGATATAATGTACTGACATGATTAGCCCCTCCCAATACAGCTATTTGTAGAAGGAATTTATTCTGCATTAATTTACTTTCAGAGTGCAGGATATGTTGTCGTGAGTACTATTTATATCTCATAAAAATGATCACATTTTCTTTATCCCCTGATAGCAGGACTTGAAGGAGGGCCACTTTGCATCCAATTAATGATGGACTAAGCAAAAAAGGATCTCAAACCGTAGTAGAGATTGGCAGACCTTTAGAGTGAATAAAGCTGTTTCAGATTTATGATTAATTTAACGCAATCAGACGATTCACACTGACACCGTAACAAGCCAAGCATGTATAAATATAACCACCTTCTTATTACTGGGGCCCCATAATGGTCGCATCTCCAAGTCAGATGTCATGGAAACGATACCTTTTGGAAGTATCTCACTCCCCGAAGGCCTGCATTGAACCTAGATACGTACCACAGTTAAAACAGAAAGAGTTTTTAGTACCAATGATTGAATTACCAAACAAGAAAGAAATTGGCATTTGCATTTATACAATAAACTGGTGGAAATACCTCACAGTCTGCAACTCTTGTATTCTGCACAGTATCAACTGATGCCCAGCCTAGAAATTTCTGTGCACAAAGCCTTGCTATCAATTGATTATCCCATTTCATGCAATCGAACGAGAGAATTCAATGATAGCTGATTTTGCAGAATTTGATGCTACTCATCTAGATAATCCAGATTCATTGCCTTTGAAAGTAACTTAGCTTTCTCAGATTGTATGCATCTCAAAAAAGTGTATTCTTAGGTGTAGAATCAAGCATGCTAATGACAAAACTAGATTTTATGAAATAAACTATATGAGTAACTATCTTTCATCTATAAAACACAATAGTTCAGAAAATAATATTTAGAACTTTGCAATAATAATCGGCAAAGATAAAACCTATAATCTGTACCTGCTTATAGTGTGTTACTACGAATGTGCTACCAACAAAGAAAACTACAGAGAGTAGGAGCAACTTGGGGAGCATATGTTGAGCACATGATCTTCTTTTCATAGATTCCACCTTCAGAGACGTCTGGGAGAAAAGGAATAAGATTATTATGCACAATAACAAAATCAGGCAACCAAAAACTCATTCTAGACAATTGATTGAGAAAGCCACAACAAAGCCAGACAGATGCATTATTGACCAGTAATGGAAAACTGGCACATAATACAACATATAAGCATCTTCTGCGATTGGAGCCATTCCTCGAATGGAATATTTGCTTCCCGGAGATATTCCATTCAGGCGATCCTCTTTGTAAAGTGAAACACATCGACCAGAGTTAGAAACAAAACAAAAATGATGAAAAGAAAAGAGCTCTGCAGATCTTGAGTTTCAATTCTTATGATCGTATAACAATTAACACACTGCACTCCATAGTTCAATTGAAACTCACAAATTCAATTCTTACTCTACTGAACAAACCAGCCAACAATTAACATACTGCACTCCATAGTTCAATTGAAACTCACAAATTCAATTCTTTCTCTGCTGATCGTTGATTAACACAGTTTCAGAGAGGGAAAGAGTGAGGAAACTTACAGACGTTGACATCTTCGACTTCGATTTCCATGCCGAAGCAGATACAGCGTTATAAAAAAGCAGGTGCAGGGAGGAAGGAAGCACCTTCTTTAAGTTACTTCAAGGTTGTTTTACGTGGGGGGCTGCTACCACTTTTGTTTTAAAACAAATATATATCGAGTTTCGCTTCATCGCTTTCGTTGTGGAATTTTGGAACGTTGAACATGCAGATCCCTGAAATTCCGTTCGAATTTCTATTAAAGTTGACCCGATAGTGTTAGGATTGGGGCCTGTCAACCTACGTAATTCCAGTTCCCTACTTATTGGGCTGGGCCTAAATGAAATGGATATCAAATTTGCATATGGTACCCAATACTGTTGACGAATGGGGGTAGGGGTGTACACAGGTCTCGGGTTTTCCACCCGACCTGGTAACCCAGACAGACCCGGTCAATATCGGGTCAACCCGACCCGATCTGTTAATGACCGATCAAACCCGGCCCGAACCCGGTACTATCGGATCGATTTTACAAGTTTTTGGGTTATTGGGTGACTCCATAACCCGGTTAATAAAATTAAAATGAAAAATTAATATGAGATTCCGGTGATTGGATAGGGAAATATAATAGAGTTTTTAGGAAAATAATTATTGGAGGTACACGAGAAATGGAAAAATCGCAGCGTAATTTACTACTACGAAACAGTGTAATAATCGATGGAGAAGTGAGAATAGTACACAAGGAGGAAAAAATATTTTAGAGAAAGAAAACTCAAGAGGTAAAAATGGCAGAAGGGATTTGAAGCTAGGAATGACAAAACACGAGAATCACCAAAAGTCGATGACCTGCACTAGATCCATGCTCTACTCACATCCAAATTTTTTGGATTTTCCAAGCATTCTATACAGGTCGATGATCGGCGCCAACCTCGCCTATTATAAAATTGGTAGTTCAATGTAGAAGCTTCTCGACATAGTGTTTGTTTTAGACTTTTAGGTGATAAGTATTGAGTGGTGATTGGTCAAGTGGAAATTTTATCTAGATAAGGTCAACTGTAATTGATTTAGTCAATTGTTCAAAACGCAGCATTTTGATACAGCTCTAAATGGTGATTGGTCGGCTGGGGATTTCATCCAGATAAGTTAAATTCTAATTGATTTGGTCAATTTTCAAAACGCAGCATTTTGATTCTTCTAAGCAAATTTTATCGGGTAACTCGGTGACCAGATAGACCTGAACCCGATAACCCGATATTAAAATTCTGGGTTATCAGATCGGGTTTCTACATTTTAAAGTGTCACCGGGTCGGGTCAAACCCAACCCGATAGCCTGGTACTCGTCTCGGTATATAGGCCTAGTTCCTGTTTTCTCTCTTTAAGGGGTTGAGCCTTAATTCACAGTTTCACACTTCTAAGGAATTCGTACATACAATATTTTCTCCGCTCTAATCCGTTTTAACACTACCCTTTATTGGGTGGAGGTCAATATCCCATTTACAAAATTGTAACATATTGTAGTATGATACGACCTTCTTTATAAAACTTTACTTGCACACCAATAATAGATGTAGGATTTTGTTTTCCATTCTCCCTGTTCTTGTGGATTGAGCTATTTCAGATCAACATGTGGAAAGATAAATATGAATATTTCCCACATCACTTTTAGAACCTTTAACTTTTCTTCAAAAATCAATTGTTATATGTAAAAGGAGAGTGGATATCTCCATCATGTCTTACCACTTTTACCCTAACTTCTTCTTCCTTCTCCCCCTCTTCTCTCATGTGAAATTGAGATGGACTTCAACAGTGATCTTCATCACCTTCATCAAATCATCCATAACTAGGCCTTCCAAAGCTTTCTTCATAGCTTCCACAGGTCTACTTTTTAGGGGACTCTCTCTTATAGATTTATACTCCTACCTCCCACCCTCATACTCATATCATTGACCCAACTCCTTCCCACCCTCATTCTCCTTCCTCTCCTTACTCTTTATAGATCCTCTCTTTAAGTAGCTTGCCCTGTGCTTCGCCCTCCATATTCAATGTGCACCTTTAGTGATCGATCTTCATTCAAGGTTCTTGGAATGAAAAATCTTTTCTTTTGCAAACCCAATTTACTATAATGAACACTATTTCCACCCCTCTCTTTTCCAAGTTCACCCTATTTATCCTCCAAAGTGTAAATCTTATTACACCCCCACCATCCCTACCAAAATAAACCATCATACCACTATTGTGCAAAAGAAAAGTACGAGCTAAAGTGCAAGTGAGAGAATAGTGCTCCGGTTGAGAAATCTTGGGCTAGGATTAGATGACGAAGATGGATGAGGAGTTGGGGTTGCTACCATAGGAGAGGAAAGGGAGTGGCAGGACAACTGTAAGGGAGGAGGAAAAGGAAAAAGGGAGCGATGTGAGTCGAAGGGCACTAAAGGCCCCGACTTTGGCTGGACATGCTCTAGAGGATAAGGAGCTAACTCGCCCATGAATAACTGCTAATCGTCCCCTATCATCTTGTCGGATTTTCTCCCTTTCTCCTCCGTCCATTCCTCTTTTTTTTGTTGAGAATAACAACATTTCATTACACAAACTCTCTAAAGAGAGATACAAGCCTTCGAACAATGCAGAATAAGCCTCCTGAAGAGGCAGCACTACTCACCCAAAGTGAGAACAACAACTCCCACACATGGGAGATCAACACAGGGAAGAGTAAACAGTCAAAGAAAACTACAAAAAATAGTACTGCAGTCGAAAATACAAAGGGAACATCCTTAGAAAGCCTAAAAAGGCCAGATCAAGACACTGTTACCATATCATGGGTAGTACACAACAAGATGGTCGCCAACAGCTGCATAAGTCCCATAAGACCAGCTCAAAACCAGATCTAAGAAAACGGAGGCCAGCTTTACAATTTTCGTCACCAATACATATGATCTGCAGAGATCCATGAGAATTTCGTCTCCACTTTATTGAAAACAGTAAAAGGAAAGGAAAAACAAACACAACCACCCCAAAAGAAGCATTGTGGAAGAAAGAAAAAGGAGAAGAGGTGGAGGTGGGGGTGGAGGTGGAGGTGGAGGTGGAGGTGGGGGTGGGGGTGGGGGAGGGGGCATATCTGCAAAAAAAAACCAGAGAGAGAAGGGAGGGGAGAGAGAGAGGAGAGAAAGTTTGCTGACTTCCGTCCCTTCCTCTTCTTGCTCAATCTATATGGGATGTCATGTGTAATATTTTAAAAAAATACATTTTGGATTGAACTTAGAAATGTCATATTTTTTGATGAGTTTTTTTTTAGAATGGGATAAACTTGAAAAACAGAATGATTAAATTAAT
This sequence comes from Euonymus europaeus, assembly GCA_963580455.1. NCBI lineage: Eukaryota > Viridiplantae > Streptophyta > Magnoliopsida > Celastrales > Celastraceae > Euonymus > Euonymus europaeus. The sequence continues at coordinate 4,225,718 of OY756964.1, forward strand.
AGTGCTCATCATTTACTAGACGAGACTGACATATAAAAGTAAATCAGGGGAAGCGCTTCTCTAGTTACTGCAGCGAGCCTCGTCAATGTTGACAAAAACAGTACAATTTGCACCCATCAAAAACCTAGATTTCCCTACACATGAGGAGCTGCTCAAGCGACTTGGGTTTTGGATTGTTGGAGTGTCCTTTACAAATTTTTAAAAAAATGATATTTAAGGTATACTCATGAATCTTACATTTTTTAAGAGTAATGTGTATTTAATTAAAAATGTGTGCAACTAGCGCTCACATCATTCATCATCTTCAAATAGCCTCTTCGAGGCCCACTAGTGCTCTCGAAGAGTCGAAAAATTTGTGGTCCGATCCCACTGGCCCACAATATAAATACTACGACCTATACCATTATGCGCCTATGGGCCCGGACAACAGTATAGCGACCTCACGCCAACTAAAGCGGACGTAAGAATTTTTTACACCACTGGAGTTGTTGTCACGCGATGTAAAAATTAAAATCACGTCAAGCGAAACTGACGAGAACGTTCTGGTACTGTATAAAGAAACATAAAGACGCACCGTACGTTTTCTATGCAGAAAGGGATATTTCCCATGGATGAGATGTCGATTGATCGTCCAACAACTACAGTGGTGGAGTTGGCTTACCCAGCGAAGCCTGGGCCGTTGAAAGAACAATTGCGCAAAATTGTTGTGAAAAAGGTGAATATGAAAATGGTACTTGCACAACTCAAAACCCACTTCCATAAAATGTCACGATCATGACGGTGTTGCTTTTCCCATTCTTATCTTCTTATGGTCTCTTTATTGCTGCTGTACTGATCAAATGGTATCAATACTGCTTAAAACGGTTAGTATTCTTAAAGAGAATGGCCAAACCACTCTCTCGCGCTCCCATTGAAGGGCTCTAAGAACTTTGTCGAGCTTTTCTGTCACTGGTAGCTGTTTCTTTCTTCGTTCTTGTCTTCTTTTCCTGCTTGATTTTCTGGGTTTTTTTTTTAGTTCATTTTGTTTTGCTTGACTTGTTAAGCTTAGATCTAGTTATGGTTTATGAAGTTTTTCTTCGTTGACGCCCAGAGCATTTTCTCAGTTACTTTACTTGAATTTTCCTGTTTCCTTTCTAGTTGGCTTTAGGATTACGCAATTTTTGTGTCTGTTCTATTAATCCGGTTTCCGGTGAAACGTTCCTCCCAGAAATTATGTGTGCCTGCTTGTTTACTTATAAACCTTAAAAAAATGAGTACATAGTGAGAAATCTATTTTTCTTGTTTTTTTTCCTTCCCTAATAAATCTGTTCTTCGTTTATGGGAGGAAATGTTTTAATCATGGTGAGTTGGGTACAGGAATTTGTTTTCACCAATTTAGATTCAATTAACTAATTAAGGACTTTTTGAATAATTTACATTTCAGAATTATGAGAAGTTTATTATTCAACTTGTTTCTGAAATCGACTCCTGCGCGCCTTAGGGTTTGGTGGATTGTTAATTTCTTTCTCCCGTCGTGAGATCCGTTTGCAAATCTTCAGTTTCTTGTAACACTTATCACTATTATTTATTTTAGGATGGATTCGTATCTTTTTATCTTGACGTTGACTCACAAAATAGTCTTTAATATTTGCTGATGTTGATTCTGGATCTGTTTCTGTAGAAGCTTTCTTGCTTAATAAGACTAGAGCTCCGTAGTTGCTAGGGTTTTGAGCACATTACCTTCTTTCTTTGCGGCTACAGTTAGTTGATAAATTACCTGCAGACTGGTGATCGATATCCTTTTGCTTTATTTACATTCCTCTAAAAAAATTTAGCTTACTCAGCTGTTTGATACTGATGTTTTGCTATATTTAGGTTTTCCATTGTCAACCATATCAGGGTTTTGAGTTTCACGGTTGTATTCAAGTCATTAGAGTGATTTATCTCAGATTATGTATGTTTCCTCAGTTTGGCCAGTTTGAGTAAATTCTCTTTGAGGGTTTATAATTTTTCATCATCACATGTGATATTGCTTAATTATGCTTTTAACTGTCATAACTTGAACATTTGGTTTCGTTGTTTTTTTACTTGCTTGTTACAACTGGAAACCTCTAGCTATTTTAACTTAAACAAAGAGATGATTTGAACTAGGTTTAAGAGTATTACTTATCAAGAAACAAAAATGATAATACAAATCCCATATCTCAGGAAAATTAAGAGTATAACAATACTGTAACTTATAAAACAAAACGTTTCTCTCACTATTTCAGTGGTTTTTTTTTTCTTCCTATGATAGTGGTTTAGCTATCGATCATTTAATTTCCTGTTTAATCACTTATTTTATCCTGGTCTTTGCAGATTTCTTTCTGTCATTGTTATCATTGGTTGACAATGAGAGAGAGCACGCTTGTCAGCATTCATGGAGCTAGATGACATGGCTGCATACGGGCGTGCTCTTTCTCGTTGTCATGTGATGTGCAATGCAAGGCTTCTCTCTCCTACTGTCTTCATGTTTCCCAGCAGGTGGTTCTGAGCCCATATTGAAGCTGGACTTGGCATGCCCTGATAAAAATCGTCATTTAAAAGTATGCCCATATCTTCATTCACTGTCAATTATTTGCATTCATTCCCTTTCTTTTGGTGGTTGTGATTTTTTACTAGAAGTTTTTGATTTATCATTTCATTCTAGGACTACTGTAGATTGTAGATTGATTGTACTTCTCATGATTGCCATCCTCTAAGGATGTGTTTGAAAACCCCATGATTCCATTTGTTTCGTTTCTACTTAAAAACCGCAAAACCAAGAATTGTCGTCCTTAAAAAGCTGGTGTAATTAAGGTTTGAGAGTTGATGTCTAATCCTCCAATTCTTTGGAAGATTATCCTGTTCCCCATGAAGACGATATTATTTCATCTCTCTATTGTTGTTTCCCTAAAGAAAGTTAATTCTTTCCAATGTCTCTAGTGTATCTAACCGATTAAAGTTTTTGAATGAGTGATTTGAAAAATTGTTAGTTCCCTCTTTTGGAGATTAGCTTCTCTTTCAACTATTTAGCTTTTTCTCAAACTTTTCTATAAGGAAATTCCTACAGAATTTATATACGGCGCCTAATGAGAGTCTATAAGATGTTGGATGGGAATAGTGAATATAACATGACCCATACATCTTACAAAACAAAGTAATGAGTCTAGTGCTTGTATAGTAGCTTTATGAACCTATGAATTCCCCCACACTAAATTGTTTATACTGATTTATCAGCCGACAACCTAAGATGTTCAGGTACATTTGTTTCTCCATAGCTTGCTTGCTTTTGGAGTCTTTACTTAATGAACAATAATCTAGACTATTTGAGTTAGCAAGAGTTAAATATGCCTTCATAAATGGAACTCTTGGAGTGGCCACATGGTTGACTCATTCAATTTATTCATATTGGGGTTATTGATTGCCATTAAAAGATTCATATCTTCATTTTGAGGAGCTCTTGTGGTCTAGTGGTAACTTGCTTCTAATCACTTGCATGAGGTGCAACCTTTGATCCTACCCCAATCCCCCTTCACAAGAAATACTTATATTCATATATCCACATCATTCATAAAAAATATATATTTATAATTGAAAAGCCTAAAATTAGCATTGAAGATTGTTTTAAATGGAGAGTGGCAAGTAGAGGGTCTTTTATATATGGTTATTCTTTTCTTGAAACGAAGGAAAGGGAGCGTTTCATTTTATGATAGTCATTGTTTGGGGTTTATTCATTGGTGGGTAAAAAATATTGCTTATTGCATAGCAAACTCATTGATTTGTTTTGCTGGATGTTTTGGATTCTTGTATGTGCTCTTGTGTCTGAGATCTATAGGATGTGGTGTGAAAAAAAATACTCTGGAGATTTATTGGGTGGTGGCCCGTGGAGGAAATTATGGCAAAGGACTTGCATTTTTTTCCCTACATCCTCTTGTGAAATGTGAAATGAGTCCTCGTCCTCGTCCTTATAATCGCGTTAGAAGGCTGAAAATGCTTTGTCTTGTGTAAAGGAAGACACATTGATGTAATTAAAGATGTATTGTGGTTGATGTTTTAGATTTATTGTCTTCTTCTTTTGTACTTGGGAGGCACTCCCTCATAATGTGGCAAGCTACACTGAGTGCAGGCTTACAGACTTGTGTTTGTGTTGGTGCCTTGGTGGGGTTTCAGTCATGTATAAAGAACGAGTTTACTAGTAAGGGTGGCAAAATTCTATCCGACCCAGATAATAGATTCGTTCGATTTGTTAGACCCAGATTAAATCAAATTTGGAAATAAGTTATTTCAAAATTTTGGTTCCAAATACAAATATTTTGTTCGGTTTAAAACTGAGTTCGGATGCATACATAAAAATCTTAACCGATTTAGTTGTCTGAAACTTAACTTGAATTAGATTATTGTCTTATTTACTTGTTCGGATTTAAACCAATCTTGATATATTCAATTAAGTATGTTTAAATTTTTTAACTAATCCAGATTCGAACATGCAAATATCTCGCAAATACTGCATGTTGTCCAACCTAGACCCAAATTTTTGTCACTCATATTTGCTAGTGGCACTAATTGGTATTTGGAAGGAAAAAAAAATGAAATTGGCATCCGGATGTTATTATATGTTTATGATTCTAAGCGGAATTAGGTCACAATCACTACATGAAAATCTCGGGATTTGATAAGAATTAGAGTTGGATTTTACTTTTTCTAACGTAAGATTGATGCGCTTCATTTCATGAGCTGCATTTTTTTGGATGATTTTCTTATGTTGTTTGTTTTGAGTATATGCGGTTTGTTTGCTTCAATGTCATATAATTTTGGATGATTTTTTTTGCACTTATAAGAAGGAAATTCACTATAGATCTGAAATTATATTGGCTTTTGATGTCTTTTTTCCTTGCTATTACTGTTTGTGATTGAGGCGATTCTTATTAATGCATGCTTTTGGTGGGATGAATGGAGCAGGTATATGATTGGCCTTGTACATCCGGTTATATTAGCAGCATTCAGAATGGGGTCGGGTCACCTGTTTTACTTTCAGTAGCTAGTCTGGTATGTTCTTCTTCTCTCCCTTTTTTTTTTTTATTTCTTTCATATTTTATCCCTAGGAACCCTAGTTTGGGCCACAGAACTAGATTTTTTTTCTACGCGTATTATTGTTCTAAATATTTTATTCTAACAAAAATTGTGCTTTCATTTCGCTGTCACGTGTTTGGTTAAATCAAAATAACACTCTTTGTTCTGCTTTGATACCGGTTGATATTTTGATTTGTAGTTACTTATATTTTGGACCTTGATAAATATGGTAGAATCACTTACTTCCTCGATACCATTTTCCCTCCTGAAGATTTGAGGTTGGATTGATAAACTAAATGGGAGTCGGTTTTTTGAAGAAATTGAATTTTTTCTTAAGTAATAAACAAATGGCAGGCGTGCAATTAGTATATGCCATGTTTTTTTGTGTGGATTAGACTTAGTGATTTTATTAATTTGAAGCCAACGTACAGAATAGCCAAACAAAGACCAAACTCAGCTTACTCCCAATAAACATACGAACCGCTAACCCACTAAACAAAGCAATACAACCTGCAATCATAAGCCTACAGTAATATAACAACCAAAACCAACGAAAGCCCCACAGCAACAGAATTCCAGCAATCCAATTGTGAGAAAGGGCCAACAAGCCTAACAAGAACCTAAACAAGACAAGCCAAATGCAGATCCAACAAGGACCAGAGTAGCAAACTGATTTGCGGTATTATATACTATGTAAACTCTTATCATGTTTTTACGAGGCATTTGGTTGCTAATCCAACAAGTGCGACTGTGAGATGGCATTACCATGTTTGGTATGAAATGAAGAGTGAGCATGTGTTATAGAATTTTAATCATGATTGCTTATTAATAAAAGTAAAATAGTCTTTCGAATATCAAAACTCATTCTCCCTTGTGGATATTAGCTTAAAGATGAGATTGGCTAATCTCCAAGAATGAGGGTGGATGAGTTTGGGATTCTACACTTTCAAAGTCAACCAAACAAATGAATGAGTGATTTCCGCCCTCATCTCTCCCCTCTAAATGTCAACTAAATGCCCCGTTAGTCTCTCCTAATAAGGTTAAGATATCGTGTGCAAAAATACATATCATCCGGTGCTTATAATTATTTCATTTTGAAAGCTGTGTATTGTATGTCATGATTCTTACCTATTTGTGCGCTACAATATTGAAGGATAATATGGACATATTTGATATACCTTAATACCTGTGTAATACTTATGCATTTTAAATAACTTAGAAAGCTTAAACTATACTTGGCCAGGATGATCTTGGTATTTATTTGGTAAAATACAATGTAGGCATCTTCTCATTTAATTTCTTTTTTTCCCCTTTTCCTTCATTTTCTGGCAAAAACCTTGGAATTTTGTAAGATAATATTCAAGTCTCCCATCCCCCAAAAGCTTTCCTACAAAAGTGAGAAAATGTTTCTGTTGCGACAACCATCTCAAAAAGTTATGAATTTTAAAGAGGAAATTTTCATTGGACAAAAATGTACTATATGTAGGATTTGTGGTTTATTTGTGTTTTTTGTGTGTGTGAGATCCTTTAATTCCTTCTTGATTCAGGGATATTATGCTTTGGCCTCGCAAACTGATTAATAACACATCATGTAGTATTAACTCGAGTTATTGATGGCACCTTAAAACCTACGTACTGTAATTAAAGTTTGTCGTATTACCTGGCGATTTAGATATACTAATTGCTACGTCGAGTTGAATCCTTTCTCTATCTCGTGCGGGTCTTGCCGAGGAAGATATAGCAAGAGAGTAATTTTCTACAATCTACACTGAATTGAATCCCTGTGCTTGGTATGTTCTGACAAATATCATGATGGTCCAAGGAGATATTCTTTGCATTCTGGGTTGATTTTACGTGCTTCTTTGGTATGTTGCTTCAAAAGTCAGTGCCTGATTTATTTGAATCCATTTGCGCGAGGATTTTCAGAAGACTTGATTTGTTAATTGATACTGTGCCTGTTGTTGTTGGATGCACCTCCGGTCTTCTCAGACTGGCCTCATTAATTTATTGAAGCACGGAATAATTGTCTCTGGTGGCACATTTTTTTTAACAAGAGATGATATTTATTATTTGTGTAGAGTTCTGAATGAACTTGGATTTTCAACTTGGTGTATTCTGTATGAGAATTTGGATTTTCCATTTTTCCTGTTCTTGAAGTAATCTGTTTTTCCCAGTTGGTTTGTTTTTCTTTTGGTTCGAGGCAAATTTTGTGATGGACTGCGGAGGATAGGTAGTCAAATGACTGTTATCGGTGCAAACACCTGTGACAGGGACCAAATCACTGCTGCTCTCCAGGCTTTTATTTTACAATCAGAAGTGATATTCTTCTGCCTTACAAAAAAAGCTTTATGTACAAATCGGTCACCAAATTGGTCCCAAAACCATTATTCGATTTCGAACTAGAACAGACGGCATCAAATCGGGCCCCAATCGAGGCTGCGTATGTCAAGTGGGCTTGGCCTAGCATGGCCCATGAATCATGGGATGTGGGATGTGGGCTGTTCCGGGCCTTGACGTAATAGAAAATTCTCAATGTCATTGGTCGTTTGCCATCGCAGTCCTGAAGTAGAATTTCCTTCATCAGGAAGGCAACTCCAAAAGAAGACTACCGTACAAACATCTCTTCCTCGCTTATACTTTAGTTTACAAGCGCGTTATCGGCAGAAATTGAGCATCGGTCGTTGGCGCGCAACGGGGAAGGACAAATCCAGCAGCAAGAGCAGGCAGAAGGTACTCCCTCTTTGTGTTCCATTCGGACTATAAGATCTCGGAATCTGTTTCGACGACTTTTTTTTGAATCCTGGGTTACTGGATCTATATTTGCTTGCAATGCCTGCCATAAATAATATGAATCATATGAATATAAGGGTGAATTCGTGTTCTATGGATACAGAGGGGGGGTTTGTTGACGGTTTTTTATGCTTGGATTCATGATCTTTCGTTTCTCTTCGCGGTGGCCAAACAGGGTTATGTTAACATGTTAAGCCATAATTTCCTTTGGCTGCTGTAAAAATTTGGTTAGGTCTTCAGTTTGTTTGGGCACCAAAATTGCTGGTCCAAAGATCAGATCCTCTCTTTCTTAACTACAATGTGTGACAACAGACATTTATGCAAACGATGATGACTGGTTAGGTTTTAGCTAGGTCAAGTCAGGTAAATTTGATGCGAGTCTCTCTTTTTTTAGCTTTCTGCGCTCTTTTTCTTTCCTCCTTTTTTTGTAATCGAGTTATTTTGTCTTTTTCTTAATTTCTTGCCTTGTAGTCATTATTTGTGTATAATTAATATATTACTTACACAGCCATGAATGAGAAGCTGGGATCACAGCATGGACCACCAACAGTGAACCCCCCATTCAAGCCATTTGGAAATGCCCTTTATGGAGCTGGTTCAGGACTCATTTGTGGGGGATTAGGAGCATATGGGGGCAGGATTCTTGGTTCAGGATCTGAATATGTACAAAGCAATGTAAGCATCTTATCAAGTCTGAGTAAATTGCATTGTCAAATTGATATAATGAAGAAACAACAGCAAACATATCTGCAAAGTCCATTACATGAAATATGTCATGGCCTGCTGGTATATTGGGTGTCAGTTCTGATTGGGAATTCCTAATGTTTGGTAGCTACTAGCTAGTGAAATATATAAACTCTTTACAGTGGCGTTCTGATTATATTCCATTGCATGACTTTAAACGGTGTGTTTTAGCCTTTTAGGAGGCTCAATGCCTTGTGTTTCATTTATCAAGTTGTATAATGTTTGTGATAGAGAATTGAATATTTTCTGTGACTCATTTTCCACTGAGCAGATAAGCAAGTACTTCTCTGACCCACAATACTATTTCCAAGTGAATGACCATTATGTCAGAAATAAACTGAAGATTGTTCTCTTCCCTTTTCTGCATAGGGTAAGTATAACCTTAAATTTCATGTACTTCACTTACCAAACAAACCAGGCTTTACAGGCCAAAGGTAAAATGTAGGAACAAATGAATAAATTAATTTATCGAGGTACAGTGTTGCATTTCTTCTTCTTCTGCTCTTTAGGGTCACTGGACAAGGATAACAGAGCCAGTTGGAGGCAGGCTCTCCTATGAACCTCCAATCAATGACATAAATGCTCCGGATTTGTACATTCCATGCATGGCATTTGCAACATACCTTGTTCTTGCTGGCATATCATTAGGTCTTTCTGGGAAGTAAGTCTTTTGACATTGCAAGTCATCAACCTTTATCACTCTTTATCTGAACAGCTTCTATCTTTCTTTGGTGTGGATATATTTTATCTAATATATTTAGTTCCAATCAAAGTCAGGTTTAGTCCAGAAGCTTTGAATTGGCAGTTTGTGAAGGGGTCGGTGGGCTGGTTTCTTCAGGTGATCTTGTTGAAGGTATCATTGATTTCACTAGGTGGTGGAGAGGCACCGTTGCTGGATCTTTTAGCTTATTCTGGGTATACTTTCACCGGAATGTGTGTAGCTGTGCTAGGACGGATCACTCTGAATTATGCATATTATTTTATAATACTGTGGACATGTCTATGCATGGGCATTTTCTTGGTGAAAACTATGAAGCGTACCCTTTTTGCGGAGGCGCGGGGCTATGATTCAACCAAGCACCACTATCTCTTGCTCTGCATTGCTTTGGCCCAGTTCCCATTGATATTTTGGCTCAGCAGCGCTGCTTCAGGGTATTGATCATCAGTCTCTCATAGTGGATGTAGACTCTGTTTCTGTGATTGTCGGCTTGCATATTACTCATATCAGATGTTTGTCAGAATTCCTCGAGTTTGTTAGGCTCCTTGAATGATTATTTATTTATTTTTTTGATTTTTTTTCTCATACTTAATAGGTGGGAACTAATGTACGGAAGATTGACTCTTATATAACTCAATTAATCTCTTATGCAGTTGCACAGTTACACGGTTGATTTTCCATTGGTACTGCAATTTCATTTTTCATTTACTGTATACATTGCCCCTCTAAAGGAGTATCATGTTACAAGATTTGTAAGGGATCATAATCATCCTCTGGTTGTCACTTCTAATGGGTTCAGCACAGAAGTAATTCTCTATCATAAATTTTTGGAACTTTAATATCTTAACACTAATTAAAATCCTCTAGAGATTTTAAAATTGATTTTATCCCTTGACAGCATACCCTTAATCATTGTGTAGTGAAAATTTTGCTAGAACATGTTTAAGTTCCTCAAATAAGTTGGATAGTGTTTGTAAAACATAACTCGTAAATTTTCGTCCCTCTATTAACTTTCTAAATGCCAAAAATTGGTGAAGATGAGCCCCAAAGTCTCCATTCTAATATTGGAGCTCCTCCCTCTCAATTGTTCATTTATTCTTTTACTATTGAAGTAGTAAAGAATCATGATTGTAGCATTTTGGGTGGCCTATGGTTAGTATCAATATGAAAGAGCATTTCAATCCTGTTAATCAAAGCTTTTGGTCTCTGATTAGTGGGTTCATCTCGTCTTGATTGAGCTATGCCATCGAATGTAAAGGGCGATGCATGGTTTTATGTTTCAAACAGTATAGTACGTTGATTTGAATAGCAAATGTTTGATTGAGATTATTTGATGAAGAACTCCTTTTTTTTCTTGGAGATCGAAAAACAACAATCCTATAGCAATGCAGTTTGAAAGTAGACTCTCCAATGTTGCCTTTGTGTAACTTGTGATTATGAACTTTTTGTTTGTGATCTTTCTATCAGTATAGGCAGTGATTTCGATCAATTATTTCTCAGCAAATCAATTGTTTCTTTATTTCATATTTAGAATGACAAGGATGAGAACATTGAGGAACTTAAGTACGATCTGGAGCATTAGGAACAACTCTGTGCCATCTATGGTTATTCAGTTTTCTGAACAATGTTGAGGAGCAGACGGAAGAACTATCTTTTAAAATTCTAGTTATTGTTGATAATGTGAGAAAAGTTGAATCCGAGGTCCAGAAATTTCCACACCATAGATCGCGCTGGCAATTCATGATTTATACTTGTATGCATGTTCTTGTGTTACAAGTTTTTTAGTGTCGAAATTAGGCTATGCCCTGCTGGTCCATGAGACCATGGGGCGGTGCCATTCCACCTGCCTTGAAGCAGAAAAATAGTTTTTGAGAGAGGAGGCTCTAAAATGTGAAAAGGGAGAAGTTTTAGGATGACGCTTATACTTTGGTGAAAGTATCAATTTACGTCCTGTACTTCAATTCGAATCAAATTAGCCCCTCAACTTCCATTAAAGCATTTTGTTAGCTCTTCGTTGTAGTTTCCATTTGTTTTTGATGATTTAGCAAACATTTTCAGTTTATTTTTGATGATTTGGCAGTGCCACTTCATCAAAAATATAAGGAAACCATAACAAAGAGCTAACGACATACGATAATGAAAGTTGAGGAGCTAATGTAATTCGAAATGAAGTTTGGGAGTAAATTGATACTTTCACGTTCAGGGGTCATATCAAAACTTCTCCCAATATGAAAAAGGTGATGTGAAGGAGACATAAATAGTCCTATTTTCCCATATTTCTTATCTGATTCTTGCAACATCTCCCACTTGATTTTACATTTAATACATTGTTCTTGGTACATAATGAGGCAGAAGACACTATTTTGGAAGCCAAACATTAGACAAATACATATTTATGTGACCTCTCTCCCCAGATCGAGTATAGTTCCCAATCGACTTCCCCAGGAAAAACCGACATGTTGAAGTTCTGGTCTACATTTATTTGATAGAATCTGGTTTGGGATCAACTCCTCCCAGTTATTGTCTACATTTAAGAAATTGTTACATTGTTAGCCAATGGTTTTCTTATTAAAGGTGCAACATACATGGCCGCATACTACCATGAGTGGTTAATTCTAACGTTCAATTCTCTGACACCAGAGGAGAAGCAGGAAGTTCAGCACTGCTGCATCTAAAAAAGTACCAAATGTTTTAAGTTTCAGTCCCATCATCGTTCAAAATGGCAAAATGAAGAAAGGATAACTGACAGCAAAAAGGTTTATAATGTTTATTAATACAGCTCTATTGGCGATGGTGACGATAAGAAATATAATAAAAAATCGCAAGGATAACAACAAAGAAACATCTCCTATCTCTTCTTTTTCTTCAAGAGTGACGCAGCACGTAGAAACATCCTATCAACTTCATCAAAGTTTGGCAAACCCAAGTCTTTGTCCAATGATTGGGAATTCTTTGAGTCTGCAGATATGGAGCGCAGGTGCTCTTCAAAATTTTCAGATTCTCGATCATTTGCAGGGAATTTATCAAACACATCCAAATAGAGACGTCGCTCAGTCTTCTCCTCCGTCTCTGAGCCAGAGTCGGTCTCAAAAATGTCGGATAAATCTTCAGAATCTGATGTCATACCCGAATCCATGGAAGGATCCTCATCTGAGCATTCCACAGCTCCTTCCACGATTTCTTGCAGTCTTCCAGCATTATTGGATTGCATGCCAGAAATACGCCCTGATACTACAGCATCAGTTTTCAGAATGCCTTCAACAGCATCAGTTCCATTGTTTTCTGCCTGTGCGTGAAGCAACTCAAGTTCCTGTTTAAGTCTTGGAACATATTTTCTGACAGATCGAAGGCCATCCCTATATTTGGATTTATCCAAAGCCTGAAAAAGGATAAAAAAAAACGAATGAGAATTATTTTCAGGAAAAATATTAATGGTCAAATGGTTGGTCTATGCTCTTATTACTTTCATGTCCAAGTAAAGAATGATAGTTGACAGTGAGCGTGTTTAAAGGCAACCCATGTCCAGGTAAGCCTGTTCATTTTCAATGCTTCATTTTCATAGATTGGCTCTGCAGCCAACGAAAATTTGGTGTTCAAACTTTAGACGTGGCCAATGTCCCATCATTAATCATAAAAGGCAAAAATATATATATATGCAAGAAGAGGAAAAGGACCTTCTTTCTGGAGAGAGTGACCCTGGGTGACATAATCTCTGTTGGTGGTTGAGAATAGTTCTTTCCTCTATACATAATTATGGTGTTCTCTTCATGAATGTCAAGTACAATCCCTCCTGTCAATCTCGCCAGCTCAGTGGCAATCTCCCTGACCTCTTCCGGCGAAAATGTCTTAACCACCACCTGCAAAGTCTGATGCTTCTTCCAATGCAGGTGCATATTCAAAATTACACCCTGGTAGATTCCACGTCTTCCAACTGGAACATAATTTTTGCACTTGAGGCCCATCTTCAAAAAGAAGAAGTGCTCTTCTGGGGTCAATACTTCTGGATCGTGGGTTGTTTCAGACGATTCTGAAGGCTCAATCTTCTTTAGAGCTTCAACTAGTCTTTCCTCTTTCTTTTGAGCCTGAGAAAATAATGAGCAGAGAATAAGAAACAAGCCAATGTAAGAAAATATATTCAGAAAGAAGAAACCGGAAAGAAAATACCAATTCACAAATTCTTTTCATTTAGTTTTTAAAATAGCAAGATTCTACCTCTTGCCACTCAGAAAATAAAAAAGGATAAGGAGGAAAATAAGCAATATTGCCAAAAAAACCCATTTGCACCACACTTAATGCTTTGTGATATTATTTCTAAACCATGCAGCCTAAAGCTAAAAGGATCTAGGTTTCAGATTATCCCCAATACAATGAATCAATGATAACGAAGCCAATGGAACCTTACCTTTCTCAATTTAAAAAGAAGTTTTTCTTCAGTTGTCATTCTTTGATACTCTTTTTTCTTCTTCCACCTGAATAACTTTAGCCACTTCACAACTGCTCGTTTCCCTTTCAATTTCTTCCTCTTCACTTTGGCATCACCAGAACTATCAAAAGGTGTGCATTTTCCTGTATGGTTCGGTGGCTCCACCACACCGTCGGCAGTGTTAAAGGTGCTTGAATGAATACTTTGATATCCAGCCAAGGAAAACCTGTTTGCATTATACTGTGGTCCATACACAATTTTCCGAGCAAAAACCTTGCACAAAAAATCATCCAAGCTAGTTGAATGTGAGTTAATCTTCATGTAAAAGAAGATGACTGAATTTAAACCAGCCAACATACAACAATTAGTTTGAACAGTCCACATTTAATATAGATAGCTTAAATTGTTCTTGCTCAAATTAACAACCTATGGGCCAGCAGATATCTCACAATCGGCATTTTGTAAATGAGACTATCTAGCTTCCCCTTTTGACTCTCTCTTCCATCAGAAACAGCTTATATTTTGTTTCAAGTTGTGAGGTAATATATTTTAACCTTTAAAGTATCTTTTTCAGGTTACTCATCCACATACTCCATTCTCTGCAAAAATGGGTCAATGCCAAATAAACGAGTATCTGCCCAAGATGGAAGAAGATTCTCAATAAAAAGCAGTTTTATCCCATCCGCTAGAGCCTGAAGAACTCCTACAGGACCAGCATATAAGGGTTTTAAGGTCAATCCAATCACCCGTCAAGATAATATTAGAACTGATTTGTCCCAGATGAAGATAAAGTCAATTACACAAGTGTAAATTACTTTATAGAGGAATGCACAAGTGCTAATTTCGCACAGCACCGTATCTTCGCATCCAACCAAATCGGATGCAAAAGATTTATCACCGACTAGCCGTAGAAAGGAGCATGATCCCCAGACGCAGTTATCATAATAGCTACAATTACTGCCGATGTTTGAAGTATCTTCACAAGAGGGGGAGGGGGAAAAACAGAGAAACGCAGAAACAAAACCTACAGGTAGCGTCGGTTGATTGAAACTGAAAACCTCCATTTCAACATATGAATACATAAATCGAAGGACGATTAAACATAAATCTTATAGTACCTGGTTCTATAAAGAGGGGCCTTGTGAAGAAAGACACTTTTTAGGTAACAAGATTTAGAGAGAGTCGCTGTAACCCTTCCCGCCATTGCCATTTCCCCTTCCTCTTCACCGTTTCTCGTTCAGTCCTCGACCTCGAATGCCCTTCTTCCGTCGAAAAACACAGCCTTGAACCCATTACTTGAGACTGCCTGGGCCTAAAAGCCCAAGAGGGTACAGTCAGTGGAGGCGTGAAGCAGAGTTCGGAAATACTTCTGGCCCAATTTTCTGCATCGGCCCATTAAACAAGCTTTCCTGCACAGTTTTTTGTCAATTTTTCCTCCAATAAAGAAATTATCCCAAAAATGTTTCAATACAGACATTATCTTTGAATTTAAATTTTAAATCATAAATTTACCTTCAAATCATGTATGTATGTGTTGTTACATAAAATTATAGATACTTTGAGATGTTTTGTATTGGAATTATTAGCACCACCAATTTTTTCAATCAAGTCTCATTTATCCATGCTTTATGGATTCAGAATACAATATGATTTTTAGCTGTAATTCATGGTTAATGTCACTTTTGATCATCCAAAGATAGGTCAGGTTTCATTTTGCACACCGCACTTTAAAAAGTTGCACTTTGCACATCATAATTTCAAAATCGTTCCAGTCTCCACACTCGAGCAGTTTTTGACACTGCCGGGCAGCAAGTTTGCCCATGTGGCATTTTGACCATTTCTCAATTGGTCCACGTGTAAAATGTTGCCACATGAAAATGTTTCTCATTTTTTTAATTGAAAATTTATCAAATAAACGTGAAAAAAAACAAATTCAGCTAAAAAAATCACAGATTCAATGTCTCGGTTTTAATGGATGAGCGAAGTAGCGAGTGTAAGAGAACGGATCTGGCTTGTGATATGCTTGAGAAGGGGGTATGTTTCTTGGATGGAGATGTCCTTCTGTCAGCTAGGAGCAATGAGAGCTAATCTGGTAATGGCTTATCTTCAGCGAAAAGAGACTCTGATTCCAACAATTCAGTTGTGGCTTCGAAAAGATTCTTATCTTCATGTAACACTTTTCAAAGACCATTTGACGTGATCCGAATTCAATAGCTTTCCCAGCTCTTGCCTCTTGGACTTTAATTTGTTCATGGATCTGGTCCTTTTATTTGGCCCTCTTTTTCTTCAGCGTGCCTCTTGTTCTTGACTGGAAAATTCAAAGTCTGTAGAGAGAGAGACTCCACAAGACACAACAAAAGCCAAAGCCAAAGTCGCAACCATCTCTCTTTCTATGTCTCCTTCTCTAGTTTGATTAGAGCTTACGGTAGAGGAGAATCCTTCTCTGGTTCGATTACTCTGGTCACCGCAGAAGACGAAGTCGATGAAGTGAGATCGGGCTAGTCGGCTAGGGTTTCAAAACTGTAATTATTTTAAACTAATTTAATAATTTTATTATTATTTATACTTTGTTTTATTCTCAAATATCTGACACGTGTCACATAAGCGAACTTGCTGCCGTGCAGTGTCAAAAGTTGTCCAACTGATGAGACTGACACAATTTTGAAATTATGGTGCGCAGAGTGCAATTTTTTTAAAATGCTATTTTTTTAAAATGGAACATAGTCTATCTTTGGGTGATCAAAAGTGATATTAACCCCTGTAGTTCAAGTCCTAACAATGGCTTTTATTTCCAATTAATTTGAAACCATTGAATATTATCCATGTATTTATAATACTTCACCTTCACAATTCTACAACCAATCAATTATCGAAATTTAAAAAAAAAAAATCGTTCCTATTTTTGTTCTCATTCCCACTACTAACTAAACATAGCATTAGAGCTACATATAAGTCCGGTTTCGGGTAATCAATCCGAGCCGGCCCCAGCTCAGTATTTTTAGAGGCCTATTTGCTACAAGAGTTAGTTTCACATCGGATTAAAAAATTACTTGCTTTTGATGGACAATATGCAGAAAACGCATAGAAACCAGAGAACTTCCAAACCATAAAAAAGAACAGTGCATATGTAATGCTCTTTCTTTCAAACACGAAATGTTTACAAGAGGAAGTTTCCTGTGTCAAAAGGGGACCTCCAACATAATCATTTCTTCTATCATCACCTCGGATTTATTACACCAAAAAAAACAAAAACAAGTAGTTAAATTCATTCACTGCTATTTAGATTAACTAAGGGCAGCAAATCCACCACCTTGCATCATCTGTTTAAACTCCCTATAGTTAACCCTTCCATCTCCATCAACATCGACCTTGTTTATCATCTTCTTACAATCCTCTATCGTTCTTCCTTGCTTGAGCCCTAATGAAGCCAAAACAGATCTCAATTCCTCAACCGTGATAAACCCATCTCCATTTTTATCAAACACGTTGAAAGCTTCCCTCATGTCCTCTTCTTCGTCCCTCTCGTCCATTATCGTTTGATATAACGCCCCGAATTCATCGATGTCCACGTACCCGTCCCCGTTCACGTCTATCTTTTCGATCATTTGGATCAAGTCTTTATCAGGAATGTAGATACCCAAGTTCTCAAGCGAATCATTTAGTTCCTTCTTTGTGATCTTCCCGTCTCCGTTCCTATCGAACATTTGGAAAACCCGGTGCGACTCCGCTGGATCCATCACACCAACGGAAAGAAAGAGAGAAAAAAAAGGGTACTGCAAGACTAAGTGAAGGGATTGTGAAATGGTCAAGCACTACATACACCCAAGTTTCCTTGGAGGAGTCTGAAGAGCAAAAACACAATGAATTGAAGAGAGAACTCCAGTTGGGTACAAAAGTTGGGAGAGAAGAAGAGAGATGATTATTAAGGTAGCAGATAATAAGGAGAAGCCATAACAACAACGGTTGATAAAAGGATAGATTAACGACTGACAAACTTGTGTGGTTGTGGTGGCAGACTGTCTTCCCCTCTGTATGCTTGTCTTGTTTATATTCGTCGAGGGAGAGAGACCCTACAGAAACGTTGAATCAATCAATATTTTTCTTTGGCTCTCCTTATTAGAATTATAACAGTTTGGGCGTCCAAAAACGCGTGATGACATATTGAATTGATCTGGTTTTGGTACTAATTTTGGTTTGCAGCCGTTGGGAGTTGGGTAGTTAACAGAACATTAACTTTCGGTTGGAGGAAGTTGACGGTTGTTGAAGAAAGGTGCTGATGGTGCCACGTGGAGTTTGTTTATTTGGTTAATGAAGAATTCAAGAAAAGCAAAGTTGAATTATTAGCTCAAAGAAATGCATATATTATATCCCAAGTGATGTCAAGACAAGGAGTTCTCTTGTTTAATTCAGTATTATATAGAGCATTTATAAAATTGAGTTTTAATCCTTAAAAAATTAGAGAAGTCCTAGTCCCTTGACGACTTTATCCATTAAACTATCTAGACAATAGTAATACATATTTCTAGAACAATAATGTTAGGGGTCTCAGTAATTTTTCATCCCAAAAATATCTCTACAGTGTGTGACACTTATTTATTGGATGCGATGACATCATAGTAAGGGAACTCATTGAAAATCATACCCAATAAAAAAAATGATACATATTACAAGAATAATTTTGAAATAAAAATCAGTTAGATCTTAATTTATCATTTTTGTTTCTAGAATCCACCAAGTCTTTGGACAATTTTCTTCATCAGTCAAAGTCTATCGTTCTGACCAAAATAGTGTAAAACACAAAGTATGTCAGGGGGCTTATGACTTCAATTGGATAGTGTAAAGACCTGGGAATAAGAATTTAAAACCTATTACTTAATTTGACTTTCATGTGTAATGTCACTTGTTCTTGTGAATCATATTCGGATTTTGAAAATTCTACCACATTGTTCAGCGAATCAGTAATATTCAATCTTGCTTGATTGATCCTAATAAAATTCATAAGCTGCCCTTCAAAAAGTGGGTAATATTAAAACCAAAAACTCTATTAGAAACTGTTATGGACACGAAATGCAAGTGTATTTCTGTAACCCACAGCACAAGCAACAAGGGCTTTATTTCCAAGACAAACAAACTAGAATTCTAGTGGATTAAGTATTCTTTTGGTAGGATAAAACGTCTCACTTTAATAACTCGAACTTTTAAAATGTGCCAAAATGATAACTCCAACTTTTAAAATGTACCATTGCCAGGTTTTTGGTGATTGGGATGGGGCAGAGGGTTCGTGGTTGAGGTGGGGCAATGGTGCACTAACAATGGGACCGTGGGTTCTGTGGCCGTGAGATGGGGACTGGTGCAAATCGAGATGCTGGAGAACTCTGCAGGTGAGATGGATCTTCGATAATAGAGATCAGGTCTGTGATGGTCCTGGTCAGTGATGGAGGTGCTGCAAGTTGAAGGTGAAACTCTGCAGGAGAGATCGATTTTATCACACCAAAGTCTTATGTCGGATACTGGCAGGTAGACTGAAATTGGAGGTCAATTGGCCAAGTTAGCTGAATATGCATTTATCATCTTCTTCATATAAGCAAACCTCCAGGGATCTAGCTCATCAATTGCTCTCAGTAAGAACATGCTTGATGCGGAACATGGACTTCCTCACCTTGGGAATGCACTCTGGATGAGGTAATCTAAGGTTCTGTGGATCAATCAACTGCCTTTGAGTCATCGACATGTTTTTCTCCTTCAACAGAACACACCAAAGTTTGTGAAGATCATCCCAAGACTTATAGTCGCACCTCTGATGCCTTCCAACTTGGACCATAAACAGGCTTTTCATCACATTTTAATAGGGTGTCAACGATCGATTTTTTACATGTTTTAGTCAAATCATTTATCGATTATCGATCTCCGGTTCTCCATCGGTTTCGACTTTTTTGAATCCCAAATTTTGGGGCCCAACTGAATTAGTTACAAAGGGCCCAAGTTGTAAGACCTATTGAACTTCCGGTGATCCATGAGCCTTGTCTTTGGGACTTGCTATGATTTTTGTGTTGTAAATACATTTCATGCTCAAAAGTACTATAATTAATTAATAGTGTGACACAAATTAGCCAAAAAATTTGACAGTTAGGTTAGACATGCATTAATTCCTTTAAACGAGATGAAAATGGTGTACCATCTACTATATATAAAGTAAGTATAGACTAATTACGTAACATGTATCGATGGAGTTGAATAATTAAAATGGGTGGATTGTATTGCGCTTCAACTAAAACGACTTTGAAATGATTTCTAAACTTAAATCTACTTGAGAGAAACGAAAACGACTGAATCTAAACTAATATAAAACCAAACTATGCTAGGAATGGAAAGAGAAGCAAATAATTTACTTGAGAAAAACAAACTTAAACTTATTAATTAAGGGAACCAAACTAAAAGGTGTAAATTTGTGGGTCTGCATCTCTTTTTCAGTCTCCTCGTCCCCTTCTTATAGCCTACGTTCCTTCACTCTGATTTGTCGACCTAATCAATCGTTTGTAACTGCTTCACAATTGCCCCCTTTTGTTTTGTTTAATGCACAATTGGGCTTCGCATTTGTGTGATGGGCTTTTTCTTATGGGTAATACATCTTGTTTGGTCTAATTTATTTCAAATGTGTCTTTAAGGCCCAAATTAAGACGGTATAAGAGCTTCAGACTAATCAACCAAGTGCAAGTTTGAAATAGCTATATGACCAAATCGAATTATTGTATTCCGAAGAAGTTGAGCCATGCAATAGAGTTCTATAACAATCATATTGTCGCATAAAAACTCTCTCACACCCACTTGTCTCTCAATCACTCTTTTGATAAATTGCAAGCCAAATGAATTTTGTCACTAAAATAGATTTTTCCACATGAAGTTAAAATTTTCATAAAAGAACTAATCACATCAAGCATCAAATTAATATTCTCTTGTCACTAGTGTTGTGATTTTAGTATGGAGTGTATTTTGTTTGGGAGTCCGATTTGATGACCCAACTCGAGAATATGTTGCGAATCCTGTGAATGGATTTTTTGGTTTCAGTCCACTTATGATTTGGCGTTTAGGAGGTGTTTATAAGATTGTGAGCCTAGCTGCACTTTGTAATTCTCTTTCTCTGCAACTCCGAGGACGTAGATACAATCGGCCGAACCTCGTAAATCTGTCTTGTGTTTTTCGTTTTCCTTGCGTTGATTTCCGTAGTTAGTTGCGATTATCTCCTAACAACTAGTTGTAATATTGTTTGCTTTTAATCATGTAAAATTTCAAAACTGCGTCTAACTTTAATATGCTTGTAATTTAAAAACAAGTAAATCACTCCTCAAAAGATTGATTAGAGTGATTGAGACAAAAAAAAAGGAATGGGATGAGAGTGCGGATCCAACTCTTATAAATCTTCTTCTTTTTTTCCTTTTGATTATAGCCACCAACTTTTTACCGAATGTGTACACATTTCAATCATCTTAATAAGACCACCCAAATCAAATCAAAATATAAATATAAATTCCATGCAAAATCCTTCACCAAGAAAACCAAAAACAGTAAGGCATTAATTATTGTGCTCTGTCCATTTATGCATATATATCCTATTACAAAAATTTTCCTCACTTGGGTCTTAAATTTCTTCTTATCTCAACAGCCTTCACCGACTACATATAATATATATACATGATTACGTACACAAACCAACACTACTTTACTGCCAGTGTTTTTAATTCCTTTCGTTTCTTCATCTACTTTGACTCACAAGCATAGAGTTGATCGCCATTGACGTCCATCCTCGACCTTGAACCTCACACTACTCGCAACACACAAGGTAATTTGCCGGAAAATGTTTGATTTTTCTCAACCTTTTATCTATTTTGTACCCTCATGGTTACAATTCTTAGGGTTTCGAAGATGAGCGGTATTGAATTTGAAGGTGAGGAATTCGTGGATTGGGGAGGGCGTAAGGTGACTGCTGGAAAGCATGGTGGAGTGAGGGCTGCAAGCTTTGCATGCGGTAATGTACCTGAAAACCTGACTTGGCATAGGTGGGGAAAGATTACCCCTGTGGCTCTGTGCATCAAACTAGAGGCCCAAATATTGAAACTTGAAAGCCCAATTGAGCATATGTCAATTTACTAATTTAGCCCCTCCTTTAAAAAAAAAACATCTTGTACTGTCAACCTCCATTGCGTGGTGTTTGATCTCCTGCAACTTATATAGAAATTGTTGTCGACTTGTTGTAGTCGTTAGTGTTGTTGTGGACTTGGAATTATGTGATCTGACTCGCATTGTGATCCTTGGAGCTTTCCTTTTATTATTGGTCATGTGTAAAGGAAATTTTCTGGAACTCTGCCTTCAAAGTGTTTGATGATTTGCCTATGAGAAATTAATGGTATTAGAAGTTTCTTTATTGATGTCATTCGCAATGGCGCGTGAGCTCCCTGCATCTGAATGTTTTCCCTTACAGTATTAACCACACAGAATTTCCTTGTTTTCTTCAATGCAGTTGTGGAGGTGCTAGAGAACATGGTTTTCTTGGCCAATGCCAATAACTTTGTGCAATATTTTATCAAGTCAATGCACTACCCAGTTGCAGATGCTTCAAACATGGTCACTAATTTTATGGGAACCTCTTTCCTTCTCACTATATTTGGTGGGTTCATTAGCGACTCATTCCTTACCAGATTCACGACCTTCCTCATCTCGTGTGCAATAGAGCTGCTGGTACGAATACTTTTCAACAGAAGCCATGTACATTACAATGTTCATTATTGAGTAAAATACTAGAAGTGAAATATGATTTTGTAACAGGGGCTTATGCTACTGACAATCCAAGCTCATCGTAAAGCATTACAACCGGCCATGAATGAAAGACCTTCAAACTCTCAAGCAGCAATGCTTTATACGGGGATTTACGCGATGGCTATAGGCGTTGGTGGAATAAAAGCCTCACTACCTGCACATGGTGCTGATCAGCTCGACCGGACCAATCAACTCGGTATCTCTGCCTTCTTCAATTGGTTTTTCTTCTCCCTCTGCACTGGTGGCCTTATAGCCTCAACTATTATGGTATGGATTGAAGAAAACAAAGGGTGGAGATGGAGTTTCGTGATATCATTAATCGTTCTGAGCATTGCATTCTTCATATTTGCAATCGGATTCCCGATTTATAAGTATAAACGTCCTGCTGGTAGTCCATTAACAAGAATCTTTAAGGTAAGTTAAAAATTTTCCAACCATTTCATATATTGCTACTTTATGTTGATCTCTTAAACTCAATTGGGTTATCTTGTTTTTTAAGGTGTTTGCTTCTGCTATTAGAAATCGAAAAGCATCATCGGTGCATCATCGAAATGGTAATTCAGTGAAGAACTCAATCAGTAACATCGGAAGGTCCCTCGATAAATATAGGTTTGTAATTTTTTCTTATTTAACATGAATGGTATGAGTTGTTATTAAAAGATGGCCATAGCATGCATTAATGGAGTAATGGAGTCTTGGAATGAAAATCTGCAGGTTCCTAGATAAGGCATTAGTTGATGACACTACTAGTGTAGCTGATGTTGAGGAAACAAAGACCTTCGTCGGCCTCCTTCCAATCTTTGCAAGCACAATCTTGATGAACTGCTGTCTCGCCCAACTTCAAACATTCTCAGTGCAACAGGGGAACATCATGAACAAAAACATAAAGGATTTCCAAATCCCAACTCAATCCTTAACAGTTATGCCTCTCACTGTCATGCTTAGTTCCATACCTACATACGAGTTCCTGAAATCTTATGGCAATAAGAATTCCAAAATCCACAAAGTTTTCAAGCCACTCACAAGGGTTGGACTCGGATTAGCACTCGCATCAGCGTCCATGGGCGTTGCTGCTGCAGTTGAAGTGAAGAGGCGTGAAACCGCGGAGAAGGGAGACTTGATCTCAGTTTTCTGGCTAAGTTGGCAGTATCTTCTACTAGGTGTTGCAGATATGCTTACTCTAGGAGGAATGCTAGAGTTTTTCTACTCGGAAGCACCGCAACGAATGAGAAGCGTGTGCACTGCATTGGCTTGGTGCTCTACTTCCATGGGGTACTTCTTTAGCTCGGTATTAGTCTCCATTGTTAACTCAGCCAGCGGACATTATGGTAAAAAATGGCTTGGAGGGAAAGATCTGAATAATGATCGTTTAGATTTGTTTTATACTCTCCTTTGCGTTCTCAACTTCCTTAATTTCTTCAACTATGTATTCTGGGCCAAACGTTATTAGCCTAATACACAATATCAGCTTCTTCTTTCTTAATGTAATAAAATCTCTCTGTTTAGTAATCTTTGTTTTGCTTTTGTGTTTCCACTGTTGGAATCAATGATGGGTGTGCTACAAATCATTGATGAAAGACACCATTAGTGCAGAAAAGGTTAAGGAAACATATTAAATACCTTACAATATCTCGTTATAATATTATCATTATTCTACAGTAAACCATGATAAGCTGCTGCTGAATGCTGTGCCCGACCTAATTAAGGCATGTCTTACACGCAGTAATCTTGCTAATCAATTGGAAAATCCCGACCAAATCATTATCACCATAAAATTACTCGGTTGTGTTTTGTTTCAAATTTTATGCTCCACATGGTTTGTTTCCTTGTGGTCTTCCTCCTTTGAATCAAAAAAATAAAAATAAAATCCAAATGGATCAGCGCCGCAGGATCAAGCCAGTGAATTTGCGGTTGAGTGACGATCACCATGCATTTAAGTATCAACACTTCCAATAGATAATAGGTTTGAATCACCCCTAATTCTCCTTAAAAAATAAAATAAAAAACGCAGGGTCCATTGGCGTAGCCATATGAAGTTTGGGGTGGCCCGGACCACTAAAATGTTTTTAAAATTATTTTTAATATATAACACCATACATAAAATAAATGTAATCATGTTTAAAATAATTAAATACAAAGTTTAGTAGAGTAGAGTAGTCAACAAAAAATAACGGCAAAAAAAATTATGAGAGAGGGCTTTCAAACTCAAGTAAACTTTTTGATTACTCCTTGAGGATGACTTATCTTGTTGATTACTCCTAGGGATGAAATAGAGTCGGGCTGAGCTCGGCTTTGACAGGCCCTAGGCCCAGCCCTATATTTTTTAATAGACCCGAGCTCAGTAGGGCCTGAAAAAACCGAGCTCGGGCTTGGCTCATTTTAAAAGGGTCCGGCCCATTTGTAATATTTTAGTTTTATTTTAATTAATCTATATTAATTATTTGTTTGATTATAAATATGTATTATATACATATATAATATATAATATATACAGATATAATGTACATATATATATATATGTAAATGCGGTCAATTATACATATGTATATGTATATATAATGTATAATTGACCGCATTTACTGCATGCATGAACGATTACACACTTGATGGTTGTTTAATATATTGTCCGTCGTCTGCTTCCACTTGTGAGATATCACGTGGTATTCCCCTTTTTTTAGGGGTCAATTATTTGATTTTTTTCGATGATTATTCATTATCAAATCAAACGTTGTAGCTCAGCTCAGTTGGGATAACCTTAATTTAGGCCTAAAATATAGCAAACGACAGAACAAAACTCACGCTGCCCTCCTAAGGCAATCAACAGTCATATCCCTCCTTCTCCGCTGAAGCAATCCAAATTTCTATTTTTTTTAATAAAAAAAACGTATTTGAATCACATTGATATTCCAATCACATGTGGTCGGCCACATTACTGATTACACTATCCCTTCCAATCCAAAAAGAAGGCCTCGATCCGTATTTATGCCACTTGTTAGTGTAAATGGAATGCTATATCAATGTCAAACGTAACAACAAAGTCCTACAGTTCACAAGTTTTTTTTAACTTTTTTTTTAAATTATTTTTCGTGGTATGAGCAAGTCACATGCCTTTCCCACGTGACCCACCAAATTTCGTACTTCTTTCTCCCACGCAACGGAACTTTTTCATATTAGTGATAGTATTTTGTACGGTTCAAAAAGATGAAATTTATCTGATTCAATTAAACTCAGTTTGAATATAAATTATGTGTTCAAAATAATAAAATTTTGTTTGAGTTGGATGTTCGAACCCTAATATTGATTGAATTATTATTCTATTTATTTTTTAATCTAAATTAATCTGAATATAATCAATTAAATTCGTCAGAAAATACAAATCAATTCCAACCTAGATATACAAATATTTCACAAAAATCATATGTGGTCCGATGCGAATTCTAATCTTAAATTTTAATTTTCAATATAATATCCTATTTTTATCTCAAATAGCTCTCGAACATTTGTACAATTTATATATAATTTTAGACATATTCAGATATTATTTTATATGTTAATTTATAATTTATGACATATTGTTATCCAAATAGACAAAACACTCCAACCGTGATTCGTCTTTTTTCCTCATACTTCTCTCATGCTGAAAAGAAGTCCGTGATAAACAGAAACCAAAGAGAGTCAAGTTGGACCAGTCACGAACCAATCAAAAAACGCCACGTTCAATATAAAAACTTCGCGTGCCTGGCACTAGCTGTGAAAACAGCTCACACGCCATTTTCGGCTCTGTAGATCATTCACTTTTTAAACTGTGTTCTCTGTATATAATTCACCATATATAGACGATTCTCCATCGAATTAGCACAACCTCTCTCTCTCTCTCTCTCTCTTTCTCTCGCTTCAACAATGGAGTCTCGTTTGGTCTTCACTCTCTTATCTCTCTCTGTGGTCGTTCCGCTAATTCTACCCGTACATTCAGCCACATGCCCATCCCAAACGTTCAGCAAGAACCGGGTCTACTCGAACTGTACCGACCTCACCGGACTCAACGCCTATCTTCACTACTCCTACAATGCTCCCAATTCCTCTCTCTCCATCGCCTTCACTGCTTCACCTGCCGAACCGGACGGCTGGATAGCCTGGGCCATTAATCCGACGTCGCAGGGCATGATTGGGTCGCAGTCACTCATCGCCTTCAAATCCAACGGCTCCGTGATTGTCAAGCATTACAATCTCACATCGTACGGTTACATCAACGAGACTAAGCTTTCCTTCGAAGTGTGGAACGTGAGTGCGGAGACTAGTGCCAAAACCATGACGATCTTTGCGACGGTCAAGGTCCCGGAGAAAGCGGGGAGCGTGAATCAGGTATGGCAGGTAGGGCCTTCCGTCACGAACGGTGTACCTGACAAACATCTGATGAGTAAAGAGAATTTGGGATCCAAGGGATCGTTGGAGCTGGTAAGCTCTGCCTCTGCTAATGCGCCTGCATCTTCAAGCCCTGACAAGGCTGGTGAGTCTGGGATTCGAACCAGAAATTTTAGCTTTTACGTTGGGTGTGTTGTTGCTCTTTTGTGGTCAATTATTGGGTTCTGAATGTCGTGATTCATGGAGTTTTATGTAGTTTTTAGTGATTCCACTCTTAAGATCTGGGTTTTTTTACCAGTTCCAAGGTACTAAAAACAGTAGTTGTTGCGAATGCTATTTGATTATCATAACTGGATTGTGTAATTTTCTTAGTTGGTTGGGGTTGAGATGTGATAAATAATCTCGATCCGCTCCTTGTCAATATTGACACCATCGTGTTGTATCTTGTTCATCAGATCTACTAATTGGCTTTCTATAATGGCGAATGGACTAGCCGTAGTCTTTCTCCGACGGCGACTCCAACATAGATAGATCTCTGTCTTTCTCTGATACCATGGGTCACAATCCGAAATTAGTAACGCGAAAATCGTAACGAATAATCAATATAAAAAAAGTCAAACTCGTAGAAATTAAATCAAATTAATTTGTAATTGACTGAATTGTTAATTATTTAAAATACTCTTACTTCACAACCGTTACGTTAATTTCCATAATTCAAGGATGTGCCAGAAATGCAAAATGTATTATCAAAGCCGATGGCAGCCAATCATCTCAATCATTTTTTTACATTAATATTGACTAGATAATTTAATTCACGATGATATGTAATTTCAAATTCAAAACTTTTCGGAAGATCCACTTGAGATTTATTTATTGAAAAATTCATAAAGTGTGTTTAATGCTTGCAGATCTGTACTGTCAAAAAATAAGAATTTATTGACTCTCCCCTAAACACATCCCCTTCGAGAAAAGGGGATCAGTAATGCATTTATCAGTATATTTTATTATCAAAAATTGAAAATAGAGAGAAAAATCACACCTATTAAAAGACTCATAAAATGTATTTTCTCCGTTTCATTTTAATTGTCCCCTTCACTTTTTTACACAGTTTAAGAAAATATTTAATTCCCTTTCAATTTGATATTTATATCCCTATTTATAATGACATACTTTGACACTATAGTTAATGTATATGGTTATTGAGCTTTTCAAGTTAAGGGTAAATAAAGAAAAATGATAAAAAAATAGCTTTCATTAATTGAAATAAACATGCATTTTGAGACACCTCAAAAACAAAAAAAAGGACCATCAAAATGAGACCGAATGAGTATTTAATAATACAAATCGACACTGCTTAAAAATAAATGTAAAAGTGGACTGATACTCCCTAAATATCGCTTCGGGTTACTCAAAAACAAAGATAATTTTATTAACTGCACATTATTTTTAAATTTTAGTAAATCAGATGCGCGTGACAGCCACAGATACTTATTTTATTTCCGAATTTACAATCAAGTCAAACGCTAGTAAACACGTCTGAAGTAACCCAACTGCAAATCGCCATGTCATCTACGGGTCTTCGTCAAGTCCACATGTCGTTGTCTCACTCATTTTGTCTTAACCACAAAGTTACGAACTTCCACACAATATTACCGCACCAGACCATGCGCTTTCATATCTCTCTCTCTCTATATTTATATAATCCTGCATTCCAAAATATTCAGTGGCCCTCTCACCTCCTCTCTCCCCTTTCTCTGAAAACAGAGAGCGAAGGAAAGAAGCAGAAACTTAAGCCGTTACTTCTCTTCCTGTCTTCTTATCAATGGCGTCTCTGGGATTTTCGTTTCTAATTATATGGTTTTCTTTATTGGCTCTACTAATCTCATCAGGGTATTCGGAGACCTGCACCTCCCAAAAATTCACAAACAACAACATCTACGGTCACTGCCTAGACCTCCCGGTCCTCTCATCCTACCTCCATTTCTCCTACAATTCGTCGAATACTACTCTCTCTATCGCCTTCATTGCTACTCCGGCCAAATCCGACGGATGGATAGCATGGGCCATCAATCCGACCGGCACCGGCATGCCCGGGTCTCAAACGCTCGTTGCCTACAAGGACTCGAACGGTTCTATGGTTGTTAAGACCTACGATATCGCGTCCTATAGTTCAATTGTCCCGAAGAAGCTTGCGTTCGATGTGTGGGACACGAGGGCGGAGTCTTCGGGCGGGGTTATGCGGATGTTCGCGAAGATCAAGGTGCCGGGTAATCTGGCTGCGGCAGGGAAGGTGAACCAGGTATGGCAGGTGGGGCCCGGTGTGGGGTCAGATGGGATGTTGCAGAAGCATGATTTCGCCACGGCTAACTTGAATTCCAAGGCGACGCTTGATTTGTTGAGTGGGGAGGGTTCCAGTGCTGCGGACCCCAGGCTCAAAAGGAAGAATGTAGGTTTGCCTTTAGATTTATCTTCCATTTACTCTTATAATATTTTTTCTGCAGATTTCTGGAAGTTGGTGTTAATAATTAGTTACAGACATGGAAGAATTAGAAGGAGAATCTAAAAATTTCTTTGATTCTCCTGTCTGATTTTTTTTTCTTTATTTGGAGGAATTTCAAATGGGTGAATCTAGACAAAAATAAAGAATTTAGTGTTTTTGTTATTTTAATCATATGATCCTGCAAATTGTGTGTTTGTAGTAAAATTGAATTGCAGAATTATCAACAAGAGGCAGAGTAAGAGGGAATTTATGTGATATTTTGTTTAACTTGTGAAATTTGTGAATTCAGATTCATGGAATTCTGAATGCTGTCAG
Organism: Euonymus europaeus; assembly: GCA_963580455.1. Classification (NCBI taxonomy): domain Eukaryota; kingdom Viridiplantae; phylum Streptophyta; class Magnoliopsida; order Celastrales; family Celastraceae; genus Euonymus; species Euonymus europaeus. Next base: position 4,255,451 of record OY756964.1, read on the forward strand.
TTGGGGAATTTTGTTTCCTCTCGGAGCAATCATAGCAAGGTATGTGAGAACTTTCGAGTCGGCAGATCCAGCATGGTTTTATCTCCATGTTTTCTGCCAGATCTCTGCATATGCTATTGGGGTTGCTGGTTGGGCGACGGGTCTAAAGCTCGGAAGCGAGTCCCATGGGATTACATACACCATTCACCGGAATATTGGAATCGCACTTTTCAGCCTTGCAACTGTGCAGGTAAATGGACTTATAAATCCATTTTGTCTAAGTTGGTTCTTTGCCGTAGGAGTAATTTGTTAAGTCATTTTCTGTTAAACAAATGTGGATTGTTTGTGGAATGGATTGTGTTGTCCCTTATAAGATATTTTGGTCATTGATCTTTTGCTCCTTTAGATTTTTGCGTTGTTCCTAAGACCAAAGAAGGACCACAAGTATCGATTCTACTGGAATATCTACCACCACAGCGTTGGATACTCCATTCTCGTCCTTGGTATCTACAATGTGTTTAGAGGTCTAAACATGTTGAACCCAGAAGACAAGTGGAAAACGACGTATTTTGCTGTGATCGTTGTTTTGGGTGCGATTGCTGTATTGCTGGAGGCAGTCACTTGGGTTATAGTTCTTAGGAGGAAGTCCAGAAAACCTACTTAATCCCATGGCAGATGCGACAACAGATTGGACAGACAACGAAAGCTCGCTGCATGATTGGTCAGAGTGAATCTCTATCGCTGGTTCTGTTTTTGTAATATACACTTCTCTCAAACACAGTTGAGTTATTCTCAGTACACACACAGATTGTTAGGTGTTTTGCTTGTATTTATTATTTGGATGCGTCGTTGTTGTAGTTAGCAACATTTTCAGCTGTAGTATGCATATGTTATTACATCTCTCACTTCTGCATCCGTCTATCAACGATTTGTAGTTTACGTAAAAGATTGCTTTCGGTTGGCGATGTTCGATGAAATGTCTCCTATATAAAAGCCTTTGCGGTTAGATTTCGATCTTATGAGCAATGGTCGTTTTGCATACTTGCCATGTGAATCTGTTTTCCTCACTGTGCATAAATTCTGCAAAATGAATGGTTTGGTATCCAATTCTGCTTTCCACAGACAAATACAGAGAACAGCATTCCACTCTTTTGTTTCTCTGTATAGTTTTTTTAGTCCTTGTCAGTTTCTACTTACTTTGGGCAACAGCGTTGGCGTTAACTGTACGTTCCATGAAATCAACTTGTGGGCAAAGAACATTACCACTCCTTAATCCCCTTTTTTTTCTTCTTCCTGGAGTGTTTGCTGTTTGAATCAATGCATAAGATCATCTATTTTTTGGATTTATGAAGATAGGTGGAGTAAACACATCGCCATGACAGTGACTTCCATCAAGAGACAATCTTTTAGTGCAAGTGTGTCTGGCTACCTGTTTGTTTAGTAGGAAATTTCTTGAAGTTGTGGGAAAGCAATGAAGTGGCAAAATATGATAAGATGGATTAAACTTTACATGGAATCCTAAGGAAATGAATTAATTAACTGATCAAATCACTTTCCTCAACAACTATTCATTAAAACCGATCATAATCAAGATTTAACTTTGATAGGAATTAATGAAGTGGTTATGGAACAGGGTCCATCAGCTCCAATTGTAGTCCTCCACTGCTTTCACTTTCATCATTTCTAAGCTTTTGTTGTTTTTCTTTCAACACATGGCTCTTATTCCATACTTCCCTCATCATTTGGAAGCAGATGCCTCTAATTTTAAGAGGCAGCGGTTGGCATGTCCTCTCACTAGGCAGCGGTTTGACAGTTGGGTTGGGAGGATTTGAGAGGTAGGGTTAGGGTTGAGAGAGATTTGGAAGAGTTGAGTTCACAAGTGGAAACTCTTGTAAGAGAAAGTAATGGGTTGTGATGTGTTTAAAATTTAAAATTTAAACTCATGATGGCACAAGTGTTTTATCAAAATCATGGATAATAATATAATTTTTATGTATTTAATGAACGAACATCTAGGAGCCGATCGTTTTAAGGAGTTCAAGCAACAAAAAAGGGCATCGGGATAGATTGATCAATGTTCGCGTACCCTACAGAGCACCTCATGTTTTTTAATTACAATCAAGGATTCAAGAAGAACCCCTTCAAACCCAATCGACAATAAGGACCTAAAAGACAAGATAAAAAGGGTTTGAGATTTGTGTTTTTATTTTTTTACCTTTTATATAAATTATGAGATGTTTTAGAGTTCGTTTGTTTCACATCTCGCATAATTTAAAGTTGCGGAGTTCGTATATGTGTCAATCAAACGTCATATTTTGTTGACAGTTTAAAAGTTGTGCAAAATAAAATGTTGTCATCCAATAACTTTTCAGAGCTTATAGATGTGAGACTAATAATATTTTATAACCACATTACATAATTACCTCTCCATAATTTAATAATTTCCAAAAAAATTTATCGCAAAGTTAATCTAACAGAAAAATGAACCAAACACCCTAAAATATTTTGTACAGCTTTTTACATAACATTTTTCATAACTTCAAACATAGCAGTTTTGACAGCTTAAAATTATGAAATACAATGATATTTTGAATTTGGGATACTCTAGCAAAGTTTGGCTAATAAACTATATATATATAAAACCATTTAAATATTTACACTAAAGAAGGTATAACAAAGAAAGTGGGAATGTGGGATCACCTATCAATATTATTCTTTATTATATAAAAGCAACGAAAAAATATTCCAATTATACTTTGCCTAAAGAACCTTATGATTATTAATTAACAACTTGACCCACAATCGAATTTGGCTTTATTGTAAATTTGAATTTCAAATTTATAGGATGCCCAATATTGTAAGCTACTTACTCTCTTTTTTATCTTTTTTCAAATAAAAGAAAGTTTGAATAAATTGAAATTAGTTCACATGTCAAGTTATCAACATACGACGAGATATTATAACAATTGTAGTAAATATTATAATACTAACAAGTTTGGAGGTATTGAAAGAAGGAAAAAAAAAGGGAAAGCATTGATGCTTTCCATTATTTACTTTACATAACACAAATTCACGTTTATTTTATTGTTGGAAGACATCAACGTCATATCTAATACGACAATGACTTATGAAAATTGTCTTAGTAATGGCCTATGTAACAATGATGACAGGATGACTCCATAAAGATTATAATATTTAAACAGACAAAAAATGAATTGTTAATATGACGTCACAAGCCTTTCAGGCACTCGTCATAAATAAAGTGGTTTTTTTTTCTTTCTCAAAATTCTCGCTCGTGAACTATGAACCCCAAAGTTTACCTAACTAACGGTTTTTGTTTTTGATTTTGTTAGTGATTGTGTGTACTCTACATAATGCACGTGAAATTATGTGTCTTAAATCCAACAATTGAGATAATTGGAATATCAAGGGCTGAAAACTCTATCACTCGTGTTAATAATTTCGGTGTACTAACATTTATATATATATTTTTTTAAAAATTATAAACATATAGTATTATGTTAACAAAGTCGACGATATTTTTTTTTTCGAAACAAAAATAAAATACATTTAAGAAGAAATTGGACTCCAAAAAGAGCTACAATGTAGTTTGCTATTGTGACAATAGTTGACTCTGGCAGCCGTACGAGCAACCAAAATAAAAAAAATTTGATATTGGATCGCTCATTTATTATAAAAAAGTCTATTCATATACCCATTTACATAAACAAAATACGTCTTTCAATACTATCAAATTAACAAAACACGTATTTGAATATAATTTTATTGGGTCATTAAAATTGAACCGCTACAATTGCTCTAGCGGGCCTTCAGCACGGTGAACCAGATTAATTCGCCAAATTTGGGCCAGCTCCAGCAATTGACCAATGAATACACATCGCCGGTGGTCCTGTGGAAAAACAACTACACATGCAACTAGTAGCCCATCCAAACAAATTGGCAGCAAGCATCACGCTTTGTGAGAGAGAAGAACCAACCAACATTTGTCTCACATCCTCTAACGTAAAACGTAATAGTGACCTATTGGCGTACTCTTTAACTTGCTAGTAGAAAATACAAAATCGTCTTTATGAAAGGATGTACCTTTGGGCCTTTTACATGTTAATGCCAGTACAAGATCCATCCGAGTGCCCATCCAAACAATGGGCCTTTGAAAGGTCACAAAATAGTCCAAGCCCAAAACAAAACCTTTCTAATAAAATACATGTGAAACTGATTCAAAGCAGAGACTAGAGATGGAAGCTGCGGAAGTGTTTTGGCTGTCGTATTCCCAAAAAAATGCAGTCTCAGTAAGTGCATGAAAGAAGATCATGTACTCATGTAGAGCAGCAAGAGAAACTTCTACTTGAGTTGTCCCCATTCACCAGGCTTACTCGATTGCCCGACGACAACTCGGCTTTGTGTGAATCCGAATTTATAACTTTCTTGCTGATATTGTTGTGTATCTCCCTGATAACAATCTCAAAAGCTGTTTGAACATTAGTTGCGTCGAGGGCAGACGTCTCGATGAAGAACAACCCTTCCTCTTCTGCTAGGCTTTTGCCCTCGTCCACGCTCACATCCCTGATATTCTCCAAGTCACATTTGTTCCCTACCAGCATTTTTGCCACTGCAGTGTCACAGTGAGCTGCAAGATCATTCAACTAAAGTTAGAAACTTGTTGTAAAGACTCAGCTTGTAAAAAACCCATTTCTAGCATTATAACCGACGGATCCAAAACTAAGAAGCAAGGAAAGGATGCTAAAACAGGGCAAATTTTTCAAATGGAAAACGTTACATGTGTTTCCAAGAACCCTGAATCCTTAAGTCCTATCTTTGTCAAGGAAATTCTATCTACTTAGATTTAGAAAGGATGGTGCAAAATAAATAGACCGATAATTACATAGAAAATATGGATCGTAGTGATTGTTTGATTAAGATATTAAAAAGTTCCACCAGAGCTCAACATCAAAATCACCCTATGAAAACTGAAAATTTCAGCATCTAACAATCAATTTTGTCTCTTTCATTGCACAAAACAAATCAAGGTCTCCGACTAGGCACTCTATGCACCTCCAAATGTACGATAGATAAGAAATAAAACATAGATCAATCAAAGCTAGTAAACCGTTGTGATCATTTCTAGCTTCATGAGTAATGAATGATGAAAATCCTACCATCCAAAAACTTAATTTATATCATTGCCAACATTTTCTGAGTAGAAATTTCTGGGAAGCAAGGTTTTTAACTTTGTGAAACTTCTGGCCAGAAAGCAAGGAGAAGAATATGTGAGAGAGAGTGCCGGTGATGCCACCTGATCTGCATAATTATGCAAATCAACAACCCTCCCATAAACATGTTGTATAATTGCATCACGGCACGCCAGTTGTAATAGAAAATTCAATTGAATTTAAGCAAGAAGCAACTATCTGACACTAGCATAACAATTACAAATCAGGAAGAAAGAAGAGTTTAAACTTGGTGGGGATTCTTGAATGCAGTCACACAAACAAACATAAACACAAATTTGAAAAGAACTTACTGGTGAGCTCATCGAGCCACCTCTTGATGCTATCAAAGCTAACCTTCCTGGTGATATCATAGACAATGAGAGCACCAACAGCACCTCTATAGTAGGCTGAAGTAACAGCCCTAAACCTCTCTTGACCGGCAGTATCCCAGATCTGAACCTTCACCTCTTTCCCATCAATGTCCACTACTTGGGTCTGGAATTCAACCCCGATTGTGGCCTTTGAGTTGCTATCAAACCCATTTCCTGCAAAACGAGACAGCAGGTTCGATTTCCCCACTGCAGAATCCCCAATTATGACTATCTTGAACAGGTACTCCTCACCTCCTCCTCCTCCTCCCTCATGACCCATTGTGGTGTTTTCTGCTGTGTTGATGTTTGATTTCTGGGGATGCCAGTGCAGGTTATGACTTGCGAGGGTTTTGCCCTTTTAGTTTTTAGGGGGTTTTAGCTTTCATTTAAGATGAAGGTCTCGCACGGACATGCTGCGTGATTTGCGGTGATCTATATGATTTGGCGGTGAGTTCTACCTTGCTGCTTTTCCACATGTTGAACAGTTGAAGATAGGGGTGGTGTCACAATGGGTTGGGACACTTTATCATTTTCCGTACCCATTAAATAAATTTTTATCCGTGTTAGTTAAAATATCCGTTTTTTATTTTTACCCCTTTATCATATCTTCAGTTTTTTTTTAATTGGAGAATCTCTTTTTATTTATCCGCCTCTCAACTGAATTATAAAAATTATCATATATTTTGAAATGCATGACGAATTATGAAATAACATATACGAGTTGAATTTCCGCAAATCTGTTCCTATCTCTGTCCTGTTATTTTTCTCATAAAAATATTCATATTTGTTATCCGAATCGTTAATTTACTGGACATATCTATATGTTTTGAAAAGAATTATGCAGATTGCCGTCCGATATGAATATTTTTAATATCCTAATAACTAAAGAATTAAAGATGGGGCCGAGTTGATGCTTGGGCTTGTTGGGCTCCTCTGGAATTAACTTTCGAATTCAATTGACTAGGCTGAGCTTGCCTCTCGTTAAGCCGCACCCCTAGAAAAGTAGAAATTGACGAGTGAACCATAGGCCATAACCTTTTCTTTCTATTCAGCTAGTTGGCTGAGCGGGCCCATCCAAAGTCTACTACACGACACCGTCGAATATTCTCTCAGCCCCGGTGCCGAAGATTAGGCGAGAGTTCCAAGTAAAAAAACAGATAAGAGAATGGCAAGTACAGGGAGAAAAAGGAGAAACAATCTAAAATGGGAAGAATTTCCAAGAAAATCAATGCTCTGTTTTCTCCACCCATTAGAGCACTCACGATGGTAAAATTTTGAGGGGGAAATGAGTAATATATAGAAATGTCTATTTTTGTTGATGTGTCGTATTGAAAAATGTGTTTCAGTGATATAGTGATATAAATGATGATGTGGTTTAACTTTTTGAAAAAAAATGCGAAATTTATTATGAATATTGATGTAATTTTGTTTGAGAATGGAAGAGTAGATGATTGGATAATGATTTTGTATTTGGAGATGTGTTTTGATCATGTAGATGTATTGAAATATGTGTTATATTGATTTGATTGTATTGAAAATTATATTTTTATGATATAGAAATGAGATCCCTTTTTTGAATTTATTAGCCCGAACATAATTGTATAATGGGATGGGATGGTTGTCCTTGGACAACTTTATTTCAATGTAGAATTTCCCTTTTATATACAGTCAATGTATGTCATGTGACAAGAAAAGGAAAACAACAAGCATGGCTGCCGTATGCCAGCCAACCTCTTTGAGGTGAGAGTTCGGTGTATCAGTCATGCAACTGTCTTCTTCATTTTCTTTCTTATTCTTAAATGTATTGCAAAGCTTCATTTTCTAGAGTGTAGTTTGTGCCAAGAAGCTTGTTTAACTTCGAGGAAAGGGAATAACATCCCTGACATCAATGAGGCCGGTGATGAAGAGAACCATAAGGTCAAACCTGAAACTGAATCCGGCGTTCCTGACAGTCCCATGCCTGCCAAGATCTAAATACCATTCGTACTGCTCTCGAGGCAAGCCTGACTCCTTAATCCTGCAATAAGGATCGATGTTAGCCTGGTTTTGATTCAAATTTTATAGTAAAACATGAAAAGCTATGAGATAACGTAACAAAGAAAACGGACATTATAAAACGATAGATCGGAGGGCAACAAGGAGGGCATTACCTTCCCTCGATCACATTGATACGTTCCTCATTCTGGCTACCAGTTACCAATGTTCCCACCTGTAAATATATGTCATGCGACATGTGAAGAAAGTAAATTAAGCTTGGATTGGAAGGTTGGAAACCTTGTCAGATTATAATTTGTTTAAAGAGGCAAGGCAATTCAACTCAAAAGGTGTTAGAGCTCACCTTTGGCACAATCATATCAAATGCCGCTACTGTTTTACCATCAGCATTGATGCGTAAATAAAATGGCTTTGTTCCTTTTGGATAATTGTAAATAAGTAAAGGCCTCCTATAGATCTCATCAGCCAAATAACTGTCATTGAATAAATAGAAAGAAGCAATGACATTAAAAGGCATCATTTCCCGTCATTGTCAACAATGGCATATCCAGCGCAAAAACACCACAATGTCCATACCTTAGATGTTCTGGTGTCAGCACCACACCCCACTCGAGTTTTGTCTCAAATATCTTACCTGTAATCTGATTGGGAAAATTGAAAGAAAAAAAAAACATGAAGGAATACATAAACTACAGGAGCTGAATACGCCTGCCACAATAATATCTTCAAGCAATATGTAGTGTAGTGTTGATTTACCTTTTTCAGAGCATCCACTGCTTCATTGTAAGAGATTCTCTCAAACGAACTTGATATCATTGATTGGAGACGATCAATACTCATTTTGTCAATTCGTTTTGATACAAAATCCATATCTTCTGTACAATTTTCCAACACCCATTTGCAGATGAACTTGAGATAGTCTTCTGCGCAGTTTATGGCATCCTGGAAAGTCCACCAAGGATATTAGTGCATTCAAAAGGTTCCAGAAAATGGTAGTAACCTTACTATAAAAATTAATGTTGACGGTCATAAATGAAAAACCGAAGTCATACCTCCAATTCTGAAAATGCCATTTCAATCTCAACCATCCACATTTCGGCAGTTTGTTTTGTAGAAACTGTTCTATCTGCTCGAAATCTGGGTCCAAAAGAATAAACATTTCCAAGTGCACGGGCATAGCTCTCCAGATGAAGGCGGCCAGAAACAGTTAGGTAAGTCTGGGTAGAGAAGAAATCCTCAGAGAATTTTACGGTATCAGCCTTCAATGAAGTTTGCTGTTTTGACTTTTCTCTTGCTTCTAACTGTGATGCTAATTCATTTGTTTTCCTTAAATCCTGAACTGCAGTAATCAGTGCTTCCTTATTACTGTCACTTCTTTTTAGTTCTTCAACTAGACTATTTTTTCCCTTTATAGCAGCCTTAACAACTTCAAGACTGACACCTTCAGTATCCTTGGCATTTGGCTCTGCCAGTTTACCTGCTTTTCCATGAAGAGTTGTAACCTGAAATTTTTCGCTGAACCCATCACAATCGGTGCTTGTAAGAATAGGTACTTGCACATGAAGAAAATCATTGTTTTGGAAGAATGTATGACTTGCAGAAGTCAGAGCACTACGGATTCGCATAACAGATGCCACCTGCATGGTAAGAAGTAAGAACATCTCAACCGGGGGGGGGGACCGTCACAATTCCAGGCATCCAGTATTAAAAATAAGATGGGTGGGACAAAAAAAAAGAGATGACAGAACAGCAATGGGTGTAGAAACTACCGTGGTTGTCCGTGGTCGAAAATGGGAAAAATCTCTTAGGGACTCCAATGGTATCCGTTTCTTTGATAGCTGATACTTATCTTGATCAACTGTCCCTATATGAATAACTTTCTCAGCTTTAAGTTCAATAGCATGTCTTCCCTGCACAGATGGCTGCCTAATTACCCCTTCCGCTAATATACAAGTTCCAGTTGGCATGATCTGGGTTGGGGAAGCCAAAGATGAGTCCACCACAACCTGACAAACATTACTACAGGTCAGCAAGATTGGTAACGAATTCCTACTTAAAAACCATTGAAACCATCTTAACATAACAACCAATGTTTCAATGGTGACAAGAAAAATAAAATTAAGAAACATATTATCGAACAGTTAAAGTGCAGTGCATTCACATACGCAAATATGAAAAGTTAAAATTTAGTGTAACTGCACCTGAAGACCAGCAACGCACGAGCCATCATTAACAACCAAGAAGAAAATTGGATGAGTTGGAGGTGGTTTAGCAGTCGCCGGCCTCACAGCCTCCAATTTCTCTCGGATTGGGTAATTAGCAGGACCACCTAAAAGTTTCATAATCGTCTGAAAAAAGGGAATCCGAGACTGAAGAATCTCCACACTTGTCACATCTTTGGATGAATCCAGACCAGATCTTTCATCATCTGGTGGTGGTAGCGGCGGAGGCGGAGGCGTAGGCGTAGGCTCTTTCTTCTCCTCTTTAGACGACTTCACCCAGCCTCCTATAACAACCCTGTGACCCACCAATCCAACACCGCCATCGATCCTCTGCAATATAGATTTCAGAACTACCCTGTTCGAGTACTTGAACGGCGCCACCTGCATGGCGTTGAGAACAGGTTCTTGAGATTTCTTTCGGCGCTGTCGCGAAGTCAATTGGGGTTCTTTGGATGCCATCTATGAATGGGAAGGGATATAGAGAAGATTAATTGAAACAATAAATCAATGAGAAGTTGCAGAGAGGTTGAAATGTGAAGAAGTGGCATGGTGTCGTTATGATATATATACCCAACAACTACAAGAGTTAGTTTGAAGGAGAAGTGATTCCTGGAGAATGGAGAAGGTCGTGGTGAACGAAAGGGATTGTTTCAAAGATTTGAAGTAGTCGATGATTGTTTCAGAGAGAGAGAGAGAGAGGGCAAGGTTTGGTATTCTTGAAGGTTGGGTTTTCGCGGGAGTTCAAGACCAAAATCAACGTTTAGACATAGAGAGAAGACTTTAGACTCTCCGATCGCTACCTGTAAGCTGTAACGGCAACGAAACAAGAAAACAACGTTGACTTCCGTTCATGAGTTTAGACTTTACACTGTTTAGTTAAGTAACTTCCAGTCCAGCCCAACATTTGGTGTTTTGGGCCTAAAATAACTTTTTTGATGAAAATTATGGAATAAAGCCCGCACAATGACGTCCTCAACGTGGGCCTGCTTAAGTTCCCAGCCCAAGAAAATGGTAATTCAAATTCAAACGACTGGGGTGAAATGTTGGAGTAGTCTATTCAAAGTTTCAAACTCAAAGACGAGAAAAAAATGGAAATTGATTCCTGTTATGCGAAGACCCATGTTGACTTGAATTTGTACTGCCTTGGGATATGTTTCTTCTTCTAACTTGCAAGCTGAGACATAGAGAGAAGACAAGTCTTTTCTTGTGTGTTCATGTTTTTTCACCGCATAGAATTACTCGTTATGTATGACCTGAATTAAATAATAATTCATGATTTTTGGTAAAATTTATCGTGTTATCATGTGAGAAAAATTTGTAATCACGAGTCTAATTGCCCGAATTTAGATTTATTTTATCAATCCAGATGACAAATTTTTCTGATATCGTTCGCTCTCCAAAACAAAAGAAAAATGAGTAGTTGAAGACATTTTTTCAGCCAAAAATCCGCGTGTAAATATAGCCATCACGTTTATACTGACCAAATTAGGTAAACACCCAACTTGCATAGTTGCATGGCTTCCATGCACAATCCACATCCCATTAAATGATTAAAATATTAAATAACTATTCTCGACAGATCTAGGAGGTCTGGAAACCCTGGGGCCTGGAGGATACTTCTCTGCGGGTGATTGGATATGTAGATTCCTTGGTCATACAAATCATCAAAACCAAATTTCAAAACAACAACAACAAAAAAAAGCCCTAAAATGTGAAAAACCCTTTTAACCCTTGAAAATATCATGAGACAATCTTATGAATTAGACATGTGGAGATGGGCATATGTGTAATTAGACAAGTCAATAGAGTTACTAAATTGGTTTGATATAGTGGTAGCAAGCAATATTCTGTCTGTTTTGGAGGGTGGGGGACCTTTATAATAGGTGTTAATTTGCTCGATGATTACTAGTCACTTTGCAGATATTGGGACAGGCTATCTCTTATGGTCATTAATTGACCACCTCTCTTTCTCTTCTTATTAATTTTCTGTCTGGCTGTCTCTCTCCTTCAAATACAAATCTTATGAGATAGAGAGTTTGCTTCGATACAAAACAAAGGGAAACAAAATGGCTAACCATAGACCATGCAGCCTCATCTTCTTCATCCTTTTCACTTCAATTCTTGCAAGATATGCTGTACAAGGTCACAGCCAACCTCCATCTTCTCTGCTTCTTTTTTATTGCTGGCTTGCTGCTTTAGTTTTACTGCATATTATACTTGTTTTAGTACTGCATATTATCTATGGGATTTCTCTCTCTAGCTATTATATGTGTTGTTCTTGAAGTTGGTGCAGTTACATTCTTATCCTTTGTGTGTTGCAGGTGCTAGGGTTGAAGCATTTGTACTTCCTAAGTATGGAAGTGGGTCTGCAGCAGGAAAAGAAGCATATTTGAAGAGGAATTCAAGGCGTTTGATGATTGGATCAACAGCTCCTACTTGCACTTACAATGAATGTAGAGGGTGCAAATACAAGTGCAGAGCAGAACAAGTTCCAGTGGAAGGAAATGACCCAATCAATAGTCCGTATCACTACAAATGTGTTTGTCATAGGTAAACTAATTATTAACAACCCAATTTTATATTTGTAAGTTAGTTCTATGGAGAGGCATGAATTTTGAGTCTATTGATTATATAATGTAATTATTTGTATTTTTTATCGAGAAAGAGAAGGAAAAAAAAACATATGTATTGTGTAGCTAGTTCATTTTGTTAGAAAAATTAGCTCAAACGCTCGCACAGCTTTATTTTTCTTGAGCCATTAATTCTCAGTCTCGAAAAACGCATTTATTGTGTGAGAGATACCAGACATTTATTTATATATATGTTACTCGGTTATATCTCAATTAGGTAAAAAAAAAAGTCACACTCCCAGTGGATATGTATTTATTCCTTGTCTAGGTTAGATTTAGATTTTAGAGGTATCTCTTCAGACAGTAAATTTTCATTTTGGTTATGAAAGAATGAGGCACAGGTGAGTTTGGTAATTGTTCTATGACATACCACTTTCTAGGGTTTTTGAGGAATGGGGAGATAGAATGTTTGTGTAAAGAGAGACTAGTACAAAAGAGCAAGGAGATGCTCTGGTGCAACTGGGTACATCACATGGAAAGTGGTCCCATGAAAATTAAAACATAAGCAACCAATATATGTATTATCACATGGGGCAAGGATGATTCAATGAATTCACTTGCACAAAATGGCAAAATGGAGTCTAATAAAGCCAGAATCTCATTAAAGGACATGGAGGTCCCATTTTCCGTGCATGAAACAATTAATATTATATATAGACATGTCCAACATTTAATTTGAATGAAATTTAAACTATGTGGACTAGTCATCTCTACCTCCTTGGGCTTGGGTCATCACCTAGAACCAGTAATTCTCTTAGAGCAAGTGCAATGGAACACTTGATAATGATACTAGAAATTTTGAAGTGTATAGAGACTAATTTGAAAAAATTGTATTGGAATATGTGTAGAAGGGTAGAAAAAAAGTGAAAAATGATAAAAAAGTATGAGAGAAATTGTGTTGATACTTGATATTTGGAATGTTTGTAAATGAAAAGTGAAAAAAAAATTGTATTGAAATACGTGTTTTGTTGATATAATTGTGTTGGGAGTCGTGTTTTGCTGTAATAGAAGTGGGACAACACTGATAACCCAACTTTGCTTTGTAGGAATGACAAAAATTCGGATCTAAGTTGGGTAATATGAGGTGTTTATGATATATTTTCATGTTAGGACTTAAATTGGTTTGAATTTTTTGACATATTTAATTGACCATATCTAGATTGTTTTAACTCCGGACAAGTAAATAGAATAATTATCCAATCCGAACTAGGGATTCGGACAACTAAATCGATCAATATTTTTGTGTTTGGATCCTAACCAGATTTTAAATCGGATAAAATATTTGTGTTTGGATCAGAATTTTATATAGTTAACCTATTTCCGAAATTAATTTTATATGACTTATATCCAAGTTTAATTTTATTTAAATCAAACAAATCCATCATTCAAGTTGAATATAATTTTGCCATCGCTATCATCCTATCAATATGACTGAGAATGAGCTAGGCTTATATCCACTTATAGGCCCATTGTTTCAGCCTTGGAAATGGCAAAGCAGCCCAATATGAAGCTTGAATCCAATTTATAGGCCCACTCCATGTCAGTTAGATGGATTCTATGTAAATCAATAAATACAAAATTATAGGTAGGTCTATTTTATGAGACTTAATAAGGATAAAATTACTCATTTAAACTTATTTACAACCAAATCTAGTTATTAGATTTAAAAAAAAAATTAATTTGACTTTTATTTTCTAGATTTATGACAAGGTTAAAGGCTTTAAGAAAAGTACATATTAAATGAAAAAAAATATTAATTTCTCTCTTTTAATTAATTATTTTACTGTATTAATCAATATGCTGAGTAAACGCGAATCCGTTAGGGTTTAACGAATTCGTTCTCCTTAGGGTTTAACACTTATTGTTTACGTTACAACATGAAAATCCGATACACGAGCCCGTTAGGGTTTAGCAAATTCGTTCCTCTTGAGGTTTAACATTTATTGTTTAGGTTACAGTAGTGAAAAACACAATTACATAGCATATATACTAATTAAATTATTTTAAAAAAATAATGTAATTAGAAAAATATATTAAAAATATAGATGATGAGTTTTGTTATAAAGTTTTACTTGTTGGGTTCGAATATGCAATTTTTTTAAAAAAATTACCCTATATTTCCAGAGGGAAAACGTTATAAAAAAATTATTTATGAAAAAATATATAAAAATTACAGTGGATTGAATTGACCTCCGAATAAATTTTGTCTGTGTACTTACACCTTAATAAATTCACAAAACTGGATCAGGCCGCGATTGTTCCTGGGTATCTTGAGAACTGTCCAAAATAAGTCCAATATGAAGCTGAAATTCTGGTGGACAAACACTTGACAGCCTAACTTTTGATCAACTGGGTATGCTATACAAAATTTACAGCAGACCTTCTGCAAATTCAGTTTAATTTTTTATTTTTTAAAATCATGATTATTTTTTAATCAGGCTTAGCAGTTTAACGTTATATTTTTACCTCGAACAAAAATTAAATTAAACATAAAAATATATAAAATTTTAAACCGTTTGAATATAAATTCGAAACATCAATTTTATAACTTTATTGATAACCTTAAAAAAACTAGGGAAATCCTAACAAATGATGAGTCACGATCTTTGTCCATTTACGAAAAACGAACCAGTGTAGGACTAAAGAGTCTGACGGGCTTGTGGTCAAGTCTCACTGATTTTGTGCTTTGTTTTGCTACTTTGTTCCGCAAACCATACACAAGAGATCTTTGATCTTTGACGATGCGCCCTTGTCGATTAAAGAAATCTCACTTTCGGCCTTCATTTGATAAGGTTTTTTATTTTGATTGCGACCTTAAAAAGAAGATCCATGTAAAGACAAGGAATTCACTGAAGGATCTCTAATTTTTGTGTAAAAATATATATTTTTCTAAGAATGTGAATCCTCATCTCTAATCATGATTGCGTTTTAATTAACATTTGGAATGTAGCATTTTTAGTAGCATAAATAGTGATAGCATCCATGTTGGTTCAAATGTTGTGGATATTCGATTCAATTTTTACTGATAGCATTTATCCCCCGTTTGGATCAGAGTTTATAAGTTTATAAACTAGTTTATACGCTATCTAGCTTATAAACTCAATTTTATTGATTATCAATCACATCAGTCACATACCAAAAAAAATCACTCAATTTTTCTTATTGCCCCTGTTCTCTCACGCATTTGTCATTTTATCTATCAAAATATATGTTAGATTTTGGGAAAAAAATTACATATTCGAACTCAACTCATAAAGCTCTTTCCAACAAGACTCGTATTCAATATCTTTTATTTCATTGTTAAACTAATTTACATACCCCTTATAGTAAATTGACAGTTTATCCGCTATTAAAATTTACACTCTACCAAACAGTTCAATACTCTGATTCAAACGGGGGTTATATGTTGTTTTAAAAGATGTAACAAATTACATGCAAGAGTATTAGTAGAGAATAATAAATTTTAATATAATGACATACTTATATGATAATTTTTTAAGTTACATCACATATAAAAAAAAATTGTTACATTGTATTATAATTTGAAGATGGATCAAATAAATTTGAGCCCGATCTACTTTAGATTTTGTCCAAACACTTTTATTAAGTCTTAAATTGAGGATCCATTGCACTTATAAATCATATTGTTGACTTACACTAAATAAATACGAGACTTATCACAAGTCTAATCAATAAATAACTTTAAATTTTAAACTTTAAACTTAACAAATACTATTAATTTTATAATTTAGTTAGAAGACAACATCATAATAATTAGTATGAAAATGAGAATCTCTGTGCTAATTAATCTCAGGAGTTGACTAGTCAAGATGCCTTATTTTATTCACTTTATATTCCCTTAGCAACTATAGCGATGCAAGTATCCTTCCAATGAAATTAATATTGAATTTCACTTTTATTATAAAATAAATAAAATTATACTTCCAATCAAATCAGTAAAACATATATTTTAATATATTTTGTTATCCTCGTTCTTTTGTAACCAATAATATTGTTAGAGAAACACAATGGTTGCATTTTGCTAGACCAATAAATTGAGTGGAAATGTGCGTTTTTGTAAATGTGGTTATATTAAAATATATGTTTTGTTGATGTGGCTCTATTGAGATATATGTTTTGGTGATGTGGATGGTGATGTACTTGACTTTTTGTAATAAAAGTGAGACTCAATCTTGATTTTGATTGATAGAGATGGTATGAAGTATAGGAAAGTGATTAGCTTGACTAAAATTGAGAGAAAAAAATGTTTTGGTATTTATGTTTTGTCGATTTGATTGTATCAAAAAATGTATTTTATTAATGTGACTTATGTTGAAAAATGTGTATAATTTGAATTTTATATGATAGAAGTGGAACTCAAAACATGGATTTGTTGGGCCAACAAAAAGCAACCGTTATGGTTGCTGTTACCTTCATGTTGTCCCGAACAAAATGTATCAACTTCTATTACACTGTCCCCAAAATCTCTCTAAATATAATCATATTAGTAAAAACACAAATTTTTATATATTATGTTTTCTCAATTAGAGAATGCACCGCTTGAAAAATAAATTAAAAAAAAGGAGAAGAAAAAAACATAGGAACATAAAAACTTTTAAATCTTTTCAGGTACGTATAAAGATTTGACAGTTGAATTCCAATCCCCATTCACAATAGTGCGTTTTGCAGCATATTCCTATTTCCTACATACTGGGTATTGTTTTTTTCTTTCGTCAAAAGGATGGGAATAATTGGCCCTAAAATGTTAAGTATTACAATAAAAAATATTTTTAAAGTATTTTAATAGAGACACTATCAATGAATTAAAATTTTAAATATTAAATTTATCTGTAAATTCAAATCTTGTGATGTATGCACAGTCAACCTGTCACATGAGATTACGAAGACTTTAAAATATTTTGTTTTAGAATCACTAACACGTCTCCAAAAGAGGTGAAGAAGACCAAAGACTTTTGTAATTCAAAGTTGAAACCCAACAAGTGTCAACAGAGGAATTCATCAACAGTAAACAGTAATTTGTCCTCCACAGTAATGGAATTATTATGATCTGATTGGGATGGCATGGGGATGTGATGACATGGCAGACACAGTGGTCACGGCCCACGAGACTTCTGTGCGACTGGAAGGAAAGATTTGCGGACACGCCATGTCCCGCCTAAAGAAAAATATTTTACATATGAACCAATCAAGTAAGGACTGGGGAGGAAGAAGCTGAGAAATATGGGCCCTACCCCTAAGCCTTGATATTGCTGATCTCTATTCCCATTTTGCCAACAATAATGTATCGGTCATATTCGTAAAATTAATATTTATAATCCTATGTGACAATTATCATATTTATTTAATCATTTTGATTTCAAATTCGATTTTAAAATTTTAAAATTATATTTTCAGTCGTATATGAATATTATGGATATCAAAAATTAGGAATACATGTCATTTTTGTGCACCAACACTTCATAAAAGAAATTATAATCACAACACAAATAAATAATACAACAAACATAAGAATCTGCATATCCCAACCCAACCATATTATATAATGTTATGAAAATGACTAACATATGCTTTTTATCACACAACATTTCCAATTGTTTCTCCTCCTTTGTCCCTGTCGTTAATGATTCTAAGTCCTCGTCTGTCCATGTGAATTTGCTTAAAATACTTACCATTATGATAGTCTCATTTTCTAAAAAAAAAAAAGAAGGCATTTTTGGAGAGGAAGTGTTCAGATGGATAACGTTGTTTGTGAGGAAAACAACGATAATTTAAGTATATGAATTTATTGCTCATATTATCGATACAATTGAAAAAGTGAGTCGTGAAAATTAAATTTCCTAAAAATAAAGAGTTAAAATTAAGTTTGTCAAAGTAACGTTTTCCCTTGATATAGGCCCAAAGAGCCAATGAGGCTTATACCTGGCCAAAGGGATTTTTTTCCACAAGGGTTGGAAACAAATTTTTCTGTGGCACTTCTTTATTTTAGGCTCTGCTTGACAAATATAAGAATAGCGATTAACGGTTGTAACTAATTTTGGATTGTTTTAGAAACATTCCGATTTTGAGTATTTTAAAAACACTTCAATTCCGGACAAACTAAGACTATATTAACATAAATAAAAAAATTAAAACCCCTAATCTTCAAAAATTCTATCATTTTCAATTTCACGAGCGCATAAGCCTATTAGCCTTGCGTCTCCATAGTCCATATCTGTCCACGTAACATTTAATAAATATTCCCTTATTAAAGTACCCTTGACAGGAATTTTTTTTCTCTCATCTTGTTCTCAATTCTTGTCTGTGTTCTTTTACGGAGGGTACTGAGAAATCATGACTGGCGCTGAAGCGGGAGAGTGCGTTTCTCTTGATCTTCTGAAGAAGAAAATGGCAGAGTTTGCCAAGGAAAGGGACTGGGATCAGTTTCACAGCCCAAGAAACCTGCTTTTGGCTCTGGTATTTTTTTTTATCTATGTTCTTTCTTGATTGCTGGGCTATTATTGACAGAATCTTCTCTGCGTCTGCATCTCTGGCTGCTTGTTCTTGCCCTAACTTGGTTCGATCTTCGTCTCGAAGACAGCTGAGTTGGGTTGGATCGGATCATTTGCTCAATTGTGTCTTTTTCATTCGCCGATATCTATTGAACCGCTTATTTTTTCCGTCAACAAGGAAGGGAGATCACATAGAATAACCTTATTTTGTATGAATATTTGATTATTTGACCTGGTTGATTACAGCCTGGAGTAGTTGGATTTGAATGAAATCATTGCAACGATTCGAAATCATGTTTTATTTTTATATTATATACACAGTTACTCTGCAGGTTGGAAATGGCTTTGGGTTGGTGGGTAGCCACTGATAAAAACAACCATGTTAGGGTTTAATATTCTTTTAACTCTTCATAGCGTTGTCTGCGTCTAACTATAGTCAATATTGACCCACTGTGCAATACAAATCTCCTCTTTTGTAGTTATCACGAAAGCCTACTGCTTTTTTCTGGTTTTACTTTTTAGCTTTTACTTTCTTGCCGGCCGCATCCCCCACCCACAAAAAAACCATGGATTTTAGTCCCACCAAAAAGAACAAGATTACTGGAGCAGTAATTGCACTCTTAAAACCCCATTTTACTGCCCAAAATCTCTAATGGGTCTTCTTGCTCTTATGCTAGCAAACTTTGTTTTGTGATTTTGTGGCTGTAGGTGGGCGAAGTTGGGGAATTATCAGAGATATTCCAGTGGAAAGGAGAGGTACCAAAAGGACTTCCAGATTGGGAAGAAGAGGAGAAGGTGCACTTGGGCGAGGAGCTATCAGATGTGCTGCTCTATCTTGTCAGGCTCTCTGATATTTGTGGGATTGATTTGGGCAAAGCTGCTCTGCGTAAAGTTGAACTTAATGCCATCAAGTACCCAGTTGGCAGTAGCAAGGGCTCTTCTTCAAAGAAATGCAATGCCAACAATAATGCCATTAAAGAGGGAGACTGATATAATATGGTTTATTGGTTTTGTGACGTGTCTAAGGAATATGAATGGGGCGTCTTAGATAGAATGATGGAACAATGTCATTGGTTTTGGGAATGTGATGAGACTCTGCTGCTTAGTGGGCGCGATTTGGCATTTATTGTCAAGGATTTCGACTTTTTTGTGTCTTTTTTGGGTATTGTGTGTCAGCTGAATCGAATCCCTCTGACAGATATGGGATACGATACTATTGATATATTATCATATTTGAGTTTTCAGTCAAATTATCTTCCTTTTTTCTTGCGATGTGTTTCCATGGTCTCTTGTTAGGGAACGGCAGGTATATCAACGTCTGTTTGATAGTCGAGTGTAGGTATATTTTGGCTAACATATTTTTCTGACATTACTCTTTCCAACAACCTATATTTTGTCATATTCAAGTTTTGACTTTTGAAAGACAAAGGTCTCAAGGAGCCAGTAGTTAATTGGAAATTCAATAGCTTTAGAAATTCCATTTGGTTTAGCGATTGCATTTTGATTTGGAAATTCAATAGCTTTAGAAATTCAATTTGGTTAGTGATCCAATAGCTTTAGAAATTCAATTTGGGATTGCATTTTTATTTTTGAAGAACGTAAATTCTTACCTTGGATGTCTCTCTAATGGTTGAACCAAATGTTTATAATTTCCACTCACTAATATTAATAATATTGTTTGTTTTGAATTTGTTGTTTCTCCTGAATGTATCGAATCTGTGGGACTTTATTTTTTCTGATTCATCTCACTTAATAATACTCAACTCAGAAAAAGATTTAATTGATTTTTTTATAAATGAGATCGCCTCGACTAGTCCAAGCAATGTTAAATTTTTAGCAAATAGTAGACACCAAAGGCCTTAGTCGCTAGCCAGCATGTTAAAAAAAAATTCTCAGTAGACAGGGGTCTTTGGCCACTCGCACAACCTTTGGTTGCTAATAAGAAATAGAAATGTTTTGTGTTTTTTTAAGCAATTGTTTTATTAAAAACAAAAAATCATTATACTAGGGTGGATCCGCGCCCACATATTGCCATATAAATATGGTTAATGAACTTCAACTGCATGTCAAGGCTGAATTCCCCTCAGGCCTAATTGCATACTTGTTGCCACACCCTTAGACTATTGAGCCACTAACTAAAGGTGTTGAATGGTGTGGTTATATTTAGTAAAAACACCAGGTGTTAATACATTCCATTCATTCGTTAATAGCAATTACTCCTAAGGGCGAGTTTGGTACAAGGCTAAGAATTTAGGGGTATAATTTGTTACCCATGTAATATGTTACAAGAGTAATAACAAATATGGAGAATAATTGTTACCATTATTTGGTAAATATGGCTAAAATTTACTTGGGTATTCATTATTGTTGTTTGATATGACTATGCATTACTAGTGTAATACAGTTACTCTAGGGGTATTGTCGGGATCAAGAATCATGCCCGACTCGTGTAGGGGTTCGAGATTGGGCCCAAGATAGGTCATGGTCCCGGATTGGGTATGGTTCATATAGGGGTTTGAGATTGGGTCCAAGTCATTGTTCATGATCAAGCTGGGGACAGATCGAGGTCCGTGATCGGCCCCAGGTCATGTAGGTGTTTGAGATTGAGCCCCAATTATATCGGGGTCCGGGATCATACCTAGGAAAGGTCAGGGTTCGGGATCAAGCCCGGGTCATATAGGGGTCCGAGATCAAGCCTAAGTCTTGTCAGTATTCAAGATCAGGCTCGGATCTTGTCGGGTCTTGGGATCAAGAACGAGACTGGCCAAGGTTCGAGATCAGGCCTTGGTCATGTGGGGGTTTGAGATCGGGCTCGGGATCTAGCCTTGGACAAGCAAGTCTGGGTCATAGATTGGGCCCAAGTGATATAGAAGACCGAGATCGAGCATGGGTCATCTGTGGCTTTGAGCCTAGGTTATCTCGAGTCCTAGTTAGGCCGAGATCTGGCATTGGGCTTGGGTCATCTAGGAGTATGGGAATCGGCCCGGGTCAAATTGTACCATTCGAATCCCAAATTAGCAAGGTAATAAAATTCTATTATTTTTTATTATCTATGTCTCTCCACTAATAAATTTTACATAAAAATATGAGGCCCAATTACTAGGGTCCATTGCAAGGGTAAAAAATATACTAGTATAACAAACATAAGTAAAGTTCAAATTTAATTACCCTTGTAACTATTACATCCTATTACCCTCGTATCAAATGCACCCTAAGTGTAATTAGCCATAATTATCCACCAAACGTAAAACGTAAAACGTAAAAGCTGAGAGTGTCTGAGAGTATGGGGACAGAGTATAAGCTAGCTTATACTCTCATCCAAACAGGGGCTAAGCCCTAAACTCTAAATCCTATGCTAAGCCTTAAATTTTAAACCATAAACCTAAATCTTAACCCCTAAATACTAATGACACAAAAAAAACCCTAAAAAATATGTTTTGGAGGTGATTTGGGGGTACTTATCGCTAATTATCCGTACCCGTTAATTAACGGGGCATACTCGTATGATTTGAGGCGGGTTGTGCGGGTACCCGTTGGGTATGAGTATTTTTTACATCGCTGCTAGCAAAACTATATTAAAATATGTGTTTTGCTGATGAGTTGTATTGAGAGACATATTTTTGCGGATAGATGTGTATGTGACTTGACTTTTTATAATAAATGTGAGATTCGATATTGATTTTATTGTAAATTTAATATGGACAATAGGGAGGAGAGAGAATTTTTTAGCTTGACTAAAATATAGAGAGAAAAATGTATAGAAATTTATATTTTGTTGATGTGACTGTAATGAGAGACTTAATTTACTGATTTGGGTGAGTATGCAACTAGAGTTTTTGCAATAAAAGTGGAATTCAGTATTAATTTTAGTGTAAATTTAATGAAAACAATATCTGTGAAATTTTAGTCTTGATGAAATGGAGGATACGAGTTTGATCATCTTTTTCAAAAATTTGAGTGGTTCCTTCGGAGAAAGTTTGATCTGTTGTTATTGACATCTAAGCGACTTCTTAAGACGAATATAAAGATTCAAATTTATGTGAGATTAATCTTAGGTGAGTGGAATAATTTTCTCTGTAATTTCCCGGATAATAAACAAATAACTCTTTGCACAAATTTGGTCTGGGCAAGATCAAATGACATCTACCCTCGGAATATCGGTATAATGTGAGCTGCAAGTTATGTGACTCAACAGAAGGGACAAATGAGTATTTAGAAGTGACACAAAATTGCATAAATAATACCTTAAACATGTGTTAGCCTCCGTTTGTCTCAAAATATACTGTCATCCATACTCTCAGACACTCTCAATTTTTACGTTTTACGAGAGTTTATACTCTATAAGACATGCTTTAATCCAAACTGATTAAACTGCTGACCTCTATACTTTTAACGAGTCTGACACTCTCACCTACCCTAACTTGTCATTCAATTATATGCCTGGGGCAACTCTCTGCACAAGTTCAAACTTTTGTCGGGCACTAGCGGTGTGACTGGATTGGTTACGTTCTGGTGGGCTCCACAAATTCATTCCCTGAACAAAGCATATCGTAATCAAATCACGTCTCCCGAGCACATATTTGCATTATCATTGGTCACAAGTATCCTTCCAAACTGTAAACCACATTTTTGATAAGGGTCAGGGTCACAACAATCAAGTCTAAATCGGACGTAATGTAAGATATTTGAATTTGAATTGGTTTAGATTTTGAGATGAGTTTTAATTGATCATATTTGTATTTATTTAAATTTTGACAAGTAAATCTAATAATAATTGAATTGGAGTTATATTTTGAACAATTAAATCAGACAAATTTTTGTGTTTATAGTTGGATTTCATATTATCACTTATATTAAAACTTAGTTTAATTCGAATAGGAAAAATCGTCATCCGAGTCAGACAAAATTTCGCCACCCATACTTATAACCTATTTTTATCAGAGAATTTGGCAATTATTTTCAATTCAATAGATTATTAATAGCTTGAGGATCTTTAAACTTTTAATATATTAATTATATCATTATCTACTCGGATCATGAGAGATGAATATACTGATTTGATAACCAGCCATAAATGATCAAAAAAGACAGCTCGTATTGTCTTATTCTATTATAACATCATATTTCATTATAAAATTTATAATGAAATATTACAATAAAATATCTATATTCCGATATTCCATTATGAGTGTAATAGAAAATTTGGGCTGAACCAAATAATATTTTTCTTTCATTGCATGCTTAAGCATCCACATCTTATGATTTGATTGGCCCAACCAAACTGTAATTATCTTATCTGTGGATCATAAAGACCGCTAAGCGCACGAAACTGATCACAAATTGGGCTTAAAAGGTACAAGTCTGGAGGCCCATCTATATCCGTGACTCAGCCCATAATCTGCCCGGCGATGATCCTATTGGGCTACAATGTAGTAGATCGATGTTTATCTCGGCATGAACGGATTGAGAATTCCCTGTTAAACCTTGAAATCGGCCCAAAGCCCACTCCAATCCTTAGCCCCAAATCAAGCGCCACTTCCATAATTTTGAAGATTGGTTGTTTCCATTATTAGTGCGTTTTTAGGACAATCGATATGTTCTCATGGATTATGAATTTTTGGGACAAAAATATCTTAATTTTTTTTTTGCCCCCTCTCTCGAATAAATGATTTAGCAGGGGTTTTCTCTTACAGATCTAGATCTCGTCCATCCATTGCAGATCTTCGATCATCAACATTTTCGATGTGCTCCGAGTAAATATAATTGGCTTCCAATGTTGTGATTCCCAGATCTGAGGGAGTTTGGATCCATATTGTGGATTGAAGTTGTAATTTGTGTTATGTTTTTTCTTTTTTTTAGTCCCTGTTTCTCGACATAGATCGTGGAGTGCAAAATCATTGACGGTCATTTGATGAGATTCAAGTATAATGCGTCGTTATCCGAAAATATCAAATGACGGTTGCATTTGTGTTTATGTTATTTTAGTCATCTTGGTTGTAATTCACTTTATTGTGGCTCGAGTAGTGTTATTAAAACCTTATCGGATGTTGACTTGGTCTATGGACCAGATAATTGGTTCAACCTTTGGGTCTTTGTTTGAATTGCAGATTTAATTTTAATATTTAATAAAAAAAACAGATTTTATAAAATTTCAAAATTTTAATATTAATCTTCTTTTTTTAAAAAAAAAATCGTCTTGAGTTTTCCTGATTCAATCGATTGAAATATAAAAAAATCAACTGACTTGACAAGTTATTCCAATTCAATGCTTAAGCAATAAAATGGACATAATCATGTCGATTTAGCCGTCGGGTCACCGATTATGAATCGATCGATACAGTCCAATTTGAATAATACTAGACCCTCAATTACTTATTTACATCAATTTGAATACTACTAGACCCTCAATTACTTATTTACATTCATCAATTACATATTTTCACATTAATTACTTAATACAATCAAGTCATTAAAAATTTAAGAAAAAAAAAACCGCCCTTTCTCTCCAATAAAATAATAACCATAAGATACGTAAAAAAGAAAAAATCATTATTTATTAGAATTTAAAGATTCTATATTTGCAATATCGTCATCCCATAAAAGCGAGTTCTCGACTAGCTTCAACTTTTAAGAAACGACAGGGGTAGAAAAAAACACAATCCATTAATTAACATAAAGGAAACATTTGAGGTCGCAAAAAGGGAATAGACCAGTAATAGGCCTCCAACGATTGACAATTGGGTGTGATTTCTACAATGATCTTCTTCAGCATTTGCAGAGGACGTACCATGCTCTCCCATCGGACTACAGAACGTGACCCTATAAAGAATCCGCGGCGCTTATTGCCCAGTCGTATTGTGCTTCCCTTCCGCAGCCTCTGCAGCCTCCTCCGCCTTCGACACCACCCCACCAGAATTGCGGAATTTGTGAACGTGGATATGCTGATGCTCCCTCTCTTTAGCATTGCAATGAATTCTAGTGTATTAGGTTACTTTACTTTCACATCGTTTCCTATATATATATATATACACATGTGTGCGTGTATATTATTATGTTCCAAAGTTGGGTCACGGTATGTTAATCATGGTGGTCATCATGGCAGCTATTGTAACAAATGATTCTGTTTAGGGCTTGTTGCAGGTGTGGCCTAAAGTTATTCCTTTAGGATGAAATTTTATGTAGGCTTATGGGGGTCATGATTAAAGGAGATAATGATCAACTGAATTCATTTTTTT
The DNA here is from genome assembly GCA_963580455.1 of Euonymus europaeus. NCBI lineage: Eukaryota > Viridiplantae > Streptophyta > Magnoliopsida > Celastrales > Celastraceae > Euonymus > Euonymus europaeus. The sequence continues at coordinate 4,281,623 of OY756964.1, forward strand.
ATAGAATTAGTTGGTGGGAGATTCCAATCATCATGGAATCCTATCATGATACTTCTGTTAAGTACCAAGATTGAACAAGAAAGAACAAAATAATTGGGAGAATTTTTCTTATTGAATTCACTTATGACTTGGCTATAAATAGCCGTACAAGAAAACAATCTCTGAGAGATTTTTGGAGCCAAAATTAACAAATAATAAGCCTATACTAAAGGATACTCCTAAAGACTTATTCAAAGCAACCATATTCCCTAAATAATAGGGATTATTTGCAACAACAAAAGACAACTAAACTCAACACTCTCCCTTAAACTGAGTGCTCACAGACAATCAGTTTATATCTGCACTAGAACAAACACCAAGTAAAGTCCTCAGTTTCATAAATGATTCCAACTTCAAAGGCTTGGTTAAGATATCTGCAACTTGTTCATGACTTTTGCAAGGAACCAGTTCCACAACTCCATCCTTAGTAAGATCACGAAGGAAATGGAATTTGATGTCAATGTGTTTGCTTCTTCCATGTAAGACTGGATTCTTTGATAACTTAATTGTTGACGTGTTATCACAGAACAACACAATTGGACCTTGTTGCATATGTTTCACTTCTTCTAGAAGTCTTCTTAGCCAAACTCCTTGGCAAGCACATGATGCAGCAGCTATGAACTCAGCCTCTGTTGTAGATAATGTGACAACTGGTTGCTTCTTTGAGGACCAAGAAATGGCAGCTCCACTCAAGAAAAACACATGACCAGATGTACTTTTTCGATCATCTAAGTCTCCTGCATAATCACTATCACTGAAGCCATATAACTCAGTATTTTCACCTCTTTTGTAGAACACTCCATAATCCACTGTTCCACTTAGGTATCTAAGAACTCTCTTAGCTGTTTGCAGATGAAGTTCAGTAGGATTTTCCATGAATCTACTGATTAAGCTCACCACATACATCATATCTGGCCTTGTTGCTGATAAATACATTAAGCTCCCTACCAGTTGTTTATATAGAGTGCTGTCAACTCTTGCACCATCTTTATCCTTCGAGATTTTTGAACCAGGAACTATTGGATTACTCACAGAGTTGCAATTCTGCATCTGAAATCTTTCTAAAACATCATGCGCATATTTCTTTTGACATATAAAAATACCACCTGCACATTGTGTTACTTCTATGCCAAGAAAATATTTCATCCTCCCCAAATCTGTCATCTCGAACTCACTCATCATCGATTGCTTAAACTCCTCAAACATGCCCTCATTATTCCCCGTAAAAATTAAGTCATCCACATACAAGCATACAATCAAAAAATTACCTTTCTCTCCAGTTTTGATGTACAGTGTATGCTCATAAGGGCACCTGTGAAATCCAGCTTTGCCAAAATGTGTGTCAATTCGACTGTACCAAGCTCGAGGGGCTTGTTTCAGTCCATAGAGTGCTTTTTTTAACTTGTAAACCATGTGCTCACTTCCCTTCTTTACATAGCCTTGTGGTTGCTCAACGAACACTTGCTCCATAAGCTCTCCATGTAAGAATGCAGATTTGACATCAAGCTGGTAGATGGTCCAATTATTCATAGCAGCCAACGCTATAACCATTCTGATTGTGTCATGTCTTGCCACTGGTGCATACACCTCAGAATAGTCAACTCCATACTCTTGAGTGTAGCCTTTAGCTACCAAACGTGCTTTAAATTTGTCAACTTCTCCCTTTTCATTTAATTTTGTTCGGTAAATCCACTTTAACCCCACTGTTTTTTCTCCTTCAGGTAACTCCATCAATTCCCATGTGTCATTCTTCTCAATAGCTTCAATTTCTGCATCCATAGCTTTCCTCCATTTCATACTTTTGATTGCATCACCAAATACAATCGGATCACTCCCGGCAAACAAAGCAAGGTGAGCAAGAGTGTCATCATCAGAAAGTTCCTCACCACTAGTATAATCAGCCATCCAGTAAGGTTTTTTTCTTGTACGTTGCACATTCACCAATGAAGTTTCAGCTCCTTCAATTTTATCACCAGCTTCTTCAATCTCAACAGAACCAGTGTTATTTGAGCCTCCTTCATCACCTTTTGCCTCCTCTGCAACATCAACTTCTTTGTTATCATCAAGTTCAAGAGCAATTGATTTCCCTTTGTCTTTGCTTTCCCACTTCCAGCTGCCATTTTCATCAAACAAAACGTCTCGAGATATGATAATTTTTTTTGTCACTGGATTATAAAAGTGATAAGCCTTGGACTCTTCACTTACCCCAAGTAGCACACACTTCTCTCCCTTAGCATCAAGTTTCTTCCTCTTCACATCTGGAACATGCACATATGCCAAGCAACCAAATATTCTAAAATGATCAACTGCTGGTTTGTGACCAGACCAAGCTTCCTCTGGTGTGATGTCCTTTACAGCCAAGGTGGGACATCGATTAAGAACATGTACACTCCACTTCACCGCCTCAGGCCAAAATGTCTTAGGCATGCTCTTCTTTGATAGTAAACTTCTCACCATGTTCATAATTGTTCTGTTCTTTCGCTCCGACACACCATTTTGGCTTGGTGTGTATGCAGCAGTGAGTTGTCTCCTGATTCCATTTAGCTCACACAAATGCATAAACTCCCTGGATTTATACTCTCCACCGCGATCTGTCCGAAAGGCTTTAATGCTCTTCCCCGTCTCCTTTTCTACTAGTGCCTTGAACATTTTAAATACTTCAATAGCTTCTGATTTTTCTGCAAGAAAGTATACCCAAGTCTTTCTACTGAAATCATCAGTAAATGAGATAAAGTACCTCTTGCTGCTGTTGGAGATGGGATTTATGGGTCCGCAAATGTCTGAATGCACCAACTGTAGGGCTTGAGTTGCTCTCCAACTGCTTTGCTTAGGCAATGATTCTCTGTGTTGTTTTGGAAGAACACACTCCTCACATATCTGAGATGGAGATTGAATTTGAGGAAGCCCTTTCACCATCTTCTTCTGCTGTAGGATTTTAAGTCCATTGAAATTCAGGTGACCAAATCTATAGTGCCACAGCCATGAGGAATCTTGAATAGATGAATGAAGACAGGTTTGATCATCAGAAACTTCAGTTTGCAGCGGAAACATTCGATTTCCAGTCATCTTAACTACCGCAACTATGTCCTTTTCAGGATTATAAATGTGACAATTTCCCTTCTGAATCACCATGGCATAACCAGTTTCTTGCAATTGACCAAGGCTAATCAAGTTGCTTTTCAATTCAGGTACAAAAAACACATCAAGTATATTTTGTAGCTTCTTATTCATCAGTACCTTGACACTCCCTTTCCCCATAACACTAATACTAGAATCATCCCCAAGCTTTACAGTTTCTCGAAAATTTTCATTAAAATCATAGAAGAGATTTTTGTTACCTGTCATATGATTGCTGCATCCCGAATCAAGGTACCACATCTCTCTACCTTCAGTTGGCTTGTTTGCAACCTGAGCCATTAGTAACACTTCTTCATCAATCTCAGCAAAGTTCGCCTTTCCTTCTATGTTTTCTGGACATTCCCATTGAAAGTGACCAGTTTTGTGGCAATTGTAACACTCAATAGATGATTTGTTAAATCCTCCATAGCCACGACCACGTCCCTTTCCTCGTCCTCTAAAGCCCCCACGACTTCTGCCTCTTCCAGGAGATGATTCAACATAGACCTTGAGAGCCTGCTCTTCCTCAATGTGACTTGACATACGTTGTTCATGCACCAAAAGAGAACTTTGCAATTCATCTATTGACATAGTGTCAATATCGTTCGACTCTTCAATTGAACATACCACATAGTCGAACTTGGAAGTCATGGAGCGCAAGATCTTCTCTATAACTGTCACATCTTCCATCTTTTCCCCATGGTTTCTCATCTTGTTTGCAATAGACAGTGTCCTTGCAAAATACTCATCGACATTTTCTCCAGCTTTCATGTGAAGAATTTCGAACTCTTTGCGAAGAGCTTGCAGTTGAGCACGTTTAACTCTAGTGGTGCCTTGATACTTTTTTTTCAATGACTCCCAGATGTCTTTAGTTGTCTCCTTCTTGAGAATGGTCTCAAGAACAGCTCGATCAATTGCTTGGAAGAGGAAATTCTTTGCCTTCAGATCCTTCAACTTCATATCTGAAATTGTTTTTAGCCGCGCCTCAGTTGGAATTTCCCCTTCTTTCACCTCAGGTATGCCATCCTCAATGAGACCCCAAAACTCCTTCGATCTCAGGAAGTTTTCCATCAACATACTCCAATGGTCATAGTGACCATCAAGTTTCGGAATTGCCGGTTGCACAAAGCTACTACTGCCACCTTCTGATGCCATTGCCAAAGCACAATGAAGACTGCCGCTTCAAGTAATCAGGCCCTTGGGAGCTGCTCCGATACCATATGTTAAGTACCAAGATTGAACAAGAAAGAACAAAATAATTGGGAGAATTTTTCTTATTGAATTCACTTATGACTTGGCTATAAATAGCCGTACAAGAAAACAATCTCTGAGAGATTTTTGGAGCCAAAATTAACAAATAATAAGCCTATACTAAAGGATACTCCTAAAGACTTATTCAAAGCAACCATATTCCCTAAATAATAGGGATTATTTGCAACAACAAAAGACAACTAAACTCAACAACTTCGACAAATTAATTGGCAATGGAGTTCAACAATTATATATAAACTGATTAAAATGTCCCGCATTGCTTGGATAAAGTTGAGCAATATAATTTATAAGTAATAAAGACACAGTCCTATTCACCCAACCAAGCTTTTTTTTTCTTTTCCCTTTCGCTCAAATACCACTAAGTGAGATGGTTAGGAAGAATTGTTCTTATGAAGTTAAAACATTAACTGGCATAATATAAGTATGAAAAGTTGAAAACTGGAAAGTACATTGCTTAAAAATGGGCCTATATGGCCCAACTAGAGGCCTGGGCGGGCTAATGAGATGGGCTTTTGTAGTCTTCCGCTTGAACCAAGCGAGTTAAGCCACCGACCTCAAGGGCTCGAAGCAAAAAAACCCAACAACATACTTATCCAACTAGAGTGGCGACATCTCGCACTTTCCGGAACAACTACACCGAAGTCCTCTCTCCCGCTTCTCCGCCTTTGACGGAAGGAAAATAATGGCTTCCACGGTGTCCCTGGCCGTCTCCTCCGTTGTGCCGTTGCACCGAGCTCTCTATCCACGAGGAATCCTCCGCCCTTCCTTCGCGACACTCCCGAAATCCCCCATCACCACAGGCTCAACTATCCAGCTGAAACCCATCTCTGTCTTTCCTTTCTCTTCCAAATCATATAGGGTTAGGGTTTCTGCTTCCTCGTTTACTCAAAATCCGACTCGGTCCCCTCCCTCCACACTACTAGCTGAGTCAACTCGTACCGTCTCCACCATCTTAGCGCTTGGGTTATGCCTGTCTCGCTTATTACCTCATTTGATTCAAAAAGCGGCGCTCTCAATCAGTGGGATCGTGGACCTTGCGGCGATTCAGTCTTTCCAGCAGCACAGCAATCTGGTGCACGCTGTTGGTCCCGCCTTTTTCGCAGCTATGAGGGACCGCCCGAGCGGGTATTTGAACACGCCGCTGACGGTGGTGGCGGCGGGTCTCGCTAAGTGGCTGGATATTTACAGTGGAGTTTTGATGGTTAGGGTTTTGTTGAGTTGGTTCCCTAACATACCATGGGAACGACAGCCTCTATCAGCGATCAGGGACCTCTGCGATCCTTATCTTAATCTGTTCAGAAATATAATCCCTCCTATCTTCGATACTTTGGATATCAGCCCGTTGCTTGCCTTCGCAGTTTTAGGGACTCTCGGGTCGATTCTCAATAGCAGCAGGGGAGTGTATTGAAGATGATACAAGAGTCGGTCTTTTGGTAAGGAATAGCAATTTAGGGATTTTGAGCTTTATGTTTTCAATGTTTTTAGGTGATCTTTTGACTGGGTTTAGGTTTAATTGCCGTAATACTGTACGATCTTAACCTTTTTTTCCTTTCTTATATTTAAATTTTTGAAGTATATTTCAATACTGACTGCGTTCAGAACTTCACAGTTTCTTAGCGGGTTGAATGAGGGGTTGTGTGTAGTTGTTGGAGAGGATACATTGATTTTCCATGTAACTCTTTTGTTGAGTTTCATGGTATCGAGTGATTATTTGACATTCAGAATCTTGCAAGTATTAGGGCCAGGGTATAGGGTAATTCTTTACATTTTTGGACCTACATTGATAAACAAGGAGTAAGTGAACTCATTCCAAGAAAAAGAGGAATGGGTCGGTGAACATTAGTACGCCTGATAAATTAAGTTAGAATGTTAGATCATCATGACAGCCCCAGCCCAATGCAGAAACAAGAGAACCCTAGGGCCTCCCATAAAAAGTCAGAGCACTGGTTTGAAACTTTGAATATCTGGTACATCTTGGTTGAACTTAGACCAGTGGTTTTAGAGAGGTTCCATGTCATTAAAAACATGTTATTGTTATTAAAACTAGAGCTGAACTTTGCCATATTACTGTATTTGTTGATCTCATATCGTAACTTGCACCATTTATGCAGGCCATCCAGTTGATGTTTTTCTTTTTTGAATTAGGGGAAGAGGGTGGGGCTCGAAGTCGGGTTTCGAGATTACATATGATCCAGCTTGTCAACTAAGATACGCCTGATTCGTATCCAAGAATCGTATATTGCATAATTAGATATGTGTAGATTATTGGTTGAACATTTTTTCTAAATTACTTTACTTCCGGATAAGAAACTCCAGTTGGAGAGAAGTTTATATGTTGAATAAGCATACATTTTTTGTTTCTACTCCTCGGAGTCCGGCTAGTTCTTTTGGTGTAGTTGGATCAGTATTTTTGGTTTATCATTTCCAGTTAAATCTCAGCAATTTTATGACAAAAAAACGGCCCTGGCACTCAATCCTTTGGGTTCAGCTTGGTAGAGAGCTATGCGCCTATATATCTCAAAATGATTTTTTCCCCTTTATATGAGAGAGAACGTCTTTTGGAAATTGTAAAATTATTTGACGAGGTTCAGGTCTGAAAGTATGAAATGTCTTAAGGGTGTAATGGTGGTTCCACATGACTCAAGTTTATTGATGCTTTGAGGTTATCAGCAACATCAACATCTTGATGCCAACTCTCATATATTCTGTAGTATTTTTGTTGAGGTCCTATGGATGTTTCTTTTTTGTTTTGGAAGAATATATTCTAATTTATTTACAAGGAGTTGTTAGAAAAGTTGCTCTTGGGGTACTACCCCGATTTGTTCTTGGCATGGAAGCCAGATTTGGAAACGAATCAGTGTCTGTTGGGCTTCATCTTGGTAGAGGAAAGGTGCACTGGATTTTTGTTGCATCGGCTCACAGATGATTGTTCTATTTTTGGGGTCCATTTCTTACACTGTGGAGAAAGAGTTGTTAGTGTTTTAGAATTATGCCTTGGGTTTTGTAAATTGATTTTTTCCCCTTTCTAAAATGTCGGGAGACTGAAATACTAGTGCATTTGAAAATTATTTTGTTTTTAGTTTTTAAAAATGATTATGAGAATTGTTTTAAAAATATATATTTTTTCAAAATGTATTAAAACATAAAATTCACTTGGCAGGTTGTTTTGAAAAAGAAAAAAAAAAGAGGTTGTTTTAAAAATAAAAAAATGAAAATTATCAAATGGGTCAACATACTTGGGTTGAACACGGGTCAATGGGGCCAGAACCACGGATCTTCCACCTCAGATGGGTTTTTTGGTTAGCCAAGGGGTGGGTGAAGGGTGTGCCTTTCATGAGCGATTCATTTGGTGGTGATGGTTTCTTTCGATGGTGGTCGGATCGAAGTTATTTTTCTATCGGACAGTGTGACTTTGCGATTACTTCTGGGCAAAATTGACCATTGATGACGATGGGGGAGACTGTTTCGTTGTTGGAGGTTTGACGCTTCTTTTTGGATCGACTCTGTCCGATTTGATGGCCAGACGTCAAAGGTGTAAACGATATTGTTGTGTTGCATGAGTTAGAGGGAAAGAGAGAGATATGAGTTATTTACGAAAATGCCATGCTTAAGTGAAAACAATATCCTGGTGGGCACTCAAAATTCTCCAAAACTAGGATCGATCTTCCCGAAATAGTTTTGATTTTTAAAAATAAAACCAGATTTCCGTTTCGCAAAACAAAATATAAGAAAAACAATCACCAAATGAAATTTCAAACCCATTAATGTTTTCAAAAATAAAAAAACAGTTTTTAATACCGTAATTAAAAACGAATAAAATAAAGAGCCAAACGTTTTTTTTTTTAATAACAAAGCAAACGGTAGGTGGCAATGGTCCGCCGTTTGTTGTTCTTGGGCCTGGCCGAAGTCTATTGCCAAGAAAAAGACTAGAAAAGGGAAAAAGAAAGCAAACGGTCTTATTAATTTGAAGTTCAAAATAGTTTCCTAATGCCGTTCGTAGACCTCGAATTTGAAATTGAGTTTATTTTAACGGAAAACATCGCCTCAAAAATTTCAAAATCCCTCTAACGGCCGTCTCCGTCCTGTTCAATTCACTGTTATAGGTGAATATTATTTTCAGTACTCTTCGATGTAAACAATCTCCATCGTTTAATCAGATCCACGATGGTTACTCGCGGTAAGGATTTTGTTTTCAATTTGCATATTGTAGGTGATTCTCGATTTCTTTGTTTTGGAGTTTTTTGGTTTGTTGTTCTGTGTTTCTGAAATTTTTTCATAGTAATTGTTGATTGAAAAGTAGTGGAAATTATATGGCAAGCTAATCGGGTCTCAGGCATCTCAAGAAAACCTAATGAGCTTGCGGATTTGTTATTGATTTGAATTTGATGGTTTGTGTGAAGCTGGCTCGACGTTTTATGGACTTGTCAGTTATCACCCTGTGTTTTTAGATAAAGAAGGATCTGATTTGAGAAGTCAAAGGAGAGGAAGATGAGCGGGGCTCGATTGTGTGCATTATTGGGAGAATTAGGGTATGAAGGGGCAGAGGCATTGGATGCGGACAGCTTTGAGTGGCCTTTCCAGTACGACGACGCGCGTCCCATCCTTGAATGGATCTGCTCCAGCCTTCGTCCCTCAAATATCCTCTCTCTCTCTCAGAGCTCTCCCAGTTAAGTCTCTCTTGTCTTTCTCTGAATATTTGGTTTATGTTTGGCTCACGGGCAATTAAACTTGATGGGAGGGAAACAGGAATTTGTGCTTTCTTTTTCGGTTTCTTTTTCAAACATAAAAAATGGCCTTCTGAAAGGAACTAAAATTATGCTTCTGTTCTTGTCGCTGGAAACTGAACTTACTGCTTTAAACTAAAACGACGGATTGTTGAATAGGATACTTGTACTGTACTACATGGCTATGTTTGTCTTATATTGTCAATATTTATTCGAGAATGGTGTTTATATGTTTGTGAATAATTTTTCCTTTTCCTTTGACATTATCCTAATATGAATGCATTGGTTAATAACTAGCTAGTGATTCTTTTGTATGTGTTGTTAAGGTATGAGCAATTTCTCGGGGAAGGGAAGTTATTGGAGGTATAATTCTTGTGCACATTCTTTTCATATATATCTTTTTTTACTTTGATTTACCAGTTCTTTGAAACGGTACTCTCCTGTTGATAAGAAATATACTCAGTGACATGGCAACGAGATCTGAAATCTCGGAACAATATATTAAAGCTTTACATCAAGTCTTGTTAATCTAGAGGATGATATTTTTATTTTAACTAAATTAGCTGGCCTGATGGTTGATGAAGATTGAGTTGGGCAAAACCCTTTTGCAGCTGGTAAAGATAGAAATTCAACTGATGAGAGAAGAAAGATAAATCGAGGGATGGAACAGGAAAAAAGCTTCTGTTGCGAATAAAGTGAAAAACAATCCCATATTCCCATACGAGACAACACAAGATTATAGTCGGTTGCCTAGTTGTCATTTGCATAACTATAATTCTCGAAAGCAATGCAATATTGAGAAGATTTGAAAGTTATAGTTTGTATCATGCTCTTTTATTTAATTGTGATAAAAGCCACTCTATCTAAGGGCCAAGGATAGGGCATTCGGTAGTTTGTTGAACCATTTAGATAATGCTTTATAATGTATTAATCATCTGTGGCTATGATGTGCAGTATTTTCCAAAACAAATAGTCTGTATAAATAACGCGTGAATTTATTTCTCCACAGGGAGAAGATCTGGACTTTGCTTATGATAGCATTTCAGCCTTCTCTACCAGGAGAGACAATCAGGAGGCAGTTTTTTGAGCTGAAGAAGGTTTAAAAGATATAAGGTAAAGTATAAATTAAGCAAATTGGAGCGTATCCATCATGTTTCTAAACTATAAGTAGTGAAACTTTAACAAGATTGCATTTATGAGCTAAGTTTGATGATTTCAAGTATGATTGTCTATATGACATTATTGAGATATTTTAAGTTGATCTTAGCACACCTGCCTTTGATGCAAGTGGTAGGAGAGTCAGGAGTGGGGCGGCCAAGAATTGAGTGGAGGCAGTGTTCTATTCTCCTTTTATGGAAGGCATTCTCAGTAAATTTTAGGGTTTTGTAGATCAAGCATTGTTTGAAGTTCATCATTAAGTGGAATAATTTATTACTTATTGGCTGCAGTGTAAGATTTAGTAGTAGTCAGTGGCTGTAACAATGGTTTGCTGCTTGGTTGCATGTGTCTCTGTAAGCATAAGATTCTTTTTGGCTAATGATGGAGCCATGCTCTACACTATCTTAATGATTTATATGTGTTTTAGAGATGCTACGTTGGCATATAATGCTGAAGCTTTAGAGCTTCAAAGAGAGCTCAGGCATTTGCAGTCACAATTTGACATGCTCACAGGCCAGGCTTCAGCTTTAGTCCAAGGGAGAAGGGCTCGAGTTGCCGCAACATCCACTGTCAATGGACACCTTACAACTATTGATGATAGCATTTCGACAAGAAATTTACAGGTACACAAGTTAATGAAATGACAAAATATCTTTTAATAGCTTTTATTCTCAAGTTTTATTCTATACAAACAGGCCATATGTGTAACATTACTAAATGTTCTTGAATATATGCTTTGTGTTTTGTACAAATGGAAGCATATTCATACTCATAATCATATATTAAGAAATGGAAGCAATGTCTAGTAAGGTTAGCATGTCCTGTTCTTATTTTCCTTTACTTCCATTTCTTTTCCATTTTTACTCCTTTCATCTTTTGATAAATAATCTTCCTTGTCTTTGAATTGAAGGAAGTTATATTTTCAAATAGGAGATAGAGGAAAAAAAAGGAGGAACGAGAAATGGACTGAGATACTTATGAAATCTTACATAGATATGTATCAGTATGCATTAAAGTTGCAAATGTTTGTCCAACCTCATAGAAATATATATGCAAATTGTTTGGAGGAAAATTTGGCTTCTTCCTTTTTCCTGTCTAAGAATTATATTCACAAAGAATCTTTTCTTTGGCCTTAGTGTAGTTTTGCATACGTCTTTGTGTGCTTAGTCTATTAAGTTGCAACATCGGCAATATTTATGTACTTTTTATACTTGTTTACGCACCATGGTGTCAAGGTTTCTATTCTGAATTTCTTTAGTGTCGTTGAAAGTGGGTTTCATAGTGCTTCCTCAATTCTGACGCATCCATTTCTTTCCCTATGAAACCTCTCATGGCAACTTGATTGGTTCTTGACTTTTGAATTTTTTTATTCTAACAGATGAATGAAGTTCTTGGAAGGATTGGTTCTACAGCACAGGAGTTGGCCCATTATCATTCTGGGGATGGTATGGGTATCTTTTCGCTTTGTGTTTCTATTGTTGGCTATTCGAAACAAAAATTTTAAGAACACTTGAAGTTGAGGCTTTATTTTTTTATTTTCCTTGAAAACTATGAAAGTGAGAAGATCTCCTTTCCCAACCATAATAGTTCTTGCTTAATCATTGTTGAGGATGATCAGAAATCAGACTCAGTATTTATAAATTTTAACTCATTATTTGATTAGTGGGACGTATGTATTTGAGTTACAATTTTGAAGCTGATCAAGCTGAATTTAATACAGTTACTACTTTCACTTGTATTTGGTAGCATTTAACTTCAAATTATACCCGTTTTTAAATAGTGGAGTGGAACTTAAAATTATAATTATTCACTAAAGCTGGCCATGTATACTGATCAAGGTTTAGCACTTCAATTTATTTATTTATTCCTTTTTCTGTAGAGAAACGGAGAAACCCTTTAAATTCTCTTTTACAAAATAGATGTTTCTTTTACAGTTATATGTGATTCTGGTGGCAATCAACATGTCAAATAAGTGATGGTGATCCATCTTGACCCATGAAAAATAACAACAGCAGCTGGTTACTTGTGTGTATTGTTTCATGCTTCTTATGTCCTGATGGATTATTGACATATTTAAATGCAGAGGAGGGCATCCACTTGTCTTACTCTGACTTCCATTCGTACGTACTTGGGGATTCATCTTGTATAACAGAGCTTAACCAGTGGTTTACTAAGCAATTGGGCATGGTATGTAGAAAAGGAACTGATTATTTTTGTTTTACAAAGTTTATAGGACCTTCAAAGCAATTATATGTCTATCAAGGCACTGGCAGAACCTGAATTTGCAGAAACTTGAGTTCAAGAACACTCATTTGTATACCTTGAATGTAACATGCTTTTGTGGATATATATCATTTATTTTGGATATGCATTATTTTAAAGGAGTCCAAGTGGAAGCGATTTATGCAAATATGATAATATTGTACTATAGGGCCTTTTTCAGTGCAGCTAATGATGTTTTAGCAAAATTAGATCTGCAACATAATGTTATAGATACCATGGCATAGCTATCTTCCTAGCCTAATAGCTACGAGAGAACCATATTTGGTCTACTATTTTGTTGAGGTGAGTAATTTTTGAGCAGCTCAATATGTATTGGGTGATTTGAATGTAGTGGGCTTTATTTTTCTGAGTATTAATTTTTTATATATGTTATTTTAAATAGGGTCCTTTCCGCTTTGTTTCTGAGGAGGGAAAGCCTAAATGTTCATGGGTGAGTCTTGATGACACTTCAAATATTATTGTGCAAGGTATCGTTTGTTATTGCTCGTATAGAATCTATAGATTGACTCCATACTCTTTTTCTTGCTATATGATAGAGTTTGTCAATATGAATACCTGATTATCTGTTTGTTTTGTCTTGTTTGCATCTGAGTTTGAATGAAGATTTGCATGTGTTTGAGCATGCTGCCATACTTTCTAGTTTCTATTCTAGAGTTAGTGCTGAGAATAAGCTAAAAAAATCTTGGGCTCAGCCTTGAGTAGATCTTGATTTGCTTTGTTTACATATGTTGATGAGCCAATCCATTCCCATGTTATGGTTGAGCATGGTATAACAAACAAGCATTGTTCGAATATACTCAATCTCGGCTTGATTTACTTTCTAAATGGCTCATCCCGTTAATAGAAATTCGTAAAGTAGCAGCACTGAGGGAAATTTATGAGGTTCAAATTTATGCCCATTTTTTTATGTTGGAGAAATGTACATTGAAACTAGGTTTTTTTAACGAGTGTTGTTTATTTAGCTCTCATTTGATTTTCTTAAGGGTATTTGTCTCTTTTTTTGGGTTTGTTATTTAAGTTATTATTACTTCTAGGATTAGACTAATAGAGTGTACTTGATTAATTGATTACCATGCTTTTAATTTAATGCATTTTGAATGACAGCATTATAACATTGGTTGGTTTTTCTATCTTGTGCTAAATCATTGGATTGCTGGTTTGATTTGTAGTTGGAATTGTAACTCTATTAGTCTCTCCTTGATACAAAGAAGAGCGGAGTTTATCTATCTATAATGTATAAAAGCAATTCTTTCCCCTTGTCATATCAAAAGCATGCCTGATTGCCAGGTAGCTTGCTGATGTAAAATTCTGATGTTCGCCTCTGTTTGATAGTAAGTCGTAAAATTTAAATGAGGATGAAGGTAAATAAACATTCTATTTTAATGAAAAAACTTTAATTGAAAAAAAATTCGTTTTTTATCAGTTTTTTCAGCTACTTACCTGTCTGTCAATCTTATGGTGTTGATTTCAATTCAAATATAGTTGTGATGTAATCCTACTTCAACTGAGATTGAAAATTTTGCCCGTCGTTCTTGTAGATGTAAATCCCTATGTCTGTTTCTCTTGTTTGCTCTTTATGTTTATTCACTTATCTATGTTTCACAACACTTTGATACATACGTGTTTGCATTTTTGGACTGTAATAGACGCCATGTGTTTCTCGAGAGTGAGGAAATTTGAAATGTGTTTCCCGTCTTCCCTTTTGTAGCAGATTTAGAGAAGTCACATCAGCAACGTGTATATCAGAGTTGCAACGGTTGCGCTCTATGTATGTATTTGTTTGTATTTTTGCAAAATAATTCTATTTGTTTTGGTTCGATGCATGTTTTTATCCTAAAATTTTCCCATCATTTTCTTTTTTATTTGAGTCTGCCAGTCACCAGAGATTAGCTTGAATGATAAAGTTTTAAATTTTGCATGCAGCAGCTCAATTTTTCAAGAATAGATTTGGATATTTATGTCAATAGATATAAACATTAGTTGACGTATATTAATGGATAACAGAGATAGAGTGGTCATTCAGTTGTTATTGTGATGCACTTCCATTACAAAGCTTCTGTCTTGGGTTGCCTATAAAAAGCAGCTGGCACCAGAGGGAAAAGTTTGAAAGGATGTTTGTTTGCATTTCCAATTAGTATTTAAAGCATTTGTGCTACGAGTTTTATTTATAATCTGTTCTCCCTTCCAGTTCCTTCTCTTTTCCTCATCATTGCCCCCATGCAAACACGCAAGACCCCCAAGTCTGGCGCTACAACCCCGACATGATGTGATTCATCTAATAAGAAATTACATTTTATATTGTCATTTATTAGACTTAATTTCTGCTGCAAAATTTTGTTTATCCAAAAAATTTAATTGTCACTGGAAGTTTTTTTTCATTGGGAGGGGGGTTAGAACAAGTTGGAGGCAGTGGTTTATTTTTCGTTTTCTTCGGTTTCACGTTTTTCTTATTGGCTCTTGATAATTGCATCTGGATGCTGTTCGATATAGTTTGAAACTTTTCTTTGCACATACAAGGGACAGCATCTTAAGCAGGTTACCCTTGCTTGTGAATATGAATTTTGGTCAATATGTTTTTGCTTCCAAGAGATTCTTTGGTGAATATGAATTTCTTATGTTTGTAAGGTTTTTAACCTATTTGACAGATTTGGGACAAGTGAGAGGCAGTGGGTTGAAGCCCAGGTTGAGAATGCTAAACAGCAAGCTATTATCATGGCACTTAAATCACAGATAACATCAGATGAAGCACACATTCATCTTGATCTTCATTCCCTTAGGTAATGAGATTCAAATCCTACTGGTCAATTCATCATTTTTAGCTGTAAACTCTTTATTTTTAGGAACCTTATCAATCATAAGTGAATTTTTTTGTTTGTGCTCAAGTAGTGTACACATGAATTGTGAAATCTCATAATAATGTGTTCGCTTTGATCGTTACCAATTACAAGATTAATTTATTTTGTTCATGAGCAGAAGAAAGCATTCAGAATTGGTTGGAGAGCTTGCAAATCTTTATCACAAAGAGGAGAAGTTGTTGTCTGAGGTTGTATTTCATATCTATTCCTTTTGTTTTTACAAGCTTCCCAATGTAAAGATTTACTTTATTATCGAAGAAAAGGTTTGTCCATATTAGTAAAAGGAGTTTCGCTCGGAAGCTTGGGCCTGTGCGTGAAAGGGTGCGCTTGACAAGTGTTGTGGAAGTTAGTTTGTTTTTCAAAATCTTAGAATAATTATAGGGATGAAGAATCTAGAATTGGATGAGCGTTTTCAGATGGAATAGAGTCTCACCTAGAAGGGAAGTCATTGAATTGTACGCGCTAGATGTTTACCTTTCTTTTCATCAGTAATCATCATGAAGGATGGTATTAGAAATAAGTGGGGGGAAAAGATGAAAGATCCTGAATGCAAATTAATTGAAGTCTTGATGAACCCTAATAATTAGAGCATCATATAGTTTATTTAGGAAAGAAGTTCCGAATCTTGGAAATTCACATGGAAAACCTTGGTTTGTTAAATTGAGAGAGAGAGAGACATAGGGCTGGGATGAATCAGTGTTGGATTGTTTGGCATGATAATTGTTGTCTTACTGCCTCTTAGCTTACCAGGCAATATGGAGCTAAGGTAAACAGACATTCATAAAAGCAATCTAATTTTTGTCAAGTTCAAGATGGTCTGGTGATTTAGTTGTGATTTGGTCAGTGACGAGTACAGAGGCTATCATTCAAAGGAGAGGTGTTTGGTTGCACTGGTTCTGGTGATGCTTGGAAGTTACAATGATGATGATGGTCGTGCTAAGTTGGTGTTATATACTGTGTGATGGCAGCATAGTTGGTTGTTTGGTAGATTAAATTTAATGTGTAGAAGCATTGAGATCTTAGTTGAAAAAAAGTGCTGCTGTATGACTGTTCGAAGATAGAGCTTGAATGGTGGTCACTAGAGGTGGGATAGTCGCTATAGGTATAAAGTCACTCAAACTTGTGAGAATAATATATTTTGAAGTTTCTTCTCATGGTATCTATCCTCTAATACTTTTTCTGTCTTTGCAGACTATCCCAGATCTTTGTTGGGAGTTGGCTCAACTTCAAGACACGTATATTTTGCAACGTACTTGAGTGGTAGCTTTCCATTCAGAGGACAGTTGCAGGAAGTAAAGACTTTACCATTTTATGGTTCTGATTGTTTTTGACACAAGGTTAACATTGTTTTAATTTGTGAATTTGTAGGTGATTATGATTTAAAGGTCATGCGTCGGGAACACTATATAAATCGACAAAAAGTGGTATGCAAGTTTGATGATTCTAATAAGATGTTAATGAAACGGGAAACCGTATGGTTTTTGCACTTTAGACTGATAGAGAAGTAGAATAAATGTTCTTCAGGTGGTCAGCTTTTAAAATTCAAAAACTTCATTTCAGAGTGCTGACACAGTGACACTCAATTGTTGTTCAAAACAATGTATTTAGGAAGGAAAAGGTCACAAAAGTGTTAAAATTCATAATTGTTCTAAATTATGTAGATGAGTGTTTTTTTTTGGGTCGTTTTTCTTTATTAGGTAGCTTTGGACTTGTTGACTCCCTCGAGGTAACTCAATATTTTCTATTGTTTTTTTTTGAAAAGAACACAGATTCATTAAGAAGAAATTAGGAGACAGTCAGCCTCAATTACAGAAAGAAGAAATCTGGGACATTCCCCAGTCCACACACTTGAGTGTAAACAAACTACATCATGTTTAGCTAAAGCATCAGCAACTTGGTTCCCTTCCCTTCTGACATGCAAACATTTTACTGAAGAGAAATTTCTCATAGCTTGCTTAGCATTTGCAATACATAACCCAGCTTCAGATAGATCACTTTCATCACTATTTATTGCATTGATAACCAGTTTTGAGTCACCTTCCAATATAAAGGATCCAAGGTCCAAGGAAGAGGCAAAACGCAGGGCCTCTTTTGCCGCCACACTTTCTGCAAACAATGGAGTCATAACAGATGAGAAGTATAAAGATTGAGAAGCTATAAAATCACCTCCCTCATTTCTAGCAATTAGTGTAGGTAATAGAAAACAGTAACCAAACAACAAGAATCTCAATATCAACTAACTCTCCTTCAATCTGTATATCAGATCTAGGGTTTCCAGGTTTTGCATTAAAAGAACAACAAAAACAGAGAGTGCACCATATAAACGGCACACCAAATAAGATTCAGACAATAATACAAACTGACTAAAATACCCTTCACAGAAAGGGCAAATAAGGAAACTAAAACATATATAAATTAAACATAGTTTGACTAAAAATGCAAGACACGCTAACACCCTTCCTGTCTTGCATTCTTGATGTACTCCCTTTTTTGCTTCCTTGAAACTACTCCCAGAAGTGTCCTCAGATAACAAAACTTATCCCTTGGCAAAGCCTTGGTAAAAATATCTGCCCACTGATCTTCACTTCTAATAAATTCCAGCTTGACCATTTCATCTTGCACAGCATCCCTAATAAATTGATATTTGATAGAAATGTGTTTAGTAAGGTCATGATCAACAACATTCTTTGCTATAGCAATTGCAGACTTACTATCACACATGAGCTCAGTTGGACCCTGCTCCACAATTTCTAGCTCCTGTAACACTTTTCTAATCCAAACAGCCTGAGCTGCTGCCTTGGACGCAGCAACATATTTTGCCTCTGCAGATGACAGTGCCACACTCTTTTGTTTCTTAGCAGCCCACGTACATACTCCAGTTCCAAGACTAAACACAAAACCAGATGTACTCTTCATGTCATCAAGACATCCAGCCCAATCACTATCACAATATCCTCTTAGTTTTACAGGACTTCCAGCTGCATACCAAATACCATACTCCATGGTTCCTTGCAAGTACCTTAAGACTCTCTTAGCTGTACCAAGATGAATCTTGCTGGGACTTTGCATGTACCTGGATAACAAACTAGCTGCAAACATCACGTCTGGTCGAGTGGTAGTCACATACAATAAACTCCCAACTAGACTCCTATACATTCCACTATTCCAGCATCCACCTTCTCAGAGTCATCATCTTTGTATAATTTTTCATTTACAATCAGAGGAATAGCTACGGCATTGCAGTCTAACATATCATGTTTCTCCAGAATAGATTTCACATAAGCAGTTTGAGATAGGAAAATACCTTCAGAAGATTGATCCACTTCTATCCCTAAGAAGTATTTTAGCATGCCCAAATCATTCATCTCGTACATATTCTTCATGTTGCATTTGAACTCCTGAATCAGTTTGTCACTATTTCCTGTAATAACCAGATCATCGACATAAATGGAGACAATCAAAATAGCACCTTCTTCCTTGAGAGTATACAACGTACCCTCACTTCTACTCCTCTTAAGGCCTTTTGTAAGAAAGAATTTATCCACCTCTGAGTACCATGCTCTTGGTGACTGTTTAAGACCATAAAGGGCCTTTTTAAGTTTATAGACTTTATCTTCCCCCCCAGTCACCAAGAACCCCTCAGGTTGAGCTACATAGACCTCCTCTTGTAATTTTCCATTCAAAAAAGCGGACTTAACATCTAGTTGATGAACTGACCATTTATTTTGAGCTGCCAAAGAGAGAACTAGACGCACAGTTTCGAGTCTAGCCACAGGAGCAAAGGTCTCCTGAAAATCCACACCGGGCCTTTGTGTAAATCCTCTAGCCACGAGCCGTGCTTTGTGTTTATGCACACTGCCATCAGGATTCAATTTAAGCTTGTACACCCACTTCACGCCCACAACAACCCTGTCAGGAGGCTTGTCTACCAATTCCCAGGTCTCATTTTTCTTAATAACATTAACTTCCTCCTGCATGGCCATACACCATAAGGGATCAGATTTGGCGACAGAATAGGACTCTGGTTCTCTAACTGCCAAATTACAAACTGCATAAATATCAGAGAGGCTGCGCAAAGTTTCTGGGGGGCCATCAGAGTCACTGTTTGCATCAGGGGAAGCTACTTCGGGCGGAATTTCAGGAGGCACAGACAGATTCATTTGCTGGTCAGGAATAATCTCGGCAAGAGCTATGGGATCACTTTCAGTATCATATAAAGAGAAACCTACTCCACTTACTGGCAGATTTTCAGACAAGGTATCCGCACTAGCAGATTCATCAAACACCACATCCCTACTAATCACCAATTTTTCAGTTTCCAGATCAATCAAGCGGTAGGTTTAGACTGAGTACTATAACCAACAAAGATACACTTGCGACTCTTGTCATCTAACTTTGTTCTCTTCTCAGATGGTACATGCGCATAACACACACTGCCGAACACTCTCAAGTGAGAAACGGAAGCTTTTATTCCTGACCAAGCCTCACATGGAGTCATGTTTGGGACTGCTTTGGTAGGACAGAGGTTCAAGATGTACACGGCTGTATTGACAGCCTCGGCCCAATATTTCTTGGAAAGATTCTTCTCAGACAACATAGCCCTAGACATCTCCATGATTGTGCGATTTTTTCTCTCAGCAACACCGTTCCGCTGGGGACTAAAACTAGCAGTGAGTTGCCGTGCAATGCCTTCTTTTTCACAAAATTGGTCAAACAAAGTAGAGGTGTATTCCCCCCCCCCTCTATCACTCCTTAGTTTTTTGATAGACTTGCCACTCTCCTTCTCAACCATCGCTTTGAAAGTTTGAAAAACAGAGAAAGTATTGGACTTTTCTTTGAGAAAATAAACCCAAATTTTCCTTGTGAAGTCATCGATAAAGGTACAAAAATACTTGCAATGATTTTGAGTAGGAACAGCCATAGGGCCACATAGGTCTGAATGAATGAGGTCTAATGGCTCAGTTGCTCTCCAAGTGGCCTGCTTGGGAAATGGAACTCTATGCTGCTTGCCCATGAGACACCCTTCACAAACTTGTCCGAGCTCATGGAGCTGAGGGAGACCAAGAACTAATTCCTTCTGCTGGAGAAGTTGGAGATCAGTAGTATTTAAATGACAAAAACGCCGATGCCATAATTTTGTAATGTCACAACTTGCAACTTCAGCCTTCATAGCCAGAACTTCTTTCTCCTTAAAATCCAACAAGAAGTTTCGGTGATCCTGCATAGGAACCAGCAATAATTCTTTATGTTCATTATCCTTATCATAGACAATGCAACCAGAACCTTGAAATACTAAGTTATAGCCATGCTCGACCATTTGACCAACACTAGGCCTCGTCATCGGGCCGGGCCGGGCTGGCCCAAAAAAATAGGCCCAGGCCCGGCCTTGGCCCAAGCCCGAGAGCCTTCTTTCGGGCTTCGGGCCGGGCCTAAGAGAATTTGATAAGCCCAAGCCCGGCCTTGGCCCAAGGAATTCGGGCCAAAAGTCGGGCTTGGCCCAATGGGCTCGGGCCTAAATATTAAATTAATATATATACACACACACACATACATAAATACACACACATGAATACATATATACACACATAAATATATCTATACAATATATATATGTACACATAAATATATCTATACATATTTTATATATAGACACGCACACATATAGATATATGTATATATATATATATTTATATGTATATGTGTATGTACATATATATATATACATATAAATATATGTGTGTGTGTGTGTGACAGTGTGCATGTTACACTGTCACACACACACCTATAGATATATATATATATTTATATGTATTGTATAGATATATTTATGTATGTATATATATATATATTTATATGTGTATGTACATATATATATATATACACATATAAATATATATATATATATGTGTGTGTGTGTGCAGTGTGCATGTAACATGCACACTGTCACACACACTTATAGATATATATATATATATATATTTATATGTATGTATAGATATATTTATGTATGTATATATATATATATATATTGTGTATTATAGTTTTCGGGCTCGGGCTCGGGCCGGCCCAAATGATCGGGCTTCGGGCCGGGCTCGGCCCCAGAAATGGAGCCCAGGCCCGCCCGAAGCCTAGGTCGGGCTGCCCAAACCCGAGGTCCCTTCGGGCCCGGGCCGGGCTTTGGCCCGTGGGCTCGGGCCGGCCCAGGGCCCACGGGCCATTTGAAGAGGCCTAACCAACACTGAGGAGGTTACTGCTCAGTGCTGGAACATACAGAACATTGGAGATATACTTAATACCATCAGCAACAGTGTGTATCTTGACTCTGCCCCGCCCTTGGGATTTAACAATTTTCCCATCACCAAGACGAATATTGATAGGAACACAAGCCTGAATTGACTCAAACAGAGCGGCATGCCCGGACATGTGGTTGGTGCAACCACTATCAAGATACCAAACGGTAGTAGTAGGAAGAGAAGAAGTCTGGGCAGCATAAAATAGATTTTCCTCCGGAGGATCAACTGGACTAAACTCAGCCAGATTAGCTTTATTTTCAAGTTTTAAACGACAATATCTCTGTATGTGGCCAAACCGTTTACAGTGGTGACACTGAGGTTTGTTTTTATTCCAACAATCTGAAGCCAAATGGCCTACCCTTTTACATAGATCACATTGCTTACTAGAACCAGATCCAGAGTTGGAAGAACTACCTTTCCAGTTGGAAGAAGAGCCTTCTGTCCGCCCCCGACCATCATTAAAGGTCAATTTTGCCTGGAAGGCAGACTCGATAGCGTGAGTATGATCAGCACGACGAAGCCTTCGATGTTCATGAGCCTCAAGAGAGCCCACAAGCTCTTCAGGCTTCAAAAGGGTGAGATCCTTGGATTCCTCTATCGCCGTCACCACTACGTCAAACCGCTCCGGAAGACTGATAAGAATTTTTTGCACCACTGTTTGGTCAGTAACAACCTCTCCCAAAGTGCGAATATGATATACCACAGTAATCATCTTGGTGTAGAAATCCTTCACCAGATCGACCTCTTGCATTCGGAGATTCTCGAACTCACGTCGCAGATTTTGAAGCTTAATGACCACAGTTTTCCCATCCCCTTCAAATTCAGTAGCAATCACATCCCAAGCCTCCTTGGCAAGAGAAGCCCTAATGATGCGTGGAAAAATAGTAACTCCGACCCCATTTTGCAAGCGAGACAGAGCTTTAGCATTCTGTAAGCGATTTGTTTCAAGAACTTTGAGAGCTGCACTAGGCAAGGCAGTGTCATCAACAGGTTCTGTATATCCTTGAACAACAATGGTCCACAACCCTTCTGACATCAGAAAAGTCCTCATTTTTACCTTCCACGAAGTGTAGTCCTCACCGTTGAAGACGGGAATCAGAGACCTATCACTTGAGGTAGCCATGAATGCACGATATATCTTGACACTGGCAGAGATCGCTGCTCCGATACCACTGTAGGTAATAGAAAACAGTAACCAAACAACAAGAATCTCAATATCAACTAACTCTCCTTCAATCTGTATATCAGATCTAGGGTTTCCAGGTTTTGCATTAAAAAAACAACAAAAACAGAGAGTGCACCATATAAACGGCACACCAAATAAGATTCAGACAATAATACAAACTGACTAAAATACCCTTCACAGAAAGGGCAAATAAGGAAACTAAAACATATATAAATTAAACATAGTTTGACTAAAAATGCAAGACACGCTAACAATTAGGCCCACACCCACATTGTCTCCACGAATTGCCGCATCAAAGTTGATTTTGATATTTAGCCGAGGGGGAGGGCTCCACCTAGCTGGAGGACCATGGTCGTGGTTAGACACTTGAGAATGCACTTGTTGGGCCTCTCTAAATTCAGCTAAGAAAGTGATGATTTTCCTGCCAATTACCCATGGCGTATCAAATGAGTTGTTATGCAGGATGTTATTTCTTGCACACCATGCAAACCAAAGACTCACAAACAGTTTTTTCAAAGCCTCCCTAGTGAACTTGTGAGTTAATCCACCTAACCATTGAATAACCGAAGACCCTCCCAGAAAACTTGGCAAAGTGGGGAGATCAACTATTCTAAATAGCTGATGAATCCAACGACATTCTGTTAGTAGATGGGTTACTGAATCAGAGATTTGACCACATAGTAAGCAACCGGGATTAGTATTTGTGAATTGCATTCGGGGATGAGAGAATGTGGGGAGAAACTCATTGCAAAATCGCCACGAGAAAGCCTTGATTTTAGGAGGAGCATCAATAGACCATACTGCCTTCCATAACCCTGAAATGGAAGCTGAACTCGGCTCAGGCACATTCAAAGAGAATTGGTTCCATTGTTCAAAAGCCTTGTATCCACTTTTGACGGAATACATGCCATTAGCTTCAAAATACCACCGACGAACATCTTTTGCCAAAATATCTCCTAAGGGGATTTGTAGGATAGCTTCAACATCTATGGGAAGGAAGATTTCTCTCAGAAAGGTGGCATTCCAGCAACAATTCTGCACGTCAATGAGATTATTAACCCTCAAGTGATCTAGCCTTGGATTAATCGGAGTTACCAGTTTGAGATCCCACAGTCTTGGGATCCAATTATCATACCACACAGAGATGTCATGCCCACTTCCCACACGCCAAATCAGTCCCCTCTCTATAACTTGGCGACCTGCGATAATGCTTCTCCAGGACAAGGAAGGATTATATCCCACACATGCTTGCATGAAATCACAGTTAGAAAAATACTTTGATTTAAGCACCTTATAACACAAGGAATTTTCATTCTGCATTAACCGCCAACCTTGCTTTGCTAATAAGGCTAAGTTGAAGGAGTCGAAGTATCGAAATCCCATACACCCAGCAGATTTTGCGTGCACATTGATTTCCATTTCAACCAGCAAATCCCTTTGTCCCCTTTGTTCTTCCACCAAAACTTATTCAAAGCCACCATAAGCTCTTCGAAAAAGGACTTTGGGAGTCGGAAGACACTCATGGCATATGTTGGAATAGCCTGAATCACTGCCTTAATCAGAACCTCCTTGCCCGATTGAGAGAGAAATTTCTCCTTCCACCCGGAAATGCGTTTAATAATCCTCTCCTTCAAGTGGTTGAAAGACCTCTTCTTATCTCGCCCAATCATTGCCGGTAGGCCAAGATACCTCTCTGGACTAGTCATATGCCGAACACCTAACTTATTGGATATAACTTCTTTATCAACAGCTTTTGTATTAAAACTGAAATAAGCGCCCGACTTGTCGAAATTAATCCTTTGACCTGAGGCCTTTTCATAAACATAGAGGAGCTCTTGGACAGTGGTACACTCCTGCAAAGAAGCTTTGCAAAATAATAAACTGTCATCTGCAAAAAATAAGTGTGTTACCTTGGGGCCTCTTTTTGTTGTGTGCTGAAGGATTCTCTGTCCTCCTTGAATATTTTCTATTGTTAACATGTGAAACGGTGGCAATTTGTGCAGGCAGTCTGGCACTTTCGGTGTTGGTCCCATCATTAACAGTTCTTTAAAATTAGACCGACCAATGAATGTGTTCACTGGACCTTAATAATGTTCAACCAGATCGACTCCCAGTCAACATTATTAAAACCGGACCGGTTCGACCAGTTCCGGTCATCTCTCCAGTCCGGTCCGGGACCTGTGAACCGGTGGATATTCCAATAGGTCATTTTTCATGGAACCGGCCGGTTCAAACCATTTCGGTTCGTTTACATAAGTTAAAAATATTTTTTAAAACTTGTTTTTGGTGGGATTCGAACTAGTGACCTCTAAGTGTTAAGACATGACTACAATAACTAAACTATAAGTTTTTTATGACTAATATTGTACATTTATTGAATATATAGTGTTTTTAAATGTTTAAACACATATTATAATGTATACAATGCAAAAATATATATTATTTTGTCAAATGTATATGTATTTCTATATTATTATGAGTATTATTTTAAATATATATATAATAATTAATAATAATAATATTGAACCCGGTTCGAACCACGGTTGAATCCCGGTTAAACCATTGAACCAAAGATTTTTCCGGTTCGATCACCGGTTTGTTTTTCAAAACCTTGCTCCCAATAGATCGGTTCATGTAATATGAAACTAAATTATTGAAAATGGCTCTGGTGTTTGCCATGGAGGTTGAAAAAGATTTTTTTATTGAAAATTTCTCTGCTCATAACAGGTAGTACCAATTTGGATTTTTGACATGTGTAGAATTTCGAGGCAATGGCCAATCTTTTATTAATTACTATTCTGAATGTTAGCATTAGTGGAAAGCGCAATTTGCGCCACTAGTACTTCTATAGATCTATTAGTGCTTTGGTTCTCACAATTTATTGTATTTCTGCAGTTCATAAATCATCTAGTCTCACATCTTGTGAGGCATCAGCTCTTAAAAATGGCTTGTCAGCTGGAAAAGAAGAACATGCTTGGAGCATATTCATTGCTTAAGGTTATTGAGTCGGAGCTTCAAGGGTACCAGACAGCAACTGGAGGCAGAGTGGTACAGACGCTTATTTTTTTATTTGGCCTTTTCCTTTTAGTTAATTGCATGTAATCCTCATTTCATTCTTTCAT
The DNA here is from genome assembly GCA_963580455.1 of Euonymus europaeus. Lineage (NCBI taxonomy): Eukaryota > Viridiplantae > Streptophyta > Magnoliopsida > Celastrales > Celastraceae > Euonymus > Euonymus europaeus. The sequence goes on from OY756964.1 coordinate 4,307,672, forward strand.
GCATTAGAAAATTTCTTAATCTACCATCTGAAGCCAACCATTTGAGTCTTGTCCGCTAGTGCATAGCATGGCTAAAAAATCTTAATTAATATGCTTTTAGAAGTTTGTGCACTTAGCTACTTGTTGGCCAGTGTGGAGGGAAAGGAATCATTGAACCTTTTAATGACCAAGAATTTTCTCCCAACAGTTCATGGATAATTGGCGTAGCTGTCTTGAATTTTGGATGTCAGATATGTGTACTGATTTTGATGAGAGCATTAGCTTCGTAGCTTTGTAATCCTTTCTTTGCGGATTGCGCCAACTTGGTGCATCCCTGCAATAAAATCTCTCTTGCTTTCGGAAAAAAACAGATGCTTTTGAAGTTGATGGACCGGGTAAAAAATTATCACATGCAATTTTCATCTAGGTCGGTAGTAAACATACTTTCTGCAGGCTTAGGAGTTTAAACTGAAGACAGTTATATCTATGTTAGACTCTAGTGGTTTTTATTCAACTATACAGAATTCTATAGTCTGGCTCTTGGCCAATCAAATCTGGATTTGATTATTGTAGTCCACTCTTCAATCCTTGACCATGTGTTTTTCACCCTCCAACCCTCCTTACCACTTTGCATAAGGAACCTGTTTTGCTTAATCCCCTACTGATTGTTTTTGAGGCCATCTAGGGGCATTGTTTGGCACTGATTCAAGCTGCATCAGATGTCCAAGAACAAGGAGCGGTGGATGATTGGGATTTATTTGTACATGGTCTTAGAGACCTTTTGAGTATCCATTCAAGTAAGAGGCTAACAGCCTAACACCTTTTTTTTGTGTACAATAAGATTTGATTTAATGGATAAGTATATTTTAATTTTCTCTTTTGAACTTTGCCATTAGATTCTCAAGCTTGGTTATCGACATATGTATCTGCTCCTGCCATCGTTCATCAGATTTCTGCTCTTCATTCAGATTTGATGACCCTTCAGTCTGATCTTGAAAATGCCCTTCCAGAGGACAGAAATAGATGCATCGACAATTTGTAAGTATTAAAATCATCAATTGTTAAGTATCAATGTGAATTGTCAATAAAATTTTCCATGCATGATATGCTGTTTACAGATGTGCACCTTGTTAACTGACTAACACTATCAGGGGCGGACCCAAAGTTTATTGTGAGTGGGGGCAAATTTATAGATATGCTTGGGTCCGCCTTTGACCACTATATTTGCTCTGGAATAGTGTTCTGATGTTGCAAGATGTTACATAGTCATTCTTTCAGTCAAGTGAAAAACTAATTTGAATTTTGCATCTGCAGTTTAATTATGAATATGAACTAGAATGCGAGGTGCATATATGATTGATGATGAATTGAGGAATGTGTAATCAGTTTCTTGGGTTCTTGATTCAATTCTAGCCTAGATGGTCAAACTCTAAAATGTAATTGGCATACCAGTCTATAACAAGTCACAGTTACATTTTGCTAAAATTTTCAAATAAAAGGTAGATGGACCCCCAAAAATTGCAGAAAAAACACAAATACCCAAAAAAAGAGTCAAAGATCCACCATTCAAAATTTGGCATATGAGTAGTTTGCTTGAATTTTCTCGGTGTCTCTTTTACTTCATATAAGCGTTCTTATTGCTTGGGCGGCCAGAGAGTAGTGGTTAAGTTGATCGTTGATCGAAACTCACAGCATATGTTAACTTAATTCCATTTGCTTTGTGTTAGGTGCACTCTCATTCAAAGTTTACAGCAATTACTGTTTGCATGGTCAACAACTGCACAACCCATCCTGACTCCACGTGTATAATCTTTGACACTGCTCTCATATATATTATTTTGTTGTTTTTTCTCCAGTTATTTGGCCCTTTTTTTCCTTGAAGAGATTTATTTATTAAGCACTTCAGCATGTGGTCCTTTGCTAAATAGTTTCGTTCGTGGTCGTGAGACGTACACGAAGATTGCACCGTTCGTGTGAATACCGTAGAGACACGATCAGAAAGTTCGCGATCGTTGTATACTTCGATAGTACGAAAAGCGCGCTACAAAGGTAACTATTCTAAACCCATAATCGAATGTTGGTTCTAAACCCATAACATTATGTGGGGGGTAAAAGGTCTGCATGCATTATGCATGTTGCTAACCGACAGTGAAGGCCTTGTGCACGGGAGTTGTCACATACAAAATGCTTAATGCGGTGTGGATAACAAGAGAACCTACAGCATCTTGACCCAATATTTTCTGGCAAGAGACTATAGAATGAAAATATCACTAGTGTTATTCACCTGACTAAATGGATTTTTTTATATGAACTTGAATAAGTGGCTGTACATGCAATGCCATGCAATTTGGTGTGATGTTTAAATTAATAGTTGAGATTAGCCACTTTGGATCCAGAAACAGTTAGTTAGACCATGTCACTAGAGGCTGCTGTCACTAGAGGCTGCTGCCATGTTGCGCTTAATGCAACTATTGCACTTGTGTTGGAGGAAGGTTTGGTTGGATATGTTGTTTGATACCTGCATTTTTCCTTTGGATTTTTCTTCTGAAGTTGGCAAACAGCAAGAGCAATTATAAATGAAAATGTTCTGTTGGTTTATCCTCCCCTTTCCAGCTGCATACTTCTGTCCAGTAGAATTTAGAATCATGTCAGAGCAGCCATGATGACATTTTCCCTTCTAATCTCCAGTCAACTTGATGACTCTATGGTTAATTATTGTTTTAGACTATTCTTCTGATTGAACTTGATGTATCTGCTTTGGTGATGTTTGATTCTTGCTTCAGCCATTAATGAAAGAACTCGACGAAATAGAGAAGATTAATGCAAAACTCTCTTCTGGGGTTGAAGAGGTGACACTTGAGCACTGCAAGAAAAATGAGGCGATCCTTGTTTCATATCTTATCACTACTATTTTTATCTTAGATAATTGCATATGCTCTGGTTTATTTTTTCGGAGTGTGTCTGCCAAACCTATATGGTATGTTAGACAGTTCGACCAATATCATCATTAGTTTCGACCAAAATCATCATTAGATCTAAAAGACTCCTCTTGCACGGTCTTCATCTGATTTTTGGGATTTCAAATTTTGAATTCGTCTTTCCCCATATGACCTGCTGTGCTCGTCACACTTAAATCATGCCAACAATATATGATCTTTTGGTCCCCTTTGAAACCCATTCCTTGATCTTACCACATGTTAACTCCTCACTCTAGTAGACCAAATCCCAGTTCCTCAATGCTTCCTTTACGGGCCATTCCCTGCTAAGTTTGCCTTAGGATCATATTTCCACAGAAACCATGAATTTAAATTTTGAAGGTAACTATACATTTGAGAAGATAAAATGTGCTAGGTATCAATAGAATATGGAATACTATATAATGCCTTGTGTATCATGGAAGCTAATTACAATCTTGTTCCATCCATTGAAAAAACATCTTTGTGCCATGCAGATTGCGAAGCATCATTCACAAGAGGTTGCTCTTCAAAGGCGAGTTTTTGTCGAATTTTTTCGCAATCCTGAGCATTTGCGAAGCCAAGTTAGAGAACTAACTGCACGAGTCAGAGCACTGCAGGTTTTTTAAACTATTTACACATGTAGTCTATGTAGCACGATCGCATTAATCTTGATCAGGTGAAGCAGTAATTGTCAGAGAGTATACAAAGTCCAATATCACATTCTGCTGCTTATGGATATGCCCTGGTTCTGTGGAGTGTGGATAGAACGTCTTCTGTGCCAACTTGTAGAGATCTATGATGAACAATTTGTCCGAAAGCGTGATTATTCATTGAAAAGTCGTGAATGTCATAATTCACAATGCAGGAAATTCAAAGGTTTTCGATAACTTATATATGGTTTATCATTTTATTGAGGAAATAAGCAGTCTTCTAACGGGGCATTTGGTTGGTAGTTCGATGAGTGTGAGGTGAGCATGAGAGTGAGAATTTTAATTGTAAAATTTTATATTCCACTAATTTATTTTACCTAAAAAATAATAGTATAGATTAATTTAATGATTGTGATTACTTATTAATAATGGGGGTAAATAATCATTTAGTGCTCGTTTGGTAGAGTGTAAGTTTTAATAGTGTATTAGTAGATACAATTTTTTTAATGAGATTAGCTAATATCGTATTTTTGGTGAGTTTTGTCAATCTTCATAAGGAGAAAATGAGAGGGTGAGATGAGTTTAAAATTCTCCTTCCTAAACTTTATCAAACAAGAGAATGAACGATTTTTATCCTCGTCGATCCTTTTAAAACGTCAACAAAATGTCCCGTAAATTCTATTCCCCAGATTTATGGTGGCTCTGGGATTGTATCTGTAGTAGTTCATGTAGGATTTTGTTTCCCTATCATATCAAGTTAGTGCAAAATACTATGCTAAAGTGCCATGGATATGATTTACGTAGGCTTGAGAGCCAAATTAGTCTTTATATTATTGAGAGAGTTGAAATGTCCATTAACAAATAATCAAATGACATGTCAACTTCTAATATTTACGATATGGAACAAATATAATCCTAACTCAAATAAGAGATGGATCCGATCACTCCACAGCCAATGACTTGATCTTTTGAGGACTTCGAGCAGAGGCAGCCCTCCCAAACCTGGACAACCTAGGTTTACCATCATTAATGACCTTGGAACCAAACTTCATGGAGGAGCTTTTGTTGTCCTCTAAAGGTTTTTGTGTTGCACCAGTGGTTCGATGCAGGTGGCATCTAAAGGAGCCAACGTGGTTGGTTGGAGAACAAATGCAAGCCTTACTGAGTACAAAGGTTGGTGGGGTTCGGGCCATGTTCGCCTCTGGAGCTTTCTTTTGCAGTTCCTTGTCTAACTTCTTCCCTGAAAGCCTGGTAATAAGCACTAAATATATCATTGAAAGTGAAACAGACAACAAAAATTGAATATTCTTAATGGCATTCCCAGATTGGATCGAAAAATTATTCATAAAAATGTAATTAAGGTAATAAAAAATGGATCTTGGAGAACAAAGGCGCCCAACCAGGAAAATCCAAAACAAGAAGAAGAACTTGAGGAAAGAAAATAAAAGAAATTAAGAAATATACCAGGCAGCTATGGATCTTTTTTCAGAATCATTGGAGTTCTCCAACTCAATAGGCATTGTTGCACAAAATAGCGTATGGAAAGCAAGGTGAAGACCCCAAGTGTGATAATATTGGCGTAAGAATCGCTCAATTACTTGAACCAGATAAACTCAAACTGACATTATAAGACTGATATCTCTGTTTCTTATATATCCAAACAAACAAATTTGGATATCAATGATTCAGCCTGCAGAGATAGGATTGGAATGAAAAGATAAACCCATCCCAATAAGGATATATATATATATATACTGATATCTCTGTTTCTCATATATCCAAACAACCAAATTTGGATATCAATGATTCAGCCTGCAGAGATAGGATTGGAATGAAAAGATAAATCCATCCCAATAAGGATATATATATATAGATACACACACACGCACACTTATATAAAGAAATTCCCCATAAATTCTCTCCGTCACATTATCATGCCTTCCAATAAATCCCAGTCACGAGTGGATCACTTAGAGACGTGACACATATAAATGTCAAAAAATTTAAGGCCCTCAAAATTTGAACTCGTGAGATTTTGAACTCAAAATTTCAAATCACATACGATCCAGTTCGAAAATTTAGCTACTCGGTTTGTTTAACAAGGTATGTTAAGAGCATTTTCTCAAGGAATTAATTAAGCCCGTATGTTTTTGAGGCTTGTTTAAAAATTAAGACCATAATCTATAAAAAAATAATAATAAAACCATAATAATTTTGAATATCAATTTTTTTAAAAAAATAAATTTAGAAATTAAACAAACCAAGTAGTTGATGAATTATGGAATCTATTTTAAATAGTATAGAATTTAAGCTTAGATGTAGGGTTTAAGTTTAAATTCCAGTTTCAAAGTTTTCAAACCCCCAACCCACAGGAAATATACCTCATTGATCCTTTGGTCCCATAAACGAAATCTAACAAGTCAGAGATTTGTTAGGGAGAATCACCTAGCTAGTATGCATTCACTTTGCAAGCTCATGGATTCAGGCTTAGATCCATTCATATTTTTTGGGTTTGACTTGGTCCCCTTTTTATCCTATACTTTGGCAGAAAAAAAAAGAAAAAAGATAAAGATAAAGGCAGAATTATGGATCACGCGATGAGAGTCCAATAGTCCAATTAGTTAAGCAAGAGTCATGACTCATCAAGTGACTAAATTAAATAAGAAAATCATGGTTTGCAAAGGTTTAGAAAAGATGTAGTGGCTTTGTTAAAGAGGAACACAATGGTCTATAAGTGCTTCTCCTTTAATTTTCTTTCAAAATGTGAGTAGAGAATTCAATATACATAGTAACATTATCCAAATGGGACCAACCCTACCCTTCTCTCTTCTCCTTTCACAACCATCTTTTTATGTAGACCCAAAGATACCCTTCTCTCTTCTCCTTTCACAACCATCTTTTTATGTAGACCCAAAGATCTATGTGCCGTGAATGAAATGTCAATCGAGATTTTCAACAACCCAACAGAGATCACATTGTTAGGTGGTGGTACACCCCATGTGGGGTGACCATCACATTAAGCAATTGTAGTTCGAGAAGTTAGTTAAGAAATTAGAATTAAGCATATATTTTTCACTCGTATCGGAACACACTAGAATTAAGCAATTCTCAATACACTAGATAGATCTTAAAGAAGTTTTCATTCAAAATGTGAGGAGAATATACATGCATACATAAATACCCAAATGGGACCAGCCATACCCTTTTCTCTTCTCCTTTTACAACCATCTTTCTGTCAAACAAGATCTCTCAAGCCATAATCACCTAATTAATTAACCTAATGGGAGAATTTAAGTCCAATTAACAATATTCTTTCATATCAATATATAGTGATAAAGGAAAACAACATATATATTAAATGCTACTACTCTTCTTTTTTAAACGGTGCACACTCCTATGTGCAAACTGCGAAGGAAATCCACAAAGCTAAGCTTCAGTTAGCACAAGTTGGCATCAAGCAGCTTGAAAGGAAACCCAATCCTCTCTTCTGCAAAAAAAAAGGAAAAAAGAAAGGGAAAAAGACATTATTTTTTTAACATTTTGTTAAAAAAGAAAGTAAAGGGGACCAATAAAACATAAAGCAAGGCTTAATCAACAAAAAGCTTATATATACATACATATATATATATATGGAGGTGGGCAGTTGAGGTACCTTTGTGGGCTTTGCATAAAGTAGGTCCGGTGATATCTTGTACAAATCTTCATCAACTGGTTTAGGGTTTGGCCGGCTGGTGATAATGGGTGTGGGGCTTGGTGGTGCCTTCACGTCACTCACATCCCAATTACCCTGCTTTTCTTCCTTCACATGACCCTCATGTCTCTTTCTCTGAACCACATCAAATTCAAATTATCAACCCAAATGAATATTCATATTATTTTTTTTATCACCACCACCCATGAGACCATGACTGTGAAAAAAAGGAGCTAATTTACACCATCTTTACAAACTGCGAAATTTCTTTCTTTTGTTCTCCTTTATTGCTGAACTACTAGTGCAGCTATTGCTTTGATGAGAACTTCCTCTTTGCCTCTTTTGGTGAGAATTTTATGTAAATCATCAAGCGTGAAAAAATAGGAGAAAGTGCACTATCTCTCTATAATATGTTTTTTTTATTATTTTCAATAAAGACGGTGTCGCTTACTCTTCGGCGAGGGACAACAATGACGGCGGGTGCAACGACGTCGTTCTCGTACAAATCACCAGCAACATATAGATCACGGTCTTCAGAGTAACTGTAGCGAAGCAACCCAGCCTGCCTTGCTGATTCAAAGCACTGAGTGAAAGGGAGATCATTGTTCCAATCCCAGCTACCAAATGCTGGAACGTAACTCCTCTTGTAATAATCCTACAAAAACCCAACATTAAAAACAACTAAACATATTTCAAAATCAAAGAATCCCAAACTGCAACAACTCACTTCCATCTTTGCTCACGAGCTTGAAATATCCAGAGCTCCAAAATGGACTGGCTGGCTGGCTTCGAGAAAGAAGAGAATGTGAGACTATATAGGCACAAATAGAATAGGGGTGTAGGGGGACCCCTGAGGATAAAGACTTAAACTTTTAAACTTGTAGAGGTAAAAAAATAAAAACAAAACAAAACCCAGATACCGAAGTTTCACAGTAGCTTATTATACAGAGACAGAGAGACAGATAGGTAAGAGAGATAGGCAGCGATGGGGTAAGGCCTGCTTTAACTCTTTTTCAGGGTTTTTTATTTTATTGCTTTTCCTTCTTTGTCGCTGATCAGATGTGTATATTCCAAAGCAAAGCTTGATATCAACCACTGCGGAGGACTATTTTACATACTTCCCCACACGCGCACCAGAGAGTGCTCTGTGCTCTGTGCTCTGTGCTCCGTGCCATTTAACAGACACTAGGGCCTCTGCCCTAGAAAAAAGCCATGAAAAAAGTAAAGAGAAAAAAATAATTAATTGGGTGATGAGAATTACGAGGTCAACAGTCTCTAACTGTGAAAAATCAGGCTTTAATTTATGGTACACCAGACCATACACATGGATTGGTTACTGTTTACTAAGCTTTAATTAAATGTCCCGTGCACACAAAGTTAGGTTTTCTGTTTCAAATATTGGGTTTTTTTAGTAATTCACCCATCTGCTTGGAGATTCTACTGGTGGCTTCTTCTGGTAGGTCCACTACAATTGAGAAGCAATGGTGGATTGTTAATGTCTCTTTTTTTGTTTAATTTTTTGTATGGCAAAGATAATCAAACAAGAAGTACAACACACCAATCCAAGCCAAAACTTTGGCTAGGAGGATTACACCCAATTCTCAAACCAATATTGAAAGCTTGAAAGAGAAGCAATGCGAATGTTGTCCGAAAGTCTCGAAATCGCGGCTCATTTGGTAAAAGAGTCGGCCAATACATTAACTTATCTGCTAATGCCCTATTTACTTTTTAATTGAATCTCATTTCTATTACACAAAAATAATTTCATATACTTATCTATATCAGTAAAACACGTTCAAGAACAATATTTATTGTCCTCATGAGCAAACGACCATTGCATGTGCTCAATAGTGTAAATTTTATTATTTGATTTTTGTATAACAAAGGTGAAACCAGTTAAAAAAAATGTGTATATCATGTAGAATCTACCATATGAACTATTTGCAGAGCGAGCCAATTGTCATGCCACTTCCTTGGCCCTTAAAAATGAGGCTAATCGTCCAACAAAAACACGCTTGTTGACACAAATGACCAAGCAAATATTAACCCATTGTTGATTTGTTGGTGCGCTTGCTTGCTCACTTTTATTAAATGTCCCGTGCACACAAAGTTATGGTCTTATCTTCTATTTCAAAATTTGGGTTCTTTAGTAATTCACCCATCTGCTTGGAGATTCTAGTCGTTCCTTCCTTCTGTTGGATTCTGAAAAGAGAAACAGAGCAAATAGAGAAAAGCTAATAACATGATTTTCCTCTTTATTCTTCCTATTTTGTCATGTTATTGTGTGTTGAATCCATGCAGTTTTGTATTTTTTTTTGCTTTATTCTTCTTATTTTGTCGTGTAATTGTTTGAATATTACTTTGTCTTCCTCGAATTTAAAGTATGTAGAATGATTTGAAAGGTAGAGGTGACAAAATTATGTCTAGGGTAGATGATCGATGTGTTATAATTTTCACACCCCCATACATCAATAATATTGTCCGTTTTAGATTGTCCAATTTATTAGATATATAGGGCTCATATATGGATTGTCCGGTTCATATGTATATAACGGATCCGCACAATTTTGTTCCTCCTCAAGTGTAGTAAGTGGGATAGGTCAACTCACTACACAAGATAAAAGATTTTGTTATTGTGTGAGGGAGGGCCTAACACTTATTAAGTGCATCAAACCTCCCACATCTACCAATGTGGGAGTTCTTACACGATTTTCCATATTTGAATTAAATCAAGTTTAAACATAAGTTTTATATGTCTGAAATTCGGGATATGATCCAAACATAAATATTTTGTCCGAACTCTAATCCAAATTGAATTATTATCCGATTTACTTGCTTGAATTTAAACTAATCCTGATATGGTCAATTAACTACGTTTGAAAATACAAACCAATCTAGATTCGGAATCTAAATATTTCGTAAACACCCTATATTACCCGACTTTAACCCGATTTTTTGCCATTCCTAATGTAATGGGACCACTTCAGGCTAACTTCAAGGAAAGAAAAAAAAATTGAAATTCCATCAGTAATAATGAATAATCATAAATGGGAATAAAGAAGCAATAGTGAATTTGGTAGATTGAATTTACATTACTCATGATGAATTGTAATAAATGAAACCAGTATTTTAAAAGTTATGTTCTAATGAAATGGAAGGACATTTTAGTTTTGAATGGGCCGTGCGTCATACGCAGCCCACACCCATAAAGTCGTATTTCTGGGGACTGGGTAGGCAGGTAGCGACCAGAATTCACCAGCCCAAACAAGTAATGAAGTGTAGCCCATTTCATGGCCTCCGAGTACTTTAAACTGGGCCATAGAATACATCTCACAATAAGAGAATAAATAAAAAAAAAACACATAATTGATCGTCGGTAGACATCTCTGGACGAAACATCTAGGGTCTGCTTGGGAGAGTTGTTTGGAAGAGTTGGAAGACTCGAACCCCTCCCAACATCCTTTTTCCCTACTCTTTCAATACCAAACAAATATTCACTTTTATTAATCTCTCCCAACCTAACACCTCCCAACTCAACCCACATGTCAAGTATAACCTTAGTAACCGATGTTGATTTCCGCGTGGCATCATCTTAACGAATCAAACCAACACAAAAAACAAACACACACTGCCAATTCGACAGGGAAACGTGGGCCTTGGTACCACGCCCGTGACTCTGCATCCTGACAATACTTGTTCACGGGCCCAAATTTCGTGGTTCTCTCTCAACACAATATAAAGCCCAACCCGACTTGACCGATCACAGGGCAAAAAATTCTGAATCGCGTGTGCTAGTTTGGCTGGCAGTGGCTATGGCGAGGAAGTTGGATTTTGTAGTAGTGACGATGGTGGTGGTGGTGATAGTTGCAGCATTTGAGGGTTCAAGGGGACTGACCTTATGCAACATGAGCGAAGATGGACTAAATGCTTGCAAACCATCAGTGACCAACCCTAATCCAGTGGACCCATCAAAGGAATGTTGCCAGGCTCTTTCTGGGGCTGACTTGACATGTCTCTGTTCTTATAGGAACTCACTTTTCCTGCCTTCTCTTGGGATTGATCCTGATCTTGCACTAGCACTGCCTCTCAAATGCAACCTTACTACTACTGCCAATTGTTGAGGTCCTAGTGTTAGTAATGATGGTTGGTTATGTTGGACAAATGTACTAGTTCATCTTGGTCTAATTCTCTTTCTTTCATGTTTGCAAGTTGGGTGTAGTCTTTTTTTTTTTTTTGAAATAAAAAATAATAATTGAAGATGGCTTCTAATGGGCCGGAAAATAGAGCTTTGAATGGGGCCTACATCCTATGGAAATTTAAAAATATATGATCACATATTAAGTAATTAAAAATTCACATATACACAAAAAAAAAATTAAAAAATCACATATTTATAAAATACATTAAAAAAACTTATAACAAACAAGGATCTCACGGATTGTCAATCCAATAAAAATTAAAAACCATAGCAACAAAGCAACCTGGATCTCGATTGGGATGGGAAAGACAATGAATAAAGATAAATAGAGATATTTAGCCAGAATATTACCTATTTATTAAAAAAAATCAACATAAGACATGACAGGATACTCAATTTCATCTGGCACAACGGAAACGCCGGTGTAGTAAAAGGAGGGCATACTAGCATCTCCAGTGGTACACTTGATGATGATACTGAAAATTTTGGAGTATATAGAGAGAATGATTTGAAAAAATTGTATTGAAATATGTGTAGAATTGTAGTAAAAAGTGAAAATTGTGGAACAGTATGAGAGATATGGTTGATACTTGAAGTGTTTGTAAATGGAAAGTGAAAAAAATTATATTGAAAGATGTATTTGGTTGATATGACTGTATTAAGAATCGTATTTTACAACAATTAAAATGAGACTGCACTTGAAAAATTTGGAGTGAGAGTTGCTCAGTGACCCACTGTTTCTTGATCCTACTGTCGCACTACTGAGATAGTAAAGTGTGATAATTCTATAACTTGAAAAATAGTGTCAAAATAAAATTAATGAAAATTAGGGTGTGGTTGAAAAATAATGGGTCCAAGTATATATTACACACGAAGCACATTTAGCCATCTAGGCATCATCTAAGACCATATCTCCGAGTGAAAAAAGAGCCTCACCACTAATCCGCCACACAAATGAGCGTCTCCAATGGGGCATTGGAAAATTGTGTTGAAAATTTTGGAGTGTGCAGAGAGAAAGATTTGAAAAAGTTATATTGAAAAATGTGAAAATGGTAGGAAAAAAAAAGAAATATGGTAGAAAAGTATGAGAGAAATTGTGTTAATGCTTGATATTTAGAGTATTTGTAAATGAAAATTGAAAAAAAATGTATTGAAATATGTATTTTGTTGATATGATTAAATTAAAAATCATGTCTTACTGTAATAAAAATGAAGTCATGTCTTACTATAATAAAAGTGAGATTGCGTTGTAAAATTTGGAGAAAATACCATTGGAGATGCCCTAATATTCCAAGTGACGGTCTCTCCAAGTTTTCTCGAGCAAAGAGCCAACTCCATCAAAACAAAACAAGTTCCACTCACAAAGAACAGTATATCGAACACATCGTTAAAATTGTATTTTTTATACCTTGATACCATCAAATATGCCAACAAAAACACATCTAAAGACAAGAACAGTATATCAAACACATCGTTAGAAAGGTTTACTTATTGCTAAGCTTCAAATATGCCAAGAGAAACATCGGAAAACAGGGACGTTTTAGTGATCTACGTGGCCTCATGTTAAAAAAACACAAGTAAACGCCAACGTAAAATCAATGGCCAAAATGCAACATAGAAATGTGCGCCAAGTCCAACTTCTTTGTTTGCCATCTTTCTGTCTATATATACATAGTCCAACCAAGACGGGTGAGCCAAGTGAGTAATCAGAGTTATATGATCAAACCAATAGACAGTGTGTGAGTGCTTGACGGTGGTTCTGTGTGTGGTAAGATATGGAAAGAAAGGCAGCTTTGTTTGTGTTGATGTTGGTGCTAGTGACAGTACTGTATGGGGGTGCAAGTGCACAAAACGACTTCTGCAACATTTCGCTTCAAGGGTTATTGTCTTGCAAACCAGCAGTGACTAAGGGCCCGCCAAATCCAAAACCACCATCAAAGGAATGTTGCGAGGCTATTAAAGGGGCTGACTTGGTATGTCTATGTAAGCATAAGAATGACCCATCGTTGCCTTCTTATGGGATTGATCCTACTCTAGCCCTTGCTCTGCCTGCCATGTGCAACCGCTCCCTCCCTCCCAATTGTTAAGGTCTCTCTCTCTCTCTCTCTCTCTCTCTCTCTCTCTCTCTCTCTCATACCTTTAAAACATCGATTATCACTTCAAATGTAGATATTGATCTTGATTAATTGTTCTTTGTTTGTTTCTATCAGGTTGTTAGCTTGTGATCTACTAGTGGCCTAGTTCTTGCGACTTGCACGAGGGTGTGAAGTTTCGGAATAAGTTTTCTACAACAGATATAGTTGTAAATTGTCTCTTGGTGTTGAATCCTTATGGCCACTCTCTAGTTGTGTGCGATAGTGTGATTGGCTGTATGTATTATGTAATTGTGTTGTAAACTGAGGTTTGCTTACTATATTTACTATTCCACCTATTTCTCTCCATGCTTCATGTTTTTTTCTTTACATTTTTTTTTTGAAGGACTCGTCCACTAATTATGATCTTATCTCAGCAGTGGACTGGGTGAATTGATTGTCTCATAATTCATGGTTCATATACCTTTTTTCATGTATACGCTGTGTCCAAGCGTGTAGGAAAAAATTGGGACAATGATTGATCCAATGGGCCAATAAGAAAGACCTGATATAGGATGTTCTACGACGCACGCCCAGTTTGCCTAATGGGTCAAACTATGCCAGATAGTGACCAAGCCCAATCCAGTAGATAAAAGGAGAGTGATGTAGGTCCCACCGTGAAAAAAATAATTAAACGGCAATCTCACGAGAATCCCACCCATTCCCACAAAGGGCAGTATCATACGATGTTGCCTCGAGGATTTTGGGACCACAAGAAACCCACCCGCTTATCCAATTAACTTAAAAATCCTGAGAGATTCTATTTGTACGATGAATGGAAGCGTGTCGATAGTCCATTTCGCTCCTCTCCATTTACGTCGAAGACAAGTCCATTCAGAACCCAAGAACTTCCTTCACTCTTTTAACACTGCCCAAGGCCTCTCACTGAAATGTCCGAACTCCGAACCATTAGTAACATAATTTGACATTTTCTACACTACAATAAGTCAATAACAGTGGAACAAGGCACAACCACCTAAATAATGCCGTCGAGTAAGCCCAGTGCAATGTGAAAGTGTTTGGAGCGTTGGAAATTTTGGAGTATGCAGAGAGAGTAATTTTAAAAATTGTATTGAAAGATGTGTAGAAAGATAAAAAAAGTAAAAAATGGTATAAAAGTATGAGAAAGATGTTGAAACCTGATATTTAGAGTGTTGGTGTATGAAAAGTGAAAAATATTATATTGAAATATATGTTTTGTTGATATGATTGTATTGAAAAATGTGTTTTGCTGACGTGGATAATTAAATAAAATCCACTTATGTGTAATAAAGATGAGACCCAATTATAGAATTTGGAGTGCTTAATAATGCCATAACACTGCACTTGGCCTTAAGGCACCAAAGCAGACACGCACTGCAGTTCAACACATTGTACAATCCATATCAACCAATTTTATGCCCCTAAAATAAATAATTTGCTTCTTCAACATCTATTGATCAATAAGTTGAACGGCCGCAAATTTAAAGTTTAATACTACCATAAACACGTCGAACATTCACGAGACAAATTAACGTAAAATGATTAAACATCAATAAAAACTACTAGTCCGCAAGCTGTCTGTTGAAACATATTCAAGTTTTCACCAAAATTAACCGCCAACATGAACAGTATTCAATACAAGGTACCCTTCTGGTCACCTAACCCTAACACCTAAGAGAACTTACTTGACGGAGGTCCCACCATTAACATTCAAATTATTAGCCCAAAATAAACAGTACTAGTTCGAAAAGATATCAGGATTAAACGACAACTACGCCTCCACGGTAGCATTCTTCTTGGCAGGCGAGCAAATGAGCCAAACCAAGCCATAGGGATCCTTCAGCTTCCCCACGCGCCCACCACAGCACGCGCCCTCACCCTCAGTTACATCGCCCTCTGCAACAGCTCCAGCAGCAACAGCCTTGGCGACTGCAGCTTCCACGTCTTCAGTCTCCAAGCATAGAACACAACCAGATCCCCCGGTCTTAAGCCTGATCAATTAAACCATAGATCACATACGTTACACGCCTCCAAAATAAATTACAGATTGAAGTTGAATTGAATCGTATAAGCATAATAAACAGCAACTTATATTCTGAATCAGTAACCCGAATCTGATCCTAAACCGGCAAAAAAGATACCGGGCGGTAGACATTAAGAATCAGGCCAAGTACCACAAAAAACCAGAGAAAAAGTCACTTGCATTTTAACTGCAAATGAATAAACGACAGAAACAGCACAACGACTCGGCATATCGGTCATGCACAATTCGGAAGGCCACATCCATAATAAATAGTTAAAATAAGAAACAATATACGGATTCTATAAATAAAAACTGAAAACGCTATCCAAAATCATGATAGGAAAGATCTAAAGAAAATAATATAAAAAGTGAATTAAGAAATAAAAGCCTGGTCAGATATATATAAAATAAAACTAGCGTAGACATTGATCACGATTAGGACGAAAAAACTGTTTCAAAATTCCCAAGAGAAGGCATGACACATATTATATTATAAAAATCCTTTCACAACAAAATTCCGAATAAATTATCAGTAATATTCACGGCAGAAAAACGTAAAACAATATGTAGACGAGCGTAAATAGAAAGATTATGGAAAGAAAACATGCAGACAATAACTTAACACTCCTAGATCTGAGAGTAAAGAAGCCACATACAGTATGTACAAAGATGTGCAAGTATGTGTATGACCAGTATGACTAGATGAGAAAGGGAAGGGGCTTACGTAGTAGCAGAGTCAGCGTCAACGTCGGAGACGAGGATCGTAGTGCCGGCGAGCTGGAGCTGCGCTGACAGGATGAGAGGGATCTCTTGCTCCGCCTTGCGTTTCGGCTGGGTAGTGCGGTCCAGCTCCACGGCACCAAAAGCAGCTTTGTAGAACGTGACAGCGTCATTCGCCTTGGGTGCCTCCACCAGCAACTGCGGCTTCACAGCAATGAAAGACACAGCCGTTGCTGCCTTCTCGGAACCTCCATTCTGGACCTCCTGTTGCGCCATTAATGAATCTTTAGAAGAGAAGAAAGAGAGATTTTAGGAAACAGAGAAAACTCAAACCCTAGGAGAGAGAAACGAAGCCTTGCGAAAATGCAAATGAAATGGGCATGGGGTTATGGGCATTTTATAGAAGCGGGGAAGCGGAACCGTTCTCGCCTTGCGAGGACAAAACGGGTACTGACTAATTTGTAAGGCTAAACATTACCCTTGATTTATACTTTATTTACGAGTTACACCCAATGAAATGCCAAAAATGTTCCCTCTTCCAGCCCTTTACTAAAATGCCCTTACAGTTTCCGTACACAAAAGTCATCCCTTGCAGTAACCTAACCGGTTCGCTTTTTATTGGTGGTTACATTTTGTTAAATAGTAAACAACTACTGATCTTGTCCGTTGATTTGTGAGCTTAGGGAAACAAGCTATAGGTTCGAACACATTGAAGCACTCCCGTGACTAAAGTCTTATCCGATATAGGGGTACTCCAATTTTAAGCTTTTCAAAATTTTTAATAGAGATAATTTCTATTATATAAAAAATTAAATTAGATACTTATTTACTTTATTAAAACACGTTTTTGAATATAAATAGATCAACAAAACAAATCTCAATATATTTTCTATTTTTTCCATTAACAAATCCTTGATATCTCAAATGTTCCTTATTCATTTTTAAATAAAATTACATCAAAATCAATACTGTGTGGGTATTTGGTAAACAATTGTAAATAACATACATAACAGCATGTAACATATTAGTGAGATATAAATGTTAACCTAACCTAACCAAACAACAATTCAGCATTCAGCATATTATTCAACATTTTTACCTCTAAATATGACATTCCCAGAATTGTCATTTTACTTAGCTTTTTTTTACTCTTATACATTAAATGTCAAAATTACCCTTCATACTCTTAACTATTGGCCAACTTACCCTACATATACGGACCAACTTAGAATGGTTGTATAAAAAAAATATAAATATTTTAATATTATTAAAAATGTTAGAATTTTTTTTATAAAATGTAAAAATATGTTAAACATTAATAAAAAAAAATTAGAAACTTGTATATCAAAAAAAAAAATTCTTCATATTATTCGAAATGTTAGAATTTTTTTTATAAAATGTAAAAATATGTTAAACATTAATAAAAAAAATTAGACAAGTTGTATAAAAAATATATAAATATTTTCATATTATTAAAAATGTTATAATTTTTTTTTATAAAATTTAAAAATATGTTAAACATTAATAAAAAAATTTAGAAAGTTGTATATCAAAATATAATATATTTTTTCATATTATTCGAAATGTTAGAATTTTTTTATAAAATGTAAAAATATGTTAAACATTAATAAAAAAAATTAGACAAGTTGTATAAAAAATATATAAATATTTTCATATTATTAAAATGTTAGAATTTTTTTTATAAAATGTAAAAATATGTTAAACATTAATAAAAAAAATTAGAGAGTTGTATATCAAAATATAATTATTATTTTTCATATTATTTGAAATGTTATAATTTTTTTTTATAAAATGTAAAAATATGTTAAACATTAATAATTTTTTTTGACAAGTTGTATAAAAATATATAAATATTTTCATATTATTCGAAATGTTATAATTTTTTTATAAAATGTAAAAATATGTTAAACATTAATAAAAAAAATTAGAAAAGTTGTATACAAATATTTTAATATTATTAACAATGTTAAAATTAGTTGTATTAAAAATGTAAACATGATTTATAAAAAATATAAAATCTATTTTTTTTATTAATTTGTGTTAATACCCCTGCATGTAATTAGCCACAACATATATGTCAGCATTTCAAATAGCATAAAGCAACTAGCATATATACTAAATTATATGTTATTGCCAAAATTGTTTACCAAACACACCCTGTGTCTCACATATTTTATATAAAAAATTAAGAGTCACCATTCCACGTCTTTCAATACAACCACATCAACAAAACACACATATCCATGCATTATCAATTATTCATTTTTAAGCATCCATTGAAGTTTTTGTTTTTATAGCGGAAGAACATTGTAACTAATAACTTTAAAAAACATTCATAATTAATAATAGTCATGCAAAAATTAGGGTTGGCAAACTCTAGTTTATTTCATATGACCTAATTTGTTTTATTTACATTAAATCAAGTTTAGATATAAATTATATATTTGAAACTTTGGATACAAATATATAGATTTTGTCTGGTTTAAAATTGGATATGGGTTCAACATAAAATGTTGACCGATTTAGTTGTGTGAATCTCAATCTAAATTGAATTATTGTTTGATTTACTTATCTGAATTTAAACCAATATAAACATAGTCAATGTAGTAACTCATTTTGGTATGACTCATGTCATGTTCTATCTTATTTCCAATAAAAGGGCTTATCTTGCATAGCAAGTCGAGGAAAACTTTTTCCCGCCAAAAATGATACTAGAAAAGGGTACCAGGCCGGGGGAAACTTCCTTCAAGAGGAGCTTACTTTCGAGATAGATTGGGAAAAAGACTAAAAAGCATCACATCTATTGGAGGAGCGATCCTTCTTCTATCCATTACATTCTTCTTATAATTGAGCAACACAAAACCTAGAAGCATGGGCTAGAAGAAAGGCAGAAGCTCAAAACATCAACAAACCAAAACAATATATAAAAGTCCACTCCACAAAAGCTAAAACAACAGACATGGGTTACATATTGTTGCGATCGAATTTGTCCATGTAGCAAGCAACAATCTTTTCTACATCATCCCCTCAGGTAGGGCGAGGTTGCCCCGGACTAAATTAAGGGATCATCATCAGAAGATTCACCCACATACAACATAAGATGCTTAACATTAAAAACATTTGACGTGTGAATGTGACTCTGTAGCGTCCAACAATTGGCATTCAAATTGATTTCTACAAGGACTTGAAGAGGGCCAGTTTTCCTCTTAGAAAGCTTGTCATACTATTGGCGCAGGGCTATCTATTGTGTTTTTTTTTGTTTAAGTCTTTGTGGGCTTTGGGCTTGGTTCAGGGCTTTATTTTGGGTTGTAATGTTTTACTGGTTACGTGTCCTTGAGTTGCTTTATGTTGGGACTGTTAGGGTTGGAAGAGATCTTAGACTTGATTTCCATTTTGTATGAGGCGGCTGTTTGAAGAATTGCTGGTGTTGTTCTTAAGAGATCGATCGTGTGTTGGTTTCTTGTTTCTTCTTATTGCTTTCGCTATGTCAAGTGGTATCGGAGCCAGGTTTTTCCTAGTCCATGGCTGCTGATGGCGTTAGGAATGTTCCACCCCGTGACGGAGATCAGGGGCTTCCAGCTGTGTGGGCAGCGATCCGGGATCAAAATACAGCAATGACTAACCTTGAGTTGCGTTTTGAGAGGATAGTTGATGAACTGGCAGATCAGCTTGAAACTCTCATCCGCGTAGTTGGGCAACGGGTTGAACCGGGGCCTCAGGCTGAACAAGGAGACCGGGGTGTTACCCGCGGTAGAGGTGGCGTCGATGATGTGCGTATTCATCCCAGAAGGCCAGCCTTAGCTGACTGGGATGCTAGTGATGAAGATAGTGAGTCGTTGTTTGACATGGATCGCCCAGGCAGGGGTCGACATGGAAGATATAGGCATGATAATTTTCGGGGTGGTGAGAAGTTCAAATTGCGAGTTGACATCCCCACTTTCAGTGGTGATTTTAATATCGAACAATTTCTGGATTGGATCGCAGAGGTTGACAGGTTCTTTGAGTATATGGATATTGAACCAGATCGACGAGTCCGATTAGTGGCGGTGAGATTGAAAGGGTGTGCTTCAGTCTGGTGGGATAGACTTCAAACCACACGGCGACGTGAGGGGCGTGGTCCAGTCCGAACATGGGAGCGAATGAAGCAGTTACTCCGGGGTCGTTTCCTCCCGCCAGATTATGAACAGTATTTATTTCAAGCCTATCAACGCTGCATACAGGGTAGTAAAAGTGTCCACAAGTACACCGCTAATTTCTTGCGATTGGGGGAACGCAACCAACTCGCTGAGAGTGATATTCAGCAAGCTGCCCGTTATTTGGATGGGTTAAAACCTACTATTCAAGACAGGATAGGGGTGCAGATTGTAATGAGTGTTGCGGAGGCACGAGATCTAGCTTTGAAGGCAGAACAAATAATTTCTGAGAAAACTCGAGCTGATGGCTTCAGACGGGGCCATCTCAGTAACGGTGCTAGCAAACCAGCCCCTACTGCAGGGAAGTTCACATCAGTTTCTAGCACTAAAGTGGAAGATGCTGATAAGAATGATGCTCCACGCGTAAGGAAAGAGGGAACCCAACCAAATCCGGTGAAACCTACTAATCCATATGCAAAACCTGCACCCATGAGGTGCTACAAATGCAACCAGATTGGCCACCGCTATAGTGACTGTCCCAGAAGGAAAGTTGTTAATGTTGTGGATCATGGAAGTGAAGATGAGGTCGATGAAGAAGTCTATTGTGCTCCAGATGGGGAAGAAAATGAAGAAGCAGGGGAAGATTGTGAAGGGCAGACTTATGTTGTATGTAAGCTGATGTTGTCACAACATCAAGATGATAATTCGCAACGGCATCGATTATTTCGGACTCGATGTACTGTATTGGGGAAATTATTTGATTTAATTATTGATGGAGGCAGCCAGGAAAATATTATTAGCAGAGAAGTGGTCCGAAAATTGCAATTAACACCAGAACCTCATCCCCAACCTTATGAAGTGGGTTGGATCAAGGCTGTGGGCAAAATTGAAATTAAGGAACGATGTCGTGTTCCCTTCTCCATTGGTAAATATTCGGATGAGACATATTGTGATATCTTGGACATGGATTCTTGTGAGCTGTTGTTTGGGAGACCTTGGCAATATGATGTTGATGCTAAACACTTGGGCCGAGATAACATCTATCAATTGATAAAAAATGGTACACGTTTTACCCTTCTTCCTGTTTCAGATAAGCCCAAGTCTGCCAATACTAAATTGAAGGGTAGGAATTTCTTGACTGTGGTGAACTCGACTACTGATTTTGAGGTTGCTTGCAAGGAATCTAGAGAAGTACATTTGCTCATTGTTAAAGGAGACATTTTCAGTGTTGAGGCCGAGTCTCCTCAGATTGTTCCAGAAGTTCAATTGTTGTTGTCTGAGTTTAGTGATGTGGTGCCAAATGATTTGCCTGAAGCTTTGCCTCTTATGAGAGATGTGCAGCATCATATTGATCTTATTCCTGGAGCCACTCTACCTAATTTACCACATTACAGAATGAGTCCAAAAGAGCGAAGAATTGCTCAAGAAAGGATTTGTTCAAACTAGCATGAGTCCGTGTGCAGTACCAGCTTTGTTGACACCAAAAAAAGATGGGAGCTGGAGGATGTGCATTGATAGCCGAGCAATTAACAAAATTACTGTAGGGTATAAATTTCCAATTTCGAGACTCGATGATATGTTGGATCAGTTGCATGGAGCAGTAGTCTTTACAAAAATTGATCTCAGGAGTGGGTACCATCAGATTCGGATACGACTTGGAGATGAATGGAAGACTGCTTTTAAAACGAAGGATGGATTGTTTGAGTGGTTAGTTATGCCTTTCGGGCTCACTAATGCCCCAAGCACTTTTATGCGGTTGATGAATCAAGTGCTTCGACCATTTATAGGTAAGTCTGTGGTGGTTTACTTTTATGATATATTGATATACAGTAAATCTGTTGATGAGCATGCAGGGCATATGAGAGAAGTGTTTCAAGTGTTGCGTGAAAATAAATTATTTGCTAACTTGAAGAAATGTACTTTTATATCGGAGAGTCTTCTATTTTTGGGCTATGTAGTGAGCAAAGATGGGGTGAGAGTGGATGAAGAAAAGGTGACGGCAATCCGGGAGTGGCCTATTCCAAAATCTGTGGGAGATGTCCGTAGCTTTCATGGGTTGGCAACTTTCTACAGGAGATTTATAAGAGACTTTAGTAGTATAGCGGCACCTCTTACTAAATGTTTAAAGAAAGGGCAATTTCAATGGGGAGCCGAACAACAACAAAGTTTTGACTTGATCAAATCCAAATTATGTGCAGCTCCGGTGCTCGCTTTACCGAATTTTGACAAATTATTTGAAGTTGAATGTGATGCGAGTGGTATTGGTGTGGGGGCTGTTTTGTCTCAAGAGAAACAACGTATTGCATTTTTTAGTGAAAAGTTAAGTGATGCTAGGCACAAATGGTCCACATACGATAAAGAATTCTATGCTATTGTGAGAGCTCTAAAGCAATGGGAGCACTATCTAGTGGGGAAAGAATTTATTCTCTATACGGACCACCAGGCATTAAAATATTTGAGCAGCCAACAGAGGCTGAGTCGAGATATGCACGTTAGGTGGACTAATTATCTTCAGAAATTTTCCTACAGATTAGTTCACAAGTCGGGCCAACTTAATTGTGTTGTTGATGCGTTGAGTAGACGTGTTACTCTCTTGACAATATGCAGCCTGGAGATTGTAGGCTTTGAGAGTTTAAAGGAGCTATATGTTCAGGATGAAGATTTCAAAAATGTTTGGGAGCAATGTGTGCAGAAGCAACCAGCAGCTGGTGATTACCATATTTATGATGGATTTCTCATGAAAGGGGAACAACTCTGTATTCCACGCACCTCACTTAGAGAGAAGGTGATCCGAGACTTACATGGTGGAGGACTAGCCGGACACTTAGGTCGAGATAAGACCTTTGATGCTGTCAAAGGACGCTATTTCTGGCCACAACTTAGGCGGGATGTCACCAACTTTGTTGCTAGATGCTATGTGTGCCAAACGGCCAAAGGGAAGTGTCAAAGCCAAGGGTTGTATATGCCGTTGCCAATTCCTAATTCTATTTGGGAAGACTTATCTATGGATTTCGTTCTTGGTTTGCCACGAACTCAACGAGGTATGGATTCCGTGTTTGTTGTGGTTGATAGATATTCGAAAATGGTTCATTTCTTACCTTGTAAGAAGACGGTGGACGCTTCAGCTGTGGCCAAACTATTCTTTAGAGAAATTGTCCGGTTACATGGGGTTCCAAAATCTATTGTTTCAGACCGTGATGTTAAATTTCTCAGTCATTTCTGGTTAACTCTATGGCGTATGTTTGACTCTTCTTTGAAATTTAGTAGTACGGCACATCCCCAAACGGATGGGCAGACGGAAGCTGTCAATCGAACTTTGGGCAATCTCATCCGTAGTATCTGTTCTGATAAACCAAGACACTGGGATTTTGCTCTCGCACAAGCTGAATTTGCCTATAATAATGTTGTGCACAGTTCAACTGGTCGTTCTCCTTTCTCTATTGTTTACACCAAGTCACCCAATCATGCCCTCGACTTGGTACAGCTTCCTAGAGCTCCTGGATATAGTGTTGCAGCTGAGCATTTTGCAGACCAAATTCAGAAACTTCATGTTGATGTTCACCATAAGTTGGAGGCTGCAAATACCAGGTACAAGTGTGCGGCAGATAAACATCGGAAGCCTCATGTGTTCAACGAAGGAGATGAAGTTATGGTGTTTCTGAGAAAAGAAAGGGTGCCTGCGGGTACTTACAACAAGCTGAATCAAAGGAAATATGGTCCTTATAAAATCTTGAAGAAAATCAATGACAATGCTTATGTCCTTGATCTGCCAGCCAGTATGGGAATTTCAAGCACTTTTAATGTATCAGATTTATCTTTGTTCCAGGGACCTAAAGGTCTGGGTTATGCCGATTCAAGTTAGATCTGAATCTCTACAAGTGAGGGAGAATAGCACAGGGCTATCTATTGTGTTTTTTTTTTGTTTAAGTCTTTGTGGGCTTTGGGCTTGGTTCAGGGCTTTATTTTGGGTTGTAATATTTTACTGGTTACGTGTCCTTGAGTTGCTTTATGTTGGGACTGTTAGCGTTGGAAGAGATCTTAGACTTGATTTCCATTTTGTATGAGGCGGCTGTTTGAAGAACTGCTGGTGTTGTTCTTAAGAGATCGATCGTGTGTTGGTTTCTTGTTTCTTCTTATTGCTTTCGCTGTGTCAACTATCCCACATCATCAAAACTAGAGTCTCAAGTCAAGCTTGTAAGGGCGGACATTCCTTTATGTTAACCATACTTTTTAGTTATGAGTTAAACCAACCCATAAAATCATCTTGGGCATGTGGAGCTGCCCTGCATTAGTAGCAGGTTTCGAACCCCGCGTTGGTACAACCATGAGTGGCGTGCCATATGTTAGGCCCTAAGGGGCATTCAGGTGTGGGTGTGATATGCAGGATGCGGAGTATGTTGCACATGGTGGCGTGTTTGCCTGTCCGCAAGATGAGTTGTATGCAAGAGAGAGTGCATGGGTTGAGAATGATGTAGGGAGAATATCTCACGTCGGTAAATCACGAGCTTCTGATCTAACTTATAAGGGTGGAGAATCCTCACAATGATAAGCTGATTTTCTGATGATGAGTGAGGTCAATTCCTTTATAGTTGAGCTTGCTTGAGCCAAGGCCCAAAATCCTCATAGGACTGTGCCAATCGCTGCATCCCATGTCAACGATTCTAGACGGAAAATATGCCACATCAGTGATTTTGGATGGAAAAATGATGAAGGCTAACAGAGGACATTCATCCTAGTGAAGAGGTTAAATGGATATAAAATAAAGTGGAAGTCCTAAATTGATTCACTCGATAAAATTCGCTACGGTGTCGAAACTTGTCACAAAATATCTTTATTGTAATGAAATATTAGATTTTTTTAATATATATATATATATATATATTTTTGGTTCGTCTCCGGCGAATGCATTTGCCAAAACCCAAAACGAAAGTGAGCATTCGGTAACAAAAACATGTTGCAGGGCACCTTCAATTTCTTGCCCTCAAATCTTACCGGTGCTTCTGCTCCTAAACTTTCGCTGCCTCTACTCTTCTTTACATCAAAACTCTCCTCTCGCTGCCAGTATTACCAGTATCGGCTACAACAACCTAAGAAAAAGCGGCAGTTGTTGGCACTATGTTCCAATTATACGGTTGGTGGTGGAGTCCCAGATGAGGAATTTGATATGCGAGATAGAACAAACAGTAGCAGTAAAACCCAAGAACAAAAAAGGCAGAAATTAGACCCTACCCAGTATAAAGCTATTCTTAAAGGAGGTGAACAGGTCACTTCTGTTCTTGAAGAGATGATCACCCTTGTAAGTTCTTCACTCGTCTTCCTATTAATTGTTCGTTTTTCTTTGGTCCATATATTATTAACCTGAATTTTTCGGAATGCGAAATATATGTTATATTCTTGAAATTGTTATCTTTAAATAGTGATTTTCGTTTTCTATGTGTTAGCAATCCTGATATTTCTGCTATATGTTGATTCTGAGTCCTGCGATGCGGTCAGGACTTATATGGATTCTGTTCTGTAATTCAAAAGTTCCCATTCCGTAGGATAGCTTGTCCTTTGATATGATTATTGGTACATGTTTTGTGGAACTTTGTTCATCACGCTGTTTCACGTATTTAATTGATTTTCCAATGCTTCTTATATACTCTCTGTAAACTTGTCAATTTCATGAATGTTGGGCAACCTTATCCTTCCCCATAGTAGACTTTTCCCTTACTTTATGTCACAAAATTTATGAGACGAATTGTGGTGGTTTGTTTCTAACAGATTAGGCTGTCTCGTAGGAGATCTATGAGATCTGAGAAATTAGCATTCTTATTTCATCCTGTACTTTGCTAAATACCCTCTTTCTCCTACAGTTATTTCTATGTTTTGGGCTGATAAGCTTTAAGGTTGTTAAATGCTTGTATCATTAAGAGAGATGAGATCGATTCATGTATTTTATTTCCTGCTGCAGTACTGAGATTTCAGAGTGAGATGTTAGATAGTAAATGTTTTATTGTATTGCATTTCCCGCTTCAGACTTAATTGTGGACATCAAAGTTCCCTTGGATTATGTGAACGGTTGGCTCTTTTTTACTTCTGTGTCAAATATTGTAATAAGTGCCATTTCCGATCACTCCATCATCAAAAATCTCTCCACCATCTGAAGGATACAGAATACCCTTTCAGGTGTTGTACTTCACTTTTATGTGGCCTTTCTTTTAGTGGTTTGCAGCTCCGTGGTTCTGTTTTTCTCACTTTTTACAGTTCATTTGGCTTCGTTGTCTGGGATTTTGATTGACAAATCAAATCTACTTAGGGGTCAAATAGTCCCTTTGTGCTTCTAAGTTCTAACACACTTATCAAATCTATATATCTGGCTGCAGTTGCAAGAAACAAACTCAGATGAAGCATCTGAGGAGGTGGCAGTGCAATTAGCAGCACATGGAGTCATTGGGAAAAGAGTGGATGAAATGGAATCAGGGTTTATGATGGCACTAGATTATATGATTCAGATTGCTGAAAAGGATCAGGATGACAAGGTAATACCGTAAAAGTGCTATGGACTCTTCTTTGACAAGATATTGCTTTAAGTAAATTTCTAGCGGACTGTGCTTCAAGAAGGCATTTATCAAAAGATGAACATAAGTAGGAAACTGAAATGAACACACAATGATATTGGATCCTATAAACAATAATCTCAACTGCAATTTGTCATTTGTCAGTGCAAAAGAATGATGGAATATTTATCATGTTGCACAATCTTATTGTTCTCACTTCTTGGATGAGAAGCTTAAAATTATTGATGATTTCTTTGACTGGTGTTTGTTTGTGCTTATCTTAACCATAAGAACACAAGAAATTTGTCAGAAACATCAAAACTAATTAGAAATTGGAACTTCAAAGTTCAAACAGTGTTATTTCTCATTTATAGGTAAATTTCTTGGAATGCATCAGCCTGCTTGAATGGCACAACAGTTGGTTGGTGCCTTTGAATTCTTACAATATTGCTGAGCATAAACACATGTGGACACTTGTGAGGATACGAATATTACACATTCCTTTTTTGAGGAAATCTATTGACTTTTTATAGAGATTCATTGCCCACTCAGGTTGTTCTGTTGCTTTCTGGCTGTGTAAGGCTACTTTCAAGATCTCCTGTTGAGACCGCAATCTTAGTAAACAAACCAGTGCTTATGTAATGAAGGATTCTGGTAAACATTTTAAAAGATTGATAGACAATGAATTATCATTAGTTCATTACTTATCCAGAGAATCAAAGAAAAGAGAAGTTGTGAAACTTTGTTCATATCTGCAGCTTCTGCTATGCCCATGCATGATCTTAGCTGTGTTTGTTCACTATTTTTTTTATCCTCATAGTTTCAAATAATTCCTATAATTGGATGTAACATCAACTACTGTATAAAATTTTCCATTGTAAGAGTTCATTACGTTTCCTTATGAAACTTTCTTAAGATGCAGCTTGTTTTTCATGATTTACTTTCTTTTACCTGACTAGTTTACCGTGAGATCTATGGATGAATTTGAATATTTGTAAATGGTTGGTGTTCAGCGAAAGTCATTATTGGAAGTGATCAAGGAGACTGTACTATCTCATCTTGCAAAAAAATGCCCCCCACATGTGAGTATTCTTATTTATTCGAACTTTGGTTAAAATCTATAGTTCTAAGAATAACCATGCATCAAAGTATTCATACATTCTTTACTTTTGAGTTTTAGGTTCAAGTGGTTGGTTTGCTCTGTAGAACTCCTAACAAAGAAAGCAGACACGAACTACTTCGTCGTGTGGCTGCTGGTGGAGGTGTTTTTGGAGGCAAGAATGACACCAAAGTCCATCTTCCTGGGGCAAATCTTAATGACATAGCTAATCAGGCGGATGATTTACTTGAAGTAATTGATCAAAATATCCTTCATGTCGTTCCCTTTCTGATTGTTGTTGTTCACAATGTATAATTATCCGCTGTGTTTATGTTTACATCAAGGGGCAATTTGCTGACTAGCCAGAGAGGAGCAGGAGTGTTTGGATAGGGAAGGGATATGGGAAGGGGACAAAGGGGTTTAGATTCACTTAAATATAGAGGCCTGCATTTCATGCTGATTGTTGAATAACCAGCCTTAGGTTAAATGTAAATTCATAAATTTTTGGCCTGTCTATCAGCAACATCTTCACCAAAAGGCTCACTATCTAAACATGGCACTGGAATTAGGTCGATGCTAATGAATACCTTTCTCTAGCATTGTCACGGGACTATCATCTTTATCACTAAATCTGACTGTCTCAGCTTGAAAAATCTAGCAACTACTTAGGTTGACAGAATAACTGTGTAGTGTAATAGCTTGGACTGACTTGTTTTTGCATCTCATGTTTCATCTGATATAAACAAAGACGGAAGTTGTATCCTCTCTCTTGATTTCAAGTTTGAACTAACTTTTATGGTAAGGTATAAAAGTCTCTCTGTCAGATGGAGGTTTCTTGTAATATTCTTTAGTGAATCATCTAACTTTTTGCATTTTGCAATCCAATTATAAGCAGTGCTTGCCATTTTTTTTTCTTTCTTTTGATTAAGTCTCTGTAAAATGTAAATTAGCTGTTACATTTTCCTATACACCACAACTAAGTGGAAAAGTTCATTGAATTTATTGGGTGAATAGGCTATGTTGACTCTGTATTTTTTTCCACTTTTACTTTTGTTGGTCATTTAATCATTCAACATTCATCAAATACATTTCCAGTCCATGGAAACTCAGCCAGTTGTTCCAGATCGAAGACTACTGGCAAGGCTTGTTTTGATAAGAGAGGAAGCTCGGAATATGATGGGAGGTGGAATACTGGATGAGAGAAATGATCGCGGCTTCAATACACTTCCTGAATCAGAGGTATCTAACAATTTATGTGCTTTAATGAAATTATGATGTAGCTAGCAAATGCAAGAAATCTGTCCTTTCAGATTTAAATGAATGTGAACAAGGAATTATCTTCAATTTTGAAAGAAGTGTACCAAAATTTTGTTATCACTGTCATCAATTTTGTTTTGCATCCTCATCGTTATTTTTTTTTATCATTGTCGGCATCCGCTAATTTAGGTTGTTTTGTCCTGTTTGTCTGTGCAGGTGAATTTCCTTACCAAATTGGTAGCTTTGAAACCTGGAAAAACTGTCCAGGAAATGATAAGAAATGTAATGCTGGGGAAGGATGAAGGTGCTGACAATTCTGGCAGTGAGGAGGATAAAACTGTGGGCAAACGGGTTTCTGGTGGAATTGCTGGACGAGTGAGTTAATTAAAAGCTCAAATAAATTTGCTTTTTGTGATATATGGCCATGTAAATTTAGCATGCATGGGCAATTGACTTCTCTATTTGTGAATGATTAGTTTACTGACTCTTCAAAAATATGCAGGCAAGTGTTACAGGACGAACGCCACGTCCTGTACGCCCTGGCATGTTTCTTGAGACTGTCTCCAAGGTATAATTTTATAGTTTATGCTGTTACTTTTCTGTTGTTCTGAATGGATTGTTACACTTTTTAGGAGGGGCTACATACGGAGAAATAGGAAGGGATAGCACTTAACCAATGATTTTGGTTGTGCCCTCTTAGCTTTCATGAATTCATAGTCCTCTGATTTCCTCATATTGAAATAGCAGTAAGCTGAATGGCACTTATCAGTGATAATGTAATTTTCATGGATTTGTAGGTCTTAGGTGGTATATACTCTGGAAATGTCTCTGGCATTACAGCACAACATCTAGAATGGGTAAATCTGACTTGCCTGAAAACTCTCTCTCTCTCTCTCTCTCTCTCAATATTTAATGAGCATAGCAAAATTTGTTTCAATACCTGATTGATTATCTAAATTTCGCTAGTATAATTAGAAAACAAAAGTTTTCTGCCGCATCATTTTTCCTTTAGCCGAAGATTTACTACCTTTGTTGCATTTGGCATGTTGTTCGAGTGGCTTTATAAAATTGCATCCATACTAAAATCTATTTGCTTTTTTCAGTTGTAATCCTTGTCATTTTTCCAGTTCCTCACTTGTTCGTTTTCATTTGCCATGCATCCAGGTTCATCAAAAGACGCTTCAAGTTCTTCAGGAAATAGCATTTTAGTTTTGTTTGTGGCAGGTGATACTTATGCCCCTCATTACGGGTCCATTTTTTATCAACTGTGTGCTGCTGTTAAAAAAGGACTTGTCAGGTTCTTATTAGCCCCAGGAGCCTAGTTATGTTGATATGTTGATCAGAACAAATTCTGTGGAACAATTTAGAAGCAGTCTTTGCAGCCTAAACTTGGAAGTAATAGATGAAAATGCTGACGCTTGAGCGCTCGATGCACATTTTGAAAAGTTAAAAATGGTGATTTCTGCAGAATCAATTATTTTGTTTATTATATTTTGGTTGCTGGATATAGACATATAGTTTGTGTGAGTTGAATATATTCTAGATGGAAGGCGAACAGTAGGCCAGTAGCTAAATCAGATGTGGAAGTGACGCTTGGGATTTCAATGACCTTATATATTAGTATACAATATACAATACCACTATGTTGTATTGTTTCGACTCTGAACAAATGCTAGGAAAACAATGGAATGAAATGAAATTCGTCGAAAGAGGACTAGCTCTCGCTAAAGCAGCAACTGGTGGTTATTGCTTTGAAACCGTCATAAGCCATGTCTTGTTCTTATCTTGAGCAGAAATCACGTAAAAGCGTCATAAGTTTGTGATCCGAAACGTAAATGTGTGAATTTTGTAATCACTGATAAGTTTCTTTTTCATTTCAGGTTGGGGCCAAAGTACATCATTGCACCCAACCTTCATACCTCTTTTCCCAGTGATCCAACATTTGGGGTCAGCGATCTTCCTCGTGACATGCACTATTGTAAGTAATGTTAATCAAATCTTAATGATATACCATATCAAGCTCATATACTTTTTTCTTACATACTCGAATCGGCTAACAATGATGCAGATTCAAAATCCAGTTATCACATCCACTTGATAGCCATTGTGATACTGTGATCAGTTGTAGACCTTGGTAATGATTTCAATGTTGTGAGGAGTAGAAGCAAACACAGCAAAGATTGCTACATATACCACCTTCAATAATTTACAATGCTTTTTCCTCACAATGTCTTGCCTTTTCTATAAAGCAAATCATATATGCAGATGCCTCCATACCCTTTAGATTGAAGACTTGGACACTTACTCTTGCTTGGTCCACTCTGCCCGACCATTGATGTCCTCCTTTTCACTTATTGTTCATTACCTCCATTGAGAGTCCAATAAACAAGGTTGAATTACCCACGTGAGCCCTCTTCCACGTTTATATATATATATACACACACACACATACATACACACTACAGGAGACTAATCCCCAGTTTCTCTAATAAAACTGGAGATGTTACATTAGTAGTATTTTCTGGTAATTTGTTGGAAACTGTCTGTTGCAGATGTTGCTAGTTACTGCTGCTGAAATCCTCCTACTTACTTTATATAGTTGGGTGCAAGAAGAGACCGCTTTAGTGGTGTCTAGTGGTATTGCTCTCAATTTTCCCTTTTCATTGGCAAACCATATGTTGGACAACAGTGGAGATCAAAGAACCACATCACCTTTTTGTTGTCCTATCCATTACCAACCGAGGTCAATTGGAACCGGCTTTTCATCCCCACAATTTCTTCTCAAGACACCTATTGCTCAACTAAGCAGTATAAGATGACATACTAGTAAAACAAACACTTTTTTTTGGCACCGGGAAATCTCCGACATGCCCATAAGATAGTTGGGTTAGATTTAAATTTTTAGTCTGTCAAAGCAGCTTGCACTATCTTGACAAACGTTTGAGATTGACTCAAAGTTCAAACAGGGAGAACGTGTTTCATTGCCAAACATGCAAGAAAATAATGTCAAAATTGTTGGGCAAGGAGTTAGCATAAACACACTAATTGCTTCAAATTCCTCGTTGTTTTTCATACTGAATCACCAAATCATGGTAATAGTGTGTGGGAGGTGGATTTAGAACTCTTGGTACTCGATTATAGCGAAAAGGGTTGGTTTTAGAAGGAACCATTGCGCTATGATTTCATATCATTAATAAATACCTTGCTTTTGATTCGTGGTCCCTTTGTCACATGGTTCCTTATGGTGTTTGATACTTTAGACTAAGAAAGGTAGATAATTAAAATAAGGAAAAAGACGCCACCTTTTCTGGCAAAATTTTAATAAAAAATTACGTAATTTTTAATGTCTTCCCTTAGAATGATGTTGTTAGTCATTCCAACACAAAATATCTCAAAATCTCTATAATCTTATATGACAATATATGCAACACAGGATTTGGAGGTAAATTTAGGATTTAAAATTTAAATTCATGGATAATATTTCTATTGAGATATATTTGAAATATTTTTTGTTGGAATATTTGACATTTTTCGCCTCTAAAATAGTAAAATTCAAGAAAATTCACCAGATTGGGAGATTTAAACTTTCATAGTGTTTTAAGGTTAATTTAAATAATCAATCCAAACACGGCCTCTCATCAAACGATACACTCTAATATTTATTATTTTTGTGAATACTGTTGCATTGGTTTTGAACTTGGAAGTTTAAAAACTCAACGTTCATAAGTTCTGACGACCGTAACTGTAATCAACGGAAACTTTTTGAAAGGCACGCAATGCTTGTTGAATGTGGGGCCTCAGATTTGAATACTTGTCAAATCATCCTGACCACCTACTAGAATGACTATATTATCCCTCATTTAAAGTAACTTTATAAACCAAAGTTAAGGATAGATATGTTAATTCACAATACAAACTACAACGGAGATCCGTCCACAGGTGTGGGGCCACCGGTTCCCACCCAAAGACGGATTTCAAAATCAGTAAATAGAAACAATGAGAGGAGGACAAATCCGTCATAATTTGAATTCTGTGACAGCTCTACTCGTCCTCCATGCTTTCTCTTCTGCTTCTCCTCCTCCTCCTCCAAGGACTCACGCTAGCTGAAAATAGGAAATTGAACTTATAATAAAGAAATTCAGCGATAAGAAGATCAACGAAACAGAGAGAATTCTCGTTACTCTCTCTCTTTCTCTCTGTTTTCTTCAACAAAACTGCAATCGAAGTCTGTTGTACACAAAAATGTCAGGCTACGTAGGTGTTCTTGTGTCAGATCCATGGCTACAAAACCAGTTCACTCAGGTCGAGCTTCGCAGCCTGAAGTCTCATGTAAGTTACCGGAAGCGATCCAGAATCTCCATGGATGTGTTCCTGCACTCTTGCTCTTTGATCTGTCGTTTCTGTTCAATATCTTTACGTTTCTTTCTGAAATGTTACGATCGATGATTTTGAATTTTTCCGTGTCTAGTTTATGAGCATGAGGAGAGAGAGCGGAAGGCTAACGCTGAAGGAGCTAGCAGCAAAGATGTCGAGACTGAAGGTAGTGGGAGAGAATCTGACGGAGGAAGAGAGAGCATCTCTAATTCAAGATTTGTACCAGAATCTCGATGACGAGGTTGATTTCGAGTTCTTTTTGAAGGTGAGCTGTTCTCTTTTCTCGTTATTCTTTTTGCCTTTTCCATTTCAATCAAATTAATGCGTGTGCTTAGTTTGATGTTCTCTGATGTTATTTGATATGCTACATTTGAACTGATGATTAATGGCTTTTTTTGGCTGTAAATGTGAAATAAATAAACTAATCCATAGATGCTCGATTTCGCTGTTAGAAGAAATGATGGAAAAGGAAATAAGCTTATTTATCTAACGATTCCAATTTTTTTTCCTTTTTTTTTCCAGTTATTTTGATGCGTAAGAACACAGAATCAGCCACCTAACTATAGTGTTTGATACTGCTGATATAATGCTTTTGGTGTGGTAATGAAACCACAAACAGGGTTCCTTTCTATTTTAATTTTAATTTTTTTAATTTATCTGGTTTTCCTGTTCTCCGCTACTTGATAGGCTAAGTTTAGTGGTAATGGGGAAAAGGTTAAAAGAATGATTGGATGAACATAATGCTTTTCGTCATGTTAGGTTTATTTGAAGCTCCAAGCACATGCTAGTGCAAGAACTGGCTGTAGTGAAAAAAGTAATTCCTCGGCATTTCTGAAGGCTTCAACCACTACACTGCTTCACACAATCAGTGAATCTGAGAAGGCATCCTATGTTGCACATATTAATAATTACCTTGCGGATGATAATTTCTTAAAGTTAAAGAAATACCTGCCTATTGATCCTTCGACTAATGATCTCTTTGAGATTGCAAAGGATGGGGTTCTTCTTTGGTAAGTTCTATTTGACGTTATTATTTCCTTTTGGTTTACTATGTTTTCCTTATAGGCAATGGGTTCAAAGCATGTCACTTTGATGCAGTAAGCTAATTAACGTGGCAGTTCCTGGGACGATAGATGAAAGAGCTATTAACACTAAGAGAGTGCTCAATCCATGGGAAAGGAATGAAAATCATACACTATGCCTCAACTCTGCTAAGGCTATTGGATGCACTGTCGTAAATATAGGCACACAAGACTTCATTGAAGGGAGGGTATGAATTCATGCCATTCCATTTTTAAATCACTTCATTTCTCAGGCATATGACAGCTGCTGGGTTTGATTATATAGTATAAAAAATGTGAACAAATTTCTTTCAGCAGTTCTATTTGCTCATGATTATTATTCGGCTTCATTTTCAGCGGCATCTTGTGCTTGGATTGATTTCTCAAATCATTAAGGTAAACATGTTGCCATATTAGACTGAAGTTGTTAGATTTCAACTTCCGTGACTGTCATAGTATATACGAAAACATGAACTGGGATTTGAACATTTCTTGACCCTCTTAATGATAATGCTATGGTAGATACAACTTTTGGCAGACCTCAATTTGAAGAAAACACCTCAATTGGTGGAATTGGTTGGCAATAGTGAGGTAATACGTTTTCTTTTATTTGGTTGGCTATATACCTTTTCTTTTATTTGGTTGGCTAAGAAACACTTGTTCTTTGAATAGGCTGGGCATGTGGGTTTTAAATTATTAGTTGTACTGAGTACTGACACATGTCATCATTCCAAATTCCAAATAAATAGGATGTGGAAGAGTTGATGAATTTGCCTCCAGAGAAAATCTTATTGAGGTGGATGAACTTCCAGTTAAAGAAGGCCAGATACAACAAAGTGGTCACAAATTTCTCTTCTGATGTAAAGGTAGGGACTGAGACTATGTAATTTTTTTATTGTCTGGTCTAGATATCACAATTAGCGTCATATTCATTTACACAATAACTGGAGTGAGCTAGATTGGGGTTATTTTTGTCAGTTCAATATCACATCTTTTCTATTTATTGCGTAAATTGTAGGGAAATGAATGTGTTGTTAAATTTTCTGCACATGTTGATGCTTAAATTTTGAGAGTGCCAGTATCTATTATCAGTTTATGAGATACTACCAATTCTACTTGTAGGATGGGGAGGCTTATGCTCACCTTTTAAATGTGCTTGCCCCTGAGCACAGTAATCCATCTACATTGTCTGTGAAAGATTCTTTAGAAAGAGCAAGGTTAGTTCTAGAACATGCAGACAGGATGGGCTGCAAGAGATACTTAACTGCAAAGGACATCGTTGAAGGTTCCCCAAACCTTAATCTTGCTTTTGTTGCGCATATCTTCCAACACAGGTGATTGGTTCTTTCTTTCTTATTTATTTGGGGGACTGGTGGATATAAAATTTAATCACTAGATCAACGTTCATAATCCTGCAATATGAGCTTATAAAAAACGAATATGCATAGAATAACATCTTTCCATGATTCTGATATAACTGTAAATATGTTTTTTCCCCCTTTTTGAAATCCTGCTTTCAGGAATCAGGCATTTCCTTTGTGAATTTTTACATTATTGAGCCTTATATGTCGCCCATGCAGCACTCATGCAAAACTTGGGTATTCTCACCAGCAGTTAATGCTCTAAAAACTGATAACTGCCCTGTCTGCAGGAATGGGCTCTCTACCCAAACAGAACAGATATCTATTCTTGAAACTTTGCCAGATGATATCCAGATTTCTAGAGAAGAGAGATCATTTCGTTTTTGGATAAATAGTCTTGGAAACTCATCATATATTGACAATGTCTTTGAAGATCTTAGAAATGGGTGAGTGCTCTCCTCTTCTGTCGTGATAACCAGCCTCAAGTTTCGAAAGCATGGATTTCCAAGTTCACAATTACTAAATTGATGTAAATTTTGTGTTAAAAAGGATTGTTATTTCTACGAAATTTGGACTATGCTGAAAATTTTGTAGTTATTGAGAATCTGAGACCAAATTTTAACCCTCTCATTTTTTCCTTGAGTTCTTTGATTCAATTCCATAGTAGTGAGGTGAAATCTGTTGCTTTTCAGGTGGATACTACTAGAGACCCTCGATAAGGTTTCACCAGGAATTGTTAATTGGAAGGCTGCAAATAAGCCTCCAATTAAATTGCCATTCCGAAAAGTTGAAAACTGTAACCAAGTGGTCAAAATAGGAAAACAATTGAAATTTTCCCTGGTAAACATTGCTGGAAATGATATTGTACAAGGAAGTAAAAAATTAATACTGGGTATGTCACATCTCTATCTTGAATTTGCCTTGATGGTCCTTCCATCATAATGTGTCAAGTATAGTTCCTTGCTAATTCAGCTCATTTCGTGCATTATGGCTTAGCTTATCTGTGGCAATTGATGAGATGCAACATGCTCCAGCTTTTGAAGAACTTAAGGCTCCACTCCCATGGTAAAGAAATCACTGATGCTGATATTTTAGTATGGGCCAACTCTCTAGTTCGCAACTCAGGAAGCCAGAGTCGCATGGATAGTTTTAAGGTAATGTTGCTTTGCCCAGCTTCTATTGTAATGCCTCTTCTGACAAGGGCCACACAGAAGGTTCTTGAGGTTTAAATTCAAGGCCTAAATGTGTTGAAATAAAAGGCAAACCCCATGGCCTATTGATACTCTTGATAAAGACGATTAGCAGAATCCAGTAATACTTTATTCTTGACTGGTACCTGACCATTTACAATGAATTTCGATGATTTTACAGGATAAGAGATTATCAGATGGCATTTTTTTCCTTGAACTGTTAAGTGCCATTCAGCCTAGAGCAGTAAATTGGAGGCTTGTTACGAAAGGGGTGACTGGTATAATTTTTACTCATTTGTCATACTTCTCATTAATTATACTCCTATTGGTGTGCCAGTGTTGATTTTTTTTACCACATACCTGGAAGATTGGAAGTTCTCTTGAGATACTGGAATTCACATGACAAGACATCATTGTCTTGTTGTCTGCTTCTAGTTGCTCCGTGTTAGTGCAAGGAGTACTGTGAGCAAATGAAGAATATGTGAGTTAATCATATTCTGAAATGGGGGGGGGTGGGAGGAAAGAAACAGAAAAAGAGCACCTATTTGTAGAACATATTTTCTAGGATGACTGCGAACTATGTGACGGTGATCAGCAAGTCGACTTTTTATTTGGAAAGAATAGACAACCAGATTTTCTATATATATAGACACAAATATGTACGAACTATCGTTTTTCTTGAAGACGTGTATAAGGACTGTTATAGCATTGATTCGATCATATATTATAAAGCTCAATATTCTAATGAACTTTTCCATGATGGGCAACTCGTGTTGCAGCCTATGACCTGAACTTTTCTAGTAACTTAAGCAAGACAACTAGTCCAGTTAGATAGGAAGATATGAAGATTAAGAAGAACGAGTTTAAACATATATGCTCACAACTTCTTTGCATTATTCATTGTTGATTACGAGGCAAATTGGTTGCTTGGTGGTTAAGTAGCTTCATTTCTGCATGAGTTTTGCTGCTGTAATATGTATGGAAATAATAGTGCTTATGCTTTATTTGTGTCTTCTTAATGCTGGTGGTGCCTAGATGAGGAGAAAAAGATGAATGCCACCTACATCATCAGCATTGCTAGGAAGCTTGGATGTTCAATATTTTTGCTTCCTGAAGATATAACTGAGGTATTTTTTAATAAACATGATCTGTTTTTTCTTCTTCTTCCATTCTTTAGATGGCCTGAGTGCTGAACTAAAGTACATGCATACTGTTTAAG
Source organism: Euonymus europaeus (assembly GCA_963580455.1). Taxonomy (NCBI): domain Eukaryota; kingdom Viridiplantae; phylum Streptophyta; class Magnoliopsida; order Celastrales; family Celastraceae; genus Euonymus; species Euonymus europaeus. The sequence continues at coordinate 4,346,258 of OY756964.1, forward strand.
CACAATGTAACATTAGATGCACATAAAGTTTACGGTTTTCGTTCAATTTGAGACTTTTTAGAATGAGCACTTTTTACGCCTTTTGGTTTTCTAGAGAAACACTTCACTTAGCCCCCCTTCTTTTCAATGTAGTGCAATTGTAACAGAAATCCTATAATGCGTAATCGGAATAATAAGTTTGGACAATTGTGATTACTAATTTGATAATTTATGTCAAGTATTGGTAATGTGATTACTAAAATAAAAGTTGAAATTAAATAAAACATTTTCTCAATCGCTTAGTACTAAGGCCTGCTTCCTGCTTAGCTACCCCTTCGCTTTTGCACATGGCAAGTTTTTCAGTTTGGTAACCTAGTTTGAGTTTGTTTCATCGTAGAAAAAACTGAAAATAAGGTCACATTTTTCAGGTGAATCAAAAGATGATTCTCACATTGACGGCAAGTATAATGTACTGGAGTCTGAAACATCCTGTAGGAGAAAAGCTTTCTCCATCCGGAATTTCCGATAGTGAGAGTGGTAGCCAAGTGGACACAACATCAAATTCAACAATAGATGACTCTGCCTCAGAGTCATCGATAGAGGATAGTAGTATGTAAGTAATGAATAACTGAAAGTTGAAATTATGTCTCTTCTTTCTTTCATTTTTCTGTTGAAAATTTTCTCCTGTGATCAAATTCTTTTAGATTCAATGAGTGGAAATATTATGTGTGACATTATAAAGAATGAAGTGTTTTGAAAACAAATTTTGTTGAAGTAATTCATACATGAATGCTATATGTTGACGGCCATTTGACACCCTCTAGGTATTTCCAAGTACCTTGGACCCTATTGATCTACAGGGTTCAACACTTCAACCATCATTCTCTCAATATGAATGTTATATGTTGATGACAATGTAAAAAAAAGGCTAATATACATTTGGCCAGTGACAGATAGATAATGTTTTATTTTAGATATTATCAGTTAAAACGTTTCAAATTTTATACGCGCAAGTAGAAAATGTGCTAGCCTTCACCATCAAACATATTTTGTCACTTTTAGTCGGCCAACCCAGTCTGTGATGTTTAAGCTACCAGTTTGACACATTTTCAACTTGAAGTTATCCAAGTGAGACATTTTTTTTTTGGTAATCAAATTGAAATATTCATAATCTTTCGATGACCAAAAAAATACTTAACCCAAATCAAGCTCATTTACTTTCAACCTTGTCTCATTCCTCGCAAATATTTGTAAGGAAATCTACCCAGATTCAATCTATAAAAATACAATTACTCGTAATAAATTTCAAGTGGTAAACTAGTTCCAGGCTCCTCTCTGAGTGGATTTTTTTTCCTTGAATTCTTCCAGAAGTTAGAGAATTATATATAAATATATACGTACAGATCCACAAATTTAGTTTGCTGGGCCGATGAAGTGATGAATTAGTTGATGGTCAAAAAGAGAATCATAAATTGAAGAACATGCAGTTTGTCTTTCGAGACTCGAAACCCAGTTGTAGGCTAAATATCTTTCAAGCTGGCATATTGACTTTGATTCTGTGCATCTGGTCTGGTCCTAAGGAAAGAGACTTTAATAATTCAAAAAAAAGATCTTAATGCCTTCAATGTCACGACAGGTTTACACCGCACAACCACCCTGGAAAGAAGAAAGAACCATAAACACCAGGATGCAAATAATGCACATCAAAGCCACAAAATAGTCTCCAGATAGACAGATCAGGATTTCGTAGACACTCCAAAACAAGTTAAGTGGCCCACAATGAAAATGAATTCACAGCCAATCCCGACATATTTTAAATTAAAATTGTATCACAGTTTGTGACCTGAATTCTGTTTGATCCGACCCGAAAAGCTCGTGCAACAAAATTGGTAAAGAATTTTTGTGAGGATTTCTCTTGCTCTATCCGTGATTGAAACCTTACAAGGGTTTTTTCACATAAATCCTGTGTTTATTTCATTTTCGTTTTGCTTGTTTGATATGGTTCTATCACACATAATGAACTCAAACAATGAGTTCACAACCTAAACTTTCCCCCGTTATCCCGACGTTAATGGCAAATGTATTGCCTGCAACTGTTCAGTATCTAATGCAAAAAGCCTAAAGAGAGAAGGATCTCTAGTAAAAAAAATCCCAACATAATTCTACAATCATCAGCAATATTACTCAAAACGATCCAATCCGTCGAGTTACCTGAGCATGACAATGTAACGTTAAGTCTCATAAAACGGTCATGCATGCCAATCAAATGAAAAATCTATCACACTCCAGATCACTTGTTTGCAATATTCACCCATTGAAAGAAAATTTATAGCATTCTACAGAACTTGACCAAACTGTGAAACAAGTAAAGAAAGCCAATAAGCATTTGCAATAACAAACGGGGCACAAAATAACACTAAAATGTAAACAACGGGGAAAATTATAAAACCCACATAAAAAAAAAGACTGAAACAAAAGCTCTTATTATTCTTTAGTTTTATTAACCTGACGACATGTGCCTCTCATAAGTCTAAAACTTACACTACAAAAAATAAGCAACTCCCATGGCTATAAGATCTTACTCATAATACAATAAATTTGAACAGGCAAAACAGACTTTGCACATATTTATCACCTGATATCTCTTGACCGGATGCTCATGTCTCACCTATCCTCTGGTGGGAATGCTGATCGTTGAATAATGTTGCCTCATGTAGTTCCTTCGAATCCAATACAATGGCTGGCCAATGATTGACTAGAGCATGGTCAATCAGTCTATTTACCAGGAAAAGACTCAAAGCAAAAAACACTCATTGGAAGCAGAAGACCAACTAAAGCATTCAAGCAGGATGGCATTTACAAGAAGAAATGGAGAATCCATCTTGAGCTATCACATATACACTTGCATGAACTACAGAGAATCTCTTACAGAACTTTCTTGATCAAGTTGAAACCGAAGCTCCCCGGATTGACTCTGCCCATAAAAATAAAAGTCAGGCATATATAGTCTTATTGCAGGAACATTTAGAACAAACAAAGAACTTGCAACATAATTCATTAATAGCAGATGATTAGAGAATGAAGATCATCCTGCATATTGACAGTAATTAAATTCAGTAAACCCAATTAAAGTTACCACTTAAACAAGTCGAAATCCAACAGAAACACGAGACTCTTACATCTCAATTGTTGAATAGCTTTTCCAGTAATCATATATCAACAATACAAAATCATAAGCAGATTCTGTAGCATAAATAAATAAATAAAAACTAAACCTTGGCGACTTCATCCGCTAAAAACTTGACATCTCGAATTCCCTCCACATCCACAGCCTGTGCTGCCATACAGTCTCTCGGTGACTCAAACAGGGACAACGAAAACTGCTTAAATACGACTCCCACATCAAAGTAAATGAGACCCGAACTGGGTATATCGACCCGAATCCCCTTAACCGGGAACCACAGAAACAACTCCTGCGCTGATATACCAGATAGCGCCCCGATCTGGCCGTAGCTCAGACTGCCAGAAACGTTCCTCTCGTAATGCAATTGGCTTTCAAACATAGCATTGCAAGCTTGATCGAGGTGCACTTCGAAACGCCCCTTATCGTCTATATTGAACTCCACCACTCCCTTCGGTAGCAGACCCATGGGCAACCCGTGAGCACTCAAAACCTCATATATCGACTCTTGCAACTGCGAATTCGCACTGATCGTAAGAGAAAAAATTAATGAAATCCAAAGAATTAGAGGCACCATTCTTTTCTCTTTATTGTTTCGGTGCGTCTGTAATTGGTGTCAAAACATAGATGATGATGATGAAGAAGAAGTTAACGGTGCTGTGTTATTTACAGGTACGGCTTTAGATTCAAGAAGAATGGCTGTACAGTGTCAACTATAAGTAGAACACGAAGGAGGCAGTGGTGCCAGGTTGAGTAGAGAGAGGATTAGGACTTAGGAGACTCGTCAATTATTGGTGGTGATTGTGGGCCGTGGGAGGGCCCATTTTAGGCGGCCCAATTCTCTCTAACACTGCCAGGGTGAAATAGTAATTTTAGATTTACTCTTTTTTGGCAATTCTGTGGAGGCGAAGTGTGTTTTTGGCACGTTGAGCTATTTCGGCTGCGAAGAGGAATGTGTAGCTACGCGCATGGAGTGAGAGTGGGTTACGAGAGAGCTGCCGATGAAGTCGGGTGGATTAGGATCAGTTGTAACGATACGTTTGGCAACTACTTGACTGAGCTTAAACTGGGTAAAAGCTGGCAAGCAAAAAGCCAAACACGGTCGGATCGGTATCCTCCACAGAACCACTGCAACGACGATGGTGAAAGACCAAGAGCAATGTGGCACAATTCTCCAAATTTTTTATTTTTTCAATTGAATATCATATTTATTATACAAAAATTCAGTCAAATCATTATTTAAATCATCAAAAACACGTCCTTCAAAATAACAACATCAATAAAAATATAAATTTATATAAATTATTCTCTTTTTCATTAACAAAACCTCCAAATGTCATGGTTCCTTATTTATTATCTAACAAAATTATACTAAAATTAATATTAGGTCTCATATCTTTTATAAAAAATAAATCATATGCTGATGCATATCACCAAAATGTATCTCTCAAGACAGTGACATTAACAAAAACATATATTCTCATACATGATTCAATACATATTTTCAAAGTGTCCACATTTGCTGTAAAAAAAAAAGTTGCAAGTGGGGAGAGAGAGAGGATGTGAAGGGAGGGGCGATGTGCTCCAGCATGATTATGATTGTCCTCACATTCACATGAATAAATCACAATTATTTCAATAATGAAAAATAGACTGCATGTGATATTTGTGAATGACGTGTTGCATACGGCTGTGAATTGAAATGGACCCATGATAACGGATTAAATAGTTTCTATCAAAATGTGTCAAAAAAATTGATCAAAATCAACCGTTAACCTCACGCTAGTTTTAAGAAATTTTACATTATAAAATAATGATGATATTTTTATGTAACATTCTCCCGCACTTGTCAGATGGGTGAGGCGTTGAAATGTAAAACTATTCATCGATCAAAATTAAATACATCATATGATCGATATATCTAGGATATTCAATCAACATGATTTTCACAAACATAAACATCATAAATATTAACGTATAAGAAAGCGTACCTTGAGTCATCGCTTTCAACTAACGAATCCGAATCACAAACATTGATCTTGAAGAAACACTCCTTGAACGATCTACGAAAACCGTTTCTCTCCCTTCTCTATACTTCGTTAGTGTTGTAATTTTTTTCCGTCACGTCAGATGGAAGTTAGTGGCGTATATATAGATAGAGAGGACCTAGGTTTTCCACTTAACCCTTAAATCTCAACTGTCCATCACAGTTAGAGAGTTTCATTAGGAAAACAACCCAAATAACATTAGAATTCTAATTCTTAGAAGTTAGAGATTCAATTAAAATCCTGTCAAATAATTATTATTAAATGGACCATAATAATAAGAAACAAATAATAATAAATAATATTATTATTTCTTACATAAAAATCTATCTTGCTTGCATCAATGATACGCTTTTAAGTTTTATCAATTTGCGTGCATATATCGGATGCATTCTACTTTATTTTTACTGAATCGTTTCACTTAATGATACTTACACATAAAACAGGTGTCTTGTAGAGATGGATGAGGACATTTTTTTTAACAAATTTTATAAACACAGAACTTATTTTATTCCAACCAGTACCCAAAAAAAATTAGCCGGCCCAGTTTACAATCTCTATCCAGGAGGACCAGGACTCGCATATATTGGGCCAGTTTCCAATAATCCACTCAGATGAAATTTGCCGGTGGCCCATGATTACTAAACCTTCCTGGCCCATTGAATTTCTTCTGGGCCATAACTCATAAGTGAGCCGACGGCAATGGGTTTCTATTTTATCGAGGATCTTGTGGGAGTAGGGAATGGGATGGCAAAAACTTATCCTCCCTTTCTATGGTACTCTCTAATTTCTACAATATGGGTTTCTTATAAATTTAAGAATTGAAAAATGTTTGTAAGTTATGTTCGGCGGTTTCGAATTGATTTAGTTTTTCAGATGTACATAATTGATTATATTTTAGTTTAGTTTCAATCCAAACAGGTAAATCGAACAATATCCAATCTGAATTAGAATCTATACAATTAAATTAGATAATATTTTTTTTGGAATTCAGTTCGGATTTTAAACTAGATAAAATGTTTTTAGATTAAATTTTAAATATACAATTTATAGTTTAATTGAGATCGACAAATTCGGTCATATTAATGCGGACCCACTACGCTCCTCTTGTCAAGGAGAATAAATTCACAGAAAGCTTTTGGAAATAAATGGCCTATGATTAGTAAACCTTCCTGGCCCATTGAATTTTTTCTGGGCCATAACTCATAAGTGAGCCGCCGGCAATGAGTTTCTATTTTATGATATCGGGGATTTAGTTGGGTAACAAAGGCATATAAAAAACATTAAAATTTATGTTTGGTCATTTGACCCAAGAACATTGAAACTCACGCCACTTACATCATTTGCTTTATTCAAACTTTAATTAAAAAGTAAAAGAAATGGGTAAAAGTATATTTTTCATCCCTCAACTTCATTTTTGTCCCTAAACTAATTTTGCTCTTAAAATCGTACCTTAAATCTCTCTAGGTTTCCATTTTATCCCTAAAATGAGTTTGGCGCCGGAATAATCCTACATGGCGTACAATTGGCATGCCAGAGCTGTAATACATGGAAATTTTTTTAAAAAATGAACGATGTATCCCTAAACTATACAACATATCAACTTCAAGTCTCTAAACTACAAAAAAAGTTAAAAAAATCCGCATTAGTACAAATAGCAGCAGATACAGACATAATTCAAGCATACCATGCTTCAATAACAGATTGACACATAATAGATTAACACATACCATAGGCAACAATTGAACAATGACAGATCCAATTCAAGGCCAGAGGCAACAATTGAACTATGACAGATCCAATTCATGGCTAGAGGCAACAATTGAACAATGACAGATCCAATTCATGCCCAGAGGCAACAATTGAACAATGACATCAAATTCAAGGCCAGAGGCAACAATTGAACAATGAGAGATCAAATTCAAGGCTAGAGGCAATAATTACATATTTTATTGAACACGAATAGACCAATTTGAAGGTTGAATGCAACGATTAAAGATTTCGTTGAATAATAACAAAGCATATTCAAGGGCAGAGGCAACAATTACACATTTTATTGAACATGAACAAACCAATTTCAAGGTTGAATGCAGCGATTACAGATTTTGTTGAACAAGAACACAACAAATTCAAGGTCGAATGCAACTATTACAAAAATTCTAGAGTTTACTTGTGAATCGCCTTTAGTTCGCCTCTGGTAAGATGAATCACCTTAATCAAATCAAGAACTGAAGGATCGATGGTGGTAAGCTCATGAAAATGAAGGATGGATGATGGTGATCTCACAAAAATGAAGGATCGATGTCTCATTGAAAGTTCGCCTCTCACGGATGTCACTAGGTGCGAACAAATGAAGGGATTAGGGTTTTTTGTGTGGATTTAGGGCAATTTTTGCTAACATGTCAACGTTTTGTCACATGGATAGCCACTTTCCATAAAAATTATTAAAAAAATCCACATTCACTTGCCATGTCGAATAATTCTAGTGACAAACCAAACTTAAGGACAAACGGAGAAGCTGAGGATAGTTGAGGGACGATTTTAAGAGCAAAATTAGTTTAGGGACAAAAATGAAACTAGGCATATAGTTGAGGGACGAAAAATATACTTTTGCCAAAAGAAATGCTTGAAAGTCACACATTGATTCACGTGAAATGAAATTTGTATTCCCACTCCCTTTCTATAATACTATCTTGGATTGGAGTGTGATTCAAAAACTCGTCCTATCCCGATTCTGTCATGCGTCAAGGGATAAAATGTAAGATGCGGGTTATGCAGTCTAACAGTAAGGGGAGGGAGGGTTTTCACGCTGTCAATTAGGGTTGAATATCAAGGGCGTATCGTTGGCGCGACTTAAACCCGAACACCAAAACATGTTGATTCTATAGTACTATCTAATTTTTACAAGATGGATTTCTTATAAATTTATGAATTGAAAAATGTTTGTAAGTGATAGGTAGAGGACGATTTTTTTTGAAATTGGATAATATAAAATATTTGCATGTTCGACAATTTAGAATTGATTTAGATTTTCAGATGTACATAATTCATTATATTTTAGATTAGTTTCAATTCAAATAAGTAAATCGAACAATATCCAATCTGAATTAGAGTCCGTAAAATTAAATGAGACAATATTTTTTTGAAATTCAGATCGAATTTTAAACTAGATAAAATGTTTTTAGATTAAATTTTAAATATACAATTTATAGTTTAATTCAGATTGCAAATTCGGTCATATTAATCCGGATCCTCTAGGACTACTATGCGCCTCATGCCAAGGAGAATAAGTTCACAGGAAGCTAAAAGGAAATAAATGGCTGACAAACTCCCACTGTGAATTCGGCAGAGAGCACGTCACCTGTTCCGGGTCCTGAAGTGGATAGTCTGCATTCAAGAGATTTGTTGGCAACAGATAATTTTAGTAAAAGAGAGATTCTATTTACTGGATTTTCTCCGTCTTTTAATTTTCCAATTAGTGCAAAGAGATTGATGAACGAACTTAACAATATATGAATCTTTCTTCAGACTACTCCTGATCCCAACAATAATCAAGAAAAGAAACCAAAAAAGGGAAGACTGCAATTATGGATACAACAAGTTCTTGGGTCCGGCCAAGGAAGAAATCAGAGATAATAGAGTAGAAGATAGTGACGGGTGCCAGAGGAAGAAGACCTTCATCAGACCCCTTCACCCTATAAAGATTTTCAAATCCCTTTAAGTAAACCTGCTGTCATTTTATTTATGGGTTTTTTGGAAAAATAACCCCATTTTTCATAATTTTTGGAGATCTAACCCCACCTCTCATTATATCTAAACTTTAAACCTTTTGTCAAAGGAAAAGACGTTGCTGCCCTTACACGTCTTTTGATGCATGTTCTCTCCAAGAAAACCCTAGAACCCACGAAAACCAGCTTACAGCTTGCTCGCCTCTTCCTCTCTCTCTTCCTCCATGGCTCATACCTCTCAAGCTTCGAAGTGAGGTAGATCTCTCACCTTGTTCAACATTTGGTCATAGACGTCTCCCAGAAAGGATCGTAAACTCTAGAACAAGGACCGAACGCAAGCTCCGTGTTCGAGTGTACGAACATACCAGTGCTCAACGCCATTTCAAAGTGTCCAGCACTCCACCCTTTCTCGGACTACTTATCCAAAGCTCCGAAGCTTCATCTGTTGTTGGACATCTTGTCCTCAGTTTTTGTTTGCCTTCTAATTTTATTTTGAGGAGGAATATCACTAAACTAAGGTTAGTCTGGTGCATTTGGTTTTGAGAACTGTCATATATTACAACCAAACGATATAAAGTGAAATATTTATTTGATAAATGCATGTATTGTTCGTCCAAAAGTAGTTTCGTTCAGACAATTTTTTCGTTGACAAGTAGCTTTAATATTCGTTGACAAGTAGTTTTATTCTCGTTGATATGGGCTAATGTTTTCGTTGAGAAATATGTTTAAGCTTGTTTATCTGGGTCAACTTTTTTCGTTGATAAATAGTTTTATTTTCGTTTATATGAGTTAGTTTTTTCGTTGACAAATAGGTTTAAACTTGTTTATCTGGGTCAAGTTAGTTCGTTGAGAAATATGTTTAAAGTCATTTATCTAGGTCAAAATTTTTTCGTTGATAAATAGTTTTATTTTCGTTTATATGTGTCAATTTTTTTCGTTGACAAATATGTTTCTAATTTTTTTTCGTTTATCCCATATAACCATTTGGTTGATAAATATCTATATACTTTTTGTTTACAAATGTATATTTTTTTGGTTTATAATTATTCGCATGTATGTGTATAAATTTTTCGTTGAGTACTTGTTATCTCTGTGATTCAGAAATGGAGGAGGTTAGCATATTGGTACGCTATTGTGGCTCTTGGGAACGGGTTGGAGTCAGTTATGCGTATAAAGGTGGGAAAAGTAAGGGTTTGATAATTCCAAATGATATTTCGTATGACCAATTATTGGATATGGTGTATGAATTGACGGGAAAAGATCGTGAAACATACAATGTTCGAAGTACATTTACAATGTCCATGGTCCAACTGAGCCCGTTGAGATTGAGAGTAATAAGGACCTTCGCTTCTTCGTTCGATGCAATAACGACAAGAGCATACCTGGAACATCTCTATATGTTACAGTCACTGATAGAGACGTATCTGATGATGCTAATGATCTGGAATTTGATTTGAATGACTACCGATATGATATTGGGTTTACAGATTTGTTGGATGAGCTGGCCGAAGTTGGATGCAGCAGGAACATGGAGGACCTTAATGATCCTCAAATATATGGATCAGAAGTTAACGCAAATTATCATACAACTGGTGGAATCGACGCTTTTAATTCTATTAGTAAGTCACAAAGTTGTGGTAATGCGATATCCTCCAACCAACATCTTGTACTTGATGATGCATCTACCATTTTGAAAGTCGGTGAAATATTTCCAGAAAAGAGCCTGTTAAAAAAGTTATGCATTCATGCTCTTCATTTGCACTTTGAATTCAAAGTGCATAAATCGACAAAAATTCTTTTTGTTGTTAAATGCAAAGTAGATGAGTGCAAGTGGTGGCTTCGAGCAACAAGAGTTAAGGATACCTCTTTTTTCATGATCAAGGTATTTCGGGATAGCCATTTGTCTTCGTCTTGATTTGAATATAATAATGCTCAACAAGCGACAGGATGGGTTGTGGGAGAATGCATCAAATCTAAATATGAGGGAGTTAGCTGTATTTACAGACCAAAGGACATTGTGAAGGATTTTGAGAGAGTGCATGGAGTTGCCATCAGTTATGATAAAGCTTGGCGGGCAAGGGAAAGTGCACTACATTCACGGCATGGTACGCCAGAACAATCTTTTGCTGAATTATAATCCTTTTTGCAAAATTGGAATTAAAAAACCCAGGTACAGTAACACATATTAAGTCTGACTCTTGCAATCGTTTCAAATATTGCTTTATGGCACTTGGTCTATCGTTAAGAGGTTTTCGTACTTGTATAAGACCTGTAATTTGCATCGATGGAACTCATTTGAAAGGTAAATATCGTGGAACATTAATCGTTGCCACATGTTTAGATGGAAACAACCAGGTATATCCTTTGGCTTTTGGGGTTGGTGATTCAGAAAATGATGATGCGTGGCAATGGTTTTTTGAAAAATTGAATGCAGCTATTGGAAGCATTGAATTACTTGTTTTCATTTTGGATAGAAATGGTAGTATTGAAAAAGGAATTCATAGAGTGTTTCCTGATGCCAAACATGATATTTGCATGTATCACCTTGGTCAGAATTTGAAGGCAAGAAAATTTAGTGACTCCGTCATCCCTGTATTCTACAAGGCAGCCAAAACGTACAATCAGATGGAGTTCCACCAGATTATGAACCAAATACGTAGATTTGATTCAGGTAATGTTTTCAATTATTTGACTGAAACATGTGTTCACAGATGGTCTCGCGCTTATTTTCCCAGGGAACGGTATAATATCATGACTACCAACATTGCCGAATGCCTGAATGGATTATTAAGGGATACTTGCAGCTTACCTATTACAAGGTTGATGGATCATTTGCAATCTTTATTACAGCGATGGTTTCATTATAGACGATTAGTAGCTGTTGAGATGAAAAGCGAGTTGACGGACTATTATGATAAACTATATGAACAAAGAAGGGATAGGTATGTAATTTTTAGATCATTATTTGATATTTTCTCGTTGACAAACTATCGTTGATAGTACTTACCGTTGATATATGTGTCAATTTGTGGTTGATAATTTCCTAATTACGGTTGATATCCGAGTCACATGCCGGACATGTCTGAAAAGACCAAGTCTTATGTTTGATAAACTATCGTTGATAGTACTTACCATTGATATATGCGTCAATTTGTGGTTGATAATTTCCTAATTATGGTTGATATCCGAGTCACATGCCGGACATGTCTGAAAAGACCAAGTCTTATGGTTGACAAACTATCGTTGATAGTACTTATCGTTGATATATAGATCAATTTGTGGTTGATAATTTCCTAATTATGGTTGATATCCGAGTCACATGCCGGACATGTCTGAAAAGACCAAGTCTTATGGTTGATAAACTATCGTTGATAGTACTTACCATTGATATATGCGTCAATTTGTGGTTGATAATTTCCTAATTATGGTTGATATCCGAGTCACATGCCGGACATGTCTGAAAAGACCAAGTCTTATGGTTGATAAACTATCGTTGATATATGGGTTAATTTTTGGTTGATTTTTTCGTAATTATGGTTGATATCGGAATCTTATAACTGATATAACTAAGTGCTCTTCTACTGTTATGTTGTTATAATAAATTTACAGAGCCAGAGTTATGATTGTAGAGCCTATTACTATACATTCTTTTCTTGTGAAAGACGGTGATGTTGGAGAACAAGTTGATTTGTCCAGTAAATCTTGCACTTGTAGAGTTTTCGATCTCGATCATATGCCATGCATCCACGCATTTGCAGCATGTAGAGCTAGAAAGCTACCAACAATTCCCTTGTGTTCACCTTACTACCGTACATAAATGCTTATCCTTGTGTATGCAGAACCAGTAAACCCTGTTTTGAGTGGAGAAAATAGTGTATCGGTTGATGACGTCAGAAAGTTGCTCCCACCGGAAACTAAGAGAAAAATCGACAGGCTGAAGAAGAATCGAATACCGTCCTCCGGAGAGCAAAGACCCAAAAGAAAATGCAGTCGCTGCAATCAAGATGGTCACAACCGTCAAACATGCAGTAAGCCCATTAATCTGCAATCTGGCAAGTCATAATATGTATTCGTATTCGTTGATAATTATTTTAAAGGACATTTCTCTCTGGTTGATAACTAATGTTCAGAGTTTTTAAGAAGGATAATTTGCAACATTTCAATTTATTGTTCTTCGTTATTATTATATATATGTAGTTGATAACTACTTTTTGGAATTTGTTATATGTATTTTCGTTGATAAAAATAGATGTGTGGGTTGAGATGTGTGGTTAAGCACATTTATTTCTCATTGATATTTTTCTGAAATTGTCCACAATCAACACTTAACATAACAAAGCAACAAAACACTGTTAAATATTTCGCATCAAATGTACATAAGCATAATCAAAGCTAACTACCCAGCTAACTACCCATCATCACATTCTTCCATGTCTCCACAACAAATTTTTTCCTGAGAAACTGCATGTCCTGAGCCTTCAACATCGTAACGTCCTTACCAGCGCTTAGAATTTCAATGATTTTAATGCAGAAAATTCCACAGTCGGAATTGGAAAAATGAAAAGAAAAATAGTGGATGTTAGTTAACACGTTGGATTTTTATTGTATTTCAAATAAAGTTACGAAACACTTACTCATTATCTTGCTGCGGGACATCAGAGGGACGCTCAACTGGCCATGGAGAGCCGTCAACGATTATACTTGCACGCACTAGAATATTATGAATTAATTCAGATAATGGCATCATCTCGGTGTTGAACCTCTCTTGTCTTGTGTGTTTTACAAGAGAGTCATAGCAAAAAATCTTCTTCTCAGCCATATCGATGCAACCAGCAGCCCAATGATCAGAAGTAATATTTATTGGAAAATAAATCTTTTCCAACTTCGACCAGGATTCAGTTCCCCTCTTTGATCCGTTGACAAAAGATAGAAGACGATTGTCATTGTCCCATTTTGATGGATTTGTATCTTCTTGGTATAATTTATGTCTGATCTGGACATATGACTGGAAGTAATAGAAATTTATCAACCAGAATAAACGAGAATGAAGTAGTTTATCAACCAGAATAAACGATAATATCAACCTTAATAAAATTCAAATAAATAGTTTATCAACCGGAATAAATAAGAATAATGACTTACAAAGAACGTGGTATCCATAATCGCACATTTTTGTGTGAAAATATCTGCATTTCCAGCTAATCTCTTACGTATTATATCCATAGCCACATCAAGATGCTGAAGAAAGATGTAAATCATCAGACATTTGTTATTAAAAACAGTATGACAACTTAATGAACAATACGTACCGTATCCAATAACCATTTGCTTTGGTCCATCAGAGTATCGAAACATTCTTTCGTTGCATCACACACATTGACATCTATGGTCTTATCCTTGTTCATGGGATTCATGTAGAATTCATCCATTTATATTTCTCATTCTTTTGGGTATTCTGAAAGTGGGTTAAATTCTAGAAATTGTTGGGGCTTTCTCTTCTTCCTTGTGAGGTCAATGTACGGTGACACTTGATAGGGGCCCCTCTTTTTTATCCGTTTACCCTGAACACCAGTGTCATCAGTTGCCAAGTTTGCCTACAACTGCAATTTCTCGTCATCTGTTTCTTCATCATCAACTGCTTCACCAACCTGATCCTTTGTCTTCTGAACTTCATCAACAAATTCGTCAACCTTATCCACTACAGATTTATCGAACTCATCAACCTCACCTACATCTGCTTTATCAACATTCACAGTTGTGTTATCAACCTCAATATTTCATTCATCAACCTCACCTACAGCTGCTTTATCAACATTCACAGCTGTGTTATCAACCTCAATATTTCCTTCATCAACCTTACCTACAGCTGCTTTATCAACATTCATAGCTGTGTTATCAACCTTAATCTTTCCTTCAGCAACCTCACCAACAACGGATTTATCAACCTTCACACCTATGTTATCAACCTCAATATTTCCTTCATCAACCTCACCCATAACAGTTTTTCCAAACTCAACAGCTGTGTTATCAACCACACCCGCAACGTTAACAACTTCTTTTGCATCAGACTTATCAACATTTATATCTTCTTTCTCAACCTCATCCACAGCAAAGTTGTCAACCACGTCATTGATATCTTCTTCAAACCGCTCACCCATAACAGATTTATCAATCAAATCACCAGATGCTTTATCAACCTTAGCATCGACATCTTTATCAACCTCAGAATTCACATTATCAACCTCCACAGTGGAGTTATCAACCTTAACAGAAGCGGTCTCAACCTCAACATTTACATTATCATCCTGATAAAACTTATCAGATGTTTTTTCCATCTCATACATGACATCCTTATTCTTATCATGTGGGGCAATGTAAAATTTTCCAGAATCATCGTCAGTAGATTCAGATGATCCATCTTTTACTTGCCCAACAATATTCGAAACTACCTTATCTAACTCCCTTTTGGAGTTTTCATCGAACTCTTCTTTCTCCCCTCCTCTATTCTTCTCATCCCCCTGTTTGAAATCTGTATTTTTACTATATCCAGTTCTTCGCTTTTTCTCAATGTTTTGGCGCAAATTTTCTAGTGCCATACGTTTCTTGCTCTCTAGATCTTCTGCCTCTTTTAGCGGACTCCCCTTATCCTGCATCAATCGTGTGCTCCTCCTAAGTTGTTCTGTCTGAATACGCTCCCCCCTTGGTTTCCTTACAACCTTTCTTACAGTCTTCCTCTTCTCCATTATCTTTGTCTTATCTACTTTTTTGCTATCCTTCTTGGATGATGACCCCATGTGAGCAGATTTTGAGACAGAAATATCCCCCATAAACATCTTGTCTTTCATCTGTGCATTTTTCAACTCTACATTTTCCTGCTCAACCCTTTTGAGTCTTACGGAGATATAATCAATTTTATTTTCGAAAATGGAAAGATTTTCCCTTACCATTCCATTGATCAAGGCACTGACCCTCAGTCCCAGCTCCGTGGACTTCAAATCATCCACAATTTTGGCTGAATCTTCATCAGGTTCTGACCTGTTCAGTCTTTTTGCCTTATTCTTCAACATTTTTTGTTTATTGGACCTCTTCACTAAAACTCCAGTGTCAACATTCAAATTACTTGTGTACTCAAGATTAGCCTTCGCCTATGTAGGAACCATATCAATCACTTCCACCTGAGTAAGAAGACCTTAAATTATCAACAAAAATCATGTATATTATCTACGAAAAATCTTATACTATAAACGAAAATACTGCATTATCAACGAGAACAACTATGTTATCAACTAGAACTACTAACGCATCAACGAAAACCATTACGTTACCAACGAATTTTTTTTTACCTCTGTTCCTTCAAGCAACTCAATAACAATCTTCGATTTCGGTGCTTTCGTAGATGTCCACTTTAACATCCTCGGAATCAATGTGACATCAACAAAATTTGCTAAATTTTCAGCAATGGAAGGAACAACCTCGTATGCCCATATCTGGAAGGCTAGAGGAAATCCTCGAAGATTGTACCACTCGAATTCCGTTCTTGATTTCTTCAACTTGTCGGCGCGTCCAAAAAGTGAATTACTAAGCTGTTCAACTGTTTTCTTGTAGCACAAAGTACCCCAAGGATACTTGTTGAAAGAGTCAAAATGCTCAACCAGCCTGAAAAAATCGACATCAACAAACAGTTTCGAATCCCTACCCAGAAGCACAGTCTCGAGAAAGTACACTAGTGCTAGTTTGACCACATCTTCTGGGTCATCGCATTTCATGAAAACTTTTTCTAACTCCGCACAAGATATATAAAATCTTCCTCCAAAATATATTTCTTGCAACCCAACCTCAGGTTGCCTACCATACTCTTTTTTCTACCATTTCTAGAAATTCAGACATCTCTGGAATGGCATGACAATTCAGGCCTGTTATCATGTTGAATTCTCGTATGGAAAAAATAGTCTTATGTCCACCGATATTGAATATCATCCTCCCAGCTTGTTTATCCTCATCTGATTGCACTTGTCGTAAAAGTATTTGGTGAACAATCTGAGTAGCCCATTTGATGTTTTTCAAATGGATGAACTGGCCGAAGCATGATCCCTTAAACGTTGTAAGTTGATCCTCGTTCAACTTACTTTTGATGTCGCTAAGGGTTTCAAAAACCCTTGCGAAAGACAAAACCTTAGCACCGAATCTCTTAGTTGGAGGAATTTTGAATTCCATTTAGTATGAACTCTGCATACGAACTCATGTGGTTATGAAGGCCAACAATTAAGTTATCAACCTAAGTAACAAAATCTATAAACCTAAAAATAAGACATTTTATCAACATAAAAATATGTGTTGTCAACCTAAGTAACAAGAATAAACAAATGTATAAACCAAAAATTAATACAGTTATCAACGAAAACTTTGGGTTATGTATTACATAAATACATGCACTTAGAGATTACAAAAGTTATCAACGAAAACAAATATTTACCAACGTACAAAAAAAATTCTAAACGAGAAAATAATACAGTTATCAACAAAAACCATGAATTACCATCATGTATAAATAAATTTATCAACGAAAATTAGCATTGTTATCAACTCAAAATTAATACGGTAATCAACGAAAATTATGAGTTATCAACATTACTATGTTTCTTTCTATTCCCGAAAATAATACACTTATCCACTAAAAGTATAAAACTTTCACTCAGTAATTCAGAAAACACTATCAATTAATCAAATAAAGGAGAGTTGTATGAGCGTGTATGAAACATCAGTTGAAATCTTTCATCATAAAAGCATCTAACACACACATGAGAACTGTCGATTTTCCAGACGAAATGTAACAGATAAACCATCGACATAAGCCAATAATTTAGGGCAAAGAAGGAAGAAGAAGAGTTGTCGAAATGAAAAGCAAAAAACTGTTGAAATGACGTAAAACCGCATCCTAAGATAGTTACTATTCATATTTACAGTTTTTTTGATGTTTAAGAGCGTCTTTTGTTTTGATAAAATGGTTAAAATTTAGATACAATGAGAGGTGAGTTAGATCTTTAAAAATTATGAAAAAATGATTATTTTTTCAAAAAACCGTTTATTTATTTTTTAACATTACGACGCTGAATCTTATATTTTTTTTTAGATTTGTGGATCAAAAGGAGGCACGAAGTCAAAGCTTTATGTTACTGATTATTGAACGAAAGACGGTGGGCACAACCTGCCTCAAAACCTAACCTTTTGTTCCACTTTGTGAATATACTATTGAAGCATGGCGAAGGCGACTGCAATCTTGTCCAGGGTAGTGTTAGTTTACGTTTTGTTGTGCTTAACTGTAGTATCTCAATCAGCTCCAGAAAGTGCTCTGGTTACTCAACTCCCTGGCTTCAACGGCTCTTTCCCTTCCAAACACTATTCCGGGTAATTTTTTTCCCATTATATTATTTCTAAATTCGGTGCTTTCTTGAAGGAACTTTGAATTTATGTTGTGAATATGTTTGTTTTCAGTAAGTATTTGTTGTCGTTGATTTTTTCTTGGGACTTATCGGATTTGTGCTGGATGGTGTAGGTATGTGACTGTGGATCCAAGTAATGGCAGGAATCTATTTTATTATTTTGTGGAGTCGGAGAGGAATCCGTCTCTGGACCCGGTGGTGCTATGGCTCAATGGTGGACCTGGCTGCTCTAGCTTTGATGGTTTTGTCTACGAACACGGTATCAATTTCATCGAAGGCTCTCTTCTCTTGACATATGTTTAGATTCTTCTGAATGTTTTGCAATAGTTGATACCAAACACATATAACAATTTGACAGTGCATTTTCTGAATTCTTATGATTCCTTATTGACTGAGTAGCCCGTCGTTTTTCAAACTGATGTAGGTTTTATTTGCAGCCTAGTAATTTTCTTATTTCCCGCAATTTTTATTGAATTTACTTGTTTTCTTTGGATTATATTGACTGAATTTCTGGATTTGACAGGGCCATTCAATTTTGAAGCCGCAGAGATTTCAGGAGGTCTGCCCCAGCTGCATTTCAATCCTTACAGCTGGTCCAAGGTTCACGGTTAATTGGATTAATGAATTAGCACAACGTTGGAGTATAAACTGTTTCTCTCTTCTAACTAATAATTGTTCTTTGGAGTTCAGGTTTCCAATATAATCTATTTAGATTCTCCTGCTGGTGTTGGGCTTTCTTACTCAAAGAATAAGTCTGATTACATAACTGGTGACCTAAAGACGGCTTCTGATTCACATACATTTCTCCTCAAGGTAGAATAAGTGACGAAATAAGGTGTTTAAGTGTTATAATGTTTTTCTTATTTTTGAAGATGATTATGTGCCAATTATTTCTGTTTCTTCAAGTAGTGGTTTGAGCTGTACCCGGAGTTCCTCACCAACTCATTTTTCATTGCTGGAGAGTCATATGCTGGAGTATACGTGCCCACACTTGCGTATGAAGTCATGAAAGGTATTCTGTTTAAATTAATAAATGCTTGTGTTAGGACATAGGACAAGCCTGAAGAGTGATCTGGATGGTCCACAGGTATTGATGCTGGTACAAAGCCCATCTTAAACTTCGAGGTATGCGTTTATATGCATAAAGTCATTTGTGAAGTTCAACTTATGGCTACATCCTAAGTTTGCCTTGTACAGGGGTATTTGGTGGGAAATGGTGTTGCAGATGATGTTTTTGATGGCAATGCTTTAGTTCCATTTGCTCATGGGATGGGCCTCATCTCAGATGACCTGTTTAAGGTGTGTGGATCCCCTTGTCATGTTATGGCACCTCTTTGTTTGTTCATCTGCCTTCTTAAAGTTTGATTACTCCATAAATCTTTGTGGTGGAAAGCAAGCATCTATACCAATTTTCATTTATTTCAGATATGTGGAAGTTTGTTAACTTCAAGATGTCCTATTTAGTGCAGTTGGAATCAAATTTCATTTCGGGGTCGATTCCCTCAAATACATGCCATGTACATTTCTATTAATTTATCATTCCTACATTTTGCAGGAAGTTAGCAATGTCTGTGAAGGAAACTACTACAATCCACTCACTGAAACTTGTGAGAGCAAGCTTGCCAAAGTTGACATGGTACTAGAATTTCAAAGTTTTTTATTCCTTATAACTCAAAGGGAATACGAATTATCTGATAACTATACTTCCATGTAACTAGACTTTTGTTTATTCCAGGAAGTTGGTGGTTTGAATATATACAACATCCTCGAACCATGCTATCACAGCCCACAAACAAAAGAGGCCCCAGATAATAAAATTAGACTGCCCTCGAGCTTTTGGCAGTTGGGTGTGACTGATAGGCCTCTTGCTGTGAGAAAAAGGATGTTCGGTCGTGCCTGGCCTCTTAGAGCTCCTGTAAGAGATGGCATTGTTCCAACTTGGCCACAGCTCCTAAGTAGTGAAAGCGTCCCATGTACTGTAAGTCATTTTGTTTAGATTTCTTTGAAATCATCCCATTCGTCCAAATAATCATGGTTACTAAACCTGTCCACAATAGCCATATAAAAAATGATCACAGTCTATTTTGATGAACCTCTTTATATTTTATTGAATTAGGATGTACTCATGTACCAAAATTCTGAACTTCCATTTGTTTCTTGGTGCGATGTCCATGGGTTGTTTTTGTTGAAAATGGTCAGGAATTGAATTAAAATGGATTGACTTCATTGTGTAATCAGGAGTTGACTTAAAGCTCTGGTTTATCAACTAAATTCTGTGGCAATCATTTGTAGTTTCTCATGTTGAATATTCATTAATTAATAACTTTCTTTTCAATCTCTTCCTAATTGTTGCTTACATTTTCATAATATTGTTCTTATCTGTTGCATAGTGCTGGCTTGCTTTGTCTGCACATATCATATTCTCTCTGCTGTCACCTTACAGATTTTTTTTTGAACTTCATAGGATGATAAAGTAGCAACTTTATGGCTGAACAATCAAGCTGTTAGGAAAGCAATTCACGCTGAAGGGGTAAGAGTCTTCAATTAGCTACAGCACAAGAATTTTTTTCTCTTGGAAGCTGTTATTCTGATGGTGGTCCTTCCTTGGAATACAATAGGAAAGCCTGGCAGGACGCTGGGAGTTGTGTACTGGCAGAATAAACTTCTGGCATGATGCAGGGAGCATGATCAAGTACCACAAGAACCTTACTTCCCGAGGATTTCGAGCGCTCATCTACAGGTAAATCTTTAACTGTAATGTAATCTTAAAACTTTATGTTTCATCGTGTTGGCCTGTATTAATCAATAGGTGTATCTGATGAATTCTATTTGGGGAAAAGGTGTACACGTTGTGAACCCAAAGTGCAGGCAACGATGTTATCCGATTTCTCATGCGAAAGGGTCATCTAATAAATGACATTTCCAAAAAGTTATTAAAATTTTCATGTCAATAAACGAAATTTTGTGCCTTTGTGATATACAGATAGTTGATGCATTTTTTGCTGTGTACTTTTATCTTATTGAATGACAAGATGATTCTGCCTCTTAAATAACATCCAGCTCCTACTGAATTTCTTTACAGTGGGGATCATGATATGTGTGTTCCGTTCACTGGGACTGAAGCATGGACAAGATCAGTTGGATATAAGATTATTGACGAATGGAGGCCGTGGACTTACAACGGGCAAGTTGCCGGGTACTTCTCTTTGATCTTTTGTTTATAACCACATTTGAGATATGCTCTGGTAGACTGGCACAAAGTATATCTTGGCAACCATGACTGTCATAACATCTACAATGAAGCATGATAATTATCTCCGCTCAGCGTTTTACGTGACATTACAGTAACTTTGTTCACAATGCTCGAATTGGCGCTATGATTTTCAATTGGCATACATTGTTGCTTGCAGGTATACACAAGGATATGAGAACAATCTCACATTTTTAACCGTTAAGGTATCCAAACGCATATACCCTGATTGTATCATACTAGTTTGCTAATTGAAGTACAAAATACTTTAGCTGTTCAATTTTATACTTTATTTTTTCGGTGCAGGGATCCGGACATACTGTCCCAGAATACAAACCACGGGAAGCTTTGTATCTGTACTCCCGTTTCTTGGCCGGAAAACCAATATGAAAAGAATCATTTTTATGTACCCCTGTGCTGCTCTCTGGGCCCTGGTATTCTATTTCCTGCTGTTAAAAGAGGGAAACAATTTGTGACCGAAAATAAAATGGATTTCGGGTCGATTTCAATTATTGATGTTTATGAAATATTTGTATGTTTGGAGTGGGATTAATTTGTACTTTTGAATGTATTTAATTGATCATATGTAAATTAACTTAAATTTCGGATATACAAATGTCTTGGGAGAGGTGTTAGGAAGGGCTCTTCGCAAACTCTTCTAAACCTTTCAAGAAATTCTCTCAATGCCCTCATTTTTTTTAGATGCTAACTTACAAAAACACCTTTCAACTCCTCCTAATATCAAATAACAGTTCACATTTATCAATCTCCCTCTTCCATCCTCTCATCTCAACCCTTGTGCATGGCCGGGAGAAATTCAATGAATTTAAGTGAGACATATTCAGGGTCTGTTTGTTTTATAATTATATTTCATAGTTTTAAATTGTTAAAATTGTTATGCTTAAAATTATGAAAAATATTGTATAAAAAGTGAGCTCACAGCTTTAAACTGTATAAAATATTTGGTTCATTTTTTTATTAGATTAATTTTATAAATAAAATTAAAAAAAATATTATAATAAAAAAATAATTAAATTTTTTAAAATGTGCAACGATAATATAATTATAAAATATTATGAATTTCATAACTTTAAATTCTGAAAAGAATCTTGTAACAAAAAATTATCGTTGCCTTTGCTCGAGGATTTTATGCGTAACAACGCACCCCTTCAAAGTTCTGCCAGCGTCGAGTCTATAGAACTTCCGGCATCGACGGCTTCCGTAAATTTGCGGTCAAACTATCAACCCTCAGTCGACCACAGTCTCCCTATAACAGACAGCTGTGAACTCTAGTTGCCAATTAGACTAGTAGAAGCACAAACGAACCAGCGAAAATGGCTGCAATATCTCTATCTTCACCGAGTGTTAAAGCATACAATAAGGGCATCGGTTCTTGTGCAAGGAGTCAGTTGTGCTCTTGCGGTTTCGCTTTTGAGTCGGGCTTCTTCGGCTCTAAATTTCCCTCGGGACCGTTGTCATTATCAACCAGGAAAACTCGTAGGACCCGATCTGAGTCTGTCGAGTTGTGCTGCTCGAGTACCCTCTCTGCTTCTACTCACACGTTTGACGTCGTGATCATCGGCGCCGGTATCATTGGGTTGACGATCGCCCGTCAATTTTTGATCGGGTCGGATCTTTCTGTTGCGGTGGTCGATAAGGCCGTCCCTTGTTCTGGTGCAACTGGTGCAGGTAGTCCCTACTTTTGATCCTCAGATTTGGTTTTTATTATTCTAAAATCATAAAACGAGATATCCCCATTCAGATTAGCTTAACGCTTGAGTTCAATCTCTCTTTCTATACTTTAAAAAAAAACCCATTGTATGAAAATCAATGCAAATTCAAATGGAGTTTGTGATCAAACTACTGGCGAGTTAATTAGGTGATTGGAATAAGACTTGTAAACTGCATTGGTGCGACCATAAACTGTATTTTCCGTGGTGGTAAATTCCTTAACATTACTCTCTCATCTGTCATTATATTCAGTAAAAAAGAGTTGCTTAATTTTGTTGCTTTAAGTCAATTGTGTGAATATGTTCTCACCTGCGAATTTCTGGTAAAAACTCAATCCCCTGCATATATTCTGATTGTTCGTATGACATCTTCACTTTCTGTTTGTCATTCGAGCTTTTTTTAGGGCAAGGCTACATATGGAGGATACACAAGACCCCTGGGAGTGATACATGGGAGCTGAACATGAGAAGCCACAAACTGTGGGAGAAGTTTGCTGAAAGTATACAAGATCAAGGCTTGAATCCTCTCGAAGTTTTAGGTTGGAAAAAGACGGGTACGAAGAAGTTGTTTTCTCATTTATTTGTTTTTTCCTGACATCAGTATACTAAATTTTGAAACATATGAAGACCAATGATGCTATGCAAAATGGACTGAAGTAATTTTATCAGTCATGGCCTATAGGAAATTTATAACAGTAGTTAAAAGCAAATAATCCTGACCTCCTTGCTTCTATGCCTTCTTTTCTTTTCTTTTCTTTTTTTCTCATAGATCTAATAAACAGTCGGTAACATCAAGTATTGTTTGTTGGGAACTGAAATCAAGAGACTAAACATTTCATATGTGAAGCCGAAAAATGGCAAATGTAAACTTGCTATCTCGCACGAAAGAATTAGATAAAAATATATAGTGGAAATGTTGAATTGAAATAACTCCAAGGGGGATACATTTGTAAAATTTTAGATATTAAATGTCATTTATAATTTTAGAATAGCTGAACATCATGATGTGTGGGTAACTTTGAAACTGCTATTTGAAGGATCTCTTCCGAAATGTGCAGATGATTATATGGATGTTTGTGTGACTTTTTTTTGTTGAGATATGGAGGTGTAAATGCTATTTACCAGCTGTTGGAACAAATCAAATATATGACACATCTTTGCTTTGGTCATCATGCTTTAAATCTTGGTGTGAGGTGGGCAGGTATGGATATGAGTGTAGGGATGTTTTCATGTTGTGTGTACATTTTTCATTTTTCTGGATCTGTTGATTTGACAGCAGAGTGAATTTTGTATCTTGCTTTTTGAGTGCTGATGAAACTTATCTAAACCTTGCGAAATGCTTCTGTTGGTTATTTACAGGAAGCTTGCTAGTTGGTAGAACCCCTGAGGAGTCAGCCATGTTAAAAAGAAGGGTGGAGCAGCTTTCCAATGCTGGGTTAAAAGCAGAGTATTTGTCAAGTCATGATTTACTTCTAGAGGAACCTGCGGTTATGGTTGGTGAAGAAGGAGGGGCCGCCTTTCTACCTAATGACTCCCAGTTGAATGCTCAACGAACTGTTGCGTTTATTGAAAAGGTCTCTTTGTTCACTTTTTACTATGACTTGGTACTACTTTCTTTGTTTTTGCAAACAGCTAATAATCATGGAAACAACTGCTCCAAATTTCCAGGGTTAGGCTGTATGCCTCTGCATTTGCCAGACCCTATGGTGGCAAGAGCCTTGTTCACTAAGTTTAAAAGTTATTTAGGTGCAAAACAGAGGGTGAGCCTGGATGCAGTGTAAGGTTGATGTATTGCAACCTGACCTTCAGTTTTTCAAATCACATAAATAATCGCTCCGCTGTTAGAAATAAAGCTTACATTTGTCCTCTCTTGAACCCTGGCCTAATGTACTGGATTTCCTTTTCAAAGAAAGTAGTATAAATGTTGATGTAGTTTACTTGTAGGCTAACAGGGAATTTGTGGCTAAAGGCAGATACGCAGATTTCTATTATGACCCAGTCACGTGTCTATTAAGGTTTGTTTTCATCCTTGTTCCACCACATTAAAACTTGAAAACTACTCTGAAATTGAGGGATTGGAATATTTTCAACTGGGGTGTAGTAAATGATACTGACTGCAGTCATTCTTATATATTCAGATCTGATAGCAGTGGGGAGGTTGAAGGTGTACAAACTTCCAAAAAGACCTTGTTCTGTAAGAAAGCCTTAGTTATGGCGGCTGGCTCTTGGAGTGGGACTTTGATGCATGATCTGTTAAGAGAATCAGATGTCATATTGGATGTACCTGTAAAGCCACGAAAGGTTAGAATCTAGGATTTTAACTTCTTTATCCTGGCATGATTTGGATTTTGCTAATTGTTAGACTAAGTGCATAAACTCAATAAAGTTTTTCTTATAGCTTCTTCCAACTGATGCATGTGTGTATATATCTTTTCTTTTCGCTTGTAGAAACTGTTGTAAAATTTTGTAAATATTTCAAAGAATCAGAATTTAGAAAATTATGGTTAGCAAGAGATAATAGGGTATGAGAATAAGTTTTTGGGCCAGATACCTTGCAATTCAATGAAGCATGGATAAAAATTTTCTCTACATTTCGTACGTTGGACACTCATTGATCTGGCACATCTTTTATGAATCTTTCCAGGTAAGATGCCCATGTATCCATTATTTTATGTGTGTGATACTTATTTTACATTAAATATACCTGACAGGGTCATCTGCTTGTTTTGGAAAATTTTAATTCCCTCCGGTTAAATCATGGACTGATGGAAGTGGGTTATGTTGGTCATCAAGAAACTGCTACTTCAGCTACAGGATTGATTGATCATGGGCAGGCTCTCTCTGTTTCGATGACAGCCACAATGGATACTGCCGGGAACCTTGTTCTTGGTATTCTACCAAACTCCTTATCTACATTCTTCAGAGTGAAACTGCAAATAGTTTTTGTTATCCTTAACCATTCATTAATAACTAAGAAGTCTACTTCAAGGACAATTGTATGATTTACCTTTTTTCTTTTATCAAATGAGTTGTTTCTGCAGGATTGGCGTTGATGCTTTTCCTATAGTAGTTCGGATAAGCTATATGGTCTCTCTTTAAATTATTTAGCTTCTGGCCTGAATTTATGTTGTTAATACCATTTTAGACAATAAGAAAAAAAAGAATTATGTTATAGTAATTATGGAAGTTCAATCATACATTTTAATAGTTTAGGGGCTTGTTTGTGATTTTTGCTATCAAACTTTTTACCTGAATCCTTTTTGTAAATGCCACTTTTTTATAATTTTGAAGGCTATCATTGGTAAGCTATTCTGAAAGCATCAATTTTAAGAGCTAAAACCTGTTACTAGGATATGGCCCGATGCAACATTGTTCGATAATCGATAGGACTCAAAAGGCAGTGCGATTTATCCAAATCTTAATCTCTAATCTGTTTCCTATGACGGTAAATTTGGTAGAATGTTTATTGAATATCAGTCTTTGTTGCATGTCCCCAACCCCGTCCAGAGTGGGTACATGAACATTAGTGCAACCAAATGAAGTAACCTTTGGTTGTGCATTTCTTTCCCTAATATTACTCCTTCCATTAAATTTCAACAAAACAAAGCAAACATGACCTTGATCTTCCTCTTCAAAGCAAACATTGGTTTAGGGCGGGTCACTTGGGAAGTTCTGTTGCTTGGTTGTTTTCCTTTCAGTCTCTCTTTTCTGCCATTTCCAGGGAGTAGTCGCCAATTCGCCGGGTTCAGCACTGAGGTGGATGATTCTATCATTGGTTACATATGGAAGCGGGCCGCAGAGTTCTTTCCTCAAATGAAAGAAGTGTCCCTCACAGATTTCACTATGAGAAAAAAAGTGAGAATAGGCTTACGACCTTACAGTAAGTTATCTAGTTTTTCTATTGGAAATTGAGGATTCTGAATTATATACCTTTTAGAACTTTGTATCTTCTGTCTGCCGTAAGAATTTTACTTTTCTCAGTGCCTGATGGGAAGCCTATGATTGGGCCTGTGCCTGGTTTGTCAAATGTGTTCATTGCAACTGGTCATGAAGGTTGTGGACTCTCAATGGTACTATTTATTCTCGTCATAATAAATTTGCAACTGAGCCGATGACATGCTAGATATTACTCACATTTGGCGATTTCCATTATAATTCAAGTTATACGCTTGTGCCTTTTCCCCCTTACTTTTCAGGCTTTGGGGACTGCTGAAATGGTTGCGGACATGGTGTTGGGCAATCCTGGAAATGTTGATTATGCACCATTCGTGGTTCAAGGACGATCTTGTTGAAACTGTGCAGCATTCATACCATCGTAACTGGGCATTTGATAACCTCTTGTTTTATAGAATACTTTGGGGGAATTCTTGGGGTCGGAGCATGTAGGAAGCTTTTTCCTGCTTGCAACTGCAGTTTTCCCAAAATTCACTGAGGCATGAAGAGCTGATGTGATCCATATAACGGTTGTTAGAGCCTCTATGAGATTCTTCAGAGCTGTCATCTCTCATGGCAACTATCTCCATATCCCTCGTTTCGAATTTCTGACCACCATGCTTGGATTCCTAGGCAGAAACATCATCTTTGTAAGAAAATCTGGACCCTGGTTGGACTGTCTGGATTCTGTCCAGATTTTCTATGGCCATAAGTCTGAAATGTTATTGGAGACGTATTTTAGAATAAAATGTGCATGTGAACCAACTATTATTGGAGTGTTTTGCTAGAGTTCCTTCGCTTCAAATTATAACAGAGGAATGCAGAAGGATTGGCCATTGTTGAGACGCTTATATGTTTGGTAGAGACAGCAAAGTACACTCTAGTACTTAACAGAGCTTTGAGTCAAACTCCTGTGCCAATATAATCTATTATCAATAATTTTTATTTTATTATTAAATTATTTTATATATCCGTAGTAGTAAATTGACAGCTTATACATTATTGCAAACTTACGTTTTACCAAACATATTGAATGTTAATTCCTGATCAGTTTTTTTTATTTTTTGGCATTTTGGGATTATTTTGTTTTGATCTGAGTTTGAGAATTTGTGATCAACTAACATGGTGATTTTGGACAGCTAAATTATAAAGATAATTTTATTCTAATTCATTCATTGATATGACATAGATACGAATACTTTTATAAAATTGTCTTCTATATAAAACAGATTCGACTCCTTTTTTATGTTTTCTTGATGTAGCGTGTGTCCAAAGCACACGCAACAAATCTCTATAATTATTTTCTAAAATAAGAAAAAAAACCATATTTAAATAATCTGACATGGATGATCTAACCGTTCTTGGTAGTTGGTACACATCTACGGGTTGCTGATATCTGCATTGTTGGATCCTGCAGTACTGTTGTAAAATTTCCACAGTAGACCCCACAATCCAATATCTCTGCTATTTAAGGAACACGTGGCCACAAATGGATAAGTAATTCAACAACCGGCAAGCAGCTACGTTCCTCGAGAGCACAAATTCTTGTCTCCACAATTTCACAATCCTTCAAAAAACCGAGCCTCTCTCTCTCTCTCTGACGTCTGAACAGAGATGTTGGTGGTGCTACTCTCTGTAACGCCGTCAATTCTAGGCCGGAAAATAGAAACGGATTTCGCTTGACATGGAGACACGGAGGCTAGCGATTCTTTACTCCCATATCTGTCCTATCGCTTCGGGTTCGCGTCAGTCACAAGCATCAATCTCGAGTCCCTGTTCTGACGATCAACCGAGTTCTAGTGATGCTGCGAATGGGAATCAGCCACGAAATTGCGTTTTCTGCAAAATTGTTCGCGGTGATTCCCCGGCTTATAAGGTTCTCTCTATTACCATGTTCTGCTTCGTTTGTTTCACTCTCTCATATGCCTTTGCGTGGTTTCGAACGTTGGAGTGGATTTTGCTTTATATTTTACATTTGTGTTTCATACTGACATACTGTTTCTAACCATTGGCTCAATTTGTTCGAATGTTAAAATGGCTCCAGTGCTATCTAACCTATTGATTCAAGGTCAAACTAATTCCGATCTGTACGCTGTGTGATTATGTGGCCCGGTAGGAATTTCCCCAAAAGAGCTGGTCCAACTACTTATCTTTGAATTTTGAAGCTTGTTAAAAGCACTTACATAGACTTGATAAACAAAATTCAATTGTTCCAATGAGTTGCCTTGGCAGCCTCTGAACTAATGCAGTACGATTCAAGGTGTATTTTTGTTTGTTCTTTATTTGAACATGGGAAAACTAAAATTTTATCATTTTAGGTAGTTGCAAGTGCTTAATTCATCTTATACACTATATGAATGAATATGATGCAAGGTTCTTCAAATAAATTGTTTTTAATTTATTTCATCACATCATCCTTTCATCCTGAACAATACTCATTTCTAAGTTCTTATAAAATTTTGGGTAAAATTCATCTCCCTCCTCAGAAGATTGGACTGTGCTTCTAAAACTTGCAATTCTAAGCTTACAGTAGTTTTGCGTATTCTTAGAGTTCAAAATATGGCAATTGGCCAATTGGGCAGTTTGACATTTCAATGATTGGGCTATTTCCATTCCAAAAAGAAAAATGTTACTTGCTACTGAGAAAGATGTGTGCCAATTTAATTCTTCTTTAGCTCTTCAAAGTTTGCTGTATAATGGTCTGCTACTGATGTAATGATGTTAACTTCGTGATATTTTCTCACTTTGCCTTTTTTATTCATCAAAGGGATTGTTTATTGCAGCTTTATGAAGACGAAATGTGCTTGTGTATATTGGATACAAAACCGCTGAGTCATGGGTAAGGTATCAGCAATCGGAGATGCACCAATATTTTGCTCTGTCGTTAGATCCCTTTTGGCAGGACTGAATGTTTCACAGTTATTTACATTGTATAAGTAAATTCATCTTTGGCTTGTTAAACATTTCCAGGATGGGAAAATTTGAAAGAAAAAAATGATACGAACTATCTTAACTCAAGTTAAATATAACTTTGCAAACAGTTTATGCACTGATGTCTCAACAAGCAAATTTTTCAAAAAGACCTCAAAGGCGCCCTTTGCTTTTGATCCTCAAAAGGTCAGGGAATTTTTCTCATTTGTTGCCCTGAACATCTTTTTGAAAGCCACTGAATCAAGTTCTAGTTTAGGCAAAGGAAGTATGACTACTTTACCACCGTGCAGCCAGCCCTAAATTATGAAGTAAAGGTCATGAAAACAGTTGGGTTATTGATTGTAAGTACAGGCATTGCATACAAGCCTAGGTAGTGAGTGGGATTACATAGCGCCGAACTAACACTCGTTTATTATACTTTCATGATGGATACAAAAGAATTGTGTTCACTAAGTTTGGGCTACTGATATGTTTAACTTTAGGCTTTTGATGAGTAATTAATAGCTCATTTCAGGTTAAATTTCATTTTCAGTGTACTTTGTGTGGCCATATTTTGGTATAAGACTCCATAGGGCTATTCCACAAATGTGAGAACTCTTCGAAGTAACTCTTTAGTTATTGATTTAAGGTGTGGTATGGATTGATTTCTACATTTCAATCTATTTGTTAATCTGTCTACTTGATATATTTTTGTACTTTCTCGTTTAATAGGCATGCTCTTGTTATACCCAAGTCTCATTTTTGTTCATTGGAAGCAACTCCTCCATCTGTGAGTCATTACTTCTGAAGCCATTCAGTTGAAAAAATATTAGTTTATTTTCTGAATTTTTTTATTGTTAAAATTCATCAATGTCATTAGTTTATATTGCACAGGTGGTGGCAGCAATGTCTTCAAAAGTGCCATTTATAGGCAATGCAATAATGAAAGCTACTGGTTGTGGTATGTTTCTAGGTTTTTTCTTATGCTGCCATGGTTAGTATGTATCTTAAACCGCCTTGATAGGGTTGACCATGTTTTATGTCTTCTAGGTTGACCTTTTGTTGTGTGTTGTGTTCTCGAATTTTGTACCAGAAAGACTAAAAGTGGAAGAAATAAATGAAAAGGACCCCATTGATGATTCTTTTATTATGTTGAATATTCCATTGATTGTTTTAAAAGTTGCATGCCATTGTCATAAATGCTACGGGTAGTGGTGGCAATCAGCCAAATTGGATTGTTGAGTATCTATAACATTAACTAGTTTGTGAATTTTGCCTTAAGCCAGGCATAACCTTTTTGTTGGATGGCTGAGATGTTCCCTGAAAACTTAGGTCATATTCATTGACCCAAAAGTTGTATGTGTGCTGTGATGTCTTTCTTATATCACAAGTGAAATGCAGCTGCAGTTAGAGATACATCTAGCAGAACTTCTAGCACCACATTAGCTTATTATCTGGAAATTTCTACTTGTGCAGATTCATTCAATTTGGTGGTCAATAATGGTGCAGCAGCTGGCCAAGTTATATTTCATGTATGTAATTTGCTTTCTGGGAAACAAATTTGAATGTTCATGTATCACCCCTCGAGCTAGCTTTCAGCGACTCCTGAGGAGGCTAATGTTCTTCTTGCTATAGAGCTAGCTTTATAATTTAGTTTGAAAAAAGAAGACATTTTTGACCTATTCATTTTTTGTGAAATATGATTCTCAGACGCACATGCATATTATCCCTCGCAAGAATTCTGACGGCTTATGGAGTACTGAGGTATGCTTTACTTTATAATAGCGAACATATATACCATTCCTTGTAGAAATGCTTATGAAATTTGAAGTTCCACAGAGTTTGAGGCGGCGTCCCCTGAACTTTGACCAGAAAGCTTCTCAATTTGTTGATCATGTGCGAGAGCAGTTATCAGACATTTTTGAAGATAGCAAGGTCGACCGAGAATCAAATGTCTCTTGAATAGGGTGTGAGCAGTAAACTATTATGGTAATTTGCTCATTCTATGAGACTGTATCATATGCATATAATGGTACATTCTGTTGAGTCCTTACATGAATTTTCAATCTTGCCTATAATGTCACTCACCCTTGTTGAGAATAGTTGCTCGTTCTCAATGTCTAGCACTCTGCGCAACTGTGTTGGGTTTGGAAACCCTATGACTAGAAATTTTGAGTCTTATTTTATGCACATACATAGGGGAAAATATCTGAAATCCATCCTTGATCCTTCCAATGCCATGGCGATTTCCCGACCTCAGCGAAGCTTCTATCAAATTTCCATTGCTATCATCCTATGTCCTTAGCTTTGCAACACCAGCTAATTCTGTTCGCAAAAGTTTCTGTGTGGTTAAAAATATCCGAAATAATCAAACCGAGGCATCGATTATTTTCAAAAAAAAATTAGGTATTTTTCTAATAGAATCGATTGATTATTGAAATCATCGTGAATAGATTTATCAAAAAGTTTAGACGACCGTTTCAAGAGCTACTTGCTCATCCCATGATGCCAAATTCTATGGATAATGTGGTTAGATTATGAACTTCTGGAGTCGAGAAATCTAGAATTAATTGCTTCCCACAAAAGATTGAAATGATGAAGATTCCTTCCTCTTTTCAACACTTGCAAATTTTTCTCTTCAAACAAAATAAATAAAGAATATAATTAGGGCACAGATTCGCATGCAAAAACGAGAAATTTCGCTGCCAAGTGTGTCGTCTTCTGGTCGAGCGTTTTTCTTTGAAAATATTGAACGTTATTTCGATAACTGGCCAATCGCGACTAGACTTCACAGACGCGGCCGTGAAATTCACTGTCGTATAATTACGATTCACGCCTCATACGGTCGTACTTATACAAACAGTTTTAAAGGAGAACAGAGATTATTGAGAAGAGAGGGACAAGGGAGCTAAAGGATACGTTGACGCAGAAAGTGAGAGGATGAGACCGGGTTTGGCATTGACGGCGGCCGCGAAACAAGCGGATCAGCTAAGGCAAGATGGGAATCTTTACTTCTCAAAGGATCGTTTTGGTGCCGCCATCGAAGCCTACACTGAGGTATTTGCTTGCATTCTCTTGCAAGGAAAATTAGGTTTAGATGGGGAAATTAGGATTAATGTTTCTTTTTATCTCCGTTATTTGATTTGAAGGCAATCACGCTGTGTCCAAATGTTCCGGTTTATTGGACGAACCGCGCTCTCTGTCATCGTAAACGGAAGTATGTGCCGGAACTAACCGAGCTATCTCCCTTTCTTTCTTTTTTCTTTTTGTTTATATCATTCTATATTTGATTAATTGAAGTACGGGGTTCTTGCTTTCACTTGGTTTTGTGTTACAGTGATTGGGAAAAGGTTGAAGCAGATTGTCTCAAAGCCATTCAGCTGGACCACAATTCTGTCAAGGTAATGAGGGTTTCTATTCTTTAATTTCTTTCATTAAAGTTGATGGTTCATTTTGCTTCTTGATGATGAAATTTGATCATCATTGTGGATTCTAGTTTCTTTTCCCAGTTGATCTATCTACGAGTAAGTTTTTATCTTTGTCTGAGTGCCATTAAGGGAAAGAAAATATCAAATTACACTCAGTGTTTACCATAGTGACATAGACTCATAGGGATCAATAATTACTAGCTAGAGAGTTGATGAACCATCATTTTAGGATATTTATCTACTCTAGGTTCTTCTTGCAATATGTCCTATGAGTTACAAGTATTGAAACGAGTTTTATAGAGTTAAATGTCAATGGGCTTAATTTGATAATGGGAGGGAAAAGCATTTCATTGGAATGAATTTGAAACTTAAGGCTGTGAGGTTGCATATTCTAAGAGGAGTAGAACTTACTTTTCTCTGAGGTGTATATTCGAGGAGGATTTTAATTTTATTTTTAGGCCCAATGAGTTTTCTTGTTTTGGTGGAAAGTGGTTAATGCTAGAATTTTGGTGGTACAAGGTTTGAAGTCTTCTTTGGTGATAGAGCTGGACATGGTAGACTAGACGCTAGTTACATTGTTTTTTAAAATCATACAATTCAAGATTTGATTCGTACGATTCGACTTTGATAGTAAACGATTCAAATCATACCTTGAATCATGAATCAGCATGAATCGGGTGATTCACAAGCTGAATCGCCAGAATCAATACGATTCGATTCGTGCGATTCAAGAGCATAGTGAAGAAGGAGGGTTCCATTCTGAAATTTCAAGAAGACAGGTTATAAAATCTCTCTTGAGGTTGTCTTCCATGGAGTTTCAAAGTATTACTCTCCTCTCCTTCTTCTGTTGTAGACTTGTAGTGGTCTTCCTCTAGCAAACCTTCAGTGTCTTCTGTTCTTTTGGGCCTCTTCTTCTAGTATTGGGCTCAATTTGTTTAGTTTAAGTCCAAGTTCATGTTGAGTCTCATTTAAGTTACTTTTATTCAAACATTAATTTATTATTTTTCTGCTCCTCTTATACAGTGTAACTATCAACGAAAAATTAAGATAGGTTGTTATAATTTTTTCTTTAAGTAGTATAAATTTATTTTATATGAATATTCATATATTTTATAATATATTATTATAAATAAAGTGAATCTTACGATTCACGATACGATTTACGATTCAAAATTTTCATCAAACGATTCATACGATTTGACAACCTTGGACTTACACAAGTGTAAACTTTTTAGAAGCATACGAGATAGTGGTGTGTCGAGATCGTGTTGTTAGACCTTAGAGGGGAGTTCACATTACCGCTCCATATTTTTGTGAGATTTTTGCTACGTACAAGTGGGATAAAAAACTGTCAGTTATCTTGTCATTCTTTTACACTTTATTTATAAACCTCGGATAAAATAGTGAATTTATTTAATGATTTTGTTTGCATTATCCGTCAGTACTTAATACAGAAGTTTTAAAAATTCTCCATTTGGTACTGCAGGGCAGACAGCTCTTTTGACTGATGTTATAATTTGGATATGATGAGCTATAGCTGTCTTGTTTCTTATTACCAGGAATAATTTGCTTTGTCATGATTTGTAGATTTGCCATGCTCTATGTCTTTCAGTTTTTAAATATAATCTCACTTGTTCACCTGTTTTACAGGCCCATTATATGTTGGGACTTGCCTTATTACAGATGGAAAAATATGCTGAAGGAGTCAAGCAATTGAAAGAGGTATGGGGTAACGTGTATATTGGATGGATATTGGTCATCTCTCTCTCTCTCTCTCTCTCTCTCTCTCTCTCTCTCTCTCTCATGTGCGTCCTGCTCACCTGCTTGCATGTCTGTGAATCTGTGATGCATATGTGTGCTTTTTCTGTGGCCAGTGCAATTGAAATGTGTTTCACAATTTATTCTGTTCCATTTAGTTTCAGGTTTGAAAAGTACATTTTGGAAGTTCCCGATTCCCTCAATTGGATTCGCATTTTCTAAACAACAATTTACTGTTTTCAAGCTTGTTTTTAGTTTCCAAGTAGATTGAAAAAATGATGAACTTCTGATTCCATGAATAATCAAGTCAGTAGTATCTGTCTTACCTTCTGCTTAATTAGAGTGTAAAATACATAATATGTTTGTTTATTCAGCATCTCTGAAGGTATTAATATTTTACATCAAAAGGAAAATCTATTCACTGTAGTTCACCATATTTCTCCATTGCCCTTATAGCTCTTTTTACAATTTCTTAATGATCAGTCGGAAATTGTATTTCTTTGCTCAAGATTTTCTCTTCAGCTAACTTAGTTTTGTATAAAGGTGAACATGTGGCCTAGTGAGAGTAGCAGTGGCGCAACCTAGAGGTCACATGTTCAATTTTTGGAAACATCTTCTACACATATTGTGGGAGTTCTCGTGCACGAGAGTTGTTTAGCTTTTACCTAACATAGCTCTGCATCTTGCTTTTGAGTAAGGAGCAAATTCAACTGATGCACTGCATCTTCTTCCTGCATGAATGATCTGCAGTTACTTGCTGTTACATGGGTAAAGAATCTGGATGATTGTGAGTTTGTTAGCATAGCCATTATACTTTACGAAATGTAAATTATGTTTTTCTCTCACAGGCTTTGGATCTTGGGAGGGGTAAATACCCAAAGGGTTACACGGTAGAGGAGATTTGGCAGGAGCTTGCAAAAGCAAAATACATTGAATGGGAGCGTTCATCTACTAAGCGGTCATGGGAACTACAAAACTTGAAGTATGTGCTCCTAGTGAGTTTTAAATCTTACTTTTGAATGAGGTTCTGTTTTAATAAATTTGCGAACAATTTGCTTGCTTATTTGGCTAATTAATGCAGTTTTTTCTATCTTTAGAGAAGCTTGTGAGTCGGCTCTTACAGAAAGAAATTTCTTAGATTCTCCGACAGAGGGGTTTGTGGATGAAATTGCTGCTGCACAGTTGAAGCAGTTTGAACCTCTGCAACAATTATTCCGGAAAGCGGCTGAAGATGACACTCCATCTGAGGTTGGTGTCTGTATTTCTCTTCTGATTTTAATGGCGTGTATGATTCTGTTTCTTTTCTCTTCCTTTTCCTTTCCACTGATTATCATTCTGCATTCAATCGTACTATGGAGATAATCATTGGAATTTTTTAGGTGCCGGATTACCTGTGTTGCAAAATCAGTCTTGATATTTTCCGGGATCCTGTCATAGCTCCCAGTGGAATTACGTATGAAAGAGCAGTGATCTTGGCCCATCTTCAGAAGGTGACATGCTGTGAGTTGGCAGATTGAAATTTAGGTCCCTTTTTTTAGTTATGTAGCTCATTGATCATCAACCACAATGTAGGTGGGTAAGTTTGACCCAATCACACGTGAACCACTTGATCCATCCCAGCTTGTACCAAATTTGGCAATAAGGGAAGCAGTGGAGGCATTTCTAGACAAACATGGTTGGGCTTACAAGATGGACTGAAAGCCGATAGCGACAGAAAATATTTGATGGACAAAAATGGGCAGAGCACTGTTCCTTTAGACTGCCGGTATTTACTGTAATTTGGAAGGGAATAGTCAACCATGTTTCTTCTGCATTCTTTGCGTAGGCTCTGTACAGGTATTTTTGTAACTCGTTGTTTCACTTATGTACATACTTATTCTTGCTGACAAAGTTTGAATTGGAGGATTGATTTTCTGGTTGATGATTGATATATATGGACAATTGTGTATTATAATTAATATTCAGTTTCTTGTCTTGTAATCCATGATCATCAGTATGACTTGTTATAAAGTAAATTGGCCCTAAATCTTAGTTGTATTTCTTGATTATTTTGATCATAGGTAATGTAGAGAATCCATTCAAACCGATTCTCTCTTATCGTTATCGATCCATGTTGCCGATCCCAAACTCTTTATACAATGAATTGATGGACCTTCAGAGAATTCGCATCGGGGATAAATTTTTCACCACTAGAGTAGACCATAACTAGTTCCAGTAGATATGTGCAACGATGAGTGTGATACTGGAGTCGTCTGTTTTGATTTCCGATGTATGCAGTTGTCGATCATCGGTACTTTGCTTAGAGTAGAGTTTGTTAACAGCAATCAAACATCAAAATGTAAAAACATTGTCAAGGACAACTGAAAGACAAATTAATAATCTATTAATAGTAATTTCTAGCAGGATCAATTTATTACTCAAAATTTCTTCAATAGATTATTATTCTCAATATAGCACAAAGCCCTATGGTCTTGTAGGAAGAGGAGCACCAGTAAGAGCCGGAAAGTCTTTAGCACTTTCAGTATTAAAAACAACTTCATTGTCTCTCTCTCCTCCAGTGTCAAGAACAAGATTCCTCCCTTGCTGCCTAGGAAAATTCCTAGATGTATTTCGATTGAACTTCTCACCCTGTTGTCCATGGCCGGAGAATGGCCTCTCACCTGTGCGACCGCGATAATACGCTCCTCTTGACTTGAGCTCTTTTTCTTCCTTGTCTGCGCCATCTTTCGTCTTCAGTTTTCCCTGCTGCTCAGACTCGGGGCCAACCTCATTCTTTTTCCCTACAAGCTGCATTGATTCAAATTCCTTGTCAAGAGTGACCATTCTCTGCTGCTTAGTCTGTCTAAGACCATCCAAATTCTTTTTCTTCTTAGAGAGAACCTTCTCATATTGATCAAGAGTCATCAGCTGCAAGATAATGAGAAGGATTAATTCCTGTCATAAAAATAAGAAGAATGCCCTCTGCAATTTATCCATTTACATACCTTTGCTTCATATTCTCTCCTCTTCAACTTCGCTTCATCGGAATCCTGGTCTTCCTCAGTCTTTGAATCTTTAGACTTCAAATCCTTTTGGCTTCTTACCTCTCCTTTGTGCTCTTCATTGGGTTCACAAATATCCCTATAAGTACACAGACTGATTAAGATTAATAAATTCTAAAAATATTGACAAATATGGTATGCATTAACGCATAATAAAACAAAATAACAGGGTAAAGAAAACATACCCTTGTGCTCCATCAGTCTTGTTATTGTCCTCGGTCAACTGGTTCTTTTCAGGTTGGTTACTAACATTATCGCCATTGATTGTTTCCTCAGTATTCCCTCCATTGCTGCTTCTGTTGTCGCCATTACCATTATAAAAATGGCGATGGTACTGGTGTTTCTGTCCCCTATAACCATTATTACCCGGACCATAAGCACCCCTCCTCCCATCACCACTAATCGAGCTGCTTCGACTTCTTGATCTCGTCCCCACATATTTCCAGCCTTCCTCTTCCTCCTCCCGGCTACCTCCATTATCATCGGTAATTTGTCCCTCAGTCCCAGACCTATAACCATTATTTTCATTCATTCTCCTACCTTGGTTACTCCTACTAGGCCTGAAACCATTCCCATCTCTATAATTTTGATAATTACCTTGCCTGTTTCTTCCACGATAATTATTATTAGCCACTCCTCCATTCGGATCAGAAGTTCTGTGACCACCTTGACTTACAACTCTACTGCTTTTATTGTATGTGATAGCCTGGCCGTTGCCATTCTGTTCTACTTTCTTCTGTACAGAGAGATCATTCTTCTTCTCCACTGAACCATTATTATTACTGCGGCTGTCTCCATCTTCCTTCTTCTCCTTCCTTATTACAATATCACTCCTTCGAACTGGAATTAACATGAATAAGCAAAAATTAGTCCTCAAAATCCAAAGAAACGGCCCCAAACTCTCGGGAAGTATATATTCTTTAATCAATTTGGCAATGGCTAATGGTGTCAAAATTCATCGATCAACCACAAGCATTAACAAAAAAGGAAAGAAAATTAACTAAGAAAAACCATAGGAGATATCTCTGAGACTCTGACAGAATATAATTAGAGCATCATTATTATGAAAATGATGTGCAGATGAATTATTAAAGTACTAGACAGAAATCAAACAACCTGTTAATTATTCTAATTATATTATTCTAAAATATACAACAGAGAGAAGAAGGGAAAAAAAAAGAATTAGGCTTCTCCAATTAAGGATTAAAACAAAACCTGCAGATCTACCATTAAAAACATACATGACTCACAAGATTAAAAAGAAAACAAAAACAAACCACAATCATTAAGATAATAAACAAAGAACAGCGGATAAATCAAGAAAAAGAATGAATCAAAATGTTAAGGCTTGCATTACCATGATAAGGAAGAATGATGCGTTTAGCCCTCATCATCCTAGGATTAGGAGCCCTATCAATCTGCTGCTGCTTCTTGGGAGCCGCCTTGTGTTTATTCCTGGCCAACGCATCAGCCGCCTCTTTCCCTGCCTTGGCCGTCGCCTGCTCCGCTGCAATGAATCTGGCCACATCCTGGCTTTCTTCACTTCCCAATAGAGCAAAGGCATTAGCGGCAGCCATGGAAAACCCCCTACTGAACTTTCACTCAAAATGAAGTTTTTTTTTTACTGGAGAGGCTACAACGCACCAAACCCTTGTAAACGTTGTGAGAAAAAGAGGAGAGAAACGCAGAGAGAAAGAAGGAAGAAGAAAAAAACAGGCTAGGTAAAAATCAGAGCAAGAGAGGCGGGGTGAGTCGTGTGAGTGTATGATCTCCTATATTTATATGGAATCGTAGGGTTTGTTTTACTTGGGGAGTAAGCCAACTACAACCTCGGAGGTTGGTCCCACAAGGATTTCCTAATTTAATGGTGAATTCCATAACGTATTTGGAGCTTCCCATTTTGGATTTTAATCTACCAACTTTCTTTCCCTTTTTTCAATTTCAATTTTAATTTTCTGGATAATATATTTAATGTCATCGACAATTCGTCTATAGAAAATGAACTATCCTAAGAATTTCGTATCGCAAAGTGAGATAATGTATGTGTGTTTGAATTTTAAAAGTGTATTTTTCCCGATAATTTATGACTTTTCACATAGGATTTGAGATCTTTTTGAATATTTTTATTAGATATACCTAGTAATGCCGTTCAACTTTTTTCCCTACTAAACTTGGGAAGTTTTTTATGGTATTGGTCAATTAATTAATTAATTTTTCCAATCAATGTTGAAATATTTAAAAATATAAAATAGATTGGATAATA
This sequence comes from Euonymus europaeus, assembly GCA_963580455.1. Classification (NCBI taxonomy): domain Eukaryota; kingdom Viridiplantae; phylum Streptophyta; class Magnoliopsida; order Celastrales; family Celastraceae; genus Euonymus; species Euonymus europaeus. The sequence continues at coordinate 4,386,944 of OY756964.1, forward strand.
GTATATAGCAAATAATATTAACCAACAAAATATTTTTACCTCTCCTAAATTTATATGATTTTTTCAAATATTTTTAAATACATTAAAAAAATTGTGATATTCAACTTAAAAGATATATAATATTATATACAATTAAATCTATTTATACTACATGGTGATGTTTTTATTACTAATATACTATCATTTTTGTCATTCAAAATACATATTGATATATATATATGGTGATTTTATTATTGCTATTATTATATATGTATATTATCATTATTTTTCTTTTAGTTGATTATATATATGTGTGTGTGTGTATCATTTTTTTTCAAAGCACCGACTTTTGAGAAAAAATCACGTATATATATCAATTAAATAAAATGAATAAAAACAAAGGTTTTAAATTTTTAAGTGAAATAAATTAATCAAACAACATTATTCATATGGAAAGTCAACATAATAAAAGCAGTCCACCAGCTTTCCCTTTAAGCCATGTTATATAAAAATACGAGTTTTATACTCTGCCTCTCCCTCTATTGGGTGTCGCCCTGTCGTAGACTGCATTTAATTTATTTATTTAAAATAGTAGCTTTTAAAAAAATCTCAAAACATACTTACATGCAGTGCCAAGTAAAATACAAGAAAACGAACTTTGAGTATCTCAGTTGGTGAGATGGATCGTATATATATTATTTTAAACTCTGAATTCGAACTTCACTCCTCCTCCCATATTAAAAAAAGACGGAGACAACGAAATAGACCAACAAAAGGAGAAATTAAGGATTATGCCAAAATCGTGTGTTGCTTATGTGTATAACATTAAGGAATTTAGGTTCAATTAGACAATGAAAAACATTAATAAGTTCCACAAAGTTCCACAAAGTATATATGGATATGCGTGATGTCTGAACATAAAAACAATAATTAAGGACAATAATTATATATTATGCACTAAAAAGGTTTTTTGATTTAGTACTATTGATAAACAATAACTAGTATATATGTATGCATGGCAACACCTGATCATGCTGGCTTTTTATGGTTTTCTCGTCTAAGCAAGAATATTCACAAATTAAATGTCAGCAGTAACAAAAACAAAAGCATTAGAGGATTAATTAATACACTTAATTTTCGTGTAATTATTATATATATATATATATGTATGTATGTATATGCATGCTGATCTCCCACGTCCAGCAGAGCATGCATGCCCTGTAATAAATTGGCATGGAATATATTGTTGAATTTTGAGCAGGAAGTCAAAACCTAAGTACTGACACTGGTGCCGCAGATCAAATTAATTGATTTGGCCGGGTAAGTAATGCATGCATGCATGATGAAACTCATAATTGCTCGTCTTCTACGTCACAAAAGTGTTGGGAGAAAGTGAGTTGAAATCAATGCCCGTGCAGCTTTGTTTGAGATCAAAGTCCAAAAATGAATATAATTAATATGGATATTCATTCATTCGTAATTTCTACTAGTACTTGGTGCATGCGTCATAACTCATAACTGTATCTGTATATGGGGGATATGGATACTGATACTGTAGTAATGTCTTGGTCAAATTGAAAGAAACATGCATCACCCAGAAACAACTTAATTTGGTAAAATTGTTTTATCTGCCTTTCTCTGTGTAAGAAATGAAAGCACTGTCTACCTAAAAACAGCCCATATAACAATATATATATATATATATATATATATATATATATATATATATATATATATATGGTTTGTTGTCTGTTACTGCCTATCTATCTATGCATGTATTTTATGGTCTCGCAGTGGCAAAAATTACCTACTATTATAAGTTTATAACCTCATTCCGAATCAAGAAAGGGAGGCATAATATATATATATATATATACATAGACACAGACACACACTTAAGCTTCCATATTCTCAGTGTTGGAATTACTGGACTGGATGTACATACAAAATTTGGTTTACAGCAGGGGCAACCAAACCAACCATAATTAAAAATGATATAAGTGATTGACTGGATACATACATGAAAAGATCGAAGTGTTATCTATGTGCTAATAATTGAGGTTATATTTTTTGATACTAAGGAGGGGGAATATCCAACATAAACACGGAGGTCCAATGGCTCGATAGGCTACACAAAGGGAGGTAATCCTCTCTATTTTACAACTCTCACCATAATTGTGATAAATCTGACTCAAATTGGTAGAATGAGAGACTCGAACACAAGACATCGTCATTGTACTAGTGATATTGCATAATATAAATGATCATGAGTGAACAAATATATTGTAGCTGGTGGATGGGTCCTGAAATGATTGCATTAGATAAATTAGTCATCGATCTTCATAATCATAATTAGTTGTTGGAATCCTCTAACCTAGCAAAAATTTCGTAGATGCAAGATGGTTGTGCTTATTATATAGAGTTGTGTATTGATTGCAATCTTTGTAGCCAAATTAAGGCGGTGATATTTAACTTACCAATTATTAAATAAAACATAATAATAATAATAATGAGAAAATATTATATATGTACTTTATAGTGGTGGGTCTTTAGAGTCCCTAGTCTGAGCGAACTTTAAATAAACTTCGGGTTAATATAGTGATGAAATTTTTAAAAATATGGGTCCTGGACGGTGGCCCGTGTCATCCCCTATCATGAGCACATATAATTATATCTTATGTTATTGGGATCTTGGGAAGAGTCTGGCGAATTCAACAATATATTTTTGTTTAAAAAATAAAATATTAAAAATTTGTATTCTTTATATAAATACTACATGAAAAAGTTTAGCCCTTAATTAATCAAATCCCGCTGACAAAGAAAGAAAATTATTGTAGCATGAAACGAGTAAAAAATTAAAATAATAATTTATTTTCCTGGTCACACAAATTATTATTTTATAAAGGAGAGGAGTAATTGAGAGTTAGTCGGTCTGATATGTGAACCCGACCAAAGCCGGTTTAACCGGTTTGAGTTGGGAATTCAATGCAATCGGTATTCAGACTGAGGATCCAGCACACTATATAAATAATATATTTTCTATTTTTCTATATTTCATGCAAAGGATTTACATACATACATATATATATATATATATTAAATGGCTATTTTATATTTTGAGTCTGTAATATTATTCAAAATTTATTGGCAAATGAATGCAGGAGTTTTAAATTTACTTTGACTTTTAACCCAAACAAACCTTTAAGTTTACTCCAATCATTGTCATATATTTAACTCCATTTTTTTCCTTATACACTACTCTACTAATAAAACAATCCTAGATGAGTGGGGAAAAACTATATGATTGATAATTTAAGGATACACTGTACCTAGGGGTTCAGAGATGTGTATAGCTCCATTTGTTGAATGTGGAGTTTGAGGGAGATGCTCTTTTTGATAGTGAAGGTAGTTTTGAAGCCGGAGTTGGTTAATTTTTGACGGTGTTTGAAATTGCGTCTTAAGCATTGGTCTAGGTGCGGATTGTCACTGTACCCAATAAGGGCAATTCGAGGCCCTTATGTAGCTCTCCGCATAGGCGGCCGAGGCATTTAGTCACGGACGGCTATTAGGTGCCTTCCAGAATGCCTAGTCAAGGACAGCCCCTAGATTTTTACACTATTCTTTGGCTTTTTTCATTATTTATCATGCTTTTGTTGCACTAGTGAGTTTATGTCGATTGATATGATTGAACCCTAACCCATTGAAAGCTACACATAGAGAATATTAACGTAAAACAACAAAACAGAGTCTAACGATAATCTGATTAATCAGCCACAATCCCAGTAACCAATTTTGGGTATGTTTTGTATTTGTTTTCGGTGATCACATGGTGTGATTTGTTCAATTCCTTTCATTTGTAAAGCAATTAAGCAACACTTGTAAAAAATAAAAGAAAAGCTTTTGATGACCTAAAAAGAGGGGATTCACCTCGATGACCAATCTGTTGGTTAGATCAATTTCTTTGAATGATTGCTTCACTGTCTGTATAAGAGAAAATATAAATTAAAAGGGTTTCAACTTACGTGGATGTGTCATGCAGACTTTTTTGATGCTCAAATTAGTTTAGGAACTTATATAAAGAATGTTCGGTGCTCGAAATTATCAGAATTATAACGTTTGTTTGATAGAGCATATAAGTATGTGTATCAAAAGAGGAATCGAAGAGGAGAGAGTTTGAGGTGCTTTGACGTCCAAGCCCGGCAAACAACCTTGGACCCGCCTTTTGTGGGGAATTTTGGTAAAATGACCCATTTTATAAACATTTTTTGCTATATAACCCATCTTTGAAAAAACTTAACTTCTAACCCTTTTTGCTATGGAAAGTACTCAAATACCCTCAGGCACACTTTCCACCGTGAAAAGACTATACAGAGTTGAAATTGTTTAATAAAAGTTGTCATTCAATGTTTTGATATTTTTTATTTATCTTCTTCTCCAACTTGTTCATTTCTTCTTCCTCTTTTCTTCGAGTCCATTGCAGAAACCAGAGTATTATTTTTCTTTCTTCTTTTCTTCCTTTTCCTTGACCTGAGCCGCAGTCTATCGTTAAGCAGAAATCGGATTCGTCAAAATACAGTCTATTTGGGTCTATAAACAATCAGCTAGTCGGTGCTTTAAAGGAACAAGAAGAGTCTTTGGGGAGTTCAAATCCAGTGTTGTCGAGTCGAGCTCATGGAGTCTGTCATTTTTTATGAACTGATGTAGATATTGAGCTTTTAACGTTGGAAACAGGGTTTGACGTCAAGCCTACACTGGATTTACTTGAAGTGGATCTACGGTGACTTGATCTTGTGGTCAAGTATAATCCAACATTAGAATTCCTAGATGAAGATGGTTGATTCATGATTGCAAGAATGCATGGTCGTACAGTGTATTGGAACATATTGAAAAATGAAAATTTGGCACCTTGCACACCCACAAAATGAAAACAAGGTAATAATACATACAAGTTTGAATCAGTGTGAATACACAGATTTTTTAGAACGTCTGTAGTTTGGTCACGTTGTAAAGGTTTTTGTTTAGAATAGTTATTTTTTTCTGTTTAGAAAACTTACAATTATTTTTAGAACAGTCAATTTTTTGTTTAATACAATTTCATTTTAAAACTTTTGACATTTGTGTAATGTTATTTTTTTTCCTAGCGTATATTGTCAATGAAGTACAAAATTAAATGAGAGGACAAATTTTCATCAAAGGTTGATGCTCTTGGCAAACTCCAACAAGCAGAGTTCGTTATGCATTGCTTGAGAGAACTTATTAGTTCAAGTGTAAGAGTTTGAAAATTGACTTTTATAACTTTGTCGATTTCTCATATGCCTTTCAGGTAAAGACACTTAAAATGTGTTTAGAACACCTAATGTTGTTTTTAGAAGAGCTTTTTATTTTTGTTTTTGTTCAAGAGATGTATCTTTATGTTTAGAGCATTTATCTTTCTATTTAGATCAATATAATTTATGTTTAGAACAACTAATTGTCTATTTAGAACAGTTATAAATATGTTTTGAACAGTTATCTGTCTATTTAGAACAATTATCTTTCTGTTTAAAATAGTTTTATATTTGTTTTGAACGTTTTCGTTTTTATTTTTATTTTTAACAACTTTAATCTATATTTTTTCCTTCAGTTATGGGCTTATGAAGTTGTCCCAAGGTTGGGTGCTAGATTAGCAAAGACGGTTAGGGACATATAGGCACCAAGACTGCTATTCAAATTCGAAGTCATGCTCAAAAGTTTTTTCTCTTACGTTGATATTTGAAATCCACATATAGCTTTCATGTTTAGTGTATATTTAAGTATTGGTAGCCTCATGAGATTCAAAGAAACTTTAGGTGGTCATCTAATTAGTTTTTAGAATAAATTGTTATCATGTTTAAAATATCAATCTGTTTAGAACTGCAAAACAATATATTTTCTAAACGTAACGTAAGGGTTTGAGGATTGATTAATTTTTGTTAGAACAACCTATAAATTCAAGCGTTAGGATTTGAAGATTGACTTCTAACACTTTGTTGGTTTGCCGTATGTCTTTCAAGTAAAGATACTTAAAATGGGTTTAGAACATTTAATGTAATTTTAGAAGAGTTTTATTTTTGTTTATGAGAGTTATCTTTATATTTAGAACGTTTATCTCTTTGTTTAGAACAATATAATTTTTTTGATAACTAGAATAGTATAATTTATGTATTGAACATTTATGCATATATTTATAACAGTTATACATATATATATATTTTAAATAGTTAACTTGTTGTTCAGAAAAATTCTAGATTTGTTTTGAACAGTTTTTTGTTTTGTTTTGTTTGTAACAGTTTTTATCTCATTTTTTTCTTCAGTTATGGGCTGATGAGGTAGTCCCAGAGTTGGATTCTAAATTTGCCAAGAAGGTTGGGGACATATAGGCACCAAGACTGTTGTTCAAATTCAAAGTTCTGCTCAAAAAAATTTCTCTAAGATTTATGTTTAAAATCCACATATAGCTTTCATGTTTAGTACATTGTATAACAATTTTGTCATAGTACATGATGTTCTATTTAGAACAGTTTAAGTTCTATTAGGAGTGCACATGGGTCGGATTTGGCCCAACACTTCATCCAATCCACATAAGTTTAGATTTGGCCTCAACAAGCAAGGCTAAACGGAACAATCAAATTGGGGCAATCAAAGTTTATAGATTGAAGTTGGATTAACCAAAATCTATAACCTATCCACTATAAAAATGAATCAAGTTTATAGACTCATATCTTAACTAAACTTTTATAGGTTAGGGTTGCGTTTATGCCGTTGGAGCAGGTTGGCAGTTTGAGCCAGGTTTTGTGTATCCGTAATTTCTTTTATCAACAGTTCATTTATTTGTGTTAATTTTTGGTAATGTATTTCAATTTATGTAAAAGATGAAATCTGAAAATTTATCTTTGATGGATAAGAGAATGGAGAAGAAACCTGACACTAAGGATGAAATAATTTTTGGAGAGTATGGAAAAGATTGAAGACCTTGAGAAAGATAATGAAAGAAGAATGTTGACAATATACACTAAAAAAAACCATTATCACAAATGTCAAAAAAATTAAAACTAAATTGTTTTAATAAAAAATTAAACTGTACTAAACATAAATTTGATTATTCTAAAAATTATTATAAATGTTCTAAACGAAAAAATAACTGTTTTAAGCAAAAACTTTTACAACATGACCAAAGCAAATGAAAATGTTTTTGAAAATCTATGTATTCACACTGATTCAAACCTATATGTATTGTTGCTTTGTTTCATTTTGTAGGTATGCAAGGTGTGACATTTTCATTTGTGAACATGTGTCAATATACTGTATGACCATAAGTTCTTGCAAATGCGGGCAATCTAGGGCTCGACAGCACTGGATTCGAACTCTCCAAGAACTCTTCTCATTCCTTCAAAGCACCAATTGACTGGTTTTTTATAGGCCTGAACAGGTTGCAACTTCAACAAATCCTATTCTTGCTTCATGTAAGACTGGGGTTTACATCAAAGAAAAAGAATACTGCAGTTCCTGTAGTGGACTCGAAGAAAAAAGAAAGAAACCATCTGGAGAAGAAGATGAATTAAAAAGCCAAATATATTGAATGACAACTTTTAATAAACGATTTATCTCTCTACAAAGTCTTCAATGGTGGGAAAGTGTACATATAATTGTGTTTGTTTGACACGTAGCTTTTGTGGGCCCAATTGAATTTGGTTTGACAGCTTTTAAATTAATGGTGAAAAAGTATAAATGAGGGCATAAAAGTACTTTCAATAGTCAAAAAGGTTAAAAGTTTAGTTTTTTTAAAAAAGGGTTATATGGCAAAAAATGTTTATAAAATGGATCATTTTGCCAAATTTCCCCCTTTTGTGGTTCTGAACTTGGAAAAAAAATGTGAACTTTCTCCTTTTTTTTATTTAATTTCTCATTTTTTAGTTTTTTTTCATCTATAAAACTTGTGCACAACACAACCTGTACCCCTCCCCCTTCCTATCTTTCACTCAACTCTCTCTTTAACTTTTTGTTTAGCTTTTGTTTACCAAACGAAGTTTCCTTCACATACCCAGACTCTCTCTTTTTTCACTTGAAATACAATCAATTTGAAATTTGAACTCATAATTTACACATTTTGAAGGAATCGCCAATTCTTCAAACTGGGTTTTCATACAATCCTCAACACCATTGGTTTTGGGGTACTGTTAGTGTGTACTTATGGAGAATGAGTTCTTTCTAAATGCAGGAATCCCACCAGCAGGGCCATTGCGGTTTGGGGCATCTTCAGCTACACAAAGTCACAATTGGCAGTCACTTTCATCAGCCATAGAAATTCAAGATACAGAGCTTAATTGCTCAGCAGAACCAGTTCCTGATTACTTTCTCAACCCCAATTGGAAAAAGTCAACGAATCAGGGTGGTCTCCTGGAGTCCGCTCTTAGTTCAATGGTGTCATCACCAGCTGCATCCAATTCCAATAATCTCTCCAATGACAGCTTTGTGATCTGGGAATTGATTGGAAGCAATTCTGTTGAGATCTCACCACATTCACAGCCCCTTTTGGCATATATGGGTGGTGCTGGTGGTGACAGTGCCAATACTTCATGCTACGGTGCACCATTGAATACCCCTCCGAATCTTAATCTTCTAATTGAGAGCATACCCAGTTTGATGGTTTCGAATTCTACTGTCGCAGATTGCACAGCTGACCCGGGATTCGCAGAGAGAGCTGCCAACCTCTGTTGCTTTGGCAACAGAAGCTTCAATAGCCGAACAACCCAAGTAGGTCAAACCAACACCGAATTAGCCTCTAGCTCTATTCCCAATAAACTATCGCCGGTTTCGAGTGGTCCTTCACTCAATGCAGTCAGATCTCAATTGGGAAACAAGAATTCATCACCACACGATCTAATTGAGTCGCGAAATTCTTCTTCCCCGGAAGCTTCGACGGTCTCCGAGCAGGCTCCACCGATTGGGGAAAGTGGGTTTGAGGCCGCCAGTGATTCCAATTCCACGAAAAGAAAAGCAGTTCCAAAAGGAAAAGCGAAGGAACCTTCACAATCCCCATCAAACAATGCTTCAAAGGTAAAGTTATTTACTCAAGAAAACCCAATTTTCCCTTTTCTATTCTGTACAGAATATATCTGTCATAACTGCTAACAAAAATTTGATTCAGGTTACCGACGCCAATACTGAGTCTAATTTAAAGCGAATCAAGACAAATGAAGGCAATGGCAGGGCTGAAGCCGAGGAGGACGAGACAAAAGGAAGCAATTTAAACGGTGGGGATAATAAGCAAACAAAGACTAATAACAGCAACACAAAGCCTCCAGGGACTCCTAAGGACTATATTCATGTTAGAGCAAGGAGAGGTCAAGCCACTGATAGTCATAGTCTTGCAGAAAGAGTAAGAATTACAACCCATTTCATTGATCATTCACTTTAGGCCAAAGTAAGCCTTTTTACTCGACATTTGTTTCTTTATTAGGTTAGAAGAGAGAAAATTAGTGAAAGAATGAAGTTTCTTCAAGATCTTGTTCCAGGTTGCAGCAGTAAGGTAAGCCAAATGCCATGAATTTTGAGAGAATTATAGATTCATGATGGATGGACTAAATTTGCTTATGTGATGTATTTTTTGTTCTCATTATAGGTCATTGGGAAAGCTCTTATGCTTGATGAGATTATAAACTATGTCCAATCATTGCAAGGACAAGTTGAGGTAAAAATTAAAATCTATGATCATGACTAATGATGAGTTTTTTTTTGTTTAACTTTCTAATCAATATGCTTTTGTTGTTTTTAATTTGGCAGCTCCTTTCAATGAAGTTGGCATCTGTCAATACCAGGCTGGATGTTAATATGGATAAATTATTGTCGAAGGATGTAAGTCTGCATAGATCTTTGGAAGATGTCCTTGCACAATTTTATATCCTACAAGTTTTCCTTCCTTTTCAAATTTAATAATTTAATATAAGCACTAATATAAAATTGTCTTTTTTTAAACACGTGGCTTAGTAGTAAAAGTTCCAACTTAGGGGTCACATGCTCATAATCTCCCCAAATATTATGTCAATATGTGGGATATGACCTACCTAGTTTTTATCTGTCACGGATTCATCGGCAATGGGACAGTGTCCCCACTTGATTCTGCATTATGTAGAAATATTAACATGCAATTAACATCACTTGGTGGATTTAGTTATAGTGTAGCTCAGGTAATCACAGTGCAACACGTAGAGTAATCCTAGTATCCTACCATATATATGTATATATGTATAAACCAACCTCTCTGTTTGTATCATCTTCAGTTTCCAAGATTCAGTGAGTATGACCTGCAAACAATTGCGCAAATGGGTTTTGGCCAGAATCCTGACCAGGAACCTACATTGCTGTCACAGAGCTTCCTTCCATGGTAAGGACAAACCGTTGAACAGTCCTAATTAAGAACACATTTTTATCTTCAATTGAGGTATTTATAATGAGAAAGATTTGTAACATTGCAGGTTCATACCAAGCATCCAACATGAAAACTGAGTTTTAAATCACAGTTGTTACTGTTTGAATTCAAGGTCCAGAAGGAGAAGCTGTACATACAAGAAATTGAATTGTAGATCATTCCACTGTAATTGAGTCATGTATCTTTCATTAATATTAATGAAGGCATTTCGCTCCTTATTTTTATCTTAATATTATAATCATTTTCTCCATGATTTTGTGTACTAATTCTTTTTTTTCGTTTTTCTTTTTGTTGGGGTGGAGGTTCTCTTACATATGTAAGATGGTGCTAATTAATTAAACAATGAAAAAGTGGTGAACTTCTTTATTGAGAAAACCAGGAACAATCAACACGGCACCATAATTTCAGTGAACGGTAGAACATTACAGTATTTCACAAGGTAAAATGCATAGGCACGGACTAACAGAATTTTTATCACTAAACCCATATGATATTTCGCAGGTAGCTGAATTAAGGATGTTAAAAGAACATCTTAAAGGTTAATGCCTTCAGTAGTAAAATTACAGATTTAGACCCATATGGTCCGATGATTCTATCACACCACTCATCACCATGCAATGCTTTTCACCATAGTCAAGAAAAGAAACGGATCTCGTGTTATTTGTCTTATCTAAAAGAGACTCATTACAATCCCATACCAAAAAAAAAAGGGAAAGAAAGAGAGGCATCTATTGCATCTTTGCCGGCACACAAGCTCCTACTGATGCCCTTATGCCTTGCTGTCCACGGCCATGGGTTCCGGTTCCTTTGTAGCGGCTCCATTCTGCATTTCCACATGCAATATCATGAGGACTCTATTCAGAGTTAGAGAGGAAAAATAACTTCTAAATTGTAATCCAAAATATCGATAGAGGACCAATGATACATTAACCATCCCTTTTCAACAATCATGTCACTGAGATTGATCATTAGTTACACTACTACAATAGAGCAATGGCTAATGCTAAACAATATTTAAAATACTCCATTCTCATTGTCATCTAATAGAAACACATTTTACTCAAATTAATCAATAGTTTGGCTGTTTAACTTCTCTCCCATGCAGCAAAAAGAGTGATCTACAATATCTATAAGCAAGCAACTCCACAACATCATAAAGATACTCACCTCAGAATCCAGGGATCCCAACTTATTCATCTTAGCAAACATGTTGCCATAAAATTTGGCTTCCTTCTTGTTGAATTCTCTCATCTTTTCTTTCAAGGTTTTGTATTCCAGCTTCACATCCCTGGTTTCAGAGGAAACAAAAATGGTGACTACCATTCGAAAAGACAAAAGGGTGGTCACCCTGCAAACTAATGTTGTCAACACTAGGTTTAATCTTGCAAAATTAAAACTAAGTGCAGAACTCGTACCTGTTGTCAGGATCAATCTCAAGAGCTTTCTTGATATCAAACTCAGCCAAATCCAGATCCGCAAGATGAATATATGCCTGAGCCCTTCTGTAAAGAGCTTTCACATTTCTACTATCCAAATCCAACACCTACAGATAAATCAGATTACAATTTATTTAGGATTAAAGACAAGGTTTACAAAAAGTGAGAAAGCTAAATTCTCCAAACCTTGGTGCATAATTTCTCTGCCTGCTTATAATCCTTGAGCTTGAGTTTGCAAGCGGCGTCATTCAGATTGCAGGCCACCTTCAATGCCTTTGCTTGCTTTTTCTCCTCCTCACTATAGGTAGAATCATACTCAATGAACTTCACAGCCTGCATTAGAGAAACTCAAATTACTTTCCATCTAATAGTTTCACATGGCATTTACTTGCGACAATTCATCTAGCAATTCTTCACATGTATACCTTCTCATATCGCTTGGATGCTTTGAAATATTTACCCGCCTTAAAAAATGCATTTCCTTCTTCCTTCTTTTTACCAGCAGCTTCAATCTTTTCCTGAGTGTTCATATCCCATGATTCTTTCTCCTGCAGGATGCAACCAAACAATGTCTGTTAGCACCATTCATCAGATTGCCATATAAACATGTACATACAACCTGCTTAAATCTTCCTATTGCATTTAGATGAAATGAGTTACTAACCTTGACAAAGGAAACCAGCTCGACCTCATAGTACACAGTCGCATTTGGTGGTACTACAGCCAACTCCTGCTGTGATTCAGAAGATCCAAAAGCATACTCAGAGGCAATTGTCACCAAGCCTAACTCGCCCTTCTTCATTGTCATAACAGCTCTATCAAGGCCATCAATAACTTGTTCTGTTCATTAATACAAAGTCCACATAAGCCAGGATGTTCAGCACACAGAAAATTTGAAAAGAATGGGGCGATGATCATTGTGAGTTGTGACTTTCAGTCCTTACCTTCATCTGTCTTGAACTCCAGTGGTTCTTCATCATCATGACCCTTCTTTATGAACACAGTGCCATCTTGCAGCTTCCCAATCAATTTCACTGCATGAAGTAAAGTTGTAAAATTAGTCTAATATTCTGCCATCTTTAATTTGGCAATCTAGCTCCATTGTTGACTGCCCAACACTTACCTTTAACTACAGCCCCATCATTTGGGCGCTCATACCCCTCACCTTCCCTAAGGATCTTTTTATTAACCTTTTTGTCATCAGTCACATCTGTCAGAGTCTTCCACGAAACCAACTCCAGAGTAATCTGAAGTGTGGCATTTGGTGGGACTGCTCCTTCCTCACCGGAGGCTGGTTTTCCCTTCTCCCCAAACCCATCTGCAACCAACCAATGATAAGCAAAACAATGTATGATAAATAAAATACATAGAGATCAAATAAGAGGAAGTCACTGAAAAACAGCGTGAACATTGGACTTACATTGTGGCTTCACTGTCAGAAGCACCTTCTCTCCCTTCTTCATTGTCTTTACAGCCTTTGACAATGCAGGGCAGAAATGACCTATGTAACAAGATGCACATTATGAGCTTCAGAATTCTGGAGCCATTTTGAGTAATAGAATTCATGAATGTACAATTTGAACGCCAAGCTCTTACCTTCCCTGACGGTGAATTCCACTCCATCATGCTTCGAAACAATTGTTCCATCCTCAAGTTTGGCTTCATATTTTACTGCATTGGTAGAAAAATAACATCAGTGAACTAATTCTATTAAAGCTATTAGAGACTAGAGAGTCCACAGAATGAAGAAATAAATTTGACAAAGATGTATTCAAAATCCCAAAGACATATTAATAGTACATAGTACATACCTAGAACTTCATCAGCATCCTTTGGATTCTCCCATTTCTCTCCTTCGGTCATTATCTTTTTGAAAATCCCACCATCCTTGCAAATGTCCTTGACACTAGTCCAAGACAAAAGTTCAACATCAAACTGTAGTGTTGCATTTGGAGGAATGGTTGGAGGAGAGCCTGATTCACCATAAGCCAGTCCAGGAGGAATGGTGAACACAGCATTTTCACCTTTCTTCATAGTTTTGATGCCTTGGTCCCATCCCTTAATTACTTGCCCTGCAGAAGGAAATTAAGAGCCATGAACAGCCGAAAAATTCCATGTTCACCCCCACAATGGTCAGTAACTTGCTAAAATATGTAACATAGAACACTTGCAACAAAATTAAATGAATATCCAGGTAAAGCGACACCGACTTCATAACATACTGCAACTGTTCCCACTTGTTGATTAACTTGTCAAGGATATTCAAATGTCAAGACTATGGTCATTTCAATATTAGGTATCAGAGATTGCAATTTTCCCATAATCTATCCTAGAAGAACAATAGCGCATATGACTAATGCATTAGGCAATAGCAGAATTATTGACCAAATCACAACCATGCAACATTCCCGGCAAACTTCTGCATTCTCTAGAACAGCCACCCCGACTCCTACACTCGACTAGGAACACAATCCACACGATTTTTTACAAATAGTTTAACACCGTCAAATACTCCTACGAAAAGAAAACATTGGAAAACCCAACTGACCTTATAGATGACAAAATTAATCAGAACATCTCAAATTGTTGTTCTTATCTCCCTCGGAACACAAATAAAATGCTATACTAAACAACTCCGCACCGAAATATACATTCACCGAGGATTAGTTAGACGTTAGAGTATGGCCATTTGGCATATTGCTAATAATTTCCCTCTATTCAGATTGCCAAAAGTGAATTTAAGAAAAAATGTCTCATGAATTGAGTAACAGAAAAGCTCACCTTGACCGAGAGTAAACTTGAAGGGGGTGTCTCTATCCCTGCTAGAATCGAACTTCGTACCATCAAGTAAAGTCCCAGTATAATGAACTGCAATTGAATTCAACAGTCAGAATCAAAATTAAAACAGAAGCACAAAATCTATCAGCAAAATAAATCACAAACCAAGAGAAACAGTACCTTCAACTTCATCTCCATTATCAGGGGTATCCCAGCCTTCTCCTTCCTTAACGAGCTTCTTCTTCAATCCCTCCTTGCCGATCTCCTTCTCCTCGCCTACTTTCAAAACGGGGCTCTCTTCGGGGAGATCCAAACCCTCGTCCATCATCATCTCATCACTAGCTGGCATATCGAAACCGTCCATCTACGACCGATTTGAGAATTGAAAACTTGATCGGAAGAGAATCTTGAGAGAGCGAACAGAAGACTCTAGAGTCACAATGCTAGTACTTTGTGTTAGGTCACGAGGGCGTTAGAGGGCGTGGCTTTATCATGCAGTGCGTGGAGTGTGGAGGATGATCGAGAGGATTCGTGTTCTAGATAGTTCTACGAGGGTTTTACCCGAGATTCAGAGATAAGCCAGATCTATTTAAAAATTATTATTTTCGTCTACGTTTATTTATTATTTTCTTTAATTGTTCGATAATATGTAGAAATATTAATCAAGAGCAACTATAATAGATTCCCACTTTCATTTGTCGATGTTGAAAATTATATAATATATTGCAAAACTTTTTTCTCAAAAAAATAATAATATTACAAAGCCTTAGCAATGAAGTCTTCTCTCTCAAAAAATAAAAATAAATTGGACTAATACAAAATCTCTATTTCGACTCAATTTCAATCTCCAAATTTGATTTAATCCACATCGAAATTTTGTCATCCTGACTTAGGAATAATAGAACTTAAACCAAAAAACAGCATAAATAAAATTGCCTAAAACTAGTGCAAGTTCTGAATTTATGTATATGATGATTTTTACTGAGATGGCAACTAATTACTAATAAGATCCGCATTACTTCAATTTGCTTTGTTTGATTGCGTTAATTCTACTTCACTAAGACAGCATTAAATTGCACAAATAAAAGAAGCTCCACACTAATACATATTTAATACACTAATATTATCAAGCATTAATCATAATGTTATCAAGCAAGGAGAAGTCCGAATAACTTGATATCAGTTGTGGCACCTGCTCTCCCATATAGAAGTTTGCCAACAGCCACGGGCCATTATTTGATATGGTTCAAAGAGACTTAGTCTAATCTGATTAGAAGCAGTGGACATGTTTTTAGCCTATGAAGGAAGGCAACCTAAAGGAAAACCATAAACTCTCATGTGAGTGACTATAGGCTATAGCTCACTGTCGCTTGCTTCCTCTCCGCTAGAAGGATTCCCATTCACAGCAACAAGCTCCGTGTCAAATATTAGGGTTGCTCCACCTGTCATTATCCAAACAATCACATTTAAATTTTCTGGTAAAGAAAACAAATATCTAATGACGAATTTAGCATACAAGAAACACAAAAAGAAACCACGGTGAAATTCGAAAATCTAAATTATGTCAAGAAAGGTCTCTCGTGAAATCTAACCGATATGGTAGAGCAGTACAGTGCAATGCATAAACCATCCAACCTATCTCAATGGGGAAATGGTTCTAATCCCTAAACCAGTTCTGACAATTAAATCATACATGGAAAGACTAAAGCTTCTAAACTCAGATCTATAAAAGAGCCAAGATGTTGTGCAATGCATAAACCATCCAACCTATCTCAATGGGGAAATGGTTATAATCCCTAAACCAGTTCTGACTTTCAAATCATACATGGAAAGTCTAAACCTTCTAAACTCAGATCTATAAAAGAGCCAAGATGTTATCAACTTCTATGCCCAAAGGATTGCATGTTCTGTTGTTGCAGAGCAGCATAAATTCAGGTAGTGTATTGCATCAACTAGGAATTGCCAGTTATATAGTATATTAAACGAAACTGACCTGCCAATCAAAATTACAGCTACTCCAGGAATATGTAACTTATCTAATCCAAACTAACCAGTTAACTTTCACTATGAATACTTGAAGAGCAATAGGTTTAGACCACAAAAGTACCTGGAATGGTAGGTGGGGAACCCTGATCACCATAACCAAGTTTTGCTGGTATTTTCAACTTTCTCTTCTCACCTACACACATTCCCAACAGCCCTTGGTCCCATCCTGCAAAGGAATTTTTCCAATTACCAACATGTACACTCTCAACCCACAATCCATTGAACTAGGAAAAGATTTATGGAAATTATAAAAGATATGGCTAAAGCATTGAGCGTTTACTTCCACATCAATTACCTTTGATAACTTGACCACTGCCAATCTCAAACTCAATTGGATCACCTCTTTCAAAGCTCGAGTCAAAAACAGTACCATCTGTCAGTTTTCCCTGCAAATAAAAGGGAAAATGTCATAAGAAACTGTGCTAGTTAAGGAACTAGTGGGAGGAAGGATAACGCTACGCTATAAGTCTACAACCAATTAACAAAGGAGAGAACATTAAAGCACTTGTACACATTGTGATACACGAGGAAAATGTAGTTTCCAATTAAATATTTGAGGCAAAAAGGGCCAAAGTCTTGTTACAACAAAGAATCTGCTCATCGTAATTGCAACTACAAAACCGCCTAAAATGAACTGATTACCTTCACTATAAGAGTATAGGATATACCATGGATCATAAGTGACATTCAATCTCATTTACCCACCAGATAATACAATCAATACAAAAGTTTCATTTGCTGATACTTTGTTTCACATATCAGATTTCTGTAAATGTGGGAAGAAACAAAACGCTGTTCAAGGAAAGGAAAGAACAAAAAAAAAGTCCACTAATATCGTAAGCCTATTTCTGCCAGAAAATGATGCCAAGGCAGTGGCCAACTGACACTTGTAAGCACAATCTCTTCTCTTTCACAACCCCACCACCGTCTAGATAAAAAACAGACGTTTTGACCGGAATTGCTTACAACGAAAAGTGGCAGTGCCGGTGATGCATTCAAAGGAAACCTATAAAACAACTTGAAGAATAATAGCAAGTTCACAGACCTTGTTGAACTGTAACTAATAATTAATTACAAAATTTCTGCCACTAACTTTGAAGAGAAAGAGACAAGCTGACTGCTTCATTACTGACATCTGGTCTATTGAATGTCAAAGAACCCTCTATTGAAGCACCTTCTCAACTAAGAAAGCAAAACTACAAACCTAATCAAGGCCTCAACAGCCTTTCTGATTACCCCACAACAAGCTAGTGCTCTCTTTTTCCAATGTTCCACTGTCCAATTTTCTGATCTTTTGAGATATTATGTGAGTAAATTGTAAACCTTACTATTTAAGTTTGAAGTAAACCGGGTAAAAAGCCTTCGAAAAAAGAAAATAAGATCATCTTCCTGTCCCTTCATTCGACACAATACATCAAAATAAGTCAAATTCATTCAATAGTCAAAGACTATGGCTGCATAACTTTCTTTTGTGTAAAAAAGATAAAAGAAAGAAAGAAGAAGAACCATTATAAGTGGCCATAAAACAGACTTGATCTTAAACCTAAACAATCAGATCACGATTCAAAGAAGATAATTACAGTGTCCTGCGCGCAAATAAGTATACACTATCCCGTGAACCAATAAAGGAAGCTGCATTCGCACTCACCCGATAGTGCACTTTAATCTTATCACCTTTGTGTGCCTGAAACTCGCAAGTCTCGGGCTTATGCTGTTGAGATATACAAGGCAGGAAAAAAAAATTAGTGGGCACCAAAGATTTATGCAAGTATAAACATGTATCCATTATCTAATCGCATGTATCAATTTGATTACCAAAATCATTAGTGCAGTAGAAACCAGACCTTATGACATTAAATAGTTAAAACAAATACATCAGTAATTTACCTTCACGCCGATCTGTAACTCTGTAACATCGCTCGACTTCTTCGCGAAGACTATAAGATTGAATAGTTGAAATATAATTAATAAAACTGAATTTCTCAAATCGAGGCTCAAAAAGAATCAGATCTCCAACTTCTGTTAGGATCTTGGACTCCTAACAGGACAGAATAGGAAATTTTACAAGAACAAGAGTTGTGCGACACAATCTGGTTCTTATTGATTCAAGAAAAGAGAAAGATAGAGAGCAAACCAGAACTATGCTGGAATAAATCTCTCAAGAACACTAGTCAATTCTAAATTGGTAAACATACATGCCCAGTTCACTACAAATTCAGAATTTATATCACCAAGTTGCAGTTAATCTCCACCCTTGGAAGACGCCTCGATCCATGTGAAGACTCAGTGCTCCATCCTGACCGTTCAACATCTCAACATGGATCGTAACTTCCCATGCTTCTTGCGCCAGAAGAAACACAACTTCAACTTTGATTAGTTACGCTAAACCCCTCATGCATGTGCTAATGCATGGCTTACCAAAACGCACCGTTTCACTAATCTTTACAATTTTACTATTTTAAGCAGGCTCCCAACAACTCCATCCCCCTTAAAATGATCCCTGCAATTAACAAAGTCAACATCCTACTCAAAACAATTTGCCGATCAAATCAGGGTATTGATCCATTAATTGTGTATAGGGCACCCAAGTAGCATCTGACACTTCTTGGCCATGCCAATGCACAAGTAACTCAGCAGCAGCTTGCCCATTCCTCTTCACCAACTTGCGATCCAAAATCATTTCAGGCTGGGGCAGCAAGTGTCCTTGAGAATCAACTGGTGGCAAAGTTGGAGACACCACACAAGCAGGTCCTACATGTTGTTTTAATTGGCTAATATGGAAAACATCATGTATCTTAGCAGTATCTGGTAACTGCAATTTATAAGCCACAGCTCCAATCCTTTGAAGTACTGGATAGGGCCCAAAAAACCTATGTGAAAGCTTGAGGTTTCTTCGTTGTGCAACAGAGATTTGCCTATAAGGCTGTAATTTAATATAAACCAAATCTCCAACATTAAACTCCACATTTCTCCTCCTCTTATCAGCAAAGACCTTCATAGCAGATTGGCTCTTCTGCAGATTGTGTTTGAGTAATTCCAAGATTGCTTCTCTACTACGTAAATGACTGTCCACACTAGCTACTGCAGTAGTGCCAGGAGCATAATCAATTAAACCAGGTGGAGGAATACCATACAGTATCTCAAATGGAGTTAGACCCGTACTCGAATGCCAAGTGGTATTGTAGCAAAACTCAGCCAAAGGAATCCATTTAAACCAATCTTTGGGCTGCTGTCCTGTATGAGCTCGTAGATACTGTTCTAGTGCCTTATTCACTGCCTCAGTCTGTCCATCAGACTGAGGATGATAGGCAGTGGACATATTGAGCTTAACACCTTGCATTTTCCACAATGCCTGCCAAAAAGTGCTGGTAAATATAGTATCCCTATCAGATACTATTCGTTGAGGTAACCCATGTAGTTTAAAAACATTATCCATATAACTCTGAGCCACTGAACTTGCAGTGTAAGGGTGTGCAAGAGGTAAGAAATGTGCATACTTTGAAAATCTATCCACCACAACCAAAATGACTGACTTTCCAAAGGAATGAGGCAAGCCCTCAACAAAATCCATACTCACATCAGTCCACACTTTCTGAGGTATAGGTAATGGCTGCAGTAGGCCTGCAGGTGTAGTATTCAAGTATTTTGTGGTCTGACAGATATTACACTGCTTAATGTAATCCTTTACAGACTTCTTTAAACCTCTCCACATAAAATCCCTTTTAATTCGCTGATATGTTTTCTTGAAACCCGAGTGTCCAGCAACTGGAGAAGCATGGACATGCTCCAAAATTTGCGTAATAACCTCAGGAGATTGTCCCACATACAATCTATCCTTATAATAAAGAAGACCTTCACCCAATCTGTATTTGCCAACAGTAGCAACATTTGATGAAAATTGGTGTAAGATAGATTGTACTTCCCCATCATTGACATAAGTGCCTTTGACATCATCAAAAAAATTTAAAGAAGGAGCTGAAATAACCAAGCAGCTGGTTCCCTTTTGTAATGCTTCCCTTGCCTCAGCTTCAAACTGCCTAGACAATGCATCAGCTGCCAAGTTAGAATTTCCCCTCCTATATTCAATGGAAAAATCATAGCCCAGCAACTTTATCATCCACTTTTGCTGAAACACAGTCCCAATTTTTTGCTCCAAAAGATATTTGAGACTAAAATGATCCGTTCGAATGATGAAATGGTGACCTAAAAGGTATGGCCTCCATTTCTGAACTGCAGAAACTAAAGCCAAAAACTCCTTCTCATATGTAGAAAAATAAACAGATTTTCCTTTGAGAGCTGCACTAAAGAAAGCCAAAGGATGTTCTTGTTGCAATAATACAGCTCCTATTCCACTTCCACACGCATCACACTCAATATAGAATGTTTCCTCAAAATTTGGTAATGCCAGAACCGGAGGTGTAGCCATGACCACCTTTAAATGCTCAAAAGCATGATCTGCCTCATGTGTCCAAACAAAACTATCTTTTTGCAATAGTTTATTTAATGGGGCTGTAAGGGAAGCATAGTGTTGGATAAACTTCCTATAATACCCACACAAGCCAAGAAAACCTCTTAATGCCTTAACAGTAGCAGGTTTTGGCCATTCCATCATGGCCTTAACTTTGTTAGGATCTGCTTTAACACCTTCAACTCCCACCAAGTGTCCAAGATATGAGACCTCAGGAAGTGCAAATTGACACTTAGGAAGTTTAGCAAATAATGTGTGAGTCTGAAGGAGTTGTAAAGTAATTGCCAAATGTTCCACATGAGCTGTCAATGAATTACTATACACTAAGATATCGTCAAAAAAAACTAAGATGAATTTCCTTAAGTAAGGACGAAAAACCTCATTCATAAGGCTCTGGAATGTTGATGGAGCATTGGTCAAACCAAAGGGCATGACCAAAAACTCAAAGTGCCCCTCATGAGTCCTAAAAGCAGTCTTCTCAACATCATCTTCAGCCATCCTAATTTGATGGTAGCCCGATCTAAGATCCAACTTAGAAAATATCGTAGCACCAAAAAGTTCATCCAATAATTCTTCAATGACTGGAATAGGAAACTTGTCTTTGACAGTGGCTTTATTAAGAGCCCTATAATCGATGCACATACGCCATGAATTATCCGCTTTCTTGACTAGCAAGACAGGACTGGAGTAAGGACTTGAGCTGGTCCGAATGACTCCTGTATCCAATAGACCAGCCACAATATTATTTATTTCTGTTTTTTGAGAATAGGGGTACCTATATGGCTTCAAATTCACTGGATTAGTACCCTCCTTCAATACAATTTTGTGATCATGAGACCTAGAAGGCGGCAAACCTTTAGGCTCTGCAAATACATCCACAAACTGGTCCAGCACATTCTGAATTTCCACACCAACTTGGTCTTTAATAAATGATGTAGGCAAGACATTTATCTGATACAACATGTCTTGATCACCTACTGGAACCACCTCCTCATTAGTTGTAATGGAAACAAAAGTATTCTGTAGTGGTGTGTCTCCCTTGAGCAAGCAAGTGCCTTCATGCCACTTGAAGGACATGGTAAGTTCGGTAAAATTCCAACTAATATCTCCAAGAGATTTAAGCCATTCAACACCCAAGATCATGTCATACTCCCCCAATTCCAATGCAAAACATTCAACTGGAAACGAGTATCCCTGACAATTCAGAAGTAATATACCAATTTTGCCAAAACAATGCATGACCTCCCCATTTGCAATTCGAACAGGTACAGAAACCACCTTAGTATTAACCACATCCAATGTCTTAGCGAACTGTTCAACATATTTGACATTAATGAAATTGTGTGTTGAACCTGTATCAACCAAGATTTTCAAAGAAAACTTCCCAATTATCCCATGCAACAACATAGTTTTAGGACCAGATATACCAGTCAAAGCATATAGGGAAACCACTGGCGTATCAATTATTTCTTGATCCTTTATGTCAACATGCTCCAGCACCCCTTCATCTACAGCCAACTTGTTCTCAGTATAGACTCCTTCAGCAGCTAATTTAATGACAGGCTCCATGGTATAAACCTGTCCAAAACTCTCATCCGTAGTATGCTCATCCTCCAACTCTATACAAAACAATCTTGGAGCAGCACATCTATGTCCAGGACCCCATTTCCCATCACATTTAAAGCAAAGACCCTTTTCTTTCTTATCCATGATTTGTTGAGGCGTGATTTTCTGTACAGTCAATGGTTTAGCAACAGATTTGGATTGTTCTAATGCAAGACTGGGCGATGTTCTTATCACTGAAGACCTAGTCTCCTGGACAGCAATCTGCAAAGCTTTCTTGGTGGTCAAGAAACTTTTTTCTTGCCTACTTGCAAATTTAAAAGCATCCAGTAATGTCCTGGGATTCATCACACGCACCGCCTCACGAATTTCTTCCTTCAAACCCCCCAAAAATGAACTCAATTTGTGATGCTCTGGAAGATCATATAATTTGACGATAATCATTTCAAACTTGATCTTATACTCCTCCACTGTTTTGTCTTGCCTCAAGGACATCAATTCCTCCATAGGATTAGGCTCCTCAGTTGGACAAAACCTATTCCGTAAAGCCACCTCCAATTCACCAAAAGAATTAATCCTACTAGAAAGGATAAGATGCTGGTACCAAACCATTGCAGGTCCCTCAAAGTAAAAAGACGCTAATCTCACTCGATTTGGAAGAGGAGTGTGATAGTATGTGAAAAACTGGTCAGCTTTGATAAGCCAAGTATCAAGATTCTCACCAGAGAATCTTGGAAAATCCATTTTCGGTCCCTTGTAGTTGAAGTCCATATCGCCCCTATCACCCCTTCCATCACCCTCACGTCCACATACTGGCTGAGGAGGATTTAATGGCACTGGTTCGGGTACAGGCCGATTCAACCCTAACCCCTTCAACTGATCCATCATCATCGCCATAGCCTGCTGAACAGAATTTTGAACAGCATCTTGCAAAGTCTGATCTCGCAACTGCATTGCATCTTGAACAGATTGTTGCACCGATTGCTGAAGAGATTCCCGCAAAGCATTAATTTGATTATCCAACTCAGATTTGGATACCATGATGCACGAAGAAAGCCCTCTGATACCAAATTGTTAGGATCTTGGACTCCTAACAGGACAGAATAGGAAATTTTACAAGAACAAGAGTTGTGCGACACAATCTGGTTCTTATTGATTCAAGAAAAGAGAAAGATAGAGAGCAAACCAGAACTATGCTGGAATAAATCTCTCAAGAACACTAGTCAATTCTAAATTGGTAAACATACATGCCCAGTTCACTACAAATTCAGAATTTATATCACCAAGTTGCAGTTAATCTCCACCCTTGGAAGACGCCTCGATCCATGTGAAGACTCAGTGCTCCATCCTGACCGTTCAACATCTCAACATGGATCGTAACTTCCCATGCTTCTTGCGCCAGAAGAAACACAACTTCAACTTTGATTAGTTACGCTAAACCCCTCATGCATGTGCTAATGCATGGCTTACCAAAACGCACCGTTTCACTAATCTTTACAATTTTACTATTTTAAGCAGGCTCCCAACAACTTCCGACATTTTAAATATAATTTCTCAGATGAAGTCGTCGATCAATCCAAAGGAAATAGAAGAAATTGTAACTTGCCCGATGACAAGAGAACGAAGAGAAGTAGAATGGAAGCCGTCTTCCACACGCTGCTAGAACTCATAGTCGCTGTTTCTCACAGTTTTCTAGATCCCGCCGCCGGAGTCTAAAATAGACTGACGTAGGAGATCATGATGATGATTGGATTTTGGATGTCAAATTGGTGTTGGAGAAAAAACCCGACCCGGACGGACACTACCGGAACTTCCGGAAGGATTTAATTAATTTTGATTAATAGAAAAATATACTCTGAAGCACTTTGCCATTATTGCACATACTCAATTATCTGAGCATTTATCGAGAAGTTAAATAAATATTAAAATTAAATAATAAATGAATATTCGATGCTAAACGATTATAGAACAATTTAATTTTATTAATTTAAATACATTTTTAAATGATTTTGGCATATAATAACTTGGATGGAAACAATTTTAGTATTAACTATTTAAAGTGTGTTCGATATGTTATCATCCGTATGTCAAAATTAAGGATGACAAAAATTTGAGTTCAGGTCGATTCAAATTGAAAAATATGTGTTTACGATATATTTGAAAAATACTATCATTTATGGTATTGGACATCAAACACAATTGCTTTCTCAAAAAAAGAAAAAAAAAAGTTGCTGCTAATGAATCAAAATTCCACAAGGGAACGGAAATCAAAACAACACTAACCCTATATAAAGTATAAACATGAGTCCCTGGGTATACTTTTCTCATCATCAATTCGTTCCACATTGCTTGATTTCTCTCGCGTCTCTTCCTCTTTAATTGACATACTCTTGCTCTCTCACGAATACTCGGGTTTTCTTTGTTTCTTCAACAATGGGTTTGAACAGAGGATCAGTAGCTCTGGCTTTCTTGGTTTCTTTGATGGCTGTCTTTGGAGCCTGTTCTGCAGGTGCTGTTTACAGGGTTGGTGACTCTGACAATGGTTCTGTTGTTTACAACCACTGGGCAGTGATGATCCTGGGTGACACTAATATTTGTATGCATCTCTATCCTTTGTCTTCTTTACGTTTTGAATTTTGAACAACTAATTATAATAGTAATATTATTATGCAGTTTTTGAGTACAACGCACGGTTTCACAACGTGAAGCAACTACTGAAGCACCATGATTCCCAGTACAGCAACCTCACGACGTGTCCGAAGGCCACTTACTCCATCGGCGGCAACTCCATCACTCTAAAGAGGCCAACCCATCTTCACTTCGCCCGTGGGTTCCCTGGCCACAGCCAAGCGGACCAAAAGACTAGTTCTGCCACGTGTATTGGTTTCGGTTTTTCCTTTTCACTCGGGTCGCTGCTTTTGGTTGCACTAGGATTATTGATGGTTTGGTTATTGACTAGGGCAGGGGAATCTCTTTCGATTTTTTCTTAATTTAATTACAGTTTGATTGTTACAGAATTCGAATTATGTATGGAATATGAGTTTCATACGATTTTTCTCACATTGGTTTATGTGATTATTTATATTTCTTGTCTCTATTGGTCTATGGAAATATGCTGGCCTTGAGCTTTTTTTTTTCTTGCACAATTTCACTTGCTCCATTTTTTTAAAAAAAAGAAATTTTTTTATTGGGAACACCTTTTTTATATATTTTAATCTCTGAGATCTTAGATGATGATAAAAGAGTTGTGAATCGATAAGTGATATTTCTATGAAACACCTACGGTCCCTCCCTTCCTTTCCTCGTCTATCGGGAACCCTGATTGTCTTAGGATTTTACTAAGGAATATATAAAGTTGAGAACAACATTGTCATCCATTATTTCTATCAAAGAAAAGAAGATAGAATATGATTTGGGTTTGGGTAAACAATATGTGCAACATGATATTTTAGTTCCCTTTCCAAGCTCGAAAGGTTAAAAAGCTATTTCTAAAACAAGAACTGAAGTTCAAAATAGGAACTGAGCTCTATGGTTTAAATGTCAAAAAAAAAAAAAAAAGAGCATATGCAGCCACATAGTCATCGTACTGATTTGTAACTCTCGTTGGGGTTTATTAACGGCAAAACTATACTTGTCGTCCTTCAATTACATGTAAGAGTTTATTTTCGACCTTAAACTATTTTTTATGTACTATTGTTCCTCACTTATCCAAGGGTTTAACTTTTGTCCTCAATGTGAAAAAGTCAATGATCAAATCTTATATGACACGACGGAGAAATCCTACATGATTAAGCATCCTAAATTGCAACGATATGTCATTCAATATCATAATGTACATAATTTTGTCCATAAACTAATACAAAATCATTTGATTTTGTCCATGTAATAACAACAAAACAAAAAACATAATGTAAACTTCCCTTTTGACCCAATGTCTTCTCAATTGACAATATGCAATCATTAAGATCTCGCTCAAGTGCTGCTAGGAGTTAGCCACCGTACATCCCTTTAAAGAAACAATCATCTAGTCCCACGATAGGTTTAAACAATATTAATCCACAATCAAGAAGCTCAGTGACAACAGTGATGACGACGGATGATTCAAAGCATTTAAATAAGAAGAACAAAAGATGTACGAAAAAAATACTTTAGTGACGAAAATGAAACCCGATGTATAATTGAGAGACGAAAAATATATCTTTACTTTCAATATTGAGTACACATATATTCTCTCTCCTACATAAAAGTCAATTGACTTGACACGTCAATTTTTTCCATCGTCGGAATGATCTTAGAGATAAAAGTGAAATATTTGGAAAGGCGAGAGAGAAAAGTAGGAGAAAAAATAGTTTAAAGATGAAAGTTAAACCTGATATATAATCGAGGGATGAAAAAATATAATTTCGTTGTATATTAATTGACGTTTGTTTATTGTTGTTTAACTACGAGTCGGAGTCGGAGTCGGAGTCGGAGTCGTATGGTAGAAGGAATCCTTAATCTAGTAAATTTAGGGATTTAACTGTTAAGCTATTAAATTAATTCAGAATTGTTTTCTGAGGAATTGAAACGCCGTAGTAGGTAAAGCAATCATAGCTTTAAGCAAACCCATAAATTTAACAATCAAAGATTTGTTTTTTTTGGCAACCAGTAGCATTTGTCCACTACCAAAACAGTCATCATCTACCCAATCAAAATTCTATTTTTATGTCTGACCTGGCAGGTTGTACTACTCTATATGTACTCTTATTTAAACGGTTAGTCCTATCCATCCATATACGGTGTGATGTAGTTTTTTTTTAATATTTTTTTAAAAAAGCAATCATCTTCCCGAACTTCGATTTCGGTTTCAGATCACTATCTTCTACAGTTCACTGTTGATGGACCATAGTCTCTCACTTCACGAGTCTCAGTCTCACCACTTTTTACCTTCACCGGTAAAATATTGCTTTGCTCCCTCACTTTCGCTGCCGAATCTCGTCAGGCCGTTTCGATACCGGGAGTCGCCGGTGCGTTTTGTTGTTCGGGCGGGGGAGAGTCGGTGTGAGCCCAATCGGAGCAGTAACGGTAGCCTGAACACACCGCTTGAGTTGCGTTCCGCTGTTGGCGAGTCTCTAGCTGGGGTGTTTCAGAACCAGCGTCAGTTGTTTCGGGCTGCAGTTATGGAGGAGTTGAAGTTGTTGGCCGATGATCGTTATGAAGCTTCTGCTCGGATGTTTCTTAGTCTTGAATCCGATGAAGCAACCCTCCACAGGTTTGTGTTTCAAAAACCTTTTTTTTTTTTTGGGTTTCTCTGTATTGTTTGTTTAATTCTGTTCTCGTGTTCCGTTCTTTTAGTATGGTATATTGGCCAAAACAGATTATCGAGGCCTGAAAGTCGATTTTTACTAGGCTTGTGGGATTTGATTCAAATTGTTTCATGACTTGAGTGGAGACTTGTTTAGAGTATCATAAACGCTTGTTTTTATCTCGCAACTCAATATGGGTGCAGTGCCTTATATCTACTGCAAGGTAGCACTTGGAGCCTATATTTGAGCAACTCCTTGATAGTTTCCGTTGAATTGAGCGAGTTTGGCAAATTGAGTTTGTTTTAATGTTTAGACTGTTCTGTTTTCCTTCTAAAATCCCATATCCCATATTGTTTTCAAAATGCATTGAACTGATAACTACGAATTGCATTCAAAATAGGGTTATAAATAATGCACTGCTCTTTTCAAGAGCATCCAATTTCCAACAGAGCTCATAAAAAGTTGCTGATGCTTTGTATTTTCTGTGTGTGTTGATTCTTCAATATGGCCTAGAATGTGATTGTTCCTGGTGTGCTGGTTTATTTTTTTAGCATGATTTGGATGTTCCAAGCAACATTTACCTTTTCTTGGTTAATTTTTTTAAACTTGAAGCTTGGAGTTTATAGTTACTACTATCCCAGGACTGTGTTAGTAAAGGTTTAGATTCTGTAATAACTACGCATTTAAGTCAATAAGGTTACTGAGTTGCACCGGGTATCATTTAGGTTACTATAGGCTCTTTTTATTTATAATTCATTATATATATATATATATATTCTTGAGTGTATTACTGCCATGTTTGGATCATTTTCTTCCCAATTTTCAGTATCTTTTGATCCAATGTGTATCATGCCATACTACTAGACCTATATTTCCTCTTTGGAAAGTGTTTTCTTTTCCATAAATGTTGTTCCTTTTATAATTTCCCTTCCACTATTTTTCCATATCAAAGTGGTGATTTCAATATCCAGTAAGGTTATAAGTTAATCTTTATAAGTCACATTTTTATGTGAATTTGATGAAATTATGTATTAATTAAAATTAGAAGTTGTTGTTGGACTACGACCAGTTGATTGTTCTAGCTGTGCATGGTTGTTTATTATGCTTTATTTCATCCGTGTTCGAAATTTTTGGCATAGCTTCCAACCAGTGTTGAGGGTTTACTCTTACATTTTATATTTAGTCATACATAATCATAGTTACATCTTCTTAGATCTGTATTCTGGAAAATTCTTTGATCTGAGGCCTAATTGAAAAATATTTGATGCCGGAATCCCAGAAGGATTGCAGAAATGAAAGAGAAAGAGTGCCAAACTGCAGTTGAAGATGTTATGTATCTTTTGATTTTTCACAAGTTCTCTGACATCAAGGTTCCTTTGGTTCCAAAGCTATCTAGATGTATCTATAATGGCAGATTAGAGATATTGCCTTCCAAGGATTGGGAGCTGGAGTCGATTCACAGCGTTGAAGTTTTGGATATGGTAAGAGAACACGTAAGCATTCTCATTGGCTTGAAAGAAAATTCTAGTGTCTTGGACAATTGGGCAACTACTCAGATTCGACGGACCTATCTTGGCCAATTGTATACAGCATCCATCCTATATGGTTACTTCCTGAAGTCTGCATCCATGAAATATCACCTGGAACGGTGTCTGGCCTTGGGTCACCAAGATCTTCATGTTGCTGAGAGGACCTCCCATCAGTTCTCAAAAAAGTGGCTTCATGGATGGAAATTTTTTCTCTTCAATCGTATTAGATGCAACAATCAATCTATCCCTCTGGGCGAGGAGTCACGTACGAAGGAATTTGAACAGGATGATTTGAGGTGCTACATGACAGGGTTTGATGCTGAGACATTGGAAAGATGTTCAAATCCAAAATCCAAGGAGGCTGTACATTTGATTCTAAAGCATACCCGTGCACTGTTTGGAGATGAGAAGACCGGTTTGTTTGAAACCGATGACGTGATCATGACCTCGTTTTCTAGCCTCAAAAGGCTTGTTTTGGAGGCGGTAGCATTTGGGTTTTTTCTTTGGGATGCAGAAGAATATGTGGATGGTGTTTATTTGCTTGGAGAAAATTAATTTGGTAGTCCAGTAATGCTAAAAATGGAGAATATCACCACATAAGCCATGGTAAAACTCTGTTTATATCTCTGCTTCTTGACTCTAGGCGTGCAAGTATTCAGTGATTTTTCTATGTATAGTGCACAGTACATACAAATAATGTACAGTTCAAATTATCATTTTGATAGCTGGATTAAGTGGAATAATAGATTCTCGTTTCCTGAGACTTCAGTTTGCAGATTGTCCAATTTGTTGCATTTTTATTTTCTTAATTGCTTTCTTTAATCTTGATATGCCTGGCCTTTCAAATCAAGAAAACAACTAATTATAGCTAATCAGATAGTTGAGCTGCGTCGCGGGTACTGTTGACTTGCCAAATATTTAACAATAATGCTCTGATTAAACTGCATCAGATAGATGACTACACATTTACTATTTAATTTCAGAGCCTTGTCAGTCCTAATCAATCTGTTTGAAATAAACTGTATGATTCAGTTTCCCCAGTTTTTGATCTTATTAGTTTCATACTGCAGCCTTATTAGCTATCCTGTTATGAGAAAATAAAACGAAGGACCTGAAATATACCAGATTGCCTTGCCGGAGGGATTGTACCATCCAAGTCTTCTTTTTTTCCTATGCTTTTCCTGGAGATATGGAGGAAGCCGCAATCAATGAGATTTTCCTTACCCTTTTGAAAGGTAGAATGTGATTCTTTTTTCCTTTTAGCAGGAACCAGAAGATTGAATTGGATCTGATTGTATGGAAAATGTTATGCGGATAAATAACTCACTTCTTGATCTTCGACCCCTTAAGGCTGAAAAATGCATAGCCTTCATGGGTAATGACAGCTACTTCATTTAAAACTATGCATACACAGATCATCTCAGCATGAAAGCTTTTGCTTGTAGAGGTTGAAGCTAACACAAAACATACCTCTCTGTTGCCTCCCTAGTCAAGTTTTTCTTCTATTCATATAAAAATGATAGTTGGTTCTCATTTCTTACATAATCTTTAGGGCAGCTCACCTTATTGTCTTAATGATCAATGGATTAAAAGTACACGGGGAAGCAATCCAAAATGCATTTGAACAAATCATTAATAATTCGTAATGAATATTAAGAATCTCGCATCGGTTGGTTAGATGCGGAATTCTCACTCAATTAATAAGAGAGAGCTCAACCTCAAAGTCTCTCTTTAGGGACAAAATCACATGAATTTTTAATCCAATACGAGATAATACCTCAAGTATTATTTTAACTGAGGAGTCCTTCATTCAATAGTTTAATTGGTAGGAGAAAAATTGCTGGCGATGGCAAGAGTTGCTTGTACTCTACTAGGATCATCGCATGGCCTTGGATTGGACGTTGGCCCCTTGAATAGCAATCGCCCTTTGATAGGGATCCTAATCAAATATCATAATTACATATGGATTAATGATAAATGGGTGTTATATAAGATGCTTTGTGTAAGGCAAGCAGCCACGTGGCGATTCATAGTACCATATCGCTTAATTCCAATTTTACCAACCAGTACCGTCTCATACAGTGTACTTGTTAAGGCTAATTATGTAAATTCCTTGGCCTGTATCCTTTCCACTTGAAGGTAGTGCCGATAATCTACAAAGCACCTTCTGTACAGTCTCGCGTCTCCTCCTCTCTATATCTCCGCATTTGTTAATCGGTGAGTTTGTGTGTGTAAGACGGCGTCACCTTCTCTGGATATGGCGGCGAAGCTTATGCAGGCGGTTCAGTACGATAAGTATGGCGGAGGCGCCGATGGATTGAAGGTTCGTCTTTCATTTACTTGATTTTCATTTTTGTTAATGAACAATATATATATATATATATATATATATATATATATATATATCAAGCGTACTGTACTATACATACTTTAGTGCTTGAATTGCTTTGTAATTGTCATGATTATCTAAAGAATTTAATAGTTGGGAGAGGAGGTGAAATTAATCGGATGAAGCATCTTTTACTATCTGAGAAGAGAATTCTGGAATTGGGACGAATTTCAGGTGTCTTCGGTTTGGCATCGATAGAATATAACATAGTTGATGGCTCTGGATCTCTTTTGATTTGTTGATTCAGAGTTTCATAGTAAAATTGTTTCAAATTGTTGATATTTTTTATGCCAATCTCTAAAATACCGATTAATCCATTACTTCCCCAATATAATTTAATTGCCTGATTTCTAAAATGAGTTTTGACTATAGTTTTGGGGAAATTTTTAATCTTACCATATTCGAGATCTGCTCTGTTTTTTTTTTTTTTTGAATTCTTTGTGTTGGGCTGATCTGTTTTTCCAACGCAATATTTTGAAGTTTTGGGCCAACTTATTTAGTTAGCATATCTGCATGTTTCAGTATGTTCAAGTTCCAGTTCCTTCTCCAAAGAACAATGAGGTTTTGCTGAAACTAGAAGCAACCAGTCTAAATCCAGTTGATTGGAAAATACAGAAGGGCATTCTGCGGCCACTTTTGCCTCGCAAGTTCCCTTTTATACCTGGTGATGTGATCTACTTGGGGGGTTTATAAAAGTTTGCCTTTTATACCTGACAAATCAACGAAGCATAATAATGAATATGCTTGCGTTTGATTTTTCTGTTATCATTCAAAGCAGCAACCAATTCTAATTTAGCCATAGCCCTTGTTTGAAACTGTGCTGTGTTGGATTGATTTCACCTTTCATATTATTAAAAAAACTTTGTTACGTGTTTTGTTACAACCTAGTAGCACTTTAAAATTAGGTGATGAAGCACTTTTGCGAGAAAAAGAACATATAACATGGGTGGTGATGCTAATAATTTTAAAACTCTTTAATTTTTAAGAATTCACACAAATTCTGACCTCATGTGCTCATAATTTTTTAGGAATCTTGTTATCATTTCAAATTTTGCAGCTGCTACTTTTTTAGGTGCAACTGAACTTTGTTCTAGTGGTTAAATGTGGAACAGGAAGCTAATGCTTCTGTGATTGGACACGGTGGGATGCTCTACTTCTCACTATATCTGCAAATGCGGACTTGTTTGTAGTGTTAGTGAACTAACCAAAATATGATAAATTCATAATGGATGTTAAATATTTCTTAATGGAACATTCTGCTCTATTTTTTTTCTTTTCTTTTTCTTATATCGAAATTGGATCGTTGAAACTTTTGTCATGATTGGCAAATTCCCCGTCTACAATCTATACTATGAGAGTCTTGGTAAATTTATGTGGAATAGTGCTTGTTGGCATTTATTTGGTTATGTAAATTCGATTTTGGCTATAATGGTTTTGGTAGACTAGTGTCAAATGGTCTTTATTAATGTTTTTACTTTTTAGTCAATTTCCAAATGGGCTTTGATATTCAATGCACAACTTTGAAGGTTTATCACCATAACTTTAATCCTTAATGAATTACGGCAAAAGTGGATATATAAGATAACTTGATTATAGAAATACTGGTTCTCTATTTATTTAACTTGGCCAGCATCAAAGTCATTTGTAGTTGCATTGCAAAAATGGATTTTTTCGCCTTCTTGTGACTGGGTTGTTCAGCTTCTTTGATTCTACTGGGAATACTATTATCTTGAGCATAACGGGTGAGTAGTAAGAAGCTTTGTTGTGTTTTCAACTTAGATGTCATGTTTTCCTCGAACAGCTACCGATTTGGCGGGAGAAGTTGTTGAGGTTGGACCAGGAGTCAAAAATTTCAAAACTGGTGATAAAGTAGTTGCTGTTCTCAGCAACCTTGTAAGTGTGCTCACTTTCCCTCTTTTATATATATATATATATATATATATATATATATATATATATATTCTTTTTCTAGACTGGGGTGGGACCGTTGGTCTATCGAATAGAGATGCTCATCCGGCCTCTATTCCAAAGTAGTTGAATGGGCAAAACCACAAAAGTCTAAGGCAAATGCACTATCAGTGGGTCTTGACATCTAAGCAACTGTATAGAAGTTTGACTTATTGGCTAAGGTGGCAAGTTGAAGAAGTCGAGCAGTGTTCACCGGCAAGCAATTAGTAGAACTTCTAAATGTGCCTGAGCCACTTTAGTCACAAATTATGTGCCTGCTAACTGAATTATAAGTTTATAACTACTACGGATACAAAATAACATTTTTAACTATCTGGCCTGTGTATTAACCTGGATCTGGGTTAACTGGTTAGCTCCTGCCTTTTAAACAGTCTGACGTTGTAGGCTAGCCTATCAGGATCCTGTGCATGTGCTGCCTTAGTGAAACTGTTACTGTTATGTAGTTCAATCTCTCTTGTGCATCCTATGTTATGTTTTGAAGTACAACTTTATGATGACAGGATGGAGGTGGGCTAGCTGAGTATGCTGTGGCCAAGGACAGCTTGACGGTTATAAGGCCACCAGAAGTTTCAGCAGCTGAGGGTGCTGGCTTGCCCATTGCAGGTCTCACAGCTCACGAGGCTCTTACACAGTCTGCAGGGATCAAGCTTGATGGAAGTGGGAAGCAGGCAAACATTCTTATTACTGCTGCCTCAGGCGGGGTGGGTCACTACGCTGTGCAACTGGCGAAGCTTGGGAACACACATGTAACAGCCACATGTGGAGCCCGTAACATTGAGCTTGTGAAGAGCTTTGGGGCTGATGAGGTTCTCGATTACAAAACCCCTGATGGGACTGCCCTGAAAAGCCCATCTGGTAAGAAATATGATGCAGTCATTCACTGTGCCACAGGTATTCCTTGGTCCACTTTTGAGCCTAATTTGAGTGCAAACGGAAAAGTGATAGATATTACTCCTGGCCCTAGTGCCATGTTGACATATGCCATAAAGAAACTTACTCTCTCTAAGAAGCAGCTGGTGCCGCTGTTGGTAACTCCTAAGGCTGAGAACCTGAGTTATCTTGTTAATTTGGTGAAGGAAGGAAAGCTGAAGACATTGATCGACTCGAAACATCCTCTGAGCCAGGCTAGCGATGCTTGGGCTAAGAGCATCGATGGCCATGCCACGGGAAAGATTATTGTGGAGCCCTAGTTGATCACGATGTGCTTTAAAAGACTGTAAATGATAATAATGTTCTGTGAATTTTAAGACTCTTGAAACTGGTTGTTTGATACGCATATCTGTGGTCTGTATTACATTTTCTTCCGCTCGAGCTGGCATCGTCTGGTCTCTTTTTCTCATAATTCATACCAACTTGATTACTTTGTGTTTTGTGACTGGTTGCTGGCGCAGAACAGTCAAATGTCGAATAGTCGCCGTTGAAAGTCAAATGGTGCATCTAATCACTTCATACATGGGTATAAAGAGAACCCACTTCATATTAAAAAAATCATAAAGCCATACCCAGACTTAAGTTTCACATATAAAATAGAATACATACTCACAAATTTCTTCAGGATATGGCGGGAAAGCTTATGCATTCTGTTCAATACAATAAATTTGGTGGAGGTGTTGCTGGTCTCAAGGTTTCTTTTCTTCTCCTCTTTATTATAGATTCATAATTATATATATATATATAATGGGTCATTGGGTCTGTACTCACACTGACGCATGTAGAGTTGTTTGGAGCTTGAATTCTTAAATAGTTTATCGAATTGAGGGTTTTGGGTATTTGGGATGTAGATGGGGAAATTGATATGATGCTAATTTTGGGTGCTTAATTTGGTTCAGCATGTTGAGGTTCCAATTCCCACTCCAAAGAATGATGAGGTTCTGATTAAAGTTGAAGCAACTGCTTTGAATCCGCTTGATTGGACAATCCAGAAAGGCACGGCCAGGCTTTTTTGGCCTAAGAAATTTCCTTTTATACCAGGTAACTTCGTCTGATTTGTTTTTTCTTTATGACCATAGAGTCCACTTTTTTGGCACTCTCCCTCTTATTATCATTTTCATCCCTTTCATTGTATAAATATAATTCTATTTGTGATATGTGAAAAGCATCATTGTCAATGCGTTCGTCCCAAACAATTTGGGATTGGATATTATACGAATCCATGAGCAAAAAAATTAGCTGGAACCCATTATACTGCATATTTTAGTTTTAAAGTTTCAAAAGCCAATCTCTTTATAAGTAGGATATATAGAAAAGAGTTTTTAGTATATCAGTTGTGTCGGAAATAAGATACATACACATATACATGTATTAATACGCAACGGATTACATGTTTACCGTTGGCTTCAAATACAATATATATTTGGTGTTTAGCTTGCTCCATAAAATTCATTTGTCCCTTTGTTATTTTATTGAAACAGCTATCGATGTGGCTGGAGAAGTTGTTGACGTAGGAGAAGATGTAAAAAATTTCAAAGCCGGTGATAACGTAGTCGCTCTTCTAAGAACTGCTGTAAGTACTTGTGCTGTCTTATGTTAAGGAAGGCTTGAGGTGCTCATCTGGTTAAACCTTCTATTCCAAAGTAGTAGAACATCTGCTAACTGAATCCTAACAACATTTGCAGTACTCCTGTTGTTTCTAAAGACAAAATAGCATTTTAACTATCCGGCCGATCGACTGTACTTTCTGAGACACTAGGCTAGCATATATCAGGATCCTATATATATGTTTTGAACTAAAACTTTATGATGACACAGGATGGAGGTGGACTAGCTGAATATACTGTGGCCAAGGAGAGCATGACGGTTGCAAGGGCACCGGAAGTTTCAGCGGCTGACGGTGCTGGCTTACCCATTGCAGGCCTCACAGCTCACGAGGCTCTTACAAAGTATGCAGGTATCAAGCTTGATGGAAGTGGGAAGCAGGCAAACATTCTTGTTACTGCTGCCTCAGGCGGCGTGGGTCACTATGCTGTGCAACTAGCGAAGCTTGCAAACGCAAACGTAACAGCCACTTGTGGAGCTCGTAACATCGAACTGGTGAAGAGGTTAGGGGCTGATGAGGTTCTCGATTACAAAACCCCAGATGGGGCTGCCCTGAAGAGCCCATCTGGTAAGAAATATGATGCAGTTATTCACTGCACAACAGGCATTCCTTGGTCCACTTTTGAGCCTAATTTGAGTGCAAATGGAATAGTAATAGACCTTACTCCTGGCCCTAGAACCATGTTCACTTATGCCATAAGGAAACTTACACTCTCCAAGAAGCAGCTTGTGCCGCTGATTCTAATTCCCAACAGTGAGAGCAAGAGTTATCTAAGTAACCTTGTTAATTTGGTGAAGGAAGGAAAGTTGACGACAGTGATAGACTCAAAACATCCTCTGTCCAAGGCTGAAGATGCTTGGGCAAAGAGTATGGATGGCCATGCCACTGGGAAGATTATTGTGGAGCCATAGTTGACCACAATGTGCTTTAAAAGATAAAAACTGTATCTTTCTTACTATATATATATATATATATATATATATATATATATATCTGTGCTGTGTATTACATTTTTTTTCTTGTTTAATAATTCTGTAAACTAGAATGTTTAAGTTTCATGTTCAGCTTATTAAGCATACAACTTTATACATGCAATGGATATGGCAGAGAGATCTTTTCTTCTTCTCGTTTTTTTAAAGAATCCTATACACCGCTAGATGTGGGATATGAATTGGACTTTATAAGTAAGTGCTAAGCTCACTTCCAACATACAACAAGGTTTTTTTCCTTGTTTAATGAATTGGGTCCAAATCCACCTGCTACACTTCAGAATAAAATTGTGCTGGCAATCCAAAACGGACAATATTGTTAGTGTGTATGAGACGTGAAATTTACAATATTTTTTCTTCTATTTTATCTTCTCTTAAGTTGATGGATGTATCAGGGAATACCCCTTGAGTGAAATCTTCCATAGGCCCGTTTAAGGACAAGCAATCGTGGTTTGGAATTAACTATATATATTAAAGTTGGTCATTCCAGGGAATTAAAGTGGTTTTTCTAATCATTCGGGTTACTTGGCCAAATCAAAGGGAGAAATGTGAAAGCAGCAGTAGCACTTTGGTAATTTAAAAAGTGGTTTTCCTAGAGTAATCACTATGGTTAAATATATTTATGGTACACGAAAGATCTCACCAACTCCTTCTATAAGTGGTTAAGATATACATTCGATTCGATTTTGTGATACCCAAGTTCGAGTTTTTCAACCGAGATTGTTAAGGTATATACCCTATTTGATTTTGTGGTAGCCAAGTTCGAGTCTCCCCGCCCGCTTACCTAATAACATAAAAAAAAAAAAACACAGCAAGATCTCTCAATTGTTTATGTAGCAGCGTATTACATTCCCACACCTTGCCAATCTTATCATAAAACAAGAAAAGAAATAAATTATTAAAAGAAAAGATCTTGCTGAAACTTTGTTCACAAGAAGAAAAGCAAGAATCAATTGCAGCAAGGTGTTGATGAATGACAACCTGTGTGTATCTGTAAAGCTTTCTAGGCTATCATTATCCATAAACAATCATGGTTGAATAATCAGCACAAATTAGTATAAAATAATAGAAAACGAAGATAAGCACGAAAGAAAATAATTGAATTTCTAGACGCCTCTCTCACTGGCACGTCCTTTTCTTCTGAAAATTCACACCTGACTGGCGTCATTAGTTTTGTCAGGCACGAAACAGTCAAAATGATGATTTAGCCATTCGAAGTCAAACGATGCATCTTCCTTGCTAAAACCCACTTCATATAGAAAACCATAAACCCGCACACAACTTCACCATTATCAACTCCACACACTCTAATAGCTTCTGCGACTCAGTGATTTTTCAGTCTCCCAAATTCTTCTAGCTATGGCAGGAAAACTTATGCATGCTGTTCAGTACAATAAGTATGGCGGAGGAGCTGCTGGTCTCAAGGTTTCTTTTCCTCATCTCCCCTTTACCATCTTTATGTGGGTGTAGTTGTTAGTATATGTATATATATAGATTTTGTGTGTGTGTGTATGTGTCGGTTTTAGGGCTTTTGGGTATTTGGAATTTGGATAGCATAATCGTCTGATTGATATGGTACTTTTGGTGATTAATTTGATGCAGCATGTTGAGGTTCCAATTCCCAAGCCAAAGAATGATGAAGTTTTGATTAAAGTAGAAGCGACTGCTTTGAATCCAATTGATTGGAAAATACAGAAGGGCGTTATGCGGCCTCTTTTGCCAAAAAAATTCCCTTTTATTCCTGGTAATTAGACTGTGCTACTTCGTTTAAATTATTTTTCTTCTTGGTTTAGTTAATGGAGTCTACTTTGGGCACATTGTTTTTGCCTTTTGTTAGTCAATTTCATCTTTTAAATGGTATTATGTTTTGCCAGCTGATCTACATCTACATCTCTCAACTTTTCTTTAGAGTTTTTTTGGCAACTTCCCTTTCAGATCATTGTGGATTTAACTCTGTCACAATTATCATTTCTTGTTCAGTTTGATTTGATCACGGTTAATTGTGCATAAGAGCTGGATGAGATGTGTGTGTGTGTGTAATTATGCAAGGTCTTACATGTGGAGAGCCTGAGCCTGTGCCTGAAAATTGATGCACATCCCCTGTAATGGACCAAAAACATCTCCTTAGCTTGCCAATTTGCAAACAATTACACCTGCTATGATCGGGATTGACTAGTTAAATTGAAGGAACATTATGCATGAAGTATTTGATAATACATGGCCAGCTCCCACCGCTTGTCTCTCCCCACAAAATTCACTTGTCTGTTATTTTGATGGTTACCTGCATTAAACTTGTGCATGCTAGATATATAGCTGAAAGGAATGCTTATATTTTGTTGGAACAGGCACTGATGTGTCAGGGGAAGTGGTTGAAGTTGGAGCAGGAGTAAAGAAATTCAAAGCTGGTGAAAAAGTCATAGCTTATGTATGTCAACTGTGAGGTTTTATGTATGTTCATCCTTATTTTTCGCCTTTTTTCGCCTTTGATCTTTATCAATGTCTTATACATTCATCTTGGACATTATAATAATAACAGGGTGGAGGAGGAGTTGCTGAATATGCGGTGGCTAAGGAGAGCTTGACAGTTGGAAGACCCTCAGGAGTTTCAGCAGCTGATGCTGCAGGGTTACCTCTTGCAGGTGTTACTGCTTACCAGGCTCTCCAAACTGCAGGGATCAAGCTTAATGGCAGTGGCAGTGAAGTAAACGTTCTGATAACTGCTGCCTCCGGCGGAGTTGGTCACTATGCTGTTCAATTGGCAAAGCTCGGGAATGCATTCGTAACAACCACTTGTGGAGCGCGTAACATTGAATTTGTGAAGAGCTTAGGGGCTGATGAAGTAATTGATTACAAAACCCCAGAAGGGGCTGCGCTCAAGAGCCCATCTGGTAAGAAGTATGATGCAGTGATTCACTGCACATCCGGCATTCCTTGGTCGACTTTTGAGAGTAATTTGAATTCAAATGGGAAGGTTATAGACATGACTCCTAATGCTGGTACAATGTGGACTTACGCTAAGAACAAAATCACTCGCTCTAAGAAGCAGCTCGTGGTGCTGATGGCATCTCCCGGCAGCGAGAACTTGGAGTATTTGGTTCAATTAATGAAGGATGCAAAGCTGAAGACAGTCATCGACTCAAAACATCCTCTGAGCAAGGCTGAAGAAGCGTGGGCTAAGTGCATCGAGAGCCATGCTACCGGGAAGATTATCATCGAGCCTTGAGTAAGATAACAGAAACTGGCTTGAAAAGGCTGGAACTGTAAGTATTTTGTTGTGTGAGGGTGCTGCAAATAGGGGAACAAAAGATTGTGTGAAGTGAAGACTGTTGTGTGTAATTTTAGTTTGTCTGTGATGTTTAAAGTTGTATTTTGTTATTTATTCACTAAACAGATTCAATGAAGGATACTTGCTGGGTTTTGTGTTTGTCTTACAGTTGTACTTATTTTGTATTTCAGAATGAACTGTTTTGATTTGTGAATAAACTGTTGTATATATGTATAGATGGATCTCAAGTTCATAGTTTGGAGTTGGACATTGTGGGGGCTATTGCCTTTTATGTAGTGAAATCACAATGATTTTAATTGTCAAAAGGCTGAAAAGGAAGAAATTTCCAACTCAGGTGGTGTGCAATTATGTATGATCAAAAGATGTTGCTGTTTACAAGTTTAGCTGTATTTGAAATTACACAAGTTAATGCTTTTAGCAACAGGTATCCAATGCTATGAAATCTTTGAACACATACTCGTGTTTGGCAGAACGTAAGAGAGATTTATGCTCTTTTTTAAGCTCACAAGTTTATACGCTCTAGCTATTAAACATCAACCGCTTATATTCTAGTTATTAATTTTACTGTTTATACACTTATAACTTTCGTTCTATCAAACACATTTTATTCGAGTATTAACCTCAAACTAAAATACATCACTCAAAGATGCACTTAAGAAGGATGGTTCAATGAAAAAGTTGACTAAAATTATATTGACTATAATGTGTGAGTTCAACAATAATTTATTTTACTTAAGTGAAATTTCTCTCCCACTCGAACCGACGACTTGTAAATGATGAGAGAGTCATGAGTACCCAACCCAATTTACATTAGTTGCAGAGCATAAGGGAATGTGTTTTATTGATTCCATGCGGGGCTCTGTTAAAAAATACAATTGCCAAGTACAGGTCAAAGCAGCATATTACCCTAATCTCAACAATTAAATTAAATATTTTGGTTTGGATGTGCTGCCTTGGAGAGCAAGCCAAGCTCTTAGAAATTATATTGTCCCAATCCAGTCCAATCTCATCAACCCAAGCCCAACCCATTGCTCGAGATGTTTCTGTCAGCATCTTTTGAAGGGTATTTCAGTAATATTGAACAAGAATGTATGAGGGCACTTTTGGATTAGCATTTTTGGGTAGCATTCTACTTGAATTATTTGGAAAACCAACTACCCATTTTGAGGAGTATTTGAGTTGCATTTTCGGTATGGAAACTCTCTTTCAATCTTTTTAAATGAGATATTTTTATTTATTTGATTTTATGGTATCCTATCTTATCTTATCTTATCTTATCTTATCTTATACTATAATTATAAAATCCATAGAATTCAGCTCTTCTCAGGGCGAGTGCAATATTTTTTCCCACTCGCGCGACGATCGGTGAAGTCCCATCGTCGATTGCACTAGCGCTATCTGGACCACTCAATCCCTCTATGCCTGAATAGGTCAACTACACAAACTCCTCCTCTTTCATAGCCATTTTCACTGTTGATAGTCGTTGCCTCCGCTTCGCTTCCGCTATAACCTTTCAACAATCCAGCAAACTCCACCGACTCATTAACACAAATACACAAAATCCACCGACTCATTAGCCGCCACAGGATAAGCAATCCGGTTTGTGCTCAGCTTCAGCTCCACAATTTGGTATTCACAACTTCTTTGCGAGCCACCTCCGCGATAGTGCAAGGCGATTGGTTTCAGCTCCAAAACACCCACAGGTAGACTGATTTCTCCTTCTCTCCGCTATTTGCACTTGCATATTGTTCTTATGCCCGGGTTAACGGCGTACGTTACAATAACTATTGTGAAAATGCAATTGCGGCTACTTGTATATAGATCGAAACAGTCGTGATTGTGATAGTTGTCGTCTATTGTCTTATTAGATACTGCTCTTGTAGAATAGATTTTGGATTTTCTTTCCCCATCACCTACATATGAATTATTGCCTGCAGAAGTGTGAAAAAAAAACTTGTACGAATAAGACAACTTGTACGAATCCAAGTGTTGTTATGAATAGATAATTTAGGTGGAGCCTTTTGATGCATTGGGTCTTAAATTATAGAAAAAACTAGCCTTTGAAATTTTCAGTTTCTTATGCATTAGTTTCATTCCTCTATGTCCTATCATACTTTATAAAAGTTTTGTTAACTGAATTATGTACAATAATCAAAATAGGAACTTCTAAGTTTGGCTTGTAGAGGAATGTTTTAGTGCTCAGGGATTGAGTTCAAATGAGATATACAAATATTGAGGGTAAAATCAAGTGATTGGATTAGTTTCTGTGATTAGCTACTCTAATGCTGTAGCAACGTACATAAAAGTGAGAAAAGGAGAAACAAACTCCATAGAGGCAGACAGATAAAGCAACAGGAGAAAATGCAGATGAAATAAAATAAAATTATTGATGTTCTATCAAAAGTGAACACATGCAGAACTACAGAAAATTCCTTATTTTATGGTTGCATTGTTGACCCTCAGTAGCCTCCTTTGGTAGTAGGGACTTAACGTGTCCCTCAACCGCTCTTTGTGTTGCTTCATGTTAGTAAGTAATAATAGGTTTATCTTACCAATGTCCCTCATCGGTATTTGTAACAAGTACCATTTTTTACCTTTTAACTATATATATACTCTGTTAACGTACTTCATATTTTATGAATGGAAATCCCAACCAAAAATCATTATGAGTAGTATCTCATGTTCCCCTCTTGAAAATTTTAAATGAAATTCTAAATTCTAAAATGTCTTTGCTGCATTTTTAATTCTCTTATTCCTGCAGGACTCAATTGCATCTATTCAACTCCTTCGGCTCGCTGTTGCTGGAAATCTGGAATAGCACGCATTATTATCTCATCTGAAATTACAGATTCATCCATACTATTAAAAGGTTCGTATTTAAATGATTGATTACTATCCACCTGTCTAGACTCGTAATTAGACAATGTACCTAACTG
The DNA here is from genome assembly GCA_963580455.1 of Euonymus europaeus. Classification (NCBI taxonomy): domain Eukaryota; kingdom Viridiplantae; phylum Streptophyta; class Magnoliopsida; order Celastrales; family Celastraceae; genus Euonymus; species Euonymus europaeus. The sequence continues at coordinate 4,430,579 of OY756964.1, forward strand.
AACTCAAGTTAGAATCATGAAAATTATAATATTTAGCCTAAATTTCCCTTCAGCTATGTTACTATTTCAATTACTGATGACACACTGCCTGTTTATATGCTTTAATCACACAATATACCAATTTGAAAGAAAGTAAAAATCATGAAAATGACTATCATGTTATATAGTATAAGATGCTAATATAGTCATCATCTCTAAATGCCTTGATGTTTCATCCATTCAAGAAGGTACACAATGGATAGAAGACAGACAACTACAGCTAATAGGCTAAATAGAACAGAAATTCTAAGGCAGAAAAGGAAGTCATATGATCCGTTGACATCTACTGCATCTGCATCAACATCTCACATGCCAGCAAATGGTCAACATCTCTCAACTACGACAATACCACCTACCACTGAGATTTCACCTTGCAACAGCCTCATCAACACATCCAATATTTCCACTCCTTTAGATTTTGGAGCACCTGAATATAGTTGCGGTTATTGCGGTCCAATATTTTGGTTTGCAGAAAGGCTTAAATCGAGCCCTATACAAAAGCCTATATATTCCAATTGTTGTAGGCAAGGAAGAATAAAGCTCCCCCTACTAAAAGAACCACCCCCTCCATTAAGACAACTCATAGATTACACTGCTGGCACAACTTCTAGGTTATTTCGTAGTCAAATTAGAGTATACAACTCTATGTTTGCTTTTACTTCAATCGGTGGGAAAATAGATAGAAATATAAATACTGGTCAAGGACCATATGTCTTTAAGATTAGTGGTCAAAATCATCATGTCATAGGATCAATGCTTCCTTTGATAGGCCATAAACCGCAATTTGCACAACTCTACATATATGATACAGAGAATGAGGTCAAAATCGGATGTCTAGCTTTCCGAGTGATGGAACTGATGAGGTTATTGTTGCTGAATTAATATCAATGTTTGATAGATGGAATGAGTTAGTTAAAATCTTTAGAATGGCAAGAGATAGGTTCAAAGATCAACAGGAACTTAGCTTATCCTTAAGATTATGTGGTGCTAGAGCTGGTGATACCTTGCAGTATAATCTGCCGTCCACCAGTGAGATGGCTGGTTTAATTGTTGGAGATATAGCTCAAACAAACCACTCAAGGGATATAATTGTAGAATCTCAAGGAGGACAATTGAGGAGAATTAACGATCTTCACCCTTCATTCATGGCAATGCAATACCCTTTACTATTTCCTTATGGAGAAGATGGGTATAGATTAAACATTAGGTATAACATAGATTGTAATGTCCCACAAATAAAACGAGGCAATGTCACTAGGAGGGAGTATTACTCATATATTCTCCATCAAAGATTGAATGGTTTTGATGTTTTAATTCGAGGAGGAAAATTGTATCAACAATATATAGTTGATGCTTTTACAACCATTGAGGATGAAAGGTTGAGGTACATTAGATTTAAGCATCAACAAGATCATTTTAGATGTGAGATATACAAGGGTGTACAAGATGCATTCCTCCGAGGAGATTCTTCTTCAAATACTATAGGACAACGCATCATATTACCATCAAGTTTCACAGGTAGCCCCAGATATATGATTCAGAACTACCATGATGCTATGGCCATTTGTAGATCTAGGGGAAATCCAGATTTATTCCTTACATTCACTTGTAATGTGAAGTGGAAAGAGATTCAGGTTGCCTTGCAAATAATACCTGGACAAAAAATAGAGGATAGGCCAGATATAGTTGCACGAGTTTTCAGCATGAAACTTGATGAGTTCATAAAAGATATTAAAGCTGGTAATTATTTTGGAAAAGCAGTGGGTATCATCTACACAGTGGAGTTCCAAAAAAGAGGCTTACCACATGTTCATATTATCATATGGTTGCAACAAGAAGATAAATTCCCAGCCCCTGAAGATATTGACAGAATTATTACAGCTGAGATCCCTGATGAAACATCAGAACCACAATTGTACAACATTGTGTCAAAATTTATGATGCATGGTCCTTGTGGTCTAGCAAATCCTCGAGCACCATGTATGAAAGACGGAAGATGTGTGAAGCACTTCCCCAAAAAAAATTACTCTGAAACATTAATAGGAGAAGATGGATTTGCAATATATAGGCGACGCAATGATGATAGAATTGTACTGAAAAATGGTGTCAATCTTGACAATCGATTTGTAGTACCTTATAATCGAGGCCTACTGTTGAAGTACGAAGCTCATGTGAATGTGGAGTGGTGTAATCGATCTAGGTCTATAAAGTATCTCTTTAAATATGTAAATAAGGGCCCTGATAGAACACATGCAGTTTTGCAAGAGAATCACGAATCTTCAAACAACCAAGTCGTGGATGAGATCAAAATCTATTATGATTGTAGATATTTGGCTGCATATGAATCATGCTGGAGGATATTCGAGTACCATATACACTATAAAACCCCTGCGGTGGAAAGATTGACTATACACATGCCATTAATGAATAGCATTGTCTTTCAAGGACACAAGGAAGTAACAGCTGTTCTTCAACAACCAGGGATTGAAAAAACTATGTTGACAGAGTGGATGCACACCAATAGCATTTATGATGATGCACGAGAATTAACATATGCCGATTTCCCTTCATTCTGGAGGTGGGATAGCGCAGACAAACTATGGTTTCGTCGCAAAAAAGGTCAATGTATAGGAAGGATATCCTACGTACATCCAACAGCGGGAGATGCTTATTATCTTCGTATGTTGCTTTCGCATGTAAGAGGACCAACATGTTTCACTGATGTGAGAACAATAGATGGTGTATTGTATGAAACTTTTAAAGAAGCTTGCAATGCTATGGGCTTAATAGGAGATGATCGTGAATGGCATGAGGCAATGGAGGAGGCTACACTGTACGCTACATCATATCAGCTAAGAACTCTATTTGTAACTTTAATACAATTCTGTGAAGTCACAAACATTAACAGATTGTTCACAGAGCATTTAGCTGCAATGCAAGAAGATATTGTATATACAATTCAGAAAAGACTCAATGTTACAACGTTGAATTTATCAGAGGATGAGATCAAAAGCCAAGTACTACAAGAAATTCAAAAGCTACTACAAAAATCTGGTTCAAACCTCTCTGATTTCAAATTACCATTGCCAATACCAGCTCCAGTGCATGATGTTGCTAATACAATGTTGAGAGAAGAACTGAATTACAACACAGCTGATATGTATGATGAAAATCAGAGATACAGTGCAAAGTTAAACAGAGAGCAAAGAGTCATATATGAAGATGTTTTGGCATCAGTTTATGAGAAAAAGGGTGATCTTTTCTTTGTATATGGTCATGGCGGAACTGGGAAAACATTTGTTTACAAAGCTTTAATAACTAGGCTGCGTTCAGAAGGGCAAATAGTTCTTGCAGTAGCATCTTCGGGTATTGCGTCATTGCTTTTACCTGGTGGAAGAACAGCACATTCCAGGTTTAAAATTCCAATTGATATTCATCCTGAATCAACATGTTATATAAAAAAGTCCACACACGCTGCTGAACTGATAAAAATGGCAGCTCTAATAGTATGGGACGAAGCACCAATGGCGCATCGAAACTGTTTTGAAGCTCTAGATCGAACGATGAGAGATATTCTCAATATGGAAGGAGATATCAATGACAAATCAGTTATGCCTTTTGGGGGGAAAACAGTCGTTCTTGGTGGCGACTTCCGACAAATACTGCCAGTCGTGATAAAGGGTTCAAGGCATGACACAGTACATGCATGCATAACAAAATCAGAACTGTGGCAGAAATGCAAGGTCTATAAACTCATGGAGAATATGAGGTTAAGTGTGGATGGCTTACAGGGAGAAGAAATATTAGAAATGTCTAAATTTGCACAATGGCTACTTCATATCGGTGAGGGTACCTTGGAGTCTATTAAGATGAGTGAAGATGAAGAAACAGCTGCTTGGATAAAAATCCCAGAAGAAATGCTGATAGTATCTGAAGATAACTCAGTTGAAGATCTGATAACCTATATTTATGATGATTTGTTGTTAATGTATAAGAATGAAGATTATCTAAAGGAGAGGGCAATCATCACAGGGACAAATGAGGCTGTGGACCAGATAAATTCAGTTGTCTTGAACAGAATTCCATCAGAGGAAAAAACATATTTAAGCTTTGATTCTATTTGCAAAGTTGTAGGTGGCTCAGATGAAGATGATATATTGTACCCACCAGAATTCCTCAACTCATTGTCATTTGCTGGGGTTCCTCATCATTCTTTAAAACTGAAGACAGAAACTCCAGTAATGTTGCTTAGGAATATAAACCCAAGCAATGGACTCTGTAATGGAACTAGACTGATGGTTAAAAGATTAGGCACAAGGGTTATAGAAGCAATCATAATTACAGGAAGTCATGTTGGGGACAAAGTTTTTATTCCAAGGATCATTATGTCAGCAACTGATAAGAGATGGCCTTTTACAATAAAAAGGAGACAATTTCCAATACGATTGTGTTATGCAATGACGATCAACAAGAGCCAAGGTCAAACACTAGCAAGAGTTGGCCTATATCTACCAAGACCTGTATTTACACATGGACAACTATATGTTGCAATATCTAGGGTGACTACATATAAAGGTCTGAGAGTGTTGCTTGGTTCTGACAATGAAACATCAATGCAGTACACTAAGAATATTGTGTATGAAGAAGTTTTTAATGATCTATAAAAAGGTAAATGATACACCTTTTCATATATAAGTGCAGATTATCTATGATTTGATTTAGGTATAAGTAACTTCATTTGATGAATGTCAATAATGCAAACTTTGTAACCTGCAGAACAATTCCAGGAACAAACTAGGAAAACAGGCAGGGTTGGCAAAGTGTAAAGATCAAAAGTCACCTAACCCAAAGGTAAGGAAATCACTCTTTATTAACTTTGTTTACTTCGTGGTCTTCATTGACTTCCCCCAACCAATTAAGGTTTATCAATGTTTGTTTGTCACAGCACCAACAGATGATTACTTGAGTCCCCATATACAAAAATACAAACATTAAACTACTAATCTCAACACCTTATTTGAAAAAGTAACAATCATATATTAAGCCTGCCCCTAAGTTGTTGTTATTCATTTGTAAAATCCAAATATCTGCATATGATGACCCTTGACTTGCTTTTCATCTCATTAGTTTTGGTCTTTTATTTATGCAAGATACTTGACTGGCCTCTCCACTGACCATCAATTTTTCCTTTATGCTCATACTCTTGCTCCATTACAAAAATTGCTCATCAGATGCTATGTTGGAAATAAACTCTTTTCCAATTCAAAATGCTGATAACATTTTCCAGAATTGACAAGGCCATATCAAATACCAGTTCCATCCTCGGGGTAGAAGCAGGACTTTCATGGACAAAAACCAACAAATAGGTTCGACTCTTCCCAACCTTTCTGATGACCGCAACATTTAAATTTAAATGATAGTATATCTTTTGATCATAGTCACGATACAGGACAATAAACTTTTCTAACGCTCAAACACTTCGTATTCCATTTTATTTAATCTCATCTTGTATAACTCGCGTTGCAAACATAAAGTCCTCCTGTGCGATACTTTTTTTAACATCTTACGAAGTTTTTGGATCTATACTTTTTTTTGGGTTCATGAACTTATAATGTTTAACTATTGGTGTAGACTCTAATATTTTATATTCATGATTTCTTCCACATTATTGGCTCTACTGTCTATTTTAGCTATGAAGTAAAGGATTTTGTGTCTTACTAAGCTATATTTTTATCTGTTGCAGAAGGTTTCTATGTTCCAATTTTTGTGGATGAAATCCCAAGCGAAAGGTTGTTAACCACAAAACTTCTTTCTGGTACTCTTCTTAAAATTCAATGTTTGCATAAACTGTTTCTGTTCAGTGTTATTAACTTTGGACAGATCCTTGAATTTTTTAGACAATTTCTTGCAATAGGGAAATAAATTATAGCTTATGAGAACTATGGCTTTGTTTGCGTATGTTTCCCTCTTGTAGAAACATGTTGTCAATTCTATAAATCTCCTATGGCTTCTTTGATCCGTTTTATGTTTATACAATAAACAGTAGCCTATACTTTTTCATGAAATGTTCACTGCAGTAGAAATTAAAGAATGCCAGTATTAAACCCCAAGGTAACAATATAACCAAAGAAAAAAATCAATTCACAATCGACTGTTTTCTACTGATATATTTTCATTATATAATTTATTTTATTATTTCTAATTATCTTTCTTGCTGCACTGTACATATCCATATATTGTGTTGTACACTATAAATTCCTTTCAGAATCTATTAAGCTATAATTTGAGAGGCCTCTATGGTAGTTTGGTTGTACATCTATTTCTGTTTCTGCTTCTGCTCCTGCTTCTTTTGATGCATCACTATAAAAATTTCTAAACCTGGGACAAATCTTTTTATCACCAACCTTGCCTCTCAAATATAAATAAATAGATATATATATATATATATATTTTGGAGATCATGCCTTTTTATGGTATTAAATCTGTGCATAACTGAAGACCATTTAAACAATAAAAATATACATGTTTGTCCATATAGATTTTAAAAACAAGAAAAACAAAATACCAAATAAATGTACATGGAAAAACAGGCACCAAAGTCATATACAGTGGATGAGCACAAACAGAACACCAACACACCGACATTCCCCTAAACATTTTATCCAGTAAAAAAAATTCTTCCCCTACAATAGCAAGTCGGTGACTTCGACCGACCTTAACAAAAATATCTAACCAAAGCAAATTAACTATTATATTACACCAAAAAAACAAACCAGCAAAATATTAAAAGAATAGCACAAAAGTAGTGCATGGTCAAAACAATGCACGAAAGTCAAACGGTGCTAAAAATATAACAGTAAACTCCAACGCCTCATTTATCCGCATTTATAAGCAGATAATTCTTCTGTTGTTTTTGTCTGTCAAAAAAAGCTCAAAAACAATTACCCAAACAAAGAAACGACCTTCAATCACTTACAAAAACCAAATTCTTCACAGCCATCTTCCAATTCCAAACAATACACGAAAGCTACAGTTAACGTAAGTTGATCTAAACCTTTACACATTTGCCTCTTCATGGCCGATTCCTTGAGGATTAGAGAGCTCTGTCTATGTTTTTGTTCTGCAGAATCTCCTTTCTTGATTACTTATATAATCATCTATTGTATGTGGTGTTTGTTTTCTTCATATTGTTGATTAGCTATGATTCTACTATATATAACTAACAAACCGAAGTATATACTGCAGGTTTATTTATAATACATGGAGTACACACCAGTGTCGCAGCTTCATATCGCCCAACGAGGATGTAAAATAAGAGGAAGGCTTGCCAGAATTTGGAATTCAACTAACCCAAAGATGAATGATGAATTGATAAGTGTGGATTTTGTTCTCGTAGATGCTGAGGTACACTCATACATTGAATCATCAGTATGATACAAAAAAAAACCATTACTTACAATAACAAATTGTTTGAAATATAGAACACAGCAATACAGGGGTCTATGAGAAAAGAAGATGCGCAGAGGATACAAGAGACGTTCAAGCAAGGAAAAATATACACATTAGCAAACTTTATGGTCGTGGCTGCTAGGAAAAATTTCAGAGTTACTGCCAATGAAAATATGCTGAGGATAGGGACATGGACAATCATAAAGGAAGAACATGATCTCGAACTATCATTCCCATTTGACAGCTTCTGCTTCGTTAGAGATGATGAAATAGACGATCGAATGCACAATGACACACAACTGACAGGTAATTACTATATCATCAAAAACACATATAACTACAAATTATAATGTCTTAAAGAACTAATTTATTACACATCCATGGTTGGCAGATTTCATAGGCCATCTGACATCTGTTGGAAGAACAAGCAAATTATATGCCAATGGCAGACATGTATCAAAGAGGAACTTAACAATCCAAAGCTTAAAGTAAGTGAGAAAGCCAGTTAAAATATTTATAATTTACTAGACTATAATAACTGCTTATAGAAAATCCCATCAATTAATGTTCAGGATCAAGAGCCTACCTGTCACTCTATGGGGTTTAACTGCAGAACAATTTGATGAGGAATATGTCAGGAACATATCAAAAAAAGAACCGCTGATCATCATCCTAACTGGAATGACGGTGAGGTCATACAAAGGTAAATAAAATAAATTGTTATATATATTCTTTATACATTTACCCTTATATAACACATGTAAGAATGACTTCAAAAACAGCGGAAACCACATTGTCAAGCTCATCGGCAACACATATTTACCTGAATCTAGAGACAACAGAGGTAGCAACTTTCCGTGAAAGGTAAAAATGACAATTATTTAAGTATTTACTCTGTATACTATCATCAACTAAATTTCAAACATTATACTAATACAGACTTGAGTATCCAAATGAGGTGACATATATTGAAGACAAAATTGGAGATTCATCAATTCTCACGGCGGATGCATCAATAGGAAAACAAGTGATTTCACAGCTCTTACAACTAGATCCACTCTCTGATATGGTAAACTTAATCAAGTTACAATAACTACATTACAAATAAATCTTGCATTAAATAACCATGTATTAAACAATATTGCAGGAGAAAAGTTTTTGGACCCAAGGAACAATTTCAAAGATAGATGTATCAAATGGGTGGTGGTACAATGCCTGCCCTAAGTGCAAACTTGGCATCAAAAACTTCGATGGAAAGCTTGATTGCCTACAGTGTGGTCCATTAGGGAAACTACCTCTACCATGGTATTTTACAAACAAAATATGCCATGTTATATTGATTTGTACAATGTCATTCTCCAGAAAATATTAACTCATTGGTTTTTATATTGTAGGTATAAATTATCACTGGAAGTTGCAGACGACACTGGATCCGCAGTGTTCCTTGCATTTGGAGTACACGTAGAAAGATTATTAAAGATGACGGCTAGCCAACTTTGTGAGCTACCAAACTCCAACAGGGCCATCGCACCTCCAATCATGCAGCAACTAGAGGGACAAAGCTTCATTTTCAAGGTTGCAATCAATCCAAGAGATAAGAACAAAGAGGTTTTATCCTTCATTATATCAAGCATTCTCGATGAGCATTTGATGGAAGTGACGCATCAAACATACTATGAAAAGATGTTGTCGAATCCAGATAGAAGCTACAATAAAGATTTTGATCACAGCAAAGACCAAAATAAAAAAAGGTATACAAAAACTAAAATCCCAGATTCTATAATATATATATTCATATATTATATGACCACAAACATTATTTGATATTGTTGGTCATTATTATGACACATTGATGACATGTCATTATCTTCAATATCTCAATAGGGATGGAGAAACATGCTCTGGAAAAGAAATAAAGGACAACCATATGGATAACATGAAAGCTGGGAAAAAATGCAAGGAGAATTAGTTCGGTGAACTGAACAAGATATATGCACTATATAGGGTATAAATAGCTGCAATTTTGAATGTTAAATATTCAGCAAAACAAACTTCGCTAAGATTAAGTTTTGATGTTTGAGACATGCAAGTGTTGAATATTAGTTATGGAGGATGTGTAATCACCATGCTTACCTTTATGTAATAAATAATGAAGTCCCAGATGATGGACAAGTATGTTTATCCCCTCGGTTAATACTCATAATATTTGTGTAAAGTATGTTTTTGGGTTATATTGTGTCTGCTTCAGGGTGTTAAGTTGGTTTCCCTCATTAGTTTTGCTCATTTGCTGTTGCAAGATAAGTAAGCTGCCTCTCCAATGTATATTAATATTGTCATGAGCCTGTCCATTCTACCAGTCTACCTTGAACTTAACAAAAGTAACAGTAAAAACAGAAGAAAAAAAATCTCACAACAAGATAACCTCTCAACAGGTAAAAATTACTCCGGAAAAAATTGAGGGTCATACAAAAACTTAATGAATACAGCATGCGAACTGCCCAAAAAATAGACAAATCTTCTGGTATTGCTATATCAAAAAAAATACAGAAGATATACAATGCCTTAAATTACTCCAGACCCAAACAACAAAATTATTTGAACCAACACAGGTAGCAAATACTTTTTCCACCAGACTTACCTCGCAGCTCGGGCCTGTGCATGCTCGAGGGAAAATTATATAGTTACATATTTTGAGAATGTCGGTAGTAGGAATTAGCTTTTTCCCAATTTGAAACTGTAGGTTTTGTTGAGGCGGTGCTATGTACCCAAACAAAATATCCTGTCATTAATGTCCGATGTCACAAATTTCCAATCTACCTAATGCTTAGCTGAATCATTTGACAAAGATAGATATGCATATGGTTAAAGTCAAGAACTTCAATAACCGCCTTTAAAACAACTGACTTCTCCATTACGGAAAAACCGTCCCTTGAGATTTGATAGGAACTGAGATAGTAACCGCACAAAAACACCTTCCGCCGCAAGAAATTCAAGCTCTGCATTTAATATATCAAAAGCAGCACACAATTGTGTACAAACGTGCACATATAGAAGCCTTTTACCCAATGGAAATTCAACATAGGCTATCAGCCTATGCTATATACACTGCACAAACTATCTTTAGTAGTCTGTTAACTTGGTTTTATCTTATTACCCAGATAGAGCATTAAAGACACGTAATGACATGGCCCAATTATCACACAAATGGCAAACAAAAGTCAAACACATCAAATACCCTCACAAAATATCTTCATAAACCATGTAACTTAATATCTGGTAGAGAATGAAACACGACAACAACCACATTCAACAAACCTTTTATATTCAACTAATAAATACGACCTCAAAGTGGAAGAAACACATGCAAAATAACACGATACATCAACCCCCAATCAAACTGAAAAAAAGGAACAACGGACCACGCTTTCCAATCTCACAGGTGAGTATCTGTCACAACTCCAACACATTATTACCATCTTAGAGCCAACCATTACCCAGGTTGGACACTACTAGGACGCTTTCCTAAATTCAGTTTCGTTTGTTTTCCCTGTTCTGCAGGATAATGGCAGGATTATTCAAACAAGTTATGAAACATAAGCTACACGACCACAATCTATATGGGCCAAAACACGCAGATGCTATCAGAGATATGTGGTGGCTAATAAACCAGTTGGAGAATGCAGCGTCAATGAAAAATGATTTAACAGCCGCAGAATTGTGCATCTTGGTTGATTCGTCAGAGTCTTTGCATGATAACTTCAACCTACTGAAGATGAGTTATGAATGGAAAAATCAAGGTTTAGATGAAGATAGCATCATCAACTTGGCTACAACAGACACCAACACGCGAGTATCACAGGAGGAAATCGAAGTTGACAAGATCATGAAATCAACAATCCTACTGCATGTGTCAATATTGACATCGACTCAAACCACTCGGAATCGAAGGCAAAAGTACACCAACATCCATCAGTTGTATCAGAGAGCTCGAAATATGTATGAACAACTTAACCAAAAGAAACACTTGCAAGTACAAAATAGGAGCTCGGCCACAGTAACAGAAGCTTGCAACATCATGAAACAAGACAGAAACGCACAACAGTTGCACGTAACAACCAGGAGGATGGACTGGTGCAGGATTCAAATGGAAGAATTATCCAATGCTGCTATACAACAACTCAAAGATGACCTCGAATGCAGCCAAACAAACTGGGAGGGATCTTCAATGCAGGCATATGATAAAATTGGCTTTTTGAAGGAACAAGATTATCTAAAGGAAGCCTCTAATGAGAAAAGGTATTTTGTTAATCAAATCTCTGGAATTTTAGACATAAAGAATGAGATAGATTTGATAGCAGATACAATATGGAGTCTTACAAATGCAACACATATATAGAATACTCTGACTATATGTAGTTTAATAGGTAGAAATAGGGATATGTATCATAATATGACTGTGTGTAGTTAAGGAGGAATATGCCGACTACAAAGTATGCATTGGAGCAAAGAAGAAATTCCTTCTACGCAACAGACCATAAAGATGTCGGCAATTTTGAAGTCAATCAAAGAAAGATAGAAGAAGATGGAAAATTTTGTTCTCATTGTCGAATCATTTTGATGGCTGTGTGTAACGAAATTTTGTTAAATGTTTTCATAATTGTAATTTTGCCTTGTAAAATATCTTCCTTATGCTTTCTCATATATATACATTACAGCTTTATAAAGTTTATTATTGGAACATTACCGCACTTTCATGCTAGCACTACACATGTCCATCTAATGATCTATGGCTTCTTCAACTGCTGCTTTTAGTCTTTGCCTATCATATACTGTATTGCCCTCAAATTTTGGGAATTCCCCTTTATTAGATAGCTTTGCCTTTTTTTGTTAGTGTTATGTGATTCTACGAGACGAATTACTAAAGGCTGTGAGAATTTAATAGTCTTTCTTGATATTCCGATGCAATAGTTGAGGTAGACTTATGTATTTCAATTGTGTTGCTGGTACATGTATAAAGCATCAAGTTTTGACAAATCCATGTATCAGTACATGCTCCTGTGGAAGAGGGAGGCGAAACAAGGAACCTATTACCTTAATATGTTGCCTAATTCATACTGACCCATTCTATATATCATAAACCATCTACTTCGGCTTTTGTTTCGGTCCTTTGGAAACCTAAAACAAACTATAATATTGAGATTTGAGGCCCAATTAGTCTGCCTATATCAACTGTGCCCTCAACCATCTCATAACATATAAGCCGCATAAAACCTACCACAGAGATTTCAACTTGCAACAGCAGCAGCATAAACACATCCAATCTTTTCACTCCTCATGTGCATGATTAATTAATGATAAACCAAAAGAAAAAGGAGTTTGAACTCGTCACGCTGAACTTGAGTTGGATTAATATGCTTCATATAATTTATTAATACAGTTAGAGGAAAGGGAAGTGATGAAGTGCTTATAATATATAAAATTATAATATATGATCTCTTTAACGAGATAACCATCTTGCAACAGATTGCAGAGGTTGGGAAAGCAATAACCTCCTCGAGTGACGTCGCCTATAAGCACACAAATTTCCTGATGTTTTTTTTGTTCGACAAAAAAAGCCAAAGCCAAAGACAATGTATTGTATTTTACATACCGGATGCTATGACTTTCACTGGACAAGGAAACACTGAAGGAAACGAACAGCAGTGGTAGGATCTCCCCTGCAAACCACACAAATTAAATGTTGCATATCTTTTTGCGATAAATGTTGTATATCATAACCTTTCATCTGTTATGTTCCTTAATGCCATTTTATTTCATTTGCTTGCATACATACATTTTCTTTGTTCCATTTAAAAGTAAAGGCAATCCAATTTGTAAATTCATACACAAATATGGGACTTGCACTTCTAAATTATCCGTAAATCATCAAAATTATCTACGGTTAATTATCTTTTTGAAGTTGAAGACACCAATACTGATTAGAAGAACATGTCATACATATATTTAAATGGTATAAATATATATAAAAGAGGTTGTTATTGAACCATTTCCCATAACTTTGATGATTTAATTACTTGGCCCAAAGTATAAGGGATTACCTGCTCCATTTTTCATAGTATAAAGGCTCATTTGACCCATTACTAAATGGCCGAATAGTGTCTCTGTAATGTACATGAGTCGCTCATGTGTTGTTCGAATTCACATCGTTTCTTTTTAACAAAAATAAAAGATGTCATCGGACTAAAAGCCACGTCACTCATATTTAACATAAAATATCTTTAGGGGCTAACGTGGGCCGTTTTAGAGGAATTCTCGATTAAATGATTAGAGGAAAGGGAAATGATGAACTAATGACATGATATACGATTGCATATATTACGATAATTACTTGCACTTTACTAACCTACAAAGGTTTTCTCGATTTAAATATAATGTTATTGATTCATAATTGCGAACTTTCTCTCTATTTAATCATAATCGCAACTATTAGCTTTTGCTATATTACAAAAACGAACGTTATAACACCCGGGGCGAAGCCCGGGCATGCCCTCCTAGTATATTTATATATGTCATGTAAAGTTAGGTAAACTTAAGTTAATATTAGTTTACAAAAATTCAACCATAAATATTAGTTCAGATTTTATTTATTTTCAAATAATTTTTTTGGGTTTCTTCTGCTTCGCTTCTTCTGCGGAATCCCCCTGTCATGGCTTAACCACTTCTGTTTTTGTCGCTCTAATTTTCACTTTCTTCGCCGATTGTATCTATTTAGCATCAATGGTGAGTTTACGGTTTACCCTCTCTCAAATTTCTTTTACATTTAATAAACTTTGCAATTCAGGATTCTGAGATCGGTTTGTGACTCGTTGAGTGTTTTTTTTTTTTTTGAATAATTTCGAAATGTAGTAGATATGACTGTCTGTTAGAAGAGGATGAGAAAGAAATCTTGATCTGTGGAACCTAATTGCTTTAACTTATTCGGTTAGCGATATGATTCAATTAGTGTTTGTGCGATCGATGAGTTGCTCGGTAGCGTATAATCGGAGATTCTGAATTTTTTCTCTATTTCCTGTTAGCGATCAAACAGAAATTTATTAATATGCAGTATTGGCTAGGTTTGCTTTGACGAGATTTTTAATTTTTTTATTCCTATATTTTTGTTTGCTTCAGTTTCAAACTGATGAGAAAATCGTGCTCAAAATTTAAGAAATTTCAGGCACTTGAATTTTTCTCTGGTGATACTGCAGCTGTCTCACTTTAAGCAGTTAATCATACTCGAAAGTATACAATTCACATTTGGAGTGTTCGTTTAAATTTCTCGTTCATTTTAAGCAAAATTCTCATTTGTTGGTTCTGTTGTGGTCAAAAATTTTTATCCTCTCACATTACGTGAGATACACTGAAATGTTCACAATTAATGGGGATGCGTAGTTCAAATTTTGGCCAGGCACTGCCTTTCTTATGCATTTATAAAATCATCTAAGAAACTGGTAGGGACGATGTATATCTAAAACATTATCACGAATTGTGGACACCCGAAAATGAGCTTTAAGAGACATATTCAGCATTTAGTTTCCTGAAGTTTTCTTCTCGTTCTTTCTTTATTTGTGCATCTGTGTGTTTGTTTGTTTTTGTGGGTGGTGAGTGTGGAGAAATATGAATTTGAGGTTTCTTAACTACTGTTGCCGAGGTTGTCAAATATGCAGCATCGTCAAAATATAAGTACAAAGTCGAGGTTTCTTAAGTTGTGAGAACATGATTGTCATGTTTGGAACTGATTGTAGAGTCGATCCTTGACTCTAATTATTTAGCACTTCCTAAATTCACATTCTCAGGAATATAAACTCTACCAAAGAATGAGAGAATGAGAGAATGAGAAATACCATTTTCTGAGGAAGAGATACAGAACTTCATGTCTCAACTGTTGCAGGGACTTGCTCACATGCATAGAAATGAATATTTCCATTGAGACCTAAAGCCCGGTATAACATTATAGGCATTATATTGATTTTTATTACAGATAATGCATTCTTCATTTTTGAAATCTCTGGCATCTGTGGATGCTTCCATCTATATATTGAGAATTATTCTTAAGTAAATCATTCTTTGTGAAGAGAATTTGCTAGTTATGGACAATGTTCTTAAAATTGCTGACTTTTGTCTGGCTCGAGAATTTTTGTCAATGCCTCCCTATACTGAATATGTTTCCATACTGTGGTGAGCTGTATTCTATTGGACGTACTATTTATTTAGCTCACAGTCACTGACACTCAATTATATCAATTTTTCACTTCATATTTTGGTTTAAATATGATTCCTAGGTATCGAGCTCCTGAAGTCCTATTACAGTCATCATCATATACTCCTGCAATTGGTATGGAAATCTTCATCTGTTTCCTTTTCTTTTTAATCTTGTTGCAGTATTGGTGATACTATACTCTTTTTTCATCTAGCTTAACTGCCTGTCATTTTTACTTTGTTACTGAAGCTGGGTTGGGCGAAGTTGATAATTTAATTTAGCCTTTCTTTTGAACTCTGCTGCACATAATGGACTTGGTTGGAGAGTTCAAACCAAATTTTCTTTTGAGCCGACTCAACCAAATTTAATACATCGAATTTTCACATGAATAAACCATTCATCTTTTTAACTATTGTTCTGACCACTAGCATACACACAGACATGTGGGCAGTTGGCGCAATACTAGCTGAGCTTTTCACTCTATCCCCAATTTTCCCTGGAGAAAGGTGATAATCTTATCCCAAATTCTTGTTCTTGGACTTCAATGATAATTTTACAATTTTATAAAAAGATAAGTTAGTTTTCTCTTAATTTGTTAATTCCTCTACTTATAAGCTCAAAACTCAGCTCAACTTTTTCTGGTTACGTGGAAACTTACACTGCAATGGCCAAAAATTATTGCACAAGTTTTTGAGATTCATATACTGAGATTAGCTTCTTTCATGGGCAGTGAAGCAGATCAATTGTTCAAGATATGTCGCGTTCTTGGTGCACCAGATTGGACTGCTTTCTCAGAAGCAGGAAATTCTTATCGACTGATTAATACTAGTTATTCCGATGTAAGATTCTGAATGAACATTTTTGTTTATTATGCTATTGTTTTATTTTAGTCTTCGACTTCCCACTCACCTTTCCCCTTTTTTTCACTCTAATGTGTTGATAGATTATCCCAGTCAACCTACCTGTTTTGATTCCGAATGCTAGCTCAGCAGCTATTGATTTGATCAAGGTAGGCATTGATTTTACTGATACAATCAACTTACACTACTTGTTCAAATTACCGATTTTTATAAATATTTAACCATGCTGATTTACTTCATTTCATTTTATTTTACCTTTCCTTGAATGTCTGAAGCAACTTTGCTCGTGGGACCCATTAAGGAGGCCAAGTGCAGAACAGACATTACAACATCCATTCTTTCATGTAATATATGCTCACAACTCACAAGGCCTTTTTTTTTGCTTTCTTTATTATATTAAGACACTAGCATGGCTTATATAGGTGGGTATGTGGATTTCTTATCCGCTTGTGTTGAAGCTAAGTAACATTGGCAAGTCTTTATCAAGACTGGATTCCAACTTTTGAGAATTCCCTTTCTTGCTTGATGTATTTGTGCGATGATGCAGGGACAGAGCCAAAGCTTGAGCTGAATTTATGGGACTTTCATTCTGAACCCGATGACTGTTTCTTGGATTGACACTGGCTGTCAATCCCAGTGATTCAAACATGGGTATGCATTGTCATCTTTAGCATTTTACTGTTCAGTGAACTGGGATTTATTTATGCTACTGCTTGCTTTAGCCACATGTGGCAGCATGGAAGTTTTGTTAGCATATGTTTTAGTCCACACAAAATTTGTAGTAAACCTGTAGAGTTTGGAAAAGAAAGTAAATCTGGAAGCATCATCCCCAGTTCCCCTCTTGGAAAGCGATGACTATAAGATGCTCCACATTGCTTTATAAGAACTGCTCATGATGTCAGGTCCTCCACACTTTTTTTATTATGATCTAAGGAGGTCTTTCTGCTTTTAGCTACTTATTCTTCTGTCACTGGGGGCAAGTTTCTCTAGACTCTGAAAAGGTTGATTGGCTTCCTTTGCAAGATTTGCTCTGTCTAATTCTTTTTTTTTCTGTCTTTTTTGCTTGATTTTTATGTAAAAAATCATTTATCTGATTGCAAAATTATCTGTCACAGAGCTGCACCATAGTATGTCTCAAAGTATCAAAGATGTGAGTTTTTAATGTCTTAATTCAGATACGATATATGGCTTGCTTTAGTTAACTACACATAAGACATTGTTTTGTCTTTACCATTAAACAGATTGTTTGACTATATTTTGAAATTTGATGAGTCCCAAAATGCAGGATATGGTGTATTGCACTGGTTTCGAAAATCCCTCAGAGCAGTCAGGTAACTTTCTGGTCTCATCTCTCGTATACATGCCTTATGTATTATAAGTTTAGTTCAGGGAGAGAAGAAGACAACTTACCACCCACAATGGTCCATGTAAATGATTCCTGAAAAGTTTTGCCCCATTATAACATTTCGGTCCCCAATTATGTTGATATTCTATTGGAATAGGAAAGGACAATACCGTGTTCTAAGCTTCTTGCTGCCTCTAATTCTTAGTGTCATTGCCCAAAGTTGAGAAACCCAGGCATAAAGTACCTGCTTCATTTAACTCCAAAGAAACATATCCATAAATTTCTAAAAACATAAGAAATGTTCATCTGTTCCGTGTTTGCTAGTAACATGTTTGTACTGTGTGTTCCAGTTTTTTGGTCTCTTCTTTCTCCTGATCAAGATCTACACTGTGCACGAGTTGAAGCATCTTTGTCATTGTCATTCAGGTAAGAACATACGTGTTATTTATTATTGTCTTGGTGTAAAAATGTGCATGCTTGCGCAGACATTCACTCCTTCAGTCACTGCTCTGAATCCCCCTACCAAAATTGGTTGGAACTTTCTGTTTATAAAAGTTTTTTGGATTGAAGGTTCCTGAGTGGAAAATGAAAACTCAAATGAGTGATTTTGCATCATAATTTGAGTTTTCCAACCGCTATGTTCATGTCATATCACTGGTTTCTCCCTAGGGTATCATTAACTTTAAAAGATTTTCCATTCGTTTGATAGAATCAATAAAGTTAAAATTCAGTATTTTTCCGTGGTGCACATTAGTTTCACTGCTAGAAAGGTTACTGATAGACATATAGAGATGCATTCCACCACAATCAGCTGGGTTCACTGTTGGACCACTGCAGCCTGATATTTTCCACTGTCCATTGTTGGCTGCATTCTTCCCTTTACTGCAGAGTCATTACTTCTGATCAAATTGATTGGTTCACAGTGTTCTGGTACGGAGTCTTTTTTCCTTTTTTTGTAAGAATCGTTAATAGATTCTGTCTCTGCCTTTACGGGTATGGCTGGACGGCCAGCAGTTGTCATAGAATAAATAATTGATACGGATTATTTGTGAATTATAGCTTCTTACAAATATTCAATTTCTCCTAACAAAGCATATAAAATATATATTACAGTAATTTGAAAAGAATTTTTTTTATTCGCTATAAAATTGAAAATCACAGCTAACGGAATTGTTACACAAAGACAAACCGACAAAGAAAAAGGACGCAAGCCTTTAAACCATAGCTTTCTTTCGTCCAACCATGTCAGTGAGAAACTCATCCTGTTGTTTTTCTTTATTCAGCAAGAGCAAGAACTCCCTCCACTGCCTATTATTTGCTCTCATGGAGAAACCAGGCTCTTTACTAAAATCAACTATGCTTGTCTATATTGTCTCTAAAATATATTTCAATAGGTGTTCTTTGGGTGGGACAAGACGGCCGGCTGCCCAATGTCTCTCAAATCTCTAGTGGCCTATATTATTTTTTTTAAAATAAAAGTATTATATTAATAACACATTTAAGTTCCATTTATTAAAAATTTAGTTAAATAATACTCACCTTGTTACAACTTAAATATAAAATATTAACTTATTTAAGTCTTATTTGATTATTTTTTTATATAAGAGTCACGTTTTTTAGAGTTGCTCTTGGGCCTCCTTTGAGGAGTCAGGCCTGAGGTAAATTATTTATTTAGGCCTCCGCTGTTGTAATTTTTCTACAACGGACCTTGCTGTAAATCACTTTTTATATATGATTTTTTTTTTCAAAAATTATTCATGTTTTCTAATCGGAATTATGAACCTAACAATATATTGTTTTTGCGAAACAAAAATCAAATGGATCATTAAAAAAAATGATAATTTTGAACCGTTAAATATAAACTGGAAATATTCTATCTCAATTTTCACTATTCATTTGATTTTTGTTTGACATAAATAATATACCGTTGGACTCGTAATCTCGATTAGAACACATTTATACTTTTTGAATAATAATTTTGTTTTCTAGGCCAAAATGTCCTTACAACTGGTCCTGTTATAAAAAAAATACAGCAGGCCTTGCCCAACCCGCCTACAAGAGTGCTTATCGCGAGGATCTGAAAGAGAGAAGTGCTAGGCTAAAGGTTTCACCGCAAGTGAGTGAAAAGCCACCAAGTAGAAGAGAAGGGGCAAGCACCACACTACTAACATATGAAAAGTCGAAAGAGGGCTGATGATTACAAAAGCCAAGAAGGGGGTGCTCTCAAGTCTCAAGAGTCCATCTGGTAAGAATATGATAGATGTAGTAATTCACTAAGTTGAGTTCAAATAGGTCCTAGTGCCGTACACTGTGGACATACAAGGATGGAAAAGCTGAAGACAGTCATGGTCCTTTGAGCAAGGCTGAAGATCAAGAGATTGTGTAATTAATGTTGAGGCAGTTTTGTGTCGTAGAGTTTAGTTCGTTTGTGATTAATGTTGTGTTAATTTTGGATTTTATAACTGTAAATAGATAGATATGCTTGATTTGAAGCAGATCAAACTGGAATCGGTTTTAGACTTTCAGCTATTGGAATTGAAAATAGATCGGCTTAGAGAAGGTCCAACTAATGAATCATGAAATTTTTGTATGCAGTATGTATACTGTGAAGTATTGAAAATTCGATTTTTTTTTTTTTTTGATATCAAGGAGGGGGAATACCAAATACTAACACGAAGGCCCAATGGGTTGCACAAAGGGAGGTAACCTTCTCTCTTTTACAACTCTCACCTAAATCTCACTCAAATTGGTAGAAGAAGAGACTCGAATACAAGACCTCTCACTCCTTACACAGTAGGAAGATCAACCAGGCTACCACCTGTTGGTATTCGAATTTAATTTTTTAATCAAGGAAAAAAGATGAGAAGCATGTCTATGTTAATTGACGCAACTAAACGTTAATTGACGCAACTAAACATTTGCCTCAATATTTACACCGTCTTAAATTTTATACTAAACATTTGCCTCAATATTTACACCGTATAAAATTTTATATCTGACGGTCAAATTTAATATAAGATCGTTCATTTCATATTTTTATTGTGATTAATCTCTCCGAATCCGATAAAATTACTATAACAAAAGTTACGTACCTATTTTATTGGTAATTACAAATTTCTAATCAATAATTAAAAAATCAAGATTTTTCCCCTACAATAATTAATACGTGAGAAGCAGCCAACAGTAATAACTAAAAAGGGTAATATCGTAAAAAATGCTAGTGTGACCAATAGTAATGTCTGGATCCTGACACGTTTCTCGTGCGCCCCCCAACTTGTTTTTTTCATTATAAATACCCTTCCCAAATCCGCATAAAAACTCCTCTCTTCCCTTCCCAGGGGGAAATTTTGGAGAGAGCAACTTAGAATAATTTATAGAGAGAGAAAGTTAGAGAGAGAGAGACTCTTCTCTGATGCGAAAAAACCCATACCTGTCTGTGGCTTTCTTGTATCAACAATCGTTGTTTTGAAGGTATGAAAGCACGAACTGCTACATTCATATAATAAATAAATATACATATATATATATATATGTATATATATTTACGAAAGTGATACACAGATAGAGGGAGAGAGACAATCGCTTTACTAAACTTTCTGGTTCTATCTTCTTTTTTTTTAATTAATTCCTCTGAGATCTTAGGATCTTTCCTATACCTTTCGAAACGAATGATTTTTTATTGATAATTGTGAGATTTTATCATCTTCGCCAAATTTTGTGGCAATTCGACCTTTCAATTTTGTTTGTAGAACCCTCCTTTGTTTGCTTGTTTTTTTTTTATTCATTTGATTCAAAAAAAAAAAAAAAGAAACTTTGATTTATCATGTAGACTTTGAGAATTGAATTTAGGGCTTTTGGACTGGAGGAACTCTACTCAATACGTATTTGTTGGTTGGAACTTTTTTAGGGTTTGATCAGGTCGTTCCTGGAGCGAAACTTGCTTAATTTTCGAACTTTTGGACTGTTATGTTGCGTTAATTGCATATAGAAACGAAGGATGGGATGGATCGCTTGTTTTTATTAAGTTGATATGATGGAGATCATAATATGCATTTTGGAGCTGCACTTGAATTTATGTGACAACTATTTGTTCTGAGAAATCTAGTTTTGAGTCTGCTGACTGTATATTGAGAACTGTGTTTGTACCTGCCAAGACTTTGAAATAAATACCAGATTTTCAAAAGGAACTAAGGGTTTCTTTGCTACAAGGTTACTTTGAAGTTGCATTTCTGGTATTATTATTATTTTTGCTGTCACGGGATACTTCCTGATGTTTGTTTTTTACTTGTGAGCAGGCGTTTGCTAAGAACTTCAGCATTTGTTGACAAACCTTGTAAATAGAATCCAGGCTACTTGATTGTTCATTGAAATAAACTTCAGAATTTGAGCCTTGGCAATATTTTCATTTGCACTGGGTGTTGATAAATATCTTTCTATTTCTGGACATCATTGGTTTAAGAGGATACTGTATGATGATTTTCTGTTGGAGGACTAGGGCTTGATTTTCAAGCTGGAAATGAATGCAGGGACATGGTGAATGGACAGGGGCATAGCTTCAGGTCTGTTCCTTTGTTGGAACATCAGTGCATTGAACTAGGAGAAGCTTTTTTGTCAGCGGAAGGATCTGAACTAATCCTCTATAGAATTAATTGCAATGTCTCGCTGCTTTCCATTTCCTCCACCGGGATATGAAAAGAAGGTTCCAATTGATGATACTGGCCTTCTGAAAGAGGTGTGCATATCGCTTTTGAATTAGTTTCCATGGATAGCTGGACTTAATTTTATTTTTTTTGGATGTTGCTGATATGGCATGCTTCAAATTTACATTATGTTTTGATCTGTCTATGTTGATTATCAATTTTTATTACTTGTGCTAAAGTGGAATGTATAGTATTACTTCCTTGGTGCTAAGAAAAAAGTAACACCTATCCAAGCATTGCTGAATAAGATTTGGGTTTCTATTGGGAGAATCAAAACTTTGGTGCATGGTAGATGAAAGATTGTTTGGGGGCACTTGGCCGAAAATCTGAAATCACTCTGTAAGAGGAATAGAGAACTTACAAGATTTCACTCATTGTGTGAGAAACCGAAAACATTAGGTATGAAACAAATGTCTTGAAAAGTTCCCTGGAGTGATTTTGACTTTTGAGACCCTTAACAATCCTATATTTCCTTTCTCGCCAGAATTTCCAGCTGATTGCATTGGATGATAACAATCACTCTTTTAATCTCCTTGATTGGTTGACCACCCAGCTTGTATAGGCTTTCTATCAAGAGATTCAGCTAACCCATGAAACACTTTCAGAGTGCAGGATCCAGAAGATATTAATGTCGCTCTTATGGTGTCTGATTATGCTCATATTGACAAGGGTGTAGGAATGTTGTTTATGTGATGGGTTGTAGATATTATATTCTTTTGTTTAGTTTAACATGTATTGATGATATTGCTGTCCTGCCCTCCTGTCACTGCACAGAGAGAAAAAAGAAGGTGGTTATTGCCATCTAGCTTCAGCTTGGAAGAATCATTCTATCTCATAAAATTTGCTTGAATAAAATGTAAACAACTCTCATGCACAAGGCTCCCGCAATGTTCGGGGTCAGAGACAGACATGATGTACCTAGACCTTACCTCTGCATAATATGTGGATTGACTGTTTTTAGGAATCAATCACGTTCATCCCTCTCATTGGTCTATCTGTAGTTCTCTTTTTAGTTAATCTCTTTCGGATCCAACAAACCGCTCTTAGCGGTCACAAATTTTTCTTGAATGTTTAGTTCTAATGAATAATTCACAAGTTACAGTAACTAAATGTACGTTTTGGCATTAAAGCTTGCATCATTGTTGTAAAAAATAGAGTTGACATGCTTCCATTAATAGTCATATTATTATATATTTTATACCCATAGTATGGCTTTTATGGCGTATATAAAATTTCCTATGGACATTTGTTTCTTGTTACCTTTTATAGTTTTCTTGCTATGAAATTTATATGAACTTTTTATCCTCTGCTTAGTATTTGGCCAAACAATTTTGTTGTTCCCTCAATTTGATTGTTTTGTAGTGAAGTCTGAACTATTAAGAACTGCCCTGTTTGTGTTTATCAGAACTTGTATATCTATACATGCTTGGTTTTTACCTTTTAAATAGAATCCTTGCTTTTACTTGGATTTTGGTTTTTCAAAATGCCCTTTTTTTTTAGGGTGTCTTCGTCATTTGTTTTATAAAATATAAACTATTCTGATGAAGCATTTAGTTCTATGAGGAGTAAGTTGTTTAAAATTGTAATGTATTGAGTTATAAAGTACTAATCAAGTTGGAACTCCCTTTTAGAAGTTCATATGCACGCATGCATTTGTTTGAAGGATGATAGATGCTGTCTGTCAGCTAAATGTTCTGTTGTTTTGACTTTCTTAACTTTGTTATGAACGGGTTATTTGAAGTCTTCCACCAGATGAGCAACGGGCAAACTATAGATTGAGTAGTCTTGTTTGAATTCATCTTTCATTTCAGCTCATCTTTGTATGTTTTGTTTGCTGCCGAGTATACATCTTTGAGGTTTTATCTATGTTTGGTTATTATTTCTTTCTCTTGCTTCCTAATCCTTCCCATGGATAAATGTATGTGATCATACATTACTTCAAGGGTTCAATATGGTTCAATGTATCAGAAGATACACACACACATTTTGCTGTGACCTTAATTGTTTTCCAGTGGCCTTACTGAAATTGGGTATTGTCTTAAAATTTCTTGATGAATAAATCCTCATCAAGGAAAGCAATTGTATACATCACACTCTGCATCCTTTTGTGTTTTTTACTGTTCTCTGTTTTGGAGACGGTTGCCATTTATAATGTATTATAGGTTATATGTAAATGTTTTTACAATGTGCGTGAATGTTCATTGATAATTTATGATTTTTTTAATTGTATTGATACGACAGGTGAAACGCAAGGATAAAAGACACAATAAGCATAAAGAAAAGAAAGATAGGGACAAAGACAGAAACAAGGAAAGGAAGAAGCGCAAGGAGAAGGATAGGGATAGAAGAGATAAACAAGAAGACAAGATTTCCAATAAGAAGAGAATTGGAGAGCAAGGATGTGCCGGTGCAGAAAATATTGATCCAAAGAGTTTGCAGAATAATGGGATCAGGGATAATAAATATGTGCAAGAGTTGGCCAAAAGAATCGGGGATGCTGACTCTGCAGCAGGAAGCCAAATGGTTCAGAAGATTGATGCTGCAAAAAAGCGAAAAGCTGAACATTTGGCAGCTCCAACAGAGAACACCCATGGCGATCATACTGAAGAAAAAGGGAAACCGAAGGATAAGATGAGAGATGGCAGGAGGGTCAATGGGTTTAGAGACCATTTTGAGGCAAGGTGTCGGGAAAATGCAAATGAAGAAAACTTTTTTGGAATGTATCAGGAAAGATCTAATGGAATCTCGGCTTCAAAGAATAATAATTTGGAGCAGCACTTGGATGGGAAGGACAAGAAGAAAAACAAGGAAAGTGTTGATAAACAGAACGATAGACATCAAGAGAAAACAAGAATACCAATAGATGAAAATTGGGAGAAAGAAAAGAAGCACGAGGAGAAAGCTAATGAGGTAGATGAGCAAAGCAATGGCCATCTTAAATTAAAAGAAAATAGTTTTAGATTAAAGGAAAGGGGTAAGGACTCAGTAGATTCATGCAATGTTAAGCCACCAGGCCTTTTAAAGAGAAGCGGTAATAGTTCTGTTGGCGAGGGAAA
Source organism: Euonymus europaeus (assembly GCA_963580455.1). Classification (NCBI taxonomy): domain Eukaryota; kingdom Viridiplantae; phylum Streptophyta; class Magnoliopsida; order Celastrales; family Celastraceae; genus Euonymus; species Euonymus europaeus. The sequence goes on from OY756964.1 coordinate 4,456,267, forward strand.
TGTTGGCAAACGTAAAGATCCTGAGTTGAATGGATTTTTACATGGTGAGTCATTTCTTGTATTGTACAATGATCACACTGCGACACCGTTATTGCTCTCTACTTATTGGAAACATGAATTTAGATGCGTTTGTCATTGAGGAAGTCAATATGAGGGATGTTGTATTAGATGATCCGGTACCTAATTACATTTTTTTGGGGTGCTATTGTTGGTATGTTTTCCCCTCTCAACCCTCCGAAGAACATGATCTTGTATTACTTTCATTGCTCTTTACTGACTGACTGCATTTAGTAATTTATTTTGAACGCTTGTTATTTAGCTTATTATAACATTTTCTCTTACTTTTCCCTTCCTCATTTAACTTGTCTCACAGGAAATGGATTTCAGTCTAATAAGTTTCCGAGACCTATATCTCCTCACTCAGTTGTAGAAAATGGAAAGAGATTGGAAACATGCCAAACTGCTTTCCAGCTTACATCTGAGATCTGGGGGCCAGTCCATAGCCAAAGTGTGGATGTTAAGGAACATGGAATTAACGGTTTGGTAAAGGATCAAGGACCCAATGTATGCTCAACCAGTTCTGCATCTGTTCTTTTAGCAGTGCACAGCAATGGTGACACATCTGCAAAGCCACCACACCCTGATTCCAAGTATTTGAATCAGATACTTGCTGTGCCCAAAGTGGAGTGGTCTGATTTTGATGATCAGGAATGGCTGTTTAGCAGTGATCGTCTACTGTCTAAGAAACCCAAATTGTCCTGTAATTTGGTTGATAGGATACCGCAAGTGTGGGCAGATGCTCTAAAGATAGATTCTGCCAATGTTATCGCTCTGCCATATGTCATTCCATACTAATTCGTATTGAACAGGTTTGATTTTCCCATCCTGAGAATCTTCCAGGCAGGTACCCCGTAATCTGGGTCTTGACGACATTGTTTTGTTATCCTGGCCTGTTTTTTGTTTAGTTCTTATGATACATTGATCATTGATGATTAGTTCGGATCTCTATTTGAGCAAGTTCTACTGGTTTCTGGTTTCTGGTTTCCTTTGTTCCAATGGAGAAGCCATTTTTCGGTGACAGTGGACCTGTAACTTATACGATTGCAGATATAAGGATTATTCTGGCAATTTTTGTTTGATTTCATGTAAGGATGAAATGGAAGAGATGCCATGTAAATTAAGGATGGAATGAATTAGATTCTGCGTAAATCGGATCGGAGGGGGCCTTTGATGATTTATTCAAGTGGCCTCTTGCCTGGTGAACGTGCCATTACCCCTGTTGATCATGAAACGATGGATGACATGCCCTTGGACTTATCTTCCCAAGGGTTTATGCTACAAACAGTGAATCATACAACATCGCAATACAGAAACTAAAATCATTCAGGATCGATCTTCCCTTTTCAAACCATATTTTGGTTGAATTCATCACCAATGCAAAACTGGAGCCATGCGAGACTAGTTTAGTCAAAACTTACTTCCGAAAGAAAGGATACCTAGGATTCTATGTATATGTCGTTCTAAAAAAAGAAAGTCACATAGGATTTCACAAAGAATTTTTATCACTTTAGCAATAAAGAGGGTACTCATCAATAGTTTAAGGATTCCACGTATACGCCGTTCTAAAAAAAAAATTACAAAGAATTTTACATAGAATTTTTATCAATGTAGCAATGAAGAGGGTAAGTATCAATAGTTTAAGGATAATTTTAAGAGGGAAAAAAAAAGTTTCGCTCTATCATGAAAGGCCATGATTTCATATGAGATTTTTCCGGCGACAATATCACCTTAGCAAAAAAATATCCCCTCAGCAATGAACTTGTACCTGTCAAATGACAATAGTTTTAAGGATGATTTTCAGAGAAAAAAACGTATGTGGTCAGATATACTCTGTCAGACATATTCTCAAACACTCTCAATTTTTACGTTTTACAATAACTTATACTTTATCACACATATTCTCTATCAAACATGGATGTATATTTTCGTCAAAAACAAAAGGGAAACTAAAAGCCATTAACTTTCAATATTTTGATTTTTGACCGTCATTTCGGTTTCAAGTTTCTACTCTCCTCCGTAGACACCCGAAAAGCCAAAAAAACCCGACCAATTAACTCGTTCTGAGATTCAGCTTCCAACCCGCTCTCTGACTACATTAACTTTGGTCGATCCGGATCCTAAACCCATGACCATCGATGGTTCGGACCAGGACTTGGCCCTTGCGAGGTCCCAATACCTGACACGATATGAGGTTCTGACTCGGCGATCCCGGCGAGTCAAGCAACTTGCCAGGGTCTACAGGGACCATTACTGGTGTCTAATGGAGAAGGTCAGGGCCTAGTGCAGGGATTACTATTGGGTATACGGGAAAAGCCCTTTCAAGGAGGACGAGAAGAAGAAGACTGAGAACGGGACGGACGGAGCAGGAGAGAACAGCCGGTTCGGGGTTGAGACAGGGGAAGTGTGCGATGGCCGGTTGCAACGTAAAGGCGATGGCTTTGACGAGGTTCTGTCTTGCCCACATTTTGTCTGATTCTAAACAGAAGTTGTACACTGGGTGCACATGTGATCAAGAGGTTTAATTTCTCTTTGAATCCCTACTCCTGCATACATCATTCTATATATCTATCAACATCCATCCATGTTTATGTGCTATTTGCCCATATTGTTTATGCTTTGGCGTTCGTTTAGCTTCGGATAAAGGTCATATTTTAAGATATATTTGAGGGAGAAGCCCCTTTAAATTTCCTTATTCTCTAATTTTTCCTTTACTTTCTGGTATTATAGAGTGGGTGTTTGTTTGTATGGTTAGCGTAAGGGAATTGTGATTGAATTTATGTGGCAGACTCTTAAGTGGGCAGTCATTCATATTTATACACGCAGTCATGCAGTTGATAACACCATGAAATGTTGCCAGGTCTCTCAAGAATTTTAAAAATTGATGATTTTGGAAGGATAGTGTTTTTGCTTGTGCCTGTATGTTGTTCTTAAGTTGTGGAGGTCGTGGGATTGGTTTGTTACTCAAGCCAAAACATTGAGGGAAACTTTGAATCTTGTATAATGATTTCTGAATGATATAAAAATACAGTTCTTTGGGCAGATTTAGTTTGAAAGTATGCAAGTTTGTCAGCACTTGTGTTATTGTGTCTCAATTTTTGCCTCATTAATTTCATCGTGTCCTAGGCTACTAGAGAAGTCTACGTGCTTTTGTTTACTTGCAATATGAGGAAAACCAAGAGCTAAATGTTCGTTGAGTAGCATTACAAACTAGCAGTATACTGTTTTATGTATTAGTCGTCTGGTTTGACATGTTATAGGAGCCTTGCTGAATGCTGGGCACATCTGTATCTATACTCCTTTGGCAATTGGTTTGGCTAGACATAGAATCCCATATGGCATGATTCTGGCATGAATAGAAAAATATTGGTAAACAAGTCTTGAGTGTTATTTTGGTGTAATAAGTGTTACTTTTGTGCAGTTTATTGAATAGTATTCAGTCCTCATGATTATTGACTTACTCTGTGTGTTGTTCGCCTGTATTCAGTGCACATGCAGGGCGTATTTTATGTGGGAAACCAGTATTGAGATCAACTATTCATGTCCTATGTGCCATGCATTTGCAGAAATCAGAAAAATATCTCATACATGCATTGGAAAAGCAAGGTCTTAATGTAACTTCTCAAACTAAGCTTGCGCCCAAATTTCGTGTGATGGTCACGGAATATGTCCGCGAAATCCAGAGCAAAAGAAGAGCCACCAAGAAGGCTTCTCTTCCTAAAACTAAGATCAAGGAGGGGAAAATTAATTAATCATTTTTTTCTTCTTTTCATTTTTTTTTTATGGAATTTTCAATTTTATCTTTGATTATGTGCACTAATGGGCATTGGAATTGTGCCTTGAAAAAGATTACCATGGGCATTGGAATTTTGTTCTTGTTCGTGTGGATACATTTCATATCAACTGCTCACCCTGTAAATGTGTTGAATTGCTTCTTATTTCACTAATCCTCTGCCTTTCCTTACTAACTAGTTTTTTTTACGGCACCTTTTTAATTATCACTGTTGTGTTATGTCTGTCTCTACAGTCAAATAAAAATATATGAGCTTGTTCTATGGCTGTATTTTCATTCAACATTTTGTTTTTTTGGCACTAAAGTCAAAGTCCCAAGGACCCTTTGTGCATGGTTTACCTTTGTGTCTAACTTCTAGTGATTTTATGCTCGAGAGTTGAAATAATGTGCATTCCAATTGCCTTCTAAGGTTTCTAAGGTTACGCAGCTTAATCCTAATACTATTACTACTAAATTATATCCCATTTTATATAGATTCCTTGCATCTAAAATACTCAGACCCTTGTACACATTGAACATGCTGCTCAATACGATAACAATATATCCAGTCGAATGGTGGTAGAGATTCCAGTACTTCCAATACTTGTTGTCCTTCTTTGGACGCAGAAATAAGACCAAGATTCATATATCTCGCTATCGTGGCTCCAACTGGCATTAGTATATCCCAGTGATTGCTTTCGTGATGCCATGAAAATTCTTCATCCGGGCTTTGGACGAAGTCCTTACTCCTCCCTTAGGGCAACAACTTGGCCAGACAGGAAATCGACAATCCCCATTGCTCTAACATTGTCTCAGCTAACTTTATGCATCCCAAGAGTGTCTCCGTTCACATGACCATCTTGCCAAACTTGGTTAACTGTGCTCATGTTCTTAGGTAGAGCCAAATTCGCATAAATTATGGCCCCATTGTTCGAAAACTCTGCATTGATCTTTGGCATGTCAAAACTCAGAGGACCTGGCTCCAATCTAATACCGTTGCTAGAAATCGGTGATGTGTAAGCGTGGACGTGACCATGAGTGTCTACATATGCCACAAGTGCCTGAGAACCTATCATTCCCCTTCCGTTTGGGTTTATAGCCAACGCAAACCCACTGGTTCCAATCGATCGCGACGTGCCTATAAGCCATGTCCACAGTACTAGTTTCTCTATCGTACGTAAGCCCAGTGGATGTAAGAGTTGAGGACGGGTAGATCGTTGCAAGAGGCATAGGTTTTGGTGTTTTTGAAAGTATAGTTTTTGCATGATTACGCAAAGTAGGAGGTGAATGAGTGAAAAGAAGAGCAAACAAAACAAAAGGATTTTCAAAGTTGACACCACAATTGAAGTTTAGGGTTGAGGAAAAATACCGAGGTGAGAAACTACTGAGGACCTGAGTATTTATAATATAGTTGCATCTGTTGTCCTAATGGGATTAAGGTCTACTGATACAACTCCAAATATATAAAGGATTACTTGAAAGTCGATCTACCAGAGTTCCAACAATTTCTGGATACAACGGGCTCTTTCCCTAAACCCAATAGGAGAAGAAAATTTATTCAATTTCACCGTATATACAAGATACATACATCTGCAATGCACACAACACAAAAACTATATATCATTTGCCTTCCAATTTAGAATTAATAGAGATCAGAATCAAGTCTTGGACTGATCACAAGTTCAAGAGGAGTGAGCTTTGGCAGGTTTATACCCAACCCTTCTGTCATGTCCACAGGATCATTAGCTGGTGTAGTCAATTCAAACCCCTGAATCAAACGACCAAGCATCAAGTGCACTACCTGCAATGCTAATGTCATCCCAGGACAAGACCTTCTACCAGAACCAAAGGGAAGTAACTCAAAATGTTGGCCCAAAACACCCACATTTGCATGGGTTGTAAGAAACCTCTCTGGCATAAACTCATCCGGGTTCGACCAGACATCGGGTTTCGATGCATCTTCCACGCATTCACAAACACACGAGTGCCCTTTTGAACATAATAGCCACTGATTGTACAATCTTCTGACCCTATATGTGGGACTAATAGAGGGCCTGGAGGATATAATCGCAATGTTTCCTTAACAATGGCCTGGAGGTAGACCAAGTTTTCAATATCAGAGTCTTGTACCAATCTGCCGCTGCCTACTTTTAGGTCCAGTTCTTCTTGTGCAAGCTGAAGTGTGCGTCTGTTGTTCAGTAAATTGGACAGGATCCATGTCAGGGTTGTAGCTGTGCTATCGGCCCCGGCTACAATAAGAGTCTGCAACACAAATTTTAACATAATCAAAGGATTTCATGTTGCTTTGTAATAATTAAGAAGATTAATTATTACATATATGATATGTGTGTGTGTGTGTGTATACCAGTACTGTTGCCTTGATGATAGTTTCTGTTGAAAAACCAGACATTGAATCATCTTCAATGGCGGATAGCATCACATCAATGAGATCCTGCTTACTGTTCTGATCAGTGCCATTATTTCTCTTCAATTTATGCTCTTCAACCCAACTATTGGCAACAGAGTCCAATTCCTTAAAAATATTTTTCATATACTTCACCGTTGGTTGTATGAAATCTAACCAACCCAGAAAGGGAATCAAATCAGATGCAGCAAAAGACCCAGAAATATACATGAATCCCTTAATTATCTTCCCCACTCTTTGGGCTTCTTCATCATCTCCACCACCACTACCAAAATATCTCTTCCCAGAAATCATTCTTGTTATAATGTTCAAAGTTGTTCTCTCAAAATAATCACTAATCACAACTTTAACTGGACTAATTTCATTCTTACTGAGCAAGTAGAAATCAGTGATCAAATTATTCACTTCGGATACCTGTACTTCCTTCAGTGTATTGAGTCTGTGATTTGACAGGAGTTCAAGCATGACTACCTTTCTCATGTTGCGCCAGTAAGTCCCGTACGGTGCGAACCCAAATGATGCATAGTTGTAGCCGAGGTACTTGGCATGACTTGATACTGGTCTTGAGGCTAAGACCCTGTCATGTGTGGTGAAGCATTCCTTGACTGCCTCTGAATCGCTGATCACGAGTGTGGGGTTCATGCCGAGCCTGATTCTGAAGATCGGGCCATATTTGTCAGCGATCGAACCCAGGGTTCGAGCGAGTGGGATTGGTTTGCTCAGTTGATGAAGGTGACCTATAATTGGTAAGGCACCAGATGGTTCTGGGGCTAACTTGTTCTTGTTATTACAGTTAAGCTTGTGTTTCCATATCAGGATTGATAGAATCAAGACTAGGAGGCCTGGAATTGCTATAAGATTTGAAGAGAAATCCATGATCGTCAGCAGTACTGGTTTTCTGGGGGATACTTATAATTTTGATGTGTGGAAGAACAAATTTCTGGGTCAAGTCGGGCGGCTAAGATTCCTTCCATGTCTTTTTCTTGTTGTCTATTTTATGTCTGCAGAAAATGTATTCCTAATTGGCCGAAACAAAAACAAAAACCCAATTTTATTTACGCTTGAGGGAGTACTCTCTCCCAGTCAAATGTTTCAGATTTTCAAGCTCATTGGTGACACAACCTATCATATTCACTTTAGCAAAAGATTGAGGGATCAACTTCGACCTCAACTCCTGATGTAGATGAAAAATCATGTTCAGTCATTTGACGTTGCGTGAGTTAATGAAGCCTAAATTAAAAACCTCACTTGAGCCCTAAGAACTGAAGCAAGAGGGAAACTCACCTTCTTTATCAGTGATTATCATGTCGGTTCACGGTCGAGCCTGAGTCAATTTTAGTTTCCCCATTTCCTTGTCTTTGAAAAAAGGATTTTGATATTGAAATTTGGTCATAAGAAGTGGTTAATGTGCTTCATCAAAAGCAATAAATTGATCCAGAAGCAGAAAATATAAACTAAAATGAGAATATGAAAACAACAAAAAATCAAGATGCTCTGCCGAAAGTAAGACGATGGTAAGCAGTGCCTCATGTCTCACTCGAATCACAAAAGATCCCTAACCAATTTAGTTATCCCGGGATCCCTCGATGTAGCCTCGCACTTCTTCCCTAACCTCCGATAATGTGTTTACAAAACACTTAACTCGACCAATTAGAACCCTCTACACTCAGCAATCAAACTGAGGAACCTAAAACACAATTTCTAAATAACCTTCAATACTAACATCAATTTGCATATAAAACTCCAAATAGATGCCTCCAAAGCACATATGGAGTTACTTATAAGTTTAAATGAGTAACTTTACATCTAATAAGTCTCATAAAATATACATACCTACAATTTTCCTATAATTTATGCTTTTGTAAGTTATTTAGGGCTTTTGGTATTGGGATTGGTCTTGTATTGGACTCTTGGGTATTTATAGTTAAATCATGTATTGGGCTAAGCTTTATATTTTTTTGGGCCGAATATGGGCAACTAAATGTTTGGATTTTTAGTTGCTAGGTGGATATTAGGCCATTGATTATTTGTGAATTGGGTCATTTAATTGGGCTTTATTTTTAATATATATTTTTTGTGTGGAGACTGATCACTTGTTAACTAATCATTAGAAATCCTAATTTAAACAATATCATGAGTCGTATTTTAGGTTACTGTTCAATACCATAAATCGATTTTTTTTGATAGTTTTTAATACCATAAGTTGGTACTTCAAAATCAAATTTTAATTTTTTTTTGATAGTTTTTAATACCATAAGTTGGTACTTCAAAATCAAATTTCAATTCAATTCGTTTTCAAACTCAATACAATAAGTTGATATTCTCAAAATCGAATTCAAAACTTCAAAATTCAGACTTTTGTATGTTTTGGTCTTAAAATATGATTAAAATTATCCAAGCAATAATCTATGAATCAATATTCACCAAGACACATAATATGTAGCTGAACCAATCCAAGCTCCAAATATTGAAACTACTTTCAGTAGAAAAGGTCGAAATATATCTACACAGTAAAGAATAATGTGTTTACGTATGTATATAACAACTAAAAGTATCATTGTCGGTCATGAATGAATCGGTCTTTAATTCTCTCTGACTTTGCCTAAGATATCGTTTGGTTTAGGCAATAGAGAGAGAATAAAGGGCAAATAGAGAATGAGTAATTCAATTTCACTGTTTAGTGTTTAGTGTATTAATTTTTGGATAAATGCAATGACCCATTCTACATTCTCTTTCAACCTCTATTCAAATTTCACCTAAATTTAATGGGAATAGTCAATTCCACATGAATTGAACCATTAAATGACTAAAATGTCTCTTTGCTTTTAGATTTTTTTTCAAGATTTTTTTACTTTAGAATATTTCTTTTTCGCAGTTTTTTTTCCCAGATTTTTAAGCATATAAAATAATAATATAATAAAAAAATATTTTTTTCTAGAAATGACACAATTACATTGATATATTATTAATAAATGATAAAACAAATAAAATACATATTTTATTATCATTTCTAAAATAATTTTTATGCATACTAAATATAAGAATTAAAATCTTATTCTCAGTATAATTCTCATTACTATTCCCATTTTTATCGTCATTTTCATTGACGCTTAAACGATACCTTGAAACCAAACGATAAAGAAACAATGAAACACTAGCAAGAAGGAGCCCCTTCTCAGTCTTACCCTCTCGGGCCTCTCCTTTTTCAGTGATTCAGTCCGTCTCTTCAGGCCTTCGGCGACTGCGAATTCTCCGACTCACCGCCACACTACCTATCACTCTCGCCATCACCATCACCATCACCATCACCGCGACACCGCTTCTCTGTTTCTATTATATATTCAAACTTCCTTCGATTCTTCGGTAAGCTTCTCAGAGGTTCAATTTCTGTTTATTTTGATGAATTTTTGCCTCCCCTCTTAACACTGTCTCAATACACGGCTTCCAGGTCCCATATCTTCCATCGTCCTTCCGTTCGGAGTAATTATCGAGTTCGAGCCTTCTGCCTTTAGGTATGTGTTCTTATAGAACCCGGAAAACATTTTGTTTTGGTCTTTGGCTCTGTTAATTCAATCTCTGTTTGGGTGAATTGTGATGATCTGTTTATGTGAATGTAATCTCTGTGAATCGGTATGTTTTATCTTTGATCTGAATTGTAGGCTGAGTTTTAGGTTATGTGATCTTTTGTAGTTCATCACTGTTGAAACTTTGCTTCTAATTTGTATTATTTTCATTTGGAAACTGAGGTTTTTCTTCTGGACTTGTTTTGTGGCTTTAGGTATGTGTGCTTCTAATTTGCATTGCTGCTGTAATTATGATTTTTAGCTTTTCTGCTTCTGGGACTCTGGGTATGCTTCTGCTTGGAGTGAATTAATATGCAGTTTTGGAGTGAATTAACCTGCGGCTTGCTGCCTTTGTTCTTATATGCACTCATTTTTTATTTTATTGTAATTAATCTGCTGCAGGCAGCATTTTAAACTACTACATTTCTCATTTTCTTGTATTTAATATTTTATTTTGCTGCCCTCTGTAGAGTAGTAGAACTGAATTAGTGAATTGTATTGTTGCTGGACTGATGTGGGCTTTTATGCTTTCTATTTAGACTGCATTGGACTACATTGTAAGTTTATTTTAATTTGACTCTTTAATGCCCAATAAAAAAGGCCCAGGCCAATCGGCCAAACGGACCAAACCCAAGGGTTGATTTTCAATATGTATAGAAATGTGTTGGTTGGTTTTCCAGGAGTTTAAAAAAAACCCGAACATTTCGGCTGGGACAAAAAATGCAAAATAACCGACCATTCACAGCCATAGCTGATTTTTGTGGCATATCAGTCGTCTTTCAAGTTGCTTACAGGTAATTCTATATCTCCGATCAAATATAATAAAATATGTGTTTCAAATTAACAACTTGTTGCCCAAAGTGAATTGTGCTACTGTATGATTATCGATTTGTGCATTATGCCCAAAGTGGTTTGTGTCTCTGTAATTACATCATTGATTTAGATTTTTTTTTGTTCCAATTAAGTTTGAGATGGTTCCCATCTTTTGTAATGGCCTCAATTTTGAATTTTCAATTTGTAAATGTAGCAGAAAATATTATAGCTTTTATTACTTGAGGTCTGGAAAAATAGTAACTTTTATTATGTTTCATTGATTTGAATCATTAAATTGATTGTTACAGAAGTTACATACTTGATCTTGATGTTTGTTTTGTGCGTCAATGAGTGTAATTTTTTGCTCTACTACTTGATTTTTTAGTCTTAGACTTGGCATTAAAAGGATTATAATTCACACATTTCACACTTTATTAGGGTATATTACAGATGGGTCGTCCTAGGTTTATGCGACCAAAGGGACAGGATGGCAAATCCACACCAAACCTTTTTGTTGCCAATTGTGGGCCTGCTGTGGGTATATCGTATAGCAGTATAGCATCAGTGTTTGGCACCTTTGGGGAAGTTAAAGGAGTTCATGCAGCTGATGAGAGTGGTGCTCGTGTTATCATTTCTTATTCTGAAGCTAGTTCTGCTGAAGCTGCCCTAAAAGCAATGGATGGATGTCCTTGCCCTGACCTTGGAGGCCGTTCTTTGCACATACGTTTTTCAATTGCGCAGCCATCTTGTTTGGTAGTTGATGTCTACATGCTCTATCTTCTAGCGATTAAGCGTGAATGTTGAATTTGCATTATCTTGGTTCGGTTTTAGTCTATCCATGAAACATTAATCCACTCAATTTGCATAATCTCATGGCCATATGTTTGGAACTTTTTTTTTAGTGAAAAAGAAACAGTGAATCAACTTGATAATTATATTTTGTCATCTGTGGATCAGATGATAATTTATGGATGTGAAGTGTGGGCAATATTCTTGGTTTTCTATTTTTATTGTTGCTTGGGGTGCATTAGTGAAGAATTTCACCTACTTTTTTTTTATTTAATTACTCATTTTATCCAACTATTTCTTGCTTGTGAGCCAACTTCTGATGGTGCACTATGGTGGATAGTCGTCAGTGTCTCATAGTAGTTGTTCTATTCAGAATGTTACTCTAAGCCATGATATTTTGATTATCATCATATTCTCACTCTAATTGTTTCATGTGCATTGTACGGGTGCAAACAACATGAAGATTCTTTATGTGAGGGTAAATACGTTGTAAACTTGCAATGTGGTACTGTGAACAATTAGGGAAATAAGTGAATATCCACGCTGTGGATTCAAATTGATCTCTCATTGATTCATATAGGTGAACCCAACTATTTTCGATATTAGCTTTGATGATCATATCTCATTCTCCAAGACTGTTTGTCATACATAGGCTCGAAACTAGATTTCAGTTTTTTTTTTTTGGTATAACGACTTCTAATAATTTCCATTATAAATTATAAATATGAAGTGTTGGTGGGGTTAGTCATAGATTTTGAGTTGCATACAATTTGGAAATATCCTACTGCATTCTTAGAATTCATATTCCTTGCAATAAATGCATTTAGTTGTAATCTATTAACTTTTTTGTCTATTAGGGGCCCACACATGACTTGGTTCCAGTGTCATTTATGGCTTCTGAGTTAAATATTCCAGGCCTTTATCTGTTGCATGACTTTGTGAGTGTTGAAGAAGAAAAGGTTCGCAGTTCTTGACTTCCTTGTGATATGGCATTTTGCTTTATAGCTGTGCTCATTTGATTTTTATTTTATTTTTTTGAAATTCTTGCAGTTTGGTTCAAAGTAAAACTAATAAATTCCTTTCTTCTTTTCTGCAAGGAATTACTTGCTGCAATCGATGATAGGCCTTGGATAAATCTCTCAAAGCGAAGGGTTCAACACTATGGGTATGAATTTTGTTATGAAGTAAGTTTAACTAATTTCTTTCACTTTGATTTAATTAACATCAAGCTACACGTTGTTACTTTCTTTATGTTTGCAAGCATATTCTTAGTGCTGATCCGTTCAATCAGTTCAATTGTCAAACTTATCTTTATTGGGAGGAAGTAATGGTCAAATATGGTATGCTAGAACCATTCTTATAATCTCTGTTGCAAAATATGTGAACTCTTTAAGCTTAGGAATTGAATGAATATAATCTGGCGATTAGTGATTGTTTACCACATTTTGTTGGTGTTCTTTTCAATGTGAAAGACGTAGCTTTTACCGTGGTTTGATTCATATAGCTGGCTTACTTATGCTCGTAAGAATATTGAAATCTTGAGGAATTTTTTGATTTCGATAAAGAGTTTGTCTTTTCGTCATTACAGACAAGGAATGTTAATACGAAGCAGTATTTGGGTGAACTTCCCTCATTTGTTTCTTCAATACTTGAAAGGATACCCTTGTTTAAGAATGTCGACAGTTCTGGAAGTTTAACATTGGATCAACTAACGGTATGTTGAAATGTTTATCTTTGTTTTACTACTATTTTATTAATATCTTTCTGTATAAGGTAGTAGAGGCTAGTTTTAAAAATAAACGATTAAAAAGCATTGTGGTAATTTGGGTTTTTGCACAATCATAGATGCATACAGTTTTTGTGTGTTATGTTTGAGACTGAAAATTCAGTAATTATATTACAGGTTAATGAGTACCCACTTGGCGTGGGCTTGTCTCCGCACATAGACACCCATTCAGCATTTGAGGGATTAATTTTTAGCCTATCATTAGCAGGGCCATGCATTATGGAGTTCAGGAGGTACTCTGAAGAAGCTGTGCTTCTTGAAGCTTTGTCGACTACTGATATTGAAATGGAATGTTCTGGACAATGCTCAGACTTTTTAAGGAAGGCTATCTATCTTCCTCCTCGCTCAATGCTTCTTTTATCTGGAGAGGCGCGATATGCATGGCAGCATTACATTCCACATCATAAGGTGGACTAGTCATTTTTAGCTTTTATCTCATTTGAGATGCAAGTTTCTCTTTCAGAAGTTCATATGATGAATTTCCTTCAAGTTGTGACTTTATGATGCTAACTTTTAATACATAGAGCTTCCTTGACTGTGATTCTGGAATGTTGAGGCGGTGAAATGGAGCAATTGATTATGCCAAATTACTTATCCCTTTAGTTTTCCCCTCACTTTCCGGTACTGGACATGAAGTGGATTTAAGACCTGGAACCTGGAGAACTTCTAGTTAAAGCCAAAAGTCGGAATCAAAATTTGAAGTGTTACATGTTATTGTGTGCATAGGTAAACACGGAAGTTCCCAATTTTAATGGAAAACTAGGGGCTTAGGCAATCCTAGGTCATTCAATAAGATCATAGCATTATGTGATACTGTCTTTTAAATTATTGTTTCACACTTTGTTTGAACTGCTTCTTGCGTGATTTACATTTGATCTATCTGTTTGGAAAGTTCTTGTACTCTGTCATACCCTACTTTCCTTATCTTTTAACATGTAGCATCTTATGCTCATTTTATGGTTTAAATGTGTTTCTGTCTATACATGTGAAATCCCTTGACATTATTTTTTTCCTTTTAAATACAGATTGACTTGGTGAAGGAAAGCGTGATTAGAAGAGGTGAAAGAAGGGTATCTTTGACACTTCGCAAGGTGCGTTGGTTTTTAAGCATTTGATCTATTCTCTGTATCCTTTATAGATGCATGAAATGACCTTGAGAACAAGATTGCCTCATAGACTTGCTGTCAAATGTGTGGTTCACTTTTAGATACCTCAAAACCTTAATGCTGTTACCTATTCTTTTAGGCTTCCAGTTCTTTTCACATCTTAAATGTATCCTATATCATGTTGGAACAGCCGAATGATGAAAGTGTAGATGGTTTGGAATTTAGTGCCATGACTTTTTTGATTCTTATAGTTAAAACCTTCAGACTTTTTGGGACTTTTCTCATAAAGTTAGCCTGATAGCCTTCAGTGCTTCAAGATTTTACTGAAAGGGGTATTTTTTTTAAGAAAAGTTTTCTAGAGCTTATCCAGTAACTGCATTTTTTCACATGCATGTAGGTAAACATGGAAATGTTGAAAAGTTTAAGAAGCATTTTTGTTTTACGCGAAGATAGATTGCCTTATTGGTGAATGTGCTTGTTTGCTCATATATATATATATATGGAGTACTTTGTTAAAATAATCATTACAAAGTTTTTCAGTCATCATCCGAGGCCTGTCCCAATTTGTTTGGGGGTGGATACATAAATCCATGGGAGAAATCAATAAAAAAATCTCCTTGCATTTCTATATAAGGCTATACTTTTACTGAATTTATCTATTTTAATAATAATTTCTTTGTGTATATTTTGGACAAAAATGTTTGATTAGAATCTTAATCACCTGTTTCTTGCAGGTAAGAAGAGGTCCTTGCCAATGTGAGTACCCCCAATATTGTGATTCTCAGAGAAGCTGATCGAGTTTTTCACTGGTGGAGATGGGGGTATTGTAGACAAGCAGCAAATCAAACGCTTGACGAACGAGTTGATAAATTATGGTTTCTGTTAGACAATACAATCATTAGTTCAAGAGGAGGTTTCCCCATCTTTTTTAGGGGGAGTATCTACGTACACATTATTTTATTCGCATGCTTTCACGGGCCCCAGATCAGCGTATACCAAGGGCCATCATCGTCCGTATAGATAGATGAAAGTTTGTCAATTGGATTTCTGTCCACCCTACTCTTCAGATTCTGCAAAGTCTCTGGCAACACAAGGGAAGTCAAAGTCGGGCAATTCGTAAAACCAAAAAGTCGTGTTTTACCATCTCTTTATATAAGTAAAACCAATATTATGCTAGTGGTTTGATTTTTCAAGCAGCCATATCCAGGAACAAGTGCTGGCTGGAACAACTGGAACAAGCTATCCCCTTGGGGTTCATGAGTTGATGATTTGAGTATTGACCGGTAGGAGTAGGACTAAGGTCAACCCCAATGGAGACATGCCTTGTACCCATTAATTTTTTTTTTGGTTCAATTTGTATTACACAAAAAGTTATCTAACACATTTATCTACAATAGTATTACACGTCTCTCTCACATTAGTAAAATAAAAATTCCTGAATTTATGCATTTTTCTCTTCCATTTTAAGTAAGTCAATAATTTTCCTCTCCTTACTATTGTCCTCATTAAATTTAGACTAAAATCAATATTTGTTACTAACTTTATTACAACGAAAATGTTAATCATTCATATAAGTTTTGTCCATAAATCTCCATAATCTATGTGGCATGCCAACTAAGCATGCCACATAGATTTTAAACCATACATAAAAAATATAAACAAAAAATGCATTTCACATTTCCCTCCCTTTTCATGTTTTCTCTCATACTTTTTCTCACTTCCCATTTTCTCTACCATACTTTTCTCCTCCTTTCCTGCTTCTCTCCTATTTCATTTTCTCTCATTCAAATCACATCTCTCATCAAACAATATTAAAGGATAAAACAATGTCATCACAATAATAAATAGTGTAATTTTAACACGAAAATAATGTAATTACAACTTTCAGCATTTAATTGTAATTGACAAATAAAGAGAAAACATCTAAAATGACCATTTAATTATAATTTTCAGCATAAAAAAATGTAATAAAAATGTAAAACAATGAAACTACAAAGTTGAACAATGTCAAACAACATACGTGCTGATACACTACATCATCTCTCCCTCGTTGATCGGCAATGAAACTATGCAATCAGATGGTCTCAAAAAATTGAAAATCAATAAGAAATCTCAAAAACTAGATAGACCTCGTAGGTTGAGACGGAGTCGCTGAACAATTACCCAAAAACTCGCGCAAGCGGAGAATATAAAGAGTTAAAGACCTCAATCGATGGGATAGAGGTGCAGAAAAGTCACCCAACCGGTGTGTATAATAAACCAAGAACAACGATCAGTGGTTTGGAGAGGGAAGTCTAAGAGGCAGCGATCAGACCAATATGTGAGCCAAATCCAAGCGAAAGTCTGAGCTAAATCCAAGTGAAAATGAAGAAGTGAACAACAATGAGTGGTGTGGAGAGGGAACCCTAAGAAGCAATGATAAGACTAATATCTGAGCCAAATCCAAGTGAAAGTGTGAGCCAAATCCTAGCGAAAGTGAATAAGTTAACAATGATCAGTGGTTTGGAGAGGGAAGCCTAAGAAGGAAGATAAATCCAAGTGAAAGTGAAGAAGTCGGTTAGCGTTGTGTGGGTTTCCGATTAACGGTACATATTAGATTGGTTAAAAAAAGATCAACGGTTGTGAATTTTGGTAGGGAGGGCCAGGCGCGCAAGTATGATGAACAGAGACCGGAACTCGCGCTGTAGGGGCCGCAAATGTTTGCTCTATATATAATTTTAGTATAGATACCAATCACTATTTAACACCTAAAAAGGCCAGGGCTTTAGGATAACTTGGCATATATCCATGGGTCATGACTGTGTGTTAGGATGTTAGCTCTCGATGGGCCGGCTTTGGTTGTTGGATAATGGACTGGTTAGCTATAATAATTGATGAGGCACCCCGCATTTTTTCTGATTCACCCCATTTTATTAAAATTTCATAAATAATACAACGTTTCTGAGTTCATCCTAAATTACAATTGTTTTATAAAATAAAATAAAATTGCAGAGGTTTCCCCATAACTGGAGAGTACTTCACTTTGCTTTATGCTCAGATCTCACCGACCAATTGATTCATGACTTGTCGTTCGTAATAGGGTAAACGACCACTGGATTCAATGTCTTCCAATTTAATAGGGTAAACGACCACCGGATTCAATGTCCTCCAATTTGAGGGCAAATGACTACCGGATTTCATGGCTTGCCTATGTATTACTACCCCATGGATTTCAATGTCTTCCCATTTATGAGTATAAATTGCCACACGATAGCATATTAAGCTGATTTTTTCCCACGTATCAAACAAGAAATCTCCTGTCAATACACAACTCGTCCGCTTTTCACTAGGCAGCTAGCAGTAGCAACTAGCAACCACATCGTAGCCCGAACAATCATCACCTTCCCCGGCCGGATGTACAAATACGACATTGCTCGTGATGTGTACTTATACAACTCAGATATACGTGGCGCCTATGCGGAGTCTAATCACTAGTCTTTACACTTTCAGAACTACGAAGTCTTTATGGCTTACGTGTCACAATAAAAGCATTGTCCTTTCATTGCCAGTCTATATGTTGGCTTCCACGTGTAAGACAAACCTGGATAATGACACGTATCAATCACATCTATAAAGCTGCAATGCAAAGTTGCAAATTTGGTTTGCTGATCTGTAACGTAATAAGGCTCAGCCACGTGTCCTTTCTGAGTTCTCTAAAAGATAGACCTGCGTGAGCCTGACATGACACGCTTCGTAACAGTTCTTCGAATTTGTAGGTAGGATGGTGGGTAGTTTTGGAGACAATAAGATCTTGCACCAGTGACGTGTCTGTATATCTAGATATTTAAAGACAATAGGAGAAGAACACGTGTCGAGTTCTTAGCTTTTCATGAAAGCCGCCACGTGTCTGATGAATAACCCGCAGGCCTGCGCGTTTGGTGCACAAAGGACAAAGATATAGGTTAATTAATTAAACAAAACAGATAACGCATTCCCGCAAAAACCCAAACCTCTTTATTAGCTATTAATAAGGAATTGGTGGTGTAACCTTGCTTAACGCTTCTTCTAATCACAACCAACAAAAATATTCTCGAACGTGTCACCCCTCTTATTTTGCCACGTGGAACCCTCCTCTCAAAGTTCAAACCATTTTATCGATATTTCTCTGCCTTTTTCTCCTTATCCAAACACTTATAAAATAATTTCTTCTCCTTCTCCAACTCAGACAAAAATAATTTCCTACTATTATGAGTTTGTAGCTGATTGTCGAAGCTCTTTAATGGAGAGAAACAGTGCCTCAGGGAGAAACGCGAGTAGTAGTATTGTTGTGTTAAGAGAAGAAGAGATTGAGATTGAGCTTCAACTGGGATTGTCAATAGGTGGAGGATATAAAAGGCCAAAAAAATTGATGTCGATTAAGAAAGAGCCAGTGCAGAATGATCCACAAACGAGCAATTCGAATTCCGATGGCTCTGAAGCCAATACCTGTGAGAAAATCCACCGCCATCAGAACAATAATCCTCAAAGCTGCACAAGAGCTAGTCTCTCACCGTCTTTTATAAGAGATTCAGAGCAGGAGATTGATTTGCAGATGAAGCGTGAGATTCAGGCGGCCCGGAGGCAAGAAGCGAAGAAGAAGAGAGAAAAGAAACAGAAAAAGAAATGGATGTGCAAGGGGCTAAATGGAGATAACCTGAATGAATTTGGTATAAAAGAGAGGCAGTGGAAGAGAAACAAAGTAGGGGACACCGAGATTAAAAACGTGAATGGAAAATTGACTAGTGAACAAAATAGAAATTACAATGTGTTTTCCAATCCAATGGCGGTGTACATTGCACCGCCGATGTGTCCGGTTACGCCAATGCGGAACCAGCTTCCCCCTCTCCAGTGCTTTCCGGTTACAAATGGTTTTGCGTACATGATGCCTTGCTGGGCTCAGAGTAAAGTCGGAGTGGGAAGCGAGGTGATTAACGTGATTAGACCGGTGGCGAATCGGAGTGCAGGACCGGAGCAGGCGACTTCGAAATCGGTTCTTAGTTTGTCAAAATGCAGTACTTCCTCTACTGACTCCGGAAACCAAAGCTCTTCTCAGCAAGGTAGATCGACTAGCAGGGTTTTTGACGCATATTCTTAAAAATTTAGGCTGAGATTGATGTTGGTTAATTAACTCTATTGCTTTTGATTCCAGGTGGTAGTAGTAGCAACAAGAGAAGCCATTCGAATGCGTCTCTCCCAGAACAAAATCAGAAGGATGACACAGAGCATCGATCAGAAGACGGTGTCAAAGCTCACTTGTTAGAATATGCAGAAAGCATCAGCAAACCCAAGGAAGAACCCATATCGGAGGCCGAACCCCGGCATCCATCAAGGAACCTAGTTTCAACTACTCCGACCACTTTAACATTGAGGGAAACAAAGGGGAACGTAGGAAAACCTCCTAAGCCTGTTAATTCAAACCCAAATACTACTCCACTTCCTCATATGCCTTGTGTCTCGACGACGGGGAAAGGTCCCAATGGGAAAACCATCAATGGTTTTTTATATAAATATATGAAATCAGAGGTCAGCATTGTCTGTGTTTGCCATGGTACCACATTCTCTCCTGCTGAGTTCGTGCAGCACGCTGGGGGCACGGATTTATCACAGCCTCTACGACACATTACTGTGATTCCATTTGCCTTCTGACCATAAACAAATAGCATGTGATGCGCAATCTACCTGTGGATAATCCAATTTTGTTCTTCTTTGTGGAGTGTAGAGGGAATTTAGACTTTAGAGGAATGATCTGAAATGTCTTGTTTTTATCACAGGAGCTCGATCATTCTGGTAAATCAATGAAGTGTTTAGCCTTTCTTTTCTTTCTTTTTTACAACTAACAGCATTAACAAATCAGGCCAAATGCTCGCTCATCAAATTTCGGTTAAAGCAAATCAACTTTTATTAACCATAAGAGTTAACACGTTCTAATTTGTCTCAAATTCACGGGACATAAGAAATAATCACCAATTATAAATAATTAAATACATCTATTTAAAATTAACTAAGTGAAGGTCGAACGAAGATTATATTTTTGAATTTCGAACATTGTAAAAAAAAAAAGGGTTATATATTTTGGAATTTCAAGCATCATAAAAAAACAAGGGTTATATTTTGATATTACCGACGAACTATTTAAATTTAACTAAGTTTTATATTTTGAGATTACTTCTATTTAAAATTAAAATTAACTAATTGAAGGTCGAACGAGGATTATATTGTGGGATCTCAAGACCTGTAAAAAAACGAGGGTTTATATATTTTGAGATTTCAAGCATTGTAAATTTTTTTTTTTTTTTGGGTTGAATGTTAAATGCATGGGCCTGCTGGAAATGCTTGGGCCAACACTCAATTTTATTTTATGCATGGGCCTGCTAGATATAGTCGGTACATGCCACGTATTTTAAATATAAATATGGACCATTTCGTCAACTCTCTGTCTCTCTGTCTCAGTCCTCGCTCGTCCTCCTGTGAAACAAAACCCTAGAACGCGCCAAGCGAGGTGAGAGAACCGAACGCAGTGAGGAAGAGCCTGAAGCCACTTTCTCTCACCTCACTTGCTCGCGAACGAAGTCCATACTCAGGTCCTCTTTTCCATCTCGATATCTCTATTTCATCTAGCGTCGTTTGTTGATGTAGGTCTATTTAAATCGCTGATTTTTGCATCTAGGGTCAAAATAATTGCATTCTTGCCGTATAATGATGATGGCGAAGCATGAACTTTAAACTGAGTTTTTTCCTGCTAAATTTCCCTGTAAGATTCATTTAACATCTTTGGAAAGTAGCAGTGTGTTTATATGGATAGTTTTAGAGTTTTGTTTCAGAATTATCTGATTTGATTGGGAAATTTTGACTTGCACGAGGAGTTAGTTTTTTTTTTCCCTGCTGTTGTTTTATTTCTTCAATAATTGCAGTAGTTTTTCCCTGCTGTCGTTTTATTTCTTCAATAATTGCAGCATTTAACTAGTGGTCTTGGTGATTTGATTTTTTGTTCAGGGTTTTGACTGCTATTTGAACTTTGGGAAAGTGTCAGAGATGGCATCAACAGTTGAGCAAGTGGCAGCACCAACTGCTGATGTGGTATGCTCGATTTGTTGTGGGTTAATTTGATTCTTGATTCTCTTGCTTGTTTTTCATTTGTGATTGTTGATTGGTTTTCAATGAATTTTCATGATTTTAGGTGGGGAACGCCTTTGTTCACCAATATTACCTTATTTTGCATCAATCACCCGAGCTTGTTCATAGATTTTATCATGATATTAGTAAGCTTGGTCGTCCTGAAGCAGACGGTGTGATGAGTATTACAACCACTATGCAAGTGAGTTTTCTTTCTTTTATATTCACTGATGTCTCAATGTTAACAGGTTTGCTTTCAAACGTGTGTGCATTACTGGGCCAAAATGAAAATTCTTCTCATGTTACAAGTTTTCGGTTCCGTAGATATATTGACTTTTGAAGTCATATGTTGAGAATTGTTTTTATTTCTAAGTTTCTATCGAATACTTGTATTGAATTGGCCATTTATTTTGTATTGGGTGAGATTTGAATTAGGGCTTCCCCCGGATTGGTCTGGAAATTCCTCTTTAGTTTGATATTCTAGAATGTGTATGGAACCTAAAACAGAGCCTTAAAGGAATAAAATGGAAATAAGTGGTAGGAATGTTCATCCCTCCTTTTATGTGTAGGCTTAATGTAGGCAAACGCTTTTTCCAGTTGCAGGTTTACTGCCCTTTTTTTATGTGTGAGAACTTCTGAATGATGTTCATTGACTTGTAATAAAGTGTCAAAATTGTAGTGCTTTCACAGTTTGATTAATTTTGTGGAGCAGGCTATTGATGAGAAAATACTCTCTCTCGACTATAAAGGCATAAGGGCTGAAATTATAACGGTGGACTCTCAAGATTCTTACGATGAGGGAGTCATTGTCCTCGTGACTGGATTTTTAACTGGAAAAGACAGCATAAGGCGGAAATTTACTCAGAGTTTCTTCTTGGCTCCTCAAGACAAAGGATACTTTGTCTTTAATGATGTATTCAGATATGTTGATGACGAACAACAGCAGGGAAATCAAGCATCTGTCTATGCTGTTGAAGCTCCACTTGCTCCTAGCCAGGGTAATTGGAAAACATGATCTACAGTGGAACTTTATTGTGTGTACTAGTGTACTGTGGTTGGTGTTGACTATATTTTCTGCATGCAGATCCTTCTCCCGTACAGGAAAATCACATTATTGAGCATACAGCTGTTTCACCTGAGGAAATCAACGGTGGGGAGTTGTACAGTTCGTCTGAGCATGGTGATGGTACATTGGAAGAAGAGGAGGCCCCCCTGCCTGAGGTTGTTGATGAAGTTCCTGATGATTCTCTGGTGGCAACCACTGAATCTAATCCTATAATCGAGGAACTGCCCAAGAAATCCTATGCTTCAATTGTAAGTAGCTATCATGAACAGAACAGTTCATGCATGTCTGTTTTAGCAGATTCAGTCGTGTTACGCTTGCATTTCTTTGCAATGTTGACAACTCCTATAATTTCCCAATACCTCAAAGTAAGAACTGTGTGAGGCACTTGGTGCCCATAAGCTGAAAATTGAACAGAGCAAAATGCCCCAAAATTTTCATGCAATCTTTCTGATAACAGATTCACAGTAATGCAATATGGTTAATCATTGAGTTTTGTTATTGTAGTTGAAAGTAATGAAGGAAGGTCCTCCATCTTTGTCCACTTTTGCACCAGCTCCCTCAAGGTCTCTTCAGAAGAGCCAAGAACGACCTGTAATTTCTCCACCGCCTCCACCGCCAGTGTTGGAGACACCTATTTCCAGCTCTGATCTTGGGAATAACCAAGAGGGTGAAGGTGTGTCTTGTTATTCTCAAAATGTTTGTATTACACTATTTATGTGCTATTGTTTCGTATGGATGCATGCTCTGGTCCAATTTTTTGTTATCTGTAGATTTTATGTATGCAGACGAGGGTCCATCTATCTACATTAAAGGTTTGCCCTTGAATGCCACACCTGCTCTACTTGAGAATGAGTTCAAAAAGTTTGGACCTATTAAGAGTGGTGGTATCCAAGTTAGAAGCCAAAAGGTATTTTTCAGCTTAGTCTCAATGTGTTCAATAAAGACTTTACTTGCAACACTTTATTTACTTTGTTACATGACAGGGATTTTGTTTCGGCTTTGTGGAATTTGAAGATGCAAATGCTGTTCAAAGTGCAATAGAGGTAAGCATCAGCTTCCTGTGCTGACTTGTCTTTGGTAATCAGACTTCAGGCTACACAATAAGAATTTGACAATTGATAAAATGCTTTTTTTTTTCACTCAGTTATAAATAACGAATCATGGACTCAATATCTGCATAAATTCTTTTGACATACCCTTCTCTCTGAGTGGAATCATTTAATTTCTCATTGTTATGGTGCTTCCAAGATACATTCTTATATGTTGTGGGCTTTATTTGCAATGCTTTTAATCATCATCAATATTCTTCAACCACTCAATGAGATTGACTCTGCTATCCTGTTTATATATATTGATATTGTTCATTGATGGATCACTATCTCCACCTCAATGGGCATCATTAAGTTTCTATAATGTGATGTTCTTCAGTAGTCGCAATTCTACATTAGTCGCTGACCTATGCATACGTCATCATTAACAATTGTCTACAGCACCATTGATTCATAGTTGAGACATGAATTTCAATTCTCCTTTTATTTAAGTTTGTACTGATGAATTAGATAACTGTAAGTTAACTGTAGTGTTGCTTATGAATTATGGTTATTATTTTATGCATGTTTCCACTACAAGATATCTATTGGGACAATACTACATTATTACTTTTATCTCATGAATTTAGTGCTCTGTTTTGCGTAGTATTTTTGAACTCCATGCATCTTACTGTAATTCAATAAATTCTTTTAGTTGTGTCACTGTTTATCTTACTTGGTGATCGCCCTCTTAGTTGAGTCTAATCTTAATGAATTTGATCTGTTTTTCATCTGGTTACTTTGAAATTTCACCTATGAGGCTGCTAAAAACAATCGTCAGTTTAGTCCCAAAATTATCACCTTTATTGGATTATTTTTCTTATTGATCGTATGGTATCCAATTTTATGATATCTATTATGTTTCAGGCATCACCAATCATGATTGGTGGGCGTCGAATTGTTGTTGAGGAGAAGAAATCTAAAGGCAAGTTCTTTTTCTGAAAAAGGTTTTCTATCTTTAAGTTTTTATGGCAATTATTTCCTGCATGTTTTTTCCCCAAGGAAAAGTGATCCAAAGCTTGGTGAGCATGCCGAGGATGTATATTTATTTTTAGCAGCCATGAGAATTTTTTCCATATTTTCACAAGCGGTCTTGTCTGCAGGTGTCAACCGGGGGCGGTCCTCAGGTGCTGGATATAGGAATGAGGGGGTGAGAGGACGTGGGAACTACAACGGAACCAGAGGTTACGGTCGTAATGACTCTTTCAATAGTAGGAATGAGTTTGGTAACAGGACTGGAAGTCGGGGAGGATTCTCAAACCACGGAGGAAATGGATATCAAAGGACTGAGAGCAATGGTGGTCGCAGTAACCGAGCTGGTGGGTTGACTCTTGATTCAGCTGTCAAGAGTTCTACCCCACATGTGTCTGCCCCTGCTTGAAGAACCATAGATTTGAAGGCATTGGAGAGTCATTGAAGATCGGCTTCTGTTTGTAGTGCAGTGAATTTTCAAATTGGTTGGATAGTATGAAGAAGAAAGCATTGGTGGATGAGATACCAGAAATTTTCTTTAGTACGTTCTCTTGGCTCGTTTTCTACCTTATATTTTGTTATGAATGATTTCTTTGGTGCTATACTCGGTCATCTAGAGCGTTTATCATGGGTAAGTTAGTGATGGGTTTTTAATTGCACATTGATGAATGAATATCGAGGCTTTATTGCTTCTACTCTATTGAGGACAAATCAGTTGCCAAACATGCTTGCATGTGGATCTGTTTCAGTAGCTTGCTACTGTTGCTCATTTCATTTTCTTGTGCCTATATATATAGCCTCTAGGATTGGTTTGCATAATGTTTGTTTTTAAATATTTTAAAATGGTTCAGCACGTCCCTGTTACTATGTTGCCCCGAGTTCAGTGAGATTTCCAGTAGTGCAATGTGACCTACCTTGAAGCTTTTTCTAGGTTGCTATCACAGATGGTTAGAACTGCTGGCTGCTTGTTTCTTTTCGTCTTTCATAAAGATTTCAACATTTTGTTTAGATTCTTTCTTGAATCACAAATTTGCTTTTTCTTCATATTAGATAACCAAGGGGCTTGATGAGACCTTAGAGAGGTAATTCGGGCCAAATGCCCAGCATTGTAGTTCAATACAACACACGGTCCTTGCAGGGCCCAGAATGGACCACCCTTGATGGGCCGATTCAGGGTTCCCGGTCAGGTCCGTTAAGATGAACTGGCGTGTCAGCCGGGCCCGCCTGTTCAAGTCTTCGCAGTTTCATTTCAATCTTTTATGGCAAAAGAAAAGGAACCAAAATCCGTAGACGCCTCCAATCACCCCCTTTGATTAGTGATTACAGTTAGTGCAAGAGAGAGACCGAGACTGTAATCAGAAAAACGATCACGGATTTCAATTACTTTCCAAACTGCAAGAGAAACAACGAGACTGTGAGTGATTACGCTGTTGGGGACACGATCTCTGCTATGCGAGTATAGATGGAGTCCCGAAGCTCGCGATCGTGATGAAAATTGGGAAATCATCTTTTGACGACGACTGACTGCGGAAAACGCGGAGACCAACTCTCTCTGTCTCTGCCACTGTTTCAGTTTTCTCTCGCAAATTCGGTTCATGTTGGGGAAAGTATCCTAAATAACAGTCTCATACATAGGAATTATCTGTTCCCTCGCAATTTTATTGATTGAGCGGCCCACCAGTCCCGGCCCATCAGTACTAACGGGCTGGACCTTAGTTTTAAGGTCTCACCTCTACCGGTGGGGGATGGGTGATTGGTGTCTTCGTTATTCAAGCATCTCTTGTGATTTGTGAAAATAAATAAACTCTGATGCAAAAGGCGTTAACACGTCTAGTAATGGAAACATTAA
This sequence comes from Euonymus europaeus, assembly GCA_963580455.1. NCBI lineage: Eukaryota > Viridiplantae > Streptophyta > Magnoliopsida > Celastrales > Celastraceae > Euonymus > Euonymus europaeus. Next base: position 4,482,684 of record OY756964.1, read on the forward strand.
TAATAAGCAAACTCCATTGCTCTCCACTCTAGAGTATTTAATGTGTGCTTTCTAGAATGTAAAGCCACCATTGACTGGTACTCCTATAGAACACTCAACTCTCTCTTTTTTGATGAAAGCAAACCTTGCCAGAGAGGCAAGACCACTAGCAATATTTCTAAACCTCCAGGCTCATGATTTAGCTAAGATTGCTTTCCAGCAAGCTTTGGCTAATCCTTCTGCCTTGAGTTTGTTGTCTTGTTCCTCAGTTCCTTTGTAAGCTCTTGTAGTTGGGCTTTTTGTAAAACATTCAACTCTTGATCACCAGCAAGTCAACAGGCCAGATCCGGCAATGCATCCGGCAATTATTATACACTAATTGCTTTTTCATACTTCAGTGACTATAAGCTATAATTCTTTCTTAATAACACTGACAAACCAAAAAAAAGGGCAATGGACCTCATGAGCAGGGATACAAGGTTGATGACATATATTATGTAAGGTGTAACTGCTATAAGTATCTAGCACATCTTTGAGTGCCATGTCTTCCATATAAAATCACTTGAAGAGAGTATAGAAATATGGAAATATATAGTTATAAATTAATGCAACAAGCATAATCCTCTAGGACAGATGCTAACCTTCTTTCATGCTGAATAAGAGCAATTGATAGAAGCATAAAGTGGCAGCCGACATCATTAGATTAGTTCTTGCAGGAGGACTGCTACCATTGGCATATGCCCTGAAGAAGCTTTAGCTGTGACTATCTATTTAGAGACCAAAGTTGCAGGCTTGGACAAATTCCAATTCTGTGTCCACATACTTCGACCAGAGTGGCTTGAATTGATTCATGGCAATGTCTAGCCATGGCTTCATATTCCCATTAAAGTGAACCACCGCAGCATTTCTAATCTCTTCCATGCTAATGCTTGGATTATAGCCCAGTCCTAGAACATGCCATGACTTGTCTAGTGGCTTCGTAGTGGAGTAAAATATAATTAAACCAGGGGGCAATGTCCCCAATTTCCACAGGGTTCTGTTCACGTTCTGCAGTGCAACCAGCATATCAGATAATTGTAAAAGCACAAAAATATAGCATGCTAAACCATAGGTGATGCTATTGAGAAAGAAAACCATAGCGCTTTCACGAAGTAGAACCTTTGACCTTTTTCTACAATGGCTAGCGGAAGCCTCTCTCAGGTTTTTTGACAAATATTTGTTATATTGAATTGAAATCTAATCAGGGCTTGGTTGGTGGGAAAGTGAGCATGCAAGTGAAATACAACTAGCAACCGACAGATCATGCAGGAAAATAACATATTACACAGCAATTTAAAGACCAAGAATAACTCGAGCAAGTTACCAAGTTACAAAGATCAACAACGTACAGAGCGATATATACCTGATGCTGCCAGAAATGATAATCCTCTGTGCAGTTCTCCCTCCTCCATGCATCCAAATCAAAGAAGTTCATCCCATAAGCCCAAGCGCATGCCTTGGGATTAAACCTCGCCTTAATTAATGGGTGCGAGAAATTCATGTACTGCATATATCTGTGGAACGACCCAAAACAAGTCTCAACAGCCCCATTCACCTTCCCATCCATATCAATCTTCCATAACCCCGTCAAGTCCTTTTGAACAACTATATCATCATCCAAAAACAAAATCCTGTTTAACTTGGGATACATCTCCGGCAAATAAAACCTCAAATGGTTAAGAATAGACAAATATTTTGGATTCCGAAACTTCAAATTCGTTGCGTCCTTAGTTGCATTCTCCATCCTATTCTTAAAGTAAAATTCTTGTAACTTAGCATCTCTTAATTGTTTAAGAACAGGAACATATTCCTCGGTCAAGAACTTGAAATCATCAACGGCTTTTACTTCAATGTGTGACCCCTTGTAGTCCTTCAATTTGAACATAACTTGCATAGCACCAAGATTCATTTTATCTGTCACTAGATGAAAAACATGTTTCCAGGGCTCCTTTGTATTTGCCACAGCTGAATTCACCACCACTGACGCAGCAAGAACATTATCTGAGAATATTGCATAGTGGTATAGATTAGGATCCTCAAATTCTGGTGGTGTTGGCTTCCCTATGTCATTGTACTTATCCGGATGGGCTATTCGCTCTTCCATCAACCTCATTGCAAGACAATGCACACTCTTTGGAATTGATTTTGCAGCAATCATACTCGAAAAAGCCCCTTGCTTCTTTGCTTTGGTTAACTGCTCATTCACAGCAAAAATTGTGTCCTTCAGTTTCTGAATCTTGAGCTGATTATCAAAACTCTCTTTTGCCTCTGAGATTGCTTGTCTAGTGGCTTTGATCCGCTCCTTCACCTCCTTCTCAAATTGCCGTAGCACTGATTCATCAATGGAAAGCGAATCCGACTCTGATAGAGCTCGATAGGAGGTTTTACTGAGGAGATCCGTGTAGTTCCGCGAGAGATCAGCGAAGCTTCTTACGAGTTTGGAGTTCTCGAGCTTAAGCTTCCGTGCGTAGGAGGCATAAGCGAGTGCCAGAGACCGGTGATCCTCGGCTTGCTTTCGTATCTGATCTACCCGAGGCTTGAGTGGATCCGATTGAACCGCAAGCACGGATCTCCTTGAGGATCCAGATGCATAAGGAACCGTACTGAAGCCCTAATCCAAAAGCAACACAATTCAATTCAGAATTCGTTCGCAGTGTTAGTGAATAATCACTAAAAATTAATAGAAATGATAGATCCAGAGGTGAAACTCTTCATTTAAAGCTCCATTTTGGACAAAAATGGAATGTGACCTGATAATATTGTGCTTGATCGCTCCAGACAAACCTCTGTTTCCAGGGAAAAAATAGTAGAGGGACACAGACGAGAATGAACTTACAGAGTGGTGGATGTCCGATGAGTGAGAATGTGAAGCGAAGGGAAAAGAGAGAACCAAGAAGAGGAGCACAGCAACCGTAATGCCGGAGACCAATAGCCGGAAAGTAAAGACGAAGCCGCCTCCGCCGCGTGAAGGTCGATGCTGATTCGTCATTTGATTTTGGCGTGATTGGCGATTTGATTTCTTCTCAGTGTTGAACAGAGGAGACACAGTCACTGTTTTGTTTGCAGTTGTTTTCTTTTCTTTGGGTCTCATATTGGAGACTTTCCATGGAGCGGTGATAGCAACTGATCACGAGATCTGGACCGTTGTTCTTGCGGTAGTCTACGGTCTCGATTTCGCCGGTGTAGTCTGGAAAAAGCTGGATGCCACTTGGAAAGTGACGGCAGCTCAGGATCCCTGTGTGAACGAAGTGCAAGCAGTTTGACAATTCACATGTAAAATACTAAAATGTTTTATTTATTTTCTGTTGTAAATATAAAAAAGTATGTCTGGCTCTTGTACTCTTTCCTTTCTATAAAAATAGTCATATTTTATTTATTTATTTATTCTTAATTATAATATAATTTCACTTTTTAAAATGTAATTAATTTCTTAAAATATTCATATTAAATGCTGTTCGTTATCTTATAAACATTTTCATCAAATAAATAAAATATATTAATTAATTAAAGATATGTTAAAAAATATACAAATAAAATTTAATGTTCTCATTATATTAATTAAATTTTCTTAATTTGTGTGAAAAATATGTAAGACTATCTTTATAGGACGATTGAAGTATCATGAATCCCGCAATTTTATAACCGTTTAAATTATTTTATTTTATTTAAAAAAAATATCAATATACTTTAATCAATATTATGAGAGCAATAATACTTTCTAATATTAAATAAAAATTAAATAACTCATAAAATAATATAAAATATTTCAAATTTATATTTAACGATCTAAAATTCTCATAAAAAAAATCTTTACACCGACTTCCAAAATTTCCAGCATTGGATCGACAACAATTTATGGAAAAAGACATTTTTGCCCCTGAGATTTGCTCAAAGTACAATACTGTACTCCTCACTACGCCACATCATCATTGGCGAACTATTTTCTCTCAGTTTGATCTATAATAACCAGAAAAAACAAGACGAGGGTGTACCTTATAATTTGGATGCTTCCGCGAATAGAACACAAAAGACATGGGAACCACAATTATTGGCAATATATATTCTTAAAGAAAATCAAGTAAACAACTGAATATTTGAACTAGATGTTTGACAAACGCAATTCCGTATAGCACATCATATCTTAACATCTTACAATAGATTAATAATGACTCCTGTTATCAATCACAACCCAAAGAAACTGTTTCCTTACATACGACTGAAGTTCACTTGATGTCACCACTGTTGCCACATTGGTCTTAAATGATGCTGTCATTACAAAGATCTACATCTAGTCGGCTAATCATAGTTGAGATATGACAAAAAGGACAGAAGGGCTTTCCTAGATACCTTGTAAATCAAGACTCTACAGGTGGATTGCATAAAGGGGAAGAATAGAAAAGATAAAAAGTGATTGAGAAATACTCAGGCAACCATTGGTTGCATATGGGAGGCCACTCATGGCTAATCAATTGCATGCCTTTTCACCTGTCAAGAGAGAACCTTGTGTCTGGTCACTCTCTTGATCTATGCCATCAGGTTGTTTCTTCTTCCAGAACTATATTCTGCAGGCGAAACACCCATCATCGACTGTCCAGAGAATACTTCGCTGGCTTTTTTCTTGATACGGACGAATGAATTGAAAACCAAAAGAATCTATTAATAAGCAATGTTTGAGATTGTCATCAATCACTAAACACAAAGGCAGGCAACCCTTCCAAAGCTACAAAAGCAAGCAATATTTCGTATAGTTGTCATCGGAAAAAATATCAAGGCACCAAGCAACAAGTAGTCATGGATGCACAAAAAAACATACTAGTTTTTGAAATTTCTGCTGAAAACCTGTTGGGCAGAACTGGTATCATCACTGACACATGAAAAGATGAGTAACCACCATAGATAGAAATGGAAGCCGGAAGTCAATTTCGATACTCAATTTCATGGATTTCAAACTGTACTCAGGATAGCAGTCACAAATAAACAGAGATGAAACTTTAGTACCTCAATTTAAAATTCCAAGACATGTTCAAGATTAACATCCAAGAGACAACAGAGAACGTTACAAACAGAAAGCTAAATTCGAAACAAGTACTATGATAAAGAAACAACAAAGTTTCTCAACGCATCTCTATCTGTCATCGTAAATGCAACATCACTCATTCATAACAGGCTTGTTTTCATTTGCTTTTGGTCTCTGTTCTCTAGGTTTCTGCTCCTCCATTTTCCTGATATAGAGAACAAAAATTAATGTGTCAATTACATGTTGAGGAAACAAAATGTACCACAAGCACAAAACACGTAAATATTGTTTTAAGGCAAAATCTTAGGACAAGGATAATTAAAACTGCAGAAAATTGGATAGAAATAACTAGAGATTCAAATAACAGAACAACAAAGAAACAAGTCTTGTGTTAGAGAAAAATCAGGTCTACCAATGAACACCTGCCAATAATGATGAAAGAATAGAAGGCTTATCAAGAAAAATAGCGAGCCACATGTACATGCTGGTACTGAAGATGTTTCAGTTCCTCCAAATTTAAAATTTGATCCTCTAAAAGGAAGCTAACATGAATGATCATTCTTATTGCAACATTTTATGGATCTGGATAAGTAAGGACCATGAAGCATCGACTAGGCGATCAGTAAAAAATTCTTAAAAACAGGAGGAGCATACTCTGTACTTTGCCATTCAAAGACTCTGCACTCCCAACAGTCCCACGCTAACTATCTAGATAATGTACAAGTTACTTATTGAGCAAGCAAATTGCAGTTACAACCACCTCTAGTATACTAGAGCGAATGGAAATATGAGCCCATATATATATATATATGGGATTCAACAACTGAAGGAAGTTAAAAAAGATATGAAGAAATGTACATGATAAATTACAAAACAAACAATGTATTTGGCTCTTAACAACTGGTTTCATTGTCTACATGCTTATAGAAACACCTAAATTTTTCTGCATAATTATATCTAAGCATTTTATCTATTGGAAGTTTCCCATTAGCTCAATCAATCCAGAAGAATAAAAAAGAAATAACAGAAGATTTGAAACCTTAGAGCCAGATACTGCACATTTGGCATAGCACGCCAGTTCCAATCACTGTGGTGGTTTCACAAATTTAGCAGAATGTGAAATAAGTTCTAAGATTTTCATCAGACAATGGAAGGAAAAACATATATTATACTCGAAGGTAGGAACGCAATAAATATAAGAAGAACATGGCTTCTTAACTAGAAACACGCCAAACAGGAAAAAAAAAAGGATCGTCTTTTTTGGATGGAACAGAACAATAATTATCGTGCTTGCAAAACTCTAATTTTTTCCATAATCCATTCCATACTAAAACAAGTAAATATTACGAATCAATTCTAGGTATTGGAAAAAAAACATAGATTAGGCGTGAAAACAATCTATTATCAATGAAGCACGCATAAAATCATACAAGTTGAACAACTCCAGCAAATATACACATAAGAAACTATGTCCATAGACATAAGCAAGGAGAGAGGTACCTCTTGTCGGAGGCTCCTCCCTTCTGACTGAGGAAGGAACGGAAGAGCGGCGAGTTGACGTCGTAAATCATCTTACTTGCTGAAACCCTAATTTCTTTGCAACTCGCAGCTTCTGCCGCCTCTATTCGCTAAATCGACGATGCGAACAAGACCAATGGCTCTTGGCTCTAGCTGCGGTATTCGTGGTACGGACTACGGAGTGAGGTGACAAGATGGGCCCTTGAAGAAGCACATACTTCCAAAATTTGAAAGCCCGGTTTAGAAAATTATAATCGCACTATCTGCAGTTGGGCTTGTTTTCTAGGGCCCATCTTCTGTCTAATACACGTGGCCCAATAATTGTTTTGCTTCAGAATGGGTTTAATTGATTCGGGGGAAGTCGAAGGGGGTTGAGGTTGGCGGGACATTATCTACAAAAGGTCGACCATCCAATCACAGCTCGTCGGTGCGCCACTCTCCCCCACCAACCAACCAACGCTATTATTAATTATACTTCAACCTCCCCTTCCCTACCCTTGTCATTTCTATATATCCCCGATGTGTCCCACTTTTGTGCCTAATTTACACGGCACTGTGACGTTACATTATTGCCCTCCAACCTTCCCACAAACCCCATTCAAACCAAGTACTGTGATTCTAAATACTAAAAAAAAAAAAAGTCCTCGCAAAAAAAATACACACACGTGTTTGTCTATTTGAATTGAAGGAATCGAAGAGGAGTGGAGGAAAATAAAGGAAAGAGAATTCAGGAAAAAATTTAATTTTCTTTTCTCCTTTCTAAATTATTCAATCCAAAGTCCAAACACTATTTGAGTACATCTCCGACAAGAAGTATGCAAAATAGGGATGCAAAAAAGGGTTTTACATACTTGGATAGTGAAATGCAGATTCATTTGCATAATATTATTCTAGTGCACTCCAACAATTAGCATGTAAAATGAGTTTCCATTTTATTAACCTATATATTTTGTTTCTATAATATATGTTGATCCACTCATTCATTTTACTAAGCCATTCAAAAAAAAAATCCTAAATTTTCTTCATGGATCATCGGAGTTCCAATTATGAGATTTTGAGAGAGTTCCACAATATACAATTTGACTCAACAAGTTATTTTGTTAAGTGTTAACTACGATAGTAAAATTGTAAGCCAGACCAATCTAACACTCATAAACTAGACAACTAATTCGTGGATCACTGAGCACAAAATAACACATATAACCAATTGAGCAATTACGTAGCAGTCGTAGAGAATTGGAGACCCAAATCTAATACAGTCATGTATAGACAATCAAAGTTGAGACAAAGAGAGATTCAAACGTACATTTCAAACGAAGGAGGATTGATTGAGGAAGAAGGAGATGAGTGCGGCCAGTGTGTGAGGATCGATTGAGGAAGAGGATCGTACTATCAGACTTGTTTGTTACGAACTTAGTCGATGAAGCAAACTCTCTATGGTTCTGATTCGATTTCTAGCTCCATCTCAGGTTTTGCAGTGAATGTCTCGTGTTTGATGAGGGACATGGATTCCCTGTTCATAGCCATTGAGCAACAATAACTTCTTCCTTGGAGTGTTTGCGACTTGCCTCTCCAACAAGAGTTGCATATGGGGTGTATTTCTCCAACCGTTGATGTGCATTTTCGTTCTTGGGGCTTCTTTTTGTCAACAGAGGTTATATATATGGTTGAAAATTTGCGACCCATATTAAGTTCTCAAATGTATCCTCTCAACGCATGTGTTTTTGGAGATTGGGCTTGGCAGTCGCAGTGCCACATATGCGATGCCCCTAATATAAAAAAGTTTGAGGACATGATAATTGACTAGTATTTATTTGGGTGAATGGTTCTTGAATTATGAATTAATTTTACAGTATTGTTTTGACTTTCAAAAGTAGTGATATGATGCTCCATCACGAGTCCAACAAGTGATTTTGTCTTCACAACATCATAATTCCACGTCGTGTAGTTTGCTGACTTTGCTATAAAAGTAATTTCGTAAATTAAAAAATATATATATTTGTTGAGAGAGGAGATGAAACCTGAAAGGCAAAATCACAAACAGGGTAAAGTGGGAAAAGGGCATTACTGGAATTAAACACAATCAAAGAATGTGTGTGAAGTACAGAGGAGCAAATACGTTTTTCTTCTTCTCTTTATATTATACACAACAAGGCTCTCTCTCTCTCTCTCTCTCTCTCTATTCACCACCACCATCATCATCAGCATCCTCCACCTCCTCCCATATAAAAACAAAAGGTGGTAGATGCATGAGCCCAGCCACGATACGTAACCCTCTCGTCTTTCTCTATCTCCAAGAAGCGTCCACCACCTTTTTCTCTTATTTTACCAGATTTCACTTGTACAATTTCCCTGCCTGAGTGTCCTTTGTGTTTAGCCATCCGAGGTACGAGCATTGACTTTATTTTGACTTTGTCATAATGGTTGCTTTTGTTTTATGGGATTTTACATGCTTTTTTTTTGGGTGGTACTACTCGCTACTTTCAATAATGGATGTCAAGGAATCAGGGGCGGCCTCTTCTCTTGATGGGTTTTTGTGGGTTTGTCTTTATTTTTTGGTATGAGTGTGCGTAACTGCGTATTGTTTGAGTTTATTTTTGTGTATTATTTAGGTTTTTGTGTTTTCTATGGAGTGCCTCATGAAAGGTGGTAGGTTGGCGGGATTGACTTATTTTCTTAACACAAGTGGATTGGAAATTGTTTTCACCGAATTATTTGGGCGTCTTTTGTTGATTTGTTTGAATTTTAATCCTGTTTGCCATTCTCAGTGGGTTCATGTGAGTTATTTTCTACACGAAATTATGAGGAAACTCATTCTATTTTGAGTTTCTTAATTAGTCTTTACTCCTTTCCTGGATCGTTGCCATTACATTTATTTGTCCGAGAATTCGACCTGTAATGGAGTACGTAGTGTAATTATGATTGGCATTGTTTGTTTAGTCCCTTTATTTGAATCGTTGCACATAGGCTTTAGCTTGACTAATGTGTTTTATAGCTAGCTGATGAACATATTTTTCATAAGCACGGATCTGTATTTTGTGTAGGAAGAGTAAGGTGGTAAATGTTGCAACTTGTCGACTAGGCCATTGTGCATCAAGAGGAGGATAGGGAGCCACTATGGTGAGCTTACGAAGGCGAAGACTCTTGGGACTCTGCTCTGGTAAACTGATTAGATTTTTATGTGACAAGTGATATTTTTTTTTTTTTTGTGAATTAACATTAATTAGTTTTCATTTTCTCAGCAGTTAGCATGGTCATTAGATATAGCTATGAACGAATTGCGCTTCTCGATAATATGCAATATTGTTTTGTTGAAATTGTATTTTAATTACTGGGGATTTTTGGACTATCTGACTCCACTTTAATGATTATAGCTTTGGTGTGCCTTTGCAGGGAGAAATTCTTTCCTGTCGCCTTTAACTAGGTTTTTTGGCAATGGAAGTTATACTGAAAGTCCTATCCAGCATTCGAAATCCATTAGTGTGCATCCCCTGCCATTTGGTGATGCCAACCAGCCATGGGGGGTAAGGATGTATAACCTTTCCCATGTATTTGAGTAACCTGCATTGGACAAAGTGCTTTTTGCTACAAAGGTTTTGTTCAACCTTCTCTCTGTTCTCTTTGAATGATAAATACTCTCCAAACCATTGCATCACTTCATTTGAAAACTTTGAGCGCGTTCCTTGACAGACTTCCATTGCACGATTTAAAATTTGTAAGATGTAGAATGACATTGTTGTGGAAAGTTCCATAACGTATTAACAAGTGTATTTAACAACCCCTTCTTTGCGTAAAACATTGTTTGGATTATAGAACTTCTGTACTGGAAAAAAAAATGAAGTGTTATCTTTGTCAAGTTGCTTTGTTCTTCGATTTTACTCAATCTGACTATTTTCTTTTAATGGGGGATAGTATTGTTTTTTCCCTTCAGATGCCATTTTTCCACCCCTCCTTTTCTTAAAGAAAGAAAAGGTAAGGATGTAAAATAATTCAATCTCTTAGGTACATTATTGTGACCTTTTTTATATTGGGTAGCTGTGTCCCAGCTGTTCATTGTAGTAGGATGCATTCATCTTATATGAAAGTAAGCTCACAAAAATTGTCTGCAAAATATCATGTGTGGTTAGATCTTTATAGATTATGTGGATAGTTCAGTACGTTGGCTAGTAGTGAACATCTTAGAGAAAGTCAACTTTCTTTAAAACTAGTATGCCAGGTTTGGATATTGATAATTGTGTGAATTCTTCTGATCATTCAACCTGGGGGCCGGGGGGTTGTTAGAACCCCTGCCCTGAAGGCAGAGCAATGGTATGCCCCGGGGGGTTGCACTTGATTCAGTGCAACTCCATCTGGAGACTAATGAAAATGCAGCGTATGAAGAGTGTGAGCGTGTCTGAGCAACTAGGCGTGCTTTGAGCTGAAGTAAAACAGCGGCTTATAACAAGACAACTTGCTTGGGAAACCAAGTGTTTATTCAAGAATCATAATCAATGAAGCTTTCCTTGGGTCTGTTTGTTTGGAATGTACCTGATAAGCACAAATATGTTTCCAACTATATGCACTAAATCATCTGGTTATAGACAATTACAATTATAAAATATTCAAGATTCTATGCTTTCCAGAATATTATTCTGTTTCCATAAACAATTACATTTATATGTTATATGTTGTTTCCCAGAAAACTAGTCTTGGCTTAGGACCTGGATCATCGGATACACTTGGTTCTACCTCACAAAAAGAACTCCACAATGAACAATATTCAGGTCTGTTGGTCCTATGATATGTTTGCTTCCAGCAACTGAGCTGTTATTTGTTAAATGAGCTTGAAATTGTATATTTTATTAGCCATGCCAGCCTACCAGGCCATCAACATATTGGCACGTTCTGGGAAACACAATTAAGAAATTGTAGTCTGCATGAATGGCTCTTGTGCCATGCCATGGTCCACATTTAAAACTTGCTTGCTTATTCTCCTGGTAAACTGCATAACCTATCACATGCAGTAGATTTCCTGGATGCCTCACACTCAAACTTATATCTTATAGGATAATTGTGATATGATGCAAGATTATTGTATGCCAGAAGGAGCGATGTTGGAAAAGTTTACTTTTCTTTTTCTTATGGCTTTTATTTTTTAATAATTTGTTCCTGCACGTGTTTTTCTCTTTTTTTTTTATTCTTCCTCATTCTTTCTTTCTGATTTTTTTTTTAAATTTTAATTTTATCTCCATCAACTATTAATTGCCTGCAATAACTCTTGGAATGGGAACTGACAGTCTGAGAGTTCATCCATCTCTACTGCAATTTGACTTTGCTGGTTGTTTATTTATTTGTAGAGCAACCAATCAAACGCAGGAAGCGACACCGGAGGAAGCATGTGCAAAACCAAGAACCATGTCTAATGAGAGGTGTGTATTTCAAGAATATGAAGTGGCAGGCAGCTATAAAAGTTGATAAGAAACAAATCCACTTGGGGACTGTCGGTTCCCAAGAAGAGGCTGCCCATCTGTATGACAGGTAGTAATTTTACGTTGGAATATCACTTTCTTCTGATGCTAACCATTATTCGCGTAAAGCATCATAAGATGACTATAAATCTATTCAAGCACACACACATGCATGCATGCAGATTCACACGCACGACACTGACACACATTGTCTTCACAATCATGCATAGAATATGCAGAACTTCCTTTAATAGCATCCCCTCGCAAGCCCTTTTACACTGTTATAGATTCACTTGATTCACTATATCTTCTTGTTTCTTGTAATGGCAAGTAAAAGGTTAAACAAATTATATGCCCAACAGCCTAAGGCTCCTGCAGTGGAGGTAGGGTTGGAGAAGGGGAAAATGCGCACAATCTTACCCTAACATTGCAGAGAGACTGTATTGTAACTTGTTTATATTATTCTTTATCGAGAAACTAACTTTGATTTAATAAAAGGCTTGATTATCATTATGGTATTAGTAAACGTCCTCTGTATTTCTACTGATTAAAATTGCATCAATGTTATTGAATGGTGTTCATGATAGAGAAAATTAATAACATTTGGTGGGGGTGGGGGGTGGCGCGGCGGGAAATCACCTGAAGCCACCTCCACCAACCCATCCCGGGAAATACATGCCCAAGTGTTAATTTTAAACACTTAAGCACGGATTATAGTTAATGGAAAACACAGTACATCAAAACACATGATACTGAACTGTATATAAGGTTTTTGAACCTAAATACATTGAAGTTGTGAAACCACTGCTCTGGCTCCTGTCATCTTTTCCCTGGAACGTAGAAAGGAGGAAGAAGATAATGGAGGAAAAGGGAAACAAAAATGAATGCATAGTTCTAACATGAACATGCAAGTTGTAGTTGCCCGTCCAACCCAACGGACATTGATGAATATGCAAATGGGTGGAGAAAAGGGTTATTACACATGTGAGATAGCTTTCAGTTAACACATAGTCTTATTGTCTTATTGTCAAATGAATAATATAGAATAGATGACTTGGTGAGATTTTCTCATTTTTGGCTTGGTTGAACTGCAGAGCTGCTTTCATGTGCGGGAGGGAGCCCAACTTTGAGCTGTCAGAAGAGGAGAAGCAAGAACTTAGGAAGTTTGATTGGGATGAATTCTTGGCATACACTCGCCGTTCCATTAATAACAAAAGTGATATTTCCTTTACATATTTCAATGTTCATCTGGGTTTTTTAGCTTCCATCTTTTCAATTTTTAATGGTTTGCCTTAAAAAAATGGTTTTTCAGAGCACAAGAGAAGGCTAGGATCAGGGATGGAGAAAAGGAGCAAGCCAAGCGAGTTTTCAATGCAGAGCAGTGACCGGGATAGCAAACAAGGAGTCAATGGCTTCTCAGCATCAGAAGATGCAGATCCAGACTCATCAGTCTCTTGAAAGTTTTGTTGGTCAAATCCTGCTGTATTCTACTGGTTCAGCTCTGTGTGGCCTCCTCCCAGTTTTTGGTGTACGACGGCCTCGTTATGAAGCAAATGATGGAACATTTAGTAATCCTTAGTAAATACATATCTATAAGTGATTTAAAATTATATGCAACAAACCAATACAATTTAATATTTGGGATCGATTAAAAGATGCAAAGCTCGTGCATCTTATCTCCTGGGCCACAGAAGTGCTTTGGAAACTTTGTTCCCAAGTTACCATGAAGAGAAGTATCCTTTTCCTTGACTGTGCCAAGGAAAGTGTTAAAGTACATTTAAATATTAATATTCTTAATATCCCAATGCGAGTGATGAGTGATGGATGAATTTTGAATTTGAACATGCAAGTCAAAACTTGTAAGGCATGTCTACGTCACATAAGATTAGGGTAGGTGTACCTGACACAACCAGGCAAGCAAAATAAATGTTTAAAAACCATAAGTTAGCAGATTTGCACTTCAATGACCGCTTTCAGGGTCACATAATCTAGAACAAATGACTTCTATAACGCGTAATGTACATGGCTAGCTAACATTTTGTTTAGTCTTGGTACCAAACAAGATCTAAATAATCCAAGAATAATCTTATCTCTTTACGTAGGTTTATACTAGGACTAAAAAAAAATCAACAAAATCGAAACTCAATTCATTGTAGTCATTTTATACAAAAACAGACCGAAAACCCGATCAAAATCCAAAATCAATATAACCAACAAATAATGGACTATACAATTTGATCAAAATATATCAAAAAATCGATCAAAACCAACCATTGACACTCCTAGTTTATACTTCACGCATGTGGGGTATTGGGGCAACAACCTTTATGGACACAAAGCATTCATTCTTTCCCTAAAGAAAGAAATTTGATCCAATAAACACGTCATGTACAACAAATTGGTAAGGACAAACAAAAACTACCAGAAAAATGGACATAATTTCAGATACATGGCCATCCATGTAATTTTGCCCAACAAAGGGGGTCCAGTAAACCTAACAAGTGGCACGAAGCAACAGTTTCAACAACACTCCAGAGATCCACAAGCAGTGAAGTACATCGCTTATGAATAAACAGGCACGTTAGCGAATACCATTGAGGCCCTGCCATGCTTCCCAAGCTTATGAAAGCAGCGAGACGAGAGAAACAAACTCCAGCGTAACCCGGCCCTTGGACCTTGTGTTGATAACAAAGTGTTCCGGGTATTTTCTTAGCAACATGAGCAAGCCATACCAAGGTTTACCCTTGGATTCAGGACCGGACCAGTCCTCAGATGTGAGATATCTTCTTACTCGACTATGATTCCAGACAGTTCCATACTGCTCCACTAACTAAAGAAGATAGAGATTATAGAGAGAGAGTAATCCCAAGGAGCTCAACATCAGATAATTAGAGTAAGTATATTAAGAAACAAACAGAAAGTCGCATATAAAACAACTCACAATAACTTCTGTATGGCACATGAAATGGAAAATCCAACATATACTCAGAAAAGTGCTCCATTGGAACTGAATGCTATGGGGATGCACATATTTATTATATTGTTCCTCAAAAGATGCAATAACCAACCACTAAATTGCTCAACTCCCCTAAGTGAGAGAGAAATAAGGTAACACAGTGGTATGAGTACAGAAACGAAAAAAATCAACTATTGACATTTTAGTACAACTTCCTTAGCAGTGCAAATAATATGATACCCTCAAAAGCATTCTTAAAATAAAAGAACACCTTTGAATCAAACATGTTTCTTGAAGAAACTAATTGCTCATTAATTGGTTAGTGGAAGGAAAACTGAAACAGCCCCAACAAATCATCTAATGGTGGCACGTCCTACCTTTTAAACGCATTTGCCTCTCAGTATACGCAATCTAATAAAAGCAACGATAATGAAGCAAGAACCCACCAAAATGGAGACATTAACATATAAAACAATATTAAGTTTTCAAGTTCCAACTGATTACCCTGAGTCGGATAAAAAAATAATGCAAGACGCTATTCAACATGTATGTGTGAGTCAATTGATGTTGTTTAAAGCTAGCCACAAATGTGGAAGTAGCATGGGTCCAGAAAACAACCTATTAAAACTTACCTCTGTGTGTAGTTTCTCCATAGGCATCCATTCCCCCGGACCACAAAGATCAGAAAGCACAGTAGCCACAGATGACACGACATCCTTTTCTTCCAACATCAGCAGCTGCTGACTCTCTGATTCACGCTCGATCCTAGATCTTCCCTCCATTTTTTTCTCTGCAGGAACCAGAGATGAGACAATGAATGAGAGCAGATTGCAAGGCAAACGTCCTGTTTAACACAACAAGATTTAAAAAAAAAAAAAAAAGAGGGGGGAGGGGGGATTTCGTTTATGCAATTGTGTAAGCTGCAAAGATATGTTGTTTGACTAGAGAAAAAAAACACTAATAGAAGAACAAAGCCGGAGAATACCAGCTTAACGCCCTGTTTGGCGAAGGGGTTCCTCTCGAATCATGTTTGGCAAAAAAACATGAGGTTTTAGGCGGGGTCGTGAACCCTCCTAAATGCCTCGCAACGACCAATTTATGAACCCAGCAAAACCATGGGTCCAGAGGTGTTCGTTCATTAAACACTGACAAAATTATAATACAGTCTTAGATTTTAATAAAACACTTGAACTTAAACACCTCCCAACTCACACCCTTACCAAGCAAGTGATCCAAGTCTCCACCCCAACTCTTCATAAACCCTCCCAAATCCTTGAACCCCAACTCTTGTTAGATATTTATTTAGCTGCCAATACATTCGCCCTTTAACTAGATCAAAGATGCCTTTTTTATAGACTACAAAGGTATTGAAAAAAGGCAATCGTGAAGGAAATGACTAAAGAAGCAATCTAGCAGATCCAGGTATTTAATTCCCGAGGATCAAAGATGGAAAGAAACCAACAGAAATGCTCTAAACACCATAGTTAGCAGATCCAGTTATTTAATTCCTGAGGATCAAAGATAGAAAGAAACCAGCAGAAATGTTCTAAACACGATAGTCAGAAAAACTATATGTCCTCAATTCTGCTTCTACTTGTAGCAGATTCTTCTTTTAAACATTTTCCCATTGCGAGAAGACCGGTAATCTTCCAAGATAACATCTACACCAGCCTTGCATGCTCAGAATAATTTGGCAATTCTTTCTCAGAACTGTCACCATAATAAGGAAAGGGGTGTTTGACATTGAACGCCTGAAGTAAGGATATGACTAGCCCAACTTCAACCTCTAAGCATTGGAATTGCTCTTCTTAATAATTTCCAAACTGAGAGCTTGTTATACCATCCACCTAACAAATGATCTTTTGCCAAAAGCCTAAAACATATTCTTCTATAATGAAATCCATAAACTGCAAAATGCTAGCTTCATGCATGCTGTATTTAGAGATTTACTAGACGACATCGTCATGATTTGAGTGGCCTAGTGCACTAAATCCACTAAATGAAATCTTCAGCCTTACTTTGGACTTGCTTCAAATTAGAAACAAAATCTAAATCAAACATAGATTGCAGGAAGGTGCCAAAACATGAAAGGGACTAATTCGCGTATAGTCGTTCAGAGAGTAATTGTAAACAAACCATGGTGGTGATGGCTTAATTTCTTGGGACAATCTAGAGGTTTTTTTAAGCATGAGCTTCAGGAATATGGTTTACAACGAGGAAAACATGTTTGTTAAGTCTTCAATAGAGAATTTTGTAATTTACAAGAAAAAAAGGGTTGTTTGCCCTCATCATGGCCCTGCAGTGGAATCATTCACTCCCTTGCCCATTGTGGTGATGGAGGGAAATAATGATTTTGAATTCCTTGAATGTGTCAAACTATAGGAAACACAATCCTTCCACACCTATTGAGTCACACATAATAGGATTTATTAAGACATCAATAATGAGTATATTCAAATGAATGCTCTCAACGCTAGAACATAAGCAAGTGACAACTCTCACTATAAGTTATATTCTATCCAAAGTAGTACTCCTCTTACCAAGTGAAATATGCCCTTTCATAAGCCACAGTTACTGAAAAGGAAATGACACACAAGGAGAAGCAACAAAGCAAACTTTTAGCAGCTCCCCATTATTTTATTCCTGCTTTGCCAATGGATAGAATCTGAAGGAAACAAACTAAGAAATTCTAAGCACCAACTGTTAAAAAACATGTCTACTTGATTATGCTTCCATTTGAAGCATATTCTTCTTTTGATCTTTTCCTACAGCCTGAACATAGTCATACACACTATGGTCCACAACAAATCTTCTATAACAAAATTTTTATGTTTATGAATTTAGTGCTAGCCTTGGATTCAGACAACAATTGTATTTAAAAGATGCTTTCCGAAAAAACAAACAAGGAAGTTTACCTTTAATTAAAGTTGCATCAAATGTTTGACAACATATCCTAAGCTATGCAATAAGGAGAAGTATCTAAAATACAAAATAGCTCCTTAGCTTCTCAAAAATCAAGCTCCATGAAATAAATAAATAAAAGGCAGTAACTAACAAATACTACGATTTATATCCCTTTTACAAGGATAACCAAGCCAAGAAGGATGCGTCTTTCTAGCAGAGTAAACTTAAGTAAACAAAAAAACAAAGGAAAAGACTTTTGTATTGTGGCTTCTTTCATATCTCCAAACTGATGAGTCTCATTGCCCAATTATATACTCATGTATAAATATTTTCATAGAAAATGGCGTCAAACAAAGAATGCTACAACTCTAAACTAATTACTTGCATTCCACAACACAACCCCAATCCCCCTATGATTCAAGTGGGCATCATTGAACAATCCATCATGCTATACAAGCTCAAATTAAAATTTTATTCATTCTGTTCTCAATTGTTAGAAACCTTGTGTTGTCAAGTTCAATCCCAAAAGCAAAAGGTCAATCCTCTCATCATTGAGAACATAGCTAGGAGCTATGCTATTCAGCCCTGGCCCAGTAAAAGTAGAACAATATATGATGGGCATGCTTGTGAGGAATTCAAACATTAATCTACCAATGGTGGTATATCAAGAGAATCACATCAAGGGAAATAGATTCATTCGTAACCAAAACCACACCATGCATAAACATCAAAATCAACATGAAGGGCCCAAACATAAACGTCTTTACCAACTACTAGCTTAAGGTCAATAGTACTTCTTTTTGTTCAAAAACCACAGCTAATGCTGATCCTAGTGCGCCAATTTTTACACACTGGTTTTGAAAATTCCTATGTGATTGAACTCCAAATAGAACAAGCTTCCAAGTTCCAACCCACCAACGACAATATCAACACACTCTGACACTCATTCACAACCATCATTAAAACAAACAATAAAAATCACAAAATCGAATAAATGGCCAACACAATAACATAAAAGCATTCAAACAAGCAACATTGAAATAAAACCTAACATTATTATATTATTATATCATTTTAAAATCAATCATAATCTGAAATTAGGTTGTTTTATCAAAAACCACACACAATCGAGTATATAACAGAAGTCTATAAATTATCACCACTAGCTACTAACCCAATGATCCAGACAATCCGGCCTTACCACCAGACCCAGCTGTTCCATACCCATAGCCTTCGTAACCTTCTCTCCTCAACTTCTTACTGCTACTGCCAACGTCTTCCTCGTCCTCGTACTCATCGTAAAGCTCCCTTCCACTCCCCTTCTTAACCACGGCCCCAGTCATACGCCCAGTCTCAGCACCGGAATGGTAATTGTAGTGAGGGACCACGGGCCCGGCTTTCGTTCCTGCAACGTAATGTCTGGGTCCCATGTGGCCGCCTAGGATGCTACGGACCGGAAGCAGGAAATAGAACTCCTTATCGCCGATCTGGAGGAGGTCTTGGGAGTCGAGCTTGACGTGAGGGTTACCAGGAAGGTGGAGGACGCCCTCGACAAGGCAGCCATTCTTTCCGAGGACCTCGAGAGCAAATCGGCGGCGGCTAAAGTCATAGAAAATGCGGGCGTGGTGGCGGGAGATATTCATGCCGCCGCCGAGACTCGCGAGGTCGACGTCGACTGTGGATTTCTTCGAGTTGCGGCCTAGAACGATGGAGTATGTTTGCATGTAGTATTCGAAATCCTCGCCTTGTAGCTTCGCAAACCCAGCCTCAACGTCTCCGCCGGTAGTCCCCATCGTCTTCGATTCTCTGATTCTCCAATCAACAATGCAATTAGGGTTATTAGAATTCTATTTGAAAGAGAGATCGATAAACAAAATTGAAGGTCCAATAACGAAGAGTTGTCGTCGGTCTTTCCCAATTTGCTAAGAAATAAGGGTAAATTACGAATAAGGATACCACTTTTTCATTCACAGTTCACCGTTGACTACTTGATAGACGTTAGATCTGGGACCGTCCATTTCACTGATTAACCTTCCTCAAGTTGATTGAGAATAATATTTCTAGCGGAAAATGTCAATAGGTGTAAGATTGCATAATAATTTATTTCATTATAATAATTTATTTTATTATAAATTTATAAATATAATATTATATTTTATTGTAATATTCAATTGTAATATTTTAAAATAATATCATATTTCATTGTACAGTAATAATTAAATTATTATATTTCATTGCAAGTTTTTACTATACGAGATAATCTATTATACTATCATATATAAAGCCAAAGGCACGAGGTATGTTTTTGGAGAAATCATTATGACTTTTTAAAAAATGAACAATTTACTCTCAATGATATTTTTTAATTTTTTAATGCCACAATGGCACTGGAGCAATGAGTAGGAATGATATATTCTTTAAATACAGTGATTATTAAATATCCAACTCTTCCGCCTTAAACAATATGTTTTTATCGAATACTTAACTCTCTGTATACAGTGGATGTGGATGTGGAGTTTATGTTGTTAAAAATAAGAATCAAATAGAAGAAAATTTAATCATATTCATGCTCCGTTTGTTTGGAGGAAAACTACTATCTCATGGAAAATATATCTCAAAGAAAAATTTATGATGAAAAATTAACTAATTTCTAGTATTTGGACCAAAAAATTCCTAATACTTTTCATTGTTTATTTGGTGAAAAATAAAAATTTGAAGTATGAAAATATTTTATTTCATGTGACCCTACAACACAATCACACAATATGCAGCATCGATAGTGATCAATATCTCAATAGGTTCTCACTAAAGATCTCAGAGCTTGTTATTGTTATAAAAAACCAGCAACCTATGAACATCAAACTCAAAATTGTGGCTTGATTCATGTCACAAGCCATAAAGAAATCCACAAGCATACAATCATGAGCAATGAATCTTGATACCTATGATGAGCCACAACGAAATCCATAAGCTTGGGAACCTTTAGATACTGTCATGACTCATGAGCCACATTCCACTTGGATAAAGTCCATGAGCAGGTAACACATTTCAAGCTAAAAGGCTTAGTTCTTTTATGTCAATGTAATTATAGGACAATCCAGTGTACTCTTTTTTTTGTTGACTATTTTCTATTTTCTTTGACTTTTAAATTTTTCTTGAATCAAACACTCGAAAACACAAAAAATATTTTTCAATAATTTATTTTCCGTTAAACAAACGAAGCCTCAATAAGAGTAAACAAATAATCACATCTAGGGTGGCTCGTATATTAGTTTGATTTTATATAGTATGAATTTTATTTTTATTTTTTTATTTGAGTGAGTGTTCGAGCAAATTTTACGTGCATCTCGACTAATCTCACCGGCCTTGAAGGATAACCATGTAAGACCTCAGTGACTCAAGATGTTTTTGTGGAAAATTGAGGGAGTCGGACTTGAAATTTGATTTTTTTTTTTTACTTTTTAAAAAATATATATATGTTAGATTTGTCTTATTAAATATATTCGATCCCTCTTTATGAAATGTCAATTACATACTCAGCGAGATCAATAAAATACGTATTTTTTTAATCAACAATATTATTAATCTACCTATTATCCCAATAAAATATATTTACCTCCCATCTAAGTCACACAAAAAATATGTTGAAAAATGTTTTTCAACAGAGCCACATAACCCCCAAAAAAAAAATGACTGTTTGTCATCCGCGCAGAGGAAAGCAAGCCCCCAACGCAGCTTTGTCACCGCCATTCGCCGTTAACGTCTATTCTGAAAAATCTTCTTCTCCTCCTCCAGTCTCCTCTCAGGTCATGCGACTTTTATTCTTCCTGATTATCTCTTGAAATCTATTCATTTTCTTAAACCCTAAATTTTGCTGTTAATTGGTGACCTGTTTTCTTTTCGATTGAAGTTCGAATCCTTCCCTTTTTTGTATGTTTTTCCTTTTTTGGATATTTTTCAGAGATCTGAATTTTCGGGTGTTTTGGAAGAGTGCTCCTTTTCCTGGGTTTGTTTTTTGTTTATTAGGACTTGCATTTGGATTGATCGACGACATTAGGATCAGAGTTCCATCTTTAGGTTGGATAATGGTTTGTTTAATTGTTAAATGTTCGTATATATTGCCGTCATTTTTCGTTGAGTTCTTACCGACTTTGATTCAGTTTAATGCGATTAATCTTGTTTATGCCACAATTGCTTCAATAGATTTCTAAGTTAGAGAATATGACAACTGTTTTTCCCAACTGATCTGGATTATTTATTGGGGATGCCACTGCTATCTTATGCTAAGGAAAATCAGGCTTTAGGATCACTTATTTTTTAAGGAGTATTCCTTTACATTTTTTCATAAAACATATGTTGAAAAACTGACCATTTTCCCTCAAGGAAATAAGGATGTTGCAAAAGCTTGTTTTATCTTGAAACGAACGTAGCCGTTTGTCATTGCATGTTTCAAAAAAGTTTGTTACTCTTTTTAAATTTGATTTATGGATGAATCTTTAATCCCTTTATTTTTGTCCTAGCTTCTTTTGGATTTTTTTTTGGTTTGATTTCAAAATTAACCATCTCATTACTTTTCACTTTCAAATTTGTTTGTTTGCTTTATTTGATTAACTTCTTTTAGCCAAAATTTTCTTGAATAACTTCTCTTAACGTGCTGGCAAATGGAATGTATGATGTAATACCTTTAATTCATTGGCATTATTAAATTACTTTTTTCGTGAAATACATATTTAATATGGAAAGATTATCAGGCATTTACTGTAGTATGGGAAACCAATGGTTGAGGTTAAAAAGTTGTGGTATGCATAGATCGTGGGTATTTTTCTTATTTCATTTTAGAATTACGCAAACATATTGTGGTAGACCAAATTTCTTGAGTTTTTTTGCTGACTCCTCAATGCTAAAACCCTAAAGTACATTCTCGAACTTGTTGTTTTCAATATATTTAAAACCTTTTATTTGCTCCTTTGTTTTTCAGTACCATATTTTATGAACTGCCAGGTGTTAATTACTACATTGTACAAGGGCTTTGAGTTCCATCTGTTTGATCTATCCCATCTGACGGCAGC
Organism: Euonymus europaeus; assembly: GCA_963580455.1. Lineage (NCBI taxonomy): Eukaryota > Viridiplantae > Streptophyta > Magnoliopsida > Celastrales > Celastraceae > Euonymus > Euonymus europaeus. Next base: position 4,505,613 of record OY756964.1, read on the forward strand.
TGTTGATTAGTATTTGGTTGTTATCTCTCAAATTCTGCCATGGCTGTGAAGATAACTTGAGTCGGCATCAATCTAAGTGTCAATGTGGAACAGTTAAAGAACTTGTTTTCAAGTACATTGAATTATTGAAACAATAAATTTCCTTTTAATAGCGTGAGTTGTATTGTTTTTTGGGTGACATCAGTTTGCATTCATGGTTTTGAAAACACTTCATGATTTGTGAACCCATTAGTTGTGAGCTCAACAAACTTTGTTACCAGCATCAAAGTTAGTGTTTTTTTTCGAGTTGACATGACAAGAGTCGTGGTAGACATGAGGACTGTTCCGATCTAAAGCCACGACTCAGGACAGACGGCTTGGAGTTATGATACTAATGATTTTTTTTTCCTTATTATTTGGCTATTTGAGAATCACTACATGTTTGATTGTACCCTCTTTGTATGAGGTGGTTATTGTTGCTGCTGCTTCTCTAACTTATTTATTTATTATTTTATTTGTTGTTCAAATGAGGATTTGAACCTTGCCCATGTGTCTTTTGACATGTGCATTCATTTGCTTTAACCTAAAAGTAGATGAGGTTATTCTAGTTCTGGTTTCTTAGCTAGGGATAATCCCTCGTCAGTATTTTAAACATTTTTGAAATGCTGCCACCAAGGTCTCTTGGCCTGGGGGTGTGCTGCTTGCATTCGGACGCCATGTTATCCTTGATGCTTGAAATGGGAAGAAATTTTGGGGACTTTGGTTGTAATTAATGAAATATTTTTGAAATACTGCCAGGCATTGGAGTACTTACACTTTGTGAATGCAATGAAGCATGTTCTGAAAATTTTAACACTGCTGGCTGCCATTTCTGCATTTTGGATTGGCCTCTTGGAGACATCTGTAATTCCCCGTAGTAATGCCTGGCTGGTGGGTGTTTTTATGAGTTTTTAACTTCGTTTAATTTATATGTTTTTTTGGCCCCTTTAGTTTTGTAACATTGGTAATATTTGTCATTCCTTGTTTGCATGTTGTGCCCAGCTACCCATCTATTTTGTTGTATCTCTAGGATGCTATGGTCTACTAATGGTGGGAATTGGTTTGATGCGATTTCCAACTTGTCCTCACGAAGCATTGCTGCTGCAGCAGGTATCGTACTCCCATGGCCATCAATTAAAGTTCAGTTTGGCGGTTTACGTTTTTCCTTTTGGAAAGATTTAACTTCTGTCCTGATTGACAACGTTTCTAAGTCTAATCTTCTTTCTGTCCGTTGTAGGACATTGTTGAAGCCAAGGACTTTCTGATGCAAAAGGGGGTTGATGTTGGCTCTACTTGATTAATTTTTCAGAGTCCTCTTAAATTGGACGTTGGTGAAGAACGAAATTTTTTTGAAGTCGCACCCTTATTGCAGCGTTCTTGTGAATGTGAAACTAGCAGAAGCTTGATGTATGGTTTTACTTGACCATGACAATTGTCCCACAGTTCCTACATCTCTTTAGGATGTATTACCCAATGCATTTCTGTCCAACATTATGTTCCATAGAATGTTCTTTGGCCTCGAAGGGGATTTTTTCCTTTTTCTTTGGAAACTCACAAGGCAGGCTGAATGATGTGCAATAACATCGTTTGGCATTATGGAACCCGTATAGGGATTTCTTATAATAAGTTTTTGGTTAAAAATAGAGGAAATCTCTCGTACCCCATTTACGGAATATGATATTCTATTCTAATATTTAATTTAAAAATATTTCATTGTAATATTATATTTGATTGTATAATTATAATGAAATATTATATTTCATTATAAATTTTTACAATATAATATAATATTAAATAAAATATGACAATACGAGTTATATTGTTTTGAGCTATTTATCACTACTGTTTTTGGTTATAGTAGTTTCACTACTGTTTTTGGTTGTAATAGTTTTTGTTTTTCCTCTTTTCCATCAAATAAAATAGATTTAGCATTAGTTATATTTGATAATATAGCTCTCAATCTCCATACATTTAACACTCTTGCCATCCTCATGTGATCGACGACTTTGCATGATGCATGTAACCATAGCACTTAAAAATTGAAAAATCGGATTGACATTTTAAAACTCATTTACAATTGACAAATGTAACTAGCATTTTCCGATGAGATGCAAAATTTAACGAATGACTGTGCATCATAGTTTTCTTCAAATAAAACAAAAATAAATTAAATTGTCTACTAAAAAATTTTATTGGATCATCAAATAACAAAATTATTCATCGATTAGTACAATTTCAAAGCCCAAAACTTCATTTTTATTATTTAAGTTAATGGACTCCCACATGCGTGATAACATAACATTTGACCTTCCAATGAAACCTTGTAGGCAAAAAATTGTTAAGTATGGTGGCTTCAATTATATTCTATAAAAGGGATTATGTGTTTTTAAAAACTTGAGGAGGTCGAAGAATTATTTGACATACGCCCTCCATTGCAACTTTATACCACACTCGAAAGTAAATGTTATTAAATAAGAATTTGTGCATCAAAGGACCAAAGTTGGATTCAAGTAGAAAAGGAGTTGAAAGATCATAAGACGATAGGCTGAATAGTTGAATGAAACCGATAAAGTATCAAATATGATAGGTGTATCGATTGCTGTGTAAACCTCCCTCTCATGTTTGGTCCTCATCTCTTTGGATTGCAACATTCATGAACCTACGAAAGAGATGAATGGAGGATATTAAACGCCTTTCAAAGTTTCATTATTAAATGTTTACAACCATTTCATGATTAAGAAATTCAATTAAACAAGAAACTGTATTTTTTATATTATATTTTTGTCCTTTTTATTGAATGACTGTATATAAATGGTTATTTAACATAAAAGTTTGACCAATTCACTAAATCAATAGACACCTTGATTTCCTTAGCAACATTTTTATAGTAATCAACGGTATGATTATTGGTGTTGTAATTATTAATATGCTTTTATCCTCACTACTAAGAGAGATTTAGCATGTTCGTAAGACATGTGTTATTTGAGGGCTTTTTATACTTAGAATTCATTGTAGAGATAACTTCATGGGACAAATCAGTTGATATGCCCTAGACCGCAACCATTTATTGGAACCTAAGAGTCACGATAAACAATTTAATGAAACTAAACCCATAAATTAAATTGGTCTTATTTGAAAAGAACGATTGATGTCTTTCACAACAATCCTACATGTCACATCAATACACGACCTTAATCTCTTAGTGAATACATGAGAGAGTAACATTTTCCTGACTTTACTTAGATAGATAGATAGATGAGAGTATAGCATTTCATTGACTTTATATGATAAATAGATAGATGGTTAAGTTGTGAATTTTTTTTACGATGAATTTGATTTTTATTTAAAATAAAAAGATAGTGTTAACACTTGAATTCACCACGCAAAATGTAACATTTATGGATTTGTTTTTTGAAAAAAAAATATTTTTTTCACTGGACTTGTCCCAATCCGAGTCAAAAGACATATTTTACATATCAATATATTATGCTTCCTTCACTGGCTTTCTCTCTCACTGTTGTTTATTCAAAAACAAATTTTTCCTTTTATCAGAAAAATAAGAAAGTTCCAGCTCAAAAACACCCACGGTACTTCTACTCATTCATCGGCCTCAGTGTCTCCATTTTCTCTCTCTTTCTTTTCAATTCTTTCAGAGAGAAATATTTCCACGAAATATACTTAGAAACTCACGGACACTGATATCCATAACCATTTCATTTGAACTGTAAACGCGGCAATATATAGATCCGCCATTGTAATTAAACACACCGACAAACATATTGACGAGCTGAGCAGAACAATGAGTGTTCTGATAGAGACGTGGTGTTTCTGCAAGGGAGTTGGCAAGTCTGAGAGAATGAAGGCTGCCATTTTTACCGGCAAAGGCCCGGCTATGGTGAGCATATGTAGCCCCAGGAGCGAATCCTGTGGTACAGGTTTTTTAATTCATCGGAATCTGCTTCTGACTACTCACGTCAACATTCCCTCAGTTGCTGCCGCTGAAAGTTCGGAGATCCGGCTACAAAATGGCGTTGCTGCGACCTTAGTTCCTCACAGGTCTTCATTTTATTATTTTACTTTGGTTTAGGGTTTATCTTCGGAAGAAATTGAGAGGGAATGGGAAAGTATGGGAGCTGCGAAGAGAGGGGATTTTCATTTGTAGATAATCAAATGTTGCTAATCATCGTTAATAAGTTTGGTTGCAAAGAAAATTGTGAAGAGAAGGTTAGTGAGAGTTGGTAGGAATAGTGCATAAGCATTCGGTTGTGAGGGGCAACTCCTTTGATGCATCAAAGAAAAAACGTTGATTGAATTGAAGCAAATGATATATGTATGTGTTTCGTTGAATTGGACAAAGTACGGAAGTTTTTTCTTGATTTTTTTCTTCTGCCTACATAAGAATCAACTTGGAGTTTTCTGGATATTAAGACTTCGATTTTTTTAGGGTTTTAGGATGTCTTTACATTCATGTACATTAGCCTTGTGGAAGAAAAAGAATGATAAGTTTTCATCCTGGAAGTTTTTTCTCACGTTTCTGTACTTGAATCACAGCCACTGAAGTTTCTTATGTCTTGTTATCGTGTTGCAGGTTTTTCATCACCAGCTCTATTCTAGATCTCACAATAGTGGGTTTAGATTCTGTGGATGGAGACTCAAATCCCCACAGTCAGCAGCCTCACTCCTTGAAGATCTGTTCCAAACCAAATATGGATCTGGGCAGTGTCATTTACCTTTTAGGTTATACAGAGAAGAGAGAACTAATAGTTGGTGAAGGAAAGGTAGCGATAGCCACAGATAATCTTATAAAACTGTCAACTGATGGAATTATATGGAGTCCTGGGTCTGCTGGTTTTGATGTACATGGTAATCTTGCATTTATGATCTGTGATCCAATGAAACTAGCCACATCTCCAAACACCAAATCTTCTTCAACTTCATCATCATCCTCATTGTCAATGAAGAAGGATTCTCCTATGCAATTTGGTATCCCCATTCCCATCATCTGTGATTGGTTAAACCAGCACTGGGAAGGCAGCCTTGATGAACTGAACAAGCCTAAGTTAACACTCATTAGACTTATTTCTACAGGCCAGAAGAGTGACCACTCATGTGCTTCCTTCACACTTCGCCAGGTTTTCAAGCCAACTGCCAACAATGATGGGATCCCATCTTCATCAAATAAAATTTTGACAGCTAGGAATGAGCTAGGACCAAGTTCTTCTGCTGCAGAAAACAATGTTGGTGAAGAAGAAACCATTGATCCTCATGTTTCCCATGTACAGGGAATCCCTACTCCAGAAATTTATGAATCGCCAAAATTAACTGCAGTTCCTGTACGGAAGAAAGAGAACGTGAATATCCAGCTTCTAGATATCAATTTCCCTCCAAAGGTTTTGAAAGCTACAGTTTTACCCCAATCGGTGAAACAGCTGTCCTCTGTTTCTGGTGAGAACTGTGTGGGGGAATTGCCTCTGGAGAGACCATTCCAAGAAGAAGACCAAACCAATGATAGAAAACTGGCTCGCCTTGCTGCAGATGCTGAGATAGCCTCTACAGGGTCTGTAAATGGGGTCCAAAGTGAGGTCCACTCCAGTTGCTCCCCAATCAAACTTTCAGAAATGAATAATGGGTACAGCAGCGAGGGAGAGACTACTATGTACTCTGCAGAAACTGCAGAGAGCCGAAATTATGCGAGTCCCAGAGAAGAAAGGTCTAAGCAAGTTGGAAGGAGCCAGAGTTGTGTGAGTTACAATAGATGGGGAGTTGTCCACAGGAACCCAATGGCTCGCAGGGATATGCTTGAACAGCAGAGGAGCTTCATCCATGGCAGGAAGATGTATTCTCAAGGGGAAACTTCGCAGAGGAGTAACGTCTACTTCAGCCCAACTGTCTCCTCTATCATGAAGAAGCGGAACAACTCAGAGCAGCCAATCAGATCCCAGCTCCCAACCAGAACCCGTCAGCAAAGTGCGGTTCATTCCTCTCCTAGATGGATGTTTTGATTGATTTTTGACAAGTTTGATACCAAAAAAGAGAAGATCAACAGTGAATATAAATAGTTTACTTATGAGGTTTGAACTCAGGGTCCTTTACATTATCCATACTGTATCTAAGATGTTACCATGTTCAGACTAATATGAGATACTGAGATAAATAAGAAAAGGTTAACATGGTTGTAGTTAGTAGAAGTTTAGAACAGATTATTGAGATTTGAAAATTTCAAATTAAACAATGTCTAAGACTCTTAAGGTGTTGATGATCTTATTCTTCTCATTGCTTACTAACTACTACGCGTTATGGGCTGTATTTACAAGTTATGACAGTCATTATGGGTCAAGTTATATGGATTGTAGTTAATACACCAAAGGTGACTAACTCTCCTTCTAAAGTCAAGTAATCAAGTAATGAGAAATAAGTCTTCCATCCATATTTCTCCTCTCTAATACTTCAACACTACGAAATCATTGTTTTAGGAAAAAAGCAAAAACAAACGAATTAAATATGAAGTGACATCCCAAAGCACCAGTTGATGGTTATAGAAATTTGTTACGCATCTCTCTCTCCATCCAAACTAAATATGGGGAGACAGTTGGTACATGACTCTATCGTTATTTCTTCAAATTTCATCACTTCCCACTCCTCTCGGTTCCATCGACCAAACGCATACTCTGATGCAGAAGAAATTCTGTATTTGCTTCTAACAATATTAAGACGCAGATTTCTGGTGTTCTATCTTACACGCATTGTATTTCATGCTATCTCTCCAATCAATTCTAATGTGTATTCCCATGCGGATTCCTAGGCCTTGGCCAGCCCAAGCCTACAAGTGTATGGAACGTGGCCCTTCAAAGTTCACCGGCCACCATAACTCATGTTCAGTCAGTCACGTCCAAAGCAAGAGAGGACAGCTAGTGTGCGTATATATTTAGGTTCTTTAACTTCAATTTTGTACTGAAATTAGCAGATTTTGAGGATTTTGCAATATCCAGACAAAGTTTCTTAATAATATATGTATTAGTTGTTTACAGTATCTGGATGCCTTTCACTGTGTTGCTTCTGCAGATAGTTAATAATTTCTTGGTGCTCAGTAATATTTATTGTAGTGTTGGATTGATGGATTCCGTTTTGAACTTGACGCTTCAGATTTTGATTTTGTGATCTCATGAGGGAATTAAAACTGTAGGAGGTTGCATGTAATCATGCCAAAAGTCTAGGGTTCTCAACGGATGGATTTGCAACAACCTTCTCCATGAGAGAATTGCATCTTATTTGGGTAACCTCTCGCATGCACATTGAAATCTACAAATATCCAGCTTGGTGAGTTTTCATTTTCTTTATCTGGAAGCAGTAACTGCTTTAGCATGCATAGTTTCGCTAAAACTACTTCAAATGCGGCTCTGGTACAGGAATGATGCTGTTGAAATAGAAACATGGTACCAGGGTGAAGGAAGAATTGGAATCAGATGTGACTGGATCCTGAAGGACTATGCCACTGCTGAAATTATTGGAAGAGCTACAAGGTGCGTTTTGATCTTTTCGATACTTCTTATATTTGTAAACTGAAAGAATTATGGAAGATAAAGGAAGAGAGCATGCCCATTTGTATCAAGATGAGTTGGACACACGTATAGATTACAAGCAGACCGTTAGATTTTTGGCCATCGCACCTTTCAACTTAAACTTAGGATGCCAATTGGAATTGTTCTTCGAGTCCTCCCTCGTGCTAAAAATAACTAATAAACAGCATTATTTATCAAAACAAAAAAAAAGGATTGTTTTTTCTTTCTTCCACATTAGAGACCTGCAAATTTAAGCTTGTGTTTGTTCTTTTTCTGAACTAAGGTGCATTGTAAGAGTTGACAAATACGCGATTTGATTTCAGCAAGTGGGTGATGATGAACCAAGATACTAGGCGACTTCAGAAAGTTAGCGATGAGGTCCTGGAGGAGCATCTGGTTTTCTGTCCAAGAGAGCCCAGGTCGTAGTTTTTCTTTTCTCTAAGGCCTAGCTTGTAACATTCCTTTGCAAAAATGATCCACCTGGTGAAATGTACTACCAGGCTGCATTTAGAATTTGAGTTCTGCATTTTTCTTGTCAGATGCATCATCATCATCATCAAAGAGAAAATCTCTAATAATGTCATTTAAGTGGGGTTTGCTGCTGCTAAACTGTAGACGCCCCAAATTTTCACGCTCTCAGTGCAATGTCGATTTGACAGACAAATGGAAACTTTTGTAATTTGTGTTGCGGATTGTAGATTGGCATTTCCGGAGGGAAATAACCGCAGCTTGAGGAGAATCTTAAAGCTGGAAAATCCTGCTCAATATTCAAGACTAGGACTTATGGTAATGATCCTATAATTTACAATTAGGACTTGTGGATTGTGGTAATGATCCTATAATTTATCTCACCCCTGCAAAGTTGTTTCCTAGTACTAAGTGCCTTTTCCCTATTATTCAGGCTAGAAGAGCTGATCTGGACATGAATCAGCATGTCAATAATGTCACATCTATTGGATGGGTTCTGGAGGTTGGTTGATACCTGGCTTCCCTTCATTTTGTCTTAATGTCTTTTCATTCTCTTTTACCACCTTATCGATCGTTCCTCCTATTGATATGATTTTTTTAGAATCAATTCCCAGTTCATAATAGAAATCATCGAGTCGTAAGTTGTCTATTTTATTGTGTTATCATGACAGAGCATGCCTCAAGAAATCATTGACAGCCATGAATTGCGAGCGATCACCTTGGATTATAGAAGGGAATGCCAGCAGGATGACATAGTTGATTCCTTAACATGTGTGGAACCAGTTGAGGATAGTCTAGTGGTTTCCCAGCCTCGGAAAATAAACAATACTGCCTCTGAGAATCAAGAGTGTCTTCAGTTTATACATTTGCTGAGATTGTCAGGTGATGGAATTGAAATAAACCGAGGCCGGACTGAGTGGACAAAGAAACCTGCAAGATGAGGAAGAAACTTGAAGCATCCAAATAATATATAAGCTGGGGAGGTATTAAAAAAACATAATTAAGATTACAATATTTTTCATTGGTTTGCTGATTATTATCTATCTAAATGTATACTGGGGCATCCATGATTATTGATCAAGTGAGCTTATGAACATGAGCAGAAAGAAATATTGAGCGAGCTTTATGGATGTTGATGCATATTTGCATTGGCATTAAGGTTGTGCAATGTGACACATCTTCAAAGAGTAACGAGGATGATGTTGATTCATTGTTTTCGTAGTAGAAGAAGCGTCCTAGGATGAGGCGGAAGTCGGGACGGGTGGCCACGAAGCCCCATTTTTAACACGTTGCCTGATCAGAAAAGAAAATAAATAAATTAACTCAATAATACAATAATACTCACCCATTACAACTTAAAATAACAATAACTCATTTAAACTCTCTTTAATTATTATTTTTATGAGAGCTCCATTTTTTGAGTTTAAATTGTTTTTAAGACACACAGAGCTTCTCAAACCTTTCAAACATTCTCTCAAAAAAAAAAAAAAAAAAAAAGCTTTCAAACATTAACTAAGCCTCCGTTTGGGACAGAGTATAAGCTATACTCTGTCCCCATACTCTCAGACACTCTCAGTTTTTACGTTTTACGAGAGCTTATACTCTATCAACATACTCTGATTCAAACAGACCGTAAACTAAGTGAATGTCTGCTCTTTGAGCGGATTGTACATTTTAACCTTATTATTGAAATTGTTTTTTGGTGCTTGTAAATTAAAGTTAAGCATTTAATTTTTTTCAGAGATAGTGATAGTATTGTTGTTTTTAATTTTTAGAAACAACTTCTTCATAGGCTTATGTAATCGATACCAAACTTTTTGGGATAAAGGCTTAGATATTTTATTTGTGCTAGGCTTTGTTTTGGTTAGCAGTTTATACAGGCTGGTTTTATTTTCCCGTTATGTTATCACAGTATTCCTTTGTCATAAGCAAGACTATTAGTAAATGTATCGATGTATCACCCTCTTTTATATATATATAAAAAAAAACTTAGATCTTTTGGGATGAAGGCTTAGATGATAATGAAAAAAAATATTAATTTTTAAAGAATGAATTAACATATATTTTTATAAATTGACTTTTAAAAAGGTTGTATATTTCCAAATGTAAATCCTCTAGAACATGTTTTTTTTTTAATAATCATCTTTTTATAATAATTTTTTTTATTAGAATCGAACATGATATATTTTTAGCACTTGCATTTTAGTATGATATATATTTTTTATATTTTGAGGTTGTTGATCTTATTATTGTAACTGTTTTGTTTATAGGTCTTCATAGATGATGATATATATTCAATTTTTTATAATAATTAATAAATTTTTAAGTTTAAGTTTAGCTTTTGTATGATTTTAAGAAAAAGTCTTGTGTGTGTTTTTGTATTCAGCCTCGCTGTTCACCACTTCGAAAATAAATATTTTGTAAATGATGTCTTCTTGCAGTTTGGGCCAAAATTAATCTGCAAGACGTTTATGTTTTATGGCATGCATAGTAGTGCACTGTGGTATGAAATATTTCTATGTTTTCTCTACATTTGATAAAAGACATGACAACATAAACAAAACGATTGAATTGTTATTTGTAACATCTACAACCAGAGTTATCTCCATATCCTAGTTCTACTCGGCGGGATACTGAGATTGGCATGGGCTAGGGTGGTCATTGAGACTTGATTTTCAGTTCAATGTTTTGAGTGTAGAATATGGGTGCACGGGTAATTATTCAGTGGTCCAGGTGCATTTTCACATGGCACACCTGAGGATGTGGATGATATCCACATTGGAATCATGTCAATCAAAAAGTAAGAGAAATAACACATATTGATGTCAATCACATCATTGAATGTGTCACATGAGATATACACCCGGACCATTGAATAATTTCTCATTGGTGCACCTATGGGGCTTCCCAAGAGTCATGGTTGTTATAATTCTTAAAGTCATGGATGATGTATTCATTTGATTTAATGTATAATCCGATTTTGTGGCAATGGTGTTGAAACATTTAATTGCTCATTCGATTAGATACATTAGTCTATTGTATACGTTGCTTTTTAATCATAGTATTCATGGAAAGAGGTCCATTGAAAAACGTACACCTGCACTTATGGGGCTTCTCAAGAGTCATGACTGTTAAAATTCTTAAAGTTATGGATAATGTATTCATTTGGTTTAATGTATAAGCCGATTTTGTGGAGATGACGTTAAAACATTTCATTGCTCATTCAATCAGATGCATTAGTCTATTTGTATAATTACTTTTTAATCATAATATTTATTGGACGAGTTCCATTAAAAAAGGTATGCTATGGAGGGAGTAGAAGAAGTGAAGGAGAGTAGTATATATGCATGCATAATTTCACTTTATTTTAATAATTATTAAAACCTGATTATAATGCACATTTTATAAAACTAATTTAATACTCTTTCCGTCCCATTTTAATTGTTCCTTTCACTTTTTACACAGTTTAAGAAAATATTTAATTTCTTTTAATTTGATATTTATACCCTTATTTATAATATGCATGGTTATTGAATTAATTGTTAAGCTTTTTAAGTTAAGAGTAAATAAGGGTAAAATGATAAAAAATAACTTTTATTAATTAAAATGGACATATATTTTGGGATATCCCAAAATAAATAAAGAAATAAATGACAATTGAATGGGACTGAGGGAGTAATTATTTGAATCAGTGCGTGTGTTGTTTTTGAGTGCTGACATGACAATATAAAATAGCTTCTTTAACTCATTCCTTCAATTTTTCTAAAAGTTATAGTATCGCAAAAAAAAAAAAAAAAATTCTAAAAGTTATAGAAGATAACATTTAATATGCTGAATTACCCTCTTTCCCATCCATATATATTAGATTGGAAGAAATTCAAGAACCTGTCATATCCCGACCCTATTCTGGGGTAAAGGATAGAATGCAAGTTGCGGCGATCCTACCCTGGGCCAAGGGATAGAATGTAAGTTGCGAGTTATGTAGTCCAACAGTAAGGGAAATGGGGTTTTCACGCTGCCCATCAAAGAGCGGCCCACCAGCACTGAGCATCAAGGGCTTGTCACTGAAGCGACTCTAACCCGAGCATCAAAGCACGCTGACAGACACGTTACTACTCCCACGTAAGGGGCCATGCCCCCCAACTCACCGTGGAACTATATGCCCCAAGGGCTTGAAAGTGGGGATGACAGACTATGACAATTAAATCCAATAACCTACCACCAGACTCGACCCAGTGACCTCGACACCCAGGACACTAAGGTTTGGGACAAGACGGTGGTCACTGAGCCATTGGCCCAGTGGTTTCCCATCCATATATCTCTACCATATCAGCAATTTCCGGCCAATTATTAACACCCCAACGTCTAATGTTGAAAAATCTCTCTTCCTACAAAATTGGAAAATAAAAAAAAAATCTTCTGATCTCTAATTGAGTAATTCCTCAAAATTCGGTCATATTAATTACTTCTAGATGTTTTCGCCTACTTGATCCAACAATTAATGTTTGCCATTTTTTTTTAAGAAAAAGTCAATCTATAATAAAAATGGAAAACCTGACATAAAAAAACAAACACAATAATAATTGAATGTTAACTGACATCTCAACTTGCGCAACCACGTGTGATAGCTTAAGGTCCGTAAAAACGTTAAAAACCGTTGGACATGAGAGCGGGGCATTCTCGTTATTTCTTTGAAGGCTAGTGGCATATGTTATCTTCCTTCCCTTGCTCCTCGGTCCCATCGACGAAACTAAAGCTGTAGAAGACAGCCAGGCCAGTGGATCGTCCTTGCATAAACTCTCCGAGACACCGATTTCTGGTATTCCATCGAACACGCAGTTGGAAGACGAGTGTCTGAGATGTTGAAGATGGCATGCAATGTATCTGACCAAATCCAATCCCTAGCCCAATGCGGGTTCATGGGCCTCGGTCAGCCCAAGCCCATCCTCCACCCTCGCTCCCGCCGACGGAACGTGGTCGTGCACTGCGCCCCGGCCACCGTAAATCACATTCAACCTCAGGCATTGGTGTTGAAATCCGGGACGGTTCAGGTCGAGTCCGATTCGGGCACCTTGGCAGACCGGCTCCGCCTTGGAAGCTTGACCGAGGATGGATTGTCGTATAAGGAGAAATTCATTGTGAGGTGCTACGAGGTTGGGATAAACCGAACTGCCACTGTTGAGACCATTGCAAATCTCTTGCAGGTATGTTAAATCTACTTCACTTAAATACATGTCTCGTGTATTTATGTGATGTGATGCTTGAATTGTTGCTTAAGCACTTCCATTAGATTCTTGGGTTGCTGAATTTTTCTCGATTTACAATTGCTTTCATTCAATTCTGGGAAATGGCCTCTCCCACATATTCGGTAAAGTTTGCATACAGCTTGTTTGTTCCGGTTCCGGATCCCGCACACTCGGGATCATTGTGTGGTGGGTGTTGTTTACCTTTTACAATTGCTGTCAAAGTTTGCTTGATTGGTGGTTCTCTCTCTTTATCATTTCCATGATGTTACAAGTCCTTCTCAAATGGCTTAACAGAAAATTCAAAACTAAAATGAAGTGTGAGAAACTGTTGATTTCATGTGCTATTAGTCACTCTGTGTTGCTTAATGGTTTTACTGATTGCAATTAAATGAGCTTCTCTAAATCTGTATATGAAGATCTCGATTTTATGCATTATGGCATTAGTTTATTTCTGTATATGGATGGGGTTTACTGAATTTGCTTCTGCAGATAGTTACTAATTTCTCTGTTTTGAGATTGTTTAATTATTTGGTGACTGAGTTCCATTTTGATCTTAATTCTTCGAAATTTTATAGCATGGTCTCATTGGGGAATTCAAATTGTAGGAAGTTGGATGTAACCATGCCCAAAGTGTTGGGTTCTCAACAGACGGATTTGCAACAACCCCCACCATGAGAAAGTTGCATCTAATATGGGTCACTGCTCGTATGCACATTGAAATCTACAAATATCCTGCTTGGTGGGTTTTTTTTTTATGTTCTTCTTTATGAGTAGGTAGATATTAAGCTGCTTTTGAAGGATTTTTTTCCTTCTTAAATATTAAAATGTGGGTGTGGTACAGGAGTGATGTCGTTGAAATTGAAACGTGGTGCCAAAGTGAAGGGAGAATTGGAACTAGACGTGATTGGATTCTTAAGGACTTTTCCACTGGTGAAGTTATTGGCAGAGCTACAAGGTGCAATTTGATCCTTTGCTTATTGTCAGTGCAACTAATTAACTAGATTAAGTGGACATATGTTTAACTACAACATACTTAATTGGATTTTAGCCATTGTACCTTTAGAATGAATATTTAGTGTGTGATCTATTAGGATTGGTCAAATGCCAATCTTGAGTTGGTCAGGGTGGCACTCCCTTGGTGCCCAGCAATAAATTTCTTTATTCACTGTACAAGAAATTCCAGTTTTGGGCAATCCTATAATGTGTTGCATGACTTAGTTTAACTTGCACTTTTTCGGCTTTTCTGCCTTTCGATTCTATAACCATGAGTTTTCTGTAGCCGAAGGATTTATTATGCACAGTAAGGAATTGTCACCTGCACTGTGTGTGACATACGACAAGAATTGCGAAATTTGGCTTGGCCCTAGTAATTCGAAAGTTGAGATGATTCCTCTCTCCTTACCTATACCCATTAACTTCTGGCATTGTTGCCAAATTTTAAAGCATATTGTTCATAGAGTATGCAGTCTTGTGTAAGTATACGCACACATCTGTCATGGCTGTCCTGCTAGCTTTAGTACTTGATGTATTTTTTGTGTGTTATGGGTCCGGTTCCAATCCTTACTCTTGATTGCCTCTTTCTCAAATAGTATTGTGAGATAAAGCATTTCATGTTAATTTTATACCCCAATGTGATACTAAAGACAAAGCATATTTCAACACTCACAATCAGATGCTTATTGCAATAGTTTGTCATTTACATAGTAAATGTAGAAATCGTCCTTGTCTTCATATTTTCGTTTGAGCCAAGGTGTATACTAAGAGTTATGTACCATTTGATTTCAGTAAGTGGGTGATGATGAACCAAGATACTAGGCGGCTTCAGAAAGTCAGCGACGAGGTCAGGGATGAGTATTTGGTTTTCTGTCCCCGAGAACCCAGGTACCGCTTTTTTTTTTTTCTCTTGGCTTATCTTCTGACATTTTTAACTGAAAAATTAAAAAAAATTCTGGAATGTCGTGAAAATGATTGCAATATCGGAGCTTATTATGTTACTTGAGTCAGAGTGGGTTGTGTTTCAGCTAAATTCTAAGGGACATGGTTTTTTTTATTTTATATTTGATATAGAGCTGCCCTCATAATTTTTATTCTTGTGTCATTGCAGATTGTCATTTCCTGAAAAAAATAACCACAGCTTGAAGAAAATTTTGAAGCTAGAAGATCCTGCTCAGAATTCAAAACTAGGACTTGTGGTAGGGACCATGCAATTTATAAAAGATCAATCAAAATTCTTCATGGTTAATTTCGTTTTTTTCCCCTTCTAATTGTTCAGCCTAGAAGAGCTGATCTGGACATGAATCAGCACGTTAATAATGTCACGTACATTGGATGGGTTCTTGAGGTTGGTGAATGCTTTCCCTTGAATCTTCTATTACTGAATTTTTTATACTCTCTTTATTGCTTCTTGTTCTAGTCGAAAATCATTTCTACAGTGAGTTCATTCTCCCATGTTTCTGATCTGAAACTGGCTGATGTTGATAATATGCATTAAAACAGTCATACGAGTTTTTCGTTGTGTCGTGTTACAATGACAGAGCATACCTCAAGAAATCATCGACAGCCATGAATTGCAAGCAATAACATTGGACTATAGAAGGGAATGCCAGCAAGATGACATAGTTGATTCCCTAACAAGCGTGGAACCAGTTGAGGATACTCCAGCAGTTTCTGAGTTTAATCGAACAAATGGCGCTGCCTCTGTCACTGATGACGCCCAAGAGTGTCTTAAGTTTTTGCATTTGTTGAGATTGTCAGGTGATGGACCTGAAATAAACCGTGGCCGCACAGAGTGGCGAAGGAAGCCTGCAAGATGAGCTAGTGATTTGAGGCTTCCTTCGTTGTGCTTTCTCCACTTTTAGGGGTCCTGTTTCTTTTCAAAATCCGCTTGGATTTTTAGTAAATTTGATATATTAGGGTACAGCTTGCCTGGAGAAACTCTTAGACAGGGAGCTATGAGTATCTTTGAGACAATCTACTCAATACTTCATTAAATTTAAACAATCCATAGCTTCATCATCTCAGATTTCTTTGTGTGAACGGAACGATGCTTCACTTATGGTGCATTCATATATGCATATATATGGAGAAAAGACCCTTAATCAAGAAGCTTTTCCCTTGCATAAATTTGTGGCTTGAACCTTGCATGCTTAAGCTGCAATGGAGCAACTAGACCACTACACCAGAGTTGGCTCCCTGATTAAAAATAATTAAATGATAAAAACCAGGGCAAAAGGCTTTTATTACAATAAGCAGTGCAATATATGAGCTTAGATAACGATAAAATCATCGTGTTTTGAAGCATAGCCTCACATTCAATTGGCCGTTGGAAGGAACACTCTGATAAGTTCCTTCACAGTGACCTTTTTCCTACAAGTAGGGCATTTGGCCTGCTTTCCTATGGCCGTCTTAATACATGTTTTGCAGAAAATGTGACCACACTTTGTTGACATCTCCTCAACCAAGGAACCGAAGCAAATTGGACAACTGAATGTGGGCTCCTTTGGTGCTGGCGGTGGCTGCAGAGATGGTTCGGCCATATCTCCCTGCCATAACAGTTTTAACGGGTCAGATCTTCAAAATCAGGCCCACATACATATATATAACAAGGCATATGACACTAGCTTGCTAGTTACAGTATTACCCGCAGATCTATCTATTAGTCCACAGAAGACATTTTAAAATCCAGTTGAGGGCACAAAACCTAAAGATGTATCCAAAGGCCAAAAACAGGCATGATATGAGCATACCTTACCCCCACATATAACATGCCCACATATAACATGTAGAGGGGCTGTTCACAGAAATTGAACCTGTGACTTCTAGGTTGCACATCTACAACTCTACCACTAGGTCACATGTTTGTCGGCCTAAAAGCAAAAGCACTAGATTTGTTTGATGCAGTTGAAAATCAATGCACAAGTCATTATATGCAGCAGATTACTCAATCAAATCTGGGCATCGTCAACTCAATCAAAAGTGGCATGATAATATGAAAGAAGTCCCAAAATGAGTTGCACCATCTGCGAGCCTAAACTGGCATAAAATATAAAACCGTATGGCATTTCTACATAAAAAAATAATGTGTTTGCCTGTATGCACACCCAAATGTTATACCGTACATAATAATAGGCCGGCAACATTTAACATAGCAAATTACCTAAAATTTCAAACCATGAGAAATTACCTTAGATTTGCTACTGGTTCCATAATTTATGTAAAGCTCACAATGGAAGTTTGTCTGATTTTGTGGAGCCTTAGTGCGCTTGACGCGAGTATCAGCCACATAAGTTGTTTGCCCTTCAATTAAGAGAGAGGATAAAGAAAGATGTAAATCATACAAATAACTTGACTGGATAATAAGCATATAACCAAGAAAGTAAACATAATAATCAGTGTTTTAAAAGGCGATCGGGGAGTACGCCCTGAGGCACGCCCTCAGGCGCGCCCCGAGGCGAGGCGGTGGGAGGAAGCACTGAGGCTTCCGCCCCGTCAGGTGTCACAAGAGGCTTCCGCCTCTGTAAGCCTTTCGCCTCTGTTACAGAGGCGAAAGCGAGGCAGAAGACGTAGTCTTTTTTAAAAAAAAAAAAAATACAAAACCCAAAACGACGTCGTTTTGGGTTTTGTTTAATTTTTTTTAAAGAGTTTACCCAAAACGACGTTGTTTTGGGTAAACAGTTCAATACCCAGCAAAACCTGCGTTCTTTCTTCTTCGTATAACGTGGTCTCTCTGCTGCGTGTCGTCTCACTGTCTGCTGTGTTCAAAATCGAGCCGTATCTGCTGTGTTCAAAATCGTGCCTTCTCACTTGGATTTTCCAGCTTATCCAGCAGAAAAAACAACGAAGAGAAGGTAGGTTATGTCTTGAATTTTTGATTCAATTCGAGGCTTACGCCTCGCCTCAAAGAAGGTGAGCGCCTCAATTCCCGAACCCGCCTTTTAAAACATTGATAATAATATGTGAAATGAAAATTATGAATATTGTTCTCCAGGCAACACAAACAGCACAAGGTACTTGCTATTCGCCAGTAACAATTGGAATCATATTTGTTCTCCTACCTTGGGTGAAACATTAAGGAACCAATCTAACCCAACCTCACACCCCCCACCCTCCAAGAAAAAAAACATTGCATTGAAAATGAAAAATAAACGACAATACACCAAAACAAATATAAGAACTGACATAAAAAATGAAAGATGAGGAATGGCTTAACTAACCTGAATCTACATCAAGTACAACCCTTCTGCGATTCCTTCTGGAATTTTTTGTGGCCTACAATAAAATGATAGCACAATTAGTAATGTTTCAAATCCTTGCACGTGGTGTAGGCTTTCCTTCACTCCTTCCATGATTCCTTCAAAACACAAATCAATGGATATAGAGTACAACAAAAAAATTGGATATGAAACTAGAGACTGTACTTCTGCAAAAGCCCCGGGAGAAGATACAATAACGTCATCGTCAATTGCATCAACATCAATCCTAGCAGGTGGTATAGGCTGTCCTTGTCTTGTTTGTGCTGGCTGAGCTTCAACCTGAGATGATGTACCTTCGTGATCCCTGTTTTCACTTGGTGCCACGTTTAAGTCCAAAGGCGTCTTCCTCCTTCGGTAACCTCTTAAAAGAGGTGCCCTCACCCCTTCAGCATTCATGTTCTTTCCCAGATGTGTGCTTCCCCTCCAAGTCTTGAGACTTTAACAAATCCACAAGACTTTAAAAAGTACATCCAGTTAAACTCACATCAATATTTAGTAGTAACAATTAATTTCATCACAAACATTTGAATTTTTTTTTTCATTTCAAAGAAAATATTAAAGACAAGGAACAAAAAACCATAACAAAATTATAATATGGAAGATAAAAATGGTGGTCACCACCTCACAAAAAAAAGGGAAGAAAACTACTATTCAGGGAAATTAGCGTACATCGCTCTTTCAATCTTTTGCAAGAAACCAAAAGAAGTTCAAAACAAGTATCAAAACATTTCGACACGCACAAAATTATAAAATATAGTGAAAACAATAAGCATTATAGTTGGTACATCAAGTCGATACTCTTTTACCCATATCTGCATTGCACCAGTATAATCATCAAGCTTGAAGCTTTATTTCACAAACTAGTAAAGCATCCAAGAATATATGCCCAATACAGAAAACTGACTATCTATAAAGATCACAATTTTAATGCATATAGATAAGCACCACAATGATAACATGCTTTAAACCGGAGGAAAAAAAAGGACACATTCTAGATGAAACCCAATGAAGTACTAAACTTTTCCAGTTTGATTCACCGATCTAACAATACAGTCCCCTTATCATCACAATTGCAATACTTTTAAAACCAAACAAACAAAAAAACCTAAAAATGGTTACAATCAGAGCTCCCAAACCTAAACTACCCGAACTACCAAATAATCTCGTTCCTGCAAAAGTACAAACTAAAACAATGCCAAATTGCCAATATTCTTTTATCATCGACTAACATCAACATGAATATAAAAAAAAATGGAACAAATTGGAGAAAAAAAAAGATTAATCAAATCATAAAGTCATAAAAAATAGCCTAAAGAACACAAACAAGAGAGCTGATTTACATAAATCATATAAAACCGTTACCGTTAATCCGAAGTCTTCAACAAGCAAATCTATTCAATAATCGATCGTTTCTGAGAAAACACCCAAACACGAGAGAGTAAAGGACTTTTGAAAGTCTTCCCGGTCTAGGGTTTTCAAAAGTAGAATGATTGAAGGAACTGCGACGAAATCAAAAGCAAATTTCCATACGGCCTTTTAGATGTCTACGTGTTACATATCAAATTCGCACGTGCTAAAATTTGTCTCCGCCAATTAATATTGTCGTTTTAAACGATAGATTTGGGATTCAAATCTTCGGATTATTACAATCAATTTTTTATATTCGATTTATTTTCTCATTTCACATTTCAGACTTCTAATGTCAAAAATATTCGTATTGATATGACAAAATTGATCCACCAAATGAGATTGCGACACGTGTAATCTCAGACGGCTTTAGAGGCTTTTCGCTGGACCGATCGATATGAAGTAATCTTGTTGTTCGGTTCAGTCGGTCGGACCACCTTGGGTCAACTCCGCAATGGGTCCTTTGAGACCTCTTGTTGGTTCGGTCGGTCATGCTCTACAGATCGATTCGGCTATGCTCTACAGATCGGTTCGGCTACTAGTTCTTACTTGTTTTCTCTTGTTTTCAGGCATATAGGTCGATCGGTCAGCCTGATCTTGAACAGACTGGTTGGTCAATCGACCAATGTCGGATCCTAATTAGATCCATCACTCCATTTAGGAGTCCTATTCCCATAATAAGGAGTAGAGATCCAAAAGGATTACGACTCTGATAAAGATACTCGGATAAGGAAGAAAAGAGTTTCATTCATAGTTTAGATCTCTATAAAAAGAGCCCTCATGCACCAAGTGAAGATCTACATCAGAACTGACATTACTATTGCTTAAGTTGAGAGAGCTCTCAGAGATCGAGCCCTCGAGCATCGGAGCGGGCCCCCTTAACTAATTTGGAAATCCTCTTAGTTTACCTTTGTTTGTTGTGTCCAGCTCAAAAATTTGAGGCCTGATCGAACTGATTAGTGTCCAGCTAGGACAAACAGTTTTTGACATCATCACTTATCTATTATATATTGCATTGCCATTAATTCACGAGATGAAAATGTTATAGCCTTGTAGGTATTTTTATGAAGAAAATAACACACGTCTATGGAACGGATTCATTATACATATATATTCAAAATTTGATTTTAATTTACTCATTTTTACACTTATTACTAGATTTTCACAAATTACAATTGATTGATATGAGAAAAGGGTTAGAGATTCTATGCTCCAATGAGTAACTATAGATAGATACACTACTTTGTACTTTGTGGACTCTTGCAGGCCGGAGCCTCTTCACTCTTCAGGCTAAAGTTTACATTAAAATATAATTACCCAAAAGAGATTATCGCTAAAGCTTATATTAAGAATTACATGCATGAGAGTTTAAAAAATACAACAGAAAGGGACAAAGGGTCACGAAGGAAAACACAGAATATTTGGTTTGGATATCAATCACATACTGCAAGAGATATTGTAATTTCAATATTCTGTACAAAAGCTTGACAGCTAAAAAAGGGGAGTAGGGGATCAAAAATCCATTATGAATAAAAAACACAAACCTGCAACACAAATTCTCAGAATTCACCTTTGACATATATATACAAACAGACAAACACACATTCAAGACCATGATAAATAAATGCCAATCCTTTAAACTTCTTCCTGTCTTACAAATTACCATCAGAATCTTTAGAGAAACACAGAATCACCTTTGATGATGCAGAATCTGGGCCGTGGGCCCAGCCTCGTACACATCATTGGGAGGTCCTCCGTGGCCCCCGCCGCACGTTGGAGAATCCCTGGGCGACGTGAGAGTCGAACCCATGACCTCGTGTGAACGGACGAGAGACACTACCACCAAGCTTGTCCTTGATCATGAGGTCCAGGGTTCAAACCTTGCCCCATACGAGAGGCGGCATGTCCATGGAGGTCTTAAACTGGGTTGGGCCAAAAAGGTTTGCTTGCTATAGCAGGCCTCCAACCCAAAAGGCGCCTTTTATGATGATGCAGAATCTGGGCCGCGGGCCCAGCCTCGTACACATCATTGGGAGGTCCTCCGTGGCCCCCGCCGCACGTTGGAGAATCCCTGGGCGACGTGAGAGTCGAACCCATGACCTCGTGTGGACGGAAGTGTCTCTCGTCTGTCCACACGAGGTCATGGGTTCGACTCTCACGTCGCCCAGGGATTCTCCAACGTGCGGCGGGGGCCACGGAGGACCTCCCAATGATGTGTACGAGGCTGGGCCCACGGCCCAGATTCTGCATCATCAACCTTGATAAAAAGAGAGTGCTTGTCGAACAACACAGCAGAGAATCAGTTTGCTGAGCAAAAAAATTTGGTATGTACGTGATTCATGTGAGAAGAAAAAAACACTGGATTCAATCATATTAAACTTCGAACAACATGGTCTTCAATGGACCACCTAGGCACCTACTGTAGTGGCAATCAAATTGCTACAAGAAACAAATAGCAAAGTAGGAAGGTCAAAAGGACTGTCGGAAAATCAGAAGATTCAATACAGACCTCACTCTCCTGTTTTACTTCCCTTGTAAAAGTAATATAAATGAAATGTTTCATAGTTTCACTTGTAAAGCAAGAATTTGAAACATGAACAGGTAATTCAGGTTCATCAAATGTTAGATAACAGAAGTCAAATGTTAGATGACAGCAACCATTCCCAGATGTTAGCCTGTTATATAATAAATGGCTCTCAGTTAATCATGTGAGCAATTTTTGTGGGGTTAGGCAAGTCTTGTGCATGGAAGTTGTTTACCTTTTACACATAATTATATCATACCAAAAGTCAGTTATCAGTTAGTCACATCCCACCATAAGCAAACCATTCCAGCTGGTATACCTTAAGACCTATGCTAATCTCCCTACTCAATTTCATAGAAGATGCTAGTAAGTGAGCATTCTTTCTCTCAAGTTCTGACAGAATGAAGAAAACTAACATTTCATCAGCCACAGATAATCATAAATCAAATCTAATGACAACAGAAAGAGAAGAACTGTAGCATTATGTATACAGATTCAAAAGTCTTTTCATCCATGATCCTACTTTGAAAACAATGCAGCAAGCACCATTCCTTTCAAAATCAAAACATTTCAAATACTTACCCTTAATTGTTGTGATATACAGGAATTTCTTGGATATGATTCAAGAATGTTCAATATCTACAGAAGTAAGAAAAGCATAGACTTGAAGAGACAATCATCCTTGATTGAATAAAATTGACTATGATTTTTTTACTTATTGAAGTTGCAAGCATGCTGGGAAAAGCAAAGGAGGACAATAACACATCAAAGTTGAAAAGGGATCAATCAGGATATTTTACACGTTCTATATCACAGTTTCTCAGTTAATCTGATCATAAAAGAATTAATTGCACCTGCATCCAGAATAATCCAAGAAGATTCAAACAGTTCATGGAAGTATTCAACTCCAATTTCGTCAGCAGCACTTCTGAATGCAATGCCAAAAGCATTCCCTTGAACTGCCCCAAGCCGTGGCTTCCCACACACCCCAACAATCAGAAATTTATGTGGTTCTTGTGACAAACAAGCACAGAGCAAAGGCTTCATTCTAGCTCCCTTCTCCTTCAAGGCATCCATTAAAAAATAGCAGAATTTAGTCAAAGCCTGCGGATAACCCAACATTTTTGTATCGATTGAATCTTCAAGCTTGACCCACCTGAACTTTCTTCCACTCCTGATGGAACCACTCTTCATAATTGCTGCACTTCCTTGTCTAAGAATTGCTCTCTGTATTTTGATTGCCTGCTGCATTCCAGCTTTCAACTTATCAAGATTGCTCAATGACAACGCATCATAGGCCTCCCCAAACTGCTTCGAAGCACACGAGCCATCAGAGTTTACAAAAGATTCAAGAAGTGCAGTAACTCCGTGTACAACATCTGCAGCAGAGACTCTTGAGCTATACCCATGTAACCTCAAGAAACTCCTGTAGTAAAAATCAGTAAGTCCATATTCTGGTAGATACCGTTCAAACTCATCTTTCATCTTTCGTTTCACATCAAGATTCATGTACTGAAACTTTTGCTGGCAATCCACAAGAGCGAATCCCATTCGAGCAAGAAGAAGCTTGAGCTTTTTCAGTCCATTGTCACTCCAGGTCTTCAATTTTGTGGCAATATATGAGGAACATAACATTGAGTCAAACAAATTCCACTCCTGTAACAGCATAAGCCTCGGTTCGTCTTCATAAGCAATCCTAGAAGAATCAGGGGCTCGAATCTTAGTTCCATCCTTCAAGGTCACAGAGGTAACTGCATCTAAATTACCAGAACTATTAATGTGTTGCTCAAGTTCCATAACCCCTGCTTGGTACCTCTCATCGGTCAACCTTTCATGAACAAATTGATCTGTCAGTGAAACACAAGCCAACCAAAGCAACTCATTTGTGTTTTTCCTCAAAGAATGTGATAATTCATACATCAAACACCCTGATGGCTTCCCATGAAACGTACCCATGAAATAATATTTCTTTTTCAATTTTCGGTAAAGCTTAACTGGGTCCTCTTCACTCTCGGAACTAACCCTTCTTCGTTTCCTGCTCGAGCCATCTCTATTGTCCTCCCCTTCACTCTCACTATCCTCTTCTTCTTCACTCTCCGAATTCTCATCAACTTCATCATCGCTATTCAAATCAGTCACATTTGCTAAAGCCGAAACATCAAAATCATAGGCCAAATCAGCCTGCTGCTCATCATCCCTCGTATAAAGCAAAATTACACGATCATTTTGCTCACTCAGATTATGCAAATGAATTGGTCGGTGACTGTCAACAACAAAAACACGAGCCTGGGAGCCTAAATTTAGTACCCTCTGTAAGTCCCGATGACTGCCCCAATTTATCAAGAGAATTGAAATGGGCTTATCAGACGGAGAACATAAATCTGAACCTGCATACTTGTGGATTTCTTGAAAGGAGGAAACAGGATAGCAAGAGTAGCGAACTGAATCTGACTCGAGGACATGGAGAATGATTTTTAGGGCACAGAGGGAGTCCGCATCAGATGTTGACGGAAATATGAGCAAAGGAGAGAGAGACGAAGCGGTAGCAGACTCACGGAGACGGTCATAGAATGACTCAACCTTCTCCTCCCTCACCATGACAACTAGAATCAGTATACAAGGCAAAATTGGTGTTCCTTTTAAACTCCTCGGAACAAATAGTACTGAAAATTCGAATATTCTGAACTACTATGACGATTTATTACAGAAATAATAAAAATTAGTTAGTAGACATTTGGGGAAATTGTTAGAATTCATATACGCCAAAAATTGGGAAATTTATGAACTCAATTTCGTTATTCGACAAAGAGTGATGAAATGAACATTCATTCGGTAACAATTCACGAAGCCTTCTAATCCTCAACACAAACCAGGGCAACACAGAGAGAGAAGCAAAGCTAGAAAGGAAGTGTGGATTGACAGTACCTGAAATTCGTTGAGAACCCAATCAACTCGAGGAATCCCTAAACCCTTGCGACTACCAGATCTGAGGAATAGAGAGAGGGAGAAAGCGAAGGTTCGGGAGGGAAGAATCGAGCGTTTTAAGTTAGATTTCAAATTCAACGTCGCTATGAAATTTAAAAAGTTTTTATTCGGAACCGCCAAGATTTGGCGCTCGCTTTAGATTCAGATATTCATATTCAGATAAAGGTAGGAATATCATGAGGACGCTCTCAGATTCAGTAAATTGAGCGCATATAATAAATTAATAATTACAAGGTCTAGCATTTGCTGTGATATCCTTAACGAATGTGGCCCACTTTTTTCTTGGACATGTGACGCATAGTAACTTTGGATGGCAAAAATTCGGATTCGTTCGGACATAATAAGTTAGTTTACAAAATATTTGTATATTTCCATTCGAATTTATTTAAATTTTTAAATTTATTTAATTGATTTATAACTAAATTTATTTTAATTCGAACAAGTAAAGCGGATAGTAATTTAATTCGGGTTAGAGTCTAAAAAATTAAATTAGACAAGATTTTTGTATTTGAATTCAAATCCGATTTTAAACGGACAGAATCTTTGAATTTGAATATGTATTTTTTGACAAAAAACTTTATATTAAGTTAGCTTATATTCTGTCACCCATATTCTCAGACACTCTCAGCTTTTACGTTTTACGAGAGCTTATACTCTATTAGACATACTCTAATCCAAACGTGTGTATAATAAATCAATCATGATATAATTTTGCCACCACTATCACAATAAACATGTGGCCCACTTGTATGGTTTTCCTAAAAACAAAAGCTACAATAACTTCCACGAAAATTATATATATTTTTGTGTTTTTTCAAACCAATAATGATACACCATAAGTCTAGTTATAAACTTGGGTATTTAGGCTTTGCATACAATTTTTTTTTTCACTCGATGACATGATAAATTTGGTCAAAAATCTATATGTGGCCAATGGCTAAAACGTATCGCTCTTAGTGAAAATCGGAATCAAAATCTTCCAAATTTATACATTTTTGTCCCATGAAGATTCAACAATTGTACTATCAATCAAGTGGTTATATATTTTTGTGTGGCCAAAAAACACTGGAGCTCATTTGCTCCAGGCTTGGAGAGGTACCATAGGATGCAGCTGCATCTCCGGTATTGTTGAGTCATGAGTGACAATACAAAGGCATTTGCTTTTGCAATGAAAAGATTAAGAGGGAGAGTAAAGTTCCACTTCATCTGTATTATCGTTTGGGTATGAAAAATCCCAACAGTTTTCCACAAACTAAATTCATTTCAAATGGTTAAAGACCCAGATGATTTTTAGCAGCTCCTGCTCACATTATCAGATCCAATTCAAAGCAGAAAAGACTAAACTAAAACATAAAATCATATATCGGGAAGAGAGCATCTTTGCGTTCCAGGATTAAATTAATACAAGAGAGTAAACAAAAGTACTGAAGGAATGACAAAAGGAATGGATTTGTAGCTGATACTTTTCCAGCAAAGATAATAACAAAACCCAACATGATAAATAGTACATTACACAGGACCATCTAAGACACAAATCTTGATGAATACAGATGAAGAATACCCAATTGTCCCATAAGACATACTGTCTTTATAATCCGAAATAGCACACTGAACAGAAAGACAATGAATGCATTGCAAATAAATCACTTCCCTTCAATAGAGCCCGACGTGTATTTACAAATTCCAGAAATATCATCTACATTTGTAGAACTCATTTTCTGCCCCATGGAAAACAGCAACTCTGAAATATTGAAGACATATATTTATATATTAGGGGTCATCAGATATACAGATATGTGGAATGTGGATACAAAGAGCTCATGAAAGTTATATTGTGTACTGAAGAAAAACAAGTTGCTAACATACTTTAGTACTACTGTTATTGGCAGTTTGCCTACGATAGTAGTCATGAGATGATTCAGTTTGAATGCGTGGCACCCGTTCTGTCTGCCTTTCCTCTCGCACTTTATTGAAAATGTGCGTATAACCATCGGCTGATTCAGGGTTATTCTCATCCCAATCTCCAAATTTCGGTACAGCAGCACTTTTGTCGGGCTGCATATCAAAAACAAAAACCAAAGGTCGGATCAAATATTTGAAAGAATAAATGCATAGATTTGTCCACGAAAGGAACACCCCAAACCCAAGGAAGAGGCACAAAGTAAGGGCCATAACCCATAAGACTCTCCAGGTGAGAATTCTAATGTTTTAAGCTACCAAGACAAAATGACAGGGAAGAAGAGATGAACTTTACACTTTCATCACCAGCAGCGCTTGGTCTTGTTCGTGCCCTTCCAGGAGTGCCATGGCTACTCTCATATGAACCCTTTCCTTCCCAAGCAGGAGAAGGAGCCCTGACGCCTCTTCCATTTCTTGCTTGGTGATGCAGTGGTGACTGCTCAACGCTGTTTTCAGAACCAACATTTCTTGTAGGTCGTTTATTGGTTTCACCAGAGCTTACTCCACGGCCTCCATAACGAGGAGCTGACTCACTAGCTCTGCGATTTACTTGTTCATTACGTGCTGGAGAATCACTGAACTGTTTGAGATCACTATCTTCCTTGCTTCTTCGACGTTCACGGGTTCGTCCACCTGCTCCCTGTGATATTGGGTTCTCTGGTGCAGCATTCATTTTCAAGGGAGGAGCTTTTGCAGCTACATAATCGGAAAGTATGTCCGGGTTCTCTTCAGGGTCATTTGGATTAATTGCCCTCCCTTCAGTTCGCCCTTTCCGCGCCTTATCAAAATACACTGTGTAAGGAACATTCCCTTCAGCTTCCCAATTGCCAAACTTTGGCACATGTGAACGTTGCTGCCACAGTGAAATTAGGTTATATCACTATAATGCACTTATGATCAATCCACGTTACACAAAATTTATCTACTAGTCCTGCATCTATGAATGATGAATATATATTGTATTATGATCAGTATTTCTTTAAGAGTGAATATTATTAATCATTGTGAATCCTCTATAAGAACAAGGCTAGCAATCAGGTGAGTCATGTGATGATACCAGGAATGAAAAGAACCATATCTTCAAATTTGACACAGTGAGATGTGTAATAGAGGCAAAGATCTTGGTACTCTTTATTTCAAAACAAGAAGCATGATGACTTAGTCATCATTGATCAGACGTCTTATTCTCTACATGAAAGTGCTTAGCACCTAGAGTGTGCATCACTCAAAAAGTCACAAATAAGGACAAGGAGACTCGTGTGGTAAGACCCGCTATTCCTCACATGTTGAAAAGACTGAGGAACAAAACCCTTTGGCTTCAAAAAATCATTTTGACTTTATGAAACAACTTAACCTAATAACAAAAGGAAACTCGTCCTTAAAACAAGTACACATTAAGGCAGTAATTTGACTGAGTGTAGTTGATGGATAGATCCTATTCCCTTAAACAACGTCATGCTTCGTAAGAGATTCGTAGCTCAATCTTGACCGTGCAATCTTTTATTGCATTGGGCCCTTAATTAGACAACATTCAGTTAACTTAAGTCATCTAGATTGTCCATTTTTATCCTTCCAGTGAAAAACAACTGCTGTATTTCTCACATTCACAGTCCTACATCACTAAGTGAATAAATGCAACTCATGAATTAGCCAAATGGATATCACAAAGGGCTAAAGGGTCTAAGATCACAAAGAAGGCTACATATTTTAGCACCCTAACATTAAAAGAGTGTTTCTAAGTTGACAGAAAGACAGTAATCAATTAGAAGTCAGGAAAACAGAGATTATGTATCATTTCCCTGAATGGCTGAATCTACTATTTTCAGTTACAATCTAATTGTACTGGCTCATGTATAAACTCCCAAAACCAGAAAAAGAAATGCAAGAAGCTTTCAGTTGCCAACCTTCAATTGAGTCCAAGTAGCAACACAAGCATTTCATTTAACAAATTATGAAATTGGCAACATTTAATTTGGTCAATTTAAACCCCACAACGCCTCCCAGGGGGAGGGGGAGGGGGAGCATGGGGAAATTTATCCAAGATTCAGGCCCACCTTCATCAAGAAAGGACACTCAACGACATGCTTTAGTTAACTATATTTAAGGCCAAATACCGTGCCTCAAAAGAACTAACATCCACAAACAACAGAGGAATTTTTAGACCATGCCACCTTGAACCAATAAATGGATAACTGCGGCAACGCAAAGGTTTTATATCACAGAAGAACACAAGACTTATTTATTCAGGGAGCAAAACCTTTGCCTGCTATAGATGGAATACAATCTTAAATCATTAGGTGTAAACTGTTAAGGGAAGTGATTGGAATGTAACTGCTACTGAAGATGCGTGGAACGAGTACGACACAGCTTCAGTACATAAACTGAACATAATATGTTTCCCCCTACCATAGGTAGGCCGGAAAGGAAGGGGAAATCCCAACTCGACACGTCGATACAGTGGAATAGAATATTTTTTCCTACCTTGGAAATCATAGAATTTGTTTATTACAGTGTATTATTCATTCAATGAACCAAAAGACAATCAAACTGTAGAAATTAAGTTCAAACACCAAGTTTGTTCTTCAAACCAATCATGTTTAACCCCAATACTAGTTTCTCTACAAAATGTTGTCAAACAATTTTCATTTCCAAACTCTCGACACAGAGCACTATAGTGTGAGTAAAAAGAATATGCTTCATTTCTTTACCATATACAATCAGAATATATACAAACTAACACCAATGGGCAAAAACCCCATTTTCACAAAACAGTTGGAGAGCTCATTGTGTAAGTGCAAGTACCTTTTGTGAATCTCAGTAACTAAAAGCCGTATAATATTCAACTAAATGCAACCAGGTTATGAAAGATGCCAACAATTTAACAGAGAAAAATTACAATATATAAGGAAAGTTTCTTTCCATGTATGCAATGTTGCACCCT
Organism: Euonymus europaeus; assembly: GCA_963580455.1. Taxonomy (NCBI): domain Eukaryota; kingdom Viridiplantae; phylum Streptophyta; class Magnoliopsida; order Celastrales; family Celastraceae; genus Euonymus; species Euonymus europaeus. Next base: position 4,535,972 of record OY756964.1, read on the forward strand.
GTTTAAATTGTCTATTCGGCATTCCCTCCCAGAAACTCTTCAAGCAATCGTATTGTGTGCATAAATCAATTTTACTTTTTTCTTTTACAAATATCACTTGAGTAGCAGTCTTCTATTTATTCATCGCCATAATGATATAATTCGAAGGTTCACATAACCCACCCAATTAAAAAAAAAAAACCTTGATCTGATAAACAGGACCCAGATAAAAAAAAACTCAATTATGCTAAAGAATTTCAGCTTGCCAACTAAAACAATAGAGATAGTATAAATCGAAATCGGAATACAATAAATCCATGCTTAAAATTCTTTAATCCATGACGCCTATGAACAGAAATTCAACCTTCAAAAAGACAAAACAACATTACTCTCATGTAGTCGCAGAATTAAAAGAAAGCTCAATCGAATCAATTATAAGAAAGAAAACAATTGAAACGAACTTGAGAACACAAATTTTCAAAAAAAAATAAAAAGAGGAAGGGATATTAGCCATTAGGAACTCACTGCCATTTCTCTCTCCAGAAAAGCAAAAATTGGAAACCCGGAAACAGCAGGAAACAACCCTTTAGCTCTGAACACGAATAGCTCCACAAAACCCTTCGACAACCCAGCAAGCGAGGAAATAGAGAGAGAGAGGGAGGGAGAGTCTAGGAAGAGAGTCTATTGACAGAGAGAGGGAGAGATGAACAGACGTTTATCAACGACTGACTGGCGCCACCGGCCACGTTTGACCATTCTTCACACCCTCCAAAGAAATTCCAAAAACCAATCTCTGTTTCACTTCACCTTTTCAACTATCAGACCAACACAACTCACCCTATATAATTTATTTATTTTTCATCCCTTTTTGTGTTTTGTTTTTGCTTATGTGAAATACAGCTGCCAGACGTCACGCATATATGGGTCGCAAGGCAGGTTTGGTCTTTATCATCAGCGGTGAATTGACTTGTCCATGTGCGAACAGGTCCAGCTCATCTTCAAAATACATTTATTTCAGTGTTTCTGTTCTGTCTTGACACCGTCAACTCGCATGACCATTTTTGTAGTTCAGCTGTAAGGAGATTAGGCCTAATTATACTCTCATAATTTACGTTCAATAGATACATCATATTCGATACATTTATTTTATTATTAAATAATTTTACATAACCTTAATAATAAATTAGTAACTTATATGTTATCATAAATTTATGCTATACTAAACACCACGCAACTTATTTAACAACAGTTTATATGCTACTATTAAAACTTACATTCTAATGGTCACAGATATCCAATGCCACTCGCCCACGGACTGTCATCTCCTATCCTGTGATCAACACCATGCCAATATTTCCTAGTGTAAACTAATTTTATGGGAATTTCCTTTTAATTGGTGTGATGAATTGAAAGTGTTCCACATTTATATTAGTTTATTAAGAAATCTGTCCCTACACATTCATTTGAAATGATTTTTTTTAAGTCTAGGTATAATTAAATGAGACAATCTAATAAAAATAAATACGTACCGACAATATTTTGAATGTGATTATGCACAAAATTTATAATATAATATCAAATATATATATATATTAATTTATTGGATTAACATAATTTAATTCACAAATACAGAAGAGTATTCAGTTCAACCCACGCCACTTTCTTTTTATAATAAATGTTGGAGTCGGGGCACGGAGGCGTAGGTGTACAGTGGGGCAAGTTGCGATTGTGGTCTTTGTCAAAGAAGCCGGCCAGTGGTTTTTCCAGGTTGACATTCCGCTCACTTCTCCCCCGCACACATTCTCAAATGTCAATATTTCTTGCAACTTGTATGTAAAAATTATAATACTAACACATGCCATAATAATAATAATAATCTATCAATGATTCTCACAAATTTCTAGATTCTCTATGATGAATTAATTATAACTTTATCATATAATTATGACTTTTTTCTATTGACTATTTTTGATGGATTTTTTTTATTTTTACTTTTTTTAAAAAAGACGATGAGAAATAGGTAAACGGCGCCGTTTAAAGTCGGTTGACATGTATTAATCAATCATTCAATTGCAATTAGTGAGGACCGTTTCAAGTCTTTCAACATCAAATCCAGTTAAGACCCAGCCCGACTTGGCTGGTGGGTTGGTTGTTTGGTCCAGTACAATAAAACCCAATGGGCCAGGTTAGGTTACCGGTGACTACAGAGTTGTCGTCTCAATCAATAAAGCAATCCCGTGCCGCTGTATGGGAAGACTCTGGTTGTTCACCTGCTCTGTTCGTAGAGAACGATGAAGCTGTTAACACACAACATGCTCACATCGACTGTTAAGGGAGTCGTCAATGGCTTTCCTCTCCGTATCGAGGTGGAGAAAACGGTGGAGAAGCAAGTCGATTTCAGTGCTGACTTCCTCAGGAACTTGTTCTACAAGGTCGACTGGAAGGCTCTCGTTGAAGCGGCGCGGACCATGGGATACTCAGAGCTACCGGAAGAGGCCCCTGAATCGACCGTGCTTGAGTCTGAAGATTTCTTGAAGAAATTTCATCATGCCTTATTGGAGCTCCATCTCGAAGAGGGCAATCTGGTCTGTCCCGAAACAGGTCGTAAGTTTCCTGTTAATAAGGGAATTCCCAATATGCTGCTTCATGAAGATGAGGTCTGAGAGAGATCTTTCTGCTATCTTTCTAGTTGTTGATGTTAGGCCGGTTTTGATGGAATTAGGGTTTCGTTTTTGTAATTTGTAGACTGGTATGCTTGTAGTTTTTTTTAGATAAATGCCAAGAAGAATTCAATTTGAAAATTTACCCTTTTCTTTTTAAGTTTAATGTTCAATATTTAACAGAGTATAAGCACCCATGAATTTTTGTCAAGCACTCGCTTTGGGAATGCTCATTATAATATCACATCTAGCAAACTCAAAATTTTCTCAATACAAGTATTAGTTCATCCTTTCTGTTTTCTGATGATTTTCATTGAATGAGTGTATGTGTATTGTACATATGCCTGCTCATAGCTTGGTTAAAGAAGTTAATTACTTTAGTTAACGTTGTTAAACTTGTGTGTTATCTTCGAATCTTTTAAATTTGGTGCAGATTAGTCATGTTTCTTACTTAACGTTTAGTAAAGTGGCTTATTAGTGTATCTCATCGCATAAGTGATTGCAGCTCTGATAATAGTTCATGATCAGGGCAGAACGTCTAAAATTTTGTTCAGTTGGTTGATAAGGGGGTGGTAATGCTGGTAATGGCATTGAAAGTTATGGTGCATGTCGTCGTTAGTAATGGTGTACCTTCTTAATTTTTTGATGCTTTCAGCTTCTGCTGAGACCAGATATACTCCATTGATTTGATCACTTGTATTATACAAGTTGTATATGAAGCTCTGTGGTTTTTGTATTACATTTATCTGTTTGACTTTGTTGGCCTCTGACCATATTGGAGAAGTGTCTGTTAGTTCCTGCCATACCAAGCTTGTTCTTGTCTGTATATCGCTTTAGTATTTTCAATACAATTTTATACTGTTAGTTGAGTGTTGTAGCTTGTGATCTGTTGGAGTTTCACATCTTGCCCCCTATATATAGTGTTTCTTGCTAGATGGGGAATTTATGTGATGCAACTGGTACTCTATATTCTATACCACTTATGTTCAAATTGAGCAAAACATGGAAGCGGAGATCTTTAGGAGGCAGTGAAAAAAATTCTTTATGTTACCTAGTTTGGTTAAAGCTTGCATTCATTTCGTTATGTGACTGAAGTGAGGATATTGATATCAATGTTTTTTTTATTAGACTTAAAATGCAGGCATCTCATACAATCCTTGGGATTGATGTTCAATGAAATAATTGAGGCAAGCAAGAAGTTTTGCTGTAGATGATATAGCGACTGAAGTCCGAACTGATCAATTGATTAACTTGACAAGTGAATGGTAGCTTCTTTTCTGATAGTGGATAACTTCAGGTTGCCAATGACAATGGTTAGCTGAAAAGAAAGGTGAGGGTCTGAGGGGACTAGTTCCACCCCAATTTTTGCTTCTGTTCAATTTGCTGGGCTCTCATGGGTGACAAGTTTTGACTATCTCGAGATTCGAGAGCTCTTAGATGGAAGAATGACTAGTTCTAATTTATAAAGCAAAACAGGATATGGTGAATTATTCCTAGGGAGGGGTTTAAGAACGATTCGATGCCACAAGGTACAATCAGGAAAGTTTTTTGTTCTCTGAGTTTTGATGTAGCTCACTCTCAATGTGTTGAGCAGGAGAGCAAGCTTATTAATTTGGAGCTTCCCTAAACAATATAGTCATTGATTGGGTTCTTTTGCATATTATATTTGTCGTTAAATATGCACTCCATTCTACTTGCTGTGCTATGTGTGACTCGTCCACAAATTCCAATTCTTCAGTTTTTCATTTTGTGTTGGTTGAACTTGCTACTGCGCATTCACAGGGAGATATGATAATCAACTTCACCGTTCCAGTCAAACGTCCCACTTGGTATCAAAGCTTTACATCTTTAGTTCACTTTCTACGTGTAAAATGACGTGGAGAAAGAAACTGAGCTTATAAGCTTAGAGTATAAATTCGCGTATATGCTCTGTCAAACGGACACATACACTAATACCGAAACGAAACTATGCCCACTGTAGCCTATTTTTTTATGGGACCAGTTAGATTTTTCGGAAACACTACAACAGAAGTCACTGTGCTCAAGACAGGCTAACAAACAAGAGAATGTTTATGGGGGTGGAGGGGAGCGACAGTAGCGTAGCGCTGTTTAACGCGAAGCTAGGGATGTGTGCAGGTAAAAGCCTAGTCGTCTCTCGAGTCTCGACTTAAGACCCACTCGTCAAGTACACCCGCCGAGTCTGACGATTTTGTCGAACACCCCAACCCCTTCACTCTGTAGACCATCAACTTTTTCCATCGTCAAACATTCGTGTCATTGTCATTCACTCTTGATCTATCACCCATTAACCCATTTAATTATTCCTTTTTTCCCGACTAATCTTCATCTGCTTCTCACACACTTCTAATTCCTAAATCCACACTACTAATTTAGGAAGACTCGTGGAAAATAACTGGGGTTTTGAGGGAAAAGCGTCTCCCTTTCTGTCATAGTTAATTGCAGATCTATTGCTCTAATCGCAATTTTCGAAAATAACCCCTCTTTCTGAAGTGGGTATTAGACTTCACTTGCAATAATCCATTTACGAAGAAAAAGGAATTTCTTATAGAATCCTTAATTTTTCTTGGATTTTGGCCTTCTGAGACATAGATGATTCAGCTGTTCTTCAAGAGAATTTCACACTTCCTTCAACGATTTGCTTACTCTGGGATCTATAAGCTTTGAAGCTAGCTGGTTACGTGGAGTGAGTTTTGTTTTTCTTCTCATGAGTTACTAATATTTGCACAAAATATCAAAGCAAGCCTTTTCATTGAGAACTAATGTATCAGTTGTGGATCTTGCTTCTGTGTGCTGAGGGCGTGGTAGCGTTCCTTCTATTGGTGGAGATTGGGCCACTTAGAGAGCTTTTGATTAAATTTCTGGATCTGCTCAAAACGGGAACAGGTCAGGTGATTGTCTTAACAATTGCTGGTTTCATGTTTATGATATTTGGATCAAATGTTATGAGCATTATCAACATCCGAAACAAAGGCACAAGGCTTGGAAGCACATCACCCATGGATCAGGTTCTTTATAGAACCCACTGGCTTGATGCTTCGTACCTGGGTAGAACCCCTAATCTCTTGTTCTTTCTTTCCTTCTTTTTTTTGCCTGACGTTGCATTCTAGTAGTGGCTTAGATGGGAAACGTCGCCCCTTCAATTAATAGATATACCAGCTACAATAACAAAAAACTGAACTATTTTGTGGGTTATGCAAACACTAGTACACTACTGCTGATACTGTCTCTGTTCATTTCAGTAGTCATAGTTGTTGAACTATTGATTTACAACATGTTTATGCCTTGGATTGCATGGAAATGAATTTGTTTGTGTTCATGTTGAGGATTCGTTGTATTACTTTTAACCGTCATCTGCCTCCCGCTTTTGATAATATGTTGCTGATTAGTTGTCTAGATTAATTTAAAAACATGGAAGTCATAGACTCATAGTATAAAGTCTTGGTCGGATTGTCGGAATGTATATGGTTGCAAGATTTCAAGCAATGCAATGATGGTGATGACTGATGAGGACATATGTGCCCAAATGGAGAAAATGTAAATGACATAACCAATGTTGAACTGTTTGGGGCTTTTGTTGATTGGGTTGTTATGCAGAATATGAAGAAATTTCTTGTTTGCTTTGTCATTCAATGGGGCAATCCAAACTAGTTTTGACAGACACAAAGATAAGAGAAGACACTGGCCTTTTTTACGAAGATACTGGATGTTAATTTCTTGTTCATCTTTTTATAAGAGTTTCAATTAACATCCTATCATATAGAACCTGTGCTTCTTTCAAAGGCACAAGCTATTTTTTCGCCCATTGTCTTCTTGGTATTTTTTGCGTTCCAAACAACTCTTTCTTAATAAAGCTGTTGCTCAAGGTTGTAGAAGTATCATTTGATTAGATGGTTTTGCATAGCTGTGGCACTTTCCTAGTTAGCCTTGCAGTTTTATTTGTTTATTTTCATTTTGTTTCTTATTCATCACTTGTTGAGCGAGTTTGCCAAGGAAACAGGCGAATTCTATTATCATACTCTTGTCGTGATGTTCTTTGTTCTAGTAAGCAGAGCAAACTGTTACTAGTATACTAACGATTAAGGAAGTCTTTTTAGTTAATCACCATTTTTGGTTGTCAAATGGGAAAATCTGAAGCCTTTAATTGTGCACCTCTGCAATATCCAAGGCAAACTTTGTGTTGCCTTTACAGGGGCGTGGTGCATTCTGCATCGTATCTGCCCTCAAGGCAATTGGAGGTGTGGAAGTAGTGATAAAAAGTATTGTCAGTTGGACTGTTTTAATGATTCTTCTTCTAGCTGTGTTAAAAGCTTTCTCATGCAACTTTTTTTATGGCTTGAATTTGATATTGCAGGTTTTATCCTAGTTCTTGTATTCATAATTGATCGTGCTCACTGTTATCTTAAAGAGCTTATTGAACTGAGGAGTGACGAGGGATCTTCGACAGAACAACTTGCAAGTCTTCGGAAAAAGAACATGCAACTTAAGGATAAGGAGGAGAAAACATCCAAGGAAATGAAGCAGTTGCAAGAAGAAATTTCTACTCTATCGGAGTCTTTGAAGAAACTTAAGTTGGAATGCCAAGAGAAGGACCCAAAGATTGAAACCGCTGAAGCCCATGTCACTGCGCTTCAGAAACAGTTCGCGGAACTACTATTGGAATATGACCGCCTTTTGGAAGAAAATCAAAATCTTCAAACTCAAGGTCTAGGACACAGGAGTTGAGGAAATCTTGGCAGATGCCGACAATTCCTGCCCTGCAAATATTTTTGCTGATGATATCGATCAAACGTCACCTTTCTTTTCACGGAATGAACAATGGTCGACAATTTTTTAAAGGAGTACAACGATCAAGGAGCAGGAGTTAGTAGCTCCATTTTGATGCCTCGAGATCTTTTTAAAATCTGTAATCTAGGATCTTTGGTGTTACAATCTTGTTGTATGATGTTGATATCAATTTAATGTAGTTTCTTATGAAAATGTTTATGTAATCCTGACAATGTTACAGTCTGCACCATATGGATAGCGGGGAGCATTGAATTTCCTCCTCTCTGTCTCTCTCCTATTTTGTTGTCATCAAAATCTCTTTGAAGTTGATGGGTCCTGAAGAAACCCAATGGTTGTGCACATTATGATGCAAATTTCACTGTTGTATTGAGCTTCCATGCCCGCATATTCGCTTTCGCAAGATGACAAGAGAGCTCAGGTCGATCGGAAACAAAGTGATACAGGCATGGTTGGCCAGAGGGGAACTGATTAGATTAACGATGAGACAAAATTGTATCAAAAAATTCACCATCAAGCAGCTGTAATACGATCGACGATTTTATGGAGAGTAATGACATTCCGCGCATCAACACCCCGTTGAGTAAATTACTCGAACACGTACCGGGCTGATGTATTAATATCACCAATTCGCGAGTAAAGGCGCCATCAAATGAGCGAGGCAGTTCTTGTGGGTGGTAGGAAATGATGACAACGGATGGAGTAGTTTATCAACTATCAAAATTGTTAAAAAATCATTTAAATTTTCAAATTCGTAACAGTTTCATAACTGTTTATTGTCGGCCACCCGTTTTCATTATTTATTTATTTTTTAAAAATTCCACAATTATTTTCTTAAGAAGCATCTCTAACAAAAATTAAATCAAAATCCATTTTTCAAATACTATAGGATAGGTTTGAGATTTTAAATGGATTAAATACCTTATAAATAGTGTGAAGGTCGATTTTTTTCCCTATCCCTACGAGAAAGAGAACTAAGATGCTTTGGCCATAAAAGTTATTGTTGAGACAAAATTCCGCTTTAGGTGGGCGTGTAGGGTGAGTCCTAACGTGCAGTGATGTATGCTGCACGACGGAGCTCCGCCTAGACTCAATCGGGGGTCGTCGGACCATGGCAGGTTCTTGTAGACCATGCGCCTGAAGATTTTGTCAAAATAAATCAGCCACAGTGACCTCTCGTGGCTCGAAATCTTCTAAAAATTTAAACGTGAGAGAACCGCTATCAGAAGAACCCGCCACGGTACGATTGCCCAATTCGGTAAGAAGCTCTGTCATGCGGTCACAATTCACGAAGCACAATTCGTTAATCTTGGAGGCTTTCATGACGGTGGCACGCTGATCTCGCTCCCCATACGCCCGCCTAAAGTGAAATTCACCTCAACAAGTGCATCTATTAATTGGTTCCGTTGCAGGAAAGCAATAAAAATGGTGGGAACCCAATTTAACGAAAAGCCTGGATCTTCTACGGCTATATATTCGAATTCGATGGCTCTTTTTCTTTTATTCTTACCTGAACGAATTGATTCCGCACCCATTACTGGCACCAGTTGAAACCAAGAATCCATATCCAATTCTTCCACTCTTAGCTTTTGTAATGAAAACACTTCCGCCATGACAGAAGCAAATTACATGTTGAGAAAAATCACAATGGGTAGGTTTCACGCTACCGCTCCCTTTTTGTTTTATTTTATAATAAAGTCGAAGAGTTATACTTCATGGTCCTCATTTTCGGTCTGCTCAGCAATCAACAACCATGGAAGAGAAGCCCGAAGAACCGAAGCTACCAGTAGAGGGAAAGCGAAACATACTGATCACCAGTGCCCTGCCTTATGTCAACAACGTCCCACATCTGGGCAACATCATTGGCTGTAATATTTGTTCTCTCCACAGTGTCCTCGTTTATTTGTTTGTTAAAGGGATTGTTTGGCTCATTTTGTTTAGGGTTTAGGTGTTCTAAGTGCTGATGTATTTGCTCGATACTGCCGTTTGCGCGGATACAATGTGATATACATATGTGGAACTGATGAATATGGGACGGCTACAGAGACCAAGGCTATGGAGGAGAATTGTTCCCCGCAGCAGATTTGCGACAAGTAAGTTAAATGGAATAACTATTTCATAGTAGTGACTATAATTATTATGTGGAAATGGTGTTGTAAAGGTGCTGAAAGAAATATGCTCTGCTAGTTAGATATATGCCTCTAATCATCTCCCAAGTTCAATTTTGTGTGGTTAGGGCGAAAAGAGTTTAAATACCTTTGCTTTTGTTTTTAATTTGAGTTCAATTTGGAGTAAATTTTGATTATGTTTGTCAGTTAGTACTTGTTTGGGTACAGTAGGGTTTCAGCTATGAATAATATATGCTGCTCGATTGGGTGAGGACGAGTTTACATGTCTATACTAGAATCTTGTAAATCAATGCTGCAAGGAAGATTTGCTCACTAGTTACCTGGAATTTTTATGTATGATGAATTTGCTTTTGTTGTCATGTTCCTAAGGAATATCAATTTTCAGTGGGTTAATCGGTGTGGTATCTGAAAATCTGAAACCCAACTTGTGCTTCCATTTTTCACTAGATACCATGCAATCCATAAAGAGGTTTATGAGTGGTTTGGCATAAGTTTTGATGAATTTGGACGCACGTCAACTCTTCAGCAAACTGAAATTTGCCATGCAATTTTCAAGAAACTTATGGAGAATAACTGGCTTTCTGAAAACACAATGCAGCAGGTATATCATCACCTCATCCTCTGATGTTATTCCAGTTTTGTTGTGCTTCAAGAGGTATTCCTCATTTATATGCATCGCTAGTGTTCTCATAGCTAATTGGTTTTCGAGAGCATCTTGTTTATAGCTAATTAATCTCCATCAGGCTTCAGTTTTAATACACAATGAAATCCTGATTCCATTCACGATGCAGCTTTATTGTGATACATGCAAACGTTTCTTGGCTGACCGGCTGGTCGAAGGCACCTGTCCCCTACCAACTTGTAACTATTACTCCGCACGTGGTGATCAATGTGAGAAATGTGGGAAACTGTTAAATCCAACAGAACTCAGAGATCCTAGATGCAAGATAAGAGGCCACCCCTTAATTCTTCTGCAAACAATGACCTTATTGATTGCTATGTAGTGTGTTTTCAGGCATTCATTGCATACTTAAAACTTTATATAATATTAACAGGTATGCCACTTGACTCCACGAATTTGTGACACAACCCACTTGTTCCTTGAGCTCCCATTATTGAGGGATAAACTGGAAGATTATATCAATATGATGTTAGTTGAAGGGTCATGGAGTCAGAATGCCATTCAATCCATATGCATGGCTTAAAGAAGGGCTTAAACCTCGATGCATAACCAGGGATCTTAAGTGGGGCATTCCTGTTCCACACGACAAATTTAAAGATAAGGTTGGGATAATGTTTTACATTCTTTCCTAGCTTTATAACTTTGTTTGTAGCATAACAGTTCTTATATTTATTTTAGAAGAAATTTGTTCCTTTATCCCTATTTTGTTTTTCTTGGTAGGCAAATTACTTTTGTTCTCCAATACATTTTCTCTAGGTCTTCTACGTATGGTTTGATGCACCAATTGGTTATATTTCCATCACTTCATGCTATACACCGGATTGGGAGAAGTGGTGGAAAAACCCTGAAAATGTCGTGCTGTATCAGTTTATGGGGAAGGACAGTGTGCCATTCCATACAGTAAGAATTTGCTACTTCCTCTTTTGTGAATTCCTCAAATTTCTATGTGCAGAATTCCTTACTTTTGCCTTAGATTGGGGTCATTGAGTTCAAAAGGAGAATGTAGGAAAGAATGTAAGTGAGAAAATATGATGGAAAGATTTTATCCTTGAAATCAAGAGATTATCTGCACTTCAGTGTGCATGCATCAGTCTAATATGAAGTGATTACCTCTTTTTCTGTGGAACATTGATGTAGAACTGTTTAGAAACGTTGCATGAAGTTGCTCTGCTTAACGGTTAGTATATATTTTCCTTATTTGAGTACTCAATGTTGCAGTTCCAATTTAATAAATTCAGGTCATGTTTCCATCCATGCTTCTTGGAACTGGAGAAAGCTGGACGATGATGAAGAGCATTAGTGTTACAGAATATCTAAACTATGAAGCAGGTATTAGTCACCAATTCAGTTGTTATACGTGCACTTGAAAATCTTTCCTCACTGTGGCTGGGCACTAGAAGTCTTCATTTGACATCCGTTGATGCATGCATTCTAAATTGTTGGTTTCTTACCTTTTTCTGGAACTTTAGAATTTATATTGAACAATGTCGCAGGTAAATTTTCCAAAAGCAAAGGAATAGGAGTTTTTGGGAATGATGTCAGAGATACAAACATTCCAGCTGAAGCGTGGCGATATTATTTGCTTGCTAATAGGCCAGAGGTGATCACTGCTTTTACAGTAACATTTTGTTGTTCAAAAAGGCCGTGTCTTGTATTTGTGCCAATTTCCAATGTGTTTATTGATAGGTATCGGATACGCAATTTACTTGGGATGACTTCCAAGCAAAACTGAATAATGAATTGCTGAATAATTTGGGAAATTTCGTAAATCGAGTATTGAGCTTCATTGCCAAACCTCCAGGTTAGTTATCTGCTTCTGTAGATCAAGTCATTAGGCTCATATTCAAATGTTGTTTGGCTAATTTATAGTTAAATCTATTGAAAGAAATATCATATGCAGTCAGGCCCCTGCTTACTTAGGATGTTTAGGACCAATTCCTCCTTGTTACAAGAGTTGGCACAAAATGTGTCTTTAATTGCCAATATATCACCTTCTTTTGGTTTCTCAAATCTGCATAATTTCAGGTATCTCTCCTGAAATACAGGTAGTACATTACATATAGCACTATTTATTGCTCTCAAAACTTCAGATGCTGGTGCAGTGGCTAATATATATTCATTAAAATGTTTCATTTCTGTGAAAGAAGCTGGTAGGCTTTGATTTCTGTGAATTCCTTAGGGGGAAACTGTGGCAACTGGACTGTCACAGAGCTTTTAGCCTGAATATCTTTTTCCTCACTTAACTTTGGCTTTGAAGGTTTAGGGAACACTAATTTTTATGCAGGACAAGGATATGGATCAGTCATTCCTGATGCTTCAGGGGCAGATTCACATCTCCAAACAAAGGGATTAGCAGAAAGACTAAGACTATATAGAGCAATATGTGGATGCCATGGAGAAGGTAGCTATACACTTCTTAGGGTTTATGTTGGTCCGATGCAAGGAAATATTATATTTGCAATTGTAGGCTTTGTTTCTCCCCAGCAGCACTTTCTGTTTCTTGCATGGCTAAAATGTTATAGAAGGGGGGTTTATATTTTGGCGGCATACCACAGGTAAAATTAAAGCAAGGATTGAAAATTGGAATGAGCATCTCCAGCGAGGGGAATGCGTATCTGCAAGTACGCCTTGTTGAAAACACAGTTCCTCATTCTATGATGACATAACAACTGTGCCTGATATTATACATTATTGTGTTTGCTAATGTCAAATGTAGGAGAGCCAATTCTGGAAGCTTTACAAGGAAGATCGAGCTTCCTGCTCGATTGTTCTGAGAACGTCAGCGGGCCTGGTTTATCTTCTCAACCGTTTGCTCGAACCTTTCATGCCATCATTCTCTATTGAGGTATGCATTGCAACCTGCATGTGTGACAGCTTAAGCTATAATGTCAATGACAGTTTTTTTTTCTTTCTGTAATGATGCTGCAAGGTATTCAAGCAACTTAATATGCCCCCCGAAATGCAAATTCAGCTTTGTGATGAAAATGGATTTCTTGGAATGGCAAAAAGACCTTGGGAGATTTTGCCTTCTGGCCATAAAATTGGGTTCCCGAGTCCATTATTCAAGGACTTGGTAAGTGCTACTTCTTTTCCCATTCCTTTTTGCTGCTTCTCTTCATGGTTACACTCACTCGTCTGGAACATCTTCTTCATTTCTGATCCAGAAGGACGAAGATGTGGAGTTTTTCAGGACAAAGTTTGCTGGAAGTCAATCTGATAGGGCAGTGAAGGCAGCCACAGAAGCAGCAAAGACGGCTGAACAGCTGAAGAAATTACATATTTAAACTCCAAAGAGTTGATTTTACCAAATAAAAAGAAACGGCGCCGTTTATTATGCTGGAATTCTTAGCTTAGCTGTATGGTTTTTTTAGACTTTATTGTCAAACAAAAGTATGCATGGATGTATGGAAATGAATGTTTGTGTTATGGAATAACTTGTTAAATTAACTAATTGGATAGAAAGTAGGACTGTATGAAATATGTGAAATAATCAAATCGATTGGTCAATTATTTTCGATTTTATTATAGGTACATTTTAAATAGAATCAATTGTAAATCGATCGATATTGAAATAACTGTCGATAACCAACTGTTTGGTCAGTTAAATTTTATGTTAAAAAATTAAAAAAAATAAAATCGACCGTTGCAAATTGTTGAATTTGGGCAGTTCCGAAACATGGACTGTTATCCTGATTCTTTTAAGCCCAGATCAGCCCAACTTTGTGAATATACTATTGACTGGCCCATCCCAGCCCAGGCCATCTTTGCAACACGCGAAGTCGCGAACCTTGCTTCAGCTCTCAGACGCTGAATTGGTGAATACGGTGGAGTCAACCTTCGGTGCTTCAGTGATGGCAGAAATTTCAGAGACTACTGATCTCGCCAGAAAAGACAGCGTCGATGTTTCGGACTTCGACACCAAGACCATGCGTACCACGAAGCCTGGACTCAAGCGCCTCTACCTCACTCTTTCAGTCCTCTTCTCCTTCTTCCTAGGTCTCTCTCCAGCTATATATATATATATCAACACTCATCTCAAAGTGTTCGAATATGTTTGTTTATCGCTTACAATGACTTTGCAGGTCTCCCTTTCTTATGGAAATCCGTGGAAATCTTTCGCTCGCCACTTCCATTTCGCGACATCGACGCGCTCTCTACTCAAATTGAATCGACTCCCCAGCAGTTCCCTTGCCACTTTCAAGCCATCTTCATAGGGTTCTCTAACCTCAATCCAAGTGACCTCCACCTCTCCATCCTCAACCAAATTCACCAACTAACCCTCAATCCCCCGCAATGTGGCACCTGCTCGAACAGCTTCACATTGTCGGTCTCAGTGGACCCTGACTCGAGAATTGGCACCATCGATTTCAGTAGCGATGATGATGATGTCGATGAGGCGCTGGAGACTGCGCTTCCAGGTAGATCTGCTTTAGGCGGGAAGGTTTACAGTGTCCTGGTAGTGGATGGGGCTGGCAAGATGGAGGGGATGAGGGCTGTTGTGGGTAAGTACAGGCACGCGTGGATCCTTGGGAAGGGTTTAGAGACTGAGGCAGTAGCTGTGAGGTTGGCGGAGATATTTGTGAAGGTTTTTGTGAATGGAGGGAGAGAGGAAGGTATGATTCATGGCGAGTTCATGCCAGTGGGTGCAGATGGGAAAATCGTTCTTTCGTTTAATCTGCTTAATGCAGATCCGCGTGATTGGGTCTATGATTGGTATGGAGATTGCTAATTTGATTTTAGTCATTAGAAGCTCAGTTGGTATGATTGTTATGAAAAGTTTGTCTTTATTCTTGGTAGACTAAATCAGTAACTCTTTAATGTGAGGCTGGATATGAACTAAAACTAGTGCGTCTACTCCATGGCAGAAAAAAAATCCTGCATTTCTGTTTCTGTTTTTGTAGCATTTGTCTTTTTGAGTCAGTTTTTTTTCGCACATGTATCTTGAGTTCACATAATATGTTCATTTGACAATGTTAGAAAATACATCTGCAGGGATTTTCAGACTATAGATGAGATTTTGTTGGCTCCTGTGGTTGAAGCTTTGAATCCTATTGCAAACATAACTGTGGAAAGCCAGGTGTTGAATCTTCCTGTCGTAAATGAGTAACATTGCTGAGTTCGGTCTTTTTATGCTCTTCGAATTTTTTATTTAATGCAGTCTTTTGCGTTTTTTATTATATTGATCTTGTTGCGTGTATTCTTCTTTTTTGTATGAGTAGGTCTTATACCACACCCCAAAGGCCTCATTTTCTTACTGGGATGATAAGTGGAATAGCTATATCTTTAGTACCAAGGATCTTCCTTTTTTTGTAAGGTTCCTGACTTTATGATTATCTTTATGGAAGGACATTGATCTTTATTAACATTATCCTCAATGGCCATGATGAAGTATTTTTCAAAGTTTTCAGTTTATGCATTTGCTATTTTTTAATATCACTGCCGGGATTTAAGAGTATTGGATATTTTTGAATTCTTCCATTCTGAAATATTCACACTTCCCCACACTCTTGGCCCTTTTTTCTTAAATCTTAAATTATAGAGCTATGGCTTGGTTTAGTGTTTTTTTTTGTCTACTGATTTCTTTCGACTGATGCCGTCAAGTCGTGTTGATAGGTAAATTCAAATGAGTGGCACCTGGATACTTCCATTGCAGCTGGAGGGCGGTCTAAAGTATTGCACATTGTGGTGTATATTCTTTTACTCAATCTTCTTTCTATATTCCCATATTTTAGCATAAAAACGAGAATTTTAGATGTGTACTCTCATTTGATGATGTCTGAGTGTAAGAAAAAATGGATCTCATCTGATAGCCAATCATTCCATATTAGAAAGTTGGTTTTGTTTTGCTTGGTGGTATTGCTTTTGACTGTCTTACATATCGAAGCTGTTTGGCAATAAAATATATCCATTATGAACATATACATAACAAAGAAAAAGAAAATTGGCTATTCAATTGGTATGGAGACATTGATATCGACTTTAATTATTATTTATGATTTGTTACTTTTATAGCTAAACACACTCTTGAACATGTTGTTTTGTCAGATATATATACCTTCTGCAGATGAATCTCCTCTTCTTCTACAGCTTCCAGATGGAGAGATTTCCAGGACAAATAGCTTTATATCTCCAGTTAGTTATCACACGTTTGTTATCTTTGTTTACGTTGTTTATCAATTACACTAAAGCTTCATAGGTATCTTTATTTTTAGTGTTACTAGACATATCGTATGTTATATTGCAGATGTGGGGAGGTGTTATTGTTTGGAACCCCCAAGACTTTTCAAATGATTCTGAAAGTATGCTTACTGACAGGCATAAAATTTCTCTTCAGGTTAGGTGTGTCGCCATTAAATTATCTGAAACCCTCTGTTATCTTTTATTGTTTAACCATTAACGGTTAAATTCTGAACTTTGATGTGTGCACATTTTCAAACAGGATCTTCAGAAGATTTTTGAAGTTTTTATGGGGCAGTTTCGGCAACTATTTGGTCTTAAATCTGATAGTCTTTATGTTGGCCCATCGGGCAAATCCACTATATTGGCTTGTGACAGAGGCTTTTCAGAATGGTAAGCATAGTGGCTTGTCTGTGTCAGTTCATGTAAAAGATTTAATAGATGTGAACTGCCATTTAATCAGACGCTCCTTTTTATATTGTTTTGCATGGTACTGACTACACAAGGTTAAACTAACTATTGTTTTTTGAGTGCTTTAGGTGGTGGTGATTTTTTTGTTTGTGCGCATACTTCACATCATATTACTTGTGCTTGTTTTTCTCTAGGATAAATCTTCGAAAAATGCTTCTTAGTGATTTTGTGTACCTCTAGTACTATTCAACCTTTTTGAGATCCTCAATTCACTAAACTGGTGTTTTTATCATTCAGCTAGTCCACGTTCTTTCAAAGGTTGGGTTATTTTTAACTGCTTCTTTTTTCCTAGGGAATTGGATGTATTGTCGAGGCAGCACACGTGTTTTAATCTCCATTCAAGTGCTACAACCCTTGGATCTCTTTCTAGATTGGTAAGGATGGCCAGTTATCTAGACACCACTCTAATTATTCCAGAGCTTTAATCGAAGTACTATAAATTTCCTTATGCAGGTCCAGTCACTGCCAAGGATGATCATCATGGATGAAATAGGAAAACAGGTGACATGTCTAAATTATGTTTGTTATATTCCATATTTTTTTAGCTGTAATTTATGACTTCTATGGTAGATTATCTGTTATATTATTATCCATAAATCTTGAAAATATTTTTAGAAGTTGGTTGGCTTTCCTAGTGAAGTGTTGGAACATTCAAACAAAAAAGGAGCTGCATACTCGATATGTATTGTATTTAGTAAAATAACGATCAAAGGTATAATACTTACAATGCTCTTTAGTGTCGAGGTTTCTATCCCTAGAAAGTCAGTCAATTTGTTGCTATTTCTCTTTACGCAATAGATGTTTTGCATCTCAGTCAATTTATTGTTTAGTTCTAGGTCATTGCCTATTGTTGCATTCTTTATTTTTAAGGGCTGTCACACTGTATTTTTGTAATATTCTTGATTTAAGTTTCACCAGCTCTAAATTTAATAGATTTCCTCGTTAATATTTAGTAATATGATATTAGCATGTGGAATAGGAGTCTTATCTTTATTCTTGTCTGACAAATCTGCTCCTCAAGTTGGTGGAAGCTAACGTATAGGCATGTAACTTTGACATCAGGCTTTTTGTTAGTGAGAATTTCCATTTCCTTTTTAAGTCTCAAGCTCATGCTCCTGTCTGAATGGTAATTGAGTCTGTAATACTCTAATTATGCAACCTCTTTGAATAGGTGAAGTTTTCACTCGAGGCAGCAAAATTGGCTCAAAGCAATGCCTCTCTTGGAGTTTATGATGCTTCAGCTGGTAAAGTTTGCTGCTGTATATTGGGTCTAAATGTCAAAATATCCTATCATCTGAATGAAAATTGCGTGTACATTTCTCATCTATAAGGGAAACCTAACAAATAGTCTACCCCATTTTTTGTCTGTCAGTTTCGTCGAGGCAAGCAAGATCTTTGGCAGAGGATGCATTTTTTCACCCTTCTATTATGTCCGTCAGCTACTACTCATTTGAGCATTGCTTTGCTGTCTACTCGGTTTGTGACTCAACACTTATCCATCCTTCTAACTCAGGCAGAAAAATGGCTACTATATGCAATGACTACTATGCAGTGTGGGTTCCCATATATATACATATAAATATATATATATATAGGGTCCGGATCATGCGGGATCTCGTGCTCACCGTCGGATTGATGAGACAGATTCAAAACAAAATTCATCTCTATTGTTCATGAAGCTAGAGCAGCAAGGGTGCTCGAGATCGTCTCTTTTGATTTGGGTAACCCTGTTAAATCACTTTAAATCAAAACAATCTACATCTCTGTCGCTCGTGAAGTTAGAGCAACAAAGGTGCTCGAGATTCGTCTTCTCCGGTCATCTCCTCCGATTTGGATAATAAAAGAACTAACAGACTTATATAGACACTGGAAAAAAAATATGGCTCAAAAACTTGTGGTTTGATCTCAGAATCATTCCACGTAGTATTTAGATCAGCAGTAGCGACCAAAGTATCCATTTGCTCCCAATTCCAGTACCCTGTAGTAGTTGCAGTATCCATGCCACCACTTGCCACAGGTCCTTGCAATGGCTGTGTGAATGTGCTGCTGCGCATGGGGGGTAAGAAGCTTGTAATGGTTAGATCATCTCCAGTGTGAAGATGGGTTTGTGTCAAACCCATTTGAACTTGAGAAGGGAATTTGCGGACTTTGATTTTGAGGCAGAGAGAAAGGTGAACCCACGAACAACTCTGTAAATCAGAGGCCCACATGGGAGATCGAAGACCCAAATTGGAGACCTAGATCGGAGATGAAGGCACCCTTAAATTTTATTTTGATTTAAAATTTAAAATAATTTAACAGTGTTACTGTTAAATCTGTCTCACCATGGGATTGATCCGACAGCGAGCGCTGGATGCTGGCAAAATTTAAATATACTTGCAGCAGGTTTCCGTAGTTGATAGATGTACATATAATATACACAAACTACATTGCATTACCCATTGACAAGTGCATATTTCTATGATTCAATGTGGCCATTAATGATGTCAGTTAACTGTTGGCCGGGGCTTTAGGTAAACCGAGACTGAGGGGGGCAGTATATATTAAAAAAAATGTTCGTGATAGATTGATTCTTGAGAACATACTCGTACTTTCTTTAGCGGGATGGAGTAATGTTGACTTTATTTGTCCCAGAAAGCTAGTCAGGTTGGATCAGTTCACCTGTATGTTATTGTTTCATAATAACCGCAATTATGCTGCAGACTAGTCTTAGTTGCTGTGTAAAATAACAAAACTATTCTTGTATATGATCTGTTGTTTGTTGCCACAGCCTTTCTTCTTGCCGGTATCAATGCATGTTCTCCTGGCGGCTATGAAAGAATGGAGAAGATACAAACAAGAAATGCGGAAGTACCTGGCATGGCAGGCAAAGCAAAGGTAGCATCTTAAGAAATTCCCTCTATCTAGCAAAGACATGGAGCAAGACACTGGTAATTAGCAGGATGTTACAGGTGAAACATGCCGGCAAAGGCACTTTTGGAATGTGGTTCTAGTTTGGCTACAGTGTGGACCCATTCAATGACACTTCGCAATACGTTCCGATCCGTTCCGTTCAGGTACTAAGTTGTTCTTTTGAGGAAAATGAAAAAGAGGATCTGGCTTTAAGTCAATAGTTTTAATTCTGAGGACTTGTTGAAATTATATCATATGTTTGTGTTTTATATCATATTTTTTTCTTAGTTGACTCACGACTTCCTATTGCTTTGATTAGACAATTGCTTCAGATATTTTTCCCCCCTGCAATGTAACAGGATATTATATCTAAAAGATGTAAAATCAAAGGGAATATGGTCACTGTCTAAAATGCTAATAGGAAAAATATGATAGTTTATGTAGCGGAAAATAACGTTATTGAACAATCCATCTTCACAGTAAGAACGCAGAACCCCATTCCATTGTGAACAAATGCAGATGACTTCCATGCATTCGAGCACCACAAAATCATATTATCAACGTAATTTAAGAAACCAATAAGGTGGAATGCGATCTCCTATCTACACATCAACATCAAATTGTAGTGAGAAATACACTTCAAAATGCTTTCAGATAAATAATCAGATTTAAGTTACAGAACAGAAGAAAGGGAAATCAAAACAAAAAATGAAAATAAAAACTAGGTTAATATGGAGGCTTGCCCAACCAGCTAAATTGGCAAAATAACCCAGCACAGTCCTATATATCAGGCTCTAGATTCCAGTGCTAGAAGTATCTTCTTCCTCGGGCCCTGAAACACCAAAGCAAATTAATAAGCTACAAAAATGATCAGCGAGTGCAAAACACAAAAGTTTCTCAAAACCATGAATATTTATAATTTTCGCTTCAGATAATATCCAAGCAGTTGACACATATATTGCATAGTATAGTAATAAAATATAGAAATGCAAAATTTTCAGACAGAGGGGTCTCCTTCGTGTCCTGGTGTTGCAGTAAGGGACATACTATTCTGTTGCAGTATTTGCAACCTGCATCGATTAATTATGATACACACTCGCACATAACCATGTTTTACTACAAAATCAGTAAAAGAAATCTTTGTCAAATATAAAATTAATATCAAACTGATTGCCAAATTCTTTCACAATAGAAGGTAAATATTATAACCACACAAGTGAAATGACCACGTGACAGTTTATACTATAACTATAGAGGAAAGCTCTTGAAAGTCTGCAATCTTGGTTTTGATGACCAGTAGATTAACAAATATAAAAAACAAAATATATAAATAAGTTATAAGTTATATCTATAAAGGCAAAAAGTATGCACGACTTTACCATTGGTATCCCTAAAGCCTTGAGGTCTTCATCAGTCATGTGTACAAGGGTTGTCATATCAACCTGCACCAAGAGGAGCAAGTCAAATTATGAGTGACAATTCCTACAGCTAATTATGAAAAATAAAAAAATTTACATTAGATACAAAATCCACGTACTTCCTCAGCCTGAAAGGTAATTGAATATTTTTCAAGATCCAATGACAGCAAAAACTGATCCAACGATGTTTCAGCCTGCACAAAAAGATACAAACTAAGAAACCTATAAACCATCAACGCTTAACTGGAACAATTGGGTCTTCATGCATCTGTGTTTATGTGTGTCAGCAAACCCAAACAATTTATCCAATTTTTCAACAACTTTCAGTGAAAAAATCTTTTACTTCTATCTATGCTTTGGCTGCAATCAATATCAATGCTTAGCATGGGGCTAGAACTGTGGTCAAAAGAATCACACCTGCCCTTAATTTAAGGCCAGGACTTTCATTACATTCCTTATAAGGAGAGAAAGATACTATATACTTGTATTATGGATTTATGTCTTAGTGCCTTAAATGAGTTTTAGACTTTCAGTGCCTTGCTAGCTTTGTGACAGAATAGTGAATCATTTACGTAAAGTTTTGAAAAGTTGAAAAAGAAAACTCTAATACCAATTAGGCAATTACTAAGAATTCTCTATCAAGAAAACACAGCATTCCACCATTTAAAATCATCAATAGAGTCAATTCATACTTTTGACAGGTAAGTACTTTTTCCAATTATTGTACAAGTTGAACATTGCTTTTGATTTTATTTCTCTTCCACTGATTGCTGAAAATTGTCTACAATTCCATTCCAACTCTCTATGTCGAGTTGACAATGAAAATTTCATTTAGCATAAAAAAAGGAACCCAGTAAAAATGTCCTTTCATATGCCATTTTATATGAAGAAGTAGACCTATAGTCTTATGTAAAATCTTATGGCGCAAAAGTGACTAGTCCCAGTCGACTTCACCCCAAAATAAAAACAATTCACAATTGCATATCACAATCTCAATGGAGAAAGCTGCAATAAATTATGAGTCAACCTAGCATTTTTAAACAGTGGGAAGCAAATAGTATAAAAGTAAGGTAGAAGATTTCTGCCAAAAGCAAAAAAGAAAGCAATAGAGAATATAAATGCCTTTTGCTGAGACGACTTCTTAGTGGCCGGATTCAAAACTTTTTTAATCTCCAGTTCAGCGGCTTCAGCAGCAATACTTTTCCTAGTTGGTTTAGCAGCCTCCATTTTTGGTTTTCGTGAACCAGCAGTATCTGGTTGCAGATTCATTATACCTGATAGCTTTTCACGCAAATCCCTTACACCTGAAACAGACCCTTTTCCACTTTGTGACACTTGTTGAAGACTTTTCCTCTGGAGCTTTTGACGAAGATCTCGAGCGCCAACTTTGCGATCTTCACAAGCCATTAAAACACAGTCAAAACCAAACAGAGTTGATATAGTTGCATCCAACAATAGCAGCAATTTCAGTTGCATGTGATTGAGTCAGTCAGTCCATACTTGAAATGTGAGGTTCGTCATCATAAAGATCATGTTCCCACTTGTCATCTTGCCTTTGCCTACAGATGAGAGGTGCAACTCAGTTAGAGAATATACAGCTTGAATCTCTTGAGAAAAAGGAAAGATAAGAACAGACAACTCAGTTGAGACTAAAGGACCATGCTTATATAAATTATCTGTCACCTGCTATTGTGATAAAAACAAAGAAAAAAACTATAGAAAATGGCAGAAGTCTTCTCTTTTTCCTTTTCTTTTTTTTTCTTTTTTTCTTTTCTGGTGATTGAACAGAAATCATGCTCTGCAAGTTATAAATCAATCTCCAAAAATTGAAATAATTATTCCTCTTTGTAATCCATAAAAACTTCTTCAAAAAAGTAAAGAAAATTCATTAAAATGACAATGAGGGAGCAACAGAACTTTACAAGATGTGTCCAAGAGTCTTGGCTTTATTTTTCAGGAGACACAGAAAAAATATACAGGGCGCCGAGAATGAGACACTGAGGAAGATGATACAGCACAAAAACCGAAGGATAGCACATCAAAACTATCAGTTAAGTTCATGGAATCAAAGAAATTGCTACAATGACCAGAAACCAGAACTTGATGGTCACAAGCCAACTGTCAAAGAGCATCTACCCCAAGCCAAAGATACACATAAGCCTCAAGAAATATCTATACAAGTTTATGAATACAATATTGTCAATTTGTTGCGTAGCCAATGGAAAAAAAGGGTCCCACCAAAACTAATTGAATTCCAGGCTAACAAAAGTACGCCCATCATGTACTATCTACCATGCTTCTTAAGCTCAATGCAAAAGGCACATTAAAAAACAATGAGAAGTTAAATATTCAGGCACAAGCTTCACTTAATGACATTTCATTGACAATCCTTTCATAAAAATGCTTTCAATTGAATAGCCCCAATGAGTCGTGCAACATAACCAAATGCCACAGGAGAACTAACTGTAGAGTAAACATGAAATAAACTTCAAGAGTATTCTCAAATCTCAACACTAATCATCAAGAACTACAAAAAGAAAAAAAAATGTGGAACTTGCACGACGACTTCAACAATAAAGGTTCCGCGAGCTTCTAATCCTTATCTTTGCTATCATGATTAGAATAAGATGATAATGAGGCTATTTTCTTTACTTCTTTGCTTATTTAAAACACCACTCATGACTTATCATCAGTGATACTTAATAAACACGTATCAAACCTAAATTCCCCTCAACAACAAAACATCATATCAAGTTGAGTTAATTCCATACAAACAATCTACATAAAAAATGCAACCAAAGATGAACAAATCTGGAAACAAAACAAAAAATCCCAAATCAAACTCACAAGCCACTGGTGAGAGAGCTCCCTTAACTATAGCGACAACGCTAAGACAAAACCACCAAAGCTAAACCAGATATGCAAGGAGAAAAATTCCACAGGAGAAATCATGGGAGAACAGAAGAAAATAACCTCTTTCCAGTGACGGGGCGCTGGGGAGTAGAGTTGTCGAAAGAATTTCCATTGAGACGATCCTTTATTGATCTCCTGCCTCCAGTCTCTACCCGATCAGCATACATATTTACTAACTCTAAAAACCCCAACCTTAAATGAGGATTAAAAACAGGAGCGTGAAAGTGGATTCCAAGCGAAAGATGGAAACCCTAGTCCGCAATGGAATTCAAATTCTCGGGAGAGTTAGAGTCGGAAAATCTGCGAACAATTTCTATGTTGAGCTCCTGATCCAGACTAAAGAAGCTTGTATTTGGCCTTGGAACCCGCGTGACGGCGAGAACGTGGAGTATTGAAGTGGATATTTGAGCGGCGCAAAGTTGATGATGGGACGGTCGTGCAAGAGACTCTCCAGTGACGCACTGACGCTGCGAGCGAGCGAGCCTGTGAGTAATGTAAAATCGAAACACGTAAACGCAGCGTTTTGACCATAGCAATTAATTTATTTTTTGTGTTAAAAAGTTATCTTTCCATTATGGCACAATTATGCATGTGATAAGTGGAGGGAAATAACTAAATTTGTATTGTTTAGCAATTTTGCTAACATTTTCTAGCTGCTATAGATTCAAAATGAGCCATGCAATAAATTAGGGTTGCAAAATTTTGTCTTAAACTAAATTTGAGCATAAAAATATTTATTTGAAATTCGATTCCACACATAAAGATGCTGTCGATTTAAAACCATATTTAGATCGAAACACAAAAATATTATTCAAACCTTAACCTAGATTGCTTATGTCAATTAATATGTCCAAAAATTCAAACTAATCTATATACAAATATTTCGTAAACATCTATGTGACTATGTTGTCCGATTCGAAACCGACTGAGAACCGATTTTTTTCCACGCCTACCACAAATTATAAGAATTAAGAACTCTAGAATTAAAATGGGTTTTAGCCTTCAGGTGCCCTTAGAAGAGCTCACCAAAGAAAAAACAGAGTTAAAAGAAAGTAGCATACATACTTTTCAGAACTAATCAGCTCAAATAAGTAATACTCAAATGCAGTAGAGCAAGAATGTCAATAATGAAAAATTGAGAATTTCTAACCACCAAAAAAATTCTACCAAACGGTACAAAATTTGGCTACAAACTTGGATCACACGGTTGAGTGGGACAAAAAAAAAAATTGTTCTTTTCCCCCTTGATGAACACTATATCCAGTATTCTTTCCTTTGGCACATATTGTACAGCTAACACTAACTTAAGTATTGCCAAAAAACAGCTATAGCAACAACCAATATAACTCTGAACACCAGTTTTGAGTTAAAGAAGGATGATGATACTGCTTCTGGTGACGAGGGTGGTTCCCGCTGTTTTCCTCGAAGCTTGGCCGAAAATTTCGATAACAGCTGCAAAACTGGACCAGTTTTCTTGGTGGCTACAATCAGAATGACAATAGGCGTAGGTCAGGAGCTGGGTAAATAAGATAAAAAGAAACAGAAAACCAGCAACTTCAAGAACATAAAGTTAACACATTTATTGAGTTGTAAGAGCATAGTACAGTCATCATACTCCACTCTTTACTGTTTGCACTAAAAAAAAAAACAATTGTCTAGAATCAATACTGCAAACTAAAGAGAAGTGCTGAATTAGTAGGGTATTGACATCTATTATTATGGAGGGACCGAGGGAGTGAAGCAATTTGGACACCTCAAAAGGGACCGTTGAGAAATATAATGAAATTTTGGAAACTGAGATGCTATGTAAGACTCCTCAATGCATGAATTAGAAGACAAAAGGTTAGTTGAAATAATGACATAAGCAACCTAAAAAGAGATTGAGATTCAACTGAAATACTGCTAAAATATACCAAACATGCATCATAAAGCTTTGTTTCAAGCCATAAATTCATTTCTCAACTTCTTGAATTGAAGTATAACAAATGAAGAGCTAGAGTTAAGCTGTAGTTGAAAGATTGAAAAGATTTAAGTAGTAGTAAACTAGTAATAAATTAATAATGACAAAATAACCTCCTGAAATGATGATAGAAATCATTCTTTTTCCATATTCTTAAGCTGAGTTTAATATTGCTTATTTCCAAAAACTCATACTTATTTTTCATTGCTGCAGCATATTTTTACTTAAAAAGCAGTGTTTACTGTTTAGTGAAATTTTCCGAAATTATTTTTTAAAACTTTGTACGGTTTATTGTTCACACTTTTTGAGGCAGATGGAAAGATGATTCTAAAAGCTGTATTATTCATTACAAAAATATCCCATATAAAAGAAACAGTAAACAAAAAATTTCAACAGACCTCTATCTACTCATTTTTATGTGCATTAGTATTTTTAAGATTTTGTTACCAAACATGTCACTGCTTCTAAAAGCAACTTTTGATATACATTTACCAAAACCTTTTCTAATATAAGCTTCTTCTATAAACAGGTTTTAACAAGCACAACAAATATCAAACTAGCACTCAGACAAACTCCAACATACAAAGATATTGATGTACATGTTACCAATTACTCCTCTTGTTGATACAATTATGTTGCAGTGGTAGAGGTGAAGAAATTGGTTTCATGTTGTGGGATAATTACCCAGACCAGTGACAAAACATTATATTACTAAAACTCCACAAATTGCCGCGGGAACCATCAATGATTTTACTCGAGACAAAATTTACCTTTGCTTTTCAGAAATCTTTCCTCCTCACCCACTCGCCTCCTCAGAATGTTGAGCAATGATCCAAAATACAATGCACATACTGTGCATGTGATTGTAATGACATTGTAAGGCATGCTGAAATCAGGAGTTGTCAAAGGCACAAGTAGCACTTCTGTATAAGACAGAGCAGGACTCTTTTTCTGCAACAGAAAACCAGAATCAATTAATGAAGAGAATTCCAGAATAGGAAGGTTTTTAGAACCAACAGTAAGGAAAGAGTTCATAATACCTGAAACATGGATATCATAGGAGACTTGTTCAAAGAGCCATCTCCAAGAAAAAGCAAGTTTGAATGAAAATTAGGAAAGCTTATTACTGCTGATGGAATGTCAAATCCTTGATTAGCATCCGGAGGATATTCATCGATGTGCAAAAAACCCTGTTGAGATATCACAAAGTTGGAAAGAAAAGTCACAAATAAACAAAAGACACCAAAGACATGTTAAAGTTCAGCTCAGTGGTGTAAAATTATTAGGTCACGATAATGATCATGACACCCAGCCTTCCCATGATTGGAAATAAAGAGTAAGCTCAGCATTCCATAATAATATGCTTATCAGTACTAGGTTACAAACAAATATCTCACATAATTCAGTAATGCGCTGACCAACATATATATGTTAGTGGGCACGGATGGCATGCAAACTTATCAGACCAAATCCATGCTAAGTTCAATAAAGCAGAGTGAATACCTTATCAAATTCTAAGGTTAAAGCAGCTGATTTCACACCACAAGGAAGTTTAAGAACCATCTCCATCACTCCAGGTGATTCCTTGTCCTTGGAAGGCGAAACACGTATTTTTTCTACAATATCTCTAACTACATGTGGTTGGCCGTCAACAAACACTCTAAGAGTATGGTAATAAACTTTGATATACCAAGGCACCACTTGGAAGATGTCAACTTGCAACTTACAGCTTCCGTCGAGACTATTAGCATCCAGTGAACTCATGATCGATTCTATAGATTTTAAGGAGATAGCAATTGCTCCTCTTTCATTCCCACTTCCCATTAAGAATCTGGTGGCATGCAAAGGTGCCTGTTGACATGTCCAGACAACAGGGAACTTCCAGGTAAGGCCTAAATCCAATGGCAGAGACTCACTGTACTTATCAACTTGAAATTCGTATAGAATAGAAGGGCCCTTGATTTGAAAATTATTAACTTCCTGGAACATCCTGTCTGGTTTAATTGATAATTCAAAGTACGTACTACTCAAAAACCCCTCCAACTCTAAATTTGCATCTCCAGATTTCCCATTTTCTTTCTCCAGATTCGTGAGTTCAGACACCAGACCCCTTTCTAATTGAAGATATACGTTACTAGACTTGGCAAGCATACATCTTCCATTTACTTTTCTGCCAAAAATTGAACTCATAGACCAGCTTGGTTGTAAATTTGGTTTGGAAGAATTCATAATTTTTTCCTGATCATCAGGTTGAAGAACAACTGTAAGTGTTTGTTCTAGTACAATGCCTGAACCCCACCACTCCAAATTAGACGCAATTGAGGTCAAACGCAATCGTTGAGAGTGATAGAAGCCTCGGTAAATAGATGGTCTGTGCATTAATGCTGAAAGCCCATCTTTATCACGACAAGGAAGAAGCTTCAACCAAGGAGTAAGGTTCTCTGTGCAAACAGCCTCACGAGGCAGTGTTCCATATCTAACATTGCCTGAGGCAGGCGGAAAGCTCCATTCAGGTGCAGAATAACTGGTAGAAGACTCCAGAAAGTTTATTGAAGCACAAAAAAGACCTGAAAGGGTGTGTGTCAAGTTCTTCCAAGAAGCATCAACCTGTTCTCGAGGAAGATTAAAGACAGCCCACAGTTCGACTCCAGGAGGCTTTGCATTGTTGCTTGGTATGGGATCAAAACTACCCCATTGCTCATAGTTCCAGCGACCTTGTGTGAAAGATAACTCCATTTCCTTAACTTCGAATTTTTTAACCTGTCCAATCAACAATGTTCCACGGTCATACAAAAATTGCAAATCCACATATTGATCCCAATTTTTCATTCACAAGAAAATTGGATGAAAAATTTAGTAAGTCTCCACAAGACAAAGGCCAACACCAACCAATCCCAAATCCACCATAACATCAACCAACTGCGCGGGTCATATAAAACCCTTCTTATACCTTTGAAAAGTGCACAATCCAAAATACAAAAGGCTATAAGCATAAAATAAATTCAAATTTGCGAACCAGAGTTTATGTCTCCTTGAACTTTCTAGAAAACAACGAAGCTACAATTCAACTTAGCGCAACCATTGACTTGATTTTTAAGGAAAATCACGACTGTGATTGAGAAAACAAAAAGAGAAGTTAAATAATAATGCTTCTTTTTATTCCTGGAGAATCAACAAAACAACAAACGACATAATAAGAAAGAAAGGGACACATACGAGCTGAGCAATGGCCTTGGGGAAGAGGTGATGGTGGCGGCCAAAGGAGTTCGAAGAAGAAGTTCTACTTTCGAAGTGGAAATGCGCCATCACTTTTCGATCCGGTAACGGCCTGAGCACCAATTCCTCATGGAACTCCTCTTCACCAGTTACCGATCCAAAGGCGATTCCAGAGAACAAGAGCTGACCAATAAGTATAACAAAGAGTACGAAACTCGGAATCTCCATTGATTCCGTAACAACAGTGAGAGCGCGACTGATTCAGTTAGTAATTTCAGCGAAACGGGGCTCCGCCATTAGAGCACCTCCCTTGAAGTCTCTGTCTTCAGAGTTTTTGGAGGTCTACTGAAAACAAAATAAATCTAGTCGAAAAATGTTTATTTATAATGGGCTGGGCCTATTATTCTTCAACAATCGATCTGGGCGTGGCCCAGATTTCAAACGATTGGGTTTCTAGAAGCCTAACCAATCATGGGCTTTTGTATCAGCACCATATACACATACACAAATAATTTTTTATTGATTGGCAATGGAAAAAAAAATTAGGGATGAGAAAACTTTGTCTGATTCGAATGTTAAAATTTGTTCGATTCGAACTAAATCAAATATGAATATAAGTTATATTTTTGAAATCCGGGTTGAAACACAAAAAATTTGTTTGATTTACTTATTTGGACTCAACTTATATTGTATTATTGTCCGATTAACTTGTCTGAATTTAAACTACTTGAGTTATGATCAATTAAGTATATCCAAAAATTGAAATCAATCAATCTGAATCCAGACATGCAAATATTTCGTACATTACCACCTATAGTATCCAACTTGAAATTGAACCGAAACCCTTTTTCACTTTTTTTGCCACCCAAAAAAAAACCCCCGAAAAAGTTTGACTATATATGTAGTCTATAATCATTATTACATATTATTATAATCATTCTTTTTATTATTATGAATTTACTATTATCACCCCCACAACAACAAGGATAGCTTATGATCAAATGTTAAGGCACTCTGGGGGAGTACTAGGATATCTAGGCCTATCAGCACAATAGTCATAGTTCATATACTGCTTTCTCACTCTCTCATATGCTCTCTGTTGTGCAGAGTCCAGTTTCCAGAATTTCTTAGCATTCCACCAATACTTGGTAGAGTCATAGCAATCCTGATCAATTTTACTATTTGAGCTGCTGCTGCAGCCACTAATGCCAAACCCTTGAAACTGAGCCCTAAATGGTGCACTGCTCCAATCAATCTTGGTCTGCCCTCCATCTGTTGCCCAACTATCTCCATCCCACAAACTTGCTTGTATTTGCATTGGGTGTGATGGGTAACTTGCTCCAATGTTCCTGTTGTTCTTGTACACTCTTATAGGAATGTTGTCCACATAAAATCTGGATAATCAATATATTTGGACGAGATTAAGGGAAAAAAATCTATATATCACTTTGCTTACTTAGAGAGATAATTAATTAGTTGATTAGTGCATGCATGCTTACACAATTTGATGTGGGTTCCAAAGGATTTTGTAGGTGTGAAAATCTGAAGTTGGGTCAAACCAGAGAGTGAGTCTCTGCTCTCTATTTCCTTCACCATTGGCAAATACATTGGTCTGCAGAGTGATTGGTTTTCCTTCTCTATTTCCCAGGAATTCGAAGTCGAGTTCGTCGTGATTGTTACCCTGTGAAGTTAGCTGCAACCAGAAACCATTTTACATAAAATTAGAGGTGCATGTGTATATATATACTCACACACATAAATATTTTATGAATTATATGTATAATAGATCGAACTCACATAGAAAGCAGCAACAACTCCTGCAGAGTCCTTATCTGGTAGTTTAATCCTCAGATGAAAGAATCCAGAACCAAAGCTTTGTTTGGATGCAAACCCAGACCCTTTAAGTACAAATACTTATTAGCTTTAATTGCAACAATTAATGCCATGTATCATATAATCTATGACAATTATGTGGAAACATTTGCTTTCATGCATGCATGGTTCATTTCTGGATGAATGCAGCAAATTATTTGATTATTACTCAACCCTAAACCAAATACATTGGATATTTTGAAGGGGTCGTGGATTCGAGTAGGAAAATCGGATATTTTTTTGAAATAAATGCGTGAGGATAGATTTAAGCCCAATTGAAACATGCCAACTATATAGATTAGATCCAGAGTCCAAAATGTACTGTTTTCTTAGTAGACGGAAAATATCCACCACATACATACACATCAACTTTCATAGTTCTTATTAAAGAAGAAAAAAAAGTAGTGAAGGGAAGGTTAAGAGTAATAACCAGAGGAAGAATCCATTGAGAGCTGAATTTCTGTTCCTTGGTTTAGAGACAAGACATGATCATATCCCCAGGTTACACCGTAGTTTTGATAAAAGCTAACACCATCGCTAGTGTTTGCAAATAACATGAATGAAACGATGAGGATCATGGACAAAGAATCCATGGGATCTAATCAACTAATTGTATTGCAATATTTAGTATTTTAGTAGTACCAGAGATCGATGTTTGAGTGGTGGGTATTTATAGACAAACATACATACATATATATACATATATATATATATGTATATGTATGTTAAGGTTACTATAGCTAGGAAGGAACCATATATGGAAAAGCATAAAGTGTGTGATTTAGGTCACAAACAGCTTCACCTCTTATCTACACGCTTGCTTTAGTCCCCCATAACTAACAAACCACATCTCTTATGGGGTTATGCATTATTTATAAGACCAAATTCATTTTTCCAATCAATACCTTACAGGGGCTAATTAACATCTCAAGACTCAAGTGCATGCGTATATACGCATGCACGCACATGCATTAATATAGGGTGGTAGCACATTTCTTGTACGAGACATCGTGCATGAATGTACTATTATAAATTAAAAGAGAATAGAAGTCTTAAAGGCAAATTAAAGGGGTGCAGTACAGCAATGAAGATTGAAGGGAAGAACAACCTTGATGAACAATTATGGGCTTGACATCATGGCCTTCTCCAAAAGGCTTTACATTGGCAACGACCGACATCAATCTTGGAGGTTCAGGATAAACTTTGAAAAAAATATTTTAAAATTAAAAAAGAACTTAAACGATTAATTTCTTATTTTCAAGTTGAAATAAATTGAAAATTATTGGATAAATATTTTCAATTAGACTTATTGGGCCGCCCTGATTGATGACCGATCTCGCTCCACTCAGGAATGGCGCACATAAGTCCCATCATAAGTGACGATATCAATCTGTCCAATTTGTTGGGCTCTGACTATGTGTGAGTAAATTTCTTTATGAGTTTTGTGGCACTATTTTAACCCTAACAAGATCTAGTTTTGGATCTTTTTTTTAATTATATAGTTTTTGAATTTATACAATTTACATATACCAAATCAAATTGGTTTGTCGAAGTTTGCCTTATCTATATATTTCAAAATCACTAGATTCAGAGCGATTTCCCGGCGAGTTGTGCAAACATCCTTCTACTCGCGCATGTCTCATGTATTTTTGAAATATATAGCTTTTGCTTGGCGTAAAAGATTTTGTAACATTTGTTGCGGCTACAAGACACGTAAAGTAACATTGGTCTGGTGGAAGTTTCCGTAAGGATTTTGAAGTTTTGCTGGGTTCGAATCTAAGTTAGCTAACATGTTTTTATTTACTTATTTTTTATTTCGTACTTTTCTTTCTGCAAGTCTCTCTTCCTGCTTTTTCCTTTTGTTATTTGTTTTCTAAAACTTCGCCAAATAGTGGTGCACACCGTGCAACGTCTTCATTGTCAGACTGTAATAGGTAGATGTCAGAGATTTTTATGGTGGTGGAGGCTTCTTCGTTTCGATTTTGATTTCTTCTCTGCAGCGTCTCTTCTTGATTTTTCCATAAACATGGCAACGTTGAGTTTCTATGTGGTCACTCTTTTTGCTTATCTGTTCTCATAACCTGAATAGCGTTTCGATTTCGATTTTGATTTCGCTACGATTTCTTGCTCAAAGCTGTAGAAATAGTTTAATTCAAACAATACGAGAGAGAGAAACTGCAACTCATTGGTGATTACGGCTGCATAGACATGTCAGTCGGGGGAAGAAATTTTGGTCATGACAATCAGCGGTAATTTGACGAACTAGGTTTTCACCAGCCGAGATATTGTTTTCCAGCTGTTTTCAGCTGTTTCCTGTTTTCGATGCCGCCGTTGTTGTGTTGTTCTTGGTCGTTACAATATTTTCTGGTTATATGTCATCTGATCGGTGGTTTGGCCTTTTATTTCCTTCGTTGTTATTTTGTTCTTGGTGATTCAACTGATCTTCTTCTTCTTTTTTTTATCTTCCCTCGATTGTACTTCGTAATTTTGTTTCTCTATTATAATATTGGTTATCGAAGGCCTTTCATGGGTTTTAACAAATTTATCGTCTTCAATACTCTATGCATATTATCAACCAATTTGTTGCGCGTGTTAAGTGGTTACTAAGAAATTTGTTGTTGTTCTTCTACTATGTGCAGTCAGAGTAATATTGGAAAGAACTTTAAACTCCTGTGTTAGTGTCTCAGTGTCGATGGTGTGATGTGAACGTGTTGACTAACTACATACCTATTCGCTTCATGTAACGTTGAAAATATAGCCCTCAAATGGCATGTATATTCTTTCAAAATGTTGAGACCATTTTTGTTGCAGCAACTGTTAGTACGCAACATCTTCTTCTCAACATAAATGCTCTCTTCCAAGGAAGATTACAGCCACATAATTACTGCCTCCCAGTACTCAAAAGAGAGATCCATGGTGTGTTATGTTTCTAATCTTCCACACAGCTTTGTATTTGTTGATGTTTGACATATTTGACTTGGCTGAAATGGGCTTATGAGTTTTTCTCATCTAGGATAGGCGATTGTTTTTGAAGTGACTGGGGGAAGTAAAAGATTTTTCCTCGGAACTCATAGTGCTCCTCACAAGAAATCGAGAAAAGGATGTCCTTGTGGATGTGAAGGAATTTGTAATGCTCCTGTAGCTCTGTCTCTTGATGCTAAATTTTTTGAAGAGGTATGTTCTTCCTTTTTTGTTTTTGTTTTGAGGATCAAATTGTCTCATGGTAGTGATGTTAGTAGTTTATACTTTTTTTCTATTTAGAGCTTCTTTAATTTTCAATTTAAGGTTCTGATGAGAATAGGTGTGGGTTCTTTTTCATCTTTAGATTAAATTATTATGTGAAAAACATTCATACTTTCACATCACAATTGCCACCTTAATAATCTTAATTACTCTTTTTTACAAAGATATTCAATTCTTTCTTGCTTCAATGAAGATTTGATTCAATGGTGGAGAGGATTATAGAAGTGCACAAATTGGCTTGGAAGATGAGGAAGAGTGGAGGTGGTTAAGTTAGAGATATGTTTGATATATCAGAAGATGAGATCTCAGAGATGAAGTTGACCAAAGGAAATATTAATGCCTTCATCCTGGTAATGTCTCTTTGAATTTTAAGTGATAGTAAAATATGTCTTCTCATAAACTTAACTTTTTGGGCATTTGAGAGGGATCTTACTGTGAATGTATATGTGCATAGGAAGTCTAACTTTGTTAAAGTTGTTAGTGTAAGAGGTTGAGAGTGCCACATGCGACCAAAACTCACTTTTACACCTCACACTAAATGACTTTGGTATGCTTCTTTAGAAAAATCTTTTATGTTGTTCTCTGCAAGCTTTTTATGTATTTAAGCATGGTGCAAATTCAAAGCTTTCAATGATACTTCGCTCGTGCTCATGAGGTTATTGATATCTCATGAAACTTGATGAGCCAAAATTTTCTTATTTTATACCTTTTTGAAAGACACACATCTCATATTTATCAAAAAAAATAAATTAAAGTATACTATTATTATTAGTGCTGCATCACATTACTGACTTCTTCTCATCATTGCACTACATTCTGCATGTAGTCTAATTATAAAATGATGCTTATTGATGACTTGCAAGAATAATCCATTGCAGGTTTTAGGCAGTCACTATTAATGTTCGTTCCCATTTTAAGAACTGTGTTTGTTTAGGTATGCCCTGTACTGGGTTGGATTGGATTGGTCTTGCCTTCTTCATGTGCTTTTGTTCAATTGACTAAACAACTCTTCTCTTCTTTTCCCTTTTTTCTTACTTAAATTTTAATAGTTTTTGTAATTAGAATTTTTTTTTGTACAACTTTTCCAGGGAAAAGATTCTTGATTTTTTAATAGGCTCGATGGCCATATGCATTAATACAAGGGAAGTAGCCCAAGGTATATATATATACTTAAAGACAAAAAAAAATATCAATAATGAGATTTTGTTATATATGCCGTTTATATATATAGTCACATAAGTATCAGTAAGTATATTCTATGATGGCTTTAACACAATTGGCATATGAATTTTGTGGCCTTGCCAGGTTCATCTCTCAGTCTTTCTCTTAGAAAAATTTGTTGAAAATTTATTTTTTCCTATTTGAAAAGTAGAATGAATGCTTCTTTAGATGGTATTGAAAATTGGAATTTGCCGATTTGTCTCAGCAGGTTAGAGGAGTGAAGCTGTAACTGATATATCGAAAGAGCTTTGATGTTATGGTTGGTGGTATAGGCCATTTGGCATTCGTGCATTCATATGGTCTTCTTTTCTTCTCTAGATGAACTATTCTTGCCTGCAAACCCAAAAGCTGCTGACAATTTTTTCAGGTAAGTTGCTTCAGTGCATGCTAATTCATCTATAAATAGGGGATTGATCAAGGCAGGTTGAGATATGTTTTCCAACAGAATCACAAAAATAGTGATATAAGTTCCCTAAAAAATGGGGACTACGAAAGGTTCGCAAATAGATATATTTTGATTTTTTTGTAGCATCATGATAAATTTGATGGCATTTCAATCCATGAACGATCTTTGAATTTTGTTGTTTCGTTGTATCAGTAAATCCTTTACGGGACCCTTAGGCTCCTTGGTGCATTTTCATCTGCCTGCATTGATATGGCTGCGTAAAAGAATGTACAGAGAAACTTGAGGTCAACACCATAGAGACACAAGTGTAGGGTAAAGATTTATATACATTATTACATCTTCAAGAACTTCCATGGAAGTTCCTACAAGGAAACCAAAACAGAGCCCATGGAAAAATTAGAGACGGACATTCTTCATAAACATCACTCCTAAAGCAAAAGCTTTGACGTATTCAGACGATTTGAAAAACATTATATACACGATAAGAATTTAACTATCTCAGTCATTACGGTTAAACTCTACTCCTAAAGCAAAAGCTTTGACGTATTCGTATGAATTGAAAAATATTACATACACAACAACAATATAGCTATCTCAGCCAGTACTGTTGAAGTCTCTAAAATAAACATTAACTATCACTCCTCACTTTATTTCAAAACAATCCATTATCTAACCTTAATTATAATATAAACATACCAGTAATCATGCAAATAATAAAAAATCAACCAATCAACTATAATAACTCAAATAAGAAAAGCAAAAATCATGAACACAAATTGAGAAAATAATACTTTCTCCGAAGATAAGTACACCAAAATGAAAGACAAGCGATATCTTTCCAAAAAATCCCGGGCAAAGCCCGGGCACTGCTCTAGTTAACCTCATGCCCAAAGGCCCTCTTAAAAAAAAGGGAAGATGTCCAAATGAGGACAGAAGAAGACCGTGTGGGTCCAACTCAAGTTAATGGACCAGACTTTGTTTCAGATCGTGTTTTTCTAAGGTTGGGCTTAATTGGCTTAAAAAACCAACGCTGGGAATGTTGATGGGCTTATTGGGCCTAGTCGGGCCGACATGAGGTCTATCCTTGAACCTTTTTTATAGATAAGGTTTATCTTTGACTTTGACTGTATATAGCGTGTTAAAAACGCTCTCTTTTCTGCCTTTTGATGCGACTGACTACTTTCGATTGTTTGTCGAGAAGCAAAAATCTCCAGATAGAGAAAAACGCGATTGAGAGAGAATGTCTGCAACAGGCGGCGGCGCTGGCGGGGCAGGGCAAGAGGAGGACAAGAAGCCCGGGGACCAGTCCGCTCACATTAACCTCAAAGTCAAGGGACAGGTTTAAATCGCACTTGATTGTTTAGTTTGTTTTACTTTATTTAGGGTTTTATAAGGTTTTGGCCTTTTGGGGTTTTTTTTCTTACAATAATTTCATGTTATGTTGGTGAAATGTTGATGCGTGATTTTGCTTTACATGGCTGTGAAACTCATGTTTGTTGGTTTAGTTGCTAAATGCTTGTAATGGTTTAATTTGATGCTTGTTGTCCTTGGAGAAAATTTAGTGGTTGTAATTAATATCTTGTGGAAGTGAAATGATCTGTGGAGACATGCAATGATTGGTGTGGATGGATTATGATTTGATGATATGATCACATTCCTTAGATTTCGAGGTTTACGATGATTTATAACCGGGGACTGTTAGATTGGATGGGTTACTGAGATAATTGCGAAGTCACTGGTAGTAGCAGAAGAAAAAAATGTTCAAGTGAAATTGATATGAAGTCGATTGGGTATCCCACAGATGAATTATCGAGATCATTTATAATTGCTTGTCATTTGACACAAAGATTGTTTTAGAACTAGTAGATTGCGAATTTTGTATCCTATGTATGGACTGGTTCAGATACTCTAATCAATAGCATTAGGGTTCAGCCTATGGAGTGTGATTCTTTTCCTACCCGAACAAATCTACAATTGGTAATATGTACTCTTTCCTTCTGGGGGGTTCAATTGATTTATTCGTTTTCCTTTTCAATCCGATTAATTTGGCTATGTAAATGCTTACAAAGCTGTTTATCGGCAAAATGAATACCAAATATTCTGCTGTGTAGTGTTGGCATTCATATAACCAACTTACTTGCATGAAAAAGGAAACTGAATAAATCAGTTATGTCAAACTATAAAATTGCTTTTTCTGACTATACAGTTTCTTATAGCTTCTCAGTTTTTGTCATTTTGATATGTTAAATTTTATGTTCTTTATCTCCATTTTTTTCTTTTCTTTTCTTTTCATTTTTTATTTTTTCCCTTTGTCTTTATTTGCCTCTTGGTTTGCTTGTAGGATGGCAATGAAGTGTTTTTTAGGATCAAACGGAGTACCCAGATGAAGAAACTAATGAATGCATATTGTGAGAGGCAGTCGGTGGATTTGAACTCCATTGCATTTTTGTTTGATGGGCGCAGACTCCGTGCGGAACAGACTCCGGATGAGGTGATATTTCTGCTTGTTTATTAAACTCGACCTTCATTTTTATGAATTATATTAATTTGGTTAAGGTACGTTGGCTTATTTCTGTTGTCTTATTCTTTCAGTTCTTTTTAAAATTGTGATTTATTGGTTGGAAACTGGGGTTGAAGAATGTCTTTGAAGTTTTGAAGTGCTCTGAGTGTGTGATTTGTTGCTTGCCATCCCTATGAGGCATAAGAAAGTAATCACAACGAGCAATGCATTTGAAAATGATGGGTCTATTAAGCATTTAAAATAGATAATGAATCAATTCGACAATTTAAATAGCATTATCAGTGTGTATTGTTTTGTCTGTTCTGCTTTGTGCATGATGCAACCTAAAAGGTTGCAAAATAGATGTGTGGGCTGCAACAGAGGACGTAATTGTTATTGCTGAGGTTTGAATAGATTAGATTAGACTTTGCTTTCTGCCTGATGCAACCTAAAAGGTTGCAGAACTAGATGTGTGGGCTGCAAAAGAGGACAGGATGGTAATTACGCTAAGGTTTGAATGGATTAGATTATACTTTCTGCCTGATGCAACCTAAAAGGTTGCAGGACTAGATGTGTGGACTGCAACAGAGGACGGGATGATAATTGCTAAGGTTTGAATATATTAGATTATACTTCAAATCTTTGATATTTATCCCTCACTTTTGGAGTCACCAAGAAGTAAGTACTGTATTATGTTGTTTGAATGTAAGAAATTGGGTCATTGGACTTATTTGCTATGGACCTATGGTTTCTTTTGTGTTTCTCTTTTCTTATTCATTTTTCTTTCTTTTTTTGGCTATAGCTTGAGATGGAGGAAGGCGACGAAATTGATGCTATGCTGCACCAAACAGGAGGTGGTCACCTGGCATAGTTGGTTTATGTTTGCTCTATTTTACTTTTGTGATTCAAAATATTCGTGTAAATCGAAATGGAGCTAAGGTGAACTGCGTAGTTTAAGTATGGTTATGACCAAGTATTTGGTGGGGATGTTATGCGATGGATGTTGATGTTTTCTTCTGCTACTTATGGTATTGTTAGGCTTGCTTGGCGTTCTTATATATATTTTTTAATTTTATAACTTTGCTCGTCTGTACTTGCCCTGTGCCCTGATTGCATCAAGTAGCTGTGAGTTCTTAAGGCTTAGAAAAGATATGGATGGAGAAGGATGAATGCAATTAAAATAGTGAATGCGATATGTATGTGTCCAAGACCTAATGGTATTTTGTAGTTTTATATTAATTTGGTGGTAACAGAGATTTCATATACTGGACTACTGATGGATGTCAGCAAGGAGATTTCATGCTTGCTTGTAAGATTGCTGGATTTCTTACTGGGAGTGAAGTCGCCTAGGCACGAGACTGCCTGCGAATATGTTATCAGAGCATTGCTTGCTGAGTACTGTATAGTGAACTATTTCTTTTTTACACCGATAAATCATTCAAACAATAGAGTGATTTTGATCAGGCACTGCTCTTAATTTCCGTCATGCTTCAAAGTGAAGTTTGATTCTCACATATCTTGCATGTTTTTGCTTATCACTTTTGTGCGGGAATTAATGAGTGGAAATATACTTTCCTAATACCAGTTTGTTTTGACGCAAGACCTACTACTTCAGAATCAAGTTGCAAATCCACACATAGTTGCTTGGTTGGACTGACAATTTTAATCACTAACAATTAACTAATCAAAGCAACCCATTCAAACGCATTTGTTGCAACAAAGCCACTGATGCTTTGGCCACTCATGAAGTTAAGGTATTAATCGGCAGATTGCCTTAATCATTAATGAAGGTGTAGTTCAAAAACAAAAAAAAAAAACTTGCTATGCGAAACAACCAAAAGAGGCACAAGACAGTGAGAACATTTTCAATTTCATCAATCTTAACTGTGACATAATAATTTATTATTTACAATTTAAAAAATTTGCATAACAATTGAGAAATAAATTCAGAAGATGTCGAGAATTTCTAAGATGAATCCATTGCAGAGAGGGCAGTTACCCCTTTGGGCCCAAAGTTCTCTTGAACAAAGCCTACAAAATGTGTGTCCGCAGGGGATAAAAGCCGCGCCTTTATGCCTCACCATGCACACGCAGCAATGATGCTCTACGCCACCCCCACCACACTCCTCTACACCCTCATCATACTCTTCCTCGTCATCATCGTCCAACTCCTCTTCCTCGTCTCCCATCCTGTACGTGGACCCCTCAAGTCCCAATTCCCTATCGTTCTCCTCTAACAAATCCATCAGTGACATTCTCGCCGCTTGTCCTACACCTGATTGTTCATCCGCCTCGTTATTCTCCTCGCCCTCTGAATCAGTTCCTTCCGCAGCTGCAGCGGCCGCTGCTTCCGACGCCTCCTGCGCTACAACCGCTTCCCTTGCTGACAACTGCCTCTCCTCTGCCAATGCCGCTGCCAGCCGCTGCGTGCCTTCACTCACCGGCCTGTATTCGTTTTCTCCAGGCTGATTTGAATCTGAGTTGGAAGCCGGGAAGCGAGTCGAGTTGTGCCGAGAGATTTGTGGCCTGAAACTTCTTGCTGGAGGAGCGTCACCGACGACGTGAACGTTCACATCCTCCAATGACTCATTGGAATCCGATGGGACCGGTGGCATGCCGAATCGAGCCGAGCCGTAGCGACTCATCTGTCGTCTGTTACTCGACGTGGCGTTGGAGTAATTAGACAGATCAGCCTGATGAGCATTTTTCTGAGACGACTCTACCGAGTTAGGTGAGTTGGAAGACATAGTATTGAAGCGGACCGAATTCCGGCGCGAAAATGGAGATCTGGCATGGTCATTGTTATTCCGGATAGGGATATCGGATGCAGGGATATGAACAGAGGATGTCCAAGCAGCTCCGGCGCGCTTGAGACGGAGCTTGTCCCTAAAGGTTTTCCAGCTCTTCCTGTGGCCATGGGAGCCACCACTGGGATCCTCGTCGCGTATGAT
This sequence comes from Euonymus europaeus, assembly GCA_963580455.1. Lineage (NCBI taxonomy): Eukaryota > Viridiplantae > Streptophyta > Magnoliopsida > Celastrales > Celastraceae > Euonymus > Euonymus europaeus. The sequence goes on from OY756964.1 coordinate 4,577,465, forward strand.
GTCGAGGAGAGTTCGGTTGATCTGATTCGCCGTGGGCGCAAGCGCCGCAGCGGCCCGTCGCTTCTCAGACAGGACCGCTTCTAGGGTTAACCCTGCCAGCGAGTCTCGTTCACCCTCAACAGCAGACATGTGATCCAATAATGTGAGTCTCCGTTGACCACCACCTTCCATTATTAATCACAATTCACAATTCCGGAGAACAGAACATATATAATTAAATAGAATCACACAAATTCCGGTGAACATGAGAAAATACAGAGATGAATTCAAGGATCGGAAACTAAAATTCGGGGGAAGAAGCCATTAAAATCTACGGACGTACAGAGTGAGGATAATAAATCTAAAACTTTTAAAAACTAACTACAGATTTATTGCAAAAAAACGCTGGAAATCGCATCGTATATCTTACTTGTGTGCGCACCAGATCTCTGGAACTTACAACTGCAGCCTTTCAATTATATATCTGAAGCAAAAATAAAGTTAGATTTCACAATAAAATGCCAAAAATAAATGAAAGTAAAAAAAGAAAATTTGAAAGAGAGCTAAAATAAGATCGCACGCATTCTCTACCGTGGTCCCTCCCTATCTCCTGCTCTTTCTTGTCGTCTGACTCTACCTTTCTCTGTCAATAGTAATCTCTGGAAAGGTTGGAGAGATGGAGAGGGAGAGATGGAGAGGAGAGGAGAGGAGATGAGGAGGGAAAGAGAGTTTTGGACGGTTGAGCGAGTCTCGTGGGGTGTTTGTGTTTAGGTTTATGGCTCTCGCTTGCTTGGTTGATTAATGTGATTAATTTGGGTTAAACGGATTTGTCCCTTCCGTTTCGCGTGGCGTGGCCGAGTACAAACGTTTTATTTCTGTAGACCTGTACATTATTTTGTCTGCACATCATTATCTCTGGAAAGACCATGACAGCTGTGCTTTGGCTGAACGTTGGATCTAGGTTTTTCGGACTAGACTGTTCGATTGGTTTGTGCTGGAGAAGAAGGGTCTCCCTTCTCTCTCCCTTACTCTCTCGCGATGAAGATTTCACTTTCAATGGCTTCACCGGTGTGTGCTCTAGAGTTGGGTGTTTTTCTTGGTGCTTCAAGTACTGTTTTCAGATGGCAACGGTGCTATTTTTCGAAGGCACTTCCATAACCCTTTTGCATTCTGCAACTATGAGGAAAACATTGTCATCTTTGGGATTTGTTTTTTTGCATGACTTTGTAGTCATTTGGTTCAGTGGTACTTCATCGTGTAATTTTGAAATTTTGCTTTAGATAGAGGACGTGATGATATCTAACTTGAGGACTGGTTGATTGAGAGGTGCTGCCGATATTTCTAACCTGCTATACAGGCTTGCTTCAGTAGGATTGAATTTTGACCTAATCATGTTTGTGGCTCACGGAATGCGTGTTTGCTTCTTCTTTTCTTCATGCTTGTTCTGAATTTTGGATTTTTTGTGGGTTCGGGGGACTTTCTTTCTTTGAATCAGTGCTTTGTTGATTGCGAATTGCTATTAGAGCGGTAGTGTAAGATGAAGATTGCTCTTCCTAATGGTTTGAGCTTAAGCCAATAATCTCATAATCTCACTGTATGGAGCTATTATCGGTTTTGGTTCCTGTTGGTCCATTTACATATTTGGTGCTTCGCCACCACAATCACCAAGAATTTGCAGTGATGAGTTTTGGTTTGGTCGATTCAGAAGAGAAATTCAGTATATTGAATATCCAATGTTCTCATCCTTCAGACACTTTTACCATGAACACAGTCTGAGCCTTTGGCAGCAGTAGGCGAATATAAATGATGGAAAGATGCTATGAGAAGTTTCAGGGTGCTGGGATTGAGCCCAGCATCAAAACTTTTAACACTCTTTTAGACTCCTATGACAAAGTTGGGAATTACGAGAAAATCTGTGATGGAACTCAAGCAGAAAATATAGTGATAGATGCATTTAGGAGGGCAGGTGATTTTAAGCAGATGGGAGTATTTGTTTAGACTAATGTTTTCAAAAAGCATAAAGCCATGTTAAAATTTGCTCTATTGTGAGGACTTATGGTCATCAGGAAAATCAGAAAATAAATTTGGAAACAATTGGGGGCGTCTTGTGGTTTATTGAAAACTCAGATGTAATACTGGATCTGTCTTCTTCAATTTTCTGGTGGATGCATATGGAAGGACGGTATGCTTTAGCAGAGATGAAGGGAGTGCTTGAGATGATAAAACGTCAATCCGAGCTTGCTTGTTTGTTTGGACACCGACGATATTGCTTAGGCTATTGATCCTGTTTTTCTTGTATTTGGCTGCGAATATTAGCAAATTAGGTGAGATGTGATCACAAAGAACAACACATTTTTTTTTTTTGGGTTATGGAAGTAACCATATATTGACATGGTAAAAAAAAGGAATTATGGAACTATCTTTTGTTCTCATCGGTCTAAAATTTCAGCACCAGGAGGGATGCTTCCTTCACTGGAAAAACATCTATTGTCGTTTTAGTTTCCAAATATGAGAAAACGCAGAGTTAAATGTGGAGTCGCAAAATTGTAAAATTTTATAAATCTTTAAAAACTAAATATAAAAGATACAATAACTCTTTTTTTTATAAAAAATAGCATAATATAATATTTCGGATGTTATAATATTAAATAATTGATCCTTATTTGTTTATTAGGCATATACCATGAGTCCAATACAAAAATTCGTAAATTGTTAATTTGGTATCCAAAAATAACAAAAACAAAAATTATGAAAATCAATATGAAAAATCTAAAACAAAATAGTCATGTTGTAAAAGCTGACAAAATCTATAATTTTATACTTTAAAATCTAGATAAATTATCCATAAAATCTAATTGGTATTCTGAACATTTAAATTTTTTAATCAAATAATATAAGCTCTGAAAGCCAATAAAGTAACAAGCTTAATTTTTTTAAAATAAAATATCAAATGAGAGCAAATTCAGAAACTAATAAGAAAAAATAGTATAATAGTTGAAGATGTATGGCAGTAAAAAGAAAAATATTATTGAACATTGACTGCAAAACATAGCGTCGTAACGGTGCATATTATATAAAGCCCACAATTGGACCAATATTCGCGGCCCTGTTCTTCTCCTACTTCTTCTTCTTCATGGAAAAAAACCCAAGCCCATTGCAACTTTCGCAGAGGTTGGGTAGTACCCCCACAACCCCGAAGAACCAAACCTAGAGAGAGAAACAGCACCCCAAAACCACAAATAGCGGGCGAGAGAGACAAACGCATAATAGGAGGCACGATTTAGAGAAATAGATAACGGAGTGCGACATAATCACGCTCTCATGGCTGACATTTGCAGCGAGGTGCTGTGTTCTAGGTCAAATTTGGGTCGTTTCGATTGAGGCGCGTTTTCACGTTTCAAAACCCTAGGAGAGAGAAAGTGCTTGAAAGAGGTAAATTAGTTGTCCCAGAGTCGTGCCCTAGCTCCCAGTTTTGTACTTATGGTCTCAATTGAGGTGATTGGGGTTTGAATTTAGGTTTTATTTGAGTTTTTCGCGGGTACCAGAAACCCTAGAATTGGGTGCAATGTCGAAGTTGTGCAAATTTATTGTTAATAAATGGTTTTAGGGTTTTTTCATGGAGGTTGTGTTAATGCATTACTTTTGTTATTAAACATGTGTTCGAATTGATATCTGATTTTAATCCCAAAATTTCTTTGGCCTGCTTGTTCATTTTGTAAATTAGCAATTTCAAATTTTCATCAGCTGTTCTGAAGGCCCCAGACTCGAGAGTTTATATAATTTGTTGGTCCCCAACGTTGTTGCTCATATATAGTAAGGAATTCATGTAACAATTATTATTCTCATTATAGTACGAATACTGGCACTTGGCAATGTTTTCAGAGCTTCTTCCGTCTCTTTTGTTTTCTGAATTTTGATTGTGTGGCTGGTATGTTGCATCATTTGTGCTAATGGCTGCTTCATTTTTTAAGGCACTACTTGCACACGCAAGGTTCTGTTACTTTTGGGAGCTTTGCTAAATATAGGAAGTTAGCTGGATATTTTCCTCTGTGGTCAATCATTGGAATGTATTTCTGTATTCTTGGGAATAGATTGATCCTACATTGTGCTCCTTAGCGGTAAAACATTGAAGAAAAACATTATGCGTTACATATTCAGAGATTCAAATTTATTGGGTTAGAAAGGTCAACATGCATAATTTGCTTAGAAATTTACATGATATGTATGATGATACTGTAAGATCAACTGGTTCTTCACTTCATCAGCGATGGTTCCCCATTTTTCATTTTGTTCATACTTGTAAAAAAACAACAAGTGCACAAGGCTTCTACAGTGTGGTTGGGGCTAGGAGAGGGCAGGGCGCACTGCTGTATTCCCTCAAGGGTGAAGTGGTTATTACGTGGTTTGAACCCTATGCTGTTTAGGTTAGTTTAAATCAACTTTGCCACTACACCAGGTTCACCCTGTTTTCTTGTACATCAAGGGTTTTTATAAAATCATAATTTCAGACAACGATTCATCTCACCTCAATTTTTTTTCTCACAGAACCTAAATGACAGAACGTATTTAGTTGCTGTAAAACTTATGTTTTGATGGAATATGGTAGCAACAAAGTTGCCTTATGTTACTCCATCAAGGGAGCATCTGCATGCTTAATCTTGTGTGTGGGGTCCAACAAATATGTCATCTGCATGGACATGACATATTTGTATAGTGAAAATAAATGTGCAATGCTTTTCCTGGAAGTGGACTTTTATTCAATATATAAGGGGTGTAATTTTTATAGCTGCTGAGCTTATCCTGTGTTTAATCCCTATTATCTACTTCAATGGACCGAATGCCAGAGATAATGCAAAAGATCTGTATATATTTCACACGGTCCAAATATTTGCCAGGATCACAACATAAGTGACATCTTATGCCAATATATTGCTGTTTTTCTTCCATTGCTTGTCAGTTGTCTTATCATCGTTTGCTATCATCTTCCGTTCTTTTTAGTCCTGTAATACTTTATTTGTATTTACTATGTAAGAAATGATTTATTTTAGTGAAAGTAATTACTATCATTTTTTCCTTGATGATTTAAGTATCTAACTGTTGTGTATCCTGGGTACTCAAAGTTATCACTTGAATATATATTTTGCATTATGTGTCTTATTTATGTTATGACGAATGTTACAAGGTTCATTTTCTTGAGTCATCCACACTGCATCTAGTTTTGACAAACATTTGGTGGTCCAATCTTGTGAACTTGGCTTGCTTGTTCCATTGAAATGATGAAATCAAAAGTCATCTTGTAAGGTTGTGGCAACTTCAATTTCCACAATTAAAACTTTTTATTTTTTAATTTGTTGTCAATGCTTGGTGATTTTTCTTTCTTTAGACATCTTTGTTCGTTTATTTAGGTATATAATTTTTTTAATATATAACCTTAATTCAGATCTTCTATAGGAACGTTTAGTAATTTATTGATCTATGCTAGGGCGAAGCTTGTAAGTATAAAAAAGGAATGCATGGATGCTGTTCAGGATCTGCACTCTTAGCCAATGCTGAGGTTGATTCAATGGAAGGGGTTGTTGATGGTGGAGTTGGTATGGGAGTCAATACCTCTCCGCGTCAGGCTGCCATTGAGAAAGCCCAAGCAGTTCTTAGGTAAGGGCCGTAAGGCTTTGGGGTTTGTTTATTTTTGCCATAGCTTCTTGCAGTATGTTAACACATTAGTGTCATCTGCTGATGTAAATATGACGAGTCATTATTTATTTATGACAGACAGGAATATGACGTCCGTGAGGAAAGAAGAAGAGAACTGGAGTTTCTGGAGAAAGTAGTGTTATATGATCTTCCCTTTATTGATTTCAACTAATGTTATGCTTGTATGATAAGTTTAAGCTGTTTCCTACATGCAGGGTGGTAATCCATTGGACCTTAAATTCAGTAATGCAGCTTCTGTTAGTATCCAGTCAACTTCGCTCACTGATCACCCTGCTGAACATTTCATGATCAGGTAGGTTCCTTAAGCTGTTGTGTGTGGTTTGTACAACATAATTCATCAATTTACTGATTATTCTTTCCCCCTTATGGGCTTTCCCTTTCTTTTGGCTCCGATATTTCAGTGAGGCCAAAGGTAGTTTTGCACTGACTGCATCACCTCATGGAGATTCCTTAGAGAGTTGTGGTAGACCAGGGGTTGCTACTGTTTGTGAACCGAATAGTGCTGATAATCTCTTACTTTTTAATGGTGAAAATGAGCCTCTTGAAGTTAAAAGGAAGCCGAAACTCTCTTATGGAAGAAATAATGTTGCTCCATCAGAACACTCTTCCCGAACGGGCGGGACACAAAATGCCAAAGAAGCAGAAGATTGTGCAATTTTTCGCCCATATGCTCGAAGGAACAGGTCCAGGACAAATCGATCAAGCTTCTCCGACATGGTTCAGAGTGCTGTTGTCCACAGACCTTCATTGCCTGGTCGTGGGTTGCCCAGGGATGTAAAGGGGGTATCTGAATTAAACATGCAGAAGAATCTGATTGTAAAGGGGGTATTTGAATCTGACAACCAGAAGAACCTGAATGCGACTTCTGTTTCTAACCCAAAACTTGCAACTTCTAATGGTGATATGGTTTCCAGATCCAGTAAACAGTCAAGTTCAAAGCTGGACGACATGCAGTCTGCAGAAGTGATGACCAATCATAGTAAAGGGAGTTCAACTGATGGTAGGTCGAATGTTACAGCATCTGTCAATGTGAGGGATAACCAAAAGGATCAACCTTCAGTCGTTGGTGCTCAGCAAATTCCTGCTACTATGGCTTTGGAGGAACCTGATATCGTTGGTGGAAATGAACCGGAAATTGGAGCTGATCCTGTATACCCATCTTGTCCTCCTATGGCAAAAGCTGAGAATGAAACTGGTTCAGTTCAGCTGAATGAATTTGGTGACTTAAAAGGAGACAGGAGAAGCATGGGAAATGAAGCCCAAAACAGCCATCTAGCAATCGGAACAAAAGTATTAGATTCAGAGTCTTTCGCTACAAAAAACACCCAAAGCATAGATATAAATAATGATAATGACATTTGCATTAGCAGAAAAATTGTCAATACTAATGGAATTTCTAACGATGAAAGAGTTGAACATGAAGGAACACAGAATTTAGCTAATGTTGAAATGGTGCATGGGAAGAATGAGTTGAATGCTATTGGAAGCAGTGCTTTCGTTAATGATGACCATGGTTTTTTTTATCAACACAATACCGGAAATGGTTCTCTAGTCAAAGTCGAGCAAGAAATGCATGCAAGTAAATTTGACATCGAAAATGAGGCAAAGCCAACCAACATGGAGGGTGTGCATCAAAAGGACAATATTGTATTGGACACTGATGTAAAAAAAGTGGGTAACTTAGTGGGTGATGAGTCCAACCTCAACACAGAAAACCTTAGCAGCAGAATTCCTCAGGGCTCGGTAGGTTGCTCTGTCCATGAGTTTCCCGAGACTACTTTGTCTGGAAGAAATTTGGCTGCTGCCCATGATCTTCAAACTCATTCCAGTAACCACTCAAAATTGGCAGACAAGGTTCATGAAGATTCTGTTTTAGAAGAGGCGAGAACTATAGAGGTTATTTCTTCTTTCCCTTATAATTTATTATCTTTTAAGTAGATCTAATTATCTGGGAACTTTCACAAAAACGCGTAAGATGTGACATAATGTATGAAACAGGCAAAACGCAAGAGGATTGCGGAGTTGTCTATTGGTACCTCGACTTCGGAGATTCCCCGAAAGTCTCGATGGGATTTCGTCCTCGAGGAGATGGCATGGCTGGCAAATGATTTTGCACAGGTTTTTTTTTTATTTAGAAAATTGAACTAAGATTTCTCGGCATTGTATTCAAGTTTTTCTTCTTAAAATATTTTTCCCCCTTTTCTTTTGGTGTCACTATTCGTATATTACAAAATAAACACCCCAATTCAGCTTTATCCGTCTTTTAATTTTTTGCTACTACTTTTATTAGGAGCGTCTTTGGAAGATGACTGCTGCTGCTCAAGTTTGTCGTCGGGTTGCTTTCACTTCTCGAACAAGGTCTGAAGAGCATCATCAATGTTGGAAGGTTAAAAAGGTTGCACAGACCATAGCAAAGGCTGTCCTGCAATTCTGGCATTCAGCAGAGGAGCTTCTTAAAAGTTATGGTCCAAATAACTGCAAACTTGACGTGGCTATATCAAGGAAAGTTGATGGGGATGAAACTTCCACATACAAGAGCAGAGAACTTGATAAGGTGCTCACTTTAGATTTGCACCTTTTCCTGGTTATCCATTTTTGGTAAAGTTAGTGAAAGATCTCTCTATCGTTCTCCATTTCTCCTCCTCATCTTATATGTCTAATATTTATCTGAAGTTGAATTATCACTTTTGTTGTTTATTATGTCTCTTCTTCCGTAGATTTTTCTTTTCTTTCTGTTTTGCCATTTTTCAATCTCTTTGCTCTGGGTTCAGCAGTGCTGTTTTGATTTCCTTACTGGTTACTCTACCATTTGATTAGTAGGCGTTGGAGTAATTGTTCTGAAAAGGCAGAGAAGACAATGAGTTTTAGTTGTGTGGTCATTTGGAATGTGGATTTGTGGTTGTAGTTTACCACTTTGTAAGTGTCATAATTTTTTTGAGATTTAATGGCAACTTGTTTCTTACGTATATGGTGTGTATGAACAGGAGGCAAAGAAAGGGTCAGAGGTACAACAATCTGGCGAAAATCTTGCCTCTCCAGTTCAGGCATATGCAGTAAGGTTTTTGAAATATATCAGCTCTCCTGTGCCTTCTATCCAAGCTGAAGCACCAGCAACTCCTGACAGGGTATCTGATTTAGGCACTACGGATATGTCATGGGATGAACATCTTACAGAAGTAATGTTAATACTTTAAATATGGTGATTGTTAATACATAGATGTTCACTACTGCCATTCCCTTCTCATGGGGAGGAATGTACCCACTTGCTGGTGGGTGTCGTAATAGCTAGCTTAATTTTTCGTCTGTACAATGATTCAGCATACTAGGAATTTGATTTTGCAATCATGTGTATAATTTTATTTACACCAGCTTTTTTGCTCTTCAGGAAAGCCTCTTCTATGCAGTTCCTTCTGGTGCTATGGAAGCTTATAGAAAATCTATTGATTCTCAGGTGATGCAGTGTGAGGTAAATATACACCCTCTTTTATTCGTTTTTCATTTCTTATGCCTTGTCAATAAAACATTATAAGAAGAAAATTATGAAACGTGTTAAAAATGATGTTAGACTGTGGTTAAGTGTTCTATTTGTGGAACTATGCTCTTAAAAACTTGAAAAAGAAAAAACCTTCAATCTTCTCATTAGAGCGGCTAATTTTGTTGGAATTAATTTTCACCTAGGTTGGTAGCGGAATTTAATAATCTGCATACTTTTTTTTATGTCTTTGTGCCTTATTTATTGAAATGGATTGTTCAGAAAACTGGCAGAAGCTTGCAAGAGGAAGTTGAGACATCTATGTATGATGCGGTAGCAGGTACTGCCAATCTATATTTAATTAGTGAGTTCCTTGTTGATCTTTTAATTTATGGGTTCATTTTCGAATTCAGAATTTGGATATCATGGGAGTGGATATGATGAGGATGAGGGAGAGACAAGTGCATATTATTTGCCTGGACCTCTTGAGAGTAGCAAGTCATCAAAATATGCTCAAAAGAAACGAAAGAACACAATGGATTCATATAATGCAAGATCATATGAGGCTGAAGCTGATTTGCCATATGGACACAGCACGGTTGGATACCAACAATCTATGTTGTTGGGCAACAGGCCTGCAAATAGTCTAAACGTTGGTTCAATCCCAACAAAACGCATGCGTACTGCTTCCAGGCAGAGGGTTATAAGTCCTTTCGGTGTTGGGGCTACTGGGGTTCTGCAGGCTACAACGAAGACAGATGCTTCAAGCGGGGATACTAGTTCTTTTCAGGATGACCAGAGCACTTTGCATGGTGGATCCCATTTCCATAGAAATATGGAAGTTGAGTCTGTTGGGGATTTTGAAAAGCAAGTGCCGTATGACTATGCAGAGACATCAAAAAAACTTAAAAAGAAGAAAAAGACAAAGAACCCGGTACAAATGAATTCTTATACTTTCGTGTTGGGCATTTAATATCCCGGGAAAATGTGTATCATCTCACCATTCTAAGTGGCAGTAAAAGTGTTGTGTTTCCCTGATTTTCTTCCTTTATTGCTTGTTGAGTTGCTTGCAATTCATTTGGGTTCAGGGTTCTGGCTATGAGCACGGTTGGCAGCTGGATTCATCACTTTATAATGAACAGGTTATTTTTCTTCTGCTTCATCAGTATATCTATTGATTTTTTTTGTTGTTGTAATTATTACATTGTGGCTGAGGTAATTAGGCATGTTGCTGGGAGTTTCAATAGTTTGTTCATTGTTGCCATGTTTAATGTATGACTTGTTGGTGTCACTCTATTTCACACCCATTGCTTCTCTTCTTTGGTTTGTCCGTTGAAGTTTTCTGCCTGTTCATTCTTTTTTGTGGAGTCGATGAGTTCTTTTATTTTGAAGTCAGCGGTAAGTTGGGCACTTTAATTTCTGAGTCTGCAAAGGCCGTAGTGTGGGGAGTTGCAGCAGATATTAGTCTGCCTGTGGTAGACATGAGATCATAAATTTTGTAACTTTCCCTGTGTTATACTTACTGTTGTCAGAATGCTTGGTCTTCTGTATCAGTTATCAGTGTTTCTTCTCGACTTGTTAACCTTCCTGTCATTTCAAATGTTTCACTTAAGATGCTCCCTTTTTTATTTAGTTAAGAATTTGTTCTTAATTGCAGAGGGATCATTCTAAAAGAAGAATGGAGAGTCATCTTATGGATTCAAATGGAACTGGTGGTAGGTTTCTTTTTTAAACTCATAGTTGCTGTCATTGTTGGTTCTAAAGATCTTAGTTGCGTATGTAAAATTCACTTTGTCAAATGTTTTGGTTAAGGCTTGTATGGGCAACATAATGCGAAAAAACCGAAGATAATAAAGCAACAGCTGGATAGCACCTTTGACAACATTATTCCAATAACTGGATCTACACCTTCTCCTGTGGCATCCCAGATGAGTAATATGTCAAACCCAAATAAGTTCATTAAATTGATTGGTGGCCGCGATAGAGGCCGAAAATCTAAAACACCAAAGGTAGCAAATGATTATTTTTCTCCCACGTACTTTTTCCCCCCTTACTGATATACTTTTCCAGTTTTCCATGAAATTAAGCATTGAGATTCTTTGCAGATGTCGGCTGTGCAGCCTGGTTCTGGAAGTCCATGGCCATTATTTGAAGACCAGGTTCCCTTGCCTCTTTTTTCTTAATGATGTGGTAACTCTCTGTACTTCAAGAAATATCTGATATTCTGTGGTATCATGTTGTCTCAGGCCCTTGTTGTCCTCGTGCATGATATGGGCCCAAATTGGGAGCTTGTAAGCGATGCCATAAACAGTACCCTTCAATTTAAGGTATTTGTGATGGATTCTTTTGTTATTGACTCTTTTATTTTTCTTTTGTTGTTTGTAAAAAAATGCCCCTCTTTTCTTCTGGCAATTGAGTACTGTTTACTATTTTAGATTCAGAAGTATGTTGTCTCCTGTTTTTTAATACCTCCTTGGGGTGGATATGTTCATATCTTCAGTGTATATTCCGCAAACCCAAAGAATGCAAGGAGCGTCATAATATTTTAATGAATAGGAGTACTGGAGATGGGGCTGACAGTGCAGAAGATTCTGGCACTTCTCAGTCATATCCATCTACATTGCCTGGCATTCCAAAGGTGACAACTCTTTAGTTAAAAGTTTGTTCCCAATTTAGAAGTCATCCTCTTGCATATTGACACCCTATCTTTGCCACTTATCTAATTTTGGATGCATTGACTCATGGTGTTCCTGCAAAATAGGGTAGTGCCAGGCAGTTGTTTCAACGTTTGCAAGGCCCAATGGAAGAAGACACTATAAAGTCTCATTTCGAAAAAATTATAATGATTGGGAAGAAGCAGCACTATCGGAAGAGTCAGGTTTGTTTGTGATATAACTCGCAGATTTCCACTTTTTGCTCATCTCCAGTGGACTATTTTCCATTAGTCCCTCCTTTTCCTCCCTTTATTGTAAGATTGAGTTGATGACTGCACATGCATTCTTTTCATTTGCTATGTTTTCAAATTTTCATACTTGAGGTGCATCTCATTTTTTTTATTTTTTGCTCTAACTTTTTTTTGGGCTGCTTTCTAATCCTAGTGTTGTCAAAAAGCAGTGTAAATTCTATCACTTCATTTCAATTATTCAGCATTTTGGGTTTTTTCATTAAGTCATGTTCTTTTTCTTATATGATTATTGGCGTGAGAGCAGAATCGAACCTTTCTCTGGTTCAAGTCCTTAGGGTACACTAAGCCAAGAGCTTCTTGTTCACAACTTTTTGACTTATTGTGTTAAGAAATATGCATCCTTTATGCAAATTTTTTTTTAAAAGTTTTAACTTGGGATATGAACTGAAAAAAAATGTTGAATATTCAGCATTAATTTGCATGGTTTGGCCATCTAAATAAAAGGCAAACAACTACCGCACACGAGGCTCTTGCAAAAGAGGTGGGTGGGGGAAGGGTAAGGCTTACCCCGTACGCTGCCATCTCCACACATAGTCGAGAAGTGAGGTCTTGATCATTTGAATTATTGAAAAGTTTCTTGAACTTGGTGTTTGAAATGGTGAAGTCTCCTTGTTCAACAAAAATCTTTCATGCACTCGTGTGTTTGCACATACAGAAGTGTCGATCTATTGTTTTATGTTGCACCGATGGTTTTTTTAGTTTTATTTCTGGGATGTTTTGGATGCTTCAATGCTTTATTGGTTGAAACTTTTATCTGAATATTTATTTTATTTGGAAAGGTCATGTGTTTTTCCCTTATTCTGATTCTTGTGCTTTTAGTCCGTCTCTAACTATGAGCTTTTGCCTTCTGTGTTTTTTGTGGTTTTGTTTGAAGAATGATAATCTGGAGGCAAAACAGATCGCAGCCGTCCACAATTCTCATGTTCTTGCCCTTTCTCATGTTGTTCCGAATAACCTAAATGGAGTTGTTCTAACGTAAGTTTTGAAAAAACAAGTATAGCTTGCTCTGCATTCAATTGATTCTGTTATTTCTCAGTTATTGCATATATTCCTTCATATACATACATACATACATATATTGCTATTTTCTTCATCATAATAATTTTTGTTTCCCTTTATGGATGAAGGCCTCTCCAGCTGTGTGATGCATCGAGCCCAGACGTTCTTTCCCTTGGCTATCAAAGTTCTCACGTTGGTGGTTTACCAATATCAAATCAAGGTTCTGTGGCATCAGCACTTCCTACCTCTGGAGCAAATTCTGCATTACAGGGGTCTTCTGGTGTGGTTGTAGGCAGTCACTTGTCATCCCCATCTGGTCAACAGAATGCGTCCGCCAGGTAGAATCCATGTACCACGAGGTTCTTGTCCTGGTCTGAAGTCTATTTCTTTCAATGAAACATTGGCTGAATTATTTTCCCCCTTAGGGACAGTAGATACGGTGTTCCAAGAACATCCTTAACAGTTGATGAGCAACAGAGAATGCAATACAGTCATATGTTAGCTGGTAGAAACATGCAGCAGCCGAACTTGTCTCCTTCTGGGGTTCTTCCTGGAGCCGATCGTGGGGTTCGTATGATGCCTGGTGTAAATGGCACAGGCATGATGTGTGGGATGAATAGAAGCCTGCCAATGTCAACGCCAGGATTTCAAGGAATGCCCTCAGCAGCAATGCTGAACTCTGGTAGTATGCATTCCTCTATTGGGGTTGGGATGCCAAGCTCTGTCAATATGCATTCTGGTGCTGGTTCTGGTCAAGGAAACTCTATGCTGAGACCTCGTGAAGCTTTGCATATGACAAGGGTGAGTTATTTTCCTTGACTCCTCCACGAGCTAATATTGCTTTGCCAACATTGCATTTAGCATGTTTTGGCCAAAGCCATGTGAAGAGATTAGTATTACTCCATTTTTTGTATGCTGTTAATAGACTAGCTAGCCTGCCATTGGGACCATGACTGGATGCATGCTTTTAATGTTAAAAAGCTCCTGCGTGCAAGGCTTCCTCATTGGATGCGGGGTTGCAGAGGGGAAGATGTATCCAGCCATACCTTCATATTTTGGAGAGGCTTTTCCCAGATTTACCCTTAGGCTGTGGAGTATTTTTGTGAACTAAAGTACATATGTAATCAAGTTCATTTAATGTCCTGTCAGGACTGACTTCATTACGAATAAGTTTGGGAAAAAATATGGCGTTTAAACCTCAATCCTGTCTTTTACTGAAGCCAGTGTTGGGAAGTGGGTTTCTTGTTAGGCATTGATGGTTATAATGTTTAAGTTTGACCAAAAAAATTTGGATTCTCCAAAATTTTAAGAATTACTTTGGACAAGGGTGGTGGATGGTCTCAGCAATAACATACTGTTTCTACCAGAAATATCGAACCTCTGTTGTTAATGCTAATGTTACTGGACCATAGTCTTCTTGCAATTACTGATATATTGTGTTGCGATACTTGAGTAGTTTTGGATTGTGTGATGGCAGTTTTTGTTTTTGTTATAGCCTGGCCATAATCCAGAGCATCAGAGACCAATGATGGCACCAGATATACAGATGCAAGTTTCTCAAGGGAACAGCCAAGGAAATACTGCTTTAAATGGGTTGAGTTCTACATTCTCTAACCATACATCCCCTGCAGCTGTTCAGACACATCCGGGCCATCCCCAGCAGCATCAGTCTCAAATGCCTTCACAACAGTCGCATGTTATCGGTAACCCTCATCATCCTCAAGTTCAAGGCTCCAATCATCCTACTGGACAACACCAACAAGCTTATGCAATCCGCCTTGCGAAAGAGAGGCAAATGCAGCAGCGGTTTCTGCAACAGCAGCAACAAAATCGTCATCTTGCTGCATCTAGTGCTTTGATGGCACGTGTCCAGCCACAGCCTCAAGCTCCAATTTCATCTCCTCTACAAAATAGTTCTCATATTCCATCACAAGCTCAAACTCAACCAGTGTCTCTGCCCCCACTTGCACCATCTTCACCAATGACTCCTATGACATTGCCGCACCAGCAGAAACCAAACATACCATCTCATGGGCTCAACAGAAATCCTCAGACTGGTGCAAGTGGGTTGAATATGGGGAAGCAGCGCCAACGACAACCACAACCACAACCACAGCAGTTTCAACAGTCTGGCAGGCACCACCCTCAACAAAGGCAAAATGTGCAGTCTCCGCAGCAGGCTAAACATTTGAAGGGAATGGGAAGTGGTAATATGGTGCCACATCAGAACAACCTTCCCGTTGATTCTTCTCATTTGAACAGTCTTTCTGATGCTCCTGGAAGCCGAGGTGTGGAGAAAGGAGAGCAGATGATGCACTTGATGCAAGGTCAAGGCTTATACTCTGGGTCTAGCTTAAGCCCAGTTCAACAGTCTAAACCTTTAGTGACTCAATCCTCAAACCATTCTCAGTCTCAGGAAAAACTCTTTTCTGGCCAGACACCACCTTCATCAAAGATGGTTCAGCATATGCCTTCTCACTCTGATTGTAGCTCTCAAAGCCAAGTTCTCGCTGTTGGTTCTGGTCAGCCACTAGCAAATTCGCGTCAAGTTGTTCCGGCGCCAGTTGTGGCTTCCAACCAGCTACAGCTACAGGGGCAGCCCCCATTGCGGCAAAAGCAGCTTAATCAAAGTCAGCCACCGGCCCAAAGAATGCTTCAACAGAGGGTGATTTTGGACCTGTCAAACAAATCTCAAGTTGACCAAGCTCCAGCTGACCATCAGCCAGTCAACAGTGCTTCCCAGATGGATGGAAATACAACTGTGGCGATGTCTCAGGCCTGTATGGATTCCACTAGTGTAGTACCAGTTGTGCCTTCTGCCGTTGCTCCTCAGTGGGAACCACGTCAGACATTGTATGATTCTGGCATGCAGAATCCTACTACTCAAGTGGATTCTGTCGGGAGCATGCCTCACTCAAATTCAGATGGGAATGATCCAATTCCTTCTGTCAGTCAGGGTTTAGTCCAGAGGCAGTTATCTGGGGGCTTGCCTCCTCATGGGCATAATTTGGGAGTTCAGCGGCGGCGGCAGTTGCATATGCAACAGTCACCAACACCACTACCTTCATCTCAACAACAATGCCAACCACAAGAGCAGCTGGAAAATTCCCAACAAGAGGAACAACAATCACCACCATCACATCTGCCACTGCAGCAATCTCAGCAGCAAATGCAACCTTTGCAAGCAGCAAAAGGCAGTTTGTATGACAGGCCCACAAATTCTAAGCTGTAATTAGGCAATCTATTGACTTGAACAGTTCTGGGAGCTCTTGATCTTACTTTGCTTGGGTAGGCATGCCCTTATAACAGCATTGTACAGGTATGTGATCTTGCCTTCTGCTCACTGACTTCAATTCTGTCTTTTGAGACGTATATGAGACGGGTAGTTTGCATATTCATAAACTAGTTGGCAGGCTTTTTTAGATAAATATTTCTGGTTGTTTAGTATTATCAAATTGTAGTCAGACCTCATGATGAAAGAGTTATAGTTTCCTCAAAAAAACTATTATACTAAAAAAGAAACGGGTATGATATTTGTTAATTATCGTTAAAGAAAAGGAGGCTTGAACTTGATAATACAATTGTAGTTATTATCATCTAATATACCCTAAATCTCCTAGGCATCCTTATGTGCTCCTGATGTTAAACTCATCCTTTAAAGCATTTCATTCATTCATTGCCTCTTTCATAATTTATTTCCTGTTACGTAACCCACATCGGAATTTTTTGCTAATGGAATCCGCATCTGGCATGCGAAGGGGCTTGAGATTGACAATAAAAAAATCTCAAACCCCTTTACATGCCAACTGCTAGCGCTTTGCATGTCTACGTACACCCATCCCTCTCTCTCTCTCTCTCTCTCTCTCTCTGTCTCTCTCATGGATACAGTAGTTTTACTCTGTGGGGAAAGATTCTTATCTTGATGTGGTTGATGTGCAGATGAAGCTGGTTATTTTTATCAGGGGCATTCGAAGATGGAATACAGTGGTGATTGTATGCAGGTCCTCAATTTTTTTTGGGGGAAAATGATGTATATTATCATGGTCTAGATCTTCGGAAAGAAAAGAGACAGTTAGTTCTATAGGTATGTGTACAGAGGCTCTTCTCTTCTTGTCTTGTACATTCTTTTCTCCCCCATCTCAGTTGCCCTGCTCATGTATGGGGCCATATCCTTTTCCCCTAGTAGTTAGTGCAGATGTTGTTGGCCATGAAGTGGGAAGCAATCATTATCAATAGCCAAAGCCTCTGAAAATTTTGTGAATATAAATTTTTTGTGTACACACTGTTCAATGGCATTGGAATGATTTATCATCTTTGATTGCCATGGGAAACCATGAAATTAGTGCATTCTGTAGTGTTTTGATCTCAAATCTCTAATGAAGCATTGATTAATCTTGTTTAGAAACTTGTCATTGAGCCTAGCAATTGCACCCATTTGTGGTCATAACTAAAATCTGGATTGACTTGTGCCGTACTAGAGTGTTAAATTTCTGGACTTTAATGGACATTCCAGATTTGCCGCATCGATTTGTGTAGTTTGAAAGAAACCATCGCAAAATGTTCTTTGCTGTGTCAGACTTTTTAAATAGACGCTAGTAGGTGGGTGGCACAAGCTTCTGTGCATGAGTTTGGTGGTGTTGGGTGTTCAATGCAGTATGCAACTTATGCATATTCGGATACATCAACAAGGGGGCCAACAGCCTAAGAGAGCATACGAGGCAGAACATATAAAACCCAGTAGTGTTTCTCACCTTCAAGTTTATGACCACAGAATTAAGTGAAAAGATGCAAATAAATAAATTAAAATGCCTAATAATGACAATTGCCTTGAAAACTAAAGAAACTCTTCATGTATCAAAATTTATGCTTGAGCACTCCTGATCTTCAAATTCCAGCGTGATCTACCATATTTGCAAAGAGCAAGTGCACAACGCTCGCTCGAGAGTGTTATACTGAAAATTTTAGAATATGTAAAAAGTTCGAGAATAATAATATTGAAAATTTTAGAATATATAGAAAGATGGAAAGAGTGATAAGAAAAATAGTTTATTATTCTCCCCTCCCTGATCAATCTAATCTATCAAACCATTAATGTTCAGAAAAATAAATACGAAAAAAAAATAAATTGCACCAATCAAATTCAAAATCGCGCTCTCATCTTTATCTCTTCTTCCGAGTCTTCCGCTTCAAAAGCCCTAGCAATGGCGTCCAGAGTCTTTCGGTTCGAGTTCATAATCATCTGGATCCGCCTATTTTCCATCTCCATCCTATACCTCTCTGTCTCCCTCATCATCTCCATCTTCC
The DNA here is from genome assembly GCA_963580455.1 of Euonymus europaeus. Classification (NCBI taxonomy): domain Eukaryota; kingdom Viridiplantae; phylum Streptophyta; class Magnoliopsida; order Celastrales; family Celastraceae; genus Euonymus; species Euonymus europaeus. The sequence continues at coordinate 4,595,896 of OY756964.1, forward strand.
TCTTCTCCACCCCAATTAACCTCTTCGAAAGCCGTCTTATCTCCATTGCCAATCCGAACTCCACATCCCGTCCTCCCTCCTTCTCCTCTTCATTCTCTTCCTCCTCTCTTCTCCTCTTCATTGGAACCGTATGCCTCCGCAGTATGTAATTGATGCTCCCAGATTTGCTACGAGTGAAATCCTCGTCATCTTCTTCATCTTCTAATTCATCTTCTTCAACTTCTTGTTTTACAAAACTTGGTACGAAATTGGGAGGGCGCGCAGAGATTGGGAGGGGACCACGTTCGAGAGACTCCATGAGGTAGAAGTACTGCCAGGAGGAGGTAGTTCCGAGGGAGACGTGTTGTCTCTCGGCGCGATAACGCTTCCTGAGCTTCTCCATCTTGTGGCGGCATTGGATGGCAGACTTGGCCGGGTAAGAGTAGTCGTATCCACATCGGGCGGCGATGGTGACGGCGACTTCCTCCCACTGATTGGCCCTGAGCGGCCCTCGTTTGAGGGAGTACCATTTATCCTGGTAAGCCTGTATGAGGTGGACAGTCTCCTGATGAGTCCAGGGGATCGGTTGAGGCTTCTTGCCGGTGATGGCAGAAGGTGATGAAGAAGGACTGGCCATCGCAAGGAGGTGGTTGATTTTCTCGTTGAATGCTTGACGTTTATTTTATGGTAGTGGAGGTGGGGGCGGTGATGGGTTGTTGACTTCTTGTGGTTGTTGCCTTGTTGTTGAGGTACCAAAATGAGCCAGGTCGGTGCGGGGCGTTTATTTGACCCGTATTTGGATCCAGAACCGGCTTTTATTGGAGCCAGCCGAGAAAGTGGAATCCCAATCCCTCTCCAATAAGGATCTGCCACCAGTGTCACCGGCTTGACTATTCAAAAGGCAAGGATTTTTTTTTCCTTTTTCCGTTAGTATAATTGTCAACGAGGTTACTTATGAGATATTCACCAATGGAACACCACTCTTCGAGTTCGAATTTTATTTTGAACGATTTTCAGTTTTTTTTTTCTTCACTCATAAGCCAGGTTTACACCTTACACGACAGATTCAGTATTATACGAAGTATATACTGATCCACACGACCCAATGTTTTTTTAATAAGAAAAGGGGTTGGGCACGAATCAAAGTTCGAGATTACATAGTATCTAGCTCACAAACTGACCAATTCGAAATTCATACAGTTGGTGAGCTATTCGGGTCCCATTGATTCAGCTTGGCAACAAAAAGTTACACTAAGCATGTTCTGATTTCTGATGGGTCAATTCACATTGAATACAAGAGACATCAAGTTCATAAGCTAACAAAGAGAATAAAGGCACCGTTCATGGTCAAAAATTGTAAGCCACTGCTTTCCACAAGTTCCATGGTCCATACCCTGGTAAATGCAAACTTCCTTTTGTCCGCCGGGTGGAGAAATACCATCAACTGCCTATAAGAAAAACCCATGGAGACAAATAAGAAACAAGAATATGTCACAGACAGCAGAGGGGGCGAGGGGTGAGAAATGGTCTAACTTTCGTCAGTGTGATAAACGAAAGAGTTGCCTCAGTGTAAACCCACCTCGGATATGACGAGCAAAGGTGCATCCAGCAGAAACATCCAATTATTTCAAAAGTAATGTTGAACAGCAACTGAAGCAACCTTGTGATATACACGTCTATGTCATTCTAATGAGAACCATATGTATTATTGCGACTCATGATTCTAAAATAAAAAATATGACTTAAATTAATTATAGATGTAGGATGATAAAATAAATATATAAAATCTTGAAATCGTAGCTACTGTGGAGATTTGATCTTGGGACTTATAAGTCACAATTTGAGATTCCTATCGCTTGAGCTGCATATTTCTCAGTAATATTGTTCTATTTTAATGTATATATAATGTACAAGAACTGGAAACATAATACATTTAACATTTATTTCATCATTGTTAAGAATGAAATATCAATATTAATATGGATGACCCACTATTGATATTGTTGTGAAGATGATGTATCTGTCTCCTGTATATATGTATGTTATGTAATCTTTATTGGTGATAAGAAAGTGAAGAAAGGTTTATCTGAACATAAGAAAGTTCTCTGAAAATCTCTTTCTTCTCTTTGATTATATTAGTATAATCGTACTGTTACTACAAGTAATTTCAATACGTTATCAGTACGAGTCTCCGCTGTTCTACTGAAAGTAAGCTTTTTAAATTGTCAGTAAGCAAGATCTCATATCCATATTTTTCTAAGTTTATTATTATATTTTTATTATGTCAAATTTAAGAAGTTTAAAATTTATGACACTTGATATTTATGGAATAAATTATCTATCATATATTGTTGATGTCGAGACTCACTTAGAAGCTGTGAGTTTTGAGAAAATCATTAAAATAGAAATATTGAATTCCTGCAAAATGTGACTAAAGCAATGGTTTTTCTTCATCATCGCCTTCATTAGAAATTAAAAATTGAATATCACATAAAAATCTTCTTCAGTTCTGGAATGAAAAACCATAAGTACATTACAATCGTGGACATGATAAAAGAAAAGGTCGATGACATGGTTATGACCGTCGAAATTATAGAGGTAATTTTAGTTTTCATTCATATCACCAGAGGTATGAGGGTGAAACAAGTTAAGCAAATAAAAAATTTGCCAAATAAACCCGCTCCATTATTTCAGTCCCCAATTATTATTAATAAATAACATATATTTATAATAATAATAATATTTAAAACACTAATTGAAACTTTTACCAGTTACGTAACTTTTTTCCACCGTCTCATTTGCCCGAATGGTCGTTGTCTTCCTTCATACAATAATATGTACGTTTTTTTTTTTTTTTTGGTATGTACACCCACTTTCCTCAAACGTTGTGTCATAAGGCAATTTTTTATTCTTAAATGTCATAATTTAAATATATAAATAACGTAGGCATTAATTTTACATTATAAATTTTCTCAATAATTTTAATTGATAATTATTTGTTTTAAATTATTTAATTAATTAATTTTACTAAATAAATAAGTAATTTAGGGAAATTTTCATATTTAATTGATATTTATGTATTGCTTTACAAAATAATTAAATGCATTATCATTAAAAAATAATGATTTACATTTTACAATAAAACATAACGACACAACACAATATTTCAATTTGAACCGTTCAAATGCCCGTTGAACTGATGATAAACGTACATTGCAAGTGTACATTTTAAGGTGTTGTCTATTCAGATGCACATTCATAACCATACATGAACCGCTGAAACATTATTGGATAAATTGAATCCTTTAATGTTGTGTTTCTAAAACAAGTCAACCACTTAATATTGTTACTGGCAAAAGATTATCAATGTACATAATAGTAAAAAATTCAGGTATGACATAAATATCAATGTGTAAGACATTAATAATTAAAAATTGAGCTACGATACAAAACTTAAGAAACGTGGGTGTACATAATAAAAAAGTGAATATACATCCAGGGAATATATTTATATATAAATCCAGGAAATTATAAAATTGAATGACACAAAAATTAATGTCAAAGTGGGTGTCCAATCCAAATTTTATGGGTGTACCCACTCTCTTTCTTTAACTTTGGCTTTTCCAGGTATCATTTCAAATCTCAATTCACCAAAAGAGATGACTAGCTACAATCTCATGGAGACGCTGAAAGACTATGAAAGGCACATCATTCAACAACAAAAACAACTAAAAAAAAACAAACAAACAAAATCACACTACGCCCAAAAGTAGAACATGTACTTTTTATGTCTCAGCCGATACTCATATTCTAAGTTCTGAAAAGCATTAATTTAAAAGAATTCATTATCGCTGAACCCACAAGAAAATTGTAAGAAACTAAATAGAAGCTAACGACTTCAATACTTGACGGGGGCAAGTATTTCCAGTTGGGAACCAAGCTTATCCTCGGCAGCTTTTTCAGCCTTCACCCTAAGTTTGTTCAGCTGCTTCTTCCTGTCGTAAGCAACCTTTGACCTCTCCTTTCGCTTGTTCTCCAATTCCTGTTGCCAACAGAATCATCAATTACAAAAGTACTTTTTCTTCCTCGGAAGAAAGATTTTCATTGATTATGATCTCATACTTTTACTAAAGCAGCAACCAAGCAGGGAAAGCAAAGAACAAACTATAATCTAATAGAGCCCATGTATTTCATTCACAAACCAATATTCTTGGGCTACAAGACTACAACCATTTCAAAGGAACTTGGGAACAAAACACTTCTTCCACACACGTGAAGTATAAAGTATAAACACCCTTTGCGCAACCCAGCTTGACTTACTTACGATGCAGTAACCGACAATTCAACAATGATAAGATAGCAACAGTCACATCAAAAACCATTAAAACTTCATCTCAGAAGCCACAAAAATAATTGATATCCTACAAATCACTAGGAAAACAGATACTAAGAATAATTACAAAATATGACAAATCAAATAATATGGCTGTAACCAATTATGGACTGTGTAGTTAAATAGAAGGAATGAGAGAAGAAACTGGCAAACAACCTTTTTTCATCATCTTACAATATATATTTGAAACAACCAAATTATAAGAATAAACAAATATTGTGTCCACTGTAACAGTATAAAATGTCAAAATAAGATACACCACCATAGTATAAAAGCAGGCTTGAATTTATTAACAAATCACTATTGTCATATATTATAGCATTCAATCCAATCCATCAAAGAAACAAGCAAACTAATGAAAGCAGCTAAAGAAAACCTACTTCCATAGCAATATAATTCGTATTGGTTGTAAATGCAAAGCAAATACCATTATAAAAACCAAGTCTTGTAGAAATGTACGCCACAGCACTAGGCAACTAAAGGTAAAACTCACCCTGATAGTGTCATAGTGGTTCCATCCGACCTCAGATGACAGCCTGCCCAACAAGCAGTACTTGTGACCCTTCTGAAGCCTCAATACCCTATTAAGCATAGTAATAAAAGATTAATATGAAGCAATAGCAAAACAGCGCTGAAAAAAATAATAAAAGCTGTACATATAAAAATAAGTGGAAAAGAAAAACAGTAAAACCCACTTCAGAGCATCAGGAATGACCATCTTCTTAATCTTGTCATAAGGTGGAGGGACACCCTCATAGGCCTTCAATCTGGCAAGTGCAGCCTCACCACGCTTAGTCTTGTGCGGAATCATGCTGCCCAAAAAAAAAAACAAGTTAGTGAACCAGACATATATCAATTTTGAAACCAGTCAAAGAAACCATAGTATAGAACAAACTCCTGAATGTCTAGAATGGACAATACAACTAAGTTCATGCAAGTGTAAACTCAGACACCAAATATCGCCACAATACCCAAAAAAGGCTTTTTTAAAAACAAAATCCATCTCCTTCAAATTTAAGATGAAATTGCTCAATGAAAAACTGATTTTAAGATGACTAAGAATTACTGATTAAAATTGATATTATATTCATGTGTTCAAGTAAGTAGCTGCTCAACATCATCTATTCAATTTGCCATAAAAAAAAAGCAGAATCTCAAAGTCCGCAACCATTAACAGAAAGAAAATAAGTAGCCAAAAAGGTTAGCATACCCGCGAAGGGTGCGCCAGAAGATCTTGGAAGGGGCGCGGAAGTGGATGGGGCCGTGAGAGGGCTTAGTATTCATACGTTTTCGGAGGAACCGCAAGTACTTCATCTTCTGCCTTACGAGTCCGCCCGACAAGCAAATTTCCTCGCACCTGACAACCACCACCTTCTGCCCATTCAACAACTCCTTAGCCACAATGGATGCCAATCGTCCCAGCATGTGGTTCCTTGCATCTACCACGACTACTTTAGAGCAGATCCCAGATCCCGACACCATTTTCGTTCCTCTTTGTCCTCTTTCACCCGCCGCAAGGGGCTGCCGTTCTTCTTCGCAAGTATATAAGAGAGAAAATGGAGGCTAGGGTTTCTGGGAGTACCAAGTGACTGTAAGAGTGGGAGTTTTGACTTTTGAGTAAGAGTATGGATCCCTCTTGCAAAAAAGCAGCCCAAATATATTTTTAGGTATACCCCAATAACGTCCCAAGACACGAAGGCCCGGCCCACGATTTCACAGATAGTCGGCCTTTGACAAGAGAGAAAATTACAATTAGGCTAAAATATAAAGGATAATTTAGGGATGACGATGGGTCGGTACTATTTCGATTAGAGAATACCAAAATCTTATCTATTTAAGGTATTATATACCAAAATATTTTTAAAATCATTTTAATTTTAAAATTAAAATCGTTTCATAACTGTTTAATTTTTTATTTTTTAAGAAACGTCTATAACAACAACAAAAAAAGATTAGTAGGTAAGTTTTCGAGTTCTTTTATACAAGTTAGATATTTAAATCTTTTTACTGACATATTTATTAATATTTTTCAAAATTTTCTTATAATTTAGGATAGGGTCGCATTTGAGACGGTTTCGATTAAGATATCTTAACCATTTATTAATCGGTTCGAATACCCTAAATTCGGCATCAAAAATTAAAACCGACCCAAAGCGTGACTAGTTTGAAAATAAAAACTAAGACCGTTTCCAAAACTTCTATGATCGATTTTAGAATTTTAAAAGATGAGATATCCTGCTATTAATAAATATTTGTTTTCTTCCCTTGTTGTTGCCAATAATGTGTATTGTAAGATGAAAACCAAACTGAAAAAGTGTTTGAAAACTCTTTTCTTTTTTAGTTTCTTAAAAATGAATTTGAGTTTGGATTTTGAAAAACAGATTTAAGAAATAAAAAAGGTGGTAAAAAATTTGTTAGATTTTGTGTTACATGAATAATATTTTCAAAAAAAAAAAACATAAAATTCGTTTACTGAACCCAAACACTCTCATTGCCACAGCCAAATCCAACACCACCACCTTCTACGTGGTCCTCATCACTACAAAAAACATAAGCAAATAGATAGAACACACGAAATTCTCCCAAAATAGAGAAATATTTTCTGAAATTCTTAATTCAAAAGTGTCCTGCCAATGTTGGCTATAGCTCTATTAAATAGGGATTAAAAATTGACAATTCTATGCGATTTAAATTAAGGGAATGTTCCAAATGAGGAGAAAATTAAGGGAATAAAAGAAAGAGAAAACGCGGGAATAAAATAAGGAGAAAAATAACTGTAATATCGTATTAACAATGAAATTTATAATATTGCAGTGTAAATTAATACGAGGTTACAATGGAATTGATTATTATGAGTTACTTAGAGTTAAACTATATAACATTTTTTCAGGAAAAAAAGGGATTGAGATATGATAATTTTTAACTTCTTGTTGCATCAAATGGACACAATTAAAATGAAACTTTCTCCACCAACTAATAAATAAGATATGCACAAATCTCAAATATGTCAGTCAACGAGCTGCATTATATGTAGGTCAAGTTTGGCCCAACGTTTAGAACAACGTTTGTCGTTCAAGTCAAACGCAACGCAGTTTTTTGTGTTTGGAGACCCAGGTTCCTTTACGTTGCGGCCAGATTTAGACAAACGCAGTTGGCCAGCATCAAAAAAGGGGGCTAGGGCATCTCAGTTCAGCTTCAAGCCAATAAACTCCAAGCGGCCGAGCACTCTCCTCCGCCTACGAAAAGGTACTAATCTGCCCCTCCATCTCACTTTCGCTCTCTTTTTCTCTCTACTCGTCTCTCAACTTCTCTCTCAACTCGTCTTTGTTTCGATTTCGACAGGATTCACGGTGGAACGGACGAACGATCGCTTCTTCACCTGCTGCGAACAAAGTCAGGTACCATTCTGCTGCCTTCGTAGGTGGGTCAAGCACAGTAGGAGGACCATGGGGGGTTGATGAGGATATTGATATGGCGACAGTCCGTGACATGATTGCAGCAGAGTTGTTCATCCAGTAGTAGATGTTTACGCTTATTAATTTACAAAGATTTATCAGTTGTAATTGTTATTTGTAATGAATTTATGAAGTGTACGTTTGAATTCTGATGTATTTATATAATGCATATGCAATTGGGTAGATTTAAGTAGATTTTGATGCATTTATTTTAAAATAAGAGGTAAATAACATAAATTGGGTCATTTATAGACGCTAAAAGCTAAACTGGGTTAAAACTCACAGCACCACAGTTTCACAAATGTGGTGTCAAACGCTAAACTGCGTTTGAACTCATCCCCCAGCACCACAGTTTTACACCTCACAGCAATACCAAACAGCACCGTAGTTTCAAATTTTCAGTTCGAGTCTCACTTTTTTTTTCTTTTAAAAATAAAGAAAAAAACAAATAAGATATACCCATGACTCTTTTTTTCCCTTTCAATTGACGTCTTCCCTGATTTTGTTGTTGTGACTCATAGGCTACAATTATTTACTTTTTTTTCTTTCTATTTTTATGCGATAAAGATGTCAACAGACTTTTGCCTACTCCACAGAAACTTTAATGTATTAATTTTTAACCATGCACATTAAACAATTTTTGACAACCATTTAACCTAGTCGTGAATATTTTTGGGATCAAATTATATGATTTTAAAAGGTGTTGATTTTAATTCTTATCGACAACAATGTCATCATGGTCACGCATTAATTTTTTATTCTGTTATCAAGACAAAAAAGAAAATTTTATACGCACGTATTTGATATCTTGAATTTAGACTCTTATCTCTCAATTGTTCGCCAAATTTGTTTGGTGCAAGTCTTTAACATAGAATAAATATAGAATCATAAAAAATAATGTCGAAAACTATAGGCTATCAAAGGCAGTAAGAGATCAAATATTATTGGAAATCTTGTTTGATTATGTCAAAATCACTGGTAAATGTATTATGAGCAAAATGAAAAATGGTATGGGCAATATAGTAAATACCTTAATCATAATAGTCTATAGGTGCATAGACATAAGACTGCAAGAAATAGAGGTGGGTGGGTGCAAAGTCATTGGTCTCACCAACCCCGCCACCAACCTCTCCATTGGATTCAACGACCTCACAAAACCCCTTCAAATCCCAGCAAGACTGCAATTGGCTTTGGTCAAAAACCAGTCTTTCCTACTTTCGCAGCCAAAACAAAATTAATGGGTGGAGACGGAAAGGTTTTCGCTTTGGCCGAGGTCGCCGAGCACAACACCTCCAAGGACTGTTGGCTTGTCGTTGATGGCAAGGTACATGCTCGACTCATGTATTTTTTATATAAATTAACCGTGAAACGGTCTTGGATTGGATCTGGGATCCATTCTTCTGTGATTGCAGAGTTTTTGTGTTGTTTGGTTTGTAGTAGACCTCTTGTTTGTAATGTTGTATATGCTTGTCCGATTTTTCTATTTCCTACGTTTTTTTTGCTTGTCGTCGTTGTGTTTCAATCTGGGCATTGAACTTGTATAGGCTTGCTTCTTGGTTTCTTGAGTTGCATGAGTGGGCGGTTGAATTGGATCTGTCAGGGAATATTAGTCAGGGGGTTTTCCTGTAGAAAGTTGGACTCTTTTAGATTGAATCCCAGCGCTGATAATATTGAATCAGATCTGTGAATGGTTCTTTAATCGGCAATTAGACAAGAATCTCTTGTAACCTCAACATTGAACAAGCACGGCTGGCGGCCACCCTTTTGTTGTTAACAAGGTGTCAATGTCCTTGCTCAGAAAACTGAAAAATAATTACTAGCATATCAGCCTGACAAACTAGAAGCTGCTATTTTTTACCAATGCAAAATGGTCCTCAATCTGCCTTTACAAACTCTCAAATTTTGTGGAAGATGCTGGTTGTGGGTTTCTTTTATGCAATGGGATTATGGCGTGTTGCCTAAAGTTAACTCAGCCTTAACCCATTGATGTTTTTTTCCGCGACTCGATTCCTAACCTGCAATGAAGATTTAGCAACTTCTTGCTCAGACTTTTGCCTCACATACTCTGTATTGCTAACTGTATGCTCCATGGCCATGTTCATAGTGATAGGGTTACGAAAACCATCTTTGATCTTTGTTAGAAGGAATGAGCTTGACAGGTCAATATACTCTGAGGTTGGGAATATCGTTTCAAGTTTCAACATAGTTGAAATATTTGTTGAAACAGGTATATGATGTGACGAAATTCTTGGACGACCATCCTGGTGGTGATGAGGTCTTGTTGTCAGCTACAGGTATGTATATGATAAAAGTTACATTATATATTTGTATTCACTTCTATAGAAATACATTTGAAAGCTTTGTAGATTTGTCATTAATTCCTATAATATCTACGGTTATCAGGGAAGGATGCTACTGATGATTTTGAGGATGTTGGTCACAGTAGCACTGCAAAAGCAATGATGGATGAATTCTACGTAGGAGACATCGATGCATCGACAATTCCCACAAAGACCACTTATACTCCTCCCAAGCAGCCTCACTACAACCAAGACAAGACAGCAGAATTCGTCATCAAGCTCCTCCAGTTCTTGGTCCCTCTTATAATCTTGGGCCTGGCTGTTGCCGTTCGCTTCTACACCAAATCAACTCCTGCTGCTTAGATATTTGGACTGCAAGGGCATATGGTGTGACCTTCACTACGAGTCTGTCAATTATTTTTCACCCTTTGTGTTTTTGCGCCATGTTGAGAAATGCTTAGGGAATTGTTAAACTTGTGATAAGTGCTGGGGTTTCATCTCATTTGGTATGTGACTCTCTTTCTTCTTAATGTAATGTCTCTCCTCTTCACTCTCGATATGCCATTGGTGAAATACTGTCTCCTTTTCTCCCCAATTTCTCATTTATATTTGAGAGACTTGATATCATAAAACTCCATGAGAGTTTGATTGCATCGAAGAGGCAACAACCATACATTTTTCCTCTAGAAAACCAGAAGCGGCAACTTCCTTGAAATCTTGCTTAAGAAAGCCTGATAGTGTGCGTAAATCACTTCCTCTTAGGGTCTCTTTTGTCTTACAAAACAAAGATGACGAGCAACAGAGCAGATTATCAGGCTCTCAGACATGATTTACAAACTAGTTAACAACTTGATTCTTTGAGTTTTGTGGACTTCTCTTAGACATTCTCCAAAGCATTGGAGTTGTAAATAATCTAAAACATAACAGAAATCTGGGTAAAGAACTAGAAAAACGCCGAAGTTTACTCCCCATACCCATGACTCAAGAAACAAAGGGGCCCCCGCTTGCCAATTGAACGAAATAAAACTCATAAACAAGGTGACAAAGGGGAGATTGTAATAGTGCCATGAAGAGCATCACATGTAATCAATCAACACACACACAGATATAACAAAGAAGCTTGTACAATGAATTACCTACTCTGTGCTTGCACATGTTCTTTGAATAAACCTAGAATCTGTCCTATGGGAATGCTTCGAGGGAGAAGTCGATTCCCTGGAAGAACTATGTCCAAAGAAGCTTAACTTACCAATTTTCGTTGAGAATGAACTCACGAACTTACGAGAATGAGACTTTTGCATTTGTCTCTTCATACAAACATGGTCCTTTTCTAGATCATTTAGCCTCATACGCAAACGAGCTAGTTCAAGTTTTAGCTCCCGATTTTCACGCCTCAGTGATGCATAGTTGTCTCGTGGAGACATAGCTGCACTAAGAGCACCACTGCTGATTCGCGATGATAGGTGTGCTGGTTTATGGTCATCATCAGCATAAGAGCTGCACAAGGAATTTCGTAGTCTTAGTTGCTCAAAGTAAAGCACTTGTACCATCGCTTGGAGTGGGAGGCGTTCGTTCTGTGCAGCATGTGCACCAGCTTCTTGTGAGAGCTTTTGGAAATCTATCAGTCTGCAAAGCTTCTTCCTATCTGTATCTGACAAACTCTGGTGAGCCTGCATATTATTCATAAAGAATCAGACAAAAATAATGAAGATTCAGATGATGCAGACATGAGTATTTATGCACTAGACAATCAATCATTAAGGACAACCTCATATCTTTTAGTGAATCACAGTGAGGAACAGATGAAAAGAACTATCCAGAGTGATGCTTGTTTAATAACATGAGCAAGAACTAGCAAATTTGTCTTCCCAGGATTTTCCTTTCTTCTTGATCTTTCCAGGTGTGGTTAGAAGTACCTCCCATCATCTAGTTTATCTCTCACCCTCGCTCCCCAAAAAACACAGAAGGAAAAAAAACAAAAGAGGATGTTATTGATAAGACATACTTTCAGGTAAACATCAATCGCCCTATATAATCCATCATGAATAGTACGTGCATGTTCTGGTAGAGTTTCCGCGATGACCAAGAACTCATTAAGCTTGAGGTTGGCATCAGGAGCGATTTCGGCAAGATAATTGTCCACTAAACTTGCTACCCTAAACAATGCAGTTTGACATGGTGAATGAGGACTATCAGGTTCAAACACAGAGTCATCGTCCATCTCATCTTCACCATCATCTTGCTGTGTGAAATTGACCAAGATCCTATGAACTGTATCAACATCGAATAAGGTATCACCTGCATGCCGGAAGAATGGAATCAAAAGATCATCAAGAGTTGCAATATCCAACTGGGACCCAATCCTCCTCTCTAAATCAAGCCTGCAAGAAACTGCGCAATTGAGCATCACCGCACTTCGCAAAAGCCCAAAAAGGAAACTTACGGGAACAGCAAGTTTCTCAACAGGCAAAAGGGTAACTATTGTCTCAACCACAACTACAAGTTGTTCATGCCCGCTTGAGCCTGAAGCCAAATCAACTTTTGTCTGGCTAGATGAATTCCATAAACTGGATTTCTTTGTCAACTCCTTCTGGGCATAATTTAAAAGTGATGCACCAATACTTTCAGGTCGGACCCCACGACGCTCCATGGCCACCATGACTCTTTGATACAAGTCAATTCCAAGAACAGATAGATCTTCTATCCACCAGTCTCCCTCACATGTGGCCTGCTTATTCATGTGAAGCCTCCCAGAGCTGCTGTACTCTAAGCGTGAGAAGCTCGAGGCTATTTGCTCTGCACAAGTCTTTGAGGCTATTGCATCTATACAGCGGCTAACAATTTTTAATTCATCGGCAAGAGGGAGTAGGTTCTCGCATTGTTGCAGGACTTCAACACAAATTTCAAAACTCTTGCACACAATACTCTGAAGATATTCTTCAGCACGGGATCCAAGATTATCTTTTGAGAACTCTTCAGTCATTTCAAGGTAATCAGAGACACAACACAGCTGTGCTACATTTGCAGATGTGATTTCAAAGTTGACACCATAACAAAATTTAGCAGCCAACTCAAATGCCTCTGCTCCTCCTGGTAGATTAAGAAGCTCAACCTTTGAAATGTGAGAATTCAGATGTTCGGCAACCAGCTTTCGAACCCGCCCACTTCGAGATACAAGAGGAAACTGCATTTACAATTAAATATCAGAATAGCACATACAATTATGAAGGAAGCATATAAGTCTTTTTTTGCCCTTTTTGTTTTCTAATGATAGATGGAATTAGGGGCCAGAGAACAGCATTAAAACTTGAGAGGAACACACTTTTAAGTTCTTTCAAATGCAGAGTAAACAATAAATACATCGTGTGAAATGTAGCAACAGCTATTAACGCAAATATCAAACACACTTGGAAGTTTTCTAAAGCCAGGGTTGGCAACCAATAACTCTCGAGGAAAGTGAAGGCTCGAACCAGTAGTTTCACTGACTGGGTTTCTTGTAGCATAATTCTAGGAACTCGATCCTCAGTGTTAATTTCTTCTGCAGGTTTCAAAGTGGCAAAAAAAAAATTATCACAGAGGTGTTAAAAATTTATTTGCCATCTATCTCATGAACAGATTCCTCACAGATTATAGCCCAACAGAGGGTTAGAAATGCCTAAATAGTGGATTGTTATTTCAGTTGTCACAATTTGCCAATGAAAATGGAAAGAAATAACAGTTTAAACTTCAAACTATAACAGGCATTCGGCAACTGCGCTAGGCGAGGGAAGGGGAGTGGAAGCAGGGAAACAGTAAATCAACCACGGTGTGCAGGTTACCTTGTGTAATGCAAACATAGCTCCGCTAACTTCAATTGTTATATCACTTGGAACATCTCGAAAAATCCTGCATTGATGTAACTGTAAGATATTAGGACAAAATTTGAGGATAACAAGGTATGCAACTACTGGTCTAAAATAACAAGTCAAAAATATTTGCTTCTCCTGATTACAAAATCATTGCATTCCCACGATTCAAGACTTATTACATAGCAATTACTGTGGTATAAATCAATAAGTAGCATCTTCCAAATCTTTTAGTTCTTCAGTGACAGTTAACAGATGTTACTAGCACTTAGCTGCTTGTTTGTTTCTTTTACTATCTCCAGTGGCAAGAAAATAAAATAAAATAAAGTGATCTCAAAGGAAAAAAGGTAAACTCAAACTGAGGAAATTGTTCAGAACAATCAGAGATTGAGAGAGAGATCCCTCCAGTAACAATTCATCAGAAGAAGAGATAACAGTGCCATATACATTAAATTTCACTGCAACCATCTTCAAATCTTAGGTTGATTATCACATCAAAAGACCAAATTTGTATCAAACAAACCATTCACTACATCGCTGCCGATAGCTTTTAGCCAAGGACAGCTGTTGCTGCTGATGCTGCTTCTTGTCCATGAAGATAAAGGCAACAGAGAGAGTGAAATAGGGAGTACTCAAGATATAGTAAACAAGCAGTCAGGAATGAAAAGAGTATCGAAGAAAAGGAGAGGAAGAGAGAAAGTAACCCAGTGAGAATATTGCTGATGGTGAACTTCTTTGGCCATTTTTGTCAAACAGGTGATGTACATACCATAGATTGCAATTGTCCAAAGCACCGGGCCTCCTTTGTGGGTCATGCACTTTTGCTCCAATCTCTCCTCCATCTTTTCACTAAAAGAGAGATTGTATTTTTGTTCAAATCTATGTATTTCACCTTTTCAATTCCGTTCTCTTATTTGTCAATGCGGTTAAAGAGGAAAAGAAAATAAGGCAGGAACAAAAGGGTTGTTATGTATGACTGGTTTTACTTTGTTAGAAAAGCAAGCAAAAGTGTTTTTGTCTTGTACCCAAAAGACAATTATTTTACGGTTCCTCTTTTTTGGCTTTTTAGTTTTTTCACCCATAAAGTTGTCGGATTATCTTTCATGGACTCGAACGGCTGTATTAATATTCAATGAAAAAAGGATAAAAAGCTGTGGATGCATGTATCGTGTATGTATTAATTAGTGTGAGAGCAACATCTGGGAGGAGTACATAGGACCTAATATCCGCGTGTATATATAGCAGCAACACGTGTGTCGAGAGAGTCAACCAAGCACTCAAGAACATAAAATATTATAAAAAATATTAATATTATTATAAAATGTAAAAAATATTAAATAACTATATTTTTCTTTATTAATGTTTATTAATTTTTTTATTAATATCTCTGTAACAGAATTTGAAACTAACATTTATGTTATTAGAAAAATGAATGAAACATTAACAGTATTTAAAACAGCATATACGTTACTAACTAAGAAGCACAGATACGGATACGTGATACGTATACGACACGATACGGATACGGGGATACGTCATTTTTTCAAAAAAAAGGATACGGATACGTTTAGGATACGTTTTAATTTTTTTAAAAATATATTTTTATATATTGTTAAAATAACATAATCAAACATAAATAGTAATGGAAATTGGCAAACATAACATAAATAGCCATTTGTCTTCTACATAAAAATTGCTTAAAGCCTTAAACATCCATTGCTCCATGACTTCCATCACCCGATATAGCCTCATCGCCATCATCAGCGAAAACTACACTCTCTAAGTCCGGCTCATCAAGAGAGAGATGTGCAACCTCTAGCTCTCCAACATCCTCAAATGTGCCAAATTTGTCACCTGCAATGTCCCACATCCTGCTCTCTCCTTTCCAATAATCTGGTTGTCTTCTTGATAAGAGTCGGAGATTGCTATGAATGAAAACCAAGTCTTCTGCACGTTTTGGTGCCATTTGATTTCTTCTCACTGAATGCACAAATGAGTAAGTGCTCCAATTTCTCTCAGCACATGATGAAGACGAGGGTTGCACAAGTATCTTTAAAGCCAAATTTTGCAGTAGAGGTGCACTTGCACCAAAGGTAACCCACCAACTCTTAGGATCCATATTGTCACGATGGTGAATAGAATCGGTATCTGCAAAATCTCCCGACATGCTAGAAAAGTTTACGAACTCCATTGTTACCGCCATCCTCTCTTCAGAGTTAGAGAAGTATTTCTTCAAACATTTAATTCTCTCCCTAGCAACTTCAACGTCTTTATGTGGAGGAAGCCGAGTAGGATCTTCATTAAGCCATAGGTCACTATAATACCTTAAATAGGAGGAAAAACAAATAGCAAGATTGCAAAAGGTTTAGACTTTTAAATTTAAAAAGAAACAAAATTAAGATTAGGACTTGAAATATAAAAGCTTAAAAGTTTGACTGTTACCTTGGATTGAGTGAATGAGCTAAGCAATGGAGTGGGGTATTGTTCTTGTTCCAACGACTTACTAGAATTCCATGCACTACATCGTAAAACTTTGAAGGCTCCTCAACTCGCTTTCCTTCTTTTCTATATATTGCAAGTCTCACTTTTTCAATCATAGAATCCCACATATCATAGACCAAGTGGAGACAAGGTTTGTCCGTATCACAAGCCCTAAGCATATCATATATAGGAGCTGTGAATGAGAGTATATAGTCAATAGCATCCCACCAGACTTCATCTATCACCTTATCCCTCACAAATTTAGCCTTTCCCACATCATCCTCCCTATAAGAATTCCACTTCTCACTAATCACCATACTCATTAGACTTCTTTTTATAAGCCTGAATCGCTTCAACATCACAATAACAGAAGCAAATCTAGTAGTAGCAATCGATAGCAACTTCAAAGGTACAAACTCATTAAAAATGGCTAACCTCATGGAATGGTTCATGATAAAATTCTTGATGATATTAACATCACCCGAAACAATTGTGATCCAAGAACACTCGTATGGACTCCTTGCCAAGTGAAATGGCAAGCCTGAAGCATAGAAAAATCTTGCAATGAGAGCATGCAATTGATTTCGATCCTCCGTGTTGAAAGACTTCTCAATAGGACTAGTCTGTCTAGAACTTCCAGCCTCCTTTCTTTTCTTAGACTCATAGCCAGTTGCATACATTCCACCTGGAAACATATTAGAAGGTGGTAATGACACTTTCTTTGGTGCATTTGCCATTTCTCTATTCTTAACTTCCTCTTCCAATCTTTGCATGTCCACAATATCTTTACTAGAAACCTTTTTACAACCAGCAATGCCTAACCTAGGCAATTTCAGTAAATGAGCTCTCACCCTAGTGTAAGATGTAGTTTTTTGCATATGGCAAAAATTACACTCCCATGAAATATTTCCCCCACCACTACCTTCGGCATCCCTTTCTTGTTTTTTGACATATATCCATAGAGGCTTGCAGGAATCATCAGTACTACTACCAACATTAGAAGATTGCACTGAACCACTAGCTGAAACAGAGGTAGTGGCTGCACTTGAAGACATGAGACAAACTTGAAGGCCCAGCAACAAAATTATTGTCGAGAAGCCTGGAGATTAAATTTAAAGCATGTGATTAAATTTAAATCATGCGATTACTTTTTAAAAGAGGAGATTTAAGTTTCAAATCATACACTGGAACGAATTCAGAACCACGCGAAGTCAGAACCACTCGAAGTCAGCACCACGCGAACAGAGCCTGCTGGAGGTCGCGATGGGAGATCGCGAGAGGTTGCTGGAGGTCGCGATTCGCGTGGTGGTGCTCGCGACAGTCTGCAAATAGAAATCGCTGGTGCTCGCGACAGGCTGTGGAGCTCGTGACAGGCTACGGAGCTTGCGACAGGCTGCGAATGGAGATTGCTGGTGCTCGTGACAGGCTGTGGAGCTAGCGAAAGCCTGGTGAGATGGAGGCAGCTGCTGGTGAGATGGGTCGCGCAAAATAAGCCTGATTTTAGGTTTTGGGTTATTGCAAAATACGTATCTGATACGTATTTATTCCGTATCTCAAACGTATCCTTTATTTAAAAAAATAATTAAAATTTTGTATTTAGAAAAAACGTCTTCCAGACGTATTTATGCCGTATCTGTACGTATCCGTATCCGATACGTAACAGATACTGATACTTCAACACCCTAGACGTATCCGTGCTTTGCAGGTTACTAACATATATGTTAAGTTATTACTTCCAATATTGATTCTCAAACGCAGACGCGGATATGCCACAAATTTTCGGCAGTAATCATGGCGATTCATTGCTCTCAAAATATTAGCATTCAAGGATCTCAAAGCATGCATGTATCAATCATAAAGAAAAAGCCTAAACGCGAGTATGAGAATAATAATAAGATAAGTCTTTGAAAATCAAGATTCGCGACACTAATTCGACTGCAACAGCCCCAAATTCCCACATGTAATAACTAATAAAGCACCTTCAAACACAAACACACACACACACACATATATATATATATGCATGTCTGTATACATGACTGAAAAAATGATGACACGCATCATCTAAGTGTTTTTTTTTTTTGAAGAAATCATCTAAGTGTTTTTCATTCTGTCGTAGAAACTAAAAAAATATGAGATTGATTTATGAAAAGGTGAAAGTGAAATTAAAGAGAATATAGAGAAAGAGAGAGGTATGGTCACTATCTATGGTGCGACTACTTTTAATAATGTTGGATATCAATTACCCCACCACCACCTCGACACCTCCTGTAACTGGGTCATAATATTCCATTTCTTAGGATATGATTTGATATTATGTATCTCCCACCACGTGCCATAAATAAAAAAAGTCCTGGTCCAAAGTCAAAGTCTTGGAGACCTGTGCACATATTTACCATGCATGCGCACACTGTCAACTTCTAGGTCGAGAAGTTTTTCTCACCAAAAAAAAAATGTAAAAGTCACTCTCCCAAAATTAAAAAAAAAGTTATAATGCAAGGGCAATACAGTAATTTTAGACTTTTAAGTCCTTCAATTATGTCTCAGATTTACTCTCATTCCTAAATTATTTTTTTCCCCACTTTCATTCTTAAACCATTTAAAGGTTGAACTTGTACCCCTAAAATCATTTCGACCATGAAAAAGATTGACTTGTCAAACTAGCTTGTTTCCATGCAGGAGAGAGAGCGCGTATATTAAATATCAAAGAAAAAATTATACTTTCTGTTTCTCAACTATACATTACGTTTTATTTTCGTTCCTAAACTATTTTTTCCCCATATATTTCATTCTTTAGATTGCTTTGTTGTTATTACAGGGACAAAAAATCAATTGATTTTGCATTAATTTAATCACAAAATTAGGTACATTATGATAATTAAAAGATATATCATTATAATTTGAGATACTTAATAATGTAGAATTTCTCTCCAAATAGAATGACAGAATGTGATGTGAGCCCAGTGCTGTAACCGAGCCTACTTCGATGCCCTTGAAAGCCCAATACGAGTATCCGACTAGGCGCTACCGTGTGCCGGCCCAGCATCTGAACTTCAAATCTTGTCATACGCTACAGACTGGCCATGGACTTCCCATCATGGATTCTACGCATTCTTCTGAAAAATCCGGAAAAACCAGATTAACCAAAGCAAGCGAAAAAACAAGCAGGAGATGAACTTCTTGTTGTCACACCGGCATCGATTGATCATGTAAAGACCTTTACACTCGATAATTTAAGAATTTCCGTCTCCAAGGTACCTGCTCTCTCTCTGTGGCTATCCAGCCCCTGTTTGGTTTCTAGGAAAGAATCGAAAAAAGGCCTGACATAATCGTTTAACTTCGCAATAGTGATTAATTAACTTCAAACAAGCATATCTATGACCACAATTTAAATCGAAAGATGCTTTTGCTTGGGAATCGTTGCAGACGATGACGGACTCGCTCTGCCGAGGCAACTCCTACATGCTCCTCCGGTAATGTACGTCAGGATCTCAGAGTGGCTGCAACGGCATGCTACACTTGTGCTTTCAAGAATGAAGGTTAATTTTAATTCATCACGTACGGAATTTATAGTTTTTTGGTGGTCTCTTCCTCTGTTGAAAGAATTGTTGTTGCTTTTTCTGAGATTTTGTTGCCTGATATTGCAAGTTAGGTTAAGAAGCTTACGAGATTGCTTTTGCGTAATAAGGTTAAAAACTGCTACGATGTGTGAGTGTGCTAATGCATATTAAGGTAACAAGTTAATGAAAAAACTCAATATCAAAGCTGAAGAAGTGAAAATGAGGAATTTTGATTGTGATATTATGATTATTTGTGTTGAATAAAATGATAATTATGCTGAAGCTGCTGAATATTTTGGTGCTAATAAATTATTTTGTTTTTGTTTTTGTTTTTTCATACTTCATATTTCTTGTTATGATATTGATATGTCAGTTTCCATCAACTTGAACAGTAATGATCAGTGCCTCGGCAATTCTGCTTCTCAACACTATGTTTTCCGTCCCCAGGAACTTTCACAACTTAGATTTATGCTTTGCCCTGTCACTTTAAGGAGCGAAAATTTTGGCGGATCTATTTTATCATTTTATGCTTGTCAAGAGCCATATAGCCTAGTGAGTTGTACAATTTCCATCCATTCTATTATTCTAATGGTAAAGTTATTGCAATAGAAGAGGTATGTGTTATGTTATCTTGTGAGTTGAAATCTATTCGTCTGGTCCTTTTGAGTGTCAAGCCTTAATAGTGTCAAATGTTGTATTTCTCTGGTAAAAAAGGATCTTTATAACCTATTTCTCATATAAGGAAGGCCAGATTTTGTTTGTTTAGCACAGGAATTTCCTCAAGTCATAAGGATAGGTATGAATTCATCATCCTTAAAAGCTATATAGCTTGAAGGTGCTACTATCTGTAAGATAGCTGTACCTGTACCTTGCATAATGTGGTGGCTTCTATAAGGATTAGGGATTTTTGGCTAGTATGTTTTATTAATAAGATATTGAAGTTTATTTCAATTGGTTTTGGTACAAGTAGTGTTTGTCCTTGTGTTTCATTCTTGTTTGTTCATTCTAAGAGTGAATTCACATCCGAAATGGTGAAAGGTTACCAGGACACGCTGGGAGCTTCATCATGGATCTTTAAATTTTTCACCATAGTCATAGATTTGCTTTTATACTGTTTGTTCTAAGAGTGGATTAACTAAGGAAAGGTTGAAAGGGTAAACTAGGACATTCTTAGAGTTTCGCTATAAATTTTTCACGGTATTCACCATAGATTTGCTAGAAAGGTCACTAGCTGCAGGGTTATATGGGGGACGTCTGAATAATACAATTTCTTATTTTAAATATTCAGAAAAGGAATACTGCTAGTCTGCTAGGGGCTACAGAATATACTAGCTAACCGTGAAAGAGTGAATGTTTTAGAGTTTAGAGATCACGACTCGCTGAAGGTAAGCTGAGGTAAAAAAAAAAAAAGAACCCTAATGATCACTGAAGGACTGTTATTGATGTTAGTGGTTCTCTTTGGTCAGGATCATAATGTGACCTCTAACGTGGATAACAGATATGACCTACGCACCAAACGACTAGCGAAACTGAAGAAGAAGAAAAAAAGAAGTCCTTGAGAATGATGTACCTCAGAGTTCCAGTGTATATGAAGTTGAAATGGCAGAAACAAAGCAGGTAACAAGTTTATCACTTTCGAATCCTTGAAACTGCTATTTACATTCCGAGAAACATATCAGGCAGTACTCTAGGAGCCGTTTTTCTTCTTTAGAAAGATGGCTTTGTGTTAACCTCCTCTCTTAACTCTCTGTTCATTTTATTGCTGACCGACAAAGGTGATTTACTTAGTAATTGTATCCATTGATGATAACCGGAAGGATCTGGAGTATATTTTCAAAGTATTTTGGATCTTGCTGACATAAAGAAGTGACGAAATGTATAATACTCCTAACCCGACAAGACTTTTACCTGTTTGTGTAGCGTAGGGTCAATATCGAAGTTTCTACCATCTCACATCCTTGTACTCATTTTCTTATTTGTTTCGTATTGTTATATATATTCTAGTGGATAAATCACATGTATATACAAGTTGGTATTCTAGTTGATAAACATCATGCACAAGTAGTGTACAAGTTGATAACAATCACGTACGAGTTAGTATACAAGTTGATAACCATCAGTACGAGTTAGTGTACAAGTTGATAACTACCTTGTATTGTAGATATTTATATATTTTTATATTTAGAAATATAATTGTCTATATATAGACATGCAATGAAGAGAGAAATATACTTATTGGTTCTCATTTCTCATTTTCCAGTTTCTTGTTTCTTATCTTATTCTCTCTCAATTTGAATAACTTGAGGAATTGTTATTTCAACACTAGTAATTGTTATTTAATTACAACACGTATAATTTTTTTCATGTAAATTGTCTTTTTTATTACCTACTTTTACTTGTGTATTTCTGGCAAGGTACGGTGCGGTATATGAACGCAGGCAAAAAAAAACCCTAGTTAAATGAACTGCACTGTCTAGGGGAAAAACAAAATCATTGATGGTGAAAAAAGGGGTAATATTTATAACCGATGATGAGGCATTAGCTGGAATAGTGAAATTGAATGCGGTAATTCCTTGCAATCGATAAGTTAACTCCCACGCTGCACTTTCAGTTTTGTTTCCTATCGGCACGAGTTTACTCTCTCTCAGATGTCCAAAATGGACAAGCTGGGCTGAGCGAATGAGTGGTTCTCCTTTAACAAAGGGAGTAGTGCTTCATACTCTTTTGACTGATTGCACCTAAAATTTAGTTCCTAGACGACAAGGCACTTCTAAGATGCAGAATGGGACCTCCCTAGGACCAATGTTTTCAAGGACAAGTGAGTTAAGTGGACTATGTAGTTGAAGATGATGTTGGAGTTTCTTTAGCCACAAAATAGAGTTGTAGAACTAAGAGAGAGATGAGAAGCAGATTAAATACAAGTTTAACCCAACCAGTCTCCCCCGAAGGCCCGAACCCTTTGCTCCTTTTTAAAGACAAAAATGGAAGCATAGAATGGAAAAAGTACAAATCATCAAATGCATGTTGAACATGATGCAATCACTCATGCAAAAGCCTCAGAGAACCGTACAAAGTCCCATGTGAATACGCAGTCACATCCAATAAACCAATAAATGCCCACTTGACAAGCTCCACAACTCCATCAGTATCACCACAAGTTTTAGTGGAAAAAAAATAAATGAAATTCTGTAAAATTCAACAGAACAATCCAAGATTATTTCAACAATTCAACCCCACCACTACCTTTGTTCAAGTCCAAGAGCGGCCAGAACATGATGCAACTGACTAAGGAAGTGACAGACAAATATACTGTGAAGATATTTCATCTGATTTGTTCCATATTGAGTTTGGAGACATGCAGAGGAACCTCACATCAACTAAAACAGATAACAATAAACTAGAATAGCCTATTAAGCCAGTATAAAATGAAACACTGACCGCTATTGCCATACAAACTTCTCGTAATAAGTCAAAACAAGTATGGCAGGACACAGTCCAAATCAGGATTTACAGATGAAAAACCCTCATCTATCGGTACTTTAATGAAAAGATTCAAGTGGTGCCTCATTGTATTAGAGGTATTATATAAAGTGCAGGGTACAACACAAGGAAAATACAACTTATTAAAATGAAAATGAGCAACATTTATTTCAAGAAAGCATTCAAAGTATGGACAAAAAAAAGTAAAATCTAGCATCCTATAAAGATACAAATTAAGCTGAAGCCAACAAATCCTAAAACTAAGCATTTATAGCCGTCCTTGAATGACACATTTCTTTTCCCCACATTCGTTCAAATGTTGGTCAGTGTGCAATTCATCAGCTCAGTTATGCTGCAGATGTTCAAACTACTACACTGTTTCAATGACCCTAATTCACTATACATTGTCAGAACAACCAGAAAATGACTCAGATCCACCTACTTCCTCTGAAATCCTTGGCATAAAAACCAATTAAGGATTTACAAAGAGTAGAAACATACTAATGAATCGGAACTTCGCTTATTAGAACATCTGTACCCATTCGTAACGTCCAGGAAGCGGCAAATCATTCACAATGTCGAAGTTGTACCTGAAAATTCCCAATACACAAATTAAAAAGACTTGCTTAGTTAATTAGGGACTTCCAATGGCTGAACATCAATATGAGTGGAGTAATGAGTAACGCAAAACAACGCCTATAATAAGCATGAACCGGAATTTAAAGAAAATAGTAGTAAATAGAGCATCATACTTTTCCACAAACTCTCTTGCTTGCTGTTGCTCCACGTAGGTAAAGAACTCCTCCACTTCATGCATTATTGGGATATTTCTTTGCATATCATTCCGAGTTCTCTGATTATATGTGACTGAATCTTTCGGCCTCGATGTGGAATCAGGGGTTACAATGCTGGGCGGGTCCCTTATCAAGCTAAATGGTGTGCTTTCCCTAGTGGTTCTGCTTACCAAGAGCAACCCCATCAGACTTCTAAACTTATGAAGAGAGGAATTACAAAAGTAACATAAATTCTATGCAAAACTTGTGCTCCAGACTATTTTTTAATGCATTTCAGTAGCAACAACTTCCCTCTAAAAGTAACATCCTGATTTCTACTATTAAAGGGAAAGCATTTTTACACTAAAGCATACGTACAACAACGGACTAAATTATGAACAGCTGTGCCCCACTGATAGCCTGAACTCCCACATGCTTGTATCACTCTTTGACTACGACCCATGAACAATGATAATCAATAATAACCCAAAAAAGTTAGGGAAGTTATTGTCGTCCGCATGGCAAAAACTAAGGGCTGTGCTTGGAGGAGGGGGAGAGAGGGGTTTGTTTATTCGCTAATCCCTCCGAACTCTAGCTTATCGCGAACACCTCGAATTGCTCGGAAGGATTCACGAACTCCTCCCAACACCTCTTTTTCCAACCCTTGAAAATGATTTTTTTCAACCCTTGAAAATGATGAGTTGAGAGGTGTTCACCCGCATAAAAGTCTCCAACACCTCCCAAACCCTTTCAATACCAAGCAATGGTTCACTTTTATGAACCCTTCCCAACTCTCATGTCAAGCATAGCCTAAAGTTACCCATTACTATCTTCTAATTTTATTACTCTCTACTTATAAGAAGAAAAGTTTCAGTTCAGCTATTGCACTTAATAATAAGAGATGGACCACCAATTAGAACAGCACAATGGATTTAAAACCCACAAGATCGAACTAACATCTCTCTCTCTGAAACCCATACTACTACTATAAAAGCAAGGCACTCAGCAGGAATCTGAAATTGGGAAAATATATCACAAGCCATGCGGAAAGTGGAGAGGGCCAGTGCAGTGCATTTATCAGTGCACTGTATTGCCGTAGATTAAAAATAAAGAGAGAAAAAATACAATTATTGAAGGACCCACAAAGTGTGTTTAATAGTGTAAATCTGCAATGCTTAAAAATCAGTGCAAAAGAGCAATGACCCTCCCCTAAACCCCAAGCCATGCTCTATGAATTGAATTAAAGAAGGAATTAAGGAAAGGAAATCAAACTAGAAAAGGAAATAAATTATTACTGAATATGGGACATTTGGAAATAACAAACTAGAGCATTTATGCAAAATCATTTTTACGATCTGCTTAGAAACTGAGCAGAGCTTTAAATTATTTTCCCAAGTACCCAATAGACATAACTTTCATCTCATTAATGTCTCAGCTGAGAGGTACATAAATTAATTTCTTACAAGTCATAAACATCAATAACCCTTTCCGAAAGCAACTTCACCGGTAAGTGAAAAAGAAAGAAACAAAAGATACCAACAGAGCGCTCCCAACAAAGAGAGAGAAAAACCGATCAGTGATGAAATAAAAAAAATTGTAAAAACACGGATGTGCCTCTATTCCTTTTAAGATATAAAGAATGTGTGTGCAAGAGAGATTCTCCTTCTGTGTCTAGAGAGAAGTGTCCGAAAGAGCATTCCCATAAGAGTTTTCCCTGTCTTCCTAAGTTGTAGCAGTAGCCACTTGGCCCACTTCAAATATCATAATCAAACAACAGAGTGAAAGATTGATAGAGACGTCAAATGCAACCCCCAGAAGCTCTTTACCGAAATACTGATAATGAAAAACAATTATAAGAAAGGAAAAAAAACAAAAATCCCCCCACACAAAACAAACGGAAACAAAAAATGCAGGTGACAGTCGCAAGACCCTCGTTGAGTTTGAATAATACTCACGCACATAGAGCGAGCAAAACAGTGGGAAAAATTTTAAAATACCGGTCTCTGGATCCCGAATCCAAGCAGTTCTCTCCGCATGAACCCTCAACCTCCTCCTTGGATTCCTTCTTGATTTCCCGCCGCGAACCGTGATTATCTCCTCTGCATGTGGGAGGAGGGGTAGGCTTCTCTAGGCGGCGGCTTCTGAGCTGTAGGTAACAGAGGGAAGAAGAATCATCAGGTGATGGAGATTGGGATTGCAAGCGCTGAAGTGCTAGGGTTTTGGCGCGAGTCCGTACGCCGACCTCCATGAGCGCGACATCACCTTTGATTTTAGATTTCTTCATGTACTTTCCCATCTCTCCGTCTCTCTGTGTCGCTCCCTGCCTCTCTGGCTTGGCTGTGTGTCTGTTGAGAGGAAATTGTATCCAAAAACAGGAGGGTTTGGTGGGGTTTAGGGATCAGAACACAAGGCGGCCCCTTTTTAACCCTCACTCTCTCTCTCTCTCTGTGTTTTTTTATTTATTATGATAATTGATATTTGTTTTGGCCTGCATTTGTATTTTATTAATGTGTTGTTTTTTGTTATAACTTATAAACGATATGCCATGGAGATTGGAGATAGGTATCTTCCCGCTACAACTCAAATAGTCCAAGATGACGAAAGTGCCCTCAGACATTCTCAAATTTATCCAACAATATTATTATTATTGCAGACACAACCTCCCCAGACGAGGGACCCTAGAACATCTTATTTTTAGGTGATGTAATCATCAATCAATTCCAAAAACACTGGGAATCTTTCATCCAACTATTTTCCCTCCAAAAAAAAAGTCATCTTTATGCACTCTTGATGTTATCTCTTTCTACAATTTACTTGGTTCATCTAATATGAAAAGGAAATTTTAAAATATTTTTTCTTCATCCGTCCTCTTCATCGTCCGAAATCCATTACAAGCAAAAGCAAAAACATTGGGGGTGCTATGATTTTAATTTTTAACCTAGGAAGTATCCAATCATAGATAGACTTGAAATTATTCTTATGTTAAACCCTAATTGTTGACTAATTGTACAATTCTCATTCAAAACTTTGTGACTGATACAACATACTTTTAATAACATGCAAGCTGTAAATTATATACCCAGTCAAATAAGTTTGTATCAAGGGAATCAATCTCCCTAAAAGCAACCTCCAAATCATCACTAACAGTATCAATATTTATTTATTATTGTAAGACATACGCTGATTTTAACGGTCCTGCTCTCTTCTTTAATTTCCCTAGCCTAAAAGGTCCCTATCATACTCTAAAGCCCTGGGTTCCAGTACTTTATTAACTAAAATATAATCCATTTTTCACGTCCTCCCGCCTCCAACACCCTGTACAAGAGTCCAGAACGAAATGACTAGCATCCTGTGATAAAACCCACCAACTTCAGCACCTCACTATAGGAACAGCCCCGGCTTCAAGTGCTTCATGGTATTTCACTGAACGAGGAACAATACAGAACAAAAGAATGATCCAACCCCTTTTTGATTTAATTAATTGGGGGATTGGCTCTCATCTGGATCCTCAATACCATCGTTATGGGTACCATTGCCGCTCCTATGTGGCGCCTCACCGGAGAGTATGAAAGCGAGATGCTCATTTTCTGAAACTTCAACATCATCAGATAGAAATAGCGTAGATGGAACATGTTCCTCCGGTGCAACAAGATCTGCATTTTCTGAAATCTCAGGAGCATAATCAGAAAAGAAGACAGTATCATCTGACAGTCCAGTCACCAGCCTTAACATAATATTTCGAGTTTCACTCGGCTTCACTAGCTCAAACTTGTGTTCTGGGGTATGCTTCTGATTGAACCTCCCAGGACGCTTGGAACGAGTATTGTAGCAATCTCCACATAGGTCGAATCCTATTTCCTCCTCACAATCTTTGCATTTGTATCTATCCCCAACTATTGGAAGCATCTGAGCGCACACACAGATATTACTTAGCCGTAGATGCAATAATGATGATTAGCCAAACCAGAGTGTTTAAGTATGAACTATGAACTATCCAACTATTCAGATTTTGAACCAACCAATAAAAGGCTAAATACAGGAATTCAGTATTCTGAAAATGAAACAAAACCCTTCAATTTCAAGAGAACATTCGACAGCTATAATAAGGATCAAGCAAACACTATTATGTAGCTCAGATTAACACATTAAAGGAATAATAAATTTTCTAGCAGTCCAAGAGAAAAAGGAGGGTAGCCCACCTTCATCATTTAGGCTTTCAGTTGTCAAAAGCTAAACAGGCACCGAAGTGCAAAGGTCTCCTATCGCTTCAAAGTGCAAACTGCACTTAAAGCGCTCGCTTGAACCAAAGCACAAAAATAAAAAATCCATAATAACTCATCGTAAGCTAAGAAATATATAGATTCAAACTGCACAAAAGGAACACTAAATGAACATGTTCTGTTATAATCTTATGGCTGACCAGATTTTAGTAGAAAAACGATAAGAATCATTGCATAGTAAGGATATGATAGGAAATGAGAAGTTACCCCACAAAAATCACAACCAACTCCAATATGACTATTCGAGTCAGCAGACCAAGGTGGATTTTCTCTTGCAGACACTGAGGAAAGGGGAACACCTTTACCAGCTTCTGTGGGACCTGAAAGCATGCAGTAGAAATATAACTAACAATTTCAAGTGTTACAAAACCTTTGGTACAGGAGTTCAAAAGCTAGAAACAGTGTCTTCTCAATGTGGATGAGGCTGCCTATTCTATCCCTTCACCAACCTTGCCTTCATTGCGGAAAGCTTGCGCATAAGAGTTTGTTTATATCGAACTTGCACATCATTAACATTGGGGGAAATATTGCTAATGCAGAGCAACCATGAACGCAGTAGTATTGATATACGTATGACACATCCAAGAGAGTGAATAATAATAAAAAAGACAAATTTTGTTTTTATCAAACATGATGACTGGGCAGAAATACCAGAATTCCCCGTCACATTTTTCACAACACAATATGCCCACACTTTTCTCCCTTCTTTTAAATGGTAAACTAGAGCTTTGTTGACGAAAGAATAAAAAGGGATAAAGATATTATCATGTCTAATACATCAATAAATAAGTTCCATGTTTACATTAGACATTCTGCGAAACCCAAAGACGAGTCTGGGTCATCTCCTTTTTGGAATTTTCTAAGGTGTTTCCTACCCTTAATTTTTTATTATTATATCCATTCCAAGGAAGCCAAAATTTCATTTGGGGAGGGGGGGGGGGGGGGGGTTGGGGGGTTGGTGGTGAGTGGGCGTTGTCGTGCCTCCTCTCTACTAGTGCACGACATCACCCAAAAGATTCCCCCAAGTTTTCAAGCTTTCCCCCAAAAATCTTTTGGTCCCTTCTGATGTAAGAGAAGGTGCTTAGAGGTGTCCTTTACCTTTCAGGGTCATTTGCTGATTGTAGAATATCCTATTTCCCATTGCAAAAGTAATATTGTGTGGACACTAACACCCCTCCTGCCTTTCTCCTTTCCAAAAACCTATGCAATTGGTTCCCTTCATTCCATGTTTACCAACCATTTTGCCTATCATCATGCTTTGCTACAACCACCCTTTTCCATAGGAAGCTTGTTTTAATCGATACTATACTCTTCAAAAACACATGTTTGTTTGTGTGTCTTACGTATGCCTCTAGATGTGTACCTGCCAACATATTCTTACTCAATTATACCCGACAAAGACAACCAAGCATGGCTGGAAGAACTACCCATTGAAGTTGCTGGTTGTAAGCAGTCTAAAATTAAAAGCCTGCTAAGATTTAATTTCACCAAGCAGATTGAACATTGATGAATTGCCATAATATTAATTTGTCTTTCGGAGTTGTGGTACTAAGAAATAAAGATAGCTTTTGCTTCCTTTATGTTTTTCTTTCTATATTTATTATCAGTTTGGGTCTGGTTTCTAGCTCTATTATTTAATTGCCTATTGATAAATTTAAGAGTGTCATTAATTCATTATAACATATAATCCAAACTTAAGGTCCAATAACGCCCACCAAAGACTAAGCAAAGTCATAAGTCATAACACCCCAGCAAGTGATCTGCATAACACCATCTCCCTCATCAATGTAAATTGGACAAAAGTG
The DNA here is from genome assembly GCA_963580455.1 of Euonymus europaeus. NCBI lineage: Eukaryota > Viridiplantae > Streptophyta > Magnoliopsida > Celastrales > Celastraceae > Euonymus > Euonymus europaeus. The sequence continues at coordinate 4,626,247 of OY756964.1, forward strand.
GCACTTTGTACCTGCGTACTTAATATCTTAATTGAGGTTCCAAAATTCCATCAATCTATGACTAAATTCATTCCCACATAAAACCTTTGATTTAGCTTTCTCTAACTACGATCTAGAGTAGGCAGGGTCCTTTAGTGCTCTTTATCTTTTTACCTGCTCAAAATATGACGGCCATTGTTGGCACTTGGCAGTAATATGATATCATTTGCGACGGAATTTCTAGATATTATCCCACATAGAAAAATCTTAGAACTTCTCTTCGGAACCAGCTGAGACAAGCCTCTCACAATAACAATGTGGTAAATTTTTTCAGATATATAAGTTTTAAGATATTGACGATGATGGTCAAAAACAATCTATTGATGCAATTTGAAAAACTAAAACCAACTGATCAAAGCATAAGCAGCACAAGATCGATAATTCAGGGAAAATGCAGGCCTAAATTTGAATTCAAAATCAAAACTACACGTATATAAAAAGATTATCACAATGGTAGAGCAATGAGACATACTAGTAGTCTGACTTTTATTCTCAAAATTGGCTTGTTTCTGCTCAACAGCATCTCTTCTCAATGCATAATCCTTAGGAAATTGTTCCTCCAACAACTCAGCAAGCACCAAACAAACTTTTGGAAAGCACCTTGGATGCGAACTGTTACAAATTTTACACCTGATCGTCTGATCTACTGTATTGATGATGCAATTATCACAATATACTGAAAAAAATTTAGGAGAAAATTGGAATAACAGTTAAAACGTTTCCAAGCATACATACCTTAAGAAAAGTAATTAAAGTTAAGGGTGCAAGTTTACCATGGCCACAGTTAAGAACAACGGGACGGAAAAGAAGTTGCTTGCATGCATAGCATAGTACATCGGCAATCGAAATCTGATTGCAGTTTTCATTTAGCTCATTTTGAGGCAAATCTTCCTTTTCAGAAGTGACAGTGTTCTGAAGTTCAAAACTTTCGCCAGAGAGATTCTGGGAGAAGGTCATGCCATTTTCTTGAATCATGGATATGGATACTAACTGCTCCACATTTGCATTAGAATCTTTCTTGGCAGAGGAAGGCCGTAAGCATGAATTGGACTCACAAGTTGTGGTACAGGAATTTGCAGAATCCATCAGGTGATTACAATCCCTATCAGCAATCAATACGCTTGCATGACCATCGAACTGTGGAGAGAATAAGCCACGTTCATTTTCTTCCTCTACGACAAAAAAAAGAAGAAAAAAAGACAGCAATGTCAAGCTTCAGATATTAACTAATTATAGCTGATCAGATAGGTTAATTGCTTAGGAACATCAACAGTAGTGAACTTAAAATACTGCGGATCAGCGGTTAGTATGATGAGATCAAGCCAAAAACTGTAGTCAATACTTTAATTCATCTTTGTCCTGTTAGAAAGAAGGCAAAAAACATAAAAAGCCAATGGTAATGACAATGACTTTGAGCAGCAATTGATTATCATTCCTATGGTAGAGTTGCAGATGTACAACCTAGAGGTCATAGTGTGGCAGTAAAGTTGCGTACATTCTACCTGTCCTAGACCTGCCACCGGAGTCTAGTGCACCGGAGTTGTTTACCTACCATTCATACATCATGCACAACAAAGGCAATGTCCTTAGAAAACTAAAAACCATACAAGAAGGAAAGTAACTAATGTAAAACCAATTACCCATTATCTGTTTTTCTCGCCTCTTGTAGGTAAGAGGATACAACTTGAGGAGCAAGTAATGAAACATCTCACATATGGTAGGGAAGTGATAATAAGGATGCCTGCAAATTGGGCAATGGGATCCACGGAGACTACTCATGGATCTATAGACACACCAGAAACAGGCAATGTGACCACAAGCTGCCAACAAATAGAAGCAGACAAGAAAAATTAATTAACTCACTAATCAAAACTTTTGAGAAACGAATTCTTTCTGACGAAGCAAGCAGGGCTTACATAGCACTATGGGTTTGTACAAAAGATCCCTGCATTGCACACGAAGGAAAAAAATTAGAATACAATTATAAAGAAGATAATGAAAGCTTCCACTCCGTTTGTTATTGATCTAATTAGGGTTCTAAGCGCACAATAACAAATTGCAATTATCCCGCTCTTCGCGCACACCATAAACATCAAACCAATTTTTCTAAAGAGTGAAACTTAGAAGATGAACTTCGCAGCGAAAACATCTTGATGAGATTGCATAATGAATATTGAGTTATGAGTGAAAGGTAATTGAACTTCCTAACAACTTACAAACACACGCAGCAGAAAAAGGAATCTCGAATGTCCTCCGAATCAGCGGCGGAAACGATTGTGCATCTTCCATTGGAAATGCGATCGTATTAATCTGGAAGTCCCGGGACGTAGAGGGGAAGAGAGTTTTTTTGGCGAACGAAAATGGAAGAATACTCGCAGAGAAAGACAGCTGGAGGTAGAGCAATATATGGATATTCTCTCTGGCGAATTCACTTTTCACTTGGGTTTTCACGTAATTTGTGTTTGGATAATTATTTGTTAGATTGCAATGGATATTTTATTATTTTTTAACAAAATGGGTGCTGTTTATTTTTAAAAGAACACGTAAAAAACGATTCGATATGTACACGTGTCAATATTTTGATGGCACAATAAATACTGCGTCCTTTGTAAGCCGGGGCATCGCCCTTATTTATTTTTTATTTTTCAGGATCGCTGTGCATTTCTTAAAAATAATTTTTCTTTTTATTTTGTAAGTCATTGCAGATGTTATATATTGGATATTTCTTTATTCTTGATACAGGAAGTTTATTTTCTGACAATGTTTATCGAGATTTATCCTCATATATGATAATTGATAATTTATTTTAATATAAGCTCGCTTATTATAATAAAAAAACTCCTCAAACGGTGGGTGATTTTTTGTTTTATTCTATCAAAAATCGCTTTATTGTGTATTATGGTATTCTTACCTTGCACAATGCATTGCTATTTTAGTACTCGCTTCAGGTGAACCATATTTATGATCTCGCTCTCGATTCTGCATTTAGATTCACATGCTCTCGCAACTTAACATGCATATTGCGAGGGTGGAGTTCAGAGTGGCAGACTCAAATGAGTTTCTTCTCAGTTCTCACAAAAAGAAAGTGAAGTAAACAATATTCAAGTACAAAACTTCCGCGATGGGGTGATAAAATGTACACGGATCTTACTCAACATAATATCATCTTGAGTACCCCTGCAAGATGCACTACATTTCTATGTTTGCCACCTTCTTCACAAACCATTTTGTGAGATGAAATCGCCTAATACTTCACTATCCTTTTCGAGCAGTCAAAGATCAGAAACTCTATGAACGCACATGTAAAGAATGATACGAGTTACATGTAAGTGAATATGGTTCTTGTTTTAATTATCTATATAATGTTACCTTTTTAGCACGTCTTCCTCCGGTGCATACCTAATTCTTTGAAAGTCCTTGACGAACTCTAAAAAAAATCATTTAAAAAAAAAACGTCTTTAGGAGGCGAGTGTTAATTTTTTACCCATTCAGACAACTATAATACTTGTACCTTTTTAAAAAAATATGAGACCCTAGAAATTCGAAAACCTTAAACGGCAGCCCGTGTTGTCAAGCCCAGGGACGCCACTCTTCCTATTTTGCACGAGCACAATGCATAGGCCGTAGACAGTGTATCTACTAATATTTTAATGAACACACTTTCACCACAATAAGGGAATAACAGTTAACTGTGACAGAAGAAAACCATGAAAACCAAATTTACAACTAAAAGCTTATTGAAAACCTTCCTCAATAACAAAAAGACATTATTTAAACCAGAGAGATACTCATGTATACCTGGTGTAAGACCCAAGTCCGGGCAGCTGGGTAACAAACATCACAAACTCATGGTCTTTGAGTTACTTCTAGTACCTAGCATTTTCCGGGACATGCTGCTTAACATCCTTCTCTTGATCATCGGAAATAAAATATACAACCAAATTTCCACAAAATAAATCGACATTGTTTACTAGATAGAAAATTTATGATTCAGAAAATATAGCATAAATGGTTCGATTACCCAGCTATGAGCTATCACTTTTATCGCAGATTTCTGTGGATTGTATGTAGTAACCAAAGACTAGCACCATTTGTGGGGCTTTATTTCCATAATTTAACAGAACTGTCATGGCTTGCAGAAGCTATCATTCCGGTGGCTGATGCCTGCGCCAAAGCTGAAATTATATTCTCATGCACTGGAATGGTCATGCTCTTATTCTCAGCCATGTTCCACAGCTCTAATGCCTGGACAACGGTCAAAAGTTATGTCAGCCATATAAAGCATTTCAAACATCTCCGAAGTAGAACATCAAAATGGTAAAATCTTGATCCAACTCGAAGTTCAAACAAATTGACACGACAAAAGCATTGACATTGTAATAGAATATTCATGAATATGAAATTACGAGTTACGAGTTTCATCATTTGAAAATATGGTAAGATCTGCAATTGTCAAAGAACTAAATAAAGTATTAACAAAAAAATAAGAGTGCCAATTAATTTTGAGATCTCTACTTTAATCAAATTTAAAAAATTTAAGTAGAATATAGTGAATGGTTTTCCTAGTGAACATCATCACCCTCTGGTTAATATAATAAATTTTCTTTAAAAAGAATTTCCAAAAGAGGTACAAGGACTACCGAGATTCCTCCGATCACTAAGAGCATTGAATAACTCGGGTGAAAAACACAGGAATGGAATTGGTTTCCACTGGAGCTGAGCTCCTGAATGCACTCTCCTGAGGCGATTGACCATATCTTTACCAAGTTCTGACTGACAGATGCTAAATAATCTCCATTTGCATCCCAGCATATGTAGTTTACAATTTCAGAGTGACCCTGCACTTAGGATGATATAATTATAAAAACTAGCAAATACAATTAGATCCTTGTTTGGGAAAAGAAATATCGACAAGAATGCTCAAATCAATTACCCAACTTCATACCACATTTATGAAAAGGAAATCATTATTTCATCTGCATACCTGGAAATAATGTGTTTGCCTGTCTGTTTCCACATCAAAGATGGCCACTATTTTATCTGAAGCTGCAGCCAGCAGTTTTCCAATTCTTGGTTGGAATCTCACCTGTGCATTACCTCCCTAGAAAACCAATGGATGATTGAAATTACTTTTAGTGAGGCATGGGTAAAATTTCATAGTTCATTTATCTTATGCCAGGCCGAGGAGCCATTTTTTGGAATAGTTTGTTGAGGACCAATGCGCTTGACTAATCCCAGCATCCCATACCACTTTTGGCTCTTTTTAACTTAGAAATTTTTGCTATAAGAAAAATAGAGGAATGAAAATCATTTCCCCGTGCTGCTGCTTCATAAAGAATTAAAGCATAGTGTTGTTACCGTTGTAAAACTGTCTTATCTAAACTGAAATGATTTAAACAAAGAGCTATCAAATGTAAAGAAATTAAGTAATTAACAACAGACCTTAGAAATGCGAGTACGAGAGAATGCATTGATATTCCAATACTGAATTTCATTGTCACGATCGCAGAAACAGAAAAGATCAGTCTTCTTGGGGTGGAAGTCGAGAGACATGACAGATGCACTGTGCCCTGTATAGGATTGCAAAGAATAGCTTGGCTGCAATAAATGACTTTTGAGTGAGCGCGCACATAATTTTTTTAACAAATTTACAGTGGATTTTTATTAATTTTTTGCTCGTTAGGAATTTAAATTAGGAAAACCAGGTCTACATGTTGAATAGAAATAATAATGTTTCTGAGCCTATACAACATTTAACAAACATGTTTGTTTTAATGCGGAAGAGAAAAATATACTCACATTCGCCGCATCCCATAATCGCACTGATTTATCGAATGAAGCTGTTGCCAGCTGAGTTGAATTGGGCCTAAAACGGACATCTGTAATCATTAACTTGTGTTCTTCAGGGGTGCTTTCTGTTTGCAAGGTATCCATGTTCCAAACGACAACCTAATACACATAAGAAATGTGCAAATATCCAGACAATCTTTTGGGTAAGTTTTTATCATCCAATAATGCTCAAGCCATTGGCACAGAGACTAAATAAGACAGAAAGAAACGTCCTAAATATTAAAAAACGATACTAAAATGCAAGATGCTGTACCAAAGACTCGAGCAAGTCCCCTGTCATATCCTTAAACAAAGATACAGCTCCTCACCAGTGCCAAAGAGTCAAAAGCCTAATGGCTCACATTCGCGTGAGGAGAAACCTCAAAAGCATATATTAAGATATATTTTTTAGGCAGCCTTAACATAGATTAGAACAATGAAACATTAATTCAGGACTAGCACGTACTCATGCTTGTAGGCTTGCTAGCAGAACATCTATTCATTATACTGCTTAACATAGTCCTCAATTGTAATATTCGGCATCTACCTTAACTCGAACAATACCTTCTTGCCATATCCAGCACTGGCCAATAACTTTCCATCTGAAGAAAAATGGCAGCAAGTAACATTGCTACTTGTCCGTATGCAACCAACCTCGCCAAATGTAAAACCTGGCATGGGCAGTAGCCAGTAGGGCTATAGGAAATGAATAGTGCAAGAATTAATTAAAAAAGGGCCTAAAAGAATGTGATGGAACGCTAATTACCTTTAGAAGACTCTTTGGAGTGGTCTGCAGCATTTTGTTTTAACGTTCCTCCATATAAATCCCTTCCATTGCCAGCATCATGAGAAAGGATTGAATCCATGTTGTCATCTAAAGCAACGTCTCCAAACCGCTCAATTTCATCCTGTAAAAAGAAAACAAAAAAAAATCATTAGAAACATATTAATGGGGATAATTTGTTAATTTCCAACGCCACTTTGCACACTATCTTCAATAGGGAGCCAATGAATTTAAAGTTAAAGAAAAAAATTCACAAGACCATTTCCAAGTCTAGGCAAAAAGTCAATGCTATAAATTTATGATTTTCCTACTATAATCACCCCTGAGCCAAAGGACCAGGTATCAAATACTTACCTTTGAAGGATGTATGGAAAATGAAAGTGCCCAAAATGATGGCTCCCTTCACTCTGACCATAAAAGAGAGAGTGCTAATAACTTATAACCTTCTAAAAGGAGGAATCAAGGATAAAATAAGAAATGATAGGACATAATTATTCAATTTACTTGGTAGAACAAGCTAACAGAATTTGCATAATTTCTGGTGCAAATGATGTGGGTGATTGTCTATCAGCGGAGGAAGCTTTTATGGCATGGAACTTTTGTAAAGGTGCCATTTAAAGGGAAACAAGTGGTGCCTCCATTCCTTGAGCTATCTTTTGGATTTATCAAGAAGAATGAAACCAAAGGATTTTCCAATGTCGAAGGAATGTCTTTCGAATTGTTGTTTTCAAAACAACACCTTTTGAATAGTTTAAGAATAGATGAATGTACTCAGCATAGTTATAACATCAATGCAGATGGGTGTTTTTGATGAATGGATCTGATATCTTGTAGATGACGGGACAAATACCCTTGATGCCCCGTTAAAATATTAATATTTTTTTGCTGATTAAAAAAAAAAAAGTTTCTAGGTTAAAGGGGGATGGTTCAGATGAGAAATGCAGTAATTAACGCAACTAAGTTTGTTGACACTGTACAGCCATTCGGAGAATAAAATGTTAAATTGATACCATTACCGACACATTGAACTACCATTTGAAAACAAAACATTAAATACATTAAGGAAATATAGACGCATGAACAAGCCAAGCATGAATTCATTCCAGCTAATTTGTCAAAAGTTAAAGAGCTCCAACCTGGCCTGAGCCTATCTCAAATTGAGCTTAGACATAAGAAAATATTGTTTTTGAGCTTCGTTCACTTATACTGCGATGGGTTAAATCATGTTCATTGATATTAAATGACGTTGTTCGTGAGTATTTAACAAGTTCATTCACAAATATTCAACGAGCTGACTCATGAGTTGGCAACAAGCCCATTCACCAACTATAAAAAAAGGATAAAAAGTATTTAATCAGGCAATCTTGCAATGAACAACCAAAAAAAACATTTAATAAACTAACAAGCGAATCACAACCTTCAATAGTGAATAGAGATGGAAATATACAGATAACAATATATTATTGAGATCTAATTGTTCCATATGTTTAGGGTATCCTACAGTAGCACAAGCATTAAATGAATGGACAAAACACCAGCTGTGCAACAAAATTGACATACCAGCAGATTGGAAGATGATGCAAGACCACTGGTGCCATCTGGACCATAAATTAATGAGCTTTTCGACACACTGCTTACATGCTTCAAACCACTTGCGGTATTAATTCCCTCACCAGGTGTGTGAGTAGAAGGAGGTGAGTTTGGTGAAGGACCCACTGTATTTCCTGTACCTGTACTGTTGGCAGCTCCAGAAGAAGAGTGTTGTTTCCTCTTCCTATTATTCTGCAGCCAGTCATAATATATAGATCAATTCATCCAAACTCCATTGCAAATCCTCTGACTACAAAAAGATATTAAGACAAAACAGTTTTCATTTCAGCAGGAAACTGCATATTCAGTGGGAATAGTTCAGAGTTAAGCTCGTCGAAATGACATCTGACTACAAAAAGATATTAAGGTGAAAGTATGCATTCCAGCTGGAAACTGCATTTTCCATTAGAACAGTTCACAGTTTAGCTAGCAAAATGACATCATTTCAATTAACTCAAACAATTTCTACCTGTTGCAGTTGCTGCTGCATTTGGTCCTGCTGTTGAGATGAAGCTTGCTGCATCTGGGCCATCTTCATCTGTTCAAAACCCGACAGACTTAGAATAAAGCATTTACAAGACTATTCAATTCATTACGAGTAATAGGTGAATAAAACTCTGGCTTCAATCAATACAGAAGTAATGATGTACAAAATATTTCAAAGATAGAACCAACAACAATTCAATATACAATATTAACCTGAGAATTTTAATGAAGGGCACGTTGCGGGGGAGGGGGAAGAATTTATTCCAATGACATGCTGAAAATGAATGACAACAGAAATTTAAGAAGTAAAGCATAGCATGCAATAAAGATAAAGCACCATCTTTTTTGATGCACGAAAAGTGACATTAACACTGCTTTTTCCACTAGAAAACTTTCACCTAAAACCAAAAATCGCTTATTTGACTATGCCCTAAATTGTAAAGTGCCCACTTCAAAACGAGCACAGTTCTTTCCTTCTGAAACTTAATAAATCAAGCGTGAAAAGTAGTCAATATTCTAGTAATATTACCTCACTATGTTGTAGCTCTTCGATCAATGTTGACCATGAGTCATGATCGTAGCCAAGTTATGAGACATTATAAGTTTACATTTAATGATGTGAGAGTTCACTATATAAGTCTATAATGAGGAGAAGCTTGATTTCTCAACTGAAATAAATGGCCAGAAGTCAACCAAGAAAATGTAGCTTAGTCCAACAAAGCCTTCATCCCAAACTAGACCTTCTAATGCCTACGTTGCTACCCTTGGAGTTCAGAGTAAAAGTAAACTCAAGGAACTAGGGGTCAACAGCACAAATAATACTATTTCTTTAGTTGATTATATTCATTAAATCTCATGCAGCAATGCCTCATTCTTCAGATTGTACAAAGACCTTTGGGGAATTTGCCTGCACTGGAGAGCATACAGATCCGTCATTTCGAGTGGATTGACCATCTGTCGCATTTAAGCTACCTCTAGCAAATTGATGAAACCTTCGAGCATCCAAATCTCCATAGCTAGTTGAATTTCCAAGGTTATTTTGTGCCTGAGCCTGTGCCATGACCTGCTGTTGGTGTGATGCCAACAGATATTGGTTTTGGGTCTGCAGACTAGGCTTCTGCAGCTGAACACCCAAATTTGGACGTAATTGGTCAATTCCCTACATCATTTGGTAAGCGAACAATATTCAGATAATCATGTGCGTGCATTTACTTAGCGGGAAAAAAATTAAGGACAAATAAACTAAAACTTACAGTTAGGGGCCAACCCTTTAATGGAAGACCTTGGTTTAATCCTGACAAAGAAGGTAATGGAGTTATGAAACTCAATTGATTATAGATCCTCACTTGAAAGAAAATTTCACAACTTAAAGAATGCACGGAATACAAGGAGATACTTATTTCAAGTAAAGTTAATGTTAACAAAGGGGAAGGGCAATTTACATTTTCTAATCTCTACAGAAATTTGGATGGCAGGTAAGGAGGAGAATCAACCCATTCCAACAAAAATTAGTACAATTACCTGCACCACCAAGTCTCGATTTTGACTGAAGAATCGCTTGTCCATAAATGGATGAGGGATCCATTGGCAAACTTTTTTGAGGTGCACCAAGGTTAACTTCACTTTTGACATCCTACAGAATCAATGAATTAAATAATAAGCATCATATAATAGATTATCCAATTAACAAAGATGAAAAGCAGCAAATCATTAGAAGTTAAGCATCATGCAAGTGGTTACAGTGATCAATGAAGTCCGCGCCTGCATTTGCTGCAAAGCTGCAGTCACATTCCCGGAGTTACCTTGTACAAGCTGGCTGAATTGTCAACAAGAAAGAAGAACAACCAGCTTAAACAAATGTAAAAGTAGATCTCAAACTTACATGTTAGAAACTGAAAGGAATTACCCTTGAAGGCTGGTCGCAGGTTTCAAAAGATTCATCCTATTTGCATCAATAAGACCAGAGGAGGTCTCTGAATCTATCGAATGAGGGTGTTTCACACGTTCTTCATACATTTTCATGGCCAACATGCTGCTTGATGGCTGTCCCATCATTCCTTCAGAGTTGATAGGGTTTGCAGAACCAACAACAGCAGGACGATTAGGATCCCTTCTTTGCAACTGTGCATTATGTTGCTGCATGAGTTGTAACTGCTGCATTTGCAGCTGTTGTTGCTCCCTTGCCTTAATTTGCTGAGCCTATTTTTCAAAGATCAAACCCATGAAAAGAGAAAAATTAGAGCACACGGACATCGAGATTCGTACTCAACTAGTTGAAAGAAAAACAAATCAAATACAAAACAAAACAAAAAAAGGCACCTCCAAATAAGCCGCGGCAGTCTCAGAGTGTTTCTCATTTGTCCTTGCAATAAATATGTCCCAGAAGACAGACCACCATTCAAAGAGAAACCCTCCGGGTGCATCAATTGCTGCACAAGCAAACTCAAACTTATATGCCATGCTAAACCTTTGCTTCTAAACTCTAGCTAATTGACACAGCTCATCCAGCTACTAGCAATCAACACCACTGAGATATTCCACAATATAACTGATCAAAGAGAACTTGGAAACTTTCATTAAACAAGAATGACATAACAATTTTAAGCTACCCAATTATTTCCTAAAGGGGAATAATGGTCACAATTAATTTTAATATGAGACTCCTGTCAAGATCGATACGAACATTACCTACTGGATCTGTTGCAACCTTTCCCTCAGCCATAAAAGCTTTAGCAGAAGCATGTAATTTTCTTTTCAACAAATAATCATGAATATACACATCAAGCCTACAACAAGGAGAGGCAATGTCAGCCTTAGCATTAATCAGAACCACTGAAAGGCATCAGACAGAAAACCCAAAAAAGTAAATTAACTTAATTAACATATAATTGACTTGGTAAGTAAAACAGTAACAGAAAAAGATAAATGAATTCCATACATACATCTTATCCGCCTCCCAATTACTCTGTGCCATATCGCCTTTTATTGAGCCAACCCAAAAAATCACAAGATATCACTGCTTTTATCTGCAATAAAGTTAGCAATTGCTTCAGATCTCTCAAGCAACCAAAGAATCTATATAAGCAAATAACAATCAATATGCAACACTCGCTGGTGGATTGCGAGGTACTAAAGCGAAAGCATAATGAGAAGTCAATTGAGATACTGCTGATATAAGTTATCCAAGCAGAAAATTAATCAACTCAATTATCCCTCATAAATGTACAGGGATAAGTTCAAATGCAACTATCAAACCTATCTAAAGCGAAACCTCAAAATTATTTTCTGTCTCTTTTTGGCAAAACTCTCTCCTCAGCCAAACAAGCTGAAATTGAAAGCGAAATTCGTGGAATTCCATCTCATAACCATACCAATGCAGCGGATCAGATACTAGAATATGATACAGCAAGCGAAGATCTCCGCAAGAAAAATCCTGCCACAAAATTCACAGCAATTCAGCGCAATTACAATTATATTAAACAAAAACCGCCATTCATATGAATCAGACTGAGAAGCCCTACTTTTGAGTGATCCAAGAGTGACGACTGTAACGTTACAATTCTTTTAGCTGAGAAAACTTTGTCAAATTCGTCAAGCCAGTTGTCAATTCTCTGTAAGAGAGAAACAACACAGAGTCACCGAGCAGGTGCAGCTACAGCCTACAACAAACAGTGCTTAAAAACAAACGAGAAAGAAAAAGAAAAAGAAAGAAAAAGAGGTTTGGGAGAATCAGAAACCAAAAGATATTTTGAACAAAGCTTATTTATTTACGAGGGGGCCAACGCCAAAGCAACGCGAGACTACGTCAGGAACTTTCCGTTTTATAAGACTTAGGTTCGGTGAAGAAAAGCAATCGAGGTTTAACAGGTTCGGTAATGCATTGGCTTTTAAAAACGTCGGGACGTGAACACGCGCGAGCCCGACGTGGGCCCAAGTAGGGGAAGGAGAAGACGTTCGACGTTTAAGTTTTAACAATAAAGTGGTCGCAGAAACCCAAGATGAGTGTGATTCTGGTGTCATGACATCGACACACGTGATCTTCAAGTCTCAAAGTGTTGTGACGTGGCAAGAAAATCCAAACGAAATTTAATTCAAAATTCCCACCGCATTTTTCCTTTGCTTCTATAAATAATAATCGGGAATTTAGGCAGATACTGAAATGGTCTAAATATAGCAACAATAGATATTCCGAATTTCCGATCGTTTTTTTTTTTTTGATGAAATTTCCGATGGTGTTTGTTTCCTTGAACGAAAATAATGTTAATTATTATTTTACATAAGACCGCGTAACTTCAAATGATGGGCCAGGCCTACATTTGTGAAAATTTAATTTATTATTAGCCCAGCCCATCTTAGGAGTTCGGTAGTGTACAGTGTACTTTTGTACATGACTTCTACATCAGACCTAACCCGGCCCAATAAAATATGTGGGAATTGGGATCACTAAGCAACGCACTTATTAGTTATTAGGGTTAATTATATCTTTTACTAACGAAAGAGAGATTGTCACACTTTGGCCATCAAAAGTGCATTTGTTGTCGCTCAAGCACCTCAATTTAGGCCTCCTGTGGCAGCCAATCCAGACAACTCTTTTGCTGGGAGTCTGTCAACTAGAGATGAAGCAGTTAAAGTGGCTGATAAAGTGGAGTGTGGGGAGAAATCTACTTAGCTTGTAGAGGTTAAGATATCGGAGAAAACTACCATAAATGAAAAGGTCATGCCATCATCAGCGGCAGATCCACTTAGAAATGCGAAGAGCAAAGTACAAGAGGAGATATGCTGTGAATTTGCAGCCATAATGGCAACGGCTACGTTACGTGCAAGTGAGGCTGCAGCACTTGCTGCTACAAAAAGATTGACACAACGCTATGGGCATCTAACATAATTCAGATGTTGGTTCTACATGTTACAAATTTAAATAGATAAAATTAGAAAGCCAAGTATGTCATTTATTGAGACAAGAATACAAACTCATGGGATGCAATATAACACTTCATGAATTGTAACGTATACTATAGTGTGATTCTCACTCGAACAAAACTTGATATTCTAATCAATTCATCTATTTCAAAGAATTGGCGCATAAAACAATACAACAGCAAAAAATTACAACAGCAGAATATTCTAGCTGTGCACGGGCTATGACTCTGTGTCTAGTGATATACTGAGTTTAATTGAAGAGTGTGTTACGACGATTTCTTTTGAATTATTTTGTGCTTTCGGGTGACCAAGACAAACCAGCTTTATCCGAACATGAAGAGGTTTCATGAAAATAAGATCCCTCAAATCATGGTTTGATTTTAACAGGAAAGCAGTGCATGAGTCTCTATCTATTCCTCCATCTGGGTTCAAAATATCTGCTATTCTTGCCGCATATTTTTCTCGACTTTCTTCTTTTAAGTTGGGACTTCTACTGAGCCTTAGATACAAAGCCGCAGCAATAATCACCTGCGAGAATCAAAACATAAAAAATGACAGACAAAAACTAAATGGAACTCGTCATGTTCTTGCCAAAGGAACTGAAGCATAGATGATAGAACATGCTAAAGTAAATGGTCTGCTATTATGGCGCAGGATTTGCATGCCTTCTGTGTACCATAATATAGTGCTACGAAACCCTCCCTCTCGTGCCTCGCAGAACCGAGCCTCAAACCAAGTGTATCATTCGCTAATTACTTAAATAACATTTTCCTTTCAATTTTTGTCAAAGGCTGGTCTTGAGCCACTGTCCACTGACAGCACTGAACACCTACTTGAAAAAGAATAATGTCCAAAAACTGTGGATGCTTTACATCTTTATTTTATTGTCTAAAAACAATCAAACTCCGTGAAAGAGCAGCTATATTTACACTATATTCTAATAACCTCGTATCAAAAGTCAAGCAAGACATGAGAAACCTTACCAAGCACAAAAAGGGATGAAGATGAGCATACCTCACTCTCCCCAGGACTTGTATTGATGGTACAGTCAATGTGAGTGAAGTCATCTGAAGTTTTCAAATCAGAAATTGCATCAGTATCTTCGGCATTTATTTCTTCAACAGGGTCTGAGAAGGCCAGATTATCCAACTCATCATAAAACTGTTGGGCAACACCAACCTACAAAAAAAAAAAAAAAATCGATTCCTAAGCTATTGACAAGTTATAGAACACATGGGCGTGAGATGCATGCACATATACATGCATTTGCGAGCGCCTGTGCAGGTAAAGTTGCATGTGGGGATAAGCTGTGTACATTTATCCTCACTGACCCCATCTCCACTAGGAACCTTGTGCACGTGGTTTGTTTAAAAATTTATAGGGTATTGCTAACAAGTTGTCCTTAGCATTTTTCATCTACATACAGATCTGTGTCTGTGTGTGTGTGTGTGTGCGCGTGTGAAGAAAGGAAGGAAAAGAAAAGCATTTTAACCTTCTCTACAGATCCCACAACATCCTCAGCTCCAGTACAAACAGTAGCAGCCCCTCTAGCCTGGTGCCATATGCAGCTTTTATTCAATGGTTCTATAAGCTCGAAATCCAAAGGGATATCTACATTTAACTGCATGTCAACCCTGCCTGTTACACACATCACCTTCAGGATCACCATAGCCGCTTATTGAGTATTCTCAGCATACAAGAAATAGCTAATTGAATAATGTAATCAAGTGTACAGAAAAGTCCAAGCAGCTAAGTCCAAGCAGCTAATTGCAAGACTACAATTGACGAAGTGTTTACCAGGAACTACAAAAAATGACATCATTTAGGCTAGCCTGATTAAATCTTTATATCGGAACAGAAAGTTTCAAATTTTGAAAATTTTTCAAGAATTTGACGTTATCATTGTCATTGAAATGTTTCAATAAATTTCACTATGTGAACCAAGAAAGGGGGGAAAAGGGTTGGGCATAATGATTTTTTTAAGCAACTTGGGAGTGGGCATAATGATTTATGTAAGGCAAGGGTAACCCACTGAAGAAAGTTTCTAAGACACTTTAGAAACAGATGATTATATACTGTGAATTAGTATATACTAGTCCTCTTACATTGCATATACTTGTCTCAGAAAAACCATCAAGCAAACAGACATACCGATGAAGCAAAATGGTTACAAGGAAAGAAATCTAGATTTTTTTTCTCTTAATTTTCTCTGATGAAAAGGGCTGGCTGAGCTTTTAGCAAGTAGCATAACACAGAAATTGAGTATTTCAAATTGCATCACTTATGACCTAAAAATTTAACCACCACAATTTTAGGCAATGTTCATGTAACATGTGCTAGAACCAATCAAATCATAGACAGTGCGAAACCTGGCAACAAATCAATGCGTTGAAGATGATGAGTCTCAGCTACATGAATTCCTCTGGCACTGTCAGAGAAAGAAATGGAAACAGAACACATTGTCATGGCTGAAAACTTCACGAATTCAAGCTTGTTAAGTAAACAGTATCAAAAGAATTAAGGAAAGATTCAAACGAAAAGGAACTGAATTGGACTAATAACAACATGAATGTGCAAATTGCCTATACAAAAGTAGAAACACTCACGCAGCATAAACTCTCTCCAAAGGAACATTAAACCAATAAGGTAAACCAAGGATCCCAAAGTTTGAAAACTGGAAATCTGAAGAGACTCCAGATTCTCTACTCAGTTTCAAAACCCTCTGTCCAACTACAAAACACAAGAAAATAAATGAGTCACAGACACTAACTACACAAAAGTAGTAAAACTAGTGCAAGCAACCATGATTTGGTACCTGTGTCACACATGATTATTTGATTTTGGAAGCTAGTTAAGGAAGATATAAGACCAGCATATGGATACCCCTTCAACATAAAGCAACCATCAGTTTGCTGTTGCAACCATTCGCATGGCATCTGATTCAAAAGAGAGAGTTTCTCCAAAATCATCTCTCCACAGAACTCCAAAATTGTAAGAAATCCTTTGAATTTTGATACGCACATATTAGACTCAATTAGTTGAAATATACATGAAAGAGAAAAGAGGCATCGATCAAATCAACTTCAAACCTTTGAAAATTTGTTTTATCTCTCCTGAAGCCACGTCCATGACCCATAACATCTCAAATCTGCAAATGACACTCATTCATGAAGCCAGTGCCTAAAAGATTTACAAGATGCAAAGAAAAAGATACAGCTGATCAATAACCAATTCAAGTTTATAGTTGGATGATTTGATCTATTTTTGCATCTTCTAAACGGAGTGGCATGGTTCAATAGAGGCAAGCAGTTGGTAGTCATGATTATTGGCCAGTTCAGAACAATTTTGTTCCATGAAATATTAAACTATTGATCCAGGCCCAGCCATAGCATAATATTGTTTGCTTTGGGCTCACACCCGCAAAACTTTTAAAATGCATCATACTAGTTAAGGGTGGGTCTGCCAATATAAAGAACTTCATGGCTTCCTACCTAAGCAATGTGGGGTCGGACGGAGGAATGACTACCTTCCACAAGGACCTTTTGCAACAACTATTGACTAAACAACTGAAAATAGCTCTTAAAGAACTACTACAGATTGAAGATTGATAAAACTAAAAACCCAAAGACCCCAACTACTTGAAGGGAACTTAAATTATTTTGTACCAGTCAATTTAGTACAACATAGCGCAATGAGTATCAATTGTTGACAATGGTGCATTAAAAGTCAGGGATGAGGTAATTCCAAAAAAAAAAAAAAATCGACGATTAGATACTTACGTTCTAAGATTTTGGATATTCAGCATTTCATAGATTGAGATGCAATTATATGCCTTAGTGGAATGGAATACTTCGCAGCCCAATTGAAAGGGTAAAACACCTTCGAGCTAGTAAACTTGGAAGTCATGGGTTCAAATTCCATCTAGTACATCTATGAGACTGTGACTTAAAATGATACTAGTGGTTTGCTGCTGACTGTTAGTCTGCTACTATCCAGAGCTACTCTGCAGGTTGGGTCCAATATATCCAATGTGGCCAACCCTTGGAGGTTCCATGTACTCAAAAATATATAAGGACAAAAAGAAATTGTATAAAAAGGAGTGTCGATATTTATCCCAGGAACATATCACCACATTTGAAGTCTACTGTAGATAGGAAAATAGTAGCAAGAAATGTATTCTTTACCTTCGATTAATAATTATGAAGAAGTTGCCCGACTTCAACAGATGCCAAGGAAACAGTAGTGATTGGGAGTCTAATTTTTCAGGCTCCTTAACAACATTTACCCCAAAACCCAGCTTATCGGTGATCCAGCTCCATAAACTACCATCGCCTTTACTGACGTCAGATATTGGGTAAAGTGTCTCCAGAACTCGCCTTCCCAGATCAGCTCTTCTGATGGCATGGTTCTTAGTACAAGGGACCAAGAAAATAATTAATAAGTGACTAGGCCATGTGAAGATCACAACCAACATATCAAAACAAGTTTCTCAAAAAGAAAGCACCAAACTAAATGTAAATGGAACACGGACATTATGCTTTCTATAATACATTTCCAATATAGAAATTCATTCCAGACAATTGAACCTTCTTAAAACGAAAATAATATAAATAAATTGAGGGTGGAATAACAACAGACCTCGGACACATAATGGAACTTGAATACTGTTTCCATGTCCCCATCAGTAAATCAAGCCACATTAGAATTTTTTGCGAATGATTGAACCATTTTGGTAGATTAACCCTCAAACAAGAAGTTTTGGTCATTGCCAATTACTTAATGAGCATTCAATGTATCAGCTATGCTCATATTGTGTAGTACACACCCACAAGCAAAACGATTTAGTTAACTAATACATATTCCAAATTATAATGAGGAAAAAAATTGTCTTCAAACAACATAGGGAGACTTTCATTTTTTCATTTAACATTTTCATGAAAAATAAAATCTGGATTCAGAGAGTGCTAACAGCCTTACACAATACGTGCGGACTAGAAAGGTGAAAAATAATATTTGCAACAAATTAAAGATAAAATAGCACTGTAATTTGCAAATCTTATCAAGTTTGTGAGGAAGAATGTTAATCAATAACAAAGCTTGTGGTTGATCGTTTTGGCTAATCAACAGTTTCTAACCTTAAATGCAGAGACAAATGCTCAAGCAGGAACTAGCCCTCATAGAGGTTTATAAGAGAGTGGTGGATCAATATATTCCAACTTACAGTACGTGAAGATTTAGTGAAATAGAATCGTATCAGGATCAATGTCTATATACGCACCTCAGAATCTACAATATATAGGCAATCATCATTTTCATCATAAAACGAAGCTGCAGGGCGCACCATCTTAGCAGAGTCGAAATCGCCATCCTCAAACCCCGGACAAGAACCAATCTGGCATATAAAAAGAGCAAGTTTGTTAATTCCATCATTTTATCTAGAACAAATATAAGGGAGAAAGGACATTGCAAAATAAGTTTCATGTTTCATACACCAAGAAAGTCCTGTAAATGAGAAACCTAATCCCATACTATTGATATTACACAGTTACACTAGCGTGATTATAGAATAGCACGCCACGAAAAGGCTTATTTAATTCTTTGTTAACGGTTGAAGTCCTTTGAACATAAGCATAACAATTCATAGAGAAATATGCAGAACGGGCACAAAGTATTTTCATAAAAATTGAAAGGGCAAACCACAAGTATTAATATCACAACAGGACAAAGGAGAAGAAATGGTAAAACAACACTGGAATAGACCAGAAGATATGCTACAAAGAATGGACAAGACTTGAATTGCCAAATCAATTGTCAGCCAGGCTAAGACTCTGTCCACAAAAAGCCATATCTTATAAAGGTGAAAACAGATTACATAAAGACCTGCCCAAATCATGGGTGCTGACCAAGGAATGCATAAATGATGAGGCATTATAAACAAAACTAATGTAGCACCGTAATCAGGAAAGGTAACCCACCCAATATATCAGCAGCCTAAGGTGTTCAAACTTCTAGTATTTCATTGAAGATTCAGGTTCACAAGGTTATCTGCTCTTCCGAGAAATGTCAATCATATAAGCATTCAAGACAATTTTAAATGGGCAAAAAAATGTTAACTGGAATGAAACATTTCAAGGGAATCCAATTATGGTAATTTGAGAGATAGATACTTGAAACCTATTTTTAGTGCTTCTTTAAGCAGTCAAAATATATCAATCAAACACAAAACAAATAGCTTTGCTAGAACTGTTTTGCCTAAGATTCACATTATACCTTTGCTACAAATATTTTGCATACAGTTCCGTCTTCAATTGACCAATCAAAAAATCATAAGCAAGAATATATCCTAGCAAGTTGAATTATAGACAGAACGGTCAACCAAAGCTATATTTCACCTACTAAAGCATGTCATTGATGGGAAATAACAAAGTAGTTACCTGGAATAAGTAGCAAACATTGTCTACTTATTGTTTTTTAGAAGCAATTTCTCCTCCCCAAAAAAACCAATTATAACTAAACAGTTGCATTTAATTATAAAAATAAACAATCAAAACAAGTCAATATGACAGGAATGGCAATGATTGAAATATATAATGCAATGAGCTAATGAAAATCAACATAATGCCTGCACCTATAAGCCTCTGGGTATTAAAAAATTAAAAAAACTAAAAACTGCATTAAAAATTGACTCAAAGTCTCAAACTCCTCTGATATAAATTTCATACATACACAATCCAGAATGTTTCCATTGCCATCAAATATGATAATCCGATGATGATTGCTATCAGATAGAAATAGGCGTTCACCACTTTCATCTGCACAGATACATCCTGCAGAAAAGCATGCAGAAATTGAAAAATTATATGAATATTTTATGAAGATATTTGAAGCTAGTATTGAAAAGAATATAAGATATGCAATCTTATGTAAAAGGTAAAATAAAAATTCTTATGACTAGTCTATAGAGTTTGTTTGTCATGCTTCTATATCTGTTCCTGTGACAAATGCCAGAAGTATCACTTTAGCAGCCATTAATATTGTTGCACCTTTTTTTGTTGGCTTTGTGGGGAGGGGAAGAAGGGCAGCAATAAGCAGAGACTATGAATTCTAAGTACACGTAACAACAAGCATTCTCGAACTTGAAGCTCTGTCAACCAAGTTAATAACCATAACAATACTCATGTTCAAGAAAGTTCTCAGGGGATCACTAACTTTAACTCATTAAAAAAAACTCACATCATAATAAAGGAATAAGCAAAAGGCATATGTTTGACTTGTCACAAAGGATTGAATTCCGGGTCTAATTTTGAAATATGTGTAAGATATTAATGCAGTTTCTCATGATTTTCACAGGACCCTAACCTAGGGGTAAGCAAGAAATAATAAAAAAAACACACACACAAAACTGAATCAGCTGTGCTCATTCAATAAATTGGGTTCAGCTTTTCAATAATGTAGCTCCAGATTGGTTCAAATTTAAAAAAAAAATCATTACAGTTTCTGTTTAGTTTTCTTTTCTAAAATCTGATCCTATACACGCATACGATGCACTGCCAGTTTATGCAGCGCTATACAAAATAATATCATCACCACATTGCCATTTTTTAATCTAATCCCTACCAAAAAACCCCCGTTTTCTGAAAAGACACCAATAGTGAGAATGAGAATAAAAAAAGGGGGTAAAGTAAAGAAATAATTGCTTCAATTGGAAATTATATTTCTGTTTCTGGGCAGATTCCCTATAAAGACATATACAAGACATAACAAGCAGATCCAGACATACAGAAAATCAACAGAACTGCGTAGAAAGTCTATACCTGGAAAGTGAAGAAGTAAGTTCTGTAAAGAAAAACACAACTGCGGTTCTTTAGGACCCTCATCTAGTTTTACCCAAGAGCTTTGCAAAAGCACACTGATGTCTTTATTGTCTCGTGTGTTTAACCCCTCGACAGCTGCAAACAAAATAGCAAAAATGTAGTCTTTATTGCCTGTAAGCTCACGCGACTGTTTGCATGTGTATGTACGCCAGCATAAATGTAGTTGGCACTCATGCATATTTAAACACTTACAAAAGCAAAGATATAAAAATGATAACATTAATTATGTTCGACAGAATTAAATAGCGACAGACACAGAAGACGATAATTGGACAAAAACTTAGCCAACAATGTGAATGAAAAGGTTAGAACATTAAATAGCACAACATACCAACATGTGAAATAGTATGTCAATATGTGAAATATTACACAGAGAGGCCATAATGCTGCTAAGTGGTAAGAAGGATCTTTTCAACTTAAAATCTGATCCAGGAACTGGCAAATGGTGGTGAAGTAGAGGTAACCAAGTTGAATGGAATAAATTAAGAAGGATGCGACGTGGAGGCAGAAAAGGGAAGAGAAACATTTTCTTTAATGTTTAACATAGGCTTTCATCATGAACCTCACGTCGTTCCAAATGCCACATCATCCTATCCATAATTTCAAATATTTCATCGGATTTTTTGCATCTGTAAAAGCCTTCAGGAGTTTGTTCACTTCACTTACAACCCAAACACCTCAAGTTTATGTTGGGATGGGATCATGAAGGAAGCCAATACCACAATCTAAAAGAATCGTTCGCACAATAACAAGTCCCCCAATAGATTGTCCCTTTTGCACATCATAAATACTAGAAATATAACAATGAAGATCAGAACAAGAAATCATTCATTTGCTGTTGCAGAAAACTAACATCCACGTTGCCAGATTATATGGTATAAGTAAAACCAAACATCACAAAGTGTGCGTTATGGAGAACTCATGCAAATTCAAATGATAAAAAATACACATACCTTTATTCAGCAGTCCGACATCCGAGCTCTTCTCATGGAAAACTAAAGGGTTTCTGAAATCTTTAAATAAAATGTAGCATATCCCATTTTCTATCTAGACAAGCAAAGATTGGCTTAATTAAGCTATTAAAAAATAGTTTGCAGTAAATTGTTATAGCATCACAATTACCATACTTATAATCGGCAATTAAAAGGAAAAAAAAACGCAAAGCAAGTGACACTGAAACACCAGCAAATAATTATCCAACCAGGGTACATTTTTTGTTAAAAAGTTGGCCCAAAATCATCAACTACTCTAAGCAGTTGACTGTATCATCAACAAATTGTGGCTTTTTTCTGACTGTATACATGTTTGCCTTAACATTTCCTTCATTTTTAATGCACATATTCCAAAATTCCCTTCAATTCTGTAAAAAAGCTAGAAATAAAACCATAGTATATGTCTTAAAATCATGATTAGCCACTTTATCCATATATCGAAAAGAAGTGAAGATTGTGTTAAGAGAATATCTGAAACAATTAACACTACAAGGGCTTAGCTAAGAAACTCAACCTCGTTTACAAATAACACTATAAAATCCAGGAAACAAATTAACGCTTGTAATAAGCTTTCTGAGCTAACTTGAAAATATAATAAATTGAGAAACTTGTGTTGAGAATCTCAAAACGAGGAATATGACTTCATCTGTTTGTCCAACAAGCGCATCAAAATTCATGGTGAAACAATGACAATCATGCAGCAAAGATTAACAAATTGTCCTATATGTATCTGAAAAAGAAAAGAAAAAAAACTGGTATTCATACATCCCAAAAGAAGTTTGAAGGGTTTCCCTTGCAAATTGTTACCCATCTCTTAGGCCATGCCTCACAGCAAAGCCTAATTTAGGGAGTTCAAAGGACCCTTTTTGTACATAAAAAAGAATTCCTACACAAGGAAGGTTGCCAAATTAAAAATAGTAGAAGCAATTTATAGGCAACAAAAAGAAAAGTATCAGCATTCTCCAATTATATAAAGGCCAAAAAGGTTTTGGTTGTATATTTACAAATATATATTAAATATTAAATGAGCTGCACGTGTAATTTCTGAAATCATATACGATATGAGTCAATAACTCAATCATCTCATTGAAACTAAAGCCTCTAAGCAAATTATCATATTTTACTCCAATCGCACAAGTTCTAATAGGTTACCTCCACACCTCAAAAAAATTCTTCCTAGTTAATAAAATGGGAAACGTGATGTACTCCTTCATAATAAATTGAAACAGCTCAGTTCTATCAGCAGCAGAGGAAATTGAGTAACTCGGCTGAAAGCCCATCACAGAGAGTTGAGGAAACCTGCAACAACAATAGATTACTACCTCAGAATGCACCAACTACTTAATATGTAATGTAAACCATTTAAACTAAGTATGCGTAAACTCTACCTCTGTTGAAGAGCCTTTACTTTCTCAAACATACTAACTGGGTCACAAGACTCACTACCCACCATTTGAGAACTGTCAAGGATCCGTCCAGCAATCACCATAAAGGTTCCATCTCGCTTTGAAAATTGTTTATCTCCCTCAATTTTATTAAACCAACAATGGTTGGGACCTGCAGATACAAATACGAAAAAATTACCAATTTGACGAGCTTTATATACAAGACCGATGTAGATTGATTACTGGATCCTCGGAGTTATCGCTCTGATATTGATTTAAGTATTAAAAAAACCATGTTGAAACATGCTTTATATATGAAAGGTTCCAAATGGAGATCCTTAAGCTATATTTATCTAAACTGTTTGTTACATAGATTAAAATATATACATATAAAGTTCACTGAGAGAATAGAACATATATTTGTATTCGACAAATATACGTCAGCAAGAAGTGTTGCATGCACAAAGAAAATTATACATATAATACCTTCAGGCTCATTAAGAGCAGATTTGATGAAGGATAAGATATCATCGATGTGTGAAGACTGTTGTGAACCTTCGGGTATTGTTGAGTACCTAGAGAGTAGAGAAATTGCCAATTTGTAGCGAAAGAAACCACAAAAATACTAACGTGGGGAGAAATGGTTTTTTCCGCTCTCTCACGCACATGGATGTAGACAAGTGAACCAAACTAGAAGTATTAAATTAAAAAACTATAGAGAAGTAATTACCTGTGAGAATGAGAACCTTTCTCTGCAGTTCCTGAGTAGATTTTGTCAAATGCACAAGAGAGAAGGACGAAAGAGCGAGCTGAGAAGTTTCTGGCTAGCTTAGATTGTTGATAATGGTTCCCTGTGACGTAAAAGATAGACACTATCAGTGTTAAATAATAATCATCAGCAATATGTAAGCGTCAAAAGAGAGAAGTTGCTAACCCCAGCAGCAGGGCAGGCACCTTAAAATTTGCCTCATACGTTGAAATCGAAGAGACATTCTGGTGCATTTAGATGGACCTGCATGAAGAGCTTGAGCAGAATTATTTCCTGGTAAAACTTAAGCTGCTGGTTTCAAGGTTGACACATGCAAGAATGACCCGATTCGCAATTCACGTTTCACTAATTCAATTTTTGGTAGATGTCTATGTGTTATGGTGGCCCCTTTCTAGATTGCAAAGCTATATACTAGATAGATCCAAGTTTTTATGTTCGCAATTCAAAATTCAAAGTTTGACCAATATTGACAAAAGCACATAATACATGATGGAAACTGGATACTTCATATGTACCCAACCACCCATGCAACAACCATAGTCTTACCTTTTCATACCCCTCTTTTTTGATAAATGTTATCACCCAAATTCACTATAAACGATGGCTGTGCCACTAAGACGTACTTTATGATTTTAGGTATCACTTAAGCACTTAAATGCTTTCTATAATTATTCAATGTTTTCATTCACAAAACCAGTATTGTTCAGCCTCAACGTAAGTAGTGATCTCCCCATCTACAAATGCTTTAGACAAATAGTCATCTTGCTCTCCAGATAAGCAAATCCTATTCTTCAATTTTACTGTGACTCCCCTCAATCTAATCTCTAAACTTAGTTGGCTCTTCTTAATGACTACTTGGGAAAACACCTTTTGTCCTTTGACTTCATGTTTCACTCAGATTAGGCCGAGCTCAGGATCTACTGAAGCACTCCATCTCCAACTTTTAAGAGACGCGGCTCAAGTATTTGATAAAAACCTCCATCAAAAGCCCATTTGCCAAGACACCTGGAAATTGTAATACAAATAGTAACCTAACTTGGATTACAGGATTAATGAAAGCCTTGTGCGGAATGATACTGTTATAAGGCCTCCGAGGAAGCCATAAAAGTACCACAACATAAGTTGAATCTCAGGCAACAAAATTGAGTCTTGTTGATATTGTAACTACATTTTGACTGAATTTTGCTATTCAGGTAGGAAAATTTTAGTCCAAATCAGACTATGTAACTTTTTATAATTTTGAAAATTAGTTTGAAATCTACCGGGATATATAGCCTGAGTTTCAATTGAATTCATATTTAGGTCAGGCCATAATCTACCTTTTCCGTCTAAATCAATCATCCAAGCAACCAAAAACGCATTCAACCCTAACAAGAGATTTCAACTTTCCTGACCAAGTAAACCACTGCAAAAGAAGGAACACAAACTAAAGCAAACCAATCATGCAACAAAGAACGAACCGCAAAATCTTCTTTGAAACACAGTGCCAACCTAGAAGCGTATTTCGAGAAAGGAAATTCAAATTGTCAACTGGAGTTTTCCACGACTAATATGAAACATTTGGAAATCAAAATCCAGAATTGACAATAAGAGACGGAGAACGTGAGAGTTACCGAGAGTCGAAATCACCGGACAAGCATGAAATAAACTCGAACGGGAGAGAAGGAGAGCGAGAGAGAGAAGACGGAGGTGGAGAGGGGGAGCGCGGGTGCCGAGAGAAACGACGCCACCAGTGTAATAATTATGCTGCGTTTGAACCGCCTTCTAAAACCCTACTCTCGCCGTATTAGATTTGGATTAGGACTAGCATACAACGGCATTCATTTAAAAATTTAAAAATTAATAAAAACTCATTGTTATTCTTACATAGGTAGCACGGTGGGCCGCCAAGGTCCAATGGACCTGAATTTGGAAATGACTGGGTGGTAATCTACAGTAATACAACGGTAATACGTATTATTCAAATGGGTCCTGTATAATTAGTTAATCGCTAGGTGTTTCACTTAGTCTACTTTGTAAACTACCACATCGGTAGATTATAGTATGTGTGTGGTATATATGGGATTTCATGTCTACTTAGAATTACCGGTTTTAAGTAGAGATGTGTTCCGTCTCTGTACCGTGTGTGTATTGTAATTTATTCCAAAAAAAAAAATGGGTCCTGTATAATTGTATATCAATATTCAATGCCTACGATTTACTGGGCTTTGACACACTTCGAAGCCCAATCTCCCTTGAATTTACATTTTCTCAATAATGATTTTCAAGTATTAATATTGGTCCATCGTAATGAGTAAAAAAGTGTCAATAATATGTATAATAATGTCTTGTGTGATGATATTTATTCCCTCCCTTTCTTTCTATGTCTCTCTTGTCTCCTTTGGAGTGCTTGATGGTTTATTTCATTTTGGGTGTATTAGAGTCTAGTAGGTGCCAGACTACATTGTTATTTGCACAATCTTGAATGACTTGTTGCTGCATTATTATTCTCAGAATCGTCTTCAACTCTATTATTTGCAAAACGTAGGAACGTGTTCAAGGGTTAGTTTATTAAATATTTTATCGAAGAGAGTGATTTGAATAGAATGTTTAACCTTTTTTCTCCTTTTTCTTCTTCGACTTGCTTCTCCTTGTCAAGCGAAAGCACAAAAACTTTCAAGGAAATGATTATCACAGTACTTTGATTTTCAAATAATGATATTGTTGTTATTCCACATCATCATTTCATGAAAAGACCAACTGCACCTTATTTGAAGATCTTTCGATTAAAAGTAAGGTATAAACTTAGATATGTAAAACCTCAAGGATGTGAGAAAAGTTGCAATGACACCTTCTGATGTTTCGATTGCGCTAGTCAATATAGCTACATTTTCCCCCCATGTTTTTGAACACACATAACAAACAAACATATATATATGTATATATATTTATCAGTTTCAACCCGTGACACTCTATGAATACAATTCAATACAAAAATATGAAAGAAAAACTTACCCAAATAGTGAGAGAAAGACACCAAAACACATTCTAAGCTTTCATGTTATATATAGTTATTTATTTAATATTTATTGATATAGAAAACAAAAGGAATATCTAGATGATTCTTTATTGAATGGCCATAAATTTTAAAATTTTCATTTTTTTGTTGGGCTTTGGATTACTCTTTACAAATTTATTTTTGTCAAAAGATTGAAAATTCCCCTCAAACCCAACTTTCCCATGTTTAGAGAGAGAGAAGACAAAAGAAAAAGGACAAACCCAAATTTTCCAGAGAGAAAGAAAAAAGGAACAATACTATTCTTGTCAGGCCAGCAGAGGAAAAAGATGAAGATGAATGAAATAATTAAGAAATGATGGGTGGACTTAATTTGTTTGCAAATTGTAATGTGTGGCATCTCACTTTAGTGTTCCACAAGACAAAAGCCAAACTCCAAACTACCATCAGATTAAAGGTCCCCTATACACACATCAATCTGACACCCTTGCAGTACTATACCCTTCATCAGATTCCCATCTTATCTCTGGTTTTTTCTCTTTCTAATATTCATGTTTCATGGTTTCTCTTGCACTGAAAAACCCTAATTCAGAAAATTCATTCACTTTGCTGGTGCATATATATGAACAAAGTAAAACTATATATTAACAGCATAATACGTAATTAATTAGCTCCACTAATTGAAAAAAAAAATACTTAGTTACACAAATGATTACAAAAATATAGTTTATTAATATATGTTTCTCTTAATTGCTATACATTTATATTAATTAGTTCATAAAACGGATCCACAAAATACCCAAAAAACAAAACAAAACCCTAATATCATGGATGATATAATGACGTACGACAACATCAAAATTGAAAAATAACAAACCTCTCCTCGCTCTTCTCACTGAGGACAAGAGCAGTATTAATTGCTTAACAACCCATAATAACTTCAGTACCGTCACAACAACAATAACACATGGATCGATCGACCGATATTCCTCTAGACTTGTTAATGGATTGGCTGCTGGTTAATTACCTGTTCGAGATAGGGTTCGGACCACTTGGAACCTCATGAGCCGCGGCTCCGAATTCTCTGCTACCTGACTTTTGAGCACCTGCTGTACTATGTTTTGGGTGCAGTTTCATTGTTGTAGTTGTAGCCGGCGATGATGATGACGACTCGGACTCCGATGAATGTTCCGGTAAAAGCCTTCGCGAAGGGTAGTGATTGATAGGGTTGGATTTAGGAGTAATAATGAGCAAAACACAGACCAGGAGGAGGAGGAAGAGGAGAAAATAAGTGTTGAATTTAGCTGGTGCTGCCATGCAATTGATGAATAAGAGAAACCACCCCCCAAGAGCCCACAAGGGTTCAATATCCATCAACCTCCCAGTCTTACCTAAGAGAAGGAGGAAGAGAGAGAGAGAGAGAGAGAGAATGTGATTGCTAAAGGAGATAAGAAAGAAAGTGAGCATATAATTTATGCAAGGCAAGGTTTTTGAAATTCCGTACACATTTTGGTGCTGGGATCGAGCTGGAATATAATGGTGGGATGGATTTACTAAATACTAGTAAATAAATAGTCTAGTTTAGTTTTTTTTTTTTTTTGCCATAAAAAATCTAGTTTACATGCTTTCCAACATTTTTACCCATTTTGAGAAAATAAAAATGGATGGTCCAAAATGAAGAAGAACATCTTTACAGACGAAATATTATTATAGAATCATGGAAAGGAGGTAAAGGCAAGAGGCATATCGAATAGAAAAAGAAAGGAAGATCTATATATATATATATATATAGTGATGGCTTTTTCTTCCTTGGCCACTTCTCCAAGAAATCTTTCTTTGACTAAGTAACCAAAATTATGTTGTTTCATATATTGTTCTTTTGTTCAAGTGGGTACGTGGTTTCACTCTCATACCAGCCGCTTGGGTTACACGTACGTACGAGACAATAAATGTAATAAGGTGAATTTTTTGGAGTCAAATTGAATATGAATTCGAAAGGTATTAAACTTGATTTTCACTAAAAGTGATATCTTTATAATTACGCGTTGAATTTTGAAGCAACTTATCGTATCATGAGATGCGAAACTTATGTGCGGACGTGCTTGATGGTCATATTAATTTTGATATCATTTTCGTTAAAAAAACCGAGAAATTTAGTTCATGAATCTATCTATTCTTTTTTTTTTCCTCTCTGAGAATCTCCAGTTGGTTATAATGCTCGAATTGGGATGGGACAATGTAGCAAATATATGCTATTTGGGATTTTGTTGATCTTGGAAAAAGTAGATTTGGACAACACATGGTCAGTTTCAAAATTAATTTCGTGGCACCAAAAAATAAAGAAATTCAACTGTGGGTGAAGCAAAGAGAGTATAAAATGGAATCCTGGCCAGTCCTGCTTTATAATTTCACTGTAAGTGAAATTTAATTTAGTCTAAAAGTAATTTTAAAAAATTATATTTATATTTTGATGGGTATTACGAATTTTATATTCTTTATTTATAAAAAAAAGTCAAAAAATATTTTGATACTTAAATATCACCTACAACAGGGCCCTGACTGGTATAAAACAGTGAATAAAGCATTGTATATTGTCTATTCACAGTGAAAAGACAAAAAGAAATGTATCTCTAATGTCTCCCATGATGGGTTATGCATGGGTCCCACTGGCCTCTTTCTAACATCACAAATTCACAATGAGTGCCTCATCATCATGTGTGCTGAGATTTTCATCATTACCTAATAATAATAATACTAATAATTACATGAAAATTAAATTTTGACTGTAAATGTTTTGTTTGCAAGTCATCATTTTTTCCATAAATATATATATGTGATTTTTTTTTACAAAGAATTTACTCAAAAGTCAGTCCACTCTTAAGATGGATCTAATTCTTGAGCACAAAATTCGATCCTACTTTAAGATATGATTTGAATTTTTTTTGACAAAGATATGATTTGAATTTTGAAATGACTTTGCAGTTGATTTTTAAATTAATTATTGGACGTAAAAGAGGGGCTTTAGTTTGTTGGATATGACTAAAAGTTGCTTAGTTGAGCAATAAATAAGTTACTTTTGGATTAATATTTTGGACGTGAACTTCCTACCTACTATAATTATGACGTCAAAATGACACAAATTTGTCATGTCTTTGCATAATCATATCCAACGTGATGCATTTCTTGATTACTATTGCATGGAAACTCAATTGCAAACATTTATTAATTTTTTTTTTATCAAAAAAAAAAAAACATTTATTAATTTTTTTATTTAGAAAATAACCTCATTAAAACAAAATGAACAATTACATTATCCCATGGTGTTCTCTCAACACTAAAGAACTAATCCAAATAGATTGTCCGAAAAGATGCTTGGCCATTTACATCTTTGTCCGGATAAAATCGTAATATTTTTAAAAGGAAAACCCTGAATCAATTCAAGTGAAAAATCTCGAGTGTCTGAAGTCACCAATCTTGAAACAATCCACTATAACCATGGGTTACAAAAACCATCTAGAGTTAGGATCCATATATCTATCATAGTATCTTGCTCGAGTTACACGATACACCTAAGCTTTCACCAATTGCTTAGAGTCGCACTGAAGACTTTTACCAATTGTTATAGAGTCGCATTGAAGATTTCAATCTCCAAGAACATGTGCAGATGTCCTCAAAGATACATGCATGATTGAAACACTTTTCAACTCAAAAATTCACTCATGGAGTGCTCATAAAATCGTTCAGATAGAAACATCAAGTCGACGAATAAGGATTTTGCCTCACTAACAAAATGGCCCATGTTAGAGTCTTGGAAGTCCTTGGAAGAGAATGAATAGACATTCACTAACTAAACATTTATGCTCATTAATTACGATTTTTATATATAATATAAATGAATGGAGAAATGACAATGAGAAAAAAACATAAGTATGACTCCCCCCCCCCAAAAACCATGAAACATGTAAAGGGTCCCAAGAAATTGTGGCCAAAAGTCAAAGGTGTGGACCAAAAAAATCTTCAATTATTTGATCTTCATTAACAACCCATAAATCAGTGAATTTTGAACCCTGTGCACACAATCAATCAC
Organism: Euonymus europaeus; assembly: GCA_963580455.1. Lineage (NCBI taxonomy): Eukaryota > Viridiplantae > Streptophyta > Magnoliopsida > Celastrales > Celastraceae > Euonymus > Euonymus europaeus. The sequence continues at coordinate 4,657,997 of OY756964.1, forward strand.
CCACAGTTCTATTCTCACTCAACATTATTGTCAACAAAATGAGGTAAGCCAAATCTTCATCTCTGGTAATTATTGGTGGGTGGGTATGTATATATATTAGCTAGGATAGATTGTGTTTTCTGTTTGGATCTTGCATGGCTTCGTTGATGGCCATTACATTAAATAATAGCAGATTGTTAGTCAAAGATTCGATATAAAATTTTATCATGCACATTTTGAGGAAGAATAATTCTCCAGACTCTCGTATACATATAGGTGTAAATATACTCATATAACAATTATCTTTCTTAAGTCGTCTTATCTAACGATCATATAATTCCTTTTGGAGTGGGGAATCTCAAAGGAATCAGACTGTAATTTAAGGATTACTTTTGGAGAAGCAGATGATAAACATATTGCTTTAATTTGAATCATCCATCTGTTATCATTCCTTTCCCACTTCACAGCTTCAAAGATAGTACGACTAGTGCTCTTGCAAGAAATGTTATAAATATATGAAGGCTTTCTAGTAATAATTCGTTATGGTTATGCGAATTTCAAGTAGCTTAGTTAACGAGTTAAATAATATGTAATTTCGAACATCAAGTTTCAGCTCCACCATCTTCCTTTTATTTCAAAAATAAAAATAAAAAAATCGTTATAGCTATAGCTGTACCCCACATCTAATAATCACTTAGTAGGGTCATTTTGTCTGATCAAGTCGGTAAGGTGCATGTGTGAGTAACCCTTTTATACTTAAAATCAGCTTTAGGTTCATCCAATTTGGGTCCAAGTTCATCAATGCAGCATTCCCAAACATGAACTTAACTGAAAAGTCACCGCTCGTTTGTCTAAAGTCTAAACACAACTAGTCATTGAGTGTCAGAGAGAGTGAGAGCAAGCGTGTCTCGATATTTATGGAGCTTCCTTGAATGAGGGACTGAATTGGTCAAATCATCTTTTAAAGAAGACTCCAGTGCATCACTTTCGGCCCACCCAAATTGGACTAGCTAGATTGATAAACAATCATGGCATCACCGAAACGAAATATACACATAAATTATTTTCTTATTTTTTAGAACCTACTAAAGTCTGCTTTTTACCGTTTGATATGACCAGCTGAGATTAAAACTTACCCTAAACAATCGTCCCCGAGTTTCTCTCTCTATACATACATACATGCGCGCGCACACACACTTATATAAACTTATTATAACTTCCATCCCTTTTTATTTAAACTTTGGTCTAAATCAATCCACTTAACGTAAAATCAACTGAACTTTGGGCGACAACCAGCCTAAATTATTGACTGGCAATCCCTCACTCAGTCGATAATAGGTGAGAACAAAAGATGGAGACAGTACCCTACATCCAAGGAAGAATTCATAAAAAGCAAGATCACCTTTTCTTATCGCAAAGAAATCACTATAGTTACAAAAGCCGGACTAATCTCACAAGGTGCTTTCACTAGATAAAAGAAGAATGCACTAAAGATTGGTTAGTAAGTGGCTAGTGCTAGACCAATGTGGTCCACTGAGAAAAAAATAACTATACCTATTGTCATCAATAATTATTCAATCATAAGAGAACCATAATTGCATAGGAAAAGCAATCAACCTTGTAGCAATGTTGTTATCAACTTATAACAAGTCAAAGGACAGTCCAAAAGTTGGATCATACCACACAGATAAAATCATTACATGATTCTAATTTCTGAATCCCAGATCTACAGGTGCAACCATGTATCTCCTAGAACACAATTTGACCACCGTGGGTCGTCCTCGAGTTGTTGCTTAACGCTCCTCAAATTGGATTAGTTTAAAAGGTGAATTTCAAAGTGGGAAACCTTGCTTTTCAAAAAAGTAGGGCAAAGAACAACATGAATTGATTTACGATCAGAAGTTTCTAAGCAAAAGAGATAATTTTGTAAAGATGGTCGGGCACAAGGATTGTCTTCTGAAATGTACCACTTTTGCTTTATGGGTCTTTTGAAAAGGATTGTATTTCTCTTTTATGTGCCCGACAATGTCTCATGTTCGTGTCCAAACAGTCAAAAACTTGAATAAATTATGGTACATGTGCAAAGATGATAACCCTTCTAAAATGGTTGGTTATACCTGGTTTGCTAGGAGGAAGAAGCGTTCTGGCTTAAATTCAATAGGGGAACCAAGTATGGTTCTCTGATCAACAAGTTTTCTCGGATTAGTAGATCACCTATGTCACACATAATTTACCAGATTTTATTAGTGTAACATACTTGCTAGGATTCAAACCTAATAAAGCCAAGAGACTTCTGAACAACCTAGCCCTTACGCAGACTGTCCATCAGTATGCCTAATTGCCTACACTTGTGAGTTTTTTCCCCTCTACTTACCAATCTGTTTGATTCATCAACTCACACTTACACATAAAGGAAAACTCATACCCCTTCCCCTTCCCCGTCAACCTTGAATTATGATTGTTCAAACTCCAAAGCAAAATATTTGAAGCACCGTCCAATGTGCACTGACAAATAAAAATCTGTAACCATGAATAGGTGGAACAAACAAAACACTGACTAAGTTGTGATTTCATACTTCATGCGCAAAAAAGTGGGAAAAAAAGGCAATGCCAACCACCAAAAGAAATAGAAGAAACTTCTGTGTATGGATGTGAAAGAGAGACTGACGAGGGAGAGCAAATAAGCTCAAGCATACATTATCAGGTGCACCTCAGTGACTGCCAGTATATCACCAAAGTTCTTCAGAAGCAACATAGCATGTACTAAGTGAGAAGTTTGGACAATTAGACACAAAAACTGAGAGCTTAAATTTGTATAATCAAATTTGCGAGGCAATGAATCCAAGAAAAGACTAAAGCAGCCCTGGAGAAATGGAAGGCCAGGGAACTGATAGTTTAAAATCAAATCACACTATTCTGACTACCACTGTATCACACAAAAATGACGAAAAAATAACATGCAACAAAAAAAACACCATTTACAACTCACTTCCATCGTAAGGACTGCCTAATTCCCGTGTAAATTAGCCCCAGCGATCTTCCAATCAAGCAAACTAAAAAGAATGAAATGGCATCGCTGATTTTTCCAATAACAGCCTTAATCAGTGGCAAACTAATGTCAGCTAACTCAAGGTATAGGCTCAAGTAGTACCTCCTGCAACACATGTAATCAAAGTTAGCAAGACGTACAAAAACCATCTTACTTGACCTTACAGCATGTGAAATTGTGTAGCAAATGAAGAATCTGTAAAAACAATAAAAAGCTAGCAGCAAATTTCATGTTTGTTTCCACCATCTGGCAATCAACAACAGTCTGCCCATGAACAGGTCCAAAAAGGGATGGCTTTCTTAGACACAGTGACTCAAACCATAATATATATGGAAACCCTAACAAAAACTCTACAGTACACTTTACAACAGTAGCCAGCTACTAGCCCATTTAGGTTAATATGCCTATATAAAATAAACGGGTGCAAAAGTCACAAGTAAAAGTATATAAAGGTCATACACAATGCACAAGGCGCCTGCAACAACTACAGGATCTGGGGAGGGCAGATGCATGCATTCTTAACCTCACATTTGATAGAGAATCTATATGGCAAAAAAAGAAAGAAGAAGATAAGAGACTATTTCCATGGATTAAGCTACTGCTGCCTATATTGCAATAAAGCAAGTTTATCATTGTGCCGAGGCCCCCCCTTATATATGGGTTCAATATCCAACTGGTTGATTCAAGAAAATATACGTGCGAGAAAGAATTGAGGCAACCAGAAAGACATACCACCCTGTCAATGCCCTCAATTCCTTTGTACGTTTCACAGGCATAGAGAAGTGGCTTATAACAGCATAATGAAATGGAGATGAGATAGTTTTAGAAGTCCCCAGAGAAAACTTCTTCCACCAACTATAATTTTCAGGATGGCTTAAGCTTGGTTCCTCGATGATTTGCAATTGAAGCGTGCATAAGTCAAAGCGATCCTCAAACATTGATATAACTGACTTTAGATTTTGGTACAGCCACTGGTTCAAGGCCACCTGTTAACAGAAGAAAAAAAAATTAAGTCTCAAAGAAATTTGAGATGGATGGTTTGAGTGTCTGGCAATATTATGAAGAATATGGAATACGAAAATTCGAAGTATTTGCTGTCTCAATCACCTAAACTTCTGTGCATGAAAATTCTAACTGAAAGTGTCCTTTGTATATGCAATATGCAAAATTAGAATCCAATTAGTAGTTGATGTGATTGCTTAATTTATAGAGGGCGGTTTCCATGACTGAGAATTAGGAACATAACACTAATAAGTGAAATTTTCCTGCTTATATCTATGTACAGTTAAATTGATGGCAACTAATACAAAGAAACAGTCAAAAAAAGTTCTAGAATAACTTTAGAGGGAAAAAAAATCATTAGAGTGACATCTAACAAATCATAAATTACATATTCTTGTAAAAGTACGTCCATTTTTAGCGGAATTTTTTTGAAGATATATGAAACACTTAAGTGAAATGTAAGAGTTGAAGATGGTTCAGCCATTAAGCAAAGAGATCAATATTCAGCGGCAAATGGTCATTCAAGAAAAGGAAAGCTAGCTGAATTTTGAAGTAGTAAGTAGAGTTGCAAAAGATTATAAGTGATAGTGATACCTAATGCGGCATGAATGAAATAATGAAGCCTTCAAAGGATTGACTCCTCACAATTAAACTGCCATTCTTTGCAACGGAGACTATGTTATAAAGATATCGACCATTGACAAGCTCCAAAAAGTGGTTACATATTAATAAATAAATGCCCCCTTTATCATGGGGACAGGAAAATTGGTTAACCATACCTCGTGGATGACCAAGAGGCATTTGGAAGATGAAGCTAAAATTTTGGGCATATCTTTGGTGGTATCCTATTTGATGGAGAATGACAGAAAAGCTTGGAATTTAGCAGCACTTTAAAGAAAGAAATTGAAAGGAGTTATGGATGCAACGTCTTTGATGAGTGTTAGGTGCAAAATTGTACCAATTATTTTGGTCTTAAAGCACCTATTTTTCTATGATTTTTAGTACAAAATACTGCCCAAATTAGTATTTTTATGAACAGGTATTGTTGAGTGAAATAAAGAGTAAAGTTGTTTCTAGGTAGAATATGAGCCGGGTGCAATCTAAGGGTGGCTACAAGACGCGAATTTCTGGATTAAAGCTGAGATGACATGACCGTTGGAACCCAACTCACAACAGAATTAAAAGACCTAACCCTAGCCGCCAGATAGATACCTAATTTTCCACTATATAGAAGGAGAGAAGAGGCACTCCAAGCATTTTAATCCCTTCATCTTTCCCATTGATTTGAACAATTGTTCTGAGTATTTTTATGGTTTTTATTATGATTATGTGTAACTAAACACTTTTTAGTTAAGATTTGATATTTTCTTCTACTGAAACCTTGTGCACGGATTGGTTGTCAATTAGACTGAATTTAATTCATTGTTCTCTGAATTTATTGTTAATTTTCTATTACTATGCATGTCTGACCATCATCATAATATTTAAAAATTGTTAGTTTAACATATTCGGCTGACCATGACTCGGTGTTTAACGAAGTAACAAAAACTTGTTTTGCGGTTGAGGTTTGGGAACATTGAACATAATTGATTGAGTAATAGACTATTGCCCTAGGTTGAGCGATTGTCGATTTCAAAGTGTTAATGCTCGTCTTAAGAAATTCTTAGGAGCGACAAAACCAATACTCCTTTGATAAGAAAAGACCTTGAGCTTGGACCAAAGACAAGGTTGTTGTTTAGGGAAATCTAATTGTTCGAGCTGGATCAAAGTCTTTCAATTGATGTCGTTAAATTCTTAATTTGCTCAATTGCAGATTAATTTGTGTGCACAGGTGAAGGTAGTGAACTAGCCAAATCCAAGCTAATTTTCGTCCATTGTTAAATTAATAATTTTATTTAAGCTATTTAATTTTGTAGTCGTTAATTAAAGTGTCCACATTAGTTTACGCTATTGTTTGTCTTTCAATTGATTTTTGTGACAGTTCTTGTGGATTCGATCCCTTTCATTATTTACTGTTTCGCGATTATACATTTGCGATTGGATAAAACCAATCGATATTTATTATGATCAAAAAGTAAAAAAGTATTGACCAATGAGCCGTTGGCTTATTAGAGAAAAAAGAACAGAGAAGCTTTTGAAGGGCATCAATTGCCAATATAGATTATGAGAAATAGGTGGCTAACTACCACTTGCCTTTTGCATGGTGGGAATATTGCATTAATGAGAATATCCGAATATGTTATTAGATGTGACAAACTCTGTCTTGTATCGTTTCAAAATGGCTGCAAAATAAAAGTATCTTTTCCTAAAATAAAAATTTTCATTTAAAAAGAAGATAAACCTAACTTGAGAAAATGGCAAGGCCATCCAATTAAGAATTATATAGTGGTGTATTTATTTGGGAATGCATGGCACCAATTCAGTTTTATTTACAAACTCGTCAGATAGAATAATTTTAGCAAACTACTTGCAGAAAGCGGGGGAAAAAAACAGAGTAATAAGATTACATTTCTGATACATTTAAAAGAAATAAATAAAACAGACCTTAAAATGTTTAGATGCAAAAACAGGCCCATACCTCATTACGTAACTTTTGGAGGGCTCGCGTTGACAGACTACATATGCTCAAAACCACGCCATTCATTTCATCTGATAAAGTACCATCAACAGAAATAAGCTCCAAATAAATGCTTGCAATTCCATCCGCTAAGGATATTAGCAAATCCTCCAAGATGGATCCCGCATGCGTAATAAACAAGCTCCGGTCATAACAGCTCACATTCCTGCTAAACAGGGACAACTCAGTAACTCAACAAAAATCAAATCTAGGTTGATCATAGAATATATTGTCAAGTTTAGTTGATTTCAAACGAGAACATTTCCAGAACCATTATGTGTAGAAAATGATTGAAGGTACAATCTAAACAACTCTGCCAGCATTAGAGGTTTAAAATAAAACAAATATCAATTAGAATCTTAACAGGGGAACAATGAGCGCTTTCCTTTTTACGTTTACGTTTAAGTTTGTTTACCACAGATATCCACAAAAAGATGATTGCAATAATACACACTGAAAAATATATGAATTGATTTGCTCAAATGCCACACATTAATTTCCAAAAAGAATAGTACTTAGCTTAACTATAATCATCAAAGATTGCCAAGATTAGTTCTGGCGCAGGTTTCCTTCAAAGCTTCAACAACATGATGGCAATCTCAACTCTTATATTTAGAAGAAACACAACTACTGGAAGTTGCAACAATAATTTAAAACTACCTGAGAGAACCAAATCTAAGAAAGTACAACAATTCAGCATAAAGTACTTCTTTTCCAGACTTTCTGATGTTTTCTAAAACAGTATCATCTCCTTTTAACTTCTCAGCCATCAGAAAAGGCAGCGCCTGAAAAGAAGGAAACAGAAAGTGAGTATTTACCAAAACCTTTAGCAAGGAAGTTATACAGCAATGTAGTCAGTTCTTCAATTTACCTTGCACGGGTTGTCGTTTTCTAGGCAAATCTCCTTTTCCAGCCAACTTGTGCATACTGGCAGACAGGATTTTCTAATAATTTCGGGAAAAATTATCAACCATTCATCCATGTTAACATTTTCAGAATCACCAAGAAACTGATTCACCTGTAAAACAATTCATAAAAACTCTAAAAACCAATATGCAAAGGTTCAATAAACCTTTTATTTATTTGGATTTCATAGGTCAACAACAGATTACGAGGAAGAAAGAAAGCTTGTCTATGTAGCAATCCAGATCATCTAGCTTATTCGGCAAAGTTCATGCATTAAGGATGGATACAAGATTCAGTTACAGAATCTTAAAAAAATCATTAAAAAATAAATCACTGGTACAAGCACGGTGCAAAGGTCAACAACAATCTCAAAGTTTTCTCGCAATAAAATATATCCAAATCTAACAAGAATTACAAGAAATTCTTACATCCCTTATTCCGACACATATGCACCCCCTATAAAATTTAGTATTAAACAAGTAAGAGGCTTATAGACCATATCCCAAGAATTCCAAAACAAAAAATTAATAGCAAGAAACATTATTACTCACAACCATGAAAATATCACACTTAGGTACCACTTTTTTTTTCTTTCTTCCATAACAATTTAAAAACACAAGAAGCGTCATGCAGGCAAGTAAAACACATACACTAAAGAAAACATCTATTGAACCAAAGATAAGTCACTGATACAATAAAAGCAGTGCCTGCCTCTTCCTCAAGTCGCTGAAAGGAGGCCCAAAGCAGTCTTAACTTTGGACCATTTGATAGGGCATATAAACTTAAAGGCTGTTTCGCACGATGCTGTTCAATGTCCAGTATCGTCTTTCCCATATTATTCCTGTGTTCCATGAAAGCCATTGAATCCAAAAGTTTTGCTTTCACAATATCCCAACTACATGAACTAACTTGGTCCTCATTCTTCTCAGCTCTGAAATGGGAGAGAAGAAAAATGTAAGTAGCTAGAGTAACTAACAGAAAAACAAAAGGGGAGGTACCAACTAAACATACTACTTAGAACTTAGAAGAGCATAATTATTCATAATGTAAAATGAAGAGCGAGATTTTTTTTTGACTCTGATGATATCAACGAAATGCTTACCCTTACCTACCAGAAGAAGTTGAACTTCCAGGGACCAGGAGTTCCTGAGTGGACAGCTTTTGAGGAGTAAATTTGGACTTCTGAGCAGGAATTGCTCCAACCATGTATGTAAGAAATATACTGGTCATCAGAAGCAACTGATCACCAAAGGCTAGCCAATCAGAGAAATCAGTACCATCAGCGTTCAACAGAGACCCCAAGCACCTCAAAGTCTCCCTCCGGAAGGAAGTTATAGACAAGGACACACCTGGAGGACTAAGGTTATATCCTTTCCATGTTGAGAGCCAGACTACCTTAATGCTTCTGTGGGAAAACTTCCTAAAACAGAATACAACGTAGAAATGAGATAGAATCATAGAATCATCATTGCTGATACCTGAGTTTCAATGTTCATATGATGTATCACCATCATTGAAACTCTTGTCAATGGCAACATACTATTGTGGTTAACGTAATTTCATAAATCATCAAAGTTCTAAACAACAAATATTCAAATAGAACCAGAGATACGAAAAGTTCTTACCGACCGAATCAACCATATACATAAGTTTCATTTAAAAAATTCAGTCAAGACTCAAAGAGATTCAAAAATCAAATCTCATCATCTGTTATTTTTCCTTTTCCTCTTTCAGTGAATTCTGCAGCTTCCAAAAAGATAATGTTAAGAGTAAAAAGCCTACCATAGTTATAAACCTCCCAACCGACAATCCAACATTAGTTTCCTAAATAGCTTTGTACAGGAACAAATATATACAAAAATGTTCATAAGTGCCTAAAATTTGGTCAGTTTCCTCCTAGTTCCAAAGCAACACAATATCACAAACATTACATCTACATCGCTAGAGATTTTTAAATAAGCCAACAAGGAAACAGAAATGGACCTTTGAGCTGTTGAAAAATGTAAATTTTGCAGTTTATAGCCTCTTTTTTTGGCACAAATTCTCGACATACACGGCTTGAAATATGACTCTGGAGCTATACATTCTGCCATCGCTGCAATCTCTTCTCTTCAATTAATTAAATTACTAGTCTCCATATACATTGGGAAAGAAAAGAAACGCATCCAGCCACCGATTCAGTTCTGCACTAAACACGAGCTCAAGGTCAAATTATAAACGACTACACGCTTTCGGAAAAACTACAGAACAAATGCATCAAACAACGAAACATAAGCCAATCAGCACTCACAAAAACGTAATTATCAATTTCGATTCATGTCAGTAATCGAAACATGAACTTAAAAAAAACAGTTAAAATTACAGCTATTTATTTGAAGAAAACATTGAACTCAAAATTAACAAGTGTAAGCGGCACTAACAGACGTCAGGGGATGAAGGAGAAAGCAGCACGGTACATGTACATTGCAGAGAAGGCGAAGAAGCAAACATGGAGATTAGGCGGTTAGGTTAGGTTTTTGAGAATGTGGTTTATGAGGATTGGATATGTGCGCACCTGGTTTATTCGGCCACAACGGTTCAATCCGCCTCACTCGTCAAGATAAAAACGCAACAGTCATGCCAAACAAAAGCGATTCGATGGAAACGGCTCATGGCCATCTACGGAGTACGGAGTACAGCTACGCCCAATTTGCGCTATGTCATTATTTTTCAAAATTTCGTATTTACATTTTTTAGTCATCTTCCTCATTCTATATTTTCTTTTAATAATTATAATTTTATATATGCTAACATAAAAGGAGTTTTTCCATTAACTTTTTTAAAAAATAATTACATAAATGACATTGTAAAATTTTCAATTGCCACATTGACCTAATAAAACGCTATAATCGAAGAATAAAGTTTTGTTAAGCTGAAAGGGAATAGAATCCAGTATGTTTACAGAGTATAAGCTGATGTAAAGAATAGTGTATGAGAATATCTCTAACAAAATATAAGTTGCACAAACTCTTAATCAAACCGACACATAAATATAAAAAATTATGGTTTCAAGTCTTAACCATTATTAAGTTTTTGTAATTACACATCGATTAAGTTATAATTTTCTTATAATAACAAAATCACTTTAGCCCCATCATTATGACTATGATGAGATTTTACGGTACATATCGTACCCCCAAACTCATTTAGCTCCCATTAGAAAATTAGTCCAATAATTCTCTCAACTTATTTCAACCTACAAACAAAATTTATTCAAGCGTTCTTTTTTTTTTTTTTAAGAGAGCCACCTTGTTTAGAGTTCACCTGAGTCTCACGACTCAGGTACTCCACTACGAGCTGTGTCGAGCTATGTTGTGTGTATCACAACTGAAAAGCTCTCATCTGTACTAACTCAACACGTATCTGACAAAAAACAAGGAATTATTCAGTCTAGCTTTCTATTCTCCAAACATCATTTGACGCTCCTAAAAGAGGCCCCTTGGCTTGATAACTTGTGATGGTAAGAGAATCAACTCCTGTCTCAATAGCAGCAGAAGATGGGGACAGAGTTGTCCTTTGGGGTGAAATAGCACTGGAAGCTGGCTTGGGAGGTATGCCATTTTACATATGAGGTTCTTACAACGAAACTTTTATGATAATTACTTTCAATATTTAATCTTTTTCACGGAACACTAACACAAGGAATTATTTAATGATCTTGATGCATTTCCATATAACACATTTAAGAGTGTGCATGATATCTACATGAGGATAACGTCAATCAAAAAATAAGATAGATAACATATATTGATGACAATCACACTATTTGATATGTCACATGAGATATACCGCTGAAACACCTAATAATTTCTAACACAAGTAAACAACTGTATAAAGATACATATTAATAAATCGAGATCAAAAATAAATAAATTAGCAAGCCAACTGGTCCCTGAACCCTTCTATCTCTTCAAAGATGGGAAGCCTTTTTGATCTGGACGGGGCCCATTCCTTCATCAACTTCTCAAGCCCATTTACAAAATCATCATCCAAGACAAGACTCAGTGGGTCCAACACCTCGAGATTGGGCCGCCTCGGTTCCGTTTCCAAAAGCAACTCTTCGGCCCGTTTTGTTGCTTTACAATCATCCGAGCCTGGAAGCTTACCTTGCAATACATGTTGGAGAATCAAACGGGCCTCATCGTATCGAGCCTGCTTGACTAGACAAAGGCCCAAGTTACAGGCCTTGTTTGCATCAGGATCGACCATCTGGGCCTTCTTGTATACAACCTCAGCTGCCATATAGTTTGGTTTCTGCATGTAGGCCCAGCCCAGGTTTCCCTATAATATGCTGAGCAAATCAGTAGTCAGAATAAATTAATAAATAATACCTCCAGTAAAAATTAAATTATACCAGCAATCTTGCTGTCTCTTGCTTAACAGAAACTTGAAATTTCTTGCCATGAGAACGAGCAGTTCTTGTGGGTTTTCCATTGAAGGCCTCTCCTTGGTATATCAATCTCAACTTTCTCTTTAGCAACTCTATTTGCTCTTCTACTTTCCCACATTTCTGCAAATAACATCACCACAAATTTCATTAATACATGCTATTCATATGATTTGGGGTAGATTACATGAATATAAAGAAATTTATTAGAAAAACTAATGGTGGCAACTCCAAATGTACAAGCATACATACATGTATGATATGTATGAGAATTCTAACGTCCATACTCCGTAAACATTGTTATTTACAGACCTTTGAATCTCAGTTGTTAATTCTGACCAACTCTCAGATGTGAGATGCTTTCACTTGTTTCTCCTTCACAAGTCTTTCCCTTACCTGTCTTCTGACTAAAAACATTGTTATTTACGGACATTTTAATCTCAATGGCTCAATCGTACCATTAATTTCAACCAACTCTAAGAGAGTAATTATTAAGTGATTCGAATGTATTTTTACATGTCACATTTAAAATTGTCGTTGAAATTCACGTGAAAATTATGTCAATAAAAAATTAAGAAAAATAATACATATTAATGTCAATCATATAATTGGATATATCCCATAGGAGCGAACCATTAAATAATTTCTTACGCTAAGATATGAGATGTTTTCACTTCTCTATTCTTCCCTCGTCTTTCTCTTTCTTTTTCCTGTTTCTCTTTGACTAAAAATATAATTATTTATGAACTTTTTAATCTCAGCCTTAATTCTTATCAACATTAGATGTGATTTGTGAGATTTTTTTTTCACTTATCTCTCTTTCCCTTCCCGTATCTTTCCCCTCCCTATCTCTCTTTGATTAAAAATATTTACGATCTTGTAATCTCAGCCGTTAATTCTGACTAACTCTCATATTAGACATTTTAATTTCTCTCTCCTCCCCGTGTCTTTTCCCCTTCCTGTATCTCTTTGACTCCATTTCCTTCATCTTCTCCGACCGTCCAGGGGGTGGGTTAGGTCGAGCACCCCGCAATCTGACCACTTTACCGGCGGCAGCAGCTCAGGTGGTCGAATTGGGGTCGTTCTTCCTCGCGGCGGTATGTGGCTTTCAAGCTTGATTCTGGTCGGAATACGGAAAGTCGGTGATCAAAGCTTACGGGGGCCGGGTTTTGATCGGGGTGATCGTGGCTTCAATTTGATATCGCGAAAAAACATGACCGGCCAGAACTGAGAGAGAATTGCCGGAAGGAGAGAAAATTGTGTCCTATCTACGTGTAGTCCTAAATAATCTACTAAACGGCGGCATCCCCATATATATATACACACATAGGAGAACGGGTCTATACAAAAATATTTACCTTGTACAAATCAATGAGGACATTGTCTAGTGATTCTTGAGCTTGCTTGGAGCAAAGGCTTCTAAAGGACTTGACAGCTTCAATGGCTTCTTCAGTTCTGTCTACTTGCTTCATCACTACTGCCATGTCCTTGAGAGCACTATCTACTCTATCTCTCGCATTTATTGCCTTCCAGAACCAAATTATTGCTGTTTCTGGGTCTTTCTCAACTAACTGAATGAAATATGTATGAGTCTGATCTGTACTTGAGAAGTTAATTATTCAACTCAAAAAGTATGCATCCAGCTCTAGTTTTTGAGGATATAATTCAACTACAGAGATTGTTTGTGCAGTGAAGAGATCGAATTGAATCAAGAAGAGATCAACAACAGAGATAATCACCTGCGCATGCTTGGCTCTACCATATGGACCATCACCAGCAGGAACTTTGTGTATAGCATGGAATTGATCCTCTCTCTTTCCTCTACAAATCTTCTCCTTCTCCATCCCTTAAAAAAAAAAGAATAAAAAAGAGAACCTAGTTAAAAAAAGAGACTGATGTCTATTTTATATAAGCAAAGGAGTCTATGGATGACAGAATGAACCTGGTCCATATTGAATCTAAGTTCATCCACCTGTGAATGTTCACTGCTCCAAAGGACCAATGCTGCATAGTATACATCAGAATCATCTCCAAGTATGACTTGTCACATGTCATCTTCTCTCCCAATTACGTAATTTATTTATTTTTTAATAAAAGGAGGCAGCCAGGTTGAAATTCGAGATTCGAGATAAATTATGATTTACTATTCTTTAGTTTGTCTCTTAATTACATAATTAAGAATGTTTTTCTTATATATATACTAAAATCAAAAATTGTAATTTATTTGATTTCTACAATACATTATGTTAACCTAGGTCAAGCATTGTTAATTTTTTTTATGAATTTTCAGTCCTTATACAAATTAAGACACAGAGGATAAAACAAACACAATTAAGTAATTAACAAACTTTTAAATTAAATTTAATGAATAGATATATCCATAGACAGCAATACATGCGAATAAAATTTTAAATGTTAAATATTAGAGTTAGGAACCAGACCCAGACCCAGATATAAATTGATTACACCACATTATTATTTTTATTTATACTTCTCAAAATTATGACCTTGTTTTGAACGAAGTTACAAGTCCAATGGTATATTAACATATATTACTGCAAGAAAAACAAGACATTATAATGTGCCAAGACGTACACTCATCATAAGTGAACGAATACCCGCTAAACAATCATTCAACCAGACACATCTCTCGAAAATATTCTTCGCCAAGCCAACTGGGCAAGATGATGAGCAACAAAATCTCCCTCACGTCTCATATGAGTTGACATAAACACACGTCAAGAGAAATTATTAGATCCCGAGCCTCACAAACAAAATGACCCATCTGAGATTCTAGAAAGACATCGTAATTCAAAGCTTGCCCAACATTAGATGAATCAAATTCCACTACAAACCCTCGGAAATTACTCCTTTGAAGTGCACGCAAAACACCATTGACAACAATTACTTCGGCAAAACAAGGATCCACTCTCCCCTTCACCTCCTCAGTCCAACGATTTTTTTTTTGTCTCAAATAAAAATCAAATTCTGATCAAAAGAGACACTGAATATTTTCATTTTATATTCAATGGTTTACAATTTTCATGTCATTTCTCATATTCAATTGGATTTTTGTTTTAAAAATATTAAACTTGTAATCCCGATCAAAAAATAATCACAATTTTAAAATTAAAAAATATAATATACTAATTAGTTTACAGCCCTATTAAAGTTAGGGGGATTTAACTAATGATATTAAACAGAAATTCGTAAAAGTAAATATACGCTAGTTAAATTATTTATCAAGGAAACAGACAAAATGTACGAACCTAGACGGCTTTACCGACTATATGTGAGAGACCGACAGGCAATTATAACCGGGTTAAGTTCATTATTTTGACCAGTCGTATACATCCCTACTGAAAATTATGAATTGCTTGGAACTCAACGATTAAAATGCACACTATTATTCATTTACAGTGATTGCTAGACAATTTATTAATCGATTTTTTTTACTTATAAAAAAACTACTTCATATTTATAAAAAATTAAAATTCTCGTATCTAAAATTTCATGAATAACTGAATTAATAATCAATATATAACTTCAAATACGCTAATAATTTAAGATAAATTATTATAAATCTAAAATAAAGTTAATTTTCATCATACATGAGATGTTATATATACTTTACCTTACAAAATTCTAACAAATATTGCAAATAAAATTGATTTTTCAATGTATATATGCTTTACCAAGTATCATATTTTAAAATTTTCAATGTATTTTTTTCCATGAAATAGGATAAAAAATACTAGACCTTGATTATAGAGATCAAACCGAAATATGAGATTTAGGTATAGCATGAATTAATAAGCTATTCAATTAAATTATTGAAACCCATAGGATAAGCCCGATGAATGAAAAAACATTTACTACACATACACAAGAACAAATGTGATAATCCAAACTAAAATTTTGGGAAATTTTTTAGTGTTTTAAGTCAGGGCAGCATGAATTGCAGAACTGTAAGGGGATAATATGTCAAAACCAAGAAAATTAAAAGCTGTGCTTGCAAGAGCCAACAGAAAGGACGACAGCCTTTTGTTTTTAGAAGGAATCAAGAAATATATGACGATAAGCTATAGACAGAGGGAATCAACAAATCACTATCTAACCACCAAAATCTCGACGCAAACGATCGACAAAACAACTTAATAATGCTATGCAATCATAAACCGAATCCCTCGATAAAAACGCATACTGATAAAATTTGCCCAATGGCCAAGGGTAAGCATTTAGCTGATCTGAGAACAGAAATAGCCAACTCTCTAATATGCTTGGTAACCACCTTCCCTTGAACGACCACCCATCCTTCCACGGCCGCGGACATAACCTCGGCCCCCTCCCCCTCCTCTGCCTCTTTCATATCCACCGCCCCGTCCACCGCTTCTTTCATATCCACCGCCCTCTCCACCGCCTCTTTCATATCCATCTCCCCCTCCTCTGCCTCTTTCATATCCACTGCCCCCTCCACCGCCTCTTTCATATCCACCGCCCCATCGCCCTCCTCTGCCTCTTTCATATCCACCGCCCTCTCCACTGCCTCTTTCATATCCCTCTCCCCCTCCTCTGCCTCTTTCATACCCACTGCCCCCTCCCCCTCCTCGGCCTCTTTCATATCCACCGCCCCCTCCCCCTCCTCTGCCTCTTTCATATCCACCGCCCCCTCCCCCTCCTCTGCCTCTTTCATATCCACCGCCTAAAAAAGCAAATGCATCATAAGATCAGCCTGAAATCCCACTCGCAACTTCTAACTGATATCCCACTATGTATCAATTGAGCCTATGATATACTGATTACTTGTTTATGAGCTTAAGAAGATAGAAAATGAAATGTCATAAAAGTATGCACATCGTACATGCCAAAGAAAACAGGTTTGATTCTCCTCAATAACACATTAACCCTAGAAACCCATCCTGTTTTACCACCACCCCACATAAATCTTCACATTGCATCAATTCAAGAAACAAACTTACCACGATTGCCCCAAACTCTTCCTCTGCCACCACCTGGGCTCCAATTTGTATACCCACCATTATCTGTCATATAAAAGAGCATGTTGCAGATATTTCCATACTTAAAAGTTAAAACACACACACACACACATAGCAAAGTAAAAACATTATGGAAACAAGTTTACTAAAACCCATAATAAAACATCTGTAATTGCTACCTTGATAGTTTTCCTGATGGTTTCCATAGCCACCCCTGCCCCAATTCCGCCCTCTCCCTCTACCACGACCCCTACCTTGGCCATATGAATCTGCAATTTGTCATAAAACAAGGTGTTAAAACTTAAAACTGACAAGATGTGTCCAAAGATACCACCCAAAAACATGTTGCTGACTGTACCTTCATTGGCAACATTGTAAGGACTACGTGTTAGCCTGGGTTGTTGCTGCTGCTGATAATGGTACTGCCTCTTTGGTTGTTCAACAACAGATGGAGCTTGGTATCTATTGACAAGTTTTTCAGACATGCACGAAATGCCAAACTCGTCAAGTAGGAGAACTGGGAAAAGAATGTAATTTTCAAGAACTGAATGGTATGAATTTCCTAAGTGACGTGAGCTATCACAAGACACCCCTGCCTAAAAGAGGGCCATGGGTTCAGACAATAGCCCAGCAGAGATCTACCCCAAGAATCAAATCTTGATTAATGTCAATAATAGAAACAGGATAGGTTTTGTTCAAAAGATTAATAAAGCATATCACTCTTTGCAACAGCTGCAATACAAGCCACTCCCTCTGAGTCCACGATTCAAATAGCCTAACTGAGGGTTTTACAAAACTGATATTGGCAAGAAGCAATTACCCAGGAGAGTTGGTATTTAGCTCTCTCGTTGATAAGGTTATCGAAATCATTGAGACATGACGCGTTTGTTCCACACTGCAGAAGACATAAATACTCAAGAGTCTCAGATATCTCAGTTACAATTCATACATATATAGCATATTCAACAACGAACATATCTTCTTCTTTTTCTTATCTTTTCTTCTGATACAAAGCAATGAAAAAATATGACAAAACTTACGACACAAGACCCTCCTCAATGGGTTCCCATACATCAGTTATGCTTAATGAGCTGATGGCAATGTCTTGATGCAAATTTGGATTTCTCTTCTGCATCAGTAGAAAAATATATAATTAGTTAAGCACTAGAGAGCAAGCCACATAAAACGACAAAATTTACAGGAGATATCATATCAACCTTCAGTATCTCTGTAATGGCTACTGTCTTGCTGATTGCTTGGCCCATTGCCTTCAAGACAATCTCTTTCACACGTTTTTCCTAAAATGTATCACAGATGACAATTACATAGAAAGCAGAGATCTTAAGCATTATTACATGGAAGATTGAAGAAGTGTTCAGAAAACAAAAACAAGCAATTGCACAATGGTCTGCAGCACCCTTACATGCATACACATTCACACACAATGTACATATTAGAAATACCAGTGAACTTCATGCTGACAATCAGACTCTTCAAGTATATCTTCATGTTTTTTGGGATCTCATTCATCGTACTCCATATTCAAACAGCTAGGTAGTAGATACTTGCTGCTTAGACATAAAAAATAGATAATCCCTATGTAACTACTCTCACTGCCAAATTCTACAGTGATATATTCTGTAGCTAACAGCCCTTGTTTCAGGTAATCACACAATTTCTATATATAAGCACAATACGCCTCGGAAATACTACCAAAAATTAGACTCTAACACAATAAACTCGGGACAGATTTATCATTGATGTAAAATGGATACGTCGCAATCAAAATTCAAAACCACGGGAAGGCATAAAGAAGTAGCAATAAACCCAGAAATCAAACAAACTCGAACAATAATAATCACACTAAATCCACAACGGACATAAAAGAACCCTAGGATATAATGGCAGGAAAACAAAAAACACATCCATAACTGAAGAACAACTAACAATCCCCAGAAAATCATTGAAAACAAATTAAAACAAGACGCATATCCTATTTCGGCGACAAAAAAGATGATACCATGAGAAGCGTAGTGGCATAGCTGATATAGTTTCGGATAACGCCTTGGCTGGTGATACGGATCTCATTCTCGCTAATCGGACGCTCTGGCCTCGGTTTTTCGACACGCTGGTACCTATCCATGGCGCTCTGGATATTTTTGCTCTGATGAGAAGCTAAACCCTAGACAGAGAAAAGAGAGTAAAGGCTAAAACCTTGGCGAGACTGAACGAACCAGCTCCTTCGGGTATTTTGGGGTCACACTACTTTAGAGCGACGCGTTAATCAAGGCTTTGTATTGGGCCCTTCTTCAAAATTATTTGTCGTATTTATGGGCCTTTTCGCAAGTAAAACAATTGCTCTTAGTGATTAATTTAAAATGATTGGGCCCAAAACTCCGACTATTTTGGTACTATTTGTCCCTGAGCCAAGTATATGTCCCCGAGCTAAGTATCTGCCACTAAACAATTTTAAATTTTTGAAATTCAAAAATTAATACAATCTCTTATATGTTCTCTCTCTCACTCACTTGCTCATTCTCTCTATCTCTCCTCTCTCTCTCACACACAATGTTTATCTCTCACAGAGGCACGTGGATAGTGAAGTTGTCGAAATCCGGCGGTTGATTCGACAGGAAAATAGTTGAATCCGGTGCGTATCATCACAAGAAGTTGAGCGGTGGCACCAATAGACGAGATCTTGTCGGAGTTGGCTGGATCTAACAATTCTCTCTGGCGGAGGCCACCATTTGTAAACATTTTTCGATGGTTTAAGAGACTTTTTACTGCGTGTGATAGCTGGTTTAGCTTACTTGAAGCTTGGGGGTTCGATTCGTGGTGATGGCAACATGAACAGTGGTCGGACGATGATTCTTCGGTATTACATTATTTGGTCGGCGTGTTACATTATTTGAGCATTCTAGTTGCTTAAGGGGATTTTTGGCATATTACATTGCTTGGTCGGTGTGTTACATTGTATGTTTATATGTCTACACACAATCTCATAGCTTACTGTTTTGACATGGAAATCAATGTAATTAACAATTTGAACGATGTAATTACGCACTGCCACAAAGGTTATAATACATTGCAATGTATTAAACAACTTATAAACACATATATAACAATGTGATTACTTCCAAAATCATCAATAATTTGCGAATCATACACAACTGCACTCCAACAACCGATTAAATTTCCCAAATCAAACACAAGAACATAATTACATGTAAAAATATTTAAATTACATTGTTCACTACAATAACGATATTGTAAATTTATGTGCCGTATCCTTATAACATTGTGTGCTTACATGTCACATCTTCAAATACCTACCTTAGTTAAAGTAACAATGGTAACATCAAAGTTAAGAGGAGAGATAAGCAGAAAAAATTAAAATTTAGGGGAGAATTTAAAAAAATTATTGGAAAGTGCAACATTAACAAATATATAATAATCTATGTGGCATGATGAGGTGTCATGCCACATAGATTTGAGATGTTTTTGTTTGGACATTTTTGTTTGGGACATTTAGCATTTTCCTTTTGGGTCATATTAAAATTTCACACACAGTAAACTCTTTCTCACATAATTTTAAAAAATGTAATCTCCTTTGTTTTTCTAAATAAGTGAGATTCAAATTGGGGATGACAAAATTCTCTCTGATTCGAATGATCAATTTTTTCAATCTAGAATAAAACAAGTTTTAGACATAAGTTTTATGTCTGAAATTTGGATTCAAACATAAAAAATTTGTCCAATTTAAAATAGGTTTGAGTTCAAACACAAAAAATTATTCAATTTAGTTATCCGAAACCTAATCCGAATTGAATTAGTATCCAATTTACTGGTCATGATTTAAACTCGTATGAGTATGATCAATTAAGTATATCCAAAAATTCAAACCAATACAAATCCAAACATGCAAATATATCGTAAACACCGTATGTCGTCCTACTCGGACCTGAATTTTTACCACCCCTAATCCAAATTAGTCAACCTCACCTATCATTTCAGCACTCAAAGGAAAAAAAAATTTAAGATCACAAGAGAAAATTTATGTATGTATACATATATATTACCGCCAAAACCATCTCACCTGCATGATATTTATGCCTCAATTTGTGCGTATATAACTAGTAGAAGTAGAGATAGTCAAATGGACAGCGCTGAAAGATCCATCTGTGCTCTCTGTACGCTGAAGATTCCAATAGGGGGGCTTTGGAGGAATGAAAACAAAAAAAGAGAGATCGAATCTAAGCAAGTCAGTGGGGGTGAGGTTGGCCTGTTACTCTTAGTGAATGAGTGTTTAATTGTATCATAAGATGATCGCGGGGAGGGTATCAAGGAAGAGTTCTTGGTTTAAATTAAGACAAAAAGATGTGTTTAGTTTTGACGCCACCCCCCCATTTTGACTTCAATCAAAAGATAATGGACCATATCCAATATTTTGAACATTAGTGACCACATCCAAATGTGGCTCTATTGTTCAATTTCCATGTCACTAAGAAAAAGAAGGAATGTCTATACTCAGACAATAATCCATTGTTTTACACAAATATGAAGAGTAGATAGAAGTAGAACAGAACAATCAATCAAATCACACACTGCAATGATCAACTTATAATACAAATGCTTGAAACAATAAGATCCAGACTTGTCTTCAATCACAATACTGTTATATGATGAAAGCATTCTAAATACATCCCCGAACGAACCCTTTCCAGCCTTAGCGCTTCCTCGAAGCTCATGAATTACTGTAACAATGATTTGCAATCAGCATTATCTATTACAAGGCAGCTTCCTAGCATCATTGGAAAATCAATGATAACATCATCAACTGGGTCAGCAAAGCATAATCAGAAAGATAACAGAAGGTGTCAAGTTCCTGATATTTACCAGAGATTTGCTGATGCCTCTCATGGCTGATCCTCATCAGTCCTTGGGCGCATTAGACGCCTGCGTCGCCTTGGAATAGGAGACGTGTCTTCTCTAGCATTGTCCAACAAATGCAAGTCATCCTCATTGTCATCGTCTTCATCTTGTAGACCCAACAAATTCTCACCCCAAAGGTATCGGCGGTCAGATAAAGCTCCTGCATTGCGACGATGCCTAGTCCAGGCCCTTGACCGACCCCTTGGCTCACCAACCCTGTCCATCGAACTTATCATCTGGAACAAAAGGAAAGTAGTCCGCCAAGATGCAGCAGGTTCACCAACTCGACTTCCCCTTTCACCCGGTAATCCATCTCCAGTTTCAATCGCGTAGTCCCCAACAACAACAGCGCCAGGAATAGCTGAGCGAATAGCACTAACAATATCACCATATTCTCTCTGATGCTCAAGGCGTCTCCATGCTCGTTCTCTGGATGGATCAACATCAGAAGGTCGCGTACTTGGGTGAAGCCTCCTAGCATGCCGACGCAATTCCTGATAGTTTCCCGAGAATGAGCAAGATTCCCGGGTGCAACTACGCTTCTTTGAGTTAAGATATTTTCTGGCCTCTTCAACAACTTTCCAGCCTAGTACGTCTCCCCGACACAAAGGGCATTTCAAACTCAATCTCGACTCTGAAAGATTCTCCACATCCAACTCTTCATTGTCATACCTTATACGACGAGGCCCAAAACTACCAATTTCCAAACTGGCTTCTCTTCGTGTTGCTAAATGCTGAGTATGATCTTGAATATTATTTTCTACCAGCCCATCAGGCATTCTAAAAGAATCTATAGTGTTGCTTTCACTTGCATTGTTTTCATCATTACCTTCAATAATGTCAGTTCTCAAAGGCAAGTCCAAGTCATCAGAAGAGACAATAGAACTATATGGGTCAGAAGGTAAAGCAGAGGGTAAGGTTGAATTATTCATAGAGTCAGTTCTTGATTTTTTGAACCTGTCTAGGCAATTTGAATGCCGGTAACTTGTATCACAAATGTAAGATCTGCAACCCTTCTCATGCGAACTGCACAGGATGAGGACAGCATTATGTGGATGGTCCATGCAAATAGGGCATGAGACTTCATCCAATTCTTTGTGAAAACCATTGATTTCTGAATCACCACAAATTCTTCGTTTCACCCCAGCCATCTTGCATGCACTGTCGTAAATTACTAAACATATTGTCTTATTAGAATGCCAGCACACGTGAATATGACTCAATATTGAATTATTGATAGACAGATAAAACTAGTTACTTAATATAGTCACAGCAGACTAATTAAATATACCACAAACTGATGTTAGCAAGCCACAATAACTACACAAATCAAATACACACAACAGTAAATCGCTCATACAAAATACTTAGGAGTGCTAAAGCCTACAGGAATAAAGCGGAGACCAAGCCAATGGAGTAAATAAAAGTTGCCAATTTCCCTCATTCTCCCTCATTTAATCAACTATTTTCCTCGACTGCTGAGGGTTGTAAAAAAATTCAAATCATGAGATCCTAACAATATGGCTCATTACTATAATCTAAATAATGAGACTAAGATCCAACTGGATCCTGAATCAGTTCATCAAGTGAATCTGAATAAACTACACTGACCTTCACTGAGGACAGTTCCAGTCCATCGCTGTATTACATAAATTTGATATGTACTGATAAAGTAAACAACTACCTGCACAAGGCTCCCGCGGTAGGCGGAATTGGGATATGCAGGACATACGCAGATATTACCCCATATAATATGTGGAGAGACCATTTCTAGGAATTGAACCCCTCTAGGTTGCACCGTTGCAAGTTGCAACTCTACCACTGGGACACATGTTCTCATGCATTTGATATCTACTATATTGATTAGATATCAGAAAAACTATAACCAAATGATGCTTACAGTCTCAAAACTCGATAAAACCTAGCATATCAAGCAAATAAAGTTTCTAATCCTAATAACAAGATTTAGTCATGTAACCCCTTTGTCAAATTATTATAGTATCATATCTAAAGCGACAGAACATTAATGTTTTCAAAGGAAGTTCTTAATCCATCATCGTAATACTCTTGACCAAGCAAGCTCAAACGCAATCTTTCTGCTTGGAATCAATTTTTTGTGCGCGTTGGGTGTAAGGGGGTTGGTTGTGGGTGGGTTGGGGGTGGTTGAAGTATAATCTATCTGAAAAGAAACAAGGCAACTCACAGTAAAGTACATACCATTAAAAAAAAGCAGGCAATGCATGTGATAAATGATATAAAACTCAGCCATATCAGTCCAGTACATATATATACTAAGTTACTAACCAGAAGGAAGAAATCTACACTATTCTCTACTGGAAGCTGCCGTGCTTTACTTGCGTAACCAAATTAGAAATCTGAATCTCTTCTTGAATTTATATGGAATCATGCAATGGTCCAAGGCATGTAAACATACAGTAAAAGTCATAAACTTGATAGAATACAGTCTTGAACGTTAATGGCAAAGTCTCTAGCCACTACGTTACCAATGAGTCCTAAAACCTGCAATTATAAAAGCAGCGGTCAATTTATAAGATCACTAACAATATTTCCATAGATTATCAAGGAAAGAAAGTAGCAAATAAGAAAAGCTTTTGGATAAATTTCTCAAGACCGTGACAATACCATTCAATTGGTGTAAACAATGCATTCACATGCAACCAAATACAGTACACCATAGCGTATGACTTAGTTACAGGTCCACACAAAGCCCAATCCACCCCACCATTCATATAAAATTAATGTAATAGAATCCACTGAACGTAAAATAGGCAAAGATACAAAGATTAGATGGATATCTAGCATCAGATCAATAGTAATCCATACATTTCCAAATCATGCAAACATCATTCAATTGATTAAAATATATCAGAAAGAAGTGCTAAAAGTGAAATTTTCAGATATCTTCTAATTCATAATGAAGAAACTATTAAGAATATGTATCTAATAGGAGTACAGCTAGACTGAACCGGAAAAAAGTGCATCTTCAAATACCCTTTAAGTTAAAGAGTAAATTATGTAGGTTTGCTATATGAGCTGGACTGATGTACCATTTGAAATGAACACATCCAAAAAAATATTGCAACTAATATACAGCAATAAAAAGAATGAAAACGATAAATAATAATAAGGACTCTGATCTCTGTAGGATGAGAATAGCTGAGATATGAACTAATTGTGTAAAATAATTCAATAATGCAAACTCTAACTATATGAAGATACTGATGAAGTCTTTGATGATAACAATGAAGCAAACATCAATCAATCATGCAGTATAAACCCAAAATTTGTGAATCAGCCTCCTGCACATGCATACTTATCTACAGATTCCAAAATAATATCCACCCAGCCGACTGCATCAGACCAATCATCAACAATTGTATAGTCACCAAGTAATCATTGCGAAACCGTAGAATTACGTTTGGCTCAAGTGTTCTAGTCCCCAAAATCTCATCTTCACCACACCCAAAATCAATAATTAACCCATAGCATAAATCAATCAATTCCTACCCAAAATCTAACCTTTGCAATATGTCAATCCCTTCTCAAAAAACTAACCTAATCCCAACATAGACGTGACAGCACACAAGATTCCAAATACAATTGCCAAAAAATGTTAACATAAGAGCATCGACATGAATCGATATGAATCAGAACCGATGACAACAAAACATTGAAAAAGGAGGAGTGATTACAGAAAAGAACCCAATTCTGACTAGGTTGTTGCGTAGAGGACTCGCAGATACAGAAAGGAAAAACAGAATCTTTCGGGAAATGTAGGGCGGGTTTCTATTTATAACGTCGGGGGAGTCGATGAGGTCGAAAGTGGGAGAACTCGGTGGCAATAATAACCGCTGCGGCTTCGAAGTTCGGTTAAATACGTTTAATGGCCAAACGGGCAGAAATATTATGTCCAGCCCGGCTACTTCAGGTCATGGGCCTAGCTTGTCCTGTGTTTTATAGGCCAACGTTACTCATTACTTTGTCTTCATTTAAGGGCCGAATTGGCCCGCAAATTTTAATCCAGTCCGGCTAGTTCAGGTCAAGAGCCTATCGGGGCCTGGGTTTTATGGGCCAAGATTTGTACTTCTTAAGGTTTCTTCTTGATTAGCAATATAATCCACCCCACAAAATTCCAAGTTCACCCCAATTTTTCCTCAAATAGTGAATCTTACTACACCTCATTCATCCCTACCAGACTTCAAAACCGTGACGGCGATGATGTCGACTGACGGTAAAGCCATGGACATCGACGAACCTAGTTTCTTCCTGATGATGCGGAATTAGGGCCTCATGGGCCTACTTCGTACACATCATGGAGGTCCTCCGTTGCTCCTGAAATTTGTGTCACTTCTGAAAACCTTCATATCTCATCCGATAGACGGGGTTGTTTGGTCCCGTCCCAATAAAAAAAAGAATAAATTAAACCAATTTTTTTCTTCTTTTATAATAACTATCCAAACAAGAGAAATAATAAATTAATTTTTTATTTTTTTAATATGTCAAAACTTTAGGAATTAAAAATATTTTTCATTATCTTATCTTCTCTTCCTTTAAACAGTTTAGAATCAAAGGATTCAATTCAGTCTTGAGAGAACTCCAACATCATCACAAACCGACCAATGAATCACTAAAAATTATATTACTCTCTCCGTTTCAAAATAAGTG
Source organism: Euonymus europaeus (assembly GCA_963580455.1). Lineage (NCBI taxonomy): Eukaryota > Viridiplantae > Streptophyta > Magnoliopsida > Celastrales > Celastraceae > Euonymus > Euonymus europaeus. The sequence continues at coordinate 4,684,591 of OY756964.1, forward strand.
TCATTGTGCCGTTTAAGTTTTTTGCACAACAATTAAGAAAATTATTAAATATCTATAATATTAGTAAAAAAATAAATGTATTGAACTAAAATATCCTTATTAAAAAGATAAAAAAAAAATTAATATGTGTAGTTATTAAACTCCTGGTAAAAAATGAGAATAACGGTAAATTTGAATATAAAAATATTAATTATACTTTAAATTAAATTTATAAAACGAAAAATATTTTGAAGTAAAAATAAATATCTAAAATCATAATTATTTAAGAATGAAAAAGAATGTTTAATAAGCGAATCCCATATTTTTCATTTTAAAATTTTTGTGAGCGCAAGAGTCGACGAGCGTCCAAATTTCAAACGATACACCGAGGCCACGTAGAGGGGGAGATGGTCGATGGAGATCCGTTGAGTCGAGGCGCCTATTGGCTTAATATAGTTAGTTATTAAATCCAATTAATAATTTCTCTCTCGATTTCGATGCCGCATAATTCCCGGCGATGTCGCTCTCTCCATGCCCGAGATTGTACTCACAGGCCACGCTCTCTCCCTTCTCCACCATTTCACCTTCCGCCTTCTCCAAACTCAATTTCCTTTTTCTTGTTTGCGTGTTTGCTTTTCGTTTTCAAATTTAATTTTGATTTCGCGTAATCAAACTCATGCAATATTACCAACGCTGGCTTAAGAACTCGGAAATGAAAGTCACGCAGAGAAAGACAGCTTTCAGGTTAGCGCATTATCCGATCTAATCTTACGATGTTTTTTTTTTGTTTTATTAAGGTTCCTGTTTGGATTTTCGTACACAGCGGAATGGTTTTTGGAGGTATCGGTGTCGAAATTTAGCTCAATTTGTTGATTCTCTGTTTATTGTCATCTTTATAGGTTTCGTTTCAGGATTTTGATGAAAGACCCTATCGTACTGGTTGATTCAAATTATTGAATTTGTTATGCATGCATAGGTTGTGCAACAGCGTCTGTGACAGGCGAAGGAAAGATGGGGCATGCAAGTGATTGAATATATGTTAGGTTATATCTGCTAATATAACGTGGTGGTCCTAGTTTTGTTGGTACTTCAGGATTTGGAGACCCAGCTTTTTGTACAGTTAATCTCTAGATAGATAGTGTTGATAGATTCGAGTTCGTTAATTTTGTGTTTCCAAAAAGAGCTTTATTGACATTGATTTCATTGTGAAGATTAGCTTTAATCGTCCCATATAAAAAAAAATCATTCCTTCTGATTTTGGAACCACTAAGCTCTGTAATTCAGTGGCCCTTCATGGAAAGATCGGCATTGAAGTTATGAATTCTTTAGCTGATTTGGAAGCCAATTGCTTATACATTCTTCTTTATCTAGTTGGATGAAAAACTCTGGTCTCAGGAACTCGAATTATGCAGCTAAATAAACTGAAGAAGTCACCTAGCAACATGACCGGCGAGACACCCAGTCCCTCTGGTCAATTGATCCAGCAAGAACCAACATGCGCTGTTCCCATTGCTGGAAGAAGTGTAAACAATGTCTCTATTCAGACTGGTGAAGAATTTTCAGTGGAGTTTCTTCAGGATCGTGTCACTACAAGAGGGATTCCTGCTGGCCCTATTATGGCCCAGAATAACGAGAAGAGAATTGGACACAATTTTAATCAGAAATACCAGATGGGGTATGAGGATCTTGCTAGAATTCTAGGGTTGACTAGAATGGATTCCGAGTGTGCATCTGATATATCTGACGTTGCATCCACAAAAGGGTCCATGAAGGAGATTGAGAATGGGACCTATGTTAGTAAATTTGGCCAACACCAGAAGGAAGACGGTGAAGCTAGAAATGGGCTAAGGAGGGCTTTTGGTGAATTGAATTGTGATCGTGCTGGTTTGGCACCATCTGCTCCTTCCATTTATGTATCTGAATCCCCCCATTCAAATACCGTTGATAGATCAAAAAATTCAGATGGATCTAATTATGAGAAGATGAAACTTCTTTGCAGCTTTGGTGGGAAGATTTTGCCCAGACCCAGTGATGCAAAACTCAGATATGTAGGAGGAGATACGCGCATCATCTCCATAAGAAGAAATCTTTCATGGGAAGAACTGGTGAAGAAAACTACAGGCATTTGCAACCAACCTCACAATATCAAATACCAGCTTCCAGGTGAGGATCTTGATGCTCTTATTTCAGTGTCTTCTGATGAAGACTTGCAGAATATGATAGAGGAATACCATGGACTTGAATGGCTTGAGGGTTCTCAAAGACTTCGGATATTTTTGATTCCTTTGGTTGAATCAGAAAGATCATCGTCTTTTGAGGCAGGCAACATTCAGCAATGCAGTCCTGGTTACGAATATGTTGTAGCTGTGAATGGCATATTAGATCCTAGTCCCAAGAAAAACGCTGGTGAGCATTGCTTGACGAGTCTAGTAAGTCTACCAGTTACTAATTTGGAGCATGATCCAAATTTTCACAAGCGTTCACCATCCTCACTATTTCCTTTGGATATTAATGGTGGTCACAATACCTTGGGTCCTACTCAAGTTTTAAACACATCCCAGACGATAAAAAAATTCCCCAAACAATCTGCTTCTGTTTCTCCAATTACACTTCCACTAGGTGACTCCAACAGTGCTCATACACAATTTATTGATGACAACTCCAGCATTGGAAGTAGCAGTTCCTTCATTACTGCACAGCTTCAGCCTGAAAGCTTTAGTGCGGACACTGGTGCTTACAAACTCCCCACACTTGTTTCAGTCCCTTCAATGAAAGATATTTGTCCACAACGAAGAAAGCTTGATATTGAGCAAAAAGAGCAACTACGTGGTGTGCATTTTCAGAATGATGACCACAGCAGAGAATTTGTGAGTTCATCTGCTTTTTATCAAAATGACGAGAGGTCCATGCTTAATGAAAGAATACTCCACTTTGAGATGCCTCTTTCATGCCCAGAAGATCCAATGAATTTGGTTTCTGGATCGATAGACTCTGTTGAGACTCTCTATGGGATACCACGTGCATTCTCTGATTCAAAGTTGCAGGAGCATGGAGAGAGATCAACTCAATATTCCCAAGAAGGAACCAGTCTGTCATCTCCCTTGAGCTTTTCTAAGACACAGTTATCTCCCTTGCCAGTAGTCTCTGGGCTTTCACATGAAAAGCCAGTTGACGTGCACGAGGATGTTAATTTTGTCAATACTAGATTACACAACCCTCTGGCATTTGCTTCCTATCTAGAGACAAGCAGGAGTGAACCGATTCAGAAAGCTGCCTGTGACATTGATGACAAGTGTCAACCAGCTTTAGATGATGAAGGTAAATCTTATTTCATAGTCCCTGGCTATTATGAGAAAGATCTACTAAACTTAGGAAGTCGTGAAAGGAGTGATCGGCATTTACAACAAGGTCAAAAGGTTGATGATGTGATATCAACAGCTGCTGTTGTGGGGAATACAAAACAATTCGATAAATGTAACCTGGCTGGTGTTGATAATTTATCAGAGGATGTGCAAATGTTGGAAAATGTATTTCCAGAAATGACAGCCATTATTTCTAGACCTTTTGAAAACAACTTGGTGGAGTACTCGAAAAACTATCGATCAGACAAAACCGCATGTAATATCCTTGTTATGGAGCAATCTACTGTAAATGACCAGCATTGTACTTTGCTTGGGGTACTGACTGATGAAAAAGAATGCAATGTTTCACAGACTAGGAACCCTGAAATCAAGGGGTTGTCTCAAAATTCCAGACAGCACTCTTGTGATGGAAATTTTCTGCATGATTGTATCCATGGGTCGGGGTCATCTAATGTTCCTGTTTCCCCTCAACCAGCTCAAATCCATCCCGTCGAAAGCCACAGTGATATGGTTTTGAAAGAAACCATGGTATCAAACTCTCTAAGTATGTACCCATCTGCTGTTAATGCTCGTCCTAGCTCAAACTCACACACAAAGGATCTTCATATTGCGATGTGTGAACCTAATGTAGGTCTATCTCCAACTAGAGAGATTACTCTCCTCAATAAAAACCTTTTAAGGTACCCTGAGAAGAACGTTGGGAAGTTGGGAGGTGGTGGGTCTGCTTGTGAGAAGTTGTATGCTGAAGATGTTGTCTTTCCCCAAAAATCACCCCCAAGTAAGAATCAAGATCGAGACCAGCCAGTGCCTTTGGTATTTGTGGAAGATTTGACCTATTGCATGCCATCCAGGATTCAATCTTCTTCAGCAATCATCCCACATGTTACAGATGCAATCAGCTGTGATATCACAGCAACAGGGTCAGAGAGTGCTGTTCCTGAATCTGAGCATGAGGTATAGCTGCTTGAAGTTGATTGGGAGTCTGAATTTACAAGTTGTCATGTATTTACGGATCAAGTTGCTGCCTTATTCTGTTTCTAGGATGTCAAAGCTGATGATGATGAGGAAAATGATTCGTTTAGTGATGCAGTGATTGCTGAAATGGAAGCCAACATTTATGGCTTGCAGGTATTTGAGATTTCTGGTTTTGTTGAATGTTTCTTGTAGTACGTGCTTCAATTGTGGTCTTAGATCTCGTCCTCATGCAGTCATGCTTTGAAATTAGAACTAGCCTTTTGCTAACTAATAATTTTCTTTTACTTCTGGTTGACAGAGGAAGTTTCCTATAGATACTCTTTTGGCTATCTGTTTTGTTGACTGAAAATCAGTAAATCACAGCTGTTCTAAGTATATTCTCATAATTTTCCGATAAAAGGATAATATTAAAGTGCCTAAGTAGTTTCATTGGGCAAGAATATCTCTTTGCTGTCAATTCCTGCTCATAACTATGGTAAATCTAAGTACTCAAACCATTTTTTTTACCTCAGCTGTTGGTTACATTGGGATCATTAGGTACTAGCAAAAAAATAGCTCCTTTTTTTTTTCTTTCACTAAGTTTTTCTGACGCTACACGCAGATCATAACAAATGTGGATCTTGAAGAGTTAAGAGAGCTGGGTTCTGGTACGTATGGGACGGTATATCATGGAAAATGGCGGGGGACAGATGTTGCCATAAAGAGAATAAAGAAGAGCTGCTTTTCTGGGAGAGGTTCTGAGCAAGAGCGGTTGGTGGGTCACCAGCATATCTTTTATTCTTTCTGCCTTTTCTTTTATCATTTTCCTTTACTGAGATTTTGAAGAAGGTGAAACATACATTCTGTGGTATGTCTCATTCTGAAGAAAGGTCGAGTCAGATTTCATTCAGGATCTGTATCTGGTAAACAGTGTTCACATTTATCAGGACAAGTTTCATGATACAAATGGAGGGATTAATTACTTTGATCGGAGATTATTTAAGAAATAGTGTTGATTACTGTTAGGATAGATTTAGTACGTACCTCCACTCCTTTTTGTTTTAGATTACTATTATACATTTTCAATCACATTTGGTCCCATGTGAAAGCTTCATAACTTGGCGGTTGGCCAGTTGGTTTGCATTACGACTACAGCTTTTCATTAAACAGAGTTTCAGCAAAGAGGACTGCTTGGGGGAAAGTGGAGCAACAAGGAGGGCAGTTGAAAGTTTGCCCAAAAAACTAGGAAAATTGCTGTTAAGACCTAGGAAAACAGACTGATTTGAGAGAGAAAGAAGGTTAGAGCTGCGTGGGTGAAAATGTTAAAATCCATAGAGGCATGAATTCTGTGAGTTTAAAATTTAAATTATAGATACCATTCTACTGTCCTTTGATTGAATTGATTATGCTACATTTCGTACTCAATTAGGGGGGAATTAAAAAAATACTGTTGATTAAAGCAGCTCAGACAAATTCTTACAGTTCTTATAATCCACATCTGCATTGCAAGCTGATGATTATGTGGTTGAACCAGGTTAAAGACTTCTGGAGGGAGGCGCATATACTTTCAAATCTTCATCATCCAAATGTGCTTGCATTTTATGGGGTAGTACCTGATGGTACTGGAGGAACCTTAGCGACTGTAACTGAATTTATGGTGAATGGATCTCTTAGGAATGTCCTACTTAAGAAGGATAGGTAGTAGTGTTCAGTTATTTAGTGTATATACCTTGCTACTTAATATGTATTTAATGGGCCTTGGTTCTTATGCAGATCACTTGATCGTCGTAAAAAGCTTATAATTGCCATGGATGCAGCTTTTGGCATGGAATACTTGCACTCAAAAAATATTGTCCATTTTGATCTAAAATGTGACAATTTGCTTGTCAACCTGAGGGATCCACAACGACCCATATGCAAGGTAATCATCTTGAACAGCCTTCCCTATGTTTCTTGATGTTAAAGATAAATTCGTCCTATTATCAAAATAATCCAGTTAGGAACATTGTATGATGCTAAAGGCTATCAAAATATGTTTGAAGTAAGCACTGTTCTGGCATATAGCAGCAATAAAATCCCCAACTTTTATCGTCGGTTAGACCAGAAGCTGAAAATTTGTGTTTGGGAAGTTCTACCCATTGCCCATTGTCACTTGTCTCTGATACTTATGCTTGGATCTCAAAATGAGCATGAGCATTTGCCTGTCTGTTTTCAAGGTGGGAGATTTTGGATTATCAAGAATCAAACACAATACTCTGGTCTCTGGTGGTGTTCGAGGAACCCTTCCATGGATGGCACCAGAACTGCTGAATGGTAGCAGTAGCCGGGTTTCAGAGAAGGTTAGCAAAACCTTTCAATATATCTTTCCAGTCTGAAGAATGCATGCACCTAGTTGCTAGCAATAGGAAATAATACGGTGTGTGTCTTTTCTTGACAGGTTGATGTTTTTTCCTTCGCCATTTCAATGTGGGAGATTTTGACTGGGGAGGAACCTTACGCAAATATGCATTGTGGTGCAATCATTGGTGAGTTTGCGTCTTAAACTTAATGATTGATGATAGCAAATCTGAAGTTAATATGCAAATAGTTCTGGTTGGAAAGGGGATTGGACTTTTTTTCAATTTCTGTTTTTGAAACTCGTTATAGCTGATGAAAATTTCAAGTGCTACTTTTATCATGTGTAAAATGTTAAAATAAAGCTCATTGTATTACAAAGACAAGGTTCGAGTCCTCTCATGCTAATAAGTAATAATAAATAATAATAATAATATGAATATTACACATTGATTATAAAAGAACTCATTTTATAACCATAAAACATGTGGGCTACTATATGATATTTGTGATGCAAAAACATCATGATATATCTTTTCCTCTAAGGCAAAGGATAATGTTTTCACATATTGTTATCTGAATTTCTTTGAGATTGGGCATCCTGTATTTTTACTTTTTAGAGAGCAGCAAGTTCTGCTTCGGCCTTTGCCCTTCGGGATTGTCACATACCATTTAATGATGAAACTATAAAGACTTTCGGAATTTTTTTCTAAATAAACAATTTGCATTTGTACACATTACATATGGAGAATATAAGGAGACTTCTTGATGACTACAACACATCACTTCTGAATCGATTATGTTGTTTATAGATGAAAAACACATTATCTTGTTGTGGGGAACTGAATCAGTTTGTTTATCAATTTAAGGCCGAATAGGATTCCACCATATTAAGCTTAAGAAGATTCATTGATGTGTACAAGATTTAAACTTAGTTAAAGTCAAGTCCAACAGAGATGATCTTGGGGTTGGCAGGAGCAAGGATGAGATATAGATCTAAGTTTGGCACTTTGCCTGAATAGTCTGAGACCTGGCCTTAATGGGACAGCTTCGGTGGTTTTTGATAAGGTACAAGGCAGAATGGGACTTTAGTTACAACCTGACTCGAGTTTTGGCCGGGCTTGGGATGAGATAATCCCACCACCATGACTAGCAATCTAGGATATTTTACTCCCCGTGGTGTTAGTTCTCTGTTATCTTGGATTTATCTGATACATAACATATGACTGTCCAATTATCTATGGGTTTCTTTAGATGTGCTCCTTCCTTTCTTAATTAGTGATCAAATCGATATCATGTAGCAACACAATGTCGGTGTTGCCATTGTAATTGTTTGTAGATTGGACAGGGTTGGAAATTGGAGGTGCAGCTACCATGAACAGCCCTTTGTTGGTTACATCAATTGTTTCAGACCTTCGGTTTTAGTCCTGGTTTCAGATACTGATGGTATGAGTTAACCTAAAAGCTACTACATTCCATCTATTATGTAAGGCCTCCATTCCACTATTATCATTGGCTTCTGGATCAAAACTGGGGTCTGTAATGAATTTAGGGATGGTCTAGACTTAGCAGCTAAATGCTTCATGCGTTAAACAACACTGTTTACCCAGTAAAAATGAAGACCAAGTGAAATAAAAAGAAACAAGACCTTTCCGGTGAATCCTTTGGGGCTCTTCAAGTCCTTTTCTAAGATTTATCCTGCACATTTGTTGTTGCCAGGTGTTCAATTAGGTACATAAAACAGTAAACATCAGATGTACTGAGAAGGTATTCCCATACAGTGCTACATTGATGGTAGTTATTAAAACACTTCAAAGAGGTAGTTATTAAAACTCTTCAAAGACCATCACCGCCGTTGAAAATGTAAGAAAACTAGAGCTGCAGTGAGTTGCTTATGGAAGTGTAAATCCTGCAGTTGCTTTGGTGACCTACAAAATGCTATATCAGTGGAATTTCTGATGCTTATTTCCTTCTTTGTTTGATATTTATTTTCTTGGACATTTTCGGTAATAAATATACAATATACTTGTTTGGCAAGCTTTAAATGCTTTTTTAAGGGTATCGGGGAAAGAAATGTTAAATAGATCATGTCCGCTAATGCAATTTCTATGTAAGACAGATACTGAATGCTGCATATCTTTAGACTGATCTTATGACCATTCTGGATGTTAAAAGTAAATGTCCATGACTGTATCCTCTGTATGATTACCTTATTGACTATAACTTTTTCCTATAAATTATCGAACTTTTCTACAAATGCTCAATGTATTGGGTTCCTAAAGTCATTCTCTTTGATGAACTTCTAACTACTGCTGAAGCATATCGCTTATTAGATCAATTGGACCATTATATTGATTGACCATCCTTCTATTCTTCATTCTTGGTTATCTTTGACGTATTTCTATTATTTTTCTCAGTACAATTAAAATATGATTAGCTTATATTCTTATTTTTCCTCTTCCTGGTTCTCTTGTTGATCTATGATTGAAGGGGGCATTGTGAAGAACACACTTCGACCTCCTATTCCAGAATATTGTGATCCCGAGTGGAAAAAGTTAATGGAGCAGTGCTGGTCACCTGATCCTGAATCCCGACCATCATTCACTGTTATAACAAACAGGCTAAGATCTATGTCTATGGCGCTCCAGATAAAGGGACACAATAATCAAGCAAAACTAAAGCCAAACTTAACTGCATAAACTATGCTGCTTATACATGCAGCTGCCCTCATTCTTAAAGTTGCTGAGAATTTCTGGTGCTCTGTACAGAAGGCGGAGGATTGAGCACTAGGAGAGTTTGTTGTTGGAGGCTTATTGTGTTCCCTTCCCCTACCTTTTTCAATACAAAAGTATCCATTTGTTTATTCTTTCTGTAACTAGGAAAGGTTAAAGAAAAGTCCAGGTCATGATAGTGAGCGATTTCAATTCTGATTAGTTTACTATGATGGTTTTTGCTGGGGAAAAAATGTTTGTTTGCGTATACACACACAAAGAAAGAGCATAAGCTTCTAGTTGTCATTCAGTTACCTGCATCATATATGTTTCCTTGTTGGCATTTTTATTGTAGATTTAGAACAGATTCATCCTTTCCCAACTGAATACATGTAAAGACATATCTAGAGTTTTGTGTTCTTGCTTATTGCTCGACACTGAGAATTTTCAAAAATGCAAACCAAAAAGCCATTTAGGTTTTTGGGCATCAGACGTTGAGAAAATCAGTTACTTCTGGTGATCAGATTACCTTCTCAAGTTACCATTTTGGCTCATTCTGAAACTTTGCATTATCAAAGTGGAATGTTTATTTTGAAAACCTTTCGATGATCGAAAGTATACTTAACCCCCCTAACTTCAGTTTTGTGATTTTTGAAACAAAACTTGTTACAAATACTACCATTTCTACACTTGTTTGCTTAAAGAATTGATATTTTGGACAGTGCTACCAAACACACGTTAAGGCAACAAATCCATGAGAGAAGAACTAAAATGGAAAGTGCACCCCTCTTTACACCGCTGGGCTTGTTGCTTTGTCCCTTCAAGGCTTCAAGTCTAAAAAGGACATTATTTATATGTACATTCACGGTTGTTTCACGACCTTGACTTTTTGTTGACTGTTGAATACTTTAATACCAAGCCATTCGGTAAATGCCCGACAATCTTCTACCAAAATAGAATTTGAACAAACACTCACAAAGTCGATTCTGCGAAGACTACGATGGGAAAGAGAGAACAAACTAAACCAAAAGTACTGACTTTGACTGCCAAGTGTTTGTTAAAATGTCCCATCAATGCAACTTCCATATCTATTTCTCTACGCACCCACATTCCCATTGTAGGCACTACAATGATCAGAGAGACAACTCTTTCGTTTCCTTTGTGAGCACTCACCGAGAGGCCCAAACCCGATATTTTTAAAAAATATAAATGATACCCCAAATACATTTAGGCCTAATTGAGAAAAAATTAATCAATAATTATCAACCCATTTCAAATCTCTTTATTATTAGGTTTTTTATTATTAGAGTAAGCGTAGATTTATCCATAATTATTTGAAGGATGTATTGAAATAAACAATGAAATACACATTTTCACTAAAGGATTTATTGATGAATGCCCATTATTATTATTATTATTATTTTAAAAAGTAGGGCTCATTATGTTGGAAAAAAAATATATCAGGAAGTAAGAATGGATTGGAAGTGGCTGAACCCTTCGAACAGTAAGACGACTTTGAGAAATCTATCTCTCAAACAAATATTGCCTCCCTATATAACAATAGGATTCACGGCAATTTTGATTTCAGGATACAATACTGTTCGGTAATATGTGCAGTTTGCTATGCCTGCCTGAACACATTCAAGAAAGAAGAGAAGAAGAGAGAAAAATCATATATATCAGAGAGGGTTGAATGTTCTATTTATAAAGCATGTATGAACAGGCATGTCTGTTTCTCACGAACAGACACATCCACTAACTACTAGGAAGTTGGAACTGCCAAAATGAAATCACTAGTCCCTTGGAATGCATTATTTGAAATTATTCAAACACATTATAGAGAGTTCGTTCGGCACATCTTAAGATTATGTACGTCATTAAATTTTGGGTACTCTAAACGTATTGCATGAAGTAAAAAGATAATAAAAAATATAGTATGCAAATAGGTTATAAGTTGAAAGCGATTAAAGGAGAAAAATGAATAACTATTATTAGGGGTGTTAAACGATCGATTTAGGTCATTTTTTTGACATATATTGGTGAAACTATTTAGTTGATTTTTGATCCATTTTGATTTTTTATTTAAAATCGATCAAATAGTTGGATTTTGATTTCATCCATTTTTTTCACACTCTCACCTATTTTAGGTTAGTTATTGGACATGCTGTCAATTGTCCACATTATATTATAATAAGAAGTCCAAAAACAGCAGCGGCAATTTCAACGTGAAAAAAAAAAACCACCGTGAAAAACGAGGGCGCGTCAGAAGTGTCAACGCACCACTCACACCAACCATACTCTGGTCTATTATTGACAGTAACGCTTTTGTGCACATATATACGAGCGCACCAACGACTGATCCGGATTTTTAACTCAAAATGGAGAAAGCACTCGGCAGGCAGAGAGTTCTGATCCAACATTTGCAACCCACTTCGCAAACCCACGAATCTACCGCTCTCTCTGTGAGTTTCGATTGGTTTGGTTTACTTATCTTTCATTTTTTTAGAGGATGAATTGGATTGAGAGTTTAAGAAAATGAATTTGTAACCGGGTTTGGTTATTCAGGCTTCAACTTGTGCTGGATATCCGCGGAGAGCTGCTTTTGATGATGATGTGGTTATTGTTGCGTAAGTTCCCGTTGAAGTAGAATTTTATCTGAGTCGTTGGGCCTGTATTTGTGTGCATTTGTTGAAGTTTGTGTTGAATTTTTAAAATGTCAAATAGGGCATATCGTACTGCGTTTTGCAAATCCAAGCGTGGGGGTTTCAAGGATACTCCTCCCGAGGATCTACTTAGTCCTGTTTTGAAGGTTAGATTATTGACTTGTTTGCTATCATGATTTGCTTGGCCTGGAATTTTGGAGATTTTTATGTTCTAATGTCATCATTTTAATTTGTAGGCATTAATAGAGAGAACAAATTTGAACCCAAGTGAAGTAGGGGATATAGTTGTTGGTACAGTACTAGCTCCTGGATCACAAAGAGCAACCGAGTGCAGGATGGCAGCGTTCTATGCTGGTTTCCCAGGTACATATCTATTGGATGTGCAACTTCTGCATGATTGATTGGAGACAAAAAAAAAAATCTTGAACAAGAAATTTGAGAATATTTTAGTTTTCATTCGTTTTGTTTTTCTTTCCCAATTTGAGTTGATTTTACAATGAAAATATTGATATGTTTCAACCAGAAACTGTACCTATAAGGACGGTCAACAGGCAATGCTCATCTGGTCTCCAAGCAGTTGCTGATGTGGCTGCTTGCATAAAAGCAGGTTTTTACGACATTGGTAAGTGGTGATCCTAGCTTATGATATTAGCTTGGGGGATCTCCATTTTGCCTTTAACCTTCTTCGATACAGGTATCGGGGCTGGATTGGAGTGTATGACAATCGATCAAGTTCTTGGTGTTCAGAAAGTTAATCCAAAAGTAAAATCAATATCCTTTATTTTTTTATTACAATTTTGAAGAAGTAAGATTTAGTTCTGTATGTCATATAAATCTTGGTTATGCTTGATAGGTACATGACTTTGTGCAAGCAAGAGATTGTCTTCTTCCTATGGGCATTACGTCTGAAAATGTTGCACAACGTTATGGAGTGACAAGGGAAGAGCAAGACCATGCGGCTGTGAGTTCCATTGAACTCTTAGTGTGTAATTAATAATTATGTCTTGATTACAGGCTTATTTTCTAGCTTTAATAACTTTGATCGGGAAATGTAGGTTGAGTCTCATAAACGTGCCGCCTCTGCCGCATCATCGGGTAAATTCAGAGATGAAATCATCCCGGTTCCTACTAAGGTAAATCAAATCTTGAATTTCCTTTATGCATACATATAATGAGTTCTGTATTCTTTAACTGATGATTGTTTTGCAAAGATCGTGGACCCAAAAACTGGTGAAGAAAGCCCCATTACAGTACTAGTTGATGATGGAATTCGGCCAAACACAAACTTGAAGGATCTGGCAAAGCTGAAGCCTGCATTCAAGAAGGATGGTTCTACCACTGCTGGTATTTAATAATGCCTTACTACAGAAATTTCAACTTACGATCTTCGTTGGTAAAATAATGCATCTTGGATTGTAACTTGATTAATGCACATGTTAGGTAATGCTAGCCAGATAAGTGATGGTGCTGGAGCTGTCCTCCTAATGAGAAGAAGTTTGGCTATGCGAAAGGGGCTTCCTATTCTTGGTGTGTTCAGGTATATCATTGACAGTGCGGCTTTTTGACACTCTTATATTTTATTAGAAGCCTTCAATATATGGACTAGGCTTATTAGTTGCTATTCCAATTAGAGCTTATTGAAATGCAGGCATCAGTAGAGGCCCTAACTCGGGCACTCTTTGTGCCTGCTAAAATTTTGGGAAAGAAAATTCCCTTACAAATAAGAATACAGAATTGGCAGGGGTGAAATAATCTCTGAAATCATTCAGAAAAGTTTCTGAAAACAACTTGCAATCGTGTTTACATGGCCTCAGAAGTATACTATATTATTATTATGGAACAACTTGCGTCACAAGATTACAATGGCGGGCATTTTAATTTTGAGCATGTGGTGAGAGATCTTTTCTTATTAATTAAAAATTTTGAATAAGCAAACAACAGTTGCATTGAAGAATTTCTTAATCTAATCATGCAATGATTGTTGCGTAAAGCTTGATAGTTGGAAAATTAAAAACAATGAGATGCACTACGGATTACAGAAATGGTACTTCTTAAATTTATGTGAGAATGTAGCTTTTGATCGTAGTGAATGAAGAAGTAAAATTCACTTGATGTATTCTCACTAATTGCTCACACGGATTCATGTAGACTAACATCATTTGATGATGACTTAAAGAGAGAAGTTTTCCAAATTCAGGAATGTTACAATGCCTTTGATTTTTTCCAGGAGTTTTGCTGCTGTTGGTGTAGATCCTGCTGTGATGGGCGTAGGTCCTGCAGCTGCAATTCCAGTTGCAGTGAAGGCTGCTGGTTTGGAGCTTGATGATATTGATATTTATGAAATCAATGAGGTGGGAAGTAGTGTTATTGCTGTAAACTTGTGATTTGTAAGAGAGTTTAAATGATTTTGACCTAGTCAATCTATTGTTGTCCAACTAGGCATTTGCATCTCAGTTTGTCTATTGTTGTAAGAAGCTGGAGCTTAATCCTGAAAATGTGAATGTAAATGGAGGTGCAATTGCTCTTGGGCATCCTTTGGGTGCTACAGGTACGTTATTTTTATTTTTACTCCTCATTGAAAGCCCTAATGTTGTAAGTAACTTCTCACATAAGAGGTTGTTGATAAGTTTGCATGCTCATTTGCAAATAGTTACATGTCCAAGGCACAAGATTTAGAATCAGCAACCGAAAGTATCTGTTTTCAGAAGCTTTCCTATATCTTTGTATATGCCGATTATAATCTCAGGCTTACGGTTTTCTTTGTGGTAGGTGCCCGCTGTGTTGCAACAATTTTGAATGAGATGAAGCGTCGTGGAAAGGACTGTCGCTTTGGAGTAATCTCTATGTGCATAGGTATCTCACTCTCTCTCTCTCTCATCTTATGCACGACTGCTAAATTAATTTTGATGTGGCAAGATTACTGTTGTTGAGCCTGTGCAAGACCATGTTAACATTTTAAAAAGCACGAATCAATTGTGATTTTAAATACTTAATTGAACCTTGCTTATCATGGATCAAATATGTTCATGGAACACTATGGAAGTGCAGCACTTGAGCTCAACAGACTGCACCACAGGTTGTGTAGGAGCTCAGGTCATATGTACAAATAGTCTGCTAACTCAGAGGACGCATGGTCTTTAATTTACTTGGGATTGATTAATTTAGCAGCATAAATCACTTGCCTTTTCAACTGTGAGGAGTGAGTTGCTTTATGAGGGCACCGGCGGTAGTGGACAAACAAAATACACGGAGGTGGTTAGATCGTTAAGATTCAGTATTCTGCTCTTGGCATATATTTGCATTTTCAAGGGAGAATGGAGTTAAATGGTTAAATATGGTCTGGCCCTGAAAAATCCCTCTTTTTTTTCTTTCTTTCATATCTTTTCCCCCAAAAAACTAATCTGGACCTTTTTTATATTATGGTATAATTTATTGGTATATTACTTTACTTATGAATGTGCGGAGATTTAGCTTTGGACCATTTTGCTTTTGAATAGGCTCATTGCTAAAAATGTTGATGTCAAACTAACAACATTTACTGAGAATCATAATAGTTGTGTCCATTGCTGAATCTTGTGACAATATCGAAATCGTAAGAAGCGTAAAATTACGGAACCTCAAGATACTGTACCTTTTACTTTCAAGTAGGACATGTTACTTTGAGAGTTTTGATGTCTAACATACCATGGTAAAAAAAGAAGAAGGGTAAACAATTTATGTGCACCAGACTCCAGTAATTGTGGAGAGATTGTTTTATAAATTGAACTTGTGACCCCTATGTTATATCCTTTCAACTCTACCAATTACATATTCGCCTGTAAATTTTGATTTGTTATTTATGCTTCTTTCTGTATCCTTGAGTTTTACACATATGAATCAATTTACTTTTGAATGGTACAATTCTTTGAAAAAGATGTCTGGCTCACATTATTGGTAATGATGGAAAGAAAACTTTAATGTTGCTGCAGGCTCGGGTATGGGAGCTGCTGCTGTTTTTGAAAGAGGGGACTGCGTTGATGTTCTGAGCAATGCTCGGTAGATGCAATGTGTTTCTTGTGGCCATTCGCCTTTAGTTCATTAGAGTAACCATCTCTTGACAGCTGAGAGCTGGAATTAAAATGTGTCTTTTCTTTTGCTTGCTAAGAGATTGCTTCAGAATGTTATTTATATTCTCAACAACATGAACTCGTATTGCATTTGAACGTTTCAAAGTTTTAGTGCAATTTTAATAGCAAGTCTTCGCAAAATGCTTATTTGGATGCAACATAGAAGGAGAGATCCAATGGCTCAATTGAGCAATTGTGCTATCTTGGAGATCACCGGCACGGTTATGGAATTGGCCCTGCAAACCCTTGCAGTGTTGTTTCAGTAGGAAATCAAAATTGGGTAGAATGAATGTAACAATTTCAGTTAAAACCAGTTAATTTCTTTGCTGGCATGACACCGCAGATACATAGGAGGATAGAACCACTATGTAATTTGGGGAAAGAGATTTCTCACTACCTGACTATTAATAGATTTATTGTTGTTGTGATCAAAAGAAGGAGATATAAAAAAGAATACTTAGTAACAATAAATAACAAGTTTTTGCCAATAATAAGGGAGGGGAGACATGTACAACATAGATTACTTGTTAAGTTAGTAGCTTCCCAACCAAAAACACAGCAGCATTACAGATTAGCTTCTCCAATTTCAGCATCATCTCCAAGCCCAATTTGTCCCCAAACATCATACAAATGGGAGAAAACATTTTGATTTAATTGTGCAGCATCAAATAGACTCAGAAGAGGAATTGGAGAAGACAAAGGGCAGGAAGAAATGGCAATGGGATTAATTGATCATGGTGATGGAACATATACTTTTGGCGATTATACGCTAAGTAACAAGACACCTGGTGGTTTCACGGCATGTTATACGGATAACAATGCAATCGGAGACGATGGTTTTTGGAAGAGTAGTTTTAATCCTATGGTTATCTCTGTCCCAGTGTTCACAACACAAATATGTATCATTATAGCTATCAATCGGCTGCTCAACCTCATCCTGAGGTATCTTCATCAACCTCGTTTTGTCTGCGAGATGCTGGTAAGTCATGTAGTTATATCTTCTTCTCCTCCTCCGTCCAAATTTTTTTTTCCCCAGTTCTAGGCTTGTAAGGCTGTATATGTTCACCAAATTTATCCTTCAATACGTTCATCAATGATGTGCAGAGTGGCATCGCAGTAAGTCCACCTATCTTGGGCATTACAGGTCTCAGTAATCTTGTCAATCCCATTAAGGGAAATATGATATTAGAGACAATGGGAAACTTTGCGCTGGTCTTCTACGTGTTCCTGGTGGGGTTGGAGATGGACATTACCTCAATCAAGGGCATTCAGAAGAAGGCGGTGAGAATTGCCATGGCTGGTGTTCTGCCTCCTTTGTTCATTGGGTTTGGTTTGTTTTATTTGATGCAGAAAGATCACTTAGATATGATCGAAACAAGCAGGGAAAGAGTAGCAGCAATGATTGATGCCATAAGGGGTGCCTTGTTCTTTGGAATGTCCCTCTCAGTGACTAGCTTCCCTGATCTTGCTCGAGTGCTTTCCGACCTCAAAATTCTACACACTGACGTTGGAAGACTGGCCCTGTCTGCTGGACGCGTCAACGACCTGTCTTCATGGGCTCTTTTTGTCCTTGTACTAACAATAGTCAATGGGAAAGACAAGTACTACATCATCCTCTTCACCTTGATTTTCTTGATCTTCGGTTGGTATGGGCTGCGCCCAGTAATCTCCTGGTTGATCCGCCGCACTTCAAAAGATGGTAAATTTAGCGACCTCCATTTCTACTTCATTATCACTGGGGTCTTGGTGTGTGCATTAATCACAGATGCACTCGGCTCCCAATCCTTAGTAGGAGCTTTAATGTTTGGAATCATCATGCCAAATGAGGCGCTCAGGTTGCAAATCCTAAATAGGTTTGAAAATTTTGTTTCTTTGATCTTGATGCCAGCCTTCTTCATGACTAGTGGTATCCGGACGGACCTGGCTTTTAACTTCTTCTTCAAAGACCTCAATCAGATATTGGTCGCTGTTATTGTCATTGCCATGGCTTCCATTGCCAAATTTATAAGCACTTTCCTTGTCTCCTACTACGACCGCATGCCAGCTCGTGATGCCATGGCTATTGGACTTCTTATCAGCACCAAAGGAGTGGTATCTTTGATTATTATCAATGCCGGACGGAACCTTCAGGTATATACATCTTCATCATCATTGAGTTCTTTGTGTTCCAAATATTTTTCTCACTAATTTATTCATTGGCATTGCAGAGATTGACAATTGAAGAATTTACTACAATGGCAATTGCCATACTCATAATGACAGGAGCAGTAAAGCCAATCATGCTTACCTTTTATAATTCCTCCAAGCGTTTGAAGCAAAATAATAACAGGACAGTGGAGGGGAGTATTCCAGATTCCGAACTCCGAATTCTGGCGTGCGTCCATTCGAACCGCAATGTCACAGGGATAATTAACCTTCTTGACGCTTGTAACCCGACCAAGAAATCCCCAATTTGTGTCTTCGCAGCGCACCTGCTCGAACTTACGTCCCGTGCTGTGGCCAGGCTGATCGTCCACGACACAGACAAAAATGTAGGCCAATTCGGCCATGAGAAGGAAGGTGGAGAGTCTGAACAAATCATCAGTGCCTTCAAAACCTATAAATCCAATAACGAAGGAGCTGTTTTCGTTCAACCATTAACAGTTGTGTCTCCTTTCACAACCATCCACGAAGACATTTGTGGCCTTGCGGAGGACAAGGGCGTCAGACTCATTCTGGTTCCCTTTCACAAATTGGCTTCCACAGACGGTCTATTACAGGAAGAAAACAGCAGTATCAGATCCATCAATCAAAACCTACTCGTCACAGCGCGATGTTCAATCGGGATACTCGTGGATCGCGGATTCGGATCTGCTATGCGGAGTGAATCAGTCCGCCGCGGATCGCCGCATCGCCGCATCGCCATGATCTTCATCGGTGGACCAGACGACCGGGAAGCATTAGCGTATGCATGGAGAATGGCGGGATATCAGTGCACAGAACTTGTAGTCGTACGATTTGTTCCAACCAAAGATACTGCAGCTCCACCAACCAAAGATGAAGTAACTGTACAAGACATGAAGAAATTAGATGATGATTACATAAACGAGTTCAGGTTTCGGACGATGAACAAATCGAATATAAAATACGTTGAAAGACAATCGAATTCAGGGGAAGAAACAGCGACAACATTGAGAACAATGTTTGACGACTGCGAAATGTACATTGTAGGGCGAGGAGAAAGATCGGCGTCTCCATTGACGTCGGGGCTATCAGATTGGAGTGACTGTGCGGAGTTGGGACCGATCGGCGATACTATAGTGTCGTTCGCAGAGCTATCAACAGTTCTTGTCATCCAACAACGTGCTCCTCCGGTTGATAAGAATTCTTGGCGTTTTGGAGACCGCTTCACTTGAAAGTTGAAATTTAAGGCAGTTTTTTTTTTCTCTCTCATTTTTTCTGTGGATTCTCTCAAAACTTCCTGTATTCATTCTACAAAGAAGAAATTTTTTTCCTGGTTTTCAGCATTAGTAAATAAATTTAATTGGATCCATCTACTATAGTAGTATTCACTAGATAGCGTATATAACTAATCAACAAGTAATGATTTGGAATGAACAACTTTTTTAGAGGTCGTGAATTTAATTCTTATCAAGGCATATATCTATTTAAAATATATATATATTGTATGACAATATTTTTTTTATTTGCGTTGAAGTGTCTGGTGAAAATATCAACTTATTACTATCAATATTACATTCATATTAATCCTAGGCATATGGACGACATGTCATTGTATTTTAATTATAACTACGGGTCCGTTTGGAAGACAATTTGGATTTTAACATATATTTTAGCTTATATGCTGGTAGCGTATATGCTGTTTAAGATGCTGACATTTATGCTGTTTCAAATGCTGTGGATGTTTGGTTCAATTTTTCTGATAACATAAATGTTATTTCAAATGCTGTGGCTAATTACATACAGGGGTATTAGCAGAAATTCAAAAACAATGAGATTAATATATTTATAAAATAATTTATAAATTTTTTATACTAACATTTTAATAATATTAACATTTTTTAAAAATAACAAAACATAAATATAATAATAAATATTTACATTTTGTCTAACATTTTAATTTTTTTAATAATATTAATGTAAATATAATAATAAATATTCACATTTTAATAACTAACATTTTATCATTTTTAATAATATTAATATTTTTTACAATATTTTAATACAATAAAAATATTACATTTGCATTTTGGCCATTAATCAAAAGTTGTTGGGGCATTACGGACATTTCCATAAGTGAAATTGTAAATTGCTTCTCAAATGCTCCAAATTTTAGCATTTCAAAATTGAGCACTCTATGCTCAATTATATGCTAAATTGGAATTGCCGTTTGGTACCAATTAATTTTGTATGTAGCATATATGTTATTTGTAGCATATATGCTACCAGAAAAGCTCCTTCCAAACGGCACCTACATCTATTTATAGTGTATGACAGTTTTCTTTTTTGCTTGCGTTGAAGTGGCCGGCAGAAATACCAACTCATCATTATCAAGGTTAAATTCGTGTTAATCCTAAGCACATGAGCGACATGTCATTGCATTTTAATTTTTTAGATAATTTATTCTTAATTATAAGCATGTGAGTACTTGCCATGACATTTGAATTCCATATTTAATTTTTTCTTAATCTGACACGAGTGAGTCACATCCCATTACATTTAATTTGACAGTAAATTATTTGTGTACTAAGGTTATTCCTAAAAACTAATTTGGGGCAGCCCACCAAATTTTTCGACCGAATCAAAGAGGTATGATTTTAGTAGTAGTCTCCCTAACCATCATTTTCTGGGGTCTTTCGTCCTTGATTTATCCAATATACATCCAATAGTGAATGCAAATTTCCATTAGTGTTTAAACCTCCCTATGAGTGAATCCATAATGGATTTTTTTTTCCCCTTCTATTTTGGATGTAAAACCTACCACATATGCTAAGAATCTCTGCTATACCAAGTAGAGCTGGGCATGAGTCAGTTTTATTGGTCAACCAACTCAATATCGGTAAAATATTATCGATCCGATAATCGACCCACAAAGTCGGCCGATAATACCAACTAACCCATACATATTAATAGCAATTGGATACAGATGAGGTAGAGATGGAAGTAAACTCCAGTCACCAGACTCAAGCGTACATAAAAGTTTCAGCAACATACATGATAAGTTGAGCTAAAGCATATGATCACAAATGTTTAAGTGCCTAAATTCTGAACTTAAGTACTTAATTCCGAAATCTTATTGCCTAAACACTAAATTCTAAGCCGTAATATGTCATTTTCAACAAAAATAAAATAAAATAAAATGATTATTTAACATAATTTTGGGAGTGGAATTGTAGTCAATTCTAGCCTTAGGAATTGTAGCCCCATCTCAAAAGAGACGCAGTCAAAAATTTTGCCAGAAACATACTTTATAAATTGCTTGAAAATTATGTTCCGTATAATTATCATTATTATAATTTATATAAGCATGGTGTTGTTTAGCTCTTTTTTTATTTCCAGGTTTCCACTAATGTGTGATCAATCTTTTCAGATTTTTCAGTTTCCTTTTGAAATTTTGCATTCTTCTCTAAGGGAACAAAAATCATATAATCAAGGAAATATTCATAAAATTAGAATTTCCAACTCTAGATATAACAGTCAAAATGGGAATTGGAGCCAATCCATAAATAAATATAAATATTCAAGAAGTGTTGAAAAATTATTTCTCAAGTTGGATCCCTAAAATTGGGTACCTAAGAAAAGACTCAAGAAAGATTCAGGACAAACCACAATCTCACATTCTTACAATAATATTTGGCTTGGTTGTCAGAACCCCACAAAAATAGAGCAGATGATCAAAGGAAGATATTAAAAGGATATAGAACAAAAAACTCGTTTTTTCCCAATAATAGGGAAGAAAGTGACAGCATACCTTGTACGGTGGGAAGCTGATGTGTCTCCTGATTTGCCTTCGTTAATTAAGCTTGGTTTCTTTCCCATGTCAAAAAGCAGTAGCAGAAACATCAGTTTGCCCCATATTCATGATCATCTCCAAGTGCATTTTCTTCCCTTGCAACAAAAACAAAAGAAACATTGTGTTTATTTGATTTGATTGCGCGAAATCAGAGATCCGGCCGCCCTGGAAATCTGAGAAGGAGAAGGCAAGTCAGAGAAATGGTATCACCATACATAGATAATGGAAATTCGGTTCAATATGGAAACTACACAATATATAACTTTAAAGGGGGTCGTTCCTTTACCGTATGCTATACGGATAATGATGTTTCCCACGAAAATGCTTTCTGGAAAAACATAAATCCTTTGGCTACTTCTCTCCCATTTTTTATCACACAGATATGCATCATGATGATTTTAAATCGCATCTTCACACTCATCCTCAAGCCTCTTCACCAGCCTCGTTTCGTCTGCCAGATGCTAGTAAGTAAAACAATATTCATAGCTTGGCTTGTATTAATGTATGATACAGTAATTATCAAATACCTGGTTCTTTAACTGAATTCGTCGATTTTATGCAGAGCGGCATTGCTGTTGGTCCAAATGGACTGGGGCTCTTCCCAGCCATAAGTGACCTTGTGAATCCCTTTAAGAGCAATCAGATGTTGGAGACAATGGGAAACTTTGGGTTGGTCATATATGTGTTCCTAGTGGGATTGGAGATGGACATTACCACAATCAAGGGAATTCAGAAGAAGGTCATGAGCATTGCCATCGCTGGGGTTCTGCCTCCACTGTTAATTGGATTTGTATTGTACTTTTTATTCAAGGATCATCAAGACTTGAAATATATAAGTGGTGGCTTTTTCTGGGGAATGTCCCTCTCCGTAACCAGCTTCCCTGACCTTGCTCGAGTCCTTTCCGACCTCAAAATCCTCCACACCGACATGGGAAGGATGGCCTTATCTGCTGGACTTGTTAATGATTTGTCTCCGTGGGCACTTCTTGGTCTTGTTGTAACAGTGATTAATCTGGAAGAAAGATATTATTTCGCCCCCCTCACCTTGATTTTTTTAATCTTCTGTTGGTATGGGGTGCGTCCAGCAATCTCCTGGTTGATTCACCACACCTCAAAAGATGGCCAATTAACTGACCTCCATTTCTATTTTATTCTCTCGGGGGTCATGGTATGTGGATTCATCACAGACGCAATCGGTTCTCAATCCTTAATTGGAGCTTTAATGTTCGGACTCATCATGCCAAATGGGGAGCTTGGGTTGAAATTCAGGGACAAGTTCGAATACTTCGTGTCTGAGATCATGATGCCTGCTTTCTTCATGACCAGTGGTCTCCGGATAGACATGTTCTACGTATTCGAGTTCAAGCTTGCTGCAGTAAAGAAAAATTTGGTAGCAATCATCATAATTGTCTTGGCTTCCACTGCCAAATTTATAAGCACTTCCATTGTCTCCTTCTGCTACCGTATGCCGGCTCATGATGCTATGGCTCTCGGGCTTCTTATCAGCACCAAAGGAGTGTTGTCCTTGATTATTATCAATGTCGGGCGAAACCTTCAGGTAGATACATCCCTTCCTTCATCTTCATCAAATCCTTTAGCATTCCATTAAGTTTCTCATTTGGTTGATTCATTGACATGCAGTGCCTAGACAATAGAGAATTTACTGTCATGGCATATGCTATGATCTTAATGACGGCTGTGGTGAAGCCAATCATGCTTTTGATTTATAAGTCCTTCATGCGCTTGAAGCAACACAAAAACAGAAGCATGGAGACAAGTAAACCAGATTCTGACCTTCGAATTCTCTCTTGTGTTCATTCAATCCACAACCTCTCGGGCATAATTAAACTCCTTGAAATTTCAAACCCAACAAAGCAATCCCCAATTTGCGTCTTTGCAGTATATCTTCTAGAACTGGTAGGACGTGCTTCGGCAATGCTGATCATCCATGACACGGGCAAGCCTGTAGGACTATTAGGCCGTGAGAGAGCAGAGTCCGAGCAAATCATCAGTGCATTCGAAAACTACGAATCCACTTACGAAGAAGCAGTCACTGTTCAACCACTTACAGTCGTCTCTCCTTACAGCAGTATGCACGAAGACATATGCGCCCTTGCAGAGGACAAGCAGGTCACACTGGTTCTGGTTCCATTTCACAAACTGCCTAAAGCAGACGGTGTATTGCAGGACGAAAACAACACTATCAGAAACATCAATCAAAACCTGCTAACCAAAGCCCCATGTTCAATTGGGATACTCGTAGATCGCGGGTCCGGACCAGCAATCCAGAAGGAATCAGATCAGTGTGCAATACCAGAGCGTCATATCGCCATGATCTTCATAGGTGGACCAGACGACCGAGAGGCATTAGCTTACGCGCGGAGGATGTCTGGTTACCCGAGATTGAACTTGGTGGTGTTGCGATTTGTTCCAAGCAAAGATATAACAGACATAAGAACAAACAATTGGAAGGCATTGACGGGATCTACACAAGTCGACGACGATTACATCAATGAATTCAGATTCAGAACAATGAGCAATGAGAAGATAACATACGTAGAGAGAGTATCGAATTCCGGGGAAGAAACGGTGACTATCATAAGAACAATGTTCTACGACTTCGACATGTACATAGTTGGGCGAGGGGAAGGATTGGTCTCTCCAATAACGTCGGGGCTATCGGAGTGGAGTGACTGTCCGGAGTTGGGACCAATAGGTGACATCATAGTCTCGTCTGGGTTCGCACCGCAAGCAACAGTTCTTGTGATCCAACAAAGTGTCCCTGCCGCAGCTAAAAGTTATGGGCCTGGGCCTATGACTTGGCGTTTGGGAAATCAGTTTAGTTGAAGGTGTTTTGGGCCTGGGCCTATATATTGGCGCTTGAGGAATCAATTGTTTACATGAAGCGAGAGAACACAATTGAACATGTGTGAATTATTTATAATTGGTGATATATATATATCTCAGGCTTAAACATCTCATTCTATTGTAACGTTGTCTCATTCCATTGTAACATCGTAATTTTACAACGAAATATGATATTTCATTGTAAGTGTACAATGAAATATGATGTTATAATGAAATATTACAGTAGAATATGATAATCCATTGTAATTGTACAATGGAATATCATATATATTTCATTCTAAATTTACAATGGAATACGATATTACAATGAAATGAACTATATGCGATGTTTAGGGCTGTGATGTTTAACATTTTTTTATTTATTGTATGTTTCCTATCGAAATTGTTAATCTGTATTTGGTAGAAAGCTCAGTACGCAAAGGAATATTAGCTGCTTTGCTCTGGGTAATTAGCTTCAAAGAAAAGTATGCAGATTTGGGACTTAATTTGAGAGGTTTCTTGTGCTACAACTAGGGCTGGATACAATTAAAGCCCACGCTCAAATTAAAAAAATAAATACTAAGTATACTCAAACCTCGATATAAGCCCATTTATACTCCATATAAACTCTTTTATATCCAAAATAAGCCCACTTATCACAAAGTAAATCCTAACTAACTCTTCATAGTTCACACCCTCTATTGGGCTCTCTCTCTATTGTGATTCTGCGAACCCATCAACCAAACCCTCCTCAAATCATTTCTAGATCCACCCCTGATTACAGCTGATGGTACATGATACTACAGTCTACATATGGAGTGAATTATACTGGAGGCCTCATGAAGACTTGAATATTCAACAACACCGTTCCCAATCGCTCCTCCAAATTGCAAATTCCTGAACTGGGCCCATGAAATCTTGGCCCATTTTTGCTTGAAGACAATAATAACCCCAATTCCATCCATAAATTCGGTGGAAAATTTGAGAGAAGGGAGTGCTTGTGGATGTGATCCTCCTTTTACCAACCCGCAAGAGAATTTCGATTCATAGCATGCCTTGGTTTTTCTCCAATGGAAATGCCATTGCCGAACGTAGAGCAGACACCTCCTATTTAAAGCAACAAAAAAAAACCATAATAATTCCCAATTTCCTTTCCCCAAATCCCTTACCTGTTCCCCCTGAGACAAGACCTTCCCAATTTTGTTTAATATTATCTTACTGCACTATCATAATACTAAATTGAGTTTTTCCTAATTACAGGCAAATCCTGTAGGGCGGAACAAGTGAATATAGATAATAGATTGATATTGAAAATTTAGACCACGAGAGGAACGTGGAATGTTTTTCCCTACAAATTTACAAAAGCTATATGCTTTCATTTTCTTAATTTTCCGTGACCAAAGAAATCAGAGGAAATATCATTTGATTTCCAGCGGGTCGGCGTGATAAGATCATGCAGCTGAGAAAGAGATTGCTGAGGCAGCCACACAATTTCATTTTCCAATTCCTATCAAGCTAAGCTGCAAGAGATAAACAACGTTGTCAGGCCATGATATCTTGGATGAAATGAAACGACAGATAAGAGAGCAAAAGAATTCTAGCAGTTAAAGGAGCAAAAAGCCTACAATGTTGTTCTGAGGCTGCTTCCAGTAGAATCCCTGTAGCATCACAGGGAGTACATTGCAGGCCACAAAGACATAAATCATCATAGCATGCTTTCCCATCCACTCCAACACTACTGTTATGCGCCTAAATCCAGAAACATCAACCTGCGGACAGGAATCCCATGAACACTTGTTAAATGTCATAAGCTCATGCTGCTAGATAATAATGTCACGGTAAAAAGAGACGACCCAAACAGTCAAAACTCGAAAGTCATTTCTCGAAGACTAGGTGTCTAACCATCACATAAATTGCTGTAAAAAGAAGGCCAGCAGCGCCACCAGTCACACACATGTAGCTGAATGTGTAAAGAGCCTTGTTTATATGCATCCCTGCAACAAAAAGCCAGATTAAGTTAAGGAAAAGGAACAGAAAAACTATTGCTTAAATCCTTGTGTGATATTAAAAGGAAAGTACATACCACAGAAGTCCAAACCAAAGCCCAGGACTACAAGACATGATGATATGATCGTCCAGTGGAGGATTCTATCCCAGTGATCCTGCAAGAGCCAAGGTGAATGAGTTTATCCTAAGATGGGGTTTAGATGGAAAAATATCTGTGAAGTGGAAATCTCGTCACCTTAAAATGGACTATGATGTGGCCATAGTGCAAACCGAGCAAGCAAGTGATAATGGCCATCACTGAACTACAACCACCGTAAAGTGTTAACTTCAATATACATGTACATATATTATTATTTAATAAAATTAAAACAAAAGGACTCCTCATGATATGACAGTGTTATTATAATTTATCTTATTTTCCTACATGATGATGATATGAAAGTGTTCTTTATATGTACATGCGGAATTTATCTAACTTTCATAGTTCCTTATGCATATTTGAGGGATGATCTTGTGAAGAAGAAGAAGAAGAAGAAAGAAATTGTAAACAAACCTCAGAATTCCTTCAGGGTCAAAAGGGGCTTGACACCATGAAGGAGCATCAGGAGGGAATGGGCCATAATCTGGGGAATTAACGCTGCATTGCTGTGAGGAACACAAATTACGAGAAGGACAGTAGAAATGCCAAAATGAAAAAGAAAACCAGCATGCAAAACAAAAATACCTTGGTTCGTGCGTAGATTGGTTTCATATATAGATGTTGAATGCCCAATACTTTACGATCAATCATTCCAACAGCATTACAAGCTGGTCCAGTGTCGCCCCTTGTTCCACACTTGACCTGTAAGTGAAAGAGAACGAAAAGAAGAAATTAGGCAACTAGTTAAAAAATAGACCCAACTCGGAAATCCTTGAAACTGTCAAAACTTCTCTAAGGAGTGAAACTTACTGAAAATATTTTCGGTGCTGAAGATAAGGCCTCAGATGGAATCTGATATTCCCAATCAGGAACATACAGGCTGTATAACAGTGAGAGATATACGACGGAAAGTACCGAAACCACAACCCTGGCAGAGGGACATAGAGGGGAAACCATTATATTTAGCATAAACTATGATAAGCAAATAAAATTAGAAAGCAACCGAGCAGGCTATTAGGGTAGATTTTTAGTGTTCCACAGGTATGAATGAGGACAGACATAAATTATCATGAAGAAAGACTCACCACTGAAAACAGTACTTCTTCAGCGCCAACAATTTTGTACTAGTATCATCCTCAGCCTTAAGCCAAATCTCACACAATGCTGCCACAATATATGCTAGTGCAATTCTCTGGGGAAAAACACAAACTGTTAAAATTTGCAATAACAAATCCTCTCTTCATAATAGTATAGTAAAGCTCGCAAAGACATAAAGCATGTGAGTAACAACAACTAAACAATAAAATAGACTGACTGTTTTTCATGTTACAGAACAGGAATCCTGATCATACCTGCAATACTCCCATCAGTCTCATTTGCCGAATATCAACTCCATAAGTTAGATTGTTTATGCCATGGAAAAAGCCTCCTGAACAGGACAAATTATACAATCCATTTAGACCATCTAATACGTGCATCATTATAAGAACTTTAAACATGTGTGCTAGTCTTGGATATAGGATAGCTAAGTACTCTTGCAGCTCGAGAGAATAAACACTCTCATTTTGAAGGCTTGCACCAAAAAAATTTAAAAGAACAGAAGAACATATACTTTCTAGAATAGAAGTTAAAGTTATCGTGCAGGACCTTGAAGAACAACGCCTACTAAAAGAAGCTTCAAAGCTCGCAATGTTGCTTTCTTAGTTGCACTGGCCCGGCAAGACAATTTCTGCTTGAAACAAATTTTTAGTTGCGTTTGAGAAGTAATAACTAGCGATGGCATTAGGAAAAAGCATGTTCATACAACAAACATTTTCTGAGGAAAATATACCTTGTACGTAAGTCCGAGAGCAACACCAACAATAAAAAGAAAAAATGGCATGACAAAGTCTGCAAGGGTTAGTCCATTCCATGGTGAATGATTAATAGATGGCACAAGTCCTCCCACATCATCCACTAGTATCATAAGCTAGCATTGAGAATCAGAGACATTCAGAAGGCAAATTAGTTTACCATAACAGAAGACAGAACAAAACAGTTTACTATACATAGAATATAAATCCAGCACAAAAGACAGAACAAAGCACGATGTGGATACAACAGAATTACCATCGCAAAGGGTATAGTAAGGCCGCCTTAGAACGAAGTTGGGGTAAAAAATTTTATTGAACTTTCAATGACTAATAAGTTTATTATGTGGGGCAGCAGAGGTTTTCAAAACAAGGATCATATTCCACTGCAGAACTATTGTCATAGAAGATGAATAGATGATCCAACACTTTGGTGAAAAAGAGAGAGAGGACCACTTAATTTTTACTCCAGGTAAATCCTCCAGTGATTAGATCCTAATTACTTAAATCATTTATGAATTGTTATTAATCAACATTTAGATTAGTGGATGAAACGTAGCTTACATGCTTTTATGGAGAGGTTTCATTCACCTTACATGATTTGTTTACTGGCTCAAATTTAATGCACTCCCATTGAATATCAACAAATAGGTAGGAAAATTCAATGCAGAGCCAGAAAGGCAGAAACCATCTGGTTCTAGTCCTGGTTCTGGGTCTAGTTATGGTTCAGTAAATAGTAAAATACACAGTCTTGGCAAGTTGGCAACTGTTCAGGTGCAGAAGTCCAAACCTAAAAAATGCATTTTGTACTACAATGGACGTAATATAATGACTGTCTGTATCTGAAAACTACAATAACTCCTACAAGATTAGGTCTGAAGTAGTAGCAGAGCCCCTCAATCACACTAGGAGGCACCAAAAGAAGATGACGTGTCACCACTTAAAACAAAACAAAAAACATTTTAAGAATTCTTTAGTCATCAGATTTCTTTAGGGTAAAGCCATGGGCAGTAAGATTACTCAGATCTATGAATTTTAAACAGCAAACAAAAAAATATTTTAGTAATTAAATAAATACACACAAATTTCAGACCCAGGAAGGTTTTTTCCAGAATAATTAAAAAAGAAATTAGGAATGCATGAAATGATATATAAAAAAATTATTGATTATAATAATTTTTAGGAAATAATTATAATCCCAATGGGAGTTTATTTCTTGAAAAGCAAAAACTTCTCAAGAGAAAAAGATAATGACAAACAAACATCAAATGCAGAATTCGGAATGAAAAGTGGGCATTCAAAAAGGACTAGATATAATTACCACAATTGAAATTCCAAATCACGATCATCAAACTCCAGCAATTATCAATTAAACATAATATTTCCTTCAAAAGTAATTCTTTGAAATTTGGACTTATTTTGACTTGGTAAAAAGAACGAAAAAATAAAATAAAAAAACAGAACAAGAATCCAAACCCCAACGATTCAGAAGGAATTGATAGCACTATTGATCAAGAACCATTAAAATAATTTATTAATTTATTTTTATAAAAAAACAAAACAGAACAAACAGAGGAAACCTGAATCAAAAATCGACATTACCGCAACAGTGAGACCTCGAAAGACGTCGAGCGAAACAAGCCGCTGTGGTGGTTGTTGATTGTGACGGTGGTGCTTGGTAGGCGAACGCACCAGCGGATCTTTTTCTTCAACCTCTTTCTTCACATTCACAGTACAAGCATTGCTATTCGATCCACAAGATTGAGAGATCTGAATCGCCGATTCAACATCACCATTGCAGATCCCCATCAACGAACTGCTATTTCTAGAATCAAAATCATCGTCTCCTCCTTTAATAGGCTCATACATACCCATTAATAGATTCTCCAAATCTTTTTTCTTTTTAAATAATTTTTTCTTGGTTTGGGAATGCTCTATCCTATCAATCCTCAAAAAGATAAGAAGAACCCCAACCTCTCACCCTCTCTTTTTCCTCTTCTTTTATTGTTTGTTGTTGTTGTTCTTCAAGCAAGGAGTTGTGCTGTGCTTGAATGGCTTGTGCATTGTGTGTATATATAGCGTGAGAAGGAGAGAGAATCCTTATTCGTTAAAAATATCTTATAAATAAATAAATATAATAAGAGAAAAACCATATAAGGGTAGAAATTAGAATTTCACTATATCTAGAATTCTTTATTAACGATAATAATAATAATTAATAACCGACCGAGGATCTCGCTATTTTTAATATATATTTTTCTTCTTCTAATTCGAGTCTCAAGTGAATGACCAAACTGCCAAGAGTTCTATACGCGTGGACCTTCTCATTAGGCGTTATATTCTCGAGGATAAGAATCTACTGTATAAAATAGCACAGCTAGAGTAATCACAGTGGCAACGTTTTGCTGGGTCAGCGAATTTATACATGGAGTCCCATATCTATTATATAAAAAATTAAATTAGATAACTCATCCATCCACGTGAACGAAACAATTTCTTAATATAGTCGCATCAATAAGTATGGTGTTATATATCTCAAGAATTTGTATTTCAATATCAACTCAAGTTTACATAACATGCTTCGTAAACATATGATATGACAAAATTAAAATTTAAAAAAATATAAAATCTCATTTGAAAAACTCACTCCATACCTTTTTATTTTTATTTTATTAAACAAAATTTCAAAACATTTTATATTTTAAAATATATATTAGATTTTTTTAAAAAAATACATATCTAGAATCAGCAAGTAAAGATCTATCCAACAACATCCATCATCGATAGGTTTTATTCAGTCATTCTTAATTACATTGTTTTTAATTACATTATTTTTTTGTACTAATATGTGGGTTATGTAAATTTTAGTATTTATTTATGAGTACTGATATGAACTCGTGTATCTGATTTTCATGCAGTAATATAAACAATAAGTGTTAAATTATAAGGGAACGCATTCGTTAAAGTCTAACGGACTCGTGTATCGGATTTTCATGTTGTAACCTAAAAGGCTCGGATTCGCTTTTAAAATCATAAATGTCTCAAGTGTTAAATTGTAGGGTCATAACTACTAAACCTAAATGGTTCAGATACCCAACGTAAATTCAATAAAAATGCAGAAAACAACGAATATATATTATACTAATAAAATTTTAGCTCGAATAGCTAGTATACACATCATATATATAAATTACATTATTTTTAAAAACAATGCAACTAAACAAAAAAAACTATCGACAATTGGTCATATTATAAATAATTTTACAAGCTCAGTTCGAATATGTAATTTTTTCGAAATATAACATGTATTTTGAGAAATAAAATGTTTTAAAGTTTCTTTTATGAAAAACTAAAAGAATGTGAAGTAAACGAAGAAAGAGAACTAAATTAATAAATTAACTGATTTTTTAAAAAGTCCAGTTTGGCCCCGCTACATGACATGCAGATTTGGGTTAAATTGAGCTAATAAAAGTTGGGCTATCTAACATTTTTGCATCAACAAAACACAAATTCATATATATATTTTTTCTCAATAAAAGTTAAACATCTATTATTTCATTCATCTATCTATTTTCTAACAAAATTATATCAAAAATTAATATTGGATCCCAAATTTTTTTATAAAAAGTCAAAAGCCACATATTCATCTACATTATCAAAATATATCTTTTAATACCGCCGCATAAACATAACACATCTCTTAATACAATTACATCAATCAAAACACACTTTCTCATACATTATCTCTTCCCATTAAAACATCACCATTATGAGCGCTCTCAAGTCCTTATTGAGACGACTGTTTACTTGCCGTCTACCTCCGTCAGTGAAATGCTGACGTGATATTGATATTATTAAATTCATTGAAATATTCGGGCAAGATATTTTTAGAAAATTGAAAAGATTTTTCTGCTAGTGGCATTGATATTTAATGCTAGCGCAAATAAAGACCTTTTGGTAAAAAGAAACGGTGGAGAGGGCGTTGGACCTTTTGGAAAGCTCAAGTGGTTAACGTTTTTAAAGGAGAGAAAGAAGGGGGGAAGTGATAAGAGAATCCAATCTCTTTTATTAGTAAAGTCAAATGGAAATCAGACAAAGCAGTACACGTTAGTACAGTATGAAAAAGTAGACAACAGCAACAACAAAAGGCCACAGAGACACAAAATGCTTTGCCTGCCTCCTAAACAATATAAGCTTAACGTGTGTATTGTTGATTAGACTTTGGTTTAGTAGTTAACAGAGGACGTTAATTGTTAGTTTGATACAAAGAGAAGGTTATTGCTCTAGTTAGGTATAAATAAAATTAACTGCCTAAAGGGCCTAAGCCAAAGAATGAGTGAAGATAGTACAACAAATTAATTGCTTTATGATTAAGTAAAGTGCATATGACACCGATACTGCACCACTTATCATTGTGGTTGATGACTTGATGCGATTAGTGTTCGATTACACGAGCTTATGAGAACATTGATGAGAATTCATTACGTGCGTTCATTTTCGCTATTCATTTTTTTCCTTTTCTTTTGTTAATACTTTCATTAGCTCATATTAATTTCATATATTTTCTTGTTACTTTAAGTCATGTTTATTTAGGTATTGATCTTCGCTTCCCACAATCTCCTATATGCAAATTCTGTGTCTCTCCTCACCTATCTCTATGCTACACATATCTTCGATCGAATAATTTTATTTCTTATTAATTATTATATCTTCCCTTACGTGGACACATATGCAACGAAATATTCGCATTTTTGTTTTATATATTTTTTGAATATATTATCTCTTAATAGCTCAACACTCATAACCATATATCAGCTCACGTCATATAATTGAGTAGTTTAAAAAAAGTCTCATGAAATCTCGAATGCACTCATCCACCCGTTTTTAACTCTATTAGACAGATCTTCACTAATATCTCCATCAGTTTGAAAATCGAGTGAATCTATTTGAAAATCTTACTTCTCCACCTCTCGTGTGGTTAGACTCTTTCTTGAACTAACTTTACAGTTCTTACAAAATCTCTGCGTCAGTTAGGTCAAATACAAAAGGGTAAAAAACGACAAACGGGGCGTATATAATTGACTTCAATGGTTGCCGATAGCTTGAGAGTATATGGCATACATGCACCCGCTTATAGATAATCCCACAATATATTCGTGGAACGAACAAAAATATGTATATTATCAGCCAATAGTGATGTCTTAACAAAGTTTATATAGGTGATCCACAAAGTGCATTCCAGATGTCGGCTAACAAGTATGGACGAGTTACGGCTGAACACGTGTTTCGAAAGAAATGTTCGACATATGCAATGGCCATATGCATCACTTTCTCATTAAAATCAAAACGGGATCAAACATTTATTATACGAAAACTCAAATACTCATCCACAACACTCAATATAGCAAATCCACAACACCCAATATAGCAAAACACGATTTTTTATACAATTTTTCTTTTCCTTATTAGTACGACAATCATTATTTCATTCTTCGATCCATTTCCTAATTCCTAAACAAAACTATATTAAAATCAATACTGAATTTCAACTATTTTATAAAAAATCGAAGCACATACCCAGCTACATCAACAACAAACATATTTTCATATGATCACATCAACAAAAACATCAATTCTCATACATTATCTCCTTCCCAATAAAAATACACCATCCATTGTATGTGCTCGACAACCGATAATGCCTGAGTCGTGACAATTCATCAGCATCGAAAAAAGGCTTAAACGAAGCTTTGTAATGGGCCACAAGAGGTGAGCCGATAAAAAAAAGTCCATGAGAGATCCATCGATCTGCCAAAGTTAGAATCCCACAAGATTGCCAAATGGGCCAATTTGGCCAACAACATTTCCGCTACTGCTAATGCAGAGCATAATGCGGGCTTGGATCCAACATGAGGGGAGGTGATCTTCTGATTATCATTGTTCACTTCTCCCACGACTGGGTCTTGCCTTAGGAGAAATAAAGAAATAAAGAAAAAAGGCACGTTCAAAGACAAGAGTGCACCAAAATGAGAGAGATTTGTGAATCTAATTCAATCATTCGGAGTCTATTACGGTATTTTGCTATCATATTCTCCAAGTGAAATCCACAATCTAAGAAGTCAACCAGAATCCATGCGTCAAAAACACCATAGGGTTGTAATTTGCCTCGAAACTGGATTACTGCATGCATACAGGAATGAAAATTCCAGAGGAGAATATAATGACAAAACAAATTAGATGAACTACCACCAGCAAAATCTACATGTACAGCATGTCGGCCATCCACTGCCTCAACGAGCACCGGCAGTTACTACCTAACCTATGGTATAGAACACGAACTAAGACATCTTTTACATTTTTCTACAGGTAAAGAGTGTTCTCAGTTCTTATAAAATACCAAGGAGGGGGTGGGAGGGGGGAAATGGAAGATAACCAATCAGAGAATTTGCCACTAAAGGGGTATCTGAAACTAAAATATAAAAGAATTTCATTTCATAAGCAGCCAAAGGAGTCAAGAGATTGGGAAAAAATCGATTAAAAATGCAGAAGAAATATCATTCTACCAATATCCGCAGCATGACAAACCTCAGTTCACGTGACATAAAACACAGGGCTCTACCCTTTCTAGAATATAAAATGGTTCTATTAATTTAGCTCATCTATGAATCAAAATAACGTACTCACAAATCACCCTTGTGATCATATCCCTTCCTAGGGGTTTAACTAGCAGGGATAAATAAAATGTGTTCAAATCTGAATATCTCCGGCTGTCTATTAACATGATTGCGAATCCCATGATAATCATTATCTTCCTACAACTCTACATGTGAGAATGCACCTTAAACCATACTTACACAACTCGATGAATAATATCAAAAGATTGACAGATAGATACTTACTATGAGATGGAGGAAGATAAAAAGTACTTAAAAAGCATAATTCTCTGTCTCTAATATAGACTTGAGTGTTTATTAACCAAATAAGGAAGCATCCAAAACAAATAAATTTAACAAACAGAAAAATTTCAAGATCATATCTTCCATCACATTATTCATCTACGAGTAAACACAAAGGCTGGAAACACACAGGCTATTGTGATTCATTCATAACTTGCAAAAAGCCCACCAATTTGACTGGACTGCTAGCATTATCACAAAACTTCTACAAATATGGGTACTTTGAGTAATTGGAGTAGAGAAAGGACAGAAAAACTTACAGAAGAAAGGTCACACGTTGATGACTTCATCCTTCTTAAGGCTGCCACAGACATTGCACTCTAAAACATTGGATGTGGAAGAACCGGAAGTAGGCAAAGGAGCCAATGTGCCGCCGCAATTCTCTTCATTGCACAAGTATCTCAAAAAGAAATAGGCGTGAGGGAAGTCTGAGTCTGAGGCTCCATTCTCATGTTCAGCTCCTGAGGCTTCGTCTGCATCCATTTCTTCATCCTGGTCCTCTTCCATGGCCTCCTCATCCTCTCCATCTTCCCCAGCATCGTCCTCATTGTCAGACCAGTTAGCTTCGACCTTACATCTATCGCAGTCACATGAAAAGCCATAGTCTTCCAACAGCCTCTTTTGCCTGCTGGAGTAGTTCATATTAACGGGAAAATAACTCAAACAGATCTCCCTACCTTGGGGAACATCATGAATCATCCTGACAATCATGTCTGTGTTGTTAGCATCAGGGGCAGAATCAATGTAATCGAACCTGCAAGCATTTGGAAGGCAATCATGGTTGAAGAAAGAGGCGGTCGGGTATATAGCGTAGGCTCGAACGGATCTCTGTCCATTCTTCTGAATAAGGCTAAAAGGCTCCATCAGACAAAACGCATTGAGCTTGTCTTTGGCAAGCAAAGCCGCCGAGAGTTCTAAAGAGAGTGAAAATCCGGGAAGTTGGGTGGGAGGACAGACGGAGCAGATGAGAGAATAGAGGAACTGAGCGTCGTCAGCATCACAATCGAAAACACGACCTTGAAGAGAGAGCAGAATCTGGAAGTGAGAAGGAGAAACAAGAGCAAGGTTGTATGCGCCGACGAGGAATCGGGCTTGGACCTGGCGTTCCGTTGGCTGCAGCGAAAGAGAATCTCGGAGGCGGCAGAGAGCTTGACATACCCAAGGAGAGTGGGACGAAGATTGGGCCACAGAGAGACATCTTTGGCTACAGAAATGGACGGCGGAACAGCATGCACATGAAAACACCGAAGAGGATGACGATAATATTCTGAAGCAGTGATCGCAGTAATACGAGGAATGCTGGTGCTGCTGGGGTTTGATTAGAGGAAGAGCAGAGTAGACAAGGATGGGAGACTCTCTAAGGACGATTTGCCCAGCCAAAAGAGGCTGAGTGGCTACCAGAGCCCTTCCTCTCCCGGCTACCTCCTCAACCCTAATTACATCCTCCGCCGCCGACATCGATCTCCTTCGTTAGTATTCGCAATCAAGAGCTAAAACCCTATGATTTTTCTTTTATTTCCATCTCGTCTTCTTAGGATTTTTTTTTTTTTTTTTTTTTACTACGGACCGCTTGGTGGGAAATTAATTTCACTGCTACTAAATTTGGTCTGAGTCAAAAAATAAAAAGGTTCC
Organism: Euonymus europaeus; assembly: GCA_963580455.1. Classification (NCBI taxonomy): domain Eukaryota; kingdom Viridiplantae; phylum Streptophyta; class Magnoliopsida; order Celastrales; family Celastraceae; genus Euonymus; species Euonymus europaeus. The sequence continues at coordinate 4,722,144 of OY756964.1, forward strand.
TTTAAAGAAGACAAATTCTTCCAACAAATATTTTTTTATTTACATTCGACTCAAGACTTTGTTTAAATGGAAATAAGTATCATGTTACTTGAATCAATTAGTTATTGATTCTCAACAATCTTTTTAGTATGCAATGGAACCTAACATGTTATCTCATTCTGGAGAATTAAATTAAAATATAAATACACTTTTACTTTTTTTTTATTTTTCTTTTTAGTTTTGAAAAATGTTACAAGACTCAATTTTTTATAAATCAATTTAACTCAAGTCGACATGAAAAAAATTTGAAAAATAAAGAGCTTATACATAATGGTAAAACTTCTTTTCTTTTTTTTTCTTCTATTTTATTTTGAAGATCAGTTGTTGAAAATTTTGTGACACTTAATTTTGTAAGTTTTATTTTTCTTTTCTATGATATTTAATATTTATCACACTTTTATTTATATTTGAAACAAAGTTTAATAACTTATATTTGTACTTTATTATAGTTATGAGTTTATAATTCATTATTACACGAAATCAACATAATAACAATTAAAATTTAATAAATTGTATATAATTCATGTACACTTGCGTGGTCCATTTTCAACAATTTTGTAAGTTTATAGTGAATTCGAAATATATGTTCAATTTATGATAAAATTTAATTCCAAGCAACCAGACCGACAATTACAACCTGATAGTATTTTCAAGGCTTAGCTATTTCAATAACAATACAAGCAAAGAAGAATACCAAGTGAGGGAACTTTCTGGGGAAGACAGGAATAAGATTGTAGCTTCTTCAAATTTCGAGATAGTTGAGCTCTCTCTATGCCATCTCCTCTGAAGCTTCAATCGATTTTTCAGACTAAAGATTCCTATCCTCGTCTGTCCATAAAATTCACAATCTCTAATTCTACTATCATTGGGCATGTATTTGGACCTCTTTTCCAAAGATTGGAATGGGACCAAGGCACATAATGACCAGCGTTTTGCTCCTAATTATTTTTAAATTACATCTTGGTCAATTTAATTACACCTGACAAATATCTAATTTTTAATTACACCCGTTAACTTTTACACCAGTATCAAAAATAGAATGCTCCTAACATATCCCTTTTCCTATTTTTTTCCAAAAAAATGCCAAGAAATCCAAGCACACTCCAAAGAGTCAAAAACAAAACTTGCTGTAATTCCGTTCATTGTATGCATCACGTTCAGCTTCAAGGTTCCTGATTCTTTGGATTGTATGAATCTTCCACCCCAGTCTTAACTCCAGAGCCAGGGCATGAAGGCAAGGCCTGTCCAATCCATAAACCAGTTGCGACAGTTGGTCATGATAGCTAGGCTGGCTCTAGGACAAAGCAGTGACAGTGGACTTTTCCAAAGTGTACATATCGAGAAAGACAATGATTTGATGAAGCTTTTGCTATATAATAATGAGACTCATCCAGAATTTAAGGTAACTTCAACTTTGGCTTCAATGACCTCGTCGGAATCACCTCCATACATAAGCATCGGATCTCCGTACGACCACTCTTGCAGTGGCTGTGTCTTTAGTGATGAGGAGCAATCGAGCACGATGAGAGATTTGGGAAAGAGAAGGAGAGAGAATAAGGAGGTGAACAAAATGACGAAGTTACCCTCGTTGCATGGTGTATTAGATTATAATTTTGTAACAATTTTAGGGGTCCCACTTGATATTTGTGTGGGTGTAAATAGTGTGGACCATTTAATTTTAACCATTTGTTTTTCAAAGTATATAATATTTATACCTCATCCTTTTACAAATAACTATCACCTTTCGTTGCTTGAAATATCATTGAGATCCTCGTTTGCTATGTTTTTTTTGGTATATTTTTAAATATGTGATTTTTTTTGTTACTCAAGGCGTGATTATATATTTTTCAACTTTTATGAGATGCAGATATGTTGGATGTTAGTTAGAAATCAAAGGGTGCAAATCGAGCTCACCTATTGGTTACTTCACTTGTAGTCCCATATTTAAGCTGAACAAGCCTAGACGATGTCAATTATCAGTTATATAAGGTCTCTTTGAGACTGTTTTATACTTTGATATACTCAGTGTGTGTTTGATTGAGAGTGTTTGACAACGTATAAGCTAGCAAATAAGTCATGTGACGTATAAGCTGACAAATAAGCTGTGTACTATTTGATATAACGTAAGTTTTAATAGTGTATAAACTGTCAATTTACAATTAAGAATATATAATTGTGGTGAGGTGAGACTGTTTACTTTTGATTGTAATAATGGACCTTAATAAATTCTGACTAATATTATTTAATTAATTATATAACTAAAATAAATAAATTAGTAGAGATTCTCTCTATTCGTGGTAGCATATATAAATAAATTTTGATTTTCATGTAGTTTAATTTTTTTCATGAAAAAAAACTTATTGTCAAATAATCGGTGAATCTTAAATTAATTGGATTAGTTTAAAAATATATAAATTACTAATGGATAATATTTGATAGACGAGAGAGAATAAGTCCATGAGGGCAAACGATGTGGAGAATTTTCCAATCTCCGGGGCTGAACTACAAAATAGTCGCTTCAAATAACTGTTCAAAAATAGTATTTCTCTCTATCATTAGATTAAGTGTTTTAATCTCCATCATTAAAAAATGTATAAATGTCTATCTTGTTCCAACTAATAATTTGATGTCATTTGTTTCACTACAAGAAATTTGCGAATTATTGACAAAAATTTTTGTCGGTAATACTAAAAATCCATCAACAATATTGATTATCGATCGACAATTATGTTATTAAAAGCCTCGTGGGTAATCGAAACACTGGTGGGGAAAATTTCGTTGCTAATTATCGATGGATTATTTCTGTTGGTAAATATTGACAAAAAAATTCATCTGTAATCCGTCAGGGGAAAAAATAATTCATCGATAATATGTTGACAAAAAATAAAAAATTAAATTTCGTCTGTAATCTATCGACATTTTTTTAATTCCATGGATAATCCATCGGCAAAAAAAAAATTTGTCAGCAAAAAATAATAATAAAATTATTATCATTGCTTTGTTCAATTTTTCGTTAAATAAGCTAAATTTTCAAACTCATTTTTGTCATATCATTTTCATAATAATCCATCGATAATTAGCAACGAAATGGACTGTACGTCGTCCAGTCTTTTTGCCAGACTTCAACGCTGGTAAAACCTGAATCTCCGCAAAAGCCCGGAACTCATATATTTACACTGCATTTGGTATAGAGGGAGTAAGAGTGCTCCGCTGGCGTGATAAGCTATTTTCTGCTAACATCACCGAACGCACTTTCTACGCTATCGTAAAAGCTAGCGACAATCACTCATTTTTGTCCCGCTCTTGAACCTAGATTATTTTCTCACGCTTTGAAAAATACCCCAACTTGCCCCTTAGTCCTCTCTCTCCCCTTTGCTCCTATGCTCTCTCTCTCTCTCACCGACGATCAAACTCCGCAGCTTTTGACCATCTCTCTCGTATACTCTGGCCGACCATCTCCTCCTCTCTACAAACTCTGGCTGATCCTAACCTCTTCTTTGCCAAACTTTGATCGATTCTTCGAAACAGATTCATAAGAGAAACTGATTGTTGAAACAAATTGATGCAAGTGATGCGGTGATGTAGTCAGAGAAACAGAGATTGCAGCAAGAGAAAGAGATGAGGGAGAGAGAAGGATAAGTGTGCGTGTGTGATAATGAGATTGGTCAAAGTGATTGTGATTGGATAAATGTGTCAAAATATCACATGATAAATTGTAATAATATTAAATATATAAAAAAGTTATTAAGAACTTTTATCATTCTTTATATAAATATTGAATAATTAAATATAAATACAATTAATAATTTCAAATGATTAATTATAAATGGACTATTATTTGAGTGATGATAGCAACATGAACATTATTAGCGATAGGATTGCTAGACAGCTTTACCATTATCGTATGACTACTTAGGTGTAGGATTAGTGTTCAATATGTATAAAACATTAATATTTCTCGTGTTATTTTGAAAATTTTCATGGATATTTTTAAATTTTATGCATGGATTGTTATATTTACATTAAATATTTTAGAAATCACATTTTATTATAATTTTAAACTTATTTGTTATGTATTATTATTAAACTTCTTTTAATACCCTTATTGGTAATTTGACAGTTTTTACTCTATGAACAAATTAACACAACCAAACATGTACACAACTTAAAGTAGTTTATTTTGACAGCTTATACACCAGCTTATTTTAACAGCTTATACATCAGCTTATAATCTCTGAGCCAACCTCTCTACCAAACTAAGTCTTATAGGTGCTGTTTGGGATTGCTGTGAGGTGCTGTGAGTTGCTGTGAGGTGTAAAACTGTGATGCTGTGAGGTGTGGTCGGACGCAGTTTTGCGTTTGGCGCGTCAATTTTAAAACTGTGGTGCTATGTGTTAGAACGCAAATTAGCGTTTGGCGTTCAGAACGCGGTTTTACATTCAACATATTAAAATGTTATTTTGTTCAAATTACTACTAAATTAACTTTCAAATGGTATCAAATACATTATCCATACACAATAATATAAATAAAATACATACATAATCCTACATTAATCAAAGTACCCCACTTTAATAAACACAAATATTTAACTACTGATCATACACCTCCGCTGCAATCATGTCGCGAACTACAACCATGTCCATATCCTCACCATAAACCCATGGGTCGCCTGATGTGCTCGCTCCTCCGCCACTGGTAGTGGCGATCGTCTCAGGGTTCATCTGAATATTTTCATCACTGTAGGCAACGAAATCTGGATCCTGTATTTCGTGCAACCGTACAAAATTGTGTATCGCCATACAGGCCACAACCAACTTCACCTGGATATCAAATGAATATGAGGGCATATTTGTCAGTATGTGCCACTTTGCCTTAAGCACACCGAACGAACGCTCGATAACCGAACGAAGAGACGAGTGATAATAATTGAATGCCTCCCGTGGACTACTGACATCTGGACCATTACGGAACAACTCAAGGTGGTATCTATGCCCTCGATATGGTGCCAAATATCTTGTTTGATTTGGATATCCCGAGTCAACCAAATAATATTTACCTACACAAAAAACAAACATTCACTAAAAAAATTCACGACAACAAAATATAGTCATTTTATAGATAATGAGCACAAATATTTTACTAACCGGGAGGTGGGTGAGGGAAGTTACTGTCTTCCTTCGCAAGCACCTCCTGAAATATACGGGAATCATGTGCTGATCATTCCCATCCCGCACAGACAAATGTGAACAGCATGTCAAAGTCACATACTGCCATAACATTCTGTGACACAATACCTTTTCTGCCAATAAACCGGGTACGATCATCACTTGACACTACCGCAGGAATGTGAGTCCCATCAATCGCTCCAATACAATCTCTAAAATAGGGGAAATATCTCTGATTCTCCGCTATGTATCTCGGTACTGTTGAGAATGTCGGATCTCTAGGTTTGATGATATCGTCTGACATCTGAAGCAAACTATTTAGTACCCTATGAAATTGTCGAGATACAGTCTCCCCTGAATGCTTAAACCGATCTTTTATAACACGATTTCCAACCCCATGAGCAACAGTATAAACAAACATACCAACAATCTCAATAAGACTGACTTCACGGGTGCGTTCTAGTCCGTACCTCGTGTTTAGCTGTCGGCACAAATCCCGGAATACCCTTCTATCCATCCTCAAAATATTCATACAATTCTGCGGATTACCACGTAAAAGATCATTCATGTACATATGCCCAGAATTACGTATTACTAAGATGAAGTCAAACCATGCATAAACATTGTAATTTACCTTAATTCTCCTCTCCCACCATTCATTGTCTGCAAGAATGGTGTTGCGCACAGGGTCCCACCCAGTCCCTGTGTCATGAAGTTTCAACTTCTGCCACAGTTTGTAATCTTTTTTCAAATTATCCCATTTATTCTTCATCTGTGGTTGATCATACCTTTTCCCAGTTTTTTCTGCAAATCCGACAACTATTTTTTGCCACCCATCCTTGGTGAAGTGAGATCCGGGCCTCCTACCGGCCTTCACTTGTTCAACACAGAGATTCACAAATATTTTTGTTTGGGCGGAGTCCCAATTAGCCTTGTCTGCCCCTTGACTAGATTGTGTAGGAGGTGGGGTGGTAGTACTCATACTAGTAGCATGCATAGATAATAAATCACACAGCAATCAATATACAACATAATTCTGGAAAGAACACTAAGGTAGAATTTATAGCCAATGAATATACGCAGATAATAGACTCAATTCCCACATTTGAACTACAAAATCCTAATTAACTGTTCAGTTCTGATACCAGTTTTTAAATTCTAAGGTGACTTCTACCTACTGACACCAAGGTAGCTTGATTAATTGCTTTATAGTCAGGCCAATATTCATTTAGATGGGGGGCTCACATGTCGAATACTTGATGCAATAGCTTAAATTTCACTCTACAGATCCGACAATTCAGGAATCATTAGAAACTATATAGATGATTGTTGTGATGTTCACTTTAACATAAAGCGAGATAGTGGGACGTGATAGATCAAAATCTTTAACTTCACAACAACAATGAAAAGATAAAAGTATTAAGAGTATATAAAGTACATGCTCACTTGGGTACAAACAAAAATTGACCCTAACAATAAGAGGCGAAACCAGATCCAATGCTGTCTAAACAAGATTAGAGAAATTTTTCAGACAAAAATGAATAGACAACTACACAGAGACATAGTTCAGCTTCAAAAGCTTATATCTATGCATTCCCCGTTAAGAAAGCAACTATTCCATATGAAAAACTAATAATACCAGGTCTCAAGTGACGCAAAAAAAGTAAAACAAAGTACCTATAAAAGCTCACATCTGCTAGCGTTTCAGTCAAACAAAAGTCTATTCAAACTATTCCACCACCAAAAAGCCGTGAAGTGGGCATATGTCATAATCCCACATCGGTAGATTAGGGGAAGGAGCCCTTGCTTAAGAGTGCGGACTCTGCCCCTACCTACCAGCCAAGGTTTTCATGGGGTTTCATACCATGGGCCTTGGTTACAGCCGGCCCGCAAGGGTGTCGGTTGGGCTTTGGTTGGCAAGGGGTGGCAGGTTCGTTACAATTGGTATCGAAGCCAACCCCCGACGTCCGCTGGTGTGGGCGGTCCCCTGGCGGGCTGCGTGCCGTGTTGGGGCCGGCCATGGGCAGGGTACTGTGGGGCTGGGCCTGAGGCAGGGGCCTTGTGCCATGGTATCGACCAAAGCGGGCGTTGGTCTTAAAGGGCCGGGCTTTGTCATAATCCCACATCGGTAAATTAGGGGAAGGAGCCCTTGCTTAAGAGTGCGGACTCTGCCCCTACCTACCAACCAAGGTTTTCATGGGATTTCATACCATGGGCCTTGGTTACAGCCGGCCCGCAAGGGTGTCGGTTGGGCTTTGGTTGGCAAGGGGTGGCAGGTTCGTTACACCGTCGATGGAGGTGCGGCTGCTCGTGACGAAGCTTAGTACACGAAACTGATTTCAAAACTGGACTGTGAAAGAAAGGGGGAGAAACGTGGCTGAAACGTGAGTTAACGTGCTGGACCAACTGCGCTGGACAGCGTGTGGGCTCCAAACGGGAGTAGACCCGTTGCGTTTAATCTTGACGTGAACGTTAGCCCATAAACTTCTCCCTAGCCATCTAGCCCAATCCGGATAGACTTATTCTACGGCCGAATGGCCTAATCCCATATTCCAAACGGGACTCAAGAGTTAGGGTTTTGAAATTTGAAGCAATTATTTAGACAACGGGGTTCTTCTCTAATTGGGGCTGCTGACAGGATGCACATCCGACGCAATCCTGCAATGGCAAAAACCGCCGAAGGTAGGGATTGACTTTAAAATTATTCGATTCGTTTCGTCTGTTTTTGAATTTCAAATGTGTCTAATCCAAATCTGGTTTACGAGACTGATTACTTGTATTGGCGCCTAATTTTTGGAGTTTTTGATTTTGGGGTTGTGAAGTATTGAAAGAAAATTACAGGCTAATCTTCATGGAATGGATGGGTTTCCTCATGTCGTGATTACTTGTTCCTTTTCTCTTTGTTATATATAAAACCTCCCAGTGATTGAACTTCATATAAAAGTTTCAGCCTTGTCTGAAATCTATGTTGAAAACCATCTTAGGTTCTGAGGGAGCAGCATTTCATGTCTTTTTATTACTTGTCTTATTTACTTTTTAAGTTTTGTTTCAAAACAGCAGGATTGGGAGTTTTGACTTGTGTGAATTGCATATGCGTACTGGGTTGTGCAGAGAGTGTGCAAATTGAAGCAAAAGAGCTTTGATGAAAATGATGATGGTTGGATTTTAGGGTTCGGATCCTTATTGTTTATTCTTCTCTAGTGATGCTCCCAATGATTGAACTCAATAAATAAGTTTCAGCCTTGTCTGAATTGAGTTGTGAAAAGAAATTTCTAGTTCTGAGGGAGTTGATCTATCGCCTATACTTTTGAGACAGTATTTGATATAAGGAGCTGATTACCATGTATTCTTAAATCTTAAGCTATCTTCTCTTTCTGACAGGGCCAGGGGGTGGTCCAGTTCCCCAATTTGGGCATTAAAAAGTGGTAAATGTGTAGTGTATAACTGTATATCATAACTATTGCGATGGTATTTTTTGTTTGAATTAAAAATTAGAATCATTGTGAAAAATGTGTTACAATTCTAGACCTTGTGATTTAAAATTTAATCATTGATTTTAGATCACTATGATTTTGATTTCGAATAAAAAATATATCATTGGAATCGTTACGATGTACACTACACATTTATCATTTTTCAGTCATTTTTCAAAAAATGTAGTGCCCCAAATTGGGGTACTTGATTGATCTGTGGTTTTAAGCCACTCGATCGATCCCAATCCCTATGATAGGTAGCCAGTATGAGTTGGAACTCACGATATAATAAGCCTTGATGTTTCTGAAAGTTCTGATCCAGATATCTGGAGCTATATACTGCAGATCCTCAAAATATGACCTTATTTTACCCCAAATAGTGAAGGGAAATATGAAATCAACTACAGGATCTGTTGAATTATTAGGCCGAGGCTCGGCCGAGTTTGGGACAAAATTGGCAGCCCATGCGTAGCATTGGCCTAGATACTTCTGGCCTAGGGACTGGCCAAGTCTTGAAAAGAGCGAGCATGCTTGTTAGAATCTGAACTGGTAAACCAAGGCACAGTTCCTCTTGCAGGATAACGAATGATCGGAGAAACTACTGGAAAGGTTTTGTAACTTCATCATCCCTCAGACCATGCATCGCTCATCCATCCTAATAAAATTCAAACATAGATAACATGAAATTACCAAAAAATGAAGTTACTAAACCTTAATTTAGACAGCACAAATCGAAAGAATCACTTCACCTCGCAATATGGCTCAGCTGTATGCATCTATTGAAGGAATTGCATCACGACAGTTTTAGGGATCACTGTGTTAGAATCGTTGGAATATTAACAAATAACATATGAGTTGTTGCCAGGTCTAGGAGAATCTCATATGGCTCAGGTCACTAATTAATGGATCTGAAGTTCTGAATTTTTTTCCAAATCTCGAAGAAAAATTAGCCACTAGAGTTTGGATTCACACATGGTAAGAGTATTCCTAACATTCCTTGATACTTCTATTCCTGAAAGGAGAAAAAAAAAATCCAAGCTGGAGTCAGAAAGCACGGCCAAAGATTTGTAACGATGAAATCACCCTATAGACTGGCTCTTCTCTATATCGGATCCGCCGTTAGCCTCACCATCTCTTCTTACACTCAACCACCACCACCAGTAGCTCTTCTTCCTCAAACACCTTCAAAAGCACAAACACAACCAGCAGAGAGCTCTCCTGCGGCAAGTCGGCTAGGAGTCGTGGAAAATTCGTGGTAGCATTGCCTTGTTGAACTTGAAGTAAAGTGTTCGAATTCAGAGTTCAGAGTGTGAGTGGAATCGCCGCAGGTCAGGTGTTAACGGGCCGAAGCGCTGGCACTTATCGCTTAACTTGGACTTCAAAATCAAATCTTGTTCTGTAAGTTTATCTTGGGCTCCAAGTCTGAAGTCCATAGTCAGATTTGGCCCAAAGGAAGTCTTTGGGTTTCTCTTTTGTTCTTTAGTTTATTTAGGTTCCTCTTTTGTTCTTTAATTTATTTTTAAGATTGAAACTTCTATTAAGATCATCTTATTGAAATTTGAAACTATAAAATTATGAATTTGAAATTTCTAGTTATATTTAAAATTAAGTGTTTATTAAAATTAACCCCTGTAAATTAGAATGAAGGGCGATTCTATCTCTGTTTTTTTACACAGTTTTCTAACATGTCTAGGCTCCGCTATTGTTAAAAGTCTGAGTAAAAAAACATTCATATACTTTGATATCTCATATATGCGGGATCCCACACTTGATAATTGTGCTTAAAATGAATATGTTAAATCATATATAATATAGAATTCTTCTTGCTTATTGATTTCGTTTTATTTGTCAAATTTTGTATGTGATGCTAACAAAGATCCATGACAAACCATGCCTGCTAAAATTCTGGGTTCTTGCTGTTGTCATTTAATCATGTGTCCTTACTGTTGTTATTTAATCATGCATCTCTCTTGGTTCGGAGTGTTTGGATTGACCCGAAGTGGCAACAAATTGCATATACTTATAATTCATTAATTCTGTTATTGTATATGCATGGTTCTTTGTATTACTTCTATGTATTGTTAACGAGACAATGTCAGGCACATTGGGTGCGTTTGTTTCACATTTCGTACAGCTTAAAACTGTGGATTCGCATAAAATGATGTGTCAACCAAATGCCACATTTGCTGATAGCTTTAAGCTGTCGGATCTACAATATTTTACAACCATATTATATAATCACCCCTCCGTATCTTAAAAGTTTTCAATTACTTTTTATTGTAATACATTTTTTTTATAATTTTATCTACAAAATTAATTTAACAGAAAAATGAACCAAACATCCCACAATATTTTATACAGCTTAAAGTTGTGGGCTCCATAGCTTTTTACACAATATTTTTTATAACTTTAAGCATAACATTTTTGACAATTTAAAGTTATGAAATGCAATTGTGAAATAAACAGATCCATATACATTGACAGCCAATTGAGACGGTAGGCTTTCCTATTCTAGTATTTCAATCCAGTTGAGGTATTGTGTATTTTAGACTCAAGTATTGTATATTTTAGATCCTTATCAAGTCTGCAAGAATTTATACAGGAAATAATTCAATCTCTCCCTAAACTCAAGAGGTTATGGGTTCGAGTGATTGCCATGAAATTATTTCCTGAAATAAATATGCGCATACCCGACCCGATGAAGGTCAAAAGCCCACTAGACCTCAGCTTGGCTGAAATACTAAATGAAAAGAACTTCATTTTCCCTGCAGGGTCAGACGTCTAATTGAAAGATGCAAAACCAGCGGAACTGCCACTGAATCTATCGAACACTTTCTTGGACTGTAAAAACCACATCAAATACTTGTATTTTTTACACAACTATTTGCATGTATGTATTATGATGTAGAGAAATGTACATGTGACATGTCTGCTTCCATATCCGTCTTTGTTTGACTTTCATACTTGATATCCCTGTGACAAAAAAAATTCAGCACACCGAGTGTCTGACTATCTGCGATCCAATGCTTTCTGATTTCTAACTTTCCCTAGTCTTGTCTTTAGTCTGATCTGTATGGCATCGCCAATCTACGTATCAGGATCACGGCCTCAAAAGTTTTGGACCAGTATTCGAAGCAATCCAAGATGTGATCACATCCACAAGCATGTCAATGTCTTTCGACGCTTCTGCACGAAGTATTCTCGAGTCTGTGACTGTGCCGAATGTGTTTCCTACTTCTTTGGCAACAGTCTCCCATGGTGTTCCCACAGTCAGATTTGCTAAAAACTCACTTCCGCGATTTACTGCATCTGCCATTGCCGGTGGAACGTCTGGGAGAGCCTGTAAAGATAATGAATGGAAGTAATATAAGATTGCCTCGCATCAACCTGATGATTTTAACATTTTATGTGTCCATCCTCAAGAATAGAATCAAGATACACAGTGATTTATTTTTAAGCGAGGAATACCTGCTGTAGAGGGAGCCCATGATCTCCAGGTAACAGGCGAATGGACATGTCTAGCAGTGAACTAATGGCTGATTCTGAGGAAAGAACCTGAACTAGTACTGAAGTTTCATCGATTGTATCATCCCTGAATTTAATCAGAAGGTTTCTGGAAACACCATAATACGATTTTATCTGTGGAGAACAGAAATCATCAATAGAGTACTCGTCAGACAGCAAACTGAAGAAAAATACCAAAAGAAAGTTCAGTACTTCACAGCATATATTAGCATCTTATCATGCATTGCAGAAAATAAATTTAGTTTCAATAGACTAGCTAAGTTCAATGAAAAGATTGGGATGTCTACAATGAGTAGAAAAGTACGCATTCCAATGATCTAACTCGAGTAAACAGATTGTGGAAAGCCAACTGTAACATATTTTTTATAAAAGAAAAAGAAACACATGCATATATGTGCATATCTTTTTTTTTTTTTTGACAAATACATCACAGTTGAGTTCTACATACAAGGCGGCGAGTTTCTTCTGGTTTTGGAATGAAATCTTCCCTTCCCTTAACCAAGTCCATGTACAAGGGAGGAAGTTGCTCGACCAGAGGAAGAACTTGTTTCATCATAGAAGGGCTTAGGTTCTCTATTTGCTTCAATGTCATCTCTGCCTACAGATGTTTCCAAAAGGGAAAAAAAAACCCAATAAATAAATAAATTTAGCAAAAAGGACTCAAAGTATGAAAATCAGTAAAAATTACGTTGTATTTTTCAGCAGTTGAAGAGAGATTATTTTGCGCAAAATAGAAGAAGCGCAAAGCTATAAGCAGTATGCTTTAAAAAGCACAGTTTACACACATCATAGAAATAAGTTCCCAACTCAAATACTCACCCCAAGTCGAATAGTTGGTGATGTTGCAATTTGTGATAAAAGAGGACCAAGGCTTTGCGCCATTGGGACAAGAACAGGAGAAAACAAAGGAATAGCTAAGCTTGCCTCCTGTAAAAATACAAGGAAATTTCTTGTCAAATTATTTAAAAATACAGTTTTGGATAGAGAATATTGTGAAACAAATGAATGCTGGTTCTTGTGACATTTCTTTTTCATTTTCGTCTAAGCCCAAGTAAGGTGTAGACACACATACACAATAATTTAAGAGATACCTTGTTGTTGAATGCCATCAATATATTCCCGTTTCTTTCCACAGCATATCTTGATGCTGTTCAAGAGCGAAATAGCTAATTTAATTGGTTGCTGCAAACCATAAAATTTGCACTCAAACAAGCCAAACAAAAGTGGAGAAGAAATTGTGGTACCAATCAAAAGGTGAATGACAGATCCCAAGGAATGGCCAATACCAAAGGTGGGAAGATCTTGTACCTATGAAATGAAGCATATTTAGACGAACATCATCATTTTCTTGATAATACAGTTACACTTGGATAGTTACTCTGCAGATTCTAAATCAAAGCTCACTGTTTCGCGTAGCAACCGACGACATCTATCAAATTTGAACTGCACTTCATCCGCGATGAAGAAGTGATCAAATCCACTAGGATATGGTGTTGCTATAACCAGAATACCCCTACATCACCAGAAACAAGAACTTTCTCAGAAATCTCCTAAATTTTCATATACAATTCTAGGAAAATCCACCAGCAATAGATCTCCTGGAAATTAAAAGCATACTGTTCTAGATGGTCTAATCCAACTCTTAATCAATACAACTACAGAACACTAATGAATCAAACCAACAGCGGAAGAAGGAGAAAGTAGAAAGAAATGAGAGATCTTAGGCCTTTATTAAACCTTTATCACACGCAGTACCAGATGTGACATGAGATACTGCCTAGTGTGCAGCACCATTACCAAATATGCAGTCAGAGTAAATTACACATCAGAAAATGTATCGGTTCAATACGTAGTTGGCAACAAACTTTAGACAATATAAACTCACTCACTTCTGTGCAAGGCGTTCGAGAAACAAACGGTAGGTAAGCTGGGGGGCAGCCCCAACAAATACACCACCAATAAAATGTACAACAGCATTGGGTTTTGAGCTTTTTGGTTTGAGAACCCATGCTCCCTGACACAGTGCAAAAATGAATGTTAAGGAAGCCTATAAAAAGTTCAATTCAACATAACGCACTTTAAAAAAGGAACGTAATTTTGCTTCCTCTATGGAAAAAAACTATTGAAGTGAGATGCATGTATATGACATGAAGTGGAACGTTATTTAGCAAGTATGTGTATGTGCAAATAACTCTCATGTCATGCTCAAGACTCCAGGCCCAGGGTAATGGATTTTAATTTATGCTTGGTCTGCTGTCTGGGTCACAATCTTGCACATCCTTCCTCCGTCTCCAACTACTACCAGAGGAGAAAATCAAATAACAAAATCTTCTGACTAATCCAAACAACATGCCGATTGTCTACAGTCTCAGAATGTGGAACTTGTTATTCAAAGCTAAGCACACTTGAAAGTATGGTCATAGTCATGATGGTAGTAGATCTTCTTAAAATCATTGGCGGGTCACATCATATCATCCTCAAATCTAAGCCACTTCTCGGAATGTCACGATTCAAACCCACAAAGGTATATCTAAATGTATGCCTAAATCTTACCTAGAAAAGCAGAAAGAGTACGAAGAATGCATTATTAACACTTAAGAGTATAAATTGACTACTTGCTACGACAAAAATAGCCCAGAAGTTACTAAAGAACACCTCAACTTCGCTCCAATCGCTTGAACCACCCCATGCCCCTTGCGATTCCCTTACTGTCTCCGTTATTAATCTGAGATTAAAAGAAAATCATCACTACTTTTCATGTGGACTTCTGGCACGATTCAAACATTTAACCAACAAAGACTGAAAAAATATATCACTAAATGGTACAAACTTTTCAGTTGACAGTTAATGGAAAATAAGAAAACGTCTACCCATTTGTGACAGGTCAATCGCATATCAAACCAAAGGCATGGCATCTTTTTGTAAACTGGACAATATATAATTGATGATAAGGCTACGTTGCAGAATAGGAAAATCTTTGACATTTTCGATTGCGCAGGAGTGCGCAATAAGATAAAGAGAGCTCTCATATATTCTTCGTAAGTAACTGAAATTTTTTGCAAATTACATCACTGTATCTACACTAGGCGGGTAAAGGATAATGAATAAATCGGCGAAGATATGCAAACACGTACTTTTCAATCTGACCGTAGAGTTGAATTCCAGTTCCGTTAGATGGTGGAATTGCTGGTTGTCCTATCTTGTCCTGATCGTCGTAGCTACAAGAGATTGCAGTTCTGCGACCGGGACGATTAAACATCGACAACTGAACCCGGCGAAGATGCTGATGAGAACGATGACGATGATACAAAGCTCCAACAGAGCCAATTT
Organism: Euonymus europaeus; assembly: GCA_963580455.1. Taxonomy (NCBI): domain Eukaryota; kingdom Viridiplantae; phylum Streptophyta; class Magnoliopsida; order Celastrales; family Celastraceae; genus Euonymus; species Euonymus europaeus. Next base: position 4,737,679 of record OY756964.1, read on the forward strand.
CACTGTGAATTTGATACTGGTTTTGATGATGATGGGTCCATAGACAACCCGCCATATCTACTCCACTCTCAAACTCAGCGAATTCACGCACCAGTCTTCCCGGTCGAGTGTAGATAAAGCCTTCGGATCCGCTTTGTTTGATAACTAGAAAATGGACTCTTGAAAAGTTGAAAGCCTTCGTTTTTTAAACAGGCCGGGCTCATAAAATAAAAAAGAAAACTTGCCTAAAGCAGGCCCAAACCAAAATTATACAATTTGGCCCAGTTCTTCGACCCATTCTGTTCCACAAATCAGATATGCTAAGTTGCTAGCCTTGCTCCGAGCTTCTTCAACAATTCCTTCATCTTCAATGGCCCATTCTTCAGGTAGGTGAGGCTGTTGCAAGCCATAAATGCCGATTACCTTGACTCTCCAACTCCAAGGATTGGAAACCTAGCTGTAATGATTCGTGAAGACCTTTCAACAACCGACATTCCTCTCCCCTATGTGCGTCATTTCGTGGCATGACATTCACCATCGCAGACATACTATCATCTCCACTATGCCTTCTGCCCAGAGCAGCCATGGCAGTAGCGGCCTCCGATTCGAATGAATAAAGCGAGTCACGGAGTCATAAATAATTTTTTTAATAGCCACATCGTCATGACTACATTAACCTTCCATCAATAAGTTTCCTTTTTTGGATTTTGGAAGGTATAATCTGCGATTCACTATAAATGGCAATGAAGACTACCAAACGGAAGAAACCCACCGGGGAGCTCTCAGGAAAACAACTACTGGCGGTGTTTGTGACGACATTGGTTTTTGTAGCCACATCTTGCCTTTTGCTCCTTGTCCGGAGCATTGGCAATGGCGATTCCCCAACAATTCCACAATTTAATTCCAGAGCACAAACGAAAGCAACCATCATTTCCGCGGTATCGAACTTCAGCGACCTCGGTGGGCAGGCCGCCGCACCTTCCGCCACAAATGCGGTTGTAGAATCAGGCCCTTATCACGATTGGAAGCTTTTTGCTGCAGATTTTAGTGATATGATGCGCCAGCTGAAGATCTTTGTTTATCCTGATGTGTACCGGAAAATGGGCTCTTTCGCTGAGATTTTTCTTCCTCACCGGAACCCTTTTAACCCAAAAATCGGGAACTACATGAGCGAGCACTTGTTCAAGGTGTCTCTGCTTCGCAGTTCACTGATTACAACCAATCCGGAGCAAGCCCACTTTTTTTTCCTCCCGTTTTCCGTCAACAACCTCCGAAACGACCGCCGCGTGCACTCCGAGGACGCAATCGCGGACTTCGTGGCCCACTACGTCCTAAAAATCAGCCAGGAATTCACATTCTGGAATGCCTCCGCCGGCTCCGATCACTTCTTTGTCTGTTGCCACTCGGTCGGGCGAGAAGCTTCATCCAAGCATCCTCTTCTTCACAACAATGCCATTCAGGTCACTTGCTCTGGTAGCTACTTTCAAAGATTCTACATTGCCCACAAAGACGTAAGCTTGCCCCAAGTTTATCCTCGCCGTGATGAGCATCTCTTGAACCCTCCAAAAGCAAGGGACAAACTTGCTTACTTCGCCGGACGCATCCAGAACTCTCGAGTTCGACAAGAGCTTTTGGATTTGTGGGGAAACGACACTGACATGGAAGTGTTCGATAAAAGTCCTGTTAAATACGAAGAAGGGTTCAGGAGAAGCAAATTCTGCATCCACGCCAGAGGTTATGAAGTGAACACTGCGAGGCTTAGTGATGCTATACATTACGGTTGCATTCCTGTTATAGTTTCCAATTACTACGACCTCCCATTCGCTAATGTACTGGACTGGACCAAGTTCTCAATCCTAATCAACCAAGCAGATATTTCACTGTTGAAGAAGAAATTGTTGTCAATACCGACAGAGGTGTATCTCAGCATGTACCATGATCTGTGTCGTGTTAGGAGACACTTCAGATGGCATACAAGGCCGAAGGGTTATGATTCCTTCCACATGACTGCTTACCAGTTATGGCTGAGAAGAGGCATTCATCGATTGTCTTACTAATATGTAAAATAGTTTCCAGAAATTTATTGTATCGAATTCTATTTATAAAATCATATGGAGTTTTCAGCCGTGGTGGAATGGTATGAACGCCGTCTCTGCTGGCTTCTACGTCAACGGGCTCTAAATCTAAATTCGGCCCAAAGGTTCCAGACTTACACCAAACCTAGTGTTTGAATTTTGATAACTTCACGGGCCTAAGTAGTTACAAATGGGCTTCTCAATAAATGGACAGGCTCAAAATATAGATATTGGATCTATAGTTGTGGTTGGAATTCGGCCCATTTAAAAATATGGGTTTCATCTGCATTACACAAAAAATGATATCACATACTTATTATTCACATCAATAAACACGTATCTCAATACAGTCACATCAGCAAAACACATATTTCAAAGTCATTTTTTTAAAAGTCGAGCCTTTAACATTTCATTCTTTCATCTTTTTCCACTAAAGTCTAAAACTAATATTGGGTTCCACCTCATTACCCAAAACAAAAAGTCAGATACTCAGTCACATCAACAAAACATATTTTCCTAAATGATCACATCTGTAAAAAACACATTCTCATATAGTATTTTATAACCATTGTGGATGCTAACAACAACAGCAAAAGGTAAAAAATGTACCTAAACCAAATCATATATCTGATGCTAAGGTAAAAAAAATGTACCTTAGGCTATGCTTGGAAGAGGGGTTGGGACTTGGGAGGGGTGGGGTTGGGTTGGGAGGGGTTTATAAAAGTGAACATTTGCTTGATATGGAAGGAGTTGGGAGACTTTAATGTGAGTGAACACCTTCCAATCTCTCATTTTGAGGGGTTGACAAAATAGAGTATTAAAATGTGTTCGCATCAAACAAAAATTCGAAGAGATCTACTTATTCGCGAACCCCTCCCAAGCAACGCATTAAGTATTGATTTCTATTGATTCTCAACCAAACAGAGGATACTTGGATACTGTGTGTTATCTTACACCAGAACCCAAAAAATGCTCACCGAAACCATTACGAATTATAGAATAAATTTATTTCATTAATTTTTTAAATAACAAAGTAACCAGAATAACTGACAATGGCACACGTACACGTGCCCCCATGAGTGTAGGGGAGGCACAATAATATTCGATAAAAAAGTAAATAATAAACCCAAATACAGAAATAAATTATCTCTTTATAGTGTCTTTTATATATCTCTGTCTCTCTTGCACTCCGGAGAAAGAGTAGGGTATCGAACCCGATCGTTGCAGTAGTTGTAGATGGTGAACTTGGAGCGAACCCACTGAAGCCTCCTGTACTGATACGCATCAAGGTCTTGGAACTCCTTCTGGTCCCACCAACGCTTGCCTTGGGTGGCGCAGAAATTGGCTTGAACAGAGGCCTCACACCCATCAATATGGAAGCTCTTGTAGGATGCAATGAATGGAGCCTTGGACCAGTCAGTCTTCTCGATTCCACCCCTCGTGGCCCAATCATCTGCATTCCACAAGCTCGAGTAGATCTTCATTGGTTGATCGAATGGGAATTTTACTCCCAAGTCCTTGCAGTTCTTGAATACTCTAATTGGTACGTCATCCACTAAGAACCTGAAAACATATGTAATGAGTGTGAAAAAAAGTGGGTCGGTTGTTAAAAGTCTAAAGGTAGGATTTTGAGTAAACCCAGATGTGATAAAATTGTCAAAATTAGTTCAGTGGTAGTTAATTCTGTGTCTGCCCGTTTACTTACACAATCTGGTACAGGTTCCAGAGAACAGAATAGGAGTGGTATGCCTTGGTGGGATCAAACCAGAGATAGATTCTTTGTTCTCTGTCACCCTTTCCTCCAGTGAACACATTGGTCTGTAAAATGTAAGGCTGACCACTCCTGTTCCCCAAGAACTCAAAGTCTATCTCATCGTGCTCTGAGTTTTGAGAAGATAACTGCAACATTAATGGTGTCGAAGTTAACATTTTTGAAATGTGGTGAATAAAATTGGGACTTGAGTGGTTGAAGCTAGAATGATACTTACATAAAAAGCAGTAACAGTTCCTGCAGAATCGCCTGGGACCAGCTTGATTTGCATACTGAAGTGGCCAAACAAGTAAGACCCTTTGGATTGGAAGCCAGTACCTATTCAAAATCAACCGTTAAATCAAATGCCTGAAAGAAAGAAGAAAAAAAAAACCAAAAAAGGAAAATAAAGGTCGCTTATTATCATTAGTGCAGACATGGAAAAGTATATCTATTTACCGGTATATTTATCCAAGTGGAGCTGGATCTCATTGCCTCCATTGAAGTACTTGATGTGGTCAAAAGCCCATGTAGGCATATAGTTCCTGCCGAATGGCACATCAACAGGCCTTCTTGGGGGAGCCCCCATTGTCTGAGACACCATAAACAGCATACCCAGAAACATTATCCATCGTAAATAAGCCATCTCTCCTTTGCTTCTGGACTTCACAGTGAGAGAGAGAGAGAGCTGGAGATGATGAGGAAAGGCTGAGGAAGAGCGCTTATATAGGATTTGAATTTAATCCACATTAACATTATTGAAGGGTCCCCCACCCACCATGTTTTGCTAAATTTCTCCTTCCAAGGAGAACACTTTTCTTGTCTTCTCTGTTCGTAGACCCACTTTGTCAAAAATCTCTATTATTACACCGAGAAAGTAACCCAAATCAAAAAAAAATCCTAAAAAGATGGATGATGGCTAATTATTTTCTGACTTTTTAAATATTTTATTGGATTAGTATTGTAAGAAATCATGTGGGGTTTCCTCTGTATCAAATGTGATCAACCTGAGCACATGGTAGCGATTAATGAATGCTCCCTGACATAATCGACTGAATAATTTCATCTGACAGATCAGATGGACTGAGAGAGAATAAAGATTAGGCCGCTGCCTGTTAGTGAAGCGCCAAGTACGCCAAGTATTTGATGAAATGTCGCAGAGAATCCGCAATAGGATTTGTCATTTGTGGCTAATCGTAACACGGCCGGTGTCTTTTTTGGGGGGTTTGTGTTTCGAGTTCTTCCCGAGCTGCATTCCTTTATCTGGTTGTTGGGATAATAATGAGTGATCAGTAATTAATCACTCAACAATTCATCGTCTCCCAACATTTATGAAGTTACTGTGGAGTGAAAAATCATTATAGTTGAATTAAGTGCTTTATAAATACAAACAAAAAACACGTTTTGGACGGAAATTTTTTTGATGTTTTCTACGTTCAATGGTTAACTGAAGTATTTTAGCTTTCTTGAAAAGTATGGGGTGGCGGACAACGAATATCTAGAAGGGTGGGAATGGACAATACCATGAGAGTATCATCTGCTGCAGAACTCGATTTGAGCTAAGAATTATTTACTCAAATGGCTAGTCCGTCTTCGCATTTGTACACTAAGACTAAATTGGTGATCCATTATGCATCCGGATTCTGAAATGATTATCGAGCGTAAATTCAATCTGGCTTATCACATAAAGGCAAGGTTTGATTTTCTCAATTGCAAAAAAAAGTGTAAGCAACTTTTGAAGGAGGCGTTTACTTGGTGAATGATGTATCATACTATCACGTGACTCGACCAAGATACTAGATAAATGTGTGTGGATCCTAATTTTAGGGAACTATTATAAATTGCTGCAAGATTTGTGATTTCAAACACTCAAAAAAATGTCCTTCATTTGTTTGAAAATTTTCCTCATAAAATTACTTTGTTGCACTTGTATTTACTTGGTGGAGCCGGTGAGACCGTGGCTGACTCAGATGGCTACAAAAAAGAGGTTAGCCAAGCAATCGGCAGAAACATGTGGGGCATTAATGGATTCGATGAGCAGTTAGTTAGGGGGAGATTTGGATAGACAAGAACACGACCGAAATTTCGACTGAGTTGTAGATTAGCTGTGAAGTCGCTTTTGGTCAACGTGTCAACTCTCCATTGGTGTATATAAAACCTTATTTTTAATTCTGCTGTAAGGATACCAATAGGTAATAGGTTAGCTGTCCTTAAATAATGCATGGTTGGGTGCATGTAGCCACCTTATGTCAATCAGATCATATTTGTTGGAGACCCTTCATGCATATGATTTTGTTCCAAAACCTAAATTACAACAATCCAAAATTCCTGTATTGGTTTTTGGTCTTATCTTGATTTGATTTGGGAGAAACGCCAACAATCGACGTTGGAAAGGAAACTCTTGTGCGAATTGCGTCGGTGTCTCTCCTCTCTGGACTTTGTGTATTTTTGGGTAAATGTTATTTTCGTCATCCATAAATAGGTCACGTTATAACCCAAGCATTCAAAATTAAAATGTTGTAAAATAATCACTCACTAAATCTAATTATGCCACGACCAATTTTAATTGGGTTTCGGTTAAGACATGTAAGAAAAACATAATGATAATTTTTTATTGGATAAAAACTTTTTATTGAGATACGTGTTTTGCTAACGTAGCTGAATATTTGACTAATATTGTTATAAAAAAAATTAATACGATGTATAAATTTACTTGCACGTTATTTTTATCTTTGCTGCTATTTTCCCTTTCGATTTTGTTTCCCTGTCCTCGGTTTCTTCTTTCTTTAATAGTGTGGTTTCATCTTCGACGTTCAACAAACTATTGTAATCTTTTGTCATCTACTAGGTGAAAGGAATTGGGTACTGTGGGATGAGATCTATCGTATCCAATCCAAAACTCTGTGTCAGACTATAGCTAGCCAATTTTTTTAATCCTCCAAGTAACTGTGTACTAAGCGAATATGTCTGGAAGTGTAAAGCTCTGGAATTATTACGATTTGAACGTTAAATATACCGCGGATTGAACAAATCGTTGAAATCCTTGTTCTGGAAATTAAGAACAAAATCAATGAATTTGTGTAGAATCACAAGTAGAGAAACATAATAAAGAGTAATCAAAACATAAAGAACACAAGACTTACGTGGTTCGGCGTTACCCATGTCCACGGGGAGAAGAGTGATCGATTTTTCTTATTAAGGTTGAGAGAGTGTACAAGAAAAGTCTTACCAAAACAAAACATTGAGTTGTGTTTTTAATCCAAAAATTCGCGTGTGTGCGCCTAGGCGCTAACTCTAAAAATCACAATTTGCTCTGGGCGTTAAAGTAACCCGCCCAGTACAGATTTATCACAAATCAGTCACAACACCAAAAAATGTACCCGCCCTGGACGCTACAGTAATCCGCCCAGGGCAAATTTGCCACAAATCAACAAGAACTACATTTCACATACTATGGAGGATGGGAAAAAAAGAAAGAAAGAAGGAGCTCTGCAGGAAGAAAAAAAAATCTACACCAGCCATTCAAATGTGGAGCAACGCAAGGAAAAATAGAAGGGTCTGTTCGTATATGAGGAGGAAGAATTTCATGGAAGTTAGTATGGCAACTTTCCTCAACATTAGGAGTGGTGCTAATTATCTATATGTGAGATATCTTGGTAAAAGAGGGTCCTAAAAGATAATCTAGTGCATACTGTGGTCTTAATTTGTATTTGTTGTTTTTTTATCTTGTGTTTCATCCTTTGTATCATCTCTCCTTCATAGGCCATCTTTCATGATACCCTGTTGTTTTTGTGCTCTCTTGTTGATATATATATATATATATGGTTGCTTATAAAATAAAATAAAAAGGTGAACACGGGAGCATGGCCGTCTATTGGCTCTATTGTAGTTTTTTTTTTCTTTTTCTTTCCCTTCCCCTGTGCATCAGCAAATGGGACATTAAACTTATATTTGATAGAGAATATAAGATATCGTAAAATGTAAAAGCTGAAAGTATGGCTGACAGAATATAAGTTAACTTATACTCCGTCACAAACATATGCTAAAAATCACTCATCCCCCCAAAAACTCATCACTAGGCTGGCCGTGGTCCAACATTGAAACCATGGGCCTTTTATGTTTATTGTTTACTTCTTATGGGCCTTAAAACTAATGGATGAAGTCGGTTTGAACTAGCCTTTTATACTATATTGGTTCAAAAAATGTGGGCCTGACACTTCTGAGTTCTGACCCAATGATAGACTGGAGGGCCTTGCAATCCGTGCTTTCGTGGACTTGAGATATTGGGCCGTAGACTTTTCAATATTGAAACTTCCGATAGTGAGCAAAATGATGGCTTTGAAATTTGAATTTTGAAATGAGCACTAGTCACTAGTGGGTTGCTGGTCCAAAACTGATTAATAAAATATGAAAAATGGCGTCTTGTTTTTTGGGCATATTATATCCATCGTTTGAAAATTTTGATTTGAAAAAAATTAGGTAGAGAGTATTTATTACGCATATCATATAATGATGAATATTTATTTATCATATATCTTAAGGACACACGGTATCAATACTCGTAAAATATCATTATAGAAGAAAGTTTCCATTAAAATGATTGACCTCGGCAGTAGCACTTTTGCAATTATAACGAACAAAAGAAATGAGAACATACAGATGTCTTCATTAACTTTTCAATTGAATCTCACCTCTATTACTGACGCAAACGGAAGTTGAAGAACAACCAAGATACAAACCTCTAGGCTTTATTGAATTAAGATCATCAAGAATGTCTTACAATGACTATATAAGCCCTTATTTGTAACAGAAAAGATAAGGACACCCTAATTGAGCTAGAATTGAAAACTAACTAAAATATTTTATTTAACTCTCAGGACCTTTAAACAGCTCCGAAAATGAGTAACACCAAACCTCAATCTCCGAAAATATATTATAATAAGAAAATAGACACCTAGATCAAGAGTTATGACCAGTCAAAGTTAGACTTGCACTTCTTACTTCATTTCTTGCGGTCCAAATCCTCCTCAACTTGTAAGGGCAATTGAAACACTGGATCGACTTCCAGCTTAATTACACAAAAAGTAATCTAATATATTTATCTATATCGACAAAACACATATTTAAATACAACAACATCAGCCAAACAAGTATTTCAATACATCCACATCAGCAAAACACGTATCATCTTCCATCATTTCCTCACTGAAACTTATATTGGGTCGCAAATTTATTACTCAAAAATCAAGTCACATATTCAATCATATCAGCAAAACACATTTCTCAATATAATTATATTAACAAAAACACACATTCTCATATATTATTCCCTCCCCATTAACTTCCTCCCATTGGATTTAAGTTGTAAACTTCTAATCCCAACCTTTATGCCTAGAGATCTAAGTCGGCCGGTCAACCGACCGAGGGGCTAGGCCTCATATGTTGAAAATGAGCCAAAAAGTAACAACTACTTTCATACCAATATTTCACTCGTCGGGTTGACGCTTGCAATTAAGCCATGATTTCAGGTAGATAGTCCTTTGACTGCATTGATGGGCCATTCTGGCCCAAGTCTAAAGCCTTGAAAGTTCATGGTCTAAGGTTCTGGGCCTTCTCATCAATCTAAGCTCCATGCAATGGATTGTGCATCAAGTCAGCAAGTGGGGCCTTGAAAAGATCCACTGCTTGGTTTGAAGTTTCCAATTATGTTAAAAGCATGACCAGATTAGCTAGAAATGTATTGAACAAATTGACTTTGCCATGTGTAAAATCCGCGCTTCAGAAAGGGACGGTAGTCAACCCTTTACATCTTCTTGGTTCCACACTGCAAATTCTCAAAAGTCTGCAATTCGAAACGGCTAAGAAAAACGTCGTTTTGCAAAAGAAATTCTACAGCACATCACTTTTATCATTCTTACACGTATAAATTTCAGACTTTATCGAATTGTGGAATTACTCTCTCTCTCTCTCTCTCTCTCTCTCTCTGCTTCAATGATGTTTCTTTGGTTCAATGATGTTTCTTTGGATGGTGAATCCGATTGAAGCACATGTGTTTAAAACCTTCTTTATCGACCTGTTCAATATTAGTTTCTCACCTCAATTTGCATGCATGTCTTGTTAATTAACCACTACCACATCTCATGTGTATACGTAGCCAGATTCATTGGTGACCCAATCAATTATTTCTTACTTTGAGGTATATGAAAAGATAAAAATCACATGACACAAATTCATATCAAAGGGTGTCATGCGGCACAGATCACCGAACTAACCTTAATCACTGTTATGGTTAAAAATTGTGATGTTACCTTTCGAGTCATGTTTACATCATATATTGGGCCACGACCCATTAGATATTTTAACAAATTATGTAGTAGTTCACAGACCCAAGTACAAGGCATCGGTACGACATAATCGGATCGACATTAACGAGTGGTACAAGTAAATTTATTTTGATTTAACTTTAGCATACATACATGCTATCAGAATTGGTACGACTGTCACAAATTATAATAGTACAACAGTTAATAATTAACATAATAAATCATTTTATTGGTACAAAAAAATCGGTACGATCGTTATTTATCAATGTAATAATTGGTTTGGTTACTCAAATCTTTTATTCCCGTGCGATGAATATGACGGTACGACTTTTAATGTAAGGTGACTTAAGTTAGGGTAATTTAGTAATTTCACATTATTTACAATTGTCTATAAATACCCCAAACATGCTCATCAAAGAGGACATTTTTTTTGTTTCACCTACTTATCTCTCTAAGAATCACTCCCTCACTTACATTATCTGCACGTCATTTATCTTACAACTTTATCTACAAACTCCATACTAATTCTTACGCCCGAGCTTCTTTGGTAGGCACCATACCAGTGTTCCCAAGCTGAACTAGTTAGTACGACCTCTTTTCTTTCTAAGTAGGAGCTCGACGTCATCTTGCAACTCGGTCAACTGTTGACCTTGATTGTTGAAAAATTTGCCCCAACAATCACAATGAAAAATTGAAAGATAGCTATGCTTCTGCATATAACTTCTAACAGAAGCATCTTAACTTTCTACAAGTCAAGAACGACCACACATAAATGTCGGAATCTAACCGACCTCTTCAAGGCACTCTAACTTTTTCGAGTCGTATTCGATGCGTAAATTATAGAATATCATCTAATTAGATGCCAGTCAATTAATAGTGATGGAACACAGTTCAAATCCCTAAAATAAAGAGATCTGATTATGTTCAAATAGGAAATCTTGCCAAGGTTAACTGAATGGAAACAAACTCTTCAAATAGATATTTCTTTGAAGAGAATATAACTCCAAATTGTACTTATGATCATTTCTAGTTTCTCCCATAAAAGTCTTCTCAGAAATTTTCAATTCCAAACCTATATGTATTTACTGCAATCTCTATCAACTATGCAATACCATCAACTTAGCAATACCAGAAGTTGTATATGTCAGGTAAGATCTTGCATCCACTGATTCTACAGGGTAGGTTAGCTTGTCATCCACAAACTCAATAATATTCCATACTAGAAAGTATATGTATCATCATCTAATATTATGTATCTAATTAATCCGTTGATGTACATAATAAAGTTTACTTTGTATAAGTAGATTGTCAAAGGGTGATCCGGTCCGATTTTAACAACATTGGTTATAGGCTCATTTTTGTGTCTTAATGTGGGACTTTGTCAAACATTGCATGAAAATTGGAAAAGTCTCCTAATTTACGACAAGAGTAACAATATTAACTTCATTAAAAAAAACATGCTTGAAAAAGACATGCAGGATTTGTTTTGCTTATTGTTTGTCCATTTGGTTAATAACTTCGTTAATTATTTAGAAGCTTTTATTTTTTTGGTCTATTGTTCTTGGATAACTGGTTTTCTAGAAATCGGAGTTCATTTCAAAGACACACGCGTTACACGCAAAGCACTTGTTCCGTTGTTGGTTCAAAGAGGATTGACTTGGTGGTTGGTTTTCAGATTAATTATTGTTTTAAAAGAGAAAAAAAACACATTTGAATTCAACTCCAAAGTTAAATAATTTTTTTGGAAGGTTGTCTGGTATACATGGGATGAGTTATTTACATGCCCGCGATTTAATTACTATGTAAGAAGAGATTCAATATGACCGTGTTTTGGATAATTAGTTACTCATGCAATATAAGATTTTCTCCCTTGTAGTCTCTTAGTTTGGTGAAATAATGATGTTAATTACGTTGGATATATTTAAAACTCTCTTTGTTAGTCATCAACAAATAAGAGCATCTGCAACTCAACTAGTAAGAAGACATCTGCAGAAAATTGAGCTTCAATGATGTTAATGTGCTCATTATATGAGTACCACGTGATTCACATACTTCACACATTTGGTTTGGATCTGATTTCATTTTTATTACATAAAATTCGATTAAGCATATTTATATCATTATATCGATATAAAAGTTATTTTATTTTGATTTTCAACCAAAACAATAGAACATATTTCTCGATACAATTACAATTAAAAAAACTGCAAATTTTCATAAGCACAGAATAGGATTGTGTGGTTGCTGTGATAGTAGGTGCATACATTTGTTTACTGTACGTTTGTCAAGCCATAACAAAGACTTGCCATTAAAAAACAATAAAAAAAAAACGAAAGAAGATGAAACCTTGACCCAGGACTGCCTTAGTACTTTCCTGCAAACTTCGTATCTGCATTTCTATATGACTGGCAACAACCTTCTTCTTCTTCTTCTTCGGTAACAACCTTCTTCTCCTTCTTCGTCTCTCTATCCGTCATTGTATATATAAACAACCTTCACGAGTGTTCGAAAAGACTTGAATTAGAGCTAATTTCGCTATCATCTTCACACATTCGTTCATTTTTTCCTTCTGTTTATGAATAAGTAGCTCTGTAAGACTCTTTTTTGTGTGAATTGTGAACAAAATGATAAGAGAAGAAAGCAGAGGAGCTTACTCTGATAACAACTCCGACACAGAGAGCATCGCAAGCGACAGTTCCGCATTCAGTGGTCAATTAGGCGCTCCAATAAAAAAACGTCCCTCCAAGAAAAGTGCCCGGTTTAATCTGCCACCGAGCACCTCAACAAACGGAGGAGCCGACGACGGTTCAAATTATGTGGAAATCACTCTCGACATCCGAGACGACTCTGTGGCTGTTCACAGCGTTCAAGCTGCAGGAGGACAAGGTCATGAGGATCCGGAGCTGGCTTTGTTGGCTAAGAAGACGCTGGAGAGCAAGTCGGCGTCGTTTAGATTGTTTCGAAATACTTCCTCACACATCAAGCAAGTCTCCCAAGAGCTCAAACGGTTCGCTTCCTTCTCGAGGAGAACGTCCGCGGGTAGACAGTTCGACCGGACCAAATCTGCTGCTGCTCATGCCTTGAAGGGGCTTAAGTTCATCACTGCCAAGACTGGTGGCGGTGGGAGTGGATGGACCGCCGTGGAGAAGCGGTTTGATGACCTCACCGCCTCTACTAACGGACTTCTTAGCGCTTCCTTGTTCGGTGAATGCATAGGTAAGTACTAGTTTGAAATTGGAATTAACTAAAACAATCATTACTAATATTATTTAAAAGTTGTTGAATTAATTTTGAATTTGTAGGGATGAACAAGGAGTCCAAGGAGTTTTCATTGGAACTGTTTCGCGCTCTTGCTCGGAGACATAACGTCGCCGGTGATTCAGTCAACAAAGCTCAACTGAAAGATTTCTGGGATCAGATTTCAAATGAAAGCTTTGATGCAAGGCTTCAAATTTTCTTTGACATGTAAACTGCTGAATTTTACTTAATTACTTTATATTTTGAGTTAATTAATGTTAATTTTGTAGTTGATTAATAGTTAATGATATGTGGGGATATTGCAGGGTTGACAAAGATGCAGATGGAAGAATCACAGAAGAAGAAGTCAGAGAGGTAAGCGTGTATCGAACACTTTAGCACTTGGTCAAGGTTTCCAGGATTAAATTAGTCTTAATGCTTTTACTAATCAAGGTTTTGTGACTGTAGATTATCAGTCTCAGTGCTTCTGCAAACAAGCTTTCAAACATTCAAAAGCAAGCAAAGGAGTATGCAGCGATGATCATGGAAGAACTCGATCCTGACAATGCCGGTTACATCATGGTATGTGAAAATATGAAACAAATCATTTTTCATTAAATAATCCAAGTACAATTAGAGTAATTTAATTCATTTGTATGTTGTTCTTCAACCAGATTTATAACCTGGAAACTCTGTTATTACAAGCTCCAAACCAATCTGTGAGAATGGGAGATAGCAAAGTTTTGAGTCAACTCTTGAGCCAGAAGCTGAGACCAACTCAATTGGACAACGCAATGAGCAGATGGTATGAGAAGATCAAGTACTTCTTCTTAGATAACTGGCAGAGAATCTGGATTATGATGTTATGGCTCGGAATCCTCGCCGGCTTATTCACATACAAGTTCATCCAATACAAAAACAAAGAGGTGTTCGAAGTGATGGGCTATTGCGTTTGCATTGCCAAAGGAGGAGCAGAGACTCTGAAATTCAACATGGCCTTAATTCTTCTCCCGGTCTGCAGAAACACAATTACTTGGCTTCGGAACAAAACTAAACTGGGCAAGGCTGTGCCTTTCGACGACAATCTGAACTTTCATAAGGTAATTGCCATTGGAATAGCAGTTGGAGTAGGACTACATGCTGGTGCTCATCTAACATGTGACTTCCCTCGGCTTCTTCACGCCACTGAAGAGGAATACGAGCCTTTGGAGAAATACTTTGGGGAGGAACAGCCTGAGAATTACTGGTGGTTTGTCAAGGGTGTTGAAGGGGTTACTGGAATTATAATGGTGGCGTTAATGGCCATAGCGTTTACCTTAGCAACGCCTTGGTTCAGGCGCAACAAGCTCAACTTACCAAAAGCTCTAAAGAAGCTCACAGGGTTCAATGCCTTCTGGTACTCTCACCATCTCTTTGTCATCGTGTATACCCTTCTCATTGTTCATGGAATCTACCTCTACCTCACCAAAACATGGTACCATAAAACAGTGAGCCTCGATTCTTTCTCATCGTTTCATTTCTTCATCGCTCTCGATTTTAATTATCTTGTTCTCATGATTCTGATCTTTGAATGCAGACATGGATGTACCTTGCGGTGCCAGTGATTCTTTACGCTTGTGAAAGGTTGATCAGAGCGTTCAGATCAAGCATCAAACCAGTCAAGATTCTCAAAGTTGCTGTGTATCCAGGCAATGTACTAGCTCTGTTCATGTCAAAGCCACAAGGATTCAAGTACAAGAGTGGCCAATACATGTTCCTGAATTGCGCTGCTGTTTCTCCCTTCGAATGGTACGTCTGATTAATTCTCCAATTTCAATCAAATCAACTGATCAAGAAACCATTTTAATCAAAATCTCCGACATTTGCAAAACAGGCATCCATTTTCAATCACTTCAGCTCCCGGAGACGATTACCTCAGTGTCCACATTCGAACTCTAGGCGATTGGACTCGGCAGCTCAAAACTGTCTTCTCCGAGGTTCGTTTAATCATAGTTATTAAAACCAAACCAGACATCGAACCCGGGATCCGACATTGATTTTTGTTTTGGTTTGGCTTGTTTTCAATTAGGTATGTCAGCCTCCTCCAGCCGGCAAGAGTGGACTGCTTAGAGCCGATGGAAGCAATCCCAGGTTAGGAAAAATTCAAATTAACAAATGATTAAACTAATTAACAATTGTGGATTAAATTAATCGATGATTTCAGCTTCCCGAAGATTTTGATCGACGGTCCGTACGGAGCACCAGCACAAGACTACAAACAGTACGATGTAGTACTTCTGGTCGGCCTCGGAATCGGAGCGACGCCGATGATTAGTATCGTCAAGGACATCATTAACAACATGAAAACCCTATCCGAAGACGATTTCGCATTGGAGCTAGGGCTCGAGAGTGGCAGAGCAACCCCAAACAACAACAGGAACAAATTCAAGACCAGGAAAGCTTACTATTACTGGGTAACGAGAGAGCAAGGGTCGTTCGATTGGTTCAAAGGGATAATGAACGAGGTGGCGGAGATGGACGAGAAAGGCGTGATTGAGCTTCACAATTATTGCACCAGTGTGTACGAAGAAGGCGATGCCAGATCAGCCCTAATTACCATGCTACAGTCACTCCATCACGCCAAGAACGGAGTCGACGTCGTTTCGGGGACGCGCGTCAAATCCCACTTCGCAAAACCTAGTTGGCGACAAGTCTACAAGCGAATCGCACTCCAACATCCGGATGCACGAATAGGTAAATCACTCACCTACCCCTCCCTCACGTGGCCACGTGCCCACAATGTACTATTTGTTTAAGAATATAAGTTAGCCTATATTTTATCACTCATACTCTCAAATTTAACTATTCCTTCTCCGCTCTCTATATTTTATAAGACATACTTTAATCCAAACTGACCTATTCTTATGGAAATTTTATGTTTTGTTTGGGCAGGAGTTTTCTATTGTGGGGCACCCGCACTGACCAAGGAACTAAGGCAATTAGCGTTGGATTTCTCGCACAGGACCACCACCAAGTTTGATTTTCACAAAGAGAATTTCTAGATTACTTAGTTAATTAACATTTAATTAAAAAAGAGCTTATGATCAAGTGTAGCATACCCAACTGAAAATAGTAGTTTTGTTATTGCTTAGTGATCATGATGTATAATAATGTGTTTCGTCATTTTGTGATTAATGATGTTGATGTGATGATGAAGGTATCGTAATTTAATTAATCCTAATCCAGAAGAATTGTCTCTTTCTTGTGTAAAAGTAGCATGAGGTCAATTCACGCGGCTTTGTTATTCGTCATCGATCGGGTTGGAAACCAGCCAGGCTTCATTGTTTTTCAATATTGGTGTCATCAATCACTTTATTATTCATATTCCACTACAACATTTGTCGTCCCACATCAAAAAAATGTGGGACAAGTCCCTCCATATAATTATCAAGCCCTTTTTTATTGACATTTGAGTTGGGTTAAGCCCATTTACATGACTTGAGGATAAATAAAATTTTATGGGGCTGATGTATATATGTGAATCAGATAGTTTATATATGAGTTGGATGTATTTAGATAATCGGACAATCTAAAGCGGACAATATTATTAATATGTATGACATTATTATATAAATTTGATCGCTTGATTTTTAGTGTAGTTGAGGAGTGATGTGTGGTTGTGATGAGAGCAATTGTAATGATGTATTTTCGTTGAGCCAACAAAATTATATTGATATATGAGTTTTGTTGATGCGACTGTATTAAAATATGTATTTTATTGATATGACTGTATTGAGAGATGTGTTTTGATGATATAAATGAGTTCATAACTTGAGTTTTTGTAAAAGATGTGAAACACCCAATATTATTTTTGATGAAGTTTTGTTGAATAAAGGAATGAAAGAGTAAACGTTTTGTTAGTATAAAAAATAAAAAATATATACAAATTTACGTTTTATAGATATAACTGTATTGAAACAAATATTTTGATAATATAGATGAATATATATGATTTTCTCGATGTAATTGAAATGAGGTGTAATTATAGAGCCAATATGGATGCCAGCCAAACTCCATGCCACGATATTTGGCCCAAGAAATTTACATCAATGAAAGTATTTTTTTTTTCTTTCTTTCTCGTGTCATAGGAAAACAAAAGTCAGTAATGATCCATTGCAAGTGCTGACAATTTGTGTCGTTCCATTCAAAGGTGAAACCGATTGATGTTGATTACACTTTTATATGATGATATAGCCACATGGAAGACTTGTGTGTTTGTGGGTATGGTGGTGATGGGAATTTGGCATGTAGTTAGACAATCATGTGCTTGTGTCTCTACTTTTCAAAATTGGGGATATCATATCTAGCCTCTTTGACAATCGATCCACATTTGTCATTAGGTAAAAATCAGTAAAAGAGTTTTAGTGGAATGTGTTAATTTCTCTTTTTTTTTTTATGGTTAATGTAGGCAAAGGGATGGCTGGAGCCGCCTCCTCGGTCTTTTTTCTTTTTTATAGCAGCCCACTGTGATAATTTTTTTTTACATCAAAATTTTATTTTATTTTTTTAAAAAAATCATAAATATGTAGTATTTATAATAAAAAATTTATTGATGTTTTTGTTTTTGTTGAAAATAAAAATTAAATTTAACATAAAATCATGAGAATGCTAGGCCATTGAATATGAATTCAAAGCATTTGATGTTTCGATTGCAATGAATTTAATTATTTTGTCGAATAAAAAATACATCATTAAACTCTCTTTTTTAAGTACTGCAAGAGAAATATACTTACAGTTGGAATAGGACTTTGGGCGCACATATACTCTCATTCATGGGCGAAGCAATACCCAAAGGAGGGGGTCAGCTGACCCCATAAAAAAGAAGCTTAGGTATATATAAATTTTAAAAATATACCTTCTAAATTTTCATTTTAGCTCCCTATAAAATTAAGAGAATACTCTCTTAGTAAAATTGAAAATGAAGTTATCATGCGACGCTTTCAATCTATGAAGTCTCGAAGGGAGCAGTTATAATTGAACTAGATATTTTATAATCTTTAACTCTATCAGTTTAGAATTGTTATTTTTCTAAGTTAATTCGACTGAGTATTGAGTAAGTTTACTAGTAATTATCTCCATGCAATTATAATTGAACTAGATATTCTGTAATATTTAACTTTATTGGTTTATAATTGTTATTTTTCTAAGTCAATCTGACACATAATGAATAAGTTTACTAGTAATTATCTCCGTGCCAAATAAATATCCCAAAAAATTTCCGAGAGGGCTGCCCCGGACCCCTCAAGTTATATCCTCACTTCTCACTTCGCCCATGCTCTCATTGGTAATTAAACTTTGTTAGTATAAATATTACACATTTATGACTTTTTTAAAAAATATAAAAATTTAGTGCCTAAAAATATTCTCACAGAGGGTTCCATTGCGTTTTTTTTACCGACAGTCCCCGAGTTCCGTACTCAAAGCAACTCATTTTCAGATTTTTTTGTCGTCGCTTTCCAAAACTGCATGCGTGGCATCTCATGTCACTTCATGAACACAAAGGAAAGGACTAATTCATTTAATTTAACTATCAATATAACGTTGGCTCATGGGAGTACTTATGACACCGACACCAGATATCATTGACATGTTGTATTAATGACGCCACTTCGTATGCCAAATTAAAATTAATGACGATATAAATAAATACTAATAAGTAGCATGAAATGCTTTATTCGTACTAAATTTTGTCTATGTTTGTACTTCCTTGCTCCATTTTAATTGTTCTCTATTTTTTTTGGAATTGTTCGAAAATGTATTGTTCATTTCAATTAATTAAAATTTATTTTATACTTTTATTTTTTCCTTATTTAGACTTACGTTGAAAAGTCGGAGGACCTAAACAACTACTACCTTCGTTTCACAATAATTGTTGTTTAAAATTTTTGCACAAGAATTAAGGAAACTATTAAAATTTCCATAATACAAATAAAAAATAAATATATTTGACTAAAATACCATTATTAATTACTTTTAAAAAGATGAAAAGTTAATTAATGTGAGCACTTATTAAACTCTGAGTGAAAAACGAGAATAAGGGTAAATTTGAAAGAGAAAAAATATTAATTATGTTTTGGATTTATAAAACGACAGATATCTTGAAACAATTTTCTCTCTAAAACAATAGTTATTGTGAAACGGAGGGAGTAACTCAATAACTATGCACATTAATAAGTGTATAAATGTTAAATTGAAGGAGATAATTAAAATAGAACGAGGTGAATATTTTAAATTATGAGGATGTTTTTTATATATAAAAAACTCAAAAAGCTCCAAAGAAAGAATAAACTCATATAAAAAACTCAAAAAAAAAACTCAAAAAAGGTAAGAAGACCAGGAAGAAATCCACAGTAATTTACTATTTTTTTCTCCCTCCAATCAAGCCGACTCGCACACTACTTTAGTTTCAAATAGACCATAAATCCTTCTAGAAGGAAATGGTTTTGCACTAATTTACCTTCAGAGATTAGTCGTTTATTAACACTAATCTGTACATCTTACCCTCCAACGTAATTAAAAATCAAAAAATTAATTTCCAAATGACTTTCTCCCAACCCTAGGTTCCCTAGTGCCTCCCTTTCTACTTTTTTTTTTGTCAGTGCCTAACAATAATATACAACCTTTGTTTATTTTTTTCGATATAATTCTGTAATAGTGTTTGTTGAGTCAATATTCATTATTATTTAAAATATTCTTTGTCAGATTGACTTGGCTATAAAAAAATAAAAAAAGGCCAACCATGTCAAGAGCTGACCTGCTCAAGAACCGTATATGGGAACATAGAATTTCTAGAATTCCACTCCGTTCTTTTTTCCTTCAAAAATTCCAAGAGAAAAATCTACGATTCCAAAAAAGAAACATAGGATTTGAATAATACTTGATAAGAGATTGCAATACACAAGAACATCATATGAACAACTGTACATACATAGAATGTCCCATATACCCTGCAAAATTTTCTTACCCATAGTCTTTAGGGTCATGAAAGAGCCCTTTCAACTACAAAACTTTCTATGCAATCCTATATTAGACAAGAATTTGAGAAAATCAGTTAATCGATACAATGGACAAAGAACTGGCCCAACTGTTCGAAAGGCACGCTGAGCTGGAGAATTATCTGCTAGCTTTAACATAATACTAATAATGAATTATCTGCTGATGGAACCTGCAAAAACAGGATGTATGCAGAATATCAAGAACTCAAGATTTACAGAGCCTACAACTAACTACAGGAGAAATGTCATCGCGTAATTGTTCGTGTAACATGTCGATGCAAAATTGATCGGGGCATCTAACTCGATGTACAATGAATCGGACTATCAAAACTTTACCTATGACAGAAAGAGGCTAGTAGTCCGAATGTTTATGAACTCATTGTTTTTTCTCATCCCCCCCTTGCTTCCCTGTCTGGCAAAATGGTGTTGAGAGTTGAGACAAGTCCTTAGCGTTACTAGAATCACCAGGCACGGATCATCTACCATGATACTAGAAGAATATTGTTTGATTCTTAAGGAGATGAGAAGGCTTGATACAATCCCAATCAGGGGAAATATGTAAAGCTGAAGCTTAGACTTCAGAGAGCCAGATGCCGAAGCAACTGCAGCACCAGCAAGGCTGCCAAGGGATGTATTCTGTAAAACCATGAGCAAGCAGCCAATTAACAAA
Organism: Euonymus europaeus; assembly: GCA_963580455.1. NCBI lineage: Eukaryota > Viridiplantae > Streptophyta > Magnoliopsida > Celastrales > Celastraceae > Euonymus > Euonymus europaeus. The sequence goes on from OY756964.1 coordinate 4,758,747, forward strand.
GCAGCATATGCAGAACACCCGTGGAACTGAGATCTTTAAGAAAAAGAAAGAGGGAGTAGTTATTGGACATAGAGGTAAAGATCTTGAAAACTCCAGCATGAGCAACACAACAATGAGTCAATGACAGCCTTAATTCCGAATATTTGAAATCAGTGATATCAATCCCTAGTTAAAAACTACTAGGAGTCCGCCGTGTGAATTCTCTCACTGATTGTTATACCTGCAATTACACACTCCAACCTAAAAAAAGGATATCCAGTAAATGTTTCATCTCGTACAACAATGGCAGCCTTGAAGTAGGCAACATCAATCCCTAATTATGAATTCACAGGCTCTCATTGATTATTCTATCTGCGACTACACTCGGTAACACAAAACAAGGACATCCAATAATAGTTTCATCCTGTACAACAAATGACAGCCTTGAAGTAGTAACAATCTCTAATTAAGAACTACTAGGAGTCCACTATGTGGATTCACACTTTCCAATGACAGATTTGATCTCAAATATTTAAAATTGGTGAAACCAACACTATTAGAATCTAACAAGTTGAATTCTTCTCCCCCACTTAATCTATCTGCAGCCATACTCTCCGACACAAACCATGGACATCTAGAAATAGCTTCATTCCATATATAAGTCTGCCACTTGACACCTCCATCAACATTACGCATTTGAACTCCCAACCACATCGTAATTGGCCTTTGCTTCTCCTTTTAGTATACATAACTAAAATTACACAGCTCATCCTTAACATGGCAGGAGAGCTAAAAGGAGGGAAATGATCACAACTTTTCTTTGTAGCCCTGAATAGTGCTGGATTACTATCTGAAGAATTAACGACTATCTTATTAAATCCACTTTTCTAGCAACTTACAAGTGTCAACATTATTTCATTCGTATCTTCAGGCATGTGTAGATTACAATGATTTTCCGATTGTGGAGGCGTGAAGCAATCATATTTTCCCCCAATTAGTTCAGTGAAAATTTACCCATCAGTCCCCTGCCATCCTTCTCTTTGTAAAAAGGCCAGTTTAAGATCTCTTCCAGCTCCAGTATGTACTTTAACTTACAAATTCATACAATAACAGACACCACAGACTTCTTGATTTCTATGATTAACATCAATCCTAACCGTTGTAACTTCAGCACAGGACAGGAATTCTACAGAAGAAAATATAATAGAACATTGTGATTATTATTTTTTCACCTTTATTTTGCTCAACTAAACCTCGCAAGTCATTAGTAACAAGTGAACTCCAATAATTACACCTTTCTAGTCGACTCTTCCAACCCACAAAAGCCTAAACGTTGATCGTCCAAAGCTAGCATATATGCTGCATCAATTAAAACCCTAGAAATATTTCACCAAAGCAGTTTCCAAATTCAGATTCTTTTGTGAAAGAAATACAGAACCTGCCGATCCAAACGGAAGGCGAGGATTTTAGCAGAGAAGACGGCCAGGAAGAATCCAAAAAGGAGACAAGCCGCAGCTTACAAGAAAATCGCGTAGGGAAGGCAGAAAGCGAGAGTGACGGTGTGGATGGCAACGTAGAACGGTATCGCCCAAACACCAAGCCGATTCGACCATTCTCCAAATAATTTGATAGCGTCGTCTTTCTCTAATCCGTATGGCTTGCTCAGTTCCCTCCCTATCGCAGCCACTGCCACTGCTGCTGCTATCTTCCACCATTTTTCCCATTTTGTTTTATATCTCCTTAACTCCTCTCTAGATTCTTCACGCTCCTAGCTTTGAAACTCCAGTCCCGATAATCTCAGCTCATGGGGTGTTCAAGCTTATTTTCGTCCGCAGTCTCTGTACTGGAAATTTAAATTCCGACTGGGCCGTCTAAATTCCAGATGGGCCGTCTTTTATTGAGCACATGACTATGGAGTTGGAATATGGACTTCAAGCTGGGCCAATTGTTATTGGGCTTTCTTGCAATTCTAGACTTTCTAGTGCCCTCGTCAGCAGGTCTTTTAAGTCCCGTCCTACATGTTTGTCTTCTTCTCCTCCCATCAATAAACTAATTCCGCTTATGTTTGGTATGTAGAGTAAAGAAGAAAAAGAGGTAGAAAAAGAAATGGATCATTTCATTTTAATGTTTGGTTTGTTAATTTTTGGAGTACAATTACACTCTCATTTCTCTTTTTGATTCCATGCAAATTTAGTAATGCTAGATATTCGTAAGAAACAAAGAAATTTTTCAATAATGATAATATTAAATATTCCTAAAAAGGGCACCCCTAAAGCGGATGCTATTTTAGAAATATAACGAGTTAGAATAGTGCATAGGGATCATGTCATTGAAGGAGAACATGAAGACTAAATTATAAATTGTATTGCACACCCATAACTCCCTGCAGTTTCACTTGACGCCTATCGTAACCATAATTTGCTTGTCCATCAGATCTTCTTAATTTTTGAAAACATCCTGTTTCAGAGAAGTAGGTACTTTGAATTCCACTCCCAAGCTGATATGCATAAGCCTGTGGGTTTGTCAGCTCAATTTCCTGCATGTGGAAAACAGAGCTAAGAAAAATATAATTGGACAAACATATGGAAAAGCATCACCATATGATAAAATATCCACAACTCTTGTATCCATTGCTCAAGTGGCTTACACTTGCAAGATAGTTGCCTTCTCTGCCCTCTTCTATCTCAGAGTGTTTTTTTTCCTCATTGGCGGCGCTGAGGTTGTTGTTAGGGTCTTGGAAGAATCTCAACATGGTTATTGACCCAACAAGTGACCAGAATGACTCCTTTTCTTTTTTTGAGCCGCCACTTACTAGAAATCAAGCAATCCAAATGCAACCAGAATGAGAGATTAAATGCCCCGAAGATAATTTCTTATGGATTAATATGCATAGGTTTTAATAGTTATATGTTAGCTATCAAACAAGCTAACAACCTGACCAAGAGACGTACTTCTTAGCAACTTTTGCAGCAACCTTGCTCTGAGCAACTGATAGACGCAGCTCGCCATGCACTACCAGCCTGACCGAGCATCCCATAGCCTTCCCCCAGTCCATCACCTGTTCTCAAGCAACATATAGACGGTCAAAAAGGATTCATTTTCAAAAGAAGGATAATTCAATGAAATCCAAGTCTGCTATTGCATGCTTGTGAAAATGTCGTTGCAATGTGGCACAATTTCAGAAATAGACAACAGAATACAGAGAACAAGCAAATTGAAGACCGATAAAAAAAGAAAAAGAAAAAAAAGTACAGACTAAAGGGACTATGTTATTTAGGACTGGTTGTGTTTGTTTTAGGAGATGGGCCTTTCTTTTTGGGCTGTTTTTTAAAAAAATGTAAGCCCAAACATATTCTTTCTTTCTCAATTAATTATAATTCAAATATGCTTATAGAAATCTACTAATATTTTGAAGATTTCCATATTTTTTTTATTCAGAGAATTGGAATATTCGAATCCATTTCCTATTGGAAGGGTCGATCCTTATACGCATAGTGATTGCCGCTCAACCATATGCTCACTTGCTTTGCAAATTTCCATTTAAGGTATTTATAACTTAAATATTCTGAAATCTTAGACTGACATTTTTTTTAAAGGAGGATTATTATATTCTCTGCCAAAGTACCCAACCCTGATTGAGCACCATATATATTATCATTTTAACTGTAATTTTTTATTCAAACAATAATCTATACTATTACTTAAATACTTAAATGGAAGAAGTTAAATTTCAGCCGTTCAGTCACATGACATCAAATAAATAAAGATTATCATTCATTTACAAGAATTGAAAACTTATAGGTTGAAGCCACATGTCACCAAAATAGAAACAAAAGGAAAAAAAAACTTAAAAGCTAGTTCGATTACAATTCTATTAACTAAAATAATATGATTGAGACTGTAGAAGTGGACATTTTATAATCTATCCGAATAAAGAGATTAGGAGGAAGCTTATTTGGATGATGCGGAATTGCGATTTCCGGGATCGTAATTTGCGAATTTCATATTCTTCTTCTCTTCCCTTCAAATCTCTCTGATGATGTAGAATTATGAACTCCGGGTTCGTAATTCGTGCATCTCATCATTTAGGAAGCTTTTGTGTCCCACTCCTCTCCTTTTATGAGTAGGGTTCAATTCCTCTCTCACAGCGTTTCGTTTGTTGTAGGAATTGAACTCCTTATCTTATTTAGGTGGAATAGAGACCCTACCACCAATCTAATCTGATTGGAAAAATTGGACTTACGATCATGATAGAAATTTTTCGCTAAACTCAACCTCCAAAATTGCAATTTTTTCTTCCCAGGATGAAAGGGTGACTCTATGGGTGTCTCTTCCTCAAGTTCATTGGTCAAAGTTTTTTTTTTTTTTTTTGGTATGTCATTGGTGAAAGTTGTCAAAGCTCAATTGGCCTCCAAGAGTCCTCAACTTTGCACGGAGGTTAGGAAATAATAATGCTTTTACCCACCAGAGATAACTTTTTTTGTTTTGTTTGATAAAGCAGCAGATCCAAATCCAAATCCAAATCCTCTGACTTGGTTCGGGTACATGATTCATCATTTTTCTAAAAATGAGTTGGTGGATACTTAATTTGTCTCTTCTATCATCCATGGATTGCCCGAAACAAAATGGGTCATGAGAATTCTGATTTGTATATTAAATTCAAGGCCTTTGCTACTAGCATTTGTTCCAGTAGATCATAATAAAGTAAACACAAGCTTATTTTTAAACAAATTCAATGAATGAGAAAAAAATTATAAATTTAATCATGCTCGTATAAATCGTAAAATATATAATATGTAATAAAAATTAGTCTACAAGTTCCACATCAATAATTTGAAGTTCTGAACCCATCTCTTAATTCGTCTGACAAGTTGGCCAATGATGTTATTTTCACTTTTTCAGGCAAAGCACGTGCTGGCATTTGGCCAAACATATATTTGTCGGGCAGAAGAAACATCACTATCATAATACTCACGCTTTGGATTACTGAAGACTAACCCCAATACCGAATGCTCTATCATTTCATTTTCTTGCTTTCCAAATTTAGGTTATTATTTTATACAAAAGATGCGACACTGAGGCGCCAATTCATGAGAGGTGTTCATTATATATGTATGTGTGTGTGTGTGAATTACTGCTGGTGCTCAACCAGCTCGACATTTCTACATGTAGGTTCATTGGACCCACAAAATATGACTCATGTTTACCCTCAATGGATACAAAGTTCTGATTTTAAATGCATACTCATGTATGTTTATAAAACTAAGTTACACCCGACTAAAATATAACTCTCGTTTTATTTCAAAATTATGTAACATGTGAAGTAGTCAAATCTCACCTGACATTCAACACTGCATGTTGATTGCGGCAATGCTAGGTAGTCCATCATACGGTGGCCCATGATGACTTACGTCTACATAGACAATGAATCAGCAGCTGACTGGGATATCAAATAAATATTCAATCGAATTTTTAAATCTATTTTTTGAATTTTATTATAATTTTTCATTGGAATAAACACATCTGAAATAGATTTGAATGTATATTATTAATTTCATTGTTTTTTTTCAATGGAATAAACACATGTCTGATATATAATTGAATAAAATTAGTAATTCCATTGTTTTTTTTCAATGAAATAAACAGATCTATGACAGAAAATGTTAAATCCTTACTTTAATTTCACTAAAAATATGTTTTAAATCTGATAAGAAGTGCACATTGATATTTACATTCAAATAATACACACTTAAAATCAATATTCAAAAATCAATGGAATGATATCAGATTTCAACAACCAAACTAAAAATTCATTTGTTCTCTACCATTTTGGCCCAAAATCCATCGAGACATGAGAGCTCGTGGAGACAAATTCAGTTATGGTGGTGATTCATGAAGGGATAGTATACGGTGGTCGGATCGAGCGCCGAAAGTTTTGGTTGGCCGCGACTTCAAAGCGAGATTCCGACGAAATAGACGGTTGTCGACGGCAAACAAAGGTTGGGGATGACTCATGGTGCTCCTGCGCTTCAGATCGGTGGGTCGATGCTCCGATCGGTGGTCGGATGGTGGAGTTTGGATTTTGGTGATGAGGAAGAAAGAGAGAGGAAGGAGAGAGGAGAGAGGAGAGAGATCGTGAGGGTGAGGGTGAGAGTGAGGGATAGAGGAAAGAGAATGTGAGAGTGGATATTTGTGTGAAATTTCAAAATTTAAAATTTCTCAACATAAACTTATCTACATGGACATGTCACCTAAGAATGGGTTACCATGGATCACCATACTCATGGACTCTATGTCATTTTTCTATTAATTGAGTCATATTTGAGGGTCTTGCATTGTTCGTGTTTATTTAAATGTACGAATATTTAGTATGCCACAACATTTAGGTGATAGCTCAATTGGTTACATTTTTGGACTCGAGTAAGGACTCTAATTTATATTATTTATTTATTATAATTCATTTAAAAGATTAAAATTTAAATTAAAAATAATTACATGATGAAATCATCTAAACTCCTCTCATTCAAAGGCGGCGTCCGGGTATTCGAAACCCAAATCCCTCTTATTTGGCCTAAATCCATGGGTTAGACTTAGGGGCTGACGTGGCCGATCCACTCACGTTCTTGACCGTTTCACAAAAGCAAAATAACACTGCGCACCACTTTTTTTTATAATATATATAGCCAGTCATACGGGCCAATCACCAACACAAACTTCTCCCTCTCTCTCTAGAAACCCAGCAATCTCTACTTTCTTTCTTCTCTTCTCTTCTCTTCCTTCACTGTATAATTACCTCTTTTAGATTCACTTTTTCTCCAATCATAAGTGCCACTTGTGTTTGTCTTTGTATTGTGGGTTTACGAGCAGATAATAAATATGGGTATCAAGTTTTTGAGTCTACGAATGGCCGCATGGACCTGTTTTCAGAGCAGCAACGTCGCGTGCGGCCAAGTCCAGCCAGAACCACCAGCTGCTCCACAGACAATCAAGCTAATCGATTCAAGCGGGTCCGTCAAGATCTACACCCGACCCATTCACGCGGCGGAGCTCATGGTCCAGTTCCCTAAACACCTAATTTGCCGCTCTGACTCGCTCTACATTGGTCAAAAGATACCGGCTCTCGCCGACTCTGACCTGCTGCAATTCGGGCACACCTACTTCCTTCTCCCCACGCAATTTTTCCAGTCCGTGTTGTCTTTCATCAACATTGCCGCCTTCGCTTCCGCCAAAACGACGCCGCACCAGCCGTTTCAGAACGCGTTGGTGAAAACGGCCGCGACTTGTAGACCGTTCGATATACAGAAATCGCCTTCTGGGTGTTTGAGAATACGCATGACTGACGAGTTTATATCGCAGTTGATGGAGGAAGGGGATGCGGTGGAGAATGACGAGGCGGGTTGTGAAGACGAGACGACGAAGAGTGGAGTGTGTGATACTCCTCAGTTGAAAAGGGATTATAAACATCTTGTTCGGTGTCGGCAGTGGAAACCGGAGCTTGATACGATCGGAGAGATCAAGGAGAAGATAAATTTGTCGTCTTTTGGGATGAGAAGAAGCAAGAAATCACAAGCCAAAGTTAGTCAGAAGACCCGGCCTCTATCAGAAAATCCGAGCATCCATCATGTAACATCTACTACTAGTAGTAAAGCCTGTAAAACCCCTTTGAAGGGCGGCAAAATCAAGATTATTAGATCAAAGAATTGATAGAAAACCTGTTTCTCCTCTCTTGTTTTTTTGTTTTTGTTTTTGTTCATAATTTGGACATGATGTAAACTGGTCATAGTTATGATCTTTCAGATACGGAAATGAATATACATATCAAACACTTTCACGGCACCATTGATCCTCTGTGTTTTGCTATGTCAAACCAACAGTAAATTTGAGTTCTGGTTGGGTGATTGTCATGGGTATTTCTGCAATTGGTATTCAGGACTCAATTTGGCTTAAAAATGTAGACATGGTAACAAAGAGACAGAGATAGTCCTTATCATCAACACAAATATGCACGGTGGTGATTCTGGGAAACTTTTCCGGTAGATTGAGTTGCTCGAATGAGTCAACATTATTTGTATGAGGTTGTATCGATGGAGTTATGGAATGATAAATTTCTTTGGATTCTACTGTTCTTCAATTAAATTTTTTTTGAAAAATTGTATAAACTTAAATATACATAAGGCTATGAAAATAAATGAAACTTAAATTAATGTCAAAGTAAACTATACTAAGAATGGAAAAGAGAGATGAATGAATTACTCAAGAACAAAACAACTTAAATTTACATTGAAAAGAAACGGTGAACTAAAAGATTGCAAAAGTACAATACTAACTACTTGATCTTATCTTTTGATTAAAGACTTTATGGACCTTACTCAATCACAACGCACATTTCAATTCATTACACTCTGATGGACAACTAAAGTTGGGACACGAATATTAGAAACCACCTCAAACTTATCACATCTCCCAATCGATTTTAGGATTTGATATTGATTTAATTTCTTGTGAAAACAGGTGGGAATTCCACTTTCGCAGTCCAGTACCGTGAATGTGATGTTGGTTTTTGGGGTTGACAGTCAGCGGTTGTGCCGGTGGTGATTGGGATTTGGGAGAGGATAAATTGGGTTTGCCGTTTTTGGTAGGTAAAATTGGGGTAGATGAGGACAAAGTAGCAGTCAAAGCTAGTCAGCTGAATGCGTGCGTCTTTTCCTACCCAAAGCCAAACACGTGAATTTATTGTCTCTATTTGTGATGGTACTGCAGCAGCCGCCAGCCCCATGTACCGACCGGGTCTTCGGTCTCTACCTTGCTTCATTGACTATTCCAATACAAACCCAAATTCTAGAACATACGGTACTCCTTGACCCTTGCACGGTCTTTTGGATATTCAGGATTTCTTTTACCACACATTAATTTTAAATAATTAATTAATAATACAATAATGAGATTTTTTATATTTATAAATATAGCAATCACGTTGTTGCTTTCATTTTACATCTATGAAAGTCGTAATTACCAGGTCAAAGTGACTCCATTTTTTTAGATTATTTTCATTATTCGCGATTGAGAACAACATGATTACGATTCGTGTCTTATCACGCAAATAATTTTTTTTAAAAAAGTTGAAATACAAAAAATTTACGAAATAGTAGTTATAGGGTGTATACATCTAAAGGAAATAAAACAACATATAACTAAAATCTAAAGATTGGTTCATCATCTTCTAATGCGTGTAGGTGGGACAAATAAATTTTTTCTAAAAAGTTCAAATACAAAAAAAAAATAAAAAAATACAAAATAGTAGTTATAGGGTTTATACATCTAAAGGAGATAAAACAACATATAACTAAAATCTAAAGATTGGTTCATCATCTTCTAATGCATGTAGGTGGGGCAAATAATTTTTTTTAAAAAAAGTTGAAATACAAAAAATAAATTTACGAAATAGTAGTTATAGGGTGTACAGGTCTAAAGCAAATAAAACAACATATAACTAAATCAACATGATATCCACATGGTTGCCTGATCTACTAGCCTAAATCTGAGGTAGTCGATGACCTTTATGGACTTCGTTTTGGTTGTCACAACATGTGCAAAACCAGCCACGAGGTGTGATAATAGTGGACTCATGTATACATCTCAAGGTGTAGCAGATACTCGACGGGCATCGATAAGTGTCACGAGTGCTTAGAAATGAGATTGTTGTTAGTGTTTATACTTTATAATTGTTGAGAATGATAAATTAATTGTATTTACGACATGTTATAGTCTACCATCGTGAGGCTCAAACTCTAGTGTGGAACCCTAGTTGATGGACTAATAAAACGACGAGTAATAGTGCGACAAGACTCCATTTAATTATCGATGTTGGTGTGTACCTCTCTGTTCTTATAGATCAAGCTATGTCTATGCTCAGTTCACTAATCGATTCATACAAATAATTGTCTGCTAAATTCACAAAATTTAAAAAAGAAAAAGAAAGGTTCTCAAACACATATGATCAACACCAAAATCCACCATACTATCAAACTTAACATGAATCATAAATCAATCACAATGCAGGAACAAAATCATCCATTAATCAACATAAAATTGGCCTCATTTTTTAGTTTAAAATACCCAAATTTGGATTTTACCAAAAACAACTATTTTTTACCATCAATCCATACATTTCACCAGAAAACATAGTAGGGAATAACCAAATTGAGTTGGATTTCATCAAAAAAACAAAGAAATTATTCGAAAAAAGCAAGAGGACCCCATCTAGAGAGATTTGGGTTGGTATATTTGATCATGTAGACCCAAAAATCTACAATCAATGAAATGTCGATTGAGGCCTTCGACAATCCGATCAGTTGCACACTGTCGTACGGTAGAAAGTTTATAGTGAGAGAAGCGGAGGTCTTTAGAGAGAGAAAGAGAGCAAGAGAGAAAATGATCGAGAGAGTTTTAGAGGCTCGGACTACTCATATTTATAGGATTTCGGGTCACGTGCGTGGTACGTGACTCATGTGAGCTGTCAAGCTCTTAGCTATTATTGGGTCGTTTTGGGCCTCTACCGTATGCATTAGATGAGATTACACTCATGGTCTAACATATGGGCTTCATGCGCCTTGGTGGGCTTAATGAGCCTTGGTGGGCTTACCTGTTTATCAAGCAGATGAACCTTTTAATAACAAAAGTCAATGGGCCTCCTGACATGGGCTCACAAGCCTTATATGGGCACACAAGCCTTTGTTGTCGTACAGCACGTATGCCTGACATGAGCTCACAAGCCTTTGATGTCGTACGGGCACACATGCCTGACGTGGGCTCACAAGCCTTGGATGTCGTACGGGCACACATGCCTGACATGGGCTCACAAGCCTTATATGGGCACACAAGTCTTTGATGTCGTACGGCACGTATGCCTGACATTGGCTCACAAGCCTTTGATGTCGTACGGGCACACATGCCTGACATGAGCTCACAAGCCTTATATGGGCACACAAGCCTTGGATGTCGTACGGGCACACATGCCTGACGTGGGCACACAAGTCTTGGATGTCGTACGGGCACACATGCCTGACATGGGCTCACAAGCCTTATATGGGCACACAAGCCTTGGATGTCGTACGGGCACACATGCCTGACATGGGCTCACAAGCCTTATATGGGCACACAAGCCTTTGATGTCGTACGGAACGTATGCCTGACATGGGCTCACAAGCCTTGGTGGGCCAACAGGCCTTTACGTCATGTGGGCTCACAAGCCTGACGAGGGGCTCACAAGCCTTGGTGGGCCAACAGGCCTTTACGTCATGTGGGCTCACAAGCCTGACGAGGGGCTCACAAGCCTTGGTGGGCCAACAGGCCTTTACGTCATGTGGGCTCACAAGCCTGACGAGGGGCTCACAAGCCTTGGTGGGTCAACAGGCCTTTACGTCATGTGGGCTCACAAACCTCCGTAGTATGATTCATAAGAGTACGGTTTTTTGCCCATACAGATCACTTGTACAACTCAACAAGTGGTTTCGGGTCCTAGTGGAGAAGGACGCCGAAAAGCAGTCGTCACTGTCATTGTCAGTGAGCTTGACGAGATCGCGCGGCGATACTGGGAGAGAATACTCGATTGAAACGCAAACAAACTGTGATAGTGATATTTGGGTCTATGCACATCCCATGAAGTCACTAAACATGAAATAGAATAGAGCAAGAAAACAACTTCTCTTCGAAGTTCAGCATAAACATGTGTAAGCTTGTCCATATCACGTGCAATTTTGGGAACAAAATCATCTTGGCATATGTTACATATTTCAAAATGACTTCTTAATTTGCAAAACAGAAATAAGACTGAAATAATATAGAAGGATCTCAACTTCTCAAGTGTAAGATCTCTGGATCAACGTCCATGGCAGATGCTTCGATATCTTCAGGGGATTCATTCAAAGATGCATCCTCCATGTTAGCACCTTCGAACAGGCACACAAATTTTATTACGATCAACGACGGGATTTAACGCCAACGATTGCACCAAAAAAGTGTCCTGTGGGTATATCCAGAGCAGGAGGTGAAGAGAACTATCAACTTTAACAAGGCTCATCATGTCATCTACATGCATGCCTTCTACAGTTCTACCAACTTGATTGGCAGCCGCAATAACAGAGCAGCGAGCCTGGAGAGAATAAATGACAATCCCAGCCATTTAAATGCTGATGCTCTGTTGTTCCATTGCTTCATGAATACTCACCCTGGACGCACGCACAAATTCTAATGCTAAGATGATTTATCGACGCAGAGATGGTGCTTCCCCTCAACATTTTTCTCTTGACCTCCAAGAGTTATTGCAGTTTTAATGTCTTCATGGCCATAGATAGATGGTGCAATGGACTTGACAATCTGAAATATCAGTTCATGAGAGAATTATTGGGACCCATCACGGGTATTGGTTTCTTCATTTATGTATATCATGAATCATAAATTCGTTTATTTCGATTAAATTTATGTCATTTTTATTATTACAAAGAAAAATGATAAAGTGTGTTCCTATGGCATACGACAAACATGAAAAAATGTGTATTGAAATCTGAAAAAATTGAATTGAAATGTGTATTTTAAGTTTAAATAATACATGTCATACGGTGATAAATGTTTATCATGTGTCCTAAGAACACACATTTTCATGCCCCCAGGGCATACGGTCGAGCGATATCCACTTTATCACAAGTCTTAATCAGTGAATTAGAGGTTGTGAGTTCGAACCCTCGTAGAGGCATTAGACCACTTCTGAAGGAGTGGATGATCCCTACCGTGCGATTGCACATCCTGCGACTTACATCTGACAGTCATTCCCAAGGCAGGGGCCTGCCAGACGGATTTCAATTTCTCGACCCAAACCGAAGGACACACATTTTCATTACCATATTACAAATTAATTTAATGTTTTTCTAACTATTTTATGATAAAACTATAAATCGAGGCCATTTACGCAACCCATAGGCCCAACTATAAGCCATTCAGGTTAAGGCAACATACAGGCCCAGTAGTAGCCATTAGCTCATTACTTCTTTTTTCTTGTCTAATTTTATTTGAATTTCCTCGATTAATCTAAAATTAATTAAATAAACAAAATATGAAAAGCCCTCTAAATTCCATAAGATCAAGGCCTCTAGCAAGCATCTGGAACCTTTTGAAATTTCATTTGTTTGTGAAACCTCAGAATGAACAAATCCGTGACATGGTCAATTCTCATCTTCCAAGCTAAAATTTTCCTCCTCCGAATTCCTCACCAAGACACTAAATGGACCCACCTTGATCAACGAAGTCATACTGATCGTCTTCATCATCGTAATTAACGGTCTCGATCTTCTCCGTGTGAACATTGCGTTGTAGAGAACAACAGCCTTGCTTTTGTCCTCAACGTCGTCGTTTTGGCTCTCCTTGACGTGGTGACTGAGAATGCTGTTGAATTTTGTAATTATTGCATAATTCAATGTGACAAACCCTGATATCGATTAAAAAGTAAAAGAGAATACGTGTTGATAACAATCACACTATTGAATTTGTCACATTATATGCACTTGGACCATGCAATAACTTCTCGAGAAAATGGGCCCGAGAGGCCGAGAAAGACGTTTTTGACCAAAGAGAAGATTATGAGTCGAGCATGGACTGCACCTGTTTTGGTCTTTGAAGAATCCAAAAGCCTTGTTCTTCATTTTTAGCTTCTTAAAATTCAAAGTCTTTGAAACAGAATAAAGTAAGAAAAATCAACAAATTAATTTGGAAAAAGATAGCAGTTTGAAAACTGGACGGAGGAGTATGAATGCAGATGTTGACATGAAGCAATTAATTCAGGAGACTTTGATGGGGTTTATATAGAACTTGAAACTAAATATGAAATATAGCAGAAAGCTTCCCCATGCAGAAATTATTGATAAATGGAGTGACATATACGTTTATATGTCACTCCATTTGTCTCGTTCTGTCAATACTGTGTGTTTATGTGTGCATGCATTAGTGTTAAATGAAACATTCAAAGAACGTTCACAGAAGCCTAACATTGCAAAAGGAGAATTAGACCTTCTTAAGGAACATGTGCAGCCAGCCCACAACTGTAGTGTGAGAGAGAACATGGATTGATATATCCTAAAGGGTGTGGGTGGAGTAGGCTGTGTTCGGGTTTGGAACTGGTTCGGGAGTCACAAAGTGGAGGTTGGGATGAGGTTTTTCGGGTGCCAAAAAAGAGAGTGATGAGGCCTTTTATAGATATGAATTATGAAAAATGTTATATAATCCAGCCCTAAATAGCTGATATAGTTCATTCCATTGTAAGATCGTATTGGAATATTTCATCGTACAATTACAATGAAATATTATTTTTTATTGTAGACTTACAATCGAATATCATATCCTATTGTAAATTTTACAATGAAATATGATGTTACAATAGAATTTGACAATATGAATTATTTAGCCGTGCGCTATTTATCAGCACTTATGAATAATAATCACTTTGAGATCATTAGAGAATCTCATAAAGTATTACAGCCTTTAGTTTCAAAACGATTAGGTAACCTAATCAAGGATCCGCTAAGAACAACCACAAGATATGCTGGTTTGAGAGATTTTCATGTCACTTTGTAAATAACAAGTAATATAAACAAAACTAGCACCAAACATGTTATTTCACAGAACTAAAACAACTGGTACATGAAATGGTGAGATTAACAGTATTTTATGATTCAGCCATGGCTAGTATTTCATAAAACCCTCAGCATCCACTCTATCTAGTCCAAGAAACTGTTCCTAACAATCCAATCGCTACAATCAGTACCCGCGAAGACGATAGCCATGAACCATTGACTCCGGTGGATACACAGATGCATAAGGAACATGTGATGGAAGTGGATCATGCTTCATGAAAAAAGCTGGAGATGGTGACTGTGGAGTACTCATGCTGCAGAATTCTTGTGCTGGACTTGGACAGTAATAAAACAGGGGGGACGCCAATGCAGGGTCAATCTTCTGAGGAAGAGCAGGGGATGGCGATTGCAGAGTAATCGGACAGTTGGGAAAAGCAGTAGCAGGAGATGGCGACAGAGGGTGAATGTCATCCAGTGACGGATAACAAATATCTGATGAGGGTTTGCAAAAAACATCGACCACAGGGCAATGAACTTTCTCAGGAAACAAAAAAGATTGTTGATTATTCAGAACACCCACCGATGGATAATGAACTTTCTCAGGCACCAACCGATCATCAGTTCCTATTTTCTTGGTCATCCCGTTCACTATATAGGAAAAATTCAAGACCCCATTAGGTTTCCTATCCTTTGTTTGGATCTGGTAACTCAGAAAACTGACACTCCCATTAGACTCATCAATCAAGTCCTTGAATGGAACTCGAACCTCACCAATGTTTCTGTTACCAAAACCAATACCATCACAGCAAATTTGAAATAGGAGATAGAGATGACTGACAAAGCCGGAATCATGAAATGGGATTTCTTTCAGATCAATCTGCACCTCGTGATTCCACTCCGGGTTCCTGCCCCCATCTCTGTCTACTGGAGTCTTGTGTCGCTGCAGATATGATTTTTGCTGCTGTTCCTTCGTCTTTTTCTTCTTCTTCTTCAGGTCATCATGGAGAATGGATACAACAGCAAAGGCTGATAGCTTCTGGAAGAAATTGAAGGCCCTGATATCTCTGCAGGAAATCACTTTCAGTTCAAAAGACATATGCTCCATGGTATGTTCTGCACTGTGCGTCTCTAGTCAGAAATGCATCTAAGTGACAAAGATCAAAGTATCAAACTGAGGAGATGAAGGGAAAAAAATCAACAGAAATAACTTTAAAGATGAGAGATCTAAATGTAGCATTCATAGTAGGAGAGGCGTTGTTGACTCAGAATACCCAGGTGGAGCCTTTCATCTTAATAGACTTTTCTTGTAGCGTTGACTTGAGACTCCAAATTACAGATGCTGACGTGAGAAATTGACATTTATTTTCTATTTTATTGATAAAAAACTTTAATGAGAATTGAGAAACATTGCAGCGTTTGTTTGATGCGGCGTTTCAACAGTTTATATTCTGTCATACATGATACATGTACTATCAGATATATTCAAACATTAGTTTCTAAACAATCAAAAGTATGACTCGACCAGTTGAGGCTGCCGTAGTAACACTACAGCAGATCCCGCTGTAGCAATACTACAGGAGGACCCGCTGTATCCTTTTGGGTTACCAATTTTTTTATTTAAAAATTATACATATTTTTTTGTCGGAAATAAAAATCAAATTCAATATGAAAAATACATAATAATTTTTGGGACGTCAGATATAAACCAAAAATATTCCATATTCAAACAAAAAATACATTGTTGAATTCATACAAGTTTTCAAATTTTTATTTTTAATTTTTTTATCATTATTAAAGCTACAACGGACTCTGGTGTAATTTTTTCTACAGATAGCATTCGATGTCCACTAATTTGGTTGGCTGATGACTAGGTCAAAACTGAAAGCAC
The DNA here is from genome assembly GCA_963580455.1 of Euonymus europaeus. NCBI lineage: Eukaryota > Viridiplantae > Streptophyta > Magnoliopsida > Celastrales > Celastraceae > Euonymus > Euonymus europaeus. The sequence continues at coordinate 4,775,235 of OY756964.1, forward strand.
AGTTAAGAAAAGATTCAGTAACAATCAATCACAATACAAACTCGAAAACTTACGCTAAGTGGTTGGGGCTTTTCAAGCTTCAATCCCCAAGTCTTGAACGTTTTTAAATATCTACAAAGAAAATACTCCACTGAAATGCTTTGGAAATGACAGGAAAAGCCTACCTAGATTAGAAACTGGGGACTTTTCAGGCACCGAGCTAAACCTGAAACTCTCAGCCATATTATCATTCAAAAAGCAGTATAATCTAGCTATAAGAGCTTTTCCAACTGGGAAATTCAGATCAAACGGTACTGCTTGCTTCTCATGTAAGGAAGTCCTCAAGCTAAAATATGCAATATAAATAGCTGTTCACAGTTACAAATGCTATCTTTTAAAACCTTATCATCAAGGACAGAGCAACGATTATCAAATTATGTAACAAATGCAGAAAAAAATGAACCATATTCACAGGAAAATGGCCGCATAACAGATTAAATTATATTCGGCGACAACAAATCACTTATAGGTAAACACTCTGCGGCAACATCTTTTGCAAAGAAAGGCCACCCAAAAAAAGTCCGCAAAATTGAAAATAAAAAAGCTTCTGTATTGCTCTAACTATAAGCTGCAATATGTAGATATGTCGTCGCAGAAGGTAGAAATTTTCCGGCAACAATCATATGTCGCCACCAATTGGGCAGCAAAAAACAGCCAAATGAAAAAAGGAATTGAATATTGTTTTTAGCTTCTCTTTTTCTGGGACTTCATTTATATTTTCTACATTTTATCTATGTCTCTTCATACGTTATAACCCCATCATCTTATCATGATTGGAAGAGCTTGCGGAATAGGGGCTTTCCAACTGAAGTGGCCCTCGGGAGTGATCAAGTAAATTGCTTTTGGATCTTGCTATCATAGTCCAATTTTGGATGAACTTTTTATGATTAGAGTTTTGTCATGCAGCATCTTTGCCATTGCTTACTATGTACAAGAGCTGGTGATGGGGTCTCTCTCCTTTGGATTTTTTTAACTCTCTCTTTTAGTTGATTACAATTGATAGCCAAATGGGGTTTGGTGGGTTTTGTGGTGTACAGGGTTCTCGGGGCAGCACTGATTGTGGTAGGGCTATACTCTGTTTTGTGGGGAAAGTGCAAAGAATACCAAGAAAAACTGAAAAGAAGATGATATTGGGAGATGCAAAGAAGGAAAGAAACAACTTTGGTTGCTGTTTGTGTTCCAATACCACAGCCACCCATGCAAAGATTAATGGAAGGTAGGGTTCATTTTGTTAATGGTTGCTGGAGATAGAATTAGCAAGGGGGGAAAATATATATATATATATATATATATATATATATATATATATATATAACCCTACCAATTAGGACATGACACGTGTCGCTAACAAAGAGACTAACCTTCAAGAAGAGGCCTATTCCTACTTGGAAAAGAGTCTCACTAAGGATCAAACTATCTAGAAACTTATCCAAATATCAACAACATAGATGACAGAGAGAATCTTAGTTCTCTCAAGCTTGGACTCCTCACCTCCTATAAAATTCATAACTCTCAGAGTCAGGTATGAGATTCTCTAATCACAATTTCCACACTTAACCTTATAGAGAGCTCCTGACAACCGAGTTCCCCTTGCTTTTGATTACAAACTGACTTGAGTGTCGGAGCACCTACGCCAGATGATAGCATCTGATGGGTCACTTGGATGGTTCATCCATTGCACACCTAAAGGACCCTATATACTCCTCACCCATGAATAATAGTTCATAAGGATATTTGAAATGTCCAACAGTCGTCATGGAATCATTCATTGGGGAGCTGGGGCCCTAGTGAAATCTGGTATTTTTTTTTCCTTGTATTAGACTTGTCAGTCTAGACAAAACTTAATCAAGCTTTGAATGAAAAATAATCTGACCCATTCTCTGTATAACGTTATTCTGGACTTGCACAGATGGCTCATTCTCTTTCAATTTCTCTCCTATTTAGTGGTAATTATGGCTCGCAGAGAACAACCGATATAAATAAAGATGTATTATTTTATTACTTAAAATTATTATTCGTGATTATATCCATGTCGTATATATTTTACAAAAGTATTATTCGCTTTGAATTATCCAGTTTTTCGTAGGTAAATCGGTCTCAAGGCTTGCACAAAATTTTCCTTTTATTAGAGAAAACACCTTTAAGGTTAAGTTGATTGATCGGTCTCAAGGCTTGCACAAAATTTTCCTTTTATTAGAGAAAACACCTTTAAGGTTAAGTTGATTGGCCTATAGTTTATAAGCTAAATTATTCATTCATAATCTTTGGACGCGTGACTTTTAACAGGTTAAGAATTTATTCCACTTTAACAAAACAAATTAACTAATCATCATATACAACTCTAGATAATCATCACCCATCGATATTTGATAACTGTAGTAACTAGAAGACATAAATAATTGCTCTTGGGCATATGGTCTAGCGGAGCTAGAGGCGTGGCCCTTCAGTGAAAGTAATCGCGTGTCTGTCAGTGTATTTTGGTGTTCGGATTTGAGTTGCGTCAACGACACATTCTTGATGCTCAGCGCTGGTGAGCCGCCCTTTGATAGACAACATGAAAACCCCTCCTCTCCTTACTGTTGGACTGCATAACCCGCATTACATTTTACCTCTGGACTCAGAATAGGGTCCGGATAGGACGAATTCTTAAATCCCACCCGAATCCAAGAAGATATAAATAATTAAATAAAAGAATGTAAAGTCTGGAAAATAACAAACACGTTATACTTACGTGTCACTTTCGGAGCGAAAGATTCTCTTTATACTATTTGCTTTCCTCAAGTTGCTTTATTGACCTCTCCTTATTTCTTTCTTTTTTAATTATGTAAAATTAAACTGCCCAGCTCATGATTTAACCATTAAACTTCCACTTAAACTTGTTATTACCGGAATTTGTAATTAACAATGGTAAATTTGTTATGTCATGATTAACTCTCTATACAAAAAGTGATACCACATTATCGCATTTTTATCTACATCAACAAAATACGTCTTTTGATATGATCACATCAATAAAAATAATCTCCTAAATTAATAAAAAAAAAATATTAATCCCTTAAAATAGAGTTTTACTAGCGTTCAGTCCAACAAAAGGACTGAACGACGTACAATCCATTCCGATGGATGACACGTGGAGGTTAACTTGGTCAACATCCATAAATGATTTTCAATTTTTTTTCAAAATTTTATTATGAAAAGAATATGACAAAAAATGAATATAATGATTTAATTTATTATTAATAAAAAACTTAACAGAGCGATGATAATTTTTTTTTCATTCTTTTATTGACAGATTTTCGATGAAATTTATTTATTTTTGCCAACGGATTATAGGCGAAATTTATTTTTTTGGTCGACAAATTACAGATGTAAATTAATTTTTTATCAACGGATTACTAACGAAAAAATCCGTTAGTAATTATCAACAAAAAATTTCATCGACGTTTAGATTACTTACGACGTTTTAACAATATAAATTTTTTGTCGATAATCAATATTACCGATGGAGATTACCGATTATATAGATAATTCACGAATTTTTTTATAATAAGATAAACGGTGTCAAATTATTAATTGAGGTAAAATAAATATTTATGTATTTTTTAATAGTAAAAATTAATCTAATGATAGAGAAGTTACTATTTTTATATCGTTGTTATCTGGATAGACTGTTTGTAATTCATCCCTTCAAATAAAGACACATAATCGTCAAATTCGGCGATCCGACCCGTTTAGTGTGGAGAACAGCAATAACCCACCTTTCAATTCTTCTCCTCCCTCTCTGTAATCTCGAACCTCTGTTCTTACTTTTTTTTTTCCTTTGTTGAGGTCACAGATTCATTCGGTTCCGGGTGGTCTTGCCCGACTCGACCGCCCCCACCGGATTCTTCCGCTCATCTTCCTATAGGTGAAGAAGAACATTCATTTTATCTTTCCTTTTTCTGGGTAATTTTGTTCGAATCTTCTCTTCGTCATTAATGATGATCTTGAGTGGGTAAAATGCAGAATTGGGGTTGGTGTGGCATGCATTGAAGAGATCTGAGAAATTTGTGGTGGTGGAGGTTGGGAGGGTGAGTGACTGAGAAATGCAGGGAAGGATGTACTCAGCTCCACGGCCTCCTCTTCTCTCGGACTCCAACAGAATGATTATCGAATCCAATGGACCAACCCTTCGTGTTTATCAAGTCTGGAAAGGAAGCAATGTAAGCTCTTGCTCACCTACCCAAGCCCAATTCTTTCATTATTAAATTTCGTGACTCAGTTGTTGAATTTATATATTGAATGAAAGGGAGAGATCTGATTAGTTTCTTTGAAAATTAAATGCCACTATAAGTGGCGTAGCAAGTTTATATTTTTTACATTGTATTCTTGCACAGAAAAAAGGAAATGAAATTCGATATGATTTTTGAGAATTTGTTTTAATTCATATTTCATACTGTATATCATGCATGTTGAGGGACTAATGTCTCAATATGGCTTGTCAGTCTATTCCTATTTCATTCTCGGTTCTAACTGTCACTTAATTCTTGTTCTTATCTACATTCCATTGTTTATCACAGCTACACAGTATTGTTATGTATTACTTCAGGCATTGGAACACAGTCAATTTTTGCTTTTTAGTTAGTAAAGGCAAGAAACTGACTCCGTCTTCTTAATCTTCTGCAGAGATTCTGCCTTGGAGGTAGACTCATATTTGGTCCGGATGCTAGGTCAATATTTCTAACAGTGGCCCTTATTGTGACTCCCGTGATCCTATTTTGTGCTTTTGTTTCTCAAAGACTCATCAATGAATTCCATCACCTAATAGGCATTCTCATTGTAGCAACGTGCATTGTCTTCACATCATATGTAAGTTCTTACTCTTCTACCGACGTTTCCGAATTCAAGTAGCTCTTCTTGCTAGATTTTTCTTCCAACGTAATTGAACTTTAGTCATGAAAGATAAATGCCGCAAGTACTTTAGTCATGAAAGATAAATGCCGCAAGTAAGAGAGGTTGTTTTATTAGTAAAACATGCTAATAAGCTTGTGGATATTAATGTGTGAGAAATAATATGAGTAGGAGAACATAAAGCTTTGCCTGAACACATTCTTTAGAATGTGAGATTAGATTTTATGTGTTTCTTAGTTTCCAAAAATACTAATTTATACTATGCTCAGGAAAAATATATCTTATCTATAATAATTTATTATTGTTGTAAGACCAAAGGATCAACTTATGTAGGCGAAGGACTTAAAGATTTAGTTTTCTTCCTTTTTGAGATGGTATGCCCTTTTCAAGGTTTGGTGACATTGGAATTGAACCACCTCTGCAAATCCCAGATACCAGCAATCACCCGTGAACAACTATCATGTGCAATGATATCGTTGCTTTAGTGTTTAGCCTTCTGCATGTTTACTGCATACTCCATTGCCTTTTTCTGGAAATTTTATATCTTATGTTCAACTTTGAAGGTTATTTTTCTTCTCTTCCTTACATCTGGAAGAGATCCTGGTATTATCCCTCGCAATCCACATCCTCCAGAGCCAGAAGATGATGGCTCAAGTGTGTCTGCAGATTGGCCAGGAAGTCAACATGGAGCACCTAATTTACCACTTACAAAGGATGTTGTGGTTAATGGTATCGTAGTCAAGGTCAAATACTGCCAAACATGTATGCTGTATCGCCCACCAAGATGTTCGCATTGCTCGATATGCAATAACTGTGTTGATCGTTTTGATCATCATTGTCCCTGGGTAGGGCAATGTATTGGGAAGGTATTCTTTACTTTGCATATGCTCACTCACTTCTGCAACAATTGAGTTTTCCCGTCTTTCTTATGATGTGAATGATGATACAGCTAACCAATAAGTTATCCTACTTGCTTCCACAACAATTGAAGTTTTCTTATCTTTCTTGTGATGTGAAGGATGTGTCCAGCTAACCAATAAGTTATCTGCAGATTTTTTTGTGTGTGTGTAGCATAGGAGAAGTTGCTTGACTCCAAAAACCTGAATATGTGAATCTGAATATGTTGAAATAAATTCTATGTATGCTAATAGATATAGATTACACCGATTCTTTTTTCCTGTAGTACTTGTTACTGGTCTTCTAATAATACCCCTCAACTTTTTGTGTGATTGATTGTAGGAAGAAAACTGATTCTGGTACTTAATGGCGTATCAAATTTGTGGCAGTGCTAACATAAAGATTGTTTTCTTTTTATCCTATGGCTTTTCTTGTGAAAATGCCTAACGGGTTATAATTATTTTGTTGACAGAGAAATTACAGATTCTTTTTTATGTTTGTATCTTCCACAACCATGCTCTGCCTTTACGTTTTCGCCTTCTGCTGGGTAAACATCAAGATCACAATGAATACTTATCATTGTAACCTCTGGACGGCTATTCAAAAGTCCCCAGTTTCTGGTGTTCTGATCCTGTACACATTCATCACTGCTTGGTTTGTTGGGGGCCTCACTGCTTTTCATCTCTACTTGATATGCACCAATCAGGTTCCTTTTTAGTTCTCTTTACTGTATCAACCATTGACTATATCTGCTATCTTCTTAATCTTTTAAAACTGTTATCATCCTTGATGCAGACAACTTATGAGAATTTCCGTTATCGGTACAATGCAAAGATGAATCCTTACAACCTTGGCTGTCTCGGTAATATTGTGGAGGTTTTCTTCTCTAAAATTCCCAGTTCCAAGAACAACTTCAGTGAAAAGATCAAAGGGGACTCATCTTCTGTCTTTGCCAATTCAATGTCCTTGCGCAATGCCCGGAGCCCAGAGGTGCCAAAAACAAGCTCTGACATAGAGACGGGGAAGCGGCGGGGGGTAGCAGATGAGGATTTTGAAGATATTCAAAGTCAGATTGATAGTGTTGGTGGACTAGAGAGATGTGGAACCGAGCCACGACACACACACCGGGATCACAAACCCAATTGGGAAATCACTCCTGACGTATTGTTGGCTGCTGAGTTTGGCATGCAACATGGTTTCGAAGGCAGACAAAAAATCTATGGAGTACCTTAGAATTCGATGGTGTTAGATTATTTTAGGGGAAGGCTTTGTTAAGACCTTAGAGCCAAGAGCAAACTTCCTGATATAATGATCTGGTTTGGTTCGGAATGAAGGGATGCGTGTACATCGAAACCGTTTGTGCTCATACTCGGGGTTAGTCTTGTGTTGCTGCTCTGTTTATTTTCTGGTAATATGATTTGGTGTTGATTATTCAAGTTGACTTGATTTGTTATATTTTGAGCTCCACCTAAATCATTGTTAATAGAAGAGAGACTGTTTTTTATGGAGGAGCAAGCCTTTCATAGGAGAATTGTAGATTTAACATTTCTTTCTTTTTCTAATGGAGAGTTCATGGCATTTTAAAGTATGGTGAAGGACTCAAGACTTTGTATGGTGAAGGACTCGAGACTTTGTCTTTGACGAGCTGAATATAAACTAAAATCATAAAAGCTTCCAGTGATAAATCAGAAACTCTCAGTTGAGATTACCTTTGGCCACACATTTTTATCCAAATGGGTGAAATTCTGGCTTGTTGAAAATGAATGTTCTTTCAAGACCTGTGAAGTTGCTTATGGTGTCATGTTCTAATTCACCACTGTAAGAGCAAATTGTGCAGGGTCTGCTGTCCATTTGAGCAATCCTCAAGAGGCAAACAAACAAAACTCTCTAACCATCATGGGCCCTCCATGTTGAACTGGCATCTTGGGCCTAATCTGGATCCGGGCCCATTTCTGCATCTCTGTTTTAATAATAAGCCCATTTCTGCATCTTCGTCCGGTCTCTGTAAGTGCTAGGCTGGTCTGGTTTCTGTGCCGGTGTCTCTGCTCTTTCGATTTCTATCCTCTGTTGTTCCGATCGGTGTGCTCTCTGTTGTTCCCATCGTGGTGTATGGCTTGCGCGACTTGCACAACTTTCTCACGCAGAGGCTCTCTGGTTTCCGATCTTCTCTCACGCAGTGGTTCCCGACGATTTTTTGAGTTATTTGGCTTTCTTATTTCTGGTTTCCACGAGGCTGTGGCTTCCTTTGATCAGTTCATCTGGTCTCCGCTTCAGCTTTAGGTCTGCTCTCCGCTCCGATCTGGTCTCAGTTGATCTGGTTGCTCAGTTCTGCCCCACATCTTGTTTCGATGTCCCTGGTTTTCGTTGTCTTCGGCAAGCGTTCTCTATTTGGAGCTCCGATCTACATCTGTGGAATCTTTTATGCCCTCTGGTGACCTGACGTGAACACTCTGGTTCTGTGGTATCTCCATTGGTGGTATTGCGTGATACCTCATCTGGTCAAGTGCTCTCTGGTGGACTTGAAGTTAACGGACTTGTTCTTGGGCCTTTATTCGGCCCAAGTAATTTTGTTGCTAATCTGTCCGGTGGCCTTGATAATTTATTAATTTAGGCTGGTTATATAGGCCTGGCCTAAGTGAGTGAGTCAGTGAGAGTGAGAGTGAGAGAGAGAGGAAAAAAAAAAACCCTGACCATCCGGTCGTAAGGTCGACAGAATCTATTGTTATCGACTCATTCTCAGTTTTCTTCATCCCATATTCTCAATTTTTGCCGATTGGTCCCTAAAATTTTTGGAATTTATATTTTGATCCCTATAGTTCTTTAATTTGTACTTTGGACCTTAAAATTTCTGAAATTTGTATTTTGACCCCTCACAATTCTAAAATTTTCCAAGACCACTCCTCTTCAGCTGTTGATGACTTCTTTCTCCTCATTTGTATCTGCCATGAATTCCACTACTTCAGGTTTGTTAAATTCTTTGTCAGGTATCCCTTCTTTTGTCTGGATAATTGACTCTGGTGCTGCGTTTCATATGACTCCTAATAAATCTCTATTACAAAACTGTGTTTCACCTCCATCATCTATAAATTGTTTATACTGCTAATGGTACTTCTTTAGCTGTAGCTTCTATTTGTTCTATTCCTATGTCTTCTTCCACTCATGTTTCTCTTCCTCATGTTTTGTATGTTCCTGACTTGTCTGTCAACCTTTTATCCATTAGTCAACCTGATAATACTGGTTTTGACATTCATTTTGGTTCTTCTGTCTGTTGTGTGCAGAATCGAAAGTCCGGAAAGCAGATTGGGATCGGCCGCAAGATTGTCGATGTTTATGTGGTGGAGAAATTGCATTTACCGGTTGTTCATTCGATAGCATTTTCTTCCTTCCATTTAGACGAAATCTCAAGTCCATTTTATCTTTGGCATGCAAGGTTAGGTCATTTGTCTGTTGAGCATTTATGTCGTCTGTCTTCTTCGGGGAAATTGGGTCCAGTCTCCAGTAGTGATATTTCTAACTGTCATGGTTGTAAATTTGCTAAGCAAACCGCATTACCATTTCATAAAAGTGTCTCAATTTCTCCCTCGCCCTTCTCTCTTGTTCATACTAATGTGTAGGGCCCTGCTTCTATTGCTACAAAGGGGGTATCAGTCTATTATGTTTCCTTTGTGGATGACAATACTTGATTACTTGGGTTTATCTCATGAAAGACAAGTCTGATTTTTATCAAATTTATCGCACTTTTTAGTCTTTTATCACTACTCAATTTTCCACTACCATCAAAATTTTGGGTTTCGATCTTGGGGAAGAATATCTTAAGAAAGATTTCATTGAATATTTGTTTGATAAGGGTACCATTCATTAGTTTTCTTGTTCTGATACTCCAACTCAAAATGGTGGCGCTAAACGCAAACATCGGCATATTCTTGAACTGCCAGACCTCTTATTTTATCCTTTTATGTTCTTGGTTCCTTTTGGGGTGAAGTTGTTGTTACTACTACCTTTCTTCTTAATAGGATGCCGACTCCCATTCTTCATAGTAAATCTCCTTATGTGGCTCTTTTTTTTCTCAAACTCCTAACTATTCTTTGCTTCGATTATTTGGCTGTGCCTGTTTTGTTCTACATCCCCAGAAGGATCGCACTAAACTCAGTACTCGTTCCAGTCTCTGTGTTTTTCTAGGATATAGTCTCACTCAAAAAGGGTATCGATGTTATGATCCTATTTCTCATCGTCTATATGTCTCCTGACATGTTGTATTCTTAGAACGTCTACCATACTATCTTCTTCCCTCTCTGACTCTCTCAGTTTCTAAAGAAGAATTAGTTCATATTGATCATTTTTCTACTGATGTTGCTTCTGATGAATACATTTCTATCATCTCTTCGACTACCACAGTCCCGTCGACTTTCGATTTTGATTATACCTCTATTCCTATTGATTGTTCGATGGTTTACTTCCGCAACAAACAACGCTTCCATACATCTTCGACAACTCCTGCATTGTCTGATCCTTCTACTATTCTGGAATCTGATCCTGCTCCTACTCCCGCTCCTGCACCTGCTCCTGTCTCTAATACCACCACATCTGATTTGCCCCGCAGGTATCCTCTTAGGGAACGACGTCCTATCACCAAACTTAGTCTCATTTCTACTTGTTTTTCTGTTTTTTTATCATACTGCTTTATCTGCTATTCACTCTTTTTTTAGCCTCACTCATACAAGGAAGTCTCTCAGAATCCCAATTGGGTTGGTGCTATGATTGATGAACTTTATGCTCTTAAGAATGCTTTTACTTGGAAGTTGGTGCTTTCTCCTCAAGGAAAGAACATTGTGGGCTATAAATGGATTTATAAAGTCAAGACTCATTATGATGGATTTCTAGAAAGATATAAGGCTCGACTTGTCGCTAAAGGTTTCTCTCAGGAATATGGTCTTAACTATGATGAGACTTTTGCTCCTGTGGCCAAAATGACTTTTGTCCGGACATTAATCTTTTTTGTTGCCGTTAAAAGTTGGCCGATGTATCAGATGGATGTTAAGAATACATTTCTTACCTGTTCTCTCTCTGAGGAAGTTTATATGAAACCTCCTCCTGGTTTATCTATTTCTTCTGACTATGTTTGTCCCTTGCGCAAGACTCTCTATGGTCTTAAACAAACTCCTCGAGCTTGGTATGGATATTTTGAGGAAGCTATTACTCAGCTTGGATTTCGTTCTAGTGATAATGATTCTGCTATGTTTCTTCTTAATACTGATGATGGTTTAGTGGCACTTCTTCTTTATGTTGATGACATGATTATCACTGGATCTGATCCCACTGCTATTGATCGTGTGAAAAGACATCTTTCTAGTACCTTTGAGGTGAAGAATTTAAGTCACTTGCGTTATTTTCTTGGCATTGAAGTTGCATATTCACTTAAGGGCTACTTCTTGTCTCAGGCCAAATATGCTAATGAAGTAATCCATCGTGCTCATCTCACTAATTCTAAAGTTCCTGCTACTCCAATGGAACTCAATCTCAAACTCAATTTTACTGATGGGTCTCTTCTTGAAAACCGCACTCTTTATCGCGAGCTTGTTGGATGTTTGGTATACTTGACTATCACGCGTTCAAATTTAGCTTATGTTGTTCACATTGTAAGTCAATTTTCCTTTGCTCCACGATCTTCTCATTGGGCTGCTTTGGTTCGTATTCTATGCTATCTTCGAGGCACTATTTTTCATAGTGTCTTAATGTCATCTACTTCCTCTCTGAAACTATGTGGTTCTTCTGGGGCTAATTGAGCTGGTGATGTCACAGATAGCAAGTCCACTTCTGGTTTATGTGTGTTTCTTGGCGATTCTCTTATCTCTTGGAAAAGCAAGAAACAATCTGTTGTTGCTCGCTCTACTGCTGAGGCAAAATATCACGCTCTGGCTCATGCTAATGCGGAAATTTGGTGGCTTTGTTGGTTACTTTCTGATTTAGGTGTTCCTCAAACGGCTCTTACTCCTCTCTATTGTGACAATCGTAGTGCCATTCAAATTGCTCATAGTACGGTTTTTCATGAACGAACCAAACACATTAAGATTGACTGTCGTATGACTCGTAATCTTCTTTGGGATGTCACAATTACTCTACCTTTTGTTTCCTCGACACATTAGCTCGCTGATTTCTATACAAAGATGCATACTGTTGCTCGGTTTCAATTTTTGCTTGACAAACTTTCGTTGATTTCCATGCAATCATCCTCAATTTGAAGGGGTGTGAATTGTACAGTATTTTTGGTGGATGCTCACATTGCCGTTGACAATGTGAGCTGTGTTTTTCGGTGCCTACTCATTAGTTGTGTGTTAGGTGATGGTTAGTCGTGTGTTAGGTGATGAATGTGTTGTATATAACTACAGTGTAATGAGTGTTAAGAAATGAGAAATACATAATGTTCTTGAAGTATGAATTCGTTCAAGTTCTATACACCGATTGGATCGTTATAACCATATCTCACAATGCACCGGAACATTGCTCAACTTGTCGAAACAAGAACCTCTCCTCCAATGGCACTTGGCTAATTGGAATCAACTTGATTGAAACAAAAACTAGAACTGAATGTGCAGTTTGCATTGAAGTGTGGAAATATTGGTGAAATTCCTGAAACAACTTGGAGTATAGAAGCCCTATTCCTTGAATTATGTTTACGCTCATGTTTGAAATCAATCCTTTTATGGACTCGCTTTGTTGTTGAGCTCGAAAAATGTACCTTTGTCGCATATTGTAATATTCCCATCACCATCACCAGGAAAAATGTCACTGCCAGAGGAAAATATCCACCTCCTTTGAATTTGTACAAAACAGATGACAAATACACCTTTTCGACGTGGAAAAACTCCGTGAAGAACAACACAACCAATGACATTCTCGTCCTCTAGATAACCAGCATTATAAGTGTAACCATAAACTTTAGTCGAAAGCTTAAGAGAAGACCCCGAACCTAAAATGCATGGAGTTAGAACACCATCTCCAATAACCATTGAAGTTCCAAGAATAATTACAATGAACAGTACTAGCTGAGCAATTCTACTATTCTCTAGCTTCTCTTTGATCTTCTCGGCTCGTCTGGCGTGTATTGATGGCATGTCAAGTCTGTAGTTTGAAAGCTCATTGTCTTCCGGCTGATCTTTTGGAATCCAACCCACCTCTGCACGTACCGAAAAATCGAGGAATAAAGAGCAAATGTTTCACCATTGTCATTGACCCATAACAAATTGAACACATACTTAATGAGTGGAATCAACTGCAAGGGGAAAAATCAAATGGCATGCGTCTATGTCACCATCAAAATCACCAAGCCGACCTTTTTAAATGCACTTTGACTATCAAATAAGGTGTAACGAATGCCATAATAATAGGGATATCAATTAGTAGATATTGAATATGATTATAATTTCTAAAATCAAGGGATTCAATTATATTTAATTAAGAATCTAAGCTGAATTAGAATAAAAAACCTCACTTGAGCTGGAATTGGAAACAAGCTCTACAAACACTATAAAAGGAGGAATACACAGCTAACAAGCTACACATAAAAATCTCCAATTAATAAAATTTTTCATTCTCATTTTCAAATATTCGACTGACTAGCTAGAGCATTGGAGTGTCAATGGTGGCCACTGCCACCACTCCGATAATGCTGTTCTCAATTGTTTTGCAATTCTACAACCAATCAGTGATCAACATGTTGTGGAGGCAAAGTTCAGCCTCACATCAACACTGTTGTGTATAACCCCAAGAATGTATTCTTTGTCTCAAATTCCATCTGTGAAAATGCTTTAGTAGACGTAGAGAGGCGACGTCCCTATATCCCCATAAACAATTCCAACGCTCTGAAACGCCAAACTCAGTGTAGCCGCCCAAGTAAACTTCACATCAAAACAAAATACAAGAAATCAATTGGCGTTATAATTCAATTAGTGCACCTAAAGGATCTTTATTTTGATGAAACCTTTGAGGCATGGCTAGCTGACATGGCCTCCAGATTGAGTGAGTCGACTCGCTTGAGCTTTCCGCGTGAAAGCTTCTTCTCCTTCATGTTTTGAGATAATAGGCAACAAGAACATGCGATGAAAATTCAATTATGTAATTTAAAAATAGTCTTTAACCAAATCTAAAAATGAAGTCTTAAAATGAGGTTTGATTTATTCTTGCGAGTGTCAGAAAAGTGAAATGACATGTTGGATCCATTCCTTTGAGTCCTAACCCTATGTTTGGTTGAGGAGAATAAGATGTGAGTTAAAAGAATGAGTTTTCTCTTGTTTGGTTCATATAAAACATGGCCCATGAGCTCTCTATGCTCCTCATGGGAAGAATACCATATTTTTAAAATGATGAATTTAACTTTCATTTTAAAACTGTCAATTTATTATATAAAAGTTAGTAATGTTTTTTATGTATATTATAATCCATTCATATCAAAACTCATACTCATTATCACATTTAACCAAAATACAGAATTTTATCTTTAAACTCATTTACTCATTTCTATTATCTCATCTCAATAAGGTCATTTCAACTCATCTTAAACTTATTCTTATCTTAAATTCACCGTCAACCAAACGTGAGTTTACAAAAATAGGAAGACCTCATTTTACAACCTTATTTTAGGATCTTATGATAGAACAAACATTGTTGAAATCAATCAACAAAAAGCTACCATGCCATACTAAAAAGCTATTAAGCTACCATGAATAGGGGTGTACATGGGTTACAAAAACCTGGACCGACTCGGTTCAATAATGGCCGGGGGCCACACCCGACTTGAAATCGGTCTTTTCGGACCGGGCTCTGAATAAACTTTTACCAATATTTGACCTCTCGCCTCCCGGAGTGTTGAAAAGTGAAATGACATGCGGAATCCATTGTTTTGGGTCCCAATGGTTTACAACAATAGGAAGAACTCATTTTATGACCTCATACTAAAAATCTATTAAGCTTCCACGAATGACCTGACGGGCTTTGGTGGGCTTTCGATCTCCTATAGCTTGGGCAGAAGTTGGGTCGTGCTTATCCTTTTGTGAAGCCCTAGCTTCAAAAAAAAAGCCCGGAATAGTTAGCGCTGCACATACCCAGCTCTAGATCAGTTAAAACCATGAAGTCACCAGCCCATAACGTGTGCTTTAGAGGACGAGACGAAGGCCATTTAAAGGACCAATGGCCCTAAAACAACAATTTTAGGGTCATTGGCCATACAAATCATTGTTTGTACTTTTTCACCAACACATAAGAAAATAATAAAAATAACCAAATTAAAAAACATTTCATATCGGAGGTTCTAAACTCCACTCTGACGTGTCAATTCCTTGAACCCAAAGACTCCCTAATAATTATCCAGGAAAGTGCATGTATTCAGAATAGAATAGTGGACCAAATTCTAGAACCCCACCTATGAGAGAGCGAGAGAGAGAGAGCAGCTCAAATCGCACGTCCCACAATACAGCAGCGTTTTATATCCCAGGGCTTAAGATCCCAGGTATCCCATTCTGATGTGGCAAGCTGATGTGGCAAGCTGATTGAGATTGTGTAATACACATATACACTTTCTCTTTCACACACATACACACTCTCTCACATTCTCACACACTCTCTCTCTCACACATCGTTTCTCTCTCCACTTTAACGGCATCTTCGCCGTCCGACCAGCGTTCCGGCCGCCGCTAGTCTCAAAAGAATCGCCACTTCCGGTAGACCAAAGCCCAGTCAAAGATCGGTCCTTAAAACCATTGTAGTAGTTGAAAAATCACCAAGAACGAAGATGTCATCTACAACTTCAATCGTTAGATCTGGTTGTTTCCGGCAACGTTTCGACAATCTGACACCACATACGTGTTCTCGGAATAGAGGAGCACCAGATCCATCAAAGTTTTGGCCAAAACACCACTGAGAAATTTTTGACCCGGTTATGCTTTCATTTTTGTATTTTTTCATCTTCATTATTCATTTGTATTCTACTGATATTCAAACTTCTGTCAAATGGAGGTTTTTGTATGTATTGGTTCAAAGAAATGTATTGATTTGAGACAAACGGGTTGCTGTATGTTTATTTGAATGTGTTGTGTGTTATTCCATTGTAAACCTGAAATATGTATTGATTTGAGACAACTGGGTTCATGGTGTGCGTTTATTTCATTGTGTTGTGTATTATTCCATTGTAATTCAGAATTTATTTATATCCATAATTCATTGTAATCCAAAATTCGTTTCAAAAATAATGGAATAAATAACCTCAGAGATCATAATTTTATAAAACACAATGAACTTCATTGTTTTTATTGTGGGTATGTTGATATGCTATTTCATTGCGGGTATGCTATTCCATTGTGTTTTGCATATTATTCCATTGTGTTTTGCATGTTATTTCATTGTGTGTTGCATGTTATTTCATTGTGTGTATACTATTCAATTATGAATATGTTATTTCATTGTGTTTTTCGTATTATTTCATTGTGTTTTATCTGTTATTCCATTGTGGGTATGTTATTCCATTGTGTTTTGCGTATTATTTCATTGTGTTTTATCTGTTATTCCATTCTGTGTGTGTTATTCCCTTGTGGTATGTTATTCCATTGTGTTTTTCGTATTTTTCTATTGTGTTTTACGTATTATCTCATTGTGTGTATTCTATTCCATTGTATTTTATATGTTATTCCATTGTGTGTGTTATTCCCTTGTTTATATATTATTCCAGTGTTTTATGTGTTAGTCAATATCATTGTAGCAAAACAATGGAATAACGCTTGAGCTGATAAAACATATCGACAATGGATATTGTTAGAAAGAGTTTCACACACTGATTCCGAATATATAATTTTTTCGGAAATCAAACATGTATTTTAGGAGATAAATCATTTTGAAATTCTATTTTTTTGAAAAAAATGAAAGTTCAGGTGAGAGAATGTTGCTTTGGTTGCCACACCTCTCCTAAAATTCAAATTTTTCTAGGTTAATATGTATATGTGTCTCATAGATTCAAATTTGCCAAATCATATTGTCCAGTCAGCATGCCACATATGAAATGGGATACCATGGGACCTTTAGCCATGGGATCTATATCATTTTCCCCCACAATATAGACGGTGGTTGCAAGGCAGCTGGCAAGGCTACCCAGTAGGCCAGTAGTCTGGGAGAAGAAGCTAGGGACCACAAAAGTGTCAAAATGCAAAAATCTCATATCATTTTGGTATAAACCAACCAAGTAGACCGTACATGTTTCACTTTCAATTTCGGTTGGACGGGATCGAAGGACCCAACATTCGTTCTCGTTTTCGCTATGCGGGTAGAATATTAGTAGCAAAATTATGTGACGCAAGGGTAGAAATAGGATTCACATCTTTTAGTCAAATGACATATTCTTCTCAAATTGGTTATCAATATGTCATATGCCCTAGGGGCATCTTTCACGTTCAATCTCGTATTTAGGGGTAAAAACAAATATGGCAGATCTGGATGGACGATTTGTCTAACTCAGATTAAATCAAGTTCGAACATAAGCTTTATATTTAAAATTCGAGTACAACTACAAAAGATTGTCTGATTTAAAATCGAAATAAGTCCAACACAAACATCTTGATTGATTTTAGTTCTCCGAACTCTAACTCGGATTAGACTATTGTCTGAATTACTTATCCGGATTTAAACCAATCCAAATATGATCAATTAAGTACGTTTGAAAATCTCAAGCAATCAAAATTTGAACATCTAAATATCTTATATTATTCAATCCGAATCTTTTCGGATACCAATTTTTACCACCCCTACCCACATTTCCTCGAGACTCAATAGCATCACTTTACAATAAGCGAAGAAGTCCCCATCTCATTCTATTCGGTCTACATCATCTGCATTTTGTGGGGATCAAGGTCAATGGCGGTGCCACACAGGCGGCTAAAAGGACAAAACACAGCCTCCCCTTTCAAGTTCTTTTAGTCTAAAGCTACAGCTACAAAAGAGCTTGTCTTTTTCTCCGAACATGATCCCAACACACGTGTGGGTTCATCGAACGTGGTGCCAAAAGCACATCCACATTCACCTTACCTTCGATGCATCATTTTCCCTCTTTCGACATGATTGGAACACTCTACTTTTTCTTTCCAATCAATGTATGATTACCACATCCCGCAACTAACTAATGTTCTAACTTCTGACCAATGTTACAAGAACCGCGTTGGACATTGACCTCGGAAAGGGCCTGGGTCATCGATTCAATTAGTGGGTCATCCATCAACGGCCAAGCTCATGAGGCATTCTTTAACAGGCACTACACAAATGTAAAGCTCCCCAACTCATCTTTTGCTTTCATCAGAAAGCAAAGGTTGTTGACGTTCCATAAATAAAAATCTTTGATTGTAGATTTTAACATCTACATATCTAATGTAAATAATACATCCAATACATATGAAAAATCAAGTTTCACATCATAAGTTAATAATATACAATCAACAACCAAAATTCTCTTCAAATTACGAACGTCAAATTACGAAAGTGTTAGGATTTTTAATGTGACATTATGCTTGACACTGTAATCATGAATATAATATGATTTTTAGATCAGTTGGGATCCACATTAGATATGAATAAAATATTACGTTGGGTTGAATTGAGAATATTCTGATCATGCAGTCTAAACGTAATCTGCATGGAATCCAGGTAAGTTTCATGTAACCTATATGTGCATTCGTATTTAAAGTATGTGTTGCAGATTTTTATATGCACAATTTTTATAATAAAGATTATGAATTTATTTTATGAAAATAATTGATTTAAATCATTGATAGAGATATAATCTTTAAAGTGTTTTAGGATTGATTATCTCTTATTTTAAAGAATGATTTTCTTACCTCATTTGGAGATAATTAATTCATTTTATCAAGTAAGTCAATGCCTTATTTTATGGTCTTGTGTTTTAATTGATTGATTGAAAAAAAATTTACCTAATTTTTAGGAATAAGATTTTTATACCAATTATGACCGATTCCCAAGGTTTTGATGAGACTTACAGGTTACATATATATATATATATATATGGTGTTAACCCTTATTTTTGTCAAGACTTTTGATTAAGATTTTTATCGCCTATGCTTAAGTGAAAAATATATCATTTGAGCGATTTTATGAGCACTCCATGAGTGAGCTTTTGAGCTGAAAAAGTGTTTTCAATCATGCATATATATTTGAGGGCATCTCCATATGTTCTTGGGGATTGAATTCTTCAGTACAACTCTGGAACAATTGGTAAAAGTCTTCAGTGCGACTCTAAGCAATTGGTGGAAGCTTGGGTGTATTGTATGACTCAAACAAGATACTAGGGTAGGTGTGTGGATCTTATCTCTAGGTGATTCTTGTAACCCTTGGTTATACTGGATTACTTCAAGGTTTGTGACTTTAGACACTTGAGGTTTTTCCTTGTAAAAATATTGTGTCGCGCTATTTTTTATTTGGTATCCATACATGCATTCAAAATTTCGAAAAGAAACCATATTTTATAGTCATTAAACTTTTTTTAAATTGAGTTTTTAGTTATTTTAATATTTTTTTCGTAAATCAATCAGTCGAGAAACCAGACAGTTTTATCGATTTTTTTTAGTTCGCATTCTTAATTGATATTTTTACAGAATCGTATTGGTCTTGTAACAGATTCACCGATTTTATGATCCCATAGGTCGATGCCAATTCGTTTTTTTTATAACACTAGTTCTAAGACACCGTTAAAATTTATAAAAGGGTAAATACATATTAATTTTCAACTTACTTATTCATCATATCAACGTCACTAGTCACAAGTTTAGTGTAATCACATCTCAATCCCATATCGTATGTACAGTTAGGGCCCGTTTGGTTTAATTTATTGCGATAGTAATTGTAATCCAATTACAAGTAATAGAATTATGATAATGTGATTACAAGGTAATCATATTAAGATGTTTGGTTTACAATAAGGAAATGTATTCCATTTTAGTGTTTTCCAAAATTACCCTCCTAAAGCCAGGCTTCAAGCACGGGTTCAAGGTCAGGTCAAGCAAACGTTGGCCGTTCACAGACCCCGGCCAATCTCGGCCCTCGACATGATCGAGATTACTTGAGCCCTATCCCGGACCCCGAAACTCGAATGTCTGGGGCCCATTCCAAAACCCTGAGATTACCCGCGACAAGACCCATGATCGAATGACCCGAGCATGTTCCTAGATCCCGGTATGACCAAGGCCTGATCCCGAACCCCGAGATGACTAAGGACTAATCTTGAACCCCAAGATGACATAACCCCAAATGACCCTGGTTTGATCCGAAACCCCGAAATGACTAGGGCCTGTTACTAGACCCAAACCTATTCAAGGCCTAATTTGAAATCCCGAGATGACGCGGGCCCGATCCCAAGCCTCGATAAGACCCAAGCCACTTCTCGAACCTCGAGATGACCTGTGCTTGAAACCTAGGATGATCCGGGCTCGATCCCAAAATCCCAAATGACCATGAATATTTCTCGAACCCCAAGATTACTCACGCTCGACCTCGGATCTTGACCTGTCCAGGAGCTGATCTTGGATCTTGGGATGACCTGGGCCTATTATGTACCCTAGGATAACATGGGCAAGACGTGGGCCCAATCTCTGACCTAACCTATCCCAGACCGATCCTGGAACGCAGTCTGACTCGAGCCTAATTCTGGACCTCGGATGACCTGAACTTGATTCTGGCTGGACTTAGGCCTGTTCCCAATCCCCGACATTATTCTAGCTTGATCCCAAACCTTTCCTTGATTTTGGCCCAATCCCAAACTCAGGTCTGACTCGGGCACTGTTTGGACCTCGGTGTGATATGGACTCGATCCCTAACCCCAACCTTACTAGGGCCCATAACTTGACCCCGACCTGAGGAAAGCCCGAACTCGGATCCTTTTTCGCGGATACAAATATGTAAGGATGCAACTATTAATAATTTGTAATCTTTGGAGATATATTTGTCCAATGAACAAATATTTGATTTTATAATCACAATACCAAATTTTAAATGGTATTGAGATTCTTTGATTTTGTAATGAATCTCATTACCAAGTAATTGGATTACACTATTTTTTAAACTAGTGGATACCAAACGCTGTAATGTGATCCGAATATAATTATTATTACATTATAAGAGTAACCAAATGGACCCTTAATATGGTTTTGTTATCCGAATACAATTATCATTACATTACATGGTAATCAAATGGACCATTAACATGGTTTTGTTAGAACCAAAGAGGGTTAAATAGCATTAGAGGAAAGACCCAAAACAGAAACCGAAAGGAAGAAAACAAGAGTAAGGTGCAGCCACAATGAGGAATAATGATTGAAGGGGGAGGTGGGGAAGAAGAGTCTAAGGTGAATACTGTACAAAGTGGCAAGCCATCTCAAAAAAGGTTGGTAGAGCTGGTGGTGGTTAAGGCCACATGTTTTTCATAAATGCAAGAGACAGAGACAAATCAAGGTGCCTGGCTTACACAAACTACTCTCCTCTTGATTGTACAGTTTTATATGTCTCATCTGGCTGCTCTTTTTGTCCCCCTAACAATGTCCCATTGTTCATGGGTCTTCTCCTAACTTTATGTAGTCGTGGCTGCATGGAAGCCTCTGCCCTGCATCACCACAAAAAGCTACTTCTATCTCTGAATCTTATTATGTTGTCTACCTGTTTGTTATATTTCCGCAGCCAAAGAAGGATTCTGTAAACCACATGGTCACGCAAATATATGTGCCGTACAGGATTGAAAGGAGTTTTATATGGAGATATCTATTTATCTTTTTTAGTAGCACAGCTGGATGTATTCATGCCTACCTTATTAAGAAATGCATTGATGTGCTGTCTACGAGTCCTCGAGTAATTGCATACACAAAATTTGACCTGCCATTCTTGCTAATTTTGAAGCAAAGATATTTTTGAGATAAATCAATACTATTTCATTGTTGTTCTTGAGTTTGTTTCTTTTATACGTCTAAGGTTAAATAAAATGGCTCATATTAGAATAATTATTTTACACATGAAAATTCGAAAAAAAAATGAAAGTTGTGTGAGAGGAGAGCGGAGCGAGCCAATCGGCTATAAAAAGGGGTTATTTTTATTATGGGAGTATGATTGTGTATTTGTGTTTTTGGGTACTCAGCTAGCCGGCTGGCTATAAGAGGAGAAACACTAGTTGAGTTATACACACTGAATTTCTCATATTGAAAATAATAAGATAAAGATGTTGGAGTTTTTTTGTATTGCAATAAGAAAGTGCCACATTGGAAAAGTAGAGGAGGAAAGAGTTGTTTATAAGTGTGAACCTAACACGTTTTCTAAATTGGATAAAGGAATAAAGATGTGTTTGGGCAACATGCCTGGGCTACACAACGGGTAAAAGATTGGCCTTGGGGCTCTTGGGTTCTCATTAATTTAGAAATTTTTTTAGACTAAGTTAATTTCTTTTACATCCAAATTCGATTTTGTCCAACAGTTATATTTGTTTGAGCAGTTCTGCCTTGTCAACAAAATTTCTCATTCAAATTCTATATACGGATAAGGATGTTGGTTCTCTATAAGGAGGAACATAAAAAAATCTACATACACAAAAAACTCTACATACATGATTTTGATCTTTGAGAAAAGCACTTAGTAAATTCGCGACCAAGAATTAAGTGTTCAATTCTTGGTTACAGATTGTTGAATCATGGTAGCAGATGCTCATCGAACTACAAGCACAAGAGTAGGGGCAAATTTCTACTATAAGACATAGCGTTATGTTGTCCCCTCAATCTCTATTCAAGTTAATATTTTGATTTTGATTTTTATGTATTTATTTTGTATTGCTAATTCATTAGAATCTAGTATTGCATGTATTGTCATATATAATTGTTTCATAACAAAAGACTACGTAGATATAGACATTCTTATTGTCATATATAATTGTTCCATAACAAAAGACTACTTGATATAGACACTCTTATCGAACCACGTAAAATCTGATGTTATTTTTATTTTATTATTCTGTTTGATTGCCTGGTGTTTGTTTGCTCTATTGTTTGATTTTGTTCGAGAGGCTGTATACAACATCTAACAGTTAGATTTTCAATATTAGTGTTGCATTGCATAGAACTGAAACAATATCTATCATTCTTTTCCTGATGTTAACTGCGCCAATTTCAAATGCTCACGACCCATATCAATGGATCCACAACTTTTCGTCTTACGTTGTACCCACTGCTGTTCATTCTGAAGGACTAACTCCATTACCAGCAAGCATGAATGGAAAAGTGAACCTTAATCATGGAAAAAGATGAGAATGAATCTGCAAAAGTAGAGATAAAGCTCTCTATTATGACCTAAAGTCTTACAAATACAAAATTACACAGTGAGGAAAAAAAAAAGACCCAGAAAAGAACTTCTGCAAACAAAAGTATATTAGTTGCCGGATTACCCCAACAAAGATTATGAAACAGTTATCTTCAAGTCATTGTCAAAGGCTCCCAGAATGGGATATTCTGGTTGAAAAACCTCCCCACCACCCTTGAATCCAGAATCTTGAAGGCCTGTTCAGATTTTATGCATCTGGGTGTCTTGTACTGGTTAACAGAAGAACCCTGAGAGACACAGAAATCCATGAGTGCATCAAATGTTCCCTGTCTAACCACCTTTATCTCTAGAGGTCCAATTGAATTGTCCTTTCTTCTGCATCTTCTGTACACTGAATCCAGTGATTCTTCTATAGTGGAGCAGCATTTCTCCATTACAATCGGATCGAGCTCCACCATGTCAACCTTTTCTCTCATTTTAAGCTCCCAAAACAATACATAGTGTCCTGGAATCTCAGAAGTGTCAGCATAGCTTGTGTACTCAGTTAGAAGCAACCCAAGTGGCTCAAGGTGAGCTGATGCTTGTGTTACTGCATTCAAGAGGTCTTCTTCATTGGTCTTATCGGTATCAATGCTTAAAACCACATTTTGCCTGTGCACAAACCAAAATTGTGGAGCATTGTTATGGAAACCAGTGACCTTTAGAATGTCTCCAACTCTGTATCTATATAAACCTGAAGAAAATTATAGAAACATCAGATCAAGTTTCATTTTTCATTATTAATATCAGGAAGGAAGGAAGGAAAAAAACCGGACGCAAGGCCTAAAGACTCACCTGTGTAAGTTGTGACCACAAGCTCATAATAATGACCAAGCTTGACATCCACCAGATCAACAGTTTCTATATTTTCCTCATCATCCCCTTTTGGCATGCAGTTGTGATCAGAAACATCAGTACAAAGGGTATCAGAAATAATAGCTTCTTCATGGTTTTTCTCCACAGGCAAGAACTCAAAGTAGGCCATATTTGGGATGAGAGTGTAATAGACATCAGAAGGCTTGCTTAGTGGCTTGAAGTTAATGCCAAAGTAACATTCAGATGAAGCATACATGGTTGAAACCAAAGGGAGCCCACCACTATAGAACTCAAGTGTTGGGATATATTGAGCCATAGTTCCTGTAACAATGACTTCAATATACTTTGTTCTAGGCCAAAGTCTCTTAATTATACCTTCCCATGACATCCCACTGAACTCATACTCAACCAAATCAGCCAATTCTGAATTGGGTTTGCTCAGAATCAATGATACAGCATTCCTGCAATTAGTATCAGTGATCCAATCACTGATATGACCTGTTCTTATGTTGGAGCACAATTCCTTCCAGTAATCTTCTAAGAATTTGATAGCCCTCAGAAAAGCAGAAGCAAAAACTGCACCAACCCGTAAAACCTCATCGCGTTGGACTAATCCGCAAAGTAATTGGCAATACATACTCTGGTTGCTATCAGGACACAATATGGTCTCATCAGGACTAGTGTAGACATTATACTTGTTGAAGGGTCTTCTTATGAAGTTACTGCTTTTGTAGTAGCTGGTAAGTACTGGTCTTGCCATTAAACCAGAAGGAGTTTTGATTTCTGGTTTGATAAACAGAAGGTACATTCCTTTTCCTTGGTCCAAACCATTTACATACCTGAAATAAAATAAAAATAAAAAATTGAAGTATTGAACAATCTCAGTTACCTTAATGTTTTACTGTTACATTAGTTTAACGAAGCAGAATTTGAGGAAATTTTTCTGACTTGTTCGTCACGGGCACAAGGAGATTATAAAAGAATGTCTTCCTGTCCAAGTCTTTAGCAGTTGAAGGCATCATCTTCGGCCGGCCACCGGAAGTTCCTGAGCTGCACCAGACAAAGGATTAAGGGAAATTTGAGGAAGTGATTCTTGATTTAATGGCTACAACGAGTATAATTTTGACAATTCACATACCTTGTGAGGAGTTCAGTGATGGGTTCAGCTGAAATGATATCTGAAGGCTCACCATTGGCAATTCTTTCAATGTAAGACTTGATATCTTCATAGTTGACAACTGGGACATTTTTCTTGAAACTCTCTTTGTTAAATTTGCCTTGAAGAAACCCTCTGAGATATTCCGTATTCGCGTTTGCTGATAGTATCTCATCTAAAACCTGATTCTGTATCTGATTTGCATTTGTGGTCAATTCCCCCAAAAGCTTGATTCCACCTTCATTGTCATTTGGATCATAACTAGGCAACATCATTGGATTCAGAGACAATAGCTTAATAGCTTTAGATCAATGTAGGACCACAAAATCCGTCAAAGAGAGTAGCTTCTCTTCTTATATCAGCTAAAGCAAAACCAGTGACAATTCCTAAAGAACATTATTCAGCACTCCAAAAACACACACACACACACAAATTGAAATGTTTTTCTGACAAAAAGGTTTTGAGAGGAAGGAGAGGAGTTTGGGGAGTGAAATGCAGCAAAGTTGGAGTAAAAATAAGAAGGAAACACAAAGGAAGTAGAGACTATAGGGGTCCTACACACACGTGGCCTTGTCTAGTAAGCTATGGTACTTTACAAGATGCAAACTATCAGAATCACTGCTTTTCTGTATCAGAATCAATTAAAATAAGTCTCTGTAGAGTTTCAGCTCCAATCACTGCTTTTCTATGTTGCTTAAGATAAGATTTGGTCAGCAGCAGCAATTAAGAAATACAAAATCAATAAATGCTTTGCCAACTTTGCTTGGATCAATCCACCTCTCACAAAACAAAAAATAAAAAAGCAAACTCTAACCCATGAAAGAAGTTCAGTTCTTGACAATATTTCTTAGAGAGAGAAACCTCCATTAATATATCTATGATAGAATTGCTCATGCTTTTGCTTGTTGTTAGTAGAGGTTTTAGGTGGCATCACACATGGAAATATACATGAAAGCACAGCAAAGTTAGATGATGCATTGCTATTTTTAGCTGCTTGTGGTTCAGAAATTCACAAAAGGACCTTTTGTTTCCTTATTAGAATAAAAAAGTACAGTTCAGTGTATTTCTGTTCAATGTCTTTATGTCTCCTCATTATTTGATCTTTCAAATCAATGTTTCAATGCCTGATAACCGTATGCTAGGACTGGTTTCAATGCCTACAACTACAGATTCTAAAATATTTTTTGGCTTCATTTCCCTCATATGTCGATGCAGTGCAAGCTCTGTTAGAAATGACAGCATTGTGATTTTCATATAGTAGTGAATCATGTGTCATTTCAAGGACCCTACACTAAGAATCATCAAAAAGTATGATTGGAAGCCCACCCACTAAAACCAATCCATGTTGGATTATAAATTTCTGGACTACAAGTCGAGAAAGTGTTTGCTTGTAATCTTACCCACCCCCCTACAAACACACACACACCAAACATTAAAAAAGTGAATCAAAACTTCATAAACTGCCTAAAACAATATCAATTTTTTTTCGCTTGAGATCTGTGTAAAGTGTTAAAAAAACTTAGTTTTTCACCAGTCAGTCATGGAAGTTGCTTTGAAATTAATCAAAAAATTAACAAAAACCCAGCTGTATGTTGCGAGTACAAAGGGTTGTAATTTGTAAGCATGCACAAGCCCACATCTTCTCTTCAGAGTGGCCCAACATTGAATATTCTGTTCACATAAGGAAAAATTCAGTGATACAAGCAAATGCATGGCTGATGATATTCTTAAGTTTTGATCGATACAAAATTAGGATTTACATGGTAGCATTGAAAACTGACAACCCAACCCAGTTGAATCCCACATATTTTACTGAATTTTGGATTGGTTACACATGAATGCAGCCAAGCACGCAAGGTGTTCGACAAAATCTCTCAGCGAGGGAAATCAGAATAAGAAGTTGAGATTTGGATTGCATAGAAAGAAGAAGAAGAAGAAGAAGAAAGTTTCAATGGATTTATTTAACATTCCAGAGATTACATTACAGTGAAATGGGGACCTCACGATGTTGCATGACTCTAGGCTGGCTGGCTGGCTGGCTGGCTGGCTGGCTCTTACCTGTACCTTAATTAAGCACAGATCCCTATAATCCTGTTTGGTAAGCACATTGAAGAAAAAGAGTGAAGAGAAAATGCTGTAAACTAATCATCATTAGGACACGCTAATAGGGATTTGCTAGATATGGTTTCAGAGGTCTCCATGTTCAAACAAAAAAACAATTCAGGTCTCTTGTGGAGGGGACACAAACCCCTCGGAATGTGCAGTGGAAGAGGGAGGAAAAAAAGTAACTACTAGTAAAAGGTTTAGGGTTTATCCCTCTATTCATTAAATATATTATCTTCCTCTGTTGACATGTGTATGTGTGGTTCCCTTAGCTTCCTAGAAAGAATGTGTATTTGCGTTCTCCACAAGTGTCAAAACCTCTTTGAGTATCAGTATATGGAGCACAATCCATTGACCAAAATCACCAGATCCAAGAACAAAGTAGCTACTCAATGTACATTATAAAAAGAAGAAACTCGCTAATTAGATATTGGAGATAACCAAACTAACTAATCACACACTAATCAGTCCATGTTTAAGCCCAAGTCTATGATGTAATGCAATATTTAAGCCCAGGCCCAATATGCTTTCTGGGCTCGTGGAGATTTTAAACATTTTGGGCCATGTGCTAAGGCCCGCAAGGCCAATACCGTAAATAAGAAGAGCTTGTTGGGCCTATATGGGCCTCAAAAATTAAAATGATAACCATACCATGAAATAAAAGATGATGAAAATAGGGTTCATTTTATGACATCTCATGAACTAAGCATATATATATATATATAGTGTACGTATTCCCGATTTATTAAATATATGAATTATTTTATGTACTATGTTGTTAACTTTGTTAACTTCCTCAAAAAAAACTTTGTCATCTCAAAATTTCAGTTATCCAAGTGAAAACAAATCTGAACAACGCTGACATACTGGGTGAGAATTTTGTTATATCATTAACTTAAATCATGCTGCAATATAGCTTCAATGAAAAAGGGAGGAGAACAATTCCAAACCTCCAAGTCAGACTCATAATCAACTGCCCTAGCAAGAGCGTGAGCAACTTAATTCGCAGACCTCTTAACAAAATGAAATAAACAAACCTCGAAGTCCAATGACAGGACTTTACAATCTCCAACTAGTCGACCAAAATAAGATGGATCCTCAATTCGTCTGTGAAGTGCATTGATTAAAAATTGAGAATCCGATTCGATCACTACTCTTGACAACCCCTTACCCTTGAGCCAACACAGAGCTTCTTTACAAGACAATGCCTCTGCAATTAAAGGATTCAGCGGACCAGCAATAGATGAACTTTTAGCAGCCATAAATCCACCATCTGAAGAACGCACAACACAACCCAACCCATACCTAGTTTGCCTGACTGACAGAATAATGCAGCGTCTATGTTGCACTTAACCATATGCGGCTCTGGTCCAAACCAAAAACCAATGTCCAAACCATTTGTCGGTTCCATATAAATTTTATGGACAAGGCTGTATGTTACGGGCTTACGGCCCATGAATGATACCTCAGCTACAAAAAAGAAGGGTTTATTACCATTTAGTCACTCTAGGTGACATGTTTCACTAAAAAGTCACATGGTAAATTTTATTACCAAAAAGGCATACCTTTCACGATTACCAATGTAAAGTTTGAAATAATTTTTTTAAAAATGGCAAAAGTGCCCTCGTTTACACGTCTCTCTTCCAAAATTTGGTAGATATTTTCTCTCTCTCTTCTCCAATCTCATTTCTCTCACGTTTCTTCTCTCTCAATTTTCTCTCACTAAAACCAGAGATTTTCGACCATTTTCGGCAAAAATGAACCGGTAAGTTCCTATTTTTGTAGAATATATATCTCTCTCTCTAGATTTGTAGTTATTTTTCAAGATTTCTTCATTTTTTTCAAGATCTATAGTTATTTTTTGAAGATCTTCAAGGTTTTTCTTCCAAAAACTTAGTTTTTTCAAGATCTGTGTGCTTTTTGCAAGATCTCTAGTTGGTACTGTCATGTTTCTTGTTTGAAAATACGTTTGATACTGTCTGTGACTGATACTACCTTATTCATTGTGAGGTATTGATTATACTGGTGATACTATATATACTGCATTGAGTTTGACTGTATATATTATTAGTCATTGATTATACTGGTGATACTAGATATACTGTACTGGTTGATGCTCGTGATGTTCTGATACTGTAAGTGTTGATACTAGCGATGTTCTGATACTATCAATGTTGATACTGTCCTGTATTTGATACTATCTTATGATTGATACTGCCTTATACTCTATGTTTCTGATACTATGAAATTCTCATACTACTCTACAAATGGGTTTTCTCAGTCTGGTACTATGAAATTCTGATACTACTACACAAATGAGTTTATTCTGATACTATTAAATTTTCATACTACTCTATAAATGGGTTTTTATCATTCTGATACTATGAAATTCGGATACTACTGTACGAAATGTACTATGTTGATGCTGTCATTCTGCAGATGATAATGTTGATACTGTCATTGTTGTTCCCATTGTTAATATTGATACTGTTGGTGTTGATACTGTCAGTGTTGATACTGTCAATATTGATACTGTCAATGTTGATACTCGTGATGTTTTGATACTATAAGTGTTGATGCTCGTGATGTTATGATACTCTAAGTGTTGATACTCGTTATGTTATGATACTGTCTGGTGTTTGATATTGTCTTATGACTGATACTGCCTTATTCATTGTGAGATATTGATTATACTGGTGATACTATATATATTGCATTGAGTTTGACAGTATATATTATTGGTCATTGATTATACTGGTGATACTAGATATACTGTACTGGTTGATGCTCGTGATGTTCTGATACTGTAAGTGTCGATACTAGCGATGTTCTGATACTATCAATGTTGATACTGTCATGTCTTTGATACTATCTTATGATTGATACTGGTTGGTGCAGGTGGCCCACATTTTGTACTGTCCGTGCAGTTTGAAAATCAAACTGCTGAAGACATTTTTGGAAGTGAAGCTGGCCCATTTAATAGAGGCGCGCGTTTCCCTATGGTGCAGATGGCCCACATTTTGTACTGTCCGTGCAGTTTGAAAATCAAACTGCTGAGGGCATTTTTGGAATCTTGAAATTGTGTTGTGACTGAATTTGTAATAATGACACATTGTGTGACTAAGTGGTAAAATTGGCCACTGACAGTGACCGGCCAGTAATTCACCCCAAAAAGAAATGAAGCACAGAGTGGCCCAGCAAGTCATATTGGGTCTAAAACGGCCCAAAATTTGGTTATAAACCGATACTTGGAGTTTGGACTAGTCCCTACTCTCATGGGTTTAAAATTTTCAGTATTTTTTAAATGTATAAAAAATATACATTTCGTCTCTCAACTATCTCAATTCCACAAGCTTCTTATCCATTCCCATTCGACTACGGCAGCCGGAGAGCAAGTCAAAATAGAAAAACAAAATTCATGATTTTATTTTCCTCTCTAAATTATTATTGCTCTTAAAATCATCCGTAAATTATTGAGAGATACTCCTTTCGTCCCGCAAGCGAGATTGATACTAGAAAAATCGAACGTGCCATTTACACATGGCTTTTTAACGGAGTGGCAAAGAGCTAGATTATGCCCCAAATACTTAAAAATTCCAAAATCTTCATTTTTTGTTCATCTTCTTAGTATGCTTAATTATGTCTTTCACAAAATCCTAAATTCATGCTGCTCCTCCGACGATTGACAAACCTATCGCGATCTTCCCTAATTCGTTCTTCATCCCTGCTCAATTGATCATCCCTTTGTTCTCCCACCGACACATTACCAAGGTAAATCTAGATTCATTGAAATTTTTAGTCAAAACTCTTCTAATGCTTCAATCATGCTACTACTAGAAGTCGGCCTACGTTAATGAAAATCAAGGTGGCGATCAGGTGGGTGGTGCTAATGTCTAGCTTGAGCAGGCTTAGTTAGAACTATATATGCCAACAATGTTATCTATTGAGATGCAACTAAATAATTAATTCAAAGTTTTTAACGTATCTCAAACAAGTGTTTGGGTAAGTACCAGTAAACTTGAATGGAATTGGCATGTTAATTACTTGATACCTTTGGCATACTGTCCTAAATTAGGCATAGTCATTACAGTTGATTACTTGATAACATCAGTGTGAATTGTTAATGGCCTCTAGATCTAGGCATCTAGCATTCTATCTACTATTTTGTTCGGATTGTGGATTTCTAGGGTTTAAGATATTACTCTGTTTCTATGTTATTTCATGTTGAGATATTAAGCTAGCTTAGTTGGTAGGATTTTTTTCACATTTAATGATGTTATCGGTTTTAGCCACGAAAGGTGCGGGATAAATTATGATTCATGGTCTGTGAGACTCAGCGGGATCCTATGACTCAACTAAGTATAGGCCCAATGGGGCTCCGTGACTTGACTCCAATCCACAAAGCACAATTCCTTCTAGTTGGGGTCCCACTCGATGGTGGCAAAGCTTACACGTTTGTATGCCAACCCACACGCCCACTAACTAGATGGTGGAAAAAGCACCCCAAATCTCTGGGACCAAAAGCGATAACCATTGAATAAGTCTGTTTGGTTGGGCTGTAAAAAAAAACGTAAAAATCAAATTGTTTGGTCTATTTTTAAAAAAAAAATATATTTTACACTACGACTCATCGAAAAATCAATCAAAAATCGACAAAACAGTTTGATTAAAATATATCCAAAAAACCGACCATCGACACCCCTACTATCCGGCTTGAATTGGGTTAAAAGCATGGGATGTATTTGCACCATCACCATCTTCAAATAAAGTATTTTCTATGGTTGAAGGTGCTCTTTTATCTAGGATAGAGGCTCACCTTGAATCCGCAGTCCTCTGCTGCTTATGTATCTTCTGTCTCGATTTCAGAGGGCCTATGAGCAAGAGTTCTCCACCTGAACGGGGCTTCGCCCTTTGACCTGTGATTAGGACTCGCTTTCGAGAAGGAATAAGCGTTCTTAGCTTAGGCCTTTCGTTTTTACGATTGTGAATTGGATTTCTTATCAAACTAAAAGCAAATCTAGTAAAGTCACCTTGGGATGAAATCCGTTGTAAGTTCACTCACAGACTTAGAATGAATGCCTCTGGTTAGAAGAAGAAGAACACTGGAGAGGTAGAGAAAAAAAAAAATAGCAATGTCGTCCCTGACCTTTTGCTGTTAGCTTTTCAATGTTTAGAGACGCATCATTCACTTTTTCATATTAATTTTTTTTGGAGGGTATGGAGGGAGTGATTTGGAAAAATTATATTGAAAAACGTGTAAAATGATAAAAAAATATGAGATAAATGATATTGATGTTTGATATTTAGAATGTTTATAAATAAAAATTAAAAAATATTATATTAAAATATATGTTTTTGTTGATATGATTGTATTAAAAATTAAATTTTACTGTAACAGAAATGGAATCGTATTGAAAAATTTGAAGAAATTTAGTGCTTACGAGCAAAGATACTTTAAGGAAGAAAAGTGAAACTTTTATTAGAAAAATAAATGCACTATTATGTTATGTAGCTTTTATTAAATGAGAGGCTAGGATCTGAGTGCTTTATAAATCGGACGGTCCAAAATTATCTTAGACCTATTTATATTCCTCCTAAAACCCTAATCCATATCCTCCCTCGCCGCGGTCGCTACTCGCTCGTTCTTTAGCCGGCAGAAAGGCTTCTCTCTCTTGCGAGTTCTTCAAAGGAACAAATAACCGATAAAAAATGGTGAGTTTTGAGTGACCTGTCTCTGGAAAGTCTTCTCTCTCCTCCGATCTGAATTGTATGTTGGATTTTTGGTTTATTCTTCGTACTGTTTTAGTGATTTACCCCTTTTGTGTGGTTATTTGATCGTTAGGTTCTTCAAAACGATATTGATTTGCTTAACCCACCACCGGAGCTCGAGAAGAAGAAGCACAAGCTCAAGCGACTTGTGCAGTCCCCTAACTCATTTTTTATGGTACATATCCATCTATACGTATGCTTATCGGTGCATTTACTATTTGGTTTATTACCATAAGGACGAGGCGTTGATTGAAATCTTTTGTTTTGAACTTATGTAGGATGTGAAATGCCAGGGTTGCTTCAACATGTAAGTCTCTTTTATTGTTTGATCATTTTATTGTTCAGTAGTATAATTTTTAAGACTGAACAAGTAAATGTGTACAGAACCACGGTATTCAGCCACTCCCAAACTGTGGTGGTTTGTGGGAATTGCCAGACAGTGTTGTGCCAACCTACTGGTGGCCGTGCTAGGCTTACAGAAGGGTGCTCATTCAGGAGAAAGGGAGATTGATCAGTTCTTGGTAAATGCTACTTGAATTGATGATGATGATGCTATGATCAAGGAAATGGACTGCGTGTAATTTTAGTTTTGGATTTAGTATTTTAGTTTTCTTATAATGTGCAACTTTGTTAGGATTGATTTATGAGACCTACATTGTTATAGTAGTGTTGCAGTTTAAATTATCATTAGCTTGATATCATTATTTTTCGGCGGTAATTTACAATATGAGCACTCGAATCATCATTTGGCTGGAGTTTTAAACTTCTTCCATTTTCATCTTTTGCCCTCCTCAGTGTATGGTTTTTATGTGTCATTTATATGTGAAATTAAGATTGGTTATTTATTAGTTCTTCCTAGATTGAATAAATGCGGTTAGATATAGTTGCTCCTGTTCAGGGTGGTTCTTTGCTTTGTTCCTGACGTCTGCCTCTGTGTACTTTGTTAGTCACTTTGGTTAAATTTTAGTAGTCCAGCATATGGTATTGAATGTGTACTGGTATTATGTTCAGGCATACAAGTTAGTCTAAAATGAAAAACCTCACTTAAGAAGGACATGGGTTGTGTTGGTGAGTAATCACCCCATCAATCTTCATAGAGTTCAATTTAGTGCTTATTACTGGTTGGGGTGGAACCTTGCAACATAATAGTGAACTCTCTTCCAGTTGGAAGTAATCTCAGTTATAGATTGTAGTTTGGTTACATGCAGAACTACTTTGAATGATAATTTTGCCTTGGTGCCTGTGGTTGTTTTAGAAACATGGTATTTATCCTCTATGTTGTGCTGGAAGAAGATCCAAAGGAGGCAGGGCAAGTGTGGGAGGGGAAAACTTTGTTTTTATTGTTTGGGACTTCTTTAATTGGGGAAAAGGGGACTGGGAGGTACTTGATGCAATCCAAGTCTCAATTTGGAGGAGAATTGGTGGAATGAGGCCCCTTTTTAATTTAATTAAACTGAGTTCCTAGTGACCCTCTATTTTCATAACATTCTATTAGTACCTTACTGTCTATTTATTTATTTGTTATTCCCGTTGATTACCTAACAGCAAGAGGTTAACCATCGTGCCTTACCTTTTGTCTCTTTCCCTCCATGTTCTGTTGGTAGGGGTTTGTACTAGCTTTTCCTCTAAGCTTCCTATCTGGTAGCTTCTGTTGCTAAGTTTTATAATGATTGTTCCTTGTTACCATAAAAGATTTTCTGTGTATTTGAATGAGATGATGATCAGAAGCTTTGCATGTCTTCATGTTTATTGTGATCTGTTAAGAGGACGGTGAAAATTATTTTTTCTGTTACCACTTGGGCTTGGTTTTACTCTTTACTTATTTGAGGCTCTCAAATTCCTAAGAATTTAGCCGAGTCTCCAATTTCGATCTAATGATTTTAAATTATCCCACGTGTTTGACATCATAGGGTCATAAATCATTTGAAAATTTTGAGATGTACAATTATTTGAAATCAGTGATCTTCCTTTGATGTGTGTCAAGGATATTTATCAATCATTAGATCGGAAAGACTCCACAATTCTTTAGGAATTTGAGAGCCCCGGATCCCCAATAACCAGACTAGAATTGTTAGTCGACAGGAACCACTGGCTATGGATATAATAGTGGCGACGAGTCATTATGTGAACATGTTGATAACAGCCTACTGAAAATATGTGGATGGGAGATGTTGGGGTCCCGTGCAATACCCAACGTGTGTGGAAATTTTTGGCTCATCAGTTAGTATTTTTGTTTAATAGGTGATGTTAACACCAGGGCCCGCCCGTTGACCCAGGTAAACGCTTTTGCCAGTTTGCGTAGCAGATGTGTTACTTATTGAAAGCGAACTCTTTATGGTTCATTTTTTTTTTGGTTCTGGGTTATGCTGTCCAAAACATGTTTTATAATTTGCTCTCAATTGAGATTATAAAGTTGACTGTGGTAATTTCTTGTAAATTCAGGGTTATTTTTTTGCTTGAGCTTTGACTCAATCTGAACTGTTTGTCAGGATAGTGTGGGTCGCATTGACAGCTCAAATTTAGATCTGGCTCATCTATATGATGGGTATGCTGAGTCAGGGGCATCTCGGTACGATGGAAAAAAAAGGAGCAGCAATTACTTACTCCCTTAGTCAGTACTGTGGGCTTAGCTGGATAACGTATTGAATTGGGAGGAAATTAAGCGGTAGATTTTATTTAATTTAATATTTGAATGTTGTCATGTTAATCATAACAAAAGTGGAATAATGAAACAAAGGAGAGAACAAATGGCCAAATGGGTGTTCTCAGAGAGAGACAGGCGAACAGAAAGACAAGTATGGGTGACTATTTCTAAGATAAAAATAAAACAAAAAGGACACAAATTTCCAACTACTTGTGGCATCTTATGTGGATTCTGGTCTATGAAAAGCAATCAGATTACCAATAGTGCCCACTGAAATCTCTCTTCTTCGTGTTCTTTTTAATCCTAAAGTTTATTTTGGAGAGAAGAAGAGTTCACAAGTTGTGCAGCTTCTGTGAAACTTACATTCATATTAAAATTTTCTTGTTTTCGTCAAAATCATACCAAGCAGAAGACATATTCACTCTATCTGGTGGCTATTATTGACTGTTTCTTCTTCAAGTTTCAAGGACTCTATCTATTTAAAAACATATGAAGAAGAGGATGAATGAGATTTGTTCTGCTTCTGTACGTATGTACTTATGCAATCACTGTGGTGATTTTCTTGGCTTCTCTATAAAGAGATATAGTCTCAAGTGGTGGTGATTGCATGTTGTTTCTCTTATTACCAATTCTCCAGGTAATCTTTAGCATATGTTTTCTGTTTTCTTCTGTATAGCTCAACATGGCTCTCCCTTGAACTGATGAAATGATGGGACTGCACTGCAGATAATCATGTCCTCTTTGTTGGCAAGAACTGGCAGACACAAGCAACGATATCTTGATCGGTTTAGGCTCGTGGCCGGGTACGTTCCTTCCTCAGCTTCTTTTCGTTATAAATTTTCTGCATTTTTGCACAATTGGGTTTCATTGTAGGTTATTTACTTATTTCAGTTAAGATAAACAAGAGATTATAAGGCAGAATCTCTTTTTTTGGCTTAAAAGAGAAATTAGCATTCTTATATTAAAGTTCTTACTCCAATCATGCTCCTGTCACTTCTTTATACTACTCCAAAATAACCTTCATCTCATATTGGTTCAAGCTCAACTTACATAGAAGATTTGTTTAATTGATGCCTTAATCTCGAACTTATTCCGGTCTCTAAGAAGAATCAAGAAAATTTTATGATTTTCGGTATTTTGGTTTGGGATTTAACATCTTGCACCTTGGGGTGGGGTCGGGGGATGATAGCATTCAAGGTGATCCAATTTTTCAGTACAGGGAGTTCAAGCATTGGTTTTTTGCTAACTTAGTAATTTCACAAGTGGAATTGGTACAGTTTTATGGTTGACTTATGGAGATAAGGACATAGTTCGATGGTTCTATTGCTTTGGTCACTAGAGAAGATGGAAATGGTAAATTAATATGACAGAAATTTTAAAAGATTTGAAAATGAATAATTTTCCGTTAGCATGTCTAGTGGGAATGATGGAAAAGCCAAGGAATATTTTTTATTCCATAGTTTAACTGGAAGGAAGAAGAAAAGGATATCATTTCCTACAACACCGCGCACCCCCCCTAGTCGATTGTAATCTCATGCTTAGAAAATGTGGCCTGATGCCTATTATTGTTCCTTTTGCGCAATTGTGTGGTGGTTGTGTCGATTGTGTGTATTTTATTGAGATATGAGGCTCTCTGAACTTGTATGCTTACTCTTCGGATGGGAAAATTAGGTGCATCCCTTATAAGATTGAGAACAATGTTGAGAATCAGAAATGTTGTACAGAGAGCAGGATTCTTGTCCTCATGGTTTCTACACCAAATCGAAACGATCTGGTTTTTCCAAAGGTACCAATCTCCTTACTTTATTCCATGTTTGGTAGTTTCTTGCATATGAACTTGAACTACACATTTTCACTGTATAAGGACCACCATTTCTTTCATTTCAATTTCAGGGTGGCTGGGAAGAAGATGAGACGATCCTTGAAGCTGCGTGTCGCGAGGCCTTGGAGGAAGCTGGAGTAAAAGGAATACTTGGTGTAGGTTTCTCTTCACAATT
The DNA here is from genome assembly GCA_963580455.1 of Euonymus europaeus. NCBI lineage: Eukaryota > Viridiplantae > Streptophyta > Magnoliopsida > Celastrales > Celastraceae > Euonymus > Euonymus europaeus. The sequence continues at coordinate 4,812,919 of OY756964.1, forward strand.
TAGGGTCTGCTATATATAATTGAAGGCTCATGCGTTTTGAGACATAAGCACATATTTCCTCATTCCGTTTTCATCGGAAGAAACTTGGTTCTTAGATCTTACTTCTTACAGGAATATCCACTGGGTGTGTGGGACTTTAGAAGCAAGAGCACAGAGAATAGCTGCAGCCTTGAAGGAGGTTGTAGAGGCTACATGTTTCCATTAGAGGTTGATGAAGAGCTTGACCATTGGCCACAGCAGGCTACTCACAACCGAAAATGGGTTCGTTAATTCTTTTTTGTTAAAATAAGAGGTCGATAATATTGATTTGATATATTGCATAGTACAAAGAGAGCCTTTATGTAGGGGAATAGAGGTGAAATCAAACAAACATAGAAATTAAGAAAATACCATAATAACCTAAATCAACATAACCTAGCTAGGGAACTAAATTATAACAATATACATTTTTATTGTATCTATATTTGATTTGTGGTTCAAATGTGAAAGTGAATGTTTGTATGATTTATAGGTTGTTATTCTACATTTTACAGCTCAAACCGGAGGAAGCATTTAAGCAGTGCCGATACGATTGGATGAGGGATGCTCTAAGAAATTTTTTGATCAGATTATCAAAAGATGGTAGAGTTGGAGCAAGAGAAGAGTTAGCAGAACGTCCTGTTATCCCGGTTTCGGTTAATGATCAAACTGTTTTTGACAACAATCTGGTGTCGTCCACCGTGAAGAGTCCTTCACAAACTGTGCTGTGCAGGATGGAGTAGTAGGACTGGTTCTGATTTGTAAATTTTTAGGTTCATTTTCAGTGTGGATGATCAGTCTTATGTCTCCGTACAGTCTTTTTTCCAACTGATTATTCTAAAACGTGAAGAAACTGTTCGTTGAAAACATAGTACTCAGCATCGATAATTCTTTTGTTTCTGCTAATCTATGATCATGGTACTAAAAGCTGCTTCTTGTTCAAATATTTTGATTAGTGAACTGGTCACTGGTCAGCACAGTGGCCTCTCTTCCTCTGATGGCCTAAAGGAGAGCAGTGGACCAAAACAACTCATTACAATCTGAAGTGCAAGTTCATACAATATTTACAAAATGAAGAGCAAAATAAGGTAATTGTTTTGTCAGTTTCTGTTCCATGTAACAAGGGAAGGCTAATCCCTTTTGGCTACATGTTTCAGTGATATGTGTTTTAAATGTATGTGGCCTAGAAATCTGAGATTTGTGGACTGTGGACTAAAAAGTATCCAACAACTCTACTACTCCATTTCCATCTTTGATTTTAAAAAGAAAACAAAAACAAAAAGAGCTTGTTAAGACTTTTATTCCAAATTGAATAAACATAACTCAATCGAATGATAAAATTATAGTTCAAACACTTTTGTACACAAAAAAAAGAGTCATTTGGACATGAAAATTATTGGCGAAACTCAAGAAGAATAAAGTCATACGATCTCGTGGACCAAAACGGACAATATTTAGTGATATGTTTGAGTTTAGATTTGTAAGATGATATTTATTTTTCTTCTCTCCACATAAACTCAGAAGTTGTCACATGGGTTAGTACTGTGATAGGTTTAGAAAGGCAGTACAGAATCTATGATGATCTAGGGTGGAGGTGGACATGTGTATTTCATGACCCTGATTAAGGTTTTTCACTCAAATATGATTACATATGGAGAATAAGATAGCCCTACACATATATGTATGTATCTATATATATATACACAAAAACACTATAGTCAAATAAGCAATCTACTGTTGAATTAGGACTATATATATTTACAAAAACAATATAGTCAAATAAGCAATCTACTGTTGAATTAGGACTATTAAAGAGGGCAGGTCTTACTTGGCTTTTCACATATACAAGCCAAATAAGCAACTATTCTCGCTCATAAAAATATAACTAAAGCCAGTTAGATGGGTCTGTAATCAAACTTAATGTACACAGGATTTATTGGTTCAAGAAAACTTGACTAATTAGTGTCTAGACAACGTGTGAATCCTCTCTTAATCCAAATCCCCATGCAGTGGTCACCCCAACTTACCTTAATTAATTAATCTTGTTTTTCCTCAAAAGTCTTTGCATATTTTTGACCTATTGTGACACCCAACCTTCTTGTTGTTTGAACCAGATTTTCATTAAAGTGGTGTGAAATTAGCTTGTACTTTGGACTAATTGATGAATATAAAGTAGTTTAGTTGGATGGAGAGCTAGATTATATGTAATTTCGAATTTTAGGTTAAAATCTCACTCCTTTATTTATTAAAAAAATGATGAAAATAAAGCGTTCGCCTTATTTGGTAATGCATGTAATATATTTTCAAATGTCACTCTTGATGTCTATGAAACAACGGCCCGTAAATAATAATGTTTACTAACGTCTTAAGGCGAGAATGCATCTATATACACACATGTACATACACAAACACATGCATTTTGCCTTCAAGTAAGAAAAAATAAAATTAATTTCGGATATTAATTAACTTAAAATCCACATATATATATATATTGTATACCATTATAGTCATTAATTGATCATAATTAAGTAGGTCTTCATAGGGAATGTTTTGTTCAAAAAAGCAATATATGCATGCCTAGCTATATATTGAATTTAATGCATGTTGTCCCTCTCTCACATGCAGCCCTCAATTGGGGATTTAGGGTTAGTGGATAAAATTAATTAAAAGTAATGAGAAAGGGTCGTGGCACATATCATTATAATTTTATTTATTTTGGTTTAAATTGGATGCACATGGGCTGAATAATAATAATAATAATCCCTATGAGTGCTCCACCTAAAAGGCTTTTCTTATGCATTATATAGGGTAACATGAACCTTTTTTGTGGCCGTGGCATTTTTCATCTTCTTTTGACCAAAATAGATACTATTTATTTATACATATATTTGATAAATCAAAAAGCTTATCATAAATTCTTAAATACCCAAAAAAATGAAAAGGTCGGTGGTCAAGAAAATGTATGTAATCATAGATATATAAACATATGCATGATGGTTGGTGACAATTGAATCAATACCTCATATGAAAATACGCTATACGTTGAATCTTGGTCTAACTTATTTTGTTGTCAGATGAAAAATTTATGTGCTTGCGGATCTAGCAATCCGAGTTTAAGTTCATATCGAATGTTTAAATGATAAACTTGTATAATATTGTTCTCGATTGTTAAATAAATGTGAGATGCAATTGAATGATTATTGAGATCTTCATGAGAATCGATGAATCATGTATATACTTAAGTCTTTAAGGAACCTTTTTGGGAGCATGCATGTATCATGTACGCTTATAATACTACTAGTGAATAGTGATGATTAGTGCAAATTATCCATGATTAGTGCTTTGATGATTTGAATATGTGAGAACTCTCATTTTCTCCCTTCGAAGGAAGCATGTGAGGATGCAATCCAATAATAAGAGCTTTTAGTATAAAATACAATCAATTAATTAGTACTATAAATTTTCAAGAAGTGTATACATGATCTAATAAGGAGATCGCACATGCCAATCATATATAGGTACTAATCTGCTCATCAAACCCTGCTCATCATTGCATATTTCACTATATCTTGCCAATACATTATTGTAATTTATTTTTATTTTATCAACTATATATATATATATATTATATTGGGATAATCATATAATACATACATACATATGCGGGCACCCACACACACATATAAATAGGTATATCCTCATAATAATCTTCAGCAATGAATAGGACAGACTATGTTAATTCAAAATATATAGTACTATTCATAGATTAATATTATTTATTAATTGAACTAATTAGATCGTAAAAACTCAAAAACATGATTATCAAAAAACAAGAGTCTAAAACACAATTTTGTGGGCACAATTTCATGTGCTAGGATGCACGAGATATGAACTTGTTGAATATATTCTTCTTCAAGAGATCTCTTTAATGGGTGAGCATTAAATTAAAAAATAGAGATAACTTGTAGATCGATCAAGTGGCACATGATCATGAGAAGATGATGAAAAACTACATAATGAAATGAGTTCTAATTACAGTGATTGATATATAAGAAATGTGGACCTACTCCATCATTATATGTGTATTAGAAAAAGAATCTTCTTTTAGTGTTAGGGAGGGATTGAATAAGATTTTAAAGGGTACTACATTACTGAAGCTAAACCATAACAATTCAAAAGATGCTAAGTTTGATTTTGATTCTCAAGCTTTGGCTAAACTAAATTATTGGGAGAGAAAAATTGTGTGTGCGAGTTCGATAACTTGAGTTTAGACAAACATCGAATATTATATTCATTATCAATTAAACTTGTATAGTGTCATTCTCTGTTGTTATTGAAAAAAATTCCGAAAAATTATATATACATCATGCATATATTTATACTTTTTCATCATTAATTTTGGAGACTAATGGTGTGAATGTTATTGAGAATATTGAGAAGGACAAATGTGGTAAATCACAATAGAACGTGGAATGTGGATAGAGTTATAGCATTTAACACCCCTATTTAAACATGCAACCCGCTGATTAACATAAAACCACAATTATTCTCTTCTCTAACTCTTACTCTTCTCACTAATACTGTCTTGTTCTACAACAATGGACTTCACAAACTCATCGAAAACCAACTCCCCTTCCTCTTCCAAGAACAAAAGAAAGCAAAACCAAACCAAAAAACAAGACCCACAACAAGAACAGGAGGTGAGGTTTTTGGGGGTTCGAAGGAGACCTTGGGGCCGATACGCGGCCGAAATAAGAGACCCGTCGACAAAAGAAAGGCATTGGCTTGGCACATTTGACACAGCCGAAGAAGCCGCGCTGGCTTACGACCGGTCTGCCCGTTCCATGCGGGGCTCCAAGGCCCGAACCAACTTTGTCTACTCCGACATGCCTTCCGGATCATCCGTCACCTCCATTATTTCTCCTGATGAACCCCAACATGATATCTCCTCTCTTTTTGTCGCCCCGAACAACCACCACCAATACCAAAACGAGACTAATAACCACTTCTTTCTCACCCCCAGCACGTTTGGGTTAGGAGAGGCTTGGGCTCAGCCCACAGAAGTTACTGGGCCGTACCAGCCCATTACCGGTGTGGCGGACGGTGGGAGCTCTGGATTTGGGAAGAGCTGTGACGAGGTGGAGCTCCCGCCTTTGCCTCCCGACGTGTCCAGTTCCGCTTGTTATGGGCTGGACGTGGGCCAGGGGTTTTGGGATGATACCAAATATTATGGGCTCTCCGATGGAAGAACTAATGGGCTTGATTGTGGATTCAATGGGCCTTATTCTAGCTTTGGAGTAGACGAGATTGTGGACCAGAGCCCATTATTCGGGAGAGCGTCGGTTTCGGATAGCCCAACTGATGGTGATGGGTTGGATTTGGGCTCGACGTCTGCATATTACTTTTAACTTTTCAAATATTATTATTTAAATGTGTTTTTGTTTGAAATGCGGATGAGGTTGGTTTTGGGCTTGTTTTGAATATGAGTGCATTCTGTCAAAGCATGTGTTTAGGCTTTGGCCTTTTTTGCTTCTTTGTTTTTTTTGCGGGGTTGTGAAGTTGGAAGATCCGAAGATGTATATTAATTAATTTGATTTCCATTACTATCCACTTGTCCTTGACCACCATACTTCCACGTGCGATTGCAAACGGATTCACATGCTCAAATAAAGGAGGGGATTGCGATATGTCGATAATTATATAAATTTTTGTCAAATTTATGAATACAGGAAATGAACATATAAATAAATACTCACTTAATGTTGAACACATCGGAATAATTAAAATTTTATTTTCTATGTAAGTGCTTATTTTAAAAATTAAAATTCTCTTTTCTATGTAAGTGTCAATTTTAAAATTTGTATAATTATGTATGACAGTCACAGTTATTAAATCGTAAATGCCATTGATTTATTATAAATATTACTTCTTCCGTACCATTTTGGTTGTTCATCTTTATATTTTGTGTTGTCATAAAATTAGTGTCACGTTGCTTTGTTAAATGGATAGAGGAAGGATGACAAACCCTTGTTAATAAATAAAATGTTGGACTCCCGTCATATTATTTTTAATAAACAAAGAAAAATTTGAATAGAATTATTATTTTGTGAACCTAAATTGCATTAAATACATGATCTCTTTAAAAATTTTAATTTTTAAAAGATGACAATTAAAATGAAACGAAAGAAATATTAATTATTTTTGAAACAAGCACCAAATCCTAATTTTCTTACTTTTATCGTAATCAATGCCCACAATAATAAGCCCGTTCAAAGTTTTTAACTAACTCTTGAGTTATTTACGGAGTAAATGTGTCCCCACCATCATGCCAAAAATAATTCTAACGGTAAATCTAAGCTCACGATGTACCGCAAATTTGATTCTGATAAATATAGTTACTAGCGTCAAACACCTGACACGTGGCTCTTTTTTATAACTATAAATAAACGGATGAGTAATTAGTAGTGCCTAATTTAATTTATTTGATTGTAAGAGAGAATGGCTTTCAGGGCAACTGTAAGTGTTTCTAGCTAGTTTGTGATTAACATTTCAAATATTTTGTTGAATTAATGTTACTGATCTCACCAATTGCAGCGTTACTGGAGATCAATGGCAGCCTCCCTGGGAGGAACCCGATCATTCGCATCGTCCACGGCTCCAAAGATGAAAAACTTCACACCATCTGTTGCTGCAGATGCCACCCATGGTGGTCACCATTACAACAAGTGTGTCAAGTGAATTGATGCAAGAAATGAGTTTTTATTTTTATTTTTTATTTTTATTAACATGTGATTGTGTCGTTCAGGTATGCAGTAACCGGAGAGTTTGCGCCGGTGTATGTGGTGCTGGGAATGCTGGTGGTTGCATTGTCAATTGGAGGGCACACAGCAAAGCAGCAACTGGTGCATTCTCCATCTGTTTACATCTCCAAGAAGAGGAGAGAAAGCTTTCCAGAAGTGTCGGATCCTGATCGTTCAATCGCCAAAGCTGACAAGTTTGTGAACAAATCTTTCCTCAGAAAGGTTGGTCACATCCAGGAACGCAATCCCGTTCTTCCTGATACTTCGCGCCCGGATCCTTTCACCAGGTAATGTAAACAATTGTACAGTACTTCTGTTGGAAAGATGATTTTCATATGACTTCTGTCGGTTGATGAAGCTATTTGCTGCTGCTTAAGTTACAGGCCTAGGAATGCAGAAACTCTGAAGTCAGTAGGGGTGGAACCAGGCCACAACTGATCTATGAATGCAACTGATACATCTCCATTCAGTATTTTACATATGGTAATTCTATAACAATATATATAATGGTGTCCAACTGTACATAAAAATTGTAAGACTTTGCCTTTTTTCTTTCCTTTTCCAATTGTTGATAGTACAAGAGCCCTCACTTGCTAAGTTATGCAGCAGTGATGAGGCTAAGATTGTTATTCATTTCATTTAAATAAACACAGACACCATTTGATCTGTATTTACAGCTCTGCTCAAAGGATTTTGGGGGTTTTTTACACTCAAATTCACATTGATAGATTATTATTAACAAAAGTATCATCTTAGGCTTAGCAAGTGATTTGGCAGATGTAAGATATAATTAAAAGTACCCGAATAATGAAGCTAGGTATCGCCCATATTGCAGCGACACAAGACACTCCACTAGCTTTCCTGTGAAGGCCAGAAAAGGAAAAGAAGCTAACGTATGATACAAGTACCATAGAACTAATGGCTATCAATTGTATTCTTTCACATTTATCACCGACTCCGCAAACAATGAATGAACAGCAGGGAGACATTGATAATGTCGCAAGAGCAAATGCAACCACAGAAAAACTGAACTTATCATTTGGGTGGTTGTACAAAAAACTGGGGATGAACAACACAAATACTATACCCTATTGTTATGAAAGGCGGCCAAGAAGGACATAGACAAATACCCTTCAGATGAACATATTATACCCCTAAAAGAATGCCAAACCCCATAAAGAGCAAGTACCTAAGAGAGATAGAGTGGCCTTCCTTAATGCGATGAAGGGATGAATATAACACAGTCTCGTAGCATCGTACCATCCTAAAAGTAGGACTTCTTATTGAAGATACCGACCTTTAGCATACCACATCTTGATTTGGTAGTTTTCTCCATCATGATACTACATTTTTAAACACTAATCTTCATCTTTTTATGAGCACATTTACGTGAATTCAATCCGAATTTAACCTTCAATGAGTTTAGATCTCTATCAGCAAAATATTTCTTTTATGTTATGGTTGCGAATTATACGTCACATTTTTTGGAATGGAAAAAAAGAACATATCATATTTCTTACCCTCCATCCAGCCGCACTCCCATCTTCATCAAACTATGGGTTATGGAGGAAATCTTATGTAACCATTTGCGACTCTATATTTTCTGCTTTCTGCATCTGGACTTGAGACCTAAAGGTACCCAGTACTCTGCCTTCCTTCAAAGCTTCTGGCATTATCCCACAAACAGACTCCTACGAGTAGTCTTCGATCTAGGCAAGTTATGAGAGTTTGTAGATATCATTTACAGAAAAAACAGAAACTACCCAATAGTGGTTAGAAAGGGTAACACAAAACACATATAAAAGACTACAATCATAGAATGTTCACCAGCAATGAAGTAAAATATTCACGCTCAAAGAATATTAACCCCCAAAACTTAATCAATTAGAAAAGACAGAATGATAATTTATATCAAGCTCTCCAGTCGATATGATCATAAACAACTTCCTAATCGCAAAAATCTAAACAGGGTATGAACCGATGATTTCAGTTACAAGTTCCAAGGCAGGGGATCCTAGATAAAGATCCTTACTCTGCAAACAGTTTCACACTTCCTAATATGCGGCAAGAGGCAAATGGCATATACATTCAGCTGCTGAGGGCTAAAGCACCATTATATTATGCAATGAGTCTGATCTTTGATGGGGGAATCCTCCAATTTTCTCAATGAGTAAAAAAAGTGTCATTGCACCTTGGAGGCTTGAATTTTGAAGCCTCGTTCCTAGCTAACTCGGGGGCACCGGACTGTTACTTTGAGTAAGCTTCTGCTTGAGATCATAAAAGACCTCAGTGTCCTGGAAAGTCAAGAAAGTCGTGGCCACACCTGTCTTCCCTGCACGGCCAGTTCTACCAATACGTTGTTCTGTATATCTTCTTCTCATCATGCTCTTCATCTTCATCTTCTGGTTTGAGATTGCTTGAAGGCATGGAATCCAATACTGCCATTATTTGAGGCTCTAAACCCTCTTCTATCATACGTTCCGCCTCATCAAGAAGAACATAGTTGCACTGGTTCAGAACAATATAACGTCTCTCCACTCCACACAATCAATAAAACGACTCGGAGTTGCAAGCAGCCTTGCCTAATCCTAAAAGCTTTTTCTTCAATGGGCTGCCAGCAGAACCAGTCACAGCAATGCCGATGACATCTCTTTGTTGCAACCCAAGTGGAATGGCAGCCATCTGGATTGGCGATGGCGTCTTGTAGCCTGCCCTTTCCACAGCCTTCAGTTCTCTCCTATTCTCATTATGAGCTTCTGAAGCGTGTGATATTTAGATTTGGGTTTAACATAAGAACCTAGGGCCCAATAGACTGCGACAGTCCATTTTAGAAGCCCGAAAAAAGCCCGTAAAAGATAATGGGCCTTATAACCAGTAAATTCATGGATCTGGTACCAAAGTACGGATTTCAATTGCCAACGCTCCCAACGACAAGCCACTCGGCATCCGCTTCATAATCCGACGGCTCTCATCTCCCAAAACACGTCACCCCATTTACGCTGATTGGACCAAAAAATTGGTCCGACCCGAAACTTCTGAAATCTTCTCAATTTGGTCGTCACACAACACTACTTTGTCAACATCTTTAACACTCTCCCTACCGGCGAAGATGTTGCCGCCGGAGCTTCAGTCTCGCTCCTTCCGACCGTATATCGCGGCTTCTCTGAGTAGTCCTTCTTTCTCCTCACCGTCCTATGAAGGCAGCGGTAATGGCCTCGGTTACTCCCCCGACCGCAACCCTAACTCTAACAATCGGTTTTCCGACGACGATTTTTCAAGCGTTAGTTCTCGATCTCGACTGTCTCCTACTGCTTTCGTTCACAATTATCGGATCGCCGTTGCTCTGGTTCCGTGCGCCGCGTTTCTGCTTGACCTGGGCGGCGCTCCAGTGGTCGCCACCTTGATTTTGGGCCTCATGGTTGCCTACATACTTGATTCCCTCAACTTCAAGTCTGGTGCCTTCTTCAGCGTCTGGCTCTCACTTTTGGCGGCTCAGATCGCCTTCTTCTTCAGCTCCTCCATCTTCCTAACATTTAACTCCATCCTTCTTAGCCTTTTCGCCGCTTTCCTTTGTGCCCAATGCAATTTCCTCATCGGCGTCTGGGCTTCCCTACAGTTCAAGTGGATCCAGCTCGAGAACCCTTCAATAGTCCTTGCTCTCGAGCGCCTCTTGTTTGCTTGTATTCCTTTCTGTGCCTCTGCACTCTTCACCTGGGCAACCATCTCTGCTGTCGGTATGAACAATGCTTCGTACTATCTCTTGGTTTTTAGTTGTCTTTTCTATTGGCTCTACTCTATTCCTCGTCTATCTTCGTTTAAGGCAAAAAATGAAGCAAAATACCATGGGGGAGATATTCCTGATGATAACTTGATCCTTGGTCAGCTTGAGAGTTGCTTCCATACTTTGAATTTGATGTTTTCCCCCCTTTTGTTTCACATTGCTTCTCACTATTCGGTGATATTCTCGTCAGCTGCTTCAGTTTGTGATTTGTTCCTTCTTTTCTTTATTCCTTTCTTATTCCAACTATATGCTTCAACAAGGGGCGCCCTTTGGTGGTTGACTAAGAATGCGCGCCAGCTGCATAGTATTCGTGTGGTAAATGGTGCTGTTGCGCTGGTTGTTGTTGTGATTTGTTTGGAGGTTAGAGTCATTTTTCATTCCTTTGGGAAGTACATCCAGGTGCCACCGCCACTGAATTATCTTCTTGTGACCTTAACGATGCTTGGAGGGGCTGCCGGAACTGGTGCTTATGCTCTAGGGATGGTTTCTGATGCCTTCAGTTCAGTGGCCTTCACTGCATTGGCTGTTGTTGTCAGTGCTTCTGGTGCTATTGTTGTGGGATTTCCTGTACTGGTATGCATTTCTCATGTTCACATGATGACTTTTCCAATTTAAATACGATTTTCACTGACAGTTGATATAAGTATATAACTTGTACTCTTCCCCTACCTTAGATATTTTCCATTGACGGACTGCTTAACTAAGACTTTGCTACTCTGATCCACTTTTTAAGCATACAAAATTTTATGTTCATGTGTTTCATGATGATCTCTCACCATATTTGATATCCTCGGTTGCTATATGCCATCTAATCTAGTGGTATTTCCAACTCCCTTCATACTACCTGGTGATTAATTTCTTTGGACAACTTCTAGTATCTTGAAAAGTTTATCAGTTACAAGATCTTTTTTGTGAAACAATGTTTACCAAAAAGGAGGAGGCCGCGGTAGGTCCGCGGCTAGTGTAAAATTTTATGAAGTTTATGAACATGAGTCAAAATGAGGAAAATGAGGAATTCTCTGAGATGCTCCCTGCATGCGAGACGCGTTTACATGGAAACCTAGGTGCAACGATAAATGAGAGAAGGCTAGCACAAGTGTCCCCTGCAAATGACGAGTTGCATAGGCACTAAGAAGCAGTGAGACATAGACAATGGAGTTCCCCCATTATGAACAACCCATGAGTTTAGAGGACATCTAGTCAGAGATCATTGTTGAATGCAACAAAGTGGAGTATCTGGATGGGAGGATATTGGCAACCAGAGTAATTGGGTATCTTAAGTGTACCAGATTAATGCAATGTTGTTATATTAGTTGATGATTTTGGGTCCCACTCTGTGCCTTTTATTAAAGTTATGTTCTTGTTTAAATCTTATAAACCAAATTATCTTGTAGCTTTTGCTTTGTTTGCTCTATCTTGTTGATATGTATATTTTTTATTTAACGCAAGAAATTTTCTTTTTATGTTCAAAGTATTACAGTTTCATTTATCCTCCTTGTTCTTCCCTCCAGTTCATCCCACTTCCATCAGCTGCTGGCTTTTATTTGGCTCGTTTTTTCACAAAGAAGAGCCTGCCCTCATACTTCGCGTTTGTTGTTCTCGGCAGTTTGATGGTCATGTGGTTTGTGTCGCATAACTTCTGGGATCTAAATATTTGGTTAGCAGGGATGTCTCTTAAATACTTTTGTAAGCTCATAGTTGCTAGTGTTGTCCTTGCCCTGGCTGTTCCTGGTCTAGCTCTTCTTCCATCAAAACTTCATTTTTTGACTGAGATTGGTTTGATCAGCCATGCATTGCTTCTATGCCATATTGAGGATCAGGTTTTCAGTCATCCTGGCCTATACTACTATGGCTGGGATGATGATGTGATGTACCCAAGCTACGTGATTATTGTCACAACTTTTTTGGGTTTGGCTCTGGTCAGAAGGCTATATGCAGATCGCCGTATTGGGCAAAAGGCAGTTTGGATTTTGACTTGCCTTTATTCTTCAAAGCTGGCCATGCTATTTATCTCATCAAAGTCTGTTGTATGGGTGTCTGCTGTTCTTTTACTGGCCATTTCTCCTCCGTTGCTTCTTTACAAGTATGTATATTATTGTGTTCAAATTTTTGTACTCTGGTTAATTGCAGACTTCTTGAATTCAGATGGCTTCACAAGCAATTCTTAACTTGTTGGGTTGCAGGGAAAAGTCAAGAACTGCGTCAAAGATGCAACCCTGGCAAGGTTATGCACATGCTAGTGTGGTGACTCTAGCAGTGTGGTTTTGTCGTGAAACAATTTTTGAAGCTTTACAATGGTGGAACGGGAGAGCTCCCTCTGATGGTTTACTTTTGGGTTTTTGTATCATCTTGATTGGGTTGGCATGTGCACCCATCGTTTATCTGCATTTCTCGCATGTTTTGGTATCATCCTCTGGAATTCCTTCCTTTTCTTTACTTTAAGTGTCTTGTTTGTGGGAGTTATATGCAGATAAATATTTTATCCCAAAGAGAATGTTTGCAAATATTTACACACTTCATGTTACTAGTGTTCTAAAATTTCGCTTGTGTGCATATAATGCAACATTCAATGATTTTGATCAAACTAGCATGACATTCTTCCGCTCCTTGTGCAGTCTGCAAAGAGAATCTTGGTGCTGGTGATGGCCACTGGTCTGCTGTTTATCATGATGCAGCCGCCAATTCCATTATCGTGGACTTACAGATCTGACTTAATTAAAGCTGCTCGCCAATCTGCTGATGACATTTCAATTTATGGTTTCATGGCATCAAAACCTACATGGCCATCTTGGCTGCTTGTGATAGCGGTTCTGCTCACTCTAGCCGCTGTAACATCCATCATACCCATCAAGTACATTGTGGAGTTAAGGTCATTCTACTCCATTGCCATGGGACTTGCTCTAGGAATTTACATATCAGCTGAGTACTTTCTTCAAGCTGCTGTCCTGCATGCCCTCATTGTTGTGACCATGGTTTGTGCCTCTGTATTTGTGGTATTCACCCATTTCCCATCTGCCTCGAGCACAAAGCTCCTTCCGTGGGTGTTTGCTCTGCTTGTCGCTCTTTTCCCTGTGACTTATTTGTTGGAGGGTCAGGTGAGAATTAAAAGCATTCTTGAAAATAGTGGACTTGGAGATATGGGTGAGGAAGACAGAAAGCTCACCACTTTGTTGGCTGTTGAGGGGGCAAGGACATCTCTTCTTGGTCTATATGCAGCAATTTTTATGCTTATAGCGCTGGAGATTAAGTTCGAACTTGCCTCCCTTATGCGTGAAAAGGCTACTGAAAGGGTTGGAATTAGACACAGTCAATCTGGTCAAAGTAGTTCCACTAGTTTTGCACCTCGAATGAGATTCATGCAGCAACGACAGGCGTCTTCTGTGGCTACTTTCACAATCAAGAGGATGGCTGCTGAGGGAGCTTGGATGCCCGCTGTTGGAAATGTTGCTACTCTAATGTGCTTTGCTATATGCCTAATCTTGAACGTAAATCTTACTGGGGGCGCAAACCAAGCAATATTCTTCCTTGCGCCTATTCTACTGCTACTTAACCAAGACTCTGATTTCATTGCTGGATTTGGAGACAAGCAGAGGTATTTCCCAGTTACATTAGCGATATCGACTTACTTAGTCTTGACTGCCATATACACTATATGGGAAGAAGTCTGGCACGGTAATGCAGGCTGGGGCATTGAAATTGGCGGCGCAGGCTGGTTTTTTGCAGTCAAGAATTTGGCTCTTCTCATTCTGACATTCCCAAGCCATATCCTTTTCAACCAGTTTGTTTGGAGTTTCTCAAAGCAGAATAATTCAATGCCACTTTTGACACTGCCTCTCAACCTGCCGTCCATCATAATAACAGATGTGATTAAGGTTCGGATATTGGGGTTGTTAGGAATTATTTATTCTATTGCACAGTATATAATCTCTAGACAGCAATATATCTCTGGATTAAAATATATTTAGGCATACAGGACACTGTAGTGTGTACTATATGTTCGGGAATTTTTCAATTGAGATGTGGAAGTTAATGTTCCCATTCGATGTGTGGTTTTTTTTTTGTGGCCTCGGAAGACATTGTTTAGCAAAACCTTTAGTTATTTTGGCAAAGAATGAGATTCATGGAGGTGAGGATCCATCTGACAAGCATCGATGCGCTTCTACTTTGTTCATGATTTTTACCGATGTATTTTGTTGTTGGCCTTTGGTGGAGACATCTTTGTGATGCATGATGTGAATGCCAAAGATGTTACTCCCATCTAATCGAAGTGGTTCGGTTTTTCCTTGTCCACAAAGGGCATTCTCGTCCCATCTCACCCGTGAAAACTGAACTCAAGGCCTCCATTGTCTTGGGTGGCTAAGGTTCTGGGTGAATAAGTTATTATTGCGGTTCTACTTTTTCTTTGATTTTCGCAGATGTATTTTGCTGTAGGCCTTTTGGTTGAGAGATCTTTGTGATACATGATGTGAATGCCAAAGATGCTACTCTCATCTAGTCGAGTAGTTCGGTTTTTTTTTCTTGTTCGCAAAGGGTATCCTCATCTCACCCACGAAAACTGAATTGAAAGGCGCCCATTGTCTTTTGGGGCTGGTTCTGGCCCAACCTAAAATTATCATGTGCTGCCTTTAGTTATTGGGGGATTCAAGTCCAACATGGCAAGTGTCAAAAGATGTTCGTTGGTTATAGGATTGAGGAATCTATTAGGTTGTGTTTTGATGATGTCAAAAATGTGTGTTTGAGTAGAATGAGAAATTAGTTGGTTAAACTTATAACATCGGATTGTTGATGGGCAGCCTCTATGATTAACAAACATGAATTATGAGGGTTTCAAGGTATTGGGGAGATCTGTCTGCCCTCAAGTCAGTAAAGTATTTCGCAATTGGGAGGATTCGATCTTTCTTACGTCTCTCAACAAAATAAGTTTCTTGTTGGTGAGTTCTAGTTGTATTTTAAGTAGACTCCATGTCTTTATAATTGAACAATTTTCTTGGTGGTTCAATTCTATTAGAACTCTTTCTCTAATGGGAATTGGGCTCTTCTCCTGTTTGGTTATGGATATTGGTTCTGATCGAGTTGACGTCTTCCATATGGGGTCGGTGTCAATGGATGATACATGCCATGTTTTGATTGGTGAGATTATTTTGGGATTATCACCTCAATATTTTGTGGAAACAGAAAATGACAGCCATACCCAGTCGCACTCACTGTCCACACACTGATGATAGCTTTACTCAATTCCAGCAGGATAGAACCAAACCCAAAATGACCAAACCCGTCCTCTCCACTTCCACTCCCACTCCAATCCCAGTAGTACTCCTCATCTTCTTGACTCTTCTTTTCTTCACATCATCATCAATTGAAGCATCCACAGACCCAACACCAAAGCCATGGCCTCTACAGTTCCACTCGATTCTGTCCATGAACTACAGTGGAGCCCTCTCCCTAATTGATCTCTGGTACGATTGGCCCAAAGGTCGCAACTTCAACATCATCCAAGATCAGCTAGGGAAGCTAGTCTATGATCTTGAGTGGAACAACGGGACTTCTTTCGTTTACACTCTTGACTCCAACAAAGAGTGCAGTACGGCTCAGCTAGAGGTAGGGATTCTCAGGCCTAACTGGCTCGACGGAGCAACCTATCTGGGTCAGCGGCACGCCGATGGTTTCCTCTGCAATGTTTGGGAGAAGGTGGACTTCATCTGGTACTATGAGGATGTTGTCACTAAGAGGCCCGTTCACTGGGTTTTTTACACTGGTAAACACACTTTTCCTAGACTCTGGTTTTGAAAAAATTGAACGCCATAAGAATGAGAGATAATTGTATCGCTTAAACTTAATATTAAAGATGATCTATTTGAAGAGAGACAGCAAGAAACTTAGACTTATGCAAGTAACCTAAAAGAGTTTAGGTTGTCACTGCATTGCTGAGGAACTTGAAATTTAAAGTTGGCCTGGAGATTACTTAGAATGTCATGGTTTATTATCTCCATTGGATGATTGGTGAATTAAGTATAGCCAAATAGTGTCAAACTTTTGTTAATCCTCACTAATTATTAGCAGGGATGATAACAAGTTGGGTATCCTTTTAATTAAGAAATATCAAAATCATTTTCATTTAAGATTTAAGATATTTTGTATCAAAATCGTTTAAAAAATCATTAAAATTTTAAAAATCAGAACCGTTCCGAAACTATTTGTTAGTGGTTGTTTTGGTTTTCCTCTCTCGAAATTGTTGTGAGTTTTCTAGAAGTTTGATTTTTCTTGGAAAAAAGGGAGCATTAGTTTCAGGCTGTGTTGGCATATGGGATTTTAATTTGAATGTAACATAACATATAATATTATGTGAAGGGAGGGAGGCTCACGTGATGACGTTTGAAGTTGGAGCTACGCTTGAGGATGCTAAATGGCAAGCCCCTGTATACTGCTTTGACAATCAAAACGAAGGAAATATATACAATCCTATCGTTGGTGAGTCTGCTATCACTGGAACTTCACACGAAAGCTTACTGGATGGAGTTCGGAAAGGTTCTATTATCAGCCAATCAATGTGACCTAATATGTGGGACATTCAAAGAAATGAGAATTCATAAATTGTAGAAGGATAAGGTTTGATCCCAAGACATCTTCCTTAAATATGAAAAAACTAATTTCGTTGCTTATTTAGCAAAAAAATCGACTTCCATTGTTGATTTAGAGACGAAATTTTGCAGAATTTCTTTTTTTTTATAAAATAAGCTTAGCCTCAGTGGATATATAGATAGAGAAACCCTCACAAGGCGAAAATGTTGAATTTTAAACGGATCGAAAACCGTTTCCAAACCCTATAGGATCGGTTTTTGAATTTTAAACGGATCGATTTTTTTGCCTCCCTAATTGTTTTACAAATAAACAATATTAACAATTACAGCTTTTATCATCCAACTGTTACATTAATTTCCTTTACAACAATTAGTTGTATGTGTCCTATAGCTCCCTTGGGTAGGTGAAAATGTTGGGTAGCCTTTTTCATGACTATTAACACTTGTCCAAAAATAATTTGAGGGAAAAAATGCAATTAAATCAGCATTTATTCATTGTTCAATCAAATAAATATTTATGGAGATATTTTAAAAGTATTTATTCATTTTTGTTAAAAAAATTTGCGTTCATGTGATTGATAAAAATAATTAATTAATAAAATAATTATTTTTTTATTGGAAACCTTATGGTTATTCAACTCCTTTTATTCATATATGTTATATTTAGTCTAAATGGACCAAAAATTAGTTCTTTTTCTTTTTCTCTCGGATTCTGTAAATGGGCCCTCTCCCTTAAACTGGCGAGAAAAAGTATTTTCTTTTAATGGGCCTCTCCCTAAGGCCTAAGCCGTTTCTTTTAATGGGCCATTTATTTTCGCGGGCCGTTTCGGTGTCTTCCCGGCTAGCTAGGGTTTATCACTTTATTCTTGATAGCAGTCGACACCAAAATTTCAATCCCCTCCAAAACTGCAATCACAACAAAGAAGAGCTTGGGAGCAGGAGAAGAGAAAATTCAGGCGTCATCGTTCAACTTCAATCGATTCGTTTTCTTCTTCATCTTCACTCCATAGATTCCCAGTCCATAGCTGTTGGTACGTGATCATAATTCGTAGGATTATTAGTTTTTATGTGAAATAGGAATTTCCCAGAAGATGTTCGACGAAAATCTTGAGCTGTTTTATCTCTAATTTTCTAGGATTTTAGGAATGCACGGTGCTGAGAAAGAGGGTTATGAGCCCCCGAAAGATTTTAAGGAAGATACTAAGGAACCGCTTGTCGATCTCCAGTTGACGGATTCCACAGAGCTTTGGCTCATCCAGTGGCCCAGCAATCAAGTATGATATCCCATCCTTACTTCTGTACTGTTACTCGAATTGACAAATGGGTGTACTGGGTGATGAAGGTGTTCACTTCTGTGTAGAGTCCAGTAGGTCATATGGAAACAAAGATGCTAGCATCGATTCTATATAGACGAGGCACTCAAATGTTTGATTGAGTACTAAGCATCTCTAGTATCAACTCTAATATACTTCGTTGCTAGTTTCTATGTATGATGTTATCAGTAATGACTGTTGTCAGAGTCAGCTAACTTGAGCTTTAGCACTTTGCAGACTCCTGATTTTGATGGAAAGGAAGTGACACTCGACCTCAATCGTGATGGGCGCTTGGGTACTTTTGAGGGCTCAAGTGGTAACTATAGAAATTTTCATTCCGCAAAATATACACTAAGCTTGATCATGTTCTTGTGGTCATGCTATTGCTACTTTTAAATGTTAAAATCACTCTATTGCATGTCAGGAAAAGAATACAATGTGGTTAGCTTTGCTGCTCAAGAGACTGATGCAACAGTTTTCCTCTCCTCTGCATCAGAGGCAAAAATTGGTACATATTGAATGCATATATTTTTCCCCCTTGTTTTCCTTTTTGTGGTTGCAAGTAGCATATTGTCTGGTGGTCTGTGTGAGCTAATGAATCCAAAAGACTAATGCTTGATCAATTAATTTGCATAAGCAAGTCGTTGCACATCTATTGGCATAGGTACAAAATTATATCTGCCTCTGAGTTTGTTGTTGCTGCCTGATTATGTTTGGTTTTTGAATGGATTGAATTCAGTTCACATTCTTCCTCCCCGGTAGAATGGGATGAAGAATTTGCCAAACCATTTGGTGTTGCACTGTTGCTTAAAAATTTCATGCAACTATTGTTCAAAAATCATATGGTCGAATGGTATTATTTTGAATGACAGATTAGAGACATCGCCATCAAATAATATTGAATTGCTAAAGAGGAGAAGCTGATGGTGCCAATAATGAACTTTTTCATTCAGGCCAAGCTTGCACAATTTGTTTTTATTTTGCATGCTTCCTATTCTTTTTAGAGTTAGAAAATTTGAAAATGCTGGTTTGAACTGACTTCAATTCTTCAACAAACTTTCATTAGTTGTTTTCATATTTACTTCTGTATTATGTATATGCCAGAAGCAGGCATAGACATGTCCTCGGCATTTTTTGTCAAGTCATAATCTACGGAATTTAGTTTTAAAATTAAATAACACAGCTCTCTTTTCCTAACAGTATCAATGTAGTAATAATTATTTTGGCATTTTCTGTTATTTTGTACTGAACTACTCGATCTAGTTTCATTTGTGAGCAAGCTTTTTAGGGTTTCCTTGAAATGGTTATATGTTGTTTTGTAGTTGGGAAGATTGCTCGGCGTGTTTCCTTTGTCCATTACCCTGATCCAGAAGAACTTAAAACTCAGAAGCCTGAAAAGGCGAAATCGCTTAATATGAAAAGTGGCGGAACTACATATACAGGATCTCAATCTCAGCTTGGAACCCCCTCACGTAGCTTCCGAAATTCAGCCTCCACGCACAGTAGTAGGCATAAGAGTTCTCCATCTAAAATTCTGAATTCTTCAAGTAAGAAAAGAAGATATGTTGGCGAGTCTTCTGGATCCAAGGATCGGTCTATTCTAGACTCCGGACGGGGTCGTAGTCCTTATACCTCCTCCGGTGCCTCAGGGCAATCTCAGTAATGGTGAGTGAAGAAGATTCTGAAGGAGGCAATCATATTATATCTTATTGATGGCTTGAACGAGGCAGCTCTGTCTTAGTGGCAAGGGTAGCTTTGGTTGATTCTTCTCTTTTTTGTGTCCTGATGCTTGTTATTTGTATTAGCAGCTTGATACTTTAATTTCATAACTAGCTAGTTTAATGTTGATCCTGTAATGGCTCGCTGAAGAAAAATTCGGGATTCAAGGAATCAAAATAGTCTAAAAAGTAAAACCTATGTTAGATTTTTTCTGTACAAGAATGCAAAGCCTCGCCCATTACAAGTGGGCGAGGCTTTTGCATCTATGGCCATGGGTAGCCGGGGTCTGCAACCACAGCGGCCCCGCTCTATATCATTTTTACTTATTAAAAAAATTTCTGTTATTTTTAAAAAATTATGTGTTATGATTGAGATTACAAATTCAACAGTATATTGTTTGTGTGAAATAAAAATCAAATGAATCGTGTAAAAAAATTATGATAATTTTAAATTATTAAATATAAATTTGAAACATTTTATCTCAATTTTTAATATCTATTTAATTTTTATTTGATACAAAAAAATATACGATTGGATTCATAATAATAAGATATTCATAATTTTTAAATAATAAATAGATTTGTTTTTCTGAGCCGTGTAGCCACGTGGTTTTACATGACAGCTAATTCATAAGAGCCAAGGCAAAACCATCAGGACAGAAAGACCCAACTCATTAACACGACAATACCCACTGTTTTTCCAGCCCATCCCAGCCGCCGGTTTCGCTTGAACTACTACTCGGATCTCATGAGCCGAGATTACTCTTCAAGTTTTGACGTACATGGCTCGGCTCGTCTCGGCTACAATATCTTTTAAAAGGCAACTTTAATCCACTCATGCTCGTTCTCTCTCTCTCTCTCTCTCTCCAGGGAAAAGATCAAAGATGTCAGTTCTGTGTGTTTTGGACTCTCTGTGACTGCTCGCTTTACCTTCTGCACTCGAATCTGATATCAAGTACACACACACACACTCTCTCTCTCTCGTTTTCATCGACAATTCTCTGGGGTTCACTTGTAAGTTATTGTTTGATCCTTTATTGTGTTCATCTGCTCAATTGATTTGATACTTTCGTTGATTTTCTTTTTGGTTCCTAGAAAATTGTGGTCCAAAATGAAAAGAAGGGAATGGGTTTGGTTTTTAACTTTCGAAATACAATCCTCAGTGAAACCAAAATAGTTGAATTGGCCATTATTGAGGGGAGATTTAAGATGCTCCATTTTGTTTAAAACCAAACGGAGCACTAGTTGATTTCGTCTACCTATTTTCTAGTTCTTTTCGTTGATTTACAAATAGTTATCAGATCTGAACTTTGGATTTTGTTTATCATTTCAGCTTAATCTCGAACAATGGATACGGATAACAAGTTGTTGAATGTGGGTCTCCTAATTGTGGCTACTCTTGTTGTGGCGAAGCTTATTTCGGCACTTTTAATTCCTAGATCTAAGAAGCGTCTGCCTCCAGCAGTCAAGGGATGGCCACTGATTGGTAGCCTAGTCCAGTTTTTGAAAGGACCCATTATAATGCTGCGTGAGGAGTATCCCAAGCTTGGAAGTGTTTTCACAGTGACCCTTGTCAATAGGAAGATTACCTTTTTTGTTGGGCCAGAGGTTTCGGCACACTTCTTCAAGGCCCCTGAATCAGACCTCAGTCAGCAGGAGGTGTATCAGTTCAATGTGCCCACGTTTGGCCCTGGAGTTGTTTTTGATGTTGACTACTCGATAAGGCAGGAGCAGTTCCGGTTCTTCACGGAGGCATTGAGAGTGAACAAATTGAAGGGTTATGTAGATCAGATGGTTATGGAAGCTGAGGTAATGTTTGTGCACCCTTCTCTGCTTTTCTGGAAGAGGGTATTTCCATTTAGGATGTTTATTTATTTGATCAATTCTGATTCAAAGTATTTCAGTTAATTATGGCTCACTTGATTAGTGGGAAGAGTGGCAGTGACTCTTCCTTTTTGTTTGTTGATGACTAATAAGTATTAGGTCATTTCACCACGAATTTCAATACTTTTTGGGTTTATTTTTCTTTAGTGGTTTATCAAGAATATTGTTTCCAATGTAGGAAAGATGAACGCCTCAGCTCTATTGACCTATATGCATTAACTTTGGTTATGCGCTCACAGTAATGTTTTTAATTGCCATTTAACTTTGTATTTGTTTGAGACGCTCTTTTATGGTGCTCTACGACTCTACAACATTTGAGGTTCCTTGGTATGATTTCGTGACAGTTTCTTGTGCCATAATTTGGAAAGTGCTTTGTTCTTAAAAGAATTCTTCATTTCGGAATTGTGTAGGAGTACTTCTCAAAATGGGGAGATAGTGGTGTGGTGGACATAAAGTATGAGCTGGAGCATCTGATCATCTTGACTGCCAGTAGGTGTCTCTTGGGTCTAGAAGTTCGTGAAAAGCTTTTTGATGATGTGTCTGCCTTATTCCATGACCTCGACAATGGGATGCTCCCAATTAGTGTTCTCTTCCCCTATTTACCGATTCCTGCTCACCGTCGGCGTGATAATGCTCGCAAGAAGCTTGCTGACATCTTTGCAAAGATCATAGCTTCCCGGAAACAAGCTGGAAAATCTGAGAATGACGTGTTGCAATGCTTCATTGACTCGAAGTACAAAGATGGTCGCCCAACAACTGAATCTGAAGTCACCGGCTTGCTTATCGCTGCACTTTTTGCTGGTCAGCACACTAGTTCCATCACCTCTGTGTGGACTGGGGCCTATCTCCTTCGTTACAAAGGGTACCTCTCTGCTGTCTTGGACGAACAAAAGATGTTGATGGAAAAGCATGGGAACAAGGTTGATCATGACATATTGTCTGAGATGGATGTCCTGTATCGATGCATTAAGGAATCCCTAAGACTCCATCCTCCACTAATTATGCTACTACGCAGCTCTCACAGTGATTTTAGTGTGACAACCCGTGACGGGAAAGAGTATGACATTCCAAAGGGCCACATTGTTGCAACATCACCAGCATTTGCAAACAGGCTTCCTCATATATTTAAGGATCCTAACACATATGATCCAGACAGATTTACTGCTGGGAGAGAAGAAGACAAGGCAGCAGGTGCATTTTCATATATTTCCTTTGGTGGAGGCAGGCATGGTTGCCTTGGTGAGCCCTTTGCGTACTTGCAGATAAAGGCTATATGGAGCCATCTGCTGAGGAACTTTGAATTGGAGCTGGTATCACCTTTTCCTGAGATTGACTGGAATGCCATGGTTGTGGGTGTGAAAGGAAAGGTGATGGTGCGATACAAGCGACGAGCCCTCTCTGTTAATTAGGTTGAACCATTCGTCTTCAATTTCTTTTATTCTTAGGTTAATGTTGTGTTTTTTTAAGGACTAATTTTTGCACTTGCATTAGTTTGCTTTTGGTGATGTTTCTGTTAGTTGGTTGGCCACTTTAATTGGGTTCTGACCTTTACTTGTTTTTGATAAATCTTTTGGTTTCTTGTTTTTGGGTTCTGAACTAGGTTTCTTTTTGTTTTGAGCTCTAATTTGGGTCTAGAGTCGATCAATGCAGTGAACTTTGCCTCTTGTCAATAACAAAGAATCGAAGTTCTACTGTGTAACTGCTTCATTACAATAAACTGGGATCTAAACTTATATCCAGAATGGAAAATAGTTGTCACTTGTCAGTATCAAACAGTGAACCAATATTGATTGATTACTCTCCGACAAAACAAAACAGAAGAAATTGTATCTTTCAAAAAGTACACAATTATAGCATATTATACAGCACAACTTCTAAGAACCGATTTAGGAGGAAAGGTTTAAACTTGCTTTTATTCCTCAAAGTTGCTCTCCAGCATTATAAATCCCTCCACAGCTCATTACCTTCTAGCAATCTGAATTGGGCAAGAAGTCAGTTAACGCATAGAAACTGCTTACTCGTAGACCATTCAAGACAAACCAACACAAACTAACCGCCATCATTTAATGGTGCTTGGAGAGGTAAGTAAACATTGATATGAAGGATCAGGCTATAATCTTGAGGAGCTCAATATCGAACAGGAGAGTTTTGTCTATCAGCCCTTGGTTCCTCAACACAAAGTCCAAGGCTCGTTGCCCCTGTTAGACAGAGTTCCATTGATCTTTCTGGAAAAGTGGGAAAAGAAACGTGGACTTCTAATAGGTATCATGAAAAGGATTTAGCAGTACCGAGAACGTTGTTGGCTTTGGTCCGCTTTTGTTGTAGTCATTCCCAGGGTAACCGAGTTCAGGAGGCACTATGATCCTGCATCACTGCAAAGTGAACTATTTGCACAATATGCATAAACTGAAATAGGGAAATTTTCGCATTTACAAAATACAGAATGTTGCAGTATGCCTAAAGAATATCAAGGCGGAAAAGCGAATATAATATTAGGCAGGATAGAAACTGCAAGCGAGTATGTGGTGTATGAATATAGCTCTAACATGACAAAACACTTTATTAATGTATCATTACTCTGCATGTGTTCTTAAGTGTCTCAGCTCAGATGCAAGAAAATGTTTGTGTGTTTCATGAGAAGCAGATGAACCACCTTCTAATGCCACCCAGAGCCATGCCTGAAACAGCTTCCTCGAAAGCTGGTATTACCTGAAAAATGCAAAAAGCCGGGCAGCAGTCAAAGGCCTCAACATTGACAAGAGAACATGTCTCCAAGGAAGCAAACGATTCAATAGTACAACAGAATGTAAATCAGTTACATTTGTATTCAGGAACACACAATTTCACCAAACTAGTATACAGTTAGTACCATCGTATATTATAAATTGGAAGGACAGAACGATGAGAATGCTCTGGACTTGCAAAAACATGATTACAAAAAATTTACTGAGATAAATGCTGAGAGAAAACAAAAGCACGTTCCATATCATATCACCCAAATTGGAACGAACAGATTGCCTATAGGAGAATAACCTCACCTCTTGGTATCCTAATCTAAATTTGAAAAAATCTTTGTCATCACCCTGCATGTTAAGATACAAAAAAATGTAAATCTAACCAATAATACAATACAATCTACGATAAAGCGTAAATAAGTAATTTTCACCTCGAAGGAACCACCCTTAGTCTTGTTTCGAGCTTCAAATATGCGGCCATAGTAACCTATGGTATATCCATCCCAATCAACCTAAAATGCATGTGCCATTAATATTTCCGATTAAGTAACTACAAAAATAGAATGAGACTTAAAAAAATAAAGATAACCACACATAAATGTCATTCACAAAGATTAGTCTCTTTGATTTCATATCTTCAGCTTACTGTATTGTGTCCTTACCACAACAGTCTCTCCTATCTTTGGTGTGCGGCCATTTCCATTTCGCAAATCCTGCATCATTTTCAATCATTTAATTAGACAATTGATAGCACTTAGAGCATTTACAAATTTTTTTAGGTGACCTTGTACTGAAGACCAGATTCTGTTTCTATGTAATCTGGATAGCGCATTTTCGTCTTGCCATAATCCTTTCCCCTGAGTGCTGGCACTGCATATTGAGACATGAAGCGAACAATAAGTACTGGCATCATTAATTCACACCAATTTTTCATTGTTCTGTTATCTGTCACGCCGAATATGATGCAACTACCAGACCAATTGAGAAACTAACTTCTGCACCAAAATCAACTAGCCTCCTTGTATAATATTGGCATGCAAGATAACAAAAAATGAGATCAGAATAATGGATTCTTCCTCAAGATCAGGGTTTAAAGACAGCCAATCATTTGTAATGGAAAATACATTAAAGAAACAGCTAAATCATGTTACCACACATTTCTTATAGAGCTCAAACTCCAAATTAAGAGATAGACATGACCACTGTGATCCTACTGATTACACACCAAAATCAACTAGCCTCCTCGTATAATATTGGCATGCAAGATAACAAAAAATGAGATCGGAATAATGGATTCTTCCTCAAGATTAGGGTTTAAAGACGACCAGTCATTTGTAACAGGGAGGACGTTAAAGAAACAGTTAAATCAAGTTACCACACATTTCTTATAGTGCTGAAACTCCAAATTGAAAGATGGACATGACCACTGTGATCCTACTGATTACAGAAACTGCAAAATGTCAAGGAAGGCTTCCCGAAAGTAATGCCCACATGGAGGAAACAGTTGGAACATATTTGTTCCACAAATAACATTCCAAGAAACAACTGAAAAAATTTGACATCGTAAGAAACAAAGTACGCCACTGTGCCCTAGCAATGTATCTAGATGAAAAACCATAAATAGGAGGGAGAACAGTGCAATTACTGTCAGCAAATTCAGATGCCACGGCCACCCCATCTTTTGAAGAACCCCATAATGCCCAAGATATCAACCCAACCGAAGATATTATGATTTTCCTTCGATCAATCTTGTCTCCATAAACTGGAAACCTGCTTTCACCTAAAATTTACAAATCCAATCTCTTCAATTGATGAAAAAACCACCAAATTAAGCCACAAAAAAAGTAAGTGCATACGTAATTCACATTGTCTTTGAAGAAAGTACAAACCAGTTGAACTGGACTCGGATTTATCGGGTAGCTGAGCAGCGAATTGAGGCGTAATCGGCATGCGCCACTTCTGAAAAAAGCAAAACAGTGAATACTGAGAGACAAGAATAAAGCTTTTCAGACCCCCGAGAGAGAGATAATTAGCCAAATTACCGCCCTACCATGATTGAAGCTCTTCCGAGAGATGCCGTAAAGGATTGCGGTAGATTTCCAATAGAAGAAATCGAAGCCATGAAAATGTGTGTCCGTGAGCGAGACCGAGAGCAGTTTCGAGGAGTAAGACTCTGAATGGGGTTTCGCGGGAAGATAACGGCCTCATCTTTTTCTAGAGCCCATTAGCAATCTATATTATATTGCTAAGGGCCCATTGACAACAGCCCTTAAAGTGGGACCAGGCCCATCGTAACTTTCCCACTGTTTGTCGGCCGATTGTTTTTTTGTTTTCCAACTTTACCATTCGTGTTGGTTTGAGGGAATTACAATAGGGTGTAATGATTATCAAGTTAATTAAAAATATATAAATAAATAAATATTTTTATTTGATAAATATTTTTATTTGATAAATATTTTTATTATTTATTCGAATAATTTTTTTAAACAATTTTTTTAAAAGGTGAATAATAATTATTCCTATTTAAATAAACAGCTCACGATGTTTTTCTTTTGAATGTCAAATAAATAAAGTTACAAAACACTCAATAGATAGGCTCTACAGCAGGATCGCTGTCCAGTTTTCTTTTATTGTATTGCATTTGTATTAAACAAGCAAACCGCTAAAATCTCACAGGCTAACCAGTTTAAGAGAGTTAGCCTTCTCTTGCAGGGTATCAAGTAGACTGTCAAAGCTCTTCTTAAATGAATCAACTCCTTCAAGTTCGAGCTGTGTCCCAACGTAGCTCCAGTCAATTCCCAACTTCTCAAGCGCGTTGTAAACTCCTTCTGCTTCAGACACGTTGTGGTCGATTGTCCTTGAAACAGCACCATGGTCTATAAATGCTTGGAGAGCTTGGTCTGGCATGGTTGAAACCTGCAACCGGATGGAATCAAGTTAATAAACTTGGAAGGCCATCTAAGAAATAAATACTCAAGTCTCTTAGATGAGTCATCAAGGCTAAGAGAGCTTACAGTGTCGGGTCCAATAAGAGGACCAACATATAAAGTGTCGGGGTAGGCAGGATTCTTGACGCTAGTTGAAGCCCACAGGAGCCTCTGCTTCTTTGCACCTTTGCTCACTAGAGCCTCCCATCTCGGACCAGAAAACTTCTTCTGATAAAGCTGATATGCCAGAGCTGCTTGAGCTACAGCGGCCTAAAATTGGTAACAACATCATGACAGGAGTAAGTAAACTACTACATTCTAGGTTAAGATTCCTCGACGAGTTAACAGCGTGATTGCTGAAATTTATTTACCTTTCCACGGAGGTCAAGGGCTTCTGGGGTTCCAATCTTTTCTAGCATTTTGTCAATGAGAGTGTCAACACGACTAACAAAGAAGGAAGCAACACTGGTAACCCTGGAGAGATCATTTAGCCCGGAAGCCTCAAGACCATCCAAGTAAGCATCAATCACTGCTTCATATCTAGAGAGGGAGAATATGAGCTGCACACGATGAAAGCAGCAGGAATTGTGATTCAATAACATGATTTCAACATTACAAATCTACAAAAGCATGCAAAATCATATGAAATAGAGATTCGAAGAGGTAAACAGCCATCAAAAACTAGTATCTTTATGGCCATGTATGAAAGGTAAGATAAGTTGGCAAAAAGTAGAAATGACAATAGAACTTCCTTATGGATCACAATAATCACCAGCCCGGCAAAAACCCAGATATATAAGAATTACACTGACAGCATAGGTTTCACAGGGTAATAGTCAAATTAGAGTTGTTTGCACTGTCTAACTGATCACTGAAAATTATAGTAAAACAAACCAGAACTGAGTAGAAATTGACTATGAATTTATGAAAACTTGCTCCTCAAATGTGCTATGTGTCGAGACAACTCAGAGCTACGCAAGGATGGAGAAACGAACTTACAGTCACATTGACACTGATGCCATTAGAAATAACTTCCTTGATTGAAGGAATGCATGCAGCAGTTGCAGGAATCTTTATGTAAACATTAGGCCGATCAACCACTTTATGAAGCCACTTCGCTGCATCGACAGTTCCCGCAGTATCATCAGCAAGTCTAGGAGAAACTTCAACAGAAACATAGCCATCTCCTCCATCAGTTTGATCATAGACAGGCTCAAAAAGCTTGCATGCGTCTTGAATGTCCTTCACCACAAGTTCCCAGTATGCATACTCAATGTCTTTTCCAGATTGCACGAGTTCCCTGGAGATTCCAACAAATTACAAGCTCATATTAAAAGCATGGATAGTATGAAATACCTGCTACACCTTGTCCTAATCTCATTTGAGCCAGTAAGAAGCAATGCCTATTGCCTACCACAATTTGGCAGATTTACATAGGAAAAATTATCTTCCAAGGCTTTGGAAATTTCAGTCATTGGCAATACCTGAATTGATCATTGTAAGCATTTGAAGATGATATAGCTTTTTGAAAAATCTGCAATCATGTATAGTCAATGAAGATTAGGACCAAAAAATGAGAGACGGGAAGTAGTGAAGTCGATTTAAACAATTACCGCTGGGTTGCTAGTAACACCTCGAACCCCACTGGCAATAAGAGGAAGCAGATCTGTCACAGGCCTACAAAGGTTATCATACCATGGACTCTGCCCTTCCCGCTCATAGAGATCATGAAGAACTGTTCTCTTTATCGCACTACCATTTCCATCAGACAGGGAACATTTGACACTGCGATAAGGATATATAAGCTACTGAGTGAAATCTAAAACTAGAAAGAAGAACCACCAGCCATTACCCTACAATCACAAATAGCGATATGATTAATAAGTTGCTACTACCTTGTTGCTTTCATTGGAAGTATGTTATATACTAAAACAAAATGCATTCTGCTAATAACAAATATGGATTCGGAAACAGTAAGGTTACTTATTCTGCAACTATCTTTCAACCTTACCATTAGCCTTTTGTCTTATTTTCAACTATAAATAAAAACAAACATGAAAATTCAATTACGCTTGTTAAGATGAAGTACCAAGCAGCAAGGTTTTAAGACCAGGATGTCATGAAAACCGATTCGCGATAAACCATTAGGCTAAATGGCTAATGAAAGTAACCTGACCCCAAGCCTATGCAACCCCTAGGTACCAAACTCCCTAACATGCTGTATTACATGTTGAAATTCACGACATAGATTCAGGGTGACTCATTCTCGTATAGTTTCTGCATCACTTCCCAAGTAGAGCTGCTAATAAGAGCAATACAACTCCTATAGGCTGAAGTAGATTTTGTTAGTTTTTCCAGACTTATAATGGCCTCTAGGTGGACGTTGCTCTGGGTCAGTACTTAGTACACTGACGTACGATGAACTACATACTTCAAGAGGGCATCTCTTCAGCGGGAGTCGAGAGAATGGTGGGATAGACCCACAAGTGGTGGTAAAATTCATCAATTGAGATTGATCTAATATTCTGGCACACATGGATCAAATAAAAAATAAATCTCCGCGAAGATCATCTGACTAACATAATCACTACTCCAGCCATTAATTCAAGGTTCCATAAGAAGATCAAGAACATCATGTGACTAAAAAAAGAGAAATAATATGGAACTGGGCTCAAATCAAGAGAAGGTGAATCACAAAATCCAAAATGTACATGCGAAGTTTGAAATATCGACATGCATCGCAATATACTAACCTAAACTTTGCCGTATTCATATACATCAAAAGCACAGCCAAATAATAAAAAACCAACGATCACAAACGTAAATTGATTTCCAAGCAATACTCACACCAGGGACCCTTTCAATGCTCGGTTGCTCGGCAGAGACAACCTAGAAGACTCAACTCTCGAAGTGAAACCGGAACCAGCTCGGCCACGGAAATCAACAGAAAACTTGGGCAGCGGAAAAGATTGAAGCCTCGACGAAGAAGACGGCAACAGAGAGGATGGCGAAGAAGTAGGATTTGAGAGCTTCGAAATGGTAGCCATGGAGAAATCGCGATTTGATCGAGGATCGGAGAGAAGTAAAGGAGTTTGGTTAGGGAAGGTGGTTGGTGAAGAGGTTTTTGGTGAACGATGAAAAATTCGGGGTTTCGGATTTAAAAATACGCAACTTTTCTGTTGACCCGAAACGGGGCAGATGGAGACCGTAGAACCATTTCGATAGATATTGATGCCATCTCATTGCTGACGTCATATTTCCATCGAAAGTTCGCCACAAAATTAGTAATTTAAGTGCGGTTGTTGATAAGGTACAACAAAATTTTGTACAAAACAACTAACCCATTTGTATGATTTGAATTAAATCAAGTTTGAATTTATATGTGTGAAATTTGGATTCAAATATTTAAGATTTTATTCAATTTAAAATTACTTTTCGATCCGAACACAATTTTTTTTCTGATTTAGTTGCTCAGACTCTAACTGAATTGGATTATTATTTAATTTATGTTTGAATTTAAACCAATTCTGGTATTGTCAATTAAGGACATTCAAAAAATTCATACAAATCCGATTTTAAACATGCAAACGTCTTGTAAACACCTTATTTTGTGTAACCTGGATTGACACAAAATTTTGCCACCCTTGACCCCTAATTGTTGGTAGGTCGGGGTCTAGTGTAAAAATTCACAACGATCCCCTTCTAATTACTAGTAATTAGTTTTAAAGCTATGTATTTAAATAATTTGATGTTTATGTATTGTATTGAACATACTACCTAAATTTTTTTTTTTGTTTTTTTTTTTCTGCCTGATGCTAATCACGAAGTCACCTTGAGTCAAGCCGTTGGCAACGGCGTGACCAGTACAAAATATTAAAAAGTCAGTCACGCTGTTACTAACAACGTGACTAATAAAAACTCAAAGAAAGTCACGTTGTTGGCAACAGTGTGAATTATCATTTGTGGAAGAAAAAAAAATTGTTATATCTTTAATTAATTTATTAAAAAATGATATATTGAAGAAAAAAAACTCTATAGAAAAACATAAAATTGGTTTGAGAAATAAAATTATTTCAAGTTTTTGAAAAAAAATAAATTAACACAACTGTCGCGGTTGACTCTTCACAGTCGTTGTCTTATTCAGCATCCGCCAGCAATCCAGGGGCCAGGAGTAATAATTACTAACCATAAAAATAAAGACAGTTTTTTTTTTATTTATTTATAATAAAGACTAGTGCTTTAAAAACTATGAAACCAGGCGAATGGAATGGACGGTGGCACGTTGTGATTCTGGTATTTCTGCTTCTCCCGTTAAAGACCTGATGAAGCCACGTGACGGAAGATTGCTGGATCAATCAGATTCCTTGGCCTTTTGCCTCAACTGCATTCATTCAATTCTGTCCTTGTCAATACCGTTGGTCAACTATTCTCCCTCTCTCTGTGCAAGTACTTGATACCTCGAAATCGGATTAGGAGGGGAACAGACTCGGAGAGATCTGGTGGGTTTTTGTTGTTGATAGAATACAAGATATCGTTGGGCCTATTGGAAATGGAGTTCAAAGAGTTTGCACCAACAGAGAATGACAAGATGATCCACGAAAATGGGGAAGAAAACAGTGAGATTGAGCGAAACAAAGTGGGTATCATGAGAGCTCTTGTTGAAAGAGAAGATCCTTCTGCCAAGGTTTTACATCTCATTTCATGCATTTATGGATTTATTCTTGTAATTTTTTGTGGTAATTTCTTCCATATTGGGCTATGACCCTGTATGCCATCTCAATCTTTTGCAGATAATGGAAACTGTGGTAATAATAGAGATTGTGTCACTGATAGGGTATGCTCTGGATACTAAATAAGTAAATATGGTCAGACTGACTATGAAATTGAAAGTGAGATTATTGTTTTTGGGTAAAAAATGATTACAGAAAATAATTTCTATAATTTAATGAATCCATGTCTACAGTTGATAATGTTGAGCATAATGTTCAAAGACCTAGTCAATGATCTTTAAAATACAATTTTGACTTGATTTTCTGCTCCCTTTCTTTAGTACGTAGTAGTCTTCCTATCTAATTTCATGCAAATCCATTTTACTTATATAAAGATTCCTATCACTGATACCGTGAGTTTTGATTTGCAGGAAATGGATGATTTGATGATCAGGAGATTTCTGCGTGCTCGAGAACTGGATATCGAGAAGGCTTCTGCCCTATTCCTGAAATACTTGAGCTGGAAGCGAGAATTTCTACCTAAAGGCTCCATACCTGAATCAGATATTCCAAATGATCTTGCACAGAATAAGTTGTTCATGCAAGGCCTTGACAAGAAGGGCCACCCCATTGTAGTTGCCTTTGGTGGTAGGCATAGACCCAGCAAAACTACCGTAGAAGAGACAAAACGTATGTTTGAAAGCTCCAATACTCTGTTCACTCTACTGGTTATGATACCGGATGACTGAACTTTATATCGGTCTGGATTTGGCTAACTTTGGTTCCTTTGATGCTTGCAGGCTTTGTAGTATACGTTCTTGAGAAAATATGTGCCAGGTAACTTAGACCTGTCTACACATTGGATTTATGTTCTTTATTTGCATCAACTAAAGGGAAACTCTTTTTTTTAAAAAGAATTAGAACTTCATTATACATACACAATTCTTTCTCCAAAATGTATCTCCATCTTGTATTTGATATGATATAAATTGGAATCTACAAGGTATGGTTACTATGAATTGCCCTTTCTGATATGGTGTGAATTTCTATCAGCTGGTTTTTTGATCCTGTTATATATATATACTGAACATGATTGATCATGTAGTAGAGAACTCAGTTTGAATTTGATGATGATTCAAGCTAATGCACAGCATCTCCGTCTTTCAGATTGCCGAGTCCACAGGAAAAGTTTATGGCCATTGTAGATCTCGAAGGATGGGGATACACTAGCAGTGATATTCGTGCATACCTAGCAGCTCTATCAATCTTGCAGGTTTGATCTTCCCACATGCACTATTCTATTGGCGAAATTGTCATATTGCATAAACGCTATTTACTATCATTATTATTTATTATTTAAAATCGGCGGCCGATATTCTATACTTCAATTTGCTCTAATTCACCTTTTGATATTTTTCAATAAATTCATTTATACGCAACACTATCTAATAGACTAATACCCCTCACTTGTTCCCACCAAAATACGCGAATCCACAAGTCGTTGTCCATCGATATTTTCAAATACTGAAATAAAATTTCTATTATAAATATATGTATCAAATTCATTGAAGGCTGAATTTATTTGGACATATACTAACTCACCTGCTGCTGTGGGAACCTTGCTTGTACATGTCAAAGCATGTTGTTTGTAGGAAATGGTTCAATGAAATTCTTATACGACTGCTTTTCCTTTCCGATGACAGGATTGCTACCCCGAAAGGTTGGGGAAGTTATTAATTGTCCATGTGCCTTACATGTTCATGACTGCATGGAAGTGCATATATCCATTTATCGACAGCAAGACCAAAAAGAAGGTAAGCATTAAAAGTATTCTTCCTTGCCAGCATTGTGTTCTTTGCATCGATGAAGCCCGAATGAGGATTATTGGTACTGAACTAATGTCCTAGATTGAAGAAAGTAGGAAAGTAGCAGAATCTAAAGTAGCAAATCCAACTATAGCATTCCATTTCTAGACAAATTGTTCGCAGGGATAAAATTAAACCGTTATTTACGGGTTGGAAGACCCTTCATCTCTACATAGTTTGCAAAGCTATGTTAGTTCTGTTCTTGAAACTTAAACATGGGTTCTGTATGGAAGGTCTCTTTGTAATGCCGTGTACTTTTACTTGCTTCAGTCTTAACTCTTACATTTTTCGCAAATCTTTTGCAGATAGTTTTCGTTGAAAACAAGAAGTTAAGTTCCACGCTGCTTGGAGACATTGATGAGAACCAACTCCCTGATATCTATGGAGGCAAACTACCATTAGTTCCTATTCAAGATAGCTAATGGGTCGATTCCATTTCCACGCAGTGCAAAGCAATGCATTCTGCTATACGCCTATTCAGTCTTATGTGGAGGATGCAGCTTACTATTATAAAAAAAAATTCATTTAATTTCTTAAACGTACCAAAAGGGATATATTCCTCCAGTCACTCAGACTCTATTGATAAAGAGTTTTGATGTACGGGAAACTAGTTATATTAAAGGAATGACTCTGTATCTGAAGTAATGGATTTAAGGTCATTGTAATAAAACTCCACGTTCAAACTCCGGCAGACTGCTGCCTGCAGTCAACTAAATTGTT
Source organism: Euonymus europaeus (assembly GCA_963580455.1). Lineage (NCBI taxonomy): Eukaryota > Viridiplantae > Streptophyta > Magnoliopsida > Celastrales > Celastraceae > Euonymus > Euonymus europaeus. The sequence goes on from OY756964.1 coordinate 4,847,967, forward strand.
CAACAATTTTAAGTTTCAATAGTTTTATAAGGGCAAGATTATTAAGAATTGTCGTATTAGTGCTCCATAGAGTGGAAACCCTCGAGGATTATATGACTAAATTACTCAGTACCATTCCAAAATTATACTAAAACAAGACAGGCAATTGCTGTAATCCTATTCAAGTCATTAAATTTAAAACCCTCTACAAATATTCAGCTGTATTATTGAGAAAATCGGAGCCACACCAATGCAGGCAGCAGATACAATTTCAGAATATAAATAGCATTAGGTGAACAGAAGGAAAAAAAAAAACAAAGAGTTGAAAAAACGTGTCCAACTTCATCAGCTGTAGAGGAGTATGTCTATTATGGCATCTCACCATGAAAAAATGCTTCAAAAAAAGTAACTCTCTAGCAATCTTCACCCTATCATCAACTTGTTCTCCTCAAGGAAGCTGTAAGTGGGCACCTCCAGATTGTATGGAGCAGGCCCCTTGCGGATCCTACCAGAGACGTCATAGTGCGACCCATGACACGGGCAAAACCAGCCACCAAAGTCGCCAGCATTTGGTAAAGGAATGCACCCCAGATGGGTACAGACCCCAATGACAACAAGCCATTCTGGATTCTTAACCCTTGTGGCATCTTCCTGTGGGTCACGAAGAGAAGCAAGATCAACACTGTTGGCCAGCTTAATATCTTCCTCAGTCCGACGCTTGATGAAAACCGGCTTCCCACGCCACTTGACTGTGACAGTGGACCCAGGCTCAATACTGGATATGTCAACCTCTAGAGAAGCAAGGGCAAGGACATCTTTGCTGGCAGACATGCTCAGCACAAACTTGAGGACCAGAAGACGAATCAACGAGGCATACACAAACCTCCCTCCCGACAAGACAAAATAGGCAAATGCACGCTTGCTGGGGTCGCCAGGGGGAAAACGCTCATGGTTGTACTCATCGTAGGTAATGTTTGCGGTAGGGTTCTTCACCGCTTCCACAGTAGCTGGAAGGTGTGACACCACACCCATATCATGTCCTGCTGTGAGGGCTTGAGAAGAAAACCCTACAAGAAGTAACTAACCATTCAGGAAGAAGAAGAAAAACCATGAGGTGCACAAATCTTGTGTTAACAGTAGTCATAATAAACAAAGGGTGTCCGAGGTTCTCAATTTCTCATCATGACATGACCTGTGATCGAACTCTAGCCCCAAGGGAAAAAGGTACTTATTTTTGGCGGGAGGGGTGGGGCTAAGACCCAAAAAAAAGAAAGAAAGAGAATGCAGACATTAATTTAGAAACAACGGCAAATCCTCAAGTGCACCATGAATGTAAGTTTAACACGTAATTACACAAAAGGGTATGTTCTAAGTTTAGGTACAAATGAGTAGTACACTGACTAAGAATTTACAACGGAAAATCATCTAGTGCACCATGAGTGTAAGTTGTATCATTTAATAACATTACCACAGGAGAATACTGAAAAACAATTTTACACGACTATGGAAACACTATATTAACAGAAACTCATTCTTGAAAACTCGATCCACATGATACTAATTGAGACTGCAAAAAAATTGAAATTACAAATGAAATCCGCATACCAATGAATGAAATAGTGTGAATATACTATGTTTAGTTGTTTCGTTGGTATTCACTCGAACAAGTTGGAATTAATTCAAAAGAACATAAAAGTTACCTGACAATAAAACCATATCAAATGTAACACACACAAACCTAGAAAAAGGTAACAACCAACAATATTCTCAATCACTGCACAGTTACAAGTTTATACTCGTCAAAAAAAAAAAAAAAAAACTCAGCATCCTTTCTACATTTTTTCAACGATTTCCACAATCTCCAATTTCACAGCCGGGCAAGGACAGCAGAAACTTGAAGATTCAAAATCCTGAAGCATAACCCAAAGTCAGCATCCAATTCAAATCAGTTCCCATCCAATGGATAGTATAACATAAACTTTAGCTACCCGGACTCCTGATGCGGGCACCACGGAAAGAAACTAATAAACAAACAATCAAAATTTGAAATCATTTTTATATTACATTTTCCTTCCATATTTCCTTGTAAGCAACCGTACCTTGGGGAAAAAAAAGACCTACTTATTGAGGATATCAAAATTTCGCAAAGCAGAGAACTCCAAAAGTAAGGAGATCCTAAAGGAAATCGAATAATCAAACCTCTGATTAGATCTCCAAGGCCAGAATCAGCATAGAGCGTGGATCTGGAAGAACTGCCATCGGAGAGAGAGTCTCCGCCGCTTAGTAATCGGTTTCGAGAGAATAAAGTGGAGGTTGTCGGGGACGATCTCCATGGCAGAGAAGTAAGCTTCCTCCCAGCTACCCTCAGCATCCTCCTCTTCCTCTTTAGGGCTTGTTCCGATCAAAGAGACCCTTCTTTAATCCTTATTTATCTCCCGGCCAAATCCGACGTCGTTATTCCATCCGCTTTCCAACTCGAGGGTTGCTGACATTTCTTCTATATTTCACTATTTACGTATGCGCTAAACACATCTCTCAATACAAAATCATTATACAATCTAACAACTTTTCTATCATACAATCTAAACTATTTTTCTATCGTTCATATTATCCCCTCAAATTTATATTAAAATCAAAGCTGGATCCCATATTTTTTACAAAAATTCAAGTCACATCATCATCCACATCACCAAAATACATATCTCAATACAACTACATCAACAAAACACATTTTTCAATACAGTTATATCAACAAAACACATGTTTCAATACATATTTATTAGCCCATTAACTTTGCACCCTTACAATTGCCCTAATATTTTACAATTTTTTTTTACCGTATTTTTTTTTTATTATTACTGGTCTGTTTTTCTTACCCTTTTTTCCTTTCTTTTGGAATTTACCCATTTTTTAGAATAAAACGTCATTTACTTTTATGCAATGACGAAATTGGGCTCAATTGTGTATATATAATTATTTTCATAAGCAGATTTCTCTCTTTATTTATCACAAATATTATTAAGAGGGTTAGGTGAGAAAAATGTCAAATTGGTCGTATAAATTGAAAAATATTTATCTAAGACACTGAAAATTAAGATGTGTGGAAAAAAAAATCACTCTAGTATTGAATAATGTACAATAATTTTAAATTCAATCAGCAAAATTAAAATTTTATGTTTTCCTATATCGTTTAACATGTTCAAACAAAAAATTGTTATCACATTACACCACATTTTATGATGGATTGAGGGGAGTGCTCGTTCAGGTTCAACACTGTAACCGTCAGATCTAGATAGACAGATCTGACAGTCCAAAATTTATAATTTAATTATTTTTTGTTTTTTTTAAATGATACTTTTTACCCATTATTCTCTCACCTCATGTGCAACCTAAACTCAAAATTTTGAAATTGCCCTCTTCTTCTTTGAAATATTGAAAATTTGGTGTTTCTCTCACCAAGATCATTAGTTAACAAAATATGGAAACAAAATGTGGAAAATAAAAAATAAATCAGAACACCAAGAATTTTATGAGGAAAACCCAACCTGGGAAAAACCTCGAGTCTATGAGCGACTAATCTTGAGGAACAATCCACTAATAACGAATCAGGAATACAACCCTATCTTTGACCTAAAGACATCGCTCGTACATCTCATTCAATGTTTTGCTTCAACCTCACTCCCCATAACAAAGTAGAGACTACTTTTGGATCTCCCAAAAGATTTTACAAATAAGGAATCACTCTTACTTACCACTCACACATGAATACCTCATTACAATTATCTCTTCACTCTTTACTCTTAAATGAATAGCCTAGAACGAGAGAATCTTGCAATATACTAAAGCAAAAAACAACCACCCAATAACTTTGCATGAAACTTTCGTAAACTGATTTACTGGAAGCTATTCCTTTATATATAGCAGCTTCTCACGTGAAAGACTTGACTGGATCTTGTTACTATCTTGATAAAGTCTTAAACTCGAATAACCAAGTTAGAATAATACAAAATAGTCAAGGATAAGACTTAGATCTCCATACGTGATAATCATGATATATACCCCTCCAATATGAGTTCTATTATAACTAAAAGTCTAGCCATACGTGTCATATTCCAACTAAAAGTTCAGCCCTCCTTTTAATGTCCCAATTCTCATAAAAACAATAATATTATCAGATAAACCAAACATGCAACCTGTTACCACTTCATATATCAACTAAGTACGATGCATGTAATCTTAAACACATGCAACCTGTTTCTGAGGCAGTTTACCGAAAGTTACTTGAGCAACACATAGCTTATCACACAATTGTCAAATAAGAATTTACGACCTATCAAAATTCAAACCAACAAATATACTTCTCCATTTATCATAAATTGGTTCTCCTCCATTTGATTCTGATGAATTCTTCTCCAATTATCATATTCTCTCAAGTTTCACCATAGAAGATCCAATCGAAGTTTCACCATAGAAGATCCACATAACTAATCTTGCTATTTTAGCAGCTTTTTCCATGCGAAATCCTTTCTCACTTTCTGCACACTTTCTATCCTTCAAAAAGTGGGGGTCATAAATGAGATTTTTTTTTGCCTCATCCATCTTCTTCGATGGCAAAATCGACTATAGGAAGTTACTGAAAAAGAGAAGCTGAAGGAAAGATCCACTATAGAAAGTTGTGAAGAAAGAAAAGTTGAAGGCAAATTTGATTAATGAGTCTTTGCGGAGGCTCTGGAATTGGAGTAGCCGGAATAAGAGAGGAGAGAGGAAATGATTAGGAGATATGTGAGACTTTGAGAGAGATAAAAATATAAACTTTTTTAACTAATAAAAATTTGGCATGAAAATTATAACCATTGGATCAAAGTATTTCAATTCAACAGACGTAAAAGTGAAATGTCAGTAATCGATGCTCCCCTCAATCCTTTTATGATAGCCCCAATTGAGTAGTATTATGGATTCACCATTAGTGGATAAAAATTAATGATGATTTTAGTGGGATTCACTAATTTTTTTTGTTAATATGATAATTATAATTACGAACAATCGTGTAAATTGTTATAATTTAATAAAAACGAGAAGCGAAAAAAATCGCAACTATCAGAAGAGACTACGTCAAAGCTTTGCTATAAATAAACTACATTGTAGCCCCAAAATGAGATTACAACGGTTACGTATATCGTTATAAATGATTAGAAACGAAAAATCGTTCCAACGGAAATACCGACTAAGAAATGTTTGGTGTATTTATTAGAGCTCCATGGTTATTATATATGGAATTTATTTATTAATTTGTTCAATAATCGACTTCGTTAAATTTTAGTTACGAAGTAAATTATTTCCGGTACAACCAATAAAATTTCATTTGAACCCTAAAAAATAAAGGGACACAATAAGAAAATTTCACCATTTTTATAATATATTAAAAAATAGAAAAATAATTGTGAAATATTTAATCAAATTAAAAATTGAAAACTTAAGATAAGGAAGTTAGATATAAATAAATAAATACAATTTTAAAATGGTAAATGGATGGAGAAACTTTAGAAACTTGGCACAAATTGGAATATTTGATATTAGTTTTGCTAGGTAGTTGTAACATTTTATTTTAAAAAATAAAGAAGAAATTCAAATTTTCTGTGGGTAGCTCTGGTTCACTGTATGTAATATGGATTATCCAATACATTCCAGATATATTACCATATTCCATATATAGGGAAAATTGAAAAATTTAAAAATGAATTTTTTTTTTGCAAAATTAATATTTCAAATCCGCGCCCAACCCCCTTATTTAACGCCCCTACGTTCCTTCTCCTCGCACCACTGCACACTTGTTCACTCCCTCCACAGCGGAGATTTTCAAAAGGAACTGCTGTTATCATTCACTCCAATGGCGCAAGTTAGCGAGCTCCCCTGCAACGGCGACGGTGTTTGCATGGTCTGCAATAACATCCCGGCGACCGAAGAGACCCTCACGTGCAACACCTGCGTCACACCCTGGCACGTGACTTGCATCCGCCCTGAGTCTCGTCCCCAAAGCCTTTCAGACGTTGCCCACTGGGACTGCCCTGACTGTTCTCTGGTTAACCATCCACCGCCTTCCGGGAATCCAGAAGGCGCTGGAGGATCCAAGGGTGACTTCTCCGGAAGCCTGATCTCTGCGATCAAGGCGATCCAGGCTGACAAGTCTCTCTCCGAACAAGAGAAGGCGAAGCAGCGACAGGACCTGTTGAGCGGACGCGCGGGACCGTCCGAAGGCGATGGTGAGAAGAAAAGCGTTGAAGGCGATAGTGATTTGCTTCGTGAAGTCAACAAGAGCTTGAGCTGCTCGATTTGCTTGCAAACACTTGATAGGCCCGTTACGGTAAGCGATTTCAGGATGTGATATAGAATTGAATTTTTTTCATAGCTTGTTTGGATTATCTTGGATGACAAGGTTTGATGTGCATTTATTAAAGTATAAACGGTAGTTTGCTGTCTACTCTGGCATTGAATTCTCCGCTGCTAATGATTTTTTATGGAGACTGAATTTTGTTGATTATTCCATTCTTTTGTTTTTGATGATTCGGTGGATTAGTTTTACTAAGAGAATGGCAAAAGGAAGAATACAAAAACTCAGACTGGGATTCAAGAGTCCCAGCACAGAAACTTTACAGGATGCAAAGCCAAAAGAAACAAGAAAATCCTTGGCCAAGCACATTAGGGTCTCATTCCATTCTTTTGACAAATGAATTTGAGTTTCTGTTACCTTGCCAAGAAAAGTTCTGCATAAAACACCGTTAAACACTACAACAGCTGGCTCAGCATTGGCGCTTTATAAGCATCGCAATTACAAATAAAGCGTCTTACTTGTTTTGTTACGGTGCTTCCTAAAACTAATGTCGACGCTTCCTGTGGAAGCGCCAGCCATAGGTGTCATTTATGAACAGTTTTTGTAGAGAAAGTTTGAATTGCACATAGGTCAAGATCATAGATAATGAAAGACTTTGATAAAAGTTGACAGTGAAAGAGTTACCACATCAGTGACTCTAGGACAGTGCCTGCCATGTGACACCTTTTCTGTGTTTCTGCATTGAGATTAAAGATGATTCAATGTGTTTCTTTGAAAGGAACTATCATATTTCCCCATTTATTCGCTTTCACTCCTTTTTATTGGATTGGCCTATATATTTACTTATTTTCATCTTAGTGAATATTATCCTTGGCTCAGTTCTCTGTTAAGAAATAGTTTAGATTTACACTCCACTGTTATTGTATGGCAATGAACACATATATTTCAATTACTTAAGGTACACATTTGTTATCCAAAGTTAAATCTAAGCAGAAAATGCAAGGATTTTAATAATTAAATCTTCTTAATGAGTTTGCATGTTTAGGCTCACTGCTCACATAAGCATATTTAGCTTCTTACAGTTTCATATTTGAGCATTAATACTGAATCTTGTCAGAGTTTGAAGCAACTTCTTTAATATGCATCTCTATAAATGTCAAGCAATTTAGCATTTGATTTGTAACTTCTTTGTGTTTTTGCTTGTAAAAAAACTCATGGAATGCATATTCACACGATGTTGGACGTGATGTGCTGTTTGCGAGTAAATTGACGAAGAAAAGAAAGAAAAAGCTTTATTCATGAGTTTTTTTTTTCTGGTCATATTCTCATGATTACTTTTCCTTCCGTCAGACACCATGTGGACACAACTTTTGCTTGAAGTGTTTCCAGAAATGGATCACACAGGGGAAGAGCAGTTGTGCAAATTGTCGCCATGGAATTCCATCCAGCTTCTCAAATCAACCTCGTATAAATGCTACACTTGTCTCTGCCATTCGACATGCAAAGATGTCAAATTCTTTTACTGCAACAGCGCAGAAGGTGTCCCACTTTGTCCACAATCAAGACCGTCCGGACAAAGCATTTACTTCAGAGCGAGCTAAGAAAGTCGGATTGGCAAATGCAACTAGTGGAAAGATCTTTGTCACAATCCCTTCAGATCATTTTGGTCCTATTCTTAAGGAGAATGATCCAGTGAGAAATCAGGGTGTGTTGGTGGGAGAATCTTGGGAGGGCAGATTAGAGTGTAGACAATGGGGCGTCCACTTTCCTCCTGTTTCTGGGATAGCTGGTCAGTCAGCTCATGGTGCCCAATCAGTTGTTCTATCTGGAGGTTATGTTGATGATGAGGACCATGGAGAATGGTTCCTTTATACAGGAAGGTATGTGCCTCTCTTCTGAATGTTCTTGTTTGAATTTGTATTGCTTTGCTTTTCAGCTTATCATGGATATAATTGGTGTTGTCAGGAAAATAATATATTCCTATTTTGTTGGTTGCTCGAGTATCATGTTGTTTGCAACTTCTTTATTTCTCATTTATTTCATTTCTAAATTTTGTGATGGACAGTGGGGGAAGGGACCTGAGTGGCAATAAAAGAACGAATAAGGACCAATCATTTGACCAGAAGTTTGTAAAGATGAATGAGGCATTAAGAGTTAGTTGCCGAAATGGTTATCCTGTACGGGTGGTCAGGTAAGTTTGTGTCAGTGAAGTTCAGACTATTCATGGTTATGAAAAGGAAGCTGGATTCCTAGTTATTTAACCTTAAGCTTTATTTTTTCCTTTCCTTTACTAACTTTTTAAATATAGAAAATCATTTTCTTGCATTTGCAATTCAAATATCATTTCTCCTTTTATTTTGGATTAGAGAATAACAGAAATGTGGTAAGCCATTGATGTAAACTCATTTTTATGATAATGTTAATGTATTGGGGTGGTTATAGTTCATTAAGGTTATCTTCAACTGGTAAAAAGTTTCTCTTTTTGTGTGCAGATCTTTCAAAGAAAAACGTTCTTCTTATGCCCCAGTTAAAGGGTTACGTTATGATGGGATTTATAGGATTGACACATGCTGGCGTAAAAATGGTATCCAGGTAAAGTTGCCGCTTGTTATTGTAATTGCATGCACTAGCTGATCATGCTTGGAAAACAAATCATCATCCAAGCCTTTATCCCAAAAGTTTGGAGTCGAGAGTCGAGTACATGTATATAGATGGAAGTATGTTCATAAATAGAAATGAATGACAATTACACGTAGTGGATTCCCGTTGATTATGTTTGGTTTCCAGACAGATGTGTTTGCTAATTAAATTTTTGCTGTATTAGGGCTATAAGGTTTGCAGATACCTTTTTGTGAGATGCGATAATGATCCGGCGCCATGGTCAAGGTTCTCTCTCTCTCTCTCTCTCTCTCTCCCCTTCCCTCCCTCCCTCTCCCTCTCCCTCTCCCTGTCCACGCAAACACATACTATATTTCCATATAATGTAAATCAATCTGCACTTCCACAGCGACGACAAGGGTGACCACCCAAGGCCTCTGCCGGTAATCAAGGAGTTGGAGAATGCAATCGACATTACTGAGAGGAAGGGATCTCCATTTTGGGATTATGATGTAAGCTAATGTTACAACCCCAACATCCCCCCCATCTTCTCTTGCCATTCATTCATCTCTAGACTTGCATATTGGGGTTCCTCTCCATCTCATGTATCACAAAATACTGACACTTCATGTTATTGGGAATATATAATGCTTGCATGCTTAATTTTGGGTTATAATAGTTGAATCTGGTAGGGAGCTATTCTCAGTGCGTATGACTTTTCATTATGCTTCTTAGGAGGGAAAGGGTTGCTGGGTCTGGAAGAAGCCCCCACCATGTAGTAAACAGTCAGTCAAGGTTCGAAATGGAGTAGACGTTATGAAGAGGAGAATTACGAAGCAACCACAAAATTCCATGCGAGAAAGACTTATTAAAGGTTTGGGTCCTATCATCAAATAAACATTTCCCACCCACTTAGTAGCACATCTGTTCGTACAGATTCCATCTTTTTGAATATTTATGGCAGTGTCATATCAAGTTTGGTACTGGAAAATTTAATGGAAATTCTTGTTTCCGATGCGCAGAATTTAGCTGTCAAGCATGTCATCAAGTAATGACAAACCCAGTTACTACTCCTTGTGCGCATAATTTTTGCCTAGCGTGTCTGGAGAAGGAATTTTCTGGTCAAAGTTTAATAAGACAGAGGACATGCGGAGGCCGGCGAACGCTGCGTTCTCAAAAGAACGTGATGAAATGCCCATGCTGTTCTACCGACATTGCTGATTTTGTTCAAAATCCTCAGGTAGGGAGTACTGAATGATTACATTGTGATATATAGGCGAGCATTCTTATAAGTTATATACTTATATCTAAACTGTAGCGTCTATAATGTTTAGATGAATGTTTTTAATTGCCTTTACTAGTAGATATACCAGCAAAGGAAATGATTTAAGGCTTATCCCTTTCTTAGAAATCATTTTGGTGAACATGGTTGAGGCAGTTTTGGTTCTATTTGGTCTTGACTTGTGTCATTTCATTTAGATCAGCTGATTGTGTTCCTCGTTCACTCTAGACGTCATCTTCCAATTTGTCATTATCATATACGTTATCGCGGTGATTACCAGTTTAACATCTTGCTTATTTTCAATGCCTAACTTTATCGGTGATTGTTTTCCTTGATGCATCTGCATTTTCATGACAGGTTAACAGAGAAATGTCGGGTATAATTGAAACGCTGCGACATGAGATATCAAAGAGCGAGGAGATTTTGGAAGAATCAAGTGAAGAAACTCACGGTGCATGTCAGAAAAAAGATGCTGTTTCTGATGATATAGAAGATTCTGAGATAAATACTCAAATCTTGGAGGAAGCTGAGGATGGCGGTGATGAAGCGTTAGATCTTGAGACTGCAAAGGGGACATTGCTTGGACAGCCTGATGCAGTGAATGTTGAGATAGGAGTTGAAACTGTCGAACCTAAAATGGTTGACAAGAAAGAATTGACAACTACATTGGACCAGAATTTGGAGCCAACTTCGCAAGAAGGGCTTGATGATGGAAGGAATGAGTCAATGGACGGAGATGAAGAAATGCCCAAAAGCAAAAGGGTTAAAGTAGAAACGAATGAGATTTTTGCATGAATTCTAGCAAACGTGTCAGGCAAGAGAGCTCCTATACTATTGACTTGGATGGAAGCATCCGGAGTCATGTTCCAACTGTGATATTGTGTAGCAGATGAGACTGTTAGCTGGGAGAAGCTTCTTAAAGTGGGTGGACTGTCAGTGGTGGAAAACTACATGGGAAGTGACAGCAGCAGCATGTTTTGTGAGTCTTGAGAACAATTGCTTGGCAACAGTGGAGGTGGGGATTAAGGACAGAGTTAATTCCATTCAAAAAAAAAGAATAAATAGTAATAATGTGGTCTTAGAGGGTCTAAATTACATTTCTATGGCACCATGAACGTCGTCAATTGTTTTTTTCTTCATCAAATTATCTAAATTGCTTCCTTTTTTGGTTAATATATGAAGTCTTTTTCTGGGGTGATACGTTTGCAACGCAAGGTTGTTCCCGCTTCACCGATCAGGTTTAGTAAGCAAGTGATATAGTTCACCAATTTTATTTTATTTTTTACAATTTTAACTTATATGAATATTAAATTATTTTTTAGTAACACTTAAAATTTTCGTGATATAGTTTATTATTAAATTAAATTTTAAGTGTTAATAAAAGAAAATAAAAAACCAATTGACCACGAAAATTTTGTGTTACTAAAAAATAATTTAATATTCATTAAATTATATTTTTATATTTATTTTATTTTATAATAAAATAAATATTAAAAATTAAAAAGATATTATAAATAAAAATAATTTTTCACAACTTATAAATTAATGTCATCTCACAGCTCATTTAAAATTTAATTGTCTCATTTAAAGTTTAATTGTTTGAGACTCGAAGCATCAGTGCGCACTGGGAAGTGCATAGAATCTTTCAAAGCTTCAATAAATTTTGGATTCCTCCACCCCTTAGTTTCTAGTATGCTTTAGTTTGTAACATCATCTGCCAGTATCATAAAATTACATTATTACAATGCCAATATGCTTATATCAATATCATTTTCGACTCGCAGACAACACGACAATGAATCATAAGTACTTGCAAGAGACTATTCTCTATCATGTACGTTTAATAATAAATATAGCAAAAAACTATACAAGCAACCTCGAGTCAAAATTTATGGCCCTGTTCTCATATCTAGCTGAAATTCTAACTTACTTTTGCTGCTCAAGTTTCTCAATTACGGCCTTTTTTCGGTCTTCCGAAAGAGAGTTGAACATGAAGACAGATTTGTCACCAATGTCGTCCTAGAAATGTAAAAGGTGAAAGCATCAGAAATGCCCAGAAGATCAGTATAATCAATATAATAATTTGCTCAGGGCGGCAATATGGTACCTTAATGGGTTGAGTAAACTTTCTTCCGGCAAATACCACAAAGAGGGCCATCCATGAAGCTAAAAGATTGAGTTTTGCTCCATCATCCATTAAACCTGTCTGAAAATTGCAAAATGGGTTCATCAAGATCTTGAGAGTTCAGTTAGGAGAAAAAAAAAAGGACTTGAGAGTTCAAACCCTAGTAGTAAAATTCTTAATTTAACAAAATATTGAAATTATACACACATGTAACAAGAATTTGCAATAGAAATAAAAGTTCATCACTTGATGACTAGCTTTATGAAAATCTTGTAAGTTCACTTTCATCAAACCAATTACATCATCTCACGAGGAAAAGATGACAAGAAGGAAATGACAGACAACAAAGAAAACAATGCATGGTAAGCAAACTTTGTCTAATGACTACGGCAGATTCTAGACAAAACTTCTATTAGATATCCAGTGAAGCTGACAGAAATAAAGAGAAGTTGCAATGAGCCTACCAGGTGACCAAGAAGAACTATGGGTATGATGAATGTGAGAACACCAGCTTCCAGTTTTCCATAGCAGAGGCCTGGTTGAAGAATCCAAAACTCGACTCAAAGTGAGAATGTATCAAATCTATTCACAAAAGCATGGCGCTGGTATCTAATTCTAACACAATATTAGAGGGAATCTTCTACTATGGAAACAATTATCTACCAGAGGCTAAGGCCAACCATAGTTTCCATATAAACTAAATATCCAAAAGCTGCAATTTTACAGTAGTGAAGAATGTGTGCAAATTCCCTCTTTACTGCAGTACATGGAGACAAAAATATTGCCCTGTTAGTTTCAATTTTTTAGAGAATAGCGAGCAGCAAATGATCAGTTACATTGGCTTCCCTCACTCATTTTTGCTGAGGACTGGTTACCTTGCATTATTAGCCTTTTTATTTGTTATTACTATGCAAGACCCAACACATGGGCATGGCAGGGAGGAGATTCAACCCCATGACCTCATGGTCATGGAATTGCTACGGAAATGGCTACTCAACCATGAGAGCATTCCCTTGTTTCGTGATAGGTTAACCTTACAGGATTTATGACCCTGGCTGGGCCAATAATATAAATCAAGCTGTCCCCAACAATGTGATTCGTCCATAAACAGATAAAAATACATAGAATTCTTAAACAATAGCATAATAATAGCTTCCCTACAAAAAAAACAACCTTAAGAAGAACATAATCTTGTTACCTTCTTTGAAGACAAGTCCTGTCAAAGCGGCAAATAAAGGGCCAATAAACCAGACACTTGTTGGGTTATCGATGACATACTGTACTAAGTTCTCTCCGGCCGGACGAGCAAGGATTGTGTATGTCGCAAAAGATCCAACAATGCCTAGTGCCCATAAAGCTTGTAGTGTCCGCTTAATCTCCGTCACATAGATGTGAATCAAGTATAATGATAGGCCCAGCCCACCAGCTCCGAGCAAGTAAAATATATCAACATTTTTCCTTACTATTTCACTCAGCAAAATGTCATTTGGCAAAAATGCAGCCGATCCAGCAACCACCAAGGAAGCTGCAGCAGTGACTAATCCCGACCTATACAAAATAACCTGTTTCCATGAATGCTGCTGTCAGTGAAATGGTCGACTAATAACACAACCATAAGAACATAGGTAAATTTACAGATCAACAAAGGTGACTATAATGGTGTCATAAGTGCATTAAGGATCATATTTAATAGCTTCAAACTGATTTATCTATCTAATGTTGAGTACCTGAAGATGAGAAGAATTAACTATACATCCAACATAAATTAGCGTAAGGGTAGAGAATGTCATCAAATATTGTCGAGCGCATACTCAGAAAGAATTGTCCCACTCGTGATGGCACAAATTTTCAGATAATGGCCCTGACCACAATTACTTTGGTCATTCTTTCATTACCAGAATGGATGAGTAATAAAGAGAAGCCCAGTTGGCATCACTAGTGCTTATTGAGAACTACCTAAAAAGAAGTATCTTACAAATTTGCATACATAAGCTAGTGAGAAAGCTGTGTTTGATGAATAATATATCAAAAAAATGCTTCGCAATCTTTGGTAAACATTTGTTAAGAATACATACAGTTATAAAGAGAGTATGATTAACAATCTGATTTCCTCGTGGATTCATATGGCCAACCCAAACAGTCTGGGACAAAGGCATGATGATGATGATGAACAGAAGCATAAGAAAGAACCCAACAATAAGTAGCCACAAATTTTGTTAAGTTTTTCACAAAGATAAGCAACTAAAAAAGAAATCACACCCAATTCAATCTGGACATAAGTTCTCAAAGTTCCAAAACCAACCCTAAACAGTTCATAAAAATAAATCACATTTTAACAGTTCCTCGTGGATTCATATGGCCAACCCAAACAGTCTGGGACAAAGGCATGATGATGATGATGAACAGAAGCATAAGAAAGAACCCAACAATAAGTAGCCACAAATTTTGTTAAGTTTTTCACAAAGATAAGCAACTAAAAAAGAAATCACACCCAATTCAATCTGGACATAAGTTCTCAAAGTTCCAAAACCAACCCTAAACAGTTCATAAAAATAAATCACATTTTAACAGTTCCTGTTCGAGTAAATGCAGCTATATATTTGTCCCTACTCCCTAAACAAAATTGGGCAAATTGCTGAAACGAAGAAACCCTAACCTCCATCAGCAACTTCAATATAACCAAATATAAAAAATAAAAATCATTCAAATTAACGGCCCACCAGAGTGAATTCAAAATAATACCTCTCTAACGTCCGACTGATCAACGGTCCACGGGCCATAAATGCCTTGATAAACAGTTCGATCGGAGGAACTCTGTGAGGTTTCACCCAGGGCCTTACACCTTATCGATCCAATTTTCTTAGCTGAAACTTTAGCAAATGATGGGAGCTTTGACGGCGACGAGTATGGCGCAAGCTTTGGAAGACTGAAAATTACCGTCGATGAGACACACAATGCCATGACTTCACCAGTAACCGACCTCCGCGCGCTTATTTTGCACCTTACGCTGCTAATACATACCCCCTTAATCCTTATCATTTACAATGGGACCCACTAATCCGAAAGAAATAAATCTTAATAATATTCTAATAACAATTAAATTAATTATCATTTTACATGGGCCTCAATTAGAATAGTGGGCTTTGATCTGAAAGTAACTTATTATTAAATATATTTAAAGAGCCCAAATATTTTTCATGAAATATTTATATGGGCCTGAATTGATATAATGGGCTTTGACTAGATATAATGTTTTATTAAATTTGTATATTTGCCTGAATTGGGATAATGGGCTTGATTGGAAAACTACGTTTTACCGTGAATGCTATTGCCAAACACCTACTAATTAGAATCTCGGGCTATTTTTTAAAGCGGATCTCGTTGTTGTAATGAATTTTTGTCATTAAATTTTTTATTTTATTTTTAAATTCGAATACATTTTGATGGAGATTACGAATTGAAATATATATTTTTTCTCGAATAAAAATCAGATGAATCATGAAAAAAGATAAAAAAAAATGAGATCATTCAATATATATTCAAAATATCCTATATTTTTTTCTGGCATTATATTTGATTTCTACTCGATAAAAAATATCGTTAAACCCGTAATTTCGATCCAAATATATTTTGGACAGGCTTCGAACGGTCCTTTATTTAAAGTTTTTGTTTAAAAATCATAGGATGGTAGTACACTAGTACTCGAGCGAAGGTAGAACGAGAGCCGCAAAAATTGACGCATGAAAGCCGAAAGCAAAAACAAACAAGAATGGCAAAACCCACACGTCAACATCTCGAAACCACACGCAGAAAAGCCCAAAAAAGTCGCCATCATTCGGCCCAATATCATGCCCATCTCCTAATTTGCACGTCAACTTTCACGCGAGAGAGATGCTATTATTATATTCGAAAGTCAGTGCCTTTTTCACTTTGTGTTTTGTCGTTTAGTAAGAGTTTTTGAGTTACTAACAAGTTAAGAACCCTCAGCCACCATTTTTGGGCTTTAGAAGATTTCAGTTGGCCCACTTCAGCTGCTTTATTGGGCAAGTGGAGGAAAGGCCCACTGAACCCTCTCGTGCATGCGTAACAGTCTCTGGATGTCTCTCTACTTTTTGTAAAAGTGGCGTATCATTGCTATTGCTCAGTTGGTGATGTTAAGCCTAACACTTTTATAGCCTCTCAATATTGTTTATTGGCAAAATAATATATATATATATATATATATATAAAAGCATGCACGAGACTTCTAGAAAAAGTGTATGGTTGATTAGTAGATTAAGTGGAAAATTTTGAACTCTCTACTAATCCGCCTGTCCGAGGTTTATAAAATCGGCCCTTTGTGAATTGTGATGACTTGACCAAAACCTTCAACCTTGCATAAGTCATTGTTATATATGTTTTTTTTTGGATGATGGGACCTGCAATCACTATTCTTCGAATGATATCCATTAAATTTATCGAACCTGCATACTAGCCCACAAATTAAGTATACTAGACAAATTCATATATGGACACATGTCTTCACGGGAGATGAAAATCACTGATATCTTTAGTATGATTAAAAGTCAAATAATTTTTGTTTGTCGTAGTTTCAATTCAAAAAAAGCTAGGTTATAGTTATATATGTAAATTAGTTTCTTCAAATGTGTAAAATGCGGATGTGAGAAATCAAACATTTCGTGATTAGTGAGAGATAGTAGCTATAACCACTTTGTCAACTAGGCTACCACCTTGGTAATTGGTTGTTAGATCGAGAGGGAAATATATATATATATATACATAGTCAATTAAAACAATTGCCGACTTTGGACTGTGGAACAGACTTCAATGTGCTTGTACGTGTAATAAACATATTGGATGTTTGTGTATGCCCATATCCAACCAACCCATGATGGGAGTCTGAAAAATTTGCACTGAATGTGTTTGAACAAATTAATTAAAACAAGTTGCTAATTTTTCAACGTGGAGAGAGGAACAAACACGATCATCTCAACTATATGTGCGTTAAATGTGGAAGTCCATGGGCATAATGTCTATACTATTTTAGGCTTAAGATAAGGATACCCAACTACCTACACTAGTAGATTTGAAAGATCAAAGTCAACATATATAGTTTTTCTTATTTTTGTTACCTAGTTCAACAAAATTAGCTCCTTGCTTTTGAGAGAGGGAATAAAATATGCGAGAATCTTTGAGAAGCGTCCAAGAAACTTTAGTTTTGAACAAAATTTTCAAACAATTAATAAATTAATTATAATCTCATTTGAATATATATATATATATATTGTTAGGACATATTCAAATCAAAAGACAATAATTCTTAAAAAAAAAAAGGACAATATATATAATATATAATATATATGTGAATGCAAGTCTTTCAATATCGATAGGGATGTCCACACATACCACAATTATGACTTCACCAAATATATATATATATAAAAAAGTTTGGATTGGAATGAGAAATATGGCATTATACATTGAACCCAAAAACAAGAGTAGAGAGAGCTTTCCAAAACAAAAGACAAAAAAAAACACTTGGAAGCTCTTCAAATGTGGTGGTTGTCTCATTATACATAATAGTACACTCATCACAACAACTTCCATGATATAACTTAAATAGCTACTCTCCAGGGTTATTACCATGATCATGACCAAAGTAATCAAAGTAACCACTTCCATGTTCTTGTTGATGATAAGAACTGGTTGTAGAGCTTCCCATATTTGAGGGGAATGACGACCTTTGCAACCCTTGATGATGTTGTTGTTGTTGTTGATTTGCAACTGTAGTAGTTGTAGAATAAGGCATTGATGAGCTTGATGATGAAAAATGCTGATCAGGAGAGAATTGATGGGCTTGATTAAATAGATTGGAAGTGTAGTAAGGGAAATTGGAATCATCACTTGAGAGAATTTGGGCGTATTGAAACAAGTGAGGATAAGCATTTTGTGGCATGAATGTGGAGGACTGATCATGGCTGGGAATACTTTGTTGTTGAGGGATAATAGTAGTAGAAGGAATACTACTAGTAGTTGTAGTGCTGTTTGATGAATCTCCAAGAGTAGTAGTATTCATTGAGTAGCTGAGCTGGGTTGTCTGGCCTTGAATGACTCGTTCAGGGAAATTGAGCTTGGCTTTGTTGCCTTTGAACTTGAGAGCTGCTTTGTCGTATGCAAGTGCTGCATCCTCAGCAGTGTCAAATGTGCCAAGCCAAACTCTCGCTGCCTTCTTTGGATCTCTTATTTCTGCTGCCCATTTCCCCCAAGGCCTTTGTCTTACTCCTCTATAATGTCTTCTCCTTGGATTCTCTTCAATCAAATGAAGTCATATATATAAGACATTAAAGGAAAATAATTTATGCATGAAGTGCACTATTTCTATACATATATAGCATTTTTCCCCCACTAATCGAGATTAATGAAAATTATTTTATGTGAATCATGCATGTCTGTGTATTTAATTTCCATGCATGCAAAAAGATATGGGAATCAAAAGGTGAATTGGACTCATCAAAGGACATGAACAATCACACACAAACACAAAGATATATGTGTGTGTGTACGTGAGTGTGCACTTTCTGCAGCTATATATATATATATACATATATAAGAGTTGCACTCCCATATATGGTTGAGGGGGAGGGGGCCGAGGGGTGGGACAAGTATGTATAAAATATGAAATTGTGATTTGTGGGGTTAATTTGTTTCACAAGTACACAAGGGAAATGGATATTGATGAAGCTAGCCTTTTTGTGGGTAGAGTGATCATATGGTCATCTCCAATTGTCACTTTCAAAGATTGATTGAGGATAATTGTTTTGAATTCCAGTAAATGATAAGGCATGGAAAATATTCTGTACACAATAAATGTAACTAAAGAGAAAAAAAAAGTTATATATATATGTGTGTGTGTATGTATAAGGTACGACGACTCATCACCAATCTTGAAAGAGAGAGAGTTCAGCACGGAAAGTATAATAGCTAGCTTTGAAGCATGAGAAAACCCTAAATGTTCACATATGTCATAACTCATATGTTGCACATGTCTTAGATCAGATGAATCCTAAAATAAAAACAGTGAAAGTTAAGAAGATCGATCACGACAGCTTCGACCACAATTTTAAGTTAAAAAGTTCTAAGAGAGAAGAAACGTCCAACGAAAACCAAACACTTAATTTGGCATAATTTAGGCTATATATATATATATATGTATGTACACACCTAGCTAGTTAATATATAGGCATAGCAAACAAATAATCATGATTCATGGACCAAGTAGTTCCGACCCAATTATCTTTTTGAGCAAGTGCAAAAGTCAGATTAAGACTAGTCTAGGCGGGGGGGTATACCTACCTTGATCTTGAGCAGCTGGTTGTTCCTCTTTCACATAATCCTGAGTTGGATTACTTTTCTGATGGGTGTTTGTTCCCATAACTTGAGTGAGTGCTGAAACCATGGCAGACATATCTGTTTCAGGCCAAGCAGATGCATAATCATCATCAGCTGCCACAAAATCATGATCATCATGTGATTGTCTCTCTTTCTGCTCCGACGATGCTTCCACTGGCAGCGGCCGCTTTCCATGCCTTCGATCCACCTTTGAAGCTCTTGTAAATGTATCTGATTTTACACTTTGTGTTGCACCAGTAATTAGTGTATGAACTAGGAATAGTCACTCAGATCCATGTTTGTTATTAAAGATTAGCAAGTGGAGACTTGGGATCTGATCCGAGAGTTGTTGATTTTATAGTGAAAATCAATTGGAGAGGCGATAGAAAAGAGAGGAAGGAAGGAAAGAAGTAGGGTTTGTGTGTTTTTATCTTCGAAAATGTCTGACTGAATATTGATGGTCTAGGATTGAAGTTCGTCAAAAGAAAACAATTTTTTTTTTAAAAAAAGACAGAGGAATATAAGCATGATCAAGTTGCTATCATTAGTCATTACCCATGTGTGCACGGACAATCTCTACAAAATTTAAATAATTTAGAGCCCTAAAATAATTTTTCATCCAATGGTCTCCACACCGCCACGTCATTCGAAGCAAACATTTAAACCTTATACCCTTAATCCCCTCTTTAATTTTTTTCTCATCTAAACATACTCACACAAATATGTTTCTACAAGATTTAAATACATGAATACATTTTTCTGTATCAACTAAACCAAACACACTGGGGTGTAATGCGCTCTTCATCTAAAAATTGAAATTTATGTCTCGACGCACAATTCAATCATGTTCTTCCCCTGGCCTTCTCGATTTTTTTTTTATCGAAAATGGTCAGTACTATCTTGATAAACCGTTGAGATTTGGTCGAAATCGAAGGAGAGAGAATGTCTCCCATAGACCAATAAAAAAAAATAACGTTGAAATCGCTGAGCACAATATAGTTGAGCCTATAACATCCCGCATTTGCAAGAAGTTACCATAGTCGAATTTATAGTCCCAATTAATTTTTTTTGTTCTTCCTGACTCAACGCTGCAAGAACTATGTGTACTATAATTGTCTGTTCATTTTGGCTAGAACCAAGTGGTCTACGTACTATGAATCCACTTGAGTTTTGTTATTGCTTTAAATTGCATGCCGGGCTTCTTTCGCCATTGCAAAAAGTGGACGTACAAAGAAGGAGATCTGGACTTTACTAGTTAAAATTAAACTGTTAATGTAGGAGGAAGAAGACAAGGATGGATGTCTCAATCTAGATATAAGAAAATTGACTAGTCTATGTAATTATAGATTTCAAAATCATTTACATTTGCACTCCACTTTATATGCAGACAAGAAACCACATGGTCCTAAATGTGTGTATATATATATAGTATATATATATATACAAATCACCGTCCCGCGTTAATGCTATAAATTTCAAGATTTTTTGCACATGCACCACAAGATTTTGTTTATCGACCTGCAATTGTAAAGACAAATATTCAACTGTCAACATCGATAAATCCTTATTCAGGATATCTTCCACCGACATTTGCACTTTTTTTTCCCCTATCTTTTATCTCTCTAGAGTCTAGATCCATTGTTCAAATGCAGGCGGGCTGATATTTATCAGAGAGATGCAACGTCAAAGAATATCATTTCCTTTTACTCACCACAAGTGGGGGGAAAAAAGGAATTTAGTTTTGTTTGGACTTGGATAGACATGATTACATGAATACTCAGACCCACACATATCTCCCATAAACAGAAGTTCAAAATATTACACCTCTAGTAAACCAGTATACGCAAGTACTTATTGGTAACCGAGAACGATATTATACAAGTTTGCTTTTTGGATATCTAATATGAACATAAACTCGGGTCATCAAGATACATTTGCCCGACTCCTATGAGTATAGAACTCATTATATGCATAAGTAGCAATCATGTCTTGGGCAAACAGCAAGCCAAAAAAGAAAAGACCTAAGTCGATGCCTAAAACATCTTGTCAAGCTCTAAAGTATGATGGAAGCAAGATAGGTAAACGAACTTAGTACCATATCCATCTATCTATCCCACCAACATTTTTGGCTCAATCTGCAAGGAACTATGCCATAGACCGCTCGATCGTAATTATGCAGTCCAAGAGCCAAGGTAGCCCTGCTTCAAGATCCCTTCTACAAATGTTCTGACATGTAATCTTCCCCTTCCAGATAGAACCAATAAGTTTTGCAACTTGCACAAAGAAGTAGAGTTCTTTAGTTGTGACCCATGAAGGACACAAGCAAGTTCAAATCTTTAAACAATATCAAATACCAGTAAACGAAAATCTTGATTTAATATTATTGTCAGCAGTATGAATCCAAGTAGTTTTCCTGCTAGGGGTTGCCTCTTTTTTGGAATCGAAGGACCCATAATTTACATGGGCCCTTTCGACTCACAGTTCCTAAAAAAACTCATATTTTCCAGCCACACTTTTTGCTCAAACTTGTAAGTTGAAAACCAACCCAAAGAGCATGGCTAATCCAGGTACCACTCTTCATGATGCAACAGAAAAGACAAAGTACTCTGCTTGTCCTGCTGGGACTCATAGTGGCCAGGTTTCCGCTAAGATAACTGTCCCTATAGTAAAAACTAAAGACTGCACACAAAAGGTTCTTAATTTTATAAGCAATGTCAAACTAAACCTAAACGGCTAACTTGCCTAATTTCCTTACTCAACACTTAAGGCTGGGGTCAGTACACCCACAATAAGTACTGTGATATTTTATCACAAAAACAGATTGTCAACAGTAAAGAATGAGTGAAATTATCAAGAAAAATTATCTACAAATTGTACAGGACAACTGTATGAATGTCAGTAGCTCTAGGTAGTAGTAGGTCTGCACTTCTAATGGGGCTGGCTTGATATCATCAACAAGAAAAGCAATCACCTACCATTTAACTAAAGTATAAATACCAATGATACATTAATCAGCACATCAAAAATACCAAAGAAGCCATGAATTTTTCTTGCACTTCCCAGCAATGAGAAGAAGGAACGGAAACAGAGATGTTTGAAAGCACAGCAATGTGGTCTCAACTGAAATATGTCAGTGTAATTGAAGCATTGAACTAAAGGAGCAAAACACAACCCCAGCCACAAGGGCACGAAAAAGTAATGGCCAACCAAAACCCAAAATGGGTGATAGGAATAGGACCAGCCTAGGCTTCTTAATAATGGTCTGTGGTCCATCTAAATATGAGGTTAAAAATTTCTCCACATATTTGAAGCAAAACGCAAAGCAGGGGACGGAAAAATCACCGAAGCTATGAGATTCAATGCATATGCATCTGACAAATTTGTCCATGCTCAACCAAGCTTATGTGAACAGAGATATATAGGCCCCATCAAACTGGCCAAAAGGACGATTGCAATTGATCATGGCCAATATTCAAGATAAGTATCCTATAACAAGGGAGAAACCCCCCAAAAAAGGACCCAACCGTCAATAGAGCTATAGTTTGGTAATTTAAGATGCACCCTGCAGTAGAAAGTTCTATTTCATGTGGTTATTCACAAACTAAGTGAGCAAGAGCAAGTCCCCCGATTGAAATAACTTATTTGAAGTTGCTCACAAATTTCAATAATCCCGCCCTACATTAGTGCTAATTCTACTCAATCTGCAATCATATTTTATCATTTTAAAACTAACTTTCTTTTCATCATGACAAACTTCATAAATCAGACCAGGCACACTTTTCGGAGGACATTGTTTCTATGACTGGAAACTTGTAGCACCTCCTTTATAGTCAGCAAAAAGATCAATATTTTGCAAATGGGAAACATAAAGACATACAGTACCATTTCCTTACAGTGTGATCCCACACATTTGACACATCACTAATATCCATCCCTGATATTCTTGACTTTCAAGAAATTCCTAAAAAATAACAAGCAACTTATTATCTAAAAGATGAATGCAAGAAAGAAAAAAACTGTTGGAAAGAAAATGAAAAACATATAGTTCAGCACCTTCAAGAACATGAGCAACATAACCTCAAATCCAGTTATGAACACAAAGTATTCACTCCCTGTGCAATGTTGGGGGAATGTATGAACATTGGGTGCTAACAAGAGAAGGAGGATAAGCAATTCCAATTTTAATACAAATTCCACAACGTGTCCGCCTTCTGCATAAAGAGTGGGAAAGCTCGCAAAGCAACACTTCTTGTATGGCAGAAACTAACTCAACAATTTTACCGTCTCATTCTTTATCTGATTCTCCAGCTGATATTGATGGTTGTATATGTACCATAAACAAACTTCCACTTAAAAATCAAATGAAGAAAGAGTTTCTTTAGACTGAGGTAGTCCAAAACATGGCATCAGTGATACTCAAGCTTTATTCTTGGACTGCACATGCATACAACCTCGGAAATCCTTCTTTAGTCTTTTTTCATCCCTATCTACATGGAGTTGTAATGAATCAAAGTTCGATTATTGGAGAGGTATCACTACAACAACACAAACAATTGCACACACAAATAGAGACCGAAAAGGTAAGCAGGAGTAACTTTAGCTTGATCATATTTTCCTCCTTCTTGACATACCTTTCCTCATTCTTCTTACACATATTCAGATGATTTAGTCTTCAAACTTATTACCTCTTTTATGCCATAGACAACAAGCTGTTACAGCTACACAAGGTATGGTTTTGTAAAATATAACCCAGAACATGTATCCCCAACAAAGTAATATAAATTCACACTGCCATAAACATTGTGCATAAATTATATCTGTCTGATGAGCTACAATAGGAAGAAATACAAGATAAGAATGTTAATTCGTTCTTGAATACAGTGTGCGAGAAGATCTTTTAAGATACAGGGCATAAATATACCAGCAATGCCTAAAATTCCAGGCATCCCATGAACTCTCACAAGCGCTCGAAAACAACATCTAGGATCGAAATCGAAGTAATCATAAATTTCAAAAATTCATTCAGTAAAAAAATAAAAACAGCAAGAGTAGAAAGAGAAACAATTCACTCACAGAGTGAGACTGGTAGACGAACGAGGAGAGATCAAGCGAGAAACGAGTTGAGACGCATGCGTACCTGCAAATTAAGGAACGGTCAGATGGCGCCTTGGCCAACCAGTGTGCGTGAATCAGATGGATGGCAATCATGTCCATGGATCATGTATGTATGTAGGAGATGGGACTCGCTTGGAAGCCTTTTTCTTTTCGGTATCAGAAAAATAGCAAAACCAATTTAAACTTAGGCCCAACTTTATTGAGGAAAATTAAGGCTCAGATACCTTTAAGAAAATTATTTATAATTTAGGGACTATTAAAAATATATTAAGCTCTTATAAAAATAGGAGGGTAATATATTATTAGGATAATCATTATCCACCTCTCTGTATAAGTAATTATTACTCCTAAAAAATGGAAAAAATTATCTAAAAAAATTTCTCGGATAAATAATATGCATGTCTATCAAATATGAAAAATTTGTTTATCCATATATTTTTAATTACTCTTATAATTATTATATCCCTATCAAACACGCCATGATAAAAAACCAACACTGCTTGGCCGAACGCGTGTTCAAAATTTTAATTTATTTTTTTTATGTGGTTTGGACTATTTGCACTTAATAGATTTCCCAGCGACATCCATTAATGTGTTAAAAAAATCATAATCTAATACACCTCAACGAGGCAACGTCTCTTCGGTTCCCTCCCCTCTCCCTCATTTTCTCTTATCTCCTTTGCTTTTCTCTGGTTTTTCAAAATCAATTCATGGGCAACAACGATGACTTCAAGCATGATTCAGAATACAGGGACTTCACTGATGAACATATGTCAATAATTCGTGATTGACCCTTGTAAGGCATACTTTTTTTGCTGCATACATTGATCAGTGTCTCCACCTTGGTGACATAACCACCAATAGAGTGGAGGGAAGTCATGCTAAGCAGAAGAAATATCTTACAAGTTTAGTAGGTGGTTTTCTACAAAGCTTCACTAGAATTGACTTGTTTCTTTAGGGTCAAATGATTCATATTAAAGCATCATTTGAGTAGAGTTTAACTAGGGCTTTTATCAGAAATCAATTGTTCATATCTGGAAGCAATTGTTCATCTCCTCTTTCTCTCAACATCCCAAAGATGATGTGACTATAGACATAGAAATGGACATTCTTAGAAGAACATTTGCAGCAACCCAAAAAAATAGAGCTAAAGAGGTAGCTGCAGTTGTTAGGGCAATCCAACACATTTATTTTGAAGCCAAAATAGAAGGGGAATTTAAGAGAGGAAAAAAAGGCCAAAGAAGTTTCAAAGTAGAGGAAAAATCAACCAAGAGATAGCCTAGTGCATTTGAGCATGCATTGGATAGTCATGTGTTTGATGAGGTCCCAACTTTAAGCTCTCAATCTCAACTCAGAGTGTTGAGCAGGAACCTATGCCTCAGAGTGTTGAGGTTAAGGAGGAACCTATGCCACTGCCAAAAAAGAAACCATTTCAAGCACCTAAGTCACCACCAAAGTTGAGAGTGCATAGGATAGGGGGCAAAAATGGCAAAATGAGTGACACAATTACACTGCGTTTCACCATGACTTGGAGGGGCTTCTCTATGATAATTGTGATTCATTAAAATGCGTTGCCTAGATTGTATTAACAATGTCTTAGTAAATGATTGTGCTGTGCAGGTAGATCTAAGTTGTGGCTGGACTCATCTTCACAGGATAAAGACCTATAGTTCATCCTTCTTTAAAATGTTCAGTCATTTCTAAACTTTGCAAGAGGGGGGACTTAAAATGTCGGGACAAGTTTTTGATTTCAATTCTAATGATCTTATGATCGGATCATGTCTTCACCTGGTCTTTGATCGTTGCCAACTGGGTTTCTCAAGAAACAAACTAGTGTTCGGAGTGCTTACTGGTTAATTTGCAAAAAATGGGTGAGGGGTATTATCAACCAGCCTTAATTTTTCGTCCATGGCTAAAAGTATTGATGCATTCAACTTGTTTACCTTCTCTCCCTATTTTTGATTTTTGGTGGAGTAACTTGGATATTATTTCTCATGCACTAGCTGGTCTTTGAGTGTATTGTGTTCCATGAATGGAAGTTAGCGGCTTAATTTCACCGGTGGTGTTAGTCATCCCAAAACAAAACATCACAAATTCTTCATAATCCTATGTGCCAGCATATAAACCACAGGATTTGGAGGCAAATTCAGGATTCAAAATTCAAATTCATGGACAATATCTCTATTAATACACTTTTGAATTTTTTTGTTGGGATATTTAACATTTTTATAATTTCACGAATTTGCTTAGAATTAGGGACTCTATTTTGTTTTGATTTGGTGTTTCATTGAATATCTTAATGCAACTCTCAGACAGCTGAAGAACATATACTCATACATCTCTGAACTTGACTATACAGCAGCAGGGAAGGGTTGATTTGGGCGACGTTTGCAATGTCATTGGGCTTACGTCTCTGTTTATACCGGATCTCCTACTCATATTAAGGTGATTGCAAGAGCAAAAATTTGTTGGGTCATTGAAATCACAAATTGAGTTTCACCTTTATTACTCAAAAAATCAAGTTACATTATCGCCGATATTAGCAAAACAGTTTCTCAATACACTCACATCAATAAAATATAAATCTCTATACATTTTTTTATTTTTATTAACAAAACATTTACTGTTTTATTTATTCATTCACTTTTCAATAAAATTATATCAAAATTAATATTAGCGCTCACACTTTTTTAAAAAAAATTAATTAAGTTACATACCCATTCACATTATCAAGACACATTTCACAATATAGCCACGTCAATAAAAATTTACATTCTACATTATTCATTATCCTTAAAAATATATCAATAAAAACACATATTCTACATTATTCATTCTCCCTAATTATATATCATTGCAATCACTCTTAGCCAAACGGGCTTCCCATGGCACCTTGAAGTGATGAATATGTATCCCAACTAGGTGGAAGTAAAAATTTGAATATGCTATTAAAGGGATTGGTTTGGGTACGAAATACAAGTAGTCGCCAGTACTAGGTGGCAAAGATCAGCAGCACCAGACAGCCGTGCGTTCTTCGCATCAAAAATTTAACACATTTCAACCCCAGTTTCTGTGGACAAATCTCTGGTGCGATGTGGGTTGTAGCATGGGTTGATGCGATTTTCATGATCTCGTGGACTATAGCATGGCATGGGGTCATTTTCCACGTTTTCGTCTCGGGTATGCCTTGGTGTGATTTTCATGGTTTCATGGGATATAGCATGGCGTGCTGCAGTTTTCGATATTGTTTAAATCCTAAAATAAATAGGAAGTACATGTCACCACAAACCAGTGATACAAAATGTCAGAGAGAGGTTGATTGAGAGGCCTCCAGTACATTTTTTTTTTTGATAAGCCGCAAATATATTCAAGAAACAAAGAACAAAAACAATATAGAAGGGCATCATAGAGATGGCCTAAAAATCAAACTCAAGGGACATGCCCCTAAAGCATCAAAATTCTCTATAATGATATTAAGAGCTAAGTAGATTAAAAACAATCCCAAATCAAATTTAATTGATATTAAGAGGATTGAAGCAAAAGAAAAACTTAAAAGTAAGAGCAAATAAATAGCTGGATTCTTATGATGATGTTTAGTGCAATATGAACGGTAGTAAGAAGTCCCATCTGCTATCACCTGGTTTTCTGAATTATCAGAAAAAAAATAAATTCAAAGAGCTACAGCAAGGACTGCTAAAAGGCTTCAGCAGATTGCAGCTCCATGTTTGGTATGTTACCTCTATATTGCATGGTCAACCTTGCATGGAAATCCTGGCAATAATTAAACTTGAACCACACTCATCCTTTCACTGCATAGAGTATCTACCACAGTTCCTGATATTGCAGTATTGCAAAAACCAGCACCCATCTTCCTCATTTCTTTTTGTTTTTCAATACTCAGACCAGGCTCTACTATTTTGACAATGTCAAAGCATCCAGCCTCTACTATTTTGACAAATGGCAAAGCATCATTTCATTTTCCTTTCAGCTCCATTTCCTTTTTGTCCTTCCTAAATTGTTGGAAGACTTGAAAAAAGATTTTTTTTTTTTAAACCATAACTGATTGTGCCCATTCCTTCAAAAGTAGAACCAAAAGGTCATGCTTGCCAGGTGGAAGAATGCTAACATCCAATAGTGGAGAAAAAGAGCCAAAACGGCAATAGGACAGCAGGAAAAGAAAGAGGAGAAGGGAAAGAAAAAGGCAAGAAAGGCCGCAGCAAGATGGAAGAAAGCCAAAGGAAAGCAAAAGAAGGAAAGGAGAAAAGGGAAGCAGAAAAGAGGGGAAAAAGGAAACAGATGAGAAAAACTTACACTCAAGATAGCACCGGCAAGCCATGAGGAGGAGAAGGAGGAGCAGAATGAGAAGAAGAAAAAGAAGAAGAAGAAGAAGAAGAGATAAGGGAATGAGAAGATAAAAAGAAAACAAAACAGAACAAACTTTCAACGAAAATAGGATACAAATCAACAAGAAAAATTGAAGATCCATACACTCCATCAACTGGGGAATGCATCATACCAAAACTCAG
This sequence comes from Euonymus europaeus, assembly GCA_963580455.1. Classification (NCBI taxonomy): domain Eukaryota; kingdom Viridiplantae; phylum Streptophyta; class Magnoliopsida; order Celastrales; family Celastraceae; genus Euonymus; species Euonymus europaeus. The sequence goes on from OY756964.1 coordinate 4,877,309, forward strand.
ACCACACACACACCACTCACAATGCCCTTCAAGGAGCCCCAGAAGACCAATATAAACACACCCAAATACGCGAACAAGAGAATAAGGCTAAACAGGCAGAAGGCCAAGAATAGCCATGTGCAAAAAAAAAAAAAAAATGAAGGAGTCAGTTCCTCCCTTTTAGAATCTACCTACTCTCATCAGAATCCACACACCATGATTCACCCATCTATCGGGGATGCATCCCAAAACTGGTCAGAACACACACACACACACCCGACACAGTGCCCTTCAAAGAGTCCCAAGAAGAAAACAAAAAATAAAAAACACACACATACGAAAATAGATAAAGATGTCAAAATCCACGAAGGGTCATGAAAAAAAAAGCTGAAAAAGGCAGCTCATCACCACAATAATACCACCACCCGCATCAGATAAGAAGCCCTAGAGATCCATACACACCCATAATTGAAGACCACACACATACACCCTTTTTCACAACTGTAGCAGGAGGCCGTACCCACCCACACACCAAAACAGCCTCTCTACCTTACTTATACACTCAAGACCACCTTCACATGGTAACACCACAAAAATTACCCAATCATTTAAACAAAAAAAAGAAAACTCAATCATGCACCTGATAGGAGACTAGGACAACATTAGCTGATTTTTATCTCCCACTATAACCCCAAAAACTAAGTAGCAGAGGGCCACAATACCCACACTCTATAGCAGCAATAGGCAACACCCACCGACAATAGGAAAGAAAAACCAAAAACAAACAAAGTACACAGAGAAGAAGAGACATGAGAAACTTGGCAATGAAGACAACCAAGATAGAAGAAAAAGGAAGAAAACAATACAATAAAACTGGACAGAGGGAAAGGGGATAGAAATGATAGAGGACCAAAGATAGAAATAGGCAGCAATAGAGATTAAGAGAAAAATAAAAGGACACCAAAACAGCCCAAAAACAAATGAAGAGAAGAGACATGAGATACCTGGCATGGGAGATAGCTTAGATAGCAGAGAAAAGAAGAATACACCAAATAAAACTGGACCCAGGGACTACGAAACTAAATAAGAACTCCAGAGTACCTTAGATCATTCAAAAAAACCTATATAAAGATAGAAATCAGGGATATATACAATAGCATGAAGCATATGGATACTATTAGAAGGGAGGTGGACCTAACACAGGGAAGGAGATTCCTAAGTGGAGAGAGACCTTTCTATTGGAATATACATTTCAAAACCATACAATGAGATCTTCTGTGCTATCAACCACCTTCTTTGCAAGTTGATCCGCTACGTCATTCCTCTGCCTTGATATATGGACTATTTCCCAAGATTTTATTTTAACTTTGGCCTCCTCCAAACCATTGCTGACTTGGTTTAACCTCCATGGTACCAGCTCGTTGTTCATTGCCCATGTGAATGCACTTTTTGAGTCAATTTCCACAATAAAATGTCTGACTAGAGAGAATGATGATTGAGCAGCTAGCTCCATTGCCTTCAGTATTGCCTTGAATTCTGCTTCGTTTGACTCACAAACCCCAATACTGCATGAGAATATACATAGAATAACACCATGTTCATCTCTCAAAACACCACCAATACCTGCTGGTCCTGGCTTCCCCAACGTTGACCCGTCAACATTCCATTTTAATTGACTTACCAACGGAGGTATCCATGACAATGGAGGCCTCCAGTACATTATCCTTCAAACTGCTCAGAATTATCATTACAGTATCATGCCAATTTTTATTTCAAAAGTTGAGGATGATTACATGAACATAAGAAAGTCAACAAAAATTCACTGTGTTCGTTTTTCCAATTCATTTTTATCTAGAATCATACTTTATCAACTCTTACCAAGTCATTTTTACTTGCATACTTCAAATTATGCCCTTTTAGATATCATGTTCCGCACAATTTATCCTCAATTGATACTTCTCCTACATAAAATCTAATAATCTCAAAAAAGAAGAAAAAAAAAACTTGTGTGACCATTACACTAACATCAAATAAAAAATTTATATTTTTACTACTATCAAATTTTAGATATGTTCTACTGGGCTACTTGCCCAACACTCCTAACATTATTGCAATTTGCAGATTGTACGTATAGTTGACCTATATATATGCTTTAATAAAAGAAAATATCAATCGCATAAAACTCCAGATGCACTATTAATAGACAACATATATGTAATATATGCCTGAATGGCCGTCAAAAATTTCGAAGCTCATCTTTGCTCCTTTGTTCTAATTATTTCAGAAATTTTTACAACTGAAAATTTTGGAAAATGACTTCAGTTCACTTTACATTTTTCTTCTTTATAATTTAGGAGTCTTCTCAGAAGCAGCAAAAAATTTCCCACAATAAAGCCACTCCAATATTACTTCATCTGGGTATGTGGATCACCCGGTCCTACATGGGTTAGTGCCTAATAAAGCAAGCAGCTTGAAATGTTATCGGCCTCCTATGGAGCAGCTCACATTGTGTTGCCACCGGAAGAATCCTCCCCATTAGACGAGTAGGGTGTGCATTCTTGTGGGTTCTCATCTTGGTTGCTTCGAGCTTTCCCAAGTCTTGTTCGAACATTAACCCCCATCGGGAAGGGCACCTGAAGATGTAAGGGTGTGGGGGGGAGTGGTTAGTATTTAGTGTAGAAACTATCTGAAGACAGCAGAATTCTCTTTTTGTACCTCCAGCTTGCATCCATTTTCTATCACGAGTTCGAAAATTAACTTCACCACATTTACAGAGGAAGCTGGACTGGGTGGTTTCTTCGAGCAAATGCCGTATAAATGTTACGTAAAGAAGTGTGAGCGCAATCGAACATACCTGGTCACCCGCATTTGGGCCATCAGTATCGAACAGGATTGGTCTGCAACGTTTATCCTCATTCATCAAGCTTGAGTTCTGGAAATGTGCGACGAGAGCAGCTTTCCCTTGAATACGAGCATATGCGAGTGTTGCCACCTTTTCACTGTTGAACTTCTCCCATTTCTTTCCATCGAATGCCTAATATGAATATAATTTCCTACTTTCAGATTTAGTCTGGGTACATATTGTTTATTAACAAAATAGCTAAGACAAAGCAAAACCTGATAAAATGGAACAATTAAGCTGGGATCAGTCATGTTGATGAACGCATAACCCACGTTGCATTTGTTCTGCACCAAGCTTGAAGGTTAAGTTGTGCGTATAAAGCAAAAGTGCAAATCAAACAGAGTTGTTATTTTTTTCCCCAAAAAGAAAAACTAAAATAAAAGAAGTATGTTTCTCCCCTGCAACCCCACTCGCACTGCATGGACATTACAAGGGCATAGGCACTTGCCTTAAAATCAATCGGTAGATAAATGAAATCGTACGTTCCTCGATGGCATTCATCAATTGCCGCCAGAAGCATCTTCGAAGTATACCTGCAATTTGTCATATTAACTTGCAAATCATGAGGTGCCAAGAAGACTAACAAAGAGATTCGGTCAATGAATACAAAATTCATTCCACTTTAAAATTGTAAAGTTAGATAATGAAAATGTTAAAATAAGATAGAATTATGAAAATTGACTAATCTAAAACTCCTCATTAGCACATTGGGATAGTCCAAGGGTGGCATAATTCATAGCATAAAATTTCCTAGATCTAATTCAATTGACATTTCTGAGTATCATATCAAGCGAGATTTTGTATTGGAATTGAGAACAGCAAATAAATAATAACCCCCACCAACCTCATGCCAGTTGAACAACTTAATGTTATGGGTCGCACAAGAACCTCTGGCAATATATAGTTATAAACAGTGAAATACGTAAAAGAAGAGGTTTAAATGGAAATAGAAAGAACAGCAAACTATAAGAACTTGCTACAGTTATGATATCAGATTATGAGCCCCCGGACTGAGTTTGTACTAGGAGAGATTGAGCTAATGTAGATGATAAGAGTCCAAGTGATACAGCACCAGAGTATGAGCAGCCAAGCATGCACTTGGCATGTGCATGTGAGATCCCCTCTTCTAGATAAGCATAACAAAATCTGTATCTGTAATATTTATCGTGGACTAGGAGAATCATGGGCAATATTCTCGTGAATACCTGAGGTTAGGCTTATTCTAGTTTAGTCCAACCAATTTGTCTTATCAATAGTCAATACTGGCATGTCGAAACTGCCAATCATTTAGTGTGCCGCACATGTACTATGTAAATGCGCTTCAAAAAATACTACTAATACTAAAGCAATAGCATTAGAGCAACACAAAATTAGGACACAATTTTATCAGGATAATCAAAAAAATGAAGATGGGTATTACATACTTGTTAGGTATGTTCTTTATCATAAGAGTTGTTCGCCTGTCCTCCCCTCGCAATATTCGATCAATATCAAGTCCATACTGTTTCTTGTCAACCTGGTTAATGCTGCCCTCATTTCTACTGCTTCTCACACGATCATTAGGAGAATCAAATGAACTCATCATGGGCATCATTGGGCCTCTGCCAGGGAACATTGCACTCCTTTGATAATGGGGTTGGACTCCTACTACTTTAGGAGGAACTGGGAGATCCATGAAATTGCCACCAATGCGAGGAAAGACGTTAGGAGAGATAAATTCCATTGGATGCACCGAATTGTTAGAAACTTTCTTGTTCCCCAGAGAACCTGGATGAAAGCCAGGAGCTTCAGGAGACTCCATTGCATAGGCATGCTGCCTGTCCCAGATAGGATTGACAGTTGGCGCCGACCCCACACGCTGGTTATTCATGGGTATAGTGTTCAGCATATGGGATGGTACTCTAAGATGTCCATGCATCTGTGGTGGGGTATGACCCGTAAAAACTCCATTGACAAATGATGGTGAGTTAGGCCATATCATGCCTGGGGTCTGGGGTTGATAGGAACTGCTCCATGTAAATGAATGTCCGGGAAGAGTACAATTCCCATGACTGACCGACCCAAAAGCTGGTAGCAATGCAAAGTTTCTTCAGATTGAATTAAGAAGAAATGTCAAATTTAAATTATTTGAACACCATTTTCTCTCAAATGAGCAAGTCCATCATACATATTTACATATCTCAATTAGCCCAGCTTTGCAAAGATTCATTTGAAGATGAAGATATATAAGCATGAAACCTTATAACCATGAGACAATAACTTTAAAGAGATCCTCCCAAATAAATCATAGCAATCAAGCGTATCAACTCAATAATGGAGTGTTTAGATACTGTTAGTCATTCCATGAACAAGAAAGCTAAAGTCTAAGATAAATTTACTCTGTGAATCAACCTTACCATTATACTCTATAACTTTTCAAACTTTTTTCTCAAAAAGAAAATCCTTTTCTTCCTGGTATTAAGGTGAACTTTCCATCAATTCTAATAAAACACCACTGTTTGTTACAAAAGTTGCAGGAGACTGAGCCGCAAAATGAAAAGACTACTGCAACTGTTGTTCCAGTGCACTTACCACCATCGTTAAGTGCAACTGAAATGGGGTAACTCCGTAACTCAACATGTGGTGGTTTCCGGTTGATGTTGGCAGCCATGTTGTCTAAATAATTACAATTAATTCTGCTATTCAAACCATCACGATACTCTGGGTCAAATGATGATGAAATCATGGTGTTCTTCAGAAATAAAACTTCACGTGATTATGCAAGGAACTAAATTAGGCAAAGGCCAGTATAGTTTCTGACAGATTCAACTCCCAACAGAGAGGGGGAACAATTAGCAACACTAGAATGGATACTGTGATTAAATGCAGATTGCAGAAGTGCAGTATGCGGTATGCCAAAAATTGTTCCATTATCCAAATGACTATACACTAACGCCCCATTTGGAAGTCAGGTCATTGAAAAATTTGAACAATATATTTGCAGTCAGTAATATCAGTTTGCTGGGTATATTATTAGCAATACCAGGTAACGCAGAGGTTGAGTTATCTGGCGAGCTATTCTGTTGCAAATAAGAGCCACGACTACCACTTTCTAATTCTGGAGGAAATTGGTGCACCAAGCTGCAGTATTTTGAAGATGCAAGGCGATATATTAGATCCAGATCCAGAGTTCCAACAGAGAGAAAAATATACCATCAGTTTAACAAGCAGAAGTTGAAAATATTGTAAGAGCAGACTGCATGAGCAAGGAAAATACCAGCTTCTCGAACCACCAGGATGGCCTGGCTCAAGCGTGATCTCCTTGCAAGCAATATCAGTTTTGTTTAGAGCTCGAAGAGCAGTCTCTGCAGCTCTAATATCATAGAATTCAACAAATTTGTGATGAAGCCTGTTGGGGACTTCACGGATCTGCAATGCACAAAAAAGTATGGCTCAACCTTTTTCTCATGGACAATTAAAACAGAAAAAATAGCAAACCTCTAACCTCTTTCACTTCTCCGTAGGCCCTAAATATCTGGACAAGGTCAACATTTGATACAGAAGTATCGAGGTTAAATATTAAGAGGGTTCCTTGATTTATGTTCTCCTCAGATGGGTTGTTCTGATAAAAAGAAAACCAGCAAGCAAAAGGTCATCGACAAATTTATGCACATACACCAAAATAGAACAAAACGAGCAAGAAAACAATTATCTAACAAGAATGCTGCACTGAAGTGATGAGTCAATGATAAATTAACAAAATAATACGTAATGCAACAAGAAGAAAGGAAGAAGCTTACCTTTGGGATTGAGTAATGAATGTCAAGTTTCCTATGCTTCAATGGTTTGCTCTGGAGTGCTGTCACGGCATTTATAGCAGCTCTAATATCATAATAGGAGATCGTCACAAAACCACGATGTTTGCAGGCTGTATAAAGAGTATGTATATCTCCAAATTGCTGCACAATTCAACATAACGAAAACCATAACAGCAAGGTAAAAAATAAATAAATAAATAAAACAACTAAAATACAACCTCTACATACCTCGAAAAGGACCCTTAACTCAGAATCATCAACAGTGCTAGTTATGTTTCTCACGAATATTGTTCTTGAAGGTAGTTCAACATAAGGGTGTACTCCAGCTACTGAGCTATTATATAACCCCCGCTGACCACAAGAGAAATGTTCAGGGTATTCAAAATCTTTTCCCATCATAATCTCATCGTCTCCCAAATCCATCCCTCCAACACTGCTAAAGACGTCTAGCTCGGGATCTTCTCCAGCATTACATTTGATGACGTGAAGCCTTTCAATTAACCCAGAAAACAAGTCATCGTCATTGGGGAGAAGGTCTCCTATGGTTAGAGCCTCCATTTCTTCAAGGGATTCAAAAGGATCCTCTCTCTCAGGATGGGAGGCAACAGTATCAACAGAATGGCCATACGAGACATTGTTTGAAGATAATCTCACTGCACCAAGAGCACCAATATGAATAAACAAGATGACGTCTGTGCATTTGAAGACTGTCTTACTTAATGTAGACCAGCGATCTTTGTGCGTGGCAATTATTTATACTTGAGTAAGCTATAATAATACAAAGAATGCAACATTAAGTATAGCAGTACTAATGAAGGGTAAAACTCACGCTTCCTACTAAATAACTCTGATAATGAGCTTGAGAAAATACTATTCTCAGACTCAGCATTCATCGTGTTATTTTTGTCCCCTTCCAAAAAGTAAGATGTTTTTGGCATTTTCATGATGGATCGTGTCCCTGCATCAGTGTCCCCTGGACTCAAGAAATGCAAAGAACGACTTGCTGCCCTCTCCGCTCCCACTGCAAGCCTATCTAAGCTATGATTCACAGCCTGGTTTTGCATTAGGAACTCAGGATGTTCCATGGACTTCAGTGGCCGACACTCCATGGGTAAATGTTTCTCATACAGTGATGAAGCAACTGGAGTCCCACCTCCTGTCGATAACATCAAATCAATCTTAGAGCATCTCCAATGCTACAGCACTCCAAATTTTCCAGTGTGGTCCCACTTCTATTACAACAAAACACGATTTCCAATGCAATCATATCAACAAAACACATATTTCAATACAATTTTTTTCACTTTTCATTTACAAACACTCCAAATTTTAAGTTTCAACACCATTTCTCTCATACTTTTCTACCACTTTTCACTTTTTTCTATCATTCTACACATATTCCAATACAATTTTTTCAAATTACTCTCTCTATACACTCCAAAATTTCCAGCACTCCAAAATTTGTTACCATTGCACTTGCTCTTACTAAACAACAATAAAACCATTGTGGACTTGCCGTAAAAACTACTGGTTAGTAAACAAATACTTGGACAAAATGCAATGCTGCCAACTCAAGATGGCTAAATTATTAAATTTGAGATCCAAAAATACTAGTGGAGGTATATATAACTTTTTTATCAGATGAAAGTTGACAAAGAAAAAGAATTTTAATAATTATGGCTAAATCCCATTCTGAAGTTAGAGACAGTAGTAACAAGAAAGTGGTTAAAACTCTCTCAATTATGTTACATAAAAACCATATAGCGACTGAGAGATCCATAGAGGTAGCATCTGGTTCCAATACTTCACTTAGTAATCGCTTGCAAAAAGAGAGAGATTTGAATCTTCCAGGCTCAGCAAAGGAAACTTGCCCTGTGCATCTTTGGTACTAAAAACTATTAGTGTCCTATGTCTTTGAAAGCTGCTCTGTATTGTGTTATTCAGGAAAAAATTATAATTTGCTTAACAAGTTCCATGAGATGACCAAAGAATCCCCACTAGTAGAATGCAGCCACCAAGGAAGCAATTATTGGAAATACAGCTGGCTGCTGTAAAGACTAGGTTTGAACCGGCTAAATATTGTGCAAATCGACGAATACACAATCAAGCTCTTCAAGCACCATCCACTTCAAACTGCCTTGTGACAACATACAAACTGGATCACTCTAATCATCATTGGACTGATTGTTCTAAAGAACACAGGTGCCCAGGATCCATTTATAGGGTCCTACAGGCAAAAAAGGCGACAGTTTTCTCCTCAAAGAAGGGTTTTTTTTTCATTTTTTATGAAGTAGACCAAAATTCTGGCTTGGTAGATGGTTCGATGGAACAAACTTACAAGAAAAGATAAAATAATACTTCTCACCTCTCAATTTTCACAGTTACATGACTAACGCTTCTCTGAGCATATCTTCACTCTTACCCGATAGGTAAATCTCAGTTTTGAATGCAAGTTTGGGGACTCAAACACAAGGATTGAGTGAGGAGAGGTCCATTTCCACCACAAGGCACTCAGCTAAGGAAAGCTAAGGGCTAGCCTTGATACTTATAAACCATCACACATGTACCAAGAAGGAAACCTTTGAACACATCATCGCACAGTGTATTTTCGCTAGATTATGTTACTTAATACTTTACAAGATTATATAATCTTCACTAACCAAAGTGACAGTAAACAACACTAAAAGACATGGCGATTGAAGACAATTGAAAAACTGTCAAATGATTCCGCACACGAATGTTTTCATGCAAAACATAGTCATGTTACGTGGAAACCTAGAAAAGAGCCACCTTATTTGTAAGGGACGAATTTCTTAATCAGCGGATACAATCATAAATGGTAACTTAATTCCTCAAACATGGTATGACTGTATGAGTTTGCCAAAAAAAAAAAGGCGAACATTATACGCAAACAAAACAAGAGTTCCAAACACCTTGAGGAGCCAAATCCATGCAAGTATATACCATTAATGTACCAGAGCATCAGAATCATAAATGGTAACTTATGCGCTCGAGGAGGAACCAAATGAATCCAAGTAAGTTTATGCCATTAATGTACCAGATCATCAGATCTACAAATGATTTGAGATACTGACCGACGTGATTGAGCATGCTGCCAGACTTCCAAAATCCAACCTGCCTCTGCCACATATACAGCGCTGAACATGAGACATTTGAAACAAACATAACATAGCTACATAAAAGAACAAGGAACTTTAACGTCTCAAATCCTCTTTTAAGTGCAGAACCAACACACAAGTTCTTAAACACACAAAAAATTCCTCCAACCCCATGATATATCTTATACAACAAAAGAAAAACTGCATAATAAAGTTTCAAGTACCTCACGGGGATAGCGAACATCCTCTGAGAAAAATGATGATGGAGATAAACCCTGTAGCTCCATTTTGGATGGCATGATTGATAAATCCTAGAATTTACGGACCACAAAAATAAATGTTCAGAACAGTTTCATCTATGGCGCTTCACAACTGCACTCTAAGCAATCTAAGCTCCACCTCCAGCAAAGAAGCTCTGCAAGGAAAATTCCATAAAAACAATCCAATAACTTAAGAGAGATAAAAAAAAATCATGGAACCTGATCAAGACTAAATCACAGGATAAATTACACGGTCAAATAAAATGATTACAAATAAAATAAAATCTAGTACTTAATTGGCTCAAGATCTCGATCTTTAAAGCCTAAAATGAAATGTAATTATCATATCTGATATAATTACAACAATTAGCAAGATTGAGAAAACTTTTAATGAAAGCCACTCACGCAAAAGTGAAACAGAGTTTTCAAAAATTCAGGGACCGATGGCACAGTCCAGCACGCAAACATCTCAAATTAAACATGAAGACAAAGCATGCACGAAACTTTGGATCGAAGGATCAAAACACAAAAGGCACCTCAAAAAACACATAATGCAGGAACAATTATGCAAGTGTGAAACAGACCTCACTCCTCAGAATCCGGTAGATGGAACACAATTCCGAGGGAAGAGAGAGAGGTAGAGAGCGGATATTTAAGCGGAGGTGGAGGGAGACAGAGAAATCGAATAAATTATGGCATAAGGCAAGGGAGGGAAATTGAACGGAGAAAGGATCATCTAGGCATCTGTGCCGTGTAAGATCCTCCAAAGCTTCATCTGATTCCTTTTTTTTCCCTGCATTGCACGTTAACCACGTTACTTCTCCACCTTTTATCTCTCTTAAAAAATTCTCACACCACGTTTTCTACCGAATTCTTTTAAGTTACATCGGCTTCTATGGAGTCTCAGGCGACGCAGACCCTCCGGCGAGTTCCCGAGCTCTCGCCAGAGAGAGAGGGTGAGAGAGAAAGAGAGAGATTGGGATGTGGTTTCAACGGAGAAAATGACAAAAGAAAGAAAAAGACGGGGCTCTTACAAAAAACCAGATGGGTCTCCTACAAAAGCGAGACTGATGAGGTGGACAACCCGTTAAACTGCTTAACGACGTTAGTCGTAAATCCGTTGAGTGGTCTTGTAAAAGGCAAAGCAAAGTCTTTAATATATTATAGGGATAAGTATCAAAAAAGCCCCCGAACTTTGCGTTTTGGGTCATTTTGGCCCCTAAATTTTTTTTCGGGCCAAAATGACCCCTCAACTTACAAGAATGGGTCACGTTAGCCCCTCGAGCCAATTTCCGTTAAATATTGCTGACGTGGCCGTTAGTTTGATGACGTGTAATTTTTAACCATTTGAAATGGGGCAAATGAGCCCCTGTACTCTGAAAAATGGGGCAAATGAGCCCCTGTACTCTGAAAAATGGGTCAAGTAAACCCCCAAAATTATGAAAAATGGTTCAATAATAACATTTTAGTTTCTATTTTCTAATAACAACATTTTAGTTTCTATTAAAGGGTTAATAATACAGATTGTGGGAGGACTTTTGCATCTTTAAAATCGGTGTACCAAAATTGTTAAAAATAATTTTGAAAAAAACCTCATAATATATAGTATTTAACATAATTAACCATAAACCAATACATCGCAAATTATTTTGAATCTGGAGAAAGCCCACGCTAATGGGACATTTAAAAATTGTTTGGCTCTTGGGAAATCCATATTATTATTCTAAATACTATATATTATGGTTTTTTTAAAAAATTATTTTTAACAATTTTGGTGCACTGATTTTAAAGATGCAAAGATCCTCCCACGATCCTTATTAACCCTTTAATAGAAACTAAAATGTTGTTATTAGAAAATAGAAACTAAAATGTTATTATTGAACCATTTTTCATAACTTTGAGGGTTTACTTGACCCATTTTTCAGAGTACAGGGGCTCATTTGCCCCATTTTTGAGAGTACAGGGGCTCATTTGCCCCATTTCAAATGGTTAAAAATTACACGTCATCAAACTAACGGCCACGTCAGCAATATTTAACGGAAATTGGCTCGAGGGGCTAACGTGACCCATTCTTGTAAGTTGAGGGGTCATTTTGACCCGAAAAAAAGTTTAGAGGCCAAAATGACCCAAAACACAAAGTTCGGGGGCTTTTTTGATACTTATCCCTATATTATATCTATCGAGTCCTGTCCACGCTGGCACGATCTAGTTACCAGAAAGTTATTTAAATGTATTGTGAAATGACATTAATAGCCTTTGATGGCATGATTGAGTCAATGAAACGGTTATCACTTTTAGGTAAATGTCAGAGGGTTCGGTACCATTCCGGTCGCTATGGGCTTTAAAATACGTGCGGTGTTTAAATTGCTAGGCATTTTTTTTATGTTAACTGTCGGTTTCAAGAACATAAGAAACAATCTGCTGCTGCTGCGGATCATTCATGAATGTTTTCAGCGGATTCTCTACTTTACTCTTTCCATTCTGATGGTGCATCTTTCTATTTTGTTTAGGCCGTCTCAAAATTAGTATCACTTTTCTTCGTTGATGAATAAAATTAATTTTATGGGATAATACATAGCCGGTCACAAGTGATTCTAACTTTTACCAATCAGTCATAAAAAAAATTTGTATTCATATTTAGTCACATGAAAATTTTCGTATATCAAAAATACCCTTGGTACTGTCAAAAAGCTGGACATTCTAGAAAGATGCAAAATTTTCAAATTTCAAATTTTTTGTATACATTTTTTGTGGATTTTTTCTTTCTCTTATGCACTCACTTTCTCTCACTTTTTCTTTCTCTCACTTTTTCTTTCTCTCACTTTCTCTCACTAAAATCTCATATATTTCGGTCACCTTCTTACATTTTCCGGCAAAATCTCACTAGTAAGTTCCTATTTTTATAGAATCTTATCTCTCTCTCTCTCTCTCAAGATTTGTAGTTTATTTTTCAAGATTTTTCAATTTTTTTTCAAGATTTATGATTTCTTTTTCAAGATCCATGAGTTTTTTTCAAGATCCATGAGTTTATTTTTTCAAGATCTATGGTTTTTGGTATTGTATGATGATTGTGTATTTGTCCAATATTTTCATCATTTTGTAATGAAATTTGAATGGCGATACTGTTTAAAATTTCATACATGTTTCTCATCCAAAAATATCCAAACTTTCTATGATTTTTGGTATTGTATGATGATTGTGTATTTGTCCACTATTTCTCTTTATTTTGTAATGAAATTTGATTGTTGATACTGTTTAAAAATTCATACATGTTTCTCATCCAAAAAGATTTAAACTTTCATTATTTGATATTGTATGTGTTTGATATTTTATGTGTTTCATTATGTAATACTATCAATACTACTTGTGTTGTTTTCTTGCAATATTGATTTGTTTCATAATACTGTGTCCTCAGATATTGATATGATTGTTGATACTGTTAATTAGATGGATACTGATATGATTATTGATACTACGAATCAAATGTAGTATTATTGATTTTTTGATGTTTTTGTGTCTGTTGATGCTTCTGATAATGTTGATATTGATAAGTCTGAAAATGCTATTGTGATACTATTAATACTACTTGATACTATCATTATTTTTTATACTACTTATGTTGTTTTCTTACAATATTGATTTATTCTATAATACTGTGTTCTCAGATACTGATATGATTATTATATTGTTAATTAGATAGATACTGATATGATTGTTGATATTACAAATCAAATGTAGTATTATTGATTTCTTGATGTTTTTGTGACTGTTGATACTTCTGATAATGTTGATATTGATAATTCTGAAAATATTATTGCGATACTATCAATACTACTAGATACTATCGATATTGTTCATACTATTTGTATTGTTTTCTTACAATGTTGATTTATTCATACTGTGTTCTCAGGTATTGATATGATTGTTGATAATGTTAATTAGATGGATACTGATATGATTGTTGATACTACGAATCAAATGCAGTATTATTGATTTCTTGATTTTTTGTGACTGTTGATGTTTCTGATAATGTTGATATTGGCAATTCTGAAAATACTGTTGTGATATTATTAATACTACTTCATACTATTAATACTGTTTCTGCTACTTGTGTTGTTTTCTTACAATGTTGATTTGTTCTCAGATACTCATATGATTGTTGATACTGTTAATTCGATGGATACTGATATGATACTACGATACTAATATGATTGTCCACAACAAGAACTTGGATCGTAAGTCTCTGAAATACTGTGAAATCTTGATACAACTTAAATTTATTAATGAATACAACCTCATATTTTTCATTAACCTTAATTTCAGGGTTGACTGTGGATATCATGTATGTTACATCATGTCCAGGTTGGCAAAACATGAAGCAATTGAGGAGTCATTGTCTTCTGACAAAATGAGAATCTTCAAGGCAGAAATGGTGGATAAATTCATACACGACTACAAGATTGAGAATGCATAGATCTGAGAGCTCCATTTGTTGATACTGTATATACATATGTAGTTGGCACACTGCAGTTATATTATGTCTGTTAACTCTTTGTCTATTCGTTATGGACAATGTTAACTCATCTTGACCCTATTGATGCTACTGATACTGTTATTAGCAATTATATTATGTCTGTTAACTCTTTGTCTACTCGTTATGGACAACATTAACTCATCTTGACCCTACTGATGCTACTGATACTGTTGTTAGTACGTATAATGTTAATACTACTTACACTATTGACGTGACCGGAAAATATGGAAGGTGACCGGAAATTTTGAGAGTACCGGAAATTTTGAGAGAGTTCTAGAATGGTAGAGAGATGATGAGATGAGAGAGATGATGAGATGAGAGAGATGACCGGAAAATATGGAAGGCGACCGGAAATTTTGAAAGAGTACTTGAAATTTTGAGAGAGTTCTAGAATGGGAGAGAGATGATGAGATGAGAGAGATGAGGACATTCTTGGCATTTTAAAAAAATCATTTCAAAATCTTGCATTGGTAAACGAAAAAGTATGATTTATTGGTAAATAAGAAAAAAGTGTGACTTTATGAGAATGATTTATTGGTAAATAAGAAAAAAGTGTGACTTTATGAGAATTGGTGTCACAATAGATGACTTCCCCGTAAATTTCCCTAATTTTATTGATATATTCTAAAATTATTTTTTCGTCGGAGTTAAATGTTAAATTTCCACCATATCATTTTAAATAAATAAGGATAAATTTAGAATAATATACTTATTTTATGTGCTTAAATTGCGTTAAATGCATTTGTTGTTAAAAAGTAAAGACTTTCAAATGATAGTTTCGCTACAACTTTCAACGATTTCTCAAACTCCCAATGTTTTTTCTCTCAATCAACTAACGCATATCTGCGACTCTCCAAGCCGTCAACTGACTCTTATATTCTAATCAAATTGAGACGATAATGCAACTTAAAATCAAGTCCACAATCACAAATTGCTTCCAACTGAGACCCCAACCAAAGAAAACTTGACCTTTAAATTGGCTACCATTAACTACCCATTCAGCAATACACAATTGGTGAGAGAATGACCAAGATTATGAATTTCAGATTGAGGAATCATCACATTTTACAAGTTAGATCATAGATGTGTATATCGGGGAAATGTTGTGAGGAGTCGACTGTGGTACAATTTGAGAGTGAGAGAGTGCCTTGAAGTTTGACTGAGCTCGGGTGTCTTTTGTGAGAGGATAACCTTGGTTGAGAGAGTCTTCAAGTACCTAATTATATCTGGGGGTAGCAAAAAATTAAGGAATCATCACATTTTACAAGTTAGATCATAGATGTGTATATCGGGGAAATGTTGTGAGGAGTCGACTGCGGTACAATTTGAGAGTGAGAGAGTGCCTTGAAGTTTGACTGAGCTCGGGTGTCTTTTGTGAGAGGATAACCTTGGTTGAGAGAGTCTTCAAGTACCTAATTATATCTGGGGGTAGCAAAAAATTAAGTATGGGTTAAATAAGATATGATGTTTACGAGATATTTGTATGTTCGAATTTGATTTAATCATGAACAAATAAATTCAACAATAATTCAACATGGATTAACGTATAAACAACTAAACCAGACAATATTTTGTATTTGGATACAAACTCGACTTTAAATCCTGCAACTCTTTGTGATTGAACATGAATTTCAAAAATAAAACTTACGTTGAAGTTTAATTTAATACAGATCAAACATAATTTTATCATCCTTTAATTATATCATTAGTGGTAATATAAACAGAGGGAGGCGTCGATAACCAACACGAAGACATAGTGGAGTTGATAAAAATGGTGACCGTAACTGTTTTAACCGACACGTCTCACATAAAAATTAAAGAATTTCTTTAATAATAATAATAATAATGGGAATACTAGACCACCATGACTCCGTCCCCCCAATTCCGGATCCGGGGGAGTGCCTGTGCAGTAACTGCACAGGTCTTTTACCTGTTCAACGTGACAACCGTCCGATAATTTAAAATAGATCTTTGTAGTTTTATTCAATAAATTTTTAGAGAAATCTATAAATGCATTTCATTGAAATCAAAGATAGACACGTGATAGTCTAAGAATTACACGTGAGAAGTAAAAGTCAAAAACATTTTACAAAATTTAAAAATTAGATTTCAGAAGTCTCTCTTCATCTCCTTCGACCCAACTCAAGTAGTCTCTCCATGTGCAGACCAAATAGATTCTCCTGCATATGACGCCTTAATCACATCCGGCGCCTCATCCCTCCACAGGAAAAACATCCAAAAATGCAGCAAATTTTGCAAGGAGGCACAAATTGCAGATATCACAATTATCTTTGAATTTCTTTGTTTTTTTTAACTCTCTCCCAAATAGATCTGCAGCAAATTTGGCCATCTTGACCTCCAAAAGTTCACTTTTTAATAGATCTGGCCATTTTATTAAGATTAATGGCAACAAAACCAAAAAGAACCAAAGACTTGAACCTAGACGCTGATCTGCAACCTTACAAAACAAGAGAGGCACAACGAACGAACTCATCAGAGAAGACAGAAGCCCGGGATAACAAGAGGAGTAGCAACAATCGCCGATTGGGTTTCCAGTGAGGCATTGTTGGTCCTTTACTTGGATGGAATCATCCTTGTTAGAGGGAGGGAGTACAAATAGAAGAGAGATAGAGTACAAATAGAATAGAGAGATGCTGGTGTTGTCACTGTTAGAGAGAGAGACAGAAGAGAGAGAACGTTTGAGGAGAATTGGCTTTGAACGGAATTTATTGAATAAAATCAAATATATTTAATCAAAACTACAACCGTCAGATCTCTTTTACATGATCTGAGGGCCGACATGTTGAACAGGTAAAAGACCTGTGCAGTTACTGCACAGGCACTCCCCCGAATCCCCCAATTCCTCTTTTCCAGGAGAATCCCGTCCAACTACATCATTGGTTGTTAGAATTCACACTTCTATATATGTGTCCAAATGTTGAGTGGATTTAAAATTTACACCACCAATGATTTTTTTTTTAATTGTTTATTTATCTTTTTGCTCCGGATAATCATTATTATTTTATTATAATGCAAAATTCATTGAAAACAAGAAAGTACATCAAGGAGGGCACAACCATCGTGTTTCAACTTTCAAGACATCCAACATACCTAAAATCCTTTCGAGAATGCAGTCAATCTATTGGACCCCTGAGGCCCATTTCACAAGTCCGTGACATACAAAGTTTTGGAGATCGGTGAATTTTTTCATGTTTTTAAATTTCTGCATGAAATTATTTAAATTAATTCGGATTTACTCATTTAAGTGTGTTCGAAATCCAATTTGAGCTAGTGCTTGGAAATAAAAATATTTCATTAATTCTTGATATCGTGCGATTGGGAGTGGATTACTTCCCAAATGCAAGGTGTGAAGTCAGAATTTGTTCATTCGATGATATTGTTGATGCTCTAACTCGGAAGGTGTTGCATGAAGATCGAATAATTTGGTTCTGAGTTCTTGAGGAAAATGGCAACGCGCTACTGAGACACGAGTTTATTTGATTGTTACCTTATATGTTACTATCTTATCTCTATGTGTTCATATGTATTTGCTTTCTCTTTGGCTTTCTTCTTCAAGGCAGTTAAAACTAAAATTATGGAATCTATGCTCGGTCTTTCTCTGCCTTATGAGATTTTCTATCTATATATTTACTGAGGCTAAGCCTATCTATTCTTATATATAAAACCTGAAGCTGAGAGAGTGTAATGCAAGCCTCTGGTGATGCCACATCAGCAAAAGAACAAACCAACAAAAAGAATAAAGTAAATTAAAAATAAAAATAAGGGGACGAAGAGTCAGTTCTTATTTGTTGTATTCGATTCATGTATCTCATAAATTTAGTGATAGAAACTTCTTCGATTTCTGTTTTGTACTTCCGTTCATGCATCTCATTTAACTCAGATCTGAAAATACAATACAAAATTCAATGAGACGCCCACTACTTATAAGATGCCTTCCTGCCAACGTTGCCGATTAAGGTGCGATCTCCTTTATTTGTGTCAGCTTGCCGCCAGTGTTGCAGAGGTTCTCCAATTGATACGCTTGGAAACACTCTGATATGTTGAGATATAGCCACCACTCCCAGAACTCCCATCCCTTTACACACAACTTCTTTCACTTCACCATGTTCACCAACAAATTCGTCATATTCGACGATCTCTGTCCGTTTCCCCTACTCGCACAAATGGGTTGAACCACGGTATAATGAACCAAAAACTTTCAAATTTTCGACGATCGTTGTTTTTGGTTCTCAAATTTGTTCCTACTCCTTTTTGCAACTCCTCTAATAGTTTTTATCACAGGTATGTATTTATTTGTTTCAAATTCTAAATTTGTTATGATAAATTCTCATCTTAATTGATCAAAATGGTTTATTTGTTGTTTAAACTTCACCATGTTTGTTGTTTTGTACGTGTACTAGATGTGGGAAGCAAAATCAAAGCTTCTTACTCAAAGGAAAATTGGGTATGCGGTTCAACTATGGAAGAAATACTTGCTTGATGTAATGATGTTTATTCTTCTTCTTGAAAATATTATCGGCATGAAGATAATCTTGAAATATATTGATGTGTATGATAACAGAGGCTGAAGAAGACAAAGGTAGGAAAAAAGAAAAACATAGATGGAGTCAAAGGATTTCACGGCTAAATTTTGTCCTCTATCTGTAAGTTTCTTAATTCCAATTGTCTTCGTATGCAGGCCTGGTAATTTGTATACAGGTTGCTGGTGTCATTGAAGAAAGAAAAAAATATTGTTTTGCCATCAATTCCTATCTCATCTCACAAGCTTCAAAATATGTTGAAGGACCAGGTGCACAATAACAAGTTGTCTCTTTAAATGAAATGGAGACTGCAACCACCGAAGAATATTGCCCCATGATGTAGCAATGTCTGTCACAATTAAACTAAATCCATAATGTAAAGTTTTCAATTCTGAAGAACTTGCGGTAATGGCTAGAGAGGATCCACAGCGTGCAAGAAGGTATAAACATAAATGTTTAATTAGAGTAACTTTATTTATATGTTGAGAATACTATTCATGACGATGGAGGACTAGACCATTTCCATACACTTCAGAAAAAGTCATACTCAATTAATGCTGAAGTCTCTGTTTGATATACTTTTAAGTTTCAAGTATGGACCCTGCAATATTTCATTCTCTCTATGAAGTGAAGGCAGCTTTTGCATTTTTCAGCAGGTAGCCTCTTTAGGTAATAACATTGCCTTCCAAATTTCTCTAACCCAAACTTAAATTATTTTTTGGTTTTTGATTTCTTAAATGGTTGCTACTACTATATGATTACAAATTTTTTGTGCAATCAGTCTATATGCACCCTTACATGAATGGTAGACCAACATTAACATTCCAACACTTCATTATATTCTTTGGGGTCTTAAATCTTTTCCTTTCTCAGTTCCATTATATCATTAGAGGTCTTTGAACTTTTCATTTCTCAGTTCCATAATATCCACTCATTGAGATAGGGCAAATCATAGTTGCTAGGCGATTTATTACACGGAAATGTCATGAAAATATGTGAGCCTCTGAAATTTCATACTGCTTCATTTTATGTTTTTTGCTTAATTGGTGTCATGATGTTAGTAATTGCACCAAACACCTCAGCTAGGTATCGAGTTCATTTTACAGAGCCTAAGTATGGAACTGTATTCAATCCTGTCAACATTCACCAATGCTCCAACAATTAGTGTTCTTTTAGGTCAATTGTGTTCTTATCTTTTACTAATCTTTTATTCTTGAAAATTATGACAGAATAATGGGAGCAAGTTCAAGTTTCTTTCATGATTGTAATGGCAGTTCAAAGTTGTGATCCAAAGACACTGAAATATGCTTGGGGAAAAGCGAACACAACATAAAAAGTTCATGGAAAGAGATGACCCGGCAACCGCAAGATGAATGGTAAATCATTGGCTTGAACTATAGTTTAATTTGGCACTATTGCCAGCTCTAAGGGAATGGTCCTGAGCCATTGAGGAGCCTATCTCATGTCCTTGACCAATGATTTAGTATGAGGGATGAATGAGCTATCTATCTGTGAACTCTACGTCTCTACCCATGTTTCATTGAAACAGGTGGTGTTTACAAAAAAATAATTGGATTTTCAATCAAGCATAACCAAAAACATTTAATTAATATGTATCATAACCTAATTGGGTATAAAGTGCAATAATAATTTGAACTTGATTAAAAAATTTACGTAAAACATGAAAAATATTGCAAAATATGTTATGGATCATAAAATAATGTTACGTAAACAAATATTTTTTAAAAAATTAAATTTGTAAGTGTCATTCCTAAAAATATTATCAATTCAAAATTGGTAAAACAAACGCTACCACCTGAGTTCGAGTTCCTTAGTGACTCCAGCGCTCCAATTTTAAAAGATTGGTGAGTTATTTTTTAAAAATTCATGGTCATTTAATATTATAAGCATCTTATATTCTTTTTGTTTTATATATAAATAAATATAATTTATATTTATAACTATATATAATACGAAAGTTTAGAAAATATTTATATGAGTTTTTCTGATAAAAGCTCAGCAAAAACTTTACCTTATAGCATTACACATATAAATTATTTTAGGTTGATAATTAATTTTAAAAAATGAAAATATAGATATTATGTAGTGACTCTTTATTTTTCTATTGATTTTTATTCTCAACTTATTACAACAAGTCACATATTTTGTTTGATAAAATTAAATCAACAACACAAGAAAATTAGGACTTAATAGATATTTAAATACTAAAGAGATAAATATTAAGCAATAACACCATACTTCAGTCTCTCTCTTGCCATTCAATCCAAGTTCTTCTAATATCCTTGACCCGATGTATTATGTTTGAGAGAGAATATGTAATAGAGAATGTATATAATCTTATGTATTTTATTAAAATTATTATAACAATTTAATATTTGAACAATGTTATAATAAATTTAAATAATTCAAAAAGTTTACCGTGCGTAGCGCGGGTACTGTACCAGTTTATAAAAAAACTTGCTCATTCAAGTTTTGCAAATTGGCCATTGTCTCCGTTGGTCTGCATTGCAAGTTTTGCAAGGAACATAGAGGAGGTTTTAAAACTAAACAAAATGTTAAACAGAACAAGTAGAATGATTACAGAGCAACCATGTGAGTGCAATCATGGATGGGCTCTAGTCCCCTGGGTCTTGTTCTAATTGTTTGATTTGAGCCACCCTATCGCTTTTAGATTCTCCCCTACACCTGCTTTCACGTGTGTGTCTGTAGTGTAGTCTGTACCATTTCCGATTCATAGGATAGTATTTTAATGTCGTAGGGGTTAAATGGTCATTGGATTCTCATAATAAGTTTTCTATTCAAAATTAAGTAGACTAAATGCAATTATGACAGTAATCAAATTTGTAAAGCATGAGAGTACATTCTAAGTTTTCATTCCCACAATTGGATTCCACTCCTATTTCACGAAAAATTAAGTCACATACTCATTTATATCATCAAAACACGTATATCAATATAGTTACATTAGCAAAACATAAATCTCTATACATTTTTCTTTTTCTCTATTAACAAATTTTCTACATCTCAAGTGTCCCTCATTCATTTTTTAACTAAACTATATCAAAATTAATATTAAGTCTAACATTTTTACAGTCACATCAGAAAACGTAAATCTCTATACATTTTTCTCTATTAACAAAATCTTTACATCTCAAGTGTCCCTCATCAATTCTTTAGCAAAACTATACTACCAAAATTAATATTGATCCCACATCTTTTATAAAAAATCAAGCGACATACTAATTCACATTACCAAAAAATTTATTTCAATAAAATCACATTAGAAAAAATAGACATTCTCATATATAATTCTAACATTATTATCAAAAGTTCTCATCCTACATAAAGTGATCACAACCTTCAAAATTGGAATCCAAGACAAGACAATCTCAAATCTCAAATCCCAAGTCCCAACCAATGAAATACGGATTGTCAAATTGCATGCACCTCCGTTTTCATTTTAAAGTTTTTCACTGTACTTTTAAAGGGGAGCATTTTATGGGCCGTAAAGTGTACTAGGTTTGTTGGATCTTCCCTACACAGCCTGGATAGGCCTATAACACAACAAAGTTGGGCTCCGGCCCATTGTATTCGGCTCAATCCAATTTGTATATATAGAGGAGTAAACGGAATCAATTCTGCATTGATTGAATAAACATTAAATTAAATAACCCAAACTAATGATATCTCATACACATGTGACTTAGATATTTTATTGTATTCATACAGTGGAATAAATTATTTAATTATTATAATACAATGGGTTACCATGAAATACATGTGCATGAGATACATATAATTTATGTTGAATAAAAATGGATTCGTTGAATGAAGGAGACAAAGGTAGTTACATTGGGATAGGGGGCTGTAGTTACTAGGGAGGACAACGGATTGAGCACCGTTTTAATTAAAAAGAATATTAAAATTGTATCCACTTAAGTTATCCTATATCAAAACCGTTTAAAATTATTTAAAATTTTAAAATTGAAACTATTTACCATTAAATACCTATTTACTGTTTAACATTTTTTAAAAAAAATAATTTTTTAAGAAACATTTATAATAATAAATAAACAATTAAACTAGTCGTTAAGTGCTCACTACAAGAAACAATGTCAAGCTCGAAAATTTAATTACGACGTTTCATAAAAAATGTCGACGATGGTTTTAAATTACGACGCTTATTTAAAAAGCGCGGTAAAAATGATTACATTCACGATGCCTTATAACAACATCGCAAATGACCTTATTTAATGGCATTTGTTTTATAACTCGCCATAAAATGAAAATATTAAATCGCGTCATTGTTTCGCGCATTGCACAAAACGACGTTTATATACAAAGTATCATCAATTCTTCTCAACTTACACGCCGTCATAATATTTATTCACAACTACGACACTTATAAAAAGAGTCGTCGATGACATTATTTCACGACAATGTTTTAAAAGGCGTCGGTAATTCATATAATATAACAACGATTAATAAAGCGCCGGTGTATTATAAATCCAAAATTATACCGTAGTGATTCACATCTCATTGTTGCTTTGGTTTAAGGAGGTTTGGTTTGATTTTGGAATTGTTTATCAAGTACTTGGTCTTGTCAAGTAAAAAATTCAGTGTCAATTGTCTATCTATTTTTAAAAAAATCATTCTTTTCCCCTTGTTGCAGGACAATATGGAGGTTGTATTTGGAGTTGTGGGGACATATATGGACAAGCTAATGTATTGAAAATGTTAAGGAATTTGGGAGGAAAGGAACACCTGGAGGTTTAATTTGGAACATATTTTGATGGAAGTTTGGAACTTTGTAGCATAAATATTTTGATGGTTATGAAATTGATGTGTTAAATCTCGCAAGTGCACGAATCGAATATAGTAGTATAACGAATGCAAGTACGAGGTCGAATCTCACGAGGACAAATAATAATTCACTAGGATTACTTAACTTGACAATTAAAATAAAACTTAACAATCTTGATTTTTAAGTAATTGAGAGGAAATATTGGGATAATGATTTCACCACACAATCGGACTATGAGTAACCACTATCAAATATAGATATCCAATTCCAGTTCAAAGGTTGATTCTTTTCTTAAATATGTTGGTTCGTTCGATCGCGGTGCCAACACGTATCACTAACAAATGTTAATCCTGTTCGATCGCAGTTGTTAACACAAGACTAATGACCCATTAAGTTCTAAAGAACTATAACAACCAATTAATTATTTAATCCGTGATCTCAGATTCGACAATTAATTTCCTCAATCTCAATTCCACTAAGACATGTGAATTCGGATCGTTCCTTAATCTTAGCTAGGTTAGTTTATCAGCATACTCAAATGGTGATCAAACATCTAAATACACTACAAACTCATAAGCATAGAGATTAAAGACAAGAACTATAAACTGAATTTGTATAACAATAACTATTAACTCATAATCCTCAATATGGGTTACATCACAATCCCAATAGAAAAGCTTTAGTTACAAACCATGTTCAAGAAAGAAGGAAAATAATGAACTAGAGTAGAAGAAGAAAACCCCCTTCAATGGATGGAAAGATCTCTTGAAGCTTTCTTGGAAGATCTTGAAGAAGAAGAAGAAGAATAACCCAAAAGCTGCTCCTTTCTTCTCTCTTGCGTCCAAGCTTTCTCTCCCTTGTGGTGTTGGTGTACTTCTTGGAATGATGGCCACACCATATAAAAACAATATCTAACCATAACTTTTCACTTACTTTTCATAAATATCTGTAACTTACTATTTTTAGTAAGTTGCAGATATTTAAAGTTTGCAGATATTTGTCATTTTCGCCCAGTAATGCTCGAGCGGTCTCAGGTGCTCGAGCGTGTCATCAGTAGAAAAGTCACTGGTTTGTACAGGCAGTTTTAGCCCGCTAGAGCGTGCTCCAGCGCTTGAGCGCTTCTTCTACGTCAGAATCCCAGTTTTACTGATTTTGCAACACTTTGAGACATATCTCCTGAAATTCAAAACATCAAAGATTCTCATAGAAAATGTACTCATTCCATCCATTTATAGACAATAACATATGGAAATTAAAGCACTAAAATGAATACAAAATGGATAGATCAACACCCCCCACACTTATTTTCTTTTCGTCCTCGAGGGGAATCAAAATCAAACATAGCTAAAATAAATGTGACAACAATTAACTCACTCTCGCAGGAATCGCGGATGCATTTAGCTTATGCAACAAGCCGTTAAACCCCTAGGTGTCCCTAGTGGACGAGTGTTGTCTCGTGAGGGTTTACCAAAACGATACCCACAAACATTCAAAACATTGCTTCATCAAGTATCACACTACAAAAGCATTGTGAATTCACCCATAAAAGTACATACATCAACAATCCCAACTGAAAGAACTCCACAAGCACCAAGTAAACAAATCTAATCAAGTCTCATGCTATCCGTTCCATATGTCAAGTTACTATTCCATTAAGTGCATAACAGAAACGCAAGAACATGTGGCTTCCAAATGATCAAAGCATAAACACAACAATATCTCTAGAATTTTCAAAAATAATTGAATATGATATATTGGCTTTCTTTTTTTTTCTTTTTTTTTTGGAACAAGCAATGATTTATTTAACACGACTTTAAATGTTCAGTCCTTTTTAACTTTCAATGTGACCCATGTAACGAGCTTTCAAATCAGCGATCCCCAAGCTAGTTGGCCCAAGGTGCCGGGTGTTGAAACACCCTAAAGAACCTACTTGCTCGAGTCACAACGATTCAGGACCTACACACCACAAGTACATATCCAAGAAAGATAATAGCAAGATGCTTTAATATGGACATTGGTACTCAAAGCCTTGAATGTGTTATAAATATTTTTCTTTTCTTTTCATCAATTTTTCAATTGCTTTTTTTCTTTTTCTTTTTTTTTCCTTTCATGCCAAAATATCAATATTCAACAAAAATTCCAATGCATCTAGAGATAATTGTACGTGTTCAAGAATGTCACAAATTGCATACCCCACGATACATGTCTTCCTATGCAAGTGACACCATTTAAAATTTATAGAACAGATAAGATAAGACCCAAAGTCGAAAAGAATACAAGGGATATGTGTTCTTACTTTAGGACTGACAATGCACAAGACATAAGAATGGGTGCCAACACAATACTTAAGTACGATAAAAATTTAGCAATTCACATATTTTTTTTTATTAATAGGAAAACACACAACATACTAAAAAAAATAATATAATAATCCCCACACCCCCACACAAAATATCGCAGTGTCCTCAATGTGACAAAATAAGAAAAATTAAAACTGCAAGTAAAAATTGGGGAAAACACAACCTGAAATGTGAAGACTCCTCAAAGATCGGGGGATGAATTTGGGATTGGTGGCATGGGCCTTACTCATAATCATGGTGCTGCAGTGTCATGCAGTGTGACAGTGATGCTAGAGTGTATTGTGCCGCTGGAGCATGACAGCAATTCAACAAATCTGTTTTAGAGCACAAAATCTCCCTCCACTTTGATCAAGACGAGATTAAAAATAGACATATTTAATGACAATACACATGCACAAAAATAAAATCACACGAGCATTTAAAACAAAATTACCAAGTTGGGTTGCCTCCCAACAAGCGCTTTATTTATAGTCTTGGCTAGACTTATTGGTGCACATTCACCCGGGATCCTTGACAGTGGTGACAAATACTCCACGTGATGGTTCCATGAGGTTGACGTTGGGTGGAGTGTTTGAGATACTTTGAACATTGGTCTTTACTCTCTCATCAGCATTTGGAATTTTTCTCTTCCTTCTCCTCTTCCTTTTCTTTCTCCTCTTCCTTTTCTTTCTCCTCTTCCTCTTGGAGATTTTAGAGCTGAATTCTTACAGTTCAACATCTTCTTGGAGAACAAATTTCTGATCTCCATGCTTAATTTTTGTGTTTTGGGCCAAGCATGCCTTAAGTGGATCTTCTAGAATGACGATGTCTATTGTATCCAATTGGAAGCACGATTGAGATGT
This sequence comes from Euonymus europaeus, assembly GCA_963580455.1. Classification (NCBI taxonomy): domain Eukaryota; kingdom Viridiplantae; phylum Streptophyta; class Magnoliopsida; order Celastrales; family Celastraceae; genus Euonymus; species Euonymus europaeus. Next base: position 4,904,468 of record OY756964.1, read on the forward strand.
CACTCCAAATTGCGGTTTTTGAAAGACATTCAATGTTATCTCTTTGTCTGCTTCTCGCAGAGTAAGTTTCCCTTCCTCTACATCAATCAATGCTCGCCCAGTTCTCAGAAAAGGTCGACCCAGAATAATTGGAGAATATGTGTCTTTCTCCATATCTAAAATCACAAAATCTGCAGGAAAAATTAATGTACCCACTTGAACTAGAATATCTTCTACAATACCTTTCAGATGTCGTTTTGAACGATCGGCAAGCTCAAGGAATATTGTAGTTATCTTGATCCCTTCTATCCCAAGCTCCTTGTAAACTGAAAATGGCATCAAATTGATGCTTGCTCCAAGGTCTAACATGGCACGTCCAAATTTCTTGCTCACAATAGTAATGGGAATGTCAAAACTTCCCGGATCGGTTAGTTTTGGCGGAAGTTTAAGCTTGACGGCATCAACTTGTTTGTTTAGCTTAAGACGACCCGGAAATGGAATGGGTGGTATATATGGTTTGAGCATTGGTTCATCCTTGGATTGAGTTGTAGGTAGAAATGACTCCTCTTTTTCTTTGTCATCAAATTGCTCAATTGAACCTACATCCACGATATCAACACAAACATCAACATTATTTATTACCGTACCTCCACCAATGTAGATGGCATTTGCATGTTCAATGTTCTTTGGGTTGATGACAGTTTGACTTGGGAATTTTCCAGCTTCTCTTTGACTAAGAGTTTCAGCAATCTGTCCCACTTGAGCTTCAAGTTTCTGATGCCCAATAGCAAGTTGTCTCACTAAATCCTCCAATGAAGTTGAAGAAGATGCTTGGGTAGGAGGTACAAGAGCCTGTGGATTCTGCACATTTTGTGGATTTTTCCAGCTGAAATTTGGATGCATCCTGGATCCTGGGTTGTAATAGTTTGAGTGAGGATCAAATCGAGGATTCTGGTTATAAGTATTCATCATGTTTGCCTGTTCTTGCACAAACTCAGGGAAATCCACTCCTTGAGGACACACAATGGTTGCATGGCCTGGAACTTCACATATAGCACACACTTCCTGAGACGGTGCTCTCCCATGTATTGCAAGGAGTGCATCCAACTTGTTGGAAAGTGCGTTGACCTGCGATTTGGACACAAATGAATTAGGAGAAGTGATCTCACTAATATTAGTTTTCTTACCTCTAATATCTGAGTGTTGTGTTTCAATTGCAAGGGTGTCAAACAATGTTTGACACTCGGTTGGCGTCATGTTCCGGATGGATCCTCCTGCATAATTGTTAACTGAAGCTTTACAAGAAACAGTTAGTGCCTTATAGAAAATCTGCATCAACACTATATTAGGCAAAGCATTGTGGGGACATTGACTCAATAGGTTGTTAAACCTCTCCCTAGCCTCAGAAAAAGACTCATCAAATTGTTGCTCAAATTGCATAATTTTATCTCTAAGTGCATCCGTTTTCTGAGTTGAGAAAAATTTCTCCAAAAATTTATTTTGTACCTCAGTCCAACTATTGAGTGATCCCGGTCTGAGATTGTTGAGCCACATCTTTGCCTTATCTTTCATAGTGTAAGGAAAGATCTTCATTCTAAGATGCTCCTCAGTCACTCCTGTAACTAAAGGCATGCTAGAAACCATGTTAAATATTTCACGAATGTGACTCAATGGATCTTCAGAACTTAAACCATGAAATGAAGGCATCATATTAAAATGTATGGTTTTAAGTTCGTAATTTCTAGCAGCTATAGGAAGAGTGATACATGATGGTGAGGTTGGAATTGTGGGGATGTCAAGATCCCCTATCGTCGTCTCAACTGGTACAACAGCCATCTTCTCCTCTTCAAGTTTGGAGATTGATTCCAACTTTAACAACGAGCTTTTCTGTCTTAGAAGGCTTTCTATGTCGTCTATCACTGGTAGCAATTCGCCTTCCAAAGAACGTCGCCCTTGCATACAACCTGAAAATTAAGAGAACAACAAAAATTTAGGACTGATTTTTTTTCTTTACTATTCAAAAGCAAGTAAATTAAATGAAAAAGCTAAGCAACCGGCTAGAACTATTACTAGTCCCCGGCAACGGCGCCAAAAACTTGATGTGTTAAATCTCGCAAGTGCACGAATCGAATATAGTAGTATAACGAATGCAAGTACGAGGTCCAATCCCACGAGGACAAATAATAATTCACTAGGATTACTTAACTTGACAATTAAAATAAAACTTAACAATCTTGATTTTTAAGTAATTGAGAGGAAATATTGGGATAATGATTTCACCACACAATCGGACTATGAGTAACCACTATCAAATATAGATATCCAATTCCAGTTCAAAGGTTGATTCTTTTCTTAAATATGTTGGTTCGTTCGATCGCGGTGCCAACACGTATCACTAACAAATGTTAATCCTGTTCGATCGCGGTTGTTAACACAAGACTAATGACCCATTAAGTTCTAAAGAACTATAACAACCAATTAATTATCTAATCCGTGATCTCATATTCGACAATTAATTTCCTCAATCTCAATTCCACTAAGACATGTGAATTCGGTTCGTTCCTTAATCTTAGCTAGGTTAGTTTATCAGCATACTCAAATGGTGATCAAACATCTAAATACACTACAAACTCATAAGCATAGAGATTAAAGACAAGAACTATAAACTGAATTTGTATAATAATAACTATTAACTCATAATCCTCAATATGGGTTACATCACAATCCCAATAGAAAAGCTTTAGTTACAAACCATGTTCAAGAAAGAAGGAAAATAATGAACTAGAGTAGAAGAAGAAAACCCCCTTCAATGGATGGAAAGATCTCTTGAAGCTTTCTTGGAAGATCTTGAAGAAGAAGAAGAAGAATAACCCAAAAGCTGCTCCTTTCTTCTCTCTTGCGTCCAAGCTTTCTCTCCCTTGTGGTGTTGGTGTACTTCTTGGAATGGTGGCCACACCATATAAAAACAATATCTAACCATAACTTTTCACTTACTTTTCATAAATATCTGTAACTTACTATTTTTAGTAAGTTGCAGATATTTAAAGTTTGCAGATATTTGTCATTTTCGCCCAGTAATGCTCGAGCGGTCTCAGGTGCTCGAGCGTGTCATCAGTAGAAAAGTCACTGGTTTGTACAGGCAGTTTTAGCCCGCTAGAGCGTGCTCCAGCGCTTGAGCGCTTCTTCTACGTCAGAATCCCAGTTTTACTGATTTTGCAACACTTTGAGACATATCTTCTGAAATTCAAAACATCAAAGATTCTCATAGAAAATGTACTCATTCCATCCATTTAAAGCACTAAAATGAGTACAAAATGGATAGATCAGAAATCTATTTAATGGTTTCGAAAGTTGCATATTTTTTGGGCTGATTATTTTTTTAAATATGGTCAACATTAAATAAATATTTTTTTTACTGACTTTATTTATACCGGCCCTTCTAAAACGTCGTAAAATTAAAAATGGATTTCAATTTCTAAATTATACGGCGCTTATTAGCGTCGTAAATAAGCATCTAATTACAATGCTTCTTTAAGCGCTGTAAAATAAAAAACGTCACTTTAATTGGAAACATATTGCACCTTATGAAAACTTATTTATGACTTAAGACGCTTGTGCTGCGTTATTTAAAGCGCCATTAGATACTAATTACGATGCTTTATAAGCGCTGAAGCTGAGTGCTTTCTTGTATTGACTCCAATTATTTTATTCAAGTTAGGGATTCAAATATTTTACTAACATATTTGCTAATATTTTTTAAAATCTTCTTATAATTGAGTATATGGTCGGGTTTTGGATGGTTTCAGTTAGGGTACCTTAATCATTTATTAATCGATTTAGGTAGCCTAAACCTGGCATCAAAAAATAAAAACCAACCCAAAAACCTTGATGAATTTCAAATAAAAATAAAAATAATTTTCAAACCCACTAGGATCGATTTTCATATTTTAAATGGATCTGGTAGCCTGTGAATAGTGTATGGGTTGTTTTTTTTTTTGCCATCCCTAATAGTTACTCTACGCGTAATTACCTCCCAAATGAAGGTTTTTATTAGATTTATTCTATGCATTTGAATATTTTAGTGTTTTTAATATTATCGTATAATTGATTTTGAATTAAAAAAATCGTAAACCCCAAATCTTATATCCTGACCCCTAAATCTTTCCATTTCAAGTGTCCCCCATCCATTTTATAACAAAATTACACTAAAATTAATATTAGATCACACATCTTTTATAAAAGGTCACTTCTTCCAACAAAAGCACATCAACAAAAATAAAAAATAGACATTCTCATATATTATTCAGTTTCATTATCAAGAATCTCATTATACAAATCCTAATCAGAAAATTCAAAATTGGAATACAAGACAATCTCAAATCCCAAGTCTCAACCAATGAAACAATGATTTTCAGTGTGCTTTTAAAGGGACCATTTTATGGGCCGTAAAGTGTATTTGTTGGATCTTCCTACACAGCCTGGATAGGGCCATAACACACGAATTGGGTTCTGGCCCATTGAATTCTACCGCAATCATATTTGTATATATGGAGGGAGTAGATGGAAACAATTCTAACTAAAAACAATATGTTATACAACCCAACTCAATTTAAGTCCCAATTCAATTCTAGTCTATATGACACTCTATATAGGTCGATCATGTTGGACTTTTTCAAAAATTAATAAATAATATTCATTTATTCATTTACTGCACATTTTTTATTTATTTTTTCATAAATGAAATTTTAAAACGTTTTATCTTTCAAAATACATGTTAGATTTCGAACAAAATTACATATTCGAACTCAACGTGCAAAAATCTTTCTAATATTACCCATTGGCAGTATTTTTTATTGCATTTTTTCAATTATATTGTTTTTAAAAAATAATGTAATTCATATATGTGATGTGTAGACTGTCTATTAGAGCTGAAATTTTATTACATTATGATAGTGTAATATATAATCGTTATTTTTTGTATTTTTATTGAAATTACGTTCGGTATCCGAACCCGTTAGAATTTAGTAGTTAAAATTTTAGGGTTAACACTTGGGGCATTTATAATTTTAGTAGCGAATCCATCGGGGTTTAACAAATCCAAGATTTTTAGGTTACAACATGAAAATTCGATACACGAGCTCGTTAGGGTTTAGCGAATTCGTTCCCCATGGGTTTAATACTTATTATTTAGGTTACAACATGAAAATCCGATACACAAACCCGTTAGGTTTAACGAATCCGTTCCCTTTAGGGTTTAACAATTATTGTTTAGGTGACAACATGGAAATCCGATATACGAGTTTATATCGATACTCATAAATAAACACTGGAACCTATATAACGCACATATCAACACAAAAAAATAATGTAATTAAGAATAACTGAATAAAATCTATCGATGATGTATCATGTTGGATATATCTTTACTTGACCCAGAACCTTGATGGATATCAAATGAAAATAAAAATCATTTCAAACCCTCTAGGATCGATTTCCATATTTTAAACGGATTGGGTACCCTACGAATAGTGCACATGTCGATTTTTTTTTTGCCATCCCTCGTAGTTACTCTAGGTGTAATTACCTCCCAAATGAAGGTTTTTATTAGATTTCTTCTATGCATTTGAGTATTTTTTTAGTGATTTTAATGTTATCGTATAATTGATTTTGAAGTAAAAAACAATCGAAAATTTCGAATCCTATAACCTAACCCCTAAATCTCATATTTTAAACTATATATAAACCGTCAATCATATGCAAAACCCTAAATTTTAAACCCGAAACCTAAATCATAACCCTTATCTTAATAAGACACACAAAAAATCCGACAAAACATGATTTGGGGAAGTAATTATGGCTAATTACAGCACCCATTTCAGTTACGTTGTTGAATACCAAACAAATCCAAAGAATTTATTGGCATTTGGCAAACCAAAACAATATGCATGTATAATTTTTGGACCCCCATGCGGCCATGCCACAAGTACCTTGCTGTGCCCTGGACTCGAACCAAAATTCATAACATGCGGCAACTTATGGCATGTACAGGAACTCACATGTATATGACTATTGTTTATGGTATGGTAATATTCCTGGTGTTTGCAACAAATAAACCCAAAACTGTCTGCACTTTTTTCATAAATTCCTAAATATTATTCGCAGTTCCTTTTCCGATAACATATATTTTAGGGATAAAACTAGTAAATCAATCACTTGAACTACTAGTTTTGGAAGACATTTTTGTTGGTCTCTGTCTGCCACTCGACTCCAACACTTGAAAGAACCAAGGATCAAGTTGGAGGGTAAAAAACATTGAAATATCACGATTATGCCAAACAAATAAGAAACCCATGCAGTTGAAGTCCAAGATTTCCTTTGACAAAGAAATCTTCTCTTGTTTCTCACTTTTCCTAATCTTAAGAGATCAGAATGAGGTTTTTTTTAAGACTACTTATTTTTTTTTTTGTTAATATCCAGTCGAGTAAATATAACTTGATATGCAAGACTAATCATTTTATTCAATCGAATAAATATAATTTGATCTGTAATGCTCGAATAATTTTAATTCAATTATATACAAGACCCGGAAATATTTGGGTAAAATCATTAATTAGTTTACGCAATAACCCACAGAAGACCACGTAGGCCAGGGTTAAATTCAGAGATTGATATATTGATTGATAACGTGTAAGTACAAAAAGAACCTTATACACGAAAATATAGTCAAAATCAATTTAGATAGTCGGTAAATTTAAAATAAATTAATAATGAGAAGCTAAATCATATTTTCGGGCATGGTTTATGATGGATGTTTTACAAATTTTTAGTAACTCAATTAGCGAATTAAATCGTATATAATTTCAAATCTCGAATTTAAGTCTCACCATCCTCTTATTAAAAAAAAAAGCGAGCAGTGCTTTTAATCATGCACTCCACAAATTCTATACCAAAAAAACGAGAGCTTCATCAAAACGGTGCGTTTTTTATTTTTACTATTCCATGATATTTGGAACTTGAGAGCAGAAGCAGCAATATGACCATAGCACCAATTGGTTGGTAATGGCGTGTCCTGTCTCTGTCCTGTATGTGTGTGCCCTTTTATAATGGCGTGTCCTGTCTCTGTCCTGTATGTGTGTGTCTGTATTTTCGAAAGAACCAAGCTTTGTAGCCTTCTGTCGTGGTCTGTAAACTCTTAGGGGTCAGTGTTTGATTGGTGCTTCGGTGTCTGTCCTGTATTGGCTTGCCGTCGTTGGTTGTCCTAAGTTTGTACCACATCGTTAATATTAGGTGTGTGTGTGTAGGATATATAGGATTCCGCGTTACAATTGGTTGGCCCTTTTGTAATGGCGTGTCCTGTCTCTGTCCTGTATGTGTGTGTCTGTATTTTCGAAAGAACCAAGCTTTGTAGCATTCTGTCGTGGTCTGTAAACTCTTAGGGGTCAGTGTTTGATTGGTGCTTCGGTGTCTGTCCTGTATTGGCTTGCCGTCGTTGGTTGTCCTAAGTTTGTACCACATCGTTAATATTAGGTGTGTGTGTGTAGGATATATATGATTCCGCGTTACAATTGGTTGACCCTTTTGTAATGGCGTGTCCTGTCTCTGTCCTGTATGTGTGTGTCTGTATTTTCGAAAAATATGACCATAGCACAAATTAATTATTAGTAACAACAAGAAAACGACAAATGGAGATACCCAATTGGTTGTACAACTAAACTATACACAGTAGATGATATTCCCTTTGATTTTGTGATTAAACTCATGATCTTTATGACAAATAAGGTTCCATCACAAAACTCATTAGTTGCTTCTGGTGGTTAATGACATGATTAGTAGATAATTCAGTGTCTAATGGACCAATTGCCACCCCACAGCCCCCACAAAATACCTAATCACCTACTAAATAAATTTTGTGAACTGCCCATGTTGCCCCATTGGTCATATCAATAGACATATAGTGTAGCCATATTCATAAAATGATTCTATGAAACCAAACGATTTTCCCAAATTTTTGTTTGTATACTTGTAGATAATATTTCCCACCAAAGCCTCATTTATCATGCTCTCAAGTGGAAATTTTTTGTGTCCGCAGATTTGATGGCCAAGGACCAAGGTTTAAGTTAATATCGACGGTACAAATGACAAATTTATCTGATATCATTTTTGGTTACGAAACATTTTACTCAATAATTTAACATGATTTAGTACAGTATCTAATTTTTCCAGGGAAAAAATATAAAGTATCTTACTTTTTATCGTAAAAGCCACCTGTTAGTAAGAATAACAAGTAATGTAAATAGGATTTGGGATTTGGGGGGCCACAATGGAGGACATGGTCCCCACTTCATCACAAGCAGAATATGACCCCCTACTAACCCTTCCTAATCACAGGCCCTCATGAGACGTGCTTCCAAACCCATTTTTGTAAGCTTCCATATAATTAATATTAATATATATATTATAATCCTTTTTTGCTATTAACTTAAAGGGCAAAGTGATTTAATAAGAGATGTATGACTGAAAACAAAGGGGCTATAGCCCATGTATAATAGGGATAGTGATATTTCACTTGCAAAATTTTGGGTAATGGTGACCTTTTGGGTCCAAATTTCCAAAACAAAACAAAAAAGAAAGTGGCTTTTATGAAATGAAAGAGTGGTCATCCATTAGCATTGGCCATTAAGCAAAGATTAGGGCAAAATGATCAATCGAGATAGAGAGTAGTTTTCTTAGTGGTAGGGTAGGGTAGGGTAGGGCACCCTTCATAAGACACCAATATACAAAAAAAATAAAAATCAAAGTAATAAATGAATTATATGGAAAAATATTAATGGGGTTTTGACCAAATATTAGAAAGCTTTAGAGGAATTGATTATTGATTAAGTAAAACGACCGATTTTGAAAAGTAAAGATAAGGGTGCCCTTTGAAGATATGTGATATCCTCCAATTAAGAAAGTAATCTTTATCAAACAAGGCAATCCCATTAATTTAGAAATTTCAAAGTCATGAATGATGATTAGCCCTAATTAATTATATTACCTTTAATTAAAGGATTATTAAGAGGTCAATACCCATACAGTACAAGCCAGTAAAAAAAAAACTCTCCCTTCAAAAAAACCCCACAGATCCCATCCTATTCCTGCCTCTTCTCTCTAAACGGCGTAACGAGGCTCCTCATCAAAACGCCGTTATTTTTCTTCCATCCCGTTAAGTCACGTGCCTTGCCACAAATTCTTAGCCGGCTTCAATTCATGGAATTAGAGCAGTTAAGCCTCGCTCCAAATCCCGTTGACGGAGATACTGACGGTCCTGGTAACGGCAAGTCGACGCCGGTCACCGACGGCGGAGATGACGGAAGCAAGGCCCCGAGACTCCCGCGCTGGACGCGGCAAGAAATTTTGGTCCTCATACAGGGCAAACGAGTGGCTGAGAATCGAGTCCGGAGAGGTCGTACGGCGGGCATGGGGCTCGGTTCGGGCGTTGTGGAGCCCAAGTGGGCATCGGTGTCGTCGTACTGTAAGCTACATGGGGTGAACCGGGGTCCAGTTCAGTGCAGGAAGAGGTGGAGCAATTTGGCCGGTGACTTCAAGAAGATTAAGGAGTGGGAATCTCACATAAGCGAGGAAACGGAGTCGTTTTGGGTGATGAGAAACGATTTGAGAAGAGAGAGGAGGCTTCCAGGGTTTTTCGACAGGGAGGTTTACGATATTTTAGACGGAACGTCGACCGGAGGTCCCACGGAGCTCGCGTTGGCGTTGCCACCGTCACGTGTAGGGGCGTCCGGTGATGTGGACGAGACGGATGCCGAGGCGGAACCCGTCTTTGATAGCGGGAGGAGCGCAGCCGCAGAGGACGGCCTGTTTTCCGACTTTGAACATGACGATGCAGGAGTCACACCGGAAAAACAGACACCGCCGAAGGATGTTCCACCGATTACCATTGCGGTGGCAGCTCCTGGAGTGGCGGCTCCGGCGCCGATTTCTGGTAAGTTGAATTTTGAAATATCGGAGTACATATTCTCTGATTTCGTTTCTAATTTAACATGGCATGAATCATAGTGGTTGGTTATTTAAATTTCCCGAGATGTGTAGTTGCTTTGTTGGCGGGGCCAATATAAAAGATAGTTTTCTTCTTTCTGATTCTGAATCCACATTTAAGCTGGGTTTACATAATTAACATTATTGCAAATCATCAGTTTCATTTCTGTTTGGTTCCCAGGAAAGACAGAAAATGCATTTTTCATTACCGGCTGATTTCTCACCTGTAATATATTATTGTTTGCAGAGAAGCAGTACCAACCACATCCACAGCCCCCGCCGCCACCACCACCACCACCACCACCAGGGTTTCAAGCTCCAGGTAATACTTCCAAACTTAAACCCTAACGATCTTGATTCAATTAGAGGATATTTATTGATTGTGAAACAAATTGATGCATTATATTGTTATTAATGCCTCCTGAAAGGATCTACTAAATTTATTGAGTTATTTAATGGGTCGAAATGGTCTGTTACTAATGGAATTCATTGTTGTCTGCTACTGATTAGTAAAGCATTTGTTGGTTTGCAATTAGAAGTTATTTTATGTTTGATTCACGCTTGCATTAAGAAATTGCTTAAGTATTGACTGAACATTTAAATATGTTCACCATGGAAGCTGAATAAAGCTCAATGATTATTAGTTTTGTCAACATAATTGGAACCAATCTCTATGGGTCTTTACTGCCACATATGTGACTATCATTCCTATTTGTTATCTTTAACTTGCTTAGCTCAATGTTTAAGATATAATATATAAGCATAAAGACGTGTCTTTTGCGGCATGGTCTCCTATTTTAGTTATTTAAACTCAATGGGATTTGGCACCCTCTCAGCTGTTTCTTGCGTTAAAGATTTCATATTATACACATATCGTAAATTTATTTTGATCACTTATCAGACTCGCATGAGTGAGGACATACTATCTTGTTAATACGAAATGGCCAGTCCATCCCGAGAGCTTAATTTTTTTGGAAGTATTGATTTTACTAAGTAAATACTGATGATAGAGATATCTCTTATACAAATATGTGTTTGATGCTCTATGCAGGTGCAGCCAATGTGAAACAGCCAGTGTCGAACCCGGAGATGGGATCTACTTCTCAGGAGGGACGGAAAAGGAGACGAGTTGTGACAGATGTGGATGAGGAAACAACTAATCTGCAGAATCATTTGATTGATGTCTTGGAAAGGAACGGTAAAATGTTAAGGGCACAACTTGAAGTTCAGAATACCAATTTCCAGTTGGATCGAGAGCAGCGCAAAGTCCACGCAGATGGCCTAGTTTCCGTTCTTAACAAGCTTGCAGATGCCCTAGGAAGAATCGCTGATAAATTATAGAGAAGTGAAATCAGAATACTGTATATAGGAAAAGTCCTTTCCAAGCCCTATAGATGATAACGGTGGCTGAAGAATCGGTGGATTGAATTACTTCCAAGACGGGATTCTGTTTCGCTTTTGATTTTCCTTTATCATTTACCTTCTCTGTTTTATATCTTATTTTTTTTCATACACAGATAATAAGTTTAGAGGTATTACAGTTCATACCATTTTTCTGCAATTATTCTTAGAATTGTCAGGTTTATATGGATAGTTATCTTTCTAGTGGCTGTGAAAAGTACAATGCATTGATTCTGTCAATATACTGCAATGCATATTAGGTTGGAATTTCAATTTAAAGTAGCTTTTCTTTCTTAGCTTGCTTGAAATTTGAATTTATGAGTGTAATCACTTGAATTTATTGCAGGATCAATTTCGCTGACTGGAAAGAATGCAGCAGTAAGAAATCTTTTACTTGTTATACAATGTTCTCTTCTTATATGGGGAAGTCTAATTAGTCCACAATGGGTGGAAGCTATGACAGGATTTGAGTAGGTTATCTGTAGAAGGTCTTATATTTTCAGTTTGTATGCACTTTGTATTATCTTTCAGATGGCCTGAAACCCTGCTTAGAAGTTATCGAGAATTTATCATCGGCATCCAAACCTTTACCTCATAAGTCTAAAAAAATTCTAAATCTTTATCCCAGAAGTTTAAAATGGAAATGTAAGAATATCCAGTTCCTGTCTAATGACAATTGTCAAAAATTAAAACACAAGAATCTCTCACAGCCAATGTTCGAACATGCGTTGTTCGCGGGTCGGGCGCCAACCTAGCGCCTAGACTGCTCAGGCAATTCCTAGACAGTCGGCACATAAAGCTCATTGCCTCATTCAAACACTTCAGTTTTAACTTTTAATTTTAAATCATCTTCATTGAATAACATAATAAGTCTAAGAGTTCATTCTATGACTCTAACTCCACCTCCCAAAAAGCTCCACCACTTGATTGTCATCGGACTCAAATTCTACCTCATTGTTTTCCAACTCCAAAAGCGACACCGCTTTGGTGGGCAAAAAAACCTAAGCGTCGTCCGTGACTAGGCGACTGAGTCGGCCACTTATGCAGGGAGTCGCATAAGGGCCTTGAATTCCCCTTATTCAGCACGATCACAGCTCGCCTAGCGCAGCTTAGGAGGACACCTAGGGCACATTTTTGAACATTGCTCATAGCATACGCCAGTGAACAACGCAATATCCATAACGAAAATGAGTGAGAAACTCAAATCAACTAAATCCTCTTATACCTAATACTAAGACTTCGTCTGACAGACAATTTTGTAAGTAACATATATGTTAGCATATATGTTAAAGTGTATATATTGGTTCAAATGTTGGTATATATTGATTCAAATGTTGTGACTATTTGGTTGATTTTTTTGCTGATAACATATATGTTGGTGTCAATTTACGTGCATAAGTATTTGAATTTCACCAAATTAAATTAATTATAATTCTTGATTAATGCAATAAATGTTAAAGTGAGGTTAAATTTGTCCGAGAATATCAAATGGTCTTAAAATGCTCATTTTGTGGACAATTTCAAAAATGTGGTCAAAATGTGGTCAAAATGATTCAAGTGACGCTCAAATTGTCTTGTTTTTATTGGTGTTTGGTTGATGTGTAGCATATATGTTAAAGAGAGCCTAAAAGGGGGGAAAAACACCCTAAAAAAAACATTAATGAGATGGATTTTGGAGGACTAGGAAAAAAAATCCAAAGAGATCATAGTAGAGAAATGCTACCCTTTGAGACTTTCTGAATAATTCAACAATCAGAGTCATCCGAACTCGGCTTTATTCTGTACCTGCGAATACGTTTTTGGATTCTAGAACTTTTATCTATTACACTTCCTTCTTTTTGCTGTATCTTCCTCCACTTCACCAACTTCGGATTGTTGGGATTCTATTGCTGCAATGCCAATAGGGAATGTTGAGTGGGAGGACTGAATGATATCACCTTTCTTATCTTGCTTAAACTCACTGTAACTATCTACTGATTCACCGTCCACTGTCCTTTTCTTCGGATTAGAAGTGATAGATTTTGGAAGATCCACAAAAACATATTGGGAGTTTGATACCAAGTCTGAGAGCTTTGAACTTCTGAGTTCGGACCAACTTCAAAAGGTCCATACAAGCTCTGGTGTTGGATTCTTCATCAACCTCAATCGTTGAATTTAAAATACAGTGTGTGTAAGGGTTCGGGATACGACCTTGAACCATTGGTGCGTTTTGGGCCAACGAAGATCCATCATTATTAGAAACCATAGCACTTACAGAAGAATTTCTGGTCGAGAAATCTTGATGGCATTCTGATAACTCTTCACTACTAGACATACAACCAGGATCAAACTTGACAAGCTACACGTTTCTGCGACTTGGCAATTGAATCAATTTCCTTCCTCTTTGTAAGAAAGAGATTCGGACAAGCAACAATAATAAATCAAGAGTTGATTGAAATGACAACTTTTCCAACAAATTTATATTAAGATGATATCTTAATGATAATCTCGGGCCTATCGGCCCTACACTCCGCTCCCATGACAGACTCCAAAAGATGATTTTCTCACCGGAAGTACACGTAACACATAAAGAAGACATCAAGTCATCATAAACAAAGCCGAGCCCAAGCATTCCATAGGAATCCTTGAACTTCAAATTACCCGTTCACTCCCAAGGACGATCGGACATCCCATTCATCACCATCCTCCTTCAATTCCGTTCATCGCCATCGTCATCGACATGTCATCATCAATATCCCCTCCAAACTCTCCGCCTAACTTCGCATTCCTTCTAGAAATATTGCGATCCTTATTTAGAAATCATTGAACCAAGCGAAACCCGGCATCCCGTCCCGGTCAGAAGAGCCTGTGTCGCGCCTCCACTCTTTCCTTTCCACCTCTTGCCCGGTGAGAGACCAAGGAGACGCTAGTACTGCTGACGAAGGTTACAGGAAATAGTTCGATCAAGCACTGAGGGGTCGGGGGTCCGAAGATTCTACCGACGGGAGCTCAGAAACTCTCATCGGCCATGGAGTCTGAGGAGCATGCCATCTACATTGAGATTTGCGAGTCTGGCTTTAAAGAAAGAACCGGCTTGTTGACTGGTGGGGTTTTCTCATATTTTCTCCGCTGCGTTGTAGTAAGATGAGCACTATTGGCCCCCGCATTTTCCCTCATTCATCTCATTCTATTAAAATTTTATTGAAAAATATAATATTTATGAGTACACACCAAATACCATTTTTTCTAAATTTTGCAAAATACATCCCACCACATCTCTTTTAGACATTTCATCAAATAAGTTACATGATCATCTTCAAACCAAATCAAAATACTATAACAAATTAAAAAATGGTTTGAAACCACATTCTCATCAGAACAAATACAGAACAGATGTAATGATCGGAAACAATAAAGCAAATAAGTATGAATAGTTAGAGAGGAGAGTTCTCCGGCCATATCTTTTGATTTTCCTCTTCAGATGTAATGGTTTTCTTCTTTTTTTGCTTTTTTAAAGGAATGCTGAGAGTACGTAAGACCCAATCAAACAACAAGAGAGACGATTTGGAATACCCAATCCCCGACAAATGACGATTTGGACGCTTCCATTGCCACCGCTGCCTACTCCAAACAGCTTTACTCGTGCCCAGACCACAAGAAGTGGGATGACACCCATGGCTTCATCATCAAGTCGGCGTACATGGCTTCACTGGCGAAATCGAAATCCTCACTATCGCCATCCATTACGTCGTCGTCGATGAAGTGAAATTGTATTGGTAGAATGCTCCGTTTTTAGAGACTGGAAGAGTGAAGAACAGTGACAACCATGATAGAGATGGGTGGGGGTGTAATAAGATTCACTGTTTGGAGGATAATTGGGTTGAACTTGAAAAATAGAGCGGTGAAAATAGTGCTCATCTTGTAGTAATTTTATTTTTAGGCCCTTATCGGGCTCACTTAGCACCAGTAGCCCACGAACTGTAACTTGGGCTGACCCACACTTAAGTGGACTATGGCTGTGTGCACTGGGAACTTGGGAATGCTTGTCTGAGAAAGGCCCATTACTATTCCAATTAACTCGGGCTGGAGAATGGAGATTCAGATTGGCTACAAGGACTTTTGCTTAAAGCCTTAGAATGTGTTTGAAACAAGTTTCTAAAACGGTTTCTTGTTTGTTAAAATAAAAAATTGGATGAAAATTCATTCAAAATAACTAAATCATATTTTGATTTTTTTTTGAAATGGACTGGTGATATTTTGTAAATAAATTGAATTTCATTTTTATTTCTTTTATTCTACTTCTTTTTCCTCTCTTTTTCTTTAGTTGTTACGATCTCCCTTCTCTCTCCTCCCTACTCTCTCCAACTCTCCCCTCCTTTCTCCCTTCTCTGTCATCTCTCCAAATTTACTTGATCTACTTTCTGTCATTGCTCATTATTGTTCTTGATCTTCTTTTGTGTCTAAATTTTGTATTTTGTATTTTGAAAATAGTTTACAAATAACATAAACTAAATGAATTTTTAACACCTTTTTATTTTAAAAAACTATACTAAAAAATCATTTTTAATTATAAAAATCGAATACAATTTTCAAACACACTATTAAAGTCTATTAGACCTTTGATTTCAAAGAAAAAACATGTTTATAAATATGTGGGTAAATTATATTGGTTGCCATTGATAGTTAACCTATGTTATAATTAAGTCACTCGCGTTTCAAACGTTTTAAATTAGTCACCAAATAATCTGGATTGTTTCACGGGCTGATTTTGATAGTCTTCCATTAGTCAAAGAGCCTATGTGGCATTTTTGTGGAAGAAATTTGAAAAATTAAAATTCCACCTCACTTCTTCTTCCCCAAATCCACCTTCCCCCACTTGCTATAATCCATGATATCTAGCTTGCCCTCCCTAATCCAAGGTTACCATGTTCGAAATCACCAGTGGAGTTTTATCCTCCAAAATCAGCAAAAGCCTTGCCAATTCTACTTCTCTCTCCGAATTTGTCATGGTATGCCTGTGACTATTAAAACTCAACGACAAGAAGAATGACACGAAGAATTCATTAGCACTTTCTGGATCCATAACCCTAACTGCCTCTCTCTCCTCTCCACCACCTTCATATAAGAGTCGTGCCATTAACCAGTACTCCACATTGTGTTGCTTCTTCAACCCCTAATTCGATGGCCACAGCTAGAGGCGAATTCGCATCAGTAACTGGTTTATCTTCAGGGCTCCGACGATCAATCATCCCAACACGGAACCTCCTCGGGAGTTCATACATGTAGACCATGAGAGGCTGTCCATTTGCACAGAGGCTGCATGCGATGACTGTAGCGGAGGGCAGAAGTAGGTCTAAGATCGACAGTGTCAATGTAAACTGAGTAAGAAATCGCAAGGAAAAAGCAAATACGAGAGAGGCTATGACTTTTGCATACATTTTTCTACTTACAAAATTACACGTAGGTATTTCTTGGTTTAAAAACAAAATAGTTGACTTTTATCTTCCACAACAGAGGATTGACTAATCGAAAATCATCAAAATCTATCCGGAAACAATCTAAATTATTTGGTGTCTAATTTGAAACGTTTGAAACTCGAATGACTAAATCGTAACACATATCATTTGTCAATGATTTATCCATAAGTATGTTAATCACCAAGTATCACTGAAGCCAAAAATATGCACCCTGGCGCCATGGTCCACTTACCATCCTAAAGATAAAAGTGAAAAATTTATCCTTTTTTTTAACTGGAGAGTCAATAGATGCACTTCCAACAAATAATATTATTTAAAAAATAATGATTGTCACACCGGTGAATGTGCACTCAATCATCGAAAATGATATGTATTCATAATTCTTCATATCCATAACATTCTTGTGTTAGTGAAGATGCGATTTTAAATTTTCAAAGTTAAATTTAGAGTCAAAATAAGTGGCTATGTTGATTGTCACATAGGATTATGGATGTTATAAATATTAACTTTTATGGATGTCTAGCGGACTAACACCACTACTCAGTCATGGTTGCCGTCATACCAGGCACGTCTACCAACATTTTCAAATTTTCTTTGGTCAATAAGTTATGTAAGCGGGTTTAATAATGCAAAGTCGAAAATATGTTTGTTCGAGTTATCAAAATGTAATAATTACTTTCAATTTTAAGTTATTCATCTCGAACCTTTAAATGTTTAGTGATAAAAATGGAAAATGACAAATTTTTTGATTATAACATATTATATTAGTTCCACTTCTAACCCTAGCGACCAGGGGCGGACGCAGGATTTTGGGTGAGGGTGGGCAAAGGCATGTGGGGGTCCGGGATGCCTTGAAAAATATCAAAAATAACACTAAAAATCAACACTTCATACAATAGAGATAAATACTAATTAAAAGTTAATTTACAAATGTCCTCGACGATTTTTCATATTTTGAAATCGTTTCATGATGATCTCATTTGGAATAGTATCAAACACATATTTCTCGATGAACACAACTAAACTATCATTTAACCATTGGTCACCCATTTGGTTCCGAAGTCGATTTTTGATAATCTTCATAGCAGAAAATGCCCTTTCGACTGTAGCAGTTGCAACTGGTAGAATCAATGTCAAACTTATAAGTCTATAAACTAGTGTGTAAACAATATGTCTTCTAGTATCAATCATTTTTTGAGCAAGATCACTGATTCCTTTTAATGCTAAGAAATCAATGCTAGAGCGCATATCAATAACAAAAGTATCAAGTTGCTGGCTGCTGCTTGATAATTAGCAATCACCAATTACAATTAGGTGAGAGGTAGGGAGGTAGCCAGGTAGGGTTTTAAGCCTTCAAACCAAAAGTGAGATATACAATATAAAAGTGGGCTGAGCTGATATATGTAGGGGGAGGGCTAAAGGCCCATAATATAAGAAAAAAAAATTCAGAATTCAGAATTGAAAATTCAGGGTGGGCAATTGTCCACCCTTGGCCTAACATGCGTCCGCCCCTGCTAGCGACATGATGTTCTAAAAATAAAATAAAATATAGCGACATGAACTAGATAAATGCATGTATAGCTGTGTGTTCTTTTGCATGTGATAAGCCGGACCTGAGTTTAGGAAAGCAACACCATGATTACAAAAGAAAAAACAATGCAATTCTTTACTTTGCTCCTCCTTCATATGAGGTGTCCCTGTCTGTCGGTCTGCAAATATCTTCTTTTTCTTTTGAATATTTTATATATTTTCCTCATTTACCAAATTTAAAATAATTCCAGTTTTTGCGTGTAGTATTTTCCTTTTAGGGTTTCTCTGTTAGGTTTGCACTGCACCCTGGGAATACAACTCGGAAAAGTGCTATGCTTGGTCGTCTCTGCTGATGTTTTTTACCAGACAAAAATAAATAAATAAATAAATTGGATAGTCATTTGTTTCAAATAAAGGAGGAAAAAGAAATGCAAATTGGTCAAAAAGTAAAGAACATTAGCCCTTGTGGTCATCATAAGTGATTATTTTTCAACTGTGTAATCTATATCTTTGATACAAATTCTCCTCTAATGATATCGAAAATACCATCCACTCATTTGACAACACACACACACATATATATATGATAGTAGAAGTGTAGAACAACCCCACAAATCGGCCAGTCACTATTTAGCTCGGCGATACACTTCTCGATTTGCCTCATGCACTAAGATTACATATACCCCATACCTCGATAAGGACACGTTGAAACTCCTCGGACATATCAAGTAAGGAATCCTATTTTGAGTCGAACAACAAAGAATGTAACTTCCTCATGAAAGAGGGACTTCCTTCAATCAAGGAAAGTTTCCTAAAATAACACGAGTTTCCTTACAGCAAGAGATAGACTCACATTAGGAGTAGGACAATCCTTCAATATAAAAAGCACCTTTATCAGGTATACTCTATGCACAATTTGCAGCTTTAATATTGTTACTTTGAGGCCCGACCTACGAGCTCTCAGAAATTTGTTCCTTTATGTGCATTTTGACTTGAGTGTCAGAGCGTCTACAACATTTGATAGGTTTTTAGCTCAAGTTCGTTCACTGAGCAGAAAACAATCCGTCAAGAGATAAGCGTAACCGAGATCCTAGCTCGGCCATAACTTGATATGTCAACAAACCAAGTAAGTTTGCAAATGCTTGCCCATATTTCTATTTTATATTATTTTATTAATTTGATAACAGATTAAAATCATTTTGCCTAATTTAAATAATGCTATTATCACACATTCACACGACTCGACAACCCCAAGTGCCATAATAATTAATAATACTAGTGGAGATTTATTTTGACAATTGCATGGTTGCAACCTTTGAAAATTAGTTAACATTAAATAATACTAGTGTTTAGACCCGTGATAAATACAAGTAATAAAAAGAATTTACATTCATAATTAAAATAATATAAACAAGACACATGTATTAATCACTCATACATAATAATTATCAGAACATGAGTAAATTATAGTCGTTAAATTGGTTCAAAATTAATTTTAGAAGCTGATAAATTACATTTTACTTGCGATAATATTGGTTAACCCTGGTAAATAGCCTAACATTCGGGAGCTCAATAGAGAGCCCAAGTCTACATGGCATTGACGACACATCATGTGACATGAAAATGATAAATATTATCCTTTTTTGAGACAAAAATATAATTTATTCATTAAACCCAACAGTTCAATACATCACAATTTTTTTAACTTTTTTTTTCTTAAATGAAATTTAAAAATGTTTTATATTTCAAAATACATTTTAGAAAAAAAATTACATACCCAGAATCAACGAGTAAAGATCTTTCCAACAAGATCCATTATCCATATGTTTTATTAAGTCATTCGGAATTACATTATTTTTTAAAAACATAATTTAATTTCAGTGTGCATTTTGCCATTTTTATTTTTTTAGGGATATATATGTTTTAATATATATATATATATATATATTGACAATTAAATTTCACCATAAATTGATCAAATACATTGTTTTGTGTATTGGTATGTGAGGTTCCATTGTCTAATTATATTGTTTTGAATAACAATATATTTAGAAAAAATTATATAATTTTATTACAAATACGCAAAACAAAAAATATTTGAAAATTACTTTTTTCATATTGTTATATTCTAACTTTTATTTATAATTTTAAAAATTTATTGAGACGATCAAAATATTTGAAAATTCAAGTGAAAGTTTAAACTTTTTACTTGAAAAAAAGGAAAAAGAAAAATCCTATATTTTATAAAAAATCTTATTCACTAGATAGGGTCCATGGGCCATTTTTTTGGGGTCATGGGCCACATGGTTTAATGTGTAGTTGGATCGTGCACCTGAGGTGAGCCTGAGGTGGTCTTTGGGGCTGGCATCTATGATACATGACAGTTTTGGTTTGGGGGACCCACTTTTGACGTTTCTCCTTTTATTCTTTAATAAAAATAATAAATTATGTAAAACATATTAATTTGTTTAAATGTAAAAATAATTGATTTCGTTTTGTACAGATAATTCGAACAAAACGTTTGTGGATTTTGTTTTTTTAGTTTTTCTTTTGAGTGATTTCATTTTCTCGCGTGGAGGAAAGAAAGGAAATGGAGGGAAGTTTTCAGTTGGGGCCCCACTTCTGAGCGTGCGTGACAGAAGCATCTTCTTTTAAAAGATTCGACGCTCGTTTCTCACGCTATCCTTAAGAGCGTGAAGTACATCCCCGTTGTACCTCCATTCATTTTCATTTGTTCTTATTTAAATCAATTTTGTTTTCAAATACAATTCTCAATATAAACAGACAAATCTTAATCCTCACTCACACATCATCGAAAGTCAAAGAGTTAATTAAAGTTAAAAAATAACTCATGTTCGTGAATTTTGTTTTGGAAAAATTATTATGAAGAATTGTGCACATGAAATACTAACATAATTTTCAATGTGAACCAAAAATTATAAACGAATATATTTTGTAATTTAACTCTATTAACATATATAAATGTTTTATTAGTATTATCATTGTCATGTTATATGGGCATTGTCTATGGATCACCGCAGTCGACTGTAATTTTTTTATAATAAATTTCATTGCAAGTCCAGCTTAATATATTATATATATTTTTAAAAAAATTATAATTGTGTTTTGAAAGAAGTTTTGAGTTCAACAATATATATATATATATTTTTTTTTTCTCAATAAAATTCAAATTCATATTAAAAGAGACGTTGTATATTTTGTTCATAATTTTGATGTCGAGTTTGACTTTTATTCGAGGCAAAAAAAAACCCATTAAACTCTTAATTTCGATTGAAAACACAATCATTAGTTTTTTTTAAATTTCAAATATTAAAAATTCCATAAATAAATTTACAACCGATATGCAATAAAAAAATCGAGCATACCCCAATAATTCTGTCTTCTATATTTGCCTTGTGCAATACACGCGCGACGAATCCCTGTGTTGGTGAGAGTGGTCCTTACTTCCGTTGATCACCGTGTAAAGTCCACAACTGTCAGACCGACGCTCATAAGTGGAACGACGTCGTATTAATCCCTTCATCAGTTCGTCTCCGTTCCTCTCTTTCTAATTTGGCTCGCAAAGCTGAAAATAAACACAAACCAAAAAGCGCTCTCCCAGCTTCTGTGTTTTACGCTTTCTTCTCTTTCTTCTCTTTCTCTGTGTACGGCTGTCTCCCTTTCCTCTCCTCTCTGTCTCCCTTTCCTCTCCTCTCTGTCTCTCTCACGTGGTCTCGACATTCTAAGGTTAACAAAGCTCCGCCTAATCAAGCCCTTGCCATTCACGATAAACACCGACCGCCCTAACCAAATCATTCTCTTGTTTTTTTTTTCTATCTAGGGTTCCTTGTTTTGCTCCTTTTTGGTTGTTCTTCTCGGTTTTCGTGACCATAGCGGAGCAGAAAAGAGAACGTTGTTTGGCTAATTTGAACCTGTCAGAAGAGAGTTAGTTGCAGATATTTGAAAGGTGGAGGTGAATTCTGCTTTGTTTTTTCGGTTTAGTGATCGCGACTGGAATGCGAAATCTTTTTTGGATGCCCATGCCTTTTGGTAGTTTAAGATGGTCAGATGTTTTTTCGGTTTAGTGATCGCGACTGGAATGCGAGATCTTTTTTTTTTGGATGCCGATGATTTTTGGCAGTTTAAGATGGTCAGATTGTTTCCAAATGCGAGGATCGAGCGTAGATGTGATGCCTAATTGAGATTCGTTGTGGAGAAGAGCTGGAACCGTGGTCTCGAAGATGCATTTCGCTAAGCTCGATGACTCTCCCATGTTCCGAAAGCAGGTGTGTTTCTTTTTCTCTTCCTCGGCTTCGACGAAGCTGGAAGATATTCCTTTGCTTTTCGACCTCAGTTGTCTTCGCCTGTAGTTTTGACCGTCGAGAAAATTTAAGGCTTAAAAAATAAAGGTTTAGCTATTGATGTACATGTTAGATGAAGCATGGCTGAAAAATCCCTTCATGACAGCCAGTTCCCGGTGCTATGTTATTGGAGAATTTTCGTGTGTATTACCATCTTTTTGGATTGCATGTATTGCTAATCTAGTTAGCTTAAGGAAACGTACATACTTAACTGTTGGGTAGATATTAGCATACCGGGATTACGAATTTGTAATTGCTTCCACAATGGTTAAGATTTAATCTAGAGGATGTGAATTTGCATATGTAGTTATTGGTTGAGGGTCAATGTAGATCCAAACAATCAATAAATGAAAAAAGCTTGCGGATTCTACGCTATTATACGAACTATGTGGTTGGTCACTGTTACTCTTTAGATTTAATTGTCTTGACCATGCGACTGTGCTATATAATTATCCTCCCGAGGTTTTATTTTTCATCTCGTTATTATTATCATGACTTGAGTTACTCAGCTCCTGTTTGTATAGAATCCAAGAAATTAGGCAATCTGTTTAATACCCTATCTATGCAGTATCTACCATCACTTGATCTCATGATTCATAAATTGGATTTTAAGCTGGGAACTCTTCCTCTTCCTTTTTGTTTTGGAGTGTCGCCAATCTCAGCTGTGTCAATTGATCTCTAAAGATACTAATATGGTGGACGCAGTTTGAAGGACGACCATCTATGGAGATTACTGTAGTTACAAATGACACCTCTCAAGTTTTTTTGATATTTTCATAACATTATTATTCCTGCATAAATGTCGGTGATAAATAAACTTGTTTGATGATGATATATGTTTCTCGGGAGATTTGTGAATATTTTTATTTGTAATTATTTTTTTAATTGCTTTAATTTTGTGAGTCTTCTTGTTTTTCTTTTTGTGTTCTATATGCTTTAAAAAATTTGCCTGTGTATTATACTTTGCTACAGCTCGGCTGCTGTTTCCTGATTCTTTTTCACACTTCCATGTACTGACTTTCAGAAGTTGATGTGTCTGTCACGTTGGGTTTAATGCAGACAAAAAAAATTGTTTCACGTATAATGCATGTGTAATGTGTTGTTGGTGTGTCTCATGATGTTGGATTGTTGATAATTTCTTTGGTGGCAGATGCAATCCATGGAGGAAAACGCTGAATCCTTAAGGGAGAGAAGCTTAAAGTTTTACAAAGGATCTCGAAAATATACGTAAGTATTTTTTTTATTAATGTATTTCTGTGGCTTATTAGAAATTAAGTTAATATATTTTCTGGCTGTTGGAATATTTCTTTCCACCCATTGGTTCAGTCTTCTGTGTTATGTCTACAAAAGGAAAATAAAATCTTTGCTTTAAACTGCCCTCAAATCATAGAGAATAATGGGAAATTTTTGTTCTTTCTTTTAAAGTGTTATTTACTCGATTACCTCTAATTTTCCTTCTCTTCTTCCAATGTGCTTACTCTAATTATATTGAATCTAATTTTGGTGTGTTTCTCATTTTATGCTTCCAAAGTTTTTTCCCTTTTTAAGTTTAGATTGACACACCAAAAGTTTCTGTTAAAAGGACAGGATGTCTTAGCTGCTTATTTTTGGATAGATGGAGAACATTTTGCTTGTACGCCTCACATTTTGTCATTATTTGAATCTTAAATATGTAGAGATGCAAAACTTGTTTACTGCTAATGGACCGCATATTTTAAAAGCTTAATCTAGAAGAGGTTAAGATAACAGTAAATCAATACCCCTCCTTACATACGGTTGCCACTTGCGGACCAGCAGTAAAGTTTTCAACCATGCACTACAGGGGAATACTCAGGATTTAAACACATTTTTTGTCATATTGATATATTTTCTAAGTTTGAAAACAAAATATGATGAAGGTACTACAAAAAAAGAACAAAGGAAAAATAAAAACAGAACAGGGGAGTTTGCAAGTGTGGAAAGGGAGGTGACTGGTTGGTTTTTCTTTTGTCTTTCATTCTTTTATACCAAGGTGTTCAAACTTGCACAAGTGCTCATATGTTTAAAAGACACTCATCATTTATTGGTCAACAAGGAATGTATGTTTCATCTTTCAATCTTTACTCTCTTGTATTTGATTAAGAAAATTGATTACTTTTATCTTATGGGCTTTTCTTTGTGGCATCATTTATGATTGGATTGCTGCTTGCAGTGAGGGACTTGGTGAGGGATATGATGGGGACATTGCTTTTGCCAGTGCCCTAGAAACTTTTGGAGGAGGACACAATGATCCTATTAGCGTGGCTTTTGGAGGTATGTATTTCTGAGTTTTGGTTACAATAATTGTTTAAAATTTAGTTGTTGATTGTCACATATTCTTCTTTTCTTAGTTTTTCAAGTTTAAGCTCTCATGATCACTTGTTAGATGTAGTTATGGTTTGTTTGTCGTACAGAAGAAAAGAAAAAAAGAAAAATAGGGGGTTATGGTTGGTACTTAAGTGTTTTGCTGTTGATCAATTATCGCTGAGACAACTTTATTTTGATTTGCTGCTTCAGGCCCTGTGATGACCAAATTCACCATTGCCTTAAGAGAAATTGGGACATACAAAGAAGTCCTTCGATCCCAGGTAAAACACCGG
The DNA here is from genome assembly GCA_963580455.1 of Euonymus europaeus. Classification (NCBI taxonomy): domain Eukaryota; kingdom Viridiplantae; phylum Streptophyta; class Magnoliopsida; order Celastrales; family Celastraceae; genus Euonymus; species Euonymus europaeus. The sequence goes on from OY756964.1 coordinate 4,929,848, forward strand.
TATTCACCCTAACCAGAGTTCTGGCTTCCAGGCGAAGTCTACAGACACCTATTATACTGATAAGTTTTGTCGAAGGGCTTCATCTCTATGTTATTAGCTATTTTCTTTCACTCTCATTCCGATTTTTTTAGAGCTTAAGGTAAAAAGGGAATAAGTTGAGACCTTATAAGTTTTTAAAAGTGCACTAATTCCAACTTCATTCTTGATTCTTCTACTGTTTATTCTTGCCAATGCGATGCAGCATTGTAGAAATTGCATATGTGACGACATGCATGAGTCATTCTACAGTTGGACTGTTACTCGTGTTTCAAACTTTCAATGAATTGCCGCTCAGTTGTTTGAACATAGCCTGAATAAAAGCATTATGCTGCTGTACAGGTTAACATTTTGTCATTTTCCATTGCTTTGGTCTATCTTAGCCTCTTAGGTAGTTCTTCAACTATTGATAAGAATAATATTGGTTATCTAATGTTTTTTCCGTATGGAAGTGCAAGCTATCTGAAAATTGATACCCCTCTCTCTCCCTTGCTCTTTCTCTAAGTCGGTAACATTCTTATCTTTAGTCTATTTTTCTTTTCCAGGTTGAACACGTATTGAATGATAGGTTACTGCAGTTTGTCAACATTGATTTGCTTGAAGTCAAGGTACTGTGACATTGTCCATTCTTTCTGGAAATTTTATTTAAAATGTGCAGTATAGCCATGACAAAGGGCTGGGTAACCAGATTCACACTTGAAATGAAATCTGCAAGGCTGTGATCTGCTTTTTTTTTAATGATTTCTCTCATCCTTTGTCATTTAAAATTTGTGTGAAGAAATTCAACTTACAACTTCCTGTTGGCATTTCTTTACTGCTCAAATTCTGGTTTTCTTTTCCAAAACTTTTTACTCTGAACATTATTCTATGTTGCAAATTTCAAGCATCTGTATAATGGGTAAGCATTTTAGAAAAACACCAAATTGCTGCAAAACACAAAATGTGCGAGGGAAGAAAAACATTCATTCAAAGCAAAAGGCATTTGTATGACTCTATGCTATGATGTTCTCCTATCACAGATGTTTTAGTGTTTGTTACAGAATATCATGTCTTGCAGGAAGCAAGGAAGATATTTGACAAAGCAAGCCTTCTATATGACCAGGTGCTTCATTGTGCTTAGATTCTTTATTATTCTGTGACTTGCGTTTTTTTGGTCAAGTTTTATTATGATGTTATTGTGACCAACATATTTGGATGAATGTATAAAATCACTGTAATTCTCCTCTTCCTCGTACAATTTTCTAATTTTCTTATTGAACTTTCAATTTGCTTAGTGAATCATAGACAAGATTGAATCTTTGTGAAGACATCCTAGATCTTCAGGCCAACTGGAATTCAACAGGAACCCACTAAGATTACATATGCTTTAAGTCCCTTGAGAAGCATTGAAATTTGAGCTTGTAAAACTTATATTATGTGTACTATGCACTTATGCAGTAAAATAAGTGAATAGTTATCTGTTGAAGTTGGAAGTTATGATCAGCTCTGGTTTACCTACAATAGGAGTAGGTGCAATAGCCCCATCCAAGGGATATGGTGGACAGAGAACATATTGCTCTCACTCTCTCTACCCCCATCACCGGCTGCTTAGACTATGTGGTTGACTTCTTGTGGATGCTTTGTTCCATGGAGGATAAATGTTCCACCATCACTATTAATTTGTATCTGTGGGCTGCAAATATAGTTCCTATTGTTATTATCTCTTTGAATTGTCATAGTATGACTCATAAAATTCCAAAGAAAAGAAAAAGTTATACTCATCAATGTAGAATTAAGTTTAAACCTTTTTTTTTCTTTATGGTTTTTTATTGACTATGTTTCCTGGGATTTGCAGCTGTTTTGATAGTAATATTGTCTGCAATTAAGTTCTAACTTGTGCAAATGCGATTTGAGCATCCTACATAACTCTGAATCTACGCGAAATGATTGCAGATATTTATATCAATATTTAATTTGTTGACATTGGTGAACTTGTTCATTCAATGTGGCAGGCTCGTGAGAAGTTTCTATCACTAAAGAAAGGAACAAAAACTGATGTAGCAAATATTTTGGAGGAGGTATTAAGCAAAAGCTGAATTTTAGTGATATCTTCCAAATTATTGTTCATGTAGTTGTCATATTGATTTGTTATCCTTTGAAAAAGACAGATGCGTAAGTAACATTTTTAACTTACGAGTTATTGTAACCACTGCAGGAGCTTCATAATGCAAGGTCTTCCTTCGAGCAATCGCGCTTTAATTTGGTTAGTTAATTCTATCTTCAAGAGTTGGTACTCTCCGAGGTTCCAGATTCAGTTCAAGATGTTATTGCTAGACCAAGGGTTTTATCCCCTGATCTCTTGGTTTTGCAGGTCACTGCTCTTTCAAATGTTGAAGCAAAAAAGAGATTTGAATTTCTGGAAGCAGTCAGTGGGACAATGGATGCTCATCTTCGCTATTTTAAACAGGTGGTTCACATACTGGTGTTTCCCTGTACTCTGGAGATTATTTATTGTGTGTTCTTATAAAGAGTGTTTATTGCATGTAGGGGTATGAGTTGTTACATCAAATGGAGCCATACATTAATCAGGTTCGTTATTATATTTCACTTTTAGATTGCTGTATATGAGCTGGCATTATCATATTCAGGATTTGCACTACATGCCAAATTCTATTGATGTAATACAAAATGAGAGAGTGAAAAGTAAGCGATATGCAAGACATCAACTTCTGGAAAGGATCTGTAAGGTCTCCACACAAAACTTAAGTGACCTTCAGAAGAACAGCATATCTGCCACAATAGAAAGGAAGTTGCTTATCTTCCTGGGATGCTTGGTGGGGCTTCATGTGATGGCCCTAAAATGTACAATGTGATGGTGTTAGTTACTTATCAAAATTAGAAGCGAGTAATTCATATTTTGTTGCATCCAGGCCAGCCAAATAAAATTTCTCCTTAATTTTAGATTTTTAGGTGTCAACAATTTATATTTTTTGAGTGAAAAAGAACTTATCTTAGATTATGTTATAATTGAGAGTTAGAATACCTGGTCTTTTTACTGTGGCCCATGGATATGCAGGTTGTGAGAGTAAGTTATATGGCTTGCTGAAATTCTGGGGCATGGAGCTTCATTTTGACTTGTTAGGAATATTGGATTTATTGTTCTACAATGGAAATGATGGACTACTGTTTCCTGGCAGGTATTGACTTATGCACAGCAATCAAGAGAAAGATCCAACTATGAGCAGGCAGCTCTTAGTGAAAGGATGCAAGAATACAAAAGGCAGATTGATCGTGAGAGTAGATGGTCTTCCAATGGCTTTAATGCATCCCCCACTGGTGATGGCATACAAGCTATCGGTAGAAGTTCACATAAAATGATAGATGCAGTTATGCAATCTGCTGCTAAAGGAAAGGTTTGAGAAAATAGCTTATTTGGAACTCTGTTCATGGAAAGAATTATGCCCTTCTGACATGTCATCGTGTTTCTATTTATCTACCTTCATCTTAACTACCAGAAAATTTCAGGTTCAAACCATTCGACAAGGCTATCTTTCGAAACGTTCTTCAAACTTGAGAGGTGACTGGAAAAGACGATTTTTTGTTCTTGACAGCCGAGGAATGCTTTATTATTATCGCAAACAGTGCAGCAAATCATCTGTAAGTATTTCATATGAAAGTATTACAATTTCTATTTGCTTGTGATGTACTACACCTTTTATTGTTATTTATTACATTTTCAGGGATCTGCCTCGCACCTTTCGGGTCAGCGGAACAGTTCTGAGCTTGGATCTGGACTGCTGAGTCGTTGGCTCTCCTCTCACTATCATGGTGGAGTTCATGACGAGAAATCTGTTGCTCATCACACTGTCAACCTTCTTACATCAACAATCAAAGTTGACGCTGACCAATCAGATCTAAGGTTTTGCTTCAGGATCATTTCACCAACGAAGAATTATACATTGCAGGTACTACTTGGTGTTTGTGTTTAAATTAATTTTCTGCAATGCTTTAGTTTTTCCTCCATTATTCTGCCAAGGGCTGTCGTTATGATTTAGTTTATGGTTGTTGTTTTGTGATGCACCCTTCCTCTGATATTTATGCTTGTCAGTGCAGGCAGAGAGTGCTCTAGATCAGATGGACTGGATTGAAAAGATAACAGGAGTTATTGCTTCATTACTTAGTTCTCAGGCTCCTGAAAGGGTAATTTTTGGCAATATTCATTTGATTAGTGGCCATTGGCTCTCTCTTTCAAGTTGATGATGGTAGTCCATGATGTTTCAGTGTCCGACAGCTAGTCCCATGGGAAGCGGTCATCATAGATCAGGCAGTGAGAGTAGCTCCTTTGAAATTGCGGACTTTGACAACAATGCCATTGAGGAATATACATCTGAAAGGACCCATTCTACTGCACATCATGAACGACCATTGAGAAATGTGCAACACCAGAGGTCCTCTGTGAAAACTCAGAAACCGATTGATATGCTGAGGAGAGCATGTGGGAATGATAAATGCGCTGACTGTGGTGCACCGGAGCCTGACTGGGCTTCTTTAAATCTTGGTGTTCTTGTATGCATCGAGTGTTCAGGGGTCCACCGTAATCTTGGCGTGCACATATCAAAGGTAAGTGACACTGTTCTCTGTGCATTATTTTTGCATCCCCCGAAGTATGGTATTGTAATGGCCATCTTGATATATGTTTATCAATGGATATTTGAGAAACTAAGTAATTAAGAGAGAGGCTGTGGTCATGGTTTAAAAAATCGAACTGAGGCGCCGCCTCAAGGCGCGCCTCAGCCGCCTCCGACCATCAACCGAATCGTTCTAAGAGCCTCAAATCGGAAGTTCGTCAAAATCGCCTCGTTGACTGAGGCGGCCGCCTTGAGGCCCGCCTCCACGCGAGGCGCTCTGTTTCTCGCTGAGGCGATAAAATAATAAAAAAAAACAAAAAAACAAAAAACCAGAGATGAAAATCGCATCTGTCCAAAGACTGGGTTTAACCTAATTTTTCAGCAAGTCGCGCAGCTGAAGAGCATCGCCAGCAGCCACCAGTCTTTGGACAGCACCTCGCGCGAAGATCGCCTGAGCTTCGCGAGCTCTCTAGCACCTCGCGCGACTTCTCCAGCTCCTCTGGCTACCTCTCCAGCACCTCGCGCTCAGCTCGCCAGCACCCAGCGCAGCTCGCAATCCCGCCAGAGATCAGCGACCTCGCCACCAGCACCTCGCACGACCCTCGTGAGCACCCAGCGACCTCGCCACCAGCAAAGCAGCACCTCACACGAATTGGAGTATTATGATTTCTAATTATTAGAGATGTTTTTTTTAAAATATTTTATATTTGTATGTTATGAATTGTTATGTGTGATATTTTCATGAATATTTTTAATTTTATAATTATTATGGATGCTTTTATATGTTGAGGATCCTATTTTTTTAGTTTGGAATGAGGCGACCGCCTCGATCGCCTTGAGGCTACCGCCTCGCCTCAATATAGCCTGACCGCCTCAAATCGCCTTTCGCGTTTTAAAACCTTGGCTGTGGTAATGTTTAATAGAGTATTAGAGTGATGGGGATCTGATGTAAATTGAGTCATGAATTTTGGCATGCTTTTTCAAGAGAGAGAGAGTGAATAGTTACAGGCCTCCTGAGAATATTTATCAAAAGGTTCCTCGATGAGGCAGAGATGAGAGAACTCAATGCACATTATTTTACTAGATTGCCGTTGACTTGTGGGATCATTCATTTCCTTTCGTATTCTAGCCACCAAAAAGTTGAGTTTATTTCCTGCAATGTCATATGGAAATTAGTAGAGTAGCATGAGGGTTATAGTTGATGAGGTCACTCAAAAGGATGAGATTGTTTGTGAGATTCTGTGGTGGTTGTCTTCCCCGGGTGGGGGGTTGTTGGGAAAGGTCTGGCAGGCTTGAGAGTTTCCTATCATAGATAGATCTCTACTTTTTTTGTGTTTTTATTTCCATGTTTCTTCATAAAACACTAGACAATAATTTGTTTGGGCATATTCCAGACGTTTCAGATTTTTCTTTTGTTGAACCTTAAATTTTCTAATCGTCTCTGACTCGCTATAGTTCAAAAGGTCAAAAGTCTACATGATTGAGCTGTGAATTTTTTTTATATGATCAATGGTTTTCTCAGTTATTGAAGTTTTCAGTTTTGTACCTATTGTGTATTTTGTGTGTATGCATATTATTGTCTTCAATGGGAAATGAAATTTATACGTCATATTGTTGGGCTCTTAGTTTTGTGTGGACTACAATTGCAGGTAAGGTCTCTCACACTTGATGTCAAAGTGTGGGAACCTTCTGTTATAAGTTTGTTTCAGTCTCTGGGGAATGCCTTTGCCAACTCAGTGTGGGAGGAATTGTTGCAGTCAAGAAGTGCCTTTCAGTTCGATCTTACCCCTCCAGGGTAAAGAGCCGTCAATTATGATTATATTAAGATTCATTTTCTATCTTGCAGCTCAATTTATTGTTTATGTGCTGGTTGCTGACATTTTTATGATGTTCTGGTGAAGCTTATGCACGTTGGAAAAACCAAATCTGTTTCTCATGGGGAAACCCAGTCATACAGATTCCATAGCGATAAAAGAGAAGTTTATTCATGCAAAGGTGTAACTATGTTACTCATAGCCTTCCTTTTTGGTTTATTTGTTTTCCTTGGGGAGAGTTGTGTATAGGGTTACACTGGGGATAAGTCAATTGAGCTTGGTTTACTTTTTGCATGAAAAGGTGATGCTTGATTGCATACTCTTTTTTGTTGTTTTTACTGCAGCTGTGCTTGTATTTTAAGGTTATCATTGTTTACTCTAGAATGCTCTTTAATCTGTGTTTGTTGGTTGCATACTCATTTGATGTTTTATGTTCACAGTATGCGGAAAAGCTTTTTATTCGGAAGCCAAAAGACAACCAATTTCATCTTTCAGTAGAAGAACAGATCTGGGAGGGTGTTCGTGCCAATGACAAGAAAGCGGTATATCGTCTCATTGTCAATCATGAAGCAGATGTGAACATGGTGTATGGGCAAGCATCTTGCAGCTCTTCTCTAACACTTGCTAAAGTTATGCTATTGCAAGAGCAGACAAGCATCGACCATTGTTCTAGCTGCTCAACGGGAAATTCGCTGGACAGGTCCTCTACTAGCTCTTTGAACTTGGAAGGGACGAGTGTACCTCAAACTTTGGAGGATATAGATGGCTGTACCTTGCTTCACATTGCCTGTGAAACTGCAGACATTGGCATGATAGAACTCCTCTTACAGTATGGTGCTATCATAAACTTAACTGATTCAAGAGGTCAGACACCACTCCACCGCAGTATTCTTAGAGGCAAACCTGTGATTGCAAAATTGCTCCTTGCAAGGTATCATGATTGGTCCTTGTTTACGTCTTTTGCATTTACCCAATCATCTATGAGTTCCTCCAATTCAAGGATATACATTCATGTTTGCAGGGGAGCTGACGCAAAGGCTGTGAATGGGGAAGGTAAAACCCCACTCGATCTTGCAGTAGAGTCCAAATTTGTTGATAATGAGGTCCTTGCTTTATTATCTTACTCGAATGGATAGTTTTTCAAAAGATATATATTTAAATGCTAATAACTAGGAAATGGAGAATGAAATGCCAAAGTTTTTTGTAAGTTGTGTCATTATTAGCAACAATATTTGGTCCTAAATTGAATTGTTCACCGGTGTGGGGAGATAGAAAAAGATGATAGGTTGCTGTTCCTGCTGCATTGGTCTACTAACACATGTATCCATAAATGCCCCAGTATTGAGTGCGAGCTGTTTGAAGATTTCTGCCAAGGGTTCTTCTATGATATGAAATATGGTTTGTTGAATCAGTTTAGTGCCTTCTGTGATGGAGCTGTGAGTATAGATCGGGGCATTGTGTATTTGTACATTGATTCATGTCAATGAATGTTTATTGTGTGTAAATTACTGAATTATTGTGACGAACTCCTGCCTCTGTCAGCGAGGTCTGGTTGTTGCTTTTTGGGCTTTTAAGCAAAGCATAAATTTTGGTTCTTTATGATTTGCATATAAAATGCGTGGATTATATTTGTGAGTGTTTCTTCCTATAGGGATCTTTTCTATTGACTGCTTAGTGCATTGTTTGGTTAATTTAGCTTAAAGTAAAATGTTTATTTTTAAACCTAGTGTAATAATAGCAAGAGTAATTGATAGCGAGTTCTTGTACTGTGCAAATGCAAAATTTTTGATACCCATGTCACAAACGATTTTGGGAATGGTGAGTTTTTTTGTAATCGGCAAAGGGTACTATTTCATGAGTTTAGGCATTATGAACATCATCCCTAGTAAGGCTTCATTTTTACATTAGAGCCACCAAAATGGCATGCCCTCATTAATTCTCTAATTTTCACTTTCATTAAACAGAAAGCGTTCTCATATATTTATTTACGTCAATAAAGTACGTCTGTAAAATATATTTTTCAATACAATTTTTTCAATCCTCATTATTGAAGCAATTAATATTTCTTTCTTTTATCAGTTTTTTCACTAAAAGTCTAAAATTAATAGTATCCACATTTTTTTCAATACAATCACAACATAAAAACACATCTTCCAACAATATTTGTTGTCCCCAACAAAATAAATAATAACTATCGTGGTTGCCCTTATAATTGAGACTCTTTACTTGCAATCATAAGTTCTATGCATCTAGACTAGGGATCTCCATATTTTTTATAATTGAAAATGATATCATATTAATTTGATATTTAGCAATCTAATATGAGGATAAATAAATTTAGGTTGTTAGGTATGTAAAAACATAAAATTCTTATGTGATGACAAAATAAATTGAGTTAAACTCTGCGCATGAATATTTTGTTCAGTAAAAATTGTACAAAAACTCTTCGAATTTGGGGTTTGATCATAAACCCTAGAAACTTTTCGAACACAAGAATTTTTGAGTTTTGTGTTAGCTCTAGAAATTAAAAACTTTCCGAGTTGATACGTTTCGCCCAAGAAAATTCGAGCATTTGATACAGAAATAGAAGAATGAGTAACTATTGAGTGGATGGTTGTTCAATCTAAAAGAAAAGCATAAACGAGCACAAAAAAAGTTACTTCTATTCCCATGAGATACCATCATTATCGTCCATGAGAACGTGTAAAGGGTGAGAAGAAGTATTTCATACTCTTATTCCGAGGAACGAAGAATAATATTATTTAAATTTAAATTTAAATTGGAGATATATAAAGCATAAACAGAAAAACAATTATTCTCCAACAAAAAAAGATATAAACTTTACTAATCCCATGATAAGACATTTCATTATCATAATACACAAAAATCTCGGGCTCACACAAATTCCAGTACTTTCTTGTCAACGGTCTAGATCTCATCCTAGACAGACAACCCAACGGCAAGGATCTATTCCATCCCGCCTTGTCACACGCAGTTCGATGCTTCGCTTTCGGCCTCGTGACAGCGACACCAGCGAGCAGCGATGCTCCCGGCCTACGTGGCTGTGGACCCCTACCCTGTCTTACGGGACTCTGTGAGAGGCGGGAACCCAGTTTTGTCCTTCCAGAACTAGAGAGAGAGAGAGCTGGTATTCCTTCGTAGGGAGAGGAAGTGAGCAGGTCTTCGTAGTTTTTCAGCTATTTGTTCTAAGTGTGCTGTGGTACAAGAACTGCAAGTCGTTATTCACTAATCGTTCGTGAAGAGAAGGCATAGATTTTCTTGCTTGAATCTGCAAACTTCGGTGAATAATAAAGACTTGATTTCTGAGCTTTTACTCTGACAGAACTTACCATTTATTCATCAAATGTGATGAATGATTGGTCATTGAGCTGTTAAGCGTGCAATTTTCTGGTCTAGTTGATTCTCTGAAGATGACCAAGTGATTCCCAGCGTCTTTCTCCAGAAGATTTTGAGTTGAAATTCGTGTTTTTGTCTAATTATTTTCCTTTCAAGCTTGGAGCTTTATCTGATATCTTGTTCAGGCTAGAGATTCAAATCCATGGTTTGTCAAAAGATAGAAACTTTTGAGATGGGTTTTTGGAATTCGAACAGATTTTCTCCATCTTCGTCTGAATCATAGTACTTGAAGTCTTGAAGATGTGGGTTCAGTAGCTTTTTCTAGGCTTTAATGGAGAAAAGAAGATACACTTCCCAAATCAACAACAAACCCGCAACCACTCTATTTTTCCTCTTCTTTCTTTGTTTTCAAACAGTGGAATGCCAAGACCCCAAGCCACAGTCGTATTCTACGCCGCCCCGGTTCGACAATGGACCCAAAAGGATCGTTCTCAGTGTTTTCTTTGGAGCTTTAACTGGGTTTTCCGGAGCCATTGTTTTCGCTTTTATGGTCCGCTTCTTCATCCGCTACATGAACACAACTCCAATCCTCAAAGGCTCTGTCGTATTCTCCCCTGAAATCAACCGCAAGACCCTTCAATCGGCTCTTTCAAACGAGACCCGCCAACTGGGTTCGAGCCCGAATGGGATATACTACCGAGTCCCCCTCGACAACGGGTTCACTGTTGCCTGCAAAAGGCTCGAACCCACCGTGGGTTGTTCCCCGGAAACGCAGAGCAAGTCGGTCAAGAGGAAGATACAACAGGAATTGGAGAAGCTCGCAAACTTGAACCACCCAAATGTCATGATTCTCCGAGCCTATGTACGCGAATCAGAGAGGTTCTCCCTTGTCTATGACTATGTCCCCACTGGGAGTCTTGAGGATGCAATGAACAGAGTTAGAGAGAACCAATTGGAGCTCAAATGGGAAGTGAGACTCCGGATTGCGGTTGGGATAATCAAGGGACTTCAGCATCTTCATTGTACTTGTGTTCCACAGATTCTTCACTACAATCTGAAGCCTAGAAATGTGATTTTAGATTCCGAGTTTGAACCAAGGCTGGCTGATTCTGGATTGGGTTTGCTTATGCCAAACTTGGATAGGGCTTCATCTGGGTATAATGCTCCTGAGTGTTTCCAGGATTGCAGGTATGGAATTTAGATTTATAAAATTCTTTAGTTTGTCAAGTAAATTTAGTTGTGTTTATTTTAGATATCTGTGTTTGGGTCTTAATCTACAGTAATTTTGAATGTGATTATTGCTGTTTATTGAAGTTGAGGTGTTGTGGTTTTCAGATTATATCTTTGAAATTGAGTGTTAGTTTGGACATCTGTGGTTGTTTTCTCTTGAATGTTTGTTTTGGTATTGCAATTTTTCCTAGGTGGTGTTGTTCCAAAGGGTAATGAAGCTAAAGACAGGATGAGTGTGCCATTTATTTTCTAGTTCTATTGTTTATTTTGGTATCTGTTTATTGAAGGAAAGGACTAGGTTTTGTTATTTGAAGCCCTCGAAAAGGTCTTGCATTCCTCACCTGATTATCTCTTGTGGATCTTCCTCATTAAATTGTGGGAATGAAACTTCACTTTTTGGTTACTTTGTTTTAACTTGTATGAATTTTCAATTGTCAATAGGTATACAGATAAGAGTGACATCTTCAGCTTTGGGATGATATTGGGTGTTTTGCTGACTGGTAGAGACCCCACCGATCCATTCTTTGGTGAAGCAGTGAGCGGGGGAAGTTTAGGGCGTTGGCTTCGGCATTTGCAGCAAGCTGGGGAGGCTCGAGAAGCACTAGACAAGAGCATTCTTGGGGAAGAAGTTGAGGAAGATGAAATGCTGATGGCAGTGAGGATTGCTGTTGTGTGCCTCTCAGATATGCCTGCTGATAGGCCTTCCAGTGATCAGCTTGTTCACATGCTAACCCAACTTCACAGCTTTTGAAGTCAAGTGTAAGTGAATTAAAAGAAGCCTTAATTTGAGTTGCATATGGGAAATTGGATCCTGTTTTTGGGATTTTGTTGGAATTGCAACACTTTATACAAAGCATGAAGAGGTGATGAAGTTCTGGTCAGAACTTCTCAGACATGTAATGCTTCTCTCGTAGTATCTTTATGGTGGTGTTTAATGTTGTCAATCCTGCAAGAGTGAAGGGGCTCACTACTAACTCAAAAGAAAGATAAGGTCAAATGTTGTGGGGCAATTGCTGCATTATTGTGTTTTCACCTCTTAACGATCGCGGGGTTTCATTGGAAACTTTATTGGAGTCACGGATCCTTTTCCTGTTCCCATCAGGGAATCCTCTTTGTTTGATCTAAATAATGTTATTTGATCCCTAATACTTTAAAAGCCTTTTCTTGAAGATTGTTTTTCTAACAGCCAAAATGTGGCTAGGAGACGGGACGGGGAAGTAAGACTTGAACGGTTGAACCGGTGCCCTGTGGACTAGAAGATGATCCAGCTCAAACCAATTGAGCTTCAAGATTGGATGATATATTAAGAACACAATATTTGCAATGTAATGAAAGTTGTATGCATTCTTTTGAGACTCATGTATGTTTTATTCTTTGCAATTTTGTGAATGTCCCAACTCATCAAAAGATATGATATGATGCACTTGTTAACCTGGGGATTGGGTAAAAGGGAGAAGTTGATTGGCATGGAAAATGAGTTTTGTCTTTGCTATTGTGTGACAAAACTAATCTTCATGAGGTGGATATGCTTAGGAGGGGAAAAGCATGTGGTGGTGGTGGTAGGGATAGGGGATGTTGAGAGAGAATACTGGCAGGCAGACAGGCCATGCAAATTGGGTCACTCAAAACTAGTAGAGCATGCTCCAAAAGGATGAGTTGAAAAGGCATGGGGAGGGAGCATGTACATGTCAGATGACCTCCCTCACATCAACCCTAAGATTCCATCAATGGGTTCCACACTCTTTTCCCAAGGTAGTAGTCTACTGGTTTTTCTATACTGAACAATTTTTTTCCTCTCATTAACACAATCCAAGTTTAATATCTTTAGGAAGAGTGGTCCACTGGCATACAATATTTTGTATTTTTCTAACTATTTGTCAGAGAAAAGTCCAAGCTTGGCAGGCTCCCTCTCCAGTACCCACCATCAGACGCTGGGTCAAAAACAGTGATTATTGTTGGTCCGTTTGGATCAGATATCCCATAGAGTATAAGCTATCGTAAAACGTAAAAACTAAGAATGCCGAGCTAAGTTCATGGCTACCTGCATTTTTGAAATTGTTTGTCTGAATTTGTTATTTGCACTATTACAGAACTAGAGTTTCAAACTATAAATATATCATAAGCTTGGTTGATGGGTTTGGAAGAAGATAAGGTAGCAATATATTACCTCGTAAGGCTTCTAATTACTGTTATGATTATATATTCAAGCTTGAATATTTGATTGAAATGTAAGATCTAGTTCAATCTGAGTATATAAAATGGGATTTTACTGGCTGTAATTAATGAAAGCTTACTTTAATGGGGATCAAACCAGTGTGTTCCCAGCTGAGGCTTGCGAGACAATCGGTGGGGAAGCTTGTGATGTTGAAATGTACCCAGAAACGAAGCTCAAACCAGAGACTGGAAACACAGTGCCAAAACCTGCTTCAGAGTAGGTTGAATGAAAGAGAATACGTAGACTACAAAAATCCAAAAACGTAAGATCATAACAATCCTGTTTGTTGAAATTCTAGGGTTTATTGATTTGCAATGACATAAGTTGAGAGAATCAGAAAGGAAACTGAAATGTAATGTCTTGATTTGATCCTATTACAGAGTATTCCTAGAAGAAGCCTGTGATGATCTTGGAGGAGAATTTGCGACCCTGAGTATCAAGACAAAGGTAACTAGAAAGTCAGTGGTGGATTCACAGATGTTACCAAAGATAACAACTTCTTATTGTGATTGAGCTTCCTTGTATAGTTCTGTGAAATTGTGAATAAGTATACATCACTTGACAATGTATCTGACAAAGTTGTGAAATAAATAACAGAACTCTGCAGCTAGTGACTCAGCTCTTCTTCAACCAGAACCAGAAAGTTTACACTCTCAGAATCATTCATCCATCACATTTCACAGATCAAATAAGCTATTAGATGTGGAATGAAATGCACATACTTTGGATTTAACAGCATTACTATGGGTTCTCCTCTAATCTCAATGATACCCTCCAAAATCTTATATTGAAGAGCAATCGAGTCCTTCGCGGTTCTCTGCCTATCTGAGTCGCCACTTTCTGAACTGCGGTTGCTTCTTAGGAGAAACAATCCCGAACCATCACATTCAGCACTTGACGTCTAGGAAAAAAAATTAGGAAAAAAAAGAACCAAATAGAGAGCAACCTTCTGCCTTTGATTGTAAAAATGGAAGGAACCCATCTCTGGTAGATGAAGAGCCGCCTTGGGGAATCTCCATGGCATGTATCAGATAACAGAAGCAGCGCAAGGCCGCTTCTCACTGTTCACACAAACCTAAAACAGATATTACTTGGTTGCATGGATTATTGCGTTGTGGCATAATTACAGGAGTTCTGAGCTCTAACCATTGCCAAGTCCCTTCCAGAGGGATTAACGTATTTCTCTTGACCCTTGGCAACTCCTCCAACCAAAATTAGAACAAAAGAACCACACAAAAAGCGAATTTTAAAGGTGAATGAATTGAGAAACAAAGAAAACTTGTTTACATTATTACATTTCTTGCATGAAAAAGAAACATTTGAAAAAGAAAAAAGTTCACCTTAAGTCGAAGAATACCCCAAGATCAAAAACTGCAGCAGGAAATGTAAGTGAAATACAGTCAAATACTTCTTAATACTCTCATCTCCAACCACATAGCTTGATGTGAGCCAATTTTTGGGGATTACCTTCTAACCTGCACCGGTTGCTGATGAAAACCACCGTAGGGTCACTATTATTGTCCTCCATTGCAGCAAGCGAACTGGAGTAGCAAGGACGTTTTTCCGCTGAATTTGAACTTCCATCAATTGACAGTGGCAGAGACGACACCATGGTTCGATCGTTTGACTGAGAGAAGAGTACAGATAGATTAGGTTTTACTATTACCCATGTAGATTATCTATGATCAAGTTCGGATCAAGAAAAACTCAAAAACTTCCTGATCCATATGACAAATTTGACACGATCGTTGCATGTTCTTCCATGCTTCAATGTGTAGTATCGATTATCAGAACTGGAAATCAATTCACTGTTTCAAACACCTTTTTATTATTCACACGTAGAATACTAGTCATTCAAGAAGTTTTGCACACTTTCCTTTTCTTCTTCTTCTTGGTGAATAGTATATCTTACCCATGAGAGAGGTTAGGAATATAATTACATTTAATAAGTTCTCTTAACTTCTCTCATGAATGAGTTGGGCTGAGTCTAGTCCATATGGACGACCCAGCCCATATCCCTACGTCCAACAACCCAGAAAGTGACCCTGATAGAAGCGTTATTGGGTGGGACTCTCCATGGAAATTCTCTTGCCTCACAGAGAAGGACCTCTCCACCATGCTCGCGTGCTCAATGTCCGTCACTTCTGCTTCACTTGTTTGAGACTGGCTTGTTACTGGTTAGGGGAGTGACGGTTGTCTTCATCTTCTTCTTACGATCAGGTCCGGTTTAAGGCCCATCTATGACTGAATACGATAACAATCTGTGCAAGCCCGTACAGGCCTTTTGGGCTTCTTCCATTATAGGCCCATTATAGTGGCCCATGAACTTAGTGGTATATAATTGGTTACAGATGCTTTGGTTGGGCTAACGACTAACGAGTGGTTCCTAAACACACGATCCATCCCATTGGAACCAAAATTGATGCAATGACTGAAGGTAATGAAGTAAAACGAATTATCGAATCAAATCAATCTAATTCTTTAGTACTAATCGAAGAAGACAGTATTATTTTTTCAGTAATATTAGGAATTTCAGTGATTTATATCCCAAAACATCTTAGTAGTGTATAAATCATTGGAATCTCTAACAGTATCAAAAAGAAAATACTATCTTCTTCGATTAGTACTAAAGATACTCATTTATTGGTTGTGATGACATCATAGCAGGGGCTGATTGAAAATCACACCCGATAAATAAATAACATATATTATTGAGATCATTTTGGGATAAAAATAATTAGAATCTTTATTATTTTTATTATTTTTTAAGCGCGGGACAAAATGGTGCTAACTATTCAAGTATAATAATTTGAAGGTTATCTGTTCAGAATGGAAGGGGAAGGGGAAGGGGAAGGGGTTGGTAACGAGAATGGAGACCTATTAAAAAAAAGACAAGAAATAATATATTAATACGCTAAAATACAAAAATAAAGTCGACAAATAAATAAAATACAACAAACACTCGTGCAATTGATTAATGAATATATATTATTTGAATAAGGTTAAAATTTTTAGATAATTTGTTTTTGTTTGGCTATTAGTGATTTACACTCTCTTTCTTCAATTTAGCATCTTTTTAATTGATATTCAAAGAAAATATATTTTCAAGTTTTATTGAATTCGTGGGAATTCTCATTAATCAATTGCATCTAAGGGTCTGTTTGAGAGATCAATAAATGTTGAAAAATGTGAATTTATTTTTTAAAATAATTGATTTTATCAACAGTTGCTTGATTTTTTTTTTTAGTCACTGTAAACTCCAAAAGCAGTTTATAAAACTTTACTAATTTTGATATTTCATTTCTTCTTTATAAAAAAAAAACTCTTTTTCAAAATCAATGCTTTAATACTTTCTCAAACATTGGAATATACTATTTTAAAAATTGTTATTAAAAACATCCAAAATTGTTACCCACATAACCGGTCAAAATTGTTACTTTAAAAATACTCAATTTGCGCTCTCTCTATTTTATCGAGCTGAGCCTAAGTAACATAGAGACAAATTCAAATTTTAACAACATTTTATGCGTTCACGTTAGCATTGTGTTAGTCCACTATGATGTCACGTGGATTGAACAAAATAACACAATGTGCATTAATCATTATAAATTCACGTATACATATTGGGTACATGAATCAAAATATTGTACCATTAATGTTAATATATGGTTAAAGTAAATGTGTCAAATTAATCAAGATAAACATAGATGATACCATTCACCTTCAATGAATGTAATGGTTTTATACGCATGTATGACTATTATGGATTTAGGTTTTTGGCCACTCTTTCCACTCAAGCAATTTGATAGCAATGTCCCCACTCTTCGTATTAATTGCTTAATAGTGCAATTTTTATTCTTTAATTTCGTCCGTAGGTGAAATTTATTGGAATATATGTTTTATTGATATGACTATATTAAGAGTCGTGTTTTACAGTAATAAAAGTAAAACTGCACTGACAAATTTGGAGTTTATTAATTGATAGTTTTAGTACCATTATTTTTCAAGACGTTTCATAACTCTAAATGCTGGTTCATTTTGGAATAATATTATCATTGTCTCTCACGTATTCAACCATCAGGGTCGTCAATACTTTTATCTCACACGTTTTGGGGTTGGCTACATGAAAAAAACACATCACCTCATCTACGGCCTTCAGAGTGATTGCATGGGCGCTGGATTCAAACAAATGACCATTCAATTGATAGGGCCTCGAAAAGTGGTGTTGAAGAGTTCCCTCCCGCGACCTCAAAAAGTGGAGAGTAGAAATTCTCCCCACCACCCCCTTCTTTCTTTAGCTCTTATTACGATTCAACTCTCATTCCTTCCCCACTCGCCTTTCGGATCTTCAAGCTTTCTTGTTATTTTGGTATTTAGCTTTCAAATTTTCAATTACAGACACATAATATTGATGGGTTTGCTTTGAATATCAACCAAAACATGTTTAGAGATAGAGAGATCTAAATCTTATTCTTGGATGATGATGATTAGTTTGGTAAAATGTGTGATTTCTATGGACTCTGTTTTTAGTTCATACATGGTGCATTTATAAATTATGAAAAAGGGTGAACTCAGATAGACCCTAATGAATGTTTGGGAAAGGTGTTGGGAGGCGTTCGCTGTTTGCCGCAAACACCTCTCGATACCTCTTTTCTCAACCCCTCAAATGAGGGGTTGGTTGGGAGTTGTTCAATCACAAATATCCTCTCAACCCCTCTCAATACTTAAATATCAAGCAATTATTCATTTTTATGAATATCTTCCAACTCAACCCAACCCCACCTCTCTCAACACTTCTCCCAAATACAGCCTCAGTTGAAATTTTCAAGTAAAGGTGTGGTGCGAAGTAAATGAGGGGTGTATTTAGCCCCTAGCTTTATGTTATTACTAAACTTGTTTATGCATAGAATTTGGCTAAAGACAAAACCAAGATTTAATAAATTAATTGGTTTTTTCATCGGCTCTGTAGTGGTAAAAAACCATACATTACATATACTAAATCTCAACCCTATATCAACAACAGGTATCGCCTAATTCAATGATAATTCGTCTCATACATTATATTTGATTTAATCAGCAAACAAGATTTTCTCTTGACTCATTATTTCGAGAATGGGCCGAAGCCCATACACAAAAATCAAAACCCCCAAACTCTGTGTCCTGCCTCTAATCTATAACTTGTATCCAAATGTCGAGGCTCACTCCTTAGCATAAAGTCCATGTTCAAGATGCCAGTGTCATGCCGGTACTCCAAAACACAACCCTCCTTAACCTCCTCGTAAAGGAGGTGCTTGATCTGCACCCCCAAAGCAAAATCATATGCCACTTTGACCTTTATCTAACGGTCCCTGCTAATCACATCCATCAACTATCTCGAGACATCCTTCTTGTTGTCCCCTTTCCCCTTCTTTTTTGTTCTTGTATCCCTTGTCAGGCCATCCATTGATGTCCTGTTATGCTTCTCTTTTTTTGACATATATATATATATCTTGCTTATCAAAAAAAAAATATATCTCGAGACACCCTCTAGTCACAACATTAACTTTGACACATGTAATCTCATGATAGGAAATGAGAAAAGTAATTAAACCAAAACAGTTATCAATTTGGGCTAATAGGGAAAGGTAACAAATTTTACATATAAGGCACTCCTTGGTTAACAGGTTTCCGCTAGAAACTAGGTTTTTTAAAGTAAGGGTTTTATAAACTCATTCTTGGATATATTTTTCACTCACTGATTTTGGTAGGTTTTAAATTCAATCAAAATTAGTGCAATACAAAAACGACCGGTTGACAAAACATGTCAAATCAACTTGTTTTCATTGGTTGTTAAAATTCCTCCCATCTTTGCCATTGACCTAGCGATACACGGGACTTCTCCACTTCGTTTCTTCCCAAGGTCGGCCGCTCTTCAAATCATGATTCTAAACCGATTGAAGCGACTAGAAATCTCTCTCAAGGTACGTTGATATCTTCTTATTGTTGTTCCTTTTGACCTTTTTGATCTATGTGTAATGGTTTGATTTTGTTTTTTGATCTATTTGTTACAATTTTGGATAATCTTTTCTATCTAGATCTGTCTGCCAGAATCTTTTGCTTTCGTTAGTTTATATTTGCAATTCCTTTTGACCTCACGGTTTTACTTGCATTAATTGGAAGTTTTTTGTATCATTGCAGGGCCTGATTTGGGCGACTTCTTCGAAGTTCATTTTGAGGCTTTTTGACAAGGTTTGTATTCCCTTTTGCCCATATTTTTTCTTAGTATGCCTATCCTTTGGAAGAATGCTAGTAGTGGCTGTGGCTGTATGACTTTTTATTTTTTTTATATTTTTTCATATTTGTGTTTTGATATTCTAGTATTCATAGATTTTGTAAGGTTTCGTTGGTTTGACATTGGTTGGTATCTCTCCGAATTGTTGCATTATGCATTTCTGACTTTGAGAGGGAAGAATGTTACCTGTGTAGGTTAAATAGATAATGATGGTTCATATGATCAATAACAAACTGGTTATAGATCACCTAATCGACATATAAAAATAATGACTGGGAGTTTAAGTGTCAGTTTCGTTGATTAATTTTGTGATTTTAGTAAGCAGGACATTTGACTTCTAATAACTTCCTAGAAGCAACTAACTACTGGTACTAGTCGGTTGCTGCATAACATACAGTATTTTGTACATGTCCATTAATTAATGAACATGTGGGAGATGTATTATAGTAGCTATCATTTTTCTAAATGCATTTAGCTTGGGAGACTAAAGTTGCACACGTCATTTGTAGAACAAATGTTAGCTTATAATGGAGACAAGGCAGCAAGGCTAAAGCTGCTAAAACTCATTCATTTTTATTTCATTAATTCATTTTCTAAAATACATAATTGAATGCAGCAACAAGGGGTAGAGGAAATGGGCATTTGAGTTGTTTTATAATGACATATGCATGATGAAGCATAGATATAGTATAGATATAAACATGATAAAAGCTTCAAAGAATCAAAAGGGCATAATTGTAATTTAGTATTTTTTAAAACTTCCAGAACCAATGCTTTACTGTCTTCCCAAACACTGGAATTGGCTATTTTTAAAACCTTTACTAAAAACATCCAAAACTGCTACCCTCATAATCTGCCAGAACTGTTACTTTAAAAACATCTCATTTTCGATATCCCCTATTTTGCCAAGCAGGGCCTAAAAGGCCTCATTCCAATAAAGGAATGGGCATGGAAAAAACAAGAAGATTACTACTGAAAATCATTGAGGGAAAACTAATGATTGACTTTATCAACATAGCTTCCTTTTCGTCTCTCATTTATACACTAGGTTTTACTTCCATTCTTTAACTATTTTATGTCTCATTTTCGTAACCTATTCAAATGTACCACTTTTATTCCTACAAATATTTTGGTGACGGAAAAGATTGACTTGGCAAGCCAGTTTGCTTCCACGTAGAAGAGAGTACGGGTGTACTTAACATGAAATGCAAAAGTATATTTTTCATCTCTCATCTATACACTAGGTTTTATTTTTGTTCCTAAATTATTTTTTTCCACATCTTTCATTTTTCCTCCTCCACCTCCCAACGACAACTACAACCCTAATTCACCTTCGATTCTAGTACACCAAAACCACCTCCTCCGAGTATGCATGATCCTCTACCTACAATAGAACTCGTCGGATTCCCGATTTCATTGGACAGGTTTGTGTTTCGATCCGTGTTAACTATATTGGTATTAATGTTTTTAATTGAAGAGTTTGGGAGATTCATTCTTGAAAAGTCACATGTATAAATTATTTTATGATGGTAAATTGTAATGTTCAAGTTATCGAAATTCACTATGCACTATGCAGTTTGGATTTTATGTTTATTTGGTTTGGAATTAAGAACTAATGAGTATATTTTATTTAGTATCTTTTAATTAAATATTTATAAAAAATAAAATAAAACGATTTTAGTTAGTTTAGTGAAAAAATTATGTGCATATATTGATATAACTTGAGATATTTAATCACATTGACAATCTTTTTTTATGTGTCACCTAGGATTTGACCGATGAGTTGTCAAACAGGCGCAATTTATTTGGCCACGGCATATATTCAATGGATTTATTGAGCCCGTAAAATAAAATAAAAAAATCTTTCACACGTTTTATACGTGCGAAGCACCAATATCTGATCACATAATAAGTGCGTCAACACCCATGCTACCTTATCCAATAATATGTCGACTGCATCATCAAAACAAACAGAAAAATAAAATAAGAAGCAAGTTTACACGGTTGTGGACGGCTATTTGTCTGCTAATAAAACCTTACCGTGAATAAAATAATCCATCTCGATTTGTATAATGGGCTCACTCGGTCACTCCTAGTTGACAAATTCCCATTTCTTGATAGAATCGTCTGTCAGAGAGAGAGACACTACTAATTCAAAAATAAAATATAAGGTAAAATAATGCTGTCTTAATCTCCAAACTAGTCCCCATCCAATCCCTGTCTTGTTTTGTACGAAAGACCTCGTCCGTTTGTGACTCTCTGCGTTGTTGCTTTGTGGTAATTTACTAGTTAGTACAATTTGTCTACGTGGACCGTAGTTGCTCGCACTAGTACGTTATCATCTGTCAGCGAAGCGATACCGCGTGACTGATCGGTCACCATTTTCATTTGTACGACCTACCACAGCAAGAAAAGCACAATTTACTCATTACCCGACACGTGTCCCTCTAAACTAGAACGGAAGTAACCGTCTTAGCCTGAGTTTTTGAGGTATGATAAACTCACCCCCCTTAATTAACGTCATGGCACACGTGTGTGCATATGTACGGGTTTATATGGTCAACGTCAGGTAGCGTTATATTTTCTCTATGAATCCTCTCGTTCATACGTTCCGAACCTGCCTGTTAATAACAAGACAAAAAATCTCTTCCCATAATCAGAATTAACTTTTCGTATCGCCAAGACAAACGCCGTCTCATGCTGGCCAATTCTTCCGCGACGTGTGGCACTCGATTGTAACGGCGTTAATTCCTATGGTTAAATATCTCCCTTGTGCCGGTTAAGCAGTGAACAAGAGGGTTTACGGTTAACCGGAGCTACCGGTAGCTCTCGGTGACAATAATTCCTCCGCGGTTAAATAATTGCTTTTCAGATTCTGAGTCACTGAGGGGGAACAGAGAGAAAGAAATGGCAGTGACTGTTGCAGAGGAGAGAGAATGCGAGGACGATAAGAACAAAGGAATAGCGGGAGATTGTGGTGACGATCGAGTGAGGAAGATCTTAAAAGTTGCAGCAACTGTCGTTGAATTTAGCGATCGTGGTGGATTTGAGTGAGAGAGACGGAGCATTCGGTTGCCGAAGTTGTTTGTTGAAAGTGTTTGAGATATTTGGAGAATTTACATGTTGATGAAGGATTCAGCTATGTCTGCTGTGATGGACGGCTTAGATGGTGGAGATGATCTGTATAAGGAGCTCTGGCATGCTTGTGCGGGTCCCCTGGTGACAGTGCCTCGCCAAGGAGAGCTTGTTTTCTATTTTCCTCAGGGTCATATCGAGCAGGTCTGAGAATTGGTTTTTCAGTTCTCTTATTTTCTTTTTTACTGAATAGAAGTTGATTTTGCATGCGTGTAGGTTGAAGCATCAACGAATCAGGTTTCCGATCAACAAATTCCAGCATATGATCTTCCAGAAAAAATCCTCTGTCGCGTGGTCAATGTTAGATTGGAGGTATTGTTCGAAACTTATTTTGCGACGAGTGGTTCTTTTCCGTGTGTTTTCACTGCTTATCATCTCCTTTGCAGGCTGAACCCGCCACTGATGAAGTGTTCGCTCAAGTGACTCTGCTCCCTGAACCTATTGTATGGCGTTTAGTATCTGAATTGAATGTAAATTCTAAAAATTCACCGTCGAAAACCCTATTGATTAACTATGACATGAATGTGTTTGTGACTCCAGCAAGATGAAAACTCTGTGTCAAAGGAGACGCCGTGTTCTCTGCCTCCGCCTTTACGTCCTCGTGTGTTTTCTTTCTGTAAGACCCTTACTGCATCTGATACGAGCACTCATGGTGGATTTTCGGTGCTAAAACGACATGCTGAGGAGTGTCTGCCCCAATTGGTGAGTCTTCGTCTCCTGTTTGGCATATCCAATGCGTGTTTATGTTTTATTATATGAATCTGATCATACTGAGAATAGTGGCATTACAATTTTCGTGGCAGGACATGTCTGGGCAACCACCTGCTCAAGACTTGGTAGCCCAGGATCTATATGCAAATGAGTGGCGTTTTCGACACATCTATCGAGGTAATGGATGGCTATCGTGATATGCTTTGTTTGGATTATTTTAAACTTGAAGTCCACTTAGTTTGGTTACGTTTTCATTACTCATTGAGAAGTCATCTGCATTTCAAACACTAGGTCAACCAAGGAGGCACCTTCTTCAAAGTGGTTGGAGTCTATTTGTCAGCTCTAAAAAGCTTGTTGCGGGAGATGCTTTTATATTCCTCAGGTTATTGAGTTCCTAAGATCACTATTCTCATTCTCTTTGGATAACTTTTGTTTGATGGCCTTTAATATGTGTAAGCAATAGAATAATTATCCCATCGGGCAAAAAGAGAGAAGAATGTATAGAAAATGAATATAATTGTGGACCGTTCTCATTGGTTTTGGAATGTTATCTTAGGGGTGACAACGGGGGACTTCGTGTTGGGGTACGGCGTGCAATGAGACAGCAAATTAATGTCCCAACTTCGGTCATATCCTGCCACAGTATGCATATTGGTGTCCTTGCATCAGCGCAGCATGCAATTTATACTGGTACAATGTTCACTGTCTATTATAAACCCAGGTTCGTGGTTCCCATCATTCTTACATTGTTGGAATTAAGTAATTTGCATAAGCGTTTGCTACATCTTGCTTATGATAAATCGAATTGCTAAGGGTTAAGTTTTGTCGATGATAACTTGATACTTGTTTTGATTTTGTTAAATGGGTTTACCTTTGCTTCTGAAATAATATGTTGAAGTTGAAGTCATGTGCTAGTTATTGCATCCCTGCTGCAAAACATGAATAAACTCCATCGAATCCTCAATCAGCAATGAACGTATTCAAAGCTTCTCTGATTCACATTATAGTTGCCATTTTTCATTGTTGGATAGAATGATTTGTAGCTACGTCATTCTAAGAATACGTCCATTTGATTATGTAGTTGTGCAATTTCCCTCAATCATTCTCTATCCTTGTTGTATTTACTGTATTAGGATACGTGTCCTAACGTTGGGTTAACATATTGATATCTTATGAAAAGTGAATTTTTTTTGGGTAAGCAGTGAAAAATTGATATTGGAAGTTTGTCTTTTAGTGATGGATTCTGTGTAAGGTTACCCGTTCTTCTGAAGCAGATATGAATTTGACTGATATATATACTTTTTGAAAGGGATTTTTCTTCTTCTCGTAAATCTGTGAGCAGAGTTTAATGGTATAATTTCCTTTGATCTTGGACTCAATTTTCTAATTTATGAATATTTTTTATTTATGAGTATTGTAGGACTAGCCCTGCTGAATTTATTATCCCCTTTCACAAATATATGGAGTCTGTGAAGCGCAACTATTCCGTAGGAATGAGGTTTAAAATGAGATTTGAAGGTGAGGAAGCTCCAGAACAAAGGTATGACGTTTGTTCGCTGATGTTTTCTACTTCTCATTATCCAGAGCTCACTAAAGGAGAGGGTGTTCTTTTATTTGTTCATTTACTTATTGGTTGTCTGTATATTTGTTCTGCAACAGGTTTTCAGGCACTGTGATTGGTATGGAAGATTCGGATCATTTAAGGTGGCCTGGTTCCAGATGGAGATGCCTCAAGGTAATTGCAGATGTTATTATATTGTAATGTGCATGTTATTCTTTCATGAAGGTAAAACCCTCTTTGTTCTCTTCAGGTGCGTTGGGATGAAACTTCTCCTATTTATCGTCCAGAGAGGGTTTCACCTTGGACACTAGAACCTGCAATGCCCCCTCTAGATCCCATTCCTGCTTGCCGACTGAGAAGGCCCCACACAAAGATGGTGTTACCATCTACTGATTCTTCTGTTTGTTCGAGGGAAGGTAAAGAAGCAATTGCATTAGTTTCCATTCCTCTGTCCCTAGTGTGGTCTCATAAAGTAATAAAATTTGAGTTATCCTTGTTTAAATTGACCAGGTTCATCTAAAGTCTCTTTAGACCCTTCACCACAGAATAGGATCTCAAGAGCCTTGGAAGGTCAAGAAATCTTGTCTTTTAGAGGCCCATCTACTGCAAGTAATGACTCTAACATTATTGGACGGTCTCCATCACAAGGTGATAAGCAAACCATCTCAGATTATAGTAAAAGAAAATGTGGGGGAGAGGACAAGGTACGTGAAGTAACGCATGTGAATCCGATATCAGTTCCTCAATCCCTGCATGGAGTCTTTAAAAACAGTTGGTCTTCCATTGAGCATAATCATGATAATGTTGACCATTTGAAGAAACGAGCTTTTGATCAAGAAGGAATATTCAAGATGCCAAACCATCCACAGTCCAGAACAAACTTGAATCCCTTATTTAGCAAGTGTGAATTCAGTGCAAAACTTCCTGAAGCAAAAGATAAAGAGGCAAAACAGTCGACTCCTGTGGATGCTAGATCTTGTGCATTTAGAGGGGGTAAATTCAATAGACTTCACGGTGTGGAAGCCAGGCATCAACCTGTAAGCCAGTTTTTATCTCCGTTTCCTCCTCATCCTATGGCATTAAGTTCACCTCCGAATTTGCAAAAACCAGAGGTGGGGATGCCTAGAACAGATGGAAATTGTAGACTTTTCGGAATCTCCCTGTTCAATAATTCTCCGGAAACAGAACTAGCCATGTTATGTAGCAACCCTGAGAAACAGCTGCAAAAGCAATTTACTCCTGCGTCAGACCAACTGCATGACTTGCGGTCTCATCAGAGGTTGGAGCAATTAGAATGCACCACCATTGATTTTGATGAACTGGGCAGCGGCATACAAGCTCCAAACCAACTTTCTAAAGAAGTTATGGGCCAGCTTCAGGGCAGTTCAAACAGAAGTTGCATTAAGGTTCTCTCTAATTCAGTCTAGCACAATTAATGTTATTTCTAATTTAAATGCTGTCAAGCATTAGATGTGTGGATATGCTAATATTCAATAGTTCTTTGTTCATTTAGGTTCACAAGCAAGGAATTGCCCTTGGGAGGTCTGTGGACCTAACAAAGTTCAGTGGCTACGATGAATTAGTTGCAGAATTGGATCAGATATTTGAATTTGGCGGTGAGTTAGTCGGTCTAAACAAAAAATGGCTTATTGTTTTCACCGATGACGAGGGTGATATGATGCTTGTAGGAGATGATCCTTGGCCGTAAGAACTCATGCTTTCTACTCTTCATTTACAAGCAGTTTTAACTGTTTCTTCTGTTCTCAAAGCAGCTGTTTGTGTATAATGCAGGGAATTCTGTAGCATGGTCCGCAAAATCTTCATCTACACAAAAGAGGAAGTAAATAGGATGGGTGGACAACCGTGTCCAAGAGCTGAGCAAAATTCATCGAGCACAAACCATTAGAGGAGTAGTTCACAAGAAATAGAAGTTTGGCAGGGGCTGGATGTGTGGCTGGGCATGAGTTGGCTGATCATCGGCCTCTAAAGTCCAGTTGATAATGGATTGGTTGTCCAGTAAAACTGACTCAGTTTCAGCCCTAGTTGGATGTGATTTCCTCAATTTTTAAGCCATGTTTTGCGTGGATTCGAGTTCGCTTTTTAGTTATATAACCTTATGTATATAAGTCCTTTTGTACTCTAGGGCCGACTCAAGTGGCATAGTTACTTCATTGCAGCCTAGCCTTCTCTCCTTTTGTCCTCCATATTTTTCTTACATTTTTTGCCCATTTAGCTAGAAGCATTCTATTTTCGTTACCTTTTTTGTGGTGTTTTTCCCGAATCAATATCTTCGAAAATGAAGAATAACCTACACGATAGGAATGCTTAACTAAATGATTATGTAGTAGAGCATTTAATAGTTCTAAATTATCACAAGAACTATGAAGTTTTGATTTAGAGAAAATCAAAGGACCTAATGATTATTAATTGCTTGGAGCAGCTCATCCCGATAATGATATGAGTAGTGTTTTATCTTGTGGGGAAAATGTTGATGATGAACATGATTTCGCACAAACTACATTACAAGAAAAAATGCATAAACACCGGGAAAGTGACAATCTGTGAGTACTTTGATGCTCAGATTCGAGTCGCGCCAGTGACTAACCCTGCTCAGCTGTATCTTACATTTTACTCATTAGCCCAGGGCAGAATCGGTGTAGGACAGATTCTTGGATCTCGTCCCAATCCAAAAGAGAGAAGAAATTGTATGGGTAATCAAAACAAAAGAACAAAGTCATTTTTTTACTAACCCTAAAAGGGCAAACTTTTAACGATGCTTTGAATAACAATCTTTCGTACTCCATTCAATTAGTTTCCCTATAACCATTGCTCAAAAATAAAATAAGAAAAAATACAGACCTAAAAGGAAATAGATGAAAACAAACTAACAACGCTAGCCTAGTGCAAGTCATAAGAACCGAAAAGAAAAATTAGCTCACCCTAGAAAGGCATGATGAACCCTGCATATCAAGAAATAGCTCATTCATGATTCAAGTAGCTGATTTTTAAATAATTAATAACCACCAATAGATAGCCAACTTACTCAGTCATTCGATAATTTTGAGGGAGTAATGAACATGAAAAATGTTGATGATTAACATGGCAAATAATTTGGTTATGTGCAAACTACATTACAGGAAAAATAATTTGGTTCTATTATTTTTAAGTAAGATTAGTGGAAGACAAACTTATATCCCGCTCTATAGAAGGAAAAGAGATGAGAGTCATCTTATCTTGACTAACTTAAGGGTCTGCTTAGAAGAGGTGTTGGAAAGGGTTGGGTAAGCGAATTATTCCGAACTCTTGCTTAACGTGAACACCTCAAGAAGTTCAGATGGGTTCATGTACCTCCCAACACCCTTTTTTCAACTCTTCAAAATGAAGGGTTGAGAGATGTTTATTCACAAAATTCCAACACTTTTCAACCCTTTCCAATATCATGAACCCCTCCCAACCCTAATGCCAAGCATAGCCTAAATGGGACAACTTTTAATGATGGTTTGAATAACAATATTTCTATTTTAATTGAGAAAATCTGAAAAATTAATTTTTGTATGGTTAGAACTCATGACTCCAACTAAAAGTTAAAAAGTTACTTTTTTACCAATTGAGTTAGATAAGTTTAATATCTTAAAGTAAAATATTAATTAGATATATGACATTTCGCAAAAGTGTATATAAAAAATATATCAGATATATCTACATTTATATAATAAGTAAAGCAATAACATATTTGTTGAAAATAAATATATGAAATTTGTAGGGAAATGATATATATATATATACATATATTTTTTTGTTTCAAATATTTAATTTATTAAAAATTAATTGCAATAAATTTCAATTAATTTTTTCATAAATTCATGTTATCGACCCAAACTTTTTGAGATAAAGACTCATATGATGATGATGAAAAATGGTTGCAATATACATATGATTCCATTTATATGTAATTCTTAATTTGAATTGTAATGAAAATTTAAATTAAATTTATGATTATATGATTGCACAAATAATTTTTATTTATTCTATCATTTAACTCTTTTTTTTTGTCATATGAAGACTTAGGAATCTAATGATTGTGAATTTTCTCATGAAGACATATTATTAGTGTATTTCTATATTTTTGTGAGTATTATAAAATATAAATATTTTTAATTAATACTTATAATATATAAATATATATAATAATTTATTACATTGAATCCGGTTGAACCATTGACCCATGAACTGAAGAATTTTTCGATTCAGTGATGGATCCCCATTTATCTTTTACCTCTGCCTCCGTCTCCACATTATCTTCTACTGCACATCGTAAATGTATCCCTTGTAATTGTCATCGTATTCAACTATCAATAATCAAAGAACAATCATATTTCTCTGCATTTTATTTGTATTACTTAATGTATGTGTACGTTTGAATTTTGTTGGTTTAGTTTGGGTGGAGATCTAAGAAATCAGTTTTTATATATGAGCATCGTTATCTCTGTCAATGATTTTTGTAGAGCGGATTTGAGATTTCTTTTCTAATAATTTACTCTTATTTAAATATGATAATTTTTTTGATAATTTTTGTCTGATAGCCTTTGAAAAACATAGGGGTTGAGGTGAAGTCAAACGGAGGCACAAGGTATTTTGATGCGGGTTTCATCTCCCTATTTTTTGATAGTGTCGTGTTGTTTTCCTTTTTTGCTTCTTGTGTTTCTCACGCTGTATTTGAGATTTTTCTTATCTAAATCTTTTTCAATTCCAAGACCAATTTATCCTACATCAGACTCACTCAGAACCTCAAATCATAAACCGAATTGGGCAAACCCTTTAATGAACTAGTAAGTATGCAGAGAATGCGGATTCCACCACTTTGAGTCAGGGGAAATGTTCTTGCAATGACTGACTAACTCGAGATGCTTGGAATATGTTTCCCCATATGTGAAATTACCCTATTTGGATATTAGTCATTGTAACCATTTAAGCTGTATATCATGCATTCCACAAAATCTTTTGGCTAGGAAATTAGAAAGTTAGTTCTCCATAACATTGCATTATGATCAGGATAACAGGGGCACTGGGTCTTATGCTCATCTCTTCAGGAGTTCATATATATATATATATATAGTACTTATCTATAAGTCATCAACAACATATATCTTCTGCTATGGAATGCAATGTAGACGAATAATCTCTCTTCCACAGTAGTTTGAATGTATGTTGTCAATCCAAGATTGTATAGATAAAACAGTTGATCATATGATTGGAGGAAACTTTGGATAATGCGCGTGGATACCATAATTCTAATAATTTTAGTGGGATCTGGAAAGTGCAAGACCTTGAGATCTTCTCATCATGATTGATTGCCCACAAAGAAGTATTTTTTTTATATAATTTATTTCTTTGTCCATTCCCTTTATCTTTTTTTGGGTTTTGAGGAGGAAACTTCTCATTGGCTTCATCTGTATATCAAAAACTGTGAAACCCACACAGAGTTGGATGATGGAAATTAAATGGATAATATCTTCATTTTTTATAATTTTAAAAAGCATCACTGACTAACATGTTTTTGGGATAAGGGCATTCATTACAAGCATGGGGATGGTCTTTTGTTTTGTCTTGGTTTTGGGGGCTAGTTTCATATCTGTTATTAAATTATTTTTCAATTTAATTTCGTCCCTCAATTATCATATCACTAGAATTATTCCAAGGCCGAAAAAAAAAATCCAAAGACTTGTCGAAAAAATTCGTATCCACCATATGTTACAGAAGTGAATGTAGGTTACTAAACCATTAGAAACGAAGGGAGTATTATGTAATAGTCAAGATATTATCCGCTTTAGTACAAATATCTATTAAATGCGTCTTTTAAGTGTTGCTCAATCTTGTAAACTACATAGTTGCTATTTATTAAATTCAATGTGGAATATTTTATGGTTTCATCTCCCTCCACACCCACCCACACACCCACCCTGATTTCATCACCACAACTCAACTTACTAAAGAAAATTATAAGATATTTTGTGTTGTCACGTATGTATGTCTCATTTATAGCAAAATATGTATGTGGTCAAGACCTGCTTTTATAACGACCTCCATATGTTAATAAAAAATACTAATAATTAATAAAAAGAGAAAAATAATTAGAAATCAGAAAAACAAGCAGCGGTATTCTTAACTTCAGTTGGCGCCAAAGTAATTGATGGTGGTAATGCACTAATTACATACATATCTATCTATCTATATGTATATGTATATATGCGTGTGGATATAAAGCAATGCTAGGATCTCAAAAATTGTCTTCCATTTATATCCCTAATACATGTGGCATCTGCCTCATATTCATTGATTCTGAACTCTAATATTTGAGATGGATGTGGGTTAAAACAGGAATGAAAAATGGGGAACGAGCAATTTTCATAAATGTAGACCAATGGATAAATGGAGCCTATCCACTGAATCCTGTTTGTTCTTGGTTTCTTGCTTAGCTCACTCCCGCTCCTTCTCTGTCGGCTTCCTCCTCTTCTCTTCTCTTTACCTCTCTTCTCTCCTTTAAAGTCCGAAACTTTCACTCACTCTCACACAAACCATACTGAATTCTCTTTCGGGTCTCATTTATTCTCTCTTTTTTCCACAAATTCCCATGAAAAAAGCTTTAGTCATTTCTTGTGGAAACTGGGTTTCTGTTTGATGCGGCTTTACTGGATTTTTAGTTCTCATTAGTAAAGGTTGGTGGCAAATGGGTTCTTATATCTTCGTGTTTAATGTAGACTCTTTATTGATTCTTTGAAAGAATTTCTTTCATCCTTAATCTTTATGTCCGCAATGGCGTTTTTTTTTTTTGGGTTTAGGGACGTTAACATAGGTCTTTGACTCCGAAGAGAAACTTCTAATTTTCTTCAATTTCAGCAAATTAGTGTATTAGTCTCTGCCATATACCTTCAGACTCTGTATTTCTTCAGATGGCTCTTATAGTGACTGAAGATTGCAATTATAGCCCAATGCAGATCTGTTGTCCTGTTAATGATCTATAGAACCTTTTTCAATCAAGTGAAAAAAATAATATCTGTTGTTTTCTTGTCAGGGAAATCTTATATCTGGAGTAATTGAAGAAGACATGGAATTTGCTGAAACAAATCTTTCATCCGGCTATCAGAAGCCTCCATGGTTGTTCAAGGGCAGGCAAGTATATCTAAAACCCTTGAATGTCTTTTCTTCATGTATTTTATTCCCATTATTTTAACTAATTAAAAATAGTTTCGTTTTCCATTCAAGTGCATTCTACCAGCTCCATCTTGTGAAATCAGAAACCGCTCGTGCCTTCATCCCAAAAGAGTGCAGATTAGTTGAAGCTTTTGGGTACACATTGTTTCTATCTTGACATTTTAAGAGGGATTAGAGTTAAAACTTAACAATTTTCCACTTATTAGTCAATGCTTTTCACTCTATAGATATACTTTAGGAGGGTTTTTTCTTGCCAGCTACGATCACAGTCCAGCTGGGATCTTCGATGAGGTAGTTTCTAAAGGCTTTGGGTATATCTCGTGTTTGTTTCTTCTTTGAGCTAATTGATCAAGCATTGCTTTAACAGAGTAGAGTTCTCTCTTGCAGCTTGTTGTGGTTGCAGGAATTGTCTGGAATCCCCCTACATCTTGCGCGTACGTTACCCTTTTTTCGATCTTTTTTTTAACAATGGATTATGAGTAAGAGATATGCATGAACGCGCATCTAGTAGCTTGTGAAAATACCAACCTAGTTCTCAGTTTCATGAAATTTGACTGAAGTTGGCAAGAGTGAATTTTATAATGAAAATAAAGAATTAAAGATGGATACTATACTTGATTTATCTATTAAATAATATCTCGATTAATTAATAAAATTTCACTGTCCTAAGGATATTAATTTGTAGAGGTTTGATTGTAGGTGTCTCAACTTCCGTTAGACTTCAGTTAATCAACTTGCAAGTTGTATCTTTTAGCAGCACTTATTAATAAATAATAAGTTTTATCCTAAAGTAACCAAATCTTAAAAAGGCCATGGTCCCCTTTTGTTTATTATTTTTTCTTTACAAGTTGCCTTGGCTTCACAACTTGGTCAATTTGGTGTTGTTTAATGATGGGGAGTCGGATTCATGTACCCAGTAAACTATTACTGCAAGTTCCCATATTAAGCAAAAGCACCTGGTTTTTTTTTCTTCTTTCCCACCTAGTAGGCCTAAATGCTTTGTATCTTTAAATGCTCACTTGCCCTTGCTTTTCCCCTCATTTTTTTGGTCATGATTATAAGAGGATTGTCTGTGTAAGAATGGAAATTTAATAACTTGGTATGCAGAAGACAAAAAAATGGTTTTGTTGGGGTAAAGAAGTTCCCATCTATTTCATTTTTCCAAGTAGTTCTCTTTGGTATCAGATGGGCAGCAAGAGTGCTTGTGAGTAGCAATGACGCTTGTGATCATGGACGAAAGGTAGGAGGCTGCCAATCCTTATTCTAAAATGCGACTTGAAATTGCAGATAAACTCTTAGTGATTATTCATAGTGATAAACAGTAGAAGTGCATTGACTATGACCTCAACTCACATTGCTCTTGCTTGGCTTATCGCTTGCAGGATGTAGGGCTTCCAAGTCATGTTGCTAGGTTTTCGAAGGTAAACCTTTTTCTGACTTCTTCATGAATGTCTCTCAGAGTATCAGGACAAGTCATTGATATTGCAAATACCCATATTTTTCCTGAATTTAACATGCCAACTTCTGAAAAAGCGAGTCACCGTGACTCCGACGAAGCCCAAAAGCAAATATGGTGGTCTTTTAAGGTTGATCGGCATGGATGCCACACTCAGTAACCCAGAAGATAGCATGGATATTCAAGTGACAGAAATCAAGGGTGCTTCTGCAACAGATATCTGTAGTATCAACCTCACAACTCTTGGTAAGTTGGCGACACACATCCCGTCAATCACACAACCAGTGATATATGTTGTACTACGGGCAAAAAACCCTGTGCAACACAGGGCTTCCGTTTTCAATTACTGAGATAATGTTCTCTCTGGATTGCTTATAAAAAGAATTAAGTTCTCTCTGGATTGCTTATAGAAAGTTCTTTCTGGCTTCGTGTTACTTATTCGTGCTTTTGCCCACAAGCCACTTCCTACATAGATTTTCATTTCCTAATTACCGAGGTTCCATTTCCTATTATGTTGGTTAAGTTTTGACCTATCAACGGCTACCTAGTTGCTTTGCCTTATCAGTCTTCTTGTGGGTTTCAACAAGTCTGCTTGCTTCCGAGTGCTTATTAAATCCTAGATATATTATTGTACAGAGATTTTCTTTTTCTGTTCATCAGCGCTAGGATGGATGTGTCTTTTATCTATAAATATACCACTATACCGCTATACTTGATCCTGAAATAAGGGAGCATTCTGGTTCTAATTGATTTATGCTATATCTTTATCCTGGTCATGAGCTTCTTGTTGGCAGTTCCTGGGTTGAAATCAAACAAATGGATGGGGCCACAAATCAAAATTTCCCTTCCAAGTTTTAGGTACATTTCCATCAAGTTTTTGCTTAAGTTAGTCTCCGGTTTGCTTTCTGCTATAACTAACTTCTTATATTATACGCTTGTAGTGGCCAGACAGAGTATAATCCAGACCTTTTGAAATACTCTTGCCATATGGATTGCAGGTGACTTTCTTTTTTTCTCATCTGTTTCTTATGGTGTCAAAGATTTGGCTTGATGACAATGATAATCCTAGGATTCTGCGCGTCGTAAATATTTTCAAGGTGAGTGTCATATGCAGAGTGTGTGAAATACTTTCATTGATGGAATTGTGGTACAGAGTGCGCACAGTTCAGCCGGCAAAGGTATTAGGTCCATCTCTGGGACTGATAACCGACAGAGAACAATCTCCTGAAAACCCTAATTACAAGAACATGAGCACTATTACAAGTGGAGATGATGGAAGAGACCTCAGCATATCTGTGATGTTATCAAGGCCTATAATAGCTTTGCAGTTCAGTTGCCTAAAAATGACAGTTGAAGCACCAGTTGTAATTTCTAACTGCTCTCAAACTTGTTGATCTGTTTTATGTGCTCTGTTACAAGTGAACTGATCCAACTGTATATGTAGATGGAAAAGATTTTCTACTTCTCTATTTTTAAATTAATTATCTTAATTTTCCTTTCACAGCATCTGACTCAACAGCATTTAAGCAACGCACATCACCATTCAGGAAAAACTCAACCTAAGTTCAAGAAGGCAAGCCAACACAGATGGTAATAACTATATTATACAGTGTGGCGCAAACAACTCAAAACCTTCTATCCAGCTGATTTCCTAGATACCAATGGGTCCTGATCGATTTCCTTGCGCGATGCTTCCCATAATCGGTGCTCAATTCCCAACTTCCTGAGCTCCATCAACCCTTGCTCAACTAAGTAGGAAACATCAAACAACCAAAATTAGTTATTAACTTGCTCAACTAGGGATTATTAATTTTTATCATAATAATGTAACTCATAATATCATTTTAATCAAGTATAAACTTATGATTGGGGAATAATTGACCACCCCGAGGAATGGGAATGGCAATGGCAAGAAGTGAATCCCTAGTTGTAGCATGACATTCTAAGGTATGCCCTTTCACTTGGAATGGAAGTCGCAGGGCAAACCAAACATGCAGATTGCAGTCGAGCAAGCTTAAGCACATACTATCTCCCAATGAAGTTCAATCACTACCATTTTAAGCTTTCATGAAAGTTACTGTGATCTCTCAATGTAAATTGATGAGAGAGATTATTACCATCAACAGCATCATGAGAACTTGGCGAGTGCACACTACGGCTGATCCAAAACTCAAGTCGTTCATTGGCCATATCCTCCTCTATACCATGAGCCTTGGCCCTTCTCCAAAAATATGTGAGCCATGCCTATGCGGGATATATACATTAATACAAAAGTCTGTTCCACATAAAAAATAAATAAAACCCATATACGGATAAACTAGGAGAAGAAAAGGCAGACCTCCTTGAAAAGTACGTCTTCAGACTCTTCTGGACTCAATTCTGAGAAAAAAACTAAAATTAAAAAATATTGCATTTTGATTATACTAATATGCTTATATCATATGACGAAATCTCTGATGCTATTTATAGATAAAAACATAACGATGCAACCCTAACTTTTCCCTCCCCTAGAGAGAGAGAGAGAACAAAAGGAAAGGATTAGTAAGAATTCTTGCACTGGGAGACAATTTAAGCATGTCTTAGCATTTTTTACATAACTTCCTGCTCAAATATCAGATTGACCATAGATGGAAATCAAGAAGTTTGATTTTGGTAAAGAATATTACTTTAAGGATATGTCTATCACCTTTGTATCTTTATTTTACAAGGTAGTAAATTACACAGACAAAGTGCAGTCCCAAACCTATATATTAACTTACCAAACGCCTCCATAAACTTTGGATCTCTTGGTGATTTGATTTCTGCACATGAATTTCAAAAATGGCAGAGTCGAGTGCCATGAGTGGGTAAAGACAATATAGATGCAAATACTCTTACAATAATTAAGAACATCCAGATATACTACCAAGTTTACAAAGCATACCTGAGGACACTCGAACAGAGTTTGCCCGTCGCTGTTGGGCCAATGCAAGAACAATAGCATCCTCAAGCTTCATAATTTCAACAATACAATATTATGTAGGTTCCAGGAGTTTCCAAAAAAAGATTCAGAAGAATATTAATTGAATGGCTAAAGAAGATAATGCAAAAACAAACAATTACTTCACATAATGCCTAAATTTCAAGTTTGTACTTTGTAGACCATAATAATAAACTATAAAGACCTAAAACAAGTAATTCATAAAAGACCTTCAATGACGCCAGCTCCTTCAAACCCATTTCAACCGAAAGCATACTCTCAATATTGCCTTCACCCGTTAGATCACTCGAGTCCAGAAGTGTGCTCCTCTTCTCATTGTCTTCACCATCTGCTAAGATGAAAGTGTTACTGTGTTAAAACAAGGTAAATGTCTAATCCATACGAGAATACATGCCAATACAATAATAATAATAGAAACAACATGTCACCCAATGAGAATGTCAATATTAATAATCAGAGGTAATTACTAACCTTTTTCCCAACATTCTTCCTTGGCTTTTTGTCCAGCAGATATGACAATCTCAAATGGAAGTGGAGCCAAAGATGACCAGTACTCATACTTTGATACAGCAACATCCGCACAGAAACCTGCAAATCTTAAAAGACTATGCATTCATGAGAGTTAAAAGACTATGCATTCATGAGAGTTATCATTGAAGGATAAAATGTATATTATGAGCTTTTGAAAACAAACACTAACGAGTATCATGCAAAAAGAAAAATGTTGATCAACTCAAGAACTAGAACACCAACATAAATGCGCAGTGGTTGGACATCCAAGTTGCATGCTCTAAAATTGTTCATAATAGAATTTATACATAGAGAGTTGAAAACCAGGCTAGTTCATCAGTAAATGCCCTAGCAATTGCCCCCAACTAATAAAGAAAAACTAAAGCCAACAAAACTGCAGCAGTAAGGAAAATATATGGGGCGGTGGGTGGGGGGTGGCGGCGAAAGAAAAAAATTTGTAAACATATCTTGCAGTAGATTACCATATTTTGCAGCTAAACCCCAGTAGCGCGCAAGCCAACACCTTTTAAGAACTACTTCTTCCTGAAAAACAAATCAAGTCAATGATTAATATTTAAGACTGCCAGCAGCGTGCTTAAAGCACAAAAGTATGCACCATCTCTTTCTGTGACAATATCATTCGTTGAGTCATTGAGCGAAGTGATTTAACTTCAGATTCTGCCCCACGAAGCTGATGCACAACGACTGCAGCTTCATCTTTTGCAATCTGATTCAAGCAAGAAATTAAAGTATCAACATGAGTCAGTGGCAGCGGAGAAACTCACAAGCAAAATTATTAGGTTAAAGAAGCGTGAGAATAGAGTGTGTACGACCACCTCATATTTACATACATACCTCCACTTCAGACTTAAGAGATGCAACTTCTTTATCTACTGTGCTACTTTGCTTTGCATCCTTAAGGGCGGCCTACAGGAGAAGAAAACAAAGAAAATCATAGAAGCCTAGTTCTTTGTTTCATTGAAGGAAAGAAGACAATACAAAACATTATATCCAATAATCAAACAATTCCTATTTGATTGCATAATCAAGTCATTTACCTCCCTTTGACGCAATGCAGCTTCCTTTCTGCAATAAGGAAAAAGGTGTCAACGTAAACTTCAAGCAGAGGGAGGGGAGATAAACAGGTACCAGGATCACTTACCTGCTCAATAGTTTAGCTTCCAAAGACACACCTTCTCCAAGAGCAGCAACCTAACAACAAGAGAGGGGCAGCATGGTTTATATGGGGACATTCCCCGAGGAATAGGACATATTTAGGAAATAAATACTTTTTAGCAAGAAAAATGCTGTCTGTTCCAGCATCTCAGCAGCAACTACACAGTAGCTGAAATCCACAGGGAATAATATCATTACAAGCTTAGTCGGATAAAACCATGCATAGTTGACGCGTGATACAAGAATGAGTATTGCAGATGAAGTTTGCATCCCAAATTAAACTTTCTAACTAACAATAATATCTACAACACGGACACCATCTTCCATTATTAAACTAGCAACTACCTGTTTTTCAAGCTCCCTAACTCTGGCTTCAGCTTCTTTAGATCTCTCATCTTCAACCCTGAGCTGTACGAGAAATACACAGAGTATTTTAAAATGATGAAGAGAAAGGGCATACAAGGCAACTACTGAGTTTCCTTTAAACTTCAAAGATTGAAAACGGTAAACCTTTTCAAGAAGATTCTCATTTTCGTCTTGTAATGTGTCGCGCTGCCGGATAAGTTCAGTTGTCGTCAGTTTCACAAGAAATTCACGAGTTTTTCAGGAAGAAACATGTTCAAAGTCAACCAGTATGGCAATGCTCATTTAAATGTTATGCAATCACATACTTCATCAAGAAGTGCAGAGGCATATCTTCCATGTCCATTGTCTTTTGAGTTCAACTGTCCAACATCGGATAACAATCTGTAGTTCATCCACACATCCGATTTCATAAATTGTAAAACCAAAAAACTATTCCTAGCGAGAGCAAAATCCAAGCCAACCTAAATAATTAACTTCATCGATGACATGAACAAAGCTCAAAAACATTTAGCCATTCTAGTACTTCCATAAAAACAAACGATAACTTGATTACCTTCTATCTTTTTCTCGACTGATAGGAGGATCTATAGGTGGCATGGAAACTGGAGTCCTCACGGACGCTCTACTAGGAGGCATAGGAGGTGGTGCTCCGGTACGAAGAGAGGTTGTTGCCCTTCCAGCAGATGTGGAACGAACCGACGGTGTTTCCTCCGCAGAAATCCTTGCTAACTAATAAAAAAGTAGTACATCCAAATTAAATCAATTTACTTTGAATTCTCTTTGAATCAATGAAAAACAGAGTTTATTTTCACAATGCCGAAAGAGCAACATTGTTTTCACGTCAAAAATCAAACAAGATCCAATAGCATCCAACGAATCAGAGTTAAAGTAAAACAAAACAATCACAACTCACCGCCGGCGAAGGAGATCTATTGATCCTCGCAGAGGAAACCGCAGGCTTACTCGTAGCACTACTACCAGAGTTCATGTTGTTCCTCGCGAGAGACATAGGAGGAGGCGCAATGTACCGGAACCCCAGGTCGCCACTGTCTTCGTCGTCGTCGTCATAAGTAGTCTGAGAGGCCATGACCTGAGCAAGACGTTGGGCAGCCGCCTTGGCAGCGAAGTTCTGAGTGCGCTTGACGGAGGAGAGGCCAGTGACGGAGGAAGACTGCGAAAGGTGGTGAGTTGGAGACATTGCCGGAGTGGAAGTGGCAGTAGGGTTGAGCCGTGCTCGCTGCTTCATCGCGGAACAAAACCGAACTCCCCTGTCGGTTCCGGTCCTTATGAAAGTGAAATGAAGAAGTGAGACTGTAGATCTTCGCGTGAATAAAGCGAAAAACACGACACAGAAACACGGCTTTTGGAGGCAACGATACGGACATACAACTTTCAGACTCTTCCTTTCCCTATAAATACGAGGAAACACTATTGTCTCTTTTTAATAAATAAATAAATAAAATTGGTATGCTTTTTCAATTTTAAGTAAGGAATTTTGGAAAATTAAACTGCATTTAAGGTAAGAAAACAAAAAATTTGTTTCATTATTGATGTCTTATTTTATTACAATGAAGATTATCTACCGGGTAATTATCACATCTGTATCCTTTGTAAAAGTCAAATAGTTAAATATTAATTAGGGGTTTAGGACGTCATCAACCTCGGAAGATTCAGAATATAAATACATATTATTTTTTGAAAGGATTGAAGATGATTTGCTAGTTGCTACTTATTTATATTAAAATTACTGGGATATCCACCATACCAATACAAGAACCAGATCACTATATCTATAGTTAAATTTTTGTTTTTGTTGGGTTATTAGTCGTCACAATAATCACCCACTTGGAATGCTATTTAGGAAATGTGAAAGTTTTCAATTTTGATGATTGGTTCCCTCGGAACAACTCCAACCCAAATACGTAAAATTGAGAATATACAATTTTAAATAGTGATTTTTTAGTGAGTGATAATTTTTTGTCCTCTCTAAATTGGTTGGATCATAGGTGAAATGATTTACTTCATGCATGCTCCATTTGGCCAGGGGACTAAGTGTACTAATATATTTTTTTCCCCCGAATTTATATTCAAATCAAATAGCTATCTAGAGTCAAAATATAACAGGTTGAAATAAAGTTATTGTTGCCCATTAAAGACCTCAATGAATATATACCCAATTAGAATTACTGAATTAGAAAGAAACGAACCGCTGAGAACACCCTCATACTAATAATACCATGCACACTTCTATTACAATTCCCACGACAACGATGTGAACTCGCAGAGGCTTTCAATTCTTTCTTAGGTGTCGGCTACGTCACCTAAAAAATGGACAAAAAACATGTAAATTCTTCTCCTTAGTTCCTTCAATTTTGTGGTCCAATCACCCAATTTCGTTAACTGAATCTATCGGAGGAAGCCGCATGGGGTTTGCTTGTAAAATTTTTACAACAGGATCAGCGTAAAAATTATGATTACATATTTATTATCTCAAAACAAAAAACCAAATTCATATAAAAAGAAACGTTGTTTTGAGTTTGTTTATATTCAGCTATCTAAAATTATTTTCCATGTCCTTATTGTGATGTTTAATTTAAATTTTAGTTAGGACAAAAATATTCGATTAAACTCGTAATCTCGATCAGAATAAAATACCCAATATATCCATCTGCTGTAAGGAGTGGCCCACATAAAGTTTTAAACGCCTGAAATTAGGACCCAAAAGAGTGTGTATTTCCAGTTCTGGGCAATTCGATATTCACAGTAACTTGTATGTTTTTTTTTTTGATAAAGCAAAGAAGTAACTTCTATGATTGACACCTCCACTCTCTTGGTTTCTTCTCACTCTCTGGTTGATTGAGAATATTTATAGACATTCTCGGACATCAATTTCTTTCTCTCTGTCAAAATCGGCTGAATTTAGGGTTGATTGGAAGGAAAAAAGAGATCAATGCACGTCTTCGAGCATCTAATCCACAAATAATACGGAATGCTTGTTTCACCCAAGGAAGCATTCAAAAATGGAGCGGAAATATAACCCCCACAAGACAACCAGAACCCGCCTACACTAAAAACCCTCGTACGAATAACTTTCCAATCCAGTCTAGGAACACAAAATTTCATTGACACCGCCATTCCTCTCTTCATCCACCACTCATCGACCACCACTACACCCCTGAATTCTCGTTCAAGGTGTTTCGCCCCACGAGCTTTCGGCAGTATGCCTCCATTCAATTTAATCTCTTAATCACGTTTCAGACCACAACTAAAAACTTTGGATAACCTAGGTAAGGTCTTCCAAGTGTTACTTGCCCCACTCTTTCACCCAATCTGGTTATTAGGGGGTGAAAAGAAACTATAAGTTAGACCAAGAGTTCTCTGACTCAGCTTATCCCAGAGAGCACTCGTTGGTTACTTCTTAATTTAAATGTGAAATTTTGATTTTACGTTTATTGGGTCTTAATTTACCGAAAAAGGTCAAGATGATGGTAATTATGCGGGTGGTTTAATTGCAAATTCCTGCTCATTCATCCTTCGGTAAAGTAAAGTTGATGCTTCCACCCTGTGTCAATGAACGGAAAAGAAGAGGAGGCAGGGATGAAGACATATCACATCAGGACCGATGAGATTATCCAAATGCAAAATATAAATTATAAAGAAAGATCATTCTCACCAATTAGGATGGACAACAAATCTCCCGGTGGAAAGCGCCCAATTCACCTGTTTCAAACACAACGAAACAATCAGTATTTTCCTAACATCATATCTATTTTCAGGTACATGAACTTCAACAAGTACTTTCCCCAGGCCATCTTTTAGCAAATGGAGCAACTGGTGTGTGCTAACTGTTAACCACAGCGTTTATGAATGGAAACAATCCAAAAAACGTTTTCTTTCAATCATTCATTGTGCCTCCTATTCTATTGAAAGATCAATCAAAACCCGCACCTTGCAGAGTATATTCAGGTTACGGATATAAGGAAAATTGGAGCAGAGAAAAGCTATTAAGTATTAACAGTACCTTGTCCGTCCCAAGGGAATGGGCAACTACATGGGTAACCTCATCATCTATCTGGTTTGTGCACACTGCACCAAACTGTTCGGCCATCTGCCACAGAGGGTGTAGGTGGGGATTCGCATCACCAACAGGGAACACCCTACTAAATACTATTCGACAACCAGCCAAAATCTTCCGCTGTTCTGAGGCAAGGATATTCCTCACATCTGCTTCCTCTAAAGATTGATGGGTGAAAAAGTTTTGATGTATTCTCCCAATAACCTATGAGAAACAGTCAGACAAACAAGAAGAGGACAAGAATAACCTTTCATTCCTTTTCAATGAGAGAGAGAGACAGAGAGAGAGTTTTCCTCACCGCCAAAGAAGATGCCAAAGTCCCATCTTCTAGTCTCTCATCAAGGTCGACCTCAAGAAGAGAGGGACCTTGAAGCCCAAATTGGCGTCTACTACAAGGAAAATAAGTATACCTGCAACAAATAAATTTGGGTTTAGTAAGATGCTTATAAGGAAACTGGTCAATTAAATCGTCGAGGGTCTTCATTGTCCTGTTGTAGCAAAGAAAATGTTACCTCTCTACCACTATCAAGTTCAGCCTGTTATGCGGCCAGACTCTCACTGAATCATCTATGATAACAACAGCTGACTCCATACCCAAGACTCCTTCCAGATCCTTACTCTTGGGAACTCTCTCATCACCATCAAAGAGATCCACATCATCGCCCTTAGAGATCACACGCCCATTAAACAAAATTCCCTTTGGATCAAGCACTTTCGCCATCTCTGTCGCATATACCTTGTTTCCCATAGTGTAAAGATGCAGCTCAAATAGCTTACTAGCCTAAAATGAAGACAGAAATCTTTTGAGCAATAGATATAATAAACACAAACACTTTTGAGCACATAACTCCACATTATGTTACCTTTTCCAAAAAATTCCAGATTCCAGGCCGTAATTTAGTCCACATACCCATATGAGGAAACCGGAATAGATGTCTTTCTGGTTTTTCACGATCCTGTTCCTCTTTCTTCCTCAAGATCTCCTCATGTGCACGGTCTATCTCAACAAACTGAAAAGGTACTCAGAGGTATAAGATTGCAAGATGTATATGAAAAAATAGAAAAGAAAACATGCATTTCCAAATATTGGCTGCATAAACAGGCAGTGACAAGCAAGTTATGACAGTAAGAAGTTACCTTTGCTGAATTGAGAAGAGTATGATCAAGATCCAAGACAAGGCAGAGTTTACGTGCAGCAAACATTTTCTTCTGTTCATCAATTCTCCTTGCCCTCTCTCTTTGAATTGCAGCTTTTTGTTGCTCATCATAACCTTCAAAAAGATGGTCCAGATCTCCCCATGTATTTTGTGGATGAGGACCTGCTGCACCTACCTCTGGATCCCCCACTTGATGGCTCTCAGAATTTGAAACAACAGTTTTCACATCCATCCTTTCCATTTTAGTTGGCATAAGTGGAGAAGGAAGATTCTGAGAAACTACAGGCGGAATTACTGATGCTTGAGGAACAGACACAATATTAGCAATGTTTTTAAGATTATTGGTAAAGGGTAGAGATATATCTGGAAGCGTGGAAGACTGAGAAGTTGGATTCGCTTGTGTATGACCTAGCTTTTGAGCATTCTGATTGTCCTTATTAACTTGACTAGTAGAACTAGGAGGTCCATTCATTTTCAAGTGTTCAGATCCTAAACTCCCGATCCTTTGAAGGGCATTAGCATGGAGAACACGACGAGGGTCCCGGGGTTTCAT
This sequence comes from Euonymus europaeus, assembly GCA_963580455.1. Lineage (NCBI taxonomy): Eukaryota > Viridiplantae > Streptophyta > Magnoliopsida > Celastrales > Celastraceae > Euonymus > Euonymus europaeus. Next base: position 4,974,270 of record OY756964.1, read on the forward strand.
GCGGATTTTCCCAGACTCTTCCTGCAAAGAAAATTAAATTGTCAGAATCAATATTTCATAACATGCTTGGGAATAATAGAATCCATTGAAGTTTTATAACACAGTAAACATGCTCTTAAATTGGACAAATCAAGGAGACAGAGGCAAGCAAGGTTATAACATTGGTAGCATCACTAATCTTAATAACGTGAATGACAACTCATGATTACATCTAAAAGACCATGGATTAAGCAAAAAACAATCAAACGAAATAAAGGCAAACCTCTTGATCCAAGATCGACCAAGAAAATTACCCCAACTTACCAGCTAACGGAGATGGAAAATCAATTAAAGCTAAACCATCAAATAACTAAGAACAAGAACACTAGAATCCACCAGACAAGTCTCAAGTTTTCGATTAAATTTCAGAAAATGACATAATGCTTGTGATAACGTCAAGAGAGTGTCTTATCTAGACAAAAAAACTTAACCACTAAGGCACTAAGTAAAGAATCTGAGAAAAAAAAAACTTAAGCCACTAAATAATCTATGACTTGAAATAAAATAACAAAGCTTAACTATCAAGAAAACTAGATGGGCCTCCTTAATAGGCTTGATGACTCTTGGGCCTTGTCCTACGTCAAGTTCATATTGCACATCGAGATTTCAACCTCAGATTTAATGTGAGAATATTTACCTCCAAAAACTAAAAGAACTGGATCTTCAGCAACACTGATGATTCAGATACAATAAAGAGGGAAAACTAGAATAGGCCATAGCACATATCAAACTGGAACATGTGATAACCCATAGGCATGAGGCTAAAAAGCAAATAACTAATCAGAGGCATCAGTTTCACATAATATAATTCTGAGATCCTCACAAATAATGTAAGATTTAGTTCTCACCGTGCTAGCTATTTGAGAAGGAACCTGAAGTGTTCCAGATGGTGTTGGCAACATCCCTGTAGGGGTCACGGGAATGACATTTACAGAGGGAACTGCCCCCGATTTTCGATTCGAGCTCAGGGAAAATATGGTATTAATCAACATTGTTGGATTAACAGCAGTATCTTTCAATATGTCTGGAAAATATGCTGTAGTATTGGTACTAGTCACTGACGCCTGCTCACTGACAATCACATTATGTTTAGCACTACTTGCTAAACTATCCACTTTCTTTTGGTCAGGTTCTGCATTTTCTGTCAATCGACTTCTGCCTTTGGTTTGCGGTCCAATAATGTCACAGTCCTCTAACCACCCACCACTGCTGGTTACAGTTCTCATATTCTTAACATCCCCGAAATTGTTTGGTATATTCTTTTGCCTTTTGGATGCAGGACCTTTGGAACTAGAATCCTCGGCAGTTCTTTGCTTCCATAAGTTCATAACGTCCGCAGCAAGTTGGATTTTAGGTGTATTATGAACCACTAGAGAGGGACCTTGATTAAGATCCAAAGCACCAGATTCAGGATTCACAAATCGAAGCCTGGGATCTCTGGTCTTTGTCGGGGGTTTTACGGGTGAATTATGTGCAGAAACCACAGATGCAGCATTTCTAGCAGTGATCAGTGCTTGCATGTTAGAAGTATCAAGAGATGGAGAAGACGATGCCATCGATTGGCCAATTGTCAGGTTATCAACATTGGAGGAACTAGAAACCTCCCCGCCAGTATCACCATCCCCATCTCCAGATTCTACCGAAGGGGTTGGACTAGGAAGATCAGTAGTAAGAAATGAACTATGACTGAACTTTTGCTGATAGAAAGAAACAGCTTTGAGGGCGTCAGTTTCGTAGGGATAAGTTCTAGAGCTTTCAATGTCTTGCGCCACCTTACCTACAGCCAAACTTGGTCTAACCATCCCATTTGCCACAGCCCCACGTACAGGTAAAATTGGTGTTGTTTCACGAGTAGGAGATGGAAGACTATCCAAATCATGATCCTTGTGGAGGTCTAGTAGAGGAAGCAAAGGGCCTCTACCTCTAACACCAGATACTACTGGTCTCAAAGCCTCTGATGATATGCGTGACTTATCATGGACAAATGGTTGAACAGTTTGTGGCAACTTGTTCACAGTGATCAAATTGTGACGTACATTTATATTCGACCCTTCAGAGACCTTTATCTCCTTCTCCTTATTAATAATCCCAGCACTAAAGAAAATATCAGTTGAAGCCAAAGAGGTCAGCATTGCCTCTATCTGTAAAAGTAGAGAGCATAATTAACGCTCGGTGAACAACCATTTAAAACAATATAGCGCACAGATGAAAAAACAAAAACAATCATAATAGCTGAAAATCAACAACAGTATTTACACAAATCACACCTTTTTCATATTATCTGGAGAGAAAAGCGGTGGGCTAAGGCTCTTTACAAGAGAAAGTAACCTGTTTTAAGATTCAATACAAGAAATCAGTAACACCCAAACTTGATGAAAGTTCATAATAACAAGAAAATGCATTGGCAAAACATCAAAACCTCAAAAAAATGCCCTTGTTCTGTCGCTTCAACACGTTATCCATGGCACAAAAAGCCTGCAAAGAACAAATTGTTCAGGTGCTAGAGTAGTTTAATTGTAATCAAACCAAAAAACTGCAAAAGCTTCTTAGTTAGTTCATATATATTAAACATCGCAAACAAAATAAATCAGTAAAAAACTCTAGCAGCCTTACGGAATCAACAACTTGAATTTTAGTGAACAGCAGCTGGATAACAAGATCCTTTGTAGGAACATTATTCTCCCTCACCATTTCCTTCAAACTCTCCAAAATGCTCTGCAGTCTAGAACAAACTTCTTGAAACGACCTACAACAAATATGTCAACAAAAATAATTAACTCGACAAGCCAGTTTCCCGAATTGCTCTAGCTGGTTCAATTTGCGCAAATACACTTAAATTATCAAATCCCAACAGCAATTTCACTTACTTCTCTGCATCCATCGTATTAACCCTCTCTAAAGCTTCCCGTATCAAGTTCACCCCCTTCTCCGACTCCCCAATTCTTAAGGCATCAGAATCCAATGCATCAATATCCATACATTCTTCACCATTAACAGTCGCGGCTTCTGTCACTGGCTCGGAGTCCAAATCAATCTCACCCTCCTCCAATTCCCCTTCTTCCTTCTCGGCATCCGTCTCATCACCACTTATATCAATCACAACTTTATCGACTTCTTTGCTGTTAACAGAGGCAACAGACGAACAAGGTGACGATCTCTTGGAATTCTCACCGGGCTCAGCCTCCACGAAGACCTCATTCAAAGGTTTATTCTGCACGGCCTGCGCCCAAGCAAGATTGTACAGACCAGAGTTGACATAACCCCCGCAAACCCGGTACTTGGACAGCTCCTGCATCGTCCAAACCCTAGAATCCCCTTTCGATGATTTCGACTCCTTCGTCAACTCAACCTTCCGATTCTCTTGCTTAATAAAATCTAATGCACTGATCTCCTCCACAGATGCTGAATCAGAAACCTCTCCTTCCTCAGAATGTGCCGCTCTATTGTTTTTCTCATCTTCGGCCATCTCACCCAAGGGCTTCTTCTAGATTATTCTACTCTTCGATCCAAGATCAAGGTAACTCTATATCTCAGAAGTTGAAACCAAAGAACAAATCAGAGCACCCTGACTCGATTTTCCGAGAAATAAACAATTTCAAGAAAAGCCTGTATATAAATTAGATTTGATTTTTTATTTTCATAAAGATTTTGTATACTTCACCCATAAATTATCGATCTTGAAACAAAAATTCGAATTCAGCTTAGAAATTAAAAAGTCTATTCTTGATCTCAGATCTGTTGTAAACAGAGTTCGAGATCGCAACCAGATTTTCTTTTTCTGTAGAGATGAGATCGCTTTCGAGAAGAAGTACACAACGGCGGGCAAGGGATAGAAGATGCAATTCTGACAATGACGAAACGAATATAGCGCACGCAAAATTTGAATCAGGACCGTACACGTCATCGATCCGTGCGACCTTTAACCGTGTGATGATTTTAACTAGCAATAAGGGAATCCTGATGTAATTTTTTTTTGAAGTCCGAGATTTCTTTTAAATTTTAAAAAAATATTTATATTTGATGGATATTTTGAATTCAATGATATATTTTTTATTTTAAAAAAATTAAAAATAATACGAAAAATGTATTGAATATTTTATGTTTTATATCTAACGATCTAAAATTATCATGTATTTTATGCTGAATTTTATTTTCATTTTGAATAAAAAAATATGGTTGAATTTGTAAAATCAATTAAAAAACGTTGGTTTCGTAAAATCAATCAAAAAATAAACATAATTTTTTAAATTTTTTTAAAAAATGTCTTAAAATATCAAAAGATGGTATATATTTTAAGTGCATGTGAGAGAATTCATCTACTCAAATGAGTGTTAAAATAGTATTTTGAGCGATATATATAATATTTTTGAAAGAGAAAACTATACTTCTAGTTTTGTCATTAAACTATTTTCCTATAAACTATACAAATGTTACACATTTTGACATTTTGTCTGCATATTGTTCAAAATGTATCATAATATGTTGAAAATGCGCTCATCGTCATCATCTTTTGACTCCTCTCCTTAGACATTGGAATGAGTGACATCCACAAAACATGATGGATGTTCCAAATATTTGCATGCTGAAATGTGATTTATTTTTAAATCACGACCATCTAAATGTAATAAAAAAATAAGAGGCAAATTCACATGAATGAATAATTGTGATTTAATTAAAGAAAATATATTTCAACCTGTAATGATTACAACCTCATATCCCCACAAGCCCTGTTCGATTCCTACAATCGACAAAGTGTCAAACGAATCAGCACCAATGGCTGTAAACTCAGATTCTTGGGCGAGCTCGGACTTGGGCAGCAATGAAACTTAATTCCATATCTGGCTTGATAGTGGAACTTTCAAGCGCAGCACATACGAATGAGGTACGATGTAAAAGAACAAATTTCTAATTACTAAAAACACAAAGAGGATGAATACAACTTAACCACTCACCAAAGTGGAGTTTTGTCACAATAATAATGAAGCTCAGTTGCCTAAGACCGGCTGATCATATTAACAAGACTATTCTGATCACTATGATTTGGGGGATACACTGTGTCAGAAACTATCCTGGCAAACAAACGCCGAACCTCCGGCAAGCTCCCCTCAGCGAGAGACTTGTAGTTGATCTTATTCCGTCTTCTGGGCACATATCCCTTTTCCTTACCCCTTCTGACACAATCAAAAATCTTGCATGCTCTCATTGACAATGCTTCTGAGATGAAAACCTAGGAATCGAGAAAATAATGACAAAATAATAACAATTCCTAATTACAATTAAAAATAAAAACTAAAAAATGCAGATATCATTAAGGCTTGAAGTTTTTACCCATTGATACAAAGGATAATCTCATAGGGTCATAGCAGAACATCAACCGTTGTGAAGGTTGCATGTAACCCCTTTGAGCCCAAGATTACCAAGAAAGCATATAACCAAGCAAGGGTTTTGTAGTTGTTGTGCTCTTTAGCTTTGATATAACACAAAAATAAATTTAAAGAAAGCTAAATTTCACAGAAACGACGAGATACATAAGCGTCAAATTGATTGAAGGATTATGGTTCTTCTGAAGATTAAAAAGGGGCAGAAAATTACGACTCTAAGTAAAACAAGAAATAGATCACATTCGCATGCTCAACCTCTTCTGACTTTTCAAGTTGACAAACAAAAAAAATCCTCTACCAATTTTTTATATCCTCGACTGCCCAATCAATTACCATTATCAAATAAATGCTTCATCCACTCACTTTTTTAGTTTTAGGGCCAACTCTTCTAGTTGCGCCTCTGACCGTACTATGCTACCCTCAAGTCAATTGACGTGTCATGTCCTCATTCAAAGGCAACGTTAGAAAATTTATCTAGTTGCAATTAGCAGCATCGCAGAAAATGATAACTTTTTTAGAACTCATATTAGTTATATATACTTTGATATGCAAAAATTTCAGAGTCATCCTCACCAGATCTGAGCATGGTGCTCGAGGGTATTTGGCCATTGCTTGGGAAACATAATCTCTCTCCATCATCTTGCGCAAGACATATTTTATTGACAACGCAAGATCAATGATCTGATCTATCAGTGCCCGATTTGAGTTTGAATCTGAAGCATCTAGTAATTCATGGAAGCTAGAATCATGAGGACGAGGTATTCCCCTAGTGATCTCCACAGCTTTTACCAAAGATCCATCATTGTGGACAGCAAGGGCAAACGCTGCAATGACCAAAGGATCTCGAGGTCGGTCAACGAGAGCTTTATGGAAAGCCAAGATACAGATCCTGCAATTGTATTCACCATTATAAGGTTAGAAGTATCAAACTAATTCATTTTCACAGAGAACATACAAATCCCTACTAGTACATGGGGATTTGTTTAGTTTTAGAAGAAAAAGAGAAACTGGCAAAGTCCCGAAACTAACTTGACTGTCTAGTCTAACACTCAACTTCAACTAAATCATTATGCCACTGAATTGGAGACCAGTTATAGGTTAAACTGTTCGCTAGTTGCACTTCCATCTAGCTACGTCCATAATAGCTCAGTCTATCTAAACATTTTAAGCCACTTACTCTAATTTCAACAAATTAACAGCCCTAAATAGTGAACTCAGGTAATGAAAGATATGACGAGCTTGAATGAAAATGTCCAATACAACTTAAACGAAACCAAGCCAGCAAAACCATTTCCTTGATATAACTGAAACATGTTACTTTGCAATTTAAAATATCTATATTAAAAGTTTATGAAGTAATTAAACATGAACTAGCCTATGTTAAGTTTAACTGGTTTAGCCACCGACAAATTTCTTAGCTCTTACCATAAGCTATTATGGCATGGCCGATCAGGTGCCACAAGCTTATCAAGATTGGAGAACAATGACTGCCAACAGAAAAAACACAATAGGCAATCATGTTAACGTCTGTGCAGAGAGGTAAGTCTCTAATGAGGGTTAAAATGAGAGAGAGAGAGAGCACAACTTGAATGCGGCATTAGCAAGGAGAATCAATCTGCAGAATCAGATAATACTGCATGCAACAAAATAAATAGAATTTCCATTGCAAAAGACGGTTATTATGCAAATAGGAAAAGCTCAAGAGAATAATATATGTACATACCAGAAGCATGTTAGATCCCATATCACGTCTCCTAAAACCTTGAGAGACAAAATATGATGCCTGTATGATGCAGCGAGTTACATGATCTTCAAAAGATATTCTAGTATGGATACTGATGAGCAGAGAATTACGTCAACAGTTGAGAAGAAATTCCATACTTGGACAGGTAGAAGTATCTCGAGAAGTCCAAATCTCCACAATAACCGCAAAGAAGCTTCAGCAGATCCATATGCCAGCATATAATTCATTTCCATAAGTATTCTTCCCTGCAGCATATGGCATTGAAAAATAAGATGAAAGCTAAGTATGACCAAACTACACAACACAGACCACATGTATACCTTGTCAAGCCTCAGCACTGAGCGTGATAACTGTTTTAAAGAAAGAGCCAATTCTCTGGAAAAGGAAAATCCTAAACGTGCAGCAATCCTGATTGCACGCAAAATACGAGCTGTGGATTCCGTATGAAAATGGGTTAGGCTCTTCAAGAAGAAGTAAAAAGTCTAAGGTTCGACCAGTTTAAACCTCGTCTATAGCAAAAAAAAATGACAAGTAAATGACACTCAACAAGCAGAAAGATACGGACCGCAGTCCTCCAGGAAAGAGGCATTCGCAGGCATTACAGTCCGAACCTACATGTAGAAGAAAATACCGTTCCAAATTCAGAAAGTTCACATAAAACTTTTTATACTAAAACTGATGCGCTACATGCACACCTTGGTTTTTCTAATGTCTTCCATTCCCCCTGTGTAGTCATACACGATCTTTGCATATGGATCAAACATCAACCTGAAATCAGAGGAGCAAAAGCTTCAAAACATTTAGTACTTTCTTAGAATTCTTGTGTTCGGAGAGACTGAAGGAAAAACAATAGCGAAAGATATATAATAATTCACAACAGGTTTCAAGTACATAACCCATTGATCGTAAAGTCACGCCGAATACAATTCCTCCACCGTATGTAATCACGACCATTGCAGCCTTTAGGTTTTCTGAAAGAGCCATTCAACTTCCCACCACACTTGGCCGCTGAAGTGCTAAAACTTGAAACCTATGCAGCAGATACACAATTTCTGAGAGAGGGAAAAGGAAAATGAAAAAACAGAAACAGTCACAGTCACAGTCACATTCACAAGCCAAATTTTTGTTTCGTGAAGATTTCATCTAGTGTTTTACTACGACATTCACATATCTTGAGGTATCAAGAAGGGATAAAAGCAATCAGCGGACAAACCTCAACAAGGGAATCATTGACATGCACATGGCAAATGGGAAATCTTTTTCCAACAATTTCACATTGGTGAAATGTTGTTCGTATCTGCATATAATTGATCAGAGGAATTAGTGTTCCCCAAGAAAGTTTAATCTATATCACAAGGAAACCAATATAAACTTTCTTTCTTTCTTTTTTCTTGAGCAAAAAATATATATACATATTAGGAAAAGGTACCGAAGGGGTACCAACCAAGTATAGAAAATTAAGCACAAACTATGAATTATAAAATTTTAAACACCAAGATTTTCATCCACTTTATATTCACTAGAAAACCAGCATCCCAGAGATCGAAATATAGTCCTGCAGAAACTCTAGGTTCTCAGTTCATCTACCACCCCAGTGCATCTCACCCCAAGTCATTCCCTAAAGCTGAAGAGCAGCAGAGCAGAAAATAACTAGGGATTTACCGGAGGGCAGTGAAGGGAGATAGGAGTAACATTCTATTTCTCCTCTGTGCAGAAATAGTGCCTGTTAAATACCTCTTTTTCTTGAATTATTAAAGCTAAGATGGGTTCCTATGTTGTTTCCCAAATAAGAAAGTCCACCATAGTTTTTCAAATTTCCTTCCAAGGGCAATTGGTCTTCCTTCCCTCAGTTGGCCCCTTAACTGAGAACAGATTGTGGTAAACTGATTTAACTTGGTAGGGTCCTCCTTTCCATTTCATAGCATCGTCTAAATGGGTGGGCAGGGTGAATAAATATCTTCTGATAAAAAGAGAAAATATCCTTTAGTTCATAATCTATTGCCCAAATGAAGGCAAGATTCCATTCAATTAATAATTGTTGGTATGGAAGCAGTCACCTATTAAGGGTTTGTTTTTCCGTAACCAAAGTGAAAATATTTAGAAATCTCTACTCAGGGGTACCACACCAAATTTCTCCCCAAAATTCAACCATCACCATCCCAAAAGAAAAGGAAACATTTTTTCTCTAATCTTCCCACACTTGTATGTTCTCTTCGATGCTCCAACTATAAAAGCTTGCCTGCAAAAAGAGAAGGTCCATCACTTCTCTTAGAGGCCATATTTAGCTATCACACAAGAATTCCATAGGCTCTCCTTCTCTATAACAAATCCCCACAACCACTTTCCAAGCAGAGCTTCAATGAAAGTTCTAAGAGACTTGATCCCTAGGACATCAAAATGTTAGTGTTGCTTCACAATCTCACACTTCACCAAGTATAACTTGTAAAGTCAATTAGTCATAGTAACTATGGTAAAAAAATTGGAACCTCCAATCTTTTACTCAAAGCACCAGAAGAAAAAATGGACATATAAAAAACTGGAGGTTAGCAACTGCACTTTTGAGAGGATCTAGGGGAAAAATTATAAATTCTTATGTTTCGTTCATATCCTAGCAGATAAATTGGAAAAGAAAAGGATGGATGAACTGATTGATAGTGAGGATCCGATAAAACTTAAAATTGAGAAGAAAAAAATGTTAAGTTCATAAATTATGAATGTGGTTATGATAGGGGAAATAACAAGTTCCCAACTGAACGAGCCTTTGTGATGTGATCAGAACTTTCATATGCTTGCCAAACCTACAGCTGAGCTGCTCTATTGCGGCAACACACAATAATTTGGAAGAAGCAGCTAGCACTATAAGAGCGAACTGTTTCCCCTTGACTTCAATTCAGGTAAGAAAAACTTATGTTCAGGGAGTCGCACGCTACATGCATGAGCATGACCTTACATGGGATAGCAGCCCTCTTGAATGCATCAATTCCTTCAACGATATAGACATACAACTGGTAAATCATTACCAAAATAACAGGTTAGATGATTTTCCTTGGCCTATAATTAGAACACCACTATTTCTACGTCATATTTCCAAATTCAACTTGATGCATTGGAAAGCTTATTTTATTTTTTGAATGCAAAAGAGATTGGATTGCAGGGATGTACCAAGATAGTACCATCCACAAAGAAAGGATTACAAAGCCAAGAAGCTAATGCATTCGAAAGTTGGGTGTGCAAAAGCTAATGATATAATATGAGCTCGAATCAAGCACTGATTAAATTGTACATAAATTCTCTAGCATAGCACTACAAACCTCCCAAAAGAGAAATTGAGCAAAAATAGAGAGAACCTCTTTAAGTTCGGCTGAAGTTACAATGTCAAAATCCTTCGGAGTCCTGTTTAAGATAAGGTCTCTTACACAACCTCCCACAAGATACACCTCATATCCTACAGGATTAGCAGAATGAATTACAGAACAAATAATGCATTGTATACAATGATTGCCAAATTGAAAATTAGACACTGTTCACTGATAAACAGGTAGGAAAACTCAGTACCATTTTTCTTCAGCTTCTTAAGTACTACTCGTGTAGCTTCTGAAATCATTGAATTGCTGATGCCCAGTTCATCAGAATCCAACTTCTTCCATTTGGGCGCCTTGCTTTCATCACTACCTACTTCATTGCAAAGAACATCCGTTATCCATCAGCCACCACCAAAACGACACACAGAAGGAAAATTAATGCTCACAAAACTACAAGGAAATGCAACTCACTCTTCTTCCCTTCAACATCCGGAACTGCAACCGCCGAGAAAGAACTGCAACGCCGAACCTGCGAAGTATGAAGAATAAACACAACCTTTTGTAGATTAAAAACTGAAAAAGCCAGAGAAACGATTTCAAAAGAGAGACCTTGTCAAAGGAGAGAACTAGGGGACGGTGAAAAGTTAGTCCGCCCTTCCACGCATATTCACAGGCACCAAGCGCCATTTCTTCGCAAAGGAGGGGACTTCATGAGTTCATGTCAATACGAAGAAACGGACATGGCGAAGGTGGGATTCGATGGGCATCTCTGTTGCTCTATCTTGCTCTGTATGACGGGCCGGGCCGGGCCTTCTGGCCCATTAAAGGTTGGGTATTCAGTATTCAGAAAGCACTGCAAACGAGTTGATTGATAGACTCTGCGCTGGAAAGTATAGACCGAGTCACGAAACGGTGCAACGCGGGCCCGCAAATACTGACTACCGCCGGCGGACACAGATGGTTAGATTTTCATAACAAAAAGAACATCTAACGGTGCAATAGCTTATAGATCACTATGCACCACCGTCGTACCCCTCCGATCCAATCCTTCCTCATCCTACACACCATCTAAAGCTCAGAATTTGCCTCTCTACACTCGCAGTAAATGGCCGCTGAGTTGCAGCCATCGGAAGCCCCAATCGACTCAGAGACGGCAGCGACTGCGACAGTTATGGCAGTTACTACAACGACGAGTACAACGGAGATAGTCCCCGTACAAACAGATTACCTGGGGCAAATCCCAGCCCCACCAAAACGACAGCGCCGCCCGAGTGTTCGCTTAGGTGAGATCGGAGACCAGCCGGCTACTCTCACCTACGACACGCAGATGCGAAGCGCCAACCGCTACAAGCACCCGTCTTGGCGTCTCCCTAGAGAATCCTCTAAATCTTCGAAGGCACGTTCCTTAACCAATCTTGTGAACGGAAACAACAACGATACTCACGGTTATAATTACGATGAGAAGAATCAAAACGGCGAATTGACTCTCGAATTCGGGCACCCGAAGGCTAAAGCGAGAAGAGTAACGACGAAAAGAGTGAGATCGAATTGGATATCATCGAGGGTCGACGAAACTGATGGGAATGGTAGGGAAGAAGGGGATGAAGCGTTTAGGGATTTCGCTCCGGACTCGGAGAGTCCATCTCCATTAAAGGACCCCAGCCCCGTCCATTCCGCGGACAACCTGGCTCTGGATATGTGGCATAGTGTGCCCAGGAGGCCTAGTCGGACCAGGGTTTCCGAGAGCAAAGAAAATGATGCCGTAGAGATGGATAATTTGCATGAGACGGATTCTAGAGACCAGAAATGCGGTACTAGTGAGGATGTGAGGACATGGCTGATCGAATTGGGGCTTAGCAGATACGCACCTGTTTTCGAGTTACATGAAGTGGATGACGAGGTGTTGCCATTGCTGACATTGGAGGATCTCAAGGATATGGGGATAAATGCGGTGGGTTCCAGGAGGAAGATCTACACTGCAATTCAGAAGCTTCGCAAGGGGTTCTCGTGAGTTTTTGTTCTTTTTTTGTTGGGTATAAATCCTGTTACATTTTCAACTTCATGGGGGCTTGAGTTGTTACATTAAAATGCTTGTTTGAGCCTTTTTTGGGGTGGCTAATAATGATAGTATTAACTCTTTCTGCGAGATTGCGATTGTGGTTTTCAGTGATTGATTTTGTTCTCTATTTCACTGCCTTGTTGGTTCAACTTGATTGGTATCACAGATGGTTGTTCAGCACTGGTAGTTTTCATTGTATAGGATGAAGATGACAAAATTGGCAGAAGGTATTTTTGATAGCCATCAAAATTTTCTTTCTTTGGAAAAGTTGCTTTGCCTTGCTTGTACACAGAAATGCTTGATAGCTGTAAAAGATGGGTAAGTGTATAACAAGTTTGCTGAGATATAGACTGAACTTTTCTCTTATGATATTGGTGAAAGCTTGTAGATGGTTAGCTGCTGCTTGTACTTTTCAATTAGATTTAATCTTCTGATGGCCACTATTAATCCTTCTATTCTTTCCAATCTTTCTTTTTATTGATACATTTTATGCACTTCCAAAATTCCAGGACTCCGTTCCTGATTTTGTAAAAATTCTGGTTTGGTTAGTTTTATTTCCTATCTAATAATACTATGAGCTCTGCTTCAACTGCATTTTTAGCCTTTGAAATTCAGTGCTTTTACCGGCGTAGTCAAGCCACGTGATAGGCATATTAGTCGATTGGTTACATAAACATGGGCCTGCTTGAGGGGCACAAAGAGATGTGGAGAGAGAGAGAGAGAGACAGCGAGATCAGTGACTGCATCTCTTTCTTTGTTGGTTTTGGATTCATCCTCCAGTTTCTGCCTGGCTGTGGCTTATCTTGTTTGTATCAAATAGGACTGTGCTGATTCTATTGTACATCGGATTGGTAACTTTTCTTTTGTCTTATTTCATTTAGAATATTTCAAATGCTGTCATCTGATTCAGACACCTACTGGTTGGTGTCAACAAAGAAGGCTGCACTCGCTTAGCTTGTCGTGTGCAATGTTTTTATCTTAATTTTAACTGTTTGGAGTGTGTTTTGAGTTAGAATAGTTAAAATTCATACACTTTGGCATCAAACCAGTGGAGATAGAAGGTCAAGGAGCGAAAGGTTCCATGGCATTCTCACTATTTCCTAGGTTGCTTGGTTTAACCTGCATCACTCTGGATTTTATGCATGATTATATAACATTTCGTCCAAATATATTCAAAATGCTGGAAAACGGATCTTCACAAGATAATTGTGGTTTGTTCTGTTTTTTCTGTTAAAATAGAACTGCATAATTTATTGTGTGCATTTTTGGAGTTCCTTCAAAGGTTTCGTCATCCGAGTTTTGTATCCAAACCCTAGCTGAGCTCTGTCATAAATAGCTATACCATTTAACTATCTATCATCTTACTAATAGTGTAATCAAGTTTTTCAAATACTCGAATCATTATCATGCTCTGTTGCATCATCTGTTGATTTAAGATCCTGTTTCGAGGTTTACCTTTCTGCTCTTGCTTCAGGTTATTAATTGACATTTCCATGAGAAAGTAAGCAATTTTAATGATGGAGTCATGGATGTTATAACAGAGGCCAAGTTTACTTGGCATAGTTGAGATTGAAGTCAATTGATCTAAAGCTCAGACTTGACTTCATAGTCTCTTCTTCCCTTCTTTGTTTTGCTTTAATCCTCTGTAAAATCGCTTTGACATAGGACGAGATTCAGTATTTTTCTATAATTATTTGGAGAGTTATTCGTATTTTGCGCGAATAATGATCGGATAATGTTGATATCTGCTCGATTAGGAACAAGATTTAAGCTGAACAGCACAACTCATTTGTTTAAGGCATAAACCCCAAAAGCCATAAACATCATTTTGGGGTATAACCCATATTCTTCTTTCTCCATCAATTGGAGAAGTCAAAGAAGAAGAAAAAAACCATTACAATTTGAAAAATTAAAAAAAAAAAATTAAAATGAGGTGGTTTCTGATAAGTTAACGAATAATAATACATATAAATTAACTATGAGGAGACAAATAAATTATGGGGGATTAATAACTTTTTTTTTGGGATAAATTAAGCAGTACTCCTACCATAATGAAGCACCATCAGATGGTCTGTAGTTGGTGAATCTGGAAGCAAAGTGAGTTCGTCTCTTGGATTCCATATATGATCTCTTACATGCTGAAGCGTCAAGAAAGGTAGAAGCTGTTGTCCTCTACATGTTATCTCTACCTGCTTTTTTAAAAAAATTCAATCAATCATAATCATGAAGAAGAGAAAAAAATCCAAATTTAACAAAATTATCATATTTTTAAACAAAAAACAGAAGAAGAAATCATATTAGTCACACATTATAAAACTAAAATCGCATTTGTGCGCACAACAAATAAAATATTTTAGTTTTGCATATGAGATTTATAATTTATCAATGACGGATTCATCAATGACGGATTCAGTGTTATTTTGCTAGGATACGTTACGACTCCAATAATAAAATTATGTACAACCCTCAATATATCGAACTCTTGCTATTGAGCCTTTTTACCAATATATCAGGCTCCGAATGACTGAAATTTATAGATCCGCCGCTGGTTATTATCATGTTTCATGATTTGAAGAAACAAAACAATTTATAAGTAGAAGTATAAAAAATATTAAGAAAACTGGTTTCACATACATTGTCTTCTTAAACCAACCAATCTGCTTAAGTGCTAGCTATTATATATATATATTATAATATATATATATGTATTATAATATATATATAATAGCACCAAACCAACTAAAATGCTACACACATAAATACCACAAATTATAAAATTTCAATTGAAAGTAACGAAAGTTATGTACAGAGGATTAGATGTACCTTTCTCTACCTAAATTAAAAAAAATAAAAAGGTCGAATTTTGATTATTGTATTGAGGTGATGCTTTGTCACTACCTAACGTCTTGCCCATGCTAGGTCCCATATTGGGTTATTGACGTCTACTTTACCCCATACAACATGTATTACAATATATACACACACATATATATATATATTGTATGTATGTATATAGATATATAGATAATGTATATAAAATATATGCACACACGTATACGTACGAAATACATCTCTATTACTCGTTTTCTTTACTCCAGGAGAAGATGTTCTCCAGTTTCTCTTTGCAAACAAAAACACACTACGGGCAGCCAAAGAAATAGACAGTTCAGTGGCTGCCCGCTCGCCCGACCCACGACCATAAGCTGCCCGTTTTTAATCATTATATGGCCTACCCTAGACTTTACTCCTAAGCTTAAATCATTAACACATAGACTTTATTATTAAATTTGTGGAACAATAATAATCAAAGAAAACTTTCATAGTGGATCCAAAAACCACGGCGAGGATTATGCACTCATTCTTATTTTCTACCCTACCATATCTCTCTCTACATACATGTATGTGTGTGTATATATATATATATATGGCACGTCCTATAGCTATACTCATGCACGTCTACCTCACGTTGCTTGCTTCCAAAAAGAACCTAATGAGAAAGGTCAATAATCTTCGTTGACATTTAATAATTCTAGCCAAGTAATACCACGCATACAAAACCTAGTTTTTTTTAAGAGGTCGTCATTTCCTCACATCTATATATATAAGCACCATCTATATCTATATGTATTTATTTATTTTGCATGCACATCACACACATTCACCAACGACTAATGTAGAGAATTATTTTAAAAATGGTAGTTTTTTTAAATAAAAAAAAAACAAGAAGAAGAAGAAATTCAACCACTTAGAATGATTCTGTTGTAGACTAATATGTATCTCATCCATTGCTTTCCTCAGACGTAATATATATATATATATAGAGAGACAGAGAGAGATTTCATAGTCGTTTTTAAATCGTTCGAAGAGCAGCACTAGAGGTTTTTGAGCACAAATCCATACGAAAAGATGGTGATGGTGGATGAAGAAGGGTCCTACATGAAATATTATATAATATTGGCTTTGATGAGTTGAAAGAAGCGAAAGCGTGACGAAACCAAAGGGGAAGCAACGCATGCAAAAAGATTGACAACGACAGGGTCCACGTGTGATTTTTCAAACCCTACGATGTTTTCATTATTATGATGATGATCATGTTAAAATCAACCCCTTTTTTTTGTGTGTGTGGGTGTACGTTAACAATTAGTGCGTCAAGACAATCCTATAATGTTTGAACAACATGACCTTTTTGTTTTATTTATCTAATCTCCAAAGTCAATGCTTTAATTTCTTACCCAAAAAAGTTTTTCAAATGCATTTTTTTCTTCCTATTTTAACCCTGAAAAGACACGTAATTCTCTTGCTATATATATTACATGCAATATGCTCGTATTACCTATAGACACGTAACACACACACACACACATATATATGTTATATGTAATATGTCGTGTAGAATGTGATGACGTTAAAGGCGAGGGAGGGACGGTGGACCAACGGTGCTGAGGAACTAATTAATTGCCAAATCAATGGCATAATTAACAGTTGACCAATGTATATAAATGCTAATGAAGAATGCTGTGCGCGTAACACATTCCTAATTGTTTATGCAAGTAAAGACTTCTCTATGATTGAGGTGCATTAGAAACAATTTAAGGCAGTACAGAAAGATGATCTCTCTATGTACATAATATATATGTATGTGAGAGAGGGGGTGGGGGTGGGGGTGGGGGGGGGCTGGGGGGGCGGTCGGGGCGAGGGAGGAGATAGAGTTCCTATACGTTAGTTAGCTAAACACACGCACATATGAATGTGTGTGTGTGTGTGTATACATACGTGTGTGTTTTCCTAATCTCATGTGCCATTATTACTTCATGGTGAGCATGAAGAGCAAGAAAACATTAAGAAAGTTTCCAAATCATGGAATATATAAGATGAGTTGACCTATATATATATATATTCCAACTGACACTTATGCAAATTAGAAGTTGGTTATATAAAACAAAATGGAATGTTGAAGGGACATGTATAAGTATATTTTAAGGTTTTAGGTAAGCAAGACAGAAAGACAACATCTTCAAATGATATATCAAATATAAGCAAGAAATAATTCATCTGATCACATTACATAGTTATTATCTTTTGTCCATAAATGCAGAGGTTTTTGTCTATATTATTAATTTCTTTTTGTCTTTGACCCCAGATTATTAACTTAATCTCCAAGCATATATGCATGCAAGCATCTGTACAATCCCTAGGAGACAAGTTATATGCAGCTAATTATACATAATGATCGGTCAAAAGATAATGAATTAAACCTAGCATGCCATGCATCTTTCTGGATTTACTACATCATCATATTCGGCTGCATGTCGCGTGATATATTCCTAGTTGAGGATTTACTCATTAGGTACTTTTTTAAATTTAATTAATTATTGTTTCACCTATCGAAAGTGCATACTAAAAGCACATAAGCTAGCAATGCTTAATTATCTACGCACATTAATCTCTCTCTCTCTCTCTCTCTCTCTCTCTCTCTCTCTCTCTCTATCTATCTATCTATCTATCTATCTATATATATATAGATACACACACACACACTCACAACTAAGTTTTTTTCATTTCTCTTTTGAAGAGGAAAAACATGAAACCTTCGTCCATTATGAACTAATATCATTACTAGGGTTTCATAATTGTCAATTGATATGCCTATAGAAACGTATAAAATGGTAATTTCTATGAAAAATTTTGAAAACTGTAAATTCATTCAGAGATCTCACATGTGAAAAAGTACAATGATTTTTGGAAACTCTGAAAGGCATCATGCAAATAATTTTAAAATAAATTCAAAAATCTAAAATTTATTCCAAAGTATTTTCCTAATTGAATTTAAAATTAAAAAAAAAATTAAAAAAAACTACTTGAAAAATCTCAATATTCAATTTTTTTTGTAGTTTACTCAATAGCTTATCTAGGTTGATAATTGCATGTAAGTCCCAATTAATAATTTCGTTTTTCGTGGAAAACAAGTGAATATGTATCATTGAGTCGAATGAATGATGTTGAAGAAAATAAGGTATGACAATAAAAGAACATTATCATGAAAGAATACTTAGGATGCCTGGAAAATCATTTTAAAGATTTATCTACATGTAAAAAGAAAAGAAAAGTGCTAAAGAGTGACTCCACACACACGAGTAGCCATATATATTTCGTATAAAGGCTAATAATACAAGAAAATATGCTTTGATATAATTTGTAGTAATCATCAGTGAAGATATAGTGGTTTTTGATGGAGAAGAAGAGTGCATAGGAAGCATTGTTCGAATTATAGGACCTATAATAATGCAAATAAATGAGATATATCTCCAGAGATTCTATATATTATATTGTGCACCTATAACTTAATTATAACAATCTTGAAATGTACGTGCGTATATATATATATATATATTATCCTCGATCTCCTAGGAAATTAAGCCCATAATTAAGGTACTCATGTGTGTGTGTGTGTGTATCAGGAGAATTAGTTTCCTAAATAAGTGGAGAATATAAAGGTTAAATAAGTAGTGAATTCAAAGCTTCCCTATTGATCCCGAATAGGCAGCTACTACTATGTTTAATTATATCTCATTTTAATTAATTTTTCATCCTTAATGAGATTGACATAAGCTATGGATTAATCATAAGCTTTACGTCCCAACTCTTGCGGATCATGCAACTTATTAAGGGGGAAAGATTCATCCTTGACAGTAAAACATTCACATGTACCCATAAACCTTAAAACAAACACTTTGTATCTTTCTCTTATCACTATTTTAATATCTACCAACTAGGTATATTCATTGTTACCTACAAATGATAAATTACATATAGATATATGTATATATATATATGTTCCATTTTAGTTCCCTTTATTTTAGGTGGTGAAGGTATATACACACAAGCCTTATATATATATATAGATCATTGAAATATCATTTTCATATAACTTTTTATGTTTCTAAAATAATAAACCCACTTATACAAGGCAACTCCTCTTTCATTAGTACTTAAAGAGGGTTTCATTGGAATTCAAAGAGCGTGCGGTGGTAGGTAGCTTTCTATATTATATCTTAATTATATACACTTTCTAATTCCTCTTTGAACCCTACCAACCTTTAAATCTAGATAGTCGCTAATTAAGAACACACCCATCCAGATAACTAATTAACTAAAAACCTGTAAATTCTGACCACTTCGACCAAGACCTAATTATTTACCTTGATTAGACCAACATTTTTGGGTTTAAGTAGTCTTAATTAAGAGTATATATCTTTCCCAAGAATTGATTATGAGTGTCTCTAATGATACAAAATTAGAAGATGATGGGTACCTGGCCAGACACACGACTTGCTACCTAAACTGATGTTATCAGAACAGCAAAAATACCACTACAGAAAACGCATTCAGTTCTGCTGTTTCTTTCATGTCTCTATAACAATTAATCTACGTATAACGATGTGTACCAAAACAAAAAAACTAGTTCAAAATTAAATAAAGAGCTAGGCATCTATTTTGAAAAATTAAAAGGAGGTAGGAGTTGAATGAAAGTACCTCTGATTCGCTATCCAGTCTCAGCTTGTTAACCAGATACTTGATTAGTAAACGAACTGTCATCCTCCCATCCCTGAAACGGACAACATTTCAAAATCCAAAATTAATTAACCAAGAAATAATAAAGAAATTGTTAATTAATTACAAGCTCATAAAATGAATTGAATTGAGAATTAGTGTATGAGGTAGTGTATTAATTACCTTATTCTTAGATAGCTCTTTGGTATTTGTGGCAAGAAGGGTTCTTTAGCTCTGCATTTAATTGTAAAATATTAATTAAACAACTTAATCACTAACAATTTTATTAGTATTATTGAATTAGCTTGCAAATTAAACTTACTGGTTTTGTGAGGCTTGAAGCGAAAACCAAATGCCGGAATGGGGTCTCCGAGGAGGATCAATAACTCTAAAATCAAAACTCGGTCCAGCAACACTAACACCACCACCGTGCGATTGGAATGGTGTTGGAGCAAAATACGAACCCAATTGCATAAACGTCGCGGGATGGATGGACGAAGAAGTTGGCGAAGACAATGAATTCGTCCCTATACTCAACACAGTAGGCCTAAATGCCCAATTAATCTCTTGATGATGATGATGAGGAGGAGGAGGAGGAACAACCATACTCGAACCGCTCCCTGCCGCGGCCTGGAACAAGAAAGACGGGACCTGCCGCGGAGGCAAGGGCTGAGGCACTTGAAAAATTGGTGCGAATGGTGTTTCTGCTACCGGCAGTCTTGTATTCTCTTGTGAAATGACTCTTTCGCCCTCGCTGCTACGAGGTAACAGATCAAGCTCTATTAAACCTACGCCTCCTCTGTGAGAAGTGTTAGCTTTGGCCGAGGCTCCTATGCTGAGCTGGAGCCAGCTGGCGTCTTCTTCGGCTCCGACGTCTTTAGAGCTTGAAGCTGCGGCTTCGTTGTTGTTGTTGTTGTTAAGACTAGCGCTAGTAGTATTTGTCGTCGTTGTTGTTGTTCTTGATTCATCTTCCGCCATTGGATTATGAGCCGCCGACACGACCGCTAGATCAGATCCTTCTAATAAGGCAGCCGCCGTTTCATAATACTCACCGTAACCGCCGCAGTATAATTGATGATGTTTGGAGAGGGTTTGTGCAGGAACCATGGTCATACCCGACAACCCGGAACAACCCCGAATCGCCTGCTATTAGTCTTGATGATGATCGCTGCCATCGATTGTTATTGAACGGTTGTGATCAGTCTCTGTGAGCATATTGAAGAAGAAGAGGAACAAGTGTGGAGTCAAGAAAGAGAAAATTAACACCACCCATTAACGGACAGATAAGGGTTTTCTTTGTTTGCTGTGTTTATCGTGAATAAATATGTATATATTGGAAGAAGACAATAAGAAGAATAATAAACCTTATAAGAAATCTCACTTTCCGTTCATTCTCTCTGTTTGGAAGTTTGTGGGAGATGAAATAGTTGCAGAGAGAGAGAGCGAGGAATGGGTGGTCAGTCAGTCATATATTATATTAAAACAATAATATCATTAGTTGTATATGGGTGTGTGTGTATATATATATATATATATATATTCTCTTAGAGGGGTAGAACAGTACTGTTGGACTTTATTAAGAAGAAATATATATGTTCCACCTGTCTTTCTTTTAGGACATTGTTCCAACAACAAAATAACTAAAAAAAGGTTATTTATTTTTATTATATATATGGCAAAAAAAGGTCATTTTTAGCCCTAATGTACGTGGATTTTTAGGAAAGTCACAACCAAAAAAAATCAATCAACAATTACAAATTCTATATATTTTCTTTTTTATACCAAACTATCTTATAATATTACACTTGTAGAGCTCGAAGGGTAAATGTACATAAATTTGTTTTTATACTTTTTTTAGGGAAAGGGCTTAGCTTGGATTTTATTAATTAAAGAAGAAAAAAAAATCTCTCTTCGGTGGCTAACAGAAAACGAGGGGGGCATTATACCTTATTCGTGGGAAAGATTCAGGCAAAGTTAATTAAACCCAGTGGCCAGTAATTAGTTAACTTACGCATATAGATGTATTTTTATTATATATCCCATGACCGAAGCAATTGGTAATTATAGTGTTTAATTTTGTCTCATTTGAATTAAGGCATGAAAATACTTTGGTGGTTCAATCTTCAGATGTCCAGAACTACAATAATCTATACAGTTTGCGTCTAATATCAAGTTTAAAAGTGCGTGGGGGATGTAAGTGTTGTGACCAGGGAAGTCAGAGAGCTAGGGACCTGACCATAAAAGTGGGATGGGCATGATGACATTACCTGTCAATGAAAACATAAGATATTAAAATTATATAATATAGTGTGTTATAATAATTAAGAGCTAATTAAGTAATTATCTATGTAAAAGAAGAATGGAATTTGGACTTTGGTGTGCATGATGGTGTTTGTCCACAACCCAAGAAATCAAAAAATGTATACATACAGACATGGGCTATAGGACATTCTTCCCAATATTTACCATGTGCCTCCCAGCAACCAAAACACAAACTACAGCCTTTAATTTATTAATAAATTGAATACTTGTCAAATATATACGTACTAATATTCCTAACTGGTCCTTTCTTTTGTGGGTTAAGACTTCAAGGATCGAAGTGATATGTTTATTTGAAATTGAAGCTGAAAAGCTGCAAATTCTCTCTCTCCTTTTTACCAGATCATCATCATACATGCTCACTATCTTTGTCATTGATAAAAGAAACTTTCAAAGATAGGTCAATCAACGAATTCTAAGTCCCCCTCTGCCCTATGGAGGGATTACACACATGACATGCCATTGGAAAAAGTGACCTAATTTATAAATTATATATATATATATATATAATAAAAGAGATCGGTACTTCATAAGTTTATTAATATCCTCACTTGTGGTTGAGGAAATGAGTCCAAGATTAAGTTGTGAGTCCAAATATAGTGTAATATAGGTAGCCCGACAAATATTTGATTTGTTGTCTTACATTGGACCAAAGACTCATGTGAGTTTTTTTTCTCTAAAATGATCCTCAAAAGTTTGATGTTGAGCTCCCTGTTAATTGGATGAGAATCTCACATCTAACATAATCGATGTGGGATTTCTAACTTTGACAGTCAACAAGATTAAGTCGTAGAACAAATATTAAAATATGAAGGTAATTTATCTCGGAGGATCATAAGTACTATAATGACGCAATGAAGCTATATCGAAACTTTTCCCATTGAAGGCAAATTAAAGAAGAAAATGCATTGGAGTATACGTAATGATCATCATGCATGGGATTCTCCTGTGAATTTAGAGGCACGGTACTACAATTGAATATCTAATCTGTTTATTTTCTTTTGTTTTTATGGGCTCACAAGTGATCATTTCGTGGGGTTTATTTTAGAGAGGGGTAGTAGGACATGATTATATATGTATGAGAGTCCATGGAATTAATGAGGATGTTTCCATTAGAGAAAAGTGTGCGTGGGCTCTCTCTCTCTCTCTTCCCACTCAAGAAAATAAAATCATGAAAATTAAATGGGATTTTTAATCTCGTCATAATAACATCATCAATGCCATCATCATCATCGCTCTTCCATATAGAATTAGATGAAATACGATAAAATATATATATATATATATATATAAAGAGAGAGTTTTTTATTGAGTGGCTTTGTAGTTAATTAACTAAATCAACCCTGAACCCTGCTCATGAAGTTTATGTTAAACTACCGTGTTAATGATAAATCCAATAAAAAAAATTTAGTCTCAAATAAAAATAAAAGTTAACAAAAAAAATACAAATTTTTTTTTATATCACTTACAATAAATTTAATTTTTGTTTGAGACAAAATATATCTTCGTAAAAGTTCAAAAAACATTCATGATTAAAAGAATATAATATTGAATTTTGCATGTGCATGTGAATGATGAGTGGCTATGTCAGTCTATGCATGTGGAGAGAGAGAGATGGTGTGCATGGCGTAAGTTGGGAGTTTTGTCAGGTAGTGTGCGTGAGTGAGTATGGCATGACTTTTTATTTTTATTTTTAGATCATCTTTTTAATGTATCTAATTAATTTGTGGTCTCAAAAGTCTAGTCAATTTTAGTCATCCACCCCATTCACCATGTGTTTCTTTGTTTCCCTACTTCATATTCACACACACATGTATGTATATGTGTGTGAATATATTATATTTTGGGTTATGCAAGATTAGAGACTTCATAAACCATAACATGTAATTATTTGTTTTCTAAAAAAAACAGTTAATTATTTGTAATTGTTGCATTTGATGTTATTAATTAAAATGACTTTAATAACATCTAATAAAGAAAATATAACATATTCTAGTAAATTAATTCCAGTGAAACTCTGTTTCAAAAAACACTAATATGTAGAACAATAACAGTGTCAATTGTCAAAGGAATATTTAGTTTAGTATTACTAAAGACTCTCTATCTATCCACGAAGGCAATTTAAAAAAAATGTAGGACATTTTTTTTTTAAATATTGTTATAGGGACTGGTCTTTATGAAGGGAATTAAAGGTGTGTGTGTGTGTATATATATATATATATATGATAAAAACAGGATGCATGTACCCTTTGAATTTGTTTGGATAGTTTTTGTCCTAACCTACCTGTGTGTGTGTGTGTATATATATATATATGTATATGACATAGTGGGTTTGTGTGTGTGCGAGGTGATCATTCCAAAGGGAAAAAGGGGGCCAACTTTTCTACAATCTCCCCATCCTTTTTGGATGAAATTTAGCCCCACTTTGCATTGCATGTCGCCTATCAATGCAACTGAACGCTCCCACAAGCCACAAGTCTACATTAGAATATTCCTCCTATATATTTATATATATGTTCATATGTATAGGAGGTTTAGGGTTAGTGGGTTACCCCTCGTCCTCCTCTTTATATGGCACAAATTGACACTAATTTTAATAACACATGCATACTTAACTATTAATAACTTTTATTTAAACGAAAATTATTTCAAAATGAATGCCAGAATTACAAGCATGCTCTTTAATTGCACCCTTTGTTTTTAAGTATGTTAATGGGTAGACCCCGCCAACTCAACACAGATGGATACAGCTGAATAAAATTGTCACATTTAATTATACTTAGTAAAAATTATGATGTATAAATTATATATAGTAGAGATAGTGCTACACACATACACACACATGTATATATATACTGTTTTATATATATATCTACTGTTTTTTAGGAGTTATATGTGTGTGTGTGTAATATGTATGTATCTATAAGAAGGCATGTCAGAATCTTGATTGCTGAATTTGCAGGGGTGATTGTTGGGTTCATCTAAGAAATAACAGGCACGCTTGCTTGACTCGATCAACACACATGCATAGGAATTTACGAATATTTGCAGAGATGGCGAATGATATATATAAAATTTAAGTTATATATATATAAACTTCACACCCTTTGCATGTCACCAAAACCTAAATATTCCTTTTTAAATTCTATATTTTTTGTTATTATTTACTTGAATCTTTATATATCACTAATGACTATATCTAATAACCCCCAACCCCATCATTTCCAATCCCTTAAATAATAAAATAACTTTCTTACTGTATATCGGTGTGGTCTGCAGGTTCTGATCAGTTTTGCTTTCTTTACGTGGCCTTTGTCCACTTTCTTGGCTATGATGATGATGATGATTTTCATCTATCTTTGATAATTATTAGTTTTACTACCAAAAGACTACTTTCAATTACCCTAAAATTGACTTCGAAAAAAATCACCTTTTTTGTGTGTTTTATTCTTTTCTTACTTATCATTAATAAATAAGTAAGATTTATGTAAATTCAAGATCTCTCAAAATTTCTTGAAAAACACAGACTATATTGACTGATTAAAGTGAAAAAGAAGTAGCAAAATTTTCAAGTTTCAACTGCCCGTGCTTTGATTTTTTTTTCAACCTAATTATATAAATAATAATTATCGAACCAGAGCAAATTAAAAATTGGGAAGAAAAGAAATTGAAATGGCAATGAAATATGTAATTCTAAATATGTTTCTAGTAAAGATTTATATGGTCGACTTAATTGGCTTGCACATACATGTAATATAAAAGCAATACAAAGATCGATCATCATCAATTAATTAGTTTGCTAAGTTAAGCTATATATAGGGAAAAAGAGGGCCCTAAAAAATATATATATATATATATATATATATACACTGTGCATGTATCAAAAAATGGCCTTGGAAGGAAGGCAACCAAAACTTTATCTTTCCTTAGGTCTTACTCCTCGTAGATGAAGCCTTTTCCTTCGAATGTTTGCTTCAGCATGCAGAATGATATCACAATCAATGAGTGAATTTAAATTACATATAAATGTGTACATATGTATATGTAACTCAAAAGGATCATCATGACTCTTCATTGCAGAAGAAACCAAGAGAAAAAATCACTGATCAGGAAAAAATGAATCGAGTATTACACAGATAAACACACACATATGTATATATTCAATAAAAAAGCAAAAGAGAGCTGTATATAATCATTACCTATTCAGAGTACAACACTATTCTCTGTTTTCCTCAAACAGTGAAAGTATTGTTTTCATTATGCAAAAGCATGCCATGCATGCCCCTCTCTCTCTTTATGGTGTCCAAAAAACATTATATGCTTTGAATTTCGCGTCTATTTTTACACTTATAGGTTAGGGTTGCAGCCCTAAAATGGCCTAGGGTTTTTCATTTTTATTCTTCAATTTCGAATCTATATTTAATACTTATATTTTTCCACATAAAAATCAAAATTAATGAAATAATAAAATTTAAGAAAGAATGAGAAAATTTAATACACCCTCCGTCGCTATTTGATAAGCTCATTTATTTTTCACATAGATTATGAAAATTCAATTAATATGATTAAAATAATTAATTTTCTTCAAAATATATCATTCATTAAGACCACTCTACTCATATCTTATTATTGCGAGAATTTAATGTCATTTGTTAATAAAGATGCACAATAAATGAGATTATATCAATAAATTACTCATTTTTACTTATTTTTAATAAAAAAATGAGTTATAATTTGGGATAAATCAAAATAGAAAAAAAAAACTATCAAATAGAGACGAAGAGAGTATACTTTTAAGGGTATGTAATGAACTAGGTATCTTCATTAACAATTAAAAGTTTAAAACCTTTTTAATCATATTCAAATTAATGTTGCATGGTAATTATACAAACATGATTTACAACTTTTCTTACTCAATTAATCGAATAATAGATTTTTAATTGATTTTTATCTCCTAAAAAGCATAAAAATATCAATCCGGCCAATTACTCTCACTCCCAAAGCGACCTCTCAAACGTGGACGCTGATTTCCACGCTTTACCATACAATGATGTACTGTGTTACTGTACAGCGATACATATGCGCATGAGGTGCACGTTAACAAGCCTACACCCTCGACTCTCCCGACAACAATTGGGCCCATAAAATTCCACGCCCAATATTTTTTATATTCTTTTTTGCATGGACGTGCGTGGGCCTTGTTTTTATTCTCGTGGGCCCCGTGTTCCTGACTGCGCGTGCAAAGCCGGGGTTCATGGGGGTCTCTCATTTGTGGGCCCCTAACCAAACCCCCAATAATCAAACGTGTTTAATGTCCCGCTCCAGCGCTCCTGATATTTTTTTTTAGTCTCTATTATTTTCCACTAATTGCCTCAAAATGCGGTATTTTTCAACCATTTTTCTTGGAAAGTCATACGTTGAAATTAAGTGTATGCTAATAAAACTGAAAATTAAATATCAACAGGCAGTAGCCTGATTGGTCTTTTTACTGTGTAGAGAGTGAGATGTTTGTGTTCGAGTCTCTCCTTCTACCAATTTGAGTGAGATTTATTACTATTATGGTAAGAGTTGTAGAAGGAAGAGAGCTACCTCCCTTTGTATAGCCAATCGGCCCATTGAGTTTTGTGTTGGATATTCCTCTCCTTTGTATAAAAATAAAACTGAAAATTAAATAAATATGCATATGTAATCTTTTTTTTTCCAAAGTACATTGATTGGCTATAAAAATATGAAATATAAATATCTAATGGGTAATTATTCAATAATTCCGACATACTATAATATACATTAATGCAGTGTAAATAATCGATATGGTGATATTAATTCACATATAGTTTATGTATTTATGAAATTTGAATTGCAAAACAACTCATCTCTCATCTCTATTATTAACTATTCTTGCGATTGTTATCAATGGCTTGCGAATTGATATCATTCTATTAGTTATGATACAACACATCAATGTATGTATAACTTGATATATTAGAATCATTGAATAATTTTTCGAAATATAAAAGTTATGAAACCATCAAATTTAATTTATTGCCGATTCTTTTTGGAATTTTGTTGGCTTGGTGGCAAATGGGTCCCTAGAATAAACTTTATCATTAAAAATACTCTAGACGGAATAAAATTTTGAATTTTTTTAAATCAATACGCGGATGGCTTGTCATGGTCCAGTCACCTCAACGTTTGATTTATGATAAAAGAAAAATAAAAAAGTATGGAAGTTAGAAGAAAAAAATATAGGACACAACTTACTTTTATACAACTTTACAAGTTGTCTTGTACTTAAAATATACGATCAGCTGCGATAGGTGTGTATTGGTAGTATATATGGGATTCCATGCTTTACTAAAATTATCGGTTTTAATAAAGGATGTGTTTCGTCACTGTACTGTTAGTGTGTGTGTTTCTATCGAAAAAAACAAAACGTCCGTGTGCGTGTGTTAGTGGTGTGCGTGTGTTGATGTAAATCCCTCGCTGAAGTGTATGCTTCGTAAGTCGTCTATTGGGTCTTCTTCCCGTCCCACATCGGTTGGGATAGGTGTGTATTGATAGTATATATGGGATTCCATGCTTTACTAGAATTACTGATTTTAGTAAAGGATGTGTTCTGTCACTGTACTGCTAGTGTGTGTGTTTCTATCGAAAAAAATATACGATCAGCTGGGGAATTGACCATAGATAACCGGAGTCCAGAGGTCCCAGAAGAGATGGCTCATGGTTCACCTTTGATATGGTCAGCTGGCCAATTAAAAACACCACCTCTGCACATCCACAGAACACGCATGTGACCAGGACAAGCAAAGAGTCTTCTCCATTTTCATACACCAAAGCTTTTGGTTGAAGAACAATGGCACTATATAGAGCTGGACTCACTTCTCATACACATGTACCTTGTTCCCGACCCACCGGATATGGGCCAGTTTTGTGCAGCCCATCTAGCTCAACCATAGGTTGGTAAATCATTTTCTAAACCACATACTTCACATGCCCAGGCAAAGGGAGCAAGTTATTGTAGTTCATTGTCTTCTCAATTGCAGAAAAAATG
Organism: Euonymus europaeus; assembly: GCA_963580455.1. Classification (NCBI taxonomy): domain Eukaryota; kingdom Viridiplantae; phylum Streptophyta; class Magnoliopsida; order Celastrales; family Celastraceae; genus Euonymus; species Euonymus europaeus. The sequence continues at coordinate 5,003,719 of OY756964.1, forward strand.
AAGATTGTTTCTTGGCCTACAAAAATGTTTAGATCTCCGATTTTGCTTCGCAGCGTGAGGCCAGCGTTGAAGTACCAACAGCGCTCCGTCAGAAGTTAGTAATAAAAACATATTCATGAAAGCAAGGGGTATGTTAGTGAGAAATCAAATGACAGAAATAAGTAAATGTCAACTTAGACTTGATAGTGATTTTGTTACTGCAATAATGGGGGAAGGTAAAGGTAGCCTGACTACAGGAGACAAAAAAATTAACCTAAAAAATTATGCAAGCAAGCAAAGATTCTCTCGTGCGTATTTTACATCAAACACCATAAGCTAAACCAACCTGTAACTAAGCAATATCCAGGACCTTCAAAGCAGTCTTCTTGAAAACCTTGGCTTTCCTGCAAATCCTTCCTCTCACCTACACAAGATTTCACAGTAAGAATTCAAGAAAAATAAAAATGCAACAAATCAGGTGGGGAAAATTCTTATTAAGAATCAGCATCTTATGACTGTTATCACATTTGACATTTCAACATCAATACTGCTCATGTTTCCAGGTCAAAATGTCAAGTAAGATCAAAAGTGTCAGAAAGACGGTAAACATTTCTAGAAATGCCAATACTCAAATGAATCAACTAGGGTTGTAAAGAAACCCCTCAAAATCGAAACTGACAAAAACCGAATCATTTAGTCAATTTTTTATTGAAAAAAATACATATTTTGCACTAAGACCAACCGAAAAACCGACCAAAAATTGACAAAACGATTTGACTAAAATATGTAAAAAAAAGGGCCGTCGACACCCCTAGAATCAACATTAAAATTAAGGAATTCCTCAGGAAGTACCGCTTGGGTTTGCAATAAAGTCATTCATGTAAAGGGATGCTTGGAAGATTAATATTTTTTCCATTAGTTAAAATCATAAATGTCAGTTTGCTCTTGCCCCTTTTGAAAGCATGGCAAACAAGTCCTTTTCATGACTTCTAAAACAAGGATAGGTCCCTACCAAAGTCATTTATCCGCTTCTAAAGAAAATGAGCAAGGCAACACATCATAAGAAAAGGAATATTCTTCAATTTACGGAAGAATCAAGCTTTTACTCCACTCTAGTCATCCAATTGAGGGTAACTTGACACTCAACAATCATTGCCAATATGACAAAAATCAAATTAGAGTCAAATACTCATTCCAAAAGAACTGAAAAGCTATTATCCAGGTGACAGTAGCATTAAACCTTGTTGTTGGATTGTCAATTCTACTTCTGCAGCACAACTTTACCAAGAAATACTACATCCAATGCCCTGTTAGGCTGTTAGTTGAATTGTTGTTATCTTGGAAATTTATCAAAGCAGAAAGCAAAAGGTTTCAAGAACATTATCAACCAAATTTCTCAGATGTAAATGCATGAAATGCAGAAACATTACGAATAAAAAATCCGACAAAAAAAAGGCCCATGCGCATAGCAGAAATATTGCTTTGCCTAGACATTGAATATAAACAAGGGTTACATAATACAAGCTGCGGAAGGGGTTCTTTGGATTTGAATATATAAATGCACATAGCAGAATTCATTGGGTTTGGGGAAGGATTTTTTTTTTTTTTGCTGACAGTTACTTTCTTAGTCAGAAGAGTCCTCTGAATATTCTAGTTTTGGATTATAATACAAACCAGCAAAAACTTTTCATGATTGTTGCACAGCAAGAAACTAAAGCCAGCCCATTAACTTTTCCTGATACAGCATGTAAAATGTGAAATATACATCTAACCAAAATTCATTCCAATTCTTATTAATACATAGCAATGATTTCCTAAATGCAAATATTATAGCTATGACAGCATCAAATCTGTAATAATATTTCTTTTAGGTGAAGAATACTTAAAATATTAATTACACTAGAACTTTTGGCTCTATAATCAAACTTAATATTACTAGGTATGGACTGGCAATATAAGGGCCAAGTAGAAATTGAAGATGTAACATGCTCAAACGCGTTTTAATAATTACGATTTTCAAAGAGCACTACCACATAAAGGTTATCTACAAGATTAGAAGAGATGTAAGAGGTTCAAATGCCTCAATAATTAAGACTTTTCGAAGCGCACTAACACCTAAACATTATCTAAAAGATGAGGAGATTTTAAAGGTCAAATTTCTAAATGAGTGCAGATATGAGATACCTGATTTTGAATGATAAACAGTTTTGATTTACTAATCAGGACACTTGATATAAAAAAACTGCAATCTTTTTAGAAATCTCAAATTGACACCTAGTTGAACTGTACTAAGAAATATACATATATAGAATAATATGTTTCTTACCAATTGCACACTGTTTTTGAATACGAAAGTATTTGTATAGGCATAAAAAACAGTCTCTTCATCGAAGTTTACGTGATAAACTGAGTTCAGAGAAATACCCTAGGATTGGCGAAACGGTTTCCTATAGCCCTTCAATTGATATATAAATATGGACACATGGACATTAAAGAGATGTGTGTATCATGTAGCTTGTCCTCCGCCTAAAGACATAGAGACCGGAAGAAAGAAAAAAGTTTTCCATCCATAACAACACATGTTAATGTTACACATCCCTCTTTGATCAGCTGGTACAAGTGAGCAGTTGCTCGTGTGTGTGTAAATGCTTTCAGGCTAAAAGCGCATTATTCTACTGTAATTAGAAGAAGAAAAAAAATCTCAGGTGGCAGAAAATCAGCCTCAAATATAGGTATAATGCTATTGGCATTAGCATAGTTCCACATATCTAATCATCGAAAAAGATAGTTTGATAGATTTGGATTTACCTCAGCAGGACAACAAATAAAGATCTGATCCCAATCAAGTGACAATGCCCTTCTAAACTATATGGAAACTTCAGCATTCTGAGAATGTCAAAACTTATGAAATTGGAAGTGCCACCCAATAACTGCAATTTTTTTGGAGTTTTTTCACAATTAACACCCAGTGAGTACAAGCTATACTCAGAAATATGTTGATGGGCAAAGCATGCCACGACACTAGGCTTAGGCGGGATTTCATCAATCAACTTCACACCTTATCGAGATGGCCTGATCTGCTGAAAAGCCCCACCATACAAGAATGATTCTCCATACATGGTTCAATGCCATCGTCCTCTACCATATATTTAAAATATGCCTGCAACTTATCTAAGTCTACACCAACAAATGTGCCTTGCTTGGTATACACTCTGTTTTCAGCATTGTTTCAAAAACATTCAGAGCCTCCGCAACCATACCATGCATTGAACACCCAGAGAACATAGCGTTCCATGAAATCCTATCTTTTTCATTCATCATGTCAAAAAGAAGTCGAGCATATTTTATGGCTTTCAGACCTAGCTTGCATATTGATTACAGAATTAACAACCACATTATTATCTGTATAATTGCTCTTCACTGTCAAGGGATGAATTTGAATGCCTGACTCCAACGCAGCTAAACTAGCACAAGCACAAGCACGAAGAATGCTAGAGTATGTTGCTTCTGTAAGCTGGACCTGGCATGCAAGCATATTTAGAACAATCATTCCCTGCATAGCAAGTCATCATCCCGGCCCAACAAACCATGTCCTTGTTAGTAACCCACTTAAAAACCTCACTAGCACTTTGTACGTACCCACACACAGAATATGCATCAATAAGTGCAGTCCAAACGAAGGTATTAGAGTCATGACCAAGCTTACGGATGTAGGTATATAGCATCCAACAGAGCTCCGCACATCCTATACCCACAAGCAAATCCAGTATCGTAGTAAAAAGTAAAAACAAAAGGGTTCATCTCATTCCCTTTCTCTATGTAAGCGGTGGACCAACTCTATACCCTCCAAGTATCTAAACGAATGTGTCTGCCCTGGGATTAAAGTCACGAAAAAGATTGTATTTTTCTTGGGCATCTCATCAAACAGCTTACGTGCATCGTTTAAAAAATCTGCTTTGACATACAAGTTCAAAAGAACATTTTGAGCGAGCAGGTAAAGGTAATTACCCCTCTTTAGAACATGAAAATTCATATCTTTCCCTCGAACTGGTTCATCTTTTCGGATACATTCTTTGAGCACAGCAGTATAGAGTATAGACACGAGAGTCGAACTACAGAGGAGTCACACATTGTATTTGTTCGCCTCCCTTTTGTTTTTTTCTTGCCCAAACGGTTGCTTCGTCAAGAAGCAGAGCAGGTGACTCCATTCACCAGACCCGTCAATTCACAGAAGGCAAAGGAGCTACAGAGAAGAGACCCAGCAAAACGCAACGTTTAAGATTACCGCGGCAGCGGAAAAGTCAATGTCTGGGTTTTCAAATCAAACGGTGTCGCTTTGGAAGCCACTAAACTGACTAAAGAGCTATTAGGGTTTTACTGGCCGCCCTTTATGCTTATAAAATGAGCGGGTCAGATAGATTTCCCAGACAACGAGAGTAGTCGTGTTTCTTCCTTTTTTTGGGGTTCTCGTTCAATTTCAGCGATTAGGGTTTTTCCGGCCTCCCTTTATCCTATATATACTATAGAGTGAGCGCCTGAGCGGCTCGGATAGAGATATCCTAGACGACCAGAGTCCGTCTTGTTTCTTCTGGTTTTTTGTTTTCGTTGAATTTCTTTAAGACGGTGATTGTGAGCAGATGATGAAAGAATTTAACGAATGCAACTTCTGATGAATCCATGAAGATTCAAAAAATCGAGCTTTTTAAAACTGATGCTCACTTCACCGCTCTCCCCGTCTTCTGCCTTATTTTTCTCAGTTAGCTTTTTCATATTATATTTACATTCATCTTAGCTGGTTTAATTCATTCAAGTTTGGTTCGATTGATTTGAAAAGTTGGTGAGTAATTTTAGCATTCATAATACCAACTAATTCATGGCAATCCCCAAAAGTATTTGAGATTGTGATGATTTCGATTGATTATTCATGGAAGTAAGATTAGGTTTTTGGTATAGTTTTCATAAACATGGACAGGGTTTAACTTGGAGATACCAAAGGCCCCGAAAGGCTCATTCTGGCATAAAGAGCAAGGATGTGGATTACAGTGTCCATTCTGGACCGGGCCTTCAATCCTTGATCTTCGTTGGATTTCTATTTGTTAGTTAGTTGGGTCGACATATGAACACATCAGTAACAGAATGACCCGATAGTATTTTATCGGGCTGATCCGATTGTATTTTTATCAGGCCTAGTCAGACTTGGATGTATGCTTGTTTTAGGGAGATGTTAAATAGTTCAAATTCTTATAACCAGTCTGGATAACATGCTTTGTAACCATATGACATGAAAAATTAAAATTTTAAAAAATAAAATATTTTATTTGAAAATTCACAGCACATTTTTTGTTTATTTTTTTTAAATGAAATTTTAAAACATTTATTTCTTAAAATACATATTAGATTTTGAAATAAATTACATATCCAAAATTAACAAGTAAATGTGGATTTATTTATCTATCCAACCATCATCGATAGGTTTTATTTAGTCATTTTTAATTATAAAATGTGGATTACGTGTTTATTTATAGATACTGATATGAGCTTACATATCGATTTTATACTATAACCTAAACAATAAGTGTTAAACCTTAAAGTGAACGAATTCGCTAAACTCTAACAGGCTCGTGTATCGAATTTTCATGCAGTAACTAAACAATAAGTGTTATAAACTACAAGGGAAAATTAGTTAAACCTCAATGGGCTCGTGTATCGAATTTTCATGTTGCAACCTAAAAGACTTGGACTCGCTACTAAATTCTAAACGTTTCAAGTGGTAAACTCTATGATCCTAACTACTAAACCTTAACGGATTCGGGTACCCAAGATTATTTCAATAAAAATGCAAAAAATAATAAATATATATACTCTACTATAATAGTGTAATAAAATTTTAGCTTGAATAAACAGTTTACACATCATATATATGAATTATATTGTTTTTAAAAACAATATAATTGAAAAAACGCAATAAAAACTATTGACAATGAGTCTTATTATAAAAAAAAATTACGCGCTGAATTCGAATATGTAATTTTTTTTGAAATCTAACATGTATTTTGAGATATAAAACGTTTTAAAATTTCATTTATGAAAAAATAAATAAAAAAGTGTTTAATTGATTTTTTTTAAAAAATCGAACATGACTCACTTACATGGAGTGCCATGTAGACTTGGGTTGAGTTCTATAACATTTTTGCTTGTTTTATCAGTCCAAGTCTTGGTAAAGTTTGCATGTTTTTTGGATTATCCGGTCATCCTAAAATTCGGTTAAAAATTATTAAAATTAAAATATCTCATGACGCAGTATTATCTTAAACTGGGTCGGGATTCGGGAATCCGATTACTCAGTAGACGAATTGATTGACCGAATAGTCAAGTTGGAACAAATTTACACTTTGAATTTTTAAATTTGTATTTTTTTACTTTGAGTGACCAAAATAAAATATGTTTTTGTAGCAGTTGATTCAAATAATTTAAAAGATAAATTACACGCAAAAAGAAGCATCTCTTCACTGTCCACTGTAGCACACAGGTTCCAGTTTTTACAAAATCCATCGTTTAGGGTTTCTGAATATAATATATATCTTAATATTAATTTAAACCGAGGATTCATATGAGTTGCTAAAAATACTAAATTACATCCGATTACTCAGTAGACGAATTGATTGACCGAATAGTCAAGTTGGAACAAATTTACACTTTGAATTTTTAAATTTGTATTTTTTTACTTTGAGTGACCAAAATAAAATATGTTTTTGTAGCAGTTGATTCAAATAATTTAAAAGATAAATTACACGCAAAAAGAAGCATCTCTTCACTGTCCACTGTAGCACACAGGTTCCAGTTTTTACAAAATCCATCGTTTAGGGTTTCTGAATATAATATATATCTTAATATTAATTTAAACCGAGGATTCATATGAGTTGCTAAAAATACTAAATTACATCCGATTACTCAGTAGACGAATTGATTGACCGAATAGTCAAGTTGGAACAAATTTACACTTTGAATTTTTAAATTTGTATTTTTTTACTTTGAGTGACCAAAATAAAATATGTTTTTGTAGCAGTTGATTCAAATAATTTAAAAGATAAATTACACGCAAAAAGAAGCATCTCTTCACTGTCCACTGTAGCACACAGGTTCCAGTTTTTACAAAATCCATCGTTTAGGGTTTCTGAATATAATATATATCTTAATATTAATTTAAACCGAGGATTCATATGAGTTGCTAAAAATACTAAATTACATCCGATTACTCAGTAGACGAATTGATTGACCGAATAGTCAAGTTGGAACAAATTTACACTTTGAATTTTTAAATTTGTATTTTTTTACTTTGAGTGACCAAAATAAAATATGTTTTTGTAGCAGTTGATTCAAATAATTTAAAAGATAAATTACACGCAAAAAGAAGCATCTCTTCACTGTCCACTGTAGCACACAGGTTCCAGTTTTTACAAAATCCATCGTTTAGGGTTTCTGAATATAATATATATCTTAATATTAATTTAAACCGAGGATTCATATGAGTTGCTAAAAATACTAAATTACAGAATAGGATAGTAGGATATAAGACAGAATGTCATAATCATTAGATTAAAACATAATTTCTCAACAATTTTATTTTCGTACTGCTTGCCACCAGAATGATGACATTGCATAAAGCAAAACATAAGCTATCTACCAAGAAATCTATCTTAATCGATTGACAATAATAAAAAAGAATGAGTTTGATTCAATAAAAACATAAGCTATGTCTACCAAGAAAGCTACGGTTATTTGTTGATATTCTAGGTACGTACAAAATTTTGGTAGGTTATAGTCTTTTTTTGTATTCCAAGTCAACTAAAACATTAACATGGCTCCGAAGCAAGGGTGGCAAAGATAATATATGGTATTTTCATATTTATTTAATTGACCATAACTGGATTGATTTAAATCCGGACAAGTAAATCGAATAATTATTGTGTTTTTAGTATGAAGCCTGTTTTGTTTGGGGGTCCGATTTGATGACCTGACTAGAGAAGTTGTTGCGGATCATCTGAGTGGATTTTTTGGAGGCTTACTTTGTGGAACGGAGGTGAGGGTTGTTAGGCCCGAACCAGAGCGCTCACATCTTTTAGGGGTCCGGGGGCTGTGCTTGAGATTTTTTTTGGGGTTTTATTACTGTGTGGTATTTAGAGGGTAGGGTGTTCACAAGGTTGTAACCCTAGCACTTTGTAATTCTCTTTTTCTGAAAATAGTGAAACTCTTTGCGACTCCGAGAATGTGGGCACAATTGACCGAAACTCGTAAATATGTCTTCTGTTTTTCGTTTTCCTTGCTTTGATTTCGGTATTTAGCAGCGATTATCAACAACAATAATCCAATTAGAGTATGGACTACTAAATAGAACATGGTTTTTGTGTTTGAATCCAAATATAGTTATATATCGGATAATTTTTTTTGGATTCAGATCTTGAATATGCAACTTAGTTCCAAAAAGGTATTTTCATGTAAAAAATAACGGGGGTACGGAGATGGGTTTGTCAAAATCCAACTCGTCTTGTACTCGTATATGTTATTAGTTATATATATTATTTATATTATATGTTTTTTTTTGATAAAATATTTATATTATATTTTATTACTTATATATATCTATAATTTATAATATATAAGTCATTACTTATATATATATGTTTTAATTATAAAATTTACAAGAACAAATTACTAAAAAAGACTCAGAAAAATATATATTTTTTGCACATATTAATCTTTTTAATAAACGTACTGATTTATTTATTTATTTCATGGATATTATATATCATTGTCAAACTCATTCATTTAATTTATTATAACTTTTATTATCCCAGTCGACGTTGCGGGTAAATAGGCTCCGTCCCAACAGGTTCGAGGATATGATAAAAATTAAATACTCAGCGAATATTTTAAGAGAGGCAAACTGTGGAGCCCCTGTCACCTGTACTTTATTCTTATGTTATTAATTTTTTAAGCCTGACTCTACTTTATTTGAAGTCAATCAAATAAATGATAAATAAAAGGGTTGGTGGGGGAAGCAATGACTCGGATAATATTTATTTATAAATGAATTTCATTTTAAGAACGTGAGAAAAGTGGAAACCTCGACGTCAGTGTTTGGGTCACTGTAGTCCACGCAAGGCAAACCTGACATGCAACTGTTGCCTTTTGTGTACGACACGCAAGTCGTAAGACAAATTAATAAAAAATAAAAAGATCACAAATTCGACACGTGCTTAAATTATTCTTCATGCCATTTGTGTCACTCATAAATATCTTTTTACTTTTTATTATTGAATCGCATAATCTGTAATTAATATTTTATTGATATTTCAATAACACAGACCGATTGACTGATCGACCCTGCCCTGACCAAACTAATGAAAAGTAAACAAAATATTTAACATGTTTTTTTTCCCTCTTTCTTTTCATTAGGTCTTTTCTTTTTCCTCATTTGGGCTCGTCTGTCACGTGAAACTTTTTCCCTGTTTAACTTTTTCTTTTTCTTTTATTATTATTTTTTTATTATTATTATTACTATTACGTATTTGTTCTCACAATAAATGTCACTTTTTCATTTTTGGGTTCGGTCAGTCGTCCCTAATTTTACAGCAACATAAAAAACGTGCTAATTTTTTCTTTCTTAGGACCACAGCCTAAAATTGGGAAAAGAATCAGAGAATCACAATTCTTCTCCAGCTTGGAAACATCTCCTCACCCTTCATGAACCACGAGGGATAAAAATTTTAGTTAAAAAAATTTCCTTAAACTATGCCATTCTATTTTTGGGAATCGCCACTAATAGAAATTAATTAGGCATGGACTCACTCCATTCCTAAATAAGTGTCATTTTAGAAATTTATTTTTGTTTCAAAATATTTATCGTTTTATGAATTCAAAGCATAATTAATAAAAAAAATTATTCTAAATTTACCCTTATTCACATTTTTCAATAAGAGCTTAATAATTGCGCATATTTATGAGAAATGATATATATCCCATAAGATCCCATATTTTATTCCATTATATTATTACAATGGAATAACAAATTTTATTACAATGGAATAACGTATTCCATTGTAATAGTACACATTCCACTGTACTAGAATATGTTATTCCATTATATTATTACAATAGAATAACAGATTCTGGTACAATGAAATAACGTATTTCATTGTAATAGTACGTATTTCACTGTAATAAAATATATTATTCAATTGTATGCTACAATGTAATAAATTATAAGATTCCATGAGATATAACCACATAGGATATAAAACGGCGCTGCACATTTATTAAATTTTTTATCTATTTAATAAGAGTATTTCAATCAAATGCATTTATTTTTTACTAATATTAAGATTATTTAATAACTTTTTTAATTTGCAAAAATCTTGAAGGACACTTATTTTGAAACGGATGGACATCTTACAAGTTTGAGTATCATTATTTAACATTGGATACGCAAAATATTTAATTTACAACGCAAAGATAGCCAATGATTATTGTCGCACATATAAAAGAGAGTTGGAACTTGGAATTGCTTGTGACAAGCAAGCAATCCATTTGCTTCCATTCATGTGCCCTTTATGACATTATATATATATAATGTCACAAAGGGCACATGAACCTTAAAAGAATGAGACTCCTTATATTCTTTTATTTTATATATATATATATATATATATATATAATAAAAGAATATAAGGAGTCTCATTCTTTTAAGGTTCATGTGCCCTTTGTGACATTATATATATATATATATATATATATAAAATAAAAGAATATAAGGAGTCTCATTCTTTTAAGGTTCATGTGCCCTTTGTGACATTATATATATATATATATATATATATATATATATATATATATAAAATAAAAGAATATAAGGAGTCTCATTCTTTTAAGGTCCTTTTAACAAGTGTTCAAGAGGCATGTTAATAAATTATGCTACGAATGAGATCAAGGCAAATCGATGACATAACATTCGCTTCGGCTGGGCAATTTCAATGTTACCTGTCTAATCTCTAATCTCTATAAAATTACGTTTTTTATATTCCATAGATCCAAAAATGAGATTCACTACTAAAATCATGTCTCAAGTGATAAGTCTCAAGATTCGGACGAAAAAATGATGCCAAAAAATATAAAATCACAATTTTTGTTATTAAAATCACAATTTTTGTTGTACTCCTATTGCCAATTTTTTTTTTGTTTAGAATCTATATTTCTAATATAATCATTTTATCTCTTTAAAATTTCTTTTCCTCTATTCAATAAAACTAATGCTCTTATTCATTATTACAATCCTATGTCTCTAGTGATACGGTCAAACACATAAATTAAGCAAGAAAATATGAAATCACGATTTTAATTCTACTGTCTATTCAATAAAACTAATGCTCATATTCATTATTACAATCCTATGTCTCTAGTGATACAATTGAACAAAGAAATTAAGCAAAAAATATGAAATCACGATTTTAGTTCTACTATTAATGCATAACTTTTTTTTATAGAACATACATTTTTTTTACAATTACTTTTATGTCTCAACAATACGGTCGAATATATTTTCTACTGTTAATGCATAACTCTTTTTTTATAGAACATATATTTTTTGTACAACCATTTTTACTTTTTCTCTATTCGAGAGACAGAGCTTAGATTCACTAATAAATTAAAACCATAGCATAATTTTTCGTATTTCACATTGAACATGACCTCAAATACTCCGCACAAGCGACACTATATATGAGAACACTATATGAAAGGCCCAAACAGCCAAAATTAATTAACTTGAAAAAAGACAGAAGAAAGAGTCGCCCCTAGTTAAAGATAAAAGCTATTAAAATAATCTTTAACACTAATTAATTAAGATTACATATAAATGTTCTATTTTTATCCCTTTCTATGTTCTAAACCACCATTGAGGCCACCGACTGAGTGGTCTTTAATCCCACTGCGAGTCTTCTCGTAAAGACCGACATGACATGACATGACATTAGGACGGGCAAGCAAACGGCGACACAGATGTCAATCTGCAAAACCGCGTGTCATTTATTATGGTGGAAATGTCGACAAGTACACAAAAATAAAACCCCATCCCCACTGCCACGTGTACACAAAATAAATAAATATTTACTACCCTCCTCGGCCTCGTGTAAATTGTGTAGATGATATTAAGGGGGGTTTTCTAGTCAAAACCGCGTAGAAGTTTTCCAACCCGGATTTCATTATTGATCCGGCACCGCAATAGCTAGTGTAGAAAGTAGAAGGAGAAGTACGTTTTTCCGAGGTAGGTAAAAACAAAAGATCTTACGGTAATTACACACGAAAGGAAAATATCTCCGATTAAAACTTTGCACAATTCAAAATAATTTAAATGACTCCACTTTCGTTTAATAGTGTATAATATAACGAGATAATCCGCATAATTTGTGAAATTAATACTTATTAAATAATAAATTGTGTCGTGTATGATATAGAAAATGTTATAATAGCGTATAAAGTATAAAATTACTATTATAAGTATTTCAAATATGCTATTTCAAATTATTAACAAAGGGCGAAAGAGATACACTTAAAAAAAATCAAATAAACTGTACACTTGTTGCGTGAGTAAAACAATGAACGCATAATAAATTTTTGAATTTGAAAAAAAGAATATACAAGCTCCTAGACACTCTACCAAAGAGGAATAATAGATATTTCCATGGCCTATATCAATTTTTCTTATTCCTGGTACAAAAAAAATAAAATAAATAGAGACATTATTCAATACTCAAGGTCCACTAATTCCTTTTAGCCGGAATTGGGGGTTTTAGTAATTAATTACAGTTTTATTGGGGGGTTTTAGCAATTAATTACAGTTTTATTTGAAGGACGCTAATTCCTTTTCATTTTAAAATTGAACCCCCAAAACAATGCTAAATTCAAGGGAAAACAGTAGACGGATGTCTCTAAACCGGAAAAATAACGAGTCAAAAGAAACGTAGTTGCGAGAAAACATTAAATTACCTTTCCTTGCGTTTCTCCAGGAACCTCTGCAGGGACTTCCTCCTGTAGATCGGCAGATCTGCAGGACGTGAGTACGCAACCATTTTTTACTTTCACAACAAAAAAGAAACACTGCACTTGATAACAATGAAGGCGAGTGACGACGTAGACAAACCTCCATTGAGACTCTCTAGCAGCTTTTGCTGATCGACTGAAGAACCGATGGACTTCGACTCCGGAAATTCCACGGATTTCGAGTTCCCTTCCTCAGCAAGCTTTATTATCGCCTCCGCCTGAACAAAAGAAAAGAAGAGACAAAAAACATATTCAAAATCCTGAAAATTAATCAACAAATACTAAACCAAACAGAAATCTGAGAAAAAATTGTAGACTGTCAACCTTGTCTTCAGCCATGTCAAAAACAGCGACCATTCCGTTGTAAAAAATCGTCAAAGGTGTAGTAGCTTGCTTCGGATCTTCTGAGATCCCGGAAACAGGCATGTAAACAGGTAAAAGACGAAGTGGTGTGTTTCGATCCGCTTGAGGAGTAGATGGAACAGAGTAGGACTTCTTCGAATACTGGTTCAGAGAGCCCGAAGAGATCACGGATTTAAGGATTTGGGGGTCAATCTTAGAAATTCCAGTCTGAATGCCTGCAAATTAGCACCAATTCGTGAGATTCAAAACAGAAAATCGCAAATGCAACACGAGAGTTCCAAGAAAATATACCTTGTAAGCTTCTTTGGCGATGGAGGAACTTCTGGAACTGAGATTTGGAGGAGGAGCCGGTCTTCTTTTCCATACCAAACAAATCGAGCTCCACAGGCGCTCTTGGCATGTTTGCTTCTTTTATCTTCTCTGTTTGCTTTTGCTTTTGCTTTAAATGGGCTGATGAGTCGGAGGGGGATCGAGTGAGGGAGAAGGAGTGAGTGCTTATAAAGAAACTGCTTGCGAATGAGCAGGCACGAGAGAGAGAGAGAATGAGACGTCACTTGTTCTGGATTAAAAAATAAAAAATTACTAAAGTTATTAACTAATAAATAAGATATTTATTTTATTAATTTTAGATTCACATGTAATCTCAAATTCTCAATTCGAGCCACACTCGTTTTCTGATTTTTTTTTAAAAAAATTATTAGATTTTTCTTTTACAAATGAATATATAATTAGGAGGAGAAGAGAATATCATCCAATATCATGTTAACACGCTCAAAATGGGAGGATCTGCAATGGTACAATTCCTCGAATATCTTGTTAAACTATGAATTTTTATTTTTTAAAAACGACAAATTAGGATTTAGTATTTAAGAGTTAAAATTTAGTGTTTAAAGTTTAAAGATTATATTGTATGATTAAGTTTTAGCATTTATGAATTAGGGTTTAGATTTTTTTAACAATTCGACATTAGCCTAATTGGTTAAACGCGTGCAATGTGCTTGAGGTCAAACATTCAACATCAAATTAAGATTTAATTACTTAATTAGAGATTTATATTGCATGTATGCTTGGGAATTGGGACTACACGTGAGGGGATGAAGGAGCAAATGTAGTAATGCATTTTTGTTAGTCCAAGAATAACATAAAATGAGTCTCACTTCTATTTCACAAAAACAAAACACTTAATACAATCAAATCAACATAACACATATTCTAATACTATTATATCAGTAAAACACATGTCCTAATATTTTCACATCAGCAAAATATATGTCTTAGTACAAAATTATTATCTAATCATCTACTCTTTCATTCTCTCATCTATTTATCGAACAAAACTGACCCAAAATTCATAATGGATTTCGCATCTTTTACAAAAAGTCAAGTCACATCATCATTCACATCACCCAAACACATCTCTCAATAGAGTCACATCATTTCTCAAAAGAAAAAAAAATACAGCCACATTAACAAAACACATCTCTCAATCAAGCTTATTAAAATCAGACCGAACCGATCAACTGGTTCTGGTCATGTCTCCGGTCCGAAACCTGTGAACCGGTGTATATTCCAACCGGTTGTTTTTCACCGAACTGGCCTATTCAAACCATTTTGGTTCATTTACATTAATTTAAAAAATATTTTTTAAAACTTGTTTTTGATGGAATTCGAGTTAGTGACCTCTAAGTGTTACGACAAAATTGCAACCACTAAACTCTAAGCTTTTTTATGACTAATGTTGTACATTTATTGAATATATAGCGTTTTTTAAAGTTTAAACACATATTATAATGTATATAATGCAAAACATATTTTTTAACATTTTGTTTTTTTAGAGAGGGAGGGGATTGTCGTTAGAATTTGGTGCTGAAAGCTAGGTTTAGGTCTAACTACAATACGAAATTGGGCCCATGCTGTTTGGTGGTGTGGGGGTCCCATTATTGCTAAACTTGGCTCGACTGAAGATTACGGACCATCAAAAGCGCGATCCTCTATTTCTCTGTTAATACCATTTTATCCTCATTTTTTAAAATTTTTTTACTTTTGTTGCTAAATATTATTGGTCATTTTTTGATTAATAAATGTCCAGAACTGTAAATTACAATTAGAACATCCAGCCAACTGCTTCTGTTAACAAAAAATCACGCTTTCGCGCGGTTTCGCGTCTGTTCACGCTATAGCTGGTAAAGTGGAAAACTAGAAAAATAGACTTGGGTAATAACACAAGGACCACGTGTTTGAGATCTCGCTAGGCGTGCTGCCGAGCACGCACGTGTTTGAATTACCTAGTCCCACAACAATTTGTGTTCATTATTTAAAACGTTTGACCACAAAAACTCTTTTGTGGCGGGCGACCGATTATATATATATATATATATTTTTTTTTTCAATAATTAATAAAATAATATTAATTAGATGAAATCATTAAAAAAGGTGTGGTCCACCATGGTGTTATTTATTTATTTATAGATGAGAGGATAATATATGAGAATATGTGCTTTTTATTGATATAGTTGTATTGAGATACGTGTTTTGTATATTTGTGAGTATATGATTTTTAAAAAAAATGTGAGACTTAGTATTAATTTTTGTGTAATTTTGTTGGAAAATTAATGAGAGAATGAAATAGTAGATGTTTGATAAATATTGAGAGGGAAAAATGTATAGTGATTTGTGTTTTCCTCATGTGATTATATTGTAAAACTTGTTTTGCAGCTGTGAGTGAATATGTTGATTGACTTTTTATGTAATAGACGTAAAATCCAACTTAATGAGAATGAGATGTTGGCACCATTGTGAGTACTCTAAGTCGTCTTTTTTTTATGTCATTTTTTTTAAATACCACTCAAAAATATGTTTGTCATTGGAATCAGACCATAGACTCACATATGCTAGCCTAGTCGATTATTAGCCTAGTCTATATCACGATATATCTTCAATGAACAAATTAATGAGTTCGGTACAAGGAAAGCTAAAAAAACCTATCCATCTCCTTTGCCCGTTCACTAATTGGAATTATGATTACTATCAAATATAAATTAATTATCAATTATTGAGCGAATTTTCTATTAAAATATAGGAGTAATTTATCAAAGCATGTAATAAGGAGTATTGAATTGATGCAATTACTTCCAGAATTTATTATTCAAATATAAGTTTTAGGGGGGCTACTCTTATAAAACGTGCTGGCATCTCCATGACTCGTGTCGACACATTATTGAAGAGTATTTTTTTTTGCTGTATTCACGCCAATTATTTTTATGTATTTTTTTTGTCACGTTATATAAATAGTATATACGGTATAGGCAACAGGGATTACGATATGTCATTAACCTAAATCGTATTGTCGTAGAAATGATCGAAGTAGATTATCGTGTATAGATTGGTGTTAATATTCTATTTAGTCACCCAAAGATGATTTGCGTTTCATTTTGATTATCCAAAGATAAAACGTCCCAATTCAGTCATCAAATTTTTGAATGTGTCAATTTGGTCACTCGAATAATTTTTAGCGATTTTGGGCAGTTAAAACATTTTATAGTGCATATTGACTGTTTGAAAGAAATGGAGTTAACAATACATCTGATCCCCGAAAGATGATATGTGTTTCATTTTTGCCACTCATAGTTAAAAACGTCTGGTAATATTAATTATTCTAGTCAAGCTGCCACATGAGCGGGTTGACTATCCGAAATAACTAAAAACTATCCGAGTGATCAAATTGATACAAAATGAAAAATTTGATGACTAAGGGTGCGTTTGTTCCACATTTCGTACAACTTAAAGTTATGAGGTCCGCATAAAATGCTGTGCCAACCAAACGCTAAATGCTGTGCAAAATGAAATGTTATCATCCATAACTTTTCAGAGCTTAAAGTTGTGGGATCTACAAAATTTTATAACCACATTATATAATTGCCCCTCCATATCTTAAAATTTTTTAATTACTTTTTATTGTAATACATGTGTTTATAATTTTATTTACAAAATTAATCTAACAGAAAAATGAACCAAACACTCCACAGTATTTTATATAGCTTACAACTGTGAGCTCTACAGTTTTTCATACAACATTTTTCATAACTTTAAGCACAACATTTTTTGACAACCTAAAGCTATGAAATATAATTGTGAAACAAACAGACCCTTAAATTAAAACGTATTAGAGGGCGTTTGGTTTGAGTTTCAGTTTTCAATTAAGGTTCGTGACCGTGTGTTTCTTTGTATGGAAAGTACAACGAAACCGCGCTCAATATTCACAAGAAATTTCTTGTGTGGAAGGATTTGGATTATCACTCAATGCCTTATGGGGACGGTGAAATACATCGTCAATTTTATTAAATACACATCATATGTTAAATACACCTCCACAAAAATTCAAAATATAAGTATTTTTATAAATACAACACCTTAAATTTATTATTATACTCTCAATATATTTTTTATTAATTTTTTTTAAATACTACACTATGTGTTAAATACACCACAAGATTTTAATCTTTATCTCTTGATCACCACTACGAACTCATTCCTCCATGCAACTTCATGCGTCGATTTGATCATCATATCTTTACCATTGAACATCTACTACAATGAATGTTTATATTTATAAATAAATATATATTAAAAATACTTTTCTTAATAAAAGTATCTCATATGTTGTGGAACTCGGAGTATAATCAACGACACACGTTAAATTGTTATAATCTATATGATTGAGGCATCTTTCTCGAGACCCATTAACGCTAAACCATATATTTTTTAACCAAGGATCTCGTCAAGGCAATAAAGTGTCTATCATAACATGCAAAAATTTATTCTTACGAAGACCAATTGAAGAAGCCATGCCAAGGATAGTCACCAAAGTTCAAAACGCCAACAATCAGAAAAGCTCTTCAACATGTTGCAAGAAATATGTGGGCAACAATCATTCATTATTCAAAAAAGAAATTTTCCAATTTAACAGCACTTGTCATGCGAATTTTTGTATCAGTTTTTTTTTCTTCTAAAAACTAAGATAGATCGAATGAGAAAACATGGAATAGATCATTAAATTAAAATTGAATTCAAAAAATTAAAGAAATAGACTCACCACAGGAATGATATATTCCAAAAAAAGAACTTGATATTGAGTGTTTTTAGAATTTGGAGTTGTATTTAAAATCAAACATCTTTTTAAAATTATGTACTTTTTAGTCATTTTGTAAAGGAGTTTTATTGCTCAAAAACTAAAAATAAATTATTGTGTTGTATTTAACAAAAATAATAGTGTATTAATCCGCCCCCATGCCTTATTAGTGCCAAAAACATATATTTCGGACATGACAAACCATGGAGTTTTTTTTTTTTTTTTGCGAAATGCCATTTTTTAAATTTTAATTAGAGATATGAAAATCTTTTTTTTTCCTTCTCATAAATAGCAATTCACGTTGTTGACAACATCGTGCCTTTCTTTGTGTTTTCATTGATTACGATGTTGACAACATCGGTTTCATTTTATCGTATTTTTCATTAATCGTGGCAACATTGTGTTCATACGATACTGTTAACAACAACGTGATTAATGAAAAATAGGAAAAAAATAGACGAGTAATAAACCACAATCTGTAAACACCTAACATTAAACCATTCAATATCAATTAAACACTCATTTCAGCACACTCAAAATCATAGTTTTCAATATATAGTTACACATCAAATGCACCTTCAACTTTCCATAAAACGTTAGCCACATATGTTACATTTGTACCTTGCTCAGTCCTCCCCTCCCTCATATACAGGGGGCTACAACAACCATTCTCTAATGTCAAGTTGAATTTGATTCTAGAAATATGCAATAATAAGAACATTTAGCAAGTTTATGTTGACAATCTTTCAAATGCTGAAGAAGAAAAAGACATAAATGCTGCTAAAAGTGGAGAAGTATAAGATGATAATGCTGATGAGTACGATAAATGTGATTATGCATATGTAGAGGGTAACATTATCCAAGGCGGTAACATTATATCACCAATTCTAGAATTTGGAGATGTTAGTATAATTGAAGATGCCATATTTCAGGACTAATAATAGAACCATGATGCCAGCATGGTGTCCTAAAATTGAAGCAAACATTCCATAGAAAGAATGAGCTATTGCATCTGGTGACGTCTTGGCACTTACAGAACAATATCAGTATAGAACAGAACATTCAATTTCTACCATAGTGCAGTTGAGTTGTGTGAAGCATAAAACCTACAGGTGATATTTGCGTGCAATGTTGAAGGAAATGTGGATTATTACTGTCATTAAAGGGCCGCATACATGCATGGATGCTTCCTTGCAACAAGGTCCCTAACAATTGGACGCAAAGTACTTAGAGCATGAGGTTCTTAACATGATCAGGGCTTATTTGAAGATTAATGTGACAGTAATTCAGGCTTTTGTTACCTCACAGTTAATGTATTCATTTTCATACTTCAAGGCTTAAAGGCCAAAACACAAAAGTCGAGAAAAAGTTATATGGTACATTTGAGGCTTCGTATAGGATGCTACCTAAGTTCTTCGAGGCTTTAAAATCAAAAAATTAAATCACGGATCTGTCATTGAGTTTGAGCACAAACAAGTCATAGATGAGACAACTATATTTGGCGGAGGCTTTTGGGCATTTAGACCCTCCATTTTAGGATTTCAACATTACCACCCTTTTATTAGTGTTGATAGCACACACCTTTATGGTAAATATGGTGGAAAGTTGTTAATTGTTGTTGCATATGATGTAAATAATGGTTTGTTTTCATTATACTATGATCTTGTCAAGGCATAAAATAATTATAATTGGCAGTGGTTCATTGATCGACTATGATATTATGTCACTCTTGATCGCGGTAGAATGTGTGTATTATCATATCATCATGCTAGCCTCGAACGCACCTACTAAAAATGCTCTTGAAAGCCTCAAATGCATTGAGCTATCGGATGGATAAATCTCTCCCAAAACCTTGAAAAGAAATGTTACTATGTTCTGAAAAATGGTGTTTGAGTCTTTTTATATTCATGTTAATCACTTTGTTGACAATAGCGTCGTAAACCATCATCTGTAATCAAGCTATTGCCAACAACGTGATTAATGAAAAATAGGAAAAAAAGAGAGAGCAATTGTTGGCAACAACATGATCAATAAAAAACACAAGTAAAGTCACGTTGTTGCCAACAACATGAATTGCTATTTCTGAAAAGAAAAAAAATTGATTGTCATATTTCTAATTAAAATTTTAAAAAATGACGTTTCGTACAAAAAAAACTCCAAATCATGTAGGTTAAATTGTTAATATGGTATTCTGTCATTGAAAATCAATTTTTTAATAAAAATGTGAAATATTCATAGGATCATCACAACTTCACAAGGTTTTCTACTATGCAAAAGACGTGTGAGTGGGTGACTTATCGGCAATGTGAAATTATATGAGAACTAAAACCACTCTATAATCTCACATATTATAAATCTCTTAAAATTTAATTATCATTTTAGCAATCTCAAAGATTTTATGACTCGTTTTTATAATTTTTATATATAACTTACCAAATATAATAAGTATCCCAACTTTTCATATCCCAAATATGATGTGTCAAGCAATAAATAGATTTTGTGTCCCATTTACATTTAAAATAAACTATTCATTGCATGTCTAAATTTGAGATGTTTTATGCTAGTCTTAAAGAACATGTTTTTCCATGATTTTGGTCCAAAATATTGCCCAATATGTGCTATTGTGTTCAGGTGCTGTTGACGGGTTGATTATTAGAAAAACTGTTACTGGATGTCATTTGAGACCTAAGAGCGGCAGAAAGACGCAGGGCTGAATTTTCACGTAATAAACAACTGACATGACAATTAGTGTTAGGCCTACCTGATGTTTTTGATATAAAAGGAGCCCGTTCAGCCATAAAGAACATACGCAGCAGTGGGAGTAAGAAGGAACATGTAGATAAAAAACAAAGCGAATTCGCCAAGATTTTCCAATCCTCCATATGCTTAATCATTGTTCTTGAATATTTAAATGATCTTTATTATGATTATGTGTAACTAATTTCTTTTTTAGCTAGGAAGTGGCAAGTTCTTCTACCATAAATCTTGTGCATGGATTCAATTAATGATTAGATCAAGTTTAATTCATTGTTCTCTGGATTAATTGTTGATTTGCTATTGTTATGCATGCCTTATCAACATCATAATTCTAGGAACTGTTAGTTGAACATATTCGGCTGATCATGACCCGATATTTGACGAAGTAACATGAACCTGCATAAGATTCAGGTTTTGGGAACATTGACCATAGTTGATTGAGTGATAGTTTATTGTCCTAGATTGTGCAACTGTCGATTTCCTAGTGCGTACGCTTATTTTAACATGTTCATAGAAGAGACCAAACCAAAACTGATCTGATAAGAAAAGATCTTGTAACTGGACCAAAGTCAGGATTGTTGTTTAGAGAAATTTAATTGATTGTAGCTGAACCAAGGCCCTTCATTTCACATAATTAAACTTTTAAATTGTGTAATTGTTGTCAATCTGTGTGCACAAGTGGAGGTAGTTGAGTACACCAATACTAAGTTGGATATCTTCCATTGATATTTAATTCGGTCGTAATTTAGCTATTAGATAGTTTGCATTATTCTTTTTTATTTAATTGGAAGTTGGTATTGTCTCCGTGGATTCGATTGCATTCACTTTGTACTGTTTCTTGACACATACTCTTGCGATTGGATAAAACCGGACAGTATTTGAATTGCGAATTTAATTTGTGATAAAAAAATATCGATGAAAACTGACGAACTGATCAAAGCTTATACACAGTACAAATAGTTATACACTACATATTGAGAACAAATATTAATACCATATTTATATATTTTTATTACAATGTTTGGTGCCATAGATACGATAAACATGTATGTAACTATGTATAGTGTAGGTCAATAGGACATTAGTAGAGCCTTTATATTACAATTGTGACATTGTAGATATTTTGAGCAGCATTTGAGGACAAAGTCATTGTGACATTGTTAGATATTTTGAGCAGCATTAGAGGACAAAGTCTTTGTCAAGTAGTCAGTCTCGAGCAGCGAAATCAATTAGACAATTTGGGAATAATTTGCAAATAAAGGATTTCCATCATAATTGGACTTGTACCTCGTAACAAATTTCCACCTTTGACAAACGACTCCTTTAAAATCAAGTGTGGAAATCATTGTGGGCGCTACAAAGGACTCCAAAAGTCAAGCAATTCCTTTGGCAGGCCTGCAGTAATTCTTTACCTACTAGAGAGAATCAAATTAGACGAGGTATTGTTGCTCCTATGGAATGTGCTGTCTGTGGTGAATCTTTTGAAACTTTCTCTCATTTATCTTTTGAATGTGCTGCTGCAAGCCAAGTATGGGATGTGCTGGGTGTAGCACCTATTGATTATCAAATTAGAGAAAGTTTTTTTGATTGGTTTAAGAGACTTATTAGGCAGGAAACAAGCCATAGAGTGTGTCTTATTCCAGCGGCCTTATGGTCAATGTGGTTTAATAGGAATCAAGTGGTGCATGAGAATATATGTTTCTTGCCTCGTAAGATTGCCTCAATTGCCCAGGATCTGACTCTCAAATATAGAGAGGCTAGTATGGCAGGTGGGAGTTTGGTTGCAGTGGGCCAGAGGAGTATTACGGTGTCTTCATGGCAGAGGCCATCTTCCTGTGATGTGAAAGTAAACATGGATGCAGCATTTTTAAATGGCGACCTGGGTATTGGAGTTGTTATTCGCAACAGTGAGGGAGAAGTGTTAGCATCAGCAATGATTAAATGCCCAAGATGTAATGATATTTGTCAAGGGGAAGCAGTTGCAATGCTGGCAGGGATGCAATTTGCTTGGGACTGTGGCTTTAGATTTATTATGCTTGAATCTGATTCTCTCATTGTAGTAAATCATGTTACTTCATTGGGTCCAAACTTTCTCCCTTATGGAGTAGTGGTTGAACTCTATTCAATCCTTGCTCAGGTGCTTTAACTGATGAAGTGCGTCATGTTTGTAGGAGTGCCAATATGGTCGCTCATACATTGGGGCGATTAGCATTTAGGCAAAAGCGTGATTGCTTTCTCATTGAGGAGTATCCTCAAGAAAGTGCTCATCTTGTAATTCAGGATGTTCTTCCTAGTTAATATATGAGTTTTGTTATGATCAAAACAAATTTCCACCTTTGAAATATGGCTCTGTTTCAGTTGAAGTGTCCGTCAATAATGGTGTATTAAAAGCTTTATGGATCTTCTGAGTCATTCTCTCATTGTTCTGTATCTACATACCTGTGCTTGCTGCCGGTTGTTATATATCTTTTGACTTTGTACTGGAAGGAATCGATTATGCACTTCAGGTGTTTGTCATATTGCCTGTGTGGTTTGTTTGTCACAAACACAGCAAGTCTAATGCAGACCATACACCATAGAAGAGCATTTGAGAGGCCACTGATTCAAAGGGTACCCATAAATCAAACAATCAAACACAACCGAAATTGCCACTGCAATGTGCTCCAAATCACCAAGAATACAGCATTTAACAGTTTGCCTCCAATTCAATATTATCCATGTGATTTCTCATGTTCAACTCAAATTTGCCCCCCGATTGTTTTTTGAGCGTGTTATTAAGGTGCTTGATCATTCAAAACTAGACAAGTTCAGATAAAAAAAGTTCCATGAGAAGACAGAATCTCAAAGAAACTTCGAAGATTCCACATTATTTTAAAAGAAGAAACTACAACTAAAACTAGCTCTCACAAGCACCTATGCACAATTTCAGTACATTACAACCAGTTTCTTGTACTCTTCCCCAGCAATTGCCATCTCCATTACTACTACTGGATTGATAGCACCACCCCCGTCCAAGAACAGCTTCATCAGATTCTTAGAAAACCCACTAACGAGCTACTCCATTTTGGGTTCCCAGCGCCGGAGTAGCCCTTGAGTCCCTCAGGTTCCAAAACACAATCTCTGGCACAGCTGACCCGTACCCTTTCTCCGCGAACTTCTTCACAATCACTTGGTAATCTGTCTCCCATGGATTCGGTGAGGCCTGGTCGAACTCCATGTCGCTGAAAACGAATAACCTCTTGATCATTTGCTCCTCCTTCAAGTTCCCATTCACGGCCACTTGAAGAATTAGATCGAACACCTAACGAACGCCGTCTTTTCACGGAGATTTTCACCTTCCACCTTTTGGAGTTTTGGACTCGCACTGAAAGTTGCGACATTTCCCTTCCATGGCTCTTCACTCAACTCGGAGACCAACACACCCAATGCAATCGAGACCTCCATTGGCATCCCTTCCATGCTACCAGAAACATCACACACAGCCAAGCAATTGCTGAGGTTCCCTTTCTGCAATAGATCGTCCACCATCCTCTTCCATTGAAGCTCTGCAACTTCTCCTCCGTCTTCCTCCAACTCTGCAATTATCTCGTGGGGAAGCAGAGCTCCGGCAGCAATCTTGGACTTTCCGGACCTCACATCTTCCAGATACTTGGAGAACCTTTCACTGTCATGCTTCCTGAATTTATCCTTGTACAGCTTCATAGCAACCGAGGCTACTCTGTTGTAAGGCAAAATGTCCCATCGATTTGCCCCAATGTACACCTCCGATAACTCTAAAACCTTATGAATCGGTACTAACACATCCTTTCTCAGCCGATCACGGATTCTATAGGCGTAATGCGCATCTTCTATTCCTTCATATTCTGAGTACTCCTCACGAGGAAACACCTTCCTCGCTATACTCTCACATAGAAGTGTGGCTCTATCCAAGGAGGGTCAATTGAAGGGCACCACTTCGCAGCGAGACTACTCTTGTTCAATTCACCGGAGTTTAGGAATTTCATATCATTTTTAAGACACTCCGCGAACAGGTCTGATATGTGCTCGTACAAGAACCGAAAATCAAGATCCACGGTATATCGGTCCACAATCTTCTTGGCCATGTTTATCTTCCTCTCCTTCCTCGCCGCACTCGCTCTCTCTTTATCCGATTTCGACTTCTCCGCCGCCTTGGCTATCCTCACTTCTTCGGGCTCGATGTGCTTGGATTTACTCTCTCTCTTCCTCTGCTTCCACTCCGCCTTCTGGTTCCTCCTCACGTCGGATCCTTCAAGGATTCGATAAAGAATCTCGGGTAAATCCTTGAAGTAACCGAACTCAGCAAAAGCGGCCACGTTGCACGCAAGAGTCCTCGGATGATGCTTGTGTAGCCAAAACGCTGACGTATAAAGCCCCTCTTTGTCCGACTTGCCTTGCCGGTGCCACGGACGCCTGTCAGGTTGCAAATCAACTTCAGTGTTGTCAAAGCGTCGTGCGCCCAGGCCAACTGGAGGCGTTCCTGCAACGATTCGGGTGGGGTATCGGGCACCACGTGGAAGAAGAAATCGAGGCAGGGATTCCCTGACGAAAGGTAAGTTGCCGACGCATTCTCCGTCAACCCCATCCGAGGTGGGGGCTCGACTTGAGTTTTGTTGAAGTTCGCCACCAAGAGATCGACGAATGAGTCGCCAGTCACGGGTTGTGATCCGGTCCCTGGAACTTGTGTTTGGGCATAGAGTTCGGGTGGGCCAAGAAGGAAAGGAGGAGCCATATTGTTGATGGAAGATTCGAATGGAAGCCTGGGTTTAGGGTTTGGGAGCAGGAGAAGGGAAACTGAGAGTCGTTGAGTAGGGAATTTGAATTGTGCACTGTCTGTTTTATAGTGGACCCGCTTTGCTTGGTTAATATAGAAATAATTGAAAATTATGGGATTATGCATTTTTAATTGTTGTAAAGCTGGCCTGTTGATTAATTGGTTTAACCTTTTCCATGGACAAATTCAGAATTTAAAAGGTCTTGTTAACTTTCTATGACTACTGCTAGTCTCTTTTAATTTGATATGTATGTGATCTTCTAGATTAGTCCTGAAAATCACTTGGAGCCGATGTTGTAAAGCCGATTGCGCAAAGTCAATAATATTTGCGGCCGGAGAACACGGGGGGCATGCAAAATCGACGACAAAAACTGTTTACTTTGGTGTGTCGGTCCTTCATGGGTGGTGGCTAGCTCTGACAGGACCGCAGCTACCAAGGCTTTTTGACTCATCGAGCCCAAACCATTTGATCATTTCTTGTTCTATCTCACCACGGAAGCTCTCTCTGAAGCTCCGTCTGCTTAAACTATGAACTTTGAAGAGGAATTGAAGCCCTAATTTTTCTCATACTTTTCTCTCTCAATTTGCCACGTGTTTGTATTGATCAAGGTTGCACGTGTCTCCACACGTGCGCGCGCATATATATATATATATATATATATATATATATATATATATATATATATATATATATCAGAGTGCACACATACATATATTTGCACCCATTTATTTTTTATTTATATATATTTATACATATGATCAGAAGCATACATGCCCTAGCTTGGACGTGGGTTTCTCTTTTCTTTTCTCTTCTATTGATTTTCTTGGGGTACCAAAGTTGGCAACTGTACAATCCAGCCAATTTCACGATTTTTGATTTTCTTTTAATTTTCATGGTTCATGTTTTCTTCTATACAATTTTAAGGATTGCATGATTCATTATTTGAGTAGTGTATAATATATTATTTATTATTTATTATATTCTATATATTAATTTATTCATATTGTATAACCGTTATTAAACTTTCAGCGTATCGATTGAATTTCAAAAATCTTAAACCTCCAATCCACACGGTTTAAGTTCCAATACAATTTTGAAAATTATAATTTAAAAACATCCTCACATTGTAAATTTGGAATAGTATTAACCATATTCGTCACACAAGCTTAAAAGCATTTCAAATATTCCCCAAATTATTTTATAAGAAAAAACAACAACTAAAACTAACTCTCACAAGGCAGCTAGATAAGATATACACAATTTCAGTCCATTACAACCAGTTTCTTATACTCCTCCCCATCAATCGCCATCTCCATTACTTTCATTGGATTGATGGCACCACCCCCATGGAAGAGCTACTCTTTTTTGGGTTCCCGGCACCCGAGTAGACCTCGGAGCCCCTCAGGTTCCAAAACACAATCTCCGGCACAACGGACCCATACCCTTTCTCCGTGAACTTCTTCACAATCACTTGGTAATCTGTCTCCCATGAATTTTTTGAGGCCCGGTCGAACTCTATTTTGCTGAAAACTAACAATGTTTTGATCATTTGCTCCTCCTTTAAGTTTCCATTCACGGCCACTTAAAGAATTAGATTGAACACCTTCTGGAAGTCAGTGTTGCGCCCCCAGTCCATGTTCTTAATTAACGAACGCCGTCTTTTCACGGAAATTTTCACCTTCCACTTTTTGGAGTTTTGGACTCTTACTGAAGGTTATGAGTTTTCCCT
The DNA here is from genome assembly GCA_963580455.1 of Euonymus europaeus. Classification (NCBI taxonomy): domain Eukaryota; kingdom Viridiplantae; phylum Streptophyta; class Magnoliopsida; order Celastrales; family Celastraceae; genus Euonymus; species Euonymus europaeus. Next base: position 5,031,563 of record OY756964.1, read on the forward strand.
TCCATGGCTCTTCACTCAACTTGGAGACCAATTTCACTACAAGAAAATCATGGATTACCGACGAAACCATTTCGTCAGTATATATTGACTACATACCAACAAATTCTCGATGGACTTTAGTATTTTAGTTTTACCGATTGATTGTAGACGGAATACCGACCAAATATTTACCGACGGATTATTTTCGTCGATAATATTTGGCGCCAGTTTGGCGACATTTTACAGAAAGAATAATATTGATTTAATTTATGTAAGAACTACTTAATGTAATTAATATTGATCTTACTAACATTCCATTTTATGTGTTAGAAATATTTCATATGGAAGGAGGCGATCAATGCGTTAGTGAAGATCGCCGGGGGAAGAAGGTTGCCAACCGCTATAGCGATGTGTGGACGAGATCGCAGCGTGACTGGCACGATCCCGACTATTTTTGACGAGCCTAACAAAATGCTACCAACCGTCGCATGGGTACGACGCACACTGGAGATTCTGTGACATATGCCCACATGCTTCTAAAATGGTACGTAAGAATTTAGATTTCATTACATTATTTAAAATGATATATGATAGAGTTTCATGACTTTATTATTTCTTAGAGGGATGAGTTAGGTCGAGAGGTTATCCTGTATGAGCCGTTTGAGTATACACACACTAGGGGTCACGACCCATAGACTTTTGTCGATGATAGAGCTCAACGAGTCCATGTAAGTTCTATTGCCTAAAATAGAGTCCAACTTTTTTGGATACTGTATGTTTGGATTTATGGATTGGAGAATTGATGTGCATATATTTATTTGAAGTGCTTTTTCAATTGTTTTCAAGTTGGATTTTTATTTTAAAAATGGGGGAGACTGTCAAAATTTTCAAAAATTATTAAAACTTAGAATTTTTTATGTATGTTAACAGGAAGCTGTTAAGGCTACCCGACAATCATTATCTCAGCTCCTCTTCCTCTCAGCCAATTGATGAGAGAGATCTTTATTATCAAGCGGTCGGCGGAGAAAAGAAGAGGAGAGTGTATGACATTGGGTCGTAGGCATCTATCTTCTATTCATCTTCGAGTGGGTCATCTGTACAGTTTCCTACATCTGAGAGGCAGGATGAGCATATGCAGCAGCAGATAAAGGAGATGCATCAGCAGATGGAGGAGATGCGACGACAAAGGAAGACATACTTCCAGACCTCTTGACGCGTATCACTCGATGAAATTTGTGATCAAAAGGATGAGTGAATTTTTTGTGCTTCAACTAAGAAGACTTTGAAACTAATGTCAATACTAGGATGATCAAACACATGAAATATACTACAACTTACACTAATGGAATGTAAAACGATTCTTATGAAAAGGTAAAAGATAGCAAAAACTTACTTTAAAGTATTGGAATAAAAAAGGGTACAAGTTAAACTATTGAAATCAAAAGGGGTACAAACTATGACTATGATTACATGCCTACGAATATATCTAGTCTAAAAGAAAAAAAGTAGAAATTCTTTGTTGGTCTTGGACCTCTTCTCCATTGCCTAGTCCCATATATTTATACTGGAAAATGCATAACCGCATGTAACCACTTCATTTTGATTGGTCGTTCCCACCAACTTCTTGCAACTGCTTCATAATCGCCTCCCTTTGGTTTTATGCAATAACTACTCAGTCTTATCATGACTTGGAGACTTTTTCAACCTTTCTCGAGCTCACACTTTATTTTACGATACCTGGATACCAATGTTGAAATTGATCACATCCTCAATCGATTGATCGATCTTTAGTTTTAATATTTATTTAATTTTTGGCGGCAACATATACCCCCTTGCTCGTTTTGGTTTTGGAAAAACCAAAAGTGAGCATTGTATCATTATTTGATGTCGATTAAGGTTATATACCTTAAAATCGATACTCGTTAATTAATGGCCTTAATTTAGCCATTAACCGATACTCGTTAATTAAAAGAAGTGATGAATAAGAAATCTATTGATGTAGCCGAATTTCATCCTGAAGGTTGTCCAAGATATGCTCTAGGCGTATTTAGAGTAAAAGGTGGCAGTGGTAATGGTGTTGATAGAAAAGTACCACCCCTTGGAATGACATCGATGATTAATTTTCGACTTCGTTCAAATGAATTTCCATTAGTAGTGACTGCAAAAGTGCCACTGTTAAGATCTTCATTCTCGAAAATGATCATTTCTTGGCCATCGAAATGTTTTCAATCGTTTGGTAGAACTTCTTGTATTCATCTATTTTTTTGGCCTTCCACTGTGGTCGCCAATTATGTTCCCCGCAAAATTTCAATCGATCGAATATGCAAGATAGAAATAAGGTCGCCAGATACTTGACGCGTATCACTCCATGGATTTTGTGATTAAAGGATGAGTAGATTCTATCGTGCTTCAACTAAGAAGACTTTAAAACTAATGTCTACACTAGGATGATCAAACACATGAAAGATGCTGCAACTTACACTAATGGAATGTAAAAAGATTCTAATGAAACGGTAAAAGATAGCAAAAACTTACTTTAAACTATTTGAATCAAAAGAGGTACAAGTTAAACTATTGGAATCAAAAGAGGTACAAGCTATGACTATAGTTACATGCCTACGAATCTATCTAGTCTAAAAGAAGAAGAAAAAGTACAAATTTTGTGTTAGTTTTGGACCACCTCTCCATTGCCTAGCCCCTTCTATTTATACTGGAAAATGCATAACCGCCTGTAACCACTTCATTTTAATTGGACGTTCCCACCAACTTTTTGCAACTGCTTCATAACCGCCTCCCTTTGGTTTTATGCAGTAATTACTCAGTCTTATCTCGACTTGGAGACTTTGTCGACCTTACTCGAGCGCATACTTCATTTCATGATACCTTGATAGACAACCAAACTTAGGATACCAATGTTGAAATTGATCACATCCTCGATCGATCGATCTTCAGATTTAATATTTATTTAATTTTTGGTGGCAACACAAGTATGTCTCTTAGATGGCAAATCAACTTCAGTGTGGTCAAAGCGTCGTGCCAACTAGAGACGCTTCTTCAACGATTCGAGTAGGGTATCGGCACCACTTGGAAGAAGAAACCGTGGCAGGGATTCCAAGTCGAGAGATAAGTTGCCGACGCGTTCTTCGTCCACCCCATTGGAGGTTCGGGTGCAACTTGAGTTTTGTTTAAATTCGTCACGAAAAGAGCCGCCTGTCGTGGGTTGTGGAACTTGTGCTTACGCATAGACTTCGGGTGGCTCAAGAAGGGAAGAAGGAGCCATGTTGATGTAGGATTCTAATCTGTAAATCAAATACTGGTTTTAGGGTTTGATTGTACAGTTGAGTATTTGGAATTGTGGACTCTGTTTTTATAGTAACCCGTTTTGCTTGGTGGCCAAGTATATGAATTTTTGTCCTAATTCCTATTTTTTAGTATTGGTTTCGATATAAACAAATTTATGTACAAACCAACTTAAAAATTTTAATGTAGAAAAATTCTCACTTTTTTTTAATAAAAAAATGGGATAAATTGCTTTTGCGCTGTCATCATATTTATATTTTTCCACTCATAAATCTCCTAACTATAGGAAGAAGTTACACAAAATTAGTTCCTTCAAATACAGCATTTTTGGAGCCAAATTAATTGGTGTGGAACTTGAAGGACTTGAGGGGTACCCTGGTCCCAAGAACTCAAAAAGGGGTTGCACTTGTTAGCGGATTGACGGATTCTCTAATGCTATGTTTGGTTTGTAAAAAGGTTGTTAGCGGGTTCTCTAATGCAATGTTTGGTTTGTTGTGGAAACGAAAATAGGAATATGAATGAGAATTTTCTAGATTTGAATGTTTAGTTAGTAAAGAAATTATGATAGAAATGAAATAAGAATAATTGATAAAAAATAGACTACTATATTATCCTTTATTATGATAAGTCCTAACTAGACTGATAATAATATTAAAAAAATATTTTTAAAAATATATAAGTATGAGTATATTTAATTAACTTTTTTTTTGGAAAAAATTATATAAGTAAAAGTGTAATTACTTTAGGAGAAAATGGATAAAAATATAATTGTACATGTAAAATACATTTCATTCCACTTGAAATTTAGGATTGACGAATTCCGGAGAGGTAAGAATGAGGCTAACCAGAATTCCGGAGAGGTAAGAATGAGGCTAACCAAACATGGGAATTCGACCGAAATGAGAATTGAGTGCTCCCATTCCAACCGAAATTTCCCAACCGATCACAGGTTACACAGAAATAAAGAGATGTCCAGACACATTTAAACAAAGTCCTATCGACAGCAATGTTCCAGCACATAGCAGCAGCAAAACATGGCAAAACTGCAATCCAAGAAAGACCAGAGAAAAACTAATCAGGATCAAATTACAAAACAAATGCAAAGATTTTTGTTAATTAATTTATTATTTTTCTGATATCCTCCTCTACATTGTTAGAAGATATCCTAAAATGAATGAAGCAAACATACTGTACATAAATAATGCAAAAGAATCATCAACCTTACCTTGGTATGGTCGTATTAATGGAAGCTTGTATAGAGATATAGAGCAATAGATAATTAAAATCTCATACCACCCCCTTAAAAATGAGCAGCAATCAGTGTCTTCAAATCGATCCAGCCTAGGAGGTGGATGTGGTGGTTCTGCATTGTGTTCAGATGGTGGAGGCTGTGGATAGTACTCGGGCTGGGCAGGTCGTGAATAATATTCAGGCACCGCAGATGGAGGATATGGGTACCCCGGTGGTGGAGGAGGTGAGTGGCCTGGTGCTAGAGGCCCTGAACAAAAGTAGGCAAGAGAACATAATCAAGTACATCTTTCAAAATAGTACGTATTAATTTATAACTCTTAAACAATGATGATCATAAGCAGTTAAGCACAACACCCTCAGCAGTCAGCAGCAATCCTAATAATCACATTTGCAATACCCAAAAATCAATATATATGAACCCATCAAAGGAAAAAAATAAAAGCGGCGGCAACTTACTTGGTGGTGGCGGTGGAGGTTCATAAGGTTCATCATAAGGAAGAGGACGGTAACTCATTTTTATTGAGGTTTCACAATATAATGGAAATTGAGAGCAAGAGCTAGTGTTTATGCATATATGTATGTTTTACCGCATAGCAAACATATCCGTATGCCAGCCAACAGTCATCAGCAAATTTCTGGGTGTCAAGTGTCTGGTAGCCCTACGTGTGTATAAGTGTCTCCGGGTGTCAATCCTACGAAGGTCTTCATCAGGGTGAAGGTATAAGAATGACTACAAGTAATCTCTGCTTCTGAATACGATAACGGCCAGGCCCAAAAATGGTTCGGTCTGCGGACCGAAGCCGGGTCTAAGTTTGGAAGGACATTGGCCTGGGCAGGCGAAAATCATTATGGACAGGTCTGCGCTTGGACTTGGACTTGGACTTGGGCTTGGGGTTTGGGATCGGAAGTCTAATTTCATGGGTTAATTGTTAAATAAAATTACTCAAATTAAAAGAATTATTAAAGACGTAAAAATCTTAGAAAAATGAAAGCTATGCTAGAGGAGAGCAAACCCTACCACTCAAGCATATTAGAAATATGTTAAATACTTCAGTAGATTGTATATTTGCTGTCAAAAGTGGGAAAAACAGATGTCTCAGAGTTTTCTTTTGGATAAAACTTACTTATGGTTTTACAACGGCAGCAATATGTTTAATTTATCTCCATGGATTGTTCTTACATAAACGTTGGTAAAAATTATATGCGGTTATAAAATTGTAGTAAACCGTGGTTAAAAAATTATTGTGTTTTTGTCACCATGGCTATAGGTATCACAACCATGGGTTTTTATTTTTTATTTTTTATTTTTATGCATGTGATTAGGGGCGGATGCAGGATTTTATGTCAGGTGTGGTAAAATCATAGGGGCAATCTTCGGTGGTAGAGTCCTCAATTTTTTTTTCAATTTTGATTTTTTTTTTCAATTTTGATTTTTTTATTATTTAAAATTTCGTTTTGAGTGATTTGAGTTTTGACTTATTGTGGTGTGATAGAAAATTGTGATCAAGTCAGTTGTGCTGACAAGAATTATTTGACACGTCAATATGATGAGATGAATTGTATGCAATTTAACATTTGACAAACGAAAATTGAGTTGAGGTTAAAAAAAATTTGTAATTAAAATTTATATTTACTAAATATTATTACATTATCAGTTAATATTTTTACAAACCTAATTATCTTCCAAATTCTTTTAATAACATGGTTAATATTTATAGGATTCTTTTAACATATGTGATAAAAATTGTGCAATCGATAACAGTGTGATGTGGCAAAATTGATCCATCTAATGAGATTGAGACACGTGTAAAAGTCCACCTCAGACGGGCGATATTGCGCCTAGCTAGACTGACCAACTCGAAGTATTAGAATGGTTCAGTCGGTCGGACCACGTTTGTTCTACTTTTCCTTTGATCCTTTTAGACCTATGGTTTGTTTTGTCGGTCATCCTTTACAGGTCGGTTCGGCTTTATCTACCACTTGCTGATCTTAACGTTTGGTCAAATTGGTTGGTCGGTCATCCTGATCTTATATTGGTTGGTCAGTCGGCCATTGCCAGATTCGAACTAAATCCGTCACTTCTTTTAGGAGTCCTAATCCTATAAAGAGTAAAGACCCAAAAGGACTATGACCCCACTAAATACGCTCAGATAAGGAAGATGTGAGTTTCATTCATAAAAGAATAAGAACTCTATAATTCCTGAATTTTTACATCACAACTTGCACTACTGTTGCTTAAGTTGAGAGAGCTCTCAGAGACCGAGCCCTTCCAACTGAGAATTTATCTAACTGACTTGAGCATCGGAGCGGGCCCCCGAACTGATTGGTGTCGAGTTAGGACAGACAGTTTTTGACATCATCACAGTGGAAGAAATAAATTCATCCACAAATTTTTACAATACCGAAAAGTGCGTCAAAAATGTTATGGAACCCAACTTTTATTAGCTCAACTCAATCCAGGTCTACATGGCACTCCATGTTGGATTTTAAAAAAAAAATCAGCTTTTATTTATCTTTTCCATAAACGAAACTTTAAAACGTTTTATCTCTCAAAATACATGTTAGATTTAAAAAAAATTACATATTCGAACTCAGCGTGTAAAAATATTTCTAATAAGACCAATTGTCTATAGTTTTTATTGCGTTTTTTCAATTACATTATTTTTAAAAATAATGTAATTCATATATATGATGTGTAAAGTATTTATTCAAGTTGAAATTTTATTATATTATGATAATATAATATATATTCATTATTTTGTTTGCATTTTTATTGAAATTATGTTGAGTATCTGAACCCGTTATAGTATAATAGTTAGGACCCTAAGATTTAACACTTGAGACATTTATGATTTTGTCGTGAATCCGTCGAGATTTAGTGAATATGAGTATTTTAGATTACAAAATTGAAATCCGCTGGACGAGCCCGTTAGGGTTTAGCGAATTCGTTCCCCTTGAGGTTTATAACACTTATTGTTTAGGTTACAACATGAAAATCTGATACACGATACCGTTAGGGTTTAGCGAATCCGTTCCTCTTAGGGTTTAACACTTATTGTTTAGGTTACAGTAACAAAATTCGATATACGAGCTCATATCAGTACCTATAAATAAACACTAGAACCTACGTAACCCACATATTAGTACAAAAAAAACAATGTAATTAAAAATAATGTAATTAAAAACAATGTAATTAAGATTGAGTGATTAAAACCTATCGATGATAGATCTTGTTGGATAGATCTTTACTTACTGATTATAGATACGTAATTTTTTTCGAAATCTAATATGTATTTTAAGAGATAAAGTGTTTTAAAATTTTGTTTAAGAAAAAAAAATAAAAAAATGTGCAGTGAGTTTTTTAAATGAGATATTTTGTTTTTCAAAATTTTAATTTTCCATGTCATTTATTTACAAAACATGTCATTTAGACTTGGATTAATTGTTGAGTTATATAAACTTGGGCTATTTAGCACTACACCTAAATAATATTTCCTCACTAATCAACACATTTTCTTCACACGTGGTGTAATTATTTTATATTACATGTGCCATGACTTTAAGTAACATCAACTTACGTGTGAAAACTAAAATCCGCGTTTGTCAAGATGTCACCAAGACGCGTCAATATTCAATCCGTTTACCAAAATACCTTCTAGAAGTCGAATGCAGTTTTAAGGGTTTCCTTAATCTTGAAGGCTACCGATAATGACTCCTGCTTCTTTATAAGCAGAGAAGTCTCTAATTTTTTGAAGGAGAAACCATTAGCACCACCCACAAAGCAATTCTCAAGTTTTTGTATCTTACACCTTTCTTTCATTCAATCAGACCATGACAGGGACACCTGAAGAGAAACGACATGACCAGCCTCCTTCATCAACTACTCCCACAGCAGCACCAAAATCTGATGAAGCAGCAAAGAAATGGGGTACCCATATCATGGGACCTCCAGCAGTCCCTAGTGCTCACCCAGATAACCAGAAGGCAACCTCATGGAATGCAAGTGAACACCAGGAAATCTATCAGCAGCCTTATGTTATTTATGACCCTGTAGAAAAACCAAACAATAATCCTTTTGTGCCTGTGATCAACATGTTTGATACCTGGAGCAACAAGGCAGAGTTCCTGGCCCGAAATATCTGGCATAATCGTAAGTTTGATAAATATGCTGATGTATCCTGAATTATTTTTTTTTCCCCCAATATAATCATATTCAAAGTTTGATACTGATCGTGAGATGTTTGAACTTGCAGTGAAAACAGGACCTTCTGTGACAGAAGCTGTAAGTGGCAAAGTAAACCTATCAGTAAAAGCAATCTCAAAGGGTGGATTTGAGTCTCTTTTCAGGCAGACTTTTGAAACTGATCCTAATGAGAAACTGAAGAAGACATTTGCATGTTACCTTTCAACAACAACAGGTCCTGTTGCCGGAACCTTGTATCTATCCTCTGCTCGTGTGGCTTTCTGTAGTGATCGGCCTTTATCCTTCCATGCTCCATCAGGTCAACAAACTTGGAGCTACTACAAGGTAAAGACCCCATAAAACCATCTGTAGATTGAAACCCGTTAGCTCAATAGATATATAAATTAATTAACATCATAGCTCACAGAAATTGATCTCCTTGTTTTCGACAGGTTAACATAACATTGGCACATATAGAGACTGTGAAACCTGAGATTAAGAAAGAGAATCCATCGGAGAAGTATATTCAGATTGTGACCATTGATGGACATGAATTCTGGTTCATGGGTTTTGTTAATTTTGAGAAAGCATCGCATAATCTCATGCAAAGTGTGTTCAATATCAGGGCACAAGAGAGTTCAGCACCACCAATTGTTGGCCAGTACTGATGAAATGCAGTCTCTTGGATGCCTGGAGGAAATTTTGTTTTTTTTCCCCCTCACTTTTTGTGGATTTCGTAGTCTTTCTCTGGTCATGGAATTTCTATTATTCAATTTGTATTTGCCCTTAGCTTTCCTACCTTCACACATTTTTATCTATTTATGAGTATTATTGTAAACAATTTCATAGAAGTAAATTAACCCTCTGTAGCCAATATATACTTCAGCAAATCAGTATCAAAAGAACGACGGGAAATGGCAATGGGTAATGAAAATCAGCAAAGATGCACAGCTAGGAAGAGTTGATGAGCAGCTTACCATTACATTTTCAGATCTTAGCGAACCGAACGCATCATATACCTACGAGAATTCAGTTGTAAGAAAATAGCATAAACAATAATGAAACATAGACAGAAGCAGGCAATGATAAACAGTGACAAACTAAACCTTATTCAGGAAACTATTACCTTGTTAGGTCTCAAAGCAGCTAGCAATCCACCATGGACAGGCTCAGATATGCCCAAGAAGACCGAAGAAATCCATTTGTGGGTAACAATGCATGCCATTTGTAGTTTTGTACAGAGAATTGCACAAAGGCATTATCCAAACAAAAGGTTCTCAGATTAAATAGTTTCAATCAGCATGGGTAAGTGATCACTGAAACCCACAAATAAGAAAATTTTGAAAGAATTCACAACCCTAGATTTTTCTTCAGGAATTCTAGTAAAATCTTCACGCCAGAATCACTCAAAATTCGATAAACGAGCACACATACGTCCAAGAATACAGAAGAAATCCAAAACAGAACCAAAAATCATGGCGTTTTAACTAGGAATTACGCACTATGCTTCCTCCAAAGTCCATGCAGAAGTCTTCAAATTGATTACTTTCAACGAACCTATGTACGTGATCACCGAAACCCTTCAGGGCTTTACGCATATAACAACATCACAACAGTAAATTTTCAAGCAGTAAGCAGATCAACACACTAGAGCATTTCGTCGAACACTTGGCAAGGCAAAAATAAAACCGAAGGCACTAACCTTTACCTGTGTCCGCAGACAGAAAGCCTCGTCGAGCAAGCACGCCCGAAGCTTTGAATTTTGATCGAAAATTCGAATTTTCGTTATACCGGCCCAAACTAAGACCAGCCCATTTCTTATTCAATGGTAGCGCAACTATATCTTGGGTTGGGCTTCGGCGGAATTAGATTTACATTTGGGTGAGAAACGAATTGGAAAGATCTGGAGAATATTGAGCAGAAGATCCAGCTGATTCGGAATTCAAAAAAAAATTATGACCGTTGCAAGTGATCGTCCGCTCCTCAGGTTTATCTGGCGAGAACGAATCAATCTTTACCTGAAAATGAAATGGAAAGATCTGAGAATATTGAGCAAAATATCCAGCTGATTCGGGATTCAAAAAAAATCTGACCGTTGCAAATGATCGTCCGCTCCTCAGTTTTATCCGGTGAGAACGAATCAATATTTATCTGAAATAAAAAGATTTGAGAGTATTGAGCGAAATATCCAGCTGATTCGGGATTCAAAAAAATTCTGACCGTTCCGCTCCTCACTTTATAAAGAGACCATTCTTTAATTCCTTTTTGACAGGGCGAGACAGGGAGAGAGAGACAGAGATTGAGAGAGAGAGAGCAATTGGAATAGGCTTCTAGACTGACATATTTGGCAACAAGTGAGAGGTATTGTAGAGCCCGAAATCTACAATAGATGATTTCTACCAGCTCCGCTTCAAGTGGACCCTGGAAACCTTCTTCAAATATCTGTGGATTTCTCAACCCTGCACACACTTCAAATAATGAACCGTGAGATCCCAAAGACCGGATTGTGGGGGGCCCGGTCGTTGGGGCTCCGACGATCAAGTCAGTTCCAAGGAGGAAAACGGACAGTAATCGTGGTGGAGACCGAGGAACGAGGGGTGGTGTTTGGGAATTTTGGCTGGTTGAGATGTTAGTATCTGTGTGTTCCTTAGAAAATGTGTAACCCCTTCTCTGGTGGAGATGGGGTTATATTTATAGTATTTCCCCTTACTATTTTTAGTAAGGGCCTTTGGGTATTTTGACGTCGAAGAGACAGGCTGATTTTGAAAAGACAGGTCTGTGTCGAAGTGACAGTTACTTTATGACAGATCGACTAGAAAGGCGATTTTAAGGCAAAAGGTAATATTTAGAATATTTTAAGGAAAGATATAAAGTAAGAAAGGATACCTGCAATCTGTCAGATGTGTCGAACAGCCTACCTTAGGAAGGTGAGGTCCCGCCAGGGCACAAGGAAAAGGCGATCTTTGGTGTCGGCGACCTCATGACCAGGCGAGCCTCAAAATTACTTCATCTCTGAGCTCTATCTTCAACAGTACCCGCAACGACGATCTCCTACACTCACAGCTTGGGCGAGTAACAGTTCATCAAATAACAGTATCAATGCTGACTGGGCCTTTGACTAGTCAAACGCTGACTAGGTACAAACTTATCAGAAGGTTGGGCCTGACCCAATTTTGGTCATTACACTTTGTCCCCCACTGCTTGAAGTAAGTTCTATTAGTTCAAGGAGTAGAATAAGTATTATACTCATGGAGTATAGTCAACAGAGATGGTGAGTTGCCGATATAACAGAGTCACCTGGAGGCGAACAAATGACTGAAGCTGCCTAGTGGTGAGCAAAAGAGCGAAGCCGCCTAGTGGCGAGCAAAAGAGCGAAGCTGCCTAGTGGCGATCTGTGGGTGAGATTTGCTACCAAGAGGCAACAAGATAGAAATGATCAGCTGCCTAGAGGCGAGCTAGTAGCAATGCTATGCCAAGAGGCGAGCTATAGATGAGATATGCTACCAAGAGGCAGCTAAAAGTGATCCGCTGCCAAGAGGCGAGCTAGTTGAATTGTGCTGCCAAGAGGCGAGCTGGATGTAGCTTGCTGCCAAGAGGCGACAACTAAGTTTGGGGATAAAATTCCAAGAATCTTTTCAAGTGGTTCATGGCGCGTTTCTGGCACGGTCACAGATGCCAAAAGGGGTTACTGCGCTATAATAAATGAATCGCGTATTCCCAATGTGCTGCAACGGCTAGCTGTATAGGGGAGACGTGCCGCAGTCATACCACTCTGGCAGGGTGATTGCGCGTGGAATGACGCTTCGTGAAACGCGAAGTAATGATGATAACATTAAATGGGTTGGGCACGATTTCTCATAGAGGTTTTTCTTTAAGAAGGGGGCGTTTTTAATTCTCACTCTCACACTGGCAGGTCACAAAATTACTAGGTATTTTTCCGTTTCTTGCTTTCTTTCTCTCTAGATTTTTCTGCTCAGTCACTTTTCTTCTCCGAAGACACTTCTGATCGATACATCGATACTTCTGCGTCAATCGGCAATGTCTGAAAGAGAGGACTCTGGTGGCTCCCCTGGTGAAGAGACAGTACGTTCAGATAGTCCAGTAGATCTCAGCCTTCTCCCTTCTCAAAGCAATCCTGCAAGCAAATATACCGAAGGCGACTTAATCTGGTTAAGAAAAACCTGCAAGATTCCACCATCAGTGGAGATCAAAATCCCAGCAGCTGGGGAGAGAGCGGACACCGTCATCCCTGATCATACAACGATGTATCGGATTATGTTCAAGATTGGGTTTAGGCTCCCAGTCTCCGGACTCCTGGCGCAGGTGCTCCGCCACTTCAACATCGCCCCCAACCAATTGCTCCCGAACGCCCTAAGGATCATTATTGGGATTCAAGGTATGGCAGAGAATCGTGACATCCGCTTTGGCGTAGAGGAGTTCTGCAGTACCTACCAGGTCAAGAAGCATAAAAGGGAGACTGGGAGGTACTACTTATCCAAGAGGGCTGGGGCTCCGGCACTGATGACGTACCAAACCTCTAGTGACCACGGGGAGCTCTGGAAGAAGGAGTTCTTTTTTGTTCAGGGTCCACTCGTGTATGGGAAAGAGGAAGGAATTCCTCTTGAATGGCGACTCGGAAGAAGTAAGTGTATCCCAGCTCGCCTTGATTGATCTGTTAAAATTGATTCTGATTTTGTCTTTTGCAGCTGAAGACCAAAAACTAAAGAAGAAGAAAGGGCGGCGAGGTGAAATTGTTGTATCTGCTGCAGAGTCTCAGGTCCTAGTGTTCGCCGAACGAACAAAACATTTGGCGGGTTCTGGCGATATTTTCTCTGCTCCCTTTTTGAGGTCTACAGCTTCGTGGGCTTACGCAGGTGCGTACTTGAACTCAAGGTGTAGGTTTATATTTATGTTCGCCCAACTCTTAACATTTTGTAATTCACAGATCCTAGCAACATGCCTCCTAAGATCTATACGACCGAGGAGATTATAGAGATGAAGCGAGTGGAGCGCGCCAACAAGAAGAGATTGCTTGGTAGCTCATCCTCTACTTTAGCGTCAACACCCACTGCTCCCTTAACGGTCGCTCCACCTCCGGTTCGCCCTAACGTCGTCCAAAGGGACAACAAGGAGAAGGAGAAAGAGGGTACTGGCCCCTTACCATTGAAGGGGATCGAATGGGTGGAAGAAAGCCCTACCCCTGTTGAGAAAAGAAAAGAGACTGGTAGAGATAAAGGTAAAGCAGCAATTTCTGTGATAGAGACGGCGAAAAGAGGAGCGCCTGTTGACGATGCTGGCCTTCCTGGCGCTTCGAAAAGAGTGAGGCTAACCGAACCTCTAGAGACCACCGTGATAGACCTGGCTCGGTCCGAGAGAGCCATCTCCGCTTCTGCCTCGGCGCCAACCGCTCCTCCGTAGGTAAACTTAAGTTTTCCTGGAGATACGACTTTCTTGGGATCCAGACGATTGCCAGCAGAGCTGAAGAAGTTCGTGATGCCGAAAGAACGTTTTGCCATGGGAAAAATGACTGACATGGCAGTGATTGACATGTCGCTGATGGAAATGACCAAGGTAGTCCGCCACTTAGCGTTTTCTATTATGTAACTCTTGTAATCTTTAAAATTTACTTAACTCTGAGCGACTATGTGTAGGCGCTTACTAGCCTCCGACACGCCCGTAGTAACGTAGCGAGGGCATGTGACCCGGAAGGCCACCTGAAGCAGCCACACTCGGAGCTTGAAAAAGCGAGGAGGATCGCAGAATCGGCGACCTCCAAAATGCATGAGTTTGAGAAGATAAACACAGAGCTAAATGCACAGGTCGTCAAAGATTCGGAGCTGCATAAGACGACCCTTTTTGAGCGTGATGCTGCCAGAGCTGAGGTCGCCAGCCTGCAGAGTTCCTTTCAAAAGCTTAAAGAGGTTCATGAAAAGGAAACCCAAACTCTGCTTGCTGAAGTGGAAAAATTCAAGGAGCTTGGAGCTGCACAACAGAGTAAATTTATCGAACTTGAAGGGTCTCTGTCCTCGCACGTCGCCCTCATTACGAAATTGCAGACGAAAGTGGCGGCTAGCAAGATGCAGGTGGCGGACGAGGTTAATCTGTTGAAGGCTCAATTGGAGACCGAGAAGGAGAATCTGGTGAAGGAGAAAGAAGTGAGCAGAGCAGAGAAGGAGGCTCTGAATCATAAGATGGCGATGATAGGAGGTCTGGCGGCAACCAAGATGAAGCTCCAACTTCTCCAAGATTTTGATGAGGGAAAACTGAACTTCTTAGATGTGGAGAAAGAAATAGCCAAATGTAGGGAGGCCCTGGAAGAGGACTGATATTTTGTGATTTTTGATATGTTTTTCTTTTTTGTTTTTATGTTAAGACTTAGTCTGATGTTATTAAATGTTTTTATAAACGCCTTGGATTATTTTTGCAAATATTTGTTTTCTATAGCATACTCTGAAGAATATTAAAAAAGAAAACATATCTTGTGAGCTCTTAGCGGATAGCTCAGCTGTAGGGTGTCTACTCCCTCGTATTAGGTAGATCGCCTTTCTTTATGATTCTTGTCAATGATGTAGGAAAGTAGAAGCGGACTTGACCTATAGCCATGAGCAAAATAGGTCAGATAGGTTGGCGAGGAGTTCTCTGCCAACCCTCTGATGTTCAACATTAGCAATTCCGAAAATACATAAGTTTTACAAAGATAGATAATGGGAAACAAAAAGCGATCTAAAAATGATACAGCTTTAAGTGTACAGCATTCCAACTATTGACGATTTCCTTTCCGTCTTTTGTCTGAAGCTTGTAAGCTCCATGCTCCAAAGATCGGGCGATGAGATACGGTCCTTCCCAGTTCGGCCCTAGCTTGCCAGCATTGAGCTCCTTTGTGTTCTGGAAGACTTTCCTTAGAACCCAATCTCTTTCCTTAGTCCTCACGCTTATGTTGAAGTGTTCTGCTGCCTTCTTCTGATAAAGAGCTGTCTTCATCAAAGCTCTCTCTCGTGCCTCATCTATTGTATCCAAACTGTCGCTGAGCTGAACCCTGTTCGATTCTTCAGTTGCCCACTGATAACGAGCTGATGGTAAACCAACCTCAACTGGAAGAACTGCTTCTGAACCATAAACGAGTGAGTAGGGCGTTTCGCCTGTTGTTGACCTCGCCGTAGTTCTGTAGGACCACAGCACGCCTAGTAGCTCATCTGCCCATGCCCCCTTGGATTTCTCCAGACGCCTCTTCATAGTATTCAAAAGGGTTTTATTGGATGCTTCAGCTTGCCCATTCGACTGCGGATACCTTGGGGTAGAAAAACTGAGCTTTATCTTCCAGGTTCTGCAGAAGCTTTGAAAATCATGACTTCTGAACTGTGACCCGTTGTCCGTTACTATCTCCTTGGGTACCCCAAAGCGACAAATGATGTTTCTCCATACAAATTTTCGAACTCGAGCTCCGGGTAACTTGGGAAAAGCATCTGCCTCTATCCACTTCGTGAAGTAGTCCGTCAGGGCGAGGAAGTGAGTTCTTTGCCCAGAAGCAGTGGGCAAGGGCCCCACTATATCCATCCCCCACTTCATGAATGGCCAAGGTGACTGGATAGAGGTGAGCCCTTCCGGAGGAAGGTGAGAAATTTGAGCATATCGCTGGCACTTATCGCACTTTTTCACATATTCCAAGGCATCTGCTCTTAGAGTGGGCCAATAATATCCGGTCGTTAAGCACTTGTGAACTACGCTTCTTCCCCCGGAATGATTTCCACATTCTCCCTCGTGCAACTCTGCTAACACATACTCGGCCTTTTCCTTTTCAATGCACCTTAGCAAAACCCCGGAGAAAGATCGCTTGTAAAGCTCGCCCTCAACCAACGTGAATCTTGCAGCTTTAGCAACCAACCTTCTCGCCGCATTGCGTTCTAACGGGAGCACGCCATTAATGAGATACAAAATGAATTCAATTCGCCAATCTTCCCGACTATCATGCTCCACAGGCGAGCTCACTGGAAGTACTTCAAAACTCCGCTCCTCACCAATGCTTGGCCACTGCAGATGGACCAAAGGAATCATACGTGGCTCGTCAGTTTGAATTGATGACCCAAGAGCTGCAAGTGCATCAGCATGAGAGTTTTCTGCCCGTGGAATTTGGGATAAAGAGAACTCTTCAAACGAGTCTTTCAGCCCTTTGACCACCTCCAGATAAGACACCATCTTGGGCTCCTTAGCTTGATAATTCCCCTGAAGCTGATTCACGATGAGCTGAGAGTCTGACAAAATTGAAATACGAGAGATCTTCATAGTTTTGGCGAGCTGAAGCCCCGCTATCAGTGCTTCATATTCCGCTTCATTGTTAGTAGCTGGGAATCCGCACCTGACAGCCTGCTGTATCAAATTTCCAGATTGGGACTGCAGAACCACTCCTAACCCACTGCCTTTACAATTACTAGCTCCATCAACCCACATCGTTCAGCAATTAGATAGTTGGAGGTCACAACTCGCCACCTCAACGCCAGTCTCCTCGCCTAGCGTAAAATCTGCAACGAAATCGGCCAATACTTGAGACTTAATAGATGTTCTGGGTTGATAAGAAATGTCATACTCGCTGAGCTCGACGGTCCATTTGAGCAGCCTTCCAGAAAATTCAGGCTGGTGGAGAACCTTCTTTAAAGGATAACTGGTCATTACTGAGATGGAGTGACTTTGGAAATATGGCCTGAGTTTTCTTGCCGTTATTATTAGTGCTAGAGCTAACTTCTCCATCTGACTATACCTCGATTCTGCACCAAGCAAACTCTTGCTCACATAGTACACGGGCCACTGTGTGCTGCCTTCCTCTCTGACTAACACGGCGCTCACAGCGGTCGGTGACACCGCCAAGTACACATATAGCTGCTCTCCAGCAATCGGTTTGGACAGCAGAGGAGGCGAGGTCAGATACTCCTTCAACTGTTGGAAGGCTTCTTCAAACTCAGAGGTCCACTCGAAGTTGCTGGCTCTCTTAAGTGTTGTGAACAAGTGCTTGCACCTATCTGAAGACCTAGAGATGAATCTTCCTAGAGCTGCCAACCTTCCAGTTATCCTCTGCACATCTTTAATACACCTTGGCGAGGGGAGGTCCAACACAGAGCGGATCTGATCTGGATTCGCTTCAATTCCCCTCTGAGTAACTAGATAACCCAAGAATTTACCCTAGGTTACGCCAAACGAGCACTTTGCAGGGTTGAGCTTCATGTTGTATTTCAAGAGCAGCTCAAAAGCTTGCTGCAGGTGCACCAAGTGTTGAGTAGCTTTGAGGGATTTAACCAGCATATCGTCTATGTACACTTCCATAGTGTCCCCCAGCAACCCAGAGAACATTTTATTCACCAACCTCTGATAAGTTGACCCAGCATTCTTCAAACCGAATGGCATCACTTTGTAGCAATAGATTCCCCTTTCTATCATGAACGCGGTGCTCTCTTGATCATTTGGGTGCATCAGAATCTGATTATACCCTGAGTAAGCATCCATGAAGGAAAGAAGCTCGTGCCCCGCAGTAGCATCTACCATCATGTCAATATGTGGTAGAGGAAAAGGATCCTTTGGACACGCCTTGTTGAGATCTGTGAAATCAATGCAAACTCGCCATTTGCCATTCTTTTTCCTCACAACAACCACATTCGCAAGCCAGTCTGGATATTGCACTTCCCTTGCAAAACCATTCTCAATCAGCTTCTCAACCTCCGCGTTGATAACCTGATTTCTTTCCGACGCAAACTTTCTTCTTTTCTGGCGAACTGCAGGATAGCTAGGATCAACCTGCAACTTATGAACCGCTACCTCGGGATCAATACCTGTCATGTCAGCATGAGACCAGGCGAAACAATGCTGGTGCTGCGCCAAAAATGCTACAATCAAGCCCTTCAGCTCTGGTTTAAGGCGAGCTCCAACAAATACCTTCCTCTCAGGAAACTCCGAAGAAATCTGTACTTCATCTAACTCCTCCATCTCTGGCTCATTAGGCGAGTAACTGGAGCTCCCATACTGTAATTGCTATGCGGATTCTGTGGGTTTTTTCATGGCGTTCTTATAGCAATTCCTCGCAGCTAACTGCTCACCCAAGACCTCTACCATGCCATCACTAGTAGGAAATTTGAGCATCTGATGATAAGTGGATGGAACAGCTCTCATTTCATGAATCCATGGGCGACCAACGATCATATTGTATGCAGAAGGACAATCCACCACCACGAACTTGGTATGAGTATTTACTCCCCCAACAAAGACAGGCAAAGCGATCTCGCCCACAGAGAACTTTGACTCGCCACTGAACCCATACAGCACCGTTGGCTGCCTGACGATATGGTCCTCGTCAATTCCCATTATCTTCAGTGAACTGAGGAACAAAATATTCGCAGAACTCCCATCGTCAACCAAGATCCTCTTTACATGAATGTTGGCAACCTGGAGAGTGACAACCAAAGCATCATGATGAGGATGCATAAGGCGAGCAGCTTCATTGTCCACAAACGCCATCACCTTGTTCGTCGCAACTGTCAAGCACACCCCCCGTCTGCAGTCAGGATTTATTGCTTCTCTGGCACTACGGCGAGCTGCCGAGTGAGATACCCCACTGATTTCTGACCCTCCTGAAATCACATGCATGGTTGGTAGCCCATCTGTCTGTTTGGCTTCTGCCTGAATGCCCTTCGCGTACACTTCTTTCCCTTTTTCTGTCAACAAGTCCCTGAGGTGTCCCCTTTTCAACAGTTCGGCGACCTCAATCCTTAGAGAATTGCAATTCTCCGTGTTATGGCCGTGGTTGCGGTGGTAGTCGCACCACTTAGAGGTGTCTGTATTGATGAAATCTGGCTTCCTTGGCCACTTAACTGTATCTCCCATGGACTTCATCACTGCCACAACCTCGGACCACCTCGCCCAAACTGACTAGTGCTTGGACGACTTTCCTGAGGGGCTGCCTTCTCCTCTATCGGGCGAGCCCTCTTCTCGCCTTTGAAGTCACTGCTCAACGCCTTCGGTCCCAATCTCCTGGGATCCTCCTCCCATCGAATCTGGATGGTAGCTCGTAAGATGGCGTCCTCCATAGTTTGACAATCATACTTTGTCAACTTCTCATACAGACCAGTGTCGAGTAGTACTCCATTCTTGAAAGCTCGTAGCGCCGTGCCCATATTACAGTTGGGAATAGACACTCTTTCTTTATTGTACCTTGTGAGGAAATTTCTGGTGGACTCACCAGGTGCTAGCTAGATTTTGTATAAATCATCCGAACATTTCTGTATTTCTCTGCTGCTAGAAAAGTGTAGAAGAAAGGCGTCCACCATCTGGGCAAATGTGGAGATACTGGCATTGGGGAGACCAATGAACCACTGAAGCGCCGCACCAGCCAAACTTGACCCAAAACCCTTGCACATACACGCCTCCCTAAGGTTCTGAGGGATCGCCGTAGCAAGCATCTTCTGCTTATAATGGGCTATATGATCGCCAGGGTCGGAGGTTCCCTCATAGAGCTTCATGTTAGGGACCATGAACCTTGGAGGTAACTCCGACGAGGCAATGTGCTCTGCAAAAGGAGAATCAGCGTAACTGGTATCCGAGGTCCTCTTCAAAGGAGCTGCGACCCCGGGCACTTTGTTCATTCTAGCTTCTATCTCTCCAAGGCGACGTGCGATGATTTTGAAAAGACAGGTCTGTGTCGAAGTGACAGTTACTTTATGACAGATCGACTAGAAAGGCGATTTTAAGGCAAAAGGTAATATTTAGAATATTTTAAGGAAAGATATAAAGTAAGAAAGGATACCTGCAATCTGTCAGATGTGTCGAATAGCCTACCTTAGGAAGGTGAGGTCCCACCAGGGCACAAGTAAAAGGCGATCTTTGGTGTCGGCGACCTCATGACCAGGCGAGCCTCAAAATTACTTCATCTCTGAGCTCTATCTTCAACAGTACCCGCAACGGCGATCTCCTACACTCACAGCCTGGGCGAGTAACAGTTCATCAAATAACAGTATCAATGCTGACTGGGCCTTTGACTAGTCAAACGCTGACTAGGTACAAACTTATCAGAAGGTTGGGCCTGACCCAATTTTGGTCATTACAGGTATTGATCGATTTCCCTATCGATTTTGATTCCTTTGGTCTTATACTCTTCTTTGATTATTAGTTGTTCGATTTTCCTTTTGATTTTGATTATTTTGGTATGAAACCAAAAACAGAGTGAGTTTGAGAGGAAGAGAGACACAGATTCAGAGAGAGAGAGAGTGATTCGAATTGGCTTCTAGACTGATTGTTTGACAACAAACTAGAGGTATTGATCGATATCCTTCTTTTCTGTGATTATTAGTGGTTCATTGAATGATTTTCTAGAGGAATCCATTTTCGAATCTGATTGTTGATGTTTTATTATTAGTAGTTCATTGAATGTTTCGCCTCTCAGTAATTAGAACCTAAGGTCCTAAAAAACCCTACAAGAAGATTAAAAAAAAAATTGTCTGCCAGATTTTTTTACCCACACTCGATGTCCTCGTATTTTGATGTTTTATATAGTTTCAATTAAATCAAATAATTTTCAAAATTTTCCAATGCTTATTTTATTAGAAACCTTTCATCTACCGGTTTGCGCATTCGAGAAGTACTTAAGAGATACCATGGGATAAGTACTAAATTTACACTTGGAGAGGTTTGGTTAAAGGGGAGAGTACTCAACTACTATGTATTCGTTACTTGTATCTATTTCATGGCCTAAATGACATATGTTAAGGGGGAGAGAAATTCATGTGTTAATAGGGAGTTCAAGTGTCCCCAAAGACCTTTTTGATAATAACAAAAAGGGGGAGAGAAATATAGTATAATGTATTATCTTAGATAGCTACATTGCACATCTTTTTTCAACCAAGACTTGATATGTAGGTTACTTTGTATATGTAGGTTACTTTGTATTCATTGTCAAAATATGTGTGAGCATGTTTGCTTTAACTGTTGCTTCATTAGCATATTGGTTTATCTATATGAGTAGTTCGTTTGTGTTAATTCTTATTAATTTCTTAATCAATATGTGATCTGCATGTTTCGTATCTGCATATTTCATTAAAGTCCATGAAAACTTGTTTCAAATATTCCTAATAGGAAACTTTTGGTTGAGATTTATGGTAACTTGGTTCAAATGTCTGAACATTTCCATAATGTCCATGAAAAACGTTATAGACCCTTTGTTTTATCGGCTCTCACGTTTTTCAGGTTGACACTAGGAACTGTCTCTCTGCAATTTACAGGTTAGTTTTGATTAATGTTGGAAGAAGTTTTATATTAAATACTTTGCACTTCGTTCATTTTCCCTCCCGATATCTCAAGTAATTAAACTGTGTTTAGAAGGAAACGGAGTCATAACACACTTGAAATGATCATACCTTGAATCTAGTTAAAGTCGATAATGAATAACATGTGGTAACGTGGCTAGCTAATACAACATATCCAACAGAACTTGATAATTACTTGTGCAAGCCATGGATGTAGTTCTTTAGGAGTTTTGATAATTGAGGAAGAAAGTGGGCAGTTGGAGATGCAGTGGGATGGCAACCTGTTTTATGAAAGATTTTGTAGTAGTATTTCTTATACCTTATTTTTTTTGCCTCCCAGACATTAGAACCTAAACCCTATAAGGAGGAAAATTGTATGCCAGTTTTTTTTTTTACCCATTCGATGTCCCCATGTTCTCTATTTTATCCAAGAACTTGTGAGTATGAATATATGAACTTCAAGGCTGCTTCTGAACTTCAAGGCTGCACCAATGGTGCAAGTGTTGTGTCACAGGAAAAATCTCTTCTTGGATAGATGACCACCCGGGGTGAAGAAATTTGTTGGGGAATATATTTGTGTTAATGTGTTTCATATGCATTTCTGTTACCTTGTACTGCTTGGTCGTGTTTGGGTTTTCAGGGAAGTATATTCTACTACCTCGTTGAACCTTTTTCCCCCTCATCAGGCATTTATGTTTCTTCTTTGATTTTAATAGCCTCTATTGTAACAGACTCATCAGTGTGAATGGAGTCTTAACATTTTTGCCTTTTGAGCTCCTACAGGTGATTGTTTTGAGCTATCTTTCTCATATCTGGCCTTTGTTGTATGATGGTTTTTGAATGCGGATGGTGATGTGCTTTTAGGTATATATAGCAATACTTTGGGATCTGCTATTGTTCTTGAGGATTAGTTGTCAATTCACGTAAAAGAAGTTGGGATGAAGAAGCTTTTCACGGGGCCAAATCATGTACCAATTTGTCATCTGACATTTGCCATGACATTAGCGATTGTATGGAAGGTCACGCACCTACACTAAATAAAAATCTCATTTTGTGTTTTTGAGGGGAGATCGCACGGGATTGCCCGGGTTCTCTCCTCGAGTGTGTGCGCGTGTGAAGTGTCTCTCTTACGCATCTCTATCCAATTTCAACGATAAATATTTGACATAGATATATTCCAAATGAAATGAATTCGAGGGCATCACCCTTGGAAAGGATACTAGACATTAGTGCATTAGTGAATTAATCAAGTCACTATTAATCAGTTCAAAAATTAAAACTTAATTTAAATACTAAACTCGAAAACTCTTAAATGCTTAAAAAACTCTTTTTTCCTCATAATCCCCTGTTAACCCTAAAATTCGTTCCATAAATCATTAAAAATAAAAGCCCACCAATAAATTTCCTTCTACCCTAATAATCAAAATCCTAAAAACCCTTAAACTTTTAGAACGTAAACGAATATTAAATTTTACATCATCCAAAACCCTTAAAACTCCAAACCAACCCTAAAAAGCCAGTGTGAACACGATGATGATCCGGAGGGAGAAACTTTTTAAATATATACATTAAATAAATTCAAAGAAAAAAATGAAATCACCTTGATTTGTCTTTCTCATGTCAAATAACAAAATTTCTTTAAACTTGCCATTCGAGAAAGTACCGCCAATGAACAAATAATATTGGACGACAATATTGAAAACCCATTAAACATGCATGAAAAAAGTCATAACAATCGTCGAAATCTTTTCGAAGTAACATCTATATCTAAAACAACATGGCTTTAAACCCTAAAACATCAACTTTAAGCTAAATCCCAAAAAATATCAGCTTTTGCTCTCTCTCCGAGCCTTGTATGACACTTCTAACTATAACAATTAAGACAATATGACAACTTCTAACTAAATCAACAATCAAACCTAATATTCTTCACACTCATCTTTTTACTTTTTTCTCACCTCTCAAAACTGGACATGTATGGTGTTTGTATATACAACTTCTTGATAAAACATGTGCACCATTAACATTTGAAGTAGTTGCATAAACAAATGACTTACAACCATAAGAAAACTTATTAACACATTCATCACAACTCTATCCTCATTATTTCTCACATAAATTAAACTTGAATTCTCTTTCAATAAAATACTTGCTTAGTTGCAAGCCTGAAATCAGCTACTCCTCCGTGAAATGACTACCATTTGACAAAGAACAAACAAAATGTCGTAATATTAACTTTTAACATTTTCATTGGTAGTTTCAGCCCCACCAAAAAACATTGCTAGTGTTTTTGGTTTGAACAATAACACTAGAAACATTACAAACACTATGAATTAAATCAATCAAACTACTTCAACAATATGCAAGCCAAAAACATTAATCAACGAAATCGGTGCTAAAATCCTCGTCATTCCTTAGAGAACATCCACCATTGTATCCAGATATGAAATAAGACAAATCAAACTCTTTACCATTTCAAAGCAAGTCCATTTCTCAACAATTCTATGAACTAAAGAATGAAAGTCAACATCACAACCAAGCATGACACGAAAAAACTTGTGATGAATTTAAAAACACCCTTTACAAAAAGAATATTATTGAAATAACCTTCCTTGTAACCAAAAAACTAAACCGAACATCAACAAAGCATAAACCTT
Organism: Euonymus europaeus; assembly: GCA_963580455.1. Lineage (NCBI taxonomy): Eukaryota > Viridiplantae > Streptophyta > Magnoliopsida > Celastrales > Celastraceae > Euonymus > Euonymus europaeus. The sequence continues at coordinate 5,056,210 of OY756964.1, forward strand.
CCCAAAAATTAGAAACTCAAGCCAAACCACAACAATGTACTTTTGAAGACAACTGAAGATACAAAGGATACGCTCTGCGATACCTACCCTAGACCAACAGTTGAAGAAGACAGTGGAGTCCTGCCTTGAGAAAGTTTGGAAGAGCTCGAACTTTTAGGAAGAAAGCCTGACTTTGGATCTCAGATTATCGTATGAAAACCACACTGGGTCTCTAGATCTAGAGCTACTAGCTAGGAGGTGGGCGTCTCCTATTTCACCCAACATCCACTGTCGGTCATTAGTTCTCTCTCTCTTTCCTCCTACGTTTTTTAACCCTACAATACCCACACACTAATGCCAACACAGAATAACCTCAACAATTCAAATTTAAAAGTAGTTTTGCCATTAAGAAAAAATACAGCCACCTGAAATTATATGGTTGACCTTTTTGTAAACGAAAATCAAATATAAAAGCCTTCCTTTTTTTTTAATATGTGCTAAAGGTAGACTTTTTGACAATTTTGTCCAAAAAAAAAAAAAGCCCATGAAAAGCTACATGTATACAAATGTTTGATCATGTTAATTTCATACTATTAGTAAAATGGTGCTAAGGAAGCAAGCTGGTGTAGAACTACTTAGATATACACATATATTAAAGGTCACAAACGTGAAGAAGAAATATTACAGGATCCCACCTTTTCTCCCTGATGGGAAAACGAAGAAAAGAACCTAAAAAAACAAAGGATAAAGGCCCAACAAAAAAGGGACAGGACTGAGCATATAAAATCAAGATAATCAATGTTGATTTGACTCCAGCCGAGCGGCCAGTCCCACTATCTTTCTCCAACAGCACCACCAGGTTTGACGGGAACTTATCATGCTAGAATCAAGACTTAAGAGACCTTACTCCCCCTCCTCGCAAGAGAATGCACCACCTCATTTTAGAAATATATAAATAGTTATATATATGTATGTATGTATGTGGTGCTTTATATTTTCTTTAAATATAAATTTGAAATAAAAAGGAGTAGTGTAGAGATCGAGAGATGCAAAGTGGAAGAAAGGGACATGATGAAGAGATGAGTAATGAATAGGACAAACATAGATTCCCTACCAGCAGGAAAACCTTTTTGTATTTGACTTACTCATCAACCAGATGATCACCAAATTAAAACTAAAATCCAATCAGAAAAATATGTGTGGATTAACACTATCAGAGCTGGCTAAAAAAGCAAAGCAGAGAGAGAGAGAGAGAGTTTAGCTTTCTTATGAACTCTTGTATTGTATTGTATTGTGATCTGTATCTGTATCTCTATCTATCTATCACATTCAGGACTGCATAGATTCCTTTCTCTGCAGAAGTAAGGAAAAGGCTCCTTTGTATTTTCTTCACAGGTCCAGCTATTATCTCATCATATATACATTAGCTATTATACACTGCTGTATGGACCATCTTCTTCTTATTCTCTCCTCTACCAAAGATCTCTCTCTCTCTCTCACCCTACCATGTCGCATTCCATACAGACTTTTATTATAATAGTATATATTATATTTCTACCATTATGTTGTCACTTTTTTACTAATATTAGAACTTAGAAGGAATATTAATTATATAGATTTTTTTATTTTATACATACACGTATCTGCCTATTAGCCTACATGTAGCTAGGCATTCTCCTATGAGGTTCTAAAACGAGGTATTAATAAAATGATCAGGTCCTAATTTTTGGGTTCTATTTTTAAAAAAAAATCTAAAATAATATATTTATATTTTAATCGATTTTACGAATCCATCGATATATCTTTCTCTCAAAACAAAAATGAAATTTATCATGATTGAAACATCAAATGTTTTTAGTTTATATCCGACGGTCAAGAATTGACTTTTTTCATGTTGAAATTTGTTTTTATTTCGAACGAAAAAAAATATACTCTTAGATTCTTAAAACCGATCAAAATATAAATATATTTTTTTATAAAAAAAAAACTCTAAAAGTGATCCCAAAAGTTAGGCCCTTCATTTTGAGACCGATATAAGAGAATTACTCTACTCGACTCTACGTATATATATTTTATAAACAAAACGTATTCACTACTCCATCTAGTAGCGAGCTGGTATCATTCTTCTCATCACAAGCATAAGATAAAAAGATTCGATTCTCTCAGTCTCTTTTAAAGAGTCCATTGCATAATGTATGCGCTGAAAATGTGTGTGGAGGCAGGCTTCATGGGGATTTCAGGACCCCCATCCATCATTTTGAAACTAGAAAAAACAATTTATTCTCTGACTCATAAATAAAGCATATATGCTTAATGCCACATATGTACAAGAAAAACAAAAAGGTCCTCGTTTTGACTGTTTACAAATTATTTGAAGATGCGGTGAAATAAATTACACCTTCTAACATAAATTATACATCGCACGCTCGTATGTCTCATGATATCTCATTGTGTAATAACAATAAAATAACTTTTTTTATTATGTGAATACGATGAAATAACTATGTGATATGTGTATGCAATACCATAAAATATATAGGGCTACACGTTTAACGCTGCAGTCTATTTAAATTGCAATACGTGTAGTAGTAACTAATAAACATAATTATATTAAATAATTATTGTGAGTATCTCCAACTCCTAATTCTGATTTTTTAAAAGGGAGAAACAAAGAAATGTCTCAATTAAATTTCCCATGTAAAACTTGTATGGTCACGTCACCAACTTAACCGCCAGAGCCTACTATATATCTCCTCCAAGAAGAGGATGACGAAACCAGCAACCCTCAACCCTAAACAACCTCACTCAAAATATCCAGCCAACATATTACTATACTTTCTAGCATTTGCATCCAACAAACAACACTCATCTCATGTTTAGCATTCCTTACTTCATCTATTATTTTCCTGATTATTGATTTGACCGTCGGAGTATCTCTGGCATGAATTTCACCGATGTCCAAGGATCGCCAGCTTTTTCCCACTCCTGTTTTTTAGAAGTGTAAATGATTCATCTCATCACTTTGACTATATATTCAACGATTATAGAATCGGATATCTACCATCGTAGTAAAAAAGAATACATAATTGAGAAACAAAGAAAAGATATAGTTTTATAGGAATTGAGGATGAAAGCTGGCCGTCATAATCATTTCCATATTATTCGTTCTTATGTGTGTCTATATTTCTGCTACTTCAATGGAGCCGGAAAAATAAACCCATTAATTAGTAAATAGAGCAAAAAAAAAATTGACGAACAAAATGTGGAGGATCTAAAGTAAATGCATTTGCGATTGGAATCCAATCTTTGTCTCACTCTCACATTTTCAACATTGCACACACAGAAAATTGGTTTTAGAAGCACAATTAAGCGAAGTTTCCGAGAAAATGAAAATAAATAAATGAGAAAGTCTTTGGGGGTTGTGTTCACGGGGAGGTAGCTTCGGATCGATCAAAGTGGAGGAGTTGACCATTACATTTAGGGCAATCTTCGACTTGTTTTGGCACCATGAAGTACATGAAACAGCTCTTGCAACCAGCCACAACAAGCACATGATCGCCTCCATATCGCTCTCTTGATCTTGATGATGAAGGAGAAGGAGATGATTCAGATGATGATTCTTCACTGTCATATGAATTCTCTTCTTCATACTCCGAGTATAAATCTCTATTACTGCTGTGTTCTGTCATAATATTGTTTGTTCTAGGATCCTCTTTTGCTTTCATTCCATTGCTCCAGTTTATGTAGTATACCTCCCCTGTCTGCACCCAAACAGCAACAAAAATGAGATGTTTTATCATTTTCCCTTCAAAATATAAAAAAAAACCCCCATCGAGACTTTCCTTAAGTTTTTCTTGGGAAACAAACAGAAATGGATTCGATGAACAAAGTCATTCCCTTTTTTTTAGGGTTTTCTAGTTCTGCTAATCGTAATAGGGAGAGAGGCATTAATTGCACAAATAAGACATTGAAAGAAGAAAATCAAGAGGACATCCGATACAGGGCGAGATCTGGGCTGGGTCTCGCATTTATTGAAGCTAATTAATGATTTAATTCCAAAAGAAAAGAAGAGAAGAAAAAACAGACCTTTAAATCGAGGCATTGTTCCCAATGATAAGGGAGAGAGAGGTGGGAGTTAAGGTCCAATGTGGTTTCAGAGCTTTGTGGGTGATAAATTTCTGGTGCAGCAGAGGGAGGTGAGCTTGATGAAGATGAGGAAGAAGACGATCTGCGACTCTCCCCGGATATAACGACGCCGTTTCGATATGTATTACTTAGTGAAAAGTTCTGAAGCGACCTCCCCAGGGATTCAGTGATGGCTGCCATGTTTGGAGCTGTCATTTACTTATCAAAGATCAAAATCATAAACACATAGAAAGAGACAGAGAAGGGGAGAGAGAGACAGAAGGGGGTGGTGGATGTGAGGCTCTTGAAAATTTAAGGGAGAATATAACGAAAAATAATTGGGAGATTAGAGGAATGAGAGAAATCGGGTCTAACTCACGCGACGTCTGATCGTGCGTGGGAATCAACAACAAACTCTAAGTGGGTCCCAGAATAGTCAAGCACGCTCTGCATTTCATTTTGTCTCATGTTATTGTTTCCTAAGTTCTAACACGCGCTTTCTGTGGAGAGCGGGGTCGCGCGTGACTTCAAACCCCGGCTCCTCTCTCTGTGCGTGGGTGCTAAACAAAATGATTTTTTTTTATAATTATAAAATGGAACAAAAAAAAGGGATCTGGTAAAACGCGGTTGCCGAGAAGAATGCCCGGAGTTTCTTCCACGATTTCTTCGGTTTGGGGTCGAGAAACCGAAACCCGTCTGCCAGTTTCTTGCCCTGGGAGTCACTGACAGATGTAAGTCGCAGGATGTGCAGCCTTACGGTAGGGACCACCTGCCGCTTTAGAAGTGGTCGAATGCCTCTACGAGGGTTCGAACTCACAACCTCCACTTCCCCCGTTAAGAGTTTTGACAAGATGGGTACCGCTCAGCCATATGCCCTGGGGGCTTCTTCCACGGTTTCTTGGTTGGACGTTTGTAAACTTATATCCGATCATATTATACACATCATTTTCTACATCAATTTATATTCTATTAGAAATACTTTCAAGTTAGATTATATTAAAACAAAAATTATTTAAAAGTATAGTAATAAATATATTTCCCCGCACGCATTTATATATAAATAAATGTGTATGAGCAAGCTCAAGCCGACTGCTTCATACCAGCTATGTTTGACCTAGAATTCCAGCTTATAAGGGCAATTATAATGGGACAAAGTTAATGGGTCAACAAAGTTAATGTATTTTATTGATTTGGCTGTATTGAAAAATATATTTTGTTGATGTGCTTGTATTGAGATATGTATTTTGGTGATGTGGCTTGACTTTTTGTAATAAAGGTGGGACCCAACCTTGATTTTGATGTAAATTTGATGGAGATAGTATGAAGGACAAGAAAGTAATTGGATTGAATAATAGTTTTGTATTGGGAGATGTGTTTTGTTGATGTTGCAGTATTGAAATATGTGTTTTGCTGATTTAATTGTATTGAAAGTTGTGTTTTTATGAGATAAATGTGGGACCCAAAAATAAAATTGTTGGTCCATTAAATCTTTAACCATTTGTGATTGCCCTAATAATATCTGTAATGTGCGAAAAATATCCGGTACACTAATATACATAAAATTTTGAAATCTGCCTAAATTTAAAATCTCAAGGCAAAAGCACTCATGACTCATTCATATATATTTATTTTATTTTATACTTAACCGATACGAGGCTGTGATCACTTTATTAATTTCCAACACGAAAGTCACACCAATTTCTAATGACTCTCTTTTTTCTTCAATTTAATGCTGCCAATATATATAGTATATTCAATATAATTAAAACAAGTTGATGCATCTCAATTGAATGATAAGTTACTAAAGTGTTGACTTGTAATTATGCTATATCATTATATTAGTATAAATAAAACAAAAGAAAACAGAACTTATAAAGAATTTATTGACTCAGTGAGCTACTAATACAGTAATACATATATTTATGATTTATGGTTAGTATTTACTTGATGGAAGACCCTAACATGTTTAGCTAACCCATCAATAATAATTGAAGTTAATTAATGGAATTAAGTGCTGAGTTGAATTAACAAAAATATTCAAAGAAAGCTTATCAAATTAATGTCCTAATGCATATATTAACTCAACTATTATGATAAAGAGAAGTGATCAAATTAGTGAATTCACATGTGTTCTCGAATTATGAGTTCAAATTTCATCATTTTCAAAAAGGAAAAAAGAGAATAGTGGACAAGGTAGAAGATGACGAGCATGTGGAATTGCGATTATACTATACGCACATGCAATGATAATTGTATAATAGAGAGGAGATAATGTGTAATTTTGTTAAAAAATGGATGAAATAATGAATAATTGGTTTGAATAATAAAAAAAAATGATTGTATTGAAAAATATGTGTAATTTAAATTTTTATAAAATAAAAATATAATTCCCAAATAATTTTATTGGAAACATTATGTTGCCAAGCCACAGCTGCTGGGCTGGGCCTTGTTATTTATTGCAAGCTACTTGGATTTACCCAAAAGATCTTACCATTATCGATCGGATTTTTTCCGGTGTGGAATCTCTTCCTGCAACTTCTGACATTTCATTCTCTCTCTTCCTCTGCAACTAATATTCCTTCTTCTGTCTCTCTGGCCATGTATTGACTATTTCTTTATTAATAATTCGGAATGTCTTGTCTAATGTCTGTTTGTATTCCTAAAGCCCATAAGTAGTTTTAAATTATTACAAGAGCACTCGGGGCCTAGCCCAATAATGTGTCGACCAGCGGGGCCATTAGACTATATTGCTTTGAAATTTGTGGCGGATGAGTAATATTGGAACTCGTCATTTGTTAACAGCAACTCGAATGGTCTTCTCTCTAAATTTTTTAACACGATCTCATTTCTATTATAATAAAATATAATTTTTAATATAATTAAATTAACAAAACACATCTTTCATTATAATTTTTTTAAATTGCTAAGAGCAACTTCAATGGTCTCCTCTCTAAATTTTTTAGCGCGATCCCACTTCTATTGCAGCAAAACATGACTCTCAATACATTCAAATCAACAAAACACATCTTTCAATACAATTTTTTTTAATATTCATTCACAAACACTCTTAATATCAAACATCAACATCATTTTTCTCATACTTTTCTATCATATTTCACTTTTTCTACCATTTTACACTTTTTTCAATACAAATTTTTCAAATCACTCTTTCTGCATACTCCAAAATTTTCAACTTCATTTTCACATATCCCATTGGAGTTGCTCTAAGTTATGCCCGTACCATAGATCGAGGCTGAGTTGGTGGCCAATGAGATTTGCTTACCAAACTTGTGAAAGGGAGGAAAAAGCACCAGTCGGTCAGGAATGATGACCTATTGCAGGGGTCGATTTCTTCTTTTTTCCAGATGAACGGGAAGGGGAGCCTTTCTTCTAGTAGTGGGGAAGGGAAAGATTCCAGGTTGCATGAAGGGATCCCGTTCTCCACCAATTGATCAACCAAACCTCTTTCGTCACCCAACAACTTTCATTCCCTTTGAAGCATCCCCATTTTCGTGTTAGGCGAACCAAAATGATTCACTTGCATTTGACATCTATGATCTTTCACGACAATCATTACCTTCCGATCAAGAAGTCCAGTGACTATACCTGATGATGCTTGAAAGGCTCGAGCTCTGGTGGTCAGTGAGTGAAGTTTCAGATCTGAGCATAAAGTAAATTGAATAAATATGGGATAACGTCTACAATTTTTTTTTAAAATTATAATTCAGGTAAACATTATATTTTTTTGATGTGATTTTAATAGAAAGGGTAAATCAGAAAGAAAAAAAATACGGGGTGGCAGCAACCGAGGGTCATTTTCAAATTTCTACGATGGCTAAACGGCGTTGGAAGGATCATATAGTTTCAGCGATTCCCAGTCAGATTTTTATAAGTCTTATTCGTTTCTGGTAATATATCTCAAGTCTTTCGACGATCGGAAGCGTGAGAGCTTGTGAAATGTCGAGAAACGACGAACCGGTGTTCGGATTCCCCTACTTCGTCGGAGAGAATCCGTACCAGAGAGGATCAGTCCCTCCAAACGTTTTGTTTGGTGATCCGAAGGGAATACCGATCCAACAGACGATTTATCGGGACACCCCTGCCCCTATTAACTGTGTTCTGTGGTAGTACCGAAGTTACAACCGTCAGGTAAATTGATATCACGATTCCCTCGTCATGTGATACGGCTTCTTTTGAATGTTTGATTTTTTCTGTTTGTTCCTCAACGGATTTTTTCTTCAACCGAATGTTAGGTTTAATGCGCTGTTATTTGAATTATTTTCACTTCACGTTGAGGATTCCGTTTGACATGAATTTTTTGGATATGTTGTTTGTGGCATTCGAATATTCTTTTAAGCACTACACATCTGCTCCAGAATTTCACTTTTTGAGTTAGTGGGAAAATTTTCAAATGTTGGTTGGCATTCAGAGTTTTTTTTTTCCCTTCTCTCCCATAAACAAAAAAGTATAAAAATAAAGTAATCAATACACACAGTTTCCTCCAGAAGGCAAGGTTATCTTTTCATGCATTGGCAATAGGTCTGTTGATAGATGAGTTACATAGGAGAGAAGAAGAAAATTGTTTGTGCTGCTGAGTGAGTCACCTTGAGTTCCGTGGGAAAGAGACTAGAGAAAGGATTCTTAAGCCATACTGAACTCGTAAATTCTTATTAGGTGACAAATTAAGATTGAGTCTGCTGACAAATTAGCTTGTGGTTGATTAGTATACTTTTTGTAACCCGATGAACATTTACGTAATGACAAAGTATTCCATTGAGTATATCAACAATGTCCTAAACTTTGTACTCTGGAATTTTATCGAATCAGAAACTGTCTATACTGTTGTAGGACTTTATAATAGACTTACAGGCAGCATCATTATGCTGAAATTCTTAAATGGTCTCATGTGCAATGCTTATCAGGAACAGGCCGTATTTTAGATTTAGAGAAAAGCATCATTGCAGCCGAGGTTTTTTAATTTTAATTTTTTAAAAAAAATTGGCCTTTTGCCCTCCAATTTGTGGCAACAGATGATGCTTGTAAACTCTAGTCCATCTAAACCTGGGACAATATCTTTTCATGTTGTTTGTAGATGCCAATTAGTATATGCTCTGTTTCATGAAGGAAATTTTGACAATTTGTTGTCGTGATAAGATCCTCGTTCTCTAATGCATCACACAATTTGTGGTAGAGCATCGTGTAAAAGTGCTCTTAAAGTACTTATTGACATTTTTTCCCTTCCCTAATGATATTTTCAAGAAGCAGGTCAATGAAAAAGAAAACTGATAGGGTTTTTTTTGGTTTGGCTAATCAAGGAACTTGTAGATGTAGCTTAAACCCTTTTTTCTTCAATTGTTCAATGCTTGGGGAAGGGAAGGGAAGATCTAGTTCTCAGTTAAGTCCTATTAGCAATTGCTTTCTGAATGTCACTGAACTCAGCCTTCTAATACAACTTGTGGCAACTTACCATGCTTCCTATGCATTTCTATGAACCACAATGTATTTAGCCAACTTACCATGCTTGCATACATTGACATCAAATCACTATAGAGCTAACCTTTTAATAATACCGGTTGAAGAAAAATATGAACAAAAAATAGCTCACTGTGAAAAGTAGCAGATGCGACGTAAATCTTAATAACAAAGTGCTTGCTACTGAAAATATCATTTTTCACCATCGCATTTTTGGGTTTGGATGTTCAAACTAAGTTGTGTTAGCCAGCTTAGGGTTGAGCCTGGCTTCTTAAGGATTTAAGGTCATCGTATTGCACAAATGTGAGCAAGGTTGTCAAATCAAATCGGCTCCTATGAATCCATTGATCAAAATTTTGAATCGTGAATTGTAAGATTCACTTAATTTTTAATAATATATTATAAAGTATATGAATATTCATAGAAAAAATATTTATAATGATTTTTTCTTAATTTTTTCATTGATGGTTGCAGACTCGCAGTGTATAAGAGAGTATTTAATAAATTAATGTTAAGAAAATAATATTTAGCTTAAATGAGATTCAATATAAATTTGGATTTGAAGTCTTAAACTAAATAAGTTGAGTTCAAGACATAGATGCCCAAAAGAAAGCAAGCCCAACATCCTCAATACACAATAAAGGACACTGAAAGCTCTCTGAAATCATACGAATCGATTGAATTGTACCGATTTCAAGGATTCATTATAATTCACGATTTAAGCTATGATTCAAATCGTTTTCCATCAAAATCGGATTGTGAATTGCAAGATTCTAACAGCCATGAGTGTGAGCTCAACGTTAAGCTCAAAATTGGGTTCGATTAGAAGCTCGAGCTTGATTGGAAACAAGCTTCCACTAAAATGATATTTCATTTAACATTTTTAGTGAATCCTTTAAGAATGTAAACTCTGAAGTAGAAGATAAAATTTACCTGACTAATAATATTATACTATATCTTGAAGACTTGAAGTATATAAAAGCTCTCATACTTGCATGAATTTTATTGATTCTGAATTCTGTTGTATACAAAATGTGCTCTAATATCAAGTTTGGATTCTACAAGTATACAATGTAAATTGAACTCAGGTCTTGCTCATGACATACAGGTCAAGAGCAGATTAAAATCCCTACACTTCTACAGAGCCTATATGCATGACTTTTATGCTTTAGCGTTCGAAAAAAGTACCTTTCTTGGCATCTTCATAAAAGGATACCCGGAGACAGACGATGGAGCAATCCTTCAGAGCAACCCACGTAGAAGAGTGGGTCCAGCATGCGTAATAAGAGTCTGTCTTGTTAGCCAAGGAGACTGCCTGCAAAGCCACTCAAGGACATGTTTTATGCCTTATTTCTAAACAAGAATTATGTAAAAACATCTCTTTTTTCTTTGTTCCCAAGGGAGGCTGCAGGCAAGTCATCCTTGGCTATAAAACAAGACTCTTATCCTCATGTAGGACCTCTCTTCCTTACAAAGAACTCAATTTAAGACATGTCTCGTTTTCTATGTAGATGTTGAGATGCAATGCTAGTGTCTTCAGCCGTTGTATTTATAGCCAATGATAGTTTGATATTAGATTTGGATCCTTCAAGCATCAATTCATTTGCATGATTCCAATCCTCTCAGTTCCTTGTCGTGGAATATATTCCTGAGACTTCCATGACCCAACGTAAGCCGTCCATGTTCCCTGTGCGGCCTCTGTGAAGATAAGATATGAATTTTGGAAGTTCTAAAAATACGGTGGAGACTCACGTTTTGCTCTGCTATTGTTCAGTAAGCCGACTCTCTGATTCATAGAGGGTTATTCGGGAACTGCTTGTCCATGCCAATTTGTGTATACGTGTCTGTAATGTTTCTTTTTTTAATTGTAATATTTGGTTATCTTTTGTCTTCTTTCTACCTTGAAAAGAACTGGAAACTCGACTTTAAGCTGAACATGAGTAATATCTAGATCCTGTTCAGTTATGTTCTTATTTCGAATATTTTCTTCAGAACAAGAATGAAGAAACAAAATAAGAGGTTTTCCAAAAGTGTTTATGAGGGAGTTCTTGAAGGGGAAAAACTGAGGTTTAGATTGTTGCTTGAACGATAGTTGTGCACTTAATAAACTTCTCAATAATGCATGGTTCATATATACTTCATGCCATTGTATTTGTGTACTTATGCATCAGTAATTTATCATTTTCAACTGTACGTGTTGATTTTGTTCTTCTTTCCAGCTCGAAAATTAAATAATGGAAAGTTGACAAGAAGGTTCAGAACAAAAATATTTGAAGTGATATTTTAGAAAATTGAGGTTTCAAGGCCTTTTGCACTTTGAGTACCTTGAAGTGGTGTACCGTCTGACCTCCTCTCTCCTTTCTTCTATTCCTTCCCTCACTTTATCGGTAATATATTCCATATTCAAAATCGACCTATAACCGCATGTCCATGCACAACTAAGCCACAAGCCAATGTAAGTTGTCTGATGCTCATTGGGTGAACAGTGTGGGTTCCAGTTCCACTATCATGGGCAAACGACATTCTGTGATGGGTTAAGTTTTTTGTGTCTTTTTAAATTCCTTTATGAATTGCTGAGGTGTTGTGCTAGGAGGATTTCAACGCATGTAGCTAGAGTTAGTGATTTGTGAGAGTCAAAAATCATACGTAGCTTCTTCATCAATAAAGAAATTAAGAACAAAGTGGGCAACTCTGTGTCTGTCTGAACTTTTTTATCTTTTTTTTTCTTCTTTCTTTTCTTCCTATGCTTTAGTTCCATAGAATAAACGGAAAGTGAAGTATTCTGTGAATGCATTTACGTTTCGAGAAGCTTCATGCCAGTATGTTTAGGCCCACCTGATCATTCGGCATTTCGTGATTGATGATAAGTGTATGCTATATTGCTTTTAAAATCTAATATCATTCTTCTGCAATTATTTTGTTTGTTGATGCTTTGGCTTTCCTTCTTGTATTACTTAATTATTTTCCTCATAATATTGAATTAGCTTCGTAATTGTGAGAGCAGCCGGGGTTAATTACCCTGGACACATGAGATGGACTGTGACTGCTGTTTCAAGCTGTGTTTTTTCTTCTTCTTCAAGATAAGAGAGGTTGAAACCAGAAGTCCCGAACATGAATGTAGAAGAACTGACTGGTATTGCAAGTTTGGCTTTTGGTTTCTTAAAAGTGTCGTGTCGGTATAGATATGACATGGTCTGATTCTATTTACTGTTTCAGAGTTTAAAGTGCAGGAAATATATGTGATTCCTGAACCGACTTCTCTTAACAGTTAACAAGATGTAAGTGTTTTGATGAGAATAGTTCTTGTTACTAGTGAGAATAACTTTGAGATACGAAACATGTAACACTAGTGTTATTGCTCCACTAACTTTCTTAATTACAACTCAAGTTTACAAAGAATTAAATAGGACTTGATTGACTAGCCAGCTAAGAACAAACTCTCCTGCCTTATCAACAATACAACAGCTGAATTACCAACAAATAAATGAAGCCTATCCTAAGTCCTAAAGTGATCACGCGAGGGCTAACTACAGATTAAAGAGAGAGATGTTCTCTTTGCTGTTTTTGATGATCACACCCGTGTAGGATTGGCTTGAGACTATAGTTTTTGCTAAGTGATAAGCTTGTGTAGAACCTTTATTAATTTGTTGACCTCCCAATCATGATGTGAATGTACTCACTACCTTTTGATAAGAATAAACGACTGTATAAGCTCTAACCAATATGTTGTTGTGCTACCACTTGTGTTGAGCTAATCTTACTTGAACCGATTTCATTACTCAGGACATTCCTATCGATCAAGTAGTGAGGACTTCATCCTTATCTCTCCATGTCACCTTATGTCTCGCTTTGTCCTCTTTTGAACTATTGGAAGTGGCTAGCTTCAGTTCTTCATTTAATATACTCCCTGTAAATGCAGGGGTCTACTTGGATTACTCAGTCATGTGAGTCTCTTATAGCCTTATCAAATGTTGTCAATCTTGAGACCAGTTCTGAATGCTGGAATCCAATCCAAAAAATATAGAAGAGGTTGCTTTGCAACAAGTGCATGTGGTGAGTTGTCTCGTTCTCATCACTTCCCACATGAAGGGGTTTCTCTTAATTTATTTTTGGGTATGCATTATATTCTGTAGTTAGACGTGAATCCTAGGACTTCTGAGTTCATAGTTCTTACTGCATGTTGAAGTCGTTTTTTCTTTTAATTGTTGTTGGTCGTGGGTTTTTTAATCTCACAAGTTATAAACAAGAAAACCTTTTTCTTGATCATGGGTTTTCCAGCAAAATGTATGTATATATACCCTTCAAAGCCCATAAAATCCAAGGTATATTAGTTAAGAGATTACAAATGCGAATTATTATTGTGGTACCCGCCATAAACAAACAGATAGTGTATCCAAAATCTTATCTTGTGACATGACAATTATCCAGACAAGAGCTTAGATAGAGACTTGAGCTCTATCTTGAAAGATATTTGGTGCTATTAACTTTTGGAGTTTATTGGCCATCATGACCTTAATTAATGTTTCTTTTTATGTTTATTATGTTTACTTTATTAATTTCTAAAAATAATTGAATTTGCTGTTTCTTGTGTTCTTGTTATGTTTAGTTTGTTAATTTCTAAAAAAATTAATTATTTCCCAAGTACGAAATGGAAAGCATGCCATTGCAATTTCCAGATTCGTTTCTTTTCTAGTTCTTTTTTTTTTCTTCAAAAAGAGTCCACGTATGATTTATCCAGTCAGAAGACTTGGTTTAGGGTAATACTAGTTGTCCCTAATAAAAATATTCTTAATCATCTATAAATAATGGAGCATGCCACATGTATATGTTGACTCAGTAATTTTGAAATTTTAAAAAAAATACAAATTTTCTTATATATGTTACACCATTCTCTCTCATTCTCTCTCATAGAAGCACATGCATATTCAGATCATTGGAATCCGGTGGTCGATTCAACTTGAAAATGGTTGGATCCGGTGCGTTCACCACAAGAAGTTGAACGGTAACATCGATGCATCAACATGTTGTTGGAGTTGGCCGAATCTGCCACTTTTCTCTAGCAAATGTCACCATTTTTCATGTTCTTTTTTCGATGGTTTAAGTGACTTTTGATTGCGGGTTGCAGCTGATTTAGCTTATTCGAAACTTGGGAGTTCGATTCGAGGTGATGACAACATGAACAATGGCCAAATGACGATTCTTCGTTATTACAATGTTCGATCGGCGTGTTACATTATTTGAGCACTTTTTCTGGGCTAGAAAGACTTTTTTGTGATGGTTGTTTGAGCATTTTTCACAACTCAATGTCTTAGTAGGGAAATCAATCTAATAAAACACTGCCTAATGTTCAACACAATATAATAAGACTTTGAAAAATTAAAAAAAAATGAAATAAGACGTTGTGAACTAATTGAGCTGAGATGAAAGAAGAATGATTGATATAACCCAATTATGAGAGAGAATAGTTTAACCTAGAAGCAATGAGAGAGAAGCGGGAAGGAAAAACATTTGGGCGAAAATTAGATTTCTTTCTAATAAAACAAAAAAATTTGTTTTCCCAAAAATTCATGTGGCATGCTGACATCGATTATGTATGTTACGTACAAAAACTCTTAGGGACGATTAGCATTTCCGCTTGGTTTATTAGTTATTACGAGCAATCACAACAATGAAAAATTGTCACCCCATTAAGATCACATATTCCGTTTTATTTTTATTACACAAAAAAAGTCATATTTACACCTACATCAATAAACACGTCTTTCAATACAGTTACATTATCAAAACCCAAATTCTTATACATTTTCCTTTTAATTTTAGTCAAGCCAACAAATTTCTTCTTATTCATATTGTCCCTATTAAATTTACATTAAAATCAATATTGGGTCACACTCTTATTACAAAAAATCAAACCACATATTTATTCATATAAGAAAAACACGTTTTTCAATAAAATTATATTAAATACACTTTTGCTGACTCATCAAAATTATACCATTGCACTTGTGGTTTGGTATGGGCACCCTCATAATACAAGTTTAAACTAAAACCATTAGATCACGTTAGTGACACATGCTCTAAATGAGTTTTCACAATTAAAAATTATGATTTTATTTTGATCGAAATTATAACTCTAACGATATTTTTTTTATTTAAAATAAAAATCAAATGGATCTAAAATATATTTTTTAGGGTTTATTTAATTTTTGTTTAGCACATAAAATATATATAATGTGATTTGTAATCCCGATCAAAATATAATCATAATTTTTTTAAAAAAAATTTAATGAGTTAAAACCCATTTGCGACGGACCCATTTATGATTTTTATCCTACACAAAGTCACAAATAATATATCATTGGATTCCTAATTTCAATCAAATCATATTCGTAATTTTTTTTAAAAATAAAATAAAGTTTTTTACTGTGCTAAATTGCATTTAGAGCGGCATCTCTATTCCTAAACTTATCTCTCTTTTTTTTAATATTTTAGTACAGACGTGTAATAATTATTTAAAGCAGATACATGTCGTGCAGATATGTAAAACGTGGACGGTGAGGGGAAGCAGTTGTTTTCCAAAAATAGAAGATGCAGAGAGAGGTGTCAGATGACGGCATGGTACCTGGGGACCAAATTTGCCTTATTAATGATGATATATATTTTATTACAAAAAATAGTTATGATTATACAAATTAAAAAAAATAAATGTCAGTTAATTATTTATTTTGACTCCATTAAAGCATTGTCAACCACAGTGGCCAACCTTTAATGATCCATCAAATTTAAAAAATGAGTGTTATATTTATCTCATAAAAATACAATTATCAAACAATCAAATCAACATATATTTCAATATTGTTACATCAATAAAATATATTTCTCAATACAAAATCATTATCCAATCCAATAACTTTCTTTTCCTTCATATTATCCCTATCAAATTTACACCAAATCAAGACTGAGTCCCACTTTTATTACAAAAAGTCAAGCCACATCATCATCTACATCACCAAAATACATATCTCAATACAACTACATCAACAAAACACATTTTTCGATACAGCCATATCAGCAACTAATGACCCATTATCTTTTACACCATTGTGGATTTGTGCCACTAGTTAAGTGCATGGTTTACGCATAGTTTGATAGTACATTTATGGTCACCGAAAGATTTGGAAAAAATTATTTTCATCATCGAAAATTCAAAAGTTGCACTTTGATCACCCAATTTTGATATTTGTATCATAAAAATCATTCGGCCGGTTTTTTCAATTTTTGGACAGTCAGTGTGCCTATGTGGCACGTTGAACATTAACTACAATTATTTTTTAGTCTATTTGGCCTGACAGCTAGGATGACATGGAAAGTTGATGGAATAACATAATTAAATTCATATCAAATCAAAATAGCCCTGGTATGAACATCATTATACCAAAATGGTCATCATACACCCTAAACAACCCAAATGACAATTATAAAACAACATAGTAGTTGTCCAAAATGTAAGTGATAATAGATATTACACATCCAAAATAACTCAAAACAGCAGTCATAAAATAGTTAATTATTTTCTTCAAAATGGAGCCATAATTCAAAATGGAATAACATGGTCTCCTCACTTTTTCTTGGTAGCATTCACGGATTGTTGAGTGGTTGTAAGCATTGTAGTATATCTAGAGCTTGAGGTGGCACCTTGAAGTGTTGGCAGCATGTTTGGCATCATCCTTCTAGTAGGTTTGGTCCTCCCACCTGCTCCTCCAACACCAGAAGTCTAGGCTAATGAAGTTGTGTTATCAAACAAGCTCCCACCACCTATATCATTTGGTCTTCTAACAACAAGTAGCTTATCAACCTTTCCAAAACATTTTGGTCCACCTTCCAGTTGTTAACCCTTGAGAACCACCCCACAGAGCACCTCTCTTACCACTTCTCACAGAAGCTCTCCCCCTAGCAGAGGTCTCTCCATGCTCATAAGTGGGTGGCTGTTTTTGAGAAGATTTCAATTACATACACATATATATATTTATATATATTTGTCCAAATCAATACTGCAATGTAAATCAAATTATCATACCTGGCTCTTTGGTGGTTGCTTACAACCTCGTTTGTTATGTCCTTCGCCTCCACAGTTAGTACACTTAATCTTGGGGTACTTCCTTTTGAGTTTAGTCCTGCTAGTTGTCTCATCATGTTCCTTTCTTATTTTCTTTGTTGGTCTACCAATGACTACATTAATTGGTGGAGGAAGAATGACATCACCCTCACTAGGCAACCACAAGTTCACTCCATTTGTAGGCTGGATGGTGTGCTGATATATCCTCGGATAGGTGTCCTCTGTATAAGCTTCATGAACATATAATGTTGGATCCTTGTGAAGCAGACCAATTGTAGCAATAGCATGCGTGCATGGTATTCCAAACAAATCCCAAGCCCTACATGTGCATGCTCGTTCATCCACATTGACTACATATTGATATGGCCTCTTGGTAACCTGCCATAAACCAATTTAATGTTGAAAATCTATATAATTAGGAACAATAAAGCTTACAAATTTTTAGGGTGTACTTGGAACACAGAGTGCCTTGGATCACCCACCCAGTTTGATGTCCAAGACCTACTTTTGGTGAATTCCTTTTCTAGTCTGGAATGCACTTCTGGCACAAGTCTTCTACATTTCTTCTCCATTTGTATTCTTCTCGTAATATGCTTCTTCATTATATCCATCCTTAACTCTTCTAGCATTGTGATTATTGGCCTGTCCCTCATTGGCAGTATCTTAGCATTGAAACTCTCAGACATATTGTTAACAATCGAATCATTCTTCCTCATCACTGTCTTTCTCATAAAGCAGAATATCTTCATTATCTAACTCATACTGTTCATTAAAGTTTGGATCTTTAGCATCACTGTCTGTCTCAACAACTCCATTTATCTCATAACTTCCCTCAACACCTCCATGTATCTCATAACTGCTCTCTTCATCATTTTCACCAGTGCCTTCTCCATTATCTTAATCACTATGATCATAGTCATCATTTAGACCAGGTCCATCACTGTAATTGTAAGCATTCACATCTTTTATGCTTGCCATGTAGACATCTAGCATTTCATCGTTCTCATCAGCAAGCATATTATGCACATGTCCTATTGACTGAGGGACTGAGGGACATTATCAGGTGGAGGAGTCCGAGGTTCATTGATTAACTGAGATTGAAGTGTATGAGTTTCAAGTGGCAGAGGGTCAGATTCATGTGCCAGAGGTTCATGTGGCTCAGGGTCAGGTTCATGAGGTTTAGGATCAACTTACTGAGGCACTGGAACCTCATATTCCTCATCGGAGTCATCATTGTAGTCGATTTCAATCACTGCTTTGGCCTTTCTACTAGCTGCCTTAGTGTGGTACACCCTCTTCCTGGATAACCTTGGTGCAGGCCTTATATCTGTAGTAAAAGAGTATAAAAATGAACTTGAAACATTACACTACTGCTCAACTGAAGCCAGTTTATAAAGCCCTATATCAATTACATAGAAAATCATAAACCCTAAGTTCATAACTCACCCACGGTCTAGAAACACCAAAAATCACACTACAATGGGTTACGACATAGTACATTTGCAGGCTCAACACCATTTTACAAACGTATGGCCTAACCTAAGTTGCTTGACACCAAAGATCTGCCTTAAACCCATGAACAACAACCGTAAATCCCAACCAATATCGACCATGTACATAAAAAAATAACAACAATCATCCAACACAGAGGGAATAAAGAAATTCCTTAGAAAATAGTCGGGATAACAAGAGTCTTCAACGATCTTTTGATGGACGAGACCTTCTTTTGATGAAGAAGTGCCTGTGCCACGAAAACCCCAATGAAATAGCAAGTAAAACGGAGAAGAAGATGAAGCAGCTTTCTTGCAAAAACCAGAGGAGAAGATGAAGTTTCTATGTTTGCTCTGTGAGTCTTGAAGGCAGCCTTGGAGTATGCTCCTTTTTTTTGGGTTTTGGGACTTAATCCAGTGCAATATGAAGAATACGTCAATGCCCTTACCATACATTATGCCAACTCAAAGCAATTAAACGGAACACAAGCACGTTGACTGTCAAAAAATTGAAAAAACTGTCAGAATGATTCTTATGGTACAAAAATCAAAATTGGATGATTAAAGTGCAACTTTTAAACTTTTGATAATGAAAATAATTTTTCCCAAATCTTTCGATGATCATAAGTGTACTTTACCCGTATTTATACTTTGTAGACAATCTGATACTTCCCAAAACATTTACTAAGTTAATCTAATCACTCTTCTGCATATTTACTAAATTTATTTACTAATCTAAAACACATCCCAAACGAGAAGCAGATGGCACACAAGGTGCAATGCCAACTCAGCAGAAAAGCAAGAGATATTTTTGGAAAAATGGGCCCCATCTTCGCAGAAATATCACTCTCAGTCTCTCTCTCTCTCATTGTGCTGCCGAAAAAACAGATTTGTCACGTGCCCTATGCCTATTTTCTCTCCTTAATCTGAACGCACCACTTCGTTGTTTACTGTCTGTAAATCGGGGTCTCTGCTTTTCTTTTGGCTGTTCGGTCAGGAATTTTGAGTTTTTGTGTGTAGATTTTGTGTTTAGGTTGTTGAAAATGGAGCCTCCTGATTCGTTTAACAAAGAGAGTGTGCCGTGCGATTTCTGTAGCGAACGGGTTGCGGTTCTGTACTGCAGAGCTGACACGGCGAAGCTTTGTTTGTTCTGTGATCAGCACGTGCACTCGGCGAACTTGTTATCTCGGAAGCACGTACGTTCGCAGATCTGCGATAACTGTGGCGTGGAGCCAGTTTCCGTCCGTTGTGGGACGGATAATCTGGTTCTTTGCCAAGAATGCGATTGGGATGCACATGGTAGCTGTTCTGTCTCGGCATCGCATGTTCGAACTCCGATTGAAGGCTTCTCGGGATGCCTTTCGGCGCTGGACCTGGCGTTCTTGTGGGGAGTCGATCTTGAGGAGAAAAAATTAGATCAACCTCCTGGGTTTATTCATGATTGGAATCTTCAGACGCAGGATTTGGTCATGCCTGTGGAGTCTTACAAATCTAGTTGCGGCGGAGTTGGTTCTTCGGATTCAATGGTTCCAAATGAGAACTCGATGATATATGGCTCATTGAATGGGGGAGAGGCCTCTAGGGTGGCCAAGCGCCAGCAGAATCCGACTTGTGGGAAAAACAAGCGGTCGATATGTAAGCAGCTGTTAGAGCTGTTTAAGACGGAATTATTAGGGGGCAATCAAGGGGGAGGTGAGGACGGTGACGGTGACGGTGGCGGTGGCGGTGGTGGTGGGGGTGGAGGAGAAGAGAACTTGGTGCCGGAGACAACGAATGGGATCCCGTGGCAGGGGAATGGGGGAGCTATTGGTGAAGCAAATAGGGGTGATGGGGATGCGGCTGCAGCAGCTGCTACTCATGAATACTTGCAACGGCAGCAACAGCAAGAGCAGCTGCAGCGAGGGGAGTTTACCTCCTTGCTAATGCTGCCAACCCAAGAGGTGGATTTCAAAGAAAGGGATCGCCCTGTTGATGGGGGTATGCTATGGGATAATAATCCCCGTGGTCAGGGCACGCAGGTAAATTATTGAAAATCTCTGGCTTATGTATTTCTTCTCTGGCTTAAGGAAGGTGTTCCAGGATACAACATCTAGTTCTTTCTTGTCATTTTGGGACTTTAGGTGCTTGCTTAATGTTGCTTTGATCTATAACTGAAAAATGTAGTCCAGTGAAGTGTGAATGAGACTCTGGAATCACCTGTAAACTAGGAGAGTTTTGGGTTCGAATCTCGCTTTGCCATGTGTTGGATTTAATAAGAATTTTAGCTGAATTGTGCTGTTTTTATCTGGTCATTTGTTCTTTCTGCAGCTGCGAATGGAGTTGATTGCTACATTACAGTCTGAGTTTTATTGCCTTAAAAGAACTGCTGCATTTTGTTTTTGGATGTATGTGGAAGATTTTTCTTTTTAGGCAGTTCTTCTTTTCCTTTATTCGTTGTCTGGTGATGCTCTCCCTCTGATCGTTTGATATCCAGGTCTTGTGGTAGTTAAATCAAAGTTTTAAGTTGTTATTTTTTGCAGTTTCCTTTGTCTCTCAGCATGAACATTGCCCTTATTTTGGTATTTTCATAAAGTGATGGGGGAGTTGGCGATAAACTGGTTTTTTCACCTTTGTTTTCTATCAAAATTTTGACTTCAGCTTAAAGCTCGAGTAGTCAAGGGGATTCATTGTACTTTTTTGGTAGTAAGTTTCCAACACAAGTGCCATCATGCATTCATGCTTCAACATGTTATAGTTTGTTTGAAACACTTGACAAAATGAAATTATTTCCATTTATGGTAACTGGATCTTTCTAATAACTTGCAGATATGGGATTTCAGTTTAGGACGATTGAGGGGTCTTGAAGAATCTGACCAACTAGAAGATTTATATGGCACAAGTGATGACAGATTCACGATCAAGAACTTTGGTGAACTTGTGAAATCCACTATTAATGTGAGAACGTCCAGAAATTCGTTCCAGATGAATTACCATATGGACTATGATGAAGTGACATCCAACAATGTGAGTCTTTGCTGTTGTTATTTTTCATGTCATAATTAGTCTATATTTATAGCAACCCCTGAATATATATACTGTCAGGAAAATATTTCTTTATGACCACCTGCAGCTTTTTTTTCTTTTCTTTTTTATCTGTTGAGCATTTGGATTTTTTTTCCTTGTATTCAGCATGCATTAAATATTTTTCACCTTTTCAGCCTTGAAACTCTTTCCATATAAAACTTATGTCTTAAATTTTTTGATGTTTGACAGATGACAGTATATATACATCAAGACATAAGTATCCTCTTTATGTTTTGGTAAAGTTACTTATTGGAATACTAGAAAGTAATTTCCAAGGTACATGAAAGTGTGAAAGTGAAACAAAAAACATTTTAGTAATACAAATTACAAAGAAAACTATTAAATATTTATGAATTAGAGTTTATCTTTAGGCATAATTATATTCTGAGATTGATCTTGAATTCCCTTGACTTATTAGGAACCAAAATATGTTACAATTTTTGGAACCTACTGTGTTGGCTTATACATTCCTTGTTATATAGTTTTATGACATTTGAGCTGTAACTTGGCTTGATATCTTTATTAGGACAAAAACCACTGTTTGCATGATATTTTATTTTTCTGTAATTAATAGCATGTGAGAATCACTGAGAGCTAATTCTTGTTGATTTTAGTTGCATGTAACAGAATATATGTTGGCTATATTTGGAACATTTATCCTTTGTTATTATTAATTTTCTGGATTATCATTAATGGCATTAAATTGGAATATGATATATTACACATTGGAGCTGGTCCCTATTATACCTGTTTTGTCCCCTGGAAAACAGAATTTATGTTTTTGGTAACACTGTAATCAGAACACAATTTTTTGTTGCCTTATCATTTGTAGCCTCAATCTTGCACAGTCAAAAGTTTCTGCGCTATTAAAATGTTTGGAAATGGAAATTATGCATTACCATTCCCATTTGCGTTCACTTTAATTTTTATTTTATAACCTGGAAAACCAGAGAGAGGGGAAGGATCAAGCCCTTCATGGTGACATTATGGGGCATGCTGAGGAAAAGATGGGCATTTGAAACCGTCTAGTTATGTGGCTGTTGGTTCATGTGTGAATACTCTTTGTAAAACATGGGCCATTCAAAGTTATTATGTGCCATTTTTTTCTCCTGAGAAGCAAAGATCGTTTTTCTGTTGTGATATGGGAAAAGGATTTTATGTTTTCTTTCTTTTTCTTCATCAAACGTGTTCACATAATGGAAACATACAGAAGTAGAGAAAAATGTACTCATTGCACCAAGAGAGCTTCCTATCTGTATTTTTTTTGGTACAATCTGAACCGTCTTTTTGTTAGTTTTGGATCATCTCAACCAACTATTGGTTGCATTCTCTTTTTTAATTTAGGGTAGCTCCTAGAGCTTTATCCTTGTATTAGGGGCCTGCCGAGTACCAACTTGTTTCACTTGAAAATGCAGAATATTTTGAATAATCCTACAGCTAGCCAAGGGCCAGCAACTTCTGAGAGCAATAATCTACCTATCGCAAAGCCATCGCCATTTGGTAAATCAAGAGGCTCTGGTAACTCGAAAGATATCCTGATTATGGAACAGTCGCTTCTTGTTGGAAGTGATTCCATAGAAGCAGCAGCTGTCGCCAGTAAAGCCGATATGGAGCTCCTGGCACAGAATAGAGGCAATGCCATGCAACGTTACAAGGAGAAGAAAAAGAACCGAAGGTGAGTCTTCCTCTTCAACCCCGTTGTAAATGTTCCATGTTGACATCAAATATTCTGAATTTTGTATTTGATTTTGCATAGATATGATAAGCACATTCGGTATGAGTCGAGGAAAGCAAGAGCTGACACTAGAAAGCGAGTAAAAGGTCGATTTGTGAAGGCTAGTGAAGCTCCTGATGGTTAAATCCATGCTTAGACTTGGACTTTGTCTTTGCTGTAAATATTTCTTAAACGTGCTCACAGGAAATGTAGATTTTTTTTTATTTATTTAAATTTAGCAGTGCTTTTACTCTCTCATCATTCAATACCATTGCTCGGCTTTTCGACTTTTGCCCATTCTGGTTTCGGCTAGTTACTAGATTTTTGGAGAAACATAAAATAAGAATGAAAATGAAATGGACCTCCAGAGACTAGAGATGTCAATGGCGTATAGCTAGAAGTAGAAAACTAACCATAAAACACAACTCGGGCTCTTAACTACATGTATGGTTCTACAAGAGATGTCAATGTTCAAACGCTCAAACCTCCACTAATTGGTAGGTTGGCCATAAAAAGGAGTTCGTGTGGGGGTAGTTAGATATATATACATATACTCTATGGTCCGGATGGAAAACTTTTGTCGAAGAAGAAGAAGAACACGAGCTCTTTTGGATCAACCTTCTTCATTTTTATCATGAAAGCAAAAAGGGCGATTCTAGTGCTTACTGGCTCAGTCAATTCACTCCTATTCAGATGAAACAGTGTAGACTATAGATGTTCATAAATATAAAATCCAAACATATATACAAGAGTAGTTGTATTGTATTGTTGTTGTCCCACGCCCACTCACAGGAAACAGACAGAAGACAACCCAACTCTTGCTTGGGCAGATGCAGAGAGAGTTGAACTAGATATGATGAGTCAAAACCAATAAATATTGGACCCCCCAGACAAAGGCTGAGGGATTTAAGTAGTACATCAAAAGAAGAGTTCCACATGCCAACAATTAGACTTAATTACTTTTTATTGGCAATGATTGATAGGTCTAATTTCCTCAAAAGTCAACAATGTACTTACAAAAATTTTCTGTTAAATTTTAAATGATTTGGTTTGTCAAAGACGCGTTGTCCTTCTTTGATTTTGGGTGATTGGTTAGCTATGTATTTTTTTTAGGGCTAATCTCCCAGTTAGATTCTCACTTCAACTAATACTCTTAGGATCACACGCTAGACTTTATTATCCTTTGTCATATGATAAATTTTGGTGGGTGTGAGTCCGAGGACTTGCGAGAATTTTCAATTCACGAATTTATATAGTATCTTTTCAGTTTTAAAAAAATTTGATTTCAACTTTTTTTGGAAAGAGCAGTTGTATAGTTGACTTTATTTTGTATATTGGAAAAAAAATAGATCTTTGAAATTGGGTCTCTCAACACCGAATCTGAATTATATCTATAATCAATATCTTTTAGAAAATCAAAGCTAGATGAAGGGCACTTTATATAAACTTAAGATAAATCATATCTGCCACACCACTAGATGTATATATTATTCCCTTAAGAGTATCATTGTTCTTTAGTCTTGTCCATTACCAGATTCGTAATTGGCATGGCACATTAACGAAAAAATGCACCAACAAACAAAGAAACAGGACATACAATTTAAACCTATCTTTAGGGAACATTGAAACTAAAAAATGGACAAGACGAAGTCAAGAGATTCCTGTGAGAGGTACACTATCTGTTTATCCCACATCGGCTGGTGATGAGTTATCGTACTGGTATATAAGTGTGGGTTAGCTCTTATTTTATTAGACATTTAGCATGTTAATAAGTTGGGTTTTATGCACCACCAATTAAAAAATCTAATAGGAGGTGAGCTAATACACACTTATATATCAGCAAAACAACTCATCATCCGTCATGAATAGTTGCTCATTTGGTAGATTTGCATGGTTTGTCCCACTTTAAAAAACAATTTTTTTTTTGTTGCATTACAGATTGGCATTTTATAAATTTTGAATGACAAAAGAGGGGGAAAGAAAGGTAAACTGTCGACTATGAAAAATATTAATTAAACATAGTGACAAAAAAACTAACAAAGCAAGCAGTTGCAGTCCTTTTTTATAAAGCTCTCTTGATCGTTTATTCCTTGCTTCACATTGCTTTAAACTTGAAAGAAACGAAAAGGAATCTCTCTCACTCTGTCTCTTCTCCCTCAAACCAACTTTCGTTTATGGAAATCTCAAGATCGCTCTTTCATTTTTTTCTTCTTGTTCTTCTTCTTACATCTTCAACACCAACAAATTCGAACGTAGAAGGTAAAGTAGTAAACAACTCACACGTAGAGTTTCCTTTGTGGGTTTTATCTAATTTTTCTTTTTATTAGAATTTGATATTATATTTTTTTACTCGACAGGGGATGCTCTGTTTTCTTTGAGAAGAGCAGTGAAAGACCCACATAATCTTCTACAGAGCTGGGATCCAACTTTGGTGGATCCTTGTACTTGGTTTCATGTCACTTGTGACAGTGATAATCGAGTCACACGATTGTAATCATCATTTTTTTCCCCTTCCATTCCCTTCAATTTACTTTTGTTCTTTTTTAGAACTTGTATGCATTATTTACAAGTGTTAATGTTGTGTGTGCAGAGATCTAGGAAATGCTAAGCTGTCTGGAAATCTAGTGCCTGAATTGGGGATGCTTGAACGGCTTCAATATTTGTAAGAAGTTCACTTTCACCGTTGATTATGTTCAATAAATTTGTATTAATGTTAGTTCTGCAATAATTTTCAGCCATTATGATCATTGATCAGTGATTACCTACCCTACCTAACTATGTCCATCATATTCTGCTCTAGTGGACCCAGATGGATTTTTTTAGTATTAAATTCCATGAGTCGACAATACATGAAGCAATTTAATGAAAAAGTAATTTGTGTTGGATCTTATTAACAGAGAACTGTACATGAACGAACTGGTTGGTCCAATTCCAGAGGAATTTGGAGGACTGAAGAGCCTGGTAAGCTTGGATTTATATCACAATAACATCTCTGGGAGCATACCTTCTTCACTCTCCAAGCTTTCCAACCTCAAATTCCTGTAAGCATCGCCTTCTGTAACTACTACTCTTAGCTTTTCTTTCACCCTGTGAAAATGACCAAATATATTATATGACCCTGGCTCTGAAAGAGTACAGGGTCAAATTTAGGCCAAGCCCAATATTTAATTTGCCGATCTCTCTTTGCTACTAACTTACTAAGCCCAAGAAGATCAAGCTAGGCTCAATGGGGCTTATGCACTATTTGGGCCAATTGGACCAAGGAGGTTGTCAGGCCCATGATCATGTATAAATGAGGCAGGGTGTTTATATTTTGGGTGTTCTGTTTTAGTTGTTCTTGAGTCTCTCGTTTGGACACTCACTAAAGATAATTTGCAGGAGATTGAATGGTAACAGGCTGAGTGGAAGGATACCAAGAGAACTCACCAAACTTGGAAACCTAAAGATCATGTAAGCGATGGTTTTATATGCCTAAACAATCCCTGCAATCAGTTTCTGATGATACTTTGATGTTTCTGCAGTGATTTGTCAGACAATGATTTTTGTGGTACCATTCCTACCTCAGGAACCTTCTCCAAGTTCTCACAAGAAAGGTACAAATTGGTCCAACTTCTTCATTGTTTCTATTCTTCATGTTCGAATCTAGTCTCGTGAGGATTTGGTTAGTCAGTTGTTGATTGCTGTTTGTCTGGATACAGTTTCAGTAACAATTCAAAGCTTGAAGGACCAGAGCTTTTGGGTTTTGTGAGATATGATGTAGGAGGGAACTGTAAATGATGTCGATGCCCCCTCTGTAATATATATATATATAATAATATAATAATGATAATAAATCACATATATGTTGCTCTGCTTCTTGCAGAACTAATGATATGTGTTCTCCAGATTAGCTTATGAAAAGAATATCACTAAATCATCCATATTATCTCATTAACATCGTATTTCTTTTTGTAAAATTTACAATGAAATATGATATTTCATTTTAAATTTTCCTAAAGTAAAAGAAGAAATTTAAATAAGTGGAACTCCACAACTAAATCCGAGGGCAAAATACAAAAGTCCTCGGAAAGATTGAACACCTGGGCTTTATTTGATGAACTTATGACCAAGTGATCAACAACAATATATAAAACGTGGATAACTATATGATAAATGATAAGAAGCGAAGGGGGTAAGGTTTGATTTACAATTTGCAGCTTCTTTGAACTGATGAAAGACCTTGCCGGCACAGCTTTCCATTGCCAAAACAAGAACCAAAAATACCTCTATTTGAGCAAACTCAACCTGCACCAGTACACACTGAGGAATATATGAGAGATGATAAAATGAAAGAGTTAACAAATTACTAGCTATGGAAAGTGGAAACGAATATCAATGACAAGGAGAATACATGGCAAACTTCATATATCTTTAGCTTCACAAGTGCAAGTGCATGAAAAAGAATGGTTACAAAAATTAATTACTGATAAGTAATTAAGTATAACCTCAAAACAGAACCTCCAGTAGTATGAAAATAACAAGGAGAATTCCAGAAGAAACTACTGATTGTATTGATGATAGCAAAATAGAGATTACAAGGAAAATTGAATGAGAAAATTCCCCTGGCTTTCGAGGAGCACAGGAACCTCCCACTCTCTCTTTTTTGCTTTTTTTCTGAATGATTCCCTCCTGACCACTACGCCTCCTAAAAACAGAAAACACTAAACACGATCTACTAATAAGAACACTACAGGTGGACTAATGAGCTACCAACACATCACACCTTAGCTTTGCCCTTCCTGCTATACTGCTTAGTGAGAGGTGGCTTAACAATTACACAGCATCTCAAAGCCGATATCCCATTGACAGGTTACCTCCCAAAGGCAAGGGATGCATGGTTAACAAATTGCTGCTAGTTACAAAAGGAAAGGATGAATATACCGAAATAACTTCATTATTCTATCTAAGTAAATAACTATGATGGCTTGCTATGACAATTTACTAATTGGATCTCTCTAAGAATACAGTATTGACCCCCTCTAAGACGTTACATAAAAAGGTCCCAATAATTTAATAACACAGTCCATATATTTTTGTAATTCTCCTCTCCTTCACATTTCAGATTTTTGGAGAACTACGGCTGAAAAAGAAACCCAGGCAAAGATAAAATTAAGATAATTTAATAACACAATAAAACAGAAGCTGACCTTGACCATAAAAATATATGCGTCTGTGGCGGGTGACCAATTAAATGGATAAAAAGACTACGAGGCTCCAGAATTACGTCCACTTTGAACAGTTTGACTAACAATCTTTATGCCATCAGATGGTATCTGGTCTAAAGATAAGGATATAGGTGTTAGAGGTGGTGAGGCAATTTCTTCAGCCATATCTGTAGTCTGCAAGAGCTCAACTGATTTGGGCACCTGCATTGTTGTCTCCATAGGACTGCTTGACGGTATGGAGAAACTGCAAGTTATGGCCTGAGAAGGGGTTGGCAGTGGAGATGCTGCATTTAATTTATTTGTCCGGGGAAGAACTTGACCTTTGGACATCAAGGGAGCTGAATGACCAACCAATCCTACCGGTCTTGAAGACTTTGATGTTGGGATGGAAGGGGGCCTCGGCAGCTCATGAAGCTCACTAATTTTAGGTGATGAGATAAAAGTACGGGAAGCACTCAGAGATACTTTTGGGAATACTGATGGTTTTTGAGGCACTGACTTACGCAATAGAGGCCCAGAAAACAGCTGAGGATGCTCCACCGTCACAGGCTTAGGCCCTGGTTTACGCATAAGAGGACCAGAAAAAGCCTGTCTTTTGATTTTTTTGGAATTAGAAGAATCAAGCTGGGAAATTATGAGTCCATCAGTCAAAGCAGGACGCAGTTGACCAGAGAGAGTATTGCTGTTGCTTTCTCTGAGAACTGGCTCCGAACGTTTCACAGTGAATTGTGAAGATTTCTTGTTACCCAGCATTTCTTCATATTTCTTTGGTACAAGGGGTGATGAATGCCACAAATTGTTTGAGCGGCCGCTCAAACTTGATTCAAATGTACGATGAATTGCGTTACCTTTTCCTGTAGAATATGAACTTTCTGTATTAACTGGGGTGGGTAGTACATACGTGTTGAACTTGTGCGTTGACGATGGCCGCGTTTGCTTCATCTTTTCAGATGGATTGGACTTATTTTCAAAAAACAGTGGTGCTGATAGGCTGCCTGGCCCGAATTCCCCCCTATAAGAAAAGGAACGCCTGTATCTTTTGTTCAGATTGTCCTACAGATTCAACAGAAGAAAAGTGTAAATTGCTTGCCCTGCTTCATCTCAAAGGCTAATTTTTTTTAATTTAAAGTATGAGGGGAAAAACAGCAAATATGCCGACTAAAGCAGAAACAAGTTTTGCCAAGCAAACACATGTTTTCTTCTTTCCCTTAGATTAGCCAAAAAAAAAAGGCACAAAATAATTAGTCCTTTTTGGCAAAACATAGAATTATTCAATAAGCCAGTCCATCCCAACAAGATAACTTTGGATGATTCAGAAAAATACTAGCAATACATATTAGAATGCTGCTAAATGATCACATTATCATTGATTAATGTATGTTTGATTTTCCACACAAAAAAAAAGTTGTCATTGGATCAAGTTCACAAGGACCGTTAAGAAATATAGGAGAGCACATATTTTGAAAGTCATCAAAATATATCAAGTAACAGTCTTTATGTGTCCATTAACAGGCAATGTGTGCCATTGCACTGATCTCAACATGCTCGTTTGGCATAGATGTGCACTAATATTGAGCAGGTTAAGGTTTGACCATCATGAAGGGAGAAATGTATAACCAGAGTAGGTTCATTACCTTCGAAGTTTCTAATCTTGCAACATGGGGAATTGTAATGACTTCCTGATCCACCTGCAGAAATTGATTTAATAGTTAAATCAAAATGAAAGCAAATACACCAAATTGCCACGTCTCAGATTCAAAAGGTAAAAGACAATTTCATTGTCATCTGCAGTAGCATAAA
The DNA here is from genome assembly GCA_963580455.1 of Euonymus europaeus. Taxonomy (NCBI): domain Eukaryota; kingdom Viridiplantae; phylum Streptophyta; class Magnoliopsida; order Celastrales; family Celastraceae; genus Euonymus; species Euonymus europaeus. The sequence goes on from OY756964.1 coordinate 5,087,173, forward strand.
ACAGCTCCAGAAGAGGTTTCTAACTGAAGTGATAATGATTCTGGATTGTTCAACAGCAAAAAGCTTTTGCTATTCTTCTAGAGCTTTAGGCGAGCTCACAAACTTTTGAAAGTAATCCTTCATCTAGTGCGAAATAAAATCTATGTGGCTGACAGCAGATGGTATTACGAAGACATCAATAAACTTTTACCACTTTGAATTCTTTCACGTCATGCCTTATCTTTTATATATGCACAGAAGGTTTTTGTTCAAAAATAGCAATAAACATATAAAAGAGTTTGCCTTTTAATTAATTTTCTTCAACACAGCAACACAATGGTGTGTCAACAACTAGAAGGCGAAAGATCCTCACCTCCATTGAGTTTCTAGACGTAGAAACATCATCTTGCTGATTGTCATGTTGTGAATAGTCAAAGCTCAACTCCCCATCAATTGTATCATCCTCATCATCATCCTCTACATCATAACCTTCATCTCCATCATCATCTTCAAGCCCACTGAAGTGGTAATCAATATGTTGTTGTTCAGAGACTGATTTCACATGTGGCTCGACAATTTCAAGAGACTTTAGAGATTTCTTGAAGAAGCACAGCTGCTTCCAATAAGAAAGAAAGCATATGAAAAATTAGCAAGAGAAAAGCATTGGAATGCCTGTAATAAGATGAGTTAGAAGATAGGCAAGGAGGGAAAGAAAACCTGAGCGGCATGGTGCCTAGCTGCCTGTGTAAGAAGACTTCTGGATTGACCTTGCTTAAGAGATTTCAAACGAAAGACAAAGAGAGTTGCCTCCTCATCATATTCTTCGTGAGCTGCTTGTAGCTGCTGTGCAGAAATACTCTCACCCCTTCCGCCTTTTGATCTCCCCTTTTCTCGGTATGTAGCTATCATGTGCTCATATACATCTCTGCCAATAAAGTACAAAACATGGGAGAAATTCATCTCAAGAGATCAGCCACGCGTATATTGACAAGTGTGTTCAAAATTTAAGGTGTGCCCAGCTGGAAATTACGTGTGCATCTGTGTATGTGTTTGTAAAAGAAAATTGCAAACCTTTTCTCATCACATTGTCGTTTCATCTCCTGTATCAAGATAAAAGAACAATCATTGATGATTGAGCATTAATCCCAGTAAAAAGTAGGACTGCTCATGTGCAAACAGAATACACCAATGCAATAATATGTGGCAAAGTCAGTAACAATTACACTGTCAAATTTTGCTGATGACACTTAAGCATTGGCTAAGGATTCCCATCTTTTAGACAAGGAAATAATGATTGATAACTGATAAGCCAAAGGTTTTGGACGTGAGAAACTGCCAAAGGAGCAAGAGATAAGAGAGCTGAAAGTCCATCAAGCCCTAACTGGTAACTACTAATTCTAATCTGAATTATCATCTCCTAGCACTTAATGGAAATCAAGAAAATGTTTTAAAAAGGTAGTTTTTCTCTCATCTCTAAACTGGTTCATCTTGATAAAATGTGCAATAGTTATCTCAGCAAACAATTACTCTCTTCTTTTCTAATTCTATCAAGTTGAACTACAATGCTATCACCACAAGTACAAACTACAAAGACCAGGAAAAAGACATTGATGCAAAATGCAAGATGAAAAATCCATGTTGGGGGGGGAGGTTGAGAATAGTGGCTGCAATAATTACTAGTTCGTATATGCTAAAAGGAAGAACTATGGCCAAGCTCAGGTAGACAAACCTCTACCGTTTGAAGTTCATTGAGAAGGGACTCCGATGGAACTGTGATTGTTTGGAATATATGACAACGCTGCAGAATGTAAATTGCAATTCAGTAGAAAGAGCGAAAGATAATCTATTCGTGATGGATGCTAGTAATATTTATAAGAACTCACATAGTTATCAACAAGTTTCTGTAATTCAAACTGCACTTTTCCCAGCATAAGCAAAACTTTACCTGCAAGGAAGAAAAAAAATGCATATACATCTATGTATATATAAATATAAGCATCCTGAACTCCACTTTTTCAGAAAAAAAATTACACATAGCAAGAGACACATTCTCAATAAACCAAGTGATCAACAACCATTCTTCGAGAATTGGCTAGAGAAATTCGCAAGCAGAAAATCTTTGCGATAGAAAGCTAGCTTCTAGCTTATCACGCCATTATAAATAAATTGCTTGAATTACTTATGCGACTAAGGAAAAAAAAGGTTGACGCAATCAACGTTATATTCACTTACCACATAAAAATTAAGAAAATAGAAGTTTATATTCACTTACCACTCTCTTCATCATCATTTAATGCAGTTTTCTCAAGAAGGCAAGCACCCATTTCCCGCAATGACTCCGAAAATTCTGAAGATAAATGAAAGTACGTTAGAGAAGTTTCTTAAAATGAGAACACAAAAAGATAATCGAACTGAAAATTTCCTCAGTAAATCAGAGAGTCCGATAATTACATTACAGGTGTAAAATAAATGAATCTTTGCTGTGAGTGACAACAACGGAAAAATGAGCCCCATGCCCAGTTAAGAAGTGTTCAAAACCAGGAAAATAACAATAACTCAAAAAAAAAGGAAGAATAAGTACCATAAGCACTATTAGCTGTTGCTGCAGCAGCAGAAAGTAATCTATCGTAGCAATCTCTCATGTCCTCCATGTCCTGCATGTGCAATACCAAATGCACAAACATAAGCGACTATTGTTAAGATTGCCTATTATAGTGAAACACAAGCTTTGGGCTTTATGTTTGCCCATAAAAAACTATTAAGTTGGTGCACTTTCAACTAACTCTTCGCAAGGACAGTAACTTTACCTCCCCAAAACTCCAGCACTACCTGAAGAGGCAATGGAATAATTTTAATCGTTTATGTTTCTCACAGCATTATAGATTTGATCCGTAAATAAACAAAGCAGGCCTGAATTCGGTGATATATACACGATTTGATCCAATATTAGCAATAAATTATGTGAAAAGCCTGCGCTATGAACAATTTTCGAGAATTTCACTGTCATCAACTCTGAAAATTGATGGCTACTATGGAAATAACCAACAAAAAAAACTGCAATCGGCTCACTGTAAAACCCTAACAATCACTGGGGATATGAGCTGGGAACAAGAAGAATTTCCTGATTAGGAGCCAATTACCAGTAATACTTGATTTTTCGGTTTCAATCCATTTTTCAGCAAGCAAACAGAGAGAGAAAGATGAGAATCGATATGCGTACCCGAGAAGCCTGAGCTAGCTGGTCCAATTGACCCAGAGTGCGGAGATCCCTACGGTCCTTGGAAGAGTCTGCGAGCGGACCCTGCCCGTGAAGTGCAAATCCTCGTAGCTTTCTAAGAGAAGTCTTCATTTTCTCCTTTTCCTTGTAGAGAAAACTGAAATTCCTCTCCGTTTATGATGTCTCTGTGAATTCAATTTGATTGACAGAACTAGAAGAAGAAGAAGCAAGAAAGAAACTATAAACGGGAAATGAATCATGAATGGTCCACTAATAAATAAATAATAACTAATTAATTTAACCCTCTAATTACATTTTTCTCCAGTTAAACACCGATTAGACAAAAATTGAATACATACCTTGGATTATCACTCATCTTTCCATTGCTATAATGATGGTCAATTCATTGAAACACATGAATACGTATAATTTGTAAATGATTACATGTATACCCCAATAAATAAAAAGAAGAAGAATAGAAAATGATCCATTGATGTTGAGTTGTTGACTATTAATTGAATATATACATTTGTTTCCTTCTCGCTTTTGGAATGTTTTTTTTTTATGGGTTATAAGTCTTTCAATCAAGTCGTCAAACTTCCAAGGTGAGGTTAAGATTGATTGATCATTTTTTTATTTTGATCATAAGTCGGTAATTGAAAAGTTTGATTTGTTTGAATATAATAATTTGATTAATATTTAGTTATTCATTTATTATATTAAAACAAATCGAAATATTAGATTATCGAACTGTGATATTTAAACATTATTAAAATAAAAATGATAATCTTTTAAAAGTTCACTTAACCCTTCAAAGGTGTATTTAAAAAAAAGCAACAGTAATATCTCCACCTAAACAACACGCTTAAATCAAACAAGAAGGTCAAGTGGAAAAACTAGACTTCAGACTTTCTCTGGTCAATAAAACGTGTTTTGAGGAGCTCACGCCATTGACGACGATCCTTTTCACTCTCAATTTTTCTCTAAACAAATGTATTGTTTTCTGCAGCTTGTTCACAATTCACATAGAACGAGCGGACAAGAAGAAGCCCGATGAAAGGTTAATCTCGCTTGTTGGGTTGATTTTACCTTAATTTTTTATATTATATTTGTGCGTTTTAATTACCATTCACAATGTACAAAGGAACCATTCCGTTACAGGCTACTACCAATGCAAACACAAACACCGTAACTCAGTTAGAGAATCAAATGATATGTAATTTCAAATCCCGAGTTCGAGCTTCTATCCTTCCCTAATTCCAAAAATAACACTACTGATGCAAACACCATCTTACCCATGAGTAGTTCATTCGGGCCATGAATTCATTCTCAAAGCAAAACTATATATTAACCACAAAAACAATTTTGGAAAGAGCAGCAACAGCTCTTCTCCGAAAGGAGAAATAGAACAGTAGTCCAAATCAAAACGTGAATTTTGGCTTCCAACTGCAGTAGTGTTATTCCTTACGTAACTCCACAAATTAATTACTTCGAGTAATTTGATGACCAATTCCTCCACAAAAGTGTTGGCAAAGGTGGGGAAATGTACAATGACTCCATTTCCTGAAAAGAAAGGAATAAAAAGTTGGGTTGGGGTTGGGGAGAGACGAGAAGGAATAAAAAGTTGGGTTGGGGTTGGGGAGAGACGAGATTATTACCCAAGTTGGAACCCTAAACTTACAGCAAAGTCTAGCATAAACTGTAGAGCTTATATGTGACGGGAGATCAACTCAAAGGAATGCAAGAGATCAGCCGCATGGAACCAACCTGGATTCAAAAGGTAGCTAGGACAGTCAAGTGTGTTTTAGGCAGTTGCAGCCATTGGGACAGATCTGTAGCAAGCTCTCTTGGCTGCACGGACTATATCATCAACCTGCAAAACCCAAAATCCATAGAGTATTTATATGAACTTAATTTGCAATTCGACGATCTGAAGCCCCTACTAATAGAAAGGATTGCAATGGACCAAACCCAAATAACACAGCTCCCAGAATGCTTATGTGATATGGCTATTGTACAGTACCCAAGAACCCCAATTACTACCCGCAACAAGGGAAAAAGGGAAGGAAAGAAATGAAGAAAAAAAAATTCCCAGCAGAGAACCGGGAGGGATTAAAAAGAAAAAGACTGCAAAATGGAAGTGCCTTGATCTGCAGCAGCTTGTAACAGTATTCTACCAATAAGAAAGAGTCAGACCTGGGGGACTGCCATTCTCTCAAGATTGGCAGCGTATGGCATGCAAACATCAGCTCCAGAGATTCTTTCAACTGGGGCATCAAGATAACCAAAGCTGTCCTCAACTACAGATGTGCTGTTAAGAATAAGAAACAGAATAAGTACGCACAGAGCCCTGATTATTCAGCAAAAGTGAAAATATTTAAAAGAAAAATAAAAACCAGATTTCAGCACCAACACCATGCTGAGGAAATCCTTCTTCAACTGTCACCAGTCTACTGGTTTTCCTGACAGAAGAATTGATTGTGGCCCTATCCAGTGGCCTAATGGAACGTAAATTTATAACCTGCATTAATTAGATCAGTTACTCTTCCTCCAATCAGAAACACCAATTTATGATTACTTTGCGTTCCATCTAGCATCAATTTACCTCAGCACTAATTCCCTCTTTCTCAAGTGTCTCTGCTGCCTGGACATCAACAAAAATTCCATTATTCCTTTATGGAAAAGAAAGACCAATCTAGATGTAGTCTAAGTACATATAGGTTGCAATTTCAAATAAGCTCCAAGAGTAACTTTCTAAGTCAAAGAACTAAACTGCCAGCACCTCACTTAGATATTGCATCGTACGGGCGTGCTTTAAGTTAATTTCCCTTGTTGGAATAAAAATTCCGAAGAAAAGGCGACAGCAGGAAAAACAACACCTTAGTGCAAAATTGAAGAATACACCAAGCAGGACATTTAGACAACAGTGGATCAAAGATGAGGTTCTACAAAATTGTTTTACTTCCTCCTTGAACAGAGTTCATAAAAAAATTATTTGACATGATTAAGAACCACATAACTGTCGGTATCAGGTATATTCTATGAGGAACCAAGAATTGCACACAAACCTTGAGCGCATAGCCAACCATTTTTGAAAATGCTGTAATCGTCACATCCTTTCCTTCTCTCTCAATCTGTCAAAGAAGAGAGAATTTTAAGGTGGAATAGAGAGAAGAAACTGTCATAGAGCAAGGTGTTCAAAAAATAACATGACTACAAAAGCATCAAAAACAATAACATATTTCAAAAGATAATTCATTAGGAAAAGTAATACCTTAGCTTTCCCAATTGGAAGGCAAAAGCTGGAATCAAATACTTCATCAGAAACAGGGAAGGACTCACCATACCTGAATCATGACAAAAGTCAACGTAAAATAATAGTGAAGAGATAGAATAAGAAAAATAGCTCAGTGCAATGAACCAGCCCATGATAAATTACTCACAATAACTCATTTTCAAGAAACACAACAGGATCTGGGTCCCTTATTGCAGCTTTTAGCAGTCCACGAGCATCTTCAGATGAGTATGGGGATAGCACTTTCAAACCAGGGCAAGAGGCATACCACGCTGCATAACACTGCATAATAAACAAGATGGAAAAAAGGAAGAAATAATAAGCACATCCAGGGGAGAGAGAAACCAATAAGCATACCCGGGGGGAGAAAGATAAGACTTGAGAGAGTGAGCAAAAACACAGGACCTGTGGGAGGCCAGTATTAACAAGATGACGAGGTGAAGGGGATAAGATCATACATGTGAATGTTGGGCACCAACTCCAGCAGCAGCCCCATTGGGTCCTCTGAAAACAATTGGCACAGATATCTGGCCAGCAGACATGTAGTTTGATTTCGCAGCAGAATTTATGATGTGATCGATTGCCTACAGAACACGACAGAACAAGGATTTACTACGAAATTTATCAGAACTAATACAATAGAATAATTCAATTGCAAGAATGGAAATCAAACATCAAGCGAACAATAATAGAACAAATGCCAATAAGGTAAAAAAGAAGAAGAAGAAAGCAAACAACTCTCATGCACAAGGCTCCCGTAATGATCAAGGTCAAGACAAGCTAGATGTACGCGGACCTTATCTTCACATAATACAGTATGTGAAAAGGTTGTCCAGGGATTAAACTTATGACCTCTAGGTTGGACCACTGCAACTCTATCACTAGGCCACATGTTTGCTTGTAATTTTTTCTAAATTACGAGTACAATTCAGGTCCATATCAAGGTTCATACAATGGAAGAAGCAAGCAAAAGCACTCTTCCCAGCAAACAAACGAGTGAAACTTAGCTCGAGTGTCGGCATATTATGAATGAAAAGACTTCCATATTATACCGTGAAGGTTCTATCTGTTTCAAGCAAACTAAATTAGGAGCACACTAGAAATCCAAACCAAACCAGAAAACACAAAATGCCTAATGCAAACCAGTCAACATCAAGAGCACATTGAGAAACATTTAACGTGGATTTGGCATCAACCATATGCAGATCAAGGATAACATATATATAAACACGTCTTATCATGAAGTCATAAATTGTTCCAGCAATCCAGTTATGGGAGAAAGTAGTTTCTCAAGGAACAGAATCAAAAGAATGCGTACCTCAGTCACCTCACATTCAGAAAACAAATTTTAAGCCACATAATAATAATAAAAAAAACATCATCAGCATATAGATATCCTGATTTCTTTCCTCAAAAGAGGAAGATGTCAAGCCCTTACTGAATTTATCTTGCCAATATCTCTAAAAGATACGGCTTTAATAATTAATAACTCCTTAAGAATAAGATTCCGAATAGAATAGCACTTCAGTAAAATTAGACAGAACTTGCAAACACAAATACACATTCAACAACACGGCCATTACTGAATCCAGTATACAAATCTGCTAACCTGCATTGAGAAGTTGAACGTCATAAACTCCACAACAGGCTTAAGACCATAGTATGCAGCACCAACTCCAATCCCAGTAAAACCAGCCTGTAAGAAAAAACAATTTATAATCAGAACTATCAGTACATAACATAACAAAACAAAACAAAAAAAACAGCCACGATGATAATCTTAACATCATACGTGCACTTCTTTTTCATTGGACACAGAACTGACAAGAAACTACACTAACCTCAGTAATCGGGGTATCAAAAACCCTCTCAGGTCCATACTTGTCCAATAGCCCCTTGGAAATCTAAACATTACAGATAAGAAAAGCAAGTGGTGGATCAACAAACTACAAATGCATGAAAGGTCTTCAACAAATATCTGAAATCACAGATTGATATATTTGAGAAGTCTAACCTTGTATGCACCTTGATATTCTCCAACCTAAAAATTGAATGACAATGAAAATAATCATCTGAACAGGAAACCTACAACTTAAAATGTCAGAGATAAGTCCGACTCCATTTTCCTCACCTCTTCACCCATCAAAAAGACCTTAGGATCAGCTGACATTTCTTCGTCAAGGGCAGAGTTTAGAGCCTCCCTCACAGTCATCTGCAGAGAAATGATTTTCCATAAGAAAAGGAAAAATAATGCTTTTAAGAAAGATGAGAAATAGTTTCTTAAGAAATTGTCGAGCTTTCAAAAGGGGCATACATTTAAGAAGCTGTATTGGAAGAAGACATTTCTTCTAAAAATTTGAGCAAATAGAGAAACAAAGAAAACCAATTGGGAGCTCAAAAAAGTATCAGTAGCCTAACCCTTGACAGGATAAAAGAAACATATCACGAGGAATAAATAATACTATTGATATAAAGCAACTAAAATAAAGACTGATGATATTCGACAATCGTGATCACAGTGACAAAGTGGCAGCTGAACAACAAGTACACCAATTTATTCTCTGCCACAGTGACTTGAATCAAATTTAACAAACATACAATTATACAATCGAAGACACATTTACCTCTTTTGTTGCAGAGGCAAAACCTCTCCATGCTGATGCTGCAGGGCGAAGGTGTTGCAAGGGCTGTCCCAAAACCAGAAAAGCAAAGGGTAGCCACGTCAAATCATCGCAGATATAATGAAATGGAACTATGAGCTAATAAGCTAACAAAATAAAAAAAATCTGGTATCAGATACCAGAAGGAAAGAGCATCGAAACACCCACCTTTTGGCTAATAATCCCCCACATTTCTTCCTCTTTAATACAACGCTGCTTAAATCACCAAATAAAATTTAATCAATTGAACCTCCAAAAATTCGGCATACTACTACAGCACAAACAAAAATTACTCGATAACAATTTTCGGGTCTCCATTTTGTCAGAATTAAGAACGTATAACAATGAAACAATGAATCTTGAGAAGATATTGAATCCAAAATTCAAAGGGCAAATAAATATTAAAAAAAAACTATGAAGAAGGTCGCCATTGAAATCCATTAAACTAAAAAGAAATCCAGATTCATACAACAGAAAGAAGAGTAGAAGCACTCAATTAAAGCATATTCAGGAGGAGCAAACAGGCAAGTTACGGCCCATACCTGGAGCCCGATCGGATCGACGACGAGATTTGAAATGGACGCCGAGAAGAGTCACCACTTTCACTGGTCTCGTTATTAATTATTTGCTTTTGTTCTTTAATTTATTTGTTAATTTTGGTGCAATCCTCCAACCGATCAGAATGTTAGGAGCCGTTTGATGCGAAATCAGACGCATCGTCACTGTAGTGCGATGCATTCAAACGATTCCTAAATTGCAGCTATTCCGTTTTTTCTACTTCCGACACGTGGCCCTAGATGGTTACGATGGTAACTAGAGCTGAACTCCTTAGGGGTATTATGGGAAAGATAATCCACCTGAGGGTCAAACATGACAAACTTTTATAATGATATCGTTTCCTTGATCTGGTACAGGTTCTTCCGTTTGGCATCCCAGTGAGAAGTCCGATAGCCCACAGCAGCAGCACCAGGGGAAATTTGGCAAAGTAACCCGTTTTACAATATTTTTTTGCAAAGTAACCCTTTTTCTAGAAAACATAAATTGTAGCCCTTTTGACCAATGAAAGGTCTCAAATGCCCTCAGTGCACGATTTGCCATGAAAACAGTTTATTTCTCTTTCTCCTTCCCGACGTTGGCAGCAGCTGCAGACCATGAGCACAACTTCCCATTTCCGACCGTCAAATGCATTGTCGTGAGTTGATTTCGGACAGATTCTGCTCTGCATGTGCGCTAAAATTGTTGGATTCGAAGCTGGAAACTCGTTCAGACAAGCTACATACTCGTTTTGAGCAAGATTGAGACCCGATTACCATCTAGGTGGCTTGTTTCATGCTTACACTTAGGACAGGTCAGATCTATCTTGAACACTCTCTAATCTATGTAATGCGTTGTGTTTATCACTTGCTACCTACACTGTGGAAGTTGTCATTTTGTTCGGGCATAAAAATCGTGTAGTTGTTGAATGCATATATTTTGTTATTGTGAAGAAATGCAGGTTTGTTTTCTGGATTGTGATTGATTATAGTTGTTGAATACATATATTCTGTTTAGGTTTTGTTTAGAAAAGAGTAAAATTATGTTTAGAATAGTGTAAATTATGTTTAGAATAGTGTGAATTATGTTTAGAATAGTGTGAATTATGTTTAAAATGGGTTACAAAGAGTAAAATTACGTTTTAGAATATTGTGAATATTGTTTATAATAGTCTCATTTGTATTTAGAACAGTGTACATTATGTTTATTATGCTGTTTAGAATTTTGTTATTTATATTGTGTGCTTGTCCATTTTATTATATTGAATACATATTATACATTCTTGTAGGAATGAAAGAGCTGAGCATTTTGATTCAGTATTTTGGTGAGTGGGAAAAAAATGGCATGCACTACACATATAAAGGTGGGAAGAGTAAGGCTATTATAGTCTCAGAGCTAATTTCTTATGCTCAATTAGTCGATAAAGTCCGTGATATTACAAAGCTAGAGCGTTATAGACATGATATTCAGATGAAGTACCTTTACAATGTGCGTTGTCCAACCGAGCCTGTTGAGATTGAAGGAGATGATGATGTTCGTTGTTTCATTTGGTGTAATATGGATAGAAGTATTCCGGCTACATCTCTATGCATATCTTCAAATACTAGAGGTAATAATGATGTTTTTGGGGATAACATACGAAGTATACAACATAGTGATGACATGCTTAATTGTGTAGAAGGAATTGAAGAATTTCCTGGTCTTGGATTCAGTAGAAACAACGAGACAGTGCCGAACATTGATGGAGTAGAACCACATAACAATGAACCTACCGTTCATCTATATGCTGATGATTTTGATGATCGAACTAATGAGGCAGCCTATGATATATCAGATGATGCAGTTGATGATGCATTCCTTGAAGCAGTTGATTATGCAGTCGACGAGTTTAATAATGCTCGGAATAATCATGAAGCAAATACATCCCATTCTTGCCCCAGCTATCCTTCGATAAATTGTGCACTCATGTCCAATATTCAGTCCGACGAAAGTGTAGAGGTTTTGAGAGTTGGTGACATTTTCACAGACAAGAAGACATTGTATAAAAGGCTGTGCAAGTACGCGGTGAATAAACACTTTCAATTCAAAGTTATGAAGTCTACCAAAACTCTATTTGTGGTTCGATGCTCTGTTGATGAATGCAAATGGCGGATACGAGCCACTGCAATGAAAGACGTCTCCTTATTTCAGATTAAGAAGTTCCGTGATGTTCATGCCTCGTCTAATTGTCTTACTTTCACTGAGAATCGACAAGCAACAAGCTCGTTGATTGGTGATTGTATAAAGTCTAAATATGAGAAAGTTGGTCGAATTTATAGGCCGAATGATGTGATTCAAGATTTTCAAAAGGAGAACGGTGTCAAGTGTAGTTACTGGAAAGGGTGGAAGGCCAGAGAATGTGCACTTAATTCTATATATGGTACTCCAGAAGAAGGATATGCTCAGCTGCCACAATTTTGTCAGATAATTCAGTTAAAAAATCCAGGTACGCAAAACACTGCTGAACTTCAAATTTTAGTTTAGAATAGTTATTTGTGCGTTTAGAATAGTATTCATTTTGTTTAGAACTGTGTTATTTTTATAAGAATTGTATTCATTTAGTTTATAATAGTGTTTTTTCTGTTTAGAGTAGTGTTCATTATGTTTAGAACAATGTTGTTTGGGTTTAGAGTATTAATTTTGGCGAGAATAGTGTTGTTTGTATTTAGAATAGTATTCATTTTGTTTATGACTGTGTTGTTTGCGTTTAGAATAGTATTAATTTTGGCGAGAACGGTGTTGTTTGTATTTAGAATAATATTCATTTTGTTTATAACAATGTTTTTGTGTTTAGAATAGTACTCATGTTTTTTAGAACAGTGCTGTTTGGGCCAGTAATAATAATCATGGCTTTTTAGAACCGTCTTGTTTGTCTTTACAATAGCAATCATTTTGTTTAGAACGTTGTTCTTTATGTTAAGAATCTTGATCATTCTGTTTAGAACATTGTTGTTATTGTTTAGAATTATCTGAAAACTGGTTAGAGTTCCATGTGCAACAGGTACGATAACTCACATTGAATATGACTCCCAGAATCGATTTAAATTCTTTTTTTTGGCTCTTGGCCCTTGCATAAGAGGGTTTATTACGTGCATGCGGCCTGTACTATGTGTTGATGCAACTCATTTGAAGAGCAAATTTAAGGGGGTGCTATTCCTTGCGAATGCTCTTGATGGTAATAACCAAATTTACCCATTAGCCTTCGGTATTGGTGATTCAGAAAACGATGCCTCATGGGGATGGTTCTTTGAGAAATTACGTGGAGTAATCGGTATTATACCCAATCTGGCTATTATATCTGACCGAAATAAGAGCATAGAGAATGGTGTGAAGCGTGTTTTCCCTGAAGCATTTCATGGGGCCTGCATGTATCACATTGGACAAAATATGAAGGCCAAAAAGTTCCCTGAATATGCTGTTAATATTTTCTACAAAGCTGCTAAGTGTTATGGTGTTTCAGAGTTTCAACATGTGATGTGCCAGCTGAGACAATTTGAAGAGGGGAGAGTCTATAATTATTTGCAAGCTGCAGGATTTGAGAGATGGGCTAGGGCATATTGTCCTGTGGATCGTTATACCATCATGACGACTAACATTGCCGAGAGTGTGAATGGGGTTTTGAAAGAGGCTCGCTTGTTACCAATAACGAAGCTGATGAAATATCTAGTTGAAATGTTACAAAGATGGTTTCACGAGCGTCGAGAGAAAGCACTTGCCATGAAAAATGACCTCACAGACTTCTATGAAGACATCATCCAAGCTCGACGGCTGAAAGCTAGCCGAATGACGGTTGAACCCATAAGTGTCCATGAGTACCATGTAAGAGATGATGACGTGGGAGTCCAAGTGGATTTACAACGCAAAAGTTGCTCATGCAGGGTATTTGACATTGATCATCTTCCATGCACCCATGCTTGTGCAGCAATTTCTGCCAGGAATTTGGCAACGACGCCTTTGTGCTCAAAGTACTATACGACAGATATGCTTGTGCTCGCCTATGTTGAGCCCATCTATCCTATCGTCAGCACCGATGAGACTGTTATAGCTCCAGAAATTGTTTGCCCGTTACCTCCAGAACGTGTTGTTCTAGCAGGACGTCGGAAAATACAAAGAATAAAATCAAAAGGTTAGTGTGTTACCTAATAATATTATTGGCATAAAGGTTGAAATGTTTTAGCTCTGTTTATAATAGTATTCATTGTCGTTGGCATAGTTGGCATTATGGTTAGAATGGTTGTCATTCTGCAATTTATAATATTCTGCATTATGATTGTATTAGTTATGATTGCGGTTTGGAATAGCTTTAATTCTGTTTAGCACAGTTTAAATTCTGTTTGAAACGTTTTATAAATCTCCACATTATGATTGATTACTTTTGATTGTGGTTTGGAATAGCTTTAATTCTGTTTAGCACAGTTTAAATTCTGTTTGGAACATTTTATAAATCTCCACATTATGATTGATTACTTTTGATTGTGGTTTGGAATAGCTTTAATTCTGGTTAGCATAGTTTACATTCTGTTTGGAACGTTTTATAAATCTCCACATTATGATTGATTACTTTTCATTCTGGTTTGGAATAGTTTTATTTATGTTTAGATTAGATTTCATTATGGTTTGAACGGTTTATTATAGTTATGTAATATATGTACAATTGTTTGCATTTTGTTTAGAATTTATTTAATTCCATTTAGAATGGTTTGCATTATGTTTAGAATTGTTTTATCAATTCGCAGGGGAGACATCAATGCCTAGAATGTGCAGTAGGTGCAAGCAACGTGGTCACAACAGACAGACATGTACGGAGCCTACGCCATTGCATCCAACAAACAGGTATGTCATATCAATGGGAGTATTGGCGTTTCTTTCCAAATGTAATTTTTTAATCTAAAATACTAACCGTACTTGCCTTTCTGCAACTTGAACAGGTAATGAACGAGAGATGCATGAATGAATAACACTTGTTTTTTTTATTCAGTAAGACATTATTTTTCCCACACCCAACAAGTTCTGTGTTATTTGGAAACAATAGTCAACTATTTGTCAGACTGTGTCGGTTTGTTGATAAGGCAATCCAATGAATGGATGTCATCACACGGTTGGATTTTATTTGGATAAGATATGACCCACTATAAGTATTCAATCCCCTGGTTTTTTTAGCTCACCTTCACTTTCCTATTTTGTCACAACAACAATATGAGCACATCATTTTCAGTTGTCGTTCACTACCCGGGATACTTGAGAAACAACAGTTGGCACTTTTATGGCGCAGGTGAGGGTGAGACTATCTTCGAAGGTATGAGAGTTGAATTCTGGGATCGAATGTATGTTCTATGCCTTCTAAATTCATATTTTAATCTTTTTGTGGTGCGCGATGGTGGTTCATTGTTCTTCCAAAGGCACGGATGGTCATTGTGTTGTGGTCTTGTTGAGCTGAATGAAGAGGTCGACTATTACGATATGGCGATTCATGGTGCAGCGCATGGAGTAGTTCACATGTACGTTATAGAAAATACGTCTTTGAGCGATGATGATGACACAGAACCAACTGTGAAAACTCATTGCCCAGAGTGTCCCCATGCTCAATGTTCTCCTAATGAATGCCAGTATGCTATGAAATAACAGTGATTATGCCATCTCCAATAGCACTTATGACGTCTAAAAATGTTATAAAAACGTCATAAATGGACTTTTCTAAACTGAAATAAATGAAAACGACAGTGCTAAACTAGATAAAATAATTCTAAACAAAATAAAATAACGATTCTAGACAAAATAAATACTATTCTAAACTGAAATATATTATGTACTCTAAACCAGAGCATGAGTCTTCTAAACAGAATAACTGAACTATTCTAAACTACATAAGGACTACTCTCTACTAAGTAAACTAACAATGCTAAACAGAATTACTACTATTCTAAACAAAATAAATGAAGTACTATTAACTGAAGCAAAACTGTTCTAAACATTCTCAGAAGTATTCAACAGCCCCATTGTCCAAACCAACTCTCAACTGCGATTAGCTTCCTGTATTTTATTATGTCATTCGGTTTAATTACCGATAAAGGAAGGTCTGCAGCAAGTAACTCTATGACTTTAATGCAGAAAACCCCGCAGTCCGACCTGAAAATATAGAAATCAATTAAAATTTCGTGTTAAATTTATTTCATAAAGATTATGTATGAGGATATACGCACCCGTTCAGTTGCTGTGGTACATTGGCTGCCCGCTCAACTCTCCATTGCTCGTCATTTTTTCCCGATATAATTCCTGCTCGCAGCAACACTTTGGGGAGTAGTGTCCGGAATGCCTGCGTTTCATCGTTGAATTGTGCGGCCCTGACATGGCTTTTTAGAGAATCATATGCAATTATTAGTTTTCCTTTGATGTCAACCATCAATGCTATCCAGTGATCTCTGTTGATATTGAAAGGTATGTATACTTTTTCTAAGCCGGACCATGATAAATTATCCCCTACACCAGCAACGGTATTGTAAAGTCTGTTGTCTCTGTCCCAGTATGCTGGATCAGGGTTATCCTTGAACATAGACCATCTGAGGGTCATGTATAACTAAAACAAACATTATATTATACTACAAACAAAACTATTCCAAACCATTATTAAACTATTCTAAACGGAATCAATAATTCCTCTAAACGTAACAAAACCCGTTCTAAACATAATTAAGCGAACTTACAGCGAATGTAGTCTTCATAATATGACATTTTTGTGGGAAGAGAGTGGGGAATCCTGCTTTTCTCAACAGCATGTAGTGGATGAAGGTATCCAGATGCTGAAACAAAATTCATATAATTTTTTAAGTATGCACTTGAATGAATAAAACTAATTGTAAAATACGCAACAGAATAGATAAACCCACCGAGTCACTAAGCCATGCCTCCTCGAACAGTATCTCAGTGAACCATTTCTTGTTCGCTGCGCACGTGGGAAACTCAAATAGTTGCGTATCGGTCATACTTGTGTAGAAGGACTCAAACTTTTCCTCCAATTCAGCATCCAATTCCCGCTCCGGATTGAATTCAGTTGGAAAATGGGTGGGGACCTTACCTCTCTTGAAGGTTGGGTCAGTGTATGGGGACATGTGGTACTTGCTGACCTTGACAACCCTCTTTCCTGGATGTTGAATTGACTCGTCTAGTATGGCTGCCTTTTTCAAAAATTCTTTTAACTCGGGACTGGAGATCACATAAGATGTGTCCACTGCTAAAGGCTTCGGTGCCGAGTACACCATAATATCAGTAGAAGGAGTAACATCTCCTCCCTTTTCATCAACAATTGCCTCTACACTCCCACTCCCACTCCCAACTACCTTCTCACCGTATTCCGGTGTCACATTTCCAGATACATTGTCACCAACAGACTGAATATGCTCAGCAGAAGAAGTGGCATCAACATTTTTCTCCACAAATTCATCTCCACCGTCTGCATTATCCCTATCATTGCTACACTCCGCCGCTACATCCTTAATCACCCCTTCTAATATGTCATCTGCCTCCTTCTTCATTATTTGCTCCTCATTCACATGCTCACTGTCCTCAATCGCTCCCTTCTTCACCAACTTTCTCTTTCTCCTCTTTATTGGCCTCAATATGTTGAACTCTTCTTGAATAGTTGGTTCACTTGTATGCTGCTGAATGAACCTTGGTGATGTCTTCCTTTCAGACATCACCCCAACCTTGTCATCAGAGGTCATCTTCCTTGGTGTGGCCTTCGAAGTATGTTTTCGCACTGGCACTGGCACTGCCACCTTTTTCTCTGGCACTTCCATCTTCCTCTTTGTCACACTCTTCTCCGCTGCCACCTTCTTCTCTGGCACTGCCATTTTCTTCTTTGTCCCCCTCTTCTGCGCTGCCACCTTCTTCTCTTTCACCTTCTTCACCACATTTTTTTTAGCTTCTTCTCGGTCTCCTTCTCTGTACCTCTAAAAACAGCTTGGATCTCTTCATTTATCTGCTCCATTTTCTTAAGAATGACTCTTCCCTTTAATTCAAGTTTCTTATCTAACCTCTTCTCCATTGCGGACAAATTATCAGCTATGGCCCTCCCAATTTCTTTCACTGAAACACCCTGTAATTGAAAACTTCATAAGTTAAACTACTGACAATTCCATCAAAAATATCTCAAAAACTTTATAATAAACTGTTCTAAACGTAAATAAGCTATTCTAAACATAGAGCAAACGGATCTCAACTGTTAGAAGACGATTCTCAACCGAAAATTCCAAACTTATGATCATCCTTTTCTCAACAGAAATTGAACTAGTATAAATGGAAAACAAACTGTCCTCAACACAAAGTGAACATTTTTAAACTCAATGGAAACGTTTCTCGACAGTAAGTTGACTCTTCTAAAGTGAAAGAAAACTTTCTCAGTTTTTTTCAACAGCCCCATTCTAAACAGTAATAAAACGGTAAGCAACAAGAAAATATCTCCAAAACTTTATAATAAACTGGTCTAAACAAAAGTAGGCTATTCTAAACAAAGAGCAAACGGATTTCAATTGTTAGAAGAGGGTTCTCAACATAAAATCCCATACTTGTCATATTCTCTTTCTCAACAAAATGGAACTAGTCTAAACAGAAACAAAACTGTCCTCAATACAAAGTGAACATTTTTAAACTCAATGGAAACGTTTCTCGACAGTAAGTTGACTCTTCTAAAGTGAAAGAAAACTTTCTCAGTTTTTTTCAACAGCCCCATTCTAAACAGTAATAAAACGGTAAGCAACAAGAAAGTATCTCCAAAACTTTATAATAAACTGGTCTAAACAAAAGTATGCTATTCTAAACAGAGAGCAAACGGATTTCAACTGTTAGAAGAGGGTTCTCAAGAGAAAATCTCATACTTGTCATATTCTCTTTCTCAACAAAATGGAACTAGTCTAAACAGAAACAAAACTGTCCTCAACAAAAAGTGAACATTTTTAAACTCAATGGAAACGTTTGTTGACAGAAAGTTGACTCTTCTAAAATGAAAGGAAACTTTCTTAGTTTTTTTACAAAATAACCAATCTAAAAAGTAATAAAATGGTAAGCAACTAGAAAATATCTATTCTAAACTAAAGGAAACTCTTTTTAAAAGTTGTGCTTAAAATTAGTAGCAGAACATAAACATTTAAACATACCAGAGTCGATTCAATTTTAGTATCTTGGTTCAATCTTTGTGATTGAAGGGTTTGTTGTTTGTGCTTTGCAGCATTGAACACCGGTGGCTTAACACTGATGCATACACTGGCATCAGTATACTGTGTGTACTGCTCCTCCGTCTCGGCCAATAATGGTAAGAGATTTTCATGTACCTCAAAGTCATCAATGTCAAGCACATGTTCAACAGCAGCGGGCTTTGGGGATACAGTTGGAGACCACTTCAACATCCGTGGATGTTGGTCTCCATCCCTCGTAGCAAAGCAATCACCCAATTGTGGGACAGCCTCGTAAGCCCATATCTGAAGCAAATTATTGATATACGTGTATAAGTTAAATAAAAAAGGACTATTATTTTCTAAAACTTGAAGCAAAAACAAAAAATTAACAAATACACTAGAGCTATAATGGCCAATACCTGAAAAGCATAAGGGAACCCTACAAGGCTGTAGTAATCTATTTTCAAGCCCTTCCTCTTGAATTTTTCTGCTCTCCCAACTAATGCTGCTTGAAGTCCTTCAGCAGTTCTTTTGAAGCTCAAAGTCCCCCATGGGAACTCATTGAACTTTTGGAGGTCCATAACTAGATTCAACCAGTTTAGGTCAATGGATAGCTTGGTTTCCTTGCCAAGTAGAACAACCTCAAGAAAGTACACAAGTGCCAGCTTCAACTTCATCTCTGACTCATTGCATTTAATAAACTTCTCTTCAAGTTCCTTGCATGATATTACTGTTTTCCCTCCAAATAATGAATCAACAATTGCTACCTGCCCAAGTTCTGGCAGTGGATCCAATTCAAAGTCCGGCAGTTCGGAGCATCTCAACCCCGTTATAAGATTAAACTCTTTAATGGAGAAAGTGGCAATTTTTCCACACAATCTAAACACCATCCTCCCTTCTGATTCATCCTTTAGAGCTTTCAATTGCCGTAAGAGAACTTGGTGTATGAGCTGGGGATGGTTTTTTGGTGCCCTAATGTCCAGGAACCTTCCAAAACATGATTTCTTAAACTGATCCAAGCAGTTTAATCTGTCCAGTTCATCTCTTATGTGGCTTGATGCTTCCTTCAATCTACAAAGGGAATTAACCTTTGATGGAAATCGGTCTGCCTCTTTTATCTTGTAATCCATTTACTATATGCTGCAAAAAGCACAATTGCATATACCAAATGTTAGAAGTTTGAAGGAAATCAACATGTTCTAAACAAACTTAAATAGAAACATAAATAAATATGTTCTAAACAGAACAATAACTGCTAAAAACATAAATAAATATGTTCTAAACAGAACAATTACTGCTAAAAACATAAATAAATATGTTCTAAACATGACGACAATTGTTCTAAACAGAAATAAATATGGTCTAAACACAAC
Organism: Euonymus europaeus; assembly: GCA_963580455.1. Taxonomy (NCBI): domain Eukaryota; kingdom Viridiplantae; phylum Streptophyta; class Magnoliopsida; order Celastrales; family Celastraceae; genus Euonymus; species Euonymus europaeus. Next base: position 5,107,437 of record OY756964.1, read on the forward strand.
GTCAACTGTTATAAACAATATCAATATGTTCTAAACACAACGAAAACCGTTATAAACAAAAAAAAACTTTCCTAAACAGAAGTCATACAATTCAAAACAAACCACATAAATAAATATGTTGTCACCATTAACTGTTCTAAACCAAAATAAATATGTTCTAAATATTATGAAAACCGTTCTTTACAAAAGTAAATCTTTTCTTGGCGCATCTCAAACTGGTCCAAACAAAAATAAATCTGTTCTAAACAAACTAGAGCGGTGCTAAAGAAAAAAATGAATCTTCTTCCACATTAAGCTAAAACTGTTATAAACAAAAACATAACTCTTCTAAACAAAAATGTATGTACTCTATAAAACATCCTATTCGGCTCTAAACAAAATTCTTACGTTCACATAACAAAAGTTTAGATGTTCTACACAGGATACCTAACTACTCTAATCATATCCTCTTCTGCTCTAAACAATTTCCTTACATCAACTACACACCTGCATCCAACAAAATCCTTCAATGCATTCAACAAAATCCTTAAGAAAATAACAGGTAAATTCACAGAGCTTTTAACTAAACCAAACAATTGAATGAATCGGGAGGCTTGTATCTCAGAAACCCTCACATGGAATGACATGTAGAACCCAAATAAACCCAAAACCAATGGAAACCAGATTTTAATAATCTTCAACCACAAAAACCAACACATGATCAAAGAATAAGAGACATGCCTCCATTTATTTGCATCAATGGGCAGACGAAGACCCACTACCCCTTTTCGTTTTTTCTCAACGTTTCGAGAACAAATAAGTAAATGCATGACCAAAAAAGAAAATGCCTTACCTGTGTTGGTGATCGATGCAATGGATGAAGTCTTTGACAACGATAAAACAAGCAAAAACCATCGCGAAGTCGAGTGCTCGACGAGAATGGAGGACAGCGGTTGATTTTCGTAACTGTTGGGGCTGGGTGTAACTGTGGAGGTAAGAAAACTGATGGAAAAATTGTGTTTGTAGGGGCAGGGGCATTTGAGACCTTTCCATGGTCAAAAGGGTTACAATTTTAGTTTTTCAAAAAAAGAGTTACTTTTCAAAAACAGTTTGTAAAAAGGATTAGTTTGCCAAATTTCCCCAGCAGCAGCCTTGACCTCCGGTCATGTCGTCAATTTCTATTTGGTTGTGTGGTCCGGTCCGCCAGAATAGAAACACGCTAACCGTGGGTCGAAGCGTAAACTCACAGGAGCTGCTTCTCACGCGATCGCAGTCCCGTGAAGGGTTCCGTTTTTTCAGTTCAGTCCTTCATGTCATCCTCCGCCCTCTGATTGGTTCTATGGCCGGAGAATGGTCAAAAGAGGTAGTCCTCAGTCCGACAAAGCTTTCTGTGGTTGTGGGCTCCATCGTGGTGGCCGGATTGGGCTGCTTCAGTCACGGCAGCCATGCCACTTTGCGGCGTGATGTCGGCAAAACGAACACCTTTCGTTGTCGGTGCAGTTAGATCTAAATGGAGAAGATGGTATTTTTGAAAAGAATTAAAAGTTTGTGGGTTATTTTGTAAATTATGAGATACTTTGGATTATTTGTATAATTTACTACGTAAATTTTGATTTTTCATATTCTTGACGTGTCAAACATTTTTTGTCAAAAAATTTCATCATCTCCACAGTTTTACACTTCGGTGAGATGGAATATCACCTCACCGAGGTTGGCTTTTTGATTATCAATCATCTTTTTTATTAATTTTTTCCCTTTGCATTCTCTTCCTACAGGATTGGAGAGGAGGAGCAGGTGTTATTTTCCACCTTCTCCTCCTCTCCCTAGCAACCTTTTATTTGCTTTTTGATTTTGTTGTGTTTGAATAAAATGGACAAATTATGATTTTCTCCCCCAAAATTTTGTTTGGGAGATAGCTATAGTTTCAAGGTAAGGGTAGGTCTACCGAAAAAAGTTAAGTATAGGCTCCTAAGCTCAAGTCTGGGAATCTTCTTCGGACTTTAGGTCGGGCATAGCATAATTTTGTAAGCCCAAATCGCGATGTAGAAGATAGATGAGATAGAGACGAAGACAACAGAGACATTATAAATTTGTAGAACTTCATCATCAAACATAGGAATAATTTTTTCTTCCTCGTCAATGTGCACCTAGCATTCACATCAGTTGAGGAGCAAGTTATTATAACTAGTTTAGTGTCCTATTACAAGTAGGTGTCTCATGTGTGTTTAGTAGGAAGTCCTATTATGAGTATCAATTAGTTTTCTAATTCTACATTGTTGATTTATAGGATTAGGAGTTGGTGGATCTTATGTATAGTTGTTCTGTATTTGATTACAATGAATAAAAAAATATTAACAAATGAGAATTCATTCTCGAACCTTAGATTGAGTCTCTCTTACCTGTGTTTGAGGTTTTAATTCGTAACCGAAGAATCCGGTTTTCATCAGTTTGTAGAAACAAACAAGGGTCTTATATTTGACTCTTCCAGTTTCTACTGCAACTACAGAACATGCATTTTCGGCTATGAAATTCATCAAAAGTGATATTCATAACAAGATGAAAAATGAATATTTGAATGATTCATTGATTGTTTTCATCGAAAGATAATTATCATAAATCATCGATGCAGATTCAATATTAGATGTCTTTACTTCTTCAAAGGATAGGAGAGTTCTATTTTCCTAGTAGGTGTCATTTTGGTAATATTTGAGCTGCTAGTTAGTTTTTCTACTAAGTTTTTCAATGTTGGAATTCATTAATCAATTAAATATATTTTATGTACATATTTTATGTTGCTTAAATCAATGAATAGAAATTATAAAGAATTTGTCCCCGAAAAAAAAATTCAGGGTGCTATCTTGAATCCCACCATTTTTCCCCATGACATTGCTCCGAATCCCGCCATTTTTAAGTTCAACTCGAGATAAATCAAAATCTTGGATCAACCAGTGTCAATGTAGGTGGGCGGTGCCACCTACACCTTTGTCTCCACCCTCCCATAGCTGGATTTTCCACCACATAACACCAAATACCACCGTTGCACTTTGCAGCAGAAATTTTTGACCACTGCTGCCTTGCTGGATGATTGGCTTGCCTCCCATTGAGGCAAAGTTTAACCTCCATTTGTTTTTAGTTATACAGTGAAAACAACACTCGGTAGTCGGTAGTGGGTAGCATATATAATCTTAAATATAGTGCTTATTAGTTTGTCACATATAGCTTGACTGGGCCATCGAAACGATGTGGGCTTTCAGTTTACTAATTGGGCTGGAATAGGGTTCCAAGGCCCAAGTGTAATACAAAATGTCATAAAACATCCATGTGGGGAACCATTGTTGTCTGTTGATTGCATTATCTGGCCGACGTGTTAGATTTCAAAATAAGGAAAACTTGTGAAGATGCATGGCTTGTTTTAATTGGATGTGGGATGTGCCGCTATGGGCAATGAGGGTTTATTAGGGGTGTTGAACTGTTGATTGGTTTATGTGGTGGGACTTCACCATAATAGTTGCTCTTTGCTGGACCAGCAAATCTATATTTTGGGTCTCATTTTTATTACATGAAATTTAAATGATACACATCTTTTAATAAATCACATAAATAAAATACAAATTTGAAAACATTTTCTTCCTCCAATTTTAGTCAAACCAACCACTTTTATATCCTCCATGCTACCCTTATCAAATTTATAAAATTGAGTTCCATCTTTATTACAAAAAGTCAAGTCACATATGCATCTACATCACCAAAATACATATGCAACACGTTCACATCAACAAAACGCATCTTTCAATATAACTATATTAGCAAAAACATACATTTCCCCACAATTTATCAACTCAACAAAATGCAACCATTGTAGTTGCTCTAAATGTCAACTCTACCAAGAGCATAGTAGTTGTGCTGGTGATTTTAGGGTTGTTGGTCCTTGGCAAGGGCCATATCTGTTTATTCCTCCACTTCACTACTCATTATTGAACCTTTACATATCACCATCAACATCATCCAACACTTGTTGGAAACATGAATCAATAAGAGAGATTGGTTTCAAAGCATTTTGATTTTTCACACTTAAAAACACAAAATAGTTCGGACGTCCACTAAAGACAAAAGACAACATTCTAATTTTCATCAAAATAATGATTCTAAAAGTAGCCCCTACGACCTTTTGGGCTCTAGAATCTAGCTTTGTTGGAAGAATCATGGACGCTAAAATGTTTGTTGGAATATGTCGGTGGCGTATTTGTGGTGCCCCTCCAAAATTAGAAAAAATAGGGCAATCATTCACATCCACTCAATTTATTTATTTAAAAATCCACTTGAGCAATTAATTATTAATTTCAATTACAAATAACTCAATTGTCCAGGTGAGGCATATATAATTTCAAATTTGAATTCGAGTCTCATTCCCTTCCCGATTCACAAAATAATAATTATTCAATACCTCTTGGTGCGTATATGTTACATAATTCGCTAATTTTATAATTCTAAAACTAATATATGTTAGTTTCCAAGAGGATGGTGAGAATCAACGATGGACCCAAGAGATGAATTCCACTAGGGTTTTTTTTCTTCATATTAATATATACTAAAATTTAATTTTGACCCCGAAAAACTTTTATATGTATTATTTTATGTTATTATTTATGAATAAAAATTAAATGACTGATATAACAATTGGTTTTCTATTGTGATTAATATAATTTTTTAATTTTTTTTATTATGTACATATTTTCTCATTCTAGTACAAGTCAGATCCCGTATATTTAGGAGGCTGAGCTCGCCACTGGTCTGGTGAGAATCTGGCAATGTTGTTCGACCACATAATTAATTTGGAGTGGGAATGACAACATAAGAATTTCCAAAATTCTCAAGAAATAATATGATGGTATAAACAATACTTGAAAAGCAGCCAATAAATGAGGTTTTGGAAAATATCTCATTGACGTTTATGACTATTGTAACTCATTAAATTCTGTCTTGTTTACTAGAAAGAAAGTTGTGTGCTTACCGGCCTTCCTTGGCCTGGTGATGGGTGTACATCACTTATTCTATCAGGTCATGGGTTCGAGGGGCTGGTAGGAGGAACAGAAAGTTGTGTGCTTGAGGATTTCATTAATGACACAGCAATTATATTTAAAGAAAAAAAGAAAGAAATTAAACAACAAGAAATAAGGTTTTATTTTTTATTATTATAATACTATACATAAATATGTGATTTAATGATAAAGTTATAGCGATGTAACCTAAAAGTAACATGTTCAATTTTTAAAATAACCTCTACACATAGTATGTATGATAAAATCTACATGCATTCTACTTGGCTCGATTCTATCATCTGCAAGGGTTTTGTATACCAACATCGTCTACCGTCTTTTATCTTTATAGAATGAAATTCCATAAACATTGTAATGACAGATTTAGGAGGTGCAGTGAGGATAATTTTTTTTTCCTATAAAGAGTACAATTGAAAAGTTGGGAGCAACAAGTGTTTAGAGTCTGCTGTAATTTTTTTTACAATGAATCCTATTATAGATGACTTTTTAGCCATTAAATTTTTTATTTTATTTTCAAAAAATTATTATGTGTTTTGATTAAAATTAAGAGTCTTAGGTCATAACACTATATTCTTTATATAAAGTAAAAATTAAATGAATTATAAAAAAGATATAATATTTTAAATTTGTATTTATGGGTTCAGAATTCAGACATTTTGAGGAAACTGTAATATATCCGCCACTCTGAGTTGGGGCATTGTGCGTTGTTCGAACGATGATGGAGTGTGAACTGAACGAACCTCACGATACGTACAAAAGTATAACCGGACGCAACTTCGTCCCCCGTTTGTTCTCTTCTTGTATTTTCCGTCAGTCCCGCCATTGACACGTACAACAAGTTCACATCTACTGCGAACGTGGTAAAAACGTAATTCCAAATATGAGTTTCAAGTTTCTACTGCGAATTTTCCGTGTCAGCGTCTTATGTTTCTATTTTTTCTTTGTTTCGGTCAAAGTGTCAAACAGAGACGATACAGAGAGAGAGAGAGAGATCTTAAATGTACAGTAAAGAGCGTGTAAACGGAGCCGAAGACAAAAGCCGGCTTGTTCCAGCTATCTTTTGCTGCTAAATTCTCATTTTCATACTACCAGGAATCAAGTGCTCTCGTTTTCTTTTTTACTTCTTTAAGTAGTTGGTATATGTTGGTCTGATTTGTATTGGTATTCTATTATGATCGGGTAGAGGAAGAGGGAATCGGACAAGGAAAGTTTCCAATTTTGATGGGATTTTCGTTGATGCTTGGATTATGAGATGAATAGTTAACGGGGGTTTGGGGATAAATCTGTGAAGTTGTTCCAGGTGTAAGGATTTGCAACGTTTGATTGATTTGAAGATATGGGTTGTTTCCCTTGTTTCGATTCAAGAGAGGAGGAGGAACTGAATCCGGTGCGAGATAACGATGATGCAAAACAAAGCCAGCCAACAGTTTCCCCTCACATTTCCAGATTGTCTTCTGGTTAGTATCTCATCTCTCTTAGATGCTTTTGTTTGTACTGGTTTGTTGTGATCGGATATTCACTGTATTATTGATTGATCTGATCTGGGTAATCCTGATTCTCTTTAATTTTTCAGTAGAACATACTAATGAATTGGTGATGGCGTCTTTGTTGAATAATTCTAATTGGTTACTGCTGAGTGGATAATGATTATGATACAGTTTTGAAGCTTTAGATTTTTGGGTATTTGAAGTGGACCCCACCTGGTTTTGAATTCTGTTTAGAAAGAGTACTACTTTCTTTTAGTGAAAGGAGATCTCTTAATGACTTTGTTGATCTAATTAGGAACCAGTGGCAATAAATAACTGGTAAGTTTATGATTTAATTTCTGGCACAAGACCATTGCTCATTTGGTAAAACATAGATTTTCCTGAATAGGACTGCCAAACTCCATTATGTAGCTAACTGGTTGCATGGCTTGATAGCTGATAGAGCCTTCTTGTTTAGTTCATTTCAAAGTAGATGAATCTAGGCTCTTTATTTCTTGGCTTCACGGTTATTTGATTGTCAATAGAATGATAAGTATAGATCTGCACTTCTTTGTTTTGATTGTATTTACAGGAGTAGAGAGACTCAGATCAAGAAGCAATGGAGGGTCTAAGAGGGAACTACCTGGTGCAACGGATGGGCTTCCTGCTGTCCAAATTGCTGCTCACACATTTTCTTTTCGTGAGCTTGCTGCTGCAACGAAGAATTTCAGGCCAGAGTGTTTCTTAGGAGAAGGAGGATTTGGACGTGTATATAAGGGACGACTGGAAAACACTGGTCAGGTAAACTATTCAAATATCTCCTCTTCTTTTTTTTTGCACAATTCAAAGTTGATGATATTAGTATAACTGTATAAGATTGTTATTTGTGACTACTTGGCTATATTGACCAGTGACTTGCTTTTTTCCAGTTTTCTGTTAAAAAATGATTTTTTTTAACCAACCCAAAAAAAAAATCATATATCTCAAATTGAAAGTTCAAGCAGAAAATGCAGCAGTCAAGACTCAAGGGTAGTAATTATTTTTGGATTTTTTTTTTCAATATTATTTTGTTATGCTGTAATTTATCACCTGTGACCAATTCCATCCATCCACAAAAATATATTCGCATGATAAGTTGATGACTTCTTAACATGACACTCTATCGACCTAAGTGAACAATAAAACTATCTTGCCATAAAGTGTTACCGTGGATTGAAAGAATGAAAATGCCTTGGTATGGCTTCTAATCAAACTCTTTCCACTGATTTTTAAAGCTGTACATTGTGGCAGGCTTTCACCTTTTTTTTTGCGAATTGGAACTGTGTGGCATGCTCCATGTTCATTGCTTTGAGGCTTTTATGGCTTCTTTGGAGATCGTCTTAAAACAATTTTAATTTTGATTTCACATAGAATGCGTATAGATTTGTTCAGAAATGTAGTGAAGGTAGGGTTGAAAATAAGTTCCTGCATTCCGTCCTTTCTAGAGTGCTTGAAGATTTATGAGGTCTTCTGCTTGTCTGTCCTTATAAATCGAAGGATCAACGATAGACGATAGATCTACTGCTCAAACGAGCGGCCATGTATGAGGTGTGTTTAGTGTATCTGAACTCTTTTTTTTTCTTTTTTTTCTTCTGTCTGCTGCAGGTTGTTGCTGTAAAACAATTGGATAGAAATGGTCTACAAGGTAACAGGGAATTTCTAGTGGAAGTCCTCATGCTTAGCCTCCTTCATCATACAAACTTAGTGAATTTGATTGGCTACTGTGCTGATGGGGATCAGCGCCTCCTTGTCTATGAGTATATGGCTTTGGGGTCTTTGGAAGATCACCTTCATGGTAACATTCTCTCTTGTCTTGACTCTGCAGTATGGCAGTAACAATTTTCTCCTTTTCTTGTTTAATTGTTCTATGGTCCGAGTCATTGAACACCTGTGTAGTCAAGCCTTGAAAATATGATGTATAATTTTTTAGGAGTGATGTTGAAAACGCAAACAAAGAATATTTTGTTCTTAGTGAGATATTGAGCGGTGAGTGTTACTTGAAAAATGCGGTTCACTTAAATATGAAGTCGGTAGAACCGCAAAAGAGGTCATGACATTGTGTTTTGTGAAGCATGATGTGCAGCAAAGGTAAATTAGAAAGACATTGTTCCAAAAGCAAACATTTAGGATAGAGTGTTGTTCAATCTACAAAGAGCTATTGTAGGTTGGTCTTTCTCCAGTTCCCCTTTTACTGACACATGCCCTGCTCGCGAAATGCAATATTAGTGTGAATACTTGATGAGCTTGTGACATGAACATGCTTGTTGGCATATCAGGTTGAGGCAAATTTCTCACATGGCTTGTCTTATTAACATCTTGTTGAATGCACTAAAATTTTGTGATTCCCATTGTTGTAATGAAAGTTTTCGATTGAGAATTTTTTTAGTGCAACATCAAACACACCAGGCATCAAGGTTTCTGAATCATTCTGTTGTAGACTACTTGATGCAAATTTTGCCCCTGTAACTTATGCAAAATCTGTGCCCATGGACAGTTGTTGGGGAAATAAACTCCCTGTAATTCAGATTTTTGTATACTTTTTTGGTCGAGTTGTAAGCACAATAGCATATTGTATGTGCACCAATCCCTAGTTACAGAATTGACTAAACAAACTAGCAACTCTTGATTTTACCAACTTGTCATTAATAGTTACTTTATGTTTGTGCAGATCTTCCACCTGATAAGGAACCCCTAGATTGGAACACGAGAATGAAAATAGCTGCTGGTGCAGCTAAAGGTTTGGAGTACCTGCATGATAAAGCAAACCCTCCAGTAATTTATAGGGATTTCAAGTCATCCAACATATTATTGGATGAAGGCTTTCAACCTAAACTTTCTGACTTTGGCCTTGCAAAGCTTGGTCCTGTTGGGGACAAGTCGCATGTTTCCACCAGGGTTATGGGTACTTACGGTTATTGTGCCCCTGAATATGCAATGACCGGACAACTGACAGTGAAATCTGATGTCTATAGTTTTGGAGTAGTCTTCTTAGAGCTGATTACGGGACGTAAAGCAATTGACAGCACCATGCCCCATGGGGAGCAGAACCTTGTTACATGGGTAATACACTTTCTCTGGTTTAAACCTATAGTTTTGTTGGTCTGTCTCTGAAGTGGAGACTTCTGTTTTATTTCATAATCGATTGTTGGCCATGGTTTTTGTCAATTCAGGCACGTCCACTGTTCAACGATCGCAAGAAGTTTTCAAAACTGGCGGATCCACGTCTGGAAGGTCGCTATCCAATACGGGGTCTCTATCAAGCATTAGCTGTGGCATCCATGTGCATCCAAGAACAGGCTGCTACTCGTCCTCTCATTGGGGATGTGGTTACTGCCCTCTCTTATCTGGCGAACCAGTCATACGACCCAAACACTCATGGCTACAAAGGTTTAGGAGATAGGGATGAGAAAAGAAACAGAGATGAGAGAGGTGGAAGGATATTAAAGAACGAGGAAGGCGGAGGATCTGGACGCAGATGGGAGTTGGAAGGATCTGAGAAAGAGGACTCCCCTAGAGAAACTACGAGGATTTTGAACAAGGATTTAGATAGACAACGAGCTGTTGCTGAGGCTAAGATGTGGGGAGAGAATTGGCGAGAAAAAAGAAGACAAAGTGCACAAGGCAGTTTTGATGGTAATAACGGGTAGTAGCCAGCCGGTGACAGTTCTCAGCGCCATTTCCCACATTTGCGCCTCCTGCAGTATTTTCTTACCAGAACCAGACTGAAGAAATTGAAGCTGAGCAAGTTAACTTTTCTTCTCTCTTTTCTTTTAGGTCCTTTCTGAAAGAAAAGAAGAAGATGATGATAATGACGACAAAGGTAGTGATGAAAAGCATAATTGCGATTGTAAATTATCTGCTAGGAGAGCAAGAACAGAACAGAACAGGCACATTTATGAAAACTTTGAGAGGAGACGTTATGTTCTGCTTGCTATTGTAGGTTTCTTCTAGACAGAACCAATTCTGTTTTCTGTACTTTATAGTGTTCATGAACGTTACACTTTACCAACTAATTTACACAAACTCTTTATCAACTTCTAATGTTTCTTACTCAATCATGCATATTTGATTCACACTTTGATCCGCTCCGCCTATTATTTGTGTATCTATGATCTCAACTTGCCTACGCATCAAAAACATCTCTTGCCGTTCTACATTAGGTAAAAGAGTAGATTAGTTTGCATAAAAAATGATAACTTTATTTTCTTTTTCTATTGGGTAAAAGTGAAAGCAAATATTATTTAAGCATATTCTGTGATTTATAAATGTATATAAGAAGATGGAGGAAAGGCACATAGACAGAGAGACAGAATGCAAAACATGAAAAGGCAAATGAGAATACAACTTTTTGCCCTAAATACTTGAGTAAATCACACTGGGCATTGGTCTTTCTTGCTCTTCTGTTGCTCCTCAGTTTGTTCATCTTTCATGATATTTTCATTCTGGTTTTCCTTGTTATTTTCTTGCTCTTCAATTTGCTTCTCTTCCTTGACACCATTTCCATTCGCATCGCTTTCTTTGGCGTATAACTGGACATCAACAGGGTAGACCTCTGAATTCCCTATTGTTCCAAGAATCACAATACTCTTCAACTTCTCTGGAATTTTGTTCTGTTCTTCAACACTTTTGGCATTCCTGTAGATTCCATAGAGCAGCATCTGTACCAGCCCCAATAGGAAACCGATGACATTCGGGACCTGAAACAAAGGAAGACGAGGAAAAGATTAGTGTACATGTCTTGAAAGTGAAAGAAAATAGGGAAATCAATCACTTACAGCAACATAGTAATCATGTAGAAATAGGCCATAGAAGAACCAAGCGATTGCAGTTAGTGCAAGGAAGAATGTTAAATTGATCGGCAAGAACTCTACGCTCTTCGTCTTTACAACTTGTGCCTGTAAAACAGCAAAGGAGAAGGAATTATGAAATGTTGTAGGCCAAAATTTACAATATTAAATTTAGTGACAGAATATTACTTACCACAACGCTTAACGGGGAAGCAAAAACGCTGACAGAAACAACATCACAAACCCAACCAAGAACTACGACGCGAGTGACACCTCCAGTGAGAAAATATGTAAGGAGAAGGATCAAAAGGAATGCCACCATGTTCATAAATGCAATAACTTTCATAGTAAAAATCTGCAGAACAGAAGCAGCTGTTACAGATATATATAATTTAGTAGTAAGAGAGTTAAAATTTTGAATTAAAAGTAATAATTAATTACCCTGTTGTCTCTTGTTGCATAAGTAATGTAGAGGGCAATGTAAATGGTCTCAATTACGCATCCGAATGAGTTGATGGTGATGAGAAGGAAAGCATTTTTTTTGAGCGTTGCGTAGTAAAGCCAGAGCATTGCACTAAATAATGATACTAGGTAAGGCAGACAGTGAAAGCCTTGAGTTGATTTTTTCCTGTAAATTCTGTAGAATGTTGTCCTGTAATAAATAAAAAATTTGATAGAATCAAATTAATTATATATCTTTGATCGATTAATTTGTCATCCCGAATTAAAATTTAATTACATCATGGTATTCTTCCATCATAAGAGAGGCTTTAATAAACTCGCGAGATACCGTCTTCTTTTATCAAAAAATAAAAATAAAATTACTGTAAATAATTTTAAAATTGAAGAAGGAATATAAACTTACAGTGGAGCCAGGTACACGAAGACTGAGGCAACGTTACCTATAAAAAAATTAACTTATAATTAATTTTATAAGATGATATATATATATATATATTTATATATACACACATGCAACATATTTATTATTAGGAAGGTGGATCATCGAAAATATGTTGCTACATTAATTAATCATAAAAAAATTAGAAACAAGAGTTGCAATTATGTAGAAGATCAAAGGGAGTTCAATAACTTATTATAACTATATAATAATTTTTTTGGGTGGAAAAACCATGAAGAAAATGGTGTGCTAGCAAACTAGCTTTCAATAAGAAAATTGCCAAAAACTCTCTTAACTCTAATGGTCAGTTTGCCTCAAGAGTGATGAAGATGGAAAAATCTCTAAAGGAAACAAAGCCCCAAAGAGAGATTCTACTACAAATAGAAACGTTTTGGCCAATACATACTACTCCAAACAATCAAGGAAAATAATCACAGAGAAGAACACCATGAGAATTTAACATTCAGGACAAAAAAAAGAAGGAAGGAGGAGGGGAGAATAATGATCACTTAGTGCCTTCAAGACAAATAGCATGTAATATTTCTCCTCGATCTTCCTAACAAACACCAATGGATAGTGGATCGATAGCCAACTTATGCACATACATATATATATATATATTTATTTTTACAATGTGTGTGTATATATATATACCTAGGATTCCAAATGTGAATGCCAATGGGGGTTGAGTGTTCATCATTAGAACCATATCTTCCTTGAAACTCTCTAAATGACAAAGAAGACAACAGAGAGGAAGAGAGAAAGAAGGGTTTTTGAAGGGAAACTCTACTACCTCTCTCTCTCTATCTTAATTTATCTCTCTATAATAAGAAGCCTTCTTTAAAAGCTCATGCAAGCTAGGCGCTAATGCAGGGTTTATATACACATACACATACGCTTACATAATGTCACAAAATTCACATTAATTAAAAGGGAAGAGAGTGTTCGTATTGAACTCATTCTACTCGCATGACAAGTGGAATTATTAGTAGGTGGCGTAGCACAAAACCCATTTCTCTCGACCAACCTATCACCTCCCCACCCATTCGCGTGCATTTCAACTGCTTAATTTTCTTGTAACTCTTTAGCTCTTAATTAATTAATATTTTCCTTTTCAAAATCACTCATGTTTGCTGAGTTGTTAGTTATTTCTTATTTGAGATATCTATTCTAAATATTAAATATAAATTGATTATAGGACACGAGTGTACTATTTTTCGATAACGAAGAATGCATTCGGACATCCGCGCATAGGATATGATAAGTTAGATCAAAACCGATTATAATATTACAGACGTCAGGGGGGGAAGCGCGTGGAGAAAATGGAGGAGGAGTGGATACTAGGGTTTATACGTTACTCCTGGACAGCGCAAAGCTGTGCCGCGTAAGAGCTTCGTTCACGTGACGGTATATAAAATAAAAAAAACAGACACACACACACTTCCTTTTGCGTTGTAAAAGCCGTTTTTATTCTGTCTAACAAAAATAAATGAACGTCAGAAAAAACCAAGCCAGTTGTGATTTTTCAGTTGTTGGATTTGTTTGATAGTGTAAAAAGAAGGGTTTCGTGCAAGAAGAAGAGACTCTGACACTTCCTTTTTTCTCCATGAATTCGCTTCTGTTTGTTTCCCAGCAGTTTATATACATAATTACATATACATATACATATAATAATATAAAAGGAAAGTGAGTTGATGACATCATGACACAATGCATATTACGAGCTTACGTACAGAGATATGATCATTGAATGAATTACTGTGTCTCTCTTCTTTTCCATCGACCGAGACAACAGCTCACCTTAATTGATCCACATTGGTTCACAGATCTGAGAAACTTTGTTTACAAAGACAGCGTCTCACCTTCGCTGCCAACTTGTTTACACAGTCTATGATGCCAAAGATTGTGTACGAATTGAAAGGAATTTTGTATGAACAATAAAGCAATAAAACTGTTTCAATTAACACCAATATTGGTGCCCATTTCATTTGAAGAACAAGTTCTCGCTATCTCCAGTACTAGCAACAAGAGTCTAACTCTAGTCAACCGAATCACATCCCCCAATTTCAAAGGTAAAACAAACAAGGTACCTAATAAACAACGAAAAAAATGAAATAGAACTTGTGAGTAATTTCTTCGACGGAGGATTAAAGTCTTCCAATATGATCTAGAGGTTGGAAAGGATCCATGTTTGATAATATGAGATGAAGAGAACTGGTGATTTTGGGAGATCTGGGTCATAAGAGGGATCGATAAAGAGTCGTGTTCGGGGGGAGAGAGATGAACAGAGGCAACTCAAAGTCTCAAACTGATTTGGGTCTCATTGCTCCCCCAAATTTGGTACGATAAAGGTGAGCTGTTGGATTGTTTTTTTTATATATATCCAACGGCCCATATTTTTACCAGACATAACATACAACACGATAAGAACCGTGTTGGACTTGGGTTGGGTCATTCATGTGGGTTAGACTCAGCTCAGCTCAGCTCAAGTAATCGGTAAATGTTGAAGTATAGTAAAATATACAACGATCTTGTCAAGTTTGTCATACCGATAAGAAACAACCACTAAATTTTTTTGATCCGAACTTGATCTACAGAATCTACAGACCGGACATATTTTTTTGTACGTTATCATTTGACGGTTGTGATATGGTCTGGAATGCTAGGTTGGACGAGGCTTGACATGTATGCATGAACGATCGATCGATGATATGATGAATTGATGATGATCACGAGCTATATATATATATATACACCTCTATAGGCCTTGTTGTTTGTTTTCGATTTCTTTCAACAGTGTCCAATGTCCATTTAAAGGGGGGTGTATATATATATACTTGATAATTAATATTGCACCTTTGTGATGCGTTAGCTCACCAAACGATTTTTACAGTATGCATTTCTACCCAAAAAAATGCAATTATTCAAGGGTTGACAAACACTGATGAACAGTCACTGTCCTTATTTCCTACTTCTTTTAGCAGCTATCTCCTTTAAGCAGAGGAAATCTTAATCGCGTTTAAGTGGACTATCATTGTCCTATATTGAATGATATTGTGATCATTATAAAACAATCATAGCTATAGCAATAATTATATATGAGAATTCAACAGGTTTTAATTAATTTTTCTATAATTGTTTTAGATATTTGGTTTCAATTTGGTCGAGGATATATAATGGCTTGTATAAAAGGATATTAATATTAATGTAAAATGTCACGTACTACACCCTCCAATGTTAATCATATTCAAATATTTATACATTTTAATTACACGTGTCCAAAATAATACAGTAATACTAAGGATTTCAGTGATTTTCATCTCAAAAATATTCTATTAGTATGTGGTACTAATTCATTGGGTGCGATGACATCATAACAAGGAGCTCATTGAAAATCACGCACAATAAATGAGTAACACATATTAGTGAGATAATTTTGGGATAAAAATCACCGAAACCTTTATTATTTTTGAAATCCATAATTTTAATGGTATCAATAATTGAAAATACACGTAAGTAGTACTGCATCAATAATAATGGTATCAATAATGGAGTTGAGTATTGATCATTTTTTTTTGATTAGATGGAACAAAGCTTTCAAGGAGTCAAACAATAAAACCTCAAGTGGTTGGAGGATCTCAGATGTGCTTTCAGTGACTATGCATTCTCCCACGTTTGTTTTTTTGCCAATTCACCATTTTAATCATTATAAATTATAACTGGGTTGGAGATAAGGTGGGTGTAATCTATATAGATGATAGAAACTATTTAATTTCATTAATTAATTAGTTAATTAATCAAACTTATATATAAGCTAAGCATGACAAGGGCAAAGAAAACACGTGTCTTATCTTTTGTACATTAATAGCTAATTATCGACTTTCGCAAATCTCTTCAAGCTAAAAAAACCCTAGTTGTAGATGAGGAAATCATGAATGTTTACGTGTGAGCATGGACTTGCCTTCTACTCCTCTATAAATTCATGCAAAAATTTCAGTACGTGAACATCAATATTCTTTGTTTGGTTAATTTGCATCCTTCAAGGATAATTATATATATGTATGTATGTATGTATGTATACGCACATAGTGAATATCCTTAATTTAGTGAGATAAACTGGATAAAAATAAATTTTCTTTTTATAGAAGTGGGGAAATCAGGTTTTCAACCAATCCAATGCTTCCGGACACAACTCAAATCATTTTTTGTTTTAAGTATTTGGGTTTTTCTTATTTGTTTCTATTCCTAGCTTATAGGCAGTCATGCATGTTGACTTTTTTTATTTGTTTATGAAAATGCATGTTGACTTTAAGTGCAGAAACCAGAAAGTATATATATGTGTGTGTATAATATATACAAATATACACATATATGTATATATATGGCATCCTATAGAGAATGACTCTGAAAAAGCAAACCTTGCTGATTGCTGAGTCGTCCCACCCGCAAGTCCCCATAATATGTTACGAGATTTTGAATTGCAATTGGTTGGCCCTTTTGTACTGGCGTGTCCTGTCTCTGTGTGTGTATTGTATTATTTTCAAAAAAATTGCAAAGTTGCCAAGTTGGTCGAACAAAGGAACCAGAACAACTATATGTCAGAGTAATAGTCAAAAGTAAAACCTACCTACAAAATTACAGAGAGTAAAATGCAACAGTGTGAGCACAAAACCTGGTTTGGGATTAAATAAAAGTTTAAACATATGTTATATGTCTGAAATTTTGGTCCAAACATATATTTTATCTATTTAAAACTAAATTTGGGTTGTCCGAATCTTAACTCGGATTTGGATCGAATTATATTCCAAAAATCTAAACCAATCCGAATTCAGATATACAAATATTTTGCAAACACTTATTTATATATTTTGTCTAACTCGGAATCATTTTTCCCCCTAACAAAACCTGACTATGTCAAGAATTAGGTTAGAGTGGCTACATAAAAAAGATTTATGTCACGTGTGCATATATAATTTGATCTGACCTAAAAATTATATTTTACAGTTGCTAAATGCAAGTAATACAACTTGCTAATAAAGCAAATGAAGGCCAGTTGATATATCCCAAAGAGCAACCATAATCTAATGGTGTTGCTGATGGGAACATTAAAAATTGTTGGAAAACGTGTTTGCTGATGTAGCAGAGAATGAAACATTTAATGTCTTATAGTGTTATATAATGGTGAATATTGAATCTATTTGTTAGTTATTTTTGAAACTAAATGAATACAAAACAATTCGTTTGATCTTTAGTTGGCACATTAGGGCACCCATCAAAACTCTAACTCCAACAGCTTGGGCTGAGACACTTATTATCTAAAAATTATACCGTTGTATGCTACACAGTGTTGATAGACCAACTCCTTTGTTCTTTTTGGAACAAATGACCCATCCAAAAGCAACCATTGTAGTTGTCCATAGCAGCACAATAGCTCTATGAGCCTTTGCCCCCATGGTATATGGCTCAGCAGTATCAGTTGGGGTGTGGGTCGGGTGCCACCCGATTTCGACGCGCTCAAAAAATGATGTTCATGAAATTTGTATGGTTTATCTGAAAGTCTCAATCTGTCCTTACCTTTGGGTAGCATAATCTACTACTTATATTCTACAAACATTCTGAAAGTACGGGCTAGTAAAGGCTCATCCTATCCCGCTCCAGCTGAAGATATATGACTATGAGCCTTTTTAACAGGGCCTTATATTAATATGAGCCTTTTTATCAAAGAGATATGGGCCTTTTACCAGTTTGTTTACCACTGGTTTGACACAAGATCCAATAACGCAAGTTCTCCTTTGCCCCTTCCTATTGACGTCTTCCCTCTGTTTTTCGGTTTTTCCTTTGAGCATCTTCGAAGCCCTTCCTTCTGTTCTTCCTATCAGCGATCGATCGCAGGTAAATCGAATAACCTATCATCTCTCTCTGATTTCGGCCATTTTCATGTCTGTAACACTAGCTACTAAAATTATTTTGCAAATCTTGAATGCTTTTGTACTCTACTGCAATTTGTTGGATTTTCGTGTTACTGTGGTTGTCTTTTGCCGTGTTGATGTTCAGATTTCTTTCTAGATTTTTTTGTGTGTGGATATTTATTGTTTTTGTTACTTTTTTAGTAATTGAACAGTGAATGTACATGGACTTCTGACTTATGACGATGATTGATGTGCTAAAGTAGATACGGCGTTGTTATATTTTTTCTTTGATTTGGTTTCAAATCTGGATTTTTTTTTTGGGTGTGATTACAGAATTAGAATTCATTATGGGCCAGTTTTTAAAGCTTGGTTAATATGATCTGATATTTTGATTTAGGGATGCAGTTTTTTGGGTTGTTGATGTTCCATATATGATGTTGAAACTTGCTTTATGTCATATGCCACGTTAATATATTATTGTGTGGCTATTATAGTTTTTTATTATTATGTTGAAAGTTGAAACATGTCATTGAACATGTTCTATGTGATTGTAAAATATTTTTATTGCTTTTGCATTATATTACTGATAATTATACTTAATCCTAGAGAATAGTAAAATTTATGATACCATGTTACATTCCGATTTTACCGTCCCTTTCTGATTTTAGGTAAAATCTCGATTTTGGCTTTCTTGATTCATGCTTACCTTGTTGACAACGCTGATTCTGAATTAATAGTACAAAAGTGAACATGTTATTAAACCAGTCTATAATGAGCCTAAAATTTAATGCGTAATGCATTATTGTTTCAGGACCTTTAGACAGTTGATATTTTTTTAATGGATAAATTCATGGAGAGATTTTCCTGCATTGTTCTTGCTATTAAAACTTAAGTGAATATAAATCTAAATCATATTTCTAGCGGTTAAATTATAATTGATAGTATTTTTAATTTGCATGATTAGACTGCCTTTTGGTAGTTTTTTCTCTCATTGTGCTCTATCATTGTATTTGATTAATCAATCTACTATCTGATATAGCACTTTTTTCAGCCTTTTGTTTGATCATCTAAATTACAGAGTGGTCTTAGAGTATGTTGATTATTTGATGATAATTAAAAGGAGCTTCAACTTCTGTTCAATGAGAGTAATTCGTAAAATTGTATGCCTTGTCAAATTTTAACAGCCGAACTTCCTATTGAGGGTGCTTAACTTCTTGAACTTGAGGAAGAAGGAGAGGAATGTGAGTGGAGAAGGGAAATGAGTTCTGAAGGGAGGAGCGGGTTCATGAGATCTGATAGAAGACAATCAAGGACTAACGAGTTGAGCTTTCTCATCCTCTATGCCATTGCTTTCTACATCTTTATCATCCATCGCTCCTTCCTGTTATCACTTGATTACCAGGGAAAGCTCTATGGTTTTTGCCCTGGATGGCTGTTTGCTAACAGCCTCAATGACGTCTCTGATTCCCAAGGGAGGGACTTTCGATAGAATTTACCGATTCTTACTCTCGTTTTCGGTGTATTTACAATGATAGCAAATCTGATGAGGATTTCTTTTCAATTGAGAGCAAGGGGAATGTCTTTTGTATGGCTTCTCCTTTCTTTCTCATACCTATCTTATCTCCATGGAGTTTGCATTATATTCATCTTGTTAGTTGCTTCACTTAATTTTGCTATAGTGAGGATTTTTGCTCAAACAAAATACTTCCAATTTTTCATCTGGGTTATCAATGTGTCTTTCCTTCTATGCAATCGTGTTTATGAAGGATAGCCGTTCTCCATGTTTGGGCAACGCTGGGCGTACTTAGACAGTTTTCGTGGCAACTTTAGATGGCATATCTGTTTTAACTTTGTTATCTTGCGCATGATAAGTTTTGGATATGATTACCACTGGGCACATCAGCACTCTCGCTTTGATCAGAAGAAGCACACTGACCGTTGCGATATTTGTAAATCAGGAAGAATTTGCTACCACTATCAACAGGAGAAAATCGTCCAGACTGACAAGTTTGTCTTCAGTTTGTATCTTTGTTATTTGTTGTATGCTCCTCTTTACATTGCTGGGCAGTTTCGAGCTTCAATGCTTTTGCTTGTCAACTAGATGTGCCTCAGAAAAATTACCCGGCCAGAGATGTATGGATTACGTTGGATATTCTGTCTATTTCTAATGGAACTTATGACACATTGGTTTTATTATAATTCTTTTGCGGTCAGTGGCTTGTGGAAGTTTTCATCTGCTATGGACATGTTCATCATTGGATATGGGGTATTGATCTTCATGTGGTTAAAATTTCTCTTGATCTGGCGGTATTTTCGTTTCTGGTCACTGGTATGCGGCATTGAGACCCCAGAGAATATGCCGAAATGTATTAATAACTGCTATAACGTGGAAGATTGTTGGAAGAATTGGCATGCTTCTTTTAACAAATGGCTTGTCAGGTACATGTATATTCCTCTTGGTGGATCTCAGAGAAAGTTACTCAAAATATGGGTTATATTCACATTTGTTGCGGTCTGGCATGACCTAGAGTGGAAACTTCTTTCCTGGGCATGGTTGACATGCTTGTTTTTTTTACCGCAAATGTTAATAAAGGCAGCAGCTAATGCATTTCAGGCTGAGAGTGTTGTTGGAGTGCTTGTTTTCCGAGAACTTAGAGCAGTTTCTGGTGCCATCACCATCACATGTCTCATGGTGGCAAATCTTGTTGGCTATGTTATAGGACCATCAGGCATTGGGTGGTTGATTTCCCAATTCCTTAAAAGAGATGGACTCCCTGTCCTTGGTGGCATGTTTGTATCATTTTACGTCGGAACAAAGCTCATGTTTCACATTCGGGATGCCAATGTACTCATTTAGACTTTATGTGGTCTTTAGTTTGAGTGTTGTTTAATGAGCTTTCTATTAGGAAACATTGTTTTAGTAGAATTAGAAGTTTCAGTCTTGTCGGCTAAGGCTTGACGAATTTTAAGAGTCTATATGTACCTATGCACTCACTAGTCTCCATATAATAGTCTGGTAAGAGCCATTGGTGAGGTCAAGTTTTCCGGTTATTCTTTTAGAAAGAGAAATATCTTTTCTTTATGGTTTTGATCTTCAAAAATTTGCAAAATGCAGGGAAAACATCGTTTCTTAAGAGGCTTCACTCCTGTGAGTTTGAAACGGATATGACGATAAGTGATTCTTCCCTGGCTAGATTATTCTGTCATTTGCTATATAGGTCTCTTGCCATTTGCTGATTTGGTCAATTACTGTCAAGAACTAATTTGCAATTACTTTGTGCCAAAAGAAGGAAATGGCAAGAGACCTATAGCACCAATACTCGTGGTGCCATTGTCATGTTTGATGTTACCTCGCCAACCACGTTTGATAGTCCTGATCTATGGCGCTTTGACCTTCGCATGTTTGTAGGGTGTCCTACTTCTTCAGGTACCGCCGATATTGATTGATACTGTTGAGTTTCTTTAATACTAATTTGTGTTGCTTGTTTTGTTTTTCCCAGGTCCAACTAGAATATCCCAATTGTTTCATGTAGAAACAAAGTTGCGGCGACCGTGCTTCCTTCGAACTCCAAATTCGACACTATGATATATCAGCAAGCTAGGGTTCCAACTTGAAGGAGCCATTTTTTGTATTTAGCTTTGATTACAAAATAATACCTTATGGAAGTGTTTAATAAATCTGGCAGGCAGTTGGTATTCTCCTGTCCCAAGCAGACTAAGTGAGAAAACGAAGTGATCTGAAGAGAGAAACTGATGTTACACATTTAGAAAAAAAGTGATCCTTTTATTTCTTATAGATCCATTTGCATCAATGTTGTTACATTCTACATTTATCTTCTCTATATATCTTATGAGGGAAATATTGATTGGGATTGGGTAGTTATCTCTAAAACTATAGAATATTTTATACTAGAAACTAATCCCATAAAATAACATTTGAACTAGGATGACATACGGTAGTTGAATTAATTAATTTATTCATGGCTGTCAAATAAAGGAGTTTTTTTTGGAAAAATGATCCTCGTTTATATAATTTTTTGAAATCTAATCCCTCGTCTTATAAAATGTATATTTTGACTCTTTTTCATTGGAAATGACATCGCAGTCCCTCGCACGCCTTTTAATGCAATTTTTTTTTTAAAAGTTGAAAATTTCATGAAAATCATCTCTCTTTCTCTCTCTTATTTTTCACTCCTTCATGCTTCGTATTCCGAAAGTTTTTCAGATTGTTCAACCTTGGTGCAATCTAAACTTCATAACAATGACGCCGCCCAGAACTGAAACGATATTAAACTCGGCTACTAAGTTTTGTCTTTGAATTCACGAACATAAAAATGTTCAATGTTCTTATAAGTGTCCAATATTTCGTCTAAATTTTTGCCTATATTTTAAGTGGAGAAGGAAAATATCACTAAACTAAAGTTAGTTTTATGCATTTGGTTTTCACAATTGTCATATTTTTACGTAACTATGTAAAAAAGTATTTCGTTGATAAATGTATGTATTTTTAGTTGAGAACTAGTTTTATTTTCGTTTATATCATGCTAATTTTTCGTTGATACCTGATTCATTTTTTGTTCAGCTCATGGAATTTTTTGGGTTGATAAATGTTGCATTATTCGTTTGAAATGGTTGAGTTTGGTTGATAAATTTTACATGCAGGTTTGAGAAAATTTTCTTTATACGTAGATGATAATTGATGCTTCTTGCAAACGTGAACGACTAATCTTAATTTGTTATTGATTTTGTGGTAGAAAATAGAATACTACTTGCTACTTGAAAGTTTGTAACTTTTCGTTGATTATTGTATTATTTTTTAGGTTTATAAAAGCATTATATTTAGGTTTATAACTCATAATTTTTATTGATAACTGCATTATTTTTAGGTTTATGAGATGCATATATTTCAGTTAGTGCTTTTGTTTCATCAAGCTTGGGCGTTCTCACTTTTGATTCATTTCTTCTTCCTTGGACGATTTATGGTGCGATTTTAACTTTCTTTTCTTCACAACCAACATAAGAGACCAAGATTAATTTTTTATTCTTCATTTCTCTTGTTAGGGTTGCTTCTAGTTTATTTTTTACCTTAATTTTCATTGTTATTGCCTTCACCTCCATGAATTTCTGAATAATTTTCGAGAACTCTCAGATTTTGTAAACTATATGTAACACAAATCCCATTATTCCGAAATTTTTTACCTTAATGATCAACTAATCCTTAGTCAGATTAACTTTATTCTTGATATTTTTTCCAAACTCGAATTCATAATTTAATCTTCAATTTATTATTATTCTTATTGTTATTATTTTCGATATTTTTGGGTCGGGGTATTACATGTGAAAATTAAATGCACAAAACTAACCTTAGTTTAGTGATATTTTCCTTATTGACTTAACATACAGGTAAAACCTGAGACGAAATACTAGACACTTAGTAAGAACGTTGAGCATTTCTATGTTCGTGAATTCGAAGACGGATCTTGAATAGTTGAGTTTAACATCGTTTCAGTTATGGGCGGTGTCATTATAACATATTATGAAGTTTAGATTGCACCAAGAATGAATAATCTGAAGAACTTGAAAATACGAAGCATGAAGGAATGGAAAAGAAAATGCATTAAAAGGCGTGCGAGGGATTGCAGTGTCATTTCCTATATCAAAAGAGTCAAAATATATATTTTATAAGATGAGGGGTTAGATTTCAAAAATATTATACAAATAAGGGTCATTTTTGCAAAAAAACCTCAATCGGAACATTGGTAGTAGTTAACATATTTTCAATGTAAGAATAAAGGAGCAGTTGAAAATTAGGGCAATATGTACCCCACTTAATAGCAACTCTCAATGATCATAACTTTGCGTTTATGCACGAGGAACCTTAACAATAAATACAAAATACTATTTAATAAAACCTTTTGAACTTCAATATTTGCTGGCTTATTAGCTGAAAGTTTCTCGTTTAAGAGTGGTTATTGTTATATAATATATTTCAGGACCTGTCAACAATGAGGTTCTATGGTGTAGTGGTTAGCACTCTGGACTTTGAATCCAGCGACCTGGGTTCGACTCCCGGTAGGACCTTTTTTCCACGTTAAAATGTTTTTTCTCCTGCAAGTTGTAATAATTGCCAATAAAACGCGGCGTTTACTACGTAACACGTGTAAATATTCCTTCAACATCCTGGTCTGTGTCTCCCCAAAACGAGTCGGTGTTGGTCGTCCTTGAGAGAGAGCATGAGTGAGAGAGGCGGAAATCAGGGAAGATGACAGTGAGAATTAGGGCTACATAAAGGCATTTGTGGGATTATTGAATTACGGAGGGGTAGGCGAGTAAAAAGCCCCGCCTCGTAACAGTGCTAACTCCCGTTCCATGGAACTGCGGTGGAACTCGAAGGAAGTCCGTGCAGCTGCTGGAGTGAACGTGCCATTTTGCGGTCGTGGTCGGCTGCACCGGTATACCAAACGACAAAGATCTGCTTGAACGGCGGTGCGACAGCATCAAACAGAGTTTGATGACCGGCGAACGTGCAATTTTCCACGTTAAAATGTTTTTTTTTTCCTGCGAGTTGTAATAAACTAATAATTGCCAATAAAACGCGGCGTTTGCCACGGCACACGTGCAATTATTTCCTCGACATCCTGGTCTGCGTCTCCCCCAAACGAGAAGGTTCGAAATTTTCCACGTTAAAATGTTTTTTTTTCCTGCGAGTTGTAATAAACTAATAATTGCCAATAAAAGGAGTAGTTTCCCACGTCACACGTGCAAATATTTCTTCGACAGCCCCCACCCTACCCCACAAACGAATAAACAGATTCAGTTAGTCTAAACAGATTCTTTAAATTTCAAAAAAAATACACATTGTTATTAATTTATGATTTTTAAAACAATAATAATTCATATTAGTTACTATAAATCAATACTTTAAATCATTTAAATATTATTTTTTAAAAATCATTCAAATTAAATTTAACTCAATCTATTTATAACTATTTTACAACATGAAATATTATCATATTAAATAAGAATCACATGACATTAATATTAATAATTTTATTATTTTATCAGATTAAAACAACAATGAATTAACATTAATATTTTCCTAATGCAAATATATTATAAAATACATGGCAAATATATTATAAAATACATGGCTTATTATATAAATATATATTTAAGGGACTGTAACCGTGTGTGAGAGACACAAGAGATATGGATGCAAGTGAGAGATTGTCAACATATTTTAATCAAAAAAATAACCCAGAAACTACAGTTATATCAATGATCCATCGTTCCACTTTAGCTTTACAATAGTTTAGGGTGTGATTTTCACTAATTAGTGTGAGATAAATTTTATCAAAGAGACAAAATGCACGCTTCAAATAACAGTCCAGTTCCCAAGAGCTGCTGCGGTAAGTCAACAGAAGAGCAAAATTTTCCACTTTAAAATGTTTTTTTTCCTGCAAGTTGTAATAATTGCCAATAAAACGCGGCGTTTCCCACCTAATACGGGTTTTATATTCCTTCGACAGCCTGGTCTGCGTCTCCCCCAAACGAATAAGTCAACCGAAGAACAAAACAAACAAAGAAGAAGAAAAGAAGATCGCAGAGAGACACTCTGAAGCAAGAAATGGGTTCCCTAGTGAAGCTATTAGATATTGTTATGTTCCCCTTCCTCGTGGCAGTCGCGTTGGTCGCCCCTTTTCTGGATTCTCAGACATGTCTTCCTTACGGTCTCTACCCGGACTATCTGATCAATTTCAAGCACTGGTACGTCCGCGAGCTCGGCGACTATCTCTTCGTCGAGAAACCCAACTTCTTTGTCGGCCTCATCTGGCTTGAGGTGCTCTTCCAGTGGCCTCTCACTCTCATCATTTTATACGGAATTTTGGGTGCCAAGTCCTGGTTGCCCACCACCTGTTTGATATATGGCGCTTCTATTTTTACTTCAATGGTAATTAAATTTTTCCTCTTCGATTCCGGTACTGGTGTATTTTAAGTTCAATTTTTACAGCACCGATCTAATTAAGGATCTGCTTGGGAGAGGTGTTGAGAAGAGTTAGAAGGATTCGCGAACCAATTGTGAACCTCTCCCTCCCAACATCCCTTTTTCAACCCTTTAAAATGAAATGAGAGATTGAGAGGTAATACTCATAAAAACATCTCTCAATCCCTCCCAACTCTTTCAATAACAAGCAAGAGTTCACATTTATGAATCCAACCCTCCCCTCCCCTCCTGGCAAAGCAGATACTAAGTGTTTGAATTTGCTGTGTGTGTACTTTTCAGGTTGCTATAGGGACAGAGCTGATAATGTCGGGCAAGGCTTCTGATAGGATGCTGAAGGCGTACCTGCCGTTCTGGGGATTTAGTGTTTTGGCGATTTTGCGTGGACTGATGCCACCGTCTGGCAAGGCTATTTCTGGGTTTGCAAATGGTGGGATACCAGAATTGGCTAGAAAGAAGAAAGCTTGAGTTTTCGAGATGAGATGGGTATTTCGCTAAACTTTATTATTTTATGATTAGTGCTTTTTTTATTTTTGTGGAAGTCTTGTGATTGGGAACTTGATGAACTGTTTCAACATTTGTGAGTTTTTTGTTTGCTTATGAACTAATTTGCAAGTTTTCAAAGTGTGTGTTTGTTTGTTTGAACTAGAAAAGTTCAAGTGTGTACAAATGATGTAACTTGTTGCCAATGTCGAATAAACCGCAGCTGTAGGCTTTATTTATTGTAGTGATTGCATCTCTACAATCGTCTAGAAAGTACTATATGAGAGAAGGTTGTTCAAGTTCTCAACTGCTTCTCGTGGGCTAATCAGTGATATATGCATTGATTTCCAAAAGTGTCATCTAACCTTATCAGGATTTGTTTCAAGTAATCCGCAGGCTTAAATTTTATGTAATTCATGTAGGGATCGAATAAATGAAAAAAAAAAGATTTTGGAACTCTACCCTGTAAATATGCAAGGAGTAATTATTACATTACATCAGGTCATATATGTTGAAGTGGTGCACCCCAATCAACCAATCGCCAATTCACATATGGCGGTGTTTATGAAACATTTTCACAAACCCATACATATTTTCTGGATAAACATCAACATATGACTGCTGTTCTAAGACCATTGAATAATTGATGTCTGGGAATATTCTCATCGAATATTTCTCTTAACCTTAATCCTCTCCCTTTTAGCATCGACTGGAATATTCTCTCGTTTCAAAGCGAGAAAGAAGGTCCAACCGTCCAAAGTGATTTTAAAAACCCCTGCCCCTCTCTCACTCTATCTCTCACAAATTAAGCTCGAAATTCCGTAGTGCCTCAAGTAAATTCTTGAAATTTGGAATGGCTCTCAAAGCTGTTCATGTCTCCGATGTCCCCAATCTTGATCAAATCCACGAGTCCGCCGCGTTATCCCTATGCTCCGCCATGTGCTCCGCCGGTGAAAGTACAAGGTGCGCAAACAAATTCCCAAAGTTCGTGGTGATGGGACATAGAGGGAGCGGCATGAACATGCTTCAATCCCCTGATCGCAGAATGAAATCCATCAAAGAGAACTCCCTTCTCTCCTTCAATGCTGCCGCTAAATTCCCGATCGATTACATTGAATTCGACGTTCAGGTGAGACATCAATTTTGAATTCCATTGCAACCCTTTCTTAATTGCTTAGTTTGTTGGGTTTGTTGTCCATTTTTTTAATTGAATCGAACTCATACAGATGTAACAGATCACAATGCGAACTATTTCGATTTCGATAAAAATATCTCCGATTACCATGACGAGATTTCGTTGAGCCGATATTCATCCAATATATATATATATATATATATATTTTTTTTTTTTGAAACTAAAACATTGCCGTCGGCGACGGTGTCGTTGGTTTTCTCCTGTTTTCGTCAAGTTTGACGTGGCGGAAATCTGTGCACGGGAATCATGTCGGTGCACAAACGCTGCGGTGGTTCTGTCTCTTCTCGCGGCGAACCAGAAGCGTCTCTGATTTAACACGTCAGAGGCTGTGACGTGTATATGTGTTTCATTGCGGTGTTTGTTTCTTTTGGGCTCACTCTTTGGATGCCCATAGGGCCTAGGCCTATAGTCTTTCTCAGCCGGCCCATACTCATAAAAATTATAATTCCATCAATTTCTAGTTGTTTTTGTTCGTTTCCTCAAATCTAACAACTGCTAATGAACAAAACCAAGAATAATTTTCCTTCTGTTAATTAAAAAATTACTATTTAAATATCTAAAATTACTGATAAATCTTTACCTTGTTTTCTCCTTTGTTCTTTAGAAGAAAAATGTGAGAAGAAAACAAAACTATTCCTATTTGTTGTAGGTGACTAAGGATGACTGTCCTGTCATTTTCCATGACACCTTCCTCTTTACTGAAGATGACAAGGTCAGCTAGCAACTTCACTTGTCTCTCACTGTTTGCATTGCATTAACTGATTATCGTATGCTGATTATTGTTTCTCTAAGTGATTAAATTTCAGGGAACCATAATTGAAAAAAGGGTTGCAGAATTGACTCTGGCTGAACTTCTCTCATACGGACCCCAAAAATATCCTGGAAATGTAATTGTTTCAACTATCATCCTCTTCCTTCTTCCATTCCTGTCATTGTTTAAATGTGTTTGCGGTTATGGTAATTTTCTTCTTCTTTCTTTCTGTGTTGAACTCAGGTTGGCAAGCCATTGTATAGGAAAACCAAAGATGGGAGAATATTTGAATGGAAGGTTGAGAGAGATGACCATCTATGTACATTGCAAGAGGCTTTTGAGAAAGTGAACAATTCTGTGGGTTTTAACATTGAATTGAAGTTTGATGATCATATAGCGTACAAAGAAGAACAACTTAGGCACGTGCTTCAAGTAGTATTGGAGGTATGTGTTGTTGGTTTGATTAATATAAATGGGTTCTTGATTTAGGTGCTAAACGATACTTTATGTGGGGTTCAGGTTGTATCTGAGCATGCCAAGGATAGACCTCTAATGTTTTCAAGCTTCCAACCTGATGCAGCTCTGTTGATGGGTAAATTGCAAAGTACTTACCCGGTAAGATCATGCTCTTGTGCCTTGTAGGGTTATGACAATATTTATTATTCTGCTTCGTATGATCTCGTTATTCAAGTTTTGCACTAGAATCCTCAGCAGCAAGATTTGCACAAAATATAATTTAAAAATGAAAATATGAATCAATTCTGTTTATGGAGTCAGAATTTGCAGAACGAAAATTGTTGAGCAAAAAACACATCCTGGAATGATTTCTCATTCATTCTTTACTTTCTCTAACACAAAACCAGCAGCAATTTATGAGATCAATCCATGTTTTTAACTCACTTAATCTAGACACTACACTCAAACAAAAAATATACTATCATAGATACATGTATATCTTAAGATTAAAAGCTTGAACATACCATTTTGAGAAGAAATGGAAGATGTACCAGCAGCTGTAGATGAGGGAACCAAAGCCATGTAGATGATGGAGTAGATGATGATCCTGAGAAAAGAACAACCAGCAAACCTCTTTTCCCCTTATGGCAAAACCAACAAAATCAAGCAACACCACTGGTTTCTTGTTAAGAAGAAAAACGTGAAGAAAGGAAAAGTTTCAGAGAGAAAATGTTTCACTTAGTTGGGAAGTCCACACACCTATCAACACATGGAACATTGATATATATCTTCAACCCAACAAGTGAAAGCCCAAATACATTCTTTTATTGGACTTATCCATGAAAATCCAATAGTATTTGTTATCACACAAGGCTAGCCCATACCATTAACCTTAAATAATTTGAGCCTAATCACATCTTTATACATCATAGATTGTCTACTTAAATGAGCAATACCTAGATTAACTAGATTACATTAGTCCATTTTGATAATTTAATCCAACAAAAGTTTGATGGATTGTCTAATTATTCCAGTTTGTTTATCATAACTGAATGGCTGACCAATTCTGTCATGCAGGTGTTCTTCCTGACAAACGGAGGATCTGAAATTTACACAGACGTAAGAAGGAACTCCCTGGATGAAGCAATTAAAGTTTGCTTGTCAGGTGGCTTAAAAGGAATTGTATCTGAAGTGAAAGCCATATTTAGAAATCCAGGAGCAGTAGCCAGAATTAAAGAAAACAAGCTTTCCCTGCTAACTTATGGTCAACTGAAGTAAGTACAAATCTTTCTTTACGCTTTCTAATCTAGTTCTGAAGAAAATATTCTGTAAGTTAACTGTTGTACATTTGCAGTAATGTAAGGGAGGTGGTGTACATGCAACATCTAATGGGTGTTGAAGGTGTTATAGTAGACCTAGTTCAAGAAATTACAGAGGCAGTCTCGAATTTTGTCGACACTGCTAAAGAGAATGAAGAAGAAAACTTGCTTATAGAGAAAAAGGACCAAAGCCTCGAAACGAATCCCAAACTCTCCAAGGACGATCTCTCGAAACTACTGAAGCTTGTACCAGAACTGATTCAGGTTTGAAGGGAACTGACCTGACATGAAACTTCTCAGCAATTCTAGTATATATGAATGAATACAATATACAAAGCTACAACACTAAACAAAATGTTTCTCTTTTGTTAGAAATGGTTTTCAGAAACGAAAATAGGGTGTTTTTGGAGGTTGTGAGACTCTAATTCTGTGGAGTTCTAACTTTCTAGTGTAAAAACTTCTGTTGTTAAGACTGTTCACTTGGACTTTGAATGGCAATTGGAGTTATAAGCCCAAAGCCAGAAACTGGACTCTATAATATATACTGTTGTATATATCTATTAGGAAATTTAATACGACACCATGCTTGACATTCTAAACATCAATTTAGAATAGTTGGTATCCACATTAGGTTAGAATGAAGGCTGATTTAAAGCTGAAGATCAACAATACTGTTATGTAACCAACATGAATTCACAGTGGAATAGTGATTCCAAGTAAACTTCACGAAGCCTATATGAACATAAGGTTTTGGAAACTTGCATCTTGGGTTTACATGATTTGATTTTATGTGTTAACTGATAACTGATTTTATTTAATTAATTGATTTGGTTAAATTGATTGATTGAAATAAAATCAAATTTGTTTTAGGAATGATTATCTCTCATTTATTTAGAGATAATCATCTTCTTAAATTAAGGAAGTCTTTCCTTATCTTTTATGACATTTATTTCAAAATTAGGACATAATCTTGGGCTAATTCCATGGGTCAATATTCTGCATATATTTTAGCTCATTATCTAGTGTTTTCTTGGTTCATATATCGCTTTTGGTAACCAAATAACACTAAGTCGTTTATTCACTTATTCTGAACCGAAAGCTATTGTTTTTAGAGAGTTTATTTTTGTTTTTATTTTTATTTTTAATCATTCATGCATAATACTTTGAATTCATTAGTGTATATTTTTGGAGCTTGTAGACTCCACTGCGACTCTGGAGCATTGTGTGAAAGGATCTACTTGTGGTGTGCTGTATCGAGCGACTCGAACAAAAAACTAGTGTAGGTGATATGAATCATAACTCTAGGGACATTCTTGTAACTCGTTTGAATAGTTAATTGCTTTAATGTTGGTGACTCTAGACACCTAAAATTTTTTTTCCCTAAATTGAGATTTTCTCGTAAATATTATGTGTCGCACTCTTTGATTTTAGTATTCAATTTTTCAATATCATTCGATCCATTTGATTGTATAGTACTATAGTCTATAGATTACTAGTTCCGTAGGTCCCTCCAATAATTTAGTTGCTCAACTTGATGATACGTGGGCCCCTCCTAAACCAGGGAAAATGAAGTTCAATGTTGATGCCGCGGTCTTCAGTGAGGAAGATGTTGTTGGGGTAGGGGCAGTCTTACGAGATGCCGCAGGTGATGTGATGTTCTGCTTATCAGAGAAAATTTGAGGGCGCGTCGATCCTACTTTTGCTGAGCTGCTTGTGGTGGCCCATGCTCTTCGATGTCTTCAAAGTAATGGCTTTCGTGATTTTGTTCTAGAAGTGGATTCTTCCAATGTTGTTACGGCTTTAGTCTCGGACGCGTACTTAGACTCTCGAATAGGGCACTTTGTGCTAGAGGTTAAAGACTTGTTGGAGTGTCTTGGAGTTTCTAATTGTTCCCATGTTCAGCGTTCTGGAAATTCGGTATCTCATTTCCTTGGTAGGAGAGCTAAGAATTATAGTTCGAGTTCTAGTTGGTTGTTTGAATGTCCTCCGGAGATTGGTCATCTTGTTCAAAGAGACCTCCGTCGGACAATGTAATTTCTTGGTTTTATTGAAGGGGGTTTTTCTCAAAAAAAAAAAAAGAAAAAAAAAAGAAAAAAAGATTACGAGTTCGGTGAGTATCTAGACTTTCGTTAACATAGTATGTGGGATATAGCAATGATCAATGATCAATGATGAGCTTGCTTGTGCATCTAAGACAGCTTAGCCTGGGCCTGACCATGGCCCATTATGACAAATTTAAAAATGCCTTAGCCACTGCAGGCTATATATTCCAAGGCACCCCACACAGGCTTTCGTGACAAAGGTGGGTTGTTCAGGCGTCCCATAAAGCAAAAGAAAATTTAGCAAGTAAAGAAGAAAAAGGGTTTCCTTCTGGGACTGGAATTTGTAGCTTGTAAGTTTAGAGCAATGGGGGGGGGGGGGGGGGGGTTACAACGTCTCTCACTCTTTATTATGAAATAAAGCTTTAGGCCAGTTGTACTATTTGCCCCCAAAGACACCATTCTCTGTTGATATTTGATCAACCCATTTGAGGAAGTTTCTTTGTAGTGTGATAATAGCTTCGGATTCTATGCCACCAAAAAAAAAACTACTTCCTTTTTCCAAAAATGGGTACCTAGAAACAACTTTTTGTACAATGGAGTCTCTCTCTATATATATGGCCCCGTTTAAATTAGCATTTTGGGTAATACTACATGTTATTGAATATTGTTTGCAAAACCAATCGTCCATTTCGAGTAGCATTTTGTACATCATTTTACTAATATTTTTCGTACATTTTCAGGATGTTAGTTTTTGTAGCATTTTCGTAACATTTTCAATCTATTACCAAGATATATAATTTGCCACAACATATAACAAAAATTTAAACCATAAGCTCACAACATTTCAAACAGCATATGTCAATATTTCAAATAACATATGTGTGTGTATAAATCCTGTCTATTTAAATGATGTTCACATGTTTAGCTTTGAATTGAGTTTGACAAATAATATTTAGCTTTGAACTGAAGAAATTGTGCTGAAATAGTCATGCAATTGATGATGACCACTTCCTCTAAAGACATTTGCATCATTTTAATAACACATTGGGTCAACTTTAAAATCAATTGAAACTTTTGAATTTCGCCCGCCACTTTAATTTATTTAAAAAATTAAATTTGCTTTTCTAGTGGGTACGACATTGCTTCTTCGGGTGTCACATATTACTTAAATATTATTTCACTATATATTATCCTATAATTGTTTTTATTATATAATACCCTTATTATATATGGCTTATATGTATTGTTTCTTTAGTACATTATCCAAAATAAAATAAACCTTGTCAGAATAATAATGGGTTTGCTTTAAACATGGCTCATGATGTCTTCAAGGAAAAAAGAAAAAGAATATATCATACAAAATGATTGAAATAAAGGAAATATTGACACACTTTACATCAATTATCTTCTTTTGAGATTATGTGCTCGTGTGTATATATATATATATATCAACCAGTTAGTGATAAATTAGTTAGTGAATTTTTATAGGATCAAATCATATAGACTTGGGAGGTTATGAATGTGATTAGCAATACATTTTTTTGCCATGCGCTCGACTTTTGCCTTAACTTATTATCTCGTCACGATTGCCAAAAAAATAGAATTCCAATTGATGAAGGAAAAAGTTGATCTCAACTGGATATATCGAAGATAGCCGGCTTTAAGTTCAATGTATATGCTTGATAATACACCCCTTTTAATTTATGTTTGCTTCATTTGCAAGCCATTGTTATGCTTCTTTTCATATTTACTACTTGTAATCAAAACCCAATTTTAAAATTCAAGTCATGATAGTAGAAATCCGACACCCTTCAAACTCTCTTTCTTGATATATGTGAACAAGATGCATGTTTTTGTGTAATCCAATTTAATGGTATTGAAATTCTTCTAATGGGGGGCAATCCCAAAAGGTTAAATTTTTTGACAATTCCTAACCCACAAAAATGGAAAGAGTGGGTAGTAGAGAAACTCAATTCACAATTCATTTTTTTGCATCGTAGTAGACTAGTAGCAAGACGTATTTGATTAAACACGACTGAGTGATGAATCTTTCTAGTTGGGATTTTTTGGAGAAATTTGCTTGTAGTATCCATCTCGAGTGGGCAAGTGTCACAAGTCTCTACAACACAATTTTGGTGGTGTTGAGTGAGCTATCGAGTGACAAAGGAGCCCTGTACTCTAAATCTCATATCGCCAAAAGGAAGATCTAGTAAGTGTGCTTCTGTTAAAACAATATTGAGGTGAGTGACCTCCTAGGATGACAAAATCATGCAGGTATTTTGGAGGGCCCAAAAGAGAGCAAATTGTGACATGAGTGAAAATACTAACTGTTACAATGTGAGACTAAAAGTCATGTGATAATGTAACTCAGCGTGAGATTAGATGACAAATTGACAAAGTATTTTTGTATGTTTTGGTTGGGACAAGAGAATCACATTGATCGATGATTTCACTAAAATGTGACAATTTTGTGTTAATTATTGCCTAAAACTCAATTTATTCATTGCTTTAAAAAGTGCGTGTAATCTCCATGAATGCAACCTCAAACTATAAAGCACCCTTTGAGAGAACAAAAAGGAAAGTGTTATGATCACTAAAGTTGATATACATAAGATCAAATTAGAGACATAAAGAAAATTTCAACTTTAGCAACAACATCTATATATATATATGTGTGTGTATTTGTTAATATACATTGAAGTTATAAAAATCCGCACGACAATATGTCAGCGGTGATGAGATTGTGACGTTGATGGTAAACCTTTTGTATTCGATAGGAACAATAGAACGACGACCTTTCATGATCTAGGGACACTCCGATAATCAAGTCAATAATCTTTCTCATGGTAAATTAACACTCAAGTGTCTCGATTTTGATAGCATGCCTAATATTAGTCGGGTCATCGGGTCATCTTCTTTTTATAGATGTCAAAATGCGTTCATTTGAATTGATCGTGGTAGTGATATGATCTTCTAAC
The DNA here is from genome assembly GCA_963580455.1 of Euonymus europaeus. Taxonomy (NCBI): domain Eukaryota; kingdom Viridiplantae; phylum Streptophyta; class Magnoliopsida; order Celastrales; family Celastraceae; genus Euonymus; species Euonymus europaeus. The sequence goes on from OY756964.1 coordinate 5,142,801, forward strand.
AATCACAGACATTGGGTTATAATCTTAATCTTAAAAGTTGGGATGCTATTATAATCTTATCGTTGAGGTTACGCGTCTGTAGAGGTTACACGTCTTTTGAATTTTTGCGAATTCTTTTCTCATCATTTTTCCTAGAAATGAAGTTTGTTTAGAGGTGATCTTTTATTTTGCGACCTCTTCCCTCCGTGCCACTTATGATGTTGATTAGACTATTATTTTTCTTAACTACATACAAATACATAATACATATTTCTCAAAAAGACAATAATTGCAGGGTTTGACGTTTCTCCCTAAAGTCCGACCTTAAGAAGAACAGGAACCCTCTTCAACGCTCACACGCAAACTCCTTTGACCTCTCAAGATAACAAATCACAGCCGCAATTACGAAACCCTCTCTCCATCTTTTCTGTTTTACTATTATTAATCTTACACCCACCACGAGTGGGGTTTGATTTTGAACAAACATTTGCTTGTGTGGAATCTTTTTTCCTCTTTCTCTAATTCTTTCTATATGGGGTTTTCCTTTTCTATACGGAATCAAGCTTTTCATTTGTCAATGTTTGAGACTTAACTCGTTAATTGATATTCCTTAATTACCCCCCTTTTTTGTGAAGTATTACAATGGTGCCATTGCCCTTTTGGCAATTTTTGCCTCAACTATCCAAATACTTATGTATCTACACAATGGGAAATCGTGAGCTTCGCATGGTTCACATAAAATCAAGTAGCTAATGCAATTGACATGGCTAAACTACAGATTTCAAATATCATTTTTGAACTAATACCACGTGAGAAGAATGACATTGCGGATTTGTTAGCAAAGGAGGGAGTCAACAGTGCAAATGATTTACTAATATGGCTATAACTTGACTTGAAAAGGGTGGAGTGAACATTTATGGTGACCTGCTGGTGGTGAATAATAATATGTAGTGCAGGTGGTAATTGTCAAGCTTTGCAGAGGATTTTATGAAGAGTAGATTTCTCTTTCTTTTTGTGTTTTCCTCTCTTTCTTTCCTTGTTCTTTTCGTGTCTTAGTGTCTTGTCTTCTTCTTGAAGACTCATTTTTTGTATATTGATGTTTCTCCGTCATTGGTGAGGATTTATTTATAAAATATTCAGGCTAAGTCTTTTTATAAAAATAAAAAAAACACAGAATATTATATTATTATATGATTGCTGTTTTTCAAAGGATAAAAAAAGTTCTTTTAAATTTAATAGTTTCGTGGGTGGTGCATGGGACAATTGGGGGAGTGCACCAATGACATTGAAATCCAATCAAACAAATGGTTCATGAATGTTTCAAATTATTATTATTGTTGTTATTGGTGGTGTTGGTTTTTTTTTTCAAAAAAAAAATATTTCTGGGATCATTAATTCACTATTTTATTAGATGATTGATTGACTTAGACACCCAACTTAAAATTATTGATATCATGTCCCCCTATTGACTTCAAAAGATTTTTTAGCTCACTTTTTTTCTTTTCTTTCAAACGACCATTTTTTTATTTTTATTTTTACTTTTCTCTAATAATCATTTGTTATATACATTTGATTGGATTGTCTTTAGGACATTAAGACTTGTTTTTAGTACAAAGTTTATTATAGGGAAGCGATGGATGATTTACTTGCTGAAAATTACACCCGAAAGATAATGATTACGAATTCCCACGATCTAAGGAAAGAAACAAATCATATATCGAAACATCCAAGATAAATTTCAACACTCAAGATAACGATCACTACTCTCAACGTTTTCAAATTGTAAGATGATCACGGATCATAATCTCTCTCAAGAGTATGGATATTTGATCTAATGACGATTCAAAATAAATGATAATCTCAATAGCCAGAAGATCTTATCTTATCACGCATTTTGACCTCTATACCACTATAGTTGAAATCACTATATTACTTCATTCCTCTTGAGACACTGATTTGAGGGGTTTTATTAGCGTCAAGTCCGGTCAAAGGATTAGATGTTGTACTGTTCATTCTCATGTCAACATCCATAAATGATTTTTAATTTTTTTTTCAAAATTTTATTATTAAAAGGATATTATAAAAATAGGTATGAAGATTTAGCTTATTACTAATGAAAAATTTAATAGAGCATTGTCAATATTTTTCTTGCTCGCTTGATAGCTGGCATTCACCGCATCAACTACCCCCGATTCTTCTGAAAGAAGCATCTCGAAATTACTTGTTTGTGGGCTTAATCGATTCAGTCAATAGGCAGAAAAGTCACCCAAGGAAATTTTTTGTCTACAGATTGTTTACAGATTTTTTTTTCTATTTTTTCCCAGTGGATTATTGATGAAATTTAATTTTTATTTTTTCCCAATGGATTATAGGCGAAATTTAATTTTTTAAAGTTTTGGCCGATGGATTACTGACAAAAAAAATATGTCGGTAATTATCAACGAAAATTGTCCCATTGGTGTTTAGATTACCTACAAAGGTTTTAACGATGAAAATTTTCGGCTGATTACCTATAGATTTTTACGATTACCAGTAAAAAAATCCGTCGATAATTCGCGAATTACCTATAGTAAGATAAATGATGTCAAATTATTAGTTGGGACATGATAGACATATATGCAATTTTTTTGTTTTTTTAGACATTCACTCTAATAATAAAGAGAATAATGGTTTTTATACCCTGATTAAGTATATTGTTTTGTAATTTAGCCCTAATTTGAGCGTCGATGTACAAATGAGTCACGAATGCCACCTTTCCTTTCGTTTTTGTAGGATTCAAGAGGTTTATCGTTACATTATAGTTTTTTCAACTATTTACGTGTGGATCATATCGAAATTTGCATCCACATATCTATTTATATATCTTTGAGCCTGTTTATCATCTACACGTCTGATCCAAAATAGTGAGTCAAGAAGATTGAGGAGATCTTGAGATGGGGCAACCAAAACGAAGTTGAGGGTGGCATTTTTGTCAGTTTCTCTTGAATCCGACCCGGGTTGCGGTCGTTTTGGAGGCAAGTAGGTCCCTCCCTATTTATTCCCTCACCCACCTGGACACAAAATTGAAATGACGAAAATGCCCATGCCCCACAAAAGTGTCTCTTTGGGCATCAAAAAAAATTGCAGACCTCTTTTGAAGGGAATCTCCAGCGAATTGTCAACTTCAAGGACCCTCTATGACCTCACAATTAGGGCATCCCAACAATTTGTAGGGAAATAATCTATTGGTAGTTAGAGAAACGCATCTCCAAAGATGCGTGTAGGGCTGGGTCAAGGCAGAGCAAGTAGCTGCCTTGTGCCCAAATTTAATGTGGGGCCATATATATATAATTTTTGAAAAATAAAAAGTTAGAATTAAATAAGATTTGAAAGTTGAAATTGAGACAGGTACATAAATTGAAATCGGAACTCGACTATTGAATAGACTTACTATGTTATCAATTGAGAAAGAAATGATAGAACAATTAGATTCGCAAATTTGACTAATATTTTTGCTTCTAAAATCGCAAGGCAGGTAGTATTCACCTGATTGTGTTAAATTTTTTTAGCTTCGTTATTTGATTATAATATAAATATTTTGAGAAAATTTGGTTTTTTAAAAAACTCCAATATTGAGAACACTTACTTACGGGTATAAGGGCCAATTTATAGAGTTTGTTTTAGACCCCAAGAAGTACAGGTCCAGCCTTGGATGCGTGCACCCTTTACATTTTCTACTAAACCATAATATTTTTTTCTTCATGTTATAAGAAAGTATATATAGTGAGTTAGTTGAGAATGAATTCTTCTGCATGGAAGATCTATATTCGTCTAATACCATTGACAAAATCTTATCAAGATGTTTAGTGGAGACAACAATCCAACTATTCGAGAATTTATTCAAGATTTTTTTAAAAAATATACAATTATTTTATCATGATTTTTTGTATCTCGAGGATGGTTGGTTTAATGGTTTCGTAAAAAAAAATGATTTTTTGTTCTATCTGTCGATGCAAAATCTCGCACCGAACGTTATGATTTTTTGAGTTATATGTACACAGATTAAGGAACTAAATGAACATAAAGGAAAAGCATGCAAAAAAAGTACGTGGTTCAGCAAGAAGGCCTACGTACACGGACTGTATTTTTAATTATCCTTTCTTCCATGATTACAATTGGTGCTACTTGTAGTACAATCAAATAATAGCTTTCCTACTTTATATCCTCACATCACTCGTGTAATCCATCATTTGAATTTTGAAGGGGAGTTGAGGAGATCATGATCATCACCAAAGACAGGATGAGGTTATGCAAGTTATGTACCACAATCCTCACACGTTTTGTGCCACGTCTAATCTATAGGTGTCTACCTTCTCTCTGTAGCCACTTGGCATCCTTACTTGACGCATGCTTTTACCGTCCACAATATCTTAATGGGTTATTTTGTTCTTGCATGTAATAAATTGGATATTGTTTGTAGATTCGTCGAGACTCGAGAATACTAATTTGAAGCTTTTGTTAACTATTTTATATTTATATTATTAATTTTTGAAAGATGAAAGAATTCGAATATCTTGCACCTTTTTATGTATACATGATGGGGAACGCGATCAATAAAAATGACTTATGTTATCTCAAGTTACATAAGATTATTTATTAAATCCTCATAGCCAATGGTGATGAAACAACCACTTGAGTGACAGTATAGTAGTGAATTTTTCTAAGGCTTGACTCAACAATATTTTTCTTGTTACGCGTTGGAATTTGACCCAACGTGTATTGTTGTTAGATAAAAAATTGAAATATTGATGTTAACGTGAGTTTAATGACCCAAGTTTATTAGTCTCATTTTGAGCACTCAAAAAACAATTGAAATATTGATGTTAACGTGAGTTTAATGACCCAAGTTTATTAGTCTCATTTTGAGCACTCAAAAGGCCAAACTTGTATTATGTTGTTTTCTATCGCCAAAAAAATTAACAATGCACACAATCCAATGACATTAGGTCATTATTATTTTTATATTAATGTGCTAATCCAATCAAATGGGATTTTGAATCCATTTTCACATTGCCTTTAATACTTATTTGGTATAGCGTAGAGAAATTTCGGCTCTTTTTCTAAGCTCATACGCTTATATGCTTTATAATTTCATGCTTCAATACTCACACGGCATATGTACAACTGAATATCCCTACTAGTACTATAAATACTCTTAATAGTAATTTAATAGTTTATACGCTATCATAACTTCAGCTATACCAAACACAATAACTTATTTGACAATTCATAGGCTAACTATTAATTTTACAGCTTATACGTTATTTTATAACTTGCGCTCAAAGGATGTGAGACTCAAACTTGGAGTTCGAAATTACCAATGATCTTAGTCGACAACTGAACTATATGAAATTGCAGACTTTATTTTGTTACAAGAGACATTTTTTCCGATTCTCCAAATTAAAATCTCAATACGAACAACCAACTGATATTGTGTGCATCCCTCATGAGAGGGCCTTATTAGCGTCCAGTCTTGTCAAATGACTGGACGCCGTTAAGTCCATTTTAATGAGTGACACGTGTACCTTGACACGGTCAACGTACACAAATGATTTTATTTTATTATATTTTACAAAAAAATTTATGAAGATAAAATGACGAAAATGGATATGAAAATTTAACCTATTACTAACAGAAAATTTAACAGACTTATTATTATTAACTTTTATATTTTTGATGCGCTTTCTCATTAAATGCATGAACCCTAGCGATGTTGATTTGTAGTTCACATCATCAGTTTTGTTTTGATATCGAGTAGGTCACGCTGTGGACTTGGAAGTAGATGCTTGACGAATTCAGTACTGAATCTTCATAATCGTGTTGGAGAAGGAAACAATGACGCTGTTTTTCGATGTTTTTGCAATGTCTCTGTCTCCGAATTGACTGCTCAAGAGAGCACTACGAGCTTTGTTAGGTAAAATCGGTCGTACGAAATTTTCTATGGAATCGACAATGAACATATCCAATTTCTACACATAAATTATATATTTTATTTATGAAGGTTGACATTGAGGTCGGAAATATGTGTATGCCTTTAATATCCATATTACTAGTTGCAAAAAAAAATGTGCATTCTCATTTGAATATTTTTATTTGCAGGAAGAGTCTAATGTAACAGAACGAGAGATATAAGAGTATTATGATAATTGTACGAGTGTTTTATTTTTTAAAAATAAAAAAATATGATTTATTAATTCAAAAATTGATTTTAATTAATTTATTAATTCAAATATTAAAATTTGATAATTTTTAGTAATCTAATACAATGATAATTAAATCAATTGTGCTTATACAATTATTTGATCCTACTCAACCGCAGTGCAGCCCCTCACGAGAGCAAAAACAAGGTTTCACATTCGAGTGCCATTCCCCCCATGAGCTCCGGCTGTTACCTCACCCTTACGTGGCTGCAACCTCTGCAACATTGAATTACGAACTTGCCCCTCTCACCGTCAAATAATTTCCCACTCACACACAAATAATAATAAAAAAATTGGTGCATAAATCATTGTCTATTTTTTAAAATTTATCTGAGACAAAAACAATTGTGGTTAGCAATTAGCATAAATAATTAACCCTCTGTCTCACAAAAGAAATTTTTACTTCTTTTTCACACAGATTAAGTAAATTTAATTAATACAGTGATAAAATTACGTTTTACTTGAATTCTTTTTAATATACACTTAATTAATTGATTTTTTAGGCCAAATAATCATAAAAACATGGAAAAGTTTGTAGGATAAGGAAATATACTAAATAAGGGTATTTTAATATTTTAATTAATTAACTATATTTTAAAAAAATAGATTATACTAATTTAGAAGAGATAAATATAAAAAAGTAGGATTACATTTACGAACCGAATGAGTAACATTTTAACGGTCGAGAATTTTTAGTAATATAAAACACAGTTGGAGAAGAACTTTACTTCTTGAGGCCCCAGAGGCACAGACAACAACGGACTACGGTTTGATATTTTGGGTGGGGGGTTGGGGGTACGTTTCGTTCGGGGAGTTGCAAAAAACAAAACTTTTGACCAATTCGAAGAAACCCAAATTAATTTAATCAATTGCTTTTAACGTTACTTTGTTTTAATTCATTTTTTGTTTACAAATGGCGTCAAAGAAAGAAATTTTTTTTTTTGGGGAAGAAGAGATTGAGTATGGTTTACGCCAAGCAGATCGGGCTCACTCTCTCCCTGTCATTACTATAAAGAAGCCACACTTTTCCTCTCCAAAGTACCCAGAAACGCAAAACCCTTCTCTCTTTCACAAACTTTTGCTTCTCTTGCCTTTTGATTTTATTATAATTCTTTTTTTTCCCGGGACTCCACTTTTCTTTCCCTCTCTTGTTCTTTTTCTTGTTAATTTGTTACCTGTGGAAGTCTTATATTCTTCTCTTTAAGAATAGCTTCTCTGATGGAGCTATAAGAGCCTTGAATGAGTTGGTATAGCAGGACTTGAAGGGTAAATTTTTGTGGGTTTTGGGAGGAAGAGATGGAGAAGCTCAACTTTGTCAAAAATGGTGTGCTTAGATTGCCTCCTGGGTTTAGGTTCCATCCTACAGACGAGGAACTTGTGGTTCAGTATTTGAAGAGAAAGGCCTTATGTTTTCCTCTGCCTGCTTCAATCATTCCTGAAGTTGATGTTTGCAGGTCTGATCCTTGGGACTTGCCAGGTTAGTGTTTGAATTAAAGTTTCCATTTTTTAGATTATTTATTTTGTGGAGATTTGATTGAAATTTAAAGGGAATTCAGAACTGAAATTAGGTTTGTATGTTTGTTTGTGTAGGTGATTCTGAGCAAGAGAGGTACTTTTTCAGCTCTAGAGAAGCCAAGTACCCAAATGGGAACAGATCAAACAGGGCTACCGGTTCTGGGTATTGGAAAGCAACAGGGATTGACAAGAAGATTGTGACTTCAAAAGGAAATCAGGTCGTGGGGATGAAGAAAACTCTTGTTTTTTATAGAGGAAAACCTCCACATGGTTCCAGGACTGACTGGATTATGCATGAGTATCGCCTTGTCAATTCTGATGACACCCAGCAAAGGATGAACTCAACCCAGGTGGATTTTCTCATTAATTTTTGTTCAGATTTGTTACATTTTCAGAAAACCCAAGAAGTGGAAATGAGAATTTTGTTCAATTCTTGCTTTTGCAGAGCACTGTAGTGGCAATGGAGAACTGGGTTATCTGTAGGATTTTCTTGAAGAAAAGAGGTACCAAAAATGAGGATGAACAAAACACTGTTGGTAATGGAGTTGTTGAGAAACAACTACAAGCAAAGAAAAACAAACGTGTTTTTTATGATTTCATGTCCAGGGGAGGGACTGATTTGAATCTTGCTCCTTGTTCATCATCTTCTGGCTCCAGTGGAATCACAGAGGTCTCTTTTGATAACAATTCTTCTGATGAACTTGAAGAAAGCAGCAGTTGCAACACTTTTCCTTATTTTAGAAGAAAACAGTAGGCTTTGAAATTAAATTTCATCTCTTTAATTCTAGTGCCATTTTCTAGTCCTTGTACCAGCAAAAATAATCCATCCGAGCAATCTAATGTTTGGTCATTTTTCTTGTCATCTCTGTTAGAAGTCCAAGTGGAAAATCATTTTTTATATAGTATGAAGAGGTGTGAAGACATCTAAATTGTAAGGTACATGAATGAGATGATTTATGTATTTGCATATAAGATTCTCGATTGAATCACAATATTTACTGGAATATATTTCCCTACAATCTCTGCTCTGTGATTAACAAAATAACAATCAAGCTCTCAGGCAAAGAAGATAGGCCTCCACTGCATATGTGCTTAGCTTTTCATATTGCACAATATGAACTTTGTCAATACTCAAAAGGAAGTTTTAGTGTGGCAGAACTAGAATAAGAATCTGGTGCAAAATTTGCTGAAATCCGAACCAAATTCTGTGATACTGTAATGACCTAAATGGAACAAATCTCCAAAAATATTGACATTTTTTTAACGGTTGTACTAATATTCATAATATTTAACATTCATAGCATACATAATCACAATGTAGCACAATCACAAACCACTAGTTTAGAGAAAGAGACATTATTTGAGGTATTTTCACAAAAATTGTTTGGTAGAGCGTTGGTGTAGTTTATACTCTGTCAAACATATTCTCAGAGATCGTTGGTGCAGCTTTAGTGTGCCATTTCAACAAATTTTTCTATACCAAATTACCAGTACAAGAAAACTGCTGCAGGAGTTAGGTGCATATATAGCTGTGAGGGAACACAGTTAACTAAAATTTGAATTTGCTGGACCAGTAGGTGGAAGTAGAGGGGGCAATTATGGGTGGTTCTTGGGGGCCAAGTCTATAGAACTACTTCTGTGACTAGGGTTCTTAATTTGTTACTATTTCTTGTACATTCTTACAAGTTTTCAATTCCTGCAAAAATGTACTCTAATTTTCTCTAATTTTGGACAACAGCACCAATTGAAACCAAATTATCAACAAGTTTATATTGCTAAAGGAAATTTATTTAACTGTAAGATTCTCCAACTATTTGGTTCTTTTGACTTTAATTAAATAAAAAATGGTTTCTTAATCTCAATATAATATGTTTTGAAAATATTTGGGCAGAAAGTTTTATTATTAATTGCACTTCTAATGCGGCTTAATCAAACAAGTTATGTGGGTACACTTGTTTGTTCACCCATCACAAAATCAATAATCTAAAACCCTAAAATAATTTATCAAATCATGATTATTATCTTGTGCTTAATATATTATATAGTGAAAATGAAGGGGTCCCATCAATTCATGAGCCAATAAATGAATGCCAAGTGTACGTTATTAATACAACGGACGGCATAAAGTAGCCTTAATGACCATCATTATAGAGAGATTAAGAGTTTTGATGTAGGACATACAGCATCAATGCCCGCTTATTATACTGAACTTGTTGATTGATAATTTGTTTTTCGAAAATGTTAGTATCCCAACAAAAAAAACATTTCAAGAGTGTCTCAATAGAGATATTATCCATGAATTTGAATTTTAAATCCTGAATTTGCCTCTAAATTTTATGGTGTATATACCATCACATAAAATTATGAAAATTTTGAAATGTTTTGTTTGTTTTTGTAAAACTCTCACATCTAAAGATTTGGGTTGGTAAAAGCACTTTATAAGTGCAAGCTCACTTTCAACATTCAATCAGGTTTTTTCCAAAACCTGGTGAGTTGAGCCCAATCCACGAGAAACTAAGTCGTGTGGGTCCCGATGTATCCATATGAAATATTATTGGTGTGTATGAAGGTGCGAAAATTATAATATGATATCGGAGTCAGGTTGCTCGATCCAAGCTCACCTCTAACACAACAAGACCTTTTCGCCTTTTTCAAGGCTTGGTGAGTTGAACCTAACCCATTTGATAACTTTAGGAGAAACAAAGCATTTACAACAAGTTTTGAATGATAATTAGGGTCTAATTACAATGTCTTAATGGACAACTATGATTCTATCTGCTACATAAAAGGGTAGATGAGCCAAAATTATGGCGATTAGGTTTTTAAATATCCGGGTTAGAGGAAGACTAAACCGGAACTTGCATACTAAATCAAGAAGAAAGTAGAAACAAGAAGGTGTTGAATTTTGTAAAGAAAAATAGTCAGAATACTAAACAATTATGGAAGTAAACAGGCCGACCAGAGTTTCTTGTGACAGTGGGGTCAGAATACTAAAAGTAAGGCTGTTGGGAGTTCTTCACGTCACTTTTTCCTATATTTTAATAAATATCACTTTCTTGGTTATTGTAATTAAGAAATAAAATAAAAGAAGACTAGAGAGGGAGAGAGAATAATGGATTGGATATGTGGATTGCTGACTTGGGCTTCAAATTGTCAAATCACGTGGGCAGCCCGTCATGAAAGACCTCACTCGCTCTCTTTTTGTTTGTTTTTGTAGCCTCGCCTGGTTTTTTAGGTCAATGACAAGAACCTCTCCTTCTTCTTCTTCTTCCTCCAAGGGGCATTGTGGGTCTCCATCAACTTCATGGGCATTTATGTTATTTCATTGCACAATACTTGTAGATAGGGAATGTATTTTTTGCAAATTATGTAATGCTGATGTTATATTCCGTCCCTCCCCTAGGCCTAAATACATATTGTCCGATTTGGACCGGCTCATTGTAGTCCATACGAATTTATTATTGGCCATAAAATGCAGCTAAAGCTAGGCCTTAGAAGATAAAGTTGTGCGGACTAATATATGTTAATCCAAAATGGACAAAGTGTTAGCACCAATAATGATAGATTTGTGTCGAGGAATGAAAAATGTATGAAATGAGTATTTTTGTTAATGTAACTGTATTTGAATGTATTTTATTGATGAGAATGAACTTGTGACTTTACTTTTTGTGTAATAGACGTAATATCCAACTTTAATTTTAATGAAAAATGGATAAATCTATTGTTGCAGTTGTTAATAACTAACTCAAATCTATTGTTGCAGTTGTTAATAACTAACTCAAAGAGAATAAAATGTTACTAGTGCGAAAAGACAGATTGTTATTGTTGACCAGTACCATTTTATTGCTAATGAAAAAGGACAAGAAAAGAAATCTCAAAACAAAGAGAATTACAAACAACTACGGAGACCAACTAACTTTCATGGAATCAAAAAAAAAAAAAGCCCAGTGGGTAAAGGGGCTGTTCAAATAATCACCAAAACCGAACCGTTTGGTCCATCTTTTTAAAAAAGGAAATTACATTTTTACATTAAAACCAACTAAAAATCGAATCGAAAACCGAAAAACGGACATACCAACTGAAAACCGCCTAAACAATTTGAAAAAAATATGTAAAAAAAAGGGACCGAAACCTACTGCAAACACCCTCGTAAGTTGCTCTAAAACGCGGCAACTGGCCACAACAACTCATTCACATCACTTCCACAGAAATACTAAAATGAAAAAATGAAAAAAAAAATCAGGAATGATCAAAATGATGCAACAACCTTAGATCATATGTGTGGGAGATGATGTGTACAAACAAGCAAGAATCTCAAAGATGTAAAATTTTCCAGAAGTATATATCAGCCAATAAGCAAAAAGACATGAAGGCACACAGTAGGTTGACATATTGAACTATAAATAGGAAAGGCAGAAAATGTGAGAACATCATAGGAGTTGCGTGTGAATATGTGAACTCTACCAAGGATGGCCAAGAGGATCTCCTTAAAGTCTCAAGGGTCACAGTTATACAGAAGGAGAAATCACAAAAATAATATTATTGTCACTTCCATAATGTCAAAATCAGCTATACAATGCAACTGCAACTAGGGAAGAGTATTCAATCTTTCGTTGGTTTTCTTGTCCATTTTTTCCCATCCGAACCAATATTTTATTTTCTTTTCAAAACAATAATGGACCACAACATGCTGCTGACAAGATCCAGCATCATCCTTCCTATGTTTGGAACGGCATAGATTCCTTGCGAAAATATCAAAAAGATTCCATCAAGTTTTCAAACTATAAAATAACTTCGACAAATGAAATGCAACAACTACTTACTTCCCAAGAAAAGTATCCTATGCAAAGGAAAGCAAGAAAAATATATATGGAGAGTGAATTCATTATTCCCTCCGATACCCCAACAATCAAGCTGCAACTCAAGTACTCAACAATCAACAACTCCCAAAGACTTGAAGGTTTCGTTTGGTTGAAAATTTTCACCACATTAAACTAGGTTGCAAAACCAAACATGACACTGTTGCGATGCGACACGCAGTTAGAAAAGGGATTCATCCGTTTCATCGTCTTCAATGACTTCATCATATATATGTTATAAAGTTAGGTGCTAAGTAACATTGATGAGTTGCACAAGAGAATCAGAAAACGAGTAATCCTGAAAGTTTTAAGATAAAAAACATTCAGCAAGCACAGTTCTAAAATATTATTCTCAACTTCGTTGATGATCATTGTAAACTAACAACAATAGTGCTTGGTTTTTGCCGAATGACTAATAATTTGTGCTACAATTTGAAGCTTGAGAAATGATGCAAATTGATAATCCCAGATTTTAGTCACGTGAATAAACAGATGTTAATTACGATACAAATTTATTGTAAAACGCAACTGCAACAAAAATGAACTTTGGCATCAGCAGTTAGTTAATCACCAAGTGCACCTTTTATGCTCATCTTGGTTACTTCGTGATCGCACATGAGTTAGCTTCGGGGCTTACAGTTTTCGTCTCAGCAACTCCTATAGCACCAGCCACTGATGATTTTGAAAGAGGTGGTTCGGAACATGCCTTTAGAACAGCATCATTCTGCAAGAAAATGGCTTTTTTAGAACTTAAAAAAATATTGTGAAATGATAGGGAGATGTCATGAGACTTGTCGATGGTTGGTTCTCTACACTAACTTCTGGGCCTTCAGACATTGTAACAATTTCCTAGATATATTGAAACTGGATATAGCTTAGTTATTCTTTTTATGTTTACTAACGAACCTCTCTATTACTTGCATCTTTGCCTGCACCATCTTAGTGCTCTGTGGAAAATAAGAAATATACTGATAAATGAGAATGCCACACACAAAAAAAAGAAGCCCGAGTAAGTTATCTAAGATTATTGCAAACAAAAGGGTATTAAGCTGCAACAACCAGATAGTTATACATAAATTCCATTATTTGGTCTACTGACAAGGCATTGCATCAATATGATTTACACAACAAAAGCTAACGCTCAATTAAATGAAAAATTCAGTCCTTTTGACAAAAATGATGAATTAATCAAAACCCAATCATATATGGGAAGCAGATTAAAAAGAATTCAGCACTCCTATTAAAAAAGATACAGTTCATCATTGAGAAATCATTGGACCGTAATACAATTGCTTTATTTTAGCATGAATTCATGAAAACAACTATGTGGAACTCAGTAAACTATCGAGATAAACAAAGTTTCACTCTTTCTTTTTCAATTCCAATGACCAAAAAAAAAAAAAAATTCCACCAGGCACCCACATTCCGTTGATCTACTTGAACGTCAGACCGTCATGAGTCCCAAATATTCATCCTAAACAGGTTTTTTTTCTTCAAAAAACACAGAAAACAGCTTTATGCTTCTACTTTGCTCAAGTAGTTTAGTCAGATTGCTCGATGTTTTTCCTTGTTTCTTTTTCCTTATTGAAAAATAAAACCCACGCTAAAGCAACATTTAGCCTTATCCCTGCATTGCATAGAGATACTTTCCATGATTTGCCACTGTAGAGTAACTCTACCACAGAACTAGTCTCATCCTTAAAAATGCCAAACACAAGATTAAATGTTACCTCAACCTTTAGAGGTAAAATCCTAACAAGAAATAAATAAAAACAGTATCCAATAAATTTTTCTGAAGATCAATTGCTTCGGATATTGCAAAACAGCTAAAGAAACTAACTATTATCTAAAAGACCCAAAAAAATAGGGAAAGGGATGTCGGAGGGATCTGCCAAACGCGACGGAGACGCTTCTTGGCATTGGCTTTGCGGGTGGAGGTGATCTTTATTCTCTTCCATAAAAGACCACCGGAATCGTTCTTCTTCACTAATCACTATTTCCATCACTCTTGTGCCTCAGAAAGCGCCCACGCCTGACATCTCTCTCTCTCTCTGAGGCGCAAAGAAACAGACACTTAATTTATGAAATGGGTCAGGTCCGACCAATTAAATTAACCAACTTGACAGCCCAAAACTTCTGATGGGCTCCGTCCAAGAAATTCATGGGCTAGACAATTAACTATAAGCCCGTAGATAATTAGATATAGAAAAAATTGAGGTTTAGGCCTACAACGGCAGAGTCTGGCCCAAAACATATAAATAAAGTAAACCATAAAGCTGCTGACAAAGCTGGTGGTTATTTTATTGGGAGAGGTCCGGAGGGGTCTGCGAAAATGGAAGTCTGCGAACTGCATGCGTTTTTAAAAACAACGGACTTTTCGGCGGCGACGTTCGGCGCTTGTCAGTACACCCGCGCCGCCTGAACAGACCTGCGTTGTTGGTCCCTGCACTTTTGTCTCTGCTTTAGGGGAACACTATGTACTATTTCTTTCTTAGCTACTAAAAAGGTTGACTGCAGTTCATAATCCAATTTTTTTTTCATTTTTCTTTCAATTTTTTTGAATAATTAAATATTTATATAAATATTCTTCGTATTTTTAGAGATTTTCAAGCTTGTACCGCTCCACTTAATTAAGTAAACAGCTAAAAAAAATTATTTTAAATTTGTCAATGGAAGAGATTATATTACTACATTAATTTGAGGGAAAGAAAGAATTAACCCATTATATTATACGTCTAATGATTAAGATTTAAGACTCATCACATACGTCATTAATTATTATCACGTACGTCATCATCAACATAAAACCCGACATTAAGGACAGATACAGCCGCCTTCCCTCCTCCTTCCCCAGTCTCTCTGACTCCTCAAAGCTTGGCCGTGAAGAGTCTGATGATAATTCTGCATGTCCTCCTAAAGCTCAACACCCACAAGCACGCGTCGCGACAACAAACGGACAAAGGCCTTTCTCCTTATTTACCACGCCCCCTCCCCCTATAACCCACCACATCTACACTCATCACTTGGTAGATCAAATAAATTCATTAAAACTATGAATTATTATCAGGTAGCAGCGGAGCCATGGGGGTACTACATGAGTACTTCTCAGACGTCGTTCGGAGGAGGGGAGGAGAGGGTTGTTAGGCTAGCGGCAGAGAGTGCGGTGGTGATATTCAGTATGAGGAGTTGCTGCATGTGCCACGCTGTCAAGAGGTTGTTTTGTGGGATGGGAGTGAATCCTACTGTGCACGAGTTAGACCAGGACTTTAGAGGGAAGGAGATTGAGAGGGCGTTAGTGAGCTTGCTTGAGAACTCTTCATCGGTTGCGACGCCGTTGCCGGTGGTTTTCATCGGAGGGAAGTTAATTGGAGCAATGGATCGAGTCATGGCTTCTCATATTAATGGGACCCTCGTGCCTCTTCTCAAAGAGGCCGGAGCACTCTGGCTTTGATATGTGTATAGTATTGTATATCTGCCATTTTTAGTAATAAATTTGGTGATGTTGATGGATTAGTTTTGAGTCTTCTAAGTCTTTTAACAAAGAATATTAGTAGCACCTGATGAGAATTCTGCCTTCTCCTGATGAAGAACTGAACCAATCAGAGACTGCCACGTAATGTGTTTATTCAATCTCAAACACACAGAATGTAAGGCTGCTGGTCCACTTTTGTTGGGCTCGAGTACTATTTGGGCTTCGAATAGCTCTCTCTTTATGATTTCTTCAAGCCTGTGGAAGTTTGTCCATTCAGTGGGGACTTACCCAGAAATGGGAATTCATACCATACCACAAACCCATCTCAAACTCTAGACGCTCTGTCTAGGACTCTAGAGAGATGGGCTGATTTCAGAGATGCAAGCTGTGAAAATCCTGTCCATGGTTGAAGATGTGTGTAGCCACTGATTTGAAGAAGAAACCGCTGAAGAAATTGGTACAGAACATCAATACTGTCATGGTCTCATGACCTTCTTCTGTTCATATATTGGAAATTAAAAAGGCCTCCAAATCAAACCCCCAACCACTACTTGTCAATCAGCTACAGAAGCTGCCAAGAGGACTGCTTCACATGACTTTGTTTGTAGTGAATAGATTAAAGCATTTTTTTCCAGCTCTTCCCTGATTATTACAGTTGGTCCAAAACAGCAAACACTCACGGGCTGCATTATGCTCTGTTCATAGAGTTCCAACTATAAAGTCTATTGACTATAGAATGCTTCTGTAAAAGCTTATTCCCTGTCTGTTCTTATGGATCTATCAATCATTCTTCTTTTTCTTCTTGCAACTTTGTTTTCTCACCCATTTTCTGTCTCAGCTCAAGCAAGTAATCCCACCGCTCACGTTACCGTTGTTGGTGTTGTTTATTGTGATACATGTTCAACCAATGTTTTCTCCAGACACAGCTACTTCTTGCCCGGTACCCAGTCTAACCCAGAAGAACCCATAAATTAAATATACTTTATTACGCAGCTTTCTTTTTAATTCTATTTGAGTTTAATCTTTTTTTGAACTTGTGGGTTTTATTATCAGGTGCTGACGTTCACATACAGTGCGAGTTCAAAGCAGATTCTCCAAAAACTGCGGAGCATATGACTTTCACAGTCAACAGAACTACAGATAGATATGGTATATATAGGATGGAAATACCAGAAGTTGATGGGGTGGACTGTGTAAATGGAATGGTGTTGGAGTCATTGTGCCAGGCAAGTTTGAAAGGGAGCTCAGCTTCAGATTGCAACGTTCCTGCTTTAAGGGTAACAACAAATGAGATGTCAGTCAAATCAAAACAGGATAATCTCTGTATTTATAGCCTGAAAGCACTGAGTTACAGACCTTCCAAGAAAAATAAAACCTTGTGTGGAAACCAAAAGGAGGAGGAGATTGTGCCAAGTTCTTTCAACTCTTCAAAGTTCTTTCTGCCTTATTTTCCATCATATGGTTATCCTTGGCCTCAATTAGCACCAATGCCTCCTCTGCCTCAGCTACCCCCATTGCCCAGGTTTCCCTTTCCTCCATTCCCACCTCTTCCATCTTTTCCATTCCCTCACTTTCCATTTTCAAATCCACCTTCTCCGCCATTCCCATTTGCACCGCTCCCTCCTCATCCTCCAATACCCTTTGCTTATCCACCACCTCTTCCATCCTTTCCACTCCCTCACTTTCCATTTCCAAATCCACCTTCTCTGTCATTCCCATTTCCACCGCTGCCTCCTTATCCTCCAATACCCTTTGCTTATCCACCACCTCCACCTGCATTCAGTCTAGGAGATCCAAGAACATGGGTACCTAATTTTCCTCCATTATCTCCCCCTCCTTCACCACCAGCATTCAATTTAGGAAACCCCAGAACTTGGAATCCATATTTTCCTCCATCTCCTCCTCATATGCTTGAGAGACAAAGTCCATGATTTGTCTATTCAATTTTTATTTAATATGATGATTTGTGTGAGCCTGTGAGGTATGCTATTTGTTCATAATTACATGAACATTCTATCTTAGGAGACCCAAGAACTTGGAATCCATATTTTCCTCCATCCTCTCCTTGATATGTGCCAGAGAGGCAACGTCCATGATTTGTCTACTCAATTTTTACTTAATATGATGATTTGTGCCTGTGAGGTATTTATTCTATTTGTTCATAATTACATGAACCTTATATCTTGTTGATTGAACCCAAATGGGTAATGCCAATCTGGATAGTATGTATGCTCGTGAGGAATACAATTGAATGTTTTGTGTTAATGAATCTTAAAAAAAAAAAACAAGACAATGCTAGAAGGGGCAGAGGGAGAGAATTTAGCAAAAGGGAAAAAATAAAAATGTGTTTGTATGTAACTACCAAAGTTGCTTATAAATCATAAGCACTTAAACATTGTTAACGATTATTTTCCCAGCCACAATGCAAAGAGTGTTAAATCTGAACTTATTTTGTCATATATGGATGCATGCCTTATCTCTTAGTATAATTAATTAGGAGAAACTCAAATCAGATTAGGTCGTACCTCTCATCAATGACAGAAGGAAGCTGCTACCACTCTCACATGAGCCAAAGAAATCAAAATTCAAATTGGCTTTAAATGCATTGAAGGAAGCTTCAGTCTCCAGCTTCAGAGAGGATCGGTTGCATGAAATATGAGAAAGGAAGAGAGCGGGTTCCTGTGAAGAAATTTATGTTAGAGGGTTAATCAAAACAAAGCCAAGACTCCTCTATTCTTTTTTGTCTCTAAAGGCCATCAATATATATCATTCCTTCATATCCTTTACATCTAATTCAAGATATTATTATTAAGTGACAATGAAATTGATTTCTTAATTGAAGATCCTAAACTCATGAATAGCAAATGTGAAAAAATTTGCCGCATGAAATTAGTAATTTAATGGATAAGAGAGGACGAATAACTAAAATGTACTCAAACCAATGGAATGAAGAAAATCAGCTTGTTTTGCAAGATAAAGGAACAACTAAAAACCCACATATGGCAAGGTACAGGGAAACTGATATGCAGCAACAATTTCTTGAAGACGAACACAGGGAATATCATAGCCTAGATCTCTAACAAGTCCAGCAATTTAATTGCACCAAGAGCCAAAATTTTTGCAAACGGCAGTACGGCACATATCATGATGAACATATGATCCTTATATGATAAAAAAAAGATTCAGGGATTATCACTTCCTCTAATTTTAAAATAACTTTGCAACGCCCCAAATTCTATCTACAAAACATTCTATAACTCTGTGAATGCACTCAATAGGAAACAGGGCAGTAAAACATCATAGGCAAAGTTTTTCATTCCTAAATGAAACAATTTTTGTACAGATAAATACATTATAAGAAAATTCATAATCTACAAATTGAAATTTTCCTCACCAACTAGATACATAAACTGCTCATACAATCAAAGCTCCGAGTAATCAACAGATTCAATGTTTGCATGCAAAAACAAAAAAGAAAACCAAGATTTACCCAAAAGCACTGCATTCATTCCTTTAGGATTTAACATAAAATAAAGTAGAGTTTCTAATTAGGCCGAACTCGACTTGCAGATAAGAAAGTATTTCCAAACTTGAGTGATTCTGGCAACAGCAATGGATGATATAGGAAGCTCGAAATCCCAGATTTATCTGTTCCTGTAACTGTTTCTTCACAGCCCAGTGCATACAAACAATCAAAAAAAAAAAACTCAAACGAACAAGACACGTTATTCGATTTTGCCAAGAATCACGAACAGCACGATGAACAGAGAATGAAGATACGAATGATTAAACAAAGAAAACCGATAGATACTAACACAATCAAAGAGCAATCAAATTAGGGTTTCAAGATTGAGATAGGAAAGTGTCATTAGATGATAATCAATTATGTGATTATCCATCCCAAAAGAACGACCTAAATTCTTTTGATTGAACAAAAATGTCTCACTCAAAGATGTGGAGGAGGGAAGGATTTGACAACTTCGAAGGTTGCGAAGAAAAATAAAGGAATTAACTAACGGTAGGATTTCGTTATTTTGAAATTCAGAAAAGACCTATATAATTTTGTAGCCGTTACAATTATATTTTCAATTTTCATTCTTCAAAAACAGGAGTCGACCGTTCAGCCGTCAGCGTTTGCTTCACAGTTCAGACAATAACACTATCGTGTTTGGGCCGGACTTGGTTATCAGAACTGCCCCAAAGAACCATGCAGGGCAGGAGTTGGGCCTTATATCTTGTCTAAACGGGCCCAAATCCACAGAATCATCATCTCAATTCATCTTTCATGTTCTTTTTTATTTGTGATGAAAACTTTTTGTTGTTGGTTGTTATTTTTTTAAATAACCGAAAAGACGAAAAAGACACCATATAAATTATACTTGAGATATTTAACATGGACCTAAACTCACGCCTTCAAGTCACTGGCTATCTACTAGGGCTGTCATTGGTCGGTCTTGGTCGGTTTTTATGACCCCTCAACACCCGGGCCGAATTTTCGGTTTTTTTTTAATAAATAACCGAAACCGACCAAACACTACAGTTCAAGAGAGAAAACCGACTTTCGGTTTGGTCGGTTTTCGGCCGGTTTTCGGTTTTAAGATGGGCCTAATTTTAATAGGCCAAGATCTCATTTACTGTTGGGCTAAAAGACCATTGGGCCTGACCCTTTAAATCTGGGCCATTGATTGATTATTTATATCAATGGCCCAAATTTATTTAATTAGTTTAAATGTTTAATAACTTAAATATATATTATATAATTATATATGTAATACTAATATATTATTAATTCGGTCGGTTTGGTTTTAACCGATCTGTTTTCTTCAGTGTAACAAAACCGACCATTGATAATTGTTTATATAAAAATAAAACCGATCGGTCGGTTCTCATAATTTAAAAAATTTAGAACCGCCCGATCGGTCGGTTTGGTCGGGCGGTTCGATTTTTCCGGTCAATTTTGACAGCCCTACTATCTACCTCTATATATATATATTTTGGTGTGTAGCGATCATCATCCCTAAGCTTATCCAGTAGACCCTAAATCCATAACAGTGTTTAATTTAAAATTAATTGCATTCCAACTGCCATAATATATTGTCACAATATAATTAATCCTTTTTTTATAGGATGACTTGCTCAAATTAAATTAACTAATCAAACAAATTGTTTTAAACTTAGGAATGTTTAGTCAACTTATCTCGATAGCTCTAGCTTTTCGGAAGAGCATAATATCAATAATTGAGTTGCATTACCTAAAATAAGACGAATGATGTGAGATTATAGTCTCGACAATTAATCGAATAAAATGATCCGAAATTAATATTGTCATAAAGTTAAATAATTTATAAAAAATTGCGTAACATATATATCATCTCCATTGATCACTACTCTCGTTATGTCGTCACTTGTCAATTTCTATAATTCCACAAAATTCATGAATCACGACATGCATGATGTTTTGGATATATAATAAACGTTGATGGACTTGTTCTTATTCAATATAAAATAATAATTCAAAATTGAATAGGTGTCCAATTCGAATCTACAAATTGTCCCGCAATACAAAAATCCTAGGATTGGATTGACCTAGTCGATCCAGGCAGCCTCCATGATATTATATTTTATTTTACAAGAAATTAGTGACAGCCAATTTTGTCCAGCCACCGAAAAAGTTAAACCCTAATATTCAGCAAGTATAAATTATTTAACTCAAATCACCCATCACACAACAACATTAATAATTATTAATTTAAGAAAAAAGTGTGTAATTAACTTCACACAAACCCCATATGAGACTCGTGTGAACCATAATAATGAAAAATGACACATTGCCACATTGATAGTCTACATGGCATTGGATGTTTCTTGGTTCCTAAAAGTTAGTCTCTCTAGCAAAAATGCATAATAATTAATGATAAGATTATTAGATCTAATATAGGAGTCTCCAGAGTACACAACAAAAATGTTCAAACTAGCTAGTATATATGAGTCTGCAACAATAAATTTCAAATAGCCTAGTTGAAGAGCTGGATCGTATTTAATCTCGAACTTTAAGTTCAAATCCCACCCCTTTCTTCGTATTAAAAAAAATGATCTTGTATGTACAATGTGTATATCCTAATGCAATAGGGAGAGAAAAATTGAGAAAATAAAAGTGGAAAAAGTAAAGTAAAATATAAAAGATGAACATGGAAATAAATTTTGTAATGGGTTTCACTTTATTTTTCTTCATGCATTTCATCTCGATGTATTTGGGTGGAGCTATCTACATCCCAATAATTACCGGTCTCATTCCATTACTAGCAAAATCTCAATAAAAAACAGACAGATTCTGAATAATATTCATTATTGTCAAAACCCCAACTTTTTCTCCTTTTTCTCTCTCTCCTTCTCCTCCTCTATGTCTTCTTCAAAGCTTATCTCGTAATGTATCAGCCTTTCCCTCTTCTTCCTATACTGGATTATGTTGTTGTTTTCCAATTTGTAGACTTTATCGACGATGCTAAATGTTGATAAGGAAAATCAAACGAGAATTTGTGACGATCAGTTTCAGGATGAGAATTACTGAGAAAATGTCGCATGTCTGAGAGCTCTCAACTGAATCTCCAACTTCGGACACAAAGAGACTTCCTAGAACAATCAAGGCCCTATAACACTAGTCACTAAAGAGGGCAACAAGGGCACATAAACAACAGAATGTAATAGATGGATCAGATCTACTTAATAGCATATGAGCTATCACTGATGGGCTTGAGGTTGGATACACTGTTTGATCAGCTCCGGCACTCATTGAGTTGTTTCGAGGAGGCTAACAAGCCTGATTTTGAGAGAGAATGACAGATTAATCATATGGAGAGGGAGAAAGAGAGAGCACGAGATGAAACAGAGACAAATAGATAGGAAAATAGATGAGGTATTATAAGATAATAATTTTATATTTTTAAGGTGTGATCGATAATTATTAGGATGCAATAGCTCATCCAATGTATTTAACCGATCTTGAACTGTTTCATAGCGACGATGAAACATTGAAACGCAACATGAGAACAGTCAAACCATGATGATCAAAATCAGTAAATGAAAACCAATGTATTAGAGCCACCACCAAAGCGCACTTAGAAAACAAAGTCAACGTGGTACACTAAAATAAAATAAAAAATTGTACTAGTATTTACATGCACAGCACGTGTTTTTTTTGTCCTTTTCTTGTAGTCATAATTACCCAATAAATTATTTAAAAACTTGTTGTTCAGCCACCGAACAGGAAAGCACTTAAACCAACCAGTTAATTATGGTAATAAAATATAGCAAGTAATAATAAATTAAAGGATCATAATCAGCGCTCATCCAAATATTTATGGGTTCAGTTTTCACTGGATGAATTTGTGTGACTTATCTAACATGGGTGATTGTATAGTCGGAGAGATCGGGATAGATTGCATTTTGAATGAGTTATTTGTATGGATAAGTGATGTATCAACTTTTATCCATTTGAGAAGTCAGAACATAACAAAATTGCCCATGTAAGAATGAAATCGAAGACACGGGCAAAATCCTCTTGCAGTGGTGCTTCTTTTTTAGACTTGCAGGGATCATTTTAGTGGTCAGATATAAAATTATGTCAAAAAATATGAAATTATAATTTTTATTTTATTGCTAGTGCATAATTATATTTCTTTGTAAAGCCCCCATAAATCACTTTTTCTCTATAAAATCTTTTTTTGTTTGATCGACAGACCAAAATCTCGAATACTAAAATCCTATTTTCCAAGTGATGAGCCCCAAGACTTGGACAAAGGAGTTAGGCAAAAAAAATATGAAATCATAATTTTTGTTCTACTGCTAGTGCAAAACTTTTTTTTCTCTATATATCCTATATTTATCTGTAGAATTTTTATTTCTCTGTAAAATTACTTTTTCTCTATAAAATCTCTTTTCCACTATTCGACAAACCCAAGGCTCGAATTCACTACTGAAACACTATGTCCCAAGTGATAAACCCAAGACTTGAATTTGCTAAACACTAACGAATTCAAGGAAATGATTCACTACTAAAATCTTAAATGTCACAAGTGTTAAATCCTAGGGTCCTAACTACTAAACTCTAACGGGCTCGGAAATCCCAAACACTGGGGTTCAAACTTCAAAAATTGGTCATAATTCTTTTTCCTTATAGAATCACTGTTTATCTGTTCAACGGATCAAAACTTGAATTCGCTATTAAAATCATATGTTTCAAGTGATGAACCCGAAAGTTTGAATTCACTAAACCCAACAAATTCTTACCATTGGAAGCACTCAAAGCAAGACCTAAATAATGAGCCAATAATATCATCATAAATTGTACAATGTTGTTCTCTATCTGTATAAAATAATTTTTCTCTGTAAAACTGTCAAAATATTTTTTTGATCAGGTAATCCTTTTCGATGACTTATTGAGGTGAGGCTAGCGGCATTAGAATTGCCAGGTCAAGAAAAATTCAACGCTACCGATCTCGCCTCAATTAGTTGTCATAAATGGTCGAATCGAGGCAAAACACATTCTGACTATTTTGCCTCAATCTGACAGTTTTTGATGTCGAATATTGGCAAGGCCAGTGACGACGTTGAATTTTTCTCAAACTCTCGACTTGACGATTCCAACGCTACACACCTCACCTTGGTCAGTTGATAGAAAAGGCCTGATCGAGGCAAAATGCATTTTGACCATTTTGTCTTGATCCGATAGTTTCCAATGTCAAATCTTGACAAGTCCAGTGATATTGGATTCGTCTCGGCATGATGAATCTAGTGCCACCAATCTTACCTCAATCCAAAGTCAGAAACATGCATAGCGAAAAAAATGAATTTTTTGTCATCTTTAATTGGAATAACAATAACAAATCTACAACTTCAAGTCTTACCCTTAATTTTATAAATTTAAAAATTAGTTAGATCTTAACCATCCAAAAAAGTTCAATTATCTTTTTATTCTTAAGAGTTGATAAATTAAGGCATATCCTAATTTTCCCAAAAAATTTCGGAATGGGTTTGAATTTATTTTCCTTTTATGCATTCATCCAGATGTATTTAGTAGATCTTGAAATGTTTCATATAGTGATGATGAAACGCAACATGAGAATAGTCAAATCAATGTATTTAGAGCCACCACGAAAGAGCACCTAAACATTAGAAAGTCAACGTGGTACACTAACAAAAAAACAGTACACTATTTAGTATTTACATACATATCACGTGTTTTTTTTTTGTCTTTTTCTTATTCTCCATAATTACCCAATAAATTATTTAAAAACTTGTTGTTCAGCCACCAAACAGAAAAGCACTTAAACCAACCAGTTAATTATGGTAATAATAATAAATTAAAGAAGATCATAATGAGCGCTCATCCAAGTATTTATGGGTTCAATTTTCACTGGATGAATTTGTGTGACTTATCTAACATAGGTGATGTATAGTCGGAGAGATCGGGGTAGATTGCATTTTGAATGAGTTATTTGAGAAGTCAGAAGGTAACAAAATTGCCCATGCAAGGATAAAATCGAAGACGTAGGCAAAGTGTGCCGAACCAAATTAAATCTTGTGTCTTGTGTGTTTATCTGTCCTTGAGTTTGTTGCATAACGTAGATTAATAAATATATATAACTTCATTGTAATAATTATTTCAATAACTATTATTTTGTCATATTATCTAAAATAGTGAGAGGAAAAAAATTATTGTCATTTTCTATAATTTTCTTCTGTGTTTATTTCAACCAACGTGACCTACAACTCTTGGAGGTTGGGCTTATTGGAATAACCGCGTTAACCCATGAAACCTGCAACTCTTGCGGACCTATGCTGTTTGGTTTAACATAAGTTTTAGTAGCATATAAGTTGTCAATATACTATGAAGAGTATGTAAATTAGTTTAATAACGAAATAAAAATTATTGAATATGGGTCTTATTGGAAAGAGCTTTACGTTGAGTTTGAATATGTAATTTTTTTTTCAAAATCTAGCATATATTTTGAAAGATAAAATGATAAATATGTGAAAGAACAGGGGCAAAAAAGAAAATTAAAGAATTTTTTTTTGATATGTGATTGATAATCAATGAAATTGAACTTATAAGCTCGCATACTCTAATCTAGCTTATAAGCTTGACTGCAACTAATCAACGCCGTTTCCGGCGACTTCATCAGGTGACGGAGATCATTGTTGAGCTTGATCCAAAAAATCATATCAAACTAGATCTTGATCCATAATCAGCTCATGAAATCGAAATCAAATCACAAATTTATATAAAACTATTACAAAAGCAGATCTAGTTCATACGATTTCATAGAATAAGTTGTCAGATTTTGAAACAATTCCAAAAAAGCCGATTCTTACAGATCATGCCAATATAATAACAAATCCAATTTTCAATCGATCCTTCTTATGATCTAGCAAAACCCTTGATACCAATTGTTTGTTCCATTAAAGATCTATGTAAGTCATCAAGACAAGAAGGATTCAACTATAAGTGATCGGTATATACCTTGATCCATAGTGGTTGGACTCCTAGTTGAGACACTTATTGATTCGCACTTGGACCATAACCCGTTAGTGGTATTCTTTTATACAAGAATTGGACAAAGCCATGCCCCCAGGGCATATGGCTCAACAAGACCAGCTGGGGTTTTCGGTTTGGTCAGTAAGATAGGTCTTGGGTTCGAAGTGCAGCTCAGGAGTTCGGTGATTTATCTGAACACACTCAGCCTGTCTCTGTCATTGTGTCGCATAATCTGCAACTTACATTCTATAGGCATTCCGAGAGCGCGGGTCTATAGACAAGTCCTTGAGTCCTGCCTCAATCCAAGAATTGGACAATGTTGGAAGAATTTCAGGATCTTTGTTGCAGAAATTCACACGACAATAGAGAAAATTGAAATAGAAAAGTGCAACAATCACGACACAAGAATTTAATGTGGAAAACTCCAAATCCGGAGAAAGACCACGGGTGCTGTCAAAAAGACAATCAAAAGAAAAATTCCACTATGTAGAAAATTTGTACAACCACACAGTTCTAATTTTCCCTCGCCAAGAAATCTAGGCAAACCCCGAATTTCTCTTTGTGCTCAACGCACACCGCCCCTAGAAGTCTCTATCTTTTGCATTCACAACACACTCATAAATATAGTAAACCACTGGTATTTATAGAAGTGTCACGTCTCCCAATTCTATTCTACCTAGGAATTTTTACCCAAGATGTTTCCAATTACAGATATGATACTAATTACATTCATAATTAGAAACCAACTTGAAAACGTGTTTCCACAAAACAAGGATTCCTTTTATAGTAAAAGAACTAGTCCAACTTTTTGATCAATTCCTAACAGACAAAGCCCTATAAACCCTAATACAAATAATATTAAGTTTTTACACAATATTGACTCATACTCAATTAATGTCTCTTAAGCCTTACTCAATTCATCACTTAGGCGGCCCAAATAACTAACACAATATATTTGTATTAACATATTGGCCCACATATGTTGAATTAATAACAAAAATCCAACAACGCCTCTTCGGGTCATTATAAGGATCCCTAACACACATTACAAAATATATATTAAAAACTTATATATTTTGAGTTGACATAAGTGGGTTATTATCTTATAGAATAATTTATGCCTTTTAAAGGGCTATAGCCTATATATAAATCCAACTTAGGCACCTTCTCAAGCTGAGTTTGCCCCACCAAGGACGCAATAGAAATAAGTAGAGGATATCCCGTGAAGTTGTCATCGTCTCTAGTCCTCTAACAGCTTTTATATATAAATACATGCTCGCTCCTTCTTGTGTTATTATTTGTGGTTGTTTTTCGAATGACTTGTTTCTTGAATGATTTCATGAGCTTCCTCTGTTGAATTAGATACAGAATTATGGGTAACACACTGAGACCTGGATCCAGAGTCGTCTTCTATCAAGTCTACGACAGAGGTTAAGTTTCAGATAGAGTTAATTAGGAATGGATGGAGCTGGTGTTGTGTCTGGTTTTCTTTAATTAAGCCCAACATCATCCGAAATTGTTTTCCTGCACAGATAAGTTTTTGTTCTTCCTTTCTTTCCCTTTTTTTTTGTGTAATTTTTGGTAAATACCCATCAAAGAGGAGGATGAAAAAGGGGAACTTGATTGTGAAAACATGGGAGAGATGCAAATCGATTGGCAGAGGAAGCAAGAACTCATCGGGGTCGATCGTTCGTGCTTTGAACTCTAAAAGCAAGTCACGGTCACGAATTGATGTGTCTTCTTCTCTTGACTGCGATTATAGTGATCGAAAACGGTCTTTGAAGAAGCATCAAGTGGCGCCGGACGGTTGCTTTACGGTCTACGTTGGACAGCAGAAACAGAGGTTTGTGATCAAAACAGAGTACGCGAACCACCCGCTCTTCAAGATGTTGCTCGATGAGGCAGAGTCGGAGTACGGTTACACAAGCGAAGGCCCTCTATCGCTGCCTTGCAACGTTGACTACTTCTGCAAGGTCCTTCTGGCTATGGATGATGATGGCGAGGATCGTGCGATCAACAGCGGATGTGGATTTCCGAGGAGTCCTGCCTCGTATCGACTCCTCAGTCCGTCTCCCATGATTGCCATAAATCAGTTCTGAAGGTGTTTGTTGTATTGTCTGTGTGATCTGTGTCTGTTTTTTTTTTTTTTGATAAATAATATTGATCGGTGTCTGGTTTTTGTCATTATTTTTTGGGTTTGATTGTGTTGTTAATGTTGGGTACTCTTGCAGTCTTGCTAGCTCTAACCTTCTGTGTACAAGAATCCTAATAGATTGTATGCTGATGTGCATGTAATAAGTCCATTTTTTTTTTAATTTAAAAAACTAGTTGTAAACCGACTTTTCCTCTCTGGGGATGTCGTGAGTTTGATTCCTATCTAAACTCATGTGTGTAATAATTATCATATGTTTATTTGGCACGCGTGATCAATTTTAGACACAAAATATGGCCTCACATTATTTACAAGAGGTAATAAGTCAAAATATCTGACTTAAAATATTTTCCAAAAAAATAATTTTTTTTTTGATATCAAAGAGGGGGAATACCGAACACAAACACAGAGATTAAATGATCCGATCGGCTACACAAAGGGAGATGATTTAGACACTAAGCCTTATATTTATCATTTTTTGATAGTTTTTAAAAATGAGATGATGGCTCAAATATATGTAATGCAGGGCTGCAGTAGAAATTCCACTGCAGGCGCTCATTCTTAATCGACTGTTGTCTATCATTTCGTGATCACCATCACTCACCATACATCTAATCACAATTAATTTGTTGATAATTTGATATGATGATAATTCGTTTATCCAAAAAAATAAGAGTTTTTTATTTTTGCAAAATATCATTATTTAAATAATTAATTAAAGAAATAACAATGATCTTTTTTCTTCAAATATATAGTAATACATGCTATTATCAATAGTGCGATTAGCTTTGTGATTTTTGGGATCATACTACTGATAAATAGCGGGATTAATGTTTTAAACTTTTATATTACACACATTGTTCCCAATAGCGGGATAGATATTTTGGAACGACAATGTTCGAAACAACATATGATAAATAAAAAAGTTTTTTAAATAGTAGTTGAAACATTGTATATATATTTACGAAATAGTAGTTATAAGAGTAATAGTGGCATAATAGTGGCAGGACGTACATATCTAGAAGGCAATAAAACAACAACATAGAACTAAAATCTAAAGATCGGTCAGTCAACTTCTAATACGCATAGGTGGGGCAGATGAAGTACTGGCCTCGCCATCATGACGTCCACACGGTGCCTAATTGCTAGCCTCAATATGGTGTAGTCGATAACCTTCATCGACATAATTTGAGATGTCACGAAAAGTGCAAAAACCAAGCTTGAGAAGCCAAAATAATCTAAGACATTATAAACGGGTAAACAAGTAGTGAAGATCATACATGTTGGCAGTGTCGCCCAAGGATGAAGATCTACTCGTCGGAGGATGGAGACCTGCTCGAGTGAGGCATGGCGGGGGTTCGTTACTCTCAAACAAAACCACAGTATACACGACAAAAGTGATGGGCAGAGGTGGTTCTAGATTTTTTAAAAACAATAATTTGGTCTTGCTATTTCGAGTAGTGTGACACTAAAAAAATTACACTCATTGTTGGCGACAACGTGTGTAATATAAAAGATTAAAACTTTGATCACGCAATTGCTAGTAGCGTGATATCAAAAATCACAAAGCTAATCACGCTACTAACAATAACGTGTATTGTTATATCTGAAAAAAGAAAAAGATGACTATGTTGTAAATGTTAAATTTTTTTTACTTAATATGAATGATACACTTAACCAACTCAACCACTAATATCCACCAAATATATTAATTATGTTACACACCTAATGAACATGAATTAAAAGTGGTAGATGAAGATATTAGAATTAGTGGAGAAAATGCAATTAACATTGATTGTATTAATGAACTTAGGTGAATTTTTGTATTTTAAATATTTTAAACTTCGCATTTTATACACATCAATTAAAGAAAAGTATTCTCTTATGTTCTCTAATTTCCCTCTTGTAAATTTTCTCTTCAAATTTTCTTATAATTATTATTCTTATTGTACAAGATTTTTTAATATTGATTATAGGAATTCTCTGATTCCTTATTTTACAACAAACCGTAGCTATTTTCCTAATTAATTATTTAAATAGTTACATTTTGCAAAAAAAACTCAAAAAAAATAAGGCTATAATTAAATTCGAAAAGGTCTTTTTAAAAATAAAAGACTAAATATGCTTTATCAACTGACACGTCACAATGGCTCCACGATGCGGCTCATCCAAGTTGACTTAAGATTATTTTCATTAAATATATATTGTTTGAATATGATTGATGGACAAATTTCACCACTTATATTTTAAAAAATTAAATTTGTTTTTGTTTTTTAAATGAATTAAAAGTCATTATTTGCATAATTATAATAAAATTCCCTGCATCTACCTCCATGAATTGCAATATTTTTTAGAGGGTTAATAATACTTATAACCACCAAAAGATATCTCATGTTTTATTTTGGTCTCTAAAAATTCAAAACGTTTCAACTTGATCACCTAACTTTTAAATTTGTTTCGGAAAGCATAAACATAGACATGACAATTTGACCGTCAACTTGTATTTACACTTGAAAATAAAAATAAATCAAAAAATATTGACAAATGTGTAATAATTCTGGGTTCCAAAGAACTCAACCAGCAATCAAGCTCAAGCCCAACCCTCACCCACGCAACGAAACCCAACCGTCACTTCACTTCCCTGAGAATCTCATCTGTCCTACGATAACAAGAAGTGTGTAAAAATTTGAAATTTATTTACTTTATTTATTATCTTTATGTGCTATGGAGACTCAGAGATCTCAAAGGTCCATCAGAGTAGTTGCCATTTGATTACTTTTGGCTGCTACCAACATGCGCACGATGAGTTGAGGAAGACTGCGTCGAAGAAAGTATAAGAATTTGCGATCCGAGATGGAGAACTTGATTATGCAACTGAAGAAGCTATGTGTTCTCTGGCGATAATCTGAGTGGTAGGCTGGTAGCACAATGCTTCGCTGCTGATTTATGATGTTATGGATAAGTTTGGTAGTGGTAGCGAGGTCCAGTGTGTGATATCCCGAATCCAAAATTTTAAAAAAAATATAATAATTTCTCAAATTTAATATTTTTAATAAATACTACATATTTTTAGGAAAATATTGACGCAAGAATCAGCTAAATCGGAGTTGAATTGGATTTGTTACGAATTATGTAAGTTTTAAGTAATATAGGGAAAGACGAGGGGCAAAACCGTCATTTTCCAGAAATCTGGTTTAAACCAGATTTCTCTGGTTTCAGTAGCAGCCGAGAGAGAGAGAGAAGAGGTTTTGTTCGTTTGACGTCCGATCGGAGCAAGTAATGTGTCAAATCGAAGCTCGTGGTGAGAGGAGCAAAACCCAAGTGGAATCACCAACATCGGACCACCGTAGACGGCGGAATTGGCCGGAGAAGTTTCGGTTTTTCAAAATTTCAAAGCTCGATCCCGGTCGATTCAGTAGGAATTTTGGAACGAGACAGGTACCATTAGATTTCTGTTGTTGTGGGCTGCGTTTTGATGTAGGAGTGACCGGAACATTCGCCGGAAAATGGATTCCGGCGACCGGCCGGCCGAGTTGACTCGGGTTTGACCCGTTTTGACTATTGACCCGGTTTGACCGTTGACTATTTGACCCGAGTTGATTATTTGACCCGAGTTGACCGGGTTACCGAGTTGACTTTGACCGTTGACTTTTGGTTGACTTTTCCGTATTTTGACTGTCGTGTATACGTATCCGTATTTTGACGCAGGAGGTTGATTTGGAGATTTCTGACGTATTACGGATTAGCTTAGTCGACATTCTAGGTAGGGATTCTGCCATAGTTCTTATTTGGGGTTCCGGGAGTTCCGTATTCGACGGACTCCTATTTGTCTATTGGTGTGAAATTCCCGGAGGTTGAGAATTTCTCTGTTTATACTCTTATCTGATTTATTTCCGCAATTGCAATATGTTATGATTATATGTGGTTGGTTTGAAGGTATATGTACGACTGACAGTATTTTTGTGTCTCTTGTGGGGCCCACTATCCTGGTGGGGCCCACTTATCCTCCTGTGGGCCCACTATCCTTGTGGGGCCCACCTATCCTCTCGTGGGGCCCACTATCCTGGTGGGTCCCACTTTTTCCTCTCGTGGGGCCCACTATCCTGGTGGGTCCCACTTATCCTTTTGTGGGGCCCACATCCATTGGTGGGGCCCACCTTCTGATGTTTGCTTTTTTCTCGAGAGTCCGGATAGGACTTCATTATGATGATCTTTTATGATTTGTGAAATTATGGAGGGATGATTTGTAGAGCGTGGGACCCACATCGGGCGACCCAGCTTACTGGATGATTTATCGATGGTTTCGATCGGGTACGTACCTGGAGACCGGATTGAGGTGAGGTACATCCTAGGGGACGCTCTTCGATGTAGGCGATGCTATCGAGTACCTGATGTAGGCTCGATCCTCATCCAATCTGGGGAGTACCTGGACTGGGAGACACCTTGCGGGGATCAGGGTGGGTCCAGGGGAGGATTTTCTGTTGTTATGTGGATTTGAGTTGATATGGATTTGAGTTTGATTATGGTTGAGTACTGATTTGAGAGTTGTACTTGAGGATGGTAGTGGTGGAGCCTACTCGGCATCTACCATACGGATTGACTGATTGTGATGAGTTGTGATGTGTACCACTTATGATTTCTCTATATGTATTCTATATCATACAGACTTTCTTACTTTATCTCTGATTTACTGGAGTTCGGTGATACGGGAGTGTATCACTATTTGAGTTTCCTGTTCATTTCACATACATCTTGAGTTCTACATTCTGTTTATTCTGATTATTGATATTTCTCCATATCCCTACTGAGCTTTGTAGCTCATCCCTTTCATTCACATGTTTTTAGGTGAGATAGCCGGAGTGGATGATCAGCGCAGGGATGCGTGAGGCGTGATGTAGCTGGTGGGAATGGTTTGTCTGTCTGTAGTATCTATGTTTTGTACGGTATTCCGTATCTATATGATATTCCGCTGTAGACTCTGGTTTGTATGTTACATTCCATTATGGCAGTATTTGGGATTTGGTTGAGACATATATATGTGAGATTACTTATGTAGTGTTTGAATAGCTTGGGGTGTAAATCCGGTTCGGGGAACGGAGGAGTTCCCTGCCGATCATGTCACGCCCCGATCCCCAGGCACGTGACGTGTAACTATCTCATCCTCCCGACTAATTTTTTTTCAAATCTCAATAACTCAGTAAAAGTATAATTATCTACATACTTATATTTAGATGATAGATATAAATAAATACATAATAACTTATATACCCGACTGAGACTCCAGCTCAGCCACCCCAACCCACTGGGTCCACTCAACCCTTACGCAGCGACTTTGGTATGTACACCGACTGTCCTGTCCTGTCTGCACTCCCAGTCTCGTCACAGTTGTTTCACCTGAAAATAAACAATGGGAAATAGGGGATGAGCCGAAGCTCAGTAGGGAATACCGTATTCACACGCAAAAACATCCAAAATAGTTATTGACAGAAGCACGACAATTTAAATAACACTTCTATTTATCAACCCGCCTCGAATATCCGTCACCACCTCGAACGCCTTCCGACCTCCTCGCCGGAAAATATTTTTCTCCGCTTTCCGACCTCCTCGCCGGAAGCAATCTACAAGTAAGGAAGGTAGGCACCTTCTTCTACCCGGGACTTGCCACCCCTTCGCTATGTGGCCGCATAGCAAATCCTTACTCGGATTATCACCCACTGTACGTACAGGGTCATTTCCACATCACTTCAATCTCCACAATTTATATAAAACCACAGCATAAGCAAATATTCAATCTCATGCATACAGTAATAAAACATCAACTTTCTCAATGAAATGCAGGAGTACCGCATAACAGAATCATCCACAATACCATTACCCGCAACTTCACAATAAAAAACCCAGACATTTAATCCCCCACAAATGCAATGCATTATGTCCCCACAAATGCAATGCATTATGTTTACAGCAAGAATTTCCGTTTAAATATAACACAGAAACTCCAAAACCATGCAAGGGTTAAAGTATTCCCTACCTCGTGAAGCGTGCCTCACATCCCACTCGAACCAATGTTTTTCCGTATTTTCCCGACGTACACCATTTTGGTTCCTATACCAGTTCTACACCAAAGGCAAATCCAAGTTCTCAAATATGTTCAAAATCCGCGTAAATACGTAGTCTATACGATCTAGTCAAACGGGTATATTTTACCCGAAAAGTCAACTCGGGTCAAACGGGTCAAATAGTACCCGAAATACCCCTATTCCGGGTTACCGAAGATCCGGCGACCTTCACCGGAAATCACCTAGTGGGTTTGGTAGTACTCACCAAGACGAACTCAACGGTGGTCGTCTCGTGTCGATCGGAGGTCGGAGGAGGGAGAAATCGACTGTCGAAGCTTGTGGTGGCCGAAACTTCCGACGGCTTTTCCCGGTGATCTACAGCTCCGATCAAGGTGATTCTTGAAGCAATTTCATACGTCTCGAAGAGACGAAGAGATTGACACCGGTCTCGTCGCCTGAAGTGGTCGGACGGCGGAGATCGGCGCCGGAGAAGTTCCGGACGCGGAAATGGAGTTTTTTTTCTTTTCTTTTTTTTTCTCTGTTTCGTTTCTTCCTGCTTCTTTTCTTCTTCTGTTCCGTTTCTTTCTTTCCTTTTTATTTGTTTCCTTCTCTCTCCAAGCTTCTAGCATTCTCTCTTCTTTTCCTTTTTATTTTATTTTATTTATATATGTATATATATATATGTATATGTATATCTATTTTTATTTTATATTTTTATCATTGACTTACCTCTCATTTATCCTTTACTTTTATATGTCTATATATATATATATATATATATACTTTTGGAATAAATTCTTTTAATCCGAATTTCATTTTCGGACTCCTCGGGGTACCATTGTACACGTGTCACTCTCCTATTCAATGTTTATATTATTTCCGGGTCGGGATACCACATTCTCCCCTTCTTATAAAAATTTCGTCCTCGAAATTTAAATTCCCTCTCAATCTTCCTACCATTCCTTACCACATCAGTCAATTTTTCTCCACGGTGATTTTGTCACAGCATCTCTCCACTATACTTTTTATATAAAGTTTGGAAGCAACTCACATCCCGCGTTAATTCATGTTTGAATCCTCCCAACAATAATTATTCCCCAAACACCGATGTCTTATTCCTAGAGCTCCTGAACTTATTTCTAGGGGTAAGTAAATCCAGAGTGTCCAGCAGGAAACAAGAGTTTCATACATGCAACCACTGTTTTCCTTCCATGTTAACTAAGTTCAAACTCAAATGCACATGGAAAATCGAAAAAAAAAAAAACAACACAAGTCATATATACATAAAATCTCACACATGGTAAATCATCTGAATTATTCTTATCCGGAATCCACCATCCCGGCCACAAACATTTACTTACACGCACACAAGAATTGGTCATTAAATCTTATTATACCAATATCGCAGTAGCCGCACTACCGTGTCAGGGCAATCTTAATTATCACGTGTGCACAATCACACCACATATTCCTCATCAACTCGTCTTACCAACACCTTCTACTGCACGGTATATCAGTGAATAATCACCCTTTTGGTCACGGCCTACTAGTGGCCCCATCTCAAAGTCAACACATTTACATATCCCTTGTTCTTCTATAGTTGTTATAATAAGCGACGACAATTATCACCGCATCATGTAAATACTTGCCAGCCAACATAACCCTTTCAAACACAAATCCAACACAACATTTATGGAACTGATCAACTGGTTCCATTTAATCCCAAGTACATCCTTAGCAATATTCATCATGTGAAGTACATGTATCCTTTGGAGGTGCATATGCTCTACCACTCACGACATATTGGTTCATCATTATGTTTTAAAGTTATTTCACACAGGTTCCACTCAATTCACTTAGCATAGGTTACACAATCAAGTTACCACACTTTTCAAATTCTCCAATATCATACAAGACAATCAACATTACCCGCACAACATAGGAGCCATCTAAGCTTTGAGATTATCACAAGTTTTATCACCCCTACTGCATAGCGGAATAACAGCATCAAGGGTGCAAGCATAGCCATTATATCACAATTATTCACTTTTTTTTTTTTTTTTAACCCATACGTATCCAAGCATATACTAGTGTATCACATATGAGACCCATTTCATAAGGTACGAATATAATCATGGAAATTTGGTGCTCTCCACCCAAGCACGCACGACCAATCACACAACATTTCTAAGTCGGCTACCAACTCTGTAATTACACTAAC
Source organism: Euonymus europaeus (assembly GCA_963580455.1). NCBI lineage: Eukaryota > Viridiplantae > Streptophyta > Magnoliopsida > Celastrales > Celastraceae > Euonymus > Euonymus europaeus. The sequence goes on from OY756964.1 coordinate 5,179,831, forward strand.
ACAAGGTAGCAATAGTTACATAACCCAAATACCCCTATAATCCGACCGAACTTCACAATCATAATACACAGTTACAATAGCTAGAATTTTGGATTATCTTAGGGTTATGGTATCTCCTCCTTCCACTTTAACCTAATAATGACGTAAATCGTCTGCCACGTATCTCGCAAGATAACATTTACTACCCCCTCACCCTTAGATACCTACACCCAACAACGCCATCCTGACACAACAGCACCATTATTTGATATTAACACTCCCCATGCCATTTTTTTTCTTGGCGTCCCCAGGTTTTTTTTTTTTTTTTTTCCTAAAACACTCCATCAATTATGGATCCCCGCAAGATAACGATCCCAACCGATTCTCGAGATATGAGTCAAAATATTATCACCTCTTTGACTAAAGTATCTAAAGACTGACACAACAATTATGGGTAGACGAGCCAACCCTTATCGGTCTGGCCCCTCCATCTGCTCGTAACGACACGTAATTCTTGAATAAATAATTCCATCCTTATCCGTTTATACTCTCATTCTATTTAAACCTCATTCAAGAAAAGCTCAACTTGTCTTCAGAGAATCTACTATCATTGTTCTCTTTTCCCTCTCCTTAAATGGATACGCACTCTCATGCTAACTCTTCCAACATACTCCAAGAGTTGGAAGAGGTTCAGAGGCAACTCCAAGACGTTGAGAGGTTATATGGTCAAATCATAGCCAAACTCGACTCCATAATCCTGCTAACAGCACCACCAAAGGACAGTGAGGATGCTGCCTTGGCCACAACCAGTCTAAACAACGACTCTGTTGACCTATACAACACTGACTCCGACTACCCTCTGGGGTCGCTCCCTCGTACCGAGCCATACAGCACGGAGGAATGGGCTGGATGGTTCGACCACTGCTAGGTAGTACCAATAGCATACCTACTAGTATGTCCTCGTCTCAGTTTCTACTATTTCCTACTGTCTATGTACAATTGTGTTAACCGTACTCATTCCCTCAATCTACCATTGTAATATCCCCTGCTTGTTAGCGTTAAAGGCTATCCAAATATACCATGTATAATAGTCCCCTTTTTGTATAATATCCTCCAATGTAAAATATTTCTCAATCCCCTTTTTTTTTCTTTTCTTCCTTCATGTACACTCTGTAACACAAACATTTCCAATGAGATCAACGTCATCACAATCGCCAACTCTCAACCATCAATTATCCCCAGAAGTTTGGTGCCAATATCTCCCAATATATATATATAGCGATTCCAATTTACATAAGTACAAAGCTAAGGTCTCATTACTCCAATATATATCACCTGAGATTTACATGCTTAAGATCCAATTTTACGAACCAATTTCAACCTCAAATGTCACAAGTGGTTTAATTGGAACCACACTCTTAATCGGCAAGTACTAATCGAAACCACATGAACATTCATACAATAACCCCAAATCATGCAGAGAGTGTTTCAATATATCACAGAGTTGTATTATAACCCAGCCTTGATTATAACACAACTAAAGCAACGCTTCCTCCATTACCTCTTATTGGTCGAAATCAATTTCTGAGTACATCTTAATCACTAGACATTCCATCATATGGTCTCGGCAAATCAATACTCAACTTACTGTATCAATAGCAACCACAATTGTAGTTACTACAATTCAGATTATCAAGCACAGAGTTACAAATTAAAGAACACCATTCCAACAATTTCTAGCCAAACATTTTAATTGATAACATACTATTATATCCACCCAAATTCTCGTTTTGTCATAAATCACTTTTTAGACAACCCAATTTCCAAACACTCAGACCTACCACTTGCCCCCAACATCATAACCATAACTTCTCATCACCCGGCATGACACTGCTACCCGTAGTTCGGCAACCATTTCATAGTATACCATGTCGCATCAGTAGTTCCAATTATATCCTAATATGTCCACTCACACAAATTGAGCTTCAACCATCAACCGTAAGTTCCATTATTTCCATCGGCAACTAACAACACAAATGGACAAGCAAAATCATAAATCCCAATTTACGCACAGAATATGGTACCACTTTAGCCCCCTTTTTGACAACAATTCAACTACTCAAATACCCAGAAATGGTTTGTCCATAGTTCTTATTAATGCCCAGTCACGAATAAGAATGCTTGATCACACCATGAATTCAACGTATTACATATTTAACCAAAGCAAGCTACACGTTAGTCCAAATTCTACACTCATTTCACAAGAAATTTGACCCTGCACCATCAAACAAGAATAACTCAAAATCTCGCTGGTTTCATCTGATCACAGTTATAGCACAACAAAGTATAAATTCTATCTTCCCAACTTGCTAAAGTCAGGATATTTCTTACAAGGACAATCAATTTACCCAACCATCAAATTCTTTTACTACAAGAATCTTCACTCCTCCCACTAAAAATTTCATCCCACCTTGGAGATTTTTTTTTTAATAATTATGATTGTCGCCTCAACCCGCTAAAAGGCCCTTCAACGGATTACAATTCACACTGTAATTAATCCAAACCAAGGATGGTACACTTAGTATCTCAATCATTACAAAACCACTATAATCGTCAGAATTATTGTTACCTACCATACTCACTTTAATTATTATAACATGCAGTTCACAATTAACATGCCATTTTAGTGTTGATTAATATCACACAATTATAAGCACTGGGATTCCAGTTAACCCCAAGGAAAGATTCACAGGGTCATCCAACACCCTCCCAGGTTATTCACAATTATAGTATTCACTACAATTTCATATCCCTCTAATACACCACGTAGCCATAAACTAACCTACAGAGTATACGCAGAAACTTATCGGCACCCTACTTTCCTAATACAAACCATCACCTCTCGTCACCTTCCTCTTTCTCACGTAATTCCACCCAATTCCACAATCAATTTTCATATAATAACCACCGGCATAGCATGTAAAGAACACAACCCCATTGTCAAGTTGATTAAAACTGCAATTCATAAATTTAAATACCACCAGATTTATTTCCAAAATAATCACAAAAGTATGAGACTCTTCACCAGTCACACAACGATTGACAAGTACCCCAGCTCTATTTATCAACAAGCCAACTATCAATTCACAATTCTTCATTAACATTTCAGCAGTAATTACGCAATTCAAAATTTTCCAAGTAACTATGTCCGAAAATCAACAGAGTTATCACACTGTCGTATTCATCACATTTTCAAATCATTCCCGTACTCATGCTCATCTCCTTCCTATTTCTATCACTTTTTTTTTTCTTCCTTTAACTGATATATCGGTCATGCAACACTCACATGTCTGTCAATGAACTAACAAAGAACCTCTAAAATATATCTCACATGGTACTATGTGTACCTTCCCGATCGGCTGCGAGGCAGAAGACAGGTCCGGTGTACATACCCTCCATTCAGTCCTAACTCCAACCTACTGCTCTGATACCACCTTGTCACGCCCCGATCCCCAGGCACGTGACGTGTAACTATCTCATCCTCCCGACTAATTTTTTTTCAAATCTCAATAACTCAGTAAAAGTATAATTATCTACATACTTATATTTAGATGATAGATATAAATAAATACATAATAACTTATATACCCGACTGAGACTCCAGCTCAGCCACCCCAACCCACTGGGTCCACTCAACCCTTACGCAGCGACTTTGGTATGTACACCGACTGTCCTGTCCTGTCTGCACTCCCAGTCTCGTCACAGTTGTTTCACCTGAAAATAAACAATGGGAAATAGGGGATGAGCCGAAGCTCAGTAGGGAATACCGTATTCACACGCAAAAACATCCAAAATAGTTATTGACAGAAGCACGACAATTTAAATAACACTTCTATTTATCAACCCGCCTCGAATATCCGTCACCACCTCGAACGCCTTCCGACCTCCTCGCCGGAAAATATTTTTCTCCGCTTTCCGACCTCCTCGCCGGAAGCAATCTACAAGTAAGGAAGGTAGGCACCTTCTTCTACCCGGGACTTGCCACCCCTTCGCTATGTGGCCGCATAGCAAATCCTTACTCGGATTATCACCCACTGTACGTACAGGGTCATTTCCACATCACTTCAATCTCCACAATTTATATAAAACCACAGCATAAGCAAATATTCAATCTCATGCATACAGTAATAAAACATCAACTTTCTCAATGAAATGCAGGAGTACCGCATAACAGAATCATCCACAATACCATTACCCGCAACTTCACAATAAAAAACCCAGACATTTAATCCCCCACAAATGCAATGCATTATGTCCCCACAAATGCAATGCATTATGTTTACAGCAAGAATTTCCGTTTAAATATAACACAGAAACTCCAAAACCATGCAAGGGTTAAAGTATTCCCTACCTCGTGAAGCGTGCCTCACATCCCACTCGAACCAATGTTTTTCCGTATTTTCCCGACGTACACCATTTTGGTTCCTATACCAGTTCTACACCAAAGGCAAATCCAAGTTCTCAAATATGTTCAAAATCCGCGTAAATACGTAGTCTATACGATCTAGTCAAACGGGTATATTTTACCCGAAAAGTCAACTCGGGTCAAACGGGTCAAATAGTACCCGAAATACCCCTATTCCGGGTTACCGAAGATCCGGCGACCTTCACCGGAAATCACCTAGTGGGTTTGGTAGTACTCACCAAGACGAACTCAACGGTGGTCGTCTCGTGTCGATCGGAGGTCGGAGGAGGGAGAAATCGACTGTCGAAGCTTGTGGTGGCCGAAACTTCCGACGGCTTTTCCCGGTGATCTACAGCTCCGATCAAGGTGATTCTTGAAGCAATTTCATACGTCTCGAAGAGACGAAGAGATTGACACCGGTCTCGTCGCCTGAAGTGGTCGGACGGCGGAGATCGGCGCCGGAGAAGTTCCGGACGCGGAAATGGAGTTTTTTTTCTTTTCTTTTTTTTTCTCTGTTTCGTTTCTTCCTGCTTCTTTTCTTCTTCTGTTCCGTTTCTTTCTTTCCTTTTTATTTGTTTCCTTCTCTCTCCAAGCTTCTAGCATTCTCTCTTCTTTTCCTTTTTATTTTATTTTATTTATATATGTATATATATATATGTATATGTATATCTATTTTTATTTTATATTTTTATCATTGACTTACCTCTCATTTATCCTTTACTTTTATATGTCTATATATATATATATATATATATATACTTTTGGAATAAATTCTTTTAATCCGAATTTCATTTTCGGACTCCTCGGGGTACCATTGTACACGTGTCACTCTCCTATTCAATGTTTATATTATTTCCGGGTCGGGATACCACATTCTCCCCTTCTTATAAAAATTTCGTCCTCGAAATTTAAATTCCCTCTCAATCTTCCTACCATTCCTTACCACATCAGTCAATTTTTCTCCACGGTGATTTTGTCACAGCATCTCTCCACTATACTTTTTATATAAAGTTTGGAAGCAACTCACATCCCGCGTTAATTCATGTTTGAATCCTCCCAACAATAATTATTCCCCAAACACCGATGTCTTATTCCTAGAGCTCCTGAACTTATTTCTAGGGGTAAGTAAATCCAGAGTGTCCAGCAGGAAACAAGAGTTTCATACATGCAACCACTGTTTTCCTTCCATGTTAACTAAGTTCAAACTCAAATGCACATGGAAAATCGAAAAAAAAAAAAACAACACAAGTCATATATACATAAAATCTCACACATGGTAAATCATCTGAATTATTCTTATCCGGAATCCACCATCCCGGCCACAAACATTTACTTACACGCACACAAGAATTGGTCATTAAATCTTATTATACCAATATCGCAGTAGCCGCACTACCGTGTCAGGGCAATCTTAATTATCACGTGTGCACAATCACACCACATATTCCTCATCAACTCGTCTTACCAACACCTTCTACTGCACGGTATATCAGTGAATAATCACCCTTTTGGTCACGGCCTACTAGTGGCCCCATCTCAAAGTCAACACATTTACATATCCCTTGTTCTTCTATAGTTGTTATAATAAGCGACGACAATTATCACCGCATCATGTAAATACTTGCCAGCCAACATAACCCTTTCAAACACAAATCCAACACAACATTTATGGAACTGATCAACTGGTTCCATTTAATCCCAAGTACATCCTTAGCAATATTCATCATGTGAAGTACATGTATCCTTTGGAGGTGCATATGCTCTACCACTCACGACATATTGGTTCATCATTATGTTTTAAAGTTATTTCACACAGGTTCCACTCAATTCACTTAGCATAGGTTACACAATCAAGTTACCACACTTTTCAAATTCTCCAATATCATACAAGACAATCAACATTACCCGCACAACATAGGAGCCATCTAAGCTTTGAGATTATCACAAGTTTTATCACCCCTACTGCATAGCGGAATAACAGCATCAAGGGTGCAAGCATAGCCATTATATCACAATTATTCACTTTTTTTTTTTTTTTTTTAACCCATACGTATCCAAGCATATACTAGTGTATCACATATGAGACCCATTTCATAAGGTACGAATATAATCATGGAAATTTGGTGCTCTCCACCCAAGCACGCACGACCAATCACACAACATTTCTAAGTCGGCTACCAACTCTGTAATTACACTAACACAAGGTAGCAATAGTTACATAACCCAAATACCCCTATAATCCGACCGAACTTCACAATCATAATACACAGTTACAATAGCTAGAATTTTGGATTATCTTAGGGTTATGGTATCTCCTCCTTCCACTTTAACCTAATAATGACGTAAATCGTCTGCCACGTATCTCGCAAGATAACATTTACTACCCCCTCACCCTTAGATACCTACACCCAACAACGCCATCCTGACACAACAGCACCATTATTTGATATTAACACTCCCCATGCCATTTTTTTTCTTGGCGTCCCCAGGTTTTTTTTTTTTTTTTTTTCCTAAAACACTCCATCAATTATGGATCCCCGCAAGATAACGATCCCAACCGATTCTCGAGATATGAGTCAAAATATTATCACCTCTTTGACTAAAGTATCTAAAGACTGACACAACAATTATGGGTAGACGAGCCAACCCTTATCGGTCTGGCCCCTCCATCTGCTCGTAACGACACGTAATTCTTGAATAAATAATTCCATCCTTATCCGTTTATACTCTCATTCTATTTAAACCTCATTCAAGAAAAGCTCAACTTGTCTTCAGAGAATCTACTATCATTGTTCTCTTTTCCCTCTCCTTAAATGGATACGCACTCTCATGCTAACTCTTCCAACATACTCCAAGAGTTGGAAGAGGTTCAGAGGCAACTCCAAGACGTTGAGAGGTTATATGGTCAAATCATAGCCAAACTCGACTCCATAATCCTGCTAACAGCACCACCAAAGGACAGTGAGGATGCTGCCTTGGCCACAACCAGTCTAAACAACGACTCTGTTGACCTATACAACACTGACTCCGACTACCCTCTGGGGTCGCTCCCTCGTACCGAGCCATACAGCACGGAGGAATGGGCTGGATGGTTCGACCACTGCTAGGTAGTACCAATAGCATACCTACTAGTATGTCCTCGTCTCAGTTTCTACTATTTCCTACTGTCTATGTACAATTGTGTTAACCGTACTCATTCCCTCAATCTACCATTGTAATATCCCCTGCTTGTTAGCGTTAAAGGCTATCCAAATATACCATGTATAATAGTCCCCTTTTTGTATAATATCCTCCAATGTAAAATATTTCTCAATCCCCTTTTTTTTTCTTTTCTTCCTTCATGTACACTCTGTAACACAAACATTTCCAATGAGATCAACGTCATCACAATCGCCAACTCTCAACCATCAATTATCCCCAGAAGTTTGGTGCCAATATCTCCCAATATATATATATAGCGATTCCAATTTACATAAGTACAAAGCTAAGGTCTCATTACTCCAATATATATCACCTGAGATTTACATGCTTAAGATCCAATTTTACGAACCAATTTCAACCTCAAATGTCACAAGTGGTTTAATTGGAACCACACTCTTAATCGGCAAGTACTAATCGAAACCACATGAACATTCATACAATAACCCCAAATCATGCAGAGAGTGTTTCAATATATCACAGAGTTGTATTATAACCCAGCCTTGATTATAACACAACTAAAGCAACGCTTCCTCCATTACCTCTTATTGGTCGAAATCAATTTCTGAGTACATCTTAATCACTAGACATTCCATCATATGGTCTCGGCAAATCAATACTCAACTTACTGTATCAATAGCAACCACAATTGTAGTTACTACAATTCAGATTATCAAGCACAGAGTTACAAATTAAAGAACACCATTCCAACAATTTCTAGCCAAACATTTTAATTGATAACATACTATTATATCCACCCAAATTCTCGTTTTGTCATAAATCACTTTTTAGACAACCCAATTTCCAAACACTCAGACCTACCACTTGCCCCCAACATCATAACCATAACTTCTCATCACCCGGCATGACACTGCTACCCGTAGTTCGGCAACCATTTCATAGTATACCATGTCGCATCAGTAGTTCCAATTATATCCTAATATGTCCACTCACACAAATTGAGCTTCAACCATCAACCGTAAGTTCCATTATTTCCATCGGCAACTAACAACACAAATGGACAAGCAAAATCATAAATCCCAATTTACGCACAGAATATGGTACCACTTTAGCCCCCTTTTTGACAACAATTCAACTACTCAAATACCCAGAAATGGTTTGTCCATAGTTCTTATTAATGCCCAGTCACGAATAAGAATGCTTGATCACACCATGAATTCAACGTATTACATATTTAACCAAAGCAAGCTACACGTTAGTCCAAATTCTACACTCATTTCACAAGAAATTTGACCCTGCACCATCAAACAAGAATAACTCAAAATCTCGCTGGTTTCATCTGATCACATTTATAGCACAACAAAGTATAAATTCTATCTTCCCAACTTGCTAAAGTCAGGATATTTCTTACAAGGACAATCAATTTACCCAACCATCAAATTCTTTTACTACAAGAATCTTCACTCCTCCCACTAAAAATTTCATCCCACCTTGGAGATTTTTTTTTTAATAATTATGATTGTCGCCTCAACCCGCTAAAAGGCCCTTCAACGGATTACAATTCACACTGTAATTAATCCAAACCAAGGATGGTACACTTAGTATCTCAATCATTACAAAACCACTATAATCGTCAGAATTATTGTTACCTACCATACTCACTTTAATTATTATAACATGCAGTTCACAATTAACATGCCATTTTAGTGTTGATTAATATCACACAATTATAAGCACTGGGATTCCAGTTAACCCCAAGGAAAGATTCACAGGGTCATCCAACACCCTCCCAGGTTATTCACAATTATAGTATTCACTACAATTTCATATCCCTCTAATACACCACGTAGCCATAAACTAACCTACAGAGTATACGCAGAAACTTATCGGCACCCTACTTTCCTAATACAAACCATCACCTCTCGTCACCTTCCTCTTTCTCACGTAATTCCACCCAATTCCACAATCAATTTTCATATAATAACCACCGGCATAGCATGTAAAGAACACAACCCCATTGTCAAGTTGATTAAAACTGCAATTCATAAATTTAAATACCACCAGATTTATTTCCAAAATAATCACAAAAGTATGAGACTCTTCACCAGTCACACAACGATTGACAAGTACCCCAGCTCTATTTATCAACAAGCCAACTATCAATTCACAATTCTTCATTAACATTTCAGCAGTAATTACGCAATTCAAAATTTTCCAAGTAACTATGTCCGAAAATCAACAGAGTTATCACACTGTCGTATTCATCACATTTTCAAATCATTCCCGTACTCATGCTCATCTCCTTCCTATTTCTATCACTTTTTTTTTTCTTCCTTTAACTGATATATCGGTCATGCAACACTCACATGTCTGTCAATGAACTAACAAAGAACCTCTAAAATATATCTCACATGGTACTATGTGTACCTTCCCGATCGGCTGCGAGGCAGAAGACAGGTCCGGTGTACATACCCTCCATTCAGTCCTAACTCCAACCTACTGCTCTGATACCACCTTGTCACGCCCCGATCCCCAGGCACGTGACGTGTAACTATCTCATCCTCCCGACTAATTTTTTTTCAAATCTCAATAACTCAGTAAAAGTATAATTATCTACATACTTATATTTAGATGATAGATATAAATAAATACATAATAACTTATATACCCGACTGAGACTCCAGCTCAGCCACCCCAACCCACTGGGTCCACTCAACCCTTACGCAGCGACTTTGGTATGTACACCGACTGTCCTGTCCTGTCTGCACTCCCAGTCTCGTCACAGTTGTTTCACCTGAAAATAAACAATGGGAAATAGGGGATGAGCCGAAGCTCAGTAGGGAATACCGTATTCACACGCAAAAACATCCAAAATAGTTATTGACAGAAGCACGACAATTTAAATAACACTTCTATTTATCAACCCGCCTCGAATATCCGTCACCACCTCGAACGCCTTCCGACCTCCTCGCCGGAAAATATTTTTCTCCGCTTTCCGACCTCCTCGCCGGAAGCAATCTACAAGTAAGGAAGGTAGGCACCTTCTTCTACCCGGGACTTGCCACCCCTTCGCTATGTGGCCGCATAGCAAATCCTTACTCGGATTATCACCCACTGTACGTACAGGGTCATTTCCACATCACTTCAATCTCCACAATTTATATAAAACCACAGCATAAGCAAATATTCAATCTCATGCATACAGTAATAAAACATCAACTTTCTCAATGAAATGCAGGAGTACCGCATAACAGAATCATCCACAATACCATTACCCGCAACTTCACAATAAAAAACCCAGACATTTAATCCCCCACAAATGCAATGCATTATGTCCCCACAAATGCAATGCATTATGTTTACAGCAAGAATTTCCGTTTAAATATAACACAGAAACTCCAAAACCATGCAAGGGTTAAAGTATTCCCTACCTCGTGAAGCGTGCCTCACATCCCACTCGAACCAATGTTTTTCCGTATTTTCCCGACGTACACCATTTTGGTTCCTATACCAGTTCTACACCAAAGGCAAATCCAAGTTCTCAAATATGTTCAAAATCCGCGTAAATACGTAGTCTATACGATCTAGTCAAACGGGTATATTTTACCCGAAAAGTCAACTCGGGTCAAACGGGTCAAATAGTACCCGAAATACCCCTATTCCGGGTTACCGAAGATCCGGCGACCTTCACCGGAAATCACCTAGTGGGTTTGGTAGTACTCACCAAGACGAACTCAACGGTGGTCGTCTCGTGTCGATCGGAGGTCGGAGGAGGGAGAAATCGACTGTCGAAGCTTGTGGTGGCCGAAACTTCCGACGGCTTTTCCCGGTGATCTACAGCTCCGATCAAGGTGATTCTTGAAGCAATTTCATACGTCTCGAAGAGACGAAGAGATTGACACCGGTCTCGTCGCCTGAAGTGGTCGGACGGCGGAGATCGGCGCCGGAGAAGTTCCGGACGCGGAAATGGAGTTTTTTTTCTTTTCTTTTTTTTTCTCTGTTTCGTTTCTTCCTGCTTCTTTTCTTCTTCTGTTCCGTTTCTTTCTTTCCTTTTTATTTGTTTCCTTCTCTCTCCAAGCTTCTAGCATTCTCTCTTCTTTTCCTTTTTATTTTATTTTATTTATATATGTATATATATATATGTATATGTATATCTATTTTTATTTTATATTTTTATCATTGACTTACCTCTCATTTATCCTTTACTTTTATATGTCTATATATATATATATATATATACTTTTGGAATAAATTCTTTTAATCCGAATTTCATTTTCGGACTCCTCGGGGTACCATTGTACACGTGTCACTCTCCTATTCAATGTTTATATTATTTCCGGGTCGGGATACCACATTCTCCCCTTCTTATAAAAATTTCGTCCTCGAAATTTAAATTCCCTCTCAATCTTCCTACCATTCCTTACCACATCAGTCAATTTTTCTCCACGGTGATTTTGTCACAGCATCTCTCCACTATACTTTTTATATAAAGTTTGGAAGCAACTCACATCCCGCGTTAATTCATGTTTGAATCCTCCCAACAATAATTATTCCCCAAACACCGATGTCTTATTCCTAGAGCTCCTGAACTTATTTCTAGGGGTAAGTAAATCCAGAGTGTCCAGCAGGAAACAAGAGTTTCATACATGCAACCACTGTTTTCCTTCCATGTTAACTAAGTTCAAACTCAAATGCACATGGAAAATCGAAAAAAAAAAAAACAACACAAGTCATATATACATAAAATCTCACACATGGTAAATCATCTGAATTATTCTTATCCGGAATCCACCATCCCGGCCACAAACATTTACTTACACGCACACAAGAATTGGTCATTAAATCTTATTATACCAATATCGCAGTAGCCGCACTACCGTGTCAGGGCAATCTTAATTATCACGTGTGCACAATCACACCACATATTCCTCATCAACTCGTCTTACCAACACCTTCTACTGCACGGTATATCAGTGAATAATCACCCTTTTGGTCACGGCCTACTAGTGGCCCCATCTCAAAGTCAACACATTTACATATCCCTTGTTCTTCTATAGTTGTTATAATAAGCGACGACAATTATCACCGCATCATGTAAATACTTGCCAGCCAACATAACCCTTTCAAACACAAATCCAACACAACATTTATGGAACTGATCAACTGGTTCCATTTAATCCCAAGTACATCCTTAGCAATATTCATCATGTGAAGTACATGTATCCTTTGGAGGTGCATATGCTCTACCACTCACGACATATTGGTTCATCATTATGTTTTAAAGTTATTTCACACAGGTTCCACTCAATTCACTTAGCATAGGTTACACAATCAAGTTACCACACTTTTCAAATTCTCCAATATCATACAAGACAATCAACATTACCCGCACAACATAGGAGCCATCTAAGCTTTGAGATTATCACAAGTTTTATCACCCCTACTGCATAGCGGAATAACAGCATCAAGGGTGCAAGCATAGCCATTATATCACAATTATTCACTTTTTTTTTTTTTTTTTTAACCCATACGTATCCAAGCATATACTAGTGTATCACATATGAGACCCATTTCATAAGGTACGAATATAATCATGGAAATTTGGTGCTCTCCACCCAAGCACGCACGACCAATCACACAACATTTCTAAGTCGGCTACCAACTCTGTAATTACACTAACACAAGGTAGCAATAGTTACATAACCCAAATACCCCTATAATCCGACCGAACTTCACAATCATAATACACAGTTACAATAGCTAGAATTTTGGATTATCTTAGGGTTATGGTATCTCCTCCTTCCACTTTAACCTAATAATGACGTAAATCGTCTGCCACGTATCTCGCAAGATAACATTTACTACCCCCTCACCCTTAGATACCTACACCCAACAACGCCATCCTGACACAACAGCACCATTATTTGATATTAACACTCCCCATGCCATTTTTTTTCTTGGCGTCCCCAGGTTTTTTTTTTTTTTTTTTCCTAAAACACTCCATCAATTATGGATCCCCGCAAGATAACGATCCCAACCGATTCTCGAGATATGAGTCAAAATATTATCACCTCTTTGACTAAAGTATCTAAAGACTGACACAACAATTATGGGTAGACGAGCCAACCCTTATCGGTCTGGCCCCTCCATCTGCTCGTAACGACACGTAATTCTTGAATAAATAATTCCATCCTTATCCGTTTATACTCTCATTCTATTTAAACCTCATTCAAGAAAAGCTCAACTTGTCTTCAGAGAATCTACTATCATTGTTCTCTTTTCCCTCTCCTTAAATGGATACGCACTCTCATGCTAACTCTTCCAACATACTCCAAGAGTTGGAAGAGGTTCAGAGGCAACTCCAAGACGTTGAGAGGTTATATGGTCAAATCATAGCCAAACTCGACTCCATAATCCTGCTAACAGCACCACCAAAGGACAGTGAGGATGCTGCCTTGGCCACAACCAGTCTAAACAACGACTCTGTTGACCTATACAACACTGACTCCGACTACCCTCTGGGGTCGCTCCCTCGTACCGAGCCATACAGCACGGAGGAATGGGCTGGATGGTTCGACCACTGCTAGGTAGTACCAATAGCATACCTACTAGTATGTCCTCGTCTCAGTTTCTACTATTTCCTACTGTCTATGTACAATTGTGTTAACCGTACTCATTCCCTCAATCTACCATTGTAATATCCCCTGCTTGTTAGCGTTAAAGGCTATCCAAATATACCATGTATAATAGTCCCCTTTTTGTATAATATCCTCCAATGTAAAATATTTCTCAATCCCCTTTTTTTTTCTTTTCTTCCTTCATGTACACTCTGTAACACAAACATTTCCAATGAGATCAACGTCATCACAATCGCCAACTCTCAACCATCAATTATCCCCAGAAGTTTGGTGCCAATATCTCCCAATATATATATATAGCGATTCCAATTTACATAAGTACAAAGCTAAGGTCTCATTACTCCAATATATATCACCTGAGATTTACATGCTTAAGATCCAATTTTACGAACCAATTTCAACCTCAAATGTCACAAGTGGTTTAATTGGAACCACACTCTTAATCGGCAAGTACTAATCGAAACCACATGAACATTCATACAATAACCCCAAATCATGCAGAGAGTGTTTCAATATATCACAGAGTTGTATTATAACCCAGCCTTGATTATAACACAACTAAAGCAACGCTTCCTCCATTACCTCTTATTGGTCGAAATCAATTTCTGAGTACATCTTAATCACTAGACATTCCATCATATGGTCTCGGCAAATCAATACTCAACTTACTGTATCAATAGCAACCACAATTGTAGTTACTACAATTCAGATTATCAAGCACAGAGTTACAAATTAAAGAACACCATTCCAACAATTTCTAGCCAAACATTTTAATTGATAACATACTATTATATCCACCCAAATTCTCGTTTTGTCATAAATCACTTTTTAGACAACCCAATTTCCAAACACTCAGACCTACCACTTGCCCCCAACATCATAACCATAACTTCTCATCACCCGGCATGACACTGCTACCCGTAGTTCGGCAACCATTTCATAGTATACCATGTCGCATCAGTAGTTCCAATTATATCCTAATATGTCCACTCACACAAATTGAGCTTCAACCATCAACCGTAAGTTCCATTATTTCCATCGGCAACTAACAACACAAATGGACAAGCAAAATCATAAATCCCAATTTACGCACAGAATATGGTACCACTTTAGCCCCCTTTTTGACAACAATTCAACTACTCAAATACCCAGAAATGGTTTGTCCATAGTTCTTATTAATGCCCAGTCACGAATAAGAATGCTTGATCACACCATGAATTCAACGTATTACATATTTAACCAAAGCAAGCTACACGTTAGTCCAAATTCTACACTCATTTCACAAGAAATTTGACCCTGCACCATCAAACAAGAATAACTCAAAATCTCGCTGGTTTCATCTGATCACAGTTATAGCACAACAAAGTATAAATTCTATCTTCCCAACTTGCTAAAGTCAGGATATTTCTTACAAGGACAATCAATTTACCCAACCATCAAATTCTTTTACTACAAGAATCTTCACTCCTCCCACTAAAAATTTCATCCCACCTTGGAGATTTTTTTTTTAATAATTATGATTGTCGCCTCAACCCGCTAAAAGGCCCTTCAACGGATTACAATTCACACTGTAATTAATCCAAACCAAGGATGGTACACTTAGTATCTCAATCATTACAAAACCACTATAATCGTCAGAATTATTGTTACCTACCATACTCACTTTAATTATTATAACATGCAGTTCACAATTAACATGCCATTTTAGTGTTGATTAATATCACACAATTATAAGCACTGGGATTCCAGTTAACCCCAAGGAAAGATTCACAGGGTCATCCAACACCCTCCCAGGTTATTCACAATTATAGTATTCACTACAATTTCATATCCCTCTAATACACCACGTAGCCATAAACTAACCTACAGAGTATACGCAGAAACTTATCGGCACCCTACTTTCCTAATACAAACCATCACCTCTCGTCACCTTCCTCTTTCTCACGTAATTCCACCCAATTCCACAATCAATTTTCATATAATAACCACCGGCATAGCATGTAAAGAACACAACCCCATTGTCAAGTTGATTAAAACTGCAATTCATAAATTTAAATACCACCAGATTTATTTCCAAAATAATCACAAAAGTATGAGACTCTTCACCAGTCACACAACGATTGACAAGTACCCCAGCTCTATTTATCAACAAGCCAACTATCAATTCACAATTCTTCATTAACATTTCAGCAGTAATTACGCAATTCAAAATTTTCCAAGTAACTATGTCCGAAAATCAACAGAGTTATCACACTGTCGTATTCATCACATTTTCAAATCATTCCCGTACTCATGCTCATCTCCTTCCTATTTCTATCACTTTTTTTTTTCTTCCTTTAACTGATATATCGGTCATGCAACACTCACATGTCTGTCAATGAACTAACAAAGAACCTCTAAAATATATCTCACATGGTACTATGTGTACCTTCCCGATCGGCTGCGAGGCAGAAGACAGGTCCGGTGTACATACCCTCCATTCAGTCCTAACTCCAACCTACTGCTCTGATACCACCTTGTCACGCCCCGATCCCCAGGCACGTGACGTGTAACTATCTCATCCTCCCGACTAATTTTTTTTCAAATCTCAATAACTCAGTAAAAGTATAATTATCTACATACTTATATTTAGATGATAGATATAAATAAATACATAATAACTTATATACCCGACTGAGACTCCAGCTCAGCCACCCCAACCCACTGGGTCCACTCAACCCTTACGCAGCGACTTTGGTATGTACACCGACTGTCCTGTCCTGTCTGCACTCCCAGTCTCGTCACAGTTGTTTCACCTGAAAATAAACAATGGGAAATAGGGGATGAGCCGAAGCTCAGTAGGGAATACCGTATTCACACGCAAAAACATCCAAAATAGTTATTGACAGAAGCACGACAATTTAAATAACACTTCTATTTATCAACCCGCCTCGAATATCCGTCACCACCTCGAACGCCTTCCGACCTCCTCGCCGGAAAATATTTTTCTCCGCTTTCCGACCTCCTCGCCGGAAGCAATCTACAAGTAAGGAAGGTAGGCACCTTCTTCTACCCGGGACTTGCCACCCCTTCGCTATGTGGCCGCATAGCAAATCCTTACTCGGATTATCACCCACTGTACGTACAGGGTCATTTCCACATCACTTCAATCTCCACAATTTATATAAAACCACAGCATAAGCAAATATTCAATCTCATGCATACAGTAATAAAACATCAACTTTCTCAATGAAATGCAGGAGTACCGCATAACAGAATCATCCACAATACCATTACCCGCAACTTCACAATAAAAAACCCAGACATTTAATCCCCCACAAATGCAATGCATTATGTCCCCACAAATGCAATGCATTATGTTTACAGCAAGAATTTCCGTTTAAATATAACACAGAAACTCCAAAACCATGCAAGGGTTAAAGTATTCCCTACCTCGTGAAGCGTGCCTCACATCCCACTCGAACCAATGTTTTTCCGTATTTTCCCGACGTACACCATTTTGGTTCCTATACCAGTTCTACACCAAAGGCAAATCCAAGTTCTCAAATATGTTCAAAATCCGCGTAAATACGTAGTCTATACGATCTAGTCAAACGGGTATATTTTACCCGAAAAGTCAACTCGGGTCAAACGGGTCAAATAGTACCCGAAATACCCCTATTCCGGGTTACCGAAGATCCGGCGACCTTCACCGGAAATCACCTAGTGGGTTTGGTAGTACTCACCAAGACGAACTCAACGGTGGTCGTCTCGTGTCGATCGGAGGTCGGAGGAGGGAGAAATCGACTGTCGAAGCTTGTGGTGGCCGAAACTTCCGACGGCTTTTCCCGGTGATCTACAGCTCCGATCAAGGTGATTCTTGAAGCAATTTCATACGTCTCGAAGAGACGAAGAGATTGACACCGGTCTCGTCGCCTGAAGTGGTCGGACGGCGGAGATCGGCGCCGGAGAAGTTCCGGACGCGGAAATGGAGTTTTTTTTCTTTTCTTTTTTTTTCTCTGTTTCGTTTCTTCCTGCTTCTTTTCTTCTTCTGTTCCGTTTCTTTCTTTCCTTTTTATTTGTTTCCTTCTCTCTCCAAGCTTCTAGCATTCTCTCTTCTTTTCCTTTTTATTTTATTTTATTTATATATGTATATATATATATGTATATGTATATCTATTTTTATTTTATATTTTTATCATTGACTTACCTCTCATTTATCCTTTACTTTTATATGTCTATATATATATATATATATATACTTTTGGAATAAATTCTTTTAATCCGAATTTCATTTTCGGACTCCTCGGGGTACCATTGTACACGTGTCACTCTCCTATTCAATGTTTATATTATTTCCGGGTCGGGATACCACATTCTCCCCTTCTTATAAAAATTTCGTCCTCGAAATTTAAATTCCCTCTCAATCTTCCTACCATTCCTTACCACATCAGTCAATTTTTCTCCACGGTGATTTTGTCACAGCATCTCTCCACTATACTTTTTATATAAAGTTTGGAAGCAACTCACATCCCGCGTTAATTCATGTTTGAATCCTCCCAACAATAATTATTCCCCAAACACCGATGTCTTATTCCTAGAGCTCCTGAACTTATTTCTAGGGGTAAGTAAATCCAGAGTGTCCAGCAGGAAACAAGAGTTTCATACATGCAACCACTGTTTTCCTTCCATGTTAACTAAGTTCAAACTCAAATGCACATGGAAAATCGAAAAAAAAAAAACAACACAAGTCATATATACATAAAATCTCACACATGGTAAATCATCTGAATTATTCTTATCCGGAATCCACCATCCCGGCCACAAACATTTACTTACACGCACACAAGAATTGGTCATTAAATCTTATTATACCAATATCGCAGTAGCCGCACTACCGTGTCAGGGCAATCTTAATTATCACGTGTGCACAATCACACCACATATTCCTCATCAACTCGTCTTACCAACACCTTCTACTGCACGGTATATCAGTGAATAATCACCCTTTTGGTCACGGCCTACTAGTGGCCCCATCTCAAAGTCAACACATTTACATATCCCTTGTTCTTCTATAGTTGTTATAATAAGCGACGACAATTATCACCGCATCATGTAAATACTTGCCAGCCAACATAACCCTTTCAAACACAAATCCAACACAACATTTATGGAACTGATCAACTGGTTCCATTTAATCCCAAGTACATCCTTAGCAATATTCATCATGTGAAGTACATGTATCCTTTGGAGGTGCATATGCTCTACCACTCACGACATATTGGTTCATCATTATGTTTTAAAGTTATTTCACACAGGTTCCACTCAATTCACTTAGCATAGGTTACACAATCAAGTTACCACACTTTTCAAATTCTCCAATATCATACAAGACAATCAACATTACCCGCACAACATAGGAGCCATCTAAGCTTTGAGATTATCACAAGTTTTATCACCCCTACTGCATAGCGGAATAACAGCATCAAGGGTGCAAGCATAGCCATTATATCACAATTATTCACTTTTTTTTTTTTTTTTTTAACCCATACGTATCCAAGCATATACTAGTGTATCACATATGAGACCCATTTCATAAGGTACGAATATAATCATGGAAATTTGGTGCTCTCCACCCAAGCACGCACGACCAATCACACAACATTTCTAAGTCGGCTACCAACTCTGTAATTACACTAACACAAGGTAGCAATAGTTACATAACCCAAATACCCCTATAATCCGACCGAACTTCACAATCATAATACACAGTTACAATAGCTAGAATTTTGGATTATCTTAGGGTTATGGTATCTCCTCCTTCCACTTTAACCTAATAATGACGTAAATCGTCTGCCACGTATCTCGCAAGATAACATTTACTACCCCCTCACCCTTAGATACCTACACCCAACAACGCCATCCTGACACAACAGCACCATTATTTGATATTAACACTCCCCATGCCATTTTTTTTCTTGGCGTCCCCAGGTTTTTTTTTTTTTTTTTTCCTAAAACACTCCATCAATTATGGATCCCCGCAAGATAACGATCCCAACCGATTCTCGAGATATGAGTCAAAATATTATCACCTCTTTGACTAAAGTATCTAAAGACTGACACAACAATTATGGGTAGACGAGCCAACCCTTATCGGTCTGGCCCCTCCATCTGCTCGTAACGACACGTAATTCTTGAATAAATAATTCCATCCTTATCCGTTTATACTCTCATTCTATTTAAACCTCATTCAAGAAAAGCTCAACTTGTCTTCAGAGAATCTACTATCATTGTTCTCTTTTCCCTCTCCTTAAATGGATACGCACTCTCATGCTAACTCTTCCAACATACTCCAAGAGTTGGAAGAGGTTCAGAGGCAACTCCAAGACGTTGAGAGGTTATATGGTCAAATCATAGCCAAACTCGACTCCATAATCCTGCTAACAGCACCACCAAAGGACAGTGAGGATGCTGCCTTGGCCACAACCAGTCTAAACAACGACTCTGTTGACCTATACAACACTGACTCCGACTACCCTCTGGGGTCGCTCCCTCGTACCGAGCCATACAGCACGGAGGAATGGGCTGGATGGTTCGACCACTGCTAGGTAGTACCAATAGCATACCTACTAGTATGTCCTCGTCTCAGTTTCTACTATTTCCTACTGTCTATGTACAATTGTGTTAACCGTACTCATTCCCTCAATCTACCATTGTAATATCCCCTGCTTGTTAGCGTTAAAGGCTATCCAAATATACCATGTATAATAGTCCCCTTTTTGTATAATATCCTCCAATGTAAAATATTTCTCAATCCCCTTTTTTTTTCTTTTCTTCCTTCATGTACACTCTGTAACACAAACATTTCCAATGAGATCAACGTCATCACAATCGCCAACTCTCAACCATCAATTATCCCCAGAAGTTTGGTGCCAATATCTCCCAATATATATATATAGCGATTCCAATTTACATAAGTACAAAGCTAAGGTCTCATTACTCCAATATATATCACCTGAGATTTACATGCTTAAGATCCAATTTTACGAACCAATTTCAACCTCAAATGTCACAAGTGGTTTAATTGGAACCACACTCTTAATCGGCAAGTACTAATCGAAACCACATGAACATTCATACAATAACCCCAAATCATGCAGAGAGTGTTTCAATATATCACAGAGTTGTATTATAACCCAGCCTTGATTATAACACAACTAAAGCAACGCTTCCTCCATTACCTCTTATTGGTCGAAATCAATTTCTGAGTACATCTTAATCACTAGACATTCCATCATATGGTCTCGGCAAATCAATACTCAACTTACTGTATCAATAGCAACCACAATTGTAGTTACTACAATTCAGATTATCAAGCACAGAGTTACAAATTAAAGAACACCATTCCAACAATTTCTAGCCAAACATTTTAATTGATAACATACTATTATATCCACCCAAATTCTCGTTTTGTCATAAATCACTTTTTAGACAACCCAATTTCCAAACACTCAGACCTACCACTTGCCCCCAACATCATAACCATAACTTCTCATCACCCGGCATGACACTGCTACCCGTAGTTCGGCAACCATTTCATAGTATACCATGTCGCATCAGTAGTTCCAATTATATCCTAATATGTCCACTCACACAAATTGAGCTTCAACCATCAACCGTAAGTTCCATTATTTCCATCGGCAACTAACAACACAAATGGACAAGCAAAATCATAAATCCCAATTTACGCACAGAATATGGTACCACTTTAGCCCCCTTTTTGACAACAATTCAACTACTCAAATACCCAGAAATGGTTTGTCCATAGTTCTTATTAATGCCCAGTCACGAATAAGAATGCTTGATCACACCATGAATTCAACGTATTACATATTTAACCAAAGCAAGCTACACGTTAGTCCAAATTCTACACTCATTTCACAAGAAATTTGACCCTGCACCATCAAACAAGAATAACTCAAAATCTCGCTGGTTTCATCTGATCACAGTTATAGCACAACAAAGTATAAATTCTATCTTCCCAACTTGCTAAAGTCAGGATATTTCTTACAAGGACAATCAATTTACCCAACCATCAAATTCTTTTACTACAAGAATCTTCACTCCTCCCACTAAAAATTTCATCCCACCTTGGAGATTTTTTTTTTAATAATTATGATTGTCGCCTCAACCCGCTAAAAGGCCCTTCAACGGATTACAATTCACACTGTAATTAATCCAAACCAAGGATGGTACACTTAGTATCTCAATCATTACAAAACCACTATAATCGTCAGAATTATTGTTACCTACCATACTCACTTTAATTATTATAACATGCAGTTCACAATTAACATGCCATTTTAGTGTTGATTAATATCACACAATTATAAGCACTGGGATTCCAGTTAACCCCAAGGAAAGATTCACAGGGTCATCCAACACCCTCCCAGGTTATTCACAATTATAGTATTCACTACAATTTCATATCCCTCTAATACACCACGTAGCCATAAACTAACCTACAGAGTATACGCAGAAACTTATCGGCACCCTACTTTCCTAATACAAACCATCACCTCTCGTCACCTTCCTCTTTCTCACGTAATTCCACCCAATTCCACAATCAATTTTCATATAATAACCACCGGCATAGCATGTAAAGAACACAACCCCATTGTCAAGTTGATTAAAACTGCAATTCATAAATTTAAATACCACCAGATTTATTTCCAAAATAATCACAAAAGTATGAGACTCTTCACCAGTCACACAACGATTGACAAGTACCCCAGCTCTATTTATCAACAAGCCAACTATCAATTCACAATTCTTCATTAACATTTCAGCAGTAATTACGCAATTCAAAATTTTCCAAGTAACTATGTCCGAAAATCAACAGAGTTATCACACTGTCGTATTCATCACATTTTCAAATCATTCCCGTACTCATGCTCATCTCCTTCCTATTTCTATCACTTTTTTTTTTCTTCCTTTAACTGATATATCGGTCATGCAACACTCACATGTCTGTCAATGAACTAACAAAGAACCTCTAAAATATATCTCACATGGTACTATGTGTACCTTCCCGATCGGCTGCGAGGCAGAAGACAGGTCCGGTGTACATACCCTCCATTCAGTCCTAACTCCAACCTACTGCTCTGATACCACCTTGTCACGCCCCGATCCCCAGGCACGTGACGTGTAACTATCTCATCCTCCCGACTAATTTTTTTTCAAATCTCAATAACTCAGTAAAAGTATAATTATCTACATACTTATATTTAGATGATAGATATAAATAAATACATAATAACTTATATACCCGACTGAGACTCCAGCTCAGCCACCCCAACCCACTGGGTCCACTCAACCCTTACGCAGCGACTTTGGTATGTACACCGACTGTCCTGTCCTGTCTGCACTCCCAGTCTCGTCACAGTTGTTTCACCTGAAAATAAACAATGGGAAATAGGGGATGAGCCGAAGCTCAGTAGGGAATACCGTATTCACACGCAAAAACATCCAAAATAGTTATTGACAGAAGCACGACAATTTAAATAACACTTTTATTTATCAACCCGCCTCGAATATCCGTCACCACCTCGAACGCCTTCCGACCTCCTCGCCGGAAAATATTTTTCTCCGCTTTCCGACCTCCTCGCCGGAAGCAATCTACAAGTAAGGAAGGTAGGCACCTTCTTCTACCCGGGACTTGCCACCCCTTCGCTATGTGGCCGCATAGCAAATCCTTACTCGGATTATCACCCACTGTACGTACAGGGTCATTTCCACATCACTTCAATCTCCACAATTTATATAAAACCACAGCATAAGCAAATATTCAATCTCATGCATACAGTAATAAAACATCAACTTTCTCAATGAAATGCAGGAGTACCGCATAACAGAATCATCCACAATACCATTACCCGCAACTTCACAATAAAAAACCCAGACATTTAATCCCCCACAAATGCAATGCATTATGTCCCCACAAATGCAATGCATTATGTTTACAGCAAGAATTTCCGTTTAAATATAACACAGAAACTCCAAAACCATGCAAGGGTTAAAGTATTCCCTACCTCGTGAAGCGTGCCTCACATCCCACTCGAACCAATGTTTTTCCGTATTTTCCCGACGTACACCATTTTGGTTCCTATACCAGTTCTACACCAAAGGCAAATCCAAGTTCTCAAATATGTTCAAAATCCGCGTAAATACGTAGTCTATACGATCTAGTCAAACGGGTATATTTTACCCGAAAAGTCAACTCGGGTCAAACGGGTCAAATAGTACCCGAAATACCCCTATTCCGGGTTACCGAAGATCCGGCGACCTTCACCGGAAATCACCTAGTGGGTTTGGTAGTACTCACCAAGACGAACTCAACGGTGGTCGTCTCGTGTCGATCGGAGGTCGGAGGAGGGAGAAATCGACTGTCGAAGCTTGTGGTGGCCGAAACTTCCGACGGCTTTTCCCGGTGATCTACAGCTCCGATCAAGGTGATTCTTGAAGCAATTTCATACGTCTCGAAGAGACGAAGAGATTGACACCGGTCTCGTCGCCTGAAGTGGTCGGACGGCGGAGATCGGCGCCGGAGAAGTTCCGGACGCGGAAATGGAGTTTTTTTTCTTTTCTTTTTTTTTCTCTGTTTCGTTTCTTCCTGCTTCTTTTCTTCTTCTGTTCCGTTTCTTTCTTTCCTTTTTATTTGTTTCCTTCTCTCTCCAAGCTTCTAGCATTCTCTCTTCTTTTCCTTTTTATTTTATTTTATTTATATATGTATATATATATATGTATATGTATATCTATTTTTATTTTATATTTTTATCATTGACTTACCTCTCATTTATCCTTTACTTTTATATGTCTATATATATATATATATATATATATATACTTTTGGAATAAATTCTTTTAATCCGAATTTCATTTTCGGACTCCTCGGGGTACCATTGTACACGTGTCACTCTCCTATTCAATGTTTATATTATTTCCGGGTCGGGATACCACAGATCACGTCTCTGGGATTCATGGGTGCTCATCTGCACCTATCTGGGAGAGGGGCGTGACACAGTGTCACCTAGGTTTTTGGAGGTTTTAGGTGCTAGAACACTAGCTTCGATCATGCAACGGTTACCTGTTGTTCGAGTAATGGATCGAGCTAGAGATTTAAAGACGAATTAGATGAGCCAGAATCAGACGATTTCAATTTTTTAGGTTTAAAGAAAGAGAGGTGCAGGTTAGGGTCAGAGAAGAGGATGACACGTGTCATGCACCCATTCTTCAACATTTTGATTTTTGAAAATAAATAAATTTGGGTTTATTTTCATTTCCACGTGTAAATACGGGTTGGGGGTCAAAATGCCATGTCTGAATTTATGCTGCCCGAATTTATAGAAACCTGATCGAGTGATCGGACTGGAACAAATTCAAAAGTTGAGTAATCAAGTTGAGACATTTGAATTTTCGATGACCAAAATGAAACATGAGATATCTTTTGATGACTATAAATAACATTAACCCATTTTTTAGATAGTGACCACGATCTTACGGGTGTTTTCATTGTTCTGGGACTAAAGGAGAAAGAATTATGGAGAAAGGTTGAGGGTAAAATGGTGAATTTAATGTCACCTTAACATTTGTTTTAATGTCACGTTAGATGGAGAAAGGTTGAGGGTAAAATGGTGAATTTAATGTCACATTAACATTTGTCTTAATGTCACCTTAGATTAAGACGCTAATATAGGACTCATGTTAATAGCATTAACACCACCTACAACGATCTCATCTTAACAAGTTTTGTGATCCAGAAGATGTATTTAGGAGGACAATGTGCATAGTAAATTACTGAGATACATGGATGGAAGCAGTCGTTTATATGAAGCGACGCGAATGAAGAGAACGAAGAGACGCTTTACAGATAAAATTTCTCAAAGCATGCAAAGGATCGCGGCGAGAACGAAAAATCGACACGTTTAGAGTCAAATTTAATTTTCTTTTATTTAAGGAAAATTGGGCAACAATCTATCAAAGTAGATGTTGATGTGTCACAACCACCAAGCCTTTGGCATGGTGGCCACCGGCTTGTCCTAAACCTTAGTGCTCTGAGAGTGAAGAGGTCACTGGGTCGAGCCGGGGAAGTGGCACGTTATTGAATTTAATTGCCATAACGCTTACATATAACCCACTTTTGGCCCCCAGGGCATATGGCTGAGCGGTACCCACCTTGTCAAAAACTCTTAACGGGGGAAGTGGAGGTTGTGAGTTCGAACCCTCGTAGAGGCATTCGACCACTTCTAAAGCGGCAGGTGGTCCCTACCGTAAGGCTGCACATCCTGCGACTTACATCTGTCAGTGACTCCCAGGGCAGGGAACTGGCAGACGGGTTTCGGTTTCTCGACCCCAAACCGGAGATGTTGATGTGTCACCCTAAGATGTAATTTAGTCTTTTGATGGACGCATGAGAGGACATCATTTTGTTAGCTTTACTTATAAGTAATAAATAGATATCTATATGCATCTAAAAAAAAAAAATAGATATCTATCAAGTTCATCCACAATAGTTTTGTTAATTGTTTATTGATTTTGGTATTTTTTTAAAGGAAATGTAGATTTTAGTCTAATGCTTTTATGCTACTATGGTATTCTTTTTAGTTTAAAAAAATTATAGAAGAAGGAGAGAAATAATAATAAAAAAAACAGCCGCTCAACGAAATGGCGCGTACAGCCGCAATCTACAAAATGGTAATCTCGAGTTTCTCTCTCTCTCTAAAACTAGCATCATGACCTATGGGACAAATTATTTCTGACTTTAGCATCTATTTTATATTATTTCTCAAACTACCATTTCAAGTCAAACCTTTTCAACTTTGGTGTTTGATATAATCAAAATATCCCTATCAATGAGGTTATGACATGTGTCCCTACAAGGAGGAGTATGAAGGACCGCCAAATGAAGGTTGCCCTTAGGTCCAAGAGGTCATCTCACCCTACCGAGGAGGGCACCTTGGTAGGAGTCCCTTAAAGGCTAGCGTACCTCCTCGGCCTACCGATGAGCTGCTCGATATTGCACGACTTCCTACTATAATTAGGAGACTAACTTGGAAGCGGATTCTAATTCCTGCTGAGAGAAGAGTCCTGTTGAGGCTCAAACTCCAGTATTCCAGAGATCAACGGTGTGGATGCAAATATGAGGAAGTCCTAATACTACTCAAGTTTGGACTCCTCAACTCCCATATAAGGCCTCGAAGTCAAATATGAAACTCTCAAATCACAATCTACACTTTTGCTTACAAAGAGCTCTAGTCCACCAAGCTCTCCTTACTTTTGACTACGAACTAACTTGAGCATCGAAGAGCCAACGCTAGAGGACAACCTCTGGTGTGACCTTTAGCTCACATTTGCTTGCTGCGTAGGAAGGATCTTCATTCTAAGTTGTCGTGCAGGGAAACATGTCTGACCTACTAATTGTTATCACCTTGTGGACGTCATCAGCGTTAAAATACCACCTTGAGATCTAAAATACCACCAGCTACTCCACTACCCCACCACTCGATTCTCTCTACCATACCCCACTGCCCAATTCTTTCTCCTCCTAACCCCGCCGACCGTTTCTCTCATCTTACCCTCACCTCACCGTTGATTCCCTCTCACTAGTAGATTATATTATGGCAACAAAACCTAAGGTTTACAATAGAGTTCGACATCAACAATAACGATAACATGGAAATGGTATGTCTGGCCTTGATTTTTGCTTTCTCTTGTATGCGCATACAACCGTGCTTGATCTTGGCTTTTCTAGTTTACCGATTCGACGATACAATTGTTTCTATGGTTTTTTGGAAATACTGGCTTTTTGGTTTATGCACATATGCTTTGTGATCAAGGATTTAAAAGGCGCGCCTCCAGGCGAGGCGGGCTGGACTTTCATCGGAGCGTCTGCAGCAAGGCGGAAGGCGCGGTCCAGGCTCGCGCCTCAAAGTATTTTTTTAACTCAGGCTAAGGGCAAAAACGACATTGTTTTGCCCTAAGCCAGCCCTAAAAAACATATAAGAAAACGAGCTCTCTGCTGCGCCTCTTGTTGGAAGCTCGCCTGGAGGCTAAATATGGAAACACATTCTACCAACACAGTTTTTTAGGAGATATATTATCTCCATAAAATGTTATAATCATGAGCTAGCAAATCCTTGATTGTTTCACTATGCAACTGACCAAAGTAAATCTAAATCTGCAAACCAATTCTTACCTACAAACCTTCTTAATATAAATAATTTAGATGCTGACAAATTTTATGTATTGTTGAGATAATTTGTTTTATTTCATGATTTTTATGGATGATTATGGTTATCTTAACTATATATAATTGTTTTGTATTATTAAATTTTTTTACACAAAAGGCTTACGCCTAGTCTTGCTACCCGAAAAACGCCTCGTGTAACGCTTTCTTTTATTAAAACCTTGTTTGTGATGATCAAATTTGTCTTTATGAACTTTTGGCTTTTCCACTTATGCGCATACAAATTTTTTTGTCTAATTTGTCTTCATGGAATTTTTGGTGAGGTCTTACTGCTTAGAAAAAATTGCAATATTGTCTTATAATAATTGATATTATAATATGGCATTGCAGTGTTCAATAATTTTTTGTGAGGTCTTAGTGCTTAATTTTTTTTGCAACATTGTCTTATAATAATTGGTATTTTAATCTGGCATTGGAGTGTAAAAGAATTTTTGGTGGGGTCTTACTACAAATTAGGTTAATCATATTTTGGTTGTATAACCTCTAATTGAATGTAATATTAGTCTCAGTGAATGACTTTTTGGATTTTAAGTCATTGGCTAAAGGATAAATGTATTTCATTAGAGTTTTTGTGTTTTTCCCTCCCCCAGTTGTTGCATGGAGGGGTGCTGTAATAATATGTTTATATTTTTAATGATAATATTTAATTTTTAAAGTATTTTTGTAATGAAAATTTTGAATTGTTGAATGTAAGAACAAATTGCACAGTATTTGCACATATTACGTTGGGCATTAAGAGCCTCTAATTTGTAAATATTAAAAATTAAAAAGGGAGATCTTTACTGCTATAGACTGCTGGCAGACCCAGACCAATCCGATTTTGGAAAATAGCTTTAGAGGTGGTATTTTAGATCTTAAGGTTGTATTTTAACACCAAAAATGGAAAGGTTTGGCTTTTAGTGCTAGTTTCAAAAATTGTATTACAAATATTTCATTCCAAAGATTAAATGTTTCAACCACATAACCCAACTTTTGATTTACTCGGACAGTTTTGTCCAAAATTAGCCAGTTAAACTCGGAATAAATAGAACATGTGGTCACAAAAAATAGGTTACATTTCATTTTCGTCACTAAATGTGAAATGTTTCAACTTCAACATTCAATTTATGGTGTTCCATATTGACCAATCAGACCATTTTTGACCAAAATTGAACAATCAAATTTGTGCATGTTTGACAATACGTTGATGGCCCACATTTAAAGTTGTGTATAAACGTAATCCAAGAAAACGTGGGCCCAATCGTTTGGTTGTAAAGCTGGAACGACGTTGCAACCCTAATTAACAAGTGCGCATTTTTTATGAATGCATAAGACAAAACACGGAAAGAGCACGTCTGTTACGAGTTTTGTGAGACGGAAACCTAGATCGACATGAGGGTTTCAGTTACGTATTAATAAAAAATATTCAATTAATTAAGGTAAATATAATTTATGTTTATAATAATACTGTAATTGCGTTCAAACTCATCTAACAGCACCACAGTTTTATACCTCACATCAATCCCAAACAGGCACTGCGTTGAACGTTAACCATTTGTTAAATTTCACATACGTGTACATATTAAATGGTGACTGGACTAACGTTTGTTAGGTGTCCTAAAAAAAGACAGACCCAAGAAAACCCTAATACCCTTCCACTCCATATCTCTCATTTCACTCCCACACAGATAATTTATAAGTTATACGAATGAAATATATTATACTTCACTTAAAGCATCTCAAAACACAAAGCCTAACAAGAACTTTATGAGAACAAAAAACAAACACCTAATATGTGTTAGTCTAGTAACCATTTAACATGTACAAGTAGATGAGATTTAACAGATGGTTAATGGTCAACACAAGTTTGACTATCCGAGTGGTCAATATGGAACAAAATGATAAGTTGAGTGATAAAATTGAAACATTTCATCTTTGAGTAACGAAAATGAAACATGGTCTATCTTTGGGTGACCATCTGTTCTATTTATCATAAATTTGACTGTCCAATTTTGAGAAAAATTGCCTGAGAGATCAATATAAAATAAAATTAAAAAAATTGAATGATAAAATTAAAACATTTGATATTTAGATGACAAAAATAAAATATGAGTCTTCTTTTAGTTATCACATTATTCTATCAACTCATAAAAGAGACGGTAAAATTAGAAATAACTTGTTCCATGGTGTACTCATTTTAGAAAAAACCCCGATAATCTCAACCCAAGTCAAACCTAAAAAGACTTCGAAGAGGGAATTCGAGTCAGGGAACGTCGGAACGAAGACCGTGGAGGCGAGGACGGGCGACTCAACAGTGACTGTCCTCCACAATGCCACTATCGTGACCATGGACGGAGATCGCCGAGTATTTCAGAACGGAGGGATTGTCATCGATGAAGATAGAATCATAGCCATCGGTAAATCGCCGGAGATTCTCCAGAGGTTCTCTCACATGGCGAACCAAATAGTAGATCTTCACGGTCACATCATACTCCCTGGTTCCCGCTCTCCCCTCTCATCCATTATTTTCAAATAATTTCAATGTTTGGTTGCCTCGAGAAAGTTGAAACTCAATTGATCAGTGCGATCGATTCAATATTTGGTTAGGATTCATCAACACGCATGTTCACACCTCGCAACAGCTCGGCAGAGGGATAGCGGATGATGTCGATTTGATGACGTGGCTTCACGATCGCATCTGGCCATACGAATCCAACATGACTGAGGAGGATTCTTACATATCTACTTTACTCTGTGGAGTGGAGCTCATCCACTCCGGAGTTAGTACCTATCACTGTCGATATTCCATTTTTCGTCTAATTCTCGTCAAAAAATATTCTGGTAATGTGAACTCACTGGGGTCTTTATCCAAGCAGGTGACGTGCTTTGCTGAAGCAGGAGGGCAGCATGTGACAGGAATGGCTCGAGCTATCCAAAAACTGGGTATACGGGCTTGCTTAGCCGAGTCAATCATGGACTCTGGTCAGGGTTTGCCAGCTTCATGGGGCTCGAGGACTACGGATGATTGCATTCAGGTTCCCTGTAGTCTGGTTTATAGAACTATTATCAAGCATTATATTCCGTTTGTTTCAAGAAAACTCTTAACTTGGTAACACTCTTATCCGGTGTTTGTTTGAAAGGAAACCATGGATTTTCTAGAAATTTAATTTTCCTTCAAACAAACGGAGCCCTAGTCTCTAGTTTATGAAGTAATCCTAGGGGGTTGGTGAGCACCCATTTTACGAGCTGAAATTTCTGGAAGGGTTGCGTGTTTATTAACATCAATGAGATACGCATTTTTTCTGTGATTTGATTATCAAACATACATCACAAATATGCTTCTTTAAAATCTGCTCTGATTCAAATTTGTATTAGTTTCAATGTGAACTAGTCTATGGGAGTATTTGATTGTTCATTTCTGAATTTTATTCATGTAACTGAAGCTAGTGTCTTAATACAAGGATACAGTCTCAGAAGGAACTATACAAGAAGCACCATAACAGTGCAGATGGGCGGATAAGAATATGGCTTGGAGTCAGGCAAATTATGAATTCGTCAGATCATCTTCTCCTTGAAACAAGAGATATGGCTAGAGAACTGAAAACAGGAATCCATATGGTACTGAACTCACTCTCTTTCAGACTTTCAGTTGCTTTTAGAGTTGTGAGGTTTGGAACTTTGAAGGGTGGTTAATTTGGAGAAAACTTAAGGTAATCTTTCTTTTGTTTAGCATGTTGCTGAGATACCCTACGAGAATCAGGTTGTTGTACATTCTCGAAACGCCGAACATGGGACAGTCACGTACTTGGAGACGTTAGATTTTCTACAAAGCAACTTACTGGCTGCTCATACGGTCTGGGTTGACAAAAATGAGGTGAGAATTCTGTATAACAATTCACTGTTTCACTTAGTTGGAGTAAAGTCAGTTTGCATTATATATCCATCAGGAAGTTATACATTTATGCTTATTCTGGGCCCATTTGGCAGTTTATGTCTTTGACTTTATACTCTATTGTCTAGAAATTTAAGATTTATATTAAATATTGTTAAATTATAGAAAGATGACAAGGTTCCATTTAGTGTGTAATATATTGATGGCATCCAACGTGTGTAATATATTGATGGCATCCGACGTCCTGTTGAATACTTGGATTATTGATGTATAACCCTGCCCTGATGATCTCATATATGCATCTTTCATGCATTTAGACCATCAATGATTGAACTGTAATCTTCATTTTTTTTCCTTTTACATGCCGCTGCAAATCATTAACGCTTCAGTTCTCTTTGCCCATTGACGTGGCATGCCTTACATTTTATATCGCATTTTTTAACAGGTATTATGTTCATCCAAGTGGGTGTGGATAAGCTTAACCAAACTAAATATTAACACACCAATAAAAATTTGACATATTTTTTTGTTTGTATTTTTTC
The DNA here is from genome assembly GCA_963580455.1 of Euonymus europaeus. Classification (NCBI taxonomy): domain Eukaryota; kingdom Viridiplantae; phylum Streptophyta; class Magnoliopsida; order Celastrales; family Celastraceae; genus Euonymus; species Euonymus europaeus. The sequence continues at coordinate 5,212,769 of OY756964.1, forward strand.
TTTCATGTCATTCAACACAGTATCTGATCTTTATATTCATTCATGTGCCTTGAGTCGATCATATCATTGTGTTCATGTACACTAGGTCGGTCATCATCGATTCCAGTGGATTTCCTATCTAACCTGTTCTTGTTATTCATTGCTGTTTTCAGGTTGCTTTTCTTTCAAAGGCTGGAGTCAAAGTGTCCCACTGCCCTGCTTCTGCCATGAGAATGCTTGGGTTTGCACCAATCACGGAGATGATTAATGCTGGCATCTGTGTTTCTTTGGGAACGGATGGTGCACCATCGAATAATAGAATGAGCATAGGTTAGTCCAGTTTCTATCTCCTGAATTCCGTTCTCAAATTTTCTCTAATTTAGATACAACTTTATTACTGAATGTTTGCATGTGAATTGGTAGTATCTATAGTTTTTGCTTCTTATTAATCGTGAACAGAAAGTCATTGGGTAACAATTGTTTTGCTTGTTAACATATCAAGGACATTGAGGAAAAAGTGTCACACAATTTATGGCCCTGCTCCTTTAGTACTTTGTTCGTATGTATGCTTGCATGCAAGTTATATATCCATGTGAAATGGCGATATGTACATTGAGTACAATGAGTAGTAATTCTAAACTGATTTTTCTCAGTTGAATTCCAAATGCAATTTCTAGGCAAAAAGCTTCTATATTTTGATTGATATTTCACAGTCTTTAATTAGTGCTTATGGTAATAATGATGGCCTGGAATTTTTTTCTAAAACTTGCTTTTTTGCAGTTGATGAGATGTATCTAGCCTCTCTTATTAACAAAGGACGGGAAGTTTATGCGAAAGGAACAACTGACCCTACAGCTCTCCCTGCTGAAACAGTTCTGCAAATGGCAACAGCTAATGGTGCCAAATCAGTGCTCTGGGATGATGAAATTGGATCCCTTGAGGTTGGCAAAAAGGTTTGGCTGTTTGGTTATCTTCTCTATCACTCGTATAGATATGTTTAGTATGGAAATATTGGATAAATTCTAAACTGCAAGAGAAGGGACCAATATACCTCCAGATGTAGACTATAATTCTAGAGCCATTTTTTCTGTTAGGTTCAATTTTTTTATTAATTTTGAAACATCCAAATTCATCATACTGATTGGCTTTACATTCATGATTGGTAGGCTGACTTGGTTGTGATCAATCTTCATTCATGGTCTATGGTTCCTGTACATGACTGGTATGCTAATATTCATTGTCCAAGTTTTTGCTTCTTCTATTACTTGTCTATTGGTTCTTTATGCTTTGGAGCCATATCATCTCTCCGGACTCCGCTTCAGATCTGGTTCTTTATACGTATAGATTCATATAAGTCAACCAATAAGTTTATTTTGGTTGATCGTTTGATATATTTCTCTATAACTATGCAGCATTTCCAGCCTTGTATATTGCATGCGAACTGAGAATGTTGCCTCTGTCATGTGCAATGGCTACTGGATAATGAAAGATAAGAAGATTTTGACTGTTGATGAGGTATTTTGCCGTGGATATTTATTTTTACATGGGTTCAGTTAATGGGTAAAACACAATCGATTTTCATGCATCCCCCATTGTAAAATTTGCATAATATCTATCGTTTAGATTTTAGAGAGAGCAATATCATTTGCTTTCATGATACTCAGTATGGCTTTCAAACTATTCAACCTTATATATTTTTCTTCCTGATAATTATGTCTTTAGTGTTGTCTTACTCCGTCTAAGTCAATATTATGTCAACTGTGGCTGGACAGGAGGAAGTAATTTCCGTGGCAAAGCGGGCTTCAAGGGAACTTCTGGAAAGGGCCGGTATCAAAATACCAAACAGAATGAATGTTTTCTAGATGTTTCTGTGAATGCATTTTACGTTCTTGCTCTTTGATGTTTTGTGTATATTATCTTGGTATTTCATGAATGATTTCAGATAGTCCTTAAATTGGCATGAGGTTACATGTTTGGTGGTAGTGGATAGCTGAGTCTCTTTTCGTCTAATAATTCAGCTACCAAGCTAGCACGTACTATTTGGGCCTCTGTGGTGGACTATTGGGCCAGTGGCCCAAGCATTTAATGATACCACTACCACGTGCGGATAGAAGCCTCACGGTTCGTCTAGAATTCGCTTCCCGTCCTTTACATTCGAAGAATATCTGAGTCACTGAAACTTCTCGAACTTTCAAGTTCTATCGTTCTTCAAAATCGTTCCTGCTATAAATATCTCAGATCCACAGCTTTGTTTATCAGTTCACAAGAAAACAGGAGATCACAATTAGAGAGCGCGAAATCTATTCAGATAATGGAGAGTCCATTTTTCCTTAGAGATTGGTTCTCGCCAACGGTGAGAGATGTGAGGGGGATTCCGGTGAAGCACGATAAGGCGTGGTCTCCGGATCCTAAGGTAATTTCAATTCCGGTCCAATTCGTTGGGTCGGAGCGAAGCAGATCCGATTCGGCGTTGATGATTCAGAAGGTGTTTAGAGGATTCCTGGTGAGGAAGAGCGTGAAGAAGATTGCAGCGATAAGGCGCGAGGTTGACGCCATTGCGGAAAGGATCTCTATGGAGGAGACTGTTGAGTTGATGAAGAAGGATTCGAAGGAGAGGTTGAAGGTGAATGAGACGCTAATGAGTTTGCTGTTTAGGTTGGATTCTATTAGGGCGGTGGATTCTGGAGTTAGGGATTGCAGGAAGTCAGTGATCAAGAAAGCGATCGCGCTGCAGGAGATGGTTGATTCAATCGCTGTTGCTGGTGGTCAATTAGAAGTTAGTGCTGATGCTGCAGTTGATTCCGATGATGTCGAAATCGCCGGTCAGGATAGTTCGCAAGAGAGTGAAGCGGATGCAATTCAACCAGTAGAAGAGCAAGGTGAAGTTCCTAATCTTGTGAATTCTGCTTCGAGTTCTGCAGATCAAGTGGCGGAGGAACAGAATGTGACTGAGTCAGCGCATGATTCTGGCGTACCTGAGCAAGTCAATTCGCCATCCGTTGACGAATGTGCAGTGGAAAGCACTGGAACCAGCCAAACAGAGAGTCAATCAGACTCCTCAGCTCTTCCTCAGAGCTTAATCGAAGGAGGCGAAGAGGAAAACATCAACACCTCTGTGAAGCAAGAAGATCAAGAGGAAGTGAAATTCAGTGGGAACGTAGATAGGGAGAAGAATAAGAGGAGTCAGGAGCTTCTGGAGAGGATGGTGGAGGACAATGAGAAGATGATGGGTTTGATGAGTGAGCTGTTCGAGAGGAACGAAATGCAGACGAGGTTGCTTTGTTCGTTGTCGCGAAGGGTCGAACAGTTGGAGAAGGCTTTCACGTCCGGGCAGAAGAGAAAGAAGAAGAGGAACACTTAGCTAGTGGTTTGGGTTCTTCACTTCTTAAAATTCAAGGAAGTGTGGGAAAAGAGTGAATTTTGGGCGATCCAAATATTGTCGATGTTTGTGTCTTTTATGGGCTTCATTTTTCCTTAGCAATTACTGGCCATAATTCTTTGCTTCTCTTGAAAGCAAGAGCAACACAGTAAAAGCAAATGCATTAAGACACATACGTTGGCTCATTAAATTGTATCATTAAATTTAAAAAGTAAGTTTCATTTTTTTCTTGTCAAAACATAATTTTTAATATAATTAAATTAATATAACATATATTTTAACATTATCATATCAATAAAATATATTTCTTATTATTGTCATATCAATGAAACATATATTTTAATATAAAATTATTATTTAATTATTTATTCTTTTATTCTCTTATCCATTCTTAAACAAAATTAACTTAAAATTCATAATGAGTCTTATATTTTTTATAAAAAGTTAAATCGCATAATCATTCATATTATCAAAACATATCTAATAATATGAGTAAAAATACATTATCATATATTATCCATTCCTACTTAATTCTACTATTGTATTTGTTCTACTAACATTTTGGTAGCCCAAAAGTACATAATAAGTTTCATTTTTATTAGATAAAAAATTAAATCATATAAGTAAAATACATTTCTTTATATTGTCACATCTAGGGGCGTCCAAATTCGATCTGCAATCGAGGAGCATATTCGAACTGGGGTTATTCATTTTTCGATTTCAAATTTCTGGTTAATGGTTTCGGATTCGATTATGAATTTATAATTTTTTTGGATATTTTTTCGGATTTGGTTTTGGATTTAATCGAAGTAACCAAATAAATTTTATGTTTTATATATTTAGTTATTCAAATAATTAAAATCCAAAAATCTAAGATTTAAATCCAAATATAATTTTCAATTTCTTAATTAAAAATTGAAATAATATCTCAACTCATTCTCCCCTCTCACTCGTTCATCCACTTTATTGTCTCAATGTCGATCCACAATATTTTTAGACTTATATTGTGCAATGAAAGAGAATAAATTAATAGAAAAGAATCTTTATCCTTCAATTTTTTTTTCTTTTTTCTTATTAGATCGATGAAATGCTTCTTAATTAGAAAATTACAATATCAAAACACATGTATTTCTATATTTTTAAAATGTTAGAGCATGTTTTTTTCTTTTTGTTTAGTTATCCGAAAACCGATCCAAACCAAAAAAATTCAATTTTTTTTAGTTTGGTTATCCGAATTATATTTTTCGGTTATGAATTGTAAAATATCATAACAGAAGCAATTCAAAAATTTCAATTTCGGTTAAAAATCAAACCCAAAATAGAATGAACATTCCTAATCACATCAGCAAACACACGATTTTTTTCTTTTAAAAAAAGTTAAACATTTATTTTTTCATTCCCTCAATATTAGATTCTACATCTTTTATAAAAAGTCAAGCCACATATTCATTTACATTATCAAAATACATCTTTCAATACATCTATACTAATAAAATATATATTTTAATATAATCAAATCAACAAAAATACATATTTTCATAAATTATTCATTCCTCTAAATACTATTTTAACAAAAATACACATTTTCTTTTTTTAGAATAAAATACACATTTTCTTTTTTTAGAATAAAATACACATTTTCATATATTATTATTTATCCTAAAATACTACTATAATAAAAATACACATTTAAATACACATTTTCTTTTCATTCTCCTGAGATACTACCATTGCCTTTATTGCATTTCCTCAAGTGAACATTTTCAAAGACTAGTAAATATTTTTTTAATGCCTAATTTACTGTGAAAAAATTACAGCGTTTCCCTAGATTCCATCCAATTTCAACGGCATATCGTTTTCTTTCTCGATTTTTCTATTCCTCTCAGACTCTCTCAGACTCGCAAGGTCTCACGCGTACCTTCCCACACAGAGAGACCAACTCCATCAATGGCGGCTACTTGGACGACCCTGGTAATTTTACCGTTCTCAGTAAACAAACATTCGTTAAGATTTTCATTTCCACCTCTTCTTTTTTTGGTTGAATTTATCCTCGCTGTGCTTTGTCAGTCAAATGCGAGCTCGCTCGCGGTCTCGGAATCACGAAGGTTTTCTAAGATCAAAGTGAGAAGCGCTACTTTCGACTCTGTGAGGGCTCTAAAGAACGTTTCGCAGCTGTCGAGTGTTTCATTGTCCTCTTCGTGCTCATCTTTCTCGGGCTCACTGAGCTTTGCTCTTCCGTTGTTTTCTTCATCTTGGCGCACAAAGAGCGGCTCTGTTATCCGGAACAGTGCTGAGGTTTGGGTTGACTATTAACTGTTTTATCTTTTCGTTCCTTTTCGTGGTTGTTTAATGGGATATAATGGTTTATTCTGGGTTTAAGTTAGTTGGGTCAGTAATTTCCTCATTTTTCGTTAATGAAAAATTTAGGCTACTCTGTGATGTGAGCGTTAGGAGCTGTAATCAGCTAGCTGAGTGGATTCTGTATTTAATCTGCATTTGAATTGGATATTTTATGTGTTTCGAATTGGAGCTCAACTAGCTTGCTGGTTCGATTGGATACTGTAATTGTTGGTCTGATTCCATGTTTTTAATATTTGAATTTTGAAGTGCTTGGTGCTGCAACGAGCTTATCGGGGTTGAGGAAATATTGTAAGTGGTTCTTAGATTAGATAATTCCTGTTGGATGTTCAGATGTATTTGTTATGGTGTCTTGCAATATAAGAAAACCCTAATTTAGGAATATAATAGGACTAGGTTTAAGAATAAGTTTTACTACCGCATCAAGTCTCTATGTAAATTGCATGGGTGTTTAGTTCTTGTGGTTTTTTCTTTTTTCTTTGATGTAAAACATGAGCTGTCTTACGTTATTTCCTCAATTTTCTACATCTTTTATTTTCTTTCAGGAATTGGCTACTTTACAATCCAAAGTGACAAACAAAGTGTTTTTTGATGTGAGTATTGGAAATCCAATGGAAAAGCTTGTTGGGAGGATTGTGATTGGATTGTATGGTGATGATGTGCCCCAAACAACAGAGAACTTCCGTGCTTTATGCACAGGTTGTCTTCTATGACTTCTGTAGTTATATCAATCTGCGATAGGGAGTCCTCACTCCTCAGTCCTCAGTAGATGTTATAAATGAATCTTGCGCATGACATTTATAATAATTTTCTGGGGGCCATCTCTGTAGCGTCCTTGTAATTCCTCGTGTTTGGTGCTTAATTTATATATTCATTCCATTAAAATAATAATTATATCAGCCTTACTAATTACTATTTTTGTTTATGTTGTTTAACTTGTTCAAATTGTCAACGCTGAATGCTAAATCCTTATTTTAAACTTGATTAGGGGAGAAGGGCTTTGGCTACAAGGGTTCTACATTCCATCGTGTCATCAAAGATTTCATGATTCAGGGTGGGGACTTTGATGAAGGAAATGTAAGTTCTCCCCTCAGATTATACTAAATGTAAGCAGAATATATTTTGATATGCCAATGCCACCTATTGACCTAAATAATGTATTATGACCATTTATCCGTCAAGAACGTATCTTTAAGTAGCAAGAGGTCAAGAAACCATTCCAAGAAAAGACGTGGAAAAAATCTTAAGGTGGCAAATCCATGAATATAGTGAATGACTTAGATATAGTTTTGGGTATCAAAGCTTCCAATTGCATTCTGTATGGTAATCCTCTGAAATTTGAGACTTTTTTTGTAGGGAACTGGAGGAAAAAGCGTATATGGGCGTACATTTAAAGATGAAAACTTCAAGTGTAAGTTGATCCTTCCTTAGCCTTGTGGTTTGATTGGGGCTCAGTAATAAAGGTGCACATTATTTGCCATCTCAAAAGAAATGTGAGAATAGGAACATCTGGCGTGTTATTTTTCTTTTTCTTTTTCTATATTTTGAAAATAAGAAGCAATTTATATGGCAATCACTGCAAAGCATGTTCTTAAGCTCCCATTTTTCTGTCGTGTGGTCACTTTGTTTGTGTTATTGCATGCTTATCTATGCATCTTCCTTTAACTCTGAAGTGTACAATTTTCTCTACAGTGGCCCATACTGGACCCGGAGTTCTTAGTATGGCAAATGCAGGTCCCAACACCAATGGCAGCCAGTTTTTTATATGCACTGTCAAGGTAACTACTATGGATATGATTTGATCTCCCGAGTATACTTACAGTTTTTGCTGAAGTTTGGTGATGCAGTGTTTATATGCACCAAAAGATGTAGACCATTCTCAACTTTAAGAATAGAGAGAACCAAATGCATCTAGGATTATGTTTATCCTTGATGACGTGCAAAACCGGTCTGCCACGTATCAGTATGTTCGAAACTAGGTCTTCTTGGTCTTCTACTTCCTCGGCTTGCGATGTGGCCTGCTGAGATAAGCACACGTAAGCTAGGGGTCAGGCCAGAGATTGTTGTTCTCTGGTGTTGGCGCTTCGACGCTCAAGTCAGATGAGAAACAATAGAGCTTTGAGAACACGTAGGTCGGTGCTCTAAAGCTGTGAGTGAAGTCACTAATTCCCAGTTAAAAATTCTTACCTGGCGAGGGGGTCTTTTTATAGGGATGAGGAGAGTCCTTCTCCTATTGGGAATCTATCTCTTTGATAGAGTCCTAGTTACAATGGAAGAGGTCCTTATCCAAATAGGAAACCTTAACCGAGAAGGACATGTGCCCAGTTGTATACCGAGACAAGCCTCTCCCAGGCTGTATGTGAACGCAATGCGACTTGCTCATTAAATTGCCACGTGTCACAACTTAAATGGTGGACCTGTTATGATGTTATCAATCCTAATTCTAAAATCATCACTTTAGGAGCATATCTTATGTTCTTACTAGACATATGACTCGTTTGCCAACAATTACGATTTTTCATGAATATTTTGACTTAAAGATATGGTTCTATGATCATAATTGAATTTGAATTGAAATGATGATTGGTAAAGTAATAAAAATGACTGCTTATCGACTGCTTCTGTGCACATGCTAATATGTCTGGTTTTGTGGCAATTGCAGACCCCATGGCTTAATCAGAGGCATGTTGTTTTCGGGCAAGTTTTGGAAGGCATGGACATTGTGAAGCTGATTGAGTCACAAGAGACTGACAGAGGAGACCGCCCACAAAAGAATGTAACCATCAGCGACTGCGGTGAGCTTCCCAATGTCTGAAGCTTGATCTTTTCAATGCTATTCCCTCCCCGTTCCCTCAAAAACGCTTTCGTTGAAATGAGTTTCTTGTTTGTTCCATTTGTAGTTTTTGGTGCCATGCGTACTCGGAATAGAAATCAAAATTAATCTATGCAATTTTCTTTATTCTGTTGGATTATCTTTCGCAAGTATGCAGAGCAAAATGGAAATGATTTCCTTGAAAAATATGTTTTTTTACATTATAATTTATATTGCATGTTGCTTAAGCCTTCAGGTAAGAGGCTAGGGCCCAATCTGATCTGCAAATGATAGAAGAACGATAGTAGTAGTGGGTTAGGCCCAATTGACTGAAGGATTTTGGGCTCACTTGGCTTGAGCCCATATGGTTATAATGTGGTTCTCACGTCTCTAACCTGACTACTGGCAGCTCACTATCACTCTGTTTGAGAAGAAAGAGAGGGAAGGGAAAATTGAGGTGGAGGTAAAAATATGAAAAATTAATTTTATCTCTTCTTATTTGGATTAATCAAAAAATAAGGAAAAAAGGTAAAAAAGTGTGTTTTGATAATATATGACATGGATAAATATTTACAATTTTATCCTTTATTTTATGTATTGTATAAAGAGAGAATTGTCTATGAGACTCGCTAAATAAATAAACTTATTTTTTTGCCCAAATGAGAAGAAAATTGGGCATGACCCACCATTTTCTCCTCATTGTTGCCCATTTCCTTATTTTTGAGAGGAAAATTTTGGTGTGAGTGTCACCAAAATTTTCTCCTTTTACCTTTCCCCATTTTCCCTCCCCTTTCTTTTTTCATAATCCTTTTATTTTTCACTCAGTTTTTACCTTTCCTCACTTTCACCCCTCAAACAAACGATGTGTTAGAGTCATTTTAAGACTGTAATTTTGAAAATATAATTAATTTGAAAAAAGTGGTAGTAAAGTTTTTTTTAAAATAATGAAATTGTGAATCCTTTTTTTTTGTGATTAAATTTCATTCTACGTATTCATTTTGAAGTGAAAACTGGTAATATTTTTTTATAAAAAAATAGTTTAAATGATATTAAAATGCAATAGAAATGTGGAAATTCAAAATTTTGAGAGAGAAACACCTTAACCCCTTGCAAAATTGATAAGACACGTGTAGATGGTTACTTTCGGCTCTAGAAAAGAAAACAATTTCAGCTCACGTGCTCCGAGGAGGATCTGATCCGATCCCCACCACGTGACCCCCAACTTGACAACTGTTCCCACCAGAAAGTGGTCCCCACGTTACATTAAGTGATCCCAATCTCGCCACGTGTTACGGTGACCAGAAAATTTTAAAGAATTGGAAAGCGATAGAGGATGTGGTGATTTTCACAAGTTATTACAGCCTCCAAATTCGTCGAGATTCTGTCGGTGGTGATTGGATTGGGAGATGATGAGAGTTCGAGAGACGTACACATATTTCCGTTAATTTTTTAATTGAGTCTCGTTTTCATTATATAAAAAATAATCTCAAATACTTATTTATATTAATAAATATACATTTCAATATAATCAATTAGTAAGAAATATATGTTTTTGTAAAAATAATTGAATTGATATATGTATTTTATTTATGTGACTTTATCTTTTGTATAATAGAAATGACGTAAAAATAAATTTAGTGGAACTATTGATTTCTCATTGAAAGTCATTCAGCATTGTCATTTTTTTTGTTTGATTTGTAAGTAAAATCACCATGATTATGAATTTTTGATTCTGTTAAAACTCCCACATCGAAAGATGTGGGAGGTTAAGTCTCCTTTATAAGGAGTTGCCCACATCAACCCACTAACAAGGCATTTTCCCTTGTGTAGTGAGTTGGGCCCAAGCCCGCTTGCTGCACTTGAGGAGAAACAAAGCCGTGCGGGCCCGTTGTATCCTTGTGAACCGGACAACCCCTATGTGGGCCCGATGTATCCAGTGAACCGGACAACCTAAAGCGGACAATATTGTTAGTGTGTGGGGGTGTGGAAATTACAACATGGTATCAGAGCGAGGTTTGATCCAGTTGGATTCTTGGGTATGACCTCTACTCCACTTGTTGGATCTGTGGTATAACCCAGCCCACAAGTGCGGGGGAGTGTTAAAACTCCCACATCGAAAGATGTGGGAGGTTAAGTCTCCTTTATAAGGAGTTGCCCACCTCAACCCACTAACAAGGCCTTTTCCCTTGTGTAGTGAGTTGGGCCCAAGCCCGCTTGCTGCACTTGAGGAGAAACAAAGCCGTGCGGGCCCGTTGTATCCTTGTGAACCGGACAACCCCTATGTGGGCCCGATGTATCCAGTGAACCGGACAACCTAAAGCGGACAATATTGTTAGTGTGTGGGGTGTGAAAATTACAACAGATTCTGTAATCTTGTAGTTTGTCCTCTAGCTTTTTGTTTCACACTAATAATATCCTAATCAACACCGTCATCAATTCATCATGGAATCATCATCTCACATCTGCACCAACCACTGCTATATATAACTAGGCAGAATTCCATATATCTTTTGTTGGGTCTTATTTGACAAAAGAAAGCAACATAATAATCAAAGCAACTGGAAAATCAAGAACCCAAAATATGAATAGGGGTATGAGAGAAGAAACGGACAAGTAATAACTCAAAACATCAGAAACCATAAATTCAGGCAGATTCTTCAGAATTTTGGACCACATTGGCATCTAATCACCTGCCAAATTTTAAAGAGACAGCATTGCAAAAAATGTTATTTCATTCACAACCTTCTGATCATGTTACAGAAGGTAATTTTGGTGAATTCATGAAATATGGAAGGGTCATGGTAGAATAAATGTAAAAGTTGCCAAATTCAGGAATATCCATTGAAAGTGAAACTGGGTTATTGGGCAATAGGTTCCCATTCTCACCCAAGTTAAAATGCCACTTGGAGAAGATAGAGCATCTTGGGGTCAGTGGTTTTATGGTGCCCTTTACCTACCCACCCCCAAAGAATTGGCTGTCATATCTAGAGAGGTCATATTCATTGAATCCTTGAAAACCTGAAGATTGCTCTGGCTAAGTGAGTCTTTGAATGACTGACTCATCAATCATCATCACACACCACTTGGCTACTATTTGTAAATCTAACGTTTTTGTTGATCAAGAGTCAGCCTTGGCGGCTACTTGTTCAGTCTAGATAGGTCTCAGACCAGACCAGACCAGACATGACATATATATATATATATATTTGTACAGTTGTATGAAGGCTGATCAAAATGTCAAATTTGTTTACCTATGTGGACTATGTACCCATTAGGGAGAATCTACACATAAATAATATCTAAACAAGATTCAAGTAATTATTCAATCCCCCAAAAACCACCTTTTTATCCAATAGTTGATTAACCCTGAAAAGCCTAAACTCATTCGGAATCTACAAGAGGAGTTCTTTTTTTTTTTTTTTGCAGTGAAAGAACAGCTGTGGGTGTGTGTACAAAAGCTTTATCCAAGGATGAGCGGCTGCTAAGCAAAGCATATTTACACGAAGCTCTACAGTTGAAATCTGAATGAAAGTTTCTCTTGGGGCCGGAGCCAACAAGACAATGTGGTTTTTGAGACCATTTACAAAAACCAAAAGCACCTAATTTAACTGACAACTAACCGACTGCTTAAGAATATGATTTTATCAGGCCCAAGTTGTAAAGGAACTTCTCTGATCGAGATCGAAAGATATTACCGAAGGAGAATCTCCCGCTCTCCTGGGGCGGAGATTTTGAATAGTCATCTTCCTTCACATGAAGTATGGTCGAGCCAATCTCTTTTCGAACTGCTTCAATTGTTTCAGTCTTCACAGGATATCCTGATGCATCAGTGACATAGAAAACATTCACAGCTTGGGATCCCCTGGTCGTAACCTCTGCTCGGGTGACTGAAAGCCCATTTTCTCTGAATATTCGAGTCAAGTCGGATAAAAGGCCAACCCTGTCGTTGCTACAAAGTTCAAGTCTTATACCCTGTATCATCAGCCCAATAAAATCAAATGTGAATCAGATTGAGGCATGAATAGAACCAGCATCAAATCTAATTTCACGGAGTTAGTACCTCGGAAGTTCTTCTCTTTATAGCAGCTTCCAAACAATGAATGACCCTTTCCCTCTCTGCTTCAGAACTAATTGGGCAACCATCCACATGCCTGATGTAATATTCCTATCAAGCACAGAAAAATTAGTTGTCGGAATGAAAACAGAAATATTGAAGAAGAGTACCCATTATGAATACAATGAACCATGAATCAAAAAATGTGAAAAATGCATGAAGATATAGAGTATAAAAAAACCTGATAAGCCTCTGGTCCTTCAGCTATGATAGTTCCATGGTATACCACATATTGCATATCTGTTAGTGTGCAAACTGTGTCAAATAGTAGCTTAGGACGGTCTGGGCACCTTAGATTAACAACAGTGTACCCCTTATCCGCACAATTTTCTACAGTTACTTGGGGTTTGCTCCTGTCACTAACTGATTCACAAGACGAATAATTCATTTCGTAATCCCGATCAGCATACATCATCTGATGCAGTCTCCTGTCCTTGTGAGTTGAACCCACAGAAACAGCAGTATTAGCACTTCGCTTATCTCTGTCACCTTTCAGAACATATAGAAGAAGCTGTTTGATATTTGCAAGCCTATCAGGATCATCAATCGCCAAACCAGTAGCCTCATCCGTAATGTAAACAACGGATGCCATTCTTGAATTGTGGGTCCAGACTTCTGCAGCAACCACATTGCATTTAAGGTCTGTAAGAACTGCAAAGATCTCTGAAAGCAATCCTGGTCTGTCCCTTCCAGTCAATTCAATGGTTGTGTGCTCTGCGGCAGCTTGGACACCAACAGAACGTCTCAAGGACCGAAAGCTACGTGCCCCTGGTCCCAGTGACTGTGACAAAGTAAATTTAACTCATCAACATGATTGGAAAATCACATGGCCACATAAAAAAAGTAGCAAAACTTTCATGTAAAAACGAAAGAGCAATTACTGTTGAGTTTCTGGTCCATATATAGTTTTCTGGTAAAAGAAGAACTAAATGAGATGGGGTTAATAAACTAGAAGGCCTTGGTGCAGTAAGGCCGTTGGACGGCAATGTGAACTCTATTTTCACTCCAGTTCAATTTTTCAACTTATTCTAGAAAAATTATAGTCTCTACCATAGTTACAAGTAATGATGGGAAAAAATTGGATCTAGTTCTGCAAATTTATATTTAAGGAAGCAGAAAAAGAAAACTAAAGCCATTAAGTCAATAAACAAAACCATGGATGTAATAACCTGAACAAGGACTTGATTTCATAGTTCATACACAAACAAATCCGTCTTTTCTTCAGTTCCAATCAGAAATAAGTCCAATCTCAAATGGATGTAATAACCAGAACAAGGACTTGGTTTCACACACAAAAACAATTCCAAGCCTTCTCTTCAGCTCCAATCAGAAACAAATCCATCGCAAATTCAAGTTCAAAATCAAGACCTTTTATTTGACTATCTTTCAAGAAATTCTTCTTAAATGGAGAAAGTTTTAGCAGATATACCTGTTGAATTCTTTCAGCCAAATCATCCTGAAAAAGCTTATTCCCCTGTTGATCAGTGACATGAAATACTGCAAGAAAACATTGAAGGGGAAAAAATGAATCAAAAACCACTAAAGTTAAGCATCACCGGTTATGTGAAACGAAGAATCGAAGAGCTAACCATCCATGAACCATTCCCCATCCGAAGAAATGTAAGCTCGTCGAATTAGAAGATCCAAATCAGTCAAAGCCTGAACCAACTCCAATAAACTCCCTCGCTTATTTGCACTATCAACCTGCAAATTATTGTTCAAAGTCAATCTTACATACGAATCTCTCAAGAGTTGTAAATTAAATTAACCATAAAATAAAGACACAAATCTAAAAACCACTCGGCCAAATACCTTAATCACAGTGGCTTTCCTGCTTGAGGCATTATCCACCATAACCCTGCAAATCCCACATCAAAAGGATTTCAACGTTAGATACCCACCTTCAAAATCCGCTGAGGTAACGAAAATTCAGAGAGAGAGGAAAGAAAAAGAAAAAAACAAAGAATTCACTTCAATTCAGAAAAATCCAAGACAAAATCACAGAACGAAATCATACCTCGGAGGGTTCATCCGAATTACGAGCTTCTCAAATTCATCATCCATGACGACGGAAGTATTCCAGCAATCCATTTCAAGACAAAGCCAAGATTTTTATCCCTTTCGCGTATTAAGGACCAGAGAAACGAAACGGGTCTGCCCTATTCCCCCTTCAATTGAAGAAGAGAGATGTTTCTCGCGCTTTCCTGGATCCTGAGCTCGGTGGTTGTGTGCATACGTTGTTGGCTCTTGAGTTGGACGAGGAGTTTTGGAGGGACAGGAAATACCAATAAAAATAACAAATCACACCAATACTTAACCAAATATATGTATTAAATAAATAATTATACCAAGTACTACTCCTACTCCTACTACTACTACTACTACTGTGATAATGACAAACGAATACTAAAAATCAAATCAAAACCACAATTAATTTGAGAGCAACGCACGCGGCTCCTCTGTTGTCCCTGTCTGGGGCTGTCCCTCCTGGCATGGGTCCCACTAACCTTCCTCTTCTGTCATCCACTCATTAGGGTTTTTGTGTATTTTTCACATTGCGGCTGGCTTTTACTTTCATTTGGAACTTTTAACAAACACTTTGCGGTTGCCTTTTCTACTTTTAACCACTTATCTTGGTTAAATGCACCCAGCCTCCTCACTGGAAGGAAATCTAGCAAGATTTGTTGGGAGTTAAAGGATACCCAACCTGACTAACCATATCTGGTAGGATTTGGATTCTTTTGAAAGTAGTAGGATTTGGATTCTGCTTATGCTGGATTGATTTTATTGTCTCTCTAATTCAACTCTAATTCTTTTTTTTCTTTTTTAAAATAAATGAAGAAATCTATCGGAATTGGTATTCTTACAATAACTGCATGTTGAAATTTGATTTATTTTAAATCATAATCATCCAAAATGTGATAAAATGATCCTCCCTCCGTCCCATTTTAATTGTCTCATTCACTTTTTTACACAGTTTAAGAAAATATTTAATTCGCTCTCAATTTGACTTTTATACCCCTATTTATAATGACAAATACTTTGACACTATAATTAATGTGCATGGTTATTGAGCTTTTTCAAGTTAAGGGTGAAAAAGAAAAAATAAGAAAAAATAGCTTTCATTAATTGAAATGAACATGTATTTTGGGACATCCAAAAAAAAATAAAGGACAATTAAAACGGGACAAAAAAAGTATACAAGTGAACATAAATGAATCACATGAATAATTATAGTTTAATTAAATATCACATTTTAGCCTGTAATGGTTACAACCCCTCATCCCAATTCTATCCAGATTTGAATTGTTTGGTAGCATTGCAGAAACAAAATTTATCCCACTTTAACATTCTTTGTTTCTTGATAAAATAAACAAGAATTATAATAAAATAATATTAGAAGAAAGTCTCCCCGGTCACCACGCCTTGGAGTGGAATATTAAATATATATATATATATATACATGTTTTATATAGAAAAGTATTGACTAGGGCAGTGGGCTAGTGAAAGGATCCCTTTTCTTGTGTATATTATATAAAATTATAAATATATCAATTTGCAAGTGAAGTCAGAACTCTTCTAGTGATTGATTCCAATAGATAAGATTGGGATCTAGATTCTAACTCAAAGATTCTTATTTTTTTTTTAAAAAAGTACTTTTTGGGTTTTCTATGAATGAAATTATCCAATCACAATCTAAGCAAACACAATTGTGTTTAAGTGTGAAAAAAAACATCAGCCCACCACACAAAGTATCAACATTATGCAAATCATATTGCATGGTGTCCATCAGACAAAGTGCTTGTCAATCAATATATAAATGAGAATATAAATTTATATTCTCAAAATTCATTCCCAAAATTTATTTAGGAACTAGAATACAAGAGAGAGAAAATATGTATATTTTTTAAGGAATGTTAATCCCCTTATAAATAAATAACAGCGAAGTAAACTATTAGGCCAAGCTTAGATACTCATGAACCAGGATTAAAATATATAAATAAATGATATGAGAATTCATTTCAAATCTTCCAGTTGGAACGGGGTTTAGAAGAGTGTCAGTGTACTTTTGCATTAGTTTTTAAATATTTTCTCCGTCCCATTTTAATTGTCTTTTATTTCTTTTTGAATGTCCCAAAATGCATGCCCATTTCAATTAATGAAAGCTATTTTTCTCATTTTACCCTTTAACTTCAAAAATTCAGCAACTAACTCAATAACTATGGACATTATAAATAAGGATATAAACGTCAAATTGAAAGAGAATTAAATATTTCCTTAAACTGTGTAAAAAAATGAATGAGCGAATTAAAATTGAAGGAAAAGAGTAGTACGTATGTGCATCAGTAAATATATTTTATGAGTTCTGCAACAATTGTTTTTCTCTCTTTCTTTATTTTCAATAGATGGTGATAAACTGTATTGATAAATGCACTATATTGGTTCTCGCTCTTTCTGTTGGAACGTGCTTTAATCGAGATATGTAATAATCTTTTCAGAATATACATGGTACAATTTACATGTCCCAATGTACAACTCCTTCACTGAGAGCAACTCAGAGGCGGAGCCTACCAAATTGATGAGTAAAATCAATGTCACATTATTGCCGTAATTTCTTGTTCCTGCACATGGAGAGTGCAGAGAGGGAGAGGGGGGAGAGAGAGTATTTGGCTACAGGGTTTGATTGTCTGGGCATATTTGGGAAGTGTCACGTGCTAAATGAACCTAGATTTTGAGCCACCATGGTCAAAGGCTCTTCAGACAGCATTTATGTCACAAAAACAGTAGTAGTGCTGGAATTTCAGTTTGTGTCTTTTTTTTCTTCAAATTATCACATGCTGCAACTGTTTTTTGTCTAGCAGCCTCCTTATTTTGTTGACTTTAGTGAAGTCTCAGACTGGGTTCTGTAATCATGCTGAAATTCAAGCTTGAGCTTTGTTAACCTGAAAAAAGCAAGCTTAAGCTTGACAAGCCTCTAAGAGCAGCTTAGGCAATAGGAATGGAATCCCTAAAATGGCACCAATAGAGGTATAGAGAAGCAGGGACATGTGCTTGGTCCTCTTCTTTTGCTACACATACAAATGTAAAGAAAACAAAAAACCACTCAACTGAAAATCACATGCAATGCTGTACCACTCAATTAAGGTAAAAAAAGAAAAAGGAAATGGACTGGATCCAACTCTCTCTAGGTGGTCCAAAATGGAAGACCCACTAAGACTGGACCACTTGGCCTTTTCATTCACCCATGAAGAATTCTGGACAGCCTACCATCTACTTTTTTGTATCTGTCCTTGTTGGAGCTTCTTTTCAATGTTGTTTGCTCTGATCTCTGAATCCTTATTGAAGTTGTTATTGTTATCTGCCATGTTAGACCCTCTTGAAGATGGTTGTTTTATGGTTCCTTGGTTTCCCAAGTATAAGTCTGTTCATATGTGGGTAGTCAGTGAATAAACTGTTTATCCACAACAATTTACAAGGAACCCATTTAGTCACCTAATTTTGCTTCATGTACTTGTATCAATGTGTAACGATATAAGGAAAGATTTACTTTTCTGCTTCAAGAAATTGAACAAACAACCAGTTCCCTTGTAGCAAAAAGCACATCTGAACTCAGAACTTTTCTTTCAGAACTTTCTTGCAGGTTTGTGAAAATGTAAAGATCATATGAGCTTCGAATCTTAACACTGAATGGGGAAAATTAAATGTCTAGCACTGCACCTACATGAACACTTTAAAGAAATGCCAGTAGTACTCCTTCCTGATCTCAAGCTAGCCATAACATCAGAAATATTTATTGAGTTACTGATCTAAACTAAGATCACCCCA
The DNA here is from genome assembly GCA_963580455.1 of Euonymus europaeus. Taxonomy (NCBI): domain Eukaryota; kingdom Viridiplantae; phylum Streptophyta; class Magnoliopsida; order Celastrales; family Celastraceae; genus Euonymus; species Euonymus europaeus. Next base: position 5,231,237 of record OY756964.1, read on the forward strand.
CTCGACATTGTATCTATATGCAAGACGATGAGCACTGACAGGACCCCGACTCCCATAAGGGTAGTATTCCGGAACAATCTTCTTGCCTTCAAGCTCCTTTAGTACTGGAGTGAAGAGCGACCAAGCAGCATCTAGTTCATCACTACGAATAAACAACCTCCTCTCTCCTTCAATAGCATCCAGAAGGAGCCTTTCGTATGCATCAGGAATCTCCTTTGCGTACCTATAGAGGATATATCCGTTAAGCTTTGCTGGAATCAAATCCATTACAAGACAGAGCCACATGAATTGAATAAGAAAGCTTTATAAAAATGCCAAGATGAGCAAATTGCTCACAATCGGGAATGCCAACATACATTCTCTGTTATTGCCGTCTGTTGAGCTTATACCAGAACCGCACTCATATAGAACTTATCAAATATTAATGCATTCATGGGCAAATGAAATATTGAATAGAACCCAAAACAAAAGGTAAGAACTTTTAAAGGTAAAGATATTGAGTGCTTGATTAATATTCAAGAAGATTGAAGTTTACCTTGCTGCATAGTGAAGATTTAGACGACTGCGATCCAATCTCATTCCCAGACCAGGAACCTTGTTATTGATCTTCAAATAGATAGCTTCATCTGGCTGCACTCGGATCACAAGCTCATTTGTGTCTCGATCAATATCTGGTCCGTTATTTCGATTATACAGATTGCCGGGAACGTGCCTGAACTGTACCCTTATCTCGGCCCTGAGAAAAAGAACATTGATGCAAAGAATGTAAAAATACTCCAATCTATAAATATTAAATTTGTCAAAGTAAGACATTAGTTTCAGACTTCCAGGTACCTTCTATTATGTAATGCTTTGCCAGCTTTCATAAGAAAGGGCACCCCATCCCATCTTGCATTGTTTATGAATAGGGCAGCTGCTGCAAATGTTGGAGTTAGACTGCCTTTTGGCACAGTTTTGTCATCAGTGTAGGCTGGGTAAGCAACTCCTCCTTTATTGTGGCTCTTGTATTGTCCTATAACAACATCTTTAAGTTCTAGAGGCTTCATTGAGCGTAAAACCTTGACCTAAAAACCAGCAAGCAGTTGTGATTAGGAAAAGAAAGGATCATAAAGCTCATGCTGAAGTATTCAGAATCTAAATAAGTAAATATTAGGAGAAACCTTCTCATTTCTGATGTCTTCTGCATCCAAACTGACGGGTGTTTCCATGGCAAAGAGAGCTAGAATTTGAAGCAGATGATTCTGCATTATATCTCTTATTATCCCATAATTGTCAAAGTACCTAAATTCAGCCAAAAAAAAGGACGATCAGTATTATCATCTTTGCAAGACTGAAATTCACGTCTTAATTTGGTAAAGAAAATTACCCTCCCCTCCCTTCAGTGCCGAAGTCTTCAGAGAAAAGAAACTGGACATTCCTTATATACTGCCTTGACCACAAGGGTTCAAAAATTAGATTGGAGAAGCGAAGAACTGAAAGATTTTCCACAAGCTCTTTCCCCAGGTAATGGTCTATCCTGTGGAAAGAATATCCATCATTCAGACTCCAAAATTGATTATTTGCGTAGTACATACCATTTGCACAAGAAACTCCACCTGAATATCTGCTCCTCTTCCAGATACTGCCTAAGACCTTTAGTCAAAGCAGCTGAAGTTTCTGAGTCCCGACCAAATGGTTTTTCTACAATGACTCGTGTCCACCCATTGCCAGATGAAGCCGACAAGCTGGCACATCTTACAGCACTTATAAATATATTTGGAGGGACTGACAGATAAAAGAGCCGATTAGAAGCCCTTCCACCCTACAAAATTAGTTGTTATCATCAAAAGAACAAGGATATCAAAAGATATAAAATTGTAAGAGAATCCTTCACTGGTATGGTTCTGCCAAAGCAGATCAAATAACGAAGGATGGCAGCAGCATAAAGGTAAAATTTTCCCCTATTTAAAGGAGTATAAAGTGTCTGATGCATGGAAGAAACTTTATTCATTGCTTTTCAAGTTTCAACAGAAACCACAGTTCGTAATTTGGTGCTTACACAAACCTAACTGAGGCAATGTACTTTGTCATAGACAAACAATTATTTAATTAGCCACTCCAATTAACACATAAATTACTAATATCAACACATAAATTTACCGATATTTCCATTCTTTACTTTTTCTCGACATACATAGCATGATGATGACAAAAGGCTGACGTTAAGTATAATTTTTTTTTCTTCAGAAGCATAAGCATACTAAGTTGATAGCATGCCAATTAAAATATCAATTCTTTAACAGTTAGAAATTTCAATGTGTATTTAGTTCACATATAAATGAATAAAATCCTGCTAAAAGGGGAGCATTGTTATGATCTTTAACAAATACAGAGAATGCACACCGCATAATTATGAAGATTTTCACTGCAGCTAAATCATAGTTTAAACAAAGCTCCTAGGCCATCATCTCAAGCTTCTTGTACTATCGTCTAGTTAGTAATTGCCTATAAATGCGAGAAAAATAATATTGTATGCATTGATTTGTCGACAGATTTTGGTATTAGCATTAGAACAATGCTCATTATCATGAATATAAATTAAAAATCACAGGCTAATAGCTGGCATAAAAAATGTTGCCAGTTGCAGCTGTCAAACATTCTTTGGACCACTCCTTTATTACCTCGTGCTCCTTCAGCTTCTTGTCCAGCTCTGCAAAATTTTCCTCTGAATCATACTGGCCTGAATGGTAAAAACATCTTTTGAGAAATTGGTCCATTTTTTCGCTGCAGTTCTCCCTGATATTCCAGAAAAATAAAAAATTAAAGTGACTAAAACCAGTTGCAAACAGTGCCCTCAAAATAATTCATAGAAACAGGTGCCACAAAGCTTCAAGACAGAGAAAACAGAAACGAGGAAAAAAAAAAGCTGGGATCACCTCTTATCAATTCTGCAAGTAAGGGTCTTGCTGACCATGTTTCTAAGTTCTTCATCAGTCATCTTACTCCGCGCATAACCATACACGGTAAAGTGCTGCAACGAAATAGGTCTTACAAAAATGTTGACAACAACAAAAGGACTAAAGGTAATATTTTATTTTCAAATTAATCAAATTGTTTCAACAAGAAAGAATGTGAAGACCTCAGGGAGACAATCCTCGTAGTAGAGTGCAAAAAGAGCAGGAAATATCTTCTTTTTGGCAAGGTCCCCAGATGCTCCCACCACAGTTATACTAACAGTGGACTCATTTTCATTGATATCAAAACGAGCTACATCACCAAGTTTCTTGGGAGTGGGCGTTAACGACAACAACCCATCTGTGATTTTTTTGGAAGTAGATCCTTTTGCAGTTGGTTTTACATTTGTCGCCACTGCACCCATACAAAATCACCATGAAAACACAGCAAAACAATGAGGCAAATTCTAAGCCACATGATTCTTAATAGATTTCTCATGTTTTTGCTCTTATGTAGTCTACATTCCCATAAGAAGAGAGCTCAAATTACCTAAGCCAGATAATTCTACCAAGTTCAAATGAAAAAAAGAAAGAAAAATAAAAATCGATGCTTATATATCATCATGATCATCCATCCATTAATGAGGTAAATCATTAGAGAATTCAAAAACTAAGTCTAAAAAATTAAATCAATAGTATAATAATTAGCTGGAAAAAAACCAGACAAATAAAAAACCCAGAAACGAAAACGAAAGATGCAAGAATAAAAAACTAACCATCTTGCGTAAGAACCGCATTTTGATAGGAATCTCCATGAGATTGGAGCGACACCTTAACAGGGTTAAAAACCCGTCCACCAAACAATGAACAGAATCTAATGCTCCGATTCTCCCACTTCGTTGACGGGCATAAAGAATATGAATATGAACGACAATGAGTAGAAGCGTAAGAAATGCTCGCCATCTACCTCTCTCTGTCCCCGCTCTCTCTTTCTAAATCTATCGATCCCGGTATTTCCCTTGTGTATTCTCAGAGTCGATTGAAGAAGAAGTTTTGAGGGTTAAAGAGATTGAAGAAGAGGGTACATAGAAGGGTTGGTGAACTTCGGAGTCACCGAGGGGTTAAGCCTTTGAGATCTCCGAAAGGCTGCTCGTGTCTTGCCAACACGGCCTTTCGTGTCTTGCCTGAGAGAAGGGAGGACAAAACAAATACAAATTCAATTGGATTACATTTTTAATTAGGGTGTTATTATAATAATCAGATTCTTTTAAGATTAATATTTATTTTAATCGGGGGTGTTCTTCGATAATGAAATTAATTAATTTTTTATTTGATGAAAATAGCTGTGGGCTTTAATCTTCCCATAAAGATAAAATGCAAGCCCAACAGTACTGGATAGCTCCCGCCTCCCAGTCCGTCGTAATTGACCCAGTATAGTCAGGCCCAATGATCGAGGTGCTCATTGTCACCCATGTCAGCAATAACAGCCGCTGTTTGCGGTTGGAGACCACAAATATTTTTGGAAACGAAAATACTCATTCCGTCTCATTTTAATTGTTCTTTATTTTTTTTGGATATCCCAAAATGCATGTTCATTTCAATTAATGAAAGCTATTTTTCTCATTTTACCCTTATTTTTACCTTTAATTTGAAAAACTCAACAATTAACTTAATAACAATGCACATTATAAATAAGGGTATAAATGTCAAATTGAAAGAGAATTAAATATTTTCTTAAACTGTGTAAAAAAGTGAAGGGAACAATTAAAATGGAACGGAGGGAGTACTAAATATCCCTAAACTATTAAATCATAATATACATGACACTCACATCTCCATGACTTTGAATTTCAAATTTCATTTTTGCCACTAAAACTTGTGATTTGTAATTATGTCACATGTGATTATGTATGTTATGGACACTTATAAACATATACAACTAGCACTACCGTTTTGGAAAACATATTTTTTTAATGTGGTCAGAAATGAAAGTGTAATATAGTTTGTTTTTGTATAATGTCATAAATTTGTTGGTTTTATTTTGTATGTAATAAAATTGACATCTAAAATTAATTTTAGTATAAAATGTATATGTTTATTGGGAGCCGTTGTTTCAGAAAACTTGTTATGATTCTGATTTTTATTTCAAACAAAAAATATATCATTGAAATTGTTACGATTTACACTATACATTAATCATTTTTTCAGATTTTTTTTAAAAATTGCAATGCCCTAAATTGGGACACTTGAGAGGTCCAGTGGTTTTACCCACTGGATCTACCCCCAATCCTTACAATGGTCAACTTAAGCCAATAAGAAGCTCAAGTTAGTACTAATTAAGAAAGTTTTAGAATAATTCGGGTTTTTTTTTCTGATTTTCTTTTTTTTTAATGATTTTTTTGAAAATTTTATATTTTTCAAAATGACAATCAAACGAGTTTTTCTAAGATTGTGAACAGTTCAGTTAATCTCGATGTGGCAATAGAATCAAAAGTCTCAATTTCTCAATTGTTGAAATCGAATCTGAACTTAATATTCTATTAACCCCTGGTTATGGTTAACTGTTTTAACGTTCTGGATTCGGTTCAGCTATGATTTTGAAATCGTCAATGTTAATGACTCCATTTTATGTCATTTATACTATGTTTAATGCGTGAAAATGAAATCCCAATTCTTATTTTGTTTATTTTCTTTTCTTTTGTGATGTCAAGATCGCAACCATTGATCTTTTCTTTTGTCGTATATTATGAAGCTGGTCACGCCTCACATCAGTAATTTATACTATGAAATTCATATATTTTTACGGAAATTAAGTCTAAACTCGTGGGCCTAAAGCTCTAATACCACATCAAACCAACCATTGATCGGTGATTTAACATACAAAGTGCGAGCAAGTGTGTCGTAGGGTAATATTTATTAACCTTGTTCGATTGCTCCAGCCCTGTAACTAATTTTAATTACTGTAAAAACTAAAAAGTTTAATCCCTAAAAAAATAAAGAAAAAGTACAATTTATTCTATCAATTCTCATTTTACTTTTTCGGACTCCTTTTAAGTACACAATCAATCGTTCACGACACGTTTTTTTAAAGTTTAAATACTAATTTCATGTGACTATAAACTTCTTTCCGTTTTTGCTCTCTGACCTTGTATATGTTACAAATCGAATAGTCGTGAGAACATAAATCAAATCCAAGCAACTTAAAGAGATATTGTCCGTTTTGATACTAATCCTCACACGATTTTATCTTTAAAATAGTCATTTTATTTGAGATGGTTGAAATATTTACTATCTTATAATTTGTCCAATTTGAGTTATTCGAATTTCATAAATAAATCAAGCCTGCACAACTTTGTCATTTTTTCCCGATAAGCAACAAAATGTACATCTTAGTGGGAAAATGATGGACATGTACCTATAATGAGTTAGATTGTTTGCCAAAAATCTTTCCATGTGAGACTTTGATTTCTAACATTGGGGCACGACTACATAGCGGGGTCTTGGAACCGCCTTTTCGGGGGAATTTTTCTTTTTACTTAAATTATACGAAAATAACCATTAATAAAAGTTTAGACTTGAATAGTTGGACTGAATGAGTTATCAATGATTGGGCCGTTTAGACTTGGAATTTGGGCTTGGACAATGGATAGTTAGACTAGATGAATGACGTTAAAAAAATGGACGAGTAGAGTCTGTTCTGAGTCTTTTCACACTAGATTTGTCTCTGTTTATAAACCACAAAATAACTTATTATTTAATCGATGTGGATGAGGATGTAGGAATTTTTCTTTTTACTTAAATTATACGAAAATAACCATTAATAAAAGTTTAGACTTGAATAGTTGGACTGAATGAGTTATCAATGATTGGGCCGTTTAGACTTGGAATTTGGGCTTGGACAATGGATAGTTAGACTAGATGAATGACATTAAAAAAATGGACGAGTAGAGTCTGTTCTGAGTCTTTTCACACTAGATTTGTCTCTGTTTATAAACCACAAAATAACTTATTATTTAATCGATGTGGATGAGGATGTAGGTATAAATCCTAACAATACATGCATTTTTTTGATATAGACATGTTAGGTATGCATTGACACTTTTGGAAGAGGAAGAGGAAGAGGAAGAGTTTTAAGTCACCATCTTCTACATATATAACTCGTTCACGGCCGTCCATTACGATCTCTTAGAAGTTAAGGAAAGCATATCAGTCATCCATGAATTGAAATGGTCAAACAGTCAAATGCATAATATTATTGGACCACAAAAAGCTCCAGAATCTTAGGCAATTATGTTCTTTACAATAATGTTGTGACTCACTCCCTCCTTAGGAAGGTGACTTTCTCTTCAAATAAGCTAATAAAGAAAATACTATATAATAGTCGGTTTTATTTTACATGTATAACAAAGTCAAAGTTTTCTGTATATCCGTGGCTTTCCAAATTGATCAATCCAATTCCATATGGGTGTTTTGGACGTGAAGAAACAGAAATAGACTTTTTTTTTAATAAGAGGAAAGGGAGTAGAGTTCGAACTCGAAATTCGAAATTGCATACGATTCAGCTCGTCAATTGAGCTACTTAAAATTCGTGGAATGGATGTGCTCTGTGCGCTATAGGGTGCATGATAATAAAACTCAATTAATTAAAAATTATGTACATTAAAATAATTAACGAAATGCATGAAAATAAATGGAATATGTAAGACTTTTTTTTTGTTATTATTATTATTTTATTAATTTATAATTAACCACGCAGATTTTAGCATTGAAGGTTGAAGGGGAACTCATGGCCAAACCATACCCCCACAAATTAATTAATCATGTTGCCCCTTCTCTTTTATTGCTTTATTATATTTTTCAACAAAGGATATTTGGAATTCTCATTTTTTTTTACTTGGAAAGGCGAGGCTAATTATAATCTTTAACTCTTTTTTTTAAATTTGCTGGATGTGAATTTTCATATATTTTAAAACTATATTAAGACCTTAAAACTCATCTAACATTCCAAATCAAAACTTAAGCAATTTTTTATTGGGAAATATATTTTTTGTGGGAGTCATAAAATTAAATTTTTTTAAAAAAGAACCTAGTGACTTAGTCCCCAAAAAAACATTAATTCCCTCGAAAATTAAGTGAATTTTCGAGATATTTTTTATTGATTAACATAATGTTTACGTGAATTCGTCACCTTACAACATCAGTACACCCTCTAGCTAGGTACAGATTATGTAGACGAAAATATGTCATTTTAATTTAAATATTTTACTCTACAATTGTAAATAACAATTAATTAATCTTAATCATTCATGCCTTACAACAGACTAATGATTTGGCTTCAAGCCATCTTTGCTTATTAACTCTTGCAATAAAAGCTTCTACTCTCCTGTTCAGTTCCTCAGTAGGCAATCCATTCTCTTCACTGTTATCATCTCTTTCTCTTCCCTTCTCTCTGTCGTCATCATCATCAACAACAGCAGCAGCTTCTTCTTCTTTCTCTTCCTCTCTCTCTTCTTCTTCTTCTTCTTCTTCTTCTTCTTCTTCTTCTTCTTTCACATCTTCAAATATTTCTTCAAGCTCTACATCTTCAGCTTTAACTGTATTTCTTTCTTCAGGCTGGTGTGGCTTATTATTAAGCACAACCACACTTTTCTCTCTCAAATTCAATTCCATCTTCCTCTTAAGATACTCCTCATAAATCTGATCATCAATTGAAGAAGAAGATGATGATGACGACTTTGAATATTCTCCAAAAATAAGCAACCCAACAATTACATTAACCACTATGAACAAGCACTTATGATTAACAAGAGAACACCAAAAAGAAGGGATGGTAGTGAACAGAAAGTGCTTAATGAAAACACTTTGAGATGGGAACAGGCAAAGTAAAGAAGTACTACATGCCAATGCAATCACAGAATGAACAAGAATGTGATTGTATGGAAACTGAGTAGTACTACTCTTCATGCGTTTGTGCTTTTGTGCCTTCATTGCATCCATTATTGTTGAAATGGGTACGATTAGGGTTTTGGGATTGATGGAGTTATAGGAGAGATTTAGAGGAGGTTCATTTCATGACAAGAAAACATGGAACAAAGAATAGAATTGTAAGGTGTGTATATATAGTGAGAAAAAGTGGAATTTTTTGGGAGGATAATTTTGTGGGATTCTTGGCACCACTTTACTTGTATATGTTTTTGTTTTTGAAAATGAGAGGTTGCTTTTTCATAAAGCTATGGCAGGTTGAGAATGTGTTACATTTTTATAGCCTCCAGTTGCTTTCCACCTACATTGTTGATGGTTTTGTTAATTTTTTATTTTCCATGAAATAAAATTAAAGCCTTAACAGATTAATAATGGCATCTTCAACTTGGGAAGAACACAGTTTTGGATTCAAGCTTAAAGCCAGCTGCCATATTTATAAGTTCTGTTAAAGAACAAATTATATATAATAATAAAAAATGGGAATTATTTTTTCAGGTTTTGTGCATGTAGGATGATAATATAAAAATAAACCCAAATGGTTATAATTAAGTATATTTGATTTTTACGCCCTTTTCAATATTGTAGGAGGAGTTATGGCCGGTAAAAAAGTAAAAACAAAAAATAAAAATCTGAATATATTTTCATCATGTTTTATTGTAAAATATTTAGAGATTTATTAATTATATTAATTGTTATTGCTTCCTCATTATGATTGAAGAATTAGTAGGCACACATGTGTTTAATGGAAGGGAGAAAAAAAAGCTAGAGTTTGTAAAGGAGATGGAGACACCATCTCAATGAGCCTTTACACTGAGGTCATTGTCAAAGTAACTTTAGTTATTTTAACCAATGCTTTGTTTGTGAACTAATATCATATTTCTCACACAAGTTTTTAGTTAAATAATGCCATACAAGTCTTAAGGAGGGGGGAGGGGTTGGGTAAACAACTGAGGTAATCAAGCACGCTATAGGGATGGTATATATGGGTAAAGTTCAACTCTTACGTACAATCGACAATATTTTTTTTTAGTTTAAGTGAGTTAGAATTTGATCTATAATGTATGAGCTTGCTCAGAGTGGACGATATTATTAACATGTATGTGGATGTGTATGACATAAAAAAATCTTAATTAATAGTTTATTCAAATCATTAATATTTTTTTTATTCAAATAATTAATATGGTACTTTTACTTTTGATGGGGAAAAAAGTAATGGTTTCTTAGATTCCCATCTAATCATAAAAGACTCCACAATTTTTCCTTTGCATAGAGAAAAGGAAATGGAGTACATGTGTTTTGAGATGAATGAAGCTTCATGGAAGGCTTTAAACGTTAAAAAAAGATACATATAAAGGTTAAAAGTATATAGGTTAGGTATCAAAATGCATCACGTATTGCATCTATGGAGTGGGAGAAAGTCTACAATCCCATTTTGCAAATAGAGGAATGCATAGGGCAGTGTTATCAGAACGAGCTCGGCTTGCTAGTCGGACTAATTTAATCGACATTTTTTAGTGAAATCAGGCCCGTTCTCGTGTCGACTCAGAAAACCTTCAAGCACTCAGATGTAGAACAATGACAGAGAAATAGTAAATGCGGAAAACGATTGTTCTCATTAGTTTAAAATAAAAGAAGATATAAGGAGGGTATTTATATCCATACAAAAATAAAAAACAAAAACAAAAAACAAAAAATTACATTAAAAATAATCTTGTATTTACAGTTAAAACCGCACTATATTTCATCATCTTAACATCCCCTTTAAGGTGAACGGTGTGCATTAAACACGTTTAGTTTGCAAAGAAAATGTTTGAGATGGGTAACAGTGATTGGTTTTGTAAGGAAGTCACTAGGTTGTTCAACGGAAGGAATATGCAAGAGTTTCATAAAACCTAGTTGAACTTTCTCACGAACAAAGTGGCAATCGATTTCGATATGGTTGGTATGCTCGTGGAACACCAGATTGTTTTTAATATGTATCGCAGCTCAACTATCACAATACAAAAAAACTGGTCCAGAGTGATGAATATTCAGATCTCGAAGTAATGTGGATATCCAAACCAATTCGCTGCACGTATTTGTCATGGCACGGTATTCCGCCTTTGCAGAGAAACGAGAAATAATATGTTGCTTCTTAGAATTCCAAGAATTAGCGATAGATTCCTTGTTGAGTGTCAAACATTCCTTGACGCAACTCATACACATGAGTATCGTTGGAAGATGCATACCTTGTTTTCACATCAAGACATAGAATGCATGCCATAGCGGAACTAGTCAGGCTTCGTGCAATTTTAGGAGACACCAGTTGACAGTCCAAGTCTTAACCATGCTATTACATCTATTTCAAGTGCCATAACGTGGGTCGGCTAAATCAGTAACTTGATTTGACCCATCAATCAAGCCATGCTTATTACAGGCTTTTAGGAGCAGTGTAAATGTTGCGACTCCAAACATGAAAGTTCTCTTCATCAGTGAGTACCAGAAAAATCAACTTTTGGACTGCATAATCGGCAATGGTAAGAATGAGAGGGTCATCCTGATTGCATGAGAGTGATAATATCACAAAAGCAATTTCTGATATGGACAAGTCAATATTAACAGCAGAGAGATCTCCAACAGCGGATAAAGAAGTTCTTGATTCAGTTGACATGACAATCGAGAAGAAAGAGTGTTTGAAGGAGAAAAAAAACAATCGATCGACCTCCCTGCGATACCATGAAAACCTCCAATCACTCAAATGCAAAACAATGATAGAGATAGAGTAAATGTGGAAAAGGACTGTTCTCATTATGGTAAAACAAAAGAAGATACAAAGAGGGTATTTATATCCAAACTAAAATAAACACGCAAAAAAAAAAGAAAAAAAAATAATTGCATCAAAAATACTCTCGTATTTACAATTAAAATCACACGATGAAACGACTATATTTCTTCATCTTAACAGACTCTTTTAAGTAATTGAACCTTGTTGACCCATGTCCGCTGCTCCTGGAATTCGCTCCACTCGGTCAATTTCATTTATAACAAAAAAGTTTTATATATGCAAGGCTTGACTTGGGTAACCACTTAGGCTAACCAAAACCCAAAGCAACCAAATCTAGTGCTTTGGGTGTCAAACAAACAAGCGATGGGCATCATATTTAGTATAAAGAAAAACAGTATACCCAAAGTCTAAAGAAGAGTCTAACCCAATTCTTATCCTCTTCTCCCCCTCAAACCTCACGTTGCACAAAGAACACATGCCTCTCACAGTCTCATAATCACCACCGCTCAGGGCAAATTTCGACAAAGTGAACAAATGCATGATGCGCGACATCCATATGGAAACAGTAATGTCTTCTACTTTATTCTTTCGTGATTTTATCTTTGTCTCACTGTATAACTGTAATTAACATACCAAAATAACATATTACTTTTCCTTTTCTTTTCTAGAGTTAAAGTTTTGTTTCAAAATTTGAAGGAATTCATAGCATGCATATTTATAGTCTTAGAAATTGATCCAAATCTTACTAAAAAGAAACCAGAGGAATCTACCATTGAATCGATTGATCCAGCATTAAGTACAACATAATGGAGACCATTCCAGCTTGGACAGAATGCCGCCCAGCCAAATACAATCACCCTCTCACAGAACTGAACCAGAAAACAACTACAAAAAGCCGGAAAAAGTGCTACAAACACCACAGGTTGTGCTCAAGCTGCAAGGACAAGACCTTGCAAAGAAGTCAAAGATTATCAAAACTCTAAAACGAATAAAAAAAATGAATGCTATGCAATGATAGCATGTAATTCTCAAATGGAGAACAATATTGCATGCCAAACACTGAAAAGTTGAAAGATAGAACTACTCCTATTCAGCTTCTACGCCGCAAAACTTCAGTACTAATTCTCTCAAAGTACAAAAGCAACCTTCTCTGGGGAGACAAGGGCTGCAGGATGGGCAATCAAGGGTTCATAGTGATCAGCCCCAGCACCACACCAACCTACAATGCAGAACATTGTTTTAGTTTTCGTTTGTCAGCGAACCAAGAACAACTGAAAAGGAATAACAATGACAACATAAAATGATGAACAGTTTCCTTACCTGTTCCTTTCATAAACAGAAAGAAAGGAGGCTCAGAAATTTCACTCCTCGGACGATGGGGGAGGAAGAAAACACAATTTTCTTCATCAACCATTGCATCAGATCCATGGGCTTGCACCTGTAAATGTCAAATGGACACCAAGGAGGCTTTTTTAGAACTGCTTTTATGGGGCCAACGAATTATTTAAATGCAAGAGTGTGAAAATAACATATCGACTTAATAACAAAAATACTTCTCATATAGTTTATGCAGTAGCTTTTAGACATACAATCTACTCTCCATAAATCTCACCCAAAAACATTAATGGATGTGGCTGGAAACTTGCAGCATGATTATGCCTGGAAAAACTGAGGAGGGTATCAACACACTAATGTCCAAGGAGGGCAAATGATGTGAGGGGCAGGTTGAAGATAAGTTGGAAGAATATAGAGAATCCCTTCCTTGCAGCAACCAACCCACCTTAATACACATAATGTACATCATAATCACCTTATGGATGCCTTTAGGCATTTCTGGATTCATCATGATCATTATACATTTTCAAACCAATAATTCATCTTTAGATCCTTCTTCAAGACTCCAGTTTCATTACTCAAGTAAGGAGGCATCATCAACCTGAATAACTCAAAGCCATCAAGAAATCATTGCATCAAGGGTGCTCAATAAATTTTATCAATACTAGTTCCTACCTAAGGTGGTTTAGATCCACCCCCCACCACATCACTACCGATGTGCCCATGGCATGGATTTGAATCCCCCTGACCTACGACTTACCCAAATATGTATCTATAAAGAAACACAAGATATAGTTGTCTTGCTTTTTCTCATGCGGCTTAAAGAACCAAAAACCTCAACACTGTCTTCATTCGACTTCACAACACTCCCTCAAATCCCAAAGCTCTACCTTATACCTTGCACTATTCTTGTCTAAGAATATCTGCCATGCACACACCTTCAGATTTTATACAAAAAAGTCTTATCCCAATGAACCGGATTTCAAGTCAACCATTAAAGACTGAGCAGTGAAAATATAACACCAACTTTGAAACAGAGCACAAAAATTTTGAAGCAGAAAAGTTCAAGAAGATTTAGCCAGTCAGTAATATAGACAGTGCTTAGGATGTGGAAACAAGAAATAGATTGGAGGGATAATAAAATAATTGAAGCTGAAAGTGTAAGCCAGGGTGGTATGAAAGTTCTGGTTAAAAAAGCATGACGAGTTGAAAGGAGTAAAATCCAAAGGACATTGTGAGATTGATAATCCAATTTAACTAGAGGCTACGGAATGGAGACAAGGAACAATACTAAGCAGTTAACAACAACATATAATATAGGCCAAAGAAAGAAGCATCGAGGCCCGGAAAACTAATATCCAGTAGTATATCAAACAGCCCACATCATATGTTCATCCATACAGCAGGCTCAAATTGACAACTGAGAAAAAAGATTATGTAAATACATACAATTAACAACATCAAATCTAACAGCATTATTGAAACTATTTCTCATAAACAAACATCATGCATATTGTCAAAGAGGCTTCCAGGTGGCTGTTCATAACACATATCAAATCATGTACAACCAAATCTCACAGATAAAGACAATAGGTTTATTTCTTCTTCAAATGTACACAAATAGACGACAATTTTTGATCTGCTTAGCCAAGAGTAGCCATTAAAAAAGATAAATAACTTGATGCATTTGAAATTTGAAAAGAAATATGAACAAAATCTGCCATCAGAATACTCTAATCAGACAGTTCGAACACAAAATCCTCTTACCACATAAATCTCTCGCCTGAATTCTGTAGCAAGACACTCAATAGCTATATCATCTCCAAAAGCTGCAGCATGGCCTTCTCTATTCTCATCTACGGATAATAATCCATCCTCAGTATACTGCAAAGTGATGATATCATGTTCATCATCAAGTGAACCAGAGATCGACATGTATTTCGCCCAACTGAGTCCATCTGTCACTGGGACACATCTCTCTTTATAAATAGACTCCGCCGCGAATTCTCTTCAATCACAAAAATAACTAATAAAAAAGAGAAAAAACAAAGCCTAAAACAATCTACAATCCCGAACATACTCCATTTTTCAAGCATACTATCATGTGGCAAAGATACAAGCAACATTTCTCCGAATCCAGATCAAGATCTACAATAGAAAGAAAAGAAAACAAAGCTCAAAATTTATACCTTTGCATCCCAAGCCGGACAAGCTCTTCAATGGCCGAATCTAGGGCATGACGATCTTCCTTTTTGGCCAGGAGCTTGACCTCCTGTACCACGTGGATTCCCCACCCATTCTTCAGATCCGGCGAATACAAATGCCCAATCACCTCGTTAATCACACCTTTGTCCTCCTCGCTCGCTGAACCAAAATCTTCTGTGAAACGGCGCACAGTTCTCCGCCGTAGCTCCCGCGCGTCGATATCACGCGCCAACGCTCTCTGAGATGCAGTGAACAAACAATTCCCGTCCGAAGACACCTCGCCACCATGGGAGAGCCGGTAAACGACCGGAGGAGAATCTTGATCTCCGGGGCGCTTCCACAGGACACCCCTTGAATGCAGTCTTTGTAGATGCCGCCTCTGTTGGTCCTCAAGGCCAATCACTTCGTCCCAAGAGTCTTTAATAGCGATGGAGGTGGTACTGGCAGTCGACTGGTCAACGAGATCAATAGCTTCGAGGGAAGCAGACTTGGGGTCTCTCCAATGGCCGGCCGGTGATGATGATGCTTGCAATGTCTCAGCCACCGTCGTTGAATCACAGAAGAGCTTTCCCATTTCAATCCCTCTTTTTGATCTTTTTATTATTATTTTTTTCTTGTTATCAACCTTTCTCTTCTTCTCCTTCAATGGAGAAATTGCAGAGAAGAGAGAGAGAGGGGAGAGGAGAGAGGGGGGGAAGATTCAAGATTTAACGGATAGATGTAAACGACGCGGGAGTGTTTTGGACATGTGGCAATATCTGGGAGTCTCTAGGGGGCGGAGACTTTCTGACCCAGATAAAGATGCTAACGTGCGGGACCATCAATGGAAATCCTGAGCCAGATTTGTTTGCCAACTTGGCATTTGATTCGCACGTTTATGTTTTTGGTGAGCATTGTTCTGTTCATGCAATCACCCAATAAAACATTGACGCGTATGATAACGGGACCCATTCTTCCTACTTACCAATCAGGATTTCTCAAAAATGAGAACTTCCACGTGCAGGCTCTTATGCCGACGTCGTTTATGGCGTGTTGGTGAGCAACGGTCAAGTACTGACGTGGCATTATTCAAGAAGTTGCCTTATCTTTTGGCGTTCGTAAAAATTAACTCAGGAAAATCACCTCAACGGCTCTTTCTTGGGAACATCTCCTCTTCAACGGTCAATTAACTAGCGTAGGTGAGCATGCTAGGTATGTAGCGTGAATTGTTATATTTGTTTTTATTCTCATTATGGAATATGAGATTTGTTAATCAATGTACAAAACAACTAAAAATTTAATAAAAATGTTTATTCTAAAAACACTTAAAATTTTAGAAAAATAAATATAAATTCAAAATATTTTTAGTTCAAACAAATTTTCATTTTGACAAAAAAATAGACAATTGGACTTATAAAATCAATCAAAATAAATTCATTTTAAAAAATTATATAATTACTATAAAAGCCAGTAGAGTGAGATAATGAGTCTCAAATAGTTTAGTTGACAAACTATGTTGGATATAGTCTAAAATCTTGAATTCAAGTCTCACACTCGTCCACTTATTCAAAAAAAATGCAGTTGGTGGTCAACTATAATTTTATTAAACCAAACTAGGTATGACAAAAAAAAAGAGTCACACACTAGTTGTAGTGCAGTCGATTTGTTTAAACTCCGAAAATTGATTTTATAGGATTTAGAAATTACTTTTGTTTTTGTTTTCAAATTTGTTATAATTTCAAGTTGATTTTGACTTTTGATGTCAGGTTTAAGATATTCAAACCAATTAATAAATGATTAAGATATCGTAACCGAAACCGACTCCATCTTTAATTATAAATAAGTTTTGAAAAATATTAATAAGTATGTCAATAGAAGGATTTGAATCCCTAACTTGTATAAATGAATTGCAATACTTAACCACTGTTCCAATTATTTTATTTTAAATACCAATGAGAAATATGAATATGCTTCTCATTGGAATCGAACCTTGGGCACACATATGCCTAACCTTGTCAATTACAAACTGAGTCTTCCCTCGTTGGCCACTATTTCAATTATTTATTTATTGTTATAGATATTTTTTTAATATATATATATATATGTGTGTGAACAAATTTGAAATATAAAAGTTAAATGGTAAATGGATATCCGACGGCACACGAAAATGAAACGGTTTTGATTTTGAAAATCTAAAAGATTTTTCAAACGGTTTTGGTATTAAATATCTTGAATGAAAAAGATTTTGATATTCCATAATTGTAAGGTTACCCAAAGTGTTGCCATTCTTACACCAAACCCAATTAATAACTTAACTTTGGAAAAAATCTTTTTTTTAAAAGAAATGATTTATGCAAGGTGTAAATATGGTGTTATATGCCTATATAAGGTATTTGGTCTATTATTTATATTTTCCTATAATTATTAGCAGGGAGAGCCAATTTTTCACGCATGAGACTATTTCATTTGCAAATTGAATATGAAAGTTTCATCAACAAAGCTAAAATATGTAATCAACAACATAATTTCTAATATCATAGAACAAATAATCGAAAATACAATTTTAACGGAAATCCAATGCAACACACATTAATCTTAGGCCCGAAAGTTAGTTGGGTTGGGCTTCAATTAGCCCCATTCGAAATAGGTCATGCAACTCTCCTTAGTATTAGGCTCAAATCCGGGGTGGGCTGGGCTTCATTTAATTGAGCATTAGCTGACGTGTTCTATCTGGTCAATGCTTATCCTAGGGTTGGTTTCTTGACACATGTGAAACCATTTTCCCTCCCACGTGATACAATATCCACGTGGCAATATTCGGAAGTTACACGTCAAGAGGCGGCAATCAGGCGTGTCAGAACTTACTGTCCATTTTAACCGCAGGATCTACTCCCCCTATGACCCTTTCAATTCGGTTGCATTTAGTTTCTGCAATCTCTCATCAGTTTCCTCCCATCATCAGTAAGAAGTAAGAACAGCTCTTCTTTCCTTGTTCATATTTCACACTATTTTTCACTTTGTTCTCTCTGTTGGTATGTTTCATCACGTACAGTATTGATTGATATAATATTGGTCTTTTTTTTGGTAACTTGGATTCAAATTCTCTTCAGGTTTGAAGATCGACGGAAGCATTATCATAATGTCAGGTGCAACAGTAGCGGTGGCTCCTCCAACAGAGCCAGCAGACACATCGACTTCCGATCAGACAAAGCCCCAACAACACAAGCCACTCCACAATCAAAATCAACAAGAATTGGCCAGTGGTTCCGTGATGGGTTCATTGAGAGTAATTGAACTCCAGCTGGTAGCCTTCATAATGGTATTCTCCGCGAGCGGCCTCGTCCCAATCCTTGACTTAGCATTCCCAGTTTTCATTTCAGCATATCTCTTAGCCTTGTCTAGCTTAGCTTTCCCGGCGTACGGCAGGGGCGCATCTGGGTCGCGAGAGATCTTCCAAGGTAGCAAGTTGTTCAGGCTGTATGTGATTTTTGGAACAACAGTGGGGCTGTTCTTGCCTTTGGCTTATGTATTGGGTGGATTTGCGAGGGGAGATAATCACGCTGTCCGGTCCGCAACGCCTCACTTGTTCTTGCTCTCGTGCCAGATTCTTACAGAGAATTTCATAGGTGGGTTGTCTCTGTTTTCGCCTCCGGTTAGGGCACTTGTTCCTCTGCTTTATACCGTCAGGAGGATCTTTGTCGACATTGATTGGATCCAAGATGTTTGGCTGAACAAAACACTTCCTGCCAACGCGGAATTTAAGGTATCATGAGAATTAATGAATGAATGTGTCACAGTTACATGGTGATTGTTCGTTTAATTTTAGCATTATTGATGTTAGGATGTTCAATTATGCAGGACATAGCGTGGTATTGGTTTGGGAGGAGTCTAGCAGTAGCTAATTTGGCATACTTCTCCATCAACTTATTCGGGTTCTTGATTCCGCGGTTCCTTCCACGAGCTTTTGAAAAATATTTTGCAGAGAGGGATGAGATTCAATCCAAGATGGTGGAAGATAAGCGTTCTGCTGTGAAAATCGACTGAACGTTTTCTTTATTTTCTCATTGAAAGCTTTCCTTCACACTTAATCTATCTCTTTCTTTTCTTTTTCCCCTCTTGATTGATCTGACAAGTTAAGGTATGAACTATGAAGTAGATGGAATTTGGAATTCCTTGACCAAAAACAGACTTGGAATCTTTCTAATATTTGATTGCAATTTTTTTCGCCTTTTGAGTTTTGAGAACATTGTAAGACACATAACTGAGAAAAAGGTATAGACGGATTAAGCTTTTGATTGCAGATTAAAGGTGGAGTTATCTCCAGCAGCAGAGTTGCTGAAAATCAACCAAAGATCACACTGATCAATGAGCACGCAATGAATCCCTCACCATTAGGTGAATGATAAAACCATCCAATAGAATGGAATGTAAACGGGTTCATCATCATCTTTAACATATTGTCGGTTGGTTCAACTGAAAAAATTGAATTGTACATATTGTCCGTTCTTAACATATGATCAAACCGGACAAACAAATAGGTGGCCCAGTTCGCTCAATGCTCAAAGTCGTTCTTTTTAATGCTTTCGTTGTCCTTGTCTTGGACCACATGCAATAAATGTGTTTTAGAGGGAACATATGCGTTTTATTGATATAGTTGTATTAGGAGACGTGTTTTGGTGATATGAATGAGTACATCATTTTATTTTATTTTTAAAAATGTAGATTCAATATTAATTTTGATATAATTTTTTTTGAAAATTGAGAAATAATGATAGAATAGATACTTGACAAATATTGAACAGGAAAAATGTATAGGGATTTATCTTATGATAATGTGACTATATTGAGATACGTGTTTTATTGATATATATGAATATGTGACTTATTTTTGCATGATAAAGATGGACTCAATATATAATTTTAATAGATCGAGCAAAATTATTGCTGCATTTACGCGATTGTTTGGTTTTTCAAAGTGAATGCAATGTGTCACATCTTTCATTTCTAAAAACGTGGAATTAGAACATTAAAAATGCATAGTAAAATGCTAAATTTTATTAAAGAAAATATCTATTTATACTGTATCAATTCCTGGGATGTCCACGGCGGGTTTGGGTTGGGGACCCTTTGTCCCTATCCAAATTTTTTTTTTACTCATCCTTGTACAACTATCAGCTGAATATTTTAATTTTTATCTTATCCTTGTAGTTGTGGGGCAGAGAATTTCCACCTATTTATCCGTCCTGTTAGGAATCCCACATCGGGGGATTCTTCCCCTGCCGAGTGCCTTATTATTGGGCAATCCTCAACCTTATATTGGGCCTTTTATGAGGTTGAGTTAGGCCTCTTAACATGGTATCGGAGCGACGATTGTTGGGCTATTTCTGCACTCTTGAGATGGGCTATGCCTGTACCCACATGTCTTGGGCCCATTCGGAAAGACCGTAAACCCAAGCACGTGAGGGGGAGTGTTAGGAATCCCACATCGGGGGATTCTTCCCCTGCCGAGTGCCTTATTATTGGGCAATCCTCAACCTTATATTGGGCCTTTTATGGGGTTGAGTTAGGCCTCTTAACACGTCCTACCAACTGCAATTGTAAAAATTACAGTAAATTTTAAAACTAAAATTATTAACAAATTTTAAATATGTTTTCAATTATTTGAGAAAACATCAAAAATTATAGTAAATTATATATGAAATCATTCATGCTCAATGCACGAGTTTGATAATCATGTATATTATCCATTAAATAAATAAATAGGTTTACTATAAAATTAAATATGCCCAAATGTTTTATTTCTATGGATTTTTTTAGTGATTTGTTCTTGTTAATTTTATAATAATATATATAAACAATAACATGTATATTATAAATAATTTACTTATATAATTAATAATATATATAGATACGAGGCGGTTTGGATTTCGATAAACCCGTTCTCTTACCCGTGGTGTCTAGATATTTTTGTCATTCCTAGTCAATTACGATTTAATGCATTTAATAACTATATTACGTGAAAAATATAAAACCCAATAACTAGTCAATTATGATTTTATACATGGAAAAATGTATAGAGATTTGTGTTACGATAATATGATTATATTGGGAGACGTATTTTGTGAATATATATGATTTGATTTTTTGTATAATAGATATAGGACCCAAAATATAATTTTAATAGGTTCAGCAAAATTTTATTGTTGCGCTGCTTGTTTGGTTTTTATAGTGAATGCCATGCGTGGCATCTTTCATTTCTAAAAATGTGGAATTAGAACATTAAAAATGCATAATAAAATGCTAAATTTTATTTAAAAAAACATGTATTTATACTGTGTCAATTCCATGGATGTCAATTGTGCGGGGGCCCCTTTGCTTGTCCCTGTATCCAATATTTTTTTTAACTCATCCTCTTAAAAGTACCTGTTGAATATTTTAATTTTTACCCGATTCCATAGTCATCAGGGCGGAGAATCCCGCCTATTTGTCCATCCCGCCAATTATAATTATAAAAATTACACTAAATTTTAGAACTCAACTCATTACCAAATTATAGATATTCTTTTAATAATTTGAGAAAACATAATCAATTATGATAAATAAATTATATATGAAATCATTCATATCAATGCACGAGTTTGATAATTATATATATTACCCAAAATAGATGTACTATAAAATTAAATATATACGAATATTTTATTTCTATGAATTTTTAGTGATTTGTTCTTATTAATTTTATATGATATATATAAGCAATAACATATATTATAAATAATTTACATATATAATTAATAATATATACATGTACGAGACGGTTTGAATTTCAATAAACCCGTTCTCTTATCCGTCGAGTACAGATATTTTTCTCATTTCTAGTCAATAATGATTAAATGCATTTAATAACTAGATTACATGGAAAATATAATACCCAATGACCGAATTCATCTTATATACGAACTTAGATTGTAACAATAATGGTATGAAATTTCCCTTCATGACTAAGGAATTGAAAGATAAGAGGACCGAAGAACCAGTTTCAAATACAGTATTTACCAAAAACAAATTATAAGAGGAAACTCAAACGTTGTTGAAGCAAAGAAACCCTCACATAGAGAGACCCAAAGCCAGCCAAACATGAAGGTAAAGAAAAAAGTAGGCAAGGTATTTCCTCCTCCTCCTTCGTCTTCTGTCAATGGAAAGAGGGGAGGAGAAGGAAATGTTCTCTCTGTTTTGAATCTTCTTCCTGTAGCTATTCTCGCTCTCATTTCAATTCTCCGTTTCGAAGACCGTGAAGTCATTGCTTACATGATTACACGTTCCATCAATGCCGCAAACCCTTCACCTTCATTACTCCCAAAAAAACCTACGAAGAAATCAAATAGCAGCAGCAGGATAAGTAAGAACAACCCAAGTGTCGACGGTGTCGCTGCAAGTGGTGGTCTTCAAGGACATAAACCGCCGGTGTTTTATTGTGATTGCTTCGATTGCTACATAAACTACTGGTATCGTTGGAACTCTTCCCCGAATCGTGAATTGATTCATGAGGCGATTGATGCATTCGATGAACATTTGTCCAGTGAAGAAAAATCGAGAAAGAGTCCCAAGTCCAGCAAGAGACGCGAAAGGGGTAAACGCCGGAATGGTGAGAAGCCGCTTATAGGTCCTGTTAATAAGACCGATAAACCACCGTCTTCCTCTCCTATGGAAAATGTCTTGTATCCAATTACATCCTCTAAGACTCCAGTCACTGGATCGGCGATGTCTGTGCGTTATCTGTGGAGCACCTACAAAGGTTTTGCTAGGAAGTTGTTGTTGTTGTTGCCAGTCTTGTTAGGGTTACTGAATTCCCGTTTATGGAGTCTTTGGAATCCGAATGCTTGAGTTATCGACTTATTGTTATTGAATGATAAATAAAAATGGAACATTTTTCCAGACCAGAAAAAACAAGTACAGTTTTTTTTTATGATGGTAGATTTTCGCTCTCTTACTCTTAGCTTAATTCTCGTTGCCGGCAGGAAGTCATTTTCTCGGCGGTGAACATTCTTTGGCTGCTCTGTTTTTCCTGGAAAATTTTGATAGAATCTATGTTAGTGATTTGTTTTTACTCTCGTTGATAAGTTTTTTTTTTTTTTTTTTGCTAAACTACGATTCTAAGATTGATTCCTGATTAGGTGTAGATGGGTAGATAGTATTTAATGATACAGTGATAAGATTATTGTTGCCTTATTTATTGAGTTGATTGCCATTTAAATGACAACAATGAGGATGAGATTTTCTCTGTGTTTCTTTCTAAGGGCCTAAGGATCCTACAAGAAGAAGTGCATAGTGTTTTTTCTTTCTTTCTGCTGGTACTCTTGTAATTCTGTATTTGGTGAGTAGGTGAGAACCAAATGACAAATTTTCCTCCAAAATTTTGCTAAGATTGGGTGGAAATAGAATAGTTTGATGTGAATATCTAAAAAGTGAGTGACTGATATAATGGTATTTCACTATTTCCTTGATGGTAGACCAATTAGGAATTAGGAAATTACTGAGCCTAGAAGAAAAGGCAGAAGTGGGTTTAATTGGGGCTGTGGTCCTTTATGCTGTGAGGCCAGTTCTGTACTACTGTGTCCAATCGCTATAGTTGTTTGTCTCATCCCAATGTTTTTGGATGGGGGCTGCAATCTATATTATTGAGTCTTTTTGCACACACTCCAAACAAATGCTTGCATGTCAAAGAGAAGGTCCTCTGTGTTGAAATCATGGGTATTGACACCAGGCAAAGCACTCTCCCAAAACCCATTCTTGTACTCTGCCTCACTTTATTCAATTCAGTCCATCGTCTTCTTCCTCCAATCCTTAATCTCTAACATCAAAATTGATCTTCACCCAGTTTTCAAGTTTCTGTCTCAGGACCTAATAGTCCCAGACCATAACTTTAGAAGGGTCATCCACAAGTGCCCAAGATGGCCAATTTCGAGTTCAATGCCCCGAGTACGATTGTTATACGACAAGCTTTGGTGAATGATCGAATCTTTGTGAAGGATATCGTCTGTAAGAAGAATCATTTTGGAGAATGTTTTTTTATTGTGAGTTAGGTGTCAATTGATTGGAAGAGATGACATAATGACGCTGGTCAATATCTTTACGAGTTCTTTTTTTTTTAGATAAAAATTATAACGGTGTTGGGTGTAGCATTAGGCAAATATTTGAAAAAAAATAGTGATCAAAGAAGACTGTTGGGTAGAACGTATGGTAGCTTATAAATTTATTTTCTCAGCTCATGAACTTTATACGCTCTACTCACTCATATCAATATAGGGTTAATATCACTTTTAGTCGCCGAAAGATAGCTCATGTTTCATTTTGATCACCGAAAGATAAAACGTTTCAACTTGATAACTTAACTTTTCATTTTGTTTCAGTCAAGCCACCCGATCAGGATTTCTCAAATCCGGGCAGCAAAAATGCTGACGTGGCAGTTTGACTTCTTTTGATTGGTCCACGTGAAAAATAATCGCCACGTGGAAATATTTAGCATAAGTTAATACTACTTTTAGTCATTGAAAAATTGCTCATGTTTCATTTTGGCTACTGAAAGATACAACGTTTGAATTTAGTCATTTAGCTTTTCATTTTGTTCCAGTAAAGCCACTCGGTCAAACTGGCCACCGAGTGTCATTGTCGAAATGCTCTCGTGCGGCCTCTAAGCACAATCATCATTCAGTGGCACGACTAATTCCGCAATCAAACTAAGAAGCAAAAATTAGGTTTCAGAGATCAAACCCTACAACACCATTCATACTCTAGGCCTCCTGCTTCGAATCAATTCGTCTCCATTGGCGTTTCGTCCCTATAGCATAACAATCTAAGCAGAAGAAATTCCATTAATTCATATTGTTCTCGCAAGTGGACCTTCACTTCTCACGATTGCTCTAAATTTAAAAAATTGCAAAATATTTTCACGTGGTGACCATTTTCCTCGTGTACCAATCAAAAGCAAGTCAAACTATCACGTCACCCTTTTCGCTGCTCAGATTTGAGAAATCCTGGCTTGACTGTAACAAAATGAAAAGTTTAGTGACCAAGTTGAAACATTTTATCTTTCAGTGACCAAAATGACACATGAGCTATCTTTTAGTGACTTAAAGTAGTATTAACCACGTGGCGAACATTTCCCACGTGGACCAATCGAAACAAGTCAAACTGTCACATCAGCTTTTTGGCTGCCTGGATTTAAGAAATCCTGACCGAGTGACTTGACTGGAACAAAATAAAAAGTTAAGTTACCAAGTTGAAACGTTTTATCTTTCGGTGACCAAAATGAAACATAAGCTATCTTTCGGTGACTAAAAGTGATATTAACCCTATCAATACGTATACCAAATTTTTTTCTCAATTTATCATATTGCCTATATATTTCCCATGCATTTGCCCTCTTATCTCTCAAAATATATGTTAGATTTTAGAAAAATTATTATATATTCGAATTCAACGTGTAAAAGTCTTTCCAATTAAACTCATATTTGATAACTTTTATTTTATTATTAAACTATTTTACATACCTCTAGTAGTATATTGACATCTTATACTCTATTAAACTTACGCTCTACCAAACAACACACAATTTGTTTGACAACTTATATGTTTATAGCTTATGCTATTAAAAATTTACGCTCTACCAACCCCCAAAATCTTATTCTGACGACAACTATTTGTTCAAAAAAAATTATAGCACATTGTTATTTCACTAATTAAAATTGACCATATCACTACTTTGAAAAAAACTCTAGTTATTTTCTCAAAATTAAATTTCTAGAATAATTTAAATCACCATCATTCATTCATTCTAATGAGAGTTTTATGTTGTAAATTTCAGATCTCCTTATATATCAATAATATTAAATCACCATCATGCATTCATTCTAATGAGAGTTTTATGTTGTAAATTTCAAATCTCCTTATATATCAATAATATTATCCATTTTGGATCGTCTGTATCTGATCAGAACATATCGAGCCAACACGACTTTATTTAGTTTAAACCCTGCAAATGAGCTTATTTATTTTAAACCCAGCAAATGAGCTAATTAACTCATCTCACTTGGGCTTGAAAATGTATTATTATGTGTTGAGAGTGAATTTTGTCCTAAAAAAAATGGATTATTTGGTGATAAGTCCTTTATATGGACTTTATATTTCATTTAGTCTTTTTGAAAAGTTTGTAGCCCAATACATCCCCAATTATTTAAAGCTTAGCTCAATAAGGATAACTTTAAATTTTAACATCAATTAATGACAATTTTACCCTCCCCTCATTTAAACCTATCCTTATTTTTATTAGTACATGATTGCTCATTATTTAGGAAATAATTATTATAATAAAATAAATATAAATACAATCTCAGAAAGTTGGATGAAAATAATGTATTTTATCTATATGTTTTTAAAGATAAACTAATATTTTCACTTTTGATGAATCAAAGTGAAGAGTCAATCAACCAATTTTTTTTCTTTCATGAAAATTAAGCGCATGCACTCACATTGGTAAAATTTAGTTGACTCAGTAACCTATGCATATACATTAAAATCTGTGAATCATAATATTATCAAAATCAACAATGAAACACTTATCCATCAACAAAAAGTTATCCAATACAAATGTCAATATTTTTATTACATTCTTTACTAATAACCAAAGCTAATAACTTATGAGAATAATATCATACTAAAACTTAATTCATATTTTAAACAAAACCAAATACCATAACAATTTTTAACCGTTTTGGTGACTTTTCCGAAAATCCTCTGAATTTTGGGTAAGAAATTCTCTGATTTTTTTTTTGCATAATTTCAAAAACTCTTCTGAATTTTTTTGGTGAGTTTTGTAAAATTATTTGAATTTTTGATAAGTTTGAGAAATCATCTAATCATCTAAATTTTTAGTTGTTTTTTTGTTTCATTTTGATAAAGTTTAGGGTTTTGAAGTTTAAGATATTAGAATTTAGAGTTTATGGTATATGGTTTAGCGTTTAGGAGAACATAATTCATTATTTAGAATTTTGGGGTTTAGGACTTAAGGTTTAAGGTTTAGAAATATATGTTAGTAGAATTTTAAGATTTTCTTCTTATTTTTATAAATTCTTCTTAATTATTTATAAGATTTTTTTGTTCAAAATTAAAACTAGAATTGTTTACATTCAGAGGATTTATGGAAAATTCAGAGGATTTTTGAAAAATTCAGAGGATTTCTGGTTATAAGGTTTAAAGTTTTAGAGTCCGTGTTTAAAATATTAGAGTTTAGTGTTTATACTTCATGATTTTGGGATTTAAGATATTAGGATTTAGTATTTAGGATTTTGGGATTTTAGGTTTAGGATTTAGAGTTTCGGGTTTTTTTTGTTTGATTTTCAAAAATTCTTATAAATTTTATTATATATTTTATGCAATCCTCTAATTTTTTTTTTTGCTTAATTTCAAAAAATCCTTTGATTTATTTTGGTAAATTTTGTGAAATCTTCTAAATTTGTGACAAATTTGTGAAATCCTCTGAAATTTTTTGTTGTTTTTTGTTTGATTTTCAAAAAATCTATATATTTTTATGAAATCATTTGAATTTATTTGCTTAATTTTGAAAACTCTTTTGATTGGTTTTGATGAGTTTTGAAAAATCCTCTGAATTTTGTATAAGTTTAAGAATTCCTCTGAGTTCATTCAGAGGATTTGACGAATGAACATTTAAACATATCGATGATGGATCTCATTGGAAAGAGTTTTTCGTGTAGATTATGAATATATATATTTTTTAAAAATCCGACTTGTATTTTGAGAGATAAAACTGTTTTAAAGTTTTTAAAAATAAAAAATAAAAAGAATCTGGTGGTGTCAGCATATGTCATACACATAAGAATTTATTGGAATAATGGTAGTTTTGTCAAGAATTATTTAAAGGATGTTTTGAAATATTAAAAAATTAAAGAGAGTGATTTGAATACATATTTTTATTAAAAGATTTATTGGTGAATCCAAAAAAAAAAATTATGGGAGTTTTACAGTTTAGGAATGGCACATGTGTTATCCTCTAAGGAATAATCTCATATCAGTTACATACTCTAAGACTGGAGAAGCTGGATCGGTGGTGGTGATGATGGAGAAGTGAAAGGAGAAAATGTAGGACCATAGGAGGAGGAAAGATGTATAAAGCTGAAATATGGACAAAAAAGTAATTTTAGGATGTTGAACTGTTCAATGTAGGGATGACAATGGATTGAGTACATTTTCAATAAAGAAAAATTAAAATCTTTACCATTTAATGTACCTTATACCAAAACCGTCTAAAAAATCATTTAAATTTTCAAAACCGAAACCGTTCCATAACCGTTTACCGCCGAGTACCTGTTTACCATTTAACATTTTCAATTTTTTTAATAGTAGGTTGGATAACCGTTTCAAAACACGTATATCCTAACCCAAAGTTCGAATCATGTATTAAAAATATATTTAAAGATAGAATCCACAACTTTTTTTATAATTCTAAGATACTTATTAATAATGAAAGATATTAAATAATAAAAATATATATAAATAAAAAGAAGTCCAATTTTCAGACGAACTACATAATAATACCATATTACTCCTTAGACATCAACAATTGAACAAAAATAAATAATTGGACTAGTGGTTAAGTGATTTAATTTATTTATTAATTTAATTATATTCACTATGAATCCATGTGACATTTATGACGTTATTATTCTCACCCAAATTCCATACTCAATATATATTTATAAACTATGAAAGTCTATAACAAAAAAAAAATAATTAGACTAGTAGTTAAGTGATTTACTTTTTTATAGACGTGTAAGGTTCGCATTCTTTCTCTAACATATTTACTAATATTTTTAAGAATTTACTTGTAATTAAGGGTATGGTCGGTTATAGTTCTAGGTACGATTTTGATTCGGATACCATAACCATTTATTAATCTATTCGGATATCCTAAACTCGACATCAAATATCTAAAATGTGACATTCCTAGTCTAATACAGGACCGTCAAATTGAAAGAATGGGTGTTATTTAAAATAATCTAACAACGTCAGAAAATATGAATTGCAGGTCCCATATCCCGTCTTTTCCATCTCTTTTTTTCTTTGTGAACGACAAATAATGCGTTGGTAATTTTATGTAGTCATAAATTATAATCTATTAAGTTTTTATAATTACACATTTATTAAATTATAATCTATTTATAATAATAAAATTAGTTTAGTCTCGTTGTTATAACTATAGAGAGGTTTTACTGATTTCTGGGTTGGGAGCTGGGCCTTGGGTCATGTTGCATGACTTTAGCCGGATGGGCCTTGGGGCCCATTACACATGTAAAAGAGTCATTCTCTCTACGGTCCAATTGAAGGCCTTACTTTTTTGACTTCGGCCCATTTACATGTAAACCAAAGCAAGAGCATTGTTCATCATTTCATGAGACAGAATGTCAGAAATGCCCGAGGTGCACACCTAAACCTGTTTTGGGCCTCGTGGGCTGAAACTTGGAACAATAATAAATGCCCAATAACCCGTAAGGAATGCTGTTCTCGGTTTGATCAGGCCTACTTAGACAACAAACTTCTTTTCATTTAAAATAGGGAAAATTCATAACTGGTCATAAGTGATGGTATTATTTACCATTTGGTCATAAAAATGGTTAATACAACATGATATCATCGAAAAATTGATCATGTTTCATTTTCGTCTCTCGATGTTCAAATGTTTCAACTTAATCATCAAGATTTCATTTTTGTTACATTTAGATAACCCGGATAGTCAAATTACTAATGTGACAGTTTGACTGTTAAGTTGTTTGCCACATGACTTTTTATTTCCACGTGAAAATATGTATTTTTTTATAAAAAAAATAATAGTTTGACAAATCAGATCGTGCCACATCCATTAAATAAGAGTTGATCACATTTGTTTCAAAATAATCACAAAAAGATAATATTTGCACCTAAACAAAGCAAAGTCATTTCCCAGTTAATCCAAACAGAGGCAATTCACTATACCTGCACAAAACATGATCTAATCTTATACCAAACTATCTAAAATGTGATCTCAAATTATCAAAATACATTAACAGAAGCTCTGTGACAAAATGGAGGACTAATCCAAGCTAGCTATGTCCATCTTATACCTATCTATGTCCATCTCCTATATCTGTAGCTTTGTTCGCATTAGAATATCAGTTGCATTCAACATTGCATTATATCTGCTAGTGGATATTGCACCATGAAGAGTAGACTATGTTTTGTATAGGTATAGTGAATTGCCTTTGTTTGGATTCATTGGAAAATGATTCTTTTTTAGGTGCAAATATTATCTTTCAGTGACTATTTTGAAACAAATGTGATCATCTCATATTTAATAGTAACTCCATGTGACACGATCTGATTTGTCAAACTGTTATTCATTTTTTTTAAAATTATACACATATATATATATATATGTATGTATGTATATATTTCCACATGGAAACAAAATGTCAAGTGGCAAACAACTTAATAATCAAACTGCCACATTAGCAGTTTGACTGTCCGATTTTGGGCAAATCTGCCTAGGTGATCTAAGTGGAACAAAAATGAAGTTTGGTGATTAACTTGAAACATTTAAACATTGGGTGACGAAAATGAAACATGATTAATCTTTCGTTGATGTGATGTTGTATTAACCCGTCATAAATTTTTTAATTGTATTAGAGTTCTAGTCACACGACACATTTGACATGACAAATATACCCTTGAATTTTGAAATTCAAAATGCATGGCTATCATGCCCCCTTCTAGAACGTGGGATACATACCCATTTATCTCTCTCCTACACCCTCATTCTCTCTCACTTTCTCTCACTACTCTCTCACTTTTTCTGGTCACCTTCTATAATTTTTGATCACCTCAGATTTTCCGGTGAACTCACATGATAAGTCTCTATTTTTGTAGTATGACATGTTTTTTTTTCCTCTCTCAAGATTTCTAGTTCTTTTTTCTAAGATGCAAGTTTTTTTTTTGAACTTTTTAAAGATCTATGATTTTTTTTCTTTCAAAATTTAGTTTTTTTCAAGATCTAAGATTTTTTTTAAGATCTCCACTTGTTGGTACTGTCACGCTTCCTGTTTGAGAATATTGTTGGTATTGTTTGTGATTTTGATACTAAATAAAAAGTATGACAGTACCAACAACTAAAGATCTTGAAAAAAAAACTAAAAATCTTGAAAAAAGAATGTGTGTGAGAGAGAGAATATACGAGATGAGAGAGAGAATTCTCAAATAGTTGTTTCTAGAAAATTAAATAATACAAAAAATAAGGACATTCTTGGCATTTTCAAAAAAAAAATCATATCTTAATCATACAAAAAGTCAAAGAAAGGTATGACTTATTGGTAAGAAAGAACAAACTATGACGAAAAGGGAAACATTGTCACAATAAGTGACTACCCCGTTATAAACCCTTAAAAATAAAATTGAAACAATACTTGTGAAATAAATTATATTAATGAAATCATGAGTAAGAGCATCTCCAACCCAAATGTGTATAATTGGGGATGTATAATGAGATATACATCCATGAATAGTGACTTTTTGGAGATGTAAATTTGTTCATTTGCAATGGTAGAGTGTATAATGGGGATGTATATTACTATTCATTGAAAGCCCATGTAATTATAGTTGAAAACCCATATAATTGAAGCCCATAAAATCAATGTTGCCGCCTTTATTTTCACCAAAATTGTCGCCCACCATTCTTAACTCTAGAACATGATCTCCAGTAGCACCATTTCATCTCGCTGGAGTTTAAAATGCGACTAATTTTCTTTGATTTTAAACTCCAGTAGCACCATATTACTATTCTAAACTCCAGTGATACCATTTCATCTCCTCCTCTTTCTAGACATCGACAAATGAATTATTTTCCAGACATTCTAAATGATGTTCTCGATATAGATGAGGATTCTGATGGCAAGATTGATATTGTGGTGTCTGTAATGTTGGAAGAAGAAGAAATGGGTCGCCGTACAATGATAACACGCCACCGTGGATCTATTCCCGGTCACCGTATAATTAATCGTAATCGACATGAAGGGCATGAAAGACTCTGGCGTGATTATTTCTCAGAGGATCCAGTTTATTCTCTAACTCTTTTTCGCAGTCGATTTCGGATGAGTAGTCCTCTCTTCTATCATATCGTCAATGGGGTGGAAGCCCATAACGACTACTTTCGTCAAAAGCGTGATGCTTTAGGAGTTCTTGGACTGTCATCACTTCAAAAGGTAACTGCAGCTCTCAGAATGCTAGCATATGGCCAACCTGTTGATTCCGTTGATGAATACATTCGTATTGGTGAGAATACTGTCTTTGATTATCTTCGACAGTTCGTGGCCACCATTGTAGATGTTTATGGGGAGCAGTACCTGAGGGCTCCGAATAGTAATGATATTAATCGCTTGCTAGGTATTAACGAATAGGCTGGCTTTCTAGGAATGCTGGGCAGTATCGATTGTATGCATTGGCGTTGGAAAAATTGTCCAACTGCGTGGCATGGGATATACACCGGACATTCTTGTTCACCAACAATTGTGCTAGAGGTAATTGCCTCGTCTGATCTATGGATATGACACGTTTTTTTTTGGAATGCCATGTAGAATTAACGACATTAATGTGCTTGACTGATCCCCTGTTTTTGATACTATTGCACATGGGACATGCTCCTACTGTAAACTATGAAATCAATAGACATGAGTACACAATGGGATACTACCTAGCTGATGGTATATATCCTGCATGGGCCACTTTTGTTAAGACAATATCATGCCCACAAGGTCGGAAGCATAAACACTTCACAATCATGCAAGAGGCAAGAAGCAAAGATGTTGAGCGTACATTTGGAGTCCTCCAAGCTGTTTTTTCCATCGTTCATGGACCAGCTCATTATTGGGATGCGCCTACTCTTCCAAATATAATGAAGTCATGCATTATTATTCATAATATGATCATTGAAGATGAAGGAGCAAATGTTCTTAACATTGATTTTGATGGTGGAGAAGTTAACCCCTTTGAACCAATTACTCATGGACATTCTGTTGAAGTTACTCAAATGTTTAAAAATTTGGGTCGTGTTAGAATTGGTGAAGTCGACAATCAGTTGAAGATAAATCTAATTGAGCACCTTTGGGAACATAATGGCAATGAGTAATCTACATGTGGAGTTCAATCTGAAGCAAGAAAGAATTCATCCATGACAAGAAAGAAATGAATCAAAGACATTGGCTATGTCCAATCTAGTTGTAAAAATTCAGCAATGACAAGAAAGCAATGAATGAAAGCCATTGGCTATTTTCAATATAGTTGTAAAAATTCAGCCATGAAAAGAAAACAATTAATCAAAGCCATTGGCTATGTTCAATCTAGTTGTAAAAATTCACCCATGACAAGAAAACAATTAATCAAAGCCATTGGCTATGTTCAATCTAGTTGGAAAATTCAGCCATGATAAGACAACAATTAATCAAAGCCATTGGCTATGTTCAATTTAGTTGAAAATTTCAGCCATGATAAGACAACAATTAATCAAAGCCACAAGTTAAGTTCAAGCCCCTTTTTTTAAGAATGTCTCTTTAAAACTTCATAGTAGGCGGCCGCATTTGCTTCCATGTTGCTAGTGTCAGTTTTCATGATCTCCATTTCAGTTTTCAGAACCTCAATATCATGCATTTGTTTGGTAATTTGAAGTTGTTTTTCATGTTGTTTCAAAGCCCTTTCATAATGTTCAACTTTTGCATGTTCAAACTCTTCTTTTTTGATCCAATAATCTTTCAAGAACTCTGAAGTGTTAACTGAAGATATAGAATTTGGTTCACCGCATGCCTTACGCTTAAGTAGTTCCTTTGCCGCTTTCCTTTCGATTGGCCTTGCTTCATTAGCTGTAGGTGAATAATCATCTGTAGGATTTGAAGTGCCATCCGGAGTTTGTTCTTCAGTTGTCCTCTGCTTCTTATTTGGTATGGTGGCTTGCCACTTTGGATCATCTTTTAATATCTCCCAACAATGATGGTATTGGAATGGTTTGCCAACTTCGCTAGCATACAATTCTTGAGCTTCAGTCAACTAAAATAGAAAGACAACAAAAAATTACAACTATGCAAAAAGAACAATTCAATCCAATTATCCATTTAAATGAAATTACCCTTCCTTTTTCTGTTTGACCGCTTTGGTTTAGTCTTTCAATCTTACTAATACAGCGCACAAATTTTGCACATTTCTCGTTGATATCCATCCAACGACTTTTTATAGAATTTTGAGTACGTGGAATTGAAGTTTCTCCATTATTTTCAGTATTCTTGCATATTCTCCCCTAAAAAGTGCTTGACTGTTGATTGTTTCCAGTGACAACATCCTTGGTGGTATTCAGGTAAGCTGCAACAAGAAAAATGTCTTCTTCACGAGTGAAATTTCTTGTTCTTGAGCCTTTGAGCCTCTCTTGTCACTAATAAACTTTTCAACACTAGGAGTATTCGTAAGAGTAACATCAGCAGTATCCTCATGTTCAGTAACATTCATGGTAGCATCATCACTCATTAATAAGCTTTGAAAAGAGCCATCATAAAATCCTTGATCATCCATCTGCATAATGTAAAGAAAACAAATAATTATAGCATATAAACAAAGTGACAAGTGAATACTTGACAAGTGACAATCAACTTCCCTAATTGGCAAGACACAATTTTGAATCGAACAATACAACATATTGATAAAAATTGTCAAGGATAAAGAATTAAATTATGAGCCCTGGTTGGGAAGCAATGTTCCTTTGTTGGATGAGCCCATTTGCTAAGAGTCTCATTGGTAGTTAAGTAAGGTATGTGCAACTATGAGCTATGAGTTGTTAATTGATATGGAGACAAGGATGATATCCACATTTTGTTACTGATCTGTGTAACCCGCACCCACAACTCACCCATTGAAGCTATGCCCATTCCCTTCCCCTCGAAAGCAACCCAAATATGTAGGTGCTTTCTTGATTCCTAGCATTAATAGTTTAATGGTTCATATAACAATCTAAACCCAGAAATACCAGCGAAAATAATGGATTCATATATATATATATATGTATGTAATTGATGTCTAGCAAAAATAATGGATTCATCAACGACGAAAACAATCAAGGAACTCAAGAAAAGTAAATCAAGATGACATAATTGAAGCAAAGGGTAAAAGAAAGAGAGATTACAGAGAATGCGGACCGCAAATGGCCGTTGACTTTGCTAGAGAAAGAATCGACGTCGCGCTCACAAGAGGAAATGACAGTTAGGTTTTGTCACGCTTTTATCCATCTGGATGTAATCGAAGGGCTTGAGTTGTATATTTACATCTCCATGGGCTGGGCTGGAGATGTATTTTACAACCCAAGATACATCTTGGGTTGGAATGGTATATTTGAAGAAATGAGTGTGTATAATGGAAGTTGGGCCATTTACACACTTGTATACATCTCCCATTAGAGATGCTCTAATAGAATAAATGACAACATTCAAGAGTTTGCAACCAATCTGTTCGAGCGATGAATAATTTACTATGGGAAGATACTATCAGAGTTAGTATGTCTAGACATGTTATAAGGGTTGATGATCAATAGGTGTGTTGTTTTGGATATTTCCCCTCCTTGTTATTAAAAAAAATGCAATTTGTTACCAGAGACCTACACCTTATTCGATAGCATATAAGCCAGCATATCTAAAACCATTCTCGCAACATATAAGCTCTAAAAAAATGCAACATATTTGACCGTGCCGCTTTGCATTACCAGCAATTTGTCTAAACAATTACACTGTGTTTTTCTTACTCGTCAAAATAGAGTACGTTGTACTTTTTACGAGTACGGTGAGGTGAGGTGTGGTGCAATAACAGCATCTAAGCTAGCCCCCCCACACCACTTATAGTTTCGAAACTATAACAACATCCAAGCTAGCCCACCACACCACACCACTTTATTCCAAGTTGATTAATGAATATGGGGATCCTGACACGCAAGAACCACCAACCATAAAAGCTGTCTGATTAGTTGTGGGGCAGGGTCACAGGGCTTGTTGAGGCTTTTGTATGATATAAAATGTCAAATGGGTATGAATGTGGATTATTAATGTCTCCCTTCAGAGTTGGTTCCCTTGATGCTTGATGTTTATAGAAGGAAAATGTCTCTCATAGTTTCGTGTTTTAGGCTTTTAGTTGCATGTTTGGTACCCAAAAGGAAATTATCTTGGCACAGAAATCTTCCTGACCCTACATCTTTTTGGTACTAAATGATCTAAATTTTCATGAAATCGGATCCATCAACACATGTTTGGTCGGTCCTGGTTGATTTTCTCCACTTTTGTCAAATTAGGTTTTTTTTATTTTTTATTTTATAGATGGAATTGTCATTATCTTTTACTTTCAGAAATTAAATTCAAAATGATCATCTATATATGAGGATTTCACATGATGATGAGTCATGCTACGTGCAGCAGTGTCTTTCACAAATAATTAATGAATGAAAATATGGTTTGTTCTTATCAAGGATGTCTTCATTCTTGGTGTCTCCAAGTAACCAAACCCATTCTGAAATTTCGGTTATATCTGATCATATATATTGCTGGTAGGCCATACTTTGTTGGCTGACTGGGCATAATACAATGGTCCAGTTAAACAATTTTGAAGTCATGAAAAATGCAATATACACAAAATACGTCATCTTATATATTGCAACCTTAAAACTAAGTGAGACATACCCCTTTGGATATCTTAAGTTTTGTGATCCGTTTTGATTGGAGGTGGTGCAAGAGAGTTATTTGTTGTTACGAGTGAGATTTTGGGTAGTTCTTGATATATAAAGTTTTTTAATTGAAATTTAGTGTAACATTCATTCATATTAGTGAAACTTTTGTTATTTTCATCTGCGAGTAGTAGACAATTTGTTGAACCTCGTTAACTTGTTGTCTACTCTGTAATTGTCATTATTCTCTATTTTATTTCCACAATATTTGTTACGTCAAATGAAGCCGACAATAAATTCACAACAACGATAAACTCGTAAGCCCATCCATAAATATGTACAGAGCGATGCTATCATAAACTCAAATTGAAATGAAACCAACGTTTGCTAAAAATACACTGTGGAGTCCACCAGGGAGAGAGAAAACACAGTAAAGTTTTGATTAATTTTTGAAAAATGACATTATAGAAATCGTTTGGCGGCTACAAATTCTAAATGAAGGAAAACATGTTGGAAATATTAGTTAATAATGAATTGTTTCCAAAGATGTTATGAATACATGCAAGATATATTGATATCAATAAATTATAAAATATAGATCTACCAATATAAGTTACCAAACAATGAGTTGAGGAGAGAGCAAGGTACGCTAGTATGCGAATCTCTTTAAGGTAATAATGTCTCAGCCACAGGTGTTTACTTTTCCAGGCAAGAACTCCCAAGATACAATGCTCGCTTCTAACGATAGATGACACAGTTATACCGGCAGGATCGATCGAACCAATAGTGAAAGCACTCTCAAAAAGAATAATTTCGGGAAGAAGGAAATGGAGAAGTATTTGGGCAGATTAAGCTTTGGAAAAATTGTGTGTTTTTCCTCATACCATTGGGCTACTATTTATAGTAGAACCCAAGGAAAACCGACCCTAAAAACTACGGATACCGAAATGACTTACAGCAATAAATCGAATTTAAAACTGTAATGGAATTTTAAATTAATACTGTAACAGTTAATTTGAATTTGAATTAGCCTCATGTCCACATTCAACGAATCTAGGTAGTGGGTTAGAGCAAAATATTAAGTCCAAATGAGCTACGTAGCCCTAGCCCGGCTCGGCTCCGTATGTGTGTCTTAGTGAGCCCAAGCCCATGATGTAGTGTCTTTTTCCCTCACAAAAGCTTGGGTCCCCTTAAGCCCAAGTCTTACATCCAACATTTGGGTTTATAAACCCAAGTCACACGACACAATTCTTCAATATGGAATTCTCACATTTATCTTATTTTGCACTTAATATATCATGTCTAACATGATCACTTTAAAGTCAGTTTTCATTCAATCAAAAAATGGTTTTGAAAAACTTTCAATTTTAATATCTAGTCTTCATATTGAAAATTAGAACCCATTAAATTACATTCAACTAATACTTAATTAGTTGTAATTAATTATTCGTCAAATAGTGGTTGACTACAATTTTTTTCAACAAAACACATAAAACTCGGAAGTTCGAAAATGTTCAAAACACTAAAAAATAGAATTGGGTTAGTGCCATAATCAATATAGCCTTCATGTCCACGTCGAATCGAATCTCTTCATGAAGTTTCATGCGATTCCGAGCAAATGATTTTTTTGATCCCACTAGCCGTTTTCATGCAATTAAGTCGTCACACTTGCCACTAGTTGTACCTCACAAAGTCTAGAGATTAAATTGGAATCTAATCAGAGTGTTAGGTTTGGAATTGATTCTTTATGAGAAGAAAATTTATTTTATATAAAATGTAGTATCATAATTGCTGTATGCTAACGACACATGCAAAGATATTTATTAATAAACACTATGAGATCATGTTGATTTGCATACAAAACGACGAGAAATTATTCAATGGTCCGAATGTATATGATATATGACACACTCAATGGTGTGATTTATATCAATATGTGTTTTTTTTTACTTTTTGATTGATATTATTTCCATGTGGATACTATTTATACTCTTGGGTGTGTCATATGGAAATGCACTCCAATCACTAAATAATTACTCCAAAACCACACGGGGTAGGGGACCAATGTGAACTCTTTTCAACAATAATCTGGATTGGATGATTGGATCCGTAAAAAGAAAAAGAGATATCCTCATTGTCTGATTGTTTTTGCCTTCACTTAGGATTATGGAGTTTTCCTATCATGAAACAACATCCATGGAGGTAGTGCATGTGCATAAACGTGTGAAATTGGATTTTAAAAAAAAAACATACACGTAGTATGCCTAGCTAGGTAATTAGGGGTTAACCACATCTCTAATGATGGATGTCATGTCCTACAAATTACATACGGTAATACTAATACCCAGAATAATCAAGAAACAAAAAAAAAATTATAAAGATCGATAGATAATTAAATCAACAAGAGATAGGGGGTGGAGGACCCACTCTCCAATTTGATCACATGATTTGATCTTAGAAAACGAGTAGCCAACCCAAACCTTGTAACTATCTCTGTGTTTCTATGACTTCTGTAATACCTTTTTATGCACGAGCATTTCAGATCATCTAGTTCTGAAAAGAGTTTTTAACTCATTTTCTCTCCTTTTTCTTTGCAGCCAAACTGATCATCAGAAGAGAAGAAAGAACAAGCAATGAAGGTAATTAATCAAAGCATTATTCGTTTTGGTTTATTCTTTTTGTGACTGATTTCTTGATCCATTTGGTGCAGTTACTAGGCTGGATGCACCGGAAGTTCAGGCAGAATGGTTGTGAGGCAATCAAGGACCTTGCCATTGGTAATTAAGACTAGTTAAAATGTCCGAATCAATCAAGACTTGTACTTAATTAGTGCAAAAAACTTATGCTTTATTTTTGTTTTAGGGAACTCATGCACTTGTCTGGTTGGGCAGCCATCACTGGACGACCAGAAGCCAGACTTCTATAGCACCAAATCATCCAAGCTCAACCAGAAAGGCCAACTTCGAAACTCTTTCGCTAGTTTTGAAGCAGCAGTAGCCGCAGAAGAAGAAGAATACTATGAAGAAGAACCATCGGACGCGATAACGGAACTCTTTCATGGCTTTCTTGCCATTGGAACGCTGGGTTCAGACCCTATCAACACAGACCCTTCCACACCAACCTTCTCATTCTCTGTTGAGAACATAACTGAGAAGGAAACTGAAGCAACGGAGAATGAATTGAAGCTCATCAACGATGAACTCGAGAAGGTTCTTGTAGCTGAAGGTGGTTCCAACATTTCATCAGGGAGAACTAGTCATGTCAGCAATGGAAGGAGTAGCCATGGAAGTACTATTACTCTCAGTGGAAAAATCATCGAAGCTCAGGACACTAATGAAAGCAATGTCTGTCCTCTCCAGGGGTATCTGTTTGGCTCCGCTTTTGAGCTTTCGGAGACGACAAGGACTTCGGTGGCAAAGAAGGAGAACAGGACTTCACTTGGTGAGCTTTTCCAGAGGACTAAGATTGCAGAGGAGAATTTTGGAGGAGCTAAACTGGACAAGGAAGACAAGAGGTGTGACAAGGAAGCAGGAGCAACAGCTGATAAATTTGCAGTGAATCTGATGAAGAAGATACTCAAGAAGAAAATGCTTCATGCTTCTTCAAGGAACAGCTCTACTACTTCCACTGTTGATTCTGCTTCAGCAGAAACTAAACTCAACAAGGTTTGTCTACAGTTTACTACATGCAATTCAGATGATCATGGGATGGCTAGGCCTATGAATAGACAAGAGGGACTTGAAATAAAATTTGAAAAGCCCAGCTTGGCTAAAAGCCAGTAATTTATACCCAATAACATTTTTGGGCCTAGCAACTCAAAATCCTGTCTCAATTGAAGTTCTCGTGAACCTCTTATTTGACCTTCACTTGTTCAATCATGTCTGATATTTGTACAGATACTCCAAATGTTCCACAGGAAAGTTCACCCTGCGAACTCAACTACAAAGAATCAACATGGAAAACCATCTAAAAATGATACCAACAAGAATGGTGGTCAGAATAATGGTGGCTATCATCAGGTGCTCCTAAATGAAGAAGGAATCACTGCAATGAAACCTCAGAGAGCACTTTCAAAGGGAAGCATGAGGCGCTACAAGAGCCAATCTAACCCTCCCCAGTTTTCTCTAAGCGACTCAAGCGGGAACAGGGAGTGCTGGATCAAAACAGATGCAGACTGTAAGTATCCATTACTAGTGCATTGATTTCACATTCTCAGGACTCCACTTTACTTTTGTGTGTCTGCGCTTACCAAGACTGTAACCAATGCACCTGCCCACACAGACTCAAATGCATGTGTTTCTCTATAAGAACTTGAGTATTTATCACAATAGGCTTCAGGATAAGTTCTCAAGAAGTATTATGACCTTTAAACTGCTTTGTTGATATATGATTCGCTCAGCACTAATTTGCACTTCTCTTGTGACAAACTGGAAGTACCAAAAGGAGACTATTCTGATTCAGTTGCATGATTTTGCATTTTAGATCTTGTGTTGGAGCTCTGAAGAGAAGCAGCAGCAATCAAGCCAATGTCTTTTAAATGGTAAAGTCTAGTAACTATGTCGTATCACTCTACTTGGAAGAATATATTAATTGGTGTAATGGTGTGTGATTGTATTGTGCTATAAATTAATAGTTTGAGGTGTCAACTAAGAGTAAATAAAAAGGGGTTAGTCCTGGCCATCTGGGAATCTACCTAGCTAATTAAGAGAAATCAGTTTGGAATATTATGCTTCTTTTCTTCCTGTATTAAACATATTTTCATTCCAATCAACATCAACTCTTGAAACTCTTGACATCATGGGTTTTGCAAGAATTCTTTTTAGTTGTACATTCTCCCAATCAAAGATAACATTCCCTTCCCCCGTGCACATAAACCGGCACCAGCTACAATTCCTTCAAAGTACTAAAAAAATAGCAGTTTGCATTGCATCCGCTGCACATTAAACCATCCATTCTATACACCATCCACATAAATTGAAGGATTTTACGTGAAATGGTAAGATCATGATTTTATTCAGGGTACAACCGAATATACGCATGTCAGAGAACACATATGCAACTTTAAGTTCCTGGTGAAAGGATTATTAACCAAGGAAATCTATAGTGGTCTAATTGAATGGCAGACAATATGGTAATTTCTTTCAAGGCTAAAAACTTACCTTCTGCACAGATTCTCTCAAGTCCCGCAGGCAGTCCTCAATGACTGGTACATGTTGAAGATTAACACGGATCGATATGAATGCTGGTTCAAAAGGAGTTCATGAAAAGAGGAGAACAATCAGCCATTGATTTATAAATAAACAAAAATGTATAAATCACTACAAAACAACGAGAATTCTTCCAAACAAATTTAAAATACATCAAACTGAAAACTGAAATGAAATTACTTGATGGTGGTGAATAGAATGAGGAATGGGGCAAGAACAAGAGCTAGAGGCTCGTATTGTGATTGGAAGGCATTTTTCCATAAGCTCTGAATTCAATCAACGATTTACTCCAAAGAAGTGGACTCCATTGCTTTCTTCTCCGCTTCATTTTTTCTCCTCTTCTTCACATAAACATGTACGATGATCGGTCTTATTGCCCGTTTTCAGTAGTTATCGACTTATCGCGTACAAGATACGGCGCCGTTTTTTCGTCCTTCGCACTAAAATTGCATCAAAGAAATAAATGGATCGTTTGAGAGTGGACATGGGCCTTTTCTTATTGGGCCGATACTGATTGGAGAATGGGAAGGATTTAGCTTCTTGTTGTATTTGGGCCAGAACAAAAAAGTCCAAAGAAGAGGACAATTCCAAATATAGACCGTTTTTTTCTTTTTCGTGTTTGTTATGAGACACTGAATTAGCAAATACAATCCTGCTTGAAAATAGTGATGCTGAAAATTTTAGAGTGCAGGAAGAGTGATAAGAAAAATAATATGTAAAAAGTGAAATAATTATAATAAAATATGTGGATTGAAGTGGAAAAAATTGTATTAGAAGATGTGTACCTTTTTTTTAGTCAGGGAATTGGGGATGGGGAGGGATATGTGTTCACTTGATATGCATAAGTGATGAGAAAGATAGTATATTATAGTAGTGTTGCTATCTTTCATGGCTCTATTATTAATTACGACTAATTGTACACCAATAATTCGGATTGGTATCATTTTGTTTGACTTCAGTGCCCATAATAATTTTTAAAAATAATTATCTGCAAATTTTCGTCATCTTTGTAGACTTGGGTTATAATGTCGAACGCATAGAGGAGGATAATACTTTAGTTGAAGAAAAATGTGCTGCTAATGCCTAGCCCTAGCTAGAAAATGGCCATGGAACTAATATATGAGACTTATATGGTCAAAGACTTGCCCTTACTTAGTGGCAAATATTCGAGTTCGGGTTGGACAATGTATTGTGTTCATGAGATATTTGCATGTTCGGATTCAAATTAGTTTGGACTTTAGAACGTATTTAATTATATCAAACAATAATTTAATTTGTGTTATGGTTTCACCTAAATTTCAGACATATAATTTATGTTTAAACTTGATTTAATCCAAATAAGACAACTTACATATTGACCAGAATTTTGCCACCCCTACCCATCTGTACGTTTTGACTCATGTTCAGTGTTTAACAAAAACATACTTGTGATGCAGCCTGCAGGTGTGTATGGTTATTCCGTCTCTCATACCAACTTCTTTGTTGTCTGTAAAATTTGACTGGATATTATGGTCACAAAATCTCTATATTATTATTATAAATCAATTAATTAATTTGCCATCAGCGACTGCATATATTCTTACAATGGCTTAACTATATTAATAAATAATTAAGTGACAAGTTTTTTGGTCTTGTACGTGAGACAAATTTTCTTTTCAGGTGGAGGAGGCGGCGGCTGGGTGACTGGCTAATTCAAAATTTCAAACAAAATGCCATCATGGGTTGGTGACTTTAATTTACCAACATTAATTAATATTGTTGCGTGAATTTGAAGAATAACATTCAAAAGGGTAGGCGGGGCCTGCTGTAATTGTTTTACAGCAGGCCCAGCTGTAAGGGCATTTTGGTCCAGGAAAAAAATATTTTTTAAAAATTATATATATGTTCTGATCGGGATTACGAGTTCAACGGTATATTGTTTGTGTCAAATAAAAATTAAATGGACAATGAAAATTGAGATAGAATGTTTCGAGTTATATTTTACGGTTCATAATTATCGTAACTTTTTAACGATCCATTTGATTTTGTTTCCCATAAATAATATACCGTTGGACTCGTAATCCCGATTATAATACATATATAATTAAATTTATTTAATTTATGTGAAAAAATAGATGAGTCCATAAAAAAAAGTATTTAGAATCAATATTCAAGAGTGATCAATCAATGCTTGACTTCTATTTTTAAAGAGTGATCAATCAATGCTTGACTTCTATTTTTAAATTTTGATGATATATACAATTGCGATTAATTATTTAACAAAGCCTCAAT
This sequence comes from Euonymus europaeus, assembly GCA_963580455.1. Lineage (NCBI taxonomy): Eukaryota > Viridiplantae > Streptophyta > Magnoliopsida > Celastrales > Celastraceae > Euonymus > Euonymus europaeus. Next base: position 5,275,694 of record OY756964.1, read on the forward strand.
AACTTTTTTGTAATTAGCAAGTGCTCGATAGAAAATCAGATGCCTTGCAAAAAGATTTGAGGTGCTCGACACTCGCGCCAAGAAGAGAACAGGGAGACCATGTCATCACGTGCCATTCAAGTAGTGTAGATATCCGAGACAAAAACGCACGAGTAACTAAATGGGCTGAAACTCGTCGGGGAAATGCCTCAATTCCATGAAATTTAGGTTCGAATCTCATTTTATATAAATTTTTGAGTAAGATTTATTATTTTTATTATGTTGAAAGGTGTAAAAGGGAGGATTGTCTCTCTATGTGTAGCCTGTCGGTTTAAGATTCTTAAATTTATTTAGTAAAAAATATGTCTGAAAGAGTATAAGTTGAAATGCAAGCGAATATTTCTGTTAGATATTTCTCTATTTAAGGAAAAAAAGGCATCAAGTACAGGACACGAAGACAAAATAAATTATGATCGAGGGACCCACCCTAGCTCGCCAAGGTAGCCGCCTTTCATTGTCATAAAAATTCTAATTAAATCCATCCCCTTCCTGTTTCGTCATTCAAGATCAGTAATGGATAACTTTCCTCCTCTCTCATTATCTTCATTATCTCCAGCTTCTTGTTTGTCAATAGACATGTCTAGTGGTGGCACTACTACTTCTTCTCATGGGTTAGTCTCAGAAATGGAGATTGTGAACAATATTAATATCAGTATTGGGTCTCCAGATCTTCCAAAAAGCAGCTTAGGTGGGTCTGAAGTTGAAAATGAACTAGTAGTGAGGGGCTCAGGAGGGAGTAATATGAAGAAGAGGGGAGCAGAGAAGAAGGTGAAGAAACCAAGATATGCTTTTCAAACAAGAAGCCAAGTTGATATACTTGATGATGGCTATAGATGGAGAAAGTATGGCCAGAAAGCTGTCAAGAACAACAAATTCCCCAGGTATATATATATATATATATATGTATAGTTCATGAAGATCATTATAGAGAGATCAAAGGGTTTTTGAATGTGCGTGCGTGTGTTTGTTTTTGTTAATTAAATTACTAATATACACAACAATATACTCCATCTATTCATGTCAATTACAAATGCAAGAGTAATGGAAATTACAAAAACAGGACAAAGATTGTTTGCATCTGATTGTCATTGGAATCAACAGTTATCATATATGTATATATATCCATGAATTCGTGATTCATCAAGATATTGTTTATCATGTATTGCATCAAAATCAAAAGCTCTCTGATTACCAAAATCGCATTATATATTCGAACAAACTGCATACTCCATATAATTAAATTATTCTTTGTGAGCATTTATATATAAGTAACTAATTAACATGATTTTATATGTTATATATATATATATATATTACTGTGTCTGTGGGTATTTGCAGAAACTACTATCGGTGTACTCACCAAGGATGCAATGTGAAGAAGCAAGTACAAAGACTAACAAAAGATGAAGGACTTGTGGTGACAACATATGAAGGAATGCATTCACATCCCATTGAAAAGTCCAGTCCTGATAACTTTGAGCGTATCTTGGCTCAGATGCAAATCTACACTTCTTCCTAATTAAATATATAATTGCTATCTGCAGCCCTAGCTAGCCAGTTGGAATTCCATTTACTACATTAAATATTTAAATCCTCTCTTTGATCTGTACGTTTATCTCTTTATGGATATATCTATATCGATATACAGTGGTGTACGTAGTTAATACATGTGAATATTGGTAATATGTATATATATATATACAGCTTCAAGAATATCAGTACTGCTCCTGCGCCAGCCATTACTAATTATTTTATATATTCGGTTTGGGGTCGAGAAACCGAAACCCGTCTGTCAGTTCCTTGCCCTGGGAGTCACTGACAGATGTAAGTCGCAGGATGTGCAGCCTTTACGGTAGGGACCATCTGCCGCTGCCGCTTCAGAAATGGTCGAATGCATCTACGAGGGTTCGAACTCACAACCTCCACTTCCCCCGTTAAGGGTTTTGACAAGGTGGATATCGCTCAGCCATATGCCCTGGGGCTAATTATTTTATATATTGATTGCACAACTAGTGGAGAGTGTAGGCCACCTTGTTTGTGTGGCAATTGTCACTGCTTATCGGATTGATTCCCTGCAATATGCAGGTGTCTTTACGTACAACCTTATCCATCCATCTTATTCAATCACTTGCATATTGAGAACAAATGTATTTCAATGGTGAGTTTTCACCTCTCTCTGTTTTTTTTTCTTTCCCGGAAAGAGAGATTCAATATGGGGACGGACAACAAGCATTGTCGGTCCGCAAAGCTGATTGGAGACATTATCGAATGATCCTGGCATACCATGTGTCGTATGCTAACGTAGTGTATTTTGTGAATTCATAAGGAGCTGATGAGAATGCACGAGTAGTGATCGAGAAGGAAGATAAATATTTTGTAATTCAAAATTAAAAAATGTTTCAACCACATGTAAATTAGCATTATACCAGGACTACAGGATAAATAATTGCTCGTCAAATATTGCTTACAATGCCACGACAAGGGCATCCCTGAGATAGTGCGAGATGGGCAGTCGTTTAGAACCCCTAATTAATTTTCATGTTCCTATATTTTTGAAAAAAAAATTCATATCATTATAGTAACACAAAACTCATTTACAACTAGCTCATTGAGAAAAATTAGTTCAATAACTCATTTGAACTTAAAAATAAACAAAGTTCTCTCTATTTTTTAAGACGGGTCATTTTTTAAAGCTATGTTTGACATGAAGGTTAGGAGGGTTGAAATAGTTTATGTGAGTGAGCACCTCTCAATCCTTTATTTTGAAGGGTTAGAAAAATTTTTATTAGGAGGAATTCGCGAACCCCTTCAAACATCTTAAAATATTTATGTTAAATCGGAGGAATTCACTTATTCACGAACTCCTAACTCCTCTCCCAATAAAAGGCCTAAAGTTCATTCCAACCCGTCAAAGACTCTCGATAACTGTATGACGAGATAAGAGCCCAACATCACGCTTTTCATTGTTGCATCACGATTGAAGCATACTGTTGTTGGTTCGTAATGGACTTGGGCCTTTATTCTAGATCGACTCTTTCCATGTTTGGGCCTTTACATGGACTGCTTTCTTTTTATTCTTTTATCTAAAATTATAGGTAGATTTATTTTAGGAGATTTATTATGAATAAAGTCATTCATTTAAATTTATTTGTAACCAAGTCTAGTTATTTGATTTTTTTATAATTAATTTTATTTATATTTTCTAAATTCATGCCAAAATTGGAGACTTTTCAGAAAAATAAATATTAAATGAAGAAAATTTAATTTAGAAAATATATTAAATTTTCTAATTTAATTAATTATTGTATTGTCTTAATCAATATGTTGAGCATACACGAGCCCGTTAGGGTTTAGTGAATTAGTTATTCTTAGAGTCTAACACTCGTTGTTTAGGTTACAATATGAAAATTTAATACACGAGTCCGTTAGCGTTTATCGAATTCGTTCCCCTTAAAGTTTACCACTTGTTATTTAGGTTACAACATGAAAATACAATATACGAGCCCATTAGGGTTTAGCGAATCTGTTTCTCTTAGGGTTTAATACTTGTTGTTTAGGTTATAACATGAAAATACGATACACGAGCCATTTAGGGTTTAACGAATCCGTTCCTCTTATGGTTTAATACTTACTATTGAGGTTAACATAGTGAAAAAATTTACATAGCATATATACTAATTAAATTATTTTTAAAAAATAATATAATTAAAAAATACATTAAAAAATATCGATAATGAGTTTTGTTTGAGAGAGTTTTACGTGCCGAGTTTGAATATGTAATTTTTTTTAAAAAAATTTACCATGTATTTTAAGAAAAAAATGCTTTAAAAATTAGTTTATAAAAAAAATACAAAAATTGCAGTGAATTAGACTCTCTTCTAAATAAATTTTATGAATGAATTTAAACCTTCTAAATAAATTTAAATTATAATAAATTTATAAATATAGACCCATTTATATTTTTTTTTTATTACATCCAGTTCAGTTCAGCTATGCCTGTCGCATTGTTAGGCTATTTGGGTAGGCCTAGTTGGGAAATCAGATCCTCCATAAAAGTTTGGCCCATAAAGCATTGAAAGGACATGATCGTAATTCCGTCAGAAAGTAGTCAAGTAGAAATTGTGGAATATTCGTTAAAGCGAGGGCGTTTTCGTTATTTGATCACAAATCGGAGGTCTTTTACCCGAGAGTTCCTCAAATAGGGTTGCTACTGCTTTGGCCGGAGGACCCCAACTAGAGCCAGCGATCGAGCCAAACACTTTCCTTGCTCCCCAATCTTTACTCCTATGACCTATCGCTTCAAGGACTTCGCGTGGTCTCTCTCATGCTTTCTACGGTTTGATGTGAATTCTAGTCTCCAGTAAATTATAGTACGTAACGTATAGTTCACTGGCGATGGCGCTTCCTCTCGGGAAGTTAACACTTCTCGTCGGTGCAGGTACGTACAATTCATCCTTCAATCTTCATGACCTGCCTGAATTTAGGTCCTTTTTGTGTCCACCAACTGTGGGTATTTTCATGTTTAGTGGATGGGTCTCAGAAGCGGATTTGAACTTTGTCTCGTTTGGGGGTTTTTTCTTAAACCCTAGATTTGATTTCAACTAGTGACATCCACTCTTAGAATTAGTTTATTATTGGACGATAATTTGGTTGCGTCAGAGGATAAACAATTAGATGATTTTTTCGGGTTTGCCAGACTTTGTGATGCTGTTGGTGGTTTGCCTACTTGAAGTTAATGGGTTCTTAGGCCTGGAATGTAACATCACCACAGTTTTAAAACCTTATTGTTGTAATTGATAACTGTTAATCTCTCAATACAGTATGAAGTGAGTGAATTGGGTTTCTTCATTCTTGTGCTGGCAGAATGCACATTGCTCACTAAAAAAAGTTGTGAAGCAAGCAAAAATAAATTTGTGGATATACTGGTTTGTAGATGGAAAAATGGTGGTAACTTGTATGGTAGTAGAGTTGCCACTGAATAATCTCTTGAGTAATATTTCCATTCAACCTACTCAAGAAGACTCTGGTTTTGGGCAAGACTTGTTTTACCTTTATTTTTTTATTTTTTTTATTTTCTAGCTTCATTAAGTGCCAGAAAGAAGGATGTGAAAAGGACACATGAGGAGTGAAAATGAAAGAACTAGTTACTGTCTGTGGCCTAAAGGTTTAAATGGGAATTGGAGCAAAATAAGCTATTTTGGAAAATAAATGTAACTAATAAAGAAAAGTTATTTTTGTTGTGTCCTGTTGTTTTTCTTTAGTCATGGTGTTTTGGGTTGCCAAAACTAAACTTTTGGAATAAAGGCTCGGGCGATGATGATACTATTTTGTGTTGCCAATGAAGAATTATTCTCTTTCTTATTTTCTGCTTCAAATGTTTCGTAACTGTAATTTCATTAATATGTCTAAGCTTAAGGAATATCTTACTGACAGGATTAGTTATTTTATGACATTTAGGTATTGTTGGTTCCATTCTTGCAAAAGAGGGTCGAATGTCAAGTGCTTCTGATTTTGTATCTGGCACGGTGAAGGTATTTATCTGACTAGGAACTATACATAAACTGGCTACCTATATTATTATGTGAATCTAAAATTGTCTTGTTCTCCCTATTACTGATAACTTTATTAACCGCTGAGTTTCTGGTTCTCTTCCTTACTTTGTCTCACAAGGGTGTCAAGAAAAATCTTTGTTTAATTTTGTCACTTAATCTTCCTATCCTAATCGTTTTATGCTCTTTTGACTAGAAGGATGAAGGATCTGGCTAATGAGATGCACCGAGTTTTCAAAGTCTTATGTCAACGATGTTCTATCATTTTTTTTTTATCAATTTTGTATTGCCTTGAAATGGTTGCTGCAGTTTCTGGTATCCGGTTCAACTCATTTTCTGAAATGAGATTGCGATGTTGGGACTTGGGGTTGGAAACGAGCAATTAATGGTTGAGCTAATGCTTGTATATGTTTGTTTCTTTGTTTCCAGGTCTCCACTGGCAAAGGACCTTAAAAATCTCATTGTTTTTCTTTTTAATTTTTTTTTGATAGTTTTTCAAAATGGTTGATATGCTACTGTGTTCCATACTTGCCCTGTGAGGATAAGCAAAAGTTTTTCTAATGCTAGCTTTTGGCCCTTTGTATTCAATTTTTCCTCCATGATAGTTGGTTTGTCATCATTACCACTTGCTGATGCTTCATAATTAATTTTCGTTTATTACAGATTTTTTATAGGCAACTTAGACGAGATGATTCAACTTCAACTCCTTCGGTTAAGAACCCACACACCAATGCTTTGTTGGAACAGGTTTGCTTTTAGATTTCCTTTTTCACTACTTGTTATCTGGTTTTTCTAGCATATTCTGTCCTGCCTTTTAGCAGGAGAGTAACTTGGCTTTGTTGTATGCTTTTCATAAAAAATAGTCTTCCAAGACAAACACAACTATTGTTTTTTGGTGTTTGCCCATGCATGAAATAGTTTTATATTTTATTTGGATGTGTCATGATGAGAATTCTTTGAAGTTGAATGTCATTTGAGAGTGGAGGTTGGTGGCAAATTAAACATTAGTGATGGTTTAGCTTGCTTCCCTTTCCAATTCAGATGAAACATTATTAGATATTTACACAGTAGTGCAGAACTTTTCACCAGAACCAGTGTTTTCAAATGCGAAAACGGGAGGCGAGAGGCGTAAGCCTTGATGCGCGGTGCGTAAGTTTTTCAAGTATAAATATTTTAAACACAAAAATAATAATATAACTTAAATAAGCATAGTAGTCAACAAAGTCATAATTAATACAAACATCCACATAATTAGAAGTTCAAAACAAACAAAGTTCATCAAATATCACATCATTAACATTTAAAAGAATTCATTTTCATCCATCTCATCATCATTCTCTTCTTCCTCCATCATAACCAATTCATCAAGAGTAGGCCCTTTCATGTTTGTGACTTTGTGTAGGCCCTTTCAAGAGGTTGCAATCTTGATGATTTTGCTTTGCCTCTATCATCTCCATTTCCACCTTAAATATTAACAAAAAATATAATTAAATTGTATAGAAAGTGTGTTTAAATTGTATATTGCTTCCAAAATTTCCCCTAGCATGGTCATACATATCCAACCGGATATCCGCTGTCAAACGATCTTCATATGACAACATCGTATCCATGCATTCAAATAGTCCTTGTCTCACTTCCTCAACATTAGAAAAATGCTCATCATATCGTAAAGACGGATTAAGGTAATATCCAGCAACATGCAAATGCTTATGAAGTTATGGAGTCCATCTTGCATCAATTGTCTTCCATATTGGACCATATTTCCTTATGTTGTTTCCACAATTTGTTAGAATTGTCTCCTTTACTCTGTCCATCAATTCATAAATAAAACCCATGGTAGGTCTCTCTTCTGAATCAACCTCTCTCAAAACACTAACAAGTGGACCACACTCTTGATACAATACCCAACATTACCTTAGAATTGCCTATCATGCAATACAATTCCACAACACTTCATGCCATCTGACTTCTTTGCCCAAGTACTAGAAGCCCACTTCTCTGAACTAAACAAAAACATTAGAGCTTGTTTTAGCTTGTACAAACTTTGCAGTGTAATAAAGGAGGTTGCAAATTGAGTCACAGCTGGATGAATGATTTCTTGGTTATTTGTATGAAATATCATCGATGCTAGCATCCAAGAATGCCCATATATGAACTTCACAATCGTCTTGGCCTTTGCAATTGTCTCATCAAACACCTTTAACTTTGAAATGTCCTCCAACATCAAATCAATGCAATGTGTAGCACAAGGAGTCCAATATAACCTTACTCTCTTCTCCATAAGTTTTTTTTTCTAGCATACACATAATTGCTAGCATTATCAGTAAGAACCTGCACAATATTATCTTCACCAACTTCCTCAACAACCTGATCAAGCAATTTGAACATCAAATCTCCACTCTTAATACAATTAGAAGCATCAAGCATCCACTGATTTCAAAAACCAAGTACCAGCTGGGCTATTCAGTAGGAAATTAATCAAGCATCTATTTTTCCCATTTGACCAACCATCTGACATTATAGAGCAACCATAGTCTTGCCATGCCCTCATATGCTCCACCTTAAGCTTGTTAATATCCTCCACCTCTTCTTTTAGCTGCCATGTCCTCATCTCATGCATAGAAGACAGCTTGAACCCGGGGCCAAAGTTAGCAACGCTCTCAAACATAGGAACCCAGTAAGGATCATTGACAACATTAAATGGCAATGCTTTGGAGAAACAAAACCTTGCAATTTTTCGGCAAACCTCCCTCCTTTGTTCCTTTTTCCATCGGCCGTTGATTGTAGCTTGCCTTGGTTATGAAGTTGTGAACTTGTCCGTAGGCCCCCGAACTCTAGGCTGTGGAACATGGGCACCACAACTAACATCTTGTGTAACACTATCACTCGCACTACCAGTCCCACTTCCAGCCATCCAGATGTCATCCATTGTCTCTCTTTGCAATTGTTTTTGGTCTTTCAATTTTTGCAGGGCAACTTGGCATTTCAACACCACATCTTCACGAGCACTTTTGCAAGACATAATTCCTGAATGAGTGCCTCCTATATGATTCTTCAAACGCGTAATAGTTCCACTGCATATGTGATCACAAAATCTGCATCTGAAATATTTCTCATTTGGAACTATCTTCGCATAATTCCAAGCAAAATCTTTTTTGGGTCTCTTTTATTAGCCATTTGTTAATCCCTTCACAAAAATAAACCACAAACACAAATACAGAATTGATTCCAACCCTACTTAATCCCTTCATAAAAAAGATTTTTACATATCTGGTTATTTTGTATTGTTTATCAGAGACGATTTTTAAGTAATCAAGTAGATTGTAAAAGAAACCTACTTAAAGTGTAAAACCAAATAGAATGTGGGTACTGGGTACCTTAGCTGGAAGAGGAAACAGAGAGATGCACGACTAGCGACCAGAAAGAGAACCAAATCTCAAGCAGAAAGAGATCAAAACTTGACTAGAGAGGCAGCTTCCAGTCGCAACTCGCAAGCAGAGAGGTGGAAACGTAGAGACGACCAGAGAGGCAGAGACCCAGTCGCGACTCGCGACCTAGAGGTATGCGGCAATGGTCGACTGCGAGAGTGCCAGTCTTCGATTTTAGTTTTTGAGTCACAAAAATTGTTAAACGATGTAGTTTCGGAACTTTTCCTCAAGAACGTCACGCCTTACTGGATTTTTACGTTTTTTGAATAAAAACGTACACTTTTGAGGAATCATATTTCACATACGCCTCTGTGCGTTTTCAGTGCAAAACGCATCAGAATGCGCCTGAAAAATGCTTTTGAAAACACTGACTAGAACTGCTTAACATAGAGAATGAAACATGAAGCAGATGAGCTTGCAAATGCAGGGGTGGAAAGAATATCAGATTCTATTGTTTGAGTTGGCTAAATACTCTTGTTTGGCTGCTTCATTTCGTTCTTTCTTTTCTTATAATTGTTAATGCTTTGTGCTCCTTTTGTCCTTTTCTTCTTCTATGTGTAACCACAGTTTTCCTCTGCTATAAGTGAGCATTGAAAACCTGTTTTCCGATAGATTTCCCAATCTGATGTTTTCAGCTTGAAAACCGATTCATTATCCTTCTTTTGTTCCTCCCATATTCCCTCTTCCTATATCAATGTGATACTGACTTTCTTGGCTATATTCTACTGAGACTGTACGTTGTACACACACTTGATATTATTGTGCTTTTATGGTTATGCTGATCTTTTCTTTGTCAAATATATGTGAATTATGCTTGGAATTGGTTTTTGTTTCCCTCTTAAGTAAGTGGAGACTATAATCTAACAATTTAGTGTTATTACAGGTTAATATCCTTCGGCAGGAGCTGCAAATGATAGCGTCTAATCAACCAATTACAATTATAACATCAAGTGGGACAGGTTTTATTCTCTTCTGGTACCCTTATGAATTTTCAGTTTCTCAATCTCTAGTAAGATTTTTCTTACCACTTCCATTTTTGACATCAGGAGCTGTTCTATGTCGAGACTAATGGCCTTTCTTAGCCTGATTTGTGATTTCTCATCAACCATGTTTTTGATTCATTAACCTTGAATGTTCATGGATCTGCTTTTATTTATGCAGGTGCAACAAGATATGGTTTAATTATTGTTGTTGTTGTTGTTGGATCTGGCTATTTTTGGTGGAAGGTACTGATATTCTTTATTATTGTTTTTTTGGGATGAACTTGGCATGTGGCAAATGTCTTATACAATCAATTTTTTGTATAAATTATGTGGTTATATTCTTAATTTTATGAGGGAAGGGGGAATTGAACCTTGCACCTTTCTCAAATATAAGGAGCTGGCCATAGGTCACAAGAGGTCCTTCTTATACAACCAATCTTATGAAATGATAGGGCTTTGTAGTCATACCAAAATTTATGAAAATGTGATTATTGATTTTCGCCACAGTTTGTTCCTGTTGCCGGTAGGGTGCTGTAGTGTTTTTCATTATTATTATTATTATTTTTTTGTTGATGAGCCTCACTGACTTAGGGATATTTAAGTGAAACATGTTGTCTGGTTGGGGATATGATGCCTCTCCTACGTTCTGTTGTCATGGCTTTGTTGACCAGTTTACTCTCAGGGTTCATTAACGTTTCATTATGCATGCCTTATATGCTGAGTGTTTGGAGCCTAAAAAGTATTCCAATTTTCACTTTCTTCCAATCTTGAACACGTAATTGAATGTATTGGCTGATATGTTGTGCTAAAAACTTGTTCTGAATGCTGTATGGTCGAATTCTGAAGTTAGATCGTCTCGTTTTGCTGTTGGACTTTGAATCCTGGATTTCTAGTAAATTCTGTCTTATTTTGGTATTCATGATTAGAAGACTCAATATTTTCAGCACATGTCAACCTATTTTTTAGAAGTGTCGACTCTAGTAAGTTTGCTTTCATCTTATTGAAATTCTTGTGGTAGACTGATGCTCTGTATTCTTCATTAAATGTTTTCAGGGGTGGAAACTTCCTGATATGATGTTTGCAACAAGGCGTGGTTTATCTGATGCTTGCACATCCATAGAAATACGGCTGAAGGACCTTTTTTCATCCATCTCGGCAAGTTTTAGATTTGCTGACTGTACTATGTCGTTTAAGTTTCTGTCAAAGCTTGTAACTTTTTAGCCTTTAGGTTAGGAGTAACTTAGAGTATTGTACGCATGATAGAATAACCATGTTTATTTAGCTTTCAAAGGACAATAGATATTAAGGTTTTCCATGTTTTAAAACTTTGGCCTCGAAATGCCCAAAATGTCTATTTGATTTTTTGGGATTTTGAAGAGAATAGGCTCAAAACACTCAAATTGCATTTTGAAAAACTACTCTAACCAATAATGTTTTTTTATTTTCCGTATTTTTTGAAACTCAACCAATTTGCCCTTTTGCCTTTTGTTCTTCTGCTTATAAATTGATATGTGCAATGTATTGTTTGCAACTACCTTCCTTGCTTATTGGAAGTGAATAATTTCTTAGACATCCCTTTCTCCTCTTACATTTTACATTTAAAACACATCAAGTTATTACAATTTATAACAATGGCTGGTGCTTTAGAGAGCCAGTTTTCTACGCTGCAACCTTTGTTATACAACTAATAAAGTTAATATTTAGGTGGTCAAATTAGCAATCTATCAAATCTGGCTTATAAATTGTTAAGTGATCCGGCTAAACCATTGGGGTGAAAGTTCCGGTGCCAGCCGACCTATGTAGACTATAGTTAATTAATATATTGTCTTACCCGATAGTTTATCTCTTACTTTAGCATCTTGCCTGTGCTGTATCATCTTGTTTATGAATGTTACATTCCTTCCTTTCTTGAATATATCGTGTAGTTATCAAAAAAATGTCCTGCTGGTGGTGATGCTTCTACCAATGATTCTGAGAGAGAACTATGTGGATGTCACCATGTGTTAATTTTTTAAGTCAACATTTGTTCTTAGAGATCCTCTGAGCATTTATGTGTATATTTGTTTTTTCTTCTTCTGATATTGAAATATAAATTAGATTGCCTGTTTTTTGTTTTGCAGGTTACAAGGCGGGAATTATCTTCAGACATTAATCGTCTGGGTGCTTCTTTGGATGAGTTTGCAGAAACCAATGCTCGCATTGAAAATGAGGTGTGCCCAATATATATATTGGCTGGTATATTACTTTTCTATGATGAAGGGGTTCAACATTATATTTATATGAAAGTGTGAATCCATTAGGTGGTTGTAGTGCGAAAAGGATCAGAAAGGATATGGAAAGATGTCAGGAGTGTTCGTGACACATTTGAAATTCTGGTGAACAATCTTCAATACTAAAGGCTTTCCCTTTTCGCAACCATGTTTATAAAATTTAATTCCAGGATCTTTAGCTGAGACTGATGTTTTTTTTTCATCTTAGGAAAGTAAAATACTCCGAATAGAAGGGAGACAGGTATTGTATTCTTACATTTTTTATATAGTGTGGTTTCAGACGATTTTTTTATAGTATTGGATGCTTATGGGTTTTAATGTTTTATCCAGGATGAAACAAACAGAGGAATAAAGAATTTGTGCATTACTGCCATGAGACTGGAAAATGGCAGACCGCCAGAGAGTATCCAGGCACGTTATTAGCCTTTTATTTTGTACTCGTGATGTAACAGTGGCGATGATTTCTGTATTCCCTATGTCTGGCTTTGACCCTTTCTCTATTGATCCTTTGTTTTGGTCGTTACAAAGTCAAACTGCATTGAATCAATTTCATCTAGATTATGATTATTGACCTTATTTCCTGTAATAATCTTGATTTGGAGCTTTATGCATGAGATTCTCTTTCCACTTGTTAATTATGTTATCTGGATTATGTAGGCTTCAACATCCAATTTTTCAAGTATTCCTCTTGAATTACCACCAGTGATGACCCCATCAATGGTAATTCTGTTCCTTGTGCTATTATTTGTTCTGGCAATGGATAAATTTTGTTGGGGTTAAGAATAATTTTCACGTGCGCCGTGCTCTGCATCAGGAACATATGCTAACAATTGTTTCTTGTGTTTATTATAAGCATGAAGCATGGTTTGTTTGTTTTGTGTTTTGTTGGGGTTAAGAATAATTTTCATGTGCGCCGTTCTCTGCATCAGGAACATATGCTAACAATTGTTTCTTGTGTTTATTATAAGCATGAAGCATGGTTTGTTTGTTTTGTGCGTGTTGGGGGGAGGGTGGGTGGTGTTTACAATGACGTCGATTATTGGTAAGTGCAAGACAATGTGTTGTATTGCAGTTTCGACCTGTAATGTTGTGTGTAGCATAGCATATGTTACTTGTTGGTCACCTGGTTGGATAGTCTAAAAAAGTGGACTTATTAAAACCTTTTTCTTGTTTAAAACAAATCTGTTAGCATCAATTAATCCTTCACTTTGACCACTTGGGGGATAGCTTGGTAGTGACCAAACCGTATGGACTCGCAGATGGTAATATCCTTGTGGCCACGCGCTGGGCTTTGCCTCAACTTACCACCGTCATCATGTGGGACTTTTTGCGTTCGCGGGTCTTACAAAAAAATCCTTTACTCCCTGTTATTGATTAAAAGTCAATTGATTTCCTATTAATTTATCGCCATTGGGGCCTATGTTTTAGAACTCATAGTGCTCTTTTTTTTTTTTTTTGCCTAAGATTTCTATGAGTTTCGCTGTTTCTCAGTTCGGCTATATGCTAGGAGTTCTGATCAAAATTGATTTTAAAAATATTTTGTACTGAATGAATTGTAATAACCGTACTTTAGTACATTGCTGTCACTAAGGGACTATTCTTCAATGAATTAAATAATGTTCTTATTGTCACTCCTCAATTTTCTGCCTTATCCAGAGTCGGCCTTCTGCATTATCACTGGAACCACCGTCTCCTGCCGTTTCTAATGGATCTTTTGAGGTTTGTTTACTTCTGAATGCACTGTTTATATGGAAATAGGGGAAATCAAGTTTTGTTGTCTTGATCACTGGCAATTCTAGTTTCACACTTTGCTTCGTTGCTCACTTTTGGTTTTAATACTGAAGAACGAGGAAAAAAAAATCCTCTTGTATTTTATTCTTTGCACATTCTTAAGAGGCATTACTCTATCCGGGCAGAATGCTTGCCCCTTCCATGGATCTATAGGTTCCGCATCCTTTTCTTTCGTACATTATCCAGTCTTATTGGTTGCTGATTGATTTCCAGGGCAATAATGGATCATCAGAAGTGTTTGATGGGTCCAGCACTCCTAGTCCTAGGGTCCTAAATGGGTTCAGTGCCATAGAAGACACAAACAATGGTTCTTCAAGTTCTGGTTTGTTTGGGTTCGGAGTTCCCGGTGTCAATGGTCCACTTCTTACCAGAGCACGCAGTGCAATTAATGCAGTGCCGCAGCAATGGCGTTTACGTAGACAGCAATCTTGAGAATCAAATTCATTGAACTTCATGATATGTAGCTGTTGTGCTATTTGGGAGATTTTAAAGGTTGTCCGAACCTGTGCCTGAGTATCAAATATAGGTGATGGTGCTGTGGAGGTACGACTGGGTACTGAATTTTGTAGATTGTGTTGTTTATTCAGTCGGGGGTACAAAGACGGACAGTAGGGGCCAGGAGGAGAAGGTAAATAAAGAATTTTCATTTTTTGATCCAGTAAAGTTTATGTTTTTGGTATTATGGCCAGAACATAAAGGTTGAGGACTGTCTTTATTACTAATGGACAGTGACTATTTTGTTTTACTTCAAATTTTACATTTATGAGAGCAGGATTAGCAAGCTTGGAATAAGAGATCTGAAAATTATGGATTGGAATTATTGTCTATTTTTGATGCATTCAAGCCCAGAAAAGTATAGCTATTCTATCTTACATTCGTATGTAGAGCTTGATTTAAGGAGTGTAAATTTCATTTTTTATACTTCTGTCTACCTTTATTTGAAGATGTACAAAAGCAATTTTCGGCTCGGAAATCATCCATTCAAATTGGGAAAATGTTATATGGCTCAGGAGAAAACAGGAGTTAATTTCATTATAACATTATATTTTATTATAAATTTATAATGATAAATGATATTCAATTGTAATATTCTATTTTTGATTATAAATTTACAAAGAAATATTAATATTTAATATTAATATCATATTCTATTGTAAAAATTGAGATATTGGGATGGGATAATATGGATGTATTTAATTGAAACAAATTAGTTGAAGTGATATAATTGGAACTTTTTTAAACTAAATTTGAATTCGCTGTAATAAAGTGAGGTCTATATGTGAACCATACAACAATTATATTTGCTTGTTTTGTGTCAATTTCAAGCTTCCCCAGTAGGATTAAAAATAGAAAATATGATGAAAGCTCCTCTCATAAAACTTACTTGAATGATCAATAAGGGACAAGCGAAGCCCCAATAACACTAAAACAACCATGATTGACACAAGATTTTGAAAGAAAAATATGAGTAAGAAAGCCTGAAGATAGAGAGAGATTAAAGTTTGTATTTTGGGAGTGGAGATTTCTGGACAAACAATAATATGGAGCCACCAAAAATACCGTGGATACATATGGATTTGGATGTCAAATGGTCATAAACTCATGTGGATGATTAAAATTTAACCCAACTTGATTTATCATGGATTTGATTGAGTATAGATTTAGTTAAATTATTTATTAGTGTCAACCACTAATTAGGTTAAAAAATTATTAATATTAATATCATGTGATTATTATTTAATATGGTAAGATTGATGTTTATAATAGTAATAAAATAGATTGAGTTTAATTTAATAAAAAATTATTATAAAAATAAATATTTAAATAGTTTAAAATATAATTTAGAGTATTTGATATTTCCCGTTTTGGCGGGCTTTCTCCTATATAAAACTGGAAATTAAATTAAATATGGAGGGAAGGTCCTAATTATGAGATTATCTTGTAAGTAATGGAGTTCGCTAAATTAGGAAACGGCCTGGAACTCAAGAGGGCTGCCTAGCCTTTGGATCTTCTCCTTCGAGCTCTCACGCGGGAGTTTTTCTTCACGATCGGTGTCGAGAGCAAGTACGCACCTTCTAATACTATTTTCTCCTTTGTCGTGAATCTGATTTGGTTTGTCTCTGTTTAGATTTTTCTGGGAATTTGGTAATTGGGCGGGTTCGGGGAATTTTGGGGTTTAGGGTTGATCTGTTGGTATTCTTATGATGATGTGTTTTACGTTATGTTACTTCAGTTGAGGCGGATACCAGGTGCTCCGACAGTTTCCCTCGAGCAAGGTATTCATATCGGCATTAGGTTATAGGTTGCATCAGTGTGTAATTCATCATGATAATAAGTCTGCGTACTCAGGGCCGGGTATTCGTTCTCTTTTGATATGTGGTCATTTACTTGCACTGCATTTGAGCTTTCTACTGGTAACATGATGTTTGCCCAGATGTTATGTGGAAATATTTGGTTAAACTTTATTTGAGATGAACAATGAAGCTCATGTAAAGAATTTGGATTCTAGGGTGAGCATACTTCAGATCTAGGGTGGGGGGTGAGTGAAGAATGGAACAAAGGAGTTTCCCATAACTGGTCCAGATTCAAACCCCTCCACATTTGTTCTGTCACATCTTAATCTTAATAAGATTTATTTTTGTAATTAAAGGTTAACGAAAATGTAAATTAGTAAATGATTCTGTGAGGATATACACGAGTGATATTAACATCATGATAAGAACCGGGGTGGCTTTGTGCTGACTTGTGTAGCCTAGACCTTTGTCTTTTACATTTAACTGCTGTTGAGGTTCATGAATGATAAAGGATTTTGATTGTTGCTTTAACTTTTCTGGCCTTAAGTAAATAGTTTGTAAGCTTTTCTGGAGTTTCTTATTGTTGGTTTTATTTATTTGCAGTGTGTATAACTGTATATATATAATAATCACAATAACTTGCAATAGTGTGAGATAATATTATAATGATTTGGTTACTCAGACTTAACAGAGAAAAAGAGGGCAAAGAGAAAGCAAGAATGGAAATAGTCAGATCTCAGTGGAAAGCCCCCATGAATGATGTAGTTTCAACTCTCCCTCTCTACCGTTCCGCTCCTCCTCTTGAATTTAAGCTTGAAGATTTTGAGCTTTTCGCGATGGATCGTCTTCGGGGTATCTCTATTCCTTTTCTGGTTCCCATTTTTATTCTTTTTGGTTTATCTTTTTTTACCTTCTAATTCTCATGCCCTAATTAGTTGATTGTCAATTTTCTTTATCTGTGTTTGTCACCTCTCGCTTCTCCATGACTTTTATGTTTCACAAGCATAAGATATTTTTAAGGCATTCGAGTCATGTAATTTCGCTATTGTTTATCTTCATTGCAGTTCTTAAAGGAATTTCTGATGGTCTTTCCAGAGGAAAGAAAACTGAAGAAATGGAGAAATTGGTAATAGAGATTTGGATTATGTGCCTCTTATCGTTTTCCATTTTTATTGTGGTTTCTCACATGGGACTAGTTTCTCTCAATTTTCTTGTGTTGCCCAGGTTACTGATCTTTGGAAGACAAATATGAGGCATCCACTGGCATCTGAGGTCGCAAACAAGGATATAATATCACATTTTGTTCTCCATCTTGTGTATTGTAGAACGTAAGCCAAGTTTTTGCACAGTTCAACTCTGGTCTGATTATAATTTCATGCTCAACTGCTTCCTATTATGTTTGGTGCATCAGGGAGGAGCTAAGGAAATGGTTTCTTTCGAAGGAGACTACCCTGTTCCGCAATCGTTTTAAGATTGAAAGCCCTAATGCTCAAGTGAGTATTGTTTTAGATGTGTTGCTTACTAAGTTACTATATAAGTATGTGCGTATTCGGGGCAGATGCAGATGACTGGATATTAACATTTTTCAGAAGGCTCTAATGGCAGAGTTTGACCTTCCGTACAAGGCAGTTAGCACTTCAGAATATGAGGTGATTTTATTCAATCTGTTTAATCATTTGTGAAGATAAGAAAAATTACTCTGTCAAGAACAGGAAGTTGTGCTAAAGTTTCTTATACCTTTCTTAATATTTTAGTGTGGAAGGATATAGTGCGTAATTATTTCGGGGCAGCTAAAGTATAGATTTTATGAATGCGACGTTCTAATTTTAATGGCAGAGCGTAAAAGACAAGTTGGGCCAGGTTGCACGTTCCATTGGTCAGTCTCCTACAGGTAAGGGCATATTCTTCATTCTTCTGTCTCTTTGTCTTGAGACTAGAGATAATGAACAGGGAATATCTACAACAAACTTCTTTGGGTTGTGATCGGACAGGTTTCAAACTTACACTGCCACTTAGTTCCAAAAGTATCTTGTATTTTTCAGTATATGGAATGTGTTAGTGATTATACTACTAGATGCATTACCAAAATGTTGAAAGAATTAACAGGATAGCATGCAGGTCTCTCCATCTTGCCTCTTCCTTACTTTTAAAGGATGCTACTCTGGTCCATCATCATTCAATCTATCATAATTTTATTGTCACGTCTAGATATGGCTTGGATAGTCAGCTAAGAAGATTGGACCCGCTACAGTTGTGAACAATTTTTTTGGATCGTGCTTTAATCTTTCTCCACAATGACTTGAGTTGATGGCTCCAAGGAATTAGAATAGAGTTTGTTTGAGTTTTTAGGTAGTTTAATGTGGATGGGTTGTTTCCTTTTCTTTTTCCGAGAGAATATGACGCAGAACGAAAGCAAGTTTAAGGATTACAAACATAAGCCTTAAATAACAACTCGGAATCCACGAAGAGTTGAAAGAAAAGTCTCTAACGAATTTTATTAGAAATCATCAATAATTCGTAACAAGGCAAATAAGCCCTTAAATAGGTCTAAAATCCTAATGCAATTAAAAGACTAAACCCTAAGCAAATTCGGAATTAAATTAAAACACACAAAAAGTCAACTTAAAACTTTGACTGCGATTTTGAAGGCCTAAATGACCCCGGATAACCGAAATCCATCGTGCATTGGGTGCTTTAGCTAACAAGACTTGACCGCGTCGCCGCTCTGCTTCCGGAAAGGTATGGCTCGCCTAAAACAGAGCCCGTGGAACAATAATAGAAATACTGGCTACTTCCTTGTAAATTCCACCTATGTCTTTTTCGTTGTTTTGGCGTTCTTCCTATCCAATTCTTCCTCAAATTCCAAAGCCAATTGTCCTACATCAGAATAGATGGGATGCTTCCATGTCTATGATGTATATCAGTTGTCTGCAAATCCCTATTAATGAAATCAGCTTAACAACTACTTTGGGAATTAGGTTTTGAGGATGATAAATAGCTTACATCCTTGCCTATCCACAATTCACCTCAGCATGTTTGCTAAGAAATTTTACATCTTAGAAATTTGTGTTCATACTAGAAATTTATGTTCAATTTCTTTAAATGAAGTATCTTTTCTGCACAACTAGACCATATAATATTAATTGAGAGTTCCCTTTTACCTTATCTTCTATTGTTCATTGTTCCATAGACTCTGACATTCTATCTTTCTACCTTGTTTCCTCCTTTCTTTCGCAGCCGATGCCATATTCTACAAGGTTTGTTTTACCCCATGGATAGTTATATATCTGAAGGCAGTTGCAGTATATACTTATTACATTTGGGGTTGATTCTTTTGGAAGAAGAGCATGAAAGGAAGTTTCCTACAGTGACATTAGGGTGGCAGTCTCAAGTTTATGCTTGGACATTTAGTTCATTTCATTCCGATGTCTAGGCTAAACTCAGTGTGCTACCCACTGCCCTGAGTTGGTTTAGGTTGGCTGGAGTATTGCTGCGTTTGATGGTTTGTCATAAAAAAAGTTAGAGAATAATGATTGGGAAACCTTACTTGGTTATATGATATCTTCCAATTTTTATTGAAAGTTATATTTGTCTCGGGAAAATGTGCGAGTCTGGGCTGGAACTTTCTTATATTTTTTCCTTTGCCATGCAACTTATCTGATGCCGGTAATGAGGGTTGAATCCATGAGCATATTTTTCAAATTATCTTGGTTTCTCGTGCTCTGATGAAGGTACCGTTTGATGAAGTCCCAGAGCTAGTTGCTGGTCGTAGAGTTTTTATCCATAAGGGATATACCTATGTTGCTATGAATCATGTGACATCAACGACTCCTGCTAATCTTCGAACTTGCCTCTTAAAGTAATAGGTATCACAAATCTAATTAATTTTTATAAGCCTTTCATCTTGTAGGTGGTTTCCCTTGTTGTCACTCAATTTCGTAGTCTTCTGTCAAAGGCACTTGTTATGACAAACAGGTTATTTGATAATCCAGCAGTCTAGTTTTTTCTTTGTTACATAAGGAACTGATTTCCAATACCACTTACAAATATTTATAATTTCACTGTAGAGTGTTTCTATTTCTGGCTTTCTGCATCTTAAGGCCTGCTGGCTAATAGATAGTTTGTCTTACCGAGATCTGTACTTTTCCTGCAATGGAGTACATCAAGTTTTGTTCCTATGCTATGCTCAAGCTTAATTGGAAGTGAGAGCTTTCCATCTGAAATCATCAAATCTAACAAATTAGTGAAAATTTGGGTTCCTAAAGTCATGCTTCTCTACTGGGTGGAGGGGCTGGGGGAACTAAGAGCAGTGAGGCTTTACCTGATCTTATCTTTGAACAGCCAAAACATGCTCTTTATTTCCTCTCTCAAATGGGGAGTATCTTGCTGGTACAAGGTTTATGCCCTCTCTCATTTCACTAACAAATTAGTGAAAACTTGGGTACCTAAATTCATGCTTCTTTACTGGGTGGAGGGGCTGGGGCCTGGGAAAACTAAGAGCAGTGAGGCTATAACTGATCTTATCTTTGAGAAACCAAAATATGCTCTCAGCACTTTATTTCATATCTCAAATGGGGAGTATCTTGCTGGTATAAGCACATCCTCTGGTTTTATGGTCAAACTGGTTCATATATCTGTAGCTGCACAAACCCTTATTGTCGGTTCATATTCTGCATTATTATGTAGCTCGTACAGAGAGCTCTAAACTCTTTGTAATTTGGCTTGTAGAAAATGGACATCTACTATAAGAGAAGAAGAGAAGGATCGGTTGGCTCCTGTATGTATTCAATCACTGGAAGTGTTAAATTTATCTGTTGGTTTTTAGGCCCTAATAATTTTTCCTGGTTACTTATTAGATTGTGGAAATGCTATGCATGAGCTATCTGGGTCCTGACTATTCTCAGGTACTTTTTGTTTAGTGTCTGCCTTCTTAAGACTTCGTAAAATGTTAAAATTGAATGTTGTAAATCTGGTAACTACTTCTTCAGCCGAAAAAATTTGCAGAGATATCAATCAAGGACATTGACCAAGTAGCAAAAAGTTCATTTCCTCTCTGCATGTGCCACCTATTTGAAAAGGCAAGTATTACTTAAATAAGCATGTGCATTTTTTTTAAAAAAATAGCTCATGCCTTCTTCCCTCGTTTACTCTTCTGTAACATAAATTTCTACTTCCCCTTATTCATATGTTTCATATTATTCTTCTCATTATTGACTTTATGCCCATCTGCAGCTGAGAGAGGATCATCATTTGAAGCATGGGGGGAGGATGCAATTAGGTCTCTTTCTCAAGGTAGTGTTCCACCGCCACCTTGTATAACTGGATAGTTCTTTGTAACTTTACAATATTTGACATGTCAATGAGGTATGCATGAGACGTGGACATGTTTCTTCATGCTGGTCATGACCTTGCATGTGCAGTTCCATAAGTTTTGAGTTTTCCCTGCTGATATGTATTCATGGGTGTTTTTTTATATGCGCAACCTACATGTCATTTTTTTTTTACTTCACTTGTTTCCAAGATCTGTTCTTTTTTCCTTTAATTTTTCTTTTGTTTTTCCTCCAAGCTTGTATTCATTAATTTTATGTATCTGCTATAAGGCTGAACCTTATTGTGGATGTAAAGTAGCTTAATTGCAATCCTTGGTGGTGCAAACCAGAGAAATAGCCTCAGCAATGCATGAGAAAGCTGTATTTGCCCTTCATGAATCCTGCAGCTGTTGTGGAAGCTTAGTGAACGTGTGTTTTTTCACTTAACTTCTAAATGGATGTTAAAAATGTTTTTATTTCTGTTACTTTTATAGGGTGTTGGGTTGAACCTGGATGATGCCCTTCAATTCTGGAGAGCAGAGTTCTCTCAAAAGGCAAGTAGTGGTTGAACACATGGGCACTGAAATTGTAATGTTGTTGATGTATTTCATTAATGAACTTTTTAGAATGTATTTACTTTTTATTCTTAACATAGTGCTTGATCTTTGCCTGTTATAGATTGGAGCAGAGAGGTTCGACAAGGAATGTACATACTACAACATAATTATGGAAGAGAAGGGAAGAGAATAGTAAGGCGTCAATCTTATACCATCAGAATTGCTACTTATATGTATGTTACCTTTGCTATGATTCTCCGTAGTGTTAGATCATAACTCAATTCTGAATACATAGTAAGAACTAAGGAGGCTATAAATGAAATTTGGCATGATTAGAAATACTAACAGCAATGATGTGGCCTTACATTCCCCCCACCACTAGAAAAGAGCTTCAGAAAAAGTAGCATGTCCTTTCAGCAGCATGTTTATAAATGTCTAGTCCATAATTCCTTATTTATGATATTGCAGGATTATAAACCATACTCATGTCAAAAGGTTATTTCATTAACTCCTGGTGTCGGAGATCATCATGGCTGTCCATATCGTCATTTCAGGTTTGTTCTACTCTAGTTATCATAATTCCGAGGTCGCTCATTTAGGCAGAATGTTACTGCTAATATGCATTACACATGCACATAGAATGACGTGGTTATATTGTTGTGCCCTTTTCCTTCCCTCATCGTGTAAGAAGTTTAGTACCTGGGGAAAGTCGAAAATGATGATGAATGGAATTGGTCCAATAACCGTATAACATATATTTGAAGTTAGCTTATTTACATGATAATAATTCAAATTATTGGCTTATAGCCCACAAGTCTGATGAATGCTTTTGCTGTATATTTTATTCCTTTTTCTGGCCTGTCAATTTACATGGCAGTGAGGAAAACTTAAGGGCCGCACTGGGAAAAATGGGACTAGCTAGTCGTGCAGTGGAGGATGTAATGGATAAAGTCCGAAACAGACATTATCAGGTCATAGGTTGACTTTTACTATCTTTATTTATTTATTTAATTTTCTTTTCGGCATTTATGTGGACAATGTGTAATATATGTTCAGTTGGCTTGCACCTTAACATTTGAAGCTGTTCATGGAGCATCATGTGATACTGGAATTAACCATCCAAATCAATACTTCAGTGATAGCCAAAAGATACTGCAATTGAAGGTAAATGCAAAGTATATAATGTTTGATGTACCTGTAAGCCCCCAAGGATGACTTTACAATTTGCACTTAAAAAAATTGAATCTGGTATATTACTTGTGTTTTGTGTTATCATCACAGTTTAAATGATAGAACCTCACCACCTTACCCATGAGTGCAAGCGTATAAATCACAACTTCTTTCACCCATCAGAAGACTACATGGTGAAAAATTTAGTTGTTTCTATTGCTGAAACAAAGCCACACAGTAGAGTTATGTGACAAAGGATCAATAATAACTTTTTTGTGCATGTAGCGAAGCTGTATTTCAATGATTAGAGCCTTTGTCGTCTTTTCTAAATACTTTTCTAAGGATGATGCTTAAAAAAATTTAGCAGCACAAATTTTTTTAAGGGTGAAAACAGGCATTGAAAAGGACAAAAAAACATTGAACATGCGTTTCTAGGTGTTGCTACCGAGTTCATATAATCATATTCTAGGAAGCTCATGACCTGAGCTTGAACAGCTCTTTCTGGCCTTGAGCCTTCTACAGAAAATATTTGGTGGCCTTAGCTTAGGAATTTTCTTATCTGTTTTCCGATCCAAAATATACATGTTTAATGACTTGAACAGAAAAGTTTCTCTTGCAGAACAATCCTTCAAAGTAAGAGCTTTTGGGCGTCGTGCAACAAAATACTGTGGCTCCTTCCGGGTTTGTGTAATCAGTTCTCTTTCAAAGTTTGTTCATATTGATATCAAGGTTTTGAAAACCGGACTAGTCATTAAATCGGAAAATCTCTTAGTTCATGATTTATTGATTCAACCGGGGTTCAAATCGAATTCAATGTAATACATTATTATATACTATTTATTTAATATATGTAATAATTTGAAATATTTCATATTTTATAATACTAATAATATGTAAAAATACGTCAATAATGAAAATTTTAAAATTATTCATAATTTTTTTAGCCTTCACATAATAAAAATGTAATATATAAAATGGTAAAATAAATAAATAATTAGTAGTGAAAAATACAAAGAAACACGGAGAATACAATACGTGTAAAACTAATTAAATTATAAAATACATATTTATTATGCACAAAATAAATAAATGTACACAAATATTTTTAATATTTTAATTATATTGTGTGAACACTATTGAAATAATTTAATATAATTAATAAACACTCTTTCAAAGATGAAATGGGTCATCGCTTAGTGGTAATAGTTTTTTATAAGGAGTCCATGATTCCAAACCTGCCAAAAACATAATTTTTCAAATTAAATTGACAACTGTTTCAGTTCACATAAATGGGCCAGTTCAACCGATTCAGTCGAGAACTGGTTGGTTCTCACAAAAATGATCGGTTCAAACAAGTCTCGGATTATATTGTATTGAATCAGACCGGATACAAGGTCAGTGATCGGTTGAATCGGATGGTCTGGTTTGGTTTTCAAAACCAAGATTGATACAGGGCATGTTCATTTTAATCATTTATAGAACCATACCGGGTAATTAATTGAGCAATAACCTCAACTGAAGTTATTTAACAATTTGCCCAGATGTTTCATTCAATCAACCCGAGCCATTGATGCTGCTGTTCTGAATTATTTTTTCATGCAAAAGCTGCTGACATCTCCACCCGTACAAGTAATTAAAGTTCCTTTCTTTGTCATACTAGTGCCTTAAAAATAAGGCTCCCAGTCTTCTACTTTATCATTTTTATTTTGCTTGCTATGGTTGGATTTTTCCGCCTTTCAAAAGTTTATGGGGGCCATTTGAGTCAGTTTGCAAGTGTCATCTTCATGCTTAAGCATCCACCAATTGGGTATCGACCCTCCGTAGCATCCCTGAAGTGTGGTTTGTTGGTAGGAAAAAATTTATTAGGAAGCTAAAGAGAGAATCTTGTGTTCAAGACTAAAGGGCGTAGCAATAATGTCAAATCCTGGGATCGGCGTAGAGATTTCTGAAAATGGTAAGTTTCTGCTGGATTAATTTAGGGAATTTGGTTTGGTACTTTTTTTTTTTTGGATAGAAAACTGGAATATATTTAGACGAGCTACATCCTCCTGAAGGAGATTTGAAAGCCATAAAGGCACAGAATTGTCCCAACTAACAGCAGAATTACACGATAAAGCAAATTTTGCTATAGTTGGTTTGGTACTTTGATTAGTTGGGTTGACGGGTAATGAGTTGTTTATAGTTGTATCCAAAGTTGCAAAGAAGCATTAATTTACATTAAGAGAAGTAGTTTTTATATGTAGCAGAAAGACTTTGCTTTCCCCTTTCTGCGAGGCTTATGGTCTATGGGGTTGGTGTTCCAAAAAATAAATTGGACGACTTAGCATACTCGGGTCCACATTGGGAACTTGGCCTATTTAGTTGTCCTTTTTTTTCTTCTTAATCATGAGTATTCTTATGGTAATTATAGAGAGGATGAGAAAATCACATATCCGAGCATGAGTGAAAAAGTATTATATGTGGATACCTTTCTAATTTCATTTACCTTTTCATTTTTTCTTTGTTCAGGTGAGTATATCGGGCTGATCTCAAGAGATGGATGCAAAATCTAATGAGCCGGTGAGAGTTTCTGATTTGTGTATTGCAGCAACCCTTGAAGCTTGAATATAGATAGTGTAAAACATCAGCTTGAGATTAATATTAAAAATTATTTTAATATTCAAATGAAGCTACAGAATTGGCAATAATATCAAGTTAGTTAATGGTGGAAACTCCTTTGATATTATTGATAAGAACTCTACTGTCTTTCTGCCATGTGTAATACAGTAGTCCTGAAGATATGACAGGCAATAATATTAAGTTAGTTAATGGTGGAAACTCCTTTGATATTATTGATAAGAACTCTACTGTCTTCCTGCCATGTGTAATACAGTAGTCCTGAAGATATGACTGTATCAGAGAAATCCAAGTATTCAATCTGGATTCGAGTTTTATGATCCAGTGATCTATATTATGCTTAAAGCCTTCATTTTTCTGGTTTTTATTTTAATGCTTGTTTATTATGTGAAAAGTAGGATAAAATGGGAATGGAATATTCTTTGTGACATGAAAAGAAGGTGCGGCACTATTATGAGTTTGAGGTCCTGCCTTTATGACTTGTGGGAATAGTGAAGAAGAATGGTTGCAATCAAAACCCAGCAACTTTGTTAAGGCATGTTGATTGCAAGTAGGGGACCATCCATCACCTTTGGACTTTTCTTTATTTTTCTTGATTGTGGTGGGTGGTTCCATCAACTTGGAAGGTGCTTTTAATCCTACTTTAGCAAAGGGTTGTGGCTTTGTGCTAGAGAAAACTCCAATTTATTACTTATAGTGGGTCTGCTAAAAAGGGTTTTTGCATTATGTGTTTCCATTTTTGTAACCCCATTTTTTTAAGCATCTCTATGATAAGATAGGATTCCAAGAGAGGAAATTAATAGCCTTTTCTTCTTACTTTCTTTCTTTTCTTTTTCTTTTAAAAATAGCTAATATTAAACTCTTTCTGGGCATACCATTGGAAGTGGACAAGTGAAAGAATGGGATGAGGATAGCTCTATGACTAAGAAAGAAATTGATTGCTACATCTAAAGAATTTGAGGGTGTTTTGGTTGGTTGGTTGGTGCCTAGTGTTCGAAAGAGGGTTTCTTCAGCTCCATTAATTAGTGAATGATGAACTCAAAGCTAAACTAAAGAAAATTTCTCATGAGTTTCAGCAACGATTTTAGAAAAACATTGTTGTTCTAATTCTGCTTAGCAGTATTAATCAGGTGATAGAGCATCTGAGAAATAGAGTCATTTCTCAACGAATAAATGTTCTTTAATTTATGTGACAAATGAAATTGTCAAGAATCCACTGAATATTAAAACATTTCACATTTGGTCAAATGAAAGTGTCAAGTATTATTTTCTTAACTAAGGCGTGGAAAAATAGAAAATATATTAATCTGAAAGACAAAATCAAATTTTTGGATTCGTAGGGTCAAAAGATCCAACGGATAGATGTGATTGACAGAAAGCTATCTCGCTCTCTTGAAACTCTCAAGAAAACGAACAACGAAGGGAAACATCATGTAATGTGAAACACAAGAAACTCAATTGCCAATTTGTACTTTTCTTTCTCCTTTTTCTCTCACAAACACAATCTCTCTCTCTTTCTCCATAAAGTAGAAAGCAAACCACACCCTGTCCCTTTCCTTGCCAGTTGCCACTGGTTTTATTGTTTTTTTACACAATTTTTCTTCCGTTCTGCCTCTCTCTCCAGGGTGTAAAAGGGAAGGAGACTTGGAGTAGACCATTTCAATCTCCATGTTCTTCCTCACTTCTTCTTTTTCCCATTCTCTCTCTCGCTCTCGCTCTCTCTCTCTCTCCTCTCAAACACACACACACACACTTGTACGCTTTTTTTAGTTGACTGACATTATCCTCCCAATAATGTTCTCAATAACAACACCCTAGTCGTCGACCCTTTCTTTGGCCTTTTTATCTCCCACTCCCTCACACTCGCTAGCTCAACTTTTTCAATGGTATCCTTATCAGGCAATTAATGGCGTGGCAAGGAGCTCTAGTTTAGTCTTCCTCCTCCTCCTTTTCTTCTTGTTCTGGGTCTTGTAGTGTTGTGCTATTCAGCTCTTCCTATTATTGTGTTTCCATGGTTCGGCTTGCAGTTTCGTCCCGCCTCATTTTTCTGGTCTTTTTTGCTGCTTGACTCTGCTGGATGTGAACCAGAACTGGCAATTTCGCTTTCTGAGAGTACTCACAGGTACCAATTTTTTAGTTTTGGTAAAATTTACGCGTGATCAGTTGTCAGAATTATGTGACAACCTGTGAATTGGGTTCCTGTAATTTCTTCGATTCTTTGAGTTGTGTCTTTGTGTGCTGAAATGGAAAGATTTTTGTCTAACAAAGCAGCTTCAAACACAACAGTTGTCTGCAAGAAGTCGTTCTCCGCTGAACATAACAAATCAGCCCGTACCTTTGATGGTTTTTTCAGTAAATAATTAGTCCCTTACTTTCCATTTTTGACTCATTGACCCAATCATACATGGAATTTTATCTAGCTATGTATTTGTTTTATAATCAAGAGTTTAAAATTAAAGTGCTTGTTGAAGGAAAATAATGGCGAATACTTTTCCTGAGAAAAAGATATCTTTGAAACTGCATGTGTGGCTGGGATGAGAGTGCTGACTCTTGTGATGTGACATTTATCTTTGGTTTGAATGGTAATAATGTTACTTTATTGTGAAGGACCAATGCCTCTTGGTCTATCTTTCTTGCCCCATTTCTTAATTTCTGTCCCCTATAAGTTGGTCATAATTTGTGATTAACATTTCCAGTTTAGCATACTAAACCAAGTTGAATCATTTCTGTCATGTAACCTGAAAAAGAAGTTCATGGTTTCTCTTCAATAATTCAGGTTTAGATTGAAACATGAAAGATTCTGTTTCATTGTACATGACGTTTAGGAGCATCACTAGGCACTAGCTCAAGTGGTCTTGGTTCCCATCCCCTGCCTAATTGAAATCAATTGTTCATCTGTTGCGTTTGTTTGGGAAGAAATTGAAGATTCAATGCCCAAATATGTGACCACTGTTTATTGTTTGATCTTTGACTGCAATTAAATGATTGTCTAGGTGGATCAGTTGGAGAAGTACTAAAGGATAGTTGTGAAAGGAAAATGTTCTATGGGCTATAATTTCAGGACTCCTTTGAAATTAGATAAATCTAAAGAACTAAGCATTTCTCAGATTGCTCAAGTTGTTGAGCCAAGCATCTTAGGGGTGCATCAAGCTGTAAAGCATTACTCAGTGGACTTACAGCTTGAAAGTTCAGGTGACTTGGTAGACAAATTGGTGAGTAAATCCAAGGGTCTTGGGGACTCCTTGATGGAGTTATCATCGTCATCTGGTTCGTTGAAGAGAGCTCGAGCAACAAGTAGCGCAACCCAAGTCTCTTCTTGCTTGGTCGATGGATGCACTTCAGACCTTAGCAAATGCCGGGACTATCACAGGCGACACAAGGTGTGTGAAGTTCACTCTAAGACTCCTACCGTTACGATCAAGGGTCAAGAACAAAGATTTTGCCAGCAGTGCAGCAGGTAAGGAATGCGAACCTTATGAATCTAAAGTAGTTGAAATCCAGTTACTTTCTGCTTAGAAGCTGCTTATTTATTATGTCTTCCCATGCGTTGTGATCAAAATCCTTATCTGGATTTTTGGCTGGGATTTCTTTTTCTTATTTGTTTTTCGCTTCAAATTTTGAGATTCTGTCTTCAAAGCTGTACATGTGCTAGCACAAGCTCATATCACACTGTTATTATTTGGTTGTAATTTTCCTTGCTTGGTGTTTCAACATGTTTTTATGTATATCAACTCAATTCTTCTACGCTGTTTTTAACTCGAAGAACTTTTGTTCCACCTCATATTCATTCATTGATGCTTTATTGAGTAAAACTACACATTTGATTTCACACTAGTGCCTGTGGAGGTTAGATGTATGCATTTTTTAGAAGATGGTTTCACAGTAAGTCAGAATGGGCAACTCCACCAATAAGTGAGTGGCAAAAAAACAATCCCTAATTTTCTGTTGTCTTCTGTGTATGGCTGTATGAATCTGTCTGCACCTGCAAGGCACGGGGAAGCAAAGTTAAAATGAATAGTGAGATAAAAATGGTGTGCTATGATTTTACTGCATCTTTGTAGTAACTATAGTGCAGTGAGAGCCAGACTATGTAGTCAACACCATAAATGCTTCATTAGAATCAAAGAAATTGATAATTGTGCAACTGCATTTGACTCGCTGATGGATCCTTTGGGGAATTTCCCCTATACAAGATCCTTCTATTTATGTATATTTATATTGTTTACTTAGATACTGTGGTTCTGTTTTTCTTGCCAATATACCTGTATGTTACGTCCATCTTTGATGACAATAGCTCAATCATATAGTTATTTTTGTTTATTCTGTTTTCCTTGAATCTTAGGTTCCATTCCTTGGGAGAGTTTGACGAGGGAAAGCGTAGTTGCAGAAAACGCCTTGATGGACATAATCGGCGTCGAAGGAAACCTCAGCCAGATTCTTTGTCCATGAGTTCTGGAATGTTATTTACCAATCACCAAGGTCTGAATTCTTACTCTACGAAGTTGTGTTCTCTTGTCAATGTGAACTTCCTTTACATAACTGGAAAAAGATTATCCTTTGTGCCCATAAGCATTACCGGCTGTGTCTCCACAAATCGTGTTCATTACCGTTAGTCAGTTGATCAGCATACTTTTGTCAATGTGAACTTCCTTCACATAAACTGGAAAAAGGAAATCATTTGTGCCCATTAGTGTTACCGGCAGTGTCTAAAATTGTGTTCATTATCATTATTCAGTTGATGGCCGAAGTTTATCCATTCCCTAAATCATTTCTTTCATGGTAAATAAAAAGCAAGTTTGATATTTACCCTAAGCATGCATGCATAGATAACTCAGTTTTATGATCTAATATTTCAAAAACTGAAATATACTACATCCGAATGCATATTTTGCAATTCCATTGGAAAATTTTAATCTCTCTTGATAAGAGGATGCTGGGTTTAGTTGTCAAAAATTAACCGTTAATTTCGTGCAAAGTTTTCTGATAAAATTATGAAAAACTTTCATGTTGCAGGTCCAAGGTACTTGCATTTTGGTAGTGCACAGTTTCTTTCGACTAGTCCTCTAAGCTCTGCCTGGTCCAGCTCTGTCAAACTTGAGAACGATGCACTTGTTTACGAAAACCATTTCCCGGGATCCCTTTCTCAGACCTACAGAGTAGGAAGGCAGTTCCCATTCTTAGAGGGCAATAGTTCAACACTAACCGGCAATTCCTTCGGTCAACTGCATTTCGATTCCAATTCCACATTGAGTAGTAGTGGCAGCAGCCAGAAGATGTTCTCTAGTGGGTTGAACCGAGTCATTGACGCTGGTCGTGCTCTCTCTCTTCTGTCATCACCTCCACCATCGACAGATACTCCAGATATTGGTATGAGCCACATGGTGCAGCCAGCCCGGGCTACCCGAACTCAGTCATCATTGATTCCGAGCCTGCAGTATAACAGCCTGGGAATTGGCAGTGAATCACTTGGATCCAATATTGTACCCAATAGCGACAGCGACGCCAATCTTCATTACCAGGACATGTTTCATATAGGTCCTGATGGATCAACATCTGCAAGTGCCTCTCACCAGACTCTCTCCTTCTGGGAGTAGTTCATGTTCGTTTTCATTTTCGTTTTCGTTTTGGAAATAAAATACTCATAGCCTAACAAGATTTTGAAGATGTGCCAAAATAAACTTGTAGCCTCTTTTAATTATAATTTTTTAATGCTCTGGACTTGTTCTCAGTCTCTTTAGAAAATTTTATAGCAATTTTTTTTATAGAAATTATGGAGTTTTTTTTGTCTTTCTGTTCTCCCACCAGCCCTTCGAACCCATGACCTGATAGAATAAGTGATGTCCACCTATCACCAGGCCAAGGAAGGCCGTTAGAAATTATAGAGTTACTTATATACTTAGTAGCAATATTTTTTACAGAAAATACTTTGTAGTGTCAGTTTTTTCTTTCCAGTGGCAGTTGGACTTTGACACTTGAGCAAGATGATCATCTGAATGGAACAGTTGATCAAATCTACATTCATGTGGGTTTAGGTTTATAGACTATTTATTACATTGAACAAGAGACTATTTCCTGTCCCATGTCAAAATTGTTCAACCTTTCTTGGAACTTGTTTTTGATAAACCTTTATATTAATATATGTCAAATTGTTTATCTTCAATTTGTTTTGGATAATCTGTTGGTTTATTTTTAGTCTATGCTAACTTCAACATCTGATTTTTATTTTTTTTAAGATGAAGAGACTTCATTAAACAAACAGGTGACAATCAAATGGAAGTAAAGCCTGAATAGAGGAGGAACCACCTCCAGCAAGACAAAAATTGATTCGGCCGAACGCTCCATATGGATCAAAGCATCAGCCACTCTATTACATTCGAAACACAACTCCCATTGTGGATGGCTGTTAGGACTCTGTTTCCACATTCTTCATTGTTTAAACTTCATCTTGAACATTCTCACACCATTCTTCTTCCTTTGCTACTCTTTTGCCATAACAACCAACCCGATTCCTCTTCCTGCTTTTAGGCCAAATATTTTCGAATTAGCCCCTTCTTTTCAGAACTCTTTCCCTACTTCATTGTTATCATTCCACCCTATCTGCGAGCCATGTCTTCCTTTCAAAAGAATACCCTATTGGAATACCTATTTTAAATTTTTGTCTATCCGACTTTAACTTTTTAATGATCATCGTTACGAGAAATGGTTATACCGTCTATACTCAATATTAGATCAATGATGATAAATAATCTAGGGCTAAACAACCAATATTGTCTCATTCCATTATAAAATCGTATAACATTGTAAGTTTTACAATGAAATGAAACAATTCATTATATAAATTTACAATAGTATATAATGTTACAATACAGTTGATTATATAGACAGTTTCGGATTGAGTTATATAACATTTTCCTATTCCTATTTAGATATCCGTAACTTTCTCCAGTTATGTTGGAGTCCATTTCACTTTCATTCACGGTTTTACTGATCTCTTATTATAATTCTTTTATTTAAAGTAATTTCTTCTATCAAAAAAAATAAAAAAAATTGCGTGAAATACATATTAATTGTGCATTGTGGTCACGTTACAGAAAAAAAAAGAGTGTGACATGAACAGACATGACAAAATACCTACGGCTTCCATGTGATTGGCTCCTCTGTTTTTCACTTTTGTCTTTGGCACCTTAGGAGCAACTCCAGTACGTACACTCTAAAATTCAATTTAAATTTTCATTTCGATACCATCTTTATTATACAAAAAATCAAAACACATCTTTCAATACAATTTTTCACTTTTTATATATTTTATTTCTCATCACTTTCTCTACACGTTCCAAAATTTTCAGTGTCGTTACTCTCAAGAAGCACCGGACTTGACAACTTGCAAGTTATAATAAGTTACAAGTACACTATACTCTTATACTTCATATAAATGTCCCCACCAGACAACCAACAAGTCTGCCTGTGCATATTAATTGTTTTTTTCACCTTCTTTTTATTATTATTATGGAACTGGAAAATCTAGCAACAGTTGTTAATTATATATACCACATAAAAGATACCAAATATTGAAGGAAAAAAAATACGCAAAACAGAATAGAGAAAAAGGAAAAAAAAGTAAAAATAAATAATACACTTGCGTACATAAAATGCGTGTAGCAAAAATATATATATTTTTACAAATTAATTTGAAAAATATTATAAATGCTTACAACTAAGCAATTACTAATTAATAGTTTGAAGAGAGGTGACGTCATAATTAAGAGAACAAAGAGGGCTAAACCTTGTGAGATGCAACCCCTCATCTACATCTACATATACATTTACATACATACATACACACACACACATATATATATTAGTCGCGAATAAAATGATATAGACACATCAATAACATTCTTTTGTTTGATGGTTTATTAAAGCTATAAATGTTTAAATCAAATTACCAAATTTTGTTGCCTTAAAAAGAGAAATTATTGTTCCATAAAGAGGAAAAAAGTACTCAACCAACAAAATTAAACTGGGTATATCTATACTTCAGAAAAAAGAGAGAAGGATTTCCTATGTTAATATATGTTTACATGGTAGAAAGTAGTAAAAGGTACCTCTTACCTTACCAGTTTTGTCTCACTATGATTATTTATAAATGAAAAAATATTTATTGTTTTTTAATTTTCCTTTTGGTAATTGACAATACAATTTGTGGGCCATTTTTTAGGATACTAAAATATCTTTACACTCAATAATGGAAATACAGTTTGCAAAAGAATATATTTGCACTGTTTTTTATCCCATGAGAAAGATTCAGTGAAAATATATACTTGCACTAATTTTGAAATTTGATATAAGATTTAATATTTATTTATTTTTGGTAATAATTGTGTTGTTTTGCTTTTATTGATTGTGCGCATTGCATTCCAGGACAAAGGAGAGGTGTGAGAGATCTGCAAAAGACAGCTAGGCAAAGAGAAATAATGGGCCTAGGATAGGGCCCACTAAGGGAGGAGACCCGCCGAAAGAGAGATTTTCCAAAAGAAGTAAGAGGTCCACGTGTCATTACAGCTGACGGTGACGTTGTCTACCTTAAAACGGTAAGAAATCTGACGTTCGGATTTGGCCCACATCATTAATATGTTCAACGTGCCAAACATTATTGGTTTTCACTTTCTTGTATGGAGTATGGTCCCTGACTCCCCGATTCAATCAAACTATCAAAGTACATAAAATATCCTTCATCAAAAAAAAAAAAAAGTACATAAAATATTATTTTATCAGGGATATATATATGTTTTAATTTATATTGACAATTAAATTTTACAATAAATTTTGGATTCAGTGCTAAAAGTTTATGTCCCAAGTGATGAACTCGAATTCTTGGATTCGTTAAAGCCTCATAGGATATGAAACGGATTCGCTAAACCCTAGAGTTTTAATTACAAAATCCTAACGGACTCGGATATCCTAAATCTTGGGGTCTTAACTTCCAAAGTTGGTGAACATGGACCACGTAGGTGTACATGAATAATATTTAATTTAATAAATTATTATGATATCTAATTTAATAAAATTTTAATTTTTATAATGTTGATTTCGTATAAGAATGGATTATAAATTTATCATTATAATTTATTGTAAGTACAAATATAAATTATTATTAAATTATATTTCAAATATAAAATAAAAAAGTGTGGTAGATATTATATAGACTAGAATAGAAGATAAAAATAAAATTGACAAAATTAAGCGTCACCAAAATTCTAACAAGTGATATTTAAAATAAAATAGAAGAAAAAAATGCAAAAATAAAAGAAGAAAAACACTCCATTTATAATCTATTAAATGGAAAATAAAAAATTTGAAAAATAAAAAAGATTTTTATGTTTTTCAAAAAAATAATAATAATAACATTGGCAAGTCCAGATGATATGTCATGCACACTTGAGTTAAACACTGATTTTTTTCCTTCGTCCATTCAGCCTAAATAGTTAAATTAAACCCAAGTATGTCCAAAGGAGATTGTACATTTTTTTTTTTTTGCACCAAGGAAATAAGCTTAGTTTGGCAAAGGCAAATGGGTCTTTTTTTCTTTTATATTTTTTGTTTGTTTTCACTTGTATGTATGTACTACTTTGTAGCAAAGGCGACTGAAAGCAATGATCTGTCTAAAGGACCCACTTTGATGGATCATTAAAGATGACAAGGATAGAAATGTGTCTTTTTATATAGAGGTGGTCGGTAGTCAATATCAAAGAGAGGCTCGCAAAAGTGATTTTTCATGCTATATTTATATTTAAATTCATTATATTTCATAGTTATTCAAATTCTATTATTATTATTATTTTATGTGTATATATTTAATAAACAAATGTTTTAATTCCTCATCATTGCATTGTCTCCACTAACCCCAAATATCGTGTTTTATTTGGTCTTTTATTTTTTTCTCTGTCAATTTGTGTCAAAACATCCACATCGGTTTGAACCTAAAGAAAAATTTGTATTTAATAGCAAACACTTGTTAACCCTCATGAGATTTTTCGGGATGGTCAATAGGGTCCAAAATTTTTACATGATATCAGAGCAGATGTTGAGCTTTGTAATGAATCTAATTCACATGTTGGACATTGAATAAAGATATTAAATCCACACGTGATGAGAAGTGTCATAACATCTCATATCCTGTGTAAACTCAAGCAAAGATTTGTATTTAATAACAAGCACCCGCAACCCCACATAAGGTCTTTGAGTGTGGCCAACGGGGCCCAAAATTTTTACAATTTGCGTCTAATACTGTTGTATTGGTAAAGTGTAATCATAGTAAATTAGGTTTAAAACTCATCAAAGTTGACTCTTTTTTTTTCTTTTCTTGATCTCATGCTCCCTTTTATTCATATAAATTATCATCACAAATACGCATCGGATTTTATAATTTTCAACCAATAGAAGTTTTTAGTTTTTTCTAATATTATTGGATCGGTGAAAATAAATTGTAACTTTAGGACCCAATTTGGCATCAACTCTTTTTTTTTTTTAATGATTTGATATGCCAATTCAAAGGTCATGATCGTATCAATATAACTATATTCTTAGACCACATCACAGTGCTTGAAGTTGAAACTTAGCTTTCATGGAAGCCCATCTGGATCTTGATTTTTATTTTTTTATAACCTTAAAGCACTTGATATGTTTTATTGATCCTATTCTCTGTATTTTTAGCACGATCACCTGCAGTCATTATTTTTTTGGTGTGTAGTAATGTTAAACATTTCAGTCCTATATATATTCACGAGTTCGGCCAGTCGACAAATATTCCCTCCGCTCGTGCTTGTAGCCGGTATCAAGCGAGGGCTAACGCAAGTGCACTTCAATAGCAACGCGCTGCATCAGACCTCCCGAATAAAATGATAAATGAGTACAAACACATTTGAACATCTCTCGGATATGAATTTATAGTATGTTTGTTATAGAGTATGTGTGATAGAGTATAAGCTATCGTAAAACGTAAAAGCTGAGAGTGATATGAATTTAGAGTTTATCGTGTCGCAAGATTTGTGTTTAGTAAGTATTTGATTTAAGAAGAGAGAATCATATTTAATTTCTTTTAGCGTGGGCGTAACTCCAATCGGATAGATTTCAAGAGATTAAATTTCATAATCAAATAATCTCTATGCCTTATATATGTATTAGTCTTCCAAAGACCTTGCATTATTACAAAAATTGCCCACTTTACAATGTTGAAATTGTTGACTTAAGAAGAAAATATAGCACGTCACACCGACATCTTGGAATGAACAATTCAATGCTATTTTTCTTCTTTGTCCTCACAAGAGTAGGAAAAAGAATATTTGTCACATGACCCTTCCTCTCCTTGTTACACGGGTCTCTCGTCAAGAAAGTACATTTAATTTTCCCGGAAAATTAATTTTGTGCCATAAAAAGATTCATCGGAGCTTCTCTTTTTCGTGCATTTTACATATTTGGCAAAGTTCAAATTAGTTTATTCTAACCCCATTTTCAAGTACTAATTAACTTACACAACACTTAATTATCTTGAATTGAGATGTGCTTCCAAGCCCACACCAAGACTTGTTTGGTGTTTACCTTTTATAATTATTGAGAATGACACAGAGTTTCTTTTTTTTTGTGTGATATCCTATATGTGTCTTAAATCGAGCAGACAGATCCTCGCATACAAAAATTTCTCACATGACGACATAACGATATGATAAATTAATTGGAACAAAATCAATTACGTGCATGTAAATGAAAAAGCTCAGAAAATGAAATATGAGTCAATTCTCAATATGCTTAATTAATCAAGATTGATGGTATTCCGTGTTGCTTGTGTATGTAAGTAACGCAATGTAATGACTAATTCAAGAATTGAACTTTCACTGTTTCAAACAATTTGTTGTAAGTAAAGCTATAGAAATAATTGGGTGATAGATATTGATTCTCATATATATGTTTGAAAAAAAGAAAGAAAGATAAGCAATGGGTCCATTTTAGGTCCCAATTAAGACCATAACACAACAGATACTCATAGCAAATTCTTTAAATTTTAGAAAAAATACAAAATTTTCACCAATTTACTATTTTTGAAATAGTAAACACACCAATTACTCTAAATCATTTAAATATTCATTTTTACAATATTTTTTTGTTGAATTAAGGTATGAGTTTTGATGATTCTTTGTACTCACACCTCCGAGAACGAGTACAATTATACCTCATGCTTGCCCACGTCAAGCTTCCCTCGATGATGGCGAGAACAATGCTCGATTTGGGGGTTTTTGATCCATCAAGGTATGGGTTTTGATTTTAATTTCTTGAATTTTTAGAGGTTTTTATGAAGAATGTGTGGCTGAATCAGGGGCTTGGGTTCGTCATCTGCCCGTTGATCATCATCATCAACCTATATAACATTAAAGTTCTGATAAGAACCATCAGAGTAACAACCTGCTCATACAAATATCTTATCTATCTGCATATTCACTGGGCATAGATGACGATGACTGTTCACTCGATCTTCATTGGGCGACGATGACAATACTAGGCAACGATGACGAACAATTTTTTAATAAAAAAACACAATCGCGCATGAATAGTTCTAAGCAACTCCTCATGCAATAAAAGACCAAAAGGCTTACTCTAATCTAGTGATCCAGCACCCACATCTAGTAGGTCTAATGAGGGATCCACATGTTCTAATTGGTAAATGGTTCTTGTTTTATAAAACAAATGAACACAATATATTCATTTGCGAAAATCGATGTCAAGTGAATGAAAAATTATTTTCTAAAGCACTCACATGAAGTAAGGATGAGTGTAGGTAAAAGAGACCAAATAGCACATTGAAAAAATGTGAACTATTGAGCGAGTTCATAAGCTCTATCATTTCATTGATTTTGGATTTCACGTTTCAACAATGTGGTTGGACTAAAATGCAAAA
The DNA here is from genome assembly GCA_963580455.1 of Euonymus europaeus. NCBI lineage: Eukaryota > Viridiplantae > Streptophyta > Magnoliopsida > Celastrales > Celastraceae > Euonymus > Euonymus europaeus. The sequence goes on from OY756964.1 coordinate 5,314,649, forward strand.
TACACATGCAAGTATTTGTTGACTTTTAGGTATGGGTTGACCAATTTGTGGATGCATGGTAGGATGATAAAAGCATTCAATTTCAAGGGGCATTTCGGTGAATGGATGGGAACACACGAGGATACACCAATCACACCATCTAGGGGTATAAGAGAGATAAATAACCTTCACTTCACCTCTTGACACGTGTCACTGTCCACTGTACCTTTTTCATTTAATGCATTTCTCTTCAGTTCCATCCACCGTCGGATCAAACCTTAATCACTCACCGTCTATCCCCCAATCAAAGACCCACGTAGAGATTAAACATAAAGATCAAATTTTGTTAATGTGAAATGCAAGTATGTGTGACTGCGAGTGGAAAAATGTATATCTCACATTACATATATACATATGTGGGCTATACATATTACAGATATATACATATATATATATATAGTCATTCTACAGTAAGAACGTTTTTATTGGGGTTTTACTTTTAAGCTCTTAAATTTTAAAATATTTAAATCCTAAACCTGTAAACTCAACACTCTGAATCTTAAATTTATTTTGATATCAATCATTTTATGTAGGGGTTTAAAAGCAAAAAAGTTCTTATAAAACTCAATAGTAACGTTGTTACTAGAAAATTTATATATATATATGAGGTAAGAAGAGGGTCATCAAAAAAGTGGAAAAGGAGGAAGCTTTATTGGTGAAGAAGCAACGGGAGAGGACAGGGAAGGGAAGGTGGAGTGTGAATTGGCGTTTGGGTGAAAGGAAAATAGAGGGAGAGAGAAAATTTTAAATTCAATTGGAATAATGGGTAGAGGTAGGGTTGAGTTGAAGAGGATTGAGAACAAGATCAACAGGCAAGTGACCTTTGCAAAGAGAAGGAATGGACTATTGAAGAAAGCCTATGAGCTTTCCGTTCTTTGTGATGCAGAGGTTGCTCTCATCATCTTCTCCAATAGAGGAAAGCTGTACGAGTTTTGCAGTAGTTCAAGGTATACATATGTACACACACTATTATACATATCTGTGTGTGTGTTTTTAATCACCAAAACGACCAACCAAAAATTGGTGTCTGTACCTTCTAAAAAGAAGCCCTTTTTTCACTCTCTATCTATATATCTACACAAGAAAGTTTCCTATTTCTTGTTTTGAGAGTTCTGACTATAGATCTTGAAGGCTTTGAGGGTTGATTTTTTGCTGTTTTATGAGGTTTTCTTTTGTTTTAGTGAAAGGAAAAATCGTTTGAAAAAGAAGGAAAGCAGAGTTGTTTTCTTATGGGTGTAAAGATTTTCCGTTTCCGTGATTGTCTCGGCGTTTTTAGCAGGTTGAGTGTCTATGTTGTAGGTGTTGATGTTAGATCTGCAACTGGAAAACCATGAAAAGAAGGCGCCTCACTGTTTTATTCACTCTCCTCTCCTTTCTTATCACTGAATATTTTATTATTAATGGTTTTAAGTTCCCAAAGTCTTTGCCTTTTCTCTTGTGTTTTCTGTTATTTGTTTATGTCATCTCAATTTCCCATTTCTGTGCTGATTTTCTTTTGCTTTTGTGTTCGTGATACACTGATCTTGCTTCTGTGTGTTTTTTTCCCTTGTTATAATTCTAGTCTCATGATCAGTCCAATTTGTTTGCTTTTTTGTTTGTAATTTTCATTATTAAAACAAGTTCAGTATTGTAATATTTTTCTCAGTTTTGGAATGGTTTTGTTCTTCACAAACACCCATCATTTCTTTGTCATTTCTCCAATAAAATCATGGAAAATTCATGGGTTTTCAGTTTTTGATCTCTTTTATCTTGAATTTTCATTTTTCATACTCTAATTTATTTGGGTTATTCATGAAGAGAGCCCTAGTACTGTTTATTGGATCTTTATCAAATTAGGGTTTTTTTTTTATCCCATTCATTTTCATCTCTCTATCCCTTCTTTTTTTTCCTGCTAATTTTGTTTCTTTTGAAATTTAGTAGAGCTTGCTCTCTTACCATGTTTTTGTTGCAGACGTTTTTCATTAATATTCAAAAGCTGAGAAAAATGATAAAAATCCACTGCTTAGCCACCATTTGTATCTGGCTCTGTGTAGATAAGTCCTTTCGTGGTCCTTTCAGACTAGGATCTCCCATTCTTTCCGGTGGATCATAAATCTCTCCCTCTTTGTGTGTGTTAGATGGTATTTTCTCTCGATCAATTAAAGAGATGGAGACATCTGCTTCAAGTTTTGGTTTTGATCTTTCCAAGAGTACCTTGAAGCTGATTAGGGTTTTGTTTCTTGTAGATCTCTTTCTCTTCCTCTCTCATAGATTTGTCAATTTATGTCCAAATTGACAGGGTTTCATGGTGATCAATCTAATATCCACAAGATCTTCAAATTCCTCCTACTTGAAACCCAGATAAATTATTGTCATCATCATTATTCTATATTTATATATGTTCAGTGTCTTTTCAGAAATTATCTTCTTCAATTTTTTGATGGGAAAAATGGAACAATATATTATTTATTTTTTAATATTTTTATTTCAAACAAGCCTAGCTATTAAAATTATTAGAAATTATTATAGTTAAATTGGGTTAATATCTTTGATTTATTGTTCTTAAGTTCTGCGAGTTAATTGCTTATTATAGAATTATATAAGCATCTTCTATCCAATAAATCTGTATTTCTTTGAAAGATTTACTTGTATCAAATTAAGGTTTTGAAATATTACAGAAACCTCAAAGCTCTTTTACTTATTCTTCAGAACTTTTTTTTTTTAGAAAAAAATCTTCCATAACTAGACATTTGCAAACTTAATTTATCTTCTTCAAATTTCTGGAATTTTCTATCTTCTTGTTCAATTCATCTTCTTGATGAAACCTCGATGCCTTAACTATTTTAGATAATTAAGTAGTTTGATAGTAATTTACTTCTCATTACATATACTTGCTTTGATTCATAAAGCTTTCTAATTGATATTTTTTTGTTTTTTGTTGAATCACTTCACAGCATGCTCAAAACCCTTGAGAGGTACCAGAAGTGCAACTATGTTGCACCCGAGACAAATGTGTCTGCAAGGGAGGCCTTGGTAATGTGTATATTTTCTTTTATTAGTTAAGTTTTCTTTTACTGTTTGTTTCCCCAGGAAAAAAATTAAATTTTCTTGCCTCTTTTGAGCCTGGTTTATACTAATAACTATGGCTGAAATTATCATTATTCTATAAAAAATAAATAAAATCTAATTACAGGAAGTGCTTTTGCGCGGTTTTGTTTCAGTTTAGCTCTGAATGGTCTTTTCAGGTTTTTCTTTACTTCACTTTGATAATCACCGTATTCATTCGTTACAAGTGATGCTATTAATAAAATTATTGAGGTATCGTCATCTTTTATAAAAAAAATAAAAAATAAAAGGTGTGAAAAAAAGAGTAAGTGTAGTGACAGATTTGTAATATAATTAATTTAATTGGCATGTACTCTGAAAGTAAGTTAGAAATATATATGTACAAATATATACAAGTTTTCTTTCATATGCACATAATTTATGGGATTACTTTTGGAGTCCCAAATATATATTTTTAATTTAAAAAATTATTATTTGTGTCCTATCCTTTTATGAATTCAAATATATATTTTTTGTTCAAAATAAAAATGTTTTATATTTAACGGTCTAGAATTATCATATACTTTTCATGTTGATTTTATTTTTGTTTTGAACAAGAAAAAACACGTTGGATTCGTAAAATCGATCATAATACAAATATAATTTTTCCAATATTTTTTTTTAAATTTCTGGGATCCCAAAAATTAGGTCCACAAGAGAGAAAACCTATATATATATATATATATAGTCACACATTCTCAATAATTATTGACTTTTACACACATACATCCTACAGCCTTAATCTATTTGGGATTGGCTCATTGGAAATCCCTCCCTTAAATTGAATATATTTGCTAAACTAGCTAGAGCTATTGCATGCTATACTTTCATAATCTAACGTGTCATTCTTATTTTATGTCTTGGACGTTGGTTTGTCATTCTTTAATTTTGCATGTTTGGTTTGGGTCATTCATAACTTTGGAGGTGTTAAGAAGCTAGCAAGAGTTGGTCAATAGTTGCATCTATGCTCTTTATAATTTGTACGAGATGAAATGTTTGATTCTTCTTTCAAAAAATTAAAGACCCTACGTTAAAAAAACATTCATCTTGACATTTTGATTCATATTTCAGGTCTCTTTTCCATGGTTGAACTTCATAAGTTTAACAAATAACCAATCAAGAAACACCAAACAAACATGGGAAAGGAAATTAGAGAGTGATGTGCATGGTGTGGAAACAAGTAGTGAATTCAATATGCTATAGGGCACAATGAATATATGCAACAAGTAATGAAAAAAACTTTAAGTGATTGCAAAAGTAGAAATTGGAAGGTGAATATTTTATCACCGATAGCGTGTTTGATAAGAGAGTAATAAACAAGAATGTAATGTATCATTGTGGTAAACATTATCCACATTTTCCCATAAGTAATCATTAATATACCTAAAATATGAAGAAAATTTCCTAAAAAAATTACTCGGATAAATAATATTCACGCCTACCAAACATGAGTATTTGTTTATCCATATATTTTTAATCACCCTTGTAATCATTAGACCCGTATCAAACACATCATTGTAATTATATTTTTGATAATGATGTTCACTGTTATTGCTTTCTTCAAATTATTACTGTTTCTCTTCACATACTTTTTTTCCTATCATGTCTTTCCTGTGAAGTGTGAAGTGTGAACTGTTATATATACATGAATTTGTCTGCTGTGCGACTGCAGGAGCTAAGTAGCCAGCAGGAATATCTGAAGCTTAAAGCACGCTATGAAGCCCTACAGAGAACCCAAAGGTAAGTCTCAGTTCGTTTGATTTCCATGCAAATTTGTGTACACCTAGCTGCATATTAATATATATTCAAAAACTTCAATTGTATATGTATATATATCTATGTATGTGTTGGTTTTTTATGTCCGCTAGGAATCTTCTGGGAGAAGATCTCGGTCCTCTAAACAGCAAGGAGCTCGAGTCACTTGAAAGGCAGCTGGATATGTCGCTGAAACAAATCAGATCAACCCGGGTACGTGTCGTCGACACACTATATAACTGAATGAAACTTCAGCTGTTGCATTTTCCTGATTGCAGTTTCAGTACTCTTTAGTTAGAGGCACCACCATGTAGACCATAAAGCCCTTCAACATAGGGGTAAAACAGGAAGTTCATAATAATAGAACATAACAAAGTAAATTAACAAGTTAATTGCAAATTTCTGTTTTCAAATTTCCTTAACTTATTAAAAGAGGGAACCTGCATTGGAGCACACAAGTCAATGTGAATTAGCTCCAGAATTTCACTGGCTCTTCCAGCTCCCTGTTGAGGAAAAGGATGCCTGTGATGCTTCCTCGTAATGTAGCTCTCACATCCCTCCACTGACCCTGTAATTTTAGGAAGCCCAACCACCATTTCTTTTTTATGCAACAATATTTGAGATCAGTAGTGTTTAAATGGCAAAATCTTCTATGCCACTATCTTATAGCTTGATCTGTCTCAGTCTTCAATGCTCTCAACTCATCGAATTGTTTGAATTCAATCAGGAAATTTCTTTGATTTCTCATTTGCACAAACATCATTTCTTTATCTACATCATCCCTATCATATATCATGCAACCACCACCTTTAAACACTAACTTATGTCCATTTTTCATCATATGTCCTACACTATTATGGCTAAGAGCAGGAACATACAACATTGACTATATATCTATCCCCTCTTTCTGTTTCAATCTTGACTCGACCCCTTCCCTTTGGTTTTACCACAACGCCATTTCCCAAACGTACATTAGTAGAAGTAGTAGGCTCAATTGACTCATACAGGTTATCATTCCTTGACATGTGGTTATTGCATCCAGTATCAAGGAATCAAACTTTGTCGCTATCACTAGCATAATATATACTGAGTGGTACAAAATAAATTCTCTTCATACTCAAGGCTACACTCAACAAAATTTTCCTTATTTCCAACTTAAATCTATAGCTTTTCTGGATATGCCTGAACCTTTTGTAGTGTTGGCACTGTGATTTACCTTTAAATCAACAGTCAGTAGCCACATGACTAAGTCTCTTATTGTTGAGGTTTCTTAGTATATTTAAAAGAAATTTTTTGTGTTCAATGTATGATGAATTGAAGAGTAGAGGAGTCGTGAAGATTTTGAATTTTTAATATTAGAGATCCAAGTTCAAGTCTTCCCTATTACATACAATTACATACAATGAATAATATATATGGTTAAAGATGGGTCTTGGCTCCTGCAGTTGTTTTTTTCCCTTTTCTTCCACTTTATTTTTTTGTTTTTTTCCCTCTTCTTCCACTTTATTTTTTGGTAACTTCGGTCATTGACTTTGTCAATAACTTAAACACATTTGTAAGCTTGATTATCTCCAATAAACGTGGCCCTATTTTTGTGGTAACTCTTACTAATTTTCTAGCTGATTTACTAGTAACGTTTCCAATAACATTTTAATTTTATGGTTTTAAAACGTGTGAGAAAGCTATGGTTTTTTGGAACTATGAAAACAATCTTTGAGAAAGAAGAAAAAAAATCACTGTAAATTTGAACAATTAAACTCTTGTGCAAAGGTCATTGATAAAGAGAGTTATGGACTTGTTTTATCATGAGCGACGTAGCTTTGCTTGCACACGAAAGGCAAAGCCACGAATCGTCTTAAAGGGAGCGACCTAGTTCCCTTTGATTCTAGTTCATTTTCAATCTCTTATTATTGCCGCTTTAAAGTAATATCTTTTACACTTACAGCTATCACACAGTTTACCAATAGATGAGTTTTTAGAACTATTACCTTTCCAGCTTGATGAACCCTTAGATCCCATCCAATTGGACTATCTCCCTTTCTTTGAATCATTTCTTTGAATCATCTCTGAATGTGAGCTTGGCTTGAAAAGCAAAATCCATGGACAGAGTTTGCGCTCCATGCCTGAGCCTCCTCTGCTCATGGGTTTCTAGGGAACCTATTTACTCCTCCGGTTTCAGGACAATCAAATCTTTGGACTCCTCAATCGCAGTAATAACCACGCCGTACTTCTCTGGTAAACTAATTAGAATTTTTTGCACTACCTTTTGGTCAGTTACTTCCTCCCTAGGGTTTGCATTTGATTCACAGTATCAATAAACTCTGAATAGAACTCTTTTACCTGCTCAAACTCTTGCATTAACAACATTTTAAAATTTCTTCTCTAATTCTTCAATTTTATCGCCAGTCTTCGAATCTCCTTCAAATTCCGTAGCAATGGTGTCCCATGCTTCGTTGGCTAGCGAAGCCCTAATTATGCGTGGGAAAATAGTGTGCCCAACTCCATTCTACAGCCTTGAAAGAGCTTTTGCGTTCACCATTCTCAAACCATCCAACTCCTTTCTTTTTGCATCATATAGATCATCTTCATCCAAGGTTTCCTTGTACCCTTTCACCACGATAGTCCACAACCCTTTAGACATCAAGAATGTCTTAACCTTCCATGAGTTGTAGTCATCTTCGTTGAAAATCGATATCAACGATCTATCACTGGAGGCCATATCTTCAAAACAAATTCTTCAATCCCAGCAATCACTTGCTCTAATACCACTGTAGGCTATAAAAGCCCAATGAATCACACAGAAATTGAACAAACACACAGATAGAACTTCTCAAGACTTCAACTCAGCAAACCAAGGGTTTTTAATTCATTCACAATAACTACTAGAGGCAACGCATGGAAGCCCTAAAGTAACCAAAATAGTACATCACCAAATAGACAATAAAGCCCTTCATCAAAAGGGTAAAATAGGAAGTTCATAATAATAAAACATAACAAAGTCAATTAATAAGTCAATTGCAAGTCAACCATTTAAGGATTGTACATGGAGTCTGTCTCATGCGAGACAAAGTTCAAAGACAATACTAGTCTCACTGGATTAATTTCCTTGACAGACTCAATCCATGCTGGATCAACTCACTGATCTACAACGTAAGGTATGGCCACTAATACTCTCTTTCAACTGATATATATATATACTCTTGCTAGCTAGCTAGCGATCTCTCTTTTTTTTTTCTGATTCTTGTGTGTATATATGAATATGCAGGAACACATGCTTGGTGAAGCAAATAATAACTTGAAACAAAGGGTATGTTCCATTTCTATATAATCACTTTCTCGACCTGCTGGTTTAAGTTACAGAGGACAAAATGTGGAAAATGTGATGGATGAGAAAAGATTAATGGAGATTTTAGTTTTTTATACATGTTTAGTTGGGATGGACTAGTGATCGTGTGGGTAATGCATTTGCAGTTGATGGAAGGATACCATGTACATTCACTTCAACTGAATCCAAGTGCAGAAGATGTTGCCTATGGAAGACAACAAGCTCCTCCTCCGGGGGATGGCTTCTTTCACCCCCTGGACTGTGAACCCACCCTTCAAATTGGGTATGAACCTCAAACATTTTTATCGTAAGTTAATTATAGAAGCTTGAAACTTTTGGGTTCTGTAAATTAAGATTTTGTACATACATTGCAGATATCCAACAGACCCAATGACAACAGTAGTGACTGCTGGACCAAGTGTGAATAATTACATGGCAGGATGGCTACCATGATCAATATCAAAATGAGATTATTTACTCATTTACCCATAAATCGAAAGTGAGCAGATTTGTCTCTTTCTATAAATCACCCTTGTTGTATGTTTATCTTGATTGAAACAACAAAACTGAACGTAACTCTCTCTCTCTCTCTCTGCATCTAAGTTGGAGGAACACACTCTTGTAGTTGTAATTTAAATATGTATGGAGGTGCTCATGCTACTGCTAGCACTGAGCTTCTCATGTTAAATTTCAGCATTTTCAACTTTTGTTTTCTGAAGAAGAAGAAGAAGAACAATAAGTCTTCATGTTGGCTGCTACTGCTGCTGCCTTATAATTAATCTTTTCTGTGTGCTTTTTCTTGTGCATCTCCCATTGTTATACCTTCACTACGTATTAACTTTTCTCTCTCTCCTCGAGTCTCCCCAATTTCTAGCCGTTTGCGAGCTCAATGACCACGCGGGTCAACGGCCGGCATATGCCACAGGTGACCAAACCTCCGGATCCTCCCAAATCGTTTGCAGATCTGGTAAAAGCTCCATTATCTTCTACATCCCAGATTTCTTTTCATTCAAAACCATCTTCAAAATTCTTGGGTGAACCTGCTGTGGAATTCATAGAGGAAGAGATTGAATCTCTTTCTCTTCCCTTCAAAAGAACTCTTATAGGCAAATTCTCTACTCAAAGACCTCCAATTGAGTGGTTGAGGAAACAGTTCCTTACTCTCAATCTAAAGGCAGATTGCAAATTAGGAGTTTTAGACAAAAAACATATACTCATCCAACTAAGTACAGATGAGGATTTTCATCGATTGTGGGCAAAAGATAGCTGGTATATTGGAAGACATCTGATGAAGACTGCCAAATGGACACACAACTTCCGACCAGACAAAGAATCATCAATTGTTCCAATTTGGGTCACATTACCAGGTTTGCCTCCTCTATTTTTTAATGAGTCCTCATTGTTCTATATTGTGAAGGGACTAGGAGAACCTCTTAGGATTGATGCTGCTACTGCATCCCTCACTAGACCTAGTATGGCTAAAATTAGTGTTGCCATGGATTTATTAGGCCAATTTCCAAAAAGGATTCGTATTAGGATGGGTAACAAAGAAGAAGATTTTTGGCAACCTATAGAATATGAGCATATACCTCAGTATTGTCAAAAGTGCTTTTCAGTAGGTCACCATGATTCGGACTGTGGTCCTAGGAAACAATCTACTGTTCAAAACATCGAAAAAAAATCTATTGAACTTGCTCCAATAATATTGGAAGACAAACAATCATCCAAAGCTTGGAAGGTAGTTGCTGATAATAGAACAGGTCAACATCTCAAACCAATTACAAATGATCCTAATGTTCTTTTAGAAAAGGCATTTCAGAGGATAAAATCCAACTTAGACATCCCCGAAAGCTCTAAATTGAAGGAATCGGAGTCTCTTATTGTTGGGAGTGAACCAGGAAGCCCAACTAACACAAAAAATAGATTTGTTATTCTGGAAGACATAGAGCAGGATCATGATGATGATCTAGCTTTAGAACCTGATCATACTACTTTCGAACCTGTTCCTGCTCAGGTTTTCATTGAAGACCCTCTCATGGACTCTAACAAGAGCTCAAGGGAATCTTTATGTAACAACCAGGTTATAGTTTTAGGTCCCAATGATTCTCAAGATCAAGATGTTGAAAGAGTTACGGATCATTCCTTAGTTCTGACTCTTGCAGAAGAGTATCCCATAGTTAAATCAAGTTCTGAAGGTAATCTAGAAACTAAGAGAACTAGAGATATAGAAACCTTCACTGAGAGTTATGATGACCACCATTGTCCCATTCCTCTAACCATTTGTGATGACTCTGTTCTAACAACTCATAGTAGTGCAGATATTATTCAAAAATTGAATAATGCTAAAGATTTAAACCTGCCCCAATATCTTTACAAGCATTACAATAAGAAGGATTCAAAGATAAATATCATATCTGGTATAGAATTGGAGGTTGTTCTTGATGAAAATCTAGCTGATCTGAGAAGTAACTCTAAGAGTTCAAAGAACAAGAAAAAATCTCCAAAGCAAGGCAAGAAAAAGAATGCTTCCTCAAAGATATCTCCAAATAGGGTGCTTAGGACTGCACAAAAAAACTCTATTAGTGATCATGCAGTTTAATTGTTTAATTTGGAACTTAAGAGGGGTTGGAAACACCCCTACAGTCAGGAGACTTAAATATCTTTGCTCTTCTAACAATATTCAGATTTTAGCCATCCTTGAGCCTATGATTTCTTCAGACCAAATCCAATCCATTGCTTGGAAAGTCGGTTTAAAGAAATTTGCTTTTAACAATAATGGTAAAATTTGGATGCTTTGGAAGGAGAACCTTCAATTAAACATATTCTCTTCCCATGATCAAATTTTAACTCTTGAAACAAATTTTGGCAAGGGCTCTTGTCTTATATCATCTGTGTATGCTAAATGTAATAGATATGAAAGAGTTCCTTTGTGGGATGAACTTCAAAGGATCTCTACCCTTGGCATGCCTTGGTGTGTGGGGGGAGACTTCAATGTGGTGTTATCTAGTAATGAAAAAAGAGGTATTACTGGGATTAATAGAGGCTCCTCCAATGATTTCTTTCAAAGTCTTCAAGGAGCTGACCTATTTGACCTTGGGTTCTCTGGATCGCCTTATACTTGGTCTAATGGTTCTTGTTGGGCTAGGCTAGATAGAGCTTGTGCTAATAGTTCATGGCAAAATCAATTTTCATCAACTATAGTCTCCCATTTGCCTAGAAAGAATTCTGACCACTCTCCTCTTCTCATCAAATTAATGCTTAATTCCATGAATGGTCCTAAACCTTTTAGATTTCTTAATGTATGGATTTCTCATAAAAATTTTAGGGAGGTGGTTAAGAATAGTTGGGATGTCCATATTCAATGTCCCCCTATCCTTCTTGTGTGTGAAAAATTGAAAAGACTGAAGAAAGACTTGCAACTTTGGAACAAAAATTCTTTCGGTAATATTTTCGAAAAAATTATGGATGCAGAAAAAGACCTGGACCAAATCCAAACTTCAAATGATTTAGATCCCTCCCCCTCTAATCAAGCCTTGCTAAAGCAAAAATCTGCTGAGCTGGCCACTCTCTTGAAACAGGAGGAAACCTTTTGGCAACAAAAATCCAAAATAAAATGGTGCAAGGATGGTGATGCCAACTCAAAATTTTTTCATGCCTCTGTCAAGGCTCAAAGACAAAGACTATTTCTAGACAAACTTAGAGATGACAAGGGTCAATGGCATCAAGGCAGTGACCTTGGAAATGAAATTGCTTCCTTTTTTCAAACTCAGCTCAATCAATGTGATACCCTGTCAAATAGTGGCAATCTTGAAGATTTATTTACACATATTCCTAAAATCATTGATATTGCTGATAATGAGTATTTAGATGCCCTTCCAACTCTCAGTGAAATCAAGAAGGTAGTTTTTTCCATTAGTTCTAGCAGTAGTCCTGGGCCTGATGGTTTTAACGGTTTATTTTTTCAACATTGTTGGGAAATTGTGGAACATGATATATTTTCTGCTTGTACAGCTTTTTGGTCAGGTCACCCTCTGTCTAGATCATGTACAAGCACCTTGATTGCCTTAGTCCCAAAAACTCAAAACCCAGAAAAATTTACTGATTTAAGACCTATAAGCCTGTGTAGTTTTTTAAATAAAATTTTTACTAAAACTATGGCTTTAAGGTTGGGGACCTTACTCCCTAAAATCATCTCTGCTAATCAAAGTGCTTTTGTTCATGATAGAGATATAGTTGATAATATTCTTCTTGCTCAAGAGCTCACTTACCATCTCAATAAGAAAATAAGAGGCAATAACATTATGATAAAGTTGGATATGGCCAAGGCCTTTGATAGAGTCTCTTGGCTCTTCCTCATACAAACTCTTAGAAGGTTTGGGTTTAGTGAAGCTTGGATAGACTTGGTTTGGAATGTTATATCCAATAATTGGTTCTCTGTGATTTTTAATGGTAAACCTATTGGGTTCTTTAAGTCTAAGAGAGGGCTTAGACAAGGGGATCCCCTCTCCCCAGCCCTCTTCATAATCATGGCGGATTCTTTCTCTAGAGCTCTTAACCACCTACATGCTTCTAACTCAAGTTTTTCATATCACACAGGAAAGCAAATGTCTCCCATTTCTCACCTTTCCTATGCTGATGATATATTGCTATTTTCTAATGGATCCAAAAAAGCTATTAAAGGATTATTGAAAGTTATTTCTCTTTATGAATATAGCTCTGGTCAGAAAATAAACAAGGAAAAAAGTGGTTTGTTTCTTCCTAAAAACATGAACACTTTTAGAGCTAATTTTCTTTCTAACTTGACTGGCTTTAGAGTTAAGAAATTTCCAGTTACTTATTTGGGATGTCCTCTCTCTTGTAATAGATCAAGAATTGTTCTCTTCGATAATCTCATTGATAAATTCAAATCTCAAATCTGTAACTGGAGCTCTGCCATGCTTTCATCAGGTGGAAAGTTGGTCCTTATCAAACATGTCTTATCTTCCTTTTCTACTTTTTTGTTTGCTGTTTTGGATCCCCCTAAGAAAGTAATCCAGAGTCTCATCTCAATTTGTTCTAATTTTTTTTGGGGGAAATCTGACTTTGGAAATAGATACCATTGGGTGGCGTGGAAGAAAATCTCAAGGCCTTATGAAGAAGGAGGTCTTGGAATTAGAGATTTTTCTGAGTTTGTGCAGGCTTTGGACTGCAAACTTTGGTGGAAGTTTAGGGAACAAAATTCCATCTGGTCCATATTTATAAAGCAAAAATACTGTAGAAACTCTCACCCTTTGATTGCTTCAAACTCTGGCTCTCCAATCTGGAGAAGGCTTTGTAGGGTTAGGAATACAATGGAAAATCATATAAGATTCATTATTGGGAAAGGGCATATTAATATATGGATGGATTCTTGGTTAGAAGAAGGTCCCATTGCCAACCTAATTTACATTGATCCTAATTGGCCTACAAATTTGGACTTCTATATTCATAACAATAACTGGGAAGTTGGAAAACTTAGAAGAATATTGCCTGAATTTGTTGTTCATAAAATTCTTAATGAGAACATCACTTTTTCAGACTCTTCTGATCAAATGATTTGGAAGCCTACTCCCAATGGAAAATTTTCAGTTAAATCGGCTTTCTCTATCTCAAGGAATAGAAATGGTACTTGGCCTTTAAATTGTTTCATCTGGCATGATATGATTCCTATCAAAATATCCATATTTCTTTGGAAAACTTTACAAAATAGACTGCCTGTTGATGACAACTTGAGTAAAGCAGGTGTTTACATAGTGTCTAAATGTCATTGTTGTCTAGATTCTCCTCAACAGGAGTCTACTCAACATATTCTGGTTAATGGATCTCTTGCAGTGCATGTTTGGACCTATTTTTGCAAAATATTTGGATTAAATTTCAGGTCCAATCCTCTTCATATTGTGTTGGCTGATTGGTGGAGGCTCAAGAGATCCAACTCAGTGCTTGGCTCTCTTGTTTGTTTGATTCCTGCTTGCATTTGCTGGTGTCTTTGGCAAGCTAGAAACAAATCCAGGTATGATGATAAGGGTTGTTCTGTAAACATGATTATTAATAATGTCATTAATCTTGTCTCTCTGATATTTCAAAGTGTTTCAAAAGTTCATAAGCTTCAACTTCAAGATTCCTTTATAAATGACTTATTCAATATCCCCATCTATGTTGCTCCCAAAGGTAAGACTCTTATTTTGTACTGGTATCCTCCCCCTCCAAATGTCATTAAGCTAAATTGTGATGGTAGTGTTTTGACTAATCTTGGACATTCTGGAGGTGGTGGGATTATTAGAGATCATAGAGGTGCTTTTCTGGCAGGTTACTCAAACTACTATGGTAATAAGTCCATTACATGGGCTGAAATGAATTCCATATTTGAGGGCATTACTTTAGCTTCTTCTATGGGTTTTAGACACATCTTGGTTGAATCAGACTCTTTGATTGTTATTAACATTTTGTCAAATTGCTCTCGATGCCCTTGGAGGCTTTTATATCTCAAACGTAGTATAGAAAATTGCTGCCATAACATTACTATTCAATATAATCACATCTTCAGAGAAATTAATTGTTGTGCTGATCTTTTGGCTAATCAAGCCTCCCAAAGCAATTTGTCTGTTTCTTATTCCAGGTTCAAAGATCTACCTGCTAAAGGAAAGGGCTTCATCATAATGGATCAAATGGGCATTCCTGCTACAAGAAAATCTTAGTTCTGTGTTTGATGTTATTTTTGTATGATTTTTCTTTGGCTTGTTGTTTTTGTCTCTTTCGATTTGTTGGATTTTGCCTCTTGTTGATGGGTTAGGTTTGGTCCCCCCATTGTGAGCTTCCGGAGAAGGCTTTTCTTCTTCTTTTTCAATAAATTCTCCTCCTTTCAAAAAAAAAAAAAAAAAAAAAAAAAAAAAAACCTTCACTACGTTTTTCCACATGTTTGCATTTTATTTTAAAAAGGAAAGAAATAGACATTTTAGAAGATTTGCATTTTAAAAGAAAATAGAGCTGAAAGCCCATGTAGAATCTGACAAGAATCTTATTATTTTTTTGGGAAGATGTGACCAACTGGTTGGTGACATGAACTCTGACACATATCAAGTGGAACTTCTTGTTCAGAGAATATTGCAAAATAACTCACCGAGAAAGTGAGAACAAAGGGGATAGGTATTTGGACCCACAATTTCAGTATTTGAACCCCCTTCAACGTGGATGTATGTTCAATATTAATTTTATATTATTTGTTAATATTTTAATAATATACGTATAATTTTCACTTTACTTCCAGTCCATGTTGTTACGCAAATCGAGGTGCATCAAGCTTTATAATTTCGTCAAAGACGACGGGATCCCACGGGAGATGAGAGGTTGTCTACGATGTTGAGTACTGTGAGCCGGTGGAGCCAGCCTATATCGGGTCCTTCGACTCACCTAGGGGGTTAATATCTGCTACCCACTTTGATCCCGGGTCGCAACTGGATACCGTACCAGTTGTGGATTCGGATCGATCCAAATCGGCACCACCTGAGACGAACGCCTCAAGAAAACTCAAACCCAAAAGATATTTTCCTTCGCTTGTTCGTATTTATCTTCAAATTGAGTTTCAAGTTCAAAATCGAATGTGTTTTGAGAAATGTATTCCCACCCCTGTTTTAGTTTTCTCATGCCCAACCCCGCTAATGATTGAAATTTAATTTTTTCATCCCTCCATTTTAATTTTCCCACCCGCATCCCCTTACCTATGTTTGGATTGTGAGAAGGGAGGGAAAGAAAAAGTTGAGAGAAATGAAAAATGGATAAGAAGGGAGGGGATGTCAAATTAATTTTACCTCATATTGTTTGGATATTCAAAAAGTAAGAGAAAAAAAAGTGAAAAAATGTATCTTTATGATTTGTAAGATTGATATAGATTTACTATTTTATCCTTGATATAAATTTATATATAATAAATTTATATTTTTATATATAATATATAATATATATATAATATACGTGGGACCCGCTTGTCATAACAGAAACTTCAAATAAGGGTAAAGTGGAGGGTAGAGTTGTAAATCTAACGTGAGACCCACTGTCAATTATGCTTTTCACCCGGTTTACCCTCATTTTTGGAGGGAAAAAAGTTGCGGGCCCCACGCCATTTTTCTCCCAAAAATGTCTTCAAAATTTTACCTCTCTCAACCAAACACCCTCTATTTTCATATTCCATCCTTTTTACCCCCAATCTTTCATGTCCCTTCATTTTCCTCCCAAAACAAACAGTGTGTTACGTATTGTTTGGGAAGTAGGAGGGAAGGGGAAGAAATTTTTGGGAGAAATGGAAAATGGGGGGGAGGGGAGGGGATGGAAAGTTAATTTTACTTTATCTTGTTTGTAAAATCAAAAATTAGGGAAGGAAAAATGAAAAAGTGTATTTTTATGATTTATAGGATTGATATAAATTTACCATGTTATCCTTGATGTAAGTTTATATATGTATTAGTATATATATTATATAAATTATTTATATATATATAAATTATACACACACATATGTTATTAAGTGGGACCCATCAATTTTAATTTATTTACAAAATTAACATGGGCCCCACCTATTGTATTATATATGTAAACTACAACGTGGGACCCACGTTTTTTCCTCCACCTGCCACTTTTCCTTCCAGTTTTGGGAGTAAAAATAAACATGTGGGGCCCACCAGATTTTACTCACGAACTCATCCTCAAATTTCACCTTATCCTCCCAAACACCCAATATTTTTAATTTCTCTCCATTTTACCTTTATATTTTACTCACCCTCATTTTCCCCCTTTCCCAAACATTACGTTAATGATTGAAATTTAATTTTCCCACCATCCATTTTAATTTGGATTATTTTATTTGAACTCGAGTCTATTTCAAACACGAAACACCCCGTTTCCTAGGTGTATTTACTACAATTAATGGTTATCTTTTTGGATAGAATTGCTGGTATTTCTAAAGGTTAAAGCAATTTGCAAGCTTTACTCTCTCTTACAATGCGTCACCCTTTAAACTAACATTATCACATTGCCATAATAAAATAATTAAATAGCAGCTTCTTGCCAAAATCAACATATTTGATGCTGCTATATAAGGGTTGTGAGTTGTGACCCCTACTCAAGTATTTTCTCTTTGCCCGACTCAACGGACTTGATGGAGTGACCCCTACTAAATTATTTTCTCCAATCAAATATATACTCATATTTTTATCTAGTCATTGATTACTTTATAACTTACACAGACATTTTTCAAAAGTTTTCACCATTTCACGTGAAAAATATATCTAGTAAAATTCAACACTCAAATTATTGGTTGGATTGAAAATAACGGAAGACGATGACAATTTAAGAATAAAATAATAAAAATAATGACATTTTCAATAAAAAAATTTATTTAAGCAACACAGGAGGTGAGATTAGCAATTTAAGGGGAACCGCCACTCATGTGTTTTAGCTCTTCTGGATTTCACAATTGAGTGATGAAACAAAAATGTTAAAGACGATAGACGAGAGAGAGAGTCTGGATTACTGAATACTGATGGCGAAATGTTAGCTGAGGAGATGCAACAAACTTTTAAATCATTAAAAAAATTATTTTATTTTTTTCAAAATCACCAATGTATTTTAATCATATTACGAGTTTAACTATATATTTTTATGTCAAATAAAAATTAAATAATAAATAATAAAAATTTATATTTATATTTAACGATCTAAAATTGTTGTTTTTACTAAGATTCATCAAAAAATATAAAATGAGATTCATTAAAAACTTAAAAATAAATAAATTAAAAATCTGTTTGATTGTGAATATAATTGACAGAGTATAAATTAATATAAATAATGATATATAGATAATATCTGTCAAAATATATAAGTTATACAGCCAGCTGAATCAGACAGACGCTAATAATTTAAAAATTATTCGATTGGAGTCGGCAATTCCCATTTCGTTTAACTCTCTCACAGTTGAAAGAATTTGTCTTAGCCCTACTCAATTGCGTCCTCCCTAGAACGTGGACCAGACAGAGGCACCATTTTTAAAACTAGTGGAATGAAGTAGTGAAATTTCCATTTTACCCTTATCCTTCATCCTTATTTCTTTATCGGATCGGGGGTGGTGCAATGGGTAAATTCACTGACCCTCTAGTGCCCCAACTTAAAATACTATTTTTTTTAAAAAAAATATGAAAAAATTATAAATGTATAGTGTACATCATAATGATTTTAATGATATATTTTTTATTTGAAAAAAAAATTAAAATTATTGTAAAATATGTGTAACAATTCTAAACCGTTAATTTTAAAATCTAAACATTTAATTTTATATCATGATTCAGATTTTTATTTAGAATAAAAAATTATACTGTTAAAACCGTTAGGATGTATACACGATTTTCATTTTAATTTTCTTTTTAAAAAAGAATAATTAGTGGACCATCATCCAGTGATTTTATCCACTGCATCTACCCCCAATCTCTATTTATAAGGACTGTACGCTTACTTCACGGCAGCATCATTTAATTGGACACGGATAATATCTAATCACGTCAAACACGTGTTACAATAAAAAAGTCACACGTGGGCATTAGATATTTTGGATTAGATATTTTGTAAACTTGACTATGACTACTCATAAACAACAAACAAAAATAAAATTATATAAAATTTATTGATTAACCAATTTTGAAGTCATATATTACGATATATATAAATTCACAAATAACACGGCCTTCTCACTTCTGTACACTTTTTTTTTCCAGAGTTTTGTGTTTTTTTTGTTGTTGAGAAAATAGAGTTGCTAAGAAAATGAAAGTTAGGTTTTTTCCGATCGATCCGAGACTTTATTTGAATTAGGGCAGAATCAGATCCACGAAATGGGGCGCAGGAAGGTGAAGGTGGAGTGGAGCGAATCGAAGACCAGACAAGCCGCCAAGTGACTTTCTCCAAGAGGAGAAGCGGACTGATCAAGAAGGCTCGCGAGCTCGCAGTTCTCTGCAACGTCCAGGTCGCTCTCTCCGTCTTCTCCACTATGTAGCGGTGACAGGTGCGATTTCCCTTTCTCTTCGTCGATCTTTGATTTCTCAAATTACTGTTTCGCTTTTACAATTTATATGATTTTGCATTTATTTTTGAATTCCAAATTTAGAGGCTAACATAAATTCGTCATCTGAAGGCGGTTTCTGTCGTCTTTTTTTGCGGGATAATTTTTTTAAATATTGATTAGGTTACCGTTACCAAAATATCGTCCTCCCTGTCGTCTCCCTCTCGTATCTCTTCTCTTCCCCTTCTCGGGGGGATCGTCAATCCTGGCTTGTCGATCTCCAATGTGCGTTGCAGGATAACATGACATTGACAGCGAAGTGTGTCGCTGTGTGTGTATCGCGAGCAACAAACGCCAATCAAGCTTTGAACTCTCGAATTTGTGGTTTTTTACTAAATTCAGAAATCTTTCTTCCTCTGGGTTTATTACTACTCATACTTGAAAAGTCCATTGTTTGCACTTTGCATGCGGTAGGATGGCAGGCGATGTATTATCAGTATTTCCGTCATTTCATCAAACAGCTATCGTGCATGGGATGCTATAAAGAATTTTGGAGTCCCCTGAACTTATTTAATGGACTGTATGTATAGTTTCTCTAGGAATGAGAGTTGCCCTCTCTACTTCATGGTTTTGTATCAGTTCAGAATTTTCTTCTTCTCTGGATGTACAAGCCATAATGATTTGCGTTCTTTGCAATGACTGTTTTTTACTCTTAACTTAATGGTTTTTGTGTTAATTCAAAATATTTTCTTTCATTCTCTGGATTTTCAAGCCATATTGATTGGTTTGTATTAATTGTTTTGAAGACATTAATTAAAGGACGTATATATTTCAGAATGGCAATGAATGATTGGATCAAATGTCATTCAAACAAAAATTATCTTTAACATCTCCCAAACGCTCTTTCCCAAATTTCAAGAAACACTCGTGTTACTAATAACCTAAAAACTAAAAAAATTAGTATGTCCGTTTGGAAGACAATTTGAATTTTAGCATATAATTTAGCTTATATGCTGGTAGCATATATGCTGTTTAAGATGTTGACATATATGCTGTTTCAAATGCTGTGCGTGTTTGGTTCGATTTTTTTGATAACGTAAATGACATTCCAAATGTTGTGGCTAATTACATACAGGGGTATTAGCAGAAATTCAAAAACAATGAGATTAATATATTTATAAAAAGAATTATGTATTTTTTATATGAACATTTTAACATTTTTAATAATATTAACAATTTTTTCTAACATTTAAATATTTTTAATAATATTACAAAATTTCTAACATTTATTTTAATAATGGTAACATTTTTTTAAAAATAATAAACGTAAATATAATAACAAACATTCACTTTTTAATGACTAAAATATTTAATAAAATTTTATAGTTTACTACAAGTATGTTAATACAAAATAAAAATATTACATGTTCATATTTATATGCTAAGCTAGGTTAATAATGAAGGGGCACTTTGGCCATTAAACGAAAATAGTTGGGGTATTTAAGATATTTCACAACCTAAATGGTATATGGTTTTCTAAATGCTTCAAAAACAAGCATTTCATTTGCGTAACTTTATGTTAAACTTTATGGTAAACTTTATGCTACATGTTAATTGTTGTTTGGTTGTGATTTTATCCATGTGTAATATATATGTTACATTCTAGCATATATGCTAGTTAAAATTATTAACCAAACGGCATCATAATATAAGTATGAACCTTCTCTCCAGACACTCTCAAATGGAAAAGCATGAAAGATGCATCTTAAAAGCCTCTCAGAACTTAATAGCTTCTATTAGAGGATTTAAAATCTTCCTTCCCAACCCTCCCTAACTCAATCCGAATCGAGCCTTGGGCTACAAATCACATTGGGTATTAGGGTTGTTGGGGGAAGTGAGGATTGGGAATGGTTGGAGAGATGAGAGAATTCAAACGACAATAAAATTGGCCCAAATAACTCTTTTGAGGCTTTTATTACCCCACCAAAACGAAAACAACGTTGGCAATACACACTACTTAGAAACAGATCCTAAAGGGCAAACCCACGGGAAGGTTCAGAATCTTCAGAGGTTATATCATTAATTAAAATCTAGAATTAAGTATGCTTTTCATTGCTGAATGATTGACAAATTTTCAGTTTAATCATGGAATATTTAGACGACGTAACTTAGCAATTTAAAATTTTAATTTAAACGGTAACTCAGACATATTTTGTTAACTCAAGTAAATGAGTAATCAACTTGACAGAGTATAAAATTTAGGGTTGTCAAAAAAAAACTCAGATAAATTGAAATGGAATCTCTTTTTTTTGAAATTTTTTTTACAGTAAAACCTAGAGCTGTCCAATAAAATTGACAAAAGTGAAATTGATCAATACCAAATTGTTTGGTCTTGACTTGGTCCCACCTCTATTACACAAATAAATTTATATGATAGTACTAATACAAAAGTCGTCTTACTTTCATTCTCAATAATCATGTAAACAAAATACAACTGGATTTTCAATCACATAAACAAACATATATTATTCTTGTCCCAACAAAAAAATCACAACAATTGTGATTGTTATTGCTCTTAGCTTAGCACTCCCCACTAACACAATCCCAATAGGAAATGGCACTATAAAGATCGGTACAGAATACAATTTCACGGGAACTGCTGCCACTATGGTTTTTTGACTTCGCTAAGAATCAAAATTAAACATGAGGTTCGTTTCCCAAAACTAAACCACACATAAGGATAAAACCCATCTCTGGAATCTTCCTTAATTCACTGAATCTTGACCTCTACCATAGATTGACACAGAACTAGCTACATGTTCAATCGATATATACAAAAGCTACAGATCGATTGGGTATTCCAAGGGAAAACACAGAAGGGCTTCTCCCTCTCCCTCTCCCTGTGCCTTTCTCTCTCTAAATGATAATAATCCTATTTTACTGCTGTTCGGCCAGATTTGCAACCACCGCCCTCCTAGCCCATCGGCCATGGATGTGTGTGAGAGAGAGAGAATAGGATGATCGAGTTAATAACTTTTTCGAAAGGAAAAATTATTTCCCGCGCTAGCAATTGTCAAAATCTACATGCTTGAAAAACATTGGCAGATATGTTGATTATCTGTCTAGATTATTAGGTTGGTCCAAATTGAAAGTTCAAACCTTAAAATTAGAAAGTGAATTGAAAAATGGTTAAATCTTTTCGAGAGGAAAGCTGGATATCATCCTTAGAATCTAAGAAAGAATCTTACTTTTCTGTGAAGATGTGACAAAGTGCTTGGTGACATGACTCCTCTTTCTCTCCCTCTTCTTCATTGAGAAGTGCAACTTGTTAACATATTCCAAAATGAGCACGTGGAAAGTAAGTTAGAATTGTTTGTAGCGAGTAATATATTATGTTCTCCATACCTCGACACCTTGACCAACACAGGGACATCCTCCAATTGCGTTGATTTTATTGATATATGAATGAACCAGACAGCAAATGAGCTTCCTTAAAAGAAATCTTTTTAGATTCGGGTCGCTCTCTTTGATATTTTCAAACCGCTTAAATGGATAGGGAAATTTCGAGTTTGCCCTCAGTTTGACCTCCAATAAGTATCTAGATATTTGTCTGTCTTTGGATTGGAAGATAATTGATTGGATATTTGTAACCGCATCGTACACAGTTGACAGCACACAACATAATTTATTTAGAACTCCTTTTTACGGTTTTACCTTTGTGATATTCTCAGTTGCTAAATCAACACTCGTTTTTGTTTTTATTTTTGTTTTTCTCAAGGAAAAAAAGAGTGTTAATCCACCTTAAAATAAAATAAAAATTCATTTATTATTAGGGTTGACCAATGGGGCATTAGATATTTTAGATATGTGCTTTTTTTTGCATCTGTCAGGTGATTATTTATAAATAAATAAAAATGAAATCATACGCCGTTTTTAATTTAAATCAATTTTAACTCCTTATATTAGGAAAATATAAATGTATAATCATTCAGTACAAAAATCGGAGTATTGCTTTTTGACGCACATAAGATAATCACACAGAGGTGTTTTCGATCGCTCTGTCTCTCTGATTGAATTAGGGCTGAATCGGATCCTCGAAATGGGGCGCAGGAAGGTGGAGGTGAAGAGAATCGAAGACAAGACAAGCCGGCAAGTTACTTTCTCCAAGAGGCGAAGCGGACTGTTCAAGAAGGCTCGGGAGCTCGCCGTTCTCTGCGATGTTCAGGTAGCTCTCTTCGTCTTCTCCAGCCGCGGCAAGATCTACGAGTTCTGTAGCGGTGACAGGTGCGATTTCCTTTTCTCTTTGCCCATCTTTGATTTCTCGAATTACTGTTACCTTTTACAATTTATATGATTTTTTTCCCTGCTTTTATAATTTTTTTCTAAATTTAGAAGGTGCTTAAATTCCTCATATTAATTCGTGTTTTTGAGTAGTTTTTGTGGTTTTTTTTTTTTGGGGGGGGGGGGATAATATTGATTAGTTTACTGTTTACCAAAATTATCGACCTGCCCGTCCTCACCCTGTAGTCTCTCCCCTTCTCCTCGGAGATGATTGGTTTGGATTTGTGAAAAAAGGGGATCGTGACTTGCACGTGTTGAGTTCGGATTGTGGCATGTGATAATATTTTTGCCCTTCGCGATCTCCAATGTGTGTTTCTCGAAGTCTGTAGGATAAATTCATAACGTTGACAGCGAAATGGGTCGCTGTGTGTCTATAGCGAGCAACCGGCCGCGAATCAAGCTTTGAACTTTCGAATTGGTGGTTTTTAACTAAATTCATCAGAAATCTTTCTTCCTCTGGGTGTAATCACACTTTACAATTACAAAGCCATTATTTGCATGCGGCAGAATGGCAGCGATGGATTATCAGTCTCTCTCCGTCATATCATCAAACAGCTACCGTGCATGGGATATTACAACGATTTTTTGAGTCTCATAACTGGTTTGTTGGACACCGTATAGTGTGTATAGGAATGAGAGTTGCACTCTCAACTTCATGGTTGTGTATCAGTTCAGAATTTTCTTTTTCTCTGGGTGTACAGGCCATAATGATTTGCGTTCTTTGCAATGACTGTTTTGTACTCTCAACTTAATGGTTTTGTATTAATTCAGAATCTTTTTCTTTTATTCTATGAATTACATGCTTTGTTGATTGATTTGGATTGATTGTTTGTGATGTACGTATATGTATATTTTTGAGAATGGCAATGAATGATTAGATCAAAACAATTGACTAGTCCCCTCAAGATCATGGCAATGAATGATTAGATTCAGACGTGTTTATATCTGTTGCGAGTCGATGGAGTAATAGATTAATTTTCTTGTTCATCATGCATGCTAATGGTGTAGAATTGAAGTAAAAACAATCTTTCAGCTAGATGGAATCGTGAGTCATGACCATGCATGCTTAATCCATTAGATTTGGCGACTCGTCAGGTCTATAAAGTGTAAATAACATCAATTACAACGTGTTTGAGCAAGAAAAAAATTGATAAGACTCATAGTGAAAAGGTATGTATATTCAATAGTAATTACCCTTGATATCAATGAGTTCCCCCTTTGAGATAAATACATGAAAAGTCCCTCCAACTTCATCCAACAGTGAAAAATACTTGTATTTTCAGACTAAGTGAGCCCTTTTCCCTTTCTCATAGTGAAATGGAATGTATATTCAATATTACCCTTGAGGTCAATGAATTCTCTCTTGGAGATAAATACATAAGAAGTCCCCCAACTTTATACAAAAGTTAAAAACCCTTGTTCTATTTTCAGACTAAATTAGCCATTTTCCATTCCAAAAAATAAGGGTCCCTTTACTTTATTTTATTTGTTTTTTGTGTTTTCTATTTTTCAAAAAATGTCTTTTTTCATTTATGTGTTTTCCAAAAAATGTGTTTTCTAAGTTTTATGTTTTTTGAAAAAATTAAAAACAGTAATTATGTGGAAAACAAACCTATCAAACCGACTCTAAGCCACTGTATCCTTATTTTTCTATCCAAATTAACCTTTCAAAAAGAATTTTGTTTGTTAAAAAATAAAAGTTCAGTTTTTATAAGGAAATGAAAAAAAATGAGAAGCTTTTTTTTTGGGATAAATTGAAAGAGCTTCTGGTATTATTGGCCCTTTTGTATTTTAAAAAGTTGTTAGATAAAAATGATAATTTTGCCTCGCCGTTAGTTATGACTTCATTTCAATTCAATGTCATCTAATTTTAAATTCTTATGACAATCGTAATTTATTTGGTCAATCGGTCGTTAATGGTCTTTAAGTTCTACACTTCTACTTAGGCTACTTTATTTTATGTCAGAACATGTGATCATGGTTGCTTTTACTTCTACCTGTCTTTGATCTGCTGAGCGAAATTGTGGAATGTGCATGGATTTCCCATATATATTGGAATTTAAGTACTTGAACATTGGCATGAAAATAAAAACATATTCATCTAACTCTCTAGGTGAGCAACTTAAAGAGGGAAAAAAGGTTTATCACTTCCCCTATCTCAAAAAAATATTTACCCGTCAAAAATTTAGAGAGAAATCCTAGCCTAAATTATTAAGGATTCTCATTTAAAAAGAGAATTTCATCAGGTACAATAGAGCAGGCAATAGGAACTAGCTATGCTTGGAATTGGGGGAGTGTGGGTTTAGTGGTGAGTGGAGTTGAGTGATGGATTTCCCCCCATTTAAACCTAAAAGATTGTAAGAATGTGAGGGAAAGTGATATATTCTAGAGTCTCAAAATTGCCTTTCTTATAAACACAAAAAGAAACTTCAAAAGAGTTTGTGAGGTATGATGGTTACATCAAGTTGAAAATTGTAATCCAATTATTATCATATACAACTCAATATCAAAATTTAGTAATACGATCAAATCTAATACACACATCCTGAAAATGCAACTCCAAACAATACGAAGGGGTATTGTCCACTCTAGCTTAAGTCTCGCATGCTTTTTTCCTTGAAAGAATCCTTTTGATTGAGTGGAAATTTGATATTTACTTATAAACCACATCAAGAATTTATACCTAACTTAAGTGAGATATGAGTCTCAATGTTCCTTCACAAATGTAAAGATCTTTTAGGATCAAGTTTCACTCCGAGAGAAATGAAAATAACAATGGAAAGTATTAGAAGGTGAGTGAGTTAGGCACAATAGCATCCAACGAAATTGGATAGGGCCACAAGCCTTTGCAATGCAAGTTTAGTGATGCTGGACAAGTGGGGAATGAGCTCAGCGCTCTAAATATCAATCGCCCAGGAAAATAATTAAAGTGTTGAATATAGTGGGTCAAAACATCATATTCTAGTATGTGTATTTTTTGAGAAAAAGGGCCCAAGAAAACAAATCCGTGAGTGGTAGTATGAGCTAGCCCAAAGAGGATAATTTTTGCTAGGCCTGAAAAATGGCATTGGAGTTGTTACAAATAGTATTAGAGGTGATGTCACTTGGTTGAAGGTCTGACACTCATGAGGACGTGAGCCCTTAAAAGGAGATTGTAGCATCCAACTCAAATGGGCAAGGCCACAAGCCTTAGTCCTTCAAAATGATTAGGCTCACACAATCACATTGTAGGCTACATAAAATCGATGTTCAACTTTTTATGAGTCTTAAGTCTAAACAAGAAGAGTTATGCTGTAAAATTCCAATTCAACGAAACTTAAAAGCACAATTGCTAACATTTAGAATAAGTCCACCCCCACAGGCCTGCCAAAATGCTCTAGAATCACTAAAACAGCTTACAAAGCGAGTTCACATACAAGAGAAACCCTAGTATAACATGTGAACCCGCTTTAAAGATGATTAGATTGGGTCAAATATGCCTCAAACACTTGAAGGCCCATTAAAGTACAAAACCCCAAGAAATAGCCAAAAAATAAAAATAGCTCAAGTTGTTGAAGTGTGTCAACCTAAACTCTCACACTCGAGGTTAAAAGGTCAAAATCGTGTGGACCTTATGCCCAGAGCGAACAATACCTCTAGTTAATTAAGTCTAACATTCCACCAAATTCTTCTATTTCTCCCTACTTGCTTCTTCTGATCTCTCTCAAATTCTTCAAGTTACAACATAGGTAGGTTGTAATTGTGATCGTAAGCCTACCACTGGGTATTTGTAGAGTTATGACTCATGCTGTCAATGAAATTATTTATGTGAGAGAGAATTGCTAGAGAAATTAGAATACAAACCTCTAGACGGATTAGCTGTCGTGTGATAATTAACCTGTCATCCATATTGCTTATAATCCAATGTTTCACAAGAGGATGAATTGTATTGATATGGATTATCACTTCGTGCGTGATAAAGTTCAATATAAAGAAATTTCCTTTAAGCTTGTTAACACTAGTAATCAACTTGCCGTTATATTCACTAAGTTGCTAATTGAAACTCGGCTTGACTTTATTTGTAACAAACTTAATATGACAAATATCTAAACTCCATGAGGGAGAATATTAGTGTGTTGTGTGTGGGTTGTCAGGCTTTGGCTCGTGTTCATTTATGTTGACCTAGAGTAAAAGAATATATGTAAGATTCTCTGTCTATGAAGAGGGTAAGAATGTATCCTCCCCTCTAGCCATTGTGTCAAGAAGGTATCCTGTCAGCACATCAAAATTAGATGACCCTTTCCATTTAAACCAACACATATAGAGTAGTAAAAAAACACCCTGCTCTGTCTGTGCCTTTTATTTATGGACTGCCAAGCTAAGATATATAAAGCCCCTTTTATCTTTCTGTCATAGCAAGGCATTAAATATTGAAGTAGATTTCTATGTAGGTATTGATCAATTTCCTTTTTGTCTATTATCATTAACAACTGTTGCTTCATACATATACTGGTCCAAATAAACACCCTATAAATCTGTAATTCCTGTCCAGCTACATGGTTTCTACAGAAATAGTGTCAAGCTTCCCTTAAATCAGTAAAGCTATATATAACTCTATTTTTCTCTCTTTTTGCATTTTCTTGTCCAAATCAATAGGGTGTCCAATTCCTACTGTCCTTGCCAAAATCACCCAAAAAGGGTAAACCCCACGACCACAAAACTTTTCAACCGAAACCATATGACATTTTGCCCCGTGTTTTTCAAAGGCTTGACTTGTGCTCGACTTGACTCCTGCAGTTCTCTCTTATAGAATAATTCATTCAATGATTGGTTTTTTATGGTTTTATGGCACAGTTTGGCCAAGATACTAGAGCACTACCGAAGTCAGAATGACGCAGCAGCAGCCGAGACTGTTCCGAAAGGTGAAGAGGAAAGCAGGTAATATGTTATTTGCATTTGCTCAAGACTGTAAATGGCAATGGAAAGTTTCTGGGTGTTACATAGAAGATAATTATGCAGAATGCTGTTCTGAGATGTATTCAGTAACTTGATATAGAATTTATCAGCGATGGAAATTTTATTGAGTGATAACTCAAGCTAGATATCTTATCAACCGTACCATGAAAAATAGCTGATCTTAAAGAACAAAAGCAATCTCTCTTCTTTCCTTGCCATGCTGCACTTTTTATATGCAATTGGCATGTCCAACAGCCACAAGCAACAATGTTTGTCTTTCCTGACAGAGAGATATTGGAAAATTAGATGAGAATGAAATGCATCCTTTTTGCCAAGAAACTCTGATTGGCATCGGATTCTGCCATTGATTCTACAGTTTGCAACTTGCATTATTCTGTTGAATAATGCTCTTTTTTAAATAATTATATGTTCTGTTTCTCTAGACACCTACAAGGGCTTGATATTGGTCAAATGAGCGTGACTGAACTTGTGCAACTAAAGAAAGAACTTGATGCTGCATTGACAGAGACCAAATATAGAAAGGTGAGTTAACATCTTAATGCATACCTAAGGCTGCTATGGTTAACATGCAATTTCTAAAATAGAACAGCAATAGTCACCAGTTCACTTCTCTTTTGTTTTGGGTGACAATGGGAATACCTACTTCCTCAAGGAATACAGAAATCCCAAACTGCTATGTGGGGTTCTCTATAGATCCAAAACGCTCTTGAATGTCTCTGTTTTGAGCTATTTCTTAGTCAGTAATGTCAACTTTTAGCGTGCATCTCTGGCAGATTTCATGCGGTTCTGCTTTTTTTGTGTTCCCTACTTTTCCTTTGTGTTTGTCAATCCATTTCTCAGTCAACATTTCAGGAGCCAATATGTGCTCTTTATCTAACTGCTATAGTGGGAGCATGGTTAATACAAACAACAGCATTTGTATTTTTCTTTGGGGTAGTTTCAGCAAGAAATGCTACGTTGCAATAAAACTTATACCAATTTTTTTGGCATGCTTTTTAATGGGATTCCATTTCAGAATGCGTAGATAACCTTAGAAAAATTGCAGAGAATGTTGTCAGCTCATACCCCACTGTACACAAGAACACTACTATGACTTTATTCGAACTCCTGCTCATTGCTAACTGTCTATGGGGTTTTCTGCAGGCTCAACCAATGATGGATTCTGTACCGACCACCAGTGAAAAAAGTATGCAATTTGTCCATGAAGAGGTATGCAATTCATTCAGCTGTTCAATGAACTTGGCAAAATTTTCTCCATCAACCAATCTTGCTCGTAGAATTTCAGGATGCTGAATAATGTGCATGTCCTACTTTTTCGTTAATCAGATGAGGTAACACTTGCACATTTATCACTCAGTTCAAAACTTCTAGCCAACGAGTCTCAATCCAGTTTATCTCATCTTAATTGGTGCTTGAAATACTTGCATGAACTAGATGCAAGGGCACAATATCTCTAAATTGAGTCAATTGGTTTCTGCTTTCTTTCTTGCTTAGAAGTCTATCTTAACTAAGTCTCTGCAATTGCATTCCTGCAGGGGGCACCAAACTCTAAAACTGACGCGCACACACGACCTAGAATGCATGAGAGATTTTAAATGGTGCCTTTAAATTAGATTTGACTTTAATTCCTGATTCTATCTATCTTAAGCAAAGACAATAAAACTGAGTTCCAAATGCGCCTCACTTTAATTCCTGATTCTCCTGCCAGTCGGCCACTGATACCCTAATAAACTTAAGGATGCATGCATGAGTAATGAAAATATGTTTGATGAGATGTAGTGTCATCAACCAATCAAAAGCCATTGTAACATGACAAGGATTGGAGAAATAGTCCATAAGATATGAGTTGCATGGTCCAAAAATTACTACTAGCACTACAGTTACTGCATGCATTCTCATTGCATTAAATGATGTGATTGTAAGAGTCTACTTTTATGTGCTTGTGTCTCTCTAACATTGTATTGATAAAGCTCCAGCAAAAAGAAAGTAATGAGAATGATGAGGTTTTGGCCCGAGAGGAACTGAGCCAGACAACCAAACAAAGTCAGGAACTAGTAGTCCCAACAAATGTCTTCTGTTGTAAACAGGATTACTTTCTACGAGAAGAAAATGATTTTCTTGAGAGTGAGGTAAAAGCAAAAAATTAAATCTAATTGTTATCCATATTTAAGAAATTATGTTTGTATGATCAAATGAAAATATGGCAAGGGAAACTAATTCATGTTTAAATAAATTGTGGCTTACTTTACTTGCAGATAATGGCACTGAAGCAGACTATGGAGAATCCAAAAGAGGGGTCACAAGGTTTTGGTGAAACTTCAGACTACCATCTTATTAATTCTCAGCAGGCACAGGATGAAGATCATCGGCCTCAATAGGCACTTAGGCTGCAGTGCCTGCACCAATGTGTTAGGTAGCTGTAGTGGTGACCAACAGGAGTTCTGGCTTTTGCTTACGAACTGCCCGACAAGCTACATTTCATTAGCGTCAGTGAGGATCATGCCTGCACTACAAATTAGCCAAGTCGTTAATGAGAAAAAAAGACTTTAAACTCTTGTTCGCCACCTATAGATATTCAGCATATAGGTGTTCCGTTATCTATAGTATCCTACAGCCGTTGTAATATGGTTGAGTTGCATGGTGGTTCCCTGCCTACCATCTCTTAACTAATGTAGTATTTCTAAACACAAGTGTGTTATGAATGATATTTGTGTGTCTGAATGTTGTATAATGCTGTATATTGTACATCTCAAGAATGGAGGATCTACTGAGGTTGATTGTATCATTAATTTCTACGATCACACGGGGTTGAAGTGGTTGAAGACTGAAAAGGTTTATGGAGGTAACACATTTATTTAATTATTTGATGCTTTTGGGAAATTTTATCTTACGCTGCTGAATTTTCAGGAGTGGAAATGATGATGGGGAAATGAGCTCAAAATCAAATATTTCACGTTCACAAAGGCTTGAGCCTTTGCTACCCAGAAACATGGCTACAAATGTGCGTATATGTATCTGCCCACGCAAAAGTGCAAACACACACATGTATCTTCATATCGTCATTATATATGCATTATCAAAGCAAAAATGCTTCTTCAGTTTGATCACCTACAACTTACAGACAGCAATGAAAATTGACATGACAATCCAAACTGAGCATATGAAATTAAATTATTAATTCCTTCAATCAAAACCCGAGAGAGAGAGAGAGACAAGTATGTAAAAAAACAAAATTATCAGAACACTCAGCTAATTAATGAAGGTTAAAATTGGTATTTTCACCACATGTCTATCAACTGGAGAATTATCAATCAGTGGAAAAAAAAACACTATCCACCAAACACAAGTAACATTGCATGATGTTTGCAAGGCAGACGTTGTGTAATGCTGTATATTATATATCTTGAGAATGAAGGATCTACCAAGGTTGATTGTAGCCTTAATTTCTAGGATTTTATGGTGTTGAAGACTGAAAAGGGTTTATGGAGCTAAACAAGTTTATTTAATTATTTTGATGCTTTTTGGGAAATTTTATCTTGACACTTCTGAATTTTCAGGAGTAGGAATGATGAAGAACAAACGAGCTCAGAATCAAATACTTCACGACCACAAAAACTTGAGCCTTTGCTATATGCCAATACAAAGCTAGAAACAAGCCTACAAATGTGAGTATAGCCTATCTCCCCGCACACGCAAACACACACATGTATGTATATTCTCGTCATTAAATATGCATTATTGAACCGAAAATGCTTGTTCTTGAGTTTGATCATCTACAACTAATTAACAGATTAAATTAAGCAATTAAATCCTTCAATGAAGAACCCCAAGAGAAAGAGCTACTGTGTAAAGAAACCACCAACTTATCAGAAAACTAAAGCTAATTAGTATGTATATCTATTGGAGGAATTTTATCAATCTGGGTGGAAAATTAACAATCCATTAATAATCATAAATAATAAGCTTAAAATCAGTTTGAGTCCACCAATTCCGTTTAATACCCTCACTCAATTTCAATCAAACAAACCACTAGCCCTTGATTCTTTCAATTTCATATCTTAAGCCCTCCCTTGTTTATTTGTTGTGATTATCTTCTCTGTTCTTGCCAATCTCTCTTATTCTTTCAACGGAAAGAATCAATTTTCTTTATGAAAAAAACACTAATTTTTAACAAAAATTAAGAAACGACCAACTATAGAACCAAAAATCAAGAAATAAAATAGATCAAGAGGCAGGGAAAACATCTGACAAATCCCTTTGAAGAGTAGAAACACAATAACAAACCCAAAAATAGAACCTACAACATCGTATTTAATGTAGACTTACAGGGGAAATGCTGATGAAAGAAATCCGAGGGGATTCTTGCAGAAGATTGACCCCTAAAATGTGTCCTAGGTTTTGTCTCAAAGAGAAAGTGAAAACAGAATACTAGCCATTTTTAGAAAATTAGAAGCCCACTTTTTATTGCCATGTGGTCAGCCTCCATTTGTTTTGCCTCGTACATGCACGTACGTGTGCTGTTCTCTCGGCTCATAAGAAATATTTTTAAGAATATATAAATAATTAAAATATATTTAAATTAATTCTTATGCTTCCAAAATATTTAATCCAACTTATATATATGTATCTTTTATAGGTTAACATAATAACAGTTCAATAGACGACTCTCACATGATTACAAAGAGCAATAAAATTCAAAGGTGTAATTATTTAAAAAATTTTAAAAATCATTACAAAGAGCAGTAAAGTATTTGGATTTTGTATAAAATTCTGACGTAAATCAGTCAGGCTTTTTGTCGAACAATTGTTGTGCGAGCAATTCCTCTTCATTATTACGTGTCAAAAAAACCACTAAAAACAGCTGAAAGACACACAAAGATTACAAACTCCAATCAAAATACACCGCCAGACTTCAAGCAAAACAGTCCCTCCACATCTCAAACACTTACAAGCTTCACAGAATATACCAAAGAGGTTAAACCAAGAGAGAAACGATAAGATGAGATAAGGAGAATCAATCTCCAATGGACGATGGAATCGCTCCACTTAATTCAAGAAAATAAAATTACTCCTTCGATAACTATAGGGGAGTCCGGAGTCCCTCCTCCAGTTTTTAACAAGTTGGTTTTCTACAAATGGTCGACTCTCTCTCTCTCTGTTCTTTCGAATTGAATTCAGACAATACTATATTATTATATATCTATCTATATATAGCTTAATAATAATAATATGCAGAATTGTGGGCTAAAGCATGTGAGGCTGGCTTCCTCTATTTGGGCCTTGGGCCTTCTTTGATGACTAATGGGCCTATCAATGATTGGCTGATTGCAACAGTTTCGGTTCTCATAAAACAATAATTTTTTTTAAAAAAAAAAGAGTTCATCGGAAAAAGAGTTCATCGGAAAAAGTATGATAGAAGAAAGTAATTGGTCAAACCTGCGAGGAAAACAAAAAAATATATATATTTTATTATATAATCTTGAAAGTGCAAACAGGCAGTAGTGGGACCCCATTATATAATTAGGGTTTCCTCATTTTTCACATTTACAACCAAAAATAAAAAATAAAAAAACTTAGGAAAACAAATTTTCTAACA
The DNA here is from genome assembly GCA_963580455.1 of Euonymus europaeus. Taxonomy (NCBI): domain Eukaryota; kingdom Viridiplantae; phylum Streptophyta; class Magnoliopsida; order Celastrales; family Celastraceae; genus Euonymus; species Euonymus europaeus. Next base: position 5,348,801 of record OY756964.1, read on the forward strand.
AATATTAAAATAGGTTTTACATATGTGCATAAAATATGCTGGACTAACCTTAAATGAAAAAAAATATTTATACAAGAAAAGTAAATAAAAATTAAAAACAATTTTTTTTGTCAACTAGTTCTTTATATATTTATTTATTTATTATTTATCCCATTTTATTGTGAGAAAATTATGTTCTCGCTTAGCAATTAAAACTCCAATTACCTTTAAATATTTGTGATCGTTGGATACATAATGAAAATAACACCACAGCCGTTCGATTGAGAAAAGTTAGCGTGGACAGAAAGCGAAAAAACCGATGGAAGCACTTTGGCGGCGGATTTATATGCTACCCGAAGATTCCACGTCATTATTAGGGGCCAACAATTAAGGATTAACAAACACGTGGACAGTTATGAACTTAGCCAATCCCGCGACTGCGTTCGATGCACGCTCTTCAGTGACGTACGGTACTTATCACAAAAGTGGGCCTTATTATATCTGGATACGATTGCTTCGTCTTTCCAGATCGTCACATCATCGACAGAATTTAATACTGCTGTGTCTTTCTCGCTCACTTTCTCTGGAATCCTATCTGTTTTACTTTTGCAGGGAAACAAACAGACGGACAAGACGGTTTTTGCCCTATCCGAGAGGAGTCCTTCTTTTCCTCTTGTAAAATTAAACTTTGTGAGAAAACGAATTTTGAGAAAAATATAGATTTTTAAGTTGATTTCTTTCACGAGAAAAGGGAGAAAAAAGAAGATGAGACAACAACGGCAATATCCACAGCATCAGGATCAGCAGTCCAGGGTTTTCTACGACCTCTCGTCGCTGGTTCTCAACCTGCTGCGATCGCCTCCTTCGCCGATACAGTTATCGGACCATGCTCCGGTGTCGGTTACTTCTTCCAGGAGGAGGCAATCGTCTCCGCAGATTTCGTTGGCGGGGTTCGCGTCGCTGATGCTGGGTACAACAGTTGCATTGATGTAGTGTGGATCGGTGACGTTTTTTATCGGCTTCATATTGATGCCTTGGGTTATTAGATTGGTTATGGTGTTCTACGTCGCTGGGATTGTCTCAAGCCTCTCGATGTTAGGCCGTTCTATTTTCAGTCACGCGACGGCCCCTATTTCGCCGCTGAAGGAGATTCCTGGTAGGATTCTTCCATGAATTTCATAGATACATTTCTCTATGTATTATGTTTGAATATTTTCTCTGTTTCCTTCCAATGGGCTTGTTTTTCCTATCGTGTTTGTTTTCGTTAGTTCGTTGAAGTTCTGCATTTAATTAAGTTATCGGGTTAAATTAGCTCATCTGGACTCACCAGCTGATATGTATTCTTCGGTGTCATCTAAAACGTTGCGAATTTACCTTGGAAACTCTGGAAATGTTGGGGTTTCATGTCTTCATGAAGAATTCTGTCTCTGCAATTATTATGTGTATTTTTCATGTCCCATAATTCTTTGCTGCTCAAATTTTACTTGTTTTGCTATAATTTCCTCTTATTAAGTATTGGCTGATCACCAATTCTGTCCCAACCGAGAACCCTGATTTCCAGCCATTAATATCATTTGCTCAAACTTTTGCTCTCAAACACCGCCTTAGAAGTTACTGATTTCTCACCGTGTGATAAATAATGCAAACGCAATTTGTTTTTAGAAGATAGTGAGTTGAGATATCTATATATTTGACGTTTCAATTTGAATTTTGTGAATTACCGGTTATAGATGCTTTTAAGTTGCAAATAATTGGTGTAATCCTTGGTGATAGGGCGCTTCAGTGCTCTGCTTTGGCTCGTGTATTCCTCTCATGAAGTGCTCTGCTACCTTTTTTTTTACCTTTGAGGTCCGAGAAGGACATTGTTTTCTGCCAATTCATTTAATCTGCAGCTCGTGTATGAATCATGTGTTGTTGATTGCTTGCACTTGTGAAGTGCATTACATCTAAGTGATCATGGTGGACTAAAACATAACTTTGTTTTGCAGTTAGTTGGATGTGATGTTACTGAGTTGAGCAACATCTTAGATACATAAAATGCTCTGACTTTACTATACATTTAGAGTGGTGCTGACATATTTTAGATTAGAAAACCATGAGACATGAGCTGTGAACCCTGATTAGGTTCTTATGGCTTTTGTTAAGCATTAGTAGGGCTAACTGGGTTCAACGTTCTGTTTGTTCTTTTATTGAACTCGTATATTTGAGTAGAATGAATGCAAGATCAAATCCTTGAAGTGTCAGGATTATCCGAGTGGTGTTGACATATTTTGGAATTAGAAAACCACGAGACATGAACTGTGAACCTTGATTAGGTTCTTATGGCTTTTGTTAAACATTCATAGGGCTGACTCGGTTCAACACTCTGTTCATTTTATTATTGAACTCGTATATTTGAGGTAGATTGAATGCAAGATCAAATCCTCGAAGTGTTAGGATCGCCAGTGAATTTTGTGCATTAATGTGAATCAATCTTCATATATTATGTGGATAAGGTTTGCATAAATCCTTCTTGTGCATGGGAGTAAACATGGGAATTGTTTGCCTTTTACTGTGTGAATCAATCCTAATTCTGAATTGACTAATCAGTGGTGCATGCTGCTTCCCCCAATCTTGTTTTCTTCCCCTGAATTGGGATTTTTAGTTTTTCCCCCCTTTTTCCTGAGCTCATTATGCTTGCTTCTCATATGGAAAATATTAAGGTGCACCTGCTGGTGTTGAACAAACTTTCCACCTTCTTTGTTTTGTGAATAATATTTGTTTAGTTAAGTCATTTAAGTTTTAAGTTTGTTTATTCTTGATTGATTTCTGACAGGCTATTCGTCTAAAATTTTTTACTGGTGCAGCATGGTAATTGTTGTGAAGTGGGGGTTTAGAGAGTTGGAATATGTATTGAAGAAGTGAGCGGGCACTGATGTTCTAGTAAATTGCAAGGGAAATCTCCCAGCTTCTTAAAGCATTGATGCAAGAATTGTGGATAATTGTTTTTCCTGATGCTATCGGAAATTTGTTGGGAGAGAGAGAGAGGGGGATCTGTTCCCGGTTAGTTTCTTCATTGAACTCCTATTCAGTTAGGTATATGTTTGTCTTCCTATTCCAAATTTCCAATCACACGATATTTGATATTTACCGTGGAAACTATTATTCTACATTTTTATCATGTACTTTGATTAATGATCATTCTTCTGTATCTAAGATATTCTTTATGCGGACGCACAAATATTTATACAGAAATTAAGATTATGATTATTTCAAAATGGGATTAATGTTGGGCGCAATAGCTTCAACCATTTCAAGGGAAGCAGATTCAGTGAGAACCGGGAAGGTTTGCTGTGCCTGTTGGCCTATAAAAGTGCATGCCCTGCTTATTTGTACCTGTAGTCAGAGTTTGGTCTCTGGTTTGTTTGTATCTTCAAGGGTGATAGAGATTCATTGGATGCTTCCATCCAATGATATATATAATTATATATATTTAGCTATCAACAAAGATTTGGTCTGATTTCTTATATCTCCTAATTTTAAGGTTTTGAATATGGGATTTCATTACCTTGTCGGTGTGTGAATGGAAACTTTCCAAACATTGTTTCTTTTTTTTTCTACTTCAAAGTAGAATGAACAAGTGCACTAATAACGACTTTTCTTGAGCCTAACAAGCATTTAAGATGACCTAAAAACAAAGTGGGTAAACCATGGTCTAGCCATTCCCTCTCTTTCTCCGGCAATGCTTCTTCGTGGCAAAGCCACCGAACTCTCTATCTACAACTCTATTATCCCTGGACGGCCGAACCCTACTATCTATACTATGTTGTCTGTATCGGTTTTCATTCTGACTTGTATATTTCTCCTCTATCCATGGTCACGGTCTCACCATATTTATTTTCTCCACAGTCCTAATTCTACAGAAAATAGAGTCGTATTTCTGTCAAGTCCTCGAGCCGTAGAGTAGATCTTCACAGATCACAGTGGCAGGAGAGCTGGTGTTCATCGTGCTTTAATTGACAGTGACGCCTATTTATTGTTCGCTCTCTCTTCTTCCTCTCTATTAGCAACTAGACCTCGGATCCTTAAGTCTCCTTCGCCACTGCACAACCCAGCACTTTCATCCAACATGAGGCAGAGGATGAGGAGAGTATCTCATCTATTGAGTGTATCTTTGATGGGTCCATACCCACTCAATAATAGCAGCATGCATCATTAATTCTTCATCACCATCATGCAAACCACCTAGTCAAATAACACGGCATGCAACTCATCTTTCATGCATGCAGCCATCTTTCATGCATGCATGCTCTAGCTTTCATTGTGGCATGTATTTGGCACAGTACAAGATCGCCGCCCAAGTTATTTGTCAAGGATTGTCATTTAATTTGTGTTTGCCTCATTTGCCTTTGTATCTCTATATAAAGAGATGTGTGTGTGCATGTTAGGAGACTAAGTACATACAGAGAAAAAGAAAAGTGCAGTAGGTTCCAATTAAGATGTGTTAGGCAGAGAGGAAGTGAGTTGAGTGTGTATCTCCTCTTCCTCCTGTGAAATTGTCTCTAAATAAAAATGTTCCCACTCTCATAGACGTAGGTCGTTAGTGATCAAATCACGTACATCTTTGTGTCACTTTATTTTTCGGTTTCATTTTTTTGTGTTCAACTGACTCAATATCCTCGACAATCTTGTCTACTCAAACTGAGCACCGTTAGCAATGGCCCACCATTAATGCTTCTCCATTGAATGCACACGATCCATATCCTCCTCCTCGGCTCGTCCTCCAGTGTAGGTGCAGATTTGAAGCACCTGCAAATGTCGGCATTGGAGGTGAAATAGCTTGATGAACTATCAGAGCAGTGTAGAAGGGCTAAATTGGGTTGAAGTTACTTATAAATTATTATTAAATGAGGTTTTTTTTAGTTTTGGAGTGTCGCCAGTAAAATATGGGCTGCAAATAGTCCTGCCAATAAAAATCGATTGCAAATGGCTCATTAGGCCACTTTGTCGGCCCAATAATTTTATTAGAGTGCGTTTATTGTCTTCCTTCATACATTTTTTTTTCCTTTTATATTTCTTCACATGGATCAGTGTAGCACATGCATGAGCTGTTGGAGGGTATTAATCAATAATAAACAACCCTCTTCAATGTTAACATGTGCAATATTTATTAAGAGCTCTAGCACTGTGCAGGCATTTTAGCATCACTGAGACTTCAAGTAGATAACGTTCCGCAAAATTGTAGATAAGGCTATTTTGGGGAACTTATTAAGGTTTAAGTCACCCATCTCATTTTATTTGTAATTAGGTCTAGTTTTAGACTTTTTTATAATTAAGTGAATTATTTATTGAGTGAATTACATATTTGCCCTTCAAAATATGAAAAAGGCAAAAATTATATAAGATCACTCATTTAAATTTATTTGTAATTAAGTCTAGTTTTTAAGTTTTTTTTTAATTAAGTTTTTTTTATTGGTTAAATTACATAAGTGTCTTTTAAAATATGAAAATTATTTCATTATCGTATATGAAAACCAAGTATACTGAGCATGCACGAGCCCGTTAGGGTTTAGCGAATTCATTCCCCTTAGGGTTTAACACTTATTGTTTAGGTTACAACATGAAAATCCGATACACTAGCTCGTTAGGGTTTAGCGAATCCGTTCCCCTTAGGGTTTAACACTTATTGTTTAGGTTATAGCATGAAAATTCGATACACGAGTCCGTTAGGGTTTAGCGAATCCGTTCCTTTTAGGGTTTAACACTTATTGTTTAGGTTATAGCATGAAAATCCGATACACGAGCCCGTTAGAATTTAGCGAATCCGTTCCCTTTAGATAACACAAATGAATAAGGATCATATTTTTTTTTATTCTTAAATTTATTTGTCAACAAAAGAAATAAAAACGAAAAAAAGAGAAGAAGAAAAGTCAAGCAGTCAAAACAACTTTTTAAAATTAGTCGCGGCCACTTTTTGAAAAAAAAATGAAAGTTCTGCAGTCAAAACAGCACGAATTAGTGGACTGGAATCAAGATAAGAATTTTGACTAAACTTAATGCTTAATAAGTCTTATATTTGGTACCGGCCTGCAATTATCCCATAAAGTTAACTGAAATCTTGTATTTGATGTGGGAAATATATAAAATAAGGTTGATTTTATTGGTTTTGGTACACCACATCGATGTGTATAATATAACGTATCATGATCATCGAATATTTTATCAGTTATTCTAACTTGTGAGGAGTTAGAAAACGAATCAACTCAGTTCTTATTACAGATGAAAACAAGAAACATGAAAATACGAGATAGATCACAATTGACCAAGAAAATACATCACCTGTCTGTCAGACTAATTAAAATTTCATCAGAATGAGCAACTAATCAAACACTGCGTTCAAGATTTGTTTAATTAGCCAAGATGCAAAGTGAACTTTAAGTGCAAGCAAGAGCATGCAAACGAGAGCTAATAAGTAGAGCAGGGAATGGAGCATTATTGATGCTCCACTGGCACTGAAATTCCCAAACTCGACACATTGGCTACGCCCAGGCACCTGTAAGGCTCCCACATTGGAAGAGGATAATTGTCCTTTATTAAGGCAAAAAGTCCACTCGACAACACCAACAAGTTCTTTTTCAAGTTTAAGTGAGTTGAGTTTAAATTTACTTGTTAGATTTAGGATGAACAAAGTTGTTTGTATCTGTCTATTAGATACATTCTCAAGAATCGGATAACTCAAAATAGATAATATTATTAGTCTGAATATAAGACTCCCATATCAGAAGATGTGAGAGAATAATTGTCCCTGATTAGGACAAAAGTCCACCCCGACACTAACAAAGCTTTTTCCAAGCTCAAGTGAGCGGTGGTAGTCCACTTGCTGAGTTAAAATAATAATAAAAAAAATCGTACATATCCGATGTATCCTTAAAAACCCAAAACAACAGTTTCAAAGTCAATAGCATGAACAGAAGCACAACAATAAACACCAGACCCTAATCCGACATTGTGAATTCTCCAGTCTATCTTGAGTCTCTTAATCTGCCTCTTCATGAGTTTTATAGAGGGTTCCAGTCTCGGTGATGCTTGTGATTGCGGGTTGTCTCCACACATGATTGGCAAGAGGTGAGAATAACTTCTTTATGCTAATTACAACATTTCAATGATTAGGACAGAGGATCTCTACAGGATTTGTGTACCTGCACATAAAAGAACAGAAAAAATAATGTTTCATGGCAGTAAAAAGGAACAGCACCCACAATTATTTTTGAGGTTTTACATTTGTTTGGTCGGGATTTTTACTACTTCGAACTAGCAAGTTAGACAAGCAAGCATGATTCCTTTGAAAAGGACGGTTCGAATAAGCAACAAGAAAAATAAGAACACATGGGATTTATGTGGAAAATCTTGAAAGAAAAAATCACGGACAAAGCATGGGAAATTTGTTATATCGAGAAAACAAGTATAAGAGAGTGCTTTGAGAGTGAAAGCTGACAATTATTTATAATAAGTTGAAACCATAATTATAATTAATAGGTCCATATAGTCTCGAGTCTATCCGCTCTCCGCTACCATCATAGATCCCAAAAAATTACCGTCAAAATTTTCACTAATTTTATCGTACCACAAACTTTTTAGGTCAAATCAAACAAAATTCGGATCACAATATTTAACACCCTTTATCCAACAATAATTTGAAATCCTAAAAGGAAAAAAGAATAAAGAGAGAGGAAAGCTAAGTGAAACTTCGCTCCAACAAAAATTCCCCATAAGAAACATGTGATTTTTATCCTGGCTTTTAGGTATTTAAAAAATAAATACAACCCAGTTGTCCACAAATGCGGCCAATCTTACGCAAAGACAAACACCTTTTTTTAATTTTTTTTTTAAAAAAACAGTTTATTAATCTGAATCTAATATTATTTTGACTTCTTGAAAAGTGTGGTGAGTTTTTTATGACCATGTGGTATTTAACAAATAAATACAACCCTAGTTGTCCATAAACATGATTATAATAATAAACAGCTAGATCTAACCAGTAAGATGCAGCCAATTATTATTATGCAAAGACAAGCAGATAACTGCAAGAGAAAGAAAAAAAAGTTCATTAATCAATCTGACCCAGTATTATTTTCATCACGTGTTGAAAAACTGTGGAAAGTTTTTTTTCCCATCCAAAGAGCTCCTCCCATATTTGCCATGATTAGGACATCCACTAATTGTTCCACCAGACAACAACTACCATCAACCAAAAAGACAAAACACATTAGAATTAATCCTCCTGTTGGACCTCATTTTGCGTGCTAGAGAGGGGGACAATACAGAGACTCTAGAGCAAGATCCATGTGGAACCAAGATTCGTTAAGACCAACATGTTCATGCTTTATTGTCATAATACAAACAAACAAACAAAAACTATCTTACCTGCCTTAGTGTAGTCGTTCAATGTATAAATAGCTTTATAATAAATAAGGACAAACTTTAATATAATGGTTGTCCATTGAAGATCAAGAGAGGCTATAGTTCCTTATGTTATAGTACATATGGATAGTTTTTAGTTCTAAGTTGCAATAATCGGCGCTAATCAATAGCATATTTGTACAAATTTAAGGATCCGTTCGGTGGAGCTTATAACCTAAACTATTAACTTTGCTTGGGAAGAATTTTTTGGTAGCCTTGTGGATTTTGTATTTTGTTATGTTGATGTCCTCCCCTTGTATTGCTTCTTGTTTTTATTTTGTTTGTCTTCTCCTTGAATGTCTACTTTGTACATTGGTGTTCCTCCGCCATTGGTGAGAGTTGATTAATGTTATTCTATGGCTAAGCGAATTTATCAAAAGAAAAAATTGATAGCTTATATGCTATTCATCATCCAAACACCAATTTATATTGGACAACTCCAATCCCAATGTTAACGTACGATGGTCAAACCATTTTGCTCACCTCTTTGAAATTGTCTATCAAATAAGCATTTTGGGACAAATTGTTACATTTATGATACATTGTCGTATTTGGGGACAATTTTGGCTCTTGGACACGTTGCAATAACATGTTTGTTGCTTGGATTATAAACTGTGTATCTTTAGAAATTGCTAGCAGTTTGTCTATGTTTGTTACTGCTTGAATCTTATGGCTTGATTTAAAGGTTTGTTATGCTTCTTCAAATGATACTCGAGTGCTTGAATCTTATGGCTTGATTTAAAGGTTTGTTATGCTTCTTCAAATGATACTCGAGTGTATGAACTTCATCAGGCTTTGGGTCACAATCGTCGGGGGGCTATGAATGTCGCCGAATACTACACCAAACAAAAAGGGTTTTGAGATGAATTGATTTATTATAATACAATTCCTGAATGTACTTGTGGAATTCGCACTGCATTAGAATGCTGTCAGCATAAGGAAGCTACAATGTTCTTTTTAATGGGTCTTAATGAACCATTTTCTACTGTGAGAAGTCAAATCATTTCCATGGATTCATCTCCAAAGCTCTCTCTATGGTTTTACACGTTTAGTATCAATTTTCTGGTACCAAGGGAAGAGAGCATCTATTGTTTGTACCTATTGCAAGAAACAGGGGCATGTGATTGATAAATGGTTTAATCGGCATGAGTATCCTCCTAGACAACTCAAGAGCCCTCAACACAATAATTTGAACGCCCAAACTAATGGAGCTCATTTTGCAAATCGAGTTGCTTTCACCAATTCTTCAGAAGAACCAAAATCCCCTCTTTAGATGTCTCCTGATTTATGCAATCAACTGATGAATTTTCTCCGGTTAAATTCTCAGCTATCTCCTCAACATGGGAATATTTATGCAATTAAGTTGGTGCCCTTGAATTTCAAATTATTTTATTTTTATTCATCTCATGTGATTGTTCATCAACACATTTGTATTTACATGCCCCAACAAAATGGCGTGGTTGAGCATAAACATCAGCACATATTGAACAATGTCTGTGCCATGTTTCTTCATGCCACCCTCCCTGAAAGTTTTTGGACTTTTTATGTTCTTATTGCAGTTCATGTCATTAAACTTGATAAGCTCAGTCCATTTCAAATTCTTTTCAAAGGGCCTCCTTTATACATTTATAATACATTGTCATTATCTCTTACTTTTTTTTTAAAAAAAGTAGGGAATCAACCCAAACAAACTCAATCACTTAGATTATTTCCAACTAGTCGAAGCGTAGCAATCCGAATATTGTCTTCCCACAATATATATCTTCATCACCGCAGACAGAGGATTCTAGAGCACATGTTGTCATTATCCCTTCATATAGTTTAATAGGTGTATTCTTATTTTTTGTAGGTCTTAGTTATTCTGATTTTTATTCTTGGTATATAATGTCCTGTTCTAACCTTTGTTTTGACCTAATGAGAAAATAGAGTCTGCGTCTCCCAAAACCTCTCATTCCTCTTGTTTTTCATGATTCTTAGCAAACTGGTATACAAAGGTTTTCACAATTTGATATTTTGGAAAAATTGACTTCCACTTTAACAAGTCAAATTACAAAATAATCAACCCCATTTCTCTACTAGCATATATGCCCCTGAACATAAATTGCCATTGGTATATATGTTACTAGTAAAACAAATTAACCAAACATCATTTAAATCGACATATATAACTATCTAGGAAATTGTGTGTAGTGTATATCGTAACGATCCGGACAATATATTTTTTATTCGAAACAAAAATCAAAATCATAGAGATCTAAAATTGAGTAGGTAGATTTTTGATCCGAAGGTCTTGATTTATCATACATTTTTTACAATAATTTAATTTTTATTTCTAAAAAAAATCGTTATAACATCACTATACATTAATTATTTTTTAAAAAAAAAATTGAAAATTTTAATGCACTAAATTGGGACACTTGCTGCTGGTCCAGTGGTTTTAGCCGCTGGACCAACCCTGGATTCTACAGTCTATCACTGTAAAATCCCCAAATTATTCTTGACTTTGATGATTTCCTATTCCTCGTCATGCCCCCTTTCAAATAAGTCACCTTCTCCACGTGCTTTATTAAAAAGATTAAAAAGTAAACTAATTTATCCACGTCAACAGCGTGTTTTTTGAAGAAGAAAAAAATGACGACCTTGTCAACTGTCATCGTACCAAATTTGTCCTTAATTAATTACCAAGATACACCGACGGCTGGATGGTGTACACTGTGACAACTGAACAATCCAACGGTTTCGTATCTCACGTCAATGACGCTTGTGACAAAGACTAGTGCACTACACAATTGCTGCCAAGCCGTCACGGTTTGGATTCTACAGTCTTTCAATTAGATTTTCAGGGTCATTGTCGACCAAGAAAACTATTTGGATTTAGCTATAGCCAATAATATACTGCCACATCGAAACACCGAGAGTGTAATTCATAGACCGATGCACCATATAATTGCACACTGCTTCCTTATATGAATGTTCATCAGTCATTCCTCGTCTATTCCGATATATTGAGAATCGAGAGACTAGTCAGGCGCCATTTTTAGTCAAATCTCCTTCTTTATCTGATTCCTTCTTTCAGTTTCGGAATATTTTGGCTTTCTGCGGTCATATGCGATCCTTTTCCGGTGACCTTTCTGCTGCTGCCATGTCGAGTGTTTGTTTGTTACCGTTCTGCGTTCTGTATTGAAGAATTTTGGTGGAGATCCTGTATTAAATTGAATTTTTTGGGGCCTCTGGTTCTGAATGAGCTCAAGCGAAGAACTTTGCAAAACTTTCGAGGATTCGCATCATGTTGCAGCAAGGTGAGGTTTTATGGATTTTTAGCAGTAACTGATTAGATTATTACTCTTACATTTTCTTTTGCTTTTTCGATCTATACGTGGAAACGAGGTTATGTTGATAATTGACATCATGAATCTTATTTTAATTTCTTGCGTTAGGTGCGATTGAACTTTTATATTTGTGCCTTCTCTTTTGTACCTATTATGAGGCTGATTGTAGCAAGCTTCTAGGGTTTTTTTTTTTTTTTGAAGGAATCGAGTTCCGGAGCTTTCAGATGTTCTTTGTTGCATAAGTATGTGAGTTCTTAATAAAATTCTCATGGATTCTAGGAGTCTGTGGATTCACGAAGGTTTAATAGAATAGGATTATTGGATTGTTTCAGTTGGGATGCTAGATTCCTCTTAGTTCTTTCCCAATTAAGCATTGTTCAGTGCCACTGTGGGTCTTTTGAATTGTTGTTGCTTTGTGATCCCAGGGTATAATATCGACTCTCTCTTCGAAGAAGCTCAAAGCCGATGGCTGAAGCCTGCAGAAGTGCTTTATATCCTACAAAATCATGAGAAGTACCAATTCACCCAGAAGCCTCTTCAAAGGCCAACAAGTAACCTCTTGATGCTTTGTGTCTGTTTGAGACAATTTGCTTATTTCCTCTTGATTTTTGATGGGTCCATTTTGTGTTGATGGTTTTTAACATTGCGGGCTGAATTCTTCAACAGGTGGATCTTTGTTTTTATTTAACAAGAGGATCCTTCGTTTCTTTCGTAGAGATGGTCATAATTGGCGCAAAAAGAAGGATGGAAGAACTGTCGGAGAAGCACATGAACGACTAAAGGTTTGCTAATGATCACTATGCCGACATCTCTCTTGGGGTCTTTTTATAAAGAGGCTCTCTGTATAATACATATGTGCTTATGTCTATCAAATTAACTAACTTGTAGATCAGTTCATTTGTGGATGAATCATATTGAAAGCATGGATGCTAAATTTTTCGCTGTAATCCTATGTATTGAGATACTACCAAGTGGTCTAGAAGTCTAGAACTCACGGTTTTCATTCCTTGGTTAGGTTGGAAATGTTGAAGCTCTAAATTGTTATTATGCCCATGGAGAAGAGAACCCGAATTTCCAGAGACGTAGCTATTGGATGTTGGATCTGTGAGTGCACCCTTATTCCCTCGTGGCCTATACGGCTATATTACCTTTTTGCACCATTATAGTCCTTCATATTAGCTATGCTTTTATCTTAGATAGTTTTTTATTAATACAATTACCTTCCGGTAAAATAATCGTTCAAGAAGAAAAAATCCAGTGTGATAAAGAGCAGGTTTTCAAACTGGCTTGCTGATTCCTCTGTTGTAGTCAAGGATCATGTTTTGATGATTTGTTTTACCTATGGGAGAGTCAATACTTATGCTTATGTTTTCATCGCAGGGAATATGAACACATTGTTCTTGTTCATTATAGAGAAATAACTGAGGTGAGTTTTCAGAATATCTGAGCATTTTCCTTGTACTTAGTAATAGAGTGATGCAGTATTGTATGTCCATCCTGGTTACTGGACTGATGGTCTTTAAACCAGAGGGGCCAGAAGTTGTAAACACTTTGTGCAACTCCTAGTAGAGTGTTTGCCCAGACCCAGAGTTGAGTGTTTGCCCCAGGCCCAGAGTTGATTAACTTGTGAAATCTCAATTGAAATATTTTGATTTGGTTCACAGCACATTGTCTTATTAATCACATCATAATTCCTTTTGCAACAAAAATGACAACTCAACCAGGACTATTTTTTAGATACCTGTATAACTCATTTTTTAGTCTTTGAATAAAGGTTAACGATGCCTTTCTTATGGTGCATGGTTTGTTATTTGAGCTAATTTTAGTTTGTTGCGCAATTATCTAGGGAAGGGCCAGTCCTGTATCTGTTTCTGTGTTATCACCTGGAGACTCTTCTACTCTCAGTCCAAGCCCAAGGTCTTATACCACCAATTATCCAAGTGCCTCCTCTGCAACTAGTGACTTGCATGAACCATGTCAGACTTTATCAAGTCCAGCCTCCATCGAAGTTAGTTCTGAGAAAGTCAGTAAGCCTAATGAGGAAGATGGTAGAGGAACGTTTGCTGGTTCAACGGACCTTGAGGTTACTTTGAGAAGGCTTGAGGAGCAGTTAAGCTTAAATGAAGAGAGCCTCAAAGAAGTTGGTCCATTTAGTTTTCAGGAAACAGAAATTAATGGCTCAGGACTTCTGGAAGACGGAAGGGGTTTGACAAAGCAGAATCACTATGCAGAGTTACTGCCTCAGACAGAAGAATATGCTATTAATGATCAATTTTACAGTGGACTTGCAGAAATGCAGGATCCTTCAAACAATTTTGTGCTACTTCAGGATGCAGGTTTGTTCACTTTGCCACATGATGTATTGCTTGGAATTGATAATTTGCCGTTGTATGTGTTTGTTATTTTTTTGAATCTTAACTACACAATCTCTTTGATTTTTATCCACATTGTTGCTGAATCCTTGCCTTAGGGATCTCTTCCATTTCAATATTCTATAGCATCACCACCTAGCATATGCAATGTTGCATCTCATTCCCTGGACTACAATGCTACTAGCTGCAATTCGATTTTAAGTTTTTCCTCTCTCTCTCTTTTCTTTTCTTTCATTTGGTTTGGTGGCTGCATTTCCTTCTGGCCAGTTTCAAGTTATTTCGCCCTCTCAGTCATTTCCTTCCCTGCATTGCTAGCTTAACTGGTGCAATTCTCAGTTCACACACAGAGGTGAGAAAGTTGATGCGTGCCCTTACAGCCGCATAGTTTAAGCAAGGCTAACTCCTTCCTGTTTTCACCTATCACAAAGAGCATATTCTTTTCCTTTCAAAGTGGTTGAATGAATCCACTAATCTTTTTGGATAAAAAAGAGTGCTCAGCCTTGATGAAAGAACTGCAGTTAATCATATATTACTACATGCTTACAGAAAGCACTATTAAAAATATGCATCTTAATTTCTGAATTTGGAGAGGTTCAAAAACAAAACAAATTGAAATATGGTTAGTTTTTGTCTTTGAATCTTAGACATTGTAACAATTTCTTTGGGTCTATCACTTTTAGATGATGTCTAGTTCTCTTTTCCTGTGACCCTGCTATTTTTTGGCTTTAAAGATTCTGTTTTGTTGTTTTTTGTACTCTTGTGTTGTGCCTTTCCTTGGTGCCCATTAATAAAGTCTCTTTTTGTGTTCAAAAAAAAAAATGCTCTTGGTATTGGTGCTGTATCCAATAGGAAAAGATATAGAAATTAAAACATGCTGGGACCATGAGTTCAAAAGCCTAGTAGAAATGCTTGCCCTCCTATGCACACCTACTTACTGAAAGGCTTTGAAATCATTCCTCAAGGCCCTAATAAGTCTATTATAAATGTTGGGAAAAAAATATAAGTTTACATGTGTGGTATAAATTGCATTAATGCTTTATATTTATAATTCCTGAATTGACATTATTCATTTATGAAAATTTAGTTAAAAAGGAGAGAAGATACAGGGTACTAACGAGTTCTTTTCCTATTTTTTTCCTTTCATGTAGGTAATGCTGGTGAACACCCTCATCAGTCTTATTCTTTTGGCCGTACCGATGGAAGCAAAGAATCTCTATATTGGAACGAGCTGCTAGAGACCAGTAGGACGTCATCAGTTGCAAAGTTTCAGGTGATAGATTTATACATCCTAGATGGAAATGGAAAACTTTTAGGAATTCAGCCATACAAAAATTTATGTTTAAGGTCTGATTTGTTATATTTGAGATAATGTCTTAGTCCTATGTGCATACAGATGTTTGTTGTGGATAACCAACATTAGCATTTGCAAATGTTGATGGTTCTTTTGTGTTTAAGACTACGTAATTTATGGAGTCCTTTATGGTCAATTCTAGCATTATTTTCTTAAGAGTGAAATTGCTTTTGCTTGGAAAAGGAAGAGCAGATATCTTCTTCAAGGAGGGAATTAGCTGATGAGCAAGAGTACTATCAGTGGCCAGATTTCAATGGAGCATCTGATAGAAACTGTATGATTTCCCCCTTTTCTTGATGATTTTTTGACACCAACTTTGGGCATCTTGTAAGATTTAGTTTCAACGTTCTCTTGCAGTTAAAGCTCCTATGTTACTGCCACAAGAACAGGAAAATTTCAAGGTTCATGCACTTTCTTCCACAGTGGAAAACCATGAAACTAGTTCTGGATACTATCCAATGCTCTTTGACCAAGGTAGTATACCTCTTGATTCGGGTTCAAGAGTGACTATTACACAAAAGCAGAGATTCACAATCCAGGCTATATCACCAGAGTGGGGTTACACCAATGAGACTACTAAGGTATGAGCTGTAAATTGTCTCCTTTCATTTTTGAATATATTGACCCTACTATTAGCCAACTGGTTGAGCAGTCATTTATTGAGATGGTATTATTTTTCCAGAGTTGGATTTTTCGAGAACAAGCGGATTGACGGAAGTTAAATATTGCATATAATGTACATTATTTATTTAAACCCATTTAACTTTTCCTCCGTTTAATTTATGTTGCTAGATCTGTAGCTGTATCCATAGAGAAACTAGATAGCGAGTTTCAGTTTGAAATATTTCCTGTTAATCTTAGGCTGTCCCAGGAAGCACTAATAAACATTCCCCTTACCAAAGCAAATCCTAATATAAAGAGCAAAAAATGACCTCAATTTCACGGGTCGTACATAATAATCGCTCATTCAGTCTTCTGCCAATGATAATCTATTTCTCCCCCTCCCTCATGGACTTTGGCTAAAGGGAATCAGTCGCCACACATATTATAATTTATAATTTTAGAATTTATTTTCAAAGTTTGAGCAACTTTGTTGATACAGGTCATCATTGTTGGGTCTTTTCATTGTGATCCAGCAGAATCTACATGGACATGTATGTTTGGTGACATCGAAGTTCCTATTCAGATCATTCAGGATGGTGTTATCAGCTGCGAAGCTCCTCCTCATCCTCCTGGCAAGGTCACTTTATGCATTACCACTGGAAATCGAGAATCCTGCAGTGAAGTTAGGGAGTTTGAATACCGGGGAATGACTAGTAGTTGCACTCATTGTAATTTCTCTCAGAGAGAAGCTACAAAAAGTCCAGAAGAGCTTCTGCTGCTTGTCAGATTCGTGCAGATGCTTCTGTCTGATTCATCAAAGCATAACATAGACAATTTGGAGCCTCGCAAACATGGAGAATTGAAAGCCGGCGATGATATGTGGGGTCATATTATAGAGGCTCTGCTGTTCGGAAATGGATCCACATCTGGTACTGTTGATTGGCTTATGCAAGAACTACTGAAGGACAAGTTGCTACAGTGGCTGGCTTCCAGAATGCAGGAAGGGTGTCAGCAGAAAGTCTGTCTCTTGTCCAAAAATGAGCAAGGAATAATGCACATGGCTGCTGGGTTGGGTTACGAATGGGCCTTGAACCCTATTCTCAGTCATGGAGTCGGCATAAATTTCCGAGACATCAGCGGTTGGACTGCTCTCCATTGGGCTGCACGCTTTGGAAGGTATATAAAAATGTAAAACACTAATGGTTCTTTTCTTTATTGGTACAAGGTTATTGTTTCCAGCAGAGCAACGCCCAAACAAATTTTGAAGTGGAATAGAAAGCCTCTTTTAACAATGATATTGATGGAGAATTAAAACTGCTGGAAATCAGACCACTTCACCATATCTAAAATAGCTTAACTTTAGTTACTGGCATAAGAACAGAGATAAAATATTATATTGGTTGCAGCCTTGCAGGTAGAGTAGGAGATTGTGGTTATGCTATGTCTTAATCTTTCTACTGCAATTGTTATTCTCCTTGTTGCACATCTTCAACGCTATTTTGCCATCAATGATGAATTTGATTGGCATTTTAGTAAGATTACTTTTTAATTGGCCGCATATGCCCTGTAAACTCTAGCTATAATTGGGAAGATTGCTTTGTTCAAACTTAAAAGGTCAGACAAATTGGTTATTAACCTGTAAGCTCTGATTGTGCTCTGACCTTCTGCGATAGGGAAAAAATGGTTGCTGCCCTGATAGCTTCTGGTGCATCAGCTGGGGCTGTGACAGATCCAACTTCGCAGGATCTAACGGGTAAAACTCCAGCATCAATTGCTGCAATTAATGGGCACAAAGGACTTGCCGGTTATCTTTCAGAGGTGGATCTGACTAGCCATCTTTCATCCCTCACCTTGGAAGAAAGTGAACTTTTGAAAGGTCCTGCAGCAGATCAAGCAGACATTACTGTAAATAGTGTCTCAAAAGGGTATCTTGGGGCCTGCGAGGATCAAACTTCACTTAAAGATTCATTGGCGGCAGTTCGGAATGCAACTCAAGCTGCTGCACGTATACAATCTGCTTTCCGGGCACATTCTTTCCGAATACGACAACAAAGGAATGCTGCTGGCAGCATAGATGCGTATGGTGTCAATGAGAACGACATTCAAGGGCTTGCAGCCATGTCAAAGCTAACCTTTGGTGATGCACGTGATTACAACTCCGCTGCTTTATCCATTCAAAAGAAATATCGAGGTTGGAAAGGTCGCAATGATTTTCTGGCATTGCGCCAGAAAGTTGTGAAGATACAGGTATTCTGTTTGCCTTGAGAGAGATCCAGAGATCCATTTTAATTTGTCCTGCTAGAAGTGCACTTTCTTTTTTCAGAACCTCGGCCAGTTTGCATGAGGCCAGCACTTTTGACTGGCACTCAAGCCTGTACACCTCTGTAACTTGTCTTCTTTTTGCAGGCTCATGTGAGAGGCTATCAGGTTAGGAAGCAATACAAGGTTATCTGTTGGGCTGTTGGAGTTCTAGATAAGGTTATCCTGCGATGGCGACGAAAAGGAGTTGGTTTGCGAGGTTTTCGGAAAGATACAGAGCCCATCAATGAGAGTGAAGACGACGAAGACATTCTCAAGGTGTTTCGCAAGCAGAAAGTGGATGCAGCTATAGATGAGGCTGTCTCACGTGTGCTGTCCATGGTCAAATCTCCTGATGCACGTCAACAGTATCATCGGATGCTAGAGGGGTATCGCCAAGCTAAGGTTAGTCGACCGCCTACAAATTTTTCTATTACTCGTTAACTGTGCAAGCCAATAGGGAAATAAAGGAAAGAGTTGGAGTTGATTGTAATTTCATTGGTGCACATCATCTATGAAGTGAGAGCACCGTCAGGTCAATTCATGGGGTGCATACTCTAATGGCACAATCCTAAACTGTAACCAATTCAAACATAGTTGGCTTGCTTCTATTTGCTTACCAAGAAGAACCGCAAGTTGATTATGAACTTTGGGTTCTTAATTTTTGGCGCGTTCAGTGGTTGTGGATCTATAACTTCTATTTTCTTCAATTAAACCCTTTTTGCAGGCAGAAATTGATAACACAGCATCATCGAGTACTCTTCCTGACATCTCAGACATGGAGAAAGATATATACAACTACCTGCAGGAGCAACTTCCAGTTCCAGTCACCCTTAGTTACAGTTCTCGTTGATCAAATTAACTTCACCTTGTCGATGGTTTGTAGGTCTACTCTTGTGTAATAAACTAGTAACTGCCGCAGTCCCTTCTTAACTGAAATTGATTTAGATTTATAAGTTTGAGTCAGGTGACATATTGATGGATGCTGTAAATGTCTCTTAGTTTGCTGTAAATGGTTGCTGATGGGTTTGATTTAGTTTGAGCGAGTATAGTTCTTGATCTCTCTATTTATTCACTCAGTTAGAATCTCTACTGGGTGACCATTTGGATTCATCGATTTTTGTACCAAGGGAGATTCAGATTATACCATATTGCCATCGACGGTAATTATTATTTTTGTCATTCTTGTATTTAAATTGTCGGGTAAGGATTGTCGAGCATATTCCAACTTGATTGCGTAGTTTCAACATTTTTTTCTTTTAGGGTGGCATCTACCTATAGAAGTTGCAAGGTCTGGCCATCTCCCCTGTAGTGCATCTTTGAACTGTCCATTTTTTGTGGTTACTCTAGCAAAGGTTCTTCTCTGTTGGTGTAAGCAACTTTGCTCACCTCTACTTGCCTTCCTTTCATCTTCGTTCTTTGAAAATCCTGCATAGTTGGCTTGGATCTTGTAGCTGCCAAACCATGTACTTTTGATTTCATTAAATGTTTTCTTATCAGACCTGTCCCCCAAATAGTATAAAACTGAACCTACATCCTGTTTTGCTGAGCCTTCTCGATATGTAGGCATCCTGGACTAAGCTCAGCTTGCCCATAACACACTTTAAAATGATTTCATCCAGAGTCTGGAAAGTTCTCAAAATAGATATTAGAGCTTCCACTCCAGTTCTCACCCATCTTCCCTGTACTACTCCTTTCGCCCGGCCAAGCACACAAAATACCAACAGAAACAAAATCTCAGCACACAGATCTAACACAAATCTACCACCAACTGAAACTCCATCACGTCGTGCATAATACACACCAAAAACCCAGTAACCCAATCTATTGTAGGCAAACGAAATCACGAAGCTATAAAGCAGAGGATCTGAAACAGAAAGTATACCCACCGTGCCTTCCCTTTGTCGTCCACGACATCGAAGCGTCCTCCAGTAGCCGGGCCGTTGCTGTAGCTCCCGCCAAGCACGTTTACGCTCCCGAATGGGTTTTGTAGCTTTTGGTGCTCAAATCGAATACATCTTACCAGGATGTTTGTTTGATTGAATGTTTGCCTACAGGCAACATCGATCAAAAAAGATTGCTTTGTTTGCGCATCATTAATGTTTATGTACTCTAAGATCAATGTCTCGAGCTATGATTTTATACACGGGGCTCCGTTGCGCTATTTATCTTGACTGGAGGAATGATATGGTTCGTTAATAAGAGCAGGCTCTTTTTTGGCACCCAAATGGCTTCCTAGGACATGGAAGAGATTGATATTTATGAGAGCTTGAAACATTGAGACCTCAATTTCACACTTATCTGTGATGATCACCGACCAAAAGTGAATTGAACTGGACAAATCAAATGCATATACGTATACGATGAACTTCCTGCTTATATTAACTTTTCAAACTGCAATCCCTTCAAACGGTAACCAAGGAGACCGTTTTCATTAGTTCAACCGATCATCGCAAAACAATCCCCACGAATGCACAGTGAAACAAGGAAAACAATGAACTGAAATCCCAGTTTTCTTTATAAATTTCTCGGAACTGAACAAAGGTAAGCAAACTGGACTAGATCTGGACAAGTTGACTGCATATTGATTGTACGTGGTGCATCTTGTCCTCAAGCGTAGTTCAAACGGAATATATCATTGAACACGTAAAAGCTTCCCTGCGGCGTTGGCATCAAATGGAACATCTGATTGTATAAAGCAGCAGAAAAAAAAAATCTGGTTAAGCACAGTAATAAGCAATTAATAAAATAAGAGGAACCAAAGAACAAGTATAAGACTTCCAAATATTTCATTAATGCCACAACAGGACATATGAAAATGGGACGAACTATGTACCACACATGCAAAAACAAATACACACACATCACAAAACACTGTATAAACTTAATGTTGCTCCAGTCATAAAGGCGCTTTTACGAAGATCAGTTTTTGTACTCCAACAGGATTTCATATAAATACTTGGGGTATGTTCGTGTGAAGATGTGTTTGGAGGGCTTTTAAAGAAGCCCCGTTCACCAATTTGCACCTAAGTTATAGACGGTCATGTTCAATCCTCAATAACAAGATTAATAACTTAGTTCACATTCATTCACCTCATCTCTTGTGAACAAGGTTAACAACCTTCCCTCACCTTCATATAAAAAATCCTAACCCTTCACTTTAAAAAACAGTCCAGACACATCCTCATGAACACAACCTAAGATTCGCCAACTTATATAGGTGTTGTATGGGTGACCAGCTAAAGCAAGCTTCCTCATAAGCTGGCAGAATAATTTACCCATAAGAGTCCTTTGATTTATTTACCCCCATTATCACATCACTAATATGGAAATCAGACATGCTAAATTTCATTCCCAAAAGAACATGTTCTTGAGTACAAAATGCACATGCTCATTCTAACATTTCGGACAAACGCGTAAACAAACACAGTCCATGGAATAGCTTTAGCCCAAAGTACTTGTAATCATATTTGAACTTGCTTTAAAATGGAAAAAATAATTATCAAAAGGACCAGAAGTCAAAGAACAAATGATTCCGAACAAGAGTAATAATCAAAACTATTCCAAGATCCAAACGAATGTGAAGAAACGAAACCCTAGATCTACCAAAACTCAATCAAATAGACTTCGAAACAAAATAAGGGAAAATTGAATAGGCAAACCAGTCCACCACCAGTAAAACATATCAAGCAATCGCTAGACTATTTCGAACCAACAATCCATCCCACCTCAATTACATATATACAGAACCAATGAACCTTTGCACCCAACCTCAATCAGATATTATACAGCACTAGCAAATAGCAATATGTAATAAAATATGTAAGTCGTCTATCTCAAATTCATCAGAACCAAATATAAACTTTGCGGAAATCATCAAATCTCGTATCACATCCAAACCTAAAGCACAGACATAAATACCTGGCTGAATTTGAGGGCGTGCTGCTCGCCGGAAAGTTGTAGGTTCCCGGAGACGAATACAACCATACCACCGGCGGGACCAGAAGGCTGGCAGTCGACGGTAGAGATGCTGTGTTGGCACTGCTGGAATGGCAGACCAGTGAGCTTGCCCACAATATTCGAAGAACCCTGAATCTTCTGGCCCTCGAAGGTAAGCATCGAGCCCTCCTGATACAGGTTGGCTAGGCCAGCTCGGTTCGCATCGAAAGTCGAGTAGTAGTGCTCCACGAAAGCCTTGGCCACTGCGTCTGGATCCATCTCTGCTTCTCTCTCTACCTTCTCTGCTTAGAATTCAAGCGATGGTTCAGAGAGAACGCAGCACTACCAAATACGGATGGAGAGCAGTTGAGGAATGTAGAAGAAACGCGAGGGTTTTTTAATATAATTTTATTTTGCCTGATCCAACGGCCGACGCTGAGAGTTGGAAAATATCACGAGCGGTTAGATTTAAATTATGTTCTACTGCATTGTCACTGTACAATGCTTCTTATTAAATAGGGATTAGACTTTAGAGGAAGCCTGTATTTTGTAAAATGGGTCGATTAAGTCGTCGTATTTTATTTTTGACTAAATAAGCCTCTCGACTCACGGCCAGTGGAACTATTTGCACCATCATTTTTATTTGTTTCACCCCTGTCAGCCTAAACTGGACGATTGATAGATAAAGATTATGGATCGTTTGATCTGTAATATTAATATATGCTAAGACATGATATAGAACTCATTCCAAAAAGAAAAAAAATAGAACTCTTTTATTAATGTTAGCACAAATTAGAAAGTCCGGCCCGTTTAAAAGTGATGTGCCAGTGTGCCTTATTTCTTCACATGCATTCTCATGGCCTTTTTTTCCTCGTTCTTCCTCATACCTTATTACCTTAGGTATCATATTAAGAGGCCCATTTGACCAAACAGGCTTGCTCAGGCTTGAAGAAGCCCAGCTCGTAGGGCCTAGTGCCTTCATATTATGCATATAATATATAAATATATGTCAATCACAAGTTCATTCTGAATTTTTGAACTTCAACTTTCTAAGTGGGCAATGACATGCATACTACGCATTGCCCAAGCTCATTTTGATCTCTACCCAAATACATTTTCAAACCTAACTTCCCAAAGGCAAGCCTTATACCCTAATTGGTCCTTAGTTTTTTGCATTTAAATTTAATATTAGTTTTTTCAAATTAATGGTCAAGGAAGAAAAAAAGGGTCCAAACTGGCCGAGCCTAAGGCCTAATATTTTGAAACGAGCCGAGTTCAAGCTCGCCTATTTGAAGCCCTATACTACCTAAAATGAAAGGGCTGAGCCTAACGCCTGACAAAGTTCGACTCGGCCCGCTTTCATCCTTAGTTACGCTTATGTTGATGTTGTCCAACCTTATTTCAAGAGAAAAGAATCGAAGCGATCTGCCACGCATGACGCCAAAGAAGGACATCGAAGATGAGACCAGTGTTTTGTTTTGACTATTTACTCGATGATTTCGCTCTTGGTGAGAAAAGAAATTTTGCCTATTGTTTAATCAAGTTAATCCGCTTTGGTGATGGTGTTATTTATATCATAGTAATGAATCATGTTTAAGGATTGCTGGGTTGTCTGAGTCGTCGAAGCTTGAAGCTCACCAGTTCATCGACGAGTCTGAGTTGTCTTTCTGATTATTGTTGGGCTGTCCTCTACGAAAGAGGCCCTAAGATTGGTGGTTTTTAAAATAAGTCAGATTTTCTTCAAAACTAATCTTCACAATTTTTGTCAAAATCGACAGTTCAATCATGATTCACAAGGTTGAAAAAAAAGTCTTCTAACTCATCTTCTCGATTCAATTTTAGCTTCTTTTTTTTATTTCATCTTAGCTTTTTACCAAGGAAACCCAATAAAAGAAGACAAATTTGGCAATATTTGAACTTTTTGAAGAAAAAATTCAAATATTTAAGTCTCTCTCTTCCTTAATGTTAATGTCAAACTCAAATTCCATCAAAACTGAACTGACAAACTAATACAGCAGAAATACTTCGGTGTCCAATGCTTGATGAAAACCTGGAAGAAATATACAAATTAAACAAGAATCAAGAAACGAACAAGATCCGATACACTGTTAACGTATTGATTTCCTTAACTTTAATTACATGCAGTTACATACAAGAAACAGTCGTTTTTCTCACAAGTAATTACTGATAATATACATGAAGCATTCTCCTTCTTGTTGCCAAGAAACTAAACATTCTGTCAACTAAATCAATCTCCTTGAAGCATCATATTCTTCAAGGCGTCACGGGTTTTTATCGTCGCATGCAGCAGAGGATGCAATCCTACAGCTTCTATGATGCACTCAAAAGTAAATACAAATGGATGAAGGGCTCTAAATTCTAGCTCCTATTCTGAGTTTTTCTTTTTCTTTGGCACGGTTGTCTGAAGAACTCAAATGACGATCAATCAAGAGCTCAGAGATAAATGACCGGCTGCGCAAGGAAAAATAGCCGGTTTTTGCTAGTCTGGCGATGGAGAAAATGAATGGAGACTCAATCCCAACTAGCAAGCATTGACTTCTATATTTTTTTTCCCCTGGAAAAGGGAAGGATAAAAGTCAGGGAACGAGTTAGATTGGTTCATCAACCAAAGCTAACGAGGCTTTGACGAAAAAAAATTGCACTCTTAAAGCTCCGGAAGTGAGATTTTCAGGGACAAGACTATGAAATGGAAAAAAACCTAGTCAAGGAGAATGCACAACTCACTCTAGGGACAACTCATCCAGGCAATCAAAAGCATCCCGGAGAACAAGAGCCGGAGCTCGAGTCATGAGCATGGAGTGAAAGTAAGTCCTCTTTATAAATTGCCATTACAAGTTGGTTGGAAAAAGCGCAAGACTTCCCTGTACAGTTGTTCAGCTTCAAATGGCTTTGAGACGTATCCATCCATTCCAAACTTAAGGCATTCCTCTTGTGTAGCTTGAATTACATCTGCGGTCATGGCTAAAACAGGCACGTGCCAGTTTGAAACATTTCCATGGACTTCTGCTGATACTTGTCCATTTTGAATATGCGCGTTTACATCCCTCTCCATTTCCCGTATTCTCCTTGTAGCTTCAAACCTGTGGAAAAATGACATTAGAGATGTTTTAAGCTTTTTCTTCAAAAAAAGCACATTTTAGCATGAGATGCTTAAATAAATAAAGAAACAAAAATCACTTGTGCTAAAATAACTAAAGAAACAAATCCTAAATAGAGGCTAAGCATGATGCCAGATCATATGAATACAGAGACCTGAAGGCTCCAGGCGTGACACAAATAGCCTAGCAGGCTAGCATAATGAGATGAACAAATTACTTTTAGAGAATTGCAATTTTTATTTGTTCAAAGGACCACCACGGAGCAAAAATGGATAAAGTAAAGCGAAGTAGAATCACATACCCATCCATTTCAGGCATTTGGATATCCATGAAGCAGGCATCAAAATGGTGGGGTGGCTTAAGCAGTGAGACTGCCTTTTTCCCGCTCTCCACGCACACCACATCTGCTCCATACTTTCTCAAAGCAGCAGCTGCTACTTTGAGATTCACATTGTTGTCATCTACGATAAGAATTCTCCTCCCAAGAAGTAGACTGCGAAGAGACATACTAGGGAGCTCTCCATTGCGGGGATTCCCCTTGTTTCCGACACCTGTGGCTAGTTGTAGGGATGCAGCCAGCATGCTTGCTCTCAGGGGCTTCACGATGACAGTTGGAGATTGTACATCGGAAATAATGACGTGTGCTCTGGAAGAGTTGATGGAATTAGCAAGAAGAAACAGCTTCGGAGGTTCTCTGTAATCAACATTACTTAATTTTTTGGCAAACAGGGTAATAGTGCCTAAATCCTGATCCCAGACTTCTTGTTCAACAAGAACCATGTTGATAGCCCTGTTACTACTGCTTAAACTAGATAAACCTTGATTCAAATCAGAAACTACTTCAACTTGGATTCCCAGCCGTTGGATATGATATCTTGACACCTTAGATCGGACAGGTCTTATGTCCACAACCAATGCTCTCATGCCTTGAAATTCCTGAGACACAGAGTTTAACTGGTTAATGACTTTCTGGCTTGTGGATTCATCTGCATCGGAACAACCATTTGTGAAAACAGCGGTAAAAGTAAAAGTGGACCCAATTTTTGGTATGCTGACAAACCCAATTTCTCCATTCATGAGGTTAACCAAGCACTTGCTTATGCTTAGACCAATTCCTGTGCCCCCATGTGTTCTGGAAATGGATGGACCAACTTGCATAAAAGGAGTGAAGACATGAGACTGAGCTTCCAGCGGGATTCCCACTCCTGTATCCTCAACCAACACAATAAGATTGATAAGATCAGATGGTGAACATGATAAAGGAAAAGCTGGACCATCTTGACTGAAATCCTTGAATCCAGCCCAACTCCGATTCCTGTCTGCAACAGGCAAACCACTCAAGGTGTTCTTTGGTGACGATTCTGTCCCCACATCAATTGAGTCAATCACCTCCTCAACGAGATGGACAGTGACAAAGATGTGCCCTTTCTCAGTGAACTGTCAAAGTTCAAACAGATAAGTCATCAGTTCTTATAAGTCTTCAAAGTAAAAAATACTATAGAACAAACTCAGGTTTAATTCATTTAAATGGTATAATTCCCCAAAAAATGTATGTGGAAAAAACTGCTAACATGGACAATAACGGCTTAAGCCTAGAGTAGAATGCCCGAACCAAGAATCTTCAAAGCAAGTCAATTATTTAGATCCAAGCAACTCAATCATTTAACTCTTCATCCTCAGATAGAAAGGAAAAAAGGAGGCATCCATTCATCAAATTCAGCTTTTTCCTTGCAGAATTGAATTGATTCACATGGGATATAATTTTTCTCATCCTATATTTCCACATTGTCGGTAAAAACAGAACATGCACTCAAATTGCCCAATAATTTCCATTTTGCTTATGAAAAGGAAGTCTTGTACTAAACTTCATGTTCAAACTCGGGAGATCCAAATGACAAGTGATTGGATGAATGCTTACTTTGACTGAGTTCCCCATGAGGTTAATGATGATCTGCCGAAACCTTCCTGGATCACCAATTAGCATTTCAGGAACCCCATCAGAGATGAAAACAGCCAACTGCTCTTGCCCGGAGAATTTATCACACAAATTTAGTTCAGATATTAGAAACTGATCAAAAATGGAAAAATATCAAGTGAAAAAGGAATACTTAAATACGCATAAGTCATTGAAAAAGAGGGGAGGGGTTCCTCCGGTGAGGTGGAGGTGGTGTCGTCAAAGTTTGGAAAAGAAAGCACAGGACAATAGATGCACATTACCTCAACGCCTTTTTCCTGAGCTTTCCCCGAAAAGAGCGATAAAACATCATCCAATATTGCCCGCAGATCAAATCTCACTGCCTCAAGCTCAAGCTTACCTGATTCAATCTTGGCCTGGTCCAAAACCTCATTTATAAGTGAGACCAAAGCTTTTCCACTAGCCTGTGCAATTCTGACATAATCCTGTTGAGTTACGTCTAGATTTGTGTCCATGAGCATATCCAACATTCCTGAAAACAAGAGTACGAAAGTTTTGCTGTCAAGGTGCAATGGACTGGCAAAATAAATATCTTATATGAACAAACAACATTTATAAACTCACCTAGAACACCATTCATTGGGGTCCTGATCTCATGAGAAACTGTTGCAAGAAACTACAGAAAGTTTAAGTTTGTTAGAACCCAAAATAATCAGGTTTAATATTTGCATTAATGGTGAAACCTAAACAAAGTTCAACACTTCAACTGACTGCCTTCAGTATCAGTTACCTGTGATTTTGCAACGTCAGCTGCCTCAGCCCTTTTTTTCAGCTCCATCATCTTATGATAATCATCTTCGACTTTGGCGATTCGACTAACAGTTGCATGGAATATATACCCCACAAGCAATGCAATCACAAGACAGCCAATTGAAGTTGTTATGGCTAACCACGGCCATGGTGCCTTTTGTTTGAAGCTGTAATCCAAAAGAAATAATTATTTCATCTTACCTTTCCACATAGGTCTACAATGAGGAGAAGCTGAACCCCAGTACATTCAGAGAGAAGAATTATAGCTCACCTGCAATGCATCTCATGCTTCCTGAAAGGGTCCCCAAAATTAAGGGAGCACACATTCTGCAATCGATCATCTGATATATTTGATCCGTACATGCTGATAGGATGAGAGGAATTAGTGGTATCATATACATTCACAAGTATAGTCTGTTTGCTTGCAAGCTGTTGAAGCAGCCTCTCTATGAGTGACTCGATGTCAAAAACTCCACCAAGATACCTGTTTGGGAGAAGCAGGAAAAGAGTCTTAATGATTATTGTCCAAGAACTGATATGACATTCTTTTTTCCTTAATAAATCATTTGAATTTTGAAGGAAGTCCAGGCAGCAAACAAGAATCAATTTAGTTCACCGAGTTTTCTTATGTAAACCCTCTCTCTCTCTCTCTCTCTCTCTCTCTCTCTCTCTCTCTCTCTCTCTCACAGAGAACTCTTCATGGATTCCACGAGTCATTGCAATTTGCACAGGGGGATAAGAGAGAGGCTCGTAATAAAATTGGTTTACTTCCAGATTTTTATTTGAAGAATATCACCTGAGTATATCCCCTTATGAAATATCAGTAATCAATCTTTCTTGCCAACAAAGCAAACATACCCATCTGTTGCCTGAATTCGCTCCCTTGGAGTTGCATTTGAAGGAAGATCTGTCTTGTAAACAGCAAATGTCAAAATAACTCCAAGGCGGTTTGATTTGAGCAGCCGAAAAGGAGCAGTGAGAACCCCCTTTCCCAATGCTCTAGCACGCAACACATTTTCACTATCTTCCTGTTGGTAACAATCATATCTTCACAAATGAGTATTAACATCTATAAACTGAGCATTAAGATTCATGTTGGTAACAATCATATCTTCACAAATGAGTATTAACATCTATAAACTTCAGACTTTTCTTGTGAATCAGTGATAAAGTTTTTGAGATATGAATACAAGCTTTCTGGAAGGGGGCCCTAGCCCACAACAGCAATGACAACTATCACAAGAATCTTAATTTCTCTACCATGAATTCAACTAAATTCAAAATGCTGTAAAGCTCATTCAAATCTATTGGAATATAAAACAAACTAAATAACAGAAAAACCCAGAAAGTGGAAAAGGAACTCACTTTTCCAGAGAGCACATCAAGAGAAACAATATGTGCAATAGTATCCTGTGCAAAGATGACAGGGGCATATTCCTCCTGCACAGGGGATGGTTCCAATGCCTCTGGGTTGTAATCATCCTTATGAACTGGATTTTGTTGGAGAGTATCCATCCGCTTAATGGTCCAGCCTTGCTGTTTCTCAAATTGTTCCCTTTCCGAGAGGAGCACCCTCACTGCATATGCCACACCACTTGTAAGGGGCCTCTCGAAAGCTGTTCTTTCCGTGTACCTTGCAAAAGTTCTCTGTGAATTCTAAAAGTCAGTTTTTCTCCATAACATGACAATCAAGTGGTCAGAGGTCAAAAGGCTCAGATCTTGTTGCAGTTTCAAGCTTAATTTTGTCAAGATTAGCATTCCAAGCTAGAAATGTCATACAAATATACCAAATTCAACAATTTGACATGGCACCCAATGCAAAATCATTAAATTATCTACATAATAAAGTACAATAACTCTTCATTTCAAAGGCAGATTTACACTTCAACATCAAGGAGGACAGTCTTCATGAAACATCGATCGAGAGAGAATCGGATTAAATCAATCAAGCACATGAGTTGGAGAATTATGGCCATTTGCTGAAAAACATAGGATCAAAGTGATCAACATGAGCTTAAAGAACATCAAAACCATTTACCTGATCAATTGCAGATGGATTTTTGCCATGGTGGAACGTTGAGATTAAAATGGACATGGCCTGCACATGATTCATGCTTTTATTGAACTGATCCTGCAGCATCCTAGCCCTCTCATCGCACATACTTGCAAGGGTCTCTTTTCTCTTTTCAGTGGCTTGAGAATTCATGCACCAAAAGATCCACACAGAAGCCACTGTCGAACCAAGCACCCATGCAATCAAGAGTTTCCTCCACCAGGTCCTTCGAATTCTTTTGGAGCCAATATACTGGTAGTAGTGATGGAGAAGCTTCCAACTACTCCCCATGATCTTCTCCCACAAGCAATTGACCGGGGTCTTAACACCATCACCAAGCACACCAGTCTTAGCGTCAATGATTTCACTAGTAATGAACCAATTCATGGAAATCACTGATGCAAACCAGCAAAATAGCATCCAAAGTAGGTGTCCCACCTTTAAACCAAACCCAAATACATGGAGCAAACTCATCCCTTAGGGGAAAAAGTACCAACACAAGCTACCTAGGAATAGTACCCAGCTCAAGTGGGTCTGCCTTACTGACTTGCAACAAAATTCCAGCAAGAAAATGAGGGGGAGCGACCCAATTTGAAATCTACAGGAAATTAACTAGTACAACCCAACAGCTACAAAAATCCAACTTTGAGACAAGATATCCAAGAAATGAAGATGAGCAAAGGCCAAAACAAAAAAAGCCTGAATCATCTACAAACAAGTTGACTGCATATAAGAACTAGATATTACAGAAGATGCTACCTTATCCCTACAAAAGGAGCTAGGACTTCAAATTGAAGGCGACAGAGAACCCAAAACTGAGAAATACATGAAATTCAAAAAACATAATAAGGAATCAAATAATCCAGCAAAGATTCTTAGTTCTAATCCCAAACATAATTTGATCTTTCTTTCTAATCCTGTTAGCTACCAACCAGAACCCAGAGAAAGAAATGGGCGCCAAAGTGGCCGACTCACCAACAAAGATTCCAACTTATTTATCAAATCAGAAACGCACAACCCCCCAAACAAAGAATCAGAATTGAAAACCTAAATCTACACGGGTCCTTAAAATCCCATAACTCATGCGAAGAAGAAAATCAAAGAGGTTTGTGTGTATTTTAAGGCTAATTTGACCCTCAAAACCCATCTACTACTAAAGAGAATTCACTCACACACACACACTAGAAAAAGGATTGCAAACGACAACGTGACAAGTCTTAGTTTTAGTTTTTAGTAGTTCAGAGAAAGCTAAGAAGAATGGATTCGTCGAAACACTAACAAAGAAGAATCTGTCAAAAGGAAAAATGAGAAGGGAATATTATAAATGTTTTGTAATGTCCGCTCGCATAGGCCATTATCTCTATCCATACCATCCACCGAGAAAGAAAACCGAATAATATTTAGACTGTACTTGACGGTTGGGTTAGGAGCGCTTCGCGAACAAATACCTACGTGTTATGAATCCTCTCAATCTCTCTTTATGAATCTTTAAAAATGTGAAATTCGAACAAGTTTGCTATTATATATTCTACAACACATTTATATACCAAACATAAGTTCACTCCCATAAACGTCTCGTGTCTCAACTCAATATTTCTCAACTCTCATTTCAAGTAATCTTAATAATTATTATTTATTTAAAAAATACGAAATATCTAAAAAAAAATAAGGGCGAAAAGGTAAAGTCCCACTCACCAGAAATAGTTGCTTTTTTCCGCAACTTTCTTAATGAATACCCAATACGCAGTATTTTAAGACAACTTCCACACGCAGTCGGTTAACTACTTGACTCTTCTATTATTGTGTGTACTTTTGTGTGGCTGTACTTTTCGTGTTGACAAAAACACCCTTGCATGGTACCCAATTTACGAACTTTTGGGTTGTCCAATGACAGCATTAGATGCTCTTTCCAGCTTTTGCAAAATTGACACCGTGAGCACTAGTAATTAGTCAATTGAGTAGGTAAAGTGAGGTTGAGGCTTCATTGATAGGAACCTCTCAATGTGTTTCCCTAAAATTATTATTGTGTTCGCTGGTTGTTGACTATAATTTGTGCCACTTTTATTTTTGTGGCTCTAACTCTAAAGATTTGTTTTATAACCGAAATTTATCTTTTCAACATTCGATATGAATTTAAATCTGACTAATCAAGTTTGTATTTACAAGAGTTTTTCATCCGATAATAAATTAAGTTGAAACAAAACTCAGTACGTGACTACAAAAATCTCTCTCTCAATGGATATCGAACTCTGGAACTTTGAGTCCATACAATTTGATTCAAAATATATTCACCGCTTAGATAATCATATCTATATCAATCAATTTTCATCACTATTATTTTAGGCTAGCACAAAGCATAATCTTGTTAACTTAAACATTGTTTAATGACCCGCATGGTGGCAAAGGCAAAGTTAAAAAAAAGTTACCTTAGTTATATCAAATAGATTATCACAAGTTAAAAAGTGAAACTCTCCCACCAATTATAGAACTAGCTTTTACTAACAACATAGTTGTAAGTTGTAACCAGCCTACCCTAATCTCTTATTAATGGTTTTGGCTTTTTATACTTATGTGTGTTTACCTCATAGGGCGCAACATTTGCAACAAAGAAGCAAATGCTTTTTGACAAAGCAACTCGGTTCTATAATGTAAATATAACCAACTTGTGAGGGCACTTTAGTCATTACAAAAGCCGGTGAAGACAAATAGGTGGATGGCAGGAGTGGCAAAATAGTAAAATGGAAGTAAAGTGATGGCAAAGTTGTTAATGGGCACTTTAATCAAGGCTTGTCACGAAGTGATTAGGCCATCACTACACACTACCCAACTTTTGTTTCTTTTTGGTGTCTCTCTGGGGAGCTCTCTCTGACAGCGACGCGCCACGTCTGCACTAACAGTGAGCACCCCGTTCTCTATATCGAACCGGAAATCCCACGTGTAAACCCTATAATTGGGGTTACACTAGGCTACGTGTCACTTGGGGGGATAGGATAATATAATGCATCTGTATTCCACGCGTACGTATCGTGTCGCTCTGGCTCAGTTGTCGTTTTTGGACGTCTTTGTTGGATTATCTTGTGAAATAAAGCCAATTTTACTAAAATTATAAAGTACAAACAAAACAACTCCTCCCCGGAGGAGTCCCGATTTCAAACTAATTCTATACTAGAGCATAAGGTATGTAAGAATTTTTCAACCGCCTTTCTCCGCCGACTCCAACATACATATTCATCGTTCTCGACTGTTCATCATCCATTATCGACAGCTGACGAAGATCGCCAACACGAGGTTTTAGGTTCATGAACCTACTTTATAGCTAGCATTAATATAGTTTCCCTATCTATCTGTATCTATAAAAATAATCACTTTCGAATTAGTAATAAATTCAAATATAGGCAACCAAATGGTCCTTGGCTTTTGTCTTATACAATAATAAAATAAATCTCATCTTCCAATCACACTAAATTAATGGTGAAGAATTGGTCCAGTTCAAATTTAGTTTAGTTTACATAAAACAGGTAGTAGTACATAAGCAATTGTCAATGCTGATTGCTGAGACCTAGTCCGGGCAGTCCAATAAGCATTTGTCAATACTTCAGTATTCAAACCGGCAAAGTAAAACAGTATCATATAGATTCACTAAACAATCTCATTCAAACATTTATCAATGTTCGCATTCACACATTATTCTTCAACGAGCAAAATGAAATCAATTGACGAACATAAAAAAGAATGTCTCATGTAGGAGTTTTGAGAGTTCACAGAATAATCAAAGAGGAGATGGTGGAGCGAAATTAGAGTTTATTTTTGTTAAATTTGACCTGGGTTAATGAATTGAGTTTTAAAAAATTGAAGTCCGAAGTTGGCCTAGTGTCCAAAATCTTTGCTTTGATCGTCTTATCCAGTGATCAGCCCTTGAATCCTGATAAAGAGTCTTTGTGCTCTTTCTCACTAGAATTTGAATTTCACTAAAAACATAATTATTCCACGTACGTACCCGATTTACTTGATTTGTCGGGCTCTATCATTAACAAAGTACATCAACAATTGAATCATGCTTAACCAATTGTAGTATTTAATTAATAAGGATTTGTTGTATACGAATTGATTCATAGATTCCACCAAGGGCATGATTATATATAAAACCCATAAGGACAAAACATATACCGATTTGGTATGAGAAAAATATAATAAAATTGAGTCTTGCGAAGGAATGAAAATCAACACCCTAATTCTGACATTGTACTTCCAATTCCACCCACCCAAAAAAAGGAGAGGAATTGTCCTAGTCCTGTTTTCATTTATAATTATTAATCAACATAATTCAAATATTGAAATTCCCATTTATAAAATTTAATTATGAACGTAGTGCCAAAACGTTGCCATGGTCCTCGTGGAATATGCCAAATGGAGTAACATCCTGGCACGTTATTTGAGGTCTTCCATATGGGTACAAAAAAGAAAGAAAAGCAAGGCCTTATTACTACCTTAATAACACAATCCTCTTTTTTTTTAGTAAATATCGTCCCTCAATTACGTTTCTAGTTTCACTTTCGACACTAAAATTTTAGTATTAAAATTATCATTAAACTATTGTGAGGTATCCTCTATCGTACAAGTGAGATTGACGAATGATGGTGGAAAACCGTCGGTAATAGGTTCGGTGTGGTTGCTAAATTGTATTTTGACGGATACACTTCTAATTGTTATGATTTAATGAAAGTTCCTTTTCTCAACAAAAAAAACTAATATATATATATAGAACACTTCTCCTATACAGACATATGCACTTTATAAAGTCGAACGTTCGCGTAATTGTGTGCGATGGTTTAAATTATGGTTGGCCCAAACAGTGGACCCCATTACAATTCACTTTTTGAAGGACTTATTAAACGGACATCCGCATTTGCGGACGTTCATATAGGAGAATAATTGAAACTTTCAAAATTTCACAAATACAATTTTTTAAAAAATATCAATCTTCAAAGAATATTATCAAATGAGTCATTTGTATTTTCAAACGGGCTAAACAACCCCCTTACTTGGAACATTAGTGTGAAAGTACAGGAGCTGGATCCGCCTTATATTAAAATTACACGGCAGAAAGCATCACGGCATTTCAGACAAAAGTACAAAACAATGCTTAATTAAACACAAATGGGAAGTTAGGTCTCTCTCACTAATTTAAAGCCTAAATTTGCTTAAATAAACAAACCAATCGTCAAAGTTTACGGCATTGCGAAAGATAAAATCGTCAACGAGAGGAATAAAGCTTTTAAAAGCATATAATAATTATTTAATTAAATAACTTACTTATTTAATTAAATAACTTACTTATTTAATTAAATAACTTACTTATTTAATTAATCTAATTAAAACATCCTATTTTTAGTTAATTTTTTAATCATGTACTCGCAAGCCAAGTCACGTGATGCGGCTGCCGCTAAATTACACGCGTGCGTGGCATGTGTTGGGACCGTAGATTGAACTCTCAATCATACATCAAGGTTAAGAGACAAATAGAAAGGATTGTGAGGATTAACAAGGCGCCGCATCCAAATGCCTAATCAACAATTAATGGCTAATTTAGCTGTTGCACAATATTTATATGACAAACACAACAATCATAGTTCTACAAAAGTTTTGTTTATCCAATGATGAATTAATGAAATTTTGGTAACATAAATGTTGGAGTCATTTGAATCTAAACGTTTCAATTTAATAACCGAAGGTTTGAATTTATTATAATCTAGTTACACGAGCAAATTTCTCAACTTTTGAATAGTTAAATTGTCGACGTGACATTAAAAAATAAAATTATCACTTCTTCTCTCGCCCAGGGGTGCTCGGAGTCTACAATATACCCTCAGAGACACCCCGGGGTGAGGCGACACAGGCCGCAGTTTAGAATTTTATATTTTTGAAAAATATTATTACTATACTAGCTCAAAACTCATTTAAATCTTATTTAGAGTTAATTTAAGAGTCCTTTTTTTGCAGTTCGCCCAGACCTCCAAAGTACTTAGTTACGCCGTTGAGTCCTCTATAGTACTTTTTAAGGTTCAATTTTTTAAATTAATAAATATGAAGTATTCAATCTAACAAATAACAAATTTTTTGAATTTATATCGATGGTCTATAATTGTCATATATTTTTCATGTTGAATTTATTTTCTTCACAAAAAAAGAAAACCATTTGATTCATTAGGTTCAGTGATATACATTTATAATTTTTTGATGTTCGATTTAATTTTTGTTTTGAATTTTTTTTTCATTTGGACTCGTTTATAATGTTTTATAATTTTTATTTGTTTAGAAAGTCACGATTTAGTTTTGATTATGATTACAAGTGCAGCGGAGATGAAAATCAAATCGAACATGAAAATGACATGAAAATTATGGACCATTGAATATAAACTCGAAATATTCAATATCGCTTTTGATATGAATTTAATTTTTATTTAGGCTAAAAAACATATTTTTGAGCTCATAATCCTAATCAAAACACAATCGTGATTTTTTAAAATAAAAAATTATAAAACACTATATTTAATTTATAACGGGGTTTACTGTGCACAAATTACAGCAGGACGCAGAGTTCTGGAAATCCCAACCTGTTAATAATTAGTTAAGCACAAATTACAGTTGTCAAACACTCGGAAAAGCACTAATGTGTTTGAGCCCTTGAAGTGATGAAAGAAACCATCAACAAAGACTTAACAAGTGTTTTTGCGTTGGAATGGGTCCTCCCTCTAGGCTGGTCATGATCTGACAGACAGGCCGGCAAATGCTTGTTTCAATCATTGCTATTCATCTCGATCACACCCACTAAATAAAATAATCACAAGTAAAGTCTCTCTTTTTTTTGGATAAAAAATCATAGGCCTGATCAATATTTTCTTTACACAATGCCTTATTTCGATGTTTGGATCTCTATCGGTTCGAATAGTCAGACCTACTTAATTGAACTTATTTAGACTGATTTAAATTGAATAAATAATAAATTAAATAATATTTCAATCTGAATTAAGATATGGAGATCTAAAGGTACGTTTGTTTCACATTTCGCACGATTTAAAATTGTGGGGTTCGCATAAAATGTTGTGCCAACTAAATGTCACATTTTGTCGACAGCTTAAAGTTGTGAACCCTACAGCTTTAAGCTGTGCAAATTGAAATGCTGTCGTCCCATATCTTAAAGCTGTGAGACCCACAATATTTTATAATCACATTACGTAATTACCTTTTATATCTCAAAAGTTTTCAAGTATTTTTTTATTGAAATACATTTTTTTTTGTAATTTTATCGATAAATCTAAAGGAAAAATGAAACCAAACACTCCATAACATTTTATATAGCTTTAAGCACAGCATATTTGACTGCTTAAAACTATGAAATACAACTGTGAAATAACCGGACTCTAAATCGAACAAAATTTTGTGTTTCAAATCAAACATGGTTATAAATTAAGCAAATTTTTTGTGTTTGGATTGAAATTTTGTATAAATAATGATATAAGCTATTTTAAAATTTGATTTAACCAAGATCGGATAAATTGAATCAATCAAATCGGAATGAGTTTTTTCTATTTTTTTAAGAACATGGAATTGATTGCTGCATCACCGAATTAAAATAAGACAAAAAGTTGAATATGACAATTGGAATTATTGAGGGCCCCAACATCATATGTACGGATCCAGGTGACTACCCCCAAAGGGCGTTCACTTTCTCTCAACTTTATCAACTCATGGGCTGCCTGGGCCTTTCAAATTTTTTTTACAGCGGATCACGCTGTACTGACATTTTAGTTCAATACAAAAATTTATTTTATTATTTTAAAATAATAAATATATTCTGATCAGGATGACGAATCTAACAATATATTGTTTGTGTTAAAAAAATTAAATGGATCATAAAAAAGATACAATAATTCTAGACTATTAAATATAAAATCGAGACATTCGATCTCAATTTTCACTGTTCATTTGATTTTTTACTTGACACAATATCCCTACTGCACTGCAGGATTCGCTGTAAAATTTTTACAGCAGACCCCGGGCAGCCCAACTCATGTAGTAGAATTTAATTGCTTTGTTGATGATATTTAAATTGGGCTTGGGCTGGCCCTTGCTCTCTTTTAGTGGAATCTGTGTAATAGGGCGTGGGCCGAAAACTGAAAAAACAAATGCCCATTGTGAGACTCTTTTACTTTTGCTAGTCGGAAAGGTCTACAAGTTGGTAAATTACAGTTAATTCTGTATAAGGCATAGAATTACAAAAGAAAAAAAAGGGTCCGTTCCCATTCTCTAATTCTCCCCTCACCGAAGGCAGAAGTCTGTCGCAAATCTCCGGCGGTCAAACTCCCAGAGTCTCTGAGTCGGAGATGGAGCGGAGCGGTGGAGCCCTCTCCTAATTCTCAGGTTTTTCTTTGCTTTCCCCTTTTTGTTGATTCCGATAATTATTAGTGCTTCCATTTCTCCGCCTTAGGTAAGTTATACGCTGAATCGCCCTGAAACGGGCCGATGCCTGTTGAAAAGAAAACCGGAGACAGTGAACCATTTCTGAATTGGTGAACTTCAATTGTGTTTTCTGATAGAAAGCGAGAAAGAATAACAAATTATGTTTTTATTTATTTTATTAAGGTATGCTTGGATTAGGGTATTGGAGAGTTAAGTATGGAGAATTAAGTGAAGTAGTCATTGTATATCTTCTATGAATTTAGGTGAGAAAAGGGTTAACAGGGTGGGATAAATTATCTTTTACACCATCATTTAGTAATAATTATAATTCTGATTTGGGAAGTTAAGAGGGCAGAGTAGGAGATAAGTCATTTTAAATGTTTAAATTCTTTACTCTACCTCATTCTACCTCCTATCCAAACAAAATTAATAATTTATATTTTAATTAACTCTTAGTCTATTCAATCAAAATAAAGTTTCATTTAATTACTCTACTCCACCCGGCTATCCCACTTAATTCTTCTTTACACTACTGCGCTTAACTCCACCTTTTCTTTTGTGCAAGCAAGCCCCTAAGTGTTTTTGATTAATTTGGTTGTTTTTTGGGTACTGGGATGTAGGTTGGAATTGCTTATGCGACTTCTTATGGAGTCATGAGAAATCACAGCAGTAGAGAATAGTGGTTTGATCGGGGGTGTGATAAAATAGAGAACCATATAAGCGTGTGAAATGGAATGCAACAAAGGGGAGGCCACCAGGGCAAAAGAGATCGCTGAGAAAAAGTTTTTATCAAAAGACGTTGTTGGGGCCAGAAAATTTGCCCTGAAGGCTCAGAATTTGTATCCAGAGCTTGAGGGGGTTTCCCAGATGATAGCCACACTTGATATATATAATCATGCAGAGAACCAAATTAACGGTGAGGCTGATTGGTATGGGATACTTGGTGTTAACCCACAAGCTGATGATGAGACAGTGCGGAAACATTATAGGAAGCTGGCTCTAATGCTTCATCCTGATAAGAACAAATCCATTGGTGCTGAAGGGGCATTTAAATTTATTTCGGAGGCATGGAGTTTGTTATCTGATAAAGGTAAGAGAGCGGTGTATGATCAGAAGAGGAAAGGAAGAGGTTTTCAGAAGGTTTCAACTACTGGTCGGGGTTCATCGGCTTCACCTGGCCCTAATGGTTTCAACAATTTTACCAAAAGTACCACTTCAAATGTAAGGGCAAACAAGAGTTCCTCTCGGGCTTCTCAATCTTCAACTCCCACTTCATCTCGCAATCCTAAATCCAATACATTTTGGACTGTTTGCCATCAATGCAAGATGCAATATGAGTATCTTAGGGTTTATCTTAACCATAATTTGTTATGCCCCAATTGCCATGAGCCATTTTTGGCTGTGGAGACAGCTCCACCACCATACAATAGTTGTAAACCCTCTACTTCATGGAATTTTCCCCAGGAGCAGACACAGAATTCCAATCATAAAGCAGCGAAAAATTCAGGAAGGAAAACTTCGAGTTCACGAAATGTGGGAAGGAGTGAGCTTGATAATTCTGATTCATATAACCAAACAAACGTCCAATGGGGGTCATTTTCCAGAAAATGTGGTGCTAATGCTGCTCATGTCGCAAGTGTGGTTCAGCAAGCATATGAGAAAGTGAAACGGGAACGTGAGGAGGCACAGGCAGCCGCAAAAAGAGAGGAGGCTCGGAGAAAGCGTAATGCCTCAAAGAGGACAACTGGTGTATCATCCAGTGGGCATAATTCAGCCAAAAGAAGGCGAGGAACAGAGTCTGGTTCAGATTTCCCAGATCAAATGTGTGTTGAAACTGGAGGTGTTGGCAAGGCTAATTTATCTGGATCCAAACAAGATGGTTTTGAAACAAGTAGGGCCAATGGTATCACAAACCTCGATAGTCCAAGGGATATGTTCCAGTTTGAAATTCCAGGTGTATTGATGCAGATGGCCAAGACAAAAATCTGTAAGAGACTACATGAGTGGAGTTCAACCACGGCAGATAAAAAAGAAGCTCAATGGAAGGAAAATACAAATGAGAAAGCCAATGAAAGAGGAGAACAATGTTTGGTAAACACTGACTCCCGTGATGAAGTCAAGTCTGGCCAATCAGCTGATGCTAATGATGGAGTATGTGGAATCAATTCTCTTTCTGGAATGTCTTCTGTTAAATTGGAGAGTGAAACCTTGCAAACTTTTTCAATTATTGTCCCAGATCCTGATTTTCATGATTTTGACAAGGATCGTACTGAAAGATCGTTTGGAGGTAGTCAGATATGGGCTTTGTATGATGACGATGATGGGATGCCCCGCTATTATGCCATGATTCACAATGTGATTTCTTTTGATCCATTTGTGGCACGGATCAGTTGGCTTAATTCAAAAACTGATGTTGAACTGGGTCCACTAAACTGGGCCACCTCTGGTTTCTCAAAAAGTTGTGGGGATTTCAGAGTAGGCAGACACAGGATCTATAAATCACTCAATTCTTTTTCTCACAAGATTAGGTGGACCAAAGGTCCATCTCGTGCCATTCAGATATATCCTAGGAAAGGCAATGTTTGGGCACTCTATAGAAACTGGACACCTGACTGGAATGAGCTGACTGCAGATGACGTGATACACAAGTATGACATGGTAGAAGTGCTTGAAGACTTTGATGAAGATGAAGGTGTAATTGTTACTCCTTTGGTCAAAGTTGCTGGATTCAAGACAATCTTTCATCGACACTTGGACCTCAAAGAAATCAGGAGGATTCCGAGAGAGGAGATATTTCAATTTTCCCATCACGTTCCTTCATACGTACTTACAGGTCAAGAAGGCCCAAATGCTCCTAAGGGCTGCCTGGAGTTAGACCCTGCAGCTACTCCATCAGACCTCCTTCAAGTAGTAAGAGATGTACAGCAAGAAGAGATTGTGGAGAATGGTGAAAGAAACAAAGTGAAAACTGTGGTTAACAATGAGATATGTGTAGAAAATCGAATTGATAATGGTGAAAAGAATGAAGAGGAAACTCTGGGACATCCGATAAAATTGGAACGATGCAGGGAAGATTAGCATGGTTCCTGCTCAAGGATGACACGCACAAATCAAGAAATGGTCCAAAAAAATTTTGGAAAATTTCTCTGCGATCTAAATCTGTCTATTTGGGTTTTTAATTTGGGATATTCTGAAAAAATCGCTGAATTTGACAGATTTTAGAGGTACACGTTTGGATTCTTTCTAGCGTTGCTGTATGTTACTGTCATGGGTTTAGGGGTTCTCTGCCTTCTTTGAATTGTTAGGGTCCAGTCGAAATCTTCTAGGGTTGATGGATTTTTACTTTCTGTTTCTATTATTATAATTCTGCAATTTCGATATATTATACTGATATAGGAGACTGGATCTGCATAATTTTCTTGGACTGTTGTTTTTTTCTATTTAATTTAAAGGATATTAATTATACAAACAGATTTTTGTGATTCTGTCTATGTATGTCCCCATCTCTGTTGCTGCTGGTATCTTGTTCTCAGGTAGTTAAAAGCTGATGCTTGTCCTAATTGTTGTTCCATTGTGGCACACTTGTTTACTTGGGCCTCTTGTGATATCCATGGAAGGGAAATACTTCAGCTGGAAGTTGGTTTTAGTAGATGATATTTCGATTTTTGCTTTTCTTGGTT
Organism: Euonymus europaeus; assembly: GCA_963580455.1. NCBI lineage: Eukaryota > Viridiplantae > Streptophyta > Magnoliopsida > Celastrales > Celastraceae > Euonymus > Euonymus europaeus. The sequence continues at coordinate 5,391,148 of OY756964.1, forward strand.
GTTCAGAAGCTTAAGATTTGCTCAGTGACGTTTGAAAAGCTAATTCCCCGTTTGCATAATTTGGGCTGCAGAAACTGGAAGTAAATAACCCTAATTCCAAGACTGTCAATGTATTTTTTCTGTGCCTATCATTGGTGCAAAATGCACTTGATCAATAGCTCATTTTTGTAGCCAAATAACCAAGTGAAGTTCTTGTGAATGCTAATTCACTTGTACATCGTCCCCAAATTTATCCAGTGAAACTCTAGTAAGTCATTTTGAAATTGTCTGTGTAAATACTTTTGATAGTCAGTCACTGATGATTGCTAGTGTACCTTATTCCAGGGTACGTGGGGTAGAACGTTCCTGATAACTATGATTCGATCTTTCTAATCACTGATGCGGTTCTTGGAGTGTAAGTTACGTAGAATTCATCATATCCTATACATATTTGAAGGCTTGCCAGATTGGGTTAATCCTTCCATGGTTTGTTTCTAGTTGGGAGGGGATGCATGTTTTATGTGCTTTGATATTGATGTCAGTGTATTTTTCACAGCTACTGAAATTTTTGCCAAGCCCCTGGCTGATCTGAGATAATTGCATGGACTTATTTTTTAACATTGTTCCATCATTACACGAACAACCCTTAACATATAGTGCAGCAAGAGGAAAAAAGTTTGTCTCTTCAGAATTTAAATCATATTGAATAAGAAATTTTGGAAAAGATTCCAGAGAGACGAGGATTTGTTTGAGTGATGAAGTAAAAATAAAAATAAAAGTTCGGTGATCAAACATTTTATTTTTAGACATGCTCGAGTGATGAAGTTAGAACAAAAACAAAACTTGAGTGATCAAACATTTGTTTTTTGAGTGATTAAAATTTAACATGAAAGAATAATTAACCCATTCTTCAACTCCGTGTAGTGCGTTAAATTAGCTTCACGATCGGACTTTTTTATCTAAATATTTTGATGTAGATTCTTCCAAGTGGGGATCCTATCTGTATGCGAACACCCAATCGTTACACGCCACGTTTTTTCAAATACGTGTAACTACCAATCGTTACGGAGACTGTCAGACTGTGACGCTCCTGCCCGGGCACGCTATCGATTTGTTTTCCCTGGTTATAAACGTGTTCGAGAGCGAGAGCGGATTCGTCCATCGTCGGCGGAGAGAACGAGCTAGTCGAAGGAAAGGAATCGACTGCAATTCTTCTGCGATTTTTTGCTCCTACGTTCTTAGCAGTTGGAACCATGGTAATTTCAGTGATCTGGTCTCTCAGTTTTCATCTTGTCGCTCTTCTTTTGTAATGAATGTTGGTTCCAGTTTAATGCTTGGTTGTGTATTGCGTTGATCGGCTGATACATGAATGTGTGAAAATAAAATATTTCCTGATCTGCAATTCTTGATTTGTTCTACATTCGGTTACATATTGGAATTGATTTTGGAAGGTTACGGCTAATGGATCTACCATGCTCGATGAGCTCGACGGTCAATGAGTGAATGATATATATATTTTTTGTCTAGATACTGTGATCCCTTCGTTTTTACTTTTTAATCTAAAAATTTTAAGCCCAATTTTCAGGAAGTTTGCTAAAGCTGCCAAAGATTCAAAAATTTTATGTGATGAAGCAGAATAGCTATGATTGAATGCCTAATGGGATTTATTCAATTGCATTGATCATTGTACATTATTGAGATCTTGGAATGCATCCGTAATTAACTGACGACTTTCGGTAGTTCGTTTGAATAAGCCCATCCTAAGCTTTGGCACCGTATTAATAATTCATCCAAGATTACATAAATTTTATTAGTTTGTTTTGCAATGGAAGTTTTGGATCTAAGAGAGTAATGAATGTCTGTGTGATAATCTTGTTGAACTCGCGAATTGCTGATTATCTGATATCACGTGAAATCATTATGTAAGAAGATTTTCTGCAATCATTGTGTGAGAAGATTTTTTGCTGTTACCTTCACCTTGTAATGCGTCAGTCATCCACTTTGTTGTGGCATGGGAAACTCCTAGATTATTGTGGCTTTTTTTAATATTGTTCTGATATGTTATATTAGCCATCGGGTTCTCATTGACAAACTTTGCATTAATAAGTAGGTTCCCATTTACTTTTTGGTAGAATGTAAGCTTGCTTTACCGCAATTATAGTCTTTAAGCTTCTTTTTAATCTGTGTATCCATCACAAGTCTGATTAGTAATGAGTCATTCACTTGTGGCTTTTCTAATTCTTTAGAAAATCAGCAGTTCTGTTTTTCTTTGGGTTGAGAATGATGATTTGATTTTACTTTTGTTTTGTACAGACTACTTCAAGGCGTCTTGCCGAAAGGAAAGTTGAGAGGTTCGAGAAGAACATTACAAAGAGAGGAGCCGTTCCTGAAACAACCGCTAAAAAGGGGAAAGACTATCCTGTAGGCCCTATTTTGCTTGGGTTCTTCGTATTTGTTGTCATTGGATCATGTAAGTTTACTTTCCTTTTTTAACTGTTTATTGTAGCAGTATGTCTATCCAATGCTTTCGTCCATTTTTCTTCTAATAAATCTGTGTGGAAATTGTTGGAAACTGCAAGTGCTTCTAGTCTTTCAACACTGAACCAACAAATTGGTAAATTTGCTTCGTCCAGAATGTTGCATCAGAATTTTCAATACTGCATAACATGTGCAAGCTTTTACATGTATATAATTCGATCTGTTTTGAGGAAATAAACATGCGGGACCAAATGATTATTTGATCTCTCAACTCACTTAAGCTGGAAATTCATTTGGTTGTTTGGATACCTTTAGTTGTTTTTGGTTAATCTAAATTGAAAATAACTGCTGAATACGACTTTCTTCACTTGAATTTGGGGTGTCGTCTCTGCTATTTGTGACTTCAACTCCTAGAGAGGTTAAGCAGTGTTGGCTTTCATTATACTAATAACATTTTTTTGTGGCAGCTCTATTCCAGATAATCAGGACTGCAACCAGTGGTGGAGTGGCATAAGTAGATTTTGTGTGACGGCTTCAAATTCCTGCACAAAGTGTTTTGCTGTTAGTCATTAGAGAATCTAGAAATACTTTCAAGGGATTGGTGATTACATGTATGATTGTGAAGAACACAGTTTATGAACAATGAGATGTTTTTTCATTTATCTTTATCATGTCTATCCTGTGATTTTGTGCAGAAAGAGTCATAATTTGATACCAAGTAAAACAAATCTAAATCGCGGAATTAGTCAATAATTGCAAGCTGTGTGCAACATATACTGTCAACTGGGTGTTTCTAGTTTGCTCGAGGTTTTTATAGATAATTCTTCGATTTCCTCCAGTCAGGATATTTCTCAGATCAGCTCTTCTCATGCATCCTGGTCTTGGGAATTCGCTCCGTTCAGAACACTAAGTTAATAGTGGCTGAGCAAATGTTAGTCTTGGATGAAAAAGCTATACAGCTCTCTCTTTTTTTCCTTTCAAGACAAATGACAAGCAGAGAGAAAAAAAAAAAAAGAGAACTTTCCAAATGACAAGTTATTCAGTAGATGTTTGTACAACAAATCAAGATGCGAGCAAGCATCATTGACTCTGTGCTAACGTGTGCTTCAAGACAACAAAGAAAACCGGGCTAAAGACCAACCAACAGCCTAAAACTGGAACCAGGAAACTTAACCAAAAACCAGGACCGTGAGAAATATCATTATATCTGAGAAACAAATAGAAAGCCAGATCATGCCATGGCAGTCAGGCATGGGTAGAAAGCAGTGCCACAGGCAATCCACTGCCTCTTTTTCCCGCGAGGTACCACACATCCTGGAACTTTGATCCATTCCTGGGTGATTACATTGTAAGTGACAAGTCGATTCATTTGTCTCGATCTCAATGACAACATGAGCAATCCTCTGTTGCCCAAGCAAGTCATCCTAATGTGCTTCCCATAAAAGTCCAAGCACCAGATATTTGGCATTCTGTCAACCTCCTTCCACAAGAGCGTCATCTTCTGAAGCTCCCAGATACACACGCATGTAGCAGCATTCTTTGTCAGCAACCCCACAAGCATAATCCTGCCCTCGCACTCTGCTAGTGTATGATCACTCAGATGCAACGGTACTGGGATTAAAAATTGCTTCCATACCCCAGTAACCATATCATAGGACAAAATACCTTCAGGGTTCAAACACAAGAAGTAAAGTGTGCTGCCAATAGAAATTGCTTGTGATCGAAAGTTCAGAGAGAGTGGTATTTTAATATTTGAAGGAATGCTTCCTGGTCGAGCCCAGGAGTTCTTCAATGAGTCATAAACTTCAAACTCCCCATCGCATCCAACCCACAGGATCTTGTAGCCTGTGTCAGCTGTGCTACCATTAAGAGTCATCCCAACAGCAACACGAGACCAGACCTCAACTGACCTGGCAGGCAACTCTTTAAGAGATTGAGTTAGAGGGTTGCAAACAAAAAAGTTTCTATGACCAATGTCAAGAAAGCACACTAAACCCCCAGCAGAAATAACTGGCAAAATGATCATCTTTGAAGGCAGAGAAGAAATGGTAGGATGGTGCCATTTCTTAGAGGAAGGATCATACATGGCTCCAGAGTTCACATTTTCATGAGTGATGGTGTAGAACCAGGGATTGGCTTGTGGAACTTGGGCAGAATGCTGAGAGAAACTCTGGGAATTCAGTAATGAATTCCATTGCCGACAAACAGAGCGAAAACGGAAAAATGTGGCAATGGGAAGTCTAGCAATGACAACTTCAAAAAGATCTGTCGGGAATTCTTTCCAAATATGTTCTTCCATAGCCTCCTCTGCATCAGGTAATTTTCCCCGGTACCTCTCTTTTCGAGATTTCTTAGAAGGTGTAGGTCTGCATGGCTCAAGATTCTTGAAATTTCCTGATTTACCGGCTGCCATCATGAGGCTGTAGTAATCATCTGCAGAGCTGTCATCCACATTGAAGCACAATCTGTGCACAAGTAAAGAATAATAATTTAATGCCTGAGTTGTTACCAGTTCCTTCTTTCATGCATATGTCGACTACAATTGGTCTGTGATAAAGCATGCAGAAAAACAGGCATATCAAGTTCAGTGAGCCTCTCAGTAGAACAATCCCGAGCAGGAAAATTCATATCAGATTATAAACCATTCCACGCAAGGACGGTTATGATACTGTAAAGTTTATCCCTCTAATATTTTTTTCTATCTCCTTTGTTGACTCTGGTGTTACTCTGTAATAAGAACTCCAGTGAGGCTAAACCTGACTAACTTATATAACAGCAGGTAATTTTAGCTATCTTAGTCAGCATCTTACTCAGTCTGGAACTAGTTTGACCAACACCCTACACATTAACTACTAGAGAAGCGTGCGAAAACAGTGTCTATTTCAAAATTGGAACATGTGAGATAAGTATTTGAAACTTCAACAGCCTTAAGAGACTGCAGTTATACAATAATAATTATAAAAACCAAACTCCAGCACAAAATTTTTGTGGTTTTGGAGCAAGGTTTCACCCAACTATCACTAATAATCATCACGCAGACAGTATTGTAGTACAAAATTTGAAACGAGCGAAGTCTTGACACCATCCAATAGAATTTTTTCTGAAGGAAGCACTAAATAGAGAAAATTTGTAACACAGGATGATCAAAATGAGTGTTGCTAAAGCAGAACAACTGGAAGAAAAGAAGAAAAAAACAGGAGTTCAGCAAAGTATAGATGAAAGAACAAATGAACGTTTTACAGAAAATCCAAAAGTTGCGAATCATTGCACATAATTCATAAATGTGAAATTATCAGATAGTAAGAACTTTATTGGTCTATTCATCAGCAATGGAAAAGGAACCATCAAAAAAACTATATATGTAGCACAAAAATGAAACAAAACAAAATTTAAAAACTAATAAGAAACACAATGACAAAATTAAAATGAAAGCATATATGCAAAACAAAAGAAGCTTTGTCAGAAGCATTAAATACTAAGTAGGAATTAAACATAGAAACTTAGATGATCAAATAAATATCATGTTATGAACTTATGATGCTTTCAAGAGTTTCAGACACATTCCCAACATCTAGAACATATATACTATAGCAATGAAACCCAAGCGTTTTGGACTAGATTTGAAGACGCGCTGTGGCCAAACGGCCCAAAATAATTTTCATGAACCAATGAAGTGCATTCTAATCTACTTTTCTAACGGATTCAAGTATCTGATGCAAAACGTACGAGAAAAAGGTTTTGATGATGCCAACGACGATGACTACTCCATTTCTTTTTTGCGCTACTACTTCAAATTAAAAGACCAAAATGTTGTCCGAAAACCAAATATTGGAAAATCAACTAATGTTCCGTTTGTTTGGAGGAAAACCAACCTCTTGAAAATGTTTTCCTAACTTTATAATGTTTGGAGAAAATAAAATAAAATCAGTCAAACAAAATTTATAATAAGTCAACTCATAATAAGAGTTTTAAGATGGAAAACAACTTCCCTTATACTCCTTGGGAAGTTATTTTCCTCATAGCATTAAAATATCATTAAGAATTTTTTTTTCAATGTATACATGAGAACAACAATGAACTAAATTAAAATTATATCTTTTATACATAATACTACATATATATAAAAGATACAATATATATATATATATATATTAAAATTGAGGTCCTAAAATGAAGTTAAAATGAGGTTCTAACTTTGGGGTCCAAAATTTTTTATAAAAAAATTATAATTATAGTTTTACAATCCAACAATATTTCTTTTGTTTTCAAAACAAAAATCAATTTCATCATAAATGAAAAATTATTTGTTTTGAGTTTACATCTAACAGTCTAGAATTTCACCAAACAATGAAAAATATTAGCAATTTTTTTCCAAACACTAGAAATTAGTTGTTTTTTCCATGAATTCTTTTTCTTTAAGATATATTTTCCATGAGATGTTGATTTTACTCCAAACAAACGGAGCATAAGTAGGCAGTCACAAAACCAGTTCACAAGTTCATTGGCAAGGGCATTAAACTAGTGGAAACAAAAAGGATTTGATCATTTTGTAGTTTGTTCGTCATTATACATAACTGTAACGAAGCCAAGTGTGCCTGCCTGACCCATGGACAAGGCTGATCTCCTGAGTGAAATTTACAAATAACCACAAAGTAAATCTTGTGTATTAGTTCGTGAACCAAAGCTTACAAGAAATTTTCCGATGACTCATTGCCAGATGCAATCCTCTATTGTTCTTTCCAAAGTCACATGATTGGCATGGAAGTTACAATACATATTTCCTTAAACCAAAAACTAGATGCACTTCAAGTGCTAGAGGAAATTCTCATTCCATAATCCAACACAGCCCCAACACAGACGAACAGTTTAATACAGGAAATTCTCAGGCCACAAACCCAATATAACCAATATCTAGAACAACAGTTGATAAATCCAAAAAGAGTAGGCGGCAAAGACGCAAAAAGAAAAGAAAATTAGAACATCAAAAGCACTTCTGTATCACCAAAGACAAATCATAATAATAAACAAAATGACAAAATGAGGATCAAATTGCGCTACGTAAGATCAAATATATCAGCCAACAGATACAATGCAACAGAAACATGCATTTAGTTGTAACAACATAATGCATTTAATTTCAACTGCAACGGCACGCTGCCCCCAAATTCTTCAGTAGCACAACAAGACAATCAAAGATCACCAAACTCCGCCAAAATATTCACCATCATTATACCTAATTTCGTTAAAAACATCACAAAAACACCAAACAAACGGAAAAAAGAAATCGCGAATTTTCAGAGTAAAAAAAAACGCACTTAGCAAAGGTAAGAACCGGGATGACATAAAAGGATCGCTCAAAGCGATCTTCAGAAAGAAAGAAAGAGAGAGCGATTGGCGCACTTGAGAGAATAAGATATAGAGAAGAAGAAACAGACCTGTCACGGTGTTGGTGATGGAGGTCGATGAACGGCTGATGGCGAAAGTGAAAAGGTGGAGGCGAACCGTAGAAATGTAAGAAGTCATGAAGCTGAGAGACGAGCTGCCTGAGCATGGCCAGCTCATCCATACCCCGCACCGCCCCACCTCCCTACCTGAGTACCCTCTTCTTCTTCCCCCTTCCTTTCTCCCTCTCTTCTCTCTCTTTATGGTTCTCCCTCTGTCGCTACGGTTACCCACTCATATTCTTCCACGTCAGCTACGGCCCCATCAAGTTTTCGCTCTTCTTGTTTGTAAATTACGCTCTCACCCGCAACCAATTTTCCCAGATTGCCCTTCGTTTCTCCGTGGCTAACATTACCAAGTCATTCAATTCATTAATAAATTTTAAAGTAATTATACACTTATTTGGTCTCAAAATAATTATTATGCTATGAGTGATCATTATTTATAATTAAATTTTAGGGCGAGACCTAATTGCATGATATCACGGATTTCAAGTAATTGAATTCACGAGCTAGATTGTATATAATTTTGAATTCTGAGCTCAAGTCTCATTCTCTTATTTTTATTCAAATTTTTTTTTTGATAATCATTGTTGGAAGCCTAAGGGATAGAACCATAGGTGTCTCAACGTCTCGACGATGAGACTAGACGGGCGGCCGTCTAGGATTTCCTAATCCTTAGGGCCCAATATTTTTTAAAAAAATTAGTCCAATAATACTCACTTTATTACAACTTATAAATAGAAAAATAACCCATTAAGCTCTTTTTAACTTTTAAGGAGGTTCCATTTTTTAGAGCGGTCTTTGAATCCTTTCAAGATTGAGGTACGTTATTGGGTAGAACTTTGGAAGCCTGGAAGGGCATTGAAGTAAAAGTGGCACGTTTTAGGTATATGATTCCTTCATTCTACAAAATGGAATATTTGCATGTCAAGCTCCATACACGTGTGCGTGTGTGCGCAATGCTTTATTTATGGTCAAGGAGACCATACCAATCCAAAGACCTTTTGAGTTTTTTCTTTTGCCTTGATCAACGGCTGAGATTTAATCTCTCCAGGTTCTTTCATGGAACGCCGGCCTCGCTGTAATTTATATTTTTCATCTCATTTTAGTTGTTCCTTCATTTTTTTACACAGTTTAAAAAAGTAGAATATTTGCTAAATGAAATTTTACACATTATTTTTTATTTTATTTTTTAAAAGATATGAATATTTTTTATCAAAATTACAAATCAAATGTATATTTTTGTATAAAAAATAGAATATTTCCAATTTACGTTTAACAGTTCATAATTTTCGTGTTTATTCCCTCATTCTTTCTCCTTACTTTTATTCCACGCACACCGCGTGATCGTCCAACCACTTTTTTTTATCATGATTTTGTTAGAAATAGAATTACGGACTTTGATGCCTTTCTTTTAGGTCAAATTTCAGAGGGGTCCTCCATTGACTAGTCATCAATGATCCCTCCCTTTAATTTCTAATTTATGGGAAGGAAATGATTTTACTTGAACACGATTACAGTCACCGATCATCTCTTTTAATTAATATTTAAGAATTATTTTTGATGGTAATAATGCTCTACTTACTCCAAGCGGTGGCAGGACCATAAATTTTAGAAGGGGTGAGGAGTTCTTGAAATTTTTTCTCGGAGTTATTTATCAAAAATTAACAACAACAAAAAAACTATTTATTGAAAATTGATAGGAACGGAGCAAATATTTATATAATCATTAAATTACACATCACAAATTAAGAAAACGTACAATATTCAATATAACAAAAACAATCAGTTGTGTTCAACGATATTTTATTGAGTAGCAAATCATCTATACTCAAGTCTGAACTACAAGTCTTATCATTTATCAATCTCTGTTTCGATATGAATAATCATGAAATTTGCAAGAAACTCATCCTTGGTTATGTTTCGAAATCTAATTTTAATAAGTTTTGTAGAATAAAATGTCATTTATGTAGTAATAGTAGACAGTGAAATAACTAACACAAGATGCATACTATTATGTCATTTAAATAACCATCATGTAATTAATATTATCATCGTGACACCAATTAATAAAAGCCAATTAATTTTTTTATAAATAGTATAAAAAAATAAAGTAAAAATTTGTGGGTGGGGAATATCTCGTCAAAAATGTTTTAGAACCCAACTTTTATTAGCCCAAATCAACCCAAGTCTACATGGCACTACATGTTGGTGTGCCATGTTGGACTTTTTTAAAAATATATTTTTATTTATTTTTTTTATAAACGAAACTTTAAAACGTTTTATCTCTCAAAATACATGTTAGATTTCAAAAAAAATTACATATTCGAACTCAGCGTGTAAAACTCTTTCTAATAAGACCCATTGTCGATAGTTTTTATCGCGTTTTTCAATTACATTATTTTTAAAAATAATGTAATTCATATATATTATGTTTAAAGTGTTTATTCGAGCTGAAATTTTATTATATTATGATAGTATAATATATATTCATTATTTTTTTGTCTTTTTATTGAAATTACGTTGAGTATATGAACCTGTCAGAGTATAATAGTTAGGACCCTAAGGTTTAGCACTTGAGACATTTATGATTTTGTAGTACATTCGTCGAGGTTTAGTGAATATGAGTCTTTTAGGTTATAAAATTGAAATTCGATACACGAGCCCGTTAGGGTTTAGCGAATCCGTTCCCCTTGGGGTTTATAACACTTATTGTTTGGATTACAGCATGAAAATCCGATACATGATCCCGTTAGGGTTTAGCGAATCCGTTCCTCTTAGGGTTTAACATTTATTGTTTAGGTTATAGTATGAAAATCCGATATACGAGCTCATATCGGTACCTATAAATAAACACTAGAAACTACATAATCAACATATTAGTACAAAAAAAACAATGTAATTAAAGACAATGTAATTAAAAACAATGTAATTAAGAATGAGTGATTAAAATCTATCGATGATAGATCTTGTTGGATAGATCTTTACTTGCTGATTATGGATACGTAATTTTTTTTGAAATCTAATATGTATTTTAAGAGATAAAATGTTTTAAAATTTTGTTTAAGAAAATAAAAATAAAAATATGTGCTGTGAGTTTTTCAAATGAGATATTTTATTTTTTAAAATTTTAATTTTTCATGTCATTTGCTTACAAAGCATGCCATGTAGACTTGGGTTCATTGTTGGGTTACAAAACTTGGGCTATTTAACACTACTCATATCTCCCACCACACTAACTCCAACAAGATACATTCAACAATGAGGTCTTCGCCTAATGGTAGTTACTCTTTCGAATAAGTTGAAGCTTGAGAATATTCATACTCCTTAGAAACAACTAACTAATTAAAATCAATATTAATTATATATAAAAAAGAATGGCGTGGAGTGTAATTTGGAGAAGACGAGAGAACAAAAATGTAAAGAGAAAGTAATGATTATGTAGAGAGGCTTAAAGTTAAGGTAATATGGAATGGGTTTTTGATTTAATGATTAGGTTTGTGAAAAACCAAGTAAGGGTTTGTGCATAATCATTCCATTCCATCTCTCTCTCTAGGGAAGAGAATGCTTTGATTTTTGGGTGGTGGGTTATAATATTATGCATCATCATGGCTCATGATGATCATCGTTCATCATCAATAATCATGGATTCCCTTCTTTTACGTGTGCATTCCATTTGCTTTCTTGAATCTAAGAGACCTTTAATTCTCGGTTGATTTGATTGATTCACCTTTAAGTGGCATTTGGGTCCCTTTTTTTTGTTTTTGGATACCATGAAAAGTGATCATCTCTAAATTTGAGTGAATTATTAAGGTCTGCTTGGATGGGAGGTTAAGGAGGGGTGGGAAGAATTCCCTCTTTGGATTGAGAGGGAGAAAATATTTAGTGATATCAGCACATAACGTCACCTTAAGTGCCGACGTGGTGTGCATTATCCACTCAATATGCGACACGTGTCATTGAATATTCCCGTTAAAACTCTACCCTCTTCTTCTACTTCCTCCACTTCATAATTCAAAATTGCATATCAACTTCTGGGACAAGATTTTTGATAATTTCGGACTTTCTTCATTTGAACATGTGATAACAATGAACAACACTAGCTTATGGGTCAGCGGTGTACGCCTACCAATCGACTTAAACCCAAAAATCATTTCCTTATTTTATGATTTTTGGGAATAAAGAGGTGGAATGGACATTGGAAGAATTTGGTTTTTTTTTCTTTCTTCTTCCATTTCTATGTTGGTTTCTTCTTGTACAATGGAAGATCCATTTCAGTTAATTTGATTTTAGCAAACTGAAAAAATCCATCTATAAAGTGGTCGAAACTTCTTCATTTTCCTAACCAAGAAAAAAATGAAAAAATTCGTCGCCCCTAGATTATGTCTGATTTGGAGTTGGCTTCCTTTGGGTTTGCTTCTCACAAGAGATTGATTCAATTCATGAATCATTAGACACCAATCATTAAGCTATTGTCTTAGGAGAAGCTCTATGATCAAAGCAATTAAGCAAGGTATGCATTTTCGCATCTTCCCCGATCAGATCCCTCGCGATTGCCTTGGGGAACGGATTTGGATGTGCCACTGCTCATTTCGGCTGGATCTTGGTGGGGTTGGGTAAAGGAGAGAAGGAGGAAGAATCATTTTGTGATTGAGATCTAATGTGACACATGTCATGTATTGAGTGAATCATGGCACCACGTCAGCATGGTAACGTGGTGCACTGATACCTCAAAATATTTTCTCAGGGAGAACAGGGTAGATGAAGGGGGTTCGTTGCTGTCCCTTTCTTTCATATTGAGTGTGGAGGAAGAAGAGAGAGGAGGCTACTCCGCCTGAAGTTACTCTCATTTTCGATTGGATAATTTTGTAACTAACTAAAAATATATATATATAGATAGTGTGCGCGCCGATGTAACATACACAGAAAATAACATACAGCGAGAGAAAGAAATGTGAGAGTCCTTGCGTAAAAAAAAGGTGTAGAAATCGAACTTTATCGGAGTCCATAATCAAAGTGCCAAGGCAGGTAGGTAGTGGTGCGGGTGGCTCAGGGAGTGTGCATAGCGTGGGCTTCGTGTGGTATTGAGCTGTGAGGGTATATATGTAAATGTCTATTTTTTTAATCCCCTCCCCTAGTAAAGGCGTGTTTGTATTGAGGGAATCTAATGAAGAGAAGGGGAGAGAAACTTATTAAGAGAATGGGAGATATATATATTTTTCTCTTCCCTTGTTTGGGTATGTTAAAAAAATAAAAGAATGAATTTGTCAATTCTCTTGTTTGTATAGTTATCACAAGAGAAAAGAAATGAAAAAATGATTTAATTTATTAATTTATTATTATTTTTAAGTTAAAATATTATGTATAAGGGCAAAATAGAATTTCACTTATAAATAACTTAATTTTCATTTCTCTTCCCTCCAAATGATCCCATTTTTTGGAGTAAACATTTTATTTTAACAAAAAAATTAGACAATTCTTTCCATTAATTCTCTCAAAATCTCTTCCTTTATTTTTTTTCTAACATATCCAAGCAACTGAATTAGAAGGAATATCATTCCTCTTCTCTTCCCTTCCCCTCAAATCCCTCAATTCAAACATACTCCAACTCTACATTCTCCCTATAAAGTGAGTACAAAATTTTCCCTCTCATACAACTCCCTCACTCAACTTCCCCATCTCACTTGACTCTTTCCTGCCCCAATTCAAGCATGTCCTTAATGCAACTTTCTTTTGGCTCTAATGAAGTGGGCTTGGGTAAGGGCAGCAATATCCGTGAAGCCCATGATAGGCATTTTAGATTATGTAACATTTGGGTCGGGTACCCAAACAAACCCCTAAGTACTCTCATTAATTGGACTTGTTCTTCTTGGGCTGATACAGAAATAATGGATTTTTGGGCCTGAGCTTTGGCATGGACCCAAAGGGCCTTGCAAATGTTTAGTTGCAAGTGAACTTCAATAGTAGCATAAAATAAAAAATTACATTTTTAAATTATATTTGGAAAAGATCATGAGAAGATTATCCAAATTGCTAAATTATATTTATAACAATTTTATTTTCAAAAGTGAAACCTAGCTAGTGGTATATAATAATAAATAATGATCACAGATTCTCTAATTGGTTAACATGAGAGAACTAAAAACCTAGGACATTAAATTTATTGACCTTAATTCTTTGAAGTCAAGAATAATATGCTAACATTAACCAATCAATTGTAAATATTATTTTCATCAAACGACATTCCGCTAGTCGTTTAGCCTTTCTCATTTAGGGATGACAACGAGGCGGGGTCATATCATGGTTGCCCCATCCCCACCTCTCCCCCCATATTCTGTTCGTGTCCCTCACTTTTGGGAAATTTCTTTGCCCCATCCCCGTCCCAAAGTAGTCTGATGATGCTCTGCCCGGAAATTCAAAAATATATTCAAGCACAATATTAATTTAAATAAAGAAGTCTCATACAATTATACAACATCGAACTTTAAAATGCTACATAATCAAACAACAAACAAAGAAATATAACTTATATAAATATATAATTAAATATGAGCAACTTGAGTTGCTAAAATCAATAAATTGTTTATGTTCTTAAGTTTTTTTTTTTTTTTTAAAAAAAGAACTACACGTAACCTTTCATGTTGGGAAAGCACAAATGCTTGAAATGGTTTTAATGTACAATAGAATGTTAGTCTGTGATACATGCATAATATGTATATGTATGTTTTTTTCCACTAAGGGAAGGATGAGTGGCTCAAACTCAAGGTTTAAAATTATATACGACTTAATTCGTCAACTGAGCTACTCAAGATTTGTATATGTATATGTATTTGTGTATTGAAAAGCTCTTGTGACAATGCATTAAGTTTTGACGTAATTTTTTATGTAGGTGAGATGATAAATTTATGCTCACATGAACCCGTCAAAATTTAGACTTGTACGTATCGAATGTTCGTATGAAAAGGGAATTGGTTGTTGCTCCTTCATGTTTATTTTTTATTTAGTAATCTTGTACTTAGCATAAATTTTTGATTTATTTTTAATTGATGTTTATTTGTTAATTCTGTTTGTTTGTTAATTCGTTTATAATGATAGGACAACATAGGAAAACTTGCAATTATACTGCAATTACATACAATAAAATGTTGTTTATCCTTTCGTTTTCTCTTTAAAAAAAACTCTATTTTTCTCATTCTTCGCTATATTTATTCCTTTTTCTACTCCTTCCAAATGCAGGATAAGAGCAACATCGATGGTTCATATTTGTTGGGCCAATAAATTGTATTTTGGGTTTCACTTTTATTATATAAAATTCAAACCATACACATCTTTCAATACAATCAAATCATCAAAACAAAAATTCATAAATATTTTTTTCTTTCAATTTTAGTTAAACCAACAACTTTTCTATCCTTCATATTATCCCTATTAAATTTATAGCAAAATCAATACTAGGTTCCACATTTATTACAAGTCACATACTTATCAATATCACCAAAACACATATTCCAATACAGATACATCAGCAAAACATGTCTCACAATATAACCACATTAACAAAAACACACATTTTCACACAATTTTTTGACCCAGGAAAATGCAACTATTGTGGTTGCTCTAACCCTAGGGGGTTACAAGTTTTTTTTATATCAATTGAGGTCCTCTCTTCACCACCCCCATGGGGATGGTCAATAGGATTCATAACCACTCCTCTTGCTGTAGGACGCTTACCCAACCACCATTTAAATTTGGCTTTAACCGAACTTTTCTGGTTCACTCCAACATTCCCTACTTGTCCGACTATTGTTGAACAGTGTTTGGATATCAAAAGGACCTCCCTATAAGGTAATTTTAATGTGCCCGATCTCCTACCCCTCTTTTTCAAATTGAGAGAGATCAAGTATTCTCACTATTTCTTAGATTCATGGATCCAAATTAATACAGTGGGATCTTTCATTTACATTTGTTCCCATCAATAACGTTTTAAAAAACTCTTGGATTCCCTAATTTTGATTATCCTACTTTTACGCGATTCACAAGATTCAACAGGTGTATGAACCAAAAATTGTCCATATGATTCTATGCAATGCCCAAGAGGCCCGATCGACATATGTAGGCCGCACAGGCCCAATCGACGTATAGAGGCCTATGAGCCCACTCCAAATAAGGGCCTAAGAGGCCCAATCCACATAAAGGCCCAAGAGGCCCAATCGGCATATTGTATGGACAAAAAATCGTCGATATGATTCTATGCAAGGCCTAAGAGGCCCGATCGACATATGTAGGCCGCACAGGCCCAATCGACGTATAGAGGCCTATGAGCCCACTCCAAATAAAGGCCCAAGAGGCCTAATCCACATAAAGGCCCAACAGGCCCAATCAGCATATAATGAGCCACGAGCCTAGAAGGCCCAAACCACGTAAAGGCCTGAAAGGCCCAAAGCCGGGCGCATGACAGCTTCTAGTTCACGTGACCGCACGTGAACTCGACCATTATAAATATAAAAGGCCACTGGGTATTCTCTCTCTCGAACCTTTCACTTCTCTCACTATAAATTCTCTTACCGTCATCTGACTTGATCGTCGGAGCATCAACGGTCGGCACCACACCGGTGACCCCCTAACGATCGACCTCCTAGTGTTTTCTTGCAGGTTGTCGAAGGCCTCTGATACAGACCAA
This sequence comes from Euonymus europaeus, assembly GCA_963580455.1. Taxonomy (NCBI): domain Eukaryota; kingdom Viridiplantae; phylum Streptophyta; class Magnoliopsida; order Celastrales; family Celastraceae; genus Euonymus; species Euonymus europaeus. The sequence goes on from OY756964.1 coordinate 5,407,729, forward strand.
AGGAGAATATTGAAGAATGCCTATAACAGAGCACGAAGACAGCGAATTAAAGATGCAAATGCAAGTGGCTTATCTATTCATGCACAGGAAAGAGGTATTGTCATGCAGGCCATGCAAGGTACGTGTAGGGTCCAGGAGGTGATTTCGGATGGAATTGTGAAAGATGTGGACGCTGCTATTAATAAAGATCATGACAATCTTGTGGTAGCTGAAGTCAACCAATTTGGAGGTGTTTGATTATAAGTGGACATGTTGTCATTTAGTAGCTGCAGCTAATTGCAGTTATTTCAAATAAATGCCAGCTGGAGTACGTGGCTTGGAGTAATATTATCTTTGTTTTTATCATAGCAATTATTGACTATATAAGTCAAGCTCTATTGTAATGTTGAGATATCAGTTGATCAATTAAACAAAAACTGAGAATTTATTCTCAAACTTCTTGTTCTTCCTTATTCGTTGAGCAAGAATCTATTATTGGTGCTTTCATTGAGAGGCGAATTTGAATGGGCACTCAAAAAGAGCGCATGGAGAACTTAGAGACAAACCTACAGGCTTTGAGCATGGAAATTCAGTCCTTACAATCGGGATCGAAAGACATGCAGCAGCAATTAACACATATTGCAGAGTTGCTGTCCGGAATGAAGAAAGCACATCTACGTAGTCCGAGTGACAATAGTCAGGCTTCGCGACACTCTCAAAATTTGGGATCGTCATCACCTGAACAAAGCAATACATCATCGGAGGATGAAGGGACCACACGATAAGGAGGGCGAAATACAGACACAAAAAAGCCAAAAATGAATTTTCCTAAATTCTCGGGAGAAGATTCAGTCTCATGGCTTAGTCGCGCAAATCAATTTTTCAAATTTCAGGAAATTCATAAGGAGGAGAAAGTTGACTATGCGGCTTTTTTTTTTGGAAGGAGAGGCTAATCTTTGGTGGCAATGGGTCGAGAGGATCTATCGAAAGAAAAAAAAGGAGATACGATGGGAGGATTTTGAAAAAGAGGTCTTGACGCGGTTCGGGCCTACTGGGTATATAGACCATGATGAGGAATTATCCAGGGTGAAGCAAACGGGGGATTTACGTGACTATTTGAGGGATTTTGAACGGCTATCCAATCTGGTCCGTGGTTGGCCAGAAAAGGCTCTTGTAGGTACTTTCATTGGAGGACTTAAACAAGAACTTGCAAAAGAAGTCAAAGCCAGTAGGCCGAGATCCTTGAGGAGGGCCATTGACTGTGCAAGATTAGAGAATGAACATGTGAGTGATGTAAAAAAAATGGCCGCTTTGAGACCAAACGAACCTTCAGCACCGGCGTCGAGGATCAAAGCAAAACAGGGACTGTCGGACCAACAACAAAACCAATTCCTCCAGGAGTCAAACGGCTGACGTGGGAGGAGATGGAGAAAAGGCGCGCAAAAGGCCTATGTTTTAATTGTTCAGAAAAATTTACCCCGGGGCATAGATGCAAAACACCAGCAGTGTTCCTTATTGAGCCATGCAATGACCAAGAAGGAGAAGATGACTACCCATGTAATGAGATGAATGAACTCGGAGAAGAAGATCCCACCATATCCGTCCATGCTTTGACCGGAGTCAAAGGCCCAAGAACCATGAGGTTTCGGGCGCAGATCCACAACCAAATCGTACATGTTTTGATTGACAATGGATCCTCCCATAATTTTATTAGCACTCAAATGTCTGGAAGGTTGCAAGTGGTCATTAAGGCTATTGATCCATTTGAAGTAAGGGTAGCCAGCGGTGAAAAGCTTACATGTAAAGACGTATGCGAGAAAGTTCCCATTAAGATGCAGGGTATTATGCTATGCCTCGACTTGTTCGTATTAACACTAGTTGGCATAGACGTTGTACTTGGCGTCCAATGGCTGGAAAAGTTAGGCAAAGTAGTCTCTGATTATAACAACATGACTATGGAATTCTTTTGGAGGAATCAATGGGTGCGGCTAGCAATGCAAACCTGTGACAGACCTAGTGCCATGCAAGCTAACCTGTTGACAAAAATGTGGAAACAAGGTGGACAGTGCTTTGCAGTTCAACAAGCCACGATGGCCACTACGGATCTAAAAGCAACAAATTATGAAGTTCATGAGGAAGTGCGAGCATTACTAGATGAATTTGGAGGTGTCCTAGCTGAGCCTAAAACTCTTCCTCCCCAAAGAGCCTTTGATCACCAAATACCCTTTAAGGATGAAGCGAAACCTGTCAATGTGCCACCTTATCGGTATGCGTATTTCCAAAAGAATGAGATCGAAAAACAAATTGATGAAATGCTCGAAAGTGGAATTATTCGCACAAGCAATAGCCCATTCTCATCACCCGTACTGTTAGTAAAAAAGAAAGATGGGTTCTGGAGATTCTGCAATGATTATCGTACCTTGAACGAAGCCACAATTAAAGATCGTTTTCCAATTCCAACGATCGACGACATGCTAGATGAACTTGAAGGATCCCAATTTTTTACTAAATTGGACTTTCGCGCGGGATATCCTCAAATCAGAGTTCATGACAATGACATCCATAAAACGGCATTACGTACTCATCACGGCCATTACGAATATCTGGTAATGCCATTTGGGTTATGAAATGCCCCATCTACATTCCAATTTGCTATGAATTCAATTTTTGCTAAGCACCTCCGAAAGTTTGTTCTAGTGTTTTTCGATGATATTCTTGTTTTTTCAAAAAATTGGATGGATCATATGGCACATCTGCGGAAAGTGTTAGGAATTCTTGATGAACATAGGTTTCACATCAAGCTATCCAAATGTTCATTTGCCAAGGAGGAAGTAGAGCATCTCGGGCACATCATCACAAGGCACGGGGTGCAAGTTGATCAAACAAAAATTCAGGCAATGAAATCATGGCCCTTACCAAAAAACATATCTGCTCTACGAGGGTTTCTTGGATTGACCGGCTATTACCGTAAGTTCGTACACCACTACGGTTTAATAGCGAAACCACTTACAGATATGCTTAAAAAAAGAGGCTTCACCTGGACAGATCAGAGTAAAAAAGCTTTTGATAAATTAAAGGAGGCCATGTCAACTACACCAATATTGGCTATGCCCAATTTCTCTGCCATGTTTGAGGTTCACACAGATGCAAGCGATTACGGGATTGGTGCTGTCCTCACTCAACAAGGGCGACCAATAGCCTATCTTAGTAAAGCATTGGGTCCTAAGAAGAAAGGTTGGTCAGTTTATGCCAAGGAGATGCTTGCTATTGTGGAAGCTGTGCGCATATGGCGTCCCTACCTACTGGGGCGACGTTTCAAAATTGTGACAGACCAACAGCCCCTCAAACACTTATTAGAGCAGCGGATTATCACTCCCGATCAGCAGAAATTTGTGGCAAAATTACTCGGTTTTGAGTTTGAAATTCAGTACCGACCGGGGAGGGAAAATAAAGTGGCTGACGCCTTGTCAAGAATCGAAGATCAGCAGCTGGTATTTGCAATTTCTGGACCTAGTTGGAGTATTTGGGAAGAAATACGCACAGAAGTTCAAACATGTTCCTACTGCACTGAAATTATCAATAAATTGGAAGACCATCCCGAGCAGTGGAGTAATTATGAGTATCGAGATGAACTTCTTTATCATAAAAATCGAGTATTAGTACCCAGTACAAAAGAATTGCGCAAAAAAATCCTATATCATTTTCATGACTCAACCATTGGCGGACACTTCGGAGTCTATCGAACATGGGTGCGTGTAGCTGCTATCTTTTATTGGCAGGGGTTGAAACAAGATATCAAGGCCTATGTTTCAGCATGTGCACTTGTCAACGAGTAAAAAGTGATTCCAGACGGCCAAGTGGTTTATTGCAGCCGCTTCCGATCCCTGAAAGGGTGTGGGAGGACATCTCAATGAATTTTGTTGAAGGATTTCCTTGTTCTAATGGCTATGACGGAATTTTTGTGGTGGTGGATCGTCTCACCAAATATGCTCACTTCATTCCATTGGTCCACCCCTACACAGCGAAATCAGTTGCCCGGTTGTTTCTAACCAATGTGATTAAACTACACGGATTACCGAGGTCTATCGTTTCTGATAGAGATCAAATTTTTCTTAGTAATTTTTGGACTGAATTGTTTCGATTGCAAGGTACCAAATTAGCAATGAGTTCATCCTACCATCCTCAGACAGATGGCCAGACGGAAGTCACTAATCGCACATTGGAACAATATTTACGGGCCTTCGCACATCAACACCCCAACAAATGGGAGGATTTTTTGGCATGGGCTGAATTTTGGTATAATACTTCGTATCATGCATCAACGAAGCGAACCCCGTTTGAATATCTCTACGGCCGTTCTCCACCTTCTCTTGTTAGTTACCCAATAGGCACATCTCCTATTAGTGAAGTGGACCGAGAATTACAAGAACGAGACGACTTGATCAAAGAGCTCAAGTTTAATCTTACACAAGCCAATAACCGCATGAAATCATATGCAGATCAGGGCAGACGAGAAGAGCAGTTCAATCAAGGGGACTGGGTTTATTTGAAGATACAACCACATCGCCAGAAAACACTATCCCAAAGAGCTCTGCACAAGCTGAGTAGTCGATTTTATGGGCCCTACCAAATCATTCAAAAAATTGGAGAAGTGGCCTATAAACTAGCACTACCTTCTGATGCCCACATTCATCCAGTTTTTCATGTGTCTTAGCTTCGTCGTCGAGTGGGGACGGGAATGCCAAGCAGTTCAGACTTACCAATTATCGATAATGATGGTAACATAGCTTTGCAACCGATGCGAATCGCTGAGTACAGAAGGGTCAAGAGAGGAAATCGATTTCGTTGGGAAGTTCTGGTGTATTGGACTTCATTGGAAGATGAGGAAGCTACCTAGGAAGACTTGTCCATGTTCAAAAATCAATTTCCGAACTTTATCCTTGAGGACAAGGATGCTCTTGATGGGGGGAAGAATGATACAGACCAAGGGAGAATATTGAAGAATGCCTATAACAGAGCACGAAGACAGCGAATTAAAGATGCAAATGCAAGTGGCTTATCTATTCATGCATAGGGAGGAGGTATTGTCATGCAGGCCATGCAAGGTACGTGTAGGGTCCAGGAGGTGATTTCGGATGGAATTGTGAAAGATGTGGACGCTGCTATTAATAAAGATCATGACAATCTTGTGGTAGCTGAAGTCAACCAATTTGGAGGTGTTTGATTATAAGTGGACATGTTGTCATTTAGTAGCTGCAGCTAATTGCAGTTATTTCAAATAAATGCCAGCTGGAGTACGTGGCTTGGAGTAATATTATCTTTGTTTTTATCATAGCAATTATTGACTATATAAGTCAAGCTCTATTGTAATGTTGAGATATCAGTTGATCAATTAAACAAAAACTGAGAATTTATTCTCAAACTTCTTGTTCTTCCTTATTCGTTGAGCAAGAATCTATTATTAGTGCTTTCATTGAGAGGCGAATTTGAATGGGTACTCAAAAAGAGCGCATGGAGAACTTAGAGACAAACCTACAGGCTTTGAGCATGGAAATTCAGTCCTTACAATCAGGATCGAAAGACATGCAGCAGCAATAGAAGATGGTCGATTAAGGGTATAGTCTTTTTTGTAGTAGCGGTCTTTATTTATAGCATTAACAATAGAAAGATGGTCGAAAGAAAAAATCTTTAATTGATAGGCCTTCTTTCAATACCTTTGAATTCCATTGGCCTAGAAATGTGAAATTGGAAATATATGTTGCTTATTCCAATATCAATAGGTTGATTCTTTCGCTCCTGTATCTTCCCAAAAGAAAAAAAGATCTCTTAGGGCATCTCCAACAGAGGTTGGATCCAAGTTCGCAAACCTCATAACCGTTCTTTTGCATCCAAAGTAGTTGATTTGAAGAAGCCAACAGCGGTCGCATCCGAGTTCACAAATTTGCGACCTCAACTTCCGTTCGTAAATTTACGACTTTTTTCGCGTCTGAAATTGGAGTCGCAAATCAACGCGCGAATTTCTGGTCGTTGCGCAACGGCTATGCACAGTGTCAATTCATGAAGCAAAGTCTTTAAATTCTTCCTCCTCTGCCCACAGATCCGGCCTCTCCTCACAGATCTAGTAAATTTGTTGCAAAATCAAAATCGCTGGAACCATTCTACTTTACGATATTGAAATCTCACTTAAGAAACAGAGTCTAAGGAGGAAGAGTTAATGGGTTTTTCATGGGACCTGAATTTCGACCATGTACTGCAACAAATTTCTATTTTTTGGTTGATAATAATGATGGGTTTTGGGAGATTTCTCAAAGAAAGTGAGTCTGGGGAGGAAAGAGTAGAGCAGCGCGGCTCTTCTTAAAAAAAGTTAAAAAATTAAAAAAATTAAAAAAAAATTAAAAAAAATGCATACCCAATATGCATATCCATTGTTGGAATCAAAAAATTAAAGTAGGTATACAAAGTACTATTCAAATATGCAAATACAATTATGCATACCCAAAATGCATATTTATTGTTGGAGTTGCTCTTAGAGCAGTTTAAGTTTTCTGGATCCGAAAGAGAGTACTTGAGTTCTCTCAATAACTAAAATGTTTATCATATCTGAATCTAACTGGAGTTCACAGTGAATAGTAAATTTGCAGTGTCATTATCAGTTAAAAAAAACTACGCATATCTATACTATAGTATAAGATTGATAGATTTCGGCGATGTCCATGGCGAGTACCAACTGTTCATTGAGAGGCCTGCGATTGGTTTTCTAGCCTTCCCCTCCGTGTCACCTCTTCCTGGCGAGTGCTCGCCTAGTGCCCCCAGTTGCGCGTCCAAACCTTTTTGGCTTGTACGGTACACCGACTTGCTTTCGGACGTTGCCCCTTGCTTTTCTCTCACATACCCTTGCTCGGCTCTTCACGGGTGAAAGTCGGCGATACTCGATTTCTTCATCGCTCTTGCTTCGATTGATTGGCTACTCTTCACAGATCCTCCATCTCCCAGGTTCATCAATCTCCTATAGAAAATAAAATTAGTTAACCTTTTCCCGATTTCACGCAGACCCAGATGCGGAAGTGATTGCACTGTCTCCAAAGACCTTTCCCGATTTCACGCAGACCCAGATGCGGAAGTGATTGCACTGTCTCCAAAGACCTTATTGGCAACAAACAGGTTTGTGTGTCAGGCCATAACCTACCGTGGAAGCTCAAGCAAAGAAACAACAATGACATAAGGAAACTCCACCACCCTTCAAGGGCTCTTGGTGATCTTACAGGTATCAAGAAACATTACTGCAGAAAACATGGTGAGAAGAAGTGGAAATGTGAGAAGTATTCAAAGATCTATGCTGTTCAATCTGATTGGAAAGCTCACGATAAAACTTGTGGCACTAGAGAGAATACAGATGTGACTGTGGAACCCTCTTCTCCAGGTAATTCTCTCTTAATTTACTTAACTCAGTGAAAGACTGTCCCAGTTCCCTACTTTCCTTCCCCAAGCCATCCTTTTTTCTATCTTCATTTCTTCTTCTACAGCTATGGCCACGGCTGTTAAAGGAAGCAAAAGTGCTAGATTCCTGGTTGTTTTGTCTCCATTACTAATAAAATACAAGAGTTTAAGAAACTAAATAAAGAAGCATCTTCCTATCAAATTCCGGAGTGGCTTGCCTGCAATTAATTTATGCTTAAACACTGTTGAGATTAGACTAATTGGCTACAAAACGATAAAAGTACTTTTCAGTAATCATAGTGGACTTTTCTCATTTTTTTATTTTTATTTTTATTTTAGGAGTGTGTGAATAAGATATTTTGCTAATTAAGTTCGACTGCGCCTCAACAACCTCGCAGAAGAAAGAGCAATTCGTGATGACTCCAAACATGCAAAATCTGAATCACAATTTTTTTCTTTTTTTTAAAAATAGAACAAATATCATACCAATTTTGTAAACTAAATCACCTAGACAACCACTAAATCATACCCTCAAACATCATTAACATCAGCAATGATGTTCAAAACGAAAGCGACAAAAAAAAGCAGAATCAAACATTAATCCAAAATCAATGAAAAACATGACTCAAAAGAGAAAAATGCACGAACCCTCAACCCAAAATTAGTGAAAAGCAAGAAAGCAAGCTAATTTATGTACCTGGGTAGGGTTTGGGTGTATGCCATTATAATTACCGAATAGCATACGGTGCAGATAAAAAAAGGAAGTAATAAAGAGCATCACTTTCAGTTCATAATCATCATGATGGAGCCAACTAGGAATTTAGTTAATTGTTTATAGAATTGCAAATAAATTGTGGGTGGTCGTTGGTTTTAATAAATAGGTACAAACTCTGACACCGGACGTGCTGGAATGCAATGGATTTGTAGAACAAGTTCAGTTGCTTTACAGGTCTAACTCAAGAAAGGACGCAGCTTGAGGAGAATACAGATGTGATTGTGGAACCCTCTTCTCCAGGTAATTCTCTCTTAATTTACTTAACTCAATTCAGTCAAATTTGATAATAATCTATTTATTGCTTACTCTTTGATGGATAGATACACATGAATTTGGAGATAAATGTTTGTCTTTGTCTTTGTCTTTGTCTATGTTTGTTTGTTTGTTTCAAGTCTTCGGTTTTTTGTTTTGTGGTTGTTCTTACATGAATATAGTAACTGCTACATTGCTTTGCATGGACTATTATTGTATCTAGAGTTTATTAAATGCAGTGACAGGTATTCAACAGAGAGAGCTAGAAATACTGATTTTTCTCTCATTGATCCCACAATTTTATTTTTCTTGGAAACTCTGAAATGTGAAATCTACTTTCAGGCAAACGGACAACATTCCCAAATGGTATACGAACAATATAAGCACCACTGCTCTCTCCCATCTCCTCATTGAAATCTTCTGAATTGCGTAAGGTCAGCATCTCTGTTGGTTCACCATAGCTCCAATCCACTTCTGGCGATGATACTTGCCTGGTTAGCGAATCAACATATAAACATTACATCTGAACTACTACCGAATATTACCTGACCTCCTGTATCAGAATGACGACCAAGCTCCATATTTTCACCCCGAATCAGGCCATGGATGCTGCATGGATACTAAATGTCAAAATAAATAAAGAAAATCATGCAAGACAGATAAGTTTATTCTGTATAGCCTTACACTGAGGGAATACACATCAATAATTATCTGAACAAGTTTTTTTGGTAAATATTTCCATACAACACTAACTAATCACCTTAAAGTTCTCTTCATGATCATAGTTAAAAGCTAGAACACTAAAGTTCAGTTCATGCCTTATTAGTACAATGTACAGTTTGTTCCCCTTTTGCTGACTAGCCCACATCTCCATCCCTTCAACAGAATTAATACGGGGCAATTTGCCTCTGTTGCTCTCACCATGAGCCGATACATCACTGAGTAGATCAATTATGACAAAATCGTATTCCGATGATTTCTATCCCTGTGAAAAAGTAAATTGTAAAAAGAGCATGCAAAGTTTTTAAAAGCACGTGACGCGTGTACAGCTTTATGTGAAAGTTTTGGTTTTTTAGGGGCTTTCCAGCTTTGTATTTTAACCAATGATGCTCTCATTTTTGCCTTTTGCAATTGTATCGGACATTGTTGTATTTATGCCTTGGATTTACCTCTTTCTTCGCATTGTTGTTGATTTTGATTTAGCTCTTATGATGACTTGGCACTTAATTTTCTTTGATTCTTCATTGTCCTTTGTTCAACACTTTTTTCTCCTTAGTTTGTTAGGTTATTTTTCATGGTCCTTTGTTTGCATCTCAGTTTTAAGACCTCTGTTGCGATGGCTCCACTACGAGTTCCGTTTTACACGTTTCTTAATTGTTAAGGTACAACCTAAATGGGTTTTAGCACATCAATTAATGATACCTGTGTTACGCACCTTGGTTTTGCTATGGGATTTCACTATTATGTGTCTCAATTTTTTCCCATCAATTTTTACAATCGATCATGCCTCTGCTGTGGGGCTTCAAGCTTTTGGTTTTTTATTCCCACAATTCCATGGATTGGTTGTCGGTAGATCCTCAGGTTTCACAGCCTTTGGCTCTTACCATTGTGTTGAGATACCTTGAAACTCATTTCAGTTATCTTGCAAATATTGTTTTTAATTTCTTTGCAAGCATTGCTCTGCGTGTGCATGCTTTCATCTGCTATAATCAACTAATACTCCATCGCATAAGCCTTGATCCATCAGCCAATTCATGCTTCCCAATGTGTTTGCTTTGTTCATTTTTTTTATCGATTACTTTTAGTTTGTTTGTCAAGTATGCTTGGGTGGTCTTTTGTGGACTGTCTTGATTGACTTTGATAACTTTAGTTTTATGATAATTAGTATATTTGAAATTCAGTTGAATCACGAGAAACATTGAGTATCCACAAATTCATGCGTCCAAGAAAACAAGTTCTTGACTCAACAATGCCCTCTATGATTTTAAAACTTAAGACCATTGATAATGTCTAACGTGCTTCTACATGTTAAATATGCTTGCTATTGCATTTTCAATTCTTGTGACCATGATTGATACTGCAGGCTACTGCCTGTTCATTTCTTTGCAGGCTACTGCCTGTTCATTTCTTTTGTTGATTAGTATAGATATTGCACATTGTGTATTTAAGAATTCTGCAACCTGTTTGTTTTTAATTGAAATCACATTCTTCCAATTCTTTGTCTATCATATTTTTAATTTCATAATGATGTTGCTCTTTATATTTCTGGAAGTGTTTTTTCCACAGCTAATTGGGTTTGCATTAGAGTGTTACAGCTGTTAAGCCATCCCATTTCACCAGTTTGAGGTTAGTGCCACGTGAACGCTGAGACTACTTAAACTCCTTTCACAACATGAAAAAGTCTTGGTCCTTTTCCACATTGGTTCGAGTGAATAAACAAATAAAACCAGCTTACATTTTAGCCCGTTGTGATTGTTTCTAACCAACTAAATATGGGAACACATACTGTCAACACAATCTGTCACCCACGCCTATATATGAAAAGCTTAGCTGCCAACAGAATCATTTACCAGATATATTATGTCCATAAAATGTCATCAATTATCATGAGCATATCAATATGTTTCCTTCATTTTTGGTCTCTTTGTTTTCATTTTTACTCCTCTATATTACAGATACAACTGCTTCTCATCTGTTAGGTCCTTTCTATTATGCAGGTCCATTTAGTACACTTCACCACTGATGTTCAACATCTCTATGCTCCCTCTTTTGCTACAGCCATAAGCTGGAATATTATATCAGGTTAGTACCCGCTATGATAACTTCTTTAAGCAGAAAAGTATTGACATTTACATTGGTTCGGGTCAATAAAAAATAAAACTAGCTTACATTTCAGCCCGCACAATGAGCATTTAATATTATAAATGTAATTTAGTGGTTACTAACAGCATGAGTATAAATGGTTGGCACACCTTTCAGCATTCTATTGTTCACGATTAATTAATCTTAATGTTGTTATATATTCTATTGTTACAGACTGGGTTTAAAAAGCGATACTATTACTATTTGATCATTTAGGAATTAAGATGAACAGAGGGGAATCAAGTAAAATAAATAGAAAGGTGCGGAAAAATATTATTCAAGGTCGGAGAGAACCATGTGAGATGCAATGTTCAGTTAACACATCCTCCTCCATTTCCTCATCATCTGGTAGTAAACGAAGACGAGCCAATAGCAGCGGATATCACGTCGGGCAGAGTTCTATTGACCCCACTGTTACAAAAACAGAAAATATAGTTCCTTTTAGTCTTGGAGGCCCAGATTGTACCTGTCAGCACTGTGGGGCCATTTTTTGGTTTGAAGAACGGGTGAAATTCCGTAGCTCACAAGTGCCAGTATACTCTCTTTGTTGTAGACAAGGCCGAATTAAGCTTCCTCAGCTGAGAGAGCCTCCAGAGCCATTGAAGCAATTGTTAGATTATAATGGGCCTCAAGCTTCAAAGTTATTCAGGCAACATATAAGAGCATATAATTCCATGTTTGCATTTACATCAATCGGGGGGAAAATCGACAAAAGTATAAACACTGGGCAAGGGCCATATATATTCAGACTAAATGGTCAAAATCATCATATGATTGGATCATTGCTTCCGTTGGATGGTCATAAACCTCATTTTGGCCAGCTTTACGTTTATGACACCGAGAATGAAGTCTCTAACAGGGTTGCTGCCCTTGGTAATCACGGTGGAGAAAACCATGTTGATGGAGATGTTGTGTCAGAATTGATACATATGTTTGACAAATTCAATGTATTGGTCCAAAAATTCCGAATGGCAAGGGATCGTTTTAAAAGCGGTGAGACACATTCTCTATCATTAACACTATGTGAGAAACGTCCAGGTGACACATTGCAATATAATCCCCCAATTGGTCCTGAGATAGCCGGCTTATTTATCGGAGACCTAGGATGCACGAATGAAGGCCGTGATATAATTGTTGAGTACAAGAGCGGATCATTAAAGCGTATAAGCGATTTGCATCCTTCCTTTATGGCTATGCAGTATCCGATCTTATTTCCATATGGCGAAGATGGGTATATGCTAAATATCCCTTACCAAGACACTACTCGAGGATCTAAATTGAAGAGAAAATTTGTTACCAAACGCGAATATTATGCTTATAGGCTACAACAAAGAAATGTTGGTAACGGACTGATCCTTTCTGGAGGGAAATTGTTTCAACAATATGTAGTCGATGCATTTACATGTATAGAAGATGAGAGGTTACGATACATTCGTTTCAAATATCAACAACAACATTATAGATCAGAGATATACAGTGGGGTGCAAGATGCATTTCTCCGAGGTGATGTCGATGCAAGTATGGTTGGAAAACGTGTTATTTTACCTGCAAGCTTCACCGGGAGTCCTCGATATATGATTCAACACTATCATGACGCAATGGCAATATGCCGATCTCGAGGTAATCCAGATCTTTTCATCACTTTCACATGCAACGTTCAATGGAGTGAAATTCGTACCGCAATGAATCTTATTCCAGGACAGACAGTGGAAGATAGACCAGATATTGTCTCGCGAGTTTTTCATATGAAACTTACAGAGTTGGTACGGGATATTAAGCAATCGAATCATTTTGGACAAGCTATTGGTTGTATTTACACAGTTGAATTCCAGAAAAGAGGCTTACCTCATGTTCATATCATTGTGTGGTTACACCAAAATGATAAATTCCCAACTGCTGTTGATATTGACAAAATTATCTCTGCAGAAATTCCAGACCAAATAAAGGAACCTGCTTTGTTCGATATTGTCTCAAAATTTATGTTCCATGGTCCGTGCGGTAAAGCAAATCCTAGAGCCCCTTGTATGAAGGATGGTAGGTGTACAAAACATTTTCCCAAAAAATATTACCCCGAGACAAATATTGGTGAAGATGGATTCGCTATTTATAGAAGGCGCAATGATGGTGTGGTTGTTATAAAACACGGAATTGAACTTGATAATAGATTTGTGGTGCCTTACAATAGAGAACTGTCATTGAAATATGAAGCACATATAAATGTGGAGTGGTGTAACCGTTCAAAATCAATTAAATATTTGTTTAAGTACATCAACAAAGGCCCGGATAGAACAAGAGCTCTTTTAAAAGAGAATGTTCAAACTCGCGATGCTTCTTCGACAGAGAAATTAGAAGTAGTTGATGAGATTGAAATGTATCTTGATTGCAGATATGTCGCCGGTTATGAGTCAGTTTGGAGAATATTTGAGTACGACATTCATTGCAAGTATCCAGCTGTTCAAAATTTAACCATACACTTACCGCAAATGAATACTGTCACTTTCAGGGGAGATCTTAATGTACAATCAGTCTTGCACCAGCCTGGAATAGAAAAATCAATGCTAACAGAATGGATGTTTACAAATAGCATTGCTGATGATGCACAACAATTAACATATGCTGAATTCCCTACATTCTGGAGATGGGACTCGGTGAATAAAATATGGTTTCGTAGAAAGAAAGGACATTGTATTGGCCGTATATCATATGTCCACCCTTCAGCAGGAGAACTCTATTATCTACGGATGTTGCTTGCTTATGTAAAAGGACCAACAAGTTTCAGTGAGATTAGAACTATTAGTGGGATAGTGTACGAAACAAATAAAGAGGCATGCAATGCAATGGGCCTAACTGGGAATGATCAGGAATGGCATGATGCTTTGGATGAAGCTTCAAATTGGGCTACTTCACCTGAACTTAGAAGATTATTTGTTACATTAATTATGTTTTGTGAAGTCGCTGATACAAACAGATTATTTGATGCACATCTCATGAGCTTCCAAGATGATATCATTTATCAACTACAATATAAATATGGCATCAGTGCTTCAGCCGTTACAGCTACACATATGAAGGATCAAGTGTTAAGAGAACTTGATTTTCTGCTCTCCAAGAATGGTGCATCTCTCACAGAGTATCATCTTCCAACACCTGGGAATGGAATTCTACAAGAGCTTAACAACACAATGTTAAGAGAAGAATTAGCCCATAACATTCCTCAGCTTGCAATTGATGCTGAAAATATGAACCACCAGTTAAATGCTGAACAAAAAATTATATATGATGTTGTTCTACAAGCTGTCTACACAGGTCAGGGAGGGCTATTTTTCGTTTATGGTCATGGAGGAACTGGGAAAACATTTGTATATCAAGCCATTATTAGCCGTCTACGTTCAGAAGGGAAGATAGTTCTTGCAGTTGCATCTTCAGGTATTGCCTCATTATTATTACCAGGAGGAAGAACTGCACATTCGAGATTTAAAATACCAATTGACATTCATGACCATTCAACCTGCCATATCAAGCATGGGACTCAACTTGCAGATCTCTTGAAAAAAACCAGTCTTATAGTGTGGGATGAGGCACCTATGGCACACCGAAATTGCTTTGAAGCATTGGATAGATCATTAAAGGATATCTTGATGCCTAATGCAATGGAAACTCAAAATTTACCTTTTGGAGGAAAGGCTGTTATGCTCGGTGGTGACTTTCGACAAATACTTCCTGTTGTCACAAAAGGTTCTAGATATGATACAATTAATGCATCTATTGTGAAATCTGATTTGTGGGTGCATTGCAAGATTTTTTTGCTGAAGACAAATATGCGATTATCCGCACAGGGTTTATCTGCTCATGAGAAATTCGAATTAGCATCATTCTCAGAATGGCTTCTAGAGATAGGTGAGGGAAAATCAGAAACCTTTAAAATGAATGAAGAGGAAGAGTATCCAAATTGGATTAAAATACCTCAAAAACTGCAAGTACCTTTCAGACAAGGAGATATTGAAGATATCACATCTGAAATTTATGATAATTTCTCGGCATTCTATACAGATTTTGAATACTTACAAGAGAGAGCAATTCTGACAGGAACAAATGAAGTGGTAGATGCAATAAATGCTCATGTATTGTCATTACTACCTGCTGATGCAAGAACGTATCTTAGCTTTGATTCTATATGTAAGGATGCTAATTCATCAGATGAGGATGATATTTTATATCCACCTGAATTTCTCAATTCTCTTAGATTCAATGGAGTACCCAATCATGAGCTTCATCTTAAAACACATTCTCCTGTTATGCTGTTAAGAAATCTAAATCAATCTGGTGGATTATGTAACGGTACGAGATTGTTGATTACAAAGTTGGGAGAAAGAGTTGTGGAGGCCAATATTATGACAGGTAGCAATGTTGGTGACAGAGTATATATTCCGAGGATTATAATGACAGCCACAGAAGCAAAATGGCCATTCGTCATGAGAAGAAGACAATTCCCTCTACGATTGTCGTACGCAATGACAATTAATAAGAGCCAAGGGCAAACTCTAAAGAAAGTTGGCCTCTATCTACCAAAGCCGCTTTTCTCACATGGCCAATTATATGTCGCTTTATCCCGTGTCACAAACTACAAAGGACTGAGGATACTTACACGCAGTATTGACGACCAACAGATGATGTGCACCAAAAATATCGTCTACCATGAAATCTTTGATGAAATTTCATAAGGTCACTTTCATTCTATTACACTCTGTGATCATGTCATCTACATATGTGATACACATACATTAAAACTTCACAAAGTAACATTCTCAATACTTGATTATACATGGCAACAGCTACTGAAGTGACACAACTCATAATGCTAAAAGTTCGACAGGAAAAAGCCATTCAGCACTACATTATGTTCCACAACAAAGGTAATGATCTCAAGTAGATACACAAATTCAAACATATGTCATACAAACATGCACCATAACTACATTTTCATCGTAATCGTTCTAATTTGTTTTTTTGGTTTTTGTCATGTAGCACTATATATGCAGCTGAGTTGAGTGTTTTAATTTTGTAATTTCAAGGTATGGGAAATTTTTCTAAATTATTAGGTTAATTGTCCTGGTTATTAGATGTCATTTTCATATAGGTTTGTATGTATGAGTTTGTTTATATGACCTCTTCTTGCTGTTCTGCTTCTCTTCCAAATCTTGCAAAGTTACATCAAATCGCTTCCTAGCTGCAGTGTTTAAACATATTACATTATACTTCCACCAGCATTGCAATGATCACCATTTTCGTCAATCTATAATTCTTCCTCCCAATCTCTTAGGGAGCAAGAGAATAATCTTTACGAAACTGTTGGCCTAATTGGTCACGAGCAACCATGCATATTCATACATAAAAGATGACATGGCAATATTGCCATTTGTTGCTTACATACTGAGACTTTTCAAATATAGCAACTAACAAGCTGTTTTTTTATCTTTGCTAAATTGGCTACCACATAGCTGATAGTTCATTAGTTCTCAATTCGGTCTCTGGTATCTGGAACATGTCTCCATTTGGATCAACTGTGTCTGGACTTGACATTTATTACCCTTTTTGGGTGGCTAAACGAGTCGCAAATTGATGGGGTGTAAAGGGTAGATCATGTGATTTTTTCAGGTTTGTCCTAATGACGAATGGCTGCAGTGAGGCTAACTGTATTTTATTTGTTATCTTTCGATTGTACGTTTTTTTCTTTTACATCCATGTGTTTGAAATTAGCCTGTGGGTGCAGGTCTTAAAGTTACAACAGAGAATCCAATCGCTCCAGGCCGGAAAAGCCAAGGCGTAATTCCCTGCATAGGTGTCTTCCTGTTTGTCATGTCTCATCTTTTTTTATCGGTTTTGACGCAGTTATTTTGTTTGACGTGGTCAATTGTAGTGACGATGTTGTTAACAAATGTTTTCGCATTCTTCTGCCCAAACGAAACAGAAATGGGTGAATGGGTGAAAGATTTGTCTTGCATAGGTGTCATTGATTATTTTGCTTTATTGTTTACTCGAATCGGTGTTACTACATGCCAAAGTCTATGCTTTCAATTGCAGAAGTGACGAATTGCTATTGGGAAATGGAGATGTCTGGATGTATGTCTTCAAATGATGTAATAGTTTGCTCCATTGTGGCCATTGTGGCAATCATGCAATCATAGAGGTGGAAAAGGGAATGGAAACTGGAAAGAGCTGTCAAATTCACAAAAGACTATTTTTTACATTTGAATCCATAAAGACAATATCACAAATCAGCAAGCTTTGGGGTGCCAAGGTCAAATTTACTCTTTAAATTAATTTTTTATAATATAATATGTTTAAACACTGCAGCTGGGTAATATGTTTAAACTCTAATGCCTTCATTGTATGTCAACTCTAGGCAGGTCCATCTTGAATCCTGCAGTGAGGGTGTATACAAGGCTCAACAAGAAAACAAGATACACCTATAATCCAAGAATCTCTTATAGAGAGAAATATTTACTCTTGCAAACTTTTTGTAGCAGTTGTAAAAAAGAGGTTTCGAGTTTGCAAGCATACAAATATGCTACTCATACGAACTTGGACAATCATAAAGGAATTTCCTAACACAGATATGACAGTTCTCTTTTAACAAATAACACAATTTAAAATGAACTCTCACACTTAGAATTACCCACCATAACCTATTGCCACTAATTCTTGTTTGCCTAGGAGAATAACTAATATATATACATATTAAAAATGTTAATTATCTTCATTCAAAAACCCAAAAACAAAAATAATTACACAAAAATCGTAAAAAATATCGACCCGGAGCAACACCCGGGCATCTACCTAGTATATATATATAATATATATGTGTGATTTTCATATACAACTTCAACAAGGAAAAAGAACGAGCGCCCAGTAACCAGTGATTGACTTAAAAAATATTACAGTCAACTTAGTACTGAGTCGACTCAGTCAGGTTGGCTCCTCCATGTGAGTGCTACAGTAGTACTATTACTGACAAGAGATATATCCTTCTGAAACCAGCCAAAAAAGCAAGGCTGTAAAAAAAAATGTACAAGGGGTGCATTCCACATGTCGCTTTTCTCGTGGCTTGAATGGAAAAAAATCCACAAATTTTCTCTGCAAATCCTTCACAGTCGCATCGCATTTATGCAGCACACCCAGCTCCGATTTCACGCCACTGACCTGACCCGGTAAGGAATTTCATCTCCAGTTTGTATTTTTATTCGATATAAATCGGACGTGATGAGACGATTTTATTTTATGTGTTTGCAAGTCGGAGAGAGTGGGACAAGTAATGGAGGTGAGGGAGGATGGTGTTTCGTAGCTAATCTTGGAGAGACATTTGTGGGTATTGCGGCTGATACAGCGAAACATCATTTGCTTGATACGTCCCATTCTTTGAGCTTTGTTTTGTTTTAGAGTTTAGGAAATAAAAAATTAGGACTTTTCTCCATCGTTGCTTTTCTATCTTCCTCTTTTAGGAAAAGCAAAGGGAGCTGAACGACGCCGATTCGGTTCCTGAATTGGGGAAAAAAGAACCCTAGCAAGAATCCATGACTTTTTTCCCATCAAACATTTATCTTTTTCGGATGCCTTTTTTTGGCACCTTTTTTGCTAATTTAATGAACACATGAACATAGAGAAAACGAAACACTGCAACAGAAAGACTAACAAAACAGCATACTAATGGACATCCATCATCTAATGAGCAGTAAGACTTTAGTTAATGATCTTAAATTATTGCTGCATATGTTTTCTACTGATGGGTCTTTTTCCTTGGTATTTTTCTTTCTCTTGTTGAATGGTTTGTCTGTCGTGTATTTTGTTTGTAAGGTTTGAACATTGAATGGTTCTTGCTAAATGGGTTAGGCTTGAGGGGGAGTGTTAAGTTCTCAATAATTTATCATTTGGTCGGCTTTGGTCTAATTCATTTAAGGGCCTACTTATTTGATTGCAAAGAGCAAAACAAGAAAACAGTGATTGCAAGTGAAGTATTTAAGAGGGTAGGGTTCAGTTGGCGATGGTAAAAATTGAATCATTTCAATTGGGTTTTAAAGGAAGGCAGTTATTTCTGCTTGGATGTTATTGGACACAGAAAGATGTGGCCAAATGGGTAGTTGTAAGAAGTAAACTTCCATTGCAATTTGACCATATTTGGAACGAAGTAGACTCCCATTGACATGATATTTGTTGGGTATGAAAGTGGAAACTCATGTCTGGGAAAATACTTGAGTAGAAAATGAGGGAAACTTTCTGGATTATAGTTCGATGATGACTTGTGAGGGTAACTTGAAATTTAAGAGACCAGTTCAATCCAGGTCGGCTTAAAATCTTGATTGGTCGTGGCCTTGCAGGAATGATGGAGACTGACCTCAACAAGGCAGTTCTTTGTTACTTGCATTATAATAGTGGCTTTTCTGTAAGTTCTCCTTGTTTATTACATAGATGTCTGTGAAGGTTTCCCATACCAAGCATATATCCACTAATTTAGAGAAACTGCCGACTGTTTAGAGATGCGAGATTTATGTGGGGTTTGATTGACTTAATTAAGGATTTTTGTTACATCGTGATAATTGTCAACTTGGCCTACAAGTTTTGATCATGTTATGTCTTATTGATATAATAATCATCCCCAAATGTTGTAGTTCTTGCAGGATCTGATGTCTGGTTGCTGCTTTTCTACTTAAAAGATCAAGTCCTGTGTTATCTTCCGATGGAGTGGAACACAAAGCCTCCATTACACTGGGACTTGGATAGCTTAATTATGTTCAATGCGGCACCAAATGGAAGTCCTAAAAAATTACAACCAACAGTATGGGATTTTGATGGTGAGGGGGGAATTGAATCTGGGTCTATCTACTCATCTGGTGGAGGTGACGGTAGTGGTGTTTCTGGCTCAGATCTGGGACTCGCTTCTTTGTCAAAGAGCTCGAAGTCTGCATCGATCGATTCTTCTCGAACTTTGGAAGTGAAAACATCCAAAATTACTTTGGAGGCAAATCAGGGTTCTCCAGCAGAGTTTACTTCCACAAAAGAACTTGCTCCGGCCAAGCCATCTGGTACTTCTCCAGTGCTTGAGGCTTCAGTTGGTTCAGGTGAGCCATTCCTCAGTTTAAAGCTTGGGAAACGGACGTACTTTGAAGATACTTGTGCGGGGAGCAATGCTAAGACCTCATCTTTATCTATGATTCCCCTGTCATCTGTTGCCACGGCAAAGAAGTTGAAGTCCAAATTTCAGAATACTCAAGTTTTTCGCTGCCAAGCTGAAGGCTGTAACCTTGACCTCACATCAGCAAAGGATTACCATCGTAAACATAGAGTTTGTGAAAATCATTCGAAGTCCCCGAAAGTCATTATAAATGGTCTGGAACGCCGCTTTTGCCAGCAGTGTAGCAGGTAAAGCTTCAAACAGCTAGAGATGACAATTTTAGTTAGAATCTACTTTATCTGCATTATGGATGTGCTCTTTGTTAAAAGATATAAGCCTGTGGAATTCTATCAGATATAATTATTACTGAAAGGACTATATGGGCCAAATGGTGAAGGAGGGACTATGTAGTATATTTCTACTAAATTTCTTATGATAGGTTCATATGATGGAATGTTAGTAATTTTTCATATGGGTTCATGTAGTTGACCCCAATAATATATTTTTTGGGATGAAGGCTTTGATGACAATGATGTTTGATTCATCTAGCCGAACCTCAACATAGTGGGATAAGAGCTCTAATGATAATATTGATTACAATCATTTTAAGTTTAATTTGTGGAGGGTATGCTCTGCTTGTCGCTATTTTGAGAATCGCATTGATGTGATTATATCTTGGTTTTCAATGTCATAGGTTCCATGGTCTAGCAGAGTTTGACGAGAAGAAGCGAAGCTGTCGTAGGCGTCTTACTGATCACAATGCTAGGCGACGCAAGCCACAACCAGAGTCGGTCCATATAAATGCTGCAAGGCTGCCTTCGTCTTTATACGGTACTGGCGTAATGCAGGCCTTGATTATCCCTTCTTCTACTGAGATAATAGTTCGTGGAGTGACTGATTTCACAAACATGCTTTCAATCTTTTTTGGTGCTTAATAAAATTTTCTTTCCATTTAAAAAAATCCTCTGTTTCATCTAATGTTTACAGTTTCGGGAAGTTTGTATTGTGATCTATTGCAGATGTTGTTAGATACAGCGTTTCTGTTCAGCCAAGCAAAACTTTTATTTGTATCATTCCCTTATTTGTTCGACGGGGAAGCTGAAGATACTAATGATCATGCAATTAATATTGCATTCTCCACCAACTGTCGTGCGACTTGTAATGATCTGTGTTTTCCTGTGCAGATGAGAAGCCGCAGATGAGTCTTATTTGGAACAGAAGCCCACTTAGTTATACAAAGCCTGATGCAAGTTTTACGTGGGGAGGCACATGCAGTGATAAGGTCATACAAAGAAAGGATTGTATATCAAAGCCTATAAAAGTAGGAGACATCAATGGGCATCTGCATTTATCCAGCCATGAGCTGACAAACTGCATCACTCTATCTCACCATGATTCCAATGGGTTAGCGTCACCCAAGACCAAGGGCACCATAGCTGAGGTTCTCAACCAAGGTGTGTGTTTCCTTTCATATTGGGTTAAATGAGCCATAACTGTTGCTTTTAATCTCCTTCACCATCTGCATTAAAAAAATCACTCATTCAATATTTGCTTTGCCTTCTTAGATGGTAATACTTAGCACGATATGGCTGGCATATATACTGCTAAAGGATGCTCGAGTTACTAGTTTACTTTTACATCCTGTAATCACTAATTATTTCATCTAGACAGGGTAATCGTTGATTGGTTATACTCATTAGGTGAGTATTTCAGATAAACTTAACATTTGGTATATGATTTAGCTAATACCGACTATCTGCAAAAAAAATGATGGCATTCTGTTCATGCGCAGAATGCCTGCCTTGATCAGATAATTTCAGCATCCTATATGACAGAGGATACCACAGATTCCAGAACAGGGATAAGAAAAGTTAGCTGGGGTCTTAAGTACAGAGTAGAACTAAAGGCTAATCTAGTGCTTCGATGGCTTGCATAAAAAACATGTATGTCATTAAACTTTAACAGTTCTTGCACATCACAAACTCTTTCTCGTTTTCCTTGCGGCCAATCTAGGATGCGTTTATAAGTATGAAAATTGTATGTGGATTGCCGGTTCCTATGGTTTGCTAAGTGTTCTTAAACATGAATGCGGTTGATAGAGAAATGAGACATCTGTCAGGATGTGGTATTTCATGAGAAAGTTGATCAGGAGCTTTAATGGGGGAGAAACAGTTGGTGTAAGGGATTACAAAATATTGGTCTTTATTGCCTCCTGTGAGGTTTGGTCTTTGGGGTTGTGCTTAACTGGACTGAAATGGATTTAAGAAAATCTTAGAATCTCTATGTAGCTAGTTAGACATAAAAAGCTAACTTAAGGTGTAGGGTTTTTTCTTTTAATGATAAACTGAATTATGCAGGCACAGAAGATCCCAGGATATCCTCCAATATAGATGCAACACCAGATCTTCATCGTGCTCTCTCTCTTCTGTCAAGTGATGCTTGGGGTTCTTGCCAGCCTAAGTCCTCTTCCTTCCAAATTCCCATGCACACACACCATGCCAACATGCCTCAGACAGCCGTGCATGTGATTCCTGAAGGCCTGCCACCTCCTTCGTCAGAGTGCTGGAGAAGCGAGCAACAATCAAGCAGTTCCCGAGTTCATTCTTTGGCTTCAGCTAATGATGACATCAATTTTACTCAAGGATTCCAGCTGTATGGGAGTGGCTTGTATTCTAACCAGTTGAATTGACTTGTCAGATCATATCAACTAAGCCCAGATAGATTCTCATGCTAATGAGGTCAGTTTCTGGCGATCTTGTTAAAATCTCATGGATTTCATTTCAGTTGTGCCCTTTGAATTACAGTAATTGATCCACACTATCTTGTTCTCTCTTGATAACTACATGCACCCGTATCGCAAACTGTATCTGAACTAGGAGTTAAATTATTAGATTAATAAAATCTCATCGCAAAACATTTCAACTACAGACTATGCAGTGTTGTCTTTTACTTTAGAAGAATATGAGAGAGAGAGAGGGTTATTTCCCAGGTGGCTGGAACCCTTTTTAGGTCTTTGTTATATCACTCACTAACATGAAAAGACTAAATCTGCTGCTGTAGATTCTAATTCTTCCACGTCAATGATTTCCTGGTTGTAGATGAATTCTGCTTTGAGTAGAAATCTCTAAGATTCAGGTTTTCCGAACGGCCTGCTTAATATAGGATTTTCTATTCGCAAACCAGTTCGAGTTTTTCTTGTACTTCAACAGTGTTCCTGGCTTCAAATATGCTCCTTTATTTTTTGACCAGACATCTCGAGGATGAGACTATTTGTTTCGCATTTTTAATATTTTAAACTATCAAAGGCAGTAGAACTTTAAGCTGCATAAGATGGTCAACAGTAAGCTGCATAAGATGCTCACTGTATAAAATGTTCTGAATGTTTAATTCATTTTTTCTACCAGATTAATTTTATATAGAAAATTACAAAAAAATTATTACTCTATCGAAATTTTTTAATGCGAATCTCATAGCTTTTTAATTTCTAAAAAGTTATAAGATAATAATATTTCATTTAATACAACTTAAAATTATGCTACACAAAACTTTAAATTATCAACAAAATACACATTTGGTTGACACAACATTTAATACTAGACTCATAACTTTAGTCTTGCGAAAAATGAACCCTTCTACGACTTAAAGTTATGAAACCCATAATATTTTACAATCACAACAAAAACAAGAGTGCTCTTCTATTTTAAAAGTTATCAATTACTTTTTATTGTAATATTTTTTTTTATAAAATTAATCTTATGAACCAAACATCCACAATTTTCAGCATTTTATACAACTGAAATACTGAACTCAAAAACATTTGACACATCTTAAAGCTTTAAAAATGCAAATGTGAAACAAATCACCCATAATCATTTTCCAAATTTTTAAGTGCGTGTTTCATGTGAATTTTGCAAACCAGTCAACCGCACATATACATCAATGTTACGGTGTTCTCAATAACTAAGCCACAAGGACACTGACTTGCGACGTTATGTAATGGGAAAAGCAAATGCAGCAGGGGATAGAATTTGGGTTCACTCCCCTCTGAATGTCAGAGCTCGGTAAGTTTTAAAAGACAGAACACTAAAATAAAATAAAAAATAAAATGGCATCAGGCCTACACCATCACAATCCACAGGTTCCACCTGGTTAATCCTACAACCCCAACGAGGAGAAAAAGGCACCAGAGTCCACTTGGGAATTGAGAATCCAAGGGTGCTAGTATTGTATTCACCATTTCATGCTTACAAGTTGCAAGGTCATCTCCAATAGCCATAAAAACCATCCCACAAACATTCTATTCTAAATAAAGTAAACTCCTGGTCAATTAACCAATGATAAGATACCAAAAAATGACTAATTATTCCATTGTCACATCCTAGGGGGGTCTGTAGCTTTGAAAAACTCGAACTAGAAATAATTAAGAGAAAAAATGACACAACATAAATAGAGAAAAAACATCACCAACAGCCAAAAAGATGGTTACCAGTCACAATTTAGCCTGCACGATGTCAGTTAGTCAAGTAACAGATGGACCAGAAGATTTATTACTCAAATCAATTAGGAAGAAGCAAAAGCAGATGCAGAAGGCTACAGTCCTAAACTAAAAACTAAGTCAATAAAGTGAGTGGTGATAATTTTAGCCACTTCAATAAAGTGAATTGCACCAAAAAAGTAATAAAATTTCACATTCATCTGATTAGATCAGACTAAATAACTTATCAGTCCATAATTGATCCTGAGGCAACAAAAGTTCTGTACTCAGTTTTATCACTTTATGATCATGAGATCAGATTAAGTATGAGACCCTACCACATTGACAAAGTAACCACCTACCAAAAAAGTTACATCATGTCACAGGCAACAGATGGGCAAGAATAAATAGCAAATCCTAAGACCACCCCACCAATTGCCAGAGGATTTCTAGTGCAAGATACTTCTGGCCTAATCGGATTTAGGACTAGGGTGCCCCCATGCACTTCTAACAGAAGCATCAACCGGAATAACGATATTCAACACCATAAGAGTCAATAAAACATATCCAAAGCAGAAATTGGAGTCCGCAGTTTCGTTTCTAATACAGATAACGTGCCTAAATTGATGGTAACATACCAGCTAGAATAGATGAGTTGATTCCAACAGAGTATAAAAACCTACCTTCTAGAAACCAACCAATCTGTAAAATCTTAGCCAGACCAAGCTGGCTGAGTAGCTGACACATAGTGCAAGAGGAACCAAAAAGACCACATTATCATTGCATTTAATACAACTTGACACGGATCATGAGAAGGTAGAGTAACTCAAGAACCGCTGCAACATGAGGACGACATGACTGACTTTCAGACGGGTATATTGAGCAATGCTGGACGACAACTCTGGACCTTTCCAACCCTCACACATGTCCTAGTACTCACTGGAACAGTAGATAATTGAAAATCAATGGATGCAAAAGAAAAGCAATGACAATTAGCAAAATATGTTGTATCAAAATAAAAGAGGGGGAGATAGCGGAAGAGGAGATGCGTGGTGGTAAGCAGCAGTCTTAAAAAAACACAATTTATAAATTTGATATGGTCAAGTTTGAGATGCATACATACAACCAAAAGAAGCGGCAATTTCAGGCACCTAATGTTAATACAAAACATATACATTGCACAACAGACCTGATCATTCTCATCTGACGCAGGTGAAGGAGAGTTATTCGACTCATCAGGTTTGTCAGCCCCACAGTTTTGTCTATTGCACTTGGTTCGGAATGGATAGTTTATGTTGTTACACTTCTCACACTTCCAGCTGCCGTCGGGCATCTTTTGTTCTAAAAAACAAAGGGTAAGTGAGATAGAATCCAAAACAAAAAGGCTACAGACTTGAGAAACTAGGACTTACTAGAACTTTTATCAGATTTCGCAGCCTGCATGGGAGAAAAAAGAAGCAGCATTCTCTCAAATCAGATGATGTTGTGACTATAAATAGAGAATTTTATACAAGCAAGCTGTATAGAACAATGATGCATAACATGGCTCTTTAAGACTTATTTTACAGTTTCAAAAAAGCGAGTAAACCAGACCTGAGATCCAGGCTTCAGTGTATTGCACTTCCTCATGTTACAAACAGTTCTGAAAGAAAAATTGATGTTCCCACATTTCGGGCAGGTCCAATCATTATCACGAGTTGCATCTAAAGGTGCATTGGAAGAAGATAAGTTAGAACACACAAAAGTTTCAGCCATGCTCATTCATTTCATGAAAAGGCATAGAAGTCCAAACCTGCACCCTTTTTCAGAGATTTATCGTCGGGGAAAAATCCTGGCCTTGGCCCCTGAGAAAAAGATTCTCATGAATTAGTTGTGATAAACCTCAAACGCGCGTGTCTGCATGAAGGTGAGGAGAAGTCGGAAGGGAAATCTAAATAAGGAAAATGATGTTTTCTTCTGTCTTTTATTGAGGCCGCACAAAGGGGCAAACCAATCTTTACATAACAGATATGGATACAAATACAAACATAACAGTTAGGGCAGCCAAAGCTTCAAAAACTACCATAATTAAGAAACTCGCTTCAAGGCAGTGTAAGACAAGTAAATTGAATTCCCAGTAATATGGATCTAAAATTATCATACCATTGCTGTGGGACCCATGGGAATACCCAGGCCATACCGATCCATCAAGGGAGACATACCATACATTCCACCTGGAAAAACAGAAAAAGAAAAGAAGAAAAACTCAAATAATTTATCACAGTACGGAGTTCCAAAATTACGCAGTTACGAAGTCTAATAATAACAATTAAATGCTTTGAAAAGCTCTACTTGTAAATTGAAAGAAACAAGATGATCAATCATAAAGTAGGACTGGACATCTACTCTAAGGAATCTTGAAAGAAATGGGAAACCAAAGAAAAATTATAGCAATGAAAGGGGAACAAGAAATTACCATTTCCCATCATTGATCCACTAGAATATGGAGCTGGTCCAGATATGTGAAGTGGTCGATAAGGACTTCCAGCAGAAAGGCGGTTGCCATAGTTGTAGTGATAGGCTGAACCCCCAGAATATGGTACGTCATATGAAGGAATAGAGGATCCATTGAAAAAAGAAGATCCATATGGTGGCACACCAATATACATCGAAGAGGGCGCACCAGAACCTACATACGGAGCTGCAGATGAGTAGCCCTGTGGGGCTTGCACGGGCTTGGGAGCAGGTTTCTGGAAGAAAACAAAGGAAAATGATAATTAAGATATACAAAAGCATGCTATATCTCAACACAATCATTGTTTAAGGCAAAAAAAGTTCATCACAAAACATATTGAATGTCAATCAAACATATAATTATGCATAGCCCTAAACGTTGCCAGCCTCCACTTTGTATAATTACTAGGTTTTTTTTTCCACTCATAATTGTTCCTGCACCACGAAATAATTTATTGTCTTGCCAAGGCAGTAGGAATGAAGTGCTATCCTAAATACCACCAACCATTCACTCTTCCAATCTAATCATTACAAACCAAAAGGAGAAAAATTCACTCACTGAATTATGATCAGCTGGCCTAGGCTGAGTGCAGTTACGCATGTTGCAAGTTGTCCTAAATGAAAAATTAACATTGCCACAGTTTGGGCATGTCCAATCATCCTCCCTGCGACTACCTGCCAAACCCAATGAAATTGTTTAGGTGCCTTTACAACCATAAGTTACGCTAAATGGTCATCAAAGGAGACAACACTAGTAATCAAATCCATCATAGGTACATGGAAAAGGTTAACAGGTGAAAATCAACACATACACGCTACAGAGTGCACAGTGCACACAAAAGGTTATTGTGTCTTACAAACTGCTCGTTTACTTTAAGCAAAGTCAAATAAACATGGTGTTATGTCATATATCATATTGATTTCCCCTTCATCACAAAAATGCTTTCACATTAAGATACCATTCGGTCATTCACAGTAACATAAAATCTACATATGCCAATAAATCGAGTCAACCAATGAGATATTTCTCACAATTTACTCAGGAAAATCCTAGGCTGGAAAGCAGTGCAGAAGAACCACATGGAAACAATCTCCTAAAAAAATGTCTAACATAACAAATCCAGAGAGAGAGCCAATCCAAAGCCCTTATTTTTTGAATGGGTGATTGTGTACCCAGCCAAAGTTGGAACATTTTTTTGGCATAAAATCTTAGGATTATGCTGATGCCAGTTTAGAATTTTTAATAAATGAATGTGCATTTCAATGTCAACTACATGAAAGTAGAGAACACGTACATATAGAAGAAACAAAAAAAAAAAAGGGATGTGGTTTGACCAAATCAGTTTGCATTAAACCAAAAATTAGACTCGAAAAAAAGACCAGCACATAATGTGATTGAAATGCAAGTTTATCTTGCTACAAATGTTAGGTCTTCTAAAACTAGTAAAAACAACCAGAGGGATTATATCATACCATCCGTTCTAGCACGCTTGGCTGCTGACGAATTTCTGTTATCCACCTAAACAACCAAACCACACAAATCAATCACAACTAAAAATCACCAAAATCCACAAGCCAAAACTTTAACACATCTCCACGAGTTATAAGATGCTAGTGCTAGCTCAACAATATAACATTTAAGTACAATCTGGAATCCACAAGAAAAAAGAATCAATGATCACAAATCAAACATCATTTAAAAAAACAAATCATAGCAATAGAAAGTCTTAAAAGATTCCCGAGTACAATGAATATGTCATTACGCAAAAACGAACAATACTACAAAAATAAAACCCTAATTGCCGTTACATCTTCAAATTGAACTAAACTAAACTACCAACTAATTGAAACCCAAAAAAAAAGTAGCTAAAGTAAGATCTGCTTTAGGGTTCACGAAACAAGCAAGAAATCTCACGAATTACATGTATAAAAAAAAAAAGCAAACAGATAACGAAATAATTGGACGAAGACGTACCTGAGACATAGCGACGGCGACAGACGATTCGCTTACGAATCGGGCCACTGGAGATTGATTCGGCCGAGAGTAGCTAACGATTGAAAAGAATGAAGAATGAGGCTACAGAGGAATAGTGGGGTTTATAAGCTGATATTCCTACCCTCGAGCTGATTCCCATAAATGATTATTTTATTTTGGGAATTTGGACAGCGTAGTATACTGTATACCTGGTGATGGGCCAGATGTACTTCTGTCATATTGTTGGGGTAAATGGATCTGATGGGCCTCACACGACTGGGTCGAGTAGAAGCCCAAGTCAATTTACATACATTGCCACATTGGAGTTTTGAACTGGATGTGTGGATATTTTTGGGTTTTTTTTTTCTTCCAGAGTTTTTTGAATGGGGAAGAAGAGAATATGATTTGTCATTATGAGAAATCTGTGTGAGTATGTTGAAATGATTTCAAACGTCATTGAATTACGAGATTGAAATATTTGAACTTTGCAATACTGAATTGAAATAACTAGTAACCGTTTGTTTTACATTTCGCACAGCTTAAAGTTATGGAGTCTGCGTAAAATGTTGTGTCAATCAAACACCACATTTTGTTAACAGCTTAAAGATGTGGATCTCACAGCTTTAACAGCTTTAAGCTATGCAAAATGAAATGCTATCATCTCATAACTTTTCACAGCTTAAAGCTATGGGCCCCACGATATTTTACAGTCATATTACATAATTGTCTCTATATATCTTAGAAGTTCTCTATTATTTTTTTGTAATACATTTTTTTTGTAATTTTATCTACAAAATTAATCTAACGAAAAAATGAATCAAACACCTCACAGCATTTTATACAGCTCAAAGGTGTGGACACCACAGTTTTTTGCACAACATTTTTTATAGTTTTACGCATAACATTTTTTATAACTTTATGCACATCATTTTTTATACAATTGTAAAATAAACGGATCCTAAAAAAATTTAATCAGTTACCAAAAGTTGCATTAACCTAGATGATTTGTGGTTTATAATTAAGCACTCATTTGATTTTGAATTTATAATATTTGTATGATTTTAATGTGATCTTAATTTTTTTTAAAATGTTACGTAGTTCAAATTTTTTTATCCCAAAGCAAAACATGATTAGTCTCTTCGTCACACGGTTCTTCTTCGCCATTTCGGTCTTTAGAGTAAATTGTATCAGGTGTCGGGTTTTGCATCCTTACTCACAACACATTATGTCCGTTGCCGAGGAGATCAATAGAGCTAAGAATTAAGGATATAAGGCTGTACATTAATCTCCCAGTGGTGGAGAGTATGTACGAAAGGTGGTTCACTTCAACCATCTGACAACCTTTGCTACAGTGGTCATGGACGGTGATGTGAAGAACGGAGTGAAGTCCGATCTTGAGTCATTTTTTAAGTATAAAGCAATGTCACCATTGGGTCAAATTTGGAAATAGATTTGTATCTTTTATAAGGTGATCGGGTATGAGAAAGTCTATTGAAATTTTGGATACGGAGGTGGAGTCAGTCATTGGTGTGGTTGCCAATCAATGGACATCGATGTTTAATTTTGGGTTGCAGTTCTATTACATAAAAATTCAAACCACACATATTTATTAATATAATTAAATCAGCAAAACACATCTCGTAATACAATTATTTATTTCCTATTGTTCATTCTTCCATCCATTTTTCATTCTTCCATCAATTCTTCTACAAAATTACACACAAAAATCAAGACTAGTCCCACCAAAACACATATTTCAATACAGCTACATTAGCAAAAACATATATTGCAATACATTATCCCCTCTCCATTATAAATTTACCATTGCATGTACTCTTAGCGTGCCCCATCTCTCTTAGGCGTAGTTAAGGTGACACATCCTAGATTAACTCAATTCTTAGATTATACTCTTTATTAGATTGATTGAAACAACGGATATATGTTAAACTATCATGTTGCAAAGCAATTTCAGCGTAAATTGAAAATTTACATGTTATAAATCAATTATTAGTCTGTATTCTTCATTACAATGTTTGAAATAATATATATATATATATATACATAGCATATACACTAATTACATTGTCTCCAAAAATAATGTAATTTCAATAAAAATATAGAAAACAACCCACTTTTTAGATGTATTGTTTGAAATAACGAACAAATAATTTAAATAGCTTATATATCAATTCCAATGTACATTTTAAAATTAATGTAATTCAGAATCGTCAAATAAAAACTATTGACCATGCATGATTTTGTTAGAAAAAGTTTTACGTGTTAATTTCGAATATATATATTTTTTTAAAATTTAACATGTATTTTGAGAGATTAAAACATTTTAAAAATTTGTTTATGGAAAAAAATATTGTGCAGGGCATTTTCAAATGAGATGTCTTTGTCATTTTTTAAAAAAAAAATTTGATTTTTTAATATCATATGCTTACAAAGCATGTCGTGTAGACTTGATTTAATATTTGAACTACAAATATTTAAGCTATTTAACAAGACTCTATTTTTGATGACTCAAGTGGTCATGGGATGAGGCGTCATGGCCACCAAGCCATATGGGCTCGTCTTTGGGAGTTTTTAATTGACTTTTAGTGAACAGCCTAGGGCAAAGGTTTCTTGTTGTTAAATTTGGGCTTTGTTTGCATTGTCTTGGATTGGTTTAGCATGTGATGTACAAAGCATGTCATGTAAATTTGAATTAATGTTTAAGCTACAAATATTTAAGCTATTTAGCAAGACTCAATTTTTGATGACTCAAGTCATGGGGCGTCATGGCCACCAAGCCATATGGGCTCGTGTTTGGGAGTTTTTAATTGAATTTTATTGAATAGCCAAGGGCAAAGGTTTATTGTTGTCAGTTTTGGGCTTTGTTTGTATTGTATCTGAAGCAAATTTGGGTTGGTCCTTGCTACTTTCTTTTTGTTGTGTGCTGCGACTTTGTTGTGGTAGTGGTGTTGGGGAAGGTTTGGCTCAATCCTTTTGTTTCTTTTTTCTGCTATTTGCTGCTGGTTCTTGCTGGTTTTGGTTTGGTGTTGGATGTGGTTGTGGTTCGGCTAGGTGAGGGCTGCTGGTATCTTTCATGCTTGCGTGGTATGATAGTTTCTTTTCTTCTTCTTTTTCGGTGTTCTCTGACTTTCTTCGGTGTACTGTGTCTAAAGTTTTGGTGGGTTGATTCTGATTAATTACCAAAAAAAAAGGGTTGATTCTCATTGGAGGTTTTGCCAGGTTTGGGTAGCATTTTTGTCAAGTGTTTCTATTTCTCTAGGTTGTTTTTGATGCAGTATGTTGGCGTGTTGTGTTGTCGTTGCTGTTTAGTTGGTTTCTTTGGTTTTTGCCTATGCTTAGCTTGGTTGTTTTTGTCCTTTTCGGTGTAGGGTTGTGTCTAAGTTGTTTTTTCTTCTTCTTATCTTTTTCTGGGTCTTGTAATCTTTGTATTCGTATTATAAGAGAGAGTTATAATAAACTTATGAGGTGTCGTCATATTTTATGAAAAAATTGAGTTATTTATAATCGCAATTATGTATATACACACATATAATGGATGTCTTAATATTACTGTGCCACCTTGATGCTAAAAGAGAGTTTTTGTAATTATTAAATTATTTAAGTAAAAATGATAAATATTTCAGTGATTTTCATCTCAAAAATATTTTAGTAATGTGTGTTATTCATTTATTGGGATTAATGAACGTTGAATATATAGGGAGATCGATAGGCTGGTACGTAGTTGAAACTTGAAATGATTGGTTGATCTGATTATTATAAGAACTTCAGATGAGCAAAAGCAAACATGATCTACAGACCGATTATCTGTAACAAGTAGAGAGACTCAAAAGCTCAAAAATATTGGCATAGAAAGCAAAGACAGCTGTTCACATTGAAGTAGTAAAGTAGAAGAAACTCGAAGAGAAAAGCTCCTACAAAGTCAAAAAAGAAAGCCGATAGTGAGCACATAATTTTGGCTTGTTTTCTAACTAAGCCTTCATTGCGCGCAAGTTAAAACATTGAGGCAAACCCAGAAGGGAATCCACATAGAGACAAAGACATGCTGGCCAGAACAATCACCAGAGAAACAACCAGACTAGGTCCCTGCTTAGTTCCATCTGAGTCACCACCAGATGTTGGTGGAGACGATGTCGCTGGAGTGACCGTAGTTGATGGTGATGAAGAATTATTTAAGAATATGGCTGCGTCTGGTGATTTTGGGTCCAATCCTAGAAGCTCTGTCGACCATAAAAAGAAATTAAAGAAGCTGTGTCAGAAATTCTAAAACACACATAACGTTCAAGCTCTCTACTTCTGAGGATCTAAAAAAACAATTTTTCCCTGAAAATGAGAAGCTAGAAGGATGAACAAGAAGACTTACTTGGGCAATTACTGACGGAAGCATTAGTCAAGGCGCAAGCCGAAGAGAGCTGAAGCAACTTAGCCTCCTGAATTCCCAAGCTTTTGACCTGTTCATTCCCACTGTGAACTTGTTGAACGAAAAAGCAAAGGCACTCCGGTTCACCATCTTTTATATCCTTCGCCGAACTGCAACACTCCTTCGTCGGCGTTGCCGCCTTCCCCGTCGCGAAGCTCAGACAAGGCATCACTTTCTGAAGGTCATCTGCGCACTCCTTGCTAAAATCCTTCGCACCAACCGCACCCCTCAGAAACAAACACGCGACGAAGCAAAGAACAACCGATTCGGCCCTCATTTTTCTGTATTGCCCCTTCTTCCTTCAGCTTTTTTTGGTATATAAGAGCGAGTGTGTGTCTGAGTTTTAATGTAAAACAGTTGGATCATCAAAGAGGAACAAACTACAAGTCATGATTGGGGCCCACGTCGAAGACATCCATTATAATTGAACGGTGATGATGGTGTCGTAGACTACTAGGCTTTTATTGTGAAACAGATGAATCTGAGCCACCATTGAGGCCCACTTTTTTTAGACCGTTGGATTTAATTTTTAACGGTGAGGATGATGTTGTAGGGTTTAAATGGTGGCACCACAGCAGGGGGCAGTTGGGAAGTTTGATGTGGTCCGAATCCTAGGGATGAGAGGGTAGGTAGGTGGGGGGCTAAATGCGCCGTTTAATGAGGTTGAAATGCTGAGCAACGGCAACAATACACCATTAAAATTAAAATTGAAAAGTGGATCTATCTCTCTTAGAAAAAAATCCACGAATTGATCTTTATGATATCAATAAAATACGTATATTAATAAAATCATGTCAATAAAATATAAATTCATATACATTATTTTTTCCCTATATTAGCAAGTTGTTGGCCTTTTTGTTGTTCCGAATAAAATTGACTCAAAATTAATATTGTTTTCATCTCTATTATATAAAAATTAAATCATATATTCATCAATATCAATAAAATATATTTCTCAATATAATTAGGTCTGGGCATGGGTCGGATCAGTTGATTATCAGTCGATAATCCAATCGACCCGACAACCAAATCTGGGCAAAATTAGAAACCATTATTGGTCTGAATGATTTGGGTCGGTTGTCGGTTGCAACTGATTTCAGTCGGGCCGATAATGATTTCCGATCGATAATATAGGCCAGGAAAAAGGTTAGAAATAAATTCTATATTTAACAAAATACTCATTTAAACACTAACAAATACTAAAATAAAAATTCACAAATGTTAAAAATACTTAAATGCATCCCATAAGTACTCAAATAAAATAAAGGTTCAAGTTTGGCAATTCAAATTATAATTTTAAATTGAATGTGTAATGGGTTAATGAATTTACTGATTTAAAACTTTAGATTATGATTATTTGGAATGTTATGAGCTGAGATCTGAGTTGGGCAATGGGAGTATTGTTATTGGGCTAGTAGGCTAAGTGGCTAATTTAAATTTAAAATATTGGACTTTTAATATTTGAGTAAAATCAAAACTACCAACCGACCCAAATACACAAGGGTCCGTTGGTATTATTAGCCCGACAATTCAAGTCGGTTTTTGGGCCGATAATTTAAGGTTGATAATGAATCGATAGCCGATAATGACAGATAATATCGACCCATGCCCAACCCTAAATATAATCTCAATAAACACATATATTTTCATACATTATCTCTCGACAAAAATCTATATATGATTAATGTGCGTTTGTGGTGTTGGTTGGCGCGGCATTTTGCTTAGCTGTGGGATATTTAAGTTTTGTCTCGGTGGGGAATATAAAATTGACTCGTTGACGCCAAAAATGCTATCCTCGCATTAAATAATACAGATCGATGACGATAACAAAATTTATTGCAACGTTGGAGTTCTATGTACCAAGCAACCCTCAATTATATTTTCTGGGTGTGTATTTAACGGAACTCTATGAACTTGCAATTAGTGGTGTCGAAGGTGGAGCCAAACTTTTGAATGTTGAGGCCCATTTCTACAGAAAAAGCTCAGGCTATAGCCCAAATTCGATACGAGCTTGGCTGTTTAGGCTCAACTGATTTGACGAGTTCAGGCTTGACTTGTTAAAAACAGTTTATGCAGTAGTGTTGTAATCAGTTTTGTGAAAGAGTTACAATTCGTCACTATAAAATTATCTTGGTCTACGAAAATTCAGAAAATGAGTAAGTGAGTTTGTTACGTATAAGAAAAATATAAGACACCCACAACTTCTATTTTAAAAACATCCCTCAATTTAATTTTTATTATCTCATTAAATGATTAAGAAAATCAAGCTTGGCGTATTAGCAAAAATATATACATGGATTTGATAATTATATGTAATATAAAAACCATATTGAGAGTCTAATATTGAGGTTCATGGAGACCCTTCCATCCAATGGTTAAGTTTCCATGAAACACTCTCACCTCAATATTTCTCTGAAGATGCATCTAATGCATTCTCCAAATTAATTTCGTCATCGGTTAAGACTTTCGATATAATTTTTATACATAAATAAAATATACAATATGGATTTAAAAATAAATAAAATAAAAATTATTGGGAACCGAGATTATATTTTGTGGACTAAAAGATATTGAAATTATCGCTAGTCCCAATTCAAACACATTAACACTTCAAATCATATAATTTACGCATAATCAAATAACATGGAAAAAGAAGCACATTTCAAATAAAAAACACATTATTAACATATAACAAATAAAATCATACATGGAAGGGACCTCGATTCTCATATTTATGTGGGTAATTTGATCATTTTAACCATACTATTAAATTAGTATAATTGAAAATTATGATTTATTACAGAAAGAAAATTATCATAAATAAATAAAATAAAAATTATTGGGAACCGAGATTATATTTTGTGGACTAGACGATATTGAAATTATCGCTAGTCCCAATTCAAACAAATTAACACTTCAAATCATATAATTTATGCATAATCAAATAACATGGAAAAAGAAGCACATTTCAAATAAAAAACACATTATTAACATATAACAAATAAAATCATACATGAAAGGGACCTCGATTCCCATATTTATGTGGGTAATTTGATCATTTCAACCATACTATTAAATTAGTATAATTGAAAATTATGATTTATTACCGAAAGAAAATTATCATATTGAAGGTTCCATATTAAATTTCATGAAACCCTTTTTCCATTCAATGGTTGGGATTTCATGAAAATCCTTCCCCTCATGAGTCCTTTCGGGAGAGCATCCAATGCTACCCAATTGGTTCCGTCATTGGATGAACCTTCAATATAATAATTAGGGCTTTTTGAGCAAGTACAACACAATTTCAAACTAATTCACCTTAATATAAGACAAAGGAATTGAAGGAAAATGAACTACAAAAACTTGAGACCACATTATTTTACAATATCAAATTCAAAATACAATATCGGACAACCCATCCATCACAACTAAGAACCATATTTTCCCGGACTAACACTTTAACAAAATCTTTACATGTAAAATAAAGAGAAGAAAATTTTCAAACTCAGAGACCCATTATGCAAGCTTAATGACACACTTGGCAAGTCTTACCCATGAATAAAAATTCAACTTCATAATAACTTCATTCCAATGTGTGAAAGCGCAACACGACATCTATCTTCTAAGTACGCAGGTCATAAATTACATATATAAAACACATACATTCATATGTATATCAACACATAGCAACACATATATACTTATATATATACACGCATATAATACATCAATATCCATATGAACACAAAAGTCGGCACATAATCAAGTCAAAACAATAAACACACATATACACGTTTGTGTGTCTATATATATATATAAGAGAGCAGTAGTCTCTAGTACGGGCGTCCGTAAATATTTGATTTACGGACCCCGCACAAAATGACTATTGCAAAGTGAATTTCAGTGGGACCCATTATTTGGGCCCCACTGCCTCAGCTTTTTGTAGACACAAAAAGTTGAACTCGTAACTTGCTCTTATACGGACGTCCGTATAAGAGCAAGCCTATATATATATACACACAAATAGATGACGTTATACCTTGAAGAATGAGGGCATAACACAACAATAGGGTGGAATTGAGTTATCCTGGGGTTTGGGATTAGGCCATGATCATCCCGGGGTCCGGGAATGGGTTGGGTCATCCTATGGTCTTGGATTGGTTCCAGGTCATCCCAAGGTCCAAGAAGGGCACGAGTCATCCTAAGGTTCGAGATCAAGCCCGGGTCATCTTGGGGTCCGGGATCAATTCCGAGTCATCCCGGGGTTCGAGAAGGGTCTTGGGGTCTGGGATTGAGCTCGAGTCATCCTGGGTCCGGGAAGGGCACGAGTCATTTTGGGAATGGGTCGAGTCATCCCGGGGTCCGGGATCAGTTACGGGTCATCTCGGGGTCCGGGAAGGGCATGAGTCAATCAGTGCCCGAGAAGGGTCTCGAGTCATCCATGGGTCCGGGAAGGGGGCGGTCATCCCGGGGTTCAGGATGACTTACAAATATATAAGGATACATATGTAAATAATTTTATAAATTTTTGGAGATACATTTGTCAAATGAACAAATATTTGATTTTGGAATCACAATACCAACTGTTAAATGGTATTGAGATTTTTGTATTTTGTAAGGAATCTAATTACCAAGTAATTGAATTATACTAAAATTTTAAATTAATGGATACCAAACATTGTAATGTAATCTAAATACAATTACTATTACATTACAGGGGTAACCAAACGGTTCCTGCTAGTTACTATTTAGTACTTCTTATTTAGGTTTTTCGGTTTGTTGGTGAATGGTTGACACATCTTACATCCAACACTGGCCCATTATAACTAATAGACTATTGTACCTTTTGGGTTCTGTATCATACATTTCTCACATTTTCACCAACTCAAATGCGTGGGATATGTGAAAAATTGAAAATTACCTACATTAAGTGATCATTGTGAATCAATGGTCCGGCCCATTGGAGCCATAACAAAGTTGCCAATTGCCAAATAAAAAGGAAGAAGAAAAGTGATCCTATGCATGGTTGCTACTTGTTTGCTGCTCCTGGCTGGCTGGTTGCCTCCTGCAGTCTTGTTGGTTTTGGATTTGGTGTCCAAATAGATGAATCTTCAACTTCAATCTTCCATAGTTCGTTCCATCAGATCAGATGAGATCCAATCATCCAAGTAATTAAAAACTAAAGAGTGTAAAGAACTAAACTACAAAAGACGCTAAGCAATTATCCAACCCAAATACCCAATTAAAATTTAAGACATTGTGTATGTGGGCCGGAACAAATGTGGGTTTTTGACATTCATACAGTAAGCGGGTTATTCGGTCGATCCGAACCCGGTACTTTAAAATCCGGTTATCGGACCGGGTTTTGCACATTTCAAAAGTGACCGGGTCGAGTCAAACCCGGTTCGATAACCCGGAACTTGAGTCGGTGTGCACCCTTGATCCAATGAGCTCAACTCACGTTTTAGGTCCACTTCTCATATCATATCACTAGGCTTTGTGTGTGTTTTTTTGGCCGCCTAGTAGTACTGTAAATATTTCAAGAGTCAATATAACAGTATAATTAAACACAAACAAACAACAGAGGGTGAAATACGGGCCGTGTTATAGTCCAGTCTCCCTATTGATTGGAATCAAAAATCGTCTCAATACTAAAGCAAATTATTTATGATTAAATTAAAATACCTTTAAAAACTAACCTTTGAATGAAATTGTGTATTATTTAAGTAATTAATGAACGGTTCAGATTATATAACTCTCATCCAATGACAACAATATAGATGAGATACAAAACGTTCAAAAAACAGGGTGAGGCCTAAGAAATTCTCCGAAAAGACTTAGATAGAATGGGAGGGGGTTTGCACTTTTTAGTAATTGTTTGTAATCTGTAGTAAAGTGAGAGGAAGAAAAGAATGGCAAAACAGAGAATATTAATCTCATTAGATTTATGGATCAATTGCTACACAAGAAGCTGATCTTTAATAATCTAATGACTAATATACATCTTTATTTTAATTTATTACTATGTTTACTCATGCGCCTGAAACGGCGTAGTTTCGAATGATTTTCTCCTCACCAGGAGGCAAGTCACCTTGGACGGCTGGCCGTGAACATTGTCAAGCGTACACAACACAAAGTCCGGGCGGTGGATGGCGAGCGCGAGCCGTTCCTTTCCGAAACTCAACCCGGTCGCGTCAATTAGAACGTGCCACGAGTTCCGATGAGCCTCGGAGATCCAATGGAGAGAATATCTAGTCCCATTCACCATAACCGGATACGAGAAAAGCCCCTTCGGTACGTTCTTACACTTTCTCCTAAAATGTTGGCTCAATTGAGACCCTTTGATTCGCAAATCAAGCCAACTCTCCGGCATCGGAACAACCTTCGCTTCTCTCCGATTCGCGAATTCTTTTATCAGATCGATCTGGGGGTCAATGACTGTCATGTAATAGTTCCCTCTGTAAAAGGGGTAGCTCTCTCCGATCATGACCATGGCGTCCTTGTAACCAGGCATGAACAGCACAAGATACTCTGTTTCGATTAGTCCACAGTGTTTCAATGCCCGATTTTGAGCTTGGATTTCTGGGATTGACATGAAATTGCCTCGGAATGAGGTTTTCTTGGTCAGAATGTCTAGCAATCTCGACGGCTCCAATTGGGTTTTGTCGAGATCGGAAGAGACCCCGCCATTGAAGGAAGTAGAAGACTCTCTAGTCCCAGAAGTGTCGTTGATGCAGAGATTGTTTAAATCAATCGAGTCTACTTCTTCGACAAGACCATTGCAGTACTGTGGGTACTTGGCGAAGATGTACTGTCTCACGTACTGCATTTCACTTAGTGTTATAGGGCCTGACCATCGAAGGTCACGGCCATTGAGAGTTGATATTGCCTCAGCTACCAAGTGAGCTGGAATCACGGAAGGAGCTTTCTGTAATAAATCAGAAAATGGTTCTGGATTCAGTTTTATTACCGGGTTTAAGTTTAGTTTCAGAGTAGAGTATATGAGCACTGAAACTTGCCTTGATGACCATGCTAGTTGGTCTGCTATTCTGAAGAGGCAGATGATCACCTTCAGTGATGGAATCCTAAATACAGGAAATAGAAGCATAAACTCTCGCATCATTATATATCAGAAACATTGAAGCAGCGAAGCTTTCTAATGGAGTCACATACCTTGGACTGTCCATTGGCAGCTAGCTCTCGCTCTTGCTCTGCATTACTAAACATGATCTCCAGCTGGTTCTCAAAAAATTGGATTACTGAACAATGAGCAATGAAGCACCAGGTACTACTTGCTGAACGATGACATTAATAAAGATATTCAAAGACATCTAGGAGTAGAGAAAAAGATGAGAAACTGATGACACCAGCAGTCTCACTCCATGGACCTATGCAACAGTGTTAATAAGCTTATTTTAACATAATTTGGATTAAGATGATGAACCAACCGACAATTCGGCTTATTTTATTCTTCAGTTCATGGTTTTGATCCCAGAAAGTTGCTTAAGGCGGTGTAGATTCTACAAACATCTAGGACCCATTTATAGTTATTAATTACAGACCTTAAGTCACCAAGAAGAATTAAAAAAAATTGAAGAGATGATGACTGCCTGAGGTCCTTTAGTTAGTAATAAAAGTTTGGTGTTAAAATTCTGTCAGACTGATTGTCCAATATGAATAAAATTAAGTTCAGCTATGAGTTATATCTCCAAAATCTAAACACAAAATTTTGAAGGTTTAAAATTGGGTTAGATTCAAACTCAATTTTTTTTTCTTCTATTTAGTTATTTGCACTCTAACTCAAATTTGATTATTATCTGTATTTAAACAATTATGGATACGATCTATTAAATACATCTAAAAATCCAAACAAATCCATATCCGAACAAATATATATGTCATAAAATGCTTATGTTAGATACCAAACCAAATTTCCACCTCTAAATAAAAGTATAATATTGGCATGGGCCAACCAGGTCGGAGCCATGAAAGACTGTTCATATTGTCAGCCTATGACTGAAATTTTTTGTTAAAAATGTAAAATGTTGCCATCACTAAAACCTCCATCACATGTTATTATTTCTTTAACTCTTGTAAGAACATAAATTAGTGTAAATCAATTAGTCAAAGTGGAATTCCTGACCATACTCGTTAGTCAAGGCGACTTTCTATTGATTATTTTATGATTACATAAAAACTAAATAATCTTTATTTAGGTATATGCTCCATGAACACAACCATTACAACCACTCTGCAAGACCAGTCACAATCTTTTAGTTAAACAGGTTATGCATTTGGTCTTTTGTTCAAAGGGCATCTCAAGCAACCTTTTTTCAACCACTGTCCACCATCTGTCTCCAATGATTACATTGTTAATTACAATATATTGTCTCTAATGACAATCCCCATTGAATACAAATTCTAAGAAAATCAAAGCTACAGTGCCTAGATGTAGACTTTATCCTAATAAAACCAAATTAGAGGCTAATCAGTGCTTGAAATGGCTATTCATGAGAAAATATAGAATAGGATACTTGCAATACAGAACAAGTGATTTCTAAACATTAATCCTTGTAATTAGCCCTAAATAACATAAATAAGAAGGGTAGAGTAGAGAAAATTCAGAAGGATGGGATAGTGGAGACTGGAGGGGATAATGTAAATAACCCCATATGATCAGCACACTATACAAAAGAAGAAAGAATTTTAACTACAGAAAGTACTTCATGCGATCGTCTCTCCGCATGGCATTGTATACAGCTTGGACCTGGAAAGCACAGTAAATATTACAATCTGCTTCTGGCGCTGTTCTGTTTGCAAAAGACCATATAATGTAACACAAATCACATCTTTAATCTACAGCTTCTTTTATACAAGCAAGCTCCAAGTTCTATATATATATATATATATATATATAGAGAGAGAGAGAGAGAGAGAGAGAGAGAGAGAGAGACCTGCTCACTGGATACAACTTGAACAGGGCCTATGTTGACGGATACATATTTGCCCCTTGATGACACTTTCTGCCTTACGCATCCCTGTGAACAGGGCCACATTATGTAAATAGCTTAGAATTACTCCTAGACACCAAGACGAAGAGAAACATTTCCAGCCCATATGTTCAAGAAAACAGTCTGAAATATCAATAATGTTTTCTCTTAAGGACCATATATTTGTCCTTCCATAACAGCAGTGAAGAGAGCCTTGTGCAATAGATTGACCCGATTCTAATGCGAGATTGTAATACTTCTATTGCCAATTATATCAGCATTGATTTTAAGATGACAAAATAGACAAATCTGAGGCAATCCACATTAATGTGAAGGGCATCAACAACATAACAAGATCAACAGTCTCTCTATGTCATAGATATCGAACAATTAAGCGTAGCTCAAAGAACGCTCAGAGGCTGGAATCAAGTTATTATGCCCTGTAGATGGGATAGGATCTACTGAATTCAGCAACTTGTTTTCATCACTAACTCCTAAATCAGTCTATTCATATACTCACCACATTAGGTCTTGGAGAACTCTGAGAAAGATATATAATTCAGTTGAGATCCGATGATTTCATAACTCCAATATTACAATAGCTAATCCTCCAGTCAAATAACAAATAGCTAACCATTTGTACTTCAAAGCAACACGTAAAACCATTTTAGTTATCCTTTGGTAAAAACAAAAAACTATTTGTACTTCGAAGTGCATGTAAAAAAATCCTGCATCAGATACCTCGGTATATTACTATTCATCTGATCTTTGCCATACACCTTGTGGCCTCAAAGTATTTATCTAAATCGGCACACCAACCGTCCACAAGTTTTCTGAATAGATCATCCTACCCCAGCTGTTCTAGCACGAAAACCCTATAACTCGATAGAATTATACAGTAATTTGGCAGGCAACAGCAGTTCTGTACACTTTTCAGCCATGTTGTATTTACCCAGCTCCATACATATTTAAGCACTCTGACAAAGTTACTAGCAGTTTAAGATTATCGGAAATTTAATTCATCTTACGAAATTTATGATTTGCAAAATCATTCTCCTAATTTGCATGACCATGTCCATCGCTGAAGTAAAACCAAAAGGCAAGGGTGCATAAAAGTGGTAAGTTCCCAGCATAAAATTAACTACAGCTAACACCAGTTTACCTCGGGAATTGGCTGTTGGATTACAGATTCAACAGCAACAACCATAGCTTGAACAAAATCTTCACCTCCAGTTCCAATTGCTGTGAACCCTCTATCTGTTGGATATGAGTTTACCTGGTAAATTAGTAAATTAGTAATACCACCATAAGATCAAGCCATATCAAGTTAATTGAAAAGTAAAAAAGTTAACCATTCTTTCTAGGTGCCTAAATTGCAAAACCATGCAGCATTCATTTATCGAATTCTAAAAAGAACTTTTTTTCCTCCTCATTAAATCATAACTTCATTCATTTAAAAGCTCCCAATCATAAATTTGTTTTTAGTTGACCAGTCGCGTTCTACATATCTTCCTCAAGTGTAGGTTTACATGATGAAATAATATCAAGATTTTTCTTTGAAAGGTTTTAAGAGCTCTATGAGATTTTCCACGGCTAAAGAAAACCAGAAAAAATATACCTTTTGGTCCAATGCAAGCCATTCATTACTAGAATCATCTGCTACTGTACCTCCAATAACCACGTTTGTGGTCTGTCCAACCCTTCCCTCTGTCTTTGAAACCTCTACATCCAACAACAACACTACGTTCATATGAG
The DNA here is from genome assembly GCA_963580455.1 of Euonymus europaeus. Lineage (NCBI taxonomy): Eukaryota > Viridiplantae > Streptophyta > Magnoliopsida > Celastrales > Celastraceae > Euonymus > Euonymus europaeus. The sequence goes on from OY756964.1 coordinate 5,452,322, forward strand.
CTTGAGATATGTAAGTACGGAAATAACTGATTCAAGGAAACATTTAAAGATATACGAAAATTCAGGGGAAGCATCATGTCATCCTTCTCTCTTTTTTTCTGGAACAACATTAAAACAATGAGAAATACCAAGAAGGTATAATCAAAGTAGAAGTTTCTACATTATTAATCCGACATGGAAGTTTCATCAATAAGACTATTATTACTAAACTAATTACATGGACCGCATTAGTATCAATCGTTCAATTAGACAAGAAAATTTATTTCCCTTCTACATCCTACTAAACTACCCAAAGATAACTAATTTTAAAAGCTTTTACAATATTTGAATAACTTGACTTCAAGATTTGATCTCTTGCATTAGAAGCATTATCCTGCTTTTTTGTATGTTAAAACTAACATAACAACTATGTGTCGAAGGCAATGCTCCCAAGACAATTTCTTCTGGCTTTTATATTAGATTTTTTACAACTCCAACAACCACATGTCAACTGACCTTCTACAGTACATGCTCATTCTGCTCCCTTCTTCTTTTGAAACGGGCTGCTGGAATTCAAACCCCAAACATCTCAACAAAGAAAAAACAAACATGTGAACTCTGTGCCCAAAGGCAATGCTTCCCAAGACGGCAAGAAAAGTTAACTTCGCTTTTACATTATTTACAACTCCAGTCTCATGCCCACAGCTCTTCTACAATCCATGTTCATTCTGCCCCATAAAGCTTTTAAAATGGGTCCCCTAAAGGCCGAAATTCAAACACAAGACATCCCAGGGAAGGGGAAATTATCAGCTGTATGCATCATCACATTGAATGACTCCTTTATGGTACATATTCAGATGGATAAAGTTAATTATTCCGAAATTAGGGATATCTCATATCTGCAGTATGCAGATTCTGCAGCACTCATACGATTTTAAAGTCCAAAACTGTTCCATATACATTAGCAACAATCCACTATAGTTCAATACAGCATGAAACTTAAAATCATTCATCAGCCCTAATTCTGTTAGGCTTTCGTTTACCATAAATGTGGCCTTCATTTGTCACAAGCATTGCAAAGGAAATGCTAAGGTCTATAGCATTCCAACACCAACTTCACAATTAAATTTCACCTTCCAAGTTAATTGAGCAAAAAAACTGATATGAAACGGGAATTTAATTTCCATTACAATTCCGGCGAAGTAAAGTAGCTTATGTAACAATGCAATTTAAAGAAACAGGCGTCTTTCGACTTGTACCTTCAAAACGAACACACTCTGTTGACACTCATATCACTCAAACCCATCAAACTAACAAAATTGGATCACACATATCCAATTTATTTCACAATTCAACACTTGATTCCACAATAAGAGGAAGTGAGGAACAAGTGAATTATTTAAGGCATTATCAACCTTTAAACTTCCAAATAATGGTTAAAAACAAACCTGAAATGGCTTTGAGCACAGCTTCTTGAGGTGGACCTTGATCATGGTCATCCTCGTTCGATGGCCCCGGCCCCTCCTTGTTAGAGCAACTAAGGCGATGAGCTCGCCTCGCAGCGAAGTGAAAATCTCGAGTTCTAACGGTCCTAAAACGCTTAACGGTGAAGTCTCGATTGCGACAGAAGGATAGACACGGCTCCATCAAGAAGACGGAACGCAACATCATCCGACATGCCATCTTCTCCGGTTCTCTGCAGTTTCTTCCGATTTATTAAATCTGTGACAGTTTTTTTTAGCGGCACTTCCATGTTCTAGTGGATTAATAGATTATCCAATTAATGGTTTATGTTATCGAAAAGACAAATTTGTCCTCCTGTGTGTGTGCATTTTACAAAGTACACTAACCCAACGCGATCAAATTCCATCCCAAAGAAACCCTAATTTTACTGATTTCCCCTCTTCAGTTTATAATCTGGACATTGGTGTTTCTTTCGACCTGGTGAAATGTACGGATCGAACAAAGTTTCCGACGACGCAGAGCAAACCGAGTTCAAGAAGGCAGAGAAGAAGTACAAGCTCTACTACGACCAGGATGCCAAATCATCTAAAAAGTACTTCAATACTTGGCTTTCCATAGTTTTTGATGTCCAGTTTGTTATTCTCAACAGTGGCTCACTTTTCATTAGGGTTTTTACAGGAAAAAACAGCCTAAACCAGTGGATTTATCGGAGGTATTAGATTTCAAGGTCATTTTGGATTCGTACAATGAGAATGGTGAACTTCCTGCAGGAGTTGTTGCTCTTAATTGCAACTTTGATCGTCCCATTTTCTGCTTGGAAAATCGCCCCGGTATCTGTCAGTTTCCTCGTGTATATGATAATGTTTTGTTTATCGTTTCCTTCTCTTCAAAACTGGAACAAAGTCCAAAAATTATGAACACGGAGTGAATTAACAACTTTGCTTTTGGGTTAGTGACTTAGTTTCATTGTGAATTGCATCGAAGCACTACCATTGCTGGTTTATTGATATTAATTTAACAATTCAAAAAAACTTGAATTTTGTGTGTTAATTAAACGAATGCCAAACTGCAGGAGTGCAATTACTGGGCAAAGCTATTTGCAAATTCTATTGAATGAAAATTGTTCTTCTATTTATATTGTCCCAACCAAGAATAGCCTAATTTATATTGAAATCAATGTTCTTTTTGTTGTGATTCATAATGTAGGATTTTATTTTCTTCCCGGAGTATTGAGTGTCGAGGAACAATGCAAATGGATAAGGGAGAGCATATCGAGCTTCCCACAGCCTCCTAACAGAACAAATCACAATGCAATATATGGGCCTATACACGACTTATTCACAGCGGCAAAAGAGAATAAAATATTGACCAAGGATGTCAGTGCAGTGACCTGTTTTGACTCTGGATCTGATACTTGCACCAACAATGGTGATGCTTCTAAATTTAAGTTTTACGAGGATCGTGTTGTGCAATCAAAGGGAAAGACGTGTAAGTCAATTTTGGCTTCAGTTCTACTGCGAAAGTTGCGATGGAGTACCCTTGGCTTGCAATTTGACTGGTCAAAGGTAAATTTGGATGCAAAGGTTATTATATCTACTTAACGAAAGTCAATAGTTGTATAGTTTATGACCCTTCACAGACATTGAAATTGAACTTGTAAAGGGGTGAGCCGTGAGAGTTCAGAACTATAATACACTACAATAAAAATGTGCGACCAGAGAGGCCCTCGAAAGATTGGAGGGACATTTTAAATCACCTTTATTGATACCCTGAATGTAAAAATTAGTTGAATACTTGAATCTACTCTAAAATTGGGATAGGATTGTGTATTCATTGTCCAGTGTTATATGTGAATTATTGCGGCCCACTGTGGCTGTTAACATATGGTGTAACATATTTGAAATCATGTCTCCATATCAAAACCTTTGCTAGATTGAAGATATGATATCCTTGGAAATATATTAAGGCTCATAAAATAATTAATAAATCTCTTATGGAGCATTTTTATATGTAAAGCAACTTATGTTTCTTTATCGAAAAAAGCAGCTGGTGTTAGCAGTCTTGGAAAATTTATAAAAACAGTGCCAATTTTGAGAAACAAATTGTGAATCAGTGTTTTATGGTGGTGCAGCGCAACTACAATGTATCTATTCCGCATAACAAGATTCCTGATGCACTCTGTCAACTGGCTAAAAGGATGGCTACTCCAGCAATGCCTATGGGAGAAGAATTCCATCCAGAAGCTGCAATAGTTAACTATTTCAGTCTAGGTATAAGTTTGCTAGGAGTTTGCATTTGACTGATATTACGAATGTGTGGTCCATAGGAAGAAATAATATTTCATTTTAATATAACAGCACAAAATTTTCATCTCTCCTTTATGATTAAAATGTCTATGTTTCTTTTTTTTTCCTTCTATTTAGGTGGTACACTTGGGGGCCACCTTGATGACATGGAAGTGGATTGGAGTAAACCTATAGTAAGCTTGAGGTATCTAGTAATTTTTCCCCTAATTTTTCCTCTAGTCTACGAAGTAAAAATTAAGAGGAAAATTGAGGAAGCATTGAGGAAGCATATACATATAGTATGCATATATGTATATGTACTTATGTAGAGTTGTTGGACAACTTCTTAGCTTCTCTCTTTCTTATCTCTTTCTTACAGTTTTGGATGCAAAGCCATTTTCCTTTTGGGTGGAAAGTCTAGAGATGATCCACCATTACCAATGTTTCTCCGAAGTGGCGATGCTGTTCTCATGGCTGGAGAAGCAAGGGAATGCTTCCATGGTAAGTGTTTAGTTCACCTTCAGTTGAAATAATGCTTGATCATGTGAATTCAATATATCAAGAAACGTGTCAAAATGTTCACCTTCTCCATCACATCATGGATAGCTTGACTTCCGGCTGATATAAAGCTTGTCTAGTGGTGAAATGTTGATTTCTCTGATGCGGATGAAGTGATGATCAACTTTTTTATTCTACCATTATTATCTTTGGTGCCCTAGAACTAGCCTGTGTTACTTCTTGTCAAAATATATGTTTGCTCTAATTTACATTACTTGCAGGTGTGCCTCGGATCTTCACAGATAAAGAAAATGCTGACATCACGCCTCTTGAAGAGGAGTTTTCACATGAAGATGACTTTTTCTTTTTAGAATACATCAGAACTTCCAGAGTCAACATCAATATTAGACAAGTTTTTTGAACCCTTTTCCTCCCAATTTCATTCAAAATTGGAAAATTGATTGAAGAACTCTTTAGCGGAGATTTAGAGTAGGGAGAGATTTATGGCAAGCCATTTTTTAAGATAGTTGAACCATATACTTGGGAGTCGATGAATGGTACTTTCCAAAAGCTATTTATCCAAAGTAAAAGGTATTATTGGTGGCAATCCAGGGAAGTAAGTCATCAAGGATGGGGATGGTGAAATATGATTTTTGTAGCTGATTGGGATAATAAGGACATAAATGTTTACAGAGTTGAGACGAGGATGTTGCCGATTCTTCTTTCTTGAATTGAGAATCTCCTCGGTGTTGTTGGTATGGTAATCCTCAATTTTCTCACTTTCAGCTATTATCAGAGTTGTATTGGAAATCTACAGGCACTACAGCAATGTTTACTGTTCTCTTTTTTGAATTGCTCGAAAGGGCTCGTACCAGCAAGTTTACAGTGTGATGACAGTTTACAGTTTAGTGTTTTGACGTTGGAGAAATGTGCATTAGATATTTATCTATTATTTAAGTAATACAAAGTAGCCGATTTTTTGGCACACCTTGGCCGATTGGCTCCATGTTTTCAGGATATGACTGGTTATTTGCCTATTGAGGTTCATAATCTTTTGACTTTAGATTGTAATCTTTCCATTTCTTAATGAAAGTTATGCTTACTCTCAAAAAAAAAAAAAATAATGCTCGCCGTCAAGAATGTTAAGTATGATACATGCGATTATGCTATGGATAATGAGTTATTAAAAAGGGGTATCATGTCATTTATTTTCTTTGCTTCTTTTGTTCACGAAAGATGAGGTGTGCAAATACTCCACACCCATCATAAACCCCAAAAATTAATCTTACGAAACACGTGTACGTGAAAAGCGAAGAAGCAGTCAGAACAAAAGCAAAGCACCAAAATACCATTCTTCGCTATCCTCCAAAAGAAGTCGTCAGAGCGAAGCCGCCACCAAATTCTCTATTGACGAGTCCACGTGTTCAACGCCGTCGCCACTCTATTTAACTCTAAATTTGGAGTCCCAAAAAATCAGTACCAATAGAACCGGGGAAAAGATATCGGTTCATCTTCTCTTTCAAATTCTCTTGAGCCTTCTCTCCTCTGACTGATCTGTGAACGAAGATGGGTGGACCGATCGTGTTGACTCAGTTAGCCACGGGACTGACCATGCTAGCCGGCGCGGCGCTCGTGAAATCGGTAGTGGACCAGAACCCCGTGTCCGGCCAGTTCCCTCGGTGCCCTAGTTGTAATGGAACCGGTCGAGTTACGTGCTTGTGTAATCGCTGGTCCGACGGAGATGCCGGTTGTCGGACCTGCGCTGGATCCGGACGTAGGGCTTGCAACAGCTGTGGCGGGTCCGGGACTGGTCGACCTCTCCCTGTTCAACTATCTGTACGGCCACCGAACCGCCCGGTTTAACTGAATTAGACGGTTTGTGCTGCCGGGAGAGTTCATCTGGGTACCATTCCTCTCATACTTTTTTAGTTTTTTAAGAAAATTCAATTATGTACTATAATTAGAAAGACAGGAAGATGGAAGATTACAGGACTGTAATCTAGAATTTATGTGTAACTATCTGATACTTATTAAGAATTCTTATAAATTTTTTTGAGTTTATGGTATGATTTACTTTTTTGGGAATACTGATGTGATCATCATTCTTCATGTTCTGTATTGTACTGGATCAAATTCAGTTGTGTTACAGGGTACTTTGAATTGCATTTGTGATTTTTTTGTTAATTGGATGAATTATCATTCGAGTTGTATATTGAATGCCAGAGAAAGAACAAATCTAGCAAGCTCTTTATTTACTTGTTAAGCAAATCTTTCCGATGAATTGCTATAAACAGTAGTGTTTAGACTTCGGGCTCCTATTGTTGGAAGAGGAATTTCTTGGCACAATTTGAGAACTTGCATGGAAATTTTGAGGGTGTAAACGTTAAGCTTGTGCTAACCCAAAAGTAAGAGGATTCAACATGTTTAGGTTCTCTTTTCTTCTGCTTCTGTATAATTAACCAAGAAGACTCGAGCACCAAAATAACCTTGTTGAGTGTTTACTTTTAAATCCTGTGACAACAGTGTCATTGTCATTAACCTCTCAATCCATTAATATAATTTCTCAACCAAGGCCAAACCCCTTAGTTAAAACAGGCCATGTGCACTTTAGCTTCTGCACATTGTTTTAAAATATTGGTAACCAGACCCATATACATCTTAGCCGACGCAGTTCTGTTGTGCGTTGGGAGTTGTTGATGGAGAATGAATTTGTAGCCAACACACGAAGGCGACCTTGTCTCTCCAAGTTCAGGGAATTCACCTGTCAAATCATTTAGAAATAATTTTACTGTGATCTTAGTTCGAAATAGATGGATTAAGTGTAATCTGTTTGTAGTTTTAGTTGATAATGCATCATGCATGTCTGTATAATGCTAGAAGAAAACAAGTAGATTGACTCTGACAACTGTATAGCAAACATACATTTTGTTGGACTAGTAGTGGAATCTTGGTTGCCAGGTTTTTTAATTTTTGGGTCATTTGAATATTGTTTGTATGTAGTTTTAGTTGATAATGCATCATGCAGGTCTGTATAATGCTAGAAGAAAACAAGTAGATTGACTCTGACAACTGTATAGCAAACATACATTTTGTTGGACTAGTAGTGGAATCTTGGTTGCCAGGTTTTTTAATTTTTGGGTCATTTGAATATTGTTTGTAAACTTCTGATGGCCAAATCATTTGTTAATTGGTGCTTTTGCCTTTCTTAGTTCTCTCTTGTATTGGTTGTTGCATCTGAGTGATTTGTAGTTTGCACTACATGAACAAAATAAAGATTAGGTCCATGGTTTATGTGAAATAAAAAAGGAAGATTAGCACTTTTAACAAATTATATGATAAGCACTCTCAATTCTCAAAGTGCCACTTATTGCTTTGTATCTCTGTACCTACATACAATCATACTATGTGAGTTTAGGTACAACTATTATTGTATTTGTGGTTTAGTGAGGTTATGGTGGAAAACACTCAAAAGACAAGCTTAAAGAAAGAATAGTTTAATGATCGCCTTTTCAAAAGAGGCATCATTTATTTTCTTATACAGGCAAAGCATATGCCACTGAGATCTAAGTAGATAATCCACATAATTTATCCTTATTTTAAGCAAATGATCAAGTGTGTTTGGCTGTAATGACTGGTTTGTTGGCGGGCAGTGACGCCCAGGCCCTTGACATTGAACACTACTTTCTTGTGCTGGTATGGATTCCATATTGGGGTTTTTGATAATGAGATCTAGAAAAAATAGGTAACAGTGAAACTCATCTTCCAGTTATCAAAAGTTTGAGAAAATTAAAAATTCATTTTAGAATAATCATCCTAGCATCTCAATGAATGACCTCAGTGAGTTCTGGTGAAAAAGCTTATAAAAGTTGTCTTGTTTTGAGCTCATATACTGGACTTCTATGTCACAGTCCCACATCGGTTAATCATGATCCTTTGGATTTGGATTTGTATATAAGTACAAGTCTTATTTCCCCTCAAGAAGGCCTTTTGGGGAGTTGGTTATAGGGCTCAAAATTATTGCATGGTATCGGAGTCAAGTTAATCTAATGTGTAGACGCACCACTACTCCACGTTTAGAGGCGTCAGTCTGTCCATCTCACACGTGCAGAAGATGACTTTTTTTGCCACTGTCCCACATTGTTAATCATGATCCTTTGAACTTGTATATAACTGTTGGAAATATTAGTTAATAATGAATTGTTTCCAAAGTGTTATGAATACATGCAACATATATAGATATCAAGAAACATCAATATATAAATCTACAGATATGAGTTACCGAATAACGAATTGAGGAGAGAGCAAGGTACGCTAGTATGCGAATCTCCTTAAGGTGATAATGCCCCAGCCACAGGTGTCTGCTTTTCCGGGCAAGAACCTCCCTAGATACAATGCTCACGCCGTAGGTAAGTGACACTCCACTACCAAACGGTCTTAATCGAACCAATTTAGAATAGCACTCTCAAACTTAACAACAACAGAGAATGAAGATGAAGAGGACAACCCTTGTAGCAATTTTTATGGTCATTTCCTCTAGAGGTTTGGGTCTCAATATATAGGAGAGCCCTATAACCAAACCAACCCACTTATGTAGTGGATTAACCACTTTAAAGTGGTAGTGGACTAACCACTTTGAAGTGGTGGAATACTTTTGAACAAACCAACCCACTTATGTAGTGGACTACCCATTTTGAACCAACCCACTTATGTAGTGGATTAACCACTTTGAAGTGGTGGGATACTACCACCATGAAATAGTCCATTCAATTCTAACAATCCCCCACATTGAATGGAACTAGATGACAATTAGGACACGAAAATTTGTATAAGAGTGCAGTAGGATTAATATTGCCTCAGGATATGTAGTTTTTGGCTTTGAACCTTCCCTAGTGAACGTCTATCGGACTTACTTAACTAGTCAGTGGACTAATGCCTTGAACTTCTAGTTGTTAATGTAAGCCCAGTCAATAAACCTCACACAACACTAATCCATTCATAATTGGTTCTCGGTTGTGTTCATTATTTCGGCCATGAACGTCTTGGGTTCAGTGAGTGGTTTAGAAAATATCGCCTTTAAAATATTTTCATAGAGTCGGCCTTACTCTTCACTCACATAGGTGATGTCCTATCAAGAGTATTATCTTACACTCCACTTGTATATTACAAGATATAGGAATCATTAAAAGCATAGTTTAACCTTAACACGCTTCTTAGCAGCATTTAGTACACCCAAGGAATGGGATGGAGTAAATCTCCATACTGCTCACACTTAAGTTATTCTCAACTTATGTTTTCCTATTGAACCTAGTCCATGGGATCTCCACTTGCTAGGTTAGGTTTCCATCAAGATAACTTATTAAGTCAAGGCTTTTAAGCTCATTCCCCTCGATGCGCAGTCTGTCACCTCTCTACTCAAACCTTTAGTAAACGGATCCGCTAGGTTTTCTTTAGACTTCACAAAGTCTAAGGAAATTATTCTAGTAGAGAGTAACTGTCTTACGGTATTATGTTTACGACGAATATGTCTAGATTTACCGTTATACATCAAGTTTTGTGCTCTTGCAATTGCAGTTTGATTATCGCAATGAATGTAAATTGTTGGCACAGGCTTTGACCATATTGGAATGTCCTCCAAAAAATGACGAAGCCACTCTGCTTCTTCACCAACTTTATCCAAAGCTATGAATTCTGATTCCATCGTGAACCGTGCTATGCATATTTGCTTTGAGGACTTCCATGAAACAACCGCCCCTCCAATAAGGAATACATAGCCACTTGTGGATTTGGATTCTTCTGAATTTGCAATCCAATTAGCATCAGTGTATCCTTCTAAAACAGCTGGGTACTTTTCATAGTTCAAAACATTATTTTTTGTTTTGTTTAGGTACCCCATGATAGGTATGAATATACCTATTGTTTTTTGTGATAATAATCCTATATTATCTCATTGGTATTATCATTTCGGTACATTTATCTATTGTCTTGGATTTTGATAGGCAATTGATGGTGCGGAACAAAAAAATGGTAAATATGGGCAAGATGAGAGCAAGAATAAGCTTGCAAATTATTCTGGGCGTGATTTATACACGCCTGGGCGGTACGGAACACGCACGGAACAAGGGTAAATGCAAAATTCAGAAAACTGCATTTTCTAGATAGGCGCCTAGACGCATTTCCTACACGCCTAGGCACCCCTGCACTAAAGACTGGACACTTTTATTTCGCGAAAGTCCTAAAAACTGGACACTTTGGACTTATCGAACGGCCGTTCCAGGGAGCAAAAAACGGAGAAAAGAATGAGGATTCAAGGCTTGAAGGAGGGATTCTTCATCTTGGCTTGCATTTCTTCCAATTTTGGGTTCTACCAATATGTTTCTCTCTCTTTGCTTGTCTCTTTCTCTCTCTATGAGTAGCTAAACTCTTTATCACCAAGGCTAGGATGAAGCTTTGAGTTGAATGATGGTTGTATGAATTGATTTGTTTATATGTGAATCTTTTTGGGTATAAATCTTTGGTTTCTATGATTATTGTGGATTCTTCTTACTCTTTGTGCTTGATCATCACTTAGGGTTTTGAATGGATTTGTTTGATGGATTATGTAGATGGTGAAATATCTATTTAATCATGCTTCTTGGGACCTTTGATTGCAATTGTTGTTTCCATTAGGTTTGGAACAAGTTTGTATGAATCATATTTCCATTGAGCTTTCATGAATTCTTATGCATGTCTAGACTAATAAGATGGCTAGAATGTTGATAGGAACATCCAACCTAGACCAATAAGATGGCTAGTAATTGACATGAGGAAAATTGGCCTGAGTGCGCTAAAACCGACTTAGGTACGGATTCGTTATACCCGGATTGATAAATGTGTGAGTGAATTGGGTGTGTTTGCACATCATTGACCCTTGGTGGATTTCGAAGTCTTGGTGCTTCATTCTTCTACTTGAATTCATTGCATTAGTATAACTTGTCTAGTGATAAATTGCATTAACATTTGCATTCTTCAATATAAAAATTCCAAAAACACTTTACTCTTCTTGCTTGCATTCTTATTAAATTGTAAACTCAATCAACTTGAGCGGAACTTTAATTTCTTGCATTGTTCATAAATATATACAAATAAACATTTGGATCAATTATAACTCTGTCTCTGTGGATACGATATCTACTGACTACTTGTGCTATCCCTTCGACTAGTGCACTTGCTAGTAGGTATTTTTAAACCCAACACCCCAATACTCTCAATAGAGCTTTCCAATGCTGATGTTCAGGATTACTTGTGTATCTGCTTAATTTACTAACAGAATACGCAATATCTGGCCTTGTGCAGTTCATGATATACATCACACTGCCAATAATTCGAGAGTATTCCAACTGTTGAATACTGTCTCTAGTATTCTTATGTAAGACTGAGTGAGGGAGAAACGGATTGTTTGCATCTTTGATGTCATGTCCTTTAAACCTTTCAATCACTTTCTCGATGTAATGTGATTGAGATAATGCTAGGCCTTCCGTAGTTCTGGAAATTTTAATTCCTAGTATCACATCCGCTTCACCCATGTCTTTCATATCAAAGTTTTTCGATAGCATTTTCTTGGTTTTGTTGATGATCTCAACATTTTGACCAAGAACTAGCATATCATCAACATATAGAAAAATGATAACACAATCATTGTTTACCATTTTGTGTAAACACATTTGTCACACTCGTTGATTCGAAAACCATCTCGAATCACTACTTGGTCAAATTTCTCATGCCACTGTTTTGGAGCTTGCTTCAGTCCATACAGTGACTTGACAAGTTTACACACCTGGTGTTCTTGTCCTTTGACCTTTAACTCTTCGGGTTGTTCCATATAAATCTCCTCATCGAGTTCACCGTTTAAGAATGCTGTTTTTACATCCATTTGGTGAATCATCAAGTCATATAGCGAGGCTATAGAAATTAACATCCGTATAGATGTAATTCTCGTGACTGGTGAATTAGTATCAAAGTAATCTAAACCTTCTTTTTGTCTAAACCCTTTGGCTACAAGCCTTGCTTTGTACTTATCTATGGATCTGTCAGCCTTAACCTTTTTCCTGAAGATCCATTTACATCCAATTGACTTATTCCCGGGTGGGAGATCAACCAATTCCCAAGTATGGTTACTTAGAATGGATTCTATTTCGCTGTTTATTGCTTCTTTCCATAATGGAGCATCTGGTGTTGACATTGCTTCCTTAAATGTCTGAGGCTCCGTTTCTAACATATATGTTAGAAATTCAAGACCAAAGGACTTTGACGCTTTTGGTCTCTTGCTCCTTCTTGGTTCCTCAACCTCTTGTTCTTCATTTTGTTCTTTCTCAGAAATTGAATCTTTATTCCTTTTCTGAGAGGTTTCGCCTTATTTGTAAGGAAATATTTCCTCAAAAAAAATTCACATCTCTCGTTTCCATGATAATATTTACATGGATATCATCTATCTCAGATTTGACTACCAAAAATCTGAATGCACTACTATTTTAAGCATATCTCAAAAATATGCAATCCACAGTTTTAGGTCCAAGTTTGACTTGCTTTGGTGGAGGTACTGCCACCTTAGCCAGGCACCCCCACACTTTCAAGTATTTGAAAGACGATGGTCTTTTATTCCACATTTCATATGGAATACTGCATGTTTTCTTGTGGGGCATTCTATTGAGAATATATTTAGCAGTAAGCACTGCTTCCCCCCACAAGTTTTGCGGTAAACCAGAACTTATTAACATGGAATTAACCATTTTCTTTAAAATTCTGTTCTTTCTTTCAACAATTTCATTTTGCTGAGTTGTATATGGTGCTGTTGTTTGGTGGATGATACCAAACTCAATACACAACTCATTAAAAAGAGTAGAATCATATTCTCCTCCTCTATCAGATCTTAATGCCTTGATCTTTTTACCAAGTTGATTCTCAACTTCATTTTTATACTTGATAAAGCTATCCATTGCTTCGTTTTTGCTAGTTAACAAATAAACATAGCAATATCGTGTACAATCATCAATGAATGTAATGAAATACTTCTTTCCACCTCTACTTTGAACAAATTTCAAGTCGCATAAATCACTATGGATTAATGCTAGAGACTCAGTACTCCTTTCAACCGTGTGAAAAGGTTTCTTGGGAAACTTTGCTTCAACACATGTTTCACATTTATGGTTGACATCCAAATTAAATTTGGAAATTAAACCTAAGTTTGCCAACTTTTTCATTGTACCATAGTTTACATGTCTTAATCTACCATGCCATAAGTATGGAGAGACAACAATGTAAACTGAAGATTCATCTTTATTCATAACAGTTTTTGGGTACAGAAACTTGCTGTTTTTATCAATTACAGCAATGTTGGCCTTAAAAGGCCCATCACACATATACCCCTTCCCCACATAGGCTTGTTGAATTTGTTCAATCTTTCACTACAATATCAAATATTGAAGTGAGTAAACAATATAATATAATCACTACAATAACACAATAATTATTGAAACACTTAAGACACTTTCCAAGAAAATATCTTGTCAATTAAATATGTGTCTTTAAAAATTAGCAATCAGGTTTATTCCCAGGAAATAGGGAGCCTTCCAAATAATATGGCGCACAATTAAGTAACTCAATTCCTAGATAGAATTTTCCAAGATACTAAGATTTAAAATCACAAATAAAATATGACAAGTTATTTGATCAATATATAAATCAAATATGCAATAATTAAGTTAAACTTTTATGGTTTATAAACATACATGTGCGAACCACTATAACTTGCAAAGTCATAAGAAATAGCAATTATCCGTTATAAATTATGTCTATAAACAATCAATATTCACACACCAATTAATAAAATTAATGACAATAAATCAATTTTATTGATGCACTTTAATAGAATATACTATTTCAAATTGGCAGGTACTACAATAACAAATATCAACTTTAATAAAGATGTATTTTTTTTTATATTACTCAATGTTGAATAACACCCACGTATAACATGCAATGATTCTTCATAAATTAAAAATCATTACACTTGTGCCAAACAGTAACCTGTTATCAATATAATTTCAAATAATAATTAATTTAATTAAACGGTTAAATGTCTCACGCCACTTAATAGTATTTAATAGCAACAATCAATTTTAATAATTAATTTAAATAGAAAACAACAATTACAAGATGCAACAAATACCAATATCTTTAAAATTGAATCCACGTAATGCCGTTATATATTAGACTTTATTACTTTAACTGAAATAAACACACTGTAACGAGCAACACATATAGTTATATATATATATATATTAGTCAATTTGCAGGCACCATAAAGCATGCAAACTTAATCATTATCAATTTAATTAATTGATGTAATTACAGTTACATACACAGTTTACACCAAAAAATTTAGCAAGCAATGTATCGAAACCTATAAACACAAAAAGCAATAGTTGCATGTATCAACAATAGATAAACCCAAGTGAATTTAAATATCAATTAGCTTTACAAGCAAAGTTAATCTTGTTTTAAATTGGGATACATAGCGTGCGAGATCGAACAGTTCATACAATTATATAATCGATTATCACCTTAAGAATGTTGGAAATATTAGTTAATAATATATGAATTGTTTCCAAAGTGTTATGAATACATGCAACATATATAGATATCAAGAAACATCAATATATAAATCTACAGATTTGAGTTACCGAATAACGAATTGAGGAGAGAGCAAGGTACGCTAGTATGCGAATCTCCTTAAGATGATAATGCCCCAGCCAAAGGTGTCTGCTTTTCCGGGCAAGAACCTCCCAAGATACAATGCTCACGCCGTAGGTAAGTGACACTCCAATACCCAACGGTCTCAATCGAACCAATTTAGAATAGCACTCTCAAACTTAACAAGAATAGAGAATGAAGATGAAGAGGACAACCCTTGTAGCAATTTTTATGGTCATTTCCTCTAGAGGTTTGGGTCTCAATATATAGGAGAGCCCTATAACCAAACCAACCCACTTATGTAGTGGATTAACCACTTTGAAGTGGTAGTGGACTAACCACTTTGAAGTGGTGGAATACTTTTGAACAAACCAACCCACTTATTATGTAGTGGACTATCCCTTTTGAACCAACCCACTTATATATATAGTTGATTAATCACTTTGAAGTGGTGGGATACTACCACCATGAAATAGTCCATTCAATTCTAACAATGACTGCAAATCTCCTCTCAATAAGACCTTTTGAGGGGAGTTGGTTCTAGACTCCAGAATTATTGCAGCATACCGGCCCTTTTCCTTTCTATTTTTTTCACTCAAATACTTGATATCTTTATTAGTTTAGTTTTAGTGTTTGTCTTTAAGCACGTTTTAATAAATTCACAAAACTGGTGCTGAAATAGGTCAGGTTTTGTAACATATAAACCTCAAAGTTTGCATATTTATACATTTCTTTTGGCTTCTATTCAAAAAAGAGAGAGAGAGACAGAACAATATGAAATATAGCATTGTGTGCTTATCCTCTCGTGTTGTGTACATACCATGTTATTTGATGAGATGAAAAGGTATGTGGTTTCTTTACTTATCCTTTGATTTTTTTTTTCTTCTTATAAATGATTACTACATTTGCCTTTGATTGTTTATCCTCTAAAAAGGCTAGAAGTAGGGTACAGAAGAACAAAGGGCTGTTCAGCATAGAGGTCTGATCAGTGAGTACGTTCCCATGATGTAAGTCTCTTTAATCCTTGAACTGCTGCCAGTAGTTCTTTGATTGAATTAATGATGCTCATGTCACAGGGAATCACTCTTGTCGCTCTTACAATTTAGGAATTAAGTTGTTCTAGTTTTGGTTTAAGTAAGTTTTGTAATGCCAGTAAATTTTGTTTTCCTGGAGATTAAAAATTGCTGGTTCTGCATCATTGTTACTAATTTCACTTTTACTGGGTGTTTCTGAAAATCCAGTATGCAAATGCTTTTGAGAACAATTCTTGCCACTGATCATACGATGTATACTTACTTAGCATCTAAAATTAAAGAAGAGGTATTTGTACAATGCATGAATATTCCATAAAAGACACAAATAGGGGCATTAGAAGTTCTACAGATACAATTATACAAAGGCTCTTTCTGAGTACACACGTCTTTCAAGCTATTCTCTTGGTAAATACCTTCATCAATGTCCACCCTACTCTCATTATTGCCTTCTCTTCTCACTTAGGAGTGAAAGCCTGCAATGGACCACAGAGTAATTAGCACAAGTATACAACTAATAGATTAAGTTAGTTTGAGCTCGAGTTGGACTGAAATGAAGTGTAAATACTTGTATGCGTTCATTATGTGTTTTTTAGATCTATTATTTTATTGTCCGAACATAGCTAAAACATGCAGGAGTCTGGGAGTGGAGTTAACTCACAGCAAAAACGGTGGCATGACCCGGATCAGCAAGGTGAGCAAAGAGGTTGTCAATAGGTCCAGTGCCAGTGTAAATGTGTTGGAACCAAGCACCTATCACAGCCAACATGGCCAATCTTCCATTCTTGATCTCTTTTGTCCTCAACTCCTTTAATTTCTCAGGAGATCCACTTCCCCATCCAAGTGGGTCAAACCATAACCCCCCCGGGTACCCAACATCAGTACCAGTGAGCTTGTTGTTGGGGAAGATTGGGTCAGTGTTGACGCACCCTGGTTTGATAATGTCAGCCCATCTTCTTCCCTCTGCCCACCCAATAAAGATCATCTCAACAATGAAGAGAGTGGTCGTGTCAGTGAAGTACTCCTGTTCTCCAGCTGTGTACCACGAAGGAGTGTTTAAGATTCCAATCTTTGTTAGGAATTCAGGAATGAAAATCCCAGCAGCACCCAACATTGCCCATCTGCAGTGCACAAGTTCTGATTGAACGTTCCATCTTAGGCTGTCAGGATCAGATCCTGTCAAAGAACCATCAAGTAATGAAGTTTATCAACTCTTTTGCATAGTTTGTGACAGGTGATGATTTACATTATTATGGCTTAGTAGCTTACCAAGACCAAGAGGATCAAAACCAAAGTCCCCAGGGAGACTGCCATCAAGCCATGGAGGTGGAGTGCTGCCTGGGAACCAGATAGGCCTATCCGGGTCAGCTACTGCACATACAGCAACCGATGATCTTGCAACTGGTGATGTGCATTTCTTCACTGATCTCAGTTTCTTTCCACTAAGGAATGCACTCTTTGTTGCCCCAACAATGGACCCACTCTTCTGGGAGCTGCAATATTGACTTCCAATATGGGTTAGTATTACATAGTTTATGAAAAAAAACTCTATATATACACTAACTGGTTATGTTGAGAAAGAAAGAAAGAAACTTGCCTGGGAGAAGAGACAGCAACAGCTGCAATGGCAGAAGAAGCACAAACAGAAGCCATTTTTTTTTGTTTTCTTGGTTTGTGCAGGTAATGGGAGTGGAGTAGAGGCTAAATCTGTTAAATGTGTGGAGGGAGAAGGGGCTTATCTCGAAGAGATAGGAGGGTGATTGTGTAATCAGCTAATTGGCTGCCATTTGGCATTTAGAATCTCATGTGGATATCCTACACCTCCAACTGTTTTGTTTGTCTGGAAAAATCACGAATTGGTGGCTCTCGTCTTCCTACCAGCTTACCTACAATATATATGTACACACAATGTTTTTCCTTTTTATAAATACAATGATATATTTATTTGTTATTTTTCAAAAAAAAAATTAACCTAAAAAGTACATTATAATTCTATACCATGTTTCAGATTTTTGTAAAATTGATCAAATATAAATATAATTTTTTTAAATGAAAAATATATTTTGAACTTTAAAAATAATCCCAAACCAAAAGTCATGCACACATAAAAGGAAGCCTATATATCATCTTCTTCGGCCCCCTGTATATTCCTTATTCATTTTCTTTTGCTAATATAGTATGAACTGTTATTTACGTTTCAATTTTATAAAATATTAGGGTTTTTAATTATAATTAAAATATTAGGTTTTGTTATATACTCCTAACCTAAAATATTAGTTATTTACATTTAAAATTTACAGAATATTAGGGATTTTAATTATAAGTAAAATATTAGGTTTTGTTATATACTCCTAACCTAAAATAAAATATTAGATAAGAGTGTTTTTCTTCTTGCACGCGATTGAGCTTAACAATGTCACACAGTCTATGGGGTTCTTGCAATTGGACCCGAAATTATCTTCTTGGATTAAATGGATGGGCCACAAATGAAACTGGGCGGACTAGTTTTTATCTCTTTATTTTATTTGGTCTAGTATTGGAGAATTGAATGGGCCCTTGCCTCAACAAATAAAATTTGGCTGGACCACCACCTAGACTGTCAGGCCATCATAATGGACTTTATTATTTTGTTTTTTGTCCAGCATGGGGCTAGGGTTTGAATTCCGTAGCCTCTTAGTCACTGGGCTGGCCTGTTAAAATCACGATACAAATTTGGGCTTTTTAGCCCACAAATAGATGAAGATGGCCCAACGTCATAGATGAAGATAACAGAAAGCCGAATTGACCCAATAACTCCGAAATTCAATCCCCCTGTTGAAAATTGAAATCTTCTAAAAACACTATGCCGGATAAAAACAAGCAAGCAAAAAAAAAACTTAGGTCTGATCTACCCAAATTCCCCAACTGTCAGAACATCTCACATTAGTCAAATGACCAAGTAAAATGTTGGTTATAAACACAAACCTCTTCTCCCCTTATTAGGTCATTTTAACTTTTAAGGGAAGTTGGATGAGTCACAAATTTTTTATGGTATCGAAGCTAGGTAGTAGGCTCTGTAACGGCTCTAATCCACATGTTAGGTCTTGAACAAAGATAGTCAATCCACACGTGCGGAGAATATCAGAACATCCTACATCGATCAAATGACCAAGGAAAATGCTAGTTATGTAAACACAAGACTCCTCTCCTCTCCTCTTAATAGGTTTTTTTAAGGGGAGTTAGATAAGACCTAAATTATTTCAGCAACCCTGTTCTTATGTTAATTTGTGAGCTAAAATCATCATATCCTTTAGGGTTCACAGATAAAATTAACAACTAAGGTCTACAACCACACACACTTGGATGACTTTATCTACCAACTTGCCTTCACAGCCCTAAACTTTATTTACACTACTCGAGTGGATTGGATTGGATTGGATTTTCCAGCATAAAGCCTTGGATTCTCATTATTTGTCAACCCCACATTCAACTTCACCATACAAACACACACAAACAACCATTTTATTTACGCGGACAAGAGAACGACAAAATGATTTCTCAAATTGCTATATTTTTCGGACATTATTGATTAAAAACAAACCTCATTTGTTTTACAACATTTGTTCAATAGAATATGCCAATGTGAATATCTTCTCCAATGTTCTAATACATTCAAGTCTTAAGTTCCCATGTAATTAGGATAGCATAATCCTGTATTTGGAGGAAATCTATATGGAATTAATCACATGAAATCGTGATATCCTTTGCAGTAAAGTCACCGACCAGGAGATTTAAGTTTGGGGTTGAAATTAAAGTCCAGTACAAAGAGTATCAAATCATCTTATTAGATACACAAAGCCTACTTTTTCTGCAAATGCATGTGCTTTGCTATACGTGATTATCTATCACAAAGAATTATAACAATCTAATTCTATCGAGTGATAATATAACCATTTTTTAAAAAAATAATTAAATTAGATGCTTAGTTGCGGAGTGACAAGCGAAAGAATAAGCAGTAGTAATTGAGCATCATTGGTTTTGTGGGTTTGGTTTGCGAAGCTAGTAAATAATGTCACATGTTATACAAACTTGGAACAATTTCCATAAAGTTATAATTATTGTGTCCGAGTTTTCTTTGGATGGAGGGCTACGAGATAGAAAAAAAAAGTAAAAAACATAATAATTATAGACGGTTGGATATAAATTTTAAATATTTTTTGTTTTTCTCCGAATGAATTTAAATTTTTTAAAAAATTGTGCACTTTTATTTGTTAAGATGAATGCTATACATTCATAATTTTAAAAGAAAATTATAAACAAAAAATATCATATTGTTTATCATACTCATCGGTTGGATACAAGATATATCATATTGTTTATGAAAGTACTAAACAATTACAAAATTGGTTAATTATTGTAACTTCATGTGCATTCATAGACAATATAGTTGGGAAAAATATAATCAACGCCAAATTCCCCAAAATTTCCATGAAATTGGAGGTTATGAAACAAACACCGACCAAACATGATATTTTTTTGTTTTTATCACGTGTAAACGACACACCATTAACCAATCTAATCAACCTAGCTATATCTCATTAATTAGCTTAATTAAATCGAGCTGTCAGATTCTGTCATCGGGTTGTATATAGGTATATGTATATATGTACGTATGTCCAGTCAAAGTCAACCAATCTGAATTATAATTATCGTTATAGTTAAGGTATCATTTGGAAAATTGATGAGATTTTCTCATAATTAGTTCGTAAGTTATTTAAATATTTTTATATCGAGAGAAAAATTAATAAATGGTAGATGAAATGTAGCTATCCACAATGACGTCCTGGTACTATTAGTTTAGTTTAGGTGTTATTAATCCAAATGCCTTTATTAAGGGATAAGTTTTAAAAAAACCCTTATGTACGTGGACTTGCTGCCCTTTCAATTATAATATTATATATATATATAAATAAATAATGGTTATATATTTATAAACGTGACAGTAAATTTAATTTGAACTGTTTTTAGTTGGAAGTTTAATTTAGGTTTAATGCATATGTGCTTTTCGCGAATGACGTCGTTTTGATTAATTTTTATAGGCTTTCACTTTAAAAAGAATGATGAAATTTAGAATAAATAAATATAGGAATTTGTGGCTAAAATGCATTGGAATGACGGAATTATTTAATAGATTTTTAGATTGCGACAAATATGACCCCATAAATAAAAAATTAATTTATCTAAGAATCCTTTATTTTTTCCAAAATATTGAACTTACTACATGTATTATGTATTGTGATTATAAGAATATTATCTAATTAAGCAAAGATACCCAAAGCTACAATCACATACATTGTATAATTTCTCGAAAACACTATATCAGAACTTTCCTAATGCACAAAGAGAGAGAAAGAGAGTTAGAGATCTAAGTCCAAGCGGACATCAATTTCAAGAGGAAACAAATAACATCGGAGTTATATATAGACCTCATAATGGAGTCATGTGCGTATATAATTTTGACGTATATAGATATTATAAACATACATATATATATATATATAAATTAAGTGAGACCTATGCAATTTTAAAAATATATATATATTCTTATAAATTTAGCGATTTATTAATTTACCACTTTGCTCATAAATCGGAACCGGCAAAACATAATTATAATCGAGATTATTAATTTATCGAATATACGATAATTCATCGAGGTTATATTATAATTACGGTCGAACATTAATTAAATTGAAGAAATAGAAGATAATTGATGGTCAAAGAATGTTAGAGATCTATCTTGACTGTCACTCAAAAATAAAATTCGGGGGAGCAAGAACATGTTGATGCTCACTGGGATTCCACACGGCATTCGATACGGAAGAAGAAGCATATACCAAATGCGTCAAGCAACAATAACCTTAATTTCTTCTCTAGATCTGCTTTCATTTATGCATTCGTTACGCTAAATTCTCACTAACCCTAATTTTTATTAATTAACATTAATTAAGGAATTTAATGAGAATGACACTTATTTTACGTTTCTCTTTCAGGCACCGTAATAAACCTTAATTATTTACTATCACCAGTTAAGGAATGAGAATGATGAGAAAGTTCAGTTACCACAGACGTAAAGGTGAAGGATGACCTGTCTTCGGACGAGGAGGCAGAAAGCAACTCCCTGCTTTTTTTCTTTCTTCTTTTTTCTTATTTTGCTTGCACGGCCATGCAGTGGAGTGAAATACCACTAAAACCCATTCAGGCATGACCAGTTATCCCTTCGAGGGGGAAAAAGTCTTCACACGGCCCAAAGGCTTTCCCAGCTCTCTCCAAAAGGTTTCGCACGAAATTTACAGCTTCCATGGCCGCAGGGGTATATAAGTAGATTAGACATATTTTCTAGCAAGACGAGTCATGATTGATTAGGGTGGTGTAATCCTCTTGCAAAGGCTGTAAAACCAAGGAAAGAAAAGACAAGCATACATGGAAAGCAGTGTTCTGTTGTAAAAATGTATGGCGGATCTGCTATAATCATAATTAGATTCATAAAAAATCATAAATGTATTTTGATTAGGATTATAAATACGAACGGCGTATTTTTGTATCAAACAAAAAATTAAATGAAATGCGAAAACGACAATAAAATTCTAGACTGTAGGTTATATTACAAATCTGAAACCTTTACGTCATGTTTCATATTATATTTAATTTTATATATATATAAAATATATCGTTGAACTCATAATCCCGAATGAAATACATTTATAAATTTTAAAAAATTAAATAAAATTTTTAACAGGTGAAATCATTAACAATGGATTCTCCTATTAAAAAACCGTGACTCGACATGGATCGGTTCACGTGCTGCTTGGACTGGTCAAAGGTCTGTCAACACATATGTCGGGGCCATAAGTCACGTACCATCGATAGAAAAGAAACATCAACGGCTCAGATTAATTAAGGCCATGCTAGCAGCTAGCTTATGCAAATGCAACGTACGGACATTACTTAGTTGACACTTGACAGAACCAAATCATCTCCACCTGTAGAGAAGAAGCGAACAGTGGCTTGGACCATACTCAACCGTGGCTTAGCGTGCATGCAACCATGCACGTGAGCAAGCATGCAGCTTTGGTGCCTCTCGAACCAGTTTACGAGGTTTAGTCCATAGCAAATGCGTTAAGCAACATCCTCTGTCATTGTCTTAAAATTATCTGCTTCAAGATAGAGAGTAAGATCGGTCTTGTCTTGCAAATCTTCACATTCCAACAATGTTTAATAAATTATATATATATATTACTAGTGGCATGCAATGCCCATGCTGTAATACGGAGCCCTACTGTTGCGCCAGCTAAGCTCTTTTGATATTGTTTACGTCTTACGTGGCACGTAGAGATATGCCAAATAACTCAGTGCTTGTGCCATGTGTCTCGGTGTTAGAAGAGACGTGCACCACTCGAGGCTTTGAGAGAACTGCTTGAAATGCACTCCAAGGCAAAAAGCCCGTGAAAAATCAAATCAATTTAACCAAATTTTGAAGTAAAGTTAGGTACGGTTAGATTAGATCGAACTAGATATATAGATCATAGAGGGAGTACGTGTACGTAGAGAGAGAGAGAGAGAGGGTTTTGGTTTTTGCTTGGTAAGTCATGATAATGTACATCTATATATTATAAATGCTGAGCGACAAAGTTATCCATCACGTGACGTACGTTGGTGGTGGAAAACTTTTGCATGGCTTCTGTGATGCGTTACCTACTGTAATCCAGATACTACTTTGCAGTTTCAAGTTTAGGGTAACCAAAATGGTGGTAAAGTTAATGGATCATTAGTTGTTGATATGACTGTAATTGATAAATGTATTTTTTATGTGATTATATTGAGATATACGGTTTGTTAATATGAATGAATATGTTGTTGGAGTTCCACATCGGTTAGGTTTGAGGAAAATATGGTGTATAAATGAGGATACTTCACACCATCTAATAGGTCTTTTAGGTGGTGAAAAATGAGAGTCCAAAATGTTAACATATGTGACGTAAATTTTGGGTAATAGAGGTGAGATATGCATTTAGTTTTGGTAAAAAAAGTATGGAGGATTAAAAAATTAATGGTGAGATTAATGAGAATGTATTTAAATATTGTGTTTTGTTGATGTGGTAATATTAAAAGATGTGTTTTTCTGATTTAGATAAGTATGTAAGAGCACTCACTTCTATGTAATAAAAATGAAACTCAAAAGGCAAATTTATTAGATCATTAACTTTGCAACGTACCATTGTGATTTCCTTATTTTTGTACTTTAAAAAACAGGAAAAAAGAGGAGATATATCGATAGAGATTCACTTTTATCTCGCCAAACCTTTCCTTATGCCTTCGCTTTCAAATTTAAATTCATTGCCAGTTGGAGTCAGGAATAATTGGCGGGGATTCGGGGGGCAGTGCCCCTATTTATTTTTAGGATTATTTATTAATTAAAGCAAATTCAAAGTGAAAAATAAAAATATCATTAAATATATAAATGCTATGTACTAAAAAAATAAAAAATGAAAATCAATAAACACTATCCAATCCAACTAATTACCACTAATCCATGAAACTGACCATTTTTCTGTTGCAGCTCTTCGTGTACACAATTATTGAGTAGCATGTGGTATTTATTTATTGAGTGTGATGATATAATTACAAATAATTCATCGAAAATCACATTCAATAACTAGGCTTGGCCCGAACCACCCGACCAACTAATCGGTCTTCAATTGCACAACGCACCCAGTAACAATAACAAACGCTAATAAATAAATATCCATAATAGAAATATTAAGTGCACCGCCCACCATTGTATGCATGCTTCATGTGCCTTGGTAACCTTTTTACATTATGAATGTGGTAGCAACTACCAAGTTGTGAAAGTTGTGATGATTGAGTAATTTAGTTGACGAGTTGGGTTATATATAACAATAAAAATATATTCTGTTGTATAATAATAATAAAAAAAAACCTAACAAGTTGTGAATTGTGATAGTGACGTTATTTATACCTTCCAAAGATTGTCAGAATATCTCTCAATTATTGAATCTAAATTTATTAATGTTAGATTCTTTCAAATTTTATATGATTTGATATTTGATTCTCTCCCAAATTAATATTTTCACTCCACCATTATTATTATTTATTTTAAAATAGTTGATTTAGGCACTTAATTAGTTTTAAAAAATTATTTAAAATAATAAATTAATTAAGTTAACTTATTACATCACATTAATACAAATTCACAGGTATATTTAATGTACGCTACAAGTTATTCTATGTATATAGAGTGATCCATTCGTTCGTAGAATCATATATGTATCTAAATCAATAAATCATAATTGAAGATATTGGATAATCATTTGTCAATGTCAACTAAATAAAATGATTACCATTCACAAAAACAGCTAGCGACATCGTCTTCCAAATTTGACCTAATTTGGTGGCCTAGAGGAATTGATCCAAATTTTAGTTTTTTTTTTAAATAATATTTTATTTATTTTATTTTCCATGCAGCACTACAGTTGGGCGGTCAGAGTGTTATGTAAACATTAACCCAGAATGTTTGAATTTTGAGCGATAAAAATAAAACACCGTCAATCTTTTGATAATCTCATCTACTATTAACCTTCCATAATTATGGGGGTTGGGAAAACCGGCTGTGAGAGGGAGAATCAAACATCAACTCACACAATATTTAAGAGAATCTAATATTAATTATTTTAGAATCAATTTGGGGATGTTCTCACAAATTTTGGGGTGTAAATACATCACCCATTTGTTGTGATATGCATCTCTCTTTCTGTCTCCCATTACTTCCCATTTTATTTCACTTTATTTTCTTTTATATATTTTTTTGCTTATGTTGGCTGTTGTAGCCCACCTCACAAATTGCTGCTCTTTCACTAAAGCCAACCACTCAAAATTTCTCTGAATCTTTTAGTTTTCTCTACCAATGAAGAAGTTTTTGGATTTCCTCTGCATTTATGATTTACCCCAAAGCTAATAATCCAATTTATTTTTATTTCCTTAAGCGACATAGGGTAGTTTGGATATTCATCCTCTCCTCATACCAATTTTTTGTTTTAATTCATCCTAATAGAAAAATGATATGTAATCCATAGAATTTATAGTAGCTCATATCTAGTTATTCTATTAATTTTTATTTTAATTAATTATGCTACTGTTTTAATCAATATACTTAACATTTATTTGATTTTATGAAAATTCGATACACCTTAGAGTTTAACAAATATATTATCCTTAAAGTTTAACACCTAATATTTATATTACCGCATGAGGAAAAAAATCTAATATACGAGCATTTAACACTTATCCTTTAGATAAAGATTATTATGGACTCTTAAAATATGAATTATTTGTTACTGCATAAATTAATATAAATGCAAAACTTTACCAAATTAAGTTTAAATTTACCGCAATTAAGGCTAATAATGACTCTTACAAATAGAAAAGACAACGGAAAGAAAACCTAAATTAATCAAAAAGAAAAAGGGAAGATATTAACTCAACTTTGAACCAAAATTGGCCACCTCATTGTTTCTAAATATTTGCTTCTCCTCCCCCTGAGCCCTTACGACGCCCCACATCGGCCGTCACGGCCACCGTTACATTTTTGCTGACAAGTGTTAACTCTCGCCCATAACCTCATCTTCACCGTTACCGTCGTTATCACTGTTACCGTCAACTCCGTCCTCGTTGTCCTCACCATCCTCCTCAAGCCACCGCTCAACGGGCGTACAGTCGGCCTTGTGCCTCAGCTTCCAATCAAGCGCCTGACAAGCGCGTGAGCAATAATTCACAGCTCCGCACACCGAACATCTCCGAAACTCGTGCGTTCTTGTCTCGGGTCTACCGCAACCAGCGTGCGAACATAGTCTAAGACCTGGACCCGGTGACTCTCCCCGAGCCGCAAACCAATCGGTCAAGAATCGGCTTGATGGATGCACCTCCGGAGCCGGAACATCACATCCGAAATCGCTTAACAACGGACATGCTACGCCGTTCAGGTTGGCATAATTTGGGCTGACGTTAAGATTCCGATTCCGGTGCGGGTTGTGGGTCAAAGTAACCCACGGGCGTGCCGGGATACCAGAAACCCCAGAAGAAGAAAGCACGGCGGCCAACTCACGAGCGTTGGCTTGAACAAGAAACCGGCGTCCTTCCGTTATATTCTGACGGACGCCATATCCATCTTGAAGGCAGTGGCCAAGCTCCCGCAGCGCGTCGATGTGTCCAAGGAAAGCGGCTCGAGCGCATAAAGCCACACCGGCCCTGAGGTCCTTATCATTCTTGGAGCCACCGCTGCCGTTGAATTGAATAACAGCCAGAGAGTACAGAGCCGGCGCGTGAGAACTAATTGCCGCTTTTGCCATCAACGAAGCTCCACTCCCGTGATTATGTAAGCAGTAGAATCGAATCTGCAAATTAATGGAAATGTTCATCACTAGTAATACTAAAAAATGGGACTCTTTATCAACAAAATTATCACCGAATGTTCCAGAAAGTGAGTCTCTACCATGCCAAGAGTGTAAGAAGCCTCAACATTTCCGGCGTCGGCACACAGTTTCAAGAATCGATGAGCGGACTCCGACCACCTCTCCGCCTTAACAGAAAAGGCTTTCTGAGAAGCTCTGGATAGCACTAGAGAATTTAGTGCTAAACAGTTCAGCCTCTTGCATCTGTTACACGAAATCAATCGCGTTCGTAATTTGTGACAAAAAATTGAAAACAGAAAATTCATTCGAAATTGAAATAAGAGTCATCAAGAACAAAAACGAACGTGGACAAAACGTTGATAAAATCAGAGGGGCAAGCGGCTGTAGTACTAAGCTTGCAGAGAATATAAATAACAATATCATCCGGAAGAGAATCGAAAAGATCACACTTTCCGGCAGCCTCAGGCGAGAATCTCTGCCTCTTACTCGGAAAAACCATGGAATCTCCGTCGAAATCTCTCCTCCTCACTAATCTCGTGTTGTTATCAACACAAACACCCAGGCTCGGATAACAAAGGCCTCTCCTTGTTCTCATCTTCCTCTCTCTTTATCGCCAGAGAGAACAAAGCAAAGTGAGACCTCTACATAAAAGAGCGAACCAAAGAGACCAAAACATCAACAAAGACAGAGCCGAATCGATATATTAAATACTTGCACTTCACAATGGTTGTAGTTAATTACAGTATTAACCCTCTACTTGTCGTACATACTGGTCAAACGGCGTTGACCCAGATCCATCCGCTCGTCCTCGTCAATTTACAATTTCTCTTTGCCTTAGAAAGAAAGGACTCGTAAATTCGATCCTCTTATTTATATTTTGCTCTACTGACTTCATCCTTTCTCCCTCTAAAATTGTTAAAGGGTTTGTTTTGAAAACGGTTAATTTTGTTGCTGGTAAAAGCAATTAACTTCGGTTATTTTTTTAAATACGTCTGTTTGATTGATAGTAAATCTAAAAGAATATTAATTGATATGAAAAATAATATTCCAATATATTAAATGGAGTAGAATTTGGAAAACGGTTAATTTTGTTGCTGGTAAAAGTAATTAAATACGTCTGTTTGATTGAGAGTATACCTGAGAGAATATTAACTGATATGAAAAATAATGTTCGAATATATTAAATGGAGTAGAATATAAGCTAACGCCACTCTAGTTACCCTTCCAGTGAATTTCAACTACTTACAGTGGAACTAAAAATGACAGCGCGTGTTCAGACGCAAGACGAATGAAATGGTGGAAAGTGGTTAATGTCAACAAACTCAGGTAGCGAATTCCGGGCAGTCTCGTCGACGACCAAACCATTTAAGAGAGGTCAAAAGTAAAAGAAATAGCACTGACGGAAAGTTACTCTTCCTTTGGATTTCTCATTTATTTTACCTTGTTTTCCCTTTATGCCCTTCCGTTTTTGGTAACAATTTGTTGGCCATTTTGTTAGCAAATCACTAGTCACATTTCTTTGACTTTAATATTTCTTGTCCGACCTGAATTAAATAAATTTAGATATGAATTTCATGTTTTATATTTAGGTTCAAATAAAAAAATTATCCGATTTGAATTTGGGTTAGGGCAGCAACAATGGTTCTACTCTAATATCTAGATTAATTTTTCAATTAGATTTCACCTCTATTACATAAAAAATTGTCTCGCATACTTATCATTTATGAACATTAGCATAATACAAGCACGCCAGCAAAACACATTTCCCAATACAATTTTTTCATTATCTAAAAGTCAAGTCACCAACATTTCATTCCTTCATCCTTCAGTTCAGCACTATAAAGTCAAGTCACATCAACAAAACGAATCTTTTACTATAGTCATATTTACAAAAACGAATCACTCAATAACATTTGTTGTCCCCAATAGGTGATTGCCCTTAGTATCCAAAATCCAAATACAAAAATCTTGTCCGATTTAGTTTTTCGAATCCTAACTCGATTTGGATTACTATTTGATTTACTTGTCCGCATTTAAACTAATCCGAATATGATCAATTACTTACCTAAGAAAATTCCAACAAATCATAGTCCAGATATGTAAATATCTCTCAAACACGCAATGTTATCCTACTCTGATCAACCCAAACTCGAATTTTTGTCACCCCTATAATTTATTAGGTCGAACCGGTTCAAAAACAGTATACAATATTAGGATCGAGATTGGGCAGGATGAGAGATCTGAATCTCCTTCTCCTTCCTACCTTTTGTCTCCACCCTTTCATCCTCCTACTATGGGTTTCATTTGTCCTTTCTTTATTTATATCTATTTTTTTTGTCTGTGTTATTTTAGTCCTTTTAATTGTAATCTATATTTACGGTGGCATTAGCGTTTATAAACCTCAATTACCTATTTTATTAGATAACTTAATACAATAAGGTCTATCACATTTTTTTTTATTTAAATTGTTGAACGCCAATGAAGTGAATGTTATAGTTTGCATAGAGGTATATAATTTCCCAATGGAAATATCATATAATATTCAAGGTACAAGAAAATAAAATTGTATTTAAATTTATAGAATTACATATAGTCAATCCTTTAAGTAGGGTGACAAAATTATGTTCGATCTAGATTAAACCATGTTTGGAAATAAGTTTTATATCCAAAATTTGGATCTAAATACAATAAATTTGTCTGATTTAAAATCGGGTCACGGTCCAGACAAACATATTGTCAGAAACCTAACCCGGTTTTGATTATTGTTTGATTTACTTATCCGGATTTCAACAAATCTGTATATAATCAATTAAGTACGTTCGAAAATTCACACAAATCTTAACCCCGATATGCAAATATCTCGCAAACACCTTATGTTGTCTGACTTGGACCCGAATTTTTGTCACCCCTATCTTTAACGGTTCTATGCAATAAAAAATGTCAAAAGCAATGGTCAATCCTACAAATATGTAATTGAAATAATATTTTCCTAGTCCTAGAGGGCGCAATTCACTATCTTGTATTAATATTTGCGATCATAACTATTTTTTTATTTCTTGATGATGATAATTTGTTTGGAAATATTTATATGTTTTTTCAATTGAGTAAACCACAGTTTTCTGTGGAGGCTAGGATTCTAAAAAAATCGTCAAAATCAAAACCGATCAAAATCGAATGGTTTGCTCTGTTTTTTCAAAAAAAGTTATATATCTTACACTAAAACTGATTAAAAGATTCCGACATAATCGATCAATAACGGATAAAATAGTTTGACAAAAATATGTAAAAAAATCGATTGAAACCGACGGTCGAAACCCCAAGCGGAGGCTACCAAGCATGGTTGTCAAGATCCGATCTTGATAGTAAGATCATACGATCTTACGATGTTACATGAAGAAAACGATTCAAATAGGTTCAAGATCCTATATTTTGTAAGATAGGACGATTTTAGGTACAAGATCGTTCGATTTCACTTATTTTATCAATTTTACCGATTTACAAAATGAATATGAAATTTCATCTCTCAACCCACACAATTCGTAAATATTGAAGCGAAATACGGCTCTGGTATATGGTGGCCGACATTGATAGATTGAGATTGAGAGTTTGAGACAGACAAAAAAGATTAAAAATAGTTTCGATTGATGACAGACAAAAAAGAAGAGACTTGAAGCTTGAAAAGGGATGAGCAAGACACGATGAGAGGATTGAAGAAAAAGATAAAAGAAAAAACATTTTAGGTTTAGGCCTAATTTGGATAAATTGTGTTTAGATGTTTGGGGGAAATTAGGACCCAATGGACTACTGTATTAAGCAAATTTTATAAAAATCGAACATAATCGACCAATAACAGATAAAATGGTTTGACAAAAATATGTAAAAAATCAATCGAAACCCCAAGCGGAGGCTGCCAAGCATTGGGATTTCATTTGTTTAGGTTTTTCAATAATCCCTATTAAGTGGGGTAGTTTGTTAGCTTCGACTTACTCCTTTACACTTTACCACATTGTTTGTTAGTGGAAAACGTGGGCTGCACATTTAATCTTTGTTTTGTTCTTGTAAGGCTATATATTAGCCAAAGCAGTTGATCAATAAGACAAGTCATTCTCCCAGATTGTTTTGAGTTTGTTCTGTTCAAGTTTTGATTCATCATATTACCCTGCTCTAGCAGTGACAAACATGACTCCGGAAGAAGCTCGTGATCGTGATGATCTAAAATTGTCATAAATTTTTCATTAAATTTATTTAGAAAAAAAATAAATCGATCAAAATATGAATATAATTTTTATTTTCTTTTAAAATATTGACCCTCATCATTCAATTACAAACAGTCAGCAGAGTCCGGACCCTCCCTTTGACCTCAATGATGCATATATAGATAGATAGATTAAAAGCTAAAAAGACAAATTGAGAGAGCAATCAATAATCCCCAAAACCATCCCATCCAAGGGAGACAGAAATTGACGAATTAAGAAAAGCAGGAAGCTAGCTGCTCTACGTCTTTGACAATCTTTCATAAATCCCACTTGCATTCGAGTAGGAACAAAATTATCCACATTTTTTAAAGAAATTAAAACCCCACCAAGTACAACCACCAAGAATCTTATATCTTGATAAACATGCATGTAAAAAACACAAACAAAATAGGGCGAAAATTTTGACTATAATAAAAATGTATGTATCGATTGTGTGTTAGGTACAAAAATTGTGAGATTTCACTCTACTTTATATCTAAAAATATTCACTTTTTCATACAATAAGGACGTTTTGGATTCAAAAATCATTAAACGAGACGATCCAAAAAAAATCGTGTATATCTATACAAACTGACGAGTTCAAGTTGCAGCTGGTAAATGTAGAAATAAGACATATTCTAAGAGAGGAAAATTCTGTGGCTGATTTACTAGCCAAGAATGGGGTAGGCAGACAGTCTGATATGGTCATGAGGTTTTAATTTCGGTTGTATAAAGCAATGTTTGTTTCTGGTTTGGCTTTGCTGGTTGTTGTATTGTTTTATTTTATCTTTTTGTCTTGATCCTTGTCTTCTTCTTGAAGGTTTTATATTGTTCATTGGTTTTCCTCCGTCATTGATGAGGTTTGTTTTCAATATATTCTGTGACTTAGCCGTTTTATCAAAAAAAAAAATTGACGAATTCAAAATGTATAATATTATTAATGTGGGTGCATGTCAAAATTTACAAACACTCGTCTAATTAGTGAAACCTTATTTTATTGTAGAATTCAATAACAAAAGTGTGAATTGACACCATTGTAGAAATTCGGATTCTTCATGCATTTTATTTTATTTTATTTTATTTTATTTTATTTTCTAACATAAAATACATCATTGTAAACGACCAAAGAAGGATTTTTTTTCCTTTTCCCCAATTCTAAATTTGCCTCAGCTTCTTCTTCGAATAATCGCTTACCAGTTTCATAATCTCCCATCCAAGTTTTGGCCTTAAACTCTGCCTTCATTCACCGAATTGGGAGAGACATCCTCAA
The DNA here is from genome assembly GCA_963580455.1 of Euonymus europaeus. Classification (NCBI taxonomy): domain Eukaryota; kingdom Viridiplantae; phylum Streptophyta; class Magnoliopsida; order Celastrales; family Celastraceae; genus Euonymus; species Euonymus europaeus. The sequence continues at coordinate 5,485,277 of OY756964.1, forward strand.
CCTCTTCTGCATTATTACCATTTTTAATCTCGGTCTCACCTTCATCGTTCACTACAGTATCTTCCTCATTGTGTGTGTTTGGGCTCACGTTTCCTAGCCCACGTTCACGTCAAAACCAGACGCAACGGACTTTAAACCGTTTGGAGCCCACACGTTTACGTTCCAGTCAGCCACACTCATAAACACAGTTGAAGCCCACGTTTTCTCCTTCTTCCGCCGCCCCGTGCACACCTCCGCAGCGGTCGCAACCACCAAGAAGTCGGCGGAATTTCTCCTCCCTCCCACTCCACAGCCTAGCTCTCACCTCCGCATTCTCTTCAGACCACGCCCCACTCACTGTCATCACAGAGATTCGGTTACCGCGGCCGCTGGCGGAGGAATTGGAGTTGTGGCTCAGGACGCTTCAGCAGCCGTGACTGTCCTTGCCGGGGCCTACGGTCTCGTCTCCATTTTTGACATTCTCACCCAGCGGAATCTAATTCCACAGGTATGACTCGCTTTCTTACGTATTCGTGCTTAGTAATTAGTATTAGTATTATGGTAATTATGGCACAATTATAGAGATAAATCATTGAGAGAGAAGAAGTTTGTTGTTTGACAGAATAATTATAGCACATTTCCTTTCTTGGTTAAGTAAGAGAAATGACACTTTCCTGGTCCTCTCACCCAGATTGCCCCAAATGGTTATTTAAAGACCTTTTAGCCCTTGTATTCTACATCACATTACGTTACATTCATAATCTATTTGTAAGATAGGATTTTTATAATTGTGTTACTTTTATTAATTTTCAAGTATTTATTAAAATATGTAATGAATTAAAGTTAATGTAGTTGATATTTAAGTTAAGATTTCAAATTACAACAAAAAAAAACTAAACAGCATTAAAACTCAACTTACCGCAGTTTTAAAAGTGAGGTGCCAAACGCATAACTGCGTTCAAACTCACCTCACAGCACCACAGTTTTATATCTCACAGCACCTCACAGCACTACCAAACAGGCACATTTATCTCCCCATTCCAACGCAGCTGCCACTTGTTCTTCATATCTTTTATCCCAATCCCAAGATTTATTTTCTTCAAAAATTTCATCTCGACTAACTACAATCTTCTTGGCTATTGGATCATAGAGCCTACATTCTTTAGACTCCTCACTAACTCCCAACAGTGCACAAGTAAAAGGTTAGATATCCTAATCGAAATTGTGTCAAACATGACCCTATCCTTAATTATATCTAAGTTCTGAAAAAATTAGTGAATATGTTAGTAAAAGAATTCGAAGTTCTAACTTATATAAAATAACTTAATCATTTAACCACTAATTCAGTTATGTTGTTATAGATGTTTCTTAAAAATTCATATTTGTTAAAAAAAAGAGTTAGACGATAAATCAGTTATGAAACATATCAAATTTTGAAAAATTAAATGATTTCTTAAATGATTTTTATATAACATAACTAAAATGGAAATAGTTTTGATATTATTTAATTATAAGGATATTTGATCCGTTGTCATCCCTAATCTACAATCATTGGTAACGTGTGGGGAGAATTATGGGCCACGGACTTAAACCAAAGCGTAAAATTTCTTAGTGGATAGAAAATATCCACCACAGATACCTTTCACGTTATTGCTTGCAGTGGAGGGTTGATGATAAATATTAGTCCAATAGTTTGGAAGAAAAACATGAAGTTGAATGAAACGATAGGTTGGGTAAAATAGAAGAGAGAGAGAGAGAAACCATAAACTCACGAAACGAATGTTATCGGTGATGAAGAACGATAAGGGCGAGGCAAATGTTGATTTGCGGTGGGACCCACTTTTGTTGGAAGGTTTTCGGACAAGGTGGTTTGTTGATTTGTTCCCTCTTCGTGGTGCACGCCTCTCCTTTGCACCTCACACGTGGCATATGGGAGCAGCCCTGTCAGATCGTTCACGTGCCACGTAAGACAAAAATCCTGTCTATTATGTGAAAAATGGTGAGGTGTCGAAACGGTTTGCATTAATGTTGAGGTAAAGCAAAGCAATCGAAAAATATCGCAAAATTTAGCAGACACTGATCGGACGGCTTTAAATAATCGATTGGGAGAGTGATCGGAGCCGTTGAAATGTTTACCTGCACATTATCTGGTCTGTTGATCCATTTGTGTAACGTACTGGCTGAACAGATCTTTACGGGTTTGACTTTGTCAATACGTCAACCAATCATTTCTCAGTCAGGAAAAAGAGCCATCCTTGAAGTGGGGTGAGACTCACAGTCGTCCAGGGTTCTCCCATCTTGAAGCCCCATATTTTTAAAAATACAGTAATATCTGAAACATATTTAAATCTCATGTATAAAAAATTAGTTCAATAACATTCATCATATTATATATTTTTTAAAAAATAATCAATACTCCTTCTATCCCGTAAAAATAATCATACTTTTTATATTTGTATCTTCCAAATTATAGTATAGTTTCACTTTTTAAAATATAATTCATCAATTAAATTTCTGCAAGAGCCCTATTTAATGTGTTTCGTTATCTTACAAATCTTTTCGTCTTCTATGACTATTTGGGCTAAATCATTAATCAAGGGTATATTATGAAGTTTACAAGTAAAAAAGAAATTCTTAAATATATTAAAAATATTTTCTTAATCTGTGTAAAAACAAAAAAATTACTTTTATGACGCGGAGAGAATATAATTTTATAATTAATATTTTTATAAATATCTCATTTATTAATGAAATGACATAGACACCCAAACAGTTCATTAATGGGATTCCCTGCAACCAGGAAGACGGGTTCACTTTTTGCCTCCCATTATTAAGACAGGCACACTTCTCCTTTGCTTGAATGGTAAGTGAAATTTCCTCTAGAATTTCAATGAAACCAAGGTTGCTATACTCATTTCCCATCTCCCCATTGTTAGCATTAATGTGCTTTACAAATGCTATCGAATGAAGATTAATATAACTAGCCTTCAACTTTCAATTAAGAAGTAGATCAAGTAGTTGAATTTTGAGATATGTTATCCGGTAGGTAGATATGGTTAGTAATAAGATTAGGGTTACCGATAAACTCCGGAATCAAGAATCCTACTAAATTCTCCTCCAAGTAAGGTGAAGACTCATTTTTCATATTTGTTATCTCCAAATGTGTTTGTGATGTGAGAGGGAGGGTGTGTAAGTGCAGTCACCCCCCACATAATTCCTCCTCCCTTGACCCATTGAACTCTTTATTTTTCGATTCAAGCAAAGCCTAAATTAATAAAATTCTCGAACTCGATGGAATAAAATGTACAAATAAGAAGACGATTAAATAATCACATTTTCGGCATTAAAAATAGTGGCGGAGTCAGGAATTAATGAGGGTTGTCTTAAATTTTGTTAAGAGTTATTTATGGAATAAATACTTAATTTATTACCGATTAAAGTAAAATCAAAGTTAAAAATGAAAGTTATCAGTAAATACATAAAGACTACTCCCTCCGTCCCATTTTAATTGTCCCCTTCACTTTTTCACACAGTTTAGGAAAATATTTAGTTCCCTTTCAATTTGACGTTTATACCCTCATTTATAATGACAAATACTTTGGCACCATAATTAATCTGCGTGGTTATTGAACTTTTCAAGTTAAGAGTAAATAAGGGTAAAAAGGAGAAAAAATAGCTTTCATTAATTGAAATGGACATGCATTTTGGGACATCCTAAAAATGAATAAAAGACAATTAAAATGAGACGGAGGGAGTATATGTAACCAAAAATAGGAAGAAAAAATAAATTCGAGAATGAATATCCAATCCAATCAACCACCTTTAATCCATAAAAATACTATCCATATAAAAACACAATTTAAACATATATAGATATAAATAAATATAAAGTAATACAACCTAATTGAACGTTAAAGGTTACTTATGCTTAAAAAAATGCAATCATTATCATTTATATTGTATAAATTTTTATTTTCAAAAACTTAGGAGGCCGCCCCCCAGTCATCATGTGGCTCCTCTACTGGTTATAAGTCTCGATTTTATATATATATATCCTGCCGACACGTTAGGCATATGATAATTGAGTGAAATATTTGTTAATTAGTAATATTATAAAGAAAGTGACTACGAATTTAGTTAAGTGGATAAGTGCGTACGATATACAAACCAATAAGTCGTATGTTGTCATTACATGCATTGTCGGCAACTAACTATCCAACTAATGCTCATCACAATTTTACATCCCAAAATTATTTGTCAAAAACAATTACTTAAAATACTTGAATTTCTCACTAGTTGACGTTGTTAATATAAGGGTAGATTTGAAGGTCGGTTCATAAAATGAAACTTATGAGTTTTAAAATTAACTGAAAAATAATCTTATTTGTTTTCCAATCAAATTCACTACATTTTTTTTACAACATATAAAACGCCTTCAAACAAGACCCATTATAGATAATTTTTAATGTACTTTTTTAATTACATTATTATTCAAAAATAATGTAATTAGTATATATGCTATGTAATTATGTTCTTTCACTGCTGTAACTTAAAGAATAAGTGTTAAACGCTAAGGGGAATGAACTCGCTAAACCTTAACGGACCCGTGTATCTAATTTTTATACTGTAACATAAACAATAAGTGTTAAACGCTAAGAAGGAACTTCACTAAACTCGAATGACTCGTGTATCGAATTTTCATATTGTAACCTAAACAATAACTGTTAAACCTAAGGGGAATGAATTTGCTAAATCATAACAGACTGTGTATGCTCAACATATTGATTAAGGAAGTAAAATAATTAATTAGAAGAGAGAATTTAATATATTTTTCTACATTTAATTTCCTTCATTTAACATGTACTTTTCTTGAAAGTTTCGAACCATACCATGAATCCAAAAAATAAAATGAAAATTAATTAAAAAAAACCTAATAACTATAATTGGTTGCAAACAAGTTGAGTTTAACCTTAATAAATCCCATAAAATAAACATACCTACAATTTTACCTAATAGAACCAAAACCTCTTATTTTGTACCTTGTTAATAAAATGGACTTAGTCCAGTTAACATAGGCCCATGAAAGAGGGAATAGTTTTCAATTATCTATTTTCTTAGTAAAATATTTAAATATTAAGTTATGATTAACATGTGCCCTAAAGGTACATATTAAAGATGATTAATTATCCTTAATTAATACCATTATTTCATTTAAAAAGTAATTAATTAATGGGTTTTAACTACTCCCTCCGTCCCATTTTAATTGTCACTTATTCTTTTTTGGGATGTCCCAAAATACATGTCCATTTCAATTAATAAAAGCTATTTTTTCCCATTTTTATCCTATTTACCCTTAACTTGAAAAACTCAATAACCTGCGCATTAATTATAGTGAAAGGTACAATTAAAATGAGACGGATGGAGTAATATTTTATAGAATCTCAAAATTACCCTGAACGCAAAAAACTCCCTCTCCATTTTTACCGTCCAACTCACACCTTTGAAGTTTCAACTATGTTCTTTTATTTTCCATATGAACCGTCCAATTTCCTTCTTTAAAAGAAACCATTGAAATAATATTATTTTGTTGGAGTTTCAGTTACAACATTCATACAAAATTTCAATTCAAATATTTTTTTTTATCATGAGTTTCAATTTGAAGATATATAACTCTACTTTCTTTTTCATTATTATTTGTTTTTCCACTCTTATATACACATATATACATATCCCGAATAAACATATATATATATATTCAATATACATATGCTTTAAAATAAGTTCATATTTTGTTATTGATTATTTAAGATTTTTCTTTCAATTTATTTTTTTCTTTTAACTAAAAAAAGGTACCATATTTTTTTGGTTGAGAGGGGGATAGACGTGAGTTGGACGAAAAAAATAGGAGGAGTTTTGTCGAGGGCAATTTTGGGTTTCTAAAAAATATGAGTTAAAACTCGTGAATTAAATATTTTTTATTTGGGATAATAACATTAATTAGGGGTAATTAATCACCCTTAATTAAGGTTTACGGCAGCTCAAGATATAAAGCGTAAAATCTATGTCATTCTCATTCCTTAATAATTAATTAGAATCTATTAAATTATTAATGAAGTTGGGATTAGTGTAACGAAACCAGCGTAAATGGGAACGAGAGAAAAGAGTGAGTGAGAGAGGGATTATTCATGATTGTTGCTTAACGCATCTGGCAGCATTTACTTTGTGGGTGGAGGGACCCTTCTTCTCCGTTCACTCTCTCGAATTTCGTGTTGAATCCCAGTGACTGTGCACACGTGGCGTCTTAAAAAGCTTGAGTGATCTTCAATCCATTTAACATTCTCTGCAAGACTGCAATCTCCAGTATTATTTTTTTCTTCATTTTTTTAAAAATAAATCTCGTCGTTAATTAATTATACTTTAAAATACAATTAAAAGGGGGCTCCTACGACCTTTTTCATGCAGCTTTTGCAGAGGTTGTGTCTTGGTAAAAAAAAGGAACAGATAATGCAATGCATGAACGCGAAGTGGCACATATATATCTATATGTATCGTGTCTATGCCATGTAACCAACTGACCTTGAGAGATATGAAACCACTGATGATGCAGTCTCATTTTTAATAAAATCAGCCTGTGAACTTGAAATTGATGGAGATGTTGGTTCAGTCCTGTGGTATGAAGTTCGTTTGGAATGAAAAAAGACCTTCAAGCCTCGATTTTCTTTATCATCAAATAAAAAATACTGTGAATTTTCTTCTGAATGTTTTCTAGTAGTTTGTTACTCGTGCGTCTCTACACACTGCACTTTTGTAGTATGATATTTGTTTTGCCTTTAATTAGTCATTGTTTGTGCGATCTTCTTATTATATATACAAGCAGATTTTGGATTTTTTTGTGTTGAAATTGTTTGTTCTGGTTATAATCGGTAGCTCTGCTGTCCTGGATTATTGAATGTGTCGAGTACATGTAATGTATTGGCAAGGTTGTGGCAGCTAGATGAGTCTTCACAGTTGTGTATATCTATATATATATAACTCTTTCATTGCTATCTTGCAGTGCCAGTATTCCTTTATTCCGCAACGCACCCTACCGGCAAAGAACTGGACATTATTATAAGACGAGAGCTTGGTTACTTCCAGTCCAATCTAGAGGGTGATCAGTGGGCTGGATCGATCATTTCTGAGATTCTCCCTAAAAAACCCGATGAAGGCCCATCAAAGTGTCTCTGGCGAAGGGCATTTTGATGATTGAGGCTTGTCCATGGATCGCTACGTACAATACACCCATCTTGTCCAGAGATGTCTCAAAGGCCCGGAGTTTTGCACGAAAGGTTAGTACTTGTGGGGGTGAACTTCCAAAAGTGCAGGCGGTAGGCCTGCTCCACGATGAGGACTCCACTGAGGTAGCTTGCATGGTTTTGGACCCAAACCACACTGGAGCCGTGTCAAGGAGCTGGCGGATGAAGTGGGTGTTGGTGTGGAGATGGGCTATCATATTGATATGCCAACGGAGGATATTGTTGACAAGTATATGAATATCCGTAACAGCAGTAGCCACAATCCTGAAAGTTTGACCAAGGCATTGGACAAGAGTTACTGGCGAATGTTTATGGAAAAAAGAAGGTAAAACTACTTTTCTTTCATATACAACTCTCTAGAATCTAGAATGGTAAAAACTTTTAACAATATTCTTTTCACCACAACATCAGATGCAAATAATTCAGGTATGAGCAGCATCAACAATCACACAATACAAACACCTATTGCTTGTCTCTGTATTTACAATTCTAACAGTGAAATCCTGAATAGCAACAGTTAACAGCCATGTATCCATTTCTAAGAGTATTCATCTTTGATTGATCTTCTTTAGATGTTAATTCAATTTAAAGTTCAAGCACAATGATCGTGCCCGACCGAGGACTGCTCTACAACAAATGCTAGCTTTTTTGATAATTAGTTAGACACAATTAGGCAGTGATCATTCAAATTCAAGTAGAAGAAAAAGTAAATCAAGAAACCCAGATGATTTTATTTCCCATATGTTTTGAAAAACAATCAAATAACCAGGAAGAAATACATCAAAAGCATTCAACAGGAAACCAAAGAGGCACACTAGAAGGGTATACAATTTGCGATGCTCATCTGGATGATCTTGCAGTCTTCGAGGCTCAAAACCCTTTCTTTGTCCAGTGGGTTCACCACATCCACAAACAAAATGAAATTTGAGTTAAAGCAAACGAAAAGAAGAAGAAGAAGCAAAAACTAAGAATACGAATTTGGTTACTCACTAGTGCGAGGAAGTCCAGAAATTGGCAGCCATCCTTCGCAGAGATGGAAATTTTTTCTGGAATAATAAGCACTTCCGTTTCAATTTTCAGGCTTTGTCCCCAATTGTGAGGAGGGAGGGAGAGTTGTTCAAGAGCATACCGGCGTAGTAAAATTGGGTTTTTTTTTGGGCCAATTAGGAATATCTATATTTTCTGCAGACATGAAATAGACAACAAGAAAGAGACATGGAGGAATCTTAGCCGCCCGACTTGACCCAGAAATTTTCTTCCCCCAGAGAACCAGAACCAGTACTGCTGACGATCATGGATTTCTCTTCATATCTTGTAGCAATTCCAGGCCTCCTAGTCTTGATTCTATCAATCCTGCTATGGAAACACAAGCTTAACAGTAATAACAAGACCAAGTTAGCCCCAGAACCATCGGGTGCCTTACCAATTATAGGTCACCTGCATCAATTGAGCAAACCAATCCCACTCGCTCGAACCCTGGGTTCGATCGCTGACAAATACGGCCCAATCTTCAGAATCAGGCTCGGCATGAACCCCACACTCGTGATCAGCGATTCAGAGGCAGTCAAGGAGTGCTTCACCACACATGACAGGGTCTTAGCCTCAAGACCAGTATCAAGTCACGCCAGGTACCTCGGCTACAACTGTGCATCATTTGGGTTCGCACCGTATGGGACTTACTGGCGCAATATGAGAAAGCTAGTCATGCTTGAACTCCTGTCGAGTCACAGACTCAATACACTGAAGGAAGTACAGGTATCCGAGGTGAATAATTTGATCACTGATTTATACTTGCTTTGTAAGAATGAAATTAGTCCAGTTAAGGTTGTGATAAGTGATTATTTTGAGAGAACAACTTTGAACATTATAACAAGAATGATTTCTGGGAAGAGATATTTTGGTAGTGGTGGTGGAGATGATGAAGAAGCCCAAAGAATAGGGAAGATTATTAAGGGATTCATGTATATTTCTGGGTCTTTTGCTGCATCTGATTTGATTCCGTTTCTGAGTTGCTTAGATTTCATACAACCTACGGTGAAGTATATGAAAAATATTTTTAAGGAATTGGACTCTGTTGCCAATAGTTGGGTTGAAGAGCATAGATTGAAGAGAAATAATGGCACTGATCAGAACAATAAGCAGGATCTCATTGATGTGATGCTATCCGCCATTGAAGATGATTCAATGTCTGGTTTTTCAACAGAAACTATCGTCAAGGCAACAGTACTGGTATATGTGTGTGTGTGTGTGTTAATCTTCTTAATTATTACAAAGCAACCTGAAATCCTTTGATTGTGTTAAAATTGGTGTTGCAGAATCTTATTGTAGCCGGGGCTGATACCACAGCTACAACCCTGACATGGATCCTGTCCAATTTAATGAACAACAGACGCACACTTCTGCTTGCACAAGAAGAGCTGGACCTAAAAGTAGGCAGAGACAGATTGGTACGAGACTCTGATATTGAAAACTTGGTCTACCTCCAGGCCATTGTTAAAGAAACATTGCGGTTATATCCTCCAGGTCCTCTATTGGTCCCACATATAGGGTCAGAAGATTGTACAATCAGTGGCTATTATGTTCAAAAGGGCACTCGTGTGTTTGTGAATGCGTGGAAGATGCATCGAAACCCCGATGTCTGGTCGAACCCGGATGAGTTTATGCCAGAGAGGTTTCTTACAAGCCATGCAAATGTGGGTGTTTTGGGCCAACATTTTGAGTTACTTCCCTTTGGTTCCGGGAGAAGGTCATGTCCTGGGATGACATTTGCATTGCAGGTAGTGCACTTGGTGCTTGGTCGTTTGATTCAGGGCTTTGAATTGACAACACCAGCTAATGATCCTGTGGACATGACAGAAGGGTTGGGTATAACCCTGCCAAAGGCAACTCCTCTTGAAGTTGTCATCAGTCCAATACTTGATTCTGATCTCTATTAATTCTAAATTGGAAGGCAAATTATATATAGTTTTTGTGTAATCTGATATGTGAATATGCAATTTCAATGTAGATATTGTGTCTGAACTCCTTATGTGGATTGCAGATGTATGTATCTGAAATTGAACAAATTTTCTTTTCCTATTGAGTTTAGGAAAAGAGCCCGTCCTTAAATTTTTGGTAGACCTACTTTCAAGTAATCCTTTTCATATTTAGAGTAGTATCGGTAGACCTTATAATCCCATTAGTTTCGCACCACAGTATTTTCCCTCGACCCTAAACTTCAATCGTATGGCAACTTCAATTTTTTTGTTTTGTTTTGTTTGCTCTTCTTTTCACTCATCTTCACCTCCTGCTTTGCGCAATCATGCAAAAACTATACTTTCAAAAACACTAAAACCTATGTTTACATGTCTCAATTCCTACATCCATTGGACTGATGATAGAGAAACTAGTACTGTGGACAAGGCGTATAGGCATGTCGGGATCGATTCGAGCCAGTAGGTTGCGTGGGCTATAAACCCAAACGGAATTAAGGGGATGATAGGTTCTCAGGCACTCTGATGGTTGTGCCCCTGTCTGGGTTCTTTCATGTCGTCATCCGCAAATTCTATGCAGCGCTTGTCGACGGAGTTAATCCATTTGACAGATGCTTGAATTTTATATGCATTCTCATGCTTGAGATGCCGAGGATTCTGATGAATTATATCTACGATTACTTGTGATTCCTTCGTCGTAGATTCCAGTAAATTTTCGGCACCCTTTTGTTTCTAACTCTCATTTTTACCTTTCTTTCCATCCATACCATTTTTAAATTTTGAATTTTCTTTCACTATTACAAAATAGCTCTAGTGCTCTATCTTTGTCTTACTCTGCTGGTTCTTACAAGCATCGCCGGATTTCAGTCTCCTTACTCTGATGGTTGTGCACTTGTTTGCATTCTTTCATGCCATCATCAACAAATTCTATGTAGTGCTTGTCGACAAAGTCAGTCCCTGATGCTTGTATTTCTTATGCAATGTCATGCTCAAAATGCCGAGGATTACAGCAATTTTCGATCCTCCGTTGTAGATTTTGACTAATTTCTGTCAGAGCACTTATGGTGATGGTCTTTCTTATGACGATTTTCCTGATCTCGGCTATCCTAAATTTTCAACCTATGACTAACATAATGAATACCGCTCCATGTTTAAATCCTCTGCATGTTTAAAAAGGTATGATACATTCTCATATCGTTAGAAATTTTATAAGTCTGTTCCATCATATGTAAAGTTGACTCATGAGTTTGGTGTCCGAGTCAGACATACATTAACGATCATAAAAAAATCATTCAATTTTTAATACTTTCAGTCCAAAATTTCTATGTTAGTCCATTATATTTTGTATGCTAGCATTCAACAGTTCCTAAATAGAAGAACACAAACAATATATATCAAACTCATTTAGTCTTTGGTTTTTGACTGTTTAGATAAAACATTAGTTGCAATTAACAACAGTCTGAACATAAAGAGTAGTAAGGGGCACCTTCTCAATTTGACCCCTCACTAATAACCTCATGCTATCATGTTTCATTTACAGCTAAGCTCCAACTCTCGTATCTGATCCCGCAAAAGATTCTTCAAAACCTTTTTCTTGGTTTAAGCGAGCTGATCCAAGATCCACTTGTATTTCAGATTCTTTTTCTTCTTCATTTTGTATCTTGACTTCAATAGTTTTTTTTTTTTTTCATTTGAGAACTATAATATATTAGTATCTCTTTTTTTTCTTTTTATTTACCTTCTTTTTATTAAAAAAAATCATTCAAATAAAAAAGAAGTAATTTGATTGGTATGGCTACGGAGTTTTCTTTTATGCATTGTAAAATATCAAAATTTCTGGGAAGAACCAAAATTCCAAATTCAATGTGGAATCACTTAATATTCAACACCAATATTCTTTATTTCATGATTAGCACATCCTGACAAATATTAGCAATTTTGATGAAATCCATGTCTCTCCTAAACCCTAACAAATATCAATCAGTTATAATGTCAGAGACCTTCTCTATTGAACTCACTGCCAAAAAATAAAGTATATTTGTATATGAATTTTTTTAAAACTCTCCTAAACCTTGGCGCAGTGGTTTTCGAGTTGAAAATGGATCCGCCAGGGTCTTGAGTGGAAGACTGTGAGCTCTTTGCCTAGGCTTAAAAATCAGGATACCAAGGAGCAGCAAAATCACCATCAGAGAAACCATCGCTATACGTGCTCTCTTCAGAATTTAGCAGAATCTACAACGGAGGCAGTGGATATTAGTCATCACCATCCTTAGCATTTGGAGCATTATGAAATTCAAAGCATTAATAATATATACAGGTATAGGGCGGGTTGGATTTCTACAAACTCGTCCCTGTACCCGCTCCACTAATTTCTCCATAAATATACTCGTATTCGTTACTTGACCCATTAATAAACAGGGCATACCCGAATAATTTGGGGTGGGCTATGTACCCCCTAGGTACGAGTATTTTTGACATTCCTAGTCCAATAGAATAACCCTGTCAATAAGTGACGAATACAGTTTATTGATGACCGTATGAACAAATCCCAACAATGGCACGACCAGCATATTAGGGACTGAAATCTGGCAATATTATCGGCAGATTCCAGATGGGCAAGGCATGAGAAACAACAAAGAGAAAAAAAAACCAAAGGGCAACAACTATTTCACAATGAAAAAAAAATCAAAATTAAAAAAACGTTATAGGGGAAAGACTTAAATAGCTCTGAAAATAAGAAGGGTCTAAAATTCAATTATATTTAATATTTTATTTATTTATATTTAATAATATATTTATTTATATATAATAAAAAATTATTTATTTTTATTTAATAATTTATTTTTATTTAGTAATATATTTAATTATATTTAATTATTTAATTATTTATACTTAATAATCTATTCATTTATATTTAGTTTATTATTATATTTAATTTATTATTATAATACAAATATAATATTTAATAATGATAATATTATTAAATATAATTAGGTATAATAATAAATAATATAAATGAATATATTATAAAATATAAATAATTAAATATATTATTCAAAATATGATATAAATTTTGAAAATATTTTTTAATTTAGGCAACTACCCCTGCATGTAATTAGCCACAACATTTGATCCAACATATATGTTTTTCCAGAAAAAATAACCAAACAGCCCCAACATTTGAAACAGTATACATGCCAACATTTAAAACAACTTATACGCTCCGAGCAATATAAGCCGAATTATATGTTATATGCAAAATGGTGAACCAAACATGGTGTGACTCATTATAAAGAAAAACTGAACTTTAAAGCCCAAAGATAAAGTTGAAGAGGAATACCTTTGTAATTGTATAAGAGGAATACTTGGGTTACTATATAAGCCCTATATTGAGTCTTGTACTGACTATGCTGTTTTTTTTATAGTGAAAAGAATCAGGAACTCCTCCGTGGACGTAGACACATTCTAGCCGAACACATATTATCGTTGTGTGTTCTTGATTGTGTGAGATCAGTTATAACAATATATATATATATATATATATGCATGCAATGTACGTAAGGAGATTGCTTAATCCTGGTAGTCGTGGAGCAAAACTTTACGTGGATGGTAAGTGAAGCTAACCTCTATCCAAGACAGTTAAACTATTTCAGATTTTAACGTAATAATTTGGTAACTCTTCTCCCCACATATTTAAATTAAAGTCCTTTACATGGGCCATGAATCATTATCAAATTTAATTGATAAAGATGGGAATTGTAATTAATCATGAAAATTATTAAGTATTGCCGACATGTATTTATGCATGTAAACCAGATTTTTTTTCCAAACTTAATTGATAAAGATGGGTAAAGCAATTAATCGTGAAATAATTAAATATTGCCAAAAATCATTTTTTAACCAATCTAAAATTTGTAATTTCTGTTGATACAAATGATTCACGAAGTGAATTGACACCTAAACACAATTTACTAACTAAATTAACATTATCACATTAGCCAGATATATATGGTTGTTGTGGAGCCTGAGCTTCGAACTTTGATATTTCAGTTGACTTGCTGATGTATTGTGCGTTTTGAATTCTCCAATGTCGCTCCATAATTATTTATTTCAAGAAATAATGTCACTCAGCTCATCTATTCGTGGTTACAAATTATGGAAATTTTTTTTGTTCTTGCAAAATACACGTTCTTGTCTACATTTGCAAAGCTTGCAGGCGTTCTTAAAATGCTTGTAAGGCTCATGCACTTAACTTGAAAACTTGAATATGAGCAAATTCGTTGCTTTAAGCTTTGCAAGACCACGTGAGAAATAATGCAAGATGTTGAAATAGACCGTTCAAACGACGAATATAATGGCAAGTGAATGGGCCATATACAGGCCGTTTTAATCCGTCCACAATATTAAAGGGACTGAAGCCCAACTTCAGAGCCCAAAGAACAAACTGAATAGTGAATACACAAGACGTTCATCGTCGTATAATCTGGCCCATAGCCCAATAACGTAGCAAGTAAAACAGATGCAAGTGGGCCAGTATAGCAGAGGGCTGAGCAATCACGATGGTGATATTTTGCCGGGTCAACAAATTGTGTGAAAATATATATTTTTGCTGATTTGATTGTATTGAGAGATGTGTTATAGGGATATGATTGTATTGAGAGACTGTTTTGATGATGTGAATGATTATACGGCTTAACTTTTTGTAAAAAATGTAAAACCCAGTCTTAATTATGGTGTAAATTTAATAGGGATATTATGTAGGATGAAAAAATGGTTGACTTGACTAAAATTGAGAGAAAAAAATGATTTGAAATTTGCGTTTTGGTAATTTGACTTTACTAAGAGATGTGTGTGATTTGAATTTTATGTAATAGAAATGAGATCCAAAATATGAAATTACTGGACGAATAAATATTAACTATTGTAAAATTTTGAAATTTCTAATTTGAAATGATTTAAAAGAACGACCTTGAACTTGATCTTGTATCCACTGTAGTCCCCATTGCTGGCTTATTCTCTATTTTTGAATTTTCAAAAGGATTCTCCTTTACGACTTACGAGGCATTTGTAAAATGTAATGTTATTGTTTTCAGGACAGTCCTTTGTGTTTTTGTGAATTAAATAATTCATCAAATAATTTTTTCTTCAAATCAATGTGTTCCAAGCAATTTAGAAATTACAAACGACACCGTTTCGGAACTGGTAACCTCGCTCCCACCCGCTTTTTAGTACCAAATAATCCACTCTCCTCCCCTTGGAACAGCTGTTAGAATCCGACTGCCCCGGAGAACACGCGTTCACTGGAAGAAGCGAGTAGGATTTATTCTCGGAAACGGCGAGTAGGTAAGTTGTGATGAGGTGATTGTTCATAAGAGGAATTTTGATTATCCAAGATTTTTTTTTCCAATTTTAATTATCATCGCGAAGTTCACAGGCAAAAATAAAAAAGTTTTCGATCCCTCTCTACTTTCCCTCTCTTTTCCCATCCTTGGAGGGAAAAACCGAGGCCTTTCTCTCTCTACCGGTGACAAATCTAGGGTTTTAGCTGCTCAGTCTTTGCTTATTCTTCCTCTTCCGGCTCTATTTTACTCACTGGTTTGTTCTTCCGAGGTCGATTAAGCAGGAGTTGCTTTTAGTTGAGCTGCTGTGCTTTTCATGCCCGATCTCGTATTCTGGTGAGCGTTTTCTCTTGAAGTAAAGTTCTCTTGAGCTTAAGCTTGCTAGTATTTGTAGTTTTTATGTATTGTTATTGTCTGTTTCGTGGATTTGGGTTTAATTTGTTAGGGTTTGTTGCGATGAGAGCTCGCTCAGCACTGCATGGTGATGTGGTGACCTCTAATTGGTGTTTTTTTAGGTTTAATTAAATTTTCGGGTTGGTTCGGGTTTTGTTTCTGTTATTTGTTACTTTAAGAATTGAATGTTTAATTGTGTTCTACTGTTCTAGGGTTTCAGTTGTAGCTGGTTTTACTTAGGCGTGAACTCTTAATACTCTGTGTTCATATTCGTTCTTTGAATTGGAAATTTTGAACTTTGTTATGCTTGTTTCTGTTGGTGGAAGTTTACACCCGAAGTCTATACCCTAACCAAGGAGACCATTAGTTAGTTAGGAGAAAGTTTGGACTACCAGATTTAGTTTTGATGCCGCTATCTCGTGTCCAGGCTGAGAAAATTAGAATAAAAGAGCTTGTGGCCTAGTGGTAGTAAACTCCTTAGACTTGCACCGTGTGCAAGGTTCGATTTAAGAGTATTACCAAATAACTTAAGAGGAAAAAAAAATCAGTATGTGCTTTTAAATGCTGATGGAAAAAAGAAAGAATAAAACTGATGTCCTTTTAACATGACAAAATTTTCTAAAAGCCCACTTGTCAATAGAAAGTTCAAATTTCTGATATGGTGTACACTACTGTTTCAGCTTGGCTTACCTTTAGATATTTGTTTTTCCTATTTCAAATTTCAAACTCCAATCCTTGTTAAAAAATGAATGTGAGATGCTGCCTGGATGTTCTTTTGTCAATTTTTGGATTTATTTGGATATATGTTTTTTTTTTTTTGGGTTTGATAACTCCCTTGAAACGTTGATTGAATATGTCAAGGGACCTTAAAGATATATCTGTAAGTATTTGCTCTCTGAGTTGTGTATCAAGCAATATTTTCAATTTTTTATCTTCATATGCGGAACGAGTCCTCTGGTAGTCTGGTATTTTTTTTCTTTCTTTCTTTTAGGGCAATGTTAAGTCATGGTTGCAATTTGGTTCTTTTGTTAGACATCCCATTTCTATGTCTAATGAAGTCTTGAAATTTAAATTATCAAAAAATAGTCCAAATTATTTGTACTTTTATAGAATCATTGACTTTTTTTGCAGACTTAATAATTTACAGAGCACAAAAACTCTGATTGGGATCGTATCTCTGATTCTTTGCTCTATCTGCTGACTGAAGTAGTACCAATAACACCCAGAAGATTGGTAGATAATATTTTTTGGTGAAATGCAAACCAAGAAAAAAATTATCTCAAGGAATTCTTCTCATGAAGTTGCGAGCCCAAGGGTCTCAAGAGCTCAGAAGAAAGCGTCTGAAAATCCACAAGTTGCAGAAAAGAAGGTTACAGAGATTATTACGTCTTCAGCAAGAAAGCAGAGATGTGGTACTTTATTCCTTTGTTCTTGCTAGTCTGCATTTTATTTGTGTATGGGGACTAACGTATGGATGGATCAATTATAAAGCAGAACAAAATATAGAAAAAGAGGAACTTATAGCTCCTTTTGAAGTGGCTTTGACCTTTGTTGGTTTTCCCGAATTTGCTTTATTTAGGTCTTTACATTTGAAGTGTATCATTTTCATTCTGCTCTTTAGGTATTATATGGTCATCTGTGATTGTCGTGGCTTATTTTCAGGAGCGTGTTTGTTTTTATATGTTTCTTATATGTGTAGAAAAAGAGGAACTTATAGCTCCTTTTGAAGTGGCTTTGACCTTTGTTGGTTTTCCCGAATTTGATTCTTTATTTAGGTCTTTACATATGAAGTGTATCATTTTCATTCTGCTCTTTAGGTATTATATGTTCGTCTATGATTGTCGTGGCTTCTTTTCAGGAGCGTATTTGTTTTTATATGTTTCTTATATGTGTTTGCATCAAGCCCTATGGTGATGATTTTGATATCATGGAATTTTAATTTTTTTTCAATGGGCTATAGTATCATGAAACTTAGCATGCTATAATTTTTTTAGCAGTAGAATCTTCTTATTTGATAGTGATGGTTAGCTTATTTGGTGATGTTCGTTGTCATCTTCTCAAACATTCAGTGAAGAGAAGTGATGTACCAGTTGCTGCATCCAACTTGAATATGCCCCAAGATGAGACTTCTGATACTTTTGTGGTGCATGATGAGATAGCTGGTGCTTCCATGGCTCGTAAGGTAGATACGTAGAAGTATATTTGCGGTCTAGTACTCGTGTTCTTTGACATTGGATATGCTCCTGCTATATGCCTTTGTTTCATCTCATGAATTGTTACTTGATAATCAGTCATAATAGCAATACTTGAGTACTTAAATTGTCCTGCAGGATTGCAATAATGAATCTGCTCCTTATGTAAGGGAGACCATATTTTCTGCTGCCTTTCATGTTTCCAAAGTTTCTGGAGGGGAAATACCTGGTGAAGGTATGTGATGAAGTTAAACTCTTTCTTTTTTGTTTTATTTTTAAAAAACAAAGAGTGGGTCCTTTTTCTAATGTACATGTATGTAATATGGTAATTAGAATCTCTCTTCTAATGTTTATGCTTGTTTCATATTAGTTGATTTTTCCAAATTCTTTCGAAGTGGAGATCAGTTCCAGCAGGATTGTGGTATAGTGAACTCATTGATTGATATTCATGGAGATCATGTTGCTCAAGATACTCGTCACAGAGGGATTGAGAATACATTAACTTCAATTAATACATCATGTCCTGGTGATATGGAAGTGGATACAAACATACCAGCCAAGGACTTCGATGGGCAGAACACCATAAATACAAACATATCGACTTGCTGTAATACAGATTCAGAAGGAGCTGGCCTTTCATCTGAAGTTTCAGCAATATATCTTGCCATGAAGAACTCAAAGTTGGAATGTGTTGATGAGCATGGTCAAGACTCTATGTCAATTGATGTTTGTGTCGAGGATGAGTACTATGAGGAATTTGATGACTTTGATCCTTATTTATTCATAAAGAACCTACCGGATTTGTCATCAATTGTCCCCACTTTTCGGCATATGCTACTTCCTAAACAGACTCGAAGTTGCCGTCCTACTACTCTTGTTTTGGATTTGGATGGTAACACATTTGATCTGGTTTATCTATTATGTGGTAGTTGTATACAATTATACATACAAAGTTGGGTTACTGAAATCTTTGTGAAAAAGGGGTACCCCTCCTGTTCGTTATTTACAGAACTACTAGTTGATGTAGATGAGATGTTACATTTTTCCCATCATTGGCTGCTCCCATGGACTTGAGAATGTAGCTCAATGGTTTGGGTCTAGTTCTTTGCTTCCCCCTGGGTGTAGTGGGAACAATTTTTTCCTCATTATTCTCTGGGATAGGGCCTTATACTTTTTATTTCCCTGAATTTGAATGAAAGAATGCATCATATTGGGTTTGTATTTTTATGTGAAAGATCTTCTGATCATTATTTTCTGTTTGGTTTCATTTTTTTCCCGGGATGACTGTTGGGTTTCAGATTTCTTTTCATAATCGATGTTGCATCATACTTTTGGACATACTTTTGGAAAACTGAAGTTTTTCATCTTTATTCAAAAAGATATTTGTCTTTTAACTTTTTTCTATTTTATTAGTTACGCTTGTTTATTATTCTGGATTTTATCTACATTTCTTTTGTCTGCTGATGCTTGCTGAGGATGCTGACTGAAATATTTTGATTTTCCAGAAACTTTGGTGCACTCCACTTTAGAACCTTGTGATGATGCAGATTTCACCTTCCCTGTTAATTTTAATCTCCAGGATCATACAGTATATGTTCGATGCCGTCCTCACTTAAGAGATTTTATGGACAGGGTTTCTCGTCTTTTTGAAATCATTATATTTACAGCCAGTCAAAGTATATATGCTGAGCAGCTATTGAACATGCTAGATCCAAAAAGGAAGATATTTCGTCATCGTGTTTTTCGTGAATCCTGTTTATATGTCGATGGAAACTACCTCAAGGATTTGTCAGTACTTGGCCGTGATTTGGCACATGTTATTATAATTGATAATTCTCCACAGGTATTCTTGTAGTATCTCTCGTTTGTGAATAATTTTTTCCCACGTAGGATAAAATGTTTTAATTACTGTTGAAAGCAATCTAGAGGACTTGATTCTTGATTGCACTTGGTGCTGTAATTCGCTTTTGTGGTTAGTCACTGTACCTGCTTGATTTTTATGATTTTCTGCACAAGTTATGTGGCATATGTCATGATAGGAGCAACAGTTGTTTTCCTTAGCGTGGAAATCAGTAGTGTCTTCTCAGCTCTGGCTATCATCTTGTAATATTCATAAAATTTTGCAACTGGCAATGTGATTGCTTCTTTTGGGTGGTTTGATCCTGAACACAGTGAAAACCAGAATCTGTAAATTAGCTTTGAATGATATAGTGACATGATCAATTCCAAGCCAATCTACGACAATGCATCAAGACATCATACTTGTCATATTTCTTAATGTCCTAGGAACATGCTGGTTACAGGCATTTTTATTCTCCAAGTGATATCTTTCGTCTAGTGCCTTGAAATAACAAGGATTGTGTCGTCTTCTTTATTTTTCTCTCCTTTTTCTTTTGGTCCCTGTCTATGCTAGTATGCTTTGAGATTATTAAATTTCAAATTTCCTGTTTCTTGTCAGGCATTTGGGTTCCAAGTTGATAATGGAATCCCCATTGAGAGCTGGTTTGACAATCGTTCCGATCAAGAATTACTTCTGTTGCTTCCCTTTTTGGAGAGCTTGGTGGATGCTGAAGATGTTAGACCGCTGATTGCTAAAAAGTTCAACCTGAAGGAAAAGATTGCTGCAGCTAGTTATCCCAACTTTAAACTCAAAAATTAAGTGAATGGCTTCTAAAGGTGATACCCAATGTGTACTGATACCCAGTGTTACAGACTGCACAACTGTAGTTGGAGGTTCGCTGATACTGCCATTAGTATTGGGGGGAGCCACTTTTAAGAAAACTCTTCATGAGATCGTCTTTGTGATGAATAATGTGTGCTCTCGATTGATCTGAAATAGCCAGATAGGTGAACTGTTATCGTGAGAGAAACAGTCCAAACCTTTTATACAGAAATGTAATACATTAATTTATTTTGCAACTCACAAGCTTCAGAATAAAACAATTTATAGTTTTTTTTTTCAATTGGAAAAGTAGTTTTTCCCATGAGTAATTGGAAGTCTAGTTGTTTTTTTCCCCCTCTTCTTGGAACTCTAATTCGTGCACTGTATCCTTGCAGTTTTCTTACATGGATGAAGGCGCTTTCATTTTTTTTACCACTTGATATGGCTCCAAAATGTTGGGTTTCGAAGCTGGATCTATTTCTCAATTAGTTTTTTTTGGTATATAGTGGAATTCTGATTTGTGCACTGCATTTGTTGTTGTTTGTGTTTGGTAGAACCTAAGTTATATAATATATAATTTTTAAATAAGCTCTTTGATATAGTTGAAGTTATGATAACATATAAACTATCAAATTATTATTTAAAGTATTAACACATACACGTGTTATGTGAATATTAAAACGTAAAATGATAGAATGTATAAACTTAAAAATGTATAAATTTGTGAATTTTGAAAAAGACAGTAAGTTTAAGCTCTAGCAAACAATGGAGCATATTCGGTAGTTTTCCTATATGATCAAGGTCATTCTTGGTCCACCTAGCGGTCCCTGTCGTTGTATCGCATAACCTGCAACTTACATTCTACCAGCATTCCGATGGCGTATACATTCTACCAGCATGGAGTATGGTATGACCCGAAATTGTTGAGGCATTTCAGAGTTGTTGTAATTTTCACACCCCCTGTTGAGGCATTTCGGGGTTGTTGTAATTTCCACACCCTCTACATATTAATAATATTGTCCGCTTTAGGTTGTCCGGTTCACTGGAACCATCGAACCCATATATGAGTTGTCCAGTTCACATGATACAATAGGTCCGCATGACTTTGTTCCTCTCCAAGTGTAGCAAGTGGGTTTGGACCCAATTCACTACACAAGGAAAAATGTCTTGTTAATAGTGAGGGAGGGCCTAGCACTTATAAAGTGCTTGATAGTCTCACATCTTATCGATGTGGGACTCTTACTGGGGTTTCAAACTTGTGATCCATTTATTTAAATGGAATGTCACAAATCAACTCGAAGTGTAATTAACTAAAGAATGTCCAGCTATCCACTTTATTTGGAGACAATGGAAGGCTCCCATGGATGTCCATTTGTTGAATCATGTGTGCATTAAGTCATGGTTGGGTTTTATTATTTCATCTTTCCCAGCTGAGCATATTGAAATGTTTTTTGGCATTCTTTATAATATATGGGGTAGAAGGAACAAGTTAGTTCATGGGAAGAGGTGTTTCGCCCTTGCATCTATTGTGTCTAGTGCTACCAGGCTTATTGCTGAGTATAAGATTTTCAACCAAAGCTCAACCCCAGAGTTGAGGCGTGAGTCTCAGTCAAGGCAATGGCGTGGCCCTCAGGAGGGCCAGCTAAAGATCAATGTCAATGGAGCTTGGAAAGAGGGGAAGGAGTATGGCGGGATTGGTGCGGTGGCACGGGACTCTACTGGTTCAGTAAGATTTGCAGCTTTCAAAAGAGTGCCTGTGGCTGGTGGATCTTCCTTGGTGGAGGCTCTGGCTTTTCAGTTCGGGATCCATCTTGCTATCAATTGTCATCTCTCAAACTTTGTTATTGAAGGAGATTCCTTGGAGGTGGTTCAAGCCTTGAATAATTTAGCCAGCTTTCACTCCCCTATAGGTTTTATTATTGTAGATATTTGTTTTAAAATATCAGATGTACCTGGCCAGATTATGTTCACTCACATAGGGATGGAAATCAGCTTGCTGATGGCTTAGCTCTTATGGGAGTTTCCTCAAATGGTTCTACTGTCATTTTAGAGGAAATCCTATGCTCTTTAATATCTGTGTACTTAGCTGATTTGCTGATTTTCCATTAATGGAGTTTTATTTTAAAAAAAAAACCAATCACCAATGATAAATTGATAGTAATTGTTTTGCAAAGATAATCAAACGTACCGATCATGTGTCGCTGACAATACATAGCATGGGGTCCACTACCCAACGGATTCCTCATTCCTCTCTCCATGTTCTTCAGCTAGCCATTACGTACTTTTTACCGGCAGTGAAATACCAACGATGTCCACTCCCTTCACGCAATGAGCATGGCTCTGTTTAACCGCGGTCGCATCCTCCTTACCATGGTTAAGTTTCTAACCCGGTTCATATGTAGGAATGTAACTCCCGCCACCAGTCTGCAATTCTTCACTTGCTATTTGAAAATTTCAAAGCGAGCTCTCTCTCAACTCTTGTTCGCTCTCGTTTTCACATTCTCTCTCGCTTGCTGCATAGTTCTTAATTTCTCTCGAGACTTGAAATAATGGTGAGTCGAAACATCTCTTTGACTCGTTCGTTTCCGATTCTCTTCTCTTCGATCTTGTACTCAAAACGATTCTTTACTTGGGTAGTTCCTCATGCTAACTCAATCGGTTTTCTTAGGTTGTTGCACAGAAAGTGAAGGAAGCGGAGATCACTGAGCAGGACTCGCTTCTTTTGGTAGTTTTCTCTCGAATCTTCCAATCATATTTCTAATCGACAGTGTTCATGATTTTCTGATGGTTCTTTGTAGTCTTTGCTTCAACATTTTTTATTTTCTTAGACCAGAGGTTTCCTCATGCTTCAGTTAGTTCATGCGAGTGTTCTCTATACTTTTATTTGTTGGGTTCGTTTTTGGAGAGTTCTATCTAATTCGACCGGAGACAATTTTTTTAAAAATTCTCTATTAGATCTGAAGTCAGTAGCTCGCTGTATTCATTCTTCTGGATTGAGTTTGTTCTCTTTTGCAAATTCACTATCAGTTGTTTTGAATTTTCACTTAGAAGACGGTGTTATATAATTTGATGACTCTAACCGTAGATCTAATTTACTGCTTAAACAGCTAGATTCCTCGATATCTGTCTTCTCTCCTCTACATCATGAATGCTCTCTCCTGTTTTATAGTGGTTTAGTCAGTTTTTGGTCAGCTTGTTGAATCAAATAGTTTGTGGTTTTGGTGACGAAATTGGCAACGAGATTGAATGGTTCAAGAAGTTTTTGTTGCATTGCTGTAGTTCTTGTAGATACGGTTTGCTGATCATGTTTGTTAATGGAATTGCTTCGATTAGACAAGGAACCTGCTGCGTATTGCCATATTCAATATTACTTATATCAGAGGCCTGTTTCCAGAGAAGTATTTCAATGATAAACATGTTCCAGCTCTTGGTAAGTTTCTTTAATTTTCGAACAGAAGTTTATAATATCCATTGTATATCTTGAACAATTTGACATTATCAACAGAAATGAAGATCAAGAAGCTCATGCCGATGGATGCAGAATCTCGTAGACTCATTGATTGGATGGAGAAAGGCATGCTGATTTCATTGATAGAGATGATGTACTAGATTTGTTTTAGTGGTCTTTTTTTTTTGTACCATTTATTGTCGTTGTTTATTTTATGTAGGTGTCTACGATGCTATACAGAAGAGATACTTGAGAACATTGTTGTTCTGCGTTTGTGAGGAAATAGAAGGCCCAACTATTGAGGAATATGCATGTAAGCTTTCTGCTGAAACTTGATAGAACATCTATTGACTTGAAGAAGTAGCGATGAAGCTATTGTAGAAAAACATAAATTGACCGTGCATGGTGCCTAATTTTCTTGTGTGCTTACCAAACCAACATATTGCAGACTTTACTGATTGAGCTTGATATAATAGAAAAATAAAGTACTTTGTGAGCAGCGGTGAGTGTTTAATGAAAGAAGTTTTTTATCAGTTGTAGTAATGATTGTTCCTAAAATTGCTGCATAATTTTGTTTTGTGATTTTAGTTGCTTTTTTTTAAAAAATGTAGTCCGTTGATGGGTGATGCTGTGTCTTCTACCGCAGTTTCTTTCAGTTATTCAAATTTGGATAGCCAAGAGGTTTCAATGAACATCAATCGCACTGGAAACGATAAACAGGGAGGAACATTCAAGTGTAACTCCACTACAGAAATCACTCCTAGTCAGATGAGGTTGTTGAACTGAAGCTCTTATTAGCAAACTGATCATATTGTTATTCTTACAATGCCTTCTGAACTTTTGGTATTTCTTAATTTTATCATGATGTGACCCTTTCAGAAGTTCTGCCTGTAAAATGGTCCGAACACTAATTCAGTTAATGAGAACTCTGGATAAAATGCCTGAAGAGGTAACTAACAATATAGCAACTGAGATGTTGTAAGCTCTATATGATTTGAAAAATTTACAATTATTTGTTATGTTTTGTCAGCGGACCATATTGATGAAACTTCTCTACTATGACGATGTAACGGTATACTCCTTTAACTGCTTGTTCAACGTCAGTTCTATAAACTTGGTAATGGCTATTCTATGATGGTTGAACTAAGAAGTGAAGCATCTGTAAATGATATTGAAAGTGTGCACATAGGCCTGCACAAACGCCCGTTTATAGTTGTAACTTGCAAGCAAAGGTTGCAGGAGTTCATTACACAGTGTCCTATGCTATGCAATAAGCTGTACATAAATTTCTTTATTTTTTGTAGAATTACTTCCAGTCTGCATCTGTATTTTCTATTATAAAGAAAACTGTAGAACTATAGAAGCTTGGTCATATGATTATCTTGACTCTGACTTTGCAGCCTGTAGATTATGAGCCTCCATTTTTCAGAGGCTGCACAGAAAAAGAAGCTTATAATCCATGGACTAAAACTCCTTTGGAAATGGAAGTTGGGAATGTCAACAGTAAACATTTTGTATTAGCTCTGAAGGCAAGAAATCTAGTTCTCAGTAGTGTGACATAATTAGGTTCATGATTCGATTTTTCGATCAGCATTTGTTTAGTTTCATGACTCGTATTTTAGGTTTATATTTTTGTGGGAATGGTTGCAGGTAAAGAGTGTGCTTGATCCTTGTGAGGATGAAAATGACAATATTCAAGATGATGAAGTAAGCTTGGGAGCTGATTCTCTACAACAGGATGAGCCATTTGATTCTGACACAGAGGTTAAATGGCAATATTACTTTTATTTTAGCTTTGCTGATGATAATTACTACTGTTCAGTTGAGAATAAAAATGTTCAAATTAGCTTTTAATTTCAGGATAACCAATCACAAGAAAATCAATATATTGTTGCACCAATAGGTAATCACGAGAACTCTTTTCCTGGCCAGTTTTCTCCTCACTCCTTGATTGTATCATTGTAAAGTAACTTAGTTATACTTCACAGATAAACAACAAATGGAGGAAGATAAAGGGATGGATGCTGAAGGTAAAATCTTTAAGCTCCAAGAAAGCATGTATATATTACCTTTTAAAAATGAGAAACATTGTTGGATTGGATGGTAGATGTATGTGTTTATTTCACGTATATAGAAAATGTAAATTTTCTATTCCTTTTCTCCTTTCTTGAGTAAAATAATGGTGTAAGTTTCACTGAGTTATTGGTTAGTAAAATAGTTTTGTAATCAGAATGATGACAAGTCATATATTATGCAGATGATACACAGGATCCAGAGGAAGATGAACAACAATTTGCCCGAGTGAAGGACTGGATCAGCTGTATCCATCTTAATAGTGTTGAACTTACTGATATTCTTTCGAACTTCCCAGATATCTCAGTGGTAAAAGGCTTCTCCTTTTTTATTTCAATTTTTTTTGAATATGAACATATTCAATTGGCAATCTAAATCATTTTAGGATCTGAAAGTCTATTTACTTGTTGCAAATTGTATTTAAGTAATTATTGGTCACATTGATCATAATGCAGGTTTTGATAGAAGGTAAATGGAAGCTTTAAGCCATGCTAGCATCTATGCACAGCAGGTTCTGCTACATTTTCGACTTTTGTACCAATTTTTTTCCCTTCATTTTGATCCTCTTGCGATTTCAGAAATAGTGGAGAAGCTTGTAAAGAAAGGTGCTTTATCAAAAATTGGAAATGACAATTACACCATAACCAAGCATTATGAATTCACTGGTGCGAAAGAAGAAATAGATGCCTCAGCAGTCCCAAACCGTAACAAAGCTTCCCCTACTGTTGACAGAATGTACACGAGGGTAAGTATACTGAACAATTTTTTTTTGTCTTAAAAAAAGAACAACTAGTTTGTTGTTACCTTATTGAAGCAATTCTCATAATCAATGCAAATTGCCATGCCTTTCGTGTTTCTTTTTCTCTCAGGAAGTTGAGTGTTATTTTCTTCTTTTCTCATCTCTCTTGTGTGGTCGAAACTCGAACTCTAAATATTACACCCACATAATGTCTCAGTTTTCTTGTAAAAGCTTCTTGAAATGTTCTGAATCACAAACTATGAAACAATAAGTTGTATATCGTTGTACTTTTGGACAATTAGATAGTTATTCATAACATTCAAAAATAAATGTATGTCACTTGATTTTAAAACTACAGAACATTAGATAACAGTTCTGTAGAGATTAAGCCTCACATGGCATTTCCTGATTGCAATGTTTTACACCCCTCCAGGCTTTATATCACGCCCTTCCAATGAAATATGTTTCTGTGGCAAAGCTTCAGCGTAAGCTAGGAGGGGAAGCTAATCATACAATGGTGCGCAAGCTGATTGACAAAATGACACAAGATGGATATGTTGAACCCAAGGGCAACCGGAGGCTTGGTGTGCAACTAAATTACTTTCATTACCATTTCTCATATCGCTGAAGAATCAGACTCTAGCTAATTTTAAGTTTGAATTGTCCTTTGCTCATACAGGCAAGCGTGTGATTCATTCCACTCAAACTGAGAAAAAGCTGAATGAAGTCAAGGAAGCCTTGGACAGCAACCTTATGGTGATAACCATGAAATTTTATATATGACCACAAACTGGAGATTTGGGTATATGGTTTATGTAGTTCTTAACTCTTTGAATAGGATGTGGATACCAATGAACCCAGTAACAAGTCCAATAATCCTGAATTCTACATTAAGGGTACCTAATCAGTTTTCTAGTAATTGGTTTCCCTATATTGTTCTGTTTCTACGTACTAACTCTTGCGGCAAGAAAATGCTTATTTTTTACTGCCAGGTGAGAACCAAAGGGATACCTCCACATGTGGTGCCCTACGCTCCATTGGCTCTGATCTCACTCGCATGAAAGTCAGGTCCGACAAAAACCAAAACGGTTCGATCAGGAGTGAACAGACTATTTCAAAGGCAAGGGAGCTCGGCAACACTCCAACTAGCAGAGCAGAGGTTAGTTCGGAGTATAAATTTTCTCCAATGCTTAATAAGTAACCATTAGGACTCATTGGAATGCTGCACAACTAAATGACAATTTTGACACCGGAACCCAGCCTGTAGCTTCAAGAGAAAGTTTCATCCCTGGAAATGAGAACAGCAGAGCTAATGGAAACAAAAGGTTCTTCGACGAGACAGACACAGTGACCTGTAGCAGGCCATCACAAGACAAGCGATCTAGAAAGACGAGCACGGTATGCTCCAATGACATATCAAGGGCTGTGACCCGTGAGGTTGTTGAACTGAACAAGTTTTTTTACTTACTCTTCATGTAACCGGTTATTTAACCCTTGGCAGGTTAAGGAGCCTATCCTTCAGTTCTTGAAGCGCCAGAAATCCCAAGCTGTCTGACCTCAACCAGTTGATTTTCTTCTTTCGTTATAGTCACATAAGCATAAACTTCAAGTACTTGCTTGCTATATACTTTGGTCCATGGGGATGAAAGGTATAACACTAATTTCATTGTTTCTTTCATCGTGTTGGTGTGTTGTGTTTTTCTTAAAGAACAAGAAGTTTGATTGATATTGAACCGAAATGAGTTCTCCTGCTTTGGCTCTTCTGGTTCTGGGAAAAATATAAAGAGCGCATTTTTGGCTCAATGACTTGTTCCCTTAATAAATTGTCGGGAAGCTCGTAATTGAAAATGCGCTTAGCTTTCGAGTCTGGATAATCTAAATGGGTTCATCAGTTGGTCTCGTGGCACAAAATTTTTCATCCAAGAAAGTGTGCATACGAAGTCAAGTTATCGTCTGTTCCGCGGTGGTTCAGGTCATTTTATTGGACAATTTAATTTAATTTAATTTATAGAGCCCAATAGTTTAGCGCTTTTAGTTTATATATAGTTTTTCTTTTCATCAACCCCCGCAACAAAAATCGTACATTCGTACCACTTCCGATGTATGTACATCAGCTAGAGAGTAGCCTCACAATCCTGTGCTTTTATTCAATTCTGAAAGCATCGAAGACGAGATGGCCCAGTAATTACTTTTCGCATCTTCCTAGCAAAGGCAACGCCCGACATCTATCTTATTCTTCCAACTTGTGTGAAGGATTTGTGTGAGTAAATTGTAAAATTACTAAAAATAGATTGAACGATGGTCATCCGCATGAGAAATGCTACTATGGGTGTGGAGTCGGTAAAAAAATCTGATTCGTGCACTATTCGCAGGATATCCGAGCCGTTTAAAATCTCAAAACCGATCTTATACGGTTTGGAAACGGTTTTGGTTTTTATTTTCAAATCCGTCACGGTTTTGGGTCGGTTTTAGTATTTGATGCCGGTTTTGGTTTTTATTTTCAAATCCGTCACGGTTTTGGGTTGGTTTTAGTATTTGATGTCGGGTTTGGTTTTTATTTTCAAATCCGTCACGGTTTTGGGTCGGTTTTAGTATTTGATGCCGGATTTAGGATACCCGAACCGATTAATAAATGGTTAGGGTATCCGAACCGAAACCGTACCCATAATCATAATCAACCCGGACCGACCCAACCCTTAATTTCAAGTAAATTCTTAAAAATATAGTATATATGTTAGAGAAAGGATTCGAACCTTACACATGTATACAAAATTAAATCACTTAACCACTAATCCAATTGTTTGATTTTTTGTTATAAACTTTCATAGTTTATAAATATATATTGAGTGTTTGGAAACATTATACAATCAATTATGAAAGAAATTGAAAAAGTTGAACAGTAAATGGGTACCCGGTGATAAACGGTTATAGAAAGGTTTCGGTTTTGGAAATCTAAATGATTTTTTAAATGATTTTGGAACGGTTTTGGTATAGGGTACATTAAACGGAAACGGTTTTGATATTTCTTAAATAGAAGGGTACTCAACCCGTTGCCATCCCTAGGTTCTAGGTGTGAGATGATAATTCATGTCAACAGCCTCCACGTGTCCCTCACAGCGCCTTTGCCAATCGTCGATACGAACCTAGAAAGCTAGAACCCGTGAAGGCCCCACAAAAAGAAGAAGATTTTGGATGCGTATCCAATCGGGGGACCCACTTGAAGTCTAATCTGATCCCATGTTTGCCGTCCGATAAAACCAACGACTTGGATTGACTGACCGTCATTCCTTTCCCATATATTTTTTTTATAAAGCGCCGTACCTTCCGGTTAAGGCCGACGATTAATCAAATTGCATACAAAGAAGCTGAGAAAAGGAAAGAAATCGACAACTTCATGACCACTGCTGCAACGAGCAAGGTTTGTTGATCCTTTTTTTTCTTGTTTTTGTGGTAATTTGCTTTTATAATCGTAGAGCTTTGCTTTGCTATTCACTTCACTGTGAAATCGATCTGAGGCAGGGGATGCGATTTTCTCTTGGTTGATTTTTGCAGATGGAGACTGAGAACAAGAGTCGAGAGCTGAAGCAGTTAGGGTTTGCGAGGATCGCTGCGATTAACACGCTGGCATGCTTGGCGAAAATCTACGAGTACGCGAAGCAAAACTCGGGTCCGTTGAGATCCACTGTCGGGACTGTGGAGGGTGCTGTCACCACCGTTGTGCGTCCCGTCTACGTGAACTTAAAGGGCGTCCCTGAGAATCTCCTTTATTTTGTTGATAGAAAGGTAGAAGGCTGTAAAATTCTTATTTAGATCGCATAATCTTTCATGATTTATGCCATGATTGTGATGCAGGTCTGATTGTTTCCCTGTTTTGGCTTCCAATTTCCTTTGATTTTGTATTAATAATGTTGACATCTTCAATTGCGTCTGATGCTTTTGGTTGGGGTTTTCTCTACTTGAAATCAGAGGAATCTTGATCGTGTTTGCGGTTTCATCGAATCTTCTGTGCCTTCTTTTGTTCAATTTCCTTTTGCTGTCTTGAATAATTTAATTAACGTTATCAGGTTCCTAATAGCCCTGTTGGCCGAAAAGAGTTTAAATTGGGCAAAGAAAAGACTGTCAACCATGAACGTATGATGTGAATAAGATATTCAGATCCTCTATTTGATTATAGATCCTCACCGGGTTACTTATCTTGTATGGTTACATATTTCAACCATTATGTAGTTCAAGAGTACTTGTCATATCATGCTCAGTCATTTAGTTGGACTATGAAGCTGGGTTTTGTGACTGGCTGACTACTAATTTATATATTTAACTGTATCTCCAGCCTGATTATTTAATGTTTTATTTTCATTTACACCAACATAGGATAAGTAAAAAATTTGAGTTGCGCGGAACCTGTATGAGAAAACATTTATGGTTGGAGTTTTAAGCAAGATAAATTGTGATTGTTTCAGGTGGATGATGCTACTCTTAAGCTTTATGAGCATGCCCCAACTCTTGTCAAGCGAGTTGCCAGCCAAGCCCATAGCTTTGTGCAGAAGGCATCAGAGAAGGCACAGAAACTTGTTAGTGAAGCTCGGACAGGGGGGGCTCGTGCTGCATTCAATTATACTGCAACAGAGTCCAAGCAGCTCATCTTGGTTCAATCTGTGAAGACGTGGGTTAAACTAAACAACTATCCCCAGGTTCACTCTGTGACAAAAATGGTTGTGCCCACTGCAGCCCACTTATTGGAGAAGTACAATAATGTAGTGAAGGCCATGGCTCAGAAAGGTTATCCGATCTTTGGTTATATCCCATTGATTCCTGTT
Organism: Euonymus europaeus; assembly: GCA_963580455.1. Taxonomy (NCBI): domain Eukaryota; kingdom Viridiplantae; phylum Streptophyta; class Magnoliopsida; order Celastrales; family Celastraceae; genus Euonymus; species Euonymus europaeus. The sequence goes on from OY756964.1 coordinate 5,517,186, forward strand.
GATGAGATAGGGGAAGCATTCAAACAAGCTGATTATCAGGGAATATAGAAGATGCACCTCGTATTCCTTCATATGAATCAGAATGAAAGGGGCTGTTACATGAGTCTGAGTGAGTCTTAGTGGGTTCTTATAGTGTCCTGCCCTCGTTGTTGTCTTGATTTGATCTGGCTTTGGTAGTAACTTGTATTGTGGCATCGTTCGACTGCTTGATAAATATTAAGTGCTGTTACGAGAGTTGTAGTTCAGTTGTTTGTTAAAGTTCTCACTGACAGCTTGTATCAGTCCCTTTGTTTAACCTAGGTTTGTTTCTGGCTGCAACACCCTAAATGGGTTTGTTGGTGTTTTAGCAGTGTCGATAATCAACCTTGTAAATACGTTTGCGACGCTAAATACTTCCGGGTATGTAAATGACCAAAATTGACTGGTATATTTTAGGGTTGAACGTGGATTTTTTTTTTCAAAATATCATTTTTAAAAAATTAATTTGAGAAATAACAGTTGATATTTTTTTTTTTTTTGCACAAGTAGCAATACGCCATTGCTAATAGCGTGATTAGCTTTGTGCTTTTTGAAATCACGCTATTGACAATAACGTGATCGAAGTTTACAATAAATACATTAATCACGCTGTTACGAACAAATAAATCCGAGTTAGGGTTCAGACAACTAAATCGGACAAAATATTTGTGTTTGGATCCTAAATTGGTTTTAAGTAGGAAAAATTTCTTGTGTTTGAATCCAAATTTTGAATTTCAGATATAAAACTAATGTCTAAACTTGATTTAATTCGGATTGGACAAATTGATCATCTGATTTAGATGATTGTTGACGCTTCAACGATCAAATTAGTTTCTAGAAGAGAGAATTAGGGGTCGAGCCAAGAATTCAGATGAGGGGGGATGGAGAGGGTGCCAAGGGTTGATGGAGGTTGACCGAATTTTTTTAAGGACTATTTACTAAAAAAATTACCTAAATTTTCATTGATTATAATAATTTAACTATGTAGAAAAAGGAAATATGTAGACTGTATTTAGTTGGTTGTTATTTTTTATACATAAACTATGTATACAAATTTCGAAAAAAAAAATAGAGGTCGTTTGTCATATATAAATATATTATATATAGACTATAAATATTTTAGCTTGTGATTTTTTTTTATACATAAACTATATATAAAAAAAAACACGGGGGCCTAGTCCCCTAATCGTCATGTGGCGCCGGAGAGAATAGAACTTTCAACAAAAAATTCGAACTCGACCTTTTTACTAAGACTCACCTCGCTATTTATAGCGTTTAGGATAGGATGTGAATCCCTTGAAATCAAGGATCCTAATTCCTCTATTTTAGGAGCCTTGATCGCCTTCCTATTTTAGAGGATGATCAAGGCCGACCCCCATGATTTGTCACGGGATAAGGATCTTACTTGAGTTTGACAATGTCTAGCGTTCCATGTGTGTGACTGTTAGCCATTCATTTGTCCAAGTTGATTTGACTCTCCATACATTTTGTTGTGAAGTTATAGATCACTTTTGACTATCATGCATAGTGTGAGTACCATTTCACTTTGTAGGGAACAAATTGTGATAGGGTATCATTATATCATATCAGGTTGCTTTGGACACCAAAATAATTATGACCTTCCTTGTATATTTATATATATAATATTTTATCTTTTGTTTTTGAGTAGATTCTCACTTTTTTTTAGAATAAACCATTTCATTATATCAAACGTTTCAGTAAGAACAAATGACATAACTGCCAGAAGACACTCCTCTCTAAGAAACATATCCTCAACTGAGGTCTTGGTCTTAGCCATAACAGCAAGGTCATGTGTAGATTCTCACTTTTTGAATATTCTACTGTTAAGAGAGATTGATTCATCTCATCTTTTGTTCAAATCTGTATTTTTAGTGAGTTAATACTACTTCTAGTCACCGAAAGATAACTCATGTTTCATTTTCGTCACCCAAAACATTAAACGTTTCAACTTAATCACTTAATTTTTCATTATATTCTATTTTTCAGTCTGTCCATTTTTTAGTCTATATGTTCAAAGAGATTGATCCATGCTCGGATTCTTTGCACCAGAGACCTCGATGTAGACTATATTCATATAATTTAACCCTAATATGTTTCAATATAATATATATTTTTATACCAACAGGTGGTAGCCTGGTTGTTCTTCCTACAGTGTAAGGAGTAGGAGTTCTTGTGTTCGAGTTTCCCCTTCTATCAATTTGAGTGAGATCTATCACCAGTATGGTGAGAGTTGTAAAAGGGAGAGGGCTACCTCCCTTTGTGTAGGCCATTAGCCCTCCGTGTTTGTGTTGGGTATTCCCCTCCTTCCTTAGTATCGAAAAAATAATATATACTTTTATTATTGCCTAGTTGATTATATTAATTAAGGCCTTTGAAGGTGGGCCTTGAACTAATTTAAAGTAATTAATTCCATAAGGTGTATAATCTTTACCATTTTTTTGTTATGATTATGGGAGAACCACGTGATTGCGTTCATTAATATCTCTAATTAACAAATCAACAAAGAGTCGAATTTCTTAAAAATATTGCAAAAATTAATTATAACATCTCTATAGGGTTGTACCATGATTATATTCGCTTTTCCTTTCCTTTCCTTTCGTTTTTTTTTTGCATAAATTATATTGATTACATACATAGACTTTACATAAATTTATAGGAGGTGCGATAAAGGCCTCTAAATTTTACTAGCGTTATTTACTGAAAAAAGTTACTGATAAGAAAATATCTAAATAGTCATTAAATTATACATCACAATTAAAACATAAAAATTTCCAGACAACAAAAAAATCGGACATTTAAGTTGTGCTATATGATTTTTACTATCACATATCATCATGTTTGAGTGTGTATAAATCAGTAATTCTAATTTATATATTAACCATGCATATTATATAGTTATTAGAAAAACATAAGTATTTTTGGTAATATATACATTATAGATATGATGTATAAAGAAATATTTTCAAAAATTGAAATGATTAGCGATGAGAAATACATGTATTTTTAGAAAGATTTATAATTTTTACCACATAATAAATATTATTATATGTAGTAAATTATTCTTTTTTCCAAAAATTTAGGACGGACTTGAGCCTAATGTGGCTCCACCACTGCAAAAGATTGTTGCATGAAAAGTAAATTCACTTTATTTTTGATAATCGAGAAAAACATCATACAAAATGAAATAAATTAAGATGAAATGCAATGTGATCACAGCAATATTGTAATTATATTTTGTCATCCTTGCCGAGAGAGTGAATCACCATGTGCAAATAATGAATATTTGTTGAATATCATCACAGCAAATTAAAATCAATTCTCATGGACAACCCACACTCGTGTGTGTATATATATATATATATATATAGTCTTGATCACATAAAATTAAAGTCGATTAATAATGGCCGAGGGGGTCAAACGTCAATGCTTTAAAGTTTTATTACATTACACAGTAATAAAAAAACATTATAATCACATGTCTTAAACCATTTAATATTAATTTTCATGCCACCGCAAATAGGCTTTTCCTAAGAATATATAATCAATTAACACCGTAGAGGCTACTGAATTACTTAAGCAGTAGTCTACCTGTCGCGAACTATCGGAGCGAGGCAGAGCTAGTTTTCTTTTATCTTCGCAAATGGAGAATAATAAGAGCAAGAAGCAACAAGAACTCAAACATCTGGAGTTTGTGAGGTCAGCTTCATTACTGTTTCTGGCACTGATGTCCAAGCTTTACGAGTTCATGAAGCAGCATTCGGGGCCGTTGCGGTCCATAGTTACAACTGTGGAGAGGACTATCAGTCCTGCTTATGATGTGTTCATAGCCATCTCCAATTATGGTCTTCTGTTTACTGATACCAAGGTAATTTAATCTTTGTTGTTAAGTCCAGAGCGGACAATACTTTTTGAGTTGGATTTATGCTGTACTCTTACGAGTATCCGATTTATGACAGACCGAGATTTCTAATGTAAAATCTGATCGTTGGTTTACTTGATTTTGGTCAGCTAATTAATCTAAGAACGAAATTGTTGTAGGTGGAAGAGGCTGTTCAGATTCTTGAGAAGTATGCGCCATCTTTCGTGAAGAAAATAGCAAGTTTTATCATTTGGTATATCAAAACTGTGATGGAACTCTTTGAAGAAGCTCGGAAAGGGGGGTTAAGTGCTGTCATGCTTTATGTGACACTACATGTTACATTATTCATTATGTCTATGTGTGTGAAGTCATTGGGTAAACTAGGCTACTTGCCTCAAATTCCATCCCTGGCAGAGTTCGCCGATCAGTTGTCGAAGCTGTCTCCGCTTCCAATGGCCGGTCAATTGGTCGGGAATGTCACTTGTGCAGTTGGAGATGTTGCCAAGAAGGGATTTGAATTGGCAGAGGATGTGACCGATGCGGTCGGAGATGTTGCTAAGAAAGGATTAGAGTTCGCGGACGATGTCACAGATGCAGTAGGGGATATTGCGAAGAAAGGATTGGGGTTTGGTCAATCGGCAGCGGAGAACGTGACCGGAACTGTTGATGACATTGCCAAGACAGGGTTGGGTTTGGGACAGTCTGCAGCAGAGAATGTGACTGATGCAGTGGAGGAAATTGCCAAAAAAAGTTTGAATTTTTTTTCTTTTCCTTTCTCCAGACAAGAAAAACAAACCATTCAAGTAGGCAGTGAAGCAAGAATAAGAGGAGAAAAATAGAGGACCCTCGTACTCTTTAGTCCTCGCCTTCAAATAAAGTTGTTTTCTGGTATCTTTTTACCATGGTTTTTTTGCCAGTAAATCATAGTTTTTTTTACCTTATTAGATGTAATAGCAGTTTGCAGATCCTCAATATCTTTATTAAGTCCACCTGAAAGCGTTTCAAACAACCTTATTAGGAGGAAAAAAACCCAGCATCAATTGGTTCCTGAATCATGAAACCTTATTGTTAGGCTTTGATATGTTTAGGGGATGCGGATAGGATTTGAGGTGGATCCACCCGTAGGCTTTGATGCAATAAAAGCTTCAATTTTCTGCGACAGCTCCTCCTCCACCGAACCAGGAACAGAAGCTGCATGGTAGCAATAAAAGGTCAAGAGATATGAATAAAAGATGCTCGTTGCTTTAGTAACAATATATGGCGGCCATGATCATCATAAACATGAAGGCACTAAGTTCTCATGAATGGAAATAGCTTGTAGTACTCGGAAAATAGTTTAATCGTGCTAAATTACAGAAACTAAAACTCGAGATAAGGGTGACAAAAAAAATCGTTTCAGGCAAAATGTGATTAGAGTTTCAAGATCTCAAGCAGGTGAAAACTGAATCAGTTAAGAATATTGATAATAAAATTTGCAACTGTAAGTCAACTGGATGTTAAAGATCAAGCCCTAAACAGTAAGTACCAACTCAAAACTCGATGTGATTCTACGTTACATTATTCTATCAGCACCGTTTTATATCCCATGAGGTTATATCTCATGGGATCCCATAATTTATTCCATTGTATAATACAATGGAATAACATATTTTATTACAGTGGAATGCGTACTATTACAATGGAATACGTTATTTTACTGTGCTAGAATTTGTTATTCCATTGTGATAATACAATGGAATAACGTATGAGGTATTTTATTGTAATAATACAATGGAATAACAGATTCTAGTACAGTAGAATACGTATCATTACAATGGAATACGTTATTCCATTGTAATAAAATCTGTTATTCCATTGTAATAATATAATGAAATAAAATATGGGATCTCATGGGATATAACACTATGGGATATATATCATTTTCCTTATTCTATCTGAAGCATTACACTGTTTGGTGCTTCACATGATCCAAGGATCTCAAATGCCAGTGAAAGTGAAAGACGACCCACCTCCGGCTAGCGGTGAAATCTCATCCACAAGCATGTCCAAGGTGAGATCATGGATCCCTCTCTCATTTAAGAGCGCCCTTGTAAAAAGAGAGCAAATAAAGTTACTTCAACGTGATGGGAAGATACAATGCGAAGATAACAAGACCCAGTAATTGCATTTGATGCTAACAATCTGACTAAAAACCAGAATAAATCCAAGAATTCTGCATTTCACACCTAGCGAATTTTCACTTTTAAGTACGCATAGATCGAATCTGATTCATGACTACCAAAATGCTAGTTAACAGCAATGCACAGATTATGAAGCTACTGTATAATCCTTATTAAAGTAAATGCGGGAAAATCTCAATACTTACACCTACATTACCATACTCATTCCACTACTTGATCATTATTACCTTTAATAGAGTAGCAGAGCTCTATTATATATTTTAGGAGCAGGGTGGAAAGGGCATGTCCTCTCAAATTTTCTAAATTTTATACTTAAGGAGAAAGAAATCTTCCTGTCCCAAAATAACATTAAACAATGTAAAGTATCTCTCCTGTGGAACCTATCCCTTCCTTCCCCTTGAACTGATCCCCAAGCTTCATATTATATTTGCGCATTGGCTTTGTTATTGCTTGCTTTCTATAGTTGTAGTACACTTCAACCGTTAGTTACTTCTAGCTTCATTACATGTACCCCGGCTAAGAGAATGTTGACTGGACATGTGGAAACACAAGAAAAGACAATATCAGGAATCGAGGTCATTCAATCCAAGCTGGCAAAGGATCCAGATAAGATGAAAGAATATATTTAAGGTGGCATGAGCATGTGTAACGAAAATACACGAATATGGGGTTGCATACGGAGAGTATGAGCTGCGATGAAGACAAAAGGGAGGTCGAAAAAGACACGGATGGAAGTAATAAAAAATGGCATGGACGATGTAAGATTAATGGATAGTCACAAAGGGAGTTTTATTTTATTATGAATCCATATATATCGATTGCCCCAAATAAATTTCATTGATGGTTAAATGATGATGATAATGATGTTTTACCACCCTAGGACAAAATCTCTAAACTGTCAGAATTTCAATGTGAGAATTGAACTCACTAACCTTAAACAGACATATTTGTCTTCATCACATTTGTTTTTAAGATATATACAACAAGAAATCTTACACGTGCACATGAATCAACGTATAACTCACATGGACAGACATATAATCGCAAATCCATAAGAAAATCATATCAATGAAACTTTTTAGCGATCGTCACTCAAAAGGAATTGAGTTGTTTTCTCTGTTAAAAGGCATATCATCTATGTTTCCATTTGCCAGTCTTACGGTTTACGAGCTTAGACTGAATGTCATTGGCATAAATGAGACATCCTTATATCCTAATCCTCCTGAGTTAGCTATTAATCTATGGAAATTCTCCTCAAACCATCATATATTCTCTCTGTTTTTACTATGATAGGTAAGCATAGAAAATCTCATCAATCTAACATGCCGTGACTCAAGTCAAATTTCAGAATAAGAATAATCCTTCCATCACCCATCATTTCAATTTCATACCTTGCATTATGCTAATACAACTCAAATTTTACTCTTTTGTATCAAGTGAGGCAAAGCATGTTTCACTTTCATCATTAACTATAATCTATACAAGTATCCCATCATATATCAACCGCAGGATCGAGTTTGAAGTTTGAACTATTTTCAGAGTAGCCATCAAAATAACTCTATTAAAACATTATTGGCGAGGAAAAAAGAATGTACTACACAGTTAGTTCGCCAATCATCAATACTTAAAAGGGATTTTTTTTAAAAAAAAGAAAGGAAACACATAGCTCAAAGTATAGCGCTTCTGATCCTTCAATTCTAAGGAAAATGGAGTTAATTGGGAGATGAAACTGAAAGAAAAAAACAATCAAGCAATTATATTTTGAAGATTTTGAAGCCACAAGTCCGCAAACCATTGTATCTTCACAATTATATGCGGTAGCGACATCCCATTATGAACTAGATGGAAAAAAATCATAGTAAACGAGTAATTCTACTGGTAAAGAAAATACCTGCAACGATCCATCATGCTACCTATCCATTCAGTTCCCTCAATCCTTTCCCTCAACATCTCCTTCAATAGCTCCCTCTTCTCAGCCTCACTAACCTGCTTGCACCAATCAAAATACGAATTACGCCTGAAGTCCAAAAATGATCAGTTGAAAAACAACAATCGACTTTTTCTACGTAGCAGACAGAAGAAGAAGAAGAAGAAGAAGAAGAAGAACCGTAGTCTTATGCTTGTGCCCTTTATTCTTTTTCTGTGAGCAAGGCTTGCGCTGTTTTTTCATTTTCTGCGACAGAGGCTTGCGCTTCTGTTCTTGATATTTGCTATCTTTCTCTGCAGCTGAGGATCCAGCACCCATCTTCATCGCTCTCCTTCAAAAAATCAAAGAAGAACAAGAATCAGAAACAGAAAACAGAAAAACATAAAATTGAGCTGCATTGCTGAAATGGAAGTTGTCAGATGCCAAGAGCTTAGCTTACGTTTGCACCATTTTTTCCTGGCAAAATTAGGGCTGGAAACCTTCAGTCCTCTGAGTGTAGAAGACAATGCAAGAGCAAGGCGTGTGTTGCGCTGTCGTTCGCCCAATTTATAGTTGCCTGGTTTTGTAGTTTGTACATTTGTAATGCAATAGAAGTTTTCGGACTTCCCGGGGTTCGAGTTACCGGTTAATGCTACAGCAGAATGATGAAAGTACCCTTTAGCCCTTCTTTTTTTTTTTTTTTTTTTTAAATTTGGTAATGTGAGAACTTTATTTGACTTTTTCTAACACGGGGAGTATGTGTGAAGAAATCAATGTTTTTTTTATTTTTTTATACAAATGAGGGGAATACTCAATATAAATACAGAGGCAAGGTTTCCAGCCCTAATTTTGCCAGGAAAAAATGGTGCAAACGTAAGCTAAGCTCCTGGCATCTGACAACTTCCATTTCAGCAATGCAGCTCAATTTTATGTTTTTCTGTTTTCTGTTTCTGATTCTTGTTCTTCTTTGATTTTTTGAAGGAGAGCGATGAAGATGGGTGCTGGATCCTCAGCTGCAGAGAGAGAGCAAATATCAAGAACAGAAGCGCAAGCCTCTGTCGCAGAAAATGAAAAAACAGCGCAAGCCTTGCTCACAGAAAAAGAATAAAGGGCACAAACATAATGATTCGATAAGTTACACAAAGGGAGATAGCCCTCTCTTTTTATAATAGGATAAAACTCAATTGAATAAGTAGAAAGGGAGACCTGAACACAATATCTCTCATTTTTTACACAGTAGAAAGATCAATCAGGCTACCACCTATCGGTAGAAACCAATATTTTTTATTTATTTATTAAAAAGGTTGAAGTATATGAAATGTTTTATGTTTTGAATCCAACGGCGTAAAATTATCATATATTTTTTATGCTAATTTTTTTAAATTTTGAATTAAAAAATATATTATTAGATTCGTAAAATCGATCAGAATATAAATATAATTTTTCCAAATTTTAAAATATTTCTTATGTATCAAGTAATTTAGACTTACGAATATCTACTTATCTCATCCTCTCCCCCAAGTGAATTCGTGTGTAACTCATTGTTTCAGCCACATATGTTACCCACAAAATTAAAATAGCCTGCATATATACTGAATGAGAGTACCTACAGTGGAGAGATATTACCATTGGATCAGTGATAGTGTGGATCCACAATTTTCTTTTTTAGAAAAAAAAAAATTAGACGACTGCCATCAATTGCAAGTACAACTGTCTGCAGTATCCACTGCAGACACCCTTAACTGCATATATACACACAGGCTAAGAAGCACAGATACGGATACGTGATACATATACGACACGATACGGATATGGGGATACGTCATTTTTCAAAAAAATAGGATACGGATACGTTTTAATTTTTTTAAAATATATTTTTATATAACAAATTCAGAACCATAGATTAAATTTTAAAAAAGAAGAAGAAGTGAAAAATTATACACTGGAAATCCAAATCGCGATGGGGCGATTTGCGCGATATCGAACAGAGCCTGGTGGAGGTTGGCTTGAGGTCGAGAAGGGAGATTCGAGATCGCGACAGCCTACTGGAGGTCGTGACAGCTTGGTGGAGCTCGCGACAGAGTGGTGGAGCTCGCGCGACAGATGTGGGTCGCGCAAAATAAGCCTGATTTAGATTTGTGTTATTGACGAATACGTATCTGGTATGTATTTCATCTGTATCCCAAACGTATCCTCTATTTAAAAAAATAATTAAAATTTTGTATTTTAAAAAAACGTCTTCCAGACGTATTTTGCACGTATCCGTACGTATCTGTATCCGATACGTAACGGATACTGATACTTCATCATACTAGACGTATCAGTGCTTTCTATCACACAGGTGTCCGTATAGAAGCCCCGCCCTATACATATACATATATGTGTGTATGTATCTATATACACTCATGGTCATAAAGCGGTATGTATGGTCATATCGACATACATAGTATGTACCTTTTGGTCAAGATTGTCAAAAATCAAGATTTTACATAAGATCAATATAAAGCAGACAAGATCGAATCCTAAAATCATCTGATTTTATAAATATATTTTTATTCAAATAATTAACATATAATATGTTGTAGGTAATTCCGTAATATAGCGATTACTATTTAGTATTTAGGCCACCCACATCATATACTAGACATGGGTGGCAAATGCTAATTTTACAGTCAATTTTTTTGTCTTTTAGTGAAAGTGATGGTCACAGCAGTTACTGGTTAACAAACTGGATTGTATTGTTGAGCTACAGTAGGGCGCAAGGTCGAGCGTACCACTGTTCGTACTCGATTATTTTTCTCCCATTAAAATATACACGTTTGTCATATAGTGCCATTACATATAATTTAATGTGGTATATTATATGCTGAATAAAGGCATGTACTTGTAGTTGAAAGCCCAAGTGACTTTGAGCCCAATAACCTAAATCAAAGCCCAATCATCTACACTTGTCTGAGCCCAAGTGCATACATAGACTTAAGGGTTTATTACCATTTAGTCACCTAGAGTGACATCATTTACCAATAAATCACGTGGTAAGTTTTTTTACCAAAAAGTCATACATTTCATGTTTTTCAAGGCAGATGGTAATAAGTTTTTTTCCAAAATGACAGCAATGCCCTTATTTGTGGGTTTTGAAAATGTGTAGCTTTCTCTCTCTTCTTCTTGGCTGATCTCTGGTAGTGTGTCTTTTCCAAAATGGCTTTCTCTCTCTTCTTCTTGGGTTTCTTTCTCTTCTTATTCGGCTGGTCTATGGTGTGGAGTTCTTCTTGGGTTTCTTTCTCTTCTTAGTCGGGTGGTCTATGGGTGTGGTGTCTCCATTTCGTCCGTCTGTGTGAGATTCGGCTTTCTCTATCTTCTTATTCCTTCTTTGTGGCGTCACTTTCACCCACGCTGGTTTGAAAGCTTTTTTTCTTGCAAATAATTCGTTACTGATACTGCAAGCATTATAAAGTTTGGGTCTTTTAAGTGATTCATACTATATGTTTCTGATACTATGAAATTCTCATACTACTCTACAAATGAGTTTTCTCAGTCTGGTACTATGAAATTCTGATACTGTTGATACTGTAAGTGATTCATACTCTATGTTTCTGATACTATGAAATTCTCATACTACTCTACAAATGGGTTTTCTCAGTTTGGTACTATGAAATTCTGATACTACTACACAAATGGGTTTTATTCTGATACTATTAAATTCTCATACTACTCTATAAATGGGTTTTTATCATTCTGATACTATGAAATTCGGATACTACTGTACGAAATGTACTATGTTGATGCTGTCATTCTGCTGATGATAATGTTGATACTGTCATTGTTGTTCCCATTGTTAATGTTGATACTGTCGGTGTTGATACTATCAGTGTTGATACTCGTGATGTTCTGATACTATAAGTGTTGATGCTCGTGATGTTATGATACTCTAAGTGTTGATACTTGTGATGTTATGATACTGTAAGTGTTGATACTCGTGATGTTGTCATACTGTCAATATTGATAGGGGTGGAAGTTTGGTTTTTCGGTTCGGTTTGAGACCGAAACCGAAAAAACCGAAAACCGAACTTAGTCTATTATATAAAACCGAACCGAACCGAATAGCAAGAGAAACCAAACCGAACCGAAATATTTGAAACGGTTTGGTTTTCGGTTTTTCGGTTTAAACCGATTTTATGGAATACATGTCACTTGATACTGAAATACTTCATATTATTTCAAATATTTCAAATATGACAAAGTAATAAAGTCATAAAGACAAAGTAATAAAGTAATAAAGATTTGAGATAAACAGATTAACTAATTAAATACATATATATTTAAAACATATAAAATAAATTCGGTTTTCGGTTTAAAACCGAAAATAATTTCAGAAAACCGAAACCGAACCGAAAACCGTAATTATAAAAAAACTGAAACCGAAACCGAACCGTTAAATCGAAAACCGAACCGAACTTTGATTTACAGTTCGGATTACGGTTCGGTCCGGTTTCTTCCACCCCTAAATATTGATACTGTCTGGTGTTTGATACTGTCTTAGGACTGATACTGCCTTATTCATTGTGAGGTATTGATTATACTGGTGATACTATATATACTGCATTGAGTTTGACAGTATATATTATTGGTCATTGATTATATTGGTGATACTAGATATACTGTATTGGTTGATGCTCGTGATGTTCAGATACTGTAAGTGTTGATACTAGCGATGTTTTGATACTGTCAATGTTGATACTGTCTTGTCTTTGATACTATCTTATGATTGATACTGCCTTATTCATTCTGAAATATTGATTATACTAGTGATACTATATATACTGCATTGAGTTTGGCACTAATACTTACCGGCGCGATATCGACGGAGAATACTGCATCAATATTATCATCAAAGACAGTATCAATCACAAGCCAGTATCAACATTGACAGTATCACAAGTCAGTATCAACATTGACAGTATCACAAGCCAGTATCAACATTGACAGTATCACAAGCCAGTATCAACATTGACAGTATCACAAGCCAGTATCAACATTGACAGTATCACGAGTATCAACACTGACAGGCGCGCGGTTCAAAGCTGCAGGTGGCTCACTTTTTGTACTGTCCCAGTGTAATTTGATTTTCAAACTGCTGAGGGCATTTTTGAAATCTCGAAATTGTGTTATGACTGAATTGATAATGAAGACACATTGTGTGACTAAGTGGTAAAATTGGCCACTGTTTGTGACCGGCCAGTAATTTACCCTAGACTTAATAACTCAAATTCTCAAGGCAGTGTCGCGAATTGGATAGCAGATGAAGATGAAATTCCTAATCTTCGTCTTCACTGATGTATTTAATAACCATTTTCTATTTTAAAAAATATGCGTTGGACTCATGTGTAAGCTTGGGTCTGTGTACTTATTTGGGCTACGCTTGGGATGCGTTGAGATGAGTTCGTCTATTCGCGAATCTTTTCGAACTCGTACTTGATGCGAATATCTCTGAAAGTTTAGAAGGTTTTGCCCAACAGCTTCAACAACTTTTTTCTCAACTCCTGAAAATGAGAGGTGAGATGTGTTCACTCACATAAAAGTTTCAAAGCCCTCCCAAAATTTATAAATATCAAATAAATATTCATTTTTATAAAATTATTTCAACCCTGTCAACTCAAAACCTCCCAATCTCTTTCCAAACATAGCCTTAAAGACCAGGCCTGGGCTAGGCTAAGACAAACTTAGATGGGCCGATGGCAAACCAGGTTCAGAGATGGTCGCATAAGTTTTTATTGGGCCTGGACCTTTCCATAGTACTATTTCTAAAAAATAAAAGTAATCCCGAAAGCCTTTCCATGGAAATGAACTGGCGAGAACATTCCAACTTTCAAATTCCCGCCAATCTAAAGCCCTAGCCGCGCGAGATCTGTTTATCCTCTGTGCACTTCTTCAAATATACAAGCTCTCATTCTTACTTCTTAGCAGTTCCCATGGCGGACCAAGAACAGCCGGAGCAAACTAACGATATGACCCGATCCGAGCTCCCAACAGGTCGGATTAAGAGAATAATGAAACTAGACAAAGACATCAACAAGGTCAACAAACAGGCTCTACTCCTCATCACTCGATCTACTGAGGAATTTCTCCGATTCCTAACAGAGAAATCTGCAGAAGCTGCAAAGGAGAAGAAGCGAAAGACGGTGAAACTCGAGCACGTGCGAATGGCCGTTAAGAAACACCGGCCAATTAGCGATTTTCTACTCGACTCACTCCCGGTGCCAACACAGTCATCGGATCGGCCGGCGACTGATAAGAGTCATGCTCGGTCAACCGCTGAAAAATCGGCACCTCCCGGTAGTCGCCGAATTGACCATTTCTTCTCCAAGCCTGCAAGTAACGCTTCGGTTCCAACAAACGAACCCTAGATTCTCCTTTATTTTCCATTTTCATTGTCGGATTTAAGTTCCATCTGTTGTGATTGCAGAATGGCTAGATTTAATTCAAAATCAAACTTGCAATTCAACTGTGTGTTACTTAATTTTACATATTCATTATGTGCTCTCTGTGTCTAATATTTTCTCCATAGACAATGAAAGCCAGGTGAAGTTCTGCTTTACATACCTACAAAATACACAAAATGTATACATGGCAAAGAAGTAGCATCCTCAAAGAAACTCTTATTACCTGCAATCACAAACTTGAGGTTCTGGATGCACAAATACTCATTTTTTGTTCTTATTTACTCTAAATGACTTTATTGTTCTTCAGGACATAGTCTGCCTAATTCAAACGATTCTGCTCCATGACTCTCATTCTCTCAATGGTCAGGGGACAAAGGGCCAGAAAATGTTGACACCACCGAAGCTGTTTCATCTCTAAGATGAGAAGCGAAGCTGGGTCGAGAAAACATCTTTTGGGTATGAGTTTTCCTTCTTTCCTTTACAAAGGAAATGCCTTGAGTTGCAGAATTGATGCTGTTCGATTCCATCTGTTGAATACCTAGAGAAAGCTTTCTGTTTAGAGGGGTAGCAGTACTATAGCCTCCATTTAAGCTCCTGTTTAGAATACGGCGACTACTGGTGCCTGGCCTGGATCCTATCACATTTTCATGCTCAACTATGACTTGGGTTTGCACCTTCTTATTTTCCTGCATCATCAGCCTCTAGAATGGGTAAAGCACATTATAGCTGCCCTTCTAGCATGATGGTTTTTCTTTTTATTAATTTTTGTCATTACATGCTTATCTTTAGAAAATGTTTCAATCCTAGTACTGTAGGAAGAAAAACGGAACACAAATGCTAGATATGCATGTGCATAGTATGCAATTTTGCTATGTTTTTTTTTTCCTGATATTACTTACCCGTTGCTTTTTCTTCTCCTCCTCTTTTTCTTGCCTTAGCATGTTGTATTCTTCCAACATTGCCAGGAGAGGTACCTTAAAAAACCATAAATCATGCAACAAATTTCTTAGGTCTCCTATTAGGAGCTTAAGAGATATTGATAAACCAAAGCAGGATCAGTTCATGGGTTCACAACATTTGAACTACTTTAAGCCGTTTTGTCTTTCCTACATAAATATAGGTATTTCTTTATTGAAGATACATTCTTCTACTAATGACTTTGACTAAGAATGTCCTTAGACAGGACTTTCAGACTGATGGTGCTACTTGACAAAACTTTATCATTGCATAATGTGCTTTTACATTTTGACATGGCCAGCCAAGAAGAGTGATTCTTATAGCAGCTCTCCTTTGATCTAAAAGACCTTATTGCTGTTAGCAAAACTTGCTTGCTTTATAACAAATGCATTTTTATGTTTGGAATGAAATTGACACCATTGGAAAAAAGGAAAAAGAAAAAAAGATAGATAAAACAAAAGAGTGGACTGAGAATGCTTGCGGCCCCCCCCCCCCCCCCCCCCCCCCCCTCCCCCAAATATCCCGATGCTTAGCAGTAACTGTTAAGGGTAAACGGTATTTATTGGAGAAATGAAAACCTTTGTGCTCTTCGTACAGCATTAAGCACATTACTCATCATTTATAAAGGATCCAAAGGGTGGGGCTCTCTTGAGATTTAATTCTTGATTGAAGATCCAAAAGGTAGAAAATGTTTGATGATTCAAAAAATATTCTCAAAAAGACTAGTTTCGTATTTTTTTGATCTATAGCTCATTGATGGATAGATAGTTGAAACTTTTTTTATTAATGATTTAAACTTGCTCTCAACTAGACATTTCCTTTTGCATTTTCAAATTACACATATTGGTAGCAAACAGTCAAATGAAAAAAAGTAAGCAACTCCAGTGCACAAGGATGCAGTGGGCAGACTCTAGAACTACAAGATGTATGCATATCTTATCCTTACATATTATGTGAGAATACTGTTTTTAGAAATTGAATCTGACAACCTGTGATCTCTAAATTGCATCACTATCACTCTACTATTGGGTCATATGTTCGCCTAAAATAAGCCTTACCTCATCATACAAGAAAACTTTATTTCTTTCTTCTTCCCAGCTTTTAGTCTTTTCCATAAGCGAGTCCACCAAAGCTGCATAATGCTTCTATGTAAATAACAAATACATATATGCATGCATTGACACGCAAAAGTAGATAGATATATTCGTGCATTTATCCATAGATGTATTTGCAAGCCCCATCACTGTATGTTTTGGGACTAAAAGGAATTGCTTGCAATCAATGCAGATATTATTTCCAACTCATCCAGGTAACATTCGACTTAGTTAAGGTTGTATGTAAATCAGCTTTCAGAGAATCTTCTATGTATTTTCCGCCATTTTAATTTCTAAAATTCAGTTGTTAGCCCATTAGGAGGAGTGGTGGTGGTATGTAGAATGTGTTAGGGTCAAAGTTTGCATGTACAAAAATTTGTTTTTCTCGTTTGACATAACTAGATCAAAGCATGGGAGTTCTGAAAATGTCCGGCTTCCTTTTGAAGCTACAATTCTAATCTATTGGAATTTTTCAAATATACCTTGGATTTTTTTGACCATTATTCGGGCACGTTCTGCACGTCTCAGGTTCTTATGAGTGCCTCTGCTAACTGAATATCGATTCTGATCCTGAAAACATGCAGGAAATAGGAAACATGATCTGGATACTGGAATTGAAGCCTACTAAACTTGATGTACATCAGTTTGTGTGAGAACTACCATACTATATTCTTCTAACCAGTGCTCCTCATCACGCGCTAACAGCCATTTTTCCACCTTCTCCGTTATTCCCTTCCTGCTAGAGGCTTCTTCTCTTGCTTTTGAAATATGTTCTTCCATGCTCATTAGGAGATCAGCATGATCAATCTCCCCTATGGTACGACTAATGTCAGTATCTAGGCCACAGAAGTTTTTTAAGTGGTAAGAAACATATGTTTTTAACTAAACCTACCAAAGCTTATAAGGTTCATGATATTTTCCATTTCTGATCTTGAGGGGATCCCCATATGTGAGTTGTTGCATATCTCCTCCAGTTCATTCTGTTTCATGATAAAAAGTTCTTTCATCTTGCTCGCTTTTAACTGATCCAATCTCTGGACTTCATCCTCGGCCTTAAAAAAGGAATTCAATTAACTGTGTTATGTGTAGTCGCTTCCAAAATGTTGCAGTCGATAAATCATAGATACTGACCTGTTGAATTATATTTAACGTAAGACTTCCTGGATCTGATACTTCCACTGTGGAGACTGATAATAAGCAAGTAACATGTGAGAGCAGTCGACGATCTTGATAAGGCGTGTCCATAAGATTCCACAAGTTTGTCAGTGCTGTTCCTAGATGGCGAAGCTGCCAAATTCAGGAAAAACATAGTGTGCGGAAGCTTAGTGCTAAAAAACAAA
Source organism: Euonymus europaeus (assembly GCA_963580455.1). Lineage (NCBI taxonomy): Eukaryota > Viridiplantae > Streptophyta > Magnoliopsida > Celastrales > Celastraceae > Euonymus > Euonymus europaeus. Next base: position 5,535,001 of record OY756964.1, read on the forward strand.
GGGGTAGGAAACGAATGCATATAGCTGGAAATCTGGGAAAAAAACGTTGAATGACTATCTGATCAACTTCTGATTTTACCATATTTGTTGTTGCTTCATATTCACATTTCAAGTTACACGTCATCATTTTGAGTATTTGTCTACATATCACGTAGACACTGTGATTTTTTGCTGCTCAGGTGCCAAATCTTGTCGAAATATTTTGCTTAAAAGAGGGGCTACACAAGACTCACCTTCTCAAGTCGCTTTTGCTTTTCTTCCTCGAGGGATACCACAGTGCTGTTGAGTTTTGCCAAAATGCTGTCACTTATGTTTTTTGATATTCCACAGAGTTCATTCAAGCTTGGGTGAACCTTTGTTATAATCATGGAAGACTCCATACCCAATGTTGCAGATAAATTCTGAATTGTGCCTACATATGCCTCTACTCTCTGGAGCCTGTCGCTCTTTGGTGTCAATAAGAAAGTTATTCATGCTTAGAATCCTCGTTGAAGGAGGGTAAAGATACATGTATATTTAAAGAAGAAAGTCTGCTGAATGTACTGAAAACATTGTTGTGGTACCTTCTCATTATGGAGTCTTTGTAGCTCAGTCTGATATTCCTCTAGTTTCTTCAGTGAAAGATCATTCTCGTTTATGATTACATTTGTTGATGAATCGTCATATACTGACTGGCCTGCTATTTCTGCTGATATTCTCTGAATCTGCCCTTGCACAGCCCTGAACTGGTTGACCCTCTCTTCTTTTCTTGACCGCATCTCCCTCAAAGCAGGTGTGATGGCATCAAGCTGCTCCTTCAGTGTTCCAGAAATCTTTTCTGGCTGTACAGACAATAATTATAACCGGCGTGGAAGTATCAGCCAGTGAAAAACAGTTAGGGCAAGGTGAGCCCTCTCCCATTTCTGGAATTTGGAGATTAAATAGGCAGTGTATATGCCTGGTCTAAATTATAATAGCATGTTTGGCCTTTAGAGTTACAAGGAAAGGGTGTCATGATGCTTATCGGTTCAACTTTAACAAGGTACCATTTAAGTATAGACAGTATTGTATTTGCATCAGGAACTGTTTTTTTTCCTTGATATCTTTAGATAATATGCATTGCTATTCCTGGATTCATACACTGTTGAATGATTTGAAGTTCTTATTACTTAGGGCTGTTAAAATGGTCCCATTTATGTGGAACAACCCGCAATTGTTTTCTAATACTTGTCTGACTACTGACAGAGATTGATGGATAACCTACCCTTCCCGGAAGCGATCGTTCTCCCAGAGACAAAAGAAAGTGGGTAAATTCAGCTTCAGATTCTGCCAACTCCTGATGCAGGCGAGCTCTTGATATATTTGCATTGTCCACTTTTCTCCTATAAACCTCTAAACACTCTTGTTCTAGATTCAGCAGAACCTTTTCCCTTTCAAACTGATCCTCACCAACTTCATCCCATATCATCTGCTTTGTATCAAGAACAATGAAAAGCAAAAGGTTAGAAAAAGCAAACTCCGTTAGATTATAAATATTGCTATAAACCACCACTTGCCTGCAATTCTTGAAGTAAATAGCCACATGATGTTTCTATTAACGTAGAGCTTCGCATTCCGATAGGCGTATGAGTTGAACCCATCTACTGTCTTTTTTATTTTGCTGGAACTCAAGAGATGCTAGGATATGTTGAAGGAAATGGTTTTGGAACAGATACGTCCTCTACTAATTCTTTCAGTAGCTGTGGGTCTGCTTTCTATGGAGAAGGAAAGAGATGGTGGGGGCATTCAGCTTTGGGTGTAAGTTTTGCTTGAAAGACAAGGCTGACAGTGGTAGGTATTGTTCAGTCTTTGTGTTAAAGGATCAGCCAGTTCAGTTGATGCTCCAGCACATCTATCTCCCATCCTTTCTTAAAATTGAAAAGGTAAGAGATACATCTCTCTTTAATATAATTCATGAAAGCTAGAGTTTCTTATTCTGGGATTTTTCAATTATTTGTCATAATTGGATTGTCAAAGATAAAGAATTATCTAGTGCTTTGTTCCCAAGCAAGATCTTCTCAAATGAAAAAGATACTGCATCCACTGCTAAAATCTGGACACCTAAAGCTTTTTCAATGTTGATCTAGCTGCTGCAATACTGAATCATCTTCGGTCATGGACCCTGCATGTGCTAAAGCGTGTGTATGCATAGCATCTCATATATATATATATATATATATATATATATTGCATTTACGAACTTGAATAATATTTGGTCCTTTAATCTTAATTACTTGAATGAAAATAAGATTCCAATATTTTCAAATACTTTAGGTGAGGTTTGTTTCACATTTCATAGAGTTTAAAGTTGTAGGATTGTGCTAACTAAACGTTACATTTTATTAATAAAGTTGTGGGCTCTACAGCTTTAAGCTGTACAAAATGAAATGTTATCATCTCATAATTTTTTAGAACTTAAATCCCCACAATTTTAAGCCGTGCAAAAAGAAATATTATCATTCCATAGTTTTTCAAAACTTAAAGTCACAATACATAATTATCTCTTTGTATCTTAAATTTTTTTAATTATTTTTTATTGTAAAACATTTTTTGTAATTTTATTTATGAAATTAATTTAACAGAAAAATGAACTAAACATCTCACATTATTTTATATAGCTTGAAGCTGTAAAGATGTTGGTTTCACAGTTTTTTATATAACATTTTTCATAACTTTAAACATATCATTTTTTGGCAGCTTAAAGTTATGAAATGTAATTGTGAAATAAACGAAACCAGATCATTGGAAAAACCATAAAAATATCTGAAAATTATCAAGATAGTGTTATCATTTTAATATTACTCCATTAGAGACTTCCTTATTTTAAATCCAACAAATATATCTATTCTTATGCATTCAATTTGATCAAATTATTAATATTAAACCCTAAACTCAATCCTAAAGCCTAAAGTCAATCCCTAAAAATCAAATCCTAATTTTTTTCCCCTAAATTCTAGAAGTTCAACTTAACAAGATTATCGGCTTAAATAGAGTTATTTATTTTAACTAAAATAAGAACGTATTTATTGAAAAGTTTATGCATTCTAAAATGGTATCGCACATTTTTTGTCTGACAAAAAATGTGCAAAGCCAACATCAACAGGTTGTGTGTTCATATAAATAGTATGATTTATATGATGTCCTCAGTCATAAAAAAAAAATAGAACAATACCCTGTGAAATAATCTATGATGGAGGTGTTCACGTAGGAAACCCTACACCAGAGGGGGGAAATTGTAATAACTCTATTAAAATATATTTATTAAAACATACAAAAAATTATTCAGACAGTCATCAAATTGCGTGTTATAATAAAAATAACTATTAAACTTGTTGAATTTTCATATATGACGTGATCCAACTACTCTTTGGAGGAGATTGGGTACTTGACTCTTGAAGGATTCAGGACGACTTTAAAAATGGGTTTTCATTAAAAAAAAATGATTAAATTAGTTAATTTTTTTTTAAGTAGTAATGTGGTAAATATAATAAGACTAAATGAAGCATAAATTTATTTGATATTGTTATAATATATTATTAAATTTTTTTAAAATATGAAGCCTTAAAAATTTGGAGATCATAGGCCGCATCTTGTCTCGCTCCACACAAAGATCCACATTAAAGACCATCACTTGAACTCATGGTAACCATATCTGCCACATTTGGGTTTTCAATTTTCTTTTGCGGAATTTGATATATTTTATAGGTATGTACTATGTAGATGATCTCTAGCTCCATTTTTTATGTTATTACAATGGGTTTAGGGTTCTCTGTCTTCTTGGAAAAAATGTTGTGCGATATGAATTTTCTCATCCAAAAACAAAAAAAGTTGAATTTGATATGTTTTACAAGTATTCGTTGGGTTCTCTCTAGCTCAATTGCATCTTACTGTCATGGATTTAGACTTTAGAGTTCTCATAGTCTTCTTGGAATTGTTAGGGTCCGATCGAACTCTAGGGTTGATGGATTTGTATTTTCTGTTTCTATTATTATAATTATGTAATTCAGATAAACTACACTAATCTACATGGACAAACCCAAGGCCAACCTATTTTTTAATTTTCTTCTTATACATATATGATAAAATGTAATTTTGATCCCTCAAGATTTTTCGTTTTGACCCCACATAATTTTTATGTTTCTTAATGTTTAATTGGGTTAAAATAAACTTTTATTTTTTAAGGCTCAAAGTAATCAAATTCTCTGATTTTATTAACATAACATGGTGTGAGAGTTACAATAAATGCTGCGTGATTCATTAATATCATCAACAGAGTTATAGAATCAAGGCTCCTTCAAGTTTCACTTCCTTATACGGATGTCGGTTTGCACACTATTATCTTATTTTTTGGGCCTTAAAAAATAAAAGTTATGAATAATACAAATTTTATGTTTTTTAGACCGATCATTTTTTAGTAAAATACTGCTTAAAAATTTTGGGGTGCCGGCCCGAAGCCCCTATAAAAATTTGTACTTCTATAATGTCGACCTCATATGCTAAATAGGCTGGGTCCAACCTCATTGATCTAGGAGATGGGATCTGCATAATTTTTGGGTTTTAATTTGACTCTTAAAGGGTTGATTGTTGTCGGTTTTTCTATTTAATTTGAAGCATATTAATAATTCAACATATTTTTGTGATTCTGTCGATGCATATCACCATCTCTGTTACTCAGGAATATCATTCAACTCTGTGGTGTTAAAGGCTTATGCTTCTCCTAATTGTTATTCCTACTGTGGCACGCTCTATTTACCTAGGCCTCTTATGATATCCATGGAAATCAAGTACCCAACTGGAATTTGGTTTTATCAAGTGATATTTTGATATTTTGCTAGTTTTTATTGGTTGTTCAAAAGCTTAAGATTTTCCCGATGACTTTTAAAAGGATAATTCCCTCCCCGTTTGCATAATTTTGGATGCAGAAATCGGAAGTAAATAACCCTCTTTTTTTTTTTTTAGATAAACATAAACTTCATTAAAAGACTCCTAAAAGAGTAAAAGCTCTCGAAGGAAATACAACTCCACTAAATGGGGATAAACAACCCATAAAGTGAGATAAACAACCCACCCAAAGTAGAAATATATGAGATAATAACAACCAAAGAGCCTTACAAACAACAAGTTCAAAGACAAAAATTACAAGATCTACACCATTGCTAAGCCTAAAAAGGCTGGATCTGGAGAAATCTACCGCCACACTGGTAGTACACAACAAAGCGGGCGCCAAAAGCCATATAAGTCCGATAAGGTTTGCCCGAATCCAAATATAAGAAAACAGGTGCCAAACAGATGCCTAATTCAATACTGTCTGTGTATTTCATTTGTGCCCATGAGGAGTGAAAAATGCAGTTGAGCTCATTTATGTAGCCATATACAATAGTAAAGTTCTAGAGAATGCTAATTCACTAGTCACTTTGAAATTGAATGTGCATAATTTTGATAGTCAGTCACTGATTTTAGAGACCCCAAGTATCAAGTTCTCCGAACGTCTCATATTTCTAGTTCTATCATGTACCAGTGTACACTATTCTAGGACGTGCGTCCCAATTTTAGGGTATGGGATAGAACGTTCTTGATAATTATGGTTCCCATCTTTCCAATCATTGGCGTTGTTCTTAAAGTGTTAAGAGTTAGTGGCTTATTATAGAAAATTTGTTCAAAAAAGCTATCCTTGGAGACAATGCATGCTTATGTTTATCAAAACTGTTGTAATCTTGATGTCGAGTCCCATCCTTGGGAGTTCTCTGACAATCTCTGTTTCTCACAATCTCTCCGACTCTGCCTCACTCTCCGACTCTCGCTCTTCGTCCCACCTCCGGCGTCCGCTCGCTGCCTCACTCGCTCAGTTGCTCCAGCCCTCCATCACTTGCTCAGCAGCCTCAGCGTCAACTTTTGCAGATTACTCATCGGCCATTGCTCCTGCCTGCTGGGCGCTTGGGTTATTAAATATTGGTTATTAATATTGTTGGTTAGGTGCTAATAATCCCTATTATTGAGGTCCACGGTTAGTATCTGTCCTAGTCTCTAGGCAGATCACTCACTATCAGGATGGTTATTATTTATTGCTTATATCTCGTCAAGTTTGTTTCCTTGTAAAAGCTTTATAAGTTGAACTCTCTGGAATGAATAAACAAGTCTTTTAGTCTCAATCTTGCTTTGTAACATCTGGTATCGGAGCCAGCTGGGACTTGTCAAAAAAAAAAAAAAAAAAGCAGCAGCCTTCTCAAAGTTGCAGTAGCAGTAATTATGTCAACAGAGAACAACAATTTTGTGCAACCTTCAATCCCACGCCTCAATGGTCATTATGACCATTGGAGCATGTTGATGGAAATTTTTTTGAGATCCAAGGAATATTGGAGTCTCGTGGAACATGGGATTGATGAACCACCAGCTGGCGCCACTTTGACTGAAGCACAAACCAAGAGCCTTGATGAACAAAGGTTGAAAGATTTAAAGACAAAAAACTATCTATTTCAGGCAATAGATAGAGCTATTCTGGAAACCATACTCAAGAAGGATACTGCAAAGGATATCTGGGATTCCTTGAAAAAAAATACCAAGGCACAGCTAGAGTGAAGCGTGCTCAACTTCAAGCTCTTCGCAAAGAATTTGAAATGTTGCATATGAAGGAAGGAGAATCAGTCGATGAGTTCTTTGCAAGAACATTAACTATCACCAACAAGATGCGCAATCATGGGGAAAGCATGACAGATGTGACTTTCATCAAGAAGATTCTTCGTTCAATGATCTCCAAATTTGATTATGTGGTATGTTCTATTGAAGAATCAAACGACATCGATACAATGTCAATAGATGAGTTGCAAAGCTCATTGTTGGTCCATGACCAAAGAATGACCAGATATACGGTGGAAGAGCAAGTCCTTAAGGTTACTACCCATGAAGAAGCATCCTCATGGAGAGGAAGAGGACGAGGTGGAATTCGAGGACGAGGAAGGGGCAGAGGACGCCAAGGCTTTGACAAGACAAAGGTAGAATGCTATCACTGCCACAAGCTTCGCCATTTTCAATATGGGTGCCCTGCTCAAGAGAAGGAGACCAAGGTAAACCTTGCTGAGACAGAAGAGGAGGTGATGCTTTTGATGGCCTACACTGACTCAAATGAGACAAAGTCAGCTAACATATGGTACCTGGATTCTGGCTGCAGCAACCATATGAGTGGTAACAAAGGTTTGTTTACTGACTTAGATGTTTCCTTTCGAGAGCATGTGAAACTTGGCAATAATTCCAGCATATGTGTTATGGGGAAAGGAACTGTTAAAGTTAATATGAATAATGGTATGTACACCATTACTGGAGTATACTATGTTCCAGATTTAAAGAGCAATTTGATAAGCCTTGGTCAGCTACAGGAAAAAGGTCTTGCGATCCTCATTCAAAAAGGGGTCTGTCAAATTCATCATCCAGTGAAGGGAATGATTGCACAAATTTTGATGTCAAAAAATAGATTGTTTCCATTGTTCTCTCAAACCGAGGAAGGACAGCAGATATGCTATAGTTCAGCCACTCAAGACACAACAACCTGGTTGTGGCACTATAGATATGGACATCTAAATTTCAATGGATTAAGGACCCTACAACAGAAGCAGATGGTGAAGGGGCTGCCTCCAATTACATCCCCATCAGAAGTATGTGAAGACTGTGTTATTGGAAAGCAACATCGTGACTCATTCCCCAAAGAGAGCACATGGAGAGCCACTCAAGTGCTACAGCTTGTCCACTCAGATATCTGTGGACCAATCACCCCACTGTCAAACAGTAAAAAGAGGTACTTCATCACCTTTACTGACGACTACAGTCGAAAAACATGGGTTTATTTTTTGGTGGAAAAATGTGAGGCTATTGTTGCATTTAAAAAGTTTCGTGCCCATGTTGAAAATGAATCTAACCTGACAGTAAAGGTACTTCGCACTGATAGAGGGGGAGAATTCACCTCAAATGAATTTATCAATTTTTGTGAAATGCATGGCATCCATAGGCAACTCACTGCAGCCTACACACCTCAACAAAATGGTGTGGCCGAAAGGAAGAATCAGACCATTATGAATATGGTAAGATGCATGTTGACAAAGAAGAACATCCCCAAGCATTTCTGGCTAGAAGCTGTCAACTGGAGCATTCATATCTTGAATAGAAGTCCCACATTAGCCGTAAAAAATGTAACACCGGAAGAGGCATGGAATGGTCACAAACCCATAATTGATCACTTCAGGATTTTTGGATGCTTAGCTTATGCGCATGTACCTGATGAGACTCGCAAGAAACTTGACAATAAAGGGGTGAAGTGTGTTCTGTTTGGTGTAAGCGATGAGTCCAAGGCATATAGGCTCTATAATCCAGTCACTGGGAAGTTAATTATTAGTATAGATGTTGTTTTTGACGAAGACGGCAGTTGGGAATGGAGCAAGGAAGCAACCAATGCAGTACCAATGGAATCAACCACAGTCCATTTAGAGACCAATGAAGAAAATGCACCTGATGTGCCAGATTTGCGAGTGCAACCATTTGCTGAAATAGAACCAGTGGATGAACCCAGTGAGGATCCATCATCTAGTGCAACTATTCCACGATCAAGACGACGGCCTGTGTGGATGACAGACTATGTAAGTGGAGATGAACTATCTGATGATGATATTATTACTCACCTTGCATTATTTACAGCTAGTGATCCCATATCTTTCAATGAGGCTGTCAAAAACCTCAAATGGAGGAAAGCTATGGATGTAGAGATGGAAGCAATCGAGAAAAATGGCACCTGGGAATTAATTGATCTCCCAATTGGCGAAAAGACTATTGGCGTCAAATGGATATACAAAACGAAACTGAATGAGAAAGGAGAAGTTGATAAATACAAAGCCCGATTGGTGGTAAAAGGGTATGCACAACAATATGGAATTGAATATGAGGAAGTATTTGCACCAGTCGCAAGACATGACACTATACGACTTGTGGTGTCACTGGCAGCTCAAAATTCATGGCCACTATATCAACTGGACGTAAAATCTGCATTCCTTCATGGAGAGCTGGATGAGGAAGTCTTCATTGATCAACCTCCAGGCTATGTACAGAAGGGGAATGAGCACAAGGTATATAAACTGAAAAAGGCTCTATATGGACTGAAACAAGCTCCACGAGCCTGGTACAGTCGGATAGATTCTTATTTTGCAAAGGCTGGATTTCAGAAATGTCCCCATGAACATACCTTATTCATCAAATCTGGAAAGGGAGGTAAAATTCTAATTGTATGTTTATATGTGGATGATTTAATGTTTACTGGAAATGATGAGGCTATGTTCATTGAGTTTAAAAAATCCATGATGAATGAGTTTGATATGACTGATATGGGGAAGATGTGCTACTATCTTGGCATTAAAGTATTTCATTCAGCCACTGGAATTTTCATTGGCCATAAGAAATATGCTGAGGAGGTTCTGGAGAGATTTCAAATGAGCAACTGCAATCAAGTCCAAAACCCAATTGTTCCAGGTTGCAAGCTTACCAAAGATGCTGGTGGTGCTAAAATTGATAGCACTTATTACAAGCAAATTATTGGAAGTCTGATGTACTTAACGGCCACACGACCAGACCTAATCTATGTGGTTAGCCTTCTTAGCAGATTTATGGAAGCCCCCACAGAACTTCATGCTCAAGCTGCAAAAAGAGTACTTCGCTACTTGAAAGGTACAATAAATTTCGGAGTATTTTATAGAAAGGGAGAAAACAAAGAATTAGTTGGATACAGTGACAGTGATTATGCTGGGGAATTGGATGGAAGAAAGAGCACATCTGGTCAGGTTTTTATGCTAAGCTCTGGAGCTATTTCATGGTCATCAAAGAAGAAACCAGTAGTCACCTTGTCCACAACTGAAGCTGAATTCATTGCTGCTGCATCATGTGCATGTCAAGCTGTCTGGCTACGCAGAATATTGGAAATGTTGCAGTGCTGTCAAACAGGACCAACAGTGATCTATTGTGACAATAACTCCACAATTAAACTCTCAAAAAATATTGTGTTCCATGGGAGAAGCAAGCACATAGATATCCGGTTCCATTTTCTACGTGACCTCACAAAAGAATGAGTAGTTGATTTAGTTCACTGTATGAGTCAAGATCAAATTGCAGACATAATGACAAAGCCACTGAAGCTGGAAGCTTTCAAAAAGCTGCGTGGACTACTTGGAGTTTGTTCAAAATCTGATATAAACTGACTGCATGTATAGCATTCAGTTTAAGGGAGGGTATTAAATATTGGTTATTAATATTGTTGGTTAGGTGCTAATAATCCCTATTATTGAGGGCCACAGTTAGTATCTGTCCTAGTCTCTAGGCAGATCACTCACTATCAAGATGGTTATTATTTATTGCTTATATCTCGTCAAGTTAGTTTCCTTGTAAAAGCTTTATAAGCTGAACTCTCTGGAATGAATAAACAAGTCTTTTAGTCTCAATCTTGCTTTGTAACATGCTCTTCATACTCTTCGTTGTAACTTATAAGAATTCATCTTCTTAATGCCCTGATCCAAATCCCCATTTGAAGACCTTGTATTATGCTCAGATGAAAAAATAGACTTCAGATGTTACAAAGAAAAAGTTCAGATCCAGTCTGGGATTTTGAAGGACCCAAATAATTGGAGAAACCACGAAGAGCCGATGTGTCTGACTGTCTGAGTGAGAGTTAATAATGAGCCGGCCCATAATCTCTCAGCCAGTTGGGATGTCATCAAAGCCCATTATATGCAACGTATTTTAAAAAGAAGCCACGCAATCGAGCTATAAATGATGAACGTAAGCAGGAACGAGGCCCACCCAAGGCTGTAGTTGTTACAGAACTAATCCCACATCGTTAGGTTAGTGCACAACTAGACGCTTCATGTACAGCAGCGAGCGAAGAATGGTTTGTCCCTTCGGGGACATCCGATAAAATTGGAACGATACAGAGAAGATTAGCATGGCCCCTGCGCAAGGATGACACGCACAAATCGAGAAATGGTCCAAATTTTTTTCCGATTTGAAAATTTGCTGATGTTTTTCGATATAGTTTACAGGCGTTTGAGTTCTCTCTCTAAATCCGATGTTTCTTACTGTCATGGGTTTAGGGTTTTCTTGACATGGAAACTTTTCTGGAGATTCTTTTGTTCGATGTGAATCTTCTGATTTGGGTTTTTCAAAAAAAAGAGAGAGAGAAGAAAAACACTGAATCTAATTCTGCAAGCAGATTCTTATGATGCTATTATTGTATGGCTTCATCGGTGTGGCTCTGGAATTTCTTGTTCAAATTTTGCCCTTTGGGTAGTTAAAAGCTTAATCTTGCCCTAATTGCTCATGTTCTTGTTCTTGCTATTGTTCAGTGAAAGGCACTCTCTGTTTTCTTACTGTCATGGGTTTAGGGTTTTCTTGACATGGAAACTTTTCTGGAGATTCTTTTGTTCGATGTGAATCTTCTGATTTGGGTTTTTCAAAAAAAAGAGAGAGAGAAGAAAAACACTGAATCTAATTCTGCAAGCAGATTCTTATGATGCTATTATTGTATGGCTTCATCGGTGTGGCTCTGGAATTTCTTGTTCAAATTTTGCCCTTTGGGTAGTTAAAAGCTTAATCTTGCCCTAATTGCTCATGTTCTTGTTCTTGCTATTGTTCAGTGAAAGGCATACTCTGTTTACTTAAGAGTAACATCGGTTGAAATCCATGAAAGTTTTAGTCCATGGAAGTTGAGCACTAAAACTGGACTTATTATTGTCTGACGACATTATATACTCTTTTGTAGTTATTTTAAGCTGAGATTTTTTACCCTGGTTGGTTGGTGGTCGATTTTCTAAAGGTCTTTGTGAAGTCAGGTTTTTAGGGTTAAGAATTACTGTCTTATGAGCTCCATAATCCAGAATAAAAATTTGAAAACTTTTCCAGAATCATTACTTGGTTTGGTTATGTTCATCAGTTTACCTGAATTGCGGTGATATTGATTTTAGTGTATGTGGCATGTGAGATTTGATGGCGAGTCCCCAGTTGATCTGGTGATATAAAGTACATTGAAGGGGTCGTATTCTTCTCAAATGGAAATACAGAATCTGAAGAAAAAAAAATCAGAAGAAAAGGTTTCTGTCTCATCTATCTTTGTTCTTTAACAGGGTCAACCCCATCAGAATTAAGCTTGGGATCAGATTTTGCTGTATATAAAAACAATGTGTGAGAGAGAGAGATGTACAAGTTTGAAGCTAAATAAATACGTGCTGGAGCTGAAGTTCTAGTTGACTTGCTAACTGAGAAGGAAATAAGAAGGCATGTCTTCGATCCGTAGAACATCATCCATTAGAAGTTCTCTTTCAAGCTGAGCCCTGGTAGATTTCAAGACATCCTGCAAAGAATACATATTATGATTCTGTGAATTTGCAGAAGAATCATTGTTGATAGTTCTGAAAAGCCGCAATGCTTCAACTAGGCCTATATTTTCATGAGTAATAAAAAGTTAAACGACTCCCATGCATTGGACAGAGTCCGGAGCAAAGAGGATGTACGCAGATTTTAAACCACTAGTATTTTGTTTATTTTGTTGAACTGGGAATGAAATAGAGTACTCACGTTGAACTCCATATAAGTGGCATTCCTCTCAAGCCACTGCTTGTCCATGACCACAAAAGCCACACAATACAGCAGGTCAAATGCCCATTCATTTTCTGGAAGGAGAATCAAAACAAGGTAGCCACATAAAAATTCAGACAGTTGAATGATTGATTACAACTTTGGTATTTGAATAAATATTTAATTATCCTGATAAGCAAATGTTAAGGCAAAACTTTCTCCCTCTAACCGCTTCTCTAATCCTGGAATGAATTAAGGCTTGAAAATGATGGCAAGAGTTTAGGCACATGACTCAAAACAGATAGAGACTGGTGGGCTCTTACCTGACAGCATTTGTAGGAAAACTGATCTGACAAATGCTCTAGGTTTTGCTGCAAACAAATAAATGAACTTTTATTAGCTATATTCACACCAAAAACAGGACTCGGGCTTCAAGATAATTCACAAACAAGAATGTGTTCATGGATCGGTGTAATCTATAAGGAGCTTGACCCCCTAAAAGCTTGACTTTGGAAAGTATAAAATGGGAAGGAACAGCATCAGTTTTCTTACAGGCATCAAGGTCAAGCATTTGCATTATCATGAATGTGATATTTACACCAGCAACAGCGAATGGATACTCCCAAGTAGATCGCTTCCCTCCTTGTTTCTTCAATAAACATTGAAACGATGTCTGGAACAATTAATGGAAGAGAACATAATCAAAAAGACAGCATGGCTACAAAGGCAAAGTCGGAACTCTGAAGCCCGACTTATCTTATTTCACTTTCCATGCTTTGACTGTATAACAACTTAGGTACTTACAGAAAATGTATTCGCAAAGAACAACAGGTTCTCCAAGGAAATGAATCCAGCCCCTCTTTTTATCAGAAAGAAACAGGAAAAAAAATGAATATATACCTAATTGTTTTGAGATACCTGACCTCAATAAAAAATGGTTTACAATATGCAGAAGGGAAGCAAAAGACAAAAAATAAAAGCCAACCTGAAATCAGTAGATGGATCTCTTCCCTGCCATCCCATTTCTTTCCATTGATATGATATCAAACCATGCAGTTCCCGACCAGGAAATGTAGCAGACCATAAGGCTTTCAGAGCTTCCTGTTTTCAAGAAGATTACTTTGTGAGTTCCTTGATAGAAAAATCTTTATCCTTTCCCAAAAAGAAAACTCAGTTTGGAAGCTTAAGATTATGCTATCCTTTGGTTTAGCCCCTGCCATCAAGGCATTCTTTCATGTGTGCAACTGGTCATGTGAAAAGAGTTCCTACTATAGATGTTTCATTTTTGTTATCTTGGATAGTTTCACAGGCATTTGTATGTTATATTGAAGAATCAATTTTATGAAAACCAAAATGAACCTGGTGATCCGGCCTAGAAGCATCGAAGTAAACCTTCATCCGGTGCTTCAACCTTCCCATTCTTTCTTCCTGCATATATGGACAACTCTATCACATACGTCAAACTATGTTTATACAAGAACAGTGAGAACCTAAAAGCTAACTGAAAAAATAGATACATATACAAGACTAGCATTCACCAAACTTGTATTCATTATCTCACCGGAATTTGAAGCAGTTTTAAGCTCAAGAAAGTATTCTTTATGCAATGCAAAGGGAACAATCCAGACAACATAAAGATAGAAAATTCCAGCAGATAGGAAGGATTATGACAGAGAGTGACCAACACGTCTGAGTGAACCACATTTGCTCTCTTCATTTGTCGATGCCCAGAAGAAATTGGCAGATAACACAGTGAAAATCTATGTACTTATTATTATTATGTAATTCTCCATTTGAAGCTTCTGAATCGATTGTTGGCCCTAGGTCAAACCCTAGGAGTTGAGAAATCGGCGGGGCTTATTCACAAATGATAACCAAAAAATAAAGAAAACAATTAATAAACCAACTAGCATAAATAACACCTGAGTCAACTGCAGTTAATATTTGAGGCATTTTGCTCGGGGTACCCAATGAAACAGTTCATTACAAAAGTTGTCAATCGACTTCAACCCAGTAAGGCAAGGCCAAGAGTTGGCGAGTCCATCGGTTCAAATATGAAAACTGATTCGTTATTAGAATATATATATATATATATATATATATATATATATATGAAAACTCATTTTTTGAAGAAAAAATAAAGGAAGGTAGAGGCAACAAGTATAGCACAAAAAAAGGAGCATTTCACGCTCTCCTTTTCATTCATTTCTTGCCTGTAGGGGAGTCAGGTTGATGCAAATTCGTTCATAGACAGCCTTTCGCTTGAAACAAACACAAGTGAGTCCCTTACCAATCCAAGTTGGTGTCCCACAAGTCACATCATCTGCATCGAACGATGAAACCAGTTAGACAATTGATTCCAACAATCTACTTACAAGCCATTGCTCAAATAAACATCTGGGCAGAACATCAAAATGTACCAGAAACAAGCAGAGCAACAGTTCTTATCAACCTGTCAAAGAAACCAGACGAAGGCATTTCATAGCAGGAATGTCAAACAGCAATTCTATTTAAAACTCCAACCTAGCAGTTCAACTGGCCTAGAGACCAACCGAAGATATGAAGTGAGGATGTTTAAGTGACAGAGCAATTGCAGTTTCTCTACACAGCACGGACACTCATGGTCAATTGGTTATGGCAAAATTTTATAACTAATCAAGCACTTCAAGAGGTAGTGCAGGCCCACTGACAGGCGGCTGGATAAAATAAGCCCCCACGTTCCCCACGCGAGAGAAGTTACGATATACACGCTGGTTCGGATAAATCACACCGTAAAGACAGATTAATTTGATATTTTGCGTGAAGTGGCGTCCTAACTCCTAATTGCACATTGGGTAGTGGGGTTTAAGTTTTCAACACGCGCTGGTCTGGGAGATTGAGAATTGGGATAATAAAATCGGCATATGGTGCTGCTGTTTATCAACACTTGTCCAATGTGGTCGGAAGTATTTACACGCGCTCCCAATGCGTGTGAGGGAAAACTGAACCGTCACTCCTATTAATGGGGCCAGAAAAAGCACCATCTATTTCTTTCCGTTCGAACAATTTCACTTGAGATCATGAACTTCAGGGCAAGAGAAAGGGGAAAAAGAGCACTAAATTGTAGCAAGAATAACTACAGAGGGCCACTACCATCGTTTTCTCAAGCATACAGGGGGAGCTTTTTGTATGTTAAAAGGTCAAACATCTCACCAAAGTTTGGTAGAAGTGATATTGAACGACGAGCACATGCGAATTCATCCTTTAAGGCAACCATAATCGTCTCTATACAGTCACATCAACAAAACATATCCCTTAATATAATATTTTTTCCTCCTCATTAGTTAAGTCACTATTATTTCATTCATCCATTCATTCATCACTAAAATTAATATTGGGTCTTATTTCTTTTACCTAAAAGTCAAGTCACACATTTAATCACATCAGTCAAACAAATCTTTTAATACAGTCACATTAGCAAAATACATCTTCCAACAAATACTTATTTGCTAATGGGACATTATGTGTTATTTGAATGTATGTTTTTGCTGACGTGGTTTTATTTGGAGATATGTTTTGCTGATGTACATGAATATGTAGCTTGACTTTTGGATGATAAAGGTGGGACCCATAATTAATTTTGGTGGAGAAAAGATGGAGAAATAGAATGTTGATGATTTGACAAATGAAAATGTATTGGAAGATTTGTTTAGTTGATATGGTTGTATTAAAATACGTATTTTGTTGATATGCATAAGTATGTGAAACCACTTTATATAATAAAGATAGGATCTAATTGAAGAGTTAATGGAGACATAAATATTCTATTTTTGTCGTTACCCTTATTGTGCTAAAACAATCATATACATTGATGTTCAGATATGGTGATTGTATATTTGTATATTTGTTGATGGGCTTGTGTACAAGATCAAAAGTAAAATACGTAGTAGTCGAGAGACGAATAAACATATGAGACGGCCCATGTTTGTGCCAACTGATGTAATGTTGGCAAAAGGATGAAACTATATAGACGGCCCGGACCGCCAGTCCAGTCCATGAACGTTCCACATGGATGTGGGGCCCCAATGGAGCATGATCTGGTCGAACCACCCAGCGTGCCCTGATTTGCGCCAAATCCTGTATGATCCCGGTGATGGAGATTTTGACACTTCTTATGTTTCAGAATAATGTCAAATATATCTCTTTCTCCTGATTATAAACTACGATACGAAAGTGATCATCAATCGATGCAAAGTTCTGTCGATTCTCGCGCCTCCTGCTCCGAAGCACAAGTAGATGTAACATTTACCAATTTCACTTACGGCTGTCCTTAATTTCGTGATCTATCAATCACCAAACATTTAGCGGTTCCAAATCGCTAAACTCACAAGGAGCCGATCGTGGAAGACTAGACAAATTCCTAGCGAATCCGCGATAGAAAATTTCGAATTGAAGATTCGTGAATACGAATCAGAAATCTCTAAATAAATCGACTAAGAACGAGTAGAGAAATTCGAGGATAAATAAAAATTGATTAAAATGAATCAAACATAGCATCGCATTGTCACAGAGGGTGAGATAGAGAGAGGAACCTGAAGAAGCAGAGCCGCGTGCGCATCGATTGATGGATAAAGAAGAAGAAAGTGTACGGATGGAGACGCAGTTTCCTTGAGCCCTAACTACGCTCATCTCGAACCACTTGCTCTAAAATTCAGCAGTAACAGAGCGCTGATAGCACAGCGAGAAGTCAGAACAGAGAAATTGTGTTCGTGACCTTTTTGTGATTCAGTGCGAGTGAGAAATTGTGTCGAATGACGACAGTAGCCCTTGTCTTTCTACTATCCAGTATCCACCAAGTCTGTAATAAATTATTGTATTTAGGGTAATAAAAGGAAGCCGAAGCAGTCCTGATTCCACATGGCAGGCAGACAGGCAGGCGAAAAGTCACACTTAAATATTTATTAAAGACCAGATTCCTTTAATTGGTATTGTCAACATTTATTTATTTTTATTACTTGGGTTGAAAGATACTATTGAGTCAAAGACCAAAACTACCCAACTAGACTTGTAACTTGTAAGAGCCTTAATCGACATATTGGCCTACGAGAGTTCAATCGACATATGGCCTTATAGAAGCCCAATCACACAACAAAACTTAAAGCCTTGTGGTCGTTAGGAACTTCCCCAAAGGCCCACGGCCCAATCAAACAAAGTGAATTCACACTAATACATTTTCGGTCTAGTTGGATGAGAGTATAAGTTATCATAAAAGCTGAGACTGTATGAGAATATGGGTGACATAGTATAAACTAGCGTATACTCTTACACCACACTTTTAGTGTAAATTAGTTGGTATCTTATGCTTCTTTTACACTAAGACTGTGCCTGATATGAGGGTTGGGAACCACTGCTTAATACACAAATGTATTGGGAGCGGTTAGTTAAAAAATATATGTATAATTTTTGTTGTTATGATGATATTTTTATAACTTCATATTTAATACAATAATGAACCCTTCAGTTTCAAGAATTCAGAAAGAGGGGTTGGGAGGCGTTCGCAAAACCTTCCCAACACCTCAAAATATTTGTGCCATGTAAAAATTTAGATAACTTTATGAACAAGCGAACCTCTCCCAACTTATACACAAAGCAGACCATATATACATCTTCCATCTTTGCTGTGCCTGAACTAGCAGAGTTTGGGCCTGTTGGACATAGTCTTATCTTTTGAAGTGGACTTCATTTGTTGGGCTTATTTGGACTATTTTTTTTATTGAAACGGACACTGAACGTACTTTTGGCCCTTGGGTCTATTTTGAATCCCGCTGGGTGAATATATTCCTGTTGTTCCTAATTCCAAGAAAATGTTTTTATTTTTTTATAAATTGGGCTGCTGGTAAGTGCGGGATTAGGTGGATGTTAGTTGGAAAAAAGAAGAAGAATTGAACGGTCAGTATCATATAAAACAACCGACGTAGGAATATCTTAATTGACGCATGCAATCGATGATCATTACACTCCAAATCTTGATTTCTTGTGTTAGTCGGTTAGCTATGGTGAGAGATGTCCATCAACAAAGCCATAGTTGTTGGCAAGACTACACGTCCAAACAAAGTCTGCTTATTCTCAAAATACCATTTTGAATCATCTGATTCATGCAATGTGATGTAATTGCTAATGAGAACAAAAATAATTAAACCGACGCATAATATCTTAGACAAAACCTAACTAATCATATCATCGATTACGTAATTTGGATAAATAAATATCTTAGACAGTGCTCAGATTCCACATGGCAGGCAAGTAATTTAAAGACCAGATTCCTTTTATTGGTGTTGTCAACATTTATTTCCTTTGAGTAAATTATACATTTGACCATTGACAGATGACCTGTGTTACAATTTAGCCACTCATATTCCAAACGTTTCAGTTTGGACACCCATTAATTTGTTGTGTTCCACGGTCAGGTTTCTTTCATTTCCGGTCAGACAATCCTCTGACGTGGCTAATTGACCTAACATTTACCGTTATCTATGTGTGATGTCATAACCAAATGTCTAGCTATCGCTGTTACCGTCAAAGTAGCTGACATGGCAAAATCATTGTCATGCTATTGGCGCGTTAGTAAGGCGCCATTTTATCAAAATTTGATGAACCCTAAAAGACAGAGGGGTACAACAGGGTCTTCAACCATTTTCGTATATTTATTTTCTTACCAAGCTTTTGAAGACAGACATAGCGGCGTAGCATACGTTCGTTGCAGATAAGGTCGTCTGTTGCAATGGAGACAGTCGACCAGCAGAGGATTGTCGTGAAGCAGAGGATCGGGGTGAAGCAGAGGATCTTTGAGCGGTAGAGGTAACCTTGCGAAACCCTAATTTTTTGTGATTCTGGTGTGCTAAATGGTTGGGGATTTTCCAGTCTAAAAAATTGTGGATTGCATGGTTTGCTGCATGTGTTTGTGGTCCCGAACCCTATGTTATTTCCCCCACATCGTTCAATTTTTTTTTGTGTGGTCCCCAACTCTTTTTTCTGTGTTTTCTATCCCCTTCCTTCTTTCCCCTTCCTTTTTGTGTGGTACCCAACCCTTTTTGTTTGTCATGTAGGGTCGGTTATTGAGTTTGAGATGGCAGATTCAAAGGGAAAAGAACCTTGCCCCCATTGTCCCGATGGAATTGATGATTGTGTTCATGATTCTGATGATTCTGAGTTTAATGAAATGCTTGATGAGCTGATGAATAGCATAGAAGTGCAAGGGAATGAGGTTGTAGAGAATGTTGTGGTTGATGGGTTAGAGAGGGATAGGGTTGATGGGAATGAAGAGGTAGGGGATGAATTTGAATACGACTATGAGACTGATGATGCTGATGGGTTAGAGGGTGGACAATCAGAGGATGATTATGTTACTTGTTTAATTTGTCAGGGACCATTTTGTAACATACTATTATGATACCTACGTAATTCAGTTAAGCATGACTGTTTTGATGGATACCAGAACTGCCAGGTAGATTTTATTTTTTAAACAATATAAAGATTATTTTCCACGTTGGCAATAGTTAGTTATAAACAGTTAGGTTTGATTTGTACAAGTCACGTCAGCGGATTGTCTGACCGGAAATGAAAGAAACCTAACCGTGGAACACAACAAATTAATGGGTGACCAAACTGAAATGTTTGGAACGTGAGTGACCAAATTGTAACACAGGCCATCTGTCAGTGACTAAATGTATAATTTACTCTATTTCCTTTCATTACTTGAGGTGACAGAGAATATGAGTCAAAAACCGTCCAGATGCAAAACACCTCAAACTATACAATATGTTACGCTAAATATCTCAAGTTTTTATAGCGCAATATTAACAGAAGTCTTATGATATTTTTGTAAATATATTATATGAAAAATTAAAATATCTCATTTGAAAAATTTACAGTACATTTTTTTTATACATATCAAAAATCAATAAGTAAATATCTATCCGACAAGATCTATCATCGATAGGTTTTATTCAATCATTCTTAATTACATTGTTTTTTTTTGTACTGATATGTGAGTCATGTAGGTTTTAGAGTTTATTTAAGGATACCGATATAGGCTCTTATATTAGATTTTCATGTTGTAATCTAAACAATAAGTGTTAATTCATAAGGGAAATGAACTTGCTAAACTCTAACGTGCTCATGTATCAAATTTTCATGTTTTAATTACCTAAACAATAAGTGTTAAACTCCAAGGGGAACGAATTCGCTAAACCATAACAGGCTCGTGTATCGAATTTCTATGTTGTAACTAACCTAAAATGCTCAGATTTATTAAACTCCAATGGATTCGCTACTAAAATCCAAAATGTGTCAAGTGCTAAACCCTAAGGTCCTAACTATTAAACCCTAAAAAGTTCGGATACCCAACGTAATTTTAATAAAAATGCAAAAAATAACAAATATATATTTTATTGTTATAGCGTAATAAAATTTCAGCTCGAATAGACAGTCTACACATATTATATACGAATTACATTGTTTTTAAATACAATGTAATTGAATAAACGCAATAAAAACTATCAACAATGAGTCTTATTATAAAGATTTTTACGCGTTGAGTTTGAACATGTAATTTTTTTCGAAATTTAACATGTATTTTGAGATATAAAACGTTTTAAAGTTTCATTTTATGAAAAATAACAATAAAAATGTGTACTAAATGAAGAGAGAAATAATGAATAAATGGATATTATTGATTAATTTTTGAAAATGTCTAACATGACTCACCCACATAAAGTGTCATGTAAATTTGGGTTGAATTAAGCTAAAAAAAAATGGATTATATAACATTTTTACTATCCAATAGCCTCAATCGACATATTCACTAGTGAGAGTCCAATCGACATATTTTCCCACGAGAGCTTAATCACACAACAAAATTTAAAATCGTCTGATCGTTAGGAACCTCCCCAACAGACTCTGACCCAATCAAAGTTTAAGGCATGCCACTTTGCCAGCTTAGAGCTCCCGTGCCCATAATGTAAACAAGATCATTATAGATACGAGAGATATCAGTCTTATTAAAAGGATGATATCTTTGACTGTATGTATATAGATAGTAGTAATTACAAGTGCAACACGATAATTTTTTTAAAAAAACCCTAAAACAAATCAAATGAAAAATTCCGGGTGTCTAAAGTCATCAACCTTGAAGCAATCCAATATAATCCATATTACAAGAGTTCCCTAGAGCTAGGATTCACACATTTACCATAATATCTTGCTATACGTCATTCACCAAATAGATGCCTCCTCTAAAAGCTCTAGAGTCGCACTGAAAATTTCAAGATTCAAAAACATATGCAGACGCTATCTGTGATGTATGCATGAATGTTTGAAAACAAATTTCAGCTCAAAAACTCACTTAAAAATGCTCACATAAAAGTATTCGCTCAAAGAACATGCAAGCTTTGTAAAGCATAAGTGAACTACTAATCTAGGGTTCCTACAACAAATATATATAATGTATAGACACCTAGATAACCCTAGTAACCAGCCTAAAAGTTATGTAGAATCTTGTCCCTAAAAATTAGGTGAAGATTGCATATTAATCAAGTAAAACAAATATCCAAGAAATAAGGAGTTGATTATCTCTAAAATAATAAAGAAAATTAGTCTTTAAAAGGAGAGATAATCAATTCTTAAAACTCACATGATTTTGTTTCAATTAATCAATTAACTGAATCAATTATTTCATCAAGTTCAATCACAAAAGCGTGTCATGAAAACATGTGATTAAAACCTGGAACACACGTTTTAAATACCATGTAGGCTACATGAGGCTTACTTGGATTCCATGTAGGGTACATGCCAACTTTGCAAACAACAGATCCTAACCTACATTCCCATCTAAGGTGGATCCAGCAAGTCTAAATTTGTTTGTTACATTTATAATTATATGGTTAAGCATAGTGTCACACAAAAAATCCTAACAAGGGATCTCTCAATCACTCGAGTACATTGTTTTCTTTCCCTCTCTTAAAATTATTTCACTTCTCTCACTACAAATTACTCTATCGTCAAGTGACTTCATCGTTGACATTTCTACGGCTGGCAGCACATTAATGTCAAACTTTGCGCTTTACCTATTCTTATATTTGCAGGATTGTCGAAGACTACGATCGATATTTCATTGATGGTAGATCTTCGAGTCTAAAAAATGGAAGGGAAAAAATAGTCACTCTCGTTTGATATATTATGTATTTGCATTGGAATGCCAAATCAAATGGAGGTAGATGTTTTATTATTTCACTTGCCTATGCGAAGCCAAATACATAGGGGGTGAGGATCGATAACTACTGCTAAAGTTTGGTTTTTCTATTTGATCTTAGTCCAACCATGAATTTACAGTTTATCAATTAATAAAACAATTTATTGGAAAGCAAAGCTGAATTGACAGATAGCAACTTTAGACATTTGTGCTTATGTGAAATATACAACAATTTTACTTTTTTTAATAATAATAAAAAAGAAGTAGGATTCGAAATTAGATATAATTCAACTCGAGAAGATTGTGAATTTATTTTCGATTTTATTTTCATATAATCAACACATATAGATAGAAGGGACTAGAGAGGTGTACGAAAAGGTCCAAGAATGCGATGCACACGCGCTACAGATGGGGCTTGAAGTCAGTGAGATTCTTTAAATAAATTTATCTCATGTTTGGTTGAGGAGAATAAGAGGTGAGCTAACTAAATGAGCTGTGAGAAAATTCATTCCCTTGTTTGGTTCATATAAAGCATGATCCATGAGCTCATGTGCTCTATTCTCCTGGTGGAGAAAATAGTCAAACCCCCTTTTAACGAGCTTGGTTATTCTTTCTAGATAGAGAATAACATATTTTTTAAAATGAAAAATTTAACTTTTGTTTTAAAATTGTCAATTTATTATAATAAAATGATAGACTCGCACTTATTCTCACATTCAATCAAACATATAAAATTTTATCTTTAAACTCATTCATCTCTCTCTATTCTTCAGTTCAGGCTCAACTCAACTCATCTTAATTTCACCTTAAGCTCACCCTCAACTAGACACAGGGTTAGCTGATAAAAAATCTGGCGACAAACAAGGGATGGCAACGGGGGGATCGGGCACGGATCAAGGGTGCCCCGACCCGATTACTCTTTTGCCTAATTATTTACACTATTATCCTAATTTTTTCCTAATATTATTGACATAACCATAACTAAAAAAATTCACTAAAGTCTAACTGTGTATTCTAACCCTAAAGTCAAAATTTAAACCTTAAATTATAGTTCATAAATCATAAACTAAGAGATTCACAACCCTAAATCCTTTAAATCTTTAATAAATAATATCTTAAGTCTTTATCAAAAAATACAACATAAAGTTATATAAACATCTCATGATTAATAACTTGTTAAATTATTAACTTCTTAAACCTTCAAAATAATAAATTCAATATAAAGTATAAACATATTACATCTCATGAGTCATTAGTCATAAACTTATGATCTTAATACAAATATTAACTACATAAGTAAACTATATGTGTTATATACTTATATTAAGATATGTATAAATATCTTACATCCCCTAATATACATATATATAAATATTAATATATGTATTAATTTGTATATATATGGATCGGGTCACGGGGAGGATCGGGTCGGGACAGAGCAAAGATTCGTCACCGCCCCAATCTGTGATCGGGTCAAAAAAATTTGATCCGTGTCCGCCCCATTACTTGTTCGGATCAGATAATATCCGCACAGGCCGGGCCGGGGCGGATCGGGTTGGACGGATCGGATAATTGCCATCCCTTTGGAGACTGGATTTCGGATTTGATTTAACTGCTACGTGTCTCTGATGGGCAAAAAGAATATGAACATTGAAGTATTGTGGGGTCCACTTTGAACCTCTAGAGGGGCGTTTGGTTTTTAGTAACTATGGCATTGGCAGCATTCAAAACCAGGAATCCCCAAAGCCGCCCACTGGCCCACGCAACAAACCCTCGAGACTCCAGTCCTCTGATTCATGCATTGACCAATGACTCGGCACGTGCCCGATACAATCAGGTTGCTCACCAGTTCACGATTTTTAAAAGGAATAACTAATTAATAATAACAATAATTTACATCAGAATAGCACACGAAATCTAGATTTTTGTTTTCAGCGGTGGGGTATCTATCAATATATATATTTTTAGTACAATTTATTTCTAAAAAAACTCAAAAAGTAAGAAAAAAGTTAAAAATTATAATGTAAAAGCTCAATGGCTGGGTGTAAATTAGAGGTGACAAAATTTTGTTTGGTTTGAATAATCAAATTTAAAAAACATCATATAAATACCCCACTCCTCTTCTCTCTTTTCTATGGTTTCACCCAACAGCAACCGGTTGGGAGAGGAGACTCCTCCTCCTCTCCCTTTCTCTCCGCCTCCTCCTCCGCCTCCCTCCCCCTTTTCCGTTCTCTTTTCTACCCTTATTCCACTTCATTGTCTTCTTTTATCAACACTTTTTCTCTTTCTTGTCTCCATCTTTCTACCCACCATACTTTTTCTTCCTTTTGCTTAACCAGTATCTTCCTATGCTATTTTCTCTTGTGTTTTTTATTTTATTTTGCAGGAATTTCGAGGCTTGGTGGACTTGTAGATCTGGATTCTATGGAGTGGATATGACAGATCTGGTTTGCAAATTTGCTTATTTCTTCACAGATCTAGTTGATATGGGTTCTCACGCTTTTATCGACCCTCTAGTCGGCTACCAGTTTCCAGATCTAGACTGCTCTCCCGCCAAGTGCTTGCTGTGTGTTGTGTTACTAGTGCCCCAGCTTACCTGGTGGTCACCTCTTCTCTCAGTGTCCCATTTTACTTGGTGCACACAAGTTCCTGAGTTGCTTGGATTTTATTTCCAGCACCTATCTCTTTGTAGGCCAATGTGCCGATTATCTTCTGGGCTGTTCTTAAGTTTTTATGATGTTTGTTGTGCCCTCTGTAATGGGTTGAATACCCTAATTATCTGCTCTCCAGCTTATACTTGGTGGTTTGCATTTTAATGAAATCTGTTACTTTTATAAAAAAAAAAATCAAATTTGAACATAAATTATATATTCAAAATTCAAGTCCAAATTCAAAAAATCTTGTTCGATGTAGTCAATTAACTACATCCGAAAATCCAAACCAATCCAAACTGGACATCAAAAATATTTCGTAACACCTTCTGTTGTCCCACCCGAAACCCTTTTTTTTCCCATGGCGTAAATACTGTAAATCATCGATGCCGGTGAGATGTAAATCATAGCCTCTGTTTGGTTGGGAGGTAACAAGCGTCATAAGCTGGGGTATGTAGCTAACTCACGCTCAAGTAACCAAACACCAAAATACCCCAGCTTTATAAGCTAGCTTATTACGCCCCGTAAAAAGAAGCTCCTTGGACCAGCTTTTTTCCTCTTGTCTGTGGGTATTTCCACGAAATACCCTTCTCCGTTTCGTCGATTTCAATATGCTGTACATACTTTAATAAAAGGTGGGGACATTTGTTGGAGTAGAGCAGCATAAACAATATGCTGTGGTTCTTTTAGTGGTGCACTACATACTTTTATATAAAAAGTGGGGACATTTGATTGAGTTTGACAATAATTTGCTTTAAACCAAGTCCACGTATGTTTTCATTAGAGGATGACATGATTGTTATGTTTTTATGTTGTTATATTTTTAAAAGCCCTTAATGGTAATTTTACAATTTTTACTCTATTAACAAATTAGCATCACCAAACACATATTCAGCGTAAAGTAGCTTATTTACACAGCTTTATACTCTAGCGTAAAGTAGCTTATTTTTACAGCTTCATACACCAACTTATTTACCCTCCCAACCAAACAGGGGCATAACCTTTGGGGAACGTCTTGGGCCAAGAAAGATATGCTGCACACATTGTTTAAAAAAAGCAAAAAAAGCTTTAGTAGAACCTTGTGATACAAACAACCCAAGACCCATTCCAATGCCAGAAAATGAAGCAGCTAGATAGCTAATTGATCAGGAACAATCACAATCCAGTCATCCAAGACTGCACTCAGCAGTCAGCACTAGACTTTAATCTGCACAGACAAAGGAACTTATGCAAAAAGAAAATCAGAGATCCAAGAAGTTTAATAAAGCTTCATACAACCTTCAAGGTTTTACATGGAGGGAACGCAGAATTGTCTACTCAGGTCTAAAAAAAATTGAATTCTCTAACAGATGAGCAGTTGCTTCAATACACAACTTGCACAAAACTGAGTAAAGTTCTGTTTGAACAGCTTGGCAAGAACACAGCGGCAAGAGCAATTGCCCAAAGGAAAAGTAGCTGCTAAAGAGTTTTCTGTATTGGATAACCTGTCTCATGAGTAAACTAAATGGAAAACAAAAAAAGAAAAGATATACAGCCAACTAAAAATGACTCCTCTCATAACTCTGTGTATACAGCCGCGGATGCCATTGCATTATCAGGAGCTCGGTTCAGCACTATTGTAAAAGAAACGAAAAGGATCAGTAACTATTGTACAGAGAATAAGGAATGGGATTGCGGTCTTCGTAACTATCCAAGAATCTGATTCACTATAATGCTAGAGGTGGAAGAAGAAATGGCAAAATCAAATTTAAGATGAAATAAATCGGACAAAGCAGGTTGACTGTTTGGGGTTATTACCACCTCTCATTGATCCCGTCAAAGGTTGGCTAAGGTTTTGAATGTACAACGTCACGTAAGCCAGTTCAAGAAATCATCTCCTCCACCAGTCTGGGACTTTTAATCGTCGGCTTCTATGAACAGAAAGTTGGACCCAAGGAAGCTTGTGCTTTACCTGTCTCCATAGCATATCAACAGCATCTTCTTTTTCTGGTGGATATTGGAATTCGTAGTGATAGGAGATATTCTTAAGACGTCTCCACATTTCAATCCATCTCTCCTTCGAAAATTTCCGGAGCTGATTGACCATGTACCCAGGTTCCTCTGCCTCTTTGACAGAGAAGAAAACAGAGAACTGTTTGTAGTCGATTTCATCCTCGTAAGGGAGCTCAATTCTATCACTCACAATGACAGGGACACAATGACTAACTATAGAGTCAAATAGACGGCAAGATGAAGGGGTGTCTCCAGCAGGATTTAGGCAGAACTTTGATGAGCGCATTCCTTGTGTAGACTGGCATATAATACAAAAAGATAAAATAATAAATAATAAAAAAATGTGTTAGGGAGGACTTTACTCAAAATACTTCAGTTTATATGTCAATTAATTTGGATGGTCTAGACCACTCATGAAATAAAAAAGACTCCTATCATGGTGCAAAAGACATTATTTTGTTCCTTTCGACAACTCACAGTTCATACTAGGGAATATATTTTCTGTCCTTTTTTGAGAAAAGGGTGTAAAATATGACAACAGAATAAGAAAATGATCAAGCGCTTGATAACAGTGCCAAGTGCACATCAGACAATATTCATTACAGGGGGACTAGATTTCCAGTAAAAGAAAATTTGAAGTTTTGAACCACCTGTATAACTTTATTACATACCGCTTTTATTGTTTCCGATGTTGCAGAGCTCCTCTCATAATGAACATCATCATAACCAGATAATATCTTTGCCAATTTAGCACGAACTTTGCCCTCCTGCAATAAGCAAGACCCCTGTTGATCAACACGTAATCTAAGGGGTTTAATATGAATATTAAAGGATCCCACTCAAAAACATACATCTTTCCTGACAGTATTCCCTCGGAAGAAAAGAAGTGTGCTACGAGACTCAAACGAATCAGGAGGGTCATCGTCTATGAAGGAATCCACAACGTGTACATATGGTGACACCACATCTTTGTTGAGATTTGACATGTTCCTGGGATAGCGGCCAAAATCAACAACAATGAAAATAGATGCATTCACCTGGTCCCGAAGAAATCTGAAAGCATTTGGATGTGTCATTGGAATGACATGATCTCTGCCTCCGGATAGCTGCCAGTATGTAGATTTGTGCAAAAATTCCAGTAAATCAACCTGAGATCAGAAGAAAACCATATTCAACTGCAACTAAAAACAGAATTTCAGACAAAGATATCACATTGAGAGAGAGAGATTGTAGCATTTTGAACATATTGATTTGTGAGGGGTGACAAAAAAAATGCTAAAAGTAGATAGCACTAAAGACTGGGTTTTAAGTAATGAAAGGGTTAACTACAATTGATAGTGTTAACCACAATTGGAATTGTATTGCTCCACATCACCATGTCCAGAGTGGCACTGTCCACATCATACCCACCAATATAACTCTATGCTTTCTCCCCTGATGGACTCCTAACAGTAAATGGAAAAAAAGCCAATACAGACAGCAATCAGTCGATTATCACCATGCTCAAAGCAAGGGATTGAGCCAAACTGCATAATTTGAGGTTAGCATAGGGTAGCTTGCACAAGATGGATTTGTTCAAGAAGATGTTGGTATTGTATTTGAAGAGTGATAGGCGGAAGTAAGCCCTTAATGGCCAATCTCAGGTGAAATATGTGGCAAGAACATCCCAAGTCTGCAGCTGATGGCATTAAGATAAGAGCTATATACTTTAAAAAAGTTCTTGTTTCCATGCCCATAAAAGCTATTGATGAGAAACACACACTCATGCGCTCCACTCCTACCAACTCTTGGAAGTATTCTCAACCACAACTTGGCCCCGTTAAAATTGAAGAAGGTATGAATTGTTGATTTCGTAATCCATACAGATATGCGCACTTCACACATGCACTCCACAATTTCTAAATTTTACCCTCACTATAAGCAGAAAACTGAGAAAAGGTCCCACTGTCAAATGTGGCAAAATCATTAGACTATATTTTATATACATTCTGAGTAGATTAAACAAAAAGAAGATGCAAAATTGAATTTGATTTGACTAAATCATTTGCGAAAAAAGAACGGCTAAAACACTATTGGTTGATTTCGTACCTTTCCGAAATGTTCCAGATTTCTTAAGATAAATAAGCACAAAAGAAATCCCAAAACAAAGAAGGTCAAAAGTAGGCAACATTTTTTGAACTCAGCAAAACTAATTTAATGTCTTCGACCACAGCATTTTTGTTTATAAAGATAGTTCTTACATGCAGTCCTGAATTTCTAAATTTGTTCCACATCAGATCACCAACTCACGCCTATATGAGCCAAACTGACATAATGCTCTACTGTCATAAAAGGCCAAGATGATGGAATCCTGTAGGTTCAGCCAATCCAGGGAATGAAGCCAATATCCAAAATGAGATGCAGAATTCCAATTTGATTCAAATATAGTCATTTAAGAGATTATGTGTGGACATAATACTAAATCATGTTGGTTACTTCCTATGCTTCCCAATGTTCAGGATTTCCAGGGATGGCAAACAGTCAAACACAAACGAATTCTAGCAAAAAAAATATATATAACAGGGCAATAAAGCAATTCAAACTGAACAAAACAAATTCAATGCCTTCAACGACAGATTCCAATGCCACCATTCATATTTCTCCATAATCATATCACTGTCTCGCACAAAGTGAAGTAACCGAATTACAACCAACCAAAAACAAACTCAACACCGCTACATTGAACAAATTAAGTACCTGCAATTGGCGATCAATTTCCGTCTCCGGATCTGTCATTGTATGCCCATGACTATTAAAACTTAACGACGAGAAAAACGGTACGAAGAACGCATCGGCACTTTCTGGATCCGTAACCCTAACCGCCTCTCTCTCCTCTCCACCACCATCATACAAGAGCGACGCCATTAACCAGTACTCCACACTATGCTGCTTCTTCAGCCCCCAATTCGATGGCCACGGAGGAATATTCGCGGCAGTAACCGGTTTGTCGTCAGGGCTTCGGCGATCAATCATCCCGACATGGAACCTCCTCGGGAGTTCATACATGTAAACCCGGAGAGGCTGTCCGGCACAGAGAGTGCGTGCATACGGAGGTGACTGTAGCAGAGGGAAGAAGTAAGGCCTAAGATCGACGGTGCCGATGTAGACTGAGTATGAAATCAGAAGGATAAAGGCAAATATGAGAGAGGCTATGACTTTTCCATACATTTTTCTGCAGATCTAGCGGTGCTTTCACGTCTTTTCACTTTTCCCTCGCAGATAGGCGGAGCTCTGCCTCTGCCGCTGCCGTTGCTCGCACCAACTGAATTGTCTGTTTACGGTTATATTGTCGACGGAAAAAATGAATAATTAAGGAGTAATCATTCCTACCGTACTGGATATGGATTTAATTCCAACCGTCTCTGTAATAATATTTAGTATGCGTTTTTCGAATAAGAATTATGTGAATAAAAATACATTTTTGAATATAATCATTTCTAATATTATGGTGAAATTGGAGTAAGATAGTCTTGGTGGTTAAAAATTCGAAATTAAAAACTAGTAAAACCCTTCTTTATTTAATTTATGAATATGTGAATATAACAATTGCAAGCTTAAACTACTAAATAGATAATTCAATATGATAATACCAAAAATATTTTCCACTAGGAAGTCGACACATGGTCTATGATAGACAAGTTAGGCTCCTTAATTTTATTGAAAATACTTAAATATACTCCCCCTATTTTTAAATTATATCCCCTTCAAAAAATATTTTTTTTCCAACCCAAACACTCTTTTCATATTTTCATTGGCGAATTTAGGCAATCACAATGGTTGAAAATTTATTGGGCCAACAATTTTGTTTTTGGGTCCCACATCTATCTCGCAAAAATACAACTCTCAATACAATCAAATCAGTATAACACATATTTCAATACTGCCACATCAGCAAAACACATCTCCCAATACAAAATCATTATCCAACCCAACTACTTTCTTATCCTTCATACTATCCCCATCAAATTTACACCAAAATCAAGGTTGGGTCCCACTTTTATTATAAAAAGTCAAGACACATCATCATCCACATCATCAAAATACATATCTCAATACAACCACATCAACAAAATACATTTTTCAATACAGCCACATCAGCAAAACCCATTAACTTTGTTGGTCCATTAACTTTGCACCATTGTAATTGCCAATATACAACAATGTTATAGTATCCAATGTTGCATTTCATGGATGTGTATGAACCCTGTCATTTAACACAACCCCTAATTACTTTACACATCATACTTGGATCACTTGAGCTTGAGCACACAAAAGTTGGGTACTATTTTTTTTTTTTTTTGATAAATGTATTATGAGTTATGACACACGAACTTTACCATCCAACATAAACTTTTAGTTTACACTCTCTAAAGAAAATAAAAAAAGTTTACTCTTCATTATTTTCACTATGACCTCATAACGAGCATTTTCAATTGTGAATCATGTTAAAAGTTAAAACAACAATAAAAGATTTACGTAGAGACAAAAAAAAAAAAATTAGGGGCACCATAATTTATTTGTCACTCTTATCTAAAATCCTGACTTTGCCCTTTACTCAAAACAAACATAAAATATTTTGGGTTTATATTGAATATTTCAAAAAATTGATGTCTTTTTTTTAATATATCTTTTGATTTAAATTCATAATTTTTAAAAATAAAAAACAATAGTGACTTTGTAGTCATGACAGTGAGAGCTGTGCTAACAAATTTACAGCACGTCCCGGTCACTCGGGACAAAACCTAGCATTTTAAATGCTCGCAACTAGGGGTCGGCATTGGGCCGGCCCGAAAAATGAGGCCCAAGCCTGGTCTAGTGAAATTCATAACATTTTATCTTTTAAAATACATATTAGATTTCGAAAAAATTACATTAATCAACAAGTAAATATATGTCTAACAAGATCTATCATATATAGGTTTTATTTAGTCATTCTTAATTAAATTATTTTTTTGTAATGATATGTGAGTTATGTAGGTTCCAGTATTTGTTTATGGGTATTGATATGGACTCATGCATTGGATTTTCATGTTAACCTAAACAATATATGTTAAACCTTGAGATGATCATATTCGCCAAATCTCAACAAGCTCTATATCGAATTTCCATGTTATAACCTAAAATGCTCGGATTCACTACTAAAATCCTAAATGTCCCGAATGTTAAACCCTATGGTCCTTACTACTAAACCCTAACGGGTTCGGTACCCAATGTAATTTCAATAAAAATACAGGAAACAACGAATATATATTATACTATCATAGTATAATAAAATTTCAGCTTGAAAAAACAGTCCACACATCATATATTGAAAAACGCAAAAAAAAAACTATCGAAAATGAATCTTATTAAAAAAAAAATTACGTGCTGAGTTCGAATATGTAATTTTTTTTGAAATCTAACATGTATTTTGACAGATAAAACGTTTTAAAGTTTCATTTCTGAAAAAAATAAATAAAAAATGTACAGTAAATGAAAAGAGAAAAATAAATGAATAAATTAACATTATTGACTTATTTTTGATGGCATGATATGTAGACTTTGGTTGAGTTAGACTAATAAAAATTGACTTTTGTAACATTTTTGTTATCCTAATTATAATGATTTAATATTTTTAAAACATTCAGAATCGATGATTTACCAAGTAATGATTTGATTATTTTAAAAATCTCTACTAAAACAATACAAAACCGCTACTCTCATAATCGATCAATATCGCTACTTTCAAAACATTTCAAAATCGTTACTCTCATATTTACCCAATAAAACCTACTATAAAATACATATCTTAATACATTTTAGGTATGACAAAAAAAAAAAAATCATGGTGGATGCTTGACTGTAAAGTAGTGTAAAACACGCTTTTTGCTAATACCTCCATATACATATTTAAGCACGTCTTTCGTCTCTGTCAAACCCATCAACCACTTGATTTACATTGCTTGTTGATTCTTAAAAGAGAAAGAAACCAACAGTGAATTGAGCAGAAATGGCGTTTAGGTTGGACGCCAGAGATGTCGCTGGATTCAAATTCCTTCTCTCGATAGGGATCATGTACGGGCTTATGTCAGCACTCGTATACTCCGTTCTGCACATGAAGTTTGTCAAGCCCCTCGGTTTCGACGCGCCTCTCGATCGATTCTCGGAAGCCAGAGCCATCGAACATGTTCGCGTTTTGGCCGAAGAAATCGATGGTCGCCAAGTTGGTCTTCTTTTCTATAACCAATCGCGTATATACAGTATTCGTTAATTCTTTAAGCTTGCTTCACTGAGAAGAAATTCTGAAACTTTTTTTTTTTCTAAAAAAAGGAAAATAGTTGACTATCGATTTTGAGTTTGAACTTGGGTAAGATTTCTGAGGAAGTGTAAAGCCGAGTGAGAAATTGGGATTTTGGTTATTTCTTAATGAAGCTACACCAGTGGAAATAACTGAGAGGAACACAAATAGTGAAATTGATATTGATGATGCCTTTTATTTTGTAATGATTAATTAGTTCTACTTATGATAGGAAGGGCGCCCTGGTTTAGCAAAAGCTGCTATGTACATTAAATCACAGTTGGAAGCGATGAAGGGCAGAGCTGGACCTGATTTTAGGTTAGTATACAATTATTTTCTCTAAGGTTGTGTCATTCTTTCATTTCAATGGTCACTATTTTCCGGGGATTTCCCCTTAATCGCCACCCTGTGTAAAATATTGTTTTATACGGTGTTGTCAAATTGATTTTCAGTTGTTGATAATTATGAGTTCTGTGACTTATGTCTATTGACTGTCCTAATGTTTTTCTTTGTAGAATTGAGATTGAAGAAAACATTGTTGCTGGCTCCTTCAATATGATGTTTTTACGCCATAGCATATCACTGACTTATAGAAACCACACAAATATTGTTATGAGGTATGTAACTGAATTCAGAAATAAAGCACATGCTTGCTCATATAATCATATTTGAAATAGTATACGGACATTCTAGCAAAGGAATTAGGATTTCCTGTAGTGGTGGGCCATTTGATAGTGGGCAAGTATATACTGCTAATCAATTACTGTAATATTGTGCTTACTGTAAAGAGATCTAAATTGTTCTGGGAAATCAAATTATCCTTTGCGCTTCCTGTAGTGGGCCATAGTTGTATTTGCTTTAAAGATGTTTATCCAGCAGAATTGTCATGTAAAGAAGGAGTTTTCCAATTTATGGAAGGACAAATGTGATACTCAGGGGAATTGTTCTGTTAGGTTTTTCTACGAGGCTAGTAATTGTAACGATCCAGCAGGATACTTCATAATAATAAATGCCAGATATTATTTTATTCACGCAACAACTTTAGCAAATTTAACTCTGAGCCAGTGGTTTTTTGATGATAGGATATCATCAGCAGATTCTCAAGACACTGATCCATCAGTTCTAATAAATGCTCATTTTGATAGTCCAGTTGGCTCGCCTGGCGCCGGTGACTGTGGTTCCTGTGTTGGTGGGTGCATAAAATATTTCACCTGCTCAGATACGGTCTTAAACATTTAATGCTTGCTAACCCCTTTCTTTCCTGCAGCCTCGTTGCTGGAATTAGCAAGAGTTACTATAGACTCTGGCTGGGTGCCCCCACGACCTATAATTTTTCTTTTTAATGGCGCAGAAGAACTTTATATGCTGGTAATAAGTTTTAACAGTTGAATAAGACTATAGTTTTTTTCCCCCAGTTTCTATGGGTACCTTTGAATTTCCTCACCTACTTGAAGTGTACTTTTCTCTACATCCTTAAGATGTAAACTTTTTGGTTGCTTTTATATGAACTTTTTATTGACCTTCTTGCACTTTTAGCTTCTGACTTCTGGTAGATGCTTTCCTTGTGATGTTTCAGGGATCACATGGCTTTATGACATCACATAAATGGCGTGATTCAATTGGTGCTTCAATAAACGTGGAAGCATCTGGGACTGGGGGTCTTGGTATGCTGTGGTCTGATATTAATTTTATTTGTTGCAAATTTTTGAAACTTTCCCTTGGGTTGGGTGAATGCAATGCAGCCTGGTCTTTGTGAGACATACAAATTCCTTGGGATAAACCAGGTCCAATATAAGATCATAATGACCAACATCTTCCATATACACATACAAATACAAATACATGCATACATATATGCCACCCTGGGAGTATACTTCACACACTAGCAATCATCTGCAAACCAACCATGTTAGTTTAATTGAAGTTGCATAAGGATATTTGAATTGATAGTATTCAAGTTTATGGTTGGTCTCTGATTCTCTTGCCCTTAGCATTGGGCTACTCTTTTTCACTGACATATTTTATTTTTACTCTCTTAGAATGCCTTTTTTTCTTCACGTAAGTATTAACTTGGATAACTTGATAATATCAGATAAAAAAGTTATTCAAAACCACATATTTCACTATTGCTAGTGATGCTGATTGCATTTTCTGGTGCACTACTATGCTGATATATATATTGTTGGACAAACAGATTTAGTCTGCCAATCTGGACCCACCCCATGGCCTTCTCTAGTCTATGCTCAGTCAGCAGTATATCCCATGGCAGATAGTGCAGCTCAGGTTTTCTCCTTTTTATTTCTATATTCTTGAAATCAAATATTTGCTTAGGTGATTTTATTTAAATTATGTTGGGAGAATTTCATTTTCTTGTTATTCGTGCATGAATGAGAACATCAATAAACTTTTACAATGATATTATTTTAAATCTTTCACCTACCACCTTTCCTTTATCTTTAACATTTATCTACTGGTCTCTTTTTGAGTGATTTATTTTTCATCTGTAGGATGTTTTCCCTGTTATGCCTGGAGATACCGACTACAGGATCTTTTCCAAAGATTATGGGAACATTCCCAGTCTGGATATCATCTTTGTGCTTGGTGGTTATTTTTATCATACTTCCTATGATACAGTGGACAGACTATTGTATGCATCACATATACTATTTTGGTACAGATTTACTTATTTGAAAAATCTTGCGTCATTCATCCTTAAGCACTTCATCCGATACCTTTGATGTTTTTAAACTAGACCTGGAAGCATGCAAGCTCGCGGAGAAAATTTATTCAGTGTTCTTAAAGGCTTCACAAATTCTTCTGAGCTAAGAAATGCCAATGAAAGAACATTTATTGAGGTTACTACCAATGAATACAAGGACGAAAAGGCGGTTTTCTTTGATTACTTGACATGGTTTATGGTATGCGCAAAATTATTAATTTATTTTATAATTATTTATTTAGTATCTGATTAAGTTGGAATTGAAGTGCTTTCCCTTAAAAAGAAAGGATAGAACTACATTACTTAATATCAGTAGTTCCGTTAGTAATGAACAAGCTTATTCCTTTTCTTTCAATTTACAAATCTTTAGGTGGTTTATTCGAGAAGAGCAGCAATGGTGCTTCATAGTATTCCCGTTGCCATCTTCCTTCTTATGCCATCCCTTTTGCATATGCTGAACTCTGGCTTGCACTCTCCATTTGTGACCTTCTATGATTTTCTGAAAGGTGTAGCGTCTGCCTTTGATGTTTCACTTGATTTTGTTATAATTGTTCATTAATTTATTATTTCTCGTGTGTTGCTTCGTTAGTTACTATTCCAAGTCAATATTTATCAAAGTTTATGTGATGTATTTAAATTTTCAGGAATGCTCTTCCATGCATCGGGGATTGTACTAGCAATTGTAATCCCTATAATCTTTTCCATCTTGCGATTGTTGTTCTCAAGTTATGCGATGAGCTGGTGGGTTGGCTTGCATATCCCTTGTAAAAACTTTTTATTGCCATCCTTGGTGCACTGTGGCTTATGGGCTTAGTCATGGCCAAATTAAGTGAACTAAATGTGTCAGTTACATTGTTAAGGTAAAAAATGTACCTGGTTACATGACAGAGAAAGAGTGAGAAGGAGGCTATTTTAACCAACAATTAGCAAGCGCCTGTGTTAAGAAAAAAAAATAAAAAATTCAATCCATAGGTTGGGGATGGTATTTAACGACTGAATGTCATACTGCTGCCTTATTATAGTTTTAAGAATCTTTATGCTGTCTAATCTACACATTAGATTCAAATTAATTTCTCTGTTGTATTCATGTAGCTTACCCCAAAAATGAATTTTGAGCTGATGCACATGCGAGGTTCTTATTGGCATACATGATTTATGTGCAGGTTTGCTCATCCATATTTGGCTTTTATGTTGTTTGTTCCCTGCTCACTTGTGGGCTTGCTTCTTCCAAGAATGGTTTGGAGTTCTTTCCCCCTTTCTCAAGATCCATCGATTCTCAAAACATCAAAAGAGGTGTGTCTATTTTCAGTCTTGAATTGATCTCTTTGGATGGTATATCTAAGCTAATAAATTTGGACTGATTTACTTTTATTTCATGAGTTTCGTTTATTTAGAGGTTGGGTCCAGACATTTCAATTATTGAGAATGCTGTACATTTAAAAAAAAAAAAATCAGTGTCACACAATCTAGTTATAATTAGTTATACACAAAACATAGTCAATTCTTCAACCATCCCTTAACCCACTGACAAATCGCTAGTGGAGACCGATTTGCTTGAGTCAATAATGATGGTAAATAAATCCCATACATGAGGCTCTTGCGGCGGGTGGAGTCGGGGACATGCGGGATTTACATAGACCTTATCCCACATAGTATGTCTACAGGTTTTTTCCAGGAATTCAGTCAAGAATAAAGAATGAAACAAAAAAGTAAGAAGAAAAGGATGAAAAGACGATCTCCCTCCGCCAATTAGGCTCCTAGTTTCTATCTGTATGTGTCCTTTCTCCTTCTGAGTCTTCTTGGACAACGTACTGAAAGTGATTGCTCATAAACAAAAGCGGCATAATACCAAAATTTCAATTTCCTTTCCTTTTAGCTTTGTGTCACTTTCTCTGTAATCTAAGGAAGAAAAGAACTTGTTGGTTATTTTCCCTCTGTTATGATGTTCGTGGGTGATGCTATGTTCTATTTGTTGAGCTTAGGGTTGTCCCCTTATGTGCCAAGAGGGGCCCATGTTACTTCATTTGGAGTGCAATGCTTGTTGTATTGGTTAGAAACAAACAGGACTTTTTGTGGGAGAGGGGAGCCTTTGCCTGAACTCTAGGTGAAGCTTTTGAAGACTTCATCTTCATTAACTTTCTGCTTCCGTTCTTTCATGGATTTTTAGATTATTAGATATTGGGACTTAGCTTTCTGGTGTTTCTTCTGTACTCTAGCTGATATTTGTTGTTTTGACTAACATTTTCTTGAAACTAATGGGAAGTATACCTATTTCTATCTTAAAAGTCTAGAATTTTATCAATGAAGCTTTTTTCTCCGCTAAAAGTTAGCAAAGTTTGATGACATGAATCTTGTAGGCCCTATCTGATGAAGCGAGGTTTTGGGGAGCCTTTGGGTTTTACTCTTTTGTAACTTTGGTATGTACCACGGTCACTATAGTATTTGTTTCAGGTTGGAGCATGGAATTAATTATTTTTTGTGCATGATATGTTATCTTAATTTTCATACTTGGCTACTTGCTAAATTTGCCATACCAAACTTTTGTGAAAGCAGGCTTATCTTGTGGCTGGGCTGAGTGGAGGTTTCTTCACTTTTTTCCTGTCAGCTTTTATGCTTCCTGCATGGATCTTTTTTGGCCTAGCTACAAAGTTTTATGGTCGTCAGTCACTCAGGTAGCTTTTCAGATGGCTTTGCATGTGATTTTCTATTCTTTAAATTATGTTATTATGATGCTGTATTTGATTGGTTAGGCGCAAGTCCATTCCATATAACTGGCTGATTTTTGATTCTCCGAAATTTAGAAATTTCTTTCCCTTGATATTGGCCTTGCAACAAGCAGTTTTAGCATGCCATACATTTGTTGAAGGTTTTTCGTTGCTGCATTCTGGAGAATGGATGTGGTTCTCTCACAGAACATCCCTTACGAAACCAGAGCTTGAATTATGAAAATCCAAAAATTTTCTGTATCAATTTATTTGTATATTATATTTGCTTTTTATTGTTTTTTTCTTTTCTTTTTTCATGTATTTTAGGTCGTTCTTTCTTTGGTGGTAATTTCCTCCACACTTGCGGCGATTTCTCGCCCCATAAGTTCTATTTTTAAGATATGAAATGATTTTTTTCCCGGTGTGGTGGGAAAGGGGGGAGGTTAACTGTAACACAATGAAACTTGGTCTGACTGAAGATGTTTCTTTCAGGTCAACAGTATTTTATGTGATACCTCTGATTCCATTCCTCACATATTCAGCTTATTTTGGTGGGTTTCTTGTTGAATTTGTGATTGAAAAGATGGGTATGGTGGGTGCTGTTCCTCCCCCATTTGGTAAGTTCTTGTGAACTTCTAATTGTGTAATTCTTTCATATTTAATTAAGCAAACTTTAATAGTTTGAATTTACTTTTGATGAAAATTCTTTTTGTTAACACTTTTAACGTTTGATTCCTGGTATGATACCATCCTGTGGTTGTGAATTTTGATTTTTCTTTTTCAGACCGGAAACTTGAATTTGGTTTACATGCAGGGTGGCTAGTTTGGAAACAATTTCTGATCACAAATTGAAGTCACTATTAAATTAGAGTCTGTGTTTTGCCATATTTTCTTTGATTCAAAATTGTACTACCCTGTCTAATGCAGATAATAATTGGGTCGTTGTTATGTTTATGAATAAGAGCTAACACTTGATAAACCATGTCTTTGTCACGACTCATTATGAAGATTGTCTTTTGTTTCTCTGCATTCATCATAGTTTTGAAGTTTGTATTGGATTCATCATACTGTTGAGTAGTTAATTGATTTAATTTCAAGCAATGTTATGATGTCAACCCAAGCTTACCAGTTTATTGAGTAGGTCTTGTCAGTTGTGGTATGTTGTGTTGCTTGCATAATGACCAGGTCTTATTCACTGTCCGGCTCTCATACAATTAATTAAACTCATGTCTTCAGGTTGATCTTTATGCTTAAATGCATGTATCTTTACACAGCTTGTTCATGATGTGTGATTGTTAATCGCTACTCCTTATTTTGCTTGTTAGGAAAAAATTACAAATACTGTTTGTAAAAATTTGAATGAGCAGAAATCCTTGTCTCTGGCTTTGGTTTCAAGTCATTGACTCATAGCAGCAAACTAACTCGTGTATGTCTCAGCAAAAATAGTGTGGGATGTATTGCTTTTGAAAACTATGGCGAGAAAAAATAGACAATGGACTTTAGTGATGGATGGAGTTCTCTCTTATGAATCTTATCACTATAAAACTTCGTCTCTTTGGAAAACCTATATTTACATTCAGTGAACTATTGATCATCAACTTTTGGCTGTGTTGTGAATTAATTTGATGCTCGGTATCCAACAAAAGTAATTGGTATGATTACCATATCTTTACTTGCAGGGTATTTTATCGCTGATATTGTGGTAGCAGCAGTAATTGGAGTAGCAACTGGTTGGTGTGTGGGCCCTCTAATACCCATTTGTGGTTATTGGCTAGCCAGGTCATCGATCATTCAATTCTTGCTTCATGTTAGTGTGCTTGCCATGGCTCTCTCGTCGCAGTTTTTTCCATATGGCACTGCTGCACCTAAAAGAGTAGTTTTTCAACATACATTTGTTACTGCAGGTATTGAGGGACGTTAAATTTTGACAGTTATTTTCAATTAGTATAGCATCTTTTTGATTATTCATATTTTAGTATGAGGACAATGTTGGGATGGTCATTGTAGGTTGAGTATTCATTTTAAGGTTGTTTCTTGAATAAGTCGTCTAAAAATTTGTTTTACTCATGGGATCGACAGATGCAAATAGGGTTGTCGACTCTAGTTATGAGTTTGCTGTTGTGGATTCAAATTCTTTAGCTTTTGTTTTCAACTACGCACCAGAAGCCGCAAAGGAGTTGCATATCAATTCAGAGTTCTCTTTTGAAACTGCTAATATGTCTCAACGGGCAAATTGGATGGTATGTGTTTGTCTTAGTAACCAGTTTTATGTCATTTTTTTTATCTAAGGCAGACTCTTGAGTGAATAAATACAAGTGAGAGTTGTATTAAGAGGTGATCTTTTTCCAAATTCCTGGTTGTTTTTCTTTCAAATAGCTTATTCCCTATCCTACCGTTTGATTTTTATGACGAGACATGAGAGGTCTGTTTTTTTTTAAGAGACAGACACAGAACTCATGAATATTCACCTGTAATGATATTCAGAGCCAATTAAACTATTGCTAAAAATATGTATGGTATATTAATGGCTTCATAAGGGTTCCCCAAACCTCTGAACTATGCCTCTGATCTATATGTGGAACTGGATAGTTCAATATCATCTCTCTCTCTCTCTCACTCACACACACACACACACGAGCAGACACACATGCATAAGGTTTTCTAGCGTAAATCGGAAGTTACAACTGTAGGATGGGCAACATCTGTAGAGATTTGTTAGTCATTTACGAACAGAAGCTTTATTTCATATATTCATGTGGCCACAAATATTTTGATAGTGCGTTCAATATTGATCGGTAATTGGCAAAAAGTTACAAGATCTGGGTTTTTTTTTAATTTTTTTTTTATCTCAGGCAATTTATCCAATATCATTTTTGTTCTCGAGAAGCTTGAAGTTTCCTGCAAGAAGTGATGACATGTTGAAACGATATAGATATCTCCCCCATTTATCTAATTACAAACAACATACAATTTCTGGGGATGGAAGTCGAAGAGTTCACTTGGAACTTTCCTTAGGGTATGTACTCTAAAATGCATTTTCATGAAATGATGTCAATCTGCATGCATGGCACAAGTATTCAGCTGGCATAAGTCTTTTTATCTGCCATTTCCAGATTTTTCAAGTTGTGGTTTCTGTTTATTGAAAGGTTACATTTGCAGCATATTTGATTATCGTTATGTGGCTCATGCAAGAAATCTGCTGTACACTATTACAGTCTCTTCAGATTCTCTCCTGTTTTATTTTATGCATAACCATAAATGTGTTGACTGGAAATTTTCTTTTTTTCATACACGTATGTTTGTTTCTGTTTGAGCCACCGAATTTCTAGCTGTAGTTAAGCTATGTCTTAATCATCAAGCATTTTTCCCAAATATGGGTGGTCTGCATAAGTTCATAAGAAAAATCAGTTGGAATCCCACTGTGTGGAATCTC
This sequence comes from Euonymus europaeus, assembly GCA_963580455.1. Classification (NCBI taxonomy): domain Eukaryota; kingdom Viridiplantae; phylum Streptophyta; class Magnoliopsida; order Celastrales; family Celastraceae; genus Euonymus; species Euonymus europaeus. The sequence goes on from OY756964.1 coordinate 5,577,657, forward strand.
TTTGGCATTCTAGTTATGGCACATCCTTCTGCTGTGAAACATTAATGGTAATTTGTTTTTACATCATTTTTTTTTTGTTTCACTTTTTAAATTGTTTGGCATGAATTCAATTTGAGTTCATGGCAAAAGTTGATTTCTGTTGTTGAATACAAATTGAAATGGATAATTATTAAAATAGGCGACCTGCAGTTATTGCTTCCTTCTTGTATATGGTTTTTTTGTTTTGTTTTGTTTTTTCTTTATGATATGAAAAATCTGTTTCTTGTTTTGGTACTGAGCTGTATGAGATCACAACCGTGTACATATTTTGTCTTCCTTTCAGCGACTTAGAGGAAGTTTTGGTAACAGTTCTCAACATTACGGGTCCTCTATCAAGTTGGTCATTTGCAGACAATATACTTCCTGGTATACAGTACTTTCTGGGGTTTGATCTGGAATGAAAATATCTATTTGTCGCATACTAATTCTCATTGAAATTGGTGCAGTGCCTGAAACCCTCGATGGTGGCCCACCGTCATACATTTGTAGACTTAGCGGATCTAGCCATGACAATTGGACCTTTTGGTTGGAGGTAAAAGTTTCTTTCCTGTTGGTGTATATGCTTACGTTTTTACAGCATAAATTGTTTTTGCCATAAAATGGACTGGAGCTGTGAGTGTTAATAATTCCAGTCGGCTTGGATGCTTGAGCATATTCATGTCATGATTTTCTTTTTCCATTTTGGAAATTTGGCAGATATGGCCTGATATTGTTGTCTCGTGTAAAAATGGCTTCTGGGCCTGTTGAATTTTGTTAATCCGGCACATGCCCATTGGCCTTTATTTTCTCAATTCATCTCCTTTTATATTTGTCCCAATTATAGATATTTAGAGGATGGAGATTTTACTCTCTTTTTTTCCCTATTTTTTAACTTTCAGTTCTGATTAACAGCATGTTAAATATTTTCTGCCCCCTTCCTTTCTTCAATTGATCTCTAACCTGCACATATAATAATCCCATGATTGCCGGCAATTGTCCCACTGCTGAGAGAAATACTCCCTCCTCCCTCCTCCCTCCTCCAATGAACCGGATAATTAGTTTTTTTTAGCGCAGTTCAAACCAATGCCGCATAATGTAGTTCTCGTATTTCTTTGTTTATTTGTCCCTTTTCTTGATTCATGTTTATGGACTCAATGGCTCATACTGTAAGTGCAGGCCAGCAGCTCTGAAAATTTGAGGGTGGAAGTTGCTGTATTAGACCAAGTTTTGGTTGATGATGCCAAGAAGTTGAAAGGCCTTTTTCCTAATTGGATGGATGTATCTACCTATTCTAGTTTTATTTCCAGTTATATTTACTAGTTCCATACACAGTTGTCTATGGGGCTGGGAAAATTTTGATGATGTCCAAGATCAATTTTGTCCAAGATGAATGACGAGAGAAAAAGCAGTACAACAAATTTCTTTCTTACAACTCATATGACCTGAAACCCCGCTGGGAAAGACATTTAGAGACAGTCATACTTAGAAGTGTAGCAATGAATATTTTTTTTTTATGATTCAATAGATGAATTGTTAGAGATTTTGTTTTCTTCAAAATCCACGGATTATCTGCCACCAAATGTTTACGGATTATTTCTATGTTCATGCCCGAGTGCTCTCCGGAAGTGCCCTGCTGTTTTTCTTTGTTGTCATTTTGCTGTAACTATTTCTCATGTACATTACTCTCTCTCTTTTAGTTCCTATCAGGAATTATAGATTGTTAGGTGTTACCTTAAAAGGGACTCAATGCAATTGATTTCAGTTTCCGCTAGTTACTGCTTGGTTATTTGTTGCTCTATTGATTGGGGTTGAATGATTCCGTTTTTTTGAATAATGTTAATTTCAGCCGAATGCATAGAAACAAAGTATTTTTTTTTTATAATATCAGCAAGTTAATTGGTGTTGTTCTTGGATAGGCCTGACCATATGATTTTGAACAAATAAATTAGTTGCGTCGTTATTAGGGACTGCAATTACTCGCAATTATTTCCTTAAATTCCTTCTAAATAATGATTTTGAGTTTATGATTTAGTGTTTACAATTTAGAATTCAGTGTTTAGAATTCATGATACAGTGGTGTAAACATTTCAAACTTATATATGGTCGTATCTCATACAGATTTTATTGTGTAAACACGATGGAATGATATGGCACAATTATGGGTTATCATATCATTCAAAGAAATAAATAATTAATATTAGTGACATTGGAAATTTTAAAGCGTGTAGAGAAAGTGATAAGAAAAAAAAATGTAAAAATTGTATTAAGAGATGTGTTCTAGAGTAAGAAAAATGAAAAAATTATATTGAAAGAAGTGAATATTTGATATTTGAAGAGTTTGATAATAAAAAATAAAAAAATTATATTAAAAAATGTATACGTATGTTGAAAAATATATTTTATGTATAATATAAGAGATATAAAAATAAAATTCGGAGAGAGTCCCGTTGTGGATGCCAGGGATGGCCCCATCCGATTGCACCTATCCCACTTTCCACGGCTTTTCTGTCCAAGCCCGCGAAAAAGAATTTGGATTTTTGTGTCATGAGCGCGGCACTGCTTTTGAACGAAATTTCGCTTTTCTTCAATTTCTGCCCCTCCCTTTTTTGTTATTTACGAAAAACCAATGTGATATGTTGCTCAGTTTCTTTTCTCTTTCATCTCGGCCTTTTCCTAGCTTCACAAGGTTCACTTCCGAACTTCCTGTGGTTTTAGTTTAAGATTCGAATTCGATAAACACTTGGCTTTGACCGTTGAAGATTTCTGGTTTTCTCATCAGCAAAAGCAAAGATTGAACCCTAATCGCTCCATCTGATTTCATTTGCTCGGACAACGAACAACGATAAAAACACGCACGGACCCTAGGTTTTGGTAAGTTATATTTCTTGACCTGGATGTTAATTGTGAATTCTTAACTATGAATGCGTACGCCTCTTCTTAGTTAGTCAGTTGTTTCAGTACTTCTGGTAAAGGATTCAGATTTTTTTTGGCATTATTATGTTGTGTAAACGCCAGATTCAGTTGTTTCCCTTTGATGGAGATGGTATGCGTATTTGTACAGTTGTGCTATGGAGTTCTGAAATATAGAGGTGTAATCCCTGGGCATTGTTTATGTGAACTTCTTATTAATTGAGTTCTTTTGTTTGGTATGATAATTCAGATTTTGCAGAAATTATGTATGGAGTTCAAATTTCAGTACATGGTTTACTTGAAAATCTGCTACTTTTACTGATTTCTTCTAATTTTAGGAATAAAAGATAATATGCTATTTTGTAAAGATTAAGCAATTGGGTCCTGTGATAGTGTGAAGAACTGCAGTTGGATCAAACATTTGGTATTTTTTACCTGTTTCAGCTTAATAAAGGGAAGTTATATCTTGCTCTGTTGTTTGTTAGCAATTTGCTTTTGAGTACCTTTAGATAAAATGATTTTGTACCATTCCAAAAAGAGAAAATGATGTAATAATCATTCACATCATCTTCTAGGTCAATCGACATAGACTGTCTCACAGGCATGCACGTGTATGTATGTATATATTCAAATTTCCAAGTTGCAGCCACAATTTAGTCTCTCAAGTTGAGTTTGAATTTTTCTTCTTTGTTTTTCCTGGTGTTTTTCGTTGATTGCAGTTTGAGGGTTTCGTGATATATGATCTATGCTTTGCTCTTTTCCTTTTTCAAGGTCCCTGTGAGTATATCTTCCATGAAACTTGTAAAATCATAAGCCTTGACCTTATTTCTACTCATCAATTTTTGATATTCAACTGGAGTGTGAGTTGTTCTCTAACTGATAAACTGTTGTCAAATTCTAGAAATTTTGGAGCTTTGACAGCACGGCTGTTATTTGGTCATCACTTAAATCGTCCTACAAAATTTTCTACCAGGACAATCCGAATGGGGACTTCTAACAATTGTAGTAGTGACTCGAGAGGTGCCTTGATAGTTCTGGAAGGCTTGGACCGTAGTGGAAAGAGTTCTCAATCCAGTAGATTAGTCTCATACTTGGAGCGACAAGGCCATGCTGTAGAGTTATGGCGATTTCCCGACAGAAATACAAGTGTTGGGCAGATGATATCTTCTTATCTGTCCAACAAATCACAGCTGGATGATCACACGATCCATCTACTCTTCAGTGCAAATCGATGGGAAAAGAGGTATGTTTGCCTACAGGCAGCCTACAATGATGTCAGTCCTTGTTGATAAACTGAGTTCTATGGTTGTGTGGTTGTTCCATTTTATAAATAAGTTTCAATTTATTCCCTTCTTTGATTAACTATTTTATATTTTTTAAAATGAATATACATTTTGATGATTTTGTTGCATGAAATTGCTATTTTGGTGTAAATTTGACATATTAGCTAACTGTATTTCTATTTTATGGCCTTGGCAATTGAAAAGCATCTTGGATTGTGCACAGAATCCTTGATTAGTGGTTTACTGGTTTTCATTGGCAAGAGTTACAGCAGAGGAGTGTGGCATCTCTAGGCTACACATCCTCCACGTTAGAAGGGCAAGGAGTGAACAATCATTTGCATGAATCACTTTTAACAGCTTTTAACTTTTACTTAAAAAAAGTCTACTGTGCTTTTGCAGATCTGATATGGAAGCTAAACTGAAAGCTGGAGTCAATCTCATTGTTGATCGTTACTCCTATTCTGGGGTGGCTTTCTCATCTGCCAAAGGACTTGATATCGAATGGTGTAAGGTAAAGACTTGCTTGAAACTTTCATAAATGAAGCATCACTGTCTCTGGTAGTTGATCATAAATTATGTCCCTTTTTTGGCAGGTACCTGAGGTTGGATTGCTGGCCCCAGATCTGGTTGTGTATCTTGATATACTGCCTGAGGCAAGTTATTCATTCTTTATGAAAACCATTGACGTATTCTGAAAATGTTATTCACGGTGTCGGTGTTGCCAGCTCTGATACTAGTTCATTCTACTACAAAATTATTGTAGACACAATTTACTCTGCCTGATATCTGGTCCAGTGTTCCATTTGCCAATCTCTTAAACCTTCATTTCTCTGATTACCTGGTTTGTAAGACACACAGATTAGCTATATAAGGTATAAAAATTTATCTTTGGGAAGCAGATGGGCAAAGAACATTAGGGTTAGCTAAATATGAAACACTAGATGATAAGTATAATATAAACATTGTTGCTTGTCAGTGAAATGAGCATCAAACATGAGGTTTAGGTGAAACACTTCATTTATTCGGTGAAAGGCTAGTTTAGTTATTCTTGTATGCCTATGTATCCTTCAGTGAGTCATCAACTTCAATGTGGTTTTGCTGTTAATCAGAAAGCTTCAGAAAGAGGAGGTTATGGCGATGAAAGATATGAGCAGCTAGACTTTCAGAGAAAAGTTGCGCAGTGCTATGAGGTCCTCCGTGATCCGTCATGGAAGGTAATCATTTTGTCTCATCCTCTTGCATGTTGTGCATATTTATGATTTGACGTGGCTTTTACCTAGGATCATACAAGTCAGGAAAGTTTCATATGTGCCGACCTTTAATTTGACTTTTAGCTTCTAATGCATAACTTCTGTTGCTTAAGTCACCCAATTTGATGATCCAAGAATGTTTGATAATGGCATTGGCAGTGATAGGTAACTCAACATCCTGTAACTCATCAACTGTTCAAATAGTATTTTTTTTGGTTGCCCTCCAATTTACTTTACAATAAAAGTATCAGAAGTATCAATCTTGCACTTTGTCAAGTTTCAGAGGGTGCCTACCACTAGACATCAAACTCCTATTCAAATTTGCAAGTTGAATCAGCATTCCTATACACGCAAGAATTAGCTCTCTATTTTCTTTATCCATACCATGTCATGCAATCCAATCTGGTTTTTAGACATTTGCATGTCCAGTTTGTGCTTCTCGGGTATGTTGATTTGATGTTGTGCTTTCTTGTATAATATACTCACTCTGTTGCAGATCATAGATGCCTGCCAACCTATGGAAGTTGTTGAGAAGCAATTGCAGGAGATTGTACGGGATCAGGTGGTGGAATGCCAGAAAGGAAAACCGCTTTTCAACCTCTGGCCTCGTTGATTTATGTTATTGTCATTCTTTCAGTTTAGTGTTGTTTGTGTGAATTTGTTTTTAGGGTTATGGAGTATTTGGTTTGGTAAAGACATTTGATGTCTTCTTCAATTTCTTCGCCTTTGATAATGTTTTTTTAACGTCTATTTACAAAATATTTTATAACCATTTCCTACTTAACAATATTGCAATTTATTACAGGATTAATTAATATTAATTAAGGTTGTCAGAATTAAACTGTCTTGCTTGACCGGTTCAACCGGTGATTGCCTACTTGTCTAGTCTGATCATGTGTCAAGAATTGGGAATAAGTGGAATTTTATTTTTCCAATTAAACTTATGACATATTTCTTTTTTTGAGTAGACCACAACACACATACGGTACAGAGATGGAACATACCTCTATTTAAAACTGGTAATTTTAAGTAGACATGGAATCTCATATATATTACACACGCACACTACAATCTATCGATGTGGTAGTCCTAACAAAGCTATCCAATAGAGACTATTGACGAAATACCCTGCAAATAGACTGCGCCCAAACACAAACAAATTGATTTAGTTTTTTCGAATAGACCACAACACACACACGGTACATAGACGGAATACACCTCTACTTAAAACCGGTAATTCTAAGTAGACATGGAATTCCATATATACCACACGCACACTACAATCAATATTTCGTATTCAAATCAATACAATATTTTAATTTGATATATGATATTTCATAAGAGTGAAAGTGAGAGAAAGTGAAAGTGAGAGAAAGTGAAAGTGAGAGTGCATAAGAGAGAGAAAAAATTCACAAAAAATGCATATGAAAATTTTGAAAATTGAAAATTTTGCATCTTTTTAGAATGTCCAGCTTTTTGACAGTACCAAGGGTATTTTTGGTATACGAAAATTTACATGTGACTAAATATGAATACAAGTTTTTTTTATGATTGATTGGTAAAAGTTGGAATCACTTGTGATCGGCTGGGACAGTTTCGTGTCCACCCCTCTTCGTGTCCACCCAACGTCCACCCCGCTTAATAATCGTTGGATCTTAAAATATAATTATTGGCTTTTAAAAATGCTTAACAAGAATAAAAATATTTGATCCATTTAATTAAAATAAATAAAATAAAAAGACTATTACAATCCAAAAAGTGCAAGAAAAACACATAATGAAAAGACAATAAATTGTGAATGATAACAGAAGAGCGCAGCATTGCAAGATCATCGGCAGTCAATTCCATAGCCTGCAGATTAGCATTCTTTAGTTCTGAAATTAAAAAGATACCCATAACATCTTAAAATTTCATCAATAATATTGATTATCGATCGAAAATTTGTTTCGTTAAAACCCTTGCAGGTAATCTAAACACTGATGGAAAAAATTTCATTGATAAATTTTTTTCGTCCATAAATTTCATCAATAATCTCTCGGCAAAAATAAAAAATTAATTTATGTCTGTAATCTTTCAACAAAAATTATTATTTTAAATTTCATCAGTAATCCATCGGCAAAAAAATAATAAAAATATATATATTTGTTCACAAAAAAAAGAAATTGTTGTCATCCCTTTGTTAAATTTTTCATTAGTAATAAGTTAAATTTTCATACCTACTTTTGTCATATCATTTTCATAATAAAACTAAAAATTATTTGTGGATGTTGACTAAATCAACAATTTTAATATACGTTGTTAACAGACTGATACGTCTAATTTAGTAATTTACACACTCAATCACATTAGATTATAAGTGAGCTCACCCATAAAATTTATCATACTTTACACATGTCATGTATCAAAAGAGGGTGAATACTATCCTTTCATTTTCGGGGGTGGATTTAAGAAAAACCCGTGACCGGCTATGTATTATCCCGACAATATATTTATATAGGGCTGAGTAGTCATATGGGCTTTATTCTGAGCCCAGTGCGGCTTGTGAAGAAAATTAGGGTTTACATTTTTATTTAAGCACCTCCGCTCCGCCTCATTTAGCTCCAGCTCCAGAGAGGAAGGAGACAATTTAAATCTCTTGCTGCCGCCGCCATGGTATTCCTTCAACATCTATATGCAGACTCCGTAATATTCTTCATCTCTACAGTTCTCAACACAATTATATCTTCTTGTATGATATTTGCAGGTGAAGTACTCGAAAGAGCCTGACAATCCCACCAAGTGTAAGTTCTCTTTCCATTTCGAAGTCATTTCATACAGTTTTCTTTGCATCATTGTTGCTTTATTGATTTATTGTTTTGATATTTGATAGTGGTTTCTCTGATGCATTTGTCGTTCACTTGTTTTGATTCTCGGCTATTTTTTTGTGGTTTTTAATGTTACATTATCGACCTATTTTACAGCTTGCAAGGCTAGAGGCTCTGAACTTCGAGTTCATTTCAAGGTATAATAGCCTGTTCAACTCCTTCATGGGGATTTTGTTTTTCCAAATAATTTATTAACAGTTTTTGCCCAGTAAAAATTACATATACGAGTAAGGATGATCTGGTTTGTTCAGGTTTTTGTTTGGTGATCAAACTATTTTTGATGTGGATCTTTGTGGTTGGGCTGCTTTGCTTTGGGTATGGGTGGTGTGAGTGATTATTGTGTTGATTGTTGAACCTGATGAAAAAGGCAGTGGCATGTTGCCCTTGTGAACAGGTTTCTCGTAAATTTCAGGGAAATCACTTGCAACATTATTGGGTGAACCCATATTTGATTTTCCTAACTAAAGTGATGCTACTGCATGCAGTTTTGGTGGTAGATTCTTTGAATTGTGATTTTGCTCTTGTTAGATTTATAGAGGACTCTTGAACCTGATGAAAAAAGCAGTGGCCTGTTGCCCTTGTGAACAGGTCTCTCGTAAACTTCAGGGAAATCACTTGCAATATTATTGGGTGAACCCATGTTTGATTCTTGTAACTAAAGGTTCAGTAAATGATGCCACATTTAATTATTAAACTGCATGTAGTTTTTGGGATAGGTTCTTTTTAAGTTTTAAGTGTGATTGCACTCACATTAGATTTATAGAAGACAGTTGAACCTGATGGAAAACAGAAAAAAGCAGTGGTCTGTTGCCCTTGTGAACTGGTCTCTTGAAAACTTCAGGGAAATCACTTGCAATATTATTGGGTGAACCCATGTTCGATTCTCGTAACTAAAGGTTCAGTTAATGATGCCACATTCGATTGCTATTGCATGTAGTTTTTGGAGTAGGTTTTTTGAAGTGTTTTTTTACTCCTGTTAGATTTATTGAGGACAGTTGAACCTGATGAAAAAAGCAGTGGCCTGTTGCCCTTGTGAATAGGTCTCTTGTAAACTTCAGGGAAATCACTTGCAATATTATTGGGTGAACCCATGTTCAATTCTTGTAACTAAAGGTTCAGTAAATGATGCCACATTCATTTGCTCCTGCATGTAGTTTTTGGAGTAGGTATAGGTTCTTTGAAGTATTATTTCGCTCTCGTTAGATTTGTAGTGGACAGTTGAACCTGATGAAAAAAAGCAGTGGTCTGTTGCCCTTGTGAACAGGTCTCGTAAACTTCAGGGAAATCACTTGCACTGTTATTGGGTGAACCTATGTTTGATTCTTGTAACTAAAGGTTCAGTAAACAATGCCACATTAAATTACTGCTGTGTGTAGTTTTTGGAGTAGTGTAGTATAGGACAGTTATCTCTGATCCAATATCCTGTGAAAAATCAGTGCCTCATTGCCTATTTTGTGGAAGAAGCTTTCGTGTAAACTTCAGGGAAACTATTTGCATTTTTATTGGGTGAAACTTTGTTGGTTTTTATGGCTGAAGGTTCAGAAAATGATAGCATAGTTTTCCTCTTATGAAGTTTGTGGTGACTAACTGTTTTGAAAGTTTTTTTTTGTTTGCTGCCCTCGTAAACTGTTCATGCTTTTTGTTTTTTTTTTTTGGGTATTGGAAGGCTTTTATCTGTCTGCCCTCAGCCCTTGAAGACTGATATTAGTGTTGAAGCTAATTTTTTAAAATAATAGTTGAGTTCAGGACTGACTTGTACAGTTTCTGTGTCCTTGTTGTGATGTTCTCTTTTCTGCTTGATAGAATACAAGGGAGACTGCATTTGCTATTAGAAAACTGCCTTTGGTCAAGGCTAAAAGATACTTGGAAGATGTGATGGCCCACAAACAGGCTATTCCCTTCCGGCGCTTCTGCCGTGGTGTGGGACGTACTGCTCAGGCAAAGAACAGGCACTCAAATGGACAGGGACGCTGGCCTCTCAAATCAGCAAAGTTTATTCTAGATTTACTGAAGAATGCTGAGAGCAATGCCGAAGTATGTATTTTCTGCCTGTTTAGCTGTCTCAACTGCTTCCACTGTTCAATTTGTTAATGTTTATTAATTGATTTTCAGGTGAAGGGTTTGGATGTAGATTCACTCTACATCTCTCACATCCAAGTTAATCAAGCAGCAAAGCAACGTCGCCGTACCTATCGTGCACATGGAAGAATTAACCGTATGTTTTGGTTTTTTAGGAGTTATGGAATTATACACCCATGCTAGTTGTATTTATTACTGATTGGTAGCTTTTATTGTTGCCTTGGACAGCTTATATGTCTTCACCATGTCATATTGAGTTAACTCTGTCTGAGAAGGAGGAACCTGTGAAAAAGGAGGTAATTGGATTACTTTCTTCATTGAAATATTAGAAATGTAGGATGGAGCTGGGCGTGAAATTTTTTTGTTTGTTTCCTGTTGGTCTCTCATAATCTAATGTGGTTGTGCAGCCGGAGACCCAGCTGACTACAAGCAAATCAAAGAAGACTCAACCGCTGCGCAGTGGCGCTTCTTCTTAAGTATTCATTGTTTGGCACATTAAGGAGGTGCTTTTGTAGCTTTTCATTGGTGATTTCCAATTGATGCGAGTTTTGTGATGGAACGTGTTTTTATTATGAAGAATCTGATACTGCCTGTTTTGTTTTAGGCATCTTTTTTAATTTCTATGAAAGATTTTATTTGGGAAATTGATGTGGACAATGCCTTTCCATGTTTCATGTATACATTAGTTTCCTGGTTTTGTACTATATCTTTTGCTGTTATTCCCCTAATGTTTATTTTCAGCCTGTTGTCGCTGCCCTGAGTTCTCCCCGCTATTGGCCATCTTCGTGCCTAAATTCCTGCTGTTTCTAAGTTGTCCTGTGATGACCTTAGGAAGTGAATACTTTGATCATAAACCCACCGTCATTTACTCAAATGATGGATCTATCTGAATGAGAATATCCAGTACAGATATTTGCAATAGTGTCAGATAAGAAAAAACAATATTTTATTGTAAGCCCAAATGAGCAAGAGAATCAACCAGGCAATTGTTAATTCTAGCAGGAAACACAATATTACAATCAAGGTCCCCTGACAGGAGGATAGATTTTACACAAGCCGTTTATACGACTGACGAAGGCTACCCCTTTTGCCTGAACATATCTGACACAATGGAGAGGGCATCCCCTTCAAGAATGAAGCTGGAAATCTGGAGAGAACAAGCAAACAAGAAAGCAACAGCTTCAGCATAGGAGCTTCCATGTGAGGAAGGAATACTCTTGTAGGTGGAAGCTACGACTTCTCCTCGAAAATCCTTTATAACTGCCGCGACACCAAGCCGCGTCTACGTTAACCTTAAATTTTCCAGCAGGAGGAGCACACCAATGACCATCACCTGTCCGTGTAGCAGCAGATCAAGCATGATCAAGTCTAGGAGCAGATATTATAAGAGATGCCTTAAAACGAATATCATAGATGGAAAAGGCCACTTCTATTACGAGCTAAAACATATTGAGTAGAATAAATTCAGACTGTCTGCAAGCTCACTCTTCAAAGCATAAGCCGGAACCTGTTAGAGATAAAGGTTATTGGGCCAGGTCTGTCATAGGTTTCTTGGACTTCAGTTTCTTGCTGTGTTTATTGGGCCTGTTTCAGTCCAAGGCCCTCTTGTTATTCATTCATCAGTTTGAATTGCGACGGTAACCAATCTCTCTGACATGATGAGACTTGTAGCCGTTGTCTTCATGATGTCTCTAACATTCTAGGTTGGTTTTGCTGTGGTTTCTTAATGAATCAATTGCAATACATTGATTACTCTCTCTTCTCCATCTCCTTCTTTCACCTGGTTCTATTTCTTCTTCTTGATTGTTCTTAATCTGAAATCGAGCTACTGCTATCAAACTTTACAGAACCAAGTAAAAGAATTGGGATCTAAGTTATACAAAGATCGAAACAGAGGAAGCTTAGGACTTCAAATGGCATGCGACCAAAGGCAACTCCCAAAATAAATGGAAGTTGGATTCCTCACTATAATTGCAGCAAGGGCAGGAACTGTCAATGTCAATTCCCTTTCTCAGGAGGATCTCTCTCTAGTTGGTTCTCAAATGCCAAGCAAAATTAATTACTCTAGGAGGCAAATGAAGCTTTAACAACTAGCTCTAGGCCTAGTGGTTAAATTCAGAGCAAAAGACTTGAGTCTTGTGAAGTCTAAAAGATAAATGCAATGGTGTTTCATGGAGAATATATTCTTATTAAATTAATTTAATAAATAGTTTTTGATTCTCCGTTTATGACCTTTTTGAATAAATGGTGAAATACATATATCCCTCAACCCTCACATTTTAAGGGGAAAAAAACCACTCATAATATTTGTTGAAAAACAAAACCCCCGTTATAATTAAAATTTAGAGTAAATTATATATATTACTCTGATGTTACAAGTATTGTGAACAATAATAAGAAAAAGAGGGAAAAAACTCATAAAAAATATATTAAAAAGAATGAAAATTGGTCATAGTACAAGCAAATCAATCTCAATCGAGATCTAAAATATCATGAATAATTGAACTAATAATTCATGATATAACTTAAAAAATATAGATAACCTAATATAAATGATTAAAAATAAAAAATAAAAGTAACATTTGTGCAATAAAGGAGTATTTGTCTTTTTTCAAAGGGTTTTGTATTTTTCACAAAAGTAAGTGAGAGTCACTTTTAATGGATCTGGCTTTTGTTGTCCTAATTGACGGGACATGGGGGAAAAATGATTCCAATATTTGTTGTCTCAAATTGTCAAATTTGATGGGTCGAACATGGGAGGCAGAGATTTGGTTGGCTTCCATATTGGATTAATGGATTTGTTAGTGCATCCGGCTTCAATCACAATATCATACTCTCAATTGTATCAAAATAAATATTAAATCTCATATTTATTATATTAAAGATGGAGTTCCAAAATTTGTATAATAATATTAGTATATTTCGTTAGTTAAGTCATATCAACAAAATATGTATCTCAACCAATATGTGATAGTCTGGTTAGTCTTTCCACTATGTAGGGAGTGAGAGGTCTTGTGTTCGAGTCTCCCCTTCTATCAATTTGAGTGAGATTTATCACTATTATAGTGAGAGTTGTAAAAGGAAAATGACTACTTTCGTTTGTGTAGCCCACCGACTCATTGAGCTTTCGTGTTTGTGTTGGGTATTCTCCCTCCTTGGTATAAAAAAAATGTATCTCAATTTATTTTATTGTTCCCAAATAAAATTTCACCACGTATTTTATCCTTGAATAATTATTTTTCTTTTAAAATTAGACTTGAAACTAAATAGATGATGCATAAGGACTGAAAGGTGAAACCGAGTGTACCGGATAAATCCCTTGTCTGTAGATGGAATCCAACGGTCTTCCAATCACTAGAACACGTCAATCAAACTTTTCAATCGTTGGATCAACACGGGCACCACAGACTCAAGTAGTTCTGTTACTTTTCTGCTTCAGTGCTCGTCTTCGCCGCACAGGCTTGCCTCTGTATCTTCGACGATCTGTTAATTTTTCTCGGTAAAGTTGATTCTTTACTCCCTTTGATTTTCTTAATGATTTTTCTGTCTAATTTCGTTTTTTTTTTGGTGAATTAGAGTGCTTCATGTCCGTTGTATGTTTCTCTAGAAAATTGAGAAATCCAATTATATGATTCATGGTTATATTTGCTTAAATCTGCAAACAAACGAAGCAGATCCCGCTCTTGATTCGTAGAATGCTCTCTCTTTTTTCGCTGGAAGCCTCGAATTTAATATTTGGGCCTCGTTTTCCGATTTAGGGTTTTAACATTTTTTTTTTGAATAGGGGGTTTTAATATTTATACGACTGAGCGATTATTTTTGTGCAGAGATGGATTGGCAAGGGCAAAAGCTATCGGAGCAGCTGATGCAGATAATTCTGTTGACGTTCGCTGTTGTGGCGTTTTTGTCGGGTTACGTGACAGGATCGTTTCAATTGATGATCTTAATATACGCTGGTGGGGTGGTGCTCACCATATTGATTACGATCCCCGATTGGCCTTTCTTCAATCGTCACCCTCTCAATTGGTTGGACTCTGGTGAGGCTGAGAAGCATCCCAAGCCGCAGAAGGCTGTGAATGCCAAGAAGAAATCTGCTAAGAAATAGGTCAATTTTTTGATTGATCTTAGTATTAGCTCTTTCTAGGGTTGCAATTTGTGCTAATTTTGTTGTGCCTATTTTCACTGATTGTATTTCAACGGTTTACTTGTTTTCCTTGAATTCTGAATAGTCTGAACATTTAAGCAATGATGACTGGAAAGGAATTCTCGGTTTCAATCTATTCAATTTTCCATTTGTTCTATTTTTCTTGCCAATTTGTTTTTCTTTTGACGATTCTTCCCTAGTCCTACCGGGAAATCTATAGAAGAACAATAGGAAAAAATAGATCTCGTTTGATTTTTTTGTTAAATGGTGGAGTATGATTAATAAGTTGTGTTGGTGGTCGAGGACTTCTCGTATAATGTTGGTCTTATAACATTTAACAACAATATAACATTAGAAGTTGGATTGTTTTATCTCCTGGATATCATGATTCATGAGGTAGCTTGATTTTGTTCTTGAGCTGCTGTATTTTTTTTTTTAAATGGAAAATTAAATGTATATAAGGCCATATGACAGTTTTTGAAGGAAGGACATTTGATATTTAGTTTAGATGTATCTTTTTAACCTTTTGAGTAATTTGCTGTTAAGAAATTCTATCCATCGTTCTCTTTTGGCAAGTTGTGAAGCCTTCTGTGTTGAAAACCTTGGGGATTGTAAATGGTTTGCTGCATGAGTGTCTTCTCTGGCTGTGCAAGGATGCATACATCAAATATATGATATTTGTGAATCATAATAAATCTTCACGTGCCGAGTCCAAAGGATTAAAGCAACAGAGATATGTTGTACATGGTCTGTCTGCTGTCTAGTGTTACTGCCCTACTGGAGAATTAAATGTAAACCCATTTGTTCATATGCCATCATTTGAAATCCTAATGTTTTGGTTCATAGTTGTTATTGCGGATTTGTTTTTGTCCACGTCGAGTGTCTGAGGAAATCATAAATTGCTTCATTTGATCCGAAATTCTGAATCTGAAAGTTTTGAATTAGATATAATTCAGCCCTACAAATGCACTACTTTTTATATATCCTGGTGGCTGAAGTTTTTCTGATTTAAGTACGCATATCCTTGCATGTGGATATATTAAGCTTTACAAATTCTAGAAAAACCTTTTAGTTCTTGTGGTACCTATTTCCCCTAAAGATTGGTGTTATACCTACAAAGCTGCCATCGTACGTTATTCTGCTAGTGTATCGGTTGTGAATTTGGCAGGTAAGCGATTTCTTTTTTGGATGATCTTTCCTTTGAAATCCTCTGCATTTACAGGCGTCATAATCGTTGTGAATCATGTTACAGTGTAGATTTAGCTCCTGCTTTAGTGTGTGTGCTTACTTTGATCAAATAGCTAGCGCAAAGCATGTTACGTTAGCACACTTGTAGATGAATTTGTCTGCAATTAGGATTAAAGTTGTATGGTCTTCTTGGTGAACCATAATGAAATCCTCAAAGCAGAGGCCAGCCACCATTTATATGCATTTTTATGCTGATACTTCTAGGATAAAATTTATTTTGGATTAACTCTCTGCAAGCAAATGGTTCATTTTACCTTGCATTTGCTAACTTTCCTGTCCATAAAATAATTGTACTGATCCACCAACTGAGATACCGACATGTTGCACATCAAGAACTACTTTTTTGCAATCATCTTCATCAATGAACCTTGTACCCCAAAAAACTGAGGTTAATGAATGCTAATGGATATTGGTTTTCATTAAATTTCTTTTGAGATTCAGCATTGTAAATACTTCTAGGTCCACGTTGACCTGCCATGAGAGAAATCAGTAATATTTGCACTGCAAAAGACTTGACAAAACAGGTCGAAGTAGCACATTTTATGAACTGGTAACCCTTCTCATTCTGTGACAAGGCATTCTCTGTTCTCGTTTGCGGTTACGGCATTGTGGAGTGACATTGAAGAAAACTCATTATTTACGGTGCTACACAAAGCAGTTAGTTTCCTACTGGTTCTCATTCCTAATCGACCCTAAAATGGGATCATCCTCATCAAGTAAATTGTCGTCATCATCCAGTTCTTCAAATTCATCTAGTAGTGATTGATTGAGCCTCTTACGAGACACTCTCCTGTGCTTCTTAGGCTCCAATCGTGGTTCTGCTTGCTTGACACCCAATTCTCCGATCTTGTACCTGCAAGCAACAGCGGCTCCTGGTTTTAGATGCTAAAATAACATACCAATCTCACATTGTAAAAAATGCTCATTATAATACCAAATAGTTAAAAATCATAACAGGCGCAAACCACCCCCATACCCTAATCCATCATGAAAAAGAAAGGAAACCCCCCTAGTAAACCGAGTTGTCATCCATGAAGAGTCCATAGAAACAACAGAAATTTGTACATAGTTATAAGATTCGAAGACAATTAGTTATTACAAAATGGAATGCAGATTTCTTTCCAGATAAAAATCAACTTAAGGAATAAGAAAATGGAACAGAGTGAATAATCAAAGCTTAAAGAATGATCCAACACATCATGCACTGATCATTCATTGTTAGAAGACGGCAATGCTACCGCAGTTATTACAGTCTACATTTTGCACATCAGTGCAGACCATATTATATTTACTTTAGAGCACTTTATTATATTTCGTCTACATATCAATGGCAAAAAGACATGAGAAATGAGAAAGAAAAAGAAAAAGAAGGCTAATACTTTCTTGTCCTCATGAGCATCCATCACAAAATAATTTTCTCAACCCATGTTGTTGGATTTCAGATTGATTGGGATGTTCAACTTTTTGGACTAAAAACAGCACAGCTTAACGCAAGTTACATTACATTACATTACATTAATATTTTTCGTGAATGAAAATATCACATCAGTATTTATTTTAGCATACCTTACATCACCCTCTTTTTTGGTTCCATATCTCCTCAACTGAAATTCCTCCCTGATTCTGATCTCATCAAGAAGTTGAAAATATAACGGATATCTTTCCCAATCACCTTTCACGAGACATCCTGGTTCACCAAGATGCAAACAATCATTGAATGCACATCTGGCAGGCTCCCTTCTACTCAGCATTTTCTGGATCTGAAAATAAGAGAAAGTAAACACTATCAGTTCCTACAGAATAGTAGCATTGACAACGTTCAAAATTTCTTTAAAACTTCAATTGGAAAAACAAAAACTCATGTATAGCGACAGAGTGAACAGTCTTGTAGCACCTCTGGAAAAGCTTGTGCGAGATTTTGTTTAGTTACTTTCATCAAACTAGGCTGATGAAACCCAGGTGTATCAGCCAGATAACCCCCTCCAGATAATGGAAGTAAAGAAACATTTCGAGTAGTTTGCTTCCCTCTGCCACTTCTAACTGAAACTTCCCCCACACGCTGATCCTCAAACCACTTGCTCCCTAAAATCTGTAACAAATAACATTCAAAGGAAATTGCATGACAATCATACAAGCGAAAGATGAGATAGAAAACAAAGTTACGAAATGAGTGAGATCGAACCCACATTGTCAAACCAATTATCTTCTTCCGTTGCATGCCGAGGACTGTGGTTACTTCTCAGTGCATTAATCAGACTTGACTTGCCAACTCCACTTGGACCCACTATGACAGTTGTTTGGTCTCTCAAAATAAAAGCAAGAATATTAAGTCCAGAGTCGGATTGTACACTGCATAACACTGGTTCATATCCCCAACTACGCAGTCTAGACTTCCACTCTTTTCTTGTCTGCATACAACATAAAAAACTGGTACAATTATATTGAAAATTCAGGAAAGAAATAAAGGGCAGAAAGACTTCATAATCCAAATCAAACATTAATGTAGGATTTTGATAAGAAATGTAAAAGTGCTCTAGCCGTAAAACTACAACAAAATGAGATGATATGCTTCAACGGTCACAGCAACGCAGATGCCATAACCATTTTCATCTAGCCAATTTCATTACACAATCATGAACTTCCGCCTTCAGGTGAATAGAACTTCAGAAACAATCAATGACACGACAAATGCATCATTGAGCTAAACAGAAGAGAGTTGATGCACCTACAACGATATCAATCCCTAAATATTCCACGCGCAAAGAAATTCTCTCTTAACAACTAGTCTAACAAGCATCCAAATTAGAAATAACATTCAGAGCATACTTGAGTCAAAATAAAACATAGATAAAAAGAATATGACCATTAAATGCTAACCTCTTCATCAACAAGTTCAGATTTATTCAAAGCGAGGGTAAAAGGAATCCCCGAGGACTCAGCCTCGATCAAGAACTTAGTGAGGGTGAATGGCTCCAGTTTAGGTTGCTCCATGGAGAAAAAAACGAGTAAGTGGTCTACATTAGCCACGGGAGGGTCAAGAATCTCCGAAC
Organism: Euonymus europaeus; assembly: GCA_963580455.1. NCBI lineage: Eukaryota > Viridiplantae > Streptophyta > Magnoliopsida > Celastrales > Celastraceae > Euonymus > Euonymus europaeus. Next base: position 5,596,503 of record OY756964.1, read on the forward strand.
TCCTCTCAAACACATTCTCGATCGCCCCTCTCCTGTCCACCCAGTCAATGGAACCCACCACCACCTTGTCCCCCACCAGCACCCTCCTCTTTATCTTCTTCAGCAAAGCCCTAACCACACACAGCAATTCTACTCCAACTTTATCATCATCTCTTGAATTTTCCTCCTCGAAGCTTCCCGAACGCTCTGGATTCTTCTCAAAGCTCGAAGAACGATGGACTATGACGCGCATAAAGTTAGCTTGGGCTGCGGCGACGGTGCCGATGGCTTGGGATTCCGAGAGAGTCGGCTCTTCTCGGGGAGAAATGACCGGTTGGAGAGAAGAGTACTCTTTCTTGAGTATCTGTTTGGCTCTGAGAAGATTCTTGTCCGGTGGGGGTTTCCTGGAGACTCTTTTAGTGTTAGGGCTTTGATAATGTTTGGCCACGGGAACAGAGAGGTGGTGACGGAAGGCGGCTACGGGAGCAAATAGGTGGTGGCGGAAGGCTGAGACGAAGCTGCCGGTGGTGGTGGTCCGATGCAGGAACAGAGAGATTGAAGCGATCGGCATGGAGGGGTAGAGAGAGAGAGAGTGTGTGTTAGTGAGAGAAGACACGAACATGGCGTGGGAGTTTTATCCATTTTTTGGGCTTCATTTCCAGCAAATGCGAGTATCAAAATGTGTGAGGGCTTTTGATAGCGCCGAAAAACAAATTTCTGTGCCACGCAGGCACAATCGTAATTGATCGTCCAGCAAACAAAACGATAACACGACGCCGTTCTTTCATTCAAAAAAAAAAACCTACGCCAACTTCAATTTGAAAACGTTATACGGTGCGTTTTACTATTAATCTTAATGGAGTTATTTATCTCCCCTTCAGAATTTTGCACTGGGAAAGAACATCTAGTCATAAGATTTCCACTCGCAATTCAGAATTGGTAAAGAAATTGCAATAAACGTAATTGTGGAAATGAAAAATCACATCTCATTCACTATTAAATATTGATTAGTGGACAAATTCCAAAAGAAACATCTTAGTTCACTTGTTTTTCATCACTCTTTCCTCAAGGAACTACTGCCCTGCATATCCAGCGACCCTTTTTCATCCAAGGAGACGAGAACATGATCTCTATTGATTCATTTATTAACTAATCACCCAAAAATGACCATAAAGGCTTGCTTAGATTGGAAATTTGGAGAGTTAATTAGGAAGGGTTAAGTAGAGTAGTAATTATGTAACTTACTTCAATTGAGATGAGAAGGAGTTAAGAGGATAGTGTAAAGGATAAATTATCATTTACACAACTTTTATTAAATTAAAATTGTAACCCCTCAATTTGAGATATTAGAAGAATAAAGTAAGGGATCATAAGTCACTTTAAAATTTTTAATTATTTAATCTACTTTACTCTACTTTATTCTACCTCCTATCCAAGCAAAGTTAATAATTTATATTTGGGGACGGTTAAATACACCGTCAATTTTGTTAAATACACATCATATGTTAAATACACCTCCACATCAATTCGAAATATATGTATTTTTATAAATACAATACCTTAAATTTATTATTATACCCTCAATATCTTTTAATTACAAATTTGTTAAATACTACACTATGTGTTAAATACACCACAAGATTTTCATTTTCATCTCTTGATCACCACTACGACAAGGACAATCACCAAAGTTCAAAACGCCAACAATCAAAAAAACTCTTCAACATGTTGCAAGAAATATGTGGACAACAATAATTTATTATTCAAAAAAGAAAATTTACAATTTAGCAGCACTTGTCATGCGAATTTTTGTATCAATTTTTTTTCTTCTAAGAACTAAGATAGATCGAATGAGAAAACATGGAATAGATCATCAAATTAAAATTAAATCCAAAAAATTAAAGAAATAGACTCACCATAGGAATGATATATTCCAAAGAAAGAACTTGACATTGAGTGTTCTTTGAATTTGGAGTTGTATATAAAATCAAACATATTTTTAAAATCAAACATATTTTTAAAATTATGTACTTTATAGTTATTTTGTAAAGGAGTTTCATTACTCAAAAACTAAAAATAATTTATCGTGTTGTATTTAACAAAAATAATAGTGTATTTAACAAAAATAACGGTGTTTTTAACCGCCCTCCTTATACTTTAATTAACTCTTCGTTATCCAATCAATGTAGAGTTTCATTTGATTGTTCTGCTCTACTTTACTCTACCCTATTTAATTATCCCTTACACTACTCGACTTATCCTCTTTTTTGGTCCTCACCATTAACATCATCTCGAACCTAAAAGAGTAAATTAAACCAAAACCCATAACCTAATGAGTCATGCTGATTCCAATGCTTCCAACTATTTCACAGACGAGGAGGTTACGCACCCGCGAATACGAGTAATACAGATCCAAGGCTCCATGGGTATATATATATATATTGAATCGGAACAATCCCACGGACCCACAATAAGATTGCCTGCAAGGGCATGGGAAACAACACACACTACGCAAAAGAACTAAAACCAATTGGCCAAATGGTTTGTCAAAAAAAGAAAGTACAGCTTTCATAACTCAATAAAAAGCAACATAAGCTCTCCCATAAGATTCTCTGCGCCAGCAACCATAGCATCTTCCACGCTACACTCTGCAACAAAACGCAAAAGGGAATGAGTAGCTGAGATATGTCTATCCTGCTGGTGGATTTGGCATTGAGTCATTCTTTTAGGAATGACTGTAGGCCAATCAATGACCATCCTTATAAACAAATAACTATTTCCTTGATATCAGGTATGTAACAACATCACAAAGTTATAACACCTATTTGTATTTGTATATTATATATTGTGACCCAAGAAACACAATATGGCAAACCGAACAAATTTAATAGATCAAGACCGCCCATCAGCCAGCTGTTTGATTCCACCAAGAAGTTCCATTCCGTAGCGTACCGACACAGGATTAGATCCTTTAACCAATAGCCATAGGTTCCCAGCACCGGCCTTTTTAAACTTCTCCATTTTCCTTTTCCCTCCTCTTTCCATAAGAGATTTATGGGGCATTTGGTTGGCATTTTATTGGGGAAATGAGGCGAGATGAGGGTGACAATCACTCATTTCTTTGTTTAGTTGATTTTGGAAGGGCATAATCCCAAAACACATCCCACCCTCATTCTTATGGAGATTAACCAAGCTCACCGAAAGACTATCTAACCTTTATTAATCGAAAATCACAATTAAAATTATAATACTCAAGCTCACTCTTCATTTCCTATCAAACATGGTAATGTCATTTCACACTCGCCTCACATTCATTGGATTAGCAACCAAATGCCCCATTAGTCCAAGGGAAAATGGCATATCACAATCCATCAAAGACACCTATTCCCATACATGTATGAGAGAGATGACTTGTAGATCACATGTATTAGAGAGAGGACATGCGCATAGAAAATGATTATAGCTAGCTGGTATAAACTGTTTGTACAGGATTAACTTACATATTTTGTTGAAGGCAACAATATCGCAACTCTGTATGTACTCATTTGCCGGTTCAGAAGTCAGATGGTCCTCAATAAGATTGTCAACAGACACCAAGTCATCAACTATAGTCATCATAATCTGTAGCTTCTTTATGCCATAACCAACTGGAGCAAGTTTGGCTGCAAGTACAAGAGCCAAAATTAATTGAGAAGAGCAATGAAGAGGAACGATAAAAGGAATTCTGTAAAATGACTCAGACTATTTAAATTATTGTTATGCGTTTGTGCCTGTGCCTGTGCAAAAGTTATTTATAACATCAGTACATGCCAAAGGATAATAAAAAAGCACATACAGGCTCCCCAGAGCAATCCTTCCATCTGCACACTTCTAACTGCTTCTTCAAGCTTTTTCATGTCGGTCTCATCATCCCACGGCTTCACATCCAACAAAACAGAAGACTTTCCAGCTAAAAGTAGAATTCAGGAAAAGAAAATATGAAATCAGTTTTACTAAATATTGGATAATACAGCTGGAGAATAAATGGATAACAGAACAGACATTCTTTCTTCTTCCCCGAGGCTTTCACGGCTGCGGCACGTTCTTCTGCTGCCTTCTTCTCCTCTTCAGTCTCTTCACCAAACAAGTCCACATCATCATCATCATCATCATCCTCAGCAGCAGATGTCTGCATAAAGCTCTCATCATAATCAGTCAATAGCATGCTTCAAATAGTATATAAATTCCAACATGCAACACACTACAATCTGCAGAGAAGTATCGAAACAAATAAAGATCTTAGAAGTCACATATGGAAGAACACTATTCCAGGCATCTACATGAGAGATGCTGAGGAAGTTAGAGGAAATAGATTTGCAAAATTGACACAGAGAGACATGATAGCTAAATGGTAAAAACTAACAGGCCACGACCACATCCAATCTTTACAATGTTGTATATCCCAGGCATAATATCTATAACAAATAATAGGTTTATAACTGTGTGTCGCTGTATTCAGTGATATTCAGGATGGATGCATGAAAACTTTAAAAGACAAAATGAGAGAATTAAATAAAAAATACATGTTAAGGGGAAATACAATGATTCTAAACAGTAATTTGAACCATGGATGGAAAAAATTGTCATCTCCAACCTTTGTGTCAACAGCTGGAGGAGTAGCAACATTGTCGCCAGAAGGAGCAGTGCTCTTCACAGTCACGCCACTGCCTTCAGCAGACACACCACTGATACAGGAAACAAAATCAAAACCTGAAACCGCAACGAGTCATGTAAACATATTGAAGCCAATACAAGCAGGCTGCACTTACGAAATTCTTATAAGTGCATCAATGTGGCTGTACCAGCGAGCTACATTCACATAATCTGCAGATGGACGTTTCACTAAAGACGAGTACACAGTAAGATCATCTTTTGAAGCTCGATATCTATAATACAATGTCATAAAAACTACATTATTACTAAAGAAACTGTAAGCGAAGGAGAAAATGCAAAATACTTGAAATTTTTCTAATTCAAAGGTCACCGCTCACCCAGTGATGTAGCTCCGAGTAAGTAGATGCTCATCGAGCTTCTTTAAGCCAGCATCTGAGGTCAGGTTGTAGAATGCAACTGCCATCGCTAAACTATATACAGAAAGCATAAGCAAATAATAAGTATACTAAGCCTTTTGAGCATCCACAAAACCAAATCTACAAGTGGCAAACAACCACTTTTGCTGTCTAATCCAAAGAAATATAAACAACAAACTACAGTCAGATTTCTGATCAAGAATACATCAACGGTGTCCAATAAAATTACAATATTATCATCCGACAGTTACCTTTAAAATGAAGTCAACACAATAAAAAAGTGATAAACACTTATCCAACATGAAAGTGAATCCAGAATTAATCATACAAAATCAAAAGAAGAAAGCTTCAAAATATTAAATATAAAATCCATGAATTGAATATACAAGAGGCTCCTCGAATTTATAAAAACCATAAATGCCACACAGAACCTTTTAATCTAAAAAATAAAACAAAAAAGGCCATTGATTACATTACGTGAGAACTGTTGTTCCGAAAATCAAAATAATTCATCAAGGAATATTGGAAACGGAGAAGATCAGATGAATGCAACACTGTTACCTGTGAAGAAGTGAATCCGGCAGAAGGTATCAGGAGTCGAGTTTACTGCTAGGGTTTATACTTACACTTCTGCTGTAGGAGCTGCAACTTGCAAGTCGAAACATATATGGAGAATGGAGACCCCGATCGGGCCACTTTTTTTAATGGGCCATATAAGTTTAATGGGCCTAGATCCATAGATGATAACGTCATGGCGAGCCTCCGCTAATGTGAACTCGAGTATAACAATTTATTCTATAAAACCATTGTAAATTTGTAATTCGATAAAAGGATTTAAAATTCCTTAAATTTAAGGACTTGGATAAGAATGCTACATTTAATAATAATTTAATTATCGACTGTTGTACGAAATTCAATAAAAATATATATAAATTTTATTCGGAGTTGGTTGAGGTTGAATTATTGAGCTAGCTAGGATGTTGGAATTAGACTTTAACCCTTCATATAAAAAAAAAATCTCGAGAATAATATTTTGGTAGCGAGCAAGGTCAGAGATATACATATATTTTATCCCACATTATATATAAAGAGATTATTTCCAAAAACGAACTTATAATCTTTATATTTTATCCTTACAACCTTGTCAGTGAATTAAGGGAGATCAAACTAATTTATGTTAAGAGCATGTCCAATGGGTAATCTAAAATAACCTATTTTAGCTTTTTTTTTATCTCCACCCTGTTAACGTGTTAACAGGTAACCTAAACCATACTCTATTTTAGATTTTTATTTTTCCATATTTGACTTTGGGATATGATTGTCATACCCTAAAACTGAACAAATAATATTTTATTATATCTCTTTCTCTCTCCCCTTTTTTTAATATTGAAATATTAGATTTAGCGTTAAAATTGGGATGTGGTTAGAGTGACGTTAAAATATAGGTAATTTACAAATAAGTTTCACCAAGCAACGTAGGACGTTTGTCTTAGAACATGTCGAACTCATCACTTAAAATGGGAGACTTGATTTTCGCTATTAAGCAAATGTGATTTATAACTGTTGGTTTTTAAAATTCAAATTGTGACAATTGTGGGTAACATAAATCTGTGCATGCATGTAAGGTAACTTTGAGGTAAGTTATTTCGTAATAAATCTAGGATTCTTGTTGGTTATAACACTTCTTATTTCGAAAATATTTTTATGGATTATTAAGATAATATTTTGTGTGACGTGTTGGAGTTGAAATAGACCATGATAAGAGGTATTTATAGCTAGGAGTTGTTGTGGATATATTTCATTAAGTAATTATCTTTTATATTAAGTAAAACTCCTAGTAATGGATATGAGTTATATCACTTGAGTAGTGTGTTTTGTCTCAACTTCTTATGTGATAAAATCCTATCATGACTTGTCATTCTTATCATGAGTTACTTAATTCTTAATTTGACAATTGAATGCATAAGTGACATACGTGTATGTTAAATTAAATGCAAAGTAAGTGAAATGATGTGTTAATGGTGGGACATTGAAGTGTGTTTTAGTTAGAACAGCTAGTGGATAGGTGTTTAATGTCTCTTGAAATTGTTTTTATCTCCACTTATTTTTGCAGGCGATAATAATTGTTTTACAATAGATATTCATCAGGTCTTATCACATATTAGAAGAGTTTATCAAGTCAAGACTTATGCATTATATAAAGGGTCACGGTATCAAGATTGAAATTGGCCGAAACTATTGCAAATCCTGTGCCCATGTTATTTGGTCGTTAGTTTTATTCTCTCTCATATTATTATTGTAATGATGAGATTATTCATGTAAATTGAGAGATTAGTTTGAGAAATAGAGTTTCATATTTCACTTGTGTTCTTGGTGAGAATGAGTGATTCCTTGTTCGTGAAGTCTTTTGGAGGCGCCAAAAGCGAGCTCTACCTAGGTGGGTTGAGTGTTGAGTTGAAATATACATTGAATGAATGAGATGTACGAGCAATGTCTTTAGGTTAAAGATATGGTTGTACTCTTGATTTGTGATTAGTGGATTGTTTCTCAAAGTTGGTCGCTTATAGACTCAAGGTTTTTCCCAGGTTCGGTTTTCCTCGTAAAATTGTGGCGTTCTTATTTCTTTTATTTTCTACATTTTAATTTTCATATCTGTTGACTAACGATCTTGACGAGAAACACCGAACTTTCAATAACCAAATCTCAATCACACTTGAGAGTCACTTTAATAGACGGATAAAATCCACATGGGCATTTGGGCTCAATGTGTCAACAATAACTTAAGTGTGGTTTGAGTCAGATCACTCTTATCTCTTTCCTCTAAATGTTCAATCCTAAAAAGACTTCCATTCATTTGAGTCACATGTTGTTAGGTCTTTCAAATGTCCTTACATAAGGTGAGTGGTGTCACATGAATTATAACTCGTATAGTGAACTCAATGGGTCTCGTAAAATTGAGAGCACAGATGCACTGAGGTTTTGAGGACCTCACTTCGTGGAATTGATTTATGTATTTATGTATCTATGTAGTGCGGCAGGCTATTGGACATGATTATCCATATTTTGATTCAATATGCTTTCGACAAAGAGTGAATTATATGAATAAAAAAATAAAAATAACAAAGAACAAAAAAAAAAGACATTAATTTTCTCTTCCTACCATTAATGTTCAATTGGGTAAAAAAAATGTAGTCAAGATCAATGTGGATGGGTCTTGGCAACTAGGTGACATATGGGCTGGCATTGGAATTGTGGATTTTGATGCCTTAGCTTCTCTCGGCATGCGTGTGCTATCTGATTCTGTTCAGCTCCTTATGGATGGTTTTCCTCCATCCATTGGTGTTCATATTGCTGCTGATTGTAATTCTGGCTAATTTCTTTATAAAAATGGTGTGTTTTCAACAACAAAAAAATTGGCAAAAAATGGGGGCGTGTGAAAAATATTGAGTGGGCAAAAAAGTCATACATTATATTTGATCGAAAATATATCTAACATCGTATAACTTAATGTACATAAAGAAGCTGAGCTTATGAGTTCAGCGTATAAATTAGTGTATACGTTCTACCTAACAGATTCATAATGTTTAACACTATTCTTTAACTATCAATGCCTTTTTATCCCCTAAATATGGCAGCACTATAGCCCCCATTTTGAACAGAACGACAAGCGCCACTAAATTAAAGTAGGCCGAGATTGACCCTCCAAAATTGTTCCAAAGCTTTTCTCTTTTTTTTTTCCTTCTTTTCCCGGTCAATAGAAAATTTGATCTATAGATATTCTAATTATAAACGTCATTTGATAAGCACGTTACACGTGGTCATATGTTAAGTTAATTGAATTAAAACTTTTTTTTAGAACAGCGGAACTTGGTGGGAAAGTTCGAACTCGAGACTTATATGAGATATCATGCACACGAGTATCATCTGAATTAGTCGTGATTCTCCTAATTAAAACTTTTTAAATGTAATTAAAAATTATTATCTTATCAAATTAAGTAAGATGTGATCACACCTGGTCGGACTTAGCTAAGATAAAACTAACGATAATTAATGCTAATAATCTTTAAAACAACTATAAAAAAAAATTCAACACGATCTCGTAAATTAAATAATTAATAGTCAAACCGACATGCAATTGCAGGCTAACTTAGGTATCAACTAGGGAAGGTTAGCCAATGTTAAACTCTAGGTGGTAAAGTTAAAATATTTATTGTTTAGGTGATGAAAATGAAATATAAATCATATTTTGTATTAACCCGTTAAAATAAAACTCGAACCTGGATTAAGTACACAAAGTAACAAACAGATAATTATTTGGGTCATCATATTTTATCGTCGACCGATTGAGCTGGAAATCGATGTCCGACGTGGCTGCAGCTGTGTCAATTTTATCCTTCTTTGTCCCTATAAGTAGCCGAAAAAGCTCGCGAAGTTCCATCATCCAAACCAGTGCACTGGTCAAATTTCTCTCTTAATAATATCTCTCTCACCAAGTCTTACCGAGCTCGAGGCTCACCGGATAATTTCCTCTCATTCGGGTGATCTTGCTATCGTTTTCGTCTGATCTCTGTTTTAACTAAGGTTATCATTTCCTTTTAAATTTTGTGTAGCTCAGATCTATCTTCAAAGTTGTTGATGCTTTGCATATTTGGTCAATACCAATGTTTGATTTGTCGCTAATTTCTTTCGTTTTTTTAATTATTTTTTGCATTGCGGCGTGCGTGTTTGGGGTGCTTGTATTGCGGTGTTGTGCAGGGGAACTGTTTGTCAGAAGGATTTGGTTTTTGATGTTGTTTCATGAGTAATTTACAACGCAAGGATGTTGATTTCTATGCCGCCCTGTGAAATCTGTTATTTTGTGGCTCTGATCTCCATTTTCTTGGCCGTAGTTATGCAGATGGTTGAGTCATTGTCTAATAAGTAGTTTTATTGGATTTAGATCTAAATTCGTGCTTTTTTACATTTATTTTTGTGATGTCCAGTGAAGATTTTAGGCTTGATATGCTTGTTCCTTAAGCTTATATAGAACTTGTAATGTTATATACTTAGTTACCGATATGATGAGCTGGTGATTGATTAGAATCAAATTCTGTAGACATTTACAGATGCCCTAGTGGTATGGAGAATGGACTTGCAAATCTTATGCAATATAATTTGACAGACTCGTTTTGTCTTTATATCTGGCAGGATTGGTGGTGAAAAATTATTGGTGCTTGAAGGAAGTTAGGAGTATTATTAAAAGTTTCTCTTTTTATATTCAGTTCATTTCTGCTTGTCTTTGTTTATTAATGAAGTGGTGCACGACTGAATCTATGTAATGTAAATTAAAAATTATAGTTGGCATGTTTGACAATAAAATTGTTATATTTGCAGAGTGCTATTTGTTTTGCATGTTTGGTGATGTGAGAGCTGATTTAACTTCTTTTAAACAACTTTGTAGATAGTTATGAACTTATGATCTTAATACAATGGATGTTAAAGGGGGCTAAATCTCCTAATTTCTATGGCCTGGGCTGGTATGAACTTTCTCTATCTTCTCTAACTCATCTACTGATAGAGATTTTGTGCTTTTCTTTCTTGATAAATTTTAGTGATTATCTGTATAGATATTCGGGCAACGTGTAGCTGTAAAGGCTGTTTCAGAGGATTGGAATATTATTTGTGTAGCACGACATTAAGGAACTATTTTAAAGGCAAAATTTCTGGAATGGAATATGAATCGGGCTGGAGTAAACTCCAAAATTCATCCACATTTACTGCACAAGTGATCCGGCCTACAACAGCTTTTATGCCTTGGTCTCGTAAAATCCCTATAGGTGATGGATATCATGAATTTCTTTAATCAAATGTCTTGTCAATTGGAAGTTTTGATAGACTGAGCGAAATAAAATTGTTTGGTTGTATCACCATCCAAGTTTCTCTTGATTTAAAAATAATGCCTGGCTTTATGACTGGAAAAAAGAGGCTTAGTGAACCCATTATGTGTTTCTCCATCTCGGCCAAGCAGGATACACCAGTGTGTTCAAAAAGCATTTCTTCTCTTGATTCTCTGGCTACTGATGGCTTTGAAAGCCCCCTTCTACCTGGCCTTCCTGATGATGTTGCAAAGTATTGCCTTGCACTTGCTCCCCGTTCCAGTTTTCCATCTATGGGTGCTGTTAGCAAGAAATGGAGGGCATTTATTCAAAGCAAAAACTTCTTCTCTATGCGGAAATTAGCTGGGTTGCTTGAGGAGTGGCTCTTTGCCTTGACAATGAATCCTGATGGTAAGGATAGCCGCTGGGAGGTTTTGGATTGTTTGGGACATAAACATCAAACTCTTCCTCCGATGCCTGGTCCTGTGAAGGCTGGGTTTGGAGTGGTTGTCCTACTTGGAAAGCTTCTTGTCATGGCTGGCTATTCAGTGATCGGTGGGACTGGCTCTGTCTCTTCAGCTGTTCAACAATATGATTCATGTCTCAACAGGTTTGTTTTTCTGTACACGTGCAGATGTGCGTGCTTTCTTGTTTTTATTGATTATCAAATTCTAACATTTGGGCATATTGGTTATACAATTTTAGGGCATGCTCTTAAGAGTTGCTGGCATTATCATGCGGAATACTGGATGTATTTTTTGCTTGCTATGAACCTCTTGCATATTCAGCTAGTAGACTAATCATATGTTTTCTTAATCATTCAATATTAAAGTCAAAGTCTTAGCGCTCTCCTTGATGGCTTATAAACATGGTACATCCATCTAGATTAATTTCAATCAAGCTAGTAGTTCTATGTACAGAAACCATTTGCTGATGTATTATCCTGAAGAAAATGGAAACCTGTTCACTGGATATATCAAAATTAGTAATGGCCTTCAGAATATATTACTCCTTTGGGGCTTTAACAGTTACTACAGCACCTATAAAAGTAGTCTTTCTTTAGGACGTGAACTTGTGGGATGATCTTTATTATTTTCTCTGCTGCTGTAACAAAAGATGAACCCGTGGTATAATGGTAAATGTGCTTCACGACAATCTATGGATTTACATATTCAAATCCTGGAAAGTGGAAACAACCCGATGCTACCTCCACTACATAAGCTTTGTGTATGGAAGTTGTCTAACCTTTTTAATAACTGTTGCTTTAACAAGAATACATTGGCCTTGTGCATGTGAGCAGTTTTTTTTTTTTACCAATGCTGTAACAGATGATAATTGATTGCAGGTGGAGCAAACTGGCAAACATGAATGTAGCTCGTTATGACTTTGCTTGTGCTGAGGTTAGTGGCCTCGTTTATGCTGTTGGGGGTTATGGGATAGATGGTGAAGGTCTGTCAAGTGCCGAGGTCTATAATCCTGAAACCAATAAGTGGACCCTGATAGAGAGCATTCGTCGGCCGAGGTGGGGCTGTTTTGCCTGTGGCTTTGAGGGAAAGCTTTATGTCATGGGTGGAAGGTCGAGCTTCACCGTAGGAAATTCAAGGTTTGTTGATGTGTACAACCCAGAGAGGCACACTTGGTGTGAGATGAAGAATGGTTGCGTCATGGTCACTGCTCATGCTGTTCTGGGGAAAAAGCTATTCTGTATGGAGTGGAAGAATCATCGTAAACTCTCGATATTCAACCCAGAGGACAATTCATGGGAGATGGTGCCGGTTCCTCTAACTGGGAGCTCAAGTATCGGATTTAGATTTGGAATTCTTAATGGAAAGCTCCTGTTGTTCGCTCTTCAGAAAGAGCCTGGTTATTGTACTTTGTTGTATGATCCCAATGCAGCCCCAGGCTCTGAATGGATGACTACAGAGATCAAGCCATCTGGGTTGTGCTTAAGCAGTGTGACTATCATAGCTTAAAAAAAATGCATCAACAGTAAGTTGGAAGGTCTTCTTACACTATAAACCGTTGCAGATGTTTAATTTGTTGTCGTCTTGTCATGATGTTTCAGACCTGCATGCCAGATTTATCTTTTCAGTGTCTAATTTTACTGTCTAAACTCTCTAAACCGTTGCAGATGTTTAGTTTGTGGTTTTTCAAGACTTCTGGCAAAACTGAGGGTTTTGGATCTCAGACTCTGGATTTACCTTGGTAGATGTGGAGGTGAAGGAATTCGAGAGAGGATGGTCTATGTTGTATAGAAGCATGTCGAGCATTTTCCTATGATTGCAAGACAATAATGGGAAAAATTATGTTTAAAAAAAGTCCATGAAGTGGAATCTTATGGAAGCCTAAGCTTCGTGGAATTTTTTGCATGATCAAGTAAATCAACTGAAGTCAAAACATATTTAATTTCCAATTTTCCACCATTTTTTAATCACGCGCGTATGAGGCCGCTGTAGTTATATATTTTTTCTCAAATAAAAAAAAATCAAATTTAATGGTGGCGCAATTTTAAACTTCGATGCCACATATTTTAGGATTGGGGAGGTCTAGTGGCTTAAAATCATTGCGGTTAAGTGTTCAATTTTTTAGCACCAAAATTTTTTGATTTTTTTTAGAAATAATCAATGTATAGTGTGTATCGTAACGATTCCAAAGATATGTGTTTTCTTCGAACCAAAATTAGAATTATAGCGATCTAAAATTGAATGTTTAAATTTTAAATCCAAAGATCTAAAATTCTTACACATTTTTTACGATGATTCTAATTTGATTTGTTTCGAACAAAAAAATATCGTTGGGATCATTACGATGTACACTACATATTTAATATTTTTTTGAAAAATTTTATTGCCCCAAATTGGGGCACTGGACCTCTCCCGGATCCCATATTTCGTGACACAATCGACCAATTGGTTTTTGATTGAGCTCAAATTTGGAACGAACGCTAGTCTCCTCATTATAAGCATATTCCGCGTAGAAATTTTTGTACAATTTTGAATTTCGGTTGCATATTTGTTCGGAAGACCTAAATTATACGCATAGGATCTCCTCTAAAGTCAAATTAGCATCTCAAATAAAAAAAATCAAATTGAACAAAATTTTGAGCGGTTAAATATAAACTTGAAGTATTTTTGTCTTTTCAAGTTTAATTTAATTTTTATTTTAATCCAAAAAATTAAAATAAAATTTATAGGACCTTTACGCTATGTTTGGTGGAGCAATTCCGTCCATAAAGGAATGCCGAACTCCATTCTCCAAATGAATTCCTTTATTTGGTATGACACACAACTATAACGAAACGTTCCATTCACCTCATCTTCGAAACTGATGGTTCTCGTCTCCCCTTTAGGAACCTATGGTTCCAGTCGAAATGGGAAGTTTTTCGACATAGTTAATGATAATTTTTCTCTCGTCACAAACAAATCCAAACCATCCATTGTGGATTGCTAGATTCTAGTGGCCTTTCTGGCCAATCAATGGTTGGAACAACACCTTTTTGTCGAGACCAACCGATTAGTGGTAGGGACGAGGCTGAAGGTCACCATAATAGTCGAGTAAAGGCCATTTCACGATGGGCTACTACGATTCCTCAACGTGATTTCGGCAGCTATAGAGGACATAATTGGCCGAGATTACCTGAATTATGATCACAAGGGGTAGACACTCCATTATGGTGGTTCGGTCTCCATGATAGTTGAGCGAACGACAAACATATGTGATACTTGTAAACGATGAGGAAGAAGGTATATTTATAATTTTTTAAAAGTTTTTCAATATTTGAGTTTGACGCCTACACTTTTGTTTCACTTTATTTTAGCATTTTATTTACATCCCTTATCCATTTTTGCTAAAAAAATCGAAGATTTTACATTAGTCATGCACAACTAAAAAGATGCAAAATTATCATTTTAACACAATAAGAGATAATATAGTATTTTGTCAACTATTTCCATTCAAATCCTCAATCAATTTATGATACATAATATTGGAATATAGTGTTCCTATCATAATTTCTTTATCAATCAAATACAAAATTTCATTTTCATTCCCATGACTAACCAAACATTGTCATTCTCGTTCCTATTCTCATGACTAACGAAATTGACAACGAGACTTTTGAAAATAATACTGAATAATCTATGAGAATGTGTCATTTTACTGATGTAACTGTATTGAGAGATGCATTTTGATGATGTGGATAAGTATGTGACTTACTTTTGTAAAAGACATGAGACTCAATATTGATTTTGGTGCAGTTGTGTTATAGAATAAATGAGAGACACTGACATTTAGAGGTTTATTAATGGAGAAAGAAAAAAATGTATAGAGTTTTGTCTAATTTACTGATATAACTGTATTAATAGACGTGTTTTGATGATGTGGATGAGTATGTAATTTTACTTTTTGTATAATAAAAATGAAATTCAATTTAAAAAATGAAAATTTAAGAAGTATATTGCCACCAAAATTGCTATTTTTTGCTCACCTAAAATGAAACTAGACGGGTCCACTCTAGCAGTCTACTTTTATACAGGAGAGCCCGTGGACCCATCGCTCGCTTGGTCTTCATCATACACATTCAAATTTCGGCTAGGGCTACTGAGCTGCAGAGCACGGTGAGTAGCCAAAAACAAAGAGTGGCGCCATCTGCTTGGCAGGGTTTTGAAAACTACAATACTTTGGATACGATCTTATTTTTTACTTTGTCATCCGTCTTTCACAATGTTCGGGACACCGTCGTCCACGCCGGCATTTGGGTCTCCGTCGTCTACACCGGCATTCGGGACGCCGTCGTCTACGCCGGCTTCAACCCCATGGTTTGGAACCCCATCGACGTCGGCTTTCTCTACCGGTTTTGGGTCGTCTCTCTTTTCTACTCCATTCGCGTCACAAACCCCGCAGCAACAGCAGCAGACTTCGCTGTTTCAGCAGCCGTCAACTGGTTTCGGATTCCAGACTCAATTAGCCACGCCGCAAACGACGCCGTTCCCTAATGCCCAATTGACCACTCAGATGGCACCTGTGGCGCCCCTTCCTTTCTCTCTTGCCGATCGCGACATTCAAGTGTGTTTCCTGGCTATTGTTTCTTCTTGTTGTCTTAAACTTAAATCATACACTAATTCTTCTTTCGCATAATTTTGATTTCGATTTTTTGGATTTATTTTATTTTATTTGTATTTTGGTGACCGATGCTAGGCAATTGTTGATGCGTACAAGGATGAGCCTGGAAACCCTAAGTATGCCTTTAAGGTGCGTTTTACGGATCTCTGATTTCGAAAGTGCTAATGTTCTCAGGCAGTAAAAGAGAATAAGTGCAAATTCTAATTTTAATAAAGGAAATGAGGTTTTTATTATTATTATTATTATTATTTTTTAGTTATATGGTTTCTATTTTTGTGGGAATTAACCGGTGAAATATCTAGGATTCAGAATCATATAGAACTGACCAACATGTTGGACTATTGGAGGTTTAAATGGTTTGTTGATATTGCAGCATTTATTGTTCAGCGTCACTGAGCCGCAGTATAGGATAAAGCCTGCTGGCATATCAGATGTGAGTTTACTAGTTCATTGGTCTTTGTTTGTTTGTTGAGTATAGCTCTTTCTTCTGCTCTGTGAAGCTTTACTATCATCTTGAATTTTCTTTTCCAAATGCATTATGCATCTTCAAGTTTTTTAATGGGACTAATTATGGAGAATAGCTTGCTTTTCTAGATCATGTGGGCAGAAGCTATGGCAAAACTGGAAGGTATGGAAAGTACTGATCGGGAACGTCTTTGGCCGCAGCTTGTTCAGGGTTTCAAGGATCTCTCACAGCGTCTGAAGGTAGGTTTTTTTTTCCTCCTGAATTGTTCATTGATATCAATTTTGAAATCCTGGGGGTAAAAATTTGAGGGTAGCTAGTGATTTACTTATCACTGAAGATAGGAAGTTACACATACCCATGTGATTTTCCACTTAAAATGGTTGACATGCACTGATAGGACTTGTGGATTGAGAAAGGGATCTACTAAATCTTGATATGGCATATCTAGGAACCAATTTGCTATAGCTTTTTGGCATTTGGAAATGCAAATTGAAGGTACTGCCTGGGGTGTTAATACCAAAAATTGAGAGGACATCTGGAACTCTTTAAGAAGTAAGAGTGTATTGGATATATTGAAGTGACTGATACAAAGAAACGTTGAAGGGGCAAAATAATGTTTTCTTATTCTCAATGTGCCATGGCACTAACTTTCAGGAGCTGCATTTTTTTTTTCTCTTAACAAATAGTGGAAGGAATGTTGTTGCATTTCAGTCGTGTCAGGGGAAGTAATGTTGCCGGCTAAGTTGGTATCATTTTAAACATAACATTATCTTGGGTTTTTGCTATTTTCTTCTTCTTCTGAAGTTCATGGATAAAGAATATGATGTCCTCTGGTGTTTTCTGTTTTCCACTTAAGACCAAAATATGAAGAGGATTAGCTGAAATTTTCAAAGCAGATGTCAAAAAGTGAGAAGTGCATTGGCACTTTTAGTTTGTCACGAGTTAAAAAAATTCCCACCAATACCATCTATGATTGATGGCTCACAATAGTGGCAGTGCTGGCTGAAGTTTATAGTAGATGAAAAAAATTTCTCGAGAACATTGTGGCGTGGTTTCTGTATGGATATCATTTCTATGGCAAGTGTCACTAAAAATAGTCAAGGTTGTTTCTTGTTAGAAACACAAAAATATTGCCTTCCTGTCAGTATTTGTTTTAGTGGCCTGTGGTAATTGAACTCTTTTATTTCGTAATACAGATCCAAGATGAAGTCATTCTTTCCGATGCTGAGAGGTTGGGAACGACACAAAGCAATGTGAAAATGGTACGTCTGTCACCTTATTATCTTAGTAGTTGTTTGTCACTTGCTAAAACAGAGTTTTTTTTTTCTCTTAATATGCAACATTCTTTCCAGCTCCAAAGGCATTTCCAGGCAGAGACTCTTCCTTGGATTGAGAGACTGAGACAAAAGGAGCAAAGTCTTCAGAGGCGCTTATTAAGGGTGAGAATAGTCTTATCCTCTTAATAAAAAGTTGTTGTAAACTAGGGGATATGTTTCATCTGTGGAAAACGAAGTTATTATTATTAAGCTTGGGACTAATTTTTACATTCTTCATTTTTGCTTGTTGACCTGTGATCTTCTTATTTTGAGGTAGCTATTCATAATCTACTAGAGATGCGAACGGACCATTGTCTAATTGCCACTGTTGGTTGGGTCTGTTAGTTCATTCGGAGATTTCCAATCTGACTCGCATTTGCAATTTTGCATATAAAGCCTATGTACTTCTATTTATGTTTGTCATGTTTTATCCACAAAGGTTATGAGAATAGTTGAGGCACTTGAGAATAAGGGTTTCAGGTTGCCATTAATGAAAGGGGAAGCAGAGTTGGGTGAGAAATTAGCTGCAATAACCAGACAGGTAAAATCCCATATTCTCATCTTTAGTCTCTGTGTTTAGCATATAATCAATGAGTTCAACCAACACTCGGTATTATCACAGCTGAAAGGATCTGGAGCAGAACTGTCAAGGAGAGTTCAGAACCTGCTCACTGTATCTCGTGTACAAGCAAATGCTATTGGTGGCGGTTCTGTTTATCTTCCAGGGTCTACCAAAATTCATGAACAGTCTCTCGCTGATATGCAGGAGGTAAGCGTATAAAAATTTAACGTTGACTCCTTGAGTTACTGCTACAAAATGGTGATAATTGCTGTCACGACGCATATTTTATCTTTCTCCTTTACTAGAGGAATGTGTAAAACATTTACCTTGCTGTAGTATTTGGTTCAGAAAATTGCCATTTATATAAATTTAAAATTGTACTGATGGTTCATGGTAAAGATGATTTTTCTACCAGCAGCAATAGCAACTGCATTGTAGTATTTGGTTCTGAAATTGCCATTTATATCTTTCAAATTGTACTGATGGTTCTCGGTAAAGATGATTTTTCTACCGGCAGCAATAGAAATCTTGCATTCCATGTTTATGTAAGGTAACGGGCATCTTTACTCTTGTTCAGGTTTTACAACAACAAACCGAGGCGATTGCTCGGCTTGGCACTGTGTTGAAGCGTGATATTAGGGATATGAAAATTATAATGGCCGAGGACACAGAAATGACAGGAGATGTGAGCTAGGGAGGTATGACAGAAATCTAAATCTTACTGATTTTGTTATCATAATTTTTCGCACCTTAGAGTTTTGTCATTTGATTTATATAGTAATAAATAAATTTAATTACTAGCTGGGATGGCTCCTTGAGTCTTGACCTTTGGGAGTTTTTAGCAATGAGCAATATAGTATCAATACAGTTTTGCGGGATTTACTAGAGTCTAGTTGGGGCAATAAACGGGTACTGTCCAATTGATATGATGACGACATGTGTAAATTTGACTGGTTAACTATTACATGAACCTATTTATTTATTTTAATAAAATTAAAATATTTGTGAAATGACTCCAGTATCCTCACTACCTCATCCGTGATACGCATAGTTGCAGGGTACAAAATGCTCAGTTTAATCTTCACATGAAACAATTCATGCAATATAAATATTGAAAAAACACTTGATTCTGAAACGTATAATTAGCATTATTAAATAACCTTCTTATCAGCCAACAATATGGAGAGCACGAGATGGGAGTGGCTTTCCTGCCGAGTCTTTCTCGTCTAGATCAACCATGTTGAGTTGCTTGATGATATCTCTGTTGGGATTGGCCAGGATTGGATAATTCACCTTGCATCCTTGCTGCTTACGCCACAAAAATCACAGAGTTTCATGGCTAATTAGAAAAGCATAGTAATAAATTTTTTTCCCGATAAACAGCATAGTAATGAATTAAGAAGAAGAAGAAGGCGTGAGAGTGAAAAAAATAATTTGGCTCACATAGTAAGCTTCAATGTCGGTAATCCACTCCTTGTGGTCTTGTGGACTGCACATCATCACATGAAGCCATCACACCAAGCTCTGTAGTGCAAACTGCTACATACATGCAAATCAAGAACGTTACAATCAGTATCGTATATATCTCTCCTTTTTCATCCATCAATTATATGGATGATAAATTACAAATAACAAATAAGTGGAAATTAAGTGTGACAATGTGGTTGTAACTTGTAATCAGGGTGGGAGAAGATGATGGCCCAGCTATCACCGATGTAGTTGTAAAGCTTGATCTTTTGTAACCAAGTAGACCGCGACTATGTCGGAGTCGGAGGCGGGTGTCAATGGAAGCTTTGGAAGGTGAGTGAAGGAGACGAAACCGCATCAAATTATTAGTTGGGTGATGTAGAACAATTGGCTGCCTCTTTTGAAGCTCAACTTGCCCAGCGAAAGGGTCAGAGAAATGGTCGTAGTTGAAGTCCACGTAATGAAGGGCATCAATGTATTTTCCTTTTCAATTTGCAGCCCTATCAGCTTTCTAATTTTGGTATGTTTTAATTTGTATTTAAGTCTTGCGCCGCCTGTGGCTTGAGGCAGAAAATATTGCTTAGTGCTTTACTTTGAAGAACAATCTAGTGCTGGTGGATTCCAGAGTTGCTTGCAGGTTTCACGCTGGTGAACCATTTATATTTTATTTGCTGCAAATTGTGCCGCATCAAGTGGTATCAGAGGCTGGTCTTCCCTGCCTTGGCATTCTGCTTCGTAACCATGAGTGACACTGGAAAAGGAGTAGCCATTACTAAAACTGATCTTGATGCCCAGAACGAGCGGATCGCGATCTTGACCACCCAGGTTAGAGAGATCAAGGACCAGTTTGGTGAACTTCGGGATTTATTAAAACAGAACATGGCTGGAAGTAGTAAGGCAGATCGGACTACTGTCGGAGCCAGTAATCGGCGGGTTTATGATGGGGGAGGAGAGACGAAGTTTCGGCGACCGTCAAATAATGAATCTGACTCGGAAGAAGAAGAGATGCTGAACGAACCACCACCCCTCAACAATCGCCAGAATCAACGACACGATGAGTACAAGATTAAAGCGGACATACCACCGTTCGCTGGAAACTTGAAGATTGAAGGCTTCTTAGATTGGCTGGTTGAGGTCGAACGCTTCTTTGACATCATGGAAATTCCAGATCATCGCATGGTTAAAGTAGTGGCATTTCGGTTGAAATCTACAGCTGCAGTTTGGTGGGATCAGCTCCAAATAATGAGGCAAAGGCAAGGGAAGAGCAAGATCCAAACCTGGCGAAAAATGAAGCAGCTTCTTATGGAGCGCTTCCTCCCGGTAGATTATGAACAAATCCTATACCGGTCCTATTTGAACTGTGCTCAAGGCACCCGTACTATCTCCGAGTACACTGATGAGTTTATGCGCCTTTCAGAGAGGAATCATGTTAATGAGACCGAGAATCAGAAAGTAGCTACATATGTCAGTGGGTTGAAGACCTCTATTCAGGAGAAAATTGGTTTGCAAAACTTGTGGAATTTACAAGAAGCTATCAACATGGCTCTGAAGGCTGAGCAAATGGAAAAGGAACGACGTCCACCCTTTCGACGAAGTGGGTTATCTGATCCTCCATGGCAACCTGACCCCTCAGGAAATGCGTCGAAAGCACCACCAGCTCCCATAAATGCCAACACTGATTTATCGCGACAGAACCCAAAAGTAGGGAGTCAAAATGCAGTGACAAAGTTTAATCCTTACTCTAAGCCTACCGTGAACACTTGTTATCGTTGCCTCAAGCCCGGCCATCGGTCTAACGTCTGCCCGGAGCGGAGACGATCCAATTTACTGGAAGCAGCCGAGCTCGCCAGAGAAGTTGAAGATGAGAGTAGTCCCACTGAATATGAAGGCGCTGAATTCGCTATTGAAGAAGAGTTGGAAAGGTTATCTCTAGTATTGCGGAGATCAATGTTGATGCCGAAAGATGAGGGTCAGCGCCATAACATTTTTCATTCACTCTGTTCGGTTAAAGATAAAGTCTGTGAAGTCATCGTGGATAACGGCAGCTGCGAGAATTTTGTTTCCCGCAAATTGGTTGGTATTCTCCAACTGCCTACTAAACCTCATAATTCTCCATACTCTCTGAATTGGGTTAAAAAGGGGCCCTATGTTAGAGTCAGTGAAACATGTCGTGTACCTATTTCCATTGGGAAGCACTATAGAGAAGATGTGCAATGTGATGTTATTGATATGGATGCCTGTCACATCTTGTTGGGAAGGCCATGGCAGTTCGATGTTGACGTTACACACAAAGGGCGTGATAACATCATTTTATTTACTTGGAACAACTACAAGATTGCAATGTCTCCTACTCCTTATTCAGCCCCACCAAATCCTAGTTTCCTCACTGTTGTGGCTGATGAACAAGAACTGTACCGTAGCATCAAAGACGCAGAGGTGGTCTATCCAGTAGTGGTGAAGGGATTATTCACTGCCAATAGATTTGACACTGTGCTGCCGCAACAACTTCATGACTTCCAGGAACTTTTTTCGGATGAGCTGCCTAGTGAGTTGCCACCAATGCGAGATATACAGCATCAAATCGATTTGATTCCCGGAGCAAGCCTACCAAATCTTCCTCATTATCGCATGAGCCCAAAAGAGAATGTCATTCTGAGAGAACAAATTGAAGATCTGTTAAAGAAGGGATTTATTCGAGAGAGTCTGAGCCCTTGTGCAGTGCCTGTGCTTTTAGTCCCAAAGAAAGGCGGAACCCAGTGGCGTATGTGTGTGGACAGCCGCTCCATCAACAAGATCACTATTAAATACCGGTTCCCTATTCCTCGTTTGGAGGACATGTTGGATTGTCTCGCGGGTTCCAAGGTTTTCTCTAAAATTGACCTTCGAAGTGGCTATCACCAGATACGGATTAAACCCGGAGATGAATGGAAGACTGCTTTCAAAAGCAAGGATGGGTTATACGAATGGCTTGTCATGCCTTTCGGACTTTCCAACGCCCCCAGTACTTTCATGCGGATGATGACCCAGGTTCTTCGACCTTATATTGGATTATTTATCGTTGTCTATTTTGATGACATATTAATCTATAGCAACTCCTCTGAGGAACATATGATACACTTGCGGCAAGTGCTTACTTTGTTGCAGGAAAATAAGTTATTTGCCAACTTGCAGAAGTGTATTTTCCGTACCAGCCAGCTCCTTTTTCTCGGCTATGTAGTGGGTGCTGATGGTATCCATGTTGATGAGACCAAAATTCAAGCCATTCGCGAATGGCCAACTCTTACCACTGTGGGTGATGTACGAAGCTTCCATGGTTTAGCTACATTTTATAGGAGGTTTGTAAGAGATTTCAGCACCATTACCTCGCCTCTGACTGAATGTCTGAAGAAGGGGAAGTTTCAATGGGGAGAGGAACAAGTTGCTAGTTTTGAGCTTATTAAAGAGAAACTTTGCACTGCTCCGGTTCTTGCTTTACCAAATTTTGATAAGGTATTTGGAGTGGAATGTGATGCTTGCGGCGTTGGGGTAGGTGCTGTCTTATCACAAGAGAAACGACCCGTTGCTTTCTTTAGTGAAAAGTTGAGTGAGCCACGTCAAAAATGGAGTACATATGACCAGGAATTTTATGCAGTTTTCAGAGCTCTCAAGCAGTGGGAACACTACCTGATCCAGAATGAATTTGTGCTTTTTACCGACCATCAAGCTCTTCGGTTCATCAACAGTCAAAAGAATATCAGTAAAATGCATGCGCGGTGGGTGACTTATTTACAAAAATTCCCTTTTGTTATTCAGCACAAATCAGGAGCCCTCAATCATGTAGCCGATGCTTTGAGTAGAAGAGCTTCTTTGTTGATTGCATTATCTCATGAAGTTGTGGGTTTTGAAACTCTTAAGGAGTTGTATCCAGATGATGTTGATTTTAAAGAAACCTGGAACCAGTGCCTTAGTCATGCGCATGCTGGTGAATTTTTTATCTCTGATGGCTATCTTTTTAAAGGGAATAGGTTATGTATTCCTCAAGTTTCTTTGAGGGAGAAGTTGATCCGGGACTTGCATGCTGGTGGCTTAGATGGGCATTTGGGACGTGATAAGACTATCGCTGTGATAGAGGAAAGATTTTACTGGCCTCAGCTCAAACGCGATGTTGGATCAATTGTTAAAAAATGCTACATATGTCAAGTTTCGAAGGGCCACTCACAGAACACTGGGCTTTATATGCCATTGCCGGTTCCCAAGAATATTTGGGAGGACTTGTCTATGGACTTTGTTTTGGGTTTGCCGCGGACCCAAAGAGGAGTGGATTCCGTTTTCGTTGTGGTTGATAGATTTTCAAAAATGGCACATTTTATCGCATGTCGGAAGACCGCAGATGCCTCCAATATTGCCAAGTTGTTCTTTAAAGAAGTGGTCCGCTTACACGGTGTACCCACTTCTATCACTTCTGATCGCGACACCAAATTTCTAAGTCATTTTTGGATCTCTTTGTGGCGTATGTTTGGAACTAGCTTGAATAGGAGCAGCACTGCCCATCCACGGTCTGATGGCCAGACGGAGGTTACAAACCGAACTCTCGGCAACCTTTTTCGAAGCATTTGTGGAGAGAAGCCTAAGCAATGGGATCAAGCTTTGTCTCAAGCAGAATTTGCTTACAACAATTCTGTGCATAGCTCCATTGGTCGCTCTCCTTTTTCAGTGGTGTATACTTTTGTGCCCCATGTAGTTGCTGATCTGGTCAAGCTACCTAAGGACAAACCTATTAATTTAGCTGCCGAACATTTAGCTTCTCAGGTTGTCTCTGTGCAGGAGGAAGTCCAAAAGAAATTACATGAGACCAACGCCAAATTCAAAACAGTGGCTGATAAGAAGAGGCGGTCTAAATTATTTCATGAGGGGGATTTAGTCATGGTCTTCTTGCGGAGAGATCGATTTCCTGTGGGAACTTACTCCAAACTCAAGCCAAAGAAATATGGCCCCTTTAAAATCCTTCGTCGAATCAGTGATAATGCTTATATCATCGATTTATCGGAGTCTTTTAATATTTCAAACACTTTCAATGTAGCTGATGTCTTTGAGTTCCATGTAGATGAGGGATTGTATCCTGATGAGAACTCAGGGTCGAGTTCTCTTGACGAGGAGGAGTCTGATGTAGAACAATTGGCTGCCTCTTTTGAAGCTCAACTTGCCCAGCGAAAGGGTCAGAGAAATGGTCGTAGTTGAAGTCCACGTAATGAAGGGCATCAATGTATTTTCCTTTTCAATTTGCAGCCCTATCAGCTTTCTAATTTTGGTATGTTTTAATTTGTATTTAAGTCTTGCGCCGCCTGTGGCTTGAGGCAGAAAATATTGCTTAGTGCTTTACTTTGAAGAACAATCTAGTGCTGGTGGATTCCAGAGTTGCTTGCAGGTTTCACGCTGGTGAACCATTTATATTTTATTTGCTGCAAATTGTGCCGCATCATTGGGGTAAGATGAATATTTACATTTATAATGACACATGTTCGAAAAAAAAATTAACAGTAGAGAT
Organism: Euonymus europaeus; assembly: GCA_963580455.1. Lineage (NCBI taxonomy): Eukaryota > Viridiplantae > Streptophyta > Magnoliopsida > Celastrales > Celastraceae > Euonymus > Euonymus europaeus. Next base: position 5,621,862 of record OY756964.1, read on the forward strand.
TAAAACATTTAATATAATCACAGAGAAGATGACTGTTTCTATACAATTATTTGAATTACTATTTTGTAGTTCAGCCCCAGTTTTGCAACTTTCACATTTTGCTTGAACCCAACTATAGTCAATTGGATCAATGTTCATAGATTTTGGTCATAATTTGAATGTGGATTGCCGATAATATCTAGCAGACCTACTTTATCCAGTTTTGATAGACAATCCCTAGAAAATCGTAAATGTTTAAAAATCTGCCATCTAAAGAGGAAAGGGTGTTATTGCTTACGTTCTGGTATAATACAACTGGCAATGAAAGTTCTCCATTAGTTTTCACGGATGCTGCCACCACTCAATTGAGAGAACGACATGGATGGTATGAATTCATTTCTCGAATGACTTTATGGCAATAGCAAACGAAATAGCTTTCCTAACCCCAAAGAGATTTGCTAGTTGGTTCCTCACATTTCAGGTAAATTCATGAGGATATTTAAGTATTCTCATTAAATTTATTTTTGAGCCGCACTTCTATTATACAAAAATTGTCTAACTTACTAAATCACATCAGCAAAATATGTTTTTCAATACAATCACATCAACAAAATATAAATTTTTATACATTTTTTAAACGCTATTTTAATCAAGTGAACAATTTTCATCTCTTTTATATTGTATTCATTAAATTTATATCAAAATTAATATTAGGTTCTATTTTTATTTTAAAAAGTCGAGTCATATATTCAAGGACATCAACAAAATATATATTTCAATACAGTTTTGTTGATCCATCAAAATTATTTCATTGTGGTTGGTCTTCGGTTTGAAACCTCGCCAACACTTTGTGGCCACAGTCCACACCCCTTGATAAAATATCAGCAAAACACCTTGATCTCGTGTAGAAAAACTTCCGAGTGTGAGATGCATGGATTCGGGGTTTTACTCTACAAGAAAGCACTTTGATCCTGTGCAGAGAAAGTCCCGAGTGTGAGGTGCACAGATCTGGAGCTTTTACTCTATCAGAGTTGGTCCAAACGGCACTGCCACCGTACCTTTTAGAGAGGTTTCCACGGGATACAGAAAAAAAAATGCAAGTGGTTTTCCTAGGCAGCTATCGCAGATATCCAAAAGGGGTGATCGATATTGCTCAACGACAACAATATGCAGGACCTACCCTTTCTGGATCCCTCAGCAACTGAGAAGACGAGTGATGGTCGCTTAAATATACCTCATCAACTGGAACCATTAGTTACATGCTAAAAGAGAATTTTAATTGCTTGTGCAGCACCACATAAGTGCTTTAATTGATTGGGTATTTGCTCAATAACATACTATGGTGGTTGAAATGCAAACACAAGAAAGGGGAGGCGTGAAGATTGTGGTGGTACATGAACAAGAATGAGATTCATATGATGTTTTGCTATAGTGTGCAAAATCCAGCTACATGTTCTAATTATATGACCAACTCCAGATCAATGAATCATTAATAATTGCACAGTCAATTCCTCTTACTAGGAATGGAGACTATTTTTCAACTTCTTGTATGAACTATGAACTAAGTACTTTTAAACAGATGTTTGACAGGTTATAACCTAATTGTAAACTTCCGCCATGATTAACAGCACAAGGGATGTCCAACCTGTAAATAGACGTGCGCCTTTCCCCTTGCCCTTTTTCTGATCATACTGTTCCCATATAAACCCTGTTCGGTGATAGTTACGAACCACATTTCTGCAGCAATGGAGAGAATATTTGAATCAGATGGTGGATTCTATAATTAGATAAGTAATCATCCATTGGTCAGAATGCTTCCAATACCTAATCAAGTTACTCCTTAGGTCATGGTATATGACCTTGGCTCTCTCTCTATATGGTCCATCTTCTGCAAGATTTAGTCCATAATATAATATCTTAGCAAGCAACAAAGACTGTAACAAGCAATATTATGATTATGGCTTATACCTCTAGAGTAATGGTGGAGTGCAGAGAGAATCAGGTAATTCATGTTCATCCAAATTGGGCCTCTCCAGTAAGGTGGGTCGTGCTCTGTGTTGCTTTTCATGTATAATGTACTGCAGTGAACAAAGATAGTATTGCTTAATTAAAGTATATCATTCAATATGATTAACATGATCTCCAAGTATCTTAGGAAACTTTGAAAAATAAGAAATGTGTAAAAAGATTCAGAATCACCTTGTTTTGGATAGAGAACGTAGGCCATAGTCAGTCCACAGGATGCTTCTATTGGATATGAGGTCAAGCTGCTTTTCCAGAATCCATGATTCCTAACCATGTCGGTGAGAGAGATCCATGATAAGGCAAGAAAGAAAGAAACATACCAAACCATGTATGATGGTGGCATAGATGAGCATATCAGCAAATAGATTAAATAGTATTTGCACAATTAGAAGCTCCACGCAACTTACAGAAGGGATGATCCTCCCCATGAATGGGAAGAGGCTGACATAACCAACATGAGGAACCAGCCTCAATTCTGGCATTTCTAAGACTTCCCGAACTAGCTCTCGAGGTGCGTAATTGTTCCCCACGTCCATTTCTTTTAAACGAACCTACAATAATAAAATGAATGAACTTAATGTTAGTAAATATCAAAGGCTACAAAATTATTTTCATTATCTATTTCAGGGGAGAAAATGCTTCTGTTTGAATTTGAACTTGTCATTACAAAATACAAACTTACACTGCATGCAACCCAACCAAATTCTAGGCCCAGAACCAATCGCAATCCACTTCTTGCTTAATAGTTAAGCAATGAGGAAAAAGGAAGGGGAACACACACACCAACACATCGATGCAGCTTATAGGAGCCTAGAGGACGACGAAGGACACATCAACCTCCAAAAGCATAAGTGACTTGGAGTCACAGAATTCATCTACACTCCCATGTCAAAGAATTCATCTACACTCCCATTCACCCGATATGAGACCCAATATCTTAGTGTGCGTTTGTTTCCCATTTTGCACAACTTAAAGCTGTGGGACACAAAAATGTTATGCTGACCAAACATCACAATTTGTTGACAATTTAAAGTTGTGTGCCCAAGTTGTGCAAAATGAAATGTTATCATCCTATATCTCTTCAGAGTTTAAAATTGTGGGAGCCACAGTATTTTACAACCATATTACATAATTGCTCTCTGTAGCTTAAAAGTTTTTAATTACTTTTTATTGTAATTTTATCTACAAAATTAATCTAACAGAAAAATGAACCAAACATCTAATAATATTTTATACAGCTTAAAGTTGTGGGTCCCACAGTTTTTTACACATCATTTTTCATAACTTTAAGCACAACATTTTTGACAGCTTAAAGCTATGAAATACAATTGTGAAACAAACACATCCTTAATCACTTTGCAATAGTGGAGCAGGGGATGCAAAGTGCAGAAGTCATGATAAAGGGTCCTGGCTTTGGACGAGATGCAGCATTAAGAGCAATTTGTAGAAGGGGTATATTCTTATATTTTGTAAGAGGTGTAACTACTATGCCACATAATGGCTGTAGGCCACTATAAAAAGACAGTCTAAAAATAAAAATTGAAGAGATTTCAAGAGAAATAAATAATTCAATGATTTGATCAACTCCTATTTACTATGGTTTGAGAGAAAGTCAAAGTATCTACTCAAACACTACAGTAGAAGTGTACTGAATCAAGAACAGACAGTAAGCGTCTTTTATGTACGCTTTATTCTGTCTCCACTAATGAAAGGTAAAGCCAACACAATAGGTATTGCAATGCGAAGAGCTTTTCTTGGAGAAATGGAAGGAACACCTATCACATATTCACATGTGAAATCTGAAAAAATACCACTTTTCAAGAAATGTTCTTTTTATAGTTAAACAACTGGAATGAGGAAGGGAAACCACAACAGGCTATATTCATGTCATTTGTGAAAAATGAATAGAAATATTCATTAAGGGTAAACAGAAGTATAATCCATAAAACTTGATGAACAACAACAATAATAGTAATACTGATACTAATAATAATATTTGCCATTGACTACTACATGCATCATTGATGGATCATACTGAGCATGTATCAAATACATATCAATGCACCGTTTCCAGGAAAAACAAATGACATGAACAGCTTACCTTTTCTGTATGATTTCCAAAATCAAAATAAGCTCCGTATCCATGATCCAAGTGCATCTGGTGAAACATGAAGCATGGACGCAATGCAAAAAATAAAATTATAATATTTGATATAGCTTGTGATTTCGTGTATGTCTAGAAAATAGAGACAACATATCAGAAGCAATATCTCCCATTGTCAAGGTAACACATGCAAATGACCATAAAGGTATGGGAAACAATAACAGAGGCTAGATAAGGGGTAAGAACCTGATTCAAAATTTCAAAATCTGAGAGCAGCTTTATTGTTGAACCATACTCCTGCATAATTTCAATTGTATGGCAAATTTAGCAAGTAAATCATTGATGGCATGTCTCCAGATATTTGTTCCATTATTATACCTTTCCAGCTTTGTTTTCCTTCTCAAACAACTCTGCAATTGAATGAATGCAATCTGCAGCAAGAAGCATCCAGCACCTAAGATCTAAGTGACGTTCATCATCGCTTGGGTGCGAAGCACGAGGATAATCATCCAACCCAGAGGACAGTGTCTGAAGGTGCCACAAACAGGTAAGCTAAATAGCAGTGTCTTCTCATCATATATATAAATTGAGAAGGCTCAACATTCATAACAAGTTAATAAATAGTTAGGAAGGAGCGAAAACTAGGTTTCTAGATATTTAGATACTAAAATAATTGTTTCCAGGACTGTCGAGAAAAATTCCAGCAGATGATTTTTTTTTAAAGGAATTCCAGCAGATGATGCATCCCTGTACCGCTAACTATGCATATAATATACTTAGCCCTCCGGTATGTGGAATCATCTGGAAATAGCTTTTACTCGAAAGTCCTCAAATAATTCAAATGGCAATTTGAACTTCAAAAAAGTTGTCAATAAATATAAGATACCACAAAATAGTACCTTTGGATTTAGTTCACGAGTTGTCATGTTATCTCTACCATGCCAAAAGTAGCTGCCCATCTGCTTCCCTGCATTCATAAAGATAATCCAAGAATTAAATAGAAATCCAGAATGACGCATCTCAGCAATTTAGCCGCTCAAAATATCCTGAATAACTTTAAAACAATGTATCAAATTGTTAGGCCTATATCTAAATGGTATCAAAGGAAAGTCAATGCAAGTCAACAGAGGACAGCTGGAGTGTAGCTGTTGGTTGAGCATTATTTATTTATTTTATAATCTTGTTATGTCTTGTTTTATGTAGGGTTGGGGGGTTGTTTTTGGGGTGATCATTCTGTCTCTGGGTTTTCTTCTTGTATTGGAGGCTTACTGGCTCCTCGAACTGCTGGTTGTCTGGGAACTCTTATTTGATTGTTGTTTCTGGTTATTTGAGTTGTTATCTTCCTGTGAGTTTATCAAAGGTATCAGAGGATGGCGAAACCTCCTTCGTTGGGCGCTCGTACTGACCAGTTAGAGGCCGACATGGGTTTGGTACAGAATGAGCTGACCGGGTTAGCATCTGCGGTCACTTCCTTGACCACGGGTCTTACCGAAATTCAGAGTTATATTTCAGAGCTTCGTCAACGAGCTTTGCAGAAAGATCTCCTTAAGGCGAAAGAGCCCATGGGTACCATGGGTATCGACGTGCGTTCTTCTCCTCACCCCGCTGGTTCCGGTGGGTCCATTGAGCCTTCTTCTTCGGGTCCTCGCGACTCTTCTGTCTCTCGTCGATTTGATGTTGATTCCAATTTAAATAGGAGACGATTAGAGCTGCCACTGTTTTCGGGTGATGATCCTCTTGGCTGGGTTTTTCGTGTTGAACGGTATTTTACAGTTAATCGTGTTTCTGAGGCCGAAAAGCTTTCTGTTGCTATTATCTGTTTGGAAGGCAGAGCTCTTGGCTGGTTTCGTTGGACTGAGAATCGCCCCAATCGGGCTCCTTTATCTACTTGGGCCATGTTTCGTACTGAACTACTCCAGCGTTTTCGAGATGCCAATGTTTGTTCCGGCCATCATGAGTTGGCCGCTTTTCGTCAGACTGGTACTGTTGGCGATTTGCAAGATCGTTTTGAAGCCAAAGCAGCTACTCTCCCTGATGTCAGTGATGATATGTTGTTCGGTTTATTCCTCAATGCTTTGAAACCCAGCATTCGGCAGGCAGCGGTTGTTCAACGCCCTCGTACTTTCGAAGATCTCATGGAAGTGGCTCAGACAGTGGAAGCTCAGTTTGGTTCTGTGGATGGGTTGAACAAGCTCCGTTCTGCTTCCCCTCTTCCGTCTCTTAATTATCTTCCATCTGTTAAACCAGTGAGTAGTTTCCATCCATCTGGGAGACCTCCTGATGCTTTGAAATCAGCCCCTTCTTTATCTCGCTTTTCTGGCAAGGTTGAAACCCCTCCCAAGAAGGACTCTTTTAAACGTCTCACTGAGCAGGAGGAGATCCGCCGTCGTGAGTTAGGCCTTTGTTTTCGTTGTGATGAAAAATATCACCCAGGCCACCGTTGCGCCCAACGTAGTCTCCACCTTCTTATTATGGGTGCTGAGGATTTTTCTGGTGAAGGAGAGGTTTTTGTTGATGCCCCTGAAATTCCAGTTGCAGAGTCCAATGAGCCTCAGCTTCCAAGTGATTTTTCTCCTGACCTGGGTACTGTTTTAGACTTATCAGCTCACTCATTAGTGGGAATTGATGTGTGCCCGAGTACCTTTAAGCTCGGTGGTTTTCTCAAGGGGCGCGAGGTGGTGGTGAGGGTTGATACGGGGGCATCGCACAGTTTTATTTCTTCTGAGTTGGTGCAGCTGTTAGGTTTGCGGGTTTACAAGAAACAGTTTTCAGTGCAAGTGGGCAATGGTCGCCATGTTCCTGGTTTGGGGGTTTGTTGTGAAGAAGTGGCTATTCAAGGGGATGTGGTGAAGGAAGTTTTCCATGTGTTGGCTTTAGGCAGTGCGGATGTGATTTTGGGAATTTCTTGGTTGCAGACCTTGGGTGAGATTTCTTCAAATTACAGTAAGTTGACTATGGCTTTCTCAGTGCAAGGCACACGGGTGGTATGGCATGGTGATCCTTCTCTGTCCCGGACTCTTGTTTCTCTAAAATCATTGGTTAAAAAGTTTTGTGCTGATGATGTTGGGTTTGTGTTTGCTTTGGAAATCAGTCCTTCTCCAACGGCAGAGTCACTTCCTGTGCCACCATATATTCAGAATGTTCTATTGCAGTTTGATTCGGTTTTTTCTTCTCCCGAGGGCTTACCTGTTTCTAGGTTTCAGGATCATGCAATCAGGTTGCTACCAGGGGCTTCTCCTCCAAACATACGACCCTATCGCTATCCCTATTATCAAAAAAATGAAATTGAGAAAATTGTCAAAGAGATGTTGGGAGCTGGAATTATCAAGCCTAGCACGAGTCCGTTCTCCAGTCCGGTTATATTGGTTAAGAAGAAAGATGGGGGATGTCGCATGTGTGTTGATTATCGTGCTTTGAACAAACTGACGATTCCGGATAAATTCCCTATTCCGGTGATTGATGAATTGTTGGATGAATTAAAAGGGGCTACTATTTTTTCCAAATTGGATCTGAAATCGGGTTACCATCAGATTCGGGTTAAAGAGGAGGATACTGACAAAACAGCGTTTCGAACTCATGAGGGCCACTATGAATTTCTAGTGATGCCCTTTGGACTCACTAATGCCCCATCCACCTTTCAAGCTCTCATGAATGATATATTTCGGCCATTTCTGCGGAAATTTATTCTGGTTTTTTTTGACGATATTTTAGTGTTCAGTCAGAATTCAATTGCTCATCAGACCCACCTCCGTCGTACTCTTGAGATTCTCCAGACTCAGAAATTTTTTGTCAATCTCAAAAAGTGTGCTTTTGCTCAATCATATATCGATTATTTGGGTCATATCATTTCTGCAAAGGGGGTGGCAGCCGACCCTTCTAAAATTCAGCACATGCGAGATTGGCCAATTCCCAAAACTGTGAAGTCCTTACGTAGTTTTCTGGGTCTCACGGGGTACTATCGGCGCTTTGTGCGCGATTATGGTAAGCTCGCATCTCCCCTTACAGCCTTATTGAAGCGTAATAATTTTCAGTGGAGTCAGGAAGCTCAAAAGGCTTTTGATTGTTTGAAGCAAGCTATGGTTTCTACTCCTGTATTGGCTCTTCCTGATTTTGATCGCCTCTCTGTGGTTGAAACCGATGCATCCGGCTTTGGTTTAGGGGCTGTTTTGATGCAGGATGATCATCCTATTTCTTTCCTCAGTCAACAATTATCTCCTAGGGCTCAATCTAAATCTGTTTATGAGAGGGAATTAATGGCCATTGTTCTAGCTACGTCTAAATGGCGCCATTATTTGTTGGGGCGTAAATTTGTGGTTCGTACGGATCAACGTAGTTTGAAGTTTTTGCTGGACCAGCGGTTAGTCTTGGAGGGGCAGCAGAAATGGGTCACAAAATTGATGGGTTTTGACTTTGATATTGAATACAAGCCGGGGCCGGAAAACAAAGCGGCTGATGCGCTTCTCTCAAGGGAATGGATTTTAATTTATTATCTGGGGTTGATTTATCTTCAGTTCAATTATCGGCTTTGAGTGTGGTTAATTGTCCTTTATTGCAGGACTTAAATGATGAGGTGTTACAAGATGCTGCCTTGCAGGCTATTATTCATTCTCTCTTGATCGATTCAGCTAGCAGACCACCATTTTCCTTATCTGGTGGTACATTATATTACAAGGGGAGACTAGTGCTGTCCAAGCATTCTAGCCGCATCCCTCAATTGCTTCAGGAGTTTCATGCCACTCCGCAAGGCGGTCATTCCGGGTATTTTCGAACCTTCAAACGCCTAAGTTATGTTGTTTATTGGCAGGGAATGCAATCTACTGTTAAGAAATATGTTGCTTAATGTGAGGTTTGTCAGCGAAATAAGTATTCTACCTTGAGTCCTCAAGGCTTATTGCAGCCCCTTCCGATTCCTTCTAGTGCGTGGGCCGATATTTCGATGGATTTTGTCGGAGGTTTACCTAAAGTGCGTGGAAAGGACACTATTATGGTAGTTGTGGATCGTCTTTCCAAATATGCTCATTTCCTTGTTTTGGGTCATCCTTATACGGCGAAAGAGGTGGCTGAGCTTTTTATTGCTGAAGTTGTTAGACTTCATGGATTTCCTGAATCTATTGTCTCTGATCGAGATCCGGTGTTTGTTAGTGCTTTCTGGAAGCAATTGTTTCAGCTCTCAGGTACTACATTAAAGCCTAGTACGGCTTATCATCCGGAGACGGATGGTCAAACAGAGGTAGTTAATCATTGTATGGAGGAGTATTTACGTTGTTTTGTTGGAGACCAACCGCGGCAGTGGCCTCGATGGGTGCCGTGGGCTGAATATTGGTATAACACTTGTTTTCATAATTCAATTGGCATGACGCCTTTTCAGGCTTTATATGGCAGGGTACCCCCAGTGTTGCTTCGTCATATAGATGATGGGTCTCCTATTGAGGAGGTGACCTCCTTGATGCGTGATAGAAAAGGTATTTTGGATCAACTTAAGAGCAATTTAGCGGTGGCTAGGGTGCGCATGAAGCAACAAGCTGACAAGAAGAGGCGTGATATCCATTTTGATGTTGGTGAGCGAGTTTTTCTTCGTTTACAGCCATACCGATTTAAATCTCTTGCTAAGCGACCTTATCACAAATTAAGTGCACGCTACTATGGCCCTAATGAGATTTTGGAGAAGGTGGGAGAGGTGGCTTATCGTCTTGACTTGCCTCTGGGAACCTCTGTCCACCCTACTTTTCATGTTTCTCAATTGCGAAAGTGCTTATCTGATGGTTGCTGCAGTCAACCTTTGCCTCCCACATTGCAAGCTGATTTGCAGTTGAAGTTATTTCCTGAAGATGTTGTGCAGGTCCGCATTTTATGCAATGGTACGCGTGAAGTTTTGGTTAAATGGGTTGGGGCCCCTTCTTGTGATAATTCTTGGGAATCTGAGGAGACCCTGAAAGAGCAATTTCCTGAATTTGACCTTGAGGACAAGGTTCATGCTTTAGGGGGAAGTGTTGTTAGGCCTATATATAAATGGTATCAAAGGAAAGTCAATGCAAGTCAACAGAGGACAGCTGGAGTGTAGCTGTTGGTTGAGCATTATTTATTTATTTTATAATCTTGTTATGTCTTGTTTTATGTAGGGTTGGGGGGTTGTTTTTGGGGTGATCATTCTGTCTCTGGGTTTTCTTCTTGTATTGGAGGCTTACTGGCTCCTCGAACTGCTAGTTGTCTGGGAACTCTTATTTGATTGTTGTTTCTGGTTATTTGAGTTGTTATCTTCCTGTGAGTTTATCACAAATACCCTGCATCACTGTAACCAGCAAATAAAAGAAACATTCTTAGGCTACAAGAAGATCAACGAAAATTCACTACGTATATTTGTTTCCGCAATTCATTTCTTTCTAGGATTATACTTTCATCAACTCCTATTGGATCTATATCCTTTTTAAAAAAATTACTACTTCAACCCATGTCTTTTTAGGTTTTCCTATTCACTTCACTCTCATATACAAATTCTCTCGATTCTACTGACCACCGCACTATTATCTCTACGTTGAACATGCCCATACTATCTTAAACGATTTTCTCGCAACTTATCTTCAATTGATGCTACTCCTGTCTTATATCTAATAATCTTATTTCTTATCCCATATTTCCTCGTGTGCCCACACATCCAACGTACTATTTGCATTTATGCTACATCCATTTTTTTGGATATTTGGTCCCTTGATAATGCAATAATCATAACCATAAATCATCGTGGGTCATATAGCTTACCTATGACATACACCTTTATTAGATTTTTACAAAGACGGTCATGATTCAATCCCCTGATTAAGCGCTTCTCGTATGGCAATGTTATTCCAGTTGTGAAAGTCACAACTATTGGGAAGTAAATAAGTAGAGAAGATGTATTTCAACAGATGGTCATGTTAAACTTTTTGGTCACATTAACATTCATCTAGCATCTTACCTGTCTGGGTAGTATTGAACCAGTGAAACCATGCTTCAAGGCGAACAAAAGCCCGGTCTAGGAAGGATATTATGTCTTTGCTTTCATCAGCAGTGAACTTGTTTTTCTTCAAGCCATCAACTAATTCTGAAGGAAGAGAAGAGTGTGACGTTACAAACATATAAGCATATACAGAATACATAATATCCCTTCAAGCATCTAGGATTTATTCTCCAACAGATAAAAGAAATTTCCCCTCAGTACTGCCATGCAGTAATAAGTTTGTAATCTGCAACAAGTTTCCTGAGATAAATCTTACCGCGCAGAACCAAAAACAAAGTTGGTGGATTTCCATTTGTGGGATGCTGAACAACAAATTCCTGTGGAACTTTACTGCAATCACCAGAAGAGACCTATTACTTCCCTCTGACAAAATACCTCACTAAAAAAAAACCTTATATTTACTACAGATACTGAACAATGTACCCATGTTACCTTAAAGCTTCAGCACCCAATATTTGCTCACGTGGAATCCACCCATCAATATTCATTAAATCTAACCAGTGACCAACGATATCCAAGCATATACGAATATCCCAACGCCTGTTGGCAATGTTATAGGTTATCATATCTCGAGTTAAAAATTGCATTGATATTCTCTCAAAGATACAGGGAACGAGGAATTAGACTCGAGGAAAATGGATGAATTACAGACAACTGACCAAATCAACAGTTGATGAAAACCTTCGTCCCAAAGAAATCCCCTCGGAAAAAAGGGGCGACTTGGAACAGCAGTGTAAAGCTCAGCGGGCCAATACGAAATGAAATTATCATGAGTTTTAACCTGCACGAATTGATGGCCCACTGTATGGCTTCGTCATATGAACAAATTGATGAAAACTAGAAATTATTAGAAATATTAGCCATCTTGAAAGCAAAGAGTGAAATAAAACAACACCAAGAAAATTGTGCCGTTGCACAGTGACTATGCATAGCTACAGGTGCAAATATGGCAACATGAGTCAAAGGAAGACAACAAGCACCTAGCATTTGAGATTTTGATCACCACCACCCAATCTGCAATCCTCTATTTTATAGTTTTTTCCACTCCCTCTCTTGATATATATATATTTTTTTTGAATGGAAGCTCTCTCTCTTGATATTTAATCCCCCATCCCTTTTAGACATCAGAACAACAACAAAAAAAATCATAGGTAAGCAGAAATAAACGACTAATCATTAGTTCTATGCAAAGTTCTTTAAAGACTCATTTCTTTTTTCTATCTATCCTTACTCCAAAGAGAGATGAAAATGAATTAATGGACTCTACTCCACCGAACATCAGTCCGTACTTATCTAGCACCAATAAAAACTTAACCTTAATCCAAATCTCCATTTATCTGGCACCCACACAAAATGACTTTAAACCCAAGCTCCACTCAAACAACTTCCTGTCATCTAAAGTATAAGAGTTCATGCTTCCCTCAAAATTATGATCAACATCTCAAAGCATAACTAAGCCATTCAACAAAGAATCACAGATTAACTATGTATCCAACTTAGCAGCTGAAGACAAGTGAACATGCACCGTATTAAACATGTAGCATTGGGTGATATATCATGCAACGAATTATATGCTTCTTTAGAAGATCTTGTATCATACGGAATTAAGTATAAAACAATCACATGTCAACCAAAAAAAGGATTAAAAAACAAAAGAGTATGTTACTTACATTGGGCTTTACGGGTTGTGAAATTTTTGATTGCCCATAAAAGTAGCCAATGCCACCCAACATGTTTCCGATAGCAGCCTTACCGACAATCATGGAATCAGAATCACTCTGAACAGACAATGCAATGCTCTCAGAATTCTTAGTTTTGAACAGACTAAGGCTCTAAATACAGCGAACTATCATTTCAAGTAGAAATATGATCTGATTCGTAGTGCAAACATAGCTTCTGCTATGCACTATGTCCTATTACTTTGCCTCTGTTAAAGTTCACCCTGTGTAAAATTAATGTGATGCTGCAATCACATCCTAGAGTTTATATCTCGCAGTCAGTAACTAAAGTGTTAAATCAACAAATTAATCAAGAATTACACTGAAAAGGGGGACTTTTAAAGAAAACGATTGCACCATTTTCATGGATTCCTTTTCCCATATCAATAATTCACAGTATGATGACACACATGAAAATGTGGAGATGAAAGAAAATTCATAATAGTTAATCCACCACAGCTAAATGGGCATTTGAATGATAAGATTCTATAAAAGTATGTGCAGGCATTATACGACAAGAAAACAAGACTTGTCCCATGAGTAACATCATGATGAAAAAAAAGATGATGGCAGCCTTTGATCAGCTTCATCATCGCAAGATATCACACCATATTGCAACAAGCAAGGTTCAGATTATATCTGATATACAGGATCATCTAGGTGCCTATACAAAAGAGATCTATGGGCAACAACAAGAACAAACACCAATGGTAATGCCACAATTTGTTAGATAAACAACAAATACCTTGTCAGCCAAATTAAAGCACTCGTCAAATTTGCTGTCAAATTCCCTCTGCTTCTCCTCAAGTTGATTGGTTAGCATGACACCTAAAAATCATAGCAGTAAAACTAAGAAAACGTCAGAAAAGAAAAACACAGGACTTCAATTCTTAGTGTCAATCCATAATCATTATGTCAAGGAAAGACCCAAAAGATGTCCATATGCATGCAAACACAGTAAATATTCTGACTGACAGAAGGCAAAAAAAATGTGGTTTAAATAAAAGCTAACCAAACAAAGCTAATCAGATGAAATCAAAATGAAAGTAACCTGTAAGGCTGTTGACACGGTCTCCAACTCTTGGCTCTTTGTTGTTAGTTCCAGAAACAAAAGCAATATCTGTTCTAAATGGAATCCTACCAGAAATCTGTATAAGAACATACAGATACCAGAGATGAAAATTATGAATGACTAAAAGCATAGATGGGAAAATCGCATTATTGATTAGCGTAGCTCTTACATTTTAAGATAAGCGGCACCATGGCTATGTGAAATTGTGAACACATACCTGAAAAACTAATATGTTTGGAGAATCATCAGAGGAGTCAGATAACTGTAGCCGACCAAACTTCCTCACCTGGTAACATGCATAGATACAAACTGAAGACTTAACTTTCAGAGGCAGTATAAAGGAAAACCAGTATTAAAAACAGAGCTTTAAATGGAGATCTAGCACACTTGAGCCCCAAGATTTTGCTGGACAAGATCTGATAGATTGTGAATATGAGGTGTCCTGAAACCTGAATAGTGGACCTCCAAGTCATCCTGCACCAAGGAAAACACAAGAACTCACCACAATGAAAGGGAAGACAAGAACTCAAAATATTTGTCGCATAAATCTATCCATAAGTACAGCCAAAGAAATAATGCACTACTCATAAATCTATCCATAAGTACAGCCAAAGAAATAATGCACTACTCATCATCATTACTATATCGATTAAGGTCATCAGATAAATTCCACACAAGGGAAAAATCTTAGATTGTTTCCATGAAGAAATGTTGTCCTCACATTACCGTTGATTCTAAATGTAGCTGCCAGCCACCAATTTCTGCTCGTGAACCAGTTGCCAGAAGAGAATTATCACGAATGTCTATGACCTCTTTACCGATACTTAGAGCATTTCCATCTTCATCAGCTAAATAGAAAAAAAAAGATGTCGTTCTCTGTATATCTTCATCCATTTTAGACCTGAGAATTGACCAGGAAAGTTGCATATACATTTCTAACTGCACTTATTAAATAAAAATAAGAATTTCAAATGGAACGCACAATGTAGCTATATAAATAAAGTGAAATCATCATCAATAGATCATGTCAAACACTAAGAAAAAATAGAAATTGAAAAGTCTAATGGAATCCATAAAAAGATATGAAGCTCACATCTTCAAGAAACTTGACAAAAATTATTCAGCTGACAGTATTGATACCTAAACTTAGAAAGGATCTCTCTTAGAAGAAATGAGGGGACTTTAAGGTTAGCTTCATACCTTAGGCTGTGCACCATTCACAAATGAAAAGTAAAAACGAACTACAATAAAGAATGAGATTGTAAACATTGAAATTTGTTTAATCCGTTTTCAATTAACAACTATTTATATGACCCCTTTACATCCTACAGACTTACAGCTAATATATTCAAAGGTCCAGAACTGATAACTAGACCTAGTAAATAGCAGCTGCTTGTAGTTACATAGCAAGCAGGTCACATAGTAATGACACATAGCAATGTACCATACTAGGCATCTCCTTAAACAGTCCAACCCTCATGCTTAACAACTACAAAAAGTCATACAGCCCCAAGAAATTTACAATGAATATACACATGCTATTATCAAGCGATATAAATCAGGAAAAAATTGCACAGTCAAGTGAAGTGAGAATCCAGAATTACAATATGGACTTGTCATAGTCCCACCAGGTCCATCATTAGTTTGAGTACCCTCAGCTGACACATTTTTATTAAAGGAATCTTTTCCACATAAGAGTATCATTGTTAAAGGCTAGAGCTATATTTCTAAATTTTTAACACGATTAAAAGGATTTAATGCACCAAACCGAATGTAACAAAAGCAGGTCAGCAAATTTACTTCTCATTTTGCACATTGATTCGAAGGGCCCAATCTCCCCCATAGCCACTACCCTCCTCCTTGGACTTCAAGAAACTTGTCCTCAAGACCATCTCTTGGTCAACAAGTACCTGGTGTCCAAAATCACGTCCATTATGGTGTGTCCAACCATATTTTCTCAGCTCATCCGAGTCTTGGCAAACATGTCGCATGAAGTATCTCCCATCCTTTATACCAATCCACATCAAACCAGCAACCAAAGATTGAGGAGTCCTGCCAGAAATTACAACAAATTACCACAATATAGTTGTACACATAATATCAGAGGCTATATAGATGATCAAACAAAAATATGAATGACAACACATCACAATCATAGTAGCATGAAAAGCACAGCAAAAAACTTTTTGATAGATGCAGAGTTCTCCTTCTCTACTGAGTCATTGGACGAAAAAATAAATTATAAAACAATTTCGTAAATGTGTTTTTTCATTTTAGAATAGTAAAATATTCATTAAAAAATACAATTATACCTTTATCTTCAAAGTTTCTGAGTTTACAATAGTGAAAGCCAATCACTAGGATTCTTTAACACCTTTTGATACCCCATCTCAGATGCTACAAGGAATGCCTAATCTTTTGTATCCTTGTTGAAATAATAATTATCTAGAAATATCTCAGGTTAGCTTCCCCATTATAGTTTATCATTTTTTTTCCTTGTTCTGTAAGTGCTTTTAATCGTCAGAAAAATGACGCTCAATCTCGGCTCAAAGTCAGTTCACGGAAACCAGTTCCAAAGTAGGTTTGTGAATCATAAAAACGAACGTGATCAACTTCTGCTAATAAAAAAACTATTTTGTACAAGCAATTTATGAATCATACCTTGCTCGAATTCCAAGATAAACTTGAGGACGATAAGTTCCCCAGTACAAGCTCTCTCTGTGTTCCCCTTGAAACTGCAAAAACCAATTCTCCGTCTCTTCAAAACAAAATCCAACATTTAGTACAATCTGAATAAACAACAGAAGCAAGGCTTATTTACCATGGTAAGGTCCATCAGTTTCGGAGCTGGAAATGGCGTAACAACCCTAGGCATCCCGGCTACTTCGAAGGGGTTCATGAGAGTGAGAATCACATAGACGATGATCAAGAACGCAAAAATGCCCAGACCGAGCATGAATTTGACGTTAACACTGAATATTCGAATCAAACTTTTATCTCTACTTCTATCTCTTCTTCGTTTCAGGTTAGGTTTCTTGTGGCCGGTAGAATCGCCTTCGCCGGCATCTGTGGATGGCTTGATTCTAATCCGCCCACTTCTTCGACCACTTCCGGCCATTTTCAAATCAGGATTAATGCAAGCATTAAGCAGGGAAGGTTCGATTCTTCTCGGCAATCTATCTCTCGGAGAACCACTTCACTGGAGACTTGAGTGCGAGTGACTAGCATGCAGCAACAGGCAAACGCCAGATTCACAATGGAAACTGGAACCTGAAAGTGAAGATGGAGACAAAGTCTCAGCCGGGTCAATGTCGGGCCTGGGTTTGGTCTTGTGCTCGTATTTAATTACTTTAACACCTTTGAACTGTTACCCGAAGGCCCAACTCCAGTAAATATCCATTACCATTATGGACGCTTGGGGATTGGGCTCGTTCTTGTGAAATCTAAAATAAAATAAGGTTTTTTTTGGTGAAAAGTCCTTTAAATAGGCTTGGTGTTCCATTTAGTCTATTTAAAGAGTTTATAACCCAATAAGGAATTTACTAATTGCACTTTATTCCATTAAAGACAATTTTAAGTGAAATACATGTTTAATACCTTTTTTACCCTTATTTATTATCATTGACTTGGGGGCACGGTTGATAGCATGCGTTGGTCTTTGTCCCGTCTTGCTATGGGCTATGGCTGTACAAGGCCGAATTTTTTTGAGATCCTATAATTTTTTTAATGTATTTTATGAAATTATCTGATTTTTTTGCTGAATTTTAAAAACTCATATGTTTTGTTTTAGTGAGTTTTGCGAAATCCTCTGAATTTTGGGTAAGTTTGAAAAATCCTCTGAATTTTGGGTAAGTTTGGAAAATCATCTGAATTCTGGATAACTTTAAAAAATCTTTTGAGTTCATTCAGAGGATTTGATGAATGAACATTTAAACATATCGATCATGGATCTTATTGAAAAATATTTTTCGCAAAATCCTCTGAATTATGGGTAAATTTGCAAAATCCTCTAAATTTTGGATAAGTTTGAGAAATCCTCTAAATTTTTAGTTTTTTTGTTTGATTTTCAAAAATCCTATAGTTTTTTTTTTGACATATTTTATGAAATCCTCCGAATTGTTTTGCTTAATTTTGAAAATTCCTCTGATTTGTTTTGGTGAGTTTTGCAAAATCCTCTTAATTTCTGGTTAAGTTTGAGAAATCCTCTGAGTTCATTCAGATGATTTGACGAATGAACATTTAAACATATCGATCATGGGTCTCATTGGAAAGAGTTTTTCGTGCCGATTATAAATCTATTTTTTTAAAAAAAAATCCGACTTGTATTTTGAGAGATAAAAATGTTTTAAATTTTTTAAAAGAAAAAATAAAAAGAATCTGATGATGTCAGCATATGTCATATACATAAGGATTTATTGGAATAAGGGTAGTTTTGTCCAAAATTATTTAAGAGATGTTTTAGAATATTGAAAAATTGAATGTAGTGAATGGAATGCTCAATTTTATAAAAGAACTTATTGGTGAATTCCCATAAAATAAATAACCTTTTTTAGTGTGAAAATAATCTTTGATTTTTTTTTAGGTGGATTTTTCATAATTGGAGTTTTAATTTTTGGTTTTCTTTGATTTATTTTTAGATTTGGAATAGTTAATTTTAATTTGGAAACTTGCATCTTTAATTTTGCGTAAATCTCCATGTACATGAATGTCGAATATACTATTATGTTTAAGGTAAGTTTATCATGAATTTTGAAAATTATAAACAATCTGATTGGTTTGTCATTTTAGATGTAAACATAAGGTAGTAAAGTAAATTGAACAAACATATTTGCTACAAAATAAATATAGATTATGTACACATAATATGTGTAAAACCTTTAGTGCTTAGAGCAACTACAATTGTATAATTTTAATGAAGAAGAGATAAAGTATGAGAATATTTGTTTTTTGTCGATGTGATTATATTGAGAGATGCATTTTGTTGATGTGATTATATTGAAATATATATTTTGGTGAGAACAACCACAACAATCAACTTTTACTGTCTCATTAAAACCATATATTAGGTCTCAGCTCTATTACACAAAAAGTGATCTCACATATTTATCCACATCGACAAAACATATCTCTCAATACAGTCATATCACCAAAACACATCTCCTAAAACATTTTTCTCTCTCAAAAAAAGTCAAGAATCTACTATTTTATTTTCTCATCCATTTTCTAACAAAATTGCACTAAAATCACTATTGAGTCTCACATCTTTTACAAAAAGTCAAGTCACATACTCAGTCACATCACCAAATTTCCAAAACACATTTCTCAATACAGTCACATCAGCAAAACATATATTTCAATACAGTATTCTCAATAAAAATACACATTCTCATATATTATTCCTTCCCCAACAAAAACACACCTTGTGGGTGAATATGTGGCTTGACTTTTTATAAAAGATGTAAGACTCAATATTGATTTTGATATACAAAATATTGTACATAATGATGTCATACATGTGGGTACGTTTGCTTATATTTGGAGGGAAAAAACTTTGTTTGGTACGCAGAGCTTAAAATAGGTTAGTTTATTAGCTATGAAAAATAGACTGCCAGATATTTGGTGAAAGCTTATAGCTGACGCTAACTTATAAGTTATGAAAAAAAATGATTACATTTAGTTTAAAAAATAAAATAAAATTACATAATAATATAAGAACTGGATAAATCATTATACAATGTTAATTTATAATTTTTTAGTAAAATTTATTTACTTCATTATAAATATTTATTATTAAATTTAATTTTTAGTTTAAAGCTATAAATTACAAGAAATTAACATTTTAAAAAATATAATATCGTATATAATATTACTTAATAAAATAAAAGAAAATAGAAGAGAAAAAATGTAACGAAATAAGCTTCAACTTAGCTTTTCTAAGGTGTTTAATAGAACGTCTCTTGTCAACCTAACTTAAAAATCCAACCACAGTATAAAGCCATTCCAAGCACACTTGGCTTGAGCAGAGTTTACTGGACTATTCTCTTCGGCTACCGTTCCAATCAAGACAAGTGGGCCAAGAACCATTGTTATCGTCTCCCTCAAGCATTGGTCAATGAAAGCAAATGAAAGTTGTCCAAAGATGTTTTTCTGTCGTTTTCAACGTGCCTTTGCCCGAGACAAGTGTTTTTACAAGGCACCAACATAAACATCAAAGCACATAAATAATATAATCTCCTTCAATGGCAAACTGTTATATCTTGTTTTATGCGTTACTAAATATGAGTAAGCCACAACTGTCTATTATGACAGGAAATATGGTCTGCCCTCTTCCTTGTAATCCTTTCTGCATAAAGGGATCAATTATATGTCTGTGTATATGGAGGCCTCTACGGATTCAATACATACAAAAAAACAACATGAAATAGAATTAAGGACATCCGAAACACAATATATGCACACACATATATGTATATATATATATGTGTGTAATCGAGAACGACAACAAATAAGTTTGTCTTTTGTACATTTGATATGGTTCCAAACATGAACCATCAACCCACTGTCCATATGCACATAACTCAATAAGAATTGAACTCATAACCTTCCAATCTGATACAGTTTGACTCTAAAGAAATTCACCATTAGTCTATTACCTAAGTAGTTGTCATCCAAAACATCGACGAAATATTATGGGTGCATTTGTTTCACATTTCACACAACTTAAAACAGTAGGGTCTACATAAAATGTTATATCAACCAAACGTCACATTTTATTGACAGATTAAATCTGTGAGCCCCACAACTTTAAGCTCTGCAAAATAAAATGTTGTTATCGTTTTTCAGAATTTAAAGCTATGTATATAATTACTATTTCGTATCTTAAAGTTTTCAATTATTTTTTATTTTAATAAAAAAAATTTTTGGTAATTTTATCTACAAAATTAATCTAACAGAAAAATGAACAAAACACTCCCACAACATTTTATACAGCTTTTTACACAACATTTTTTATAACTTTAAGCCCAACATTTTTAACAGCTTAAAGTTATGAAATACAATTGTGAAACAAACAGATTCTATGTAGCTGAAATTTTTTTGTAACTTGTGACAAAAAAGGGTTCCTAGCTTGTTAGTAGAAAATGAAAGAGGATATTCCAAAGAGGTTACACAAGTTGCGACAAAGAATATCAGATGAGAAAATAATTCGAAAGATATATCAACAGTGCAATTATATACTCCTTTCTTGTACATAATAACAAGATTGATCAATCAATACTCTAGCATAGACAGGCAATCATGTAATGAAATTCTCTTTGGTTGGGGCAGGACCAAAGGGCCTGTCTACCGACCCGTGCCCTCGGGATGCCGGTAGAATGTAAGTCGCAGGTTATGCGACACAACGACAGGGACCGCTGGGTGCGTTTCGATAAATCAACCAAGAATGACCGAAACTGCGCCAAAGGCACGCTTCGAACTCGGGACTCCACCGTACTAACCAAACCGAAGACCCCATTGGGTGCCGCTGAGCCATATGCCCTGGGGGCATGTAATGAAATTCTCTTCTACTATAATTTATTAAAGGAGACGTACACGATGCTACAATATCATCACAGACAAGTGTCACAAATCCATCGTTGTCAATATACTATTTTTTATTCTTGAGATCTTATGTCGTTTATCTAAACATCATCCTGTCTACTCCCTCTCCCATGGACTATCATCCATTATAAGAGCTGGCAATACCTGTAAGCTCTTAAACTTTCTTCTCAAAGTATGGGGTTCAAGGACTTGGATGAAAATGGGATGAGGGCAAGGAGTTTCCGCTATGAAGAGTACAACAACAGAAGGGTGTTCCTGAGGAGCTACCCTCTTCACTGGGGAGAAAGCGTAGAAGAAAAAGAAGAGATGGTCAGGCATACCACCGCCGTGAGCAGCACTGAGAAGAAACCCATAAAGAAGATCATTTTGTCTGTGGTTCACTGGGGTGGAGGAAAGGTTGTGATCCTGAGACGTTTCCGGCGTAAGCTGTCAGTTTATGTCGTTGCTTGTACCCCTGTTGGCTTGAAGTCCCGAACTGCCTTTTTATCCGCTTGACGTTCCTGCTCGATTTCTTTTTTCATACTTTTCTTTGCATCAAATATATACCACAAGTATATACAATAAAACGCATTATTGCATCAAAGGCAAAGAAAGTATATAGCATGGTCCATATACTACTTATGCTAGCGGATACCATGCACTGATCATAGAGAAATACAGGCCAGGGGGCAGGGGACGAGATACAGTGAGCCTCTGTTTTTTGTCACAAACACATGCGGTCCACCTACTCAGTCCTTAGCTCTAAGAAGTTAGAACTGCACCTCAATTCATATATATCCTAATTCATCTGTTGTTAGTTTCTCATACTTTTGACGGATGACGGAGAATTAGGGTTTGATTCCGGGGAGAGCCTGAGAAATGGCTACCATATCCAAAGAAGGCAGCATGCGCGCAAATTATCCAATCCTGAGACTTAGAGGTAGTGACAATAAATAACAATACCGGGCTCAATGAGTCTAGTAATTGGAATGAGTCATGTGAATTTATTCAGAGGACAAAATTGAAACTCAGTTGCAGGAAGCCAGACAAATACAACAGCTACAATAAGAAACACAAACAGACTGAACGGCTTAAGATTGCACATTCAAACATATAAGTTAATAGTAGACTGAAAATCGGTACAATAAATTTTCTTCTTCTTTTTGGTAATTTCTTTATCTAATGCAGGTAAATCCAACTTCAATATAAAAGTTCACACCTCATAGCACTTCTCTTCGATGAACTTCAGACTTTCAACCTATGAAAAACAAGTAAAAGAAAAAACACTGTTACGCCTCCAAAATGCGTTAGCAAATGGGTTATTGATACACACTTCTTAGAAGGAGTGGGAAAAACATTTTGCAACTTGTAACATCAAATTTCACTGGGTCAAAGAATCTACAAGTTGAAAGAAAGAGGAAGCTTACTCATGAATGAGTGGACAGGACGTTTGAACTAAAAAAATATTATTGACACGCCCATCATAAAGCATCCTACAGCCATCCAGGGGCTCAACCGCTCCCCTGTTTTTGCAAGCACCCAGAAGCGTGTCAAGCAATAGCAGAAAGCATGCTAAGAAGAAAATTAAACTCATACACGAAGAATGAAATAGTCGAAATTGTGATATGTAATTCCTCTCTTAATTTCTTTTTCAATACTCTCTGGAATAAGGTCATATGCTGAATAATCCATACAAGGGGGAGAATCAAACTCAAAGGGAAACCTAAAATCACAAGGAATCAGAAAAAAGAATATCAAAGGATATTTGGGAACCCTTTTGAATTTAGCAAAGGGCTCAAAAGTGTGTCTGCCAAATTAAGCTTCAAATTTTTCAATCGATTCTGAGTCATAATTCAAAGCTTAATTCCAAGGTAAGCATTTAATATCCTAAATTCTGATTGTTTTAAGAGTCTATAAAAGGGCTCTTGGCATCCATTTGAAAGCATGAAGGAATGAAATGATGCCAATGCCGTGCCCATCTTTGGTACTGTTCCAGAACTGACCCGACTGGTTAGTAAGCTGTTATAGGTCGTGTCTATTTAAGAAGTTGGACTCCTCCCAAACTTCATTATACCACAGAATTTTCATCCATGTATTATTTTATTCAATTATACTTTCCTATAGCAGCATCACGGAATCAATTGGCGGGTACTCAAGCTGTGTCTGTCACCATTTACCAAAGATGTAATTGTCTTTTCCTAGTTAAATCTACATTGTATCCAGTAACCACACCCATATATCAATGTGTTAGCAAATACTCCTGAAGCAGCTTAACATTTTTCAGCAAGGTTACAAAATAGGCCAAAACAATTAACTATATATAAATTCTTAAGCCCAGGTCATAGTTAAAGCGTTCCATCATGGAAAATTGAAATCATACAAACTAAATGGCAGTATAGTTGCCGGACCTCCACTAGATGACTAAACTCTTCCAGAACTTTAAAATCATCCGGAAACTTGAACACCATGGTTTTAAGTTTTAACAACTTATGTGGAACTGTCAGTATCCAATTCTCACTCAGATTGCGACAAGAAGCTTTATTGGTTCACTCGAAGTTTGGCTGAATGGAGGATTTGATATCATTTAGAGATACACGACAAAGAAGAAAAAGAAGGACAACCCAATGCACAAGGCTCACTTAGCGAAGGCAAGGTTTGAAAGGGCAAATGGGCCTAAAATCTTGATTGCAGAGAGGCTGTTTCTGTGGTTTGAATCTAAATGCCCACTCTAGGATGTGGTGAAGCAACTTTACCATCATGAAAAAGTTTGCCCTTACAACAGAGAAATTCATTGTAAAGAACCAATCTCAAACCATGGATTTTATCCAAGTATCACTACACTCAGTTTCATCAGTTCTCATCCTTTTTTCTTTCTCATTTTTAGTTTTTTCACCATGAAATTCCAAATCAAACAGTACCCAACTGTCATGTCACTCATTAACCACTACGTCATCAACATCCCTACCCAGTAGTCACTTGAATTATATATTTTAAAAACATCAACTATCTGAATACTTTCCCATAGGGATTTTCATATTTAACGTCCCCCTTTAATAATTAGTAAAAATATTCTTAAAACTTCTTGATTCAATCAGCACCCTTAAATGTAAAACAACACTACGTCATCAACATCCCTACCCAGTAGTCACTTGAATTATATATTTTAAAAACATCAACTATCTGAATTCGGTTACTTTTCCACACGGATTTTCATATTTAGCGTACCTCTTTAATAATTAGTAAAAATATGCTTACAACTTCTTGCTTCAATCAGCACCCTTAAATGTATAACAACTAGATTTTCTTGATCAGTATGCAGATATTGATAAACATCTTCCTTACTTGATTATGACATTATTAGATGAAAATTAATTAATCCCATCTTAACCAACATCCATTGACCCAACAACCAAATAAAACAATAACAACAAAAGAAATCTAAAATTAACTGACTTCTACTTCGTGAATACACCCCACACACCTCACTCTTCCAATATGCAGAAACTTCACAGAAAGGGCGTACACATAAATGGAAGGAAAATAAAAAGAGGCAAATTGAACAAAGCACACTAATACCAATAAAGACAAAGCATACCTATTCTTGCTGCCTTCCAAAAGAAACCACGAAACCTGTCCAGTTAAGCATATCAGGATGTCAAGAATATGATCAGTCCTAAATGAATCATCACTACCAGCAACCACCTAATAGTGACCCCATGACATCATTAACTCACAACTCAACTAAAGAACTGAAGGAATTATAACGCCAGAACTAAAAGTAAAATTTTCCTCATTTTAGAGACAATTGTAACGAGACTACACTTACATATTTGATAGCCAATGGTATCCCCAGAGCTGACCATCCACTAGTTATACATGAGAGAGATTAAATGATATCATATGGTAAAAACTTAACGGGCCAAAAATTTTCTCATAACCAATGATTTATTTTAGGAATCCAAAAAAAAGTTTTTTCAATAATGGCGCAGTATGAGAGTATCAAACAATATGGTGACATTTCTCCTGTTTCCCACCAGAGTGATATCACTTTGAAATCAGATGCTACATTTGGCTCTAGAAAGCTCAACTAACTATGAGTCGATAACTGAAGGCAGTAAGGCATAAACAAGTCTTCGTGGTGCTTGAAGCCTTATTTATGTCTCAAGCAAGGATGATGCATTGTTATCTGGGCATGTAACAACCATTGTAAATTGTGATAATGTGAAAGGTGCATTTAAAACTATGTCATGTGTGAAATGCTAGCCTATGTGTACGGAATGCAATTGATAACCAATTACACATGATGCCTTTAATTACATTAGATCGTCATAAATTATGAAGAAATATGTGTCAATATATCTGCAAATGCCATTCTTCTGATTAGCTTAAATTAGATCAAACTGTATGACAAGCATAAAAAATATCACAATCCATTGAATGGATTCTACTACTAAAATAGTAATAAGGGCAACAGTGTTACCAATCATCCCCTGTAAGTTCCTTGAGCTCCCTGAGAATAAAATGACCAACAAAAAAATAAAGCATACCCTGTTCTCTGCTCAAGGATTGCTGGAAAATGTATCTTTAGGTAAGTGCAAGTACAAATTCCCAGCAGCACGACCGTTAGAAATGAATGGAAATTAAACAGAGCGGACTGAAAAGCCAATAAATACCCATGTCAAAAGTTCCTGTTAATCGGAGCATATCAATGCATTCTCAAACTTCACTTTCAAGCACGCCTTACCATGTCTAAATTTTTCTGAGATGATTCACTTCACTTCCTTTGAATCTAGAAATAAAGAGAGAACATTAATTAGAAAGATATATTTAGTCTAAGGCATATGACAATATTCAAAACTGCAAGGACTATGCAAACTCTCTTTTAACTCGAAACCATCACAACTGGGACATGACATTATGAGAAGAAACTATTTCACCTAAGCATTTTCCAAAATATGAACTCCTCATCTAATTTCCTAAAACTTCATGTAAAATAATACACTCGTATTTCATAAGCAGTGCATCAATTAATAATAACTTTTTTAGAGCGATGAGATACGCAGTTACAAAAAAATCACTAATTTCAAACATCAAACTCAACCGTAATTCATGAGATCTCACACTCCCATGCCATAAATCGCCATTTTAACCTCCAGTTCCACAAAAATCACAGTTTTATTCTAATGTAGAGTTTCAATTTCGCTTCTCTCTTGCAAAACTTAGATAGCAAGACAAAAATCTACATCGAAACTCTAGCTATAAAATGCTTACTCTTTCTTTTTCAATCTAAAAACCGCAGATCATAACTTCTTCAACAACGAAAAATCACGAAGCGAACTCACATACGGGTCACGAAGAAGCGGAAACTTGCAAAAAAAAATCAATGGATTCCAGATCAGGTAGAGGCCACCGCTTCGGCCAGGACCAACTCACTTCGGTTCTTCCCACTTTGCTTCTTCCTTTAATGAAGCTTTGCTGGCTAAACAAGGATGGCGTTTGATGACCAATCCTTCTTATTCCCTGTGTGCTCGAGTATTAAAAGCTAGATATTTTCCCCGGTGTTCTTTCCTAAATGCCCAAAAAGGCTCAAATCCCTCCTATATTTGGTCCAGTATTTAGTCTTCATGCAAAACTTTTAAAGTTGGGCTTCGATGTCGAATTGGGAATGGAGAAAATACTCGGGTGTTGGGAGACCCCTGGTTTAAAAATGAGACTGGAATGTTAGACACATCTTATGGAATTTATCATCCTCATATGATAGTTTCAGACTTAATTGACCATTCGAATGGATGGAAGGTGGAATGACAATTTATTAGAGAATATGTTTCCTTTGGAAGTTTGTGCATCAATTGTCTCTATCCCTCTACATGATACAGCTGCCTCAGATTCATTTTTCTGGAATTTAACTCCCTCTGGAGTTTATTCGGTTAAATCAGCTTATCAAGTTGCTTGTGGTGTAATGCCAAGT
This sequence comes from Euonymus europaeus, assembly GCA_963580455.1. Lineage (NCBI taxonomy): Eukaryota > Viridiplantae > Streptophyta > Magnoliopsida > Celastrales > Celastraceae > Euonymus > Euonymus europaeus. The sequence continues at coordinate 5,649,300 of OY756964.1, forward strand.
CAATTTTCAGTTCCCATGATCCCTACTAATACATCTAGTTTGTGGAAAAAGCTCTGGAATATCAAGTGTCCCCCCAAAATTAAAATATTTGGATGGCGTCTTCTTTATAATGCTCTTCCTACGAGAGACAAACTCCTTCGTAGAGGTATGGAAATTGATCCAAAGTGTCCTCTATGTGACCATCCAAATGAATCTTTGGTGCATTTATTTTTTCATTGCCCATGGTCGAATCAAATATGGCTTAATATATGTGAAGGAGATTTCCATGTTCGTGATATGCCAGCTTCTCAAATGACAGTTTTGGAAGAAGTTCACAATTTTTTCAGACATATATCTTCAAAAGGAATGTTGCTTATCACGTTTGGAAGGCAAGGAATGGAGTTGTATTTGGGGGGGATTTCTTGAGCAAAGCTGTGGTGGAATTTCAAGAAAAAAACCTCCAAATTAATTTTGTTGCGGCACAGGATTCTCATTTAAATGGGGGAAGGCATATGACTAAGAAGTGGAATGCTCCAGGCTTGAATATTCTAAAAATTAATGTAGATGCTTCTTGGGTGGATGGTTTGGGTCCAGCACGGGTGGGCATGATTATTCGGGATTATCTGGGAAGAGAGATAAAATCTGCTGTGACTCCTATTATGGGTCTTTCAAATTCTTTAGAGGCTGAGACTTACGGTTTTCTTTTTGGAGTGCAACAAGCTCTCTCAATTGGAGCATCAAAGATTATTGTTGAAGGGGATGCTAGTGTGGTGGTGGCAGCCTTGTCTACTAATTCTCATATTCTGGCTCCTCATGGCCTCATTTTAGATGAAATTCGTAGATTGACGTCTTCTATAGATTGTTCTTTCGCTTATGTAAATCGGGAGGGTAACAAAGTAGCCGATTTTTTGGCACACCTTGGCCGATTGGCTCCATGTTTTCAGGATATGACTGGTTATTTGCCTATTGAGGCTCATAATCTTTTGGCTTTAGATTGTAATCCTTCCCGTTCTTAATGAAAGCTATGCTTACTCTCAAAAAAAAAAAACTATATTATTCGTTCCTCACTTGTTCGCCATGTTTCATTTTTGCCTTTAAATTATTTTTTGTCTCATTTTCATTCCTTCTCTATTCAAATGTATCACTTTTATCCCTAACATTAAAAGATCGACAATCAAATTCTACTTGACATGTGAGAAACTATCAATGTGACTAAATATCCTAAATTGTAACGATATGTCCTTCAATTATTATAATATACATAATTTTGTCCCTGAACTAATCTAAAATCATTTTATTTTGTCCCTATAAATGTTTAATTACAAGATACAAAATAAGATCTATATGTTAAATATCAATTTCAAACCAAATAAACATAAAATTTGAAGTGCATAATGTATAGTAAATTTCAATATCTTGAACACTATAATTGACCATCATAAAACAACTTCTACCTACAACTTTTCAAGGATTATAAGACTACAGTGTTAAACGAAATAATTTTATCTCCCAGATTCTTCAATTAAAAATACCAATAGTAATAGAGTTAACACTGATCGAAACGCAAACATGCCCGATGAAGCATGTGTTGTAGTTGTCGTTGATAGGTGGAGGAGGAGGTGAGATATGGTTCGGTTTAATTATCTGAATATGAAATTTGAAAAACAAGAATGAAAGATGTGGGAAAATATAGTTTAGGGGAGAAAATGAAACTGTATAAATGAAGGACAAAAAGTATAGTTTTACATTTGATGTCAAGTACACGTGTACTCTCTCTCTCTCTCGTACATGGAAGCCAGTTGGCTTGCCAAGTCAGCCTTTTCCATCTCAGAATAATTTAAGAATAAAAGCGAGGACCTAGGCACTGCTGTATGATTCGCGGGCTGGTTCTCAAGTTCTCAAACAAAAGTGCAACACTACACATAAGTTTAGTTGGCAAGAGACAAATACATTTTCAAAAAGTCATATTGCTGTTATACCATAGTTTCCAACATATAATAGCAATCAAGAATAGCTCTTTGAGTTAAAATTCTCATCAATATCACAAAATGAATCTAGAAATAAACCCCATACCACACCGAACTTTCCACCTCAGTAATTTCCGAACGACGTCAAGCCATACAACAATAAATTAAGACATGATGAACTTATTCGTCTTTAAGGCCACATACAACACACTCTCTCATCATATCCATGTCTCATCTTTGCAAACCAATACGAGTAGGCAGACTATTTTTTGCAAGCCCTCCATAAATACAATTGAATCTTATTGGGTACTTTCAATGTCATATAGTGTCCCAATATTGTCGCAATCCATACTGGGGTGGATAGAGTTACCATTTTGCATCAATCTAGCAATGTGATTTGTTGATCAATTCGTGAAATACCCATTTTTGATTTGGTGTCTAGAACACCACATCACTCGGCCACTTATTAGATAATGATATTCTTCTAATGCCATCCACTTCGGTTGGATGAGAAATAGTATGAAGAAGGCTCCCATTCCACTTCGGTTGAATATGGTGTGTGTGTGTTTTTTTTAAATAGAAACTTCATTACTCGAATGAAAAATGGTAGCTAATATGCCAAGATATAATCAAGGAGCCATTGTACCATCTCATATGTAGGGTACAGAGCATGATAGAGCAAACCTTGCAATGGATTGGACAACCATGTTGAAGCTTCTATGCCTAAAGAAGAAACTTAGAAAATCAAAAGATCTCACCTCATTTCGAATGTCTCTAATAACAAGGCCTACTTCATTCCAATAAACATCATTCAAAAGAATTTTTTGGATGACTCCAAGAGAATCACTGACTATGTGCACCACTCTACCACGAGTGAGCTTTGTAGGCTTGATTTCCTTGGCATAGAGTTCTGCTAGCTCAATTGTAGAGGCTGAAGCCACAATAGATGCTCCGGCCAAGAATAGCTTCTCAATCCCATTTCCAACCACACAGCCCGTTGCACTAACATTTCCCAATCTTTCCCAAGCAGTATCCACATGCACAACAATCTCGCTATCCCTCAAAGCCCTCCAACACGAAGCAACATACCTAGATGCAACTACCTCCTCCATATGGCTACGGCTAGCATATTCTCCAAGTAATTAGGAATCTATTGGAAAAATTAAAAAGCCCTCCACATGTCTGTTATGCATATTATACATTTTTTGATTTCGATAATTCTATGCATCCCACAAAGTCATTAGAAATACATTTAAATCATCAACCTCAAGAAGTTTACGAGCCTCCATGATAATGTCAATAAGCCCAGCTCCTGAAAAAGTTTTTAATAACCTCCATCACGGCATAATCCTCCACGCACCTCATAAATAATAACAATAAATCACAGCATGAGTTTTCGTTTCAGCATATGTATTGCATAGGTGGCACCCTCCTCCAGTCTTTCCAATGAACCCATCTTTTTTTGTCAGTAGAACCTTACCAATATCGAGCACAAGCTCTTTGAGTATTACAATAGACGTTAGCAGGAAACCAAAAACAAGATAATACATATGTCAAAATAGCCTGAATTACTGCTTTGAACAACGTTTCTTTACCACCCACTAAAAATTGTTTTTCTTGCCACCCCGAAAGTCTCCTCATAATCCTATCCCGCACATAATTGAACTAAACTCTTTTATATCTCAAAGAAAAAGTGGGAAATCCAAGATACATGTGCCTCGACAAGACAGAGACGCCCAAGGAAGATGACAATCAGTACACCAAATGAGGGGGAGTGATTGGACTAAAAGTGAGAGTAATTTTTTCAAAGTTTATCAATTGGCCATAAGCTTGCTCATATTTCTCAAATAATCTTGTAATCCAAGAAACTCACTTTCCCTTGCCCTACAGGAAAACAAGATGTCATTTGCCAAAAACATGTAAGAAATAGAAGGACCCATTTTGTTATCTTAACTCCTTGTAATATTTTATTCTCCTGAGCACAAGAGATTAAAGACGAAAGACCCAAAGTATAAAGAAAAAATAAATACGGATATAAAGGTTCTCCCTATCTAATCCCACGAGACAGTCGTAGATTGCCAACCACTTCTCTATGAATAAAGAAAGAGAACAACATCAATCGAACACACTTCTCCGAGAAACCCAATCGCATCATAATATATTCTAAGAAATTCCACTCAACCCTATTAAATGCAATGCTTATATGACGTTTTAAAGCTGCATATCATGAACCACCCTGTTTGTATTGACGGATCCAATGCATGCACTCAAAATCAACTGAAACATTATCCGTTATTAGTCTTCCCCGGATGAAGGCACTTTGCATCTCATCAATAACTCCATCAAGCACCAATCTCAATCTATATGTTATAGCTATCAAGACAATCTTATACACCACATTGCAAAGCAAAATAGACCGATAATCTTTAACCTTCTTCGGGGTGAGGGAGTTTCAAAATTAATGTGATAAGGGTTCTATTCCAACCCCAAATATCCTCATCTGCATTCAGAATGTCAAGAGCAGAGGCCACAATATTGTCACCAATCACATCTCAATATCCCTGAAAAATAACGTGGGCATATCGTCCACCCCCGGGGCTTTAGTTGAATGCATGTCCCACAAAGCTTGTTTGATCTCCTCCCCAAGAAATGGTTTTTCTAGAATTCAGTTCACCTCGTTATATACCCTCCTATCTACGCATAACAAAGCTTGTTGAATATGGTGTTTTTTTTATTGTGTTATAATATTTTATTTTTATGAATATATGTTTTAATGTCTTAAGTTACATATTAATTTTGGATAATTAATTTCATTTGGTTTCCAAATAAGAAGTGAGGCTAAATCAAACCACAACTCTTATTAATTGGATTGGACTCCTAATCTTGAGTTATGCAACACTAATCAATTGCTTACAATTTGAGAATGTGTTCACAAAATAGCATATTCTCTATTTTAGGCAGTTTGGGTGATAGACCAGTTAGTGAATATATTTTTGATCAAATTGAATGAATTCGCCAGTTCTTGAGTTCAGTTGTCATTGAGACTAAATACTCTATGAGTCTTTGTGGTGAGTATATGGGTTTGACGACTTAAGTTTAGGTTTATATAATCAAAAGAACAAACTTGTATAACGTTGTTCTTGGTTTAAAAAATATCCATTCACTCTCTTAAGAATTAAAATGACTCTAATTTGAAATAGCTCAACCAAGTACCAACAACAAATTAACATATTTAAAATATTATAAGTCAAGTTCTTCACAAACCTAATATGGAGGACGACGAGTCACCAAGTCTCTCTCAACAAGAAACAAATCTGCTTGAACGGAGAAATAAGAAGGTTAAGATGACCGAGGATGGAATAGAAGAAGAGCACTTACCCATGGAGGACGAGAGTATGAGGATGGAGGAACCTCCGGTGCCCACTAAAAATATTGAGGAGAGTGTGAAGTTTGCTCCTTTGCCAACATTCAGAGATAAGCTGTTGGGATATAAGGGTAGGCTTGAGGATGTAGAAGCATCGGAGGAAGAGGGGGTGTCAGATGAGGAAGGTGATATAATGTCAGAAGAAGAGGAGGCTGATTGCCCAACGATCCATCTATCAAAAGAGGAGAAGATGCGATTAAGACGTCCATGGCGACAAACATTGATTATCAAACTCTTGGGAAGACCAATTGGGTATACTTTCCTTCTACGCAAGATTAAGGCATTGTGGAACCCAAAGGCTCCGGTTGAATTAGTTGCGATAGACCAAGACTATTTTCTTGTTAAGTTTGCCTCAATGCAGGATTACGAGTACGCCAAATTTGAGGGTCCCTGGATGATACTGGACCATTATTTAACAGTGCAACAATGGCATCCTAATTTCGATCCGGGGCAGACAAACATGGATAGATTATTGGTGTGGGTGCGAATCCCTTGTCTCCCAATTGAGTATTTTGATTATGATTTTCTCATGAAAGTGGGGGCACGTATTGGTCGTCTGGTGAAGGTTGATGATGCAACAAGTACTGTATCTAGGGGAAAGTTTGCTCGGATATGTGTGGAGATAGATATAACTAAACCTCTCCTAGCTAAATTCCAGTTGCGCCGTAGGGTCCGAAGGATTGAATATGAGGGTATCCATTTAATCTGTTTTGATTGTGGTTGTTATGGCCACCGAAAGGATGCTTGTTCAAGGAAAGGGGGTCAAGAGGAAGGGCAACAAGGTGTTCAGGCGGGGGAGTCAACTGCAGAAGGTAGAGTTAGACATGGTCCTCGGGATGTTCCTCCGGTGAATCAGGAAATCACCGACAATTATGGGCCGTGGATGCTGGCATCTAGAAGATCACGAAAAAACATGAACATAATTAATACTGAAAAGCATGGGAGAGCTGGACGTGAGTCTCGAGATGCGACAATGATGGGCGCTAACCAAAATGTAAGATTCCAGCAAAATAGTTCTCGATATGCGGCTTTAGAGGTGGATGATAACTCTGAAGTTAATATTGCTATTAATGAGGGTGATGGGCAGCATATTGATAATGGTGGTATGACTATGGGCCCAGGGATTTTCAATAATGGGAAGGGTAAGAGTAAAGGCAAAAGGCCCAATGTGCAAGTTAATATCAAAGAAGTGGTTAATGGGCCAAGCCCTCATGTGGCCTTAGATATACGCAGTGGGGTTAGTCAAATAAAAAATTTGCCTAGTCGTGTCAATAATCACATTGCTTCCTCTTCCAAGTCTATGAAAGCTGCGGCGGCAGAGGAGCACACTGTGGTCCGGGGGTCCAAAGGTGGTCAGATGATTACTCGTTCGGTAGTCTCCAATAATCACGATGAGCACATGGAGGACCTTGATCCCGCACCCAATTTTATTTCAGAACATCATCAAGACCCCCCTCAAAACTCAGAGATTGAGCTGGGACTTAATAATGGAATACAAGCTTTGGGTGGAGATAGAGATGAAATGGTGGCGGATTGTAATAAAGCCACAAGTGGGAAGGTGGGGACTGGTAGAGGAGGGTCATCCTCTTAAGCCGAGTTTGTCAGTTTCTGGTGTCTTGGTTGCTGTTGTTTAGCTTAGGCCCTTTATGTTTTTCTTTTTTATGAGTTTTATGATTTGGAACTGTCAAGGGGCGGCTTCGAAGGAGTTTCACCGTTCCCTTAAAGATCTTCTTAAGATGCATAAACCTGGCATCCTGGGATTGTTAGAACCAAAAGTGAGTGGCTTTCAGGCCGACATGTTATGTAAGAAGCTGGGGTTTGATGAGTGGATTCGGGTGGAATCTTTGGGATTTAGTGGTGGCATTTGGATCTTATGGCACAATTCCTATCAGATAAACATTATTAAAACTCACCCTCAGTTCATACATATGAGGGTTCGATATAAAGGTATGCCTCATTGGTTGCTGTCTGTTGTGTATGGTAGTCCCACTGCCAGTTTAAAAAAATGCTTGTGGCGGGATCTTAACAAAAATGTCCTGGATATTAACGAGCCTTGGATCATTGCCGTTGATTTTAATGCGGTGGTCTGCTCTGAAGAAGTCAGTAATGGAAATTCGGCAGCTCATCATGGAAGCTCTGGCTTTGGCGATTGGATTTTTGATCATGATTTGCTGGACATGAACTTCTCTGGTCAGAAATGTACTTGGAGCAGGGGCAGAGGAGCTCAGTTCAAGGGAGCACGGCTTGATAGAGCATTATGTAACCTTGAGTGGAGGCACATGTTTGATACGGCTAGAGTGGTGCACCTTGCTAAACATCACTCAGATCATGTCCCAATCCTAGTTCGGTTAGGGGAAACTAATACCTCTGAGAGAATGAAGCAGTTTAAAATTAATGCAGCATGGATGACACATCCGGGGTTCTTCAAAGTCATCGAGGAGAACTGGAGCAATGACCGAAGTTTGGAAGCAAATAATAAGCATATAGCTTTGGTTTTGGACTCATGGCACAATACTGAGTTCGGGAATACTTATCACAGGAAGAAGAGGCTTTGGGCGAGATTGGCAGGGATTCAACGTGTTCTATCTAATAATCCTACAAATCGTTTGTATCTTTTGGAGCTAAAGCTTAGAAGGGAGCTAGACCTTGTCTTGTATCAGGAGGAGCTTACGTGGTATCAAAAATCCAGAGCCGACTGGATTCATTCAGGTGATCGCAATACTAAGTTTTACCACACCACCACAGTCATTCGTCGCCAGAGGAATTTGATTGAAAGGTTAAAAGGATCAGATGGGAATTGGGTGTCTGACCCGGATCAATTGAAGAATCTTATTCAAGAGTTTTATAAGAGATTGTTTGCGGCTGACCAGAGAGGGGACATTCCCGAGATCCTGAAAGGGGGTTTTTCGGCCATAGATCCTTCTATTATGGCAGGTCTACACCAGCCTTTTGAGAATGAAGAGATCCGTAAAGCTTTGTTTGATATGGCTCCCTTTAAAGCGCCGGGCCCGGATGGTGTGCATGCTGGGTTTTATCAACGTCTCTGGCCCATGGTGGGGACATCTTTATGTAAGCTAGTGAAGGACTTTTGGGTGTCCGGGAAGCTTTCAGATGGGACCAATGATACTCATTTGGTTTTGATTCCAAAAGTACAACATCCCGAAGTATTGATTCAGCTTAGACCTATAAGTCTCTGCAACGTGAGTTATAAAGTAATTACAAAAGCCATGACAAATAGGCTAAAGATGATCTTGCCCAGTATTGTCTCTCCCAACCAAAGTAGCTTTGTTCCGGGTCGCCAAATCACAGATAACATCATTGTGTACCAAGAAGTCCTTCATTCAATGAGAACTAAACGGAGTGGCGTTCCTTATATGACTATTAAGATTGACCTTGAAAAGGCTTACGATCGCTTATCTTGGGATTTCATTGAAGATACCATGAAGGAGATTGGCCTTAATGATGGATGGATCCGGAATGTGATGCAATGTGTTTCTTCTTCCCGAATGCGGATTGTTTGGCAGGGGGAACTTTTAGATTGGTTCAATCCTGGTAGAGGGGTTCGACAAGGGGATGCAATTTCTCCTTATCTTTTTGTTTTGTGCATTGAGCGATTGGGTCATCTAATTAATAGAGCTGTGGAGCGAAAAGAGTGGACGCCCATAAAGCTTTCTCGTAATGGGCCAGCCATCTCTCACCTCTTTTTCGCGGATGACATGGTCCTATTTGCGGAAGCGTCAGTTGAGCAGATGAGGGTTATAACGGATTGCCTTAATTTATTTTGTGCTTGCTCGGGCCAGAGAGTCAATTACCAAAAATCTAACATATTTCTATCACACAATGTGGGGACTGCGGTGGCTCAGGAAATATCTGCTATTTCTGGAATTCCTCTTACAAATAATTTGGGACGGTATCTCGGCACTCCATCCATTCATGGAAGGGTTCGAAGTAATGATTTTCAGTACATCATAGAGAGAGTGACTACTCGGTTGGAGGGCTGGCAGACAAAGTCTTTATCTTTTGCGGGTAGATTGGTGTTAGTTAAATCAGTTCTTAATTCTATCCCGCTTTATGCCATGCAAACTATGTTGTTACCAACAGGTGTGTGTCATACTATTGATAAATTAGTGCGCCGTTTTTTTATGGGGAGGGGCTTATGAGAGGCAAGGCATTAATCTCATAAAATGGGATACCATTATCAAGCCTACAGAGGAGGGTGGTCTCGGGATTAAAAGCATGACACATATGAACTTGGCTTTTATGGCCAAACTGGGATGGAGGCTGATTAAAGATAAGGACAGCCTTTGGGCAAGAGTTATTTCTACGAAGTACATTCATCGGGAAGCTAATATTGATAGGTTGCGGCCTAAGCATGGTGCTTCCAACGCGTGGCGAGGTATTGTTAAAGCAGTCCCTATTTTGCGTAAGGGAGTGAGGGCTCTAGTTAACTCTGGAAAAGATACCCTTTTTTGGCTTGATATCTGGGTTGGTGAAGGGGCTTTAACTGATGTGAAACTGCGTGAGGTGAGCTTGGTGGACCTTTATAGGCCAGTTTCAAGTTATTGGATTAATGGCTCAGGTTGGGATTGGAATGCTCTGTCAGGCTTCCTCCCTATGGCGATTGAAAATAAGCTTGCTGCTGTTCATCTTATGGGATGAGGAAGAAGCTCAGGATGGCTTGTGCTGGAGTGCCTCCGAGAATGGCATGTTGACGGTGAAGTCTGCTTATTCGTTATCTACTGAAATACTCATCAGAAATCCAGTTACTATTTGGAAGACTATATGGAGTCTTCAAGTTCCTCAAAGATGCAAGACACTATTATGGCTGGTAGCTCATCAAAAAATCATGTGCAATGCTGAGCGAATGCGGAGGGGTTTTACCATGGATTCAGAGTGCATGAATTGTGTGGGTTGCATAGAGAACGTTGAGCATATTTTTCGAAATTGCTCTAGAGCCGTGAAAGTGTGGAAATGGTTACTTCAGCCTCAAGAGTATCAATTACAAAGTGACTTGGATTTTCGAAGTTGGTTGTCCCACAATCTTACTGGTACTAGTGCGTGCTATGTTGATGGTGATTGGGCTTCATTTTTTACAATCACAATCTGGGCACTATGGAAATGGAGGAATGACTTAGTTTTCCGCAATGTTAGCTTCAACTTGGAGTTTAACATGGGATGGCTTAAAGGGCATATGGCTGAAATAGTTCATGCTTTTAGTACGCAAACAGTGGTCAATGGGTCTTGCTTACCAAAGAGAGTTAAGATGGTGGGGTGGTGTGCTCCAAGAAATGGGTGGATAAAACTTAATACAGATGGTTGTCTCAAATCTGCATCAGCCCAAGCTGGAGGTGGAGGTCTCCTTCGTGACTGTAGGGGCAGGTGGTTAAAGGGATTTATGGCTAACATTGGGTCATGCACTGCAATTATGGCTGAATTATGGGCTGCGATTCATGGGCTTCGCCTTGCATGGGAGGAAGGATATCGTAATATAGAGTTCGAAACAGATTCGACCTTGGTGGCCGAGTGGTTAAATGGGGTATTGGACCCGCATATGAGTGTCGAAGGCTGCTCCTGCAAGTGTGGTTTGTTCAAGTGGTGCATGTCTACAGAGAAGGTAATAGAGCAGCTGACTTCTTGGCAACGGAGGCTTTGAGAGTTAGCGTTAGTAGAGGAGTAACTGTTCTGCTTTCCCCTCCTAAAAAATTATTGAGGTTTCTGTGGGACGATGCTTCTGGAGTTACATGGCCCAGGGCAGTTTCTAGTCTAGCGTGAGCCAATGTTGTTTGCTGGGTCTCCCCCCTCCATGTTTATCAAAAAACAAATTAACATATTTTTCATGGGCCAAAAAATCATATATCACAAATCCTAAATTAATTCGTGGGTAACGGCATCGTTTGCATAAGGCGGTGGCATAGCCTGGCGTTCTCGTCATATATAAATCACCTGATAATTCCCGATCGTTCGGTTAGCTGAGCTCGCATCGTCCCGGCAAATAATCCGGTGAGCTTGCGACGAATTGATACTGATACAGAATCCATTTTCCAGAGGTATCTTCTATCGCTACTTCCATTGCTATTGTCTCTTTAGTAGTTATTCACTTGTTTGTTGATATAAAGAGCAGACGTGACTAAATCTCGGTTAGGGTTTAAGTCTCACATTTCTGTGTCGTTGGTTTCTTAATATTCTTTCGTTTTCTCTGCGATTCTAGGTTTTGTTAGGATTCAATTTGACATTACGTTATGGCGCATCTGGGTGGGGGTGCGGAGGCACACGCCCGATTCAAGCAGTATGAATATCGAGCCAACTCTAGTCTGGTCCTAACCACCGACTCTCGACCGCGCGATACCCATGAACCTACTGGGGAGCCGGAAACTCTTTGGGGAAAGATTGACCCCAAAATGTTTGGTGACCGAGCGTACAGGGGCAGGCCTCCTGAGTTGGATGAGAAGCTGAAGAAATCTAGGAAGAAGAAGGAGCGGGATCCCCTTTCTGAAAATGTTCCCATCAGGCAGAGCAAGAAGCGACGTCTTAGAGAGGAAAGTGTTCTTACTGCAACGGAGGAGGGGTCTACCAGCCAAAGACCAAGGAGACCAGGGCTGCTTACGAGGACTTGCTCAGTGTCATTCAGCAGCAGTTGGGTGGACAGCCTCTCAATATAATAAGAGGTGCAGCTGATGAGATTTTGGCAGTTTTGAAGAACGAGGCCGCTAGGAACCCTGACAAGAAGAGGGAGATTGAAAAGTTACTGAATCCAATTCCAAATCCTGTGTTTGATAATCTTGTTTCACCTGGGAAGCTTATCACTGATTTCCAAGACGGAGGAGATGCAGCAGTGCCTGCTGATGCAAATGGTGATGAGGCCCTGGATGATGACGTTGGTGTAGCTGTTGAGTTTGATGAAGAGAATGAAGATGAGGAAGAGGATAGCGATCTTGATATGGTGCCTGAGGACGAGGAGGAAGATGATGATGTGCTGGAACCAAATGGGTCTTCAGCTATGCAAATGGGCGGTGGAATTGATGACGATGACGCTCAGGAAGCAAGTGAGGGCATGGGTCTCAATGTTCAGGATATTGATGCTTATTGGCTTCAGAGGAAGATCTCTCAAGCTTATGATCAGCAGATTGATCCCCAACAATGCCAAAAGCTTGCAGAGGAGGTGCTTAAGATATTGGCTGATGGAGATGACAGGGAAGTTGAGACGAATCTGTTGGTTCATCTCCAGTTTGATAAATTTAACCTCATCAAATTTCTGTTGCGGAATAGGTTGAAGATTGTTTGGTGCACCCGATTGGCAAGAGCTGAGGACCAGGAAGAGAGGAAGAAAATTGAGGAGGAAATGGTGGGTTTGGGTCCTGATTTGGCTTCAATTTTGGAGCAGCTGCATGCCACTAGGGCCACTGCCAAGGAGCGGCAGAAGAACTTGGAGAAGAGTATTAGAGAAGAGGCTCGGCGCTTGAAGGATGAGAGTAGAGGGGATGTAGACAGGGATAGGAGAGGACTTGTTGATAGAGATGCCAAAGGTGGTTGGTTGAAAGGCCAGCGTCAGCTGCTTGATCTTGAAAGCTTAGCTTTTGAACGGGGTGGTCTTTTAATGGCAAATAAGAAGTGTGATCTTCCGGCAGGATCTTACAGACATCATAGCAAAGGATATGAAGAAGTTCACGTGCCCGCAATGAAGCCAAGAGTGGTTGAAGGTGAGAAGTTAGTAAGGATCTCTGAAATGCCGGACTGGGCACAACCTGCTTTCAAAGGAATGACCCAGTTGAACAGGGTGCAGAGTAAAGTCTACGAGACTGCCTTTTTTAAAGCTGATAACATTCTCCTTTGTGCGCCCACTGGGGCAGGGAAAACTAATGTTGCAGTCCTTACCATTCTTCAGCAGATTGCTTTGCATAGAAATCCGGATGGTTCATTTAACCATGGTGATTATAAGATCGTCTATGTGGTATGAAAGCTCTTGTTGCTGAAATTGTTGGCAATTTGTCAAATCGATTACAAGATTATGGAGTAACTGTGAGGGAGCTAAGTGGAGACCAGTCATTGACCCGTCAGCAAATTGAAGAAACTCAGATTATTGTTACAACCCCTGAGAAGTGGGATATAATTACTAGGAACTCCGGAGATCGCACGTACACTCGGCTTGTGAAACTTCTTATTATCGATGAGATTCATCTTTTGCATGATAATAGAGGTCCTGTTCTTGAAAGTATAGTTGCCAGAACTGTTAGGCAAATTGAAACCACAAAAGAGCTTATTAGGTTGGTTGGATTGTCAGCAACCCTTCCCAACTATGAGGATGTGGCATTGTTTTTGCGGGTTGATCTGGAAAAAGGCTTATTTCATTTTGACAATAGCTACAGGCCTGTGCCTCTTTCTCAGCAGTATATTGGAATCACAATAAAGAAGGCACTGCAGAGGTTCCAGTTAATGAATGACGTCTGTTATGAGAAGGTAATGGCTGTGGCCGGAAAGCATCAGGTCCTTATATTTGTCCACTCAAGGAAGGAAACGGCCAAAACAGCTTGTGCAATTCGAGATACTGCCCTTGCTAATGACACTCTTGGTCGATTCCTGAAGGAGGACAGTGCAAGTCGTGAGATTCTTCAAAGTCATACAGATATGGTCAAGAGCAATGATCTTAAAAATCTCTTACCCTATGGTTTTGCAATTCATCATGCTGGGTTGACAAGGGGTGATCGACAGCTTGTTGAGGATCTCTTTGCTGATGGACATGTACAGGTGTTGGTTTCCACGGCAACTCTTGCGTGGGGAGTAAACTTGCCTGCGCACACTGTGATTATCAAAGGTACCCAGATTTACAATCCAGAAAAGGGGGCATAGACCGAGCTAAGTCCTCTGGATGTTATGCAGATGCTCGGCCGTGCTGGAAGGCCTCAGTTTGATTGATATGGTGAGGGGATAATCATAACTGGCCACAGTGAACTTCAGTACTATCTTTCTTTGATGAATCAACAACTTCCCATCGAAAGTCAGTTTGTTTCCAAGCTGGCTGATCAATTGAACGCAGAAATTGTTCTCGGAACTGTACAAAATGCTAAAGAAGCATGCAATTGGATTGGGTATACATATTTATACATCCGTATGCTTCGGAATCCCACGCTTTATAGTTTAGCACCTGATGTTCTCACAAGAGATATAACTTTGGAGGAGAGGAGGGCTGATCTGGTAAGCTTTAGACCTTGAATGTGGCCTTTTCGTTGGTATATGGACATCATTGTCATTTGCATGGTCATTTGAACGTTGCCTTCTCGTTTTTCTTTTTCATTCGCTTCTTTTTTTTCTTCTGGATTTCTAATCATGTATGTTTGTAGGTGCTAACATCTGTTTCTTTACTTGTGCATTTGTTTATGTTGTACATTGTATTTGAGCATTTGTTTTATGATCGAGTAACTTGTTACTGTCTTTTTCATCAGACATTTCTATCCTTTTCTTTTGCCGTCTCTTGTTCAGTTTCTGAATGACCTAATAATGTTGTGTCAACTGTTGGAGGAATAACTTTTTTTTTTTAGTTTTTAAGGCTGTACTGGAAATTGAATGATTTGTTACGAATGATTATGAAATTAGTTATTCCTATTATACTTCTTGGTTCTTATTCTATGTTGTTGTTCCACAATATATTTTTTCCCTTCATCTAATGAGGAAATTAGTCACTTCAATCATATATTTGGCTTTGTATGTATGGTTTTGACATTTTGTGTGACAATTTTTTTAGGTGATACGATATGCATTATATTGCTTTCTTGATGAATCTGTCTCTGTTATTTTTCAATCACTGCATAATTGATTTTGTTGGACTTTATGGTTATCTATCATAACTGATTAATGTTCTTTTAATGTTTCCTGCAGATTCATTCTGCTGCAACGATCTTGGATCGAAGCAATTTGGTTAAATATGACAGAAAAGGTGGATATTTTCAGGTCACAGACTTGGGTCGAATTGCTAGTTACTACTACATAACTCATGGGACAATATCCACATATAATGAGCATCTGAAACCAACAATGGGGGACATAGAGCTGTGTCGGTTGTTCTCGCTCAGTGAAGAATTCAAATATGTTACCGTGAGAGAGGATGAGAAGGTGGAACTGGTAAAACTTTTGGACCGTGTTCCTATTCCTATCAAGGAAAGTGTGGAAGAGCCTAGTGCCAAGATTAATGTTCTGCTCCAGGCATATATTTCCCAGTTAAAGCTTGAAGGACTTTCATTGACATCAGATATGGTGTTCATTACTCAGGTTTTTTTTTTCTCCCCCTTTCTTCTTGGGTGGTTGTTTTCTACTTTGTTGCTTGGGTTAACATTTATCTTTTAGTCTGCAAGCTCATTGGTTCGTTCTTTTATTGGTTAGAGTGCAGGTCGGCTTATGCGAGCGCTTTTCGAGATTGTCTTGAAACAAGGATGGGCACAACTAGCAGAGAAGGCCTTGAACTTGTGCAAAATGGTCAACAGAAGGATGTGGAGCGTCCAAACACCTCTTCGCCAATTCAATGGGATTCCAAATGAAATTCTCATGAAGATAGAGAAGAAAAGTCTTGCTTGGGAAAGGTATTATGATCTTTCATCACAGGAGATTGGTGAGTTGATTCGTTACCCCAAGATGGGCAGAACACTCCAAAGGTTCATCCATCAATTCCCGAAATTAAATCTTACGGCGTATGTTCAGCCAATTACTCGTAGTGTGTTGAGGGTTGAGCTTACAATTACTCCAGATTTTCAGTGGGAGGACAAAGTTCACGGATACGTGGAGCCTTTCTGGGTCATTGTGGAAGATAACGATGGGGAATATATTCTTCATAATGAGTATTTCATGCTGAAGAAGCAGTATATTGATGAGGACCACACATTGAATTTCACAGTGCCCGTCTCTGAACCCTTGCCCCCTCAGTATTTCATTCACTTTTTGTCAGATAAGTGGATTGGTTCGCAAACTGTTTTGCCTGTTTCGTTCAGGCACCTTATTTTACCTGAAAAATATCCTCCCCCAACGGAGCTATTAGACTTGCAGCCTCTGCCTGTGACAGCATTAAGATATCCAGTATATGAAGCTATTTACCAAGACTTCAAACACTTTAATCCTGTCCAGACTCAGGTCTTCACTGTGTTGTATAATACAGATGACAATGTATTGGTTGCTGCCCCAACAGGGAGTGGTAAAACCATATGTGCAGAGTTTGCCATATTGCGTAATCATCAGAAGGGACCTGACAGTGTTATGCGTGCTGTGTATATTGCTCCTCTTGAAGCTATTGCCAAGGAACGGTATCGTGATTGGGAGAGAAAGTTTGGCAAGGGTCTGGGATTGCAGGTGGTTGAATTAACTGGGGAAACTACCTTGGACATGAAACTACTTGAGAGGAGTCAAATTATCATTAGTACTCCGGAGAATTGGGATGCTTTGTCCCGCCGTTGGAAGCAAAGGAAGTATGTTCAGCAGGTTAGCCTCTTCATAATTGATGAACTCCACTTGATCGGAGGTCAAGGTGGACCTGTGTTGGAGGTGATTGTTTCTAGGATGAGATACATTGCAAGTCAGGTAGAGAATAAGATCAGAATTGTAGCTTTGTCGACTTCTCTTGCAAATGCTAAGGATCTAGGGGAATGGATAGGGGCAACCTCGCATGGAGTTTTCAATTTCCAGCCAGGCGTTCGGCCAGTTCCCCTGGAAATACACATTCAGGGAGTGGATATTGCCAATTTTGAAGCTAGGATGCAGGCAATGACAAAGCCTACATTCACTGCAATAGTACAACATGCAAAGAATAGAAAGCCTGCCATTGTGTTTGTTCCTACGAGAAAGCATGTTCGACTCACTGCTGTGGACCTCATGACGTATTCAAGTGTTGATGGCATGGATACACCAGCTTTTCTTTTGTGGTCTTCTGAAGAACTGGAGCCTTTTATCAGCAGAATTCATGAGGAAATGTTGAGAGAGACTTTATGTCATGGAGTGGGTTACTTGCATGAGGGCTTGAGCAGTTTGGATCAAGAGGTTGTGTCACAACTATTTGAAGCTGGGTGGATTCAGGTTTGTGTTATGAGCAGTTCGATGTGTTGGGGACTGCCATTAGCGGCACATTTGGTGGTGGTGATGGGGACTCAATATTATGATGGGCGTGAAATTTCTCACACAGATTACCCAGTTACAGACCTACTACAGATGATGGGCCATGCCAGTCGACCTCTGCTAGATGATTCTGGGAAATGTGTCATCCTCTGCCATGCTCCTCGGAAGGACTACTACAAAAAGTTCTTGCATGAAGCATTCCCTGTGGAAAGCCATTTGCACCATTATCTCCATGATAATTTTAACGCAGAAGTTGTCACTGGAGTTATCGAGAACAAGCAGGATGCTGTTGATTACCTTACCTGGACTTTTATGTATAGGAGGCTTACACAGAATCCAAACTACTACAACCTACAGGGAGTGAGTCACAGGCATCTTTCCGATCATCTTTCTGAGCTTGTTGAGAACACATTGAGTGATTTGGAAGTGAGTAAGTGTGTTGCTATTGAGGATGACATGGACCTCTCTCCTCTGAATCTTGGGATGATAGCATCTTACTATTATATCAGTTATACCACCATTGAGCGTTTCAGTTCTTCTTTAACTTCCAAAACAAAGATGAAGGGTCTTTTGGAGATTCTGGCTTCGGCTTCTGAGTATGCTCAACTCCCAGTTCGACCTGGGGAAGAAGAAGTTGTTCGAAGACTAATCAACCATCAAAGATTTTCCTTTGAAAATCCTCGAGTCACAGATCCACATGTGAAGGCAAATGCCCTGCTTCAAGCCCACTTCTCAAGGCAGCATGTTGGGGGGAACTTGGCAATGGACCAGAGAGAGGTTCTCCTCTCTGCTAGTAGATTGCTTCAAGCAATTGTTGATGTTATTTCAAGTAATGGCTGGCTGAGTCTTGCTCTTCTGGCAATGGAAGTGAGCCAAATGGTAACACAAGGCATGTGGGAGCGGGACTCCATGCTTTTGCAACTTCCGCACTTCACTAAGGAGTTGGCCAAGAGGTGCCAAGAGAACCCTGGAAAGAGTATAGAGACGGTGTTTGATTTGGTGGAGATGGAGGATGATGAGAGGCGTGAACTCTTGCTGATGACTGATTCACAACTACTGGACATTGCAAAGTTCTGCAACCGATTTCCGAACATCGATATGTCATATGAAGTGCTTGATGGTCTGAATGTGAGTGCAGGAGACGATATAACATTGCAGGTCACTCTTGAACGGGATATGGAAGGAAGGGCAGAGGTTGGGCCGGTGGATGCTCCCAGATATCCCAAAGCCAAAGAAGAAGGATGGTGGCTTGTTGTTGGTGATACCAAGAGCAATCAGTTGCTAGCCATCAAGAGGGTGTCTCTTCAGAGAAAGTCAAAGGTGAAGCTTGAGTTTGCTGCTCCTGCTGAAGTCGGAAGGAAGTCTTACACGCTCTATTTTATGTGTGATTCATATCTGGGTTGTGATCAGGAATATAGCGTCACAGTTGATGTCAAAGAAGCAGGCGGTCCTGATGAATAAATACGGTGGTAGAGAGTTGTGGTGGATTTTCAACCTTTTGACTGAAAATTGTGTCGGGGACGAATTTGTTCTCCTTTTGCTTTTGCTTTTCCATCATACTTGATGTATGTGGCTGGTAAAATGACATTTTTTGCTTCGTTTGCTGTGCCTCATAGGTCTTATAGATTCCTCGAGTTCTGTATCAGACCAATGGCACTGATTTGAGAAGGTAGAATTAATAATTTCAGTTATATTTCTTTCAATCAAATGCTACTCTATTTTAAACTTGTTCTTGTGTAGGTTTGTAGCTGGATAGCAACAACTCTACTCTCCTTTCTTTTGGTTGCTCTCTGCTCACAAGGTTGCTAAGGTAATGCCATCATTAGCTTCTGGTATTTGACACCTGTTGAAATCTTTTTTTCGCAATTCTATATATTTCCTACTCTAGGCTTCTTAAGGATGCATGATCTGTATGTATATTATATGGAAGCCATTTGAAGAATCGTCTGATAGTCCAGTGAACTCTTGAGTCTATAGAACTATTGAGACAACAGAGTTGTTTAGAATCATTTAAACTTCGGAATAACTTGGCGACAAGGAAGACAGCCTTGAAGTGATCAATCGGTACCACTTATGATACTTAGGAACTCCCTGAGGTGATTTTAGACATTCGAAATCTCTTGGAGCATTTAATAAGTCTTTCGAATATAATTGCAGTTTAAACTTTAGAAGCTTTATAGTGGTTTGTCTATGTTAATTAAAGAGTTTATGGAGTCTGAGTTAAAAGAACTGCCCACTTTGAGAGAGAGAGAGAGAGGAACCTATTTAGGTTCAGAATATTGGACACACTCATAGTTAAGAATAATATTCTAAACTTGTAGAACCTGAGAAAGAAACTAGAGATGGAATGATTTCTAGATTTGAAATATACTTAACACTCCTGCTAGAATACCCGGGACAGAACAACATTAAAATAGACAAGTAACAGAGGTTATATTGAACAACATTAATAGTAAAAAAAAAGGGGGGTCTTAGCGGCGCATTCAAAATTCTTGCAGCACTAATTAGAGAAATCCTTTGTTCTTTTGCAAGGTAGCGACTAAACTGTAAAAATATGAATGTCGAGGACTAGCCAACAATTTTATTTCATCACATGCCCATCTAGAAGGAAAAGAAATAGAAAATTAAATCAAAGATGCAGCTACATCCATGCTAGATATTAAAAAATTGTGTATTCCAGTATTCCTCCCAAATGATGCCATGAGAATTTGCTTCGCTTCCTCAAAATTTTGGATCTGATTGCAGGATTGTTGGAATTCAAAGTTGATCTCGGCAGGAGCGGAACATCCAATGGAAAAATTGGACATTCCAGAGTCTTTTGGATCATAATGTAGCCATCACTCTCTCTCTCTCTCTCTCATGTACCTACTCTGTCAAGATTTTCAGAGACATTTTTCATTCGAGGCCTGACTTCAGGGTCTCCTTCGGTACAAGCAAGGGCAAGATGGAGAACTGCCAACACTTCCTTCTTGGCATGCACTTCTTGGAGCAAAATAGGATCCACTATATCTGACAATGGCTTCTCCTCTTCAAATCCCTTCCTCACCCACTTAACAAGGTCAGGTATTTCTACTGAAGAAGTTGATGTGGTTGGTGAAAGCTCTGGAGATTTTCCAGTTAGCAATTCAAGCAAGACAACTCCAAATGAGTAGATATCCCATTTCTGGGTTGGGCAACTACCAGGCACTCGAGCCTCTGGCGCACTGTAGTTGTTGGTTTTCTCTGTTTGGATTGTGTTCAGATAAGGCAGTGCTCCACCCATGAAACCACCTGAAGAGGATGGATTGTTGCCTGTAATGTTAATGAGTCGACTGAGACCAAAATCAGAAATGTGAGGCTGGAATTCATTGTCAAGGAGGATGTTAGAGGGTTTAATGCATCCATGGACAGACTTTCTTGGACTGCATTCGTGGAGGTAGGACAAGCCCCTGGCAGTTCCCTTGGCGATTCTCAGCCTTGTCGACCATGACAGGCTTGGTGATGCCTGACCACCTTTACCTGTAAGAATAAGAAACTCAGTAATCAATAAGCACATCAGTGGATTACCATACCAATACCAAGACCAAGACCAACTGGTCCCACTGGCTTGAACTCCATTTGCAAAATAACAAATGACAAAACAGTATATATAAAGATCAGAAAGATGAGATTATGATTCTGTCTTTTGGGTGGATTCGTACGTTTAAAGTGAAAGCTCACCAAAAGCGAGCAAGTCATGTCTATATTACTCATTCGATTTCGAAGTGCTCAAGCCCCAAATTATTACCATCCCATGCCAGTACAGTCTTTGCTCCACAAGCTGATGTAAATAAATCAAAGACTAGTAATACAATCCATGATAAGCCGACGTAAATCTTCATCTAAAAACCCTTAGGTAGACCAAACCCTTCCAAAACTAATATTCCAACATGTTTCAAAGTTTGTCTCACTCTCAAGGCATGCCATGCAATGCAGATATATACACATTCTCGTTTCCTTTTTGTTTTCAGACATTCACGGCAACCACTTTGGTGAACTACATTTCGACCAATATTTGGCCATATTTTGGGTCCAACTGTAATAAGGCTTGGCTTTTGTCCGGAGTACAGGCACCAAGGGAAGCCAGTTTTATAGCTCCCTGGGTTCCCAAAAGTAGCGGCTGAGGCAACCCAGCAGTGAATCCAAATCATAATAACTACCACCGCAAGTCCACTAAATGTTGAGTACTTGGGTAGTTGTGTTCCACTATCCTAATAAAGTACAATTGATATTATTGCATAAGTTTTCGAGCTAATTCCGCATCTACTAAAATCTATAATTCACATGTATGGTGCATTTGATAGAGGTATAATATATGTATGTATTTTTAATTATTCTTATAATATTACACCTCTATCAAACACTCCTCTAATAGTGATATTAAGAAAAGTTAGATAAATTTATGTCGCATATCTCTTAAATTATTGAATTAAAATTAAACTATTCTATTATAAATGAATTGAGGAACCAAGGTCTCCTTCGATTTACTTAGATTATAACAAATGAATTAAGATATATATAATTTCACTTTTAAATCAAGTTTGAGCTCAATATTATTATTTTTTTCTTTTATTTTTTGATTAAAGGAAAAAGGGTGAAACTCGAATTCGAAATTCGAGATTACATATCATTTAACTCGTCAACTAAACTATTTGGAATTCGTTGTTTTTTCTTTTTAACTTGAGGTGGAGTTGTGAATAATATATTCTAATAAAAGTGATATAACTTTTTTTCTTTTTTGAAAAATTATAATAAAGAATTAATAGAATAAAAAAATAAAAAATAAAAACTGACCTCGAAGAGCATTAGCCAAGTTGCGATTAGAGATAAAATCACTAATAAGAAGCTTCTCATCTGGAGCCCAATAGTAAGCCCTCAACTTCACCACATTAGGGTGCTTGACCTTCCCAATCGCCTGTACCTCCGCCACAAATTCCTTATACCGATGCTCGCCGCCTTCCCCTAGCCTCCTAACTGCCACCGGAATTCCATTACCGAGCACCACTTTGTACACAATCCCCAGACCACTCTTGCCCAGCACGTAAGCAGATGCCCTAAACAACTCTTCAAGCTCAAACGTGAAACCCTTGTCAATGGCCACCAGTTCTCCTTCTCCCTTACTTTTCTCTGGATCTTCCGGCTCCGAATCTTCGTTTCTGAAGCCATTGAGGCAAGAACAGAATAAACATGCAGTGGATTTCTCGCTCCCACCGAACTTACTTTGACCAGTGCAGCTACAACCGGTTGAATCGTCTTTCTTTTTCCAGTAGATGTAGACGATGATCATGCCGATGAAGGCTACGCCGGCGGCGTCAGCTACTGAGATTAGTATAATCACGCCAGGACTCAGCCCTTTCTTCGGACTGTTACCGGACCCACGCGATGATTTCTTGCTTCCCAGCGAGGTTTCTGTGGACTCGCGGCAAGTTTTCTGGAGAGGGAACCCACATAGCGATGGATTGTTGAGAAAAGCTGTTGGTCCTTGGTTCGCTAACGATCCAGTTTGAGGTATTTCGCCACTGAAATTATTGTTTCGTAGGTCAAAACTCACCGTCAACGGAAGATTTCCAAGTGATTTTGGAATTCTACCTGAGAGATGGTTGAAGGAGAGATTCATAGTACCAGAGAGAGACTTCAGTCCACCGAGATCGTTCGGGATCAATCCATGGAACTCATTAGCAGAAATATCGAGCTGAACTAAATTCTCGAGTTCCGGCCAAATCCCAGCCGGAATTTCACCAGAAAACTTATTCCCCGCCAGAATCAGCCGCTGCAGCTGCTTACAATTCCTCAACTCCAAAGGTATAGAACCAGAGAAGAAATTATTGGAGAGGTAAAGATTTTGCAGTCGAGGGACATTGCAGATCGAAGGAGGTAGCGAACCGGAGAGATTGTTACCGTAGAGAAAGATACTATGAAGCGACGTCGCATTGAAGAGCTGAACCGGAATCGACCCGTAGAAATTATTGTTATGAAGGTTAAGCCTCCTCAGATACACCAAAGACCCCAATTCGGACGGAATATACCCCCGGAGATTCTTCCCTGAAATGGTGATGCCAACTACGCGAGGGTCCGAGAATCCAGTAATGTTCATGCAGGAAACCCCAGTCCACCGGCACGGTGTGGCATCGTTCTCGTTCCAGTCGGATAGAGGAGAACCGTCAGATAGCTGATCAACGGATGATTTTAGAGCCAGTAGAGATAATCCGTCAGGAGTAAGAGAGAGCACGAGGTTGTGAGTCTCGAAGTTAAAGAAGTAGAGAAATACGAAGAAGAGGTCTCTGTTTCTCTTCATTGCGACTGTGATATATTAGAAATGGCGGATGTGTATTTACCGGTGGAGACGGAGAACGGAGATGGAGATGGAGAGTAGTAGTTGGAAAGAGAACTGGCTTTTATGAGAAAGAAAGAGACTTGAGAAGGACGAGACTTCGAGTGGAGGTGGGACCCTCCTCCCGCCAAAAGGAGAGAGAGGATTAACGGTCGATCGGGTGAGTGGGGGAGTAGAAGCAAAGCAAAAGCGAAGTGAATTTGAGCGTTGGCTCTTTTCTTTTAAAGAAAAGAAGATCGTGAACTTGAATGTTTTAGATTATATACGATTTAGCTTGTCAGTTATCAATTTGTGTTTTATATAGAATGTATATTATAATTGCGTATAAGCTGTAATATTTATAGTTGAAGTCATTATAATGTATAAATTGTAAAATTATAGGGAAAATATTGATTTAGACCTCTTATTTTTCAAAATGGATCGTTTGAGCCCTCGAACTTTTTTTTTAAAATCTTTAAGCCCCTCTACTTAACATAATGGACTAAACAAACTCTTATATTCATTTTTGTTATAACAATGTTGATGTGTCTGTTAAATTTATGAAATTCAATTTTTTATTTTTTGTGTTATTACCGATGTGGCAAACATATATTTTGGACCAATAAAAAATGACGCATTTAATTTTTTTCCTCTCCCTTTTCTTTCTTCCCAAATGAACCCTAGCTCTTCTTCCCCAATCTAATGGTCGCTGACGATAACTCTGTACGGTTCAACAAGTCTTACAGCAAATTCAAACTCAGTCTTGGAGAGGCGCTCGTCTTGGAAATCTTCTTCACAAATCGGCGTCAATCGAGTGAGGCACATGAAATCAAAGAAGGAAGCCTTACGGATCTGGGTTTGAAATTTCTCATCACCTTTGTTGATACATGGATCTAGAACACCCTCATTGCCCTTCAAAATCATGGGTATTGTGCCTTAAAATCATGGGTATGTTTGCTTTGCCTATAGAGGGAGAAAGAGGAGGGAGAAAGAGGAGGGAGAGAGATTTTGGTGTTTCGTCTGCCGAAAATTATGGCCGGGGATGACAGTGCTGATGTGAAAGGAGGTGAATAAAATAATTTAGCATTTTTTAAAATTTTTATTTTAGCAAAATGAATGCCATGTCAAATACACCTGAATTTTTTTTTTAGGTAAAATGATGTCATGTCATATATGATGATACAACTCATCAATATTTGACATAATTTTTGATGGAGGGATAATGGAGCACATTATGTTAAGTAAAGGGGCTGAAACATGTCAAAGAAAAGTAGGAGGTCCTAAACGACCCATTTTGAAAAGTAGAAGGGTCATTTCGATACTTCTCCATAAAATTATTACTATGGGTATTTAAAAATATCCAGAGGGGAGGGAGGTGGAGGGAATACTTTTGAAAAAAAAATTATGTGTCAAATAAGCTGTACACGTGTCGCGTGAGTATTGAAGCATAAACTCATAGACGTTCTATCAAACAGAGGCAAGTTCTTGGTGAATCAATATGCCGATTTTTTTTCCACATTTAACTTTTTATTTTTTAATGAAGAAAGGGCATGGCTTTGAATTTGTGAATTTGTGTAAACTGTGGTATGTTTGAAGATTTGGATAATTTCACTCTTTCCAAAATCCAAACACATGAATATATATTCTATATAAAAATTGAAATGTTTATAGGTCATATTTTGTAGATTGAAAATTTGAAATGTTTAGAGATCATATTTCGTAGCATGTAGATGTAAAATGGGTTGAGGACCGTGAACCCAACATGGGCGGGACCGTCACCTAACCTAGCCTGTTATAGCATCTTCAATGGATGCTTAAAATTAGATACTGAATAATAATTAAAAATATATGTTTTTGCTGATGTATCGGTATTAAGAGAAGTGTTATGGTGATATGAATGAGTATGTGGTTTAATTTTTTTATAAAAATTTAAAATTTAGTATTGATTTTGATATAATTTTATTTAAAAAATGAATGAGTGACATTTGACATATAAGATTTTATTAATAGAGAAAAGGAAAATATATACAGATTTATATTTTGCTGATATGACTCTATTGAAACACGTGTTTTAGTGATATGAATAAATCTGTGACTTGACTTTTTGTTTAATAAAGATGAGAGCCAATTTAGAAAATAAAAATTTGGAGAGACGGCTGCTCTTACCATTCAAAGTTCGAAAAGAAAAATAATGACAATTTGATAAACAATTAATAATTTAGACTTATAAAACGTCATATATTTTGAAAAAATAAATAAATTTTAAAACGCCTATTATTTGAGAATGAAGGGAGTACTTTTTATTTGATTTTGATGTTTAATCTTCATATATAAATCTTTGGAGCCTGTGAAAATTTTGATAAATACAGTAGTTACCAACACTTGTTCAGACTACACACTACAGCGACTAGGTACTGTAATCATAACAAAATACAAAATAAATGATAAAACGTCTATAATACTCCATGTCATTAAGTTACTAACAACCATATAATGCAACCATAATCTTTAAATACCATGTCCTACATAATAGGATTGGCAAATGATTAATACGATTAGTAGTATAATAATGACAATGCACACTTCTAATCCACCAAATATTTACCGTGAACATTCATTAAATAAATAATTAAATAAAAACAAGGATGCTAACAACTATGATGAGTTTTCTTATGTGATGTTCAATCAATATTAACTACCATATAGAATCTCAAGCATTATCCTTCGAGTTCTACTCTTTGAGAATCTCAAGTATTATCCTTCGAGTTTTCTACGTACACAATTTTTTATGAATTCAAATTCATTAAAATGAGATAATAAAAACAAAAATAAAAACAGTGACTTCGTTTCAAACTAACCATCATAGTCACTTTCCTTCAATGGAGATCACTTTCTAGTAACCGACGCCACTTTCGAGCACTACAATGACTGTACTCTCATTTGACACTTCCGTTTCAAATTTCCATGCACCATCTCCAACACTGATAGTAATAATTTGGAGGGGAAAAAATACTTCTTCTGTACATTATATATATCAATCAATCAATACATATATATAAAGTGGAATGAAATGCGGCCTCCTCACGGCGAGTCTTTACTGTTCAAACGATACTTGCGCGAGTTGTATTGATGCTCAGTAGCGGAAAACGACGCCGTTTCTCCCGAAATTGTACGTTTCAATGGTTGTCTTCACGCTGCTGCCAGTCTACGTGTTCGATGGCGCCAAACCCAGGGTTGCTTGTGTCAGTATAGTCTACACTAACCTACGACGACCTTCACGTGGATGCTTCCCGACTCTATCTTACCCTACGATCACCTTTATGGGAATGCTTCGCGATTACGTTTCCCAATCACACTGCTCCCCTCATACATTGACCACTCTGATTTCCAACTCCCTCAGATCAACCTTTTCCATATCGAATCGGCCTCTATGCGGTTCGATTACTTTGTTCCTTACTACCCTGGTTCTGCTATTCCATTGGTTTACTCAGTCATAGTGATTTCTCTGCTCTTCTTCACAGTCTGCATCATAAGTTTGTGTTAATGGGTGTCATCGAATGAGATACATCGAATGAGATAGTAGCAAAGTAACTCTTCTTCGTCATTGTTTTGTAAACTTCTCAGTTCCGTTGCTTTGGCTCGCTTTGGATGGGTCTCCTTCGTTTCATGATCGTTCAGTTTGTATCCACCAACTCATCCTCAACTTTTGTTTACGACACTTCTTTTATTTAATTTTGTGGTTCGATTATCAATTGATTTCATGCTCTGGTTTGCGTTTCATCATCGTATCATGGGGTAAAGTTCGATTTCGTCTTTGACAGTTTCCAAACATTGAGGTGTAAAGCAAATGAGCTCACAACTGAGTATGGCTTACCATTTTTTTGGTATAACAATCTTGAGGAGAAGCAGGTGCTATTTCACTTCCTTTGTTTTTTTTAATTTTGTTAAGCTTTGTTGTACTTCATAATTTTTAATATCTGCTGGAAACACAATGCAACTTCAATTATGATCAGATTCCTCTCACTTTATTCATTCATATATGTACCTCTCTTTTGCCTAATACAAGTGAAAATTAACATTTGTATGTGCCTTTATTTGCAGAGAATTCTGGGATGAAACCTCCCACTTTGAACATTATCCCCTCTCAACCTATGCACGTTGAACCACCTTCGAGCAATGTTTATATGTGTTAATTTAATCCATCAAGTTTGAAAGATTAGTTTTATGATTATTTATTACTCGGTCTGTTAATTTGTATTTGATAAGGTATATGGTGGTTCCAAGAGAGAATCAGAGTCCTCCATCGACTTAGCCAAGACTAGAAATGATCATTGTCATGCCACTTCTAGAGCTGCTTTGGAACCACCTAAATCCATACCCAAGGTATTTTTTAATAAATTAATTATTTATAACTTCATGAACATATATAAAAGAAAATCAACATCTCTTCCGACCTCTTTTGAAACCTTTGGTTCTATTTATCATTTTATTCTCATGGAAAGGCAGCATGAAGGGAACAAAAAAGGTACTACATTGAGTTCAATTAGAGGCCCAATCGTAGTTGATGTGTGTTCTTTATTTGTTGGTCATCTACTATTCTTTGTATGTAAAATCCCTCCAGGAAAGATTTAAATATACTTATAGATGATTAAATGTGACTTTCCTTAAGCTACGGGTGGGTGGCATAGTTGTGGTGGTTTTAAATGGTTTATCCTTGCTATCCCGAACTGTTATTGGTACGTTCCTCTGTTTCGGGTATTAGAGGTGGTTTCAGTTGCTTATAATCTGAGTTTTTCCATAGCCATCTATCTCTCTCCGAAATTGAAGCTTCTTACCAAAAATCCTAGGTTTGTTTTGTTTGGAATTTTACCGATTCAAGATACAATCATGCTCTGTTATTATTTGTTGGAATATAACAATTAAATTGCTCTTCGATCATGACAGAGTTTTAAGTTCATATAGTGTAGATATTGTGTTCAAATGAGGAATTTGATGTTTTTGGGGTAGCGGCTTTTGGGTTTTGTTGATGCGTGATTTGGTTGAAAGACTTAATAACACAAATAACTAATTTGTTGATACTGATTGATTTTTATGGATATCTCTGTTCGGTCATCAGTGTGCTTCATATATAAAATTGTTTATCATCACCCTAAATTGAGATTATGTTGTTAGCTTTATCTTCATAATGGTGGGTGGGTGGTGGATGGACGAATTCTAAGATTTATATGAAAGCTATTAAAACTGTCATTTTTATTTGATGGTTTGAGGAATGATCATCTTTGACAATTTTTTTGGGGCACAAAATTGAATTGGCAAATTTGTGGTTTTCAGGCTTCAAAATATTACTTAATGGAAATCGCTTGAGCCTTGGGAATTGGATGCTGGTTTAAAAATGGCAGCGAGTAAGTGGGTCTACCATTATGTATTGGATTTTCCGTTCCTCTCTCATTAAATTATTTTGCCTGGTGGATTATAAGTTCTTTGCTTTTTATGCACGTAGATTTCTGCCAAAATGTATCTACAGAGTGGAAGTCTATGCAATGAAGTCTAAGCAAGCAGAGATGTTTTTCCTCTACTTTTCCCAAACTGTGGTTGAGGTGCTCTCTTGGCCTTTGTTATTATTTCATTAAACTAAATGAATATGCTTTCTTTAAATTTCATCATCAATAAATCCTTTGCATTTCTAGATATAACATGAGAATAAACTTCCAATTTTTTTCCTTTCTTCTATGTTTGGTGTAGTATGAAGTGAAGAGCTTAGGACAACATGAAATTAGATTTCGTGATTTTTGTATTTGTCACAATATAATTATTTAACTGATTCAATATGGTGGGTCTTCGTTGGCTTGAGCACAGATATCATCTTACTTTTATGCACTCTATGCCTAATTACCTCAGCCATATCTTATTATCTGATCTGATTTCTTAGCACCCTGTCAGTAGGCGAATATCAGATTGTCCGAGAACGTCGTCGTCTTTCATGTTCTCATCTTGCTTCTGCTTATTATTGATTTTTTTGCTTCTGCACTTCTTATTTAGTGGTTTGCTTGCTTGGTTGCCAATGTTTCACGATGTTTGTTTCTTTCAGGTTACTCCCGTTACAAGTTTGGTTGTTTTATCTTTTGGATTGCAAAATTTCGTGCTTCTTTTCAGCTTGCTGCTACTCAGGTTTGAAAGTCTTGCTTCTTGTACTGATTGTTAAGCTTATGTTGTAATTTTTCCCCCTTCACATCTTGCTTCTTTTCGTGATCTTTGTATTTGTCAATGTTCGTTCCTGTCATTAAATGCATCTTTGCTATGTCTTTTGCTAATTTTAATGATCTATGTGAATTTCTAATGCTTGCATTTCGTTTTGGGTGAATTATGTTTGACATTGCCTATAAATTATGAAATATGTTTGCTCCCAGAAGTCGGAAATTTGTAGTTTATCCTTATACGTCTTTGAGTGTTCTAGAAAAGCCATGCCTAGCTGAGTCCTTTACCCAATAATAGCTAATTCAATATTCTGTCTTTTATCATCGCCATCCATGGAAATTGATGCTGCTCTTTCTCTATTACCCATCTCTCTTGCCTTTTTGCTGACCTAGACAACTTTCATTCCGATTTCACCTACTCCCTCAACTATCCGACTATCTATAACGGCATTTATTTGCTTCATCTTCATTTTTTCTTCATATTTATGTGTATATGATTTGGTTGGACGATTATGCTTTTTGTGTTGTTTGGATTGCCCTGTTCGATCTCTGGTCCTTCGAAAATAATGAGCCCATTATTCCTTTACTCATTGTTTCTTGAGTTAAAATTTTGGTGATATTTAGGGTGTACCTTATTTGAGTTTAGGAAAGTTAAGAGTAAGGAATTCAGATTGTTTGGTGGGTGTTTTTAAAGGATGCGTAAATTCTTGCTCAGGTGATTTGATGTTGGTCCTTCGACTAATTGCTCTTTTGTCTGGTGGCCTCTTTGGGTTTGTTGTGTTTCTTAAAATTTTCACTATTGTTTGGGCATATGGCTCTTTGCTTTGGCTATCACAGGTCACCGGAGTTCGTATGGATCATTCCCATATGGTTTGTTGTTTCTCTCTTTACAAATATGTATTGCCAGGGTCTTTGCATTTTACTTCATCCCTTTTTTTTATTCTGTGTCTTGGTTTGCCTCCTCTGCCTCGATGTGCTCTCTCTCATCCCTGTGATGATTTTGGTGGTTCTGTTATCTGGGTTGGACGTGGGTGCAACTTACTGCATAGTGACAGTGCCACTGAGTCAGCCTGACTGGTGCTAAAAGATATAATATGTGTGAGGGTTAGTAGAATAATAACCACACAATTATACGACGGGCATTGGGTCCGATTCTAATCCAAATATTTCATAATTCTTGAGCAACATAGAAATACAAAGTGAAATGCATCTCTACTTTTTTTCTTTCTTGCATGATTATGATGTGTTTGGTTATTTTAAAACCAGTTATACTTGCAACAGTTGGCAAAGATAGACATAATTTACATTGGAAATTATTGAATATATATTGCTTAATATTGTGCTTGCTTGAGCAAAATTAATATGATTAGTTAGTTGACTGCACCATTATTCATGCACATATGTGCTTGCGAGTGCATGTCCACTTCTATCTTTGTTAATCCACGTATATCTATCAAATTACATAAGCAGCTATTCCTAGAAATTAGGTCTTAACTATTTTTTACTACAACACTTGCTGGAGATGTGGCAAATATACTTCTGGATGCAATATTTATCTTCGTTTACCGCTTGGGTCTCAGTAGTGCAGCGATTGCACATGTTCTTTCTCAGTATGTAACACCTACTTGCTTTGGTATTCTTACTCTTTTTTTTTGGGTCTTTAACTCTTTATGCCTTTTCCAAAATAAAATTTTGTTTTGATTCTTTGTTACAACACATCTTTACTGATATATCCTTCCTAATTTTCAACATTCTTTTGTTCACATCTAACCTCCTAGCCTCAAGGAATTTCAGTTTGCTCGGTTTTTCAAAAATGGTCAGAGGATTGTTTCCTATATCCCTGAGATGAAGTTTAACTGATTTTCTATACATTCTTATAAAATTTATTTATGCACTTTGAATGTTGGTTTCCTGTTGTTAGCAAGAGTAATAGCTGTGACAATCTGTGTGACCTTGGCAGTATCAATGGCTGCAATGCTGGGTTCAACAACTATAACTAATTTCCAAATCGTCTTGCTCACTTTCTCCTCTTTGCAAAGCACCCTCTTCGACATAATGGTGGTATAATGAGGTTTCCTTCATTGACATTTGTCATTGGCTTAGAAATATCATTCCTTATGAAGGACTACTAATCATTTGTAGTTATTTGCAAGTGTAATTGAATTTAGTATATTACAATGGCACGTGTAGAGTTGCATGATTGTTTTATATATCTGTCATTTATATCTTTTATAAGGACAATCTTGGGAGTGTGATCTCTTAGAAAAATCATGATTTAGAATTCCCAAATTTGAAATTAAGCCAAATTTCATGGTTAATTTAGTATCACCGTAAAATATTAAACTTATAATCCCTTTTATCCATCATGTTGACTAAAATAGATTGTCATGGTAATCTAATACCAACCCGGGGCAACGCCCGGGTTCCTACCTAGTATATATATATATTAGCCAATCCTCTTATTGATGAAAAAGTATGATGATAAATCTCTCTCAATCATGAAAACATGCTTAGAAGCTAACAAAGTGAAGATAGATCTAGGGAGTCAGCAAAAAAAAAGTGGGGAGAGAGGGAAGGAAAGGAGGCTGTACACTTGAAAGTAGTTAACACGCTTTAACAGTTTATGCGATATTAAAACTTGCTCTGTCAAAAGAGCACGACCACATGCAATAGTCAAGCACTCCCCAATAAAATTAAAATTGGATCCGATCTGTATTACATAAAGAAATCAAGCCACATACTCATCCACATCACCAAAATACATCTCTCAATATAACAATTCATCTCGTGTTCAAATTTTTTTCTTCCTAAATCAAGATCAAGCAATCAATATGTTTTCTAAGCAAGCACAGTATAGAAATGTCCTAAAGAAAACAATATTCCAAGCAGTTCAAAACATAATCAAATCTTCCTATGTATTGAAGGGATGCAACAGATGCGTCATAAATAAGATTCTTACTCTAATTAGCTTTGTCGAACAAGATTCCCATCCATAACAACATTAATTTCTTATCAACGCAGATCACAGCACCCCAACCAGAACACTTTGAGGCTATAAGACATAATGGGAAGGTACCTCAAGGTTAACTTCAGATTTCAAGTCGGAACAGAAAACAATACAACCTCGTCACCAGTCCCCCATTTTCAATCAATTGACCACCTTACAATCATAATTCATTATACGATTGTCTTTCACAGCAGCTGTCGCCTTTTCCTAATTAAGGGCATCAACCATGGGCCCGGTATCTTTGGTGCAACGGGATTGAGCTAGCTAAGCTCATTTGTTGAAGCGTCGCTTATCCTTAAGGAAACCTCACCTCATTATACCATTCAAAACCCAGCCTATCAAAAATTCCTCATGATTGAGTCCTAATGCTATGGCTGCTCCAGGATTTGATCAAATGCTTAGATATTCATCATCCTCAACTCTCAAAGGGTTTTATCCAAGCTTTCTTTGGAGCACTGGGATATTTTCACCTCAGATTTGATAACATCATTGACACTGAAAACCACATGACCTATAAAAAGAGAACCCAAACAGTATTAGGCCACCTAAAATTATCAAAACCCACAAGAGTATAGTTTTGGAAACTTTTGTTAACTCTTAAACATGCCTGCCTGATTATCAACAAGTACAATTGCACAGGTAAGATGTTCTTTGTTGATAAGACCACTCGCCTCAGCAGTCGATGCAACTAAAATCCAAGCAATTCCCCAGGAAAAAGGATTACCACCAGCTACCCTTAACAATAATGAAAGCATAGGTGTTCACATAAACTATCACCCGACCAGAAAAGGACACGTGAATTGATCATGTGTTGCCAGTGCAGAGTTTGCTCAAGCAAAATGAAATTTCAGTAAAAACAGAAATTCCTCGTAGCATTGAATTCCATGGGCTTAAGATAATAGCAGTACTGCAGTAGACACAGATCTGCCATTGAACAGTTTTCAAAATAAGCACATAATACATAATCTAAAAGGGAAAAAACCAACTCTTCCAACAAGGAAAGGAGGAAGGTCTTACACCTGGTTTAAACTAAGCAAAACCCTCATGCCCCAGCAACTTCAGTCATTTCTTGCTCCACCGTACTCGGTGTGACTGGATAGTAGTGGTAGTGGAGTTCTCCAACATCATCACCTGATAGCTTCTTCCAGCCATTTGGTCCCACATGATAAACTAATAAAAAAACAAAGACAAGCCAGAGAAAGTATTGAAATCAAGCACAGACACAAAAGTCGGTATTGCAGCACCCCACAAACACACACAGAGGGGGTTATCGGGATTCGGGAGAGAGAAGAGAAAGAGTACCGCTTGCAACTCCACCACTAGCTCCATCTCGGAAGGTTGCATGATAAATGGCTCTTCTAGCCAACTCAGCAGCTTCTTCAACTGACATGTCATATCGATACCTGGTATACATCCCACAGGTCAATGGATTTATTGTCTCTTAGTTGTGGATAACTTGAAAAGAAAGAAAAAGAAAACTACAATCTATTATTAGAAATGACAGACCAAACAAAGCCTAATATAGAGATGTTTATCAAATAAAAAATAAGTCAAGAAACTCCATCCTCTAATGTTAACAAGGAGCACAGAATGAGGAAAGACGAAGTTACAATGTTGGAGAAGACAGTAGTGGCATGGATCATGTGCCTAAAAGTTCATGGATCAAGCCGATTTCAGCAGCCCAAGCAGAAGGCCCATAAGACATAGATTGGGCTAACTTTGTAATAATTAGTTTTTATTTTCTTTTCGTTCTGTGCCCTAGGGTTTCTAGGGGGTAAATCTTTATGCTGTTGTTTTGGGTCTCAAGGAGAATACTCCAGAACCTTGAAATTGAACACTACTTCTGAGAGCTGTGAGGCTTGATTGGAGGGCTTATTCGTGAACTAGCTCTTTGTGATTACGCTTATTTCTGCAGCAAGTAGTGACAATGTCCAAAGTCTTGATAGAATGGTTAAGTCGATTGATTCTGTAAGATTCCGTCCTACAGACCACCTGTCCCAATATTTTCATCAGGCAGCAACTATGGAACAACCTATCAAACATCTTGTATAAGTTGCAGCACATAACCAAATTATACAATGCCTTGTGGCAATTACACAGATTCCTGTGCCCTGAAGTCGTCGAACTACTGCTACTCCAACAATCTAATCAGGCAAATCCCAAAAGCAAAAACTTTTCTCACTATTCTTGGACATAATCTTTACGACTTCAAAGCACTTCAAAACTGATAAGGACCAGGCCTACCACCAAGGCCACCCAAGCCCAACTGACATCCCACGGCCTACCCGAGGCACACATGGGCCAGCTGTTCCCTAAGCCCAACAGGGCCCAGAGCCATACCCAGAGACCGCAGCCCCTTGGTCCCAACGAAGGCCTAAGCCCACCACAATGTCAGAAAAACTGGGTAACCATTGAAGGCAGCGGCACCCTTATAAGCCGCACCTTCACACCCATATCTTCCGATGTGGGATCTTATCAATACACCCTCCTTCGAGACCAACGCACACGTTGGTCAAGCACCTAGGCCGATAACCCATTCCGGGCACGAACACACTAGGCTGGGCACTCCGCAGGAGCAGGCCCGAAGGCGGGGCACGACAAGCCCACAGCCAGAGGACGAAGTGCTCTGATACCACTGATAAGGACCAGGCCTACCACCAAGGCCACCCAAGCCCAACTGACATCCCACGGCCTACCCGAGGCACACATGGGCCAGCTGTTCCCTAAGCCCAACAGGGCCCAGAGCCATACCCAGAGACCGCAGCCCCTTGGTCCCAACGAAGGCCTAAGCCCACCACAATGTCAGAAAACCTGGGTAACCATTGAAGGCAGCGGCACCCTTATAAGCCGCACCTTCACACCCATATCTTCCGATGTGGGATCTTATCAATTGATAAAGACCAGGCCTACCACCAAGGCCACCCAAGCCCAACTGACATCCCACGGCCTACCCGAGGCACACATGGGCCAGCTGTTCCCTAAGCCCAACAGGGCCCAGAGCCATACCCAGAGACCGCAGCCCCTTGGTCCCAACGAAGGCCTAAGCCCACCACAATGTCAGAAAACCTGGGTAACCATTGAAGGCAGCGGCACCCTTATAAGCCGCACCTTCACACCCATATCTTCCGATGTGGGATCTTATCAAAAACATTCACTTACAATTAGTGCTTCTTACTATTTTTTCATTCTAACACTTTTCTCTTCCGTTTCATTTTCTTTGAAAACTATTTACATTGCATTCTTGTTGCTCTTTTTCAGCATGGCATTTTGTTCCCACAAAAGAATCTCAAGGGCAGGCAGAGAAATTCATTTGCGGACTATGGCCTCAAATATAGTAACAGACCTTATAGAAAATGAATAGAGAGGGGAATCAAACACACCCATTATCAAGTACACCATAAGCATATGGAGAACCAGATCCAACAGAGAATCGCATTCCTTTAAGCCTTCCTCCTTCACTGTCCACGTAATATAGTCCAGGTCCCTAAAGTCAAAAGAGGATAAAACTCAATTGAATGAAGAAAAATATATGCGACCAACAACCAAGTATCATGCCACTTCCATATGTCATTACTGTTTCATCCCATCCGGCAATCATAGTCCCAACAGATAGACCCATTCCACGATAAGAATACAGAATGTTTGCCAGAAGCTTGGATGCACCTGTAACTGATATTCTCCGCTTGTTTGCCAATTCATGCAGTCGGCACTGAATTACATCAAACAATTGTTTGTCAGCACTTTTTAAAATATGCAAACATGGAGAATGATTTCAAAAGCCATGCTAGAAAAACACACAAAGAAATAATACAGGGCCGTCTTCTATGCGCCTAGGCAGGAAGCTGAACGACCCACAAAATACAAATGGTGGCAAACGATATTCACAGCTGGGAAAACAGTTAATGACATCTCACCAATTGAGCAACCAAATGTTACATGTATCCCACCACTTGTGAAGATATGAAAATGAACGACTCCACATTAATGCATGCAAACTGCAAAGTCTCCATCCTATTCATCAACTAGCTTTGTCTGCCATTATGTGGTGTGCAAGTGTATTTGGTAGGACTGCATGCAAGGTTGTGAATAATGTAAGTATGTAATGTAACGACTAATTTAGTAATTATCACTCTGTGAATAATAGCGGCAAATGCAAAATTTTAATTTTAATGTCTTCCCTTTTAATGTGCATCCCACAAGGTAGTTTTAATGCCCTCAGTCATCACTAACAAGTAGCTACAATGCTATGATCCTTTGGTAAGAATAAACTGGCATAATTAACCAACTGTTGATTGCTTCTCAATGTCAACGACAAAACAACGATGTTTCAAAGACCCTTTTTTTTCTTTCCCGGCAGAAAAACATAAGAAACACAGATTTTGGGATAATTTTTGGGGTAGACAAGGTCCTCAGCAGGCAAGATAATGATTTAAACTGATAAATGTTAATACTAGCCAACAGTATTTGCAACATGAAATTAAAAGTTGTTGGACCCCAATTCATAGGACGCATATTGAAGAAAATTATAAAAGTGTGTCACCTTAATTCCCAGATTTCTGTGCCAAAACTGACAGTCAGCAGCTCCTCCAGCCATTGTACCAAGCATGTAAGGATTGATTTCAATGATTTTTTTCACCGACTGGGATGCTGCAAATACAGGAAATGAATGTTGTAATCTAATCATTCGAAAATCCCTCACCCAGATACAAGAATGATTGTGTGCCAACTGCCAACATGAATTGCTATGGATAACTTTTTGACAATAAAAGATATGTAAATGATGCAAACTATGTCCACGAAAAAACAAAGCATATATGTATGAGCCTAAGTGAAGAATGAGTAAATTCAGGACTGTACAACACTCTTAAATCAATAACACTGGACCTAACCAACAATGCAATACAAAAGATGAGGAAGCATTAACTTGTAAAGTTGACTGAAGGTTCTATTCAACTGACAAGAATTAACACCAATGCATAGCCAAGTATGAATGTCTTACACAAACCAGATGGAGATAAGTAACATTAACATGAAGTGACAAAAAAACCATACAGATATAGCCGCCCATGCTAGCTCGAGAATCAGCAGCAACCATAACACCCTCTTTAAAAATAAAAGCAAGAGTAGTTGTCCCCTTGGCATGCTTCAACATCTGTGTAGTCTCCTTTTGGAACGCATCAAACTGATACAAAAGCAAGAAAAGCATCAATTGAGTTGAGCCGCACGTTCCAACTCCTCTGGCTTAATATTGCAAGTTCACATATAAATGCAGATACAGTATGTATAACTCACATTGGTAACATCGGGAACCTCGAAAGACTCTGCCGTCAAAATCCCCTCAAGAATTCCATTGCCCGCCCCAAAGTGTTGCATAGGCGATTCAAGGCCGCTGGTGTCAAGCTTCATGATCTATAACCACGCCAAAACAACCAAAACCCCCGAAAATCAAACTATGTGAATGTACAAAGATAAATCTCACTCTACAAAATGGGATTTTGCAAATTACAGATCGAATTGCACGATTACGCATAACCCTAGAAAAAAAATCTCCAAGAGAAGCTTAATTTCCATATACGTTAAATTGAGAATTAAAAACCCAGTACCTTTGTGAGAGATGATTAGTGTAGAGTGGTAGCTTTGCTCGGATTGATGAAAACCGGAAGGAGTGACTTGAGAAAGAGAAAAATTGAATATGAAGACGTTTTCTTGTGGCGTGGGCAACAAAGTAATGGGCCAGGCTTTAATCTGATACTCCATTTGAGCTATAATCCTTAATGGGCCGATCTTGTTCTCAATGGCAAATGCTTCGACCAAAAATAACGTAACGTATTGATTTATTAGTAGAAGTGTCGAACTAGGGTAGGTGAAGTTCTAGTTATCGAAAGATTTTTATTTCCAATTTCATCATAGAAAATTTAAAATTTATATTTAATGCTTCAAAATTCGATTTGTTCCAAAAAGTAACTCGTGCAGAGACAGTCAATAAGTCAATGTGACACGTTGGCAGCTAGCTTGCATATTTGTATAGGATAAGCGCCAAAATGGCCCTTTTACTTACTGAAATGGATCAATTAGGCCACTGTACTTCAAAATTGGACAATGAAGCCCTTGCGCTTGCTTGATCAGTCTAAATTGGCCCTTCAGTTGGTCTTTAGTTAGTCAACCGTTAACCCCATGTTGATGTGTCAATTATTTTGTGACATGGATTTATTTTATGTAAAAATTAATTAATGACATGTAAAAGATTGAAAACTTAAGAAATTAGGAGAAGGTGAATCCTAGCTTTCACTCATCCTCCTTCTTTGAGATTGCCACCATTCTCCCTTCTCCATTCTCTCTGTTGACTCTTCTGGATTGGTGATTTGGTGTTCGTTTTGGATTTCGATTTCGATTTCAACCTTCTCCATTCGACTTCGAAAGCAAACACAACCTAAGGTATGTTCAATTTTGATTTCATGTTTCATGGTTAGGGTATGCGATCTTCATTGGGATTTTAGTTTGTGTTTTCGATTTCGATGTGGATTTTGATTTCGTGTACTGGTAGCTGGATTTCGGTGGCTTCATTTTCGTAGCCTGACTTTGTGTACTTGTAGTATAAATCTGTTTTTAGAGGCTTGATTTCGTGTACTGGTAGCTTGATTTCATGTACTAGGTTGTGTTTGTCGACTAGTGTATATTTGTAATTTTGCAGTGAAATGGGGAGGATGAAAATGAGAGCCATTTGCAAACAATCAACATTGCTACGGGTATGATTTCAATTTTTTTGGGTGTTAACAATGTATGGATTCTGTCGTTTATAGCTTATGGAGTTGTTTATGGGTTCTAACAGAGTTCTAGTTCATCATCAGATGATGAGTATAGCTCTGAGAATGTTGAAGAACCTGAAATTCTCCTTGAGAATGATTCGACAGAGGATGAGGAGGAGATTTTAGAGGCAAGGGAGATAGTTAGGATGTTCAGTAGGGGTTGGAAGTCAGTGGCTCTGCTTCAGGAGAGTGACAATAAGGGTGTTGGGGGTAACAATGAGGGTGAGGGTGAATAGGGTTGCTGCAGGTCAGGGTGCTCGTCTTGGTGCTGAGGCTGCTGAGAATGGTGATCCAGTGTTTGGATTTGATGATGAAGAATATCCAGAGGAGGATGAGGAAGGTCAACACAGTGAGTACTTTTAGTCCTCTGATCCAGGCATTTATAGAGATTCCACAGATGAGGATGAAGATTTGAAGGATGTTGCAAGGAGAAGAAAGAGCAGGTTCCCTACATTTAGACATGGTGAAGGTATACCTTTATTTGCACTTAGCGTGATCTTTATTAGTAATGAGCAGTTCAAGGATGCAATTAGCAATTATGCTATTATGTATAGGCATGATATAAGGTTTATCAAAAATGAACCTAGAAGATGTAGGGCTAAGTGTTTTGGTGCTAAAGATTGTCCATGGGTCATTTTTGCATCACACAATAAACAAATAGATGAGTTTCAAGTCAAAACTTTTGTCGGTGAACACAGTTGTGAACAAAAAAGAGGGCTTAAGAGGTTGACTTCAAGGTATTTGTCTAAAAAGTTTTATGATTTCATTGCTGCCCATCCGGATATTAAAATCAGATTCTTAAAGCCGTTTATGGAACAATTGCTCCAATTTGATGTTAGTTTAGGGCAATGTAAAAAAGTTAGGAAGACTGTATTGGCTGAGTTGGCAGGCCACTGTGCTAGAGAATATGGATAATTGAGGGATTATGATGAAGAGCTTCTCATTTCTAATCCTCGCACCACTATTGACTTGGTCACTGATAGACGAAAATGAGAATGATCCCCCAAGTTTCAAGGGATTTTACTGTTGTTTTAAAGCTTGCAAATAGGGTGTTTTGAGGGGATGTAGACCTGTTCTAGGGGTTGATGGATGCTTCCTTTGGGTTTGGTGAAGGGTGAGCTGCTCACGGCTATTGGTCATGATGAGAATAATCAAATGTTTCTAGTTGCTTGGGCAGTTGTGCTAGTTGAGAACACTGAATCATGAACTTGATTTTTAAACCTGTTAAGACAAGACTTAGATCTATCAAGCAAGTACAAGGTGTTCATTGACCTATTTTGAAGTACAGGGGCCTAATCGACCCATTTCAATAAGTAGAGGGTTATTTTGACACTTCTTCTTATTTGTATTTTGTTTATGTGAGTTGACAAAGTGAAAATAAATTCTTTTGAAAAATACAAATGACAAAATTATATCCATACAATATTGTGATCAAACGGCTACAAAAATCCACCAACTAAAACAGATTCAAAATTCACATATTCTCTAACTCTAGCCCATCACCAATTCTCAACCCACCAAGTGAGTGTGTTTGGAGATTGTTTTCTTTTTTCGCTTTTAAAAATGATTTTGAATATAGTTTTTAGAAACAATTTTTAGGAATAAAAACTAATAAAAAATTCATTTGGTTGGTGTTATTTCACTACGTTTTCGAAAACTGAAAACATGAATTAAAATTGAAATTTATTTGAATTTAGTCAAATTAAAATGAAATTAATCAAAATTAAACTCAAATTCAATTTTTTGGGTCAAAATCGGGTACCCATTTCGGGTCAACACCGGGTCGCGGCCTTCCGGTGACTCATATGACCGGAAAATTACTAGGTTAGAAGCTCATCATGCCGGCGAGTCCAACGGAGGTTATAGATGTCACCGGCATTGGCCGTGGTGGCCGGATCGAGCCGTTTTTCATCACAATGGCCGAAAGTTTTAAACCCAAATTCTGGGAGCTACGGTTGACTAAATGAGATGAGGTTGGTCGGGTTTTGTCGCTTTTCTCCTTGCGGAACTTTTGACACCAACCATGTCGTGAATGGTCGCCGGACGGCAAAGATCCGTCATTGGCGGCTGAAGTTGTCGGGTGGAGAGAAAGATGAGAGAGGAGAGAGAAAATGTGGTGAAAGAAGATTGACTTAATTACAGAATTGCCACCGGTCCAATTAAAAAAAATTAAAAATTAAATAAAAACAGCTTTTAGCTGTTTCTATTTTTTAGTTTTTCAAAATAAAATTTTGAAAACAATTTTATAAAATTATTGGATAAAACTATAACCAAATGAATTTTCAAAAAATAATTTGAATTCAAAAAATAAAAACTGTTTTGGAAATCAAAACCAAACACACAGTGTCATATTTCTTGGAAACAAATTAAACTTTCAGTTATTGAAATACAACTTTCTAATTTTTCGATGATGAAATTAGAAAATCAAAAAAAATTCGATCATGAGCAAAAGTTGACTTATTCATAGAACTAGGAAGGCCTCTCTTGAAAAAAAAATCGGTGAGATATTGACCGTCAGATCTACAGCTTTTAATCTGGCGGGCACAATTTGCACTTTGTCTATAGGAATCAAGGACACACCCCCACGGACGTGGCTCTTTAACCATCCTTAAAAACCCAAAACCACCCGATTAATAGCTCTGCACCGCATGTCCGACACACGCCCGGTGCTCGCGAAGGAGATATACGTATTTCCCGTCCCCAGAGCTTCCCTTTCTTCTCTACATACCTCGATTTGTCGTGTCAAAGCTTCTCGGGAACGAATCGGAGCTCAACCGTTGCATTTTACGCTATGGTACACTTAAAATACCTCCTCTGTCACGCATATCTCTGCTGATTGCTGTGTAATTTATTGTTGGAACACTTCAGTTTTACTGTATTAGGGTTTCGTTACTGATTTAGTAATCATTAATTCCGGGTTATCATGTATTGTAACTAGATCCGATGCTATATTTTTTTCGCGTTATTTTCGATTTGTATGCCGAGGGAATTGAGCAAAAAGAGGAGTGTTATTTGATGTCCTTATATTAGAGAAATCATCATTAACTTAGCTCAAGCAGTTATCGGTTATGCCAGATTGACTCTGGATTTTTGTTTCTCTTGGTTTCTGATACCCCAAAAAAGAAAAGAGAGGTCCACGCTCTTAATTCGTTTGTTTGGGTGTACAACGGTTATTTCCTATGTTTGTGCAATTAGTTAGAATGGTAGACTTATGATTCATTGACCTGCAATTGACTCATCTGAAGTTGTTTCTGCGGTCCTGGTATAGCTTTTGGTGTTGCCGTGCATTTCATATGACAAGTTCTGTGTGTATTAATAAGTGAATTTGGTGGTCAATGCATTTTTTTGACAGTCTGATAACTGGTCGATGTGAAAAATACTTGAGAACAACCAATGTAGTAGTTGTTCTGACCTGACAACAAGATATAATATGGCTGGACTTGTACAACCTAGTGATGTGAATGCCTTTTTGTGGTAATTTTAAAAAAATTCAGTTGTGGAGAATTGATAGGCCAAACCAAATGTATTTGAGGTATGGAATGAAAATTAACGAAAGGATTAGCGGACAGGGTGGATCATTACGTAGGATAAAGTGAATATAGAGAATATAGGTGGTAGACTACTAGTATCGTTTGACCCATGATTTTTCGTTGTTAACAATAAACTGTCCAAAAGAAGAAAGGGTTTGTTCTTTATCTTTTTTTCTTTTGGGGATGGAATAATGGAAGCTTTGCCAGAGTCTTGAAAAACATCTATATGAGATCAAAGCATGCTGATGTTATCAAGTGAGTTGTCTTTCTAACAGCTGAGATTGTTTGGAAGTATCGAGCATGTAGCTATTATTTCCGAGGCGGCTAGAGTGTAAAGTTGTGGCCCAGTGGTAAAGTTGCAGGGGTA
The DNA here is from genome assembly GCA_963580455.1 of Euonymus europaeus. NCBI lineage: Eukaryota > Viridiplantae > Streptophyta > Magnoliopsida > Celastrales > Celastraceae > Euonymus > Euonymus europaeus. Next base: position 5,692,989 of record OY756964.1, read on the forward strand.
CAATCTAGAAGTCACAAATTCAATTCTTGGAAACAGTCTCTCGAGTCGACATATTATGTGGGCGTAACCGCGTAAGATCTGCTTACATTTTGTATGTGCCCGCTGCAAGAGCCTTTAGCGGAAGAGGAGTTTATCTTCTTCTTTTTTGCGAGTAGTGTAAAGATGTTATTATCAAAATTCGTGAAGCGAAATTAGATTCAACTATATAATTTAACTAATTATGCTTTTGTTTTTATAATCTTTCTACCTGATATTTCCTCTTTTCCTTCTATAGGCACCCATGAAGTGCTTTCTTTCCTTGCGGCGGGCTGCTTTGGTTCGACATCACAGTGAGAGATGTGGTGCTGGCTTCAGATCATTCAGCACCCAAGGTGCAACAACTGGTAGTACTCCACAGCCTCCTCCGCCTCCCCCACCGCCGGAGAAAACCCACTTTGGTGGCCTTAAAGATGAGGACAGAATTTTCACAAATCTTTATGGGTTGCATGACCCATTTCTTAAGGGTTCCATGAAAAGGGGTGATTGGTACAGAACCAAAGATTTAGTACTCAAGGGTGCTGATTGGATTGTTAATGAAGTGAAGAAGTCTGGCCTCCGCGGACGTGGTGGTGCTGGTTTTCCATCTGGCCTTAAATGGTCATTCATGCCAAAAGTATCCGATGGCCGTCCTTCATATCTTGTTGTCAATGCTGATGAAAGTGAGCCTGGAACCTGCAAGGACAGGGAAATCATGCGTCATGATCCACACAAATTATTGGAGGGCTGTTTGATTGCTGGGGTTGGAATGAGGGCTACCGCTGCTTACATCTACATAAGGGGTGAGTATGTGAACGAACGAAGGAACCTTGAAAGAGCCCGAAAAGAGGCTTATGAAGCTGGACTTTTGGGGAAGAATGCATGTGGATCTGGTTATGATTTTGATGTGCATATCCATTATGGTGCTGGTGCTTATATTTGCGGGGAAGAAACTGCCCTTTTGGAGAGCCTTGAAGGAAAACAGGGAAAACCAAGGTTGAAGCCTCCTTTCCCGGCTAACACAGGGTTATATGGCTGTCCCACAACTGTAACAAATGTCGAAACCGTGGCCGTTTCTCCTACCATTTTGAGGCGTGGACCAGAATGGTTTGCAAGTTTTGGCAGGAAGAATAATTCAGGAACAAAACTATTTTGTGTGTCTGGTCATGTGAACAAGCCTTGCACTGTTGAAGAAGAGATGAGTATACCCCTAAAGGAGCTGATAGACAGGCACTGTGGAGGTGTTCGAGGTGGATGGGACAATTTACTGGCAGTTATTCCAGGGGGTTCATCTGTTCCATTGATCCCCAAGCATATTTGCGATGATGTACTGATGGATTATGATGCACTTAAGGCTGTTACGTCAGGACTGGGGACTGCAGCTGTAATTGTGATGGATAAATCAACTGATGTTGTGGATGCAATTGCCAGGCTCTCCTATTTCTACAAGCATGAAAGTTGTGGTCAGTGCACACCATGCAGAGAGGGGACACCATGGCTTTGGATGATCATGGAGAGGTTGAAGGTCGGTAATGCAAAGTTGGAAGAGATTGACATGCTTCAGGAGGTGACCAAGCAGATTGAAGGGCACACGATTTGTGCACTGGGCGATGCTGCTGCTTGGCCTGTGCAAGGTCTCATAAGGCACTTTAGGCCAGAGCTGGAGAGAAGGATCAAGGAGCGTGCACACAAGGAATTACTGGAGGCTGCTGCTTAGGTTTGCTATGGAGGTAGCTTCTTAAACTCTTCATGCTTGTTTTTTTAGGACTAGTCTTCTTTAAGAAATTCAACAAAAGAAAGAGTTTATCCTCATGCAGTTTGACATTATTATTTTTTCAACGCAAACACTAGTACCCATGATGTTATAAAAGCTTTTTCTGTTTGGCAGCTCTGGTAATTCTGACCAATGCCCTCTATGCAAATCTAAAGAAGAATCTGTTAGTAACCTGCCACTAGCTATTTTGGTTAGAGACAAACTGGATATTTTGTGAACAAAGATGCAATTAATACGAGCCTCTTCATGGACAACTGGCTAATCTCTTTAAATTACGGCTATGAGGTTACTCTTGCAATTTCTTGGGACACTATTAGTTCTGCTATTTCTCAAGTATACACTTGTTATATTTCTTTTTCTTTTTCTTTCAGTCTTTGTATCCTTATTTACTCTGAATGGGTGCCATGATATTTTAAGGCCGTAACCATATGTGGACACCTAATTAAATCTATGTATAAACAACACCGTGTGTAAGGCTCTAGCAGTGGGCGGTCGAGGACCAGCATATGCATACCTTTGTTTGTAGGAATTGAACATGTGACCTCTGGTTGCACTCCTATAACTGGCTCACATGTTCGCATGTGCCTAGTTAAGCCGATGTGAATATTTATATACTTGTTGGAAATGAAAATCATATTCTATGCTCTTTCAGAAGGGAATAGATGAGTGCTATTTTGTTTGACATCTTGCATCTGCTCGTCATTTTTACAACCTCAACTCCAGCATAATATTGAAGTGATCGAGTCCTTGAATTTTTAATGTTCTTGTGCTCTTACGTGCAGGGAATTTCCTATTCTGCCGAATAATAAAGATGAAGAGAGTACAGCCATCGTACGCAGAATTGTTTGCTTGAGGCATCCGCCATTCCAGTTACAATTTTTTCCCCCTTTTCGAAGCTGTATCAATGATCAACTTCATTCACTTTTCTGATGATATTATACCGTCTTACCGTTGTATCCGGGCAGCAGTGCATCTGCTGGTTCATGTGTTTCCCGTTTCCGCTAAACATCCCTAAATTGGTACATGTTACTAGTGCCAGTAGTTTTGTTTTATGATATACTGATTATTGAAATCAATAAGTGCAAAAACTGTCTTCTGATTTACGTTCCATCCAGTCGATTGATGTTAACCTGAAAGGCGAAGGGTTCAAATTTCCAAGTTGAATCCTCAAGTACAGCTGGTAAATTAGCTGTTGTTTGCTGCTCCTGAATGATTGAGATTAGTAGCTGAGTGTATTGAGTTTATTTTCGTGGCATGTTCTTCTAGTGATTTCGATGGTAGTAGGAAGCACCGACGCGGCAAAATGGCTAACGAATTTGCGTCGGATTCAAACTGAGTTCGGATGCGAGCTCGACTCGCCTGAGTTCGAGTTTGACGCGCGTTGACCGAGTCAGAGAAGTCAGCCCAGCCTCAACGCACCGGTGACTCTTTTTTGACGCAAAATCAACTCTTTCAGGTAGGCGACTCTGATTGACTTCTTCTTCTTCTTATTCTCCTACTCTGATCGATTTCTTCTTCTTGTTCTCTGACTCTGATCGACTTTGTCTTCTTCTCCGACTCTGATCGTAGTCTTCTTCTTCTTCTATGTCTCTGTTCGACTTCTTCTTCTCTAACTCTAATCGTAGTAGTCTTCGTCTTCTCTGATCGTAGGATCAGCTAACAAAAGAGAAAGGATTTGGGCCTGGTGTCTCTAGACTTTTAGAGACATTTATTTGGGCCTGGTTCATGTCTCTAGACTTTTATAGACTTTTATTTGGGTCTGATTCAGTCTATTCAGGCCTGTAATAGATTTTTATAACATTTCAAATAGTCTAATATGGATGAAGTTATTTATATTACTTTTTACAGTTCTTGAATATGTATATAAAATATATTTTATATATTTTTATTTGCCGAGTCCCCCCGCACCCGCATCCTGGATTCTTTGAGAATTTGCGAATCCACGTATCCCGTGTCGCCGTATCCGAGTCGGTGCTTCCTACTCATGGTACGATTTCTTTTAGTGGTGCAATTATCAACCAGTCCGAGCAGGCTATGCAAATCTTCTCAAGTTTTTCTTTCGTAACCCATTGAGATTGGAATCTAAGCCCTGAACTTGATGGATGACGGAACTCTAGAATTTCCATGGTTCTTACTCCATTAGACATATTTTCTATCAAAAACATTTTTTGGTATATCTTTCAAATTACTAGATGAGAATATTAGAGATATATTTTTTATCAAATACACGCATAGTATGACGTGCTATATCTTTCAAATTATTAGATGAGAATTGTACGAGAATTATACCCTCGAAATAATCCTCTTAGAAATTGCAGAGGGCCCGAGATCCGAACTTGGCCTCTCTTACACGTTAATAAGCTTTCCCATCCATTGAAAGGATGTAAAAGAAAAGAAAAAACAGTAGCTTCCATTCTCTCTTCCTCAATTTAAGCTGAGAAGTGTCAAAGAATGTGTGATTGTCTTGATTACTACTGCATATGGCAGTGTGATCATTCTCTTTGAGAAATTTTCTGGTTTTGCAAAATTCTTCAGGGGCAAATTGTCCTAGTATCATCATATAATGGTTACGGTTAAAAGAAATTTGTTTACAGATTTAGGGTTTTCGTCAACACTAGAATCCTCATCAACAATTTTTATTTCATTCGGATTTGGACTTTTCAGCCTCTCCATCTACTTCCCCTCATTTTAGTCAGAACTGATTGTTTATGAGTAATTATCTATTTGAGATTAGTTTTTTCTAAATATGATATATTTAAGATATAAACATAGTCCTGTCTGACAACTCAATCGATATTATTGTCAAGATCTACGTATGTAGTGAAGTCTGCATATCCATAAGAAAAATAAAAATTACACTAATAATTTTTTAAATAAAAATCAATTAGACTAATAGCTTAATTAGTTGATATAATCCCTGCAAAAGAAAAACAAGATTTGAGGGATTCCATGTCAAGTATCTGAATAATAGCGTAGTGTGAACATTTTTGGTTCAAATCCATATGAACTTAAAAGGTTTTAAGTTTGACTCTCGTAGTAAAATATAATTTTAGCCATGCAATTTAACTCAGTTTATTATATTTTCAAGTGAAAAAACTTGTGTGCTCCGGCCTTATCACATGTACAATTGGAGCAAACTTGTATGACATCATTATTGATTATTCAAAAAAAAATCATGTAAAATATATTTTTTTTAGTCCCATTCTAACAATTTGTACTATTCTATACTATAAATTCAATTAAAACACGTAACGATGAGGCTTCCGCCACACCTAAATGTAGGGTGAGGGGGGATTCCGCACTGAAAAATCCGTGAGGGATCCATCACTTGAAAATTTATGTATTTATATATATATATATATATATATATATATATATATATATATATAGTTCAATGCTTTGGAAAAAGGAAGAATATCTTGCTAAATTAATTTTTTATTTAATAATGTAAAAAATTAATAAATATTAATTTATTGATTAAATAATATCTCGATTAATTAATAATTTTTCATGGTGTTCAGGATATTAAAAGATATTAATTTGTAGATGTTTTACTGTATAATGATTATTTAAAAATTTAATCCACCGTATGTTTCCATTTCTTTTATTGTGGTTTAATGGAAAAACATTGAATTAAATAACTGTAAAGGATATTTTCCAATCAAATATTTTATAATTTCTCTTTGAGACTCGGTAAATAAAGAACTGAACCAAGATGGTTCATTTTCCTCTAAACCTTAATTAAAACAATTGACTTTTCTCAACCACTGGCTAAGGTTTAGTATCTGTCTGTTCTTATCAATTCCTGTAATAGCGAACAGAATACAATGCTTAATACTAATCTTTATCCTGTTTAAAAAAATTCAAACTAAAAAGACAAATTCAAATACACCTGCAAAAATTTCTACTTGTCAAATAATATATGAATAAAAAATATACATATAGACCCTTCCATTTCCAGAATTACAGACAAGTATAAGTAACGGGTTTGGCTGCCTTCTTTGAAATATTTTCCTTTTACTTTCCTATGTTATATTCTGACCTTTCTTAGCTTTTCAGTTTCGATTCTTGTGTAGTCATTTTTGGTTTTTCATGCGAGGAGTATAATGCATAGCTAAAGAAACGCCACTTTCTATCTTAAAGTTCATGTTTTAGTTTCATGATTTCATCATTCCTTGTCAATCTTCACTTCTTTTCACAGAATTTGAATTTGTGCGGTTCCAGGGCTTCTGGGTTGGATTATATTGCTGTTTTGGTGGCGATTATCCGGATCTGATGCTGAATGATGAGGTGGGTTATTTGTCTTTTTCTTCATTCTCTTGGATTTGCTTCGTTGATGCTGTGATGATGATGGGTTTTGATCAGGTGGTCTGTGTTTCTTCGTATTCATTGAATTTGACTGTAGTTTTTCACTAAAGAGAATCTCTTCTGTTTCTCTTTTTCTTAGTTGCTATGATTTATTTACTTGTCGAAAACCATTATTGGGTGCTTTTTCTCTGGAGTCTCTGTACAAAGTATGATTGAATTCGGCGATTGTGATACTCCTATTTTGAGTGCTTGCTGCTTCTCTTCTCTTGCCCTCCTTTTTAATTTTGTTTTTTTATTGGGTTTTGTATAGGCAAAAATGACAATCACAGTGCATAAATGGGTGTCATGGTCAAATTTATTTGTAATTTTTATGTGAATACCTGGCCACTTTCTGTCTGCCCTTTTTGTATCTTTCTCTCGATAGATTCTCTCCATTTTCTTTTCCTGTTCTTTTTATTAAATTACTTTTCTCTCTACAATTCTTAGAGTTTTTGTGTCTGTTTAAATTTATTTATGTGATTTAGAGTTCTGATCTAGCCGGTATTGGCTTGTGTAGAGATCTCCTGAATATAGAGTGAAAGTGTAATTGACCTCATCAACTAAGAGCAAAGCCAGTAAGTATGGTACTTGGACTAAGATCGAAGAATCGAAAAGGCCTTCCAGTGCAACTTGATTACCTTGTTCATGTCCAAGAGATTAAACCTTGGCCTCCATCACCATCTTTGAGGTCGATTCAATCGGTAGTGCTTTATTGGGAAATTGGCGATCAGAGTTCTGGTTACTTAACTACCAATGTCATTGATGGGAAAGTCGAATTCGGTGAGTCTTTTAGGCTTCCGGTTAAGTTATCTCGGGAATCATCAAGAAAAGGGGGTGGTTTCCAGAAGAACAACTTAGCCTTTAACTTGTACGAACTTCAAAAGGAGAAGGCGGTGAGAGGTCAACTCTTGGGATCAGCTGTAATAAATCTCGCAGATCACGGTGTTATCACAGAAATTGTAAGCATTCATGCTCCGATTAGTGCCAAGAAGAGTGGTAGGAATGCTGTGCAACCACCTGTTCTTTATGCTACCATTCATTCATTTGATGGAGATAGCTCCTGCTCATCACCACAGAGCAGCTTGTTGAAAGAAGAATCACTGGACAAAGATGGGAGTGAATCTGTTTCAGAAGTGACAAAAGAAGTGATTGATGATAGCAGTGAGATTGCCCCATTTACAGATGATGACGACGACGACGACGACGACTTTTCCGCTCGTTCATCGCAATCTTCACTCTCTTTTGCTTTGAAATCTACTAAAGTTTCACCTGGTCAAAATGATAAGGTAATTTAATTTATTATGATATGTTGCTGTTCTCATAATTTGTTCAAAATGTTTGCATCCCTGTTCAGAATTTTGTCCATATGAGTGAGAATTTTCAAAACAATGGCGTCATGGCCCTGCATTGAATTATATCGAGAGTTTTGTTTGGGTTTTTGATCTTGAGCAAAATCAAGTAAAATGGTGGACAAGAGGTTAAAAAAGCCAAATACTAATGATGCTATCCAATTCCTTTTCCAAGGCCCCAAATTTGGCAATTGAAATCCGTGTATAGTGGTTAACTGCAGCTTTGGTATTCTTTGTCCTAATTTTGGTTTTTCATATTTCCTTCTCTAAACTAATAGGCTTTAGAGCCCACAATGCAATCTTGATTATTCCGTAAGAATTTTATGAGATCCATTATTTACAGGCACAATAAAATCAGAGTTAACAATTACAAGAATCATGCATTCAAAAAACCCAGTGGAAAAGTTACATTTGTGAGGAGCATCACACAATTACCATAAAATCGTATGATGCAAATATTTTACATATTGTTTTTGCTTTCCTTGAGTTATTTCTGTTTCTTTTCCTGTAAGTAATATGCCAGACACGGTATCTGTTAATTTTTCTGGTTATGAAATATATGATAAGCATATCTACTAATCCCTTCCACTTTGGTCATACTTAGTTAAGGCTGTTAAGCATATTTTTTGGATTGGTCTGATCATAGCAGTTAATTATTCGTTTGGACAAAAAAACATGTGGTTAGTTATGCCAGTGTTTGTGAGGTCTTTTCCTGCTCATGTGATGTATATTTGTATGTTATGTTAGTTGTGTTCTGGTCAAAGCAAGCATAAGACTTTGATTAGTTTACTGTATTTTATTTGTATGGTGGAGATGAGTTGGTCTAGAACCTTTTAGAAGGCTTGTAAGTCTATGGTGATGTAATCTTTGGTGATTATGTAGAAATAGAGCATATGTTGATGGTGAAACTACTGTCTCAAACTATTCTTCTTTGATTCATGTTTATGGTGTGTGTTCCTGTAACTTCTAGCTAAAGTAAAGGAAACCTAGAGTTTACAAATTAGATGGTTGTTCTAAGATAATTCTTGTTTTGAATATTAAATTGTTCTACAGCCAGTTGTTCTTAATCTGCCAAGTGGATTAGAATTGCCAAAGGATGACACTGGAAGGATTAACAGGGAGCCTACTTTATCCAGACATGTAGCTTTGAACCCAGAGGTGAATATAATAGCTGAAGTTCGCAAAGATACGAATGGGAGTTCACCTCATCAGTCATCAATCGGCTTATCCACTGTTAAACTAAGGGATCCAATAAGTGATATTGCAGTCAATGTTGCGTCACCGGACGTACAGAGTTCGCTAGGTATAAGCTCTAAAAGTTCAAGCTTTGAAGTTCCTGAAATCAACCAAATGAATGAAAAGGCTTTAAGCCATGAGAGAAATGGTCTGGAGGAGACTATAGCCCGTAAACCTTACACTGATGGTTGGAAGAACAAAGAAGAAAATGAACAACAAAAGAATGGGCATGACCGAGAGCTTTTGGACGTGAAGAAATGTCATATGGATGACCATATAGACAGAAAATTACCTCGAGATGCTGCGAGAGAGAAAGTCAAATTAAGAAGTAATACTCTAGTTTTCAATAGATCACATGAAGTGTCGGATGGTACTCTTATGAACAGAAAACTAAAGCAAGTGAATTCTGCTCATTTTGAATCAGCTACAAGCAATGGCCTCTCCCGAAATAGCCAGTTCCTGGAGAAGGCGGCTAAAGTTGATGTACCTGGAGGTATTAACAATAGCAATATAAAAGCAACAAGGGAAAGAGAGGAAAAACCAAGTAGCTTTCCGGATAACAGAGATGAACTGAAGTCGAAAGTTGAAATGCTCGAGGAAGAGTTAAAGGAAGCTGCTGCTCTTGAGGTTGGCCTTTATTCTGTTGTGGCTGAGCATGGAGGTTCTACAAGTAAGGTCCATGCTCCAGTACGACGCCTGTCTAGATTTTATTTTCATGCTTGCAAAGCAAAGTCTAAAGCTAGGAGCGCAAGTGCGGCTAGAGCTGTGGTCTCAGGATTACTTTTGGTTTCTAAAGCATGTGGCAATGATGTCCCAAGGTCTGTGATACTACCAACACTTTGAAGTTTTTAATTCAGAATAGTCTATTTCTTCAAATTCAGCATATACATTTTAAGACTAGGGACTTGGTTAGTCAGGACTCAGACATGCAGAAATATTGGCAATAGGCAACCCTAACTCATAAATTTCGGTTTGGTTATTCAATTGAATTCCCCAGTTTTCAGATATTGCTTTTCTGTGGATTACATTTCATTGGACACTGCATCTTCTTCAAACAGGTTAACTTTCTGGCTGTCAAATTCAATTGTGCTGAGAGCAATCATCAGCCAGAGTGTCTCAAAATCGAAACTTTCTTCTGTTTCATTGACTCAAAAGCGGAATACTGAGAGAGGAGAAACAAAGGGATCTTCTCCAAAATCGATGTTGTCTTCTCCTCATGAGGAGAAAAATGATATGATAGAAGGTTCTGATGAATGGGAAGAACCTCAAATATTTGTAGTTGCTTTAGAAAAGATTGAAGCTTGGATATTCTCTCGAATCATCGAGTCGGTCTGGTGGCAGGTCCAATTTTCTTCTTCTTCTGCTGCTGCTGCTGCTACTGCTACTTTTTAATTGAAAAGTTATATCATAGCCTAAGATATTGTTTCTATTCTTGGCTTATCTGCTTCCTGTTTTGTTCTCTCCAGACTCTTACTCCACATATGCAATCCTCAGCTGTGAAGAGCACCAACATAAAGAAAAGTAATGCCAGGATGCATGGATTGGGTGATCAAGAACAAGGAAATTTTGCTATTGATCTTTGGAAGAAGGCTTTTAAGGATGCCTGTGAAAGACTTTGTCCAGTTCGAGCCAGTGGCCATGAATGTGGCTGCTTGTCTTTATTGGCTAGATTGGTATGCAGAAAGTACTATCTCCCTGTGATACTTATTTCTTAACTTTGTATAAAACTCATTTCTTTCGTTTAGCCTTGCAAATTCGTGCACCTTACTTGTAGAGTTTCTTATTGCCCGTTAAAACGTATGCAAGTTATTTGTTTTCAGGTGATGGAGCAGTTGGTTGATAGATTAGATGTGGCCATGTTTAATGCCATTCTTCGTGAATCAGCCGAAGAGATGCCGACAGATCCTGTATCAGACCCCATTAGCGATGCTAAGGTTCTGCCCATACCTGCTGGAAAATCGAGCTTTGGTGCTGGTGCACAACTGAAAAATGCTGTGAGTGATCAGAAGAACAAGCCTTTGCTCTTAATTACTTCTCCAGTCTCTGAAGTATTTCTCTTAAGAAGCTTTTGATGCTAAGCTTCTTCAGCAATGAAATTGGGGCGTTGGAGATACTTCATCCAAGTCACTGACGTTGATCTTTCTATGTTTTCTATTTACCAGGTTGGTAACTAGTCCAGATTTCTAACAGATCTTTTTGGCATTGATGACAATGAGGTTCTGAATAATGAAAACGAGTCGGATGACAACAAAGGAGAATGTGAGACACCCTTCAAGGCATTCCATCTTCTCAATGCATTGAGTGATCTCATGATGCTTCCTTTCGAAATGCTTGCAACCCAGTCTGCCAGAAAAGAGGTGAAATCTCTGTACTGAAAATATTATTGTCGCACCCGCACCCCTGTGATTTTTGTTACTAACTGTTTCATGTCTATTTAAAGGTGTGTCCTACCTTTGGTGCACCTATGATTAAAAGGGTTCTTATCAATTTCATCCCGGATGAATTCAACCCGCAGCGAATACCAGAAGTTTTTCTTGATTCCCTGGATTCTGAGGTGAGTCAATCTGTTAAAAGCTTCCTATCTTTCTACACATCCTGCAATGCTCGTCTGGTCTAACCATTTCTGTGCATTTAGGACTTCTCGGACGACGAGGAAGTGTCGATCACTAACTTTCCATGCACTGCAGCTCCTACAGTCTATACACCTCCTCCTACATCTAACCTGACAAGCATTATAGGTGAGGTGGGAAATCAGACCCTTCTGAGAAGTGGATCAACATTGCTTAAGAAAGCATATACTAGTGATGATGAGCTTGATGAGTTGGATTCCCCTGTAACTTCCATTGATATCAGCAACTTAAGGGTTTCTCCTTCGACAGCACCCAACTGGAGACCACAGGGTAACAAAGGCCGTAAAGTTGTCAGATACCATCTCCTCAGGGAAGTATGGAGGGATGGTGAATAAAGGGATATTCTGTTTTTGTTGATTTCTTTCATATTTATGATTTTATGTACATAAAGGCTGATAGAAGAGAGAGGAGAGTATCCACACATTTCCTCTCTTAGAGCTTCTGCTTCTTTTCCTTATTCATATATTTACAAAGTCTTGCTCAACTTCAAGTAGCATCGTGCAACTTCAAGCAAAGTTCTAAAAGAAAATTGGAAATCATCAAATATCACAGTACTGAACATATAGGAAAGCAACCGCATTAAGTGGGCTTGTAAGGAAGTTCTCTTTAAGAGGCACAACAAATTCTTCTCAACCATCTTTACTACATATCAAAAGTTGCTTATACAAAGAGATGAGACAGACTAGTAATAGCTTCCCACTATTTCAAGATTTTCTTGGATCACTTACTAGAAGAGTGATTCATCACTTTTGTTTCTGCTAAAACCACCATCAACAATAGTTCACAGAACATACGCACTCATTTCATTACATCATAAGAGTCCAGCTTGTCATTGTACTCCAACACCTTCATCCTTATCTTGGATGTATCTACCCAAGTAACAAAGTCTTCCATGTTTCTCGTCACAAGAAAGGCAGGATCAGTAACTGTATCAGGACCAACTCGAATATGTCCTTGCTCAATGTACGTGATGGCTTCTTTCAAGTGCTCAGCAAATTGCTTCTTCACCAAAACAGTCGAAAGCCTACGTCTAAAGACAACGAAAATAGAAGAATAAAATCAATGCATTGTAATAGAGAATGAAAAAAAGTTCATGGTGAGAGTGAGAAAACATTTTAAAAATCCTATACCTGATTAAACAAAATGAAACTGGACCACCCTTCTTAAAGAAATGTGAAAAAAACCATTTCCACAATACTCTTTCACAGAAAATGGGGCTTAATTAACACAATCCAGTAGCATTTCTAACTTCCAATACACAACTCATTAGCACAACTTTGTTTGAATTGAAAAGATCTATTAATGGAACCAAGGGGGCTACAAACTAAAACTAACAACGATTACACTTTCGAGAATTTTAAACAATCGAAAAATATTAGTACACATTCAGCTCAACGAGAGCTTAAGCACAGAGAGCCATTCATAATCCATCCAAAAAAACCCAATCGAGGACTCCTCATTAGCACAATTTAATCACTTAAGCAACAATAGCAACTATAAGAGACGTCAATTCACCTGCAAAAGGAAGAAACAGAGAGGCGATCACACAATGCCAAGCTTTTCCTGGTTGGTATCACACCCATGTCGAAGCTGTTATTTACAAAGAAACAGCAAAAAGCTAGTTTCAATACTTTTTAAAAAAGGAAACATAAAAAGAGAAGCATGCCAGGAGGTGAGGAGTAGGAATTAAATGAAGGCCACGGGCAAGAAAAGACAACATGAAATCCAGTTCGATATTTCAAATTCCTTTTAACTAACACCCTATATTCAATACTCACAGCTTCTGCAGAAGCAAATCAGTCATCTCAACCCGAAAAGGGTCTCTTGGGTCCAACTGCTTCATTATGTTCACCAACTTCTGCACCATCCGACAAATACTCGAATACCTGCTCCCAATTTTCGTTAAATAAAACAATCATTAATCTAACTAAACCCAAAATAAAAACAAACCCCGGAATCAAGAGTCCACACGAAAAATCAATTAAGAGTATAATATACTTTTTGTAATCGTCGCGGCCGGTCACATGATAGCGTTGGATAACCTGGGCTTCCCTATGGCCCCCTTCTCTCTTCCATTCCAAGAAGTTCACCTTCTTCAACAGCTTCTTCTCATGGAACTTTAGCTTCCTCATTTTTCACCCTGTGAGACATAGAACCTTAAGCTTTGTCAATGATGCTGTAATGCCGTTGTTAAAGCCCTATCCACTGATATAGTCAATGGTAATTCATATCCGGAACAGAAAAAATAAATCCTTTGCGAATTCAACACTAACAGATATAGAAGACAAAAAAAAATCTTTCGTATTAGAACTCGACAAGAATTAATATACAATGATCAGTGGAAAGCGGGCAGAGCATGTCATTGAAGAAGAGAAGGAGTAAAAAAAAGAGTACCGGAGACCGGATCTAGGCGGAGAGGAAACGCCGGCCAGAGGAAGAGCGGGACTGAGAATTTTAGGGTTTATCGATTCCCTGCAGGACTTTTTATCAAAGTAAAGAATTTTAGGGTTTCGTATAATAAATATGTATATTTTCATTATCGTTAGGTTGCATTGGCCGTCATTCCAATTTTTTAAGAAAATAAAACAAAATTATTTGTATAGTTAAATACTTTATAGTTTTTTTAAAAAAATTGCAAAATGGAGATTTGACATTACATAATTAAATATTTATTGAAAGTGATGAGTATAGAGTGGGTAGAGCATGTCCATGAAGAAAGAGGGAGAGAAAAATATTGATTACTGGTTACAAAGTAACCCAAATTAAAATGGGAGAATTAGACAGAATGATAAAATATGAGAGTTTTCTTTCAATAAAGACATTTAAAAAATTTAGAAATAAGTATAAAAAGTTTACAAAATGTTCTTATTTCCAATGTTTCTAAATTTTCTTTTTCACCGCGGTACTTTTGATGTCGCTAGAGAAGAAATTGACATTCGATCATCATTCTTGATTGATGAATCATCAAAATGAAGCTCCAAGTCAGCTTGACTGTTTACGGTGATCGATGGCCACTAAAACCATGGACCACAACTTTTTTAAAAAGTTTGATATGGCCAACAATAGCGACCATCAACACGACCAATAAACCCTTAGAGTCAAGGTGCATCACTGATCGTCGATGGTCGCTGGAGTTGCCAAAAAAGTCTAGTGAAATTACATACCATTGTTTAGAAAAGAGTTCAATTCAACCGACAAAAATCAACTTCCCGAATTAAGGTGCAGCGCCTTTGATATTTTATATTTTCTTTTAGTTCCTTTTTCTTCTTGTTATGATGGATATCCTTGGATAAGTACAAGTGTGATATGATATATAAGAAAAAAAAATATTTTCCTTGAGCTTAAATATGATTAAGTGAGATGACCCAAAAAAGAACAAAGATTTGCGACTCGATGTATTCACGAAAAATAAATAATATTATCGATCTGGGTGAGCTTGAGATTTACTAACACTTAAACTAGATATCACGGTTATGAAACCCTCACTTCCAAAAGAAGTAAACCCAAGCTTAAACCTGGTATGTGATGGACCGATGCTGCCGGAAGAATAAATGGGCCCAATTAACAAGTTCTCAAAGGTCTTTGAGTTAGTCCCGCTTAGAGCACTTATAATGGTGGGGTTTGGTAGGTGAATAAAATAATGTGAAAATTTATATTTTTAATAATGTTGTTATATTCGAATATATGTTTTGTTGATATGGTTATATTGAGATACGTGTTTTGATGATGTGGATAAGTATGTGACTTGACTTTTTTTATAAAAGATGTGAAACTCAATATTAATTTTTGATGTAGTTTTGTTAGAAATAAGATGAAAGAATGAAATAGTAGTTTATTGGATAATAATTTTGTACTAAAAAATGTATTTTGCTGATGCGATTGTACTAAGAGATGTGTTATATTGATTTGATTATATTAAAAAATATATTTTTATGTAATAGAGGTGAAATCCAAAATATATTTTTAATGCTTCAACAAACCTACGGGTGGGCGGGGCCTATTGTAATAAATTTACAGCAGGCCCAGCTGTGAGGGCCTTTTGGTCCTTAAAAAAATATTTTATTATTTAAAAATTATAACTGTGTTCTGATCGAGATTATGAGTTCAACGATATATTTTTTATGTCAAACAAAAATCAAATGGACAGTGGAAATTGAAATAGAGTGTTTCGAGTTTATATTCAACGGTTCAGAATTATCGTAACTTTTTTACTCTCCATTTGATTTTTTTTTCACAAATAATATACTGTTTAACTCGTAATCCCGATCAAAATACACATACAATTTTTTAAAAATAAAAGAAAATTTTTTAATAGTCCAAAATGTCCTCACAATTAGACTTACTGTAAAAAAATTACAACAGACCCGCCCACCCACAAACCTACAAGGTGCTTAATGGCCTGTACGCTGGGCCTACACACATGACACGACTTTCACATCGTCCTTTCCACATTGAATAGAGGAGTTAAAGATATTTATTATCAAGTTCACCCTCCAAACTGACGAACTTTATTACGAGACAAAGAAAAGCAAAATAAAGTGGGAATTCGCGTACGATCAAGTAAGTTCGCCTTGCAAACTTTGTTAAAAGGAGACAAAGAAAAGCAAAAAAAAAGTGTGAATTCACGTACGAATACGATCGATGTTAACCAAACGTGTGAGTATCATTGAAGATTGAAATATCTTAAGATACAAACCCTCTTGATGGACTATGGTGGTAGCTTTTTCACCTTCAATGGAGTTATAGATTCATGCCACGAGAGATTGGGATAACTGAAAAATTTTAAATTTAAATTTTGATTCTCTTTTTATTTACGGCATGTGAAAACTTAACACGATTCAACGGCTCAATTGAATCTGGCCTAATGAAGTTTTATCCGGTTCTAACCCACGTAGCATAATTTCTTCAATATTAAGAATTTTGTCTCATTTTATCGTAAAATTTATGCGACACGTGAAATAATCATTGATTATAAATATACATGTAAAATCGCTCAAACGCTCCATATTGATTTGGGGTGAAATAAGAATCATATTTTGAGTTTCGAAATATTATATATGATTTTTCCTTTATAATATACTCCCTCTGTTTTAAAATATCTGTCGCTTTAGAGATTTAGTTTTGTTTCAAAATATCTGCCGCTTTATGAATTCAAAACATAATTAATATATTTTTTAACAAATTTATCCTTTTCACGAAAAATAAAAATAAATGGAAGATTGAAAAATAATAATAATTAATAAAAATATTTATATCTAATACATTTATTTTTTTATTATTATTAAAATTATTTAATAGATTTTTTGATTGTTGTGCCAAAATCTTAAACGAAGAGTATTTTTTTAATCCCCACGGGCCGACATCAGTTTAGAGATTCTATAATGTTCTTTAAAAAAAACAAAACTAAAGTTCAAGAAAATAATCGAAGGGTCCCCTTTTCACCTTTGAGTACCGATTCAGCCGTTGATTGTCCACCAATGGCGTACAAAATACCAGATCAAGAACTGAAAACGGAACCTGTGGTTATTCATATCCATCACAATAAGTACTGAAAACGAATCCCGTGGTTATTCACCGATAGTTCGTCATTTCTTTCGGCTTTTCTTTTTAATAATTTCTTTCGGGCTCGCAGTGATCGGATTTTCCATTGTTGGTAGGCATAACCGGAAATCGTGGATTGCAGATCGTCTTTTTAGTTGATGGTGAGAGTCAGAGCACAAAGCTGCTTTTGTTTTTGTTTTTGTTTTATAATCAATCTTATTATTTAATTTGATTTCATGAAATAAATTATTTTGTTTGTTCGTCTGTTTACGGGAAGATCGTTTGTTAAGAAATTGTGAGATGCTCTATATGTGTTCGATCATATTTCTGAATGAAATTATGTGTTGATTTAGGCATGTTTGATAATCGAATTCTTCGTTTGTTGTGCAGAAGTTGATGATTTCTGAAATTTTTTATTTGTTTATAGAGTTTCTTGATTTGATTTTCTCAGGAATCCAGGGAAACTGCCGGTTCTGGCAGAATGAGCTCTAGGCGGCGTCCTTTGCATACATGTGGAGTCTCAGGCTTAGTTATTGCTCACCGAATCTACGCAAAAGCACAGGATTTGAATGGGCCAATAGGTTCAATGGTTAAAAGGGTAGCCAAAATCGCCAAGTTTATCGAACCATTGCTTTATGCCTTGCAGTATCAATCTCTAGCACTCCTGTCGTTCTTTGACGATCGTATATTAGGGGTTGAAAGCATTGTTGAGACAGCTTTTCCACCATCAAAGTATGTGTTCGACAAGATTGACCAGTGTGTACTAATTGTGGAAATCTTGCCAGGGAAGTTTGATGATGCTACCAACAAAGTTTATATGGTTATTCGCCAACTTCCATTGTTGGATTGGGTATTGCTTTGTGTCATTTCCTGGCTCAACTTTTGGGTTTCTGTATTGACATCCACTACCAAGGAGAAAGAAATTATGGTCGATGAGAGGTGCAATGTTGAACCGGCAACGGTTGAAGATGAAGCGAACCAGGAATCCCAAACAACCCATGTTGCAATTGCAGATAGAGAGGCATTTCCTCCCATTGCTGAAACTCCACAAGCTGAAGAAGCTGAGAGAGTTGATGTCACGGTCACCAAGACCAGCACATACAAGGAAGTATTAGAGAGGGAGGCAACTGAATACACAGAAAAAGAAAAACAAAAGGAGAAACACGTCCAACAATCTGATTTCGGAGAGGAAGAAAAGGAAGATCAAAAGGAGAAACACGTCCAACTATCTGATATAGGAGAGGAAGAAACCAACGAAGGAGGAGGGAATAACGAAAGTGGTGAGAGTACTGAAAGCAAAGATGACATTCTAGAGCTTTTTGAGGCTGCTTGGCTCGCGCAACCAAGAAAAATAAGGGAAGAGAAATCAATGTCACGTTCTGGTTCTGATGCATGATTGTCAAGTTAGAGGAATGGATGACAAATGAAAGGCTACTTCTTTGTGATCCTTGAAGCATATATATATGAATATGCATTTAGTAGAATATATGTAGTGGAATTTTTCAAGTCAAGCAATACTAGGAATATTTTGCTGTGAAGATGTATTTACAAGTTCTGCATAAGCTGTGCACAATAATTAGTGGCCTAGCCGAAATAATATAGAATTTGCAGTGGGCTTCTGTATACATCTCTAAGAGTTGTTGAATCACAACTACCATATGATTTATTTTTATAGTCGCTGAAAGTTTGGACAACAACTCTAATTCAACAAGGGTGGAACTTTAGCAAGTGCTGAGCTGGGCTGAATTTTCTGGGAAAATGCACCCTAGATTTCCAGGGAAAGTCCACTGAAATGCTTTTGTTCTCTCACTTTCTGATGAAAAGTTCTAATAGACTACTAAGCTATCTCTATACTTGTCTATTAAGTTCATTGTGTATTAAT
The DNA here is from genome assembly GCA_963580455.1 of Euonymus europaeus. NCBI lineage: Eukaryota > Viridiplantae > Streptophyta > Magnoliopsida > Celastrales > Celastraceae > Euonymus > Euonymus europaeus. Next base: position 5,711,763 of record OY756964.1, read on the forward strand.
TTATAGTAAATTCCTATCCTGACTAGGATTGTCATCCATAATGAGCCAGCATGCATAATATGTCTCTTAAAGAAAGACTCTTTTATTTTATAGTCTTCAAAGAACAATGACTTGTAAAGTTAAGATTCCTGGATATCATTTAGAATTTGGAATATCACCATAGTTATAAAGAATATCATGGAGGATGTCCAAGAACTGATACGAAGAATTTAATTGCTGATAGGTATGAATCATATTCTATCCATAGTACACTCAACAACCCCGTATTTTCTCAGAAGTGCTCAAGAACATTTAAAATGTTCCCTTGATCTATAAAAGGCCATCCATTAGAACTTATATCCATTCTAACCAAGCTTCCTCCAATCTCAAGAACCCGAAAATCTTTTCATGGCTAACATGTTCTTTTCTGTATTGAACATGCTTTCGACACCATCGGTTCTGTCAGCATACACTTCTGTCGCAGCATTGCTAATGCTTGTCAGAACCGTCTTCAACGAGGTACAGATGATTACTAGTAAGTTTCTACCTCAGAAGCTCAGAGAAAACTTGTTCTTAAGACTTAGTGACCTTTTTGGAATTCTCTGTTCTCAAATGACTGTTCTTATCAATGAATACAATGGACTATCAGTCAATGAAATCTACCAGGCTTCGGAAACCTACTTGAGCTCAAGAATTACACCTTCAATTAACGAGCTTAGAGTTTTCAAAGCACAGAGAGAGAAGAACATCTCGGTCACGATCAACAAAGGTGAAAAGGTCTTTGACATATTCGAAGGAATCCAGCTCGTATGGGAATTCGTCTCAACTGAAACGCAGAAGTCACATTTCGACTATGATAACTATTCTCATACATCAGAAACAACTGAAAATAGGTCATTTCGACTCAGTTTCAGCAAGAGATACAAGGAATTGGTATTAAGGGTTTATCTTCCATATGTGGTGGAGAGATCAAAAGCTATAAAAGAAGAAAGCAAAGCCCTGAAGCTCTACTCGCTCGGAAGTTTAAGTGGAGACTATGATGGAGGTCCATGGGGATCCATCAACCTTGACCATCCATCCACATTTGACACAATGGCATTGGATCCAGAGCTCAAGAATGAACTGATGGATGACTTGGACAGATTTGTGAGAAGAAGGGATTTCTATAGGAGAGTTGGAAAGGCATGGAAAAGAGGATATTTGTTGTATGGCCCTCCTGGTACTGGCAAGTCAAGCTTGATAGCAGCAATGGCTAACTACCTAAAATTTGACATCTATGACTTGGAACTCAAAAGTATACGCAGCAATGCTGATCTCCGGAAGTTGGTAGTCTCCACAGCAAATCGATCGATACTTGTTATCGAGGACATTGACTGTAGCATTGAGTTGCAGAACCGACAAGATGGAAGCTACAAAGAAAATGAATTTACGGTGAGTATCAAGTCATTTTTTAACCATGGAAACTGATTTTATATGTAAACACTCTGGTATGAATATAACCTATCATTCTTTGTCAATGACAGTTTTTAACGCTCTCTGGATTGCTCAACTTCATCGACGGATTATGGTCAAGCTGTGGAGATGAGAGGATAATCGTGTTTACGACCAACTACAAAGACAGGATTGATCCTGCTCTGCTGAGACCGGGCCGAATGGACAAGCATATTAATCTGTCTTTCTGCACTCCAAGTGGGTTCAAAATCCTTGCTTCCAACTACCTAGGAATCAGGAGTCATTACTTGTTCGGCCATATTGAAGAACTGATAAAGGAAGTAGAGGTGACTCCTGCAGAAGTTGCAGAAGAGCTCATGAAGTACGAAGAGGCAGATATTGCACTCAAGGGTGTCATTGGTTTTATTGAAAGTAAGAAGCAGATGAAATGTAATGAAAATGCTATAGAGGAAGGAAAAGACGTCGTCGAAGGAGAAAAAGAAAGAGAGGAATTTCAGGAGAAATGTGACAACAATGTCAGGAAAAATAAGAGGAAGGTGGCGAAAAAGGGAAAAGAAGGATGGACTTAGGTCCTGCTTGGTGTTCCTTTTGCAGTCATAAGTTGCTTCTATATGAAATAAAGAAAATGAGTATGGTAGTGAATATCAAGAACTTCTGTCAGAAGCAGTAAAGTGTGCTAACAATTTGTTTAGAGTAGTTTTGCTTGTGAAGATGACAAAAATACACATTTATGGTTGAAATTTCTATTAATCGAGTACAATGTTTTGTAAATCATGTATTGCATTATTGGAATAAATAAGACTTTGTCATATTTGTGTTAACGGTCAGTTTTGATCGGTTTGTTAACATATTTTGGTCAAACCGTTTAGTCAATAATGTGATTTTTTTTGGTTTCGATCGATTATAGTTCAAAATGTATAAAATTTTCTATTAAAAAAGGAGCAAACGATTCAATTTAGATTTATCGATTTTTTTTATAGCCCTACTCTGTCAAATTTTTGTGTCATTAACAATTCCTTCCCAAATATCAAGAAGATCGCATGATTTTAATGTGGCGAGTCAAATTTAGGGGCGGAGCCATAAATTCATACTAAGGGACCTGAACGTTGATAGAAATTTGGAGATAGCATTCCAAATTTTATTAACTATAGACATATTTTCATTTTCATTTAATTAACAATTTACAACAAAACCCTATATAGTATGTATGCAGAATGGGCAACGACTACAAAAGCTGAACTGATGTTGACTCCTTCAAAAAGGGATCCATCGAGACATAAGAGTAATCGGCTTAAGACATAAAGCTTAAGGGTGGCAAAAATTCGAATCGAATCGATCCGGATCGAACAACATGTTATATTTATTTGATATTTACATATTCAGACTCAAATTAGTTTGAATTTTCTAACATGCTTTATTGATCATACCCCGATTTGTTTAAATCTCAGCAAGTAAATGGAACAATAACATTTATGTTCGAACTGGGTCGAACAAATCGATCATCAGGATTGAATAGAATTTTACCACCCTTAATTGTAGTATCCTCATGATATTATATAAATTTTTTTAAACAATCAAAGGATTGGTAAGGGTGACCAAAATTTGAGCCCCGATCAAACAACATAATGTATTTACTAGATATTTAAATATCCGGACCTCAACCATACCAATTGTTTAAATATTAATATAATGTTGACGACTATAAATGGTCTTGAAACAACTCCTCCCAGTGGAGAATGGCAGTGGCACATCAGTACGAGATTTTCATCATACATAGCAGCAGCCAACTCAAATCAGAAAAAACTGATATCAAGATGGCTCTACGGCTTTAATTATGAAATGCATGGCTACATATATTCCTAGCCAGAAGGGAAGTCAAGGTAAAAACAAAAATCCATAGATTACAATGGCCTGTACAACTTTTCTTCTCTATGGAATCCAAAAAAAATCAATAGCGCCCGAGGGAGGAAAAGAAGATACAACAGAAATTTACAGCACAGAATCAATACTGGGAAACTGAATAGCTCTTGTTCTTCCAGAAAAAGCTAAAAGCTTTTCCCATCTTTCTCCTCGACGTTGATTTACAAAGAGGATTTGACTCTGGAGCGGGCATTGGCTTGGAGCTACTCTCAGCTCGCTGTAGAATACTATCAGGAGGCGGTTGATCTCGTTGCCTCTGCTCACGAAACAGCATCAATAGTTTTTGAGCCTTCTCTCTCCCTCTTGTCGTCCCGTTCACAGAAATTGATACCAATGCAGGAATTATCCCTTCCTGTAGGACCATTTGAATGCATTTATCAATCCCATTACACAGAATCAAAAGGCACGAGGCTGCTTGTTCCTGTTCGATGGGTTCACCAGTATCCAATATTGCTGCAAGCGTGCTAATAAGGCCAGGTGAAGATACCATTTCTTCTCTTCCTGGTTTACTCGAAGCTAAATATATCAAGACAGCTATGCACTTTTCAATCCAAGTATGGTCCCCAGTCAGAGCAAGTAGAGATTGGAGTCCACTAATGATGCCAGCAGAAAGAAGGTTTGAAATATTAGAAGGCTGAGAGGAGAGATTATAGAGGGCATGTAGGGCATCAAGTTTGCACAGGGAATCTGCTTCACTGCGAAGGATCCCCACTAGAAAGGTAACAGCCTTGCTCGAGCCAATGATAGACTTGGCTTGTTCAAGGCAAGAAAGATTTAGGTAGAGGGCCGTTGCTGAGCCATGGGATTTTGTGTTTGAGATCATATCCTCCAGCAATGGTATTATGCCAGCTGCCAATATCATTTCTTTGTTCCTGAAATTCACAAGCGAAAAAATGCTGCCAATAATTATTTATAGATAGATATCCCTATCATATAATTATGTTACGAGGAGAAATACAAGTAAAAAAAAAAAAAAAGTTTAGCAATAGAGGATATACAACTCATACTATAGATTCTCTAAAACAAATAATGGAGAACATACAGCTCTTGGTTAATCCAGGATTGGCACTACTCACTAATTTTCTGCTCCTACATTTTATAAAAGTATCTTGACAAAATTAAGAGAAATTGCTCTAGCTTGAAAAAAGAAAGACGCCATGTTCCTATTTTAGGAGTACAAATGTTGCTTTATACACCACCAAATAAGAAGTGTGTATTTATACATGCAATATTGCATCGACACAAAGGAACTCTTTAGTTTGTACTATGACTTAGTCACTTCCTAATCATAGTTATCCTAATGAAATAAAGATTCAGCTCGACTTGCAAAGAGTAAGTTGCCATGTTTTTTTTATTTGCATAGCATGAATTACTATGAACAAGCAATGTGAAAGAACAAGGTGAAAAACATAGAACTGAGCATTGGCAGCGGAAGTTAGAGGGAAGAAACCCAATCTTGAAAACACCAAATCCTTTTATTTGGAGCAGACAAAATAAAGAAGATAAATACAACAAACTCAGGCAACCATCTTCCTGAAGAAAAGGAACTCAATTGACTACATTCAAAGAATCCAAGAAATATTTAGCAAACCGTTATTACGTCATCAGAAACAGACCATTCTATTGTAACTATCTCATATAGTTTCCTTTTCAGATATGACATGAGGAAGTTTGATAGCAAATATGAAACTTTGTTGATATCATACAGAGATGAAAACAGGTAAATATAAGGTTAAGGCCTGCAAACCTGTCATTGTTGACAGCAAGATTAAACAAAGCCATAGCGGCAATTTCCTGGGCCATCATGTTCCTCAAGCGAACTGCCAACTCCAGAAACCCCATTAAAGCTTCAACAAAGCCATGAGACCCCAAAAAAATCCTGGCCTCCTCATCATCCTTCGATAGGTGCCTTACTTGTTCTGCAACTTCACACTTTTTCCCAAAGTCTTCCCCTTCATTCAAGGTAGTCAGAAAAATCTGATATCTATCAAAAACATCAAGCTCGGACACTTCTTCCAGAGGAGTTAAATACTCCGCTTCATTTACTTCGACCTCCTCGATGGTTCCACTCTCTTGTAAAGGAACAACCTTTATCTCCTTCAATTTGCAGGACCCAACACTTTTCACCGATCTTGAATTTGAGGACTCTGACTGAGACAAAGCAAGCCTCCAATAGTTCAGATCAAGGGATTCAGGGGGACCATCAGGAACAGGTACACCATTCTGTTCACACCAACTATTAATAAGACCTTTGACACAGTAATTAGGAGTCAAGCAAAGATGAAAGAGTTTTTGTTGAGTCTTTGGACAGGTGTCATGCCCATCACTAAACCATTTCTCAATGCAGATCCTTTCATACGTTTGACCAGATGCGATAACAACAGGGTCATGCATTAGTTGCAACGATATTGGACACCTCAATTCTTCTGGTGGGACTGGTATCTGCCCAGATTTCCTAAAGTTTGGCTTGAAATTAAAGGAACTAAGTTTTGTCAGTTGCCTGTCAAATGCATGACCATTCCCACCAGATCCTGCATCCTCAGAAGAACCCTCGACTGTTGGTGAACAAGGCGTTGAGCCCTGTGAATCATTATCATCTACAAGATCACTTCTAAATAACTTGGAGTATTTTCTCATAAGATGTAAGAGATAAGCCACAATTGACTCTTTACGCTTGTCTTCTTCCACACGAGCTCTTTCTATGAGTTTCTTGAGAGACCTTCTCTCTGTAAGAGCTGCTTTCGACGAGGTAACACCAAGTTTAGTAGCAGCTCGGTGAAAAGATTCAAGTTCATTACTGTCACTTGAGTCACTAAATTTTCTCCCTTGCTGAAGCAGTGCAATTATTTCATCACCAATTTGTTTCTCTAGAGAATCAAGTGAGAATTCGGTATTCTCAAGTTCGCTTACAATCTCCAGAATCTGAATAGAATTTTTTCGCAGGGTAAAGAATACTTCAAATAAGAAATTTATATTGAATCAAAAGCTTCAAAAAGTCACAAAGCATAACCACATAGGATAAATAGCTTTACAGTAATTGTAATTTGTAAAAGCATGGGGGAAATATTGCAGCAATCAAAAAAATTCACTGAAAGAGGAGAGAAGCTTGACTAGTGAAAAGCCACAACACACCAAGGATAAGCCACAAGGTGCAAGGTTCGATTCTCCCCTCCCTTGGAAAATTGAGAATAGAACCCCATAACTTATCGAGAAAAAAAAGTCACATAATATCCCAAAGATCTAACCCTCACTCTCAATTTTTAACTGAATCACTTGAAATGATTATCCATTGTTTAACGAAAATAAGATTCCTTACAAGTTACAACCGTGAGTTGAAACTGTCTCTGTTATAAAATTACCTGGCATCCAATGGCCTGTGGCACAATATCTTCCACGCGTCTGAGACTATCAATCAGAGCACACTTCGCTTTTTCAAATTTTAAAAGAACAGAATCCCCAGTTATTGCCTGCATAGAAAATATACATACATTATTGAACATCCTCCCAGAGTAAAATCAAATACAGAAGAAAACAAACACTATTGTTCCACTTAGCAGAACATCTATATCGGCGAAAATAACTCACAAATTCACAAGCCATGTCATGTCTAATAAAAACATTAACATTTAACAGTGAATATAAGTCATACCAAGTAAAGTTTACTACAATCTGAACAATGCTGAAGAATATTCTTGGTCTTCTCAAGGGCAATGTGCAAAGAACACAACGCTTGAATGCCGGATCTGCTCCTAGGCCGCGCAGCTTCTAAGGAGGGGAAAATTGACAAGATCTTGCAATGAATTGCAGAGAGTGACTTGCACATTTCTCCATGTAGCTGCATATGAAGAAGAACAACTGCTCAGTTATCTACTTCAGGCAATGGAACAGTTAAAAAATGAGAACTTTTTGGGAGTTCTGTATATCCCTATCAAACCCAGTATACAGTTCATATAAATTCAGAAACTAAAGCCAGTGAACATTCTTTTCAAATTCAACATGCTAAAACAAATTTCAACTTGTTATACATGTTCAATCTAGCAAAATGCTTCTAACAAGCAAAATATTTTGAAAAACGGACAAATACTTTCTCAACCAAGTTTCAAACTTCAAACATACAGCCAAGATAGGAAAATGGACAGTTCCTACATTTCAAATTTCCTCCAAAAAATTGAGCACATACCTTGGCATCACTAGCTGCAAAAAAGTTTTCTTCAACATCAGCAATATCCATAATACGTGATTATTGTGGACAAATAAAACGAAAATTTATATCGCCTGAAATGAAAAAGGAAGAATTAACCTGTTAGTAAAACAACCATCTTCATATTACTAAATAAAACACGTTCAAACAGAAAAAACAACTAATTACAAACTCCAAATTGTAACTAAGCTAAAAGAAACTTTTGTTTTATTAAAAAATAACAGAAAATAAAAATAAAAATAAAATGAATCCCATTTTCTTGGATACATGTCAAAAATCAAGTACGAACAAAAACAACTTAAAAATTATTCATATAAATCTGAATAAAACGGCTTAAAATGTTCAAATTCATGTCCCAAAAACCAAAATAAAATTTTGTTAATTAGGCACAACGGATTGAAAATAATAGAACACAAACATCAAAAAAAATTCAAAAAAAAAAACAGCGAGAAGGCGCCAAGAACTTGCAATAAACCTGAACAAGCACGCCAATAAGACTACGACGTTTCCTCGAACATCCAACGTGTTGTAACAACACAACCAAACAGAAAGATTGAAAGGGCAATCGCGATTTGAAAGAACAAACAAATTGATTAAGACGTTCACAGAGATCACCTTCACCTCTTTAATATTCCGAAAAGCAGAAACAGACCCAACACACTAAAATTATAGAAATCAGAAGAAATAAAAACCTATAAAAGCACCCAGTCTTGAAAACACGAAGTCATAAACAGAAAACACGCAAAAAAAACAACCCCAATTAAGTTTTTACAAAAAAAAACCAATATTCACAATGAAACCGCGAAAATCTAGGTTTTGGGAAACAAATAGAAAACAAAATCACGTACCGGAAAAACCGAAGGGAGGCTTCATACAATAGCATTTACAAAATTCCAGGTGAAAAAACAGAAAATTAGGGTTTACATGATCTGTTATACTATTCCATCTCCATTACAGTTGGGTTTCTTTCTATTCTTTCGGCCTCAAATCGGCCGTTTCGCCAGGAGGAGTTCTCTCGATAGAGAGAGAAAGAGAGGGAATGAGAGATGAATTTTAGTGGGCTTGATAGGTTAAGTAATCCGAGAATGCTCAAAATAGATATTTTTTTCCTTGTGTTTTAGGGGTAGTGGATTTTTTAGTGGGGGAAAATTAAAAAAATAATGACTGCAAGTTGGAGGTTGGATATAAAATATTAATTATCTATTGGATGGAATTAAAATAATTTTGAATAATTGGGGAGTTTTTATAATTTTTGCCGTTTATGTCTCCCCGATTCACCGGCCGACAGTTGCCGACCTCCTCGTTTGTCGGATAGCAGATCTGTCATAAATAATTCGAAATTACAATAATATCCTTTATATTTAAACTTTGCAACAACGGTAATTGATTGAAAAAACACTTTTTCATATAAATTAATTTGACTTTTAAATTAAAGTAGGATATTTAATTTTAAAATACATAACCAATCCTATAATTTTAAAGTAGGATATTTTTCGAATAAATTTTTATAATTAAAACCTCAAAATTATACTTTATTATTTTTTACTCTCCAATATATACACACACACTATGTGTTTGCCTTCCTAAATTTTTTAATTGCACCGCTGACATAAATTTATCAATGTTTATGTATCTTTGACATTATTAATTATAAGACTAATATGTTTAATATAAATATATATGATTGTATTTTAATTAAAATTGTGAGTTCAACGAGATATTTTTTGTCTTAAACAAAAATCGAATTGAACATAAAAATTACATGAGAATTATGGACCATCCAATATCACCCCAAAACATTGATCAATATCTCTTTTGATATAAATTTAATTTTTATTTGGGATAAAAACAATACCGTTAGACTTATCATTTTTGATAAAAATATAATTATAGTTCTTTAAAAAATGAAAAATTATAATATGTCAAAATGAATTTACAGGGAGCCGTTGAAAAAAGTTTTTGCAGCACAGACCCCGCCCCACATTAAAATCCGGGAAAGGAGGGGAAAAGTGAACTGGGGCATTTTCGTCAGCAAGAAAAATAATCTGGCAGTGACCTGGCAATTTACGTGGCAGAGAGATGTCTCCAATGAAGATCGAAGAGTACCGAATCCCCTGATTCTGTTTGAAGAAAAAAAGGTAGGAGTGGACCCACGAAGTGCATGTGGACTTGTTTTCCACCACCAATTTTAACGTCCCACTGAAAAATTATTTCACGCCGTCCAGATCCCTTTTTCACGGGGTTTCCCCCCAAAATCACCGGTGAAGACACTGCCAGCCTTATCAACCCTCCTAGATATTTTTTTGTCTTCTGTTTTTGTTTTTGACTAAATTTTTCCTTTTCTTTTATTTTTTTCCCTTAAATTTGACTATCTTAATTTTATTTTAAATAATAAGAACAATATTAATATAAAAAATGTGTGACGTGGACCACCAGATCTCATTTAAGATCCGTTAATTATTATAAAAAAAATTAAGAAGGCGTTGCATTAGTTAGAAACTTCAAATGACATTCTGATTTTTAAATAACAAATTATAAACTGTTGACCCATAAAAATTGGGAAGCCCAGGTCTATTCTACAGCAAATTTCGTTTTAAATCTATGAGATTTATTTTTTAAATTTTGATTATGATTTGATCAGAATTACGAATCTAACGATATTTTTTCGTTAAAAAAAATGAATATTTCAAATTTTCAATCATGGGTTCAAATATTTCATTTTTATTTTGAACAAAAAAATATCATTTTGACTCTTAATCTCAATCAAATGCAAAACAGATAAATCAGTCATCCTATGAATTATGGGTACTTCTCCATTATTTTTTCGTTGACATTATTATCATGTACATATAATCCACACTTTTAGATGTGTCATGTGAAAATGCACCTGGATCACTTAATAATTATTCACTTATACAGTTTCACTCGTAAAATGACATCAAATTCGATTCTTGAATTGGGGTGGGATCCAAGAACTCGTTTTACCCAGACACTGCCCTGAGTCAAGGGATAGAATGTAAAATGCAGATTATGTAGCCTAACAGTAAAGGAATGTGGATTTTCACGTTGCTCATTAAAGAGTTGCCCACCAACACTGAGCATCAAAGACGTGTCGCTGGCACGACTTGAACCCAAACACCAAAACACTGACAAATTATTACTCTCACTTACGAGTCACGCCCCCACATCAAATTCGATTCTAACATTCCCACTACTAAAATTAATTAAAATCCCCCTTCTCCTTCTTTTTGTGGTTTTTATAATATTATAAAAATAAAAAAATAAAAACTTTTTGTGATTTATAAAATATGACACGTTGAGAGAGGTCCCACTAGACCAATGTGTCGATAGTGTTTGTTGCTTTTCTCTGTTTTTTTCCCTTTTCTTGTTGACTATAATATTAATCATTGAATATAATGAGTGCAACTCGCCTACCACCAGTCCACCTCGTCGATGCTTTTCTTTTTCTTTGTTCAAGACCAATCTTGCAAAGTTGTTATCAATTCAAATCCATCTTGTGGATTTTCATTAAGGTGTTCTTATATAACTTATAAGAGTATTAGAAATAGGAATGCTATATTTCAGTCCCGATTCTAACATCTTGTGTTGCCTACCTTAGTTACTCGTGATAGACAGGATCTCTTCAAGTTTTATGACATCAAAAATCCGCTCGATTTAGATGACACATCAGGATATGGTCGAGCTAGATTTTCTTGATTGATATTGCTCTTTTCAACTTGGGTTTCCTACATAGATAAACAAACATGAGCTACGATCCCGCCATATATTATTCTCTAACATTGTTGCTTTGATGTTCAAGTCAAATATGAACGTATAAGTCTCTAATTACGTATCTCGATGCTTTAAAAGTTATGTATTAGGCTGTCGAATGTATGTTTAGTTTACCTAGTGGAGGTCCCTTTTATAGTGGTGGAGTTTTGTTCTTCTATGTCCGAGGACCTAGCCACAACCTTGATCGAGCATAGTGGTTGGTAGCTCGGTTTTAATTGAGCTATGTGTATTGATCAAGATGACCTCTAAGGTTTCCTGTGACACGTGTCATTGTCTAATTGGAAGCAATTTTTGGTATCTTCCAAGTTCATTAAAGAAAGAGTTTGATGGAAATTGAAAGGATGGAAGGAAAAATGTTTATCTTGGACGGGAAGAGTTGTCTTAATCAAATTTATAGTACAGGCTATTCCGAAATACGCTATGAGCATTTTCCGATTTCCAAAAATACTTTGTCATGACATTAATAGATTATTTAGAGATTTCTTGTATAGTGGATATTCGAAGATGCATTTGAGTATGTTGGAATCGCTTATGTGATTCGATGGCTAAAGGTGGTTTGAGGCTACGGGACATATTCCATTTCAACTCGGCACTTCTTGCAAAACAAGGGTGGCTGTTAATCAATGAAGAGAGTTCCTCATGCAGCCATGTTCTGAAAGCTAGATGCTTCTCAAACGGTTCCTTTTTATTGGCCACCAATGGTTCGAATCCATCTTATGTTTGGGCTAGTCGCCTATCAGCTAGAGATTTACTTGTGAGAGGGACTCGTTGGAGAATTGGAAATGTTGAATCCATCTTAAAGTCTGGAAGTGTGGGAGGATCTTTGGATCCCAAATCCTCATATGGGTGTCCCTCTCCCTAATAGCCCAAGCTGGAATGTGGATTTAAAGGCTTTCAGATTTGATTTCTTCCTATTTCCAAATCTTAGAATATCCCATTACGCTTTGTGAATTTTGATCAAGCTATGATGGCCTCGATTCTTGCCATTCCTATCTCTCCTCTAGAGACCTTCTTATACGGCAGCCCTGTACTGATGGCTCCTTCACGATCAACTAATCTCTTAATATATGAGTCATATTGCAAGTGAGCATGCGATTAAGCGGTAATCACTATGCATGTAAGAATCGATTTTTCCAATAGGGAGTGAGTTCAAATCCCCCCATCTTCAATTCCTCTGAATCAAAAAAAGTATATATGAGCCATAATTTAACATGTTACTTGTCCTTGCTGCAACTTTCATGAAGAAATTAATTTTCATCTCTTTTGAAAATGTTTGAAGTCTGAAGCAATATGAAGACCGAAGCTCAATCATATCATCTCTCAACCAGGATTCGGCCCTAACCCTGCTTTATGGTTTGATCATCTTTTCATGCTCCTCTCCAAAGATAGTATTGAAGGCATCTTTAGGGTGTTTTACTTTGTTTGACAAGCAAGGAACCGTGTAGTTCATAATGAACCAATGTGGTCAATATCATATGTGATCTGTAAAGCCAGATATGTTGAAGGCTATCTCTCCTTCCAGACCTTCTTCTATAGTTCATGGATTTAAATTAAGCCGATGAGTTTAGACTGGTGATTATAAAATCCATGAGAAGCATGTGTTTGATTTTCCTTAAAGGTCCCCACTATTGTCCATGAATTGCTTATCTTTAGTGGGTCGGGAAAAACCAAATTAAAGTTGGAGAACATCTATTGGAGAGAGGGTAGGCTGGTAACTTCTATATATATATATGCACTAGGTATTTTGTCAGTGGCGGACCTAGGATTTCTATTCACCCCGGGCTAGGCTTAAAAGTGGTGGGGTTCGGGGCAGCGCCCCGAAAAAAAATAGGGGTTCAGGGCAACGCTCCGAATTTTTTTTTCAAGACAATGTGAGTGAGTGAACCTATTAGATTGTTATATGAGTGAACATTAGTTTATTAGGACATATCAAATTAAACAAAATAATTCATATGCAAATATACAATCAATTTACACACATAATATATGTTTAGAAATAAGTTACCTAAAAATAGTCAATTGAGGCTGCAGAACAGCAACAAACAACAGCAGAACAGAAAGAATTGTGGAAACTGAAAATTGGTCCAATTGGAGCTACCGGGCTGCTGGCTGCAGAAATTAACAAATAACAAATTAAACAATTAATTAACAAATAACAATTAAACAAGAAATTACAAGATCTACATATTCAAAGTCCTCAAAAGGGTTCATCCTAACAATTAACAATTAACAAATAACAAATTAATAAAAATTAAACAAGAAATTAACAAGCTACAAATACAAGCCCTACCTGAAGGAGAAGGAGTGACGGCTGACGCTGAGATTTGATCTGCAGCCTGCAAGGGCGGGCGGAGAGAGAGGTGGAGGCTGCCGATTGCGGATGGGCAGATCAGAGAGAGATTCGACTGGGTCTGGGAGGGAAAGTAGCGGCTGGGCAGGCGTCAGGCGACCAGGCGTGACTCGCGTAGTCGCGTCGGTGAGATTGTGAGAGGCAGAGAGGGTGACTGGGTGAGGACTGAGGGGGAAGTTATGGTTGGGCTGATGGAGTGATGGGTGATGGGCTGGCAGCTGATGGGCTGGTAGCAAGCGGGCTGATTGATGAATATAGACTGGGCTGATACACTGGGCTGAGTTATATCTGTATATGTACTAAAAAAATTCAAAAATTTACCCCAGGCTACAGCCCACCCCAGCCCAGCCCAAGTTCCGCCCCTGTATTTTGTTTCCTAAGACTTGAGACGTCAGTTGACCTCATGTCTCGAATATTCTCAAAAGTTTTTGATTTTGATTCCACAGATGATTCTTGTCGAAGGAAACCACGCTCTAATCAGAGTATGTTGATAGAGTATAAGCTCTCGTAAAACGTAAAAATTGAGAGTGTCTGAGAGTATGGGGACAGAGTATAACAAACGGAGGTTGAGGTTTTGAAAATACTCTGTCATCTCTTCAGGTCACTAATTAGAATATTCGGGATCAAATATGAGAGATCTCGAATGTATGAATCCAAAACTATTTATTTTATGTAAATCATATCAGTTAGCAACAACAAAAAAATAATTAAAGTTGTTTTTCTTACTTGTTATGTCTATGAGGTCCTGTATATACTTTCGCGTGATTATATTTTCAACATTAACGACATTGGTGAGTACCCAATTTTCAACGTTCAAATTATTGATGTTTATTTATTCTGTCTTTTGTAAAATCTTTGTTTTTTGCGTTTTTTTGTTTTTTTTTTTGTTTTATTGATTCAAATAAATAATAATGCAAGCTAATTTCAAGTTTTTAATTAAAAATGTCATGTGGGTCACACGTGGCATAAAACCAATGATTGGTTCTATTTGAATGGGTATCATTTTCTATTTATATCACAAAAGTCTCGAATTATTTATTTGTTTGTTTATTTTATCTTCCCAATAAATATCCAAAATTTTCAAATTGTGGACGGTTCATGCAATTTTGTCCTCGCTAGGCCGACAATCACGTGTACTTTCCAAGTATCAGGGAAAAAATTAAGGTTGTATAAAAATATAAACTCATAAACTATGCCATTAATTTGATAGCTAATTAAATTTGTTACATAAATATTGAAGTCACAAAAAAAAGGACTTACCATGCATGCAAGTATCGGCTCTTAATCTCAAGTCATGTATATGCTATTCTATCGGTTGAACGCCTAAAAAAATTCCAAAAACACCACTCTGGGCACGTTTGATGGATAATTTGACAAGTAACATATGTGTTGGTTCAAATATTGACATATATATCGATTCAAATGTTATTGGTTGTTTTTACCGGTGATAATTTACGTATAGAGTTATTAAATATCTTATCTGTAAAAAAAACGTTCATGTTATGAGATGAGTAAGATTGACATATTTTTACATTCACCTTATCAGCTCTCGATCTATTTAACATCAATGAACAAAATGGTCTTGGAAAATACATAAAATGTTCCTGAAATCTCCAGTTACTGTTCCTTTATATTAGTTTAGGGTTAAAAATAAAAACCACAAAAGAACCAATGGTTTGGTTGTAAATGGAAGGTGCATATTCATCCCAACACAAAAAAAAATCCCAATTGTCTGAAAGCTGTTAATCCAACTGGTATATTCAACTGGTTAGCTTGGAGGTGTTCTTTGGTAATTTGCTAGAGCTAAAGAGAGGGTATTATATATGGTCCGAAAAATTGAAATTGTCTTGAAATGCTCATTTTGGTGACCATTTGGATTTTGAAAATGGCATTTGGAATGCTACTAAAAAATATTAGCAAACACAGCCTTTTAAAATTGTAAAGATTCTCTAAATTAAATGATGACTGCAATGTTCTTCTACAATTAGAAGGTTAATTTAGCTCTTATGAATATATTATATTAATCAAAATTATATCAATTCCGAATGAATTATTAGTAAATACATAAGTAATGAATGTGGTTGACCTCTTTAACTAATTTAATTTTAATTATTTTTGTTACATAGGAAAGTGGGCATATATATCGCATTTAATGCATAAATAGATATTTTGTTGGTTGCTTTGATTGCTTCCACTTCTTTACTAGTATATGCAATGCTATATTTTTATTAAAGAAGGGACGCTGTTTGAGAATATGTATTTTTATTGATGTGATTATATAGTAAAATGTGTTTTGTTGACGTGACTTAATTTTCGTATAATACATGTGGGATCAATTTTGATTTTATATAGTTTTGTTGATATGTTAGTCTCCTTAATATGTGGAAGAAATAATGCATAAGAATTTATATTTTATTGATGTGATTGTATTAGAATACTTGTTTTGCTGATATGAATGAGTTTGTGACTTAAATTTTTTTATATAGTAAAAATAAATTATCTAATTTTGCTTTTATTGAAGAACGGATAAATCTACCATTGCATGTGTTAACTTTTGTAGCTTTTATGGATTTTAGCTTTCATGCCCCGAGTTTTTCTCTTTAATGGATTTTATAATTTAAGAATATATAAAATTTTAAATTAATTAAAAATACAATTTATAATGTTCCTAAAATCGAGGTGTTTAAGGCATATACTTGACCTAGTGATACCTTAAGTTCGAGTCCCCTACCCTACTTATTTGACAAAAAATTAATATTATTATATTTCAAAAAATTTATAAATTATAAATTATCAAATTTCATCATAATTTTATGATAATTTTAATAGTATCATAGCATCTTTGCCTCATCCACAACAATTGAACGAATAATGCGAGCATCTCAAAAATACAAAATGAGAGTAAATTTTCACGATGAAAATTAAAAAAAAAAATCATTTCACGTTAAAGGTAAAATTAGGATAACGTGAAGTCAAAAACTTTCAAAGTAAATTTGTAAATAAAAAATAAAAAATCGAAATAATAATTATTTTCTAGCTAATACAAAATAATATTGGCAAAGTTGTAAATCAGATAAAACAACAGGACGTTGTAGGAATTCCGAAAATATTTCGAAAGTTTGGTTGGACCAGAAGACCTGGAAGTTGAGTGGTGGGGGTGGTGGGACCGTGACCCTACCCACATGAAGACATGAATCACGTGACCGAAAGCTGAATCTGGGTGTCTCGGTTGGAGGGTGCACAAGAAACAAATGTGTCATGTCTTTGAAGAACGAAGAGAGATAAGTCAAAATTAGTTCCATTAATTTAGGCAATCCAAACGCGACATTAACACTACTTTTTGACCCAATTTTTTTTTGAAACTAATGACATTGTTTTTGTTGTCATATGATTTGAATAATTGAAAACGACTTCAATTATTTATCATCTTTTAATTATATATATATATATGTGGAATATAAAATTAGATGTTATTTCAATATTAGTATTTATTAATTTAGTATATTAATCTATAATTAAATATTAATTATAGTTATTTCAGTTATTAACTAATTATTCATGTAATCATGAACTCTACAATTTCACAATTAATCAATAATTGTACAATGTGCTTCTAACGAGGGACGTATAAAGAGGCTAAAAAGTAAAAACATAGATTGATTGTTACTTATTATTAATTCATCATTGAACTAATTTTATTAAACTAATTATAGTTTAATTGTAATGACTAAAACTTTGTTTCTATCTCATTTTAAGAATATAAACTAGTATATATTTATTGGATTGGTGTTAACAAATGGCATAAAAATATATAAAAGTACATACTCTTAAAATAAAATTATCAACAGACATTCATTGTGGTGTTCCGTCCCATAATCTCAAATTTTAGGCAACAAAAAATGAGGGTGTATGGTGATGACGTCAAAAAAGGGATCGTCTTAGATGACATATCAGGAGGTTGGACTAGCTGGTAGGATATGGACGAACTTCCTACACAGTAAGAAAACATGAGCTAAGGGGCGCGCTAGAGGTTGTCCTCTGGCATTAGCGCTCTGACGCTCAAGTTAGTTCGTATGCAAGAGAAGGGAGAGCTTGATAGTCTAGAGTTCTCTAGGAGCTTTAGTGTAGATTGTGATTAGAGAGACTTACCTGACTTTGAGAGTTTTATATGGAAGGTGAAGAGTCTGAACTTGAATAAGATTATAACTCTTTTTTTCTTTTATCCACGTCATTGATCTCTGGACGGATGGAGTTTGAACCTTATAGAACTCTACTTCTATTAGGAGTAGGATTCCTATTCAAGGTTAATTCCTAATGGATTTATGAGATCTTACTGCACCGATGACCTCCTTGGTAGATTGAGGAGGGATGCCTATCTATGCTAGTAGGGTGGACCTAAGGAACGCTTTATCGAGATGTGTTGTACCTAGGTGATCTCCTCGGTTGGCAATGGATTCCTTCCTATATCTTTGGTCAGCGATGGATCCCTTCTTAGAGTGACACGTGTCAAGTCTTGATTGGTAGAGTAATTTTGGTATCATCATATGGGATAAGAGAGTGATAACTGTTTACAATAAGAGTCCTGACTCATGATGTGATTTGACTTATATCACCTTAATATGCTTAATCACTATTCCTTGGAAACTTAATAATACGTGTCTTATTAATTAATTAATTACCATATGGTAGTTGATTGATTTATTTATGATTCCTTTTGTGTCATTTGATGTTTTTAATATGGAAATATATGTTTAACACATATGTTAATCAAAGCGATCCCATTTTATTATTTGATATTGCGATTTGCGGGCATAAAAATTTTAATTTTTAAGTGTATTATTTTTCAATTTTGCTAAAAATCTCAACTAATGAGTGTCCAATAAAACTCAAATTTGATGTGTGAAGCAATCAATAGTTGCTTTAAATGTTGGAAGTCCACTGCAATCCACCCAATACATGACACATTAATATTGGGTGACTTGGGCACACCAAAACTTGAGCCCTATATAATTTCTGATTTTATTTTTTAAGTATAGTTTTCTAAATCTGGGTTGGGTTGGGCTACAACCTAATGTAGCACAACCCTAATTCGCTAGTGGAATATGCATAAGCTTATGTTCTTGTACCTTTGAACGGTTTCAGTTTTGAAAATTTAAATGATTATAGAACAATTTTGGTAGAGTATCTTAAATGAAGATGATTTTGATATTCCGTAATTAGAAGGATATCCAATTTGTTATCATCCACAATTTTATTATATTTGCAAATTCATCTTCTATTTCATAATTTCCCAACAAAATATTTAGTAGATAAATATCACTATTGAGAAGTAGTGGAATATCCATACAAAGGACTTTATGCCAAACAAGCAAACAAGTAATGGTCTTTATATTTATTTATAACCTCTCAGGATATCCATCATCCTGATAATATATCCTTCACGGATTACAAGTTAGTGCTGCTGTTATTCTAGATCAACAATAATTCAAGAATAGAGTAGCATGTTTTGTAGTTTGTTGTTAGTTTAGCTTGTTAAACAAATTTTCTATTTAAGGAAGTTTGTTATTGGTATGTTAGTTTATTCTATTATAAATAGCAGCAGCCATATAAGAGAATTACAATTAATTGAAACAAAGAGTGTTTCTTCACAATTACAGATTGATCTCTGAGTTTCATCAACTTTCTTTTCTTTTCTTTCACTTTCTATCATTTTCTCAGTACAATTAGAGAAAGATTTGATATGATATTGGACGAAAAGAACCTCTAATTTGTCAATCTCACATCTTCAACGTGACTCATTCATAGCTTGTTGTGATTTCTATACTACAAATGTTGGCACTGCAGCTTATGAATCTGGATCTAGAACGATCTTTGTGCTGCCATCAGAGGATCCTACCAGTCCATATCATCTCCAACATGAAAACCATCCAAATCAAGTACTCTCATCTTAAGCACTCATCTCTAAGAATTATGCTTCTTGGAGAAGGTCAGTTACTTGATCACTAAAAGCCAAAAGAAAATTATGTTTTTTAATGGAATTATCTCACAACCTTCATTCACGGATCCATCTTATGAGTTTAGGTTAGCTACTTATAGCATAATATAGTCTTGGTTCATTAATTCTATTTCAATTGAGATTGCATGAAGTGTTGAATATCACAATTTTGGAAGAAAATTATGACTGGATATTGAGGAAATATTTTATCGAGAAAATAGGGCTAGAATTTCACAACTTCAATAACAAATTGCTACCCTAACTCAGGGATCCAATTCTATTAATGCTTGTTTCACACAGTTGAAGACTTTATGGGACGAATTGATGGAATTTCGACCAATACCAAGCTGCAAATGTGCACCAACATGTACCTGCGATGTTCTATGTCCGATATCTCAATATCAGAATGAATACTATATAGTCAAATTCTTAAATGGTCTAAATGAATGTTATGCATCTTAAGGACCATATTCTGTTAATGAATGTGTACCTTTTGTTAATAAAGTGTTTTCAATTGTTAGTCAAGTTAAAATTCATAAGGATTTTTTTCATCACATTGACATAGGACTTGAATATGCTGTCATGTATTATAGTGTAGTACCTCAATCAAACAAATCATCTACTGATTCCAAAAAGCCTATTTGCTCTCATTGTGGAAAGTCAGGCTATACTCATAACAAGTGTTATAGGCTACACGATTTTCCTTCCAATTTCAAGTTCACCAAAGGAAAATGTCAAATATGCTAACAGTGTACAAGCGATGGATACATCTACTGAACCAGATTGTGGCTCAACTAAGTCTAGTTTTCCTTTCACTCAGGAACAATATCAACATGTAATTGCAATGGTTGCAACATCTACTGACATATTTCAATCTCAGGTAGCTTCTTGTCATCAAGTAAATCATGTCATTATTACTCCTACCATGGTAGGTATATATGAACCCTTTTACATTTCACTCTTATTCAAGGCTACTCATCTAAATAAGAAATCTTCTACTACAGATCATATGATCTGTGATATATTGTTATTCAATTCAATTCATAGCACTACCATAATTTTTGTATAGCTTCCCAACAATGACATAGTTCCAGTTACTTATATTGGAACAATACAAATTACTCTTCATATTGCGTTATATAATTTTTTTTGTCTCATCCTTCTCTTTCAATTTTATCTCTGCGAGCAAGCTCACTAATTCATCTTCTTATTCATTGTTTTTCTTCAATGATGAGTATTATATCTAGGTCTACCAACATGGATGTTGATTGGATGGGGTAAAGAACAAGGAGGTCTCTTTTACCTCATGGATGGTTCACTGGACCACTATATTCCAACAAACCTATCTTCAATCGCTGCTACTCAAACATCTTCTTCATCTTACGATAAAATATTTTTGATCTTTGGCATTATAGGCTAGGCCATTTATCATTTGCTAGATCACAATTGTTGAATGCTTCAGATTCTCATGTCGAAGTTAATAAAGAATTTCTTTGCACTTTGTCCATTAGCCAAACATAAAAGATTATCTTTCTCTAACAGTACTACTATATCATCAACTCCATTTTCACTCATTCATTGTGATATATGGGGACCATACTCAGTTCCCTCATATCGAGGTCATTATTACTTATTTTGCATTTTTGATAACTTCTCCAAATGTACATGAACTTATTTGTTAAAACACAAATCAAAACCTAAACTCATCATAAAACATTCTTTCATTTGATTTCCACCCACTTTCATACCAAAACTCAGACTATTAGAATTGATAATTGACCTGAATTCTCTTCACCTAGTTTTTGTGTTGATCATGGTGTAATTCATCAAAAAACCCGTGTTGAGACTCCTCAACAAAATAATATTGTTGAACGTAAGTTTCAACATTTTTTTAATGCTCCAAGTTCTCTCAAGTTTCAATATGCTTTACCATTTCAATTTTGAGGTGATTGCATTATGACAGCAACCCATCTCATAAATAGGTCTCATACGCCTTTGTTGAACAACCAAACAACATTCGAAAAGTTATTTTCTAAGACTCCTTATTCTTATCTTAGAATATTTAGTTGCCTATGTTATGCTTCAACTTTAACCATAAATATAGCTAAATTTGATTATAGAGCTTCACCATGTGTATTTCTTGGATATCCTGTTGGTGTAAAAGGGTACAAATTATATAATTTGTTCATTGAATCTATTTTTTTATACAAAGATGTTATTTTTCATGACAATGTCTTTCATTTTTCGAACTCTGGAATTCTATCAATTCATCATCATAAATAGTCCCATCAGTCGCTTCTTATTTATGTCTACATATTTGTCATTTAGCACCTAATGTTGTTTCATCATTTCTAGAACCTCAATTACTTAAACCTACATCCAGTGATAATTCTAAAACATCTTATGTTACCACTTCAACTCCACCTCCCCCATCAAAGCCTATTATAAAATCTTTTAGACTTATTCAACTCCACCTCCCCCATACCTTAAGGATTTTTAAACATCCTTACTCTCTCAAACTACTAAATCTCCAACAATTCCATATCCTTTGTCTAATTTTCTATCATATCATAAACTTTATGCACCACGCAAATCTTCTGCAATGCAAGTCATTTCACAATTAGAGTCTCGCTTTTATTCTAAAGTATCCAAACATGCAGATTGGGGTGAAGCAATTATAGTTGAACTTCATGCTTTTGCTTTGAATAATACTTGGACGGTAACCAATCTGCCATCGGGAAAACATCCCATAAGATGTAAATGGGTGTACATAATTAAATATATTTCTAATGATTCCATTGAGAGGTTCAATGTTAGACTGATAGCTAAGGGCAACACTCAAGAGTTTGGAATTGACTATATGTTAATACATTCTCACCAATGCCCCACCATCAGACTTGTTCTAGCTCTTGCATCCATTTATAGTTGGAATCTTCATCAACTAGATATCAATAATGCATTTTTGCATGAAGACTTATTAGAAGAAGTCTATTTGAGTTTAGTTTCACCAATGTGTCGAGCAACAAACACAGATGTGTTACTTTAAGATTCTTCTCAATATAGATGACTTGTTGGAAGATTGTTGTATTTGACTACAACAAGACTTGATATTTCATTTTTTGTCTTGCTTTTAATAAATATCTTACACAGTCTACTGAAACACATATGCAAGCGGCATATATAGTTCTTAGGTATATTAATGTTCACCTGTGAAAGGCTTATTCTTTCCATCTAATAGTTTTGTGTAGCTCAAGACTTTTTTAGATTCAGATTGGACTGGGTCTATTGACACCAGAAGATCAATTACTGGACACTGTACTTTAATTGCTAATTCTTTGATTTCATGAAAATCAAAGAATTAACTACTGTCTCCAGGTCTTTTGCGGAGACAGAATATCGTGCACTTGCTGCTGCAAGTTTGCAACATGTGAAATAGTTTGGCTTCTATATTTGCCAAGGCTCTGATCGGCGGAGGGGTTGGGTTGTGAGGTGTTCATAAAAATGAACTCTTGTTTGGTATGAGAGGGGTTTAGAGCCTTTTATGTGAGTGAACACCTCTCAACCTCTCATTTTGAAGGGTTGAGAAAAGGGGTGTTGAGAGGGGTTGTGAGAGGTTCGTGAACCCCTATGAACACCTTGAGGTGTTCGCGCCAAGCAAGGGTTCAGAGGGGTTCACGCTTCCTAACACCTACCCTAAGCAGAGCCTACAAGATTTGGGTATATCACATTCCAAGCTAGCCTTTTGTTGTTAAGTGACACTAGTAAGGCTGCTTTATACATAGCTGATAATCCTGTGTTTCATGAGAGGACGAAACACATCGAGATTGATTGCCATGTGGTTCGAGATAAAAATCATAGGAGGATTGATCAAAACATTGCATGTTACCTTAGAAACTCATATTGCAAATGTGCTTACAAAACCTTTATGATCTCACGCATTTAATTTCTCATTGGCAAGATGAATATGTTGAGTACATATATATTCATCTTCAGAGGGAGTTTCACGAATTACAAATCAGTTCTTGTTGTTATTCCAGATCAAGAATAACTCAAGAATATAGTAGTATGCTTTGGGGTTTTACTAGCGTTTAGTTTGGCCAAAAGACTGGACGTCGTACAGTCCATTCCACTGGACGACACGTGAATGTTGAATTGGTCAATATCTATAAATAATTTTCAATTTTTTTTAAAATTTTATTATGAGAATGATATGATAAAAATAGGTATGAAGTTTTAACTTATTACTAACAAAAAACTTGTGATGAAAATATATATATTTTTATTTTTTCCATTGTTTTGTTGATGGATTATTTACAAAATTTTTATTTTGCTGACGGATTACCGTGATTTTTCTTTTTTTGCTGACAGACTACAAGAGAAATTTTTTTATTTTTTTGACTAATACGAAATTTAATTTCTGCCCGACGGATTATCGACGAAAAAATCCATCGGTAATTATCAACGAAATTTTTTTCCATCGATGTTTAAATTACCTATGAAGGTTTTAACGATGAAAATTTTCATTCGGTAATCAATATTATCGATAAATTTTTAGGATTAGCGATAAAAAATCTGTCTATAATTCGTGAAGTTCTTGTAATGATATTAACACGTCAAATTATTAGTTGGAGCAAGATATACATTTATACAATTTTTTTGTTGTCGTGGAGAGTAGAATATTTAATCTAATGGTAGATAGGGGACGGTGCAACATATCTTGAATAAGTATATGTCTTGAAAATATTAATTAGGGATAAGTTGGGTATTTAATGTGTAATGATATGCGTATTGTAATTTTATTTTATTTTAAATATTATTTTTTTCAATGATGTAAATTATACCATTTAATCTAATGGTAAGAAGATATACTATTTTTATACAGTTATTTGATTAGACTCTTTAGTAGTTCAATCCATATGCTTTCTAGTTTGTTAGTTTGGCTTGTAATACAAACTTTCTATTTATAGAAGTATTTTACTGGTATGTTAATTTTTTATGCTATAATTAGCAGCCATGCAACCGAATTACAATTAATTGAAACAAAGAGGATTTCCTCTCAATTCTAGATTGTTCTATTAGGTTTCTTTAACTTTCTTTCCCTTTCTGTCATTTTCTCGGTACAATCAGAACAAGATTTGATAATATCCACTACATCATGAATCCGATGAGGATCCCAGTATTCTTATTCTACCGAACGCAAACTTAAGAGCCGATCCACTTTTTTGAATGGAGTTATTATATATATATATATACATGTATATATATATATATATCATTCTCATCATCATAGTACTTTGACCACAGCATAACACCTCCGTACTTGGCTGAACCCTTGTATTGCCTGCTGGTAACACTTGAGAAGCAAGCACCTTCGCCGGAATATATCAACTTCCGGTCAAGGGTTGATTTCAGGGGTTTGGCCATTGCCCAAATTGTAGAGAAAGGCTATGTGGACATAACCGTACTAGTTAGTGGCACATGCTTCGGTTAAAGTTCCTTCGGAGCCGTTCTGGCCTAAAAGGAAAGGCTACTGTATGTAGGATTTGAAAACTCAAAACGACACCAAGTCCATCCGTTTTGTGTAGATATACGTGATGAGGTCAACGTCAAGGTGGCTCGCTCGACTCGAAAAGCTCACTTCTATTGAAAGTGCTGTTTTGGGTTATCGAACATTCTCTTTCGGTCTCAATCCCAGGTAGTTTCTGTATCTCTGTCCCTTCAATTATCATCGAACCATTTCAATTTTCTGATCGTGTTCTATATATCTGATTCGATTACTTTTAACTGTTTTGATTGATGTAGTGCACTCCTTTTGTTGCTTTAATTTGTAATTTACTTTCTTAAAATTTGTGATGATCATACTGAATTGAAAAAAGAAGATGAAGTTGACTCCGAGAGAAGTGGAGAAGCTAGGTCTCCACAACGCTGGTTACCTTGCACAGAAGCGCCTCGCTCGTGGACTTCGCCTTAATTACATTGAAGCTGTTGCGCTTATCGCCACTCAGGTTTTTTTGTTTGTGTGTGTGTGTGTTTCATAGACACACAAATATATATAAAACTGAAAGTTGTTTTTGTGAAATGAGTGAAATGAGGTTGTGTTTGATGTTTACTCTTTTGCATTTCCGTTTTTTTGTTGCTTACAGATTTTGGAGTTTGTTCGTGATGGTAATAAGAGTGTGGCAGAATTGATGTGCATTGGGAATCAACTTCTTGGAAGGTATTGCCTCAAAGAGAATATCAATGTTTCTTAGTTTTTTAACTGTAATTCGCTTCTCTCTACGGGTCAGTTGCTGGTTGAAAGATGTGCTGGTTTGTCATCCTCTTTTTCAACATTTCTCGGATCTGAAGCAAACTTCTTCATACTGTATATTTATAAGGATCCTTGAGCTTTTCAGTATTTCTATCGACCGTGGTGTAATACATGTTTGTTGGTTTGTTTGAAGCTTTACAAGACTTGGTTTAGTAGATACATAATGTTATGTGGAATAATTCTATTCTACTGACATTGCAACTTACGTCTTAGACTAATTTAAGTCCCTGTGTTTGATAGTGAATTTAAGATGGTAAGCTCATATGGTTTAATGTGGGACTTATCCTTTGCAGGAGACAAGTTCTTCCTGCAGTTCCTTACCTTTTAGATACTGTACAGGTAGAAAACAGTATTCTTTACAATCATATTCATAATCTTTTGTTTACTCATTGGCATTGATTTTTTTTTTTTTGTACTCATAATGGTAATTGAGGCCGAGCCCAATTCTATAATAATTTCTGGCAATCCAGTCAGTGAAATATTTACTAGAGATGTTAGATTATCTTTGCATTTATTATGCACTCAAGGAGATAAGCTGCAAGGGGGAAGATGTGGTTGATGGTAACGTTGCTTAATCACTAGAGATAAGCTCTTGTCAAATTTCTAATTCCAACACCTCTTTCCCTGTGCAAAACATTTGCATACATTATCTTGCTAACTAATATTCATATAATCAACCCATCTACTCTTACTCTGTCAGTTGGGGTTTTTGATTAAGAACATTTTCACCTTAATAATTTTAATATCCCCTTTAAAGGAGTAGGGGTTTTTTTTTTTGGTTATTCATACAATCAACTAATTGTTGTTGTATAAAGTCTTAAATAGGCTGCATAACACTGTTGTCAAAAAAAAAAAAAAAAAAATCCTAATTCCGAAGCTTATTTTTCCTCTGTAAAATATGTGCATCCATTATCTTATTAATTAAACAGTAATGCAGGTTGAAGGAACATTTCCTGATGGGACAAAGTTGGTCACCATTCATGATGCAATTGCTAGTGAAAATGGAAATCTAGAGCTTGCTTTTCATGGTTCTTTCCTTCCAGGTAAGTGCATAAGTTTACTCATTTGATGTAATGTTTATAAATACTTTCTTAACTTGACATGTGGCCTTTTTGTCACTGTAGCATTTCAGCTTCTGGATTTGTTGTTCTGTTTCCTTGTTTTTAACTTTTTTGAGGTTGAGAAAGCTCTAGTTATGCATACTTTAGATAGTAACTTATCTGTATCAGAAAAGGTTCCATAACTCTTTTATTATCAAAATTATTTTATCTGATAGGCATTTGTATTTTCCGAGCTGTTCATAATTATTGTGAATGCATGTTCTCTCCTCTTTATTTTTTTCCATGGGCTTCTTTCTTTCAGTCTTCTAAAAATTCAGTATCAGGTATATTTTTTGTTTCATAACTGTAAGGTGTGAGTGTTTTTGATAGTACTGCTGAAAATTTGCACATAGATCATCTAGAAAATATTAGAATGTGGAGGTATCCTCGATACCTTCGAGGTAGGGCGACTCAATTGCTTCAAAAGTTAATGGCGCTTAGTATCATTGGTGTGGAAAAATACAACTGAAAAATTTATGCTCCATTTTTCTTCCTGTCTTTAGCTTGATATTTTGTTTCTCCTTTCTACATTTGATACTCCAAAGAAATGTTGTTGGTTTATGTCCATTGCTTTGCAAACTAATAGTAAAAAATCTAAGTAGCTCTATAGTACTTAGTTGTACGGCATTTAGTTTTGAGCTTAAAGGCAGAACTCAATGCTGCAGTTCCTTCGTTAGAATTGTTTCCTGGAGTGGAAGATATTGAAATTCCTGGTCGGATAATTTTTCAAAGTGGGGAGATTGTGCTTAATTCTGGGAGGAAAGCGGTAATTCTCAAAGTCAGTAACCATGGAGACAGGCCAGTTCAGGTGTTTGCATCTTTAACTTATCAGTATTTTTTTTAATGCTTTCTCCATTATGTTCTATTTCCTTACATAGTTTTAATTGGTTAGTATCTCGATTACGCAATTTGTTTGCACATGTGTATACCCCCTGCCCCTAACAAAAAAAAAGCTAAAAAAATTCCCAAGCATTGTTATCATTCTTGTCTACCTCTGAATAAGAGACTTGAGTATTTTTTCCTTTTTCTAAAGAAAGCGGCCCTGTGATTTTCTTATTACCCGCAGGGAAAGAAGTAACTGACTAAAGAAGGATTCTCAGAGCCATTAAGGATTTTAATACTTATCTTGTATAGTTTACCAGTTTACCTTATACGTGAAGAGTATGCACCTTTACTCCAAAAATTCAGCCAATGGACAGTGGGAATTTCATGAATTTACCCCTCCTGTTTCGTTCTTAATATCATGCTGTCATGGGATTACAGTATTACACACACGCAAATGCGTACACACAGATATGCTCATATGTGTAACCAAACGTAAGTGTGATTTAGGTCATACATTGCTGGATATGCAACTTCAAATGGTCCTAATTATACATGGGTTTGGCTGTCAAAAGAAATGCCTAAATACGTATATATTTTTTTGTTTAATCCACATGTCCATTGTTAGCTAGAATAAGTGTCAAACTCACTTTCATTTCCCAAAGTTCTATTAGTAAATCCTTCTTCTGGTTAGAAACAGATTTAGTGGCTTTTTATTATTTATGCTTTCTGCTGTCAATTGCTTGCTTATGAGTAACTGGAGGGTGTTGAGAGATGTTAACCTCCTGATGCTCGTACAAATCAAGTTTTGGGCATATCCCTTTTTTTGCCACCAGACAAGCTGATAAATTCAAAATTAGGTTTTCAATATTGGAAACCATTATCTAGATTCGTTGAATATGAACTTCCATATCTCTTGATAAAGTTAGTTTATTTTTCACAATAGATATTGAAATCTAAAGTATCTGATTTTTTTAAAAATTATTTACTGGCCAAATTGTCATTGACATTTTGTTTTGTTTGTGGGATGTTATGGGGGAAAAGTATTGTGTATTAATTGGAGATTTTTTCCAGATTGGCAGCCACTATCACTTTATTGAGGTGAATCCATACCTGGTTTTTGATAGACTGAAATCATATGGAATGAGGCTGAATATAGCAGCGGGGACTGCTACACGATTTGAGGTTAATGTTAATGAATTTTAAATATTTCTGGTGATATGTTTCTTCACTTAAGTGCAGTTAAGATTGTCCAGTGGTTTATATATCTGAACATATAAAATATCTAATGCTGTTGCATTTTGTTTCTATACAGCGAAGCAACATGATGTGCTCTTTGTTAAAAATTATTGATGTTTGTAAAGAACTATGTACAATACTAACTAACGTTATTATTACTTTTTGCTGATCAAAAATTCCTGAGACGAAGTTCGTCACATATTATAATAAAGATTACGTTTGATGCTTTATTTTTACATAATTATTTTTTTGATAAAAAGTTCAAGGATAGAAGAGAGGGGTTGCAATGTACTTTTTTACAGTTATTTTCCTTTTTTGTCTATTTTTTTTAATGAATTTGTGTTCTTGTACTCTACTGGTTCTTCTTTCAAACATGCGCTAGGACCTAGGGTATGTTATGTTATTTCAACAAATCCCCAGTGTACACTGAGGCCTTCACTGAAACTTGTTCTACTTGGACAGCCAGGAGAAACTAAAAGTGTTGTACTCATAAGCATTGGAGGTAATAGAGTGATTAGTGGTGGAAATGGCATGGCTGACGGTCCAGTCGACGATGCCAGATGCACCTCGGTGATTGAAGCTGTAAACAGGACTGTATTCAAGAATCCAGAGGAAGCAGATGCTAGGTCTAGATTTTCTGGCTGAGCAATTTTTTGATGCTTGTTCTCCTCTTCTTTGTGTTATTAACATAAATATCTTGACTAATTAACAATCATTTCAAATGGTTCAACATAACTAAAATGCCTAACCTCAAAACTAATTTTGCAGGGAAGGTGTATCTGGAGAAGATTCTGCTTTTACCACTACAATTTCTCGTGAGAGATATGGAAATATGTATGGCCCCACTAAAGGAGACAAGATTCGGCTTGGCGATACTGACTTGTATGCTGAAATTGAGAAAGATTTTGCAGTTTATGGCGACGAAAGTATTTTTGGAGGTGGAAAAGTAATAAGAGATGGAATGGGCCAATCGAGTGGGCATTTACCTGCTTACTCCCTGGACACTGTTATAACAAATGCAGTGGTCATTGATTATAGTGGAATATACAAAGCGGATATTGGTATTAAAGGTGATCTTATCGTGGGGATTGGAAAATCCGGAAATCCGGATGTCATGGATGGTGTACAGTTGGATATGATTATAGGGGTACGTTAATCACACAATGTTGAAGCTGCTTGTGGTTATTAATCCTCTGTTGATGCCTTGATGGCACACA
This sequence comes from Euonymus europaeus, assembly GCA_963580455.1. Classification (NCBI taxonomy): domain Eukaryota; kingdom Viridiplantae; phylum Streptophyta; class Magnoliopsida; order Celastrales; family Celastraceae; genus Euonymus; species Euonymus europaeus. Next base: position 5,742,140 of record OY756964.1, read on the forward strand.
CTCACCCCTTGCTCTTCTCTTTTCTCTGCATATGTAGGTTAACACGGAAGTTATTGGAGGAGAAGGAATGATTGTAACTGCAGGGGCAATTGACTGTCATGTGCACTTCATATGCCCTCAACTGGTTAATGAGGCTATATCAAGTGGTAAGCTATGATGTTGAGAATCCGTTACCTAGAAAATTGCTGATCAAGCAGACATATCATGATTTGATCTATGTTAAAAACTTTTGACATGGAGTTGAGGAGAGGCATCGCCTTGTTACGCATGTATACCTAAGAATGTGTGTGAAACTGTGAATGCTGAGTATTTTTATTTTAATGTGCTACATCTCGAGACTTGTGTGCTAGACGCTCAAGGTATTATTTTGCATTGGTAGCTGAACTTCTGCAGATTCTTGTCATAATTTCTTGTGCAATGTTAAACTAACAGCTGTGTGTTGTTGCCACTATGTGCATTTGAGATACAATAGTGCACTTTATACAAAAACAATGGAAATTTAGGATAATATCTAGGCCATTTCTTATATTCACTCCAGCAAGACTAACACTGTGGAAAGGAATGTTTTGCTAGTGCTTTTCTTTCTCAATTTCAGAGTAGGATGAAGTGATGAACATTATTGGCTGCTTTCAGAAAGATAAATATTAACTAGGAGAATTAAAATTATTTAAAAATATTGACTATGGGGATTGGGGAAAAATGGTTCAAGCTTAACAAGGAAAAAGAGCGCTCCCCGGTCCTCTCAATCTTTTTAATACTATAGATTTTTAATCGAGAACAGTCGAGGAGCTTCTTCCGGCTAAACCATTTTATTTTCAATATCCTTCTTTCAAACTGAAGATTTAAGGTAATATGGACATTCATAACCATGGTAACTCTCATTACTTATTAGTGTTGATTTCAAAAGTGATGTTCCTATTTCCATGTCATGTTGATGTACTATTGCTCGTGCCATTTCGATGCCTATCTACGCTTGCCTCTTGTAGCCCTCTTGAGGCAAATTTGATCAATCCTGATGTTTTAATCTATTATAATCTTGATTTCGGCTGCTTCTTTTTTCTTTTTCTTTTTCTTTTTTTTGCTTTACCCGGTCTGGTTATATGTTTGATAATTTTCCTTTTAGCGCGTAATTGTCCTAAATCATCAATAGGATGTCTTGATGATTACATCTTTGAAAAGAAACATAAGCACAGGAGCCTTTGAAACCAAAGAATTGATTAAGTATTATTAAACATGTTTCCATCATACATGTTGAATTCTAGCGAAAAGTTTTCTACATAAGTAGGCTGTCTTGAAAATCAGTATGCATAGTTCCTACTTATTGTAGTCATGCACTTTGTATTTCTATAAAGTTGGGATGGCTTAGACGACTATTATGTGGTTTTGGAATTTCTTTGGTGAAATCTAACAATCATTTGTATCTCACTTTTTCACTCTATATGACTTCTCATCAAGTAAATATGAGATTTGAAAACATTAGTATTAAATGTTGTTTTTTCCCCCAAACTTCACAAAATATGTAGGCATTACAACGTTAGTGGGAGGCGGAACAGGACCTGCTAATGGAACTCGTGCTACTACTTGTACACCTGCTCCGTCACAAATCAAATTGATGCTGCAAGCTACTGATGACATGCCTCTAAATTTTGGCTTCACAGGAAAAGTGTGTAAATTTTATGTGCTACAATTACTGATAAAATAAATTTATCCTTTCTAATTCTTTAACTGCACACATTGTCAACAACATAAATCTCATATGTCCTAAGCCATTGTACAAACTGATCGATGGTAAAAATTTGCTTAATATAAGTTCTGGACTCTAGTTTCATTTCAGCACAATTTTGTCTTATTTTCAAGTAATAACATATTTCTAACATAGGGGAATGGCTCAAAACCCGATGAACTGCATGAGATAATCAAATCTGGAGCTATGGGACTGAAGCTGCATGAGGACTGGGGAACTACTCCTGCTACAATAGATAACTGTTTGGCTGTTGCAGAAGAATACGACATTCAGGTAACTTTTTCTGACCCCTATTAGATTCAAAATATTTGATGCATGTTTGTGTGTGTGTTCCTAACCTTCTTTGAGACCTAATCTAATGGGATACCCGTTTATGTTCCTTGCTTTCTCTAGGTTAATATCCACACCGACACCTTGAATGAATCTGGATTCGTAGAACATACTATTGCTGCTTTCAAAGGAAGAACTATTCATACATACCACAGGTATCAATTATGTGCACTGCTGCCTCATAAGCATGCTATGCACTCATGCTTTTGCAACCTTGTGGCTGTCTTCACCAAGTTAAAGTGCATTATTTAAAGTATTGAGTGCTGCAGTTAGTTTAGTGATAGTCTTTCCGCCTTATCCTTTCCCAGCGTCAAGTTGTCATGACTTTCCAAAACAATTATATTTCCGCGTTACCCCCTTTCCATTTGGCTAAGTATTTTTTAGTTTAGGAAGCACTAAAAGCTAAATTTACAAACATATTGCCTTTGACTTTCTAGTGAGTTTTTTTATTGTAGTTTTTTAATGCTTATGTTATTTGTTTTTCTTTGGACAGTGAAGGTGCAGGTGGTGGTCATGCTCCAGATATCATTAAAGTATGTGGAGTGAAAAATGTCCTGCCCTCGTCAACAAACCCAACGCGACCTTATACGTCCAATACTATAGATGAGCATCTTGATATGCTGGTATACAAAGATACTGAAAATATTAATGCAGAATCTTTATGGATGTATTTGAACCCATATAAGTTGTAATACCTGCAGATGGTTTGCCATCATCTCGATAAGGACATTCCAGAAGATGTAGCTTTTGCTGAATCCAGGATAAGGGCCGAAACAATTGCTGCAGAAGACATATTACATGATATGGGAGCGATTAGCATTATATCGTCTGATTCACAGGCAATGGGTCGCATTGGGGAGGTCTTTGATTCTACTTCCTTTTCCTTTTCGTTTCCATTTTAATTGTCTGAAATAAATTGTCTTCACAATACATGGCTTTTTCTTAAATTATCATTGCGAACATATGTGTTTGTTGAGATAATGACTTGATAACATTTGGCATTCGTTTTAAATTTTCATAGGTGTATTCGCTTTTTTATCTAAATATTTCAAATTATTTGCAGTATGTGTTGGTTAAAAGCATCATTATTTAATTTTAAGCCCTTAAAGTATGCAGCAAGTTATTGTTGAAGTATGGAGGACATGACCTGCAACATCTATTGATAGAACTCGGCACATCAACAATAGCTAAATGGATACACCTCGCAATAAACTTATGTGTTTGTTGTGTTCCCACATGCGTTGTTAAAATGTTTTTTTATGATCTAGTTGAAATCCTGGCCATATTTATGCACATGTAATTTGAAGACCATGATCGGGTATTTAATCTTCCAATGCTCATTCTTTTCTGTTTTAAATTAAAACGGTGCCCTGTAATTTGATTTCTCAAGTTTAGATGCATTAAATTCCTTCATACCAGGTGATAAGCAGAACTTGGCAGACTGCCCACAAAATGAAGACACAAAGGGTTTCCATTCACCCGAGTGAAGCAGACAATGACAACCTTCGTATCAAACGATATATTGCCAAATACACAATAAATCCAGCAATAGCTAATGGGTTTTCTCAACTTGTTGGTTCAGTTGAGGTATTCTAGTTTTGTTCCCCTGTTTATTATGTCAATTGCATGTGCATACTGGATAAATATGTATGTGAAGATATAAACATTTTGTTGGAATTTAGAATTTTGGTTGACCTACCTATTACGCTTTTGAAGTCTTATTGTAGAATTCAGATGCTTCTTTTGTGGGAACTATTATTCTTGGCTAATTTATAAATAGAGAATCATGTGTAGATATGAAAATTAATTGGCAATCTATTTTAAAGTGTGCACCATTGCATATATGTTTGTCTGCAGGTAGGGAAGTTGGCTGATCTTGTACTCTGGAAGCCTTCTTTCTTTGGGGCAAAGCCAGAGATTGTGATTAAAGGTGGCGCAATTGCTTGGGCAAATATGGGTGATCCGAATGCAAGCATTCCGACACCTGAACCGGTAAGATTGAATTTACAAAGGCAATTGTATGATATGGTAGATTGACCAGCTTTGATATTACCCTTCACGTTGCCAAATCCTATCTAACTACAAATGAAGGGGGTCAGAAGTTTGAAATCAACTTGATGGGCTTAAATCCCTGTGAATTTTCAGGCTATTTTTATTCGACTCTCATAGTCTCATGGGATCATATTGACCGACAATCTTTAATACATATAAAATGTCGAAAATGATGTTTGATTTGGTCCTGAGAAGAGCTTCACAGGTTGATACTCACATTTTTTGAGTTTTTACCAAGATGAGAAGAAATAAATTGTTGGAATGTTTCAGGTGATATTGAGGCCAATGTTTGGAGCATTTGGCAAAGCTGGAAGTTCTAACTCCATTGCTTTTGTCAGCAAGGCACGACTCTCTCTCTCTCTCTCTCTCTCTCTCTCTCTCTCTCTCTCTCTCTCTCTCTCTCTCTCTCTCTCGTGCATGAACTGAATGTGTTTTTATCCTTTCTAATCTCTATGCAAGCAGGCTGCTGCGAATAATGGGGTCAAGGCATTGTATGGACTCAGCAAGAGGGTTGAAGCTGTTGGCAATGTCAGGAAACTCACCAAACTGGACATGAAGCTCAACGATGCCCTTCCTGATATACAGGTAGACCCTGAAACATACACTGTGACCGCAAACGGTGAGGTACTAACCTGCGCCGCATCCACCACTGTTCCCCTTTCTCGGAATTACTTCCTCTTTTAGGGATCACTGCATAATCATCATTACAATATTGCACTAATGGTGTTCTTTCCAAGTTAATGAGGAGTACTCCACTTTAATTATTCGCTGTGGGCTCCATTCTACAATGTGCAATGCTATTGTGTTCGCATTTTCTGCACCACCCAGGCACCCATGGTGTGCCATGTTCCATGAATCCATGTGCCACTCACCTAGTTTATTTTTTACATTACCTACTGTTTTTTTGTCGATTCTTTTTAGTATAAGGAGAAAGGGATGGGTTCGAACTCGAAACTTATATAAAATATTATACATTATTTAAATTTGTGATTCTATTACATCTTTTTGCCTACTTGAGATAAATAAATACTCCCCTGTCTCGTAAAAATAGCTCTACTTACCTTATTATTTTCCTCATTTAGTTGATTTTTTTAAAAAAGCGACCATTTAGGAATCATTGTGTTTTATGTGATGTTTTTGTTAATGATGAATTGTCGGTAGAAATAATGATGATGATGGCTTATGTGTGTACTGCTTTTCCGTGGAATCCAAACAAGAAAAACTAATAAAAAGATGCATTGAATAGATGTTCATGACTAAGTCTTTTTTATGAATAAAATATGATTTGATACAGATGGAGCCTTCTCGATAATAATTATTATTATTTTTAAATGAAAGGAATCAAGTGTATGATTTTTTACCACGCGAATCATACAAATATTTAATGTATATACACTATTTTATTTATTTATTTTCTTTCGCCATTGACTTGCAATTCTCTATCCAAGGTTATCAGGAACACTCTATTCAAGGTGGGCTCTATTATAACCCTCTATAAAGTATAAAATATTCTTCTTTTTCTGATCTCCTTAAACTTTTCCATAAAACAAACATGTAATTAGTGTTTCGTTGGTTTGGAGAAACATATTTTATAGAAAAAAATTTCATAAAAAATCAATTAATTTATAGTGTCTGAACGAAAATGTTGCTAGTCTTTTTCATTGTTTGTTTAGTGGAAAACATAATTTTAGGTGTAACATTTTTTATGATTATATAATGTGGGAGAATCTCCGACAGGATTCTAAAATGATATTTTAAAATGAGGTCATCCTAATTTATTTATTTTAAAAAATGTATCATAATTCTAGATAATTAAATATAAAATACAAAACATTTCATACGCTTTTGAGGTTGCATTTGATTTTTGTTTCATGAAATTTTTTTTGTTAGATTCACAAAATCAATCGAACACGAACTTATTTTTTTAGAATTAAAAATATATATTTTAAACTCTAAAAGTGATTCCAAAAGTTGGGTGAAAAACATGTGTATATATATATACTAGTGTTTAACCCGTGCAACGCACGGGAGTGTCGAATTTTATTTCGATAAAATTTGTGTTTAGAAAATTTGTGGACAAACTCCAAAAACATCATATAAATTAGTCAAGGGTGTAGAAATAAAAATAGACACTAAAATGAAAATTTGATACAAAGTTTCTTTTATTTTTGGTGATTGCAATTTAAGCCACCATTTTTCTATCTACTTTTCAATCACAAAAAGAACACCAAACAAACAACCACCAGTAAAAATCATTGACATGGAGATGCGGAAATTGCAATATCAAGCTAAGACCACAATGACCATCAAGAGAAGGCAAGATCGGGTGTAGTTGAAATGACATTCTCCAATAAATATTTACTTGTTTTTGTGGGTTTCTTAAATGATGTGCCCCTACCACAATGAGCAAGAAATCATAAACCCAATTGAGGAGAAGGAAAAACAACGTAATAGAAAACAACCAAAGAACAAAAAAAAAGGAAAAAATAAATAAATGAAAATTTCCAAATGTATAAATACAGTCTCACAATCTTACAAACCATAAGAACTCATGTATATCTTTAAAGAACTCATATTTGGTTAGTAATGGCATAAAGATCTTCCACTGCCTCACTTAATTACTTTTCCTGGGAACCATTCCTTTACTCAAAAGGGTTCTGCATAACAATTGGGCAGAACCAAAGATTTGATAATGAGAGCAGAAGCAATAATTGAGAACTTTAGGGAGTGTTAGGAAGTCACAAATACAATTCAGAACTTGCAAACATAACTGTATTACAAAAGAATACTGCTCAAAGCTCACAAAACAAAGTAAAATGGTGGAATAGTATACCAAATTCTTTTGCTTAAATTCTCAACAGCTATCAGTAGAGGCATATCATATCTATCTTAGGTCCAAGTAGCGAACCTGAACCATTTTGCAATGATTGCACTACATACAGGGATGTGCAGAACAACCACTCACCAATTAAAGGTACAATGCATTAAACTCCAACACCATTCAATACGTCAATTTAAAACACATAAAATTCTGAATTTAAAACACATAAATCCCTCATGCATCATGAGTAGATCCTGAGTGGTCTCTGAAAGGCCATGAGGATTTTTATGAGCTTATTTTTAATTTCCTTTTTTAGGCCAAGGGTTGTCTGGTAAGTAGAACTTAGTTGTAACATTATATCACAAAACCTCCTTTTGATAAATAATTACAACGAAATATCACTGTTATAAAGGGAAAATGTTAAGAACATACCGTTCTTTCCTCTCCTCTCCTGAAGAACGTTCATCTGTTTCATATAATGCTTTTAAATATATTGCTTTGCAGCGCTGCAACCCTCCTCTTCAATTGTTGATGCTTTTAACGCCACTTTGTCATTGCCTTTAGCTTCATTTTTCTTAGTAGATTCCACCTTTTCTATCAAATTTGACTGTTTGAACCAACACCGAACACAATCCATGGGCTTTGCTCAATAAATACTTCAACTTCTTTCTTTCAATAAAATATGAATATTTTGCATCACAAAATGCAAGCTTGCTTGAACATTTTTCCCATCACCTACTAATGAAGACCCATCAACTGAGAATCCCATTTGAGATAGACTAATATAGATTCCTATTCCTAAGACCCAATGATAATCAGTCTGATTAACTTATCCAGCATCGAAAAGGATATGAAATAAGATAAATAAAATTAGCTTAGAATGATTTATTACCCCTTCTCAATAAATATCATCTCAGGAATCTGCAAGAGAAAATGACTTCAAACCCTGTCAAGTAAAAAAAATTAATCAGCAAAAAAATTCAAAATTTGACAGTAGAGCAGTAAGAAATTACATAAATTGTTATGCATTCACGTGAATGCTAGTTTCTTTAGTAGCCAAACAGAAAAGTCAAAATTAACAATTCATAATTTGGAAATTGCCCCCCTAAACACCACAAAATAAGTTCCGCTGAAAAACTTCAAAAGCATATTGTTAAATTTGCAAAGAATTGACACATCAAGATATAAAAGAATATCGTTTAAGGGAGTTTCAATTCAAAATTGTTAGCATCATGAACCAAGACATGTTCGAGAAATAACAGCTTTGTCAATAATTTTTGAGAGAGATCAACTATTAGCATAGGCCTATTCTTCATTCATAACGTTCATCACAACTAAAAATAACAAAAAAGAGCTTAAATTTGAAGAAATACACGTGTCAGTGTGCACAGGGGTGAGCAGTTGTAATATAACAGCATGATATCACATCAATTTGTATATTATTCATGGAGAAGATCTATAACATACCCAAAACATTTCACGAAAGATCTATAGGCAGGTAACAAAACTTCGGCGACTGCAAGCATAAGAGACTCCCCTAACTCGGTGTCAAAACTTTGACAGTAGCTAAAGCCTTCTCGCAGAGCAAATATTTATGATAGCCAAGCATTATGATGGAAGATGAAGCAAATACAAATTTTTATTTTATTTTTTTGGTAAGTAAATACAAAAAACTCTATCATGCAATAACTGGAGTGCATACTCTTACTCACAAAAGGAAAAACAAAAACCACTTACCCATTAGCTTAAGGAGGATCAAGATTGCCCACAATATGCTTCAACTTGTAGCCCTGTATTTTATGAGATTTCAAGTTAAGTAATGTACAAAAGCCTACCAAAGGTTCTAGTGCACAAAACAACTCTAGTGCGTGTATATCCCTTCATTGATTTGCATAATATTTTGATCAATCATGTCCTGTCCCTCTTCTAGATTAGGCTGCATCACAGAAAAAATATAGAGCACATAAAGCTAAGAATATATTAGTAAAGTATCTGATATAACAATTAATATAGAAAATAACGTAAAAAAGCCTACCAAAGGTTCTGGACATAATATAATACTCTGTACTCCAGTTGAAGCCGAAAGAATTGGTCTACAAACTAAAAAATCCTAAAAAAGAGTGGCAAGAGAAAATTTAGAAAGGTTAAAAAGAGATGAAAAGCGACTGAACCACATATATTTAATGTATTTGAAAACTTTTTATTGAAAAAGTGATAAAAAATCTTTTTTGACAGCATGATGTTTCAGATACAATCAATGGCCATGGACAAACACATAACTCTCTTGAATGAATCAATTAATGACACTAATTTAACAGGACTTAAAATTTGGGGAGAAATGGTAGATATCTTACCTGGAAATGAAAAACAGCAACATAAACAGGTTGCAGAGGGGTTGACTCACCTGAGAATTGAGGGGATGTTTTGCAAAGAACCAAATATATTCATGAGTGATTCACGAAGTATTGACAAATTAATTAAGGCTTGAAAGTGATAACTGGTTAAAGATACTTCACACATTCAATCCTTCAACTTACCTTACTGAATGCCGAAGAAATGTGCTGGTTCGTGAAACTAATCAAGCAACATAAGAAATAAAATACCGAAAGTATTGCAAGAGATAATGAAAGGAGATAAAGTCCCCCAAAAAATATATTTTCAAAGCTTATCCAAGACAACTGGTGAAAATGAGAGCATCTAATATATAAGATAGATATGTATAGAATGCAAGCCTAAAAACAGCTTAGAAAGACAACATGGTAGGTGAAACATAACATTAAACTAAGAACGAAAAAAAGAATGATCCAGAGAGTTTAATAGGCAGGGGACATTAAAAAAAAGCACTGCCCATCAACTCGTAACCATAAGCACACACATGGGAATATGAAAGGAAAAGGAAATCAAACAAAGGGCATAATCTAGAAATAAAAGTGATGGAAGCCCAAAGACGGGAGATATCAAAATGGTTACCTTAACATTCGAGATGCTCTCCCAAAAGCAAGATTATGGCAAACAGTGCGAGAACCGAACAAACCGGTACAACAGTAGGAAACATACGAATCAGGATACAAACTTAAAACAACGATTATCAGCAGCAAAGAGAACAGGAAACATAATATAAGAATGGCCTCACACACATGAGAAGACATCTACTTCAAAAACCATGCAAGAGAGACCTCAACACCAGCAAATTAGACTATGGGAATAATCAAGATGCTAAACTGATGCAAGCTGGTTAGCTACCAACACACAAACATGGGACCCCAAACAGGAAACGGGCCAAAGACCTAGACACACAAATGCGAAGCACAAAAAACCCAAGCCAAAAGAACAGCAAAGATCAAAACGCACGCTATTCCTCTTAGGCATCGCAAGATAACAGGGAAAAGAGAAAGAAACAAAAGGTACAGACCTGTGTTGCCATCCTATTAGACCAATTAAAGTTGACACATGAGAACAGAGTGGATCTAGAGTTGCACCTGCAGGAGATCCACTACATGGGTCGGATTGAGGAAGTAAGGCCACTGAATCATCGGGGAAGGAGTCTCACTTCGACTGGTATTGTAAGCATCCGTGGCCTCTTGCATACTCGAGGATAGATTTTGAAATAGCAGGTTAGATCGTGACTGTAATTGCGTGAACAAAAGGATGAAGTAATCGATTAGGATAAGCAGAAAAAGCAGTTGAGATGACACCAAAAAGTAGATGCATGAACCTGGAGGGAGAGCAATCCTAGAAGCAACCACTTGTGCGAGTATGAAGAAACCTGGACTCGCCAAAGAGAAAGCACCACGCGAAGGAAGCACGCATGTGACCAAGAAATGTCGTCGTTTTGGGCGGTCAGTTGAAGGGTAGGACGACGTCGTTGCAGAGGAGGAAAGAAGAAGCCAAGTCGCGCGATTACCAGGAAAAGCATAGACTCGCCCTGTGGTGGCTTAAAAAAACACCATTATATAGAAAAGGTATAGATATACATGTATGTTTCGTAGGGAGAGAGAGAAACATATATATATATACATAAATATATAAAATATATTTTTTTGTCATATATATGTAAAGTGATATATGCTGTTGTTAAAAAAGAAAACAAATATTTTTATAGTGTATAAATATAATGGTTTAAGTTTTTTCAATAATACGTATCAATTACCTGCATTATTGTCAGGTATGTTTTATGGTGGAACGGGTACATCTAAATACAATTACGTTTTTGCTATTCATAGGCCTACTATGGGTACATCTAAATATAATTACGTTTTTGCTATTCATAGGCCTACTAAGTAGGCTGTCAAAGTGATTTAATTGGTAAAGTTGTTAAAGTGATTTGATTGCCGCCCCATGTGATATCTGATCTGACCTAAATGTGATTTAAATGATTGCCGCCCCATGTGATTTAAACGATTTTTTTTGATAGATCTGTGAGACGTTTTTTGTGAAGTAAAATATAACAATAATGATCATTCGTCCACAAAGCAAAAAAAAAATGTCAGCCTTAACTTTTTGACTAATATTTGGTTGTCTTTTATATTTGTGAAAATACAGACATGGTATAAATACTTTAATTTTTTGACCAGTCAAAAAATTATTATTACTGACAAAAGTAATTGTTCTTACTGATACCAATACACTGAAGACGGACAGAGATTTGTACGGAATGTCAGTCAAATAATGCTTTAACTTTTTGACCAATTATTGTCAGTCAAAAAAATTATTATTATTGACAAAAGTAATTATTTTTACTGATACCAATGCACCAAAGGCTGACACAAATTTGTATGGAATGTCAGTCAAACAAATGCTTTAATTTTTTGACCAATTATTTGTACAAAGTGTTTATTTTCTTTCACTATAAAAGAAAGTGAAGTTTCATTCATTGACTACAACCAGAAAATCTTGATTGCCTCTCAATAGTTTTTCACTTCTCTCTTATCTCTTTTAAGTGTTTCTAACATATTCATTATTTTTAATCTCATAATTACTATTTTATAAATTATGGATGAATATTTTAAATTTTGGGGTGAAGATCTACGTTTGTCAAGCTATTCAACGGAAGTAAACATTCTACTTTTCATAAACGTGTGTGATTATAAGTTCTTTCTAATGTTATTATTGTAAACTGATTTGGTTATTTAATGTATAACAGGATGATCAACACAGCACGATGAAAGCAGAATCAAACAATTATCAAGCAGAAACGGATTATACAGAACAGTTCACAACTGATATGGTATAATACTTACATCAATATTTTATTTTGTAATATTTTAAATTTGAAATAATATTAATATATTTTTTATTAGATATTTCATTGTCGTGAAGATTTGATCAAATGGGCACGAGATACAGGACGAGCACTGGGATTTATTGTGATTATTGGCAGTTCAAATGAAGGTCAATTTGGTCAGAAGCCTAAACTGACACTGCAATGTGAGCGAAGTGGACAATATCGGGCATCAAAAAGTTCATCAAAAACAACTGGTACTAAAAAATGCAACTGTCCATTTCGTTTAAAAGGTATGAAGTTGACAACTGCAGATGATTGGAGTTTGAAGGTTATGTGTGGGATCCATAATCATCCTGCTGCAACTTACATAGAAGGTCATGCATATGCTGGTAGATTATCACATGATGAAACTAACATCATGATTGATTTGTCACAGAATTTAGTGAAGCCACGTGAAATATTATCTATGTTGAAGGACAGAGATTCACAGAATGTGACGGCAATAAAGACGATTTATAATGCTCGCCAGAAACATCGAGTTGCTGAAATGGCAGGGAGAAATCAAATGCAACAATTAATGTATCTGCTAAGTCAGCATGATTATGTATTATGGTATACAAGTGACAGTGAGTCGAACCAGGTTCAAGACTTATTTTTTGCTCATCCTCGTTCCTTAGATCTATTACGTGCCTTTCAACACATTTTGCTCATGGACTCAACATATAAGACTAATAGGTTTCATATGCCGTTTTTTGAAATTGTTGGTGTTACTTCTACGGAGATGACTTTTTGTGTTGCTTTTGTATTCCTTCAATTTGAGAAAGAAGATAATTTCACGTGGGCGTTAAGTTGTCTGGAGGCTGCTATGGATGGGTGTTTATCACCACGGGTGGTGTTGACTGACAGAGATTTAGCTCTGATGAATGCTGTTGATCGTGTCTTCCCAGAGTCAACTGCTCTATTATGCAAATGGCATATTGGAAGGAATTTAGCAGTGAATTGTAAGAAACTATTTGAAGATAAAAGACTTGGGACAATTTCAATTCCATGTGGCATTATCTGGAGGATTCTGAAACCGTTCAAGATTATCTCATAAGGTTGTCATCTATCGAACAATTATTTCACAGGTATCTATAAAAAAAATCATTTATCATTTTAGTTGATTTTTCATTGAAATGCATTGATTTATTTATCGAACACTTATTCCACAGGTATCCAAGGGCAATAAATTATATCAGATCGGTGTGGCTCGATAAATATGAGGAGAAATTTGTTGCTGCTTGGGCTAATAAATCGATGCATTTCGGTAATAGGACAACAAATCGAGCTAAAAGCCAACATGCAAAGCTGAAAAAATATTTACAAAATTCAATGGGGAATTTTGTGTCTGTCTGGTCACAGGTTCACAGTCTTTTGGATGCACAATCTACTTCTATCAAAGCATCACTTGAAAAAAGCGTCAATTTTGTGCAACATGATTTCAGAACTTCAATATTCAACGAAGTAAGAGGTTCTGCTTCAACTGCTGCGTTATATCATATTTTGGCAGAGGTGAAACGTTCTAATAATATTGGCGATGATCCTGACCTCTGTGGTTGTCAAATCCAATTATCTCACGGGTTGTCTTGCGCACATGAGATCTCTAAGTACAAGATGGAAGGTCGTCCAATTCCACTATCTTCAATTCATCCATTCTGGAGAAAGCTAGACTTCGAGCCTACCACTACATTGAAGGAGGAGGAAGATATAAATTGCACGGTTGAGATTGACTTATTCACGGAAAAATTTAAAAAACAATCGAGACCTGGTAAATTTCGATTGCTACAGAAATTACGTGAAATTATCAATCCCTCATCTACTCTACTTGCAGAGCCAAAGGTGAAGAAGCAAAGTCGTGGGCGACATAATTCAAAGAAAAAAGTTGGCTTAAATGTGGAACGAAATTCTTCTGGAATTAAAAATGAGGAGGCTAATGACTCTCCCATATTGCAAAGCCGACACAGTTGTTCATCAACTTATGTTCCGCATTTTTCATCAACACGGAGGTTCTCGGTCGATGAGAGAATGCATAGTACTTCAGTCGATGAAAGAATGCATAGCAGTTCGGTTGATGAGAGAATGCATAGCAATTCGATTAATGAGAGAATGGATAACAGTTTAGTCGATGAGATTATTCACAATAGTTCAGCCTATTATAACCAGTTTCCAAGTCACATGCATCCGTATATTATATCTGTGACTGATGTCGTTGCTGATGGAAATTGTGGTTTTTGCAGTGTTGCAGTGGCATTGCAAATGGAAGAAGGTGAAAATGCATGGGCTCGTGTAAGATATGATATGCTAACAGAGCTGAATAACAACGCTGATGAATATGCATCCTTGTATGGAACGTGGGAAAGGTTTTCATTTATAAGACAATCATTGACATTTTTTGATAGATACAGATCGGCACCGGTGGCTCATTGGATGAATTTGCCAGACATGGGTCATCTAATTGCATCATCGTACAATGTTGCTTTCATTGTAATGAGTGAAAACCAATCCGTGACGTTTCTTCCTTTGCGGTCTGTCCCACCACCATCACAACAACAACGTGTCATATGCCTCGGCCATGTTAATCAAAATCATTTTGTGGAGGTATCCTTGCTCCCTAATTCTCCAATGCCTCCAATCATGCCTCAATGGGGAGCATTCAGGCACCAATGTGCAGCACAGTGGAGATTAATTTATGAACAAAATTTCATTGATTATAGGCTGCTATGGAATCAATTGAATGTATCACAATCAAATGTGAATTTAGATTCTGATTAATTTGTTTGGTGATTTAATTCTTTTGATGTACTTGAGAATATTTGTGATTGTATCCTTATAACATTTGTTTTACTTCTAGTTGAATTTTTTTTTTCTATTGTGCTTCTTTTGAGTTTTTCCGAACAATCACCTACATACACAAATAAATAACCATTTTTTAATGGATCTCACATATTATAAACTATATTATATAATACTTAATAATATTATATTGATTAATAAATTTTATAATATTTTTTCTTTTTAAATATGATTATATTTAAATAAAAATATATAAAAAAGTAATTTATTGAAAAGTGAAAGTCAAAGAATACATGAAGTAAAGCGTTAAGCATCGGTACTGGAGAATTGTTCCATGCATCGAAAATTATGTTGTCTGTCAAAACTCTGACACTACTACAATAGGTCTACATTTAGCAAAAACCAATTTGTATTTAGCAATCACCTGGTGGAAGGGGAACATAACATCGGGTCGACGTGTCGGTCTTCATGGTTTGTACACGTGGACGGCTTGTGCATCTCACTTGACAGCCTAGTCATTGGCAAGTGATTCCACGCGCGATGAAGCGAAGACATTATTGGTAATCCGGTATATCATTCAATAAGGCTTCACTATGTCATTCCTGTCAGTGAAAAGCCCACTACATTTAGTTAAGCACTGCAAAATCGATACCGTTTTTGTAATTGCGGACGATGTCGTATTTAGTCAACTGTCAACATCACCTCTCCTTTCATATATTGAACGTGCATTGAGTCGGAGAGAGCGACAGGCAAAATGTATGCACTGAAGCCGATATCTCCAGAGCTCGCTAGCTCTGCTGTCCGTCAATCTCCGGCGATAACTGTCGCCGGAAGAAATAGAATTCTTCGGCGTATCCCGGTGCCTGGTTCGAGTTCACTTGTCAACTCAGGCTGCTCAGTCCGGGCTGTGATCAGCCGTGAAGACAAGGCTGTCGACTCGGCAAAGTCGGTGGAGACCGAGAACTATAATGGTCCATTACTATCTTCTTCCTCGAAAGGGTCTGGGATTGATGTGAGAACAGTGATCACTATAAGGAAGAAGATGAAGGAGAAGATGACAGAGAAGATCGAGGATCAGTGGGAGTTCTTCATCAATGGTATTGGTCAAGGGATCTCGATTCAGCTCATAAGTGAAGATGTTGACCCTGGTTAGTAACTATTCAAATTTCAAACTGCCACTGTTTTGAAGATCGCTTATGCTATTTATAGTATTTAACGCTTCAATCTTTTGAGCTATATGTATTTCTTCTCGTTCCTTTTATTTTTAAATTTTTTCTTTCATTTTTGAGAGTTTGATCTTGGTCTCCTTTGAAAATGCTTGTGTTGGCTTCCAGTGAAAGGCAAATAAAATGCTGTGTTCCTGAAGATATCCTTTGCCTCACTTTTACTGCAATTTTTAGTTGATAAATTTGATTTTAATGTGAAATCGGATACTGTGTTGTCACAGTTACCAATTCAGGCAAGAGTGTAGAGTCTTGTGTGAGGGGATGGCTGCCTAGGCATCCAAAGAAATCCCATATTGTTGAATATGCAGCTGATTTCACTGTCCCACATGACTTTGGTACTCCGGGGGCAATTCTCATTACCAATCTTCATGGGAAGGAGTTCTATTTGTTAGAGATAGTCGTTCATGGTTTCAGTCCAGGACCAATTTTCTTTCCAGCAGATACGTGGATCCATTCACGGGATGATAATCCTGAAAGTAGGATTATCTTTACAAATAAAGTGAGAATTCTGTCAATAAAGTGTTTTTTTTTAAATGTATGTTCTAAGGTTTTACATAGATGGTTTTGTTTAAGAAATGCTCAAATTGATGATTATAGGCATACCTACCATCACAAACACCGACGGGCATCAAAGATCTTAGACGCGAAGACTTGTTGAGCATTTGTGGTAATGGTAAAGGTGAGAGAATGTCTCATGAAAGAATTTATGACTATGCTCCTTATAATGATCTTGGGAATCCTGATAAGGACAAAGAGCTTGCCCGACCAGTTTTGACTGGTGAGGAATGTCCTTATCCTAGGCGATGTAGAACTGGCCGCCCACCAACCAACAAAGGTATGGTATTATCCTAGAATTTGTGTTGCTGTATTCAGGATTCTTATTCTCTCTTTGTAGACTTTTATTTATAATTAGATACTAAGCAATTCACTGTGTTTAATGAATTCATCCAGACCCACGTTCCGAGAGTAGAATTGAGAAGCCACATCCAGTTTATGTACCTCGGGATGAAACTTTTGAGGAGATTAAGCAGAACACTTTCTCTGCGGGGAGATTGAAAGCTTTGCTTCACAATCTTGTGCCATCTCTTATTGCATCACTCTCAAGTTCAGATGTTCCCTTCACATGCTTCTCTGATATTGACAAACTATATAAAGTCGGTGTTCTCTTGAAAGATGAAGAACAACATGAAATGTTTAATAATCCACTATTCAGTAATGTCAAAAAAGTTCTGAGTGTTGGTGAAAAATTGCTAAAATATGAAATTCCGGCTGTTATAAAAAGTACGTGCGCTGCTTCTCTCTTGATCTTCTTCCTCATTTATGAGGCTTATATTTGACAATTATGCAACGGAATCTTTATTACTTTTCAAGCCACAATCTATCATTATTATTCACTGAGAACGAACTGTTTTTTTTTTTCATTTCTAGAATATCATTTCTTGTCGTCTCAAATTTTGTGATATTTGTGTCCAGGAGATAGATTTGCATGGTTGCGTGATAATGAATTTGCGCGTCAGACACTTTCGGGAGTCAATCCAGTGAACATTGAGCTCTTAAAGGTACTTTTGGATAGAACAGTCTGTTTGTTATACTTGTAAGTTAACTTGTTTTCTCCAGGGTGTCCTCAACTTGGTGTATATCCACAGGGCTTTCCAATCCTCAGCAGTCTAGACCCTGCCATTTATGGTCCAACCGAGTCAGCAATTACAAAGGAGCTGATAGAGCAAGAACTCCATGGAATGAGTGTAGAAAAAGTAATGGGGATTTTCCTCTTTGTTAGAAACAACAATCATTTGGTTTATATAGGGTAAATTCTAGAGGAATCATTTAAATTTTTTTGCAGTCCTGACGTCCTAATTCTAATTTATAATGTTTCAGGCTATTGAGGAAAAGAGATTGTTTATACTTGATTACCATGATATGCTTCTGCCATTTATGGAGAGAATGAATTCCCTGCCTGGAAGAAAAGCTTATGCCTCTAGGACAATTTTCTTTTATACACAGAGAGGTTTTCTAAGGCCAATAGCCATTGAGCTTTCACTTCCTCCTACATTTTCTTCCCTTCAGAACAAACGTGTTCTTACACATGGGCATGATCCTACGGAGCATTGGATTTGGAAGCTAGCCAAAGCTCATGTTTGCTCAAATGATGCTGGAGTACATCAACTTGTAAATCACTGGTAAGACCAATGATTTTGTTTAGAAGCAAATTTCAAGGTTTTTTTTTTTCATTTTTTTTCGTGTCTTAATAAGCTCATGTTCAAACTACGGCCAGATTTGTTTTTCCTTTTGGTACGATTGAGCATTGTTTTGATTCGTGCTGAAATTATATACTTTGATAGGACGTACAAGCATGCACATCATCACAAAATATTAATACTTCCTAAGTTATTAAAGTGTACAAATTGTTAAATGTATTATTGATTGAAAACCTCAGGTTGAGGACTCATGCCAGCATGGAGCCGTACATAATTGCAACTCATAGACAGCTTAGTTCAATGCATCCTATCTTCAAGTTGCTTCATCCTCATATGCGCTACACTTTAGAGATTAATGCACTTGCACGGCAAAGTTTAATTAATGGTGGGGGAATTATTGAGGCTTGTTTCAGCCCAGGAAAGTATGCTATGGAGGTAAGCTCTGCAGCCTACAAGAATATGTGGCGGTTTGACATGGAGGCACTGCCTGCAGATCTTATTCGGAGGTAAGCTTTTTATTCGTATTCTTGCCCTTGATTCTTTCCTTAGAATTTCCTTTATCATCTACAAATTTCTCTACATCAGTATCATCGCCAACTTGTTCGCGTAGTGAACATATTTTGTAAAATTTAACTTGTCAAATGTTCAGGGGCATGGCAGTGGAGGATCCATCAATGCCGTGTGGCATGAAATTAGTAATAGAAGACTACCCCTATGCAGCAGACGGCCTCCTGATATGGTCTGCCATAAAAGAATGGGTAGAATCTTATGTGGAACGCTTCTACTCTGAGCCTAATTCTGTTACTTCTGACGTTGAGCTCCAAGCTTGGTGGAATGAAATCAAGAACAAAGGTCACTATGACAAGCGGAACGAGCCCTGGTGGCCCAAACTCAATACCAAGGAAGACTTATGTGGCATTCTCACCACTATGATTTGGATTGCATCAGGTCAGCATGCTGCAATAAACTTTGGTCAGTACCCTTTTGGAGGTTACGTGCCTAACCGTCCTACTATTTTGAGGAAACTCATCCCTAAAGAAGGTGATGCAGATTATGATAAGTTTATCCTGAACCCTCAGCATACTTTCCTGTCTTCTTTGCCAACGCAACTTCAAGCAACTAAAGTGATGGCTGTTCAAGACACCCTTTCAACTCACTCTCCAGACGAAGAATATTTAGGTGAAGTGAACCAGCTACACAGTCACTGGATCAATGATCATGAAGTCCTGGAATTATTCAATAAATTTTCTTCTAGGTTAAAAGTGATTGAGGATATAATAAACAGAAGAAACAAGGATATTCGTCTCAAAAACAGAACTGGTGCAGGTATTCCCCCGTACGAGCTTTTGCTTCCCTCCTCGGGTCCTGGGGTAACCGGTCGTGGAATCCCAAATAGCATTTCTATCTGAGCTTACAGGTGTGAAGCTTTGGAAGGTTCTTTCCCTTCTCCTTAACACTGTCCTTAGAACATCGTTTTCTTTGTGAAGAAGCTTGTAAGTATAGATGTAGTCATAAAACGTTAGCTGGATCAATGCTTGTGAGTTTGCTGTTGGTGAGTACTTAAATGGCTTAAAGAATTGTAAGTATTGTATAAGAAGATCCTTGAATTCCAAGTAAGAATGTAAGATAGTATAGATTGAATAAGAACTCAGAAAGTTCTTCAGCAGAAACACTTCCTAGTTTCATCAAAAAAATGCATAGATTTTTATTACCTTGTGTGAGTCGAGCATGGTCACACCTGGGTAGGAATTTGGGGAAGTATGTGGGGGCAATCACAGGTTGCAAATTGCAAAGTGAATGGTCCTTTTGAGTTCCATTTTTTACACAAAAAATATCTCATATACATATCAACATCAGCAAAATGCATCTTTCAATACAATTACGCTAGTCACACTTAAATCTCATCTCTATCACTCAAACGTCAAGGCACATGCTCATTCATATCATCCAAACATATTCATCAATACAGTCCATCAACAACTAATGATTCTGACAGTATTATGTTTCTTTATATTATTATTGGATGTCAACCTCAAGACTTTATGACTGCTACTGTACCAACTTTTTCCTATAGCGTGTGTCGAGAGAGAAATTTTATTTAAATGCCACGTGGTTCAACAAGTTGGTATTTAGGCTTATCCGAGGTTCTAGATTGAGATTGAAGTGACTCGTTATCGATTAATTATGAATTTGAATCAACCACAGCTTGCAAGTTTCAATTTTGCGTTCTTTCTAGTGAATATTTTATAGTTGCGGTCATTTCATATCTCCCGGAAAGATAAAAATAAATTAATTATTTTGTAAGAGTGAATAGGAGCGGTTTTAATTACGTAATGATGGAAGGGAAATAGAAAACACAGAAATTTGTACACATTCTTTTAAAGAAAAAAAATCAGCAATAACAGAACCTGACGATCACCAACGTTGTGTGGTGGTAACTGCCAAGATATTTTATGTGATGATTATTCTGACAAATCATAGATCGGTGTTGACAGTTTTTGCACAGTCCAATTGCTCAATCTAAACGAACGTGACATCGCAAAAGGGTACTTATCTTCGCTCTTGAACATGACTAATATTTAAATATCATTAAACTACTAGCCATATCTTCAATTAATTGCCCCAGTTGCAACTTTTATCTTCTTCTTCAAGCATTCCATCAAAGTACAAATGT
This sequence comes from Euonymus europaeus, assembly GCA_963580455.1. NCBI lineage: Eukaryota > Viridiplantae > Streptophyta > Magnoliopsida > Celastrales > Celastraceae > Euonymus > Euonymus europaeus. The sequence goes on from OY756964.1 coordinate 5,763,241, forward strand.
ATTATACAGCCAAAGAACCCACATCATCATCAACAAAAGGAAGTAAAGAGGGACAAAGGGACTGATAGCGATGGAAATCTTCGTTCTTGACATCTATCGGCTTCAATCTTCTCCGTTGGCTGATTATGAAATGGATATGACATTTGTTGTAGAAGGCTAGTAGCCACCACCACTACATACAGAAAGCTTTGCAAGTGCACCATTCAGATAAAGGCTGGCCTGCCCTCCAATCCCACTAAGAATGGTACCCAGAAAAGGCCAGTGATCATGACATTTAACATTTTTGGTTTTTCTTAGCCCGTTGTTGTTCCTCTTTTGACGAAATGAAAGGGAAAACAAACATTTATGGTAGCTCTTGTATATACTAAATATCATCGAAGTACCCTATTTCGTTGTAGTTTTCATCAAATAGGAATAAGCTTTCTTAAAGATAACTATACCAGCAATATTTGCAAAAATGCATTAAGCACTAAAGAAAAAGGTCAGCGACAGCATATACATATAACCAGCAGCAATACAACAAACAGAGAATTCAAAAAGAAAACTCCAACAATTTCAATTTTTGGTAAATTCATTAAAGGCCATAGCCAGTTTCCAAGAAAGTAATGGCCGATATGAGTGTACGACCAACCTGATGCAGGACAGAAACCAAAAACGTGGCGGTTTTCTATTAAAGGGGAATAGAAAGGTAAAACAGGAAGAAAAAAAACCAAAAACAAAATACATTCCAAAAAGGTACAATTGGTGAAAATAATATATTGGCAAGCCAGATAATACTAACACAACAAAGAACATCTCTCACTGCAACTACCAACTTAACAACCTTCCAAGGCAAATAAAATGCAACAACACAGTTTATAAACGTCAAACTAACCAAACTGAAACATCCAGACACATGTGCCCAAAATAAAACAAAGAACCATTCAATATAAAAATAAAATGATAAAAGAAACTAATCATAAACATAAAGAACTATGAAACCCATTTTCCAGAAACCAGTTTTGAACACCAATCTCAAATGAGTAATATCCTTTCATTTCATAAATAAATAAATAAAAAGTCTAAAATTACCCAAAGTAGATGCGAAACGAACTAAACAAGCTCAATTAATCACCTCCACAGTTTTAACTATACCGGTTAGGGGTTGGAGGCTTGTAGGGCTTCATCCAGCGAGGTGCCCGGGGTTGATGGAACGAAAGTTGTAAATGCTATTTCAGCATAACCAAGATGTTACAACACTGTTTTGTGCAGGCTGCAGTTCCATAATCAACTAAGTAACAAAAAAGAATTAAACACTCCCCCCAACCCCCCAACTTGCCAAGTTAAAAGTAACAAATGCAAGTAAAGTTTTTGCAATCAATCATCTTTTCATTGCAAAAAAATACATCATGTTCTATGGCGATTATTCCAAGTACTTAACAAGCTAGTTTTTCTATATTTTCAATGTCAAACACAACCCAAAAACCCCACATACAATTCTATCTTTGATTAAGAATTATCCCCAACACGATTAGAAGAAGAAGTCGCATTCGCTAAATTTCTATGAAAGAAACCTACAATACATTTCCAGAAACACAAGTTACTGATTAAACTAATGCAAAAAAATACATCAAATTTGAAAAGACAAACTATTTCATTTCAATAAATTATAACAAACCAAGGTTTGTATGGTACCTCTAGTGAGCCTGGAGAAAATATAATTGGAAGTTCTATAAAATCCACAGTATGCAGGGAGCCCCCTTAACCTGCTTGCTTTGATACTGCAGACAATGTCATAAAAAGTTTCTGGGACCACCAAAAGTTTGAATGTACTCATACCAGCAGTGCAGAAAAGAACAAAAAGGTAAAACAGCTGGCTCTTCACTTTTAAGATGTAAGTGATTAAAGTAAATAAATTACACATAGCTTGTACAATGCTCATTTAAATCCTAATACTGTGCTTTCATAAGTCGAAGCTTTTTCTTATGAATGGCAAAAAAAGTAACAAAGGTTAAAACCAAATTGTTCATTTTATTTCACACCCTCTCAACAGGAGTGAGCATGCATCTACAATTACAACTGGCGAGAATCTTTTATATAACACGGGCTGGCAAACATTTTAGAAACAGTGAAGTTATTATTTATTAACATAATGCTACATCAATCCTCCAACAAAAAGAAGAAACTGAGAAATTTCCACACAGTCCACCTGCTTAATGTGGGATTTTCTTACCCTCAAATGGATTTGTGGGTTTTAGAATGGATCTTTCTAGCTATTTACATGTACATACTAATTAAAAATGAAGCAAAAATTAGCACATGTATAATAGCTCAAGTTCATCCATTAAGGTCTCTACAAGAATGATCCCTGTACAGATCTAAGTGTACAATATTACTCAGCTTCTCAGGCAGAGCATTTCATTGAAGTCTTTTTTTTTTACGAATATTCATTGAATTCGTATTTCACAATTCACACTACTTGAAATTCTAGTATTTTAACAGGACAGCCAGGACATAGAAAATATCACCACTAACTTTCCCAAGAAATATTTAACAACATAAATGTACCCAAAACACAGCACTACACCAAACAGATCAATATGGCAAGAACACAAACTGAAAGAATCTTTAGTTCCATCAACACAATTAGAACAAAAGCTTTAATTACTTTCTTCGCCCTGCAGGAGTATGACATCCTTTCTTTTTTTCTCTGCCGGTAACAACTTTGATCACACACAAGACATCGCTATACTCCCAAGAATAACCAACATAACACAACTTTCAGTTAATTTATAGTAGAAGCAAATTCATTAAGAGAAACAAAGCCTGGTTCACACGTAGCTGATTTGTCTCATCTGATAAGAAGTCAATGGCAATCTCTCAGTAACTCAGGTTGAGAAAATAAAATTGAGAATTTAAAATAGATGCACAGGCCTTGATTTGACACAAACCAAGGTTAGGAACCACTTCTCACATTCATAACCAACATGACATTTGAGTTCATTCAGATTATTTTTTCTCATACAAGATCACTCTCCTATGTGGCTTTGTTGCTACAAATAATGCCTTCTCTCTCTTTTTTATCTACTTGGGAAGACCACTTTTTATTAACAAAAGAAACATTTTAAACAATTTAGATTTACTAGACATGTTAACCTAATTAAATCCATACAGTTTATGATGAAAAGGAAAAAATAAAAAACTGCAAGAACCATACCTAAGAATGATATATACTCAGAACTATAACCAAATCCTTAACAGTTCACACTATGGCCTCACGAAAGAAATAGTAACTCTGATCCTTTTATCCCAGACAAATTCCATATACATCAAATTGATAAATTACCTTGGGCGTATTTTGGTTACTCTCAAATTCTTCATCAGTGAAAAGCTAAGAACATCTTCTCCACTTCACAGTTCACACCAAAGGCCTCTTGCAAACACAATGTGAACACTAAAAAAACACAACCGATCATGGGCAGTAAATCCATAAGGTTCTACTATTTCAATAAATTTTAACAAAGCTGTTTACAACATGAGAATCAAATATGTTACATATACAAGTTTCAGCTCCAACTGTTAAAGGAAGGGCTTTATGCCAGACCTTGCAATGCAAGCAGCGTCACAGACGATTTTCTAAGCTGAAAAAGTTAACCTACAATGGTTCGACAGGATGAGGCAAATATATTCTCTACCCAGATCATCTTTTTTCCTGCTAAAAAACAGTATGAATGATTGTCTGATAAAGAATACTGGCAACTTCCTTTCAATGCATGCCTCTCACCTCAACCAGTCCAATTGTCAGCAATAGTGAAAACTAAAGCATGAGGAAAGGTCTCTGCCGGTAAAGCTTAGCCAAACAAACCACGAGCTCCTAAATCCCCTTGCTGCAACTCCCTTTTCCGTTGCTCTTCCAAAGGATCAGGACTCTTCATTATTCTCCGAAGACGCCTGCAAATAACCCCAAAAGAGACTCAGATAAAACAGAATGAACACATAAAACTTACTCCTGAAAGTAAACTTTCAGTCATTTCAAGATTACAAGGTCAGCATACCTGTCTTGAGCATGTTGAGCGGGAAATGTAGGCATAAAATCTTTAGACTTTGGAAGAGGAACTTCTTTAAACCACTCATGGTCAAGAGCAGCTTCAGCAGTTATCCGCTGCATGATGCCCATGACATTTATAAAGTCACTAGCACACTACACAATCATTAAATAACCGAAGAACCAACAGCTAATTAGTGCTTTACCTTCTCAGGATCATAAGTTAAAAGTTTGTTCAACAAGTCAAATCCTGCATCAGATAAAACTGGGGATCCAATAAAAGAGGTCGCTGGGAATTTCTTACGCAGCATATTATACCTGAAATGAGTATATCACTAATTAATAAAAAAAACAAGTAGAATATGCTATATCACTGAAAGTAGCACCAAAAAGAGGCCACAGCCAGACCAGGATCACCCAAAGCTGGAGCCTGGGAAAACGATGGCAATATAAGAACATCAGCAATTGATCGTGGCTTGGGAAGGTATATGGTCATGAAAAATCCATACTTACTGGTGTTTGATGAAATTGACCTTGACTCCTGGCAGCTTGGAAAATCCAGGCCAAATTGTTTCATTTGGCGTCCCAAGGGTTCGGAATATCTGGGGACAAAAACCCTCAATGTAGTTACAACTTACAAGAACTGTGAGGAATACAAGAGAGGGTAATATCATGGCAGTACAAAAAGTACATATCTACTAAATAAATTTACCTTTCTTCACTGGAATTTAATTACCTTGTCGAGTTGATCAAATTCTGTTTTCCCATTGAACAATGGTTCCTTGGCTAATAATTCAGACATGATACAACCCAGTGACCACATGTCAATTGCCGTTGAATATTGTTTCGCTCCCAGCAAGAGTTCAGGCGCCCTGCATATGACAAAGGGATATAAACTGCTTCACTCATAAATTAACGAATGTAAAAGGAGAACACGTGCGACTGTGTGAGAACATGTCAAAGCCACCTATAATCTGATGAGAACTCTGCGCCAAGACGTGAGCACAAGTCTAATTGGCTAAAAACACCGAAGTATATCTGGCCAAACAGTGAAAACCAAGCATAGTATGGAAAGAAGACCACAAATACCACTAGACAGAACAGGTCAAATAATGAGAAAGTTTCTCGCACAACCGATAGCTTAAGCATATGTAGAAAGCTTTCGATCTGCGGCTTTGGCTAAAAACAATTTATCAAACAAAAGTATACGAACCAAAAATGCAGATCAATATTTGAAATAAAATCTCTCATAAACCTATAGATAAAGAAGTTCAGAAAATCATGACAAACAAATATGTCAGGTCATGCCGATTAAAAGAGAATCAAAAAAGGAAACACGCATGTTCTACTATGCAAGATGGAAAATACATAAATATGCGAGTGATGCTCACCTGTACCAAAGAGTAACCACAAGATGTGTGTAAGGTTTCAATGGACTGCCATACTGACGAGCCAACCCAAAATCACAAATCTTCAACTCACCCCGATTGTTTAAAAGCAGATTTGACGTCTTCATATCTCGATGAAGAACCCAGTTATCATGAAGATATTTCACACCCTCCAAGAGCTGAAGCATAAGGCATTTAACCTCACTCTGGCTAAATGGCTGCCTCATTGATTCCATGAGTCCTTTCAAATCATGTTCCATATATTCCATCACCATAAAAATACTATCTAGGCTACTCCCTACAACAACTTCTTTAACATCCACAATTGATGGGTGATGAAAGGAAAGGAGAATGTTTATTTCCCTCAACGAAGTTAATGGAAAACCTTCTCTTTCTTTCTCCATCTTCACCTTTTTCAAGGCTACAATTTCTCCTGTCTTCTTATCTCTCGCTCTATATACAACACCATATGTTCCTTCATCTATTTTATTTAGTCTTTCAAACTCGTCCACACTTCTACAGCCTTGAAGCATGTTTATACTTCTTAGGGGAGGATCCGGAGGCTCTGGAGTTGCACGAGAATCATCTTCGTCCTCAGAATCAGTATCCGACCGGCTAAGACTATTGTTATTGTTATCGTGTTCCTCATCAATGTCCATGTAATCTTTCTCTGAACCAGTACCAGTGTAATCATCCCCACTCAAAGACACAGTATGCACACCTCGTTCATCAGATTCACATGACCTTGTCCTTGTTCCTTCAGAGCCTTCTCTCTTTGGCTCTCCTTCCTGGGGAGTCATAGATTTATTCCGTACTTCAGCATCCAGGGACTCTATATGCATCATTTTCTTCTTCCTTTTAGGCATTTCCTCTTCTACGATTTGACCTTCATCCACCGGAGAATTGTTTCCAGCTGCCCATCTAGAAGATGAAATGTTCCGGGTTGGCACATAATCATCATCTTTAAGCTGCTCTGCTTCCTCATATATTCCCCACTGCTGATCCTTTACTGGCGAAGAGGACAGACCCAAAGGGGATTCAGACAGAGAATCTCGGGCACCCCTAGAAGCCACAGAAGGCTCAACTGGCGAAGATAATTGCAAATCATTGCTTTTACTATTCTCAATTGGAGATATATGTATGCCTCCACCAGGACCAACAATAGGTGATTGACGATACACTTTGGGCAGTGGTGGTGAGGGAGGAAGAGCTGCCACAGTTGGGCTAATTCTACTTCTTGATGAAATACTTGCTTCCCTGTCATCCCTATCCCAAACTATAGGTGAAAACTTCCTCTTTTTCACCAAAGGTGAAGCATGAATCCCATTCTCAACAGTCTCGGAGGCCTCACTATCTTTAATCTGTGATTCCGATTCAATGGCATCATCAGAACCACTCTCACTTGATAACTCACCAGACTCCCTATCAACAGCCCTAATTGAAAAACCAAACCAATGGGGCCCATGTCCACCACCACCACCACCACCACTGCTGCCTGAATCACTAATACTTGACGAGGACCTATATCCACGATTAACAACATCCCTCTCCTTGACATCTTTATGTCTAAGCCTTCCCTTATCTCTTACCACACGGCCTTGAGCCCTTCCATCATTATTAGAATTACCACCATTCCTGCTCCGATCATACTCCTCCTTGGAATGAGCAAAATCCCGCTTCAACACCTCAATACCAGACTCGCGGCCCCTGAACTCGCTATCATGAAAAATCCCACGTCTCCCAGCTGCCATAAAATTAGTAAACTAAACCTCAACAAAGCAAATACCCTCGACACCAATTCAAACCAATTCACCTATAAACACTAGCCCTAACACAGAAGCAATCACCTTCAACAATCTTTTTTTTCTAAAATTTCAAAAAAATAATCTCTAACCAATATCTAAAAGCAATAGCAATGAAGTAGCAGGAAAATAACAAAAATTGATGGAAGAATCTCAATTTGATTATCCTCCTGTTTCAACTTGAACAAAATTAAAGATTTAAAACTAGGTTCGAAATGAAAACCTAATAATGGAAGCGAGAGACGATGAAGCAAAAAGGAGGAAACCCCACGAATCGAGAGAATTGAGCGATGAGTATCGAACTCTCATGTGTTGTACTGCTTACCGGAAGTGGAGAGGAGAGGCGGCGATCAGTTCGCTTATTGATGGTAAGCCAGAGACAGTAGAAATAATATGAAATATAGCGAAGCCCAAGAGAGGAGGAGACCGTAAACGAGAGTGTCTTTAGGTCGCGTTGCGATCCACTACTGGATGGCCCTCGATTTTTTATTAATTTTAAAAAATTGAAATGAAAAGGAAAAAAAAAACAAGGGTTGAACGCGAAATAAATTGGGCAATTAATCAAAACTCGTTAAAATTAATATTCCATCCCATTTTATTATATAAAAAGTAAAATCAGATAAACAAGTCTTTCAATACATCAAAATTAAAAAATTACAAATCTTTATATAGTATATATTTCCTAACAAAAATCCACCAAACGAATGACGAAGTCATATAAAACCCGCTCCAAAAAAAAAACTTAATATATGTAAAATTTAAATAAGACACTCTCGAATTTTCATTTTAGCCCCATATAAAATCAGAAAATACTTTCTTACTCCTCATTTATTTTCTTAGTGAAATTGAAAATAAAGTTCTTATGGGATGCTTTCAATCTAGGAAGTCTTATAAGGAGCAATTGTAATTAAACTATATATTTTATAATCTTTAACTCTATTGGTTTATAAATGTTATTTTTCTAAGTCAATCTGACTGATTATTAATAAGTTATTAGGCCACTAGTAATTAGTTGTGATCCCCTCAAGTTAAGTCTTGATTCGCCTTGCCCCAAACGGCAGGAAAAATTAAATCAAAGCTAACCCTCTCTGACTCTCATCAACAAAAATACATCTATGAATTTTCAACTCTTATATATAGTCACACCATTACATAGTTTTTCTACTCTCTTTTACATTTGAAGATACATTAACTTATAATGTGTATATCATGCACGTGACTTCTCAATGGAAAATCATTAGATGATTCGTCTAGAAAATCATTAAGGTTATATATTCTCGAACACTCATCAATAATTTCATGGAAAATAAACATAAACATACCCAAATAACAAAATATACAAAATTACCATAAAGGATCACATGTTATTGTTTGAAATTATTTCATATGAGAGAGCCTTTGGAGACATATTGATATCAATGGAACCAAACAATCCAACAATTGAGCTAATGAATTTCGCAACATAACTCAATCTGAAGTTTATAATCTTCAATAGAAAATCCTCAAACTCATTGTAGACATCAAAAAATTATTAGAGTTCAATTAAATAAAATTGTTGGGTTTTAAATGGCCTCTAAATTAAATTAATTTAATTTATGAAGTCCAATTCAAATTGAGTTGGTTGAATGGATAAAATCTAAGATAAAATAAAATCAAAGAGATAACCACTAATTAAGTAATTTCTTTACAATACCCTTGATGTCAAGGGTTGAGACCAAGGGTATGTCATGTAAATTTCACCTCTCCCTTTGCCTATAAATACCAAGCTCATTTAGAAAGAAAAGTTTATAAAACTTTCCAAAATCTCTCTCACAAATTTCTTTGGAGTTCAAGTTCTCCAAATCTGAAATTTTTAGAATTCCTCAAAGAGGAAAAGAAAAGTTTGAGAACTTTGAAAAAATCTCATAAATTATCTTCAAATGCAAGTCTCGAAATTCAAAATTTTTTGAATTCCTTCAAGTTCAAGTGCAAGTCTCCAAATTCAAAATTCTTTGAATTCCTTCAAGTTCAAGTGCTTCAAGTCCAATTTCTTCCCAAGTTCAAGTCCGGTCCTAGAACGGATTTGTTTAATCTGATCAAGAACATTACGTTCTCCTTCTGACCATCCAATCGATAATCAGAGGAGTTGTGCACATGACGATCACGTTCGAAATGAAGAGTTTGAGCCCATAAATTACTTATTAGATTCAATTTGTAATTTGTGTCAAGTTTTTAAGTGTATTTAATTTACACATGAAATTTTTTACGCACTCATTAAAGAAAAAATACTTTTAGGCTTTAAGTTCATGTGAACAATATCAGAGTTGTGAAGGTAAAAAAAGAAATAGAGGAGAAAAATACTCTATAACATGAGGCATGACATTAGACTCAAAAATAGTTATTAATGTATTCTAATATTTGCAAATACAAAAAAAAAGTATATCATTGGAAATGACATGTGCTCAAAAGAAAGAGACAAAAATTGGATAAACCAATTTCAAATAACATATCTTTGAACATCTTATTCAAGTTTACAATTAAGAGAATATTTCATATAATGGAAAATATTTCATTCGATTACTCTTAATTTGTTTCATGCAAAGTATCACATTCTAATGTGTTTTTATCGTAGAATGGAGTTTGAGGGACCAAGCACCGCCAACCCTTAGTCGTTTGCAACACATGTCATATTCGTTATCGGTTATGGCACAACTATTGAAGGAAAATAATATTATTTAATTTGAAACTCGTGGGGTCGGCCAAGAGATGATACATGATAAATTTATTCTCTCAATTTTCTTATCCGATTTTCATGGCAGTGAATGTCATACCTTCCTCGAATGGAGCGGGTGAACTTTTTTTTTTATATTGTATTCATGTGAGTAATATTATAATTGTTTTATTGTGATAATATTAGGAACTCAATTGAATCATATGAAATTTTAGAAACGTATTTTAGGTTGTTGTTGGCTACGGCATCTACAGGTGCAAGTGAGGTGGGGCGCCATAATTCATACCTAATGTCATGCATCTTGCCGCTCAAGAATTGGTTGACTGCATGACTCCATCATCTAGTCTCAGCGTTGATACAAGAACTAGATGCTTTCGATCATGTGCCGCTAGGGCATATACATGGATCTCTCATAATGGTATTTGTTTCGAACGCGATTATTCATACGCGGCAATGACAGGACCTTTTAGAGGAAGGATTGAGTGATTTCTTTCATAAAATATTTTTCTTTTTCAGTTAATTTTGTTTACTAATATTGTTATTTTTTTATTTATACAACACGATTCAAGGTTACTCTCGTGTGGATGTGAATGATGTGCAATCAATACTTCAATCGATTGCCAGACAACCGATTACTGCTAGAATATATATATGTTTGATGAATTCAAATATTTTAGACGGGTAATTTATTTGATATAAATTTGAATGTTTTATGTAAATTTGATTATATATTGTATTCATGTATTTGCTAATGTGTTTGAATTTTAGGATGAAGTTTGAGGGACCAAGCAGCGCCAACGCTTAGTCGCTTAGAACACATGTCATATTAGTTGTCGGTTATGGCACAACCATTGAAAGATAACAATATTATTTAATTCGGAACTCGTGGGGTAGGCCAAGAGATGACACATGATAAATTTATTCTCTCTCAATTTTCTTATCCGATTTTCATGGTTGTGAATGTCATACCTTCCTCGAAATGAGCGGATGAAATTTATTTTTTATTTTCATTTTTTTTCATATTTGTACGTTAATGAAAAAAAACAATGCTCAATGTATACAGTGTAGAGAGAAGGCATCTACGGGTGTAAGTGAGGCGGGGTGCCATAATTCATGCCTAATGTCATGCATCTTGCCGCTCAATAATTGGTTGACTGCATGACTCCATCATCTAGTCTCAGTATTGATGCAAGAACTAGATGCTTTCGATCATGTGCCGCTAGGGCCTATACATGGATCTCTTAGCATGGTATCTGTTTTGAACACGATTATTCATACGCAGCAGTGACAGGACCTTGTAGAGGAAGGATTGAGGTAATTTCTTTCATTTTTTTTCCAGTTAATTTTGTTTACTGATATTGTTTTTTTATTATACAACCATCCTTGACGATTCAAGGTTACTCTCGTGTCGATGTGAATGATGTGTAAGCAAAACTTCAATCGATTGCCAGACAACCGGTTACTGCTAGAATATATATGTTTGATGAATTCAAATATTTTAGAGGGGTAATTTATTTGATATAAATTTGAATGTTTTATGTAAATTTGATTTTATATTGTATTCATGTATTTGCTAATGTGTTTTTATTTTGGGATGGAGTTTGAGGGACCAAGCAGCGCCACCGTTTAGTCGCTTGGAACACATGTTATATTAGTTGTCGGTTATGGCACAACCATTGAAGGAAAACAATATTATTTAATTCGGAACTCCTCTGGTCGACCAAGAGATGATACATGATAATTTTATTCTCTCAATTTTCTTATCTGATTTTCATGGTAGTGAATGTCATACCTTCCTCGAATGGAGCGGATGAATTTTTTTTTTATTTTCAGTGTTTTTTTCCTTCATATTTGTACGTTAATGAAAAAAACAATGCTCAACGTATATAGTGTAGAGAGAAGGCATCTACGGGTGCAAGTGATGCAGGGTGCCAGAATTCATGCCTAATGTCATGCATTTTGCCGCTCAAGAATTGGTTGACTGCATGACTCTATCATCTAGTCTCAGCGTTGATGCAAGTACTAGATGCTTTCGATCAATTTATCCTTCACTTTCTTGTATCAGATTGGAGTGGAGTACTCACTGAACATCCAAATGGACCACATCCGCCATTAATCTCCATATATCAGGTTCAATTTATGGAAATAAGGGATTGAAAGACAGCTCCACCAAGCAGCATTGATGCAGGCCTACTCTAATAGATAAAAATCACTACACCATATGTGCATATCTATTTGCATCTCTCCTTTGATGAGTTTCTGCCCTAGCAATCACATAAAATACTTGATCCCTATAATTCATATTGAACCAAATGAAACACTCATGCATGTTGTAGGTTGTATTGTAAAGCCAAAAACCCTAAACCAAAAGCCAACCATCCTCTTCTTAAATCAATTACAGGAAATAAAAACTATCGAAAACAAATCACATCAAACAAAAGACTAAGAAAACACACTAATTATATAATCTAGGCATCCACATAAATGGGTTCAGGAAAAGAACATAAAAAAACAACCTTTTTGATATCTTTGTCAAGTATAGGGTCAATGGATGTCTTGATTGACTATTTGGGTTATTCACTTAGCTCCTCTTTGAGTTCCTCTACTGTCTGTGTGTTAATTTAGTTCACATTTGAAATTATTTTCTAGATTTTTTAACGTAATATATACTCAATCTTGCTTCAAACACTTGACGCAAACAAATCAACTTCAAAGAAAACACAATAAACACAAATGCATGTCAATTTGTCAAGTGAACAACTATTGCCTTAGATGTAGTTATACGAACCTTGAATTGCTTTTGCAAGAAGGGGTGAGACAAATGATGATGACAACTACCTGGAAATGAGAATGATGGGCGTAACAAATGACCATGAAAATCTATATGTTTTGCATAACATTTACACTGATGAATTTCAGAAGCGATATTCGTGAAGAATGGAAAGCTAATTGATCAATGTGATGCGCATGGTCATAACGCAAGAACATGTTAGGTAACGATGAATATATTGAAGTAATTGTTAGATGTCTATGTTCTGAAGTAATTAAAATTTGTAATTACAGTAAAACCTCTCTATGGGACATCGGGGCTATAAATGTATTTTAAGGGTGTAAAAACTTTTATTTTATTTTTTAAAAATTATAAATGTGATCTGATTGGAATTACGAGCCCAACGGTATATTATTTGTGACAAATAAAAATCAAATGAATCGTGAAAAAACACAACAATTCTAAACCGTTAAATAAAAATTCAAAATATTTTATCTCAATTTTCACTGTTCATATTTACAGCTAGCTCAAATTGGGATCATGATTTTTGATGATTATGCAAAGATTATTACTATATAAAGTATCACTATAGAGAGGTTTTACTGTAGTTGTAATATGTGAACTGCAGATGAGTGAAGCTAGTGACAGTAGAAGTAGGGCTGGTGGGAGTGGCGGAACCCCTTTTTTGCAGCTAAGGTTGCAGCATCCCTTTATGCTACCAGAGGTTTTGCTGCCAGAGTTGGAGGTGAAAATGCCGATGCAAGAGATTCAGCCACCATGATGAATCCTCAACTTCAAGAGATCAAATTGGTTAGAGTGATTTTGGGACTTAGGACAATGAGTTTCTATTATGGGGTGGGAAAAGAGAGAGTATATAAATTAAAGTAGGATTTATTTGACTTGATGTAAAAATTAACACAACTTTATATGCTATATATTTATTTGAATCTCCCTTTATTGATCCGGTTGTTTCAGGTTAATGAAATCTGGTTTATTTCAAAAAAGAAATATTTATTTGAATCCATTTATTTTGGTTTGTTTTTTATGTATGATTTGTTTCAATTCATATTCTTAAGCTTTACCTTGATAATGTAGAATTGTGACATTCAGGATCATAATTCGTGCATCTTATCATTGAGGAGACCTTCGTGTACCACTCATCTTTCTTTTATGGGGGTCCAATTTCTCTCTCATAGCGTTTCACTTGCGGTGGAAATTGAACTCCTTATCTCATTTAAGTGGGAAGGAGACACTACCACCCTCATCAAACCCTAATATTTTCTCATTGTCCTTCGTGGATTAATCTACGTATTGAAAATACAATCGATGAAACTTAACTTGAAGTCAGGCACAACTTCATGCAGAGAAAGGAAAAAATTAGAAAGAAATGTGAGAAGTTCAATTCCATTTAGAGAAATCCAACAATAGAGAAAACATCGTTTAACAAAATAACACACAAACTGCTTTAATTGATTGATATTGCGCATAAAAAAGAGGTTGTCACATTTTACACCTAATTTTTATTTTTAGGAAAAAAACTCATAAATCGGATCATGTATTATTGTCTACATCAATATTTTTTAACGAAAGTTTAGACCGAGGACTTAAGAGGTTCTGAGTATAAATAGCTTTTGTAACCCGAAAACAAAATTGAGGGATTTTATCGACCAGTTATGATAAATAATCCAAAGCTAAATAGTTCATATTGTCTCATTCCATTGTAAAATCGTATTACATTATAAATGTAAATGAAATATCATATTATAATAAAATATAATTTTTTTATTATAAATTCATAATAAAATACGATATTATAATAAAATAAATTATATAAACTGTTTAGGACTAAGTTATATAACAATTTCCTTTACTAACCAGCACTACCTATACTTAAAAAATCATATTATTGTTTGCAACTTGCAAGCAATCCCCGAATAAGTCTCCTTGTCACCCGGTCAAGCCTCAGAGCAACTCCAATGGTACGCTGGATAATGATGCTGGAAATTTTGGAGTGTGCAGTGAGAATGATTTGAAAAAATTATATTGGAAGATGTGTAAGATGATATAAAAGGTGAAATATGGTAGAAAAGTATGAGAAAAATTGTGTTGATGCTTGATATTTAGAGTGTTTGTGAATGAAAAATTGTATTGAAATATGTGTTTTGTTGATATGACTGTATTGAGAGTCGTGTTTTGCTGTAATAGAAGTGGAACCACGCTGAAAAATTTGGAGCTTCCACCATTGGAGTTGCTCTCAGAGTCCATGATCTGTAGTGTAGGGCCCAAGCCCAAGACATTCAATGTGGACCCTCGCTGCAAATATCCAAAATTTGTGGTCCCCACCAAATGAGTACCAACTTATTTAGGTTAGTATTCATCTGAGTTCTTTCACGCACCATCACCATCCGGTACCCAATTACAGTAAAAACGGGTACACACGATTATAAACACAGTCAAATCTTAATAAACCCAGTGACAAACCAAGCCCATATCTGCCACGACCCATCCACGGACACGTGAAAAAGCTCAGAAAAATTATTAACATAAAAGCCCGACAAGGCCCACCTGATCCACTGACATATACCACATCCACCGTCCACGTGTCAACCATCTAAAACAGTACCTCGAAGGACAAATCATAGACAGCTCTCTCTCCTCTCTCTCTCTCTCTCTCTCTCTCTCTCGGGAGCAGTACAAACTACAAACTTAAAAGATTTCTACAAGATTCCCCTTAGGTAAATTTTACATATAAGCTTCACTGTATTCAATGACAATAATGGTTAAATTTTATGCTAATTTTTTAAACTATTTGTTTCTGTTTTTTTATTGGGTAATGGATCTGAAACTTGACAAACTTCTACGTCTCTAGCCTTCCTAGTCTCAGAAATCTATGGTAGTAAAGGAGTGATATTCTCTGCAAATATCCAGAATTTTATTATTGGGTTTTGACATTTATCAATAGTGAAAGGCTCCAATGCTTCTTCCTGCTTCCTGCTTCCTGCTTCCTACTTCCTAGCTCAAGTTGATGGGTTTTCTTTATTGAGCCTTAGATGCATGTTTCTTCAAAGAGTCCACTAGTTCTTGATTGATGACAGAATATTCACATATTTTTGTTGTTGACTGATGAGCTTCAATGGGTTTTTTTGGGGTCTAATTTTACAAATTTAGGAAAATTCCCAAACCCCATTTAGAGTTCTTGGTTTGGTATTGCTAGGATCTCACTGCAGACATTGTTGAAGCTCTAGCTAGCTAGTTGTGTTGAAAAATGAGATCTATAGAGGATAAAGGGTGTTACAACAATGGAGGATCAAAACCAGAGATTTCAACTAGTACACACATCAACAACTTTGAGTTTCACAAAGGGAATGTTAATGGAGATAGTACTCGTACTTCTTCTCATCATCACCACAGAACATCTTTAGGTAAGCCAACACCATCAAAATGGGATGACGCACAGAAATGGCTTGTGGGTTTGTCAAGAGTTGGAGGAGGAGATAAGAGTCAGAAGAGCAAGCCAAGGAACTCCAATGCCGATGACCGGAGACTGATTGCTCCAGTTCCACAGAAGGAGCAGGAATACTCAAGCAGTGAAGATGAAACTGAACAACAACAACAAAATGGGTTGCATCTTTCGTTGTCAAACAATCATTATGAATCTGAAACAAAGAAGATTGATTGTGAGGATTCAATCTGGAGAATCAACAAACCACTTGCAGATAATCCAACTTCTGGGGGTATCAGATCAATTTGTTTGAGAGATATGGGTACTGAGATGACTCCAATTGCAAGCCAAGAGCCTTCAAGAACAGCTACACCTATCAGATCCTCAACACCGGCCGCTCGGAGCCCTATTGCTTCTGGATCTTCCACTCCTGTAAGGTCTCAAAATGGAGGATTAGTAGTAGTACAAGGTATTGACAAGGCAAGTAAGGCACCTGAAAACAAGGATTCAGTTCAAGCTAGAAAGTTAAGTCCTCTAGAAGAAAGAGCATTGGCTTGGGATGAAGCAGAACGAGCCAAATACACTGCAAGGTAAATCTATTGCATTCTGGATTGTTTTTCTGTGATCTGCAGGGATTGGAAGAGTTGCTGATTTGATGTGTTTTTTTTATTATTGTGTAACTAATTTCAGGTACAAGCGTGAAGAGGTGAAGATTCAAGCCTGGGAGAACCATGAGAAGAGAAAAGCTGAGATGGTAATGAAGAAAATGGAGGTATATATGAATTACCAGTCCTGCCTCTATTTATTCTTGTAATGGTTGATTTGGGAAATTAAGATTCTAGCTGGAAAGTATTTTAGAATACTATGGCTTGCAATGCAAAACATGTCAGTGATTTGTTTTTAGCATTAATAGGCACAGAAAGCAAATTCTCATTTTGTTGAACTCAACTTGCAGAACTTGCATATGTTGTAGGAATCTCAGTGTACTGGCATTATATTTCTCTGATAAGTAAGTTGTGAATAATATCAGGTAAAGGCTGAGAGATTGAAAGCTAGGGCACAAGAGAGGATGGCAAACAAGTTTGCAGCGACAAGGAGAATAGCAGAAGAGAAGCGAGCGAATGCTGAGGCTGAACTGAATGAGAAGGCTGTCAAGACTTGTGAGAAGGCAGATTACATAAGGAGAACTGGTCACATGCCCACTTCATTCTCCTTCAAGCTGCCTTCCCTCTGCTGGTAGCAACTCTGCAAAACAAGACTTAAAACGTTGTTTTCGCGCTCGATTTCATAGCTTTTGCAATAACAATGTGACCTTATAAATCAATTTTTATTTCAATGATGTACAAGTTTTAAATCTCCAGGTTCTTTGACCAAATGATCTGGGAAAAGCAGAACACTATCAAGGATGGTAACCATTGCATTGAAGATATTTAACATGAACACATTTCTTTGTTTCATACAATGCAATCGATCAAATTACATTCTTAATAAAGTTCAATGGGATTAGGTATTACGCTAAAGACAACAAGATGTGAAGACTTCTGATGATCTATATAATATGTGCGAGGCAATTATGTCTTGTAGCCTTCTGAAATCCACTTGTCAGCAATGCCAGAAGAGGATATCTATGATCTATGTGAACATCAGCTCTGACCAGTTATCTTCATGATCAAATTCCCAACTCCTGCTGTGGCAATTCCGACCAAGGCACCAGCTATGACCTGTAAAAATATGTGAGCGTAACAAACTATGAACGGCGTGCTCACAAAAATAAATTTCAATGCCAATCCGAAAATAAAGTGCTACATCCTAATGTCTACAAATGTTCATCATGAGGAAGGGAATGCCCTTCAATTTTAGCAGGAAAAGTAAGCTTTTAGATTGCCAAACCTAAGATCTCAAATAACACGTCATGTGCCAACGCCCAAAAGAAACTAACATATCATCTACATTGAAAATCAAACAAGAATTTCAATGGCCAATTTTCCAAGCAAAAGCATGCGACAATTTGCAGTTTTGATATTATAAAGAGAGAAAGCAAAACAGCATTTCCCTGAGTTAACATGAGTACATGACAACGACTTGTGTTGATTAAACTGCACTATAGGATATGCTATGCAAATATATTCATTTCTCAAAAGGTGTTTATCTAATGCAGCATCCAAACCTGTGGAGGGGTGTGACCAAGAAGTTCACGTAATGGTCTGCTCTCAGCCAGAGGATGTTCAGCCGGAAGTTCGTATACAATTTGATTCAAAACCTGGAAAAATATTAATTTCTTATCAGCGAAAAAAATTTCCAAAGGTGTTCACTCTAATAGTATAAACTGTCTAGCATGGTTTTGCAGTTAAAACAATAAAATATTACATGGGATGCGGTATATGGGTGACAGGTTATTGGACAAGAGAAAAGAAATGAAGAGACAAAGAATCAAACCTCTGCTTGGCGACCAGCATGCAACCGCACCCCAGTTGCATCATACATCACCTGCCACCAAATTGATAACATTCAGAATCTCTCCACATTTCAACTTAATTATGAAACCTGTTTGTTTCATGATAAAGTTGTTATTAAACCTATATCAGATCGTCTCAAACTCTTATAGGCTATGAAGTGAGAAATCTGTATATTTGGGTGATAAAATACTTAAACACAAGCATGATGTTACACAAACACACACACACACACCCACCCAAAAAAAAACCTTAAAAAGTCTATGGAAATAGAAGAGATTATGAGACAGCATACAACGCAAGCAAAGATCAATGCAACTGCAAAGAGTGATACTCCAAAGCCTTCTTGAAGACCCACGGCAAAGGCAAGACCAGTAACAGTTGCAGAATGGGAAGATGGCATTCCACCAGATCCAACAAGTTGCTTGAGATCCCATCGTCTTTCCTTATACCTGCAAATCTAAGAAACTTGAGATTCTTAAGTGTAAACTAGTTATATGACTCATTGACTCTACA
Organism: Euonymus europaeus; assembly: GCA_963580455.1. NCBI lineage: Eukaryota > Viridiplantae > Streptophyta > Magnoliopsida > Celastrales > Celastraceae > Euonymus > Euonymus europaeus. Next base: position 5,782,346 of record OY756964.1, read on the forward strand.
AGTCACAATACCATATTTATAAATTAAATCTAGTAAAGACCCTCACATTTTATGAGAAAAACATATTGTCAATGCCCAAGTGAAAAGCTTGAAAAAAAAAATCTAGGATCCTACCCAGTTTTTCATGTCAGTCTACAATGCTTGTGAATCAAAAAAAAATTAACAAAATTAGAATTTCCATAAGCTGTATAAAAGTCTGTGCACCATCGTCTTGACAATGAACATTAAGCCTTAACGAAGGAGTCAGCAGATGAGCTATGAGTGCTCATATAAAAAGTTTTTCTTTCTATCCCTTATTTCGACTTTTCAATCAATACCATTGCATCTTACCATAAGCTCAGCAAAAATCATACAATTTTACAATTTTTCCTAGTATTTCATTTCAATTAGAATCCCAGCAGCTGAAGATATGAGATAACAATTAAATTGAAAAAAGAAACAACAAAAACGACGATTCAAACCTGATATTCAAAAGCAAATCTGATAATGCATGCCATAAACGCAATGGACAAAAAAAAAAATATTTAATGAAGATGACATGAACTTTCTTTTTCCAGGACTTGGATATATATGGGTTCAATACTTATAAATAGAATCACATTCTTCCCAAAGATCAAGCTCAAGAGTTTACTAAAAACCAATCGAAATTACACTCAAATCTCGTCAAAATTTCAATCACAATAATCATTAACAACTTTCAAAGACAGTTATACACACGCACATTGAGTCCAGGAACAAGATACCCAGATCCAAATACCCACAAAGATCTCAAACTCTATATCAACAAAATCCAAAGAGAGATTAAAAAGTACCAGGAGGTGAAGAACTTGGTGGATTGGGCAATCGCGAAGGCAAGAATAGCAGAAATGAGAGGGTAGTTGGTGAAGATTGAATACGTTGACGATGATATCGATGAAACGTCGTTTTGGATCAACGACCCAGTCGTCGACGTCGCTGCCATCTCGTCCATGTTTAGATACAGTACAAGAGGGATTAAAATTCAATAAAAGAAAAGAAAAGACGGAATTGGTAAGAGTAAAGACTGGGTTTTTCGTATGAACTTGATGGAATTCGTGTACGTAGAGAGAAGAGAAGAGTCTTCTTATTGGATGGGAGGGAGTAGTAGGAGTGCCGAATGCGTTATGTTTTGGTTTGTCATTGTTGTGCTCGCTTTCTTTCTTATGAGCCAACGGTCTTTGCCCTTGCGAGTTGCGACTTTTAACTGAATATCCTCTCCCTCTTGTTCAAAAGAAAGCTAGAATATACCCAAATCCTATTAATTGTATCATAACACTAGCATAATAGGATTAGGGGTGATAAAATTGTATTCGATTCAAATGAATGAATTTAGTCAACCTAAATTAAACCAAATTTGTGTATAAATTATATGTTAAAAATTCAGCTCAAACACACAGATTTTATCCAATTTAAAATGGTATCCAAGTCCAAACATATAAATCTTGTCTAGTTTAATTTTCCAGACCATAACCCAAATTTGATTATTGTTCGACTTATTTGTTAGATTTAAATCAATCCGAATATGGTTAATATTGTCAACCCAAATTAAACCAAATTTGTATATAAATTATATGTTAAAAATTCAGCTCAAAACACAGATTTTATCCAATTTAAAATGGTGTCCAAGTCCAAACATATAAATCTTGTCTAGTTTAATTTTCCAGACCATAACCCAAATTTGATTATTTTTCGACTTATTTGTTAGATTTAAATCAATCCGAATATGGTTAATCAATATTTCAAAAAATATAAAATATGGTCAACTAATAAATATAAAAATCTATATTAATTCGAATCCGAACATACAACTATTTTGTAAACAACTTATGTTGTTCTATCCAAAACGATTTTTTATCCACCTAGGATATCGTCCATGCCAAGCTTTCAATTTTTTAAACAATAAAAATTAATAGCAAGTAACTTCTGTGGCCGGATCACCACAACATACTTTTGAGTGCAAAACACAGCTTTTGATGGCTTTTGAGTTTTGACTGCTAATTTTGGCTAACTTTAAATAGCAGACTTGCACTTTCCTTCACATCTGATGCCACCTGAGGTCACCATCGACGTTACTTCCGGGCTTTCTTATCTAATTAAATGTTCTGAACGAATGAATGGAGAACAAATACATGGAAACAAAACTAAAATGGCTGAACCCTGATGTCATTTGACACCAATGAATGAAAGGGACCGAAATGTTTGGACAGAAAAGAAAACATGAAAATCAGAATGACAAAGCATAAGCTGCTTTCCTCTTGTCCGAATACTCTTCGATAATATTGCATTTCCATTCTCAGTAACAAAAGCACCCTAGGGAACAAGTGATTCAGCATCAGTGTCAAGGATTGAGATTACTATTAACTGCATATGTGACTGCAGGTAAAATCAAGAGCATTCAGGCAAGTAAAACTCAAAACACCTGAGATGATCAACTTCGTTTTCATACTCAGAATTCATTTTATTTCATTCAGAAAAGAAATTGCTGAACTTCTCATGACAAGAATTCTAAATTCAAAATATAATGTAGGCTGTAGCACTGTAATTTGTAAGTTAATTCTAGGCTTTTCATTATTAAATCAACTGGAGATCAGATACAACGACTAACCCACAATCTTCTGATTTGGTTTTTTCATCAAAAGAGTAGAACCACAATCTACACGAAAAGAAAGAACGACAGTAACGCAAACTGATGCTCATCAATCAAAATGAATCAGTATAAGCAAGTCCATGTGCTTTTCGGGACAAGATATTGTCTATATGTAATTGTCCCTCATTGTAGAGTCTCTAAGGATATCGAATCTCGTAAGTCCCTGTACAGATAAATATATAGGCCAGCAATTGAAGCAAGATTAGGATATCAGGAAAAGGAAAAAAAAATTGAGAAAGAGAAAAAGGCCAGCAGCTTACGTTTGGTGACTTGACAGTGTGTTTTTGGGTTAACTTATCTCTTTGACAGATACCAATACAACTGTACAAGGAAGCAAGTGTAATTCATTTCTTCCATTCTTCCTCCTGATTCCAAATCACTGAAGTTGTGTTTAAAGAAAGAAGGAAAAAAAAAGGTCATATACTTCTTTGCTCTCAAAAGAAAGCCCAGTCAAAGTCGAGTATTTATTTGTCAGCTAATTTTTTATTTTTGCTCACCTGTTACCTTCAGGTGCCCCTCTGATATAGTTGTCATGAAGGACTGTGCCTGAATAGACACAGCTAGAGAGCATCCTTCCCGACATAATTCATCAGTTCTGCCTTTGCAGCCTCCATTACAACATGGAAGTCTATCTCTGTGTACCTTCCCCTGCAATGAAACCAACTCAATACGCTGTGATTGGATAAAGGGTAGCAAGCGATACCAAGTTTTCTAAGAAATGTTGGCAGCATTTTCGTCTATGATTCACCAGTGACCAGTGCCATGTGATTTATTCGTACCTTATGTAAATATTCATTCGTTCGAATTGCTTAGCATTTTTCTTCCCATCTGTTGCTTTCTGATTCTAAAAAATTAATTGTGCCTGGCCCTCTAATACAAATTAATTAAAGTACGCAATCCAAACGAGGACATGAAGTTGTTCTGCTATACCAGAAATGAGTTTTTGACCAAGTTGTAGAAGGATAGGCTGGGCTTGCAATGCCATGCAGGATCCTTGCAATGGCTCTTGGAGTGAATTTGGCCTGTGAGTTGCTCTGCAGAAAAACCTATAGGGAAAACAAAGAGCGAATGAATCGGAACTCCCAATTGTTGGTTGCAACTTGTAAGGAGCATGGAATGCAAGTATAGATCCTCACCTTTATATCTGCTACCAGAAAGCGGCTGCAAGTAGCAATTATAATTGTATCAATATGATATAAGATCATGTATTACTATAATCAAAGTAACTTAACTATATACATATGGAAAGACGGGTGTTTGTGTTGCTTTTGTGTCACAGTTTAATTGATGTACAGTATTGTGAAGGAAATAGATTGTTTGCATGTATCTTCTTTTGGTAGCTATATCTCCTACTATGGTTTCTTGCTGTGGCACTACAAATCTTTATTAACCTGCTTTGGCTCATCTTGTTAGGAACTTCGCCATCATCATTTTCCATGAAGTAATTCATTATCTTCTTTTCCAAGCAAGGCGTATGCTGTGCCCCATGACAGCCATGCACTTTTTCACATGTATTCACTGCGAACACTGCAGCGTTAAACATCGCATCCAGTTTCCTTACCTGAATCAAAGTTGCATGCACATTATTCAGGAAATCAAGAGAGAGAAAAAGTTAACACATGCATATCTGCACGGAATATAGGACACTAGATCAGTTCGATTTTGCATGAATTGCACAGGTCACAGGTGTTTACTGATATATCTTCTCAATCTGCCTTGTTGACACTCTTAGGGGCCTACCTAAGATTCACCAAAATCAATTTGACATTTGAGATGGACTACAGGCAATTGTTTGTGCACGTAGTCCCAACTCCTAAAGCTTTGACTAGAGCAAAACAAAACAGTTTGTAAGTGTCGGCAAATATGGCACTTTAGAAGTCCATACTCTATAGATCAGCTTTGTGTAACTCGAATTTTACAGAAGAAGAGTGCATTTTAAGAAAATAATGAGAGTCAATTACAGACCGCATGGCAACAATTTAACAGTCCCATGAATTCCAAGCCACTCAGCTAATTTTTATTGTTTCCATAATTTGGTCAAATGATTAATGAAACCTGATATGTATTTAATGTTCATTACTTGACATTTGGCATTGGCATAAATTATGTGAGAGAGTAAGTCAATCACCTTACAACGTTCAATCTCAGATAACCATTTCGTAAGATGTGCAGAGAGAGAACAAATATCCTTAGGATCTTTCACAATCGTATAACAATAGGCTTGGTCCTTCATCTCATATGTTATTTCTCCCTGCAACTAGAATAAATAGACAAAGATCAAGATGCAAAAGAGTTTCCATACCATTCGCAAACACCATTTTATTATTAATCTGGATAATAAGTAATAACTAGTAAGTTAGAAGGTTAAAGAAGAAACAATAAAACAATAACTTTTCCTGAACTGTGGAATTACGTACATGTTATGGTTTTTCAAATTATAAGGCAAATGTTCCAAGTCAAATATCAAAATCCATAACTGCATTGAAAAGTTTCATTGTATTTGCAACCGCTCAAAGACCGTCCATCACATTAGCACTAATTAGTCCAATGTATGAAAAGACTTGTAATTGGATTCACTTAAACTATGCAAGAATTATATCAGAATTCTTAGCTCTACCTTCTTTATTTGATAAGATAGCAACGCTCAAGAAGACTTTAGTAAAGCCTAGCTTCCCTTTTTCTTATCTGTTTTTTTGCTCACTATTTGTAAATGGACGCAACTGGTTCTCTTTACCTCAGGTTGAAACAGCTGAGGCCATCGATTAGGCAGTGTTTGTCTTACTGATTAATGATCAGAATGCAATTTGATTTAATTGTTAAAGATCATCTCCTCACACCTAGTTCTCTTTTCACTGGTCAAGCCATTTCAATCATAGCATGAGCCATATATTAGCTACTTAGTTCTGTAGAATTCAAGATAGAGTCCCACAATTTGCCATTATATTTATAGCCAATCCTCCATATATAAACTTTATAACTTCTTATTGATGCCACAGATATATGATTATTAAATTGTCATTTTAACATTTTTTGGGGCAAGAAGAGGGGTTTCAACTTGTAACTAGCAGGTATATGGTAAGCAACCTGACCACTAGACCATAGTGGAGGTGAAAGAGTAAAATCGTAAATAGTTGAGCATCGGCAGAGCTTATAATGAGATAATAGCAAAAAAAAACATTTTACATCAACTTAACGTATAAGAATCAATCAGTAAATTGTTAATTATACAAACCTTGAGATTCTGAAGCTGATTTGATATGTCCATAGCTGTAACCCCAATGTAATTCGCTATGGTGGGTATGTCAAATACATATTGCCCTTGCTTAGTCTCAGACCTAAAACATCGTTAAGTAACTAGATAAGAATTTTCAGACTCGAATTAACATAGATTATTTTCTTTAACTGGAACAAAAAATGGAACTTACTTTTTCAGTATTGCTGCAATCACAATATCTCTGTCAGCAAGTAACACCGGCGGCGTCTGGATTAGCGAGTTCAAGCATAAGCGATAAAAGTTACACGATACACAAGAAAATCTGACAGTAAAATCACATAAAATAATGCTCATATTAAGGGCGGCAATGAGCTCAACAGATCACAAGCTTCCAAAGTTCAGGTCAAGAGTAGGCTTGACTCAGTTGATTGCCCTCAACAAGTCAATCTCAAGTTGAATAATAAAAATAAACTCAAGGGAGAAATGGCCTATAAATCAACTCCAATATCATATTTCCTTTAATATTAATGACAGGGACAGGAGTTTGAATTCCAATAGGTTCCCTGGTTAGATGACCTCAAGTTGAGCCAAGCCAGAGGCTTCACCATCCACCACGAGCCCAGCTCAAACTATAATGTTCGAGCTTGCACTGAGGTCCCAGGCTTGAACATAAAAAAAAAAAACATTTGGTCAAGCTTAAGCTATTGCATGTGGGTGAGCTATGTTTGGCTTGTTCTTAATCTGCAGCTATCTGTCCATATGCAAAGGTCAAATTTGTTTCTTCAGTTATGAATCAAAATCAAATGATTGTAATGTTTACGTTCAGAAGCAATGAATGGTCCTGCATAAGAACCTGTAGGGTCTGAATAAGCCAGACAAAACCCGCAAATTCACAATGTCCAAGACATATGATAGAATCCACGACAGAGAATAGAAGATGTAGATTAGCTAAGCACATTTGAAACTATATGTTACATACCTTATGGAAATTCAAAGTGCAAGTTATATTTAGCGGTGGAAGTAGATGCAAGTATTGCATTTCACCCAACTCCAACTGTGTTAAAACTGTCAGCATCACCTAGGGAATAAAACAATCAGCAATATCAAATTTTGAATACTCGAATATGCAACGAAAACTCATTAAACCTGTTTCACTCACATCGTACCAATTTCAATGAATAATAAAAGGAAACAAAATGCCAAGATTTTAACCAGTACCTATGATACAGCATGGAAATGAGATAATAGTTACTATTGACAAATGAATGCAGGCACTAGAACTCAGTATCCTGGGTCCTGGCTCAGAAATCGTTGTGACTTGTGACTCAGAGTCCATCTTAATATTGCAGGTCAGGTACTTAATTAGAAGTTCAAAATTATTTCAGTGATGCTAAAAGAATGAATACTTTTGTATGAACAGTCTATACAAATCTCTTAAAGACAGAAACTAATCGCCAAATGGGATATGTGCGTTTCTTAAAACAAGAATCATCACCCTTTAAGCAAGCTGTTACCAACGTGTTATAGACCATAAATGATTCTCTCAAAGGACACAATTTCATCCCTAGAATGGTATTCAGATTCTTGGACAACCAGCATCATCTTTCTTAAAGACAATCACAAATTTATCCATATATTTGGAAGCATATTTTTTTAACAAAAAACAATGTCATACAAAAAGACAGAGGGGAATAGAAGTTTAATGACACAACAGATTACAGCTTACTGATCCTTTTAACTAAAAGCACCTGATCCAAGCACATGAACAAGTTCCAAAAGAATCAATTTTAGAAATTCTAAGAATCGGTGCAGTAAAAGTACACAGAAAGGACCTCTTCTTTCAAATCAAATTTGCGAGAGGCAGATTCCTTGACTATTGAACAGATTCCACCATAATTTTTACTTGTGAAAACTTGACAGAGGAATTTGTTTACGGCATACTCATCGATTCCGTCACTAGGAAAACAAGCATTACAGATCAATACCAGATTTTCAGTACCCATAATATAAGTAAAATCAATGGAAAATTAAAGTAAAATCTGATCACCTGTACATCAGACTACGAAGCTTGAAATATGTGATATCATCAAAAAAAAGATGGCAATAAGACAACCTTCCATCTCGTCCAGCACGTCCAATTTCCTAAACAAGTTTGTTCACGTTATTAGAAAATTAAGACTTATAAAACATCTGAACCTAACACTGGATCAATCCCACCTGAACATATTCTTCCAGACTTTCTGGCAAGCTGTAATGAATTACCTGAAAGGCAATGAGGAGTTTCCAGTGTCATGTTCTAGATGACAATGCACAAAAGATGCAAAAATACGTCACTAATTGTGCAAACATTCAGATCTTTGCATAGAGAAAGGCAACATCTCAATACATCTAGGATATCAGTAAGTCAATTCAATAATCAATCATCCATGGTGTTAGTTTAGAAATCAGATTTTGGTAGCTCTTGACTTCTCAATTGAGAGAGTCCCATATTATTTAGGTTACACATTACAAGCACAGTAGTTCCTTCATGATATTACTACACTACCCTTAAGCTTAAATTCATAACACTCCCCCTCAAGTTGGAGCATAGATATCAATCATGCCCAACTTGTTACAAAGATACGCAACTCGACTCCCATACAATGGTTTAGTAAGAAGATCTCCCAATTGTTCTCCAGTCTTCACATGATTCAAGACTATTTCACCAGTTGGTATTTTTCTCCGAATAAAATGACAATCAACTTCGATATGTTTTGTACGCTCATGAAAGACGGGATTAGTTGCAATGTGAATTGCAGATCGATTATCACACCATAACTGGGAGGATTTGGAAATCGGGCACGCTAACTCTTCAAGAAGGTGTCGTAGATATGTCACTTCACTAGTGACATTAGCAAGTGCTCGATACTCCGATTCAGCACTGGATCGAGCTACAACACTCTGCTTCTTACTCTTCCAAGACACAAGATTCCCTCCAACAAACACACAAAATCCAGAAGTGGATCGTCTATCATCAGGACACCCAGCCCAATCTGCATCAGAGAACCCTTCAAGACGAACATGTCCATGATTTTTATACAACAAGCCTTTGCCAGGATGAGACTTCAGATATCGTAAAATATGGGTTACAGCATGCCAATGAGAAACCCGTGGCTCAGATAAGAATTGGCTTACCACACTGACCGGAAAAGCAATGTCTGGTCTAGTAACAACCAAGTAATTCAGTTTCCCTACCAACCGCCGATATCGCTCAGGATCAGAATAAATGTCACCATCGTCCCGGGACAACTTTGCACCAGGAACCATAGGACTATCACTCGGTTTGGCATCACTCATACCGGTATCACTCAACAAGTCAAGAACATACTTGCGTTGAGAAAGAAATATGCCTCGCTTACTTCTTGTCACCTCAACTCCCAAAAAATAACGTAGAGGTCCCAGATCCTTGGTATTAAATTTGGTTTGAAGAAAGTTTTTAAGAGAAGTGATCCCAGCACTATCACTCCCAGTAAGAACAATATCATCAACATATACCACTAGAAATATGTTTCCAGCAGTAGAATTTCTGTAAAATACCGAATGATCTTTCTCAGATTGATGAAGTCCAAACTGAACAACAACCGAACTGAACCTCCCAAACCAGGCACGGGGAGATTGCTTCAACCCATACAAGGACTTGCGTAGGCGGCAGACTTTGCCAGACTCCCCCTGAGCAACAAACCCAGGAGGTTGCTCAACATAGACCTCTTCCTGTAAGTCGCCATGCAAGAAAGCGTTCTTAACATCGAGTTGATGTAAAGGCCAACCAAAAGAGGCCGCAAGGGAGATAAGAACACGGACAGAACTGAATTTGGCAACTGGAGAGAAAGTGTCCATATAATCAACACCATAGACCTGAGCATAGCCTTTGGCTACCAAACGAGCCTTAAGGCGGGCAACGGAGCCATCAGGATTCATCTTTACCACATACACCCATTTACACCCAATCGCCTTTTTTCCCGAAGGTAAGGAGACAAGATCCCAAGTTCGATTCTGATCCAGAGCGGACATTTCTTCTCGCATGGCTTGGAGCCAGCCCGGAGAGGAAAGAGCCTCAGGGACAGACTTGGGCACAGAGACAGAATCCAATGTGGAAATAAAGGCCTGCAAAGGGGCAGAAACACCAGTATAGGCAATATGGGCAGAAAGAGGATAGTTACCACATGTCCGGCGACCCTTGCGGAGAGCAATAGGTAAGTCAGGAAGAATATCATTTGCCGAAGTAGCTGATATAGTAGGGGCAGGTGCTGCACTAGGAAATTTATATACGGAATACGGACCGCGAGAATATACCTGTAAGGGATAGGGAGTAGTGGTGGTAACACGAATAAGATCATAACGAAACAAGGAATCAAGAGGGATAGAGACCTCATCAAGCGGAACACGGGAAGAAAAAACAGAGGACTCATGGAAGGATACATCAGCCGATACCAGATAACGCCTCAAATCAGGGGAATAACACCGGTACCCCCGTTGGGTGCGGGAGTAGCCCAAGAAGATGCAACAAAGACTCTTGGGGTCCAACTTGGTCAAATGAGGGCGAATATCGCGAACATAACAGGTACACCCGAATATCCGCAATGGAAGAGAATGGAGTACAGTGCCAGGAGTAAGAGTATGCAGAGGAATTTCCCCTTGAAGAACCGAGGAGGGCATGCGATTAATCAAATAGGCAGCAGTCAAGACAGCATCGCCCCAGAATGTTTTAGACACTTTCATATGAAACATGAGGGCACGAGCCACCTCCATTAAATGACGATTTTTCCTTTCAGCAACGCCGTTCTGTTGAGGCGTATCGGGACAAGAAGACTGATGTATGATCCCATGAGTAGAGAAGAACAACTGAAATTGCGAAGAAAAATATTCGCGGCCATTATCACTGCGCAAAATACGAATAGGAACAGAATATTGAGTATTAATCTCAGCAAAAAAGTCACAAAAAACTTTGTAAACCTCAGAACGATCACGTATAAGAAAAAGCCAAGTAACCCGACTATAGTCATCCACAAAGGTAACAAAATAACGCGAACCATTTTTAGAAATAACAGGGCAAGGCCCCCAAACATCAGAGTGAATAATATCAAAGGGAGCCGTGGCTCTTTTATTAATACGTGGGGAATACGACACACGATGGTGTTTAGCAAACTGACAGGACTCACAAAACAACTCAGAAACAGATTCAATAGACGGACACAGACGTTTTAAAGTAGATAAATTAGGATGACCAAACCGGCAGTGAAGATCTAAAGGAGACGTGGACAGTAATGCATATGACATAGAAGAATTCGTATCCAGCACATAAAGTCCGTCTGGTGTACACCGCCCCCTACCAATCGTCTTCTTCGTCAAAAGATCCTGAAAGACACAGCAAGAAGCATAGAAGGTCACTCGACAATTCAATTGTTTCGTAAGGCCACTAATAGATAGCAGGTTACATGGTAAACCGGGTAAATATAGGACAGAGGACAGGTCAAAAGATGAGGTAGGAGAAGCAGTGCCTTTACCACAAACTGGAACAGGATTACCATTAGCTACCTTCACTGGCGGATAATTAACAAGAGACGAATAATTACTGAGCATACCAGTGTCACCAGTCATATGATTGGTCGCGCCAGAATCAATAATCCAAGAATGGCGGAGAGCAGTACTCAAATAAGCTGACTGTTCAGAATTGGCAGAGGGAGGAGTGGCAGAAGGTCGCTGGTTCGCAAGTAGGCGTGAATACTCCTCTGCTGACAGAGTCACAGAACTAGCAGACGAGTCAACAGTAGTAACAGTATGAGCAGAGCCACGGATAGGTGGCTTACCATGTAATTTCCAACAGCGATTCTGAGTGTGGCCAACACCATTACAATGAAAGCAAATAAGACGACCGTCAGAAGTGCGACTAGGACGGCTACTGCCGCCACAACCACCCCCGCGACCACGAGGACCACCACCACCACGACGATCCCCAGAAGCAACCAAGATAGAGTTTTCATGGGAGGAACCAGCAGAGAAAACAGGACCAATAGAACGATTAGCTCTGGCATATGCCTCAGTCAGCGAAGTCTCTTTGCTAGAAAGAATTTGAGCACGGGCCGTCTCAAACTCGGAACGCATACCACTCAAGAAGGCAAAAATAGCTAATTGTTCTCGCTGTTTCTTCATTTGCTCAACATCAGCACTAATGGGCAACAAAGTATTCATATCAGCAAATACTCGTTTATAATGAGCAAAATAGTCCGCCAAACTCAGATCTTTCTGTTCAGGACGAAAGAATGCTTGCGAGACATCATAGATTCTATGAATATCATCCTTCCCAGAATAGAGAAGATTTAAATACTCCCAGAGTTGTTTCACCGTATCACAATGAGACACTATATCAGATACAGAACTGTCCATGGAATTCATTATTTGCGTATACAAACGAGCATCATCACGTAACCAAATTTTTTTGAGAGTAGAATCAGTGGTAGAATCGGGTGGTTCTTCAATTAAGTGATCTTCTTTGTCCAATCCGCGAATGGAGAGGTGAACTAATTTCCTCCACTGCTGGAAATTAGACCCATCCAAACATTTGGTCACTAATTTGGTGGAGGAAGACACAATCTCAGAAACTACAGTCTTGGTGTCGGTATTGGAGGATGCCATTATCACAATGTAAGAACCAGCCGAAGAAAAAGAAATGAACACTCTGGATTTTCTAAAATAAATCACTGATTCAGAGAGGCAGCACCAACATAACTCAGAGTGGCAAACACAACAACAATTGACACTACTGTGATATCAGCGAATAGTAACCAAACCAGGCAGCAACCGAAACAGTCAAACATCAACACATCCCAGAAGAAAAATCATGCAGGAGAAAGCCATCATCAACACACGACAGAAGACGAACCAAGAACCTGGTTCAATGGACTTACGCTGCCTGTTCACGCGAGGCTCAAAGGGAGCACAGCCCAGCCAAAGTCAACTCACGATGAGACACCCCGATACACCACAGACAACGCCGATCAACACCTATCAACAGAAGCCAAGCCACAGAACCCAACACAGACGACGCCGAAACACAAAACCAGACCAAGATTGACGCCGATCAACCAATCAACCCAACGCCGATCGAAGTACAGCAGCAACAGAACACAATTCACCCGAGCAACAGAAGGACCAGATAATGCCGATCAACCCAACAGATGACGCCGATCAACCTAGAGACAAAGCGCGACAGAGAGAAGCGACTCTCATCAAGTCACTGGAACCAGAAAAGAAATGAAGAAGTAGGAAGCCGAAAGAAGAAGCAGGAAGATGGGTGCAGCAGATCAAACCAGAAGCAGGTAACAGCGCAGCAGCGGAGGTTCGTGCTCCGATACCATGTTAGTTTAGAAATCAGATTTTGGTAGCTCTTGACTTCTCAATTGAGAGAGTCCCATATTATTTAGGTTACACATTACAAGCACAGTAGTTCCTTCATGATATTACTACACTACCCTTAAGCTTAAATTCATAACACATGGCAATTTCCTGCAAATGAACAAATAAAAGTATTCTAAAAAATCTGATATCCCAGATGAAGGAGATAATATAATTTTAAATATCAAAACCATGATTGCAAAACTATGATTTCTCTGCTGGAGTAAAAAATATACATTGAGTTGTGTACGAGCTTAGAACATTAAACCCACCACGTGCTATGTGTACCATGAGAAGATCACATTATTAGTATCCACTCTCTTGCTTACTTTGGAAATGCACCAATATTGAGAACCAGTTCATGTGAAAGTAAGATGAAAGACAGTTCAGGAGTACAGTATTTTCTTACAGCTCCAACATCCCTCTTGTCAAGCCCCATGCCAAATGCCACAGTTGCAACCACCTTCCACAAATAAATGCAATTCATCAAATACAAAAGCTACAAGCCGTTTTTGCATTCTTCAATGATTTGCAAAATCTACAAGAAAAGAAAATAATATTTATAGATAGTGCGGTATGAAAGGTGCAAATCCCTCTTCGATTTCAGAAGGGATTATTGTCTTACCACTCTGATCTTGTTAGAACAAAACAATTCCTGAACACGTCTGCGATCCTTTGCCGCGTAACCACTATGGTAGCTCTAAATAGAAATTCAAAATAAAATTATTAGATTGTCACATTAGATTCGGGAGAAAATTATATGAAGAAATTGATCATACCACAAAATGAAATACTGACCTTTGAAGAAATATTGTTATCACACAAGTATTTACTGACTTGGTCTGTTTCAAACTGCAAAATGCATGCAATAATCAATTTGCAACAATGCAACTGTAGAGATACATAGACCAATATTTTAGAAGTTCACACACATGTACACACCCACAGAAACCGATATCCAAAACAATAATATGACAAAACAATTTCAGCAAATATTTTGTTCCTTCCCCTGCATAGATCCAGGTCTGCTGTGTACCAATATCAAACTCGAAGATCAAACACTATTCACAGAGCACTTTAAAGGACCAGAAAATATGTACCATAAATAAAGCATCATTACCTGGAATTTGCAGTATATGATGATGCTTTGGACATCTATGAAGGGAGGAGACTTTATCAACTTTATCAGATCTTTCATTCTGTCAAGATTGAAGTATTGATTGGTATATTAAACAGGTTCATGCTAATAAACTTGAGATGAAAAAATAAGTTCCAGTACTTGCCTATTTCCACTAATAGATACTGATAATTGAAGATTGTCTCTCAACTGGGCCTTTTGAATGAAATTTTCTTTAGGGATCTCCAGAGAAGACATAACAGCATTCAAAGTTGTGGTTGTGGCAGTTGCAGTCATTGCAAGTATGCACTGAACGTTGAGTTTGGCACGAAGTAAAGATGCTCTAAGCCTCATGTATGAAGGCCGAAAATTATGCGACCTGCAAACAAGGTGACAAACTCATTAAGTACTCACAGAAAATCACACATTTACGTTGTATCTTAAAGCCGGGAAGGTAGAAGGGGAACAACTGAAAAAAACTAACTAATAGTACAAACAGTGATAGAAAAACTAAGGAACAGAAAAGAGTCAATCATTTACCATTCAGATACGCAATGAGCTTCATCAACCACTAGAAGTGAGATAGAAAGACTATCAGAAAATATTGACAAAAATTCCTCATTTAGAAACCTCTCGGGTGAAACAAAAAGCACCTGATATACAAACCATGAAACTTTAGCCATCAACGATACATGTACAAGAACTTTAGAACACTCTCACATTCCAAAACATCAATAATTTTTAAGGTATAAAGCTAAAGGAGCAACAGCTAATGAAACTAAAAACTACAATTAAGCTTTTGATAGATTCACCTTTATAATCCCTTCTCGAGTCAGCCTCAGAGTTTCAGCAGTCTCTTCTGATGTCTAAAGTAAGGAGAGAAAAGGGTTAAGCATTGGATATTTGTTACAAAATAAAAGTTAAAAGGAATAAAGTAACCACCTGACTACTGGACAGAAGCCCACCGGAAATCATTGGAGGCAGCTGTTTCAACTGATCAATCATCAAAGCCAATAAGGGGCTCACAACCAGAGTTATCCCTGGCAAAATCACTGCTGGCACCTGATAACACAGTGATTTTCCAGCACCCGTGGGCAAAACCAGCATAACTGACTTTTTATCAAGCACCATCTTGATTGCCTCCAGCTGCCCCTCTCTAAAAGAATTGTAACCGTACATTTCCTTCAACAATTTTCCCAAATTCTCATCACAGGGGTCTTCTTTCACGGCCAAAACCACTTCCGTTATCAATTGATCTTCTAATTTCCCTCTGCCAAGCTCCTCCTTCCCCTTCTGTTCCGCAAATTCTGTGACCAAACCATCCTCATCACAAATACTCTCTGTTTCACCTTCACTCTTCGCATTCGATTTCCGTTTACTATATCTATAAGATCTCCGGCTACTGTTTGATGCATAATTGTTCCTCCCTTTGCCTTTGTTCCTGAATTTACCCTTCTTGAAATTCATGTTGAGCCTCACAAAGTTACCCTCGTTGCCACATTTTCTTAATTTCACAGGCGGCAATGTCACATGGCCACCTATTAGGTTAGGAGGCTGTATGTTCTTCTTTTTCTTTACATCTTTCACTGTAACTTCCGCATCAGCCGACTCGGACTTGATTTCTTTTCTAGGGAGGGGATGGTCATCTTCAAAATCGAGAGATGACTTCCGGATTTTTGAAAAGGACGTGAGAATTGAGAAATAACCAGCCCGGAGCGGTCGGACGGAACCGTCGGTCGAAAAGGAGGCAATTTGGTCCGATGGCTGGCGGATCTGGAAGGGTAAATTAGAGATTACAGCGGAAGGGCTGGGTGGAGAGGGTTTGGGACTAGATGGTTTAGCGGTTGGCTTCGTGATTGCCTTTTTGGGTTTGGAGTGACAAGAGGATGGTTTGGGGTTGGGTTTGGGTTTGGGTTTGGGTTTGTGGGAGGAAACGAGATTTGACAGTGCCGATGGCGGTGGAGGCGGCTGCAACGGCTGCATATGAAACGGTGACGGAGGTCGTCTGGATTCTCTGGGAGGAGTAGAGGAGATGTGAGATCCATCGGAGTCCGAGTCGGATTCCATTTTCGGGGAGGATTGTGTGAATGCGGAGGAGAATGGGAGAGGGAAAGAACACATTTAAAGTCTTAAGTTAACTCGCTCTGTTTTTCCCGCCAAAATGTTTGGAGATTTTTTTCTTCTTTAGCTCAAGACTCAAAAACTCCTTGCGAGGCTACGATCTGTGACAAAGGATCAATCAATTATTTTTATATAAGAATTATGAATTTGAAAAAACAAATATATATATATATATGGAATTATGAATTTACTGTTCAAAATCCGTTTAAGTTACAACGTTTACTATTTTTGTCTCACTTGAGCCTCAAACATGTGGACCTTGAGCCCGATATCATACCTGTAAGTGATAAGTGAATGCCCACGCCCACATGCTAATTTATGCTTTAATGGGGGAGAATTTGATAATTGGGAGTGAAGTCAATTATTTGGGAAGTGAGGTTTTCAGAGAGAAAGTTAAGTCATTTGATAATTGAGAGTATTGCATGGCAAGCTACAAAAAGTGTTCATAAAAATCCATATCTTTAATTTGTCCAATTTTGATTCATATATTGACCATTGCGCCTGACCCGAAGGTTATACTGATTTCGTTTCTTTGACCAAAACCAAGCGTCGACATGGATTTTGGTGACCTAATAGACATGTCGGAGGAACAAAAACTCTTCATCATTTTTATCAATGCCTAGCCTGTCCAACCATGGTTCAAAGCCATATTATATCAACACCTCCGCAATACAAATCAGTATGAAATTGATACGATCGGGTGATAATTACTTGATAGGCCATGTTACCACCTCTGCCCGATTGTGGATCAGTACTTGTGTACAGAGGTTAGTTTCTTGAGTACTAGCTTATGACAGAGTGTTGTGAAAGAAATGGCAGTTCATGAACTTGGACTTTCTTTGTCAGTTGTAATTTTGTGTATTGTAATGTTCTTCTCTGTGCTATCTCTATAAACAGTATTTGGTGTTTTAAACTGGGTTGACAGAGTTTCCTTCAACGAGGTTGTGTCTCAGGCGAAAATTAATAGGTGTGTTTAGCTTCATTTGTTGGGTTCTTGTCCTACTATTCAACCACAACACTCAATGCACCCTACTGTTTTTTTTGGAGCTCTTGAAATGCTTTTAAGCTTTCAATTTATGCTGCCCTTTTGGCCTCCTAATGCGTCACAGGGCTTAGTACATGTCATTATTTTACATACAACCACAACAAGGAAATGCACCCTTCATTCCACAAAGTCATAAAGTACGAGAAAAGGTGATTAAACAAAATTTTAAAGGGGTCATAATGCCACAGAAATATTGTCAACAGCCCGTTCTTGCCAACATCAAGACCAGTACAATGGAAGTGAACATCATGCACAAAGCACCGTTCTCCAGGTAACTCCTTGAGATAATAATGACAACGAGTTTATCGATAATGCTTGAAATTTACAAAGTCTATGAGAAATCATATTCCTTATCTGCAAAAATATGAGGACAATAAATATTCCGTTTGGCACTTTGGTGAGAAGTCCGATGGTCCATCGCGACAGCCTTGACCGTCGGTTATGACACACACTTTTACAATCTCACCCCATTCTCAACAATTTTATAACTCGACTCGCCTCGCCTCGCCTCAATGAGACAGATCATATACATCACATTCCCTGCAATTTTAGAAATTCTGTCTAAAACTTCTTAGCATCATAGAGCTTAGCTACCACAGAAGATTAAAACTTTTTACCCCAAAACATCATGCAAATCACTTATAAACATCAAAGTGATCTGGGTTGCAACTCACTGCAACGGTGATAATAGGAGCTGAAAAACTCCTTTATTCGCATTTTTTTTTGGGAAGAACTCTACTCTTTTAAACTACGACACGGTTGAAACGAATTTTTTGAATTTTCTGACTCTTCCAAGAAGGCGAAGTACCCTTACAACGGTCGGAATCTTTTACAATCTAAGAAACTGGTTGAATGGTAATTAAACACAAATCCAGTCCCTTTCGGTAAACAACCACCTATCCGCCAAGTGCGAGAAAAGCCTTTCCCAAAATAAGACACGCGAACTTCGTTTCCATCGCCACTGTTCGGAGCTTCCAAAGAAAAACTTCCGTATTCGCTTTATAAAGAAGAAAGCGAAAGCTTTTATTTCTCCACTTCATTTTCTGGCTATTGCTCTGTATTCTTCTTCCATTATTTCTGCGCGGAGACTCGCCGGGACTCTAATGGCCGCCGTTGCTGGATCGAATGTCGTTGCTTTCAAATCGGTCGCAACCTCCGCCAAATCATGGGGTTCCGGTGACCGGCGTATCGTCCAGTTAGGTCAGTGGTCTCCCGTGTCTGCTGGCATCCGATCGGGTCAGGTCTGGCCTCGTATTGAGCTCCACTGCAGATCGAGGAGTTCGTTTTCTAATTCTGGCAGCGATTTCGTTAGCTCTTAATGTGTTTTATTGATTATCTCCACGGATTTCGGTACTGTTGGAATACTTTATTTGCTTTTGAATTGAGAATTGTAGTTGTATTGGTATTAACTAAGCAAAGTGTGACAAGTACTTTCACAGCTGTAATGTTCAAACGGAGGTTGAGGTCGAAGTTGGCCCTAAAATTGTTTGGATTTGAGTGGCAGCATGGGCAATTTTGGAGTCTAGTAAAAATGCAAGAATCAGTATGGTAAAATGGAGTGTATATACAAGATGAATTAACCAAGAAATTGTAGAGTTTTTACTGTGTAAGTTATCTAAAGACTGGTGGAGATTACTTCTATGCTCTGATTTCTGTTTAATTTAATCGTTTGTGGTTGAGATTTAGATTCAGCCCATGACTGTGATACGCCATCAGTCTCTCTTTTGGCGAGACAAGCTGCTTGTGGCTGCCATTACTTATTTATGTTCTTTAGGTTAAGTTGATAATGTTTTGCTGCGTGTATTATAGACATGCCTATAACTAAATTTGTTCATATTTCATTTCTTGCTTGCATGCAGCTTTGGTGTAATCTTGGTTGTATGTCGGAATTTGAAATAATTGCATAGCTCTTGATAATTTTGTCAAGTGATGGGTTTACATGCACCATTTTTATGATAGTATCTTTAAAGAAGTGGAAAATTTTAATTGTACTTGCCCATACAGGTGCAAGAGCTCAGGTCGCCACTGTTGAACAAGCAAGCATAGAGGTGGCTAAAAATGTTGAAGCACCTGTAGCCATAGTGACTGGAGCATCTAGAGGTATTGGTCGAGCAGTTGCATTGTCTTTGGGGAAAGCAGGTTGTAAGGTTAGTGAGTTGTGTATGCATTTCTTTTGAGACTAATGCAAAAGATTTCGAAATATGGAGAAGTGGGGAAAATAAAAAGGTTTCCGAATTTGGGCATGTAATAATTTCTCCATGTTCTTTTGTGTTATTTGGTTGTTGGGTAACAAAAATGATTATCATACATAATGGGGCTTATATGCAGCAAACATATTTGCATGCCTATATGCATACAATTCACAGAACAATTGTTTTACTTGTAAAAAGAGT
Source organism: Euonymus europaeus (assembly GCA_963580455.1). Taxonomy (NCBI): domain Eukaryota; kingdom Viridiplantae; phylum Streptophyta; class Magnoliopsida; order Celastrales; family Celastraceae; genus Euonymus; species Euonymus europaeus. Next base: position 5,802,332 of record OY756964.1, read on the forward strand.
CCCAGGAGTGTTCAGTATGGAAGGGTAGCATTTATTTCCTTTCATTAAGCAAGTTACCACACAGACGCAAAATCTGCATTCTGTGGTAAATGCTATAATTTACAAATGATTTGCTGTTGGTTTTTGTTGAAAAGAGGCTGAATCTTTGGATTAGGATGATGCAAACTCAGGTTCTTGGACTGAGAAGTGACAAGCACAAGGAATGCTTTGGTTGAATTCTCTAACTGGGTGTATTCATGATTTTAAATGACTAGGTTTCTTCTTGTACTTTTCTGAAGTCCTATCATACTTCCCATGCCCATGCACAATTTATACTTTACGGCATGTTTATAACTCTATATGTTAGTCCTTCTGTTGGTTGAGGTACATTTGTATTCTGAAATTGATGCATTTGTGGATATCTCTTGATATCGCAGGTTTTAGTAAATTATGCTAGGTCATCCAAGGAGGCTGAGGAAGTTTCCAAAGAGGTAATAATCTCTTGAATTTGCAGAAACCTTATACCCACGTGGACACTTTTTTTTTATCTGCGGCATTTTCTCTGGTTAAGCTATAAACATGAAAGTATTAGTGGCTTTACCGCTTTACACTTCCCACTCAATAGAAAATGCTCACTGACTTTTTTTGAAGAAGTTTTGTGATATAAATTTGCCAGATTGGCCATATGATCTGGTTCCGTCATAGCAAGCTGAAGCTAGTAAACCACATGATTTCTTTATTTCAATTTTTAATCCTGAACTGTGTTCCAGTGAATTGCTTATGAACCTATTACCTATGATTCAGACTATTGAGAAAAATAGTTTGCACCTTGTGTCCTATCTTAGTTTCTTTTCATTTGCACCAAGCTTATCACTCGTTAGTAATTTTTGCTTAGTTTTATCCCTTCAACTACCTTCCATCATTTGTCATGTATGCATGTTAGTAAATTTGTTGCTGAAGTATGCTGGCATCATCAAATTGAGGAGTTATATTTTATGTCTTGCAGATTGAAGCATCTGGTGGCCAGGCTTTACCTTTTGGGGGAGATGTTTCTAAAGAAGCTGATGTAGAATCAATGATAAAAACTGTGAGCAAATATTTACTTTACTGCTTACATTAATCTATTTTCAGTTTACCTGTTAAAAATCTTCTTGTATCTCATTTGCAGGCTGTTGATACTTGGGGAACCATTGATATATTGGTGAACAATGCAGGTTTATTAAAGCTCCCCCTCTCAGTCACTACTATATCATGATTTGTATTTATTTTTCTGACTTATATATCATGGTCACAGGAATCACACGGGATACTTTGTTGATGAGAATGAAGAAATCTCAGTGGCAGGAAGTTATTGATCTGAATCTCACTGGTGTATTCCTATGTACACAGGTTTGTGCCCTTTTAGTTCTGTCTACTAACATCAGTGGATGCTGGAGTGTTTTTAATAATGGTTGATACTGATATAGGTTACTTCTTGCAGGCAGCTGCCAAGATCATGATGAAGAAGAGAAAGGTAATTTGGATGGTTTATTCAGTTTTTTTCTTATGAACCTGTTTGCTGATTTGGCTGGATAGAACTTAAATCAATCAAAAGCAAGCAATTGACCTAGCCTTAAACGTGCTTAAGCATTGGCCATTTACTTCGGTATAAAATATATCATTTCAATTTCAAGCAGGAATCTTTTTCGTCTTATGCTAGAGATACATTCTGATATATAGGGTTTAACTCGTAATTTTATAAAATCATTCTGCTTAAATTCATTAGTTTAAATTGTTTAAAACTTATCCAAAGAAGCTGTGCTAACTTCCACATTTTCTTGGCTGTGGCCTTTACTTCCTTCGGTCCTTGCAATTGCACGCTTGTACATGATTGCAATTGATAATTAGCATCAATTGCCTAATAATTTGTAAATAACAGAGCAAAACTAAAGACAAATATGGTATTTTCTGTGCAAGTGCTTCAAGGACTATTCTCGACTTTGTTCTCTGTGTATTTTCTCAATATGATTTACTGTGATATGGTGAAAGAGAATCCATGTAGTCTATTGCAATTTAATTTTAATATGGATTTAATTTGCCCAACCTCAAGCGATTTGGGACAATGGCTTTGATGATGATGATGAAGAATTCCTGTCTTGTTCAAACTTCTAATTTTGCAGGGAAAGATAATCAACATATCTTCAGTCGTCGGTTTGGTAGGCAACGCTGGACAAGCCAACTACAGTGCTGCGAAAGCTGGAGTTATTGGCTTTACAAAGTCAGTTGCAAAGGAGTATGCCAGTAGAAACATTAATGTGAGTATGTCGGGACTCGGTGTTCATCTTCTTTTTTTCCAGCAGTAAAAGCATGCATTTGAAGGTCCATGCAACCAACCACTTACCACTGTGATAGTCGGTCCTGATGAATATACTCTTGCAGGTCAATGCTGTTGCCCCTGGATTTATTGCATCCGACATGACTGCTAAGCTTGGAGAAGACATTGAGAAAAAAATCTTGGAAACAATCCCATTAGGTGAGAAATGATCATATAAAATAGAAATATCTTCTAATATCAATCCCTACCTTTATTTATATCTTTTCCAATTCCTTCAAGGCATCAGAACTTTGCTGGGCGTAGAAGTATTGTGTAGAAGGCACTTCAAAATTTCATCTCTGTTTCTGAACACATCCTTGTAGGCTTGCAATTTGTTTTACTCGTCATCTCTGCATGTCTCTCTCTGTCTCAGTCTCGTTTGTTCTTCAATGTGTTCATTGTTATTCCTGAAGTTGATTTACGTGCAACAAGTATTATAGTGGGTATGGGAACAATTATCATCCAAGATCAGTGTCCACATTTACAGGTGAACATGTGGCCCAATGGTAGAGTTTACCGGTGCAACCTAGAGGTCATAGGTTAAATTCATGGAAGCAGCCTCTCCACATATCATGTGGGGGTAAGGTATGCATACGTTTTGTCTAGCCTCAACTCCACACACCCATTGCGGGAATTTTGTGCCTGATTGTTGTTTACTTTTTATCAGTGTCCACATTGACATGACTTGTGTTTTTTTAAATAATCAGGAAGGTATGGCCAACCGGAAGAAGTTGCTGGACTCGTGGAATTCTTGGCTCTTAATCCATCCGCCAATTACATTACTGGACAGGTTTAGAACCCATTTCACTTCATTGTTTTTGCAGTTAGTTTTCATCAGTAATCAGTATTGATTTGGCCTTGTATTGAGAAGCCATGATCCTGCTGGATGGTATCCTATGCCTAAAAATGAAACAGAGCAAATGGAACCTCTCCAGTCTCCCCAACCACCTTAATGTGATTTTCTTTCCCCTCTTAAATGTGTATGGCCTTTGGCATACCCAGTGAAACTGCTTAGCAGTACCATAGGTTTTGATAATATTATCCTCGAGGACCACGACATTAGGTTACCTTGATGATGGCTGTCTTTTTTTTCTTCTTTTCCCTTTGCATTGTATGACATAGGCAACCACCCTGTTACGACTTTCTACCTCTTTTTGATCCCCTTCACTGTCAATTACAGGGGCTGCTCATTTAGGTAATTTTTATCTTGCAGGTCCTCACTATCGATGGAGGAATGGTCATGTGAGCCAGCAACGCAACCTGCCCGGTCAAGTGCTGGACACCACCATTCTAACTTGTGGAATACAGTTCTAGTGGGGTCGACTAGATCAGTGGAGGTTCTCCTTAAGTCAGTTTTGAGTAATAATGAAGTAGATTATTTTGTAGAAATTTACTGCACATGTTTGTGAATCCAAAAAAGGGAATGTATAACAAGTTTTTTCAGACTGGGTTTTTGACATCACCGGAATGAGGTTCTTGAAGTCAAAATGTTTCAAGCTGTGCACTGAGAACTTTTTCTATTTCTTGACCTAAAATTGCATCGTCTTCACTTCTGTTACTTAGGGGACTTGTGCTTGAAGAATGAACTCCAAATTAATTATTTATTTATTTTCGTTTTTGTCTGGCAGTTTGCCATCTCAGGTAGTCGGTAATAGTTGCACTGAAAGTGGTTTAACTACTGCCTATATATACACTGGTAGATTAATTGCGTTTAGTCTGGTACTTTTTTGTGCTGTGCATTTGTTTTTGTGTTTAGTCGACAGGGAATGGCTGGGCTTCATCAGTGAACAGAAGTACAAGAGGAGCAGACACTTACGGTATGATTCATAAATTTAGTCTGAAGTTTGCAGATACAATGGAATGCGAGTAGTGTACAAGTTATCAATAATTATATTTCCCGAAAATCAACCTACAGCCGAAATTCTTAAACTATCGAACCACAAAATTAGGAAAAATGATATGTGATACATATCTTGAGTTCATATCTTGTTATTTTATTAATTTTTTATTCTAATTAATTATTTTACTGTTTTAATCAATATGATTAGCATTTATTTGATTTTATGGTTTGATTTTAATTAATTATTAATTTGTTAGGATTTAACTAATTCGTTCCTCTTATAGTAATGTTATAGCATGAAAATTCGATATATTTATTATTTAGGTTATAACATAAAAATTTGATACATGAGTTCAATAGTGTTTAGTGAATCCGTTTTCCTTAAAATTTAACACTTATTGTTTAGATATGAGTTATCATGGACTCTTAAAATATGAGTTATTTATTACTACTTAAAATTAACCCATACCAAAAACTCTTATTTTGGGACCACAAAATCAAACCACACCTAAAATTCAAGCAACAAAATGGGACCCGCATTCATTTGGGGACAATCTCATCCAAATTACCAAAATAAATTGTAGAACATAAATCATTTTGGAACAAAACATAACTCAAATCTTGGAAGTACCAGTCTTTCGAGACCAGAAGAATTTCTTCCACAAATAATCTGGTCAAAATCAAGCCATCCCTGGAGAATAACTTGAACGTGGGTCCGTCAGTGGTGGAGAAGCTCGTCTTGATCACCGTTGAAGGAGTCTTCATCTGGGTGGTGGAGGGGAAGGATACCTGGGCGGCGCATTAATGAATACAAAATCCTCAAAACCTACATGACGCGAAGGACTGAATCAGATGTTTTTTTTTTCCTTCTAATAAAATGATGTTGAACCGAACATCGTCACTGACTAAGCGAAAAACAGGACCAAATGAGTGATAATAGATCATTGAACATGGAAATATCCGAAAATCCAACTTGAGAATAAAGTATGAAAAGAGTTTATCAATAAAAACAAAGAATAAAGTATTATTACGTGTTTGTGTAAATGGCTTAAAGTCCACACGTGCAAGTTTCACTCAACTTGAACCGACAAACCAGGCATTACATCTCTTTGGAGGCATTACTTCTCTTTGGAATCGGACCCAATAATCAAAAAGCCTATCTTCCCTGTTCGAAATCGATCTCTCTCTCTCTCGATTTTTACATAATCATCTTTTCTGGGCTTCATACTTTTTGATAAGCTTTTGACATTCAAAACCTGTGAACCTTGGCTTCATAATCATCATCATCTTTCTCTTCTCGTTCTTGCAGATTCAACTTTCATGGAAACTCAAGTTCTTTTCAGCCCAACTTTCTTAACCTTCTTCATGGTATTTTTCTTCATATACGTCTTTGCTTACTTTGTAATCTTTCGCAACTGGGCTCCAAAGCAGCGTCCAGAAGCTTCTAGTTGTTTCCTCTCTCTTTTCCATGGCACTCCTGCTGTGATCATTTCTATTCGTGCCCTAATTCTCACCCAAAACCAATCCCAACTTTCTCTTTCTTCTCCAAACTCTAACCTCCAAAACGAAGTCCTTGAGTTTAGCATGGCTTACTTTGTGATGGACCTTTTGCACTACATAGCTTTCTGCCCTGATGAGATTCTCTTCATTCTCCATCATGTAGGAACACTATATGTGTTTGCCACTTGTCGTTACATGGTTCGTCATGGAGCTGTTGCTCTTCTTGTACTTCTTGTCCTTGCTGAAGTCACCAGTGCTTGCCAGAACGTATGGACTCTTGCTAGTTTCAGAAGACATGATGTAGCTGCTGCTAATAGGTTGTATGAGTTCCTGTCTCCTTATTTCTATGCTTTCTATTCAATCGTTAGAGGGATTCTTGGCCCTGTATTTGTGTTCAGGATGGGTATTTTTTATGCTAGTGGGGTTGCTGGTAATGTAATTCCTGGGTGGGCTTGGATTTCTTGGATGGTGGTGATTGTGGTTGCAATCTTGGCTAGCATATTCTGGGTCTGGAATAATTGGGTAGATTGGAATAAACAGATGATTAATAAAGCAGAAAAGAGATTGAATTAGAAATTTGTGCTCTATTGTTACCTCTTTTTATTTGAAGTTTGAACTCTACAAGATTGTCTGAATTTGTCACTGGGAAATTCTACCTCTTTGATGACCCCATATAAGAAAATATCTTTGTGAACCAAGTTTATGCTGCATAAGGAAATCCTGATCTTTTACTCTGTTCTTAAATACTCAAGTTTTCGACACTAACTAGGTATAGCAAACAATTTACACAATTACTAGGTGAAAAACCAGAGGAAACTATAAATTATAAAGGCAGATGCATATGACCGACGGATTTGCCAATTTGCTTTAACCCTTCTTTAATGGAGTAATCTTGGACTACTGATAGAGACCTGCACTCATGCAGCCTATGAATCCTCTGATAGGAGCACTCCCATGGATTTCATTTCTCCTTTTCGGATAGTACCTACCAACACGCCGATTTATATGCTTATAATTGAAGCATTCATCATCTCAGGACTCCCATGGTAGTTAAGCTCCACAAAGGTGCCTCCCCCTTCTCCCTTAGCAAGTCTCCCTGGATTGACACACACACACTGCGTTTGCCCTTCCACTTCACTTGTTTGTCCCAGGGACAAGACCTGCATCATCCAGAAGAGTTCATTCAGGATTGCACAGGACTCGAAATCCATTCTTTCGTAGACTGCTAGTACTTTTTTACTCCAACATTGATAGTGTAAATGAGTTTGCGGTAAAGAAAGACGATAATGGAAGTAGTACTTGGCATGTATGATTACCTTTAGGAAGTATTTCATGTCCGAAGGAAGTATGAGGATATCTGGAATTGAACCAATGTTCATCGCGTCTGGTGCTAGTGAAAAATCCATGGGAACTTCTTCTGCTGGAGGATATAATGGATAGAAGCTGTTCCAAAAACAGGGGTTAAATGCATATGTAAAATACTTGGAAAACATTTCTGATCATTAGGAACTAATGCATCGATGAGCGTCTTGTCAACCTGCGCTGGCTAAGAATGTGGCTCGCAAGTCTGCTCATGCGATCAGTGGGAGCACCATCTGATGCAGTTCGTGATATCTCCTCTCCACTAAGGTGCTTAAGGATATCTGTGGTACAGCACGCCACCTTTACCTGAGACCCAAATTGTTCACACTATATGGTCACATTTATTCTATGCCTGCATGTATGCAATGCCAAAAGACCTACAGCAATTTCAGATGTCTGGTATACTCGATTAACTTAAGAAGTAATTATCATAAATTTCAGCAATTTAATCTTTATCCTTTTCACACCAGCGGCATAAACATTTGCACACCATTAGATGACAGTGGAGTTTCAAAGCAAGCTAGAATTGGATTGGAAGGCAATAACCAATAAGTTTGTCTTTGCCAAAGATCCATTTAGTATCAACAAATTATCTTTATTTAGTCTCAGCCATAACATTAATCTTGAAATGCATAAGAATCGCTTCAGTCCAATCTTTCAGACGATAATTTAGTTGAGCTCTTTCTTATTGTTTGAGTTATTTACACAGTATTGGACTACTTAGTGGTAAACCAATTCATTCTTCAAACAGAAAAGGGACATCAAGATGTTAACTTCTGATGCAATGATAACATACGAGTGAAAATGATGTTGTTGATGCACACATGCATGAGATAAATAGCATAAAAATTAGCAGTACATGATTGTGGTCACCAAAATTTACCTGATTTGCCTCGAATTTGCTTGGATTTGTGAGACAGGTTAGCTGAGGTAGAAGAACATGTAAGTTACTTAATATTTGACAACGAAGAGTGACTATCACAAGGAAATGTGCTTTAGTTATGAAAATTTTAACTTCTTGTACCATTTAAATCATTGTACCTGGTGTTTGAGATCTGGTGGATAAATATCAAAAGCGGGCTGCACAACCATGCTAAAAACTCAATATAGCAAGCACATAGTAACTTTTTTTTAAGAACAAAATAACAATTCCAAGAACGAATATTTTTTAACCATAAGCAACTTATGCTCATTGATTAATCCAAAAGATAAAATCACCTGCGGAAAAACAAAGTCATGATGAGCATCCCTTGTGGATGGCACAAGAATTACGCGAGCATCAGAGCCCATGTATTCCAAGTGGTCTTGCAACTGAAAATCAAAAAGATAAATGGGATGATGCTCAGCAGACACAGACATTATTATTTCCCAAACCCAGCAAGCAGTAGAGTTAATATGTCGATACCCTTCTCAGAATTTCTAGCTGAAATATTTCATCAAAGCTCCTGTCAGTAGTTCCTTTCTTGATCTCCGGATGTTCAGAATCCACAAATGGCCCCAGCTGAGGGGAAAAAAATGACAAGAAACTTCCCAAATCAGTAAAGTATAGACCAAATGCTGCAAATAATTTCTAAATTAGGATCCAGTAGGTTCACCAGTATGAGCAATTGTGGCATCTTTCTGCTTGCATATGCTAGCAGATCCGTTAAAGGCTCGAAATATAAGTTGTCAACTGTGGTAAAAGGGCCGGATGCAATAATCTGTTGAGACATGCATCATTAGAAGTGCCAACAGGAATTGGAAATTATAACTAATAAACATTGCTACTAGGACAACATGGTAGTAGAAGTAATCAGTACAGTTTTACTTTCTTACCAGACAGGCACTATATCAGTTTAATCCATGTCAAGCAGCTAGACAGAATCCTATGTTTTCACTCATTGAGTTGTGTACATGGCTTAACTAACTGCTGGCTGATTTGGAAGGAAGGAAACAAAACCAATGGATTTTTTTATGAGGGCGAATGAATCATACAGAGGACTAAACGTACAGTTCATACTCTCTAAGTTTTGGATTTCCGTTGATTGTAACTTCCAGTCAATCTTACCCCATCTTTGATGTACATTTGGCTAGCAGCACCCCTTGTGCCCTATTTTAATAAATGTGCAGCATTTAGAGGGAAAAAAAGTGAAACCTTTAGATTTATCATTAGATTACAATAAAAACAAAAGAATGGAATGATTCTAAACACCCTTTTTCTTTTACTATGTGTTGCACGTAAAATTTTGTTTGGGTAGGGTATCCAAGAATAAAATTATTCCTTAATATTAAAGAATCTAAGAGTGTCAGAGACACAGGCAAGAAATCCACGGATATTGCCTGAGTAACACATGGGAGATGCTTCATGGACATCCACAGATGTAAGTTTGTATGCACATTTACATATATGTGTGTTGGTTAGGAGTTAGCAATCTACACGGATAAAATAACCCTAAGATAGTATAGATTCTTTGCACAATTAGATCATCATTCTAGTATCTATGTATTGGGTGAAAGAAAATAACACACCACTGAAATCTCTGGCTGCGTGCAGGACAGATCAGTTGACTGAGCATCCTGATCCAAAGCTTGCTTCTTTGCAGGATGTAGATTCACATCAGTCATTATAGACAAAGGGATACAATCTACCAGCTTTGATGCAATTAAACAGTGTCCACTGGGATTATGAGCATCAATGCCTACAATCTTTAACATTTTTCAGTCATTCAGAGACCAGGACTTTCATTCAGAAAGCAGAACTAATATATCTCAAGGGAAATAATCTTACGAATTTTATGTGTTTTACCTGGCCTGGAAAAATGGAGAAATGGCCCAACTTATGCAAGTCTAGACGAACACGTTGCCCCCCAGAATGCTTGACACTGGCATATTATTTGATGACTCAATACATAAATATAACAGAAAACTGAAAAGATATCAAGCACTGAAAATAGTTGGATCTTGCATATAGCAGGGCCTATCAGGAACAGGTCCAAAAAAGATAATGCTTATCATCGCCGTCGATTCTTATATACTTAAATTTATAACTTAATAAACCATGTCCCCTCTTTGAGCTAAATGCATGCGAGAGTGAGGGAATGATGCTGGACAAGCATGGGATTTGTACCTGCTTTGCAACAAGACTGACTTCTCATTCAAATGACCTTCTCCGTCACAACAGATCATTCCAACAGCAAATAAATTTCTCTGAAACAAATAGCTTCCATCAGATACAATAATAGTTCTTAAACATACATTAATGAGCTTGCAAAAGTTGTGAGTATCAAGGAAAAAGACAAGTATCAGTCATCACGGGCATGGAGGAAAAGATACGAGACCCAAAATTTTCAGATCACGTATTTGTATGGATACTAAGATATGATCTCTAATACAATAATTATAAAGAGCATACCAAGTTGTAAGCATAATGACAAGTTCGGAGACATTCTGGCATCGCTGGAAGACTTGAGAGTAGTTCGAAGAAGATAAATAATGCATAAGAGACTATTCAAAAATTACTATGATAGAGAGCTCAGTATGCAGTGAACAGAAACCAAATTACCTGTGAAGCAACTGTTGGGTCTGCCAGCTCCTCATATAGACCAGAAGAAGCAATAGCAGTTGCATGCTTTTCAAGACGGTTTTCAAGAGCATTGAACTAGATGAACCAAAAAGAGAAACCTTAAGCCAATCTATAAATGAGCTGAATGACTAAACCAAATAAGCTAAGGAAACATCACATACCCTGTCCTCAATCCTGTCATACATGAACCTGCAACCAGGTTCTGGTGCATTCCCACGGACCATCAAGGAACATTTATTGCGAGGCTGAAGTCTCTTAATAATACCATCGTCATCAATCTCACTTTTATGCTCACTATTGTAATTCTCTGAATTGGAAAGGTTATTAATGCTGAATTTCACCACGAACTTATTTGTCCGTTGTCCAAAAGGCGTGACAAGTTTCGATGGTTTTGCAGAAGAATAACCACTCCTATTTGTTCTCTGTATTGAATCAGATTGTTCAGCATGGGGTCTAAGATAATTTTCAGTTGGTGTGCCAGGTATGTCTTCGTTAACAGTCGCATCCTCTTCATTCAAAATCCTGCATTTAGAGGCTTCCAACTAAAATCAAAATGCACAAGATTCTTTTAGTTATTCTTTAAAAACTATTTATTTCTTCCCGTAATATCAATCTAAAATATGCTCCTCAAGTATAAGCCACTGAAACACACAGACACAACATTGTATAGTGCAATAGCCAGCAGACAACAAGAAATTAATAATGACAATCGTTATCCTCATTTACCCTTTCAAACATCTGTAGCTAGCATAGCCAATTAGTTTAACAATCACATAACAGAGCATAAAAGGCGCCCAAATGATGGAATAGTCGACTTCTTTAGAAATAAATATATTTAGCGTATATATATGCAATGCTGCAGGTCATCTAAATAGATCCTTGAAGAGGTTAATATTTTAAATACAAAAGCAAATGCTCACATGTCCACATCATGAATTGAGTAGATATGCAATCCGGGTTCCTCTTTAATAACTGCTTCTCTCTGTTCATTCTGCAAGTGCAGTAGAAAGCCCTCCATCTCAGAATTCTGTACCGTTGATTCATTTAGCTGCCTGTTCGATCGTAATCAAAATCAGACAATCAAACTACTAGATATTCCAAATTTACAAAAAATAAAAGTAAAAATAATGTGCTAGTAAACGGATTTACCTATTGAGATAGTAGACTTCCCAGCTTGAGACGAGATCTGACGGCGTGAGATTGTAATTTATGCAGAAAGTAAGACCTACGAGAAAAAGGATCGACAAGTTATTGAACTATCAGTTTTCGCAAATACAATACAGATCCATGGGCAGAAGGGGGAGGACAGCATACATTTCTTCAGGATTTCATCTTCGTCCTCCAGACTGAACCCGCTCTTGTTGAACTCTGCTTGAATTTCAGCTTCCATGGCCCTCCTGCCTCTCTTTCCCTCTCTTTGTCTCTGCGCTAGGGTTTAGTTCAGGACCGGAGTTGCATAGATTTTGGGGATGGCGGGAAAACCCCGTTTTGGGTGGTTAAATATGGGGGGTCGTGTGGGCTACATTTCCCCGAAAACTATATATATTATTTTATTTTTGATCGTTTTTTCCGAAAATTAAATATTAGAGCATAGGGTTATGTTTAATATCTAAGATTTAAAATTTAGAATTTATTCAATTGATTTAAAATCAACAATATTATAATATTAAGGGGAGGTTAGATGCACGAGCCATTTTCGGGCTGCACTACGGTCAAGTACTCTCAAATAATTGTATTTATGCAGTTGAGCTAATCACCGTTGGATTTTGTTATTAAAAAATTATCAAATCTTAACAATTGATTGAAAGGACTAGTTTGTTTAGGGTTTAGTTACAATGCCCACTGCATGTCGTCATTTTGTACGATTTGAAACTAATCGTTGAGGTGCACAGCCTTATGACAATTGAAGTGAACACCACACGCAATTTTTAAATGAGTGTGGTGTGGTTTTGAAATTATTGATTTATGAAGATAATATTAGATCGGATTTCTTACTGTGGTATTAGGGCAGATTGTTGATACCTTGTTTCGATTGTACGAATTTGAGATTAGGAATATTGTTGTAGAGTATATCATGAAGTATGAACGCAAGCATGGGGTAGTTATTTTGGTTAAGATATCCTACACTAATGATACAAAGAGAACCTCAAGGATTATGCTTAGTTGTGAGTGAAGTGGTGGGTACAGGGGGAAAGGCAATGCAACAAAGAGGAGATCCTCAATAATAATAAAAAGTGTGGTTGTGCATTTAGTCTGAAAGCTCATATGACTAATTCAATTACTAGAAGATGTGGTTTGGTTGTGTTGAATGAGAAACACAATCATGCTTTGGTTAAATGCTTTAAAGGACATTCATTTGTGAGCAAACTTAATAAGGAAGAGAGGGATACTTTATAACAAAGTATTGTCATTATTGTTGAGTTGCAATTAAGTGTGGAGTGCTATGATGCCTCTGTGGACAGTAAGGACTGGATGATTATGCTACATATGAGAAATGTCATATAAACGTGTTACAATGTGGTAGTAGTTTTGCTGATTTGAAAGTAATAATGCATATCATTTTTCCCCATAAGGGGCGATGTACCAGTGAAGGACAACCAAATTATGTTGGTATTTTGCTACATCAACGGGTCACACTTTGCAAAGATGGAGCTTCTGCAAGATAGTCCAATATCTCTAGTGTCCAAAATGTGCTCTGGTAATCACCATAAAAAGTACATTGGGATATGGATGAAGTTGTTTTCTTAAAAAATAGACAAGTTCAAGAAGATTACCTCTTCCAACAATTGCAAAACAACAACTGTTGAGTTCTTAGTTCCTAGCTTACTTTATGCTCATTGTTGGATGACTACACCTTATGCTCAACTAATGTAAAAACAACGTTGAATTGTGCTATGTTTTTTGGTAAAAATTGTATTTCGTGTGCCTTATGAAAACTAGTGCACTCAGAAACATTTGAATTTTTAATGAGGTCTCCTTGTGATGGAGTGTAAATGGGAAAATGACTAGTGCATCTAGCCCCCACCATAATATTATGATATGAATAGTTAAAATATTAAATGATATATTTTAAATTATGATAATCATGGGATGACAAATGAGCCGTTGGTTGAACGGAATGACTTTGCATATGTAAGGGACAATCCACCCATTGAAGTGTGAGTTTGAATTCGCCCCCTCCCATCCATGTTTTAAAAAGAAAATATGATTGAAATTATAGTCAATTATAATCTTAGGAATTACAACCCCGATTCCTTATTTGTGAACGAAAGTGCGATTTTTTTTTTTTTGCCAAACAAATTAATGAAAAATAAATAAATTAGTGGGATGTGTGGGCTCCCTATTTACTTGTTATGTTGAAACTTTAAACTAAAAATTTCACGACTTTGAATTTCGATGGTTATTCATTCAAATACGAGATTGAAAAAAATAAAAGAAACGTTTGAAATCCATCAATTTGACTAAACCTTTATTATGTATTGAAAGCTACAGCAGTAACGTATACCTCTAATTGCAGTTGGTCCCATGCATTTTCCCTTCTTGCATTCTGGTCCTTTTACATGAACAAAAAAAACCCATGCATTTGTCCAAGAACTTCCACAAACGAACTAGCTTTTCTAACGAATGGGTTTTGAGCATCCCTTCAGAGCAGTATTTAATTTGCTTTTGATGGTATCAAAAACTACAGCTGGTAAAATCCTCAAAGGTGTTTGTGATAAGTCTATGAGAAGAACTCGTAATCCTTGGCTTGAATAATGATCTGTCGAAGCGCGCCGATGGGCGATAGAACCATCAACAGGACACCCAACACAATGCAGATCTGAAATCCATATCAGATGTGGTGCAGCTATTCGGATTAGTCCGGAACAAGTAGAGGAAGAAAAGAAGGAACCACAGGAAAATAATAGGATTTGTCACATGCTTACCCAGTTGATAATCCAAGACAAACTGAACCTCCTGGGTTTGCAGAGGATAAGCCACATAATGCAAGGAATCTGCAAATAAAAAAGTTGAAAGAATCAAAATGTTTTTGAGTGAGAATTGATGATGATGATCAAGGGGGAAAGTAATTACAAAGTATGTCGTTGGGGCGAAGGCAAATCCACCGAAGAATCCAAGAAGGCCTCCAAAGAAAGGGAAGCATATGCCGACGAACATTGTGAATACTGCATTTAATCAAATAAGGTACTGCTTGTGTTAATTCATTAGCAGACAGAATTAATTCTTAAGAAAAAAAGTGTGGACAAGTGAAGTGAACCCACCAACATAAAGATTTCGAGCGACAAATCGAAGGGTGAAGCTAGGCCTGAACTTCAGTTTCTTCACCAAGAAAGTCTCTAGCATATCAAACACTGGCATCGCATAAACCTTCATTTGTTTCTCTCGAACATTTTAGATAAAAAAAAGTAATATCAAGATGTCTATAAATTAAATAGTGACATATAGAAGAAGATAAAGTAAGTACTGCACCTGGTAGCTACCAATGACATGGACAACAACAAACAAGTTGGCCACAGCAATGAGCCAAGCTGGTTTCTCCAGAGTGATGAGGATGTTGTCATCGACGCTGTTACCGTAAAACCAGTATCCGATCATGGAAACCGGGAAGTAGCACAACGCAACGATTATGTAGGCAAAGACCACTCCTTTCCACATTGGTTTCTTGGAAGGAAGCTCTGGTGTCGATGGAATTGTTGCTTGAATCTCCAGGACTACATTGTGGCCAGCATATGCAAAAGCTATATCACCTAATGCACTTAGAAATGCAAAAACTTTTCCTTGTGGAGTTGAAGCTTTGTAGGAATAGTCCACATCATGCTCAATACCCTTGTGTATTGTAGCTGCCCAAGCAATTACTGAGTAACTGCAAAATCACACAACAGAAGACCCCAAAAAAGGATGATTGCATCAGATTTCTATGCATTCTCTAGAGTGCAAAAGGATCTGAGTTTGTTTTTAGGCAAACCAGTGCGCGTTAGGCAAAAATAAATTTGTACCTCACAGACATTACCGCAGCGGACAGCGAAACACTGGCAAGGGAATTGAAGTTGGGGATGTGAGAGAGGAAGAAATGAACAGAAGCGAAGATCATGATCCAGTAGGTAGTCCTGATGTGTTTGCAATTGGTACAAAGCAATTCATGGACCTTCTTCAATGATTTTCCACCAGTGACCATATAGACAATATCTGTACCAACTTCCACAACTAGTTGCTGGGGAACCACAATCCAGAGTCCTAGCTTCTCACCAAATGCATGTTGTCCTAGTTCATGGTACCGGTCGAATCTCTTTCCAGGTACCATTTCGTGCATTTCAACCATTTGCCATAGAGTGTATAAGGTGATGATCCATGAAAGAACCATTATAGTCACACCAGGACCCCTACATTAATTCAATCATCAAAACAAGATCATATGTTATGTACTATTGACCATAATTAGATTCTCAAAACCCTAATGTCATTTTTGGAAGCTGTTTCTAGTGACATTGATTCTGACTGAGTTGCCACAACCAGTCCCAAGCCCGGATAAAAGAGGAGGGTCATGGTGGGTTGGCGGCTAGCATAAAACTTTGCCAAACTTCTGACATTAATCCATTAGAGAAATATATTTTATCATGTGAATTCATGTAGTCGACCCCAATTTATTGGGATAAAGGTGATGACGATGATTTCTGGTATAATATACAGAGATTTTGAAAATGAAATATATATTTTTCTGTTCTTTATTTTCAACAATTAAAATAGCTATTTTGGAAACTGACATGTGAAAATTGAACTGAAAAATTCACATATAAAATGTTTCCTCAGAACCCGGAAACTGAAAGAAGGGAACGTGTAGGCTTGTGTTTCTCATTAAATTAAAAAAACAGAGACACAACTTATAATTGAATTTCACATACAAAATCATGCTTAGAGAGACTCAAAAAATAAAGTTTAATCCAATACCCAGAAACTAAAAATGTCAAAATACATGGTTAAAAGCATTCATGCATACCATCCAAGCTCAGACATAGCGAAAGGAAGCCCAAGAACACCTGCTCCAACCATGGCAGTGACATTGTGAAAAGCAGAGTGCCACCATTTTGCATTCCTACTACCAGTAATTGGAAGCCAATCATCAATCTCCTTCTTCCTAGCAAGAGCGTCATCTCTCTGTTTCTCATCAATCATTGTCATGGTTTCTCTGATCAAATTAGCAACAAATTTTTTTTTGATTTGAAGAGAGTAGTTTTTTCTCTCAAGAGTCAAGCCACAGAATCCCAAATGAGGGGAAAAAATTACCGGAAAATCTCCAAAAATGGGGATATAATAATCACAAGCCCAAATTTTTTTGCTTGGCTGATTTTTGCTTAGAGAGTGTTGTTTGACAGTTGGTCATTCTTATGGTTGAACTTTCTCTCCTTGACTAACTTTTCGAATCTTGGAAATAAATGCCTGATCTATCGATCTTGATTTGACCAAAATAACCCTACACTTGTAGGGTATTTCAAATGCTTAGTTGGTGTACTTTTTGGTAATTTAGTAGTGTGAGTCAATGAATCTCCTGCCTCTGCAATATTGTTACAGTTTTTGCACATTGTGAGAAAAGTCAGCCTTCTTGTTTGTCTAAGTACTCGTTGTCTTGATATGGTTTCTCTCAAATCTCAATGTATCATGTGTACTTGGGAAATATACATGGAAAAACAAACCCTAATTTAAAAAAATCCTAGTCTTAATTGGGAATAAAGGATAAAGGATTTAATTAGGGCTCCATTTGGATCAGAGTATGTTTCATAGAGTATACGCTCTCGTATACTCTAAAACAAACAGGGGTTAGGTTTCAAATAAGGAAAGTAATATGAGAAAATCTTAGTATTAATTGGAAATAAATGAGAAAGGAATTAATTAGGTTTTAACAAAGGAAAGTAATATGAGAATCTTAGTATTAATTGGGAATAAAGGAGAAAGGAATTAATTAGGTTTCAAATAAGGAAAGTAATATGAGAAAATCTTAGGATCAATTGGGAATAAATGAGAAAGGAATTAATTAGGTTTCAAATAGGGAGAAGTATCCAAGAAGCCCCTGTGGTTTCAAAATCAGGCCACTTGAGCCCCTGTGCTTTATTTTGTGTCAAATAAGCCCCCGTGTTTTCAAAAGTGGATCATGTTAGCCCTTAACAAGATTTTCCGTCAATTTTTGCTAAGTTGGCAGTTAAATAATGACATGGATTTATCTACTAAAAATTAAAAATCCATGTTACAAATACCCCCATCCCTGAAAAGAAAGAAACCCTAGAAATCCAGACGATTCACAAAATCATCTCTCGATTGCATCTCTCCACTCCCCACCTTCCACTCTTCAATCGAGATCGTCGATTCACAAATCTTCTGCGCGTCAGTGGCTAAGACGAGGTATGTTACCGATTATCCACCTTGAACACTGCTTGCTTTTCAATTTTGCCTCGTTCCCTTCGATTGTCTCTGTCGTTGTCTTTGTTTTTAAATTTTTCCATTTCGCCTGGTCTTTGCTTGCTGACAATGAGTTCGAGTGGCTTCATGAGTTACTTTATGTCCTTTTCGAAGAAATTTGAATGCCAACAACAAACAAGAAACTATTGACCATAGACTTTATAAACTTGATTGTTCAAAAAGTCCTTTGCTTGCTAACACTGAGTTCGAGTGGTTTCAAAAGTTACTTTATGTCATTTTAGAAGAAATTTGAATGCCAACAACCAACAAGAAGTCCTGTAAACTTGATTGTTCAAAAAGTCCTGTAGTACTTTAATTGATAGTTAGTGTAAGAGCCATGGAGGACAGCTAGTATTAATGATATCCATGTGACCCCTTAAAATGTTGGTACTTGGTTTGCTGTTGTGCCTTTTGCAAGAATGAGGGGTACACTATCATAAGTGACAGACAAAAGGTACTACTTTTGGCTTAAAATATATTCATTTGCTTCAACAATAAGTGGTATATTACATGTTTAATTCTTTGTGTTTGAAAATTCTGTGTTTGAATATTATAGGGTCTTGTTGGTGCTGTGACAAACACATGGCCTCTAGCTGATCACAGATTTTGTTGTCGCCATTTATATGCAAACTGGAGCAAGACTCATTCTGGTAGGCATTTGAAAGATCAATTCTGGGCATTAGCTAAGTCTACTAATAGGCATGATTTTGATGTCAAATACAAAGAATTGGAGAGGGTGCATCCTACTGCTGCTAAGGATTTGTTATTAGTTGATCCTAAATACTGGTGCAAGGCTTTTTTCAATGTATGGCCTAGGTGTGATTCTTGCGATAACAACTTATGTGAAGCTTTCAATGGAACTATAGTGGAAGCAAGAAGCAAATCCATCATATCTATGCTTGAAGATATAAGGAGGGCAGTCATGAGAAGGATTAGAGACAAAAGACTTGGTGTCAACAAATGGAAAAATGATTTTGGGCCACTGATCAATAAAAAGTTGCAAACCAATGTGAAAGAGAGCCATTTTTGGGTGTCGGAGTGGAATGGTGGAGGTAGCTATGAAGTGAAGCAAGGCCCAAAGTAATACGTAGTTCGATTAAGAGAGTGTTTGTGCTCTTGTAGAGCTTGGGAAATCTCTGGAATTCCATGTCCTAATGCCATCCGTGCCATTCAGGACAATGGAGAAAAAGCTGAAGATTACATCAATCTATGGTATAAAACTAATACCTATTTGAGGGCATATGCTAAACCACTTGAGCCAATCAGGGGGGAGAACATGTGGCCAATAAGTGATCAAGATGCAGTGATTCCTCCAAGACTTAGAAAAATGCCTGGTAGACCTAAGAAGAAGAGAAAGAGGGAACATAATGAAGTGATTGCAAAAAATAGGATGACTAGAGAAGGGAAAAGCGTCACTTGTCATGTTTGCAAAAGAAAGGGCCATAATGCAAGAAGCAAGACATGTCCAGCCAAGATTGGTGAGAGTAGCCAGAGAAGTGAGCTCACTGACGACCTAACTACTACAATGACTACAAGTGCAAAGAGCAAAGACTGTAGGCCAAAGAGCAAACCTAGAAAGAGAATTTCCTTGACTGGACTTGGTCTCTACATAAACCCTGACAGTGGTCGAACAATTCTGAATGTAAGCACTTAATTCATTATTCAATGATTCCCATTTTAGTCTGCGAGTGAAATATTGTTGATTCATATTTCTCTGTCCTTTTTTTTTCATATTTCTCTGTCCTTTTTTCAGCCCGAAACTTCTATCTCAAGGGTCATCGATCGTGGAAGTCAGAACACAAAGGTGCAAAAGAAGAAGAAGGGCACCTAGAATGAAGGCTAATCTAGATCTTAGTTTTACTTGCAGATCATGTTTCTAATTTAGTCAAGATGTTGAGACATGTGTGTTTTACCAGACCGAATTGTAGGATTTGGTGTGTTTTATTATGTTCAGACTGATTTGTAGGATTTGGTGTGTTTTATTATGTCCAGACTGATTTGTAGGATTTTGTGTGTTTTGTTATGCTTAGAAATATATTTATCTGTGTGTTATGTTGCTGTTAGAGAATAGGGGGTGATTTGACCCATTTTACAAACCACAAGGGCCTTTTTGATCCATTATTACAAGTATAAGGGCTGGAAAAGCCTGATAATAATTCATGTGTTGCCATGTCATTATTTAACTGACAGCTTGGCAAAAATGGACGGAAAATCTTGTTAAGGGCTAACGTGGTCCACTTTTGAAAGCACGAGGGCTTATTTGACACGAAATAAAGCACAGGGGCTCAAGTGGCCTGATTTTGAAACCATAGGGGCTTCTTGGATACTTCTCCCTTTCAAATAAGGAAAGTAATTTGAGAAAATCTTAGTATTAATTGGGAATAAAGGAGAAAGGAATTAATTAGGTTTCAAATAAGTAAAGCAAAGCAATAATGAGAACATTCAGGGTACCATGATAAATTCACATTATAACATTTCTTGCCCATTAATTTTGCAACAACAATTACATTCTGTATACACACCATATGCCAAATCAAAGCCAGAGAAAGCTCAGGATCCAGAAAGCAAAGCTTAATGCAATTTAATGGTCTTATGTTCTTAATCAGTATTCTATCTTTTGAGTAATCAAATTAAGTAACCAGAGAAGTCACCGGTTCGTATCTCGTATTAGGCTTTGCACAGTGTATTGAATCCTCCACAGCCAAGCCTTGTACACCAAAACAAAAGGACTGGTTCATCAACTTCTTTTTGAACAATGCTTGTCACAATGACCTTTCTTACCAATGACCTTTCTTTACGCTAACAGTAGTGATATTTTTGTTCTAAGAAAATTTTCAATGTCCAAATAGCAAGAAGATGTAGAAAAGAAAAAACCTTGACATGCAAGTTATAGGTCATAAGTTCTTCATGACAGCTTCAATTCTATCAGCAGCAGCATCCATATTCTCTAGTATGACTTCGTCGAGAAGCAAACAACATGTCTGATGGAGAGGTCTTATGTCTTGTCTAGTCATCGCTTCGAAGAGCTGGTATGCCCATTCGCATTTGTTTGCTCTACAAAGACCGTGAATTAGAAGTGTGTACGTTGACAAATCAAGACTGAGATAATGCTTGTGAATCATGTCGTCCAATAAATCATTCAACAAACTATCAACTTTTCCTATTTTAAAGCACAACTTGAGCAATGGGTAGTACGTCTGAGCATCAGGCTTGCAATGACCTGAAGTCTCCATCTCCTTCAGGAGATCAAAGGCGTTTTGTTCTTGAGCATGATGACATAACATGGAAATCATAGTATTGTAAGTAGACGTGTTTGGTAAAACACCAATTTTGGGCATCTCTTCTTTGAAAACATAAATTGCCTCCGATAGTCGGCCAGCTCTGCCTAGCATATGAAGCAAGGAATTGTAGAATAGGGCATCTGGTTTACATCCAGCTGATTTCATTCTCTTAGCTATCTGTAAAGCTTCCTCGAATTCCTTTGCCTTTGTTAGAAAACTCATTACGGTGGTGTAGGTGACAACATTTGGCGGGCATCCGTTAGTATCCATTTCATCAAGCAGCTCGAAGACCTTTCCAAAGTTGTACTGGCGGCAGTGAAAATGGATGATAGTCGAGTAGCTGATGATGCAAGGATGGCAGCCATACCCCTTCATTTCTTGGATTGTCCAGTGAGCCTCATCAACCCGATTGAATTTGCACCAACCATGAATAAAAATATTAAATGTGTGCGCATTTGGTGGAATATGAGATTTGAGCTCCAAGAAGATTTCGCGTGCAAGCTCAATATTTCCCTCCTTGCAAAGTGTGTCCAGCAACAAGTTCATAGATTCTGTATTCTTCTCCAATCCATAAATTGCTAGCTCATCGAATGTCCTCACCGCATATTCCCATTTCCCTGCACCAGCCAACCTTCTCATAACCTTACCTACTGTGTTAAGTGTGATAAGCTGACCCTCACACATTTCCTTTAACAGTGCCTTCATCCGGTCCATCTGTTTTGCTTTCCCCAATATGTCAACCATTGTATCATATGCCTGTAGTGTATGTTTGTAGTCTGAGCGTGATTCCGCCCATCTAAAAATACCCAATGCAGATTTCCAATCATCCTTAAAGCGGTTGAGCAGCTTATCAATAAGATCATGAGAAGGCTGTATAGCATTACACAATTGGTCATGCATGAGACATTGAAAAACTTCATCGTCGCTGTTTCCAACATAAACTCTGGCCACAAGAATGTCAAAATTAGACTTGTTTCTTGGGCCAAGGAATTTCTCTTCTTGACCAACAATGCCAGGTCTTTCAAAATGGGAAACTTCCGGTGAAGAAAAAGAACGCCAACAAGTTTTGGAGGAAGCATAGGTAAAAGAATTGAAGTTGAAGAGGTGGCCTCTAAGGCACTTTCGGATACTTAATATCATGAAGAAGAAAAACAAAGAATCCAAGTTAAACTTCACCTGAATCCAAGATAACACAGAGCATGAGCCTCTCTCCATGAATGTTAATATGTTACTACCACAATGTAACAGAAAAAGTAAGAAGCTGGTATATATGGCTGGAATCTAAAAAGTATAATTTTTTATATGATTATTTTCAATCCCATTTAGTGAGCATGACTCTTTAATGCACTCTTGCAAATAAAATTCTTCGAGGATTCTCAAATGAATGAAAACAGTAAACAAAGAATTTATAATAATAAGTTAGAGGGGAACAATGGGCTATAGCGCTTTAGGACCAGCTATAGCTCATTAAGACCATAAGTTCAAAATTATTCTTATTGCATTTTCAACAAAAAACAAGTGGATATAAATCGATGCCCAATCAACGAATTTCCTAGCCCATCATTTGTCACCATCACTACGAACCGAAAAGTAAGCTTTGAACAATCTATCAATGATATCTAAATCCAAAACTTCAACTATCAAAATGAATAATTATCGCTTTTTCCTTAACCAAATTAAAATAATTTGAAAAAAGGTGAAAAATCAGAAAATAAGCTCACTCAGGCAAATCATCAAACACTTACCGAGCTCCAGCTAACAGGATTGCTTGTCGAAAACTACCAAGAATTATTCGGGAGTGAGTTTCGCAAGACAGAGAGC
Organism: Euonymus europaeus; assembly: GCA_963580455.1. NCBI lineage: Eukaryota > Viridiplantae > Streptophyta > Magnoliopsida > Celastrales > Celastraceae > Euonymus > Euonymus europaeus. The sequence goes on from OY756964.1 coordinate 5,825,479, forward strand.
GGTTTGTGTTAAATTAGAATTGAAACTCCAGCTTTGATGTTTGGTCCAGACTCCATCCACTAGACGAGAAGATTTTTGGTTTTTTCAAGTTCCAAAATTTCAGTTATAAAGAGCAGAGAAAACAGAGACGAAGCACAAACGGTGAGGGTTCCTACTGTACGGTGAAGATCATGAAATTGACCAACCAGGGATATACATGTGTCTGTTTACGTCCCCAAATGTAATAAATGACGAAAAAAAGGATTCCTTCAATTTTTTTTGTCCTTTCTCTGTCCAAGCGACTCGAGCCGTCGAGCCGAGCGCTCTCAAAAGGACCTCTATTTTTATTTTAAATTATATATTTTAAATTAATCATATTAATCATCATAATTGAAAAATAGCCCACTATATTATATAACAGAATAAAATAATATTACATACATAGCCTTAGCTAATCTATGTGACGTACTAACTCTAAATAATTTTTATTAAAATAATAATATATGATTTGATTTTCCCTCTTTATTTTCCATGAATTGACTCTCTCACTTATTTTAGTTTCTCTCTTTTTTTGGAAAATCTCTTCACAATTAATAACATTTAGGGTGGCATCGAATCAGATTTCTCAAAATTCATATTCGATCTTAAATAAAAATAATGTATTCATACCATATACTATGAATAAAAAAAATCTAAATTAATATCTAATCCATCGGATTTCCGATATTCTCCATGGATATCGGATTTATCCATATAACACACCGACATATATTTTGCTAGCTTATGACACCAATTAGAACTTCATGAATCTAAGAATATAAACCAAAGTCTAAAGTATAAATAATATCAAAAATCATCTAGCAACATAGAAAGTTTTTTAAAATTAAAGTATAAAGTCCATAAAACGTCACAATCAAAAATGTTTACATCAACTGACAAATTCAAAATGAATAACATCTTCAATAAAGTTTGATAGACCTCATCTTCATAAAAGTTGATGATAATGCTATCATTTGTCACATGTTAATTTATAATGTTATTGTTAGTTTTTGGGTTTACATTATTATGTTTTTAGTAGGAAGAAGTAACGAAATGACCCCTGTACTTTTAAGAAAAGACCAGTTGAGCCCCTCTACTTTGTTTCGGGTCAAAAAAGCCCTTGTACTTAACAAAATAGGTCACGTTAACCCTTCAATACATTTTCCGTCCATTTCATCTTATGTGGCAGTTAAGTCAATAGATAAATTTTTTATGTCAAGAAACAAAATCAAAGTGGAAATACATGTTGAATTAAAAAAATGGAAAATATGTATAATATGTGACATGGATTTTTTTAAAATTAAAAATAAAAACTGTTCGTCACAAATTCAACCTATAAAATAAGTCAAACTCGCACAAATTTATCCTGCAAGCGCACAGATCAATGATAGTATAGATATGCAAGTACAGGTTTGTTCCCAAGAGACTGTAATTAAAATTCCAACCAAACACGTGAGAAGTAAATTAAAATTCCACACAATTTGAGATTGAGTGATTCAAATCAGAAAAATTAAGAAAAAAATTAAAAGATATTTTTATGAATTTTTGGTGTTGTTAACAATTGAGAAAATACGAAGACTTCGGATTCTACAGTTAATCCGTTTTAACCATGTATTTGGAACCAATTAAATAAATGGAAAATCAATTACAAAGATCCCGTACCCAAGTATGTTTTAGCGCACTTAAGTCAAATTTCCCTAAACTCGATTACTACTCATCTTATTGGTGTAGGTCGGATGTTCCTATATGCAATCTATCCATCTTATTGGCATAAATTAAACACAAGGAATTCATGAAGTTCTTTAGAAATAGGAATCATACGAACACATGATCTAATTAAAGAATCCTGTAAATTCGCAATTCAAGATTTCAAGAAGCTTTAAACCATATAACATCTTATTGTCTATATGGCTTCATCAAGTAATTCATAAGAAATTTCAATGGTTGTCAATCATAAGAAATCACACAAGAACTTAATAAACATAGAAATCCAGAATTTGTAATTATATCCAACCATTCATAAATCCATAATCCAATACATGGCATGTCACGCCCCGACCCGCCGGCACGTGACGTGTAACTAAATCACACTCTTAACTCTTTCTTTTTCAAAACTCAACAAAACATTTTAAATAATATAATTATCAATATACTTGAAATATAGGTGTTAAATTTATAAGAATTTAATAGTATCGTATAACCGGTTGAGACTCCAGCTCAGCCATCCCAATCCACTGGGTCCACTCAACCCTTACGCAGCGACTCTGGTATGTACACCGACTGCCCTGTCCTGTCTGCACTCCCAGTCTCGTCACAGTTGTTTCACCTGGAAACAAAACAACGGGAAGTAGGGGATGAGCTGAAGCTCAGTAGGGAATACCGTATTCACACACAAAACATTCACAAATGATTATTGACAGAAGCGCGACAATTTAAATAACACTTCTATTTCTCAACCTGCCTCGAACATCCGTCACCACCTCGAACGCCTTTCGACCTCATTGTCGGAACTATTTTCTCTGTTTTTCGACCTCCTCGTCGAAAGCAATTTTCTCCGCTTCCCGACCTCATCGCCGGAAGCAATCTACGAGTAAGGAAGGTAGGCACTTTCTTCTACCCGGGACTTGCCACCCCTTCGCTATGTGGCCGCATAGCGAATCCTTACTCGGATTATTACCCACTATACGTACAGGGCCATTTCCACATCTCTGCAATCTCCTCATCACAACCCCCACAATTTCCATAACCTCCAAATATCACCAAATGTTCAATCACACGCATTCAGTATAAAGACAACACTTTTCTCAATGAGAAGCAGGGGTTACCACATAGCAGAATTGAACACAGCAACCATTTTACACTCAAACATGCATATGCGATCCACATTAGCAGTAGGCACTTTGGCCCAAGTATTCATTTCCCATTTTACCACCAAACATTTATATCCGAAATTTACAACTTCATTAAATAAACGCAAGAATCATCGAGCAAACAGAATTACAAAAATTCCCAAAAGAATGCAACGTTATAGTATTCCCTACCTCGTGAAGCGTGCCTACCAATGTTTTCCCGTATTTTTTTTCCCGACGTACACCATTTGGGTTCCTATACCAGTTCTACACCAAAGGCAAATACAAGTTCTCAAACACGTTCAAAATCCGCGTAAATACGTAGCATATACGATCTAGTCAAACGGGTAAATGTTACCCGAAAAATCAACTCGGGTCAAACGGGTCAAATAGTACCCGAAATACCCCTATTCCGGTCACCGGAGATCCGGCGACCTTCACCGGAAATCACCTAGTGGGTTTGGTATTGCTCACCAAGACGAACTCAACGGTGGTCGTCTCGCGTCGATCGGAGGTCGGAGGAGGGAGAAATCGACTGTCGAAGCTTGTGGTGGCCGAAACTTCCGACGGCTTTTCCCGGTGATATACAGCTCCGATCAAGGTGATTCTTGAAGCAATTTCATACGTCTCGAAGAGACGAAGAGATTGACACCGGTCTCGTTGCCTGAGGTGGTCGGACGGCAGAGATCGGCGCCGGCGAAATTTCGGAGGCGAAAATGACGTTTCTCTTTCCTTCTTTCTCTGTTTCCGTTTCTTTCTCTCGTTTTTTTTTTCTGTTTTTTTTTCTTTTATTTCTGTTTCTCCCCTCTCTGGAATCTTCTCCCATTGTCCTTTTATTTTTTTATTGTTTCTTTCTTTTAATTCACTTCCCATTTACATATATATTTGTTTGTATTGATATAGTTTAACCCGAATTTAATCTATTGGTTTCACTATCATTTCATTACACCCGTGTCACTATCTTCTTCATTATTTATATTATTCCCTTGAGTCGGGATATCACATGGCAAAACAAGATCAAGGCATCCTCCTAGTCTTGGATAAAGATTTAGCTAAACATAGAAATTAAAACAAGAGAGTGGGATGGGTAAAACATTGATACACCCTCAAGAGAGATGTGGAGATGATGGACCAGCCTTCTTCTCCCTTCTCCTTTTTGCTATAAATGTGTCCAGAAAAATCCCCCAAAAGTTGCTGCCTCCTTTTTTCCTCTTTTCTTCCACTATGCCGTCTCCCTTCTTTTGGCCTTGCTTCATTGTATTTTAGGTCAACACATAACCTAAGTCAATGACAAAATTGCCCCTAGATATGGGCTGAAAAAGGCTGGTTTCATGTGGCTCTTTCAATGGGCCCAAAAGTCATGGAATTCAATCAAAACTCTGCACTTTACTTCATTTCACAGCAGACTTTGTATGCTCACAGATTCTTCATTCGTGGTCCGATATTTCTACTCTTGATATCTGCGTGAAGCTTGAGATGTCTAGTTTCCAAAGCCACTAGAATCAATGAAATCGGAGTTTTACAGCTCTCGCAATGGCTATTCAAATGTCAATACATCAAAACTGAAGTTTTAAGCCTAAATCCATCTAGTTTGTCAAAACCCCTAAAAAAACACATATAGAATAATTGAGAGGTAAAATAGACACACAATGATATAATATCAAAGCATTCCAAGCCAAATATATGAACAAAATATGGACTCATCAAAAACCTCTCTCTCTCTCTTCGATCTCCGACTACCCTTCTCTCATTTCGTTCCACCAGATGCAACCCTACCACGCCGCTTTCCCGGAGCGGTGGAGGCGGAGAAGCCACTCCCTCCGGAGCCCTTAAAGGGAACTTAGGAGGCCCAAGAGTGTGATAAGGAAATCTATGAGTGCTTGCGAAGTCAGAGTGGGAATATCCCAGGTTATAGGTGAACAGTGGGAGTGGATCCGGCCATTCTTCCCATTTGCTGGATATGAAAAGGTAATTTTGTTTGTTGTTTGTTGTTTGTCAAGGCATTGAATTGGCCACCGACGATCTCGAAGAGACTAGCCGCCACAACAGTCGTTCTTTCTCCAACTCCAGATCCAAGGTTTCTATCTCTTTCTCCAATGGTTTCTCTCTTCTTCTTGTTCTTTATTAGATTCGAGGTGCGGTGATAGGTGATTCTGCTTGTAACAGGGTTAGTTGAGAAGATGAGGGTTGCCAAAGAAAGATGGATTTGAGGTTGTAGGTGTTATCGGAGAAGAAGCCGGAAACTGTTATCACTTTTTTTTTGGTAATTTTTTGTTTTTATTTCCATGTCACATTTCATTCTTAATTTTATTTTTTTGAAAATGTCATGTCATTAACTAACGGCCACATCAACAAATTTAGACGGTAAATGTGGAAAAGGGCTAACGCGACCTATTTTGTTAAGTGCAAGGGTTTCTTTGACCAGAAACAAAGTAGAGGACTCAACTGACATTTTATTAAAAGTAGAGAAGTCATTTCGTTACTTATCCCTTTTTAGTATTCAGTATTAACTTTACTAATTAGGGTTTTAAAAATATTAGTCTATTGAATATTTGAATTAGTAATATGAGATCATATCCCATTATATAGTGTTATTACAAATTACAATTAATTCATATTACAAAAAAAATCTATATTGACAATTATAATATGTATATAAATATATTAATGACATTAATTGTCAATTACATAATTGTATATAGACTATATTATATATGTGTGTGTCGGGTAGAATCAGATCGGATATAATCATATCGGATCGAATATGCGCACATTCGGGTCGGATCGTATATGCCTAAATCCATATTCATTCAAAAAAATCGGATTTTATCCATATCCATATTCATTATCCAATCAATGAATTTTTCTACTGTTTTACCGGATCAAATCCGAAATCCATGGATTCAGACACATTTGCCATCTCTAATGACATTATCTCTCCAACACCTCAAAAACACACATTTTCAGATTTTCTCTTAAATCGATTTCAAATAGAAGCTTTTTTATTACTTTTAGCACAGTCGGTGCTCGATTTTAAGGTTGCAGTTCGGCATTTTCGGACAAGTATGTTTGACCATCATTTTTATGTACGATGTATGTAATAATAGCATAGTTTTTTTTTTGTTATTAATGATGATTTGGGTGCTGAAATGTTAATTTTTGAAAGAGCTTTCGATTTTTTTGATAAAAATTTCAACCTTGGTTCTAAGATTTCTGAGTTAAATTACAGTGTTTTGACATAATAATGTAACTATTTTGTTACTTAGAACACCAAATTAAGCCATTTCAATTGGTAAGCAAGTTTCACTTTTTTATATTTATGTATGATGCATATGGAGAACTCGATTGAACTTTTGGATTGTATGTACTATTGTGGTGAAGCTATTACATCGAATGCACTAGTGAAAGGAATATTGTTTGACACATTAGATGAGATATTCATTTTTACAAGGATTATGACATTGCTAATTGAGTTTCAGATAAGTGAAGATTCATAACAAAAGACAACAATGGAATGCACAAACGAACAAGGAAGAGAAGTATTGAGGACCAACATTATCATTATATTGTTATTGTCTTATTTTTTCAGTTCGTATTGTGCTCTTTTTTTATTCATGTAGTTAAGAATTCCTATTTGATTTTCCAAGTGAAAATTTGAATACTAAAATAACGAAGTGCGACACAACGATATTTACGAGGAAAATCCCATTCGGGAAAAAATATCGAGTGTCTAGAGCCACCAACCTTGAAGCAATCCACTATACCAATAGGTTACAAGAATATCCCTAGAGCTAGGATCCACATCACCTACAATAGTTTCTTGCTCTAGTCGCACGATACAGCATATCATAAGTAGACGCTTGCACCAAATGTTCCGAAGTCGCACTGAAAACTTCATGCTCAAAGAACACACACTAATGCCCTCAAAGTGACATGCATGAACAATTAGAAAATCATTGAAAAATAAAAACATCACTCAAAGATTATGTCAAGTTCATAATAGACGAGTCTCAAAGGCTAGGGTTATTGGGGTTACCATTAGCCATATATATGATGCACATATATGCATAGAAAATCCTAGATAATGACCTAAAAGATATGATAAATATCGACCCACGAAATTAGTTAATTTTTTCCCCCTAGTGATGTAATTAAGGTCAAGAAACATAAGGAAAAACTTTCTTATTTTTAAGGAGATGATCATCTCTAAATAGGAAATGAGATAAATCATTAAAATGAGAGATAACATTCCTAAATCAACTTGATTTTATTCCAATCAATTAATTAAAACACAAGACCATAAAATAAGGAATTGACTTCCTGAATAAAAGGAATTAATTATCTCCAAAACAATAAAGAAAATCATTCTTTAAAATAAGAAATAATCAATTCTAAAATACTTCAAAGATTTTGTCTCAATCAATTATTTCCATAAAAGAAATTCAAAATCTTTGTTATAAACATCGTGCATATAAAAATATGCAACATATGATTTAAATACCGATGCTCATGCAGGCTAAGTAAAGCTTATCTAGATTCTATGCATGTTACGTGCAAGCTGCATGATCAGCATATCCTTAATCCAGCTGATCCTAATACTTCATTCGTATCTAATGTATATCCCGGCTAGTCTAAAATCATATTACATTCATGATTATAATGTCAAGAATAATATCACATTAAAAATCCTGACAAAGGAACTTTGTTACTATTTTTTCAGTTTAGAAAATTATATTACCTAATTTTTCAATTATATTATATTTGTCCTATAATTACATTACAATTGCATTGTCCCTTGTAAAAGTAAAATTGAGTTCATTATAAGTATCAACAATTAAGCGATCTACATAATCCAACAATATTCAGTGACCAAAAGATATGACATATAACTATTATTCCATAAAAAAAATGTTGAAATGAGGGGGAGTATTAGGTGAAAATATATTAATGGGTGGATCTAATTTTATCAAAAAATATTCTTGGATTTAGGAGAAATGATGTGTCACATGAGAATAAACGATAGTGCTAACTATGGCTGAGTTGTTTTGGGAGAGTTTTGATTAGGCGGTAGGCCCAATGATGGCGCCTAATCATACGACTAGCACTACCGCTTGTTCGATCGTTTTGGGTCGCAATGAATGCTTTTTTCAGGCCTCAGGTTGACTGGCGAAGGTGACCGTAAGATAGATTTATCATTTTGTAGTCTGTATTTCATCCTTCTTCAACTTACATTTTGTGTCACTACCATCTTGCTATCTGGCTAATCGGAGTTCAGAAGTACCAGCAATACATCACCATCAAAATGTTCTCCTGATTCTAATCCAATAAAACCTACCAGTATAGAAGAGAAGAAAAAGGAGAAAATTCGACAATTTTAGATAAAAATCTATTGATACAATGAAAACCGCTAATCTCCAAATTAAAACTCCAATTTGAGGTGATTGGCCATCGTTGAAAATGTCTGAAAAATATCACCCCTCGTAATCCAAAGTGCATAGACCCAATTATAATTCCCAACACATCAAAAATTCGAAAGAAAATCACATAAAAAACAATGTTCGAATTTGCATTTGACTACTCCAGAAACTGGGATACCCAGTGAATTTATAGCCGAAGATGAAACATACAAAAGATAGAAAGGCCACTACATAAGGTCTTTTATTGAACGATTTCTAATGATGGAACATCCCATCCTAAAACCCCAAGCAAAATTAAAACACTAGATATGAAAAGAAGTATGCTTAAATGATCATATCATTCATTGGTGGTCATCTTCAAGTTGTCTTGGCCATGTGGCTGATCAAGTCAATCACACGTGTACTGCAATATAAACGTAGCAATGGAGACAATTAGCAAGTATTATATTAGTTCACAAGTACAAATCCAATCTTAAAAGGTTTTATTTTTATTTTTTTATAATGTAATAAACCACAAAAAGTAGTAAGAACAAGGATTTACCTGTAGGCCCACTCATTGTCGTACCATGAGACAAGTTTAACAAAGTTCTTGCTCAAAGCAATACCAGCCTTAGCATCAAATATGCTTGACCTGCAGTACACAAACCAGGAGACGAGAGCACCCTACCATTAACACGAGACTAATATGATATCCTGATCCAATATAAAATTTGAAACCTTGTGTTTACATAAAATTTGATGGGGGTACCAGATGTCCAATTTCAAAACCTTAGTGTATTGATGGTTTAACCTTAGTCTATTAATGAGTGCTACAAAATCACCAACTCGTAAATATCAAGTTCTTGGTTCTTCCAAATGAACACCAAAAAACCTAAAATATAAAGCAATGGTAGTCTTCCTTAACTTCAGATATAAAAGTAACATGGCAATAGCCAAACCAACTCAAGAATGAACTTCAACAATCACATCACACCAAGCAAGCCGAAGAAAGGACAGCAAAGACAACTGATGAAATAAAAAAGAAAAGAAAAAGGTAAGCTCAATATCCTTTACCTGCTGTCACCAACGAAGTCAGAGGACACCACATCATCCTCAGTATAACCCAAGATGCCCTTCAGATTGCCTTCGGATTCCGACCTACAGTCACAGGAAACAGGTAAATATTCAAAGAAATTTCCAAATTAATGATATTATATTATAGTTTTAAGAGCAAAACAAAACGTGTTTAAGCACATACTTGATGGCAGCTTTGATATCCTCATAGGTAGCCTCCTTCTGAAGCCTTACAGTGAGGTCAACAACTGAAACATCCACAGTTGGAACACGGAAGGACATACCAGTCAATTTTCCATTAAGTTCAGGCAGAACTTTTCCCACAGCCTATTTGTTACAAATATGGAATACACAAGTTAGTCCAGTATCTCAAATGATATAGTGGTATCGTTTTTTAAAATGGATAATATTTGTACATTCATTTAGATAATCGGAACGACGGAACCAAACAACAAAACCAACATGTACCAGTCATTATTGACACTATCATAAAAAAATGGGTATACCTTGGCTGCACCAGTGCTGCTGGGAATGATATTGAAGGAAGCAGCTCTTCCACCTCTCCAGTCCTTCATTGATGGACCATCAACAGTTTTTTGGGTGGCTGGATAACAATATACAACAATAATTACTTCCAATTCCACTTCATAAGACCATTAAGTGAAACATAAGGTACAGAACAGGGGCACAAAAAGTCAGTACTGCTCACCAGTGATAGAGTGAACTGTGGTCATGAGACCCTCAACAATTCCGAACTTGTCATTAATGACCTTCAGAAAAACAGTAGAATAATGAATACATGACAACCAACTCATATCCGACTCTAAGCAGATGTGTTTAAAATACAACTACTATTCAATCTACCTTGGCTAAGGGAGCAAGGCAGTTAGTAGTGCAGCTAGCATTTGAAACGATATCAAGCTCGGGCTTGTATTCCTTCTCATTCACACCCACCACAAACATTGGTGCATCTTTGCTTGGGGCAGAAATGACCACCTTCTTTGCACCACCCTGAGAAACATAATCATCCCAAATCAGTCATTACCACAATAAGACTGATTCACTGCAAGAGTTAATCCCAAATTCCCATACAACCGACTTGCAGAATCCATAAAGAGATTCACAATGAAAAGCTAAGCAAAACGACCAAGGCAAACTATATGCAAGTTCTATGAGGATGAAAACGAACATGCATTGAAAGAAAAATTGCCAAGGACAAAACACCACATGAAATGTGGCAAAAATTGTTAACGAGCACAACAACATAGATGTCTAAAAATCAAGAACCAAAAATAAAAAATAAAAATAAAAGGAGATGGGATTGGAACCTTCAAATGGGCAGCGGCCTTGTCCTTATCGGTGAAAACTCCAGTTGACTCGACGACAAACTCAGCACCGGTCTTGCCCCATGGGATCTCCTCAGGATTCCTTTAAAATCGCCAACAAAAAATCACAATTCTCAGATCTACATAATCTCTAACACAAACAATAAAACACATCGCAATGGGAAAGAGAATGTATAAAAAGAAAACTAGAGCGGTTATGGTAATTGTACCTGAATCCAAAAACAGCGACTGATTTTTCACCGAAGAGAAGTGTCTTCTCGTCCTTGACCTTCAACTCATGCTTGTTCCACAAACCATGAACACTGTCATATTTGAACATGTATGTCTGTTCGAGATCGAAACAGAAACGATTAGTTAATCCAGCAATATACCGCAAAAGCACAACAGCCCAATCAACATTACGATGTTTCTAAGGAATCTACCATGTATTCAGTCGAAATGAACGGATCGTTAACAGCAACAAGCTCGACATCGTCCCTCTGTAGAGCAACTCTCGCAACCAAACGGCCAATCCTTCCGAAACCTGAAAATTTTCAAATCGCATCATCAAAAACATATCCAAACACAAAATCAAAAAAAAAAAATCAAATCAAATAGAAACACAGATCAGACAATTACCGTTGATCCCGATCTTAATTTTCTTGTCAGATGCTGTACCAACCAGTTCAAGTTCAAATCAGAAAGATTAGCCGAGTCAAAACCAATTCTAAAATGCAGGAAAGGAAAATCAAATGAAATGAGAGATGATTACCCATTTGCAAAGAATCGAATGAACCGATGAGAGAATAACGAATCAGAAACAGAAGAGATTAAAGAGGTTTTCAGTGAAGAGTGAGAAGCCAATTACGAGTTTATATAATAAAAAAGAGCGAGGCTCTGTTCTATTTATTTTTGTAAAAAATAAAAATAATTTCTTGGGCGAAAAGAAAAGTTAAAACTTTGGAGCCGCTGATTAATCTAGAATGCTTTGTATTAGCCGCTGATTTACAAGGAGGTTTAGAAAAGGTAAACAATGACGTGCTAGCTTGGGCATTTGAATCTCACGTAAATGCTTGAGAATCAAGGTGGCATATTCGGCGTTTATGGTTGTGCCGTGTGCGTGATCCGTTGGGCAAGGTGGGGTAGGGAGGAACTTGATCAACGGCGCAATTGGACAGATCAAACCCAAGCTCACGTGAGCCTGAGCAATAGGTGAGTGGATATATTCTAGAGTCTTCTGGAGGCCGGTGAACTTGTCAAATTCGCCTTCCTCTTTTTGTAATTTTCATCTTAAAACTAGTCAGCAATCAACCCAATGTGCGGGAATTAGTTAAATATAATTATTATTATACAAATTCACCAATTTTTTTATTTTTAGTAAAAGATAAACTTAAAATAAATTTTTACTCAGAAACTGAGAGTGACAAAATTCTAACCGATTAGGCTTAAATTAAATTTGAACATAAATTTTATGTCGAACATTTGAGTCCAAATACAAAAATTTGTCCTATTAAAAACCGAGTTAGAGTCCAAATATATAACATATTCACCGATTTAATTGTTTAAATACTAACTCAAATTGTATTATTATTTGATTTATTTATCTTTATTTAAATTAATTTGGATATAATCAATTAAACACGTCCAAAAATTCAAACTAATCCAAGTCTAAACATATAAAATATTTCGAACTCGAATTTTTTGTTACCCCTGTCTAAAACTGAAAGGTGCAAGGTCCATGCATCGAATTTCAAAATATTAGAGAGAAAGAAATAAAACAGTATAAACACAACCACTTTTTGTTGGAGGAGCGTGAAGCCTGACATCACTTTTGGCAGTGTGATCAGGCTCAAAACGTGATCCCATCGTGCCACAGATTAATATTGGAATATAAATATATTTTTGGTAAGTCCATAATTATTTTTTAGTAATTATGAAGGTAGGTCTCGTTAATTTGTTAAGCTGGATATCTACCCAAGCAACCTCCACAATTCAAATCCCTCGTCACAAACCTTATAAAATAATTTTCAATAATAAAAAGAAGATTCTTTCAAGTTTCAATTTTTTTAATAATTGACCAAGGGGCAATCAAGTATATCATATATAGTTTGATTAGTCCAATAGCCAATACGACATAGTATATTGCTCTATGCCCAAATCTTTGTCAATTACTCAATTTGATCATCAATTGATTAAAATCGTGGTTTTACAAAAGTCATATCCAAACTTAAAATCTTAAAATGATGTACAATTTGATTAAAATAAAATAAAATTGATACACAATAAATCATCAGGGATAGTATAAGTCTTTTATCAATTCCTTCATGAATTCTTACTTACCAAACATTTGAATATGGTATTCCTATCGTAATTTTTTTTACCATTCAAACATCATAATTTCAGGAATTATCATTCCCGTTTTCTTTCTCACGAGTGGTAACATAACCTAGAGAATTGTTATAAGCAAAAAGGAAAAAAAAAGAGTTTTGGTGTAGTTAAGTATAGTTGTTGTAAGAGCAAATAGAATGCTAGGAATTTAGGAGGAATGAGTAATATATGAAAATGTGTGTATTTGCTGATATGTTTGTATTATGAAATGTATTTCTGTAACTTGACTTTTTGTGAAAAATATGAGTTTAGAGAATGAAAGAGTAGATGATTGAATAATAATTTTATATTAAAAGATGTATTTTACTGATGTGACAGTATTAAGACATGTGTTATGTTGATGTGATTGTATTGAAAGTTTTGTGAGATAGAAGTGGATCTAAAATATGTTGTGCTTGTACCAACAAAAATACATTACTGCATTTTCTCAATCTGTAGAAGCAGATAGGGCCAATCTTGTACATTACAGAACAAGATTTAAAACAAAAATTGTGTTTATACTTGTATATATACAAAAACTTGTCAATGTATCACAAAAACTCAAATTCATACACAAACAGAGACTTAGTATAGTCAGCCACGTGGATGTTTGGGGAGCCACACATCTTCATTCTTCAATGGTCGCTTGTTGGTCAACGTTGACCACTTGTTTTCTTACCGTACACGCAAAAACAAAACAACTTTCCTAATGTTTTGGAGTCTAATAATATCAATCCCTCATACTTATAAAAGAGATCGAATTAAGCTCAACTTTCCTACGTCTGGTTTCCTCTCCCTTCTCCAAACACAAATTTGTTTGGTAAAGAGAGAAAGAAATTAAGAAAGAAAGAACCAGACATTGTCTGTCTCTCCTCTCTTTCTCAACCATTCCTCATTAATCACAGATTCCAACATCCATGGCCTCTTCAAGATGGTTGAAGCCTGAGGTACTTTAATTTTCTTTGATTTTTGTATCAGAAAGATTTCTGTCATCCAAATAACATTGATTATTGTACATATTTAGGTGTATCCTCTCTTTGCATCAGTTGGTGTGGCAGTTGGAATCTGTGGGATGCAACTCTTTAGGAATATCACTGGCAATCCTGAAGTCAGGTGTGTATATATATAGTCTATATGTATATATATATACACAAACAGGTGCATATATTCATACATGATCAAATGAAGGAAATGACTAATGAAAAATTGGATGGATGAGATGTTAGGGTAATGAAGGAGAAGAGAGCAGCAGGAGTGCTTGACAACTTTGAAGAGGGAGAGAGATATGCAAAGCATGGTTTGAGGAAGTATGTCCGCAACAGACCAACTCAGATAATGCCTAAAATCAATGGATTCTTCACTGATCCAGAGTAAACACAAACAACACCATTTTTCAACGATCATCGTCGACAACTTGCTTTGATTTTTGATTGTTAGATCGGAGAAATTCTCCCAACAATTATTGTCAAAATGGGTTAATATGATAATGTGAATCTTTTTATTCAGAAACATTGTATTATATTCATTCTCAAAGGAATATGAAAATGCTGCTTTGTCAAAATCATTTTTAAGACTTTCAATCTTTAGCACTGAAGGTGAAAGGAAGGGATGAAGACGGGGCAATAGCCCAGGTGATACTTTGTTAGGCATTTCCTATGCACTGATGAAACTCACATTAATGAAACCTTTTGGGATATTTCAAAGTGGTACTCGCATCGTGGCTTACACCGTTACGCGTATGAGGTTCGGCCAAATCTTTCCGATCGGCACCGCCAAGGTAGCATTCTATACAAGCATCAAATCTTTTGGGATATTTTTCCGTTTGGATTAGAGTATGTTTTATAGAGTATAAACTATCGTAAAACATAAAAGCTGAGAGTATGAGTGTTAGAGTATACACTAGGACGAGAAAGTGTGATTATCCATTCCTCTATATTTTTTATTTATAACCAAGAACGAACTAGCCGAGCGTGCCGTAATCAACGTGCACCACCTTAGCAATAGAAAAGATTAGGCTAAATTTCATGCATGTAAGCCTTGATGCGTGTATCACTTTCTGTTTGTTAACGAACTAGCCGAGCGTACCCTATTTGGATAATTAAGTGGGTCTAAACTCAATTGTGAAATCAACGTGCACCACCTTGACAACAGAAAAGATTAGGCTAAATTTCATGCATGTAAATCTTGATGCGTGTATCACTTTCTATTTGTTTCATAGTATACGCTACTTAATTATCCAAAGAGGACACGCTCGGCTAGTTCGTTCTTAGTTATAAATAAAAAATGGAGAGGAATGAATAATCACACTTCCTCGTCCAAAATCATCCTGACAGGCATCCAGAAATAGGGAGCCATGGCCCGCAGCAAGTAGACCATGATTTATCTTAAAAGGCTATGTTACGAAACTGAAGTGAGTATGATTCAAGACCAATTTCAACATCTATCCGCCATCCCCTTTGTGGATGGAGGAGACAACAAAGCTCTCTCCCATCAAAAACAAAAGAATTTAGACCTAGTCCCAAATGCTGGGACATCATCATAATTCATCAAGATGTGAAAAAAGTGCCCGGGAACTTGGCACTTCTTAGACTATTCTCACCGGAAATAGATATTTACAAACACCAGAAGTCGAGCCCACGAATGAGCGAAAATTCCAGTTTGGTCCTACCCATACAACACAGATTACAGCATCCTATACACAGTTGAGCACATTTAAAACTGTTATGCAACACAAAGTTGGGCTCACCACTTCAAGACCTAGTTTATCACTGGTGCCTGGCCACTCATGCCACGGTAAATCACACCTGGTCGAAGTTCGTCCATATTGTCAATGTTTCTGTAACCATCAAACTCCCTCAGACATAACCATCCTCGGCGGGTCAGAAAATCACGGTAATCATCTTCACTGTAGAAAATTCGCTCCTCCGTATGGACTGGTATGTTGTCAGTCTCATCATAGAGGCACACCTTTATAGCCAATCCTGAAGATAGGAGCTTATGTCAACAAAGTGCTCAGAGAAAAATCGAGAGC
The DNA here is from genome assembly GCA_963580455.1 of Euonymus europaeus. Lineage (NCBI taxonomy): Eukaryota > Viridiplantae > Streptophyta > Magnoliopsida > Celastrales > Celastraceae > Euonymus > Euonymus europaeus. The sequence continues at coordinate 5,841,539 of OY756964.1, forward strand.
AAATTCGAGAAACCAGTAACAGCAAGTGAACAGGCATGTCTATCTAATAAATATTGCCCCATTAGTTAAAATGCTTCTTTAGTTGTGTTAAGAAGCTTTTGTCAAGAAAAAAAGAAAAGAGAGCAGCAGCCGCATGGTGAAAATAAGCAATGGAAATAGCATATTTTATCAGCGGAACAAAACCTCTTGAGTTGGATTTCATCAATCTGTTACTTTCAGTACTATTTATGCACATGCACAATGTTTTAATGCACAAGAAACACAAGCATCACAGGCATTTGCCAGGTGATCAAAAGTTATTGGCATGCTTTTACAGTTAATTATATATGTATAAAATTATGGAGTACCTTCATCAAGGTGGAGAGTATAGTTCCCAAGAGGCATCTCCCTGTCAAGACTCCGAATTATCTGGTCCTCATCCTCCAACCAAAATGCACGCTTAGTTCTCAATCTAAATGCAGATTTGATAGCCTCCTTAATGGCATCTGCAGTGCCATCAATGCCAATCCTTCTGGTATAGTCCCCATATTTAACTGATATAACCCTCCCACCATAGGATTGACCATCCACACCTGCCAGATAGGGAACGAGAAAAAAGTAAGAGAATCAACATCATTATCTCTACGAGGATCAATCATCTACCCAGAAAGGCCTGAACGGCAATGGTTCAAGATGAGGAATGGTTTAAAACAGAAGGTGTTGGGTAAGTCAATACTCAAGAAAAGCACTATTGGTCCGGTACTACTTAATCCTAAATGAAATTAAGCTATCTATGGAAAGCATTTAGCACTTTAGCAAAAGTGAACAGAGGAAGTTTTTAAAATTCCAAAACTTGTCATTCCAGGAATTTAAAAACTTAGCAAAAGTCATTAACAGAAAGATTTTAATTTCCAAAACTTGCCATTTCCAGGAGTATCTCTCCAATTCCAAGGAGGAACTCCACTTGCTACCCCATCTGCTGCTGCAATGGCAAGCGGATGTCCGTCATGTCCATCAGGGTCTAAACTACGTCTTTCAAGATTAAGTGTTGTCCTGCCACCAGCTATAAAACAAGAAAGTTAATCAGGAAGAAATGCATTGCTCTCTGATTTTATTTTTTTGGGTAAGTACATCGCTATTGAGATACATAGACAGAAAAGGAAACATGAAACTCATAAATAGAATTATGTAGAAAGTCCTATAATATCTGGTTTTCAGTTTCATTTGTCTATTCTATTTTCCTTATTAAAACACCGACAAAAAAACATGAAAGCCAAATATAAGAATGGAAATGCATAGCCATTACCCATCCACCTCAATGTGGTGGTCAAATTCTTTTGCATCCTCCACCTCCTTTTTACTGCATAGTTCTGGTCTCATCCCCATTAGAGAGAAAATAATCTCTGGCATCAAGCATGGAGTACAAGTGTACAACTAAAATTGGAAAGAAAAATATACAGTGAAAGTGTGAAACTAGTTGCAAATTTGCAAAACTTTCAAACAGGCTTTTGTTTGGAGCTCAGACCATACTACCTAGGATGTCAAAACTATTTGCACCTGACGGGTACCCGCACAACCTGCCCCAAATCATATAGATATGCCTAGTAAATTAACGGGTCGGATAACGGGTATGAGTATTTTCATGGGGAAAACAATGGACGGGTACGGGGACGGATTTGTCGAAATCCAAGTATCCAACCCTCCCCATACCTGTATATATTATTATTTATAATATATACGTCATTATTTTTATTTATAAAATTAACAAGAACAAATCAATAAAAAAACCAATAGAAATATATAATTTGTGTATATTTAATTTAAACGTATTTATTTAATGGATAATATACATAGTTAAGAAACTCATGAATTGATCATGAATGATTTCGTATATAATTTACGATATTTATTCTGCTATCTCAAATAATTAAAGACATATATATACTTCTTCTTTTTTATTGATTTAAGTTTTAAAATTTATTGTAATTTTTACAATTGTAGTTAGCAGAGCGGGTAAATAAGCGGGGATTCCCCGCCCCCGCTCTGACGGATATGGGGATGGGACAAAAATTAAAATACCCAGCAAATATTTTTACAGGCACGGATTATAATTTTTTTAATGGGGACTGGCGAAGGGGTCCGCGCCCCGTTGATATCCCTAACCCTATGCTACCATGCTAGATAAGGCTAATCCATGCAAGAGCTTACATCATCTGAATATTGCAATCACGAGATAATTTTAAGGGCAATTGTAAGAAAGAAACATAAAATAGTGATTCAATCAAAGCACAAAAAAATTTGGGATCTAGCAGATGATGCTTGGAACAAATTCCTTATTATTGAATCAAATGGCATCCGCACTAATAGATCCATCAAACCAAACACATGAGCATAATACATATCCAAACAGGTATCATGACGTAGTATTAATAACAAGAAATATTGGAAAATCAATTTAACACATTTCCTAGAAACAATAGTATGAGAGCACAAAAGCAGTTGTTCTGTAGTAGGACATGGAAACAACTTCATGGTTGAGCCTCTAGTGAACACATAGTCACACAGATGCAGTATAACAAAACGCTTGGACGTAACATGCTATAAACCAAAGTTATGGAATGTTTTTGCAAACATATATTGATGGATATAAAACATGCACTTTCTGAGATATTCTTGGAGGATGCCTCCGAGGCAAATAAAAATAGAATGTTTACCTTCATCTCAAAATAAAAGAAAGTATTGTTCAAGTAAGAAGTTGCAAAAGCAAATTGACAGTTCTGAATATTGCTGGACGGTACCTAAATGCCCAGCCTAGGGTTGCCTGTAGAGACATAGCCTATCACAGTGGTTGAGTAATGCCAACAGGCTCTTGTCACAAGAGGTTGATGGTACATTAGAGTTCCATGTTTCTTGCTGAAATCAGAGCCTGTAGCTATGAGCTGGGTGCTAGAGTCCAAATGTTAGATATCATTTGCCAATTTCATTGTATTACTTTACTTAAATAAGGCCAAAAGTGAAGTCCATCTCCTTTTATCATATACTGCAGAGGACATGGCCATCATTAAGCATATGTATGTCTTATCCTCCAGAGGTTCAATGAGCGGTTTTCTTATTGCACTCGTGCACATACAATTTTGAAGAACTTCCATCATTTAGTACTTGATTTGACCATCACTCTTATCAGATAGACGATTAGTGATTGATAAAGCCAAAGGGTGGCTATTCTTGTGATATGTTGGAGAGGCTTGTAATTATATATCTACTATTCTACTGCTTTCAATATAGAACTCATTCTGGACCATTGGACTCAACTATAACTATAATATAGAAGTACAATGTGCAGCAGCCTCGGCATGAAGGAAAAAAAAACCAGAATGAGATAAAAACAAAACTAAAATACACAGAGATCAAGTTAGCAAGACATACCTTCCATGGGGCCAAATGATATACCAGTGTCCTCAAAGCCTGCATGAGTCAAATAACAGGTTCGATAAATATTTAAGTGTAATTCAACCAAAATAATCTGTGGATAGACCAGCATTTCATGAGAAAACCAATAAAACAAAAACAAAAATAGAAAAATGGGAATATCCATCAAATTCAAGCACTAAATGATTCAAAATCAAAATTATATATCTGAGTTGTGCCCCATGAGAACTCTCACGGTCACTTCTATCTTGTGTCCTGAAACCCAGGACCAGAATAAAAAACTATGGCTTCATTAATCAAAGAGTTGCATCAAACTGAAAATCCATTGGTAAACCAAAATTTTACAGCTGGGTATTTGAACCATTTCTGAATCTTTAACATTTGAAGTCAACAACTTCTAGTTACAAAAAACAGATTCACACAGTCAAAGTATTTGAATGACCGATAGTGTCGAACATATCTTAGAAATTAATGATAAAGAAGCTGCTACCGCTACTTTATCTTAGCCTTATCTGTGCATAACTCAAGCATAATATATAACCAAACTTTTCCGTGAGCTACTGACCGAAATACAGATCATTGAAGAATGACACAAATAGCCGCATCTTCAACTAGGCAGAAGAACAACGAAAGACCATTTCTGAGAAATAACTTATGCCAAAGTAAACTAAATTCCTTGATAACCTTCCATACAAGGATGATAGCAACATTATTTTGATCAGAGGAAGTGTGCCTTAGAAAAATACCTTCAATAATTTCTAAAGAGCATCGTTGACAAGAATGCAAACATACGCGGCGGAGAAAACAATGAAAGTATTCCAAATAATGGATATATTAGAATTTTCTAAGGGTGCTATAACAGTAGAGTGTAAGTACCTCTTTCCATCTACAAATTAATACTCGGACGAAAATACTTAAATTAGCAACAATAATATGACCACATTTTGTACCTAGATGTTTACTTTTGCAACTGTGGAAAGTAGTATCTTAAATGCAGATTCACTGGAGCGGTTAATGAAAATGAGTAATAAATAGGAAGAGAGCACCTCAACACTTGAAAACATGGTAAAAATACTCTGACTGTAGCCAGCAGAAGGGGGCTTGACAAAGGCAAAGCATCAGCATTATCAGACAATAACTACAACAAGATTCATAAGAACTTAGGAATGCCCGAAGTCATAGAGGAAAGTAAAGATTAGGAACGTGGCTTGTCAAGGAAAAAGCACAGGCACAAATGTCTATTCAATAATGTGCACATATGACAGTGAACTAGTTACTTAAAAGCTTATGCAACTGATTAGATTTGAGACATAAATGTATTAAAAACTTTACAACGTCGTATACTAAAGACTAGCTAATGAACTTCTTGCTCTCAAGTGAGCCACGAGGCACTCATGTTGCCACGTATTCTGCAACTGGCATATGGAGCTCTCTTGTCAGCCCATATAGCTAAAAAATCAACGTTTCAGTTGAGATGAAATCACTCATTACAAAGCCTAACACCCACCATTCTTCATTGGCACCTCCAAAAACAGATTTTGGTACAATCAAACAACAAATTTCATTCTTTTTTTTGCATAATTCTTTTAAACCCATTAAACATTGTTCGGCACATAGTTCCTGCATTAGTAGTTACTCCTATACCATAACTAGCAGTTCCAAAAGAACAAACCGTCAATCGAAACACAAATCCCCAGAAACCCTCAACTCCACAAGATTCATGCTTAAAGCTGAAGAGTTTTCTGCAAATCAAAATTCAACCCAACATAAATCCCCAAAAGCACACAACTCCACAAGATTCATGCTTAAAGCTGCAGAGTTTTCTGCAATTCAAAATTCAAGCACCCACCATAAATCCCCAAAAGCCCACAAATCCACAAGATTCATGCTTAAAGCTGGAGGGTTTTCTGTAATTCAAAATTCAAGCACCCACCATAAATCCCCAAAGTCCAAACACCCACCAATCCACGACATTTATGCATAAAACTGAAGATTCTCATCAATTCAAAATCCAAGCACCTACATTCATAAATTCCCAAAAACCCACACCTCTACAACATTCATGCATAAAGCATAGGATTTCCCTTCAATTCAAAATTCAAGCACCCACATTCATGTTCCACAGAATTCAGCACAAAAGGAATCGAAGTCACAAGATGCAAGGAAAAAAATTACCCTTATCAGAGAATTGCATGTAGGAATCGACTTTGGATGAAGGCGGCGTGGGGCTTTTGTAGTGGGAATTCTTATTCCTGTCTTTCAGAATCTCCTCAATCTCCTTGTAATACGACATCTTAGCAGAGCCACCGCTTCCCTTGTAATGGTGTTTGACCTTCTTGTACTCTTTCAGGAGGTTCCTCCACTTGTCGGTGCACATAGTCGGCGAACGATCAAATCCCTTCACCCTCATTTTGGCCGATATCTGCTCCCAGATGTGTTTGTTAGACTTCGACGTGTTGAATAGTCCATCCATCTCTCGCCGGAAACCAATAAGACTCCTTGTCTCATCCTGAACCCAGGTCTCCGCCCTCTTCTTCGGGGCCCTCACCTCGTGATCCTCGCTACTGCTGTTGTCACCAATAATCATGTTATGGGGCTGCTGCTGCTGATGGTGGTGGTGGGGATTGAGGTGATGGTGGTGAGGTTGGTAGTCACCATTGGATGCAGGGACCTCGATAATCATGGTGTCGCGTGCAGCGGATGCTTCCTCCTTGTAGAAATCGATCGGGCGAGGCTTCTCCGAGAGGTACATGATTGAAATTTGAACGCTTACACTGCTTCAGAGGAGAGGTAAGTGGGTTTTCATAGATGGGTCTTCTTCTATTATGTTCTTGGGGTGCGTCAATTGAAAGCTTCTTCTTCTTCCTCTTTCTCGGTCGGTGATGAGTGTAATCTTTGTTTGTTTCTTCAGTAATCAAAATCTGCTTAAACGCTCTCTAAATCAAAAAAAAGTAATTTATTTGGGTTTTTTTCCCGACAAATTCCAGTTTTCACTGACAAGACTTTCTTAGGATAAACTACGAATTTGCGAATTGACATTGCTTTGATCCAAATCTTTTTGAATTTTTGGGATAAACAGTGTTTTTAACAAACCCCTCCGTTTGTTTCGGACTATAAGTTCATATTCTCAGACACTCTCAGCTTTTACGTTTTACGAGAGCTTATACTCTATCAAGATACTCTGATCCAAACGGACCTGTTGTGTTTGGTTTTTATAATTAAATAAAAAAATTACTTTTATGGTAAACATTAAACTCCAATATGAGTATGAATTTGATACATGTGCCCATTTGGATCAGGGTATATTTGATCGCGTATAAGCTAAAGAATATGAGTCTTGTTGGAAGATATTTATGAGTTAAGTTCGAATATCTATTTTTTTTCAAATTCTAACATATATTTTGAGAGATAAAATGACAAACGTGTAAAAGAATATGGACAATAGAGGCAATTGAGAGATTTTTTTGATATGTGACTTGATATGATTGTTGACTGATGGAATTGGGCTTATAAGCTAAGCGTATAAACTGTCAATTTATTATGAGGGGTATGTAAATTAATTTAATAACGAAATAAAAACTATTGAATATGAGTCTTGTTGGAAAGAGCTTTATGAGTTGATTTCGAATATGTATTTTTTTTCTTTTCAAAATCTAACATATATTTTTTTTGAGAGAATTTTTTTTGATATGTGACTGATGTGATTGATAATCAATGAAATTTAGTTTATAAGCTAGCATATACTAATCCAGACACTACGCTGGATTTAGCATTCACTTTGCATACCATAAAAGTCGAATTTAAAACATGTAAATGTATACTCATTTTAATGTGTAAATATATGTCTATCAAATATAATACACAAACGAGAATTATGAATAACTCTAATGACACTTATATTTATGATATCTCATATAAGTTTCGAGTTTAGCCTCCTCGTCTCATTCCTCTCTAAAAACAAAATACACAAATAATTGTTTAAAAAAAACTGAATATATAATTTAAAAAAAAAACTGAAAAAAATATCATACACGTTTGTCATTTGAAGTTTGAACATTATATATGAGCCTAAAATGACGTCGATACTAAATAATATATGGTCCATGGATATAAATTTCACGTGTCTTGCATGTGTTTTTGTTCGATTAAAGAGGAAGGATATGACAATAATACATATATGGTCATGAATGTGCATATCTATTTGGTAGAGAGAATATGTCTAATGGAGTATAAATTGATGTAAAGAGTAATGGCCGAGTATAGGATATATATGACAGAGTATAAACTCTACATACACTCTAAACAAACGTGCACCAGTAACTAAAAACGAGAGACGTGTGAATCTTATATGGATGGATATGCATATGTAATGTGTTGTGTGTTATTTCCCAGGTCATGCACTTCATGCATGCATTTGTCTCGTTTTGTTCTGATTTGGTTTTTCAGTTTTTGTTTTTATTTACACTTGTTGATTTCGTTGCTGGTCCCTTTGAATTGACGCCCTATGTTTTTATCCATTTTTTTGTTCTATTTTGATTTTTCGGGTTGTTCTTTATAAATCGTCTCATTTAATAGTAGTTCGGCTAAAGATAAAGGTCTATGTTGTGAGAAAGGGTGTGAATCTTTGTTTATAAACCACATTGTTTGACATTCACCAATTAATATGCGACTCTTATAACTCGTTGATACAATTATTTTCTTGTTTACAATCGTTGGTTCGTATTACTTTTTAGTTAGTGAATTTTGAGATCCGAGTTGTTCCTCATGAAGTTGATTCGGTTCAAGGGGTGGTCGATACAAATATACCTTTTTTTTGTGAATCAACCCTAAGGGATTGGCATGGTTGGTTATTGGCTTTTCCTATAAATCCATGGATTCTAGAGAACCCTGCTTTGAAGATATTCTCGCGATATAAAATAAAATAATGTTTTTATGAATTATGTTGAGTCAAAGAATTATGTAAATTCCGAATACTTAGATCCTCCCATTGGTTTCCAATTATCAATGTTTTTAAATTACATTTTGACTCTTTAAGTGGAAGGATTTCTCTCTCAAAATCTGAATTTGAGATGTAGATAATCCTTTACCTAAGGGCAGAGCCACCAATTAATCAGGGTGGGCTCTGAATTTTTGAAATATTTTTATTAGTTATACACCTAAAAATTCAATCCAAGCCTATATAAGCTCATCCATTAAAGTTCAAAACAAATAATAAAACAAAGCTTAAATGGTAAATGTTTCCAACATAATGTTCAAAGGTAAATAGATTAAATATAAGAGAACAAAAAACTAAATCTAGATTTTAACTCAAATATTTAATATTATTTGTGTAAAAGTTGAAGTGATATTGAATAATTCACTAAAAAATTTATGAATCTAAACCCAAATCTTATGATATGTAATAAATATGATCGCCGGAACATAGCGTGTATCAATTGATGGAAATAGATGATCAAAGAACGGTGAATTCTAATCTTGCTTTAATTAAGAAGACTTTGAGAAAAATGTCGAAACTTGTGTTCGATCAAATGAAAAACAAAAAGAAATGGCAATCTATGCTAATGGAATGTAAAACAATTTTATTCTAAGAAAGCGATAAAGGGAAACAAAGAAATTGCTAAAAGAAATATAAACTTATTTTGAATGACTTGAATCAAAAGGGACAAACTATGCTTATGTTAACCTAAGACTCTATCCTATGCCTTACAAAGATAACTTGAAAAGTAAAATTCTTAGGTTTGGGGTTTAGGGGTTAGGGTTTGGTTCTGAACCTCTTTACGTCTTCAACCTATTTTTATAGCATTTGCTTCTTCAATTTGATTAATTGATCCTATCAGCTTTTATAACTGTCCCATAATTTTTTCTCCTCACTTGACACAACCTGTGCTTTTTTCCTCTTAATATGTTATGAGCTTCATCATATGCAAATGTCTCAACATATATAATGGACCTCGTTTGGCTCAAACCAATCTAAACAAGCCTTCGAAGTCCAATAATATTAAGGCGGAAACAATATGTGAATTTAAAGTTAATAAATATATAGAAATATTAAAAAATTACATATAAATAGTTCAAAAAAAATTGTAAATAATCCCCAAATATCTTATTTATAAAACACAATACCAATACCAATACATATGTTCCATAAAATAAATTTCGTTACCCCATGTAAAGAAAGAGAACATGTCCAAGATTCCAACCACACAAGAGTGATCAATTTTTTAAAATTTTGTTATAGGTCAAAACCCACACCCACCGGTCCAAATGAGAGTTGAACCGGGTAATAATCTATGGTGATTAAATTGGTTAAAAATGAATTCTTCTAATTGTAATTAAGTTAAACTAGCAATAACGGAGTTGTCCATGATGCCTTTAAAACATCATGCCGTGTAAATTATTTTAATATTATAACCGGTTATTGCAGGTGGTAAAATAAAGTCCTGACTATTGACGTGATGTTTTTCAGACACACAATAAATTAATGAAATGAAGAATGTGGATGAAATTTTATCACGTTTCAAAAATAATATTTCATAACCAGATGATAACCAGTTGAAGACTAAAATGGTACTCCATTCACACGGCATGATGCCTTAGAGGCATCATAGAAGAGCCCAACAATAACACCCTACCACTGTTTAATGTAGTTGGGGAGAATGGACAATTCAAGTATTTGAAATTTGTATGAGAAAAAGCCATGATGTCTTTTTTTTTTTAGAAAAATTAATAAATAATAAAGAGTGTATCTCGCATAAGTGAAAAGTACAGGGTTTTGGATCTTGCCCTAAAAATAGATAAACGCAATGTTGTATAAAATTGGGTTTTTGTTCTAAAATAACCCTTTTTTAACAACCAAATTATAACTCTAACCCCACCTTTTTAAAAATCTCTCAAATAACCTTTTTGCCCTATGAAATGTCCTATATACCCTCAAATACTATTTCCCTCCAAAATCATTTACCAAATAAAAAAATAAAAAAATAATAAAATTAAATTGAAAAAATCTGATTTCTCTCACCCATCAACCATCCGATCCCTTTCTCAACCCTAAGAAATATCCTTCTCTCAACCCTCACGTATCATAGCCATTGAAGCCAACCACTGAAGCAGAAGATCCCTCTCTGGAAGCTCTTCGACCAATCTCTATGGAAGCCGTAGTAATCCACCCCAATGACCGGAGCTGCCTTTCTCTGCAATTCGACCTGAAGACCAGAGTTATTCTTGGGTAAGTTTTGGATAAATTAGTGGAGTTGCTCCCTTACTCAAGTTTCTCTGAAATAGGTTGCTTATTTTCTTTATTCAAATAGATAGGTAAATGAAATGAGGGACGAACCATGTTGAGAATATGAATTCCTGTATTTTTTTATTGAGTTTCTGTTTGTTTTGAGGTACAGTTGGGTGTACTATTTTGTAGACAACTAGATGAAGGGGCTTATGAGGTTACAGACGTTTTGTCATTTTTTTTTTGCAATTAAGGAATAAGTTCAATGTTGTCTTGTGTTAGACTTGTTCATTTAAATAAATGGAACAAAGCCACTGCAATGTGGGTGGAGTCCTTGATGACCACTATTTTTGTGTTGTTACGGGTTGAATTTTGTAGAACAGCCATTGTGTTGAAGGGGACATATTATTATGTTATTTCATAATCACGTCCTCTTGCAAACTACTTTCAACAGGGCTGTGTATTTCAGAAAATTCATGTTACTTGAGAAACGATTTGATATTGTGATAGTAGATGTGGATCTGACTTGATTGGTTATGAGTTACAACTTAAAAATATATGTAAGATAATTATGAAAGATGTTTTTAGTCGAAAAGTAGTATTGAACCAATCAAAATAGGCAGTTCTCAACCACGTCTAAACAGTCAGTTCTCAACCAATGCAAAAAAATTCAGTTCTCATTTACTAACAAACAGTTTGATTCTCAACCTCACAATTACTCTGTTCTCAACTTGAATAACAATCAGTTCTCAACCAATGAAAAAACATGAATGTCTTATGAACTAAAAAAAATCAAATTTTCAATAACTCCATATATATTCACAAAAATAAAACCACAAACCAATTTCAATGAATAATCAAGCAAAATTATGAGAGACAATTAAAAGAGAGAGAGTACCTCAATATGGTGAGAGATACAGAAAGGGAGAGAGCACACTATAGAGAGAGAATGTGAGATAGCACAGTAGAGAGAGAGAGTGACAAAGAGCACACAATCTTCTTCCTCTTCCTTCCTTCTTCTTTTTCCTCTATCTTAGAGAGAGAGAATGCGTTGCAGAAGAAGAAACAATGAAAAATGGGGAGCACTGTGAGGCGTGAAGGGTTTGACCTAAATTTTTTTTTTTTTAAAATTTGGTAAATGATTTTGGGGGGAAATGATTATTAAGGGTATGTAAGACATTTCACAAGCCAAAAAGGTTATTTTAGAGATTTTAAAAAAGGTGGGGTTATTGATATAATTTGACTGTTAAAAAGGGTTATTTTTCAAAAAAACCCTATAAAATTCAGGTTTGGATCCATTCGCAATAAAATAGAACATTTATGAAATATTTATATATTTAAATTTGAAATAGTTTATATTTTTTGATGTACTTATTAAATTTCTATGAGTAAATATGACATCAATTAAATTCCGGTTAAGATTTGAATAATTAAATCAAATAAAAACTTTATGTTTTAAACCAGAATCAATACGTGCTGATGAAGCTCATTTTAAGTAACCAAGTAACTTCAACACCATCAAAGACTAATCCATGTATCTGTCCGTGGCGGGGTAGTAGCACTTCAAGATTGAATTTTTCTTCACAGGTATTTCGTCGAACACATCATCCTCACGTTTCTTTTCCCCCACCATTTACTTTTTGTCAATTATGTTGTAACAGAGACTCTTTTGGGGTTTGGGCATTGTATTTTGAATTCACTTTGATTGTATCATCTTCATGGTTGTTGCTTTTTATGGTATTCTCTTTTGAGCTTGTTTGCTGTGTTTCCTTCTAGGATTTTAATCTCTATATGCATAAAGTAAAGTAATTGGTTATCATGATGAATTCCTTGACAGAGAAATGAGAATCATCATGGATTTTTCAATTGTCTTGTTTGTGTACGAATGAATTCTTTTGCTTTAGAATTCCAGAGGATAAGCTGCAGATACATGAGGTTGTGATGTTGTTTATGATCTGATTGTGTTCAAAATTTTATGGCTTATATTGATTTTCTAATTCAAGTTTTAGTTTTTTATATGATGGTTAACAGGTTAAGTAATCCTCTCTATTATATTCTCTGTTCTGGCTCTCCAGTTGGTACTTCAAGTTGTTTCTTGTTGTAGGAAATTTAATGGAGAATCTCCCTCTACTGCTCGATTTTTGTTACCATGAGCAAAGTCTGCATTGCTAGATAGTAGACACCATGCTATCCCCAATAAAGCCATGAAACAATTGTGTCAAGGTAGCTTGGGCATCTGCAACAAAGAGGGATCTTTAGCGATCGTGGAAGTGGATCATGCAGATCCTTTTCCATCTGTCTTGCACAATTGCTTTCTAAAATTGTCCTTCCTGTTGTTCCTCCTCCATCATCAGTAGTATTGGCTGCACGCCTTATGCCATTTGATGCACCGCATTAGTCAGATGAATGGTTTGTGCTTCTGAAGGACAAGCTGACCACAAGGACCTTCAGTACTGCCTTGGTTTTTGGAAGGGTAATCAATGCCAGGAACTGGAATGTGAATGTATTCGTGTGTGAGGCACAAATCACGGAGTCTTTGAAAAGGGTTGCTAAGTTGCTATGGAAATTATGAGAATGTGAATTGCCTGGTTCTTAAAAAAAACAAAGGGAGTAAGGAGAGAGGGAAAGACAGGATTCCATCATCCATCAACCAGCAATGAAGCTTCCTATTTTGTGCCTCTTTGCGATTTCTCATCTATTGGTTCCTCATCAGATTATGGTCTTTCTTGGCTTGTATGAGATTCGTAGATATCATGAAAGATTTTTTTTTTAATTTTTATTTATATTCCAGTGTACATCAACATCATATTTATTTATATGAATCAAAGTTGGGATCTTGGTTGTGCATGTTGGTTTCGATTGTGTCGATATTTTAATGAAAACCTAGTCCAGAATCTCAAACGAAGAGCATACATTACCATGAACTCTCATGGAATACCTAATGCTAGGCATGGTTATTAATTCCAGAGCCAGATTTGTAGTTGCTTTAGATGGAAAATTGGTCCAAAATCTATTCATTGCGACGGACAAACCAGGAGCCCAATTTTCGTTAAGGTGAGACATCAAGTTGAATTGTCTGAGAAAGTATAAAGGCTTAACCACTGGGTTGATAGCTTAGTGATGAATATTTCTTGGGTCAAAACCGTATGAACTCGAAAGATTTTAAATTTGATATCCATTTTTGTGCTTGGGGGCCTCCAAGTTTAGGTCTATACGAGATCTATAAATGACAAACTTTTATGATGTCGCTCTTGATTACCAATTTGTTTTTCCAAAGTTACTTATCCAAAATTACATAGTTGTTCTTAACGCATAGCTATCATTACCAAATGACAGTTAAACGGTCAACTCTCTCCAACCGTCCACTCAAAATAACCAAACTCTTAACAACCACACAGCAAGATTACTGTTAAATTAAGCATAAGACAGTTAACATAGATGACTTAAAGCTGCCCATTTTAGGAGTTATTATCAAGGCAATGCAAGAGAGATAACGCAACGATTGACAGATATGGATTCTGGACCATCCTGGGCTGATCAGTGGGATTATCAAAACCCCGACCCCCTCCCGCAGCCGGCTTCAGAGGATGACAAGAAGAAGAAGGATGCCAAAGGCAAGTTTGGGAAGGCATTGTTAAGCTTGAAATGGATAAAAGGGATTGGCAAGAAATCTCAGAAGTAATCCATTTCCATCATTGTTGTTTCAGATTCTAGAGTCCCCCCCTCCCTAGTTATGATTCAGTAATGGATACTTGACCTCTTCTTTGATTGCAAACATCATCCCATCAACCTTCAAAACCTTCTGTCCATCTAGTCATTGTAATTTTCCTTCACCTGTTTGATCAAGCAATGTTATTCAAGAAACTGAATGATTTAAACATGAAAAATGAAATTTTGTTGATGTCTGGTGGTTATTTGATTGTTAATACTTTTAACAACCAAATTTTATAATTTTCTTTTTTCATTGTTTATCGTATTCATCATACCTTTAATTCAAAAAAAATTTTGAACGAGGAACCACTCAGCCTAGCACCACATTGACAATAGGTAAGACTAGACAGAAGCCCATGCACATGAAATGGGGCTCCTAACCCGTTCCCGGAAGTGGACAGACCCAAGCAGTGGTAGATGGAGGAATTGGGATCATTGGTCGGGGGCACAGAAATCTGCTGCCTTTCAAAATTCTTCTTACTCCTATATACTGAGTTATTGCTCCATGGTTTATACTAGTGATATTTTTCAAACTTGTATAGGGACTACCCTAGGCATGGTCCTTCACCACCACCAAGGAAGGAAAAAATAACAGTATGGTCGTTTACTAATTGGCTTATTGATATTGGGTGCCATATAGGAGTCATCTATCTATGTTCTCTGTGTTTATACTGTACAACAGTGTAATTACCACAACTATGATACTACAATTTTCAAAAAAAATGAGAACAAGTGAAATTTTTAGATCTCAAGGGTACTTATAATATTACTACAAATAACCTAATACGTCTATATAAATCATAAATGTCATCAATATCCAGCAAACAATTTCCAAAATAGATGAGCTAATCCACCTAAACCATAACATAATAGCATGACAAATAAAAACTATCATAGTGCTTATAATATTAGCCAAATAGTTCCATAAATGTTCATAATAAATGGCATGAAATCAAATATAATAGCCAACAAGTCTCTGGAAAACTAGTATAAGCATAGAGATAGAATGCAAGTCGAACAACTACTTGACATTGTCACGAAGCAACTGGATCCATACATCCATAAGAGACGCACATAAAAGCTTCAATGCAATGAAACAGCACAGTAAAGTCTTCTAATAAGAGTTGAAACCAATTAATGAGGAAGGTAAGTTAAATTGTAATCCTCAGAACTATCCAATCCGGAAGATGCAGACAAGGCGAGAGCGACACTGAGTGTCGCAGGAATTTCATCAGGCCACACACAAAATTATACAGCTCGCACCACTAGGGATAAATTGATGGACTCTGCTTGCTTCAATTGGAGAAAGAAAAAAAAACCGACTGATGATTACAACTTACGAGAAGCCTTGTCAATTCATCCTGCAGATAAAATGCCGAATAAATCACGACCAATTCCAGGTAGATCCATGTGTTGCTTCCAAAAAATTATCAGCAAACCAATGTATTCTACGTAGGACTTCTGATAAATGCAGCAAGACAGGTCCCTTCTTTTTAACAGTATACTGAGGCTGGCAGCCTTCCTTACTTCCAATAACATATTATTTATTTTTCCTTTTCTTTTCTTCCCCCTTCCTACTATTGGATAACACAAACGGAAGTGCAAGGACACCCCAATTGGGCAAAGCCAAGTTGGAGTATAGCAAAGGCTGAAGCTGACTCGAACTGTAGAACAAGATAATATGGGGAATTCACTAGCTCACAAGATTATTCAACATTTTTGTAGATGCCTGAATAAGGAAAAACAGAAGACGAAAAGAGATATTAGACTCTAGCCATGAACTCTGGCACTACAGCTCAAGTCATTGAGGGCAGGTGACCCGGAAAGAACAATCTTGCTGTCATGCCACTCCTGCCAATTAAAGTGGTCTTTTCCACAAGCTAAACAAAGCAACTCCAAAAAGAAGTTTTCCTCATAGTCATCGTTATTAATACAGAGACCACACTCAGCACAGCGTGGTATACAAATTGCGCATGCCCTGCACGCCTGTGTAGTCTGCTTCTTTCCCAGGCAACCCTCTCCCGGGCAGTCATAAACTATCCTTGGGTTCAGACATATAGGGCAGCTTTCAATGTCAATTTGACGATCATCCTCACAGGACAAGTACATGTTCCTCCTGTGATAGAACCGCGGCTTATGCGCATTCTGCTGCGCGCAGCTATCTGTGCCCAACAACGACTTCAACTCTTCAAAATGCTTCTGAGTGGCACCATAAATACAACCAATACTTAATTGCTTCACTCCTTGCGCACCAACATTCTTAAATGCAGTCAAGTTAGACACTATACCATCAATACTGAGTCTTGTACATCCAGGCACACATAGCTGCATCAAGGGAGAAAGATAAAACACAGCTTAAGAAACATTTAGAACCAATTCAAGTTACCATTAGCTAATACCACACAAGAAGGCAAAGGAAATCTTCCAATAACCTCAGGTTACGACGAATCTCCTAGGCTAATCCATGAAAACTAGAGGAGCCATAATAAAAATGTAAAGCACATGGTGTCCCAGTTTCAAGTAAAAAGAGCAGGAACATAATCTGCAGCTTTATGTAAGAACAATACAAACAAACAAATACATTTCGCATACCACCTTATGCAAATCAGATGCATTTAAACATGTGCAGCAACATGCCATAGAAATGCCAAGCCATGAATAATAATAAAAGCATTGATGGCCTTGAATAGTAAGGACTTTTGACAGAAATCCATTACGGGTATTTAACTTCCAATAGGCAGTTTGACAACTGACAAGTGCCCCAACACAGAGCACTAAGAACAACGGAACCGTACTGAAAAAAAAAAATTAACCGTCGCAGAAAGACAACGTAAGGCAATTAATTAAACTCTTTATCGAATAAACAAAAAGTGAAAAGATATTGATTGGGCGCCAATTATGGCTTCAAACAAAAGAACAAAGATTAAGTAATAAATCCAGGGAATCAAGTTGGAGGATTCAAACAAACCTTGGTTAGCCTTCCATTTTTTTCAAGCACACGTTTTAGACCATCATCAGTAATCTTAAAGCATTCCACCAGGGTCAAGCTCTCTAGATTTCCAAGAGCCCTATTAGTTAATTCCAAAAGAATATCATCAGTGATCTTCTCATTTAATGGACGACCGATGTGAATATGGTTCCAGCAGAGAGTATCACTTCGAACTGTATCACGCATAGTTTTGCAAACTGTTTCAACAACAAGAAGATCTCGCACACCTAGATAGGCAAAGACATAATCCAAAGCCTGATGAGGAGCTCCATCATCATCGGTTAAACTAAGTCCGCTGCCCTCCCCAAGTTTTTCTGTCTGAAAGCCCACAAAACCCATAGTTTCATTGCCCCTGATTTCATCCCCCAACCTCCAATTGTCATCAATGTTACAAGCTGATACAACACCATCATTTCTTAGTGATGAGTCAAATTCTTCACTCTTGAAGTCCACAAAACCCGCATCTTCATTGCCCCTACTTTCATTCCCCATACTCAAAATGCCATCCACGTTACAAGCTGAACTGACACAATCATGACTCAGTGATGCCCCAAGTTCTTCACTCTGAAAGTTCAAGAAACTCGCATCTTCATCGCCCTTAACTTCATTCTCCTCCAAAAAAATGCTACCACATCTGCCATCCACATTCAATTTCTGATCAGGAAAAACTTGAAACTTCATCGCATTATTCCATATAAAATTAAGTCCAGCATATAATTGATAATCCCCATCACTTGTCCCCAGATCATTCCTCCTAAATCCACCATAGTCCACCTCCAAGTCCTCAAGCCAACCAGTTATCGCAGTAAAAGTAGTACTCATATCCATGCCAAAGGGATCTGAAGGCAAGAGATCGAGAATGTCACTGGAAACAGACTCGTGCAATCCACACCTATCAAACCTGTCCCTTCCACGGTCAAAGCACTCCTCAACTTTCTCTTGGTTGCCGTCCACAAGGTACCCATTCGCACTTCTCATTGAAGAAACCGATTTGTCCTCAAAGATGGGTAGATATGAAAAATTCAAGGCCATGGTTCTCTATAAAATATATTCAATATGACAAACAAACCCCAGATGTTTTTTTTTTCTTTCCTTTTCGAATAGGGAAAATAAACGTATTCTTCAGAAGTAATGAATGAAACGTAAAACAAAAAGAAAAAAAAGGGGAAAAAGTGGGAAATTTATGAAGACCAGAGAAGCGAAGGATCTAACAAGAAAACCCTCAATTTCGGATGTCAAACTAAAACAACGCAACCAAAAATTTCACGGAGTTTCTTGCAAAATGGAACGTAAGATCAGCTACAATCAAATCAAAAGAAAAGGAAGGAGGAACTGACAGACGAGATTTTATCTACACAAGAAGAATCAACCAATAATTTTGTTTAAATTCTGTTCCTAATTGCTAACCAAGCCGGAATAGCAAGCTAGGGATTGCAATCAATCAAATTCGATAAGGAAAAGAAAGAAGGGATAAAAGAGTGACCTGAATCAGGAACAACCAAATCAAATTCGACCCACAATTACCACTCGCTAACCAAAAACCCTAATTTGGCTTAGAGAACCAATGGATTGAGTCGCCTTGAATCGAATCCTCGCCAAGTAACAGAAGCAAAAACTCCCCTTTTCTTCTTGTTTCTCTGATTCTTCTTCAAGCACTCAGGAAGTAGAAACTTGATAGAGGGGTGTTTTGGTCTTCTTCTCTCTGGTTTGGGTACTAGATCCGAATAGCGAGGACAGAGAGTCCTGTCTACCAAGTTCAGAGAAGAAGCGCCAGCGAGCGAAATAGCAAAGGAGGAACACAGACTAGAGAATATATGTATATATATAAAATAATAACTGCCGAATCACGCGGTACTCCTTTGTCCGTTCGATATACGATCGGACGGACAGGAATTCGATTAGAGTAAAAGGAAGGGTGCGAGTGAACAAGTGCGTGCGTTGTTTCGAAGTGTTATACAAGTCGAACTCGGATAGGCACCTTGGCTGCGTGGGACCCACATTTATGGCGTAGTGTGGTGGGTTGAGGTTATCCGCCCCACATTAAAAAGCCGACCCATTTAATATTTTTATAATTGTAAAATTAAAAATGTCCTTTTAACTCGAGCAAGTGCAATGCTAAATCAATTTAAGTGCAATGCTAAATCAATTTAGAGTGCTAAAAATTTTGGAGTGTATAGAGAGAATTATTTGAAAAAATTGTATTGAAAGATGTGTAGAATGATAGAAAAAAGTGAAAAATTGTATAAAAATATGAGAGAGATGTTGTTGAAACTTGATATTTGAAGTGTTGGTGAATGAAAAGTGAAAAAATTGTATTGAAAAATGTGTTTTGTTGATATGATTGTATTGGAATATATGTTTTACTGATGTAGATAAGTAAGTGGGACCCAATTATATGTAATAAAGGTGGGACCCAATATGACAATTTGGAATGCTTGAAAAAGATGGTGCATTGGACTTGATACGTGTGTCAGTAAAATACACACACAAAAGAGCTAAAAGACCGATATTTTGAAATTGGAGACTTAAATCAGATATAAGGATTAATGTAGATAATTATTTAGGGATAAGAACACTGCTTGATTGATATTTTTTTAGATAATATTTAAACTTGGGGATGAAAATTTTTATAGAGATTCTGCAAGATGTAGTTCAAAGTATCTACTTTTTTAGGAGAGTTTGGAACCTTTTTCTTGACCATGAAGGAAAAGGCGGTATGAGAATCTATTGCTATCAACTTCTGTTGGAGAAGAAAGTTGTCTTCAAACACTCAACATCCAAGGAATCCTTCATTAACCTAACTTCCTCAAAGACCACCTGCACAAGCATCAAAATACAGTCCTTCAAGCTTAAGCTTTCGACAACGTTCTAGGGCAACGTAGTATGTCTAAAGCTTGAAGACAAGTTTACCAACAAAAGTACAGTGTCTGTGCAGTCAACTTTGCACGAACAGAGCTATGCTTACAATGCATAGACGGGAAGTTTGGATTCTCACAAACAGAATACCATGGATGATGATCACTTATAACCACAAACAAAAAGAAAAATATATATTTGGTTATCAACGAATACTATAAAACATGTCATAGATACCCAGGACAGCGTTTACCAAGAATCCTCCACGTTGTTACTTATTCTTAGTTAAAGCTAATAAGATGGCAGCACCAAAAAATAAACTACCAAAACTCAGGTCGGCAAGTCAAAATAACACAAAAGGAAAACTCAGAAACAAATTCGAAAACCTTTGAACAAGAAATACGATTCAATTCCTTGACTTCTTTCTTGATGATTTGGATGAAGGCTTCAATTGACTTGCAGATGCATTCTGTGTGGCTCCTTTTGAACTCGTAGCTTGGCTTGATTTGGAATTTGCTGTGTTGGAATTGGTACCAGAAGTAGCTTCACTCTTTTCTCTAACTACAGCACCTTGAGAGCCTCTCACCTGAGCTGCTCTCTTGTCCTTTCGCTTTGGCCTGTAACTTGACCTCTCTCTCCTTGGTAGCCACCTTTCGGGATCAGGAGGAGGACCTGGGTTAGCAGGGTCAAAACCTTTAGGATATCTTGGTTTTCTCTTTCTCTTCTTCTTTGGTTTCTCTTTAGTCTTGACCTCCTCTTGCCCTTCGGTAAGCCCAACATTACCCTCAACATGTTTTGCCCCAGAAGTCTTCTCCAAGTTCTCAATTTTGATTTTCTTCAGATCCGGTAATGGTTGCAGCTGCTTCTCGTAAGATTCTGCTTTTGCAACATCCACACGAGCAACAGTAATTACCAGCCCAACCAATGCTTCCATGCCTCCATGGCTTTTCACAAGCTTCTCATAAAGGCGGGCAGCATCCTTCTCACGGCCATGCCTGAGCTTGAACGAAGCAGCTTCTCGCATAATGATATCAAGCTTGTTGTCCTCAGTCATAGCATTTGACGACCAGTTTATAGCAGAATCAAGTATTGCAGCTGCACCATCAATATCCCCAGCACGCTCCTTAAGAGATACAAGGGTAGCAACTGTGGCAGGCATATGCTGAATATCAGGAATCTTTGTCAGGGATTCAGCCGCAATTTGAGGGTGGCCAGCAGCGGCAGCAACCTGAGCTCTAGCAAGGAGGACAGGCCTTGACTTTTCGGGGAATTTTTCAGCAAACTGTCCCAGTAACTCTTCAGCTTTTCCAGCCTTGTTCTCTCTTGCAAAAACTGCAGCTTGAAGAAGTACAGGAACCACACTGTCAGCAAACATGTCTGGTAGTGCAGCAACAAGTTCTCTAGCCTGCAAAGGATTTAAGAAGCAAGTAATGGCCACTAAATGATGGAGGAGCACCAAATTCATACACCCTGCAGTTCAATTATCAAATTTACAAAATAAGCTCCAATTACAAGATAAACCAAAGATGATAAGTGAATTACCTGCTCCATCCTATTTGCATGGAGAAGGAGAAGAACCCGATTTGCATATATTGTCAACCTTTGGTTCAAAGATAGCTTATCAAGACTGCGAGAAAGCTGAAAATTCTGTGCATCCTTCTCTTTTAGCCGATCAAGCTTCCTTAAGCTATCCGAGACATCTTTTGAGCCCTTCAAAGAAACAAGATTGTTCACTGCTACAGCAATTGATGACTCATCTGCCAGATTTCGATCAATAACATCTGTGTAAGCTTTTAGGGCATCTTGTGTGCGCCCAAGGAGCTGATGACAAAAGAACTGTATTATTGTCTACTCATCAACCTCCCATCAAAGAAAAAGAGGGAAAGTAATTTTCACAAGTTTCCCTTGTACCTGTTGAACGTAGGCCAATTGGACAGCTATAGGAGCCAATTCAATCTCTATATCATCCTCAGCAAAGTTGTCATCCATCAGTGTTTCCTGACCAATTCTGACAGAAAGAGAAAATGGAAATAAGGGGTAGTAGGCAAGCATTTAAAATGAGTTCATGGTCCCTGCTATTCCGCAGAGATTCTCATAGCTAAACACACCAGAGCATTTTAAGTCTCAAATGAAGCTTGTTTACTTATCACATATAACGCAAAGAAAATATGGAATAAAAAAGATATAACAAATTAATCAATCACAAGCTTATGAATACTTGTAGAATTATAGTATTCAATCTTCACCAGTTCATTACATATGCTTCAATTTTTCTTACCTATTCAATTTCAAATAAAACATATAAAAGCATAAAAAATGGACATAAAATTTCACCTGGGGCAAAACCACTAAAGAATCAGTTAAAGAACATAAGCATTAGGACTTCAATACACTACAAAAAAATCATCCAGCACTAGATTACCACATGGAATTTCCCATATGCCCAGATTGCTCTACGGTAAGTACCCAAATTTGAACACTCAGACAAATTCAATAATGGAGCTCTCTAACCGTTAAATGTAAATAACACCACCATAGACAAGAAAATTAAACAACAATATGGAAAAGACAAAACATCCCATCCGAAGAAGATGAAGGGGGTGAAAGCAATAATACTTTGAAGGTGTCATGGTTGCAGCTCGTCATGGTAGGCTGATGGGTCCAATGGATCCCTATATTGGTGAAGCTCTTAGTTTCCATGAAATCCTGAGTTGGGTGAAGGAGTTGAATTTGGTTAACGTTTTCTTTGAGTCTGATGCGCAATTGTTAGTGCAAGCGTTGGAGAGAAGAAGTGGGGATTCCTCATATTTTGGCCTTATCATGGATTATTGTAAGACTATCCTGGAAGAGTTATTAAACTGCAATGTTCAGTTTGTTAGGCGATCAACGAATCAAGTTGCCCATAATTTAGCTAGGGCAGCGATTTCTATGTCTGATTGTATGGAGTGGCATGTAGAGCCGCCTCCTTTTATTGTCAATGATCTTTTGTTGGATTCAGTTATTTGAATAAAAGAACTTCTTACTCTCAAAAAAAAAAACCAACAACAACTACCTACACTATTTAAATGATCATCAATTAACTTAATGAACAATAAGCCTAATGCCGCTAAATGTAATCCAGGTGAGCATACTTAATAAAAGTAACTCTAACTCTCTAAGTACACCTTTCACAGCATAAGTCTAACTAAAATTGGAGAAACCAAGTGTAAGTACTAGCTATTATTGTATGGAAAAGAATGCAGCCAAAGAAATTGACATTCTTGCGATGCCACTCAATCGACTTTGAAAGTAGCTTATCAAAGAAAGAAAAAAAAAAGTAACTTGTCAATCAATTTACTAAGGCAAATTAGTTTTATCACCTTCGAGCTGCCAGCAAGAGTTCTTCTGCATCTGCATACTTATTCCTTTCAATCAAAGAACAAGCAGTGTTGTACGCTAACTCAAAACTGCTAGATGGTTTAATTCGAAGAGCATCCATTGTTCCTTGCACTTCAGAAGCCCTTCCCGCCAAAATCAAACTAGCAACAAGATTTATTTCTAAAGAGTCAATCTTAGATTTTTGAAGCTTCTGATAGACCTCCACAGAGGCATCCATCTTCCCTAACCGATATAAAATTTGAGATTCTAACAACATGGTTGTAGAACTCTTCTCTAGACTTCTGAGGGATTCCAGAGCTTCATCTAGCTTGTTTTGTCTGTACAAGCAGTATGCCTATTTGAAATTGACAAACGGAAAAGGAGGTATCATCAATGAAAGAGATTTATGTATAGCGCATAAATAGAAATCAAGGAATCCATTCAGAAAAGCATTCTGAATTTTCCATAACGCTGTGTACATATAATTATATAAATATATATTCTAGAGAAATTGGGTAATTGAATTCCGATTATATTAATTTAAGAAAATGAAATCCAACGAATGATAACTGTATTGCAAAGTTACCACAACCATATACCCAAAAAAAAAAAACACTCCAGCAAAGGAGCATTTGAATTTCCAGTCATAATTTAAGGAAATAGAGTGAATAACAAAAACAAATGTTTATAACAGTATGTCAAATCATCACAACCAATTTAACTAGAGCGTTCCTGATAATTAACGTGCCCAAGTAGCAATAAAACAAGCAACTAACGTATTTGACTGTCTCATAATTGGATGGGCAAGAATCTTACCAGCAGCTTAAAATAAACACTACTCAATACTCATATTCTTCTTTCTTACGTCTTAAACTAGGTTGGTTATAGCACGCTTAACAATAGCGTTCCCTTGTACTCACACAACAAACAATACTCTATGATGCAACATTGTTTTAAAAGGAAAAATCAAATTAAGCAGACATTAAAGGCCGGCAAGTATCATGGCGAAAATTAGATAGCAATCCCCAAACCACCAAAACTTACAAACAATTTGAAGAAAAAAAACAGAAAAAAGAAAATTAGATAGTAAAAGCTCCAATCAACCAACCTTAAAATAACCAAAATCAACAGAGATCCTCTGGGAAGACTGAATCGTCGAAAGAGCATCGTCAATGTTATCTGCCTTAATCAGAGCTACCACTTTGCACAGCAACGCGTCCTCGTCGCCGGGCGCGATAGAGAGAACTGCAATGCAAGTCACGGGTCAACAAAATAGCATAAAATTCTGGGGAAAAAATCACAATAAAAGTTGAACGTGGTATTATAGAGGAATCGCGAGATTGAGAATTGGAACCTTGATCTGCAACCTTAGCGGCTTGCTCGAATTCAGATCGCTGTATGTGTTTGTTAATGGAAGTGAAGAGGTCTTCGATGGGAGGCGGCGGTTGCGCCGAAGACGGCGACGGTCTCGGTTTCTCTTTGGCCTTGGGAGCCATTGGATTTTCTCACAAATTTTCTCGGATGGAAAACAGATGAGGGAAAATGGAAGATTGGTCTGAACTCTGAACAAAGAGGGACAAAAAAGAGAGTAACACTCGGTAGTCGGTACTGGGGGTTTCGGCTCCCTGCTGCTCTTCCGATATAATTCACCTTCAAGGCCTGTAGCACCTCTCTCGGGCAAGGGCAAGGGCAAGGGCAAGGGCAAAAGTGTGGCCCTAGAAAAGGACTCGGGCAAGTGTATAGAAATAGTTAGAGGTGATAAAATAATGACCGATCTGAATAATCGATTTGTCGGATTCATAGTAAGTTAAGTTTGAATATAATTTATATGTTCGAAATTTGAGTTTATATTTTGGTCTGTTTAAAACCTGGTTAGAGTTCAAATATAAAAATCATATTTGATTTAGTTGTCTAAACACTAATTTTGATTGGATTGTTATTCAATTTACTTGTCCAAATTTTTGAATTTAAATAAATATGTGTATGATTAATTAAATACGTTCAAAAATTCAAATCAATCTAAAGCTGAATATACAAATATCTCGTAAACACACCATGTTGTCCAGCTCGGGCCCTAATTTTTGTAGTCCTATACAGGGTGATGGTGTGATGCATCTTGGTTTCCATCTCAGGCAAGTCAATTATGCTGTCATTCTGATGACAGACACCTCAAATTTGCCTTGTAACGGTTGGTGTTGCAAGCAGCAGGTAATGAATGCATAGGTGTATAGTTTATGCAGTAGTTCTAAACATACATAAAAAAAACATACATAATGATGTGGCATGCCACTTAGGCAAGTGACTAGATTTTTTCAAAAAAAAATGGAAGCCTAAATTTTTTGAAAGAACATGTGATAAATCCCACTTTTTTTAAAAAAATTACGTTTCAAAATTCAAATATATTTTATACATAGCTATTCCAATTCTCTCTCATCTCTTTCACTCTTTCTCTATCACTCATTCTCTCTATCAGACACTCTCTCTCTCTCTCTTCCTCCCTCTACAAAGCAAGCCAACGTCGGAATCTGATAGTCGTTTTGACCGAAAAATGGGCGGATCTAATGCGCCTCAACTCAGGGACTCGAATAGTGGTGGTGTTGCATGGAGATGTCGTCAAAGTTGCTCGAATTGGCCACTTTAATCTTGCGGCGGCTTTTTCGACTATTTTAGAGGCTATTATGAGTGGGTGATATGAGTTTCGTTGTTTGAAACTTGAGACCACTTTTGGAGGTGGCAAAAGCCATAATGGTGGCTGAACGGCGGTACTTAAACATTGTAAGTGGCAATGTAATACGCCACTGTGACAGTGTAATACGCCACTGTGACAGTGTTCTATCTAATTTTTGAGATTTTTTATCGATTTTTAATTTTTTCACTAAAAAATGGTTAGGTCAAGTGTTTCTCAACTCAAGGATTCGAATGGTGGTGATAGTGCACAAAGATGTCGCTGAAGTTGCTCTAATCTCCACTTTTTTCTTGCGATGGATGCCATCTTTTTCCAAGATCATGTGGATTCAGTTGTTCAAAGCTTCTTTTTGAGATTTATTATCAATTATCAATTTTTTGAGACCGGTCGTGTTGTGATTGGTGTTTGGAAGACGGAGTTTTGTCCCCAACCCGTGAAAGAGAGATTATGTAGCATATCAGCACCTGTGCTGTTTCACATTGTTCGACTTTGTAATTATATTGTTTTCATTTTTATTAAATTGTTTGTACGTTTTTATTACATTGGTCATGATGAACATTATGATTAAATGATCATTTTAGATATTTTCTTTTAATCTATCACTTACAAGTAAACAGTCATTTGATATGTTTTATCTTTATATGTGAAATACATTGTAATTCAAATGATTTGCACAATTTATTTTTAGCATTGCAAAAATAATAGCTTAAAAGCATAAAACAAGTGAGGAAATAGTATAATGAAGAGAAAATAGCACCAAAAAATAACTTAATGAATACAGTGTAATCAGATAAGGTCATACAAGACACTATGACACAAGATAAACATTGTAACTCGAAACTCTATTTTCGGTATTGGATGAAATATGATGTTAATTTACATCGTCTTACATTGTAATTACATTATTTTATTGTTGAATTACATGTTATATGTGTCTTATTACATTGTCCAATCTTTTAATTACATTATTTTGTCATATTTTCGAAGAAAGTATAGATCATTGAATACGGTTCACAGTATCTAACTGGCTCAAAATCTCAAATCAGAATCGCAAATTATGGTCAGTTAAAAACTCGGTCAAACGGAGTAAGAAAGGTGGGTATTCATAAAGAATGTTTATTTTTAGAAAGTGAGAGAAATAAAGATGAGAGAAATAGATGCAGGGGCGGCCGCCCAGGGCCCCCAAAATCCGAGGGCCCCCAATTTTTTTTTTAGTACTAATATTTTTTAGCATATGTATAAAATTTATTTTTTACAATCACTGTGTTCTTACTTCACTTGTGGTCTAGCGGCACAACAATTGTTTTACATATTGAGGTCTCCGATTCGAGCCTTACATCCTACATCTTCTCTTCTTCTTTTTTCCTTCTTTCCATTGTATTTAAAATTGGGCCCGCCAATTTCAAGCCTAAACATCCGTTTTTTATATTTAAAATTGGGCTTACTTACTTAGAGGGCCCAATTTCAGTAGCCCTAATTGACTAATTTGCATCTCATCTCTCTCTCTCTCTCGTTTCCAATCTCCGTCTTTCCTCCACCAAGACTCCAACGTCTCTAAGTCTCTCTACTTTGACTCTCTTTGAGCTGCTCTCTGGATTGCCTCTGCCTCTTTCCCTTCGTGATAGGCGGCCCTCCGGCGACTCGTCAGCCATCTCCCGATCTCCGACTGTCCATCTTTATTCTTTTCGGTCTTTCGCTCCGGCGCTCCGCCTAACACCTGGGCGCTGCCACACTGGTGCCTGGCCCTGGTTGCCGCGTTGGCGCGTTGCTGCCTTGCTGGCCGGTGGGCGCTGGTCGGTTGGTGCAGACGGCAGTCATCAGAATTGCAGATTTGCAGTGGTGCCTAACTGGACTGGACCAACTGAACTGGTTGCTGGCTTAGTAGCTTGCTGCGGCAGTGCGGCGGTGCTGGAGTGCTGCCTTGCTGGTGCTACGTGCTAGGCTCAGTCAGCCAGTCAGGTGTTTTCGTTCCTCTTCCTCAACTCAATCCTCTCTGCCTTGCTGCTGCTTGATTAATTGATTTGCTATTTGCTAATTGCTGCTGGAGTGCTGGTGCTGCTTGATTAGTTGATTAATTGATGATTACTTGATTTGTTATTGCTGCTGGTACTGCCTTAGTTATTGCTTATTAGTTCATTAATACTTGATTAGTTGATTTCATTATTTAATTGATAATTGATTTATCAATTTAAGCATAATGAGCAGTAGAAAGTATATGTCTTGATATGAGAAAAGAAAAAAAAGGATGAAGAACTTGTTAGGTCTCTTGCGGGATCTCTTGATAAATTTATGCCTAATAAACAAAAGGGGGATTCCACATCTAATATAGTTGAAGAAGAAACAAATCAACCATTATTGATTGATAATGTGGTTGAGGATATAGTTGAAGAAGAACTTGTTTGGTCTCGTGTTGTATTAATCTTGAGGATTTTCTGAAGCATGACATCCTTTATGACATTGATGGAAGAGATTTATCTTTAGAATTAAAAGTTTTGTGTACTCTTTTACCTGCATAAGTAAACAAGCCAATTGAAGTATTAAATCATTTGGAAACATTGGAGGGTGGTTTCCCAAATACATGGATTGCATATCGAATATTGTTGACTATTCCAGTTACAGTTGCCTCTAGCGAGCGAAGCTTTTCAAAGTTGAAGTTAATAAAGTCATACCTTCGATCTACCATGTCACAAGAAAGGTTAAATGGGTTAGCAATGTTATATATTGAAAGTAATTTAGCGGAAAAGATTGATTATACCATTGTAATTAATGATTTTGCATCTCAAAATGCTGGAAGAGCCATATTTGAATAATATTATACCTTATAGTCAATTTTTTTTTAAGATATACTATAACATTTTAAGAGGGGGCCCCTTTTGAAGAGTTCGCCCAGGGCCCCCCAAATCTCAGGAACGCCACTGAATAGATGATACTGAGGAGAGAGAACATGACACATAAGAGAAAAAGAATGTTTATTTTTGGAAATGAGTGTAACAAATGGGCGGGAGAAATAACAAATCAGAAAGGAGAAGCGGGAAAACTTTTTGTTGTCTCTTATTATTTTATTTCAATGAATCTAGTTGGCACGCTTACATGGCATGAAAGATAGATTATGTTAAGTTATGTATTGCAGCTTTACGTATGTTTGGAGTTTTCC
The DNA here is from genome assembly GCA_963580455.1 of Euonymus europaeus. Classification (NCBI taxonomy): domain Eukaryota; kingdom Viridiplantae; phylum Streptophyta; class Magnoliopsida; order Celastrales; family Celastraceae; genus Euonymus; species Euonymus europaeus. The sequence continues at coordinate 5,870,922 of OY756964.1, forward strand.
TAGTTTATGACATGGTGTGCATGAGCATGTTATTTAATTAGGGTAGTGCTATTTGCACTCCACTAATTTTCGGTAGCACCCTTTTACTTTTATACCCCATGACACAAATAGAATGTTCCTTAAACACCCTTTTCAATCCTTTTTCAGAAGAAAAAAAATCCATTCCCTCTCCATTTCTATAGGTGGAGAAATTGAAAAGCAAACAATGGAGGTGTTGTGCTCGGTGACCATGGCCAAACCAAAAGCCTTTCTATCTCTACCCATTATTTTTGTTTTCACTGAAAAGCAGGAAATACTTTTTTTTGCCAAACCCCGATTGCTATCTTGCTGAGATTTGAATGAGAGGTAGAAGGGGCTCGTGGAAGCCAAAGCATAATTTGTTTGTCGTAAATGATTTGTCAAAGCTGAAGCTTTGATGTTGTTTCGATTTTGGATTTTAAAATGATAGAAACTCGTATAAAATAGGTCATATGAGGACATTTTGATATCTTCATGCAAAAAGTAAGTTATTTCTCAAAAAAAAAAAACAAGAAGGCCATTCCTCACAAATCTTTATGAATTTGGTATTTTTTCAATTTTCCTCAAAAGGAAAGACATCACACGTCATACAAATAAGTAAAGAGAGACGAGGAAAGGGAGCGAAGGAAGTCACATACTCATCCACATCATCAAAATATATTTCTTAATACAACCACATTAGCAAAACACAAATCCATATACATTTTCCCCTTTCTCCATTAACAAAACCTTTACTTTTCCATTCTCCAACAAAACTAGATCAAAATCAATATTGAGTCTTATATCTTTTACAAAAAGTCAAGTCATATACTCATTTACATCACCAAAACACATCTCCAAATACAATCACATTAGCAAAAACACGCATTCTCATATATTAGAGCGTGTATAATGGGGCTCTTGAAAATTGTACTGGAAAATGTATGAGAATGAGTGTTTTTGTTGATTGAGAAATATGTTTTGATGATAATGGATATCTGGTTTATTTTTTGTAAAAAATCTTAGACCTAAATTTTGATGTAGTTTTATCGAAAAATGTATGAGGGACACTTGACATTTAAAGGTGTCGTTAATTGGGAAAAGAAAAAAAAATGTATAGTAATTTGGGTTTTACTGACGTAATTATATTAAAATACGTCTTTTTTGTCGATGTAAATGAGTATATCATTTGATATTTTGTATAATATAGAATCATACTAACAAGGTGTAGCGAGGTGCAAATTTGAAGCAAAATTAAAATTCAGGATTTTCTGCTTATGAAGCATTGCCTGAATTCAGGGAAGTCCCAAACTCAGAGAAGCATAACTTATTTATAAAGAAGTTGCCTCTGTTGTTTTGTATTTGACTTCACTGGCCCAACAACGAATCTGAAGGAGAAGGAGCTCAAGCGACAGCATTGCTGGAGCTAGTGGATTATGTTAATTCCGCAAATGGAAAATTTCCAGAAAGTGTCATGCAAGAGGCTATTAAAATGGTATCTGCGAACTTGTTTAGGGCAGTCACTCCTCAACCACGTGAGAACAAGGCCATAGATGGGTTTGAAATGGAAGAGGAAGAGCCTTTAATTGATCCTGCTTTGTCACACTTGCTAATTGTTTATGAGTTCTATGACATCACCTGAGAGAGATGCAAAATTGGCAAAAATATAATTTGATCAATCCTTTATCTTGAAGTTGGTTGATTTGTTCGACTCTGACAATCCTTGAGAAAGGGAGTACATGAAAAAAATTCTTTGCCAGATCTATGGTAAATTTGCAGTACATTGTCCATTCATTAGAAAAACCATCAACAATATATTTTTTCGATTTATCTTTGAGACTAAAAAGCATAATGGGATTGTTGAATTGCTAGAAGTTCTGAAAAGTATTATCAATGGGTTTGCTCTACCATTGAAAGAAGAACATAAAGTTTTTATTGTCCATGCACTTATTCCCTTGCACAAAGCTAGATGCTTGGTCATGTACCATTAGCAATTATCGTACTACATCACACAGTTTGTTGAGAAAGACTGCAAGCTTGTTGATACTGCTATTATGATTTATTGAAATACTAGCCTATCACTAATAATTCAAAGGAAGTGATTCCTAAATGAATTGGAGGAAGTTTTAGAAGCAACTCAGCCACCTGAATTTTAGCGCTGCATGGTGCCCTTTTTCAACAGATTGTGAGGTGTCTCAACAGTTCACACTTTCAGGTACTAAGTTTTTACATGTTTATCTCCTTTGTTTCTGTTTTTTTTAATATATATATATATATATATATAAACTTGGCTATGGGCGAACATGTGGCCCGTGGTATAGATGCAGGGGTGCATCATGTCTCCGACCCTGCCCACTGCGGATTCCTTGTAAACGGAAGTTGTTTACCTATCATAGAAAGTTGGGTGCTCGATTTCTGGAGTATTCGCTAATTATGTTATTAAAAGAAGATCTGTTCTGCCATGTTTAAAGTTGTAGGTTTCATGGGCAGTTGCTGGAAATTTTGTTCATTACCTTTTTCCCTCTTATTTAGTTTATTAATTTAGTTATGTCATATATTTATTGGTCTGTGACATTTTTGTTGCTTCTAAGGCCTGCGATTGAATGCATGGAGTTGGCAATGTTCCATGTTTGTACGCTCGTCTCCTATTTAGACTGTGGCAAGTCAATGTCCTTGTAGTTCACATGGGATTAGATATGATAGACATATCTACAAACATTGAAGTTTTCTTTTCACTTTTGGCTCGCCTTGGCTTTTAGGATATCTTGTCTTGGTGTTGAAGTTAGTTTATTTTGAAAGCCTACGGAGCTGCAGCTTGAGGATGAAATTACATACAGGTCTTATAATGGAGGGTAGACAATAGATTAAGGACTAAGTGATTAGTCATTAGATATTAGTGTAATGATTTACAAAATAGATAAAATGGAAAAATATTTTGAAGTTTACAATGTGGTACTAATTGGTATTGTTGGAAAGAAATGACAAACTCTTCTAGCCTCTATTTGTGTCAGCGTATACGCTAATTTATACTCTGTCACCCATACTTTCAGATACTCTCAACTTTTACGCTTTACGATAGTTTATACTCTATGAGACATACTCTCATCCAAACAGACAGCTAGACTCTTCTCTGAGAAATAAACTAAGTGTTACTAGTGCATGGATAACTGATACTCCATGACCAAATTCTGGTTGTCAAGAAGAAGCAACAATCTCTTTGAAATTCTCAATCTAGCTCTTTTTTTTCTTTCTTCTATGGTATTTTCTCTATGTACTCTTATTTTGGTTTCACACAGTTAGTGATCCTTAATAAAATTCTTTTTTAAGAAGGCTAAACAATTCTCGTGCATAAGATCCCTATCAGGGTTAGGGACAAACAAGATGTACCCAGCCTTAGAGTGATTGCAATAGTATATTTTTAGGGAGATTGAATAATGTATGAGAATCTGTGTTTTTGTTGATATGAATGTACTAGAGATGTGTTTTGCTGATATGGCTGTATTGAACAATATGTTTTGGTGATATAGATGAGTATGTGACTTGAGTTTTTTAAAAAAATGTGAGATCTAATATTGATTTTGGTGTAATTTTGTTGGGAAATGGATGGAGGAATGGAAGAGTTGATGTTTTGTTAATAGGGTAAAAAGAAAATGTATTAATTTTTGTGTAATAGAGGTGAAACCCAATATATGACTTTAATAGCCCCGCAAAAAAATTGTTCATTGCAATTGATCTAATATTGATTTTGGTGTAATTTTGTTGGGAAATGGATGGAGGAATGGAAGAGTTGATGTTTTGTTAATAGGGTAAAAAGAAAATGTATTAATTTTTGTGTAATAGAGGTGAAACCCAATATATGACTTTAATAGCCCCGCAAAAAAATTGTTCATTGCAATTTACAATTACTCTCACCCCCACATAATATGTGAACTGTGATATGCAGTCTTACCCCACATAATATGTGGAGTTGATGTTTCCAAAAAATTTAACTTGTGACCGCTAGGTTGCATTCTTACAACTCTACCACAAGATCACATGTTTACTGGTAATAGTATTCTTTTTTGCATTTTAAATATATGTACACGATTTAATGCTTTTTCATTGATGAAGTACAATTCTAGATAGAAATGAATTTTGGAAATGAATACACGTAGAGGATGCCCGTTGATTTTTTCGTAGACTAATGTAGCCAAAGTCAAGCTTTTGGGATAAAGCCTCTGATAATGATATGGTGCTTTCCCAATTGTATGAATTACATATGTGATTAATCCTTTGATGGAAACTATCTTTTGAGTTTGTAGGATGTTAAAATTAGGCGTACTCAGAAATTTGAAAGTCATTAGAGAATATCAAGATGGTTTGACTCTTAATTATCTCTGATATATTTGTACGTCTCGAGGTAGGTACTTATTTATGATGTCATTTTACATGAATATGAGATGGTCTTGCTTATGCCTGATTTATTTGGGTATATTTTCATAATTATTTGGGCCCAAATTGTGTTACTGATGCTTATTGAAAGCCGTTTATAGAAGCAGCTTAGAAACAAGTTGCTCAAGCAAAAACAAGTTGCTCAAGCAAAAACTATGTGTTTCTAACTATTCAAAAGACCAAAATGGGAACTAATGTGACAATGTGAAACTGAGAAATAGCACAAGCTATTTTTCAAAGCAACCTCCTAATTGATGTTAGAAACACCTAACAATAAGCAGAAGCACTTCAAAATAAACTGCTTATAAAAATTTTACCAAAACATTGCCTTATTCAAAATGACAAATATGTGGCTCTGTGGTAGAGTCGCAAGGGTGAAACTTAGAGGTCATATTTTGAATTTTTTGAAATATCTTCACATATTACGTAGGATAAGGTTTGCATACATCTTGTCTATCAAACTATCATCGACCCCATCCAATGCGGAGCCTTGTGAACAAATGTTTACTTTTTATTGCTTTTTCGAAAATAAGTACAAGCACCTCAAAATAAGCAACAACAAACTCTCCATTAGTTAACCTGGTTATAAAATTGAAAGCGGTTATCTACTTGTTTGAAAATCTATGTCTTGATTGGTGGAAAGGAATCCAAGTGTGATTTGTCCGGATCATAGTATGATAAGGCTCAGAGAATATTTAAGAAACTTTGGAAATGTAACATGATGAGATATGAATGATAATTTGATATTGACTAGATTGCTGCTCGCGCTACGCGCGTGTTTTTTTTTTATTCCGTATTTTTTAGATTAATGGTACAAATTTTTTTTCCTCATTTTGTATTGTAGATTATACATTACTGTTCCTATAATATGTAAAATAATGTGGAATAACTTCTTCTTTTTTAGCTTTTTTTTATCATAAATTTTTTGCATTAAGATGGAAAGTTGGGATCCATTAGAAATCTCTAATATTTTTGTTGTTGGCAAGAATAATATCTTCAAATCATAATCGATCGGCCTATAGTAAGGCTTGCTCTCTACCACTCGGAAAGTAGTGATACGATATATTTTTCCCTCTTCCAATTGCCTCCTAAATACATCCACATGACGTTGGCCTATTGTTGATTGCATGGTGAATCCCTAAAAAATCACAGGCGGTACAAATTTCTTGATTGATAACAATATAAAGCTATACTCTTATAAGGTAATAAACAATCCAAACATATTTACCTCTTCGTCAATTAGAATCATATCAATACCAATGAGTTTATCATCATTGCTTAAATTAGTTGCATCCCACATACGTGTGATCCACACGTTAATCCGCCATTGAACTCTATTTGTTTGGAGATTTGAAAGCATTGTGACTGCCATTTTGTGTAAGATTTTACAAACTTGTATGGTTGGTCAGTCCCAAAGTTGATTCATTGGGGATGGTATAAGTGATTATATATAAAGGGCAAGGAAATGTGATGAATTCATGGGATTTCATGAATAACATAAATCCTTATCACAAAAACATAAATGACATCATTGAATAACTCAATGGCCAAGTTAAACGTATTAGGTAAAGGATGATGCGTGTGTTATTATGAGTATTATATGAAGGCATTCCAACACTGCTCTTATTGTCACGTTAAATACGCTACAATGTATTCATAAAAGGTTTGAGAATGAATGACCAAGTGAAACGTATCAGCCAAACGAAGGGACATGTGTTGTTGATGAGCATTAAAGTAATCAATTTCACTTATTTTTAGTTTTGCAAAGACTGTAATTATTGTCGTGTAACTTGTCATTTAATTATTCATTCAAAGCTAACTCATCCAATGTGTCACATAATCAAGATCCTATGTGGCACTCAACTACAAAACTCAAGATGACATGGCCTCATGTGAGCATTCTTGAGGCTCAGCTTTACTTAAAGTAATAGATTTGTTTTTTTTCCCCTCCATTGTGAATATGTAGTTGACTGCACTAGAAGTAATAAAACCTGAACTCCGCATGCGTGCACTCATGTGTTTGTTGTGGCTGTGTGCTTCTTTGCACCCTTTAGGTTTGGGTGATTACCAATTCTTGTGGGATGGGTCTCCTAGTTGTTGTCCTTAATTACCAAGTTTTTTATAAAACTACTTTTGCCATAACAGGTGGCAGAGAGAACTTTGCTTTTATGGAACAATGATCACATTGAGAATCTGATAACACAAAACCACACCGTCATATTGCCCATTATCTTTCCTGCCTTGGAGAGAAATGCCCGAAATCATTGGAATCAAGCAGGCTGTCCATAACTTGATTGCGAATGCCCGCAATGTTTTCATGATTTTGATCTAGAGCTCTTCAAGGAATGCTTGCTTAAGTTTGAAGAATATGAATAAAAGGAGGATGAGGTCAAGGCTAATCGTGAAGCTACGTGGAACTGTTTGGAAAATATTACTGCTCGGAAAACTGCAAGTGATAAGGCAGGGCTTGCTTCTTGCAAAGAACCTCGCACATCTTCAAGTTAGCGAGAACAAGATATTATCGATCAGTCATTTTTCGCTGATTAAAGTGGGATTCATGAAGTAGAAACACTGTTCAGATGATGAACTGGTCTTACCTTTTTTGAAAGGAATCTAATAAATGGGAGGGTGGTTACTGGCTTGTGCTGAAGCCAAATGAGATAATTTACTTTGAAAAGGTGATAAGTTTTGAAAGAAATTTTCATAGATCCGGAATCGCATATGATAATCTGATAAATAATGCTTGGAACCCCCAAAATATGAACCCCATATTACCCCAGCAAATGAAAAGTGTTGGCTGTTAAAGAAGCCCTACATGTGTATTTATAATCAATGACTATTTCACATGTCTCGTAGATTTGAAGGTAAAATGAGGGATTGGAGGTGAGGATGGGGTTCCCATTGTAAAATAGATACTTTCATTTAATCATTTTTAATGCTCTTTTGTTATGCTTCCATGAACTGGTATGCAACAAATTGTGTATGGAATTGGCTGCTCTTTTAGTTTTAAACTGGAACAGTGCCAATTGGTGTAACACATTGATAAATGTTTTGAGGTGTCGATCTTTGTGTGTAACTTGGCTGCTTGCATTTTCTTCTCAATTGCATCACCACATCATACTTTCTGCTATGAAGCAAACAAAACTTTTTGCTCTTACAATATTGACAAAGAGAATTGTGAAACAAAAGAAAATTGTGGTGCAATGCATTTGTTCTTCTGTTTCTTTTATCACATCATCCTTGACTTGTTACTTCATATTTTCTTTTGAATATCGTGTTGAGCTAAGCTGGAACTGGATTTTCAAGCGCATATGAGAGTGAGCACTTCACTTGTGCTTCCAAGCAAGGCATGCCCTCATCATTACAGTCTGCATATGATAATGGGTAAAAGATGGTTAGGACATTAGAGATTGATTGCTTGAGGTGGTTGGATTTTTCGTTGTTATTTTTGGTATCCTCTGAAGGATAGAAGAGGAGTTGAGAGTTGTAGACAGGAGGAGAAAATTGATCAAGAAAGGAGAGTTGGTAATTGGGAAGATGATTAGGTGATGGGGAAGGAGATTTAAATTGTCTCCCTAGTTGTCACTTCAAGTTCAATCTTCATTTTGTCCCAGCTTAATTAGTATCCAAAGAAAAACCCGATTAGACCAAGTCTATACAATTTATTTTTATGTTTGTGGATGCGGAAATTGGGTTTATCCGGTTTTTCTTCTTCTTTCAATTAAGACATTGTGCATTTTGGACATTTTCTAAATTCATATTTATTTTAATAAAAATTTCGTATCTCCCACTCATACTGCTAGTTAAAATCAGTCACGCAGATACATTTTTATAAGAAAAAATTATCTTGACCGACTACTCCACTCAAAACTGGGTGTTTGCTTGTATGATTGAAAAGGTAGTGAACTAGTGATAAGAAAAAATGTGTTATGCAATACAAAGAAAAAGGATAAAACTTATTGGGTAGAATTGAATTGATTTTGTTGGCCAACAATGCCTAAATAGTTTTATTTGGTCGATAAACAAAATTCATTTTATTTTTAGGTCATTGGGCCTTTAATTCTCCCTTTCAGTAACATAGCCCATGCGTTATGAGTCAATAAGAAGCTTCATTTGAGGCCCATTAGCCTTTTTTAATGAAAGCCCATTAGCCTTCTTAAATGTACGGTTCAAAAAAATTTAAAGTGAGCTTTTTTTACACCTAGTATTTTTTTAACTACATCGCAGTATATTTATAGCTTACAAAAATGAAAATTATCTAATCACACTTTATGTAAAACTCGCATATTTATAAAATACATCAAAAGAAAAAAAATTTGAAGTATGGCTATAATACTATATATTTATTTAAAAAAATCTCACCATCGTGATATGGAAACGATAATGTAGAGCTAAAAAGATCTGCTCAGTGATGGCGTGCTTAGCCCAATGTTTTTTGCTCGTATTGTTGCGATAGTGAGGGGATGGAGTGTGATAATTCTATTCCTTAAAAACGACAATCAAAACTAAATTGACTAAAATTAGAAAACATTGGAATATAAATAAAGCTGGCCAAAGATTCTCTATACAACATAGGCCAGCTGGCCCATTAAGACCATTAATAAATACAATTTTTCCATTTTATTATTTTCTATTAATTATAATATTTCTAGTTTGCTGCGTATCAGGTGGTATATTCCCTGTAGGCTGTAGCCTCATTTCCACCTAAACTAAGCATATGCATTTATATATGTCTTCTCGATTGCTAACATGATTATATTAATAGGGCACAGTTAGCTGAATGTTCCCAAACCGTTCGGCTAATTGTGTTTTTTATGCAAATGAAAGAATCTTAATTATATATTAATCCAGATTGCAACAAAGCTGGTCTGTTTGGTGGCTAAAGATTCTACGGCTAGAATTATAAAACAAGAATTAAGGACAAAATTGTGTTTTGTGTGTGTTCGATGAGCTAAGACAAGTTAGCTATGTTTGTCCAAACATCGATGTTGTCTGCAGAATTTAGAGCAAACCTTAGATCTTGTAAGAACGACAAAGTTTGTCATGAAGGCAGCCGCTTGTGGTCGTGGATAATTTTTAATTAGTGTTGGTAGGCTGGATCATATAACAATTGAAAACTAATCATAATAATATTTTCAATTTTTGATTAATTAATTGTAGATTCATTGTGATTGCTCTATGTTTACATTGCACTATGCCTCCTTAATCCAATGCAACTTTAGAAATTCATTTTCAATTTTTTTTAATCAAGGAGTCATCCATGTCTTTTGGAGAACTCATTTTGAGCATACAAACGTTTCCCACTCGTCAAGTGCTCGAAAATACCACAAAAAGTTGGTGGGAGTAAAAGTTAAATTTACAATCTCGGACATTCTCAAATAGTTACCACAATCAACTTTACCATCCCAAAGTTTCATATATATATATATATATATATATATATATATATTTGGCCCGGTATAATTCACCCAAAACAAGAAAACCTTCTAAGCCAACCATAAATACAGATTAAACGGCAGTTGGTTCTTTCCAAGCCCAATGTCTTCATTGCATACAAAGTCCAAAAAGGAGAGGAATAAGGTCATGACTCCTGGTCTCTTGTTGGGAGGAGGATTCACTGCTGAAGATGATGCTAAGGATGAGGAATTCAATGGTGTAGATTTTAACCAACCAGTCATCAGTTGCTGCTATTCACTCCCTTTTCTTCCAACACTCGAAAATACTAATTTCAATGAAACTAGAAGACACAAAAGGCTGAGGAGAACACCAAGTCTTGATGAATCCTCCTTCAGCAATACCACAATTAGTACTTCTAATGGCTTGAATACTACCTTGCCGCGGCTTCAGTTTCGCGATCATGTATGGGCTTACACGCAGCAATATATAGCGATTGAAGCAATGGAGCAAGGAATCGAGGATGATAACAAGGAAGGCGGTAGTAATACTGACGGCATGGTGCTAGTCCAGCAACTCATCGCTTGTGCTGAGGCTGTGGCTTGTCGCGACAAGGTACATGGCTCAGCATTACTCTTCGAATTAAGGTCCAATTCACTTGTGCTCGGAACATCATTTCAAAGAGTCGCTTCTTGTTTCGTCCAAGGCCTCTCGGACAGGCTTGCGCTGGTTAATCCTCTTGAAGCAACCGCCACTAGCTCCAATGCTGCTTTGATTGAGAAGGACGAGGCATTACGCTTAGTCTATGAGATTTGTCCGCAACTCCAATTCGGGCATTTTGTTGCAAATGCATCGATACTGGAAGCCTTTGATGGAGAGAATTCTGTTCATGTAGTGGATTTAGGCATGACCCTTGGCTTGCCTTTTGGGAATCAATGGCGTAGCTTAATACACATCTTAGCAAATCGCACTAGTGAACAAGTTAAGCGCCTGCGAATAACTGGCGTAGGAAACGACGCTGGGCGACTCCAATCAATCGGAGAAGAACTGAATATTTACGCGCAGAGTGTGGGGATCAAATTTGAGTTCCAGTTCATTGAAACCAACTTAGAGGACTTACAAGTTCAGGACTTCAATTTATACAACGAAGAAGTTCTTGTCATCAACAGCATTTTACAGCTACATTGTGCAGTGAAAGAAAGCAGAGGAGCATTGAATTCTGTTCTACAAGTAGTTCATGAATTATCACCAAAACTTGTGGTTTTGGTCGAACAGGATTCGAATCACAATGGACCCTTTTTTGTTGGGAGGTTTATGGAGGCATTGTATTACTATTCGGCTATTTTTGACTCTCTAGATGCAATGCTGCCCAAGTATGACACAAGGCGTGCGAAGATTGAGCAGTTCTTTTATGCAGATGAGATAAAGAACATTGTGAGCTGTGAAGGGCCGGCGAGGGTGGAAAGGCATGAAAGGCTTGATCAATGGCGGAGGAGGATGAGTCGGGCCGGGTTTCAGCCGACACCGGTGAAAATGGTGGCAGAGGCTAGGCAGTGGTTAAAGGAAGGTAATGTTTGTGAGGGTTTTACGGTTGTGGAGGAGAAAGGGTGTCTGGTTCTTGGGTGGAAGTCTAAGCCAATCATTGCTGCTTCTTGCTGGAAATGCTAATGCAGAGCAATCAAATCAAACACACAGTTTCTCTACCGTTTGTCAAAAAAAGGTGTTTAATTTTTCATTAGAAATTAACTTAATGTGATTGGATGCAAAATAAGTCGGTATCCATTGTAGTCTGATCTTTTTTGTACTGTATAAATAATTACAGTAAAATGAAAACCAAAAATCTTTTCTTTTCTTTATGTTGTTTATCTTGCCATTAATTTTCAAAAAAATAAATGGATGGTCAAGGCCATGCCATATGCCACGTCTATAGTGGTGGATATTCTCTGTTCCTGTACATCGCTTGCTTTTACGCTTCTTCCGTTTCTCTTCAAGAATTCTTGATTGTGTGGATAAGACTTGCTCCACAACTGGGGTCGCAAGAGGCTCACAAAATTCCAAATTAACTGGAAAAGCAGGGGAATTACTAGGGGCAAATGGAGGTGGGTATGTCTCTAAATGCTTTGGTTAGGATTCCATTGTCGAGTTTGAGAACTTCTGAAGATGGGTTTGTCAGACACTCCCTCTTCTCCTCACGCTCGACCCAGAAGTGCCGTCGACAAGAACGACCACGGGGTTTGGTCGTTGAAGCCAAGGGCAAGAGGGGAATGCAAGCTCGTCAATTTCAGCGACCCCCGGGTCCCTCCTTGCCAAAGCTTGAAGATGATGGAAACCCCAAATTTGTTGTCTTCATTCGCATGGCCAATGTTCGTTCTCTTCTTCTACTGCTTACACTTTCTTTGATTTTGTGAATTGTGGTTTCTTCTATTTTATCTTGGGATTGTGTTTTAGTTTTGTCTTTCTTCTTGAGAGGAATTTTTTACAGTCAAGTCATGTAGTTCTGCGTTTAGATATCAATCAGATACATATAAGTCAAATTGGGTCTTGTTTTAATTGGGTTTTATATTTTGGTTGAACGATTGGGTTGCTGGATTATGGCTGGAGCTCTGTTTAATTTTGTCAATCCTGTTGTGGGTCTGATCTGAAGGTTCAGTCATTTTTCCTGCTAATAGTTTTATACTTTATGATCTTTCCTTGTATTATTTTGTTCACTATCAGGTTTCCAATGTATTTGCTCCCATTTCTTTCCATTTTCACAGGTTTATCTCTGGTACCCATTAAGTGTAATAACTGGTGGCACCACTGCCAAAATCATGGTTGCAGCGAAGGATAATTTTCTTGGAAAATATATCTACAAAGATACAGTTGCTAGAAATCTTGCAGCAGTCATTTATCGAGTGAGTAACTCAATCTTGTCAAATTTAGTTAGTTTGGCTGAATGTTCAATTTTTTGCGAGATTCACTTTCTTGGTTACGCCTTTAGTGTCTATTGAATGATCATGTGGCTGACTGTTGATTTGAAATATAACTAGGATGAGAAGGAAATACAGAAAACTGCATTCAAGCAGCACCGTGTGTTGCGGTCAGCTACTGAATTCAGATATGGCTACAAGCTTGTTGTAATGTTTCCCTAAACTCCGCCTATAACTTGTCCTGTGTTTTATACTTGCTGTTTTGTATCGTCTCTGCCAGATACTTCCTATAGTGAGACAAAAAACATTTTACTGTAGATTACTTTTATAATTACAAGCTAATCAATGTGCAGGAAAATAGTAATTTGAGAGCAGCGCTTTCCACTTCAGATGTTATTGAGGTGAGCCACAATTCTCCCGTTTTTACATGACTTTTAGCTCATTAAACTTGAAATAATACTCCAGGAGCTCAGATATTATCATTTATTAGACTCTTCGGATTTAAGCTCTGTTGGTAGTCTGCAGTTTCTTTATTAGTTTCTTTCTTATGCTTATTCCTGTGTTCCTTTTCCTTTACGGCTTCCTCCTTTTCGAAGATTGTTTTTGATTAGTTTCTGCATGCGAATCTCGTAGATAACAAATCGTAGAACCCCACTGTTCTGCTATTTGTTATCGGCTTACCATCCTTTGGTTCCTAATTTCTAGTACTTTGCGCGTGCTACTCAAGCAAATATTAGCTGTTTCTTTTAAAAATGGAAACATCAAGGCTCAATTTAGTGCCCCCCATTTTACTTTCGTACTTTATGGAAGCCTTGTTATGTGTTTATCTACTTAATTTGCAGCTTCCAACACCAGACAAGCTAAGAACAGTGGTTGACAAAGTGAAAGACTTCTTTGGGGATGCAAAAGAGTCTTTCGGGAAGCTGACAGCTTTGAACTCGTCGGGAACTGAGGAGTCTGAGGAAACTACTATCAAAAAGGCCAAGTAAGTTCGTAACAATACTACTAAAAAATGTTCCATTAATAGATTAGTACTGCAGTAGGTATCCTGAAGTAGAGCATGCAACTGATTGTTCTGGACTTAACAGGGTCAAGGGCTGAAGCTTTTGAGTCATTGTTGTCACGTTGTGGATGATATCGCTTCTGTGGAAGCATCGTCTATCGAGTGGTTCTTGCGGTAAATACAGTTGGAAGGGTGAGGTACTGTAGACTTTCGAGCGCGGGTTTTGTTCATAGATTTCTGTCTAGCAAACAAATTTGATGCTCTTTTTGTTATCTCATCTAGATTCGTTTACACTCTTGAACAGTTGTGAAAATGGTAATGTAAAAGGTTTCAGAAGTTCGTTGTAGTAGTTCTTGAGAGGCTGATGGTTCATTGTGTATTTCAGATGTTGGGATGGAATGAGTGTTTTTTTTTCCTCAGTTCCAGCAACAAAATTGTGCTGTTGCCCAACTTTGAGAACTGGTTCGGGCCAAGGGCCCATACTAGTAATTAGATTTGTGATGGGCCAATGGGCCTGAAATTCAGGTCGAAGGACATTTTGTTACGTAGAAAATTTTTTAATTTTATTTTTCAAAAAGTAGAAAACGATCGCAAAGACATATATGGTTGTTTATTTTAGAAAATGAGAAAAATAGTAAAAGAAAACAAAATATGTTTTTAAAAGATAGAAAATACGAGAAATAGAAGAAAAAAATGAAATGAAAACGAATGTATTGCGAAAAAATATGTGTAAAAATTAGATAAGTTTCAAAACAAAGCCTTCTCCATTGCCTGGCCCATAATTGTTGGACAGGGCCAAAGAAGCCCATATCATTTGACAGCATGGCCGTGATCAAGGCCCAATAACAACTCTATACGCCAGACTGAAGTTAATATCACTGTTCATCCATATTCGATAATCACCGCAAGCTGACAAACGACGCCGTTCTCGTACTGCCTTTCGTCGCTGCCCTGAAAGAACAAATGACCTTATCCGATCCAAAGCCAGAACCGAAAATTTCGTTCTGGAGAGTTCCAGAAATACACCAAATTCTTCTCCTGGACGTTCTATCTAGAAATGTCTATGCCCAGTCTTCGCTCTATATATCAAACTAGAAACTCTTCCCTGAGTTGGGTGTTGAGTTCTAACTTTATCTTGATCGTTGCGCAAGTAAAATGTCTCAAGTTTTGTCCAATTTAAGCGTATATTGCCCCTTGTTGTCCTCCACGAGGACTCGCAAAACGGGAAATTGCGTCGGCGGCAACTTTCCACAGCTTGCATTGACGAATGGCAGAGAGTTTGGGTTTTGCAGAAGAACAAGTATCAAGGCTATGGCTGAAGAGAGGAGACAAGACCTGGACTACTTACAAAGACCCATCAGCAAGCAACAGCAATCCCAGCCCAGGAGGAGACCCGCTCCAATTGGTAAGCTCTTCAATACTCAATACCCATCTCGATTAAATTAATTATTTCTGTCTGGTGTTTATAATTTTGGAATTTATTGATCTGGGTTTTCACAACTCTTACAAATTTCAATTCTGATTGAGATACGTGGGTGCTTGTCAACAGGACAATGTGCAGAAAGAGATTTTTTGAGTCATATTGTAATTCTTTTGGACACATCAGTTCTGCAGTTAACCAAAGTAGTTGGATTTAGGGTTTTGATGATCATGATTATTGATGTGGGTTGTCTGCAATACAGGATTGTGGGACAGGTTTCCAACTGCAAGGACAGTACAACAGATGATGGAGACAATGGAGAGGATGGTGGAGGACCCATTGGAGTACTCAGGCGGTTGGCCGTCGCCCTTATCAAATGAGGCGGGAGGGTATAGTAGAGGGAGGGCACCATGGGAGATAAAAGAAGGCGAGGGCGAGTACAAGATGAGGTTTGACATGCCTGGGATGACCAAGGAGGATGTGAAGATGTGGGTGGAGGAGAAGATGCTGGTTGTTAAGGCCGAGAAGGTGCCCAAGAAGAAGGAGAATATGGGTGGAGAGAAGGGTGAAGGAGAGGAGGAGGACTGGTCTGCTAAGAGCTATGGAAGGTACAGTAGTAGAATTGCTTTGCCTGAGAATATTCAGTTTGAGAAGATCAAAGCTGAGGTTAAAGATGGAGTCTTGTATATTACTATCCCTAAAGCTGTTACCTATGGCAAGGTTTTGGACATCAATGTCCAATGATTAATTTCTCATCTTCTGGTTTTTTTTGTTGTTGGTGGTGCCATTGTTTTTTGGTTTCTCTAGTCAAGTTCAAATGTGTAGAGGGCTTGAGTATCTGTATAAGTTGGAAGAATTTGACAGATGATCTATGAGATTTTCAAGTTTGTGTGATACCTGCATGTGCTGAACAGATTGACATTCCTTGTGGTCATAAGCAGAAGGGTCAATTGTGTTGAAAAATGTTTTCAGACCCGAACCGGTAGCTGAACCGGTGAGGCTACCGGTTACCGGTCGTCGGTCTGGTGAAATTTTTTTTTTCTTTAATCTTTTGACCTCCTTTTGACCAGCACGCAGCAGCATTATCCCCTCTATGAGCAAAGCAAAGCAGACTAGCACAGATTAAAAAGCCTCTATGAGCAAAGCAAAGCAGACTAGCACAGATTAAAAAGCCCCTCAATTAGCAATCAGTTCCCAACCTCCCACAATGGACAATGGGTCCTACTCCTCCACAAGTCCACATTTTTAATTACAAAAGCTAGCCTCCATGAATGAAAAGCAGCAGATCATAATTATTATTATTAAAAGAAATTAATACATTGAATGTGGCCCATCTATCAGTACCAAAAGCCAAAAGGTCCAAAACAAATAAAGTAATAAACAGTGGCGGGCTTTTATACCCTAAACCAAACCGGACCGGACCCAATGAAACACATGTTCAAAACTTTCTATTTTTCATTTGTAAATGATTTGGGGCTAAATAAAACCCCCTTATTTTAACCCCCGATGTCTTGTCATATATTTTGTTTATTTGAAGTGGTTGGTAATTTGAAAGCAAATGTTATAAAGTTTCGTACGAAACAAACCTATTAAAGGGTTGGAATTTTTTAAGGCATATGTTATAAGAGAGCTTTGCATCCCCAAAAAAAAATGTCCATAAATTCTCCATAAATTGTGTTTATTAAACGCCTATTGAACACGAGTGTTCTTTTATTTTATGGAATGCCTCGTTGAATCAGGTAATATTTAAAATATTTTTATGATAGCTCAAGATCGTGTGTAGCAGTTGAATTTTTTAGGGCATATTTTTTAATTCATAATATTTTCAATATAGTAAATATTGGCTTAACATATCTTTGTGATTCTATTCATAAAAATCATGATATTAATTTAGTCAAGCGCATTAACAAAAGTATCAGAATAAAATTTGGATCGAATTGACTGCGTGTACACATCAAATTGTTCTGTATATGGAGTAACCCATCCAGCTGTGTAAGTATGCCTACAGTAAACTCACTCAAGTATAATGGGAGGCATTGAATAATTCATTGTCAAACCAACTTTGACATAGTGAGTAACATTTACGTGCTCTATAGCAATGACAACACGCTCATAAGGTGGTGAAGGAGTTGTACGAAGTGGTAGGTATGTTTATTTTTTTGTATGATGAAAAACATGCAATATCACATTGTATGTGGAAGTAATCAATAGAGCCATGTATGATATTAACATACAGTGCTCAAATGGTGTTGCAATATAATCTCGAAAGAAGTTTAGTGACCTTTCAACATTATATGCCCGCTTTTTACTGCCAAGTATTTCAATATATCGTTTTCGAAATGCCACCAACTCTGCCATCAGATTATACAGATATTGGGCCATTAATCTTCTTTGATTCGAAGACATATAGCTATTGATTGAAATTCGCAATTTCCATCAATTTTTACATCTTGTACGTCCGCAATGTAAGGATGCAGTATAATTAGAAACTAAGCAATATAGGATCATAAAAAAAATAGTTTTTCTTTCTCGACCTTAAACTTCCTTGTGTAGAAAGAGACTTAGTATTGTAAATAGAAGAGCAGCCGTGTCTGGATGGTTCATTAGAGTGAAAAAATCATACTAGAATATCTTTGAGAGCTGAAAAATCACTCTCATCAACAACAGGGCACTCTCTAGTGTTGATAGTGGTGGCTAACTTTCTTTCTTTCTTTTTTTGTCTTGGGGCGTCCTCTAGTATTGGTCTTTACAATCGGTTCACAGAGAGAAGTTGTCGAAGGTCTGAATATATCCCTCAACTTTCTTAGCCAACTAATTTTAACATGTCTTGTCTGCAGCTTGAATTGTCCTGTGAACATCTGTACATCTGCCCTACAGTCAATTTCATCCTCTTTATGGGATTGGCATGGAAGATAGCTTTGTCCAAAATTTATCAACGGCATCAAGTGGTACATCATGACATTTGCTCACATACATTACTTGTTCATGAGCACACGGTAGTCTGTAGCTCCTACGAAGTTTATATCCACATTTGAAAGTAATGTATTCAACATCTTTAGACCGCTCAAACTCCATCAACATCATATCAAATGCCTCGATCGAAACAAAACCACATAAAATTTTAAGGTGTGGTATATTGAATCAATGTTCGACGATGGTTCTGCTTCTCTCAATACTAGATTTGATAGTTTTGTCTTGAGAGTGGATAACATCTCATTGGAATAACAGATTTCTATCTAATGCGGGGAAGCTGACCCTGATTAAATCTGTCCTCCAAGCCATCCCCACATATAGCATGCAATTGTTTAAATTTCTTAAATCTTTATGCCATGAGTTGGATTGTTGTATTAGAGATTTTTGGTGGGGTGCTTCCTCTTCTCAGAAAAAAAATATTCTGGCTTTCATGGGATAAGATATGTAGAGCAAAGAGTTCAGGAGGTTTGGGCTTAAGAGATTTTGAAGCATTCAACGATGCTCTTCTGGCCAAGCAAATATGGAGAATTATTCAAGACCCTTCTTTGCTTATAGCAAGGGTTTTAAAGGCAAAGTACTTTCGAACATTGCCAATCATGGAAGTAGAATTGGGCTCTAAACCATCCCATATTTGGAGAAGTCTTTTGGGTTCTAGATATATCTTGAAGGAGGGATTGCAATGGCGTGTGGGTGATGGAGGCACTATTTGCCTTTGGTCAGACAAATGGTTGAAAATCCCTGTGCAGTTGTCTCTTGTTGCAGTAAGAGAGGGTTTGTCTGAAACTTCATTGGTTCATGACCTGATAGATCCCACCACTGGATGGTGGAATATTCCATTGTTGGTGCGCTATTTTGAGCAAGAGACTGTTGGGGCTATACTAAAACCCATTGCAGGGCGTTCACAAAGTGACAAAATGGCCTGGGGGAAGACATGTAACGGAATTTATTCTGTTCGCAGTGGCTTTCATAAAGCAATGGATATCAAATTTCGTGACTTGGCATCGCCTTCAAATTCTGATTCTTCAAAATCTTTTTGGGATGCAATATGACGCCTTCCTATCCACCCTTCTGTTGGTATCTTTCTTTGGAGAGCTATTGTGAATGTGATGCCAGTCAAAGTTAATCTTGTACACCGTAAGATTATTGATGATCCTCTTTGTCCCTTTTGTCTTAATATCCCAGAAACTATATCTCATTGCCTATGGAAGTGTTCAGCTGCCTAAGAAGTGATGAGTTTAAGCTCTAAGGCGATCCAAAAGATGCATTGTGAAGCCTCTAGTTTTGCTGATATTTGGACTTACTGTGCTGCTAAACTGGAATTATTTGAGCTGTGTACTTGCTAATATGTTTAAGCTTATATGGGGGCGGCGGAATGCATTAGTGCATGCAGGGAAACCTGCACATGCCAATTTTCTTGCCATTAAAGCTAGAGAAGATGCTTCTAAGTTCATTGATGCTCAGGATTTTCTAAAATTTCCAAATCTATTGTATCCTACCTTATCTCATCAACTTATTGCTTCCATCAAATGCTTTACAGGGTTGGAATCCCCCTCCGGCAGGATTTTTAAAAGCTAATTGGGATGCAGCCATTGATGGGCACAATTCTTGCTCTAGTTTTGCTTGTATTGTACGTGATGAAACTGGCCTTGTGGTGACTGCCTGCTATCTGAGAAGGCCAGTGGCCTTAGATCCTACTCTAGCTGAAGCTCTTGCTGCTGACTTAGCCTCTAGAGTGTCTTGTTTTATGGGTTTTTCCCACATAATCCTAGAGGGTGATTGTAGTACAATAGTTGAGCAGTATAATTCACATGAGGATAATGCAGCTTTATGGAGTGGAGTAGTGGCATCCTCCAAATGGATTACCCGTTCAGCTGTTAAAGTTGAAGTTAGGCTTGTCCCACGTCAAGCTAATGAGGGAGCCCATAGGCTGGCCAAACAAGGTCTCTTTGGTCCTCAATTTCATTGCTATCAAGGCTCTCTGCCTATGCGTATTGAACAGGTAATCAGAAGGGACAGAGCTGATAATAATCGTCACATTGGGTATTCTGAGCCTGTTTGGAAAAATTTATTGCTAGAGTATTCAGATCGAGACCTTGCATTGTTATAAGTTATGTCTGGCTATTGAATGTTGGTCTGGAGTTGGATGTGCAGAACGGTGGTGCTTGACAGATGCAAGTTTAGCTTTCATGTTGCTACAGATTAATTACTTTGTTCTTTAATTTTTGAAGTAATCTGAATATTAGTTTCTCTACCCACTTAGTGTGGATGATGTGGTAGTCTTGTCTTGGACATGTGTAACTACCTATTTTTATATAGTAACCTGTTGGTCTTACAGACCTTTCAAAAAAAAAAAACGTCAAAGAAGATGATAATAAATTGAGGTTGACGAAGCCAATACTGATGTCATTGATAGAACTAACTCAATTTTTTAAAACAAAAATTAATCCTCAAAATCTTCACATATATATATATATATATATATATCAGTCGCTATTTAAACTCCTCGTAAATCTCCAAAAATCATTCCAACAAAAACACAGTAAAACAAGTTGTAAAACCAAAAGAGATAGAGAAACATATAGCTACCAATTACCAACAATTTTTATTTTGACCAATAAAAAAAATCCCCAATATAACAATAGAGCTAGCCAAACACCACATCTTACTCCCTCGGTGGATAAATGATAGCGTATTTGGAGCGATACTTGCACAATCTTATGAATTGGTTTTGTGTGGCATTGCAGAGGATGATAATTTTTTGTGAGTAGTCCACTAGAAGGCGCCATGAAGTATAAAATTATCAGAGAGATTGTGTGGTGAAACACACATCTCAATATTTACTCATTACACATGTGATATTATTGTCAAGAAGTCAGGAATATTTTGCTATTTGCACATTTGCATGTTTTGATATGTTAACCTATTTGAAAAACTAATTTCATATAAATAGAAAATAATTGTGTTTTCTGGAAAGCACATTTTTTCCTTCCATTCATCATTACGTCTCACATGAGGACAAAGTTGTCTTCAAAAAAACTTGTCACGTCTATAGGGGTAGGGCATCGGGAGTGAGGGAGGGTGGTTGGGTTGGGTTTGCCCTAGGGGTTGATTTAGTCACTCCCTTTGTAAATCACATTCAATATATTCTATATTATTTTCTAATCAAAAATTTCCTAGCGTGAAAACAACATACATATTATAAAGGTATTTATTTTTAGTCTTATTTTTATATTAATATATTATTTTTAAAATTTTAATTAAACCTACGTTTTGATTGATGAGCGAATAGTTGAACTAATGACTCTGTCCTTAGCCCACGTCGATGTCGTGAAGGCTTTCCAATGTGCTGTGATCAAACTAGTCACATTTGAAGGGAGGGCAATTTTGCGCCTGACGCATTGGGGTAGATTAGCAACGAGAACATTTCTGGATGGAAGACCCGCCGGAGGTAATCAGAGAATGGATTGGAGATGAGGGGTAGTCTGAGATGGAGAAGAGGGTCACTGGGAGGGCATTATTGTAGCTGGTCCATGGTAAATAAAGATATGAAGAACGAGAGTAGTGCCGGTGGAAAGGGAAGCGGGAAGTTAGGCCTATGAGAGCATGGATTGGAAGACATCTGGACCCGGGCGCTAATGGCATAAGAAATAAAGGAAAGGGTGTTCTCCAAGATCTTTGTTATTTGTTTTTCCTAGTGATTTTTATAATATTGCACAAGCAGGATGAAACCCCACGCTCAAATGGTCGCAAAGAAATTCCTCACGCTCGAGTTTTTGCCTTGGGTACACATACCAATTGAGTCATTTCTCTGGTTCATATATTATTTTCTTGTCCTACTTACTTATTAGGAATTATTATTATTGTGTTATCAAGATTAGTATTTTTAATAGTTAGTAGGAATTCTAGTCAAATTACTATTTTGATTTTATTATTAACATTTTTAATTATTATATGTCTATTAGGGTTTGACAATTTTAGTATTTATAGGGATATAGTCGTTCTTGGCAAATCAACTATATGAAGAAATAAAATTAATTTGAGGTTTCTCTTTAAAAAATTTGGTGGATTCTAAGCTTATTTGGTGGATTTCAAGTTATGTTGGTTTAGTCACTGAATTAATCAATCGATAAGTTTTTATTATGCATTAGTTGGTATTGGAGTAAGGATTTCTCTTGTTCAATGACAGATAATCGATCTTGGATTAGGGTGAAAAGGATGCTTACGATTGAATTTTTTTCTTTGTTGTTGGCAAGAGATTTTATTTGAATTGGACTGTCAAATGGATTCCTATGCTCAAAGTTTTTATTTTGAATATTATAATTTGTTTCTAATAAATTGTGCCAAGGTGCATGAAGTTAGGAGATTATTTCAAGAAAATTCAATAAATTCTCAAGTAACTGGTAAAGTTGAGACAGTCACACGATAAGTCAGCAAGCCTACATAGGTTGATGAAAACATTGAAGAAGAGGAAGTCCATGATGATTGTGTTTTGTGTACATAATATATTGCAGATTGAAGATGTGGAGAACAATATTTTTGCGAGTAAGTGAGACAATTAATAAACTTCAGAGGTACCGTCCTCTTTCATAAAAAAAATATATTTTTGCGAGTGAAGTTCAAATTTATGAAGAAATTATCGAACAACATAATGAGATTGTTGATAGTATTCTTGAAAATCATATGCCTACGATTGTAGATTTGGATAGCTTTGTGAGAGATCAAAGAGGTCACATGGATCATGATTAACATGGCTTTACAAACAAATTATGAGGTACAACATATTGATTTGTTGGGGTTGAGGATTGTAACTTCAACGTTAGTATTTCAATATTACAAAATCAATGAGTTCGAGAAGGAGAAAGTTTCAAACTTCGCAATCCATTGAGAGTTATATCTTGTGAGCATACCAAAACAACATTTATCTTATTGAAATATCTCTTTCTTTTGGGCGAAATATTACAATTTCAACCTATGAGATCGAAGACATCGAATGATTTATTTTGCATGTTTATCCAAATTGTAAGTCGAGGACAAATAATTTTTAAGTGGAGGAGACCGACGTAGGACAAGTTTATTTATTTATTAGGAATTATCATTATTGTGTTATTAGGAGTTTTAGTAGAAATTCTAGTCAAATTAATATTTTGACTTTATTATTAGCACTTTTTAATAATTATGTGTATATTACAGTTTGACAATTTTAGTATGTATATGGTTGTCGCCGTTTTCGGCAAAATAAATTTATGATGAAATAAATAAAAAATTAGTTTGAGATTTCTCTCAATTTTCTTGATGAATTTCAAGTTACGTTGGTTTAGCCGTTTAGGCGTTGAACTAGTCAATCAATCAATTTTCGTTATGTATTAGTTGGTATAACTTAGAATGAAAGCTGATAAAATGTATGATCTTAGTCAAAGCTAGTTCTCCAAGCAGGTTACAATGCCTAAGATAATATCTCGAAATCCTAATTGCAACATACTTAATAAAAGAAATAATTTAATTAACAAACTATGAAAAATCTTAAAAGCAATTCGAAAAATGACAAATATGCAAAAGTGGTTGAAAATTCATCGAGTCCATTTTTATGCAGAAAATACACCTAATTGCTTTGTTGTTACATTCATGCTGTCGGGCTCGAAATAAGCTCCAATTTAATATGTTATGGGCTCAAAACAGACATCAAAAACTCAAGTTATGATTATTTTAGCAAACGGGATTCCAAACCTCATATATTTTGTTGGCCACTTGTTCTATATCATTTGAAAGAGAGAGAAAATATTTTTATATGTGAGAGAAAGCACTTAGAACAGTAATTGGAAAATATTTTTGTTCTATATCATATGGAAAATGACGGTAATTGAAAAATTAAAACAGTTATCGTTAACGTCATTTCATCGTTGGTCGGTATACCGAATTTCGATAATGGTAAACCGGTAATTGGTAAATTTATCGATCCTAAAAATGAAGCATTTTCTATTTTTCAATTTTTCTAAATCAAATAAACAAGTAACAGTTAAGAAATTAAACTAAAAATAAACTAAACTAACCAACCTAAAAATATAAAATATAATATATTAACTCATATAGATGGGTCGGTCAATATTAATCAACTAAGAGTCCTCTTTTTTTGGTTGAGAAAAAGCATATTCATTGAGAAGAAATGAGGTTACAATCTGAATCGATCAGGCTCTGAACAACCCGAGGCATGGAACCAGTCATAGTAGAAATACTAGGAGACAATTGACCAATAGAGGCTAAACTATTATGTAAATTGGGAGGATGATCAACTTTAAGTCTTAAACTAAACTAAAAATATAATATATAATATATTAATTTTATATATGAATCGGCAACGATAAATACCGATCGTTAGAGAGCTGGTATGCATTACCGTTATTAATTCTATTAGTAAAAATACCATACCGACGAATTGGTAATAGTAAACCATTTTGCTTAATTATACGGTAACCAATTGATCGATAACAGTATTATAACCATAAAATTACATTATAATTATCATAACAACCCTATCCAATGCTATTGGAAGTGTCTCTCATCTTTATTGAAGAGGCATATCTTACACCTTTTCTTTATTGTGAACACTCAACAAAATCCGTGACTCATGCAGCCATCATAATTTTCTAATCTCTCATTACCAAAAGAAAATTGCCAAAAAAATACTTCCTCTTTGCGAGGACCTGGAAAAGAAATAGGACCATGGATTTGGAGTCATGAATATGGAAATAATCATTTCCTATTTTGACAAGATTATTTGAAAATTTGAAATTTGGTTCAATGAATTTGTTTTTTTTTACAATCTTTCTTTCTATTTTACATAAAAACTGACGAAACCTCTTTTTTTTCATTAAAATCGATCAAAAATTGACATAACCATTAATTAACAAACAATTTTATCAAAATATGTCAAAAAAGTCGACAAAAGCATACCGTTGACACCCTAAAAAAATTAGAGTTAATGTAAATCCAACATTTCCTCTTTCTTTTTGGTAAGAACCAATACCGCCCATGTTATCTTATTTTCTATTTTAGTTTTCTTAGCAAAAAAATATGCCGCTCGACTTTTGTATAGTAAAGTTGAGACTCGTTATTGATTTTTAATATAGTTGTGTAATTTAAGAGGATCCATTTTATTGAGACAATATGAAGACTAATAATATTATTGACTACAACAATAATATTATTGACCTAATTTTTATATAATAAAAATAAAATCTAATATTAATTTTAATAAAAATAAATAAATAATTACACTATTGCAATTTCTGCCTATTTTAATATGGGTTGATAGCTCTGCCTCTAGCAGTCTTGCATACTTCAGTGGGTTCGAATTCAAATTGATGGACCAAATAAGTAAAAAGGATAAAAAAGGACTCATTACCGATCCCATTGAATACAAAAGAATCAACATCTCTGATTTGGCATTTTTGCTATAAAGAAAGAAAAACTAGACGTTGGAGATGCTACTGCTGGGTCCTGAGTCCTAACGTATAACCCAGAAGATCCTTCTACCAAATAAAAGCTTGAATCTTTGGCAAAATCGATCAACAAAAGAGAGAGAGCTTTCTCATCAAAGAACCAACATTTAGCGTATAAGCCTGCGCATCTCAGTTGGCTCTCTCTGTCTTGCTCGCACATGTAATAAAGCCACAGCCTTTTATTCACACTTCAGAGGGAGAGAGTGACTGAACCCTTGAAGGGTTTTGTTAGATTTCTCGCCATATATTCGCCAGCGGGATTCAATATACTGCAAGACACGAAAGAAGAAGAAAAGGGTTTTGGAAAAAGAAAGGCTTCGGCGGCTCTTCGTATAGGAAGGAGAAAGGGACG
The DNA here is from genome assembly GCA_963580455.1 of Euonymus europaeus. NCBI lineage: Eukaryota > Viridiplantae > Streptophyta > Magnoliopsida > Celastrales > Celastraceae > Euonymus > Euonymus europaeus. Next base: position 5,896,897 of record OY756964.1, read on the forward strand.
ATGGGTGAATCAGCTTGTCTTGCGCGATCGTTTTCTCATCCTTCTGCGGCTTCCCGTGAAGACGGAGAGGTCGGTTCTTGAATATTTTTCTTATTCTTTGTGGTTTTGGCTTGATGCGCGCCGCTCATGAAGTATGCCAATTTGTTGTTTCTCTGGAAATCCCTAATGTAGTAATGTAGTTTGGCTTAATTGCGCATTGATTTTGGATTATATCCTCGAAAATATAGCTGAAAAGAGTATTCTTGTGTCCATTCTTGGTATTCTTCTCTTCAATAGATTCAGAGAACCGAATGCAAATCATTGGATCTCTGGGTTCAGGGATAACATCACATCTATGGTTCTGGGCCTATTTTTGCTTCCTTTTTATTAGCATTGTAGTAAGGCATCGTTTGATTGTCTCTCGATTTATTTTCTGGTAAAACGGTGTGTTGCGGCTCATTCGCATTCCGTGCTTTTCCTTGTCAGTTTTGAGTTTCAATGCTGGTCTTTGATGGGGTTTTGACTCATGAAGTACAACATGTAAATGAAAATCTGTTAACACTGCAAAATGGGTTATTTTAGGCCTTCTTATATATGAAAGTACCTATAATGCAGGTCGACCCAATTCGTCGTGCCCTCACGGAATCCGTATCATTTGGGAGATTCATGTCAGAGTCCTTGGATTGGGAGAAATGGTCGACCTTCTCTCAGAATCGTTACTTGGAAGAAGCTGAGAAATTTTCGAAGCCTGGTTCTGTTGCTCAAAAGAAAGCTTATTTTGAAGCTCATTACAAGAAGAAAGCTGCAATGAGAGAAGCAGCTTTGCTCCAGAAAGAAAATGTGACTTCTGACAGTATTCCTGAATCAGAGATTGCTGAAACTTGTAGTGACTCTTCCACAGTTGAAGAGCTTGCAGCAACAAATAACCATTTGGATTTTAATGAAAAACAAGAGAGTGATCTCTTCAATAACGAGATGCGTCATTCTGCTGATCTAAATGCTTGCAATTCTTCCATTGAAGGTGATGATATAAGCACTGCTGCAGTGGAAAGAGTAGAAACTGTGGTGGAGCAAACTGTTGTTACCAGGATTCCTGCTCTGATTGAAAACTTAAAGCAGCCTGAAATTGTTCAAAACCATGGCCAGAATGTGTTTGCTCCACAGGAACATATACCCCTAAAGGTAAATTGTTAAATATTGTCTCTCTTTCCTTTTTCATCTGATGTTTACTGTGTTAGATTCACACTGAAACTTTGATTGTTACAGGAAGCTTCCGACAGGGAGCGACCAGCTTCATCGAGTAAGAAAAAATCATCTAATTTTTTGTTCAAATCGTTAACAATAGATAGGGCCAAAAAACTCCCATCTTCTCCCAGCAAAGAAGCTTCTTCTGTAAAACTCAAAGCTGGAAATAAAGTTGTTTTGGACTCTAAGAAATCTACTGAAGACTCTGCCAACAAGAAATTAATTGAGAAAGGAGTTGGTTCAATTAGTAAGCAGTCTGCACGGCTCTTTGTCAGTGTAAAGAAATCAACTCCCAATGTCCTCAACATGTCAATTAATCTCACTTCCCGAGCTAGCGTGTCCAGCAACTCTTCAGGCAAAATGTCCAAGGGCAATTCGACCATCCTACACAATCCTACTAGGGTACTTCCATTCTTTGTGTTACATCTTGCCGTCCACAAACGTGGGATGAACACATTCAGTTCCACGTGCAAACACACACTTGCGTACATCTGTGTTATTTTTGCTTGGAAAGAATAATTGACTCACCAGGCAGACTTTCTTTTGGAAACTGCAGACATCTGTTAATGGAGTGTTGAAGAATCCTTCAGTCGTTGGTAAATCAGAAGATAGACGGTATTTTTACCCCTGCAAAGTGTTCTAAGTTGTTGTACATACTTGCATGAAAAATATGTTTTAACTGACATCTCGGATCATTATTGATTTGCAGGACTAAAACAACACTAAATAAGTCAGTTTTTGGAGGAATAATGGCTGCTGGAAAATCTTATTCCCTCATTTCCGAGTAAGAAGTTTTCCTTCTTGAATTTTGTAGATATGCTTCCCTTTTGTTTATTTATTCATTTTTCTGGGGTTTTGACAGCAATAAAAGCATAACATTATTTACATCCTCACTCTTAGGGACTAGTTGTTGTGTTACATTGAGATCGTGTTAGACATATAAAGGAAAGTAGTTTTGTATTAAACTTGCACGATATTTCTGCAACAGCATATATACTCAACTTTTCATGATTTCACTTGTCAGAAATTACCAGAACTTTTAGTCACTTGGAAAGAGATAAAAACATACAATGATTTCAATCAGAAGTCCTAATACTTTCTTTTATTTCTATGTCAGACATCCAAAATCTTCAAATGCAAGTGGAAGCAAGATACGAGCTCCTATTGTATTGTCTCCTTTTACATTCAGGAGTGAAGAAAGAGCTGCAAGACGGAAAGAGGTAAATTAGATCCTTATAGACATTCTTATTTCTCTTCGCAGTATCCTAATTGTGGTCATTTCAAAATTGGTTTTGTTTGATGTGCTAGTTCTTTCAGAAGCTGGAAGAGAAAAACAAAGCTAAGGAGGTAGAGAAATGGCAAATGCAAACAAAATCTAAGGTCAGTCTCTCATATAGCTTTATTATACTGTATCTATGGCATCTCAGTATCGAAACCCAGTATGCAAAGTCCAATCTGTTCTGTTTGGAGGCATCACATAGTAAACCGAGGCTTATCTCTAAAATGGGAAGTGATAAATCCCTGTTATTGGTTTAGTGGGGCAAATCTGAAAAGTATTGAAGAACAAATCCTGGAAACAGTAAAGGATCTAATGTTCTTCCCGTGATATTAGGATTCGAATTAAATGAGTGGCCAAGTTGATCATATATAATATGTTATATCAGGGTAATATTCCTTCTCTTGACCACGAAAAACACTCTTTTTCATCTACTTCAATAGTAAAACGACGCTTTCTTAGGTGTTTGGGAGACTCTGTGTAGAATTGCCTCATGTTCTGTGTCTGTCATGATGAGACCCCAGAACGTGACATCTAGTCTTCAGAACCAAACTAAATGAGTTTAAAAACGATGGATCACTATCACCAAATACTCAAGTGATGAAGTTTCTTCCGTATGCTTTTTAAAACATGATTTACGAATCATCTTTCAAGATCCTGCTATAGTTTTTGTGTTAATAGAATACCAGATGATTAGATGAAGCATAAATATGTGTTTGGTACAACTATTCTTGTTATAACCTTCCTATTAAATTTGACCTTTTAACGGTACTCTCTGCCTTACTACACCAGCAGAAGGGTGTTTGTGTAGATGCTGGAAACTTATCAGTTTGCATTTTGATTTTATGGATCAATTGTGCTTCTCGCAGATCCCAGTAACCCAACCTCAATCACCAAAGCTGGGAAGGAAGCCAATGCCGACCAGAGTCCAGGACATAACAAGCTCCCGACCCCCTCGAAGGCCTGCAGCCAATGCTGAAATATCCAAACGTTTTGTAGAGAATAGTAATCAAAGTACAGCTCGTTCAGTTGCTTCCTTACCAAAGAGGAGTGCACTTGAAAATGCTTCTCCTAACATCCAACACTGAGTTTATAATAAGAGGGTAAATCATAATACAAGGCATTGCCAGCCCGCTGAACTGTTGATGACCAGCTGGTGATTGCTGGAGCTACTATTGTGATTACAGTCGGTTCACAACAAAAACATTCTCTAGTGTTGGCGCTCAAGTACACACGTAAAGGAGTCTTAATAGGGTATTAATAATTTGTAACAGATGAGCTTTGCGACAGTAACAATTAAGAAGTAGAGATTCATGATTGTTCTTTGTGAAGGTTTATACTAAAGACAGGAATACGAGTTTTTGCTACAGATAAAGCAATAAATGAATTACTTTTTGTAGGACAATTGCCCGCAAATGCATGTTCTGCTGATTGAGTGCTCTTGAAAATGCACTGAAACTGAGACAGATCTTTTTTTGGCATAGAGATTATGCTAGAAAATGATCAATAGCCAAACCTTTTGCAAACAGCTACAGGCACCTACACTAGAGAACTGAGGCCCTTCTGATCAGCAGAACACAAGCAATTTCATACTACATTGGTATTTGCCGTCAACAAAGATGTGAGAAATTTATGATCATCAATCAGATTTTTGACTTGCGACAAAATTAATGCATAGCTGGTATTGAAGAACTAAGAAAGAAGATTATTTTGCCAAATGTTTTCATCACTAATGCAATTACATCATCAAGATCCAAGTCCAAATGATGGGGAAAATAATATTTGATTGCACAGATTTGAAATAACCATTTGTAGACGGGTTCGCTTACAGATAGTAGCACAGGAACCTCTTGCAAGGAGGGCAGGACATGGCAGAGAAAGCTCATGTTATTGACAAACCTTCAGCTCAGGCTATAAATAAACCTTGAGAATATTCAGTTGAGTCACAGAGATGATCATAATCAAACCTTCAGCTCAGGCTATAAATAAACCTTGAGAATATTCAGTTGAGTCACAGAGATGATCATAATCAAACCTCAAAGCATCATATAAGTGTACTGGAAATTCGGTGATGAGCCCTGGATCAAAGTACCCCGAAAACTCTATATCCTGGAGTGCAAGATTCACAACTTCATCCAAAAGTGGAGAAGGTGATGTAACTCTGCAGTTTTTTGTTGACTGGCCAGATTCCAGATCAGTAAAGGAACTCAGGTTGAAGCCTTGATTTTTCAAGCTTGATGTAGCGGTGGAAGTGTGCTCAAAAGCAGAGTTATTTACAATCTGATTCTTAGTATCAACCGGACATATACTCCTTCCAACTGAATTTACATGGTTGACATGACTGTTTCTGTCATCAGAATACACAAGCTTAGTTTCCAATGGAGCAGGTATATTCCTCTCTGTTACAGAATGACGAGGTGGGGTTTGCTGCAGATGATCAGCTAGGACATGATGCTGTTGACCTAGAAGCTGAGGCGGGTGGAAGCTCTCCTCTAACTGGAGTGGCTTCTGTTCTTGTTTGAGTTGAATCTCAGGAATCACAGACCAAGGATAATTAAATGCCACAAAATTCCCTTCCGGTTCTAGTGCTCCAAAAGAGTTATTGAAGCAAGGAGAAGAAGACATGTTCTTACAAGAATCAGGAACCTCGACAGTTGAAAGTCTTTTGGGTTCCACAATAGGAGAAGGAACAATTCCCTTTGAGTCGCCTCCAAGGCTTTTGGTATCGCCAAGTTGGACAAGTTTATTGACAGAATAAACAAAGCTGCTATTTGATATGTCATTCTCTGTAATGTTGATTGAGTTCTGAAGGCCGAAACTTCCAGCAGAGTCCCTGAAAGGTGAATCTGACTGCTTTATCTCCCCAACGGAATTTTTCAGATCATTTTCCTTCTGTAACCTGCTCAAGTAGAGCCGATATTTCTGCATAGAGAACTTAACAATCAGAATTTCTATTATGTTCAGTAGATTGATGATTTTTAACAGTTTCCTCTGTCACCCTTTTCCATTCCAATACATCAGAACGTTGTATTTCAATTCATCAAAGTGAATATGGATGGATAAAATCTTCAAGAAAATAAATGAGAAGAAAATATTGAATATTGTTCAAGTATCTATGATAAAGTTATACCTGTAAGTGACTGGCAACATTTTCTCTTGTCAACCAAGGAACATTCATCAAGTCAAGTATTTTCTTCGGACCGACTTCTGCCAAACACATTATATGTCATGGCTCTGTAGAAGCAGGATAAAGATGGCGGCTTTATCATTGTATATCAAATGATAACAAACACTAGCATAGCTCATAATTTATTTTTAAAATTTTTGCCACTTATGTTCATGACCAATGATGAAGCTACTATGTTCATGCCCAATGATGAAACTACTAAAAGTTTGTATAAAACTTACTATCAAATCCAATTTGATTGACAGCTTTCACAAATTTCTGATGGAGATCTACAGACCAAACTACTCTAGCTCTCTTCGTAGAAGAAAAATCACTGAAGTCATCACGCCTGTTCTCAACATCTTTTCTTTTCTTGACTGAAGTCACATCCTCTCCACCAAACAAATGCCAGTCATCAGACTGAGCCGATCCGCTTCTCATGATGGAAATATTGTCAATCCCTTCAATATTTTCTATGTCTTTAACCTCGTGTATCTTCTTTCTTAAGACATGCTGCCATATATTTCGGAGCTCTTTCATTCTTATAGGCTTAAGAAGATAATCACATGCTCCATGTTGGACACCTTTCATTACTCTACTTGTTTCTCCATCCACAGACATCACTGCGGAGCCAAACATGCCTTGTTAGAATAAGAGCTCTAGATGATATTTATTTCATAGGAAACATAAGTATTAATATCAGAGTTGTAATGTTTATTTCAAAGCACTAACTAATCACAGGAAGATCCATCTCCAGCCCAACATGCTCTAAAAGTTTGAAACCATCCATGTCAGGCATGTTGACGTCACTGATTACAATGTCATATCCATCTTTTCTTTCACGCAGCAAGTTCAAAGCATCTCTTGCTAAGCAACACGTAGTCACTGAAAATGCGGAAAGAACCCAAAATCATGTCAGAGACTCAATGGCATAATAACTGAAAGCTGTTCAGGTAGAACATAGTTGCATAATGAATATATTATTTAAAGTAAAGATTAAAGAAGGCTTCCAATTGAGCGAATTGATTCACCAAATTAATAGTAAAGCACATAAGTATAAGATCATAATAGCAGAAAGATATCCACCGCAGAAAGCAGTCAGGGCAAGATAACTAGACCTTAAAGGCATCTTCGTTCCAAGTTCCAACTAGGCAAAAGCACACATGATTAACCTTAATTTCAAGTAAAAGTGCATGAAATCAAAAACTAGCTAAAACTCCTGATGCAACTTTTAGCTTTGCCTAATGGGGTGAGACATCCATGACTTAATTGATTTACCTGTAAAATTGAATCAAATGGGAGCATGGGAAGGACAAAGTATAAAAGCTCATTCGATTTCTTTATTTTAGTAAGTTCGATTAACTAGCCTTGTATATCATCAAATCTCAGAAAATTACTCATCAACAGTTTCTCATAGCTTCTGGAATCTAATGTCTGTTGATTAAGCTCAAGTTTAGTAAGTTCGATTAACTAGCCTTGTATATCATCAAATCTCAGAAAATTACTCATCAACAGTTTCTCATAGCTTCTGGAATCTAATGTCTGTTGATTAAGCTCAAGCACTCGAACCTAGCATGGAAAATCCATACCCTAAAGAGACTAATCAAATTCAATACTCAATTCAGCACAGATGATCAGGAACGACTGCGTTAACGTCACTTCCATGTTCCTTCCATCGCAAGTTTCGATAAATTTCTTTTAACAATGACAATAAACCCAACTCCTAGCCATAACAATCACGAAAATTAAAAGAAAAACAAACAAACAAACATGGGGGAAGAAGAAGAAATAAGAAAAATTGGCAAAAGCAAGTCATGGGTAAGTAATTAACCTTCATAAGAACACTTTTTGAGCATCTTCTCGAGGATCTTGAGCCAAGTAGGGTCGTCATCTACGACGAGAACACGGAGACCAGCAGGAAAATAATCGCTCCTTGGAGAGGAGAAACCGTTATCCATCATTCAGAGGGCTGAAAAGAAAAACAACTTCAAGAGAAAGACAAGGAGAAAAAGAAAGTTTAAAAGCTTGAAGCTGGAGACAGAAAAACACATACGAGACAGATAGAGACAGAGAGAAGAACACTGAGGAGTGCGAGAGTATCTCTGTAATCTGTGAGTCTTGGCAGGATTTAAAAAGAGAAAATGGGTTTTTAAAGAGTCACACAACAGAGTCAGAGGGAGAGAGAGAGAGGAACCAACGAATATTGGCGCCGGCTAGCAAACGGTTCAAGCGGCGTACATTAGCCGTTGCAGCCAACTTTTTCTTTTCGGTTCATTCCGGTCTGCCCTTTCGGTTCACTTAGGAAACCATAAAGCCTAAAGTTTCAAATACAAATGTTAAAAACATTGTTTAATTAGTAGAAGGAATGTATTATCTAGAAGAATCTTTTTTGTTAGGGAACCTGAGTTTTGATCAAATTGTAGTTTGTATCATGTTTTTCTACACTATTCGATTGCAAATACGTGCAATACAATAAATATATTCATCTCGACATTTTGTGCAATCCTTTGTGAAAGGTCCTGTTTGGAATGTATTTTTAGGGAGTTAAGTGAATTTAAGTGAGAGAGAATTTAAGGACTTAAGTGAGGTTAAGTGAGGGAGGGTTATGTGATAGAGAATAACTTGACTTACCTGTGTTTGGATCGAAAATAGAGTTAATGATTTGATATGATTTTTAAAAAGAATTATTTACTTATATGCCCTCCGCCATCCAACCCAACTTCATTATCTTTACAAAATTTCACTCTTCCACCTTCTAATTCCATAAGTAGTCACAATTACTTCTTGTTCAAGGCCCTCTTCTTCACACTATTTCTCTTACTCCTTCATCTGGTTCCTTCAGAAGCATCGTATTTCCTCAACAAGTTCTGGGAGCTGCTTCATCTTCTTTTCATCAATGTTGCTATCTCTTATGACTTGTTCAATCACGGAGTATATAATGAAACTAATGGTAATTCGCAGAGGAATAAACAACGAGGATAGTTATTCTTCTTCTTGCGCAGTTAATGGTCAATTGATTCAAGAAGCTATTAGAAAAATTCTCTTTCCGCACCCTTTCTCCGCTTCATCTCCCTTCCTATCTCCCCTCTCCCTTCCAATTCAAGTAGGGGAGAATTCTTTGCTCCTCCTTAACTCTCCCCTACCCAATCCAAATAGGCCCTTAAAGAATAGGGTTTGAACCCTTGATCTCGTGTCAAGATAAATCAAGTAACAACTACTCATAACTAGAGTGCTAATCCCCCTAAATCACTATATTATATGAGATTATAATAATCATTTCATTTGCCCCTTTGAGGTTGGTTTACGTTCAAAACCCAAAGGCATGTATGGAACTTGTGTGAGGGCATTCGAGATTATATGTTTGATTTATTGTTAAGTTGAGTATTTATTGTTGAGTTGAGTATCGTGACTTATTTGGCCTAACTCATTAGTGCACGAGACATGCATTCTGATGTTTTTTTTAATCTCAGTTACATTATATGATGAAATAAACGTATATGATCCATGTGATATTATGATTCTCAAATATCACGTGATCCGTATAAAATCGTGTACGTGAACATCTCCTCATTTGGGATAATTGACTCTAAGATTTGTATGATTGCTGAAATGCAAAACCAGAGACAAAAAGAAAAATGGTTCAAAAGAAGAGCAAAGCCTGGATTGAAATCTCATGTTGGGAGCAATAATGGGAAGCATTTGATATGACTTTCATAATTTCCTCTTCTTCTTTTTTGAGCTTTTGGTTTTCACAAAATTGCTCAACCTGCATGCGGTTGAGTTTGACAATCCAATCACTACTTTTTCAAAACATTAAAAATATAAAATTATAAATAAGGAAAATAAAAGAAAAAGCATAATATAATCATGATATAGTGGAAGATAGGGAAAAACCTTTTCCATTCTCAATAATTCCTTCTAATAATTATTTTAAACCATCTAGTTGTACTTGTGAGTGTAAAGGTTCTTTTTATTAATTTATTAACCTAGTAGACCTCCACTCAAATATCAACCAATCTACAGGAGACAAACACCATTTTCTAGTCAAACTTAATCACATTTAGTGATAGTGTTAATCTGTCTTAATGCTATTGGGTTCTTTTTCCACTCTTAATATAATCATCTCTAATTACAATAATTAGGGCATGACATGTACACCCTTACATATGCATAATTAGTAAACAAATGGAAAGATTAGTAGAATAAATACGGTTCCTTGTTGGAAGATTAGTGATCATCAATCTCTAATTAATTAAGTTAACTTCTAAATGGATGGCAAATCATTGATTAATTTTAGTGCTTAAGTGAATTAGTCATCATGTTAAAATTGTGCCACGATAACAACCCTAGCAAAAGAAAGACTAATTTTAAGCCTTTTAAGGCCATTTTGTTCCACAAAATTAGTGCTCATAGAAAGAAGGTATAGCATCTTCCTATGCTCCCATTATAATGAAAATGACTACTTTTTGCACCAATAAATCAATCATTACTTAAAAGTTTCAAGACCAAATTAGCACCATTTTTTCTTCCATCCACTTTGTGATTAACTTCACATTTTTGTTGGTGATTTGCCAAAACAAAGTAGTTATATATCAAGCTTAAATAACTCGAAGAAGTAATGTCCGCTCAGGCTTAAGGTCCACCCGATTTTGTTCTTAAAAGATTCATCACGGTGATTGAGAGGGATTGAATCTTTACTTATAAACATTAACCTAATGGATGTGGGATAAAAATCTTAAACTAAAAATTGGGGTAGGAAGAGGGTTTTCAATCAAAAAATAAATAAAGAAAATAATGTGAATGGCTCTAAAAGGAAATGCCCACTAACAAAGTGTACTTTAGCTTACATTAGGGAATTAGTTTACTCAAAAGAGAGGATGAGCATGATTGGTTACTGACAAATTAGGAGGATGAACTTCATGCAACTTAACCTAAGTGGAGAATTGCCTTTTATTTATTTAGTTAAAAGTAATAACACCTCCCTTATTCTCTCTTTTGATGCTTCAGGTTGTGTTTCTTTACCTGTTTATTCCCCTTCTTTTCTTTTCTTAATTTTTTTTTTCACTCTTTTTATCTGAATTACTTGGCTTCAAGATGCTGAAATTTTGTTATTGGAATATACCAAATTAGCCTAGTTGTTTAGCATCAATTAGGGTTTTCCTTTTTCATTTATTTATTTTTTCTATTTTTTATTTTTTCCCCCACCATTTCATTTGTCATCCCTATATAGGAATGCATACTAGAAGGAAGTGATGGGCCATCATAATGTGTCTTTAGTCACAATATATTGTGGCTCTAAAAAAGGGACAAAATGGAATTGATTGATGAGTTTTTTTTATATAAAAAAATACACATTTTACATTAAAATTAATTCAAAAATCGATATAACTGACTAAACGTTTTAATTTAAATATGTCAAAAAAAGGATCAAAATTAAGGACTTTTATGAGCCAATAATACTAGCATATAGGATGTCCTCTATGGTCCTTCTTGGCCCATTAGCACAGTGACCCCACCCCACCCTCCTGTTCTAGTGTTCTGTGCATTAATAAATAATAAGTCACTACATGAGATTCAGCTGGCCCAGAGTCTTAGGAGGCCCAGCAAGTGGTCTCCCATTATATGGATTGTTTGTTGGTCCAGCCCAACCTTCAGACAAGCCCAACATTCAGAATTTGGGTGGAACTGATCTGGGCTGGATGGGCTATCTAAGCCATGTTGAGCACTAATCCGCAGCCAACCAATCTGGTTAGGTTTAATGAGCCCAAACATGATTAACAAATGCCATTTGAGTCATATTTTTTGGTTCTTTTACTCAATACTGCCTACTTCCAGTTCAGTCAGGTGATTGTGAAGCTTGTCTAAAATGAGTTACTTCTGGACCCATTAGAGATTTTTCTTTTTTCCTCCCCAAAACATCAAACTGTGCAACTCACCAACACAATTTGATCATTACACAACAAAGTACTAGCTTAAATTGCTGTCAAGAAAGGTAATAATGAGAAAAATAGTTCAGCATTGAAGACTTGATTGAATGAAGAGTAGTGGAAGACCAAGTCCAGTTGTGTGGGATTTTGGTTATTATCATTGTTGGTTTGTGTCAAGATCCAGAGTAGCATCATCTGCATAAATTTTTCAAAGCTGGAAGACAGGTTGGGGTCCAAAAGAGATTCTTGTGGCCTGTAAAGCAAAAGGAAATTAAAGCAAATACACTTGTATCAAATACACTTGTGGTGCTAAAGTTAAATCATCATTTTCCTCCTTTTGTTTGCATGGCTAAGATTTTCATCCTAATCACTATCAAATATTCAATAAATTACAAATTTAGAAGAATTATTCACATCTTTTAGCACTGGACTCACATAATATTTTAAATTTCTGAACCTATTGGTGCTTAATTTGTCTGCATGAAGGCAGCTTGGCCATGTTTGGCTGGGTCCCAAAAATCCAAGTCGATCCAGGTTAGATAATATTGATGTTTATGAGATATTTGCAACTCCGGATTCGGATTATTTTAAATTTGGATAATTAAATCGGACAATAATTCAATTTAGATTAGGATTCGGACAATTTTTTTTGTTCGAACTCAAATTTCAAACGTAAAACTTATGTCCAAACTTGATTTAATCTATGCCAGACAAATCGGTCATCCGGATTGAACAGAATTTTGTCAACCTTACGGGATGGTATACAAATAAATCATTTTCAATATAATATATTAAAACTAGATTAAAAATCAAATTACTTTTAACAGTTCTTAACAAGTATATATATATATATAGATTTAAGTATTTTTGCTAAAATCATTAACTTCCGTTCAGTACTATGCTTCAGCTTGTGTCCCACACGGCTATACCTTTAAGGAAAGTTCATAAAGCAGGAGCTGTGAGATATTTTTGTTTAATGGGTCAAAAAGAAAAAGCTTCCAAAATGCAGCAAAGGTTGTAAACGTGAGTGAACAATTGCTACATGCTTGGCAATAAAAAAAGAGAAAAGTGAAAGGAACGCAACATTAGATGCTTAACACCACAAGCAGTTCTGAAAATTTTGCAATTCCCAGAAACACACATTTCTGTTCCTGTTCTCCATGGCTTTATATTCTCATCCTTTTCTGGTTCTGCATTTGTTCTTCATATCTTCTGTAGTTTCCCAAGTTTCAGGTATGTACGCTGTTCTAGACCCACTATAATTTACAGAAACTGTGAAGAAGATATGAAGTTACATCCTTTTTTGTAATCTGCTATTGTATGCAGAGTTTATTAGCATAGATTGTGGAGGAACAAGTAATTACACAGACCCAGTTATTGGGTTATCATGGATTTCAGATTTGAATTTCATGAGCCATGGAAAATCAGTAAAATTAGAGAACAACAATGGAAACTTGTTGCAGTATCAATGGAGGAGAGATTTTCCAACGGACAGCAAGAAGTACTGTTACACTCTAAGCACCAAGCAGAGGAGGAGATATATCGTAAGAGCAACATTTCAGTATGGGAGTCTACAAAGTGAAGAAGCATACCCTAAATTTCAGCTCTACTTGGATGCGACTAGGTGGTCTACTGTGACAATTTTTGATGGTTCAAGAGTTTATGTGAAAGAAATGATAATTAGGGCACCTTCAAGTTCTATTGATGTGTGCATATGTTGTGGCATAACTGGCTCTCCTTTCGTATCTACTCTTGAGCTAAGACCCTTGAATCTTTCAATGTATGCCACAGATTTTGAGGATAATTTCTTCCTCGAAGTAGCTGCTAGAGTTAACTTTGGTGCTTCGAGCACTGACGTTGTAAGGTAAATGTATATATGGCTCTCACTGTGTCTATAACCTGACCATGAAATTGCTGCTTTGAGACTGATGCAGACTTGTGTATATGATTCTGTTTCTCAGGTACCCAGATGATCCTTATGACAGAATTTGGGATTCTGATATGGATAGAAGGCAAAATTATCTGGTAGGTGTTGCTCCTGGGACTGTTAAAATCAATACATCAAAGAACATAGATGTAAATACCAGAGAATACCCACCTGTCAAAGTGATGCAAACAGCGGTTGAGGGCACCCAAGGAGTACTAAGCTACAGGTTGAACCTGGAAGATTTCCCTGCCAATGCTCGAGCCTTTGCGTACTTCGCTGAAATTGAAAACCTGGGCGAGAATGAGACGAGGAAATTTAAGCTGCAGCTACCTTCCACTCCTGACTACAGCAATGCAGTGGTGAATATTGCTGAGAATGCCAATGGTACCAATAGACTCTATGAGCCTAGTTACATGAATGTGACACTAAATTTTGTTCTATCATTCTCCTTCATTAAGACTCAAGATTCAACTCGAGGACCAATTCTAAATGCAATTGAGATAGACAAATACCTACAAATTTCCTCAAAGACTGATAGCCGTGATGGTAAGCTATTATCTCAGACACTTCATTTGTCTGTAAAATTTGTTGGAGACTAAGATGTTTCTACTATAGTGAGCTTACAAGTAGCTGTTGATTGATTGATTGATATAGTTACTGTTCTCAATGCCCTTTGCTCCATGAATGCTGAGAGTCTTTCGATGAATGAAGGAGGCGATCCTTGTGTCCCAGCTCACTGGCAATGGATAACTTGTAGCTCAGCTATACCACCAAGAGTCTCAAAAATGTAAGTGCTCTACTAATTTGAATCAGATAGTTTCCAGATTAGGGGATAATAAGTACAACATACTACTATGAACTTATGCAAGACGGGTTTAACTGACCTGCCCAGCAGTGCCCTTTCAGGAAGGAATTTGAAGGGTGAGATTCCCCCTCAGATTAATAACATGGAAGAATTGACAGAGTTGTAAGTCTTTCATGCTACCGAAAATATAAGCAATTTTCTCTATAAATACTATCACAATGCAAAATAATTGCTTCTTTTTCTTAGGTGGCTGGATGGAAACTACCTTACAGGACCACTTCCTGATATGAGTAATCTTATCAATTTGAAAATTGTGTAAGCTCTTCACCTCATGCTTTTCATTTTTTGTTATTTATACTGGAAGTACCTCATCCATTTTACTTTTGTGAGACTTCAAGTAACTGGCTCTTGTATCTGATTGATGCACAATGCAGACATCTAGAGAACAATAGATTGACCGGTTCATTACCGTCATACCTGGGCATTCTGCCTAACTTACAAGAACTGTATGTAGCAACCTGCATTTTGATATTTTCATGATACGTGTGTAGAATGGTTGGTGAGTGAAATATATATGTGGCAGGTACATACAGAACAACTCTTTCAGTGGGGAAATTCCTTCGGCTTTGTTAACCAGAAAACTAGTTTTGAAGTGAGTATCATCACACTTGTGGAGGCTTTATTTCATTTTCCATTAGTCATTAAAATTAAGCAACCAGTAGTTATATGAATATCCATCAAAGTGAGACAAAAGTAGTCGATAGTTAGATGTTGTAGGATGAATCCTTTTCATCTCTTATAGAAGAACAATCTTTATTACATATATTTTTTTATGAAGATTTAATATACACAAGCAAGTGCACTGACAGTCACAAAGCAGGCATGGAAATGATTTACTGATATGAAGTGTCAGTAACATGAGTAAAAGTTTCTGAAGTTAAACCAATTATTGGGAGGAACAACTGTCTCATGGTAACCAAATACTCATTTAGTTATAAAAGGGGCATAAGGGTGGGAGGAATCTAAACTAATTTGGTGTAGATGAATATTGAAGTGATCCATCATTTTGTTTTTTTCAGTTACAGAGATAATCCTGGACTACGTAAAGCATCAGACCGAAAGATGCGCTTTAAGTTGATACTTGGATCTTCAATTGGGATACTTGCAGTTCTTTTGATTCTGTTCATAGGAAGTTTACTACTACTGCGTCGATTAAAGAAATCTCGTCAGAAAACAGAGGATCAAGGTGGATTTTATTACTGTTTCCTAGCTTTTTGTGCATTTCAAAGCTCCTCTTCATTGTCATCGACCTTTTTTGTCCATCAGGTGATTCTTCGAAGACCGGCAGCAAAACTCCAACTGCACATTCTATTGCAAAGAGCTGGCGCTTAATGGACGAAGGCATTGCCAGCTATATTTCACTTCCTCAGCTAGAAGAAGCTACCGAACATTTTTCAAAGAAGGTTGGCAAAGGCAGCTTTGGAACAGTTTATTATGGCAAGATGAAAGATGGGAAAGAAGTAGCAGTCAAGATCATGGCCGATTCATCCAGCCACGGGACTCAGCAATTTGTAACTGAGGTATTTATGTATACAACAAATATATCTTGCAAACTATTTTATCATCTCTGAAGTTCATTAGCCAGTAAGAACATACTTGCAGGTTGCTCTTTTATCAAGAATTCATCATAGAAACTTGGTTCCTTTGATTGGATATTGTGACGAAGAAAATCAACGAATTCTGGTTTATGAATACATGCACAATGGAAGCTTGAGGGATTGCATTCAAGGTATGCTTTTGCACTTAGCCAAAAACCTTTTTTGCTATTATAAGAAATTAATGTCAAAGACTCAAAATTCATGACATGATTTGCTAACAGCTTCAGTCAATCAAAAACCTCTGGACTGGCCAGCTCGTTTACGTATCGCTGAAGATGCAGCTAAAGGTATAAAGTGGAGCATGTTGTTTATGCATCAAGTGAACTTCCATTTCATACTCTATGGACTAATAATATTCATATAATGGTAGGCCTTGAATACTTGCATACTGGTTGTAATCCCAGTATCATCCACCGAGACGTGAAAACCAGCAATATTCTGCTTGACAATAATATGAGAGCAAAAGTCTCAGATTTTGGACTATCAAGACAAGCTGAAGAAGATTTGACTCATATATCAAGTGTAGCACGAGGAACTATCGGTTACCTGGATCCTGAGTAAGAAATACCTAAAAACTTGGCGTATTTGATTAATTTCTCTCTGCCTATGCATAACTAATCTTCAAACATGAATACTCTTTAATAGGTACTATGCAACCCAGCAATTCACAGAAAAGAGTGATGTTTACAGTTTTGGGGTGGTTCTTCTGGAATTGATCTCTGGGAAAAAGCCTGTGTCATTGGAAGATTTTGGTGCTGAATTAAACATCGTTTACTGGGTATGCATAGTCTTGAAATACTCAATGAAGTTTGCAGTTGATTTCCTTGGAAATTATCTTCATATGAAAAATCGGCACAATCTTACAGTCAGTCACATATTTTGTTTGATGAAATTAAACCAACAGCTCATTAAATCCTGGAAGATTAGGACTTAATAGATTTTCAAGTACTAAAGAGATGAATAAGAACAGAAGGCACAGCCTCTAGCCATCCTATCCTAGTTTTTTTTTGACTGATGTATCGTTAATGTACAGGCAAGATCCTTGATTCGCAAAGGGGACGTGCTAAGCATTGTAGATCCATTTCTAGCAGGAAATGTGAAGGTTGAGTCAATCTGGAGAATAGCAGAAGTTGCTATCCAATGTGTTGAGCAGCGATCGGTTTCAAGGCCTAGGATGCAGGAGATAATCCTGGCTATACAAGATGCGATCAAGATCGAAAAGGGTGATGAAGGCAATGTAACTTCTGGTAGTTCTAAGGCTCAGTCTTCCAGGAAAACTTTGCTTACAAGCTTCCTTGAAATAGAGAGTCCCAATGTATCAAATTCTTATGCCCCTTCTGCAAGATAGTACCTTTGTTCCATCCCTCGCATGCTAGAGCATAAAAATAACTTTGTTTTTTGCTTTGCCTTTCTGACTTATCAATCCTTAGCTTGTACATTGTTGGTTATATAAATTATTAAGTGTATTTAAAATAAGTAATTCACTTGCCCATTCCACATAATGCAATGGAATTCAAGTTGTAGACTTTTTTTTAATTATCAATTATTCAAAAAAAATTATGTAATCAACAAACTTTTTTTCACATATTCAACCAATTATTATTGACAAGTTGTGTTGCGGTATTCAATTGCCCTTTTTCCCCTTTCAAAAAGGGTCATACACTTGATTATATTAAGTTACATAATAAAATAGATAATCAGATGACCGCCGATATACCAATCTACGTCAAGTAAATAATGATTAGAAAGAAAAATTAACATTTAGATTATAATTTGTATCGCTAGACTCTACCGATCTATGTCAGGTAAATAATGACTAAACATAAAAAATTAACATTTAGATTATAATTTGTATCATAACAAAAGTCTTGGCTTATCCTTCGACGATAAAGACTGATCTCACTTATATTTGAAAATCTCAACGCTAAAAAATTGATTGTATCATCGGGTCACAAAGAAAATATCGATGATCGAAGATCTGTAATGAATGGAAAGGATCTAGCCCAATCCCGATTCAGTACACTTATGTTGGTACAATCGAACAAAAATCATTTTGATTAAATAATTGAAGAAAACAGATTGTCAATTGTAAAATTATAGAAAGAAACCCTATCCATACTGAAATATAATATCATAAACTTTATGTTGCAATAATTTATTTCATTGACCTATATCTCTGTAATGAGAATCTATACTGTATATAATTCCTAAAGCAAGATTTTGGTTGAACACCACATTGACACGTGGATCACTCTAACATTATCATGTGAAATTTCTATAGCGAGTAATGAATGAATATAGCGTTATTTCATGCATCTAATTCATGGTGGGTTCATGAATCTACCTCTTTATTAGGTACTATATATGATTCTTGAAGCAAGATTTTGGTTGAACACCACATTGACACGTGGATCACTCTAACATCATCATGTGGAATTTGTATAGTGAGTAATGAATTAATGTATGGTTAATTCATGCATCTAATTCATGGTGGGTTCATGAATCTACCTCTTTATTTGGTATAAATTATTGGGGTTTTCTCATCACTTTAATTGCAAAAACAATAGAATATCACATTCAAGCTCTGTATAGAGAGTAACAAAATAGTCTGAGAGATGGTCGTGAATCATGATTCTGAAACATGAAAAATGATACGAGAAAGAGAGTGTGATGAATCTGTGGATGTAAAGCATATAAGATCTTTGACTTTGGCGGTGGAGCACTACTAGGCTCTGGCGACAAATGGTTTGGCTGACTAAAGTTTCTCTCTGACTCTTTTCAATTTTCAATGTTTATTTATGTACTTTTTGGTTGCTTCTGTGTGGTGCATACGGAAAAAATCATTTTTGACATAGTCGAAGGTGTATGTTCCTAAAGTATTCTCATTCATTTTTTGTTTTATATGTATTCTTTATAATTTATATACAAATTATAAAAGTCTTACTCGAGTGATTGAAAGATAACATTTAAAAATTTATTATTATATAAGATTTTATAGCTCGAAGGAAAGGATTCTCTAAAAAAATAAATTTTTAAAGTTCTTTATTAACATCTTCAAATATATATATATATATATATAATCAATTAATTCTGGTGGTGTAGCCCCGGTTTCAATTCTAATTAGGAGGGGAAAAAAAAGAAATTAAATCTAAAGCCACCATATTAAATAGGGATTTGACTTATCCAAAAAAAAATATATATAATAGGGATTTACAATAATTTAAGGCATTTATTTGTACACCAAAAACCCAACTGCCACCATAAACAATTATGTATTCAGTGTACCTAAAATGTTCAATTTGGGTTTTAAACCGTTGGATAACCCAAAGGGTTTGGTGATCGTCATATGAGTCATTTAGCGAACGCTTTATTTTTTTCCAACTAATCATCAAAAACTATTGACCTTAATTATTATTTTTATATGCGATAATACAATTTCTTACCAATTTTTCATTTTGACGGTAAATATAAATCTAAATTTGCGTACAAATTTTTTTCACGTAATAATAAATTAAGTTGGATCAAAACTGACCATGAGAGTATTAGTATCAGTGGTAATTAAATTCAAGATTCCAAATTTATACAATTTAGCCAATGATGGTATTCTTCACGTGGTAAGATGCATGCTAATTTATTAAGATTTAATTCTCTCCTGAGAAATAAACTTAGCTTATATATGAATTTTTCATGAGTTTGTCTGAGGTACGTAAATTTGTGGATTATTATACAGGTTGGATGTATTTCACCTAGAGCGGATTTAAAAAGATAATGACTGAGGGTCCCACCGTATGAAATAAAAAAAGGAATTGAATGAAGTGGGCAATGCTTAAGAAGCAAACAACGAAACGTATTTTACATATCTATCTGACTGACCAAGAAAGATATATAGAGAGAGATACACATACAAGCTCTCAATGCCCAGAAAAAGCTAGAGGGAGCTGGTCTATTCTTCTCTGGGAGTCTATTATTTGACCCTTTTTTGTTCTTGGTGGATAAGGTTTTTAAAGCCTAAAGAGAAAGCAACCCAGTTGGACGTTTAAAGTTCTCTTGCTTTTGTCTTTGCTTGTTTTATTCTTCTGTTATAATCGAAGAGGGATAGGATGGAGATGATGTATTATCAGCTAGCGAATACTTCTTACCAGGACTACTTGAAGGTCTTGGAGGCCGATATACATCATGCTAATTCCCTGTGAGTGTTACTCCGGCATCTTTACTTTTGCTCTTTTGACTCTGTTTTCAGTTGGGTTTGCTTTGTTTGGTGTTTTCCTGGAATGGGTTGTCCTTCAATTTTGTGGGTTCTGGATGTTGATAATCTTTTTCATGATCGCCGTCCTTATGATTAGGCAATTTCGAACTTGGGTATTGATTTCTATGTTGAATTTGAACTTGGGAATTTGTTGAGGCAGTTATGCAAATCGCCCAACTTGAAAAGTTTGTCTTATCCATCCTTGCAAAAATTTTCTCTTCAGCATGTAAGTGCGATTGAAAATGATCTCTAACCGTACCTGTGTATGAACGTGTGCCCTCAAAGGAGGGGTGTTTTTTAAAAATTTATGTCTGCTTAGCTATTAAAGAGTTGAAATGAATATGAAACTTGAACCTGCATTGATGCAGTAACGGAGGCATTTGGAAGTCCAGTCAGTCCATACGCATGTGTGTAGATGCTATTTTGTAGAATTGGAGTGATTGAAATGAACTCTCTCTACACCAGGATATGCACGTGTGCCCTCAAAGGAGGGACTTCTTTATTTTTTAATGTCTGCTTAGCTTTTAAAGACTTGAAATGCATTTGAAACTTGTACCCGAGTTGATGCAGTAGCAAAGGCATTGGGTTGGGTGTCCAGTCGATCCTTGCGCAATTGTGTTGTTATTTTGCAAAATTGGGAGAAAATGGTTTGTTATTTTATATTTTTATTGACTATGTTTGAGGGAATTGTGGAGATTGATGCATCAGTTATTTTTACTGGTTGGCTAAATTGATATATATTTTTCCTGCAGGGCTGCTGCCATTCCAAGGGCAAAGGGTGGTGAGCGTCTTGAGATGAGATTGGTTTATAATCACTTATCTCCGGTCTTTCTATTTTTATTACAATGGATGGAGTGTTCCTGCATTTGTCTACTCTCCAGATACCTAAACCTCTTCCACATTCTTGTGTACAAGGTTGTGGTTCTTGTTTTGGTTATTGATTATTGTGTGTTGAAATTAAGGTTTATCATTTGTTGTGATATGTAATTGGGTGCCCTTGTATTTAATACAGGTTTATAGTGACGGTAGTCCAAAATTATCGACTTGTGGAAGGAAAGCAACAATTGAGGAATTTTATGGTATGCATATGCCGTCCTTCAAACACAGGCAGCTATTATGTTATTTGGCTTATGTCATTTACTCATTTGCTATTAACTTGTACATATTTGTCAAAAACTGTATTGCAGGTATTATATTGCCCTCTCTTCAACTCCTCCATGGAAACTTGGGGAATTCAGATTATTTGGAGGAGGGCCATCCTAGCACCGACAGCTTCAATAAAAAGAGAGTTCAAAGAGATAACAGGATTGCAGATATTGATTGGGAGAGAGAAGAAGAATGTGGGATTTGTTTGGAACCTTGCACCAAAATTGTCTTACCTAATTGCTGTCACGCAATGTGCATCAAATGCTATCGCAATTGGTAACGATGATTTATTTGGTCCCTGTAAAATTCATGATCTTCTCCACCACCACAAATGCTTGTTATTATCATCATTTTTTTGTTTATGCTCATAAAGTTTCATTTCAAAATCAGGAACATAAAGTCGGAGTCGTGCCCTTTTTGTCGTGGCAGCTTAAGGAGAGTTAATTCAGAAGATTTATGGGTTCTTACTTGCAATGGTGATGTGGTTGATACGAAAACAATCTCCAAGGAGGATTTGTTGCGATTCTATCTCTATATCAACAATCTGCCAAAAGATTACCCAGATGTGCTTTTCTTAGTGTATTATGAATACTTGATATGATTTAATGAATCAAAAGTGAACTGTGTGTGTGTACAGTTAGAACTTAGAACATTACGGCCTTCAAATGTAAAATAGAGACTGGTTTGCAGAATTATCTCTTATATGAAATGATACTTGCACGAAGTGCAAAAAATTCACTGTATTGATAATGAAAAGTGTTCATCTCTGACTTGCCTCCATGTTTTGATTCATGAACATGTTGAGAATGCATGCGAAACTACATCTGAAGTGTGTTGATATATTTGCAAAATCCCTTCATACTTTTCTGTTGAACTTTTAAAGCAATACCGATGAGATAAATCAGAGCCTTGAAGCAACTCTTTATTAAGTGTTTTGATAAGTCTTCTTATTTAAGCTTCATTTTTGTTTGTGATTGGATTATATGATATGAGTGAGATAATACAGTAAATTTGCTGGTAAATTGTTGAATTACAACTGTTGACAAGCTTGAGTGCAGATTCAGACTTACATTGGTGTCAGTTTCACTCAAACAAGCCACCCACATCAGTTGTTGCGGATAAGAATCCAGCAACAACATAGTCATTGTTCTGCACTCCCAAAGAAGAAAAATGAAAATCAGATGGGAAACATATGCTGGTAATACTATTATTGTCCTTTCATAAGATATTGCAATGGAGTAACACAATCTGGTGTCACTTCTCTGTACTTTATTATTGACGGGTATACAAGATTGAAACTTTGTTTGCATTGCCTTACTTTTGCTGCAAATAATTCAATCTACACCTACAGTGACTCATCCTTTATCGAGTCATGTAAAGGAAAGTGTAAACTCTATCTAAGAAACTTATTTTTCAAAAAACTCTCTGAATGCATCCATTCGGGGCTGTATATGGAAGAACTATGTAATATGTGCAACCTATGTCAGCAAGCCTTTCTTGTACTTTATCAGCTTAAGAAACGATGGTTGACAGAAACCTGGTTTGTGAAAGAAGATATAAGAACGAACTTTATGCATGGCCTCTGTAAGATGCACACTATCCCAGTTAATGAAGTGATTTGGTTGCTTGCAGTTAGATGTGCCAGCGGATCCACAAAGAGGATGCAAGTCGAAGTTGAGTAGTCCACCGCCAGCTCCACAGCGGGCCTTGAAGTGCGCTTCAAAACTGTACTGCTTGTGGTTTGACAGGACATTCTCGTAGGCATTCATGTAATCAAAATATGAAATGACACAATGAGGGAATAGATTCCTCAGTATTTCCAACTTTCTCTGGAGGAGCAAGTATCAATCCATTGGCAAGGGGTGCACATCCAATACCATCGCAGTCATGGAATTGAGAAAGAGCCAACTGCAACGGGCTGCACCAAGCTGGTGGCAGCCCCTGAACGACATGGTACTTGGCTCCGCTTTCTATCAATGTCTGTCACACAAAAAAAAAAAAAGGAGCTATTATAAATTAGTAATCTTCGGCTTGGGTAGTACTTGAGAGTTGAGATACAACACTATAAAACGAAGAGGTTGTTTTTCTGTTTGTTGCAGTACCTTTAGAAGGTTGAACACATGACCAATGTTCATTTCTGTAAGCCATGGAATGGAAATGGCGGCGCCTAACGTGCGAGAATAGTCATTGCCACTCATCTCACCAACCCAGAAGAGTGTGTTGTTCATCACTTCATTGAACCTTTGCAGTCGACAATACTTAATCCCTTACATTACCTCATTGAGGTGCTTAGTAAACCAATCAAGCTAAGTCTTGAAAGTCTCAGGGATTGCCTTCCACATGAGCGAGTGAGCAATCTTGTGAGCAACGAAGAAATCATGGGAAAGACCAGTTGATCCAGCAATTGCAAAGTTGACTCCCTTAGAGAAGTTAGCAGATGTGTCTTTGTATGCTGGAGGGGTGTGTAAGCCAAGAGAGTCGCAGAGGAAATCAATGACTAATTTGCCATTGCAGAGCCGTGAACTGGACAATTTGTTCTTCCCATCAGTATCAGCAAGTGATGCAAACTTTGTAATCAAATCCGTTACAAAGGACTCGAGACCCCCCCAGCAATAGCATTTCCAGTATCAGTATATGAGTCTACAAATGCATACAGCTTCTTGAAAGTTCCCTGGTAATTGATAGAATCATCAGAGGGCTCGTCTGATGGCGAAGCTTGTGGATTTGTAGAAGGCTGTGATGTTGAAGGTTGGGGAATATTTGGAAAGGTTGTGGATTTAGAGTAGTTTGTACCATTGAAGGATGTGGATTTATAGAAGGTTGTATTATGGAAGGTTGTGAATTTGTAGAAGGTTGTGCTTGTGGAGGTGTAGGTTGTGGCATAGGAGGAGGCGGCAACTTCCAGTGAGTAGAAGAGAGTGATGAAGACAGGAAGAGGTCCAACAGTGCCACCTGAAGCATATTCTTGAAGTAGTTAGAATTAATATTTTCTATGGATTTCAAAAGAGAAGGATTCTTGATTTGTTTTTTGTTGAGAATTCATTCAGCATTTATTCTTGTGTTTTGGGTCTATTTTGAGATGATGTTCATGGATGAACCTCCATGGTTGTAGGAGGGCAGAGGTGGTCATTTGTCTCTGCCACTTTACTTGGATAGGACTGATTGTACAGAACCTGAGGATTTGAGGTCAATGTTGTAAGAAGCTTTTAATCTCCTTTGAACAATTTATGGGTATTTTTGGACTCTACTCCTTCATTATAGGATGCAAGGCTTCTTTCATACCAAATTAATTTTGAATAATGTAAAAGCTACAATATCTAGGTGATAAAGGTTGTACTTACTTCACTTGTATTTAGCTGTAAAAATCTACCAAATACTCTCCTAGTTATTTTTTTTAGTTTTTGTGTGTGTGTGTTATTGTGTATTTTACCAATTTGGTGATTATAATTTTATAATATAGTTGATTTTTTTTAAAATATTTATAAAAACTGAATTCCAAATTATTAACTGAAATCTTAAATCCTATGCTGAACTTATGGTGTCACTGGGATTTATTTTGGTGATGAAAGAAGAGTCTTTAGAGAAATACAAAGACGACAAAAAAAAACCATAAATACACATAGAGATTTCAATAATAGTAGACAATTCCAATTACTTGCGGACTTCCATTGAACCCTAAATAGTAAATTTTCACTCTTAAATTATGAGAATTAGGGAGTAGTCCAGTGGCAGACACCGTGCCTAGATACAATGATATCTGGATTCGATTCTCATAGTGAGTCTAGTGGCCAAAATCAACTTTGGCCCACTTTTTATTAAATGTCAATATTTGACCAAGTCAACTGTCATGTCATCTTGGAATCTAATCGAATCAAGTACAGGTCGACATAGACTTGGAGTTCGACATCAAGTTGTATATCTACTAACTCTGCCTAGTATCACAAGTATCAGAGATCTCCAATTTAGAGTCGTCTTCTTGAACCCAACCCAACTCAAACCTCTAGCACAGATCCAAGAGCTTGCCTTATATGACCTCTGACCGAGGTCCTAGACCTTGCCAGGTATGACCTCCCGGTCGCCAAACTTTTGGGAGCTGCTTCAATTATTTGCTATTGACAAATATCTCAACTGTCAAAGGTCTTTAGCTCAAATAGGTGACGTATTAATTGACCTTTAATTTACATTAAATGATTTCATACTTCTCCTGTAGTCATATTAGGACTTCAACTCATTACTTTTTACCTATCACTTTCATTGATAGTCCTATAAAGCTGACACATTTAAATTTGCTTTATGCTTTTTGACATGTTATTGTCCTTTCACGTACCAAGAAACTTACTATATTTAATAATTGAATCTTATATCTTGATGACCTCCAACACTATAAATACCCCATTCATTCTCTAAGAGAAGGGGGGATTTTTACTCATATAGGAGCCAAAACCATAACATTTTCTCTCTACCATTTTGAACCACCAGAAACCATTCACCGAAGGTCTTTTCTAAGCATCTCTCTACCTGAAAACACCATCCTTTCTTCTCTTTCTAGTCGATCTTCACCACGAGCCCAAGTCTTTGCTCTCGAATTGTACTAAACTTGACTGCGGAGCCCCAACGCCCGACACCCCATAGTCGATCCTTGGTGGCTAATGATAGTTTTTTAAGTTGTTTTACAAGTGGAGTTCAGATCAACATTCTTAGGTTATCAGTGATCCATCAAAAGCTTGAGTTTTGTCTAGCTTAGTAATTTTAGATTTGGGTATCCACAATGAGTGAGTGGTGTGTGATTTTATTAATAAAAAACTCTTAAATTCTAATAACATAAAAAATTAAAAAATACGATTAAAAGGGATTTTGCAATTTTGGAGTAATTACAACCCCATTTTTACCAATATCTGGATCTGGAACTTTACTTGAAGTGATTAAGTTGGTTCAATTAGGTTAACTATTTTTTATCTAATTAAATAAACTTAAAAGAATATAAAAATGAATTTTGTTTCAAAAAGTTGCCAAGTTGGGCCCCATTTTTGTAATCAAATGGGCCTTGCCGCCGTGACGTCCAAACTGGACTGTCAGCGTTTGGGAGACCCCGATGGACCACGCGGCAAAATGGTACTTTACTTAAGTAGATCCGAACGACGCCGTTTCTTTCATTTTGAAAACGCGCAATAACGGAGCCGTTTTCTACCGTTGCGCTGACGGTTGACGACAGTAGCTAAGGACCACCTCGAGAGCTTCTTATTGGACAAACACATTCCTCCAACCAATGAAAACATAATAATGACCTAAATATAGCAATACTTAGAAAACAGTAATAAAAATAGTAGAAAATCGTTCGCAGATCCACTTCCCAGATCGAACCGGAGTGCTTCGATAAACCCGATTACCATTTATGGGGAATACGAGCGTTTAGTAATCTATTGATTTTAATTTTGTCCCCATTTTTTCATTCTAATTTGATTTCTAGGGTTTTGATTGCTTGTTTGCGGATCTGATTGTTGCTTCAAGAAGAAGAAGAAGAAGAGATTCGGTGATGAGCGATGGAAAATAATCATAAACACGAATCAGAAGATGGAATTCAGGAAAATGGAAATGGTGAAGATCAGGATGTGACACCAGAAGATCAAGACACGTCACTTTATCAGGTACTCAAACGTTAACAGCATTCAATTCGATAGTAGTCAGTGTTTGTAGCTAATCGAGTTCTAATTGATTAGAGTGGTAAATGCGATCGGTTCTCTTTGTTTTTGATGCAAAGAGTGATTTGCAGGAACCGGACTCTGTTGCTATGAATGCCGTTGATAATAAGGAGGACATGTTTGTTGATGCACCGGAGGAGTTAAATCTTGACGGGAGGGAAGCATCAGCAAATACTGATACCGAAGAGGAGAAACAACTTGAGAGTCGTAGCCACATCGACGGAATGGAAAATGGCTCGCCAAGTAGTCGCTCAGTTAATGAGCTAAAGCGGTTGGAGGCTGTAGTGGGGAAAACAGTTGGAGAGAAAGAAAGCATCCAGAGAGAATATAAGGTATATCTAATGATGCTTTTTTATTGAAAGAGTCTTTTGGGAAAGAAAAAAAAAATCCTTGGTCATTAATATATTTATTTGGTGTTTGAGTTTAGGAAGAAAGAGAGATTTTATTAATGGAAGTCAGAAATCTTCGAAGCCAGCTGAGGGCATTATCTGCTCAACTTTCATTGTCGGGTGAGAATGGCGGTCATGTGGTGGAAGAGGAGATTGGAAACAGCAACGCCCCATTGCACGAGGTAGTAAATGAATGTTCACAGCTGATAAAATTTGCTTCAGAAGAGCGAATACAGACAGAAAACACTCTAAGAGAACTCCATGACGTACTCTACATGAAGGATCAACAGATTCAAGATCTAAATGCCAAAGTCCAGCTGGGTGAGAATGCTGAGGTGGTTGTGGATAGAATGTTGGCTTCACTTGGCATGGTAGTTTATCAAGAAGAGCTGTTAGATAGTTCTTTTAGTGGAAAGCTCTTTCATGTTGAGAGAAGCACATACGTGTTGATGGAGAAGTATAACCAAATGTTTTATGAAATTGATCAACTTAGGCAATGTTTGTCTGAGCCAGGGTCCTTGTTGAGAGTTGAAGAGGAGTTTGTATCAGTATTTGCTGCTGCCCGTGGCGAATTAGTTGGGCTAAAGAGGAAGGAAGCAGAGTTGGTGGGCAGAATAAACCATCTAGAGGATGAAAATGGGCAGCTGATTGAGCATATCACAAAGGAAAGGATTCTGGCAGAGGAAGCAAATGCAGAACTTGTAAAGACTCGAGTTGAACTTGAGCAGGAAAAGAATAGGTGTGCTAATATCAAAGATAAACTTAGCTTGGCTGTGACAAAAGGAAAGGCTTTGGTTCAGCAGAGAGACTTGTTGAAGCAGTCATTAGCAGAGAAAACTAGCGAGCTTGAAAAATGTAGGTTCGAATTACAGGAAAAGTCAAGCGGACTAGAGGCTGCTGAACTGTGTAAAGAGGAGTTGTTAAAATACAAAGTTCTGGTGACATCACTTCAGGAAACGCTTTCAGAAAAGCATGAAATTCTTAAAAAGTTGGAAGAAATTCTTTCTCCCATTAGCATACCTGAGGAACTTCAGTCATTGGATATAATTGAGAGGTTTAATTGGCTAATGGACGAGAGAAGTACACTGCTAGGTACTTCCATGGAATTCTGGAAACTGAAGGAGGGCATGACTTTGATTGATTTGCCGGAAACTGTTTCATCTTTCGACTTGCAGTCTCAAGTGAGTTGGCTTCAGCAGTCCTTTGAACAAGCCAACAGTGAAGCCAATATGTTGCTCCATAAAATTGGCATGACAAAGGAATCTGCACATAAGGAGATTGACCGTTTAAGTGCTTCGCTTTCAGCTGAATTACAAGAAAAGGATTATATTAAAACAGAGTTGGACGACCTGGCATGCAAACATGAAGAGATTGTCAATAGGGCACATCAGATGTCATTGGAGAAGGATCAGATGATGAGGCTGTTACTAGAAGGTTCTGGAACAACAGTGGATGAACAAGAACAGATCTATCAGAGTCCTGATGGTCTTGCTATGTTTGTTGATAGATGCTTTATGAATGTAAAAAAACAAAATAGTGCTTGTTCTAATACTTCTCATGCTGACACTGAATTGTTTGAAAGAATTCAAGGTCTTCTCTATGTAAAGTACCAGGAGTTGATGCTGTGTGAGGAACTTCTAGAAGAAGAGGTGGTGGCAACATCAGAAATGAATAACCTGTCAAATGAGTTAAGAAGGGCATCTCAAGAACTTACAGTTCTGAAGGAGGAAAAAGTGTCACTGCAGAAAGATCTGGAACGGTTGGAGGAGAAATCTTCGTTACTGAGGGAGAAGCTGTCTATGGCAGTCAAGAAAGGCAAGGGACTTCTACAAGATAGGGAAAACTTGAAAAATCTTCGGGATGAGAAAAACTCAGAAATTGAGAAGCTGAAAGTCGAGTTACAGCGAAAAGAATCCACAGTTGAAGAGTGCAGTGATTGCATAAATAGACTGTCCACTGATTTAGCTGATTTAAAAAATCTAATGGATGAGAAAAACACAGAAACTGAGGAGCTGAAGGTTGAGTTGCAGCAAAAAGAATCTACAGTTGCAGAGTGCAGTGATTGTATAAACAGACTGTCCACTGATTTAACTGATTTAAAAAACCTAGTGGATGAGAAAAACTCAGAAACTGAGAGACTGAAGGTTGAGTTACAGCAAAAAGAATCTACAGTTGCAGAGTGCACTGATTGTATAAATAAACTGTCCTCTGAGTTGGCTGATTTGGTGGAAATGAAAGATCAGCGGGATCAACTCGAGAAGTTCTTGTTGGAGAGCAATAATATGTTGCAGAAGATAATTCAATCTGTTGACGGTATTGCTATTCCTGTGGATTCAGTATTCAACGAGCCTGTACAGAAGTTGAATTGGCTTGCTGAGTATGTTAATGAATCTCAGCAAGCTAAGACAGATGCTGAGCTTGAGTTTGGGAAACTGAAGGAGGAAGCTAATACTCTGGTTGGCAAATTTGCAGAAGCCCAGGGAACTATTAGATCACTGGAAGATGCTTTGACAATTGCAGAGAATAATGTCTCCCAACTTGTGGAAGAAAAAAGAGATTTAGAAGTTGTTAATGAAAAAATGGAACAAGAATTGCAGAAACTAAAGGAAGAAGCAGATACCCTTGCTAGCAAGTTAGCAGAAGCCTTTGCATCTATCAAATCACTGGAACATGAATTGGCAGTTAGTGAGAATAACGTTTCCCAACTTGCTGTAGAGAAGAGGGAAATGGAAGAAGTTAATAGAAACATCCAACTAGAGTTACAGAAAGTCAATGAGGAAGCGAAGACTCATCTGGAACAGGAGTTTGGGAAGGTAAAGGAGGGAACTAATATTCTTACCAGCAAGTTAGCAGAAGCCCAGGGAACTATTAAATCGCTGGAAGATGCATTATCGGTTGCTGAGAAAAATGTCATTGAGGCATGTGTGGCTAGAAAATCGCTCGAAGATGCATTGTCTCTTGCAGAATATAATATATCTACACTCATAAAGGAGAAAGAAGAAGCTCTTGTCAGCAAAGCTGCTACAGAGACTGAGCTAGAGGAAGTTGCTATTCAGACCAAGAAACTGACAGAAGCATATATAACTATTAAATCTCTTGAAGATACTCTAGTTAAGGTGGAGACTGATGTTGCATTACTGACCCAACAAAATAAGGATGCAGAAGTTGGCAGAATCAATTTAGAAAAAGAGCAAAAGAAGCTGCAAGACAAAACAGAATCCCAGGCTTCTGAGTTAGCTGATGCCTTTTCAACCATAAAATCACTAGAAGATGCATTGTCGAATGCAGAAAATGATGTGTCTGGGCTTGAAGTTAAGAGAATGGCTGAACAGGAGATCTCAACACTTAACTCTAAATTGAATGCATGCATGGAAGAGTTAGCTGAAAGTAAAGGCAGCTTAGAAAGCAAGTCATTGGAGCTTATTACTGCCCTTGACAATTTTCAAGTGCTTATGAAAGACGAGAGTCTTCTGTCCATGGGGAAACGTTGTTTTGAGAAGAGATTTGAGAACCTGAAAGATATGCACCTCATCTTTAAGGACATAAGGGACCAATTTGTTAACAGAAGTTTAGAGGTGCTGCAAAGTCACCCTGTCATGCAGGTAACATCAAAATTTCTTCAGATCTGTGGTTAACCTACCTTTTCTTTGAATTCATTGCTTATTTATCTGTTTGGTTGGCCAATTATGATAACCCGCATCTGTCCCTGTCTGTCTTACATGTTTAATATTTTTATACGTGAGTAATTACTTTAGCTAATTTTCAGATGGCCTTCCTCTGATAAATTCTTTAAATATGTTCCAGCAAGATATTCATTTGGCAAAACCTTTGTGGCGTGATCTTGAAGATACCGTAAACCTCAGAATGGAAGATGGTGGGGCCAATGCTGCAGATGGCGATAATATCTCTATGTGTTTTAGAGAGACGGTGGAAGGGTTCCAGCTGAGAAACAAACTCCTTGAAGACAATTTTGAGAGTTGCTCTACTTTCGTAGATGAATTAATTTCAGCTTTGCTAAGCAAATTAAAGGAAACAAGGGATGCAATAAAAATTATGTCCGACTACATGGAGTCCTTGAATCAGAAGGTAAAGAACATGGAAATCTACAGGCAGGAAAGTGAGAAAACTTTAGCTACATTAGAAAATGATGCTACTTTTTTGTTAGCTGCTTGTACTGATGCCATTAGACACCTGGATTTTGAAGTTAAGAACAATCTAATGGAGCTGAAATCTATTCCCGAGCTTGAAAAGTTGAATTATAATTCCTTAGTAGAAGAAAGAGAACGTGGTAGAGATGACAATGCTGATCACCACCAGAGGCTTGACAACGGCAAACATGTCGAAACAGCAGAAAAGTTGCTATCTGTTACAAGAAGAGTTCACACTCTTACTAGAACGTTTGAGAGCACAAGTAATGTTGCAGCAATTGCAATTGAAGAGTTACAGAAGGAATTGGAAGAAAATAGAGTTGTTTATGAAAAAGTCATAGGAGAAAATGATGAAATGAAGAATAGGGTTTCGGAGTTGGAGAATGATGTAGAAGCATTACGAAATACATGCAGGGAACTG
Source organism: Euonymus europaeus (assembly GCA_963580455.1). Classification (NCBI taxonomy): domain Eukaryota; kingdom Viridiplantae; phylum Streptophyta; class Magnoliopsida; order Celastrales; family Celastraceae; genus Euonymus; species Euonymus europaeus. The sequence goes on from OY756964.1 coordinate 5,928,929, forward strand.
AAGTTTAAAGTAGATGATTACGAAGCCATAAAGGTCCAGTTGAAGGAGAAAGAAGCTGAACTTTCATCATTGCACAACAGTATGCAAATGAAGGAAAAAGGTGGAATTTTTTTGTTTCAATCTTGTTGAATATGTCTAGTGCGGTAGTTGATCTTCATTATAATGTTCTTTTAATTTTTGTTTATATTTTCTACAGCGATCAAAGAAAATATCCTGTCAGCATCACAGGCGGATAGTATTTTTGACAAGATAAGTGCCATCAAAGTTCCTTTTCCAGAGCTAGAAATAGAAAATCCGGAGCACCATAGTTCAGATCCTGTCAAGAAGCTGTTTTACATAGTGGACAGTTTAACTGAGTTACATCATAAAATAAATGTGTTATCCCATGACAAAGAAGAGCTGCAGTTGACTTTGACCGGACAGACACTTGAAATTGAGCATCTTAAGGAGGAAATTAACTCACGAATCAGCGATGAGCAAGAGGCAGAACAGATGAAAAACGAAATATCCGAACTTGCATTTGATATGCAGGAATTCGTTAATATTCTGGGGTTAAATGAGATTTTGGTGGATCCAAAATCTGTTGGTATCAAGGGAATTCTGCCAGTGTTGGAAAAACGTGCTATGGTCCTTCTGTCAGAAACTGAAAATTCAAAATCTGAAGCCCAGGAGCTTGGTAGGAAGTTGGTTGAGAGTGAAAAGGTTGTAGATGAATTAGCTATGAAGATTAAATTATTAGAAGATTCACTACAGAGTAGAGCTACTCAGTCAGAGATTGTTCAGGAAAGGAGCATTTTTGAGCCACCTCCCCCTACTGGGGCAGAGATATCTGAAGTTGATGATTTGGTATGCATGTTTGTTTATGTTTTCCATCGTTAATGTATTTCTTGATGAACTGAAGTTTTTTCCGCGCTCTTTGGTTCTTATCTAATGGGGTTCAAGTTGAAAAAATGTTATACATAACATGTAGACTCAAGATGATTAAAAAAACTAATAAAGTGGATGCCTTGAAGAAATAGGATTCAAAATGCTTGTTTAAAGGATAGTGTTACTTGAAAAGCTAATTCATGATTTTCAAGTGATATTCTCTTATTACCTTTAACCTTGTGATTTTTTGAGATTTTACTATATCTAATTCATACCTTCAATGTCATTGTTTCGACCTTTTCCTATGTTGTAATTGTTCATTCGCACTAGTTTTTTTGCTGATACTTTATAGAATTATGGTGAGATTTTTATTTGGCTTTTGGTCATATGGATTCTTGTTACCCGACTTGATGTCAAATTATCATTTATGGCAAATAGGAATTTAATATGGGCATTTGAACCTTTCCAGTTGTCATACTATATGTGGTTAACTGGTTGAGAAAAAAAAAATCCTTGGAACTCGTGAAGTGGATGTTTGGTCTAGTGCACAAGGACTCGAGAGCACCTTTCTAATAAACAGAAGGTTGATGTACCCAAGAATAGTGAGGATGTTTGACATAACCACAATCGTGCAGCAAAACTTTTGGTGTTTGAAGGAAATCCTCATCTAAGTTTTGGTTGCAATGATTTATAATGACTGTGGACCATATCTTATTGCAAGGCACCCAGGCCATGCAATGCAGGCAGTTCTCAAGGGAGAGAGAATAACATGATTCAAAATGAGTTTACCATCTTCTCCATATATTGCTGAATTCTTTGTGTGCCCCTATGTCTGATATCTGTCTGTAGAAAAGCTTGATGATGTTGAAGCTGCATATTTATCTCATTTATATTGATTTTTTATATTGTTTGTATATACTTTGTCCATTTAGAATTCACAGCCTCTTTTTTCATCCTTGGTTTCTTTTGAAAACATGATTGTTTGGTTAAAATATTGTACCAAGTACCAAGTGTTCTAAGCAAGTAGTTCGTGTCTTTGTGAAGCTAAAAGCTGTGTTTGTCTCTGTGTTGTGTCTGTGATCTCATATGCTTTGCTGTTCCAGAATCTTCTGTAGAAGAGCTTATGATGTTTTGTCAACATTTGAGAATATTCACGATTATAAAACCAATTTTCTTCTCGTCATGCAGGCAACAGGTCAAAAGAATGCAATATCTTCCGTCCCTTCAGCTGCTCATGTGCGTACAATGCGAAAGGGATCGACTGACCACCTTGCACTGAATGTTGATCTGGAATCTGGTAGTCTGATCAATAATGAAGAAACTGATGAAGACAAAGGTTTGTGTTCAGAGTTTGTTAGCACACTATTAGATGGTAAGGTTTGAACGAACCTTCAAAAACTTTTCATCTTTTTTGTCAGGTCATGTATTCAAGTCTCTCAACACGTCAGGTCTTGTCCCGAAACAAGGAAAAGTTCTCGCAGATCGAATTGATGGGATATGGTAATGTGCAAAAATTATCTAATCCATGCTTTTGTTTTTCAAGTAGGATAATACTGTGCGGCATTCAAACTCCTTGTAGTTCTAAAATCCCATCTACAACAGGTGGCAAGATGCGATTGTTACATCATAGGTTAATAATTGATGTTCATTAGGTTAAAACCTTGGAGGGTTAGAATGTCAAAAAAGAATTAGGAGGATTTCCATTTTTCTTATTTGCAAAATTTATGCAATATAAAACTGAAATATTTTCTTCTTATTTGATGTAATGTGGTAGAGTTACTTGGTGCAACTTAGAAGTCACAGACTCGCTCAATTCTTAAAAACAATCTTTCTGCATATTATGATGGGTGAGGTCTGTTTAGTCTTGTGTATGAAAATTGTTTAACTTTTACCATTTTTATTTTGTACAGGGTATCCGGTGGTCGAGTCTTAATGAGTCGCCCTAGAGCAAGGCTAGGCGTTATTGCATATTGTCTTCTCTTGCATTTGTGGGTATTGGGAACCATCTTGTGATAGAAGTTGTTGATCATCTTCTGCACGGACCACTGCTAAACCATTTCACGTTGGTGTCTGCAAGTTGTACAGTAATTATATTTGTCTTTCATTTATTTTACACCCTCCAACATGTTTATGTCCAACCCATTTTGATTATCTGCGCAACAGCATTTTAGAGTTGCCAGGGAAGCTAAAGCATCGAGACTCCATGGAATTCACATGTATTTGATTTGTAATTAGAGATTCGAATAATAATCGACAATTTTACTAGAAGAAATTAGCTTATTGTGGCATCTCTTTTCCTCTCTAATTTCACCTTGCACAAAAACAGATTGGGATTGCCTTTCAACCTTTGGTAGAATGATATTTGGAGAATAGATGAAACATTATTTTCATGAAAGCGAAACGCGAATTTTAATAGGATGCATAATATGTAATTCACATGGAAAATTACTTAGGTAATACTTTATGATCCATCGTAAGTTTGATTTTCGCTAGTAATAATATTTTTATGACTACGTATTAAATTGTGTTCTACACAATGGTTTAAGCAGGGTCTCATATTGAATGCGAAAATTGTTCAGTAGAGCGTAAATTTTAATAGTGTATAAACTGTCAATTTATTATGATGGGTATGCAAATTAGTTTGATAACGAAGTAAAAGTTATTGAATATGAGTCTTGTTGGAAAGAGTTTTATGCGTTGAGTTCGAATATATAATTTTTTTTAAAAAAATCTAACATATATTTTGAGAGATAAAATGACAAATGTGTGAGAGAACAACGAGAACAAAAGAAATTAAGAATTTTTTTTTGATTTGAAACTTAGGTGATTGATAACCAATCAAATTGAGCGTACGTGATTATAATCCACATGGGTTATAGGTACAATATATAATTTAATTGATATTTGCAAATATTTATTAGGGTCTTTAAAAAAGTTCAGAATAACGAAAATTCTGATCTCTGAACGGCAATCCACCACGTGGCTGAACTCAGAATTGTTTAATATATGAAATAGAAAAATTGAACTTCAAGAATTAAAATAACGGAGAAGAAAAATAGATAATCTCTAACGTCTTCCATGCTTTGCACTTCCTCCATGGGCATCTCCAAGCATAGTTGAAGACGCTACTACCCATTATGGGTTTGCTCACCCTACAGAGCACCTCTGCAAGCCATCTTCTTTGGGCGAATCATACTCTTCGGGGTCAGTATCTGTTTTTCTACCAAAATTTCAACTTTTATTGATTTGGGTCTTTGATGAAGACAATAATTTTTCAATGTTTTAAATCAGGTGGGAAATTTGTTGGTTCTCTCTATGATGTGCAGAAGCAGAACCTCTTCCTTGACAGTGAATCTGTAGTAAGGGCTTCTGCTAGAAGAAGAAAGGGCCTTTCTGTGAAGAAGCTGAGCAATGATGAACAATCGCATGAAAGAGCAGCACTGCGAATTCGTGAGAGTTCATCTGACCAAAGGAAAGTACTTGTGGATGGGTCTTCTGTAGAAGATGATTATCTACGAGTTCATGAAGTTAGTGCAAAGGATTCGTTTGATGTTCCTTCACGAAAAACTGTGCTTCAGGCATGCATTTTCACTTCTGCGTTGATAGGGCTTCTGGGTATTACAATTCGTCAGGTATGCTTCAGCTATCTTACTTAGTTTCATTCGATTTTGGTATCGCGTCTCAGTATTAGAAACTGATCTGCAAAATATTTCAGTTTCTGTACAAAATTACCCATGTTCGGTTGTGGTTGCTTTTGAGTTGGTAGTTATCTAGCTATTACATGTTATTAATGCAGGTATCTCATGTTGCATCAGTGGAAGGACTGCCAATCCATGACTGCTCTACGGAAATACAATGTATAACTCATTAATGCCTGACTTTCCCATTTTTTTAGTTTTTTTTGGTTTATTATGCTCCATGAGATGTTTAAAGCTGCATATATCTCATGAAATGGAACAGTAAGGACAGTATGTGCCACACAGTGCTTTGCATCAGGGTTGGGTTGGAAGGACCGACACTCTACTGCTACTTGGAGACTAGAAAAGGACTAAGAAGTGCTTTGCCCCAAGTTTAGTAGTTGGAACATTGCTAGTGCTTTGCTATGATATTCACTTGGATGAATACTGAATAAGCTATTTTTCATCTTGTCCATTAGAACTTTACTTAACCGTAATTGCCTTGCTGTTTGTCGAGTAGTAATAATTAATCTTAAGAGTTAAGATCTACCTTTCCATCAGCTTATGCTTTGGGAGCCCTGGGGAAGTGCTAAGTCATGTGTTCAAAATTCTGCACGCGTCAACTTAAATATAAATGTTTCACATATTGGGCCTCCCAGATTAAGTAGCAAGTCTGGTCTGGCCCTGCGCCGAGGGGAGTCGTTGATACAATAATAAACTTTTGAAGATTCTCTTGCGATATAAGCTTACAGGGTGTTTCATTTATGCTTGATGGTGACATTAAATAAATACAACTAACACTAGTTCAGGATACATAATGAGGTTGCATTTCCCCCAATTTATTCCTTGTGCCATGCAAACAAGTTTTCTCTTCTAATTCATTAGGGTTTGAAGTCGACATTGATATTTAATGAGTTAATAGTTTTGATGCAGAATCATTTGAACCTCCCCCTGCCCTTGATGGCCTTTTCCTCCTTTTCAATGTTGTGATATTATATTGCCTTAAAAAAACTGTCACCGTTTTCCTCTTATTTACAGTTGGTTTTGAGATATGGCATCTTGAGTTAATTACAGGATTAGTTGTACTAGTTTCATCATCCCGGTACCTACTATTAAGAATATGGCCGGATTTTGCTGAATCTACTGAGGCAGCCAATCAACAGGTACCTCTATTTGTTGTCCTGCTTGTGTCTGTAGAAGACCTAGTAAAGCTTGTAATGTGTGTTCTTATCACCTCATCTCTACTAATAATCAAATAACAGAACCATTTGATGAATGGCTGTTGAAATTGTGTACAAAGTTTTCAGACTCATTTTGTAATTCAATTTAGGAGATGAGATTTACTAATTTAGACCCGTTCCTCATCAGCTGCATGTGGTACAAGCCTCTGCCTTCAATTTTTTTTGAGCCATCATTGTTACATGCAGGTCCTTACATCGCTTCAACCTCTAGATTACATTGTTGTTGCATTTTTGCCTGGGGTTAGTGAGGTGAGCAAGGAAAATGATTATGTTTTCACTTTTCAGTTTAAGTCCATCCCAAATAGAGCAGTAATCAATCATCTATCTTTTCCTTTTGGTTTATTTATTGAAGTAACATCTCAATATAGTAAACATTAGTGCATTGGCTGCTCAGGAACTCCTTTTTCGCGGTGCACTGCTACCAGTTTTCGGTATTAATACTGTGAGCATCTTGCTTGTTGCTGCCATTTTCGGTGCTCTTCACTTGGGCAGTGGTCGAAAGTATTCTTTTGCAATCTGGTATTCACCATCTTGAATTTATTTACTTACGGCATTTTCCATTTTACATTAATGATATCACTTGCATCTTATTGCATATCATTTTGTCCCTTTGCTGTGCATAAGATATTCAATTGTGTCATGTTCAAGTGTTCAACTTTATTGTGTGAACAAAGATTAACTAATCATTTCCCAATCTTGGATTTAATTTTAAAAAAAAATCTGTGATATGTATATAAAAAACGTTTAGTTGATTTGATTTTGTGGAACTGGTCAATCGCTTCTCTTACGATCGCTGTTTTTCTTTCTTTCTTTCACTCATCTCTGGGCAACATTTGTTGGGTTTGTCTATGGATATGCGGCATTTTTATCCTCGAGTATCGTTGTACCAATGGCTTCTCATGCGTTAAACAATCTTGTTGGCGGCGTCTTATGGCACTACTCATTGAAGTCTAATCAAGTAGACATCAAATGATCTTTATCTTCCCAACTCACTCTGTAATTTCTGCATATAGCGCCGCCTGCTTAATTCCTTTTGTAAATGTTCAATCTCTATTTTGGTCTGATAATCGAAATGGAATTCGTTATGATTGTTGTATGTTAATATGGTAGAGCATGTTTTTGACTCTTTCCTGAATTTCATTGATCTTTATGCTTATATAGTTTTGCCTATTGTCAACTTAAGTTAGCATTTTCTGGTTAGTGTTTTCTCATTCCAAACCCTAACCAGGCTGTACAACCCTTAAAATGGGTTGCCTGGCTCTGCCAGTGTCCTCATGCAGAAGATATGGACTCTGCGCCATCGTAATCAAAACTTTAGCCCCTGTTTGGTTGATAGGGATAAAGTGTATTCCTGTTTGGTTGTAGGGATAAAGTGTATACCGTTGGTGTGCCAAGCTTGTTCCCGCTTTAAGACCTCCCACATCTGATACTGGGTGTGGGTGGTCTGCTCTAATTTAGAGTCAATTTTTTTGTCTTTTAGTGTAAATGAGGCTCACATCAGTTTATTGGTTTGCGAGTTGTTGCGTACCACTGTAGCTACGCGATTTCTTTTTGAATGTTAAAATTTTCATCTTCACGTTGTAGTCCAAGAGCATAACTTTCGTCATCGTCGACCTTCCTGATCTCTCTCTCACTCTTTGTCAATACAGCTCATCGTTGACAGCCTCTCCTTTCTACCAGGCGCCATCGTCGTTAAGATGAAATCTCAAGGCATAGATGAAATCTCAACTTTAAGGTGCAACACAAAAGCTGAAACTCCAAGGTTTCTTATACTCTGATTGCATGAAATCATTCAGCCGTTGAACACCCCATGAAGAAGTAAATAAAAAAATAAAAAAAATCACTCAAACATCTAGATTCTACATGGACAATCCGGCTGGATCTAGAACTCTCTCCCATTTGGAGAACTTGAATTGATAGATTTTTTTTTTTTGAATTGATAGAATTGTTGAAAGTGTTTGATGAAATGTGTGAGAAGCATAACACACATGTTGTATACATGAAAGGATAAGGTAGTTGATATCAAAAAATTAAAAAGTTATTGTTTAATCAAAAAATTATTATAATTATTAATATCAAATGTTAGTTGATTATTTGATAATATGGTAAATATTTGATGTTATGGTAGTAATAAAATAGATTGAGTTTAAATAAATAAATAATGATTATAAAAGTAAATATTTAAATGATTTAAAGTAACTGATGTGTACGGTTACTGTTTCAAAAACTGTAAATTGATGAAAATGTGTATTTTGTTGGAATTTAGAGAATTTGTTAAGATTAACTGATTTTGATGATTTAACAACCAAACACTAACATCACGCTGGAGTAAGAAGGCGGCGTAAGATGGGATTATTTTGTTACGCTTTAGATAAGGGATATCTTATGTTAATTTTTCTGGTAGTCCTGTGGATGAATTATTAGTGGAGGTCTAGCCTAGAATCATTTTAACTCTTTTACTCAACCAATTGTTCAGTAACTCAATTGTTAAGTAGGAGCACCACCCAACCATACGAACCATAATTGTATGGAACTCTTTTTGTCACCCAATTCTTCAGTAACCCAATTGTTATTGTTATGTTTTATTATTAATTTTTTAAATATCTTTATTGATAATTTGACAGCTCTCATGTATACAGCTTAAAGTAGTTTATTTATTTTGACAGTTTGTACACTTTAGAGTAACTTTTTTTAAATGTTTTGAGTTTTTATTCAATTATGTTGAATTTGATTTTTTTTTCATGTTGAATTTGATTTTTTTTTCGAATAAAAAATATATCATTGAATTTGTTATGTGAGATATTACATACTTATAATATTTTTAAAAAAAATTAAAAAAATTTAATATATTTTACATTAGGCCGCGGCCACTCTAACTACCAAGTTGCTAGAGTGCTTGGGTCTTGTCCTGGATTTTCTACAAATGATTATTAGGTCTTTAAAATATTTTTAATTTTTTTTAAATTATATTTAAAAAAATTTGATCGATATTACAAATCTAACGATATTTTTTTATTTTAAATAAAAAATAAAAAAATTTAAATTTTATTTCGAACAAAAATATATGTCATTATATTCACAATACCGATCAAAATACAAACATTTAAAAAAAATTTAAAGGCCTAAATAACATCTGCAGCGTGATCCTCCATGTCTTTTTCTTCTTGTCTATTTTTTGTCCGGAGAAAATATATTCCTAATTGGCCCAAAAAAAACCCAATTCTATTTACGTCGGACTGTCGCAGTACTCTTAAACAACTCCTCCTGTCTGAGTTTGGCCCAATTGATATGGGCCGAGACCTTTCAAAATCAGAACATCCTTTCGATCGGCTTCTCTACGCCTGAGCCTGCCCTTTTTTCAGCCTGAAAATTGAGACGTAAGTGCTCATTATTCCAGAAAAATCTTCCAACATCTCTACCAAGGATGGCTGCCAATTTCTGGACTTCCTCACACTAGTGAGTAATCTAAAGCTCCAAATCGATTTTCTTAAGTCTTGCTTCTTTTTCTTCTTCTTCTCGTTTTCTAAATTTAACTCAAATTTCATTTTTGTTTGTATAGTAAGCAGCTCCTGGACCAGGAAGAGGTGGATGTGGTGAACCCACTGGACAAAGAAAGGGGTTTGAGCCTCGAAGATTGCAAGATTATCAAGATGAGCATGGCCAATTGTATGGCTTTCTTGTGTGCCTCTTTGGTTTCCTATTGAATGCTTTCTTTGGTTTTTTTCCGAACCATATGGGAAATAAAATAATCTCGGTATCTTGATTTGCTTTTTTTCCATGGGTAATTTCCGATCGCGAGTGTTTACTGAAATTTTTATTTTTTTCACCGTACGGTGTTTTCTCTGTCCTCCTTTTTCTCCTAATTGAATTTGAATGATAACTGCCTAATTGTGTCGAACTAATTTTCAAAAAAGCTAGCCAAATTGTTTGATTTAATTTTGAATTGACTTAGCCTCAAATAGGAATACTTTTGGGAATGGATCCATGACTGTTAACCTTCGCTATTCAGGATTTCACAGTTAGAATTGTAAATATGGGACAAGCAATAGATGTTTGTATTGTGTGTGTATGTCAATGCTCATACTTGAATTATTGGCATCTGATTTGAGGTGAAAGGAATACTGTTAAAAGGTTTTACCATTATAGTTTCCGGAGAGGTATGAAATACTATTCCCCGTTTACAAGAAAAAGACCCCTTCAAAACGTTATTATTTTCAGACTCTGTGTGTGCCGATATGGCGTAGTGCTGCACTTTTATTTTGTTATTTTTCTGCATCATTCTGCAATTACAGTTACATCTTTCTTCCTTCCCTTTACTCAGACATTGGGAAATTAGCTCAACATGTCAAAGTGAGGCAAAGGTTTGGCCATATTCTCCTGTTGTTTTTCTCTTATTGCTAATCAGTTGAACAATATTTAATTACCACCGATATCCCAGATTCTTATTATTTATTTATGTTCAAATTTTCCAGGTGTGCATTATAGCTCAAATTATTTCGTTATAATTTAAGGAATGTGTAAAAAAAAAAGTAATTTTACCTTTTCTTTTATTTTTAACTTGAAAACTTTCACCAGTTACTGTTGTCTAATGCATTGGTCAATCTTTCAGGGTTGTGGCTACTGCTGTTACTTATATGAGACGGGTTTACACCAGGTACATAAAAAAAATCAATGCTGGGAAAAAAATTCATTAATGAACATAAATTTGCTGCGTAGTCTTTGCCTCTTTGGTTTATATATGTTTGTGGGTGTAAAGAACTTAACACATTTCTAATTGTTTCCCTTTGCATGTCTACAATGTTTCCCTGCTTGATTATAGATAAGAAAGTCACTTAAAATAATATATTTTTGTTTTGTAAAAATTCTTTTCTAAAGTTCTCAGCTTCTCACTTCTAAGCACTCTTCTAACTCCTCTCTATCATATGTTTGTCGAGCAATTTGACATGTTTTCATATATTATGCTTCAGCCATTGTGTGAAAACGAATCATATTCAGCCATTCAGGAGTGTTTTAACTTTACATATAGTTGTTGTTCGCTAACGTTGGTTCTTCTTTGTGCTTTAAGAAAGGGTATGACAGAATATGATCCGCGCCTCGTGGCTCCAACCTGCTTGTTCTTGGCATCAAAAGCAGAAGAAAGCACAGTACAAGCCAGGCTTCTGGTATTTTACATAAAAAAATTATGTAAGCACTGGCGACTTTTAATTCAATAGATTTATCCTTTGAACATTCTCTGGTGATTATTGGCATAAAATTTCTGAATGCTTGCCATTTTTGCTTTGCAGATATTGATGAAAAGTATAGGTATGAGATCAAAGACATACTTGAAATGGAGATGAAGATTTTAGAAGCTCTTAATTATTATTTGGTTGTGTTCCATCCTTATCGTGCATTATCTCAGTAAGCATTTTCATTTTCTGGGATGGTTTCCTTATGTATTCGTTCTTTTGTTCAATTTGATCGTTTTTACATTTTCATGCTATATATGTTTATTGTTTGGATGATAAAAAGATTGAGATTGGGTAGTGGGTACCCAGGAAAGGCAAAAGGTGGGTAATTAAAGAGGATTACAGCTTGTATGTGGGTTGAATTTGTTTTACAAGTGGGCTTTAACAAGATTTCCAACTTTAAATAAATCTCAATCAATTCACTTTGCCAAGAAGTTAGTTCACATGAATGGAGATGGAATTTTCTGGACCCATCTTGCACGATATCAGTTGTCCTCTTTTGTTAAACTCTGACACTTTGATTTTACAAAATTGAAGGTCTACCTCATAGTTCCAGTTTATTCATACTGATTCTTACATCTCACTTACAGAGACCAGACCATGCATTTTTATTAAAATGATAACCAACAATATCTTATGAAAGGGTTATGATGAGATCAGACACGGGTTTAGCGAATATCTAACTTATCTTACTTCTACTCCATTTTGGTATCATTTGGTATATTAGAGTGGATAGTGAATAAAATATTATTTGGTTGAGCCTTGAGTAATCTATATCATAACTCAATATATGATTTTAAGAGGACCCTTTTGTATCTAAGATTAGACTCGTTTTGCCTTTGTAGGATGCCTTAAAATGATCAATGATCCGATTACATAGATATCTAGTATTATTGTATGTTCTCAATTAGGGCATTAATGCCATGTTGCTTCTTTGGCACCTTCTATGTGCGGATGTGCCCATTATTAAAATTTTCTACTTTTGAATTAAAAAAATAATAATTTGCATGCCTATTATTCTCATGGGTCATCTATCCACTTTATTTTTGAACTATCTTACTCACAATGCTTTTCATTGCTTCTTTTTTCATCATTGCAGGTTGCTGCAGGATGCCGCCATAAATGATATAAATATGACTCAGTTAACTTGGTAAGGGCACATATGTCAATTTTTCATGCCAAATGTGGTAAAAGGAAATTGTGTTATTCAGAATTGAATTTATTCCATAATCCATAACATCAAAGGTAAGTGAGTGAAGTCTTATCTGGTTCAGCAGTAATACAACAAATGCTAGGACAAAAGAAAGAGTTGCTTCAGGATTTCAGGCATCTGAACTTGTTTTTGTTCCTCTCTTACTTTTTGTCACTCCTCCGGTCCTCCCAATCGTTGTGTGTGGGAGTTGTTTATCATTAGCAATCGTTTCTAATGCTTCACTCTCTCTTTTTTGAAGAATGTTTGATTCAGTGCATCATGAACTACTTGTAACATGTCTTCCTGAAACACACAGGGGTATCGTGAACGATACATACAAGATGGACCTTATTCTCATACACCCTCCTCACCTAATTGCTTTGGCTTGCATATACATCGCTAGTGTGTACAGAGAGAAAGATACAACCACATGGTTTGAGGAACTTCGTGTTGACATGAATGTGGTGAGTTTTCTAGAATAAAATATTTGAGCAAGTCCTTGAACTTAAAAATCATGAAAGTTGAGTAATCTTTTTAATTTTAACTTTGTTAGAACCTGTTGTTTTGGTCTCTTTTAAATAAATAATTATGTTGACATTAGTCTCATGGCAATGTTCACACAATTGAGTTATAAGTTTATCCTTTTCTTTTTAATTTCTTAAACCTACCGATAATAGCTAGAAACTTTTGTTAGCGTAGGTTTGTTAGTCATGTGCAAATTCCCAAAAATATGGATTTAAAGTATGCACGTGTAAGGAAATTCTGACAATGCAAAATGGCTTCCTCAAATTGACATCCACAACTGGCTATGTATATGTACATATATTGTTAGTAAAAGGGGTTGCAAATAGAGATTCGCAAATTTAGAAAAGCAATATTTGGTTTCTTTCAAAGAGAAATAATAAAAACGTTCTCTCTTTCTTTTTCTTTTACTTTCAATGGATAAAAAGAGATGATAAAATTGTTTTCGTTTTCTTTTACTTATAATTGGTTGAATCTATACATGACCCGCCAGCATATTAATTTATGTAGTCATTCATCACTTGGGTAACGGATGTAGATAGAGTTGGTGATTGGATTCAATTGCACGATTAATTTGAGTTCATGTACTTTCACGTACTTAGTCGAACTTTTTTAAGCCAGGGGATCAATTGGGGATGAATTGAGGTTGATTTTGGCGTTGCCTATTTTATACTACTTCTGCTTATTTTTGAATAAATAGTATAAAATGAACCAAAACTAGAAGCAGCCAAACTTATTATGTATATGGGAGATAAATTCAAGGCTCCCGAGGTAGAAGAATTTTTGGCAGGCAGATTGCTGTGAAAGATATTGACTAACTACATGCTCGTACTATTTTCACACGAGATTCTTACTAGTTAAACTGCCTCTAATTTCTGTTGAGGTTGATTGAAACTGAAGTTATACGGCTTGTTACTCATTCAGGGATGCATTATTACTTGGTGTAGTTATAATTAATTTGTTACTTGGCAGGTGAAAAATATCTCAATGGAGATCTTAGATTTCTATGAAAACCAACGGTTTAAAGAGGATAGAATCAATTCTGCTTTCAGCAAACTTCCTTCAAGGGCCTAAATCTTGTGGGTGACACGGTCACTGAGAGAGGTTCAGTCAACTCTGTTTTTCCTTTGAAAACTTGTTTGGCTACCTTCTAGAATGCTCGTCTCTCTGTTTGTCATTTTTGGCATCCAAAACGGATCTACTGAAGGTCTTTTATGTTGTTTCACATGAGTCAGTTACTTGTCTACTACATGGAGCAGTAAATGTTCATTGCATGTATTGATGTTAAACTATGAATCCACGCTTCTAAACACTCGTGTGGGAGAGCTGTCATCCCGACTAAGCTGATTTTTTCCATGAAGACTGTTACAATGTTGATTTAATAAATCTGTTAAGGTACTGGAGAGTTTGTCAGCGATTTTCTTCAAAGACTGTCGTGTTTATACATAATTTTTAAACTCAGATCAGCTTGTTTGATTTAAGTTGAGATTTCCTGTGGAAGATTACTGGCATTGGGAAAAAAAGGATTTATGATAGTTCGTAATTATCATATTTGAGTTTAAGGTTTCCCACGAGAGAAAATATGTGAGCAACTTACAGAGTACTAAGGGTAACTCCTCGAGCTCAACTGGTTTTGCAATGAAAGGAGGGATATGACCTTTGCTGTAGGTTTTGAAGTGGGGACGGAGATGTTGGTGCGGGTGGGGGTGGACGGGTGGTTATGGTAATGAGGGCAGATAATGATGGTGGGGGTGGTGGTTACCATCAACAGAATAAATATAGAAACGGGCAAATATTGAAGTATATATCCTTGAAGGTTTTCAAAATTCAAGAATAAATATTGAAACAACCTTTTTAGCTACAATTTCAACCTTTGTCAAATAAATTTGGAGAACGTTTTCAAATTGTCTAAGAGAAGACCATTTGTGAACAATTTAACGTTGTCGCACATATATATGTAATGTGATGTGTGAATATGTAAATATTTTAATTTTAATTAAATGATAGTGATTAGTGTTTTATATGTTATTTAGGCTATACTTGAGGGAGGGGTTTGGGTTGGATGAGAGGTGTTCATAAAAGTGAACTCTTATTTATGAGGAGGGTTGAGAGCCTTTAATGTGAATGAAGACCTCTCATCCCTTCATTTTGAGGGGTTGAAAAAAGGGGTGTTGGAAGGGTTCACGAATACTCTCAACACCTCTCTCCAAGCAAGGTCTTAATATAAAATTTATGTATTCATCAATTATTATAATTAATTTAATAATTGAATTAGGTGAAATAAAAATAATAATGCACTTAAATTATTCAGCATATATGCTATTAGTAAAAAAATTAATCAAATAGACTCAACACATAACTACGTTTAGGGCTGCACTCAGCAACCCAACTTATTCGAGTAGCACTAAACACACCCAAGGCTATATTAAACTTTAGACTCAAACCTATATAGTCTATCAAATATAGAATGTACTCTCTTTTAGTGCTTTTCTTTATTTTTCTCGAAATCTGCTGGACACATGGCGTGATTGTGGCCTTTATGGGGTCTATCTGCATTGGAACGATTGAAGTTTATAGTATTAATAAAGCAAGCCAAGTGCTATCACGCGGCACCACTGGACACTTCTCCTAATTTCACTAATGGTATTATATATTTCTAACATTTTTATTTTATTAATGACATTAAATTTTATTTATATGATCAAAAATTATGACATTAATAAAATTTATATTATTTTTATTATACATACTAAGTAATGAAGTAGGTCAAATAACATTCAAGAATGATTAAAAAATAAAAAAATATATTTTTTGAGATAAAAGTTAAGATGATAATAATGAATAAAATAATTATTTTATGAATTGATTAATTTTTCTCATATATTTATCAGAGTGATTAAAAAGGCAAGATAAAAAAAATAATGATTAAAAAAATAAAATAACTATTTTTTGAGATACAAGTTAAGATGATAATAATGAATAAAATAATTATTTTATGTATTGACTATATTTCTCTCATATATTTATCAGAGTGATTAAAAAGGCAAGATAAAAAAATAATGATTAAAAAATAAAATAACTATTTTTTGAGATACAGGTTAAGATGATAATAATGAATAAAATAATTATTTTATGTATTGACTAGATTTCTCTCATATATTTATCAGAGTGATTAAAAAAGTAAGATAAAAAATAATGATTAAAAATAAAATAATTATTTTTTGAGATAAAGATTAAGATGAATAAAATAATTACTTTATGTATTTACTCCATTTTTCCCATAAATTTATTACTCCAAACTTTAATTAGGACACTAAGTTAAATAGATTAATGACAAAAATAATAATTTAATTTATTTAATAATTATTAATTATATAGATATTTATTTATTGTAGTACAAAAGCTGGTGCTGCTGTCCAAAATTTGAGAGTTTTTTTTTCTTTTATAGCATCCGTACAAAAATTATTTCCGACATTAGCATTGGATTAAACTTATTTCCCACTCTACCATGCCGAACTTACGTGACAATTTATATGATTGCACATTAATTGTTGCAGATAAAACTAGAAAAGTGGTCTGACAAACTCTTACAAACACTCAAAATACGTGCTATCACTTAACAAAAGTTTATTAATTAAAGCTTAAAATTTTTCAAAGCTAACTGACAAATTTTGTGTGCACATGCATTGTATAAAGCACGAGCAGCTTGAATAAGATGAAGTCAGGGACTCCTAGTGGGTATTGTCCTCCATTTTATTTGAAAATCAAGGGTAATTAAATTAAATTTGTTACTTGCAATTAATAACATAATTTATATCTCTCAGTTATACTAATTAACTATTGAATATTCACAATTTTCTAAAAAGTTATTTATTAATTAAACATTAAACATTCACTAATCAAACATTTGTTAATTAAACATTTGTTAAATAAACATTCACCAATTTCTATTAGGACAAGACCTCCTAGTGTGTCTTACAGTGTGACAAAGATCACAACGATGGGGCCTGCGAGCACCATCCCTAACATATATCTCATTGTGAAGGCGAGTGGACTGAGGTCGGCCTTTCTTACTCCTCCGCAAACTAGGATTTGGAACAAAAACTGTGCCGTAGTGAGTGGGCTAAGTTGACCGATCTGGTAATGGAAAAAACATCGGAGCCCAAGTATAGATACAACTCTGCATGAAATAAAACTCATCCACGAACTGAGACTGATTAATTCTTCGAGCAGCACATACAACAATAACATGTGAACAAGGGTAGTGATAGATTAACCACTCGTTGCATGTACATGTGGCATTCCCAAATCAACAACATTTGAAACTCAAAGTCTGGATGGACGACTTAATCTTGATGATGCATGTTTGACTTCAAATATCCCTGGTTGATGATGAAACATTTCCACCTCATATGCATTTGATTGTTGTCTCAACTCCTTGTTCTTATAAATTATGTTATTAATTGCAAGAAACAAATTTAATTTAATGAACCTTGATTTTCAAATAAAATGGAGGACAATACCCACCCAGAGTCTTGGCTTCATCTTATTCAAGCTGCTCGTGCTTGTACACACAAAACTTGTCAGTTAGCTTTAAAAAATTGTAAACTTTTAACTAATAAATTTTTGTCAAGTGATAACACGTATTTTGAGTGTTTGTAAAAGTTTGTCAAATAATTTTTTCAGTTTTGTCTACAACAACTAATGTGACTTGATATAAATTATCACGTAAGCTCGACATGATAGAGTCGGAAATAAGTTCAATCCAATGCTAATGTCGGAAATAATTATTGTACGGATAAAGAGAAAAACTCAAAATTTGACTCTGTTTTTTGTGATTTGACAATTGTAAGTAGGTTTGAGTTTTTTTAGGTATGGGTTTATCCTTTCCCTATTCCCTATTGTATAACCCTTGTTCGTACCCTCACACATACCTGAGGAGATCTGCTTTCTTCAGAAACGAATAGGCCGCGCCTCCGCCTGCTGCCGACGATAACAGGTACCGATCTTCGACTATCTTCAACTTTTCTCTGAACCTTATTTCAATCTTAACCTGATGTCGCATACCATTTTTTTTTCTGTAAAATACCGCAGCTTGGTTTCGTTGGACTTCCCTCACCTCTCATCTTAACTTGTTCTGAGATTCAGCTTCCAATTTTCTCTCTGGCTACCTTAACCATGGCCGATCCGGATCCTAAACCCATGACCATCGATGGCTCGGACCAGGACTTGGCCCTTGCGAGGTCCCAATACCTGACACGATATGAGGTTCTGACTCGGCGATCCCGGCGAGTCAAACAACTTGCCAGGGTCTACAGGGACCATTACTGGTGTCTAATGGAGAAGGTCAGGGCCAAGTACAGGGATTACTATTGGGTATACGGGAAAAGCCCTTTCAAGGAGGGCAAGAAGAAGATGACTGAGAACGGGATGGACGGAGCAGGAGAGAACGGCCGGTTCGGGGTTGGGACTGGGGACGTTGAGGGGAAGTGTGCGGTGGCCGGTTGCAAGGCAAAGGCAATGGCTTTGACGAGGTTCTGTCATGCCCACATTCTGTCTGATTCTAAACAGAAGCTGTACACTGGGTGCACATATGTGATCAAGAGGTTTACTTTCTCTTTGAATCCCTGCTCCTGTTTAGAATACATCATTCTATATGTCTATCTACATCCATCCATGTTTATGTGCTATGTGCCCATATTGTTTTTTCTTTGGCTTTCATTCAACTTCAGATAAATGTCATATTTTAAGGTATATTTGAGGGTGAAGCCCCTTTAAATTTCCTTATTCACTAATTTTCCCTTTATTTTCTGGTATTATGGAGTGGGAGTTTGTTTGTATGGTTAGCATAAGGGAATTGTGATTGAATTTATGTGGTAGACTCTTAAGTGGACAGTCATCACTTGATAGCACCATGGAATGTTGCTAGCTTTCTGAAGAATTTGAAAAATTGATGATTTTGAAAGTATTGTGCTTTGCTTGTGCCTGCATGCTGTTCTTAAGTTGTGTAGTTTGTGGGATTGGTTTGTTACTCAAGCCAGGACATTGAGGCAAACTTTGAATCTTAAATTATGATTCTGAACGATACGAAAATACAGTTATTTGGGCAGATTTAGTTTGAAAGTATGCATGTTTGTCTGCACTTGTGTTATTGTGTGTCGCAATTTTTGCCTCGTCAATTTCATCATGTCCTAGGCTATTAGAGCAGTGTACGTGCTTTTATTTACTTGCAATGTGAGGAAAACCAAGAGCTAAATGTTTGTTGAGTAGCATTACAAACTACCAGTATACTGGTTTATGTTCGTCTGGTTTGACATGTTATGGTAGACACCTGTATCTGTACTCCTTTGGCAATTGGGTTGGCTAGACATAGAATCCCATATGGCGATTCTGGCATGAATAGAAAAATATTGGTCAAGAAGTCTTGAGTGTTATTTTGGTGTAATAGGTGTTACTTTTGTGCAGTTTATTGAATAGTATTCAGTCCTCATGATTACTGACTTACTGAACGCCTGTATTCAGTGCACATGCAGGGCCTATTTTATGTGGGAAACCAGTATTGAGATCAACTATTCCTGTCCTATGTGCCATGCATTTGCAGAAATCAGAAAAATATCTCAAACAAGCGTTGAAAAAGCAAGGTCTTAATGTAACTTCTCCAAGTAAGCTTGTGCCCAAATTTCATGTGATGGTCACAGAATATGTCCGCCAAATTCAGAGCAAAAGAAGAGCCGCTAAGAAGGCTTCTCTTCCTAAAACTGAGATCAAGGAGGGAAAAATTAATTAGATCATTTTTTTTGTTATTTTCATTTCCTTTTAGTCTGCTTACATCATTAACTGTTCACTAAGACATCAGAGTGTTAACCATGGAATTTTCAGTTGTATCTTGGATTATGTGGACTAATCGGCATTAGAATTGTGCCTTGAAAGACGATACCATGTGCATGCCATACAAGAGGTACCAATTTCTTAGTTCATTTTTCGCTGCTTGTTCGTGTGGATTCATTTTATGTGCACTGCTCACCCTGTAAATGTTATGAATTGCTTCTTATTTCACTAATCCTCTGCCTCACCTTACTATCTTGTTTTTTTTTTATGGCACCTCTTTTATTATCACTGTTGTCTCTATGTTTCTACTGTCAAATAAAAATATCTGTAGATGTATTTCATTCAACAATTTGTTTTTTTGGCACTAAAGCCAAAGTCTGAAGGACCCGACCCTTCATGCATGGTTTGCCTTTGTGTCTGACATCTAGTGATTATATGCTCGAGAGTTGAAATAATGTGCATTCCCACTGCTGAAGATTAAAGAATTAGTTAAGCAGATGCAAGTAAAATAAGAAGTAGTGCAGTTAACAAACTCTTCAATCGTTATGGTAAACTGCACAGTGAGATTATGTAATGAGGGCTGCAAAAGTTTTTATTTATTGAAAGTTTCAGTACCCTCTTCTATTTACTTGTATTTTTTTATATTTAGTTTCTTTATCTGTTGTAGCCACTTGTAGGTGCTGTGGATATTTGACATGAATTCTGATCGAAGCATCAAAGGGCATGCAGTTGTATTTGTTCATCTGTAGAAAAGCTACAAGTGAGAGTAAATGACATATTTGATATTTGTTCCTTTAAAAGAGTTAATTAAAAGAGTTAATTTGTAGGTAAAAGGAAGTTAATAGTGAAATTTAATAAAATCTATTATTCTTGTAAAGGCATGCAGTAGGTTAGCTGCACTGTACTTTTCCTGCAATGCTGCAGATCAATGGCAAGTCTGAGGTCATATATTGGACTTGCCTTTAGAGGGTGCTTTACACTGGGTCTGGTTGTAGTTGCCAGTGATGTAAATTTGCTTTTGAAACTTGTATTTATATAGATATATGTGTATATATACACTCTTCTTGAGATAGAGTCGTGAAGGTTGTTCAAGGCAAAATATATGGTTCTGTCTAGCATTCTGCAATAACTCCTTTGAAGAATTTTCTTACTAGTTGATTCTACTTGTGTTAAGCGAGTGAGACCATCTACTCTCCCATTGCAATCCCTTGGCCTTTGCATACTAAGTTCTAATTTCTAAATCGAAAGGACCAGAATATTGTTCTTACTCTTTCCCCTAAATTAAACTGAGCAAGCAATTTCTGGTCATAATAATCCACTGATAAATGTTATTTTTGATCATCGAAAGATAGTTTTTCGGTCCTTGAATGGTCAAATGTTACAAACTGATCATTGATGTTGTCGAACTGTTTTACGGTTTTTTTTTGTTTCTCTAATTTGGTCAGTCAAATAGTTGTGACATACGATTGTGGATATTATGATTATTCAACGGAAGAGATATCATTTAAATTAAGGATGTAATGAATTAGATTCTACGTAAATTACAAGGCATAGGAAGCAGAGGACTCTGAATTGGCATCTTAATCTATCCGTAAACATATCCAAGGATCCCATTCGACCTATTTCTATTTAGAGCGTCTCTCTTGAATTTGTTGATTTGATATAGATGGTAAATAATTTTATCAGTAGCATATAATTTAGCCTGTATACTGGTTGCTTTATGCTGCTTGAAATGCTGACATATATGTTGTTATAAATGCTGTGGGTGTTTGGTTAGATTTTTCAGAGAAAAACATATATGCTAGTATAAATGCTGTGGCTAATTACATGCAGGTGTATTAACACAAATTATTAAAAAATAGATTTATATTTTTAAAAAATAATCTTTACATTTTTAATACAACAAATTTTAACATTGTTAATAATATTAAAATATTATATATTTTTTATACAATTTTTCTTAATTTTTTTATTAATATTTAACATTTTCTTACATTTTACAAAAAAATTCTAACATTTCTAATAATATGAAAATATTTATATATTTTGTATACAATTTATCTATATTTTTTATTAATGATCAACACATTTTTACATTTTATTAAAATAATTCTAACATTTTGAATAATACAAAAAAAAATTATATTTTGCTATACAACTTCTGTAATTTTTTTTATTAATGTTTAACATATGTTTACATTTTATAATAAAATTCTAACTTTTTCTAATAATATCAAAATATTTATATTTTTTGTTATACAACTTTTCTAAATTTTTGAATAATGTTCAACATATTTTTACATTTTCTAATAAAATTCAAACATTTTTAATAACATTAAAAATATTTCTATAATAATATTTGGTCAGTACATGCAGGGGTAACTTGGGCATTAGTTAAGAGATGGGGGTTAGTTTCGACATTTCATAAATAATAGTCAAAATATGCTAAGCAAAATGACAATTTTGGGAATGTCATTTTTAGATGCAAAAATGTTGAATAATATGTTGAATGCTGAATTGTTGTTTGGTTAGGTTAACATTTATCTGTAGCTTATATGTTACATGCTAATATGTATGCTCTTTAGAATTGTTTACCAAACACCACCTTAGTCATATCGTTAATATCACACCCAAAGGCGGAGCCAGAATATGATGTTGGGGTGAGTTACTACTTAATAATTCCATTTTGATCAAAAGGTTTGGTGGGGGTTTAGGGCAATGCTCCCGAAATTTTGTTAGGGTAATTTATGATAGTGCACATCTTTAAAAAAATATTATTAATGGACATTGTTTCTGGAATTTAATTACCATAACATTCCACCCACATGCCTCAAATAAACACAAACTCTCGCCTTGATAATGAGTGATTAGTTGCCCAAATGAAGTCTTTTTGTGTCTTATAAGTGGTTAGTTACCCAAATTAGCCTCCTATTTTACTTAATTTTCAATGAACATAGTTATCTAAACATAATTTGACCTTTTTTCGCGCTGAAATTATATTTTATATTATTGTCATGACATTGTTTTGTCCCTTAAATGTTATAGAGATGTGATTTGAATGAGGAAAAAAATGAGATATGAGAGAGAAACCGAGAGAAAAGTAGGAGAGAGAATAGTAAAAATGGGAAAATGTTCAATGCACTTTTACTTTTTTATTTATGATTTAAATCTATGTGTCATGCTTAGTTGGCAACATAGATTATGGAGGTTTATGGACAAAATGTATATGGACGTTTAATATTTTCATTACAAACCCTAACCAGGCGATACAAGTATACAACCCTTAAAATGGGTTGCCTAGCTTTACATGGCTATCCCAGTGTCCTCATGCAAAAGATATGGACTCGCACAATCGTAATAAAAAAAAATTATTCGGTGGTCTAAAATAGTCATGTATTTTTTTTTATATTGAATTTAATTTTTGTTTCGAATAAAAAATATATCATTAAATATATTATGCGGGATACTACACACTTATAATCTTTTTCTTTAAAAAAATTAATGCCTAAAAATATATTTTACAGCAGGCTTCCGCCACTCTGACAACCTAAGTTGCTAGACAGTTAGAGTGCTCAGTGAGGTTTTGTTGTAGATTTTCTACCAATAATATTTATGTCTTTAAAACATGTTTTAAATTTTTTTTGAAAGATATTTAAATTTTGATAAGTATTATGAATCTAATAATATATTTTTTATAAAAAATAAAAAATAATGACTACATGAAATATGTATGAAATATTTTTTGTTCATATCCTACCATGTAGAATGATGATAAAACATTTATAATTTTTATTTCGAATAAAAATATATCGGTAGATTCGTAATTAAAAATGCAGATTTTTTTAAAAAAATGAAGGCCAATTATCATCTACAGCGGCGGCCGCTCAAGTTGCTACGGTCACGCATGCAATGCATACCGATGGATTTGGACGACTTTGGAGGGCTGAAAAGTCAAAATAAAACATCGAAATTCTCGGCCTCATGTCTGTTTTGTCAAACTCTGACCGTCGAGCTGGACCAATAAGAACTCATAGAAACAAGCTACTACTTTCCCAATTACCCACATGGCCACATTCACACTCAAACTTCCTCAATGATTCGAGTCTCATTGATCTCTTATGAAAGAAGAAAAAGTCTCATTAATCATAGATATTGTACTGTAATCAAACAGTGGTAGATCAGACACATGTAGATCTATTCACGGTTTATTATATTGGATTAGTAGTGATTTAGCAGCAAAGAAGAAATGGCTGGCTGTGCCGTCAAAGGAGGCTGCGCCACCGATTATGTGGCCATTGCCATATCCGTCGTCGCCTTCATTCTGTACGTACCCAGTTTCACCTTCCTAGCTTAAGATGGAGTACTTACTTGGGGCTGGGGGGGCTTTCATTTCTTGTTGTTTTGATGATTTATTCGCTGATGGGTGGTTGGTATACAAGGTTGGTGGCACCCGTTGTGGCGTTTATTGTGGAATTTCTACTGTTTTCATTAATTTTAAAATTTGATGTCAAAGTGTTTGTATTTATGTCTCACTGAATTAATTTTAGTTGGGATGATCGGAAGTTGCTTATTTTACGCTACTCGAAGTCAATATTATTGTGTGAAAATTTTAGTTTATGCTACATGAAGAAAGAAAAGTGATTATGGCGGCGGTGGGTAGTTTCTTCTTGATTGATCAAGATAAGAAATGGTGAAAGTTGGAAACTATTTCTAGCATGGACTTGCTTAATTGTCTGGTTATTTCCCACTCGATATATGTATTGTTATGATTTATTCCTCTCGTTTTAATTGTTGATGCAGTTTTTTGTTTTCTATCTTTATCAGGCTTCTCTGGCGGGCGTTTTTGCCATTTTTGGTTCATAAGCTTCCTCGTACTAATAGCAGTGGCTTTTGGATTCCTATAATTCAAGTTTTCGCTAGCTTCAACCTTCTGTGGTCAATTGTGGTATAATGCAGATTTTATGTTTATTTTGTTATCATCTTAATTGCCTAACCCACCAAAAGTTAAATAATGGGTACTAAAGTATTTGAAACATCCTTTTGTGCAGATGTCTGGCAATTTCATTAATTTTGAAAGAAGACACTGGTGGCAGTCTTGCTATTTCTGGGCATGTTAGTTACTTAAATTGTCAATAGAACCTCAATTTTTATTCGGTTTTCCGGTCGTTACCTTTTTCTCTGGATATTTATTTTTTACACAAGATTCTGAAGTATAATTCAATTTCAGGCTGGGTTGAAGGTCCCCTTGGATTTGGTCTGCTACTAACCTGTCGCATAGCGCAGACCTTCCAACTATACTACGTATTTGTCAAGTAAGCAGACAGATGTTACTCGGTACATCGAATTTTGATTTACTGAATAATCAACCTTATCATCATGCAATTATCTAGCCAGGAAACACTGATTTGAACATGTTAGTCCTCTATCCCTCTAGTGGGATGTGCCCTCTGGAGCCAATTTTTGGCTCGGTGTCTCAACAGCATACATTTACCTGGGAAAAAAAAGAGACTCATGCAGTCATGCCCCCTTTTTTTTTGTTAGTTATATAATGTGAGTTCTGTTTGTTGCAAATGGAGGTAACCATTGCTTACTATTAATATTTCAGGAGGCGACTACCCCCTATCAGATCTTATTTTGTTCTTCCGCTAACTCTATTGCCATGGATTCCTGGGGCTGCATGTAAGATTTTTTAAACAAGCATCTTCTATTTGTTTATTTTCTGTTAGATTATTCCCTGGGAAAGCTTATGAGACTGCTCTCTATTTCATGTCGAATAAAAATTCATCAAGTAGACATTAGATGCATTCACCCGCATACGAGCCACACACATTGCAATGATCTCTCATGCTATTGACAATTTTACTTCTATATATGACGAGACAATTCTCCCTATTGTATTGTATGCTTTGTACCTATTAGCAGTTTATGGGTTCTTTGGAGCTAATTATTTGTGCTGGAATTATTTTTAACTCCATAAACTTTCCTCTCTCATGCGTTTTTTTTCTTCTGCCTTTCTATTTATCTTCCTAATGAGAACCGTTGTGTGTAGTAATTCAGGCAATGAAGCCTCTTAATTCTCGGTGTCACTTGGGGACTCATTGGATCATTCCGGTTGTGTCTCTTCATACCTTGTATGTTGTTGCTTTGCTTGGATTCACAGGAGCAGTTCAACATATAGAATTCAGATTTAATGAACTCAGGGACCTAAGACGGGGAATTCTCGTT
This sequence comes from Euonymus europaeus, assembly GCA_963580455.1. NCBI lineage: Eukaryota > Viridiplantae > Streptophyta > Magnoliopsida > Celastrales > Celastraceae > Euonymus > Euonymus europaeus. Next base: position 5,954,709 of record OY756964.1, read on the forward strand.
TCGGCATCAGCCATTGGTACTATTCTGTTAGTAACTATACAAATTTTAATTCACATGTCTGATGGTTACATTATTTATACAGAACAAATCATGATTTTTATTTAACTAATTGATTAGTAGTTTTCTTCAAAATCGACCATTGTCATGTGAAATGGGAATTGCTACTGGACAATCTTAATACATAATGGCCTCAATCTAGTGTTAACAATGTTGGAACTCGTTTCCTAGTTTTGGATCCATTTTGTTCTTTTGAAAGGAAGCAATGCATTATTGGTGGGGTGGGGATTATATGTGCAAAGTGGTTGGCATATTCTTGGGCAGAAAACTGTGATCTCCTGAAAATTAACATGGTGTTAGGTTATATGGATAAAATATGGTGTTAATTTATACGGATAGTATGATGTCCTAATTATTACAGTCTAACAGTTTCACTTGTTGATTTAACTTGTTATCTTTTCTCACGTTTCAGGAGTATGGGTTGCGTCTTATATCCTGAATGAAATTCACGATGACATTTCATGGCTTCAGGTCGTCTCCAGATTCTTTCTTTTAATCACGGTATGGTTGGGTTGTTTTCTTCCTTTCATCTTTATTTACATGGTGGTATTGCTTGTTGATTGAGAATCAAGTGATAATATCTTCCGCTTATATATATTTGCTAACATTTGTCAGGTAATAATCCACAGGCAAGTATCCTCATAGTGGTTTTCTTCTCTATATCAAGTTCACTGCCTCTGTTATCGCAAATTAGTTTGAAGAGAAAAGAACCTAGAGAATTTCGAAGAATGGGTCAGGCACTTGGCATAACAGATAGTGGATTACTATTGCAAAGACAATCGCCAGTTGTGGATCCTAATGAGTCGCTGGATAAGCTTCTTCTGGGCAAAAGATTTCGTCAGTCCTTCATGGCATTTGCAGACAGGTTTTGTATTCCTCACAAGGATATATTTGGATTTCACTGCCAGGGTGATATATCAATATTTGTCTATTAATTGCAGTTGTTTGGCTGGCGAGAGCGTGCATTTCTATGATGAAGTGCATGAACGCGATAAGATTCTTGTAGATGACTCTGTAAGAAGGATCTATATGTCACGACATATTATTGAGAAGTACATAGTTGCAGGTTTGTGCATTTCACTTATATAAATGTGCCGCTGAAGATTAATTGACTAGTTATGCATATATTTCTTTCAGCCTTGGGTTTTTCACGTAGCAGTAGTTATGCAACTTAAAGCATTTTCTATGAGCTGCTGATTGCTTATGTCAAAACATGTTTGCATGTGCTAGGGTTTGGCTATGTAGTGATGTTCATCCATCTTCATTTGCAAAAGAAAACTATAGACCGTTTACTAATTTTAAGCATTATGGTTAATGGGCGCATTTGATAAACGAATGCACTCACGCATACCAAACCAAAGCAACACTCCTCACCCATCAACAATACTATTCCTGTATTGCATACAGTTTAATTTTTTTGGTATATTCCTGGAGTATATGATACTTCGAGATATTGCACATCTTGATACTTTTCAGAAATTTTCATTGCACAGGTGCAGCCTTGGAGGTGAACATATCTCACCGAACGCGACAAGAAATCCTGATGACTTCGGATCTCGCGCATCCCAATCTATTTGATAAAGCGACAAATGAGTTGATACAACTAATGAAAACAGTAAGTTGTATACTTCATTCCAATACTAAACTTGCATCTAGATCTATATGAACTCGTGTTTGCATTCATGCCTAAACTATTCCTTTCCTCTTCACCTTATCTTGAAGAACTTGGCAAAAGATTACTGGTCATCCATATTTTTCATAAAGTTCAAAGAAGAAGCCAGCATGAGGTCTAACGACCATGATTTGGAACAAATTTCCGGTTGGAACTTTTCGCCTCGGTTGAGTTTTGTTCGTGGGGCCGATGATCCATTTCACCAAGAACATTTTCTTAAGGGCTCTTGCCGCAATGAGAGTGAAGATTCAGAGCAACAGTGAATCTAATGCGAACCCTTTCCGCGTATTCATCGAACGGATTCTAATACTGTTGTACTCCATGTCTCCATTAGAGACTGAGAAGGTCCAATGTGTAAGGTAGAAATCCGAGCAGAGAAAGAAACGTAGCAAGTAGAGGAAACATAGTTTTTATGCCACAATTTGTATATCTATAGATCACAGTTTATCCTGTGTATACATAACGCAACCTTGTATTTTCTTGGTGAAAGTTTGAATTGGCAGAGCTGCTTCAGGCCAACTGGTGAGTTAAATATATTTATGATTTCTTATGAAACTCCAATTACTCCCCAATATATATTTTTTTCTGCTTTACAGTTGCATCCGTCGATTAATTAGTAAAATCTCTACTTTAATAGATCTTTCTAATCTTTAAAAATGAAAATTTTATCATACCCTAAAAAACGGTGGGAGATCATATGGATGTTCAGACTTCAGTGGTATGTTGATGCCTTGATAGGAGGACCCAACCTACTTATGGTATGTGGGAACGGATTTATGAAGAAGGTAAAAAAATTATGAGATTTAGGGCAATACCATTGAATTTTTCATGGACTATTTATTAATATAAAATGACTCGATTCATAACTTTTATTTTTTATGACTTAAAAAATAAGAAAATAGTGTGCAAACCCGCCCCAGGTCAAGGAAATGAAACTTAAAAGAAGCCTTGATTCAATAACTTTTTCATGATATTAGTGAGAGTGATTGTAATTATAATAACTCGCGCACTATATTGGGTCAATAATCTAACCATATCTATCATATGAATCATGTTGTTTTGGACTCACACTCATATATTTGAGCCAAAATTAGATAGCTTGATCACTTTGACCCTTAAAAAATAGAAGTTTCTTTTAACCAAATTAAACATTAAGAAATATATAATTTATGCAGGGTTAAAATGAAAAGTTTTGGGGGTCAAAATTAAATTTTGTCATATGTTTATGAAAAAAATTAAAAAAATAGTGGGGCCAAATGACCGCATGCTTTAGATCCGCCACTAATTCTAACACAATTTAATTACGATACATGTCTTGGATTTAAATTATGCTTGACAAAAAATAAATTTTAAAAATAGTGACTATTTATGTTGTATGAATATAATTTGGATTTAAGAGCTGTAAAAAGAAATGGATGAAATCAAAACTGAATCGTTGGGTAGATTTTTTTTATTTTAAGAAATGCATATTTTTCACTAAATCCGATCGACACCAATAGTCTATAAAATAATTTATTCAAAATATATCAAATCAATGACACCCATTTAATAGTAGTCAAACCAACATAGCATATGAGTCACTTAGAACAGCAAAATGGGCACCAACAAAAAGCGAAGTCCACATGCATCGACCACCTCACAACACAACCATCACAGCTTCTTCTTCTACTTCCTTCATGTATTGATCTCCTCTTCCTCCTCAAACACACCAAGACCTCCTCAAATGGATCTACACCACCTTCTTCAGATCCCACAAAGACCTCACAATGTATGGCCCATGCGCTCTAATCACCGGAGCCACAGACGGCATAGGCAAGGCCTTTGCACACCAACTAGCCCTTCATGGCCTAAACTTGATCCTAGTCAGTAGAGACCCCATGAAGCTCAATGCAGTCTCAAGTGATATCCAATCAAGATTCCCAAACATCAAAACCGAAACTGTTGTGTTCGATTTCACAACCGGTTATGGTGGTTTTGGGGTTATTGAAGAGGCTGCAAAGGGTGTTGATGTGGGTGTTTTGATTAATAATGTGGGGATTACGTACCCGAAAGCTAATTATTTTGATGAATTGGAGGAGAAAGTGTGGACGGACATTGTGGTGTTATCAGAGCTGTTTTGGCTGGGATGATTGAGAGGAAGAGAGGTTCCATTGTTAGTATTGGCTCTGGTGCTGCCATTGTTGTTCCTTCACATCCTCTCTACACCATCTATGCTGCCAAAAAAGCGTACATATTAATTAGTTTTTCTTGTTTTATAAAATTTAAAATAAGATATGCATACATGCGATAATAATCTTTATTTAATTGTGTATATTTGTGTGTATATATATATATTTTTTATTTTTATTTTTTCGAATAAGGGAAGGGTTAGGGTTTGAACATAAGATTCGAGATTACATACGATCCAACTCGTCAATGAAACACTCGAAGTACTTAAATTTATGTAATCTTAATATCTTATATATGAATGCTAGATCTTTCCTTTTTCATGTGTTGGCCATCTTTAGTATGCTCCAAGTAGCTAGGTTAACCTCTAATTCTTCACTTTGGATTATTGGATACATAAAATATTTTTAAAAATCGATAAAAATAGCAAATGACAAATGGGTAAATTTTTTGACTGTTGAATCATGTATTCAAAAATTTGTTATGAAAAAAGAAGATAACGTTATAGCATTTAACGGCTCAAAACATCTCAATTTTTTTATACATTTTTTCTGTAAATTTCATTTTTTAATGGAAACCAAATATCATCGAATATCATAATCTTGCATATAATATTAGATATTTTTAAAATTTTGAATATTCGATCAAAATAAAGAATTGGAGGCCTTCTCTTTTTATTTTAGTAACCAAGAATGACATCATATAAGTTTACTTTTTGAATATCTGATATGAGTCTAAACTCAACCATAAAAATTCGAGTGCATCGAAATTTCCCATCTGAAAACAATTGGAGCCTTCTTCATTAAAAAAAATAGAGAAGGAAATCCCAAATTAGTTATTTCACATCAATTTTAGGTGTCACCCTAACAGAGAAAACAACTATATATATATATATATATTATACAAATAGTAATGTATGAACTAGCATAGATTTGGCTTGATTGTGGTGCAGTTATATTGATCAACTACGAGGTGTTTGTATAAGAGTAGATGTTTTCTTTTAGAGAGGAAAATATATTTTTATTGATGGTAATATATTAAAAATATTTTATTAATGTCAATAAATTCAAGGCTTTTTGGCGGTTCTGATCATTATTAAATTGGAGGAAAAATGGTGGTTTTCAGCTCGTCTAATTCACCATCTGATGAAGACCACCATTCCCCAGCACTCTTTACGGCCAGTCTCCTCCATGCAATTCAATACACGGACACTCCTTTGTTTCTTCTTCGTTTTCTCCTTGTCTTTTTTTGTCAAATCCAGTCTCATCCATCGATACCAAAATCTAAATCACACTCATTTATATCAGCATCTCTACTTCTCTCAACATTGCCCATTTCTTAGATCCACTTTTTCCCTCGTAGATCCGTGGATGCTAATGGAGCCCTATTTCTTCAACGCTCTCAAGTCCAGCCAAGTTGGGTTCTTTTTCTTCTCACCTTGGGATCCTTTTCGATTTTGAAATTCTCTCTCGTGGTTCTCAATTGGGTATACGTTAGTTTTTTCGGACCTGGGAAGAATCTTAAGAAATACGGGACGTGGGCTCTGGTTACGGGTCCGACCGACGGTATTGGGAAGAGTTTCGCGTTTGAGTTGGGTCGTAAAGGGTTTAATCTGGTCTTGGTTGGTCGGAATCCTGAAAAATTTCTCGGATTCAATCAAGGCTAAATACGCTACGATTGAAGTCAAGAATGTTGTTGTTGATTTCAGTGGCGATCTTGACGAGGGTGTGAAAAGGATTGGAGAAGCAATTGACAGATTGGATGTCGGGGTTTTGATTAACAATGTTGGGATTTCGTACCCGTACGCGAGGTTCTTCCACGAAGCGGACGAGCAGCTTCTGAAGAATTTGATTAAAGTCAATGTTGAAGGGACTACGAAGGTTACGCAGGCTGTTTTTCCTGGGATATTGAAGAAGAAGAAATGTGCAATCGTCAATATCGGGTCGGGTTCGGCCATCGTTATTCCGTCGTTTCCTCTTTACTCCATTTATGCTGCTACAAAAGCGTAAATACTGGCTTGTCTCACTTTGCCTTGTGTTTTACTCTTTGTTCTTTGTCGAACTCTGAAATTCTCTCTACTGTTTTCAGGTATATCGATCGATTCTCTAGATGCCTTCATGTTGAGTACAAGGACAGAGGGATCGATGTGCAGTGTCAGGTGTGTTGATTTGTGACAAACTGTTCTGGGCGTGGTTACTGTAGCGCCTAGGCGGGTACTGTAGCGCACGGAGCAGAGTGTGATTTTAGGAGGGATTTTGTGCGTTAGCGCCTAGGCGGGTTACCCAGTGTTCGTTTTGTAAGAGTTATAACGTAAGTTTTGTATTCTCTCTCAAACCTAATACGAAAAATCGATCATCCTTCTCCCCGTGGACGTAGGCTAACGCCGAACCACGTAATTCTTGTGTTGTTTATGCTTTGATTACTCTTTATCTCTACTTAATTCTACACAATCCATTGTTTTTGTTCTTGATTTCCAAAACAAGGGTTTCGACGATTTGTTCAATCCGCTGCGTGTTTGAGGTTCAAATCGTAACAATTGGTATCAGAGCTTGAGGTTAGTGATTCCTTGGGTTCCTTTGTTGATTCCAAATAGATTTTTGCTTGGGTGGAGGATTAGAGAAGTTAGTGCCCACAAGGTGTTTGATGAAATTCCTGTGAGAATTTTGTGTTGTTTTTGGGTTGCTATTGCCTTGATTTTCTGCTGAGATTGTCATCTATTTGGGATTATTGCCTTGTTTGTGTTGAAATCAAGTTTAGAAAATGTCTAGTGAAGAGGATGTTCCGGTTGTAACTACCAAAGGCAAAGGTGTTGCGAGTGTTTCGGGTAGTGGAAAGGTTCCGGGTAGACATTCTAGGGTTGTGTCGAAGAAGTCATTGGATGTAGAAAAATTTGATGGGACAAATAATTTTGGTCTATGGCGTGTCGAAGTTATGGATGCTTTAGCGCATCAATATCTTGATGAAGTGTTGGAAGACAAGCCGGGTGACATTGATGATAAAGAGTGGGCACATATGAACAAGCGTGCATGTGGTACTATCCGAAAATACTCAGCGAGAGATTTGAAGTACTTGGTACTTGATGTGAGTTCTGCTAAGGAGATGTGGCAGATTTTGGAGGATAAGTACATAAAGAAAAGCATTGAGAATCGTCTCCATTTGTTGAGGAAGCTTTATCGCTTCACTATGAGGAGGGGTGCATCTATGAGTGAGCACTTGAATGAGTTCACTAAATTGCTTGCCGACTTGGCGAATTTAGAAGAAATTGTCAAGGATGAGGTGAAAGCCTTATTGTTGTTGAATTCACTTCCCGAGGAGTTTGAGAACTTTGTAAACACTTTGATCCATGGGAAGACGGAATTGAACTACAATGAAGTGTCTACTGCATTGTTGAATTTTGAGTTTAGAAAGAAGGATAAAGAGGCATCGCGTGATTCACAATCAGAGGCATTGTTGGCAAGAGATATGAGGTCGAGAGATAGAAAGAAATCTGGTGGTGGTTCCTCGCGGGGTCGTTCCAAATCAAGAGGAGGACGACAGCTTGCTAAGGATGAGTGTTCTTTTTGCCATGAGAAAGGGCATTGGAAGAAAGATTGTCCAAAGGCGGCAAAGAAAAAGAATAACTCCACTTCTTCGTTGGTTAATATTGCTCAAAAGAAGAGTGAAGATGAGGACTCGGATTACTCAATGGTCATTTCATCGGTTGTATGTTTCGCAAGTACTAGTGACTGGATCTTAGATACTGGCGCTACATTCCATGTGTGTCCCAACAGGGATTGGTTTTCTAGCATTGAGAAGTTAGAGAATGGTGTTGTTCTGATGGGGAATTCTCAACCTTATCGGATTATGGGGATTGGTAGCATCCAGTTGAAGTTGCATGATGGAGTGGTTAGAGAGTTGAAAGATGTCAGGTTTGTTCCAGGGCTGACAAAGAACCTCATCTCCATTGGTCAGTTGGAAAGCAGAGGTTACCGGATTGTTATTCAAGATGGCATTTTGAAGGTAATTTCTGGAGCAATGGTTTTGATGAAAGACACTCGTGAGAGTAACTTGTATTACTTGAAGGGAAATACAGTTACAGGCTTAGCAGTAGCTACTAGTGAGGCTACAGATTCTGCAGCCAAGTTGACTACCAGATTATGGCATATGCGATTGGCGCATACAGGTGAAAAATCTTTGCATAAACTTGTTCAGCAAGGATTATTGAAAGGTGTCGTTGCCTGCAAGTTAGATTTCTGTGAGCATTGTATTCTGGGCAAGCAGAAAAGAGCTACATTTGGGACAGCTATCCACAAGACTAGTGGGATACTGGATTATGTGCACACAGATGTTTGGGGTCCTTCCAAGAATGCATCACTTGGAGGGAAACATTATTTTGTGACTTTTGTTGATGACTACTCTAGGCGGTTATGGGTGTACACCATGAGGCGTAAAGATGAAGTCCTAGAGACATTTGTGAGGTGGAAGAAAGTCATGGAGAATCAGACTGGCAGAAAAATCAAGGTGCTCCGTTCAGATAATGGTGGGGAGTACACTTCTGATCCGTTCTTGCAGTTGTGCCAGAATGAGGGTATCCAAAGACACTTCACAGTTAGAGGAACACCGCAACAGAATGGGGTGGCAGAACGCATGAACCGTACTTTGCTGGAGAGGATACGGTGTATGTTGTCTAATGCTGGATTGGGCAAGGCGTTTTGGGCTGAGGCATTGACTTATGTCTGTCATCTCATCAATCGGTTGCCTTCGGCTGCATTACAAGGTAAAACTCCTATGGAGGTATGGTTTGGTAAGCCTGCTCAGGATTATGATTCCCTTCATATCTTTGGGTGTCCTGCTTATTATCATGTCACAGATGGTAAGTTGGAACCACGTGCTAGAAAAACTGTATTTCTGGGTGTCAAAAAGGGAGTTAAAGGCTATAAGCTATGGGATCCAGAATACAAGAAGATTGTGCTGAGCAGAGATGTGACTTTTGATGAGGTTTCCATGATGAAACCAGAAGTCTCCAAGCAGGTGGAGAATTTAACCAATTCCATGAAGGTTTCGCAGCAGGTGGAGATAGATGCAGCTTCACCTTCAGATAATATTCCAGTTCGTACTGTATTTGAAAATGCTACTGAGGTAGATGATGGTTATGAGGGTCAGCCTCATATGGATGTAAACACAGATGCAACCCAGGTTGATGGAGGTGATGATCCAAATACAGTTGATGATGTTTCAGCTTTTGAGGCTCCTATTCCTGTTGTACAGGAGCCTATTGCAACAACTAAAGGTGTCCGTGAGAGAAAGGCACCTAGTTGGCTCACGAAGGATATGATTGTGGCCTATGCACTTTCGGCCATTGATGATGATATTCCAACTACTTATCGACAGGCTGTTCAAAGTGTTGAGGCTGATAAGTGGCAGTTGGCTATGGAGGAAGAGATGCAGTCTCTCCTCAAGAACCAAACATGGGAGCTCTGTGAGTTACCTAAGGGTAGAAGAGCTATTGGGTGCAAATGGGTCTACAACAAGAAGGAAGGATCTCCTGAAGGTACTGTTCGCTACAAAGCTAGGTTGGTAGCTAAAGGTTACGCTCAACGGGAAGGTATTGATTATAATGAGGTGTTTTCTCCAGTGGTGAGACATACTTCCATTCGTATTTTGTTGGCTTTGGTAGCACAGTTTGATTTAGAGTTAGCTTAGTTGGATGTGAAAACTGCGTTTTTGCATGGTGATTTAGAAGAGGAGATTTATATGACTCAGCCATGTAGGTTTAAAGCTGAAGATGAGAATTTGGTGTGTAAATTGACTAGATCGCTTTATGGGTTGAAACAGTCTTCTAGACAGTGGAACAAGCGGTTTGATCGGTTTATGATTGGGTTAAAGTACACCAAGAGTGAGCAAGATCCTTGTGTTTACTACAACAAGTTACCGGATGGTAATTTCATTTATTTGCTCTTATATGTTGATGATATGCTTATAGCTTGCAGGAGCAATAATGAGATTGAGAAGTTAAAAAGACAGTTAGCTTCTGAGTTTGAAATTAAAGATCTTGGTGAAGCCAAGAAAATTCTGGGTATGGAGATTCATAGAGATCGAAAGAGGAGCAGAGTTTATCTTTCCCAAAAGAGATATTTGCAAAAGGTACTTCAACGTTTTGGCATAAAGGAGAATACCAAGACTGTAAGTACACCTCTTGCTTCTCATTTTAAAATGTGTGCTTCTATGTCTCCAAAGACCGATGAGGAACGTGATTACATGGATCGTGTTCCATATGCAAATGCGGTAGGTAGCTTGATGTATGCTATGGTGTGTACTAGACATGATATTTCACATGTTGTTAGTTTGGTGAGTAGATATATGCATAACCCTGGCAAGGGTCATTGGCAAGCTGTGAAATGGATTCTACGGTATTTGCATGGTACTGTGAATGTTGGTTTAATGTTTGAGAAAATTATGTATGAGAATGTGTTGAGTGCTGGATATGTGGATTCTGATTTTGCTGGTGATTTGGACAATAGTCGGTCTACTACTGGATTAGTCTTTACTTTGGCAGGTGGACCAATTAGTTGGAGGTCAACTTTACAGTCTACGGAGGCAGAGTATATGGCTCTTACTGAGGCTGTGAAGGAAGCTGAATGGTTGCTTGGTATGTATGGTGAGTTGGGTTTGTTGCAAAGCAAGCTCGATGTGTATTGTGATAACATGGGTGCCATTCATTTGGCGAAGAATCAGGCTTACCATCCGAAGACCAAGCACATTAAGATTAGGTATCATTTCATCCGCAAGATTCTTGAGGAAGGTGCCATATTTGTGAAGAAGGTTGACACAAAGGAGAATCCAGCCGATATGTTAACCAAGGTGGTTCCGATGAGCAAGTTTAGTCTCTGTCTCGACTTGCTCCATATTCTCTCTGTTGGTTGTTAGCCTCAATGGAGGCATTTGATAGAACTACGATGGGCTTGATCCTTGAGGGGTACGTAGGCAGCCATTGCGATGGTGCAGCCGTTGTTTGGGAGATTGGGTGTTGTTTGATACAGTTGTACAATTGATTGTTTTGTGGTGCAACTGGTTTGTGTATATGTTGCTGCATGGAGTATGTTTTGAATTTGTTATCTATGCAGGCGTGGTCGTCACAGATTTGAAAATCAGTGCCGAGGTGGAGATTTGTTGATTTGTGACAAACTGTTCTGGGCGTGGTTACTGTAGCGCCTAGGCGGGTACTGTAGCGCACGGAGCAGTTTCAGTTTTTGGTGTTTTTGGTTGATCTGTGATGAATCTGTTCTGTGCGTGGTTACTGTAGCGCATGGAGCAGAGTGTGATTTTAGGAGGGATTTTGTGCGTTAGCGCCTAGGCTGGTTACTGTAGCGCCTAGGCGCCCACGCATTTTCTGGGTTAAAACATTAAACCCAGTGTTCGTTTTGTAAGAGTTATAACGTAAGTTTTGTATTCTCTCTCAAACCTAATACGAAAAATCGATCATCCTTCTCCCCGTGGACGTAGGCTAACGCCGAACCACGTAATTCTTGTGTTGTTTATGCTTTGATTACTCTTTATCTCTACTTAATTCTACACAATCCATTGTTTTTGTTCTTGATTTCCAAAACAAGGGTTTCGACGATTTGTTCAATCCGCTGCGTGTTTGAGGTTCAAATCGTAACAAGGTGCTGTTTATGGATTTAAGATAATTTTTTTTCTTATTTTTTCTCATATAATGCATTTAGTCATACTTTTCCTAGCAATAGTGAATGGATTTTCTCTGCATGAAATAAAAAAAGATTCCTCTAAACCCAGATCATTGTTCTTTTCCTTATAAGTTTCCATGGACAGGTTCCTTTGTATGTGGCAACTAAGATGACATCAATCAGGAGATCGTCCTTCTTCGTGCCATCAACAGATGGTTATGCTCGAGCAGCGATGCGCTGGATAGGATACGATCCCCGCTGCACCCCATACTGGCCTCATTCCCTTCTCTGGTGTTTGGCTCACTCATTGCCAGAGTTTGTTGTCGATGCTTGGCATCTAAAGTTTTGTCTTGGAATCAGAAAGAGAGGGCAGCTTAAACATTCAAGGAAGGAGGAGTAGAAGAGCTCTTTCAAACAAGATTCATTGTCAATAAATTATGAACATAAAAAAATTGATGCAGCTCTAGCGTAGCTCAACTAAACTTAGTACAAATAAATTTAGCGCAAATAAATTTAAAGTAAATAAACTTAGTTCAAATAAATTTAGCGCATAAATGCTATTTAAATTTAAAATATCATTTTCAAACTAACATATATGTCACAGGAGAAAACTAAGGTAAACAAATTTAGTAGATGTAAACTTCATGCAAATTTTGCAGTGTAGAGTTGTGTCTAATAAAGTTTGTGTAGATAAAATTTGTGCATATAAACTTTGCAGATAAATTATAATTATAAATTCTAAAAGCATAAATCTTATAACTCTAAATCATAAATTTTAAATCCTAAATTTTAAACTCTAAACACAAAATTATAAACCCTAAACTCTAAAATCATAAATCCTAAATTTTGAAACCATAAACCTTAAATCCTAAACCATAAAGCATAAAATTTTAAACCCTAAACTCTAAATTTTAAAACCCTAAATTTATAAACTCTAAATCATAAATTTTAAATCCTAAAATCATATATGTGTGTGTGTGTCGTGTTATATGTTATCATTAAGGTAGTAGAAAGCTCAAACTATTCAATTATGAGCATATTAATTTGACTAAGTAACATTATCATCTCAGTACAAAACAAATTTTCTGAGAATTATTTGCAAGATTACATGGCAATTATTGAAAACAAAAAATATCAAAAAAAAATGTTAAGAAATCGACATAATATTAAAATGAGAGAGGAAATAAAAGAGACATTAAAATTATCTAAAAAAAGATGGATAAAAAAGAGAGAGAAAAGAAGTGATCTAAGTAAAAGAGAGAAGAAAAAATAAAAGAAAATGATCTAAAAGATAGAGGACAAAATGACATAAAAGAAAGTGATCTAAAAAGTGAGAGGGAGAAGGAAAAAGTGATTTAAAAAGAGAAAGAGAGAGAGAAGAAAGTGACCTCAAAGAAACAAGGTAAAAAAATGATTTAAAAAAAAGTGAGAGAAAAATGTGACCTCAAACAAAAAGAGACATAAAATTAATAAAAATATAGTTTAAACTACTGAAATGAGATGTTAAGGCTAGTACTTCAGTTGTTAAAAAAAAATTAATTAAATTTGTTGTCTTTATTGAAGTATGTTTTAATGTTTTATGAACCTTTTGGTTTATGGAAAAAGATGTTCTCATTGGAATAAAGATTTATTTCGAGAGACTAATAACTAAAAATCCCATAAAAAATATTGATTGTCTCACACTTTCAATCAAAAAATGTTTAAGTTTTTTTTTAAAAAATAATTACTGGGACTCCCAAACCACTATAAACAATGAAACGGACACTCGATAGGATGACAAAATTTTATCTGACTTGAATTAAACCAAGTTTGAAGATAAATTTTATGTTTAAAATTCGGGTCAAAGTACAAAAATTTTGTTTGGTTTAAAACTGAGTTTTGATCCATGCACAAAAAATTGTTCAATTTGATTGTCCGAACACTAACCCGAATTGAATTATAATCTGATTTACTTATCTAAATTTAAACCAATTGAAATATAATAAATTAAATACTTTTAAAAATTAAAATCAATCCAATTCAGAAATACTATTTGACATACACCTCTATTATCCGCCTCGAACCCTTCTTTTCACCTCCTTGCACCGGGGTAGCAAGTCTTCCCCATACAATGATCTACTGTACATGAAATTCTTGTAATGGGCTGAGCTTTCAGTAGATCCATTATTAAATTGCTGTAGTACAACCCAAAGAGATTAGCCCAGGCCCAAATGGGCGAGGCCTGTCGGAAAACCGCGTCGTTTCGACTATGCTGTCACATAAAGCCGCCGCACAAGATATATAATCGCAACAGATGAACAGACCGAGCGTCTTCTTGCAAACGAGCGAGTTCCCGCAACTAGCAAGGACCTCCCCGGACAGTCTCGCAGTTTCTCTCACCCGTTTCTGAAACTTTTTCGAATACTTTTTTAGTTCTTTCGCTCCCGGAGTGAGTAACTCAATGGCTACGGGACCGAGTTCCGCCGCCGATTCCGATTCGTCGACAATTCACAATTCGGTGTTTATAGACACCAGCCTCAACACCCATTTGGCCATGATCTGCTCCCAGCACGAAACCGTTTCAGACCTTAAGAGTAATTTACAGCATCTCTTTATGTGTTCTGAAGATATCTGTCGTTAGTATTTCCTGTTGTGTTTTTGTTCTTTCTGGTTCCATTGCGAGTTTTTTCGGACTTGTATATAATTTTTGATTCGTCGCCGAAAAGGGAACATAAAATTAGCGACTATCTAACAAAAAGAAGAACCCTTAGTCCCTAGAAAGCAAAGCCATTGGTCTCTGTGCTGTGCAGGTGTAGGAGTAACTTATATAGCTTTGGAGATGGTATATTTTTCCTCAGAGATTCAGCACTTCATTGTCAACCATTTGCCTCAACTTGAGGCGTTAAAAGAACGAACTCTCAATAGAATTTTAGTAATGCATTTCATTGAATGCATTTTAGTGTTTCAGTACTTTTATTGTTTGGATTCTTGTTCTTATTGAAAGCTTCTTATTGAAGTTTGTTTTACAATTTTGAAAATAGTTTGTTGCAAAAACCTAGCTTTTAAAGCACACCCTTGCCTGAAAATTAGGAAAAGTTGCTTTTAATCCTCCTGGTAAAATTTTACACAACACCATTTCCGTTGAGAACTAGGAGAAACACCTTAAAATTTACAAGGTCAAATTCATTCAAGGAATGAGCCTTTATAAGCTGCTTCTTCAAGCAGTTTCAATAAGCACAAACAATACCAAGCTATGCCTTAGAGTGTTCTCTCCAATTTTTCCTATTTGGCAATTGTCTAAAGCTTCTATGCCTTTTGTTCCCATAAGTGAGGACTTTGCTATTGCTGGTGAGAAATGTTTTCTTACACTCACTTTGAATCGTGAAGCATCTCAAAATTTTGGGTTTAAGTAGCGCTAGTTTGTGTATATACAGCACACATTTGGAATTGGCTGATGAAATAGACCCCCTTATTTTCACATCAAATAGCTGCTATAGTTTGACATGTTTAATCTGTGCCGTACAAGTTCTTTATTGTTTATTATTTTTGCATGTTGTGCATTCATTTTGAAGAGGCGTCAATTGTAACTTCCCATTTTATTATCAGTAAATACATAAAGTATGGTCTGCAAATATTAACAAAATCTCACATATTTTATAACTTTCTCTTGTTAATGACCTCTTTATGATATTGACCTTGCAGAGAGAATATTATATGAACACCCACTCTGCTTTCCTAGCATTGGGGATATAAAGATTGTAGCAATAAAGGTACGTGGCTTCATGTAGAAGTTTAAACATGTTGTCTTCCTTTGTGGTTATGTCCATCATTGACAATATTCTGTGAATATCTTAGGTAAAACGCAGAGGACATTTTTATCATCTATCTGATTCTATGTTTGTGAAAAGTGCTTTTGTGGGTATCAACAAAAATTGGTTTCTTTATGTCGATGCTTCTAGGATAGAGGGTCCTAGTGAAAATCGGCATTCCGTGTGTCCTGATTCTAGCGCTGCTTGTGTTGGCATTATGAATAAATCTTTGGCTGATGGGAATAACATTCTGGTTGATGGTCCTCTTAAAAGGTGTGCCGATCCAGATCATTTCTTACTACCACAACTTGATAGCAATCGGCATGTGAAACAGAAATTAGGTACTAGTGAGTCTTCTAGGAAAGTCTCAAAAGATACGAGGGCGGCAGTTGCGCCTATTGTTGATAGTCAGCACAAAGTTTCCTCTGTCAACAACATTAGGTCGGATCCCAGTAAACCAGAGAATTTTTTTGAACTTTGTGAGGAAAAGGAAGTTCCGGAGACACAAACTGGATGCCAGAATGAAGACATCAGGAATGAGGTTAATGCTGAGTTTCGCAATAGACCACTGGAAAGTTCTTCAAAAACTGAAACTTCTATGAAGAGAAAATGTAGAGTGAGAAAGGAAATTGACTGTCTGCTTCATGACCATACTCTAAAGGAGAACAATGATTCTGCTCCCACATCCTATGATAACACATTGCACCAAGAGGTTGTGCTCCCAGAAAATCCTTTAGGCAACAAAGGTAGAGAAGTTTCATATGGAATGCAGGTTGGGAAAGATATTGCTGATGGACAATGCAGGAGTTTATCTTCTGAAACCAGTAAGGCTTTGTGTACTCTAAAGGAGAAGACTAATGTTCTGCACGAGGTAACTGTTCCAGAAAAGGAACTTGAATCTGGATATAATATATGTAAGAAATATGTCATCAATGAGCGAAGTAATAACTCATTGGAAGATGCATCGTACTCTACTGCTGTTGGAAAGAAAAAGCGGAAAATCAAGAAGAAAAAGGTCGATGAAGGTTCTCTCGACAAAAACAGAGCTTTGTTTTCTGATCCTAATGAAGGGTTAGTTGCAGCAGGAAATGAACAACATATGAAATCATTTGATGATACTCTGGAATCTAGTCCCAATGTCATAAAAAAACATTATGAAAGTAAAGAAAGCATTGTGGATACTTCATCTGGGAAAGATGTCAGACGAGACAAGGGGGTCGAGGTGGAAACTGATCCCAACTATTTGGGTAGAAAATTCGAACAACGTGGCCAGAGTGCAATGACTTCTGAAACTTCTACGGCCCTTAGAAAGAAGAGGAAACATGATTATGTCCAAGAAGTTAGTGAAGTGTCTCGATCACCAGGTGAGTGCCATAGTGCCATTCCTATCAATCTGCTTTAATTTTAGATAAGTCGATAAGACTTCAAGCTTGGTTGCTCTAGTAGCAATCTTCTTGAGGCTATATATATTGCCTCCTTGTAAGCTTGGTGCACCACCTTCAATCGATTGTTTCAGTTTCAACTTTTTAGTGCATTGGTTGAATGGTAGGTAGATAGAAAATATGGTCGAGACAAGTAGATATTTGTGACTTATGTAAAGCTCTTTTCTGTAGGTGCTGATGCTGGTAATGTGAAAAGCAAACAAGGCGCATCTGATCTAACCGTTGCGTCTGCAGTTGGGAGAATTGGAAATTCAAAAGATCATCAGAAGCCTGATAGTCACAAGAAAGAGAATGCAGTTTCTAGTGCTGGGGGTGAGAACATCGTTCCTAATGGTCAGCAGGAACAAAGGACTAACAGCGTTCCTAGAATTGAAAAGCAAATAGAACCATTGCAGAATAATGATGGTAAAGCAGTGGTATCTGGGAAGGCAGAAGCAACTTCAGGGGCTGAAGAAGTCAGGAACACTGAAGTTGTCTTTACTTCCAAATCTTTAAATGTAAAGGAAACTGTAGTTGCTGGTAAATCTTCAAAGAAAAAAAGAAATTCTAGAGCAGGCAAAGATTCAGTTGGTGGGTCTCTACTCACATCAGGCACAGAGCATCTTAACAGCTCCCCGAGTGGCATTTCATTAATTGATTCTCATCAAGCTGTGATTGCGAACCATTCCAGTAAAAAAGCTAAGAAAGACAAAAATAGCGTGCCCTTGATAGCGGAGCAAAAAGTACCAGAGAAGAAAGCTTTGAGTACCGCTGATTTGGCCACTGATAGGGAAATTGATGATGTGATTAAAAGTGTTGTAGAGTCTGTGCATCAAGTAAAGGAGCACCGGGTAAATTCAGAAATTTTGGGCGAGAAATTAAGAAAGAAGAGTAAGAAGCAAAGATCTAATGCAAAGGATCTTATTGAATGCCAAAAAGGTGTGGAGGATTTTGATCATGAGAGGCAAGCTCCCTTAACTGATGGTCAGAGTTCAATGAATTTAAATGGGAAACATGGGAGTGGGCTAAGAACTCCTGCCGGTAATTCCGAAACTGTCTTAGCCCAAGAATCATTTAAGGCCGAGAATGCTGAATGTGTTGCAATTCACTCAGAGCAGAAGAGCCTATTTGTTACCTCAGGTGCAATATTCGAAGATGATAGCGTAGGGAGTTCTGATAATAAAGGTGAAGGTCAGGATTCAGATTCAGATTCAGATTCCAGCACCAAAATAACATCAGATAATTCTGCATCAGATGGGGAAAGCAACGCTAATGTCAACTCATCTCTGATAGGTAATTTAAAAATTTCTACGTTTGTCGTATGATGCCCATTGTCTGATAAGTTACATTTTCCCCCTCATATCCACATCTTGTCCAAGATAAAACAAGAAGCATGTAATGTAACAATGATTGCCGTTATTTAATGAATTGTTATCATTGAATCTTGTATTCATTGATTTATTAGACTGACATTGGATATCCACATTCAACCCCATATGATTGCTTTTGTTTCAGTTGATTTACTCTCGTTTTTTCTTCAATATCTTAACTCATGATTGATACAAAAACAAAAAAGATGTGGAGACGAGAAATATGCATTACTTATATCACTACTGTTTTTTTGTTGATGTCAATGCGTGCAGCTCATGCTGTTGCTGTTAATGAGGAAAGCCAACAAGGCACAACTGAGCTAGTCATGACATCAGGGACGTTTGAACCATCTTGCAGGGCCCAAGAAGATATGAACACTAAGGATGCAGTTCTTCCTCATAAATCGTTATATGTTAGTGAAAATGTGGATCCTGAGAAATCTTCGAAGAAAAAGAGATCTAATAAAAATGAAGATTTGGTTGGTGGAGCTCAACTGAACACAAAGGAGATAGTTGCTACTTCTAAATCTTTGGATGCTAAAGAATCTGATGATCTGGGAAAATCTTCAAAGAAAAAAAAGAAGAATAGAACGACTAGAGATTTTGTAAGCAGAACTCCACTGGCATCGAGTGCTGAAAATGTTAATGGTTTTGTGAATGATATTTCACAAAATGAATCTCATAAAGGTGTGATTGGGGATCATTCCAGTAATAAAGGCAAGAAACAGGAAAGCAACATCTCCCCAGTGGAGGGGCAGAAAGTTGTGAGTACCCATGATTTTTCTACTGATAAAGACACCGGTAATGAGATTCGAAGTATGGTGGAGTCTGCGCAGCAAATAAGAAAAAATAATGCAAGTTCAGAAAATCTAGATGAGAAATCCGGAAAGAAAAGTAAGAAGAAACAAAGATCTAATGCAAAACATTTCGCTGAATTCCAGAAGGAGAACGAGAATGTTGGTCCTAGAGAATCAGTGCCGTCAAATAATACGAGGGTCACAGATGCTTTATCTAATATGGCAAAGCCAACTGAGTTGGTGGAGACAGGTTCTATGAATCAATTAAATGGATCGAGTGTGGAATGTGATAAATATATGAATGCCGAGATTGTTAAGGGCCCTCAAGTTTCTTTGCATTCTCTTGAAGACATTAATGAAGACAAGCCTCTCAAAGCTGTTGTTGATGGTGATCCTGCAAATAGCAACTGTGCACATGAAGCTACTAAGGTGTTTGTTGACAAGGTGCCTAAAGCAAAAGGAGAAAATAAGTTGAAATCTAGAAAGAACAAAAACAAGTTGGATACACATTCTAACGGTCCTTCGCCTGATTCACAGGGTTCCTTAAAGGCAAATGGGAAACAACTAAAAACTCAAGCTGGGAACTCAGGAATCACTCGGTCTCTGGAATCTTCATTGAAGGATGAGTCTGATAAACTCCCACTCTCAGTGAAAAATAAGTCTGAAAAAAATGATGCCAGAAAACTGCCATCTAAGAAAGCTGATAAGCTAAATTCCATTCCAGAAGAAGTTAAAAGTGCTGCCGTTGTCAATGCTTCTAGGACCAGTAGTCATTCAGTAAAAAAGGGAGGATCTCAAGCTGTTTCCACTTCTGGCTTGGAACGTTCTAAGATGATAACTTCCCATACTAGAAGGGATAATGGAGTTGAGCCACCCGCAGGCCACCGTCATGTGGCTCTTAGGAAAGAATCAATTAACAGAGTTGGACATATTGTGAATAGCTCAGAGCATAAGAAAGGTATGTTAGCTAGATCAGGTGGAATATTCAAAGATGATATTGATTCGAGTTCAGAAGGTGGAAGTCATGATTCAGATGCCAGCACTAGAACACCATCAGATAGTTCATCATCAGGCTACTCAGATGATGAAATCAATTCCAACCAACCGCCGAGAGGTAAGTTGAAAATTTGTCATGTGGATCAATTACTCCTTAAATCGCTGACAAGCAGTATTTTGTCAAGTCACAATCACATTCTTTTTACTTTTAAGAGAAAAAGGAGGCTGTAAAACTTTCACCCATTCTTCTGTAAATAATTATATTTGAATATAATTGTGTCAATAGTGATGCGTCAAAATCAAATTCCATGTTCTATGTGAAAATGGTTATTAGAGGTAACCTTTTTCAATCTTGTGGTGTTCTGTGTTTTATGCCTATTTAAGGTCTATAAAACAGTTTCTTTTATTTCAGAAAATTATTGTCATAAAGTCTGAAGAGGAACTGATGTTTTGAACTTTTCTGTTTTGGAAGCCTCTGGTTAATAGATGTTAGATTTCATTCGATGAATTAAGAGACTGTTAATAGATGTTAGATTATTGCTTCTTTTTAAAAGTTACACACGAGTATAGGATTCTACTATATTGTGTTTAATTGAAATATATATGTGATTTTATGGTACAGGCAGAAATGAAGACAGTGGAAAAATCACCAAACCATCCTTGTAAGATGTATTCCTTTTACTGTGGTGCTGTTTAGACATTTTCTGGTTATATTATGTTGTTTATTGTCGCAAGTCACATTCACATTTTAAAAGCATTTCAAGGCTAAATCATTTAAATTTATTTATTTTTGGTGAGGACGTACTTCAAAATCTCATCTCATTTATGAACTTTGCATTCGTCAGAGCTTTTTGGCATGTCATTGCACATAATTTGCAGAAGCCTACTTCATAGAGGGAGCAAACATGGTTATTCATTTGTAAAGATGAGTTTTCTTATAGATTCAATTTATTTATTATTTTCGTTATGGAAAGAGTGGTTTTTCAATTGCCAGCCATGGTAAAAAGAGGTGTCTCTCGTTAGAATAGAGGATTTGAAATGCCAAATGCCAAAAGAGGTGTATCTGTGCAAAATTCTATTTTTTCTTTATTATTAATCAAGTGCACTTCATCTTTCCTATTTTCTGTACTTCCTCTTTAACAATATTTGTTTACATTCAATGAAGCAGCTCATCTGGCGGCAAGGGTTTGGCCTTTGAAGCCGTCCTTAGAAGGTCTAGCGGATTCAAGAAGGCCCAGTTAACAGCTTCTCAATTTCAAGACGTGGACTCTCAAAGCCAGCCAGTTGATGTTGTGCCAGACAGTCAGCCCAACCTGTAATTGCCATGTCTTTCCCTCGTTTCCTTTTCTTGTTTGGAATGATTTGCCTTGTGCGGAAGTTTTGGTTTCATCGTAGTCTGCATAGGTGCATACTGCATCCCCGGATTCTTTCATTCTCTCTTTGCGCAAGAAAAAATGGGATGAGCCAAGCCGTGTTCTTTTGAATGATGTTGAAGTAATTGTGTTATGGATGAAAGGTTGAATTCAATTCGTATTCAGTTAGTGTGCATGGTTTCCTTGGCGCCTGCCTCCCTGCCTGAGACTTGCATTTTATGTATTCTGTGATAATTTTATTTCTATTGATGATTGAGAGTAGTACGAAAGAAAGACCGGTCAGCTGTTTTTTGCATTGTTAGAAGTATCTTGTGGTATTCCGATCTTTAGGTTAATCATATGAGACCCCATTTCCAGTGTGATCCATTTTTTATTTTTTTATATAATAAGGGGAAGGGATGAAACTCGAATTCAAGATTCAAGATTAGATACGATCAAGTTCGCCAACTAAGTTACTTCAAACATTACAAAATGATCAATGATCTTGCATAATTATTACTTAGTCAACTTTCCCTCATCTCGGGCAATCAATGTTAACTTGATGTAAAAACTCTATATTTTAATTTTGAGTAAGAAAACTAGAAAAATTCTTGAATAGAATGTTTTGGGTAATATTTAACGATTTAAAATTTTCGTATCATTTTTATGTTCTATTTTGATTCAAAAAATATACTGTTGAATTTATAATATAGATCAAAACATGTTTATAAATTTTGAAGAATTAAATAACAAATTTAATACTGCTATAAATATTTTAGTGCCGATCCCTGCCACCCTCAATTTTTTTGGGGAGGGGGCTGCAAGCTTGCGATTATTATTGAATGAAATGTGTCCTTTAATTGAATCACAATCATTCATGTCGGTCACTCATGCCAACTTGTCTACTAATGTTATCACACTTGATTAATTGTGATTTAAAGTATAAGGGAATTTCACCACCTTCCAATGATGGCAGAAACACCAGTTCTCAATTTTTCTGTCATTTGGATTGACATTTGTTGTCTAGTGAACCTGACATTTCAATGCTTTGCCCAATCGAAATACCACAAAAACCTGACCGATAACTTTCGATTATTTAAAGACTAAGTTGTAACATGACTTATCTATCAAGCACTAAAGTTAACATTTTACCTAAACCCAACCACAAATCTTTCAAGTTTACGTCGGACTGGGTCTTCGATTATCGGAAAGTTCATATTTTTGTGCATAGTAAAGTTTTTATTTTGGAAAATGTTTTTTTTTATTTCCAATTGAGAATATTTATCCTATTTAAAATATTTAGCATATATGTTTGGTCAAAAATCAAGTAAAAACAGTTGGGAACAAAATCCAAAACGTTCATGAAATTCTGGATGCAAATCCCATAGTAAAGTGAAAAGGAAGGCGGATCATGCAAAGGTGTGAGGAGCACTAAAAGACAAATAACGAGTAATACTATAACAAAATAAAAAAATTTTAAATTTAAATTAAAAAATGATCACGACCGTTGGATCACGCTATTCTTCTTCTTCTTCTGCTTCCTAAACACAACCTCTGTATCCAACCCGAACCCGTCAACTTTTCTTCTATGAACCATCTCCGATTCCTTGAACATCTCCACGAGCGGCTTCACACTAAACAGATCGTTCGCCGAGTACTTATCTGACCGTCTAGATAACGCCACGTGTAGCACACACACTCCGCCTGGCTTCAACGTCCGTTCGATCTCCCCAACAAACTGTTGCGGGTAAAGCGCGTGGTCGAACACGTTCGAAAACTCGAAATCGAACGTCTCGTCGTCGAACGGCTGGTGATGGAAGTCGCCTTCGATCACGAGCGGCGGGCAGGGCACCAGGTCGATTCCCACTGAGTCGTACACTCCGACCAGCCTCAACGCCTCCACCTCCTGCCCCACTCGCGCGCCGATACAAAGCGATTTTGAATCGTTGAAGAGGAGATTCCTCTTTCGCAAATCATGGAAGAATTCGGTGAACACTTGGATTTTTCGGTCCCAATCACGGGTCGTCCAGATTTTTCGAAGCTTAGGATTAAGAGTTTTGTTGAGTTGTCGCTGTATGTAGGAATCGTATGAGGTATATCCGGGTCGGATCCTGATACCTGGCGGTTGTTGTTCGGTGGTTGTGGTTCGGTTGCGGAGAGAGAAGAAGATGAAGATGAGCGGGAGAGAGAGGAGGATAGAGGAAAGGAAGTATCGGATTATGGATTGTTTTTGGTTCGTGGGTGGTGAATTCATGTCTGCAGCAATGCATGTAATAGAGCTGTAGCTTTCTTTTGCATGAAAAAAGAGAGGTGATTGGATTGGGAGAAAACGAGAGAAAATAAAGAAGAAAGTGTGAGAAAATTGAGGATTATTGCCGATTGGCCGTTTGTTTGTACGTATATATGTATGATCACGTATTTGTTTTGTTGGCGATTGCAACATCGATGATACCGCAGAGTGGGGTTAACACCGCATCACAAATTTGGTAGTTTTAACGTTTTTTAATTTCTTATATTATTTTATTTTTTTTTGACAAAAAGGAAGGATTGAGACTAGAAATTCGAGTTCGAGATTATATACAACTCAACTCGTCAACTAAGATACTTAGACTTCGTATATTTTTTTCTTATCTAGACCGCCCGATGTCTACAGTTAACCCCATTACAACTAAATCCGGATCGAGTCAAGACTCAAGAGGGTTCAATTAAGAAGGCAAAACTCTCCAACAATGATTTTTTCCTTATTTTATATAGATTATTTTAACGTATTTATATTAAAAATTTTAAAATCGATAAAGATTTCATATAAGTTTCACACATTAGATATGGGTCTTATTTCACATTGTCCAATTCGTGTACACATAAGTTTTTCACCTTACTACAATGAGGAATAAATTGGATCAAAAATTAGTATATGACCACAAAAATATTACTCTAATTAGTGACGGTGTTTCGTTATACGCTCTATTATGAGAATGATTTGCAGATTTGTGTATGCATTTCTTTGCAAATACATAAAATAAATATTCTCTCATTTTCTTTTTAACTCAATTTTAAGAAAATTAGTCTGGAATCCGCATAATGTCCACAGAGTGCCAACAATTATACAAATTTGAAACTTTACTTTAGTTAATATTATATATATATATATATAAATCATTATTTGATGAAAAATTGTTCTTACTAATTACAGCCGCATGATACGATATATAAATAAAAAATGATAACGTGCACTGTAATGTACTTGATAAGGATAAAAAAAAATGCATTGAAATTTGAAAAACTCTATTAAAATGTGTATTTTAAATTTAAAAATTGAGTAAATATTCATCATCATGACATTTTATAGTGAATTATTATATAATGTTTTAAGAATACGCGTTATCATTATCTTAAATAAATATATGAATGTGAAAAATATAGAATTGCGTGGCACTAGTGTAAACGTACATTTATCATTGATGGAGACTATCGGAGAGGAGAGTACATTGTTGC
The DNA here is from genome assembly GCA_963580455.1 of Euonymus europaeus. Lineage (NCBI taxonomy): Eukaryota > Viridiplantae > Streptophyta > Magnoliopsida > Celastrales > Celastraceae > Euonymus > Euonymus europaeus. Next base: position 5,979,487 of record OY756964.1, read on the forward strand.
GATTTGTACACTTGCGTATGTATGGGGGTTGGTAGATGATTGCAACCACCGAAACCGATGATACCAAGCTGATATGGATATGGATCCATAGCCACTACCCTCTGGTGTGCAGTTAGTAAACTCAGGAGCTCATGCAATAACTCACAAATCACGTGTGACGAGTGCATCATGTAAGAATGTAAACAAGCTGAGTCGAGTTTAAGGGTATTGTGTTTGTTGGTTCAATTTTTAATGAGTTGAAGCTCGAGTCGAGCTTTTAACGAGCTTCAAAACTATTGTTCAAGCTCGACTCAAGCTCTTTCGAGAAAACAAGCTCAAATTTTATTTAGAAACAAGTCATAAGTTTTGTGTGATAAAATATAGGATTAATCAGTATACTTGCATTTTCCCTGAACTTTTTTCCAGGTCAAATAAATCCTTTTACTTTGTATAATATGCCACGTTAGCCCTTGTGTCTATTTTCTATTAAAAATGCTAACATGTCGTTTTTTTATTTTTTATTTTTTTATATTACACGTATTCAGTCTGTTTAGTAATATTAAGCAAGATTAAAAATAAAAAATTAACCAAAATGCAAAAAAAATAAATCAAAAAAATGATATGCATCAACGCCCCCTGGCTTCTCCCCCATTGACTTTGATGGCCTCTGCACCATGTCCGACAACAAATGAAGAGGGCAGTTTTGGTGAAAGAAAATGAAGAGTGGAAAGAGAAAATGGTTGCTCTATCCATGAATCAAGGGGGAGAAGAGAGGGGCAAAGGAAAATGCAAATAAAAACCTGTTGAAGGCCAAAGCTACTAGGGGGTTTGAGAGAAGCATGAGTTCAACCCAACTAGGATTGCCAAGGAGCGTAGTCACTCAATTGCTAAATCAAAGAACAAGAATGGTAGTCATTTATAAATTGCGGAAGCTTGTATGAAAATTAAGATCACAGTAGATAGGAAGAAGAAGGAGAAGATGTGAGAGAGAAGAGTTGCTGAATAATCATTGATATTCAATACTCTGAATACCGTCCTCTCTTTTACGTGGGTGGATTTAAGAAAAACCCTCTGAATTAACGTTACAATTGTGTAAAGTATATATACATGACAGTAACCAACGGTTACTTAATGACAGGACATTGTTCTTTGTACAGGAAGAGTTTGACATTAAAAGGTAAAAATAAGACTCCATTAGATTGGGCTTAAAGAACAACCCAAGATAAAATACCAAAGCCCAATAAGTGATCAAACCCACAAATGAACCCATGAAAGTCCAAGCATGAGTTCAGAATTCTAGAAACACGATGGGCACAGACTGAAGGAAGGAACTATTGCAACAGTGCCGATAATCATATACTCAACAAAGAATGTTATAAATTTTACACCTCCACACATTAATAATATTATCCGCTTTAGATTGTTCGATTCACAGATATATTGAGTCCATATATGAGTTGTCCGGTTCACATAGATACAACGGGCCCGCACGATTTTGTTCTTCCTTAAGTGTAGCAAGTGGACTGGACCCAACTTACTACACAAAAAAAAGACATTGTTAGTGGTAAGAGGTGCGCTTCTCCTTATAAAGGAGCCTAAATCTCCCACATCTTTCGATATGAGAGTTTTTACAAAGAAAGGCTCAAATGTAAAATCGAAGAATGAGCGAAGTTCAATAACCTGAATCAAAGCTGTTAATGGCATTGTAAGAGATGAATTTGGATGGATAGCCCCAATTCTCGAGACCCAGCTGAATCCCAATTGTCGTAGTGGAGGAGTTGTTATTGGAAACCCTAAAGCCAAATCTGTCACTGACGACGATATTGAGAGTTTATAGATTTTTATTTTTTGATTTTGTCTAATATTAATAAGATTATTTGGTGATAAGTTCTTTATATGGACTTTATATTTCATTTAGTCTTTTTGAAAAGTTTATAGTCCAATACATCCTCAATTATTTGAACTCTAACTCAATAAGGACAACTTTAAATTTTAACTTTATTTAATGACAATTTTACCCTACCCTCATTTAAACATATCTTTATTTTTATTAGTATATGATTGTTCTTTATTTATAAAATAATTATTATAATAAAATAAATATAAATACAATTCTAGAAAGTCGGATGAAATCATTTTTTGTATCTATATGTTTTTAAAAATAAACTAATATTTTCACTTTTGATGAATCAAACTGAAGAGTCGATCAACCAATTTTTTTTCTCGGAAATCAAGTGCACTCACATGCACAAAATTTACTTGACTTAGTAACTTATATATATGCATTAAAATTTGTGAATCACTATATTATTGAAACCAACAATCGAACACTTGTGCATTAACAAAACGTTATTCAATATAAATGTCAATATTTTATTACATTGTTAACTAACAACCAAAGTCCATAACTTATGAGAATAATATCATAATAAAACTCAATTCATATTTCAAACAAAACCAAATACCATAACAATTTCTAGCCGTTTTGGTGACTTTTGCGAAAATCCACTAAATTCTGGGTAAGAAATCCTCTGAATTTTTTTTGCATAATTTCAAAAAATCTTCTAAATTGTTTTTGGTGAGTTTGTAAAATCCTCTGAATTCTTGACAAGTTTGAGAAATCCTCCGATCATCTACATTTTTGGTTTTTTTTTTGTTTGATTTTGATAAATCCTCTAAATGTTTTATAAAAAATTTAGATGATTCCTGGTAATAGGGTATAAAGTTTAGGGTTTTGAGGATTAAGATATTAGTGTTTAAAGTTTATGGTATAAGGTTTTTCTGTTTAAGAGATTATAATTTATTATTTAGGATTTTGGGGTTTAGGACATGAGGTTTAAGATTTAGGGTTTACGAATATAAGTTAGTAAAATTTTATGATTTTCTTCTTATTTTTGTAAATTCTTCTTAATTATTTATAAGATTTTTTGTTCAAAATTAAAACTATAATTGTTAACATTCAGAGGATTTCTGGGAAATTCAAAGAATTTCTAATTATAAGGTTTAAAATTTAGAGTTTCGGGTTTTTTTCTTTGATTTTCAAAAATTATTCTAATTTTTATTATATATTTTATGAAATCCTCTAAAACTTTTTTGCTTAATTTCAAGAAAATTCTGATTTATTTTGTTAAATTTTGCTAAATCCTCTAAATTTGAGACAAGTTTGTGAAATCCTCTGAATTTTTGGTTGCTTTTTGTTTGATTTTCAAAAATTCAATTTTTTTTGATATATTTTTATGAAATCATATGTATTTTTTTGCTTAATTTTAAAAACTCATTTAATTGGTTTTGGTGAGTTTTGAGAAGTCCTCTGAATTCTAGATAAGTTTGAGAAATCCTTTGAGTTCATTCAGAAGATTTGACAAATAAATATTTAAACATATCGATCATCGGTCTCATTGGAAAGAGTTTTTCGTGCTGATTATGAATATATATATATATATTTTAAATCCGATTTGTATTTTGAGAGATAAAACTGTTTTAAAGTTTTTTTTTTTAAAAAAATAACAAGAATCTGATGATGTCAGCATATGTCATCCATATAAGGGCTTTTTAGAATAAGGGTAGTTTTGTCCATAATTATTCAAAGGATGTTATGAAATATTGAAAAATTGAAGGTAGTGAATGAAATACATCTTTTTATTGAAGGACTTATTGATGAATCCCCATATTAATATTAATGACAAACGACAATGAAATTCCATCTGAACTATAAATGTTTTAAATGAATAATAACATGTTAGTACATAACGATAATGTCATCAGTTTTTAAGGAAAAATGATTAAAATGACTCACGTCATCTAAATTAAAAAATAAGAGGACTAGATTGACTTGAAAAAAAAAAATTGAGTGAGCAAAATGACCTAAAAACGTAGGTGTATAAATTAATCTGATACTTATCCCATCAAAGATAAATCGTGTTCGCGGATTTATTCGTGATTTAGTTAGCCAATAATTTCAAGAATAATATAACAAATACAAACAAACATAAAAAGACCAACATTTAAAAGATCGGGCCCTCGGGCATAGCTAGTAGATGTTCGATTGTTCGAATCGTTTACGAAATAAGCTTAAAAGGAGCAGGAGGCTTCATTATCATAAGAATTTTTTTTTTCCAATTACAAGTAACTTAATTTGTACTATGACAACCGAACCCAAATCACTGAGACCTCATCTTGTTGATTTGGTTCAAAGCAGGTTGTAGAATGTTGTACAAAACCCACAGAATCGCAGGTGTGACAACGAAAAGCAGCAGCTGACCTCTGTTGTCACTGGTGGCACCATCTGCAATCATAGCAATTTCGCTAGCAGATGCATCTGGTGTTCCCATTAAACCAGCCAATCCACCAAGACCAACCCCAATTATAAGCCCCCTTGTGCTTCTCATGCGGCTGATCTGGTTCAGTGCTGGTTGAAGAATATTGAACAGAACCCACGCAATCGCTGGAATAATTGGTAGCAACAAAGCAAGCCCACGGTTGTCTCCTTCAGCAATCTCAGCGATTTGTTGGGCTGCAAAGGCCGCATCACATGAGCTCAAGCTGGAAAATATTGCGCCTGCAATTGCAGCTCCGGCAAGGGAAGATGATGATTGGAGCTGATCAGTTGGCTTTGAGAAGGTTAGGCCTTTTGGGAGGGAGACAAGTGAAGTGGGTTTTGAGAGTGGCTTGGTGGGGTTGCTGTTTTTGGAAGAGCAAATCGTCGAACATTTTGCGTGGACGATTGCCATTGTTGTAGCCATAGTTGCTGCCATCAATGACTGCTTAGTTCTATAAGCTTAGAAGTTTCTTCCGACGGGGATTCAAGAGTCTTGTGTGTGTGATAAGAGAAAAATGGAGTGTGGATTAAAGCCAAGTCAGGAAAATTTGGTCCAATGGAAATTTGTTCACTGGATTGTTCTCTTATCCAGAGAGTAGAAATGGTGAGATATGGACCTCAATTTCCATTATCCATACCCCACTTGCAGTTTCTTATCACTTCCTTTTTAAAATCGACTTCAACTTCACTCTATAGTTAGCTACTAACACTAGGACTTGTTTCGGGCTATCGGATCAAATTTGACCTAATTCGACCTTTTTTTGTCATCTTATTATAGCCCAGATCGATAACCCTGTTAAGAGTTATCGTGCTATCATGGTTCGGGTCATCTGTTATCGGCCCAACAGAGTTATCGCGCTATCATGTTTCGGGTCATCTGTTATCGGCCCAACAGAGTTATCGGGCTATCATGTTTCGGGTCATCCATTATCGGGCCAGCATCCCGGGTGACTCGAAAGCCGGTATAGGGTCTGGGCTAATTAGATAGTATTAAGTATCAATACATTTTGTGATTCCTTTCATGGATTAATGAGATTATTTAACTGGACTCACTGCAGTTGAAGAGGCCCAGCATAATCTCAAAGCAAGGCCGTATCAGCCAAGTGGGCTCGTATATACTGACTGGACCAAGCCCACGATATAAAACCATGAAGAAGAAAAAAAAGAAAACATAAAGACCCTGCCGTATTTGTGACATAGGAAAGCAAGATATAAGATATTTTTATTTATTTATTAATATAATTTCAAGTTCTTCTTCTTCCTCGTCTATCACCGCCCCTCAACGTAACAAGGAACACCCAGGAACTCGGGAAACAACTCTTCAGTTCCTGAATTGTTTTTAGGGTTTTTAATTAATCGAACAAAAATGTTCACTTTTTCATCATTACAACCAAACCTGGTACTCTGTCCTTTCCCGAACCGGATAGGATCCTCGTACTCTCTCATTCACCGGACTCAGTTTTCTGAATTTTCCGACCACAGGACTTCTCTTCGAGGGTCTCTCCACGTAGCGCGTTCGGGTTTCATGCCAGGCATGCTACCCGACCCGGATGGAGCTGAGGTTGCGATTAAGGAGTTGTTTGGCAGAGCTGAGAGCATCCTCTACACGATTGCAGATGCAGCTGTTTCAACGACTGATACTGTTAATGCTACCACCAAGCAGAACAACGATTGGTTCTCTGGTATCACCAATTACATGGAGATTGTTCTGAAGGTGCTTGTTTTTGGGTGATTACGAATTTTTTGTTTGTTTGTTGTTGAGCTATGTAGTTGTACAAATTGGGTTAATTGATTGGATTTTTTTGGTGCTGTGTCCAATTTCAGGTGCTAAAGGATGGACTTTCGACCTTACATGTTCCATATGCTTATGGGTTTGCTATAATTATGCTCACTGTTCTTGTAAAGGCTGCAACATTTCCTCTGACCAAGAAACAGGTCTCTTTTTGTCAAAATTTCTTCGTTAATTTTGATTCCTTGACTCGTAAATGCCTATTGATGTGTGTTTTAATTGTTGGAATATTCCATTACAAACACTATTGAAGTTAATGTTGTAGTTAGTGATATGAGGTTTGATCCGCGCAGGTAGAATCTGCAATGTCTATGCGGTCCTTGCAGCCTCAAGTGAAGGCTATTCAGCAACGGTATGCTGGAGATCAGGTGAAATTTCTACAAGTTTTTGTGTTATAATTTGATTTAGTTTCTTTGGATTTCTGTCTTATTTGTGAACTGAAATTGATGATGCTATTGCCTGCAGGAGAAAATTCAACTTGAAACTGCTCGATTGTATAAACTAGCTGGCATAAACCCCTTTGCTGGTATATATGTTGCACCTGACTTTGGTTTACTGCTACTGATTATATATTAGTCACTGAAAATTTTAGATTCTAGATGAAGTTTTTGTTGGATTCATTCGTGGTTTTTATTTTCCTCATCGAGAATTTTTACCAACTAGTTTGCACGTCTGTGGTTACACAACAAGATTTTCATAGAAAATGTCAACCCTTTTTTTAAAAAAACTTTTGCTAATGCTTTTCCTTTAAAGCCCAATCCATCTACTTTTTCTTGTTATTGTAATAAATTGAGAATATTTTCATGAGAGGCTCTGTATTTTTTGGGTTTTGATACGTGTTCCTGGCTTGAGTTCACTAATGTGATGGAGTCTCGCCTTCAGATAATTTGAAAACACTTAGTGAGCCATTTGGGATCTTTGTGGTTCTTATGGCCCCGGCTATGATGCTTTTTTCACCCATGTCATAATTTTGGCTCTAGCACAAACTTGTCATGGTTCTAATAGATTTAATTCCCAGAGTTCTCTCTTTGTTTTAATATCCATTTCATGTGGTTATTTTCTTCCTTTATGTTGGTAAATTAATATTATGTGTGATGTCTTTAGTTTGTCTCTAACAGGATGCCTGCCTACACTTGCCACAATACCTGTGTGGATTGGTCTATATAGAGCCCTATCAAATGTTGCTGATGAGGTAGTGTGCTCCCTTTTCCCTTATTTGTTACATCAGTTGTTTTTGTGACACATTTGGCATTGTCCCCCTTAATTTTCCTTTTGTTCTATTTATTTGACTAGTTATCTCACATACTGTAATTGTATGCTCTTGGCTGCTTAGGGGCTCCTGACAGAAGGCTTTTTTTGGATACCCTCCCTTGCCGGTCCAACCACAATTGCTTCACGTCAAAGTGGCAGTGGCATTTCTTGGCTTTTCCCATTTGTTGTATGTGGCTTATTTAAAAATTGAACTCTTCCCCTGCTCCTTCCACCATTTTGAGTGCCCTAATGTGAATTTCAAAGTCCCACTCTAAGTTGTTTGCGTCAAAACTAAGTCAGTTAGTGTACAAAGCTATAAATCTTTATCTAAATCTTCTTGTTGGTGGTGATGTTAGAACTACACGGAAAGTTTTTCCATTTAAGTCGCACAAAATGAAATGTACTTATCTCTTTGTTTGCGCTTGTATTCCAAATTTCCAACTGAATTGTATATGTACTGAATTGCATGAAAGAGACTTTATTCATCTTTTACATTGTGTTATATTAATTCTTTGATTCTTTTTTCCCCTGAATTTTGATTGCTTTTTATGTTGAATATACTAAAAGTAGCTCCGCTACTCGAATTTTTATGCAGGATGGTCATCCACCACTTGGATGGTCTGATACTTTAGCATATCTCGTCTTGCCGGTGCTGCTGGTTGTCGCTCAATATATCTCTGTCCAAATCATGCAATCATCACAGGTCAGTCATGTGAAGGCATAGATTTGCTTTCAATGCTGTTCTCAATATAAATCAATTGCTTAGCCCTAAAAACTTATTTCTTTACTATATCTTGAACTTGTCTATAATATCAAGCTGTTGTATCTTAGCTTTGTAGCAAGTCTGGAACCTGAACTGAAACATATGTTTCTAGTCTTGGACACCATACACAACAATTTGTGAGAATATTTCAGCAATATTATGCTACAGTGCCTTCTAAGGAGTAATTTACTCACGTTGTCGGAAAACTAATTACCCGTTATTGACATTGTAACTATCTTTAATATTGAAGCTACGAAGGTTTAAAATATATTGTATTATCCAGTATAAAATTGCTTATTTTTGAAGTCAATATACACACACACACACACGCATATGAAGAGTGTACTCTTAAGTCATTAATTTGGTCAGCTATAGCCTATATGCAATCAACGGAGTGGTAGATTCTGTTTCTGATATTACTGCGGTAATTACCTGGGTCATGGTATTATATTCTTCTGCACACTACCTAAGTTCTGTGTATTTCTGCTCTGTTAGAGTCCGGTCTTAAATCTTAATCGATTTCCAGTTCCCTTTTTCCAAGTTCTTTGTGAAAGGACACTCAATATATATGCCTTATTGGGGAGTGAATCTTCGACCAGATGTTATATTTTTCTAACTGATTAAATTTCTAGAACCTCACTTTTTAAAACCGACAATGATGGTTGGTTTGTCTTCTGATAGTAAAATACGTTAGGGAAAATAAAACTAAACTCTATCTTGTTAAGATTCAATATCAGGGACTTAAAGCCGGCCTCATTAGATTAAGCCTGCAGCCATGGCAAAAGTTATGACATTGCTTTGATTTTTTAGTCTGATAAATCTTCTACTTAACCAAGTAAAGAGTCATCCTTCAATGTCTGAAGCTTTGTGGCGGAAGCAAAGAAGCAACGGTTAGGCAGCATTGAGTCTAGAGTTTTGAACTCCATCTGAGTAATAGATAATCTAAGGAAAAAACGAAAGGGAAAGTGTGAAACTTTATTGAGCAGTTGAGCTGTCTAAATAACAAGACCACTCATGGTAACAGTTGAGCTGTGTCCATAACAAGACCACTCATTTCATTATTAACAAGACCACTAATGTCATTATATACACGTCAAAATTTAATGCTAATAGGACTCCAAAAAATTTAAATTGGTACCAGGAAACTTCATTAACCTAATTAGACACGGATTTCCTTCAACTACCAAAATTCAGTGCTGTCATCGGGTGGATTGCACATTTTTTGGTGGTTGGTTTTGGTGATTTTTTTAGCTCTCCACCTTTATAATGATGAAAACTTTTTGTTGCTGGTACTTGTTTTCCATACATCAGTTAACACATTGTACTACTTTCAGAGCAATGATCCAAGCCTGAAAAATTCTCAAGCAATAACGAAGATCCTTCCTTTGATGATTGGTTATTTTGCTCTTTCAGTTCCCTCTGGTCTAAGTCTTTATTGGTGAGAGCATATATAACACCTTTTTCCCCCTATTTTCTGAGAATTTTACCTTTCGGTTTGGGACATTTTAAGTATATTTCTGTGCCCATTTTCATTTTCATCATGCTCGTATCTTCTTCATTTACCTTGATGTTCTTGCAGGCTCACGAATAACATACTGAGCACTGCACAACAAGTATGGCTTCAGAAATTGGGGGGTGCAAACAATCCGGTGAAGCAGTTTAGTACTGATGTCATTGAGCAAGAACCAAAACTGCTTCAGAAGTCTCCGCCTGAATTAAACTCAACCAAAAGTAAAGCTGAACAAGTAGAGAAGCTATCTTCCGAAGGGCCTCGTCCTGGTGAAAGGTCAATAGTTTTCATTATGTAATTTATTTATTGAAAAAGGCGGAGTCATTTGTAGTCTAATTCTGTTGATATATTCTCAGATTTAAACAGCTAAAGGAACAAGAGGCAAGGAGAAGAAAAGAAAGAGAGGAAGAGAAGAAACAAGCCGAAGGAGCTAAGGCAAGCCAAACAGCAGATGAGGTGCAAGAGGGAGAAGTCAATTTACTTGGCAGGGAAAATGGGGCTGGTGTGCTAGGATATGCCGTAGTTGAAGAAAATAGTGAAAATTTCCGTTCTTTGTCCTCCGCCCAAGATTCCTCCAATGCAGGACCAGTGAATGGTGATTCAAACGAAGGTCGAACAAAAACTTCCGTGTTGGGGATGGAAAACAGTGATATTGCTGCTAATCACGAGTTCAATAGGACGGATCAGCCTCAGTCCCATGACAGTGAAGGAAAGGTATATTCGAGCTATGCTTTGAAGCTTAAGTAAACATTTGCATCATTTGTTCATATAAACTCTCTACATTATTACTCATTTACATATGTCACTCACATCAGGAAGCAGAAGTACACTCCAGAGTTTCCTCTGTGGAAAACGAGCATACTGAAGAAGATACACAGCAAGTCAGAATTGAGTGAATCAATTTTGAGAATCATAGTAATAAAACCACAATCTGAGCGGCTACCTTGAGTGATTGGCTCTGTAAGCATCTAGCCAAAGGTTCCTAGGAATTATGAAGTTTTGCAAATTTGTCTGAACCGAACTGCATCTCATGAATGGAGACATCTCTATGGTTCTAGTTACAGTGTCTTTGCCATGGCACACAAATAGTGGAATCAATATGATTTCTGAGGCGCTCATGCAGCTTTAGCAGTTTCGATAATGTAAAAGGAGTCTGATTCATTGTCGTTCAAGGCGGCTACAAATTATTACAGTAAAAGTGGTGAAAGCTTGTTGGTCCTTCCAGATTTCTGTATATTTTTAGTCACATTGAAACCTGCCCTTGGCATTTTGAACTTGCCCCAAATATTGTCTCATTTTAATCCCTAAATTCATGTGACAAATAAGATATCGATTGATTATAAGTTGCAGTTCATGTGTCCTATTTTTTTTTTTTAAATAACTGATAACGATACAAGATAAATTTATCATTTAACTTGTTGACATAGATCTAAATTCGGATTATACGGCATGGATGCCAAGGATATTGTCGAAAGACATAAGAATATATATATCTACAAAAGAACATCCATTGAATATCTTTAATTTGGTGGTACTTTATTCTTTTCATTTCTCCATCGTTCTTTAAAACCATTTTGGTCCAGATTTGTTTTTTCCTTTCCTATTTTTTTGGCAAAGGTTTTAATATTACAAACATCTTACAATTATTGTGGTTAAAGATTTAAGTATATATATATATGCACATCACCAAATTAGGCAATTAATTAATTAATTAAGATCCAATTTATACAAACTAATTAGACAAAGTTGTATTATATATATCATTAATCTTTTTTTTCTTTGAGGAATATAGCATTACCTTTCTAATCAACGTCCATAAAGTCATGCTAATTTTTCCATGATGGTACGAATAATTTCAACATTTGCATTGTTACTAGGATGACTAGATTGATTTACAATAATTTCAACTTATTTTTCTCCCAAGTATATAAAGCCACGTTTCCTAAAAAAAAAGTATATAAGCCACGCACTCCGATTTGGAACATGCGACTCACAACATCTATACTTCTATATATAGACCAGTTATTCGCAGCCTTCTCCCGGCGAGTATGGCGAGTCCAACTACAGTTCCGCGACTGATATCGACGCCTAGCCATGCAAAACGACGCCGTTCTCCTACCAGGAGTACCTTCCGTGTCGTTCATCCACACTCTGCCCTCTCCTGTTGAAGCACCGCCTCTACTGTGCGAGTATTCCCAATCGCGCAAGTGGTTTCCAATATCGATAAGTTTCATTTGCTTTCCGTGGTACATGAACCCGCTGTTGATTCTGTCAGAGCACAGCAAGGGCATCGCGAGTTCCTCAAATCCACCACAATAAGGTCTCTTTTCGATTTTCCTGTTGATGTTTCTTGGCTTTTGTAGCTCTTTTGTTTCCTCTGCTTTATTTGGGTTCACTGATTTCCCCTTTTTCTTCTCTCTTTTGGCACCCCCCACCAAAACTCTGGCTGGGGCTCGAGAAGAGACTCTGAGGGTTCTGATCTCAAAAGTTGAAACTGAAACGTGAAAAGACTGCCCTCTCTAAAGATCGGAGTTCCTTGCCAAAATCCCCAGGTGCCTATGAAGAAGAACGAGAACACATCCGTGTGATTTGGGTATGGTATTCTTTTGGATTTCAGTTGCTTCATTGGCTTATAGCTTACCCTTTTAGGCTAACCATCACCCATTACACTTTTGATGATTCTTCTATTTGCAACAAAAAATAAGGGACAGCGAGGCTCAATTTTAGCAGCAGAAAATATAAATATGATAGTCAATTTGAGCTAGGGAACAGAACAACGAAGTTGAGCATCGTAGTTGTTGATTTTTCAATAAAAACTCAACTGAGAAATTCTTTTGAACCTCCGTGACTATCATGGTGTGAAGCACCGATGAAAATCACTCTCTGAAGTTGAAATGCTTGTATAGGTCAATTATGAATGTGCTCGGGTGAATTGTGGCATTCCATTCTATAAAAAAGAAAGGATATGGATTTTTATATTGTAACCTAATATTAACTCATGGTGATTGGGTTCATGGAAGTTGATATTGATTTGTACATACAAAATAGGCAATTCCTTGGTGTTTTGAGCATTATGCTTATTTGTAGTGTAACAAAGTGGCTATTTAAGGCCCCTAGATTTACTTTTTGCATAAGTTTCATAAATTCACAATTTTCCCTCACCCTCAATGCAGGAGAACAAGTTTTTTAAATTTCTTAGCTTTATGTGGAATCCCTTATCATGGGTCATGGAAGCTGCAACTCTGATGGCAATCGCCCTTGCTAATGGTGGAGTGAGTGGATTTTAATTTTTGTTGCATTAGTAGCCTGCAAATGATCAGCTGATCTTTCTTTGTCTATCCTTGGTGTTCTTGCTGTCCTTTTTCAGGTGCCTATGAACAAGAACGAGAACACATCCGTGTGATTTGGGTATGGTTTTCTTTATTCATTCCATTTTGTGCTTCAGTTGTGATTTGTCAGGTCCAAAAAATGTCTCAAATTGCCGGATGAGCCACATCACAAGGTACAAATATAATCCCTTTTGACAAGCTTTATTTTCTGGGAAGTGATAGAGGGAAGTAGGACAATTGTGCTGCAGGCATCTTATTGATTAAATTTTTGTTGGGTCAATGACATGTGATGAATTGCGTTGAATCTTTGGCTTACTCGGGGTGTTTTGGGTGGTATGTTCATCCTTTGCTATTGATCAAACAGACTTGGATTTAGCAGAATTTTTCACTTGCTCAACTAAATGGAAATGATGTGATTTTATTGATGACTTGGATTTTATGTGGAGATATAACTGGATTCCGCATAATGCCTTGCTGATACATAATGACTTGGATTTTATTGTTTTTTTTGGTCGTGTGCCTGTCTTTATTCTAAAGTTTCTTCTTGATTGATCAATGAAATGTGAGGTCATGGGCTGAAATGACCATTTGCCCTTTAACTCTTATCAGAAAAACAAAAAGTGTGTCATAGAGTAACAATTTAATCTCCTTCATATTATTCTTCAGATAATGCTTTGGTTGGTTTGGGACTTGGGATTGGGATCACATGCGTGCATGATGTCTGTTGGGAAAGACAAGATCAGAAAGTTGAACAAAGCCATGGATGAAACTGCAAAAGTTGTTGAGTTTATGCAACTAATGCAGAATTTTTGTTGGTGAGTCTTCATCTTTCTTTTTCAAGTACAGACACTTCCGTGCAACGCACGGGGTATATACTAGTTTATATATATTTACACATACATGATAATATATATATATATATATATATATGGGAGAATTCTATTATAAGGATTTAAAATAAGGACCTAAACTTTTGGAGTACAAGACATTTTTCAAAAAATTTGAAAAAATTATGTTTGTGTTTGATCGGTTTTACGAATCTAATAATATATTTTTTATTTCAAATAAAAATCAAATGCTATCATCCACTTTTCATTAAATTCATAAAACCGATCAAACATAAACATAATTTTTTCAAATTTTTAAAAAATGTCTTGCACTCCAAAAACTTACGTCCTTAGGAGATAAGTCCATATATATGTATGTATGTGTTCATTAGTGCTACACGTATATGATATATGAGGGACCAATTTCACATGGGAGGGACACTCTTTTTTAACGTGGGGAAGGAACTTTATGGTGTGTAGGCCTAAAATGATAACTATCTCATATATACAGATAATCTCTTGATAGTAATAATGATGGAAATGATGAACCAAATTAATTTTATTATTATGAAGAGATTATAACTTAATATAGATGTAGTTATATATAAAATTATTGTTTTGACTTAATTATTTTTTGCGCAAGTTGTATAGAAATAAAGTAGCCACTAAATTAATATTTAATTGAATAAGAAATTATTGTTGAGATCAGATAAGAAAAGAAATGAGATAATTCTAAATATGATTGTTCGAAAAAAAAAAAAATATTCATTTCAAGAAGTTCTAAACATGAAGTTAGAATATTTAAACTTCAACGAGAAGATATCCAAGCTGACAAGTTATTACATACCCACAAGTTCAAAGATGTAGTTACAAGACAACTTTAAAGCATACATCGTTGTACTAGACAACTATAAATAAGTATTTTATTTTATATTAAATATTTATTGTAACATGACATATATTTTTGTATTATATAGATAACTAGCACAGTACCCGCGTGCTGCTGCGGGGCGTGGTCAGATAACAAAGAGCTAACATGTAATTTAAGCAGAGAAATGAAGATAGCACAATAGAAATGTGACCATGAAAAGGATAGATATAAAGATGACACAAAACGCACTACATTACTAATTCCCATCACAATTTTTTGTTAAGGTAGCAGGAAGAAACAAATAGCACAGGCATGAAAATCACAACATATATACATTGTCTTTAAACAAATAGCAAAAAGTCACACAATTCATGGCTTATGTGACATGAAAGTTGCACATGTAAGTGTGATGTATTTGTTAAAAATTCAATAAATTGGTGAAGAAGAAATAAAGGACACTGTTTGTAACAATTGCATCATGGAAATTTCGGAATAACTTACCAAGAGTAATAGGAGCCAGAGAAAGCCATATGGTCAAGGGCATCGGTCGTCCTAATATGAACTGAGGGGCAGCAGCATTGAGAAGTGACTTAAGAGCTGAAATACAATGTTACGGAAGAAAAGTAAAGAATAAAAAATGTGCTCATAATGTGTACAACAGAGTTATACTGGATACTTAGATTCCACCTCAGGCCCCCTCTGGGGAATCCATAGACAGACGGAATCCTAACATGACTGAGGAACTTCTCCTTAAAAGGCAGACAAAAGCCAAATACAAAGCTGCAAAGAAAGCATAGAACGGCACAAGATTGAAATATTTTGCATATTTTGTGAATGATAGCGATATGTAAAGAATGTAGTATGTGGGAAAGGAAAAACTAACATATTTTGGATATTTCAAAATCCATAGTATTCAAGGTTGTGGAGTTTAACATAAGACTCCTATGGTGACTATAGTAGTTGTCATATTGTAACAACACTTTCATGCATGTGTAACAAATATAAGCTGTAGGACAGTTGTAGATATGTTTGTTGTCATATGAACAAATGCTTTACTATCCCTACAACAATTCCTTCAATTTTTTCTCCTTGATTCCCCATTATTCTACGATATTGTGTGTAGATGGTAGAAAGATCAATTTTTTTATTTTTTCTACCTCCAGATCAATTCTGTTTTCAATATGAAGAATATGGCCTTACTCTCTCTCTTTCTATTCAAGAGTAGCATTGCGTTTAGTTTGCAAGATTTAGGCAGTTATAACAATTCCTTCTATTTATGGCCATCATAGGAGATTTAGGTCATGAATCTATACTGATGAAATCCCATTATTATTCTGTGTTTAGTCCGAATATATTCCAACAACAAAAATGGCGCTACACAATGGAATAGACTTACCTTTGCTTACTCGAAAAAGGCCACTGAGATTAAATAAAAATCTAGATTGTGAGGTGTAATCCTGAAACAAAGCCGGTATACGTAAAATGTCACCAAATATGTTTAGAAACAAAGAAAAAGAAAAGACCCCAAAAACAGATGAACCAACCCCCAAAAAATGCATCATTTGCGGTAGAGTCAAGTAACTTGTCACCAAGATGCACTAAACATATCAGAGGGGCCACGACAAATGTCTTGCATAAAGCACTTCTTGGGTTCTTAATGGCCTTAACCAAAACCACCGCCACTTAATCCCTTTTAAAAAACATATCAGATTAAATGCTAGCAAACACCATATCCAAAATAGCATAAAAGCCCAAGCATAAAAAAGCATTAAAAGTTTATAGGAGCGCAAATTCTTACAGGGAAGGGATTGATATAATGGGAATCGCCTAGTAGTATTAAGGGATTTACAGAATTTTGTCTAGTCCTTTGACTGCAATTCTTCGATTAAGCAGCGGGAAATTACTCTTTCTATTGACTTTTTGACGTCCATTTGTGAATCTATAAGGTACATGAATCTACTATGAAGCTTAGTCGCTTACTGTTTTAACCACACTTGACATATAATTATAGTGAAGACTAATCAATCTTGTGACAATCACCGTTAAAGGCATCAAACCAACTGATTGTAGGGATAACTAACCAAAGTCAGGATAGATTTGAAAATAAATGAAGTATACAGAGGAAGCTCAAAGACAACAATAAACAAAAAGTGGCCCAGAAAGAAAATCGAGCAAAATCTCAAATAGATGAGCAAGATAGGAATAACAATAACGAACCTTCAGTCTCTTGATTGTTCGCCCAACCAAACATGTAGCATATTGAAGATTTTAGCCGGTTGCAAATCGATGCCAAAGACCCCGCCCCAGGCCATAGAAAATGGAAGCTCAGGCCAAAAGCCCGTAGCAGATCTAAGCACATGTCAACGATCTATAGCAAGGCTATCATTTTATTCCTTAAAAAGAAGAAGAAAATAGATAAGTAAAGGAAACATAGCAAGGCTATTGATTTGTGCGGAAGGAATAAACACAAGAAAATCAAAGCAACACCGGAACAAAAGATCAACGTCAAATCACAACCATGGACAAAACCAAAACAAATAGCAACTCCTCCACATTTATCATATATGGCAGTTAATTTTTGAAGAGAAATTTCATTGAATATAAATTATGCTAATTGCTTGATAATGATAGGTATTATACTATTATCATAACAATCCATGGAAAGATATGCATGTCCACATTATATGAAATGCAATGCAAAAAATTCATTTGTAATAAGAAGAAAGAAGGAGACCAAACAAAGCTATTAGACTCACATAATAGCAAGATGTGAAAGGAAACTAAATTGTCAAAGACTGTTACTTGAAATAACTCACTGTATATGTTGGTCAGGGCTGTTGAATTATGTTCTCTAAGCATAAAGGCAGTTGGAGGTCTCCCAAGCAAATGTGTATATGTAGAGAGCACCAAGATAGCCTTGAGCAGGAGCACCCCAACACAAAACCAAAAGTCCGGGAAGTGCAGAAGAAGCTGATCTTAGTGGCATAGTCATGCATGAGGTAATTCAGATCAATATCTTCGGGGATAGTCCAGCATGAGCTAATTCAAATCAAGTGTCATTCATATACGAGGTTGAAATTGTTCGCGCTTATTACCTCTCTAGAAATCAAAGTATCATCAATATGCTCCAGAAATGGGGCCAATGTTGGGATCCAGATTCCCAGTCCTCCTCACCATCTCTCCCAACCCATGTATTATGTAAGCTGCAAAGATTCTAGAGGTATATCAACCTGAAAAACTAAAGTCATTGAATGTGAGAAAGAAGATCAAAACAGAGTTATGAAAACAACGGAGATTTCTAACAAAAAATAAAACCGGCCTCGTCTTGTGATGATGAGTGAACTCCAACCCCAAGAAACACCTGATAACATTTAAAAATACAGAAGTATGTTTGAGCTATTAAACTTGAAGCTTCATTTCCATAAGGAAGGAAAAAATTAAAGCTTAATGAAACAAACCTCATAGTTAAACTCCCACCATGTGTAACTCCATTCAAACTTTTCCACACTATGAACTAAACCAAGCGTAGCATGTTCAAAAGCCAAGTCAAGTTTGGGTTCAAATTCAATTACCAGTAAAGCTCACCTTGACCGAGAGTAAACTTGAAGGAGATGTCTCTATCCCTGCTCAAATTGAACTTAGGACCATCGAGTAAAGTCCTAGTGTAATGAACTGCAATTGGATTGGAGGGGAGAGGCCATTAGCGACTTTAAAGAGTTCCCTCACCAATTTTAGACTATCTCCCAAGTATTTTTGAACCAATCCACTACCACCAACACCTAAAAATTTTGCAGATATCGAATTTTCCACTGCCTGCAAGAACCAATACAAAATAGTCAGCTTAGGAAGGGCAATAGTTATTTTGATTCCAAGCATTTCTATAGTAAATAATAAAAAACATAGGGAAATTAATGATAATGGGAAGGGCATACTCTTCTTTTTGTTTTCTCTGTATGTTTAATTCCCTCAAAGGATAACTGGGTATCAATAATGTACTCAATTGGAACACAATTTCTGAATCTTAATGAATGCTTATTTAATTTGTTCTCCAAAACCTTCAATACTAAGAGTAGCATTATGTGAATGACGGAGGCTTACACAATCAATTGTTACCTGAAATTTAAACGTCATCATTGGAAGCAGAATAAATAGGAGATAGTCTAGGCAGAATTTAGTTTTAGTTCTTTTGATCTCGGGCCTCCTATCCCATTCCATTGCTACTTTGTACATAAATTGTAAAGGAACAGGGTTAACACTAACTATTTCAAAAAAAATCATGTATTTTCGTGCATTTGTGAGACATACATGTGCAAAATTTATTAGCAAGGAATTTTACTCTAATTAAGAGAATACCTTGTCTGAGACGACATGTTGCTGAAGTAAACCTATGAGGTTGATGTGAGGGCTTAATGATGAGATCCAGTCAATTCCATCTTCTACATTCTCGTTTTGTTGGCACATTATTGATAACAACATTCACTTAGGGTAACATAGGGTAACGCAAAGCACCAAACATAGAAAGAAAAGAATAATATAAGACATAAGAAATTTCGCAAAAGATGTATATGTGCATATAGATATGTGAAACCCACTATAAATAGTAAGTTTTTGAGGATCGATTTCACAATTTAAGATGCATAGAACTAACCTTAGAATTGTAGACAAAGACTGGAGGTTATAATTGGCTCAAGGTTGAAGGTTAGAATTGTAGACAAAGAAGGAATTTTTATCTTATCTGTAAAAAAAATGACAGCATGTCAAAATAGCACCTTATGTGAGAAGGAGCAAATAAAACTTCAATAGAATGGTGGGGGAAAAATGAGAGCAGAGGGGATGCAACAATCATAGTGTCTCTTGATTGATTGATGGCCTATAATGTGCAGTCACCTTTGATTTTTTGGTTTATCCAACAATGTGCAACTTTGATAATGGAGTATGTCAGTGGTTTAAATCAACCTGCATAGTTTTAAAAGAATTGGTCAGATGTGGTATGCAATTTGGCAAGTTATGTAATAACTATTTTAGCTGAAAATGATGTTTAAAACCCTAATTACATACCTGGTTTGAAATGCTCAAAAATCTCTTCATATACTATATTTTGTGTTTGAGTTTTGTTATCCTCAACTCCCCCATGTATTAGCACTCTTAGGCCTTTATAACTTGTGACCCGAGAGACAGCAACATACAATTGACCATGGCTAAACACTGGTCTGGGCAGGTATAGGCCCACCTTTTCTAATGTTTGACCTTGGCTTTTGTTTATGGTCATTGCGTAACATAACTTTAGAGGGAATTGACGTCTCCTCATAGTGAATGGCCACTTAGTTTCAGTGGCTGACATTATTATTCTTGGCACACAAACTTGGTCTCCAACATTACTTCCTGATATTATAGTGGCTTGCACAACACGGTCTTCTAATCTTGTCACTAATAGGCGTGTGCCATTGCATAAACCTTGGCTTTGGTTGATGTTTCTCAAAAGCATCACAGGACTGTTAACCTTAAGATGCAGCTCATGGTTGGGGATTCCATTGAATTTCAAGTTGTTTAAGAATTCAGTAGGGTACAATATATCAGCATCATCAACTGATCCAGAGACCTTATAAACTGAATCAAAGCTAAGATAAGTTTTTTGCTCTGAGGGAAGAAGAGATAGGATATGCAAGTTGATTTCATCGACTTTTTCATTTGTTGCTGTTATAATTGCTCTTTGTTTCAGGTACTCTGTATCAGCATACATCACAGATAAGTCTCCATATATTTCAGATGTGATGTCTTCAATTTCCCCACTAACAGGTTTAACCAACAGTTTATCAGGTATTGTTATCCAAGTGGGATATTCTTCGTCATCAGGCAATCTGCAGGAGGCTTCTTTTCCCTCTCCTATTCTCAGCAACCACTGTGAAAATTCTGTCAATTCAGTCTTCTCTTCATCACTTAGTCCTTCTACAGTAAGTCTCATATTCTCTGTTAACATAAAAATCTTGCATTTTGTCCATAAATATGATTGCGTGATGCAAGCTTTTACTGTATCGTGTCTTGAACCTCTTACTACGACAGGAAGTATTTGCCTAAAGTCACCTCCGAGTAAAACTGGTTTTCCTCCGAAGGGTTTATTGTTGGCCAATATACTCTCTGATGATAAAATATCAGTCAAGCTTCTATCCAAAGCTTCAAAGCAATGGTGGTGAGCCATGGGAGCTTCATCCCATACAATAAGGCTTGTTTTTTGAAGGAGTTCTGCGAGATGTGTCCCTTTTTTTATATTGCAATTTGATTCCTCATGTATATCAATTGGGATTTTAAACCTTGAGTGTGCAGTTCTTCCACCTGGCAATAATAAGGATGCAATGCCAGAGGATGCCACTGCGAGAACAATTTTCCCTTCGGAGCGTAGCTTTTTTATTATTGCTTGATAAACAAAAGTCTTTCCGGTTCCCCCATGACCATACACAAAGAATACTCCATCTTGATCACTGTATACAGTTTCTATCACAGCATTGTATATTTGTTTTTGGCCTTCATTCATTTTGCTTGACATCTGAATATTTTCCTCTGCAATACAAAGAGTGGCATGACATAATTCTTCCATCAAGATAGTATTCCCAGGATCTGGTCCTGCTCCACATGTGGGTTCTGGAATTCTATGCTCACTGAGGGATGAGCCACTTCTTTTTAATATTTTTTGCACCTCAATCAACACCCTATTCCTAAGGTCTTCATCAGATATTTGAAGTGTTGATATTCCTAGCATGTCTCAGCCTATGCACAATGTCTTCTCTCATTGATTCAAGACCTGCCTCAAACAATTTATTTGCATCCACAACCTCACAAAATAGCAGCATTGTGACAAATAGATTACGAAGCTCATAAGATGTTGCCCACGCTGAAGCTTCTTCCATTGCTTTGTGCCATTCCTGATCATCACCTATAAGGCCCATTGCATTGCAAGCTTCCTTGAAGCTATTGTAGAGAATACCATCGACAGTCCTCAAATCTGTAAAATTCATGGCTCCGCGAACATGAGAAAGCATGAGTCTCAGATAGTAAACTTCTCCTGCTGAGGGTTGCACATCATGATACGACCAATACAGTCTCCTCTTTGCCTCCTAAACCACAATTTATTAGCTCCATCCCACCTCCAGAATGAAGGAAATTCAACATATAGTAGGCTTCTTGCATCTTCATTATTCGCATTTGTAAACATCCATTCTGTCAACATTGTTTTTTCTATACCTGGGCGCTGCATTATCTGATGGACATTGACATCTCCTCTAAAGATAATGTTGTTCATTAGTGGTAGATGTATTGCCAAGCTTTCTACATTTGGGAACTTGAAATGAATATGGAATTCAAAGATTCTCCAGCTTGATTCATAGGGGGCTACATACCGACAATCTACATAACATCTTATCTCATCAACAACCGGTGGCTCAGAGCTTGATCCATCAGCACTCTTATGGGGCACATCTTGCAGCAAAGCTCTGGTCCTATCAGGTCCTTTGTTTACATACTTGAACAAATATTTTATAGCCCTAGAACGATTACACCATTCAACATTAACATGAGCTTCATATTTAAGAAGGAGCCCCTTATTATAAGGGACGATGAATCGGTTGTCTAACTGCACACCAGATTTGATGATTGATCTATTTTCATCTCTTCTCCTATACACTGCAAATCCATCCTCACCAACCACAGTTGTTGGATGGTATGCCTTTGGGAAATGTTTGATACATTTCCCATTTTTCATACAAGGTGCTTTAGGGTTTCCTACACCGCATGGACCATGAAGCATAAATTTTGAAACTATTGCATGTAGAGCAGGTTCTTCTTCCTGGATAGGAATTTCAGCACAGATTATTTGATCTATATCAGCAGGGGTAGGATATTTGTTGTTCTCATGTAACCAAACTATTATGTGGACGTGTGGTAGACCTCGTTTTTGGAATTCAACAGTGTAGATGGCACCTATCACAATC
Source organism: Euonymus europaeus (assembly GCA_963580455.1). Taxonomy (NCBI): domain Eukaryota; kingdom Viridiplantae; phylum Streptophyta; class Magnoliopsida; order Celastrales; family Celastraceae; genus Euonymus; species Euonymus europaeus. The sequence continues at coordinate 6,002,106 of OY756964.1, forward strand.
CCAAAGTAGCTTCCTTTCTTAATGTCATCAATAAATTCATTTAACTTCATATGGAATACCCTTGATATTATGTCAGGTCTGTCCTCTGGTTTTTGGCCTGGAATAAGTGATAATGCGCTCCGAATTTCCACCCAGTGTACATTACAAGTGAATGTGATGAATAAATCTGGATTTCCACGAGACCGACAAATTGCCATAGCATCGTGATAATTTTGAATCATATAGCGCGGGCTACCTGTGAAACTTGATGGCAAAATGACTCGTTGTCCCACAGAGTTTGATTCAGCATCTCCTTTAAGAAAAGCATCTTGCAACCCCTTGTAAATTTCTGACCGATGATGGTCTTGCTGATGTTTGAAGCGGATATAACGCAACCTCTCATCCTCAATTGAAGTGAACGCATCGACAATATATTGTTGAAATAGTTTTCCGCCTCTAACCAACAACCACCCGGTGTGATCCCTTTGCTGGAGCATATAGGAGTAGTATTCACGCCTGGTAACATGACCCCTTTTTATCCCACTGCTCCCTGAACCTAGTCGATATTGCATGTTTAGTTGATATCCATCTTCCCCATATGGAAATAAAAGTGGGTATTGCATATCCATGAATGAAGGATGCAAATCACTTATACGTTTCAGCTGCCTAGATTGATGCTCAACCACAATATCACGACCCTGATCCGTTATTCCAATATCTCCAACTATCAATGCTGCCATTTCAGGTGCAGATGGACCATTGTATTGCAGACCATCATCTCTATGTTTGGTAGATAATGTCAATGATACGGAACGCAATTCCCCAGCAACAAAACGGTCTCTAGCCATCCTAAATGCAAGCACAAGCTGGTTAACTTTGTCAAACATATCAATTAGTTCTTCAACCACTGTTTCATCGACCTTGTCACTAATAATGTTTCCAGTGATAGCCGAAATTCTATTAGAAACCTCATTATCAGTGTCATACACATAAAGTTGAGCAAAATGTGGTTTCTCACCCTCTACTGGAAGTAGAGACCCGATGAGATGGTGGTTTTGACCCTTGAGCTTGAAAACATAAGGGCCCTGGCCTTTATTGATGTCCCTATCCACCTTGCCCCCAATTGAAGTAAATGAAAACATGGAATTGTAAAGCCTGATTTGATCACGAAATAGCTTTGCCCTATTAGTTCCATTGTAGTCAAACAAATCTCTCAAAAGCATGGGAGGTTCTTGAACATCTGGTAGCCTAATGCGTCCTTGTCTACAGCAAAGTGAGAATATTGGTGTCTGAGTGCCTAGTGACTTTACTCTCTCTTCAAACCAGAAAAGAGCCCCGCAATGTTTGCAACTGTAAGAAGGAGATCCAAGGTTTAGCTGTGTATTTTCTACATCTGATATTGCACCATGAGAAGAGCGACGCTTCTTGGCGAGTGGAGGGCTGGAGGAATTATCTGATGCTCTTGACGAAGAAGCAACTGATTCAGTGGTTTGATGACAACGGGATTTGCTATCTCGTAGTATTTGTTTTCGCACACTTCTATTTTTCCTACTTGATTGGCCAATATCCATCCTAGAAATATAGCCATTAGCGTATAAAAAATTCATGATACTTGTGTACAATTAGCAGAATAATTAATTACAATGAGTGTACAATAAAAAAATACACACAAGATAGCAACATGCTTTTCCTAAGACACTTAACCATGTATTCAAAAACAAAAAGAGCAAGCATAATTCAATAAGCCATTGATTATGCAGCTAACAAACAAATAGAGCAGGCAGAATCCAATCAAGGAAATCTGGGAAATATTTTTCAAAACCAGAGAGGTCAATTCATGAAAACTCATGATTGTCCAGAGTTAATTTTTCAAAACCAGGGAAATGTCCACGGGCAGAGGCAAAATTTTTGGAGGGTATTAATCAAACTTCTGACTAAACAAAGAAGTAGCACTCAAGAAAACGATCACCTCAAGGACATAATTTTGGTTGCACTCGAAGTCTCGAGAAAAGCCTGGAATTGCCTCTAACTATTTAAAGAAACTGAACAGGGTTCAAAATCGACAGCTCCCATCCAGCTTCTATTCACCTAAATTGATGAATTATTTACCTACCTCATCTCGCTCTAAAGCAACAACTGTTATTAAACAAATAGAGACGAAATTTGTGAATTGAAATAAGATGTATAATGTAATCTAGGTGTCTAGGTGTAAGTAGAGGCCTGAGAATGTAATCTAGGTGTCTGGAATTTATCCTCCAAAACCAGTGTAGATGAAGTAGCCTATAACTGCAAATAACATTCAAAGGTTTATGATCAAAATTAGCACAGGCAACGCAACCTTCTTGCAATTTTTATTTTCAAGTAGACAAAACTTAGATATATAAGTTCCAAGTAACAGGTCTTTAGACAAAACTTGCAGTTATGGATTCTGCTGCTACCAATTGTTTTGTGTAGGATGGGAACACCCAAGAAAGTAAGCAAAGGAAAAACAACTCAATTCGAAAGATGCACTAAAACCCAAGTTTCTACTTATTTCAATTCTCAAATTGGTAAACTCTTTGTTTTTGAATCCATAAATTTATGTGAATTTCTGAATTAATCATAAATACATAATTCAACTTTAGGATATAACATGAGCGTACTCTTAAACAAAACAATACAAATTTCTGAAACATACTGGAATATTAGAGCAACAGATGGACCAGTAGGATCTATAATACAAATCAACACATTTAATTTCAAGAGAGAACCATGTATCAAATATAACCAGAAATTCATAATAATTATTCAAAACAGCACCATAATTTACAAAACTATATGTCGAGCGGCTCTTCATGAAGATAGCCTAATAAGGCATTAAGGCGGGCTTTGCAAGGTAAAGGAGGAAATGTAATGGGTTCCCGTGGAAAGAGGCTGATGGGAAGAGGCATCAGATAAAGAAGAATGTGTAAAGGAAGAGAACCTTGCTTCGAGCCCCAGATCGGAGGCCGGGTCATAAACCAATAAGAATAGAAAATTAGATATAAATAGATGAATATAGCTTCGAAGGAAGGATAAGAATAGACTAATAAGGTGGAAAAGAACTGCCCCATGAAGCAGGGGATAGCTGATTAACTCTAATAGCTGACACCAAGCTGTGGATGATGCTAACAGAATTATGCAAGATGGATATCATAATATATTTTTGAATCGTTTTTTAAAAGATACTAAAAAATAATGCTAATATTGAAATAAAAATGACCATTTAACAACTAAGATACTCACAATATTAGTATGATGGAAATATATCACACAAAGTGGTCAGATAAATACTTGTGAAAAATTAGAAGCACCTAAAATCAGCAGTACAAATGGATTAGAAACTGAGGATGACGACACAAATAAACACAATCGTTATGATACAATTATACAACTGAGGAAAAAGAACTCGTATCGCAAGTATATCATAATGAAATTAATATGTGAGAGGCACAGGAAAGATATGAAACAAATCAAAGATTTTAAGTTCTAAAAATAGGGAGTGAAGAAACCAATAAGGCAAAGTACATAATTTCCCAAAGTATTTAAATCGTACATTTTGTGTGGCATGGCAAGGATACAGTCTGCTCAGGAATTAAAATTTAGGCAAATCAACTTTCTAAATTTAAGGAGGTGCATCGCTCGCAGTAAGCCTAAAAGTTCTGTGAATACTGAAATCCAAAAGTAAAGGATAGGGATAGGAGGCTCGGCAATAAATCACTCTTTCTTTCTGAAAGTTGCTTTTATAATTTGAAAAATGGCAACATGTTCCTCTAAAAAAACATAGCATCAGTAAAACAGAAAGAGATGCCAAAAACATAGCATCAGGACCCTAACATGGATTGGCATATATATATATATATATATATATATATATTCAGGAAGACAGAATCAGCAGAACAATCCATATATAAGAACAAAGGACATACAAAATAAGCATTTATATGAGGAACTACAAAATTTCAACATCTAAAAACAACAAGTTAACTACGTCAAGGAAGAAGGATGCATTATATTTAGGTACACAGAATCACCAAGAAAATAAAATACATAAGATCATCATACTAAAATCAGATTATAAACAGCAAACTAAAACACCAAGAAAATAGCAACAAAGCCAGCATTATCACAGTGGGACAGTGGCGTAGTAATGGTAACAACGCATAAAATCAAAGAGACTAACAAAGTCACAACCTTATGGCAAACAAAGTACCAAGACCACCAATGTCAAGGTGCAAGGAACTCACAGATGCACAAAAACGACAAAATACATTTAAAAAAAATGGTATTAACTATCAAGTTGTATATCCTAGGCATACAGTATGTATAATGAAGCGATACTGACAATGCACAAGGGTGGAAAAGAGTGCCGGTGGGATAAAGATCCTCAATCGGAGGCAAATAAACACAGCAACGAAATATGGAGACAGAGCAGCAGAACGAAAGTATTATCATATTTAATCGATGTCAGTTAATAACTTAATATCAGATCATGCACCTTGTACTGAATTGAATCAGTCTTGGTAAAGGAATTGGAAAAATAAAAATGAACTATAACTTTGAACATACCTTGGTACTGCAAGAGCTGTTAAGACTGGATAGAACAGAGTCGACTATAAATATGAGCTCGTGAAGCTTTTTATGTCGGCACCAAATATTTAAGACCCTTTCATCGTGCTGCTAGTAGGAGTATCATAATCAGTCTTGAGGCCATCTCTTATTTAGTGATCCCAACAACAATTTAATGTGAAAATTTACCCAAGAAAGAAACTCAAATATTTAAGATCCCTTGAGGTTCAGTCATACCTGATAGTCGTCAAAATTGAATTGGCCTTACTTTCTTATCAGAATGCTGGTGATGAAGAACTCCTATCTACAAGGGTAGTGACAAAACTGCAAAAAAAAGAAACTAAAAATCGATTAAAACCCTGTGAGGGCTCCTTCTAAGATTCAAAATCAAAAACAACCTTTGCCGCACACCAACAAAAGACAAATGAATGACCTAACTGAGAAATCACAAAAGTGAAAACGAAAGAGAATGGGAAAATGAGGAGCAGGAACCTCAGGGAATGTTTTACACATCATAAAGTACAAATTGTTGTTGGTGATTCTGTCGTCAACATCATCAGGTCCATGAACTTCAAAGCTCAGCTCGAGCTCTAGAATGACCATCAAAAGGATAATACGCGCATTGACAAAAGAGTACTAATCAATAAACGCAACTCGCTAAAATGGCAAAATGATTATAATTGAGACGGGAAAAATCAACAATCCAACTTACACAACAGAGAATGGCAACGCTGGAGTTTGTAAAACAGCTCTGAAGAAAAAAGGTTAGTAATTAGACGAAATATGCGATTGTTTCTCAGATGCATTAACCAAACGAATCTAAGAAAGACAAAATTAGTCAAAAGCATCATAAACATAAGCTAACCTTATATACTTACTCAACATCCTAATTGAACAAAAGAAACCTCTTAGAATAAGTTAAGTTCTTCTATAAAAATCAATATGAAAGGAATAATATAACATAAAGTCCATAGAGATAAATAGCTCTTAGAATATAGAAGTGCGAAAGCTGATGATAGCATGTACAACTTGTGACTACTTACCATTTATAAAGAAAAACAATCAATAATGGGCCTGCAGTATGCAAATATGGAAAACATAGCTGAGGAAAAAGCCGACCTAATGAGATCCCCACTCCAACAATAAGAAAGAATATGCTCATTTGCATTCAGACTTTCACTATTGACAATTTTCCTAAAAAAATCAGTGCAACCATCTTGAAGACAACAACTCCGTAAAACTACAAGGAAAATATAAAGCACGTAAAGGAAAGGCATATCAATGATAAAGCAGGTAAATACAATGGCATTATGAGCCAGCAACTGATTTGCATCAACAAACAGTAATTACAAAATGCAAAACCGGGGCATAAAATATAACTGCATAAAAAATCAATACAGTAGGTACTAATGTGGGAAGTCATTCTACCTGCATCATATTTACACTAATGATGTGCCATATGTGCATTACAACAACATATTTACACTAATGATGTGCGCCTTAGAGGCTTAGATATCAATTATTAAAAGAAGTCCCATATATGCATTACAACAACAATTATATTAACATCAGAGGATATATACTTGAACCCAGTTTCGTTACATTAACAACCCAAAGGAGGGAGAGAGAGTACCCAGAATAAAGAGACATGAAAAATAGGAAAAGGCTCACAAGTCGTGGTCCTTATCGAGTGCCGAATGTAGGCATCTCCGAAAAAGTTGGTATGGATCCAAAAGATGGATGACATTCTCACTAAAACTACTCTGCTAAAAGTTACAAAAGATGGTCCTAAACATCACTATGTCATCCCTCTTTGTAGTATTCCTTATTAAAGTAAAACAGAGACTTTTGACATGAAGATAGCTGGAAATTTTATATTCTGAACTGAAAACATATATTACAAGTTGGGAATAATGAACCAAGAAGCAAAAGGCTTTTCTTTGCTGCAAAAGGCAACATCTACTCTATCGTCATCATCTACTACCACTACCATCTGAGATATAAATCCAAGGATGATTGAATGCAAAAAAAATTTACCTCAACAAAAAATTTACTAATTATTAACTTAAATTGATTTCTTGCATAAATTTCAGAGCTTGTATGTCACAGGTGATGCACAGTAAAAATAATGCAAGAGATCATCCATTTAGAACGAACCTAGATTCAAAGGGAAGCTAGGATAGTGACGTGAATTTTTGACAGTTACAGCCATTGGGACAAATCTGTAGCAAGCTCTCTTATATCCACGAACTATATCTTGAACCTGCAAAACCCAAAATCCAAGAATGATTCAACGCAAAAAAAAATTATTTCAACGAAAAATTTACTTCAACGATTTGAAACTCTGCAAAACCCAAAATCTAAGGATTATTCAACGCAAAAAAAAATTACACCATCTCACACCCATCTCCCACCCAACTCTCAGGTGCGAAAGCAACAAACTATCAAAAAAAACCAACAAAAAAGGAGGAAGCCTCTCGGTTTCCGACAAATTTATGATCCTGCAATTCCCAGTAGATTAACCCTAAACCACCATAATATTATAGTTTCTGCAGGCCAGGATATTTGGGAAGAACAAAGCAAGCAAGCAAGTTACTACTACAACCAAAAACGACAAAGAGGACGAAGATAACATACCTGCAAAATTTATGTTTCATGTAGATGTTGAGCCCTGTTTAATCATAGATACAAAAAAAAATTCACAATTTGAGATTGACTGCTTATTGAATACCTTAAACAAGTTTTTACCTTCGAGATTGCCAGAAAGATCTGAGAGACTCGTAGACAGAAAAGTTAATGGCTAAACTTGGCCCATTACCCTGCATCAGATAAAGAATTGAACTCTGCAATTAATTGTAATCAATAACCTACATCAGAAGGTGTATCAACAACAAAGGCTGCTTTACTATTGAGAATAACAACTGTATACCAATAATGTTGGTCCAAGTCCTTTATACAAGCCCCAAAACCCTTCTTCTCTGCAAATAGTATGAAATGCATGTGAAATGCCTGTGTAGTACATTGTCCTCTGAAAATTCAAAATTCAAATAAATTAAAACCAAAAATCGAACAAAAAAATGAATGAGAACTACTCGAGAACAAATGGAAACTGCAACCTATATCAATTACCATATAAATGGTGCATGATAAAGTGATTAATAAGGTTAAAAATATGGGAAGTAACTAAGAAAGTTTGGAACTGCCGACCATTATGAAGAAAATAATATAATGATCATCAAACACTCAAGATTGAAGATATCACCTGTGCTGCAAGGCGTGTCCTCACGAGGTCCAGTGGATATGCGGCTGAGGTGGCTGTTATTCCTGCCAACCCTCCACCAACAAAGTTCACAAAAAGGTCGGCACTTGCACTTCCCTTCTGATTTTCCAGGCCAAAAAACTGTCGCAACCACTGGAAAGAACAAAGGAAAATAAACCGATAGAAGCCTTTTCAAGGCTATAAATCCGTCAATGTTAAACAGCACCTAAAAAGGTTATCTCTGAAAGAAATCTGCACTTACACTCTTGTAGTTTTCATATGCATAGAAGTTAACTGAATTATACGGGAGACGATGAGCAATTGTGGCCAGATTGCATGAGCAATAGCGTCAGCGAGCAAGCAAGCAAGGAATCCCTGAGAAGAAGGCGCGAGAACCTGGCTGCAAAAGGAAAATCCCACTGTCAATCGGGTAGGTTTCAGGATGAAGGCAAAGTTAGAGGCAAAGGAAACGTGGAAAGAAGAAGAAGCGAGAACAATAGATGAGCGAAGAAGCTAACACAGTGGGGAGAGTAAGAGGAAGAGTGACGACCACTCACCCAAACAAGGAAACACAGCGGTGGAGGAGCACGAGGCAGCGAGAGCAGGAGACAATGCAGAGAATCGATAAATGATCGGAGAGGCGCAAACCTAGCTGATACGAAGCAGTCGATTGGGTTGGTCGAGAGGAGGACAGTGGCAAACCTAGATTAAACAAAGCAGAGGAGGATCAAATCATGGGACGAAGGCACTCGCGCGGTTGGGATTACTCGCAGGACAAAGTCGGTCCTCTTACAGAAGAGAGCGCAGTGGGGGAGAAAGACACGCAGGGGTTTTTTGTGTGAAGAACGGTGTCGTTTTGCAAGCCCTTGCGTCCAAACTAGTCGCAACACTGTAGTTGGAGTCGCTGTACTCGCCAGGGGAGAGCTGTTTTTCATCCTGTTATATAGATATGTATTGATTATTACTAATGTGGCAGTTTATTTAAGACAAGACCTAAAAAAATTAGAACTTATTACAATGTAGAGTTTATTCTTGTTTGCAACCGATCCAAATTGAGATTGTAATTTTTTACGACTACATGAAGGTTATTCTTATATGGATAGTGCTCGAGGCTCCTAAAAAGTGACTCTCATTATACTCTCAATTAATATGAAGTGTTGGATGTCAAGTTGACCCTATATGATATTTATAATCAATGACTAAAATACATGCCACATAGATTTGAGGATAAAATGAGGGTCATAGTTGGTGTGGATATAACTATGTTCTTCCTATATAGAGTATCATTAGAAAGACGTGTTACTTGTATTAGATAAAGGAACTTTATAATTTCCAAGAGTTTATAATTATCATTTAACGGTGTAGAATAAGTTTGACGTAAAAAATAATATAAAAGTGAGGTGTTTATGTGACGTGACGTGACATACCTCCCAAATTATTAGATGAGAATTGTACAAGAACGGTACACTCTAAGAATTGTAGAACCCTTGGATCCTATTATTACACTTTACAAGAGGCCAAACACTTTACATCAATTGAGGGCAAAATGAAGATCATAAAATGGGGTTCTCAAGTGTTTTCCTCAAAATTAAGTTGGATACCAAATCCATATTTAATCATATTTTTTTTACTCTTTTTGATTTGATTCTGATATGTTTAGTATTCTAATTTTATTTTGTCAAATAATTTTTTTTAACAAGAACTCATTTAGAAGACTAGAAAATTTTCCACGCGATCTACTTGTCAATACAATCCCCTGCAAAACTGCATCTTAACGATTTTAAATTTTAAAATGGGTGCTACTATTGGCACCCCAATTTTTGGGAGAGGTATTCTCACCACCAATCATTAAATCTAAATTTATTGATATTAAAAATTTTAAAATTTTGTGAGTTAGATGTTTGATTTTCTCAATTTTTGTGGGATTTGATGTTTAATTCTCCCTGCCAAATTAGTATTCTCATACCCACAATTGATTTTTACACCCCCACGATTTTTTCTCACCCCATATAAGATAAAAAAAATTAATTAACGACTCACACGAATTGAAAGCCTGATAATCAAATTAATTGTGTTATAAATTTATAAAATATAAACTCATGAAATTTGTATAAGAATATGTCAATTTAGTGATAAAGTCATCTAACGACATCGATATTAATTTATTTTTTATTTTCTGCCACCACAGCAACTCCTTTTTTCGGTTTTATGTCATTTCTAATAAAAAAATGATTTAGTCTATAATAATTGAAAATTGATGATATACAATATATAGATATTTAAATAGGAATAACAACATGAATATTTTTAGAAATACTTTAAAATGTATTTCATAACTTTTTTATTAAATAAATCATCTAATTAGATCTGATGACGTCAAAAATCCGCTCAATTTGGATGACGTATCAGGATATGGCCGAGCTAGGTTTTCTCAGTCGATATTGCTATTCCAATGGTGGTTTCCTGCACAAACGAACAAACGTGAGCTACGAGTATGCCAAAGGTTGTTCTTTGTCGTTGATACTCCGATGCTAACATATAAGACTCCTGAGCACATAGCTGGGTGCTTTAGAAGTTGTCTATTAGACTGTAGAATGCGTTTGTTTACCTGGTGGAAATCCCTTTTTATAGGGTGGTGTTCTTCTTATTCTATTCGGGGTAAAATTCTTGCTTGAGAAGACTTCTTGTTAAAATATGAAACTACTCTTAGTAGTGAGAGAGTCCTTGTTGGTAAAGGAACTCGTTTTAGGGGAGTTCGTTGTACACCCCGAGTCATGCAAAGAAAGTGGTCAATGTGGCTTTTAAAACCAAGAAGAAATTCTATCAAAAAAAAAACACCAAGAAGAAATGCAGACTTGTCAAAACGTGGGAGATATGGAGATATGTGCAGTTAAGGAAAGATCAATTGCTCAGTATTATCAAGCAGTTGTGGAATCATGGGACACTTGTAAACTTGTATATAAGCCTAGAATATAGATTTTAAACCTCCGATCAATCAATTACTCAAATTGAGCATGTAATTTCAGCTTATTAGCTTTTATCAATCATCGTTTACAATTCATTGTTTCTTGTGCTTGTGCCCTTCGGAGGACATCCTCTTTCTTGTTATTACACTCTTTTTTGGGACTTTGTTCTAGGATGTTTGTTCCTGCATACATTATTTGATTTCATTTATTTGTGGTACTCAAATTTTGTCGCAAATAGGTAAACTGAGACTCGATTGAAACATTCAACTAAATTAAATTTAAAGCCAAAGCATACAATTCATTACTAAAATACTCACCGCGTACAATTGTTAGGTTGGAATCGAATATGAGATCGTTCACATGAAATTAGGGGTGACAAAAGTTTGGATTAAACCAAGTTTGGACATAAATTGTATGTCCAAAATCTGGGTCCAAAACAAAATTTTCATTCAGTTTAAAATAGAGTTTGGGTACAAAGACAAAAAAAATTGTTTGATTAGTTTTCTAGAACCTAATTCAAATTTAATTATTGTCGGATTTACTTGTTCAGATTTAAACAAATCCGAATATGATCAATTAAGTACGTCTGAAATTCAAAAATCAATTCGAATCCGAACATGCACATATTTCATAAATCATTCGCGTAGGATCCAAAACCTATGTTGCATGATTTAAAATCGACCCGAAACTGATTTTTTTTGCCACCCTGTGGATGGAACCACAAAATAGCTTGTAAACCATTGGTCGAAAAGAAATATATGAAAAATACTCCATCTATGGTTGGTGTCCACTTTACCAAATACTAGTTTTGTTTTTCTAAATTGCTCTTTCAAACGGATTAGTTTTTTTTCAAGGACTCTATTAAATAGTTGTCTACACAATTAACTTGGTTTTATCAAATAATAAACGTGCATGTTTTGGCCGTAAATAAATGCCCCCAAAAAAAACATGTGCATCCTTAAGGGTTTTGTTTAACTTTAATAAAGCCTCTGTTTTTATTGAGAATTACTTATTTACCCTCAGATTTCGTGTAACCAGAGATTGGGTTAAAGTCAGTTACCATAGTTAAGACGAAGCTGACGTGTATATATATGTATGTATATATATGTATGGGGATTGTTAACGCACATGTACTCATCTCTCTCATTCACCACCAAAGCCAGACACCTCATCGCTTTAAAAGAACGTATTAGAGAGAGAGAGAGGGACACCTCTCAAGGCCTGTTTTTTCTCTCCTTTAATTCGTTAATTCACTCTTCTTCTCTTTTCTTATATTTCTGTCTTTCATACATTCTTTTTCGATTATCAACTATTCCCAATTTTTCATCAGTTTTCTCACTCTGTTTCACAGAAAAACAGAGCAAATATATGTTCGGATACCCACTTGGATTTTCTTTCTAATTTTGATCGAAATTATGCTGATTTTTGTTGAGAAAACCTGGGATTTTATGCGGTTGTTGATAGATGCAGATGGGTCTTGAGGAATCACGGGTTTTTCTTATATGTAATTCTCGATTTTTGATCCTTATTTTTTTTTGTCACGATCTGTAACGATCATTTTGTAACGATGATACCATATGTTTTGAGCTTGCTTTTTTGATCGTATTTGCTTGATCATCATAAATTTTAGCTGTCAAGTGGATTATCTGAATTCAATTTACGACCAGGGCATCTTTTTAAAAAAAACAGGTTTCACTTAATTTTGTGAAGAAAAAGTGTACCAAACCATATCCCCTGTTTCGGATTTTGAATGATTGTTACGATATGTCCTAGTTGTTTGGTTCGAATTTGATCGGGTCAATTTGACTTCCGGTGATGAGTTTACGTGAACGGAAAGGTTTTCTCTTGATTATAGAGTTCTTTTGTCTCTGGGTTTCTTATGGGTGTGGAATATACTTTTACGCAAGAATAGTATTCTTCTCTTCAAAGTCTTCTTGTTTTGGTATACCTGGGCTTTGATTCATTTCCTTTATAATATCTGTGAAGCTACCTCTACATTCTAATGATCTGAATTGAAACAATCTGGTCATAAAACTTCTTTATTTGTGTGTTCTTACCATATCTGTTTGATCATCTTTTAGACAATCTGATTCATGGGTTGATACATAAAATACATTGATTTGTCTTATCTGTGCGTAATTTAGTTCTACTTTAATATGTAGGTTCGAGAGTTGAAGTTTGCTGATCGGTCCATAATTTAAGGTAGATGATTATGATAATGCTTATGCCTACTATTCTTACTGCTAAAATATGTATAATTTGTTAGACAGACATTGGAGTTTCTAAATTTGGGTCCTAAGTTGGATCATTGAGAGTAATTTGATGTCTTGCTGAATTCTAGTAGTTTCAAATCTCCCACATTGCCAAGTTTGGGCACTGCAAACTCTTGGCAGTGCCCATGGATGCCACAACGAGTGGAACTCCGGCTATACAATTCCATACCATCCCTGACCAGCCAATTACCGCCATTGTTGTTGCTGCTCCTGTATCAACATTTCAACGTTCTCAACGCCATTGTTTCGGGGACTCTCACCCCGGTGAATTTCCTTTGGCTGCCAACCCCTCAATAGTACTTCATGTCCTCACCGCTTGTAATTTGGACTCTCAAGATCTTGCAAAACTTGAGGCAAGTTGTCTTTTTCTTCCTTTTTTTGACGATGTAACCACTTACAAACTTTAGAATTGATAATGCCGCTCTCATTTGTGTGTGATGCAGGCAACATGTTCCTTCTTCAGGCAGCCTGCCAATTTCGCCCCCGACTTTGAATTGTCTATCGCTGAGCTTGCTGCATTGGACATGTGCCAAAAGAGAGCCATATTTAAGCCAATGACAGCCGAAGAGCGTCAGGGCTTGAAGCAAAAATGTGGGGGTTCGTGGAAATTGGTACTTAGATTTTTGCTGGCTGGAGAAGCATGTTGCAGGAGGGAGAAGTCCCAGGCCATAGCTGGGCCTGGTCACAGTATCGCTGTGACTTCAAAGGGAGCAGTTTACTCCTTTGGTTCTAATAGCTCTGGACAACTTGGGCACGGAACCACTGAAGAAGAATGGCGGCCCCGACAAATTAGGTAGTTGATTCCCTCATCATTCCTTAACCTGATACTGAAAATGCAGGCCAATGCAAAGTGAATTTGTTGAGTTAAGCTCAAAGTTAATGGAAATTCCATTCCATTGCAGATCCCTGCAAGGTATTCGGATCATCCAAGCTGCTGTGGGGGCTGGTCGGACAATGCTGATTAGCGATGCAGGACATGTCTATGCCTTTGGAAAGGACTCATTTGGGGAAGGTGAATATGGTGTTCAAGGAAGTAGACTTGTTACAACCCCACAGCTGGTTGAGTCTTTGAAAAACATATTTGTAGTCCAAGCTGCAATTGGGAATTTCTTTACTGCTGTGTTGTCAAGAGAAGGCAGGGTTTACACATTTTCTTGGGGGAATGATGGAAAGCTTGGTCATTTAACTGATCAGAATGATGCAGAACCCCATCCTTTGCTTGGGGCACTAGAAAATATTCCTGTGGTTCAAATTGCTGCGGGATACTGCTATCTTCTTTGTCTCGCCTGTCAACCTAGTGGAATGTAAGCTCCATCTTTCGGCTATAGCATTCTATGGGGGAAAATCCTTGACCCTGAACCATTTTCATGAAGGCATGAGAAATTCAGAATTATATATAATTGCTCACTTGTCTAATTTTGAAAATCATTACAAATTATTTGTAATCACTCTGGGTTTTTCAATGATCTTTTGTTGGCCATCCGCAATTGGCAGCAATTACTTCTTTGAAGTTGAGTAGTAGTGTTTTTTTTCTTTCAACTATAAAATTGTATGGTGAACTGATTTTAATAACTCTTCCAGGTCAGTATACTCCGTTGGGTGTGGCTTGGGTGGGAAGCTTGGACATGGGGCAAAAACTGATGAAAAGTATCCACGACTAATCGAACAGTTTCAGTTGTTGAACCTTCAGCCAGCAGTTGTTGCTGCTGGTGCTTGGCATGCTGCTGTGGTGGGTCGAGATGGACGGGTTTGCACTTGGGGTTGGGGTCGATACGGATGTTTGGGCCATGGGAATGAAGAATGTGAGTCGGTTCCCAAGGTGGTGGAAGCATTGAGCAATGTCAAAGCTGTTCAAGTTGCCACAGGTGACTACACTACCTTCGTGGTGTCTGAAGATGGTGATGTGTTCTCGTTTGGGTGCGGTGAATCTGCTAGTCTTGGACATAATAATGCCGCTGCTCTTGTTGATGGACAGGTAAGGCTTTCTCTTGCTTCTCTCTTTTCTGTGTTTGATTAATTTATCTTGACTCTGATTAATTAGTCTTGACCATCGATCTCATACAAAAGTCCAGATGTGGTAACTAGTGAGTTCTCATCAAGCCTTGGAAAGACTTGTTTCAAATGCAGTCTGTTATCTGCAACATGACATGAACTGGCCGTGCATCTGTTGGATTTTCTTTTATTTTTCTTCTGCCATTTTTGCGATTGTTTCCCAGTTGTTATTTAGCTTCTTACTCTATTGTTCCTGTATGTTCTTTTCTGCCATTGTGAGTTCCCCCTGTATAGGTTGCGTCTAACGACCAAAGCATAAGGAAAGTACATATCTTTGTGACGCAGAGTAATATTTTTCTGAACGAGAGGCTTTTGTATACGATTAATCGCAGGGTTTAATTCATTGTCCTATCTTTGTACAGGGAAATAGGCATGAAAATGTTTTGGGTCCAGAGCTAGTAACCTCACTCAAGCAGCTGAACGAACGGGTTGTGCAAATCAGCCTCACCAATTCCATATACTGGAATGCCCACACATTTGCACTCGCTGAATCCGGAAAGCTTTACGCATTTGGGGCCGGAGACAAAGGGCAGCTGGGTATAGAACTCGTTGACAACCAGACTGAAAGGGGGAATCCAGAACGGGTCGATATCGACCTCAGTTAGCTCCCCACCCAACTTATCATCATTCCTTCTAATTTTAATCGTTATCACCGTCTGGCCTCTGGATTTGGTGTTTATATTTCCTGGTCTGCCTTGTACATAGCAAACAAACAAAGAATTGTGAAGATTGTAAGTAAGGAAGGTAATGGCCGTAGCAGAAGTGCTGCATGATGAATGCCCAGAAATTGGGATATAGTGCCAATGCCTGAAGTTGTATAGATCTCAGGTCCTGCATTAATTGGTTTAAGCTGCATTGATAACTAATGTTAATTTAAATTAATTCAGTGAATAATGTTTCATACTTTCATATAATCCGAATCTGCATTGTACACATTGTTCTGTCCAGGAGTCCCAAGCTCAATGGGGGCCTTAATTTCGCAAGGTTCGTGGGTTTAAACAATTCCACATTTGGAGGGAGGATATATCAGGCAATGTTTGAAAATAATAATTATTGACGTCATTAATTAATGACGCCCAAACATCATTTTGTATGAAAAATGTTTTAATTTTTTTCTCCCTTTATATGAAATTGGGAAAAGAGGATTTGAAAAGACATGCCTTTAGAAAAAGAAATTGCGGTACAATTATATTTATTTCTCAGACAACCAACGACAATAAAAATAAAAAATAAATGCTTGGCTCGGAGGAATCTAAACCCATCTCAAGGAGTAAATGTCGAGGAATAAAATCGCCACATTATTTTTATAAAGAAGGGTATTTAATATTCTGTCACGCGTCATGAAAGAAATAAATCAAGTTCAATGTCGATTGAGAAAATTTCATAATTGAGGGAGCGAATCCACCAAACATGCAAATCTGTCATATTCGACGATAGAAAATGAAGCTCTTGAAAAAAGTGAAAATGAAAAAAAATGTAATAGCAGGATTCTATGATTTATTAAAATTATATCACTTGAGAAGTTGGGATTAAGAATTGATTAGAGTGTCGGGATGTCCACAATCATCTACACTGACCCTCGGAGAGTTACAAGAAGATCAATATTTTTTAGATTTATCCCTTCACGATAGATAAGGTTGTCCAAAATCGTTAGTGAATTTGTATTGACTGTGATTAATTGACCACAATAAATAAAATTATAATGGTGAGTGCCTCTTATTGTACGGTGGGCATAAAGTACTGTACGTAGACGTAGACGGGCCAAGTCGCCTTTAATTTAGGAAGCAAATTCATTTATATATGTACACACATGGGCATGACGTGCGGGATTTGCAAAAGTACGGTTTCTCATGAGACTAATTCACTCTCAAAAATACGGTTGGTCCGCGTATTATAATGTATAAAATATTTATATGAAAATTCGGTACAACTTATCATATATATATATATATGCATGCGTTATTTTCTTAATATATATATATATAGTCCTTCTGTAGGAAAACGCCTTTATTTTAATTAATATCTTCATTTATAAATTATTACTCCATCCATCTCATTGTGGTAATCCATCCTCTTATTTTAGGTATCACAAAATTAGTGCCACTTTTTCTTAATTAATTAACAAATTTATTGATGTATTCCGAAATTACCTTTGTTAAACTCTCATCATATCATTATAAACAAATAAGGAAAAATTTAGAATAACATGATTATTTTTTATATACCTGAATAACATTAAATTAAATGCGTGTCTTCTTAAAAAAATTAACTTTCAAATAATGACGACAAAAATGGGACGGAATGGTAGATCTGATAAAATAACTCAGATTTTACCACAAACCAAATCATAAATTTTAAACTCTAAACTAAATCCTAAGACCAACTTTAATTGGTCTATTTATATGTGTTAGATATGAAGTTCATATATAAATGAGAGTGGTTGGTGAGAGGGAATGTTATGGACCCATTAACTTAGTACTTTGGCACATGACCACTTGATGTAACTCTGTCCCCCTTTGACTTTCTTATAAGTAAAATTTAATAACCCAATTTAATGATTGTGTGAGACGCACACTAACCCTCTCATGTGTTCACATTCCTTCGGATACACGATTCTCTCTTTATTTCCTTCCTTCAAACAAATAAATAAAAAATACACATTGTATATTTGTACTAGTATTGTAACTTGAAAGAGTGGATAAACAACTTAATTATATATTACATCCAACTATGTGAACAAAATATGATAATTAGCATATTAATTTTAATGGAAAATTTAGGGTTTACACCCTGTAGTTTTAATAATATATCAATTTGCACATTGTACTTTGAAATGTATCAAATCACATCTCAAACTTCCATTTTCGTATATCATTACACTTTCCATTGAAATGCTGTTTATTTTCATTTATTTGACACCTCTATGCCGTTAGTAATGTCCTACATGAATTTTGGTCTATGTGGACCACTTAAATTTTGACAAGTGTCAATTAAGACCTTGTACTTTGGATCGAAATGCACCCTGAATTTACAAAAATAGATAACAAAGAACTCTATACTTGCAAAAATAGATCGAATCAACCCTTGGTAAATGCAAATAAAAAAGACAGTATCTCTGTGAGGGCTAATACATTACAGACATTTAAACCAAGTTTCAAACAGCAAAATCATAATAAAATAGGTGATTTGACATTCCACACAATTCTTCAACAACTCAAAATCATAAAATTAACAATCACTCAATAAATTTGAAGCCCTTACATAATTTGATTAAACCAAAAGAAGTCGCTAATGTCCAAAAAACACCATACATTATTTTCCAGTAGCAATATCAAACCAGAGAGAGTGAGCTACGAGAATGGAGGAGAGATTTAGGGTTTCGTTGGTGTCAAATGGGTATTTCGCGTTGGTGATACAAATAAGTATTTTTATGCTTTTAAAAAATAAAAAGGTGTCAAATCAGCAAAAATAGACAGTTTTTGGATGAAAGATGTAACGGTATACGAAAATAGAAGTTGGTGTTGCGATTTGATACGTTTCAAAATACAATGTGTAAATTGAAACTTTCTTAAAAGTACAAGGTGTAAACCATAACTTCTCCCCTAATTTTAATATTTCTACCTAGCTCCCTCTATACTTAAGACTTAAGAGTAAAGCTAATTAAACATATTGTTTAAAGTCGTACACTAAGCTTTACTTCCCTTACCATTCCCATGCTTATCATAAATATGATGCATGCACGCGTGTGTGTATATATATATATATATATATAACTCGAAAATAGTGATGATGTGGTGTAGTTGGCGATTAGGTTTGTGGGTTATGTTGTTAGCATCGTAAGAACTCACAAATTCACCATATAATTTATCCAATAACGTTGCAAATTTTTCATTAAGTGGAATCCCACCTCATATCATTAATTTAATTTGGTTTGCACATGCAAAGGCATCAAATTTCATTCTAACCCACAAGAATCCACATCTTAATCCATATCAAGGCCTCTACCCATATATAAACCTAGTTTTACTTATTAACCTAATTAAGAACTAAGAGTGTCATGTATATTATGAATCTCAAGTAACTTAGTTGGCGAACTAGTTCGTATGCAATATCGAATCTTGAGTTCAAGCCCTACCCTCTCCCCTTTATTCAAAAAAGAGAGAGTGTTATGTGCATTATTTAATAATATATAATTTGATTGGGTTGATGGTGATCGCTCAATTAAAAGATATGATTTATTGCCCATGATTTAAGTTTTGAACGAGTGTATTTATATTACAATTTTACAGTGGTAAAATTCTCGTGAAGCCATTTATCACCTTTGTGCGAAATTATTATCTTAAAGATAATTTCTTGTCGAGTTTACCGGAGATAAATCATTTTAGTCGAGAGATGTGTATTCAACTATTCATTTTTATATCCTTATCATTTATTTAACACATTTAAAAAACAAAGTACGACACTCCAAACCAATGTTTTTAAATCCGGAGCGGGAGCCGAATCGGTGTGGCCACCGATTACCTGTCCGACCGGTCCGACCGGCCGGTCCGGTGAAAAAGACTTTTTTTTTCTTTCCCTAATCTTTTGAACCCCTAAGACTTATTCAATGAACATAATCCATCATTCAACATCTATCCACAATTCTACATCAATAAAAAACATAATCCACAAACACAAATCAACAACACTAATTCACAATTCTACATCAATAGCCATTAACCGATCAATTGATTAATTCATTAAAGAATTAAACCCCATAACAAAACTACATTAAATTAAGTCATTAAGCTTAAGAGTTAAGAATTAAGGCATTAAGCCATTAACCATTTAAGTGATTTAACCGAGAAAAGTAGAAATCCATTAAGTATTTAAGTCATTAACAAATGCATTATTGCATTTAGCCATTAAGGGCAACTAGGCAAGCCGGCAAGACATTAACTCATTAACATTTAACAAATCAAAAATCAAAATATTAAATGCATTAAATTTAAGCCATTAATGATTCATAAATTCATTAACCAGATTACCAAAAGTCCAAAACCAACTACGGAACTACCAGTCTACCAGAGAAAACCGAGGGCACTACTACTCTGTTTTTAATTTTATATTTTGTATGTTTGTAAATTGCAACAGAGGCGACTACTACGGTACTATCAAGTCAAAGTTAATAATTTGTGAAAACTCCAATTAAATTATTCAATGGAGGTTCATTTATATATACTGTTCTGTCAATTACAAAGCTGATAGTGGGCAGTTTTACATGTGCAATGGGCAGTTTTACATATGTGCAGTTACAAGCAGTTACAACTCAAGAGGGGAGAACGTGACTTCATGAAGGTGGAGAGGAGATGATCGGTTGAGCAGTTGTCTTAACATTCCCCCGCAAACCAGAGGGTGAGTTGGTAACGCCGAGTTTGTCACGAAGAAACTGAAATCGAGAATGCGACATAGCCTTGGTAAGACAATCAGCAATTTGATCATGAGATGGGACATATTGATTCGCAAGTTCTTTCGCCAAAACTTTCTCCCAAACAAAATGAACATCAATCTCAATATGTTTCGTCCGAGCATGAAACACCGGGTTGTGAGCTAACGCACTAGCACTAAGGTTATCACACCAAATAATGGGTGTTGCTTGGAGAGGAAACTGGAGCTCTTTGAGCAAAGATTTAATCCACGTAAGTTCAGCTGCGAGGTGAGCTAAAGATCGATATTCTGACTCGGTGCTAGAGCGTGCAACAGCATGTTGTTTTTTGGAAGACCAAGAGACTAAAGAATCCCCAAAATAGACATAATGGCCAGCCACTGATCGTCGATCGTCGGGACAAGAAGCCCAATCGGCATCCGAGAAGCCAAGAAGTTCGAGACGAATGCAATGTTTGATGTGAAGACCATGATTGATAGTCCCAGATAGATAACGCAAAACTCTTTTCACGGCTTGCCAATGCATGGTAGTAGGATGCTGAAGAAACTGACTGAGCTTGTTGACTGTGAAAGCAATATCAGGCCTCGTGTGTGTAAGATATTGGAGAGCACCTACAACACTGCGATAGAGAGTTGGATTATGCAAACAATCACCATCGATAAGTGAGAGAGTTTTCCCAACTGTGATGGGGGTTGGACATGGCTTTGCATTGCTCATTTCACATTTTTTCAGCAAATCTTGAATGTACTTCTTCTGAGTCAAGTAGAAACCAGTGTCATCCCGATAGACCTCAAAACCCAAGAAATAGTGTAAAGAGCTCAGGTCTTTGAGTGCAAAGAGACGATTCAGCTTGGTAATGAAGGATTGAAGAAGCTGGCGATCATTACCAGTCACAAGGATATCATCCACATAAATTAAAATCATCAAAATAGTGGACTCTGTCTTGAGAAAGAAAAGGGAAGTGTCACCTTTTGAATTGAGAAATCCCCAGCTCAATAATGATTTCCGCAGTCTATCGAACCAAGCCCGCGGTGCTTGTTTGAGGCCATATAAAGCCTTTGATAACTTGCAAACATGATTTGGCCGCTTAGGATCTTCAAACCCCTCCGGTTGACACATGAAAACATCTTCCTCAAGAACTCCATTAAGAAAGGCATTGTTGATATCGAGTTGTCGGACATCCCAATTTTTTGAAGCTGCAATAGTTAATACAATCCGAATTGTGGAGGCTTTAATTACTGGACTGAAGGTTTCCGAAAAATCAATACCTGGCGTCTGATGAAAACCTTTTGCCACTAGTCTTGCCTTGTGTCGTTCTATGCTTCCATCAACATTGTACTTCGTTTTAAACACCCATTTGCACCCTACCACATTATAGTTGGGTGAATATGGAACCAGTGTCCATGTCTTATTACGCATGAGAGCCTGAAATTCAAGTACCATTGCTTGTCTCCACGTCTCACTTTGCAAAGCATCTTGCACTCTGGTAGGTTCTGAATTGTCAGAGACACTTGTGGAAACTAAGCCAGTGTAGAGATGCTTTGGTTTGAAAATTCCACTCTTAGCTCTAGTTATCATAGGATGACCAGGTGGTGCCTTGTTAGAATGAACATCAGTTTGGGTTTCCAAAGTGACTGAAGGCATCGCATGTGCTGTATCTAGGGGAATAGCCTGAGTAATTTGAGGATCTTCCCTAGAACATGGAAGTGGTGGAGAGTCAGGAGCTAACTCTTGTGATTGCAAGGAAGTGGAGCCAAGCGATTTTGGCACAGCTGCAAGGGGAGCCACAGTCTGATTTGTAGAACTTGATGGAGAAGAAAAAGAGGGAGGAAATTGTACCACAGATGACAAGGGAGAAAATGAGTCATGAAACTGAACAGATGGATGCTTGGTGTTGAGAAACCCAGAATGAAAAGGAAACTCTTTTGAATTAAAAACAACATGACGAGAGATATAGATTTTCCCTGTAGAACTAAGACACTTGTAACCTTTGTGAGATTCACTGTAACCAAGAAAAACACATTTGGTTGTGTGATACTGAAACTTGTGTTGATTGTAAGGTTTTACACAAGGAAAGCAACTACAACCAAATGGCTGAAGAGAATAGTAATCTGTCTTGCGATTGAAGAGTCTGAGAACAGGAGACTGACCTTTTAAGACTGGTGTAGGTAATCGATTTATTAAGTACACCGCAGTTTGAAAAGATTCCCACCAATATTTTAAGGGCATTTTAGCTTGAGCTAACAAAGTGAGACCCATTTCTACAATATGGCGATGTTTGCGTTCCGCTCTTCCATTTTGGGCTGATGTATAAGGACAAGAGTGTCTAAAAAGAATTCCCGCATTTTGTACTAAGTCAGTGAAGGCTCGAAACTCACCACCCCAATCTGTTTGTAAGGTTTTGATTTTTCTATCAAACTGGTTTTCTACTAAGTTTTTGAATTGGACAAAAGCTCCTATGGCTTCCCCTTTATGTTTGAGTGGATAAATCCAAGTGTGTCTACTAAAATCATCAATAAAATGTATATAGTATTTGAAACCAGAGGAAGAACAAATAGGTGCCGGTCCCCATAGATCAGTATGGATGAGTTCGAGTGGTTGAATAGCTTGAGAATCAGAGTGGTTGAATGGAAGATTATGAGCTTTGCCAAATTGACATGAATCACAAAAAGTGAACTTATCATTAGATTTAATGTGAACATTACACTGACTTAAGATTTGAGCTAAAACACGATCGGAAGGATGACCTAGTTTCCTATGCCATTCTTCTTTTAGGGAAGCATAAGACTCATGATTGGCTGTAGAAACAGCAAAGACTTCGACAGTAGGATTTTTTTTTTATTGAACTGACTTAGCAGGCAACAACTTGAGGAAGACCCATTGACACTTGAATTGGAGTGAGGAGAAATATCAAGTTTATACAGACCATCTTCAAGTTTTCCTTGCAGCAGCACCATCCCCGTTGGTTTTTCCTTCACAAAACAATCATTAGAGTGAAACTCAATATACATAGAATTATCAGCAGTTAATTGAGAAACACTAAGCAAATTCTTGGTAATTTGTGGCACATGTAAAACATTCTTCAACAACAAGGGACTGATGGTTGGAGATGCTAGTGTGGAACAGCCTATGTGAGCAATATTTAATTTATTACCATTGCCAACAGTGAGTGATTTGTTACCATGGTATTCTGTCCGCTGCTCAAGCATGTTCATGTCAGCTGTCACATGGTTACTGGCTCCACTATCAGCATACCAGGCTTGATCATTGACAACTTCTGGAGAGGCCATGTAAGCTGAATAAGACTGATTTCCAGGAGAAGCTTGGCCATTCTTGTTCTGATCACGAGGTGTTCCCATATAGGATTGATCATCTCTAAAATAACAGTTGGCTGCTGTATGTCCAAGTTTGCTGCAAACTTGACATATAGGTTTGGAATTGCTGTTGTACCGTCCCCCTCTACCACGAAAGCGACCTCCATTGCCTCTGAAATTTCCTCTAAAATTTCACTGTCCAGAACCTCTTCCTTGGCTTGAATTTCGGTTATCATTTGTCACCATATTGGCGGTAGCATGATTCAGATTGACACTCATGTTCTGATAGGTGTTGAGTTGCTCCAAGCGACTCTCAAAGGTGAGAAGCTGAGTTTGGAGTTCTACCCATGAGATGGACTCCTTGTCATTAAGTTGAACAACAATAGGAGTATATTCCGAGTCAAGACCTGCAAGGACTTGCATAACCAAATCAGTAAGCGGAATGGGACTTCCAGCCAAAGACAAATTGTCTGATATGTGCTTCATGGTGTTCAAATAGTCATCCATCTTCATAGAACCCTTCCTAGTTCTTTGAAACTCTCCTTTGAAATATGTAATTCGTGATCTTGTATGAGCACCTGACAAATTCTTAGCAACTTCCCAAAGCTGCTTTGATGTCTTACAATGGAGAAGCTGGGATGCTATATCAAAAGTCATAGTGTTGTATAGCCAACCAAGAAGAAGTTGATCAGTGGTTACCCACTCTTCATAGTCAGGATTTACCTGAAATTGTGCACTGCCAGATGATGAAGTAGCAATAGTACCCGGAAGATATTGTGAGGGACACAACTTTGTCCCAAAAATAAATCCATCTAGCTTGTTTCCACGGATGACAGGAAGAATCATTGTTTCCCATAGCAAATAATTGTTTCTGTCCAGCTTGACAGAACAAAGATGATTGAGGGAATTGTTGAATGGAGAGGTTTTGGTACTGAGTTGGAGATTGGTTAGAGAAGGAAGAATTGATGTACTATCATTCCCAACTATGGTTGATGATTTTTCTGGTGTGGTAGTCATGGCGTTTGCCGAACGGCTTCGATACCAAGTCAAAGTTAATAATTTGTGAAAACTCCAATTGAATTATTCAATGGACGTTCATTTATATATACTGTTCTGTCAATTACAAAGCTGATAGTGGACAGTTTTACATGTGCAATGGGCAGTTTTACATGTGTGCAGTTACAAGCAGTTACAACTCAAGATGGGAGAACGTGACTTCATGAAGGTGGAGAGGAGATGATCGGTTGAGCAGTTGTCTTAACATATCAGAGAAAATCGAGCAGTAGCTCCCATTATGTGGTCCAGATTCCAGAACTCAACAAACTGTCAAAGTATCAGTCTACCGGATTCCAAAAGGGCAGAAATACAGAGGTGCAGAACAAAGTAACAAACTACAAAGAATTACCTGAGCGGCTGAGCTGGGTGATGAATCGCTGGGCGCCGACGCTACTGGCAGAGGAGATCGCGACAGAGAAGACCGGAAGAGAGGTGTGCAATACTGGAATCAAGAAATTAGGGCTTCAAATTTTTTTTTTTAGTGACCGGCTTTTATCTGCTCAACCGGATCGGATAGGTGGCCGGTTGCCGGTCCGGCTGTGAAAACATTGCTCCAAACCTCTAAAAGCCTTCATGGACCAAAGCCTATAACTTATTGTTATAAAATTAAAATTCAACAAATACTCGAATAATAGTTTGATCTTTGCATAAAGTGATAGATAAAATAGAATTAAGTAATGCTTATCTAATAATGCATAGAAGTGGGAATTATTATATGGTGGATGCTATGATTGGTAACCTTGACCAAGAAACTTCCACGTGGCGGGTAATCAAAAGTGTTGAAATGGATGAGGTACATGATAGGAAGAATATGATTTGTTGCCTTATTATCAACTGAATCTTGATCAACGGCCTAAGATTTACTAGTCAGATGATCGGACGGTGTATGTTTTCTGACTCTGAAATTGAGGAGAAACAATGTTCACATGGGAGAACGTGAGGGGCTGCGCCTATCACTATCAGAGCCTATGTCAGCATTTTGGGACGGATAGTACGCACTTCCCATGTGATGTGAGAAGTACAGCAGACCCCCGGTTGGTCTGTAGGTTCAAAAAATACACTGTATAGTTTTATTTTAAAAATAAAAATACGTAATATTTTGACTAACAAATTTATTACGAAAATATTAAGTATTCCAAAAAAAATCCCAAAGTGTCTCAAAGATATATTGTCCATAAATTTGAATTCTTAATTTGTCTTCAAAATTTGTCTTCAAATAGATTTTGTTGGGTTTCTCTTTTTCGGATTTGGATTTCCTCCATCCAATATCATCGATCATGATCGCTGTTTTCGGTTGCTCTAGAGACATAATCGACTTTCAGTGCTTAGATTCTCAGATTTGAGAGAGTTTGGATTCATACCGTAGACCCAAGCTATAATATATGTAATGTTTTTTCTTTTTAATTAGTCTTTGTTTTTCGACGTAGATCGATGGAATACGAAATCATCAACAATCATCTGATGAGAGGTCCGGGTGTAATACAGTGTCATCCGGGTGTTTGTATTTTCTTAATTTGTTTTTTAATCCTTTTGGTTGTAATCTATCTTTATGTTAATTCGAATATCTACAAAGCTCAATTACCTATTTTCATATGACTAACTTAATACAATCATGTCAAATACCTTTAAAAAAATGTAAGCGTATGTTTGGGTCTCCGTGTTTGTATTGGTTATTCTCCCTCCTTGGTATAAAAAAAAATGTAAGCGTACGCAAAATCATAAATATAGGTATGGTTGGTTCTGATTTTTTGATGACTTTCAAGTCGTGAGGATTGAAAGGATGGCACATGCTATTTATCATGTGAAGGAAAATAATAGCTTCAGAGAAATAATACAATAGTTGCAGAAAAAAAAAGACTTTAATTTATAGAGATATGTAAAATAAAAGGACTCAAAACAAATATAAATAAATTGGCCTATTATATGTTTACTTATGAACAAATTTTTTAATTTCATTGTAAATTATATGAATATTCAATTTCACTAATTAACCGACATTGGAAATGTTAGGGAAAGTGTCGGTGTTTATTTTTATTCCACTAAATCTACACACACATTCAATGCCCATTTTATTCGTTGTCATAAACTCAAAAATAGGTACACTCTTGACTTTCATGGATCAAAAATAGCTTCAGTTTTGCTAAAAAAAATTAAATGTCAGGAGTTCCATTGCAATTCACTCAGTACATGACACATTAATATTGGATTTTTTGGTTTAGACTGTTCGGTGTTTGCAGTTAACTCCGTTGTGACTAAATCAGGATCGATCCGAGAGGATCCCACTAAAAGGGCTAAACTCATCCAATAATGATTTTTTCATTCACACAAGACTCGAACTCAAAACATTACTTATTGCTTAGGAGGAATAAATACCGTGCTACTTGAATCAATCATTTATTGGTTCACATCAATATTGGACGACTTGGACACACCCTATATAATTTCTAGTTAAAAATAGGAAAAATATAAATTCCATCCTCCCACTTTTAGAATTTTCAGTGTGAAAGAAGAAGTTAAATTAACGGCCAAAAACTAACATTAGTGGGGCCTTCTGCCCAAGTTCCATGTGGCCTGTGGGCCCATCTATTTTTTTTTTTTCAAAAATGTTTATTTTAATAAAACAAAGCTGCAACTCTACTCCTATATAAACCCATAATCACAAACTCTCTCATCATGTCCATAATAATATATTTATAAACCATATCAACTCCAATGTCTCTTCTAACACTGCTCTTTGCTTCTCTTCTTCTTCTTCTTGTTGCTCCAAGCTTCATGTCCTCCTCACCCCTTCAGGATCCTGAGTTAGTCGTTGAAGAAGTACACAAGTAAGCTACAAGCACACATGCATATATACATACACTACATTTTATATATCGTACAAGTGGTAATTTTTAATTGACAATGTTCTACATTTTCTGATGGCAGGAGCATCAATATATCAAGGAGGGAACTGGGTTTTCTCTCGTGTGAGACGGGCAATCCGATCGACGACTGTTGGCGGTGCGACCCGAATTGGGAGAAGAACCGAAAACGGTTGGCGGACTGTGCAATCGGGTTTGGTAAGCGGGCGATTGGAGGCCGTGACGGGAGGATTTATGTTGTGACGGATCCTAGTGACAAAGATCCAGTGAACCCAAGACCAGGTACGCTCAGATACGGTGTTATACAAGATGAACCGCTGTGGATCGTCTTCGCACGTGACATGGTGATCAGGTTAAAAGAGGAGTTACTCATGAATTCCTTCAAGACAATCGACGGTCGAGGAGCGAACGTACACATTGCTGGTGGGCCCTGTATTACGATCCAGTATGTGACTAATATTATAATACATGGGATTAATATACATGACTGTAAAAGAGGAGGGAATGCTTATGTGAGGGACTCTCCAAGTCATTATGGGTGGAGGACTGTATCGGACGGTGATGGTGTGTCCATCTTTGGTGGAAGTTATGTTTGGATCGATCATTGCTCATTATCTAATTGCAATGACGGTCTGATTGATGCAATCCATGGATCAACGGCTATAACCATCTCTAACAATTACATGACTCATCATGATAAGGTCATGTTGTTGGGTCATAGTGATAGTTATAACCAAGATAAGGGTATGCAAGTCACAATTGCTTTCAATCATTTTGGAGAAGGACTTGTTCAAAGAATGCCCAGGTAAATTTCAATGTTTTTGTTGATGACCCTTTATATATATATATATATATATATATATATATATATTGTGGGACCCACTCCGACAGAGTAAACTCTTGGCCTCAGGAGTTTCTTTACACGGGAATGGGATCAGAGCATTTCGTTAGCATTTCTAGTTGATAACCCATTTGAAAATGGAGTATTGGGTATCTGTTTTTGAAGTTTGATTTTGGTTAACTTTGCAGATGCAGACATGGGTACTTTCATGTGGTGAACAATGACTATACACAATGGCAAATGTATGCAATTGGGGGTAGTGCTGCTCCTACAATCAATAGCCAAGGCAATAGGTTCTATGCTCCCAATGACAGAGACATCAAGGAGGTAAGTTGTGATCAATCAGAATATGCTGACTTTTTCCTATTTGTGAGGTCTCAAAACTCAATTGTTTGAATTAATTTGATGTCTCAGGTGACAAAACATGAGGATGCACCCATGAGTGAGTGGAAGAAATGGAATTGGAGGTCTTCAGGGGACTTGTTGTTGAATGGTGCATTCTTCACTCCATCAGGTGCAGGAGCTTCATCTAGTTATGCCAAGGCATCGAGTCTCAGCGCAAGACCTTCTTCACTTGTTGGTTCAATTACAGCCGGTGCTGGTTCGTTGCGTTGCAGGACGGGTAATCGTTGCTGATTAAGGACCAAAATGTGGGTTAAAAAATAAATTCCAAGTGTAATTTTCAAGGGAATTAGGATTTAATTCACCTTCATGTACACTATATCTATCTTCTTTTTTTCCTCGACTTTTTCACATGTAATTGATGTTTACGACAGTAGAGTGCCTGTTTCTGTTAGACCCATCTTTAAATGCTTAAAGAAATCTTGATGGGTTGAAAAGAAACAAGTGCAGTTTGAAAAGTTGGATGTTCAATACTTCAATTTGATGAGGCTTCATTTTATACACGTCATCTCTTACATTTTTTTAGTTGTAAAAAGATATCATACAAGTTTTTCTTGCTGACATCAATATGCCACTAAACTCGGGTGGCCATCATAATCACATACACAAAAATATTTCACCCGACAACATAATAAATTGAACCAAAACGGATCACATTCAAATGGGTGGTAGTGTACGTCTGACGTCTGTGTATACTGGCTCAAAAGTTGAAAAAAATGCCTCTGGTACTTCAGTAATGGGTCCATTTTTGGATTGAGACCCCCATTTTTGGGACCTATAATAACTCTCTACATGTTTTGTCTGACAAAGTTGCATGAACAAAGTTTAGACTGTTTGAGCAATCACCTTCATTATTAAAGCTCTGTGTTTCTGACAAATCCAGTGGTAGAAATGAAATCCAATCCTGGAAATACAGTGACCAAGGTCTCCAGTGCCCGATCCTTCTCATAAAACAAATGCAAACTGTAAAGTCAGGCAGAAACATTGAAAAGCAGAAACATTCCATGTGACGAGTAATAAATATAACCATTCCCCCAAGATTAATCTACAAAATGTCTCAATAAGAATGCAAAGAGAGGGCCAACAATCTCTAAAAGCCATTACTAATTTCACACTGCAAGCTTGTATCATATATGATGTAGACGTCAGATCCTCAATAGCCTACAAAATAGCCCAAATGGGTTTCACTGGGTTACATGAGAACTTTGTGCAAGGATTGTTGATCCGCGATCGAAGACTAAGCAAAATCAAGAATGACGAAAAATAAAATATGAGCAATCGTATTATCAATTTTCAATATCATCTTGACGACCGGTGTTGCCAACAATTACGAAATCGAGATGCTTCGGTGCTTGATGGTTCATGATTTCCCATTGCACACGATCAAATTAAGATCTGCAAAAAACAAACGTTTGACAAAGCAATTTCTCAATTCCTTTTGCTTTCTCCACAAAAATCAAACCAAATGGAAAGAGAAGACTAATACCCACTTTTAGATCGCTCATGTGGTGTAGCCATGTAGAAAAGACGAGAGAAAGAGAGGTCATAACAGCTTTCCATTGAAGAATATAAAACATACCTTGATAATGAATCCGCTAATTCGGTCAGAATTAGGCGTAGGTTAGTCTTTTTATAATAATTTTCCTACTCTTTCCCACACAATGTTGATGCCGATGGCACCAAAGATGATAGGATTGGCGATGCCTTTTTATATTTCAGGCAAGAAATATAATTAAAAAATTGAATTCCAAAATCTTGGATGATCAAAAGCTCAATGGGGTAAGGTAGATTTTCTTTTCCATGACATTTAATATTTCAAATGAAAATCTATTCAATTATAACCATTCCAACATCCTGAATTTGATGTTGTTCAATCTAACTAATCTCTTTGCTTTATTGGATATATTCAAATGAAAGGCTTTTAATTATAGCCATTCCTAAGGATTACGTTGGAGGGCTCATGTCCCCTACTAGCATGTCAAAACTACACACTTTCAAATAAGCCTTTTGAAACCATTATTGGATCAGGGGGAGATCCCAACAACTCATCACCCATGTCATGTGTAGACTAGCAGTGACCCAGAAGTTGCAAGATTGGTGAAGCTGCTAATCGTGCACTAATACACAAATCTCCTTCTCTCTAATCATGCAATATATTATCATATGACAATATGCAGTCCATTCTCACATTACAGTGTTCAGATCTCTCATATTTGCAAAATATAATAACTCATCAGTCGTCTCTATATGATGGTCCTTTTTTCTTCCCGCATGCAGTGGCGGAGCCACGTTGGTTTTTTTTGCCCCCATAAAAGAAAATAAAAAAATAAATGTAATAATATATTTAAATTATATTTTTGCCCCCCTTAATTTTTTTTAATACTTATTCAGTTATTCAATAACTGTTTTGTACCTGTACAGCTGTATTATATCTTGTTTTCTTAGTTTTTGCCCTCCAAGTGAAACTTTGTGCCTCCGCCACTGCGCAGAAAACTAACTTACAGTGAGTGATAAAAAAATATTGAAAATTTAAAAAATATATGTAAAATTTAAAGTTTAAAAGCTTTGAGCTATGACAAATTTCTACTGAGGATGTCCTCATGAAGTTTCCCATCATGCATGTATTCTAGGATGCTGTCTCTTCTAATCTTCAATTTTCTTTAGTATTTTTTTTTGGGTTGTTAAAATCTATCATTGTATTAATGAGTTTGTAAACGACACGAATATTTTGTTTTCGATCAAGTAGTAGTCAAATGAGATCACATATTACTTAAACCTGTGTAGGCTTACTGGTTTAGTTCACAAGGAACTCTAAGAAGGTTGCGTTTCCTCCTCAGTGAGGAGTTCCGTATTTTATATATATATATAGGTATAGGTATAGGTATTTAGATAGCTATAGCTATAGATATAAATAGTTAACGATCCAGTCAATTAATTATGGCTACTAAGGGGTTCGTGTGCCTCCTAAATATTTTCCTTATATTAAGTTGCGCACTCTTCTTCCTTATCAGAGAGGGCTTCAATCAAGCGCATAGTGTTGTCAGATGTGGAAGAGACCTTGAGAATCCATTATATATGCCATGCAAGTCGGGTTGCTGCAAACCACCAGATGAATGTGGATTTCAATATCAAAATACAACGTTTTGGATAGTGCCAAAGTCGGGTCCAGTTGTCAATGATAGCGATTGTAGGACATGGAGCAACAACCAAACCAAACTGTTATGATTGCAATTCTTGCAAGGCAATAGTCGTGGACGATATAGCAAAGGAGTGGATCTTGGTTACAATACTTCTTGGATGTATTCTTTTCATGTCAATGGCCATGCCTTTAATTGAAGATAATTAATAATTACATGTTGGCGGTTGGCGGTTGGCGGTTGCCGGAGAACTATTTTTATTAATTAATTCCTTTTAGATTTTCAAATTTATACATAATTCGAAGTCTCAAATCTCTCGTCGTTGTGTTATAATACTGTAGTATAGGCTTAACTCTCAATCAAATTTTTTTTTACAAAGAAATCAATTGACAAAAAATATCATAATTATACATGATATGCAATTTTTTAGTTAAAAAAACGCATTTTGCAGGAATTTAATGTTCAATGTACTCCACATTAATACATTACCCATGGCTATGTAAATACTAAACAAACTTTCATTATCTCATTTATTTCAAGCCAAACAAAACACTCGATCAAAAAACTCAACTCAATCAGGATTTTCACACAACTAGAGTCAAACTCAGGCGTTGCTCGGGTGCTTGAAAATATGTTGCTGGGGGGCTTAAAAATATGTAGTAATTAAACTGCGTTGAAGCAGTTGTGTACAATTGTTGGAGATACATATAAGTATTTGTTGATGCACATGAATGATACAGGATGAAACCTGGGCGTTTATGGACTGTGACATAATTAATAAATATCAGCTATAAAGTATTATTAGTTCTATTGATTTTGCCCTACTTATAAAAGAGGGTCAGGATGAGATGTCCTCTCTTTGTTACTCGATTTTGAGTGAACAGGTCATTCACCCCCTCATAATAATATGAATTTGCCGAAACAAAATTACAAAACCTAGCTGTATTAATTTTCTACCAGCAAAACCATAAGAGCTTTCCTCTATGGAATATAAAACACTCTAGCTAGATTCCAGTCCCCAAAATCTCACAAAGCAAAGATAGAATTTTAATTGAAAGTTCAAAAGAATCTGCTCGGGTCGCAGCTGAGTATCCTTGACTAGTGTTGGTTTCATCTTTTGCCATCGAATGAGATGAGCTCACATTGTATTCCCCATCCGCATTAGAAGACGCGGCAACCAGAGGATCTGAGGCAAATGCAGGAGGTGGTGTAAGGGATTCTGCTGATGGCAATGAAACTGGATGATTTCCAAACAAGTTCTTTTCCATACCAGTCTGTGCAACAGAAAATAATAAGTTATGAACATGCGAATTCATTCATTCGAAATGGAACACTACTGACCATGATTCCCTGTCATTAGAAAAAAAACTCTTGTAAACCGTCAAGTACCTTCAATTTTTTAAGTTTTAAAAAAAAGACCACCGTCGAAGTATTGCTCTGTAAATATATGATAGGGGAAGCAGGGAAGTTTCCCAAACAAACAAGTTTATATTTTATCGGCATGAGTTACCAATCCTCCAGATAACAACTACAAAGACAACAGTAATTAATTGGCAAAGGCCAAAGACGAGAAGAGCAGGAAGTCAACAGGAATCTGCATGTGTATTCATTTCTGCAATTCATTCCTATCTAGAATCTTATTTCCATCAACTCCTATTGAATCCATAACCTTTACTTACTGCTTTAAGTCATGTCTTTTTAGGTCTTCCTCCTCGCCCTTGTCTACTCTCTCCGACTTTCGAGTGATGGTGGAGATTTCGACGTCATCCTTGAGGGCAAGGGTGAAAAGTGGTTGGGCATATCTACGAGGTCTAAGGGTAGGAAAACCTATGTCTTCCTTGACAAAGAGGCTCTGGAGTGGCTATGGTCGTCCACAGAGATCTTCGAGATCTTCATGGTATAAAAGCTACAGAACTGATATGAGGAAATGGGTTCTGTTACTCCAATCCAAAAACTTAGGCAGAGTGTGGTCCCTAACAGAGATTATGGGGAAGAGGTACTGGACCATCCTCATCCCTCAAGGTCTCATAGCAAATGGCTGGAAAGAGTTAACTGCTTCCATAAAAGGAATAGCAAACCAAGGTTACCATTTCCATAAGAAAAGGAAAGAAATAAATAAAAAAGGAGAAGATAGATAGAAAGAAAGAAAGTACATTGATAGAAAGAAAGAAAGTACAGTAAGCCCACAACTTCTCAAAATAAACCAACTGCTTAATCTTGTATTTTCTAATGAGTAGTATCTAGAGACTCTTGCACTATCTTAATTATAAC
Source organism: Euonymus europaeus (assembly GCA_963580455.1). Lineage (NCBI taxonomy): Eukaryota > Viridiplantae > Streptophyta > Magnoliopsida > Celastrales > Celastraceae > Euonymus > Euonymus europaeus. The sequence continues at coordinate 6,036,529 of OY756964.1, forward strand.
AGAACTAGCACTTCCTGAAAATGATAAAGTAATGAACTGTAAGACCTAATTAGTTAATAAATTGAATCCTCCCAAGTCTCAATGTTTGGGTTAGAAACTGAGCATTATAGAACAATTTATTCCCTCATTAGACTGCAGGTATTTTTCACTTTGTGTGACTTAATTTCTCTTGAGTTTGAAGCCACGAAAATTACTTACCGCAGATCAAAGTTAAAAGCTTGAACTTGAAAAGTAGTTTTCCTATCATTCAGTTAGCCATTAAACACTTGAAACCGAAAGGCTTCATGGCCATAATCCATGACGAAGAAAGAACGCTAGAAATTAATTACTGATAAAGTAATGAAATGTGAGACCTAACTAGTTAACACTTGAATCCTCACAATGTTAGTGTATAAGATACTAAGCATTATAGAAAACTTTTTTTTTCTCTCTCATTAGACTGCAGGTATTTTCACTTTGTGTGCTTAATTTCCTTTGAGTTTTGAGTTTAAAGCCACGACAATTACTTACCGCAGATGAACATGAAGTGCACACGTATCCAGCTGGAGCCGTGTGTGGAGGAAGCTTTTAATATGTGAAACCAAACAATCCATATGTGTAACATCTATAACGAGCAAAAAAAAGTTGTTACTTTAAGTAGCACAACTCAGAAACTTAATTAGAGGCAAATTTTTGCAGTAGTTGCTAGCTCTGCAATAACATAAGCAAAAAGCCCAAACGGGTGGTTTGAGAACCAGTTCCTTCTTCAAGCACACTTTGACATGAACGACACTTTGGAGGCCAATCATATTCTCCATCTACCACCCATTCTGCGTAGGTCCAAACTTACAAAGGGTGACAACATACCATAGAAGCCCTAAAAAGCATCATAAAATTTATGATAAACTTTATTCCTTCCCTTTTTATTTGTTTATTTGGGTTTTACGGGGCAGCATTATCTTTCTACTGAATTTCAATGACCCTTGAGTAATAGCCCTGTTGAGCTCCTCCGAGTACCACATAACCTGCTAAAGCAATTCCTGTACTTATAATTTGGCCTTACACAGAAGTCTGTTCGGACTATGGGTAGGTCTTCTAGGAAACTAGAAATTAAAGTTTGGGTTTTCCCTAGTCTTTCCAGGCTCAGAAAGGCCTTAATGTGAAGCTAAACTGGCTTCTAATTGGTGGAGACAAATCTCGAATCTCCAAGATTTATTAATAGCATGGGTTTTCAGAATTGGAGAAACAAAGATCAAAACAACATAGGTAGGACTTATGGTGATTGATTGTATTTCCTGGTGCAAAAAAAGAATCCTGAATGCTTTACAAGAAATGAATAATCATATTCATAAAGCGAAAACGACAATCCTTGGCATTTAATCTATGTCAGCTTAACATATAGCTTAACCTGCAAACTCCGTTCGCCAGAAAATAAAAGCAACTAAGTGCATACAGATTCTCTCTTCTCAGTTAAAAGGAGATGCATGATATGTAACACACAATGTAAATTGTATGGTAATATCTGTTATAAGCTTTCTTCAAAGGAAAATAGAAGAATCAGGAGCTCCCTAGCTTCAGTCCAAAACCAAGAGCAAGAGAACTTTTTTTTTCCTTTTTCGATCTGTTTTGGACTGCAAGGAGTACCCCCATTTCTTCAAATTTTTAGAATGTATAGAAAGGAATGGCAGAGACGAATTAAGGTAGAAAACAAGTTGGAAAGGAAAGCTTGCATTTATATACTTGAAAATAACAAATTAATGCAAGTGTTCCAGTCTACCAAAGAACAAATCTTCTTTTGAGATCTATCTCAACTTTCTTATTTTAATTACATTAATTATCAAAAAGTAAAAAACAAACAAAACTTGAGACTCGATGCTTCCAACACAAACAAGGTGACCATCTCCATGAATGATTTATTACTGTGCTTTTAGACCACAAAATCCTGCAAATAGGGGTGGACATTCAATCCCTCAAAGTTCAAGCCCCACACGAATAAGAATACTAAATAGAATGACCCAACTATGATAAGAAACTGGAATACAATAAACAACCATTATTTTCATATGCATCAACATAACAAGCATGCCACCTCCACGATCTACATCAGCATTTACTTGGAAAGAGATATGGGAAGCAAAAATCTAATATATATGAGCATTATGAGCTTCCATCAATGGATTCTAAAGCCAATGACCCTATTGTGCTATTCCTTGTGGAAATATTATAGCCTAAAAAATCTCTGAGAATGATAAGCAGCAGAAAATAATTGGTTATCATGAATTTTTCTAAGCAGAAAGTTTGGGATTTGAGATGCTTATCATGAATTGGTTAAGAAGTCTACCGAATAAAAATTGCATAGAGGAAAGCCGGATGCTTTCACATGATCATCTTGCAGCAGAGTACTTTTATTTAATTCTGTTCTGTGGTTAAAGCTAGTCATTTTAAACGAATTAACTTCTACAAGTACTGTTATTTAAAACGATTGCACATGCTCTGCCCAAGCTAGGATCAGGTGGGAGATTAATTAATTTTATAAATGCTATAGGACTAATTCAGCTTAATTAATTTCATATTAAGCTATAAGGCTCATTACGTCTCATCACATATTATGTGGGGGCAAGTTCTACACCGAAATTGTTTACCTTTACCCTAAGAGGCTCATTCAGTTTAAGATGAAGTCAACGTCACAATTAGGCGGAGAATGCTTCCTTTTCAGCGTAACAGAAAACTGCGGTGTATAGATGGAAAGAAGACTGTACAAATTTAAATAGAAGCATTGATGGGTCAATCACAAGCAAATAGATGACATGCACAGAGAAAATGATTGATTACAGGTAAAGCAATTTTCTCTTCAAATATTTCGTTACTAACTACTGAAATTACATAAATTTTTGTCTTCAAATAGTACAAGAAACACAGAATTTTTTTTTTGCTTCCAATTGAAATATTAGTAAGCGGTGGGAGGGGGGGGGGCGGCCATGCGCTGCTTGCTATTCTGAAACAATCTAAATACGGCCTAATAGACTCATTACTTTTCTACCACTCAAGAAAGCATGGGTTGTTGCTATAAATACTATTTCAATCACCAATATATGTATCAAAGGTTTCTTCCATAACGTTGTGCACCTTAACCAGAGAGACAGCTAGCTTAGTCAGGACAAGGAAACAATCATAGCAACCAAAGAGAAGCAGAAGAAAGCATTCAAAATCAAGGGCTTTTACAGGTTTTACAGCAATAATCCATCAAATCAGAGCCAACCACAGAGACTGTAGATAAACCCATTTCACAGAACAAACCAATCTCAACAGTGAAAGAGATACGAATTCAAGAAACTGACCATGGTGAAGGCCAACGGTGGAGAGGAGCAGAGGAGATGGTGGAAGCAAGAAAATCGGCGTCTCACGTTGAGACAAATTTGGGATCGGTGGCTGCATTTCTTTAGGTGAAGGTGTTGGTGACTGGCATGTCCGGGTTCATGCAGGTGCACGCCTTTCGTTGTGCCAGGAGAACATGTTGACTGCTCGGAGAAGTTCAGCTCCAAACACATTGCCTACAACATAAAAAAAGTACATTCTTTGTTTCCAGGAAACTTCACAGAGGCAAAATGTTGAACACCTAGACGACCCATAATTGCTCCATTTCCCTCATATTTGGAGGCAGATTGTATATGAGAGATATCAACAAACTGCGGACCTGAGGATTATAACATATCGGATCTGTTGATTTCCACATAAAATTTGAAAGTGTAACTGAAGATTTGGTGCCAATGCATATGCTGTTTTCAATCTTTCATTGAATGCTCCTAGTTTCTATAGGTAAAGATCTCTACTTAGCTGCTGCTAATGTCGCCATCTACAACAGAACATATTCTTTAATTTTATTCTTGAGGATCTCAAAGAGAAGGGATCCCGATCCAACCTTTGATCCGTATTCTTTGAATCGACGACGAGAGGGGGATTCCACGTTCTCAATGAAGCGTCGCAAAGAAGAGTCCCTTCAGTATTTATTTATTTATTTTTATTTTTTAATTCAAAAAATAATTTAAAAACACCTTTTAAATGATTCCGGACAAAATTACTTTTATTTCAATAAATTTTTATATATATAACATGTGAGTTTTGATATTCTCACCATGTCTATTTTACACACATCCACATTAGGTGCGATCTTTTATTAAAATAAAATAATTTTTTTGTGATTTGATGGACGTTTGACAGTAAAATAAGCTTTTCTATGATGGCTTGTTTAGCCACTTTATCGTGTTTTTAGGCAATTTGATTGACACATAAGTGCATCATTTATGAGTATTTTACTTGTAACCTATTTACTTATGTGTGTACATGTGTAAAGTGTGCGTATAAGATCTTATTAAAAAATATAATATAAAAAAAATTAAATGCAAATTGTTGAAAATTTATTATTATATATAAATTTAATCAAGCACATGAATAAGAGTTTCGAAAAACCGTAGTGCATATACGCATCTAATCGCTCAACATATGGAGTAGCCTATTCAACTGCACAAGCATGTGTACAGTGAACCCACTCAAGCGTAATAGGAGGCATTGGGTAATCCCCAGTCAAACTAACTTGGACATAGTGATTACCATTTACGTGCCTTATAGCAATAGCGTAGTGCTGCCAGGGTGGTGGAGATGTTGTACAAAGTGATAGATATGTCTAGCTCTCTCTATGATTAAGAACGTGTAATATCACATTGTCTGCAAAAGTAATCAACAAATCCATGTCTGACATTGCCATCCAGTGCTGAAATGGTGCATCAACATCATTTTGAAAGAAGTTCAGCGAGCGCCTAACACTATATGCCCTCTCATCACCACCAACTATGGTCTCCAATAAAAAAAACTTAATACCTAGACTTGATTGTAAATAGGCTTAAATTAGTGATCTTATCTTTAATAAGGATCATAGAGTAGACCTACCTACAATTTTGACTTATATTTATTTCTCAAACATTGAAGAGCCGATATATAACTCGATTCTTTTTTTGAGTGTGATTAATTGACCACAATAAATAAAATTATAATGGTGAGCGCCTCTTATTGTACGGTTGGCATAAAGTACTGTACACACATGGCATGACGTGCGGCATTTGCAAAAGTACGGTTTCTCATGAGACTAATTTACTCTCAAAAATACGGTTGGTCCGCTTATTATAATATGTATAAAATATTTATATGAAAATTCGGTGCAACTTATCATATATATATATATATATATATCTATATATATATATATATGAATGCATCGCACAAAGACCAACCGTTACTTTCTAAATATATATATATGCATGCATCGCACAAAGACCAACCGTACTTTCTTAATATATATACAATCTTTCTTAAAAAGGTGTCAATTCGGTAAAAATAGACGGCATTTGGATGAAAGGTATAATCGCGGTATACGAAAATGAAAGTTCGAGTTGCGATTTGATACGTTTCAAAATACAAGATGCAAATTGACATTTTATTAAAAGTAGAAGGTGTAAAACATAACTTCTCTCCTAATTTTAATATTTCTACCTAGCTCCCTCTATACTTAAGACTTAAGAGTAAAGCTAATTAAACTTCTCGTTTAAAGTCGTACACTAAGCTTTACTTCCCTTACCATTCCCATGCTTATCATAAATATAATGCATGCATGCGTGTGTGTGTATATATATATATATATATAGAACTCGAAAATAGTGATGATGTAGTGTAGTTGGCGATTAGGTTTGTGGGTTGTGTTGTTAGCTTCGTAAGAACTCACAAATTCACCATATAATTTGTCCAATAACGTTGCAAATTTTTCATCAAGTGGAATCCCACCTCACACCATTAATTTGGTTTGCACATGCAAAGGCATCAAATTTCATTCAAACCCACAAGAATCCACATCTTTCTCCATATCAAGGCCTCTACCTATATATAAACCTAGTTTTACTTATTAACGTAATTAAGAACTAAGAGTGTTATGTGTATTACGAATCTCAAGTAGCTTAGTTGACGAGCTAATTCGTATGCAATCTCGAATCTTGAATTCAAGCCATACCCTTTCCCCCTTATTCAAAAAAAGAGAGTGTTATGTGCATTATTTATTAATATATAATTTGATTGGGTTGATGGTGATCGCTCAATTAAAGGATATGATTCAATACCCTTGATTTAAGTTTTGAACGAGTGTATTTATATTACAATGTTACAGGGCTGAAATTCTCGTGAAGCCATTTATCACCTTTGTGGGAAATTGTTATCCTAAATATAACTTATTGTCGAGTTTACTGGAGATAAATCATTTCGGTCGAGAAATGTGTATTTTTATATCCTTATCATTTATTTAAGACAATTAAAAAAAGAGTGGGACGCTCCAAACTCCTAAAAACCTTCATGGACCAAAGCCTGTAACTTATTGTTATAAAATTAAAATTCAACAAATACTCGAAAAATGGTTTGATCTTTGTATAAAGTGATATATAAACTGAATCTTGATCATGTCCATAATAATATATTTATAAACCATATCAATTCCAATGTCTCTTCTAACACTGCTCTTTGCTTCTCTTCTTCTTCTTCTGGCTCCAAGCTTCATCTCCTCCTCACCCCATCAGGATCCTTAGTTAGTCGTTGAAAAAGTACACAAGTAAGCTACAAGCACGCATGCATATATACATACACTGCATTTTATATATCGTACAAGTGGTAATTTTTAATTGACAATGTTCTACATTTTCTGATGGTAGGAGCATCAATACATCAAGGAGGGAACTGGGTTTTCTCTCGTGCGAGACGGGCAATCCGATCGACGATTGTTGGCGGCGCGACCCGAATTGGGAGAAGAACAGAAAACGGTTGACGGACTGTGCAATCGGGTTTGGTAAGCGGGCGATTGGAGGCCGTGACGGGAGGATTTATGTTGTGACGGATCCTAGTGACAAAGATCCAGTGAGCCCAAGACCAGGTACGCTCAGATATGGCGTTATACAAGATGAGCCACTGTGGATCGTCTTCGCACGTGACATGGTGTTCAGGTTAAAAGAGGAGTTACTCATGAATTCCTTCAAGACAGTGTAAACTCTTGGAACCGTACACCGCACTCTCGAGAGTTCCCTTACACGGGATCAGAGCCTTTCGTTGGCATTTTTAGTTGATGACCCATTTGAAAATGGAGTATTGGGTATCTGTTTTTGAAGTTTGATTTTGAGGAATGTCTTTGATGTCCCTTGTTACTGATAAGCTCTAAATATAGTGGTTGTTTTTCACGCAAAAGAAGAAGAAGAAGGATTCTGCAAATTCTCTCTCCCACAAATCATCTCTTAAACATAAATTCATCAGGTCAAAAGAATTAGTAAAACTTGGATTGGTTGGTCACAGAGAGCCCAAGTTTGGTGTTATTGCTTAATACTTATTTCTTTAATATTTGAATATCTATTAACTCCTAATATTTTGAGATTTAATGTGTTGTTAATTGGTATAATTTTATCAAACAAAATATGGGATTAACTGCAATACATTGAGAATGAAAATCAATACAAAACTAGCCATGACATAGCATCTGTGTTTTTCATTTTTTAAAATTAATCATTAACCCAAGATAATTTATACGAGTAATACTATTAGGCAAGGTTTGTTTTGAGATGTCATCACGAAAACTCATATAAACATTCTCTAAACTTTCGTATTACATATAGCTATTTATTTATTTATATGCAAAACAAAAAGAATATTAAGTTGTTTCTTAAATTGAATGACCATGAATTTTAAAATTTCATATAATTATTTTTTTAATGTTAATTTTAATTGTTGACTTACCTATTATATCTCTTGAATTTTACTTGGTATCTTTTCATCTTTGTTATAACAAAAAGAACATCAAGAGATTTCTCATATAATTATTAATTTTTTAATGTTAATTTTAATTACCGACTTATATATTGCCGCTCTTAAATCCCAAATGGCATATTATCATTTTTGTTATAACACAAGGAACTTTAAAGATTTTCTCAAATGACCATGAATTGTAATTTTTTATGTAATTATTAATTTAATTTTGATTATTAGATTCAATTTTCTCTCTATTTAATATATATATATATATATATAGATATAGATATAGATGCTTTGTAATGAAGGTTTTTGAGAAAAAATAGATGTTCCAGGAGAGAAGTACTACAATGCTTTTCTTGGGGACCAAGAAGAATCTCATTCTATACAGTATGCTACTCGGACATTATTTGGCGTATATAATTTCTCAAAAACGCCCCGAGTCCCACACTATTTGTATTTTATTTATTTATTTTCAGGCACTAGCCCAGCCCAGCCTAATGAAATGAGAATATTCATTTCTGTCATTCAAGATACTATGAGGAGAAGATCGTTATTTGTTAGATAGGTTGAGGCAAAATTCGACGCGGACGCAAATCATGCAAGCGTGTGATTCATACAAACAAATATGCCCATAAAAACTACGGTTGATTTGTTGCCACGTCGATAGTACAAACAAATGCCAAATCCATTATATATTTGAGACCCTGCCCAGTGCAAATGGAATGCGTTCCGAATCCATTGTCAGACCCTCCTCCATTCCCTCTTCTCTCATCTCTCCTGCATTAATCTCAAATCCGGTTGTGCAAAAATACAGAGAAATAATTCTCATGCTCCGCCTCTACTGCCTGAAGCACTGCCCCCTCCTCTGCTACCTGAAAATGAACCTCCTCTGCCAGTGGAGAAGCCACTGCCCCCTGTTGTGTTAGTGGCGGAGCAACTGCCTGCTCAGGCGCCAGTGGAAGAGCCACTTCTTGTGTTGCCACAGTTTCTTGTGTTGCCATTGTTTCTGGTGATGCCATTGTTGTATTGGTGTTATCGACTGTTTGTTCCACCAGTGGAGCCGCCACTGCTGCTTGCTGCTCAGCCAGTGGAACAAAACAATGAACTAAACCAGCTTGAGGAACAAAACAGTGAAGAACCCAATCGACTTTACGATTCCAACCGACCTGAGGATCGCAACGCACATGAGAATAACAACCTGGTTCACAACTTGCCTGAGAATAGCAGCGGAAAGTAGCGACGCCACATCCAATTTCGCTCCCTACTTTATGGAGCGGAAGGACATGAGTCATAAAGCGGAAGCACTGGCATCTCGCTCCCTGCGCAGAATGGAGCGGAAGCATTCCGCTTTCGCCTCTATGGAGCGAAAGGGCCGAGAGCTATAGAGTAGACCCCCCAAAGAAGGGACGGGGGGCATCCACTTCACGCTTAGGATGGAAGTACCCGCCTAGGAAGGGGCAAGGGCATCTCGCCCAGGATGGAGCGGAAGCATTCCGATCCTACATCTATGGAGCAGACGCCGCAGGAGCTATGGAGCCGACTCCCTATCAAGCGCGATCGTTACTCACCCTATCGAGCGGAATCGTTACTCTACCACCATTTCCTATACTTTTTATGTGCAACCGACCAAGCACTTGCCTGCAAAGACTCTATGACACATAAGCGCCGCCTATTATCAAAATTGGTCAAATTAAGTAAACTAAAATAACACTAAACAAACTCTAGCTATCACACTTGACCTGCTGTAGCCCAGTCAAAAGCTCCTGGGTGAGCAGCTTTATACATAAAAACACAAATAAACATAAATATAATTGATATGACGAATATAACAACCAATCCGTAGAACAATTTTTCCGCGTGAAAGAGAACAATGACAGGGAATATGTCAGTAAAAGTCACAACAAGGCGTGCAACATTCTGCAAAGCAAGGATAGTGGCACTGAGCCAATAGAGGTGAATATCACCGGTTGCAAATAATCTATGAATCTTACGTAGGAAGACGATGAGACTAGATAATATCATATATATTCATAGACAAGTCCACGTGACACGTAAAATGGGATAGACTTTTTTCGTGCATTCTTCTATACAATGCATCAAGGCTAACCTGATTTCTACTAAAATGGGAAGACTATCCATCCAGCAATGAGCCCAACACCTGCTCCGATACCATGTCATAATTCTGGCCCCTATTAGCCTCACCCAAAAATCGGTTATGAAGTGAATGAGGCTTGCTATTATTAATAGCTCTTCACTCAATTTTTTACCCGATGTCGGATATCTCAACACTCATTCGCACGTGTGGATTGGGTATCGGGGAATATGTCAGTAAAAGTCACAACAAAGCTTGCAACATTCTGCAAAATAAGTATAGTGGCTCTTAGCCACTAGAGGTGAATACCACCGGCTACAAATAATCTCTCAATCTTACGTATGAAGACGATGAGACAAGATAATATCACATATATGTATAGACAGGTCCACGTGGCACGTAAAATGGGGTAGACTTTTTTCGTGCTTCAATTTAATTTTTATTATCCTATTAAATGATTAAGAAAATCAAACATGACATTTTAACAAAAATATATACATGAGTCATGATAATTATTTACAGGATATAAAAGTTATATTGAGAATCTAATATTGAGGTTCATGGGACCCTTTTATCCAATGGTCAAGATTTCATGAAATACTCTCTTCTCAAGAATTTTTCTGGGAGTGCATCCAATGCATTCGCCAAATTAATTTAATCGTCGGTTAAGGCTTTCGATAAAATTTTTATATACATTATGAATGCTTATAAATAACAATAAAAATCTTCTTCATCCAATGGATGAAAATTTTATAAGATTTTATCCTCAAGAATCCTTTCGGAATGACATCCAATGTTACTCCAATTGGTTCCATCATCGGATTAAACTCCAATATATTAAACAACACTAAGCATGTAACGTAAACACTCATTTAATATATACACGAACTCTAAGTGTCTACATGTTTCTAGCATCCTAAAATCATGTATGCAATTTTTATTACTTTTGTTTTCACTATTTACATGGCCTTAGGCCTAAATACATATTTACAAAACCCAATTAATACCCAAAGGCCCAACCTAAATCTAAAAACCAAAATACAACAAAACCCAAAAGAATTAAAATCCCACATATGTGCACGTAACATCCGGCCCATCAAACAAAACTCAAGGAACCCATAAATTTCTAAACTGGGTCCAAGCCTTACACCATCTGTTTCTGGCCCAAATTCCTAAAAAGCCCTAATGCCAAAGTACTATGTATTAAACCCAAATAAACACCTAAAGCCCCAAATACAATTTTAAGCCCACATATAACATTCAAGGACCCAAAAACTAAAAAAAAGAGGAGAAATGCACAAAATATAGTTTCAGAAATAGTAACTTTTGGAGGGTTATCCATCGTTTGATTTGGGCGATTTTTGGATAGTGGTTAGAGGACAATGGGTTCTCGATTTTGATCGGTCGGATTATGATTTGAAGCTCCATAAGGGCAGTCGAATAGAGCAAGGATAGAGCCCAACACCTGCTATGATACCGTGTCGTAATTCAGGGTCCTATTAGCCTCACCCCAAAATCGGTTATGAAGTGAAACAAGACTTGTTATTATTAATAGCTCTTCACCTGAATTTTTAACCGATATGGGATATCTGAACACAGAGAGGTTGCGATCCTCAAGCGGGTTGCTATCCTCAGGCGGGTTGCAATCATTAGACATGGTGCGATCCTCAAACTGATTGAGTTCATTGTTTTGCTCCACTAGTTGATCAGCAGGCAGTAGTGGCTGCTCCATTAGTTGAGCAATAAACAGATAAAATCAATACAACAGAAGCAGCAGTAGTGGCTCTTCCACTAGTTGAGCAGGCGGCAGTTGCTCCTCCACTAGCTCATAAAGGGACAATGCTTCATTCTCAGCCACTGGAGTTGAATACCACGGGCTGCAAATAATCTCCCAATCTTACGTAGGAAGTCGATGAGACAAGATAATATCACATATATGCATAGACAGGTCCACCTGGCACGTAAAATGGGGTAGGCATTTTTCGTGCATGCTTCTGTATAATGCATCAAGGCTAACCTGATTTCCACTAAAATGGGAAGACCATCCATCCAGCCGTGAGCTCAACATATGCTCCGATATCATATCATAATTTCTGGCCCTATTAGCCTCACTCTAAAACCGGTTATCACAACACTACCCCGCACGCGTGGACTAGGTATCAAGAGACACCTGCACAAGGCTCACCACGTCGACAAGAGCCCAACACCTACTCCGATACTATGTCGTAATTTTGGGCCCCATTGGCCTCACCCGAAAATCAGTTATGAAGTGAAGCGAGGCTTGTTATTATTAATAGTTCTTCATTGAAATTTTTACTCGATATGAAATATCTTAACACGGATAAGTTTTGATCCTCAAGCGGGTTGCGAACCAAGTTACTATCCTCATGTGAGTTGCGATCATCAGACAGGGTGTGATCCTTTGGCTAGTTGAAATCGTCAAGCCGGTTGGGCTCCTCAACCGGGTTAGGTTCATTGTTTTGCTGCCCTAGCTGATCAACAAGCAGCAGTGGCTCCTCCACTGGTTGAGCAATAATCATATAAAATCAATATAACACAAGCACCAGTGGCAACAAAATCAGCATCAGTGGCTCTTTCACTAGTTGAGCAGGCGGCAGTTGCTCCTCCACTAGCTCAGAAGGGGGCAGTGCTTCACTTTTGGGCGATAGTGGCTCCTCTACTGGCGAATACAACAGTCAATCCGTAGAACACTTTTTTCGCGTGGAATATAACAATGACAAGGAATATACCAGCAATAGTCACAACAAGGCGTACAATATTCTGCAAAATAAGGATAGTGGCTCTCAACCACTATAGGTTAATACCACCGGCTGCAAATAATTTTTCAATCTTACGTAGGAAGACGATGAGACCAGATAATATCACATGTATGCATAGACAGGTCCACATGGCTTGTAAAACATGCTAGACTTTTTTCATGCATTCTTCTGTATAATTAAGGCTAACTCGATTTCCACTAAAATGGGAAGACCATCCATAAAACCATGAGCCGAATATCTGCTCTGATACCATGTCGTAATTTTAGGCCCTATTAGCCTCATCCCAAAATCGGTTACGAAGTGAAGTGAGGCTTGCTATTATTAATAGCTATTCACTGGATTTTTTACCCGATATGAGATATCACAACACTCCCCCACATGTGTGGACTAGGTATCAGGGGACACCTACCTAAGGCCCAGCATGTCGAGTAGAGTCAGGACAGAGCCCAACACATGCTCCGATACCATGTAGTAATTTTGGGCCCCATTGGCCTCACCCTAAAATCGATTATAAAGTGACGCAATGCTTGTTATTATTAATAGCTTTTCACTGGAATTTTTACTCGATGTGGGATATCTCAATACAAACATGTTGCGATCCTCAAATGAGTTGCTATCCTTAGGCGGGTTGGGAATCAGGTTGTTATCCTTATGCGGGTTGCAATCATCAGACAGGGTGCGATCCTCATGCCAGTTGGAATGAACAAGTCGGTTGGCTTCCTCAACCGGGTTGAGTTCATTGTTTTGCTCCACTAACTGACCAGCAGGCAACAGTGGCTGCTCCACTGGTTGAGCAATAATCATATAAAATCAATACAACACAAGAAATAATGAGAACACGAGCAATAAAAGCAGCATCAATGACTCTTCCACTAGCTGAGTATGCGATAGTTGCTCCTCCACTAGCTTAGAAGGGGGCAGTGCTTCATTTTTGGGCGGCAGTGTCTCCTCCACTAGCAAATACAACAATCAATCCATAGAACACTTTTTTGGCGTGGAAGAGAATAGTAGCAAGGAATATGGCAGCAATAGTCACAACAAGGCGTGCAACACTTTGTAAACAAAGATAGTGACTCTCATCCACTAGAGGTGAATACCACCGACTGCAAATAATCTTTCAATCTTATATAAGAAGACGTGAGACCAGATAATATCACATATATGCATCGACAAGTCCAGATGACTCGTAAAACTGGGTAGACTTTTTTTGTACATTATTATGTATAATGCATCAAGGCTAAGCCGATTTCTACTATAATGGGAAGACAATTCATCCAGTCGTGAGCTTAACACCTGCTCCGATACTATGTCATAATTCTGGGCCTCATTAGCCTCACTCCAAAACCGATTATGAAGTGAAGTTAGACTTGCTATTATTAATAGCTCTTCATTGGGTTTCTTACCCGATGTGGGATATCTCAACACTCCCCCGCATGTGTGGATTGAGTATCATATGACACCTGCACAAGGCCCAACATGTGAAGTAGAGTTAGGATAAAGCCCAACACCTGGTACGATACCATGTCGTAATTCTGGGCCCTATTGGCCTCACTCCAAAATCGATTATGAAGTGAAGCGAAGCGAAGCTTGCTATTATTAATAGCTTTTCACTGGAATTTTTAGCCGATACTAGATATCTCAACACAGACAGGTTGCAATACTCAAGAGGGTTGCTAACCTCAGGCGGGTTGCGAAACAAGTTGTTATCCTCATGTGGATTGCGATTATCAAACAAGGAGCGATCCTCAGGTCGATTGAAATCGTCAAGTCGGTTGGGTTCCTCAACTGGGTTGGGTTTATTGTTTTGCTCCACTAGCTGACCAGTAGGGAGCAGTGGCTGCTCCATTGGTTGAGTAATAAGCAGATAAAACCAATACAACAGAAGCAACAGTGGCTACACAAGCATTAGAAGCAACAACAATGGCTTTTCTACTAGTTGAGCAAGCGGCAAATGCTTCTGCAGTGCTTCTATTTTTGGCGGCAGTGGCTTCTCCACAGGCTAAAAAGGGGGCAATGATTCATTTTCAGGCAGCAGAGACGGTGTAGACGAAGTATTTCTCTGCATGTTGGTACCACCAGACTTGAGAATGAAGGAGAGACGAGAGAAAAGGAAATGAAGGAGGGATGAGAGAATGGATTTGATACGCGTTCCGTTTGCATTGTTTTGCAGGGTATCAAAGAGTGGATTTGACATGTGTTCCGTACTATCGACGATATTGTGTGGCAACAAATCTACCGTACTTTTTATGTTTACAGTACTATCAACGTACTATGAACGATAATTTTTGGATTTGACTGATTAACAGAATGGCCAAATATTATAAAGAAATCAAAAGAAGGTGGAATGGATGCAATCGACCTTATTATGTTTGGGTTTCTAAGTGGTGTTTCACATTAGACCTTATACCTTATGTATATGCATGCATGGTTTCAATTTATTCGAGAAAAAGATTTTAATTGTATAATAATTAACTTTACATTGTTTTATGCATGTTCTGGTTTTGTTAAGTGTATAATTATCAATTGCGCACTAATGATTTTTGTATGGTAACTAACTAATTAACTAACTTCACAAATATGATAGTTGATATGACCAAAAATTATTTGCATCCGTTCTTGCTCAAGTTCTCGCGCGGGAAATAATTATATAATAATTTACATTTTTTGATTAATAAATAAATATATAACATTTTGTGTAGATTGAGAATGAATACAAGAATTTTATATCATCTTATGGAGATGTTAGAAAAATATGCATTGATTGATTGGCGTGCTAACATAACCTGGCATTTGAATTTAAGAAATTTAAATTTATGTTAAAAAAGTTTAATTTCAACTTTTGGCAGGGCTTTGGCTGAATGGTCAAATATTAAACAAAAAATTTAATAATAGATATAATCTCTAATTTTTTTAAAAAAAAATTTGATTAATTTTCTGAATCCAATGATTTGAAAGTGTATAGTTTATAAAAAAAATACATTCATACACTTTTTAAGTTGTATTTAATTTTAATTTTGAACAAAAGAATATTATTAAATCGATCAAAATATAAATATAATTTCTATATTTTAATCGTTCTGATTGCATCATGTGCTATATTGCCTGATATCTTATCAGATGATTTAGTATTATAAATGAGCATTTTATTAAATCAAGTCAACAAGTGAGTTTTGACTGAAATATGAAGACATAAATATGTATATAAATAAAACTCAAGGTAGAAACAACAAAAATTGAAAGTTTAAGAATGAAATCGATAAAAAATGATAGTTTAAGGATAAATTCAAATATTTTGACTATATATAGATACACATAGAATAGTCACATAGAAAGAATACATCAGTGTGTGTATATATATAAAATTTCTCTTAAGATGTTCTAAAATGATATCCTAATTTTTGGAATCCTAATTTTTTTTAACATTTGAAAAATTTATAATTATAATTTGGTTAGTTTTACGAATCTAATCATATATATTTTGTTACAAACAAAAAATTAAATTCAACATGAAAATTGTATAATAATTATGGTCGTTCATATTTTTTATTTAAGTTGCATTTGATTTTTGTTTTGAGCAAAAAATATATCATTGGATTCGTAAAAGTGATCAAAAGACAAATATAATTTCTCAATTTTTAATTTTTGGACCCAAAATATATATATATATATATATGGGTGAGCCGGCTCAAGTGCAAGGCGCTCTTAACAATTCCACTACACCGACTGAATTTGTATGGGGACCATAATTCACAACACAAAAATTGATGCCCATATGAGAGACGCAATGGGTATGCATATAGGATTCCGCGTTACAATTGGTTGGCCCTTTTGTAATGGCGTGTCCTGTCTCTGTGTCTGCGTTGAGTGTTAGTGTTTCACTGCAATTGCTAGTGACTAAAGAATGGGTATGCATATATATATTTAGAGAAATACATATATATATATATATATATATATATATATATATATTTGTAGCTATAAAAAAGGAGATATCTTTTTAAAGTATAAATGTTTCAAATATTTTCATAACAATGAATCAATAAATGTTGTATGTTAATGTTGCACCATGGACTGGAAAATGGCATATGGTTTAGTGGACAAAAAAGAGAAAGTTGTATTGATTTTTATCCCAAAAATATCCTATCAATATATGTTATTTATTTATTGGGTGTGATTTTCAATGGATCCCTTGTTATGATGTGATTACAACAAATGAATAAGTACCACATACTATTGAGATGTTTTTTGAATGAAAATCACTGGGATGCCTATCATTACTGCATAAACAAATGTCATTTTCGAGTCATTTGTTTAGTTTTATTTATTTTATTGAAGTTTAATGAATTTTTTTTCATTTTTCTATTTTCCTACAAACAAACAAACACCTATAACTATATACGAAAAAGATTTTTCTAAGAAGTAAATTTCCACCTAACAAACGGAACTTAAATCATAGTTAGAGAATTATTCATGAATCCTTCATATATTTATATGTCTACAGTCTTACTTAATAAGATCTGTGCTTGCACAGACATTATTTATGGCAACTCACAATATTAGGCTCGAATCTATTAAAGTTTCGATTAATGCCATGACATTAGAGTAACTAAATTTTTTATCTTCGAAAGATTATAAACTTTTCAATTTGGTCACTGAATGTTTAAACGTTACAAGTCAATAACATAAAATAAAATAAAAATGAGATGCGAATCCATATCGCGGCTAAAGCGAGACTTCCATGAGGAGGTTGAGGCGGCTTCTATTTGACTGGGTTGGTGGACTTGATCCCCGAGAGTTATCACCCATGACTTCTTTGACTCGTAATGAAGCAAACAAGCTACATTAATCAAGTCAAGAAAACTTGGGTCAAGATACACGTTTTGGTTCTTCACAGGTCAGCACCGGATCTTCACCTCTAGTAGGATGTAGCCCTTGCAACGAGGAACATATTGATGGCGGTGTTATACCAGATCTTTGCTGGAGTCGATTGGATCGAGGGTTTCTTCTCGCAGGTTTCCCCTCATAGCACCTTGAACGACAAAAAAATTATATAAAGAGAGGGAGAGGAATCAATAAAACAACATAACATGGAAGAAATATATCGATCAGAGCTAGACAATATGCATCATTGCGCATAGTTTTTTTTAGGTCCATTTTTTTCCTAGATCACTTGTGAGTCGAGCTCGATGCATGCAGAAATACTTAACGCACAATCCAAAAACTAACAAACAGAATATAACCTACAAAATTCTTCGATTCAAATTAATTGCTCAATCCAAAAACTAACACACAGAATATAACCTACAAAAAAATTAACACCACAGAGAATTTCAAAGAATTTTCTTAATTGGGCCTCCTTGGACTTTGTTATGTTTAAGCAAAGCATTGCAAGCAGAAAGTAGTATTTCTGTTGACCATGGCTTTAGAACCATCCTGTTCCAAAGAATCGGTGACTTTTGTAAATTGATAAACGAAACTCCTCACATAGCAGCGGAACAGTAAGAAACTCCATACCATGTTAGGCAGTGCAAAAGTTTCTCTACATTGTTAATGGCGGCCCATATTTTTGCTGTCTAAAGAGTTTCCTTCTCTTCTTCCTCTTCCATAATTGGCTTGAGATTATCGGGAGACGTTTTGCTCTTCTCTACCACCTAAATTAACTCATTTAAGAAGGAAAAATAAAATATCATGTATAAACAATAACCACCTGAATAACAATTCAAAAGATGGTAGGATGAACACTCATTTCCTTCACATGCACTTTGTTCCATGGATGATCTCTGAGTACGTACTACCACCAGAATTGCACCAGCCAGAACAACACCACCATGTCCATTTGTACCCTCCAGGATAGTTCAACCATTAGCTTAGCAATTTGACTGTCAACATCCATCTGCTCCAAGATGAACGCCATTTCGATGATCAACACTTGAGATGTGTCAACAAAAAAAAAATGTCCAGACAAAATAGAAGGAGCCAAAATTAGTATGAAAAAAACCAGATTCCCATGAACACAGATTCCACCTCTCTAAAAATAAACCTCCACGCCCTCCCCATCTATGGCAACCCACACAGCCCGCCCGCATTTCGCTCTGATATCAGAATTCCCTCGACGACCAAATCACTATATAGACCCCCCCAAACCCCTCCACCATTCACATTCTGCAGTGTTTCTCTAATACAATCAAGTTAGAGAAAACATCTGCATACTCACAGATTCAATCAACAAAAACGAAACAAAAAATGGCACGCCAAATCGTAGTTTTGGCACTTGTCCTTTTTGCCGTCATTGCGTACGCTTCGGCTGCTGACGTAGCGTCGGCACCCACAACTTCCTCCAGCGAAGATGGCGGCGCTGCATTGGCGCCCGTGTCGGGAAATGATGACAGCATTGGGAACACTGATGATGATGCAAGTGCACCTTCTGGAAATGGTGGTGATGATGAGGTTGTTGCTGGGCCTGTCGGGAGCGAGACTGGGCTTGGCCCTTCTGGTGAGACACCTACTGGTGATGCCGCCGCTCTTAAGGTCTCCGCGGTTGCTGGAGTTGCTGGAGTCGCCGGCTTCTTCTTCTTCTGAATAAAATGTTTGAATTTACATTTAAATTCGATTTGTGAGAAGAAAATAATGAATGATGTCATGCAAAGTAACTATGTAAGAATTGAAACATTTTTTATTTTTTTCCTTTCTGAATAAATTATTAAATTGGATTTCCAATATTTCCATGGAAGAATAAAATTAATTTATCAAGCAAATAATATTGATTTTTAGCAAGCATTTTCAATTAACAAATTAGCTGATATAGACATTAACTTATGGCGAGCAATAATTAATTGATTATTTAAAGCGAGCAATAGCATCCCAAAAGTTGGTATTTGCACCGCCATTGTTTCCATTGTTATATTAAAAAAGTAAATTTTTAGGCTCGTGCACATTATAGGGTTGGGACTGGATCGGTTTTACCGGTCTTTATCTGCCAATCAATTCATTATCGGTCCGATAATCTTATATGACTCATAATAGTTGGGTCGGATGTCGGTTTTCAAAATAGCGACTGATATTATCGATCAACCGACTATCTATGAAAATTGGATAAAAAAACTCAAAATCCTTTGCAATTACTAGCCCTATCGACCATCAGCGGCCCATTATCGACCCACTAATCTTTTACCAATTAACTTAGTTTCAATATGAGATAATAACCACCAAAAGAAAATCAAGGGTCATGATGGTTGGTTATCTAGGCGATTATCACTTAACTATCTTCTCTTTTCTATTAAAGAGCACACTTAATGCATTATTGTTAAGGGTTGAACGTGCACAACATTTTTCCATCATAAAGGTTTGAGTGCTAAAGTGAGACAGAGAGAAGAAATGTGTTGAGATGGTGAATAACGGTACACAAATATCAATCCTTAACGTTATTTTGTGCATTAGTAGTACCATTGCATTTTCTAGAGCACATAAGAAAATGATCATGAAAGGAAAAGGCCTCTCTGTATCTGCTTTGCTCTTGCTTGTTCTGCTTGTGACATCAGGTAACTACTCATGTTTGTTTCAATTCCACACTCGAAATACCAAAATTTGAGTCTTGATCCCTGGTCATTGCCGTATATGAATGTTGAATGCAGAGGGTGAGAAGATCATGGCAGATTATGATGCGGTTACGTGCATCAAGCCTGAACCGCCCGCCGGAGGCCAATGCAGAGAAGAGGAGTGCAATTATGACTGCGTGATGAAACATGGAGAAGGGTCTCATGGATTCTGCTATGGCTCCCAGGGGCCATATGCAGCTTGTGTGTGTCGTTATCCTTGTTAATCATATCAAGGGTGAAGGGGAATTCAAATAATGTTTCAATAAATCACAACTAATTAGGGTATATACATCTTCCTACAAATCTACATGAATCCAGATTTTCGATTTCGGGTGGATCATGCCAGTCATATGATCGCTGTTCAAAATAATCATGTAAAAGGTGGTGTTAGTAGTTGCTACCATGTAAATTGCACAACCATTGTAACATTCACAAAAGATGTCAGCCAGCGACGGCATCCGATCCCAAGGTCACAAAGGCATTAGGGCATAATCACAGCAACATTGAGTCGGATATAAATTCCTACCCAAAAACATGAAAAATGTCAAAATTTACAAGAGACTGGCAATAGCTCCATTCAAATCCTAATGATACAAACCCGCAAAGAGTACACAAAGTAACCTTGACAGGAACAACTTCACATAAACAAGTCTACATATGTAGAACCACTTTCCAGGGCTCAACTATAAAATATACTAATCCCAAAAAAAATACACGAGCTCATCACCAGGTGGAGGAAGGAGGAAGAATAATCTCATCAAGAACAACTGTACATACAGAATGGCTTCCAAATCGTACACAACTGCAGCCTCATAAATGCAAGCCCAATACAGCAGAAATCCCCAAATCATAATATCTAAGCTGAGACCAACCTTAAAATGCACACAAAATATATGGAACAATACTTCTGAAACGAATTATCCTATACAGGCCTTTTAAGCTGTTACCACATGTATACAGTTTACAATAACTAATTACAGTTGGAACATCGACTCCACATTACACTGAGCTGGTAGCTCTACCTCATTTCTGACTCTTCCAAGTTCTAACAAACAAAACTTATATTACAACATAACATATATGAACAAGTATTGGCCTTAGAATCAGTACATCAGTTTTTACAAGCTCATTGATGAGAACGACTTGTCAAAAAAACAATAAACGAGGCCAATATCTGCTGTAAACCTAACACATTCTCACTCAGAACTTTACAAAACACAACCTGGTGACTTGCAAGAGCAAAAATAGGGTTCATATACCAAAAACTAGTCACCTTTTCTATGTATACAACTGCACTACTCTATCCTTCCTAGACATATTCTTGTTGACTCATAATTTACACCTCTTAAGCGGTACGTCAAAAAATGGAAGGCAATATAGTCAATGCTTCTTTTTTTGCAAACTTGGTTGAGCAATGCCATGATCGGAGGAATCCAAGGCAACCCATCTAACTCTTCCTCAATGCAACCAAAATTGGCAGAGTCAACCATGAAAACAAAGACAGCCCACTCCACTCCTGGATACGAAGAGAAGAGACGTTAAAAAAAATTAATTTGCCAATGAAACCAACTAATTTCTACTTTAAATCACTTGTTAAAAGTTAAAACTGAAAGTGCACTGGAAAAAGCTACATCATATTTGAGAACATATTGAACTCGGTAATTCCAACTTTTTCCTTTATCCCATCACACAGTTTTTTTGGTCGAATGACATTTCTAGGAGAGGCGGATATCAGCAGTCCTAAATGCAAGTTACGAATAAAGACTTTACAGAGCACGCTAAAAATTGGAAAATAACATTATTAATTCACAGCAGGATTATAAATTTTTCCAGAAATCATAAGAGGATATCATAAGACACTTGAACTTTTAAGCACCACACCTTCGCTCAACACTCCGACCTACTGTCTATTGGCCTTTTTTATGTCCTTATAACTCCATTAACTTGACTCTGCAAAATTGTTATTTCAAAATTCTTAAGTTATACATGAAATACAATATGCACCACAAACTGGACAGCTATAAAAATTTTAAAAAATACAAATACAAAAGGTATGAAACTTTAGATGCAGGAGAGATTAAAATATTAAATATGCATGAAATGACACCCAAGGAACTAGTGCTCCCTGTTGAAACTACAAAGACCTTAAACCATTGTCATCAGCAACGAGTTCTACCATCCTAAGCAAATACAAGAAACTCACACTTTTCCCCTGTCCTCAAGAATTGAGCTGAAACATATACAGCGCTTGGGAAAAAGAAAACAAAATTATATAACCCACAAATCCACCCAACAGAGCCTTTTTCCAAAACGAATCAGGACCAATGTCGGAAATCTGTTTCGTTCATTCCATTCTATCCAAGGCTATAATTTCCACAGGATTCTAAATCTAAATCAATAAACTAAGCAACTGAATAAAATACATATTTTGAACATCACAAGAAGCTGGAAGAAAAAAAACCTGAGACTTCTCAGGTTTGACAGAAATTGCACACACTTTATCTGAATAAAGAATGAACTAGGAAAACATTTTTTCCCCTCAACAGAAAGAAATAAGAAACAAAAACCAGTAAAGGATAAAGACAAATGTCAAGCATTTTAATACAAAACCAAGCAAGAACAAATGACATGTTTGATTCGAATTTTCGTGAATGAACAATGAATTTCGACCTTTTCAGGTTATATGCATCTACTGATGCTAAAGCTACCACTTAACAACCAAGCCTAGCAGTTGATTGGTTGATCCAAACAAGAAGGTAGAAAGAAATTTTCAAGTGTGCCAATATTTTAAGCCAAAAACCACCATTTCAGAAAGAGACTTCGGAAGGACAAATACTGATGCTATTAGACATTCAGCTACAGCATTCTAAAGTAAAACCTACACAGAATGTCCACATTGATATACCACTTAATGTTACTAAATTGTTTTCGAGCACACAAATATTAAGCACCACTTTAATGTCTGCAGAATTTAGCACGAAAGAAGTTGGGGAACCTATTGTTCCATCATGGCCAGAAAAGTATAACTTACTTCTTCCCTGAAGAAGTCACACTCTTGCAAAGTTATATAAAAAGGAAAGATGAACAGCAAGGTTGTTTCACTCTGATGGCATGTGTCTCCTCTTCCCATAATCCACATCCCTTGATCGAGACCTATGATTTTCTTCGGGCATCCCACGAGACCTGCTTCGAGGTCTAGAAGACGACTGCCCTCTGTCCCAGTCATCCTTGTAACCAGAGTCACGTTCTCTTTGCCGATGGTCACGATAATTATCCTTTTCTTCCCGATGCCGATGTTCCCTTTCAGGCTGATCCCAGTCCTGTTCCCTCTCATCTCGCTGCCTCCTATCAGTGTGCCCTGACCAGTCATGATCAGAACCTCGATCCTTTTCCCAAGAAGCAGCACTTGACCTCACTCCCTTTTCATGATTCGCCTCTCCATAGCCATATTCAGAAGCACCATCATCACCACCATAACTTGACTCTCTTGTTCTTCCACCATGCTCTTCTCCTCCCCAAGCGCCCATGCTAGAATCAGCCCACATTCCTGCATGATGCCCCTCCGTCATTGAGGAACCCATCATTCCCATCCCATTAGGTGCCATTCCCCGGGCAAAGAAGGCTGGATTTACGTGAGGAGCTACCCCAGCTAGTCCCATTGTATTAACACCAGGAAATGAAGGAAGCATGCCAGGAAAACCAGGGCCTGAAAACCCTCCGTAACCACCACGACCCATATAAGTTGGATCAAATCCAGCTCCCATCATACCTTGAGGATGCATCATACCACCAGCAGGACCCCCAAATGCAGGACCTGCAAGGCCTTGTCCATAGCCTCCACCACCAGCTGGACCTCCAATTGCAGGCCCACCCATGTTCTTTACACCCATACCTCCTCTTCCCCTCATATGGCCTCCACCTCCTGGACCTCTATTTAGCATTCCCTGCCCACCACGTCCCCAAGAGCCTCTTGCATAGTTCCTCCCTCCATCTCCACTTTGATAATTCATATTATTACCTCTCCCCATACCATCATTCATGGGCCTCCTTCCCTGAGGCTGAGGCTGAGACTCGGGTTGGTTTTTGCTATAAGAGGCTCCCATCTGCTTCAATGTTTGTGGAGAAGCAAAGGCAGCAACACAAGCTCTCCCATTAAAAAGATGACCATTCATTCCTTCTTTGCAAGCAGCTGCAGCAGTAGGGTCATAGAACTCAACTTGGCAGTATCCTTTGGATTTACCACTAGCTCTCTCATCAAAGAACTTAATCTCCTTGAACCTTCCATACTGAGATAAAACACTCTCTAGCTCTGCATCAGTTGTCCACCAATGCAATTCACCAACATAGAGCATGGTCAAGCCATTATCCACAGATGGTCAGATCTCATTTTCATTAATACGATTCACATTTACGTTCATGCCAGTTTGATTAGTCGGAATCTGAGGAATACCTTGTGGAACACCAGAGTTAGGTTTCAGAGCTGGTGCGGGGATATTGGGCATCCTTCCAGCAATATCAGACCCAATGTTTGGGGGCAAAGATTGTGAACCCTGAAATCCAACATTTCGGATTTGAGAGTCATGGGAAATCTTCATAACCTGCTCTTTTTGTGATACAAAAGACTCATCTGGATAGCCAGCAGATCCCAATCCCTGATCTTTAATTGACAGTTGGACTCCCCGCTCAGGAAAACGTGTCCCATTGTTAGAATACTTCCCTTCAACTGCAACCCCAGAATTACTTAACCCATGTGTGCTCCCAGCTTCAACCTTTGGATCAGGAGCATCAATTTTCTGAGCTTGGAGTCCTCCATTTCCCACATTAGCAGGAGGTGGAGCCTCGGATCGATGCATCTGGAGGAAGCCCTCTCCAACATTTACATCATTGTATAGGTCATCATACTCATCATCTTCCCCCATCATTTCTTCATCTGCAAGTGCCGATACTGCTCCAGCCCCCTGATACTGCATCTTCTGATTAATACCATACTCTTCATCCCCATAATCTATTTGCTCTTCAGCTGTTGGGTCCATTTAGAATCCAATGTAAATAGAGAAATTCCTTCTCCACTGTCTCTCTCCACCTGCATGAGCCCGAAATGGCACATTTATAATTTTAATCTTTTGCTTAATTTAATAGCATCTTACACATACACATGCTTCTTTTAAAAAAATAGAGAACAAAATTACGAATGAAATATAGCAATTGAAATAACACGGGCAACATAAACACTCGTAATTATCACCAAAAAAACAAGCAAAAAATAAAAAATAAAAACAAGGTATATTGAACCTTTAAAGCACTGATGTTAATGTTTGAAACCTCAAAACAATAAAAGAACATAGATATTCAACTTCTTCAAGAAGAGCAAAGTCAGATCTTGCTGCACATCATCAAAATCTGAGTTTAAAAGTTCCCACTTCCTGAGACAGAGCAGACACAAAAAATCAGTGACCAAAAAATATAGCACAGAACTAGTACAATAACAATAACTATAAAACAATCCTAATCAGTCTCCGAAGCACACAATTCCTACTAATTATATCAAATACCATGTACTTCTTTACATTCTCTTGTGCCAAGGTGCTACCCATGACATTAAGCAAACTAAAAGACACAATTCCTCCAGTATCCAAAAGGCCAAAACCACGGGAACCAAGAGAGATACCTAGAGACTCATACCCTAAAAAAAATCTCGAACACCCACAACCCGCGGTAATCACAGGACTAGCTAAATCTAGCTACGGGAACCAAAGACTAGCTGAATCAAGCTGCCATCGAGTAATCTTCAGGGGGGGGAAACAAAAAAAAATGGAGTTCAAATAGCAAACATTGGAAATAAAAGTAGCAGCATCGTCGAGAATAGGGTTAGGGTTTCTCACTGTTTGTTTTACGTATAGGTTTCAGGCACACGGGGTCGTCAGACAAAACCCGCAGGCTTTCCCTTTCTTCCCTTCGTCTTCTCTTAAGCATCCATTAATGAGCCTTTTGTTCTGCTTTCGTACAGGTGTGGATAAAATATTTGAGTAAATACTATTACATTTGGCCACTCAAAATGGGATGGTTTGCAACTCAATTTCATGATGAACAAACATTACGAACTAATCATCCATTTTATCAAATTGATTTCACGATCAGTAAAACAGTTGATCTGTCTCGTTCATCCAAATTGTAATGGTTTAATTTGCTAAGGCGCATTCACAATTGATTTATGTGGATTTTCGAGTAAAAAATTTTAAAAACCACGGAACAATTTTGAGATGTGATTTATATTACGAAGGCAAGAGCACGTGGAATGGTATGGTATGTGTTTAATGGGGACATTAGATGTTATTAAAATGTGTGTTTTTGTTGATGTGGCTGTATTGAGAGATTTGTTTTGTTGATTTGGTTGTATTGAAAGATGTGTTTTGATGGGACCAATCTTGATTTTTGTATAGTTTTGTTGTGGAAAAGATGTAGAAAAAGAAAATAGTTGGTTTGAATAATGGAAAAAAGAATAATTGTATTGGGAGATGTGTATTGCTGATGTGGCTGTATTGAAATATGTGTTTTACTGATATGACTGTATTGGGAGATATGTGTGGTTTGAATTTTTGTGTGATAAAAGTAGGGTCCACAAATAATTTTAATGGGGACAACAACCTTATAAAAAATTGAAGTGTTACAAAATGGATTAATGTAACTTTTCGTCCCTGTGAGATGACACGTTTTAAATCAGTCAATGATGTTTCAACTCGGATACTTAAGTTTGGATTTTGTTTCAATTTTCATTATTGGTTGAAGAATTCACTGTGCGGGCAACAGATTATCTGATGTGGAACTTTGATCAGACGAAAAACTTTAAATATGTTGAAAGCTTGAGGGTTAATGCAACTTTTCGTCACTGTGAGAGTTGACACGTTCCAAATCAGTCATTGATGTTTCAATTCGGGTATTCAAGTTTGAATTTTGTTTCAATTTTCATCACCTTTCAGAAGTGGAAGAGCCAATGTTATAGAGAGAGAAAGAGCTATTTCAATGAGGAGAGATGTTGGGAGGAGTGTTGGTTTTGGCACCGGTAGAGGGAAGCTACAACCCATTCGAGGAGGAGTTATTTTCTGTGAACCTGCTAGAGGTGGTACTACTAATACTGTAGTTAGGGCAGTGTTCTAGAGGTGAGAACCAAGAGCACATATATTACATTCAAGGGGAAACAACTAGTTGGTTCAAGCATGAGTCCAGGTGGTTGATGCACAGTTGGATAGTTTTTAAATTAGCAGTGACTATTTTGTTAACTTATTATATTTATAGTGAGTATAGTGGTACGTTTGAATGTTACTTTAGTTGGTTGGTTAACGATATTTTTGGCACAATTGCAACGTTCGTAGTACATGTTAACGAAAGTTTTCAAAAACTCATCGCTAATGAAAATTGAAACAAAATCCAAACTTAAATACTCAAGTTGAATGAGTTGAAACATTAGTGACTGATTTGAAACGTGTCAATTTTTATAGTGACGAAAAGTTACATTAACCAATAACAAAATGGTTGCTAACTACTACTTTTTGCCAACCAACAAATTACACAACATTGTCCAAAAAATTGTTAAGTTAGCAATTTCATTAAAACACATTTACTTGTCAATAAACATAAATGAACAAAATGTAAACACATTCAATAGTCTGAATCCAAATTCAAACATGCTTTGTAATGCATGTTTGATTTGAGTTGAGCATATTAGCGTATCTAAAACTTGTTGTTGCAGTCGCTATGGTCACTGTTATAGGTGGTCTCCGCATAACCGTTTTTGATATTGTTCGAGCTATATTTACACAAATTCCTCTATTTAAAGTATATTTTTCCTAGACTTTGTTAGCAGTCATTATGCTCCCTCCACTTCAATCACCCATTTCATGTATTATGCTAACATGCCCGCCAATAACTCAAATACTCTTAACATGTCCATGTTGGTATAAAGACAGTGAGTTAATAACCATATTAGTACATAATAAGAGGGATTTATTTTAGTAATTGATAGAATACAATTATTCTCATCCTGAGCCACTGTAATTAATAGTTGCTGCCCATAAAGTTTCTTTAAGAACATCTACCAAGGTCAATGAGTGGCTTACAACCTGCAAGGAAGGCACTCTTCAAAGCATCCAAACAAACATAAATCTTATAAAATATTGGAGGATTCTTCAGTGTGCGTCTATCAAGCAGTATAGTGCATGTAGAACCTCTATTTTATCTTGAAAAATTCTACCAAAGTTCCGCTAAATAATTCCTAAGGGTTGCATATTGCTCAATATTTTTCCTTCTACGATCTCCAAAGCTTTTTTTTGCTCCATACGCATGAGTCCTAGTTATTTTCAATGCATAATTCTCCTTCACAAACATAACCAACTAACCACAAATTATGTTTGGTTCACTTCTTACCTTGTCCACCAAATTGTCACCAAGCCTCTTAGAACTAGCTTACTTCACAAACATATACCTACCATATTTGTTCCTCTTGTTATATGTCTTGACTTGAAAAGTCTACTCACCAGTCATATTGGAACATAAATCATCCTAGGGCATTTGACACAACACTTTACTTGACATTAGCCTTTTCATTTTTCACAAACTTTATCTTATAACACCCATTGACAACATAATCTCTGACAACTTTTCTGAATTGTCGTATACTTTTAAACGCCATTCCTAACTGAAACTTAAAGTGCTTCATATCAAAGCTAGGATTGAACTTTGGATTGGTTTTTTTTACGTACTCTAACTCCATTTTCATCTTCAGGTTCTTCCAAATTTTGAAGCTCATCAAACTCACAAACCATTCTAAAGTTAGGATCATCATCGTCTATACCAAGGTTGGAATTTTCATTATTTTCATCCCCTACATCATCCTCCTCCTCTCCATAATTCTCCCCATCCTCAACATCGTCACAATCATAATCATTCTCCCCTTCATCCCCATCGACCCCGGATCATCATCGTCTATACCAAGGTTGGAATTTTCATTATTTTCATCCCCTACATCATCCTCCTCCTCTCCATAATTCTCCCCATCCTCAACATCGTCACAATCATAATCATTCTCCCCTTCATCCCCATCGACCCCATCCTCGACATCACCCTTTACATCATATTCACTGCCTAACTGGTTAGTGTTCACTTCATCGAGAATGTCTTGAGTCTGTGGTACCAGCCTTTGTCCTCTAAGCTTTGCATGTATTCATCTAGAAATTCCTCAAACTCATCATTAAAGGTTTAGCGAATCCAAACTTTTGTATTCATCACTTAGGACATAAAATTTAAAAGCGAATCCAAGTTTGGGTTCATTGAACAAAAAAAAAAGTTCTACAAGAAAAAGAGTTCTAACCAATTTTGAAAGTTTGAACCCTAATGTTTAGGGTTTAGTAGTAAGGACCCTACAATTTAGTATTTGAGACATTTAAGATTTTAGTTGCAGATTCGTTTTCAAAGTCCATTAAGGTTTAGCGAAACTGGGCCTTGGGGTTCATCACTCGGGACATAAAAGTTTTAGTAGTGAATTCGAGCTTTGAGTATGTCTAACAGAGAAATAAAGATTCTATAGAGAAATAAGTGTTATACAGAGAAAAAAAGTTTTGCACTATTAGAATAACAAAAACTGTGATTTCATATTTTTTGAACTAACTTGTTTGTTCGAGCCTTAGGATTCATCTCTTGACACATATGATTTTAGTAGTGAATCCGGGTTTTGCCTCTGTTGAGCAGAGAAAAAGAAATTTTATAGAGAAAAAGTGAGAGAAATAAAGGTTATACAGAGAAAAAGAGTTATACACTAGCAGTAGAATAAAAATTGTGGTTTCATGTTTTTTGGCATAACTTTTCTATCCAACCAACAAATTGATCGCCGCTGGTCTCAAAAGAAGTGTGACTGCGAGAGGAACAAAGCCTGACTTATGACTATTGAAATGGAGGTCCATTGTTGTCGAAAAGAGATCGTGAATCTTCGATTATGCCTGAAAAATTCTTTTCCTCGTTGTGGCTGTTTCCAATGTTGGATCGAGGTGAGGCGTGACATTGGAATCAAATAGTCGGATTGAGGCAAAAATCGTTTTGGACTCTGGAATGCATTTTGTCTCCATCTTACATTTTCGACGGCAAATTGAGGAGAGACCATCATTATGGACTCGTCTCGACGATTCTATTTCAACGACGGTGATCTCGCTTCTTCAGTATTTTATCTTTATTTATATGTTTTAAAATGAAGTAGATGTATTTTAAAAAATGGCACTCCTCAACTCGTTCCATCGAATTTGCCCAAAAATAAATATGTTTGGTCCGACAATCGAGCCCGCCCAACACTTTGGGCTTTACGATTTTACCCGAGCCCAGTCGCTCCTCTGATCAGCTATAATTTACGCTACATCAAATTTTTGATCCACGTGTACGAAAATAGAACGAAGCCTCATTAGTGGATGCTTGAGAGAAGACGGAGAGAAGAGAAACCGAGAAACGGAAAGCCTGCGGGTATTTTCTGACCCCGTGTTAGCCGAGTCTGAGACCCATACTTAAAACAGACGGTAAGAAACCCTAACCCTATTCTTGACGATGATCAAATCCTTTGGATTTGTGTTTTTTTTTTCTTTCCAATGTTTGCTACTTGTTGCCTGTGATTCTCTCTGTCCCTTTATTTTGTGGATTTTGTAAAATGGACTCTTCTATTTGACCTCATCTTTTTTTCGTTTTTTCCTCAAGATTACGCGATATGGCGGTGAGATTCAATTAGTCTTTGGTTACCGTAACTAGATTTAGCTAGTCCTGTGATTTCCGCATGTGGTGGGTGTTAGTGATTTAATTATCTCAGGAGTCTTTTTCTTAATGTCATGGGTATCCGTATCACCTTGGCACAAGAGAATGTGAAGAAGTACTTGGTTTTTGATATTTGATGTAATTACCAGGATTCTACGAATTTTCTTCGAAGACTGATTGGGATTTTTTTTATAGTTATTGTACTATCTCTGTACTATATTTTTGGTTACTGATGTCATATGTATGCTCTGTCTGGGAAGTGTGAACTTCATTCAGATTTTGATGCTGTGCAGCAGGATCTGACTTTGCTCTTCCTGAAGGAGTTGAATATCTATGTTCTTTTAGTATCTTGAGGGTTGAAACATTAAAATCAGCTCTTAAAAGGTTCAATATATATATTTTGGTGTGTTATGATTACGAGTTTATGTTACCCGCGTCATTTCAGTTGCTATATTTCATCCATAATCTTGTTTTCTTTTTTTATTTATTTATTTAAAAGAAGCATGTTTATGTGTATGATGTTATTAAAAGAATATCTATGTTCTTTTTGTATCTTGAGGGTTGAAACATTAAATCAGTTCTTAAAAGGTTCAATATATATATTTTGGTGTATTATGATTACGAGTTTATGTTACCCGCGTCATTTCAGTTGCTATATTTCATCCATAATCTTGTTCTCTTTTATTTATTTATTTATTTAAAAGAAGCTTGTTTATGTGTATGATGTTATTAAATTAAGTGTATAAGATTAAAACTATAAATGCACCATTCTCTGGCTCATGCAGGTGGAAGAGACATTGGAGAAGGAATTTCTCTATTTTCATTTGATTCTAAATGGACCCAACAGCTGAAGAGCAAATAGATTATGGGGATGAAGAGTATGGAGTTAATCAGAAGATGCAGTATCAGGGGGCAGGAGCAATATCAGCTCTTGTAGATGAAGAAATGATTGGGGAAGATGATGAGTATGATGACCTATACAATGATGTTAATGTTGGAGAGGGCTTCCTCCAGATGCATCGATCTGAGGCTCCACCTCCTGCTAATGTGGGAAATGGAGGACTCCAAACCCAGAAAATTGATGCTCCTGATCCAAAGGTTGAAGCTGGGAGCACACATGGGTTAAGTAATTCTGGGCTTGCAGTTGAAGGAAAGTATTCTAACACTGGGATACGTTTTCCTGAGCAGGGAGTTCAACTGTCTATTAAAGGGCAGGGATTGGGATCTGTTGGCTATACAGATGGGTCTGCTGTATCACAAAAAGAGCAGGTTATGGAGATCGCCCATGATGCTCAAGTCCGTAATGTTGGTTTTCAGGGTTCTACATCTGTGCCCCCAAACGTCGGGGCTGATATTTCTGGTATGCCTGGGAGGATGCCCAATGACCCTGCACCTGTTCTGAATCCTAACTCTGGTGTTCAACAGATTCCAACTAATCAAACTGGCATGAACGTAAATTTGAATCGTATTAATGAAAATGAGATCCGACCATCTGTAGATAATGGCTTGACCATGCTCTATGTTGGTGAATTACATTGGTGGACAACTGATGCAGAGCTAGAGAGTGTTTTATCTCAGTATGGAAGAGTCAAGGAGATTAAGTTCTTTGATGAGAGAGCTAGTGGTAAATCCAAGGGATACTGCCAAGTTGAGTTCTATGACCCTACTGCTGCAGCTGCTTGCAAAGAAGGAATGAATGGTCATCTTTTTAATGGGCGAGCTTGTGTTGCTGCCTTTGCTTCTCCACAAACACTGAGGCAGATGGGAGCCTCTTATAGCAAAAACCAACCTGAGTCTCAGTCTCAGCCTCAGCCTCAGGGAAGGAGGCCCATGAATGATGGTATGGGGAGAGGTAATAATATGAATTATCAAGGTGGAGATGGAGGGAGGAACTATGGAAGGGGCTCTTGGGGACGTGGTGGGCAGGGAATGCTAAGCAGAGGTCCAGGAGGTGGAGGTCATATGAGGGGAAGAGGAGGTATGGGTGCAAAGAACATGGGTGGGCCTGGAATTGGAGGTCCAGCTGGTGTTGGAGGCTATGGACAAGGCCTTGCTGGTCCTGCATTTGGGGGTCCTGCAGGTGGTATGATGCATCCTCAAGGTATGATGGGAGCTGGATTCGATCCAACTTATATGGGTCGTGGTGGTTATGGAGGATTTTCAGGCCCTGGTTTTCCTGGCATGCTTCCTTCATTTCCTGGTGTTAATGCGATGGGACTAGCTGGGGTTGCTCCTCACGTAAACCCTGCCTTCTTTGCTCGGGGAATGGCACCTAATGGGATGGGAATGATGGGTTCGTCAATGATGGAGGGGCATCATGCAGGAATGTGGGCTGATTCTAGCATGGGGGCTTGGGGAGGAGAAGAGCCCGGTGGAAGAACAAGAGAGTCAAGTTATGGTGGTGATGATGGTGCTTCTGAATATGGCTATGGAGAGGCGAATCATGAAAAGGGAGTCAAGTCAAGTGCTGCTTCTCGGGAAAAGGATCGAGGTTCTGATCATGACTGGTCAGGAAACACTGATAGGAGGCAGCGAGATGAGAGGGAACAAGACTGGGATAGGCCTGAAAGGGAACATCGGCATCGGGATGAAAAAGATAATTATCCTGACCATCGGCATCGGGATGAGAAGGATAATTATCGTGACCGTCGACAAAGAGAACGTGACTCTGGTTACAAGGATGACTGGGACAGAGGGCAGTCATCTTCTAGACCTCGAAGCAGGTCTCGTGCAATGCCAGAAGAAAATCATAGGTCTCGATCAAGGGATGTGGATTATGGGAAGAGGAGACGCATACCATCAGAGTGAGACAGCCTTGCTGTTGATCTTTTCTTTCCTTTTTATATAACTTTGCAAGAGTGTTGACTTCTTCAGGGAAGAAGTAAGTTCTACTTTTCTGGCTATGAGGGAACAGTAGGTTCCCCCACTTCTTTCTTTCGTACTAAATTCTGCAGACATTAAAGTGATGCTTAATATTTGTGTGCTCAAAAACAATTTAGCAACATTAAGTGGTATGTCAATGTGGACATTTTATGTGGGGCTTGACTTTAGAATTCTGTAGCTGAATGTCTAATAGCATCAGTATTTGTTCTTCTGAATTCTCCTTCTGAAATAGTTGGTTTTGGTTTAAAATATTGATGCAGTTGAAAATTTCTTTCTATGTTCTTGTTTTGATCAAGTGCTAGGATTGCTTGTTAAATGATAGCTTTAGCATCAGTAGATGCATATAACCTGAAAAGGCTGTAATTTATTGTTCGTTCACGAAAATTCGAATCAAACATATAATTTGTTCTTGTTTGGTTTTGTATTAAAATGCTTGATCTTTGTCTTTATCCTTTTCTGGGTTTCGTTTCCTATGTCTTTCTGTTTTGGGGGAAAATGTCTTCCTAGTTCATTCTTGATTCGGCTTAAGTTTTTTCAATTTGTATCATATACCTGAAGTCTCAGGTTTTTTTTTCCAGCTCCTTGTGATGTGCAAAATGTGTCTTCTATTCATTTATATAGTTTATCAATTTAGATTTAGAGTCATGTGGAATGTATAGCCTTGGATAGAATGGAATGAACGAAACAGATTTCCGACATTGGTCCTGATTAGATTCGGAAAAGGGATCTGTTGGGTGGATTTGTGGGTTATATAATTTTGTTTTCTTTTTCCCAAGTGCTATATAATTTTCAGCTCAATTCTTGAGGGAAGGTTGAAAAGCGTGAGTTTCTTGTATGTGCTTAGGATGGTAGAACTTGTTGCTGATGGCAATGGTTTAAGGTCTTTGTAGTTGTAACACGGATTACTAGTTCCTTGGGTGAGATTTCATGCATTTACTCTCCCCTGCATCTAAAGTTCCACCCTTTTTGTATTTTTTTTTATAGTTGTGAAGCTTGTGTTGTATATTCTCTTGAACGTGAATTTTAAGAAGTTTGAAATAATAATTGTGCAGAGTCAAGTTGATATAGTTATAAGGACATAAAAAAGTCCAATAGACAGTAGGTCGGAGTGTTGAGCGAAGGCCTGGTGCCTGAGAGTTTAAGTGTCTTTAGATATCCTCTTATGATTTCTGACAGATTTTATAATCCTGCTGTGAATTAATAATGTTATTTTCCACTTTTTAGCTTGCTCTGCAAAGTCTTTATACATAACTTGCATTTAGCCTGACTACTGATGTCTTTCTCTTAGAAATGTAATGACCAAAGAACTTTGTGATGGGATAAAGGAAAAAAGTTTGAATTACCGAGTTCAAATATGATGTAGCTTTTTCCAGTGCACTCTCAGTTTTAACAAGTGATTTGAAGTAGAAATTAGTTGGCGTCATTGGCAAATTAATTTTTTTTTAACGTCTCTTGTCCTCGTATCCAGGAGTGGAGTGGCCGTCTTTATTTTCATGGTTGACTCGGCCTATTTTGGTTGCATTGAGGAAGAGTATGGGTTGCCTTGGATTCTTCCGATCAAGGCATTGCTCAACCAAGTGTGCAAAAGAAGCATTGACTATATTGCCTTCCATTTTTTTTGATGCACCACTTAAGAGTCTGTAAATTATTAGTCAACAAGAATATGTCTAGGATGGATGGAGTTGTGCAGTTGTAAAACATGGAAAGGGGTGGCGAGTTTTTGGTATATGCACCCTATCTTTGCTCTTGTAAGACACCAGGTTGTGTTTTGTAAAGTTTCGAGTGGAAATGTGTTAGGTTTACAGCATATATTGGCCTCTTTTATTGTTTTTTTGACAAGTTGTCGCTCATCAATGAGCTTGTAAAAAGTTATGTACTGATTCTGAGGCCAATACTTGTTCATGTACGTTATGTTGTAATGTTTGAGATTTGTTTGTTAGAACTTAGAAGAGTCAGATGAGGTAGAGCTATTGGCACAGTGTAATGCGGAGTCGCTTTTTCAACTGTAACTAGTTATTGTAACAGATTAAGAGGCCTGTATAGAATAAGTTGTTTCAAAAGTATTGTTCTATCTTTTTTTGTGTGCATTTTGAGGTTGGTCTCAGCTTAGATATTATGATTTGGGGATTTCTTTCGTATTGTACTTGCAATTATGAAGCTGCAATTGTGTTCAATTTGTTTCCGTCAATTTGGTGGTCTGGGACTGGGAAGCCTTTCTCTATGTACAGTTGTTCTTTGGGTTAAGCTTTAGGAAGCCATTCTATATGTACAGTTGTTCTTGATGAGATTATCCTTCCTCCTTCGGAGACCCGGTGATGAGCTCATGTATTTTTTGGGATCAGTATATTTTAGAGTTGAGCCCTGGAAAGTGGTTCTACATATGTAGACTTGTTTATGTAAAGTTGTTCCTGACTAGATTACTTTGTGTACCTTTTGTGGTTTGTATAATTAGGATTTGAATGTAGCCCTTGTTAGTTTGATGCATAATAGATTTTCTTGCGTTATTTTAGAAAGAACAACAATACTGGTGAAGCCTTGAAGATATGTATTGTCAGCTCAGTTATTTGCCTTTCGTTCTGGTGTATATAAAATATTGGTGCTTTGAGGTGCAGGGATTGTGTTAACAATTTTGCACTGCATTTTCTATATGTTTATTTATCTATTGTTCTTATGGTCTTGTTATGAATTGCTTCATGTGATTGCTTGATCTTGTCTGTCTGGATTATTGTAGTTTGCTATCTTTTGATGTAATTTTTGAGTGGTAACACATGAATTGCGTTACCACATTCGAGTAAATTTTGAGGCCTGGCGTGCGTGTGAGGTTGAACACGTTTCTCCGCTGGTTGACATCTTTTGCGAATGTCGCAATGGTTGTGCCAATTTATATGGTAGCAACTGACATGCATGATTATTTTTAAACAGTGTTCATATGACTTGTATTGTCCACCCGAAATCGAAAATCTCGATTTATGATTTGTAGGAAGATGTGCATTATGTGAAAGAGGCTGCGTGGATTCTTTAGTTGTGATTTATTGAAACATTTTTTGAATCCCCCCTCACCCTTGATATGATTAACAAGGGAAACGACACACGCAAGATGTATATGGTGCCTGGGAGACATAGCAGAATCCATGAGACCCATCTCCATGTTTGATCACGCATTCATAATTGCACTTCTCTTCTCTGCATTGTCCTCCGGCAGGCGGTCCAGCCTGGATGCAAATAATCTGCCATCTTCTCACTCTCTGCATTCAACAGTCATATGTATGATGATGAGCAGGGAGTAAGACTCCAATTTTGGTATTTTAGTTAAATAGTCCAAAATTGAGCAATTACCTGATGTGAGAAGCAGAACAAGCAAGAGGAAAGCAGAGACAGAGGGGCCTTTTCCTTTCATGATCATCTTCTTATGTTCTCTAGAAAATGCAATGATTTTTGGGATGAGAACGTAGTCTTTCATACAAATTTGAATCAGTGAGGAATTAATGTCTTCTCCGTATTAGTGGTTTTTGACAACTGGTGTAAATAATGTTAAATTGGTCTTCATTTACATATCTACAAGTCTTGCTGATATGCATAATTCCCTTAATTTGCAATGTCGTTTATTTTTGGCTAAATTACAACAGTCACCCTTCATATTTAAGAAAAATATAAGGATTAGGAACCCTAATTAGGGCAACCAAACAGTGCACCATACGATAAGGAAAAAAAAATACAATTATAAAAAAGAGTTGTATTTTCGACCATTGGATCCTATATTGTTCGTAGGATCTGAATTGAATAAGTTTTACTACCCGCCAATCCATG
This sequence comes from Euonymus europaeus, assembly GCA_963580455.1. Taxonomy (NCBI): domain Eukaryota; kingdom Viridiplantae; phylum Streptophyta; class Magnoliopsida; order Celastrales; family Celastraceae; genus Euonymus; species Euonymus europaeus. Next base: position 6,074,274 of record OY756964.1, read on the forward strand.
TTAAATGTGGGTAAAATAGAGATCATATTTTGGATGGATGCATCATTACCAACTTAACATCTTTTTCTTCTTTTGCACCAGATAATAACATCATAGAAGCTCACCCTTTCGATATATAATATTAAGGATGTACACCAAGCATCAAAACTTGGCTGGCTGGCTGGCCCGACCTGGTAACAAATATCAAAATTTGTCTCAATTATCAATTTAAAACAAATTCAAACTTTCTACAAGATTTGAACATTTAATAATTAAAATAAAAAAATAATCAATCTTTTATTGACCAAAAGTTCACTTAACTCCCCTATTTACAAAATATGTCATAAATTACCCATGCATGATATAGTGAAATGGACCGAAGAGGCCCATTGGGCTACTTACTCACCGGGTATTCTTCTTAGCCTCCATACCCACAAACATAATCGATCACCCAAACTCGACCCATTTGGGTCGGGTATTCGAATATTCGACTGGTACATTTGTCATCCCAAGATTTGTCTGATTTTGGAAATGGGACCCAAAAGCCCACATCCACCGTCCGCCGTGACTCACGGCTATATTCCTTTCTTGTTTGGTTGTCTCTCTCCCTTTACAGTGTCTCTTTAACCCTTTTAAGTAGTTAATAGGCCTGAGTTGTGGACGTCACTGAGCGGTTCATTGTTCACACTATAGCAATTGGCAAATTGGGTGGGTCAATCTAACTTTATGGGTCGCATCCCTCAATTTTATCCTAAGAATTTATGGGTGGCTGTATTGCCACTCAAATCACTTGATGTATGGTATTATGAATGATGGAAACATATTTCATATAAAATTAAGATAAAATTTCACGGCCGACACTGTCATTGTTGATCCATGAGAGAGGATCATTGACAACAACTTGAGGTTACAATATATTGTTGCACCTTCACTTCCTGCCATTTATCATGATTGATGGTGAATTTTGTTTGGTCGGTCACATATATTTTAACGGATAATTCTGAACCCTAAACCTGGATAAAACACTAAAAAATGAATAGAAGAATTTTATTAAATTATCTTTGTACATATAAAATGGTGTAGTCTTGATATTCATATGAATTCTTCAAAACTATATTGTTTAGCCGAATTTGACCAAGTTTAGGGTTGAGGGTAATAAAATCATAAATAAAAATTAACAATCGTTGATTTACCATCACTTTATACCTTTGTAACTAATGATGGAAATATATTTCAATTTAGAAATTTCAAGGGTGTGACCATAATTGACCAAATTAACCAAATTTGATAGAAAAATTGACCAAACGGAACTAAATTATGGATTTTGATGTTGGTGGTTTGGCTTGAAAATTTGGTTGGTTAAAAAAAATGCTCACCCCTAATTGGAAATAATTAGGCACTTCTAAGACCACCCGATCCGACTCACAAGAGCCACTGCCTCTAGTAATCACCACCACCACTAAACTTTTCCTTGAGGTGTGCTCGACCTAGCTAAGGCACCTCTTTCTCTGGTTGTAATGATCGTCGGAGATGAAAGACTCGATTTAGAGAATTTTCTGGTAGTTTAGAGGATTTTTTTATTCCAATACCTATTTTTTTGTTTTTTGTAGATTCCTTCTACATTTGTTGGTTATCAAGATCTTGAGTTATTTGCAACTAGAAACAGAGATTGATCTTAAATGCATGTGGTCTTAGTCATATGGTCTTGTTACCATCATACTAAATTAATTTTTTTTTTCCTTTACATATTTAGAGAATTTCAAAAAAAAAATTGAATTTCTTTTGGAACATTCAGAGGATTTTTGGAATTCCTTTGAAACTTTCAGAAATTTTTTCTAAATTCTTATGAAAGTTTCAAAAGATTTTTCAAATGTCACGTGAAAATAATATACATGTGAGATTCAGTTTTGAATAATGAGATTTTCATAATAAGATTCAAATTTTCTAGAATAAGGAAATTGTGAAAAAATAAGTTTTAAAATAATGTATAAGACAAGTGGTGTGGAAAAATAAGAAAAAATATATCAACGAAAAATGTGAACAAGTGAAGGCATTTAGCTGAGGAGGCCATTGATATTGGTAGGGACATTGATGAATGAGGAACATATTGATTAACCTCATTTTATTTATTATTTTAGATTTTTGACAAAATTAATTCGTATTAAGTTTGTTATTATTTTGTAATATATGTACTTATTATTGATAAATATAATCATTTAATGTCTTATCATGAAATTAATACAATAACAAAAAGAAAAAATCATCATTTTAATAAATTAAAGAATACTAGTACGATGCTCGGGCATTGCCCCATGTCAATATTGTTTTATGTCTAATGGTGTATAGGATAATAAACAATGGAACTTGGGATTTGTTGGAGGCAGCTTGAAATTCCATTCTATGTGAAACAGATGAAATTAAGGACGACCTAATCTGTGAGCATCGAAACTGAAAGAAACCAAGTTAACATTGATCCAAGTCACAAAATCAAGAAATCTAATCTATTTTTGAAATAAATAGTCCCTATTTCAGAGGAAGTTATGTCAAAAATAAATACTCCACTCTCATTGTCTAGCACATTTTTCGAGTAATCATTTCATGGTCTGGTTGTATTTTCACGTGACACTCGATAGTGTGAATAATGTCAATCAAAAAGTAAGACATAAAATATATGTTGATGTCAATTACAAATTAGGTGTGCCACATATGATATCCACTCGGACCATTAAATAATTTTTCCACATTCTATTAGCATGTATCCTATGAACACATATTAAACAAATTCTTAATAGAAATTTGTTAAGATAATTTAATGTTGAGGATGAGTTGGTAATTCATTATCATGCTTTATGTCTCTACCCAAACCTCCACATCCACAATGGACCTCCAACGCAGACAAGTAACCATCTACATCTGTACTCTGTAGCAGTCCAATGATCTTTAACAAATAAATCCATCCAATCCACTATTCAGTAATAACTGAAACACCTAAAAAGCCCCTATAGCAACATCGTTATCATGGTACGTGAAAGCGACCCCAACTGTGTAACTGCGTCTTTTCAACTTATTACTTTCCAGGACAATTGGCTACGATCCAAACACGACCCTCTTTTACCCAGCAAACAAAACCCCACCGAAACAATCACTACACCACTTGCGCATGTTAGCTGCTCCTCCACACCTGCAATCGTCATCGCATGAACCAGATGTAATGCTACTCAGACCATTAATTCGTATAAAAAAATTAATGAATTTGTTTCGATTCAGCTGCAGCTCCCCATGTATTTATGCTCTTTAAAGTTGTCGCTGCTGTTTGTTGTTGAAGCTTTAAGGGCACCCTACTCTGCTCCTCTACTACTTCTGCTCTGCATCACTGGCCACTGCCGTTAATGGATCTGTATGCGCACAGCACCACCCACCTCTTTTGTAATTAATACTATTTTTTATTAATTAATATTATTATTATTATTATCACTCTCTCATACTTTTGCTCTCTGGCTTAACACTCTCCGTTTCGCTTTCCGATCTTCCGATATTTGAGCTCTGATAGGGTCATGCATTTACATACGAGCAGGACCTAACGGAGTCGGGGAGCTCATTGTGTGTTGCCAGGCTTGATACTGCGTGCATTTTCGTCATCGATGCTGTATAAGTGATTGACATGAATCCTCTATGCTGCATTGCTCCGGTTTCGATCGATCGCGACAGGGGGAATCCAGTTGCGGTGAAATCGTCCAGTCAGTGTCAGTTAGCGCTTGAGAGTTCGATCAGGACAGTGAATCGCGATCCGAAACCTAGCTTCTCGGCTCAGGTGTCCTCGGTTGGCACTGATTATGATAGATTTTCGTTAGATGCGATTCAAGATGCGGAAGATACGGTAGTTGAAGCGAGAGATTCGAAGACTTACTGCGGGAATGGAGGAGTTAGTGGCAGCGTTGCGGGGATTATGTATAAGTGGGTGAACTATGGCAAAGGATGGCGGCCGCGGTGGTTTATACTCGAAGATGGCGTACTCTCGTATTATAAGATTCATGGACCTGACAAGATTCTCATGAGTCCTGCCAGAGACAAAGGACTTAGGCGGCTGATTGGTGAGGATTCCGTAAGGTACATGAGAAAGGCTAGTGGGAATAGTAATAGACTCAGCAATGGCGCATCCGCGAGGCAATGCAAGCCGTTCGGTGAAATACATTTGAAGGTTCGATCTCGTCAGCCAAATACAGTCGTTCTTTTGTTTGTTTGTGTGTATTTTTGCCTTTTTGTTGTGTGTTCTGTTATTGTCCAGTTTTGTTTGGTCATTGGAAACGACGAGGAACGCGAAATACTATTGCTATCTCTGTTTTTTTTCTATGGACTCATTCGTCTATAGATGCGGCATGATGATTAGTGTTATTTAAAGTCAAAGGAAAGTCTTCCCTTGAGAATTGGATGCAGATTGGAATATACTATGCTTGGGCATAGACCTGATCGTCTTCACGTAGAAGCTTAAATATTCATTATCTCCTAATGACTTGATGTACTCAGTTAATCTGATGACTTGATGTACTCATTTAATGTCTCTAAATCATGGGTAAACAGCTATTTGCAATTGAAGAGATCTTTTCCATTAAAGGACTCTATCTCTCCATTTTTTCTGTTTTTCTAGGAGGGCAAAATGAAAACACTTCTTCAAAAAGGGACAATCTCTTGTTTGCACATTACAGATGGGCTCAAGGCAACAGTCAGAAGTCAGTATGTTAGTGAAGCATAGCAAAAACATACACGTAGTCAGCTTTCTCATCTTTCATAATTTATCTCCAAAAGATTTCCTCCAGGAAGAAACATAACTGAACTTCAGCAGTGTGGTGATTTGTATAACTGTTTTAATAACTTATATTCCTATCCTGATAAGTTGCAGTTACTCTAATTTGTTTAATAGTTGATATCTGGATTTAATGAATTATTGGGAAGGAGATGAAAAGTTCATCACTGATAGTCATCAATAGAGTATACATTATTATATAGTCAAATGAATTAAGATGGTTCGGCTAATTGCAAAGTAATTTTGTGAATCTTGTTGATTGCATTGCATCGCATAAGTTTCTAAAGCTACTGTAATTCTAAAATTGATCTCATGTTCGTTCATTGATGCTCCTTTTTTTTTCTTTCTCCTTTTGAGGAGATACTCATCTTCTGAGAAATTTATTGAACACCTAACTGTGATGGGAGAACAAAGTTGGTTTTATTGCAACACATGATGATTTTTGCTTTTTCCTTGTCAAAATCATCATCAGTTTTGTGCTCCTCACTAATAGAGTAATAGGTAAATTCGACCATTTCTTAACATTTCTTGCCTCTAAATTTAAGTCCACGATTTTTATTGTCTTTATGGTTGGTTGACTGGTTGTCAACTGCGTGTTTACAGTATTTAGTGTGTTGTCGTGGTGCATATACCAATAATTTCTCGTGTCGTGCATGACTATGCACTTTTTTTTTTTGCTTCTTGCATATTTGATTTCAATATTAGCTGAGCTATGATTATATTATGTGCAGGTTTCCTCCATTCGTGAGAGCAAGTCAGATGATAAAAGACTTGTCATATTCACAGGAACAAAAACTCTTCATTTGCGTTGTGTGTCAAGAGATGACAGAGCTTTGTGGATTGAGGCACTGAGGGTTGCCAAAGATCTTTTTCCTCGAGGGTTGTCTATCAGTGATTTTTTACCTTCTGAAGATGTTTTCATCACTACAGAGAAGCTACGACTGCGTTTGTTGCAGGAAAGCATTGGTGAAGCAGTCATCAAAGACTGTGAGAATATTATGCTCTCAGAAGTGTCTGAGTTGCAAAACCAGTTAAAGGCTCTTCAATGTAAACACATCATGTTGTTAGAGACGTTGAGGCAATTGGAGGTATTTGATGTTCCTCAACTTGCCCTCTTTGTTCAATTTATTCTAGTAAAGTAATTCAAGTAAGCCCAAGGAATATAATAGAATGCGTTTACCTGTGCATTCAAAACACTTCTTTACCTGCCGCTGATTATGATTTATGAACATTTAGCTGGTCACTTTTACCTGTATTCTATACTCATGTCTCTTCAGAATTTTCAATTATCTCATATTTGATTGTGGATTTTAAACCTATTTCTGCTGCTAGTCTCCATTAGCTATGTAGCTTCTTGTTCTCTTTTTGACCGAGGGGTGCTGGGTGTGAGTAGGAAAGAGAGAGACTAGGGGCGGAGGTGGGTTTTTATTGCACTATGAAAGGTAGAGAGGGTATAGAAGGGGAAGAAATGAGCCATTTGTAAGTTGTAACTGTTATACCCATACAGGCTTGATAATGAAATGAGCAAATGTTAGTCACGGTTTGTCATAATATTATATTTTTCTGGCTGTTTTGTTTTGGACAAGTTCCTCCCCTATAGGCCATAGTATGCCATAACATATGACCCAGTAGTATAGTTGCACGGATGCAACCTAGATTTCACATGTTCAATTCCTAGTAACAACCTTACCACATATCATGTGGGGGTAGCTCACTACAGGGAGTTGAATTTTTACAAATTCCTCTCCTCCTTTCCAGTCCATCCACTCACAAAAAAAGAAAAATAAATCTTTGAAGGATTATTTTATGGCGAGACAACGGTGAAAAACACTCCTCAATTGTCCTTTCGACTAGGCAAAACATTGGGCTTCCTTTCACTTATTTTATTTATGTTAGCAGATTGTATGTGCATGTTTTAGGATGTAGTCTGTGCATTAAAAAACGGCTGCTCCTAGGAGTTACTTAGTGTTTTCCACTTCTCCCCCATTTGTTATTCATTTTATCTTATTGCGAGAATTTCTCATGTGTTTATGCTGCTAAACCAGACTATGGAGAGCTTTTGTGTTGAGGACTAATTTATCCTACCATAATTGTATTGCAGACAGAGAAAGTAGAGCTAGAGACTACTGTAGTCGATGAAACAAAGGAACACGAGTCATGTTGTGGACAAGGAAATAGAAGATTTAGTGGTCAGTGATGCTTTCAGATCTCAGTTACAATACTTTATTATTCGTAGTTACATGTCATATTTTTAGGGGCTTACTATACAATTACAGTTAAAATATACCTGAAGTATATGTGGATGAAAGTCATTATGTGATCATCCAAGTGGATCCTTTGTCGCACATTTAATATAGATAGCAAATCAAAATTTTGATTTCTTAGACTATTCTGCGTCTACAAACTTCTAGTTTGTTGTAGATCACTTATGGAGCTGAATGTTTTTCTTGCTTGGCAAGTGACAAAGTTTACTGAACTATGCACCGATATACATGTTTAATTCCTTTGAAGCTTTAGGTGACAAAAAACACATGTTCAGTTGAACATGTCTTGTTAATTTCATCCTTGAGAAGCTTTTCATTTCATAGTATCTCTCTACAATGCCTTAAAAAGTTTGTTTTGTTAACTAGGCATCTGATGGCATGTCTTTTCATATATATATATATATATTGGTTGCCACTTATAAGAACTTAGTGATTTCATATTATCTTAATGTTACAGACTTCTATTCCGTCATGTCAGAGGGTAGTGCAAGTGACTCTTTTGGAGATAATGAAAGCCAAGATGGTGCTGATGTTGAAACAGATGAAGAAGATGGAACATTTTTCGATACAAATGATTTTTTGTCTTCAGATGCTCTGAGAAGTGCTTCCTATCGGAGTAGGGAAACCTTACAAAATGTGGGTCTAAATGAGAGAGATTCATTCTTTTCTGACCGTTTGCATGGAGTTGAGGAGATAAGGAAAATTCAATATCCATATGTTAAAAGAAGAGACAATTTGCCTGAGCCAAAAGAGAGAGAGAAGCCCGTTGGCCTATGGTCAATTATCAAAGACAACATTGGAAAAGACTTGTCTGGAGTTTGTCTTCCCGTTTATTTTAATGAACCACTTTCTTCACTGCAAAAGTGCTTTGAGGATTTGGAGTATTCATACTTGGTTGATGGAGCACTGGAATGGGGAAAGGAGGTCAGGTCCTCATATGTTATTTCTTTTGCGGCAAAGCAATTTCACATTTTAGCTGAGTTAGCTTGTACAGTGTCTTGAGTTTAAAGCCTTATTGCCACATGTTGATTAAAACACCCATGTTGACAGCATTTTTCACTTGATAAAAAGCACCTATTAAGGCAATTGAAATTTTCATACTTAATGAATTGCTTATTGCATTTCTCCTGTTTAGCAGAAAAACACAAAGTTTTGTTACCTATGCAGCAGAGTTTATTGGGTTACGAATGGTTTAACTAAGAGTTCAAAGCTTGAGGCAGTGCTAAGGTTGTGCCAGTTGCATTTGAGGTGTCACCGGTTAGAACTGGGAAATAGCCTCCTCCCAATACTGGTTAGGCTGTGTATATTTCTCTTTCCAGACCCTGAAGTAGCATAAGCCTCGTGCTCCGAGTTAGACTACCTAAACGAAATGATCATGCTTAAGAACTTAAATAATTCTGATTGTATTTTGCAGCATTAGTTAATCAATATTGAAATGTCTAATATGGAAGGAAATGCAAAAGATAGAATCTTAGAAATGATATCAGTATTGACTCAGTCATAACTCAAAGTTCACTTGGGATTGGGGGCGTGTGACTTAATTTGTTGTTACTTTATTGACTTCCAAGTGTCATTTTTATTTTTCAGTTTTATTGGCACCTTTTAAGTAAAGATGCCCTTTAACATACTTGTGTGGAATTAGGTCGTTAATCAATGTTGATGTGCTGCATTATCATGGTTTGCAAGATGACAGATGAGGCCATCAGTTTTGTTGCAATGAGGATTGAGATATTACTTTTCTCGATTTCATTATTTACCACCTTTACTCTTGTGCTCTAGGCAATAATTTATGTTCAAATGCTTTCCAAAGTAACTATCATCTCACAATGCTTGAATGTCTTGTTAAATGTGGAGCTTACACGGTGCAGGGGAATCACTTGATGAGAATTCTGAACATTGCAGCCTTTGCTGTATCTGGCTATGCATCTACAGAAGGCAGGCAGTGTAAACCATTCAACCCTCTTCTGGGGGAAACCTATGAAGCTGATTATCCAGACAAAGGACTCCATTTTTTCTCTGAAAAAGTAATGCTTCTTCTTCCTCTGTATCTTCAAGCAAACATAGGAAGAAAGTCCTTCAACTTTATCGGACCAAAGTCTTTATCGTATAATATTCTGGACTGAGAAACATAATATCAGCGTTTTTACCTTATATTTAAAGATTTTGGGATTAGATTGTTATGTGGCATTTTCTTAATTCCTACCATGTTCCTCACAAGCAGCTTTTGTTCAGGTGAGCCACCATCCGATGATTGTTGCTTGTCACTGTGAAGGAAGAGGCTGGAAGTTCTGGGCAGACTCAAATCTCAAGGGTAAGTTTTGGGGTCGGTCTATTCAGCTTGATCCTGTTGGACTGCTTACGTTGGAGTTTGAGGATGGTGAAACCTACCAATGGAGCAAGGTCACTACTTCTATATACAATATTATAATTGGTAAAATATACTGTGACCATTATGGCACCATGCGTATCAAGGGCAGCGGCAACTACTCCTGCAAGCTCAAATTTAAGGAGCAGTCCATCATAGACCGAAACCCTCATCAGGTAATTTTATACATCAAACAAGCTATTGTAAATGCATTATCCCTGCTTGTATTCTATACAATGGCTTAAAAACTGGTGGGAACCTGTTAGTTGAACTGGGAGGCGGGAGCTGGTCTGCACTCAGATCTAAGATTATTTGTTGGGCTTAAAAGATGTCAAAAACAAATTGAAGCCAAAGAAAACCTGTTGATCTAGTCAAAACTACTCAACAGGTCTCTTGACAGGGTATTCAATTATTTTTGTTTGTTTTCAAACTGCCACTGTTATCACAGTAAAAGTCGACCTGAAATAATCAGAAGAAAAGTTCAGAATTTTTAGATTTTTTTTTTATAATTCTCCCGTTATCTTTTGAATTTTTAAGCTTTTTGTAGTTTTCTTGCCATCACTAGTATTTTACTTAATTTCAATACATGATGATGCCCTGGTCCAAATCCAATATATTGGATTGGTTTGGTGAACATACTGTCATACTGTGTTCTTGCCATTATAATGCCCCCTTTCTGAAGTCTTTACCATGAAGTGGCTGTATCGTCGTCAATTAAAGGATGGATTTTCATTACATTGAAATTATGTGAAATTTTGATGCTGCCACCCAATATTTTTTCCACCACCTTTCAGAATCTGCACTCTACGTGCGAATTATGAAAAAAAAAGAGTGCTCAGAATTAGCCACGGCTTAGAAATAGCACTGTTAGAAGAAATTTGGTAGTTGCACCAACATATGAGTGTTTTATGTACTATCTAGAATTTTTTTTGTGGACTTCAGGTTCATGGATTTGTGCAAGATAACAGAACTGGTGAGAAGGTAGCAATGTTGTTGGGGAAGTGGGATGAAGCAATGTACTATGTGCTGGGAGATCCAACTACAAAACCGAAGGGCTATGATCCGATGACGGAAGCTGTATTGCTATGGGAAAGAGACAAATCTGCTACTAAAACAAGATACAATCTCACCCCTTTTGCAATATCGCTAAATGAAACGACTCCTGGCTTACAGGAGAAATTGCCCCCAACTGACTCAAGACTGAGGCCAGATCAAAAACATCTAGAGAATGGAGAATATGAATTGGCAAATGCTGAGAAGCTACGGCTTGAATATTTACAGAGACAGGTTTGCCCATAAAACCCATCTGTTGCATTCTTTTGTGCATATCCATCATCCAGTCCTGTTATCTAATCCAGTTTGCATGTTTGAGCTCGTGTTAGGCCCCTAGCTCTTACCACAAAACTACATTCCTTACAGAACTTGAGTATTATCAATTTCTCGGCAAAAAATCCATTGAGATTTGTTAATATTTTGATGAGTTTGAACCATCAGAAGTCGTCTGCTTTTGGAACCAGCACACTTTCTGCATCCCCGTGGAAAAGCTCTCGTCTGCAACTCAACAAGACGTGACTATTCCTTTTCTAAATAGAAAACATACTGGACTTTTTCTGTGTTTTTTGGCGCTTACACGCTCGCTTGACAACGTGACTATTCTTTTTCTAAATGCAAAACATACTGGACTTTTACTTGTGTTTTCTTTTTGTTGCAGGCGGGGAAGCTGCAGGAGAGGGGATGGCGGCCAAGATGGTTTCAGAAGGACGAGGATGGATGTTATCGTTATATAGGTGGATACTGGGAAGCAAGAGAGAGGGGAAACTGGGATGGAATTCAGGACATATTTGGTCAAAGTAGTGATCCTCTACGCCTAGTAGAAGAGCAAGCATCCAAGATGGATTCAGAAGCACAAGAATGATGATAAATTCTCACATTCATGGATACATGGAAACAAGTAATATGGAACTGGGATGGAAATCCTGACAACATCGGCCAATGTGAAGTTTCTTCATATGTAGAAGAAAAGTAAGCTGTCCTTTTGTTTTGCTTGTGCCGACATACATTCCATTCCCATTCCCTTTACCTTTCATTTTCATATATTTTCGTCCGCCTCAGCCTTTGGTTCATTGTGAACTCAAATGAGCGCTTGTGCTTGGTTACCTCCTAAAAAGTATATTACCATAATCCAAGTGTACTTTATTTCAAAGCACAAGAAGATTGCATATTAAGAAAAGTTCATTGCCAATGCTACAATCCAGAACAAGAAGGAAAACAAAAAAACAAAGAGTAGAAAGAATACTCCTTTCCGAGAAAGTTATTATGATTTTAGCACGGAATGAAAAAGCACCTAAATTGTGCGTTCAAGCCCCAAGACTTCTAGTCAAGAACTATGTGACTCCTGTAAGCTGGAGAAATGAACGACAGAATGACCTATGAAACACATGTTACACAGAAATGTACACCAGTGAATCATTTCCATCCCTTCTTACCCCGAAACTGTTTACCAGAAAGCTGCTGCTTTTTATTTTTCACTTGTCGAGATTTTGCAACCTTAGATCTCTTTGCAGCAAGAGGCATGGCCTTTTTGTGTTCCTTCTGCCGGTTGCTCAAGCCGCCCGTCTGTCAGCATTAAAAAATAAAAGATACCATCGAACAAGGCAGTTAACAAAGCATCCATTCAAGGGGCATCTAATTCTAGCATGGAAAATTAAGCACTATAGAACACAGTGGGAGTAGGAGACATGATCAGAAGTTTCCAAGGATTTGACAAACTCTACAGTTTTGCAAGAGGAAAACCAACATTGAGAGCTTTGTTAATAGTCGAACTTCAAAGTTCAAGACTATTTATAACCAATAAAGTAAATTCCAAAACCCAGGATATGTGTTGACATTTGGACATCTTAGATCAATAAAAGAAAAGAAATTTTTTTTGAAGCAACAGCTGGTATTTGGATAAGAATAAAAGTGCTTCCAGAATATACAAATTTGATGTTTCATGAAGCCATCGCCAAATTAGAAGTTATTTCCTTGCAAATTAAAAATTTTTAACAGAGATTCTGAAAAACGTGAAGTGTTACTTCTGAAATTCAAAAACAAAACTTACAAGACAATATTTTAAATGATTAACTATGAGACGAAATACATATGAATGCTGACAAGAACAATACCTTCTTCTGTTTTACAGCAGCACGAGCCTGGTACTTCCCCCTATCTTCTCTCCCTGCTCTCACTAATGCCAATCTTTCCTCCTTGCTTAGCTTCTTCCGCACATGCGCCTAATGAGCATGCACAAACGTGTTAAAATATGTGTTCCAGAAGGAGATTAATAAATGGAAAAAGGTGCTTCTAAGCTAAATAAGCCAACTCACCCACAGGAGGTGAGCAAATTTAAGACTTGCGAGGAAGACAACAAGAAAATCATCAAAAAATAAAAGATTTCACTCAAGTAATTGAGAAGGGGCAGAATCAAGCCTTGTAAACCTCCCCAATTAATTTCCAAAATTGAATTTATTCCCTTTATTGATCGTTTGTTGTCTATCAAATGTCCTATTGTAGGTCATGACAGAATTCTGCATCCCCCAATGATTACATACATTTAGCTCAAGTCAAGTACGCATAAATTACAGTTCACGTTTCATTTATCTTTTAAGATAACACAGTCAGTTTATCACACTAGTAAAACATTCACAACAGCGGACACAGCTTTCCTGTTTCCAACAAGAGGCTAATATTGAAGCTAAAATAACAAACCAAATGGTAAAAATGACATTAGAGACAGAAATAACTTACTTCAAGCTTGGCAGGATCCACCCGCTTAGCACTCAGTTGGTCAGAGCTTAGAATCTTAGAATCTGCCAATTTAGCATCTGCACCTTTTCGAAACAAACCATGCCTAGATAAAGCAATTTTTGCATCCTCCTTTGCCTAATAATAATGACAACAAAGCATCCAACAATCAACATGTAACTCGAAATTAGAACCAGCAGAGCTTTTGACCGTAACATAACATATAACCTACTTTAAGCTCTTTGATCCTTTGGAAGTCCTCATTAGAGAGAATACCATCTGTTGTATCTGAAGAGGGTTGCTTCGTTTTTTCTTCAGCCAATCTCTTAAGTGCACGAAGACTTGTCTCGGCAGCATTAATATCAATATCAGAAAAGTTCCTTTTTCTTGATTTAGAATTTTTTGCTACAATAGCACCAATACCAAATGCCTCCTCATATTCTCCCTCTTCCCCCACCTCCTCCTCCTCCTCCTCTTCCACATCATCCTCCTCTTCCTCTTCCTCTTCCTCATCAGCATCACTGACATCAATACTGTTTTCACTATCTTCTTCCTCATCTTCCTCATCTACGTCGCTTTCCTCTACATCATTTTCACCACCCCCCATATCATCACTATAACTCTGATTTTGGTCATCATCGCCGCCAATCACCATCTTCTCATTGTCATGATCATCATCAGATCCAATGAACATGGACCTGTCACAGTCATCTCCATCTTCGCCATCATTATTCTCATCATCATTCTGCTCTAATAACTCAACACCCAGAACATTGCTGAGAACATTGACTTCTCCATATGCTTTTGGCCTTACCTTTGGGTCTATGGGACCCCCACGGTCCTTCTTGACTAACAACGATGGATTCAGCTGCAGGTAAATAAAGAGTTAAGTGCAGCACACATGTTCATGCATGCATGCACAAATAATTGTGTAAGCACGAACCAACATTTTGTCAAAGTACAGAAAGTAGCTTCAATACCTCTCTAAATAAAATCATAAGTGACCGAGCAGCAACTGAAACCGCCTTTTCATGTGACTTCTTATATAAGACAAGGTCTTGGAGCCGATCTTTGGTCATCACCTGTAAACCAGCAAACGAAAATATTTAAGTTTGACAGCATTGAGACTTAAGTTGCCTAAGATGTGACAACCAGCAAGAAAGAAACAGAGGCAAAAACATGAAAAAAAATTGAGTGCAAAACTTTACTTTTCAAATAAGAAATTGAAAACTCTAAAATTTGAATTTGCTTAAATACATAGGCAAAGTCTCAATGCAGGAAAAATAAAATAACCAAAACATGGATAGGAAATTACCCAAGGCATGCGCAAGCACATTTCCCTGATCACATTCAGTCCAATAGCAATCGACTGGCAAAAGCAACCAAAAGTAAGCCAAATAAATTGGAAATTGATAGGAAAACTAGTATAATGTGGCTTTAGTGCAACACCTCAGGGCGTGAGTGATCATGTATAAATTGATCTATAATTTGTTTGAATAATGGTTCAACTGAACCAGGAGACACCTGTTTAATTAAAAAAAGAAGAAGTAAAAAACAGTTACAAATGGAAATTGAAACTCGGCTATATCATGCAATGCCTCTTTGGGTTTCATTTGAGGGGAGGGGAGAAAAATGCTAAAGAACTAAAAACTCATCAAAACAAGAAACCTGACCATATCATGACATGCCTGGACTGCTGCTGCAAGTAAATTTGTGACATCACGTTGATGGGGCTGCTCATAATTATAGAGACATGTATCTATTAAGTATTAATCAATGGAACGGCTTAGTTCAACAAAGTAAATAATGTACCTGAACATATTTCTGAAGAAAAGGATAAAAGTTAGGTAAAATCAATTGATGAAGCCCAATTGTTCGAGCAATTACTTTCAACATCATCATTTTAACCTGAAACATATAAAGAGCTATTATTTTCCATGTTAATATTTTAGTTTGGTTGCATTAAAAAATGATACAAATTTATTTAAAAATAAAAAAGGCATTGATTCAAGAAAGTTCCATGTTAATATTTTAGTTTGGTTGCATTAAAAAATGATATAACTTTATTTAAAAATAAAAAAGGCGTTGATTCAAGAAAGTTCATCCACTACAAAAAGGCCAATATACATTGGCCTAGGATTATGTATGACAACAAAAAGAAAAAAATAATTCACTTCAAATACTTGAGATCAGCTAAATGAACCAAAAAAGGACAGGACACCCAACGCAAAAAGCTGCCAGGTTAAATTAACTTCAAATACCATTGCTAAATTTACATTATTCTTCTGTCCAATTCTTAGGAATTTATGCCCATAGATTTTAGAGAATGTCTTTTGCTTTTATCTACAAATTAACGACTGACATGGCAATACAAACCATAACAACATGCCCGGAGGGGCTGCATCCTAAATAGATATCACAAGTCCATCCATATGTATGATAAAACATCCAAATCCATATCAATTTGTGCATCCCCAGCTAGTTTCACGCTAATTAAGTAATTAGTATTCCTTCATGCATGCTCTAAACCATATTAAGATAGATGGCAAGCCAATAATCCCCACAAAATTGTAAATTTTATGTAGGCAGACAAGTAATAGAACTTTATTACACAAGGAACAGACAGAATAGTGTATGAACTATCAAGCAACTGAATGTCAAGTTCCGGAGTTGATGCAAGGACAAACCAAGGATGAACACATCGCTTGTGACTGCACAGCAGTGGAAAGACTTAAAAAATGAGAAATCGCTACGATCTATAATTTTTTAATGAAAGGAAATTTTTTATTGATGGCTCCAAGAGAGTGCAACTCAAAGCAAGCTGGAACGGCTTGGATTACATGGACATAACACTACGATCTATAATGACAATATAGAAGAGGAGAAAACATAAGCGTTGTTGATGCTGCAACTGCCCTCAAAAGTCACCAAGGGCAGCGTCCGCATAGCGGTTTAACATACCATCTAAACCAATAAGAGCAAGTGCAATGGTAACAAATTTTGGAGTGTGTAGAGAGAGTTGTTTGAAAAAATTCTATTGAAATATGTATAGAATGATAAAAAGAAGTGAAAAATTGTATAAAATTATGAGAGATGTTGAAACTTGAGATTTGGAGTGTTTAATAGAAATTGAAAAAAATTGTATTGAAAGATGTGTTTTGCTGATGTGGATAAATAAGTGGAACCCAATTATGTGTAATAGAAGTGGGACCCAATTAAAAAATTTGGAGTGCTGAAAAGTGGGGCAGCATTTGACTTGCTCTAACAAGAAAACTTGCTTTGATACCATGTTAAAATAAAAAGGTTGATAATATTGATTTGATGCGTAGTACAAACGGAGCCCTTATTTAGGATAATATACTATAGAGGCAAAGTCAATTTGAGAAATGAAGAAAATTTAGAAAAAAGGAAACATAATCAGAACCTAAATGGCTAAATCAACATAAAATAGGAAGCTAAATAATAATAATAATATATTCTAAGAATGCATAATAATGTTTTTCTATGGAATGAATAGAAGGCACGATGAAATATACAAAATCCTACCTCAAAACGTTCATTACAGGTTTGAAGGCGAGAAAATAACTTCTCAACAAATCCCTGCAAGAATTATGACAAAACTTCATTCGGTCCCACAGGCAGCTTAAAAGAATGAATTGGAGGCATGTGATGCCAAAAAGGTACCAAACCTGAGCATCTTTTAGATGATTTAGTGGCAAATAATAATTTGTAGAATTTTTTTCTGATGATAGCCGTTGCTTCCGTTTTATGCTACGAAAAGCACGCTGCAGCTTTGCTTTCTTTTTCTTCTTGCTAGAAGATGTACCTTTATGTTGTGCCTGAAATTTCGATACAATACCATAGAGAATTAACAACTGTATCTAAAATATTTTGTTCTTTTGTAGGTTGGGGGCAACTTACATTTTCAGCAATAAAATAACTAAGAAACACCTCTCCAGAGGCTCATGGCATGGGTAAGTGGGGGTTATGTATAATGCACAATTTATCATAAATAATGGGACAGAAAATTACTAAAACTTCATGTAGTTGGAGAAAAAATCAATCGAATACCCAAAGTCAATTTGTATTCTTGTGCTGAGATAAGTACAAGTATAAAGTGTGTTTGAATCAATGTTTTCAAATGCGAAAACGTAAGGCAAGGACTAATTGCCTCTACAAGGCGAGGCGTAAGTTTTTCAGGTATAAATATTTTTAATACTAAAAAAAAAAAAATATGACTTATAAGAAGTCTTTTTCATCCAAATTAAATAAGCATAGTAGTCAAGTAGTCAACAAAGTCATAATTAATACAAACATTCACATAATTAAAAGCTAAAAACCAACAAATTTCATCAAACATCACAATATCAGATCATTAAAATTTAAAAGTAGTCATTTTCATCCATCTCATCATCATTCTCTTCTTCCTCTATCATTATCAATTCATCACGAGTAGATGTTTGTGCAAGGTACAACTTCAACATATGCTTGCTCTTCTTCCTCTTCGATTTCATGAAGAGGTTGCAATCTTGATGATTTTTCTTTGCCTCTATTATCTCCATTTCCACCGTAAGTATTAACAAAAAAATTTAATTAAATTGTATAGAAAGTCTGTTTGATAATTTATTCCATAACTTAACACTTTAACCTACCTTGATTTCTCTTTATAGTGGTGGAAGACCTTCTTGCATATAAGATGGGACGAGCTGAAGGATTTGAAGATTCCTCACGCTCAGCAACAAGGGGACTCCTAGTGGGAGCTGGAGGATTTGAAGATTCGTCATGCGCCGGGACAACAGTAGGGTGACCCATAAGTTGTGGAGGGTTTGAAGATTCCTCACTAGCAACAACAAGGAGCCTCCTAATAGCATCCACTTGGAACAATTGTCCATCTTCAATCCAACTAGTATCTAGTGGAAGAACAAGGTCTTCTTTTCCAGCGATCCACTCATCATCAGATTCAATTTCTTCAACTAGAATAGGATCCACATCAAGCTTCCTCCTGATGCTCTTCTCATAAACCTAATGTTGTACATTCTATACACTGGTGCACTCAACTTTTGGTGCTCCAGCCTAATTTTTTTGTTTTTGTGTATGGATCTAATGTACAAATTTATAATTAGATAACGCTTTATATAGGCCCCTCACCCTAGGTTGTGGAACACGGGCACCACTAAAATTCTGCGAAACACTCTCACTCGCACTACCAATCCCACTTCCAGCCATGCGGATGTCATCCATTGTCTCTCTTTGTAGTTGTTTTCGGTCTTTCAATTTTTGCAAGGCAACTTGACATTTCAACACCACATCTTTAGGAGCACTTTTGCAATGCATAATTCTTGAATGAGTGCATATGTGGTCCCAAAATCTACATCTGAAATATTTCTCATTCAGAACTGTCTTCGCATAATCCCAAGCAAAATCTTTTTTTGGTTCTCTTTTAAAAAAAAAATAAAAAAATCCACAAACACAAATTCAGAATTGACTCCAAACTTCCTTAAACCCTTCACAGAATGCGTTTTTGGCATCTCTATTTTTCACTTTAAGCATCCTTGCCCCAAAACCTAATATAAATCCATTCATTATTTTGATTTTTTCCTTTTCTTACTTTTCTGGAACAGCTTGTGGATTAAGAACTTAAACCAAATCAGGGTTTCATACTTTTTGGGAAGTAAGAGATGATTCTTAAAGGAAGTAAAACCAAATAGAATGTGGGTACCTTAGCTAGAAGAGGAAGCTGAGAGATGCACGACCAACCAGAATCACCTCGCAACCAGAACCAGATTTCACTTCGTGACCTAAATGAGAACCAGATCGTGACCAGGTTACCCGCGAACATGATCACTTTGCGAGTCGCAACCAAGTAACCTGCGAATAGAATCCCCTCGCAACCAGAGAGGCATAGACCAGATGCGACCTAGAGGTATGCGGCTATGCGCAACTGCAAGTCTTCGATTTTTACTTTTTAAGTCGCAAAATTTGTTAAACGGTGTAGTTTTGGATCGATCCTCAAGAGCGTACGTTCATGGCGCCTCACGCCTTGCAGGTTTTTTACGTTTTTTGAACAAAAACATACGCTCCTAAGGAATCACATATGAGATGCACCTCTGTGCGTTTTCGTCGTTAAACGTCTCAACACACACTTTAATGCGCTCCTCAAAAACGCATTTGAAAACATTGGTTTGGGTTTAGGGATTTGGGGGGAGGGAAAGAGAAGGGAAATGAAATTCCTCATAATTTCCTTGTTTGGATAGGTTAGAAAAAAAATCGAGGGAGAGATTTGAAGAAAATTGGAGGGAATAGTTCACTAATTTTTTGTTAAAATGCGTCCTCTCCAAAATGATGTCATTTGGAGGGAAGGGAAAGGAAAATTAAGTTATTTATAAGTGAAAGATCTATTTAGCTCTAATACATAATACTTTAATTTAAAAATAAGGATAAATTAGTAAATTAAGCCAATTGTTTTTTTTCCTTTTTTTTCTCCTATGAATCTATGATGACTATCCAAACAAGAGAAATAACAAATCCATTTTTTTTTTAATCTATCCAAACATGAGAAAGAAAAAATAGTCTCCTTTCTCTTCTCTTCCTTTCATGAATTTCACTCTTCTCCTCTTCCCTTTTCTCAATCCAAACACACACTAAAGGCAGATTAGGAATAGCACATCTGACTAAACAAACACACACTAAAGGCAGATTAGGAATAGCACATCTGACTAAACAATTAATTTATAATGATTGATACATGAATCGTCCAAAGTGCAGGGATGGATTAGGATCTGATAGAATGAAACTCACCTTGTAAATAGCCTCTCTATTAATCGCAACTTGAGAAGTCTCATAAGCCGTATCATCATCGCTGCTTGAATCATCACTGTCTTCGTCACCTTGAATCTTTTCGTAATCAAGGAGAAAAGATATAGCAGCTATCATAACCCTATGAAATTCAAAACACATACGATATGCTGTTATAACAATTAATCGAAACTACACAACCATTTTTTTGAAAGTGTATGAAATAACAAAATAATGATCAAATAAGAGATGAATACCTGGAGGAAGGATGAAAACACGCTCTGCAAATGGCATTAGCAGTTCTATCATCAAACCACACCTTCCTCCTGTGAAGCTCGCATAGAATGGTAAGTGATCTCTTTGCTTTCGACTCATCCTCTTGCTACATAAGTATCAACGCTGAAGAATCAGTAAAATACAACCAAACAATCCATGATCAAACCAAGAATTTTTTTTTTTAAAAAAAAAAGAATAAAAAGGAAGAAACATTGTAAAACCTGCAGCATTGAAAACACAATGTTTTGAAGAGCCCTATTCACAGCTTCGTTCTTATGCTTCTTATTCATGCGCCTAATGCTATGAATAACATGAGAGAATGCCAATTTCTTCAAAACCTTATCACCCAATGTCTGCAGCTCCACGAACAATGCAAGAGTCTCCTTGATATCCACTATCTACAAATCAAAACCTCTCGGTCAGACACACACACTTCTTACCAATCAAGAAACAAAATATGTAAATGCATAAATATGATCACGCTCTAACATACCTGACGATTGAGGAGGAGAATCAGAGATTTTGTGACGTGGCAACGGAGCCCTGAGGGCAGAGATGGCGCAGACGACTTAAGGAAGTCGGCAAGTTGCTTAGGGAAGTCGGCGAGCTGCTTTGGGTAGAAAGGAGTGACATGGGCAAGGAACATGGCGCGATCGCCGAGGTCCTTAGAGACGGTGGGGTCAGCCGCAACACCAGTAATTGAGGTGAAGTTCATGGCAGCCTGTTGCCGGAAGAGCTCCAGAGCGGATTTGAATTGGCTGTAGAGGAGGCCGAGTTCGGTCCCGTATCCCTCTGGGTCACACTTCATCTTGGACTGAAGAGCCGGAAGGCTCAGCCTCTCGGCAGTACGGCCGGAGGCCCCCAGTGCCTCTACTGCAAAGTTGGTCATTGTTGTTTGTATGGCTGATCTACGTAGCGGATATGAAATTTGGGGATTATTGTTGGCTGCCGAGAAACCCTAGTAAACCCCTTTCGTTGTTTCTTTGTTTTGATTTTACTGAAGTGCGCAATCTAGTATAGGGCCCACTAAAAGTTCCACGTGTCATTACAGTTGAACACAACGTGTCAAAGTTAATGGCTCAACAATCAACTTCTATCTAAAACTACTATAATAGCAGGATTTGAAGCCTTCTCAGGCTATCCGTGCCCTGCAAAGTGCTTAACATGTGCGTGGTATATCGCAGCGCAGTTGCACAAAACGGCGCCGTATCATAACAACACCAGTCTTCTCCTTGGTCGTATCTTGCATTCCTTCACTGCAAACTTAGTATCTGCCCATTCCCAACCCCCCAATCCCATATATTCATCTCAATTTTGTCACTCTATGCTTTCTCTTTCGCTTTCAATTTGTGGTATGCCCATCTCAATTTCATCATTCTCTGTTATCTCAGCCAAAGCTATTGTGATATATCTCTGTTCCTTCATTTCTTTGGCTTTCACAGGTGTTATTCTTTTGCGAATTTCTCCAAAAATCTCAATTCTTCTATAGCTCTTTCGATTATACGAGAGACTATTCTTTTTTGTTGATCTCTGTCGGGTATGCTGTTCATTTGACTCCTCCTTTTATTTCGATGTTATTTCACATGAAAAACTGCTGCTCAGTTTTGTGCCTCGACTTTCGAGAACCGTGCTTCATCCAGGTTTGTACAGATTATTAGGGATTTAAGTCTAATCTCATTTTATTAGCGTAGAACTTGAATGTGTTACATATGAAGTTGTTCTTCAAGGTAATATAGGCTCCTCAGTTTGATACCTTGCTCAAGTTCTTCATGTTTAATTCCATTTGTTCATTTAAAGCTCCTATTAGATGCTTTCTATGCAAAAAATCCTTTGGTTTTTAGTTTAGATCTTGTTTAAGTTATATTCATATTGTAGATTCAGTGGAAAATTGGAAGGATTGAATAAGGGTTTGTTCATGGAGCTTATTAGTTAAGTCTTTCTGATTAGGATTTTAGGCTTATGATTATGGTCTCTTCAAAACAGTGAACTCCCATGGTGGAAACACTCTATAAGAGATGGTTTGTAAACTGTGATTGTGATTATGAGAGTACAACTACTACGAGGATGAAAATCTGTTGGATATCATGTAGAATTTCAATTGCCATTGGAATAAATACTAAGTGAAATCTCAATTGATTTGTCTATTTCTCCCTTTGTAAGACCATTTTTTGCCTTACTGTTTATAGGATGATTGATTGAAGGTGTTTACTTGATTATAGTATGCTTTGAGTGGAGACTGCACATGGTGATAAACAAACTAGGAGTCGTCGATCGAACGGCTGAAGGAAGAGCAAGTAGCGGGCAGACGCCGGAACTGGGGAGGTAGCTTCGTCGCCTCCTTTTCTTTGCTTACTGATTTTGATTATGTCTGTTGCAGAAACCATCAGAGGTTCATCTTTCAAGAAATCTTCAGGTGCGCCCACTTCCATCTCTCATTTTGTTTGTGTTTTTGGCAGGTGTTTGCTAAATCGGTTTGTTCATTCGCAAAAACAATATCAGAGGTTCATCCTTCAAGAAATCTTCAGGTGCAGCCACTTCCATCTCTCATTTTGTTTGTGTTTTTGACAGGTGTTTGTTAAATGGGTTTGTTAATTCACAAAAACAATCGAGTATGATTGGGACTTTACTTTGCTGCTCTCTGGCTCCAATTTCTCCATCGATCAGGTTCGTTCTTCATATTAGCCATCTTGATCGGCCAAAGTCTCTAATAGCCAAAGAGACCACCATGAATTTTTTTTAATGAACTTGAGCTTATTGATTTTCATGGGTTCACCAAAACTGTACCTAGGGTTTAGAGTTAGGTTCTTAGAATTAATAATAACCTGTTCCAGTTCAAGTTTTTATAAATATGATGGAGAAATAAGACAGAAGATCAGATATTAAATGTAGATTTAGGAGAGCGAGTTTGCTGTTACTTTCTCTAATAACCATTGCATCTACTTCCTTCTCTAATACCCATTCCCTCTTATTCAGTACATTGTTTGTATCTACTTCCTTTCTTTAAAGAACTAATAATAAAATGAGGATTATAGATTACCAATCTGCAATAATATAGATATAAAGTTCTTATGCTCCTGTATAGATTATGTGCTTGATTACAGGAAGATTTCTCTTAATCTATGAGTGCAGATCTAAAAAAATATTCTTCAAATGGACGTGAGAACCTTTTAACATCTAACGAGCATCCGGCAAAGGTATTTTTATAACACTCACTATGGATTTCGAAATTGGATTTCTCTGCCCCCTCTCAATGATAACCCTCTTACATTCCAGAACTAGATATTATAAGTAATTTTAGTTTCACAAGTTTAGTTTCAATGTTTCTGTTGTGCTTAAGCTCCTTGCTGGTGATCTTTCTTATAATTCTTTATTTTGTCCCATCGTTTATGCTTTGTTGTTGCTTTCGAAACTTTTCTACAATTTTCTATTGCAACTACATGAATCTAAGCTTTATTTTTTGAACTTATTTTTCTTTCAATTCATGCGACATATTGGTTCGTTTATGCCTGTTTTTTAATCTTTTTGGTTTCAAACTTTTCCTTCCACTATCAGAGGTGGCTCTTATCTCTGAACTTATCATTATTTTATTGACTCATCTCAAGCTATGAAGTAATCTTACGCCACAATGACATTGAAAGCATCCATAATGGACCAAGCAAGGAGGAACATGATTGAATAAGGTATATATGTAAGAAAGTAGGCAATAGTTATAGGAAATTTTCAGTGTGTCTAATCTTTCTTTTATCTTAGTTATAATTCTATATTGAGAAAAATTGGAACTGCTTTGACAGATAAGTCGATGTGCATTTGCTGCGGCTTCTATTGGAACTATGGCTAGGCTGACAGCTGTTCTTGAATTGAACGATGAACTGGTGTGTATCTGTCTTTCATTTTTTTTAAGTTGGTAATATGTACTGGGTGTGTTATGAATTCAGTGTTGGATGATATATGTATATTAAACGTTTTATTGAACATAGTTCATTGAGATCAGGGAATATCCCATTCAAAAAAAAACTGATTCTCTTCCTGCACTTCTCTGATTCAAGTAGCCAAACTCTCTTTCTGCTTTGTGTTCCACTTTTTCATTTGGGCGAATGAGTTTGTTGTTTACAGAAATTATTGGATAAATCTTATATCCTTTGCGTATGATCTCAGTGGTAAGTTCTATTCAAGCACAATTATTATATGTTTCTTTGTTTGATTCCAGTAGTAGTTTCTGTGTTGCTCTTACAATTTAGTACTCCTTTTTGTTTAATATGTTCTGTTGTGTTTTTGGGCTTTTTATGTCAATATTTTTTAGAGCTTTTTTAACCTCTGCTTTGAGTTGCCGTCTATTTCTTTATGCAGTTTTACTTAGATTGCTTCTCCAGTGACTGTCATGCATTGTTGGTCGTTGATGTCCTGATCTATAAGTTGTTGTCTCCAAACTAAAGGTAATCTTTTCGCCGAATATTTTCTCATAACTGCCAACTAATCTATAAGCTATTTTCTTCACAGTAAAGGTGATGTTTTTGTCATATACTATTTTATAACCACTATCATATTTTCACTGCATTGTACTTTATTATAAATTTTTTTTTGATTTGGCCTCAATTTATGTGTTTTGCTTCCAAGTCTTCAACCATACATTCATTTTTCTTATCTACTTTCTCTTACAGTTTGCTAAACATTTGAAGGATCAAACATTTTCTGCAATTGAATCCTCACTATGGCTACTGAACCTATACCAGTGCTACCCCCTCTTGCCTCTGCTGCTCTTGAGGTGAGCTCCTCTATTCTTCCTTCTTTATCAGTCACTACAACCTTATTCCCATTTCATTTCAGTTTCCACTTTCTTGGTCTTTTATCAACAATCAATTTTTGTTTGCTGGCGATTTCTCCCCCTATGTTTAGCCACTGGTAAGATTCTTTTTTATTGATTCATGTAATTTAACTTTCACTTTCAAAGTATTTGTTAACTTTTTTAATTTTTTCTTTTGTTTTCCTCAGCTGAAATCTATTCCATTTTGCATGTCATATCGTGATTTGAAGGTCAAATAGCAAGACTTGCTCTTTTGAATGATTGAGCCAATGATGCATTATTGGGTTGTTGAAAAGTAGTTACGAAGCATTTGAACTGTTATGGATTTGAAACATTTGAATTTTTATGGATTTGGAGTTTGTGTCATTCTACAATGTTTTCTAAAAATTATTATTCAATTCGAATAAATCGATAATTATGAGTAGGTCAATTACATATATAGGAAGTCCGAGTGACTTATGAAAATATTGCACCCGCAGCAACGCGCGGGCCTCCTTCTAGTTACATATATATTACATAAAAAGTGATCTCTCATATTTATTTAAAATGTATATTTTAATACAATCAAATCAATAAAATATATTTTTAAATACAATCTCAACTCACATCATTGACTTTTCATTTTTTCTTATTTTTTCATTAAAACTAATAGTCGATTCCACTACTATTATTCAAAAGTCAAGTTACATATTTAAATCACATATTTATCGATGTCATTCAAATAAATTTCATAATACAACTGCGTAAATAAAATATATTTTTAAATACAATCACATCAACAACTAATGATGTATTATCTTAAGCTTTGGCCTAGATAATTCATATCTTCAACATGCCAAGAGGCCCAAGACTATTGGGGTTTTCAAATTTTTATTTTTTAATTCAATCAAAGTACATACTAGAATCGTACACTTTACCGCATCCTATCTCTCCCTTTTATGATGGGTTGACCCGATAAGATGGATCATGACCCGGTGGCCGTCTGTCATACAGACAGTAACGCTGGACGTGGACGCTCTTGTTCGAAATTATCGAACTCCATATTTGGGTGCAACGCTGCACGCTCTTGTTCCGCTACTTGAGACCATCCGTCTGTGAATTGGGAGTTGAGCAGTACCTGGTAGAGGGATCGACTTGAAAAGGGTACAAAGCCACGCTTTTAGCTATGAAGCTTCAATATCTTTCGCCTTGTAAAACCGCCATTTCATCCATGAAAATGGGGTTTCATTCAGGCCAGGTTTTCAGCGGCTCTCAGGTTCATTGACATTCCGTTTTTTCTCCTCTTGTTGTATGTTTCCCGGCAGAAGGAGTTGAGAGAATTCTGGCATGGCTTGTTTATATGCCCATAGTCTTTGTTTTATTTTTCTTTTGTGCACGTCTTTATCTTTATGTAGTTGGCTTCTGAATTATGATAGCTTTGCAATTGTTGAAAACTCTTTTCTCTTCAGATTAACTTATGATTGTTTCGTTGAATTGAGTCCAATTCAGTCTAAAATTAGACTTGAACTTGGACAGCAGTTTGGGATACAACTTTAGCGGTGTTCCAATAATATGAATATTATTTTGGGTTTTGCTTCGTCCTCTCAGCTAGGCAACAAGGTCGCAACACTTCTGTTGATGTCTGTTTTTTTTTCTCAATAGAAAAAATTACTCATAAGGTCCCAAGGGAGACCATAAAAGTTTTAGAATTTTTTGACATTTGTTTTCATAACCCTTATATTAGTGCTTTTCTTGCCTTTGGGACCCAAATTTGTTTATATTTTGGTTATCTAAAGCAAGAAATTTTTTACCAGTATCTTGAACTATGTAAGAAAAATGTCCCTGCTTGATGATTGAAAGGGATAGAAAGATTGGAAGAGCATCTCTAGTTCTCTGCATTGGGCTTGTCAATTATTTTTGCTGAAAATATGAAAGATATGAAAATGAAATATGACTAAGCTTTAGTTTTTTTTTTAATAGAAAAATATTATTCACAGCACCAAGGGGGTGCAACCCAAGAAGCAAGGTTACAGAATAATTGATCTGAGACTATCTAAAATATTGGAACAAGTTCCAGTCAACCAAAGTTTAATTACAGAAAGCCAATCATCCAAAAAGACCCCAATAGAGCGCTCTTTGTCATCAAAAATCCTGGAATTACGCTCTTTCCAAATTAACCAACAAGTTGATTGAAGGATCACGAATGAAAGCTTTTTCTTGTACTTGTTAGTGGCAAGGAAGTTCCACGCTTCCACTTCCAAGGACAAGTTGCCGGAAGTAACCCATTCTACACCCATCAAGCTCCACACTGTACCCCAAATTTGCGCTGACCAGGAGCAATGTAACAGAAGATGAGAGACAGTTTCTTCGTCAGACTTACAAAGCACACATCTGTTAGGCAAGAGGAAGCCTCTCCTTTTAAGATTGTCTATGGTGAGAATTCTGCCCCATAGTGCCTCCCACAAAAAGAAAGAAACCTTCGTTGGGCATGGTGTACTCCACAGACTATCCCATTTTAGAGTTGAAGGCATCTCACCTCTATCAGCCAGTAGAAGGTAAGAATAGTATGATTTGACCGAAAAAATTGAGTCAGGGGAGAGGGACCAGATCATAGTATCAGCTACAAGTAATTGACTTGGTAAGTGCTCATAAAGAATTTCCAGTAAGTTCATGAAGTGGTCTAGCTCCCAGTCTTGGGCATCCCTGATAAAGCATAAGGACCAAGAAATGCCGTCAGTAAGATCACTGACTTTTGCTGCTTTGTTGATGGCCAACCCGTAAAGGGAAGGAAACTGATTCTCAAGGGCAACATTATTCAGCCACTTATCATGCCAGAATTGGATTCTAGTACCATTTCCAACTTTAAAAGACACAAGTTGGTGCCAGCAAGCCCAACCTTTCCGGATGTGAATCCAGGGACTGCAACCATGAGCTTCTGAGGATGGCTTTGTAGTCCATCCATTCCTCTCTAGACCATATTTAGAGACCACAACTCTTCTCCATAATTGATCTTTATCAGATGTGAATCTCCAGTGCCATTTCCCAAGAAGAGCTTTATTAAAAATGCTAAGAGAAATAATGCCTAAGCCACCTTTATCTTTAGGCATTTTCACAGACTCCCACTTCACAAGGTGAAACTTCTTGCCAGAGGCACTATCTCCCCATAAGAATTTCCGTTGATTGGACTCAAGCTTCGCCGCAATAGAAGAGGGAATAGGGAACAAGGACATAAAATAGACTGGGAGATTCGACAGAGCACTCTTGATCAAAGTGAGCCTTCCCGCCTTAGAGAGACATATTTTCTTCCAACCAGCAAGCTTTTTCTCAAATCTATCCACCACCACGTTCCATAAATTTGTGTGCTTGTAGCTAGCTCCAAGAGGAAGGTCAAGATATTGTATAGGGAGATTGCCAATACCACAACCAAGAATGTCCGCAAACATACGCAAGTCCAAAGGACCACCTATCGCCACAATCTGACTTTTCTCCAAGTTAACTTTGAGACCTGACACTGCCTCAAGACCAAGCAAAACAGCCCGCAAATTCAAAACTTGGTTCACATCAGCCCCACAGAAGACCAAAGTATCATCCGCGTATAGGAGATTGGAAATGGAGACTTGGCAATCCCCACTACCCACACGAGCGCATTCCAAAAAACCACCAGCCACGGCTCTGTCCAGAAAATTACTAAGAATATCCATACCAAGGATAAAGAGAAAAGGAGATAATGGATCTCCTTGCCTCACACCTTTGGAGGAAGTGAAAAAATCTGAGGCACACCCATTAACTAGGACAGCGAAGGAGGCAGTAGAAATGCAATGATTAACCCAAGAAATCCACTTTGGACCAAAGCCTTTTTTCTTCAGAATTTTGAATAAGAAACCCCAACTTAAATTGTCAAAAGCCTTCTCCATATCTAGTTTACAAAGAACCATCTTCTTCTTCTTCTTTGTATAATGGTCCACAATCTCATTGGCAACCAATGAAGCATCTAGAATTTGCCTCCCCTTCACATAAGCATGCTGCGCCTGGTGCACAATTTTGGTCATCACAAATTTTAATCTTCTAGCCAAAACCTTAGCAACCCATTTGTAAATACTGCTCAAGAGACTGATAGGCCTGAAGTCTTTGATATCTGAGGCTCCAGACTTTTTAGGCACCAAGCAAATAAAGGTAGAGTTCATTGAACTTACAAATCTACCAGTATGGTGAAATTCAGCAAACATACGCAACACATCATCGTTGATAATAACCCAGTAACGTTTAAAGAAAGCAATGGAAAAGCCATCCGGGCCTGGGGCTTTGCTACCATCAAGATCGTCAAGGGCATGTTTAATTTCCTCTTCAGAGAAGGGGATTTCTAGGTCGGTTGCTTCCTCCTCAGTAATAGAGTTCATTGGCAGGCTATCAAAAGAAGGCCTCCAAGGTTCAGATTCTGTGAAGAGATTTTTATAATACTCTGATATGCCTTTCTTTACTTCTGGAGCTTTAGTCAAGTAGGAACCATGAATAGAGATACTACTAATATAATTTCTGTCTCTATGAGAGCTAGCCATCGAATGAAAAAATTTCGTGTTACGATCCCCCTCTTTGAGCCACTGAACTCTGGATTTCTGCTTCCAATTCAGCTCATCCACCATTAAAAGGTTAGAAAGATTGGCCTTGGCATTGGCCCTCGCTGTCAAGTCTTCACAACTCAACTTGCCATGCACTACTAAATCACCCCTGTTACGATCCCCCTCTTTAGTCAATGACTAAGCTTTAGTGTTCAATTCTTTTGGTAAATAACATGAATGTCCCAACCGTGGCATGTATTTGTGCAATGCATTGCTATTTCTTCTCTGTATTAGCTCTAAATCACTTCCTTCATTCAGGTTGACTTCTCTAAGAGTTATTAGAAAGTCAGTTTGCGACATTTCGGTATTAAGTACATGGTCATGGCTTGTTCTTGATACTTCCAAAAATGTATGATGTATCTAGTTTCTTGATATTCGGGGGTGCTGGGACTAGGGCCAAAAAAAGTCTTGAACAGACTATCTAAAAATTTCTACTTGTAGGAGCTTTTGAGTAATGATTTTTTTTTTATGGTGACGGCAAGTTGTGTTCCTTAAATTTTAGGTCACTAAGACCTATCTGTCTTTCTGCGTACGACTTTCCCTTCACATTTTTTTGGTATTATTTGCCTTCTTGAGTTTTAGTTCATCTATTGAAATACTTTGAAATGCAGTCTACCTTTTTTGTTCTTTTAGTATGTTAATACTTGCAATCTTGCATTTAATACTTTCCTCTTCTTGCTAGGCTTTATGCAGAGCCAAAGTGTGCGACAAAGAGTTCATAGCAAAGTTACTTGATAGAAAATGGTCATTGATCACCCCTGATTCCAAAATCCACAGAATAATGCTCTCTGTGAAGGATGGACAACATAGAAATGGGCTAGTTGGTAACATTTCCTTTTCAAACAATACCAATCCACAACTTGGCGACAAAATGGAAGACAAAGAAGATCTATCATTCTATATTGTGAGGGATGATTTATTGCACCCACTATTAAATGGAAATAAAGCAAGAAAACTGGATGGCTTGCTTCCTCTTCTACAAGATCATTCAGTAACTGACGTGGTAAGATTTTATTTTGGACATAAGATTGTAATTTTCAACTACAAATGTTGTTTTTGAATCAAAATGGACTTTCTATGTGTTCTCTCCTCTCTGTTGCCTCCTGGAAGTTTTTAGTTTTTCTTCTTCCATCTAGTGAACACTATTGCATTATGATATATACGTGATCTGAAATGTTTCTGTGCATGATCAACTCACAGACTTATAAGTTATCATCATGACTGTTAGATGATAGCTTTTGGTTAAGACCACATGTCTACGAACAAAACTAAGAAAATATATTTCAACAAAACTTCTGTAATAAACAGGCATTTCCCGTATTCGTGTTGGTAACTTGATGTGAGATATTTACAACTCATTCTATGTTTTTTTTTAATTTCATATTTTCTTTGGAGTTCATTGTACTTGTAACATCTATAACCCATTAATATCCTCTGAGGTGTGGAGCCTTTAAAAGCCATATAACATTTAATTGGGACATTTTCTAGGTTACATGTGGAGGTTGTCAAAGTGCACATGCTGCAGCTGTTGGTAAATAAATTCTGTTAATTAGCATACAATATTAAGGTTCTCTGAAAATTGAGCTAGGGTGAGTGCTTGTCTTAATAAAACAATCCATCTGAGACCATGCACTGACCAATGACATTTTATCTTGCAGCTGTTTCTTGTGCAGAGAGAGGGTTGACATCGCATTTGCTTCTACGAGGAGAGCAGCCTGATATTCTGACTGGCTACAACTTAATTTCAACATTATATGGAAATGTCACATATGTTCCTAGATCTGTTTATGCCCACCGTGAAAAAATGCTGAAGAGCCATGCCAATTTGTTGGTCCGTGATTCTGGTCACGTTGTGTGGTGTGATAATATTATTGAGGCTTTGTACATGGCTCAAACATCCAATGCCACTGACTTTGCTCTGATGGATACTCATAGAAGTGATGAGGACTATCCAAGCAAGGTAGTCATTGTTAGTGAGGGTGCAGGGAATGCTGTAGCATTGCTAGGTAACTCGTTCTCATATTGGTACAAAGTGTTGTTTTCGTGTACTTCTGTCTATTAAGCTAGTATAAAGGTTGGATCTGTGTATGGGCTCTAGGGACACCATAACAAGGCAGTGCCACACAGTTTATACTAGTCTCATTACTTCCTATTCATTTGATGATCTGTACGCTCAGCTGCTAATGCTCTTATACAAAAATAGGTGTTGCTGAATGTTAATCAGTTTGAATGTTATTTGAATTTTATTGGTGTTTTGAGGAAGGAAATAGTTGTGTATTGTGCTAATAAGTATTGCCTTTTTATTTTGCTCTGTAATTAGCCTCAGGATCTCATATTTTAGGACGGATAACTTTTTCCTTCTTAGACCAAATGATACATGTGATAATATTACTACTGACTGATTAATAACTATAGATTATTTTCTAAATAAAGCAAATATCTGATGGCCTATTTACTTTTTTTGCATACATAAGAAACTATATGCATTGCATGGGTAAACTCCAGATACCTCCACCCCTAACATTAGGCAAGTCACAGTTGTTTTCAAAGAGACAATATGCAAGTCAGGTTGGGGTGGCGCAGGTAGCAATTTTACCTTGCATTTGTGCTCTTTTGAGAATACGTTGATAGTATTATTGGAATCTGAGGTGTGCATTCTGATTGGTAATTTTTGGTTCCTCATTTTAGCCTGGCTCAAATATCATTTCTCATGCAGGGGTCATTCGCCTTGTCAACTACTTATCCCAGAATCATTTACTTGGAAAAGAGAGACCTGTTAAGCTTGTCATTGATGCTGGTACTGGGACTACAGCTGTTGGTTTAGGACTGGGAGCCCTACTTTTAGGGTGTGTTGCACTTTGCTTTATTGAGTAGTCCTATTTTGCATTTGTAATAGTTTTTGAACGATTGCGTTACTTTTGTGATGAATTTAGTATTTTGGAGGCTGGACCATGTGTTGCCACATCATTAAAGGTTTTTGTTGCTTTCTCTTAGGCTTCCGTGGGAGGTAACAGCAGTAGTTCTAGCAGATACTATTGATGGGTACAGACAGCAAGAGAAACGTTTGATTTCTGATTTCAAAAAGCGATTCTGTTATCACTTTGCTAATGTTAGTTTGAATGAAGTAGATGGTGGAATTGTGGATTGGGTAGAGCGCCAGCGACCAAGAAAGTATGTGACTTCAACTCCTTTGAACATCTGCATTTCTTTTTAGACCTTGACTTGCATACCTAAATTGATTGAGGGTTGTTTCATCATGAAATAAAATTAAATGAGATGATAGAAAATAATATGCCTAGTTCTGAACTTAAACATCATATCCAGGAACATGAAAGTTTCAGAGAATTTCCATCTAAGCCGGTGTTGAAAGTCTAAAACTATTTAGTGTGATCATTTTCAATCTTTAAGGAAAAGAAATGAAGGCAAAAAAGGAAGAAAAAAACATTCTTTCATGGTATTTGTTATCATTTGACATCATTGCTTAAATGTGGAAACCAAGCCTGAATGTATTCCATTCCACGTAAGACATTAAACCTTGGTGATTGATAAGGACCAGCTCTATCAGTGATGTTGCAATTATTTCACTTCTAGGATGCTTTATATTTTCTTCTGCTGTTATGTAATTGGATATCATGAGCAATATTGTCCCAATGAATCATTACGCATGCTAATTGGTTTTAACATACCAGATTTGGCAATGTATTGGAAGGGGAAGTCGAGATATGCCAACGAATTGCACAACAGACTGGAATCCTGGTGGATCCTGTATATACTTTAGCTGGTTGGGAAATGGCAAGTATGCTCAGTGAGAAGGCAGTGAGAGGAGATGCAAAAGTGGTAATGCTTCACACTGGAGGCACTCTTGGCATGTTTGGACTAGCACAGAGATACAAATCAGACTTCAGGAGTCTCAAAGATTGAGAAATATGTGATAGAACTGCAATTTTAGCTTGAACAATGAATCTGCTGATTGATTAATGACCTGATACTCAAAATGTGCTTATGGATGTGTGCTACATTGACATGTATATGATATTCTTGACGCATTTCAATATTTCATGGAAAATTATCATCTGTTTTCTATCCGTTTCTCGCCTTGCGAGAGATGGAGAATTTTGTTGTGAGACTGAAAAGTTAAAAATTTAGAACAGCAACACATGGTTTTATTTCAATCCAAACCAGCAATAAAACATCAGACCCACATCTCTCGCATAGCTATGCATCTTTTTCTCTTCTTTTTTTCTTTTTCTTTTTTGCTCCACATAGCTATGCATCTTAAAAGGACAAACAACATAGAAACCTTAAGCAGCACAAACTTAAAACAGAGTGATAACATGATCATCTACTGAACTAGAGTTCATCCTTTCTTCCATCTTTATTGATGGTGTCTCTTTTTTTGTTGTCTTGATGGAGCTTGACTGGGTAAGAGGCTTCCAAAGTGATGCCACAAAGACCCTCTTCAGCATCGATACCGCGTTCCATTCTAATGTAACCTTGCTCTCCCCAATCTGTTCCCCATGAGTTCCTCACTATCCAGTACTTGGTTTCATCAGAAGCTGTTCCATAACCCACCAATGCCACCCCATGATTCAGTTCTGTCCCACAATGTCCATTGAACACACCCTGCAATCATTTTTAACCATTAAATCATCTCTCATTCTGTTGAAATTTGTTTATTACATGCTTGTACATCCATCAAACACCTAGATGAGACATACATGATAGAAAGCACGTCTTAGGTGATAATTAGACTTGTTAATTTTATGATAAGTTTATTTATTTGAAAGAATTTGCCATAGAAGAAGCAATCAAGGATTTCTTTACCTCTGCGTAGAACTGGAAGTCCTTGCCACCGGCATCAATTGCAATGGAAACCGGCTGGTTTGCAACGGCTTTCATTAAGGCTGTTTCATCATTATCAGGTACCATCTCATACCCATCAATGATTACCACAGGAGCATTCAACTGCAAAAGAATTAATAAGGTATACATAATTTTCTAGAGCCATTGATTGCATACGTGACTTTCTACCTTATTCGAGTCACAGGTTCCATCTCTGGCTGTATATGGGTAGTTCTTCTCTGTTGTTAACCCATTTGCTTGCTCGAGAAACTTGAATGCATCTTCCATTAATCCTCCATTGCAACCATTGTTTTCTTTGTTGCAATCAACCAGCTCTTGCTCAGATAAAGAGACTAGCTCTCCTGTTTTGATCTTGTTGATGCCTTCCACAGCAGCTACGGTTGAAAAAGCCCAACAACTACCTACACATATCATCAACAAAGTTGAGTAAGTTTAGAGCCATACATGTTAACGTATCTAGAGTAATAAAGACTTCGAATACATGAATCATACCACATCTGCCTTGATTCTTAATTGCAGCCACTGCTCCATTCTTCCTCCAATCTACAGATGCTGGAAGATCCTCAGTCTTTCCATGGACAAACCCGGATCCTATTTTTGGACCGTGAAGCATGCGGTGGTGGCTAACTTTTGATCCTCCATAGTGTGTCATGAACTCATGGTTTGTCATGTCTGCAAAGTTGTTCAGTCTGAGCTTGTAAGGCTTATCCATCTGGTTCACTTTGTGAATATACTTCAAGTTCTCCTTGAACACATTGAAACGCTTTTGCTTCTCACTTAGGCTGCGAGAAACAGTGTGGTGGCTCCTCCATCTCTCATACAAGTTCCAGAGATTCTCTTCAGAAGCCAAATCCTTCTCATGGTAATCAAAACTCTCTGCGAGACTGAATACTAGAACCAAAGAAAATAACACCAGAATTACTTTTCGTACACCCATGATGGTAATCTCTAGACAATTTGATGATGGTCTTAGCTCTGCAAACATGTCCATATATACTGGTAAGGTAAGGTGTCAGGTTATCGTCTTTTAGATATCTAACCTGAAATTAAGAAGAAAAGGTACACTTTTTTTTTTCCTCTTTTTCTAAAGCAAAAGAATTTATCAAAGAATTTAGAGGTGGGTTTTGGCTTTTGGAATAGATAATATAGTAATCTTTGTCTGATGTTTTTGCTTTTCATCTAAATTTGGAGGAGGGTTTTTCTCATTTTTTCTGTCCATCTGAGAGATTTTGCAATCAATCATGCGAAACACGCTGTCTCCCTTACAATTTGGTTGTAGAAGGAGACAGAATGGCTTTGTTGCTACAGGGCGATGGAGCACGATTTGTTGCAAGTAATGTTCAAAAGTGTCATGTCCTTTACTTCAAAAGTAGGTTAAGTGAGATAAGTGTTACAACTGTTTCTTCTTTTCCCTAATTTTTCTCTTGCCCTTTTGTACCCCAATTTTCAGTACTAAATACTCAGCAATGATGAAGATGTTTTTTTGACGTAGAAGGATTTTGATAACATCCTGTGCTTAGCTCAGCTGCACACCGGAAAGTGTATTCACCCCATGCTTAACTCAGCTGTCAGCCTGTCACACAGAAAAGTATATTCTGACTGGGCAGGTTCGAATTCTGCAGACAATATATTTGTGTTAGTGTTGCATGAGTGTGATTTTTACGTGCCATTACCAAAAAAAAAAAAATTAACAGAGAAAATTTTCGATGATTTTGGGTAATGCAAGACCATCTGTTATTTTTTGTTCCTTTAGGACATGCTACAGTATAATTGAACAACATATCCATGGTTTCGGAAAAGGTCAGTAAAGATCTAGTTTGGGATTCTCTTCTTAGGATAACCTGTTGTAACATTTTTCCATCTTGCTTGAAAAGCCATGACTAAAAAGTTCCATCACTAGATTTCAGTGAACATTCATGGCAATTCGTGAAACAAATCTACTTGGTTCGATAATTTGATTAAACCCTGTGCTTGTATGACGCTACCTAGCTCCAGCAAGCTAACCTCAAGCTATATGAACCAATTGGAAGTTTCTAAGAGTCTATAGATATGTCTTATAGAGTATAAGCTCTCGTAAAGCGTAAAAGCTGAGTGTCTGAGAATATGGATGACAGAGTATAAACTAGCTTATACTCTGAAACAAACAGACGCTATCCATTCCTCTGTACACAAGCAACATAAGACCATTTGAATTGTGTAAATGCCCTCGGTTTCCAATTTTCTTCGGCAGTTTCATCTCATTTAAGTGTAAACACCCTAAGCATGAACACAAAAATATAATGTGAAGCAACAAGGTATCACACGGCCAGAAGGGCAGATATAAACAAAGTCTGTCATCCCAAGTCAGTACTCTACTAGCATCTGCAATAACATTCGATCCATAGAATTTAGATTTCACTGAAAGGAAAGGATAAATGACAAAAAGTCCACCATATTCAAAAGAGGCGCTTCAAAGGAAGAGAGCTAATTGAATCATCAGAAGTTGAAAGAAAAACAAATCCAGCTGTGTATCATGCCATCTCTGATATCCAAATAATCAAAAACTGTTGTTCCTCCACATCATCCCACTCCCACTCATGAAAGAACCCTGAGCAGTGTTGGTGGGAACTCCAAAGTAGCAACCACATGAGCATATTTGGATTTTGGAGGTACATAATATGAACACCTCACTTGAAAATCTTTCAATGAGAAAGCAGACCACAATTTGGATGGGAAACCTTATGGATGTAGGTGAAGTTGTAAAACCACTTTCTATATATGGCATACGTGGAAGAAGATACATGAAAGCTTTTAAAGATGACTGCTAATATGGTAAATTTCATACTCTGTACCTTAAGATGAATGCTGCAACCAAGAATGTAGGGGATAAAGGCTTTGATGATGATGATGCACCTTCAGACATATACATTGCAGACTTACTCTATAGTATAACAATGTACGTTCTCAACCTTTGAACTTACATTAGCAGGACATTTAGACCAACCTAGAAAAAGGTAGCCAACAAAAAAAACACTTCCAGAAACAAATTGCGGTGCCAGCGAAAGAGTGAGGCTAAATATCAGTTAATTATTCCCAAAAAAAAATTAGACAACAGTGCAAGGATGGCTCCTTGAATTACACAAAGATTTTGATTCTTGAAAGCAAAATTAGCCCTTTAATAAAGCAGTTTTAGTAGACACATCTGCTGCAGCATGTATTAAAACTGCAACACCAGAGAAGACCACAAAGAAAGACAGATAATTGTAGCCCTACCCCGCCAACAATATGCATTGCAGCATTCCTAAGAAATTGACAAATCCTCGAAATAGTTGGGCATATAACAAATGCAGCTAGGGATTCATAAACAATGTTTTGCTTGAGAAACAAAGGTTTAGAGGCTAGCTCTACAAAGAAATGATGCTCCTCAGTTAGCTAAAAGCACATACATCCAGAGATACTTCTGAGTTAAATAGTTCCCTGTCTACATAGGAGCTGAACAAACACAAAGAACGCTCCAAAGTCCCTTTCCATCCAACAGAAATAAATGCAAATTTATCAAAAAGATCAAGATAACAAGTTCCCAATCATGGTCATCATGCTTAAAGGCTTCTTTGTTAAGCCTTACATGTAATAGAATTCAAAGTAAAAGCGCCATCATGAATCAAAAGTACAGAGAAAAACCCCCAGCAATGTTGATTTGCAGAACCCTTTAATTCCATTTCAGGCAAGAGAATCCTTTGGTTTGGCGAGCAGCTCATCTCTAACTCTTCTAATTTCAGCTTCCTTCTCCAACCTCTCCTTCTGTAACAACAATTGTATTGTTTACAACCATCACCATTTTCAAATCACAAATAATTTTTTCTTCACAAATAATAATTGCTAAAACCAACACACAAATTAGTTAGGGTTTTCCGCATCATAAAGGAAATATATATAATTAAAAAAATAAAGACATTACCAGGCGAGATCAATCAATTGAATGCATATGTACATACGCAAACAAATATATAGAGAAAGTAAAAGTCCAAAACACATGCGTGTGAGAGAAAAAAAGGACCTTCTCGTCTTGATGGAGGGCGATATAGACGTGAATTTTATCCATTGATTGCCAGAAGACGAAGGCTCCGAAGGACATCGCGAAGTAGGTTGCCACTCTCACCATCTTTTATTGCCGCTTCGTTCACGAGAGCTCCAGCAGCAATAGCGATCTGCCGGATAGATAGTCTCGGAGGAGCAGAAATACAGTTCAAGATATGTCGTATGAAGAGAAATTATATTGTGCGATCCACACACTCCTCCTGCTCTGCACCCGTCCTTTGTGTCCTATCACACTGCTTGGGCCTCATATTTTCTTGTTTAAAATTTTAGTTTTCAGTCCCAAACTTGGCCAGCAATTCAGATATAGGGCCTCTTTCTAGGCTTGGGCCCTGATCACGGGCTTAATGAAACTACCCAAATCTGCAGTTTTACTTTTACACTTTCACTATCGAAGTCTGCACTTTTTGTTTGGGTTGATCGGGCCGGCTTCTGGGTTCAATAATAGAGGTGATTATACTATGTTTGGTGAATTTGTGTCCAAAGCAATACCGTTTTATAATACCGTCATGGGAAGGGGCATGTTCACTCAATCTCCTTCAACTGTGATTAACCGTTTGCTTTGCGAAGATTTGATCGGGGGCTTCTTGGTCTCGATTTATTCTAAATTGATAAGTCTCTTCTAGTTTTTTCAGTGGATTTTCTCCCCCTCCTTAGTATCAATATATATATATATATATATATATATATATATATTAGCGGTATTGGTAGCTTATCTGACATCGATTCATCAATTTTTTTTACAACTTATATGAATATTAAATTATTCTTTTAGTAACATCTAAAATTTATTGAGTAATAACTTTTCTTTATTTTCGTGATCATCAGATTTGTTATTTATTATTTTCTTTTATTAACAATTAAATTTAATTTAATAACAAATTCTCTTTAAATTTAAAATTATTAGATTATTTTTTGAAGTTTGTATAGTATTATACTTATTTTATAATGAAATAAACATAAAAACAAGAAAAAAAGATACAAACAAAAATAAGTTTTTGACAACTTATAAGCTAATGTCACTTATAAGTTTCACTTAACTTATTTACAGTTTATAAATTAGTGTTCGAAAATACAAAAATAAATTCTATCAAACAGACTCTGAATTACAAATTAAAGTGACTTTACTATTCACTATTCCCTACGCTTCAAAATAAGTCTCGTTTAAGGTTTTGCACAAGAATTAAGTAAACTATTAAATAGTCCTAATATTAATAAAAATTAAATGCATTGGACTGAAATACCTTTATTAAAAAGATGAAAAATTAATTAATGTGTACAATTATTAAGCTTTTAATGAAAAACGAGAATAATGAAAAATTTAGGAGAAAAAATATTAATTATACTTTGAATTTATAAAATGATTTAAAATAAAAATAAAATTTTAAAACGACAGTTATTTAACGGAATCAGT
Source organism: Euonymus europaeus (assembly GCA_963580455.1). NCBI lineage: Eukaryota > Viridiplantae > Streptophyta > Magnoliopsida > Celastrales > Celastraceae > Euonymus > Euonymus europaeus. The sequence continues at coordinate 6,114,284 of OY756964.1, forward strand.
ACAATGATAAAAGAGCAAGTATAGAAAAATTAAAAGCTACGTCCAATTGGCATATACAAGAGGTTGGATCAGAAAATGACACTTGCGATTTCTTTAAAAAAATTACGTATGTTTTGCGATAATTGCAATAACACAGCATATATAATCTATAATTATTTAAAAAAAAAAGAGATTGATTAGGACGATTTAAATGATTAAAACAAATTATTGTTCATTCTAAGCTGGATTATAATGACAGCAAGGCGGCAACAACATCACAATTCACAAGTGAATTCAAGCTGACAGCATCCTAAACTCTTTCCAATCATAAAACGACAAACTCAAAAGATGCTTCGGAATGAGACCAGAATCTTACAATTGCCTCGAAGGAAACTACCAAATGCATAAAACAAATGAGATCGCAAGCCAAGTCTCATTCCCAAAATCTTTCTCCTTGACCAACATTAATCCTTCCTGGCTACTGACTACTGGCTAGGCCGATCAATACATGGACGGATGGACCAGACGAGCCGGCTGATGATAGCAGGGGCATTAGATACTTGTCGTAGACAACAAAATATATTTTATGGCTACCTAATATAATCAAATTATACAACCTCTTTTAAAAGCAGGTTCACAGGCTTGTACTTTGCATCAAGCAAGTGCGATCGAATGGTGAACAAAGGTGGTCTCTTCCGGTGCGCAGATGGGATAGACAAACTGCTAATGGTTTTGGGATTTCTGGGAAGCATTGGAGATGGGTTAATGTCCCCACTTACCATGCTTGTTCTCAGTGGAGCAATCAACACTTACGGGGCTGACAGTGGCTTCCTATCTAATGAAATAGTGGACAAGGTAGCTTGTGGTGCTAGTTGAATACACACACACACACACACACATAAAGAGTTTAGGACATGTAGCTAAAAGGCTTCTGATCGATTTATGAATCAGTTTTCCCTGAGGTTGCTCTATGTTGCCATTGCTGTCGGAGTTTCTGCATTTGTAGGTATGTATATATATACTATCCGTTCATCGATGTATTCTCTCTTTTCTACTTCTTCCATCGCTAAATCAGAAAAGCTAAAGTGCGAAAGGAAAAGTCAAGTTTCAAGAGTATGAAATGAGTAGAAGCTGCATAATATGTATGGAGTAATTAAAATTTCAGTATTTCAGTGTATGGTCATTTGCTTTATATTCTGATGTCAAAGATGCTATTGACCTCGTTGTTCACATCAACTTCACCTTTTAAACTTACGATCATTTAACAAGTAATGCCCGGTTGACCCCTAGAATCGCTGTAGAACTGCAACAGCTCCCAGGAAAAGGGTGTATCCAATTCTCTAGCGGTCACAGGAATTCTGAATCATGAAAATAATCAAACAATAACTGACCTAAAATAAATTTTTGAAAAAAAGATTTGAAAGAATTGACCAAATCTGCATATAGTATAACTTAACATATGCATATTAAGTTTGCAAAAGTTGAATTAAGATCTTGGATCCTCTTGCAGAAGGAGTATGTTGGACAAGAACTGCAGAGAGACAGACATCTCGTATGAGGATGGAATACCTAAAATCAGTACTTAGCCAAGAAGTTGGTTTCATCAGTGGCCAAGATGCTTCTACCTCTACCTTCCAAGTAGTTTCTTCCATTTCCTCGGATGCCCAAATAATCCAAGACACAATAGCTGAGAAGGTTTTCTTTAAGCGTCATCAGCACTAGCTTCTATCTATCTGCTTCTCATAGTTCATTTTAAGATTGTGTGTTTTCCTTGTGCTGCAGATACCCAATTGCCTGTCTAACCTATCCGCGTTTGCTGCTAGCATAGTAGTTTCCTTCTTACTTTCTTGGAGAATAGCATTGGCCGCATTACCATTCTTGATGCTGTTCCTTGTTCCAGGAGTTGTGATCGGTAAGATAATGATGAACCAAGGGGCGAAGATTCGGGATGCTTATGGAGTAGCAGGTGGCATTGCTGAGCAAGCAATATCATCAATCCGTACAGTTTACTCGTATGCAGGGGAACATCAAACACTAAAGAGATTCAGCGAAGCACTCCAGAAAAATATGGAGCTTGCTATAAAGCAAGGTTTCACAAAGGGACTGCTAATGGGAAGTATGGGAATGGTGTATGCAGCATGGGCATTTCAAGCTTGGGTTGGCAGCATCCTCGTTACAGAGAGGGGAGAAAAAGGTGGCCATGTTTTTGTGGCTGGAGTTTGTGTTATCATGGGAGGATTGTATGTAACTCCTCTCTCTTCTGCTTTTCTTTCTTCTCATTTTTCCTTTTCTAAACACACTTTTTACCTGGAAAAGTTCCACAATCCAGTCAGTCAAAAAATTCGAGATTCTATATATTTGGAAAAACAGTTTTTGTTGAATGCAGACAACATTCTTCTCTGAGTAGCAATATTTAAATAAGCTTAACCTATCTGCCTGGCCTCTACAGCTCTAGCACCACTAATGTCTTCATGGTGGTATTTTTCAGCTCTATTATGAGTGCACTGCCAAATCTTTCTTTCATCTCAGAGGCAACATGTGCCGCAACCAAGATGTTTGAGATGATCGACCGAATTCCAGTTATAGATGCTGCAGATGATGCAGGAAAAATCTTAGCTGACGTCAAAGGAGAAATCAAATTTAGAGAGATTTATTTTAGCTACCCATCAAGGCCTGATAACCCAGTTCTTCAAGGATTAAGTCTTCAAATTGAAGCTGGTAAGACGGTTGGTCTTGTAGGAGGAAGTGGCTCTGGAAAATCCACCATCATTTCCTTACTTCAAAGATTTTATGACCCTGTTAGAGGAGATATTTTTCTTGATGGAAGGAAAATTAAAAGACTTCAGCTGAAATGGCTAAGATCACAGATGGGACTGGTTAATCAAGAACCGATTCTTTTTGCAACATCAATAAAAGAAAATATTCTGTTTGGCAACGAAGAGGCACCTATGGAACTTGTCATGAATGCAGCAAAGGCTGCAAACGCCCATGACTTCATCGTTAATTTACCTGATGGATACAATACACAAGTAAGCCATAATTTTTCGATCTTTAGATTGAAATCAATTTATGATCATTACAAGAACTGACACAGGGACGATTCATTTGTACATCAGGTTGGTCAATTCGGACTTCAGTTATCAGGAGGACAGAAACAAAGGATCGCCATAGCAAGGGCTTTAATTCGAGATCCGAAGATCCTTCTCCTTGATGAAGCTACAAGTGCTTTGGATTCACAATCCGAAAAAACAGTCCAGCAAGCGTTGGATAAGGCTTCGCAAGGACGGACTACTATAATCATTGCCCACCGCCTCTCCACAATCCGTGAGGCCAATTCAATAGCGGTTCTAGAATCAGGCAGAGTGATAGAATCAGGCTCTCATGATGAGCTGATCGAACCGAAAAATGGACAAAGGAGAGCCTACTATGAAATGGTGCAGATGCAGCAATTAGCAATGCAAAATGAAGCCTCTCGTATTTCCAATTATCCAACACAAGGTACAAACCTCCATACATTGACTGCTGGACAGACTCCACTGACACCAATCAGTGCCAGATCAAGCATACATCTAAGCAGCCCAGCTACCCCATTCAGCCCTGCACTGTCCATCAGCATGACACCCACTTTCGGAAGGAATCCAGATGATCACAAAAATGATAAAAATTCAAAGAACTCTTCTCCTTACCCTTCTCCACAGTGGCGTTTAGTACGAATGAATGCACCGGAATGGAAGAGAGCACTGATTGGGTGCTTAGGGGCTACAGGATCTGGAGCAATTCAGCCAATTCATGCCTACTGCTTAGGATCAATTGTCTCAGTTTACTTCCTTACAGACAACTCAAGGATCAAATCAGAAACAAAAGTCTATTCCTTCATTTACTTGAGTCTAGCAGTTCTTAGTTTCATTGCCAACCTCCTCCAACATTACAATTTTGCAATCATGGGAGAGCGTTTAACCAAAAGGGTTCGAGAGAAATTACTTGAAAAGGTGCTCACCTTTGAGATTGCATGGTTTGATCAAGATCAAAACACAAGTGCAGCCATCTGTGCCCAGCTAGTGACTGAAGCCAACTCGGTCAGATCTCTAATTGCCGATCGCATGTCGTTACTGATTCAAGTTTCCTTAAGTGCTTCCTTGGCATTTGTGTTTGCAATGGTGGTTGCATGGAGGGTAGCTATTGTCATGATTGCCATGCAGCCTTTAATAATCGCATGTTTTTATTCTAGGAGTGTTCTGTTGAAGAGTATGTCAGCAAAAGCTCAAAAAGCACAAGGTAAAGGAAGCCAACTAGCAAGTGAAGCTATTCTCAATCACCGGACTATCACAGCCTTTTCATCTCAGAAAAGGATGCTATATCTCTACAGAGAGACATTAAGAGGCCCCAAAAAGGAAAGCATCAAACAGTCGTGGTTTTCAGGAATTGGACTCTTCAGCTCCCAATTCCTGACAACAGGTGCAATAGCTTTGACTTACTGGTATGGAGGGAGGCTAATCAATCAAGGACTAGTTGCTCCAAAGCAACTTTTCCAAGCATTTTTCATCTTGATGAGCACAGGTAAAAACATAGCAGATGCCGGAAGCATGACTTCTGACATCGCCAAAGGCGGCAAGGCCATAAGATCAGTTTTTACGATTTTGGACCGGAAAACTGAGATTGAGCCTGAAGGGATTGACATTCGACGTGTTACTAAGGGCAATATAGAACTCAAAAATGTTTTCTTCTCTTACCCTTCGAGACCTGAGCAAATGATCTTCAAAGGCCTTAATATCAAAATTGAAGCAGGAAAAACAGCGGCCCTTGTGGGACAAAGTGGTTCAGGCAAATCCACAGTTATTGGGTTGATAGAAAGATTTTACGACCCACAAAGTGGATCAGTATTCATAGATGAACGAGACATCAAATGCTACAATTTGAGAAAGATGAGGTCGCATATTGCATTGGTAAGTCAAGAACCTACTCTTTTCGCTGGAACTATTCGTGAAAACATTGCCTACGGTAAGGAGAATGCTACAGAAGCTGAATTAAGGAAGGCTGCGATTCTAGCAAATGCTCAAGAATTTATAAGGTATTATTACTTTATCACTCAAGAAACTTCTCAGACTTTAGTTTATATCTACCTAAATTTCTTTTGTTTTGTTCAATCCAGTTTTATGAAAGATGGATACGACACATATTGTGGAGAAAGGGGAGTCCAGCTTTCAGGAGGCCAGAAACAAAGAATAGCAATTGCTCGAGCAATACTGAGGAATCCAGCAATCCTTCTTTTGGATGAGGCAACCAGTGCCCTAGATAGTGTGTCAGAGAATTTAGTTCAAGAAGCACTTGAGAAATTGATGGTTGGCAGAACATGCGTAGTTGTAGCACACAGGCTGTCTACAATACAAAAGGCAGACTCCATAGCCGTGATAGAGAACGGAAAGGTGGTGGAGCAAGGATCACATAACAATCTGCTAGCCATTGGACGTAGTGGAGCATACTACTCTCTAATTAAGCTACAATACGGTCAGTCGCCTTACTTGTGAGGAGGCCTGCAAATGTGAGAAGGGGTATTAGCAGCACAAATACTTTTAAAAAGGAGGCAGTAACAACAAACCAAACCAATGCAAGTGGAAAGACAACAAAGAACCCGAAAGGCAAGAGGGAAACTCCAGCTTGCACTGCAGGAGCCACTGAGTTGCAAATTAATGAACGAATTGAATAACTGAAAAGAGATAGGAATTCCATTTCTCGAACCAGACTTGACTACTCTTGCATTGATAAACTTTTACCAACTCTGAAAGCTTATTTATAATTTCTTTACAGGCTGAGACCTTGCTGAATCAATAATCCAAAAAATGCCAATTTCCATTTAAATATTAAAAGAAATCAGGCTCATAATGAGCAAAAACCAACCATCTATTAACGGTAGCTACTCGAAGTTTTTTTTTCCTCCATATCCCATGTACTACTTCTATAGTAAAATTCAATCAATAATATCCTTCAAGTAGGTCAAATTATAGGACTTCTACATGTTGGACCAAAGGTCCTACATTTTTTATTTTGATGATTTTATCATATTATGCTATTTGATTACATGTTGTATTTGATGAATTTGATTGACAATTAATTGAATTTGAAAGTTGCACAAAATTGGTTTTCACTAGAGTACTTTTAGCTAATATATCAAATGAACTCTGATTATATTGAAATTTTGTAGAGATATCATTGACATCATTATGAACATTTTTCATCAAGAAATTATTGGGAAATTTTGACGTTTTCTTACTGAAATTATAAGTCCAAATTTATGTCCGAAAATTGTTTTTATTTTCTTAATTGAATCATCATGTGGCTTGGATTGTGATTAAATGATGTTTGTTCGAATGGACACTTTACATGTATATCTATATATGTGATATCGTTTTCATCCAAACATATTGATTATTTGGACTAAACTAACCTATGGTTCAAGCATGAAGCTCAAATGAGCTTAAAAGCATACTTTGAAGTTTTCAGGTCACATCTGAAATTTTAGTAATTTTGTAAGTCATCCGGCGGTCTAAGAATGGTCTTGAAAGACCTAGGGCTTGCTAAGAAATACCTAAGCACCATTGCAAAATCCACTAGAGATTTTTGAAGCATTTTTTGAAAGAATCAAGTTGGCGAGTTAAGTGGCCAAGCATGTTGAGATACACAAATTATGCAACATACATTCAAGTGTTCAATTATTGATGAGGTTTCCGTTTGGAGTCAAGAAGAAGAAGGAAATTGCTGGAATTTTAAAAAGTGATATTCTTCTTAGATGGTGAATCAAATCAAGGCTATTGAAGGGAATGAAGAGCTGATTATATGGAGCTAACTTTAAAGTCATCATGGCCAAATTTTAAAAGCAACGGTTTCAAGGGAATTCTTTCAAATCATTTTTCAAATTCAAATGAAGGGCTTGGTTTCCATTTTGAGAAGATTGTTTCAAGGAATTTTTCCAAAACTTGAAGCTGAATTATAGGGCCTAATTGCAAGAGATGAATCAAAGTATCAAAGCTGATTTCAAGACTTCAAGAAAGCTTTATATGTTTATATGCACAGAGATACGAAAGCCAAATTTATGAAGAGATTATATTGCAAAGCCAAAAGGTGATGTTGTTTCCATTTTAGAGAAAGTTGATTGAAGAAATCAAATTAGCAAGACTAGAACTTAATTACTCAAATCATGTGAAAAGAAGATTTGCCGAAGTGTTGCTACCTAAATAGTGGAGCTGTAATCAAGTGATGATCTCGTGTGGGATATTTCATGCAAATCAAAGCAACAAACATGGTACTCAAGGAGCTGATTACCTAATCTATCAAGATAGAATCAAGGAATGAAAATACTCCAACTGTCAATTACGTGTGTGCTATAAATGGAGCTGACCTGTGCAAGAGAAGTATAAGCGCAATATTACAAAGAGTCCATTATCTATTATTTTCTCAATACTTTCTGAGCTATTCTCAAATTCCTTTTTCACTTTGAAGCATACACCTGTGAGCTATACACTAACCTAGAGAGTTCCATCTCTTATACTTGTCCATACAAATCAATTGAGTGGAACCTTTGAGCCTCTATTGTAAATCCTAATTGGGTGACCTTGTTTGTGAGAAGTTGGTGGTTAGCTTTTAAAACTACATGTGATAAATTGAGGGTGATCTTGTGAAAACTCCCGGTTGAAAAAGTTGGAGGTGAACTTGCTCAAAACCTTCGTTCTTAGTGGATTTGATAAGCCTAAGCAAGGGTGCTTAGGGAGTGGATGTAGGAGGGTGCTCCGAACCACTATATATCGTTTGTGTGTTTTACTTTTCCACACCTTGCATGATTTATTTATTTGCTTTCATGTTTACATTATAAATTTGTTATCTTCTGTATTGATTGCTTATTTGGTATCTTGGTTAAAAAGGATTCTCGGTTAAAATTTGGGGACACAATTCAACTCCCTTCTTGTATAGCCTAGGTCCACCACTACATGCTCTCCACACGCTTTTTTGACTTACAGTCTGGATTATACAAGCCAAGCTCTTCTTCTGGTTATCCTATACTTTTCAGTTGATCGATCAACATAATGTCACAAACATGATTATATGGAAGAAGCTGATTTTTTTTCAATTAACAATCACATGCTATGTATTCAAGAAATCATAAGGCTAGTCTTTATTATTCCAGAACTCATTACCAATTGTTCCTCCAAAAATCCTACTGACAAAACAGTTGAACTCGCTTTTCATCTTTTCTCAAGTCATTCGTTCGTTGTATACATAGAATATATAAGGACACTCAAATTAGAAACAAAGGATCAATCAACACAGTACAAATTGTATAAACAAGTTGAATATGTTATATTTTGTAACGTGAGCTTGTGATTGCAGGTTACATAAGGCAAGAACAAGATGAGCAAGAAAGAAGAAGAGCAAGAGGAAGAGAAGAGTTTGAAAATAATTGCAGAAGTATTATTTTCGGTAGTTTGCCCAACGGGCATGTACATCAATATATTACAAACAATGTAACGGTCACCTGACTAATAAAGAAATATAAAAGATTTGAAAAGAGAAACAAAATATTTGAAGCACACACGTGGATGATAGGCAAGTCTTGTCTCTTGACAAGTTTTGATTTTTCTTTCTTGCATTTTACTACATTATGGCATCAAGTAGTCATGCACCTGATTCTATTGAAAATCTATGTGTTGGTTTGGCTATTGACGATGAGGATGAAGGTGGTTTGGTTTTAGAAAGCGAAGATCTGGTGGAGGATTCCTTGGGCGATTATCGATGGTGCTTGGTGGGTCGATTCCTTACGGATCGCCCCATTAACTTTATGGCTATGAAGAATACTTTGGCTTCCCTCTAGCGGCCCGTCAAGGGCATATGCATTAAGGATATGGGTTCTAATCTTTTTATTTTCCAGTTTTTTTCATGAAATGGATATACAAAAGGTGGTGCAGGATGGGCCATGGATGTTTGATCAACATTTGTTTCTGCTCAAAAAATTGGAACAGGGTGAACAAACTTTGCATATTCCTCTTATTCAGACTGAGATGTGGGTTCAAGTCTTTGATTTAGCGATGGGATTCATGACTGAGCGTATTGGCAAAGATATAGGTAACTATATTGGTAGATTCATCGAGTCTGATCCAAATAACTTTGGTGGTATATGGCGTAACTATATGCGGCTTCGGATTGGTTTTGATTTTGGGTAAACCTTTGAAATACAAAATGAAGATAAAAAAGGCAGGCGGGGATTAGGCTTGGCTGAGTTTCAAGTATGAGAGGCTTCCATCCTTTTGTTTCTTTTGTGGCATAATCGGGCATACAGACAAGTTTTGTGAGAAGTTGTTTGATAATCCCACCCCCAAGGAGGCTATGATGTATGGGCCATGGCTAAGGGCTCCGTCTAGGTGCCAGCTGAAAAACACGGGAGAAAGGTGGCTTCGATCTATGATTCCGATGAGGGGTGGTGGTGTTGAGGAGGATGGCGATCAGATGGTAGTGGATGTCGAAAGCCAAAGGCAGCTTTCGACAAAAGTGGTTAATTTTTCTAGTAGACACAATAATCATGAGAATCATGGTATTAAAGGGGGTGGACCAGGTGGTAGTAATGGTATACATGTGGGTGGGAGTAAAAACATTGCTGGAGGTGGGCATGAAGGGATAGGGGAGTGGGGTTGTAGTTGACTATATGGAATTATGTAGCATAGACAACGATGCCATGGTGGGACCTATTGGCTAAGATGGTGGTAGTAATATAGGTGGTAATATTGTGTTGGAGCCTAAGAGACGTCGTAAAGAGGGAGGTGATGGTGCGCCTAATGTGGGTTGGACCAGCTTATTAATGTTCAACAAGTTCAGATTGTCGAGACAAGTGAGGTTTCGAAAAATGAATTAGCGGTGGGTTCTGGACTCAGGCCCACCGAGATCAATGACTACTTTAAGTTGGAACTGTCGTGGGCTAGGCAACCCACGAACAGTTCAAGTCTTGAAGGACCTAGTTTATTTGAAGAAGCCCAAATTTGTATTCTTAATAGAAACTATGGTCCATATAGAGAAGGTGGAACGAGTTCGTATCTCTTTGGGTGTTGAAGGGACGTTTACGATCGATTGTGTAGGTCATGGGGGTGGAATAGCTCTACTGTGGAAGGAGAAAGATCTGGCTAGGTTGATTAGCTTTTCCCAACATCACATTGACATCTCGGTGCACTTGCAAATATGGCTCCATGGCGACTTACGGGCTTTTACGGTCACCCCAACTGAAGTCAACGTTGCATTACTTGGGATCTCTTTTGGAGTTTAAGCTCGAAGTCTTCCCTTCCTAGGTGTTGTATTGGAGATTTCAATGATTTGTTAGTGGCGTCTGAAAAGAGGGGGGAATCATGTGCATCATTTCTGACTTTTTGAGGGGTTTCGTTCAGCAGTGGCCGATAGTGGGCTATCTGATATTGGTATGGAGGGATATCCGTATACATGGGAGAGGAGTAGAGGATCTCACAATTGGCTACAAGAAAGAATAGATCGAGCTATTGCTTCTGATGATTGGCGCGAGCTCTTTTCATATGTCAGGCTTTGAAATTTGGAAGCGACTACTTCGGACCACTCTTCTCTTTTATTAGAATTTTCTAGTCCTTTTTCAGGTTTCAAGTAGCAAGCGATTCAGGTTTGAAAACGCCTGGTTTCGGGAAAGTGGATGTACAGATGTTGTGACCCATAGTTGGAAGAGGGGCTCAGGGTTGTCTATCTCATTGAAGATAGAGCAGTGTGGTGTAGCGTTGATGGCTTGGGGGAAGGATATGGCTGGTTGCTTTAAGAGAAGGTTGGCCTCTTGCCATTATAAATTGAAGGCTCTCAAGTTTAAGCGAGACACTGTGTCGTTAGATCAGTTTGCTAGTGTACAAGCAGAATACAATCAGATATTGGCCCAACAGGAGGATTTATGGAAACAGCGAGCCAAGCAACACTGGTTGAAGGGCGGGGACAGTAATTCCCATTTCTTCCATGCCTCTACTTCATCTAGACGAAATTGTAATCGTATTGTTCAGCTGAAGGATAATATGAGGATATGGCGTTCTTCGGAGGATGGGCTGGGTAATATTTTGTTGAGTTATTTTCAGGCTCTGTTTGTCTCCTCGGGTACTAATGGGGAGGAGGTTTTGTCTTGTGTTGATTCCAGGGTGACGGATGCTCAGAAGGAGGTTCTAATTTCTAATTTTTGTGCTTCAAATGTCAAAGAGGCAGTATTTTCCATGCACCCGGATAAATCCTCAGGTCCGGTGGGATGAATCCAGCCTTCTTTCAGCGTTTTTGGAATATTGTTGGCCAAGATGTAACTTCGGCTTGCTTGCATATTATGCGGTCTTCATGTCTACCTGATGGTCTCAACCATACTTCCATTATTTTGATTCCAAAAATGAAGCATCCTGAATTTGTTACAGACATGCGTCCCATCTCATTATGTAATGTCCTATATAAGATTGTGTCCAAGATGTTTGCCAATCGTCTGAAGGTCATTTTGCCTACTATTATCTCTGCTAATCAAAGCGCTTTCATCCCTGGGCGCTTGATCACAGATAATATAATGATAGCTCACGTGGTTATTCACTATCTCAAAAGGAAACGACAAGGTAAAGAGAGCTATGCGGCTTTAAAAAAGGATATGAGCAAAACATATGACGGGTTGAATGGAGGTTTATTCAAGATATGATGGTCCAAATGGGTTTTCCGAATCAGTAGATTAAATGGGTTATGATGTGTATTTCATCAGTCTTTTACTCAATTGTTCATCAAGGCCATGAACTGGGTCCTATTGTGCCAGAACGAGGGCTAAGGCAATGCTGTCCTTTGTCGCCTTATTTATTTATTCTCTGTGCAGAAGGGCTTTCGGCGATTCTTTGAAAGTATGAAGCTAGAGGATGGATTCATGGTTGTAGAGTGGCGAGGGGTGCGCCGATTATCTCACATTTGTTCTTTGCGGATGACAGCTTTATGTTCTTTAAAGCTAACTCTCAAGAAATTCATTCTATTAAGGAATGTCTCTACTAATATGAAGAGGCATCTGGGCAGATTGTTAATTTTCAAAAATCTTCTATTTCATTTAGTCCCAATACAACCGATGCTCAGCAACTCGAAGTTTGTAGTTTGCTGCTTGTGAACAAGACTGCTAATCATGGACATTACTTGGGACTGCCATCGCTGGTGGGCCGGAACAAAGGCCAAGTTTTCTCTTTTATCAGGGAAAGGTTGTGGTCTCGACTTCAAGGATGGAAGCATAAATTTTTATCTCAGGCAAGAAGGGAAGTTCTTTTAAAATCTGTTGCTCAATCTCTTCCAACATTTCCTTTGAGCGTTTTCCTAATTCCTATGGAGTTGTGTGCTAAGCTTGAGAGGATGATGAATTCTTTTTGGTGGGGGTACTGGTCACAGTGGGTCACGAGAAATTAATTGGATGCGTTGGGATCGTCTTTGTGCTCAGAAAAATCAGGGTGGGTTGGGTTTTCGTAAATTGCATGAGTTTAATTTGGCTATGCTTGGCAAAACTGGGTGGAGGTTGATGTTATATCCAGACTCTCTTGTTAGGAGGTTGTTTAAATCAAGGTATTATCCCAACTCTAATTTCCTTGATGCTTCGTTGAGAAATAGCCCGAGCTATATATGGCGGAGTATTATTGGGGCCCAATCATTGATTCAAAGTGGAGCTTGCTGAAGGGTGGGCAATGGGGATCGGATTAATCTCTGGTCTGATTCATGGCTGCTTGATGATTTAAATCCAAGGCTAAGCACTCCGATTGTTCAAGGAATCAAAGCAGTTGTAGTTCGAGGTCTGATAAAAACTAATGAGCGTGCATGGGATCAGGATGTTCTTAGGGATCTGTTTAATGCTAGGGATATAGAGTTGATAAGTAATATCCCTCTTAGCTTGCGGGATTGTGAAGATAAGCTTTTTTGGAAGCCTGATGGAAAGGGTGAATATACTGTACGAAGTGCCTATCAGAAACTCACTGAGAATGTTGGTGTCGCACATGGAAATATTTCGCTGGATATATGGAAGAAACTTTGGGCTCTAAAAATCCCTTCGAAGGTTAAAGATATGGTTTGGCGGGCTTGCTCAAATTGTATCCCTACTAAAGACTTGTTACAGGATCGACGGATACATGTGGATCGTCGATGTGTTGTTTGCAATGGTGCTGGTGAAACAGTGAATCATATTTTCGTTCAATGTCCCTTGGCTGTAGAGTGTTGGCAATCTCTGTCTCTTGTATTGAATGGAGGTATGGCTGCTACTTTTATTGACTGGATCTTAGATGTGTTCAATAACATGAGTCTTGAATTAACCCAACTGGTATGCATGGTTTTATGGAGTTTGTGGCGAAATAGAAATGAAGTAGTATGGAATAATAAGAGACAAGTTGCTTCACAAGTGCTGAACTTGGCAGGGTCGTTTCTGTTTCAGTGGCAATCGGCGCAAGTGTTGTTCAAAGGAGATCAGTTGTCATTGTTCAATGAAGGGGTTGTTTGCTGGAATAAACCAAGTGCTGGCTGGCTAAAATGTAACGTGGATGGTGCATTGTTTCAAGCTCAAAATAAGTTAGGATTTGGCTGGGTATTGCACGATGGGTTGGGGCAAATGCTGGCTGCTGGTAGTGGTCCTTTAATGGGGCAAATGGATGCTGGATTGGCTGAAGTTTTAAGCTTTCAAGAGGCTCTTAAGTGGTTAAAAGATAAGGCCATCTCTAATGTCATTCTTGAATCGGATGCATTGAATATTGTGCAAGGCTATGAAGTCTTCGAGCTCGGATAGTTCTTATATTGGCAGTATCATTGATGACTGCAAATCTCTTTTGAATGAGATAAACAATTCTAAGTTTTGTTTTGTGCAGAGATCAGTGAACTCTGTCGCTCATTTGTTAGCTAGAGCGGCAGGTTCCTCGACTGGTGTCCATGTTTGGGGTTGTATACCCCCTGATTTCATCTGTAATGCTCTTATTTTGGATCTAAGTTAATGGAGTTGACGTTCAAAAAAAAAAACACACGTGAAACTAAAGTTGGGCCATAATAAAATGAACAAGATTGGACCAAGGAAGACCAAATAAGAAAGACCCAAATATAGATATTAGAATTCAGCCCATGAACCAGAAAACACTTCTTATTCTTGAAACAAAACACAATGGGATCAGCAGAGACGCTAAATCCCTAATAGAAGACAACGATAAGGTTGCAGAACTTGTAACAAAACACACGAACAATATTCCATTGCCTTGTTTGATCATCAATTGAAGATCCTACACACGCATATTTAATCTCAATCGATAAAGGCAATACAAGTTTGAATGTGTGAGGGGTTGGAAGTCATGGATCTATCCAAACTACAATCCCAAGACATTTCTCAGTCTCCATTGATACAATTGCTCTTGACTAAACCAATAGCTTGCCACAAATTCTGCCAAGTGAAAGAGGGATTTGACTCATGTTGAGCATCAAGGACATTATAAGAGGGTAAATAACACGCTTCAAGGACTCTAGCCACCAATTATATAGTATTTGGTGGAGTGTAAGTTTATGATAGTGTATAAGCTAATTTACTACTAGGGGTATGTAAAGTAGTTTAATAATGGAATAAAAGCTATCCAATATAGGTCTTGTTGAAAAGAGCTTTACGCGTTCAAATATGTAATTTTTTTTCTCTCTAAATCTAATATATATTTTGAGAAACAAAAGGACAAATGTATGAAAGAGAAAAGGGCAACATGAGAAATCGAGAGAATTTTTTGGTGTGTTTGTTAACATGAGTGGATAGAGCGTACAAGCTTCTAAGCGGAGAAAATGAACGTATAAGCTACCAAACGGCCCCTTAATGAACCTAATCCTTTTAGAATCCTCCAAACATTTTTACTCAACAAAGTGTCATTAAATCCCTTAATTTTTTGATGACCCTCCTTCGACCCCACCAAAAACCAGTCATCATTTTCATGATCCATTGGGCAGGGGTGCACAAAACCTGACCCATACCGAAAACCCGACCCAAACCGCATAAACTCTACCCAAACCCAAATACTTGAGATGAGATATGGTTTTAGATTTTTGATCCATTTTATATAATGGATTGGTTATAGGTGATTGGTTAATCTGAACCCATTTAACCGAACTTGACCCCATGTAGTGAAGTTATGATGAATTTTTAATTTGTGGGTTGAACTTGAACATGATTAATTGATTATGTCTTATTTTCTTATGTCTAAGAAGGAGAGCTCATAATTTGAAGTTAAAACTATATATATTGAGTCATTGACAACATAAGAATCTTGATAGTTCATTGATAATTGGTTAATGTGTACCTGACCCCAACCCATTCTTACCCGACCCCAAATCGCATGAAACCTACCCCAAATCGCATGAAACCTACCCAACCCAATCCATATGAAACTAAGGCCAGTTAAGGGTTGGGTTTATGTAACCAGAATTTATGTAACCAATACATGTGCACCCCTACCATTGGGTAGTGGCTCTTGGGAGCTTAAAGCATGACATTACATAGGAGGGAATGACCTGAACTACCGATTTAAGCAAACCTTCCTTGCCAACCTGAGAAAAAAAAACTTTTCATTGCAACCATGAAGTATTTGGGTTACCCAATTTTTAGTATATGCAGAAAATTTCCTCTTCATCTTCCAATTAGGGTATGTAAGCCCAAATAACGCTCATGTGATTGACCAATAGGTACACCCAAAGAACGAGTAATAGAGGTAATAGCTGAATTATTTTTGCTAAAAAGACATTAGATTTGTTAATATTCACCAACTGCCCTGAGAGGATCTCATAGGAATGGATCACATCTAGAAGAGCCCTACACTCTTCGCCATTGACTCGGAAAAATAATAAGCTATCGTCAACAAAAGAAAGCTCCACGAGCCACCCTGAGTCCCTAACTCCTTTAAAAATACTATTTTGATGAGCCTAATCAAGTATTCTGGAAAGGCCCACAGCACAATGAAAAGCCTTCAATCACCAACATACTTTTATCTAATAAGATTGGAAAAATAAAAACCAATATGACACTTGTGCATAGGCTAAACTAATTATGTGATTAGTTTGGAAAATAATAAAAATCATGTTTCAAATCTTGAAGAAATTGAAAGAGTGATTGATTAGTTGCATGAAAATTAATTAGGATATGAAAATGCATTAATTTTTACAAGGAGATATGATGAGATTCTCTGTAGTATAAAATTATTTTTTAATAATGTTATCATGTGTTTGAAGTATTTTTAAGAAATTTAAGATAAAATAGTTTTGTGCAAAATGTGACTTTTATACGTTGCATGCCGTATAATATAAAAAAAAACCCGATGAGAAGTGACATGAAAAATGACGAAAAAACACCCTTAGTCCTCTGGAAAAAGGAAAAAAAAAATTAGCTACTTGCATATTTGTATACCGTTTGTAATCTTAAAATAAATAAGACTAGATTTGTGTTGAGACAATCTTCTAGCGAAAGATCAATATGAGAGGACATGATTTGGAGATTTTTTTTTTAATCTTAGATTACCATAAAAAGTTGATAAGAATAAAATGATTAAAAAAAAAGTTTTAGCAAGGAATAGTTCAGACATATTTCCACATACATGATACTACCATTTTGTCTAACAACAAATCAAACATTGTATTATATAAGAATTAAATTGTACAAATGTAATATCGGATTGTTTGCAAACATTGAATAAAATTAAATTATTCATCAACTTATACAACGATTAAATTATGCATATTGAATGACGATAATATTATTTTACTTATTTTACAAACCAAACATTACGCTTTAAAATCTTACAACAATAAAACAAATGCACAAATTATGTAAGAAGAGTAGAAGACTTGGTAGTGGTTGATCTTTTATACTCCTAGTTCACAATACAATGTAAATGATGGAGAAAGGACAAATGGACAACCGATAACAGCAAGCATACTTTATATAATTGATACCTAAAAATTCCAAACCCCGTAAGGCAAAGTTTGAATTTTTTTGCTCAATCGGTGCAGCAAAGATACATGTTGAACTTCTCAATCAATATCGCATTATCAAAACGATAGAGGTAATCATTCAGCGCATTCACAAACCCCTTCTCTGTAAAGGTTTTCCACACCTTATACTCAGTGAGGGCTTGGTAGATGGTCTCCCCTATGGAACTGGCCACCCCCTCTGATCCCCTACTAATCATCGCCCATCCTTGATCTCTATCATCAAACCTAAGCATAAGCATCTTAATGATCTCCTGCAAAATCGGATCATTCTCCACACTACTTACATATTGAACCTTGTACTTGGAGTAACACATGCTCTCAATCCTAATCCAGAAGAACCAGACCAGTCTTAGGTCTTGCAATATGTGGCTTAGCTTCTCTTCTTCGATGATGGTATTGATTCTTTGGACATTCTCTCTCGGTCTTCTCTTCCCCACGTACAACATCTCCAGTGGGATTTGTGCTTCATGAGCCACTGCTCGTGCGGTACTTGTAAATCTTCGAATCCATTCTATGTCTTCCCCTCCATACAAGCATATGTATTTGTTTTTTGCAATCTGTAAGAAACATAGACAGCGAAAAAGCTCACAGTTAAGGATTTACCCAAGCAATCAAGTTTGATCAATACCCTAATACTTTCAATTCCTCCATAATTCTCTTAAAATTGCAATATGATTTTCCAAAATATGTAGCAATGACAACAAGTTTTGGAGTTTGAACCAATGTTCACAAAAGTATTTTGATATTTTAGCCGATATACATCGACAAAAGTATTTTGACATTTTAGATGATATGCAACCAGATAGACATCCCCTGCAACTTTTTCCTTTCAATTCCTCAAAAATTTGGATAATAATGATAAGTTGAAATTCGAATTAGATGAGGGAAAGAGCACTCAAGAAAATATATTGGAATTTTGTGGAGATATTTGTATCCCGAATGCTATGTTTAAAGTAGTGGAAAAATTCAAGGGATTCAAATTACAGGGGAGCTCATCAATTTGTTATGGTGTGCGTATACCTGCCCTCGACCCCATCAAATGCAAGAGTCTTGTGCATGGGAATTGTTTTTGGGTTGGTAATTCAGAAAGCAAAGTTGAAGTTCCAGTAACAGAACCATACCCAACTGAACATGAGTCGTTCAATGCCACCAATAATTAACTCGATTCTCCAGGTCTCTTCTTTCCAGAGTGCTTCCTCCCTCTGGTTGGTGAAAGGAAAAGCCGCAGTTCCCCAAATGTAGATCATGTGAATTGCATTACGGTTCACAAATTGTCCTTGCGAGTCAATCACAACCAACAATGGTTGATTGAAATTGAATAGCCAGTTATTCTTAATGTATCTGATGACATCAGGATCAAGCAATGAAGGGTGGAACACTGAGTACCATGGCATCTTTTGTTGAAGAGTCTTAAATTGCTTTTGCATGGTCTTATCCCATTGAATTGAGAGTTCTACTACAGGTTGCCATACTATGTTGAACATGCTCTCAGTCCTTGATGGGTTCTGTTTTGCTTCTTTGTACATTAGTTCAAGGATGTAAAGCTCGTCATCAATGGAAGTGTATAGGCCTGAAATGAATAACAATACGTTCTTCCTCCTCAGCACATCAATGCTAGCCTATTTATCAAGCACTGATATCAGAAAAGTATTCAATCAATTATGTCATTATGGACTCATTAGCCCGAAGAGAAGGAAGATGGGAAGTAAAGAAGCCACCCTTCTCTTTGTAAAACCATCATACAGTGGAAGCTGGTCTTCCTTGGCATAGATTAAGGCTTTCAGAATTTTAATATTTTCGATCTGTGGTGTCTTCATCATAAGGAAGGTCGACAATTGATGTGCTTCAGCTTGTCTCTCCACATCTACTACAGACCATGATCTTTTTCACCACTTATTGAAATCATGTGGTACGAAGGCAAATGCAGAAAAAAAAAATGAATGGACTCACCATCTATTAACGATGATATCAATTCCATTGAGCAAGCTTTAAGTGCTTACTGCTTAATTATCAAACGAGCAGCTGGTGCGATTGCATGATAGTTCCATATCCAATAGCAATCTTAAATGCAAGTGCACTATGATGAATTAAAAAGACAAGAGAGTTGTAGCTATTACTTTTGTTCTCTTTATTCATTAATTTATTTTCCTCTTCTATAGGGATGCAATACCGTTGAGGAAGAAAAAGAAGGTAGAAGAATAAGTACCTTTGCTTGGGTGGAACAATCCTTGAATGGAAAGTCATCCTTTAAAAAAAGGTAGAAGAATAAATACATTTAATGTGTGGAACAATCCTTGAATGGCAAGTCATCCCTGAGAGCTAACAAAATGTAAATGGGTTCAAAAGCTTCTCATAGATCTTCTTTTCTACAAGTTATGACATATATTATACCCACTAAATCCCTTCCAAGTTTTTCTTAAGAATCCAAATACTGAACTATTTTTGCATTTCACACATCCACCAGTCGCCTGAGGCGTCCGTAAATGCAGCTCAATTTATATGCCAAACTTAAGAGCTCCTAAGCTGCAATTATAATATTATATTTTAATAGCAATTTAATTTCTCCCAACTGTGGGGTGAATGAATGAAAATAACATGCACTTGCTAAGGTTTCAAGGCTATCAAGTCTTGGAATTGAGAAAGCAGGCTAAGGCTCTTCTGGTCACCAAGAAAGAAGCAATGTAAAGAGCTTCATTAACCAATTTCATATGTGCAAATATCAAGACCATAAACTTTATAACACACTTTGTCACTCACTGCATATTTTTCATCAACAAGGGTAGTTCTTTAAATTGAGGCTTATGCTGATAATGGTAGAAAATGTACACAAGAATAGCCTACTGTACATGCAAGTGAACATAAAAATACAACAGCAATAGGAAAAGTCTAAACTACCCACCAAGGTGTTGCAAGGATATAGCTATATTTGGAGCCAAAATTAAAAAAAGAAAAGCTGCAATGATAATCACAACCTTGACATCCCATCTATAATGTCACAGCAAATCAAACAAGATCATCATCCAGGCGAGGAAACTCCCTTCACCAGAGCATTTGTCTAGCATCTGCAGCCATGAAAAGTTATTTGAATTATATAACACAATATAATGGAGAGAATCAGAGAGGAAGCAAAATTACTAGATGGGAAATCTTTATGAAAATAGCGGGTACTACACTGCCCAGAACATCTGGTACCAAAATCTACCTGAACTTGGATATCCCAGAGGTTCACAAGTTCCTCAGTGGAGATAAGCATACATAATAAAATAAAATTAAGGTAATTGTTATGTCGTTAGTAACAATTTAATATAATCTTATAATTGTACAAATAATATATAATTGACAAGTAAAAGTCGATCCCACAAGAAGTGATACTAATAAATATACAACCTAACACTTGAATATAATTTACACATAATAGTAAAGGGGGTGTTTAAGTCTTATAACATAAAATAAAAAAAAACATTAGTATTAAAAATAAGAATATTAAGTGATGAGTTTCAATTTCCAAAAATCCTTGCTAGGACTCACTATCCACCACAAAACAATCAAACAATTTATAAGAAATGATAGATTGAAATTTTCAATAAATATATGATGACAACATTCACAACAAGGTCATGGTCAAACTCAAGTTGTATGATTCTCTTTTAGGTTCATGTACAGTGCATGGTGTTTACCTCAGTACGTGTATTCTTAATTGAAATCTAGCATGATGTTTGCATCAATTAACAATTAAAAACCCAATAGGAGTAAAGAGAATATGAATGTTACAAGAATCCTAATACATGGTGTTTGTACTTAGATATTCAAGAATTGATTTTTCATAATTCGTTTAACCGAATTATATGTTGCAAATAAGAACATATTCAACAGGGTAATTGATCTTGCTCTACAACAATTAACTCTAATACATGTTTCAAAGTTAGCTAATCAAAGAAACAAAAATATTAGAATTCAAATAACATGGAAAAATCAAAATCATCATTCTTATAAGAAAATTTGCAATCCACACCACACAACTTATATAATTGAAATCATGTTTAGGGCTTCAAAGTTAAGCTCTAACTACAAAAGTTTAATTATACATAATCAAGCAAAATATAAAACATAAGAAATACAAGCTAAGGAATACAACCCTTTTTCTCCTTCTTTGTTCTTCCTCCAAAAGATTTCTTCTTCTTGCTTTGTTTCTTCAATTCTTCAAATCTTGGAATTTTGGAATCTTGAAATCTTGCAATCCTCCATCATCAAAGACCTCATTTCCTTTTATAGACAAAATATTATGTAAATATCATGATATTTTAAATATAAATATAATAAAATAAAAAATATCACACATATAAATATTATACAAATAAATATCACACATATAAATATCATACAAATAAATATCACACATATAAATATCATGATATTTATTTAGGCAAATGATGGTGATGTCATGAATGACATATTTTTACTTATAGATCAAGAATTTCACAATTGCTTAGGTTAAATGACAAGGAAGCAAAATTTCATTTAAAATAATAAAGTGATGCCCAAAATAATATTTGGAGTTTAATGCACAAATACATCACTTTAAACCTTAATCATTTATAAATGCCTATATGTAATCAATTTTAGAATGTATATTCTGGCACTTATCAGCAATGAAGACTTGGTAACTTTGAGAAACTATCATGTATCCATTACTTTGTGCGAACTTCTTTGACAATTGTGAAGGATAACTTCTCAGTATGATCAACCTCGATCCTTTAACAGAGATGATAATAAATTTGCCTGTTCCAAATGAGGAAACACCAACTGAACTTAAGACCATAGAAGAGCTGCTGTCTCTCGAGACCCAGAAACAGACAAGGTGAGTGATGGAAAGCATATAAAAAATATGATCAAAGTAGTTTTAGTGTCTATTATATTCTTACACATTTAAAATGAATTAACTGGTGCTAACCCCAATACAGGGAAAAAAAATTCACTGCAAGGCAATTGTGGCTTTCATTGATGGATCCAACTTCCAAGGGATGGTTCTACAATGCATGTGCAAAATGTGGTCTGGACGTTACAGAGTACAAAGGGATGCTATCATGCTGGAACTGTGGTCCAACTCCCAACCTACTAATACCATGGTAAGTGAAATAGCTCATAGAATACTTGCAGATTTCTAAATTTAATAATTTAACGTAATAGACAATAATTCTTGAAAGTTCGGTGTTCCTTATCAAGATTGTTAGTCAACAAAATATGGAAATAAATGCAAAAAATAAAAACAAATACGAACACCACAATTTTAATGAGGAAAACTGACTAGAAAAAACTTTCAATCTGTGAGTGACCAACCTTGAGAAACAATCCACTAATCATGAATCAAGAGTACAACCTTATCTTTGACCTAAAGACATCGCTTGTATATCCTATTTAGTGCATGTTTCAACTCTCAACCCAATCCACCAAGGATAAGTATGCTTTTAGCGCATCTAGAAGCTTTAACTCCACGAAGATGATCAACCTCGACTCCACCAAGAGCTGTCGTTGAACTTCTTCAATGGATCACCGAATGAGCAAAGAATAACAATAATTCTCTCACTTAAACTAACATCACAAGATTCACTCATAATTCAAGAGAATAAAATTGGAGAGAATTTCAACAAAAAACAAAGCACAAATAACATGAGCACAAGATTTTCAATAGCTTTGGCCAATTCCAATTTGATGTCACGTTTATAAAGTGCTAATAACAAATCATGATAAGATCTTGACACATCATGATAATATTTAACTTTTATCTCCTATAAAACAAATTTAGATAAGATAAAAACAACTCCAAGAGATATAGGTGAATTATCAACAAAAAACTTCAAATGATATTAGACTTTTACCACCAGAAGTTTTGGTTAACGAAGAAGTCAATTTTGTAAATCATTATGTCCAATAACTCCTAACTCTTTTATGACACGCCACTTATTTTGCATAACTATACATGGAATGCAATTATATTAATCATGTAAATGATAATAATGATAGTCCATGAAAATAGTTGAGATAAAACAAAACACACTACTCAAGTGATATAACTCATATCCACTACTAGTAGTTTTACTTAATATCAAAGACAATTACTTATCAATTATATCCAAAATAGCTCTTAGCATTAAACAAGTGTTATCATGGCCTATTTCAACTCCCATACGTCGCGCACAATATTATCTTAAAAATCCATAAAAACATATTCGAATTAACACGTGTAACAACCAACAAGAATCCTAGATCTGTTATGAAATAATCTATCTCGAGGTTGCCTCACCTACACAGATTTAGGTTATCTCATAATTTTCACAATTTGAATTTTGAAAACCAACAATTCTTCTATCAAACAAGTACAAGGTCACAATGGTGGTAACGGATCTCACAGAGGAACCAAATTCCTTGCACTTGGAAAACACGTCGAGAAATTGAACGAAATACTAGCAAGTACACTGCAACCCACCAGTATCAGACACAACTGTTGTTCCACATATATTAAATGACTTGAGGGGGAAGGAATTTAATTTCATAGTTGGAATAGATGAAAGGAATGAAGACCCGACTACCATCACTTTCAAAGTTTACCATCACTTTTAAATGACTTCTTTGGAGGATAGCTGGGCAGTGAAAGTATGTATTTATATGCTTTTAATGATGTCATATTACGAAGACGGTAATCATGTAACTGGCTTTGTAGCCATAAACAATATGCATGGTCCTAATATCTGTACAGTATGGTCATATGATGCTATAATATTGCTATAGCAGGTACTAAGTTTAGGTAATTGACCTCTTATTACAATCCATGTTGAAGACTTCATAGAAAATGCTTAATTGGAATATACAGAAGAATTATCAGAGGAGTGTTTTCATTCTATTGAATGGATTACCTAATTATCTCTATTTTTTTAATATTTGTGAACAGTCAATAGTTCTTGACAGTAACAAAGGCACAAGCCCTCAAAATAAGCAGTCTCAACTTGGGGTTAAGGTAAAAAATTTCAAATCTTCTTTGGTGGGATTTGGTATTTGGGATGCTGAGGTCAATAGTTTGGCGATAGCTCTTAACTGCAAATCTGATTCTCTTCCTCTTAATTACATGGGGATCCCTCTAGGTGGTGTTATGTTTAAGGCCAAGCTTTGAGAGCCGGTTGTTTCGAAAGTTGAAAATAGGCTGGCTAAATGGAAAGTTCGTCAGCTATCTTTTGGACGTAGAATTGCTTTGATCAAGTCTGTCCTCTCTAGTTTGCCAGTGTATTTTTTGTTAGTTTTCAAAATTCCTAAAAAGGTGGCCGCTAGAATTGAAAAAATTCAACAAAATTTTCTATGGGGTGACACTAGTTCTCAAAGGAAGATTCATAGTGTTTGTTGGGAACAAGTGGTTAAATCTCAAAGGAAGGGTGGGGTTGGCATTGGTTCTATCTTGGATAAAAATAAGGCTCTTTTATTCAAGTGGATTTGGCGCTACAACAATTCTCAAGAAAGAGAGCCTGTGCAAGTCTCTGGTTCAAGGAAAATATGGGCTCCCAAATGTTATTACTTCAACTACAAATTCAAATTCCTTGTCTTATATGTGGATCAAGGAACGTTCAGCTGCTTCTAGAACCCACTCATGGTAAAATTGAAGAGGCTATTACTTTGGAATGCACTTTCATTAGTTATTATGAAATCCTGTAAAGTTCAATTTGTTCATACTATTTTTATCATATTGAGTGTAAAAATACGTGCTGCATTTGATTATTTTTTTCTATGGTGTCGAACATATTGAGTGTGGAAAAAATGTGCATTCAGGGTAAAAAAATAAATGAGGAAGCGATAAGGTCTCTGATAAAGGAGACAGAAAAATGGGAGATGTGTGTTTATATGGACAATTAATTTGTTATTTTAACATGAATTCAGGTGCTATCTGTGGCAGTTTACAATCACTATATGAGGATATATTGTAAATCAATGGCAAGGTGGTTCATCTATACGTTAAATCTGCACAAACTTTGTTCGATTTATCTTTCTATTTTAAGCTTTTTATTTTCCTTAGTTGGTATCATGTTGGCCGACCTTGGATCATCTATTCCTAGGCAGTTAATTTCATTTGTTGATATGGATAATTCATCATCTCATCTAAGACATTCGCAACAAGAGAATACCTGAAATTAATGAAAGGAAAATAGCCATTCATATATTATTAGATGGGTTGTTGTCATAGGACAACTTATCATATGTAGATTTATTGCTCCTCGATGTAATTAACGTAATGAACTAGACAGTAACTCAATACACAACTGTCGTAGAAACCATATTGGGGATTATGTTTTAGGTACCACTCCATAATTCTCTTAAAATTGCAATATGATTTTCTAAAATATGTAGTAATGACAACGGGTTTTAGAGTTTCAACCAATGTTGACAAAAGTATTTTGACATTTTAGCTTATATGCATCCGAATAGACATCCCCCGCAACTTTTCTCTTCCAATTCCTCGAAAATTTGGATAATAAGAAGAAGTTGAAATTCGAATAAGAGAAGGGAAAGAGCAATCTAGAAAATATATTGGGGTTTTGAGGAGATATTTGTATCCTGAATGCTATGTTTAGAGCTATCGAAAAATTTCAACGGATTCAAATTGTGCTCATCAATCTGTTGAGATATACTCATTGTGGATATGTAATTTTTTTTTGAAATCTAATATGTATTTTAAGGGATAAAATGTTTTAAAATTTCGTTTAAAAAAAACAAAAATTGGTGTGAGTTTTCAAATAAAACATTTTATTTTTAAATTTTTAACTTTTCATGTCATACACTTACGAAGCATACCATATAGACTTGGGTTAATGTTAGGTTACAAAAACTTGGGTTATTAAGCACCGTCCAAGATCAACATGAGAGGACATGATTTGGAGATTTTTTTATTTTTTTTCTTAGAACCATAAAAAGTGGATAAAAATAAAATGATTTAAAAAAATTGTTTTAGCAAGGAATAGTTCAGACATATTTCCACATACATGATACTATCATTTTGTCTAACTACAAATCAAACATCGTATTATATAAGAATTAAATTGTACAAATGTAATATCAGATTGTTTCCAAACACTGAATAAAATAAAATTATTCATCAACTTATACAATGAGTAACTTATGCGTATAGAATGACAATGTTATACTATTTTTTACAAAGCACGCGCAAATTACACTTTAAAATCTTACAACGATAAAACAAACGCGCAAATTGTATAAGAAGAGTAAAAGACTCGATGGTGGTTGATTGATCTTCTTTACTCCTAGTTCACAATACAATGTGAAGTTGTGAACGATGGAGAAAGGACAAGTGGACAATCCACAACATCAAGCAAACTCTATATAATTGATACCTAAAAATTCCCAACCCTGTAAGGCAAAGTTTGAAATATTTTTGCTCAATCAGTGCAGCAAAGATACATGTTGAACTTCTCCATGAATATACCACTATCAAAATGAAACACGTGATCATTCAATGCATTCACAAACCCCTTCTCCTCTGCGATGGTTTTCCACAACTCATACTCAGTGAGGGCCTGGTACATGGTCTCCCCTATGCCACTGGCTATCTCCGCCGATCCCCTGCTAATCATTGCCCATCCTTGATCGCTCTCATCGAAGCTAAGCATCTTCATGATCTCCCGCATAATCGGATCATTCTCCCCACTTCTTCCTTGTTGAACCTTGGATTGCCACATACTCACAATCCTAAACCAGAAGAACCTGTAGACCATTTTGTCTTGCAATGTATGGCTTAGCTTCTCCATTACAATAATCATATTGATTATTCCGTCTTCCTCTCTCGGGTTGCTCTTCCCCACGTACATCATCTCCAGTGGGATTTGTGCTTCACGAGCCACTGCTTGTGCAGTACTTGTAAATCTTCGTATCCATTCTATGTCTCCTCCTCCGTATAAGCATATGTATTTGTTTTCTACAATCTGAAAGACACAAACAGTAGAAAAGCATAATTCTCTTAAAATTGCTATGTGATTTTCTAAAATATGCAGCAATGACAACAAGTTTTGGAGTTTGAACCAATGTTGACAAAAGTTTTTTGACATTTAAGCTGATATGCATCCGGATAGACACCCCGCAACTTTCCCCTTCCAATTCCTCAAAATTTTGGATAATAACGGTAAGTTGAAATTTGAATAAGAGGAGGGAAAGAGCAATCTAGAAAATTTATTAGGATTTTAAAGAGGTATTTGTATTTTGAATGCGATGTTTAAAGCTGTGGAAAAATATTAATGGATTCAAATTGTGCTCATCAATCCTTAAGATCTGCGTACATCATGTATGCCTTCGCCTTCTACCTCACTCACTTTAGAAGCCTATGCACATGAGTTTTTTGTTTGGTAATTCAGAGAGCAAAGTTGAAGTTGCAATGACCATACCCAATTCAAGATGAGTGGTTCAATGCCATCAACAATTAAATTGATTCCCCAGGTCTCTTCTTTCCAGAGTGCTTCCTCTCTCTGGCTGGTGAAAGGAAAAGCATGGCTTCCCCAAATGCAGATCATGTGAATTGCGTTATGGTTCAGAACTTTTCCTTGAGAGTCAATCACAACGAGAAATGGTCTCTTGGTGAAGTGCCAGTGCTCCTTGATGTATTTGATGACTGAAGAATCAAGCAATGAAGGGCGGTACACTGAGTACCATGGCATCTGTTGTTGAAGAGTCTCGAATTGCTTTTGCTTTGTTCCATCCCATGGCACTAAGAGTTCTACTACAGGGAGCCATACTATGTTGTACATACTCTCGGTCCCTGATGGGTGCTGCTTTGCTTCTTGGTACACTTGTTCAAGGATGAAACGCTCATAATGGGAAAGGTCTAGGTCTGAAATGAATAGCAATACGTTCTTCCTCCTCAGCACATCAATGCTAGCCTATTTATCAAGCACAGATCTTAGAAAAAGTATACAATCAATTATGTCATTATGGACTCATTAGCCTGAAGAGAAGGAAAATGGGAAGTATAGAAGAAGAAAAAAAACCCTTCTCTTGGTAGAACCATCAAACAGAGGAAGCTGCAGGTCTTCCTTGGGATAGATAAAGGGTTTCAAAATCTTAATATTGTCAATATGTGGTGTCTCCAATGGGCGTTTCAGCCATTGATATGCTTCAGCACGTCTTTCCTCATCTGCAACAGACCAAGATATTTTGCATCATTTATTGAAACCATGTAGTATGAAAGCAAATATAGAAAATAAAAATGAATGGACTCACCATGTGTCGATGACATTGAGCGTGCTTCTAGTGCTTAGTTATTGAACAAGCAGCCAGTGCGAATGCATGACAAATGCATACCCATTAGCAATCTTAAATGCAATTTGTGAAAATGTGCACTATGATGGCGTAAGGAGATATGAGAGTTGTACATGGCTGTTACTTTTGTTCTCTTTATTCATTTCTTTTCCTCTTCTACAGGTATGCAATACCGTTGAAGAATAAAAAGAACGTAGAAGAATAAGTAAAAGAAGGTAGAAGAATAAGTACCTTTGCTTGGGTGGAATAATCCTTGAATGGAAAGTCATCCTTGAAAAAGAAGGTAGAAGAATAAATACCTTTGCTTGTGTGGAAGCAAGTCATCTTTGAGAGCTAACAAAGTGTAAATGGGTTCAAAAGCTTCTCATAGATCTTCTTTTCTGTAAGTTATGACAGTTATTATAATAAATTCCCTCCATGTTTTTCTGAAGAATCCAAATACTAAACTATTTCCCGATGACACACATCCACCAGTCGCCTGAGGCATCTGTAAATGCTGCTCAATTTATATGCCAAACTTGAGCTCCCAAGCTGCAATTATAATATTATATTTGAATAGCAATTTATTTTCTCTCAACTATAAAAGATCATGCAATGCATAATAATAATAATCTAATGATACAAGTGTATATATATATATATATATATTTGTGGGATCAATGAATGAAAATAACATGCACTTGCTCAGGTTCAAGGCTATCAAGTATTGGAATTGAGAGGAGCAGGCTAAGGCTCTTCTGGTGACCGAGAAAGAAGCAATGTAAAGAGTTTCATTATCCAATTCCATATGTGCAAATAGCAAGACCTTAAACTTTATAATACACTTTGTCACTTGCAGCATATTTTTCATCAACAAGTGCAGTGCTTTAAATTGATATTTGTGCTGATAATGATAGAAAACATACACAGTGAAGTGTATATTTGTATCGTGTCAAAAAGAATAGCCTATTGTACATGCAAGAGAACATAAAAATACAGCAGCAATAGGAAAAGCCTAAACTACCCTCCACTAAAAGCTTATGCACATTAAGTATATTATATTATGTTGACATCTGCATGATCAAGTCAGCGGGCATCTCTATAAACATTCCAACTAATGCTGCCAGGTGTTGCAAGGATATTGCTGCATTTGGAGCCAAAATTAAAATTAGAAAAGCTAAAATTAATTATAATATAACACAATGCAATGGAGAGAATCAGAGAGGAAGAAAATTACTAGATGGGAAATCTTTATGAAAACAGCGGGTGCTACACTTTCCAGCATGTCTGCTACAAAAATCTACTTGAACTTGGATATCTCAGAGGTGCATGAGTTCCGCAGCAGAGATAAACATACATAATAAAAAAAATTAAGGCAATGAGGACTTGGTAACTTTGAGAAACTATCATGTATCCATTACTTTTTGTTGACTTCTTTGACAATTGTGAAGGATAACATCTCAGTATGATCAACCTCCTTTAACTGAGATGACAATAAATTTGCCTGTTCCAAATGAGAAAACACCAACTGAAGTTAAGACTATAGAAGAGCTGCTCTCTCTCGACCCAGAAACAGATAAGGTAGTCGATGGGAAGCATATAAAAAATATGATCCAAGTATTTTTAGTGTCTATTATATTCTTTCACATTTAAAACGAATCAACTGGTGTTAACCCCTATATACAGGGAAAAAAAAATTCACTGCAAGGCAACTGTGGCTTTCATCGATGGATCCAATTTGCTAGGGATGGTTCTACAATGCATGTGCAAAAATGTAGGTCTAGTGTTACAGTCTTACAGAGTACAAAGGGATGCTATCTTGCTGGAATTGTGGTCCAACTACCAATACCATGGTAAGTGAAATAGCTCATACAATACTTGCAGGTTTTTAAATGTGATAATTTTAATTCTTCTTTAGATATCAAACAGGTACAAGGTCACAATGGTGGTAACAGATCACACAGGAGGAACCTTATTCCTTGCACTTGGAAAACACATTGAGAAATCGATTGAAATGCCAGCAAGTACACTGCGTGACTACCAGGATCAGACAAAACTGTTGTTCCACATATATCAAATGACTTGAGGGGGAAGGAATTTAATTTCACAGTTGGAATAGAAGAAAGGAATGAAGACCCGACTACCATCACTTTCAAAGTTTACCATCACTTTTAAATGTATTCTTTGGAGAATAGCTGGGTAGTGAAAATATGTATTTATATGCTTTTAATGATGTCATATTACGAAGACGATAATCATGTAACTGGCTTTGTAGCCATAAACGATAAACATGGTCCTAATATCTGTACAAGATGGTCATATGATGCTATAATATTGCTATAGTAGGTACTAAGTACAGGTGATTGACCTCTTATTACAATTCATGTTGAAGACTTCATACAAAATGCATGGAATATACAGAAGAATTATCAGAGGAGTGTTTTCATTTCATTGAATGGATTACCTAATTATCTCTATATTTTTTTTTTGTGAACAGTCAGCAGTTCTTAACAGTCACAAAGGCACAAGCCCTCAAAATAAGCAGCTCAATGTAATTACGTAATGAACTAGGCTACTACTCATACACAACTGTCACAGAAACCAAATTGGGAATTATGTTTGAGGAAGTCATCAAACATACCTTGCATTACTGTTGAAAGGATAACATGCAAAAAATGATGATTAGAATCTAAAAATTAACCCGGACTCGAAAATAATACAATTGCGTGAACTACAGCAACGCGCGAGCCTTCAACCTAGTACCTTATTGTTAGAGTATCGAACTGAGTTTAGGAAAATTATGTGTTTCTTATATACCAAGTTTAGTTTACTTCAAGTTACTTCAGACATGTGATGTTTTGTAGTGGCTGTGTTAGAGCCAAGTGTATGGCTAGCATTTGTTGTCCTAGAAAAGTCCAGAACTTATTGTATTTTGTTAAAAAAGAGAGTTCATGTCTTGTTGTTGTAGAACTCTCTTGAAAACAAAAAACTATCCCTGTAAGAAAACTATTCTGGCAGTAAAAGAAGTTTGGAATTTAACTGGAGTTTGATCTTTGATAGTTGAGTTTCATCTTTCTCTAATTGTAACAGTGGTATCAGAGCCATTGTCTTAAGGGCCTGTGCTTATTTTCCAACAAAGAATCTTTGAGAAATCATGTCAACTTCTTCTCTTCCTGCTCCTCCAGTTTTTACAGGTGAGAGTTATGATTACTGGTCAATAAAGATGGAAGCTTTTTTAATGGCTCACAATTTGTGGGATGTAATAGAAAATGGGTATGACCCTGCCAGATGATCCAACAGTTCAACAAATTAAGGACCATTCTGAGCATAAACAAAGGAACTTTAAGGCTCTCACTTTCATACACTCAGCACTGTCCAATGAAAATTTTCCCAGAATAGTTGGTGTGAAATCTGCAAAGGCAGCTTGGGAAAAATTAAGGGAAGAATTTCAAGGCATTGAGAGGGTGAGGCAGCAGAAATTGTTAACTTTGAAAAGGGAATTTGAGATGATGAGAATGAAGGACTCTGAGGCTGTTAAGGATTATTCGAATAGAATCAATGAAATTGTAAATCAGATGAAGCTACATGGAGAAGATATATCTAATTACAAGGATGTAGAGAAGATTTTAATCAGTTTTCCAGAGAAGTTTGAAGCTAAAATCTCAGCCATTGAAGAGTCCTGTGATTTAAAGAAGTTGACAGTGTCTGAACTTTGCAGTAAGCTGCAAACTCAAGAACAAAGATTTTCTTTCAGGAATGAGGAGGCTACTAAGGGTGCATTTCAGGCCAAGATGAAGGGCAAGCAGGTTTCTTTTTTGAAAGAAGGTACGAAGCAGACTCAGTGGAAAGGTAACAAAGGCAAGCAAGCTAAAGGAAATATTAAAACTGCTGAAATCAATAAAAAGCCTAACTTTCCACCTTGCCCTCACTGTAAGAAATCTAATCATCCTGAAAGTAAGTGTTGGGAGAAATATGGTAAGCCTCAAATTCAGTGTAGATATTGCAAGAAGATGGGCCATGTAGAAAGGCTGTGTGCAGGTACAAACAAAATTCAATTCAATTCTCTTCAGGTTCAACTCCTCAACAAGCTCATTGTGCAGAAGACCAGAAGCAGCATGAGGATCATCTGTTTATGGCAGTCTATTCTTCTCAAGAGCAGCAGAAAAACATTTGGCTTGTTGATAGTGGTTGTACAAGTCACATGGCTAAGGATACGAATTTATTTACTACTTTGGACAAGGCTGTGAGAATTAAGGTTAAATTGGGCAATAGAGAAGTTGTTCAGGCTGAAGGGAAAGGCTCAATTTCTATAAACACCAGAAAAGGTACAAAATCCATCACTGATGTTCTTTACATTCCAAGTTTGAAGTATAATCTACTTTCTGTAGCCCAGATGATGAGGAAGGGATATAGCTTAATGTTTAAAGATGGATTTTGTGCTATATTTAGTCCCACTGGTAGTGAAGTGGCTAAAGTTAAGATGGTGGAGAATTATTTTCCATTGAATTTTGATATCATCAATCATTGTGCTTTTAATGTGAAGGTAGATGAGTCATGGCTATGGCATAGAAGATATGGTCATTTTAATTTGACCTCACTGAAGTTTTTGAAAGATAATGAGCTTGTGAGAGATTTGTCAGAAATTTAGCTTAGTAATGACATATGTGATGCCTGTCAGTTTGGTAAATCACATAGACAATCTTTTCCTACAAGTTCAACCTGGAGGGCCAAAGAGAAATTACAACTGATCCACACTGATATGTGTGGACCAATGAGTCTACCTTCACTGTCACAGAACAAGTATTTTGTTCTTTTTATAGATGACCTGACAAGGATGACTTAGGTCTATTTTCTTAGTAGTAAGGCTCAAGTTTTTCCTGTGTTTAGGAAGTTTAAGGCACTGGCTGAATCTCAATCTGGTTTGAAAATTAAGACTTTAAGGTCTGATAATGGGAGAGAGTATAATTCAAGTGCATTTGACAAATTTTGTGAAGACATGGGGATCTCACACCAGCTGACTGTAAGTTATTCACCACAGCAGAATGGTGTGTCTGAGAGAAAAATAGAACAGTAATGGAGATGGCCAAGCGCATGATAGCAGAGAAGAAACTTCCTAAACAGTTCTGGGCAGAAGCTGTTTATACAGCAGTTTACTTGTTGAACAAGTTACCTACTAAATCTGTGATGGGAATGACTCCAATTGAAGCCTGGTTAGGGGTTAAACCATCTGTCAAATAGATGAAAGTGTTTGGTTCAGTTTGTTATAGTTATGTTCCATTTGTCAAGAGGACAAACTTGACGAGAAGGCTGAAATGGGGATTTTTCTTGGATATGCTACTCAATCTAAAGGTTATAGAATTTATAATCTGCAGACTGGAAAAATTAATGTTAGTATAGATGTTGTTGTGGATGAGTCAGCCTACTGGGATTGGGATCAAAAGAAAGTTATGAAATCTGGTCTTGATCTGGATCAGACAAAAGCTGGTAGTGAACCTGTTTCAGTTGTAGATGTGGATAATGAAGAGTCTCATGAAGAAATTTCTCCAAGAAAGACTAAATCCCTAGCAGAGGTGTATGAAAGTTGTAATGCAGTGTTGGAGGAGCCATCAAATTACTTTGAAGCAGCAAAGCATGAGCATTGGAGACTTGCAATGCAAGATGAAATTGATGCTATCAACAAAAATGAAACCTAGGAGCTCACTGCAAGACCAAAAGCTAGAAATGTCATAGGAGTCAAATGGGTTTTCAAAACAAAGCTGAATCCAGATGGCTCAATTTTCAAACACAAGGCAAGACTTGTAGTAAAGGGTTATGCACAGCAACCTGGGGTAGACTATGGAGACACATTTGCTCCAGTTGCTAGGCATGACACTGTGAAGTTGCTGGTCTCTTTGGCAGCTTACTCTGGGTGGAAAGTTTATCATTTAGATGTTAAGTCTGGTTTTTTAAATGGGTTACTGGAAGAAGAGATTTATGTGGACCAGCCTAAAGGCTTTGTGGTTTTTGGAAAAGAAAACATGGTTTTTAGGCTTAATAAAGCCTTGTATGTGAAAGATGGCAGTGAACAATTCCTCCTTGATCATGGTTTTAGGAGGAGTGAAAATGAACCTACCTTGTATGTGAAAGATGGCAGTGAACACTTGATTGTATCTTTATATGTTGATGATTTCCCTGTTACAGAAAATGATTCAGAAGCTGTGGAATTTTTCAAGTCTCAAATGGAGCAAGAATTTGAAATGTCAAGTCTTGGAGAAATGAAATATTTTATTGGCATGGAGGTTCATCAAAACAGTTCAGGTATTTTTATTTCACAGAGAAAGTTTGCATTAGACTTGTTAAAGAAATTTAATTTGGAGAAATGCAAATCTGTTGCTACTCCATTGATGTTGAAAGAGAATTAACTTTGGATGATGGTGAGCCTCAAGCTGATGCTACTATATATAGAAGCCTTGTTGGCAGTTTGCTTTACCTAACAGCAACTAGAACAGATCTCATGTTTTCAGCTAATTTGTTGTCTAGGTTTATGAGTGCTCCCAATCATAAGCATTTTGGTGCTGCTAAAAGAGTTTTTTAAGATACCTAAGGGGTACATAAGATTATGGAATCTGGTTTAAAAAAGGTTAAGGTGGAGTTCTTGAAGGGTATGTTGATAGTGATTGGGCTGGGAGTGCCATTGATTTCAAAAGCACCACTGGGTTTGTTTACTTCTTTGGCTCAGGTGCTATGTCATGGAGTTCTAAAAAGCAAGAGGTTGTTGCTCAATCAACTGCAGAAGCATAATATGTAGCTGCTGCAGCTGCAACAAATCATTGCATTTGGCTAAGGAAGTTGTTTGCAGAGTTGGGATTTGAGCAAGGTGGAGCCACTGTGATCAATTGTGATAACCAATCTGCTATTGCTATTGAAAATAATCCAGTGCAGCATAGCAGAACAAAGCACATTAATGTGAAATATCATTCAGTTAGGGAGTCTCAGAAAATTGGAGAAGTGAAGCTCGTTTTTTGTTTTTCTGATGAGAATTTGGCAGATATATTTACCAAGGCTCTACCAAGAGGTCAAGTTGATGTTTTCAGAACTAAACTTGGTGTTTCTAAACTGCAACTCAAGGAGGAGTGTTAGAGTATTGAGCTGAGTTTAGGAAACTTATGTGTACCAAGTTTAGTTTACTTCAAGTTAATTAAGACATGTGATGTTTTGTAATGGTTGTGTTAGAGCCAAGTGTATGGCTAGCATTTGTTGTCCTAGAAAAGTCCAGAACTTATTGTATTTTGTTAAAAAAGAGAGTTCATGTCTTGTTGCTGTAGAACTCTCTTGAAAACAAAAAACTATCCCTGTAAGAAAACTATTCTGGCAGGTAAAAGAAGTTTGGAATTTACCTGGAGTTTGATATTTGATAGTTGAGTTTCATCTTTCTCTAATTGTAACACTTATATAATTGATATATACCCAAAAATTCAAGATTCAATAAGGCAAAGTTTCGCGCTCGAAATATGTCATTGCTCTCAATCAGTGCAGCAATGATACATGTCAATCTTCGCACATTCAGTACAAACAATCTCCGGTACCCTGTGTGTGTGACCCGGCAAGATCAACCGCTTGGCCACCTGAAAGTCATGATGGAGACGATAGAGGTTATCATTCAGCGCATTCACAAAACCCTTCTCTTCTGCAGTGGTTTTCCACTCCTCATAGTCAATGAGTGCCTGGGAGATGGTCTCCCCTTTGGCTATGACCATCTCCGCCGATCCCTTGCTAATCATTGCCCATCCTTGATCGCTTGCATCGAAGCTAAGTATCTTTATAATCTCCTGCATAATCGGATCATCCTCCACACTACTTCCGTGTTGAACCTTGGAGTGCCACATACTCACAATCCTAAACCAGAAGAACCCGACCATTATGTCTTGCAATATGTGGCTTAGCTTCTCTTCTTTAATGATGGCATTGATTCTTTGGACTTTCTCTCCGAGGTTGCTCTTCCCCACATACATCATTTCCAATGAGATTTGTGCTTTACGAGCCACTGCTTGTGTGGTTATTGTGAATCTGCGAATCCATTCTATGTCTTCCCCTCCGTACAAACATACGTATTTGTTTTCTGCACTCTGAGGCACATAAATAAAAGAAAAAGCTCACAGTTAAAAGATTTACCCAAATAATTTGGTTTGATAAATAATCCAATAGTTTCAATTCCTCCATAATTCTCTTAAAATTGCAATATGATTTTCTAAAATATGTAGCAATGACAACATATTTCGGAGTTTGAACCAATGTAGACAAAAGCATTTTGACATTTTAGCTGATATGCATCCGGATAGACATCCCCCGCAACTTTTCCCTTCCAATTCCTCGAAAATTTTGATAATAACGATAAGTTAAAATTCAAATAAGAGGAGGGAAAGAGCAATCCAAAAAATATATTGGGATTTTGTGAAAATATCTGTATCCTGAATGCTATGTTTAAAGTTGTGGAAAAATTTCAATCTGTTGAGATCTGCATACAATCATGTTCACCCTCAACCCCACCCACTTCAGAAGCCTATTCACGAGTTTTTTGTTTGGTAATTCAGAGAACAAAGTTGAGTTCCAGTGACCATACCCAGTTCAAGATGAGTGGTTCAATGCCATCAACAATTAACTCGATTCTCCAGGTCTCTTCTTTCCAGAGTGCTTCCTCTTTCTGGCTAGTCAAAGGAAAAGCCAAGGTTCCCCAAATACAGAGCATGTGAATTGCGTTATGGTTCACAACTTTTCCTTGCGAGTCAATCACAACGAGCAATGGTCTCTTGATGAAGTGCCAGTACTCCTTGATGTATTTGATGACTGCAGGATCAAGCAATGAAGGGTGGTACACTGAGTACCATGGCATCTGTTGTTGAAGAGTCTC
Organism: Euonymus europaeus; assembly: GCA_963580455.1. Lineage (NCBI taxonomy): Eukaryota > Viridiplantae > Streptophyta > Magnoliopsida > Celastrales > Celastraceae > Euonymus > Euonymus europaeus. The sequence continues at coordinate 6,151,449 of OY756964.1, forward strand.
GAATTGCTTTTGCTTTGTTTCATCCCATGGCATTGAGAGTTCTACTATAGGTAGCCATACTATGTTGTACATACTCTCGGTCCCTGATGGGTCCTGCTTTGCTTCTTGGTACACTTGTTCAAGGATGAAACGCTCATAATGGGAAGTGTCCAAGTCTGAAATGAGTAGCAATACATTCTTCCTCCTCAGCACATCAATGCTAGCCTATTTATCAAGCACAGGTCTCAGAAAAGTATTTAATAAGTTATATAATTATGGACTCATTAGCCTGAAGAGAAGGAAGATGGGAAGTTTAGAAGCAAACCCTTGTCTTGGTAAAACCATTATACAGGGGCAGCTGGTCTTCATTGGCATAGATGAAGGCTTTCAGAATATTAGTATTGTCGATGTGTGGTGTCTCCATAAGGCGGATCAGCAATTGATATGCTTCAGCCTGTCTTTCCTCATCTTCTACAGAGACCAAGATCTTTCACCATTTACTGAAACCATGTGGTACGATAGCAAATACAGAAATAAAAAAGAAAAGACTCACCATGTGTCGATGACATTGAGCGAGCTTCTAGTGCTAGTTATTGAACAAGCAGCTGGTGCGAATGCATGACAAATCCATACCCAATAGCAATCTTAAATGCAATTTATGAAAATGTGCACTACATATATGATGACATAAAGAGACATGAGAGTTGTAGAAGAAAAAGAAGGTAGAAGAATAAGTACACCTTTGCTTGGGTGGAACAATCCTTGAATGGAAAGTCATTCTTGAAAAAGAAGGTAGAAGGATAAATACCTTTGCTTGTGTGGAACAATCCTTGAATGGCAAGTCATCCCTGAGAGCTAACAAAGTGTAAAGGACCTCATGGTTAGTTAGGATAATTATAAAAATCATGTTTCAAATTTTGAAGAAATTAAAAGAGTGATTGATTAGTTACATAATTATAAAAATCATGTTTCAAATTTTGAAGAAATTAAAAGAGTGATTGATTAGTTACATAAAAATTAATTAAGAAATGAAAATGCATTAATTTTTATCAGGAGAATATCATAAGATTTCATATAGTATAAAATTTTCTTTTAATGATGTTATCATATGTTTGAACGTTGAAGTATTTTTACGAAATTCAAGATAGTATAACTTTATACAAAATGTGACTTATACGTTACACCCCATATAGTATAAATCTCCAACTCATTTTTATTTTATGTGGAATGCTATACGAAATAACATGACAAATGATAAAAGTTAGTCCTCTAGGAAAAAGTAAAAAAATTAGTCACTCGAATAAATATATTTCGTCTGTCCTCTTGAAAAAATGTGGCTAGATTTGTGCTCGGACAATATTCTAGTGGAAGATCAACATATATAAGATGATAAGATTTGAAAAAAATTTATCGGTAGATTACCATAGAAACTTGATAATAATAATAAAATGATTAAAAATAATAATTGTTTTAGCTAGGGATAGTTTAGGCATATATATATATATATATATATATATAAGAACTAAATTATACAAATATTATACCAAATTCCTTCCAAACATTGAATAAGATCAAATTATTCATTACAAATGATTAACTTATGCATTAAATGATAATATTATAATATTTTACAAAGCACACATTACACTCTGAAATCTCACAACAATAAAACAAATGCACATATTATATAAGAAGAGTAGAAGACTCTGTGGTGATTCATCTTCTATACTTCCATTCCACCATACAATGTGAAAGTTGGAGAAAGGGCAAAGTTTCGCGCTTGAAATATATTGTTGCTCAATCAGTGCAGCAACGATACATGTCAGACTTCTCCATAAATATCGCAGTTAAGTCCTTGCCACATTCAACACAGACAATCCTATCAGATATCTCCCCTTTGTGTGTGTGATCCAACATCAAACTCTCGCTATAAAGGTTAGTATGAAAAACATAGAGGTAATAATTCATCGCATTCACAAACCCTTTCTCCTCTGCAGTGGTTTTCCACACCTCATAGTTAGTGAGGACCTGTTAGATGGTCTCCCCTTTACCTCTGACCATCTCCGCTGATCCCCTGCTAATCATTGACCATCCTTGATGACTCCCATCGAAGCTAAGCATCTTAATGATCTCCTCCATAATCACATCATTCTCCACACTACTTCCTTGTTGAACCTTGGAGAGCCACATACTCTCAATCCTAAACCAGAAGAACCAGACCATTATGTCTGGCAATATATGGCTTAGCTTCTCTTCTTCGATGATGGCATTGACTCTTTGGAATTTCTCGCTCGGGTTGCTCTTCCCCACGTACATCATCTCCAGTGGGATTTGTGCTTCAAGAGCCACTGCTTGTGCGGTACTTGTAAACCTTCGAATCCATTCTATGTCTTCCCCTCCGTAAAAGCATATGTATTTGTTTTCTGCAATCTGAAAAACATATAAACAGCGGAAAATCTCACACTCAAGGATTTACCCAAGCATTCAGGTTTGATCAATACCCCAATAGTTTCAATTCCTCCATAATTCTCTTATAATTGCAATATGATTTTCTAAAATATGTAGCAATGACAACAAGTTTTGGAGTTTGAACCAATGTCGACAAAAGTATTTTGACATTTTAGCTGATATGCATCCAGAGAGAGATCCAGTGCAACTTTTCCCTTCCAATTCCTCCAAAATTTGGATAATAAAGATTAAGTTGAAATTCGAATAAGAGGAGGGAAAGAGCAATCAAAAATATATATTGAGATTTTGACAAGACCATACCCAGTTCAAGATGAGTGGTTCAATGCCATCAACAATTAACTCGATTCTCCAGGTCTCTTCTTTCCAGAGTGCTTCCTCTTTCTGGCTAGTCAAAGGAAAAGCCAAGGTTCCCCAAATACAGATCATGTGAATTGCGTTATGGTTCACAACTTTTCCTTGCGAGTCAATCACAACGAGCAATGGTCTCTTGATGAAGTGCCAGTACTCCTTGATGTATTTGATGACTGCAGGATCAAGCAATGAAGGGTGGTACACTGAGTACCATGGCATCTGTTGTTGAAGAGTCTCGAATTGCTTTTGCTTTCTTTCATCCCATGGCACTGAGAGTTCTACTACAGGTAGCCATACTGTGTTGTATTGGTACATACTCCCGGTCCTTGATGGGTATTTCCTTGCTTCTTGGTACACTTGTTCAAGGATGAAACGCTCATAATGGGAAGGGTCTAGGTCTGAAATGAATAGCAATACATTCTTCCTCCTCAGCACATCAATGCTAGCCTGTTTATCAAGTACAGATCTCAGAAAAGCATTCAATCAATTATGTCATTATGGACTCATTAGCCTTAAGAGAAGGAAGATGGGAAGTATAGAAGCAAACCCTTGTCTTGGCAGAACCATCATATAGGGGAAGCTGGTCTTCCTTGGGATAGATTAAGGCTTTCAGAATATTAGTATTGTCGATGTGTGGAGTCTCCATAAGGCGGATCAGCAATTGATATGCTTCAGCCTGTCTTTCCTCATCTTCTACACTCTACAGAGACCAAGATCTTTCACCATTTATTGAAACCATGTGGTACGATTGCAAATACATAAATAAAAAAGAAAAGACTCACCATGTGTCGATGACATTGAGCGAGCTTCTAGTGTTAGTTAATGAACAAGCAGCTGGTGCGAATGCATGACAAATCCATACCCAATAGCAATCTTAATTCTTAAATGCAATTTATGAAAATGTGCACTACATATATGATGACATAAAGAGACATGAGAGTTGTAGCTGTTACTTTTGTTCTCTTTATTCATTTCTTTTCCTCTTCTATAGGAATGCAATACCGTTGAAGAAGAAAAAGAAGGTAGAATAATAAGTACCTTTGCTTGGGTGGAACAATCTTTGAATGGAAAGTCATCCTTGAAAAAGAAGGTAGAAGAATAGATACCTTTGCTTGTGTGGAACAATCCTTGAATGGCAAGTCATCCCTAAGAGCTAACAAAGTGTAAATGGGTTTAAAAGCTTCTCATAGGTCTTCTTTTCTGAAATTTATGACAGACATCATACCCAGTAAATCCGTTCCAAGTTTTTGTGAAGAATCCAAATACTAACCTATTTCCTAATGACACAAATCCACCAGTTGCATGAGGCATCCCTAAATGCTGCTCAATTTATATGCCAAACTTGAGAGCTCCCATGCTGCAATTATAATATTATATTTGAATAGCAATTTAATTTCTCCCAACCGTGAAAGATTATGCAATACATAGTATATTCATATTTGTGGCATGATTGAATGGAAAGAACATGCACTTTCTCAGGTTTCAAGGCTATCAAGTCTTGAAATTGAGAGGAATAGGATAAGGTGCTTCTGGTGACCAAGAAATATGCAATGTAGATTCAGGACTTTGTGGTGCCGAGTGCTTCATTATCCAATTTCATATGTGCAAATAGCAGGACCTCAAACTTTATAATACACTATGTCACTTGCACCATATTTTTCATCAACAAGTGCAGTGGTTTAAATCAAGGTTCCTTCCTCCTGATAAGTGTAGAAAACGCACATGGTGCAGTGTTTATTTGTATCAAAAAGAATAGAGAATTGTACATCGCAGGGAATATAAAAATACCCAAGTAACAGGAAAATCCTAGACTAACCTCTACTAAAAGCTTATGCACATTAAATAAATTATATTATGCCAAAATCTCCATGCTCAGGTCACCAGGCAACTGTTTAAACATTGCAACTAATGCTGCCTGGATGTTGCAAGAATATAACTGCATTTGGAGCAAAAATTTAACATCAATTATAGCAAAAGCTGCAAGTATAATCACCATCTTGGCATCAAACAAGATAATTGTCCTGGCAAGAAAACTCCCTTCACCAGAGCATTTGTCTAGCATCTGCAGCCCTGCTAGACAAATATTTGAGGCTAAATTTCTACTTACATTCTTGATAATGTAATTTCATCACAGATATATAAGCAGCATACTTAATGCTGCAATTGGACAGGCTCACAGCCAGAGAAATTAAACAATCTAAATCAATAGGATTAACTAATGCCGCCCTTCTACAAGGAAGAACCTGATCCCTGTTGCTTTAGTCACTCTCATCAAGAGTGTAGATTTTATCTACAAATAATTCCCAAATAAGAGGAATAAAGCATCTTCTTCAACCACAACCATGAGAATCAACCATGTCGATCAAATTTATCGCAAAGCCATTCAACACGATTATAAATTGAATAATCAAATCGAAAAAAACGATCAGATCGCAGAAATCGTAACTTACAGAGAATTGATTCAACTTCCAAAATCGAATCCTGCTGCTTGTGAGTATCGTCCGATAATCTGGCTCTCCGCCGATGATATGAATTGTGGGTTTTACAAGGATTTCCCCACAATTGTATCTTGGGTTGGGTCTTTCTGGAACAAATGGGCCTGTTATATCATTACAGTACTCTATTAGCATTTGCCGGATCTTACACTCTTACTCCAGTTCCGGTGTGTTTTACTTTTTTCATTGTTCCCCCACTCTTACCCAACATTTTTTTCCCTACCACACCAGGAGGAAACAAACTAGAAACAGAAGTTTCACGTGCGACCATAAAAAGTACAAACCCATGTTCGGCTGATCCGTTGTCCATGTTCATATGCGACTGAGTTTTGCGGGCTATTGCGCAGTTAGACAGAGGTTAGAGGTTAGAGGTCACCGGTTAACATATAAATTAATGATTGATTACAAAAATATTAATGACAAAAGGGAGCGTCTAGTATATGGTTGATATACTCCACTGCTATTCTATTGGCGACATTATTAGTGGTGTCTAATTGGCTACGAGCAACTTGGCTAATTAGGCACTAGCAGGCATCATCCTCAGAAAATTAGATGATATTTGTGGTCACTTTTCCAAACTACTCGAGACAAGGGAAACAAGCACTATGTTCACTTGAACCAACAACTTGTTGGTATAAATCTATAATTATTGTGGTACTGATATTAAGAACTTTCCCTCTCAACAATTATATCACGCATCTCTCTCACACACATTTACATAGTCATTCTCCAGAAAAAACATCCTTCTAAATAATATTTATGTAAAAAAGTATTTCTCCGTTATCTTTTTTTTTAAATACTAATTACTAGGATATTCCCATAATCTCGTAGAACACATGGATGAAACACTAGGTTCCATAAAGATTGTATATATTCATGCAGCCGTCTGTACAGTGAAAGACACGTAAGTGACAAGAACCAGCCACCAAACAACAACGACGACGTACTGGCATAACCAATACATGATAAGTCTTTTTGAAACTTTGAATATGACATTCATCCGATGGTAATCTGACTGGAATCTTTAATTAAAAACATTATTATTGATACCTCAATTTACAGTAAAATAACTGCAGCTTTGATGTAAAACCTTTTAATTTGAAGGTTTTAATTATTTTTACTCTTCGATTATTTTTCTCAATGCTTTATATCTTTATCTCTGCACTTTTTTTACTATTAATTAATTAGTTTCTTTGAATAGCATTTTGATAGCAAGAAATGTAACTATTGATTTCTTCTTTAAATGAATCCTTATAATTTTGTATATTTCAATGGAGAACAAACAGCAGTAGTTTCATATTTTAATCATGCTTGCACTAATACTAAAAAACATAGGGTAATTAGTGAAATTCTATGCCTATAATTTGATAAATATAGGTGGAGTAATTGAACACATTATCCACGTGGAGGCTTGTTTACATTACAGAATTAGATAATTAATGATGTATTTTATATAGAGAGAATGAGACAATACAAGAGCTCAGAAATGGACAATCGACCATCTTTTTGAAAATGGGGGAACAAATCCCCATCAGCCTCGACAAAGAATTTAATGTTGGCAATTGACATATAGTGTTCAGAGATATATATATATATATTAACATTTGCAATGTTTTGAGTAAAAAATATATATGTTTTTTAATTTTAAAAATATATATTTTTATTTGAAACAAAAATTAAATACAACTAAAAAAGTGTATAAAATGTTCTGTATTTTATATTCAATGTCTAGAATTATCATGTATTTTTTATATTAAATTCAAAAAATATATCATTAAATTTAATATAACTGATCAGAATACGATATAGATATATATATATATATATATATATATGAAATGTTTTTTTGATGCATATGACATTTGCCAACACGGAAAGAGTAGTATGAAAGGTAATTTTTCTCTCTTTAATGAGTCATCATGTGTCAATTTTGAACTCGTATTAGAAACTAGCTTAGATCCCTCTCGGAAAAACACACCTAGATAGGGAACTATTGAAAACACAAGGAATTGAGAAGAAACAGTTGGGATTGGCGAAAAGGACAATTTTAACGTTACCAATCATCATACAGCTTGCGTCTCTCTATTTCGCCGAAGGAGGCGACCAGGGGCGTCCCTGAGCAGGGGCGACAGGGGCGGCCGCTCAGGGCCTCAAATTTCGGGGGCCCCGATTTTTTTTTAATACTAATAGATTGTTATGTATGTATATATTTTAGTTTTTACGCTAGCAATTACATAGTTTCTATAGTGGCCCAGTGGTACTCGGTCTCTTTCTCAAAAGAGAGGGCAACGGTTCGATTCTTAGTAATGCGGTTCCATTTTGTTCTTTTTTCTTATTATTTATTTTTTTAATCATAAAATTGGGCCCAATTCTCCAAGACTCCCTCCACGTGGATACAAAACTTTGTTCTTCTTTTTTTTAAAATCATAAAATTGGGCCCAATTCTCCAAGACTCCCTCCACATGGATACACAGTTTTGTTCTTTTTTATTTATTTATTTTTTTAATCATAAAATTGGGCCCAATTCTCAGTCTAAGACTTCCTCACTTCCTCTTCATTAGTTCACTCAGTTGTGTTACACTGTTACTATTACCTACTTAGTACTTAACTTTGATTGTGGCGGTGTTTTATTTTTTATGTGTTATTGTGTTACACCGTAAGTTATTGTGTTACAGACTTACAGTGTTACTTGTGTAGTTGTGTAGTGTGTTATTGTGTTACAGACTTACAATTTAATTATAATGAGTAGTCGAAAGTATAAGTTGTATTTGAGAAAAGTAAAAGAAAAATGAAAAATTTGTTTGATATCTTGTTGGATTTCTTAATAAATTTATGCCTAAAAATGTTAGAAGAGTCATATTTAAATAATTTTATATATTACAGTGAATTATTTTTTGAAGATGTAATATAAAACTTTAAGAGAGACCCCTTTCGTAGATTTCGCCCAGGACCCCCAAAACCTCAGGAACGCCACTGGAGGCGACCCATTCAACCTTCAACATCGCCAACTCCTCTGCCAACAAAGTAAGGCAAAGCAATTATGAAAAAAAAAAAGTAAGGCAAAGCAGGCCCAATTTATGGGCCCCGTTCTCGGCAAAAATCAAAAACAGGAAATATCCAATATCCCCTTGATGGATTGGTGGCTTCAAGTGAAGGCGCTGGTCCTCGGTCCTCCTTCTGTAAAGTGCAAGGCTCGCAACTTGAACGGCTGTGATGGACCCCACGCGTAGTCAAACAAACTGTATTAGCCAAATTGCTATATTAAACTACTAAAATACCCTCACAAGCCCGCAACGTGATTAGCTTAAGCTGTCAAAAAACAGATTATCCCGTCTCTCGTCCGTTATCCCTCCACGTGGCGTTATCAACTTATCATATCTCATCTCACCGATTTCAATTTCCTCTATTAATCAGCGTCTCAACTGTCAACCATTACTACGCTCTCTCTCTCTCTCTATTAAACTTGCCGGAGCCATGAAGGTCCGAGCCTGGCTAGCCACCTGTTCCACGGCTACCGCAACCATGGACTCAAATCGACCACGATCGTCTACAAAACATCTAGCTTCCGATACGAGTAGTGCTTCCGATATTTACTCCAGTGCGACCTCCAGCGACACCAGCAGGTCCAGCAGCCTCCAAAGCAATTTCTCTCTCCAAACTTTCCCATCCCTTCCTTCCCTCCAAAAATTCTCTGAAGATGACATCCAATACCTCTCCGCCTCTCACTCCTGTGTTTCCACTCTAAAACCCAGTGAAAAATTACCAATCACCTGCCTCGCTGTCGACGAGGACCTTCTATACGCCGCCTCAGCTCACGAAATCAGTGTATACGATCGATCCACACTGACGCTTCTCAATGCATTTAACGGACAGGAATCCTCCACCGGCTATGTCAAGGCCGTCACAGTCTCTTGTGACGGGAAACTCTTCACTGCTCACCAGGATTGTAAGATCCGCGTCTGGCGTGTAAATGGGACAAAGCCATACAAGCTGTTGGATACTCTCCCCACAATTCCCGACCGTTTACGCCGTTGTATACTTCCGAAGAATTACGTTAGCGTCCGCCGTCACAAGAAGCGGTTGTGGATCGAGCATGCAGACGCCGTTACTGACCTTGCCGTTCGAAACGGTTTGATATATTCGGTATCCTGGGATAAGTACTTGAAAATATGGAGATCCTCTGATCTTCGTTGCCTAGAGTCGGTCAAAGCTCATGAAGACGCCGTCAACGCCGTCGTTGTCTCCGTTGACGGAACCGTTTACACAGGGTCAGCAGACCGTAAAATCCGGGTCTGGGCGAAACCGTTCAACCAGAAGCGACACGTGCTTATGGCGACTCTAGAGAAGCACAAATCGGCTGTGAACGCCTTGGCTCTGAACGAAGACTGTTCGGTTTTGTTTTCTGGGGCGTGTGACCGTTCAATCCTGGTGTGGGCGAGAGAGGATAGCGCCAATTACATGGCGGTGACAGGTGCGTTGAGAGGTCACGGAAAGGCCGTACTGAGCTTGATCAACGTCTCTGGTTTGTTGTTCAGCGGGTCTGCTGATCGGACGGTGAGGATTTGGCGGAGAGGACACGATGGACGATATCGTTGTTTGTCTGTTTTGGAGGGACACCAAAAGCCGGTGAAGTCGTTGGCGGCAGTTTGGGAAGATGAAACAAACGACGTCGTTTCAGTCTTTAGTGGGAGTCTTGATGGAGAAATCAATGTGTGGCAGGTCTCGGTTTCGAAACCAAACAGCCCGGCAGCGTCATCAAAATTGAACTTGTGAATTTGTGATATTCTATTTCTTATCGTGAATTCTTTTTTTAATGTATTTTAATGTTACGCCTGCAAAATTCATAATTTGTTAGATATTTGGTTTGTTTTTGAATAGTTTAGTCTGTGATTGTATTATTAATCATCGCAGAATAACATATTCAAAAACAACACTTTTATTTCGGGTGAAATATTGATTGTATTATCAAGATCAATACTAATTAATATTTTCTAATGAAATAATTCATATATGTGTTGGTTGAAATAGAAGTATAGAACTCATGTAATTAAATAGAGTAACAAAAGAAACACTGTAAGAATTTCACATTTTATCCACTGATTGTTTGGTCGATAATTTAGGAAAATTTGTCCGTAACATATTCATCGGTAAAATGCTCACCTTGTTGGCAGTGATTCAGAAAATTCGTTGGTAATATTGATTATTGATAGATTGCCTATGGAACAATATTCTTCGGTAAAATTATTGACCAAATATATTTTTGCGGTAAATTTACAACACATATATATATATATATATATATATATATTTAATATGAGATACTTTATTTAATAATGTCGTGATCAACCTAATATTATTATTGCTTTATGTGTGTGAATATAAATATTTATATAAGTAGCTCGACAATGGACATGCCAAATTTTAATTTTTTGGCCTTATTTTAATTATATGAATTCTCATATTATTGCTTGCGAAACCAGCGACCAAAGAGAGCCAAACTAGGGGCTTCTCGATTAGCAGTAAAAGTGACGAGGACTGAATTCTAGAACTGTCCAGTAATCGAAGTGCAAGTCCCCCTAACTTTTTTTTTATCACGGACTGTTTAGGTCAACATATGCGACAATATAAACTGTTTGAAAGTTTATTAGACTCTGTAAGCAACCACGATGATTTTATTTAGTTCAGCGATAAATTATGTGAAAATGTATATTTTTATTGATGTGATTATATTAAAATATATGTTTTATTTAGCTTAATTTTTTGTAATAAATGTGGGATTCCGTCTTAATTTTGATATAAATTTGATAGAGATAATATGAAAGATAGAAAAATGATTGGATTGACTAAAATTGAAAGAAAAATATATTTAAAATTTTATGTTTTATTAATGTGAATGTGATTGTATTAAAATATTTTATTGATATTTATGATTTAAATTTTATTTAATAGAGGTGAGATGCAAAATAAGTTTGCTGACCAGCAAAGAGCAAGCAGGCAGAAAATCTCTTTATCAAGTCCATTGCTAGCTGGATAATTCCTTCTTAATTTCTTACTTAATTATGTAATCGGACTTGTACCGCGCCGGCATCATGCAAGTGGAATAGTGGATTGTATATGCTCATAATTTTTAGCAAATACACCAGTTTGAATAAGGATTTAATAAAGTTTCAAAGTCAATTCGTGGCAATATCCACGTTTTGAACTGAGCATATACATATATATATATATATATGTGTATGTGTATGTATACTGCAGTATTTGAGTTATGGTATGAAAAGAAGCATAAGAGAAAAGACGAGACAGGACACACAAATACTAATGAAAGTTCGCCAGCGACCCAACAAAAAGGACCCATTTTTGCATTGCAACGGAAAGTGATTTGAAACTTCTAAGCAAGTTGTGCATCAACAAATGTATAAATTTGACAAATTCATGAATACTCAAACCCAATTATTAGCTCTTTTTTTTTTCTTCGTTGATTATCAAATGTTAAGAATTAAAGTCTCGATTGGACAACCCAAGCATGTGGGGTTATAAATAAACACACATGTTCCTATCATATCAGTAGGTCTTTTTCTGAGCTAATGACCATTTAGTGAGATTGAGACGACATATGGGAAAATAAAATTGTGGGGATTCAATGCATGTGGGTGAGTTTGAAATTTACATTATCTATATGTGTGTGTGTGGAGAGGTGGGGAAGGGAGAGATCTATTAAAAAATTTAATGGCTTCTTCCATGGATATATGTGGTTTCCAACCAAAAGAAGTACTCCAGCTAGCTACAGCAATTAACTAATTAATAGGATATATATATATATATATATATATAAACCCTACCAAACCTATTTTGTTGTGACTTGTGAGGAAAAAAGTTGTTTCACACAGTGGATATGCGTCGATACGCGCTTCATTCCTCTTGTACACAAACGGACATTGGGGAGAGAACAAGTGACGATATCGATCATGCTAGCCATGCAAGTTGGCAAGTTGATCGAGCACACGATGACGATGGTGCGTGAAAAGCAGCATTATTATCTGGCGAAATCAAGGTCATTGGTCCTGCTTGCATTGGACAAAGATAACATATATTAAATCATGTTATTGGCAATATCTATCATAATTTCATTACAATATACAGTATACAGTACACACACATTGTATATATATATATATATCTCCCCTGACGTACGCATGCATGGTTCAGCTTCTCTAAATGTTACAGTGTTGTACGTATATCTAGCTTAGATCTTCACTCATCTTTGATCTCGAATACATCCAAATTAAAATAATAAATGCATTTTCAAAATATTTGAGTTCCAATATAATTGACGAATGAGTTTTTGTCACCAATAGTCAATTAGATTCCAATGCTATTCGTTTCTAAAGCAGCTTACAATAGAATAGTACATCAACATTCAACAGGCATCAACTACAAGTACTATATATATAAACATTCAACAGGCATCAATTACAATTACAAGTACTGTCAACTTCGGATGGACAGTTGGGGGTCCAGCATTTAGAGTAACAAGAATAGGTTGTTTCTTGTTGTTGCTTTTATGTGTTATGCCTTAGCTTTCTGGTTTCTCTATCGTTGTTTCTTGTTGTTTTCTTGTTGCCGAGGTTAGGTGTTGCCCCCCTCGTGTTTTGTTAGCCATCGAAGAGAAGCTTTTTCTCTTCTTTCATTAATAAATTCTAGGCTAAGCACTTTTTTATAAAAAAAGAAAAAAAAAAGAGAAAAAAGTACTATATATATAATATAAATACATGTATATGTATATATGCATGGTAAATTGAATCGAAATTTTCACATTTTTTAGAGATAGAAAAAAGGTTCAACAGAGTGGATAAGTGTGTTTTTCTTTTTATCCACGCATGCAGTATCCTCTTCCAACTTGCCAACTTGCGCCAAAAAAATATTCAAAACGTCTTTATTCCTAGAAAAAAAGAACATAATTTGAAGAAAGAAGATACTGTGGAGTAAAATACTAGATGAAGGAATACAAGTTGAGTTGTAGACAAGTTATTCCTAGGTATGAGATGACAAGGACAAGGCAGTTATAATTGCACCAATATTGAAGAAAGTAGCGGTTCATATAACAGTAACTAAAAGAGGTTATCAAGACAGATCAAGCGACGGATAACCGATATCCTCAGAGACATTATAAATAGAAGATTCATTCGCACATTTTGTATGCACTGACATCATTCTCTACTTAATAAATATCAAACATCCTGTATTTATTATTTTCTCTACATTCAATGTATTTTATCTTCGATGCAAATTTAGCATCGATAATTGATGTCATCTATGGAAAACGAAGAGTTTTCAACAAAAATCATATCTCAAATTGCAGAAGGATTAAGACAGGAGGAACTTCCTCCTCTTGATGATGAAGAGCTATAGGGGAATCAACATGGAGAAGGAGGGAGACAATTGAAAGAAACAAATATTCAAATAGAGAAAGACTTCCAATGAAGACAGCAGCATGCAAGTCCCTAAAGGAGAGGAAGTAATCCTTACAAAGGAAAGGTAAACACTTGGAAAGTGTAATTCAAAGTGTTTTCTCAGAAGGCGAGAAGTTTATTCCCAAGCGTGTTCGGGAGCAGGAAAGAAGAAGAAGTGCTAGGTCAGAAACTTACAAATCTATATCAAACATGGACAAACCCATATGAATACGAACAAAGACGAAAGTAATTGATTTTGGAAGTAGAAATTTCATAGATTGATAGCATATGAGGAGGGGAGAGATGTTCGATAGAGTTAGATGAGAGAGAGGAATACAGAGACAAAGGAAAAACAAGAGGTGAAGGGGGTTGAAAATCGGTACCTCTCCTATTCACAACAGGCAGAGGAACGGCCGGTTCTTCTCTGAAGATTGCACAGATCGAGAGAGTTAGACAAGAGAGAGGAGTACAGAGAGAGGAAAAACAAGGGGCCAAGGGTTGAAGATTAATATACCTCTATCATTCGCAGCAGGCGGAGGAGAAGCCGCTTCATCACAGATCGAGAGAGACATTGGTGTTGTACGAATGTGGGGTAAATGAGGTTGTGAACTGCATTTTGTCTTACAAATGCAGTCGAAACGCATTGCCTGTTCACCAAACAAATTTTTGACGTTGCTTTTATACTGAACAGTAAACGTGGGAGTAAAACGATGGGTCAAACTAGCCTTTGAGATTTCTCTCAATCTGGGATTTTGATCTTTCGTGTGCGTCATTGGTTACTACATGTTCCCTTAACTAGTTAAAAATTATAAATTAAACATAATAAGTTTAATTTATGAAAATATTTAAAATATATTTTTTAATACTCAAGTTTTTATAATTTTTTTTATCTATCTGTAGTTTCCAACATAAAAATGACTGCAAATCAACAATAATTATCTTAAATTTTCCATAAGTGGGTACTTAATATTATTACTTCAATTAAAAATAATTAAAAATTAAATTATTTAATATAACAATCAAATGCACTGGCCGTGATATTGATTTTCTGCACTCTTTGGATACATCATGATGTGTAGATTTTTGTCTTAGCAATTTTGCATTGTATTGTGTTCATGTAGCAGACTCTTAATCATGCAGTTATTCAATTTGCCAAAAAGCGTTTGTGATGGCATTGATCAATTGAAGAGAAGTTTGAGTGTGGTGCATTCTCATTCAACTAGAATTCGGGTCTTGAAGGCTAGGTATCTTCGGAGTACGGATTTTTTTGGGATAACCAAGCAACGGCATGCATCATTTCTATGGTCTCATGTTCTTGGTTCTCATTACTGGCTAACGGATGGATTGCCTTGGCTTATTGGAGATGGAAGTAGTGTTTCTATAATATTAGGTGTTAAAAATAACGAACTTGTCTATGGATCAAAATTAAATCAAAGTAACAAAGAGCAACCAGAATTTCATTACCATAGAACCTCGAAATACATTACCAAACGAAGGAATAAAGATGACAGAAAGCAAGAAACAGAAACGCCAAGCCCAAAGTAAACTCTGTCTCCTTAAGACTTAATCGTCTTCCACATGTGGCTTCGGGAATACTCGACGACAGTCTCCCAGGATAGAATGACAGCACCTTCACGGAATGGAAGCAGCACTCCGAGCAACGAACGGAAAGAATGATGGTAGCTCTCTCTCTCAACTCTTATGCACGTGAATGCTTGTGATTTTTGGTGTGTCTATTCCATGAACTAAAGGACCCTATTTATAGTGTATGAGGGGAAGAGAAGATTAAGCCAAAAATGGATTGAAGAATAATCCCTAAATTGATATTATCTAACAGATAATTGAATACAATTATATCTATTAGCCAACCAAGATAAAATCAAACCAATCCGAAACCAACTTCATGTATAGCTAAACACAAGTTCTCATCCCAGAGAATTTTTGATTTTCTAGAATCACTGGGCTGGGCTCACAGCTTAGCCCTTTGAGACATGGCCCAATAGGAAACAAGAATAGCTATGGGCTTAAAGCCCATCGGACCGTGGCCCAAAAGGAAACGCACTGGTGAACAAGCCCACCACACACACGCGCGCGCGAAACCAACCGGACGGACGGCGGCGGCGGTGACTGTTACTATTTAGCATAATGTGCATTCTCTCCTTCCCACAAAATTTTGGGTGCCCTTGGGCCCAAGGTCTATGTCCAACACTCACTCTTATAAACAAGAGTTTGGCCTCTTAATTCTCTAATGTGGGACATTCATTTTTCCTTATTCTTGGTCATGCTCAAATAGCTTACTTTGAAGCAACATTTCATTCACTCTTTGCTTGGCTTTGAGCAAGTGAATACATATGATTATTCTCCACATGAAACTCAACACATTCATGTTCTCACTTCAATTATTCCATAATTGAATCTATATTAAATACATGGTCAAAGCCATGATTTTCTAACAATCCCCCACATGAATGAAATGCAGAAATGTTATGCAGACTCAATTGAGAGAGAGCTTCTGAAAATAGTTGCATCGGGATAGGTAGTTTTTGACTTTGAACCTTCCCTAGTAAAGTATCATCGGGTTTAATTGCTAACCAGTGAACGCGATGTCTTGAACTGTTCAGTTTTTGAATAAACCAAGACAATGATACCAACACAATTTCTTTTCCACCATCATTGATTCCTTTTTACATTCTGTCCATTTTGGCCTTGGACATACCTGGTAATTCATGAGTGTTGTAGAGAGAATAGTCCTATCACTCTCATAGAAGCGGCCCCTTCACACTCATATAGGTGATTTCTTGTTAAAAGTATTCTACCTTACTTTAGTTGGATTTCCAACGTACAAGAATCATTAAAATAAGAAATTATCCTGAACACATGGCAGATATCACTATCTCATCATAGGAAAGAGTTTGGAATAAATTCCTTAGTGATTTCTTTAAATTCCCCCACAATTCGGTTGTCCCATTGAACATAGATCTTGGGATCTCCAATCAACTATGTTGGGTTGCCAGTGTGATGAAACTTTAATTCATGGACTTTAAACCCATTCCCCTCGATGAATTATGCATTTGATCTCTAGTCAAGCCTTTTGTTAATGGGTCAGCGATGTTATCCTTTGATTTCACGTAATCAATGGATATGATCCCATTAGACAAAAGTTGTCTAACAGTTTTATGTCTACGACGTTTGTGTCGAGACTTCCCATTATAAATTTGATTTTGTGCCGTTCCGATTGCAAACTGACTATCGCAATGTATGCAAATAGACGACACCGGTTTCGGCCACAAAGGAATATCCTCTAAAAAATTTCGTAGCCATTCGGCTTCTTCTCCAGCTTGATCTAGAGCTATGAACTCTGATTCCATAGTAGATCTTGCTATACAAGTTTGTTTAGTGGATTTCCATGAAATGGCTGCGCCACCAAGTACGAAGACGTATCCACTAGTAGATTTAGCATCTTCCGAGTCAGAAATCCAATTCGATCATTGTAACCTTCAATTACAGCTGGACATCTTGTGTAATGCAGTCCATAATTAGCAGTGTACCTAAGATAATTTAGGACTCTTGCTATTGCTTTCCAGTGATCCTCTCCATGATTACTATTGTATCTACTTAGCTTACTGACTGAATAAGCTATATCAGGACGAGTGCGGTTCATTAGATACATTAAGCTACCAATGATCCGGGAGTACTCCAATTGAGACACACTAGAACCTTCATTCTTTTTAAGATAAAGATTCACATCAACAGGCGTTCTTGCTACAGTATTGTTATCTTTGTCAAATCTATTAAGCACTTTCTCAATATAATGTGACTGAGATAATGCGTAACCATCCACGTTCTTGGTAATTTTAATTCCAAGTATGACATCTGCAAGACCTAAGTCTTTCATGTCAAATTTGTTTGCCAACAGTTTCTCAGTGGCTTTGACAATATTATTATCACTACCGATGATAATCATATCGTCCACATATAAGCAGATAATTACATAATCTGATGATGTGCTTTTCACATACACACACTTATCACATTCATTAATGTGAAAGTTATTTGACAACATTACTTGGTCAAATTTCTCGTGCCACTGTTTTGGTGCTTGTTTTAGCGCCTAAAGAGACTTTACAAGTTTGCACACTTTTTTCTCTTTTCCTGGAACCACAAACCCTTCTGGTTGTTCCATATAGATTTCTTCGTCTAAATCACCATTCAAAAATTCCGTCTTTACATCCATTTGATGAATCTCGAGATTTCGTAATGATGCAAAGGCAATAAGAAGCCTTATAGACGTTATTCTTGAAACAAGAGAATAAGTGTCGAAATAATCTACTCCTTTTGTTTGCTTATAACCTTTGACAACAAGTCGTGCCTTGTATTTGTCAATTGACCCATCAGCCTTCATCTTTCTTTTAAAAACCCACTTAGAGCCCAAGGGTTTACTTCCAGGAGGTAAATCCACTAGTTCCCATGTATGGTTTTGAATGATGGATTCAATTTCACTATCTATTGCCTCCTTCCAAAGAGGAGCTTCAGGCATAGACATTGCTTCCTTGAAGCTTTGAGGTTCCTTCTCTATCAAGTATGAGATAAAGTCAGGACCAAACGATGTAGAAGTCCTCGCTCTTTTGCTTCGTCTTGGTTTTTCAAAATTTTGATTTGAAGTTCCAATCCTTTCTTCCTCATCTTGAATTATATCTCTATGAGTTCTTTTAGAAGTACTCATTTCAAGTGTAATCTTATGAGGAAACAAGTTTTCAAAGAATGAAGCATTCCTAGATTCAATAATCGTATTTTCGATAAATGATTAACATGGCATTCATCATTTCATTTAACGTTCTGTTTTTTCGTTCAGCGATCCCATTTTGTTGGGGTGTGTAGGGGGCTGTGGTTTGATGAATGATGCCATGTTCGGCACAAAGTGATTCAAATGGTGACTCGTATTCACCACCTCTATCACTTCTTAACATTTTTTATTTTCTTGCTGAGTTGGTTCTCAACCTCGACTTTATATTGTTTAAAAGCTTCTATAGCTTCGTCTTTGCTTCTTAGCAAGTACACATAGCAATACCTTGAGCTATCGTCAATGAACGTGATAAAATATTTTTTACCACCTCTCGTTTGCACAAATTTTAAATCACAAATATCTATGTGAATTAACTCCAAAAGTTCACTTTTTCTTTCGATCGAGTGAAATGACGTCTTTGCCAATTTAGCTTCTACACATGTTTCACATTTATTATTCATGTCTAAGCCAAATTTAGGTATTAGATTCATGTTAATTAATCGACGTAAAGTTCCATAATTAACATGTCCTAACCTGCCATGCCATACATTACAAGACTCAAGCAAGTAAGCGGAAGAAGCAATTTTATTAGAAAGATCAACAGTGGTTACATTGAGTTTAAAGAGGCCATCAGCCAAAAACCCTTTCCCCACATACATCCCATACTTAGTGAGAATAAATTTCTCATACTCAAAAACTAGTTTGAAACCTTTCTTGCTAAGGAGTGACCCTGACACTAAATTCTTACAAATTTCTGGCACGTGTAACACGTCGAGAAGAGTTAGCTCTTTTCCAGAGGTCATTTTCAGCACCACATTTCCAACTCCATCTACTTTTGCCGTGGCGGCATTTCCCATGTATAAATTTTCATTCATAATGGGTCGGTATGTGGAAAACAACTCCTTGCTAGCACACTCATGGCGAGTACTTCCGGTATCCACCCACCATTCTTTGGGATTTCCAGCCAAGTTGCATTCAAAGATCGTTGCACAGAGGTTCATAACTTCCAAATCCTTTTCCACTTCAGTCAAGTGTGCTTGTGCCTTCTTTTTCTGGTCATTCTTTTGACCTTTCCTTGAGCGACAATCTTTAGCTTGATGCCTCTCTTTATCTCACACAAAACACTTGCCTTTGAACCTTTTAGGGTTCGTCTTGTTATTTCCACCAAACTTCCTCTTTTTATTAGAGGGCTTGTTTGTCTCTACCAAGTTAGCTTTCGCCTCCTGAGTTTTGTAGCCCTTCTTATCATTGTTGCGATTGTCTTCCTCAATCCTCAATTTCAAGATCAAATCATCAAGATTCATCTCTTTTCGCTTGTGTTTGAGATAACTCTTGAAGTCTTTCCAAGAAGGAGGAAGCTTCTCAATGACCGCAGCCACTTGGAATGATTCACTTATGATCATTCCCTCAGCAATGATCTCATTGATGATGATCTCTAGTTCCTCGGCTTGGGTCACTACCTTCTTTGAATCCACCATCTGATATTCCAAAAAATGCCCAACCACGAATTTCTTCGAGCCAGCATCTTCTGTTTTATACTTCTTCTCTAAGGCTGCCCATAGAGTCTTAGAAGTAGGAAACACATTGTACAGATTATTGGACAAACCATTGAGAATGGTGTTTCGACATAGGTAGTCTGAGTGCTTCCATGCATCCATAGCAGCTACAGTAGCCACGTTTTGAGCATTGATATCTGCCTCATCCAACTTTGGTGCATCCTCCTTGAGGAACTTGGCCAGATTCAAAGTGGTAAGGTAGAAGTGCATCTTCTGCTGCCACCTCTTGAAATCTGTCCCACTAAACTTCTCAGGCTTCTCACCATGAGGATTCCCATGGTATGTTGTTGGAAGAGCAACAGTGAGTTGCGGAATGGCACCACTTGCATTCCCAATCACTCCAGTGGAGTTTGTTGTTGGCACAACAGTAGGGGTGTTCCGCTCAATCACATTGGCAAGCACGTCGTGAACCACGTTAGACATATTGATAACTACAAAACAACGAAACTCAAGTTAGTAACGATTTAAAAATCGAACCATAAATTATTAAGTCTTAAGAATGTTAAAAATAACGAACTTGTTTATGGATCAAAATTAAATCAAAGTAATAGAGAGCAACCAGAATTTCATTACCATAGAACCTCGAAATACATTACCAAACGAAGGAATAAAGGTGACAGAAAGCAAGAAACAGAAACGCGAAGCCCAAAGTAAACTCTGTCTCCTTAAGACTTAATCGCCTCCCACACGTGGCTTCGGGAATACTCGACGACAGTCTCCCAGGATAGAATGGCAGGACCTGCACAGAATGGAAGCAGCACTCCGAGCAACGAACGGAAAGAATGATGGCGGCTCTCTCTCAACTCTTATGCACGTGAATGCTTGTGATTTTTGGTGTGTCTATTCCATGAACTAAAGTGCCCTATTTATAGTGTATGAGGGGAAGAAAAGATTAAGCCAAAAACAGATTGAAGAATAATCCCTAAATTGATATTATCTAACAGATAATTGAATACAATTATATCTGTTAGCCAACCAAAACCAACTTCATGTATAGCTAAACACAACTTCTCATCCTAGAGAATTTCTGATTTTCTGAAATCTAGATTTCGGACTGGGCTGGGCTCACAGCTTAGCCCTTTGAGACATGGCCCAATAGGAAACAAGAACAGCTATGGGCTTAAAGCCCATCGGACCGTGGCCCAAAAGGAAACGCACTAGTGAACAAGCCCACTACACGCGCGCGCGAACCCAACCGGACCGGCTAGACGGACGGCGGCGGCGGGCGTGTTACTATTTAGCATAATGTGCATTCCCTCCTTCCCACAAAAGCATGGGTGCCCTTGGGCCCAAGGTCTATGTCCAACACTCACTCTTATAAACAAGAGTTTGGCCTCTTAATTCTCCAATGTGGGACATTCATTTTCCCTTATTCTTGGTCATGCTCAAATAGCTTACTTTGAAGCAACATTGCATTCACTCTTTGCTTGGGTTTGAGCAAGTGAATACATATGATTATTCTCCACATGAAACTCAACATATTCATGTTCTCACTTCAATTATTCCATAATTGAATCTATATTAAATACATGGTCAAAGCCATGATTTTCCAACATTAGGTGATAAATGGCTGTCTCGGGCTCTCCTTTACCGTGCACAAGGGGAAGTTTATGGTCTTCACCGTGAATCCAAAGTGCAAGCACGATTGAGGATGAACTAGGGTAGTGGAATTAATGTTGAGATTATTAATTGTACATTTGACGTAGACGATGCTCAATTGATACTTACCCAACCAATGGGTTATCGATTTGTCAAAGATATATTATCTTGTCTTGACCTTTCAAATATATATAGTGGTGAGTGCTATTGGCACCCCATTTTTATCCAGTGGCACCCCTCTTGAGACAAAAAAAAATGCATTGTCTTGCTTCACCTCTCATTCTCTCTCTTGCTAGCTGTCAATACCAGCTGCCGCCACCGGATCTTTGCCATCCGACCTCCGTTTGAGGCCAGCCACTTACCAAATCGAAAGTCCAGGCAACCACGACCTTTGACGGTGGACGAATCGGTCGCAGTTTTCGCCGGAAGTTTCGATTTTCGCATATTTGAAGCTCCGATCCGGCCAACTCTAGCCTCCGTTTGAGGTGAACCATCTACCAAAACGAAGCCCTCGACGATGCCGACAAAGCCTAGGCAACCACAACCTCCAACGGTGGATGGATCGGCCAGAATCTTCATCGAAAGTTTTGATTTTTCGCATATTCGGAGCTTCGATCCGGCCAACTCCGGCCTCCGGTTGAGGCGAGCCACCTACCAAATCAAAGTCCTCGACGATGCCAACAAAGCCCAGGCAACCACGACCTCCGATGATGGACGGATCGGCCGGAATCTTTATGGGAAGTTTGGGTTTTTCGCATATTTGGGATGTAACATGATATTTCTTGAAATCTAAAAGAATGAGGTTTTACAGGATTTTTTTTTACTAGGGTTTTTGTAGAAATAAGGTGATACTAGGAAAAAGTGAGGTGTCAATAGCACTCACCTATATAGTTCCCCTTTAGGTTAGTTCATTTCATGAAAGTGTAAATTCCTAGACCTTCTTAGGTTGGTGCGAGTATGTCTTTCTTGATCAATAATTGAATTATGTCTATATATATACACATATATATTTATTAAATTATAACTTCTTTCCACACATATATATTTATTAAATTATAACTTCTTAAAAGAAAGAAAAAAATTCATACAAAAACTTTATGATGACAAATACAGCATTCACCAACTCATGAATTTATGCAGAAACTATCCAAAATATATAACATAGTACATAGAACTACAACCCAAAAAATTTCGATCATTCACTCAGTTGCCTAAATTCTCATAACCATGTCATAAATACATAATACCAAGGAACGAATGAAAGAATTCAATGAGGATCTCAAATCTATGTACAACCATTGACCTACTACTTCTTGTTGAATGCTAGCTATTTCAGTAGAAGCCAGCAAAAGAGTATATATATGTTCCATCAAAAGAGCTTGATTCTAGTCTTGATTAGAGTTCGACAGATCGGGCATGACTTGAGACCACCACCACAGCCACAGCAGGTCTACAAAACACAAAAGTTAGAAAGGATAGACACATACTGCTTCATCACAACATAACCACCATTAAATATATACCTGATGACCGCAGCCGAAAGCCATGTCCTTAGCATTAGTAAGGCAGATGGGGCAAACCTGTTATTGTCGATTTTAACAGAAGATAAGTGATCTTCTGAGTGTTATCGTAGCGATGAACAAATGACAGTATCAGTAGGGAAAATATTGTATACCTGGTTATCTTGAAAAGAACTTGAAGATGGAGCTGAGGCAATTGGTTGCTGCTGAAAACTGCTCGGACGGGAAGGCTTTGAGCTGCTGCTGAAGGTAGGTTCACCAGGTGGAGGCAGAGGAGCCCTGTATGAAGCTTTTCCTCTACGACGGCTGCTTCATTATTAACAGAACTTAATGACTCAATCTTGTAAAACTAGTGAAGACAAAACATCAATTTCCACAAGACTTGAGAGAGAGAGTCGATGACTTACCCCAACAGACCAAGCTCAAGAGTTGCTTTGTATTGGATAGGTATTTCCATCAACGCTGAAAGAGCAAACTCTGTCTCTTTTCTGGTTGGATTCACGTTCTTCGACATAATCTCCGTGAAATTTACAAACTAAGACGACAAAAGGATAACAGTCCTTCAAATTACTTGATTTTGAAAGATTGTGAACAAGCAAGCAAAACAAAAATGGCAGCAAAATTTTACCTGAAAATTATCAAATGCCCTGGAAGGGACGTTATCATCAAACTCTCTCATCATTGCCCAAGGTCCATCTCCAACTCCAACAAAAATTATCGACAAAGGATATTTGCTGCAGTGAAATAGACATCATATAACAATGTGGCTGTACTGTCCTATACTTGCAGATATACAAAGAAAAGCCTAAAGTTAATGAGAATTAAGTTACCTTGCTTTCACTATTGCATCAAATGTACTTTGCTCTTGTCGGCTAAGGTTGCCGGCGTGCGTGTCAGCACTTCTTGTGACCTGATTCAATGATCAATTTATGTTCACCTCTAGCAAAGATAATATCCATTTGCAAACAATTACAGTCCTTCAAGAACTAAGTAGTACCTGGCCATCAGCAATTATCAGTAAAACATGGTACTGGCCACCACTTTGTTCAACAATAGTGATGGCTCTTTCAATTACTGGTGCAAAAGATGTAGGTCCAGCAAGCGTTAGCTGGGGAACGATTTCTCTGTACCGCGTCAGCACTTCCTCAAATCCATTACAGACTCCCCCATCCGGATGAAAACTAAAAACATCTTGATCATGTGTTGTTGCTGCTAAAAGACGTACATGAAAGAAGAAAAAAAACATCAGTATAATCCGATATGTATCAATGATACATGAAGGATTGTACTTGAAATTAACAACATTTTCAATAAAATTACCATCGCCAAATCCGAAACAAGGAATCAAGTTATCCTCGTCGAAGGCAGATAAAGTCTTTCCAATGATTGAGATTGCTTGCTCGTAAGGATTTTGACTGTTTCCTATATGATGCAGGCTTCTGTAATTGAATGACCTTCTACCTGATATCATATAAGTAGAAAAATAAAGTTCTTTTGCGTCAGAAACCATTAGAAAGATTGAAAAATATGGAGATGACAAACACTTAACCTGTCCATTCATTGCTCTTTGTGAAATCAATGCCCACAATGAGATTAGAAGATTCTAGTCCAGCTTCGGCAAGAGCAGAAGTGACCTGCATTCAATAATAATATCTCATTGTTTAAACAACAAAACTTCAAAAAGAATCTCGAAAAGTGTACAATTGCTGACAACCCAGGTTCCCAAAAGACAAATTCCTCTCAAGATTGTCATGGAAAACAAAAGTTTGACGTTCTTTTTTATGGTTGGCTTATCCAACAGTCATGTACCAAAGAAACTACCTGATCCAATGTGTGGTAATTATCAGCAATTCTGGAGTATTTACTATCCAATCTCCTCTGCGGTTGTGTGGTTTGTCCCCCATAACCACTAGCAGCAGGTGGTGTTGACGGAGTTTGGTGATGTTGCGGCGGCAGATAGGGGTACCCAGGATATCGTTTTGAACTCTTACCTCCCATTTACGTTAGAATCAATTCTTGGTATCCAAGATCGAACACCTCGATCTGTATCTGTCTATCTAGCACACCTGATATTTATTGATGATATAATCAAGAAACAAATTCACAGCAATCTTGCTTGCTCTTTATATGTTGTTAAATTATATTTAACTATTGATAAAACTCAGACGAACAATTGTGGAAATTCAGGGTTGGAAAAACTAATACGCAAAACAAAGACTAAAAGATATTTTAAAAGTGGATTAAGTGACTGATTCAACGAGAGAACCGACCCTAGAAAAAGCAGGAACCTTTGATTTTAATAATTTTCAGCAACACGTAATAACAACAATGATGAGATTCTGAGAAAATAACATGCAGGTTCGAAGCAAATGCTGGGCTTTGAGAGACGAATACGCAACGTTAGGTTTAGTGACTCTCTGCGCAATAATATATATATATATATATATATATAGAGAGAGAGAGAGAGAGAGAGAGAGAGAGAGCAAGATAAGATTCTGGTGCTAGAAAACCAGTCGATAGTGAAAAATAGTAAATTAAATCTAATTCAGTTGAGTCTCATCTGCTGATCCGAATTCCAATACAAGATTAACTCCGATAAACTGATTACTCTTATCGAGAAAATAATAAAAACACTAATTAATTATAAAGATGTCGTTCAATCTTTGTTATTATTATTTTAATCATAACTTTAATCTTTTAGTTACTTCTTTCGGGCTTATTTGGCTAACGACACTTGTGGGAAGGAAATGTTAACGTGTTGTGTTAGGGGGATCATCACATGTGTTTTGGTTAGGAAATTTCATGCAATGCAATAACATGTTTGGTAGGAATCGAGCTTCAGTTAGATTTTAACATCTATGTTAAAAAAAATTGGAACTTTTAGTTGGATTCCAAGTTTATTCTTGTCACAAATAAGTAGTCATAGAGGAAGAACGAAGAGTACGTAACTCTCATATTATTGTATGACTAAAATCGAGTAAATATTATTTTAGCTATTAATTTAAAGATAGGTCATGTTACGACTCAACACCTAAATAATCAAACATTACAAAATCACCACGGACTTCATCAAATTATTTTACGGTCAACTTTGTCTCTAATCCGGTTAGTCAAACAGTTGACATGTCATGTTGACCAAAAATAAAATGATTTCATTTGCTAAGGTGATCTGACAGTTGGCTTATAGAGGCAAACATCCCTTATTGAAATCCTGCATATAAAAGACAAAATTTACACCCATCTTCATCATCAACAACTCCAAAAATGAAGTAAAACAACGGCAAAAACAACTACCAAGACACCCGAGGAGGTGGCCATGGACTATTTGAAGATTAGCGAGTGTGATGGATGGTTATACACTGTTTACCCCTTAATATCATACACAATGTGCTTATGAGTTGTGAGAAATCTCTCTCTTCAAAACTCGTGAGGGTCCTCCTAAATGGCCTGAAAGTAGGCCAGGTGCTCCGAGGCCAGGGTCTTGGGACGATTAGCAAAGAGTCAGGGTGGTTATACACTGTTTGGTCATTTTTTAAAATTTAATTTTTCCGGTTTAAGTGACACGTCATCACGTTGACAGACCAAAATATCAAAAAACATAATTGTGAAATGCTTTGATGAAGCCGATGATCATTTTATAATGTTTAATCTTTCAAAGATTGAGTCGTAACTGAGTATCTTTGGGTGGCTACACACATACAGCATGCTCAACCTAGGGATGGCAACGGGGCGGAGCGGGGCGGGGCGAGGCTGGGTATGCTCTCCCCATCCCCGAACCCGAATTCTATCCCCGACCCCATTCCCGAACCCGAACTCATCCCCGAACCCCAAAAATACTACAATATTATATGTATTTGTATTATATATATATGTATGTGTTAGTATGTATGTATTATATATATGTCAATATTTATGTATTATATATATATATATGTCATATGTATGTCAATATATATATGTGTGTGTATGTTTGTCAATGTATATATATATATATATGTGTATATATGTATGTCAATGTATGTATATATATGTGTGTATTAATCTATTAGATATATGTAATATATATATATAAATAATATATGTATTATATATATTTAAATAAAATATTAAAAAAAGTTCGGGTCGAATTCGGGGCCGGGTAAAGTATTATCATACCCTACCCGTCCCCGGGCAGTGGGGTTCGGGTGGCACCCGAACCCGAAATTTCGGGTCCCCAACCCGGAATTTCGGGTCAGGTACCCGCGGGGAATTTTGCCATCTCAACCTCCTTCAAGTAGTGGGCCTGGTCATTTCTCCTAGATAAGGGCCTCAAACAAAGTGGGTTCCAAACGAAAAAGTTGTGTTCCTTGGTGCGGGGTGAGTTTTATACGTGTTAAACATACGATAAATCGGTAATATTAGGTATATCTAATAAAAGTGTTACAAAAGATCTAAAATCTTATGTGACAAGTCATAGACCACAAATTTTGAGGGGAGAATACACTTTTAAAATTCAAGCACATGTGCATTATGTCACTTGGGACACTTTGAGATACAAAAGTCTTTGGATACTTATCATTTTCTTTAAACATATCAGACTAATATATATCATGATATCTCATAGACATATGATAAAATTAATTAATTTATTGTTATAAACACAATGAGAAACTATGAAATGTACATAAGCGTGAAATATATATATATATATATATATATATATATGATTTCTGGAGTTTTATTTGTACCCTACTATTTTTACTACACTCCAGTGCATCGTACATAAATTTAAAAATATAATTATACCTTAAATAATCAAAAACTCACACATTTATGAAATACATTCCAAAAATAAAAATAAAAACCCAGATTTTTTCAGGCAGTCAACTTGCCTATGTGACAGGTTAACCAAACATAAATCGTTAACATGGCATGACGGTGATGGCATAGCATGATTTTTTTAACGGGAAATTTGTGGATTTGACCCGTTTTGAAAACCGTTTTAGCTATCTAACCCTGATTTTAGAAATTTTAAAATCTAACCCTCTTAGCTAAGGAAATGTCCTTCATGCCCCCACTTCTCATTTCCCTTCCTTCTAGAATGAAATCGTTAAATTCATTTTTGGACATGCACAGAGAATCCCGACGACGCAGAAACCCATTTTCAGACAATAGGGGGAGGAGTGCGACAGCAGGTGCTCTGATTGAGCAACTCAAACTTGTTTTTGGACCACATGTACTGCAGCTCCTCAAGCTTCTTCGCACATTCCAGTATCCTAGCTGAGGTTTACAAGTCAGAAACTCGAATCTGCTTTTGCCACATCTCTCCAACTCTCAAGCTTTGTCTTGTTTCGTCATTGATCCGACAACATACAGTTAACTTCTTCTACCCTCATGAATTTTTTTTCTTCCCAGATCTATATTACTGTTGCTTCCTACAGTTTAGTCTTTTTTCTTCAGTTTGTTGGAGTTTTGGTCACTGAGTAGTACATTTTCATTGTGTTTTGGAACATTGTTAGGATAGATTGCGAGTTATGGAGAAAAGAAGAGATTGTGGTGGCGCTTAGTTTTATATGTGGTTTAGAATTTTTGGTTGAGAATAGTATGAATATTCGTTTTGAACATTGTAATATTTGGTTTAGAATGGTGTTAAATTTTATTTAAAATTAATCTAAACTACTGTAAATTATTTGGTTTAGAATGGTTTAGAATAATGTAAAATTATTTTGTAAATTACTGTCAAATTATCTTTCTAACAATACTTTCCTATTTATAAGGTACGAATTTAATTTAGAAGACATGAAAGAGGTTAGTATTCTGATCAGGTACTTTGGAGTGTGGGAAAAAGTTGATCTCAACTATATATACAAAGGTGGGCGAAGCAAGGGTATCATAGTTTCCGACGACATTTCTTACATTGATTTAATGGATAAAGTCCATGACATTACAAAACTCAACCCTCGGAGGCATAATATTGAGATGAAGTACCTCTACAATGTGCATGGTCCTATAGAGCCAGTTGAGATTGAAGAAGACGATGACGTACGTTTTTTCCTTCGTTGTAACACGGATAGAAGCGTTCCAGCAACTTCCTTGTGCATTTCTTCAACCATTATAGAAATCAACGAACATTTTGCCAAAAACATTCCATATAGACATCTTGCGGATGATGTGTTGTATTCTTTAGGAGAAGAAAGAGCTGAATTGAGTGGCTTTCGATGTAGCAGAAACAAAGGGTGGCCGGTGGACATTGGTGTGGTAGACTACCGTGAACCTGTGCAAGAACCTTTGGTCGATCTTTTTGATGACTATTTTGATCATGGAGAAGATGATCAAAGATGTGATGAAGTTCCTGAACCAGTCGATAGCCCACTGCATCATCCAGTCGACGCTTCAGTAACTGATTCAGTCCATGGCAATCAAAACTCTGTGCAACATAAGGCACCGACTGCAACTGAACATTGTGCCAGCATTCCTTCTGTGAACTGTGGTGCCGGAGGCTCTTTCTCTGACGAAATTTCAGATGGTATTATGGTTGATGAATATTTCCCGGACAAGAAGACTTTGCACTTTAGGCTGTGTATGTACGCTTTGAAAAACCACTTTCAATTCAAAGTTGAGAAGTCCACTAAAACTCTATTCGTCGCCAGATGTTATGACTCTGATTGCAAGTGGTGGCTACGGGCCACTTCTCAGGCAAACAGTTCTGTATTAGTCATCAAGAAGTTCCGTGATGTTCACGCTTCGGTTAAATGTCTTACCTTTAATGACAATCGTCAAGCAACTGGTGCGTTGATCGGTGAGGTCATCAAGTCAAAATACGAGTCAGTTGGTCGCATTTATCGGCCCAATGATGTAATTCAAGATTTTCAGAAGGAATATGGTGTCAAGTGTACGTATTGGAAAGGATGGAAGGCTAGGGAAATCGCCCTAAATTCAATATATGGATCTGCAGAGGAAGGATATTCTGATTTGCCACTCTTTTGTAACCAAGTTGAGACAAAAAATCCAGGTATGACCATTCATACTATTCTATGTTTACGTTGCCAGTATTTGGCTGTTCTAAACCATATAAGATAGGTTGAGAACGGAGTTGTTTAATGGTTTAGAATAGTGTTAACAATGTTTAGACTGTCATTGGTTTAGAAGTGTTTTCATTTTTAGAACAGTATTACTCATGTTTACAAGCATTTTTTGTTTTTTTGAGACACAGGTACGATCACTCACATTCAATATGACTCTGAACAGAGATTTAAATACTTCTTAATGGCTCTAGGTCCATGCATAAGAGGATTTCTTTCGTGTATGAGGCCTGTGTTTTGTGTTGATGGAACTCATCTGAAGAACAAATATAAGGGGATGTTATTTATTGCCAACACTCTTGATGGTAATAACCAAATATATCCTTTGGCTTTCGGAGTTGGTGATTCTGAAAGCTATGCTTCTTGGGGATGGTTTTTGGAGAAGTTACGTGGGGCTATTGGGAGTATTCCCAATCTGGCTATTATTTCAGATAGGCATAAAAGTATAGAGAATGGTGTCCGACGTATTTTTCCCGAAGCATTTCATGGGGCATGCATGTATCATATTGGAGGTAATATGAAGGCCAAATGATTTCCTGAATATGCAGTAAACCTATTCTACAAGGCAGCAAAGTGTTATCGTGTTTCTGAATTCAATACAGTAATGTGCCAACTCAGAGGGTTTAAGGAGGGGAAGGTGTACGATTATTTGCAAGATGCAGGTTTTCATAAGTGGGCTAGATGTCATTTCCCTGGGGATCGGTACAGCATCATGACCACTAACATTGCAGAGAGCATGAATGGAACCTTGAAAGAGGCTCGTTTGTTGCCAATTACGAGTTTGATGAAGTATGTCGTTGGAATGCTTCAAAGATGGTTCCATGAGCGTCGACAAGGTGCAGCTGCCATGACGAATGAGATCACAGATCACCATGAAACACTCTTACGGGTGCGACGGTTAAAAGCTAGCCGAATGCATGTCGAACCAATAAGTTACAATGAGTTCCATGTGAGGGATGGCGACGTGGGAGGACAAGTGGATTTAGGGAGTAGGACTTGCAGCTGCAAGGTATTTGATAAATGACCATCTTCCATGTGCACATGCTTGTGCAGCTACAGCCACAAGGAATTTATCAACGTCAAGTTTTTGCTCGAAATACTACACCACAGATATGTTGGTCCTTGCATATGCGAAGTCGATATACCCTATAGTCAGCACTGATGAGCCTCCTACTGTTACAGAACCTGTTAAACCTCTTCCTCCTGTTTTCACTGCACGGTCAGGTAGACGACCAAAACGCAGAATACAATCGGCAGGTAATTTTTATATATCTTTACATATAAACAAGTATTTATATGTTGCTGCTGTAACTCTGAATTTTATGTAATCCAGGTGAGACTGCAAATGTGAGGATGTGCAGTCGGTGCAAACAACGTGGTCACAATAGGCAAACATGCAAAGAAGCAACTCCATTGCACCCAACCAATAAGTAGGAAATATGATTTTTCAATCTTCATAAAAGTGTAGTGTACCAAATAACTGATTCTTATTTTCCTTTACTGATATGTCATTGAACATAGTTGAGTACGTGAACTTTATATATTTTTCTAACTGTTCAAAGCCAGTTTGAAGCATTCTAAACCATTGGGTGCTAACTGCACAAAACCATTAATAACCATTATAAACCAATTTGCAACCATTCTAAACCATGTTATGGTACCTGTTCTACACCATGTTTTTAACCTGTTCTAAACGAATTCAGATACAATTCTAAACTATTACATGTAACTCATCAGACGCTATTTGAGTGTATTAACAACCCCATTCTCCCAACCAACTCTCAATTGCAATCATCTTTCTGTATTTCTTTATTTCAGACAGCTTCAGCAGTGACAATGGGACGTCCGCACTCAGCAGCTCGATGAATTTGATAGTGAATACTCCGCAGTCAGAACTGAAAAAATCGAAAACCAATAGTAATGAATAATGAGTATGACAATAAACATGGTACGAAATTATTAATACTCACCCATTCTCTTGTTGGGGAACATTGGCTGGCCGTTGTACAGGCCATTGTTTGACATCGTTAGCCCCTAGCATTCCAGCCCGCATCAACAACTGAGGGATCATAGTGTTGAGGGCTTTCATTTGTCCCTCGAAGACTGCACCCCTGGTGTGACTTTTGAGGGAGTCATAAGCGAGTATCTGCCTCCCCTTTATATCAATCAGAACAGCTATCCAATGACTTCCACCTAGGTTCCATGGAAGGTACACTCGATCCACTCTTGACCATGGGACGTTGTCGCCAACACCAGCAACATAATTGTATAGCCTTTGATCTCTGTCCCAAATAGCTGGGTCGGTGGTTTTTTCGAATAGAATAAAATTAATTCACAGTGTGCATGGAATACGAGACAACATAACGAATGAAAAAGGTGAAGACTTTAACTTACAGCAAATGGGGTCTTCATGATATGAATATTTTGAGGGAACACGTTGGGGTGCTTAGTTTTCCGCATCAGAATGAAGTCAATTGCAGTGTCTAAATGCTACAAAGACAACTCATTAAATTTTATAAATTATTTCATTCATAGAAATCCAATCCACATTACAAAACACGAAATAGCACTGTGTAGCCCTAAATATAAATATTCTAAACCATAATATAACTACTCTAAACCTTAATTATAACTATTCTATACCTAAAGGTTTAGATGTCTAAACCAAATCACATAACACAAAATACCACTGTCTTTTATTAAATATAAACATTCTAAACCATAATCTAACTATTCTAAACGTAAATTTAAACTATTCTATACCGAAATGTTTAGATGTCTAAACCACATTACATAACACAAAATACCACTGTCTACCATTAAATATAAACATTCTAAACGAAAATATAGCTATTCTAAACCTTAATTAGAACTATTCGGTACACAAATGTTAAGAAGTATAAATACGTACCGTATCTTCCAGCCATGCTTCTTGGGTAAGCAAATCAGAAAACCATTTTTTGTTGGCTGAGCATGATGGAAATTCCACATGCATCTTATCCGTCATGTTCAAGAAAAATTCATCAAACATAGCCTCGCAATCCGCTGGTAAATCCCGTTCAGGGTTGAAGTGGGTTGGGGGATGGATTGTGCGCTTAAGGGTTTTTGAGGGGTCAGTGTACGGAGACATTTGATATTTACTTGTTTTGGTAACCCTCTTAGCGCGCTGTGCCATGTTTGCAGGAGCCATCCCAATTACAGAATTTTTTATGAACTCTGCAACCTCTGGACTGGAGATGATGAAGCTTACATCCACTGATAGTGGCTGTGGTGTAATAGGCAAAACTATATCAGTAACTTTGCTACCATCTAGCCCCTTTTCATTAATGCCTGAGTCAGGTTCTTTGTCATCATCATTAAGGCTTTGGTCATCCTTACTCTCAACCAATTTCAATTTCTTTTCTTCTTCATCTCGACCTTCAAGGTCTTTCAAATCTCTGAGAACCTTCCCCACGATCTCTTCATCATTCTTCAGATTCTCCTCAACATTTTCTTCCCCCTCCCTACCAATATTGGACTCAGGCTTCCCCACGATCTCTTCATCATCTTTCAGATTCTCCTCAACATTTTCTTCCCCCTCCCTACCAATATTGGACTCAGGCTTCCCCACGATCTCTTCATCATCTTTCTTATTCTCCTCAACATTTTCTTCCTCCTCCCTACTAATATTCGTCTCAGGCTTCCTATTAACCTTTAAAACTCTCTTCTTATAACTTTTATTTAAATCCGCCAACATTTCCCTAAGAGTTTTTTCAGGCTGTTGATGTTGGTCTCTTAACCTTTGAGAATGCCTCCTCGGAGGTTTTTCCGTCATCTCATCCTTCAGCAAGGTATCTGGCACTTTAGACTTTGAAGGGGGAGCAGAACCTTGTTGTTTTATTTTAACATTGGCGACATTCTTCTTCCTATGCTCCTCAGGGCTCTTATTCACTACCTTCTTCTCTGGCATTTTTTTCTTATCCACCACTTTTTTTCTCGCAGTGACTGCCTTTCCTTTTTTTCTATCTTTGCATCACCTCTTACGAGGTCTTCAATTCTCTCTAGTCTATTAAGGACCATATTGCTTCGTCCATCTATTTTTTTCTCCAGGTCTGTTATCAAACCCCTCAACATGGCATAAGTGTCACCCTGTGTTCAATGAATGACAAAATTATCAGATAACTAAATTCAGACAAACACTATACTAAACTTAGATCATCAACATTCTAAACCAAAACAAAACTTGTTCTAAACCTAACGAACAATTTCAATGCTTGAATAAACAAAATCAGATTTTTTTGTTTTTAAATAAATATTATATATATATGTATATATATATATAAACCATTACGTTATTGATATTATTCATTTAAATGGATCGGTTGCAAACCTCATGCTCTTCATCGTAGTTGGTGGCCATTTTTTGTTTTTTTGGTTCTTTTTTCCCCTTTCCAGCTCTAATAACAGGTGTCTTCACAAAAATGCACAGACTGGCATTGTTTGAGCTCGAGTATTCCTGTTCGAGCTCAATAATGGTAGGCAAGAGGAATTCATTCACAATTAACCCATCAATGTCCAACACATCCTCCACAGCAGCTGATCTCGGAGAAACATGGGGTCTCCACTTCAGCATTCTGGGATACATTTCGCCACTCATCGTTGCGAATTTTTCTCCCAACAAAGGCACAGCCTCGTACGCCCATATCTGCAAAGTAAAAAATGATGTTATTGTTACAACTATTGTAACCAAATCATATAACTATTATAAACCAATCAAATAACTGCTCTCTTTCGGACGGTTAGTAATCACAACTAATTATTAACACATGTAAACCTAGCATAGAACTGTTCAAAACAAGTAATATAAATTGTTCTAAACCAATCATATGAATGTTCAAAACTAGTGATATAACTGTTCGAAACCAGTTATCTAACCTGTTCTAAACCATCCGTATAACTCATCGAACACAGTAATATAACCTTTTCTAAACCAATAATATAACTCCTCCAATCCAACAACATAAACTGTTCTAAACCAATCATATAACTCATTGGCTTAGTAACTTTACCTCTTCTAACCCAATCATAAAAGTGTTCAAAACCAGTAATATAACCTGTTCTAAACCTATCATATAACTCATGACCAAGCAGAATAAGTGATATACCTGAAACGCATAAGGAAAGCCTACAAGGCTGTAGAACTCATTTCTCAAATTCTTCTCCTCGAATTTCTCTGCTCTCCCAAGTAGGGCGGAGTTCAACCCTTGTACTGTGCGTGTGAAACATACAGTACCCCACGGGAATTTTTTGAACGCTTCTAAGTCCTCCACCAATTCCAGCCATTCAAGGTCGATGGATAACTTAGTCTCTTTTCCAAGTAACGCAAGTTCAACAAAAAGAACAAGTGCGAGCTTGTATTTAGTATCTGCATCTTTGCACTCTTTGAACTTCATCTCAAGATCACTGCAAGAAATTATTGTCCTACCACCAAAGACCTTATTCACTATCTGCATGGAATCTGACTTAGTAACTACCTCTGGCATGGGTGAGCAATTCAGCCCTGTGATAAGGTTGAACTCCTTCACACTAAAGCAAGCTCTTTTCCCACAAAAATTGAACACTATTCTTCCCTCGCCCTCGTCCACTGGCGCTACTACCTGCCGTAGAAGCATTTGATGGACCAGCTGTGGTTGGTTTATTGGACTTTGTATCCCTAGAAACCATCTAAAACATGAATCCTCTATCTTCCTCATTCCTGGATCATCCAAATTCTTTTTAACGTCTTCAAGCATTGTCCAAGTCTGCACAAAAATGCAATTTTCACCGGAAATCTCTTCCCAGGATCGACTTTGTACTCCATTTAAATATTATTCTGCATTCAAAAGTCATACTAGCCTTTTAAACGAACAAGCAATGCATTCTAAACCTAAAATTAACCTATTATAAACCCAACTATACACAATACTATGTTAATTGAAAATGCAAAACCATACTAACCTATTCTAAACCATATTTTGAGACTATTCTAAATTACATATTGACACTATTATAAACCCAACTGTACACAATACTATGTTGATTGAAAATGCAAAACCATCCTAACCTATTCTAAACCATATTTTCAGACTATTCTAAATGATATATTGACACTATTCTAAACCAAAGTTAACCTAAAAATCGTACATTCAGTTTTGGAACAAACAGTTATCCTCCATAGCACCTGAAAACCCCCTACAACCAATTAGTCATACAGGATCAATCCATTTCCCACACAGACCTCCCTAAACGCAAACGAACTCCATTTCCAACACCGGTTACCACAAACCTAACTCCATTTCTACCGCATTGCATTTTCAAATGGTCTAGAATCGCACAAAGAACGAACCTTGGCCAAGTATGTAGTTGGCTGAAGAAACAGAGCGCTTCCAGAAAGCTCTTAGCTGAAGAAACAGATTGACGTTGCTGTTCCGTTTTACTGTCCAAATGGTTCTATGAGCTGTAGAAACTGAGCGCCTTTCTCTGTCATTCAGTTCGTACTCTCGAAATCGGTCCGTTACAGGAGGACATTGTCGTCCGTGAATTCGTGGGTTCGTGGGTGGGGGGACGATGAACAGTTTGAGTTTTGTTTTAATTTAATTAATTGTATTTATTATTTTAGGAGTGAAATGAGAAGTGGGGGCATGAAGGACATTTCCTTAGCTAAAAGGGTTAGATTTTAAAATTTCTAAAATCAGGGTTAGATAGCTAAAACGGTTTTCAAAATGGGTCAAATCCACAAATTTCCCTTTTTTAACAATATTATAAAAAAAACTTAATTATTAAAATTTAAAAAACAAAAACAAAACCTGTACCCATTCCCATGGAAGCTTCGTCAACCAGAAGGTGGGATTGCTCCAATGTAAATAAAAAAGCCTCAAATTGGAGGCCGAGATTGGTTCAAATGGTTCCGTACATACCAAGAATCACAACCCCCTTCCATCCTCTTTGATTTCATCCATCTCTTTTCTTAAGAGGATCCGTTTGGGTATGACCGATATTGAACAAAAATAAAAGTTCGGTAATCAAGTTGAAATATTTGATTTTTAAATGACGAAAATGGAACATGATCAATCTTTGAGTGATTGCATGTTCTATTAACCCAACATCTTTACAACAAACATAGAAGAAGAAAAAATGCAACTCAATGGATTCCATTGATATATAATCTATTATGATGATATTATTGTTCTCCTCAAATGGCGGTGGATCCCTAAATAGAAAAAAATGTTATGATGGGCTGGTTTGGTTGAAATTTCTTAGTAGAATACATGCTAGTGTCACACCAAACAACCATTTCAGTTTAATCATTTCAAGTTTTCTACAAGCATTTCAAACTTGGTCAAATAATTTCAGAGGCAATTTTGAAATTGTCCCCAAAAAGAGCATTTGAAAACAATTTCATTTTTTAGGACCTTAATACCATCACTTTAGATGAGGCAAATTGCCACCAAAAAAAAACCCCATTTTCTGAGATATTTTGGACTGAAAAATAAATAAATAAATAAAATTTAAATAATTGGATAATTATAAATATAAATGTAAATATTTTTAAATTTTTAAGTTAAAAAAAATGCTCATTGGTATTTTTTAATGTTGATTTTATATGTAAACTTTGTGCATTAATCAAGAATTATAATTAATTCAATTTGGTAAAATAGTTCACACCCCTACATGTAATTTGCCATTAGCATATATGCTATCAACAAAAAAATAAACCAAACAGTCATAGCTAGGGGTGTTCATGGGTTGGGTTGGGTCGATTTTGGCGAAATATTTTGTCCGAACCGATCTAGTTCGGGTTATATATTTACAACCCTTAACTGATCCTAGGGGTATTCATGGGTTGGGTTGGGTCGATTTTGGCGAAATATTTTGTCCGACCCGATCTAGTTCGGGTTATATATTTACAACCCTTAACTGATCCTAGTTTGATTTGGGTTGAGTTAGTTCAGGTTAGTCAGGTAGGGTTGGGTTAACAAGTTCCTAAATTATACTACCATCAATCATGCTTCTGGTCTAGATCATCATCAAGAATTCAAGACACAAAATATAAAGAAATCAAAAGACAAAAGCAGCCACACTACAATAAGCATTAAGCAACCAGCACTCCAGCAACACTCTGCAGGAGACCCACTCAACCAGCAGTGATCTACAGTGTCCAAATCCCTCAGCCTTAGGCAACCATCCCAGCATACAACAAGCACAAAGTAGCAAAACAATAGCAAGCAGTCCAAAATGTAGACACTGGAGTCCTAAACATTAGACATTTATAGTAGTAAGTTGAAACTATGAATATTAAAGCCAATATAGCAATGCACCAATATTTATGAGGAAAATCCAACAGAGAAAAATCTCGGGTGTCTGTAGCCACCAACCTTAAAGCAATCTACGATTATCAAATGGGTTAGAAAAATGTCCCAAGAACTAGGATCCACATCACCTACCCTAGTTTCTTGTTCGAGTCACTCGATACACCCAACCAATAGTAGATCCTTCCTCACAATGCTTCAGAATCACATTGAAGTCTTCAAACTTCAAGAACATGCACAAATGCCCTCAAAGTATGATGCATGAATGTATGAAGGTTTTTCTATGAAAAAACAACTCTTTTAAAAACTCATGATTGGTACTCAAGAATATACAAGAGTTTTTTTACATCATTATACCAAATCTTGTTTCATACACATTCCATATAAAACCAATATGGAATGATTATCTCTTTATTTAAGATTTGTCTTTATCCTATTTTAGAGATAATCATTCCTAAAAAAACTTGATTTTATCCTAGTCAACCACTTTAATTATCCTAATTAAATAAATAAAAGTAGTTGCCAAAATCCACTTAATAAAAAGTCACATTAACCTTAACACCACATTTTCCAAAAACAATGCTCATGCAGGCTACATGAAGGTTACCTTAGATCCATGTAGACTACATGAAGGTTGCATGACTACACTGCATCTTTTAGCTTCAAAACGTTGTATCTTTCAGCTTCAAATCAGCTTAACAAGTCTACCTAATGTGGATCCAAGCTTACTTAGGTGAATTAATATACTGTCAGGCATAGTTTCACTTTTGAAATTCCTAACATAAGTCATATTAGACAGCAAGAAACTTATCAAAATTCAAGCAAAACACACAAATCATCAACACATGATAAAGATTTACTTACACTGACATTACGATGACATGGAGTCACAATCGACAATAAACTCCGGAAAATCAAGTTCTGTAAAAATTAAACATTGAATTAAACTATATAATTACAAATCAAATTATAACATTGATAGAAAGTAGAAACATATGTCAAGGTTTAAAGTTATAGCAATTACCTTGCTCCACTTCCTCCATGGTTTCAATATCTTTCATCTCTGCTAAAATGTCAATTGATATTGGTTTTTCTCTCAACCAATTCTGAGCAAAAATGAGAGACTCCACTATTTTTGGAGACAATGAGCTCCTATATGGTCCTAGAATTCGATCACTAATACTGAAAGTTGATTCTGAAGCAATTGTGGAGACTGGAATAGCTAACACATCTCTAGCCATACAAGAAAGAACTTGGTATTTGTTGACATTGACCTTCCATTAAGCTAATATATCAAACATATCATTAAAATTCTCACAAGATTCATCCAAATAACGTTCCAATTCTGTCATATTTTCTACACTTTCATCGGCTCTCATTTGCATGGCCACCATTGATGCAAATATGCTCACTCAATCTTCATAAATGTCCTCCACCCTCATAGTTTTTGAAGGTGGCTAAAACTCACTTGGATTATCTTCTTGATCATCCCCATAGTTATAGTGACCATATATGGTCAGGTCGAGTATATATGGTTCGGGTTTATACTAAACCAATAACTGACCCATTTATAAAATGGCTAAGCTTTTTGTACCTGTACCAGAATTGTTCCATGACGGGTTGGGTCGAATTTTGTCGGGCTGGTTACGGGTTTTGCATAGGACTAGTCATAGCATTTGAACCATCATATATGCTACTAGCATATATGATACCTACCAAACTGTTTGCAAAACACAACCATTGTATGTTTGAAATGTGAACAACTACCCTCTTGTAGCAAGATAAGATAACATTGCCCATGTTAGGCATGATCATTTAATGTCTTAAATCTATAAAATTGTTTACAAAATCAACACTACTAATGCTATAATACACAGATTTATCTTACAAGACTTGGATACAATGAAAACAGAAATAGCAGCGTAGGATGAGGAGGTCGTGCTCATTATGTCTAACTTGTGTTGTTGTGCTAGTGAGAGGGTGAGGTGTGATAATCCTATACTTTGAAAATAGAGGGCTAAAGTCATGATCTGATTCTCTAATCTCTCTCCACTCTCGTACCGAAGAGGTAGGACACAATGATTTTTTTTTAAATGGACATGACGATAATTGAGAAAGAATCAATTGCTAATTTTGCATTTATTGTCAATTTTTGCTTGCTGGTAAAGCGAAGAGGAATTGCAATTGATGAAGTCCTTCTAAGAGCCGAGCAAGCTTCGTTGGCAGAATTTGTTCTCTAGGGTTGAATTGGGGATGGAGGCATGGAGGGGAGAGAGGGGTGGAGGAGGAATTAGTAAAAAATGTAGCTTTGGTCATGGCACGTGCCGCATCCCAAAGATAGCATAATTTGTAGCCTATACGCCGGCGTTATTACAGTGTTTGATTGGTAGAGCGTAAGATGCTAGCGTATAGACTGGGCTACTCTCTACCAAACTAGGGCATTTATGAACCCTAGCTATTATAGAGTAGAGAGATGTTGCAAAGAGCAAAATTAATAACATCAAATCAAACAGACTTAAGAACGTTAAAAAAGAAGTAATAAAATGATGAAACATAAAACCAAGTTAGAAAAACTCCTGAAGGAGGATAGAAATGGTGTTGTGGCAGTAGACACCTCTAACAAACATGAAATATAATCAAGGAATAAGGGTGAAGTTGAAAGGGTATGAAAGTGAAGGTAGAAATAGGAGGAAGATTGGGGAGGTCAAAGTTCTTATTAAATATAAGTAATTGATCACAATTTAGACGAAATTACACAAACCGTTAGCTTTGATGTGATATAGTATTTCAGTATACCTATCCTGATTACGAAAAGCGATAAAGTTTGAACTTATTATGCTAGTACACTTCAAGTGTATTGATCATATAAGTCAATTTTTTTTTGTCTGACTATATGAAAAATTATACAATCACACAAACGTTATGAAATTGTACATAATCTTAATTTATTAAATATTATTGGTACATATGCATTTAATGTATTAGATTTTGATTTACTAAAGAGTGAATCTTTTTGGACATGTCAACATACACCAAGTGAATTGGGTTACCACATTAAATGTACGTTAAAAAAATAATTTGCTAATAAAATTCATATCCAATCATAGATTGATAATACCCTCTTGAGATTGCTTATAGGATTTGAGATTGTATCATAATCATATAGGTGAATTTTAATTAATCTGACACATTCAAATAAGTTATATGTCAGTGGCATATTGACGAATATTTGTAACTTAACGTGATAATTTAAATGAACAATTATAACCAAAAGCTCAGATTTAATTTAAGATAAAATGGGGAGTGCAATTATAATATTTTAGTGAAATATATTATAGTTTATAAATTTTAATTATGCTCATGGAATTGAGTTGATAATTAAATTCATAGAAAGCTGATGTTTTATTTTTTTTCCTTATTGGTCCCCACTTTAGCCCATGAAAGCCCAATACTAGAAGTCAGAGAAAAACCTAACAGAAATTAGAAACACATTGGTTTTGTGGGAATTGATGCATACGGTGTGTTTTGTTCCCCCAAGTTTTGAGACACCAATTGACCTCTTGATTTTCTAATTGTTTTC
Organism: Euonymus europaeus; assembly: GCA_963580455.1. Taxonomy (NCBI): domain Eukaryota; kingdom Viridiplantae; phylum Streptophyta; class Magnoliopsida; order Celastrales; family Celastraceae; genus Euonymus; species Euonymus europaeus. The sequence continues at coordinate 6,193,619 of OY756964.1, forward strand.
ATAGTTTTGGTTTCTTGATTTATTTAGGTTCTTTGAGTAAGGATACCATACGCTTAATCCAAGTCTGGGAATTGGTGCATACGGTGGAAGATCTTTGGGATTGACTTTTGAATCAATCCGACCAACTCACTCCTTGTTCTAATTAATTAGAGATCAATTCAGAAGAATCTCAAAGTACGGTGATTTAGAAATTGCTAAATTGTATAGATCATGACATGGTAAAGAATTTTTGAAAGTCGTTTTCCCTTCTTTTACAGCTATGTGTTCCTTGATACGCTTCTGCATCTTCATCGTTTCCAACAATTAGCATCTGAGCGATCATAGATCTGTAATCGATGATTAAACAAAATCTTAAAATTTATCAATTTTGATTTGTTAGCTTGATCTGTGTATTTTCTGCGATGTCACTAGTTTGTTTTTTGAGGAAAAAGTATGAGTCTAGCTTTTCCAAGTCGTGTATGATTTCTAAGTGTTTTTTTTTAAAAAATTAAATTAGAATGTGAACTCCGATTTGGAGGAGGCTAGCTTTTCAAAGTCATGTATGGAAAATAGATGAAAGTGTTTTTATTGGTGAAGAGTATGAGTCTAGCTTTTTTAAGTCATGTGTGTTTTCTAAGTGTTTTTATTAAGTTCTCTAAAAAAGTTTTTTGAATTAAAGAAATTGAAAGTAATATGAAGTTCTTCAACAACAACAAAATTGATTTTTTAACGATTGCATCTCAAACATAGCAAATACATGCCTCTTTCTAACTTCCTAATCCATATTAGACCTAATCACGGACTGTAGAGCTCAACAGGCCCAGCCTGCCTGGCCCCATTTTAGGGGCGAATTTAGACACTTATTTAAGGCCTTTCAACAGGGCTAGGGCTCGATCTCTCAGGACTAGTACATATGCATGCATTTTGTTTCTTCTTCTTTGTTACCAATAAAAGTGTTTTTATATATATGTTGGACATTCCTCAAAAAAAAATATATATGTTGGACGCTTAGAAAATTGTTTACTTCCTTTTAGTCAAGATCATCTAATAGAATTTGAAATTTGGTCTTCAAATATTTAAAAGGCAACGCACTGATTTACTATATTAAATAGAAATAACATATATTTATGATATAGTAAAGCAGTATTTTTATATAAAAATTAGGAAAGATTTCACTAGAAGTTCTCTAAATTTTATGAATATAAATGAAAAATTTATGCCAAATGAGCCCTTATAGCTCAGTGGTAGAGCGCCAGTCTTGTAAACTGGAGGTCTGTAGTTCAATCCTGCATGGGGGCAAATTATTTTAATTTTAACTTCTAAATATGCACTTGATCCACCCTTTTTCAGAGTTAAGAGAGACCTCTAATTCTATGCTCCATTTTTAGCTATAATTTCAAATAAAAAAAGTTGTTTTAATTTTTTTTAACTTGGCACTAGTTTCACCCTTTTTCAGAGTTGGGAGGGACTCTAATACTTTGCTCCAATTTTAGCTATAATTTCACCTAAAAAAGTCATTTTAATTTTTAGGATTATTTGGTGATAAGTCCTTTATATGGACTTCATATTCCATTTAGTCTTTTTGAAAAGTTTATAATCCAATACATCCCCAATTATTTGAAACTTAGCTCAATAAGGACAACTTTAAGTTTTAACCTCTATTAATGACAATTTTACCCTCCCCTCTTTTAAACTTATCCTTATTTTTATTAGTACATGATTGCTCTTTATTTAGAAATTAATTATTTTAATAAAATAAATATAAATACAATCCCATAAAGTCTGGTGAAAATTATGTCTCTTATCTATATATTTTTAAAGATAAACTAATATTTTCACTTTTGATGAATCAAAGTGAAGAGTCGATCAACCAAAAATTTTTTCTTTCATGAAAATTAAGTACATGCACTCACATGTATAAAATTTACTTGACTCAATAACATATGCATATGCATTAAAATCTGTAAATCATTATATTATCGAAATCAACAATGAAACACTTATGCATCAACAAAACATTATCCAATACAAATGTCAATATTTTTATTACATTCTTCACTAACAATCAAAGCCAATAACTTATGAAAATAATATCATAATAAAACTCAATTCATAATTTAAACAAAACCAAATATTAGAACAATTTTTAGCCGTTTTGGTGACTTTTACGAAAATCCTCTAAATTCTGGGTAAAAAATCCTCTGAATTCTGGGTAAGAAATCCTCTGATTTTTTTTATTTTTTTTTACATAATTTCAAAAACTCTTCTGAATTTTTTTGGTGAGTTTTGTCAAATCCTCTAAATTCTTGAAAAGTTTGAGAAATCTTCTGATCATCTGAATTTTTGGTTATTTTTTTGTTTGATTTTGATAAATCCTCTAAATTTTTTATAAAACATTTAGAGGATTTCTGGTAATAGGGTATAAAGTTTAGGGTTTTGAGGTGTAAGATATTAGTGTTTAGAGTTTAGGATATATAGGAGATTATAATTTATTATTTATGATTTTGGGGTTTAGGACTTGAGGTTTAAGATTTAGGGTTTAAGAATATAAGTTAGTAAAATGTTATGATTTTCTTCTTATTTTTATAATTTTTCTTAATTATTTATAAGATTTTTTGTTCAAAATTAAAACCAAAACTGTTAACATTCAGAAGATTTCTGAGAAATTCAGAGGATTTCTGGTTAATTCAGAGGATTTCTGGTTAATTCAGAGAATTTCTGGTTAAAAGGTTTAAAGTTTAAGAGTCCAGGGTTTAGAATATTAGAGTTTAGTGTTTAAAGTTTAGGATTTTGAGATTTAAGAGTTTAGGATTTAGGATTTAGTATTTAGTATTTAGGATTTTGAGATTTAAGATTTTGGGGTTTAGGATTTAGAGTTTCAGGTTGTTTTTTCTTTGATTTTCAAAAATTAATCTAATTTTTATTATATATTTTATGAAATCCTCTAAATTTTTTTGCTTAATTTCAAAAAAATTATGATTTATTTTGGTAAATTTTGCGAAATCCTTTAAATTTGAGACAAGTTTGTGAAATCCTCTGAATTTTTTTGCTTAATTTTGAAAACTCATTTAATTGGTTTTGATGAGTATGAGAAATCCTCTGAGTTTATTCAGAGGATTTGACGAATGAACATTTAAAAATATCGATCATGGGTCTCATTGGAAAGAGTTTTTCGTGCTGATTTTGAATCTATTTTTTTAAAAAAAATCCGACGTGTATTTTGAGAGATAAAACTGTTTTAAAGTTTTTAAAAGAAAAAAAATAACAAGAATCTGATGATGTCAGCATATGTCATCCACATAAGGACTTGTTGGAATAAGGGTAGTTTTGTCCATAATTATTTAAAGGATGTTATAGAATATTGAAAAATTGAAGATAGCAAATGGAATACATATTTTTATTAAAGGACTTATTGGTGAATTCCCCTAATTTTTAACTTCTAACTATACACTAGCTATGCCCTTTTTCTAAAGTTGAGAGGGGTTCTAATTCTTTGCTCCATTTTTCACTATAATTTCACCTAAAAATCACGTCAAATCATGATTTGTATTTCTATTTTGAAGTGACACGTTAAGATTTAGACGTTATAATTTAGTGTTTAGAGTTTAGAAATTAAGGATTTAGAGATTAAGTTCATTTTTAACAAGCCAACCTCGCTCCCATCACCGCCATCAATTGTCATAGATATTAAGCGATTTATCATCCATTTACGGGTCAATAGGAACGACAAAATTTGAAATTTGAACCACTAAAGATGGGGACTTACAGAGATGCTGAAGCTTGGACCGACATTGCGTCCCATAAGGTTTGGGTGCCAATGGCATCCCCTTTTTACCTTCTAAACTCCCTTACGTCAAATCCTTACCATAACATGAATATTCAGTCAAATTATTGGCACTCTTGATTCGGCATCACTTGACTGTGTGTCACTGCTGTAAAATATAATCTAATGTATGTTTTTAGGCATCAAGTGAATATCCAATCAACTTTTCTCTTAAAACTTCTAGTGCGGCATTGCTAGTGTTTTGTAGGGTCCAATTTCGAAGTGCATGACATGACATGGTCTTGATTGTGTCAACACACATTTCCATAGACAATTTTTTTTTAATGAATTAAAAATTGAAAATTTTGCCCTTAGTGTCATACCCTCATTCTATATAATTCGAGTTATTTTTATCTTCAACAACCCTCTCATTTTATGCTTATAATCACCCTCTCTTTTTATGCTTACAGTGATAAGATAAATATAACAATTTTACTTTTTCCAAAATTATTTTAATTATTTACAGATATTAAAATGAATTTATATTGTTGACAGAATGATTTTAGTAGACATGAAATAGAACAAAAAAAAATTTGTACTCACCCGTTATTTTTCTCATAAAAATACTCCATTACCTATTATCCAACCTGCTAATTAACAGAACATACCATATGATTCAAAGTGGGATTTACGGGTACCTATGGGCATATATATTTGGCATCATTACTTGTGCTGCATCCATTGAAAACAGCCCCTGGACCAGGATTTGAGAATTGTCAAAATCGAAATTGGAATTCATCCCACAAAGAACAAACCAGGTAAAAACACATTACTGGATATTCATCCGCAACAGCCCGAACTCTGCTTCAGCGGACCTTTTCAAAACAACTTCCCTTTGTGCCACTGCCATCAAATAGTTCTTCCACAAATAGCTTTGGAATGATCCTTCTGTATATTCACTATATCCTAACCAATATACATATATCTGTTAAATCCATTCACTACACTGAACTGTTCTCTACAAACTACAGACTGTAAAAGACAGCGCCGTCTTTTGCATCCCACTTTCTCCAAATGAATTTTCACCGCCTCCCAAAATGGCCATTTTTTAAATATCAAGAATATCTTTACTCGCATACATTTCACTTCGATCAGAGTTGATTCATGTTTTCACATCATAGCTGCATCTGTTTAACATCATCGAGTATCCAGTTGTTCCTCACAAAAGAAAATGATGCATAACTTGGATAACAACATGGCTTAAGGATACAGTCAAGCGTCAGGAATCTGATCTGTTAGCCGTAAAGGATGAAAGAAGACCTGCAGCTTGGGCAGGTAGAATGTCGCCGAATGTTGACATGGCAGATGCCGATCTGTCTTTAAATATACCCACCTGTCCATCTGTTAGTATGGATCCCAGTTTCAAGGTGCTCTCTCCAAATCTGCTGCCAACCTGACCATTGCAAAAGCTTTTTCCATTAATAAAAGTGGGATCACAAGCTAGCCTACACAACTGAAACGTGACCAACAAAATAATAGCAAAGCACCCATATGCATAGAATTAAAAAAAAAATACATTAATACAATGACATATCTAAACTTTGTATCATCTATATAAACATGTTTTCAGTGTCATAATGAAACCCCGCTTAGGTTTTTCTGTTTCTACCTCATAGCATGTGTTTTTTTCCCTCCTTTTGCCGAGAACTATAAGGCTATGCTTGAGAGAGAGGTTGGGAGGAGTTGAGTTGGGAGGGGTTGGAAGAGATAGGATTGGGAGGAGTTGGGTTGAGTTGGGTTGGGAGAGATTCATAAAAGTGAACCCTTGTTTGGTATATGAAGGGTATATGAGGGGTTGAAAGGGTTGGGAGGGGTTGAAAGCCTTTAATGTGAGTGAACACCTCCCAACTCCTTATTTTGAATGATTGAGAAAAGGGGTGTTGGGAGGAGTTCATGAATCCCTCCAAACACCTTGAGGTATTAGCGCCAAGCAAGGGTTCGGAGGGGTTCGCGAACCCCTCCCAAGCAAGGCCTAACAGTTTTTCATTTCTTGATAGAGAACATGGTTGCTCCTTGTTCTTGACAATCCACAATCTATATGTTTGAAGTCAAATCCTTCTACAAAGCATTACTCGGAATGTCTGGGGTAACAAAGAATTTCCATAGAAATGTGTTTGGGAAATGGAAGTTACTTTCTTTGGTTGGGAAGCAACATGGGAACGCTAATAATTTCAGTGAAAGAGGGTGGTCTTTGACAAACAGATGTTTCATGTGCAAAGAAAACTTTGGAGTTCGTTAATCATCTCCTACTAATTGCAGATGTAAAATGGCCCGAGGTGTATTGGAGTCCAGTGGTATGCGACAAAGTCATTCAAAGAAAAGTTGACAGCATGGACAGCTCAGGACAGAAAAAACGTTAATCATCTCCTACTGATTGCAGATGTAAAATCGCCTGAGGTTTATTGGAGTCTAATGGTCTGACAAAGTCAGACAAAGAAAAGTTGACAGCATGGACAGCTCAGGGAATAGACAAGGACAGAAAAAGCTTATTTCTATAATTTCTTTGGTCTATGGAAAAAAATAAAAGAATATTTGAAGACAGTGAGACTATCATGGGAAATGCTTTAGATGGTTTAGCACTCGAATTTTTTGACTGAATTCAAAGTCTAACTTTTTAGAAGCCTTTTACATGTCAGGAGAAACAAAACAAAAATAGTTCAGCGACAAATAGCATGGTCAGTATCGGGGTGGTTTATTTGGTAAAGGCAAAAAACTGGAGGGCTTTTGCAGGATTCACTTTGATATTCTAAATGATAGATAGTTTCCATTTTTTTTTCGTATTTAGGGCAGGTTATGTATCTTGGACGAAAAATCTATGCTTGATGTGATTAATTCATGGAATCGATTGTGCAATTCTTTTTTTTCTTCAACAAAAGAAAAAAGACGAAAAAAAAGGTACCTGCATGAAAGACTTCAAGAATGGTGCTGCAACCCCAAAATTTGAGTTGCCATCTAAATCAATCTTTGGAGAAAGGTCTCCATTTGCATAAGTTTTCCAGGAACCTCTTGAAGAAATATTATCAGAAGCGGCTGGAATGGATGTCTTAGTTGTCCTTGAGGACAACGCTGGAGCACTGAATAACCAAGATGAATCAAAAGTGGATACCGAATACCCATTTAAAGTAAAAGTAATCTACATTCTACAGTGATCAATTAATTAAATAAGACAAAATACGTGTACCTTATTGGAAGGTATTTGAAGCGAGGAACTGTGGAACATCTCATAATGTTTGACTCAGAATTAGTAGGCAATTTCTGAATCGTATCCATGTACATTCGATTAAGTTGCACAAAGAACCCAAAGAGGACAGCATGTCGTACATATGACTGCCTCTCATTCTCCCAGAGATATGGCTCATACCTAAAAATTAGACAAGCCAGAAAGCATGTCAGGTCAGAGGAGGTGCCAGAGTCCCAATTGCAGGGAAGATCAAGGTACTCGTATATTAAATTCAGAAATTTAAAAATAAAAAATCTTGTAAAAGCACTAGCAGATGCGTTCGGCCAGTTTCATCAAGGAATATATTCACACCAGATTAGTGACATTACATATTTGTATCCTTCTGTTATTTGGGAGTTTCTTGCATTTTTTCTTCTAGGATGCTAGTAATGGTTCTGCAATTAAAAAAAATATGTATCATTTATTCCCCCCTAACCTCCTCCCCTCAGAAGGAAAAGCAAAAGAAGAAAACAAAGTTCAACTGAAAGAATATGAAGCATTTTAAATTTCATAGCTCCCTTTTATAAGGACCTGGATCTTCACATCCAAAATCAAGGTGGAAACATCTCACATTCCTTCCTTGAAAAGTTAATTGGGATTATAACCCCTGCCTCACTAGATACACATTCTTCAAAACTCGAAGTTTCTCGGGAAATTTGCGATTGCTTAATATAAAAAGTTTGGTTTGAATGATGAAAATTAGACGCTGCCTTTGTAAAACAAGTAAGAAACAGTTAGCCAAACCAACGTAGTTGATGAAGAACAAATAGTGGATACACCCGCAAATTACATCATCTTGGATGATGGTAGATTCTTCTGACAAAAAACTAAAATCACAGTGTTACCAAATACCGACATTTCACCAAGGAAAGGAGAAACACAATTACTATGATTCATTTAGTTATCTCTTGAAGAATTGGTTGGAAAGGAATTGTAGAGCTAATCACAGACAGGAAATTAAATTGGGGCATTTATACCTTTGATATTTGCTCTGTTTAGCTGCATTAAAACTTTCTGTGTTTTGCATTGGAACTATGTTTTGAGGTAAAGTGATGCAAAATTCTCTTTTACTCGAGAGTTTTTCAAATTGGCATGTCTCTAACAACAATTTAAAAATATTTCAGCTATATCTTCTGACAATCTGACATCCCGTTCCTTAAAGTTATCCAGTGGGATTAGTTTAGGAATTTCACTTGGTCCAAAGAATGGCACAGCAGCATTTCATTGGCAATACCATCAAAACAAAGGGCTATCAATCCAACTGCATATCACCAAAAGTATACATGATCCATCTCATCATCGAAGCCTTCCTCCCAAACAGTTAGTGGTAGGCATCATGAATACACAGAAATCAGTTTAAACCCTAAACCCTATACTCTCCCCTAATCCTAAATAACCCGTACGCTTTCTTATTACTTCCATTCATGTTTTTTTTGGTTCTCTCTCTTCTCTTGACTATACTATCTTCAACTTGAATTTTCTCGATCATTTCTCACCGTCATACCTACCAATACCGTTAACATGCCCCTCAACAAAATATCATAAAGAATTCTTTGTATTATTGAACAGATGACCTCTACTCATTTATAAGCCGTTGTTTTGCTTTGTTACATAACCCCAATGTTATAGTTGACAGTTTTCATTTAAAAGAGTTTCCTCGATAATTCTGAACCTTTGTCAGAAAGAACAAATATTTAATCAGTAATAAGAAGTAACGTTAACAAATTTATAATGCAGAAAGGAATAAATGGTCATGATTATGATGAAGGACTTACGTAAGCCAGTCTATTGGATCCAATTTTTGGGAAAGCTGACTAAGTAATCCATCAATTCGCTCTCTCATGACTGACTTCACCCGATTTTGATCCTGCTTCCGTCTGAAAGGGAATTTTGACTTGGGAGTTTTAGACAAGTCATCATAGATGCAACCATCACCGCCAGAAAGAATATCTGCTGTAAACCTCAGGTCCAACAGCACTTGAAGAACTCCTTTTTCCGACACTACAGATCCATGTGATTCTCTTGTAGAAAGAAAGTTCTCATAGATACCAGTAACCTGCACCATTATCTTACAGTGAATATACAAATAAAGTCCAGTGGAACTATAACTTGAACCTATCCAAGCATGTGAAAGCATTGAGGAAATTTCAAAGGCAAAGAAAAGTCAATTTCAAATTGATACATAAAGCAGCCAGATGCCCATGAAGTAAAATGGAAACTTCATTGAGAAATCAACTATCCAATTGATGCCTCAAAGATTGTTTACTGGATAAGCATTTGAAGTACCGTGACAATATGTCAACAGTAAAGAAGGCCCACATTCTAACAGCCTAAAATATCAATGGAATGTTGTAGAATTCATTAAAGAAAACTGAAATCAGGTACTGGGTAAAATGTTGTACCTTTTCCAATAGTCTTGAAGCAAATTTCTGTAAAATTGATTTGTCAAGCACATGGCCCCCAATTCTATGGATTTCTTCACATGCTCGAAAGAGAAACGAAATAATATAGAGAGAAGGTACGTATGGGAGAGATATTTTCATCTCTGATTGGCTTACATCAGAATCTTCTTGCTTCACCACCGTCTCTTCCCAGCCCTGCCCAGTATCCAGAATGTGACTTAAATAAATATAGGTTACATAGTTGCACACCATACAACCAGAAAATTATATTTCTCAAATGTTAAAAAAACCACAAAAGTAATAAACCGTAAACTCATTTCAACACATAAGATTTTAAAGGCATTAAATTAGCGAGAATCTCTTAATTTCTGGAGGAAGGGAAATCGATTTCTAAGTCCCATAACTTGTAATTCCAGATGCTATTGATGGTTATCGACATCAAGCACCATTAATTATTCTGGACCATTTCAAAATACTATGGGTATGCTATGTAACTTTAAATATTTCTAACATGTTATTTTTCGCTTTAGGCATTCCTAAAGCAATTTACTACATACAGACGGAAGAAAGCTTTGGAGTCGATGAGAACAATCCAGCTCTTCAACAAACTTCTGAGGGCAGAAGCACGTCATTTTGACAGATAAAACCCTCATATTATCAAAGCCAAATCAGTAGTTGTACCTTCTACTGGATGTATAAGGGAGAAAAGAAGAAGAAAATTGATTTTTGAATGAAAATATATATATATATATATATATTTTTTTTTAGGCACCAAGCAGATGCAAAGTGCTACAATAATGGTCTCCACAAATCAACATAATAAAAATTCAAAGCATTTACCCTACATATATAATAAGTAAATAAAAATAGATTACATGACAATTTAGAACTCCTTCGCCATTCATTTCTATGATCCTATCAAAAGCTATACTCTCAACTAATCCTATAGAAATCCATATCTTTTCTTATCATTTCCACCCATCTTCTTTTTGGACTTTACTCCTCTTTTGAGTATATCTCCTACTTGAATATTTTTACTCTACACACCGCCACCCTGTATCTTTATTGTTCACGCCCAATACATCTAAGCGAATTTTTCTTATTCTAGATTTATGCTACCACTAACCTATATCCAATGGTGTTGTTTCTTATCACATATTTTCTTCTGTTACTGCACATTCAGCGCAAAATTCTCTTTTCCAATCATTAACCATGCATGTTGTCTCTTAATAACCAAAATCTTTGTACCACATCATTGGAGGGTGAATATTCCTTACTTCACCCAACCGACTTCAACCAAGTTTCTCATATCCTCCTCATCCTTTCTCCATATTGAATTATAGATCCATGCAATTTAAAATTCCAGCTTTTTAGTATTCCTTTCCCCAGTATTTTAATTCATTAGTCCATTTCTGTCCTGTCCTAGTAAATTTACATCTTAAGGTTTTCACAGACTGAAAAGAAAACCTCTTTCAGGTTTAATTTCGCTGTTCATATGAGAAGAATTCTTGTAAATATTTAGAAACTGTTTGTTATGTTTTCTTTTTTTATCGTCAATTCTCAAGGTTTTCTGAAACAATTTCCACTCTTTTTTTTAATAGCTGGCACTATTTTCACTTCGACCCCAAATGCAAGAAGAATATGAATGCACCATAAAGTGCTGAAGGGAAATTTATGTCCACAAAACAATTTCTTACGCTAAACAATGAGCAAGGCTTGATGACAATATACATGAGGTGAAAGCCAATTCAATGAAAATAATCACAAATTAATCCACCAATTGCCACTTACGCTCAGGGGAGGGGAAGCTGTTGCTGACAATCCATTATCCTGACTAAGAGCGCGGGAAAGGATAACTGAGAGCTCATCAGATAACCATGATATCCACAAGTTATGAGCTCTGATGCAAAGATCTCGCATAACTCCACTCAGTTCTTCAAGTGCAGGGCTCGCACTTTCATTTGCTCCAAGCAAGGCAGCAGTAGCAGATGATGTTTGTATTCTAAAGAAAGTTGGTGCGTGCTTTCCAGGACTATCAACTGTGGGAGAATCAGTGCCTCTAGTTGACCTAGACATGGATGGTAACTTATCAAAAGCAGTAGGTTTAATTTCGTTCGCCCAAAACCTTGGAGAACCAAGTAACACCGGAATGTGTTTTGAATGGTTTTGGAATGAAAACAAGAGTCTCCCAATGAAAAGGGATCTTTCTATAGCTATAACTGGGGACAAGTTCTGACCTTCCTTATTGTGCCTTTCCATGGCAGCAGCATAACTATCAAGCAACTTCTTGATTTCTGTCAACATGGTTGACAAGCTTTGGTAACACTTATCTTGTAGATATGGTGCCAAGTCCTTCAACCTCTGAGCTGCTTTCGGAGAGTCTAAGAAACTCAATAGATCACCAAGAACAGTCTGACAGCAGCTGTCTACGGCATCTCTGATTCGACTAACTTCCGGACCAAAATAGGCATTAAGACAACTATTGAAATCATTCTCTTCGAACTGTGATTTAAGGGTTGAAACCCAATAAGAATTCTTAGCATTATGATCTATAAACCAAACCCCGCCACCTGTAGAAGGTCTATTCAGATAAGCCTGGAAGTCAATTTGTTCCCCAGGCATCTCCACAATTGAACGAACTGATTCAGTTACATTCACCACTCTAGTCAAATCATCAAATCCCAAGTCGATAATCTTTTTCATCCTCTGAGTGAAAGCATCCTCAAATATCTCATCCCAGAGATCCGAGTCATCTTCCAAAATGAGTTCTCTAATTCTACTCCAAGGCAATTCAATCTCAGACCCAAAAACACTCCTGAGCCAGTCTAAACTCCCCTCCAACACGTCCTTGCTATCCATAGTATCACATATCAACTTCTCCGCAAATGCTAACTCTTGGCCACTAGCAATGGCATCAATCAAATACCTTCCATTAATCTCATTCACTAACTCTACCCTACAATCCCTCAGCCAAGTCAAACAAGTCTTGGCAATGCATTCTTTATCGAGCATTATCATTACAGACTCCAATTTATCCCTGAATAACTTCCACAACCTCACTTCCTCATCAGGGTTAGGAATTCCGCCAAACAATTGAGAAGCAGGAGGTGAACCCAGTATAACTTTATAAAACAGAGGCATGTCGTTCAACACTTGCAGAAACAACTCCCCTACCTGTCCTACAGTGACCTGAATAATCCTCAATACTTCACAAAACACTGATATGACAACAGACCCACCAGCATCATGAATAAAAGTACCCAATTTCTGCATTACCCACGATTTTCTAGTATCCAAAAACAAGATCAGTACCTGCTTAGGTTCAAGATCGTCAATAACTGACACCCCGGCCAATGCATCAGCATATGCACGGACCCCGAGACCACGATCCAGAAGCCTCTCGCGGCTCCTCTGCGAAATCTGCGCCTTGAAGCTCTCGACGATCTGCCACTGGTGCTGTAAGAGAGGAAAATGGGATAAGATCTTGCTGTCCAGAGCACCAGCGTCACCCGCATTCATAAGGCTTTGTTGAACGTGCTTGGCACGAATGTACCTAGCAGCAGCCTCCAAGAACATGGACTCGTCCAGGCAGCCCCAGATATTCTCTGGAGTGTCAACCAAATACTTGACGCGGCAGGCGATCCCGTAGATCTTGACACGAGCAGGGTTCGGGGACGCGAATTTGGGGGTGTCAGAGACGGGGGAGGCAGACAACGAGAATATGTTGTGGTGAATTGTGGATAAGTTGGCGGTGATGGACTCGCAGGAGGATTTCATTGAGACAATGGAGTCGGCGGAGTCGATGAGATCGCGGTAGCGGTTGCCAACGAGCAAACGTAGTTCCTCCTTCTTGGCGTGGATCTGATCGTTGGTTGTCGCCTCCACATTTCGGATTTCTGAAATTGGCTTCGTGCGGAAGAGAGACTCGGCATCTCGGTAACCAGCTCCCCCTACGGCGGCGGCGCTGCTCGCACGGTCCTCTGGTGACGCCAACGATACTCTCATTTTGAAGGTAGTACCGTTTTGAATTCCACTTTGATCTCAGTCACTCGATCATTAGATATGAATACTCAAATTGTCCCCGTTTGTGTCGTTTTCTGTGAAGCTTCTCTCACCTAGATGCAAAAGGAAGAAGAAGATGACACCTGAGAGGGAGGAAACGTATACTTACCAAATTACCTAGCTTTCTGTTTGGCGGGTCGGATCGAGTCCGGTTGGTGACGGTTATAAAACATAAAAAATTATTACAATTTTTCTGTTTTCTAAGAAGATAAATATCCATTTGCAGGGAGAGTGACGTGATGTGGTATATGAGAAAAGTCCTACCCTTTCACATAATAATAAGACTTTGGATTTTTTATTTTTTTTTTGGTTATAAAGTATGTCAGTTATAAATACAATTAATCTACTAAAACTTACATCATAAGAATCAGCAATACGGAGGGTATGTAATCCTATAGGTGGCCCCTCAAGAAACGTCTTCCCTAAGGTTAGTTGGCGTGCAAAGTTTGCCAGCCAGTCCGCACAAGAATTAGCTTCTCTGTAGAGATGCCTCATTCGCATTTGCCATTGACGTCCCAAGATTTCCTTAATCTGTTTGACCAACGAACAATGCCCAGTTCCGGTTGAGCTCCTCGCCATATCAATCACAACTTTGGAATCAATCTCAAGCTCTACTCTATGTAGTCCCTTATCCCATGCTAATTGTTAAGTGAGACCGTTCATAAGAAATAAAGCCACAAAATGAGATTTACAATACAAATTTAGTCATTTTTTATTTTAATGTCATTATATAACTCTTCTAATCTATCGAAATGTATAAATTTGGTAGTGCACTGTAAGCACTAACACCACATGCTAGATTAAAATATGCAAAGAAATAATTTTTCATATGGTTGCTAGAATCTTGGATTCGTGATTCGATTCCACTTTCAAAAAAAAAAATTGATTCAAATCGTGGCTTAAATTGTGAATCATAATTATGTGATTCCAAAGTATGGTGAAGAAGAAGGGTTTCATTCTGAAACTTCAAAAGAAATTAGGATAGAATTTCTTTCAAGGTTGTCTTGCATGGAGTTCTAAAGCACCACTCTGCATTTTCTTTCCTTTTATGTGCTCTTCTTTTCTCATGGAGTTTCGGAGAATTGCCTTGAATATTCTAGAATACAGTCTAACAAGCCTTTGGTGTCCTTTGTTGTGTATTGAAGATATTGGGGTTGCGTTCTTTTGGACCTCTCATTTTAGTCTTGGGCTCAATTTGTTTAGTTTAAAATCCAAGTTTATGTTGAGTCTTATTTAAGTTAAATAATTTTTTATTCAAATATTAATTTATTATTTGGATTATTTGGTGATAAGTCATTTATATGAACTTTATATTCCATTTAGTCTTTTTGAAAAGTTTATAACCCAATACATCCCCAATTATTTGAAGTTTAGCTCAATAAGGATAACTTTAAATTTTAACCTCAATCAATGACAATTTTACCCTCTCCTCATTTAAACTTATCCTTATTTTTATCAGTACATGATTACTCTTTATTTAAAAAATAATTATTATAATAAATCAAGTGCATGCACTCACATGCACAAAATTTACTTGACTTAGTAACCTATGTATATGCATTAAAATTTGTGAATCACTATATTATCGAAATCAACAATGAAACACTTATGCATCAACAAAACGTTATACAATACAAATGTCAATATTTTTATTACATTCTTCACTAACAACCAAAGTCAATAACTTATGAGAAAAATATCATAATAAAACTCAATGCATATTTTAAACAAAATCAAATACCATAACAATTTCTAGCTGTTTAGGTGACTTTTGCGAAAATCCTCTGAATTCTGGATAAGAAATCCTTTTTGCATAATTTCAAAAACTCTTCTGAATTTTTTTGGTGAGTTTTGTGAAATCCTCTGAATTACTGACAAGTTTGAGAAATCCTCTGATCATCTAAAGTTTTGGTTTTTTTTTTTTTTGTTTCATTTTGATAAATATTCTAAATTTTTAATAGAAAATTTAGAGGATTTATGATAATACGGTATAAAATTTAGGGTTTTGAGGTTTAAGATATTAAAGTTTATGGTATAAGGTTTTGGGGTTTAGGAGATCATAATTTATTATTTAGGATTTTGGGGTTTAGGGCTTAAGGTTTAGGGTTTAGGAATATAAGTTAGTAAATTTTATGATTTTCTTCTTATGTTTATAAATTCTTCTTAATTATTTATAAGATTTTTTGTTCAAAAGTAAAACTAGAATTGTTAACATTCAGAGGATTTCTGGAAAATTCAGAGGATTTCTAAGAAATTCAGATAATTTCTGATTATAAGGTTTAAAGTTTAAGAGTCTAGTGTTTAGAAGATTTAGTATTTAAAGTTTAGGATTTTGGGATTTAATAGATTAGGATTCAATATTTAAGATTTTGGGATTTAGGGTTTTGTTAGGAGTATAGGATTTAAAGTTTCGGGTTATTTTTTGTTTGATTTTCAAAAATTCTAATATTTTTTATTATATATTTTATGAAATCCTCTATTTTTTTGTTTAATTTCAAAAATTTCTCTAATTTATTTTGGTAAATTTTGCGAAATCCTCTAAATTTGAGACAAGTTTATGAAATCCTCTAAATTTTTGTTTGATTTTCAAAAATTCTATAATTTTTTTATATATTTTTATGAAATCATTTGAATTTTTTTGCTTAATTTTGAAAACTCTTTTGATTGATTTTGGTAAGTTTTTGAGAAATCCTCTATATTTTCAAAATTAAGCACAAAAATTCAAATGATTTCATAAACTTGTCTCAAATTTAAAGGATTTCGCAAAATTTACCAAAATAAATTAGAAGAATTTTTGAAATTAAACAAAAAAATTTAGAGGATTTCATAAAATATATAATGAAATTATAAGAATTTTTGAAAATCAAACAAAAAATGCCTGAAACTTTAAATCCTATACTCCTAACAAAACCCAAAATCCAAAATCTTAAATACTGAATCCTAATTTATTAAATCCGAAAATCCTAAACTTTAAATACTAAATCTTCTAAACACTAGACTCTTAAATTTTAAACCTTATAATCAGAAATTATCTGAATTTCCCAGAAATCCTCCGAACTTCCCAGAAATCCTTTGAATGTTTACAATTCTAGTTTTACTTTTGAACAAAAAATCTTATAAATAATTAAGAAGAATTTACAAAAATAAGAATAAAATCATAAAATTTTACTAACTTATATTCCTAAATCATAAATCATAAACTTTAAGTCCTAAACCCCAAAATCTTAAATAATAAATTATAATCTCCTAAATCTCAAAACCTTATACTCTAAACTCTAAAACACTAAACTCTAATATCTTAAACCCCAAAATCCTAAACTTTATGCACTATTATCAGAAATTCTCTAAATTTCCTATAGAAAATTTAGAGTATTTTCCAAAATCAAACAAAAAAATCAAAATTTTAGATGATCAGAGGATTTCTCAAATTTGTCCAGAATTCAGAGGATTTTACAAAACTCACCAAAACAATTTAGAAGAGTTTTTGAAATTATGCAAAAAAAAAATTCAGAGGATTTCTTACCCATAATTTAGAGGATTTTTATAAAAATCACCAAAATGGCTAGAAATTGGTGGGGAATCATAACCCTTTCTCTTGTTAGCTCAATGATACCTCGGTTTTCAAAACGGATGTCGGAGTTGGCCGGATTGAATGAGAGAAGTTTATGTGGCTATAAGCTTCTCTTCATGATTTTTGTGGCTACGGTGGACGAAAACTTTCTTTGTTTGTTCACTTTTTGTCTTGGAAGTCCAAGCTTCGTTTTGGTGGTTACGACGATGAAAATGGTGGTCAGACGAAAAAGATCTGTTGTTGGCAATGTTGTGTGCTTGAGAGATAGAGAATGTGTGTGTGAGAGAAAGAGAGGGTAAACTTGTCATTAAACTAGCTAAAATATTAAATTTGTTTGATCAATATTCAAATACTTAAGAATGTATTGGACTATAAACATTTTTGAAAAGACTAAACAGAATAAGAGGGCTTGTCAACAAAAAAAAACCTAGTAAATTTGAAAAGGCATGTAACATGACATACAAATGTTTTGAAATTTGAATATGTTGTGAGCTAGAACGCATGTATGTAAGAGAGAGAAATTATGTATAAATATAGATCACTGTTTTGAAATTTGAATTTTCAAAATTTTCATTTTTTTTTGAATTAGCAATGTTAATTGATCGAATACACATATTTTTCATGTCACAATTTAATTTTTTTTTAAAAATAACACATCAGCACTTCCTGACAAAATGTAAGCAGAAGGGCGAATGTGGTCCGTTTTTCAAGGTAGTAGGGCATTTTTTATTCGAAAAAAAATATAGGAGCTTAAATGGCCAGAAAGTGAAAATATAGGAGTATTTCTTATGCTTTTTCTCTGTTTTTTTATTATGGATATGTATTCTAAACAAAGCCATTAATCATAAAAACAATATTTAATCTTTGCGGACTTTTAAATTAAACATTTTTACCCAATAAAAATATTGAGAAAATTAATTTTTTTTATAAAAAGAGATACCTATTGGGCTTTTGGAAACGATAAAGACCCAAATAAGAGATGACCATCAAACAAGTAAGATATCGTCTACCAACACTCATTATTGTTCTAACCTTTTTTTTCATTCTTCCCTCAAATGAAAGTTTTATTGGGCCTAAAATCCTCCACTAGTAACCTGCTGGGCTGGCATGGATACTTGTCTGGAGTGAGATCTTTTCATGATTTGATACATAGGACCGGGCCTAATATGACTCTGGGTCTTGTGTGGACGTTGCAAGGCAAAATAAATGAACAAAAAAATACTACTTTTTCATTGGAACCCAATGAATTTTTATTTTTTGCACCGGCAGGTCCATTTGCTTCCTCTACAGTCGCAACACTTCCATTCATACACTCGTCAGAGAAATTCCCCAAATCCGTTCTCTCCAAAACCACTTCTCCACTGACCTCCTTCAATTCTTCGTATCCATCAACTCTGACACATTGTGGAGCAATAGCGCCGGAGTACTAGGAAAATGACACAAACACAGAAGCTAAACCCAGATTCTACCAGTTAAAAGTGAGAGTGTGCTTAATTGGTGCGAGTGCGACTACCGTAATGACTTTTGCCTCGTGCCCCGCTCTTTGTTTTGTAATTCTCTCTATGTCCTCTGCCTTTGTCTTTTGTCTTTGCCTGTGTGTAAGCATTCATGATTTTGAATCAAAGAAATTTTGTTGTCGCAGACTATCAATCGTTCAGGTTTTAGCCAGTGTTGGAGTTCAAGGTGTTTGACAACGAGAGTTTCTCACGCTCAGGTGACTTTTTATTTTTCATTCTATATGCTGGATTTCTTTCCAACTTCAGATGCTTAAACCTGAATTTTGATTTTCAAAATTTATGTTTTTATGTTGTTTATGTGGCTGGTTGATGCTGTTAATCTGTTATATTAAGCCTATTCATCCAATATTTCTTTTCTTACTGTTCATAATTTCAAAATTAAATAAGTTCAACAAATCTGGTTAGAAAAGTTAATATATAAATCACTAGCAGCATAGTTGTTTGTTTGAATCATAATTTTATTTTTTAAATGATCCATAGGAATTCATGTATACTGAGATGCCCATGAATGCATTCTAATTGTCAAAATATGACAGGATCAGAGCATCTTGGAGCTTCCGAAGAAACCAGATGGGAGACGTGAAAACTTTAACTCCAAGTCAGTCACAACAGATAAAACTGCCTCCCTCCATTAGTTAGTGCATTGGAAGCTTCAGCAAAGCAAAATGTGGCAAGTTTTCACTTCCCTGGGCATAACAGAGGGCAGGCTGCACCCCCTTCATTAACTCAGCTTATTGGTGCAGCACCATTTTTTCATGACTTACCAGAGCTTCCAGATCTTGACAACCTCTTTTCACCAGAAGGACCCATTTTAGAGGCAGAAAAGCTAGCAGCCAAACTATTTGGGTCATCAGAGACATGGTTTCTTGTTGGAGGTACTACTTGTGGCATCCAAGCTGCAGTAATGGCAACATGTTCTCCCGGAGATTATATAGTACTCCCCCGAAATTCTCATATGTCAGCCATATCTGCCATGGTATTATCTGGAGCAGTACCTAAATACATCATTCCCGAGTATAATTATGCATGGGACATTATAGGTGGGGTTACTCCATTGCAGGTGAGTCTAATTATGATTTACATACTAGACTACTAGTTCTTTCAAAGGGTGCAGAGATAGTGCTAGATATTATGTTATTGGACTCTTTTGCTGCATTTTATTAACTGAGGAAATTAGTTAAAGCATTGGTATCCTCAAGTTTCATAATAAGTAGTTTTGAAAAATGGCCGAAAGTAGAGTGGTGTTATTGTTATGACCCAAATTTTTATTATTTATGGAATTGTGATCATTTATGCATGAATTTGGTGGACATTTTCACTTACATATGATGCAACCATGGGAGGAAATGGAATTAAGCGGTCAAAAGTTTAAAGCATTGGTATCATAAACTTTGATTGTGAAAAGTTTAAAAAGATGATTTAGCAACAGAAAGGCACTATTGTTATTTTTTTTCCTTTCAGGATAAGTACAATCACAGTGTAACATGTTTTATTTCTTTGGAAAGATGGTCATCCATGCATACCTTACGTGGACAAGTTGACAGGTAGAGACTGCTCTAAAGGAGTTGGAGTTAAAAGGTCAAAAGGCAGCTGCAGTTTTTGTTACCTCCTCGACTTATCATGGTATATGCAGCTAGTTGGATGAGATTTCCAAGCTCTGTCATTCTCGTGGAATTCCTTTAATTGTTGATGAGGCTCATGGGGCGCATTTTGGATTTCATCCGAAGCTGCCATATTCAGCTATCCAGCAAGGAGCCGATCTAGCCGTACAATCTACTCACAAAGTTCTGTGCTCTCTTACACAGTCATCAATGCTACATCTGTCAGGGAACATTGTAGATAGAGAAAAAAATCTGTAGATGCCTTCAGACTCTTCAAAGCAGCAGTCCTAGTTATCTCCTTTTAGCATTACTAGATGCTGCTCGAGCTCAACTAAGTGAAAATCCTAAAGCTCTTTTTGACAAATCTGTGAATGCCGCTCTTCAAGTGAAAGATCTTATCCGAAAAATACCACATATTACAGTTCTTGAGTTGCAAAGTTTCCCCAATTTTCCAGCTATTGATCCATTGAGGCTTACCATTGATATTTAGGATCTTGGTTTATCTGGTTATACAGCAGATGAAATTTTATTTAAGGATCAAGGAGTCATTCCTGAACTTGTTGATACCCATTCTATTACATGTGTAATTAACCTTGGAACTTGTGGGGATCACCTTCAAAGGCTTGTGACAGGGATAAAGAATTTATCAGCAAAAGTTACATTCTCAAAAATTCTGATCACAGAAAGGCGGGCGGTGGATAGAAATGAAGCACCCTTTGCTGATATGACCATGAACATGAGTCCTGAGAGGCTTTTTTTACAAATAAGAAGAGAGTGAGTATCGGAGAGAGCCTTGGTGAGATTTGTGGGGAGCTTATATGTCCGTACCCACCAGGAATTCTGTGATGATCCCTGGTGAGATCATCACAGAAAGAGCTTTGAATTATCTGCTGCAAGTTAGAAACAATGGCAACGTTATTACAGGAGCTTCTGATCCATCATTGTCTTCCCTGGTTGTCTGTAGCATGTGATCTCATGCCAAATTGGTGCAGTTTCTACAATTATGTGTAAAGTAGGATGGCATGTGATTATAGAATACCATCAATTTGTCATTTGGTTATATTTCTTTTAGGAACTTAATAAAGGGAAGAAAATCTTGCAATGCCACTAGCTATTGGTGCTGCAATTCATTTCAGTTTTTTATCTCTGTGATTTTACTTTCTTTTAATTAATTATCATTTAAAAAAATGTGCTATTAACAATTTGAGTATAAGAATTTGACTTTCCAATTAACAATATGTAATACGTAAATCAAAAGATTATATAATAATTTCTGATTTTAGACGGAAAAGAGAATAAGATATGTTTTGGACTTTTAGTAGAGGTAATTATGTAGCTTCACTTTCAGATTTCTAAAAGAAATATCCAGATTGAGTAGGCAAGGTCACAAACCTAGAATCCCAACAGTTTGAGGGTCAAAATAATTCTTTTAAAAACTTCAAAAGTTATATTTGGACTCCCACAAAAGTTTATAGTATTAAGCTTGGTGGTAGGTTGGACGAGCTACAAGGCGACGAAAGGATTGAATACTCTCTATGTAGAATGAATGTGAAAAAAAGAGAGCAGTGAAATCTGAACTTTTTGACTTCACTTAGCTGACTGGTTTACTACTCAACCCTTGGACAACTATCCCATAGGGGAAATAAGTGAAGTAGGGCCAACTTTAAACCCAATACACTATTTCTTGGCCTTTTGGGCTAAGAGAATAAACAAGTGCCGGCTGGTATATACTAATTCAAAGCAGACAATATATACTAGGACAAGGACGAAGTTAAATTGTACCATCAAGCATGGCTGGTAGATTTCTCCAATACTATAAGATATCGGGGATGAACACAAAGATATTCAAAAAATTTTGTAATGTTCTTTCACACAAGACACAGGCAAGGCAAGTATGTAACGGAAGCTTCAACAACTTGTTCGTTGCCATAAAAAAGACTAGGAAGCCCTCACACTTGGTAGCATGATCCATTACTGTAAAGCAAAATATAGGACTGGGTAAGGACATCTAGTTACCAAAACTATCAGCATCATGCCTTGACATATCAACCAACATCTCTAAAATGGCAACGCTATTCTAACTTGAGGGTTGGGACCGATTGTATCCTGGTTCATCAATCGTTTTGAGGGTGGTGTTCGCCATTTCTTGAATGGTTGATTGACGAAAAAAGGAGCCTCATAATATGGTGGTGGAGGCGCATGCTTACCATGCTGCTGGTTGCAATCATCTGGGCTAGCCCACGCTCTGGGACTCGCTGCTGCACAACAATAAAAAAATCTCATGACTAGGAAAACACATGCATTCTTCTTTGTACCTCTCAATGTACATTTCATGCAATCTTTGTAGAGAAAGATGCCACAATAAAAAGGGGCTAGAAACTAACCAAACATCGTTTGACAAAAATCCTACGGATTTTTTAGTTTTTGTTTGGTTTTTTTTATCGAGGAACAACCTAGCCCTGCATGCCTTTCAGAAAATTGAATGGGCATAAACCTTAGGCCCCAAAATAGTCTACACCATGCTGACAAAAGGTAAGACTGGGCCGAAGGTGCCCAATAACCATCCATATATAGATCACTTTTGCCTTGAGAAATCCTGGTGATTCAGGGGGAGGTGGTGTGATTAGAAGTAGTAGTGGTAGATTTGTGGCTGGCTTTTCTCATTACTATGGATTTAATTCTATCACTTTTGCTGAGATGATGGCTATATATGATGGCATAAATCTTGCAGTTTCTTTAGGTATTTTTAAGCTCCTTGTTGAATCGGATTCATTAATTGTAATAAACATTCTGTCTGAAAAAGCTAGTTGTCCTTGGAATTTGATTTATTTGCATAGAAATATAGCCAAAATTTGTGCTTCTGTGGAAATCTATTTCAAGCATGTTTACAGGGAATTCAATGGTGCGGCTGATGCCTTGGCCTCTAAAGCTTCAAGTAACAAAGTGTCTGAAGTGTATGACAACTTTAGCAATCTTCCTTCCAAGGTTAAAGGTCTACTTCGGATGGACAGTTGGGGGGTTCCAGCATTTAGAGTAAGGGAATAGGTTGTTTCTTGTTATTGGTGTTATGCTTTAGCTTTTGTTTCCCGTTGTTGCTTTTATGTGTTATGCATTAGCTTTCTGATTTCTCTATCGTTGTTTTTTGTTGCCGAGGTTAGGTGTTGCCCCCCTCGTGTTTTGTTAGCCATCGAAGAGAGGCTTTTTCTCTTCTTTGATCAATAAATTCTAGGCTAAGCCTTTCAAAAAAAAAAAAAAAAAAGAAAGAAAAAAAAAAGCAATCATGCAGTTGCCATAAAGCAGAATTAATTCACTAGTCTTTCTCACGAGTTTATGACAACTTGTAAATCAAATTCTTGTACGTACCTTCACCAGACTCCAAAAGGTTATTACTTATCGTAGGAAGCAGCCACACGAGGAGTTCTTTTTCTCACATAATTTTTCTACAAAGGCTTTGGGGTAATGTGGTTTGAAATGAAAATTTCGAGAAAGTTACACCGTCTGTCATATACTCCAGATGTTCCATTAAAAACCTGTAAATTAAAAGCACCATTAAGGATACAGAGATAGTATTTGAACCACAGTATAATCTAAGTAGGTCGGCGAGAAATTGTCTAATGGTCCGGTGCATATCTCATGTGTGGCACACCCAATGATGTAATTGTCATCAATATGTGTTCTCTTTCTTACTTTTTGATTGATATCATTCACACCCTTAGGTATGCCATGTGAAAATGCACCTGGACCACTGAATAATTACTCGTAGGTTGGCTACCAATAAGTTGTTTGATAATATCTATAGCAAAAACTAATTCTACCATAGAGCGAAGCCGTTTCCCTGATGGTGCAACATAATACCTAAAACATGTAGGAAGAGAAATTACAGAAATGATAATTAGCAAACTAAAAAATTACTAAAATGAACTTCTCAGCTCAAAAATTGAATCTAATTTATCAAGAAAATGTTAAGCCTTAAATATATCCTTGTCTTTTCATAGAGAATAAACCACTGAAGTCATCAAGCGTTATAAAAAGAATGGATTCCCAGTGCATGAAGAGCAAGGACGCATACACACTGTTCCATTTAATGAATTGCATGAGACTTGCATCATGCCATCAACAACCACATTCATCTAAACTTTACAGAGCACGAGGCTTACAAACTAATCAAACATAAGGGATCAGCTGTACTTGGACTATTATGGTAGGGGTCAGACATAAATTATTGCACCTTAGTTTGGTTTAGAAGGAGTCGAACAGTATTGGGAATCACAAAAAGTCACTTACCATAACCCCTAGCTCAAAAGAAGAAAAAAGAAGTTCCAGTACACAAAACTATGAATGCATGCAATACTAAAAAAAATTCACTGACATATGAGCAACAAGATCCAGTCTAAATTGTCAATGGGAAAGGTCTTCGAAAGAGAAGAACACAAAAGAGTGATATTATCAAGCCAGAATTATATAATTGTTTTTAAGCTATGTCATCTATACAATTATCAGCCACTCCGTTGATTCTCTTCCCTCTTTATGCTTATATCCAACTCAAAAGCAACCAACATTGAGAACATTTTTGAACAGCACAAGAACTAATTTAGTAAAGATGGCACCAAAGGGGTGGCTCCCATGAAAAAACAAGATATTACAAGTTATAAGATCTAGAACAGCTGAAAGAGAACTTTCGTCTAAATCATTGGTGCAGTGAAACCAAGCACAAATGCTAGAAAACCATATCTTCTTCAAACTATGGTAGTGAGCTTAGTGTTGAGTGTTGAATTATGGTGTGGCTCATTATAATGATGGACTGAATATTAAAGTCCAAAGGTAAAGTTGAAGACATACTCTGCCATCTATCAAACTAGTGAATATGGGGTCTGAAATGGATTCAAATGCTGCAAAGCTAATGTTAGTTGTGGTGCAAATTATGTGCTCTTGAATGGATTCTAGTGCTGCAAAGTTGATGTTAGTTGTGGTGAAGTGGACTCACATGATTCATGTAAAATTGAGGTTGTATATGATTGTAATACGCGATCTCAACGTATTGGTTCTGTAATGGATTCAATACACAAATTCCCGAAACTAAATTTTGTGTCAAATGTAATAATCTTTTCCAAAGTATAAACAATAAGAATACTAAATGTAGGGATACAACTTAGATGGCTTGAGATTCTGGGTGACATTGAAGTACTTCAATGTCTTAACCCACTTGTCCTGGTCTTTCAACAAGTGAACTCCAACCGTTGTTGAATTATGATGTAGCTCATTATAATGAAGAACTGAATGTTAAAGCTCAAAGATAAAGTTGAAGGTTTTGTGGGGAGTTGAGATGAACTTTTATGTATGAGGGTAGTTTTGTCTGTGTACATCGTAGAAACTAGGATTCTTTTATATAAACCCTATTATCTCTTGTAAGCGGTACGCGACAATTCATAGTGAAAGAAGAAGATCATCCGTGGACGTAGGCTATTTTGGCCGAACCACATAAATCTCTGTGTCGAATCTTCTATTACTTTTGTTTTTTGTGCTTGTATAATCTTATCTTGTGTGTGATCAATTTCAACAACTGTGTTTGGCCAAAGCTCATGACTGCACTTATTGGGTGAATCAGGGAAATTGTACATAGACCACTTAGCATTGTACCTGTTCTTCCCCCGACGACTGTCTCGAAGCCACTCTCCGAACACTTTGTCTTCTGATCCATGCAAGTTGTTTTTAGGAATTTCAGAAACTCTAATCCACTCCACAATGTCCCAAGAAACCAAATATGCCATACCAGCCATGTAATGTCTCTCGAAAGATTCCATACTTTCACACGATATTACAAAACCATAGTACAGATCTTGTCTTGGTAATGGCCTCACTGACTCCACAAGGTTTTTGAGTCTAATGCAAATGGCGTCGCCCCCTTTCATCAAGGAATCGTAAGGTTTGTCCGCGGAGCTTAGCATCTCAGGTAAGCTGGAAAAGAATGTGTAGGTTTTACCTGTCGAGCAGAACCCGACCATTTTTTCAGATATTTGTAGATAAATGCTGGAAAAAAAATATCGATAAAGAGTACCGTTGTTCATGTTCTCTGTGCAATTGAGGATATCATATCGTCGTAAAGCATTATCTCCAACGCAACGATTACTTTCTGCTCTTCTTTTGTTAGATTGCAGAACACAAACTTCACGTCTACCTGTGCACCCGTCGGAGGAGATTGCGTGCCATACACTAAACGCAAGAATTGGCGGCGTTGGTATTGGTCAGGCAATGTTAGGATTCCAATCAGTACCCGGATATCATCAGTTGAGGAATTTGAGTTTCGATCGGAAATGAAAGTAGTGACAGAGGAAGAGTTGGAGGATTGGGAGGGATTAGTAATTGTAAAAGCACATCTACCAAAATTTAACAAGCTATCGAATCGAAATTCGTTGATCAGGGAAGCTAGGATACAGAGAGAAAAGATGAACAAGAATGAGAAGAAAATCCTTGTGGATATAGTCTTCATTGTTGTTTGGGCGTTTGCAACCATGCATGTTGAGGCAGATAGCAAAACAAGAGAGAGATGGGTTTGTTTAGTGTCAACATTTGTGTGTGAGGGTAGTTTTTAGGAATCAAAGGTTCTACTTTTAAAGTTGTTAATAATTTCTTTCTTAGGTATAAGTTATAACGCATAAAAGTGGCAGCTATATGGTGATACTATAACAGCAACTTTGACTACTTTTTAGAGAGGGAATTCCTCACTGGCTGAATGTACTATTTTGTCCTCGGTCAATTTCTGAAGGATTTAGATAGATGGAGTATGTAGATGTGTCCATATGTTTTCTCCATTTAAAATAGTTGAACTCATTTTTCGACCTGTTAATTAACGAGACATATCCGTTTAATTTGAGAGAATAATGCAGGTATCCAAATTGAATACGGATGATTCTCATATTCACAAGTTTAGACTCTTTTTTTTAATATTTTCATTGTAAAAAAGTCAAATCTTTATAAGAAAAAATTATCCGCAGACTGAGGACTAATTTTTGGAAGGAATGTGAGTTGGTGTTATTTGACATAAATTAGGCTGCAATTCAGGTTCATGTTAGGCTTTTGGGATAGTGGGAATAAGTTGTCCACTAGACTCTTGTGTTGCGAATCACCAAACTTCAACATGAAGAAACACGTTGACCTTTGACTATTTGATATATTCCATAAAAAATATTAGTACAAGTTTTCTTAAGGACATGCACATTGCATTAATGTATTGATCTATTGATTACTGATTACAGATCTGAAGCAATTCTGAGAGATGAAACTTAGATTGTGATGCGGATGAAGATAGTTAGTTCGAGGGCGAATTTTGTCCTATTTGATTGGGATTGGCAACAAGGATAATTTGACGTAAGTGTGCCATTGTTTAAAACTTTTGAGAGGAGGCTGCCACCTGCATTTTCTTCTTACTCCCATTCAATCACAAAATCAATAAATCGGAAAAATAATCATTTTATTAAGTTAAAAATCTCTTGTTATGTATTAAAAAAGAATGATCAATCATACAGTACTGTTAGTAAGATAATTGCTATGGTATATGATACAACTTAGATGGCTTAAGATTATCAGTAACATTGAAGTAGTTCAATGTCCTAACCCACTTGTCCAGATTCTTCAACTTGTGAACAGCAACAGTCTCCGGCCAAAACTCATGTGTGCATCTTGTAGGAGGCTCAGGAAAATCATACATAAACCACTTAGCATTGAACCGATTCTTTGCTCGATCACCGGCTCGAAGCCACTCCCCAAACACTCTATCTTCTGGTCCTTTCAAATGGTTTCTGGGAATATCAGAATCCCTAATCCACTCCACAATGTCCCAAGAAACCAAATATCCCATCCCTGCCATGTACTTACCCTTAAAAGGGTCCATAGTAGAGCATGGAACAACAAAACCATAGTACAAATCTTGTCTAGGTAATGGCCTTAATGACTCCACCAGTTTTGGGAGCCTAATGTAAGTATCATCATCTCCTTTCATCACGTAATCGTACGGGGGATTAGGCCGGCCACCGGCGTTGAATAATTCAGGCAAGCTGGAGAAGTAAGTGTAGGTCTTACCATTGTCCATGTTCTCTGTACAGTTGAGGATAATAATGTCGTTGTAACGCATTATCTCCATTGCCACGATTACCTTCTGTTCTTCCTTGGTTAGATTGCAGAACACAAACTTCACGTCGACTTGGGCGCCGGTTGGGAGAGATTGTGTGCCATATATGAGGCGTAAGAATTGGCGGCGTTGGTATTGATCGGGTAACGTTAGGATTCCAATTAGTATCCTGATATCGCTGGAGGAAGAATTCTCTTCTGCTGGAAAATTATTGGAAGATGAACTGTAGAAATATTGGAAGGGAGAGGATGGAAATGCACATCTTCTGAAGTTTAGTAAGCTATCCAATATTTGAAAATCGTTGAGTGAAGCTAATAGAGATAGACACAAGAGGAAGAAGAAGGAGAAGACGAGGAATCGCTTACGATCCAGTCTTATGGTTTTCATTGTTGTTTGTTTGGTTGTCTGAAAACATTTGAGGCTGTTTGAGAGAGATATATACCTATGTGATTTAATGATATTACCATTAGCTTAAGGTTATGGAGAGAGAAGTTTTACTTAGTTGAATATACTAAAATAATATTCAATATTTAAACAGCTTTTCAACATTGGTGAATTAATTTGGTCAAGTTCTTGTGATTAGGCAGCTTTGCACGAACATGGTTGCTTTATGGGTCTTAAGCTTGATTAGGGTTTACTAAACTTTAAAAAGAAGCAAGGGCATTGACTTTGAAAAACGTACGTTATTTGATTCACAATAACAAGATCTGAGAAATCCTTATACTATAAAATTATTTAAGAGTTTATAGTATGAATTAGCGGGTTTAGATCAACTAAAATTAATAATAGTACAATTCTCATACCATTCTGATTCACCCTTATCACACGACTGATAATATAAATATTTTTTAGCATAAAAAAGTCATAGATAGTAATTTATGATAAAGAAAGATATTATGTTCTGTTGCTTGAAATGATTATTCTGAACATATAATATAAATAACTCCAAAAAAAATTACGGGAGCAGTGCTCCAAACCCTTAGTTGAACCCGTTCCTGCTATCAAACCACCAAGGGACCCCTCGTGCACTTGAGAGGCCAAGTAGCAAGAACCCAACAGGCCACGAACCCCCCCTCAAAGCCCAAGCATCCACGACGCACTCAATTGCGAATATTTAAGATTTAAGATTGAACCCTGGTGGAGCAGGTATCCCGGAAGGCACTTTACCACTGAGCCAACAAGAGGTGGGATATCTTTGGACTGAGTTTATTCAAATTAGCTGTGGACTGTCACAAATGAAAGTGCAGCATATACATACATATGTATGTATCCTAATATGTATATTTTGGCCTAGGGCCTATGAGCAGGGCTTCTTCAAGCTCAAGCTGGCCCGTGCATATAAACGGGCTTCTAAGTATGCCCGAGCTCGGCCGTTTTGTCAAATGAGCCGAGCTCGTGCCAGACCTATAAAGCGTTGTCCACGGATGACCTGTTCCATTTTCATCCCTACTTGTCGTGTTGACTCCTACATAACATACACACACACACACGAGTCATGACTTACAACACTGAAGTTGAATGTGCAACCAAGCTGTTAGATCTAGTAAAGAAGAACATGAATTTGCTAAAACTTAAATAAACACACATTTAGTAAAGTTTACACATATAATTCAATAAAATAATGCATAATGAAATTGAAGTGGAAACCTGAAAAGAAAAACCTTTCAACAAGTACAATCGATGTGAGGTTTATACCTCTAGCCTTAAGATGAATTATTACCCGTTATAATTCTATCTGCTCATAGTTGTTGCAATATCACCTTCTAGGTCTACTCAATCACACACTATGGTAGTACGATCTATAGTGTAACGACAAATAAAAAAACTTATTACCTCTCTCAAATATTGACACAGAATTGAAAGAACCTATGGGGAAGAGAAAACCAATTTTGATATTTTGTAAAACTAGAGTATATCCTTACAAAGAGAAGTTGCCCTTTTATAAAAGGGCCAAAAATAAATTAGATATAATGACAGACTTTCAATTTCAAAACCTTCATTGCCATTAATTCTAATATTTCTCAGTTATCAATTTATCATATCTGTAACCTTAATTTAGACAATTGAAATTCAATCAAATTTCCAACACAAGCTACTTCCGGCCAGGCAAGGGGGAGGTGGTGGAGCTCTTTCCACGGCCACGAGCGATGGCATGGTGAAGATGAGATTTAATCCGGTCCGGGTTTATCTCCTGTTCATGGAATAATAGTACATATATTATGAGACTAAGCAAGCAAACTGAATTAATTTTGAAGTATACACATAACTGTTAGTTAGGATAATTACTATATTTGTCATGAAAAGAAGAAAGAAAAAAAAAACCCATATAAAGATGAGCTACAGCTGTTCTCTTTCCAATGATATTTGAGTACTTGAACCATCAATGCAATCAAATTTTGGAAGAACATATGAATGGGATAGAAATAGTGACAGAGAGTCCATGGTAAATATTGCCAAGATATTTCATAATAAATTAAGCAATTCATTTCCCAACAGTACGTAGTAGTAGTAGCGCTTCTGAATTTAATTAATGGAGAGGATAGGATAGGGCATATTAGACCTCTTACCATGTGCTTGAGGGCCTCGTCCGGTGAGCTCTTTGAAATCATCCTAGCGAAACCAAAACCTGAGGCGGAGGGGTTATCGTTTGCAGAGCAAGCAGCAGCACCTCGTGAGTACCCTTTTCCTTGATCAGCAGTAGCATTGCCTGAACCCGATAATTTCCTAGCATTCATCACCTTCTCTACCATCCTACTACCCAGAAACTGATTCCCATTTCCAGCCGTTTGGCTACTCTCTGGCTTGGATTCCACAACTGCTACTACTCTTCGACCCCTTGTTACACTTGGTGAACCTGATTGCCTTCTATTTTTGGGTTTCGAAATGGGGTCTCCCACTTCTGGTTTTTGATTATTCGATAATGCAAGTAGTGCAGCGTTTGGTGGTCTGCCTCGTGTAGCAGAAGTAGAACGATCCGTCCTTAGATTAGGAGGTGTCTCAGTGGAAAGCCCGGGCGGCAGCATTACTGTTGATGCTGGAATGGTTGATCTCACTAGTGGTGACACGCCTCTGCTTTTAGGCTTTGTCTTGGAAAGGTTTGAGGTTATGAAATCTATCGTCTGTTGTTGATCTTGACTCGTTTTCTGGGGGAAAATTGAGGATTTTCTTGTTTCAGTAGAGGATACACTCCTCTTTCCGTGGTTTGGGGTTCTGGATCTTAAAGGTAAGTCTTTGGGTTTTGTGGCTGGAGTTCTTGGTCTTGCACCAACACTGCTCGCCTTGGCTGCCTCTGCCGGGTTGCCTGAAAACTGCATGTTGTTTTATAATCCGAATTAGCTGTGTTAAACAGGAATTTATTAATTAATCATGCTCATGAATACCCTTGATAGAGTTGGCGGAGGTTGGATGATTGGGAGTTGACGTTGAACAGCAAGTTGAGGTGCACTGGCTTCCATTTCTAGAGATGGAAACAGAGGAGTTGCCGGTGGAGTTTTCAACCTGAAACCAAAACCAAAATGAAACCGAATTTATTTAGTTAGAAAGCCTATACCCTATTTAAACTAATTAGTGCCCCTGAGGGAAATTTTGCAGTGGTGATTTACCAATTACCAGTCATAATCATTTTTGTCAAATTCGTATCCTTTTTTTCCAGATGCAACTCTATAGAGTTGTGCATAATGTCCTGGAAGATGAACATACAGAAACATATCAAGATGGGGAATTAGTGCTAGAAGAAACAGTTCGAATAAACAACAATAAACACACAAGATTTAAGTGACAAATTCTGAAAAGGGGAAAAAAATCATGGACAGAGAATATGAGAAATTCTCTATATCGAGAAAATAAGTGCGAGAAAGTGATTTAAGGCTTTAAGCTGAGCAACTATTTATAATAAGCTGAAATCCTAATCATCTGGGCTACGATTCCTCCGCTATCATCATGGATCCCTAAAAAATTCTCAAAAAAAATTTCACCAATTTTATCATATCGTGAGGGGTCGGAACAAACAAAATTCGAGTCACAAACTCTGAGGGCATCTCCAACAGGAGACATATATGAGGTCGAATAGCTCCAAAGGACAATATGCAGCTTCATTCTTGGCTTTTCTTTTTGCCAACAAAGGTCGTATATGGGTTCGGAAATTTGCGACCCCATATCAAGTTCCCAAATATACAACCTCCGAAGGCAAGTCGTAAACGATCGCGGGAAGAGGTTATCGTTGCTCAAGGGTTATGAATAGTAACTCGATCTCCCTCATCAAGCGCGCGGCATCCTCCTTTATTTGACTGGGTCATCAAGATCAACAATGATTGCACGATCCTCTTCCTCAATCGATCCTGCTTCATTTGACAGGTACAATTGAATTTCTCTTCCTCAAAGAATTTCTAGTACAGTGATATATGTGAAGAATATTAGGTTTGGCAATTCATCGATGTGATGCGTTAGACTCGAAAAGTGTCGATTTGGGTTTGCTTGCTCGTTTTCGTAATGCATTCTCATCATTCTCTGCAGTTGCTTAGCGTTTGTTTTAGTATAGTTTCGATTGCTCTGTTTCATAATTTATGTGTTTCAATGACAATTTTGTTAGACTCTCGTATATTCCAATTAATGCCTTGATCAAGAGTCCAAAGTTATATATTATGTTCTCCATTCACTTATAGGTTGATTAGTGATGTAGGACAATTTGGCTCTAGAGTTTGAAGAAGAGTTGGATAGGAAGAATTGGAAGAGGAGCAAGGGTAAATTTGACCGCGCATAACTTTTGAACAGGTTGTCAGTTTCCTTATTATAATATGTTTCCGAAAACTGATTTTGGAGATCTTTAAGTCTCAATAAGTCCTTTTGAGTCGAATTTTAGTTTTAGACGTTTTAGTAGCTATTTAAAATTCCTACGCGTGAATTAAGTATTTTAGTTAGTTTCTAATTCTAGTTCACTTAGGGTTTCTTTATGTTTCCATTATAAATAAGGCTTTTACAGTCATTGTAAGGATCTTTTGGCTTATTCTGAATTTAATAAAATTATGGAGAGTTTCTCAAATCTTGGTGGATTCCAAGTTTACCACTTAGGATTGCGTTTGTAATTCTAAGCTTTGCTTTCGTTCTGCGTCAATTGGGGCATTCTTTGATGATTAACAAGAACAACTCGTGTGCGTTTTGTTTAAGCATTTCTTTTCTTTTCTTTTCAGTTGCTTGTTAAGGCATTATCAATTCAGATGTTAGAAGATGGGTTTTTGATTTGGTTTGGATTCTCTTGTATTTGTGTCAACAGGCTTTAGTGCATTTGTTTTTATGTCAATTTTTGCATTTGACTAGGTATAACCGGTGCCAATTCTTGCATTTGGCACTAGAATTGGCCTTGCTGGTATTACTTTCTTGATTTGCAGTTGTTTGGATGTCAACCATGAGTTGGCCTATGATTTTACTTTTATGTTTAACACTCAACAAAATAACTAGTTGAATCAAATGTTAACTAATTGTCTAGCTTTTGGAATTGCCGCTTTTTGGTGTACTTTTAGATATTGATAGAAGATCATATGACCAGCAGTGGATGTCCCTTATAGAAGAATGTTATGCTATTAGGAGGCTGCTGATTAAAACTTGCCTAACTCAAATGGGAATGTCGTACGGCAATCTAAAAGAAGAGATGATGAGATATTACTTCTCTACTTTATATGCTTGTTTATCTATCTTGTGGGCTAAATCTCAAGATGAATGTGTGAATCACATTCATGGACACTTACTTTAGTGTAGGTTTGGCTCACACTGAGGATGAATTTTTTGTGTGTGAATGACTTGATAAAATGAATGAAGATCAATATATTTATAGAAACAAAATATATGGGTAAATAAAATGAAAACTCATTTTACAGAGAATTTTGAAAATGGATTGGTGGCATTTTTATAAATAAATTGAAATTCATTTTTTTTTCCTTTTGCTCTACTTCTTCCTCCATTTTCTCATTAGTTGTTACGATCTCCGTTCTCTCTTATTTCTTCTCTTTTCAAGTTTTCCCTACCTTGTCTCTTCTCAATCATCTCTCTAAATTTACTTGATCTACTTTTCGTCATCGTTCATTATTCTCCTTGTTATATTATATAACCAATCTTCTTTTGTATCTAAACTTTATATTTTTTTTAATTTAGAAAACAGTTTACAAATAACGTAAGTCAAATGAATTTTTAACACTTCATTTATTTTAAAAATTGTTTTTAAAAACTATACCAAAATCGTTTTTAATTATTAAAAACGAAAATAATATTCAAACACACTTATTTTTAAATTGTTGGAGTTCGCTAGAATAAAAGATATGCAAATGAATTTACATTTCACTGTTCAAGTATGTAAAACCTTTTTTGCATACTTGTTGTTGGAGATGCCCTGATAAATGCTATATATGTAATATTATTAGATGCAATCCTGTATAGTTGTGCAAAATCTGGTATGCATGCTTGATGTCAACCAGAAAAAGGCGATCTTAATTTATCATATCGCATGGAGCTTAAACGGTATATGGATAAAGTGACCAGACCAGACCAGACCAGACCAGACCAGACCAGATCATTAATTACTCATTTGGGAAAAGAAAGAGTGGGTGCGTAGCGTACCAGTACTACTGGGGTCGAATTCTTCGGAAACAGGCTGAAGGAGGGTTGCAATCCCTTCTTTTTCACGCTTACGTAGCTCCTTGAATAGGAGAAGATCCTCGTCTCTCTCTTTGCGAATTTCTTCTTTGATTCTCCTTCCACCACCACCATTGATATTGTTCATCATCTCCTCTCCTTGGCATGTATTATTATAGGATTATACGACAGCACTTGACTATACATATACATATATATATATATATATATATTGTAGTACAAATGTAGTGCCATCTGGAATCCAAGGCCGGCAATTTTCTCAGGATGTGTAGTTTAATGAGGCAAAAGCAAACAAAAGAGAAAGATGAAGATTCTTCGAAGCTCGGATTTGGCATTTGGCAAAACTCTGATAAATTGAAAATATTAAATGGTGATTGTGGAGACGAATCAGGGCTCTCCGGCGACGGATAATCGTCAAAGGCATTCCAAGATTAAAATCAAAAGCTACCGGCTACTGGCTAGGGAGATATATTATTGAGCCAGGCTATAAAGGCTAAAGCCATGGACAACGAAGGCCCAATAATAAAATGGTAAACATTATTTTTAGTGGTTGTATTAGTCATCTCAATATCAGATATCTCAAAGTCTCTATGATCCCATTTAAAAACACATATATCATAAGATTTGAAGGCAAATTTAGAATTTAAAATTTAAATTAAGAGATAATGTCTTCGTTGGAACACATTTAAAATCTTTTTTGTTAGAATACTTAGCTTTTTCGTATTTCCACTTCATCTCATTTAACCTACAAAGAGTGAATATTTTGATATTCCCACCCATCCCTACCAAAAAAGTGTTTTGAAGTGAATTTAGGCCAACGGCCAAAGAAGATCGAGAACAACTGTCAGCTTCGCGAGGAGAGGGAGAAAGCCGGAACTCACCACAAAATCACGGCATTCTCACTCACTTTAATAATTTTAGTAATTGGATTTCAGCTTCAGAACTCGCATGAGACGACGCCGTTTTGCGTGGCCCGCTTGATGCTATTATGACGTCGTAGCAACTAGCAACGGGGGCTTGAACACATATGTAGCCCAACCCAATCCAATCGACTCGAAACTAAACCTAAGTAGAACCGAGGAAACTGGAATTAAAGAATCCCCTCCGTTGTTCCACCTCCAGACCCAGGCCAGAAGAGAAGACGATGCAGGTTGGTTTGAGGGGTTTCCGTACTGCTCGCAGGCTCTGCTACTATTCCTCAAATTCATACACCTCCTTCATTGCACCACTTCGTACTATCGTAGCCTCACCTTTGCCAACGCGCTCAAACGAGTTGTTCTACGCCTCAACTCCTGCAGACCAACGTCCTCACCACCGGCATCATCTTCATCATATTTCTTGCAGTGCTAATGATAAGAACACTGACTGTGGGAAGGATGAGGTAATCCACATTGATGCATCCCCGGAAAGTGCAGTCCCCACTTTAGCTCCGCATCAGGCGGATGAGCATTTGTCAATAGAGGTTGCACTGGATTCGGTAGTGAAAATATTCACCGTCTCCAGTAGCCCAAACTACTTCCTTCCCTGGCAGAACAAGTCCCAGCGCGAGTCCATGGGTTCTGGTAGTCCCTCTATTTGTCCTTCACCTCAATGTCATAGTCTGGTCTTATTGTGGAATGAATTTCTTATGCTTTAATGTATTTGGCTTCAGAAAAATGCTAAGCTTGATCTATTCCAAAGTCCTAGACATACAAATGCCATATCCTTAGTAAAAAGCTAAGCAATTGTGCGGAAATTTAAAGGATGCCAAGTTTAACTTTTGAATTTCTTTAATTAAGCAAAGCAACGCTTGTACTATAATGCCAGCATTTGATGCAGTTGTTCGCACTCAAATTTATGATGATAATAAATGTAGGATTTGTTATCCCTGGAAGAAGGATTCTGACAAATGCTCATGTTGTGGCTGATCATACTTTTGTACTTGTAAGAAAGCATGGCTCTCCCACTAAGTATAAAGCAGAAGTTCAAGCAGTTGGTCATGAATGTGACCTGGCTATTCTGGTGGTTGAAAGTAAAGAATTCTGGGAGGGTATGAGTTTTCTAGAGTTTGGAGACATCCCGTTCCTGCAAGAAGCAGTAGCTGTTGTTGGGTATCCGCAAGGTAACACATCAAATACATTTCTTTTTCATTGTCTTTTTAGGGTATGATAATGATTAACCTAACTTTATCTCATAAGACCTTTCATTATCTGTGTCAACTACTATCAATAGCTTGTTGCTTGGTTGCAGGTGGGGACAATATTTCCGTTACTAAAGGTGTGGTCTCCAGAGTTGAACCCACACAGTATGTGCATGGTGCAACCCAGCTAATGGCAATACAGATTGATGCAGCCATAAACCCAGGAAATAGTGGCGGCCCAGCTATCATGGGCAATAAAGTTGCTGGTGTAGCCTTTCAAAACCTGTCAGGTGCTGAGAACATTGGGTGAGTTATGAATTTTGTTTTGTTGTAGTCATTGTCTTTCTGATTTTGAATGATCGGACATCTTCATTTTAGCCCTTACAATGAGGTCATTTCTGATATATACATACGAACCCCTTTGAAAAATTAAATTTATGTCTTTCAGTATCTGATTTCATCTCGATGTTATTCTATAGAATCATAACTCCACCATGTAGATTTAGAATGTGAATTGTCAAACATGACGTGCCATTTCCTCTGCTCAATGAGGGTCTTTTTTTTCCTCGATATCTCTTATGTGTGCAATGACTTTTCTTCTGTTAAACTTTTTTCCTTATGTTGAAATTTGCAGTTACATAATTCCTGTTCCAATTATAAAGCATTTTATTTCTGGCGTAGAAGAGAATGGGAAATACGTTGAATTCTGCTCTATGGGTCTTTCATGCCAGCCAACTGAAAATGTTCAACTTCGAAATCATTTTAAGATGCGCCCTGATATGAGTGGGGTGCTCGTGAGCAAAATTAATCCTCTTTCTGACGCACACAGGATCCTGAAGAAAGATGATATAATCATAGCATTTGACGGTGTGCCCATAGCAAATGATGGAACAAGTACTAGCCTTCTACCTTTTCCTTGTTTAGCTCTAAATGAATGTGCAATGCTGAGTATTTGATTTCATGGGAGATTTTGGCTTCTTCTTCTGCAATTGCTAATTATTATTGCTGTATTTCTTAGAAATGCTGGTGCGGTGTTTTCTTGTGTTCTTAATTGGTAGCATGACTTGTACGACATGCAGTTCCTTTCCGGAGTCGAGAGCGAATAACCTTTGATCATTTGGTATCTATGAAGAAACCAAACGAAACTGCTTTAGTCAGAGTGTTGAGGGATGGTGTAGAGTATGAATTCAAAACGACTCTCAAACCTGTATGTTGTGATTATATTTTTCATTTCATGTTTAACAGTTTGACAAATTTTCTGTTTCATTTTTGAAATGGCTAATGTTTTATGGAATTTGCGTGCATATCATTTCTTATCTTGAATGAAAACAGATTTCCTGAAAAAAATAAAGAATAAGAGAATAATGGAATGAAGGATTAAATATTGTGTGGAAACTAACTTATAAGTATAAAATCTACATAACTATTGATTTACTTAGTTTTTACTTTACGTAAACTT
This sequence comes from Euonymus europaeus, assembly GCA_963580455.1. Taxonomy (NCBI): domain Eukaryota; kingdom Viridiplantae; phylum Streptophyta; class Magnoliopsida; order Celastrales; family Celastraceae; genus Euonymus; species Euonymus europaeus. Next base: position 6,232,139 of record OY756964.1, read on the forward strand.
TGACTTAGTGCTAGTTTAACTAATATATTTCATAGAACTACAATGAAGTAATTAATATCAATAAGAAAAGATTGGATGTTGTCTGGCGAGTGACTTCGTGAACAATTTAGTTTTTGACGGATGAATAATTCATTATTCTACATTGGATGAGTTAACCAGTTTGTTTCCTAATCTCCAAGTTGATTGATTTTTCAGTTACAACCACTAGTTCCTGTTCATCAATTTGATAAACTCCCTAGCTATTACATTTTTGCTGGCCTGGTCTTTGTCCCTCTTACTCAGCCATACCTTCACGAGTATGGAGAAGACTGGTACAATACTTCACCTCGTCGATTGTGTGAACGTGCACTCAAGGAGTTGCCTAAAAAGGCTGGAGAACAACTTGTCATCCTTTCTCAGGTTTGCATTCTCTTTTGGTGGCTTCGTGTCATAATGACCTCCAGGGTTCTAACTTTCTGCTGTAACAAAAGTTTTGTCCTGACATCATTTTTGAAAACTTATATGGTCATAGGTTGAGAAATAAAAAATAAAGAACAAAGAAATGTAGAATTTTGTGATGAAAGTTTGTACTAGTTCTTAATTGATGGGATTCGCATTTTCTCTTCAGAATGAACTCTGCTTTATATCAGACGTCAAATATATCTTTGTCTCTTCGTTCAAAATGCAAATTAATGTGATTCGTAAGTTTTCCATGCTAATATGAATTTATGAATCCTGAAATTCAAAGATCAATCATGTAAATGTCTAATTCTGTTGATATATATACTACCATCCTTATGGGCTGATTGGTGCTATATTGCCTACAGCTTAAACCCTATAGTAGCATGGTTTTACCACTTTGTGATAATTTTAAATTTTATTCTAGAGTGTGTTTGATAAGGGTAATAAATAGAAGTGTACTATATTATTAGGATAATCATTACCCATCTATCCCCATGGGTAACTATTACACCCAAAAATATGAACAAAATTGCTTAAAAAAATTGCTCGGGTAAATAATATACATGCCTACCAAACATGAGTATTTGTTTATCCATGAATTTTTAATTACCCTTTTAATCATTACACCCCTATAAAACACACCCTTAGTGATAATAATTTTTTTTAATAAGATCATTGTAGTGCAAAGTGAAAGCAGTGAACAAACAGTAGGATCTCCTTATAATGTTGAGCAAGAATGCAAGATCTGAAATTGTTCCTTATCGGTGACAAATACTTGTCTTGTTCAGGTGCTGATGGATGACATCAATGCAGGGTATGAACGTCTTGCAGAATTGCAGGTGCCACCATCTATCCCATGCATCTCTCAATGGACTTAGAGTGATCTTTGATCGTTGATGTTTGTTTTGGTCGGTTACTTACATGAAACCATACAGGAAATCAGTTAGAATCTACCATATGTGTGTTGGAACAATGCCCAAGTCTGGTGTTCCAATGTCCCACATCGGCTGGATCTAGCTAGTGGCACTTGTATATTAGTGCAAGCCCTGCACATCTTATCACCGGGCATGTGGTTTTCACACCACATGTTCCGCATAGCCAGCCCAGTCTTGGGTGTTGGTTGGGCCATATGTGCGGAGTGAGTGGGTTGTGGCCCAAACTAATTATATCAATGTTTACTCTCTTTTGCCAGTCATTTCTATCTAGAGCTATATAATCAGCATATAAATTGAGGATGAAATTTCAATAGGTGGCTTGATAACGTGCTTTAAATTGATGTTTCTGGGGTGGACTGCTTTCTTGTCAATTTCCAAAGATCTGTTTTTCATAATTCATTTTGTATTTGTGAATTCTAAAATATTCTCTCTTATTATGATGCAATTATTTGCAGGTGAAGAAAGTGAATGAAGTGGAAATTGAAAATCTGAAGCATCTATGCCAGCTTGTTGAAGGCTGTAATGCGGACAACGTACGGTTTGATTTGGATGATGAGAGGGTAATTATATTGAATTACCCATCTGCGGAAATTGCCACTTCAAGAATATTAAAACGTCATAGGATACCTTCTGCAATGTCCAGTGACCTTATTGATGAACAGAACAAGTCGGGAAATTTGGGTTGCCTGGAATAAGCTGAACCTTGTCAGAATATATGTAATGCGGCACCTGATTGGGCCTTCTTCGGAATGTTTCTTCACAAAAGGGATGCCCACGGGGAATTACTAAAGGAACACTAACCAAAAGCTGAATGCCAGGCTATGTTTAGTTGTTTACTCAACCTCCATCAATTTTTTTTATATGCTGGAGTTATTAATCTAACAATTTTTTTTCATGTCATTGCAAGTATTTGATTTCAGATTCATTGTGTCAATCAATTCTGTTATAAGTTCATTTAAAAGCTAGAAAGCTATTAATCATACCTGTGAGAAATGCACTCATATTATAGGTTGTTTTATTTACTAGTGGCAACTTGAATTGTTAATTGTTGTTTAGGGTTTTATGGGGCATTTGGTTGCTAATCTAATGAGTATGAGATTGTGAGGTGAGTTTGAAATGAGCATTGTCATGTTTGTAATGAAATGAAGAGTGAACATGAGAGTGAAAATTTTGATTGTGATTATTTATTAATGGGCCCTTTTAACAAGTGTCCAAGGGCATATGCTAAGAAATTGTGCATCCAATGTGAGTTAGGAAATGAGTTCATGAACAATTTTCACAAAAAATTGTGTTAAAAAGTCGGTTTGGAAATTGTTCATTTTTGGCTCTTGAATGATTTTGAGTATTAGGATAAAAATTGTTAAAAAAATTGATTGTTGAAATTTGACTACGTTTTCAGAAATTGAAAAACAAGAAATTGAAATTCATCCAAATGAAACTTAAATTTGTTAGGTCTTGCCTGGGAAAGGTTCGCGAACAAGTAAACCCCTCCGAATCCTTGTTTAGCGCGAATACCTCAAGGTGTTCGAAGGTGTTCACGAACCCCTCCCAATACCTCCCAACAACCCTCTTCCCAACCCCTCATTTTGAGGAGTTGAGAAGTATTCACTCACATTAAAAGCTTCCAACCCTCTCATATCAATCAAGAGTTCACTTTTATGAACCCCTCCCAACACCTCCCAACCCTACCTCTCCCGACCCCTCTTAACCCAGCACCTCTCAACCCTCTCCCAAGCATAGCCTTAAAATTAAACTCAAATTAATCAATCGGGTCAAAATGAATGTGTTTTCGGGTCAACATCGGAACGATTTCGGGTCAACACCGGAGCAAGGCCTTTCGGTGGCTAAATTGACCGGACAAGAACTGGGTTAGATGCTCCTCAGTCAATCGAAAATCCTATGAAACAACAAAATGTTGTTTTGATTTACTAATTTTCAAAAACTAAAAAAATGAAAACTATTTTAAAAAATAATACTCAAAACTAATTTACCAAATGAATTTTGTCAATCATTTAAGAGTGGTGTTAAATAGCCCAAGTTTTTGTAGCTCAATATTAATCCATGTTTATATGACATGCTTTTTAAGCGTATGATATGAAAAATTAAAATTTTAAAAAATAAAATATCTTATTTGAAAATTCACAACACATTATTTTTTTTTAAATGAAATTTTAAAACACTTTCTCTTTTAAAATACATATTAGATTTCTAAAAAAATTACATATTCAAAATCAACAAGTAAAGATTTATCCAACAAGATTCATTATCGATAGGTTTTATTCAGTCATTTTTAATTACATTTTTTTGTACTAATATATGAATTACGTAGGTTTTAGTGTTATAAGTACTGATATGGGCTCGTATATCGATTTTCATCTGTAACCTAAATAATAAGTGTTAAACCCTAAGCAGAACAAATTCGTTAAACCCTAACAGGCTCGTGTATCAGATTTTCATGTTGTAAGCTAAACAATAAGTGTTATAAACCCCAAGAGGAACGAATTCCCTAAATCCTAACGAGCTCCTGTATCGGATCTCCATGTAGTAACCTAAAAGGCTCGAATTTGCTATTAAAATCCTGAATGTCTCAAGTGTTAAACCCTAACTACTAAAACTTAATGGGTTCGGGTACCCAATATAATTTCATTAAAAAAGCAAAAAAAAAAACAAATATGTATTCTACTATTCTAGTGTAATAAAATTTCAACTTGAATAAACAGTTTACACATTATATATATAAATTACATTGTTTTTAAAAACGATGTAATTGAAAAAACACAATAATAACTATTCGCAATGAGTCTTATTAGAAAGATTTTTACGCACTCAGTTCGAATATGTAAAACACATGCAATGGTGTGTGTTTAATGGGGACATTAGATGTTATTGAAATGTGTGTTTTTGCTGATGTTGTTGTATTGTGAGATGTGTTTTGTTGATATGTTTTGGTGGGACCAATCTTGATTTTTGTGTAGTTTTACTGTAGAAAGAATGTAGGAAAAAAAATAGTTGGTTTGAATAATGGAGAAATGAATAATTGTATTGGGATATGTGTTTTGATGATGTAACTGTATTGAAATATGTGTTTTGTTAATATGACTGTATTGAGATATGTGTGGTTTGAATTTTTGTGTGATAAAAGTGGAGTCCATAAATAATTTTAACAGAGACAACAAGCAAGTGCTCAATTTTTTTTCGAAATCTAACATGTATTTTTAGAGAAAAAAACGTTTTAAATTTTGATTTATTAAAAAATAAATAAAAAATGTGCTTAACAAATTTTTGAAAAAGTCCAACATGGTCCACCTACATGGAGTACTATGTAGAGTTGGATTCAATTAGGCCTTGCTTGGGAGAGGTGTTCGGAGGGGTTGGGAGGGGTTCGTGAACAAGCGAACCCCTCCGAACCCTTGCTTGGCGCGAACACCTCCCAACACCCCTTTTCCCAACCCCTCAAAATGAGGGGTTGGGAGGTGTTCACTCACATTAAAGGCTCCCAACCCCTCCCAACCCCTCTCAACCCCTCTCATACCAATCAAGGGTTCAATTTTATGAACCCCTCCCAACCCAACACCTCCCAACTCTACCCCTCCCAACCCCTCTCAACCTAACACCTCCCAACCCATCTCCCAAGCATAGCCTAAAAGTTGGGTTTTATATTATTTTTAATCATTTAATATGTGCCCTTTAGGCACATATTAAGAAAATTCTTTATTAATAAGGTGTAAAATAATCTTTTAAACATCAAGACTCATTTTGCCTCGTGGACATTAGCTAATCTCACAATTTTGGTTAGGGGTGTAGACAGTCGATTTTGTTTTTACATACTCCTTCCGTACCATAAAAATAGTCTTATTTTTTTCACACAGATTAAGAAAGTCTAATTAATATAGTGAGAAAATTAAATTTTACTTGTACACTTCCTAATATACTCTTAATTAATGAATATGTTATTTTTGTAGTCTAAATAGTCATAGAAGATAGAAAGGTTTGTAACATAACGAAACACATTAATATAGAAAGTATAAATATCTTTATGGGACAAAGAGAGTATTATAATCAAATTGATTTTGTCGGTTTTTCGGTTGATCTTAACGTAAAATATGTGATTCGTTGAAAAAACCAACCAAACAATTATGTTTTGGTGTTGACAATTTTTTCTGATACCCCAATTTTGGTGAGCTTGACTACTCTCAATAAGGGGGAATAAGCGTGAGGTAAGTTTGTGTTTCAACCCTCCCAAACATAAACAAACAAGACAGTGAATGATTTTCACTCTCATCTCACCTCATTCACCTCGCTAAATGCCAACCAAATGTCTTGTTACGGTTTCAGTTAATATGGTTTGGAGTTTGGGGTTTGGGTTTGAGATTATAGTCAAAGGAAAGTCTAGGAAAATGACCATGAAGGTAGGTCAAGATCAAAGATGCTTTTGGACATCCCAAAACCCTAGACCTTGTATACCCCAAACTCGAAACCCAACTTAACAATCACGAACCCCAAAATTGTCGAACTTTGCAAACAACAATCCCCAAAAAACTCTAGCCCTTAAATCCTAAATCCCAACAAACAAGAGATTCTTCAAACCTTGAAAACCCAAACTCTACAAAACTAAAACTCACTAAAAACCTAAAACCCCAAAAACACAAAATCACAAATCAAAAACCCCAAAAAACTCAAACTCTAAAAAGCTCAAAACTCGTATGCTTCAAACACCAATAAATCAAAGCCCAAAAAAGTCCAAACGTCAAATCCCAAATCGCTCAAACTCACTAAACCCCAAATGCTGAAAAACCAAAACCTTAAAAAATCCTCCTATCCCCACAAACCCGAAATCTTGGAAACCCCAAACTATGCAAACACCAAAAATAAAAACTCTGCAAACCACAAACCCTCAAAATTCCAAACTCCAAAAATCTCAATCCATAAAAACCCCAATCCTGCAAACCCAAAACTCTCATTCAATCCATTAAAACCCCAATCCTTGCAAACCCGAATCCTGCAAACTGGAAACTCCCAAATCCCACAAACGTTGGAAACAATAAACCCCACAAACACCAAACCTCGAACACTCCCATTCTTACATGAGTAAGATGTGATTTTAAAATTTTAAAGTTGAATTTGAGCCAAAAATGAGTGGTTAGAGTGACGACCACATAAGATTATGAATATTATGAATATCTAGCAGCACCATCTTAGTGTCATTAAAGAGGAGTTGTTAGCAGCTTTATGGCCATGAACGTGCATATTGCGCGAAATGTTGTTAGTGCAGTTATTTCCTTTATTTTTATTAATTATGGTTGCTAGCAATTATGAGGAAGTACTCATTGTTTTTTTAAATGTAAGTGGGGTTGTGTATAGGAAAGTGGTTACCTGTGTCACGTTCCTAAGTCTATTTAATAGCGAAGGTATGAAATGAAGAGGCATCTTTGAACAAAAAGTAGTGTTAGGGATCCCATTCATTTTCATCCCAAAAATATTTTAACAGTATGTGACACTCATTTATTGGATGTAGTGACATCACAGCGAGGAATCCATTAAAAAATACATCTAATAAATGAATGACACACATTGCTGAGATAATTTTGAGATAAAAATCATTGGGATCTTTATCATTTTTATTGAACTTTTCTCTTGAGTTGTTATCAAAGTTGGAGGTCTAGTTTCCCTTGAAGTGAACCACACAAATTTTCCGAATTTTCAATCATTAGGAAACACAAGCAATACGATTCAACAAGGGATCCTACTTCCCTCACAAAACCATTAACCAGCCTTCAGAAACAAGGTCGTAGTGTTTTCAAGTGTGAAATGATCTGTGAAAATTTATATACTCAAATACGCTGGATTTGGAGCCATTTCGAAGCGAGTGAGCTGAGACACCTCATACTCGCGTGCGTCTGATGTTTGTGAAATATATAGCTACCACTTGACATAAAGGGCTTTCTAAAAATGATTGGGGATTAAGTCATGTATTGTGCTTGTGGTTTGGCGGATTATTTTGGTCCACAGTTCAAAGCACCCACGGTTCGAATCCCAGCCAACGCATGTTTCTTTCTATCTTCATCCCTTTGCTTTTTTATTCCGCCCCAAAAAACAATCATACGGTGGACACAGTGAGACGTCGACACTGCCAGAGCCGACTCCGCAAGCATGGCGACAGCGTGGCGAAGCTGGCAGAGGCTGTCGGAGATGGTTGTGGTGGTGGAGCCTGCAACGTATTGATTTCCACACCACAGACCACAGTCCAAAACTAATTAGAAATAAGTTGTCCGACAGTGACTTCGAGTTCGACGATTTACCTTTTGATTGACGAATCAAAGTCTTGGGCTATCACTTTTGTTTCTCTTTCCCTGAAGTAAAGAAGCCTCTAAGAATCGCTTTTGTGCTGTGGATTTTGTCTTCTCTGTTCTTCATCCAGGTACGCCCTTCTGCTCTTTGATGAATTGGTATTTATATGCTCGCTTTACGTCCCTCGGGTTCTTCGATTCTTCTCTATTCACTGGTTATTGGGGTCTCGCTGGAGCCTTACCCCTTTCTTTGATCTTGCACCATCTCTATTGTGTCCTGTGTTGTGAGGGCTTGCTGTGCATATATTGTTCCTTTACCTCATATAACTGTCTGTTACTGCAAAATAAAGAACGAAAGAGCCAGCACTCTTCAACAAACAGAATTAGCACTGAAAATAATCTTACAAACTAGGAGTGCTTGTGGAATGAGCGTGGCCATAGGAAGATTGTTATCCATGAGATCATGCGGTGGATGGCGTCGATTCCTCATTTTCCTCGCTTTACTTTTCATCCTTTCTCATATATTTTCTGGTGACCTTTACTTTCCTTACTCCTAGATAAGCTACGCTCTCATAAGAGTTTTAGGAGTGATTATACTTTTCATTCTCTTCTGGAATCTTGATGGAACTGTTGCTGAATTTTTTCCTCCAGTTCTGGAATTGCAACAGAGCTCAACTCTTGAAGAGCATCAAAACGGTCATCAAAAGAAGTTCGATCGTCTGGTTCTTGGGCCTGTTGCTGGTCAAGGCTTACCCAATCGTTTGCATTGCGAAGGTTTTTTCTTTCTCCTTAAACTTGCAACGTAGTTTATTGCAAAGATTTAAAATGATTTCCAAGACTCTATGATTTTCACTGGTTTTTGTCTTCTTCTTAAACTAATAACGCGGTTTATTGCAATGATTTAAAATGATTTCCAAGACTCTAACTCACTGTGGTTTGCACTGAACAATCTTGTATTCGTGTGTAATGTTATTATCGTAAAACTTTGTTCTCCCTTGACCATGAGGCTTTTGAGTTGTATCACAGTTTTAGCTCTGTCAAACATCGTAAAAAGTAGAAGAAGCGTGAAACCTGCCGATCAAGCAGGCTCATAAATTTGGTGTTTGAAAGACCATGAGTTTGAAGGGTATGTTTGAAAGTAATCAAATAAAATCCTAGCAGACTAGCAGCACTATTTATCCAAAAAAAAAACTAGTAGTAAGTAAAGGCCTGGAGAAATACAGATTAATGATATCCTTTACTACCATGCTTGATTTGTTACCTCTCAGTGATATTCTACTTCCCTTTTGCCATGAATGTTGAAGTTTATTATTCTAAATGTTTCCTCACTCCGTGCAAATATAGGTTTTGGCTAGCCGGACAAAGATATATATTATTCTCGAGTTTGTAACTGGAGGAGAGCTCTTTGATAAAATTGTAAGCCTTACTCTCTCCTTTAATGTGTGCAGATTATTGAAGTCTCTTTCTTGAACTTGCATGAAGAGCTTTGTGTATTACCATTTGCTCATTCACAATTCTCCCCCTTTTTCTTTTACTGCAAAGATATTGCTATATTAATTACGCAACATATTGCCTTTACTTATTCTATTTTTCATTTTGGGAAAGAAAATGCTAGGCCTTAACTTAAAAAGAGGGGCTTAATACATAATATTTGTTTTGAGGCGTAATTGGTATGTAACAGTTCCAATTCCAAAAACTAGGACGCTTTTGAGCTTTGATCGGTATTTTTTTACTTTGTTTCTATATTATTTTAGTATCTGGTCATTTTTGTGCCATGTTCTTCTTTGTTCAATTTTTCCTCTCGATCTTTGATTTTGGTTGCTTTGACACCGGAACATGTGGTTGGTGTAAGTTCTTAGTTACTTTGGATTGATAATTTGTGGATATGAAATTATTAGTTTTCTGCCTTTGAAGGTGGTTTTCCTTACGACTAAAAGTGGTTTTGCAATGTTATTGATTTGCATTGCAATTTTGAATTTTTGTTTAATCATCCATGTTTATGTTGTTACTTTGTTAGTATAGTTGGTGCCCAGTTGAATCATGAGATGCACAGAGCAGCAACAAATTCATGTGTAAATAAGTTTTTAACTGTTCACAATATTGCTCACTCCGATTTTGACCTAAAGTAACCCAAAAAAATGCCAATACTAGATGTGAGATGACAAAAATCAATACCAGTTGAAAAATTAGGATAAAGAATCCATTTTATTCTGTTCATGTTTGTAATTACTCACATATATGTTCATTATTAGGTGTCCCATGACTTCATCAAATGGCTTAAAATAAGTTCTTCACTGTTCTTAACAATGCTATCAATACCAATGTCACCTTTGTTGTTTGTTATTGTGAGCATGAATTTTTACATATCCTTGCATCCATTATTTGAGGTATGTCATTTGCATGCTCAAAGTAATTTGTACATATAAGTCAGTATGCATGGTCATTTCTGCCTTGGAGCTTGCATAGAATGGAGAAGGAAATGCAGTACCCAAATGATTTCTAGAAGCCGCGAGTTATGCAGCTGTGGTTGTTGGATTTGTGTATCATAGAATTGAATGCTTGTGTTAAACAGGTACACACTGAGCTATCGCTATGGCTTCATTTATGCAGCATTCTTACTTTGCTGATAATTTCTCACTGAATAATATTGGGCTAGTTTCATTGATATGTTGATTGAGTTAGTTTTGGCTTGGGTTTTTTACAGATGCTACTTTGGTATGGTCTTTCTTCTTCTGAGATCCTCTCCTCTGATATTTCTTTTTCTAATGCAGTTAAATATGAAGCAAAGCCTGAGGATGATACAATTCTGTGTCAGGAAAGGTAAGACCTTAATGTTCAAGTTTTATATTTATCCAGTGCATGTTATTGATGGGTTCTTTTTCAAGGATTGGGAATACTGAATTTCAGGTATTTTTTGGTTCTACTTGTGTTGGGTTCTGTTTCAATGAAAGCGATTTATCAATGATTATGTTAGGGATTGGCATATACAATATCATTTCCATTTGGAATGACTTTTTGAAAATTAACTTAATTTATTTGTTATGTGGGATTGTAACACTGGTTTTGAGGACCAAATGCTTAAATTTAGGATATGCATGGTTTCAGTGACAATGAAGATAAATCATTTTATTTAGCCAAAACTGAATTATAATGTATTTTCTTTGTTCAGAGGATGCATTTATTGGATAGCACCGATGATAGAAGGAAATAATGCTATCCTTCTTCTTCAATTCATCTGCAGAGCGCATTTGCTTCAGAAGCCAAGCATAAACTCGATGGCTCACTGATCCAGAGTTTGCTCCTTCTCCATTAGTATAAAGACAACCCATCTCAAGGTTGCGATCCGTATAAGCTTATCAGCCTTGTCTCTTTGCATCGGGACTGAGACTAAAGCGAACGGCCCATCCTCATGACTTCAATCAGCCCCATACTGAGAAAAGGGCTATCCATTGGGCTTCATTCTCCAGCAACGCGGCGGGCCCACCCCTAGTTTTGATTATTGAATAAAATTAAGGTGAATCATCAAACGACCACATATATACATAGCATATATCCATTCAAAATTTTCTTTCTGAAGATATGGGTGTTGCAATCAGCCTGAAAATTGATAGAGTCGCCACCAATCGAATTTAAGTGCGATTGGACACTTTAAAAACCTATGAACCATAAATAAGGACATGGGTGTCGATTGAGCATGGGGAATGTATTAGGCACCCCACGATTCATGTTTAAAACAGTTACTGAATTTTTAAGTAATTGGCTATTTTCGGGAAACTTGTTGTTTGCAAGATTAGGTTATTTTGAAGAAATAATGATTTGATTTTCGGATCATACCAACTTAGAGTAGAAAAGATTGGATTTTGAAAACACCAACTTATGGTGTTATATTTAAAGGTGTGCCAACTTATGTCTTCAAAGAGAATCGAATTTTGTAAACACCAAGTGATGGTGTTGTGTTTAAATGTAATGATCGGTTTAGGATTAAGAATGAGGCCGGATTTGAAATTCAACTTATGAAATCGGAAGAAATGAATTGGGTTTGAAAAGAAATTACCAACTTGTGGTACTTATCTGCATTAAAATAAGTTGGATTTTGAAATAATTTATGACATTTGAAAAGAATACCAACTTATGGTATTTCACACTAAAAAAGTATTTTAAAATAAAACGATAAGGTTTATAAAAATGATGATTAAATGTACCAACTTATGGTAGAAAATACTTGAATTTAAAGTATCAACTTATGGTATTTAATTTTAAAAATGTCAGCTTATGGTATTTTTTTATAATCACCTTTGAAATACCAATTTATTGCATTGTTCAAATTAAAGCTATCTATTACTTATATATAAAGCTGGAAGAAGCGCCTCTCTCTGGCAGCGAGTCGCCGTTCATTCCAGAATCGCGCGACTGCTTCTTCCCCGCAACGTTTCGTCCACCAAAACGACGTCGTCCAATCCTCGCTTGATTCAAACGCCGTCGGATTCAAACATCGTCGACGTCATTGCCAACGTCGCCATTTCCAGATCCATCTCGAATTCTCGATATACCCACGACGACGCGGTTCAACTCTCCCTTCATTCACACCTTGCCGACATCGTGAAACCTAATTTTTGCTTCAGCGAAATCATTGAACCTCAACTGTGTTCTTCGATGGCTTTTCTTTGTTCTGATTCTTACCTCCAGGCTCGCATTTCTTCTTAGTTTTCTGTGTTTTCTTTTCAAACCCAAGAAAGGTATTTCTCTTATTCTTTTTGGTGGACCATCACAGCCTTTTTTCCCTTTCATTCTTCTTCAAATGAAATCTATTGCTTCTATTACTTCTCATACCTAGATATATAGGAAAACTGGATTCTTGGAACCGGGTCCTTAATCTCCCTTCCCCAAATCGTGCGATTGTTACTAACGTTCTTGGGTATGTTGTTGCTTTTGTTTTTCACAGTTCTCCCGCTTTTGCTTCTAGGAGCATGTCTACTCCAACCCGGGACGAAATTTCTCCTATGAACTAAGGTAAGTTCCCATTCGTCGGCCGCACAGATGGTTGGGGTAATTGTTGATTCCTTTTTCAAACCTTCTCGACATCCTGAACCCTCATTTTGATGTGTTATGCTCTCTCCTTCAACCCCTGATTTTTGCTTCAGCGATTGAACCTCAATTGTGTCCTTCGACGTCTTCCCTGAAAGGTTAGTTTTGCGATTCAGGTTGTGTTGTCTTCGCCACAACAAATCCATGTATCTATTTCATGTAATTTGCAGGTCCTGGTTTAGTTTTCTGGGTCTCGACTTTTTACCTTTCGTTGCTTCCCTCCTCCATAAGTGATAAAATTGAAGGAAGTAACTGAGACCCATGAACTTAAAAGGCATTCCCTCCTCTCTCTCTCACCCAATCTGTCACGGGTTGTTCTATTACTCACTTCTTCTTCATTTTGCTTTTCCTTGGTTGATTTTGTGTGCTTGGAAGCGAGTGTTTGGCTGGGTTCAAACAGCTAATTCCAACAAACGTTGTCTGGTCGGTTTAGTTTCATTTGTTTGTTTGTATCTTGCAGTGTAGCTGCTGCATCTTTTTACCCCAACACTAATTGAAGATTATGGAGCAGTCTTAAAATAAAGGGTAAGTCCATTGTCCGGCAATCTTATATTTGGTGATTCAAACCTTCTCTGATCTTCGATGTTGTTTCGTTATCTATTTTTGTGTACGCTATTATTTCACAACTTTATTTCAAATTGGTATTTTTCTTAATCTGTATTCGAGTTTCTTTTGCTATCCAACTTTGTGCTGCTGAAGGATATTTCCCACTTGGTAAAAGCATTTTTGATTAATATGTTGTAGTGAATTCTTCATGTTTCTGTGTGCTTGATTCGTTTTACAGAAACTTTGGCTATTTTCAAGAGTTATCTGCAGTTCCCAGATGATTACATGAAGGTGACCGCATTTGTGGCATGGGATGCTCTAAACTGTCACCCCTCTTAAAGGTATGCCTACTGCTTTTTGGACTCTTGATTGCAAAATCTTTGTAGCAGCTCTTATCCATGTTTAACCATTTTGTAGACGACCCATTTGTCTTCACTAAAATTTAATTGTGTTATGTGTGTCGACTTATGTTTTATGTTTTTGGGCTTTTAATATTGTGTTTTTTCCTCTTAATTTTTGTGACTACTCCAGCATTTTAAGCTCATTCATAGCTCTAACATACTTCTGTGTTTCGCAAGATTGGCGTTTACTCATCATCACATGATAAGGTTGGCTTTATCTTTGGTTAGAAATTTTTGCTGCTTTCATAACTCTGTTTTGATGTTGTTTTATGCTCATTTAATTTTTTGCCACTCTGTTCTACAAATCACCCAGTTAGTGTTGCTTTTCAATTGATGATGGATAGGTGATACTCAAGTAGTTTATGATCTGCACCTTCCTCATCGGCATGTCAAAAAAGAAAACTTACTATGTTGGGTAGGTTACTAGGTTTGACATATTTATATGCCTGTGTATGTGATGGTGGCATGCTTTTGTTTTGCTCATCTTGCTACCTTTTGTCTTATTGACTTTTCAGACTACTAGGAAAGTATCTTCTGAAGTCGATTTCCTTTTTTTTTTAGTGTAAATGCATAATATTGTATTTGCTTAAGCAGTGTTCTATATATTACTAATATTAGGACCGACTGGATGGTTGTCGTTGTGTTCATTGTGCTGTCTTGATTATAGGTTCCTCTTCTTCCTATTGAGTCGGCTGATTAAATTTGATCTTATTGGTAAGCTTTTTTCCTGCAAAGTTATGATCTCATGGATTTTTTTTGTTGTGGTTTTTTCCCTCCTCTCTCTGCATTGGTGGACTTTTCTGGGCGGTAGAGTCTAATGATATACTTTTATCATTGAGGAAGGTAAAAAACGTGTTGATATCCAGCTGTGCGATGAGTTGTCCAGCAATATATCTATGTGAATAAAAATATTAAGCTGAATTTTTAAATACTTGATAGTTGATAGCCTGCAGATATAATAACTACAACATGTGGGTCTCCATGCTATATAGCAATTGAGGTAAGAAGCTACCCTTTTCCAGCCAGATCTGTTAATAATGGTGCTTTGATTGAAGGTTAGTTCTCTCTTGAATGTTTGCTGCCAATTTAGACTCTACTCACTTTATACACTATTGTTTACCTATGCAATATTAATATTTTGGTTCTATATATTAATTGCCTATTTGTAATGTTCGTGTCTTACCACTATAGCAAACTCTATTTTGTTGTTGGCTTTTGCTTTGTTATTTTAGCAGCCAAGTTTGTGGAGATTGGAGAGAATATACTCCAAAATTGCTAATAATTATCACATATTGGGTCTAGGTTAGTTTTTTTTTAAGAATAATGAGGTTGGGTTTTTGTCATGTATGGAATGATTTCTTTGCACATCACTGTTTGATAAGCCATCCATAATAAAGGATTGTCTAACTTTTGTATTCCATGACAATTTTTAGAGGAATTTGTCTTTTGGGAACAAATAAATTGTTGTGATTCAGCTTTTCCCAAATAAGGTTTCATGAAATGTTATATACCATGCTCATTTTGAAGGTCATAGATCTTATGAGTTTAGGGAATGTTTTAGTTTTAGTTTTGTGCTTGGTCATTAAATTTGGCAACAATTAACATTTTTCTATATCAATTTATGGTTCTTCATTGTAGCCCATTTTCTCTTTTGGTTCAAGCTTACTCAAACATGTTCCAAGAAGTACGTTGACAAAAGTTATGACTTTTTTTAAAAGAGAAAATGTGTAAACCCTTAGTAATATGCTGCAGCATGAAATAATTTATACCGTGCACAATCTTCCTATTTTAATACGAGTTTATTATTTAGTTTTATATTTTAAGATAATTTCGAAGTGAGTGAATGTTGATATTTATTCTGTGTCTTTGGATTTTTTTTTCCAGAACTTGGCTGTGCTGAGGATTATGTTTGACATTTCTGACGTGGAAGAGCTGTGAGTGTAATAGGGGTATCAATAACTTATTTTCAGGTATTTTATTTTCTGAACTTTTTATTTTTAGTGTGGGTCTTCTTTGATGTACTTGGTTGTGCTTAATTTGTTTAAAGGCTCTTGCTTTTTGTTGATTCCTTCACTTTACGGAGTGTGTAAATGTGTTTAAGTATTTAGTGGTGGTGGTGGGTTTGTTTGTTGGTGGACATAGCATTAAAGAAAGATAGATGGAAGGACATCCAATTGTGATAAGAAGAGTTTGAAGACAGGGCCATGGACATCAAAGGAAGATGATATTCTCATTGATTATATCGACAAGAATGGCCATGGAAGCTGGCGCTTTCTTCATAAGCTTGCAGGTTCATCATTACTTCTTCTTTATGCTTCTATTACTTGGTAGCAATTGGAAGACCTGCCTCATTTTTCTTTTTTAGTTTCTGGTACTTTTACACAACTTTTTTTTTTGGTATTTTTGTGAATGTCAAGCATATTTAGGGAGGGCGATGGAGGAAAGTATGATATGGAAGATAGTGTTGTGTAGATGCAAGTTGCAAGAGAGTCTAACAGCAAAAAAAGTGTGGGTGCTTAAGCGAAGGGAATTGGTCTGTAGCACCCACATATAAATATATGCATGCATTTATTTATCTATTTATCTTTGCATGTTCTAACTTGGAACTATTTGATGTTTGCATGAAAATATCCCATTATCAAAGGTTGGCTTCATGAGGCAAGTGTCAGTTGTAGCTTGGATCAAAACTGTATTCTAAGGTATGTTGTATCTGATTTGTTCCAACTTTTTGGCTTGATTTCTTCTTATTGTTGTCTCTGCATTCTCAGACTTTGCAAGATTTGAATAACTTTTTAAATTACTCCCTCTCCTACAAGATTTTGCTCCTAAAGCCAACGCCAAAGTTAACATTAAAAAGGTTCACCCATTATCTCGAACACATCGCCATAATTCTACAATGTCTGTCTTAGAACTTCAGGATTTAAAGTGAACCTTCTTTTGCCTTGAACAATTTGCTCATGTGGACCGTGGTCATCATGGAGCACTGTCAAATTCAAGTTCGAGTCTCAATGGAAGGTAATTCACTCCTGTAATCAAGTAATTTGTACATCTTAATTTACAAAGAGATTAATGAGCAAGTTATATTCTCTGATTTCGTCTTTCTCGAATTGAATATTTCACAATGATTGGTTTTACAATATTTTGTGTAATGGATGCTGAAGTAGGACTACCGAATGAGCTCATCAGTCAATAATTCTTATTTCTCTTATCCTTCTCAGTTTTCTTCCTCGGTTCTCCTTCAAACTTGAAACTAACAGATTAATGAGCAAGTTATATTCTCTGATTTCATCTTTCTCGAATTGAATATTTCACAATGATTGGTTTTACAATATTTGTGAAATGGATGCTGAAGCAGGACTTTCGAATGAGCTCATCAGTCAACAACTCTTATTTCTCTTATCCCTCTCAGTTTTCTTCCTCGATTCTCCTTCAAACTTGAAACTATATCAGGTATTTTATATAATAATCTGACTTCATAAATTATCTGATTAGTGCTTTTTTTACAAAAGGCCAAAGATGGGAGGCTTGGATGTTTGAGACGTGTCTTTTGTTCCATTCATCTTCATCAAGTATAAACTCTTATACACTCACTTTCGCTCTCAACTTGATATCAAATATAAATCCCTTTATCTCTGCATATCTCTGTCCGTGTATGAGTCATTGGGAAATAACATATGCATTAATGAAAACAATCAGATGCAACTTTATACTAATCCATATTTGATTTTTTTTTTGCTTTTCAGTCTTTTCGCGATACTGAGTTAACTTCTTATTGTTTAATGCTGGCGAGTTACCTTCACACTCCTCATTTGTAATCACAAAAGTTTCATTCATTTTAATACTCCTGTCTGTATGCATGTCTCTCAGTTTGTTGAATAACCAATTTTTTCCTCAAATAAACTGTCATTTTCTTGATTCGCTCAACTCAAATATATACATATGATATATGCCACAATTTTATATGCATTAATTTGAGCTTCTGTCTTTCATCCAAAACAAATATTGCAATTAAATAAAAACGCTGAAATTAATGTGTTTTGGGCTTCTCCACTCTTTCTTTGCAGTGGGTTTTCATCTGCTTTTTCTGTTTTGTTCTTCTTCTCCTAAGCTATTCCTTTTTTTCGCGTTTTTGTATGCATTGGTGTTTCTGCTTGCTTGATTGCGTTGTCATTGGCAAGGCGTGGTTTCTTGCTTTTCTTCTAATATCTGATTTGATTGTGCTTTCCTGGCGTTATGTTGGTCCCTTTTCTTCTTTCAATTGTGTTGATTAGGTTGTTTTTTCGTTGCATAAAGGAAGCTCACCTTTTCATCTCTTATGTATGTTTGATGTTTGGTTACTTTACGAATAGAAGCCCTTTTGGGAATTTTTATTTGACAATTCTTTGACTCTTGGACTTGCATAGGCACCCTTCTCTTTTTGGATTTGAAGATAAAGTCCCTGCACAACCCACTTACATGGTTTGTTTCTTGAGCTATCACTATGTACTCAACTTCTCAACAAAAGAAATTTCAATGGCTTTATGTTTGTGGATCGAAAAATGATGATGATTAGAGTTTGTTGGGACCAAACCCTGTGTTCTTTCTTTCCCTTCCTCTTTCCCATTATCAATTATTACAAATCCCAGCTCTTTATATGCTTCCTTCCAAAGCACATGTCAATTCATGATCATTTACAGCAAAAGCTTAGCATTTTGCTGTCAAAAGAGCACGCCTTTTGTTATCTATATTAGTTCTAGAAATGACTCCGAAAAGGATCGTTTTCAATTGTTTAAAAGTTGAATTCAATCCCATTAACATAATCATTTTCAATGCTATGCTCAGTATGCATCTTTTAGCCCCAAATTTAATGTTTGCCTGCTTTTATTTCCTTCCATTTAGGTGATTGGGGATTGGAGTTTGGAAATCTTCTGTTGAACTATCATGTATCATCCTATATTTTTTGACAATATTTTTCTCTACTACTTGCTCTGCTATCAACCTTTTTTGGGCTATGTTTATTTGTTCCCCCATCTACGGTGCCTAAATATGTTCAGGTCAAGTACTCCATGTTTTTTGGGACCTTTGGCACAGATGTTAATTTTTATGCTTCACAATTTGTTCTCATTATATCCTATATTTTTTATTTCTTGCTGCAATAATTGTCACATTTTGAACAATACTATCTGTAAACTGTTAAATTGATGTACACTTGAATACTATGGCTACATTTACAATGCCTGTAAAGTTCATAGTTAAAGTTTTAATAAGTGAAGTCGGGGCCACAATTATAGTGACCAATTAAAGTTGTAAACCTTTCCTCTTGATGGGTAGGATCCAAGAAAACTATAATGCTAGCTAGCTTAGAGAGATTGTGTTTTTAAACTTTGTTGTTACCAGAGCTAATTTGAGGAAATTAAGTTTTGCCTTAGCATTTTCGGATTTTACTTCTCCTGAATTTGGAGAGAATACACATGTTTATTTGGGTATGTGCTCTAATAGTTTCTGCGTCTGTAGTCTTTATATGAAGTTGAAGATTAACATGCAATCAAATAATCATGTTGATAAGGTTCTCCAATTACATGTAAGTTATAAAATTGACAATCAATTTCGATTTTTTAAATCATCCTTGATTATTCTATCTTTGGTTTAATGTCTCCGCCGCAACTAGTTAAGGATTAATTGCACAAGTCATTTACCACACAAAATACATATGTTAACATGAAGCCCAATTAAATGAATTATAACCCAAAATCCAATTCACAAATAATCAATCAATGGCCCAATAACTACTTAACAACCTAAAGCCCAAATATTTTATTCCTCACATCCGGCCCACCAAACTGGCAAACCAGCCCTCACCCCCAAACCTAAATAGGCCGGCCCAACACCCAATACATCCAGCCCAATGATTCAAAAACCCTAACCCACACAATCACCTTGGATCCCCTGTTCTGGCCGCAGCTCTCTCTCTCTCTCTCCAATGGCCGGCCGCAGCTCTCTCTCTCTCTCTCCAATGGCTGAAATTCGCTTTCTCAAGTTGTCTAAGCCGTGTTTCGAAACACTCTCTCATTTGACTATGTAATATGCATCCTCTGAGGATTTTGTAAAGGATTGCCCATGTCTATGACTACATTTACTCTTGGTGTCGAGACTGATCCGGAAAACCCACTTCTAGGCATCTTCTTCTTCCCTCTGTTTCTCCGCTTCTTCACTCCCTCTGGATTTGCTTTTCTCTTCTTTCTGGGGAACTGGTGAGCCCGGTTATAATAGTAATCGAGTGAGGTTATCCGAGAGAGGGAGATGGTAAGCTTAGAGGTTCGATCACTGTGAGGATTGTGATGAGGTTAGGTCTGGTAGAGGGGTGAGGTCCGATCAAGTGATCCGGCAGGTGAAGAGAGGTGACAGTGGTGGTTTTTTGGTGATCTTGTGCTTTGACGGGGGTGGTCTTTTGCCTACCACCTGGACAAGCTTGGGTGTTAACAGGAGGGGGTCCAGTGATTCGATTTTTTTTGGAAGAAGATAAAGACGGGCTGAGGGTGTTGGGGATTCCGGTGGTGAAGAGATGATGGAAGTGTTGTTTGTGGTGATTCTATGATGAAGGTGATGCTTGGTGGTTGGTTCGGTGGTGGCTTGGTGATGATGAAAAAAAAGAGAAGCCCCTGAGTGATTCTAAGATGAAGGTTTTGTGAGGAGGATGATTTTCCGTTTCAGAGGTTGTGGTCCCCGGTGAAGATGGTATTTTTCCGAGATTGCGTTTCGGTGGTGAAGGCAATAAAGGCAGGAGTTACGGGGGGATGAAAGTGAGAACTCCATTCCCAGTCTTGTGTTCCCGTCCTCCTGAAGGGGAATTCTCCCCCTCCTTTATGTCTGATTCCCTTGAGTGAAAGTTATGGTGAGGCAGTGTCCCGTTGAAGTGTGTGCCAATTTTATGGCAATTGCAGGTGATGGTTATGGGGGGACAGGGATGATGAATGGTGAAGCCAGGAAGTGTTGACATAGGGATGAGTAATTGTGGGGGAGATAGAGTCATATGGGCTGGGTTATATTTTCTGAACTTTAGTTGAATGAGTTTTGAGCTTTAACTGGGTTTTTGGGGGTTTTTTTAATTAGGTCATGTTTCTTGGGTGTGTTAGGATTAGGTTTTTTGGATTTAGGCTTGGGGTTTCTCTTTTTTTGTTTTGTTTAATTAACAATTAATTATAATTAAAAAATTTTAAAAATAATATTCTACCCGGACAAAATGGAGTACTACAATGGGCAATTTTGATTTTTTTTTTCCCATCGAGTTCATGGAATATTGAACTGGATGGAGGGTCAAACTACGAACAAGGTGTGATCAAACAATAATACTTTAATTAATACGACTGGTAAGAAGATTTGTCATCTATGAAAAATGTAATGATTACCGTGGAAAATGGAAAGTTTCATTCTTATCATATTCTCAATCTCAGTTGTTATTTCATTGATAGTAAAAATATTCTCAATTGCTATTTCATTGATTGTAAAAATAAATTATTAATAGTTGGAAACTTCCCACGTAACAGAATTTGTCACTCACGTAATTGGAGCTGGAGCTGGAGCTGCCAACTTTTTAGCTAACCCACAAGGAATTTTCAAATCAATTACAGTACAAATGAAATAATTTACAGCAGTGGCGAGCTGGCGGCTGATCATGAGAAGAATTTTCGTCTACGGAAGAGCATCCAAGTTATCGAATCAGCTGATGATAAGCCACAAGTGCTGAATTTTCTTCAAAAGTTAACAGATGTTTTATCACCATTTGGAAGTAAATGAAAACTATTGGAGGGTATAAAGTTAACCACAGTGATTCCTTAGTCGACTAGCAGGACAAAAGCTGATTTGTACTGACTCGGCAATTTTTTACTACGTTGCTGGTGTATTTAAAGGTTGAGAAGTCGCAGAATACCATTCACCAGAAGTTCATTCAGCTTTAGTCCTTCCAATGGCTCTGCATACCTTGGCAATCTGGCTTCCTCTTATCTTATTATGCCCTGTTCTTTTTCTCTTGAAGAAAACAAGGGAAA
The DNA here is from genome assembly GCA_963580455.1 of Euonymus europaeus. Lineage (NCBI taxonomy): Eukaryota > Viridiplantae > Streptophyta > Magnoliopsida > Celastrales > Celastraceae > Euonymus > Euonymus europaeus. Next base: position 6,253,858 of record OY756964.1, read on the forward strand.
AGAAGCAGCTTCCACCGAGCCCTCCAAAGCTTCCAATTTTAGGAAATTTGCACCAACTTGGAGCATTACCTCATCAATCTTTGTGGCAACTTTCCAAGAAGTATGGTCCTGTCATGTCGCTTCAGCTCGGTCATGTCCCTTCTGTTATAATCTCCTCTGCTGATGCTGCAAGAGAGGTCTTAAAAACTCATGATCTTGCCTGTTGCAGTAGACCTTCCAAGGTGGGTACGGGGCGACTCACCTACAATTATTCCGATGTCGCTTTTACACAATATAGTGATTACTGGAGACAATTGCGGAAAATTTATGTTCTAGAGCTTTTTAGCTTAAAAAGGGTGCAATCATTCCGGTCCATCAGAGAAGAAGAAGTAGCAGCTCTGATGAACTTTATCTTTCAATCAGCATCTTCCGCCACGCCCGTTGATCTTACTCAGAAGTTGTATTCTCTCACTGCTAGCATAATATTCAGGATAGCTTATGGGAGGAGCTTTCAAGGAAGTACTTTAGAGCACGACAGATTTCATGAAGGGGTTCATGACATTGAGGCCATTATAGGGAGCTTTTCCGCACAAGAGTACTTCCCATATGTAGGTTGGATCATCGACCGGCTTAACGGTCGCCAAGCGTGGCTTGAAAGAGTTTTCCACAAGATGGACTCTTTCTACGAACAAATAATCGAAGATCATATTCAATCTGGGAGTGCAGAAAAAGACCAGGAAGATATTGTTGATTTGATGCTAAGAATGCAGAGAGATCTTACAGAGCAGTGGACAACTTCGCTCACAAAAGATAGTATCAAGGGCGTCCTCCTCGTAAGCTGCCCGGCCCAAATTTATATATCCTGCATGCAAAGCTCTGGTGCTATCTTTTGAACACCATGGATACGCTGCAACATTGACGTGCACTCTTTATTACTTCATCTTTATATCTAACTATACACAGTTGTTATGTCTATCATATGCACATAAACAGATTTATACTTACATATACAAATGCATATATAGACTATATATTGAATCCGGATTCCCTTCTACTTACCAATGATGTTATTTGTTTTTTCAGAATATGTTCTTGGGAGGAATAGACACTGGTGCAATTACTGTAATATGGGCGATGGCAGAGCTTATAAGGAAACCAGAACTGATAAGAAAAGCACAAAGTGAAGTCAGAAATTATATTGGAAATAAAGGAAGAGTAAGCGAAGGCGACACCGAAAACCTCCCATACCTGAGTATGATAATCAAAGAAACTCTGAGATTACACCCTCCTGCCCCTCTTCTACTTCCAAGGGAAGTCATTTCACAATTCAAAATAAACGACTACAACATATATCCCAAAACACTTCTCCAAGTCAATGCCTGGGGAATCGGTCGTGACCCAAACTACTGGAAGGATCCCGAAGAGTTCATCCCCGAAAGATTTGATGATAGCTCCATAGATTTTAAAGGGCAAAATTTTGAGTTCTTGCCATTTGGAGCTGGTCGAAGAATCTGCCCTGGGATGACTATGGCAACAGTAACAGTGGAGCTTGCACTTGCAAATCTCTTGTACTGCTTTGACTGGAAAGTGCCTAATGGGTTGGAGGAGGAGGTGCTCAACATGGAAGAGACAATTGGCCTTAGCCTTACTGTTTCCAAAAAGACAGGTCTCAACCTTGTCCCTATCAACTACCTTGAGTCATTACCAGTAGCTAACACAAGCTGATGATCATTTTACTCATAGATAAATAAATGAGTTGCTTTTATGTTCAGTCAGTCATATCATATGTGATGTATGTCAAAATTATATGAGTTCCATCTTTCCAAAATATATATAATTAGTTTCTGGCAACAACTTATGTTTCACATTCAAATTGGATTGATAATCACCGTACTGATTGTGTACTCAAATTGCAAAAGCTTGCACAATAACGTGAGCATCCTATATATGAACATGCAACTCAAACAACAACAATTTCAGCTTTTAACCCTTGTAGTGATGACTAGAGTATCTGGGATGAAATCTTTCTAAGACTAAAACATGTCCAGGACATGTGCTAGTATGTGTATAAAATACATTCTCAATTATGTCCGTTTTAAAAGTTATGGGATGACAATATTTCATTTTGTATCGCCCATAACTTTAAGCTGTCAACAAAATGTGCCGTTTGATTGACACAAGATTTTATGCGGACCCCACAATTTTAAGATGTGCGAAATGTGAAACAAACACAATCTTAACTTATTGAGATGTTGAATATTGTCGGATATTAATTATGACGTTCAATTTTAGCATGACGGGAACGTTCCTTTGAGATTTTTTATGAACGGCTGCTAAGCATGATCTTTAAATGAATATCAAATATCTTCCGGCCACAGGGATTTTGATTTTGCTCAAAGTCACCATTGGAAAATGTTAACAGTCAATGGATCACGTCAAGATAGAGTTTTGTTTAATAATGCAAGCAAAATCCTTTCCACCAGGTCACATTCAATTTCCAGTCATAGAAAAAGTTGTTTTTCCAGCCTCAAATTAGCGAAAGCTTTCTTTTTCCTATCACAGCTACTATTCAAGACTCCTTTGACTTAAAACCCCACAAAAGTACAAGAAATTCATCTTACAAACAGATATTAAAGTCCAAAATGTGAGGCAAAAGACTTGTAACCAATTTTATGAATAAATTAGGATTGTCCTTATAGCCAAAGATAACCCCGCTTCGCTCATTCGTAACAAGAAAAAGACTGAACCACAAGCCAAAAAAATATTCATTTTTCTCCTTTTTTTTAAGAAAAATAAGCATTTCATAAAAAGGAAGAAACATATAAACAATTAATTTCTAATGGTTGGACAAAAAAAATGCTAGTATTTTTATTATTTATTTGGCGAGAATGAAAAAATTGAAATACAACACTTTTTCATATTTTAAACAACAAATGTGTTATGTTTCGTCTGAATATACATAAATTCATAACCATATATATATATATATATATATCAACTCCGTATCCCAGATTGAATTTTCAATCCGGGAGACCTTTCAATGGCTTGTCAACTATTTTAATAATTTATATAATATTTTAATATTTAATTTATATAATATTTAAATATCTCATTTTCGAGAGCTACTTGAGGCACACTTGTTGGAAGAAGGCGGGAATGCCAGTCCAATGGTCTACACGGCCCATTTTGTTGTATAGTTCGCTACGCAATCGGCCCATTTGGTTGTAGCTAATTTCCATTGATCTTTTGGGCTCGTTATTCGACAAAATAGTCTAAAGTCCCACAAAAAGGTTTCATTTTAGTGGGCTTCATTGACTCGTCCCAAACCCATTCGCCTGACTCATCACAATAATATTTTTATTACTTATTTGGTACTTGATAAAATGGATGGATCTAAATACCTAAAATTTGCACAAAACTTATTGATGCATTGTACACCATGCAATGTTTTTTTTAACAAAAAATCACTGGCACAGTGTGCCTTTCCAACAGTTGGGTCAGACCTAAACCCATCCTAAGTGTTGTAATGGCAAAAATCAACCCAAGCCCTGCCAACGGCCAAAGGAGTCTTCGATCACAACACTGTGACTTCGACAGGTTCTTCCTTGACCCGTTTATATTATCTTTTACTGCATCACAACCTCCATACATATCATATCTAAAATGAAATATCTAACATATATCTCGTTGAGCCGTCCCTCCACTCTGACATACACAACCCTAACATGTTCTTCTATACGGACCTAATAGCCTTCTCCCTAAAAATACCATTGAATCACACTACATCCCTGACAAGATGTAACACTAAATCCTTCTCTCTCTAATGACTAGTTTAACCATCTCTGGAAGATTATAAAAGGGGGCTAGGGCCTGAAATCAAGATCTTTTCTTCTTCCACATCCTAAGCTCTGGACTTAAGTTTTTTAACGAGAAACCCTTCAACAAAGCCATCATTGTTTCAAATATTGCATCTTTTATGACATATTGCATCTATTTTGACTGCGACACTGATTTGATCATCATAGCTTCTTTGGCAAACACCACATAGGCGTCAAGCTCTCCGACTCACTTGTTACTTTTATCACAGGTTTTTAGTGACCTACTATTATAAATATTTGATTGTAGATGATTTTATTCTATATAACTATGATAGCCCACATCCGACAACATGTGCTTAAAAGCATACTTGGGCCAGGAGGCCCAAGCTCGTTCAGGTAGGAATGAAGGCCTTACAGGCTATAGCCTCCCTCAAGCCTGGGGTCCAATCCCACTTGTAAAGTAAAGCCTAGGGAATTAAATCACATCCTTAAATTACAGGCGAGTGTCAAACACTCGACTTCAAGTGCATTGCACGTGCTTTAAGCCCGACAAGATAATTAATTAAGCTAATGTCAAGTTGTCTCGACACCATGCAAGTTTACCAGTTGAACATTCAATATGGGTCCAAATTCAAATTGTCAAATTCAAGTATACTGAAGTTTTCTATGTGACAACAGAATAAGTTAAGCCAAAATTCACTGTGTGGCTGCAAATGTATTGCTTCCTGTATAAATTAAACTTATGACCTTATAAGTTTATATAACTTTTAACCAAAAATATTCACCACTAGACTACCACTAAATACAAATTTATGTTTTTAGTAAAATTACAACATACACAGTTTTGTTGAAAGAAGCAAAGGAATAAAATGACATATTGATACACAAAGTTTACATATTCCTTTTCTTTTTTAAAGATAAATATTTGGGCATTCTCAACAGCCGCCACTTATTTTAAATAAAGGTTTAACTCTAGCATTGCATTGCATTTCATACAAATAAACGTTACACCTAATATGCGTTAGGATACTAGCCTAAAAATTTATAGACCCAAGTAAAGAAAATACAAACACCAGATAACATCACTAAAACAACGTCGAGATGTACCTGAATAAAAATTATCTCGGGATAAAAGCTGTCCTACTTGGCTATTTATCTATAGAGGAATTAAAATTTTCGATTTTTTTTAATACTTAGAAAATCAATGTATATAAAATAAGCTAAGGATCAAAGAACAAGAACTCCAAATAGCTCAATTGGTGAGTTAGAACATATTTGATCTCAAATAATAGTGTTAAACATTTCAAAGCCTATACATCTCATGCACAATGAAATAACTTATTCTATTGTTATAACATTATAAAATAAATAATGAGATAGAGATACCATGAGATATATAAGTTTGAGATAAACATATCATATTCCAATCTCGAATTCTGAGTTTGAGTTCCGTTATTGAAAAATAAGGATCAAATAGCATATTCTTAGCTTGTAAAATAGAGAATAATATATGGAATAAATAAAAGTAAATTAATTCCGGTGACATCAAAACAGTCGAGTCGACCGTAGAGTTAGAACTCTACGTGTGCCAGTGGACGGTGTAGATTCACTCCTCAAAAACATCCAACGACTTCCAAAGGATAAACAAGAAACGGTGCGGATTTACCCTGGAAGCGAATCCAACGACTGACGACAGCATCCAGGGCTAGGGTTATCATCTCCTGAGAGACACTCCCTCGCGTCTTCAATGCGCGTTCTCTCTCTCTTGATAGCTGATATAACTGAATCGATTGATCAGGGTTTGAATCGAATGGAGATGGACTATTTCACGGATTTTCCTCACAATTACATGGATCGCCGTCCCAGAAAGAGGCCTAGGGTTGGTTGGGAAATCCCTCAAACTCATCAAAAGGTATATTTTATTTTCTGTTTCGTTTCTATTGTCTTTGGTTTGCGCTCCTATATGTTTTTCCTTTTTGTTTTAGCTCAGTTTGCTTATTTGAAAGGTCTTTTGCAGCAAAGTTTTCCGGGTGGGTCTTAGATCGTGTTCCGGTGAATTTTGTTATGTTATTTGGAAAAATCATCTTAATGCTTGTATTTACAGATTTACGTGTACTTCTGTTTAGATTGCAGGAGATCTGTAGGGGCTGAATTTCACTTTTTTGTTTGTGTAGTATGGAGTCATCAAGTACAATTGAATTTGCAGAAGTTGTGGATCTTTCAAAGTCTCAGCATAAACTTTTATTGGGACAACGGAAATTGGAGGAAATTTTAAGGGAATGCATAAATAGATGATGTGATTGTTTTTCTCAAAAGTGCATTTCCTGTGATATATAGTCACGTCGATTCAGATATTCTTGAATCTTGATGAACATCCATGATGTATTTTCAGCTGGTGGTTTTGGGGAAGAGTTTCTTGCTAAAAATTTGAAGCTTTAGCTATTATAAAAATGCATTTTTTTTGAGTGTTGCTTACTTTTTTGATCATTTTTTGACCTATTTGTAGTGTACATTTTCCTTTATCCTCTATCCACTTGAATACTTGATGATTATGTTTTATTTACTCTTAGAGATTTAGATCCTGTGGCATATTTATATTTGCATCTCACTCGAAATACGTATACTTGACAAAAAGATGCATGGGGTGAGATCATTTAAATGAATAATTGAGGGCTGGGGGTAATTATTTTTATTTGACTTTGTTCTGCTTAGTGGAGTATGAATGAATGTCTGTAGGCTCAGTCAGGAATTTTTAGTGGACAAGATGTTGGAAATGGAACAAGCTTTCAACCATCGAGGGTACCCACAGACAATGCCAGTCTATATGTAAAGGGATTAGCTCAAAAAGGATCACCCCCCTGGCGAGATGATGACAAAGATGGCCATTACATTTTTTCTCTCGGAGAAAATTTAACTTCTCGCTGTAATCACACTTCATCACCATTGATTATTTTATACATCTGTGGGCCTATATGGCGTGCTATGTTTTTATGAAGAGCACGTTATATTGTTGATATTGGTATTTTGATGTTCCCACTCTATTTGAATTTTTGTCGTTGACTTTAGATCGAGTGTATCTTTGAATTTTCCTTGATATTTGATGGAGTCGAGTCTCTTTTTGCATTGTAATAGATGAACGATGACACCCCGCTCAAGAAAGAAAGAAAAATAAACAAACTAGCATGTTATTCACTATTTCAAATGATGCTCTGCTTTTAAGTCAGTATTTTTTTACTTCTTTTTTTCTTAGGATTACTGTTCTTCCTCTCTAGCGGTGCACATTAAAAAATTTCCACAATTTTATACAACGAATTTGTGAGTTTCTTTTTTAAGTTTATTCTTTGATGTTTAAGTGTGACCCTAAAGGGTGTACATATTTTTCTTACCTGATCCTTCCTTCACCGTGTGAGCTTTTTGCGCGTGACTTGTTTATTTTTACCTTTATGATTGACATTTGTTCTTTTCAAATTTTGGTTCATTGTCTGAAATTTTAATGGTTCTCTGTACTTTTTACACTCTTTTGTTTTGGTACTTGCAGATAAGATCCACAAAAAAATTGGTGAAGGTAAGATTCTCACAGATTTTCCCATTGATGAATTAATATTTCAGGGATGTCTAATTCATACTTGATTACTCTTTACATCCTTTGCGCTCTTCAGGCACATTTGGACAGGTCTTGGAATGTTGGGATCGGGAGACAAGAGAGATGGTTGCCATAAAAGTAGTGCGGAGTATTAAAAAATACCGGGAAGCAGCAATGATAGAAGTTAATGTGCTCCAACTTCTCCGAAAGTATGATGGGAATGGAAGTCGGTAAGTATTATTCATGTACAGTCATTTTCGTTTATTTCAATCAATTTTGAGGTGAACTTGTAGTCAGCAGTTAAGCGAGTTTATTCTTTGCAGTTGTGTACAAATACGGAACTGGTTTGACTATCGTAACCATATTTGTATTGTAAGTATATGATTGATTTGTGGTAAGATGATTTTCCCCAACTTTATATTTTGGGGTTAAGATCTGTGGTGAATTTAAATGGTTTGAACAGGTATTTGAGATGCTTGGGCCAAGCTTATACGATTTTCTTCGGAAAAATAATTACCGCCCATTTCCGGTTGATCTTGTCCGGGAGCTTGGCAGACAACTTTTGGAATGTGTGGCATGTGTGTACTGTTACTTTCTGCTATTTCTCTTATCCTTATTCGAGTTGGAGGCAAAAAAATTATTTGTGTTGTACATGTCTGTGACCTTCATGGTTGTTTATTTTGTGTCTGTTTGTTGGAAAGTACTTTTTAATTCCCTAATTACACTGCATTCATTTGTATCCTGTGGAGGCAATCATCGTCATCGTGATAGTGATAAGTGTCTTGATGAGGTTGTTATAAAAACGCTAATGATTTTCAATGTGAATCCTTTGCAGTCATGCATGATTTGCGACTCATTCATACTGACCTGAAGCCTGAAAACATACTTTTTGTTTCTCCAGAATACGTAAAGATACCTGACTACAAGGTATGCTTTATTTTGGATTTAACTTGTAATATTTGTCATTCAAAAGGAAATTTTGTTTCTCAACAGATATAGACAATTTGTTCATTGAATTTAATGATAGCTACTCTGTTAGATGAATTATGCTTTATGTTGTTATTTTTAATCTAAGGGTATTCTAGTCTTTTCAGTTCTTAGGGCTTTATCTTTTCTTGTTCAGAGGTGTTGTATGGAGTAACAAATATTATCATCTATTCTGTAATGAAATAGCGGCTAGCGGCTGCGGTCGTGAGTCTATTTTGGTTCTGCTGTGATTCTGTTTGTTGGTTATCAGTTTATGCTTGAGTCTGAATCTAGGACTAACATATTCTACTTTCCGGGTTCTTCAATCTTTCTTCTATATAAGGGGTAAGCTGGGGCGTGAAGACTAGCTTTTTTTTTAACATTTGATATTTTGATGTTCAGATCTCTTATTTTCTAAATCACTAAATCATCCTAGGTTACACCGAGGTCGGCAACTGAAGGAGTATGCTACAAGAGGTTGCCAAAATCAAGTGCTATTAAGGTAATTGATTTTGGCAGCACAGCTTATGAGGAACAAGATCACAACTATATTGTCTCAACTAGGCATTACCGTGCACCTGAAGTTATTCTTGGTATGCTGTTTACTGCTACTACCGTTTTCCTCTTGATGAATCTCTTTATGAAAATGAAAAAAATGGTGTAAGGTTTTCTCCCTTCTTTCTAGGTCTTGGATGGAGTTATCAATGTGATATATGGAGTGCTGGTTGTATCTTGGTAGAGTTATGCTCGGTGCGTTTATACTTCACAGAAATGCATTGATGAATGGGTCAAATGGTATTTTTATAACTAATTTGACGAACGAATATCTGAAAAGCATTTTCTTTCTCTCTTTTTCTCAGGGAGAAGCTTTATTTCAGACACATGAGAACTTAGAGCACCTGGCCATGATGGAGAGGGTTTTAGGCCCATTACCACCGCACATGTTGAAAAGAGCAGAGTGCGTGCTCTTTCAAGGACTTCCTACGATTATTTACTTTTAAAGAGACCTTACATGTTAATGTTATAATGTCATATGAGAACTTAATCCCTCAATTGTAATTATTTTTTTTTGATGTTTTTTGTTTCAGCCGGCATGCTGATAAATATATTAGAAGGGGTAGGTTGGATTGGCCAGATGGTGCAACCTCAAGGGAAAGCATAAGAGCTGTTCTGAAGCTACCCCGCCTTCAGGTGTGATCATCTCTCTGCTACTTTTTGCTTTTGTTGGCCCATGTCCTGATGTTTTAAATTCGCAACAAATCTGGATTAGCATTATATTTGGAGTACTTACTAGTTACTAGAATCTCTTTTTTTGTTTCCTTGTAGAATCTAGTAATGCAGCATGTGGATCACTCCGCTGGTGAGCTTATTGACCTTTTGCAAGGCCTCCTTAGGTTTGATCCATCCAGCAGATTAACAGCTCATGAGGCTCTTAGACACCCCTTCTTCAGGGATCACTACAGGAGATGCTAGGAAGAGTGGTTTGTTGTTCTCCACAAATGGTTTTTGCTTGGCCCATCTTTTTGGTCATAGCACAAAAGAGAGTGAAAGCTTCTAGATTGCAGTTATTCTCGTTTCAGCGAAGGGCCTAACCAAGAATCTTGGTTTGCTACAAGCTTTTGCTTTCTTGAGCTTTTGTAAATAATCAATTGTTTGGAGAAGCTCCATGTCAAATCCATTTTCCCTGGGAATATAAGTCGTAGAATTTTCTTCTTGTATCAAACAAAGTCCACCTTTTATAGGGAGAGTTGTCTCTTGCGTGATTCCTCATCTTATGAGGAAGACTGTATGCTTAAAGACTGATCCTTGTCTTTTGGATTGTCTGGTCTGTAATACGAACGAAACTGGTTAAACACAGTAAGCATATCTATTCGTAACAGGAATTTCGGGTAACTTTTGTGATAGATTGATTTCCTTGTACTGATTTTCTCCTAGTAAAGTCCCTCGATCAGTTTCAGTTTTGAAGTTTCCTGTGGATACTGCTAGGACCGGACTAGCAGAGAAAAACCATGGATTGAACTATGATTGAAGGAAAATGTGATGGATCGTTTATGTTTTCAAATACATAACTAACTTGGAAAAAAATAATGAATGGAAAATCATTTGAAGTTTGTTAGTATGCGTATCCACAAAAGGGTCGATCACCATAATTGTGCAATGACCAAATAACCAATATGAGTACCTCAAGAAACTCCCCAAGTCTGATGGAGCCTGGAATAATCAGTCCTTTTATGTCAAAGACTGCGCCATTGCTGCTAATATGCTTCTGGAGCCATTGGCTTTCTTCCAAAGAAGACGACTAGTTACCATATGTGCGTATGCGAACCTGGACTCAGCCTTTGCTGCTCCTGCTTAGAAAGGTTCGATATACTGCGTTGCAATTAGTTTACCACCATAGTTAATATCAATGACCATGTAACTGAAGTCTATCCGCAACTTCTGGTTTGGATTGGTGACGTTAGTGAGCAGAGCCATATCGGCGTTGAGCTGCCCAGATATGCAACAGTCAAAGTGGCACTGGAAACATCGAATTTTGGGTTGCGTGGTCGAAAGACTAGATAAACAATGAGCACTGCTAGGCCTCCCAGAAATATGGCAATCCAAAATATGGCACATATATAATACTGCAGTCAGCCATGCTATGGGGCTAGGTTTATGTTGTGACGCATCAGCTGTCCATGGCGACAGTGGCCTGGAGGACGACCTTGGGCCCGGTGTTGTGGCACCTGCACTCCTGGCAGATGATGTTGATGGCCTTGGTGCTGTGGTTGTGCAGTCCTTGAACCAACTCGGAATGACTTATGGCCTTGATGTGGTGGTGGACTACGTTGTTGGCCACGTTCCCCATGCCGTGATGGTGGGCTATGTTATTGGATTTGCTGATGCTGTGGTGGTGGAGGATGTCGTTCGTTACGTTGGCCATGCCTAGCCCGTTTGCCATGACGTGGGAGTGGCGGAGTTAGCCACGGAGAAGGTGACACTCTTGGAGTAGTTGATGAGAAAGCCAGTCGAAAAGAGGATCACTTCACGGGAACTCCAAGGCGGCAAAGAATAAAACATAAAAACCAAAGGAGGGAGGCAAGTAATCTTGACAGTGCCTGCCCTTTTGTTAAGGGCAACAATGGTCCAGGTTACAAATGACACGTAGCAATTGCTCAAAAGTTGTTCCCAGTCTGCCTCCTCATTTTCTAAATCCGTGCTTATTTTCTCAACCCCCAATTTAATTGTTATACTCCCTTGTCAGAATAGCTCTGTTATCACATTTTTTACTGATACATATATCTTAGATTGATACATATTTTAAATCAAAAACAAATGGACAACATATTTTTTAATAAATTAAAAGAAATATAGGGAACATAAATATATTTTTTGAATGATAATCACTGCATGTGGGCCATCAATTACAATTTCAAGTGTAGACATGTGAACACAAATTGAAGTGAAATGAAACATGACAAATAGGTCATGTAACGTGACATTAAAGTGCATGTGTATGTAACTGGTTAAAGCGCATGCATATGAGTTATCTTTTGATTTCTTTGTATGGAGATGAGTGCACAATAACAAATCTCCTCTATAAAAACAGAGATTCATTTTACAACAAGAACAACGTCTTCTTTTCCGGCCAATTCTTTTCTTGCCAAACTTCTATTTCAACCTACAACTCATTTTATCCTTTTCCTCAAGCAAATTTCCCATTAATATGCATCATCGAAAATTTTGGGATGAAGATTTAAAATTATCAAGTGGATGTTACGAATGAATTTTCCAATGGCAAGATATATTACATATGTAAATTCGTATACACTATATTTTTGTCAATTGAGCCACTTGCATGTGATATTGTTAGGCATACAAGCTTACTCTTTCTTTCTATATCTTCCCATATAAATATTCAACCGACACACTCACACATGTAAAAAAAAAGCTTAAATTTATTTATTTGGATGCTCCTGCCACTAAACGTTGTTAAACTGCTTATACTGTACATGCAAATACCATGTAGTTTTTAAGGATTAGAAAAACGACTTGTTGAACTGATGCACTCACTAAAATACTTTTTATCTAAGAAATACTTTTTAATTATATATCAGGTATTCAATTCACGTCAATCACTAATTCAATAGGTTCAAAATACTGGACGTCAGTTGGGATTTGTCATTGTTACAAAAAGGTCAGAGATTGGTGGATTCGGGAGGAGACTTAAATTATCGTTACAATGTGAATGTGAAGGCACCTTCAAAATTAAGAAAACCTCCATAAGGTTAACTGGCACCAAAAAATAGATCGTCCATTTAGAGTGAAATGGTTGAAATTGAACACGGATGATGATTGAATGATAAGCGTGGTATGTGGAACGCATAACCATTCCCCGACATTATTCAATGTCGTCATGCATATGCGGGTAGGCCTTTTGCTACTGAAAAATGATATATTGGTGGATTTGTCTAAGAATTTGGTTAAGCCACGAAACATCTTGCATACGTTGAAGAACAGGGATCCGGACAACATGCCACTATTAACACTATAAACAATGCACGTCAGAAGTTTTGCACTGCAGAGAGAGCAAGTAAATCCCATATGCAACAACTCATGTCATTCTTACACCAGTATGAGTACATTTTCTTTATTCGAAGCAATGCTCAGACTTATGAGCTTGAAGAATTATTTTTCACGCATCCAAGCTTGTTGGACCCATTGCGTGCATTCCTGCATGTGTTACATATGGATGCTACCTATAAAACTAACAGATTCAGGATGCCTTTACTTAAGATTGTCGGTGTGACTTCGACAAAGATGACATTTTGCATTGCATTTGTATTCATGCAATCAGAAAAAGATGACAACTATACTTGGGCTCTAAATTGTTTGCGGTCAACAATGGAAGAATGCACAACTCCAAGAGTTATTGTCATTGATAGAGATTTGGCATTGATGAGGTCGTGTGCCCAAGTATTTCCTAAGGCGATGAAACTGCTTTGTACACGGCACATCAATAGAGCTGTTATGAGAGACTGAAAAAAATCATTTCAAAACAAGCAATCATAGAATGTATTCTACTCCATGTGACACACATTATTGGAATCAAGAACCGAAAATGCATATCTATACAATTTATCTGCTCTTTGGGTAAATTTTCAAAGCTATTCTAAGGTCGTGAATTATTAAAGATATGTGGTTGACGTCATATAAGAAGATGTTTATATCTGCCTTGAGAGATATATATGCATTTCAAAAATGTGACAACTAACAAAGGTGAGATTCAACATACCAAGTTGAAACGATACTTGGACACATCACAGTCAGATTTGGAGTTAGTAGTGCCATATATTCATTAGGTCCTCCAAAGTCAGTTTACATCAATAAAAGTTGGTTTAGAAAAAAGTAAAAATATTGTCCAATATCGATTTAGAATTGAGCAATTTTGAGAATTATGGGATTTTGTTGCAATTGAAGCATTGAGTCTGATTTGGTTGGGATTTTAGCAATCTAAAGTTGTCGAATTAGACGTCAATTCTTGCATATGTAAACTTCGTACGAGTAATGGACTGCCATGTGCACACGAGGTTGCAATGCATACAAATGAAGGCCGTCTTATACCACTTACTTGCATTTATAGATTTTGGAAGAAACTTAACTTATTGCCACGTGTTTCTCCTAAAGATAATGATATCGATTGAAGTGTCGATATACAAATGTTCACCGAACATTTTAATAGACAGTCAAGGCCTGGTAAAGTCAGTCTACTTATGAATTTAAGGGAGCTAATCAATCCATCAATAACTGCACTTCTTCAAGCAGTTGTAAAGATAAATATTTGTGGATCCCCCTCCTCAAAAAAGAAAGTAGATAGATCTACTCACGGCAGTCCCAAAACATCAGAGTTCGTTTAATATGAATTGAACCATTCTCAGGAGCCAAGTAAGACATAGTTGTTCATCATTTCGCTCCTCCTCAAAGAAGAAAGTAGACGGATCTACTCATGGTAAAACATTTGAGTTCATTTAGCATGATTTTCTTCATTCTTATGAACCAGATCAACATAATTGTTTATCTCTGTACAATAATCTACCACTCCCTACACAAAGAATTCCAAGATCGAGTTATGTTAACTATGAGCATCTATATCCGAGTCAGTTCCTACATACACTACATCCTTACATTATGTTTGTAAAAGATGTAAGAGTTGACGGAAATTGTTGCTTTTGTGCTATTGCTGGGTTGCTTGGTTTTGGCGAGGATAAATGGGTGCATGTCCGTCAAAACTTGATTGAGCAGTTGAGAACATTCCATGCAGAATATGTTGATCTATTAGATGGTTATGATCGAGCATGTTCCATTTACAACTCACTGAACTTTTGGGATTTAGATAGACCAGAACCACTTCATAACTAGATGACAATTCCTGACATGGGTCACTTGATTGCTTCAAGTTACAATGTCATACTACATCTTCTTAGTTTTGATTAGTGCTTGAAACTTTTGCCACTACAATCAGTGCCTACACTATCTCATGAACATGTTGCTATCACCATCGGGTTTGTTAATAGTAATCACTTTGTCCAAGTTGGTTTGACAGAGGGTTATCCGAAGCCTCCCATTATGATTCAATGGTTTAGATACAAGTATGATTGCGCAGCTGCATGGATTACACCGTATACAGAACAACTTGCATCATATATTCAGTGTACTCGTACTAGATTTCCTTATGAAACCATTCCATTATAATTTACACTGTGCAATATAGCTCTATTTAATTTCCGTGAGACAACTCATGCATTTGATTCGATCATTATAGACCTGAATTCCTGCTTTTCTCTCTCTCTTATTCAGTCTTTCTCATTCTCGAGCCATATGCATGTGTTAACTACCTTAGACTGCTACATGTGTTAAAACAAAACAAAAGAAAAATATGTTTTTGGTGTATTAGAGTTGAGACCTAATTGAAAAATGAAACATTTGGAGAGTGTGTGCCACTGATTTAGTGGACCATTTTGTTGATTGACAAACTAGTTCCCTTCGAGTTGCTAATTTTCTACATTGCAAGATGTATGCATGAAGAAAACAAAGAACATAAGATAGTGCACTATTAATGTCCATAACTGCATTAGGTTTGATGGTCATACCCTGTAGACCCTACAATCTAGGGTCAAAGAAATGTCAAAAATGACCTTTGACAATTAGACAAACTCACTGCTTCGAACAAAAAAAGGCCACCGGATTGAGCTTACAGCTTACTAGTCTGATGACAGGGAAAGATTTGTAGTGAGAGAAGCAAAAAAAAGTTTGTAGAAAGAGAAGTGGAACAAGAAAAATGACCAAGAGCTTTAAGAGGCTTGAACTACTCATATTTATAAGACTCTTGTCACATGTTTGCACGTGTGACAGTTGGGTAGTTAAAGGTTGAGCTCGTGTTGGGCCATTTGGGCCTTTGTTTGGTGTCAATTGTATTTTGAGTGCTATTGACATGAATGACCTAGGTCGTGGTCTTTGAGGGCTTGAAAGTGCTTGCGGGTCATTCATGTTGCACGGGCTACTAGCACTTTGGGCCAAGCATGCCTATTTTTAAGAAGGGCTATGTGGGCCTCGATCCTAATGGCTCACAAGCTTGACATGGGCTCACAATTCTTATGTTAGGTCAACAGGCTTTATGTCGTACGGGCTCACAAGTCTTACTGGGGCTCACAAGCCTTACGTTGGGTCAACAAGTCTTAATGTCATACGACAATAGATTATACACTTACTGGTTGTTCACAAGCCATAGTGTTGAATGGACAGACATGTGAGCCAACAAAGTCCTATTCACAAGAGATTTTTTTTGGCTCATACAGGTCATACTATCGATCAATATTCCAAGCTTCACTATCATCATTTATTTTACCCAATATGCACTCAGAGAATCTTAAGAACTCTACAACCATATATATGATGCCAAATTCGAACATCTTCATGAAATATACACATTTTACACAACCCATCAACTATAATGGTATATGTTACAATAATATAATAATATTGAGCTCTCTCCCTTTCTTGGCCACGCTATAAAATACCTCTAGAAACAATTATATTATATATTCACCATATAAATAATTAATTAAATATTAAAGGCCCAAATATCTAGCACCAACCCTAGCCTCTCCATATCTAACAATAAGTAGCCGATTGTACTAAAGTCCTTAATTTGGCATAAACCAAAAATGTAACAGGAATATATAAATGAGATTAAAGAGAATCCTAGATGGAGGATCTATCTATCTATAATTAAATAGAAAAGCTAAGAGT
Source organism: Euonymus europaeus (assembly GCA_963580455.1). Lineage (NCBI taxonomy): Eukaryota > Viridiplantae > Streptophyta > Magnoliopsida > Celastrales > Celastraceae > Euonymus > Euonymus europaeus. The sequence continues at coordinate 6,270,493 of OY756964.1, forward strand.
AAGAGAGTGTAAAGAAGCAAATCTATGATGACACGTCAGCAAAGAAAACGGCTAAAAAAAACACTACCTATATATGCATAGATTTTAGAAAAAATTAGATATAAGTCTCTCATTTGAAAGTTTTGTTCCAATAGCGATACTCCATTAAGTTTTGTTTCATAAGGTTCATCAAGTTTAAAAAGTATTCCATAAAGGACAAAATGTTATAAAAATTTATTTTATTGACATAAATATCCTCATATTCTCATCTTCCTTATTTGCACCCAAATCAGAGCTTTCTCCTTCAGCGACTATTTCAATCAACCAATGGGTGGTATAGTGTGCCTAAGTTTGGGTTACACTCCTTCGATGGTGGCTTGAGGAGGTGACGTCTCCGACGATCGGATCAGATACTTTTTTCCATGGTTTGCCACGACTTCAACGTCAAACTTCAATGGAATCAATAGTTGATGATGACGAATGATGACTAGAGGTTGGTCATGGTGTTCTGTTGCTTCTATTTGGTGGGTCGACAACATTGATTGGGACCGGACAACTGCAATCTATCAAGCCCGTGAAGAGTATGATGTAGATGTATCAGGGTGAATCATAAGAGACTATAGCTGGCGATTCTGGGGCCTGAAGGGCAAGTCAATGCAGGTGAATCTAAAGAATCAAATAGACAGTGAACTCAAAACTGAGACCAATAAAAAAGAGAGAGAGAAAGAGGCAGCATAACAAAGAGATTGTGCTTTTGGTTTGGACGAGGGAGAAAGGAAAGGAGTAGTGGAAGAGTAAGGGTAAACGTCCCTGTTTAATGTTGGGCTTCATGATTGGGCTTTATCGGATATATGAAAGGGAAAATAAATGGCCTAATTGCCTATATAAAAGGGATAATATATAGCCGACCACAAGTGATTGTACTGTTTATCAACTAGTTTCAGAATATTTTTGTATTTATATTTAGTCATAAAGAAATTTTGTAAGCCAAAAATATTTTTGGTACTGTCAAAAAGATAGATGACACATTATCCCACCACATTCTAGAAGGATGCAGAAATTTCATATTTTGGTAGGCATTTTATCTCTCTCCTAGACTCATATTCTCTCACTAAAATCTTAGATTTTTTGGGTCATATTCCATATTTTTCGATCACCTCAGATTCTCTAACTATTTTTCACCGAAATCGCAAGTTCGTATTTTTGTAAAATCATTTGCGCTCTCTCTCTCTCTCAAGATTTCTATTTCCTTTTTAAGGTTTTTTTTAAGACCTAGGGGTTTTTTTCCTTCAAGATCTATGTTTTTTTTCAAGAACTATGGTGTTTTTTTTAAGTTCTCTAGTTTTTGGTACTATCATGTTTCTTGTTATGAGAATAAGACTGATACTATTTGATATTGTGTTACTTTTTCAAGTTGTTGATAATGTCATAGTGAGAACACAGTTGGTATTGCCTGATGATGTGATACTCTTTCAAGTTATTGATATTGTGTCATGCTTCTTATTATGAGAATATGATTGATACTATGTAATATTGTGGTACTCTTTCAGGTTTTTGTATTATCATACTTTTTGGTCTGAAAACATGGTTGGTACTTTTTGATGTTGTGGTACTCTTTCAAGTTTTAATGTTTGATGTCAAGTTGTTATTTATAGTGTTGGTACTGTTTGTCTTTTTTCCTCTGTCATTACCTTTGATACTGTTTAATAGTTGATAGTAAGTTTGAGTAGTTTTTATATTTTTTTTGTTGGGACCATTTCTACTATGTATATATGAATTTGATTTCCCTATGGTTGTATTGTTTGATGTTTTGGTACTGTTTTATATGTTGGTACTATTTTGATAATCTGTTTTCAACATGAACAGTAATATTTGTCTTTTTTGCACTGACATTACCTTTTTTTCAAATTCCCTTTTATATGCAGTCATACTAGGATTGATCTAAATGATTAAGAGTGTCGAATTCACTGATATACAAAAGATGATGTTTGAGATACTACCATTTTGAAAATTAATCAACTATTTTTGGGAGAAAAAACTGGATAAGGCAGTATGTAGAATAAGTGACTTGCATTTGGTATTGTAATATCAAATGTTAATGTCGTAGTATTTGGTATATTTTTCCTTTTAAGTTGGAATTAAAATTTGTATTGTTCTTTGATATGAAATTGTAAATTGATAATATAAAATTATCTAATAATGTCATAGTATTTGATACTGGTACCAACCACGTACTTAAAATATGAGTCATTGATATTATCAACTTAAATGATACTGTTTGAAAATTTGATACTTTCGACTTGCATGATATTGATAATATCACAGTACTAATCATGGTAGTATCACAACACATAATATTATTACAACACATGACAGTCTTAGTATCACAACTCTAACCGAACCACCACACATAAAAGAGTCTAACAATTCTAACCAATATCACAACACATGACAATTCTAGTATCGGTCATACTCTTAGACAATGTCATCATCTTCATGTTTTTGTTCCACAATTGCTTCAGTTACTTCTCACTCCATTGTTATTAAAAATGGAAACACAATCTGCTCCCAAGTTTTAATTTGACCCGAAACCTACTGGTGCTCCAAAAACCTAATTTGACTCGTGGCTTGAACAAAATTTCACTCATTCTCCATAACTAGAGTCGCACTTGCACGTCACTTCATTCTCCATAACCAGAGCCGCATGTGAACGACAGATGTGATCCGCTTGTGCTGATCCCTTTACAGATGAACGAGAGATCGAACTGGAGGTTGATTGCTACTTGGATCTACCGAGATCGAAGCCATATGAGAAAGATGATTGCATCGCTGAAAGAGATGACTGCATAGAGAAACTGTGTGTGAGTGATTTCAAGTGAGATGAGAGAGATGGTCCTGTAATTTGAAGACAAGGGCATTGTTGGTATTTGGAAAAAATAATTATGTGTCATATATTTTGAAGTAAAGGTATTGTTGGTATTTGCAAAAAAAATCAGATCTCCTTCACAATGAAACTCAAGGAATGTATGAATTTTTGCTAAATAAAAAAATGACTTAAAAGAAATTGGTGTCACAATAAATGACCTTTTGATAAATTTTCTTATATCAGAAGCATTGCCACTTTGGTGCCTAAAAAAAATAAGTTTAAGTGACATTTATTTTTGAGAGACCCCCTATTTCAGATTCCAGACTTCGAATATATATATATATATATATATATATTTGTTTTCAATGGAGTATTTGATCACTTTCATGAGGTTGGAAATGAGAGCCACAGGTAAGGGCACATACGATAGGGACATATAAATATTTTAATTAATTTTTAATTGGCTCTTACTTCTATTATATAAAAATGATCACATATACTTATCGACATTAGCAAAACACGTTTTTCATTACAGTCACATAAGTGAAACAAATCTCTTAATACAATTTTTCCATTTTCCAAAAGTCAAGTCACTAACATTTCATTTCTACATCATTTTCTCACTAAAATTAATAGTGGACCCCATATTTTTTTCGCAAAAGTCAAGCCACATACTCAATTGTATCAGTAAAATACATATTTCAATATAATCACATCAACAAAAATAAAAATTCTCATGCATTATGTCTTCTTCATAGAGCAATGGAATTCTACACAGAAATGAGGCCTCTTCCTCTTTAGACTCTAATGATTCTGATTTCTCCTTTTGGAACTTATTATGGGGCCTACCAATCCCTCCCTCTTGCTGAGTCTTTTTTTGGAGGGCATCTCATGATATCCTCCCAACTTATGAGCGACTTCACTTATGAGGAATTAGTTCTCATGCCATGTGTCCTCTTTGTCTCATAGTAACAAAATCTATCCTTCATGTCTTTTGGGAATGTGTAGCGACGAAAGATGTCTTTCACTATAGTTTAAGATCTATTCAGAAAATTGGTGTAAATGTTATGTTACTTTTAAGGAGTTATGGCTAAATTTTTCCTCTTCCTTGTCCAAGGTGGAGTTGTGTTCTATTGCTTGTACGATAAGACTTATATGGCTATGGAGAAATAATTTTGTCCACCAGGGTTCATTTTCTCATCCTATGCAACTTACAAGCCAAAGTATCATGACAACAACTGACTTTCTAAAATCTAATGGGGGCATGTCTTCTGCTAATTGATGCCCTCTTCCTACTTGCTCTATTGACCACTGTCATGGCTAGAGAAGTCCTCTTTCAGGGTTTATAAAATTTAACAGTGATACAAATCTTGATGTGCAAGCGAAAAAAATCAGGATTTGGTGGCATCTTTAGAGATGATCAAGGGGATGTCCTTGCGGCTGGATGGTTGATGCGAGTTGTTTTAATGGATCCATTATTAGCCAAAGGCCTAGCTCTCCTGTTTGCTATCCAACTTGCGTATAGGTTTTCAGGAGATTGGAATTGGAAGGGAATTCTCTACTACTAGTTAATGCCATTAAGTGTGATGTTGTACCTTTATCTAGTTGGGGGTCTATCATTGCTGAGATTAAAAGATTGTTTGCTTTCTTTTCTGCCTGGTCTATTGCCCATGTTAAAAGACAGTTTAATGTGCTAGCTCATAAGCTAACAAAGTTGTCTCTAAGTGTTCACGACCTTGTTGTAGGGATGGAGAACTTCCCATTGGAACTGGTTGCAGATATTGAAAAGGATAGAGCTTCTTGCAGGAGATACATAGCTGCAAATTCTGAAGGGTAGTGTTAGGACTGTTTCAAATTTGGTAGTTCATGTTTTATCTGATCTGGTGGCTTTGCGGTTTATGCAGAACTTCGTTTTGCCCTTTTATACTAAGTTCATGGTCCATTTGTATTTATTTGGGCTTCTTTCATCCCAGCAGGTCCAGTTCTTGTTTTCTTGTAACATCCTGTCCCACGAAACCCTAATTTTCGGGCTCGTAGTCCAGAATGCTACCTATATTACATACTTATATCCATCATCACCACCTCATTTTATATATATATATATATATATATATATAAACCGAATTACTGTTAAGATAAAATTAAATAAGCATTGTTTACCTCTAATTAAATAAACTCACTAAATAACTCAATTATTAATCATCTTAATTTCAATGAGCATTTAACAATCATAATTTCATAACTATAATTAAAGCAATGACTTACAATACATACTTCTTGATCTCGTTTTGCGAACTTTTGCTTATTCACGATAATTTAAAATACTAGTAATAATCGCAAAACTTAAATATAATTATTATTCTTATCATGGACTAACAAAACCTAACTCCAGCACATGAGCATCTTTTTCATGGATCCGCGGTCACGCCATCAACAGTTAGGTCAGCTTAACCATCAAGAATTCAGTACCTGTATCACGGAACATAATGAGTTAAAGCCCAGCAAGTAATATCTATGCGTGAATGCAAGTGAACATCATTTTTATAAAATAGTCAGCCATTTAAATTCTTTTTCCAATACTTGGGCCCTTAGGGTAAACTGTTATAAAGCAAGCGGTCAAAATTTTTCTTTAATTAAGTGTTCTACAAATAACACTTTCTTGTCAATAAACATTTTCATTTTCTAGTCAACATAACTTTAACTTTCATTTTCCAGTATACCCTCTAAATATACCCGGTTCATAAAAAATCCTTCCATTAAACTAAAATTTCCCTTTTTATGTAATGCAATACATCATGCTTATGAACAGTATTTAATGTATCAGTAAATCATACGTAATGATTCGCTTTTAAGAATATAAAAACCATCATCATATCGGTCTCATCACAATATTCAGTTCAGGCACATAACAATACACTTTACATTTTACACAAAAATAACATCAACAGTTTAGTCGTACAATCAATAAACAAACACCACCTTCAACACTGTTACAACACAAATAAGTCATTCATCACATTGTTCTGTAATACAATTGAGTATTACTTACAGTGATGTACTCCCGTAATACTGATAATTCAATTACACAGCTGGTCCCTGAAATCCATACAACATCCACAATCATTTGTTAATCCTATTATCTTTAATTTATTTATTAATACCATTAACTTTTAATCAATTTATTTTATTACCACTATTAACTTAATACATTTAACCTAATACAATTAAGTTAATACCATTATTTAACCTTAATTAATTAAATTAATATCTAACCGGGTCAGCTCGACCCAATTGTCATTGATCGCGGGTCTACAAACCCAATCACTGCCGTTGACAGAGCGGTGACGCTCACAGCCGGTATCGGTGTGTAGAGAACAAAGCGGAGAGTCTATTTCTGGCGTCCATTACCTTACGTGTCACCGAAGCTCAGCAAATCGTGATTCTGAAAATCACGGCCCGCCAGTTATCGCTCCTTAGTTGACCACCTAAACTAGTCCCAATCCATCCGAAACTGGTGTCTTTGAGTTCGTCTAGTCGTGATCGTCTCTCTCATACTCATCAATTGCCAACAATCGCCAGAATCACTCCGACCGTGTTTCGTCGCCATCTCCATTAGCACGGAGCAGTGTGATCATTTTTGCCTAGGGGTTTCTTGAGTTGCGTGCTTCTTTTCTTTATTACTTATTTATTTTCCTTTGTTGTTTTACTCATTTTGTCCCTATTTATTCTGCTTATTCCAAAATTGTCCTAGCGCTATTTTTGAACCTGCCAATGATCATTTACCCCTTAATAATTTTACCCTATTCCCTATAATTTCAATAATTCCATTTCAACTTGCACACCAAAATTAGAATAGATAACATCTATGATGTTACTTTGCCTTAACTCGTAAGTTATTCTCTGACTCGGGGTATTACATTTCTTGTTTTTGCTTTCTTTGTCATAGCTTGTGTTGTATCATTTTCGTGCTTATTAGAGCAATCACAATGGTGGTATTTTGTTTGGCTAAAAGATTGTGTGGGAATATGTGTTTTTGTTGATGTGATTCAATTGAGATATATGTTTTGCTGATGTGACTGTATTAGAAGATGTGTTTTGATTATGTGGCTTAACTTTTTATAAAAGATGTGAGACTCAGTATTGATTTTGGTGTAGTTTTGTTAAATGAGATGGATGAATAAAACAATAGATGCTTGGATAATGATTTTATATTGAAATATGTGTTTTGTTGATTTGATTATATTCAAATATGTGTTTTTATGTAATAAAGATGGGACCCAAAAGTATATTTTTGTTGGGGCAACAAACATGCACTTGTGGGTACTCTTTTTAATATGTGTTTATATTGAAATATGTATTTTGTTGATTTGATTATATTCAAATATGTGTTTTTATGTAATAAAGATGGGACCCAAAAGTATATTTTTGTTGGGGCAACAAACATGCACTTGTGGGTACTCTTTTTAAACCACAATAGTCATCTACTAATGACCCATCAAATTTTAAAAATGAATCTCACATCTATCTCGTAAAAATATAACTTTCAATATAATCAAATCAGCATAACACATATTTCAATATTGCAACATCAGCAAAACACATCTCCTAATATAAAATCATTATTCGACCCAACTACTTTCCTATCCTTCATATTAGCTCCATCAAATTTACATCAAAATTAAGAGTGAATCCCACATTTATTATAAAAAGTCAAGTCACATCATCAAAATATATATCTCAATATAACTATATCAACAAAATACATTTTTCAATACAGTCACATCAATAACTAATTATATATTATCTTTGACACCATTGTGATTACCAGCCTTTGACCATTTTATATAAAAAAACTTCTTACTTTCGTATTTATTCTATGACATTAATTAAAGCTAATAGACTTTATTGTTAATTTCTCCAATTGTCATTCAATTGGTTCTTAATAAGAACAATCTTAGAGTCAAATTTGGACAGCAGTCAAACCTTTCGAACTTCAAAGACCCATTAGTTTAACAACTGGCCAATGAGGCACTCTTGTCCTTTGATTGTCTTAAAGCAACTTATTATAGATTTTTTTTGGCTGTACGTTGAAGTTTGAACTCAGACGAAATCAAACTCATAATAAAAAATATATTAACAACTTATAAAAGATATAAATTCAAATGATATATATATATATATATATATTTCATCTTCTTTATTTCAAAAAAAATACAATTGATTCTTCACATTAAATGTTATATATATATAATCAGTGGCGTACGTGTGAGTGTTGAGAATTTTGAAAAACTCTAAAAATGGAACCCTCATTAAAAAAAGATTTAAATGAGTTAATTTTTAATTTTTATTTTTAAGTTATATAGAGTGAATATTATTGGACTAATTTTTTTTTAAATATGACTTAAATGTGTTTAAAAAAATATGAAGTCATGAGGATTTGAAGGCTCTAGGCAGCCGGCCATCTGCCACACTTCATCCTAGAGGCGCTCATCAAATTGAAGCTTATGTTATGCACAATGGTTGGTCCAACTTTTTAATTTTTAGTTTGAATTTAATATTAAGTTTAATAATGAATATTTTTAATAATGTAAATTAAAGTTACGAAACATTTTAAATTGCAATTTAACTTTATATAACGTCAGAAGATTTTAATATTTATATAAATATAATATATTAATGATTTTAATTTTATTTATATAAAATATATCTTTGTGAGTTATATTTATATTTAATTTAATAATAATTTATACTTATAGTTATATTAAATTATTTTTTATCAATATTAAAAAAATTAAAAATTACATATAAATTAGAGTTTTCACAACTAATAAATTAGCTTATTTTTCGTAACTTATAAATTAGCGTTCAAATTATAAAAACAAACTCCACCAAACGGGGGTTTTCAGGATTCGTCGGAGATCTTGTTGGACTCAAACAGTAAAATTTCTATACAAAAATAAATCACTTTTACAACACTCAAGATTAAAATTTAAAAAAAATTCACTTTTCTTTCTCTCTCTATCCCTTTCTCTTCCTCTCCACACACACTCAAGATCCAACCCTCTCATTCCCACGAGATCTTCTTCTTCCTCTTGATTCATATTTCGGGCATGGTTCTTGGTGGTAGAGGATGAACAGAGACTAACATGCCAAAGTCTAGATACAAGAAAATTGACTAAAACAAGAAGCCCCAACAAAATCAGTAAATGGACAAAGCCATGAAAATCGTCAAAGGAATAAAATTGATCCCAGATAGAGGTTGAGCAGGGTCCAAACTAATGAACCAGAAACCAATCCAGCAAATAGCAACTCCACCAAACATCCAAGAAAATTGAGGAAAGCTGAGGATTAAGACTCATCCTCCACGAGAAGCCAACACCAAAAAGCAACTCCCGAAAATCTAGCCCAAAAGCCAACTGCTCGACCAAAATCAAAGAGAAGAAATTAAATCTGAGCAAAAAGTGACTTGGACGTTTTGGTGCTAGATTTTCAGATTTTGTTGCCCTAGCAAATAAAAAAAGAAATATTTATCTAACCTTCAGATAAATCTAACGGCTAAATAAGATCTTTGATTGAATATATGTTTGGTACAGAGTTTATGTTCTGTCAGACATACTCTTAAACATTCTCAGCTTTTACATTTTACGATAACTTATACTCTATCATATATACTCTCCACCAAATATATTCGAGTTTAATATTTTTTAACATTGGACCTCTCCAGAGTTCTAATTTTCATTATTTTTTGAAAAAATTGAACCTAACTGGGATCCTGGATTGGTTGCCATGGGTACTTGTTTTCTCCTAATTGGAGAACATCAACATTCAGATTAAGATTAGTAGGTACCTTTTTACATCATTTTAACCTTATTTTGTGCTACATTTGACTCTTTATCCCTGGATGGTCTCCTACGCAACAGTAAACAATAAATATTCCTCTAGAGATTTAAATGACATCACAAGACTTGACATGTATGCTTGTTGTGGGGCACACATGATGACGTGTGACTTTGACCAATTCACTCACAGTCAACAACCAACCAAACCCAATAGCTGTGCCTGTGGGTGCCCGTCTTCCTCTGCAAGTTGGAACATTTCGCTCAAATTACTACAAAGTCTACAATAATGATGAATAATAATCTCGCAGTTTCTGTTTAGGGTTTAATGATCTGGTCCACGTAGAAATTCTTCTTCTTTCATGCTACTTCAAGTAAGTCTCTCTTCAACAATCTCTACTAAATTAAACAATTGGGTATGCTGTTGCAATTTCTCTTGCACTTCCCTTCCCTTTCTATTTTTGTCCCTTTCCTTGTTTGAATCTTTGTTAAGCCCCATAAGTTGGGCTTTTACTTGGTCGTGATTTCGTGTTTGATTTTTCTTCTTGATTCTAAATTAAGAGTTCTAGAGGGAGAGTGGGTCAAGGGTTTTAGGTGAAGAAAAAGTGCAGGCTTAAGATATTGACTGAGAATTCAAAATCAGCTATTTATTGTCAAAGATTCCTATTTGGCCCTTTCAATGGCCTTTCCAGGAACAATCCTCAAATGGGTATGGGCAATTTATTTTGTAGAATTTCGTTAGGTTTCTTTCTGGGATGTTAGGCCAGGAAGACAAAGACCGGCTTGCCGGTGGTGCTGCTCGGAGGACTTATGTACGGTCAGTTTCATGGAGTGATCGATCACCAAACAAACCTAACCTTAACATTCCCAAACCCCAAACCAACAGTAAGGCTAGAGCTTGTTTGCCACCTCTGCAGCCTCTTTCCATAGCACGCCGCCCCGTTGAGGAGTGGCCAAAAGCTGGCTCTGATGACCTTGGTGTGTGGCCAAATCCTCAAACCCCAAGAGAGTCTATTAAGGCCCTTGGTAAGTCTAATCTAGGACAACCAACAGTGAGAGAATTCGAGTTTAAGAAGGATAAGCTTGCCTTTTTCGATAAAGAATGCTCAAGGATTGCTGATCACATTTATTTAGGTAGTGATGCTGTTGCAAAGGATCGCCAGATTTTGCGTCAGAATGGGATTACGCATGTTCTGAATTGTGTTGGTTTTATTTGTCATGAGTATTTTAAGAGCGATCTTGTATACAAGACACTTTGGTTGCAAGATAGTCCTTCAGAGGATATTACTAGCATTCTCTATGATGTGTTTGATTATTTTGAGGATGTCAGAGAGCAAGGTGGGCGAGTTTTTGTGCATTGTTGCCAGGGAGTATCACGGTCAACATCGTTGGTCATTGCATACCTCATGTGGAGGGAGGGGCAAAGCTTTGAAGATGCCTTTCAATATGTAAAAGCAGCAAGAGGGGTCACTAATCCAAATATGGGTTTTGCTTGCCAGCTTCTGCAGTGCCAGAAGCGGGTGCATGCGACACCTGCCAGCCCAAATTCTGTGCTTAGGATGTATCGGATGGCCCCGCACTCATCATATGATCCTCTTCATTTGGTACCAAAAACGTTAAGCCACCCAGGTGTAAAAGGGCTTGATTCACGTGGGGCATTCATAGTGCACGTTCCTTCTGCTATATATGTTTGGATGGGAAAGAGTTGCAGCTTTGCAATGTCAAATCAAGCTGCGGTGGCTGCCAATCAAGTCATACGGTATGAAAGGGCTCAAGGTCCGACTTTGAGCATTAAAGAGGGGGAGGAGCCTCAAGAATTTTGGGAAGCTCTTGCTTGTGGACAATTCCTGGCAGATGATGGCAACAAGGTGGAGATAGACAAGGAGAAAGCCATGTCTTGCAGGAGAAATAATATGAATGCAGCTGTTCATACTCGGGTTGGTGAAAGGAAGGTTGATGAATATGATTTGGACTTTGAACTCTTCAACAAGGCCCTTGCCGGTGGAGTTGTTCCACCCTTTTCAGTATCAAACACTGGTTCAGAAACTTGCTTGCCTGCCAGAGAAAATGGATGGAGCAGACTAAGACAAAAGTTTGCCCAAGGTGTGATGAAAGAGTTTGTCATGGCAGCTAAAGTGAATTGTAAGACACTTCCATTCAGTGATGGATCCCAAATGGACATAGATACTTCGAAAGAAGTGGAATACCCTGTTTCCTTGATTGAGTGTTCATCACCATTGTCACCATCTACATGTCGCTCCCCTGATTCCTTTGATTGTTTTCCTGACAGCAGTCCAAGAAGGATAAGCGATACTTGTAAGGAAGCAAAAGACTCTATTTCTCTTACTGATTCTTCATTGCCACCAAGGTCTCCCTATGGTTCTCCATGTTCTTTTTCTTGCTTACGAGACAGGAGCCCAAAGTTTGGTTCCAAATCCCCTACGCTTTCACCTTCGACATCTGATTACTCCTCCAGCTCATTTACATTTTCACCCTCATCTTCTAATTGGTCAGACTTGTCTCGCCAACCCTCACCTTCTGGCTTGGAGGCCATAGATCCTTTTTCTGTTAAAAATTCTTTATCATATGATAACCACTGTCGACCATATGAGAAATCAGCTCCTCTGCCTGCAGATGCATTTCCAGCTGGTCCAACTTTGAGATCGGCAAATACTGGTTTTCCATGCAAGGGAAACTCTCTCTCTATTGCGGAACGTAGAGGGAGCAATCCTCCTCCCCGTATGTTCTTACAATCAGTAGATGAACCATCTCAAGACTCCAAAAAGCTGATAAGGTCATGGTCTTTTTCTCTGACTGACATTGATGATGACATCATGATGGATGTTCATGTTGACCAAATCGAGAATGAAAGTGAAGAGCTAGTGTTAGGTGCTGTCCTTGCTAATGCTGTCAAAGATTCTAAAGGAGAGACTGAATCGAAAGAAGTGTCTGGCAAGATTGACGGTCCAGCGGTTGATGGGATCATTAGACTTGCAACACCTATTCTCTACCAATGGCCTACCATGAATAAAGTGGACATGAATTTCTTCTGCAAGCTTGATGCTAAGTCAGTTTATATGTTGTTGGCTCCTAATGTTAGCATGGACTCAGATAATCCTTGTACTTTATTTGTGTGGCTCGGGCATGAAGTTTTGTGTGAAGAAGAGCTTAATCAATCTATAAACACTGGTAGAACTTGCGAGAATAGTCATCTACAATGGGAGATGATCGGTCGCAACTTTCTGGATCAAATGAGTTTGCCAGTGAATGTTCCTGTACAGGTAATTACTGCACTTATGCATTACACAGAAATTATTTTTTTTTCTTTTTTCTTTTTTTTGCATCTGTCAGTCTTTTGTTGCCTGGTTGCAGTACTGTTCACATGCTTGAAAATACGATTCTTGTTGCCTTATAATTTGGGGTTGCATGAAATTATTATATGATTAGAATAGGACAGTGCAGTGCTAGTTGGCAAAGAAGATTTTTAGAAGGGGAAGAGTTATGGGCCTTATGGCTGATGCATAAGTAAGTCATTGTATCGTTAAGGAGAAGTTCATTGTAAAAAAGGAAAATCCGGAACCCTTACTTCCAAAATAGAATGAACAGTGTATAGGACATCATTTAATATAGTACGTATTGTATATCCAATTGATCAGCCTGACGGTCCTTTCTCCTTCGTTTCTTTCATTGAAGAAGCAAGATCTATAAGCCTTTCTCTATATGCTTGATTTTTGGACATCGTGGTTTTGAAACTTTAGCATCATTCTAATGATTACCCGGTGAAGTTACCCTAACGATTTGACTTTGGGGTTTTAGAAATTCTTTTTGCTCATCTGCTATCATCAGAGTGAGGAACTGTGACAGAGGGTTGGGGAGTTCCAATTTTTCAGATGATGTAATTGTGAAAGAAGTCAGTCTAATATGTGGGGTAAGACTTGAGACTACTGAAGGAGTATTCCTGATAATGATGTGACACAATTTACCTTGTGTGGTTTTTAAATGCCGTCACAAGCTAATGTCTTATTTTTAAATGGGTAATAAGAAAATCTGTTGACAATCCAACTATGTTAAATAATTTAAGTTTCATGTATCGTGCTTGTATGGCTCCAATTTGACATATTCTTCTTACTCCAGATTCAAGTTACTAAACTTACGTAGGGTCTAGAAGGTAATGTGTTGGTAGCACTGATATCCTCGAAATAGTACATGGCGAATCAAGCTGTTGATATTAGGTACATAACTCGTCATGGCGTCAATGTCACATATTTGTATGACTTTGAGAAAATGAATCTGATTCTGACATAAAAATGTGTCCGGGTGTGTGTGTGTGCCCAAGTTGCCATTGCTCCCGTGGTGTTTAGTCTTGAAAAGACATTGCTATAATAGGAGTTATTACAGTCTAGTTTAAAAAGGAAGAAGAAAAAAAACCTTGATTATGGTATGTTGGTGTTTGCTGCTCTCTTTCTCGCCTTGCCTTCTGCTGTTTGATAACTTTGTAGAACCATATGTATTACCAATATTCGCTGATATGGTTTGGTTCTTAAATTTTATCTGGAATTATTGATCTTATATGCAGATTGTCATAGAGGGCTTGGAGCCAGAGGAGTTTCTTAGCCATCTCAACTGTTTCTCGTTTCAAAAGTTGGAACAGAGCAGCCACCGTTGAGAGGGATCGGGAGAGAATACGCTGTGGCATCCATTAATTCAGTCAATGATATTTCTTTGTGAACGTCGTAGTAAACTGTTGGTATGTTACAGTTGGTAAAGGTGATTGTTACATCCCAGGCAGTAGACACAATTTATCTGCTTGTGTGATGTGAGAGAGAAATCAAGGTATTACTACATAAACCATGTACAGAAAACAATTGCACTAACCTGCAGTGATTGGAAAAAAGCAAATCAAAATTGGAATAAGCAATGTGAGTGCTGTTATCTCCTTTTCTTTTCTTCTGTTTATAATTTGCTAATCCGGCACCGAAGGGTGTTGCTGTTTCAGATGAGATGGGAATTCAAATACTGTAATAATTTCAAAAGTATAGAATTTTCGTTTTCTTTAGTCATGTGTGTCGAGGAATTCCATGTAACTATTTTCTATATTTCTTAGGAATTAATCCACAAAAAGCTAATAGTTATCTGCAAGAGTCTTACTTTTCACACCCAGATACAACTACTCTGGTATCATCATGTCCACATGAGAGAAGCAAGGTAACATGCAGCCTGCGACAGAAGGTTTTTACTCTCGATTTGTTAAGCTTACAACACTACTCATTTCATGATTTGAGTTGGCATGCTTGACAATACTTGTGTTCACAAGCGAGAAAAAAAGGAATCAATCTACAGAGATGGGATACAATAAAGTATAAGTTTCATTACCTTCGTGCCCGACCAAAAATATGTTACTCTAGGTCATTACTCTGTTCTAAGATAGAATGTGATGAAGATTCATTGGTCAATCATAGTTATGAAAAGTAAAAGCGCATTGAAGCGCAAAAGTCTTGGATCGCTTCAAAGTGTTAAAATAAATGAAGCTAAAAGTAAACAATATCCGTGCACGAGATTCTGACAATGAAAAGATCAGATATAAATAAAATGTAAGTGGATCTCATCCCGCATATACATAATATGTGGAGATGTTTCTAAAAATTAAACTTGTGACATTTAAGTTGCACACCTACAACTCTACTACTGAATCAAATGGTGTAGAATATCAAAAATGCAAAATTTTATTAAATAGCAATCTTTAAAATTAAAAAATGCAAGTATGAGATGCATGCACTAATGCACATATACTAAAATAAAAGGATAAATGACCAATTTGACTCATTTCCTTAACAAAATGGATCGATCAAGCTCTTGTACTTCAAGATGGGTTATTGTAGCCTTTCTTCTTTCCAATTTGGTATGAATCAACCCTTCTGTTTGCCAGATGTTAAAAACTCGTTGACCTGTCTGTTAGTTTGCTTACATGTCATTTTCTCGAGAATATTTATATCTAGTGTGACATAAAAAATAATTTACCAAACAAATAATCACACGTGAAACAAAAATTTCCAATTTTTTGGATTTTTTTATTCATTTAGTCTATCATATAAATGAGTATTTTGGGTTCAAGCATACCCTTATTTTTAAATTAATGGGTCATTTAATCCTCTCATATTTGTAATTGTGGGACAATCAGGCCCTCATAAAAAAATACACCATATCTGTCCCAAACACATGCATTCAGCAAGTCCCAAACAAACAGCTCGAATACCAAAGATCATAACCAACATTCAAAGTACATAAAACAAGTCCTTAAATACATATGTAATGCATCAAATAAGTCTCAAGCAAACAGAAATTAAACAACGGTCAAGAGGCATGTTGTCCAAGTACAACATCCTCAAGTTTGTCCACCATGTCCCTCACCAACAGATGTGTTCTTTGGCTTCGAACAATGACTTCCACGATCAATGACACGAGACATGGAAGTTCCGAACTACAAAGAAAGTCATTCAAATTCATATCATATAAGGACGAAATGTGATAATTACAAGATGGATGGAAAAATACTTACATTAAGAATTGATCGTCCCTTCTGTGCCTAATTCCGCCGCTGCCACAACAGGACTATTGGAGGCAGAAGCTTGGGATGACTGTGTGCTTTGCCAAGTCACTCTATGTGTGTTGGTTGCAGTGACGCCACTAGTCTGGCTGCTTGAACCAGTTCTCCTAGGGCATTCTTTATTTCTGGCATCATGACCCTTACTTCCACAAACATGGCAACTCATGGATCTCCCTCCCCTTGTCATTTCTTGAAATACCTTTAGTCTCTGTTTCTTTGGTCTCACAGGCATTTTTCTTAGTTTGGGAGGAAGCATTTGGTCTTGCTCACTCTTAGGCCACATATTTTCTCCTCTAATAGGCTCAATTGGCCATTGGTAGGCTCTCAAATAGGTAGGTGTCTTGTACCACAAACAGAGATACTCTTCAGCTTTCTCCCCATTGTCATGTATAACACAGATAGCATATTAGCATGGGGGCATGGAATCCCTAAAAGTTCCCATGCCCCACATGAACACACCTCATCTCGCAATTTCACCACAAACTGACTTCTCCCGCACTTAACTTCATAAATCCCTCCTCCATTGCCATTCTGAGACCGAAGTATGACTCTCCTTCGCATTGGATTGCAGCCTTGTATTTATCAGTGGACCATAATCATGTCTCCATTTAGCCACACCAACCCTCATCTCTAATTCTCCTCATCACAGCTCTTCTCATGTCTTCCAGCATAGAAATTATTGATTTCGTCCGTGCTTCCAATATGGTGCCATTAAATGCCTCACATAAGTTATTGTCACATGAATCGCATTTCAAATGAGGACTGAAGAATGCTTTGCACCAGTACTTTGGATCAACCAGCAACAAATCCTTAGCAACCACTGGATGCACTTTCTCAATTTCTTTGTAGTTCTTCTCAAAGTCATACTTGTTGGTTGATTTGGCCAATGTCCAGAACAATGACTTCAAATGTCTGCCAGTGTAGGTTTTTCACCAGTTCGCATACAAGTGTCTGCAACAAAATCTATGCTCTGCCTTAGACCAAATATTAGCAACAGTAGTCACCAATCCCTTCAAACAGCCATAGAAAAATACAATCTCAATGAGCAAATAAATATGAAATGTTAAGGTAGCACAGAAAAATGGAAATCATCACATACTTTTTGTCGATCACTAATCAAAGTCCATCCATCACCTTTAGTAGTCCCCAAATCATGGTTTAAAAGGTTCAAAAACCAAGTCCAGGATTCAATGTTTTCCACCAGAACAACTGCCCATTGATCTATCCATTTTGTACTCATTTTAGTGCTTTAATTTCCATATGTTATTGTCTATAAATGGATGGAATGAGTACATTTTCTATGAGAATCTTTGATGTTTTGAATTTCAGGAGATATGTCTCAAAGTGTTGCAAAATCAGTAAAACTGGGATTCTGACGCAGAAGAAGCGCTCAAGCGCTGGAGCACGCTCTAGCGTGCTGAAAATGTGAAGAAAGACCAGAAAGTTTTACACTGTTGGCGTGCTGAAAATGTGAAGAAGCGCTCGAGCGCTGGAGTACGCTCTAGCGGGCTAAAACTGCCTTTACAAACCAGTGACTTTTCTACTGATGACACGCTCGAGCACCTGAGACCGCTCGAGCATTACTGGGCGAAAATGACAAATATCTGCAAACTTTAAATATCTGCAACTTACTAAAAATAGTAAGTTACAGATATTTATGAAAAGTTATGGTTAGATATTGTTTTTATATGGTGTGGCCACCATTCCAAGAAACACACCAACACCACAAGGGAGAGAAAGCTTGGACGCAAGAGAGAAGAAAGGAGCAGCTTTTGGGTTATTCTTCTTCTTCTTCTTCAAGATCTTCCAAGAAAGCTTCAAGAGATCTTTCCATCCATTGAAGGGGGTTTTCTTCTTCTACTCTAGTTCATTATTTTCCTTCTTTCTTGAACATGGTTTGTAACTAAAGCTTTTCTATTGGGATTGTGATGTAACCCATATTGAGGATTATGAGTTAATAGTTATTGTTATACAAATTCAGTTTATAGTTCTTGTCTTTAATCTCTATGCTTATGAGTTTGTAGTGTATTTAGATGTTTGATCACCATTTGAGTATGCTGATAAACTAACCTAGCTAAGACTAAGGAACGATCCAAATTCACATGTCTTAGTGGAATTGAGGTTGAGGAAATTAATTGTCGAATCTGAGATCACGGATTAGATAATTAATTGGTTGTTATAGTTCTTTAGAACTTAATGGGTCATTAGTCTTGTGTTAACAACTGCGATCGAACATGATTAACATTTGTTAGTGATACGTGTTGGCACCGCGATCGAACGAACCAACATATTTAAGAAAAGAATCAACCTTTGAACTGGAATTGAATATGTATATTTGATAATAGTTACTCATAGTCCGAGTGTGTGGTGAAATCATTATCCCAATATTTCCGCTCAATTACTTAAAAACCAAGATTGTTAAGTTTTATTTTAATTGTCAACTTAAGTAATCCTAGTGAATTATTATTTGTCCTCGTGGGATTCGACCTCGTACTTGCATTCGTTATACTACTATATTCGATTCGTGCACTTGCGAGATTTAACACATCACCCATGCAATTGGGAACATCTGATTGTTCCCATTGTGATCAATGACAGTGAGCACCTCTCCCTTTACCAAACCCTTCAAAAAGCATCCATCAATCCCTAGAACAGACCTACACCCACTCAAAAGCCCCTCCTCGCAAGCTTTAAAACAACAGTAGAATGCCTTGAAAGTTGGAGGATCATTCTCATCTTGTCTATTAGTGACCAAATCCTGAGTTTTAACTCACTTTCTATCCGACCCGCTCAGTTTACATTTTTGATAGTTAACCCCCCTCAACCTATCAGTCAACAAATGGCAAGGGGGCAGAGAAGACATGTAGGGCATTTAGATTTGTTGAGGGGGCTTGACTGTCCAAAATGAAAAGTATAGGGGGTCAGTTAGCAAACACGTTAAAACTCTGGGGTGCGTCTCTTTGCATTTTACTCTACAATAAATTGTATAACAAAACGGATTATAAAAAATTCCCAACCAAGTTTTCAAAAATCAAAACCATCCAGGTGAGCTATGATTTCTTTAGATTCCAATCCAAAATATACTCGGCCTCCTAAGGATCCCCAAATATAGAAATTCTACAATCCATTGGGTAAAGTGAGGCTAAAGAAATACAGTTTCCAACTTAAACCGACCTCATTGTGTTTGTTCTTCTAGTTAAGGAATTAGTATAAGCTGTGAGCAAGCCTACCCCGTCGTACCAGTGTTCACATTACGTGGAGTACCACAACCCCTTTTTTTTGCTTCCCTTTCAAGTGCCGTCGCAATCCAGATTCAAGGTGACTTTAGATACAGAAGAACAATTAGCATAATTTTCAAGGCCAAAATATAAAGATTGCATGTTTTGCATTTAGCTAACCTTTGGAACAATCAACAATAGTATCACTGTCACATAATATAATGGAAATAATCAAAAGGATAAAATTTAACATCATTTTGATTCAAAAGAAGATGATTTAGTATTTAACATCAGGCAATCAACAGAACTTACATTTCCAGAGTCGGTTTAGCTTTTCCAATGTTGTTGTTACTTCTTAAATCAACTCCAGGGGTACTTGCCTTTCTGGTTCACAATGTAGCGCAGATATCTGGTCTTTCTTCACGACACTTTTTTGGGAGGACACTGAGCCGACGCAGATTCTGCTCTGCAACGACATGATTGTCAGTGTTTTCAGGACCAAGTTTGCATTTTCCACCAGCAACAGATTTATTTTTCTTCCTCCTGTACCACATGAGTAGTACTGATGACATATATGTAATACAATGCAACTCCCCAAACTGATCTGAATGACAATAAAGCCAAGAATAAGCTAATCATAGAAATTCATAGTCTCTTGTAAATCACAAAACTTATAGCAGATGTGAAAATTTCAGTACTTTAATTATAATTTCAATATTAATTATTTTTAAAGAATTTCACCAAAAACATTGGAACATTCTAATATAGACTAATACCTAGTCACCTCCATAATTACTAGATGTGTCAAACACAATACATCAAAAATAAAAATTAAATTCTAAATATCAACCTTTCCGGTGAAACTTTAGAGAATCAAAAAAAAAAAAGTTTTAAATCATCATCAGGGAGCCAAGAAAGCATCTCAAGGTACTTCTAGCATATATTCAGTAACAATAGAGATGCAGGAGTAAGAAGAATTGAGAGAACTCAAGTAGGAAAGAGACCAAAAAAGACATGGATGAAAGTGGCAAGAAAGGATACGGGCTTTAAGGATTAGTGAAGGTCTATCTAGAGCAGAATAAATACAGATCATCCTACCCGATGGCGAATCTAGAAAATGGATTGAGAGGCGCTTGATTAGTTCAGTTGGCAAAGGCTAGCAATTTATAGAAGGTGGCCAAATAACCCTTGAAATTATTTTAAAGCTATTTACTGAAAAGTGACCTGAAATAAGAATTAAGAAATATCAATATAAGCAATAGATTAAGTAAATATTTATATAGTCACTAAATTAAGTAAATATCTAAAATTTAAGCATAAAATGTTCAAGATAACAAAAAAAAATCATTTAAATGATGTTACACGATTTTTCATTGAGTATAATCTATCATCATATATGAGTGTGTATCAATCAATAATTATAAATTCCATATTAACCATACATATTATATAGTTACCAAAAAATATAAGTGTTTTTTGGTAAAATATACACTATATATAAAATGCATAAAGAAAAATTTTACAAAAATTAAGGGACTACGTAGGAAAAATACATGTATAATACACACACACACACACACACATATATAATTATATACCCACAAAAAATCTTTATGGAATGAACTTAGGAATTAGGATTTTAACACTAAATTTATATGAAATGAGTTTACTTTTAACAATTGAGGGGGCTTCCATTTGAGTGCTCAAAGTATGTTTGAGCTCAAATTATAGCAGGCAATGCATATATAAATTACACACAAGAAATCATTAGATCGTGCATCAAACATACTTTGAGCTCTGAAGTTTCCTTACTTTCTCTTCTTTGAAACTTTGTTTTGATCAGGATTGCTTTTCACGGCAAGAACATTCACAGACTCCTCTGATTCACTTTCATAGCCTCCTGTTTGCTTTCTCAAATCTCCTACCATGACTATCTCCGACAATGTACCCTCTTTCTTTGTCACACTGTTGCAAAAAAAAAACGATAACTCCATGTATAAGTATATGGAAGTTTGCATGTCTTTAATTAGTGAAAAGGTTGTTCGATAAACTGACCAAACAATGTCTTTGTCCTTGAAAATAGAAGCCAAATCAAACGGTGGTAACACAAAGTCATCCATCTGCAAGTGAAATTATAATCATCTTAGAGAATGAGATCAAAGCAAAAAGAAAAACCCAAACAGAGCAACAGAATCTCCTCTTAAAAAATTCAAATGCAGAGAGAGACCTACTTGAAACCAATGTGATTTTTTTTCTGATAATTCAATTATCAATAATTAAGAAGACTTCTTCTTTCTTACTATCCATTAAACGCCGAAATTATGAAAATGCATGTGAAGAAGAAAAAAAATCCCCAAATCAACCAAGTTCACCGCAACCTTTCCACCTCGTGGCCACTACTTCTCTAGTTTGCTGGCAAATACGAAGCTTAGCTCAAATTGTAATCTTAAATGGCAAAATAATGCAGAAAGTACGATACATACGGAGAGGATAATCCAAGAGGACAGGCATCGTCAAGGTGGAAAATGTGGAGCAGATAAGAGCCAAAATCGGAGATGGTCGCTTGCTGAGGCTTCAGAAGAATCCAGCTCCGCCTTAGTCCCAACTTTTTCTGTAACTTGGTCAAAATGTTGCGATCCTCGAACAGTATACGAATCCTTACTGTCTCCATGGTGCACAGCGGTGCACCGCCACAGCTAGTGGCAGAAAGGTTTCTTCCGGAGTTGCTGTAAATGCGCACAGCACGACGCCGATTACAGTGGCAAATGGTTAGTGGCAAGTCCGAGTGGATTGGGCCGAAGTCGTTGACAGGATTCAATAATGATTCTATATTTTTACAGTATTGGATTATCACAGTCCCTTCTTTTATCTCTCCATCAGACGACGATGCCAATAAAAAACCTACATGATTAAATCATCATTGTTTCAGTCTCCGATAACACCGTCCCCTTGGCTTCGCTCCCCGACAAGGGTTGCGATCACACTGATGAATTTTTAGATTTGTGATGCATTATATTTATGTGTACTATTTTAATGATTATGTGGAGACAAATATGTAACAGTTATTTAATTCATATGGTCCTGGATTTGTTTTGGACATGTTATCCTTCAATTTATTTGGCAAAGATTTTCCCGAATGTATACATGCTTGACTATACAAACAAGAACAGGTATTAAGGAAAAATCCATCCATGTAATGATTGAATGCCGACAAAATACGAACACCGATATGTTAAGCCTTGAATTACGAGTAACAGCATCAATGTCATGGCCTTGTATTGACAAACACTATAGGGACCTTATAGTATTACACTAATTGTTCGGAAGAAGAAAAAAAAATAAAGTGGCATTATCTACACCCTCATAATTACCTATCTCGCCTAAAAAAACCACTATCTCATGACACCCCATTCCCCTCGTTCGTTCTCTAGAAAGTCAATTACTCTGCATTCTGCAATTGCTTCGAGCTCTAGAGTAGCTATGAATCGTGCAAGGACGATAAAGGGATCTCTTCGGCTTGTCAACTCTCTCCTCTCAACTCGGCAGCTATGGAGGCAGTGCTTTAGGAAAGCCTGAAGCAGCATTAGCGGCCATGAGAGAAAGCTAGAGAGAGAGAGAGGGAGGAGCATATGATGTGCTACACACAAGATTGTATTATACATGATGTGTTGGGCTCATCTCGAATCCCTTGCTTGGTTTGTTGCAGCTCATCTCGAATCCCTTGCTTTACCATTTCTCCAGCTGTTCCTTTCCTTCCTTATTGAGACTCAAATCGACAACTGGGAATCCGCAAGAAGTGAGGAGAAGACTAGGTGGGGTGGCATCTGTTTTTAATTTAAGAAGTTGAAAATGGACTGTCTTTATGCTCCGTTTGTTTGACGGAAAATCAATTTTTGAAAAATATTTTTCTCATTTTATGGTGTTTGGGGATAGAAAATAAAAATAGTAAGTTGAAAATGTTATATAATCAACTCAATTTTAAGACTTTAAAAATGGAAAACAACTTCCCTTCTCAACTTTGGGATGTTGTTTTCCCTAAAACTACGAGTATGGATGTGTGAACATATTGATTCACATTTTTTTAATCCAATGCGCATTTACGACCCATAATACTTTAACCAATTTAATTTAGATTGTGTTTCGCGTACATATAAACATATACGTATGATATATATATATATACATATACATATGTATGTATACACACAATAAAAGACATTTAATAATAAAAAATGATTTGTTCTAAAGAATTTTTGTTGATGTCAATATTATATATATATATATATGAATATGAATTTATGTATATTCACACGAAACATACACACACATTTGTTAGTCAACATAATAAAAAGTGTTGTATTTTAAATTTTTAATTCCAAACAAACAAACAATGGAAAATATTAATAATTTTTTTACCCAAACACTAGAAATTAATTGTTTTTACATCATATGTTTTTCCTTT
The DNA here is from genome assembly GCA_963580455.1 of Euonymus europaeus. Taxonomy (NCBI): domain Eukaryota; kingdom Viridiplantae; phylum Streptophyta; class Magnoliopsida; order Celastrales; family Celastraceae; genus Euonymus; species Euonymus europaeus. The sequence goes on from OY756964.1 coordinate 6,294,458, forward strand.
TCCATGAGATGCTTGTTTTCCATCAAACAAACGGAGCCTTAGTTTTATTTTATTTTCATTAGGGTTTTCATAGTAATGAGATAGGACCAATAATTGTCGGAGTACATATAGCCCTACCCAAAAAAAATCAATGAGCGCTCTGAAATGTTAAAGCTGTTAAGTTGCTTCCCCCCTAATTATCAATTGTTCTCAATCGTCATAGCATCAATGTCAGCACATCTGGAGCATCAAAATTCAATACAAACTGCAATGCCATGGAATCATCATCCCAACTTACATAAATGTAACTTCAGTATATCTTTGGCCGGGTGTTGTAAGGGCCACACCATGCAAATATAAAAAGAATAAACTGCGGCACAACCCCTGAAATACAAAAATGAAAATGAGACCACCTGTGAGGCGACTGCAACTTATAGTCCTTTCTCCACCAACAGAATTTCTCTAAAATTTCATAGACCCCTGTCGAAGGAGAATCACAATACCCGTTAACAAAATAGGCGACAGAGGAGTATATTGAACATGAAACAGTCAAGCTGCATACAAAAAAAAAAAAACAGCCTTGCCAATTTCTTTTGTTCAAATAGCAATACAAACAGCTTCTTGCACTAAACCTATGGCATAAGGAACTACGACCAAAATCACTCTTTTTTTCTTTGACATAATATAACATTTTCTCTTATTTGAGAAATAGTCATACATGTTACTAACAATTTTGGCAAGCATTTTTCCAAAATAAAGAGAATGAAATAACAATAATGCAACATCAACAAAAAAAGTGATACAGAAAGCTAACCTACACGGCTACACTTATACCAACCCAACCTTGAAGCAAATCATCATTATGTAATTTAACTTGAAACCCATAATTTATATAATGCATGTGATTTATTCAGTCTTATATTTAGGAATGCATCTACCTCAATATAACATTTTAATTGATGCATGTGGCACTAATTTAGCAAAAGGAAAAAAGATGAAGTGGCACAAATTTCGTACAAATAATGCATGTGCTTCAGCCTTATATTCAGTTCAAATAATGCATGTGATTTATTCAGTCTTATATTCAGCGAAAGTTGTGTAAAACAAATGGCACAAATTTCTATGTAAGCCAGGTTCAGGGGAGAGAGAGTATGTAAAAATGTATTTGCACCCGCAGTTTTTCAAAATGGGGTGAATCTACTAATTATTGGGGTGCCAATATCCTTTTCCATCATTTATTCCCTACAAAGACTTGTGCGTGATCGACAATTGTAGCAAGCATCTTTTCCAAAACTAGTTCTAACTAATCTGTAAAATTGCTGCAGAAATAATGAGTCAATAATATTCTCCAAAGAAAAATTTTAACGATCTCAATTCAATTCCCAGAAAAAAAGAATGAAATTCAAATATGGTAGTAATTCATTCAAAAAAAAATACATTTGGATTACCTGACTTTCTTAATGAGGATGGACTTGAGCTTGCGACTGAGTTCCTGGGACTGGAGCCTACGCTGAAGATTCTTTTGCGCCAATATACGCTTCTCAGAGTTCTTGACGTGGCGAGTATCCACACGCTTTATCATTCGTTCGATCCCACTCGATTTCATCATGCCCTCCATAAACCTAAGCGCCTGCTCCAGGTTACCGTTTATTACCTTCACCCTTATCCCTCGCCATTGTTGAATCTGGTGACCATCTCGACACAGCAAGTTGAGTGAATTACTGGAGGAGCGGAAGACAGACCCTACTTGCCTTGCTATTGAGTTCATTTCCGGTGCTTTCCGAGGGATGTCTTGGTTTTGCTGTGATTAGCGTTTTTGGTGATGACCAATTCTCTGTTTCTTCTCACAAGAACAAGGCTATAAATCCATAACAGTACAAGTGTGTACTACTCTATTGGGCATAAAAAAAATGAAGGATGTTAAACTGAGATATTTCGGTTTTGTTATTTCAGCCAAAGTAATATTTTTTGTTATATACGAAATTTCATTTTCTTCCTAAAACTATATTTTTTCTCATTTTCATCTCTCAACTATTTGAAAGTATCCCATTCGACATTAAAAAAACTTCCGACAACGAAAATGTCTTACAAGACATCTCACTTGACATCACTCACATCATACTTTTTAAACATTGCACATACAAATAGACAGATTCAGAAAAAATCTCAAAATCCTCATCGTCTTCCTCTCATCTCCTCCTCAACCAAGGCCAAGAGACAAAGAAGTGATCGAAATAGTCAATGAAGTTTCAATCTTGAGTTAAATATCAGCAGTTAAGTTTAATTGCTAGCTTATTGAAAGAGAAGGAAGAAAGGAATTGGGGACTATTGCCACCATCCTCCTCCCACGTCTTGTATCTCACATGATTTCTTATCATTGTCACTGATTATCAGTTAAGCTCATTTTTATAGATGCCAAGAATTCACATAATTAATATGACATATGGTACAAGGTAGCCAACATATTTTTCTATTAAGACTGCAAAAAACAAAAACAATTTATGATACTGGTTTATATTTTATAGTTTATAATATACTGAATTAGTACGATGATAGAAACCATGTTCCAAATTTCTTGAATAAATTTAGCAGAATGAATTGGAGATAATTATTGGGGTTTTATTTGGATCTCTATATACAAGCCCAGAGGGGTTAATCATGTACGTTTTCAGCCTAGCAAATGGGAAAGCTAATCATCCAATGGAGGACAACCATGATGCTAAAAGTTTCTGGGCAAACAAGGACATGAATACAAATGGAACACAGAACCAATGTGAGCTACAGATATTTTACAACCAAAATATGATGTTCAGCAAAACTCAAGCACAAAGGACACCCAACAGAATTCCAAAGCAGCTGTGTTTGTCAACACAGAACCAATGCGGGAAAGGGAATTCTCGGGGAACAAACAGAAAGGGAACAAACAAAAAAGGAACAAGAGGGTTCCATTGAATCTGACGTGTCTGTCTACAATCTAACCTTAGAACAGATCAACACAAATGTAACCCTAGATCATCAAGAGAGACGAAGAACACCTTAGATCAGCAAGAGAGACGATGGAACGACATACCTTGTGAGAGACGATGAAGAGAACAGCAAACTTCGATCGCGGCTTAGTGGTGCTTCGAATCAGCAAGAGAGACGAACAAAGGGACGGTACCGCTTAGGTTGTGGGGTGGAATGAGAACAATGGTTCGCAGGAGGGATAAAGGGCAGAGGTGGAAATCAGTAAAAATGGTTTTAAAACATAAAACCATTTTTTGCTGATTTAGGTGAGTCTAAAAATCATCCAAGCAAGAGTTGTTATAATTGGTCCTTTTAAAAAACTCTCATTTTCAATCAAAACCGGCCTCTCAAGCAGAGCCTAAACCTATAACTTTCAAATAGTTGAGAGATGAAAATGAGAAAAAATATAGTTTTAGGAAGAAAATGAAACTTAGGCTCTGTTTGGGAAAATAGACGGTAGCGGAAATGAGGTGTTTTTGAAGTGAGCCCAAACCTATAACATTTGATTGCCACCCAACTCCCCAAGTTCATATGTCATCAATCTATTTTATGTAAAAACCCACAAGAATCAATGCTCTTCACACACAGGCAAACAACTTAACTAGTATATGCAAAATACTTCCAGCTATAACTCACAAGAAGCACGCTCAATGAGTATATCCAGTACTCACATTTACTAGACCAAAGAGTTTCCTGCTAGATGGGTAGTACCTCAGGATTATCAAATGAAAAATGATACTATAAACCTAGCAAAAGTATCATAGATTTATTTGAAATGCAAAACAAACTTATCAGAGCATGAGATATAACACATTGACAACTTGACAAATCCAGTCACTTAATGAAACGAGAATACCTGCAACTTGGTAAGCACATTACAACATGTGACTTCATCATACAATAAAATCACTCAAAAATTATCAAGAGTAAAATATAAAATTATTCGGCATATCCTGCACCAGTTAAATAAACCCCAGTAATTATTGCCCTTCTATATAGCGGCTACTATTAGCTAATTTAGTTTAGACAATAAATCAGGTAATCATGTATCTTTGCCTATAATCGTTCCAGAGACTAAAAAACCATGACCCAAAACCTTAGCAGAATATGCCAGAACTGTCAACAGCAAAACCCCAGAAAAATAAGCAGAAGTAGTGGCCAGTGAAAATGCAAACGCAATCAAGAAATAGAACATACACTCATAAAGCAAACAAACCCATACCTTGAAATCGATTTTGAAACAAGTCGCACGAAATCAAACTCTGGGAAGAAAAGAGAAGAAATCAGCCGGAGAAGAAGAGAAAAAACGAGTAGGACGAAGCAAGAAGCAGAGAAGCACTCACCGAGATAGCTAAAACAGCTGGAGAGGAGGAGAAGCAGAGCCGCGGCGTACGCGAGACTGTGCGAGGGAGATGTGAGAGAAGTAGATTAGGTCAGGGCAATCAAGCCATGAAAATTGAAAACCAGTGAGGGGTGTTTTCTAAACAGGTCTAAATTTTATTGGATTGGTTTTGGAGGGTTTTATCAGTGACGGGTCTTTTCTAAATATCTCAAAATTATGGCTGAATTATAAGAGTCTAATCAAATAACTATATAAAAATTGTCAATTATTTTATCATTAGATCAAATAAAATAATCTTTATCATTGAAAAAAATAATATTTAAAATAAAATAAAATTACAATATGCATGTCATTGCACACTAAATATCCAGCTTACCCCTAATTAATATTTTCAACACAACCATCTCATATCTAATATTAGATTAAATATTTTAATCTCCACCATTAATTTTTTTCATAAATGTCTATCTTGTCCCAACTAATAATTTGACGACGTTAATCTCACTACAAGAATTTCATGAATTATAGACATAATTTTTTTTGTTGGTAATCCTAAAAATCTATTGATAATATTGATTATTGATCGAAAATTTTCATCGTTAAAATCCTCATAGGTAATCTAAACACCGATGGAAAAAATTTGTTGGTAATTACCGATAGATTTTTTCGTCGATAATCCGTCGGCCAAAAATTAAAAAAAAATCGTATTCGTCGACAAAAAAATAAAAATAAATTCCGCCTGTAATCTGTCGGTAAAAAAATAAAAATAAAATTCATCGGTAATCCGTTAGCAAAATAAAAATTTTGTAATCCATCGACAAAAGAATGGAAAAAAATATATTAAAAAATTCATCTCAAGTTTTTCATTAGTAATAAGTTAAAATTTCATACCCATTTTTGTCATATCCTTCTCATAATTAAATTTTGAAAAAAAAATTAAAAATTATTTATATATGTTGACTTGGTCAACATTCACGTGTCGTCCAGTGGAATGGACTGTACGGCGTCCAGTCTTCTAGCTAGACTAGACGCTAGTAAAACCCTCAAAATTACATTGGATTGATTTTGGGGGTTTTAAAAATCCTCAAAATCAATAAGTCTAAAAATCATTCAAGCAAGGGTTGTTATAATCGCTCCTTTTAAAAAACTCTCAATTTCAGTCAAAATCGGCCTCCCAAGCAGAGCCTTACACATAGAAGCATATTAGAGCAAATGCAACAATATAAGCATTCATTCTCTCAATTGGATTTCATTTCTATTATACAAAGAAAAATTATATGGAGCCCAAAAAAATGGGTTTTACTTGGACTGAACGTCGTACATTCCATTTCAATGAACGACATGTGAACGTTGACTTGGTCAATATTCATTAATGATTTTTTCAATTTTTCAATTTTTTCAAAATTTTATTATGAAAAAAATATGACAAAAATGGGTATGAGAATTTAGTTTATTATTAATGAAAAACTTAAGAGTGATGATAATAATTTGTTTATTTTTTTCATTATTTTATTGACGGATTACTGAAGATTTTTTTTTGCCGACGAATTATAGATGATTTTTTTTTTCCGATGGATTACAGGTGGAATTTATTTTTAAAATTTTTTGTCGATAAATTACTGATAAAAAAATCCATCGATAATTATCAATGAATTTTTTCTCATCGGTGCTTAGATTACCTAACGATAGAGATTACCGACAAAAAATTATGTAGATAATTTGCAAATTTAGATAAACAATGTCAAATTATTAATTGGCGCAAAATAGACGTTTATGCAATTTTTTTAATGATGGACATTATAACATTTAATCTAATGATAGAGAGGTAGACTATTTTTGTACTATTATATGGGTAGGCTGTTTTGTAGTTTCGACCAAAAAATAACTAAAATTAGCTCAAATCCATTTGTGTGCCATGTTAGTGGGCCAAGTTAGACATTTTAGTAAATATTTTTAATAATGTTAATTTATTCATTTACTTTTACTGTATATTTTTTAAAAATAAATTTCAAAACATTTTATTTCTCAAAATACATGTTAGATTTCTAAAAAAATTATATATTCAAACTCAGTGCGTAAAATTCTTTCTAACAATAACCATTGTCGATAGTTGAATTCATATATATGATATGTACATTGTATATTCGAGTTGAATTTTTATCACACCATGATAGTTGTTTTCAGCATTTTTATTGAAATTATGTTAGGGTACTCAAGCTAGTTAGGGTTTAGTATTTATTTGGTTTTATAGTTTTATTTTAATTAATTATTAGTCCGTTAGGGTTTAGCGAATCATTTCGCTTAGGATTTAACACTTATTGTTTAGGTTACAACATGAAAATCTGATACACGAGCCTGTTAGGGTTTAACAAATTCGTTCCCCTTATAGTTTAACACTTATTATTTCGATATATGAGCCTGTTATAATTTAGCGAATCCGTTCCCCTTAGGATTTATCATTTATTGTTTAGATATGAACTCTTAAAATATAAGCTATTTATCACTACCTATTAGTATATCACTAAAAAAATAATTTAATTAAGAATGACTGAATAAAACCTATTGATGATGGATCTTGTTGGAAATATCTTTACTTCTTGAATTTGGATACGTATTTTTTTAAAAAAAATCTAATATGTGTTTTGAGATTTCTACTTGGCATTGCCATGTAGATTTGAGATATTTTGGGTTATTATTTGTTAGGCCACTTAGCATCACTCTTACACAAAAACACATCTCTTGATACAGTCAAATCAGCATAACACATATTCCAATACAGACACATCAGCAAAACTATCTTCTACTACAAAACCATTATCCAAACACAACTATTTCATTTCCTCATCAATTCTCTAACAAAATTACATTAAAATCAATATTGAGTCCCACATCTTTTACAAAAAGTCAAGTCACATACTCATCCAAATCTCCAAAAAATATCTTCCAATATATCTACATCAGCAAAGCACATCTCAAAATAGTCACATCAGCAAAAACACAATTCCTCATACATTATAATTGCCCGTTAAAAGTTATCCATTGTGGATGCTCTTAGTATCGTATGATGGCATTTGAGTTCAATTTGGAGTTTTGTGGTTCAATTTGGGAATTCACTTGTAAAATATTTTGAAGTGTCCATCCAATGATATTAACTTTTTATGTAATAGAGATGATATTCGATGTATAATTTTGATGGGACAATAAATTTTCATTCTCTCATGGCCCTCTCATGCAAATCAAACAAGAAATGTTAGAATTAACTTTCACATATAGAAGCCCAATGGATTCAGCAAATACTAGTCCAGCAATCTTGGAATTCGGTAATGGATGGCTGACATTGGATTATCCTCGAAGGCAAGTTGCTCAGCCCTCAATCTTGTTGGGTGTATGTAGAATTGTAATGACACGTCTCAAATTTAGCCCCACCATTTTCTGGTGCGTTTGTTCCATATTTCGCACAGGTTAAAATTGTGGGATTCGCATAAAATATTGTGTCAACTAAACGTCATATTTTGTTGACAGTTTAAAGTTGTGGGTTTCACAGCTTTTTATACAACATTTTTCATAACTTTAAGCACATCATTTTTGACAGCTTAAAGCTATTAAATGCGATTGTGAAACAAACGGACCCTTAATACTCTAGCTAATTATACATATATACATATACTCGGGGGTAAGTACATTTTAGTTACTTAAAGATTTGTCATTTTTCATTTTAATCACTAAATATTTAAACGTTACAGATCAATCACTAAGTTTCAATTTGTTCTAATATGACACCTTTGTTGTTTCAAATTGGTAACCCTGGTGTTCCAATATAGTAACTCAAAGTGACCAGTCTGAAACAAACTAAAATTTTAGATTATTGATCTGTAACGTTTGAACATTAAGTGAGTAAAATGAAAAATATTTTGGTGATTAAAAGTGGACTTAACCCTACATACACTTGTTTAATTGCAAAACAATTGAACGGAGAATCTTTTTAAACACTAATTTATTATTAATTAATATGTATTAGTACTAATTAAAAAATTACACACACGAAAATCAAATTTAGAAAAATACACACTAATAAACATATAAAAGAAAATAAACAATTCAGACAACAATATTACTAAGCATTGATAATGTTCCATAAATGCTCCTCGAGATCAGCTTGGAGTTGAATATCTTTTACTCTGTCTTGGATGCCGGTGGTCGATAAAGTCTCAAAACTCATGAGTTTGTACTAGAGGACCTTCTTCTGCTTGCTCATATATGCCTGTAATGTCAAGCAGATGAATTACAAATGGAAGAACAAAAATAACAATTTCTTGGGATGAACCTTGATAGACTAATCAAAAAATAGAAAATAAAAACACTACACAATCCACAAACGAACCAAACATGAAAAGCTCGATCGATCTCTCCATTTGAACATTCCTCCTAACAGATCTGGTAGAAGATCTGCACAAATCTAGAAGTGATCATACCCCTCTCTTGAAATCAATTCTCTCCCAAACGAAGATATGCTCATATTATTGAAGTGAATTCAAAAAACTCAGACAGAAAAAAACTAACAAAAAAGTAGGGCGACGAAGAGAAGAGGGGAGGGTGAGGAGATGAGAGAAAAGAAGAGAAAATGAGAGGAGAGGCACTCCTCTCCAAACGTTGAAAAAAAAATCGGGAGGTTTTTAGAGAGTTAAACTCACCATACTCGATCTTGTTCGATACAGGTAATTATCCAATTCATTTTAGATTGCCCAACTGACATTCATATTTCGTAACGATCTTCCCAAACATAGCCTTAATTTTAAGTATAACATCTCTATAAGAAATGCCTAATGTGATTGCAATATATCTCATTTTAGTAGGCCTGTCTATATATAAAAAATCATCTCATGCGAACAACTTATTGAATCTCTGTGTTTAAAAGTGAAATAATAAGCGGGGTTCATTGATTTGGGTCCCACTTATTTCCTTCTTAATAGTGTTAGGTATCCCAACTCTAGTATCTCAACTCATCCCAAATCTTATGAAAATATTGACTCAACATGTGACGAGACAAATTTAAAATATAATTGTTTGGGAACAAAAAAAACCCATATTTCTTTAATACTATCAATCAAAGACACCAAAGCCCCATCGCACCGGATCAAAGTCTAATGGAGGAGACACCAAAGGAGAGGATGACGATCAGAGGAGGGAGGAGATGGGCAGAGAGGATAGGGAGAAACACGATGAAAGGAAGAGGTGAAAAGGATAATTTTTAGGGTTTGGAAGAGATGGAAGTGTTTTTTTAGTTAATGTCAAGTACGTGTAGTAATTCACCATATGTACCACATAGACTTGGGATCATGATATTGGGATACCTAGGATTGAGATACATGTCATTTTTCTTCTCACTTTTCCTCAATTAAATTGTTTCGTTATTTGTTTAATTAGGGTGTTGTATTTAAAATGACCAACTATTATTGAGAAACGTTGAATCTTAACCGATAAAATACTTTATTTTTCTTTAACCTTATGATTGTGAGATACTTTGTTTTAAAAATTATTTTGTTATCGAGCAATTGGATTTCAGTGGCTGCTCCGGCCGCCTAGAGCACTTGCCACCACTGAGTGACAATCCATATCAGGATCAAATTCATTGATTCTCATATATGTTGATATCATATTTTAAGATTAATAAATAACAACAAAAGATGTTGAATACTTCATCTGTCTTTGACTGTATATATATATATATATATGCAGTGAGAAAGCTTTCTCTATCATTCACCCCCATATAATCCCTTTGATTTTGGAATGTAGGGTTTATATTAAAAAGCACAATTCTTTTCATGACATAGGAGGCCACAGTGTAAAGCAAATCCAATCCGCCATAAATCACGCGAATCAAACAAGTACATGATAATTTTAGGTGGATAAATCCCCAAATAGCCTCTATACGTAAACAAAAATGGCCAATCAAACCCCTATATTTTGTTTCGGGCTAAACAAAATATTAAGGACATTATTGACCATTTATTAAAAAATACATGACTTGTTTATTCTAATAATGTATTGATTCCTCTAAAGTTGGTTTAGTACAGGCAATATGCTATCTTTTTTTAAGGACAATAAAATATTTTAGAATGTTTTTTTTACTTGTTTTGTCACTAAATTCTTGATGCGGACAAAATTATTTGTTATGCTTTAACGTAATCCATGATGTCGCGTAATTACAAGTTAGTGCGAGGCCCAACACGCAATTTTTAATTCAAACTTTATTGCAAAGAACCTAAGAGCATGTGCAATGGTAACAAATTTTGGAGTGTTGGAAATTCTGGAGTGTATAGAGAGTGTAATTTGAAAAAATTGTATTGAAATATGTGTAGAATGATAAAAAAAGTGAAAAATGGTAGAAAAGTATGAGAGAAATGATGTTGATGCTTGAAATTTGGAATGTTTGTAAATGAAAAGTGAAAAAAAATTGTATTGAAATATATGTTTTGTTGATATGATTGCATTGAAAATCGTGTTTTGCTGTAATAGAAGTGAGACCGCACTGGAAATTTTGGAGTGTTGTAGCATTGGAGATGCTCTAACATGTTTTAATCTAATCTCAGGGGCTAAAATAAATTTTCTAATAGTCAAGTGTCTTTGCCTATAAATATAACTGGAATGAGAATGATATATATCATACAAATTTTTTTTTAAACATTTAAAATGACGTAAATCTGACTTGTCAGATTCGCAAGAGAAGTTTATCATAAAATTTAGAGTGTAATCACAAAGATGTTATTCTAATTAATGGGTTGAATTCAAGATCTTTCAAATCCATATGACTTGAATTCAGTTAAAATCATCATTAGATTATCACCTGATTGGATCACTATACTATCACTCAGGTGGTGACAAGGGATCGGGTATCCTTCTATTTAAGAAATATCAAAACCGTTACCGTTTAATGTACCCTATACCAAAACCGTTTCAAAACCGTTCCAAAAATGATTTAGATTTTCAAAACCGGAACCTTTCCATAACCGTTTATCTCCAGGTACCCATTTACTGTTTAACTTTTTCAATTTCTTTCATAATTGATTGGATAATGTTTTCAAACATTCAATATATATTTATAAACTATGAAAATCTATAACAAAAAATCAAACAATTAGATTAGTGGTTAAGTGATTTAGTTTTGTATACATGTGTAAGGTTCGAATCTCTTCTCTAACATATATATTATATTTTTAAGAATTTACTTGAAATTAAGGGTTGGGTCGGGCCGGGTTGGTTATGGTTATGGGTACAGTTTCGGTTAGGTTTTGGTTCGGGTATCTTAAACCCGGGATCAAATATCAAAATCGACTCAAAACCGTGATGGATTTGAAAATAAAAATCAAAACCGTTTCCAAACCCTCTAGGATCGGTTTTTGGATTTTAAACGGATCGGATACCCTGCAAATAATGCACAGATCGGATTTTTTTGCCATCATTCTAGTTTCAATATAATGCACATAATTTCACCAAAGAACATATTATAGAAATAAAAAGTTTTATGAAAAGAATATATTTGGTCATTAATATTTGAAGAGGAAAATTATTAAAAGGAAATTTTAAATTTATTATTATTTACGATAACCTTTTAGATATCTCCAAATTTTGGCAACCAGTGACCATAATCATTATATGGATAGACAGTTTTTTTTCTTCATTATTTTATCGACAGATTGCTGATGTTTTTTTTTTCCGACTAATTATTGATGAAATTAATTTTTTTCAGACACATTACAGATGGAATTTATTTTTTTAATTTTTTTGGTCGACGAAAATTAATTTTTTGTCGACGGATTACTACAAAAAAAATAATCGATAATTATCAACGAAATTTTTTTCATCGGTATTTAGATTATCTACCGATAGAGATTATCGATAAAAAAATCTATAGATAATTTGCGAATTTCCTATAGTGAGATAAAAAAAATCAAATTATTAATTGAGGCAAGATAGATATGTATTTTTTTTTCAATGATGGATATTAAAACATTTAATTTAATAATAAAGAGCTAGACTATTTTTTTACTGTAATTCACCCTTTTTTATAATGTAATTATGTTTGACCCTTTGGCGCCTGCTGCTTAGGCATTATTTTGCAACATTGTGGTCCTCGTCTTTATAATGAACTCTCTCCTCTTTTCAAGGATATCTCCCGGTTTACTTGCTCAAACCTTCACGAACTTCTCGCACTTTCTTCCTCTCTTGACACCTGCTTTCCTCTGTTTTTCTTTTCTTTCTCATTTTCTCTTCATCCAAACATGAACTCGTCAACCTTATTTACTGATGGTTCGTTTTCTTGCTTTTTAAGACAATCCAAAGAGATTAGCACCAATCGTGAAAAATTAATTCAACTAAGGCTTAAAAAGAACAGTGAAGCGAATTTTTCTGTGAACTGCAATCGAGTCTCTGACTCGGTTCTCTATTCCTCTCAGCCGCATATATTCAACCTTCCAAAACCGAACTTATCGGTTTCTCGCACGGCGATGACGTACGAGGCTGTCGTTGTAAAGCTGAAGAGGCTTGTTTTGGAATTCGAATCTTTAACGGAGCCGATAGATCGAGTTAAGCGGCTCCTGAACTACGCTGCGTTGCTGCCTCGGTTCAACGAGTCGGCTCGGGTTGAGGCGAATCGAGTCACGGGGTGTACGACTCAAGTGTGGCTGGAGGCGAGATTGGACGAGTGCGGGAGAGTGAGGTTTTGCGCGGACAGCGATTCGGAGATTACGAAAGGGTTCATTTCGTGTCTGATTTGGATCTTGGACGGCGCAGAGCCGGAAGAGGTGGTGATGGTGAAGGCGGAGGATTTGGGTGCGATCAACGTGGGGCTCCACGGGAAGGCCCAATCGAGAGTGAACACGTGGCACAATGTGTTAATTAGTATGCAGAAGAGGACTATGGCTTTGGCTGCCGAGAGGGAGAGAGACTCGTCCACAGAGCTGGAGCCGTTTCCTACTCTTGTTGTCATTACTGACGATATTAGTGCCGATGGAAGATTGAAGGAAGTTGAGGTCGGTGGTTTCTTATATAGTCATATTTATTATTATTATTATTTTTAAAATAGGTCTTGGTTCGTTCCTTTCTGTTTGGAGGTAGTATTTTTTTAACATATATCATATATCCCATGTATAAGCATGTTTGGATTAGACAGTGAAAGCTTTGTTGGAAATCATTATTACAATATATAATGTTGACCACAAGATCACTGTTGAGATGAAATGCTATTGAAATTTTGAGGGAAATTATGGTTTGGACAAAATTCTCTTTAAGCGAATGAGATTATCGCCTCTGGATGCAATTCTTGTTATTTTATTTTTTGGTATACAGTTATGCTCTTTTTTTAATGGGTAAAAGAAGGTTGATTATTTTTGTTTGGTTTCGCTAGTCTGGATCTTGGGAATAAGTTCCATGCAAAAGCGATCTCCTTGCATCATCCACATCTCTGATTAATAGCTGGCTTTTGCCTTATGGCAGAGACAGGAGTCAAGATGGCAGAAGCTCGATGCCAACTTATCACGGTCATAGCCATGGAAATAGAATATGGCTTCAGAAAGGTATTTTTTGTTTTACTCAATTGTTCTTCTTTAGCGTTATATATATATATATATACAACACGTGCAGCTCAAATAGATTTATTTGAGCTGAGATAATCCTGACCATTCATTTGATTATCTCCAGATCTGATAGCACAAGTTTGTTTCTATTTTTAAGCTCTGTCAAATCACTCCTTTGTTCTTGAAGTCAGTCGCGCCTCTTCTCTCTGGTTTCTCCTTCATCATCGCCTCTTCTCTCCTCTGATTTGCCCTCCCGAGCTCCATCATCTCGCGCTCGTCTCCACCTCGAAACTCTATCTACAATCTCCACCTCGAAGATCCATCTTGAAGCTGCAGTCCTTGAGTTGGATTTCAGGCTTGGATTTTTTTTAAGGTTGAGTTGAGTTGATTTTTTTTAAATTGGATATAAGACTTGGATTACTTTTAGGGTTGTTTTGTGTTGAATTTTTTTGATTTGATTTTCATTTGTTGGATTACTCTTGAAGTATTGTAATTCAGATTTGGATTTTTTGGAGATCTGGTATTAGTGGCCTTCTAGCTTGCAAATACACCCTCTCCAAAGGTTTCCATCTTTTTCGATTCTTCGAGTAGCATTGGTGGAGTATGGAACAACACTTGTGAGACTACAAAGCTCCATAATCCCAAACTAGGTAATCAGTTCTCAGATTCCCATGGCCAGATTCAGTCACAAAAGATTTTCCTACCCATTACAAAGTCCTTGATTACATCCAAGCATATGCACAAAGTTTTGATATGCTCAAACGCATCAAGCTTGACACAAAAGTTATTGGAACTGAATTTGTAGGCCCTTGTGATAAAGAAATGCATTCATGGGATTCAATTATGTGATATCCAATGCATGATAAAGAAAATAAAGTTCTTTAATTACTTGAAATCTGTTGGAGATCAATTTGTTGATCCTGATATTAATAGTGACATAGTCTGTAATTGTCATATACAATGTGGGTTTCAGACTTTCAGTGTAGTTTGGTGACTGATATGCTACCAGTAATGTAAATGCATTCATAACCATCATCTTCTTTTTCTTCATACTCGACAAATCTATCAAGTGGACATTCTGATTCTTTGTATGGTAGGCTTAGTGGAATTCCAAATATCCCAGAATTTCCTTTATCAAATGGTCTAGAAACATCAACAATATCTTTGTTGGCCCCAATGGCTAGTGTAGAAATGAGGAGAGGTTTTGCAGAAGCAAATGAAAAAAGGGAAATGGATCTTGCAAAACCGAATCCTTATTAACAAAAAAAAAACTTAATTATTCCAGCACAGCATCACTCCAAATAAAACTAATCTAAAGATTCAAACTTCAACCCATTTGAAATACTAAAAATCCAATTCAAATCAACCCAAATAAATTCCATCACAGAGGAGAGGCGAACGAAACAGTTGGGAGAACTGGAACAGATGAGGCCGAGAAGGAGAACCAGAGAGGAGAGACGGAACATGTGTGAGAGACGTGCTCAGTCGAGAAGGTTGGACGGAGATGGAGAGAGCGATGGACGGGGAACGTTCTGTACAAAAATGGGAGAGACGGAAGAACCTAGGGGAGGTGAGTGTAATAGAGAGGAGAGATGAGCTAGAGGAGAGATAGAGAATGGAGGCTGAGCGTCCGATCTGAGTAAAAAAAGAATGGAGGGCTAGGATAGTTTCAGCTCAAATAAACCCATTTGAGCTAAAGCTCACCTGAGAAGTCCTGTTATATATACAACTTTTGCCCTGTGTGCGCGCTTAGAGCTCATTTAAGTGATCATTGTGATTCGATTAGGAGAAAATCATGTGCGGTATTATGCTTGTCTTTTTTTACCATACATGTTCATGTGGTTAGAGTGGTCATAAATTGTTCATATTCATGAGTTGCATAGCACAGTAATTTGTGTGGAAAACCCACCTGGAAAGAAAAACTCTTGGGCACTAAAAGCACAAATCTCTATTGCTTGCATTATGACAGTTTCTACTCATCGTTAAAATTGAGTTTACTACTTGAGTTCATAGAAAGTTTCCTATATCACTATTTCCTCTCTTAGCTGTTCATTTATGTGATTTATAAGGATATTCTTCCAGTGTCTTCGATTGTTTTTTGTACAAGGAGCAAATTAAAAGCTGTTCTTATTCTTCCCGTGTTACCTTTAAGGTGCTATTTTTGGTATAGATTGGCCTCTGCTGGATGTCAAATGAGCAAATTGGCTCATTTTTAGCAGGTGTTACAAAATATGTTACGTACATGAACTTCTTTAAGGCCGCTGTAGGGTAGAGTAGCTCTTTTTTCATGCATTATTACTGATGTCACACCCCTCTCCCAGATAGGTGCGGATAAGCACCCATAAAACCCAGAAGCGTGACCGACAGGGAAACTCCCTACTCTCTCCGGACAACTGTGGTGGCAATGCCAACCTATAAGCTAAACTCCCTACTCTCTCCAATATATCAAATGGTCCAATATGAGACATGGACTAAGTAGCATTATCACATAAAAGGCATTTGGAGTCAATTTGCATACCTCTAGAGATTAAATTTTCCCGAGTAGGAAGGCCATTTTGAAGGAGACGCCACCCAAAGATTTTAATTTTAGGAGGGCATTTCATACTCCATAGTTTACTCCAAAGCTTTGAGCTTTGATGAAGAAGCGTGGGATCAGTAGACTGAGAAAGGATACCACAAGCCACTTGATAAGCTGATTTTACTGAAAAACACCCATTAGAATTGAATCTCCAATAATAAGAATCCTTTGCTAAGGTATTATGCAACTGGATAGATTTAATCTCATTTGCTGTGGAGGGCAAAAAGAGACTATCAATCAAAAAAGAGTTTCATCTACCATTAGGGTGATCAATAAGAGCGTCTACTGTCAAAAAAACATTAGTGGCAAGAGGTTCAGGAACCACAACACCCCTATCATTATACAGCCATGGATCCCCCCATATATGAGTAGAAGAACCATTTCCAATACGACACTGAACTCCCTTCAGTAGAATTTCTCGAGCCTCCAAAATACTAGACCATACAAACGATGGATTTGTACCTTTTTTAGCTTCAAAGAAGGAACATCTTGGAAAGTATCTAGCTCGCAAAACACGACTACATAGTGAAGTATCATTTGTCAATAGCCTCCAACCTTGTTTAGCTAGGAGAGCTACATTGAAAGCCCTGAAATCTCTGAAGCCCATGCCACCACTACTTTGGGGACTACATAATTTTTTCCAGCTCACCCAACAACAAGGATGTAAACCCGATTGAGAAGTTCCCCACCAAAATCCACGAGCCAATCTATTGAAGTCCTCACACATTATTTTCATATTGAAATTACTCATTCCGGTTCTAAATAAATGTCGTTTTAGAAATTATTTTTGTTTAAAAATATCTGTCGTTTTATAAATTCAAAGCATAGTCAATATTTTTTTCAATTTTATCTTTATTCTCATTTTTCACTTAGACCTTAATAATTGTATGCATTAATTAGCTTTCATTTTTTTATTTTTCCCCCAATTTTGCCCTATCTTCTCTTGCTTCTCCCTCTCTGAGATTTGTGTTGTACATGTCATAGATCTCCATATGCTCGTACACCCCCATAAGCATCTTTGCTGGTCTCTTAGAAGATTTCATCAATTTGTCGCCTTGGATGGAGATTCCCGTTCTTCCAGTACCTACCCTTCATCCATCAGAAATATATATAATATATATATATATTTTTTAAGAATTATGTGGCTTCCTGTTGACCTCGTATAGTTGTGTGTTCTTTGGGCTATTTTGTGCTTTGAGCCTCTTGGATTAGTCAAGTTTGTTAGTTAACCCGCAGAGTTGTACTAGAAAGTTTGAAAGGACCTCGTTGAGTCGTTCGCTGCCTTCCTGCGTTGTGGAACTGATAATCTTAAAAATAAAAATACAAAACAACGATCATCATCGTCTTCTTGGAGCCAGTCATAGACGATGCTTCTCTCTGCAATCATTCCTCAAACCACCGTCTGTAACCCTAATTCTAACAACAACTATTACACCTCTACTTCCACTATTTTCCTCTCACCCGATAATTACTCCCTCAAGCCCCACAACACTTCTCGCAAACTGATCTTCCCCATCAACGCTTCCTCTTCCGTCACCAGCAACGGTAACGAAACCTCTCTGCAAAAATCCAGCTCTAGAGACGACAGAATTCTTCAGGTGACTCACACGCTCTGTGATGAGGAACCTGAGGGAGAAGTGACCGACGTGGCTTCGGCTTCTGCGCTTGCGGCAGCTATTCGCAGAGCTTCGACCTCCCCCGTGGAGTTTTCTCAGAGGATGGAGAAGGACCCCAAGAGCAAACTAGTGCTGCCGAGCTCCGATTTCCAGAAACTCTGCGTCGAGCAGCTTGATCTCTTTCGCAGAATCGTTGATCCCAATGTTCTTCTATCGGTTAGTGCGTGCGTTATGTTACTTATCATGTGAAGCACGTAACAAATGTAGCCTAAATGCTTAATTTCTAAAGTGGATGGCCTCCTAGCTAATGAATAGTGTGCACAACTTCCGAACAAATATAAGGAAGTTCCATCACCAACTCACTAGGTTTATTTCGGCAGGTTTATGTCAGACCCGCCGGATGTTATGTGATGGACCGTCTAGAGCTACGGAGAGTCGCTACATATCCAAGTATAAATTCAACCGACATTGTCATATTAATTGGAAATTTCGGTATACCAACGGGTTTGCGTGCTGCAGAAGCGGCTCTTTCTAGTAAAAAGGTATGGTAATTCAACTAGTAATTCTTTGTCACCCACTGAATGTGAATTTAGGATATATCATATATGTTGAGTTTCAGGTAGAAGTTATACTTCAGCACAGGGCTGCGGTTTTTCCTATGGTTAAACACCCATTTGTTGTGGGGTTTTTAGTGGCTGAGCTTCCAATGATGGAAAGGGAAACATCACAAGAAAATGCACTGAGTAAGGGGTCTGACTTGTTTCACTGCCCGGCTCCGGAAGAAGCCTATGATTTGGCTCCAAAAGTGGAAAAAGAGTACTGGGATATTCGAGCTCACAAGGATGAGGCATTGAGAATGTCCACATTCACTATGGAGCAGAAATTGAATGCTATCAACATCTCTTGCTCACTAGCGATGGCATATGTAATGGACCAGGTAGATAATGGGTTGATCTTCACTCTAACCATTTGGTGAACGCTATCTGGAATTTGGTTTTAACTGAAGAATGAAGATGATTAAAACAACTTGTGCGTGTTTCTGTAGAATCAAAACCAGAATTTTCACTTATGATTGGCTTTATAGTTTATAGTTAAAGTCTGATGTTGCTCTTGTGTTTGGATCACAACTTTTACCATTTAGATGCCATTACAGTCATAACAAGTGTGCTGTGTGCCGAGATGCTACTGTAAATATGTGGGACGTGCATGGACATACAATTCTCAGTTGCTAATTTTGCCGCAATGTGCTGTTAGCACAGGCTGCACAGCCTTTTAACTTGTTTATAATTCTATCTTAATTGCTTGGACTGAAATTTTTGTTTCATCATTGCTTTACTGTCTACTTTGTGGTTTTTTGTGCTCCATCGACCTGGTTTCTATTCCAGCTTATTCAAAGTTAGTGAGTTTTATTAATTTATTGTGTACTTATTTCTTTCATAGAAAGCAATGCTACTTCAGCAATCATCATGGCAAAATAATGTCAGGATGAGCAATTTGGTTGAGCAGGTAAGCTGTTTGGTTAGATATCTTTCCATGTGGGTTGATTTTATTATGAAATCCATCTTCTAAGCACTTCTTTCAGATTCGTGGTCCTCTTTCAAGCATTCGAACTCTGAGTAAAATGTTATCCATCCAGACTAAAAGAAATGAGGTTTGTTTTTTAATTTTATGTATTCGGAAAGTTCTATTTTATCTAGGATTTATTTCTTGTCCTCCTTTATGTCTATGCATAATCAATATGTTCTTTCAGATTTCTTATGACATTGCCAAAGACATACTAGTTCAAGGTGATCGAATGAGGGATACCCTTCAAGAACTCCAGGATGCTGTTTATTTGACGAAGGCACTCTCAGTTCCCTTTTCTTTTACCTAACCTTCTGCTTTGATGAGTTTTTTTTTTTTTTTTTTTTTTTGCTGTACAGGGAAGAAATAAAAGAAACAGTGAAACCCTTTCACTGTCATTTTTGTTAAAATTATAGTGATACAAATATTTTTCTCATGATCATTAATGATATTTTTAGGTGAATATATTACATTATAATGAAGAAACATTGACGAAGATGCAAGATTCTCCATATGCCCATCCTGACTCATTGAGCTCACAATTATCGGATAGCTTTTCAATGAATAGTTTCGGCAATAAATTGCAAAGTTCTGGTAACCATCCACTGTCTTTAAATGCTGCAACAAAGGATTTAGAAATGCCTATGCCACCCCTAGCACTTGCTCCATTGAAACAACATGGAATTAGGTATGTTTTTGCCTTTTTGTTAAAAAAATCCTTGAAGTTTCTGATTGCTGCCATTTTTTTATTTAACATCTGATGAAATCACGAAGCAGAAGTATAATAATGAATAAAATATAATATTTTTTCCTTAAATTGAGCTCTTCATTGTGTGTTTTTCCTCCCTTCTACTTAGTGCTAGCAGGTGCCCATGGTGTAGAATATTTTGCAAGAACTTTCCATGCTCTGTTAATACATTTCTAAGATGCAGTAATGTTTTGGTCCTATCAGCTCAACCTTTGGGCGCGAGATGTTTTTTATCGATATGGTGTTGGTGACACTACGACCGACTGATGTTTGAATCCCTGAATTGTCTTTTCTCTTGCAAACTGATTGCAACACAAAGAGGCTGAACCTGCAATTTGATCCATGTGCTACATTGGAACAGCTTGCTAGTTACAGGCCACATTGGAAATTGTGATAATTTTGCCCCTTTCTGCCAACTTAAGATATAGATTGGATGATTCTTCAATGATTTCACTGCTGTCTTGATATGCCAGGACTTTCTTCCCCTTCCCTTTCATACCTTGAGATTCCTATCAACTTCACTTTTATGGCTGGTCTTATATCAATTTCTTCGAGGCATACCTATTCTATTTCCAACTTTGATTTATGTTGTACTACAGCCATGTTGTGTCCCAAAGACTAATACTCACTAGTGAAGGGTTTGATCTCTATACCTGTTGGTGAAAAGAAGAAAGCTCGTCACTATTGGAGTTCGAATTATCAGATTTATCCTAGACTTAAAATAACCTTCAGAATTCTCTTATGTGGAATTCCTTGTTTTTTCTTCCTGTAGAAATCTTCCCTGGTCTTATCTTCTTAATTTCTATATTTATAGGTAATTCTAGAAATGAAGTATTTTATATTGTCTTTGGATAAAACTATAAAAGATGGCTGCCTAAAAAAACCCTATGTTTTACAAATCTTATTTATTACCATATCTAGTAAATAGTGGTTATTGGTCAAAAGATAAGTATTTGCAGTTTATAATGCCGCCCGTTTATAGTTCAAACAATCTTGATTATGATTACTAAACATGGTAATCAATCATGCATGATACTTATCCAGTAGCAATAGCCTTGAACTACCCAAAAATTTCAGCTAACTGGTAGTACATGTCAACACTATATTGCCTTCTTTGATTTTCTTTTCTTTTTTTCTTCTAAGAAGGGTGTCCGTGGATTTTCCCCGACTATTCTCTTGAGATCCGGGCCGGGGCCCATGATTCCCGGCTTTTGTCTCATGCTTATCATGGTCGGCTGCCATCCAGACTAACCTCTTGGGATTTTCTGTATTGCCAATTGATCTTAAATTTTTTGATGCTTTTGTTTTTTGTTTTTTGTTTTTTCTTTTGGGGTTGTGTGCGTGTATGTCTGTTTAGGAGGGGTGGCTACTGCAGTAAACTGCCCAGTCTTGTGCTTGTGAAAGAATTATAATTTGATCATTTCATTTGTACATTTTTAAATTTGAGAATGCCCTTTAGCTTATGCTCTTTGTTGCGTCAGGAAGACCCTGCAACGTTTCTGATGTGCTTTCTGACTTGGTTGATGCTGTGAGACCTCTTTCCGCTAAGCAGCAACGAGTGGTAGAGCTTGGTGAACTCTCACAATGTTTACAAGTTGCTGTGGAAGAACCTGATTTGCGCCAGGCTTTGAGCAATTTAATTGAGGGAGCATTACTACGTACACAGATTGGAGGGAAGGTTGACATTGTGTCCACTGCAGCTCCAGCAGGCGGAGCCCTTGTCCTTATTGATGACGATGGGCCTGACATGCACTATATGGTAATAATTTCTGAATTCGACTTCGCTTGCTTCCTTTACGCGTTAGTTGAATGAATCTTTATTTTTCTGTACTCACCTGCAGCATAAGGATTAAACTTTTTTTAGAGGTGCAATTCTTAGTTTTTTCTGGCATATGAAACATTATTTTGATGGTTTGAAGGTATGATTGCTTAATATTCATATAAATTTGTGGGTATATAAATCGAGGAATTGATAAACAAAATTTAGTTTTGTTCATGATTGCAGTCTGTCTGACATAATGAAATGACTTTTATTTGAAGTTTTGGCTGTCATGACGCTTTTTCACATTGTAAATAAGCTGTTCTTGACTTGGAGATGAGAAAATTAGTTGCTTGAGTCATGGCTGTTATAAAGTTAATTATGCATGTAGAAAGAAAGAAAAAAAACCAAAGTTAATTATGCACTATCCGCTACCTTAAGTTTTTCCTGTAGAAATTTGTTACCTTTGTGGTAGTTTGACTTTAAAACCTCTCTTAATTGATATTTGAACCATTGTGGACTACCGTTTATGCCAATTTTGTCTTTCATGGTCGAAAAATAAAGTCATAGCTGCTCGTGAGTCTTCATGCTAATGTGTGATGCAGCATAACGTTTGGAGCTTTAGTTGATAGATGATATATTGTTGCATGGACAAATATTTATCGTGAAAAATGTGGCAAATTCTAGGCTATAAAGGTAGAATGGATAAATATGTTTGGGTTTCAGAGCAGTACGTCTCTGTATGATACAGTTGGTTTTTATCTTTTGGTTAAATATGAATTATTCTCTCATATGCCTGCAGACACAGATGCATTCGCTCAAGCCATTCGGAGCAGAACTCTTCTCTGAAAATAGGCTTGAAGACAACATGACTTGGAATTTCATTGCTGGCTTGACTGTTGCTCGGGAGATACTAGAGAGTTATGGTTGTGTTGTCCGTGTAATCTCACCTCGTTTTACAGATGCTGCCCTTGGAACTGGAGGAACTCGAATTGAACTTTGGCTTCCGTCTTTCAGTGCATTATCTGATCCAGACAGTCTCTCTCATGAGGCATAGGAAAAAAGTGGGATCGCCATATCGAGATTCTTTCTGCTGAATGGTGCCTTTGCTTTACCGTCAGTTTGAAAGTTGCCGAGCGATGGTTCTGATTCGGTTTTGCAAGTTTTTTCCCCCTCCAACAGATTCGTTATGCAAAGCTAAACTGGATTATGTACACATATTGTGGTATTCCCTCTGCATTATATGCTGTGATAGAATTGTATATATTAGAATCTTTAGGATTAATGGAAGCCCGGCAGATGAAAGTAGTAATAACTCCATTAATTGGATGTAAGATTGTTTTCCATCCTTGATCCATTTCCTTTCCCTATCTTCAAATATCTATAGTGGGGCTCTAATACGGGTGCCCGTATCTTGAAAAGTTAAGGGCACCATTTTATTAAGTGAAAAAAGTGGGGCCCAAAAAGTTTGCCGCTCTTAATTTTTTTTTGGGGTGTGTTAGTGTCGCTCATAAGTTAGAAATTACGGGCACTGGTACCTGAGCTCTATTATATATATACATATAATTGTTTTCGTCATATGTTGCTACTAGAGTCCCAACATTTATGTATTGCGTGCAAGATGGTATATTTGGAAAATGATTGGATTGGCACAAAGTAGATGGGCGGGGTGGGGTTATTTTCACTCAGCATAGTCGTGAAGGATGGTGTAGCGCTACCAAACGCACGACTGACCACGTTATAGCTTAGTTGCTAGACGCCCACTAATTAACAAGTAATTGTTTCTTCACCATAATAAGTTCAGTCGGTCAACCCTAAGCCTAATTAACCCTTCAACTTCCATTATATGACTTTGACAAGGTCGGCTATTGGAATTTTTACGAGGACTAGAATATTATAGGCCATGCACCAATTATAATTTTTACAAGTGAATTCCCTAAATCTGAAAATAAAATCTTGGACTCCTTTGGAAAAATCTCTCTTTCCAAGGGCTAATTATGTAACTCAATATAAAAAAATGGAAATTCACAAGAGAGGCCTGAAGAGAATAATGCAAATATAACTCGATTATTCTACTCGTTCATAAAAAAGGAAAAAAAAAGGTGAATGTACAGAATTTAAGTGAATATGTAGATAATGCATATAAAATTATTTTTCATTTTCGTACAACTCAACTGCTGAGATAATTGACGTTTTTAAGAATTAATTGGCAATTCTAAGAATTATGTAGATGCGATAACGGGAGACGTCTACGGCATCTCTCAGCCCGCGATCCTTGGCAGGCGTAGCCGTTGATTGTTGGCCAACACCCACACTTGCAAGTTGCAACGGAACTGCCTGGTTGGTTATTTACACTTCAACGGATACGGGCCTACTTCTTTTGAGTCTTTCTTTGATCGCGACCGTTGAATTTATTGAAGTAGTGTCCGACTCCGACTACTAATTAATCATTTTTTATTCATAATTGTAAATAGGGTGAGAAACCAATTCAAAGTCCTTGACGCTTCGTTATGACGTAATGCAAGGGAGGTCGTTTTGTATTCGGAAACTAAAATCATAGCCACTGGATTTGAACAATCCAATATATCGATGGTCCGATTGTTTTTTACTTAAAAGTCAAATTCTACAAATTAGAATTAGTCTAATCTTTTAAATTCAATGGAATTAAAGAGAATATATTTAAATTAGGTAAAATATCAATAAAGAAGCAAAGTGGCAACGACATTAAATCATGATTATTATCAACCTTCCATTAGGAAAAATATTTTGGTACACTTATTTTAATTTTTCATGTGTTTTCTATTTTAAAATAGAAAATGAAAATATTTCCCCTTCCGTCTCTATTTGATAGCCTCGTTTGCTTTTTCACACTGATTATGAAAACTCAATTAATATAATTAAAATAATTAATTTAATAAATTTTCTTCATAATATACTATTCATTGAGATCACTCTCTCACGCTTTATTATTGCTAGAATTTAATGTTATTTTTTAATAAAAATGCACGATAAATGAGGATAAATTAGTAAACTAGTCATTTTTAATTATTTTTAATATAGAAGTGGACTATAATTTGGAATAAAGCAAAATATAGAGACAGTCTATCAAATAGGGACGAAACTAGAACATAAAATGAAAACAAACGAGTTTGGTTAATATTGAAAATGAGAAGACAGATTAATTAGTTTTATATTATATTATGGGAAAAGTTATGGGTTGCACCCTGTAGTTTAATAAAAGTATCAATTTGCACCATATACTTTCAAATGTATCAAATCGCACCTCCTACTTTCATTTTCATACACCGTTGCACCTTCCGTCATTTTTCCGTATGTTTTTATTGATCTGGCATGTTTTCACCATTACTTTGATGACATGTAGCTTCACATATGTCCTACATGGATTTTGGTCCAAGTGGACTACTTAAATCTTGACAAGTATCAATTTTGGTGGGAAGAAAAAACATAACAGTCTTAACTAACTGTATAATGAATGATTTTTGTTTTGGATCAAAATGCACCATGAAGTTTAAAACATAGATAATAATACACCCTAAACTTTCAAAAACATATCAATGCAGACCCAGGCAAATGTGAAAAAGTCAGGTAGTACCCCCTTTGAGGGTTCATACATTCCAAACACATCAACCAAATATTAAACCAGCAAAATCACACTAAAAATAGATAATTTAACATTCCATACAATCCTCCAATAAGTCTAAACTATAAATTTAAGAATTAGTCATAAAATTTGAAAGTCTTACATAATTTACTTAATTTGCTTACACCAGAAAAAATAAATCGTTGGTGTACAAAAAAACACCATACATCATTCTCATTTTCTAGCATTACTTTCTCCTCTTCCTTGGTTGTCCATCTTGCAGTACCACGAGTTATAACCCTTGCCATTGATGTTTCAGGCTACAAACAAGAAGAAAAAAATTAAGGTATTGTATGAACAAAATAACAAACTTGGACATTGTTACACTTACATTTAGAATTGATCTTCTTGTGTCAGGGTTGATGTAAATACCAAGCCCTTGTAATTGAGTCCTCTTCCTTGGTTTGGTTTTAGGCCTGCACTCTTGATGGTGTGGACTCACATACTTTGATGCAGCATTGAACATTGTCACTGGTGGAAATCAACAATTCCTCACCATAATCCCTCAGTTTTTCATACTCTTTAAGACAATTTCCATCCAAGTCAGCTAACACATCCCTTTTCACCCTTTTAACCTGTTGGATACTAACATCTAGTTCTAGGTTTTCCATCATAAAAGCCTTCAGGTACCTAGGTCTTATGTCAGGATAAAAAGATATAGCCTTATAGAACCTCTTACACAAAAACTTATGTGAAAGCCTTGGAAGTTCTCTCTTTTGTTCACATGTATGATCATAATAGAATGTCTTAATTTGAAAACTATTTAGATGTTTACAGAATGATGAAATATCTGCCATAGACAATCTTCAGAACCAAAACACTTAAACCTAGTTCTATTAGGTTCATTTCTGACCACCTTTATATCATGCCTACTCATAATGGCATAATTGTTCACAGTATTCTTAAAGTCTTCAATTTTATCAAATAATATTTCAAGATCAAATTTAGGGATACCTTTTTGGCATTTGAAGATTGGAAAATTCTGTCCACGAGTTACACTGATATCATCACACCCAGGTTGAGCCAAACCATCATCATCTTCTGTCTCTTAAGAATTGAGCAATGCCACATTCCTCCAACTCCTCTTCTCCCTCGCAGCAATGACTTCGTCATCTCCCTCCGACGAATCATCCAACGGGAGCAACTCTTCCTGAATTTCTTCACCAGTATCGTCACTACTTGAAGATAAATCAAAGCTCGACATGGTTGATTTGGAAATGCCTTCACACAACTCACATAAGTCACTACTTGAAGATAAATCAAAGCTCGACATGGTTGATTTGGAAATGCCTTCACACAACTCACATAAGCAACCTCTCCCAAATATCTCGAATCCTAACATAAGCGAATCTGTTCCCAATATTACGAACCCTATACAATTTATAGAGAAACTACAGTTATTGACACATACCTTGGGTTGAATCACAGATTACAACAGCAAAATCGAATAAATGATCGATGATGAATCACAATAGGGACGAGGAGATAGATTTAGGTGTTTTTTTCTTTCTGAAATGGGATATGAGTTTTGGGATAATATCTAAGCATTTTATGATTTAAAAAATTGAAAATAAAATGCCATGTCAATAAAAAGATGCCAAATTAGCAAAAACAGATGAGAAAATGACAAAAGGTGCAACAATATATAAAAATGAAAGTAAGAGGCGCGTTTTGATGCATTTAAAAATATAGGGTGCAAATTAATATTTTGATGAAATCACGGGGTTCAACCCATAACTTTCCGCTTATATTATAGATTCTTATAAAAGACAAACAAAAGAAGTCCCAATTCCGTTCAAAAACGAAAGTTTGGAGGAGGGACGGAGTTTCCTCACAAAGAAGAGTTGATAGTCCAATATTCCGCATGCTCTCCCTCGTTAAATTCTCTCGCGCTTTTGCTTCCGTAAGACTTCAAAAAAGGCGATCACAAAGCGTCTGAGCTTCTCATTATCACTTCCGTTTCGACAATAGGTGTGACTTTTAGCGTGATTCACAGCTATTCCGTTTCCGTTTCCGGTTCTGGTGCGTTTGCAGGTTCTCGCTTTGTATGTAATTTGTTCATTGAATTTCGGCTTTCTCGTCGTCTCAAACGGTTTCAAGGGAAAGGAGGAAAGGAATGTGTGCGGCTGTTATTGTAACAATAAGCTTCTTGTTTTTGTCAATAACTTGCAGCGTAAGTTGATTTTATTTACTAAATTTGATTAATCGATTATATATATATATATATATTCCTGAATGTCTGTACTAACGAAGAAACAGTAGAAATGAGTTACATAATCGTCTGCAACATTTAGTATTTTTCCTTTCAAGGATGAATGTCAGAAAAGCATTATGTATGGCAATACAAATTGTGTTCTTCACTATTTGATAGCCGCTTTTGATGATTGAGGGTTTACTTGAATATCATGGTTACTGCAATTGAAGTTCAATCGGTGCTGTTATATGGAATTGCTAATAATTTCACATCCCGTCAATGTTCTTTTACATCAGGTTCTCTGTTCTTTCCTTGACGCCCCTCGATTGTAGTTGGGAACTTTTATTCAGAAAACTTATAAAACCGAGCTCTGGAGCTGTCAATTTCTACCTTTCTACTTAATATTCTGAGTATGAAACCACAGAACACTTATAGAATGGGAGTCTTTCCACGCAGGTCAGCTTTGCCTGATGGTTCATATGCATGAGAAACTCTTTTGAGGTCTTTTTACCTGATACAAAAGCTCTCTTACTGTGACATTTGTCTCTATTGACTGCAGTGGAGTTGGTAAAAGTGCAAATGAGACTACGAGGCTTATTGTAGCAACATTTTTTGGAGTAGCTTTTGGCTTCTTAATAGGAGTATCTTTACAACCATTTTCATTAACTAGGGTATGCAGTTTTTTTTTTATTTCTTTCTTTCTATTAGTATGTTTTCATTTTATTTTAGCTGGATGTTTGACGTGTTATGCTGTTTTTTGCAGCCAAGTCTCCCACCCAGAATTGCTCCTAAAGGTCTTAGCTCTTACATTGATGAAAAGAGACTAGGCGTGTCAACCACAAGAAATAATAATACCGGCTCAACGGAACCTCCAAATTTGAATGACACATCAAAGGTATAACTATGGTTTTTCAATTCTATTATCTCACATTGTCCAGAGTGAAAAGGGGTTTATTGATTTAATATGTTTTGTAAATGGGTGTCTTGTGCGTTGTATGAAATGCACTTTTGGAATTGAATAGTCATGTGCTGTGAATGTTTGGATGATGCTCACAAGCTGTATGACCGAGGAGAACATGAGGTTGTTGTATTTATTTTGTGAAGAAATTCCTCTTTCAGTCTTCATTGTAGATATTTCTTTTCACGTATATGGTGGATTAAAGGATGTTTTTGAATTTGGGCTTCCAGCTGCCAGGGAAATATGTTAGGGTATAGAAGGATGAGCCATTTAGGTCAAAACAGCAAAACATGCTGGATTCTTTTTAGTTATACTACAAATAAGCTCAGACTTCTTAACTCATTGTCTCTCTTCACTCATTTTATTGGAATATATGTTTTGGAATGATTTTGGTAGTTAGTTCTTCCAATTTTGGTAACTAAGAATAAAACTTATCGTTGGGCTGATAAATGCTTTTGAAAAAAAAGTGATGTTCATGGTCAAATTAATCTAATGATTCCATCAAGGAAAAAAAATAATGCATATTCAAAAAATTATCTCCTGCAGATATGGATTCCATCGAATCCTCGCGGTGCTGAAAGACTCCCTCCAGGAATCGTTGCAGCTGAGTCAGACTTCTATTTGCGGAGACTGTGGGGACTACCCAAAGATGTGTGTATTCTAGCAGCTTCTATAGGCTATGGAATTTTGGCTTTCATTTCCGTTTTGTGATTTCCTGCAACTTTCAAAATTTTATATGAAATTTATTGATCTTTTGAATAACAAATTAGGCCTTTCAGTTCCTGTTTCCTTGTCCTGAGGCATACGCTAATTTAATATTTCAGATAAGTGTGTCTACATGAAAGGTGGTTTGACTTGTAGCAATTTGCTACAAATGCCTAAAAGAATAAATTAAATATATGGATATAATTCATGATATATTGGATGATGTCTGCCACTGAAAAACATGGAGATGGAGCGTGAGAAAGCAAAAATAAAAAGGGAGAGCCAATGATGCTATGTGTTAATGCTATCATGTAGCAAGAATTTTGGTACATCAAAAGAGAAACATACTTCATTTTTTTATTTATTTCTCGTATTGATACTTTTTCTAATGCGGAAGACGTCCTTTCATGTCCAGCAGTCTGATCTTTTGACAGAAAATCGCAGCAGACATTAACTGCACAATATTTGTAAATTTTTGAAATGTATGAAGTATAAATTCCTATGGAGTAATTGGTGCAACAAGATACCGGCTATAAACGTCATTGACAGCAATGTCTCAGATTCTTTTCTTCTTTCTTGTTTCCATTTTTACACATCTTTTTTTTGTTGTTGTTGAAATAGCTTTAATGATCATATATTTGTACTTGATAGTTTGTTTCCTAAACCTTGTGGCATTTACAATAAATTAATAATAATCTGCAGGATTTGACCAGGAAGCCAAAGTATTTAGTCACATTCACTGTGGGTTATGAGCAGAAAAAAAATATTGATGCGGCAGTGAAAAAGGTCAGCCTCTCTCTTTTGCTTGCACCCTCTGCTTGTTTGTGTTGAGGAGATAGGTTGATGTTTGGAGTGGGGGTTGTAACAGGCAACACAGAACTAATTTTGTAGATCCTGCAGTTTTCAGAAAATTTTACAATCCTTCTTTTTCACTATGATGGCCGAACAAGCGAATGGGAAGAATTTGAGTGGTCAAAGCGTGCTATTCATGTGAGCGCTAGGAAGCAAACAAAATGGTAAAGCAGATTTTTGTTTGAAGTTAACTGGCAAAATTAATTTTCTGCTTTTAGTTGTCTGCATTTTTTATACGTGCAAGATTTATGATTCTCTCTTGAATTCTGTCTAAGGTGGTATGCCAAGCGGTTTTTGCATCCTGACATTGTGGCACCATATGACTACATATTTATCTGGGATGAAGATTTGGGACTTGAGCATTTTAATGCAGAAGAGTAAGTATTGACCATAAACTATTTTCACATAAACCTGTTCTGGTCTATGAAACCACTATTAAGAGTTGTTTTCATAATTCCAGATATATAAAATTATTGAGGAAGTATGGATTAGAGATTTCGCAGCCCGCTTTGGATCCTAACAAAAAGTGTACGTGGGCAATGACAAAGAGAAGAAGTGATCATAAAGTTCACAAGTAAGAGATGGATAATGATTAATGATACCTACCTTCCTTCTTTCCCTTTGCCTCCCCATGAAATATCGAATTCTTATCCCCATTCCTAAACTGCTGCCAGGGAAAGTGGTGAGAAGAATAAATCGTGCTCGGGGACACATTTGCCTCCTTGTGCAGCGTATGAGCAGTTTCGAGTATTTGTATTGTTGTTTCATACATTTTTTCTTTGCTTCATCTGTTAATGCTAATGAATCTCACTAAGTCATCTGGTTATATCGATATAGGTTCGTCGAGATCATGGCTCCAGTATTTTCGAGAGATGCTTGGCGATGTGTCTGGCACATGATTCAGGTATGAATGGCTGCATTGGTGGCACTTCCTATGCACATTTGTTTACTTCCTTGCCACACTACTTTCAAATTCTAATGGCCTGGTTTTGTTAAATTCCAGAACGACCTGGTACATGGATGGGGTCTTGACTTTGCTTTTAGAAGATGTGCACAGGTGATGGATCTTATTATGTACATTGATCATATCTCCTCTTTTTTTACTATTGATTCGTTTTGGGTCAGATTGTGACTGAACTATATATATGTTGAAAAACATATGCAGCCTGCCCATGAGAAGATAGGAGTTGTAGATGCTCAGTGGATTGTTCATCAATCTGTTCCCACACTTGGGAACCAGGTGAGGAATGTCATTGCCAACTAGTAGCTATTCCTCCTCTAAACCCCCACAAATTAAGATAATTTATCCCAAAATACTTAAATCACTGTCACTTTTTTGTAGGGTCAAGCAGAAAACGGAAAGGCGCCATTGCGTGGGGTACGTAAAGTATCTTTCATTAATTCAGAATCTATAAGTATCACTTTTGTTTGCGGATGTAGTTCAAATTTACATGCATTTTCTTTCTCACATTGTTGATGGACTCTGCTGATAACTCCTTACTGATGCTATAGGTGAAGGAAAGATGTACAAGGGAATGGAAAATGTTCCGGAATCGGTTTGAGAATGCAGATAAAGAATATTTCAAGTCCTTGGCCGCAAATCATTCAGAATATATACCATTAAGTAGATAATGAGAGTATAGAAGCCAATCACAGGTCATGATATTGTATTCATTTCACAATTATTCATCAATAAATCACCATTTTTTTCCTTTTTTCTCTATGTTCTTTATATTGAACCTTTCTTATGCATGCTCTCTTGGCTTGTACTGGGTGAATTTAGAGTAAAAAAGAGAAACTGAACCACTCTGTCACGTGGTTAATTAGTGGGCTGCCCAAGCCCAGCAATGACACATTTAGGGTTGCCCACATAGATTTCCATTCATTATCAGATGAGTTTGTGAAGTTAGTGCATCTTTGTTGGACCCCTGCTCTGGCACATATTGTCATAGAATTTTTGCCTTGTACTGCAGGATGTGTCTGTGGAACATGTTCCTCCACACGTTTCAAGTTGAAATATCTTTTGGTGGCAATTCTAGGTGAAAAGTTTCGGGCAGTGACAATTTTGTCTTTAACAAAAGACAGCTAGTAATGTTAGTGTCCAAACTCCAAAGGTTATATACCCTTTATTCATAGCCTAAGGATTGACCATTCAGAGTCTTATACCCAAAAGAATAGTAGAATACAAAACCCTAAAGAAGTAATCAACTATGATGAGAAGAAACTAACCAGTGAAGCTTCAGCACGTCAGTCAGGCTAAAATATGGCCTTCCGAATGGTCCTAAAGTACTCCATGGTTGCTGTCTAGACTCCACTGCCATTAATTCCACAACTGTAAAACTCTCAAAAGCTTCACCTTAATCATTGAGTTTTCAGTGCATATACAAACACAGGGATCAAGAAACTTCGCTCTGGCATTAGTCATCATCACAATTGCCACCACAAAGTTTGCTGGACACGTGGCTTGTATCAAGTAACCCTCTTTTGAGTCTTTGTTACGACGAAATGTCTATCAGCATCAGTTTCCTTGAACTCAGAAAAAAGTTTAATTATTTTTATTAATTTTGGTATTTAACCAATCAATCAATCAGTAATAGCCCCATACAAACGTAACACGTGTTGCCACGTGTAGTGATTGAGCCATTCAATGTAGTGAGGCCACAAACCTGGTTTTGCTGCTTAAAATGGGGTTCACACTTCACAGTATGTCATGTGGAGGCAAATTGTTTCTCCTCGTGTGTTGTCTCCAGTGAATTTTCTTTTCTTTGAGTGTTTTTGATTCGT
Source organism: Euonymus europaeus (assembly GCA_963580455.1). NCBI lineage: Eukaryota > Viridiplantae > Streptophyta > Magnoliopsida > Celastrales > Celastraceae > Euonymus > Euonymus europaeus. The sequence continues at coordinate 6,327,775 of OY756964.1, forward strand.
AGGTATGGGTCTCTCCACCTTTCCTATTGTAGCAGAGGGAGTGCTGCCTGTGCTGGTGATGAACACAGTTTTGTCAGTGACTTTGTTGAAGAACATTATAAGGACTGTGCTCCAGCTGGTGGGTGCTGCCAATAGAGAGAATCCAGAGTTTCAAGAAGACCCAGATGAGGATCCAACAGAAAATGGAACTAGGAGAAGAGTATCAATAACCCAATTCAAGTCTCTGTGCCAAAGCACTGGCAATGGCAATAACAATAGCAGCAGAAGCAGAGGCACTGGGATTGAGTGTTGTGTGTGTTTATGTGGGTTTAAAGCAGAAGAAGAGGTCAGTGAATTGTCCTGCAAGCATTTTTTTCACAAAGGCTGTTTAGACAAATGGTTTGATAACAAACATACTACTTGCCCCCTTTGTCGATCTATTCTCTAAGATTAATCAGATTGAATTTCTATAGAAAGTTGTGCTATGGCTCTTTTTTAGGGATACTCATCATCCTCTCTTTTTTTTTTGGTTATCCTTGTGTTGTACCATTTTTATACTTGATTCTTGACTGAAATCAGAGAAGTTTTGTTGCAATCTGTCTTTGCTTTTTAGTATACAGTGCTTAACATTAGGAATTAAAAAAAAACAAGAGATTTCAGGCTAAAGTGCTTCTCTCATCTGTTCATTATGGTTTGTGTTTAAGGAATGTTTGACAATGGGAACAGAAGTATTCAGGGCCTAGAAAACAAAACATGATATAGAAGCCAATTTCAAAACTTCATAAATTCATAAACATTGAATATGCGCAAAAGCTGCCCATGATTTCTTTCTGAACATAGAAACCTCAAGTTCATATTAAAAAAAAAATAAAGTGATTTCTTCTCCATCAAAGAACAGCGAGTTGTCCTCAAATCATGCAACTCTGGAAACAAACTGTCATATGTCTATATATGTTTGCTTCTGGATCTGGAAAGTTATATTCATATCCCACCAAATCCAATACTAGCTAGAAAAATGAATTTTATTGACTTGTCAGTAATGGAATTTTCAAGAAACTATCCAATGCAAACAAAGGGATTCAGGTATAGTGGGACTTAATCTATTGATTATATCATTCTAACATGGTATCTGGGTACTGTTCAAAAGAGCTCAATTAACTAGAAATGGATTGGAAAGATATAAGCTGGAAACTGCACAAACAATGAGTTTCCAAGGCCACCCAGCTGTCTTTGAGACCTCAAGGATCCAGAAGATTCTAATGTCAGCTTAACAAAATATCCCCCAACTGAAAACCTACGTAGCTGGACCAGACAGAATGACAATAATGGCTTCAACATTAGATAAAATCTTACGCAAATCCCCCATTTTACCATTGATCATAAAAACCCATGTAGGACCCGCCTAACATCTAACACTCCACATTAATTAAGGGTCTGTAGCGGAGCCACGTGGGTATTTTAGGGGGCAATTGCCCCCTCAAAAGAATTTTTTTAATGTAATAATATACTTAAATTATATTTCTGTCCCCTTAAGTTTTTTGTAAATACTTATTCAGTAATTAACTAATTGTTTTGTTAGTATGTTACTTTTGTCTTTTGTAACAAAAGATAATTTTGTACTAGAACATCAAATATGAACTTGATTTCTCGATCTCTATTCTCCGAACTTGTATTCTCGTTCCAGGCTTATACATTAAATATGACTAGCAATTTCCTGATGTCGGTAGTGTTTTTTGGAGTTGTTTCATGTGTTGTAGTTGTTTCTTAAGTTGTGTACTTGTTTCTTATACATGACTTGTATTTGTATAGATGATGGTTTTTTGGCCTATAAATTAGATAATTTTCTGTAAATATCACTAAAAAAAATTCGGGGGCTCTGCCCCCGAACCCCCACCAAACTATCGACCACCCTATACACAAGGTTAAGCATTCATTATTACAAAAAAAATGAAGTTATGAAGATATCTTGTTTTCTTAGTTTTTGCCCCCCACAACTAAAACTTTCTGCCTCCGCCACTGTTGAGGGTCATGTTTTGGGAGTCTCACGCATTATTCATTTGATATTTGTATTCCAGCACAACATTAAAACAAAGGATTTCCATCAAACACTTGACAAAACAGAACAGAAAGAAAATAAAAGGTTAGAGCATATTGCAGTTCTTCATATCAGTCGGTAAGAGATTAATATTGAATGTAATAGAAGGAGCTGTGACACATTATTTTCCTATGAAAATAACACAAAAGCTATACATAAAATCCAACACAGAAGTAATGCACTAGTGGGTTGATACATGTCGTGTGTCGCCCCATCAACCTCGGATTTTCAAGTCGTGGAAATTGACTTGGTTGCTGCGAATTTCCTATGCTCAAACTTAATGAAGTCCTCAGCTTCTGCATCAACATTGCAGACCTCGTCGACGCCAGAGTCTATTTCTTGGACCATCCTTTGATCAAGAAAGACGAGCTCCTCGATGTAGCCATTGTTGAGTGTAGCATAAGCAACCGAGTAGGGAGCAACATCAGTGGTTTTTTATTGGCATTGACCCTTCGAATTATCCCATCGAGTACGATAATGTTTCTCGGCATGATGGTATGACATCTGCAGTTTATAGAAATGCATTGTCATTTTAAAAGAAAGCAGAATCTGATTCTGTTTACTTTTGTCCTAATCTGCCTAAATTCCAGCAACTTTCTCGGACTAGATTTCTGGAATGAAAAGGGAAATCAGAATCCTTTTGATTATCTCCATAACACTTTATTCAGTTCACTCGTTTTCTTCCTTCCTAGAATATACAACCAAATATGTCACTGATGGATGAGCACAATTCGTTTCGTTTGTTTTCTGTACTGTTTTTCATACTCTTAAATGGCAACTAAATGTAAATTTGTTCTATGTTTGTCATAAAATAAATATAGAAAATGCATAGAAAATAAACATATCAAATAATTTTTTACATGAAAACCTATATTAAATCTCTTATAAAGTTGGACCCTTAACCCAAGTCTTACGAAGTGTGAGGAAGACTTGCCCTTATATTCAGCATATGATGTTAGGTATATCTAACATCCACCGCACATGTGTGGATCGCAAACTAGATTTGGGCATTTCGCGCTACGCACATGTAAAGTTTACAACCCGAAGGCCCGCTTCGATACCATCTTATAAAGTTGGGTCCTTAACCCAACTTACCCCAAAAGGCCTTTTGAAGTGGGAGAAAGACTTGCCCTTATATTCGGCAAATGTTTATATCTAACAAAACCTAGCTGTCACTAACATAACTTTTGAAGTCAAATTCCGGACAAGTTTGAAAGCAATTCCAGAATTGGATGAAACGATTTGCTTGTTAGTACGGACAAGTTAGGTGTGAGCCTTCTCAAGAGATATGGCTTTAGTTCCTTGATGAAATGAACTTGGAATTTGAACCACAAAGATTCTGGTCATCCTTCGGGTTTAGCATGGTCCAACTCTATACAACACTGCTGATATGGGTACAGCATATTCCCATGGATTTTCATTCAAATTGTTCTCTCTTCCATCAACCAACAACGTGGTACAAAGAATAGACAAACCAAAGGAATATGGACCTTGCTTAGAAGAACAAGAAAAAAATAGAGGAACACAATTGCCAGCTTTACAGCCAGATAAGCATAGCCTGGCTTTGAAATCAAACCATGTGAGGGATTTTCACAGTATGATTTCTGCTCTATTAAAAATTGGAAAAACAAAAAACAACTCAAAAGAACTATTTGCATGTAGTTGCAAGAAAACATATAAAAAATGTGTATGTTGATGCCCATAAAAAATATTAAGCGAGTCAATAGATGCAAATAATTTGCTATGTTCCCAACACAGCAAGCTCAATGCCTATTCAACAGATAATCCATCCTGATCAATGTCTAGTTTAGAATAAGGGTTATATACACAAAAATCACCCCACAAAACCCAAGAATTTCTCGAACTCTGCAAATATTATTCTCCAAAGAATTCTATAGATTTTGCTGGCCACGTGGAGCAGCAACAGCATCAATGACGCACCGTAGTCATCAGTTGAATGCTTCGGAAGGAGAAACAGGAGCTCATCTTCAACTAGCTTTGCCGGAAATTTACAGCAGAGACATAATGAGGAAATCACCCACTTTCTCTTACACAGTTTCCAGGCAAGAGAAATTTGAGCTTTTCTGCATTCTCCAAGAGATATGATGGGAGGTGAACTGCCGAGAATGAATGAGGAATCGGCCCCATCTTTCCAATGATTTCCTTAAATGAGTACTCCTCTGGAAGCATGTCAAATAAATCGGCCCCCTTACAGATTACTTTTTGAATTCTCGTAGGGTTCAGGTAACGAGAGAACCTCACCCTATCAGAATGGCTGTAAGCCTTCATCTTGAAGATAAATTCACTGATACGCCGAAAACAAAAACTACAGTGCCACCCTGCATCTGCCAAGATATCATCAGTCTGGCGATAATGTGCATACCTAGTTTTACCAGGCTGATATCTGTGTACTGAAGCTCTCCAGCTATTGTTATCGACGAGAAACTCAAAAGAATAGAGATAGTTCTTCAGACGAAGATGAAGGACCTGTGGTATGTCGTCGCACCATCTTAGAAGGTTGATAGTATGTCTGCTTGGTATCTCATCCACATCAGACATTATCAGCAAGTCGTCATCAGAAATACCTGCTATTTTGAGAAGCTGGTCCAGTGCCACTCGCTGGAATGCCTCCTCAACAAAAGGGTTTTCTCCTTTTTTAAATCTCCCGCCAACAGTTCCATAAGTCAATCTAGGCTCAACAAATTTAAACTCATCACGATGGCTGGCAAAAACAAGCGGCTTCGGAAACCCAGTAAATGTTGAATTGGACTCGAGAAGAACAAACTGGGTTATATATGGATAGAGTTCTTTCCATCGTAAGGTAAGAATGTCCAACTCGTTACTGAACAACACTGCATCATAAACACGCCTTGGGTACTCACGGATCCCCCAACCATGGAGTTTACAGAGGTTCCCCATTGACACATTCTCATGATAGTAATGTGGGATATCATGGAATGGTTTGGGCGGTGATTCCCATAGCGGTCGCAAGAAGTATGATATCTTTTGCCCGTGTAAATAAAATCCAAATATGCATGTTGGGACAAGAACGAATAGAAGTAGATAGGTCTTCAAATCCATACCACGAAGGATGCAACGGATTCTAGACATGCTCAAACCTCTGCTGGATTCCTGCACATTACAAAATTTACTTCAACGAATCAGAACGATTTATCGAAAGGCAATGCAAAATTCAAGGATTACCACACTTCAGCCACTCTGAAAAAGAAGCATGAAAGCTTATAAATGATTAACATCTCTATCATCTCTAGCCAAAGGCTGAGCATAGTTTAGAAGAAAGCAATTTTTCAGCTTCTGTCTTCTCTCTTTATTTTTTATGTTTTGAATAATAGGCATGTGTTTATTTCAGACATACAAAGAAAAAAAGCACAGAACACTCAATCAGAGAAATTTTGGCAGCAAAAAACTCCTAACAACTAACCGAGAATAAGCTTCTCTAAAACAGACTTTTACCTCAGCAACCAACAAACTGACTCTGAAACAGGGTCAATCACAATGTTTCCAGCGATAATATGTTGAATCACAATATCATGAGGAAGCAATGACAACATGTAAAGTAAATTTGGGAAAAAGGGTTTTCTTTTTTTCTCAAACAAACAACAAGTTCTTCTTTATCTTCCATCAGTTTCCATGATAATTATGAAAATTCCACATTATCTGAATACCATTTTTTTTTTTTGGAGAAGCTATTGTCAGAATCTACTTTGGGTTACCAACATTTTTCCATTCAAAAAAAAAATAAAAAATCGTGATCTCAGATTTACATCTACAAAAATGTGCAGACGCAATCTCGCAAAAAAGTCAAGAAAAAACATCCACATTGACATTTTCAAATCTACGAGTGTTTTGCGTCCTCAAAGAGAAACAAATTCTTCAACGTCTAAGAGGCGGAGGTTTCCGACGGATTCAATAGAGGTAGAACGAATCGTCCATCGGAAGCAAAGCAAAAGGAAACATATCAAAAGCAATCAAAGAGATCAATTTGGATATCGAAACAGATTCTATAACAGATTAATCACAAACCTGGCCACAAACATCGCCGCATATACCATCGGTCTTCTTCGAGCAATAATGTCCCCCATTCTCAGTCATCATCCACCACATTCTTATTTCTCTCCTTGAAATTCCAAAACAGAAACAATCTCCAATGCAATTATGCAAACCAAGCAGATCAGCCCCAAAAATAGCAAACCGTCCGAACCCCAACTCCGCACGAATGTCAAATTGGTAAATTAAATCCTCCACCGGACACGTAGATCTCCGCTCTCCCTTCCCTCTCAGCCAGACCCACTAATTCTAGCCGTTACTTGTCTAGTCGCCGAATCCCTTTAAACGAAAGTCCTTAAAAGGCGATGCGTAGCTCCCAAAATTGTCGAAAACACCGATTAATAAACAATTTAGAACCCAAAAAATGGAATACCCAGAAAGGGAAACAGGACCTAATGAGAGAAACAGAGAAAAGGCCCTGCACAACGAAAGAATTGGCGGCAGTTGTAAAGACTAGAAGGAAAAGGCGGTTTCTCTTGCGTTGGGGGATGGATAGTGTGTCAGCCTCTTCTTCTTCTCCTTCTTTATATGGGCTGTATGTGTATGCACGTACCAAAATAATGGGTCCGTACGGGTTTATTAGGAGAAGTAAAGTCCCAACGACCATGGGACACACAATTGCCGGAATCAGAGAGTGTATGTGTGTTTCAGAGGATCGCGGACGGCCGTGTGCGGGCCCCACATACGCGTCTATTCATCTATTGAGTTGAGTATTTCTACCGACTCAATCCAACTCTGCCGTGTCGTTTCGACACAAGTTACTTCCTAGTCCAGGGTCCTTAGGGTGATTGGGTATTTTCCAAAGTCTTGACACGTTAGCGCGTTGAGAAATCTTTTTTGGGCCCAGAGGGTTTGGGCTGGGATGGGCTGAGCTTATACAGAGTGATATGGAGAAGTCGACAAGTGGTACAACGTGGGTTTGGATGGGATGTGGGTCCTACCACGATGTCTTTAAAAATGATTAGCATCTCTACTTCACAACGGTCGAATTATATGAAGGTATGGGTTTGGAGAATCTACATCTCATTATTAATAAATTTTATTTAAAAATAAAAGTTAATGAGTGCTCCCTTCTTGACATTTTTTTTGTTTTTTAAAAAAATCACTTTGCACCTCATCACCTCCCCCTCAATGTTCACTTCCATTCCATTTTGCCCCTCTATATTTTATGGGAAATACCGTTGAAGGTGGATTTTAAACATCCCATCAAAGATCCACGAGATATTCATGCCGACACTAAGCTCCACCGTGACTGAGGATGGGATCGTCTCTTGATCAAGTTTTGAAGGGGACTTGTTGAAGAAAGGTGAGAGCGTTTTTGTCGTTGAGTATGACAAGAAAGACATGGACGATCAAGTCCAAAGAAGACATGTTGAGATTCCACCTTTGAAATCGTTGGGTACGAGAAAAAGATATAAGTGTTGTAGTTTCTAGGGCAAATAGCTAGGAGAAAGAAAATTAGGGCTACGGGTTAGAAGAAGAGTACTGAGGTGTTTTCAGAGGTATTAATGGAATGTAGGTAGATAAAAGTGTGGGTGCAAATAATTCCTCTCGTGAATGGTAAAAACGACACTGTAGAGTCAACAAGCCACATGGTTTAAGAGGCGACAGGTGAGAGGAGACTTGGAATGCAGCATCATCCCATTATTTGCTCATCCACTCAACTACCACAATCCTCTCAACTCCAACTGACAACTCCTTCAACAGATTGCAGAGCCGTTGCATGATACGGGGAGGAGAATGAGGGTGATTGGTTACTGTTAATAGCTATAAATAAATAGCATAGCTTATAACAAAGAAGATATACTGGATAACATAAACTTCTATCCCGCGGAAATAGACATTCTTGTTGAACCTTATAAAACTTATGTGTTCTGTACTTTACTGCCCATTAAATTCTTTAGCCGCAGCTATCACACACTAAGCTCAAGGTCCACATCATCAGTGTGACTTTTTACATTGATAATTGGCGCCGTCTATGGGAATAAAGAGTTTATCATGAATCTTGAGGTTGCTACTATGATTAAAGTTCAAGAGCAAGGTTTAAGATGGAAGAAGGTGCAGTAGCCCCCAGAGAAAGAGGCAATTGGTGGCAAGGATTGTCAACATAGTCTCCCAAGATGAGGAGATTGAAGAAGCATTATCCTCGAAGGAGGACGAGCTGTGGAGGTTATGAGAGCAGCTGCACACGCTAAAGCATAAAGAGAAGTGCTTGGCAAGCATTGCCAAAATTTGAGGATGAAGTGAGTGTAAAAATGAATTTGGAAGGGTGGAAATAGTAAAGGTTTTCCTTCACCAGAGTGTTCTTATGTTGATGACGTGTCTTGAATATGGATATATATCTTGAGAAATTTAGCTGCACGACATCGTTCTGAAAAGGCACCCAAACTAGAGCAACCTAGATCAATCGAAGGAGAAGAATCAATCTCAACACAAATCATAAGAATCACATTCTTGATCTGATTAACATCATAAGTTATGGTCACAAAGTTGGACCAAGTAAATGCAACATGTGTTCTTTTTGAAGCAATCCCAAGCAGGAGTAACCACTAATGTTGAAATTAAGCACATCAATATTACATAGTTCGGCCATGAAAGCTCATGTTCTAGGCAGAAGAAGAAGAAGAAAAGAATAGTAGAAAATGTGACTAATTGTTATGGTTTTTTAGATTCTCTCAAAATGCAATAATTAGAGTGTTTGCAAATATCATATTAAATAAAGGACCATAAATTATATCCTATCCACCAAAAGTACTCTCGCCATTCTTAATTTATGATTCCACCCACAAAAAATTAATTCTAACGTGTAGACTCAGTCCTCGCATGGAATTACTGTAATAATGCACTTATTTTGAGACAGCTATGGTCTTGCCTAGTTGATCACGAACACCCCAGGCTGTGCTTACTCGTTTATTTTGTGACAGCTTTGGCCTTTTCGAAGTGCAAAATGTAGGTAGTTGCAAATTTGGGTCTACTGACTTGGTCACTTCCTACAAATTTCATTTCCACCCGTTCTCTCATCTCACATTAATGGCATAAACATCTTCCAATTCAAACTATAAGGCCTAACTTACCCCGTATCATCACATAGACTTATCACTCAAATTATCATCATCATCTTAGTGGACTAGCTAGTGGAGGGTGATGGTACCCAAAAAAACCCTCCAACTAGACACCAACACATGTCATATAAAAGCGTTTTCGAACATCGTATATCGACCAAAGGTAGAGTCCAAAAGAAAATATAACTTCCAATAAGGAATCCTACTCATTCAAGCACTATAGATAGAACCCTCTAGTAAATTATGAGATGTAAAACTTTTCATTATTTTATTTGAGAGCTCTGAACAATGAAGGACTCTCAATCTCATACTCCTTTTCGTACTAGAATGTCGGAGCGATCCTCCGGAGAACACCTCACAATCCCTTTTTAGCTCATCTTTTCTCTTGCACCAAGGTGAAGATCGGCTCAACAATCGCTTTCTTATAGCTTGCCCAACCTCCTGATACGTCGAAAAAATCAAGCTCCCGTATTTTTGACATCATCATAGGATGTTTTTAGTAGGATCAATCTACATGAGATAAAACTCTAAATTTGAAACCTCACCTTGATAATAAGTTTGTGATAAGTTTCTGTCAAAATAATTTTTAATAATTTGGGCCCCTATTACTCTCCACTGGAAGATCTATTGAGAGGAGGCAAGACCCAAACTTATATTGAAACACACAACTTGATTTTTAGTGGATATGATATGTAGAATTGACATGAGAATTAGGCCGAGTCAAGTCATCCATATATTAGCAATTTAAAACGTTAACGTGGTCGGCAATAAATGCTTGCTTTTGCTTGTGTCGCTTTGCATGTCAACTACTTGTAATTATTGTAAACCAACTCTTCAAAACCTCCAAAGTTGATTTTTCTATACTTTCGTCCATTGAAACCATGTCCATGGGTCATCATCCCAAGGGACCCTTTAAGTTTTGCTATCCAAAGCAACAATGTTATTACCAACCCAACCCATGAGTTTTAATTTAGAGATTCATGGCCTTGAGGAGGAAACAATTTCTATCAAGTACATATATTCCCTCATGAAATAATGAGTTTTATCTTATGCTTATCATTATTCATTTGTATTCTTCCATATATTATTAGATCTTGGAAAACTGTTACAGAATTCAATTTTTATTACGCTAACTCAACCCAAATCTGCATGTCATGCCATGTAGGCGAGTCAGGTTATACCTTTTAAAAAATCAGTCAATAATGTTAATTTATTCATTTATTTCTCTCTATTCATTTAATGCACATTTTTTATTTATTTTTTTCATAAACGAAATTTTAAAACGTTTTATCTCTCAAAATACATGTTAGATTTTGAAAAAAATTACATATTCGAACTCAGCGCGTAAAACTCTTTCTAATAAGACTCATTGTCGAATTTATTTTTTTTTACATTTTTTCAATTACATTGTTTTTAATATGTGTGTGTGTGTATATATGTGATGTGTAGACTGTCTATTTGAGCTGAAATTTTATTACACTATGATAATAAAATATATATTTGTTATTTTCTGCATTTTAATTGAAATTACGTTTGGTACCCGAACCCTTTAGGGTTTAATAGTTAGGACCCTACAGTTTGGCACTTGGGACATTTAATTTAGGATTTTAGTAGCGAATCCGTTAGGGTTTAGCAAATATGAGTTCTTTAGGTTACGACATGAAAATCCGATATACGAGTCTACTAGGGTTTAGCGAATTCGTTTCCTTAGGGTTTAACACTTATTGTTAAGTTACAACATGAAAATCCGATACACGAGCTCATTAGGGTTTAGCGAATACGTCCCTCTTAGGGTTTAACACTTATTGTTTAGGTTACAATATGAAAATTCGATATACAAGTTCGTTAAAGTTTAGCGAATTTGTTCCCCTTAGGGTTTAACACTTATTGTTTATGTTACAACATGAAAATTCGATACACGAGTCCGTTAGGATTTAGTGAATTCATTCCCCTTAGAGTTTAACACTTATTGTTTAGGTTATAACATGGAAATCGATACACAAGAGCATATCAGTGCGTATAAATAATTAAACACTATAACCTACGTAACCCATATATCAGTACAAGAAAATAATGTAATTAAAATACTTTTTAAAAGACAATGTAATTAAGAATTACTGAATAAAAACTATCGATAATGGATTTTATTGAAAAACTTTTTAATTGTTGATTTTGGATTTTATTGAAAAAAATCTTTAATTATTGATTCTGGATATGTAATTTTTCTAAAAATCTAATATGTATTTTGAAATTTCGTTTTAAGAAGAAAAATATTATACAGTCTTTTCAAATGGTCAGGTTTTAAAAAAATAATAATAATTTTGTCATGTCATATGCGTATAATTTTAATTTTTTTTATCATATTATATGATAATTATAATGAACATATTATATTTTGTTCAGGTACTCGCTCAAGAAAGCATATGTAATTAAATTATATCGTTGTATAGGCTAAATTTATATTCGTAGCACTTCATTAATTGTACACTGTTATTTTGAACAAAACTAAATAAAATATATCTCATAGAACGTATAAAGGAGATTTTTATGAGAAAACTTTCATTCTAGTAGGGTCTTTGAAAACTTCCCTTACATTACGCCCAGAATGAATTCACAACTTTGAGGTATTTACAATAAAAATCTTGATTCTGATAAATATTTGCATCCAACATGTCAATCTTTGAAATGAATTATATTGATTATGTACTTGATCATCCTAAACAATTGCGATTAATAATTCAAGAACCGCATAGAATTATGTTGCACAAAAATAAATTTATTAAATATTTGTCTCGCGGTGACGGTCACAACGCTCTAGGCAACCAGAGAAAAAGGCACATGGAAGGTTTTCACAGTTTTGTGTTAAATGAAAAAGGTAGATATTTTGTGTTTGTATTGTCAAAATCAAGTGACACGTTTCATGTGTGTATGTTAATCACAGCTTTATGCCATGTCACCAAAGGAAAACGGAGACTTAACGATCAACATGCTGCCCAAACTGTTGGAAACTGCCCAAGTTATCCAACAAGAACAAATTGAAATTTCTAATTATCCAGATGTAATGTTTGATCTTTCGATTAGCAAATTGGAAAATGACTCATCTTTCGATAATCAAAAGTATACTTATCCCACCATGTAAATGACACATCAAATAAGAATGTGTACAGACTTATTAGCTATTGAGCTTGGGTGCTATTTTAGAACTATTTACTAGCTTGAAAACATGTGATTAGAATCATGTTGATGTTTGTATTTTGGAACACTTGCTTAGAACTAGTTCTTGTTGATGAAAATAGTAATATTTGTTGATCTGGAAATGTGTCTCTGCTGTTTGGAGATTTTGCAAATTTTATTTTGTGTTGTAAGAGTCGTTAAATAAGGGACAAACAGTGCCTTAAAATAAATAAACACGCCGCTTCCCCTTTTGTACAAAACAAATTTTGAAAAATTAATTACGGCGCTTTTCGTTATTTATAGAGGTTTATAAAGCGTCGTGAAATATAATATTAACGGCGTTTTGTATAAAAGCGTCACGTGGTCAATTATGACATCTTTTTTTAACCGCACTTCTTAAAGCGCCATACTAAATCAATTATGGCACTTGTTCATATTTGCGGCGCTTTTAAAGCGCCGACGTTTATGTCCTTGTTGTAGTGCAAATTCATCAAATGTCAATATTTATTCAATAAATAAATATTTTCAACATTGACAATATTCAATCATTTATATATAAGACTGCTATGCCATCTCATGTGTAAGGACTATTTATACAATTATAAATAAATAATAAATGATTTATAAGAAAATAAACTTTTATATGATTTATTATTTAGTAAGTCATGTCCGAAATATTTATCCAATAATAAATCTTTCATATTGTTTGTTCTAATATCACATATTAGATTGCATGTGACTCACAACTCTATTTTCATAGAATGTTGTTTTTTCGAATTGTTATTTTCCAATAAACAATTTTATGTTCAAAACTTAATTTAATATATTCATACTAGAAATTACTCGTTAATGTAATAGCATTATTAGATACGTTTCAAATCTAATCGTGCAGATTGGTTATTCAACATATATATATCTTCTTCTTTTTTGATAAAAGAGGACGATACTTCGTTAATTTTATTTATAACCTCACTTGTGGCGGAGGAATACCAAGATTACATAAAGAGAGAAACAACTTAAAAAACAAGAAACCAACATTAAACTAAACATGTCCAAAAGAAACCTGCACACTAAACATGACCAAACCTAGAACATAAAAATGACACAAAGAAAACCTTCACCTGCACAAAGAAACTGCAAGAGCTGCTACAGCTTTCCAGCAACCAGCACCAATTGACAAAAAGAAAATAGCACACCAAGCCCATAAATTTGAACCAGCAAACAGAAACAGCAACAGCACAAAGCCAAATCCATACCAGGAAGAACCACAAAATTCGCAACCAAGACAGACACAAACACCACACCCCAACAAACCGAAGCACAACATAACAAAAGAACTAATCCAAATAAACTCCAGTATTCAAAAAATCATTTTGAGAGGTAAGCCAAGCCACCGACAGCTCCTCCTTCTCTACTCCAGCTTTGGCAAAATGATCAGCAACATAATTGGCCTCCCGCCAAATATGGTGAAAAGTTATTGGAGGGAGCATGAAGATAGTTATTAATAGCATTAAAGTCTTGGTCGAGATTCCAAGGATTCGAGGCAACCCCCCTTAACCAAGAGACAAAATTAAGCGAGTCATATTCAATCATAATATCAAGAAATTCAGCCATATTAATGTCCAAGAGAAGCTCAAGAGCTTTGCGAATGGCAGCGATTTCAGCCGAAGAAACATCATGAGCTTTGGAAGGACCTGAGAAAGTGCACAACAAATTTCCTTTCTCATCTCTTAAAATACCACCGATTCCAGCTTTGGATGACTGGAATGATCCATCCGTATTCCACTTTAAAATTCCAATCGGAGGGGCAGTCCAATAGATTTTTGTCTATTAATTTTGGATTTTTCAATCCAGCATGGGCTGGGCTGGGCTCTGGTAGATTTTTACTTTGTATCTTTTAAAATCCAGTGGACTTTGTACACCAATTTTGAATCCAGCAAGGTTGAACCTGAAGGACACGGACACGGTAAGTCAATTCGGAAAATACAGCCCAAACTGAATGTCCATATTCGGACGGACCTATGATCCACTGGAAGATCCAAGGGGCCAATATCTCAAAGGCCCATATTTTTTGGCCCTAAAGAATCAATAGTACAAAGCCCAAGCTACGGGGAAGAAATCCCGTGAAGAACCAGAGGGGACGGCCCTTGGTTGGAAAGTACACGCGGCATATAACTATTGGCCATCGAGTGTATTCTGGACCAACATTTGATTTTGCTTGTCAAAAACCACACGTGTGGTCGTGTGCATGTTCCCTTGACAACTAGACTATTGGGTTTTGGGTCCTCCTGGACATTTAACAACTAATCGACAACGATCTTTGAAAGATCCTTGATTTTACAACTTTTAAGGGACAGCTTTCACATGTTACCAAAATCAGGGTTGTGTGGATGAAGATTTAGGGGGAAAATAATGTCAGGACAAGTTAAGTGGACATAACGGAACATTTGGTTACCAATCAAATGATTTTGAAGTGTGAGTGTGATACGAGTGTGATATGAATATTATGATGTTTGGTACGAAATTAAAAGTAAATTTGTGTGAAATGAATATTATCATATTTGGTATGAAATTAAGAGTAAATATGGGTGTGTGAACGATAATGCTAATATTTTTAAGAAAAATATTCCTAAAGCATTTATGCTGCCAACATAGCCACAAGATTTAACTTCATTTTCAAATTCGAAAAATCAAAAATCATGGCTCTCACTCATTATGGATACATACTTAGGAATATTTAACATTTTTTATTTTCATATTACCCTAAATTTTTTGTATATAAAAAATGAATCGTAAATATTAATTTAATTATTGTGGTTACTCATTACTAAATGATAGAATAGTCTTTTAAATATCAAAACTCATTCTCACTCGTCAATATTATCTAATTCCATCATTTTGGTAAGCTTGATTAATCTTTATCGGAGAAGAATGAGCGTAAGATGAGTTTAAGATTCCACCCTCTCAGATCCAACCATCATCTTGGCTCTTTTTTCATTTAAATGTCAATCAAATTACTGTTTATTTACGTCTATTTTTGTTTTTCCCTCTTGTTCTTGTGGTATATGCACGTGATGTTTGATTGAGACAACTTTTTTTTTTCATTATTGATGACTTCGTTTTGTGTGGTTTTTAGCTGCAGAAATGCTCCTGAAATGGCTACGCTACAAAACCATAGTCCCCCACCTGTTCGATAAAATGCCCAAATGAAATTAACAATGGGGTCTTTAAAATAGTGTTCGTACCTCAGTATCTATCTAACACTGGTTTTATCGCAACTCTCAAAGCGCTACTTCTTCATGCAATCTGTTAATTGGAGTCCCGCATCGAATAAATATGATAAAGTTAAATGGTTAATATATTTGGATTGGAAGGTCCGTATATAACCTAATAGTTTAAATTTTTAGATTCATATGGATTTCAAATATGTATTTTTTATTAGAATTCGCGGCAAATCGGCAGTAGTTGTGTTACTCACGTATCATATGCAATGATTGAAAACTTAAACAAATCCAAAAGCAGAGGAGGCCAGAATTGAATCACGCATCTAGCTACTTGATCAATCTCGTCGTCATCATCAAGTTTATCTCCTCAACTGATGATCACAGTATTGCTCCTTTTTGTTCTTTATATATTTATCTCCTCCTTTAATAAAGTTGATATGAACCCACACCCCATCAAAGAACTAAATTACTAGTATTTGGTTCTTACTTCAGAGTCAGATACATGCATATCAGCATATATATTAATATATACACTCATATAATTGTATATATTTTTATGTTAAGGCTGATTGCAGCAGCTTCAAAGTAGGGGAAAAGAAAGAGTAGGCACTCACATTTGTATCATTAAATGAATCAACATTCATATAATCCGTATGCAGGTGACCATCGATTAATTATTCAGTGGTCCGGGTGCATTTTCACGTGGCACATTTAAGGGTGTGAATGATATCCACATGAGAATGATATCAATAAAAAATAAGAGAGAACATAAATTGATGTCAATCACACCATTAAGTGTGCCACATGAAATATGCATCCAGATCATTGAGTAATTTCTCGGTGATCACGTCGTTTATGAATTAACATCTAAGATAGCTAGAAAATTAATTCCAACCCATTAAAAAAAATAAAAATTCAAGTCAAAGGAAGAAATCGGGAGGAAAAAAAAAGAGGAGAAGAGAAGAGAAGCAAATCATGACTTGGTTTAGTACTAATCAATAATCATAGCACAAAAGCAAAACCAAATCATATATTTTTTTTGTAATTAAAGTCAGGGTCAAATAATAAGGTGAAGGTAAAACTAATGATGGATTTATTTGCATGTCGTGTCACACTTATATTGCCTAACCATGCGTCGCACGCGAATCTTTGACAAAGTGACGAGACAAGACCGAAAGAGTTTTGAGTGTGGATGGACCCTAATCATGTTTTACCGACTACAAAATTGTGATTTTCAAGCTAATCAAAAGCTATGTTGGCAACTTTGACTAATTACACCATCAAGTTCCACCATTACTTGTCTGTTAACCACCTAATACTAGACATTAAGCCGACCAAAAAAAGCTACCATTTGTAACTTCAAACAACTACTAAACCTAACCTTTCAAATGTAGAATACCTTAATAGTAATAATAGTAATAATAATAATTATTATTATTGTTGTTGCTTTTATACTTGTGTAAGAAACTTGGGATTGGAATGCGTACTCCAATAATGTGAACAATTTTTGAAGACATAAAATCCATCTTTAAATAGTTTTATATATTTTCACTCGATTGGTTGTGGGATATAAACTGGTGGTAACGACTTACCTTTAAAAGCCAACTTATTTTAGGAAATATATTCTTTCAAGCAGTAGTAATTGTTGGACAAAGGTCCTACATTTTTTGTTTTGATGGTTTGTTCTATCATATTATGCTATTTGATTACATGTGGTATGTGATGCGTTTTATTGACAATGAATTGAATTTGAAAATTGTACAAAATTGATTTTAATTAAAGTGTTTATAGCTAAACCTAGTTGTGAGTTCAACTATATATCGTTCTCATATCAAATGAACTCCGATTAAGTTGAAATTTTACAGATATATTATGAATATCATTATGAAACAAAATTCATCAAGAAATACTTGAGAACCAAAGCATGAAAGATTGTTTTGATCAATGTGACTAGTTGTGAAGGAAGTAAATCAATTAATAAGCTTCCTTATTAATCTTCGTTGGAATGAAAATTGAGGGGCTAAATTGGTTACATCTTTCAAGACTCTAAGGCGCCAACCACAAAGTCAATTGGAGATTTTGTGTCCTATCATCATGGAATGAAGATGTGATTGCTAAGTCAAATTATGAAGCTTATTTTTTGGAGAGCTAATCTGAAATTAAAGAGGAGAATTTCATTTCCAAAATTACTGAAGAACAAATCAAGGCTAGTTTTCTACTTTGTTAAGAGAAGTTTCACTTCCCCGGGATCTGCCACATTAAAATCACTCTTTTTGGGTGGGAATGCATCGACCAACTGAGGTCTGGCTATGCATTTGCAACTTGGAAAGTCCCTGCCTGCCTTGTGGCTTGTGGGGTTGACCAATACTTTTTGATTAATTAATTATTTGGAGACACAAAGACCCCACAAGACGTATAGGATCGGAAAACCTGACCTGAATATATATATATATATATATATATAGCCAGAAGAGGAGAACTACATTGTGAATGATACAAGTTATCACAAGTAAGAGAGGACTAGAGGCATTAGGTTCTGATCTGGCTGACTTTTTTTCAGGAATCTGCATGCCTTGATGCGCACAAAGTTGCATGGACGATAAAGATCAATGATATATGCTGATAATTAATGATTGTAACTTTATATTCCCATTTACTTTCATGTTTGTGTAAAAATGACGAGGCAGAATTAATATGTGACGTCCTCCAATCCTGGCCAGACCAAATTCAATCTTTCCTTCAATTTCAATGTTGTTCAATAGAGCCAATTTAGTTATTTAGGTAATTGTGTTAAGTCCCACAACGGTGGGAACTAATTTACATGAGAAAGTCCAACATCAATATATTCGAGGATCCTTTTTGAAGGGCAAAATTCACATGAGCCTTAGGTTCAATAGGGGACAATATCTCAAATGGGTCAAATCTATTTTTCTTCTACTTTTCTACCCCTTCTCCAAATAACAATAAACTATAAGATTATTCTCAAAAATTATACATCAATTTTGGTACAACGCTTTAAGTGAGGGTTTTTAATAAAATTTGGAAATGTCGTTCTATTTTATATACTTAGGCTCCATTTATTTCTAATAAATTATGTTTTAGGAAAAATTGATAACTTTTTTATTGTTAGAAGAAGCAAAAAAGCAGTGTACAAAAGAAAATTTAAGATAAAAAGCGAGAAAAGTAACAACCTAACACATTTGAAGTAGAGATTATTAATTTTAGACAAACGTATAAAATTTGTTATTTTTCAATCATTAAATATTTTCCATGTTTGAAAAAAAGTCTTTGCTAATGAGAGAGGTTAACTACACCGCAATTTTTATTAAATAAAATATCATGTTTACATATTTTGCTTGAGTGTCACTTTGCTAAATTGATCTAGCATATATTTATTCCCGATGAACATCAAAGTGTCTCCTGTGTTGTGAACTTGAAGTGTAGCCAACGACGCATTTCAAATTGTTATGATCTACATGGTTGAGAACATCTCTTTAGACCCATTGATGGCCGAATTGAATATGCCATTTAAGATGTTGGATACGATAAAGAATCTTTATTCTAAACTTGAAATTCTATTATAGAAAGTTGTTGTAAGTGTTTGTTTTCTCGATTTTCAAGAAATAACAGTATTTTCAAAAATAAATACGTAGTCAATATGAGACTTTGCATTGTCAGAATCATATAGATAACTAGCATATGTATATTCAACAACCTAAGATTTGGGATCAGATGAATAGAATAGATCCAAGTTAGTTGTACCTCTCAGATAACATAGAAAATGTTTAATTCCATTCCAGTGTCGTTGAGTAAGAGCACAACTATACCTTGCCAATAAAGTCACAGTAAACACAATATC
This sequence comes from Euonymus europaeus, assembly GCA_963580455.1. Classification (NCBI taxonomy): domain Eukaryota; kingdom Viridiplantae; phylum Streptophyta; class Magnoliopsida; order Celastrales; family Celastraceae; genus Euonymus; species Euonymus europaeus. The sequence continues at coordinate 6,347,236 of OY756964.1, forward strand.
TAGCCTGATACAATTGGCTAAGTACATTAAAAATCCAATTACACTCAAATATGATACTTTTGGACCAAGTGATACTTTCCCCTCATCTTGAGGTCGAAATTAATATTTCTTAACATTAAGTAAACGAACTACCATTGGAAAACTCAAAGTGTACTTTATCCATGTAGAACTACTTTAATAATTTTTCAGTATAAGTAGATTGATAAAGAAAGATACAATTATTCAAATGTTCAATCTAATGACTGAGACAATATTTTGTCTTACTCATATCTTTCATCTCAAATTTTAGCTTCAAATAATTAGCAGCTTTAGTGAGTTTTCCAGGAGTTCCAACTAAATTTGAATCATCAACATAAATAGCAATTATAACAAATTAGATTTTGACTTTTTAATAAATATGCATGGGCAAATTGGATCATTAATAAATCCTTCTTTAATAAGATATTCACTTAATTTATTGTACCACATGCGCGTAGATTATTTTAATCCATATAGTGAATGTTGGAGTTTGATTGAACACGATCCACTAGGCTTTGTTTCAGGCTACCAAAATCCTTCATAAATTTTCATATAAATTTCATTATCCAACGAGCAATATATATAGGTTGTTACTATGTTCATAAGATGCATAGTCACTCGTTCAGTGACTGTTGATCCAATTAAGAATCTCAAAGTGATCTCATCCATGACAGAATAATATGTTTCATCATAATCAATTCCACGTCTCTACGAGATACCTTGTGCTTAATCTCATTATTATCATTTCGCTTGCGCACAAATATTCATTGTATCCTACCTGGTGAACACCTTCTAGTGTCTGCACTACAGGTCTAAAAACATATATTTTTTGATAGAGAATTATTTCTACTATCATAGCATATTATCATTTAGGCCAAACACTCCTACTTTGACATTCATCAATAGTTTTAGGCCCAAGATCCTCATTATTTATAGTAATGCTTGTAGCAACGGTATATGTAAATATATTGTTAACAATAATCTTACTTTTATCCCAATTTCCTCGATGATATATTGACCACTAATTATTATCATCATCAGGTACTTGTATCTTTTCAAGAGATATTTTTTTCAGAAGGTTGAGATTCAGTAAGTATATTCTCTTCAGAAGTAATTTGTAACATTCTAAAAATTTGACCGCGTAAGTAAAACTTAAATATAGGACATGCATTAAAAAAATGTTAAATGTAACAGTTACTAAGTTTTGAGAATTCTTATTCATATCTGCATTCAAAAAAATTAGTAAAATACATACATATATATAATATACAGTAGTACTTCATGGAGGCATACAGAAGATACTGACATATAGACATGTTTTATGGATAGATATAATGTTAGATGTTTTTTACGTATACAACCGGTGCATGTAGGAACAATACTCATGCAACAAAGGGTGAATTGCACTACATCACTAGATTGGATGAATCAAGAGATGACAATTAAGATATTTTGGAAAGATTTGGTTCAAATTGTGATCATGATGGATAATAAAATCGGGTGGGTTAGCTGATGGTTTATGGGAAGTAATGATGAGGAAATTAGCCAATGGAAAATAAGGAGGTATTTTGAAGAAGTTTAGACCAATAGGAGAAAAAGGAAATAGAGTTTCTCATATTACAAGAAAGTTGAGCCAATGAGAGCCTAACACTTAGGAAAATTGTATAGTCTAGTAAGGAAGAGACTTAAGTGTAGATAAAGTTAATCATGGTTAATACACGGAAGGATTTCTTTAAAGATTTATGTAAGAACTTGGGTGAAAAGTGGCAAACTAATAGAGTAGGGACAACACCCTACCATTAGATCCAAACATAGAAGGAGATGGGACTGTTGAATCTAAGAAAAGGAAGGAGGGCGAGGGCGAGGGCGAGGGCGAGGGGGAGGGGGGAGGGAGAGAGAGAGATGAGGGGGCACATCGGTGACATGTGAAATTGTGAATTAAATCAAACTCACTATAAATATCCCAAAATGTGAAGAGTCTATTAACCTTTCTTCACTCTCCACGGCTGGCTTGCAAAAGACATTAGAGCTCTCTAAACATGAGAGAAAGGAATGAAGAAGTTATTGCATGTGCAAATGGCCATCCCAGTCTTGGGCCGACTTTGGATTTGTCTTGAGGGACTTGATGATAGTGTGGTTGGAGTGAAATCTAGCACTATAGTAAATAAATTGAATGGGTGGATTGGTGTCAGAAATGATAGACTTGGTGGTTTTGAATTTGTAAGAAATTGATCATATTTATTTTCTTGAAAATCCTATTTCATGAAGTAAGTATTGTGTTTCCATACATGTAGATAATTGAATTGGAAATCAAGATGATTTTGAAGATGGTAGCATGGAATAATCTTGTAATGTTGCGATTAATAATTTTGTACATGACTTTTGTTCAAAATGTGTGATGATGTAATTAAATAAGTACGTGACGAATGTATATGAGTATGAATTTGAGTATTTTATGTAATGTAAAGCTTATAGTAATTATTGGGTATAGCCCTTAATGGATATGACGTATTTATAGTTACCGTGTTATGTTTCACCCTGGGTTGTTTTAGGGTGGGGTGTTACAAAATCTCTATAGGAGCATTCTCTACATGATAAATATGCTCTTCTAGAGTAGGCTCTACTAGAACTATGGTTAGAATTTCTGCATTCCTCTTTTGGAGAAATCTATCTTTAGCTCATAGTGGTCTTCCACGTTTCTGATGTGGTTTTAATTCATCACTTGTTCTTCGTCCTTCGTGAAAATTGATGTATAAAGTAAAGTAGAATTTCTAGCTGGAATATGTGACTGCAAAACTTTTGAAGTATCATCAAATGCATCCGATAATCGATTAGCCATACCTTGTAAATAAATAATTTTCTTAATTTCAAGTTCACACTAATTTGTTTGTGGGTCAAAATGAGATTTGTGTCATAGTGTTTCAAGTAATATCATCATGGTTATGAGATTGAGAATATTTGCTTCCTAAAGAATGAAAAACATATTTATCAAAGTGACAATATGCAAACTCAGTTATGAAAACATCACCAGCTAGTTGTTCAAGATATCGAATAATAGAAAGTGAATCAAAACCAACATAACTATTGAGTTGATGTTATGGTACTATCTTAGTGCGTTGTGGAGGTGAAATAAGAACATAAACAATATAATCAAAAATACAAAAAGTGAAATATTAGTTTGATGACCTAACACCAGCTAAAAAGATGAATATGAATGATGACGAAATGGTCTGACTCGAATTAATTATGCAACATGTAATATTGCATGCCCCCAATCAACACAAGATAATTTTCTTTTTAAAAGCATATGTCTAGCAATCAACTGAAGATGTTTATATTAGTGACTTTGCTACACCATTTTGAGTATGAGTATATGCAACATGATGTCCAACATCTATATCTAGTGACATACAATAATCATTAAATACTTTAAAAGTAATTTCACCAGCATTATCCAGTTGGACAGACTTAATGGAATAATCTAAAATTTGTGCATGTAAACAAATAATTTGAGTTAAAAATCTTGCAAATGCAATATTACGAGTAGATAATAAATACACATGCGACTATTTAGATGATACATCTATCAGAATCATAAAATAACAAAATGATCCACATGATGGATGAATAGGTCCACATATATTTCCATGAATACGTTGCAAGAAGTTAGGAGACTCTACACCTACCTTTAGGGTAGATGGTCTCACAATCAACTTTTTTTGTGAACAAGCAACACACATGTGATCTTTAGGTAAATGAAACTTATGTTTTCTTAATGGATATCTATTTGTATTTTTATTTATTTCATGCATCATGGTTGAACCTAGGTGACCAAGGCGATCATGTCAAAGTATAGATTCCTTTGAATTAGTACACTTCTGGTGCATCACAATATGTGTTTCAATCCATTTTATACTTGCAAGGTATAAACTCAAAGAGAAAACCACAAAAAAATTTAGTACAACCTTCTGGCTTGAAATCATAGAAGTGATATATAGGTAATCTTTTTTACCTTCTCTTATAGACTCAAAATGATATCCATTTTGATAGATATCTTTGAAACTCAATAAGTTGCCTTTTTTATTTGAGAGAATACAATGTCTCCTCAATATATATTTTTGTCCATACATTTGTCCCTTTATGTAATACAATATTAAATCTTTCAGAACCTTCAAGTATGTTTAATGTACCTGAAATTACATCAATATTTGCTTCAAGCAATATTAAATTCAAGAAATATTTCATATGTCGTGTTGTTACACTATCAATCAAACACATATCTTCGTCAACCATATTTTTAAAGAAAAGAAATCATTTGCATCACATATTAAAATTTATATAAATATAATAAAAATATAAATTTGTCAAGCCCGAGACTAGTGGTCGAGTGGTGGTGATCCAATAAAATATAGAATAGGTCCAAGGATCGAAACCCACAATCCTAGTTCCAGACTTTTTGTTTTCATTTTTTTCTATCTTTTTTTTAAACTAAACTTATCAAATGAATATTTATAAAATATTGAGTTTTCTTGCTTGTAATAAAATACTTTCATAATCAAAATACATTACAACAAGTAAATAAACTTATTTAATATTAACACAATTATAAATTTAACATAATTGCAAAAGTAAACAAATAACTCTAATTTTCACAAATATCAGATTTTTTTTTAAAAACCGAAACATTCAAATGTGTTAAATTATCAAAATCATCTAACTTATCAAAATCATCAAACTTGAAAAAGTTCATTTCCACCACTTTGTTCTTTCCTTTTACTGAGGCTTTGTATAAATTCACTAGATGTCTAGGCGTACGACATATATGTGACGAATGCCGGAAAATTTTTCCTTTTGGGGTTTATTTGATAAATTTTTATTTGTCTGACTTGTTTCACCCTCATACCTCTTTTGGTAGTATGGATGAGAACAATAATTATCTCTATGATTTTGACAGTCATAACCACGGCCTCGACCTCTTCTTTCACCACCTCAATGTCCTCGTTCACGATTATTATGTACAACAGTGTTCACTTCAGGGAACAATGTACTGCCAATAGGACGAGACTGATGATTTTTCTGTAGTAGATCATTGTTTTGCTTAGACATGAGTAAAGCACCTATTAAGAGAGAATGTTTCGTATATCCTTTTATGCGATATTTGCAATATCATATTAGATGCATGGAATGTGGAAAATATTTTTTCCATATTATCTACCTTAGTAAGCTTCTCACCACAAATTATAAGCTGCAGGTGATTTTGTATATGACAGAATTATATTCACGGACTGATTTATAATCTTGCAACCTTAGATGCATCCAATCATAACGAGCTCTTGAGAGAATAATATTTTTCTGGTGTTCATAACACTCTTTAAATCATTCCACAATTGAAGATGATTTTTCTCCATAAGGTATTCAACTTTTAATTCCTCATGAAGGTGGTGACAAAAAAAATCATTGCTTTAGCTCGGTTCTGCGGGGATTCAATATTTTCATCTATAATAGTTTCTCAAGACCCACAGCTTCCGAGTGAATCTCGACATCAACAATCTATGATAGATAATTTCTTACATAAATATCAAGTGTTGTAAACTCTAAACTTTTAAAATTTGACGTAAGTAAAGTATTATAATAAACGTAGGAAAATATATGTGTATGAGGGATTGCTTACTTACAACTTAAAAATATTGTTTTTAGTACACTGACGGAGACTCGTTCTAATAAAGTATTAAAATTAAGAAACTTTGAAAAACACCGATAACAGGATACCCAAGTTGATTTACGAGGTTATTTATATTAAATTTATAACAATTGTCCAAAATATTAAAAAAAAAACGATATTATTGTCCATAAATGGTAATACCCTTTTTTACCAAATTCATAAATACTACATTGCTTTTGCACTATAACTTGGCCAGTTGGCCTGCTAGAGAATAAAAGAGGTCAATGCACATCCAGGGTCTATGTGTGCAGACCTGTAAAGTTATTCAATATGGAGAGTGGGCCCTGGGGAGAAAGTAGCCGATGGGCCCACATATGGTCCCACAAAAGAACCCAAGTGTCGGTTGGCCACCCGATGGGTTAACAAGGAGAAGGACCATTACATGATTTGTGGATCCGATGAGAGAGGAGGAGGCCCTCTTTACTCTCACTGTCCAGTCTCCACCTTGGAGTGATATCAACAGTCAACACATCCTTGATTGCTCCATTCTCCCCTTTTACCTGTCCCCAACTCTACTCAGTTTCCCCGGAGTACCCTCCCTTTGGGTTGTGAAATGTCAACATTGCCAAAGAGTACCTCGAGCGGTTGAATTGGTCCCAATTTTTTAGTCCAGACTCTCCAACACTTAACACTTTTCTGAGGTCCTTTTTACTGAGAATTATATGATATGATATGGTTTTTTATTTTAAACATATGAAATGAGAATAAATTCGAGTTCTCGAACTTAATGATAAGATAAATTGGGTCAAGAATCAATATATAATAACAAGGATATTTCTTATCGTACGTAAGACTATAACAAGAAAGAGACTCTCAACTTGACGTGACATGATTATGAAAGAAGCGATATCAAATATAGCAGGCTACCGATTTGAGGTGAGGTAAACGGTGTCCCTCGATTGGGCCGAGCTGAAGGTAAACGGTGATGCTGCGTTGTCTCCAGCTGGTGTTGGATTACGAGTGACTATTAGAGATGATAATGGTGATGTTATGGGATCAACAATGAAACGTGCATGGGTTGGGTACCCTTGATGTGGTGCAAGCCGATCGAGTTTGAGTCTTCTGTATTGAAAATTGAGATGCTTTACACAAAGGTCGTAGTGGAGAGCGACTCAACTACTACAGTTGTTGATAGTGTCATGTTCATGCAGCCTAGCTTGCTTTCTTATTGACTGTGCCTTTATAGAGACTGCCAAATTTCTATTAACCCCATTTCTTAGGATGTATATCTATTATGTGCGACAATGTGCTAATAAGGCTTCGGCTAAATTAGCTCTCTATTTTGATCATGATTGATAATTTCTTAATTGGAGAATGTCCTCCTTATGTGTCTAGCATCGAAAATGCAAAGTATCCCAAAAAAAAAAATCTCAAAAGTTTCCCAACAAAAATGAGATTATTTATAAATTTGAACTCTGAATTTGCCTCCAAATCCTATCGTGTTGGGATGACTAGCACCCGGTCTAGCATTGTATTGCAAGATGTTAACTATGCTACTTGATTTATAAAATGAGATTTCTTAAAAAAAAGAGACCCTGTACAATGAAAATGTGTAACAAGCGAGAAAACAACTTTCATCATTTTGAAGAATAATACTTGTGTGGCTATAAATTCATTGAAATAACGTCCACAACATGACCTAATTAACAAATATGAGCAAGTAGACGTAGCTCATCTACTGTTAGTTTTATTTTCTATTCTTTTATGATGAGATGAGCTGGGGTCCATTCTTATTCCTCTCAATCAAACTGCAAATCAATACAATAATCAGATTCTAAAAGGAAAAGCAAAAAGAAAGTCCAAGCTAGAAAAACAAAAGTAAAAAAAAAAAAACAAAAAAAAAACTGTAACACATGTAAGAATCCAATGCTGACAGAAGTTGAAAATGATCGACATGATTACATATACGCACACAAAGAAGGCATTTTCAAACTTTCATTAATATTGAAACCCCAATTTCCTTAACCTCACCATAAACATCACTTGTGTATTATTTTTAAAGATAATGTTTTTTCAATTATCATCCCACATTTCCTTGGTCGTGGCACTCGTGGACCACATGCCATTAATGCAACGAAAGATGTGAGTGTCCGGGCCCTGCTGAATAATTTCTACTAGGGGCCCAACATTTTTCATGACAAAATAATTTTATATTTATATTACTCCATAATTATATTTTATTCTTTTTTGGATGTCCCAAAATGCATGCACATTTCAATTAATGAAAGTTATTTTTTCTCATTTTTTCCTTATTTACCCTTAACTTGAAAAACTCAATAACCATGCACATTAATTATAGTGTCATAGTATTTGTCATTATAAATAGGGGTATAAACGTCAAATTGAAAGAGAATTAAATATTTTCTTAAACTGTGTGAAAAAGTGAATGAGATAATTAAAATGGGACGGAGGGAGTACAAATCTAATTATATATTTTTTATTTGAAACAAATATCAAATAATATAAATAATATATGAATGAAATATTTTTAGGTTAAGAATTATCATGCACTTTTAACATATCGTTTGATTTTATTTTATTTTAAATAAAAAATATATCATTGAGTTTGTAAAAATTCCTTGTCAAACGTCGCAGTTTTATCTATTATTACTACTAAAGAATTACTTTTGTAGTCTTAATATGCAATTTTTATGTTGAAATGTACTAAATATATATATTTTTTAAAAAAAAAAAATCGGGTACAAACATAATTAATAACAGAAATTGAGAGGCGGCCGACGTGGCGCATAAAATATAGTTTGACTAAAATAATCCAGGGGGACACACTGTGAAATAGAAGAAAAATAAATAAATTGGTGCGGCAGGCAATGATGAGAATGACGGGGTGCAAGTGGGCGCAGGATAAGCACGTGCGGGTGGCTTTTCTCATTTCACGCTGGCACCAATTTTATAAAATATGCCTTAAAACCATTTTTATTTTATTCTTCTAAAAAAATTTAGAATAAAAGGAAATTATAGAAATTTTCATAGTTTTTGCACACCGTGTTTCAAGCTGTAGACCCTTTTTTATTTAGTTATTATAGTAATCATGATAACTAAAATTTATTGCCTTATTAAAATTTTACCTCTATTATATAAAAAATCAAGTAAAATATTCACTGAATACTGGATCTCACCAATAGTCAAATCACATACTTATTTATATCAGTAAAACACCTGTTTTAATATAATTACATCTATCAAACATTTATTTCAATTTAACTTTGCTGCTCTATCAAAAATTATAACAAAATACATATTTCTATTTAACTTTTGCTGATGTAGCAAAATTATACTACTGTAATTGCTATTACATGTATATTCTGATTTATCAATTGGTGTTGGATTAGGTAACATTTTATGTATAACCTGTATGCTATTTAAAAATATTTACCAAAAATTACATGGAATATCTATCTAGAATAATTTTTTAAAGAGCGGCTTTAACTAATTTGATTTGACTTGGTGTTAGGTATGATCTTGATGAGATTGAAGTTGGTTTTTGACTATTTGTTTTTGCATGTACAAATCATATTGGATATAAGAAAATTTTAGTTACTGGAAACACACAGATTTGTAGTGTTCGATCTTAGAGGTGTTCAATTTTGTGCCTTAAAATTTCATTCGTAACACCCAAAACAGAATAAAGGAAAAAAAACACTCTCTTGGCGATTGGAATTCCTTCTCTGAAACTCTTCTCTCTCTTACCAAAAAAAAAATTCTCTTCCTTTTGTTTTTCTTTCAAGTTTCAACTACTCTTCATGGGGTTGAGGTCTCCATACAGTATATGATGTCTCTTTGAGTTCTATTTTGAAGAGCAACTTTTAATTGCTGTTTAAGGAGGAGCAAGCATACAAGAACAGGTTCTGGGTGGTCTCTGAATCAGATACGTTGAAGTGGTGGATGTGATGAAAAGTACTAATTGAGAAGTAAATCAGAAGGAACAGCCATGAAGTTTATGAAACTTGGATCTCGGCCAGACACTTTCTACACTTGTGATGCTGTAAGGTAAGGATGACGCTGATTAAACATCAAGTTGTTGGGTGGTGTTTGTTTTTGTTCTTGTTTGAATATGTATTTTCTTTGAAGTAGATAACAATAGGAGTTTCTTTTGCTTCAAATGCAGGTCTGTTACCTCTGAAGTTTCTAGTGACCTCATAATTCAAGTGAAAGGAACAAGATATTTGCTTCACAAGGTAAAAAAAAACAAGTCCATGATCTTTAGTAGTCAAGGTGTTTGTATAAAGTCACTTGAATTATGATGTTACTGTTTTCTCTGTGTTGATTCTCTGTAAGTTCATTTTCTGTAGTTCCCTCTTTTGTCCAAGTGTTTGCGTCTGCAGAGGTTATGCTCTGAATCTTCAAGCCACCAATTAGTCCAACTCCCTGATTTTCCTGGTGGAGTTGAGGCATTTGAACTGTGTGCGAAGTTCTGTTATGGTATCACAATCACTCTCAGTGCCTACAACATTGTACCTGCAAGATGTGCTGCTGAGTACTTGCAGATGACTGAGGATGTTGAGAAGGGGAACTTCATATACAAAATTGAGGTCTTCTTCAACTCTTGCATCCTTCAAGGATGGAGGGATTCTATTGTCACCCTACAAAGTACAAGGGCCTTTCCATTGTTGTCTGAGGACATGGAAATCACTAGCAGATGTATTGAATCAATTGCCTTAAAAGTCTTTACATACCCATCAAAGGTGAGTTTGTCAAACAGTCATTCCAGAAGGGTTTATGACGATGTTTCATGTAACGGAACAGAGAGCCAGAGACACAACCAAGCAATCAAGGGTTGGTGGGCTGAGGATATTGCAGAGTTGGGGACAGAACTTTATTGGAGAACCATGATAGTTATTAAATCTAGTGGAAGAGTACCCTCTAATCTTATCGGTGACGCGTTGAAAATCTATGCATCTAGATGGCTACCCAGTATATCACCCAGAGATGAGATTGTTTATAAGAAAGAAATATGTGATTCTGATTCAGATTCTACAATCCAGATAAATTCAAAGCATAGGGTGCTATTGGAATCGATAGTAAGTTTGTTACCGGGCGAAAAAGGTGCTGTTTCTTGCAGTTTCCTTCTTAAACTCTTAAAGGCATCCAATATTCTTAATGCTTCTTCTTCATCAAAGATGGAATTAGCAAGAAGGGTTGGACTTCAATTAGAGGAAGCAAGAGTCAGTGATCTGTTAATACCGTCACTGTCATACAAAAATGACACTCTGTATGATGTAGATATAGTTTTGACAATATTGGAGTTCATGTTACAAGGGCAAAGTCCACCTACTAGTCCTCCAAGATCCAGGTTTGGGTTTGAGAGGAGAAGGTCAAGGTCTGCGGAGAACATTGATTTTGAGCTTCAAGGGAGTAGGAGGTCTTCCTCAGCATCTCATAGCTCAAAATTGAAGGTGGCAAAGCTTGTGGATGGATATCTTCAGGAGATTGCGAGGGACGTAAATTTACCTCTATCCAAGTTTATTGCAGTTTCGGAATCCATCCCTGGATTCTCAAGGCTTGACCACGATGATCTCTACAGAGCTATTGACATCTATCTTAAGGTATGTTTGTTCTCAAAAGTTAATTTTGTTAAAACAAATGATGCTTGGCCAATTTTCAAATGTCACATTTTAGTGGAGCCTGTGACTCGGATCAGGATAACTAAATATGAGCTTTGTACACAAGTGGATGGGTGGCCATTGTTATGAGTTGGGGTCCATCCAACTTGCTTATAAAGTCATACTCACATACTAATTTTGGGTTGTGCTCTCCAACAAATCATGTGATTCAAGTCACAATGCTCAGGATTCCTTGGTGGTTAGGATTGGGCTGACCTAACCAATTTGGCATAGATGTTTCTATATCTTGAATACTAAAATTTGACTTGTGTTCATTATCTATTCAAGATTAGGTGCTCAAAAGTCAAAATAACAATAGAATCCTTTTCTGTTTTCCTCTATGAGTCCTCCTGTAATTTTTCTTTGTATGAGTCCCCTTAAAATGATCAAATTTTAGAATGACCCAGATTTGTGTTACTAGTAGAGAATTTTAAGGTTCATGTGATTAAGCTAATTCAGTTCAATATCTATTGCAGGCACATCCAGATTTAAACAAGAGTGAAAGAAAAAGGGTGTGTAGAATCTTGGACTGCAAAAAACTTTCTATGGATGCCTGCATGCATGCTGCACAAAATGAGTTACTTCCATTAAGAGTAGTAGTGCAAGTTCTCTTCTTTGAGCAAGCTAGAGCCACCATGAATGGTGGCAAAGTGACTGAGCTTCCAAGCAACATCAAGGCACTTCTGGCCGCTAACGGTATTGACCCTTCAGGGCCTACATCACCATTAAGCACTACTACTTCCATTCCAGCAGACTATCAGTGGAGTGTCTCGGGGCTTAAATCAACAAAGTCAAGAACATCAACTTTAAGGATGAAGCTCGCAGAAGACGATGATTTGGACATGAATGACATGAACCCGGATGGAATTGGGAGATCTTCCAAGTTTAAGGCTTTCTGTGCTATTCCAACGCGACCCAAAAGAATGTTCAGTAAGTTAATGTCTATGAATAGAAATCCTAGTGAGAAAAAATGAGTGAGTTTTGTTAGTTACTTGATTGGCCGGATGACTCATACTCTTGTAATCTTGTTGTTCTTGAGAGAATGCTCTGTAATCTGTAGCTCAAGTCAGAAATGCCCAATGTGCATTATTGATATAATCTAATATAATAAGAATCGACATGTCATTCACTCATTTGGGGAAAAAATAGAATATCAATCTTAGAACAACTGTGAGCCAATGTTTCTGTTTTTGTTTATCTCGATCTGTAACACCTGCTTTCGTCTCCTTCATCTGATTGGATCTTAACTAACATGTTAATTGGAATATTTTTCTTGTGTCTAACGCTATGCAAGTGCTGTTACAGTTGGACTTTCTTTGTCACATTCTATTTGTTTTTAGTCAATCTCATGTAATCCCATTGAATCAAAAGCAGAACATGTTTTGCCATCAAAGACATCTGATTTTATGTTCATTTTGGTTGTCAGTACAGACAAGAGTGACACTGATAATGTAAATTAAACGATCCGAATCAATATTATCCACTCCCTAATTGGAAAAATGAATAATTAAGAACACTAATACCCTGGAAGAACAGAATCGGTGGCTAACAATAACTAATGATATATGTATTGACGTGTTAGTGTTAATACTGATGATTTGCAGGTGCATGCAAAGCATGAATGATCGTTGCAGTATGGCATCATTGTTCTCTTGTCGTCATCATTGCAAATCTTGGTTTTTCCTCCATAAGCTTTCAATGTTCAAGCACCTTCAACATTGTCTCCTCCACACACCATTAGAGCTACATAATTACTTCTCTTACAATAATTAATCTTCCTTCTTTAAGAGCAAAAACCATCAAGGTTATGTGGGTCTTGCTTAAAGTGGTCCATGGCATATGCGCATGCTCAATCTGTGGTGCTGCACGCGAAAACCAAAATTCAGGCCGTGCATGATTCAGAGAACAAGTGTTTTTTTCCATGGTCTGCCTGCCACACAAGCAGCGACAAACAAATATACATGTAGAAGTACGTATGTACATGCAAAAAAGAAAAGCAAAGGTGACAAAAAAACTTGTCGGAGTTGGTACTATATTCAGACAGTAGATCCTAATGTTTTATGATCACAAGGTTTGAGACGTGTGATTTGTAGTTGTCATACAGACACTTTTAACTGCTTTACCAATATCATATCCAACTGCCTATATGAAGGTAGGGTCTACCTTTGTTTTTACTGCCTATATGGCACTAATGTCTAGTAATAAGTAAATAGCATAGCATCTTTCAACCGGATAATACTAAATTTTTGTTTTTTATTTTTTATTTTGATTCGGAGAACGGGGAATGAGGGATTCGAACTCACCTCTTATTAGAAAGATCGATCATTATATGTATAGTGATTGCCGCTCAATTGCAAGAGATTTGTTAGATAATACTAATTTAAAAGGTCTAACGAGGACTTAATAAGAATTGGAAGGGACAAGGACAATAATGGTCCTAGAATTTATGGACCAAGTTCATTTTGATCAATTTAGTCTTTTTTTTTTTTTGAGAAAAGATTTTCATTAAATAAAAAAACAACTGGCGGTGCAACCACCAAGATACAATCAAGCAACCACTGAGGTGCCGTTGTTCCATCCCAAACATAGGATAAATGACTAGTAATGGCAAACCTTGCTACTGAATGAGCCACCCTATTAAAGCTTCTAGGTCTATACAAAAAACTCAAAAAATCAAAATGACTTTGACCTTTGTCCGCTTTAATATCATCGATAATTGTCCCAATTTCATTTCTACACCCCTCCAAAGAATTAATCCGTTGAATTGCCCCAATGATATTAACAATGATATCTTAGTAGACATTTATTAAATTATTTATAGGCAAATGCTAATTGAGGACTAATCTTATAGTTACATGTATCACAAGACTGACTAATCTAATAGAAAATTTATTAGTTTTCAAAAAACCTGCATTTTCGCATAGAAACTAATAATTATCAAAGGAAAGAAAAGATAAATTGAAATGACATAAAAGTAATTCTGAATAGGGACTTGTATTGTATGGTCCGTAGAAGGACATTGTCATTGGGACAATTACAGGCTCTGTATTGGCTCTTGAGGCCCTGCCCGGCCCGGCCCGGTCCAACTCGATTATAATAATAATGGTATTGTAATCTTGCATTAATCTGTAGTTTAATGCACCAAAAGTGAAAGAAAACTGATAAATTACATAGGAGATTGAATAAACGGAAAATAGGGATACAACACAATTTCACAAAAATTAAAACAGTAAAAAAAAATACACACGAAGAGTCCTAAATTACAGATTCATCTGGTAAATAATAACAAAAACCACCGAGATCAGCAAATAACTCAAAACATAAACGTGCAACACCATTTATATGATGACGATCATCAATCATCAGAGACACTACTAGCCGCCTTGGCTGCTGCGTCGATGCTTTTGGTTCGTTGGAGGCTCGGGGCACGGTGAAGCCTGCATCGGAAGGAACCAGCATGAGAGGTCGGAGAGCACAGGCAATTGGTCTTGGGAACACTTGGTTGTCTCGTTAGACCACAAGTTTGGGTCACCTTTGTGTCAGTCTCCGATGGAATCTCCACCTTCATTTCCTTCTTCACAGCCTGTTCAGTTTCCATCATCAAAAAATACAATTTTGGTTAAGAGAGTAGAGAGAGATAGACAAGGAGAAATGAGTTCGCTGTGGTTAAAAAGACTTTGATTAGTTGAGGATAAGATATGTATGCTATCACGGGTGTGATTAATCAAAGTCGATGCACCCACAACTATATGTCACTTTAAATTGTTAATGCTTCAACCACTCTTTAAAAAAACCCATCATCAATCGGACCCTCGTCATCATTTTTTTCTTCTTAATTTACCACCGCCGATCATTTCAACCCTGTGCAATGTAATATAATAGTGAACCACTACAGTGAATGCCCTAGAAACCGAGTTGTTTGACTCGAAATGTCTTGAGTTTGATTCCAATCGGAAGAAATATTCTTGTAGCACGAACTAACTTTGACATTATTCCATGTTATCATCTGAGAAACTTTCGTGTGTATAAGTCTAAAGACCTGAATTTAAGATGTAGGTCGAATGTACAAAGAAAAACTCGTCGTTATCGGTCATAAAAAATATATATATATATATAACGATAGATTCATGAAAATTTTATTCTCCCTCTGTGATGGTCCCTCGATGATATGGCGGACATTCTCGGGGATGTCAATTTGGCTTTAAATCACTTTCTTCTCACCTCCCTATGCATTTAGTCCACAAAGGGATTTGATTATTACTTCTACTTCGGGATGTCTTGTATCTTCAAGAGGGGTCGCATTATACTTTTCTAGAGGTACCTGTTTAGCTAAATCTTTCTACTTTATCTTCTTCTTAAGGAAAAAAATCCACTCTATCTTTAAAACAACCAAATAACTTTTTATTTTTTTAAAACAAGCGGGGTTGGTAGGACAATTGTATTTCACAGTTTTAAGGTATCGAAAATGTTGTGCGTCTATGGGGTCCACTACTTTAAGTTGTATAAAATATTATGAGGTGTTTTGTTCATTTTTCTGTTAGATTAATTTTGTAGATAAAATTACAAAAAATAAGGTATTACAATAAAAAGTAAGGGAGAACTTTTAATATATAGATGAATAATTATGTAATATGGCTGTAAAATAATGTGAGTCCCACAGCTTTAAGCTGTAAAAAGCTATGGGATGACTGCATTTCATTTTACACGGTTTAAATTGTGAGACCCACAACTTTCAGCTGTCAATAAAATGTGACGTTTTGTTGGCACAACATTTTATGTGGGCTCCACAACTTTAAGTTGTATGAAATGTGAAACAAACGATACCTAAAAACTATATGATCATGCTTTTAATGTAGTAAGCCTTACCAATAGGATCGTATGAATTCAAAATATTCTGAGTTCGATTTGTAATAAGAGTAATATCCTTGTTGATATATGCTGGACTTTGACTCAAATTATTATGTCATTGGTTTGACGATCTAAGTTTAGGCCTACATAAATTATTTAAAGGATAAATTTATATGATGTGGTTTATTCTTCTTTTAAAAAAAACAAATGTATCAACTAGGTTAAAAAAAAAAAAGTGAACTTTCAAGTTTATCTGTGGGTGGGCTTTGGATAAGGTGCAAAATGGCAGCCCATGCCATAATCATGACAGTCAATGAATTCTCTCCTTTTTAGTATTCTGAGGTAGAGTCCAATAGATTTAAGTAACTCAGTGTAGGCCCAACTTTTTTTGGGCCCCGAAATAATTGTCGAGTTGATTGATGCGGGGCATACTTGCCAAAACGCAAAACTAGTTAGAGGGTAAAAAAAAAGGGGGAAAAAAGGTTAAAACCAAACTACACTATTATAGTCAAATCTATATAATCATTCAACTAACACACGCATGCTTATAGTTATGGTTTCACCTTATGATCATGTCTCAAGAAAGTGAGAGGTTGGATATACGATGTTATTATTCTTGATTATTTCTAAATTAATTCTTCCTTCCTTTCAATAAACAACAAGGCTCAACTAATTCTTTTTTTTTTTAAGTAAATTAAACATCTTTCTCACCTCACAATTAAAAGAGCATGTGTTGGTCTTACATTTGATCTTTTTAGTCCGGTAGATAAATGTTAACATCTTCCGTGCACGAAGTTTTCGTCTCAAAACAATAATGTTAGGGATCTCACTGATTTTCATCTCAAAAATCTTTCAGTAGTGTGTGTCACTTTTTCAATGGATGTGATGACATCATAGCAAGGGCTTATTGTAAATTAATGACACATTTTGTTTTGTTGAGATAATTTTGGTCCGAAAATGAGATCGGAAACAGTAATTCTAATTCCTCCACTCTCTTTTGTTTCTTTCTTTAATTATCTTGCTTTCCAAAATTTTCTACTACCAAAAACTGCAGGGCTTGTATTGGGCTTACGCTGGAAATTTCGCAGTTATGAGCCCATTGGCCTGCCAAATTAGAACATGCGAGTCCGTCGGTCTCTTGCTTTTGGGCTACATGCACAATCATAATGATGACGTCAAAGTCTCTATCTACCGTAGTGCAACATGTTCATAAGCTTTTTCTCCATAAGCTTACATAGTTGAAGTGGCATACCACCTAAGCATGATGACTGGACAAATGGGTTAAATTTTTCAAAGTTAAAGGATTCTTTTGGAGGTAGTAGCAACTGGAACGATGGTCGAAAAGAGATCCTTTGTTAATAACACTATCACAGTATCGTATTACGTTGTTTGAGACTATGTGATTCATTATAACAACATAATTAGTAACTGTATTCCATATATGCGACAGTGTTATAAGATAAGGTCACAATATGATAGTGTAATTAGAACATATATGTGTCTTCCATATTAAGAGAGTTAAATAAGATACCGACATAACCTAACAATGTAATTAGAACCTATGAAAAATTACGTAAAAGATTATCAATGGAACAATATTCATCTTCTAGAGACAGAAGCGGGATTTGGAGAGACATTGGAGAGAAAAGCGAGAAATCAAAGTAGTCGCATATAATTTTTTTTTTTTCCATAAGTAACATATTTATATTTGTTTTATCTATGCATGTGACAATTCACATAAATTCTAGACAATTATAGATGAATAGTTTATGAATATCTAGCATTTTCGCTCTTTCTATATAGTTTCCCTTTTTCCTTTTCTTTTTTTCTCTCCCGTTCTTACTTTTCTCTTATTAAAACCTACCACACAATTTCATGTTTTACTTGGCTTATCATTTTTTTTATAACTAGGGTATTTTAACATTTCGTCCAACTAATATTTTTAAACTATTGTAGTCTCTCGTCCCACATACAAATTTGTTTGAATCTCGTTTCGTAACATCCAACTATGAACTACCTTCACATCTTAAGGGTAGTGCAGTCTTTTCGTTGGTCAAGGGCTTAGTTTGTCTCTAACTTTGATATTCTCTGCAATTTTCAATTTGCTTCTGGACAAAACTCATACTTAGTTGTGGGGAATGTGTGGCTTGAAGAAGTGGGATAAATGCTACTTGAAATATATATTTAAGTTGGGGTTGATGAGTACTCAAGCAGGTGAAAGCATGAATAGTGATGTGTAGGATAATCTGCTATTTGATGTTATGGCAATTGTAATGGGTAGTTTTTAGAAGGATGAATAATGTATGAGAATGTGTGTTTTTGTTGATGTGTCTGTATTGAGAGATGTGTTTTGTTAATGTGCATGTATTGGAAGATGTGTTTTGATGATATGAATGGGCATATGACTTGACTATTTGTAAAAGATGTGAGATCCATTATTGATTTTAGCATAATTTTGTTGAATAATGAATGAAAAAATGAAAGAGTAGATGTTTTGTTAGTAGAGAAATGAGAAAATATATAGGAATTTATGTTTTATTGATGTGACTATATTGAGAGACGTGTTTTGATGATATGAATAAGTATTTGACTTGACCTTTTATATAATAGAGGTGAGACCCAATTGAAGGAATGAGAAAATTAGCCACTATAGTTGCCAAGTTCTTTTGTTACTTTGGGAAGGTAGTGCAAGACAAAAGACATTGAAATCTAAATTTGATTTGAGTGAGAAGTCACCTACATTAGCCAACAAAAATTCACCTATGCTACAACAAGCTTCAAAAGCGTACACACCAAACATGTTTAAGAGATTTCACAAACAGCTTGATCGTGCATCTGCAGCAACCATTGTATATTTGGATAATAGTAAAGAAGTAAAGGAATACAAATGAAAACACAAGAATCGCTATCAAAGCCAATTCCAACATTTGTATATGCTTTGATGCACAGGCCTACTAGTTTCTTATAGTTGTCATAAGTAAGTTTATATAAAAATTTTACGAGTGACTTTAAAAAATATGTGTGCGCGATTCTATATAGAAATTTAATGTTAATGAAATTTTACAGGGACAAATCCTTAAAAATGTTGTTGACGTCATGGAGTTGCAGTAGATGAAGAATGAGTTTTGTTCTGGTGATCGATGCTCAATTTGGTCAGTAGGAAAAGTGAGTTTTGCTCATTTGTGGTGATGTCCAATTTGGTCAATAGGAAAAATGAGTTTTGTTCAATGTGTGAAGGTGTTGCACATGGCCTGTGTTAGTACTCCATTAGAAGTTACACAATTTATGTAGTAAGAAAAGGTACTCTTCTAGTTGACTCTTTTGGTTGTGATATATCATCAAACACTTGATATGCACATAAAACACAAGGCAAATTAGCGCACTGCAATTGTATTTCTCCCACAAAAGCAATACTACTTCATAGTTTGTAAAGAGACAATCGGTGTGCAACCAAATTGAAACAGATAGTGGTGAGCCAAATAGCCAGACCATCCAACCCAGAAACCTGTCTTGATGGCCGATGAAGGCTTTAATACTATTTCCAAAATTCTTGCACCCGAGCTGTGATGGAATTTGGCGATATCCGTGATATCTTTGAGATCGTTTGGAGCAAGAATCGGCCATGTCAGACCAATCAGTGAGATGGCTTTGCATATCGACTGAGGTGCGAAGATCAAATAAGGTTTGAAGTAGACATGTGACATCGTATTTATTGTTAGATTAATCGGTTGTGTTAGGTATCCTGACATTCCTAATTCTGAGTGGCACACATGCAATCATAAGTTTTGGCTATATTTTGAAATATTCAAATTCAAAATTTATCTCATCACTCACATTGTGATATTAACATTTAGGGATATTTAACATTTTCCTAGCTAGATAAAACTCCCAAATTATAGGCGAATTTGAGAGCCCGATCCAAAATAAGCATGTCCATAAGGTAATTCAAATGTTACCTTTCTTAATTATAAGTCCATTATTGAGCTCAATATATTAATCTTTTTTAAGAGTTGCTTGATGAAATCAGTTACCAGCCTAATACGACTGCCACCGGCATTACGACTAGTACTGAAGAGTGAAGACTCTCTCTCTCTCTCTCTCCATGTGGGCTTTGGTAGAGCTACCCTAAAATAATAGGCATGAGCTCAATTTAGGACATTAATTTGAGGGATTAGTACTTAACTCTTCTAGTTCTACCAACAACTAAACCTACAAATTTCAAGTTCAATTATTTAGCTGCATTAACGCACTTTAATTAATGGCGCCCTTTAAAATACTCCAATTATTAGAGGACAACGTTTTAAATATGACATGCAACTCTTTCCCTATAAAATCCCACCATCATATTCCAAAACCAAAACCATTTAATACCATTAAATCAAGCCTAATGATTAAACAAAAAGATGCCAAAACTTTGCATAGAAACCCACCCTAACCACTAGAGAGCTCTTTTGCATTGGATGATAAAAAGCTGTGCTAATTAATTAATTAATTAATTTAATTAATTAAGCACGATACTCCATCCCTTATCAAAAGTCAACGTTGCATTCATTTTTTATTCCGATAATCATAAAATAATGACTTTCTTTGCTTCTTATCTGAACGAAATTAAAACCAGCGAGATCAACTTCTTATCTGAACGAGCAGCCATGAAAATACAGAGAAATAAAACACAGATGAAAGACAAAGACAACTCATGCGGGCAAAAAGCATTACAGGAACATGAACATAAATAAATCCTGTGCACGTACGCACACAGGCCACACCAACACATGTTTGATGGCTGCATAATTGTATTAATATGGAAATTAAGTAGAAATTCAATATATGAACATAATATAAGCTTGATATCTTAACGGCCGGATTACATAGAAAAAGTTATTAATGCTAATAACTAGAATTCAGAATTAAACCCTAAAGATTAATACTTAGTACGTACTAATTAACATGAACTGAAGACTGTGAACATGCATATATTAGCAAATATTAATGCTAATTCTCGAAGATATCATTGCATCTGATCTCTTAAAACTTGAAAACAAAAGAAAACGAGAATGTCTAAGCATTCTGGATCCTAGAAGCAAAAGCGGCAGTGAATAGTTCTGGGTACAGCATAATATCATTAAAAACTGAGTCCTGGCCCAAGTGATCCAGCTTCATCAAAGGCGGCTGAAGCTGATCGTTATAACCATATGGCAACACTTGTGAGCCATGGAGAACTTCATTGAAATTGCCAAGCTGTCCTTGCCCAACTTGGTTACCAAGAAAATCATCAAAACACGACTCATTCTTCATAAGAACCTGATCAGAGTTAGAAGAATAAACAAACTCTCCTCCATTACCAGTACCAGTACCACCAGCACTCATCCCTTTTGATGAGTACTCACAACAGTTGTTAAGAGAAGTACTAGACTTTGGCAAATACCCTTGAACCACCTCTTGGAGCAAACCAGAATCAGACGGTTCTTGTGGAAAGAAATCCAAGTAGTCAGTCTGAGGACTGTACGCTGCGAGGTTGGTCCTGACCCCACCATGAGAAGTAGTAGGATTAGTAGGTCCATACGTATGAGGTGTGACATTATATACCAAAGAACCCCTCGAGAAAGTCCCATCAGTTGGGGGAACGTTGCAAAGCCAACCCATGTTATTTAAAGAAGGAGAAGAGGCAGTAATAATCCTCTGCGGCGCAGCACAAGCATTCTGTTGTGAGTAAGGAGCCGCCCAGTTTGGGAGATGGGAGCTGAACGGAGTACGCGATGATGATGAGTTGGTGAAGGCTCCAATGGACGGCTGAGATGGCCTGTACAGGTTGCTACAATCATCAGCAGGAGTGCTGTAAACGAAGTTAGTACGGGCCTTGAGACCGCGCATGGCACGAGCAGCGCAGTCATAGGCGCAAGCCGCCTCCTCAGCAGTGTCAAAGGTTCCGAGCCAGCGCCTCTCCTTGGACAGTGGGTCCCTTATCTCAGCTGCATATCGTCCCCACGGCCTCCTCCGTACCCCACGGTACCTCATAGTCCCACCCGTAGTACCGCTCTCCTTCAGTGGCCTCTTGTTTGTGTTTGGGGTGGTGGTGGTAGACTTTTTTAGCATATGATCTGGTATGATGGGTTCGGGCTCATGAACATGGGTCGACATACCACTAAGCCTTCTAAAAGCTTCCTCCATTTTGATAGAGTTTCTTTGGTTGGGAGACTGTGATTCTCTTTGGTTTGGTTTAGAGACATTAGAATACGATGGACGTATATTTATATGTAGTTGGATGCTAGAGAGTTTAGCTGCTAGCTGGGATATTCTACTGGTTGGTCCAGCAGTCAACAAAGCAGATCAGAGGGTCCTGATTTCATTTCAAGATTTGTATTTGATTTGATTTCCCCCATCCAATTTGTGTGCGTTTTTCGAGGTTTTATGACACTATAAGCTCATTAAATTTTGTACGCGTTTTATTCTTTTGCTATTTGGATTTTAGGACCACTGTCTATTATAAGAGACAATTTCTGCAGGAACCACCTTTAGGCTTTAGAACCAATTATTTTTTTAAAAAAATAAAGATATGTATAAAAGACCTAGCTAGTACTATTTGATCGACTTAAAAGGTTAAAACTACTTATATAAATATTAATATATATATATGTATAATATAGACACACACATATGATGTTAATTAACACACTACTGTAGTACTCTCGTTTGTCAAACTTTTGAGAAATGGTTGAATCTTTACCTTGCCAGCTATCATCTCTTATCTTCCTACTAACTACTTGGTCTATTTCCAATAACTATTAATTGATGGAAGAAAACAAAAAGAGTGTGAGTGTGTGTTGTGAGATTTGGGTTGATGGCGATAGAAGATTTTTTTCAAAAAACAATTGGAGATATATTAATTATTATTATTAAAGGCAACCTCTCCTCTTGATTTCTTTGGTAGGGGAATTTCTGTTTTACGAGACTGTTGTTTATAAACTCAACTGCATCCAACAAGCACTAAGGTCGAGGAGTTTCTATGGTAAAAAAGAGAGAGAGTTTTGGTCATTTGGTGCTGCTTGGTTGTATAAATATTTAATTGTTTACGTGCATGGGAAGTTGGAGAGGTAGCACTATCTGAACCTACTGAGATTATCATTCTGAATGATTACACTGGCGGCGTACAGACGTTGCTACTCGCTCTCTCTCTCGGTCGTTTCTTCTTGTGTGTTTTAGTAAAAAAGGTTTTAATTACACTTTTTAGGGTTTGGAAACCAATGGATTTATGATCACGTGGACTTGTCTCTTTGGACTTCGAATTTTGCTTTTATTAATTAGGATCTTTAAAGGATGGTTTTAGGTTTTGTTTGTACATGGACACTTAAAAGGGTGTAATGAAATGTACCTCTTTTGGTCAGAAAAGAAGAAAGGATTGAAGGGAAGATATACTCCATAAGTTAACATCATGCATGCTCTAAAAGTCTTTTCATATATTAAAGACAAATTTGCATATCAACAAGGAAACCCTTTCAAAGGGGAAATTAATCTAAATCCCCGGCCAAAAGGTCGTGTATTCAGTACTCTTAAAGCAAATGAACAAATTTTTTTAAATTTTAATAATTGTATCAACTCTGAATAGTTTTTTGTTTAATTACTCAGTTACAATTTGGTTAAGACCCATCTGTAATATGTAAAGTAAATGTGGCCATATCCTTCTTTAATTCAATATAGATGGTAAAAATAAAGGCATAGACGTCAAAAAATGACCCACAAGATCTTGCGAGAGAGAAGAGATCGTCTCATTCTGAAAGATAGTATTAAATTAATAGAACCCAAGCACCCTTTTTGAGTTCTAGAAAAACGAGATCATGCATGCCCTACACCCCCGCCTACATATGAGAATGTCAAAGCACGCCTTTACGTATATATATATTATACTATTAAATAAACGTAAAATAAATTAACAATAGTGTCCCATCAGTCAACTTCTACCTTTTTCTTTTAGTAAATAAATAAAAAGCTTAGTAAGAACTATGTATATACACATGTATATAGTAGAGTAAAAATGTGTGGCCAACCTTGATACTTGCGGTTTTTGTTTTTTGGGGGGTGTGGGGAGGGGGGATATTTTGTGTTAGATATTGCGCATGTAAGATGCAACTACTTTAGTTAAGGAGATTCTAGTTGAGAAGAAAAGAAAAGTTAGCTTTAATTTTCATTGATTAGAAATTCAGAGCTTACTGGTTGTTCGTACAAAGAAGCAAATCCTGATCAAATTCTCTTTTCACCAGAAGATGAAGATACGCTTGCTTCTCATTACCCATGCACACCACCCAAATAAGAGAAACAACTATCTTTATGACTCCCTTATTGCACCATTATGTTAAAGCTGTATTCCTATTTAAGGCCATGTTTGGATGTCATTAACTTCGTCTCTCTCTTTTTATTTAATTTATTGTTGTCATTTATATATGCAATGCATGCCCCGATCCACAAATAGTAAAACATTTACCACCTCATACATTTTATTATGACCATATAAAATGGCATTGGTATTTATTTATTTATTATTGGGTACAAAATATTTTCTTTTCTTTTCTTTTCTTTTTCCTACAAAAGGAATGTTCAAACCCCATGGACTACTCCTTATCACCTGGATGGAAATAAATTTAATCAATGATAACGAGGCCACCTGCATTGTATAATATTTTCATTTATTAACATATATATATATATACACTAAAAGTCAAGTTGAATAGATGAGTTTTGATTACAATTGTCCAAAAAGTATTTAAGATTTTGATCTCTGTTCATTGACACCAATCCAATCCAATCCAATCCGAATTTGACAGCAATTGCGTACAAATCCAATAAGATCATATTAATTTTCTTATAATTAAAGTCGATTAGGATCAAAGCTCTCGCTATTGCGACTGCGACTGCGACTGCGACTGCCATCCATGTTTGTATCTTTTATTCTCTGGGTATTTGAATCCTCGCAGTAACGAGAGCAACCCAACATTTTCTCGATCCAAAAGTGGCTAGACAAACCCTATCAATCCTACTAACCACTCCTATCCCTACCTAGTTTTATCAAATCAAAACCACATAATTTGGAGAGGAGAGCTAAAGATATTTGTCTGGCGGTGGGAGAGAGAGAGAGAGAGAGAGAGAGAGAGGAGGAGTGGGGAGGATTTTATCGAAAGCGCAACCGAATTGCCTGGTGAATCTTACACAATACACACACGTACGTACACATTGAAATTTTGAAAGGAAATGATAAGAGTGGCATTTACGATAATAAAGGACTTAGCCTTTTTGAGATGTCATTTCCTTCATAATCACAAATCACAAAGCCTGATACAGATGTCATGGTGCGAGTGGCGGTGCTATGTGAACGCAGGCAGAGGGAACACGCGTGCTATGTGACCAGCTGTTACTGGATTCGTCCATTCTATTGGCCGATTCCACCATTTACACACTAGAGTATAGACTTAATAGTGTATTTATGAAACATGAATTGTTTAACCTTTTTTTTTTTGGGGGATTCTTATGATGATTGCAATGATAATTTTTTGGGTCCGGGGGACAACAGGTGCACTAGTGAATCGGTTATTAACCTGTTCACAATATCAACCGTTGGATAATCGCACAAAGATCTAATGGTTAAAATGCTCTCATCAGTCATTAGTATCTCTCTCTCGTCATTTCCGCAACAGCTCCGATCTTCCCTCTCCACTTACCCCCCTCCCCTCTCTCTCTCTCTCTCTCTCTCTCCCCCCCTCTCATTTCGTATCAATCCAAGCTTTCTTCATTTCGTCCGGTTTTATTCTCGACTGATGTTGTTTATTGGGGAAGGAGAATCACGTATCAGATTCTTTGAACTGAAATAGGTCTTTGAGCAAGCGAGTTTTAGGGGAAGGGTCAAAAGCTGTGAAATCAACCGCTAATCTGGGCCTGCTCATCTCAATCTCACAAAGGAATTGCCTGAAACATCAAGGGCAAGCCATTTCAGATGGGTTTGATGTGGCAACCTGACAGTCTGATGGCACCAATAGCACCAGTGGAGCGGGAGTGAGTTGGGGAAGCCATTGGATCTAGCTCAAGGTGGGCTCAAAGACATGGCTTTGTATTTTCTTTCGGGTTATGGAAGTTGAGAACTTGAGATTTCAAATGGTGTTTGTGAATTTTGCTTACATGTATTTGACAATGTTTGATTAAAGGATGGATTTTTGGGGATTTATAAAGCGATTCTCCTTTTTTACTTCTTGTTTGTTCTTGTTCAAGATTGGGGAAGGAGAATCAAGTATGAGACACCCATTAGAGAAACCAGAGAAGAAATCCAGAAATCAGAGAGAGGGGAGAGATAAGATTGAAGGGCATTTGACTTAATAACTAAAAAAATTTAATTAACAAATAAAATTATTTATGGCCATTGGATATTTGAGTAGGGATCGGACGGTTCAGGTAGTGAACAGGTCCTCCCCCGGATCCTAATTTTTTGCTGGCAATTGAAATAATATTATTTAATCATGTTATTATATAAAAATTAAGTCATATATTCAACTTATATCAATAAGATATGTCTCGTAATATAATTACATCAGTAAAATACAAATTCATAACATTTTATCATTTCCTTTTTAACAAAACATCTATTATTTCATCCTCCAATAAAATTACACTAAATTCAATACTGAGTCTTACATTTTTTACAAAAGGTTAGGTTATATAATCGTTTACATCATAAAAATTTAGTATTTTTATACAGTCACATCAACAAAATATATATCTCAATATAGTTATATCAACAAAAACACACATTGTAATATATTATCCATTCCCTCCTAAAAATAGACCATGCACAATCACTCTTGCATTGAGTTTAAAATAAATATTAAAATAAGATTTTTTGTTGATAAGTCTTTAATATGAACTTTTTATTTCATTTAATCTTTTAAAAGTATTTGTAACCCAATACACTTTTAAGTATTTTAATCTTTGTCCAATAAAGATAAATTTAATGTTTTACTTGATTTAATGACAAGTTTTACCTTCTTTTTGTGTCACACACTCTCTCTCCATCTCTCACCCGCACAACCTTGTCAACAATGTATCTTTGTCGTCCGACCACCGGTTTTGTCGTCATAACCACCAAAACAAAGCTTGGACTTCCAAAAGGAAAAACTCAACAAACCACGAAATTTTTTGTCCACTGTAGTCTCCAGAATGATGAACAGAAGCTCGTGGCTACCGAAACTTCTCTCCTTCAATCTGGCCAATTGCGACCTCCGTTTTGGAAACCGAAAACATCGTTGAGCTCACATGAGTAAGGACTATGATTCGCAATCTATTTTTGGCCATATTGATGAGTTTTATGAAAATCCTCTGAATTTTGGGTAAGAAATTCTCTTAATTGTTTTGGTGAGTTTTGTGAGATCTTCTGAATTATGGGTAAGTTTGACAAATCCTCCAATCATTTGAATTTTTGTTTTTTTTATTATTTTGAGAAATCCTCTAACTTTTTTGATAGGAAATTTAGAGGATTTTTTGATAAGAAGGTTTAAAGTTTAGAAGTTTACGATTTTAAGGTTTAGGAGATTAGAGTAAATGTTTAGGATTTTGGGGTTTAGGACTTTAGGTTTAAGGTTTTGAGGTTTAGGGTTTGGGAATATTGGTTAGCAAAATTTTAAGATTCTGGGGTTTGGAGTGTTGGATTTAGAGTTTTGGGTTGTTTTTGTTTGATTTTAAGAAATTCTATAATTTTTTGATGTATTGTATGAAATTATTTGAATTTTCTGCTTAATTTTCAAAACTTCTCTAATTTATTTGGGTGAGTTTTGAGAAATCTTCTGAATTCTGGATAAGTTTGAGAAATCCTCTGAGTTCATTCAAAGGATTTGACGAATGAACATTAAACATATCGACAATGAGTCTTATTGGGAAGAGTTTTTCGTCCTGATTTTAAATCTATATTTTTTAAAAATGTTGTACAAACATTGACCCAAAAGTTTTCCCAAAAACGAATACTGCAACCATTACAACAGCTAAAGGCAAAACCTCCTTTGATGGCATTTTCAATTTTCCCCAGAGAAGGATCAAGGAGACAATGAACGTTTTTCCACAGATAGGAGAGATGGTTCGAGTCCGAAGGAGACGTAAGTATGTTGGGCAGCTCATATTTCTCTTGAATCAGGATTTCCACATGATTTTCTCTCTCTTCTCGGGACTTGTTACATCGCCATATCCATTTTAACAATAGAGCCTTATTTTTGTCTACAATATAACCAAAACCAATATCAACACCAGCACTCTTCTTAGAATTGATAACTTGCTCCCACTTATATTATGAATTTTCCTCCGATCTTCCATGTCGCATGGACAGTAGTATACTTGCATAGGACTTGCATTGGAGAATTGAAAATTTGTTTTTACATTCTCTAGGACTTGCATTGGAGAATTGCATCAATTTTGTTGTTCTCATGGCCTTGCATATGGACAGTATCATACTTGCATTGGAGATTTGAATATATATATATATATATAGGACTTGCACGTTTGGATATTGACAGTTGAGTAATCAAATGATATAGACACATACCAACTGATAATATAAATTGATTCCACTATTTTATCAATAGTGATGATAGTATTTTAATTCAACAAAAAATGATTGTAAATTTGAATATTCGAATAATTTAAAGTTTAACTTAGATTTTTTAATGTGTGCTGTTATTATTTTGAAAACTGAAAATTGATGGAAAAATATAGTATTTGCTGTGCATAGCCTTATAATTGATTTGATTCAATTGCTAGTTTCATGGTGGAATGAATATTTGATTTTCTGATGGTAAGAAATGCATAAATCCACATTGACTCTTAGTTATTTATTTTATATGAGCAATAAGAGTTTTATTTAAAATTTATTCAAAATAATAAATTAATATCAAAACCACAAGTTCATACCATCAGAAAAAAAACACAAGTTCATAAAAAGCAATCAACTGTGGCGGTTGGTTTATTTTGATCCAATAACATATTAGGTCTAATCAAAGAACCGAACGAAGAATCTTTAAAAATAAAATTCGAACCAATTTGGTTAGAGTCTAATAATACTATTATAAATTCGGTTTACAACTCTTTAATATCTGAGAATATAAATAACAGAATATAAATATAAATTAATGTATACGTTGGCACGACACAAATAGAGATTATATTTCTGCTACACATGCAACTTTCCTTGCTCTACAATATAATTATGAAAAAAAAATTGATTAAATAATTCTACTGTAAACTCACAGTTGTCTCAGAAGAGCCCTGACCTAATTGTCTCCTAACAATTAATTCCACAAAAAAATATTAATATTATTATACAGAAAGATGCCTGTTGTACGTACACAGCCCCTGTTTAATTAATCAAATTTATTCTGTGGAAACACTCAAAAACCCAGACTTACATTAGAAAGAAAAAAAACCTGTGCAGAAGCTATTCATCGACCTTCTAAAACCCTAGAACCTGATCACATTATTCACACACACAGACATCTACATACATACATATATATATCCATGGCCACTATCATGTGACCTAGCATTCCTCTTCTGAACTTCTAGTACGGCTTCCACAGTATTCCTGCCACCTTCGTTTGGCAAAAAAGAAGAAGAATCAAGCATATTTTATGTTTTAAATAATAAAAAAATAAATGTAAGAAAAGTTATTAGGTTTTATATTACAACTTGATGGGATTGGGTAGGGAACATCATGATTATAAGAGCCAGCTCCAACCCATATAGCTACGTTGTATAGCACTGTACGTACAACTGTTTGAACCTTTTATTTTATTTTATAAATAATACTTAATTATTTAATATTAACAATATATTATTAATTTTCTGGTTTAGATCTTACACCTGTCGACTAGAAGTTAATTCTCCCATGGGAGATTAATAGCAAAGCGAGAAAAGGAGCACTTTGTATAATAATAATGTGAATATATTGATTGAAAAAGCAACATCCAAGGAAAAGCAACATTTTAGTCTTCATGGAGTGGATATCATATGCTGCCAAATGAAAGGATATGTCGGTCCATAATCAGGCGATTCGAGTATTATTTATTTATTTATTTTATTTACTGAAGTGAGTAGTACGAAATGACATATTGGCCTTGGGAAGAAGGACGACTACGGGACTATGTAAAGTAAAACAGGGAAATCCCATTAACATTTTCAGGTGAATGTCCAACAATCAGTTGACACGTGTGTGTCCTCCTTCACATAACTAACAGCAACTACAATCCTGTGAAAGTCCATGAGTTATTAGTTTATGAGGTGACTGTATTGATAAATGTGTGTGACTGTATTGATAAATTTTGTGTAATAAATGTGAAACTCACAATTAATTTTAGTGAAAAAAAGAATGTAGGAATGAAAAATTAGTGGTCTGACTAATGAAATTATATTCGGATATGTGTTTTCTTGATGTGCTTGTATTGAAAGATATATTTTACCGATGTGGATAAGTTTGTGAAATAACATTTTTATTTAATAAAAATAAAATCCAAAAATAAAGTTATTCGGTCAACAACTTTCCCACCACCGTTGTGATTGCCAAGCAATTGACTGTCAAATATTTGGGGATGGGGAATTTACCTTGGGCCGCTGGTCCGTTGAATGAGATCATGCTGGCCCAAGATGGAAGCGTAGGTTGGGAATTTGAGGTCACGTTTGATTTTGGGCCTTTTGGGCTGAAAGTAATATGAAGATCTGTCATTCGTGGGCCCAAAATGTCCCACTCCGGTAGTCATGAATTCTATGAATTCAATTTTGATTAGTTCGAAATTTCGTTTTAATCGATCTAAGTTGGTTTGTTTACGCGTGAAATGATTCAATTACATATCAAAGCTATTTTTTAGGCATTCGTAGGAAAGGAGAAATAAACACAAGAGACACATCGCTCCAAAAATGTTGAACTATAAAACAGTCTCATCAAATGACTGTACAAAAATAGTCTTCCTCTCTACTGTTAGATTAAGTGCTTTAATCTCCACTATTAAAAAAATGTATAAATGTCTATTTTGTCTAAACTAATAATTTGATGTCATTTTTCTTACTAAAAGAAATTTGCGAATTATCGACAATTTTTTTTATCTGTAACCCTATAATTCCATCGATAATATTGATTACCGATAAAAAATTTATGTTGTTATAACTCTCGTTGGTAATCTAAACACTGATGGGGAAAATTTCGTTGATAATTATGGACGGATTATTTCTGTTGATAAATATCGACAAAAAATTCATCGGTAACATATCGGGGAAAAAAAACGTGAGCCCAATACAAACCACTTTTCTCATTCAGCGATGTGGGACAATGGAAGGTAATGTCCGCCAATTCCTTCTCCTGCCATGTCCCAAACACTGACATTTTTTGTATGGTTAAGGGAGACTTGGGGTGTTAAATGAAGTATTTTCCAAGTACTCTGCATTTTCTATACATTTTTATGTTGTGTATATTATTTAGTGCAAATAATGGAATCGTAGCATCCTGTAATGCTCAATCATGCAAATTGATGATTATGATAAAATGGCTTCTATGTATTACTATTTTGACTATTAGAAACTTTTTTCCTGCTTAAAATATTTAAACTAAAATTTGTATCTTCATGTAATTTCCCTTTTTCGGACGTCCTGAAATAATAATATAAAAAAATAGATTTGAAGAAAAAAAACAGAACATAGCAAAACATGATGGAAATTCTGCCAAAGAGAGTAAAATGTGCCAACTGTTTGTATCACTGCTTCAAATAATAACTTTCTGATCTATCATGTGAGATACTGATACATATCCAGTGTTGTAAAAATCTCTCTAGTCGGCCGACTAGTCGAGGCTTGCCGCTTCGACTAGAGGATAATCGAGCCACTTAATCGGTGACTCGATTAATCGGCCAAAAATCGCCAAAAATCGGCCAAGTCGGGTAGAGATGGAGAGATGAGGCAAGGATTTGAGAGATCTCAGAGAAGAAAGAGTGATCTAACTCACACTGTCTGTGTTTCGTTCGTCTCTCTCGTATCTTTGACACCCTTCACACGATCTCGTTCATCTCTCTGTGTTGGCACCTCTGTCTTCTTCATTTGTGCGGCAACAAGACATTCAAGGTACTTTTTGAGGTATTCTAGGGTTGTAGGTTAATGGACTGACCCATTTGTAGAGATAATGGGCTTAAGGAATTGCAACCATTATCTAGAGACAAGAGATAATGATTTTTGCCTTTTTGGTTAATGGGCTGGTACATTTCGACAATTTTGACTTAGGCTGATCCAAAGTATAATCTTTACCCATTTTGTAGGATAATACTCTCTCATTTAATCATTCGTAGTATATAGAAAATTAATGACAATAACTCTATATATTTGGCTTAAATTAAATAGATTTTAGTTAAAATTAATTTTAGCACCCCATATAACATACATATATAGTATATACTACATACATACACACAATATATATATTTTTAATTAAAAAAATTCAAAACGATTAATCCGATTAATCCCCGACTAGTCCCTAATCCCCGCAAACCGCCTAGCGATTTTTACAACCATGTACATATCTATAAAAATTCCTGTGATGTTTACGACCTTCAACTCAAGTAGGTATGGAAGTTGTCAACTCATGCAGACTTCTAGTGACTTCAAGGAAAATATATTTACATAGTAAAAAAAAACATAATTTACATAATTTATCTCAAAATGACGAAAAACTCTTTCATTTCACAGAGACTTGAAGCTAAATCACTATGAACGGAATATGTAAAACTAGGACTACATGCAGTGACAGTGACCAGGCTCTGGATTCAGGGGATTTACAGCTGTTGATCCAGATATGGATCCCTAGGGGCTTTTCCTCCTCCGAGAAGTCCTGCAGCACTCTGAGAAACCCCAGAAACAAAGTTATTCAACAGAGAGGAGCCCCATGCTAGCCACCCAGTCTGACCCTGTTGCATGTTTGTCTCAAGCATGCTCCTTTGTTGTTCTTCAGCTACAATATCATGCCACCTTTTTATCATGAACTCCCTGACGGCCTCAGCTCCTCTGTTTGCTATCTCCAGTGGAGGAATTAAAAGAGGATTCTCATCCAAGTTGAGCTTTGTTAGTTTTTCAAGCCTACCAAATGAGTCTGGAAGAGCTCGGATCTGGTTGTTGCTGAGATCGAGCTCCCTTAGGTTAATTAGGTCACTAATTGTTTCTGGGAGCTCTTTGAAGTCGTTGAAGTTGCTGCTCAGGTTTAATACCTCAATATTTGTCAATCGCCCTATTGCACGTGGCAGACCTCGAAGCTCATTGAAATGAACATCTAAAAATCTCAAAGACCTCATTTCACATATAGATGGTGGAAGGAGTCTGATCTTATTCAGCTGGACAGAGAGCTTTTCAAGATTCGGCAGACCAAAACCGATATTAGATGGCAAACACTCTAAGTTGTTAAAGCTTGCATCCAATTCTATCAACGAACTACAACAAGGTAAGGTTTGTAATTTCAGAAAGGCCAAATGAGGAGAAAAAACATAATGTAATACGAAAAAATTCACGACAGATATTACACTTCTGCAAATAAGGAAGTGAAAGAACACTTGAATGATAAGAACCTGCAACCAGCAATGCTTTCGGGCAGAGACTTTAATTTGTTTCCGGAAACATTGAGGACTTTAAGGCTCAGCAACAATCCAATAGAGTCCGGTAGGGATTCTAAGAGATTTGAAGAAACCTCAAGCTCCTCAAGCTGCTTTAATCCAGATATTGAATCAGGAAGGACCTGCTTATCCATTCAGCGAGAAAATGCATAATGAAAACAAAGTAATGCTCGACCTCTGTAATATGATCAACTAAATCCACGTGAATAATTTATTTCCACTCACAGTCAGCCGGGGACATAAATTTATTTCAACTCACAGTCAGCCGGGGACATAACTCAAAAATAAAAACCTCTGTAAAGTGCAATGACAAACTGTAGTGATCAGGTGTCAAAACTATAAGCAAAGACAAAGTACCCAAATGGTCGAAATGGAGTAAAAAGCTGGAAAAGTACTTAAATTGATATAGTAAACTTCCATGCCATAAATAATTATAGAAAAAAATTTCTTTCAATAATACTGTGTATGATCTTGGGAAATTATACAGATGACAAGATTAGATGTAAGAACATGCATTATAAAAAGAAAACTGAACATGTCATCACGAGTCCAACATTGAAAGTTCATGTTAAATGCGTGCACAAATTGCAGTACCACATAAAAGTAAGTTTAGTAAAATGTTCTATGTTCATGAGTTCATCACATGAGAAGCAAAAGAAAGTCAAACAGAAAGTAACTGCCCATGTCTGCATTGAAAAACCCCCCTATGTTAATGACCATTGGTCTATATAGGTTGTATGTGTTATGTCGCAATTATGGTCAAGTTGTTGGGGTACTAAAGTCTCCTAGCAAGACCTAGCATTCCATAAACGTTCAAGTTCGGACACAAATTTGAGGTCAAAGACTAAATCACTAAAACAAGCTGAAAATGCTTTCACATATACAAAAATGACAATTTGGATCCAAACCATCACCCCTAGAGCAACAATTACGCACAAAAAATTGAACTGAAATCTACCCTAATCAACAAACCAGAAATTATATCCGTGCATATGCAAATAACCCAGTTTCTTCTTCCACTTATGGAGTTGCTTAAGAAACTGAATAAAAAAAGGTTGAATCTTTTTCTTGTATACTGCAAATCGCTCACTATAAGCAAAAGGGACAAGTTCTTAATAGTTTGGTCCTAAACAATTGCCCTCCCACCACATGCACAGTTCCAAGGCTAAACTCAAAGAAAACTTAAAAAAAATAAAGAAAACCTTATACCTCTAATTGATTACGAGAAAGATTGAGAACCACCAAACCCCGAATCCTCCCAAACGCCTCAGGAAGAAA
Source organism: Euonymus europaeus (assembly GCA_963580455.1). NCBI lineage: Eukaryota > Viridiplantae > Streptophyta > Magnoliopsida > Celastrales > Celastraceae > Euonymus > Euonymus europaeus. Next base: position 6,382,377 of record OY756964.1, read on the forward strand.
TCGCAACTGTCTCCCGGCGAGCTCCACCTTCTCTACGACCCCGCTCTCCGCCTCCTTGAGGACCGAAATTATCTCCTCATTCACTTCCCTATCATTTTCCAGCTCCCGCACAACCGACTTATAAGCTCCATCGAGCTTCTCCTCCGCTTCCTTCAACTGCCTCTGGTACTCCTGGTGCAGCTCCTCTAATCTCAAGATTGCTTTATATATCCCAGTCTCGCTGGACGTCCCTTGCACTTCTTCAGTCTGGCTGATCTTCGATCGGGCAGCAGAGACGGAATCCTGATCGGGCCGCGGCCCGAGTGCGAGGAGTAGGGCATGGGTTTGGGACACCGAAATCGGGAGGCAATCCTCTATCGAAGCAACCACTTTTGGATTGGTCAAGTGGGGATACCGGGAAAATAGTGATTGTTGGAGTTGAGGAGAGAGAGGCGGGTGATTGCTCGGGTCGAGCTGCGATAAGAGATAGGAGAGAATAGGCAGGTCGTTCGTTTCTGGGCTTGGGTCCGAATTCGAATCTGGATCCATCTCTCTCCGACAGGAATACTGTGACCGCTGACCAAAATAAACCGAGAAGGTGCGAAGAGGATGGGTGTGTATATATATTGTAGGATTGGAAAAACTATAGAAGATACGGGAGAGTAAAACTGTGTCCAACAGTGAAAACTGAGATTAGTCGATTAAAAGTTCAACTTCCTTTACAGTGTTTTGGCCGGCACCATGACTATGACCAGTTTTTGCTTTAATTAAACCAAGTAGCAACGATAATGAACAAGGTGGTGTCATGTAGTCTTTGGGCTTGTTCCATGTATTGCTATTCACTCACTGAGCACTCACAATAGTGGGTGTTTAAGCGTCAAATAATGTGAAAATCTATATTTTTGATAATATAATTATATTAAAATATGAATTTTATTGATATGACTATAATGAGATATGTGTTTTGGTGATGTGGAAGATTATGTGGCTTGACTTCTTGTAATAAAGGTATGATTAATCTTGATTTTTGTGTAAATTTGAGAGAGATAATATGGAGAATGAGAAAGTGGTTGGGTTGGATAATAATTTTGTATTGAGATATATGTTTTGCTAATATGGTAGTATTGTAAGATGTTTTTTGCTGATGTAACAATATTGAAATATGTATTATGCTCGATTTGATTATATTGAGAGTTGTGTTTTATGAAATTATGATATAGATGTGAAACCCATTTTTAAAATTTATTAAGACATTAGAAATGTATTATTGCATTTGCCCTAACATAAGCCTTGACCCAACGCAAGTATGGTATAATAGTATCTATGAAGAGTAAAATATTTGTTTATTTAAAATTTTATGCAGTTACCTAATTATTGCCTAATTGGAGAAACAAAATAACCATTAATTAGTAATTTAATGACTAAAACTACGAAATTTCATGCAAGGAAAAGAGGACGGTAATGTTGTATTATATGACCCTAACTTGTGATGTTAGGATGACTTCTCACACACGGTGAGTTTTTACCTCCTAGGGTTTTAGGGAGGCTTTGTCAGCGGCAGCTTCATGGAATCAGTCCTTAGATCGATGGAAAATTTCTCTCTTACTAAGGATGAAGACACTCAAGTGGAGATAGCTAGATACAACTCAGATTGAAGACAACCTTGCTATTTTTCCAAACTCAGTGGTTGGGAAGCTACTGGCTTCGAGAATGACGAACAATAAAGCTTTTCGGACCACCATTCGTAGGGTATGGGGGTAGGGGAGGAAGTTCGGATCTGCAATCTAGGACCCAATGTTTTTCAAATTATCTTCCCAAATGAATTCACGCTTTCCAGGATCTTGAAAGAAGGTCCCTGGTCTTTTGACAATCATATGCTGGTTTTGAAAAGATAGGAGGCAGGTATGACAACCAAAAACCTCACATTTGATTCGATCTCTCTTTGGGTTCAAGTTTGGGGTCCGCCTTTGGTTTGTCACACCCAAGTGGTAGCTTCGTTGATTGGAAATACCATTGGTGCTTATGTTTCGAAAGACAATCGGCAGGAAGCCTTTGGTTTTCATTCCTTTTTGAGATTTTGAGCAACCATCCCACTAGATAAACCTGTCCGTAGAGGTTGCAGAGTGAAAACCCCAAAGGGTGATTATGTGTGGGTGAATCTGAAATATGAAAGATTATTAGATTTATGCTACTACTGTGGCCACGTTGGTCATGAGAAGAGGAGATGTGAGAAAAAATTTGAAGATGCGAAGCTTAATGCCATATGCTCTGGTCAATATGGTCCTTGGTTAGAGCATCTCCAATGGGGCGCTGAAAATTGGTGCTGGAAATTTTGGAGTGTGTAGAGAGAGTTATTTGAAAAAATTGTATTGAAAAATGTGTAAAATGGTAAAAAAAGTGAAATATGGTAGAAACGTATGAGAGAAATGTTGTTGATGCTTGATATTTAGAGTGTTTGTGAATGAAAAGTGAAAATTTTTGTATTGAAATATGTGTTATATTGATATGACTGTATTGAGAGTCGTGTTTTGTTGTAATAGAAGTGGGACCACGCTGAAAATTTTGGAGAGTGTAGCATTGGAGATGCTCTTATTGGCTGATCGGGTATGGTATCGTAAGATTCCAACCACTTCTGAGTCGCAGAGTGGTAAAAGCTCAGGGGGTCATAGAGACTCAGTTGATTCCTCAACCCATGGGTTCCCAAGCAACACTTCCAATAGATCCACAGTGAAAATTTGTGACGGAGGCTAGGAGACAGCAGACGCAGATTCATCTAGGGACAAAGAGATAGTTGTTGCAGATTCGTCAAAGAACAGAGTATTATGTAGTTCTCCTCTGGAACCAAGCCGGGTGGAACGTGGTATCGCTGAACCTCTTATTATAGAGCAGACAAGAGTCTCACCCTGCTCGACGAAGCTGGAAACCCAAAAAAGAATCAAATTAAAGGTGCAAGCTCGGCAAAGTGGTACATCTCTCATGGTTCCTATGGAGATAGGCATAAAGCGTGTTGTTGAATCACCCATTTCTGGTTGTCATGATGAGAAATATAGCTCCCTGGTTGTGCGGATTTCAAGTCTGAAGAAATCAAGAACCCAAGACAGTTGGGTTAACAACTGTCTTAAGAAGATATCGACGGTGGCTGAGGATGCTCAGTCACGCCGAAAGCCATGCAAATATTATTTTGGAACTGTCGGGGGCTTGGGAACCCTCGTACAATTCAAAATCTCCGTCGGATTCTCCGACTTCAAGATCCTGACTTGGTGTTCCTGTCAGTGAGTTCTATCAAGACTTGGATTTTTAATTTGTTGGAAGCTTTGGATCCTGGAATTATGGCAAAAAATTTAGGCCTCTTATATTACATCTGGTATTTTTGAAATAACATCATGTTTAGAGGAGCCTCATGGCACCCTTATCAGGTAGCATGCATGGCCTCAAAAAGCCACCTGGAATTTATGGAGTGCTAGAGATAGAATGCATTAAGGCTACGACCCTCTAAACCACCAAGTTAGGTACCCCCTCTAGCAGGTAAAATTAGGATCAATGTTGACGATTCTTGGAAGGCAGGGGAAAGGTGGGCAGACATCGGTGTGGTGTGTCGAGACTCAACTGGGAGAGTCCTGTTATCTGCTTATCAGGGAACTTATGCAGCTAGGGGACCTTCCCAAATTGAAGCGCTTGTCTTTCGTTATGGCCATCTTTTTGCTCACAGACATAACTGGTGGAACATCCAACTGGAGGGAGACTCCCAAGCGTTGGTTTCTAATTTGATGAGTGGCTCCATAACCAACAGTTACTAAAGTGTCGTTCTTGAGGAAGTTCTAGCTCTAGGAGGGGCCCTGAACTGCGAATATTTTTATAGCCATAGACTTAACAATGCAATAGCTGATTCTTTAGCTTTATTGGGAAGACTTGCTTGTACTGACAGGGAGTATCTGCAGCTAGATGGGCTACCCCCATCTGCTACTGCAAGTGTTTGTAATCCTGGTTAATTTCAATGAAATCCTTATTTCAAAAAAACCTAACACAAAAAAAAAATTAAGGGAACTTTGAGTTACTCATATTCATTGCGAGTTTAGACATTTATCTACTTCAATTGCAAGAGGATGATAGAATAATCGATTCAAGAACAAAAAATTGCTAGTAAAAATAATTATCCGAAAAGAACATCAGAAACAACTATGAAACATAACTAATATGCTTGAAATACCTCTCATTCACTAATTTTTTTTGCAAAACAATATAGTAATTTAGTTGCCAGAGAAAAAAAGTAGAATTGGGGTCGTGGAGTTTATTCGTTTTAGGCTTGGGAATGGGAACTAGGCAACATCCTGTTTTTCTTATATGAAATTACCTACTCAATTTCATTAGGGTAATTAATGTTGTGAGGAAAAGATTACTAATATGGATAACTTGTAGAACATTCTCCAATTTAAATGTATTGTAAGGGATAAAAATCTTAAATTACATGCATATCACTCACTGTTAAATTGAACATCATTCAATTAGAAAAGCTGACTACTATTATAGTTCCTAAAATAAAGGGATTCGATAGTGTTCAATTAAGAGACACTAGTTGAATCCGAATAGGGAACCACAATTGAAGTGAAATTGGAAACAAACTCTACAAACACTAGATAAAGAGGAAGAACACAACCAAGAAAGTTACGGACAAAAATTTCTATTGACTTGAGCATTGAAATGCCAACGGTGGCTATTGCCACCATTCTGATAATGCTCTTCTTAAGTGTTTTGCAGGTTTACAACCAATTAGCAATTGACAAGTTGTGGAGCAAAATTCAGTCTCAAAAATTGGCGTCGTCTGTGGGAAATAAGCAAAGAAAGTCAAAAGCTACTAAGATGGTGAATACTAGGAGTGGAAGGAACCTAGCCTTAATCGTTATAGCAACCGGGCAACGAGTTGAGCCACGCGGTGAAGATTCGATGAGAAACACGAAAGGCAATCAACGAAGTCACCACCAGACTCAGGAGGGATCGTAGCCAGAAAGGAATGAGCTTCTGAACAAGTAAAGAGAGAAGCACTGTTGGAGGAGATTCTGAGGCAACAAACTAAGCTATATGCCAATTTTTAGAAACAACAAGATGAGTTATAGGCAAAAATCATGGAATTGACCACCATGGTCTCGAAGAAACGACGAGTTGATGACCAGCAAAGTCAAAGGACTCAAGATCAATAGTCCACTAGAAGAGAGGTTGGCGGATCCATAGGACGAGCACGAAAAAGTGATCATGACCATAGGAGGGATGAGAGCCCAAGCTCTATTAGGAGGTATAGAAGACTTAGGAGTGATCGCTTCTTGAAGAGAAGAAAAGCTCGAAAGCCAAAATATAGTTATAGAAGATTGGAGGAGGTCACCTGGGAGCTAAAGGGGGCCAAGCATTCAACCGAAAGGAGTACTCAAAGAACCAGAAAGATGGATTCACAATGCCCTCATGATGAGGTCGAGCATTGAATAAGGCCCTCAAAGCCTCTAATGACGGGGTCTCGAGTAAAAAATTTAAATCCCAAAGGAGGGGCCTCCCTCAATGCAGTAGTGGATGCACCAAGGTTAACCCCAGTAGTGATGGACGACAGAATGAAGAGGGCGTTGGATGCCATGATTACTACCCTGTTTTGCAACGAGATATTCAACTGCCAGCTTACCTATGCACTTTCAACAACCCCAGTTCACCATGTATGATGGAAGAACATACTTGTTAGCTCACTTGGAAGAATATCGCAACAAAATAGTCATATGGATGGCTAGGATATATACATGTGGGGTAGGTATACCTGCGGGTCGAAGGCGGGTACAAATTGTATGTCTCAAGGGCTGGTTGGAGAAAGATGTGGGTATGAGGTATTAAAGAGCGGGTCGGAGGCGGGTTTTGCATGGTCCACAAAAAATCCAACCTATTGCCATCTCTAATAGAGGATTGAATAGTACATTTTATTAATTTTATTTATAAATAATAATATAGTAGATAAGATATTCACTTAATTATATTTGGTTAGTGATTGTTGTACCAAATAACTAATTCAGCAAATACAATTAATTAATTTAAGACATAAAAAATAATAGTACCATATGTATAAAAAAGTTCATAAAAATAATTATAAAAAATCCGAAGGAAAAACAATTAATTAATTTAAATATTTAACTCATTAAAGACATAAAAAAATGAACAAGAGTGTTGAACAATGCATAGAGATTTATATTTTTATTTATGTGACTGTATTGAAAGATTAATGACGTGTCTAGGAATATCACTTGATTTTTTATGTAATAAAAATAGAAAGTGAACCCATTTTATTGAGGATAATAGAGAGGCCATTAATATTATTGGCTACAAAATGTAAATAATAAAATATATTGAAATTTATATTTTGTTAATATAATTGAATATGTATCGTGACTTTTGTATAATAGTGATAAAATTCGATATTAATTTTAACGGTCCAACAGTGACCAACCTTTACAGTTGTTATGACAATCTAAAAACAAGTATACAGTCACCGGCAAGTGGACAAATGGTTATTATGACAGGCCCCATAATATTTAAAGGCTTTGACAATGTCCTTTGCTACGGCTACATCATCGTTCACAATTATTGTATGAAATAGCACCCGCTAATGGGAAGTTGGGAACGTATAGAACTGATTGGATGAGATTGCCGAATTTTTAGGGGTGAAAGAAATTGGACCAAACCGAAATCTGAATAGTAAAATAGAGTTCGGTTTGGTTTGCGGTTTATCGGTCTGGTTTCGATTTTATGTTTTTGAGAAATTCGGTTTTCGGTTCAGTTTCGATTTATGAAAATTAATTTCGATTTTAAACCGAAAACCAAAGTTCATTTACATGTTTTATATATATATATATATGTGTGTGTGTCTATAATATATTAATTATTTATTACTGATTTACTTATTAGGTAGGTAATTTATGGTAAAAATACTCAAATACAACACACATTCGACAAAATCGGTTCAAACGTATTAAACGTTTTGGTTCGGTTTGACATATTTAGGTAAGTTCGGTTTTCGATTTTTTCGGTTTCACTCTCAAACCGAGCTGAAAACCCAAACTTCCACCCCTACGAATTTTCATCATTGGCATCAGATGCTTGTGGCCGCTTATCATTTTGTGTTAAAAATAGGATGGGAGGGGCCGAAATAATTTTATTGTGAAATTATTCTTATATTAATCTCAACCATTCAAATAAGTTATAATAAATACACAATTTAAATTAGGACTCTCATTTGAATGGTTAAGATTTAAAACGAAAATAATGTTATGATAAAATCATTTCAGCCTCTCTCATTTTAAAAAAAAAAATCGCCAAAACTTCTAAAAGGTCGATTCATTGGATGCACCCACATGAGATTACAATACTGTAAAAGTATCAGAAGCACAATTTCTCAAATAGATCACAATTAAAACAACAGGATTTACACGATCAATGACAACTATCATTTACCACCACAAACTGAACGAAAGTAGGATTTATAGAGGAAACTTTGTTTTTATTAATTCAATTAAAATTAATCTCTAATAAGAGTTTACAATATTTAACTACTAGAACCAAACCAAACCCTACAAAACCCCTAACCAAATAATAAAATATTGACTACTCAAATGCTCTCCTCAATAATACTAATTGTTATGATGATAAAATTAATTAAATGGATGCACACTTATTAATGGTTGTCCACTTTATTAGTTGGATTATTGGTACTTGATGTGCATGTTATTACTTTAAGGAACAATGTCGTTGTTTTGCTTAAAGTGTTAGTTGTAATGGTTGTAATATTATTAAACCATTAATATGGTGGTTGTACAAAATCTCTATATAAAGAGAAGATGAGGGAAATACAAACACCGAAATTAGCGACAAAAGAATTCTCTCTTGTTTTCCTATATTGTATTAGTAGTCCTTTCCATTGAAGTGGGGAGGCTCCCCCCTTCCCCACCATTCCAGCCTATTACTGATAGGAATATGAATGATGCTGAAGGTAGCATGCTTACCAAGCCAACCACTTCAGGAGCTAGTCGCCAGAAAGACGAGGAAGCTTTGCTCCCCCCTTTAGTCATAGTAGTCGGCTCGTCAATCATTTTATTGTAGTAAGTGATTTACAGCGGGAGCGAGTATTGTTTGTTCAGGTAATAAGCACGTAATTATATTGTGATTATGTCAAACTTAAAAAATTTGGATTTTACCTCAAATAATATTTCTGATAATAATGATTTATCATGAATTGTGCTGAGTTTTAGGTGGAAGCTTTGAATTTTGTAAAGATCATCAAACAGACAAAAATCAAATCCCAAGAGAATCGAGTTAAAACAATGATTTTCATTCATCATCATCTTCATGAGAAATTAAAAACTGAATATCTCATGAAAAAAACACTCTCTTAAGTTGTGGAAAAATTTAAATGACAAATATGAACACTAAATGAATGTCTTCATTTCAAAAGCTCGTTATGACTGGATGCACCTAAGGTTGTAAGATTATAAATAAGTTTGTAATTATAATTTTGATATGCATAAAATCCGCATAATTTTAATTTTATGGGAAAAAGATTACTGAGATGAATATTTTCTCCATAAAATTGAAATTGTGAAGTGACTTAATACATAGCAAAATTATAATCACGAACATGTTTATAATCTTACAACCTCAGGTGCATCCAATCATAACGAACTTTTGAAATAATTACATTATTTAATGTTTATACATGTCATTTAAATTTTTCCACAATTCAATAGGTTTTTTTTCTTCTTTCTATAAGGTATTTAGTTTTTAATTTTCTCATGAAGGTGACGATGAATTAAATTCATTGTTCTAGCTCGAGCCTGTTAGGATTTGATATTTGCCTGTTTGATGATCTTTACAAGATTCGCAACTTCCACGTAAAATTCTACATCAATTTTTACGATAAATCATTATTACCAGAAATATTAATTACAATAAAATCTAAACTTTTGTAAGTTTGACATAATCACAGTATTATAATAAACTTCCCAAAATATTATTTATATATATATATATATATACATACAGATTTTCTCACATATGGACTTCTGCCAAAATAATCCTATATGAGCTGCACAAATCCTAGCCATCCAATTTCATTAAATCTGATCTGATGGTATACAACTATTTTCATCCAAATGGGTATTCCTCCCCTGGGTTCTTTCGTCTGTCCCATTTTCATACAGAACGTTCTCCGTCCGTCGCTCTCTCCCATCTCCGTCCGACCTTTCTCCCAACTGCTTCGTTCGCCTCTCTTCTGTCACAATCTCAAAGTTGGGTCTCAAACCGGTATCATGATGAAGCTAGATCAAAATTGATTTTGAAACTCCGTCGATTTCCATCTAAAAGCCCCAGTTGAAGCCACCTCAAAGCTTCATCTCCAAGTCTCCTATAATTTGGACTGTAGAGTGCGATTTGAGAATTTTTTGGTTTAATTTCAGTTCAATTTCAGACTCGGCTTAATTTTTTTGATCGATTTTAGTTGATTTCCAGTGTTTGATTGTTCTTATAGTATTTGAATTGTGATGGAATTTATTTGGGCTGATTTGAATTAGATTTTTTGTATTTCAGATGGGTTGAAGTTTAAATCTTTAGATTAGTTTTCTTTTTTCCTTTCATATATTTTTCAAGTTCTGTAATGGGATATCTAGAGTGACGCTGTACTGGAATAATCAAGAATTTTTTGTTCGTAAGGATTTTGTTTTGCAAGATCCATTTCCCTTTTTAATTTGCTTCTGCAAAACCTATCAAGAATTTTTTGTTCGTAAGGATTTTGTTTTGCAAGATCCATTTCCCTTTTTAATTTGCTTCTGCAAAACCTCTCCTCATTTCTACACTGGCCATTGGGGCCAACAAAGATATTGTTGATGTTTCTAGACCCTTTGATAAAGGAAATTCTGGGATATTTGGAATTCCACTGAGCCTCTCCATACAAAGAATCACAATCACAATGTCCACTTGATAGATCTATCGAGTCTCAAGAAAAAGAAGATGATGGTTATGAATGCAGTTACATATTATCGATAGCATATCGCCGCCAAACTACACTGAAAGTCTGAAACCCACCTTGTATATGACAATTACAGACTATGTCTCTATTTATATCAGTATCAACAAATTGATGTCCAACAGATTTCAACTAATTAAAGAACTTTATTTTCTTTATCATGCATTGGATATCACAAAATTGAATCCCATGAATGCATTTCTTCATCACAAGGGAAATCTGAGAATTGATAACCTAGTTTGGGATTTTGGAGCTTTGTAGTCTCACAAGTGCTATTCCATACTCCACCAATGCTACTCGAAGAATCGAAAACGATGGATACCTTTGGAGAGTGTGTATTTGCAGGCTAGAAGGCCACTAATACCAGATCTCCAAAAAATCCAAATCTGAATTACAATACTTCAAGAGCAATCCAACAAATGAAAATCAAATCAAAAAAATTCAACACAAAACAACCCAAAAAGTAATCCAAGTCTCATATCCAACTTAAAAAAATCAACTCAACTCAACCTTGAAAAAAAAATCCAAGCCTGAAATCCAACTCACTTGAAAAAAAAATCCAAGCCTGAAATCCAACTCAAGGACTGCAGCTTCAAGATGGATCTTTGAGGTGGAGACGAACGGCGGAGATGCTTTAGCTTGGGGTTTGAGACGGAGATCTCTAATGATACCTAAATCAAAACGGTGAGCGCGAGATGATGGAGCTTGGGAGGGAAAACCAAAGGAGAGAAGAGGCGATGATGGAGGAGAAACCAGAAAGAAGAGGGACGACTGACTTCAAGAAGAAAGGAATGTTTTGACGGAGCTTAAAACCTGAGAAGACCTGTATATATATATATACTTGCTTATTACCTGTTCGTGGGCAATGCAACGCTACAGATCTTTTTGGCGACATGCTCCAAGAACGTGCAAAGCTTCAATACCAAATGATGGAGTGTGCAATTAAAACAACGGAAAATACATGATTGTGATAACAGCTTCTACCAGTTCAATTTACAACAAACTGAATGAAAGCAGGACTTTTAGAGAAAACTGTTTTTATTTATTCAATCAAAGCTGCTCTATAACGAGAGTTTACAACTTTCAAATAACATCAAAACGAACCCCTATAAAATCCTTAATTAAATAATAATTTCCTAAAATACTCGCCTAAGAAATACAAGTTAAATTATATATAAAAAACTAAAAGGAAGGCATTTTAACGCACATGGATCAAAGCCCCTAGTTGAAACTCAATCCAAATAAACCTTGTTCGCACCCGCCTATTTTGTTGAGCTTGCATCACTAGGGCAACAACAATATGAGACCACAAATTTAAAAAAAATACTCACATATGATACATGACTACTTGTGACCAAGCACAATGACATTTTTTTGATGAAGAACCAAATAAAAAAACGACTGAGCACCCATCTCGGTATAGCTTTTCATCAAAGACTCATTATTCATCTTAGTTTTCATAATCTCACCTACACACACGCAGCCTAAGATTCCTAACTATTTATGATAAGCAATGCCAAACGTATATTTGTTCATCATAACTAGTTAACTACGTATATAATGAACTCTAGCTATCAATCAAAAGCAATATTTTTCACGTCAATAGAATCGTTTACTTCTAGCATATGCATCATCTATGCACTTCACTTCAGAGCCACCTTTGCTACTTCTTTAGCATTTATCCAATGCAAGCTTTTACTGTCAACATTACCATCATTTATTGGTTGTTAAATGACAACTAACAGCAACTGAGTGGTTGAAAGATAAAAAATGTGTATCATCAAACACAATATATTACTACAGTTTTGCTAATTAGTTATACTTAGTTTTAAATCCCCAACACTGGTAAAAATTAAATTAGCAAAATTGAAACCAAAGAAATTCGGAAAAATAGTCACCTGTATCGATCATTGCATAGTAAAATGGGTGACGAACTTTCAGAAAAAATAATAATAATAATGTTAAGATGCTAAATATTGGGTGAGAATTAATGCGTATATATACCTGCCCGTTGCCCAGCTCCCTTGCCCTTTGCAACATCATCTTCAGGCCTCTCATTTTCGACCTCTTAAATTTTCACCGGCCTGCAAATATCACCATCTAAATTAAAATCAATTATCTTAAAAAACCAAAATTGAATCAAACTAAAACAAACCAATTAAGAATTAACCCGAACATAAAACCAGAGCCGCCATGAGTATAAACAAAACAGAACAGAGAAGTTCAAATAACCAATAAACAAGGGACTCCACAGTTCACAACACCACATGGACCTAATGACGAAAGCAGGATAAAAGGATAAGCCTGAATACGCCGCACGAGGAAAAAAGCATGGAACGAAACAGGGGCAAACAGGATAAGTACGAATGGCAAATCCAGACAAAATACAACGGATATGAACGTATCTGCTGGAAAATGAGGCGATTTGGATAAAGGAAACTAGAAAAAGGAGATGAAAAACCAAACTGACCATCACAAAACAAGAAGATTTTCTTGGGCTGGAAATTCATTAATGTCCATGGACCAGATGAAAATGAAAAAGCAATTCTTCTGAAGGAGATTTCCCAATTACATCATATTGTGCTATATTCCGATTCTTTTAATAAATATATTTGTCCTTTAGAGTCTTTGTACTGTATTTGTATCTTTTGTTCGCGTCTCAGCTCCTGGAGTACTTTTGTCAATGGTTCCCGTTGTGGATTAGGTAGATTTGGCTAGGATCTCCATGCATACTGAGGCCTGTTCCCAGCAGATTTCACTGGAAGCCCAGCCGGCTTCCGGATCTGGTGATGGCACCGGTCAGTCACCGGCATCGAAGATCTTGAAATTGAACCACTACAATACATGGATGAGTTGGGGGAGGACGAGGATGAAGCCGATGAAGAAGGAGAGGTTTTTTTAGGCGGCGAAAGGAAGGCTCTGATCTTTAGAGAAGAAGGCGGTGGCGATGCTAGATCGTATTCCTCGATGAGATTGGCAAGATCCTCATCAGAGGTAATCGACACCAGAGCGTCTAGATCCTCCTTTGGCAACTGACACCGCAGACTCACTGATGTGCCACACAACTCGCCGAGCTTCAACAATAGCTCTGTATACCACACACAAGAACAATTTCACACCAAAAATCACACTCAGCACTTAAACGCACACATGGATTCCCTATGACACGCTACAACAGACACACAAAAACATACATAGAAAAATTAAGTAAAAATTGTAAAAATTGAGGTACTGACCAGTGAAAGAGATGAAGCGGTCGACGGCAAGGACACGGGTTTCGCCGCCAAGATAACGGAGTTTGCCGTCGGGATAACGAGGGAGGATCTTGCCGCCGTAGCTGCAGAAGAACTTAATAGTCGTTGGCTTCATGGATTTGAGCATGTTATGAGGTCCAGTAAGTTCAGATAAGAAAAGGATCGGAAGAATTGACAGTCGAGGGGATCGGAGAAGGAAGAGAGGCAGTTCGTGGTGTTCGCTTCTTCAAGCCTAGCTATGGTTCTCTTCGAGCTCTATTTATAGATAAGAGCGACTGTGTGAATCTACGAGGGGAAGTGAAAATGCAGAAATGGGTTGTTCTGCTGACGTCATTGATTCCCCCAACACCGCGAGGTCCCCAAAAGTCTCTTATTTGTATTTGTCAATAAATTAGTATTTAATAGGGGTGTAATAATTATAAATATAATTAAAATTATGTAAATAAATAAATATTTTTATTAAATATGTATGTATATTATCTATCTGAATAATTTTTTATGTAATTTTTTTTTCATATTTTAGATATAATGATCATCCATGAGAAGAGATAGATAATAATTATCCTAGTAATATATTATATTTTTATTTATTATTCTCTTATCAAACACACCAATTAAATATTTTTTTAATCTAATTCTTTTATCAAACACACCAATTAAATATTTTTTTAAATCTAATTATTTCTCGTAACATTTTTTTGAATAATAAATAGCGTCTTATTAGTGTTTTAAAAGTTCTTAAATAATTGGCTTAAAATATAATAATTATGACTCTATCATATGGTCTGAGTACATTTTTTAAGTTCAAGATAATAAAATTGGAAAATTCAAACTCGAGACGTATATAAAAAATCACGCATATTAGAACTAGCACTCGAGTTTTGCACATGCAAGCTTTATTTCTTTGTCAAATAAAAAAAACAGTGTAATCCATGAACCGTAATGAATTGTGATTCCACCATCCTTAAAAATGATTAATTATGCGAATCATTAATGCAAAAATAACCTTCCCAGGTTGGTTGTTCCCTCCTTTAAATTTGGTAGTCCTCTATGACTTTTTCTTTTAAAAATGACAAAAATGATCTTTGAAAATTGAAATGTTGAATGAATCTCTACGAATTTCATTTCATTTTCACCCAATCTAAATCTAAAGAAGTATTATAAGCATAAGCCAGACAATGTGTGAAAACAAATCCAAAAGCGTATAGGGAAAAAGTTTCTCTCTTCACTTTTCCTTTTCTCGTGGGCCACCAAGGACTAAATATTCTTCAAAAAGGAAAAACAAATCTCGTCCCTAACTTAAAATTACGTAAAAGAGGGGATTTTGTAAAAATTTCCACATCGAAAAAAATGGAAGGTTGAGAAATCATTTATAAGGGGAAATTCACTTCATATATACAAGAAGATATTTTTCTTTGCATAAAGAGTTGAGTGTAGCTCACTTGCTACATTTAGAAGGAATAAACATATGCAAAGTCGTTGTATCCATGTGAACCGAATAACTCATATATGAACTCGATATAAATGAACCGAAAAACCTAAGCGGACAATATTATTGGTGTGTGGGGTGTCAAATTTATAAACAGAATTATTTGGTTGGTTTTTTGTGTTTTCATTTTATTTTTTATTTTTATTTTCTATATTCAGAAAAAGTTTTTTTTAAGTTTTAAATTTTCAAATGATTTTTCTATTTGTTGAGTTTTCCAAAATGGCAACAATTTTCTTTTCTTCAGTTTTTTGAAAAATGGAGGGTAAGGGTACCCTGATTAGAAGACTATCTGTCCATAACGCCAACTACTTGGTTCAAATCCCACATGAAAGGTTTGAGATGGAATCTTTCTTTAGGTGGAAAAGAAATAAACAATATTATAATTTCTCTAATGACCTCTAAAGCTCTACCCGTATCAGTATAAACGGGTAAGTTATATTTTTGACGAGTAACAGATGAACTTTGTTATAATTTAACCACTAGCATTTTGAGCGTTTCAAATTAGCCACCGAATTATCTTAAGTGTTCACGAGCAAGTTTTCATGGTATTCGGCCAATCAAAGAGCCTATGTGGCATTTTGCGAAAGAAATTCAATTTTAAAAAATTTGAAGTCCTGCTCACCTCTTTTTCTTCCCCCTCTTGCCCTAATTAGACAAAATCTTAAAATCAGTCACTGTCTCCCTTTGCCAACGCTGTAACTAATTACACAAACACATTTACATATATACATACATGAATCTTATCCATTTCAACGCACTTTCTCTCCATCTCCTGTCTCAGATGTGCACAACTCTTTGATGCCGAGCATTCCAACATCAAGGAATTCTACAACCTTGTGTGCTCTTTCATCGGCCTTGGATTTTGGATCAAAGAAACTCCTTGCACAAATCTAAAAATCAGGATAGTCATTGTGCTCTTTACCCAAGACCTTGTGTAGAGCCAGAGATATGCTGGAGAAGAAGAACTTGTTGCGATCTGTCGGATCAAGTGTCATCATTGTATTGGCTAAAACTAGGTGTCTGCCGCGCTAAATAAGACATAGACCATTTTTGGTTTAAAAATAGAATAATTGACTTTTGTTGCCATGTCCGACGATTGATTGACAAAAAATCATCAAAACATGTATGTAAAAAAACTCGGATAATTCAATGACTAATTTAAATTTTTTGAAATACAAGTGATTAAACTATAACATAATTCATATGTTAATGGCCAGAAATACAATTTACCCTAGTATGAGCGCTTATGTTCTCGTTAAGAGCATCTTCAAGGAGGGATGTATATGAGTGTGTGTGCATATGACTCAACTACCATTATACACACTCATATATTTAAATGTGTCATTCAAACTCAAGATGTATTTTGGGTTGTAAAATACATCTTCATAAGTTCGAGATATAAATATACAACTCAAGCTTCCAATTATAGCAATAATAGAAAAAAATGTGAGAAACCTAACTACCATTTCCACCTCAAAGAAACAATAATATTGAAGATAATGAAGAATATGTAATATACATCCCCAATTATAGGGTGCCTGGGGTCTATTGTAGAAATTCTACAGCAGGTCACACTGTAATTTTAGTGGATGGTCAGATTTAACCTGTTTAAATCTAATGGCTAGAATCTTAAAGGTAAGAAAAAAATATCAATTAAATAAAACATTCATATGTTCTCTCTCTTCATAACATATTTGTTTTCCGATTGTACAGACTCCACTAACTGTCACCACTACTTCCTCCTCTCCACCCCTCCAGGAAGTCTCAAACTCCTTAATATCTGCACTGAACCTCTAACATCACAACCAAATCTCTATCTCTGCTTCTAGGTTATGTTGGACCATATGTCCTACATTTGTGTTTTGATGCAAAATACGTATTGAACTATTTGATTGTGCTTATCTTTGGATGAATTTGGATGAATCATGAATGTATTTTCTTTACTAATTTAAGCTTCATTATATATCTTTGGAATCATTTTTGATCATATTTGATATGAATTTGATGATTTTGGACTTGTTCATTTTCGTACTACAAATATTGTTCAAACATCATACTGTGCACACGTTGGTTGAATTGTCATAACTTATTCATATGATCTCTGATTGACTTGATTCTTGTTTTGAAAATTATTTAAGACACTCTAAAATTTTTCATTGTGAAATATTGTCAAGTCAATTTTTAAGTCTATCATGTTCAATTTGTCAGTTGAAATTAATTCACTAGTGTAGTTGTGAAACTAGCCTAGTTGAGATTTGCATGATCAAATTGAATGACCAAACGACCTCAATTATAAGTGAAATTTTGTATGCACATTCTTATATAGATAAATTGATTTATCATATGCTTACTTGAATTTTTTTGAGCTTATATCATATTGGTTAACCCAAGTGCAAGCATTGAAGCTCTTTGAGCTTACAAGCAAAATTGGAGTGTTCTATCACTCATTTCTTTGTAGGTACAAATCATACAATTATTTGGGACATTAATTGAGAATGTGAAATGGTCTTGGAGTATCGAGATTTCATTGTTTAGGCACTTAGAACCCGAAATCCCCTAGGAAACCCTATTTGGGAGCAATTGAGATTATGTGAGCTACATTGAAGGATTTATTTAGGAAATAGTCTAAGACATATTTATTGAAAAATTTGACCAAATTT
Organism: Euonymus europaeus; assembly: GCA_963580455.1. Classification (NCBI taxonomy): domain Eukaryota; kingdom Viridiplantae; phylum Streptophyta; class Magnoliopsida; order Celastrales; family Celastraceae; genus Euonymus; species Euonymus europaeus. The sequence goes on from OY756964.1 coordinate 6,399,798, forward strand.
GGAGTGAAGAAGACTTAAATTGGTGCAACCCATTCTTATCCAAAATAACCTAAATTCCTCAAATTGACCTTCCATGGGTTAGACTAAGTTGAATTAATGTTGGATGATTTATTTGGAGTAGGGGCTCGGTCATAACTCTTCTAGAAAGCCTTAGGAGCCTTTTGAGGGAGTTTGAGAAGCCTTGGATTCATTTGAAATCAAATGAAAAAGATTGGAGCCAAAACACTTGGAGGAAAATTGTCCACATCACCAGGTACTATTATGTTCTTGTTTACAAGTATTTTGGGGGGAATTTCGTGTGAGACTTGCAGGGGTTGTTTGGTTGAGTGTTGAAGTCTTTGTAAGCATGAAGAAGAGTTTAACAAGAAGCACAAAAGATCCAAACAAACCTTGGAGCCAAGATTTGAAATTTGAATCAAAGGTTGACCAAAAGTCAATAACGGCTAGCCTTTCAATGGTGTTGATTGATTTCGTTTTTTGAAGATGAAGGGCAGAGATTATAAGTTGATTGAGGGCTGAGATTGAAGATTAACAAGATCCAATGGCCAAGATTAAATGGAGACAAATGAAGAGGAAAGTCATGCTTCATTCCACACTTGAAAAACTCATGTGCAAAAATTCCCTAGAGAGCTTTTGTTCTTGATTCTACAATTTTTGAGTGATCTTCTCTTGATCTTTTGATCATCATTTGCTGAGATTATTGTCATCATCTTCCCTTCATCAACCTCAATCTAAGACACACTTTCAAGCCAAAATCAGTAAGGTATTTCTTTGAGTGTTCTTGAGCTACTTTCCACAAAGCTTCTCCTAAACTTATTTCCATCTTTGTGAGACTTTGTGTGAACCTTTGGTTGAGTGAAAGCCACGAATTTGAGCCAAATTTATATCCTACCAATGAGCTTTACTTGGAGAGATTATAAGTTGATTGAGGGCTGAGATTGAAGATTAACAAGATCCAATGGCCAAGATTAAATGGAGACAAATGAAGAGGAAAGTCATGCTTCATTCCACACTTGAAAAAAACTCATGTGCAAAAATTACCTAGAGAGCTTTTGTTCTTGATTCTACAATTTTTGAGTGATCTTCTCTTGATCTTTTGATCATCATTTGCTGAGATTATTGTCATCATCTTCCCTTCATCAACCTCAATCTAAGACACACTTTCAAGCCAAAATCAGTAAGGTATTTCTTTGAGTGTTCTTGAGCTACTTTCCACAAAGCTTCTCCTAAACTTATTTCCATCTTTGTGAGACTTTGTGTGAACCTTTGGTTGAGTGAAAGCCACGAATTTGAGCCAAATTTATATCCTACCAGTGAGCTTTACTTGGAGAGATTAAGTGTTCCTCATCCAAATAGCTTAGAGCTAATCTTGAGAGAACCAAAACCAAATCACTTGTAAAAGTCCCTTTTGAGGACATTACCTTTGAGAGGTGTGTGAAAGTTTAAGGTTAGCTTCAAACCTTGGTGGTGTACAAGTTTGGGGTGTGCTTGAAAACCCTAAGTTTGTGGTGAACTTGCAAAACCACTTATATCCTTTAGTGGATTTGGAAATCCTAAGCTTGAGGGCTTAGGTAGTGGATGTAGGTGTGAGCACCGAACCACTATATATCCTTGTGCACTCTATTTTTGATTTCCTTTCTTGTTTGGTGCTATTAGTGATTTGTGTGCCTTAGAAATTGATATTAAGGTGTTGTTTGCTGCCATTGCTTGTTGGGATATTGCTTGTGGTTGAACAACTTGTGATTAGTGGATTCTAGGTATACTTTGATAATTAATTTTCTGGAATAGCAATCTGTCCGTGCACTTTTCATATAGCTAGACTTTGAATTTTGATCTGAATTTTTGATATAGTATTCATTAAGGTATTGTAATATTGCATACCAAATTTTGTTGCATTTGGACTTGAATTGCTAGGTCAAATAATATCTACTTGGTTGGGTGACAGATTTGTACTATAAACAATGTTTTGATCATTTGTACGTTTTTAGATTGTGGTTTTTGTATTTGGGGTTTATACTTAGTTTTTGGAGACACAATTCACCCCCCCTCTTGTAACCTGGTGATTTCAGGTTATCCTTCTGTCTTGAATTGAATAGACGTAAAAGAGCTAGATGCAGATCTGCCGAAAATCGAAGGCACTCCAAATCTTGAATTGATTCTAGCGTCCAACTATAGGGACTGCAAGAAAAGAAAAATAATAACAAATAAATTCTGGTGAATTCATAAGAGCTAGCTGTGGAGAAATCTTAGACGAATCTGCCATCAAGAGAAACTCCTCTATCTCCTTGAACGATCCCTCTCGAATACAAACCCTTTTGAAAACTCCCTTTGACGAACAGATAAACTCTTCTGAGCATTGAATTTTTCTAATTTCTCATTTATACGAGTCAAGATCGTCACTCGATCTATATATACTATCTAGACGAATCAAGATATCACTCAATCTCTTCATCTTTAGAGAGAAAAAAGCAAACAAACAGTGAGAGAGGAGAAAAAAAAACTGAATTTGTTTTATTTAATATCTATTTTTTGCTCTTTAAAATTATAGCCACTGGATTTAAATAAATTAAATCTGACCGTCAAATAAAATTACAGTGTGCTCTGCTTTAGAATTTCTACATCAGACCCCAATTATACATCCTGTCATTATAACACAAAAAATTTGCATATCAAATAATCACTATTCAAATATATATATATATATATATATATATATGCAGTAGTCTCTAGTACGAGCGTCCGTAAATTTTTGATTTACCCATCCTGCACAAAATGACTACTGGAAAGTGAATTTCAGTGGGACCCATTACTTGTGCCCCACTGCCTCAGCTTTTTGTAGATACAAAAAGTTGAGCCCGTAACTTGCTCTTATACGGACGTCCGTATAAGAGCAAGCCTGATATATATATATAGCCCTTTATTGCAATGTGGACCCGCAATCACTTGTTTGCAAGCGAAAAGTGAGATGTTCGTCACACGTGGTACGAGACCATTGGACCTCATGAATTATTGTTTAAATGAATTATTTTAGGTTGCTGACATTGTATTTCATATATCTCTCAATATTAATTTCAATTGGATTGAGTCTAGGCGTTAGAAGCCAAGATCATGCCATCGATTTAGAAGAAGTCACTCACATTTAGAGGCCTAGAAAAAGAAGAAGACAAAGAAGTAATAATTATCCTGCATCAAACAAAGACTCCTCATCTCAAAATTTTATCTTTTTTAGAATGACTCAAGTAAATTATCTTTAGCCTAATTTTTTACATTCAAAACTCTGGGTTGTAGGCTCTGCGGTTATTCTATATTTTAGATTGTAAAAGATGCTTTTCCACACACTATGGTGTATTATCAATGAAATTTTAGTACATTCTACAGGTTGTATTTTTTCAACCATTTCATCAAAAGTTCTTCATTTTGGTGTTAGATTTCTCTTACACATATGAAACATTGAAATCCTTGGCAAATTCCAAATCAGTAGTTTTTTATGTTCTAAACTACACACAGATTGTCTGGTAGAAATTTCGATTAGCGCATAATCTGCTATTTTCTTTGGACTAACAGCAAGTCCTAACATGCTCGTAAGTTCTAATAAATCACAGTTAACACTTCTACAACCTAGACTCCCGTGGGGAAAAAATAACCAACACATATATTGATATGGTGCATCATAATTAATAAAACGCTGCCACTTCATAGGAGATTAATGTATTTTTAAATTTGAATTACAAATTACATATGATGACGTCTAAAGTACGAGATAAAAGTATAACTCAATCAAAAAACTATAAAGCTTTCATTATATGATCAAATACTAAAACAAGTGTTCATACAAATATTGAAAATTATATATATAAATTGTTCAACAATTATAATTGCAATCTACGAGTTTTCATATTTTGATAATATTGCATAATAACTTCATTGGAAATTTGAGCAAACACTTCTTTCTCAATGTATGCAACTAAACAATCATTGAGCCATTCATCTCCCATTTGATTTCGTAATCGCTTCTTCACAATCTTCATAGCTGAAAATGCTCTCTCCACAGTTGCAGTTGCGACAGGTAAAGTCAACGCTAGTGTTATAAGTTTATACACAAGCGGATAAACAAAATTATTTTTTGTTGCAACCATCTTCTTTGCAAGACCAGTAATCCCATGAACACTTGCAAATTCATCATTATTACGCATATCAAGTATGTAAGTTTGCAACTGATTATCAAACATCACAAGATCCATTTCAGAGAAATCAAGAGGGTATAATTGCGCAAAGCGAAGCAACTTTTCTTTCTTAAAAGAGGAGAATGAGTCATTTGGATTGAGAGCTACCAAACAAAGAAGCAACTCAGTGCCTGCTTCAAAAAAACGATCATTCAATTCCATGAGTTGTAAATCTACTATAGTATTGAACAACTCAACACGATAGTGGTACAAATTTGTCTTTTCTTCGAGTTTTCTCTTTGGACATCCACGGGTTTTGAAGCTTTCATCCATATTTGGAATATCAACTCCTAATCTAATGCAAAATGATGAAATCTCATTTAGCAACAAATCCCATGCATCATCTTCTCCTCTCATCATTTGTAGCCTTTGCTTAGCTACCCCCACCAATCTCATCGCATTCTCTATGTCTTGGTCTTTTCTTTGCAAAGCCTGTGATAACTCATTTGTTACACCTAAAATATTTATCATCACATGCATGGTGAATATAAAGTCAAAAGACTGCATAACATCCATCAAGACACTGGCTTCCACTCCTGGAATATGAGAACAATGACCTAGATTTGTGGTGTGCTGCGCCTGCGTGATTCACTGGTTCTGAATTGAATTCTGATATTGAAGACAATGAGTTGGGTTGGGCTGGGCTTGTCTTATTTGAATTTTTTGGGCTTTTATTAATGAGTCTTATAACTTATTTGGGTTAATCTTAAATTAATTTGTTTGATAGTATTTTATTAGGGGAGAGTGGGCCAAGTGTAAAAAAAAAATTTAAAAAATTTCAAGTGGGGGCGGCCGCCCCCCTTGGACCAATATGGGTCCGCCTCTGATGTCCATAACATAACATGGCTCTTCCCGTGAACATGAACTGGCATGGGGTCCTACCATAATTATTTAGCATATCCACCTTACCTTTTCTAATCTAATTGGTGATGGCTACTTGGGTGGAGTAGGATCAATCCCGAGCAATTCAAACTCAATCCTAAATTTTAACACATCAACTGGATGAAGGATGGAGACCGTAATAGTCGGGCTTTACATGCCAAAGCATCGTGCCGTCAAAATCTGATTAAAGCATTGTTTGGGAGGTAGGAGGGGAGGGGAAGAAAATTTTAAGGGGAATGGAAAATGGAGGGGAGGGGAGGGGAGGGGAGGAAAAGTTAATTTTACCTTTTCTTTTTTGGATACTCAAAAAGTAGGGGGAAAAAAGTGAAAAAGTGTATTTTTATGATTTATAAAATTGATAAAATTTACCATATTACCCTTTATATAAATTTATATATGTATTAGTATATATTTATATAATGGGTCTCTAGTGCGCAGACCCATATATATGTAAAAATGCGGGCTTCAATTATCGTCTGATAGATGAAATGAACGGATCAGATTAAATCACTATGAAATACCCACTTTTGACCCGAACTTATTCCACCTTCATCTCTCTCGTCACTTGCAGCCTCGCCTCTCGTCTTCTTCATCAAGAGAACCCAAAGAACCAAATCTAACAGAGCCTCCCGCCTTCTTCTATCATCGCGAGAACATTCTTCTTTGAGAGAACCAAATCGGACCTCCGCCTCATGTTCGAGTACGCCACTGTTCTTCTTCATGAGAACCCCAAATCTTGAACACAAGCCCCATCTGATAATTATCTGGTGCATTATGCTACGCCACTTTACCAAACTCTTTCTAATTCTCCCCTGGTATTAATGTGGGATAATATAGTTTAAAAAATTCAATGTTTTTTATTTTTAGTGACTTGTGTTTGCACAGGTGTGGTTGCCATCTTCAATGGCTGTAATTTACTTGGAGAATTGATAAAGCTGCGATTTATCTCCTTTTTTATTCTTTTGGAAAGGGCTTATTTGTGGTAATTTTCCTACGGTAAGTAAATGTTCTCAATCTCTGTCTAATTTTCCTATGGTAATAATGTGGGATACTGAAAAATTCAATGTTTTTTATTTTTAGTGATTTGTGTTTGCGCAGGTGTGGTTTCCAACTTCAATTCAGCAACTTGTTAGGAGAATTGATAAAGCTTCCTAGAGAGTTTGAGTAGGTTATTTACCATTTATATGATCTTTTATTTCATTGAACACGAGTGAGATAAATATAAGAGATGTTTAATTCTCAGATATGGATATTGGTTCTTTTTCCTCAAACGATTTAACTTTTATTCCTCAAGTGAAGTTTGAAAAAATTCCAAAGATTGGGCAAGAATTTGAGTCTTTAGTTAAAGCCCAAAAATTTTATAACGAGTATGCGAGGGAGGCTGGTTTTAGTGTTTGAATGTGGAATACGAACAAAAATAAATTTGACGAAATTATTAAGAAGAAATTCGTTTGTCATAAAGAATGAACTAGAGCAGAAGTTAAATCTGATGGTTCTAGAAAACGTGGACTAACTAGAGAAGGATGTAAGGCTAAATTAGCTGTGGTAAAGTCGGCTTCCAAACACAGTTTTGTGGTCTCAATATTTTATGAGGTCCATAATCACGTGCTTACCACACCAAGAAAAGTCCATATGCTACGTTCTCACCGTTCCATGTCAAATGCATAGAAAGCTTTGACTCAACAATTTTCTGCTGCAAATGTGTCTATTCACCAACAAATCAGTATTTTGGAGTTAGAAGCAGGAGGCATTGAAAATATTGGGTGTAATGAAAAGGATTTTTACAATGCACGACGAGATGAGATGAAATTATATGCTGGGCATGATGCGCAGATGTTATATGAGTATTTCCAATCTGAAAAAGAAAAAAATTCAGATTTCTATTATGCTATAGCCATGGACTCAGAAAACAAGATTACTCATTGTTTTTGGGCCGATATAGAATGTAGAAAGGCATATCAAGCTTTTGGGGATGTGGTGGTGTTTGATACTACATATAACACTAATCGTTATGCCATGATTTTTGCACCATTTATTGGAGTCAACCATCATGGACAAAGTACCCTCTTTGCATGTGCTTTCTTAAGTGATGAAACAAACGAGTCCTTTGTATGGCTATTTCAACAGTTATTGGCAGCTATGCCGAAAGGTGCACCCAATATGATTATAACGGACCAAGATCCTACAATGACTAAAGCTATTGCTGAAAATTTGGCAAACACTTTGCATCAATATTGTATGTGGCATATATTGAATAAATTTTCAGAGAAAATAGATGTGACTAAATGGAGAGATCACTATCAACAATTCCATCAATGCATATGGAATTCAGAGACTCCGGAAAAGTTTGACAATGAATGGGCGAAAGTTGTCCAAAAAAGCGATTTTTCAGCTAATGAGTGGTTGAAAACATTGTGTGACATCCGAGGAAAATGGATCCCAGCATACATTAATCATATATTCTCTGCAGGTATAATTTAAATTTTCAATGTCCATATAATCATTTTAATTATTTTGCATGCTGACTTTTAAAGTTTATTGTGTCTCATTGCAGGTATGTCAAGTAGTCAAAGAGCCGAAAGCTGTCATGCATTTTATAAGAAGTATGTGTCAAAAAGAAATACATTGATGTATTTTGTGGTAAGGTTTTCTAGAGCCCTGAAGCACAAAGACACCAAGATTTGGCTCTAGATCACAAGGACATTAATGAACAACCGATCACTAAAACGATGTGGCCTATAGAGAAATCAATGGCTGAATTGTACACACAAGCCATGTTCTACAAAATTCAGGATCAGTTGTTTCAGATTATGGCCTATATGGAAACAGTTGACCATGAGCAAGGAAACTTATGCTTTTACAACGTTAACCATCTTGATGGGATTCACCATGCGTCGATGGGATCAAGAACAATTATTGAGGACAAAGCAATAAACCATATGACTTGTAGCTGCAGAAAATTTGAGTCATGTGAAATTCTTTGCCGACACATATTCGCAACTTTCAACAAGCTGCAATTACATCAACCACTGCCTAAAAAATATGTTCTGCGTAGATGGACAAAAGTAGCTAAGACTTTGTCTTTATTTAATGTAGAAGTTGTGGATAGCCAAGTTAATAGCGAATGTCGTTTTAAAGCATAATGCACTACGTAGACAAGCTTCAAATATTATTGAGGCATCTATGCTCAGTGAAGAATCATATAAGATCACATCTGAAGCATTTGAGACCCTTCTGTGCAAGCTGAACTCAGTGACACTAAATGAAGGAGAACAATCTTCTACACCTAGCGTGTCTACTTCCAAGTGAGTTTATAATGAGCATGAACAAGTTAGGGCAAAAGATAGTGGAAAGAGGCTGAAGGGAGGCAAAGAAATTGCGATTCAGAAGATGAGACGTTGTCATGGTTGTGGGTTAACAGGGCAAACGCATGACAAAAGAAATTGTCCAATCCTAAATAATACGTGAGTATCCATATTGTTTTATGTTATAGCTTTTGTATTCTTATTCATTAATTTTTTTTCAAAAACATTCATTATGCTATTCATAATTTACAGATAATCTCAAACAGTTGAGAACACAAAACATCATAGTGATAAAGACGACATGTAGATGGGTAAGTTGTGTACTTCACTTTGTTAAATTTACTTGGGACGAATACCACTTCATACACTGTGATCTTGTAATGTTTTATTCTCTGTGGCGCAGTTGTTGGAATGGAAAGATGACCTGGTGAAGGAAATAGTTGGAAAGATGACATGTTATGGATTTTGTTACTGAATGTTTGGATCATTTTATATGGATTCTATTATTGTTTGGAACTTGAGGTTGAACTGAATGTTTGTATTATGATATATGGATTTTGTTACTGAATGTTTGAATCATTTTATATGGATTCTACTATTGTTTGGAACTTGTGGTCGAACTGAATGTTTGGATTATGATATATGGATTATGTTACTGAATGTTTGGATTATGTTATATGGATTCTGTTATCTTCAAGGGTTGATGAGAAAATAGCTGTAGTAACAGATGTAAAAATAGCTACAAGAAGTAGTTCAAAACTTCAAATCTTTCATCTTTCCTTGAATATACAACTTGAACCAATTCAAGGTTACACAACAAATATGACACCAATACATATTACACAATATAGTTTTATGAATTCTCATCACTTGCAACTTTAACAAGTACATATGACAGAAACAAGACCAAAAAGACATGCCAAAAATTCAGACCAAATCAATTGACAGTATAAACACCACCAATCCAAGTCTTCATTTGAAGTCTGTCATCTGAGTAGCAACAATCAATACACTAGGAAATCAATATGTGATATGCCTTCTTACCTTAGAAACAAAGCCTGCAAGTTGCTCAAGACTAAGAATAACCAACAATAAGAGCAGACCATATGACTATAATTACATTGCAACTGCCATAACCAGCCACAATATCAATCACTCGTAGAGTATGCTCAGAAAAAACTATACTCAAATAGATGGCTTCCCTAATCCAATAATTAGAGCAGCAATCAATAATTTACTCGAATAAATAGCAGAAACAATCAATAATTTATAACAAAATTGGCCGCTTTAACTGATCCATGGACCACTACCCCCAACCCATCTCCTGGCCAGCCTCTCCTGACTACCAAGTGGGTTGTTGCTAGTAGGAGTCGAACTCCTCACCTAGCCTTTAACATAGGGAATCTTTCACCCTGTGCCACCAGCTAAGCCATGGCTTAGCTGGTGGCACAGGGTGAAAGATTCCCTATGTTAAAGGGAGGTGGGGAGTTCGACTCCTGTCTTCAACAACCCGTGCGTAGTCAGGAGAGGCTGGCGCAAGAGGGGTTGGGGCTATCAAACTCTTTAGGAGAGCCATCAATGAGAACTACCCATTGGATGTTGTATCATACATGGTGGCTATCGTCGGACTTGTCAAGGGTAAAAGATGTGGGGAAGTTGCTAGTCTGTATAACCAAATGAAGGGTTTAAATATGTCTCCCGATGCATATACATATAGCGTACTTTTGTCATTTTTCTGTGAGGAAAGAAATATTCAAATGGTTGAGCAGTTGTTTGAAGAAATCACTCAGGCAGGCATTGAGCTAGAATACAAAACAGTGGTCAGGGTTTCTAAATTTTTATGTAAATATCATCCGAATTCTGCAACCCTCACTCAACTGATTGAAATGTGAAATTTTGGGTGATAGCTGATCGAGCGGTAGATGCTATGTTGTCTGAACAGGGCGGTGCAAATCATTCGATGTTGAAAGGGTACTTGGAGGATTTTCTTTTTTGTGAAACCATTCAATTCTGATGACCCTGTTGTGATTGCTTCCATGTCTTGACATGCATATTCCAGAAGAAATTCTCATGTACGTGGACTGGACTGAAACTTTTTCAGTTTCTGGAGCTCTTCAACACATTTGAATTATAGCATCATAAAGGTATGGTTGATCTCTCACAAGTAGTTGCATCTGCGAGCTTGTGCATAAAAGCTTATTGGATTAGTATTTCAACGGCTTTTTCTAGTGATTGAATCTCCCATTATGGAGTTGTGAAATTTTTTGTTCTGTTTCTGGCCTTTGCTACCTGTTTTTGGAGTTAGACTTGCATTTGCCTTGCGCAAGACAGGTGTTAAACTGAGAATAATTATCATGGCTTTGGTCAATTCAGCAATGCTAGAAACTAGACCCACCTTTTCACTCTGTTATAACTTATAAGTTACATTACTTGCTATGATAATATCCTGTGAAAATAAATTAGCCAATTTTGGCATTACTCCTAAGTTTCACTGAGCATTTTGAGCATCATCAACCTCATAAACTTAGTCTGCATAGTTTTCTAGCTACATTTTAAATATATGATACGCTCATCTCAATTGATTATAGTTCTCAATTTGTTTCAGTTTCCCAAACTGCATGCTTAAAGCAATACTACTTCAGGCAGATAATTAAGCCAGAATGACGAGCAAAAGCAACCTGAAGATGACTGAAGGTCTGTTTAAGCATGTTTTGTTTCGGTTTTATCAACTTTATTGATGGCTGATTATTGGTGACTTTTTCTCTTTATCGATATAGAAATACATGATAAATGTTTCTCGGTGCAACAGACTTCGAGTTCTGGCCTTACAGTAATAAGGCAGGTCCATGTAGGTAATTGATTTTCTTGTTGAGTGCAGTCTCCTTGAATCAATTTGGTTGAGGAAATTATAAAGTAGACAGAAGTATTTGCATACATTAGGATAATAAGATGCAACTTTAATATTATTTTTCCTTGAATTATGAAAGATTTAGGAAGTGATATCAGAATTTTTTATGCATATATGCCCCACTGGTTCCCAACACCCCAGAACCAACAGTTATGATCCATTTTTTATGTTTTATAATGCAGATGATGAAGTGGGCTCTAGATTCTGGAGACACAAATTGACTTTTGATCAGTTGGGTGGAAAGGACACAGGGAACCACGGATCCATCTTGGGTGGTATTCCATGGAGATTGGTATTCAAGTTTTGGTTCCTTTATATCTTGGTTAGTAGACCAGTCTCTTGTGATTGCTAATGGAGTTTTTAATATGAAATTTTTTAATTTTGGAATCCATATGTCACCCTGTTTTGTACGTTGTAGATCTCAAAACCTAAGCAGTTGCACTCAAGGACAGAATTGTTGTTTTATCTATTCATAATTTCAGTGGGTTGGCTGAAGTTTAGTTGGGATTTGAATCTTTGTGCTGAAGAATGTAATTTTTTATTATACTGCATTTCATAATTTCTGTCTTGGTTGCATAAAGTTGAGATTGTTGTTATGGACAGGAAATTCCTTCTCCCTTGAGTTATATGGCAACTTGTAAGGAGTTAGTTGAGGCTGCCTTTCATAGTTTCTAATATTACCATTCAAAAGTTTCTACCTTGTGTCTCGTGTGATATTCAAAACATGTGGCTTGGTTGTAAAGTTGTTTCATTGCTATCTACTTACCTAGGGGTTACATATAGAAATCCCAGAATCAGCCCCGCAATATGGGTGCCTAGGGCTGCCGCCTGACTGTGTCTTGCCCTTCCTTGATCAATGTCATAGGAGTTGCTTAACTTCTTATTGGTTTGTGTTGTTCTTATTCAAAACTTCAAATATATATTAGATAGAATGATTGATAGATCGATGAAATCGGCATGCTTAATTCCTTCATATTCTATTGCTTATGAAAAAAAGTCATTCATGTTTATACAATAGGTTCTGGCATCAGATGAAAATATTTCTTGTGTACACTTGACTTGGTTTCGTGAGATAACATCTTAGTTCTTTACTAGATTGGCACCCCCTTAATCACATCAGCCTTTTTCCCATAAGAAAAGCAGAAAAAGATTTTTGCATGGGATAATCTCTACAACCTCCTGAAGTCTCTCAAATCGGTGTGACATATATGTGGCCATTATTTCAAAATCTTGATTTACTCTGGTTCCCTGTCAAATTGAGATGGTCATATTTGTTGTAAGATAATCAATCATGCATATTTATACTAAGGTTTTTGCATGGTAGTTATTCGTCTGGAACCTCCTTCAGCATCTTAAGCCAGTGTGATGATGATTTTGTCAGTAGTTTCTGGTTAACTTTCACGTTGGGATGGTTGCTTTTGTTGATTAACAAGTAACAACTTATGGAATCATTTAACTCTCTCCAGGAGTGTTTGACTGTTTTCTTTTGAGTAAAAATTTAGTTTTTCTTTCCCTTGATTTATTAAAATTCAGCACGGTAGATTTTAGTAAACTTGGTTATCACGGCTGAACATTATTTGAGGATACAATGAATAATGTCATTAAAACAAGAAATATATTGTTTCATGAACCCCTTGGCTCTGTAGCATATTCATGAAAAAGTATATGTCCCTTTTATAATAATGTTTTTTTCCTATTTTTGGGGATAAGGAAGAAGAATTATAATTATGCTTTTGTTTTCTTGGAAGTATTTTTTTCCCTTCACAAGATGGATGCCCTTTATGATCATCGTTATGACTTTTCTTTGTTTAGAAGTTACTGTTAATTTGAAGAAATGCAGCAGTAAGTACTTGCATTCAATTTTACAGAAAGAAGTGACATACTAAAATATAGTGTGATGGATTCTCTACCCTTTCATGTGACACTATATACTGTATAGAGATAATGTATTGACTATTGATTATTCTGTAAACAATAAAAGCGCCGGTGAGATGAGAAGCGTGTATATTGTTTTTCTTTCAACATCCTTTACAAATTTATATGAAAACTTAATTATGTAAGTATCCTTGGAGTGAACGTCCTTATTTCTTGATAATGAGGACTTGGCTGAATTGAAGATGATGTGTGAAAATTTGTACTGAAGATTGGTGGAGGATAATTGAAACCGAGACAATGAAGCGTGATGTGAACAATACTTGGCATATGGATAGCGGGAGCTGGAGCCGGAGAACGGTGTGGAGAGAATTGTGGTTGTAAGTAAACATAGTTCGAAGCTTGTTATGATCTGGCTATCCAAGCCTAAAATCCATTTAGGATTTTTTTTAGCATGGAAGCCATGCTAATATATTCATTTCATTTCTAGCACTGAGTTTAAAACTAAAGCTTTACTCAGTAAAACCAATGTCACCAGTTCATCTCGCAATTTTTGGAACGATATATGGTAGTATTCTGCTGACTTTGATATGGCTGGTGACCTCGGTGAAATAATGAGAACTATGTCTAATTCTGGTGTGTTCGGTGTGTAGGTGAAATCAGAGAGGGGAAAGCCTGTACCTGATACATCCTTACCGAGATCAGCGACCAAGAACCAGGTTTTCAAATTTCAGCATTGGAAACGTATTCTGTTAATGCCTTTACTTGATCGGGGTCTTGAAGTACAACATCAAAGCACTGAACTTGAGAGAAATTTGCATGCTTATGAACAACAATGAAGGCTTATTTTTCCCTACATGATTTCAGAGGAAGGAAAGCAGGAATTTGGCGGCATATTCATATTTTATCAGGTGAAAAATTAATAAAGAAACATACAAGTGCATAATTAAAGGGAAAAACATATAAGTAGGTAGGGTATATTTACTAATTACTAGTGCTTCTCTTTCTTTTCCTCTTACTCATTTCAGACATCTAACACGCCCGGAAGCTCACTAAGACAAAGAGTACGTATTTTCTATTTTTCTTACATCAAGGAAGAAGAGTTGTTGAGTTCGTACATCTTTGTGAGTACATTAGCAACGGAAGGTAAGGAATATATCCTTTCTTAACATGTTAAGATACTGCCTGTGTAATGATTCAGCTTAGCTGACATCAGAAACCTGAGAGTAGCCTTCATGGAAATATCAAAATAAAGAGATACATGTCATAGGTTTTAGAATGATTGGTTTCAGACACAACTTTACTTGTTCAATATGAGAGCAAATAGTTTTACGTAGCACAGGTTATTATGTTGTCGACTTCTCTTTTTTTTTTTAGCACCGGGAAATGGGGGTGGGAAGCCTCGAACTCGGAACTTATATAAGATACCACACGCATGAATGTCATCTGAGCTACTCGTGGTTCTCTATGTTGTCCACTTTTTGCATTATGGGGTGTTGCATTTTTCGAAAAAAAGATATGATTTGATGGAAAAAGAAAATTATACGTGGATTTTTTGCCTGCTTTGATTGAAAATTATCCTCGGGAGATGAATCATGAAAAATGCAATGGAGCATATGAAAATTTTGAACTTTCAACATATGTGATTATATTTTCATTCAAGTATGCCCAGGAGCGCATATTCAAAGAAATTGTGCAGAATCTGTCTCTTCCATCATTATTGCTGCCGTTAATTCCAACAATTATAAACTAGCAAAGTTTGGTCATTTTGTTGTTACGATAAGGAAACTTAGGTCTTTCCAGCCTTCCAGGGGCTCGTTCAGTTCGGTTATATTTTTCGGGCTGGTAACAAATTAATGCATTCTCGTGTTCGACTGCCTAAGAACTTTGATGGCTTACCAGTTTATATTTCTGCTCTGGTAGGTCGTGATGCTGTAAACTCTTATCGTTCTTGATTCCAATGATAAGTTATTTTGTGATAAAAAAAATTCTTTGTGAGTCAAGTGGATGTTTGTTGATTTCCATTATTACCTGTTTTTTCCACTTCAGTAAAAACATGAAAAAAATAAGTTTAATTCACATTTATTTTACTCTTTTTTGTTTTTTTTTGTTTGAAGATCCAAACTTGGTGCAATTTTTTTGGTTGGTTTATTAGATGCTTTCACAATTAAATTAGCAAAACCATTTTAATTATTTGGTCTGTGTTTCTTGCAACATATTTTATTTCAATACTATTTGTAATGAAAATTCTAATTAATACAGAAGTGTGAACACAAATCAAAGAGTAAGCAAGCAATTCCTCTATCTTTTAACATTTTCTCGGAACCCTAAATTCAAACTTGATTAAGAAGTCATCTAGTTCCATATGGAAATCAATTACAAAAATCAATCTCCATCATGGTAGTTAAAATCGAGATTTTACTCGTAAAATCGTACGAGTTTACGATTCTAAGTATGGAAATTGAGTAGAATAGTGGTGGAATCGGTAATGTATTAAAATCGTGTGGAATCGTGATTAAAATCGTTAAAATCGCGATTTTGTTAACGATTTTACGATTTCAACTCAAACACTAGCTTAAGCTGTCAAAAACTTAAGCCCAACATTCTGCCCATGTACAAAGCCCAATACCTAGCCCAAGTAATAGTCTATTAACTATGGGAAAAGAATTTAAAGAACAGAAAAATTGGACTCTTCCTTCCAGCCCTAGAAATCAAAACGCGAGGGAGGAGCAGTAGCCAGCATGCCAGCACTGCAGCAGACTGCAGACATCGACGATCGCCACCTGAGAGTAGTGGCGAGCTTCCCCTGCCATCTAAGTTGCGATTTCCAGCCTTTTATTTGCCTGCATCAGCAGCTTCCAGCGTAGAGAGTGTTCTGGGCAAATACTACAGCTTAATAAGTATTTATTGTTTTTATCTTTGCAAGTTATTTGACCTATAAATTATTTGCCTTGTCCTCTCTTTTTTATGCTTTTCTCTGGACTCTCTAATTTCTCAAGGACTTTTTCCTTGTCAAGTCTAGTTCTACAGGCTGTTTGAGCTGACTTCTACGGTTTATTAAATATAGTTTTATTTGTATGCAACTTTGTGTAATGAATACTCTATTTGGTATTGTATTATGGGTTTATGAACCTTATAATTATTATTTGATGATGTCTTGATTGTTATTTTGAAAACCACCCTTAATTTTAAATATTATGTAAAATCTTATGATTTTAAGAACCGATTTTACGATTACGATTTTACACCCCTTCTCCGATTCCGATCCGATGTTACGATTTAACTACCTTTATCTCCATACAACAATCTCCTCCATCTTCACATTCATCGTAAGTCGATTCACTCGATTTGAGGCTTATCGTTCGTTCAAGAGTTCCCTATCATTTCCTTCCCATCTTGGCCTCTATCGATTCGAGAAGCAGAAATCATCCTCAGTCCCTCTGGAGCTTCATGCAAACCCTTCGCTAGGACTCGAGGTAAGATCTCCATCAGCATCGCCACTGACTTGAAGCTCGTTGATCTTCTCCACAGCTTGTTTGATTCCAAATCTTCTATCAACGTCCTCTTCACAACAACACAATCCAATCTTCAAAAGATTTATCATCTCTCCTTTGCTATTCTTTGTCCCTGTCATTTCCTTATCAAACACCTCGCTCGTTCTTTTTTCCTTAACCATTGTGTTCACCCAAGTTGCTAAGTCTGCATTGTTGTCATAAAACTGTGTTAGGTAGTTCTCTGGGTACTTTCCTGTAAGGATTTCGAGGATTAGTGTTACACAGCTCAGGCAGGATCACGTAAATGGCACTGTCCGTTTAGAGATGGACTTCTCCAGAAAGATGCAGAGTGAGCAGAGAGAGGGAGACGAAGAGGAAAAGTGAGAGAGAGAGTATTGGTTTAACTTTTTCATATCATTCCACTATCTTTCTGCTGCATATAACATGTATTGGTGCTCAAGGACAGTACACGTGGCCACTAATCCTGATTACAATACTACTGCATCTAAAAATGACGCCGTGCTCATAATGCACTTAATTTACCCTAAGCTAAGCTACGTAAGTAATAATTAAAACATGCATAATTAATGACTCCATGCAAATTGGGCTATAACAGTGCCTCCCCCTTCAGATGATCTTGCCCACAAGATCAGGATACAAATTAAGCATCCGCTTGTAAGGGACCCAAGTAGCAGCCTCACTGGATTGTCCTTCCTATTGGATCAGTAGCTCCACAGCTGGATTATTGCCCTTCTTCACCAGTCTCCTGTCTAACACCCTTTCTGGGACAGCCATGGCTTGACCATCACCATTGGTCACTGGCAGCTTGGAAGATACAACAACCTTGTCTCCTAAATGTTTCTTCAACTGGGACACATGAAACGTGGAATGTATTAAGGACTCTGGGGGGAGTTTGAGTTGATAAGCCACAGGTCCAACTCTGTGAATTACTTCAAAAGGGCCATAGAATCGGGGAGCCAGTTTCATATTCTTTCTTTGTGCCACAGATAACTGCCTGTAGGGCTGGAGTTTCAAGTATACCTGATCCCCAACATTGAACTCTTGATTCATCCTCTTGGAATTTGCATGGTACTTCATCATGTGTTGGCTTTTTTGTAAATTCTGCTGAACTAACTGCATTATTTCCTGCCTACTTCTGAGATATGCATCAACACTTGTAGAGCTGGCAGTACCTGGAACATAGTCACAGATACGCGGTGGGGGTCTTCCATACACCACTTCAAATGGTGAAAGCTTGGTGCTGGAATGCTGGGAAGAATTGTAACAAAACTCTGCAAGTGGTAACCACTTCAGCCATTGTTTTGGCTGATCTCCACAGAAGCATCTTAGATATTGTTCTAAAACTTTGTTAATGGCCTCAGTCTGCCCATCCCCTTCTGGATGATAAGCAGTTGTCAGGTTCACTTTTACTCCCTGCAACCTCCAAAGCTCCTGCCAGAATTTACTTGTAAAGATAGGATCTCTATCAGATAAGAGCTTTTCAGGCATGCCATGCAGCCTAAAGACAGTGTCGAGGTACAATTGGGCTATAGACTCAGCAGTGTAAGGATGTTGAGTTCCCATGAAGTGAGCATACTTAGAGAGGAGATCAATCACCACATAAACCACACTTCTGCCATGTGAGTTAGGTAGACCTTCTATGAAATCCATACTCACTTCAGACCAAACCTTGCTGGGTATAGGAAGAGGCTGTAATAACCCATAGGGCAGGTGAGCTCCATACTTAGTAGTTTGACAAACAGTGCACTCTTTGACAAACTTCTTTACTGTTTTCTTCATTCCTGGCCAATAGAAATCCCTGTGGACTTTATGTAATGTTTTATCATATCCTCTGTGCCCTGCAGTTGGTGTGTTATGTAACATTTCCAATAACTTGATCCTCAATACCTCACAATTCCCAATTACCACCCTGTCCTTATAAAACAGCAAACCATGCTTCAGCGTATACTTACCATGGATGTTGTTGTTCTCTTAACAGAGTTGAAGTATTTTTGTTACCAATCCATCTCCCTCATAGGACTGAATAATCTGGGAAGCTAGATCAATGGAGGGAACTGATAAGGTCTGCAGTTGTTTTTCCTCAGAAAAACCCTCCTGCAATGCTTCTGGATTAACCAATTCTGACTTCCTGGATAATGCATCTGCAACAACATTTTCCACCCCCCTTTTATACTCCACAGCAAATTCGAATCCCAATAACTTGCTTAGCCACCTTTGTTGTAAAGGAGTTCCAATCCTTTGCTCCAAGAGATGTTTAAGACTACAATGATCAGTCTTAATTACAAAAGTACTGCCAAGTAAGTAAGGCCTCCATTTTTGTACTGCTGAAACCAAGGCAAAGAGTTCCTTCTCATATGTGGACATGTTACACAACCTGCCTTTCAGAGCAGCACTGAAAAAAGCCACTGGATGGCCTTGCTGCATTAACACAGCCCCCACACCACCCCCAGCTGCATCACATTCAATGATGAAAGGCATGGAAAAGTTTGGGAGAGCAAGTACTGGAGGGTTAGACACTGCTGTTTTGAGGTTCTGGAAAGCTGCATTAGAAGTTTCAGTCCACTTGAAATTGTCCTTCTTTAACAACTCAGTTAGTGGAGCTGCCAAACCTCCATACCCCTTGATGAATCGTCTGTAATACCCAGTCAACCCCAGAAAACCCCTCAAGGCTTTGACAGTTTTTGGAACCGGCCAATCCTTAATTGCCTCTATCTTCCTCTCATCAGTCTTCACACCATATTCCCCAATGACATGGCCCAAATAGCCAACTTCCTTCACACCAAAACAACACTTGCTCATCTTAACATACAACTTATTTTCTTGTAGTTTTTGAAGCACCAATGCAAGGTGTCTGAGGTGTGTTTGCAAGTCAGGACTATATATAAGGATGTCATCAAAAAACACTAAAACAAACCTCCTCAAATAAGGTTGAAAAATCACATTCATGAGGCTTTGAAATGTGCTTGGAGCATTAGTCAAGCCAAAAGGCATGACTAGGAACTCGTAATGTCCTTCATGAGTCCTAAAAGCAGTCTTAGGCACATCCTCCAGCTGAACCCTAATCTGATGGTAGCTTGATCTCAAATCAAGCTTAGAAAACACCTTGGCCCCAGATAATTCATCAAACAGTTCCTCCACAATTGGAATGGGAAACCTATCTTTAATGGTGTTCTGGTTAAGGGCTCTATAATCAACACACATTCTCCAAGTTCCATCTGCCTTCCTAACCAAGATAACTGGAGATGAAAAAGGGCTTGAACTCCTCTGAATCATGCCACTGGACAGCAACTCATGGACAATCTTCTCAATTTCTTCCTTTTGACAATAGGGGTATCGATAAGGCTTAACATTCACTGGAGGGCTTCCTTCTTTTAAGACAATTCTGTGATCACAGTCTCGAGAAGGAGGTAACCCTTGAGGTACACTGAATACCTCACTGAAACTATCCAACACTGCTTGCAATTCAGGATGAATGGAAGTACTGGTTATATTTTCTGAAACTCCCAGATTGATCATTTGCAATATCAACCCATGCTTTTCGTTAACTGCCAACTTCTTCAACTCTTTATCATCTATCAGTGACCTGGTTCTTTTACGTAACCCTTGCAACTTAAAAGGTTTTTGCTCCCACAAAAATTCCATTAATAATGCAGAGAAATCCCATTTCAGCGGACCCAGAGTCTGCAACCACTTTATCCCCAAAACCACATCACACCCTCCTAGAGTTAAAGCCAACAACTCAGTAATAAACTTCCCTCCTTGAATTTCTAGTTGTACTGGTGTGTATTTTTCCTTGCACCACAAGGAATCCCCATTAGCCAGCCTCACTGGTGCAAAGCAATTCAGTGGATTCACAAGACCAGCCTTAGCAGGAATCGATGGATCTACAAAATTATGAGTTGACCCTGAATCAATAAGAATGACCACTGATTGACCCATCACTGTCCCCAACACCCTCATGGTACAGGGTCCTTGAGCTCCAACTATAGCATGGAAGGTTATCTCGTGATACTCCTCTTCTAGTCCCTTACCTTTATCAGGTGATTCAATTCCATCTTCCTCTACCCTGGGATTATCAGTAACTCCTCCTTCCTCCACATCCTCACACTCAATCAGAAATAATTTGGGTTTGGCACACCTGTGACCAGGCTTCCACTTAGTGTCACAAAAATAACATAAACCCTGTGCCCTTCTGTCCATCATTTCCTTCTCAGTAAGCTTTTGAAAGGGTTTAGTGGGTGGTGATGGGTATGTAATCTGTAAGGGAGTTGGGTTAGATATGGAAGGAATAGGTTTAATAGGTAAGGTTGGAGTTGGTAACAAGGCAGGCCTAGGGTCGGTTGGTGTTTGGATGGGGATAGATGGTTTTGGTAGTTTCTTGGCGGCAATTAGGCTCTCTTCTTGCATCTTAGCCATGCCATAAGCTTCATTTAAGGTCCTGGGTTTCATCATTTTTACTGGCATTCTCACTTCCTCCCTTAGCAACGCAAAGAAGCAGCTAATCTTATGGGCCTCAGTAAAGTCCTTCACCCTTACTATCAACACCTCAAACTTCCTTTTCAACTCTTCTACAGAACCAGAGTGCTTTAGTTTAAACAACTCTTCTATAGGGTCCTCAAACAGACTAGGTCCAAATCTGACCATTAAGGCCGTAGTTAACTCTTCCCAGCTAGTCACACCTCCTGACGCCTCCAGTTCAGTAAACCATGAATAAGCCGTACCATCAAAGTAATAAGAGGCAATCATTACCTTCTGATGCCCTGGTGTTTTGTAAAAGGTGAAATACTGCACTGCTTTGTTGATCCAAGCAGCTGGTTCATCGCCAGAAAATCGTGGAAAATCAAATCGAGGGCCACGATAAGATGAATCTCCCTGCCTAGACCTTCCTTCATCCTCACGCACAGAGTTGCTGGAAGTGTCATCCACACTAGCTTTCCCTTTGAGGGTTTGCAACATAGACTGCATCATCGATTCCATACTGGAAAATCGAACATTGAGGTCATCAATCGCCCTTTGCTGATGCTCCATAGATGTCTGTTCAGCCATTGATCGAGTAACAACCATACGAGACCCGAGTTGGCTTCGATACCAATTTGTTACACAGCTCAGGCAGGATCACGTAAATGGCACTGTCCGTTTAGAGATGGACTTCTCCAGAAAGATGCAGAGTGAGCAGAGAGAGGGAGACGAAGAGGAAAAGTGAGAGAGAGAGTATTGGTTTAACTTTTTCATATCATTCCACTATCTTTCTGCTGCATATAACATGTATTGGTGCTCAAGGACAGTACACGTGGCCACTAATCCTGATTACAATACTACTGCATCTAAAAACGACGCCGTGCTCATAATGCACTTAATTTACCCTAAGCTAAGCTACGTAAGTAATAATTAAAACATGCATAATTAATGACTCCATGCAAATTGGGCTATAACAATTAGTATTCCGAGACTTCATATATCCGTTTTACCGCTTGTTCGACCTTCGTTTGCGTACTCTGGTGATTTATAAGCAATTTTGTAGCAATAATCAATAATGATTGTTCTGTTTATTTTTATGTCGATTCCAAGTCGATTAATTTTGGTTGCAGATGAAGGAGATCTTGTTACTGGTGGAGATCTGTATGCTGTAAGTTTATTGATGCCATTTTTTTTAAGAATGACTGAAAATGTAAGTTTGAATTGCATCTGTTCATTCTGTGACTTTGGTTCTCATCTAAGCTCTTGAATGAATTTCTATGCAGACCGTCTTTGAGAATAGTCTAATGGAACACCATGTTGCCCTCCCACTTGATTCCATGGGAAAAATCAGTTACATTGCTCCTGCTGGTCAATATTCATTGAAGGTTTTTCTTTCTAACAAACTTTAATTCCATTTCGATGATCCTGAGATGTATATGTTCTCTTTATTATGACTTGTCATGTCAAATATGTGTGTTGCAAAAACTAATCTCTGAAACTGCCAAACTCGAGATGTTGGCTTTGCCTAACGCTTAGAGATTATCCAACATTATAATACACTAGTCTTTCTTTTGATTTGTGTATGAATTTTTCTGTAACTCATGCATTCATGTTTTCATAAATTCAGGATACTGTGTTAGAGCTTGAGTTTCAGGGGGTCAAAAAACAGTTTACGATGCTTCAGGTTTGAATTTTCATTCTCTTGCATTCTTATCATTTCGGGCATTTCAGCATGTACTTGGTGGCAAGAACTGTTGGGTAGTAAAATTTTTGATGTTTTTCTCATTTTGCAGTCTTGGCCTGTGCGTACACCTAGGCCTGTCGCAACCAAGCTCTCTGCTGATACCCCACTGCTTACTGGGCAGGTATTCGCAGTGCCTTTTTTTGAGTTCTGGATTCTGGGGAGAGTGTGAAACCAAAAGTACAGTTTCCCATGAAAGAAGCTGTCACATCGAGTCTCTTTGTGTATCGTTATATTTACCAGTTTTCTTCATGGTTAGCATTGATTTCTTCATTTGGTCTCAGCGTGTCCTCGATGCTCTTTTCCCCTCTGTTCTTGGTGGGACTTGTGCCATACCTGGTGCGTTTGGTTGTGGCAAAACTGTCATTAGTCAGGCTCTTTCCAAGGTGGATATATCTTCCTTGCGGGTTTCCTTGAATTACTTTCTTTTGGTTGTGTTACGATTATTTATGTTATGTTACTCGTGCAGTACTCAAACTCAGACACTGTTGTTTATGTTGGCTGTGGGGAGCGAGGAAATGAAATGGCAGAGGTTTGCATTTCTCTATGTTCATTGTTACCTGCAATTTTTATTTAATACAAAATTTTCATTATTGGTAAAATAAACAATTCAGGTGCTTATGGATTTTCCTCAACTGACAATGACACTGCCTGATGGCCGGGAAGAATCTGTCATGAAGTGCACGACTCTTGTTGCAAACACATCTAATATGCCGGTGGCTGCTCGTGAGACATCAATTTATACAGGTGAATCATATAGCATTGTTTTTTATTTGTGGTTTAATATTTATTGAATACTTGGCTGACGAATGAAGGTTTAATATTTGGCTGATGAGTAATTTTATAATGAAGTTTATTGTATCCTTGGCTTGATTTTTTTCGTTGGTAATTTGGTTGGCTGACACAAATATCCAAGGTCATTTTTTGTGTCTGTGGATACCAGCTTTATTATTTCATTTTGGAAAGTTTATAATTTGATAATAACACGTCGTCATTATGTATAATGTTGAAAATGAATTTTTTTGTTGACACGTATTATTGTTTCCTGCCGTTATCAAGAGTTCAATTATAATTTGATATTAAGACCTTGTCATTATATATAATGTTGGAAGGGTGTTGTTTCCTGCTGTTATGAAGAATTCAATTGCAATAATCAACTTTAGTCAATAATTATATGAACCCCATGTCTTACATAAGCAAATAAAAATATGCACTTAATGAGTTTTGTAGAAGTAGGCCATTTTTCAGAAGGTCATTTAGGTTTCTGGATGTGAAAGGAATTAGTGTCCCATTCGTACATATATTCTTGTGAAGCATCAATTGGCTCTTGTTTGCTTAGGGATGAGGATCATAATCTGCGAATTATTTTTTCAGGCATTCGTGATTTATCAGTTAGAAGTTCTTGAAACTTTGCCATGTATCTATGTAATTAGTGTGCATTAATGTTTTCCCTGGGAAAACTATTATTAAATTGAATGTTTTTTGGCTAATATTTATTCACTCATATTGTGATTGGTGAAGTGAGTTGTGTTGTGGTGAAGGCCTTGTACTCGTGCTCTTCATTTTATGTGACGAAAATTTTCAGGAATTACTATTGCTGAATACTTTAGAGACATGGGCTACAATGTGAGCATGATGGCAGATTCAACATCCCGTTGGGCTGAAGCACTGCGTGAAATTTCTGGACGGCTGGTTAGTACATCTTCTAGTTTTAGTTTGTGCGCTCAGAAATTTATCTTGACAAATTTTCATTGATATTATTTTAGATGGCATAATTTTGGTGCGTAAATTTCATGCTTTTCTTTGTGAACTCTTTCCTTTTGAAAGTGCGTAAACCTTGGATAGTAAAGAGGGGCAAGTGGTGAAGTTACTTATCTGATATAGTAAAATAAACAACACACGTGCACAAAGCTCCTTACTCTCGTAGTGGGCGCGGTCGGGGATAGGCAAAATGTATGCGGACCTTAACGCCTTTGGTGAGGCTGTTATAAGTGAAAATGATGCAAGAGCATCATACTGTGGTTGAACAAGAAATCCACCAGTTAGGGTTTGGTTGGTTGTTGGTTGAGAATTGGACTGCTTGTTGTGGATTTTGTCAGAGGTGGAGAGGGAGATTTGTGAAGCCATTCATATACCCACAAGTCAAATCACTAAATTTTATAAAGCCGAAAAAATCCAACACCTGCAATTTTCGGTACGGATCTGTCAAGCAAGCTGACTACTGATTCTTTGAGAATAACTGAATAAGAATAGGCATCCAGCTGAGTACCAGCCAAATATTCGCTTAATTAGAAGTACGCCACTCTCTGAATTACGAACTTCGTATTATTGAAGATTAATGAACAAATCATATATTATATCATTAGTCATTAGTTGACATATAACTAATAGGCTAATAGCTAATAAGATATTTTTGTTCTCACTAATAAGAACAAAAATATTAACTTATTATGAATCTTCGCTCATGCTCCCCCTCCCCTCTCAATTTCCTTCTTCACTCCCAATTTGTTTCTATTATACGTGAATCATCCGTTTATATTTCCTGGTAGCATAGGGAGAAAGCCCATAAAGGGAACAAAACGGAACAGAACACAGGAAAAACCCTAAAAATCAAAGACCCAAGAATCATGATTTTCTTCTAATGAGAATACGTTGAAAGCTTAAGTTGATCTTCTCAAAGAAGACGACGTTGGTGTGTGCCTTATATTTTGTTCCTCCCTGACCCAGCCTTTTCTACACTACACATGCACACACTGAATGCAACCCTCAAGCTTCCAAAGTTGACTGAGACATGACTGTTTCCTTTTATCTTATTTTCGACTCCATAAACGTCTGATTTGATGATGCTACAAGTTCTATATTATGGGAGTACAAAAAGGATTAACTGGAAGCAGCATAAATTGTCTGCCTGTATGAATACATTTAGGAAAGGTGTCGGCAAGCCAGCTTGCCTCGCTAACTTTATATGTAAGTATTGACTATTGTATATTGATTGATATTGATATATATATATATATATATATATATATAAGTTTTGATGATTAGTATCACCATGAAGTGATAGCCCTCGAACATTTTACTTAAAAATTATTTGCTAATAAATAGAATGCTTATGTCGTACTGTTGATTAAGGTATAGTGGAGGCTCAATTCTGAGGTGGGTCTGGTGAGAACTGAGAATTATTAATTAAGGATTATCTTTCAGTGATTGTCACCATTTTTCCCTCATTTGATTGTTTAAAAATACATTTCACCTAGGTGAATTTCATTTCATAAAAGGAGCTGCTTGGCCATATAAATTTTCTTCTGCTAGCTACATTTCCTTAAATAGTTTAGTTAAAAGGTACGATTGTACAACTCTGATGACATTTTTCTTAATGTTTATTGCAGGCAGAAATGCCTGCTGATAGTGGATACCTTGCTTATCTGACAGCACGTCTAGCATCATTTTACGAACTTGCTGGTAAAGTAAAATGTCTTGGTGGACCAGAACGTACTGGTAGTGTCACAATTGTTGGTGCTGTTTCCCCACCTGGTGGAGATTTTTCTGATCCTGTGACATCTGCCACCCTCAGCATTGTTCAGGTAAATATGAATTATTGATTTGTTTATATATCGTTTCTGTTGTTGAGGCAAGTCAGAAGGTTTTCATTTCTTTTATGCTTTTGGGCCATACCGTCATAGCATGGTTTGCTTTCATATTTAGTTTGTCGTTTCCTTCCTCTGTGATTTGCCCTGATCAAGGTTCCACAATTTGATTCGCACACTGATATATTTCTCTTGAAAGAAAAAATAGAAACATAGCTCACTGACCAAATGCCGGTTCTTTTTTTAATGCTTTAGTTGTGCATTGAATATTATGTTGATAATATTGCAGGTCCTCTGGGGTCTGGACAAGAAACTTGCTCAAAGGAAACATTTTCCTTCTGTGAATTGGCTTATTTCTTACTCAAAGTACTCAGGGGTATGCTCTTAGTCTGTTAATTCCACTCATCTGTGTATGATAACCCACAAATAATTTCACATGGTTAAAAAATTATCCTAGTACCGCCATTGGCACCATGATCTCAAGCCCTTCAGCCTGGTTACCATGGAACAAGAAAAAGCTGGCACAAACAGGACTACATTCATCCGGGTTCATGCTCACATAGCAGAGTGAAAATAATGAAAAACAGATCAAACCATCAAATTTCTGTTACAAATGCTGCCACACAAACGGAATCCCTTGTATGAGGGCTAATGCTTCCACTCTTTTTACAGTCAATTTGGATTTAAATTCATATAACAATATGACTTAGTGGGGAGCCGGCTGTGGCTGCTTCATTTAAAGTTTAAATCTTTGAACCCCTCTTGTCTCTAATCACCCCCTCCCTATGGGCAGGGGAGGAGATATGGTACCTTTTTGTATTCGATACCAGTTGAAAGAAGCTTTTTTGGTGGTTGTCCCTGCCTATAGATTTTCCAGGCTATCAATTCCTTCTTCACTGAAGAGTTTGTGACTCAACAAAATGCATAAGAAAGAGTCCTCAACAAGGAATCTTCCATGGATATTTTCGTAGATAGTTGCTTTTAGTGTTTTAGGTTTTGGAGTTCATCTTTCTCAGGGAATGTTTTGATCATATGAATCTCTCTCCCTTGTAATATGTTTGGGTTGCACCCTCTTGGCGCTTGAATGATTTTTTTGTATATTCAAAAAAATGTCTGGTATTTGATTTTCTTCTGTTTCCAGGACAAAGGCCCGTGAGATGCTGCAGAGAGAGGATGACATGAATGACATTGTGCAAGTATGCCTCCTGGGTCTTGATATTTATAGAAAATTACCGGTGTTAAAATGTCTAAGAAAGATGAAAAAACTGTTTAGTGTTTCTTCAATGCTCTGCTGCTTCAATAACTTGGGTCAAAGTGTATTTTACCCAAGCAGCAGGGTTTGGTGGGGTTGGATTTTTTTTTGGGTGAGGCAATAAATTTGACTATTGATTGGGCATCTTCTTCACTTTGATGTACTTCATGTGTACAATGGTATGCTGTTATCTTTTATGCTACAATAACAGCTATTAGTATAAAAGGGCTTTTTGGTACTTAAATTTGGCCAGACTATGTCTGGCTTCCTCTTTGTTATTTTTTTGACAATATCAAAATTAATTTGAATTTAAATGTCTGATGTTATTGCTGTTTGGATACTGCAGCTTGTAGGAAAAGATGCTTTAGCCGAACAAGACAAGATCACACTGGAAACAGCAAAACTTTTAAGGGAGGATTATCTTGCTCAGAATGCATTTACGCCGTGAGTTCCAGTTTCAGTTTGGTCTCTTTAGAAGTTAACATTGTGCAAATCACCAATTAATTTATGGGTACTTGGGTTCTAATTTCCTCATGGTTTTGGTTGCATTGCTGCACATATATGACAAGTTTTGCCCCTTCTACAAGTCTGTGTGGATGATGCGCAATATAATCCATTTCTATAATTTGGCCAACCAGGTAGGTTATAACTTTCCCGCCCTTTCATTCTTTAGCCTTTTCAATCTTTCACAATGTGCATTCTTTTGTGAGTTTGTTGAGGTGCATTTGATCCATATTTTCTCCTTCCGGACTTGTGTGTTTCCAGTAGTTATGTTGACACTAAGTGTCCTTGTAACGCGTTCGTTCCTTGAAAGATGGTGGAAAATATTTCCTTTCATTCATGATTTTTTTTCTTGAGAATTAATAGAGCCCTCTTTGAAATTTATCCCTCATGGTGAATTATGGGAAGTTACAGCACTTGTGAGGTTGGGGAGTTTCTTGTTTTTATTGATGATGTTATTATAAAAAGATCAATGGATCTCTATGGGTTTTCATGACCATGACATCAGCTATGAGATTTGATAATACTTTCATAACTTAAACTCATAAGAGTTCGATAATATTTTGTAGGAGAGTGTGTGTATAATCTTTGTTTCACCACTTAACATTGTGTTCCTGTGTTTTATGGGCCCATAGGGAGCTTTACTCTTCTTGGCTTGAAAATAATGTCTTGACATTATCAGTAAGATGGAATTCAATGAGCAAGTGTCTTTTTGGTCTTGGATATTGGATTTAACAAGCTATGTAATATTATAATCTGCAGGCAACTGAGAGACCAGCTGGTATGGATGGTCAGAAGATAACTTACACCCTTATCAAGCATCGTCTTGGAGATCTCTTTTATCGTTTAGTGTAAGTAAAAATCAGTGTCTTAACGTATAGTGTACTTGCCAAACGACATTATACAACACACAGGCACTTGTCCACTCCCAATCTCATGCATTTGATGAATGGTGTCACAAATCCTCTGCTTCACTGGTATTGCAGGTCTCAGAAATTTGAGGATCCGGCAGAAGGGAAAGAAGCTCTTGCAGAAAAATTCCAGAAGTTGCACGAGGACTTGACTGCTGGTTTCCGTGCCCTGGAGGATGAGACCCGATAATTAGAAGTAGTGATGCTTTTTTCATAGTAATTTTTTTGCAGTACTGAGCCTCGGGGTAGTGGCACTTGGTTTCCATCTTTCAGCGTTTGTAAAAACTGGAACTTGTTGGTAGATTTGCGCCGCACGGGTCATTGTTTGATCCTTAAAATCAATTGAGGTATCTCTTAAAGATCTTCAGTTCCATCAACTGCCATAGCAACAGAGTGCATCATTTCTATTTATGTATTTATTATAAAATAAAGAAACCTCTATTAACCTTGAATTGTGTAAGAAATCGTATCAAGTTTTACATCCTCAGAAGTCGCATTTGTTTGGTTGTACTGGTGTTGGTCTCTCTTCTATTACATTGCCTGTAGTTTCAAATGGCAAAATTGTGCGGTGGTAGAAACAAACTTACCGACAGTATTGTGCATTTAATTCGAGTTATCTTTTTTATAGAATGTTTGGTACGTCCTTTGACTAAGTAGTGGTAATGATGATTACACCACTTTATTTACCAATCTAAAATGTTGCCTGACTTTATTTGACAAATTACATTTTAACTAAAATATAATTATTTTAATTTTTAATAATCATAATATATTGTAAAAGTATTATAGCATCATATTTAATAATAAAAATATATGTAATAATATGTTGTATTTTAATTTTAAATCATAAAAAATGGTATCTTTATCATAATTTGTTTATCAAGATAGACAAACACATTAGAGAGTATTTCGATCAATAAATATTTCATTTCAATTCCATTCCAACAGATATATCACGACGGTTTTTACAGCGGATTTTGAAAAAAAATAAATGTTTTTGAAAATCCGTGCGACAACCACAACAATATCTACCGTCGCAGATAAAACCACTACGATTTGGTCATCGGAATATAAAAGGTAAGGATAAGTTCAAAAAAAAGAAAAAAAAATATATGCAAAAGTGAAGCTTTAACTTCACTTTCACGCCACTTCTCATTTCTTCCCATTTCTTCCCATTCCTCTACCTTTGTTTCTCAAACAACTAGATCAACCTCTCCAACAATACTCCTTCCATCATTCCAAGTCAAAAATCATCACTCAATTTGTTCATCTTCAAAGCTTTTCAAGGTAAAAATTAGAAAAATCTCAACTTATTTTCTTGGATTTCTTCTTTTATGTAACCCAACTTTTCTCTTATTTTTGTTGAAGATTCTTGTCACCAGAACACCAACCAAGCTTGATTCAAAGATCTTTACCTAACTTCCATAACTATTAGGTAAGGAATTGTAACAAATTTCAAGTATTTCAACACTTTACAAAAAAAATCTAGGTTTTTTTTAGGGAATTTAGG
Organism: Euonymus europaeus; assembly: GCA_963580455.1. NCBI lineage: Eukaryota > Viridiplantae > Streptophyta > Magnoliopsida > Celastrales > Celastraceae > Euonymus > Euonymus europaeus. The sequence continues at coordinate 6,430,463 of OY756964.1, forward strand.
AATTCCGAAAATTAAGATTAATTCTTTGTTTTTAGCAATTTATTTAGGCTTATATTGTGTTGAATTGTTGGGTTTAGGTGGGAATTTAGAAAATCCAAAGGGGGATTTGCTCTTGAAGTAGAAATTGGGAAAAAAAAGGGGAAGATTTTCCTAGGCTAAAATTGTTAAGTGAAGATTAGGTTAGTTTGAAACAAAAATATGTATTGAGGTTTTGATATCTATTTTCTGTATTAGAATGCTAGACTTTCATTTTGGAGAATTGAGGGATGGTAGAATATAGAATTTTTGAGATTGGGATATTGAAAGTTCGAACTTATGGAATTAAATTGAGTTTATTTCTATTAAATAGGTTAGTGAATTCACTTGGAAGAAACTTGAATCGGTGATAGAGATTGTGCATTATCGACAAGAGGTAGGGATTTCTCCTTCTTTGGGTTAAATTTTTCTCGTTCCTTAAAAGCCTTAAAGTGGCTTCCTCGAAATCTTCTATATTGCATTAATTGTTATAAACTCATTTGGGCTACTCTTGATTGTTCCAAGGGAGCCAAACCCGTTACATGATTCATTGTATGACCTTTTCTTTGATTGTTTTATTAAATTTGTATATATGCATTTACCCCTGAACGTGTTGAGTTCGATTGACACGTATTTGGATCTTCATGTGATGTGCTTATGTGATATAACATTTAAATGGTTTTTAATGTGCATTTAGTGGCATGATGGGACACCGGGCAAGGGGCTCTGGTGTCTCCATGTTAGGAGTGATGACTCGGGGTTGAGAATTTTATTATGGTATGAAGGTAGAAAATAGAAATGTGCGGCGAATTTACACCTTCTTCATGGATTTACCGTGCAGACCGATATACGGTGCCGGTTAATATGAAGTAGGGTACGGGTGTGGGAGCGATCCACAACCCTTCGGAGTCATGGGATGGGTGTTCGGAGGTTCGGATGGGTGTACGGAGACATTTTTCTACATAGCATTCTGATGCATTCATTCCGTTCTTCATATTTCCGCCTTGTTTAATACTCCTATTTGATATCCCTACTGAGCATTCGGCTCACCCTATTTATTCTTTCCTTTTCAGGTGAGCCATCCACTAGTACAGATCCTCCAGATCAGCAGAACGAGGCGTGATTGTGGTGGCCCGACTTAGAAGAGGCATCTTGAGGTGCATTTAGGTGTTTGTTTCCTTCTATTTGTGTTATGTTTTTTTTTGTTATGCCGAGTAGTTGGATACTTGTGTTGTTGTGGCTATTTTGGAAGGGCCAGGAGAGGACTCCGTGTGATCGGGACTCCTGTGCCATATATATATGCATGTGAGTGTTGTAGAACCCCTGAGGGGCTTTTATTGTGGAGGATGTATGTAGTTGCTGGATTGGATATAGAAGTGCATTTTTTTATATTTTGTGCAGGGTGGCATTCCTCAATTTATGGAGAGATGCTGCCGAAATTTTATTGGAATGTACGTCGCTTTGTGTTGTGTCTGGGGTGCGGGTGGGTTGTTATGTCGTTTAGCTCACGCTTCTCGGGTCGGGGCGTGACAAAAGTGGAGTAGATGATGGACTTTTGAATGTATGGATGCATGACAAGAAGAAAATCGTGCATTACACATGATGATTTGGCTGTTCTTTTTCAATTCCAATATTTTACAATTATACTATTTTTAGGCCTAAAAAGTGAATTTAGTTCAATTTCCACTCTTCTATGCCAAATTCCACTATTTTATACCATATTGTATTTTTACAAAACTGTCATATTTTTGTTCAAAAATGTTATATAATTCAATTTTTAGTAGCCCAACTCAACCCAAATCTATATGACGCTCTATGTAGATGGGTCATGTTGGACTTTTTTAAAAATCAATTAAACAAATTTTTTATTTATTTGTTAATAAACAAAATTTTAAAACGTTTTTTTCTCTAAAAATACATGTTAGATTTTGAAAAAAAATTACATATTCGAACTCAGAACGTAAAAATCTTTCTAATAAGAACCATTGTCAATAGTTTTTATTGCGTTTTTTCAATTACATTGTTTTTAAAAATAATGTAATTCATATATATGATGTGTAAACTGTTTATTGGAGTTGAAATTTTGTTACACTGTGATATTAAAATATATATTTGTTATTGTTTGCATTTTTATTGAAATTATATTGGGTACCCTAACCCTTTAAGTTTTAATAGTTATAGTTTAGAAGTTGAGACATTTAGAATTTTAGTAGCAAATCTGAATTTTTTAGGTTACAACATGAAAATTCGATATACGAGCCCGTTAGGGTTTAACTAATTCGTTCCCCTTGGGGTTTACACTTATTGTTTAAGTTACAACATGAAAATCTGATACACGAGCTCATTAGGGTTTAACACTTATTATTTAGGTTACCGTATGAAAATCGATATACGAGCCCATATTAATACCTATAAATAAACACTGGAACTTACGTAATTCATATATTAGTACAAAAAATAATGTAATTAAAAATGTATGAATAAAACATATCAATGATGGATCTTATTAGATAGATTTTTTAATATTTTAATTTTCACGCCATACTCTTACAAAGCATGTCATGTAGATTTGGATTATTATTGGGTTATAAAATTTTGGGCTATTTAGCACCAATCATTTTTGTTTGCTCCAAAAACATGGACAATAAATCTTTTATCTTTTTTTTTTTTATTTTTAATAGGAGATTTACACGTAATTGAAACTGATCACAATAACTAAGAAAATGGAAAATCAAAAGTCATACTTCATCTTCTTCAATCGACACAGGAGAAAACTGTGGAATATGTCATTAATCTCTTTCAATTTCAATTTCACACACAATTGGGATCAAAACTGACTAAGCGTGTTTCGTTAATTTATGTGTAGCTTGATTTGTAATTCAAGGAGCATACTGGACTTTTCAAGAACTGAAATGGGACAAAGAACAAAAAATCTTGTAAGAAATAGATTTTTGCACTTATTTTGTTTTTTTTTTAATTTCATATGTTTTGAGAGGAAAATTGTTTTGAAATTTCATTTAAAAAGAGAGTAAAAAAACAATAATATCATAAAATGATGTCAAATTGTTTTTAAATTTCATTTAAAAAGAGAGTAAAAAAACAATAATATCATAAAATGATGTCAATATGTGGGGGAGAAGAATTTGGATCCAATAATTTTAAAGAAATACAGGTAGTTTTGTCAAAAAAAAAACTTATTTGCAAAATTAAAATAAGATTTGTACTTATCGTACAATGAAATAAGCTATTCAATTGTTATAAATACAATAAAATAAATTATTTTATTGTTATAACTCACTGAAATAAACAATGAAATATAATAAGATAAATAAGTCTGATATACATATAATTTTCTTTTTTCTTTTTTCTTTCTTTAATAAGAAAAGCAAACTGGGCGGACCCGGCTACACGGGCCTCTTGGCCCATGATTACCGATTACCCAAAATGAAAATACAATTTAAATCGGCCTTAATGAAAAATAAAATAAAGAAATAAAAAATTTCTATTGAACAACTGCTTCAGCTCTAAAGAGTTTACGCTTCTGCAGGTTTTCCCTGGGCCGCCAAAAACCCTCCGACTATCCAGGTTATTCCAGGCTTTTGACTACTTTGATTTTCTGGGTTAGTAGTACTTGTTTCAATATTGATCGAAGCTCTTTCATGTTTTAGTTGCCTTTGATGCCCATTCTTCCACCAAGCTCAATATGCTATGGCAACACAGCCGGAGCTTGTTTTATGGGACCCAGAAATGGAAAATCTTAAGAAGTTTCTCACTTCGCTTCACAACATCATCATCACCAGCAATGTTACTTGCAGCTATATCTGAAAAAACCCATAAAACTCACAAGCATTCTCCAGAGTATCTTGGTCAATATCCATATTTACTCAAGGAATTGAAATTCACTTTCACGCCTGAGATTGTGCACTCTACTTTGTTGAATTGCCCATCTGATTTGATTGCTTTGAGCTTCTTCTTGTGGTTTGCTAAACGACCAAATTACTTTCATGATAATCAAGGGTTTGCATACATGGTTCCGGTTGTTACTCGCTTGACCCGTCGGTACAAATCTGTGAAAGGGATTTTGAGGCAACTGGATAGTGTTCGGTGTATTACAAAGGCCCAAACTTTCTTACTACTGTTGGAGATTTTTTGGCGTGGAGAAATATACGACATGTTTTTTGAGGTAGTTGACGAAATGGAAAGTTATGGTTTTACGCCTAACACAAAAGTACATAATATGATTATGGACGGTTTGTTCAAAATTGGCTATGTGGATGCAGGTTTAAAGGTTTTGGAAGAGATCCCGTTCCCAAATTTCTTGAGTTTTGACCTTGCCTTGCGTAATTTATGCATGTTAAATGATTTGTTTAATATCAGGCGTGTTGTTAGGGATATGCTGCAGCAGGGTTATTATCCTAATGTTATATCCTTTGAGAAGATTTTGAAGTGCTTTTGTAAGATGAGTAGGTTGCCAGAAGCGCAGCAGGTATTAGGTGTGATGATTACGCTTGGAATTTCTTTCTCTGAGGCTGCTTGGAGTACGGTGATAAATTTGTTTTGCAGATTGCATCAAATTGGCACTGCAGGTTCTTTATTGCAGAAGATGGTTGAAACCGGTTGTTCTCCTAATGTTGTAACTTATACAGTTTTAATAAAGGGATACATGGACTCCCAAATGGTTACTTATGCGTTTAACATTTTATCTAAAATGCTAGCTGAAGGGCATGTCCCTGACTTGATTCTTTGTAATGTATTAATACATTGCTTGTGCAAGTCTAGGAGGTATGATGATGCGCTTGATGTTTTTATAGGCTTGTTAGAACATAAGTTGGTACCTGATTCATATACATTTTGTTCTTTATTATCTGCAATATGCTTGTCCAAGAGATTTACTCTTTTGAAAAAGTTAGTTGCTGGGTTTGTGGTAGTTGCGGACATTGTGGTCTGTAATTCACTTTTAAGTTATTGTTGTAAGGCTGGATTACCTTCTCTTGCTGCGGACCTTTGTGTTGAAATGTTCAAGAGAGGTTTTACACTTGATAAATATAGCTTTGTTGGATTAATTAATGGACTATGTGGTGCAAGAAGAATCGATGAAGCAGTCAATGTATACCTTCAAATTGTCAAGATTCATTCCAATCTTGATCCCCACATTCATACTGTAATCATGAGTGGACTCATCAAAGTAGGCAAGTATCACAGAGCTATCAAACTCTTTAGGAGAGCCATCGATGAGAACTACCCATTGGATGCTGTATCATACATGGTGGCTATCGTCGGACTTGTCAAGGGTAAAAGAGGTGGGGAAGCTGCTAGTCTGTATAACCAAATGAAGGGTTTAAATATGTCTCCCGATGCATATACATATAGCGTACTTTTGTCATTTTTCTGTGAGGAAAGAAATATTCAAATGGTTGAGCAGTTGTTTGAAGAAATCACTCAGGCAGGCATTGAGCTAGAATACAAAACAGTGGTCAGGGTTTCTAAATTTTTATGTAAATATCATCCGAATTCTGCAACCCTCACTCAACTGATTGAAATGTGAAATTTTGGGTGATAGCTGATCGAGCGGTAGATGCTATGTTGTCTGAACAGGGTGGTGCAAATCATTCGATGTTGAAAGGGTACTTGGAGGATTTTCTTTTTTGTGAAACCATTCGATTTTGATGACCCTGTTGTGATTGCTTCCATGTCTTGACATGCATATTCCAGAAGAAATTCTCATGTACGTGGACTGGACTGAAACTTTTTCAGTTTCTGGAGCTCTTCAACACATTTGAATTATAGCATCATAAAGGTATGGTTGATCTCTCACAAGTAGTTGCATCTGCGAGCTTGTGCATAAAAGCTTATTGGATTAGTATTTCAATGGCTTTTTCTAGTGATTGAATCTCCCATTATGGAGTTGTGAAATTTTTTGTTCTGTTTCTGGCCCTTGCTACCTGTTTTTGGAGTTAGACTTGCATTTGCCTTGCGCAAGACAGGTGTTAAACTGAGAATAATTATCATGGCTTTGGTCAATTCAGCAATGCTAGAAACTAGACCCACCTTTTCACTCCGTTATAACTTATAAGTTACATTACTTGCTATGATAATATCCTGTGAAAATAAATTAGCCAATTTTGGCATTACTTCTAAGTTTCACTGAGCATTTTGAGCATCATCAACCTCATAAACTTAGTCTGCATAGTTTTCTAGCTACATTTTAAATATATGATACGCTCATCTCAATTGATTATAGTTCTCAATTTGTTTCAGTTTCCCAAACTGCATGCTTAAAGCAATACTACTTCAGGCAGATAATTAAGCCAGAATGACGAGCAAAAGCAACCTGAAGATGACTGAAGGTCTGTTTAAGCATGTTTTGTTTCGGTTTTATCAACTTTATTGATGGCTGATTATTGGTGACTTTTTCTCTTTATCGATATAGAAATACATGATAAATGTTTCTCGGTGCAACAGACTTCGAGTTCTGGTCTTACAGTAATAAGGCAGGTCCATGTAGGTAATTGATTTTCTTGTTGAGTGCAGTCTCCTTGAATCAATTTGGTTGAGGAAATTATAAAGTAGACAGAAGTATTTGCATACATTATGATAATAAGATGCAACTTTAATATTATTTTTCCTTGAATTATGAAAGATTTAGGAAGTGATATCAGAATTTTGTATGCATATATGCCCCACTGGTTCCCAACACCCCAGAACCAACAGTTATGATCCATTTTTTATGTTTTATAATGCAGATGATGAAGTGGGCTCTAGATTCTGGAGACACAAACTGACTTTTGATCAGTTGGGTGGAAAGGACACAGGGAACCACGGATCCATCTTGGGTGGTATTCCATGGAGATTGGTATTCAAGTTTTGGTTCCTTTATATCTTGGTTAGTAGACCAGTCTCTTGTGATTGCTAATGGAGTTTTTAATATGAAATTTTTTAATTTTGGAATCCATATGTCACCCTGTTTTGTACGTTGTAGATCTCAAAACCTAAGCAGTTGCACTCAAGGACAGAATTGTTGTTTTATCTATTCATAATTTCAGTGGGTTGGCTGAAGTTTAGTTGGGATTTGAATCTTTGTGCTGAAGAATGTAATTTTTTATTATACTGCATTTCATAATTTCTGTCTTGGTTGCATAAAGTTGAGATTGTTGTTATGGACAGGAAATTCCTTCTCCCTTGAGTTATATGGCAACTTGTAAGGAGTTAGTTGAGGCTGCCTTTCACAGGTTCTAATATTACCATTCAAAAGTTTCTACCTTGTGTCTCGTGTGATATTCAAAACATGTGGCTTGGTTGTAAAGTTGTTTCATTGCTATCTACTTACCTAGGGGTTACATATAGAAATCCCAGAATCAGCCCCGCAATATGGTTGCCTAGGGCTGCCGCCTGACTGTGTCTTGCCCTTCCTTGATCAATGTCATAGGAGTTGCTTAACTTCTTATTGGTTTGTGTTGTTCTTATTCAAAACTTCAAATATATATTAGATAGAATGATTGATAGATCGATGAAATCAGCATGCTTAATTCCTTCATATTCTATTGCTTATGAAAAAAAGTCATTCATGTTTATACAATAGGTTCTGGCATCAGATGAAAATATTTCTTGTGTACACTTGACTTGGTTTCGTGAGATAACATCTTAGTTCTTTACTAGATTGGCACCCCCTTAATCACATCAGCCTTTTTCCCATAAGAAAAGCAGAAAAAGATTTTTGCATGGGATAATCTCTACAACCTCCTGAAGTCTCTCAAATCGGTGTGACATATATGTGGCCATTATTTCAAAATCTTAATTTACTCTGGTTCCCTGTCAAATTGAGATGGTCATCTTTGTTGTAAGATAATCAATCATGCATATTTATACTAAGGTTTTTGCACGGTAGTTATTGGTCTGGAACCTTCTTCAGCATCTTAAGCCAGTGTGATGATGATTTTGTCAGTAGTTTCTGGTTAACTTTCACGTTGGGATGGTTGCATTTGTTGATTAGCAAGTAACAACTTATGGAATCATTTAACTCTCTCCAGGAGTGTTTGACTGTTTTCTTTTGAGTAAAAATTTAGTTTTTTCTTTCCCTTGATTTATTAAAATTCAGCACGGTAGATTTTAGTAAACTTGGTTATCACGGCTGAACATTATTTGAGGATACAATGAATAATGTCATTAAAACAAGAAATATCTTGTTTCATGAACCCCTTGGCTCTGTAGCATTTGTTGATTAACAAGTAACAACTTATGGAATCATTTAACTCTCTCCAGGAGTGTTTGACTGTTTTCTTTTGAGTAAAATTTTAGTTTTTCTTTCCCTTGATTTATTAAAATTCAGCACGGTAGATTTTAGTAACTTGGTTTTCACGGCTGAACATTATTTGAGGATACAATGAATAATGTCATTAAAACAAGAAATATCTTGTTTCATGAACCCCTTGGCTCTGTAGCATATTCATGAAAAAGTATACGTCCCTTTTATAATAATGTTTTTTTTTTCCTTTTTTTGGGGATAAGGAAGAAGAATTATAATTATGCTTTTGTTTTCTTGGAAGTATTTTTTCCCTTCACAAGATGGATGCCCTTTATGATCATCGTTATGACTTTTCTTTGTTTAGAAGTTACTGTTAATTTGAAGAAATGCAGCAGTAAGTACTTGCATTCAATTTTACAGAAAGAAGTGAGTCTTTGAATCTCTCTGTTTAATATGCATTGGTTTATATTTCCAATATTATTGTACATCTTCATGGCTTTTGTCATCATAGGATGCTACCGAATATGCTGAATGTGAAGCTGTAGTGAAGGACTTTCCTCCATTTCGGGAGGCAATGAAAAAGAGGGGTATTGAAGATATGGATCTCGTGATGGTTGACACCTGGTTAGTTGGTCTCTTGATTCTTTCTCACGCAATGCTTATTAAGACTATGCTTCCAATGCACGCCTAGTTCTCCTTTTAGTGGTTTGTGGGCCAATGTTTTTTTTACACAGGTGTCTTGGATACCACAGCAATGCCGATGCTCCCAGTCGCAGGCTTGCTAAACCGCTTATCTTCTGCAGAACTGAGAGTGACTGCCCCATGGAAAATGGTTACGCTCGTCCTGTTGAAGGGATTCATGTGCTTGTTGATATGCAAAATATGGAGGTGATTGAGTTTGAAGACCGTAAACTTGTTCCCCTCCCACCAGCTGATCCATTGAGAAATTACACTGCTGGTGAAACTCGAGGAGGTGTGGATCGTAGTGATGTGAAGCCATTACAAATTATTCAGCCAGATGGTCCAAGTTTTCGCATTAGTGGGCACTTTGTCGAGTGGCAGAAGGTAATTTCTTCCTGCTGTTGTTTGCGAAACTGCTTTTCATTGACTCAAGTAGAGGCCTTGGAATGATAAATTTCCTCCCCTTTCTGTTGATAGTGGAATTTCCGAATTGGTTTCACTCCGCGGGAGGGTTTAGTTATATATTCTGTCGCATATGTTGATGGCAATCGAGGTCGTAGACCTGTGGCTCACAGATTGAGTTTTGTTGAGATGGTGGTCCCTTATGGAGATCCAAATGACCCTCATTATAGGAAGAATGCATTTGATGCAGGGGAAGATGGCTTGGGTAAAAATGCACATTCGCTTAAGAAGGTCAGCTTTACCTTTCATAAGTTTCTATTTTAATTTTTTGATTCATTTACTTTGTATGCACTGTTTCTAGTGAAAAGGTGGAAAACAATTCTTTCTGTTTGACATACCTTACCGCTGCGGGGTTGTGATTGTTTGGGCTATATCAAGTACTTTGATGCTCACTTCACAAATTTTACTGGAGGCGTGGAAACTATTGAGAACTGTGTCTGTTTGCATGAAGAAGACCATGGGATTTTATGGAAGCATCAAGATTGGAGGACGGGCCTAGCAGAAGTTAGACGGTCTAGAAGGCTCTCAGTTTCCTTCATCTGCACGGTAGCTAACTATGAATATGGATTTTTCTGGCACTTTTATCAGGTAAGTCCATGTCGGTCTGATTTGTTTTTGTTTTCAGATTGCCTACTTTGTGGATCATAGACATCACTACTAGCTTGTTTGTTGAAATGAACTGATTTTTTCCTCTTTAATAGTTATGAAGCTCTCGCTAGCTTCCCTCTTGATGGCTATATTGCGATTATTTATGAGTGCGAGGAACATTTCACATTTTTCATTTGTTAGTAAGTTGTTCTACGATCTAGATCTACAGCAGTCGACTCTAGCTCCTTGGGAGAAATGATTGTTGAGCGAAAGACAACCCCAGTTAAGAAAACATAACTCAGTAAAGCTGACTTTTGGTGCAGGATGGCAAGATAGAAGCTGAGGTCAAACTAACTGGAATACTTAGTCTAGGAGCTCTGCAACCTGGAGAAGTGCGGAAATATGGCACGACAATTGCTCCTGGATTATATGCTCCTGTCCACCAACACTTCTTTGTTGCGCGGATGGACATGGCAGTTGATTGTAAGCCTGGTGAAGCATACAATCAGGTTAGTCTACTTCAGTTCAGGGACTCTTTCTTCTAATTTGTTTCTATTGATACCTGTATCAGTTCTAAAGGTAGGATGCCTGTCGTGACTTTATTCTTCATCCCATGTAAATGGAAATCTTTGCTCAATAATGCATTTCTTCGGGACCTCTATTCAGTTAACACCTGAATGTTATATTGTACTGCTGAATATCATGGTATATTTTACCTGAAATTCATGTCCTGAAAGATAAATGCAATTTGTTTTCTAATCTTGAGTTATTGGAACTTGGAAGGACCTTCTGAATTTCAACTTGAACTTCAATTGCATTTTTTCTTGCTTCTTAGATATATCATGCTGATAAATTATTTTTGTGATTTATGGTTCGATCAATCTAATTATCATATTGTGCTGTTACTGCTGTATATTGGTGCTTCAATAAGTCTCCCATAAAAGGTATACCTTGAAGGTCTTTTGATGGGATACTGGTCCTCATCAAAAACATAAAAATGACCTTTTGAATTGCATTATTGTATGGTTAGTTGTACTCTTGGTACAAACTTTTACCCTACAACAGTTGGTCAGTTTCTCCCTTTATATCAATAACACTGTTTTTCATCAACTGAGGAATAATCTGGGGTCAATAATATTCCTGTAGGTTGTGGAGGTGAATGTTAAACTTGAAGAACCAGGAAAAGATAATGTTCATAACAATGCATTCTATGCTGAAGAGGAACTTCTCAAATCTGAATTGCAAGCCATGCGTGACTGTAATCCTTTTAGTGCCCGGCATTGGATTGTAAGTTTATACTATCACTCTAATTTTTCAGACAGTTTTTCAGTGCTAGAATGTGTATCATCTAAGTGATTGTGCACGTTTTAAAAAAAGGGTGATGGTGCACTGCATGGTCAATGGGCAGAAAGATAGTGGTTCATTGCCGTTAACTGGCAGCATCAGTTAACGGTTATTTTTTAAAACACATATTTATAAGCAATTCTAGGCGAACATGTGGCTCAGTGGTGGAATTACAGAAATGTAATTGTTACACACATTCCAAATCAGAAAGATGGGGATGTGAAGTCTTATTTATAAAGGAGGGTCACTCCTTAATATGTCTAATGGGTTTTCACATTATAAGGATGGGCTTTGATTGTGGAGGCCCATTGGATTATAGCTGGTTCATGGGTGCGCTCATGTATACGGGCTTCGCCTATTGGACTGTTAGGGTGGGGTATGGGTCTAGTATCGGAACATGTTAGTCTCTCAGTTGTGGGCCTGTGTGTGGCCCCTTGTCTAGCAAGTTTGGATCACGCCGTGTCTGCGTGAGGGGCTACTTGCGGATCCGGGGTTGGGTTAGAAGGGTCCATAAATCCTGTGATGGGGATTTGAAGTGCGAAGTGTTATTTATAAGGAGGGTCAACGCCACTTCTTAACATGTTCAATGGGTTTTCACATGATATGGATGGGCCTTGATTTTGGAGGCTCGTTGGACTACATCCGATTCATGGGTTCGCTCATGGATGCAGCCTTGTGCATGAGAGTTGATTATAATTACATATTTATAAACAAATGCAGCATAAATTGGTTTATTTTTATTAAATTTTGTACTAGCAATGGGCTGTTAGTTTCCCAGTATATAACTTGCCTTCCTATGTGGATGGTATCCTATGCTTCCCCTAGGCAAGTTTTTGCTTTGAGGTCTTGGGTTTGAGTTATCAATGCGACAAAGTAGCGGCCCTAAATACAAAAATCTCTAATTAGTCTAGGGTCTTGTCACTTCTACTCATCATCTTCCAGCGTATGAAAGGGGTTAAGGATGTAATCAGCTGTGATTGCCAAGAAAAAGAACAAGAAAATTACAGTAACTAGTAACCACCCATATTCTTATTTTACTCTTTTACAGTTTAATTAGTTGATGCCTGATGGCATAACTTTGACTTCTGACTCCTGGTACATATCCTCCATAATATCTTACGCTTGATACCCATGTTGGATAGAGAGATTGTTTGACTGAATTGTGCAGTTCCCTTCCTTTGCCCATGGATCTGCTATGGGAGTTGCTGAATAAACCACTGTCATTTTGTTGTTTCTTTTCTATCAGTAAATTGAATTGCTGGCCTTCTCATGTGTTTTAGGTCAGAAACACAAGAACTGTCAACCGTACTGGGCAGCTAACAGGTTACAAGCTCGTACCTGGCAATAATTGTTTACCACTAGCTGGTTCAGAGGCGAAATTCTTGAGAAGAGCTGCTTTTCTGAAGCATAATCTTTGGGTTACACCTTATTCATGTGATGAAATGTACCCTGGAGGAGAATTTGCAAACCAAAATCCACGTGTAGGAGAGGGATTGGCCACTTGGGTGAAACAAGATCGGTCACTGGAAGAAACTGGCATAGTTCTGTGGTATGTCCACCTTGATCCTTTGAGAATATTTCTCCTATCTAAGAATTCTTGTTTAGCTGAGGGAATCATTACTCTAATGTTATTGCAAATAATATATGGATGCTACAACACAAGAATGGTATTTTATCTGTGTAAATTAATAGGCATGTTTGTCAGTTAAAATAGAAAATGGAGTGTGTGTTTTAAGACTTGGAATACATCTATCAATTCAAGAATTATGTTATCATTTGGGTTCTAATTCCTCCGGGAAAGTGAGTGATTCATTTGGTTTGTCTAATTTTAGCTACATGCTAATGCAAGGGAGCCATTGCAGGTATGTTTTTGGAGTCACACACATTCCCCGACTGGAAGACTGGCCGGTCATGCCGGTGGAACGAATCGGTTTTATGCTTATGGTACTTCACCCAACATAACAACCTAAAGCCTCTCTTCTTACATCATATTTACGTATTTTATGTATGAGTTGCATGTTTGTCTCCACAGAAACAATGTATGATCTGGTCCTGAAATTTTCTTTTGGGTGTTTGATTTGCAGCCGCATGGGTTCTTTAATCGCTCACCAGCAGTGGATGTCCCTCCGTGTGCAAGCGATTTGGATCTTAAAGATGCCGGAATAGTGTCGAAGCCAATCCAGAATGGACTACTTGCTAAGCTCTGAAGAATGTCATTTGCAATGGTTACAAACTTTGATTTTACGTCTGTTGAACAATCAAGAAGCCATTAACCCAATTCGTGGCTTTTAATTTATGTAATATAAATAAAGTGGCATTTGTGAGAGCCAAAATTGTATCGTGTTATTTAACGTACTTGTAATCTAACAGAGATGTGTGCAACAGAGCTTTTGCATCAATAGGATTACCGGATGCTGTTATTGGGTTTTAGGTTCCCTTTGATTTTTTTTCAAATGCCAAGCATATAGATAGGCCAAAATATATGATACAAGATGGGCTACTCAGAGTCCCAGAATTTCTTACATCCTTGAATAGCCTGTTTGGTCCTCATATTGCTCCATGAATTCATCGTTGAACTTCTTAAAACTGGACATGATCGCCGGCATGTCCTCTTCAGCCGGTAAAATTGTTGTCCGTAGGTGGAAGACACTACATTGGAAAATAGCCCATTAGAGACGACAACAGCGGTCTTATGCAATGAGAAACGGTATCATTGGAGTATCCATTTTCCCATCCCCAGAAACAAAAATACACGACCGCTTTTTTCATTAAGCAACAACAAGCAATAATGTAATGAGATTAAGAGAAGCATACAAGAAAGCCATTGTGGGATATTTTATAATGAATCAATGAGTGGTTACCCTTCTTTCTGTCCAAATCCGGAACCAGGCACAGTGGAAATGCCAGTGGCTTCCAAAAGCTTGAGACAGTAGAAAACATCGGGAACTTTTCCAGCCCTTTTGGCGGCCTCTATCGCTTTTGGTGGCAACCGTATTTGGGGGAATGAATACATTGCACCTAAAATGGAATTCACAACTCTTAGTCATATTTAACATTAGCCTTACAATGGAAGGAACAACCATGTTTAAGGAAATCAACTTTTTACCTTCTGTGAAATTACAAACTACGTTTCTGCAGCTGTTGAACCCATCGGTCATCATTCTTGCTCTTCTTCTCGAAGATTCAAGGATGCCTTTGCTGCAAGTTTCATAATTCATAAAACACTAACATTTGAGCTCAAAGAAACCCGTAGCTAGACACCACTGAGGACATTAACATCCCAAATTTCTCATCATCTAAGTATTCTTAACTTAGCATTCTGTTCTTTCTATATGATGAACATGCATTTGAGATTAACTGTTTTTAATGATTAAAATCCTGCACACAAAATTTGGTACTAGGCTTTGGCATTTATTTCGAACTGTAAATAACCTTCAAAAGAAAGCAATATTCTGGTTCTTTTCCATCAAATGCAGAAGCAAAAACATTTGACATAAGAAACAAAGTCTTAGGAGGCATACCTTTCCCTGACAAACTGCTCATATGAAATTTCCCCAGGTTTGAGTGGGTTGACCATCAAACCCATCTGTTGACGAAAGAAGAAGAACATATGTCATTGAACTAATAGCTGAAACAGATGACAAAAGCAACACACACCAAGTATCAGTTCAGACTTCAGACTTACAAATATCTGGGCAGGGACATTTGGACTGAGTGATACTGATGCAACTTTGTATATTTCATCAACCGTCTGCATCAACAAATCATGATACAAGAAACTAAAAATGAGAATTCTGATTTTACCTATTATTGAGTAAACGATTCCATATTCTGTTGAATTTAAAACACAATCTGTAGACAATGGCAATGGAAGACAATGAATACAACTAAAGTAACCAAAGAAAAGGAGAATAACCACTTTATCATGATAAAATCAAGATGTTAATTAATTCCATTATGGGTGGGCATCAAAGACCTTCAACTGGTTAGCAACTGAGAACTAGAGAGGCTTTGTTGTTTACAATCCGTTGATGTTAACGTAATCTACATAACTTCACAGAGTTCTATCCATTGTAATCATATTCATTTTCATTTAAACTTATAACCAAATCAATTATAAACCCCCAATAAGAAACACACACACAGAAGCACAGACACAGTAAAGGTTTCAAAATCCTGACACTGAATGAAATCCTTGGATTGGTATTTGAATAAATGAAATTCATATAATTGCAAACCTTTGGAGGAATGTTGGTCATCTCAAAGTATCCACCCCTCTGGCCACATTCACCCCAGTATCCTTTAGACACTGTATGGAAAGAAACAAGCTGGATCTCCTTGTTTATGGGAGGCCCCATATCCAGCAGAACCTTTGGACTTTATAAGGAAAAAAAAAACAATGTTATACAAGCTGAAACCCCAAGAAAAACAACAAATTTAATGAGATGTATCAGCAGGAGAATCCTTACCTTTCTAGCACTAATAAATGGTCGCTCGTCCTGGTATACATTCTGCTGATAGACTTCATCTCCAAGCAAGACCAAGTTTTCTTGGTAACAGAAGTGCAATATTTCTCTTATGTTAGCTACACTTAAACACTGACCAGTGGGGTTGCCTGGGTTGATGATCACCATTGCTCTTACCTGATAATATTTCCAGTATATAACAGATTCAGTTGGTGATACAAAAAGTTAAAGACTAGGAAACTATGGGCTAAGCTAATCAAAAGAACACAGCTGAAGAAAGTGTTACCCAAACTCTCATACTTAGTAAAATCAAAGAAGTGTTGCGAATAATTGTTATTTTAAAGAAAATTGTTCAATGGGCAAGCAAAATTTTAACATCCAATGAATCCTAATACTACGCAAAAGAAGGCAAGTCGATGCCGATTTCATGCTTTTATTTGTTTAGTTTTCAATTTTCAACTTAGCATTCAAATAGATTCAGCAAAAAAGCAAAGCTAACTAACAGTTATCCCCTTCGAACGAGCCTCTGAAACCGAGCGGCGAAGATCATCAATATCGAGTCCCCAGTTTGTTGTCTCTTCTAAGTAATATGGAACAAGGGAACCACCCATCAGAGAGAGATATTGTTGCTGAGTAGAGTGGGTACTGAGGCACTGGAACCAAAACCTGTAATTCCACTATTTGAATTAACATCTGGACATGGCATTGGGACCACAAAAAACTACTTAGGCTAAAGATGTAATTCAGTCAATATTTAACAAGACATATTAGTATATTACCCCATCACCTTCCCCACGGATGATAGCGTTCAACATCTGCATCACACCTTTGCTTGCACCATCAGTTAGAAATATGAGCTCAGGGTCACTGCCAATTGAGCAAGAAGAAAAAGAATCCCTTCAGCATACAACTCAGATACCTAAACTAACGAATGTAGTATTTAGGAAAAGAAATGAGCTCTGCCCCATACGTCCTAAACTTGGTGTTTCGTTTATTTGATCTGTACGGTTTTGAATTGTACTGATTAGGTATTGAGATTTCCCACGTCTTACAAATCTCATTCAAACTAGAATTTGAAGGAAATCAGACAAGATTTTCAATATGATTCAACTCACAATAACGAATGGAACTTGGACATGACCATACATCCAGGTCATCACATGTCAATTCATGCAAAATTCTTTTGCTTTTGCTTAGACTCTATCCTGTTCTTAAATATTAGCCTCATCTTGGATGGAACCAAAATGGCTGGAAATGGTGATGGAAAAGTTTGTCGAAACTAGATTGTGAGAACCAAAGAGGATTCACCTCCACGTATAACAGAACAACTACTCTTAAAAAATTTAAAAATATATAGCAAGTAGTAATCTAGCTCGTCACCTTGGGTACCCATCACGACTTCCAATGAATTCTGCCACCTCCTTCCTAATACCTGGCAGACCTCGAGAGTCGCTGTAAGCACCTATATAAATGCATAACGAATAACAAATTTAAAATTTGTGGAAAAAACTTCTCAGAAAAGCCAAGGCTTGTAGCATAGGTGTTGATGCACCATGATTAGCCCACCATGACATAGGATCCTCAAACATTCTTGCTTCAATAACATGTGGCTCACTAAAGTAACCAATTCCATTAGAAAAAGCTCCATATTCACGAAAAACCTCATGTAATTCATCAGAATTTCCAAAAAAAACGTTTGAAGCATATATTCCTATTGAATGAGACTTCTTTATCTTCATTTGGTGATATTCTTGAAACTCCACCACTTCCCGCTTGCAACCAACCATCACTATAATATTTAGGAACCAATGAATGTGCCAGACAATGTAATGGGGTATTACTTTTGTTCCATCTACTCTCCAAAATCTTGCGAATGGTATCAAAGAACTCAGAGTGCCCAGTAATCAAATCAATCTTTTCATGCTGAAAAATAATATTTTTCACATTCTCAATCATCGAATCCCACATATCATAAATCGAATGCAATACAGGAGCATCTTTATCGGCTACCCTCAACATATCATGAATAGGCTTGGTAAAACTAACAATGTACTCTAATTTCTCCCACCATGCGTCATCAACTATACAATGTTTCACTTCACGAGCTTTAGATTCAACTTGGCTACTACCATCCCCTTTATAAATTATTTTCCAATCTGAATCCATAGCCATTTTTTCAAGTGATGATTTGACTTCTTTTAGACGTCTACCCATAATAATGCTTGATGCAAATCTAGTTTCAGCCACTCTCAGCAAAGTCAATTTCGAATACTTGTTGAAAATAAAATTTGACATATGATGATTGAGAATAAAATTACGAATGTTTTGCACATCATCGAAAATATCCGAAATCCACTTACATTGGGCATACTGAGGTGATTTTTAGAAGGATAACATATACTCTTCAGAGCCAAATTCAAGCTGTGCACGACACATGGAGTCCAAAAAATCTTTGGATATTTCTCTTCAATCAACAGCCCTGCAGCCTTACAATTAGCTGCATTATCAGTTAAAATCTGGACAATATTTGATTCTCCCAATTCTTTAAACACACTTTCAAACAAGTCGGCCACATAATCTGCTCCTTTGGTGTTACCACTTGCGTCAATTGCTTTAACAAACACTGCTCCTGCTCCCGATGCTGCCATTATATTAATAAGAGGTTTTCTCTGTCGATCAGACCATCCATCAGAAACAAGTGAAACCCCTTTTTTCTCCATGTATCTCTGATTGGTTGGAGAAGTCTACTCACATGCTCCTTCTCCTGTGCAAGCAAGGTTGTGCGTAACCTCTCATATGTTGGTGGAACATAACCTCCAAGATTGTTATTTGCCAGAGTTAATGAATATTGTCGAAAGTAAGGAGACCTTGCAAAATTGAATGGCAAAGCACTAGCATAGAACATTCTGGCACATTCTTTGTCTGCTATATCTCTTGTTGCCACATCAAATGCTTTTTGTATTGTTATTCCCTTACGTTTCTTTGGTTGCAGAAGATCTGAACCTTCAGGTAGTGAAACATAATCTGCTTTTTTCTTTGCATATAATGCTTCTTGAACCTTCCTTCTTTCAGATTCCTCATGTTCTCTTTTCACTACTTCAAATACATCATCTTTCATGGTTGAGCATGCTTCAACACCTTGGTTTCGAAGCTTCAGAAGATGAGCCCTCACTTTAGAATATGACCCATTCACTTTCTTGCCACAATAGTTGCAGGTCCAGGTTCTATTTCCACCTCCACCAGACGCCAACCCTATAACAGTGACATGATTCCATAAGGGTTTGTCATCAAAACCTTGTCCTTGAGCACTAATCGGACGTTGGATGGATTTTCCCTTGGCTTTTTCTTGGGCAGATGAAGACATGGCTGCCGGCTGTGTTCAAGAACAGGAGAATGACAGAAAAATAAAAGGCTCAGTCCAAGTGTGATAAAAGAAAATCAAAGGTCCTTGGTTTGCACGTTTCCAATTCTAAATAGGTCCAATAGGAAACCTAATGGAATAACTGCTAACCATTTTTGTGAGTTCCAATCAAATCACGTTACAACTTACAATTACTCTTTTTATAAATTTATTTTCCATTTTTTTCTTTATATAAAAGTAATGCAAATAAAATTTGATCCCTTAAGGCCTTAACAACAATCAACTCCTTTAAAGGAGGAAGACTTTAGCTAAGATTTGATCCCTTAATTGGTATCATTATCAACGATTATATTTTTATATATTAATTTATTTTTTAATTAAAATTTATTTTATTTTTTCCCATTTTTTATGAATTATTCAATTAATATTCAATATTATTATTATTATATTGATTTCTTAAATTCTTAATACATGTAATCTTTTTTGGGGTCTCCACTGGATCAGATCGAATAATAATCCATAACTCTAAAATATAAATCTTGAACCCTGAAACCTAAATTCTAAAACTAAATTTGATATATCACATAAGCATTTATATACCCTAATTGTATAGTATCAAAATACATGTTAATGTTCTTTTACGTTGTTTGGTTATTCCTAAATAATGTACTTTTATCATGGACAATAATAATATAGTTCATCAGTTAACTAGTATTAATATATTATATTGTCGAGAACTTGAGATTCATAATTCTTAGATCCAAATTGTATAGTTGTTAGCTATGAAATTGTATAGGTGTGGATTTTGAAGAAGGGCCTCCGACCAAGTTCGGAATCTGCCAAACCTCCAAGAACGAAAAGTGTTTCTCATGACATTTTATGCTCCCATGTCAAATTTCAGTTAATTCGGAGATGGTTTGGAGGGTCAATCCCACTTTACGCTCTCGGGGGCCTTGATTTGCGCTATGGAAAAAAACCTCGAACCAAGTTCAAAATCTCCCGCACATTGCCCAACCAAATAAGCTCCTTATGACATTTCCTACCTCCATGCCAAGTTTCAGCTCATTCGGAGTTCATCCGATACTTGGATGGGCGCACCATGTGCCCTCGGGGCACCCGGAGGTGGCCTAGGTGTGGACTTTGGAGGAGGGCCTCCGACCAAGTTCGGAATCTGCCAAACCTCTAAGAACGAAAAGTGTTTGTCATGACATGTTATGCTCCCATGTCAAATTTCAGCTCATTCGGAGATGGTTTGGAGTGTCAATCCCACTTTGCACTCTCGGGGTCCTTAATTTGCGCTATGGAAAAAAAAATCTCGAACCAAGTTCAAAATCTCCCGCACATTCCTAATAGTATAAAATTTTATATTTCATTAAAAATGATGTGTGAGTGTGTGACTGATCCCTTTATGTGATTCATTGACCATATAAATGTGATATCATGAGCATATATCATATACATCACATGAGAAGTACTCTTTAATTTCATATATAGATCTGGTATATTATAGACCTGTAAAATAATTCAAAGAGAATGTCTGACAATGTAATTTATTTGATGTTTTATTGAAATTTCTTTATCAAACAAATAATTGAATGTACTAATTTTCATTAGAGTATTTAAGCTATGAATTATATATTTGAATATTAAATACCTTAAAACTCATATATTGTAATTTCTTAGAAGCAATAAATTAGATATTTGAATCTTACAACTTATATAATGTAATTTATAATTTATCAATACACTTTATAGTATAACTTTATATAAAGGTGCTATAATGTATAATGTTTTCATTTAAAATCCTATACAATGTACTTTGTTTATGTCCAACAATGTAATTTATTTCCTGTTTTATTGGAGTATTTGAATAATTAAATACCTTAAAACTCATATACTGTGATTTCTTATAATTTCTATTCTAACTTTTTTTTTATAAAAATTCTTATTTAAAAAATAGGAAAAATGATGATTATCATTAATAATATAGTTCAGTAGTAAACTATTATTAATTAATATATTTCCTGTTTTATTGGAGTTTCTTTCTCCAAAAAAATAATAATAAATATACTAATTCTCATTAGAGTATTTAAACTATAGATTATATATTTGAATAATTAAATACCTTAAAATTAAAACTCATATATTGTGATTTCTTATAATATCTATTCTAATTGTTTTTATATAAAATTCTTATTTTAGAAAATATAAAAATTGATGATTTGTTTTTTCTTTTTTCCAAAATTGACTTGGATTATATTTATTAATATGTTATTATTATTATTATTATTATTATTCATTTACATTTTTAAAGTTTAATATCTTCAATTTTATCAAATGTCAAATAGTGATGTCATAGTGTGTTGTACGAAATTGAGAGTCATGTGAAATATCAATGCAACTAACAAATAACATAAAAATATCAATTTAAAAATATTAAATTATCTTCTAGAAGTGTAAAACGTGGAGTGATAATCCAAAAATAGTCAATTGTTAACCACAAACTTAACCAATCACAGTAACTTTTACTCAACTACAGTTGTTACCCATTATCAATTAATCACGCTCCCAAAAGCCCATTTATCAATTTAACCCATCCCCAAAACATCTCAGAAGCCGCTTGGACGCCATTGCTGATGAACAAAGCTGGAGAAGAGTAAGCCGCTGCCATGAAAGAAGTACGACCAACAAAGGCTGAAGAAGTGGAAGCGCTGCCCTTATTATGGTGAGTTCTTCTTGGTGGTTCCACATGAGAAGGGTGAAGGAGAGTGGTGACTGGTGAGGCGTGCTTCTTCCCTATTTACCTGTGATTGATCTGTGGCCGTGTCCAGATGAAAACGGCCGACAGATCCCATACCAGCACCCGCGTCTTGTCGTGTCGACACCGGTACGGTAGGGTAAAGCGCCGAGTCCGAGTATCATAGACTGAAACCGAGACAATGGAGCGTGATGTGAACAATACTTGGCATATGGATAGCGGGAGCCGGAGAACGGTGTGGAGAGAATTGTGGTTGTAAGCAAACATAGTTCGAAGCTTGTTATGATCTGGCTATCCAAGCCTAAAATCCATTTAGGATTTTTTTTAGCATGGAAGCCATGCTAATATATTCATTTCATATCTAGCACTGAGTTTAAAACTAAAGCTTTACTCAGTAAAACCAGTATCACCAGTTCATCTCGCAATTTTTGGAACAATATATGGTAGTATTCTGCTGACTTTGATATGGCTGGTGACCTCGGTGAAATAATGAGAACTATGTCTAATTCTGGTGTGTTCGGTGTGTAGGTGAAATCAGAGAGGGGAAAGCCTGTACCTGATACATCCTTGCCGAGATCAGCGACCAAGAACCAAGTTTTCAAATTTCAGCATTGGAAACGTATTCTGTTAATGCCTTTACTTGATCGGGGTCTTGAAGTACAACATCAAAGCATTGAACCTGAGGGAAATTTGCATGCTTATGAACAACAATGAAGGCTTATTTTTCCCTACATGATTTCAGAGGAAGGAAAGCAGGAATTTGGCGGCATATTCATATTTTATCAGGTGAAAAATTAATAAAGAAACATACAAGTGCATAATTAAAGGGAAAAAACATATAAGTATGTAGGGTATATTTACTAATTACTAGTGCTTCTCTTTCTTTTCCTCTTACTCATTTCAGACATCTAATGTAACGACCCACTTGGTAGTCAGGAGAGGCTGGCCGGGAGATGGGTTGGGGGTAGTGGTCCATGGGCCCGGCCGTCTGGTAGCGACCAGGGGGGTCGTTACATAAAAATTGCCTTTTTATATTAGAGCGCACACAGCATCCACGTGACAGGCCCATGGACCAGGCAGCCCAACCCCTCTTGCGCCAGCCTCTCCTGACTACGCACGGGTTGTTGAAGGCAGGAGTCGAACTCCCCACCTCTCTTTAACATAGAGAATCTTTCACCCTATGCCACCAACTAAGCCATGGCTTAGTTGGTGGCATAGGGTGAAAGATTCCCTATGTTAAAGGCTAGGTGAGGAGTTCGACTCCTACTAGCAACAACCCACTTGGTAGTCAGGAGAGGCTGGCCAGGAGATGGGTCGGGGGTAGTGGTCCATGGGCCCGGCGGTCTGGTAGCGACCAGGGGGTCGTTACACAAATAGTACGAAAGGCCAGGAAAACGAGCATGGAAAATGGCGTTTGTCCAAATTTGGGATATCCCATGCAGTACTTCAATATTTCTCAAATATTTTTCAGTCCTCCTGTCCCCACCAAGAGATATTGATGAAGTGCTGATGTATGTTGCTACCAACGTGTCTGATGAAATGAATCGAATCTTGGAGAAATCGTTTATTGTAGAAGAGATCAAACAAGTTTTGTGGGACATACATTCGACTAAGGCGCCCGAGGTGGATGGTATGCCCCCTTTATTTTTTCATCGGTATTGGGATGTGGTTGGTGATAATATTATAGTCTCTGCTCTTAATATTTTGAATGCGGATGGAGACATTCGAGGCTGGAATAGAACGCTAGTAAAATGAAATTTCAGTCATTGAAAGTCATTGAAATATTTTAGATGTCTCAATTTGGTCATTGAAAGATTTGTTTTCCTCAAACTTGACAATCATACAAATTTCCATAAATCCAAAAAACTTTTTTACAGAGCTAGTTGTTGACCGTCCGATTCATCTGGAAATTTAAAATTAGATGTATGTAATAACTACATCCTCACATGAAATCTGATTAGAGTATCAAAAGCATAAAATATTGAGAAGATTGGAATAGCCCCACCAAAACCCCAACCAAACCCCTAAAATTGTGAAGATTGGAAAATCCACCCAGACGAAAACTCCAAATCCACTTAAAAATAGCTTGAAAACTATATCTCATGCTACGAAAGACCTTCAAGACCCAACAATGATGCCATGCAAGACATAGACACACAAACCAATCATGATGAAATCGTTAACTTGTACCTTCATTTGTCTGAGATCTTTATGAAAAACGAAGGCTTCAACCCTCCCAAAATCACAATTGCATAAAATTTTCGAAGAAAATTCTTCTCCAAAACTATGGTTGTAGAGAGATGAGAGACAAGATTTTAGGCCTATATCTCTTTGTAATGTGGTGTACAAGATTGTCTCGAAAGCTATTACAAATAGATCGATTGGTGCTTAATGGAGTGATTGAAGAGATGCAAAGCGCTTTCATTCCAAGGAGATTGATAACGAATAATGTTCTAATTAGGTTCGAATGTATGCATTAGATCCGACTGCATAAATAGCGGGCACATGATATGCAGCTTTAAAACTGGACATGAGAGTAAGGCCTATGATAGCTAGGGTCGAATGAATGGTCTTCATTAGAAGCTATAATGATCTGCTTGGGTTTCTTAGAGAAGTGAGTGGCTCTAATGATGAAGTGTGTGAAATTTATGTCATTTTCCTTTTTGATTAATGGAGAGGTGGTTGTCTTATTTTCAGCCTCCTGCTACTATATGTCGTGATACCTAGAGAGCTTGTGCTCGTAATGCGTGGGAATCCATTGTTGAAAAAAGAATGGTAAGAATAGAGGAGTCTTTGTCAGCTAAAGAGTGAATGAGGGATGAGTTTCAAGGGTGTATAGGGGTTCAATCAAGTTCTCCTTGGTAAGAAAAATATGGAGAATAATTGCTAGGCCTTATTCACTCATGACTCGGGTGATGAAAAGTAGATATATCCCCCATGACTCTATATGAGAGGCAATAACAAGTTTGAATCCTTCTTTTATTTGGAGAGGTTTGATTTCAGGAAGGGAGTTGGTAGGCAAGGGATCATGATGGGTAGTTGGCTTGGGGGAGTTAGTAAGAATTTACAAAGTTGGATGCCAAACCTCCCATGTATGAAGGTCATTTCCTCAATGATGTTTAATGAAGACAAGCGTGTGAGGTACTTTTTAAGCATGAAGGAGGATGCAATGAAGAGATGATTAGGAAGAATTTTGTTTAACCTAGGGTTGAAAATATTTTAAGCCTCCCATGCTCCATGAGTCCTTGTGTCGACCGTGTATCTTGGAATTTCGACAATAGGGGAAAATATTTAACAAAGAGTGCATATCACTTCACTATGGCAAGGCAGGGTGATGATGTTTCATCATCAAATGGCTGAAAAATTGAATGTTGGAATTGGTTGTGGAGTAAAGCATTGTCCCCAAAAGTGCATATCTTTTTAGAAGAAAGTTAGGGTTTGCACTCTGTACTTTCAAGAAGTTATCAATTTGCACCTTGTACTTTGAAACGTTTCAAATCACACCTCGAACTTCCATTTTCGTATACCGTTACACCTTCCTTCCAAATGTCGTCTATTTTTGCTGATTTTGGCACCTTTATGTTGTTCATATCACTTAAATTTTGACAAGTGTCAATTTGCACATTATACTTTCGATCAAAATGCACCCTGAATTTACAAAAATAGCTGAAAATGCACACTTGATCAGCAAAAATAGACAACATTTGGATGAAGGTGTAACGCTACACGAAAATGGAAGTTCGAGATGCGGTTTGATACCTTTCAAAGTATAAGGTGCAAATTAATACTTTCTTGAAAGTACAGGGTGCAAACCCTAACTTCTCCCATTTTTTTATGGAAGGCTTGCATGAACTTCATTCCTACTTCTCATAATCTTCAAAACCAATATGATCCAATTGAAAATGGGTTTCCTTTATGTCGTACGTATGTCGAAACATCAACCCATGCTTTGATTAATTGTCATTATTTACGAGTTGTATGGGGAAGTTTATCGTGGTGGGGTTTGATTAAAAACCTTAGAGGTGTTGGTCTTATTGGTATCATAATATAGGTGCAAAAATTGTTTGACGATGATGATGTGCACTTATTTTTGATGACATTATGGGAAGCTTGGAATTTTATGAATCGAAGGCTACACAATGTGTGTAGTCGGCATGTGGAAGGGTTGTTCCACTGGATTCCTAATGTTTTGAGGGAATGTGCTGATTGTAGACATATAGATGAGACTACTCTATCAAGAAGCATGGCTTCACGGTGGAGGGCTTTGAGGGATGGGGAGTTGGTTGTCCATATGGATGCGGTCCGGGAAAGAGAAGACAAATGGTAGTGCAGCAAGGTGCGTGGTCCGTAATGGAAGTGGTGAGCTAATCTTGGCAGGAGCATCTATGGTTGGTAGACTAGCTACGGTGGAGCTGGATGAACTCTATGCCATCAAAGAGGGTATTGAGCTTGCAAAGTTATCAAGGTGTAAAGTGGTGCATATTGTTAGCGATTAACCTGGGCCATTATGCAGATTCAATCTCGTGAGGATTGCAGGAATGAAGTTGGGAGGGTAGTTGGAGATATCAAAAATGAGATGGGTTCCTTTGATTTCTTAGGTTTAATTTTTTGCATAGACCTAGAAGCTTTAATGTGGTGACTCATTCTATAGCAATGTTTGCCCTTTTTAATCATGTATCCTATATATGAAATGGTACAACGACACCCAGTGACTTTTATATTGTATCGTGACTGATCTATCGCTCGTCGTTATTTGAAGATATGGACATTTTCTTCCAAAAAAACATATCAATATCTCAATAAAAGTGATAAAAATATATCATGTTCCTTTTTATGACTCTCTTATAAATATTTATAACAAACGTATAGGAAAGCTAATTATTTTTCTTATGGGAATATTATTTTTTTTTTTAAATCTTAAATTTACTCTTTTTTTGGGAAAAAATAGGGTTGAACCTAGGGTAACAAATTCTATCCAACTCGAATAACAGATTTGTTAAACCAAGTTTGGACATAAGTTATTTGTCCAAAATTTATATCCAAACACAAAGATAGTCCAATTTAAAATCGGGTTCGGTTCCAAACACAAATCTTGTCCGACTCTAACACATATTGGATTATTATCTGATTTATTTGTCTAAATTTAAACCAATTAAGATATGATCAATTAAGGCTCCGTTTGTTTGACGGAAAACAAGTATTTCATGGAAAAGGAAAAATATATCATGTAAAAACAACTAATTTATAGTCTTTTGACAAAAAAATACTAATATTTTCCATTGTTTGTTTGTTTGGAATTAAAAATTTGAAATACAACACTTTTTATTATGTTGACCAACAAATGTGTATGTTTGGTGTGAATATACATGAATTCATATTCATATATATATATATATAATATTGACAGTAATGAAAATTCTTTAGAACAAATCATTTTTTATCATTAAATGTCTTTTATTGTGTGTCTACATACATATGTATATGTATATATATAATACGTATATGTTTATATGTATGCGAAACACAATCTAAATTAACTTGGTTAAAGTATTACGGGTCATAAATGTGCATTGGGTTAAAAATATGTGATTTAATATGTTCACATCCATGCTCATAGTTTTGGGGAAAATAACATCCCAAAGTTGAGAAGTGAAGTTGTTTTCCATTTTTAAAGTCTTAAAATTGAGTTGATTATATAACATTTTCAACTTATTATTTTTATTTTTCATCCCCAAACACCATAAAGTGAGGAAAATATTTTTCAAAAATTAATTTTTCATCAAACAAACGGAGCATAAGTATATCAGAAAATTCAAACTAATTTGAATCTCTACATTCAAATATGTTCAAACCATCAAAAACTGAATTTTGTCATCCCTACTTGACCCGAGCATATGCTGCTATCACGAACTAAAGGGAGCAGGAGGCAAGGCGGAATGGATTTTTATCACCTTATCGTGTCTTGACTGTTGACTAATGAGAGAATCATGCACTTTGTTTGGTTCATTCACCTTCATATGAATAATACTACACTATAATATTTCAAAATGTGTGGGACCCTAATCACATTTCCAAATAAGCATCATCCCCATAAACTGCAAATTCTTATCGAACAAAATTGTGTCCTTGAGCGAAGACAAAACCAAAGCAAGAAGAATGGACTAATCTCCAACTGAGGAAAGATTCTCACATAGCGCTAAATAACCTAAGTATTTGTAGTCAAATATTAATCTAAGTTTATATGATATACTTTGTAAGCATATGATATAGTAAAGTTAAATTTTTTATAAAAGAAAATACAATATCTCATTTGAAAAACATAGGTTTTTTTTCTAATAAAATTTCAAAACACTCTCTCTTAAAATACATATTAGATTTTAAAAAAAATTACATATTCAGAATCAACAAGATTCATCATCTGTAGGTTTTATTCAGTCATTCTTAATTACATAATTTTTTTGTACTAATATGTGGGTTATGTAAGTTTCAGTGTTTATTTATAGATACTGATATGGGCTTGTGTCTCGGATTTTCATGTTATAATCTAAACAATAAGTGTTAAATTATAGAACGGATTCGCTAAACCCTAACGGACTCGTATATCGGATTTTCTATTATCATAGTCTAATAAAATTTCAACTCAAATAGATAGTCTAAACATCATACATATGGATTACATTATTTTTAAAAATAATATAATTGAAAAACGCAATAAAAACTATCGACAAAAGCTCTTATTAGAAAGAGATTTACGCACTGAGTTTGAATATATAATTTTTTTAAAAAATCTAATATATATTTTAAGATATAAAATATTTTAAAATTTTATTTATAAAAAAATAAAAAATATATACAGTAAATGAATGAATTAATATTATTGACTGATTTTCTAACTGATCGCCTACGCAACATACAGACTTAGATTGAGTTGTGTAACATTTTTGTTATTTTTGGGGGAATTGAATATGCATTTAAAACAAAAATGTTACACGTGGCGGGGGACTCACTTGGGCCACTTGCTAACTTGGATGTGAGCCACACCAAATCGACGCGGAATCGACACGACTGAAGTCTGAATCCCAGCCCCATACCCCAAGTTGACAAGTCGGTTGTCGTTTTGTGGGGTGGGGGTTTCCTAAAAGCGTGAGATTAGACGTGTCAAAACCTAACACAGGTTAATAATTTTTGGATAGCAGTAAATACTCCATATTTTTCATAATAATTCGTATCTAAACAATAAATGTTAAATTTTAAAGAGAATCGATTCGTTAAGTTCTAATGAATTCTGTTTTCTAAACGTGTTATGACTCTATTTTTTTAAAAAATATTAAATTGTAAAAACTCTCTCTCTCTCATCCTAGGTGGCACATACATGGAGCAAGTGTGAGGCCTCCACTACATATATAGATATAGATATAGATATAGATTTTTCTCTGTTTTTTAAGATTGTGAGTTTGATTCATATTTGAGGTCATATATAAATGTTTTATGTATTTTCTAGGTAGGCACGGTGTTTTGTTCATGAGTTTATTCAATGTACACTCGAAGGTTAGTGATTAAAAGTTTCCATAAAAAAACTTAAAGATGTACCCAATATCCTACGATAAATTTTGATACAATTGGCTGGGGATTGATCATTTAAATTGAAAAATTGAAGTTTATTTAATATAGACTCAAATGTTAAGGGTGACAATGGTTCTCCATCGCAAAAGAGAAAAAAAAATCATTTGCTGAGTTAACTACTAACTAGTTAAGGTTGATAAGAGAACTATGTAGTGCAGGTTGCCTGGACCTTGTTTTATGAAAAGAGAAAACGAATGTTTATTTTTTTTAAAAAGGATGAGAAATTAATTAATGTTTGGTTGATAATAATGCCAGATAATTAAGGTACGCCAAACTAAGAAAAAAAAAATCAGGCAGTTTCACATGCATGGTGTTACATGAATTGGAGGCATTTGTCGATTTCAGGCCTTGTATGCTTTGGGGACCTATTCATCGGAAGTTGCCCACAAAACAACAGTATTCTCTGCCAGCGCAATGCAGAGACATATCCACCTAAATAATTGGAGTGTATGTGTGTGTATATATATATATATATATTAGCATTTGTCACAATATTATTGATGATGATACACCAGGCCACTAAACATGTGTATTAGGACCAAGTTAAGAGAAAAGATAATACCATATATTCACTATTTGACACTTCATTGGTTAGCTAAAATATGATTTCACACTTTATTTGACACACTAATATGACAAATAAATTTCAACATTCAAGTCTTCATATCAAAATATCCTACAAGTCGGCAAAGAGTGTGAGGGCATATATATATAAGACCATCCACAACAGCATCTCTTAACAGATTCTCTAAACTCCAGCAAAAATACACATTTTCATCAATTTACAGTTTTTGAAACAGTAACAGTATACATCAGTTTTTTTTTTTTTTTTTTTGAAAGGCAATGCAGAATATATATATATAAAACAAGAGGGAAACAATAGGGCATCATGGAAGATGGCCTAAGGATTGCACAGTGAACAAATGAAACAAAGACAGACTAAAGCGCAGTTACTCCAAATCAATACTCTAAATCATTTAAATATTCATTTATAAAATAACCTTTTATTTAATTAAACTCAATTTATTTTACTATTGAAAACAAGATCAAACCTAACCATTTTAATAAGGACACATATGTATCAGTAACTATGTACTCTAAGCAACTTCAAGTAGTAGTATGTAGTTAGGAAAATAGTAGTCTTCATTGGCAGAGCAAAAATATTCAGAGGCAACAAAAATGTATGTTAAAACTTAAGACAAATAGCAGTACAAGCATTGCAGTATAGGAATTAATATGTAATTTGCACTAGATATATTTAGTGGTATATTTGGTTTGAGATGAGCTTCTTTGTATGCTACAATCTATACAACTTTGGAGAATTATGCAAGGAAAAGTAATTGGAGCTGTTGACACTAGCCAAAAAATTGAAGCTTCCTTTTGAAGGAATACGTAAGCTTCCATAAATTGTTAAAACTCAACTTCTATCTGAACCAAAACTGTCTTTCTTTCTTCTTCTTATATTAGCCTCAATCAATATAACATTATACACTATTAATTTCTTTCAAACTCTTTAGCCCTGCATAGAGGATAGCTTTAACAATACCAAGAGTATTAATTCAAGGAATCACAAATATATTCTCAATTGTTTATCACAAAACAGAGTAAAGATTGAAGATTTCTTGGTCTACAAAAGCAGTGCTCTATTAACATTTAGATCCTTCATATATGGAGTCACATAGAACCAGAATTAGAAAACCTGAACTATTTTCTTTCATACTCACATACAAGTAAATAACCAGATTGCACCAAGCTACTAATTCGGAAGTTCTATCACAGTTTGGAGACCAATTTTGCAATCAAATCAACATAGTCAAACCAGAATTTCAACAGCTTGGGCAATCAATCTCAACCAAGAAAATAACGGATCACCAAATTAACATAGTCAAACTAGAATTTCAACAGCTTGGGCAATCAATCTCAACCAAGAAAATAACGAAACCCATTTTAACGAAACCCATTTTTACAATACCCGATCTACTAGAATCCATAAATCCAGTAAAGAGAAACCTAAAAATTCATTAATTGAACCGAGAAACATACCTGGATGATGATGGCAGAGGCGGAATCGGCGCGATCGAAGAGGAATACACTGCGATCTTTGCAAAAGTCTGTTGCACCGCTCGGAGAGAGAGAGTAGAAAATAGGGTTTTTTAATATAAAAAGAAAGTCGCGTGTCTACAGTGTTGCGCGACTCCTAGAGACGAACTGTAGCAACGCACCAGTTTGCCGTTCACTGTGCAGTAGCTGCTGTGGAAGAAAATTGCAAAAAACGACAAAAACAAAACTCTATTTGAGCGCAGTATCCTGATTTGCAGAGACTGGTGTGGATGGCCTAAGACACCTAGACGGGACCAGGACCGGGACCAAATTTGGGACTAGAAGAGTAAGAGTCTGTTTGTTTCACAATTACATTTCATAACTATAAGCTGTCAAAAATACTGTGTTTAAAGCTATGAAAAATGTTGTATAGAAAACTATGGAGCCCACAGCTTTAAGCTGTATAAAATGTTGTAGAATGTTTGATTCATTTTTCTGTTAGATTTATTTTGTAGATAAAATTACAAAAAAATGTATTCCAATAAAAAATAATTGAAAACTTTTAAGATATGTGGAGACAATTACGCAATGTGATTGTAAAATAATGTAGATCCCACAGCTTTAAGCTCTGAAAAGTTATGGGATGACAATATTTCATTTTACACAGCTTAATTAAGTTGTCAACAAAATATAACGTTTACTTGACACAATATTTTATGCGAACCCCCACAGGTTTAAACTGTCCGAAATGTGAAATAAATCCACCCTAAGTCTCCTCACTCTCTTCCACTGCATGCATAAGAAGCAAGAAAATTAAAATTGGGCTCGATAGTTACAAGAAGCAACAAACATATTTTGGGCCCATTTGCTTATATCAATACAACGGCCCAAAAATATAAGCAGAAGTCCAATAATGCAACCTTAATTCATACATCTATTATTTATCAGTGACAGATATCCAATCTTATCCTCAGAAACTGTCATGGAAAGAGTTCTTTCTTGCACAGAACTTAGCCTGGGCATCCACCCGAACCCTTTAGGCATCCTTGCACTTGGAAGTGGAGGTACAAAAGGCTTCCCTACTCTAACATTCTTTCTCAAACAATTTGACCACCTCTCTCTGGAGGTATAGAACTCTTTAGCAAAACATATAAAATCCTCTGAGTTACCACTTGCTGTGTCCCAAGTTATTAGCACATCTGATATATCTTCTTTGTTTTCTGTAGGACCTTTCACTTCAATGTTTAGCATGGCAGCCATCTCATTCAAATATTTCATTATGATCAATGGGAAGAGAATCTGGGTGCACTGGATCTATGAGGTCTTCATCTTATTGTTTTTCAAGAGCCGGCTAGCTTTAACTTGGTATTACCATACAGAATGTGCTGATGAAACCGAGGCTCATTGTAGTCAAGAGATGTCACCCATTTTAGGAGGGAATGCCTGCTAGTTTCTTGTATCTGAGACAAAACCAAAGTCATGATGGATAAATGACAAGAAATCACCGATTTGGTATCAAAGACTAAATTGATTTTGCTTCAATTCTGTAGGCACATCCTTTCACTGATGTCATAATCCCATAGACCTGACAACAACTGACGTTCCAACTTCCTCATCCTTCCACCAATCCAATTGTTATGAAGAATAAGACAACCCTTCTTTGAACATGCCGCTTTAATATTCCTTTTCTGCCACAAGCCTAAGTATGCTCCATTAGGAAAGAGATCTCTGTTCAGGAAGTGCACGGTCAGATTTGTTTCAGGTTCCAAGCATGTATTGTCCCCAACACGGTTGGATCCACCTTCTCCGCATAATGTGTCATAAAAGCTTGGCTGCTCAGATAGGGTTGAAGCTGTTGCATGCTTCACCACCTTCTCCATAGCAGCAATAGTAAAATTATCAGAATGAACAAAGTAGAAGCCAGAGTTCAAACGTCTGGGTAAGTTTATAGGACCTGCACACAGGAAAGTAAGTGGGATGTTAAAGAGTTTCCAATGCTTCTACGCTATTGAGAAAGACTACATTATTTATATGCTGGATGATTGGAATAAAAACCTGTTTCATTATATTCATCAGACTGCGCTGCAAGAACACCAGGGCCGTAGGAATGAAGAAGTGGCAATGGATTTTCAAACCAATATACATCTACATCACTTAGAAGAACATTGTACCCCAACTTCAGTATTCTCAGAACAATTCTGGACTTCACTTTGGTAACTCTTTGGAAGCAGTCTGTTCCGAAGTGGCAGTCATTGAAACTGATGTTACTTGGAGCCGAAGGATCATTGAAGACAGGCAGGCCCTAGCAGGAAAAAGAACTTTATATTCAGAAACACAAATAGGCAACATATACAAATTTATTCCTGCTGTCAGGGAAGAGCTGTAGAAGGGATTCCACCTTAAAAAATTCAAAAGCCATAAGGCATTTTCAAAATCATAATTGAGAGGCAAAAATCAAAGGGCTATAAACAGTTCAGAGCTGCTCAATCATAATAATCTTCTTCAAACCATAAGAAACCTCAAATTACTCTGGGTGGTTAAACTTATCGCAACATATCTTAAACAACTTAACAATATCCTACAAGATTAATCCCTGTCCAACAGGATATCTCCGATGGAAGAATTGAAAGTTGAAAATTATACAAGTTTGCAGGTAGTGCTATGATATGCTGCAAGACTACATTAATCTTCTATTCAGTTGTAGCAGATTCTGTAGCTAAGAAAGATCTATAAAATTCAACTGAAACAGGGATAACAAGGAATTTAGATTAAACTGAAGCAAAAAATGAAGAAGTTATACCTGCATGACAGAAAACTCGTAAGTTTCACGATCAAGAGCACAAACCAAAAAATTTCTAATGGAAAGACGGCGCAATCTGCAAACCCAACTCATTAGCATATCCCTGTAGCTATATCCGGCTATTCCGAGGACTATTGTCTTATGGCTGTCTGCAGTCATTTGAAGGAGTGACTCCAAGGAATGTGGGAAAGGTAATGGAGGCAATTGTTTAAATTTATCTTTCAAGGAGCAATCTAAGCCACTCATTAATCCAATATCCTCAATGCAATTCAATGTTTTCTCCTTCTTTGACAAAGGCAACATTCTGAAACTTAATGAGCTCGGCCTCTGATACATACTTGAATACCCAATGCTCGCTGTGTCAACAAAGAGATATTGACTTTTACACCTGGAAAGTCTCAGAAGGCTAGTATAATTGGTTTCGTGAAAAAAGGACGATCCATACAGAGTCCCAAGATGAAAATTGCCAATATACTCCCAGTTTCTCTTCTCAACATCCAAAAGACTAGTTCCTCTGAATGACTGATTAGAAAAAAATAACAGATCATCCAGGTAGAAACTTGTGATGGTCAAACTGGCGTCAAACACAAACCTGTATCCGGATAAAATAGCCTCATTTATGATCCAGCGGTTGTGAATTCCTTTCCTGTACAGAAAAGGAGGAAGCACACCACTATGCAAGGGTAGATCCCCACTGTTCCATGCGATGAGCATTCTCTCATCACAATGATTCCATCGAAAATTCTGATCAATTACCTCCTGCAACTGAAGGAAGAGAAAGGAATGTCAATGAATTATATTGAATATGTCATCAACTTCCAGTTTGGAGTGGTGTCCTTTATACCTCATGGTTCCTCGTCTGTTTTCCATTATCTCTCAGCAAATAAACTCCATCCTCATCAAAGTAGAACGGAAGGTGGGAAACATTACGTGTGGAAGCCATAAGAAGCCAATCATGGTCAAGTTTGTGAGCATAATTCAGGGTGGATATGAAGTCTGGCAGGAGAATAGATTCAGGATCAATGAAGACAGATATATCAGTTGTGAATGCTCGTGATCTTGCTACCATGGAATGGAAGAACGGAATACCAAGGAACCTATAATTACCAATTCATATCATATAGGGCATCACTTGATAGGTTAATAAACTTTCCTAGTGATTTATCAGACTCATATCGGTGTATTTCACGCAAGAGATATACAGTGCCTTGATTTAGGCCACAATCAATTTTGAAAATTCAGGGTGCACTAAAAATTATTTTCACCACCTCTTTTGGATTATGTTTGAATACACTACTGTCTAGTGCCATGTTCTTTCTTCAAATTCACCATTATACAATAAGAATGAGCTAATGGATTGTTATCAAAGGTGATTTAGCTGTCAAAACCTGTTACCATTTGCTAAGGAGTTCATACATTGTTTTTCACTCGCAAGTAATAACTTTGCAGCACAATTTATCTAAAAAACCAATAAATGAATTGCGAAAGCCATACGTACGTGAAATCTATATTGGGCTCGACCACAACTCTAGAACCATACATCCCAGCAAAGGAAACAACAGAAGGGTCTTGGCTGAAGAGAACCACTGTGATCTGTGGAGACAAAGCAAGCCATGATCGAACTGCTAGAGTCTGCCGAGCAAAGGCAGGACTAGTAAAAGGGTCCGGAGCTGAAAAAATGGTGATTCTTGGACTGCCTAAATTGTGAGTGAATTTGGGCTCGTTGATATGAATATGGAGGGAAGGTAACATATGAGTAGCATGGAAGGAGAGAGCAATCAAGAAAAACCCAGATAACCAAATTGACCAAGGCCCAACTTTCAATGCGTGCTTCAAAAACTCCATAGTAAGAAAAACAACTAGAATTAGTTGGTTAATGAGAAAAATCCAACTTGCAGTGATTTCAGACAAATAGGAAGGAGGACGAAAAGGAGACGGAAAGCGACCTCCATGTTTGTGTTCTGCTGATATTGATCTGTGAGTGAGTTGGGGGGTTTTGAGAAAGAGTTGGGTACTCGAGCATTTTCTTCGTTTTTCCTTTCTGTTAAAGTTTCACCAATTCACTCAAAATCACAATGTGGTGGCCAACCAAGAACTCCACCACCATTAAGATCAGCACCTTCATTGGACATGTGAAGCTTTTGCGTTACCGATACGTCAGCTTCCATTGGGATTCCAGCCCACCTTCTTTTCTAAAGATTTGAATATTTTGGTGGAGGAGAATAAGGAGAAAGGGAAGTACGTTTTGCCCTAATCTTACTCTACGATAATATAAAAATGCAAATCCAGATGCCTAACAATTTTTGGCTTTTTTTCTTTCTTCTGAAACCATGAAAGACTAGCCGAAATGAATTAAATGGATATATTTTTTATATTTATATACTTATCATTAAATTAAAGTGAATGATCTAAATCGGATAGTTATATGAGTGAAATAAATTAGTTTCTAAATTAGCAGTAAAAAGAATCAGTGTCATTTCCTAGGTACAAGAGTAAGAGGAAAGCCAAAAAGAAGGGAAAAAAATAGATTTTTTACCCTAAGATTGGTTGATTAGTTATCCTGGTTTGTAGCGGGATTCCAATGATCAATTGTACTGACATTTTATTATCGTTGGCATGTATTACCATAATGATAACGAAGGATTTAGCAAAAATGATAGAGTATACTCTCTCGTAAAACGTAAAAGCTGAGAGTGTCTGAGAGTATGGGTGACAGAGTATACGCTAGCGTATACTCTCATCCAAACACCCCCTAAGATAGGCAATGGATTATCAAAAGACAGTT
Organism: Euonymus europaeus; assembly: GCA_963580455.1. NCBI lineage: Eukaryota > Viridiplantae > Streptophyta > Magnoliopsida > Celastrales > Celastraceae > Euonymus > Euonymus europaeus. The sequence continues at coordinate 6,467,628 of OY756964.1, forward strand.
TTACTTTTGCCTAAAAAAATATATAAAAAAGGATTCATCAATAAGTTCTTTAATAAAAATATGTATTACATTCTCTAACTTTAATTTTTTGATGTTTCAAAATATTCTTTAAATAATTATAGACAAAATTACCCTTATTTCAATAAATCTTTATGTGTATGACATATGCTGATATCACCAGATTCTTTTTATTTTTTTTTCTTTCAAAAACTTTAAAATTGTTTTATCTCTCAAAATACAAATCGAATTTTTAAAAAATATATATATTCCAATAAATCTTTATGTGTATGACATATGCTGACGTCACCAGATTCTTTTTTTTTTCCTTCAAAAACTTTAAAACAGTTTTATCTCTCAAAATATAAGTCGGATTTTTAAAAATATATATATATATTCATAATCAGCACGAAAAACTCTTTCCAATGAGACGCATCATCGATATGTTTAAATGTTCATTGTTAAATCATTTGAATGAACTCAGAAGCTTTCTCAAAACTCATCCAGAATTCAAAGAATTTCTCAAAACTCATCAAAATTAAGTAAAACAATTCAGATGATTTCATAAAAATATAGAATTTTTGAAAACCAAACAAAAAATAACAAAAAATTCAGAGGATTTCACAAACTTGTTTCAAATTTAGAGGATTTCGCAAAATTTACCAAAATAAATCAGATGAATTTTTGAAATTAAGGGGAAAAAAATAGAGGATTTCATAAAATATATAATAAGAATTATAAGAATTTTTGAAAATCAAACAAAAAACAACCCGAAATTCTAAATCCTAAACTCAAAATCCCAAAGTCTTAAGTACTAAATCCTAATCTCTTAAATCCCAAAATCATAAAGTATAAACACTAAACTCTAATCTTCTAAACCCTATGGCTCTTAAACTTTAAACCTTATAACCAGAAATCCTCTGAATGTTCCATAAATCTTCTTAATGTTAATAATTATAGTTTTAATTTTGAACAAAAAATCTTATAAATAATTAAGAAGAATTTACAAAAATAAAAAGAAAATCATAAAATTTTACTAACTTATATTCCTAAACATTAAGTCCTAAACCCCAAAATCCTAAATAATAAATTATGATCTCTTAAACCTCAAAACCTTATACCATAAACTCTAAACTCTAATATCTTAAACCTTAAAACCTTAAACTTTATCAAAATGAAACAAAAAAACAACCAAAAATTTAGATGAACAGAGGATTTCTCAAGCTTGTCAAGAATTCAGAGGATTCTATAAAACTCACCAAAACAATTCAGAAGAATTTTTGAAATTATGCAAAAAAAAAAAAAAATCAGATGATTTCTTATCCAGAATTCATAGTATTTTCGCAAAAGTTACCAAAACGGTTAAAAATTGTTTTGGTATTTGATTTTGTTTAAAATATGAATTGAGTTTTATTATGATATTATTCTCATAAGTTATTGACTTTCGTTGTTAGTGAAGAATGTAATAAAAATATTGACATTTGTATTGGATAACGTTTTGTTGATGTATAAGTGTTTCATTGTTGATTTCGATAATATAATGATTCACAGATTTTAATGCATATGCATAGGTTACCAAGTCAACTAAATTTTGTGCATGTGAGTGCATGCACTTAATTTTCATGAAAGAAAATAATATGGTCGATCGACTCTTCACTTTGATTCATCAAAAGTAAAAATATTAATTTATCTTTAAAACCATATAGATAAAAAAAACATGATTTTCGTCCGACTTTCTGAGATTGTATTTATATTTATTTTATTATAATAATTATTTTCTAAATAAAGAGCAATCATGTACTAATAAAAATAAAGATAGGTTTAAGAGAGGGGAGAGTAAAATTGTCATTAATTGAGGTTAAAATTTAAAGTTATCCTTATTGAGCTAAGCTTCAAATAATTGGGGATGTATTGGACTACAAACTTTTCAAAAAGACTAAATGAAATATAAAGTTTATATAAAAGACTTATTACCAAATAATCCTATGAAAAGAATAACAATTGGGGTTTTAAATTCGTAGAAATTATCAAATAGTACTCCTCCACAATTCTGATCTAGATTATCCTCCAATCCGCCAATTATTAAAATCACTATTAGAAATGAAACGATCCTTTACTTTTTTTAAGTCCATTTTTTCTCAGAAAAGAAAGAAGAATAGGAAAAAGAAAAAAAAAATCTAACAATAGAAAAAATAAAATCACAACAAAATAAAAAAGATCCTATTTATTCTTTCTTTATCAGATAACGAAAATTTATCCCATAATTTATAAATTAATGGTACTTAGAAATCTTTTTGAGAGTCAAAAACAAGGTTGGATTGAAAGATCCATTAATATTTCTTCACACCCCCAAGGAGTATTTGATTGAAATACGGAAGTTATTACTCAACAAGGAAAATAAATAAAATGATTGTCCTTATATTTATTTATGACCCTGGAGGAGCCATATGAGGTGAAAATCTCATGTATGGTTCTGGAATGGCGGTGAAGAAAGTTATGTTCTCATCAACTATAATTATCTAATAGTTCAAGTACAGTTGATCTGGTTGAGCCACAGTCAAAATATGGTCTTTGGAGGATGGAATTTGGGGCGGCAACCATCCATACCAACTAAGCAAGTCAACTCATCATCCTTGAAAAAGACAATAGGTACAATGTACCAGGAAGCAGACTTCATATACAGTTCATCCACAATCAGAAGATACAATGCATCAGGAAGTAGACTTCATATATCACCTCATACAGGATTGTGAAATTGTACATAAGACTATGCACTTAGCCAGTCTTCCTGCTACAGCCTGCATGAATGAGCCGACACTCACCATCTGACAACATAATATATCTGTAAAACAAGTAGTCTTCGGGGCTTCTGACGGATAGATAAATGGGGAGGATCTCCAGGGAAGTACACATATGATCTTAAACAAGCTGTCTTGCATTTCAAAACCAGTACTCATCTCCTCCGCGGCATAGGTGATCTAGATCTCGACCTCCTCCTTCCCCTGTAATGAAAATCTGTAAACTTAGAACCAAGAACATTGCTAGCAAAGATTCAGAGGCTTTGAACTTTCACCTGATTTGACATAATACCATGGGGGTTGTGCGTGTCTCGAAAGCATTAGCACATCTTAACCTTATTAGACTGCATAACAACATACCTGTTGGTCTCAAGAGGAGAGTAGGGAGAATGCCTGCGCTGAGAACGCTTGCTATGTGGTGACCTCGACAATTTTCTAGAAATGAAAACATCCATCATACTGTTTTGTGAGTTGCATGTATATGCATAATTCATGTGAGATGCTTAGCCTTGTGCATTCAAAACTTGAAGCAAGCTGTTGTCATAATATTCTAGCTTCTAAGAACACACAAATACACACAAAAATCCATCAAGGACAAATATCCACAATAATACACAAATACCTTAGTTAAAGCAATTGTTCCCGTATGGGTATTTGCTGGATTCCGATGAAAATATCTATTAATTATTGTCATAACCATCTTTACATGTTCTCTTGTATTGAATTTCACCTGAAGTCCTTTTGAAGTCTCGTACACTAATAGTTCAGCGGATTGCATCCCCTTGGTTCCCTTTGACAAATTTTTGTTTCATATTTGAATCACAGAAATAATTTTTTTTTTTTTTAAAAAGTCTCATATCTACCATTCACTAGTAATTTCGTAATATGATTTTTTAAGAATAAACTATGAGGAAATGAGCTTTTGGCGTAGCAGCGTAGTCTACTGTCTACTCCTAGTTCGAGTCCTATCTCACTACAATAACAATGATAATGATAATAGTAAACGAACATAACTTATATATATGAAAATACACTGGGGACTAAAGGGGTGTCAGACTGTCAGTACATAGATCCATCAAAGAGTTATTATCTGACTAGTGACTACACAGAAGAAACCTTCTGTTATGAAGTGCGAAATTAGAGCCCTTGTCATGATTGTTGTATATCAACATCACTACAAAGGCAAGACAGCTATTTACCAAGAATCCATCTCAGATAGTTGATAACATTTAGCAAAAATATCAATGTTCAGTGGAACATGGACCAGAGTCAAAATATTTGCAGAAAAGTTTTTTCCTGCAGCGGAATGTAACTCAGGGAAGCCCCACCATTAACAAAGTTAAACATGTGAAATTAAAGTTCATACAACCATTCAGAATGCACAGAAAACAAAATCATCCATTTTACAACTGATTCCACTATATGACATCATCTTTAAAGTGGCAACCTTTGAAAGCCAAATCGCTATTTGTGTCTAAAAAAGAGAGAGGAAGAAACCAAGCATAGATTACAATCCATATGGTGTATTGGTGTCAACACTTATCTGAATAAAAGCAGGCAATCCAAGTCAACAGTAGCTACTACCACCAAACAATAAAAAGAAACATATCTGGTCACATTTTTCTTGGAATTGACATGTGCGATATTTTGATCTCACAAAATAAAATTATTCACGAGATGTTAATATGTCATGAAAGAAAACAGGGCCAGGCTATAATTCACAAGACAGATACCAATAACAGAAGTCGTACTGGAAAATTAAATAGACAACTCTGTACATGAAAGGAAAAAGAAGAAGAAAAAGAAGCAAAGAAGCATGCATAAAAGGGGGTAAACAATTATGCTAGTACCTTCTCCTAGACCTGACAGGTGAAGGTGATAAATTACGTCTTCTTGCATGCAGCTTTCTACACAACATAAAAGAATGAGGAAACATATAGGCAATTGGAACAAAAAGAAATAGAAGAGGATCTCTGTGGCAAACCTTTCGGAATCATCTGATTCGTCATCACTTGAATCATGAGCACGAGTGACTGTGTTATCCTTGCTGCTTCTTCCCCTACTGCTAATTGATGAAGAGCGTCTTCTCTTATGCCTGCTTACATCACTTGAAAGATTATGTCTTACGTCACCTTTCTCCTTGCTATTTATGCTATCTCTTTTCGAGTTATTGGCCTCTTTAAGATGAGTTCTACAAACCCTATCTGCTTCCTTCTTATCCTCCTTAGCATCATGATGTGCAGACCTTTTCCTAGACTCTGATTCTTCAGATCTTTCACCAGGCTTAGGATCTCGCTGTTTAATTCTTTCTTTTGAACCGTTCTGATCATTTGTCTTCTCCTTTCTTAGATGCTTTTCATCATCTCTCTTGCTATTATCCCCTTGCTTCTCATCTTTCCTACTCCTGCTTTCTACCTCTTTAACAGAGTCTTTGCCATATGAACTCTTTTTATTTTCATTCCGATCATATTGACCTGGTCTAATTCTGGTTTCCCTACAACGAGGATCATCTACTGGCACTGCTGACTTCTCGCGAGGACACAATCACTTGGGTTTTCAGTTTTTTCACCCTCTTCTCCTAACATACCTTTCAAACCAGAACCATTAGAGCCATCCCGTGCTTTTTCAAAGTCAATCTCACCCCTTGCTTGAGAGACTACCTTAGGAGATGCATGCTTATACTCCCTATCTTCCCTATCAACGGCCAACTCACTTGGAGCAGTGTTGTTATTGTTTCTAGCTCCACGGTACTATTTTTGTTCAAAGCACCCTGTAAATATTTCCCTACTTTACCATTCTCATCCAGATCTACCACTAAACCGCTCTTCTCAACTGCATCGTGCTTATCTCCAGGAAGATTCGTATCATCTGTCGGAGCAATAACATAATTTTTAATAGAATTTTGGATTTCCTTATCTCCATCTTCCTTATCATCATCAGAACTGTAATTTTCAAGACCCAATACATTTCCATCAGAGCTAGAACTACGTTTTTCACTGACTACTACAGTCCCAGAATCCTTAGTTTTCACTTGAACCACAACCCTTGCACGAGCACTCGAAATTGGATCAACTGAGGCAGGTGGCACTGAAACCTTCTTATGATTCAAACTAGAAGTATTCTGGTCAACTGCAGCAGCCAAAATACAAATCATGGGATAAGAAGCAGAGAAAGGTTGGTGCACTCTGCTACACACGCTACGAGCTTATATAAATACGTCAAAAACGTAAATGTGTAAACAAAATTACCTTCTACTGGCAGATCATCTTCATCAATCACTTTTGTTGCAATTTCATTGAAAAGCTCATCTGTCACCTGGTAAAAACACAAAACTCATGACCATCATAGGAAAATGTTAGACAACAGAATAATCCATCGTTAGGCAGCCCCAACCTTCAAAAGAACTTCAGTTAGAATGCGTTTTATTTCCTGGTTGATTGCCGCAGTTTTAGTAGCTTCCTTGTAATCCTACAGACAGCCGGAAAAGAAAGAAATAAAAAAGGAGCAATCATACCTAAAGATCAAATGAGTAACTAAATCAAAGAAACAATCACTACCAACTACCGAGTGAAGAAAAATAGAAGAAAAAAAATTAATTATCTTGGTAACAAAGACCTTCAGAAATACTGAAAGCAAAAAAAAATCAAGAATGGAAGAACCTCCTCATCCTTGTCTTCCGTTGACCTAGAAGAATCAATGCTTTTGCTATCAACTTGATCACCATTTCCAAAAGATCTGTCGACGCCTTCATCTTCAATGGATTTTGTATCCTCTTTCGGATGGTCAAGGTAAGACTTTGTGATCACAGAAGCATTCTTAATTATCTCTTCTTTTAGCCAATTAGGCACGGAAGCCTGAAGTTTCCACATAAAAGAACTGAATAATGATATTGTTGCTATAATGGGTAGAAAAAGCACAAGAACATTTACCTTCTTAGGGTGTTCAGAAACACTACCATATGCATCATCCGGGAAACCTGTATTGGGATTCAGTGCAGGACCAGGGACAAGAATCATGACGAGTAGCGTAACCAGGCTGCATAAGTGCATCACGATCGCGATTAAACCCTGGAGCAAAATCTAAAGGTTGGTCACTAAGGTCAGTGGAAGGATTAGCTGTGTGATTGCCAAATGCGAAGGGTTGTTCAGTCAAAACTAATTTGCTAACAGCAGGCAAAGATGATTGCAAAAGGTTTTGCCCTTCCTGAGCCGACGAATTAGGTAATGACGCCAATGATTTGTACAGCTGATCCTTCTGCTCCATAATCCCCTCTTTTCCTGCCATATAATGAAGCAGTCAGTATTATGAACTGCCAGAAAGCTAAAAACAATTCCAGTTCAATTTGGCTTCAAAAAAATCTGCTCTTCAGTTATATACAAACAAAAATGTTCTATGCTGCTTTAAGAATAGTGAATTACCTATCCTAAAAATTTCTGCAATGCAGGTTAATAGCAGCATAATGTTCACTTCCATTAATTACAGCAAAGTCTGATTGAGTAGAACATGAATTCCAGCACAGCTAGTCTATTGGGAAAGAAAGCTATCACCTTAACCATTTCATATTGCCAGGTTTCCAAGATAGGGCAGTTGTTTCTCTGTGTATCCTCAAATGAGATTCATATAATAAAATCTTATTCCAGCTGCATAACTAGCTTTCTCCAATAAATTTTATGGACAATAAAAAGTTTCAAAAACAAAAAATGGCATCTCCTTTTTTTCTCTCTTTTTATAAGGGTGGGGAGTGGGGAAGGGAGAGCATGTGAAAAAATAAAATCATAATTAAATGCTTCCAACTTAGTGCTAATTCATTGAAAAGACATCAACTGCGCCATGGAGCTTCAGCCTTGATGTTGTACCTCAGTACCTCCACATTTAGCCAACAACAAATTTATATTAACAGTAAAAATAAATATCAGTAAGGTCTAAAACTCAAAATATCATGAGCAATAACGGATCTCTCCAAAGGAAGTCACATTTACAAGTGATCATCAAAGTCAAGACAATTGAAAAACAAAAGATCACCCAAAAAAAGATGAATTCCACGAAGCAGCCCCTGAACATAGGCTTTTTATGCAAGTTTAGTATGCTAAGTGAATTATTACCTGTAACAGAAGAATAACTAGAAGGTACCTCTTACTGATGAACAGACGTGCTTGCCAGAAAACTTTCTCGATGAGAAAATGCAGCATGTGAAGTTCCATCCTTTGCAACATATGGTAAATGGCCATTTGGAAGATATGAAGATGTGCCACAGTTCATGGACGAAGTCTCCTGCATATAAACCGTTGGTGGTCTGCGATGTGCTGATGAGACTGGAAAATGTTGATGATTTGATGGGAGAATTGACTGCTGTTGAACTTCTTGATAAGGATAATTAACAGCTTGTGGTTGATGTTCATGAAATCTGCCTTGCTCTTCATGTCTGCCAAAAGGTGTAAACTGAGACTGTGGATGCTGATCATCCATAGAAGCTTTAGCAGATGCCCATGCTCTAGCTTTGGCAGCCCAGTCCACCTCCATATTATGGGCTGCTATTGGAAGATCAATAAATCTTTAATCTTACATGAATATTACACAAACAAAGGGATGCAACGTATATGTTCATAAAACAAAAGGATTGGAGACACACGTCCAGCATATGTTGTGGCAAATTAATTGCATTCCTGAAGCATTGATGTATGATCTTAGTTTGAAATCTCTATGGATAAATACCATCATATCCCTTAATTTTGTGTAAACCAAGGTACCAAACAGAGACGACTTAAAACCCAATGAAAGAGGAGATTCTATTGGCATATCAAAATGCTATTAAAAAAATTTCTTTCACCTTTTCCTTTTCACCACATAATAACTTGACCATCATTACCCATATTTCCAAAACTTGTGATCACCACACAGTATAGTTGAGCCAATAAAGTGAATGATGCATCTTCAACAGAAATACAAAATAACTAACATGAGCACTACCACTCTAATCTAGCATTAGAAGGTCAAAAGTATAAATTCTATTGTTAACAAGCACATGCACTGAACTATCTCACTCAGCAAGATGAAACAGTAATTAGCAACAAACCGCTATTAACAACTTACTTGTGTAATCCCAAGCATGGTTATGTCCCCAGTTAGAGTTTCCCCATTCCTACAAGAGTTGATAGAGCAACATATTAATACCTACTTGGACAAGAAAAATGCCAAAATTTTTGAAGTGGTTCTAGTTAACAAATACTTCCATGTTGTTTAAGCATCAATACATCATTACCCAAAGAACTTCAAATAATTCTTGAAAAAGGATGAAAAAACATCATATATCCTTCTTGTCAGTCAGGAGAAAACAATCAACAATTCATGAACAAAATGCAAACCATCCCAGCCACTTAAAGCATACACAGTAATCTACCAACCACAAATGCAGTGATTGGCACAGAGGTTCGGGGTCCCCGAGGGAAGCATTCCGAAGGAGGTTTTGCGAATCCCTAATTGACATTTTAAGGGGTCAGAGGAGTTTGGGGGTTCGCAAATCCAACCACCAATTTCTGAACCTTGAACCCCCAAAGAAGGGGATTCGTGGTTGTTCACCCAGCAACAATACTTGAAAAGACTACAATCTTCACGACACCTCCCCCACCTAATCAAGTTTTTGTATCTTAAAATCGTCACCTCTCCAACCATACCCCAACCCTCACCTCCCCAAACCCAAAAAACCATCGCGCCAATCGTAGTCGAAATTGAAAACCAAATATTTAAACAGAATAACTGAGGACAGTGGCAAGGGCAAAATAAAAGGCTCGGGATAAGAAATTATGCTAATTACCTTGTTAACCTGTGGGTAAGATTGAGGAATCTGAGGCGGCAATATAGGTCGAGAACGAGGGGGAGGAAGGAACTGGTTGCTGTGAGAGAGGAGTGCCGCACGATAAGAAAGGTGATACGACGGTGGAGCATAGGAGGAAGAAAAGAGAGGATGGTCGGATTGAGACGGTGGAGGAGGAGGAGGAGGTGCCCATTGAGGGGGAGGCGAGGGAGAGTATGAGGATGGATGGTAATGAAATTTGTTGGAATACCATGAGCCTTGTGGAGGGACTGGTGGTATTGGCGGTGGTGGTTTCTGTTGCTGATAGTGATGGTAACGGTGGGGATCCGCCGGTGGCGATAGAATTGGCGGTCTCATGTGGTGGTGAGGCTGTTGGTACGCGTCCATATCCCTAGTCTAGGTTTTGATCTTTATAAGAGCACTTGCTACACTTTCGCTGTCTCATTCCCGATGTTAACAGTTTACATGATCACTTTTCAGGATAGGGAGACCGATGTTAACAGTTTACATGATCACTTTTCAGGATAGGGAGTCGGTTTCAGCTATACGCACCCAGAAGTGTCCCTATATTAATTCCTTACATTTTAAATTTCGAAATTTGACATTTAAAATTTAAATGTATAACGGTAACATTTTTAAATAGTACAACAGTCATTATTTTGAATTTCAAATTTCGAAATTCAAAATTTGAATTGTAGATGGTATAAATGTAATTTTGTTGAAAAGTACAACGGCTATACTTTTAAATTCTATATAATATGTGGTTTTCTTCCATAAAATTCATCCAACACTCTCTCTCAAATCTTGATTTTTTCTTCTTCGTATTCATCTCAATTTCAAAATGTTTCAATTTTTTAGGAGAAGATCTCAACAACTTCTTGACTCCTCTGAAAAAGATGTTCTACAAGCAACTATTGGAGGAGAAAGTGAAGAGGGAGATGCGAGTAGACGTCGAGGTTCTATTCCTGATCGTGTCCATATCAATCGTGATCGTAAGACCGATCATGAAAACTTGTTGCGTGATTATTTTGCTTCAACCCCAACATTTCCTGAAAGGTTATTTCGAAGACGATTTCGAATGAGTCGAAATTTATTTCTTCGCATTCATGATGCTGTTATAGCTTATGATGACTACTTTGTGCAACGTGGAAATGCTGCACACACAGAGGGATTATCTTCATTACAAAAAGTCACTGCTGCACTGAGGATGTTGTGCTATGGAGTTTCTGGAGACATGGTCGACGAATATCTTCGACTAGCAGAAAGCACAACAAATGAGGCTATGAAAAGATTTGTTGAAGCTGTGATCAGTGTTTTTGGTGATGAATATTTGAGGTCACCTACTCAAAATGACATTGGAAGGTTACTCCATTTGCATGAAGAGCGTGGATTCCCAGGAATGCTTGGGAGCATTGATTGTATGCATTGGTCTTGGAAAAATTGTCCAAGCGGTTGGAAAGGTCACTACTCGGGCCATTGTGGTGATACAACTGTGATTCTAGAAGCAGTAGTCTCACGTGATTTGTGGATATGGCACTCTTTTTTTGGTCTTCCCAGATCACTTAATGACATCAACGTTGTTGAACGCTCTCCCGTCTTTGCAGATGTAATCAATGGTCGTGCTCCTCCAGTGAACTTCATCATCAATGGTCATGAATACGACACGGGATATTATCTTGCTGATGGCCGTGTAGCTGGAGAAGAGAAAGAGAGTCCGCCATTTGTGAAATAAGGCCGCATGGGACTGGATTTAACCGTTATAAACATTGTAGCTAAATAAAATGACCCGCACTTGGTGAGGTAAGGCTTTGAACCTGATCATGGCCAAGGGGCCGACCATTCGTCCCAAATCTGCAACCTACTCTTTCGGCTGATGTTTTAAATTGTTATGGGCTAATTGGTGTCCTCCCATCTCACTTTCAAATTTATAAAAAGCATAGCTCAATTTGAAGTGGATGAAATGTTGGAAAATGTTCACCCAACCTTTACAAACATCATTTTTATATAACCAAAAATTCCTCGGCTTAAGCTCTCTTTGTTTTGGAGAAAATACCCTTAGGATGCCTTTGATATGGGGATAAGAATTTAGGGGTATAATTTATTACCCATGCAACATGTTATAAGGGTAATAACAAATATGACGAATAATTGTTACTCTTGTTTGGTAAATATCGGTAAAATTTACCCGAGTATTCATTACTATTGTTTGTTATGACTATGCATTACTAGTGTAATACAATTACCCTAGGGGTAAGGTTGGGATCAAGGATCGGGCTCGAGCCTTGTGGGGTTCAAGATCAGGCCCAAGATAGGTCAGGGTCCGGAATCGGTTACAGGTCATATAAGGGTTTGAGATCAAGCCCGGGTCTTGTTGTAGTACAGGATCTGGCCCGAGACAAGTCCGGGTCCAAGATCCTGCCTAGTCATGTAGGAGTTAGAGATTTGGACCTGGTCTTGTTGAGATCCGGGATCGAGCCCGGGACACGTCAGGGTCCGGGTCATATAAGGATCCGATATCGAGCTCGTCTTGTCAGTGTTCGGGATTGAGCTCGAGACAGGTCGATGTCCGGGATCGAGTCGGGGTCCTGGATCAGGCTTGGGTCATATAGGGGTTTGGGATCGAGCCCGGGTCTTGTCAGGTCCAGGATCTGACCTAGGACAGATCAAGGTCCGGGTCATCTAGGGGTCCGAGATCAGGCTCGGGTTTTGTTAGGGTTTGGGATCTGGCTCGGGACAGGTCTGGGTCATGTAGGGGTTCGAGATCTAGTCGGGTCTTGTCAGGGTCTAGAATCGAGCCCGAAACAGGTATGGGTCTGCGATTGAGTTTAAGTTATACAGGAATCTGAGATCGAGCACGAGTGTGAATGTTCGAGAACAGCCCAGGTCTTGTCGAGCTCCAGAATCGAGCCTGGGACAGGTCATTGTGCAGGATCGTGACGGGGACAGGTCGGGGGGTCTTGTCAGAATTACCATTGTTAGCCTAAAGCTGGCAAAACTGCTCCGCCCCGCCCAGAGCGAGTTTTTCCCACCCTGATTTTTCTGTGGGGCGAGGACAGGGCACAAAATCTTGCCTCGAAGGGGCGAAATTTGAAATTTCCCCGCACCCCACCCCGAAATATATATATATGTGGCCACAGACTCTAGTACAAGCGTTTGTAAATTAAAAACTTACAGACCTTGCACAAAAGGCCCCTCCAAAATTGAATTTATATGGGCCCTCTTATTTGAACCCCACCGTATCAGCGTTTTGTCCGTATAAGAGCAAGCCTATATATATATATATACATATACACATGTTTATATGTGTATATCTATATATATAAAATTTTGCTCTTAGACTGACTGATTTTGTGCCCATCTGATTAGATCAATGGCCCATATCTGAAGAGTAAAGTCTTTACCCCTCTTCTTTATCTGCTCAACCCGATCATGTTTCTTCTCCTTTTGCATGATCTAGCTTCTTCTCCTCCCACTGAGTTCGCCACCCATCCGAGAACCCTTTCTTCCTCGCGCAACCCACCCACGATAGTCTATCAAACCCTAAATTGCACCCACATATGATTTCTTCTTCCTCCCTCTTATCTTCTCCAGCAGCGAGACAATGGTCTTCTTTGCCATTCGTCTTCTATGGAACTCGCCTCTGCTCAGGTTCCTCTCCTGAATAGATCTTGGTGTTCAACGCATGACCTGTCTTCTCTTCAGCTCGGTTTCTCCATCCATCACAATCTTCTCCCCTGCTCTGGTTCTTCAATGCGACCCTTCTTCTCCTCTAAGGTATTTTGATTTTGTTATTCATTAATTGAAATGTAGTGTTCATTGCTCTTGCAATAGATTTTGCTTTCTTAGAATTCGAGGCAAAGTATTATGTTGGTTCTAAATTTCAATTTCCATGTTCCTAAAGACAACAGATTGATTTGTTTATCTCATCTCACTATTGTTTTATGTCATGATTCTAGGTTTTATCGAAAGTGGCATGATTTGGAAGAGCAATAGTCCATGCATTTGTCAAAGAAAAATAACATATATATAAAGAACAAAGAAAAATAGATGAGTAGAAGACTAGATTTTGTTGGAATCTCATGAATAAATGAGTGTTTAATTGCTGCAATCAAGGTCTTGAACTTAAGATTGCTCCCGCTGTTTTGGTGTAATGGTTGGATTCTATTTGTTGTTGTTAATGTTTTTGTTATTGGGAATGAAGTGTTGAAAGCTTTGTTATTGGGAATGAAATGTTGATAGTTTTGTGAGTGAGTTTTTAGTCATATATGAATACTTTATTTTCTCCTTCTACTTGTTGAAAAAGATTGGTCATTTCTTGATTCAGAAAATTTAAACTCCAATGAAGAACATAAACAAAAGATTGGCCATATTGTTTCTGCTGGAGGAATCACCTAGACTTGGACGGTTTTGGTTTCAATTGGTTATGAAGAATTTGTGGATTAATTGGTTAGTACATCACCCTGCAGACATGTGTCTTTTATATTTGACAAGGGTGTCCATCTAGCCATATAGCACCAACTGCAGGTCTCATGTCAATTTTTTATAAAAGTATCAATGGAGATGAGAAGAGTTCAAAAATAGTTCAATTAACGATCAAAAAAAGCTTGATTAAGTTGCTTCAATAGAACCTCAAATTAAAATTTTACATTCTACAGTTACTTCAAACAAGCTACATGCCTACTTTGTAGTATCAAAGACTTTGAACTTTAAACTTTGAAGTAATGGATATGGTGATGGTTTGGAATTTTGAATGAAAGTAGCTATTTATTTCATGCAGCTACTGCTATGAGTCTGCTCTGGTTTGGAATTTAGAATGAAAGTAGTTGTTTATTTCATGTTGCTACTAGTATGAGTCTGCTCTGGTTTGGAATTTAGAATGAAATTAGCTGTCTATTTTATCCTTTATATTAAGTGTGTAATCGGGTTAATTGATGTACTAGAAAGAAAAAGCTCTTGATGAAGAACTTGAAATTGTTTTTTTATTGAAGAACTTCAGTTGTGTTGCAATAAACTCTTATTGATGCTGAAGAATGATTACACAGGTTGCAGTCAAAAGAGTAGCACCATTTCTAGCACAATAATACATGTCTATACAAAAATTTTGTCTACCAAGTTTCTACTATCAAAGAATATATAAAATGCTACATTTCTTTTGGACCTAGTTAGTTGAGAAATAGCCGTGTGACATCCTCCCTGAGCAACAATTTTGACATGAAACAAATGAAGATGCTTGTCTAACCTGCAACAAACCACAGTAGCAAAATAGAATCAATGCCTGCAAAGAATTTGACATATCCATAGCAGCACAACCAAAGATCATTCACAATATAGATTGAATTGTCAATCCATTTAAAACCAAATTCTGAATCAATTTATAAATCCAAGATAAACCTCAAACAGAACTTAAAAGAATCAAAAGTTATGGTTTGAGATTGCTTCCTCGTCCTCCCTCTTATGTTGATTGTTGTAATCCACATATACCCAATATATGTTGCTCCTTCAACAGCTCTATTTCATTCAGTAGTATCTGCAAGACAGCCAATAATTTTGAATAATTAATATTTATGAAGTATAAGCCAAAGAATAAATGAAACTAAGTACAAAAACTTTGTTTTCACTAGACTCATGGAGTTGATTCCTTCACAGTAGTGTGTATGAATAAGCCAAGGGAAGATATTAAACCTAATTGTACCTTTAAGTGAAAAACCCCTCACAATACCTTTCGCCTTTGTACGAACCCGAACCCTTAATCGCGAACTCCAAATCGCGAAACTTAAATCTGGAAGCCCAAATCATTAACACAAAATTTCTAGCCATAGATGAGACATGAGGGTTCTTACTCGCAACAGCGAGGAGTAAAAAACAAGAGAGATGATTTTGATCTCCGACTTCCAGATCGTGCCTTCCAAATCGTGAGTTCATGACAGTAAAGCCACAGCTCATGCCTTCCCAATCGCCCCCTCGAAGTCATGACCTCTAACCAAGATATCGAGTTTGAACACGGAGAGAGAAAACCAAAGATAAATAGAGAGAGGTTGGGGGAAGGGGAGACGCAAACAGAGAGAAGAAGAAAAAATGGGTTTCATGAAGGAAGACAAAATGCTTTAGTGGGAGATATTGTACACCTTTGATCTGATTCGATGGTGGAGAATGAAAGTCCGCATTTTAGGACCTTAAAATGAGTTCGCATGAGAGAAATTTTGTATATATATAAACCCTAAACATATATATTTGTATAAATGTATAAGCCTTAAAGTATAAATACTAAACCTAATTCGTCAACCCTAAAGTCTAATATCTAAACATTAAACCTAATTTACATAAAGCTTAAATCTAAACTCTAAAGTACTCGATCCTAAAACATAAATTATAAACACTAATCCTAATTCACCTAAAGACTAACCCTAAAGTCTCAACTCAGTAACCTTAAGCTTATAAAGTCTAAACATTAAACCTAATTTATCAAAACTTTAAATCTAATTATCTAAACCCTAAAGTTCTTGGATCCTAAACCCTAGTATAAACCTTAATCCTAATTCAATTAAAACCTTCTTTCAAAAAAAAATGATTCGGGGCGAAGTGGGGCGGGGCAAGGTTTTTTAAGTTCGGGCCAGCCGAATTTCGTACCCGATCCGCCCCGTTGCCATGACTATGTTGGGCAAATATTTATGTACATAAATAATTAAATACCTAAAACTTTAGAGGACAAAACCATAAACAGAAATGAGGGAGAAGGATCCACCATTTCCTCTCCCAAATAAATTCATAAATGATCTCCAAACCCTAATCCTCATCCCTCTACCTCATTCCCTTCCGCCATCCTCTGCCGCTTCCGAATCCAACAGATCAAACCTACCATCTCCCAACCAGGTTGAAGAAGAATCGAAAGAAGCGTGGCCATGTGAGGCCATGCCACGACCATATTAGCAAGCACCGAAAGCATCTCAAACAACATAAGCCTTTTTATGATTTCTATGATGGCCATGTGTGTATGGATCCAAGACCACATGATTTCTATGGTAGTTGTGCCATTTGACAAGCCTTTTTGCTACCCAGTAACATATATACTACACCAAAAATTTAAAATTTGCCCCAGCTAAACAACATTTAATTTACCATTAAAAGTAGAATTTTATTGTAGTTTTGGAATGCTGGTATGAGGGAGCATTTGACCGACATTTCATGGTGTTAATGATGAAAAGTTCAAATTACCCATTATTTAGTACACTAATGTCAAAACTACCCACTTCTTTTAATATTATTAAAAATGCAAAAATATTAGTGTCAAAAATGTAAAAGTTATTATATAAATATTAAATCTCAATATTTATTAAATTTTTCTAACAACCACAACATATATGTTATCAGTATATATGCCAAATTATATGCTAATTTCAAAATTATTTCTGAAACGGACCCTTAACAATCTCGGATTTTAACTTTAAATGTTGGATATCTTCATTCGTATATCCTGTGTGGTTGAGGTTGTTGGATCTCAATGGAGTGAGTGATTACACCAAACTGCTTTTCTGCCTGGAAGATCACTACATGATAGTGATGATAGTCTTCGTCATAAAGGTAGCAGAGGAGGCAGTTTTGATGGGGCCCAAGCTTGTCATGAATATGGCACTTCATAAATTCCACCACCAACTTGGACTTATATACTTTAAGCCTCCGTTTGTTTCAGAGTATAAGTTAGCTTATACTCTGTCCCCATACTCTCAGACACTCTCAGCTTTTACGTTTTACGAGAGCTTATACTCTATCAACATACTCTGATCCAAACGATTGGAATTCAGAAAGTTTTGCTCGATTTCTCAAATAAATAGTTCCCTTCCAAAAAGAGCTAGGCAGACACATGATCTTGACACTAAGAACACCATTTTCCACTAACATAATCAATTAACTACTGACAATTATTGCTTTATTTTATCCAATTATTTTATTGCAAGAATAATTAATTAACATACGAAATAGCCAAAAAAATCTGCAATATTCTAGTCTCATTTTTCACTGTCACCCTCTTTGGACTCACTGTGGCCTCCCCATTTTCTTATCCTGTCTTCTGCAATAGATGCCTGCATTTGGGTCGACGCATATACAAGATTAAGCACAATTCAGTATTGGTGTTCTAATAAGTAGGCTAATATATACTACTATTATATACATGCATGCATGCATGCGTACCTCTCTGTCCCAGTTGGTTCTGTAAATCATCCAGAAAAGAACACAAGTTTGTAGAGTAGTCCCGGACATCATTCCCCACCAAATCCCCTGAAAGATTATTGAAATGATATATTTACTTTTAGACCAAGAAATTCAACGTACAGCTGCTTAAAATAATTTGATTGATGCCAACCTTCACACCAAAGTCAAGCTTGTAACCCAATAAGAGACCTAATGGAATTCCAAACACATAGTAGCATGCTATGTTCACATAAGCTACCACAGCTTGCCATCCTGCCCCAATAGCCACCCCTTGAAAACGCAGAACAAAAGTTACATGGACATAATTAGTAATTATGTTATGTGAAATGAAGGTATATTTCTCATGGATGATCCAAGTAATAATTTACTTACCAGATAGGACAGGTTGGATAGTGTTGATGACAATACAAACAGCCAGAAATGGATTTAGCTCTCTAACAAGTTTTCTGACCGCGGTACTGTTTGTAAATAGAGAAGGGTAACTGTCTTGTGTTACCAGCAGGATAATCGCCAACACAACGCCGATGGCAGATGATGTTATTACAGCAACTGTTAATGAAAATTTTGCTGTCCTGGGATGACTTGCTCCTAGTTCATTGGAGACTCTCACGCTAGAAAAATAATTTATTAGAATCACGTGAACATCATGCCAGATTTCTGGTTCAATTATTGGAAAGGAAAAAAAATATAACTTGATGGAGAACAAACCTTATGGCAGAATTCATTCCAATGGCGATCATGAGCGTCCATCCTAATATGTTCATGCTATAAATAAGACAAGAGACAAGACCATCAAAGAATTAATTAATATTAGTGAAAATTAGACATATCATGATAAAGGGTTGAACATTAAGTTTTTCTAAATTATTATTATTGTCCATTAATTTGAGGTGATACATGTCATTAGTTAATATATATATATTAACTAATAATAAAAAATTACTTTTTTCATTCCAAAGATTTTTTTACCCCTAACTGATCACCCAGATATTTTTGTCCACAAAAATACTTTTGATTTTAAAACATTTAAAAAAATAAATGTTAATTATAATAATATTTTATTTTCTTATGTTTTTTCCGATTTCGGCTATTAGGATCCTATAAAAAAGAGATTTCATAATTGTTGATTTGGTCTTCAAAGGCAATAAATAGGTTATTTAATTGCATAAATCAACATAAGAAAATGGAGGGCATAAATCTAAAGAAGAAATGGAAAAAAGAAATGACAGATTCATGTGTCATTTGGTTGGAAAAAAAACTTAATTTGGTTTTGTGAATTTAATTTAATTCCCTCTCTCTATTATATAATTTGTGTCATGTCTACGTACTTATATAGTAAAGAAAAGAAAAGGTGGGTATGACAGTTACTGGCAAGTTATCAAGTCGACGCACTCCTATTGGATTTGCACAAATTTCTATGTTAAAGTGTGTTTAAATATTAAAATAATGAATTTAAATACTCATTCCCAAAAAAAAAAAAGGATTTTTTGGTCAGGGTGCCCGCAGAGCCCCCATAGAGGCTATACAAATTGGACCCGGATATACCTTTTGTCTTGTCTGTGTGACTAAGAAAAGTAGGGTATGACTTTCTGAAACATTTTTGTCTTTTGAGGATTAAAAATCATCGCGTGTGTATATATTATGGATTGGGGGTAGGTCTGGACCCTTCAAGTGCTCCTAAATTTAAAAAAATAACTGAGAAAATGATAGACGTGTAGTGTACATCATAATGATCTCAATGATATATTTTTTGTTCGAAACAAAAATCAGAATTATAGTGATCTAAAACTGAATGTTTAGATTTTAAATTCGATGATTTAGAATTGTCACACATGTTTAACCATGATTTTCATTTTTATTTTGAACAAAAAATATACCGTTAGGATCATTACGATATATACTACACATTTATATTTTTTAAATATTTTTCCAAAAACAATTAGTGCCCCAAAATTGGGGCACTGGACCACCCCTGGATCCATATATTATGGCCTTATGGATGTGTACGGTTTTGAAAAACCGAAACCAAAATTCAAAGTGACGATTTTGGAAAAGTAGAAACCAAAATCGAACTATATTTTCGATTAATCAATTTTGACGGTCCAGTTCAGTTCGATTATGGTTTTGAAATCAATTATATAATTATTTATTATTAATAATTATAAAATAATGTGTAATGGACATAAAATTTAAAAAATATTTATTTCATTAGACCTATATATATATATATTCACACCTATATATATTTATTTAAATTTTAAATATATTTAAAATTAACCGGTCCGGACCGATTTAACTGTGATTTTATAGAAATGGAACCAAAGACTGGACCATATATTTTAGTTCAGTCTGATTTTTCAAATTGTTGACCAGAATCTGGTCAATAAACCGATTCAGTTTACGGTCCAATTTGCCAGCCTTAGTGTGTATATATATACCCCAGCTTCCCGTATGTGATCATTTTAATATATATTTGAATAGATAAGGAGAGATTGACAAGTAAAAAACTACACAGAAGAATATGCATTAGACTAGTATGATTAGCTTATGATAATAACTTACCATATGGACAAGGCGTCCACAGAGACTTCTGCGTTCTTTAGATATCCAGCGAACAGAATTAACACATAAAAGTACCATACTTCCAAGCTGCAAAAATATTCATAAATTAAATTTTTATTTGAAATCAAAACTCAAAACAAACAAAGAATTACATAGTGCGCGTACCAAAGCATGACTGCTGATGCGAGCGATAGCCGAACAAAGCTCCACAGATTGTGAAACGCCTCGAACGAAAACCCAGACCAGGCTCGTCCACAAGTGCCGCTAACGATATACGCAAACTGAGAAAAGTCGATGAACCACCAAGACGCGTTCAGCACAACCGCTGCACCAACAAGTCCCCAATCCAATCTCAACATCAGTAGCCAGCTAAACAGCGTGTGCAGACCCAGAGCCACAGCTGCTATCACCGCCATCACCATCATCTTGCTCTGCGCCTGCAAGAACTTCGCTATCGGAAAATTTATTGCGTAAGCGAACAGCTGCGGTATCATGTAAAGAGATAGTGTCCCTGCCGCGTCCGAAATCGCTGCCGTTTGACCGATTAGCATCAAAATATGCCCGGCGAATATGTATACCAAGCTAAGAAACAGAGCTGTAGTGATTAGAATAACCCATGATCTTTGCATGTACACTCCTAACATATCGATTTGTCCGGCTCCATATGCTTGGCCGCAAAGTGTCTCTAATGCACTCCCCATGCCAAGCTAATCGATCGAACAACAAGATTTAATCCGTTTAGTCCTAATTTCGAGTTACTTTCTGTTTTTCTAAAAAAATTGAAGAAATGAAAAATCGACCCACCATAAGGCCGAAGGAGAATCCGGCGACGACGGAGTTCTCGACGGAGACTGCGGCGAGTTGGAGTGTCCCTATCTGGCCGGCAAATGTTTGTGTGATGGCGCCAAGGGAGTATTGGCAGAGAGAGGTGAAGATGGCAGGTCCGGCGAGGTACCAGAGCTTCTTGATTTCTCTGTAGAACTCTCTGAAGAAATCACGGACGCCATTGATTTGAGGGATATCTTCGGCTTCGTAAACAAAGGTGCTTGTTATTTGGCTTGGAAGCAAGTGGCGTTGGTCTCCGTCCACTCTCGGAGAGAGTAGTGGCTGATTAACATCCTCCATGTTCCAGAGACAAACAGAGATTCGATGTTCGATCCAAAAATGACTGGCCAACCCAAGTTTAAATGAATTTTTTTATTATATATTCCTTTTAAATCATTAATTTTTCACAATTTAAAAAATAAATAGTACGAACTGCTTGCTTTTTCCAACCTTCGTCCTCCTATGTCAGCGTCCGTTGGACCTGAAAATTAAGAACCAATATTATCGGTTTCTAAAAGACTAAAACGAGATTATAAAATAAGGTTAAATTTTTAGAGTCCAATATAAATTTGTTTAAAATTTGAAAAATTATAATTTTGAAAAAATTATAGTTATATTTTAATCGGTATTACAAATTAAATGATATATTCTTTGTTCGAAACAAAAATTAGATTCAATATGAAAAAATATGATAATTTTAGATCATCAGATATAAACTCAAAACGTTAAATATTTTAATCAAAGATTAATTTAATTTTTGTTTTAAACAAAATATAGCATTGGAATGACAGTGCCTCGTAATATTTTTGAGTTATTTATATGTCATATGTTAATAATAGTTCAATAAATATACATTATTTTATATTACTAAGAAATAACAATGAAACAAGATAAAAATAAATATATTTTACAATCACTATTTGTAATTATTATTGACTAATTATGAAATAACAGAGTTCATAATTATCTACGAATCTCATGTAACTCAGTTGACGAGTTTGATTGTATGTAATATCTAACTTGGAGTTCAAGTGCCACCCTTTCTCCTTATTCTATTAAATATTATTAATGTATTAATCACAGTGAAACATTAATTATGGTTATTCCAGTCATTAACTATTGATTCAGGTAGGTAGTTAATTTAACTATCTACCTGAATCAATAGTTAATGACTGGAATAACCATAATTAATGTTTCACTGTGATTAATACATTAATAATATTTAATTTATATCCCATATTTCCATATGTATATGCATATTAACAAAAAAAAACATGGGGACGTACCCCTGTTTGTTAGCTGGCTCCACCCATGATTTGCCCACTCTATTTACAGATGAGGAGTCTCGTTTTGGGATACGGGTTGGTCCAGTGGCTTAAACCACTGGACTCTCAAGTGCCTCAATTTGAACGATTAATTTTAAAATATATATATATGTGTAGTTTATATCGTAATGATTTCAGCGATATTTTTTTTTTAGAAATTAAAATCATTATAAAAATATGTGACAAATATAGACCGTTGGATGAAAAATCTAAATATTCAATTTTAGATCTTTATGATTTTAATTTTTGTTTGGAACAAAAAATACATGGGGATTCATCGATAAATCCTTTAATAAAAATATGTATTTCATTCACTCCCTTCAATTTTTTAATATTTCAAAACATCCTTTAAATAATTCTGGACAAAACTACCCTTATTCCAATAAATTCTTATGTGTATGACATATGCTGACATCACCTGATTCTTTTTTTTTTCCTTTTAAAAACTTTAAAACAGTTTTATCTCTCAAAATACAAGTCGGATTTATAAAAAATATATATATTCATAATCAACACGAAAAACTCTTTCCAATGAGATCCATCATTGATATGTATAAATGTTCATTCGTCAAATCCTCTGAATGAACTCAGAGGATTTCTCAAACTTATCCAGAATTTAGAGGATTTCTCAAAACTAATCAAAATAGTTATAAAAATTAAGCAAATAAATTCAGATGATTTCATAAAAATATATCAAAAAAAATATAGATTTTTTGAAAATCAAACAAAAACAACAAAAAATTTCAGAGGATTTCACAAAATTTACCAAAATAAATCAGAGGAATTTTTGAAATTAAGCACAAAAAAAATAGAGGATTGCATAAAATATATAATAACAATTATAAGAATTTTTGAAAATCAAACAAAAAATAACCCGAAACTCAAAATCTTAAACCTAAAATCTCAAAATCCTAAATACTAAATTCTAATATCTTAAATCTCAAAATCATAAAGTGTAAACACTAAACTCTAATATTTTAAACCCAGACTCTTAAACTTTAAACCTTATAACCAGAAATCCTCTGAATTTTCCATAAATCCTCTGAACGTAAACAATTCTAGTTTTAATTTTGAACAAAAAATCTTATAAATAATTAAGAAGAATTTACAAAAATAAGAAGAAAATCTTAAAATTCTACTAACTTATATTCCTAAACCTTAAACCTTAAGTCCTAAACCCCAAAATCCTAAATAATGAATTATGTTCTCCTAAACCCTAAAACCTTATACCATAAACTCTAAACTCTAATATCTTAAACTTCAAAACCCTAAACTTTATCAAAATGAAACCAAAAAAAAACTAAAAATTTAGATGATTAGAGAATTTCTCAAACTTATCAAGAATTCAGATAATTTTACAAAACTCACCAAAACAATTCAGAAGAGTTTTTGAAATTATGCAAAAAAAAAACAGAGGATTTCTTACCCAGAATTCAGAGGATTTTCGCAAAAGTCACCAAAAAGGTTAAAAATTGTTATGATAATATAATGATTCACAGATTTTAATGTATATACATAGGTTATTGAGTTAACTAAATTTTGCGCATGTGAGTGCATGCACTTAATTTTCATGAAAGAAAAAAAATTTGGTTGATCGACTCTTCACTTTGATTCATCAAAAGTGAAAATATTAGTTTATCTTTAAAAACATATAGATAAAATACATGATTTTCATTCAACTTTCTAAGATTGTATTTATATTTATTTTATTATAATAATTATTTCCTAAATAAGGAGCAATTATGTACTAATAAAAATAAGGATAGGTTTAAATGAGGGGAGGGTAAAATTGTCATTAATTGATGTTAGAATTTAAAGTTATCCTTATTGAGTTAAGCTTCAAATAATTGGGGATGTATTAGGTTACAAACTTTTCAAAAAGACTAAATGAAATATAAAGTCCATATAAAGGACTTATCATCAAATAATCCAAAAATATACCGTTGAAATATTTACGAGATACACTACACATTTATCATTTTTCTAGATTTTTTTAAAAATTTTTGATATCCCAAATTTGATCACTTGAGGGGTCCAGTGGTTTTAAACCACTTGACCTACCTCTAATCCCTCGTTTTGAGTATTAACCTACTCTAACTGGTCGCATCTTTTTTATTTGACACTTTGAAAGAGCTCATCAGTTTTAATAAGCGGAGAGATAAAAGAGTTTCTTCATGTTAAATCTGTGTTGAGCCCAAAATGCACACGCAGTACCTAAGTGGAGACGCAGGGCGAAAAAGAAAAAAAATAGGGTGTCTTTGATTATAATTACAAACTTCCAATACGGCATCCAAATAGGTAGCTAGATGACGAGGATGATTGCGATTGATGACGATAATTCATGATTCTAACTAGACATACATACATATATATATATATATATATGTATATGTATATATTAAAGGCTTCCTCTTATACGAACGTTCGTAGAAGAACAGGTTACGTGTGATTTTTGGGAAATGATATTTAAACCCTCTCATTTTAGTAACTATACCCTCAAAAAAAAAATTGTTGTCTCTTAATCAGTGAATTACTATTATTTTATTAATAAAAATATATTTTTATCTAAATACCTATTTTAAAAATGTGACACAATACTCATTATTACAATGAAAATTAATTTTTTTATTATTATTTAGTATAAGTTTTTTCTTGGGCAAATTAGATAAAAGGACATAATCATGTTTAATTTTAGAAGGAGGTCCAATTCATTTAAAAAATTAAAAATAAGGACAAAATAATTAAACTACCCAAACTATCCCTCTCATCCATTACATGTGCTCTTCATCTTCGACAATAAAAGCTCATCTTTCTAACATCTGATCGAAGTGAGACCACTTCCGTTGAAATTGTATCGTCGAGAGGAGTCCAACGACGACAGTCTCTCCTCAATCCGCCGCCGAAAAAGGCTGGATCGAGGTAAAACGTTCGAAACACATTTTGCCTCAATCTGGACGTTTCTGACATCGGATTGAAGCGATACTGGTGGCGTTGGATTCGTATCGGCCAAACGATTCCAACGCCACCAGTCTTACCTCTATCCAATGTCGGAAACAACTGCAGCAATGAAAAGAAGTTTTGGGGCGTCGTCGGAGCTTCGCGATGTCTTTCCTGCTACTATGGACCTCTGTTCTGGCTGTCATAGGTCGGCCTTGACTCCTCTTATAGTTGCGCTTCTTTTGAGACCAACGACGATCATTTTGGTGGTCGGACAAAAAAGTTAAGCTAAAAAATATGAAATCATAGTTTTAAAACTCTTTTTATCTGTATAACCTATATTTCTCTGTAGATCATTTATTTATCTTTAGAATCACTTTTTCTCTGTAAAATATATTTTTCTCTATACAATATACCCAAAGCTCATATTCAATACTAAAACCCTATGTCCCAAAGTTCAGACATAAAAGGCAGGCCAAAAAATATGAAATCATAGTTTTCGTTCTACTGTTAGTGCATAACTTTTTTTCTCTTTATAACCTATATTTCTCTGTAAAATCTTTATTTCTCTACAGAACTCTTTTTCTTTATAGAATATATATTTCTCTATAGAATCTTTATTTATCTTTAGAATCACTTTTTCTCTATACAATAGACCCAAAGCTCGAATTCAATACTAAAACCATATGTCTCAAGGTTCAGACATAAAAGTTAGGCCAAAAAATATGAAATCACAATTTTCTTTCTACTGCTAGTGCATAACTCATTTTCTCTTTATAACTTATATTTCTCTGTAGAACATTTATTTCTCTGTAGAACTATTTTTCTCTGTAGAACTTATATTTCTTTGTAGAACCTTTATTTATCTTTAGAATCACTTTATCTTCGTAAAATATCTTTTTTCTCTATACAATAGACCCAAAGCTCGGATTCAATAATAAAGTTTTATGTCCCAAGTGATGAACTCAAGGTTCCGACATAAAAGTCAGGCCAAAAAATATGAAATCACATTTTTTCATTCTACTATTAGTGCATAACTCTTGTTCTCTTTATAACCTATATTTCTCTGTAGAATCTTGATTTCTCTGTACAATTCTTTTTTCTATGTAATTTTTTTCTCTATTCGACAAACCTAAAGCATAGATTCACTACTAAACCTTTATGACCCAAGTGATAAAACTCAAGGCTCGGATTCGTTCAACCCTAATGAACTCAAGGAACGGATTCGCTACTAAAATATTAAATGTCACAAGTGCTAAACCCTAGGGTCCTAACTACTAAACCCTAACGGGCTCGGATACCCTAAACACCGGGGTTCAAACTTCCAAAATTGGTTAGAACTATTTTTTTCTCTATTTGACAAATCAAAACTCAGATTCGCTATTAAAAACCTATGTCCCAAGTGATGAACTATAAATTTCAGATTCACTAAATTCAACAAATTCTTACCATTGGAAGCACTTGAAGCAAGACCTGCATAATGTGCTAATAATATCATCATAAAATGTACAGTGTTATTTTTCTCTGTAGAACCTTCGAAAATATTTTTTGACCAGGTAATCACTTTCCGATGATGGATTGAGGCGAGACCAGTGACATTGGAATTGTCTAACCAAGATGAATTTAAAGCCACTGGTCCCGTCTCGATCCGTTTCCAGAAACGGCCAGATTAAGGTAAAACACGTTTTGATTGGTGTCGACTATTTTGCCTTGATTTGGAAGTTTCCAATGTCGGATCTTGACAAGTCTAGTGGCGTTGGATTTGTCTCGACCTAACGATTCTAAGGTCACTAATTTCACCTCGATCTGACACGAGAAACGATCGAATTGAGGTCAAATGTGTTATGAACGTTTTGCCTCGAATCGACAGTTTTCGATGTCTAATCTTGGCAAGGCCAATGTAGTTGGATTCGTCTCGACCTCACGATTCCATTGCCACTGGCCTCTCCTAAATCCAAAGTCGGAAGCATCCGCAGTGAGAAAAATAAGTTTTCAATCATATTTAATTGAAATAACAATGACAAATCTGCAATTTTAAGGTTTGTCCTTAATTCAATAAATTTAAAAATCAGCTGGACCTTAACTAACAAAAAAAATTCAGCTATCATTTTACTCTTAAAAGTTAGTAAATTTGGACCTAAGCCTAATTTTCCCTTTTTTCTTTTACTTTTTATTATGAATTTAATAATAAACTTAAAGAATATATTTGGTAATTAGTGACATGTGTAATTAATTTTATTAATAAAATAATAATAATTCACTGATTAAGAGGCAAAAAAAATACTCCCTCCGTCCCATTTTAATTGTCACTTATTCCTTTTTGGGATGTCCCAAAATACATGTCCATTTTAATTAATGGAAGCTATTTTTTCCCATTTTTTCCTTATTTACCCTTAACTTGAAAAGCTAAATAATCTGCACATTAATTATAGTGTCAAAGTATTTGTCATTATAAATAGGGGTATAAACGTCAAATTGAAAGAGAATTAAATATTTTCTTAAACTGTGTGAAAAAGTAAAGGGGACAATTAAAATAGGACGAAGAGAGTATTAATTTTTTTTGGGGAATATGATTACCAAAATGAAGGTGTATAAACTTTAAACACCATTTCCCGTGGCTTTAGTGCGGGGTCCGTAACTAGAGCCTACTGCTATATAGATATTCTTACACTTACATGTGCCCTTCAAATATGCACATTAAATGTGTGTCTAAATATTTTGAAGTGGAGGATATTTTCAAAAAAACTTAAAAAATAATATTTATCTTTTAATTGGGTTTACAAATCCAACCATATATTTTTGTATAAAACAAAATCAAATACAATCTAAAATGTTTATCAAATATTTTATTTTTTATACCCAATGGCTAGAATTATTATGCACTCTTCATGTTCAATTTAATTTTATTTAAAACAAAAATTATATCATTGGATTCGTAAAATCGATCATAACACAAATATTATTTTTCCAATTTTTTTTTTAATATTTTAGACCCCAATAAGTTAGATGCACATTAAATGCACGTAAGAGAATTCTTATATATATATATATATATATATATATATAGCCAGATGCAAAAAAGAAATCATTCTTAGGGAAATAAATTAATGATCAATGATAAGGACTTGTCTTTGCTTATCAATGCACAAAATGATACGTATCTTCCTTATCAAATTTCATGGTCTTGATAATTTGTACCATTAAATTTATTCTGTCTATCTCTATCGGTCTATTATTATCATTGATGGTCAAGTTGAGAAAGAAATATTGAATAGATCTGCCAACTCTGCGTGCAAACATTGAATGATACTTATTATTAAATAAGTTTGGTTGAGTCTATGTAGAAACCATATCATATATAAATATAAATAAATACTCATAAATTTTTACCGGATACCAATTAATTACTAGAGGCTTGCTAATATTCAAAAGCAGATTTTGCAATATCTTTGTCTAATTGGGAAAAAAAATATGAATTTTTTTTATTGAGTTGTGAGACATGGGCTTCACCATAGGCAGATTCAGGCCAGGCTTTTGACTCATTAGTTGGAGTCCAAACAAGCCTGGGCCTGTATTTTCTGGGGTCCATATATATATATATATATATATTAATTGTTATTTTTAAAAGTAATATGTTCGTGGTTTATAATAGTTTTAATTTTTGTTTAGAATTATGCTTATTAGTTTAGAATGAGGTTTTTTAGGTTTAGAACGATTATAATTTATGTTTAAAATTATATAGTTTCGTTTAGAATATTATTTATTTATGTTTATAACTAAATCATTTTGTTGTAAGTTGTTATATATTTTTTATAAATTTATTATAAGATTTAGAATGAATTTATTTTAGAAATGTGCATTTAATGTTATATATTATGTTTTAGAAGAATGCAATATAAGGTTTAGAATGAATCTATAACATGTTTAGAATAATTTTATGTTCAGTTTAGAATTATGTATTTACTGTTATATATGTTTTGAATTATATTTTCCATTAATTTAAATGTATTCAAGCTTACTTGAACCACAGGTGAACATTGTTTCATGACAACTCTAACCCTACAATTTGGGACAAATATAAGATAATTCTTAAATTTGTTGTTGAATCGGAGAAACATGTATCTTGGTCTACTATGGAACGAGTATACATTCTAGTAAAATTTAACGACGATCATTGGATAACTATTATGGTGGACATTAAGGGCAAGGAAATTATAGCATATGATTCTCTTAAGTGTCATATTAGAGAAACAAGTTTCAACACTCAAATGAAAGTATTTCAAACTATGATCATTCAGTTGTTGATGTGTACTAAAATGTTAGAAGCAGACGAGGTCGACCTCTAGCCAGTTGAGAGGACATGAGATGTTTCTCAACAACAAGCGATGATTGTGATTGTAAGTTGGAGGATAGAATGAGCTGCTGAGGTGCAGAACAATGTATTTTTATAATTGTTGAACCGTTTAGGTTTATCGTTTAGAATAGTTAAAATTATGTTTCGAACATTTTTTTTATGATTATAACATGTAATTAATTTGATTTAGAACACTATCATTTTGTGTTTAGAACTTTTATCTTATAGTTTTTTTTTTGATAAAATTTATCTTATAGTTTATAACAATTTCACTTAGTTAAAAGTTATTCTCAAATTGGGTTAAAGGCATAAAAGTATATGTCAACAAAAGTTTATTATATTTGTTTTGAACTGCTATATTATAGTATAAAATAGTTCAATATAAAGTTTAGAATGAGTATAGAACTATGTAAGAATAATTTTAAGTTCAGTTTAGAATTTTATATTTATTGTTATATATGTTTTGAACTGTTATATTATGGTTTGTAATAATTCAATATAAGGTTTAAAATGAGTCTAAAACTGGTTTAAAATAATTTTTTGATCGATTTAAAATTGTGTATTTACTATTACATATGGTTTAAACTATATTTTTCATTAATCTAACTTTAAGTTATTTATTCAAACATATTTGAACTACAAGTGGATTTTGTTCCTAATTAACTTCGATTCATGAAGCATCCTACCAAGGAATCACGTTTCAGCACTCAAATGAAAGTCTTTCAGATCATGATCCCTTAGTTGTTGATGCATGCAAGAATGTCAAGAGCATATTGGTTCAGACTATGATCCCACAGTTGTTCAAACATTATTTTTTATGATTATAACATGTTATTAATTTGGTTTAAAACAATATCATTTTTTATTTAGAACTTTTATAATAATATAGTTTAGAACAATAGCATATTGATTTAAAACAAATTCGCTTAGTTATTAGTTATTCTCAAATAGCACTAAAGAAGTACATGTCAACAATTAAATAAGCAAGTTCAATTTATTTGGATAAATGAACAAAAAGAGTTTGTTATTGTCTGGTGAATTTGAATTGCGTCCATGCCTTTGTTTCATCAAATAGCAGTCCACAAATTTTCTAATTTCATTACCTATTTAGTAAGACAAATGAAATTTCAGTTGAGAATAGACAAAATACGGTTTAAAATAGACATATAAACGTTGAGAACATACCAAAAAACGGTTGGAAATATAAACAAAATGAAGTTTATAAAATCAAAATTATGGATTAAATTAGATGTGATGGTTGAGAACAAAGGAAGCAACGGTTGAGACCAATTATATATCAGTTGGATGTAATGACGTTGGCTCTTTGTAGGTTTACCTATTATTTCTCCTGAATTTGGCAATGTTAATACCCATTAAGTAATCAATAATAAATATAATGAAACACTATTCTAAACATTAATAACGTTATTCTAACATTAATAATATTATTCTAAACTAAAATAACATGATTTTATTCCAAAATAATTGTAATCTAATCAGAAGCAACATTATTCTAAACACCAATAACACTACTCTAAACTAAAAGTAATACTGTTCTAAACAAAAATAATACGGTTCCATACCAAAATAACTATAATATAATCAAAAGCAACACTATTCTAAGTAATAATAAAGTTATTCTAAACTAAAAGTAATACTATTTTAAATATAAATTAACACTATTCTAAATCGAAAAATATTTTATTAACACTGTTCTAAACATAAATTAACACTATTCCACTAAATTTTCAGCCAAATTACATGGACACGTCAAATTTCAGAAGTCCAACACAATAAAGATATACTTAAAGATATAAGAAAAACAAGCACATTGGTTTTAAAAAAGGTAAGGGCTTGTTCTTTTTGACCTTTTGAGACTATTTGAGTTTTCAATTTTGAGAAAAATTTAAAACTTGTTCACTTGTGTGTTTTAAAAATATATTTTTAAAAACACACAAAAATATAAAACATAAAATTAAAAATGTTATTTTTCACGTTTTGGGTGTTTTTCCTCAAAACACGAAACTTGTTGAAAAGATGGGATTTCCCATCGTTTACAAGGATCCGGGATTGGACCCCTCCAGTGCATCAATTTGGGGTAGTAATTTTTTTTGAAAAAATCTGAAAAATGATAAACGTGTAGTGTACATTGTGACGATCCTAACGATATATTTTTTGTTCAAAACAAAAATCAGAATGATCGTAAAAAATGTGTGACAATTCTAGATCGTTGGATCTAAAATCTGAACATTCAATTTTAAATCGATATTATTCTGATTTTAGTTTTGAATAAAAAATATATCGTTAGAATTATTACAATGTACACTACATGTTTAACATTTTCTCGATTTTTTTTTCCAAAATTTTGTGGTGCCAACTTGGCTGGTCCAGTGACTTCCCTAATCCTATTTACGAACAACTTGTCCTCTAGGTATTCCTTGCGGGAAATTTATAAAAATGACCTCCTCGAAAATCAAAAATTTGGATATGATATGTTTTTTGAAAAACTAAATAAATAACATGTTTTTGCCTTTTCATGACTCAAATACCATTCGATGGTCGAACACTTTGGTCGAGCATCATTTTATTATGTGATCAAGCTACCACTTTGGTCGGGCATAATTTTATTTTGTAGTCGAGCATTTTGTTGCAGTTAAATAAAAAAAGGTCTCAGGTAATTGCATGAGTGTTCTATCCATTCTCGGGCAATCGAAAAGATTTTGGAGACCAACAATTTCCTATGGATGGAATAAAGCGAGGATATTGACGTGAAAATAAAGGATAGTCTTAGAACACTAGAGAGGCTGCCTCCAAATTGGCTCGCTACCTCCAAATTGTTCTGAGTCAGCCTCTTTGGTGTTCTGAGGCCCCATCCTTTCCCTTCATGTTAAGTTTCATGTTTGATTTGATTCAATTCATAGAAAGTGTTGGTCTCCAAAAAAATTTCAATTCCTAGAAAACGGAAAGAATAAGACTCACTTAAATTACATGAACGTTTTTTTTTATCACATAAATAAAGAAACGTTCGATCGAATAAAAAAAGAAATGTTTGACCAGATCACCAAGTAAAATATATGCCCGACCAAACAAATAAATAAATGCTCGATCAGATCATCACGTAATACAAAATGCTCGACCACAGAAATGAAGAAATGCTTGGCCGAATTACCACGTGATACAAAATGCTCGACCAAATCACCACATACTACAAAAATGCCCAACCACATGAAACAAATACTTGACCAGATCACAAAAACGACACTTTGACTAAATAACATAAGGAACCTTCTCTATTAACACACATGCATGCGAGGTTAGTGACCTTAATACAGACCCTCAGTACAGACGAAAGACGTTCTCTCTAGAGGTTTGTGGATGTTTCAATATTGTGAGTCCATCTCCTAGAGAATTTTCGTTTATATAACATGAGAATGAAGTTGAAGCATTGTTATTGAGAATGAAGTTGAAGCATTGTTATTGAGAATTGGAGAAATTCGAATAAGTTAATGAGAAGTGAGAAAAAAGTTATTGCAAATTTAGTTTAGTGGGAAAAAGATGAAATGTCCTCTTTTCAGGATTATTTAATCTTTTGATGACAAAAACAGGTCATTTATTAAGTTTTTCAAAAAACAATCATATTCGGATTTTCGATTTTGGTCGAGATTATTTTTGCAAATCGAAAATGATAAGTATCCTTAAGATTAAGTATCCATAAGTGTCCTAAGTGAGTGAGGCTTATGATTTTGAATTTTTAAATTTAAAAATAAAGTCAAATCTTGTGGTTATAATGGGTGCCACATGTATTTATGATGGATGGTTTAGAGATGCTTTTCTTAGAGATGTTTAGCACCACCATTTCCAAATTGACATTTCCCTGTTCTTCTTTCCTCCTCTTTGTAAAATTGACTTAGTTGGCAAGTCAAATTGGAGAAATAACTCAATTATAAATTTTCAAGAAAAATAACCTAATTCTCTCTTAAAATGACTAAAACACCCTTAACATTACAAAGTAGGTCATTCCCAACACTCAAACGCTCCATTTTGCTCAACTCACGCCCGAAAACTTCCTCACATACTGATCAAGGTTTTCCGACGGCGAAATGACTCCTCCGGCGACCATTTTTACGAGTCGATTCGATCATCTTTGTCTCAATAGCTTGCTTACTTATATTACAAGTTGAGCAAATTATTTTTTTTAGTCAAGCAAACTTTTACTTGGTTGAGCAAAAAAAAATTTGGTCGTGCAAACTTTTACTTGGTGGGGCAAATCTGTTTTCTGATTGAGCAAACTTTTTTTTTTTGGTCAAGCAAACTTTTACTTGATTGAGCAAATTTGTTTTGTGGTTGAACAAACTTTTTTATGATTGAGCGCACTTTTAATTGGTTGAGCAATTTTTTTTTGATGGAGCAGACTCTTACTTGGTTGAGCAAATCTGTTTGGAGGTTTAGCAAACTTTTTTTTTTTTGTGATTGAGTTAACTTTTAATTGATTGAGCAAATTTGTTTTGTGGTTGAACATACTTTTTTTTTGTGATCGAGTAAATTTTTACTTGGTTGTGCAAACTTTGTACTAAATTGAACATATTTTTAATTGGTTGACCAAACTTTTAACTTGGTCTAACATATTTTTAAAAATTTGCTCCACCACAAAATAATTTTGTTCGACCAAATAAAAATTTGATCAATAACAAAATAACTTTGCTCGACCTAATCAAAATTTGCTCAATCACAAAACAACTTTGATCGACCAAATGAAAATAGGTTAAACCAAAACAAATATTTGCTCAATCATATAAATTAAATGCTTTATCAACTAAATATATTGTGAAGATTGAAAAACGAATTTTACTAGACTAGAGCGAAAAATGTTGATGAAAATGTTTCCTTTTGTT
The DNA here is from genome assembly GCA_963580455.1 of Euonymus europaeus. NCBI lineage: Eukaryota > Viridiplantae > Streptophyta > Magnoliopsida > Celastrales > Celastraceae > Euonymus > Euonymus europaeus. The sequence goes on from OY756964.1 coordinate 6,502,337, forward strand.
TTATTCTTCAAAAATAAGATATTTTGATTTTAAAATATTTAAATGAGATCATTTAACTGACTATTTTAGACTATGTTAGGGACAACGTTATTTTTTGAATTTAACTTTTCAACTAGTCATTTTTACAAATTTTCCTCCTTTCTTCTACCCTTCTAGGGTTCCTTTCCTCTTTCTTTCTCTCTTCTTCCACCCTTCAACGAGTTCCGATTTGTGCGAACCAGAATCGTCCCCCAAGGTTTCTCGTTTCTTCTGATCTCAGATCCAAACTGCGTTCGGTGTTACAGCAGAGGTGACCCAGGCAGGCAGAGGGGAGTTTGTACTGGTACAATCTCAATTTTGTTACGCTGCACCTCACTGCTCACAACCTCCAGTGGATCTCTACAATTTCTTAAGTGTATGCCTCTCTCTCTTGAAGCACTACACTCCACATACATGTGCATATGATGGTGTGATTGGTTACATATGTGTCGCTTTGAAGTGCGTCTGCTACAACATTTTTCTTATTTTCATTGAATGGTCCTATGTTGTTATGTTACTGATGAAACCCATCTGTTCCTTGTACAATTCATGGAACTTAGTGTGATGGACATATAAATGAATTTTTATGTTGTTGTGTGTTAATGCTATCAAAGGGCACTGTTGTACAAAAATCCTTTATCGTCCCGTTATTTGCTCTGCAAGCACCGGGCAGCATCATATCCTGGATTAGGTAACAATTTTCCGTTGTCAGTTCCATGTGTTTTGTCATTTTGTTTTCTTGATATGGGAAAGGAAGAAAAAAGAAATTTTTATTTGCCTCTTGCCTTACTTTCACTCAAAAAGCCTACTTGTGAAACCATGGATTTGTTAACTTACATTAAGTGTGATTTGCAGGGGTGAATATGGTATTTGGAGTTCATGCCTGGCACTTCTTGTCCGGCTCTTCTTCTTCATTCCTGGTAGGCTTTGTTAACGAAATCTACGTTGCCAGCTTGTCTAGTGTCTTCTTCATTTTGTGGTTAATTATGTGTGAGACATTAAATTTTCAATTTATTGTCGCTGGATTTCTTTTTTTTTTGCAGGTGAACTTGAATTGTCACTTACAGCACTACTTCTAGTGATTGTGGCTCATTATCAAGTTATAAACCTAAGGTAAGTAGATGCACACAATGTCGGAAGATAAATTGAGACTATTATATCTGTTTTCAGTAGTTTTATTTTTCTTCGTAGTTTTTGCTGACAGTGGTACTCGTGAAGGTACAACACTACTTCTGGTGATTGTCTCATGCTTGCTCTTTAATCTTTATCTAATTTATCATCCCTTGTTACATATTAGAGAAAACATATGTTAGGGGGTTTCATTAGTTGTGATTATACTGTATATATTATCTTTCAACTCAGTTATTTTATATGTTTTCCCTGCCTTCATTGTTATTCTGATTTTCTTAAATAATCTCTGTTTTCAGGCATGTCCTTGATACTATAGAGTATAGACATTAGTTAATATTGAAGTCTTACTTGATCTCCCTTTTTAAGCATTGAAATGGCAATGTTTCTTGTCTTATTGGTTAGTTATCCATATGGTATATGATTGATGGTAATTCATTACGACTTGGGGCTTGTTTATCTGAATGTGCAGTGAGTCAATAGACTTCATTGTAGTTGATGAAAAGTATGAATAGGTCATATGCTGGTATAATTTTCAGCATTTCCAGAATTTCCCAGTAAGAACTTAGAACCATTATGAACTTAGACATTTGTCTCTTTCACTGTATGGACTATGGACTTGGTTTGAGTTGAAACTCCTATGCTGTCAAGTGTCAACAAGATAGAAAGCTGCCCCAATTGTGATTAGTGTAGACTACAACACTGTCCAGTGTCCACTTATTGTTTAAATAATGTGTTTTTATGTTTTTTTCCTGGATTTACTAGGTGTCAACCAATCACTTGACTCCACTTTTTATGATTCATGTGGAATAATTCTAAAAACATGAACATTAATCAAAATTAATCAAAAGTTGGTTGTAGTTCATGCTTTGCTGGTATAGGTACTCTGTGCACAACTGCTCCATGTGACTTTAAAGGAAATTGATTAGTTTGGACTAATGAATGACAATCAATTTTTTTCGGTTCCTTAGGTTATGTTTTTGTGATTTTTTATCTTCAAAGTATCCACCAATCATGGCTGCTTTTGTTAATTGGCACAGTGGAGTGTGCCTATGGCTTTGGTCTTTCTTTTCAGTCAAAGAATTCTTGAGAAATATAAAGATAGCAGGACTTCCTAGTTATGTGGCACTTGATTGTGCCTTTGGTAATAAATCATTATCTTTTCATTAATAACCGTCTGTTTGGATGAGAGTATGTCTCATATGGGAGGTCATAGGGGTAAGACCAAGGAATCAATGCATTGGTCTAATGACAACGAGTATTTCATATTTTGCCAGAGATACTTTATGGATTTCAATCTTATTTTGTTTTTAATATGCTTACATTATAGAACAATTTCTTCCGATAGCTAGTCATTTTGATGGCAAAAAATTGTTAACTCTTCTTTAATCATCACACCTTTTAAAGTTCTAAAATATAGTTAAATAGTGTCCGATGTTTAAAGAGACGTATGAACATATTGAAATGCAAAGTTCAAATCATGGTAGTTAAAATTGCGATTTTGCTTGTGGAATCGTACGTTGTTACAATTATACCTATAAAAATCGCGTAGAACGGCAGTGGAATTGCAAACATGGTAAACTCAGACAGAATTGCGATTAAAATCGATAAACTCGGTAAAATCGTGATTTTGCAATTTTGATTTAACACTGATTTCCCATGTAAAAAGCCCAAAATTGCAGCCCAGTGACAAAACCCAACACCCAGTCCAAATAACTTATTTTATTAATAATAAGAAAAAAAGGAAGAAAATTGAATAAACTCATGAAACCCTAGAAAAAAACGATTGTTTTGTCTCTTTGACTTGGACTTGAAACTGCGTAAATGAACCTGCTATTTTGACTAGACAAGCCATTTTCGACTTCGACTTGGTATGTTTCATCTATGACTTGGTTTGTTGTCATCTATGAACTGGTTTTGTTCTCATCGACTTGGTTTGTTCTTAGTTTTTTTTACAATTCTCTCATCCATGAACAATTGATCTTCAATACAATCATTTCTTCAAACGATTTCAATCTTCTTATGGTTTGGTTTCTCTATTTTTTAAAGTTTTCGGCACATGGCTGCTGGGTTCTAAGGCCGACTACTGTGGTGCATTTCAGTCCTTTGCTCTTTATATGCTTTTGATGAGTTCAGTTCTAATGCGTAAAAATATTTAGAGTATTAGTCACTGACGCCATTAAGAGCAATATTCATTGACCAGTGAAAGCCTAGGATTTAATTGCCTCAGCAGTAGTTCTTCGCCTTATTTTTGGTATTGGAATTTTGAGAATTATCCTTAATTTTACATATCTTAGTAAAATTTTATGATTTTACGACTACGATTTTACAATGCGTCTCCGATTCCGATCCAATGTTATGATTTAAATACCGTGGTTCAAATTCATCACTGCGAGATGTCCTCGACATCTGCTCGCAGGTCTCCTCATGGAATGTCTGTTTATCCTTGATAGTTAGCTTTGGTTCTCTAGAAAATCGTGTTTTGTACCACCATGGTGTCTTGGCTTTGTTGATTCGTTGTATACTTTTCTTCGCGTTTGTTGAATTGCTGATGTGTACAAAGTGTTTGATATATTGCCGATCTGGATGTAAAGTTAGAGATGCCTATATATTAATTAAGTGCCAAAATAAACTCTGTGTAAGTTATTTGAGCGACTGTTTCTATCTTATCTCGGGTGTTAATTGTTGTGGGCTTTTAGCATCTGATGCAATTGGGCATGTCTCTGTCAATGTTGGGAGCCATGTGGACCCGAAGGATGTGTCATGGTTTCAGTTTCAGTATCCCTTTCCGAAGTGTTTCTCCACCTAAACAAGTGAATAATATCATTAGAAGTCCTGAATTCCTGAGCTTTGCATATGGAAAAAATAATGGCAGAAGTTCATTAGGTAGTGGTTCTGCATATTGTCTTTTTTTCGTTGTCTGTGGATGTAATAGTTTTATTGAGAGTTTTTGTTGCTTATCAGGATCATCCCATTACCATGCAAATGAAAATGGCAGGGGAATTTCTTATCCTTTTGGCGTGCTTAAAGCTACTAGGGAATTTTGCACGTTACTAGAAAATGGGGTGTTGAGTGCTGATAATGATTCATGCAGTAGTAATGAGACAAGTGAGTTAGAGGTGGGTAAGATTAATTCTGATGACATTGTTGCTGACATTGCTGCTGATAAGGGAGTAAAGGGCACGCAAGGAAAGCCAGTGGACTTCACTAAAATTGATATCAATCGGCTTCCAACTGTTCTTATTGTTGGCCGTCCAAATGTGGGCAAATCTGCACTCTTCAATCGGTAAGCTTCACTTGCTGCATGGGTTGATGGGAAGCTTTATCATTGACTTGTTGCTTTGTGTTGGTTTTCTTTGGGATGATGTTTAGGTTGATTCGGAGGAGAGAGGCTCTTGTGTACAACACTCCAGCTGATCATGTTACTAGGGACATAAGAGAAGGTCTTGCTAGATTAGGTGACTTGCGATTTAGAGTGCTGGACTCTGCTGGGTTAGAAACGGAAGCGACTTCAGGTTCTATTCTTGATAGATCCGCTGGAATGACTGCAAATGTGTTGGCGAAGACTCAGTTCATAATTTTCCTTATAGATGTGAGGTTAGCTCTCTGAAGAAATTTCAGCGTAATAAAATGACTGTTTTATCTGTATTCCATAATTAATGCTTTTCTGCCTGCAAAAAAATGCAAACAGTGCAAGAAAACAGGGGGAAAGGATTCACATACTGTTTAGTGCTATCTCAAATTATTGTCTGTTCTCTCATGATGAAGAACATTATGTTCATTCCAGAAAGAAAAAGATAAATAATGATCGAGGTGTTTAATGTTTTGCAGCTTTTGATATGTGCTTATGAATGAAAAAAATTATCTTAAGTATTATGATGTAGTGGAGGGTTTCACATGATTCAAAGGAAGTTGAAAGCTATTTTAATTTTTTTCTACTCTCAAACTTCTGTGGTGTATATTATTTCATTTTTTGCAATATAATGCCCACGGCTGCTGATTTTTGTTTCTTCTTTTTTGTCTGTGACTAGAACAGGTGTCCATCCGTTGGATATGGAGGTGGGCAGGTGGCTGCGCAAACATGCACCAGGAATCAGTCCTATAGTCGCAATGAACAAATCTGAGTCTCTTTGTGATGGCACCTGCTCTCTTGCTGCAGCTATTGATGAAGCCCACATGCTAGGATTTGGGGATCCTATCGCTATATCTGCTGAGACTGGGTTGGGTATGACAGAACTTTATAAAGGTCTACGACCTTTGCTTGAGAATTATATGATCCAAGTTTTGAATGGTAAGAAACTATGCGCCTTGAGAAGTTTCTGTCCTATTCTAAGCATTTGCTCTCATGCTGTGATGAGTAATTTTCTTGTTGGACTATATTAGAAAGAGATGGACAAGCACAACCCAGATTCCGTGGCAGGAGCCCTTACTACTGCACATACATTCTTTTAGTATCACCTCTACGATATCCTTAAAAGTTAAAACTCATTCTAGTTTTCAGAATATTTGTACCATATCTAAAATCCAATAGTCCTTCAATCTTTTTTTGAATGCAGTCCTTCAAAAAATAAATGATGAAAATAGAACATAGTAGAAATCACAATGTAAGACTCAGACACTACTGTGGCTGGATGCAGCAGCTTGCTGGTTATTGATCTTTCATTTGTTCTAATATGCTCTTGCATTAATTTTGTAGTTGTTTGGGATAGTACGACCTTTGATTCAAAATAGATAACGTGTTATGCTGTAAATGCCTCCTTTATTTGTTGGATCTTCCTGACAGATTCAGATTGTAAAAAACCTTGAAAATAGTGTTCCTACCTTCTTATGTACCTGTCATGCATTGTCATGTGTCAGGAGTGCTTCATCATGTCCACAAACTTCAATAGATTTCCAGTGTTGCTAATTTTTTTGGGAGTTCTATCTTGCAGAAATTACTATCTACAATTAGCTATTATTTGGTGGATTACTTGTCCTTTCTCTTATCTAGAATTCAAAGTAGCATGATATTGCATTTTTCCATTAGCTTTTACTGGGTAAATGACATGATTTCTCAAGATTAAGTGTTGATTACTGTATATTCTTTAGTTAACATCATGAACTATTGATGTGTTAACTGCTTTATCAATGCTTTGTTGATGGCCTGGGTATTTAGGTTTTGTTTTGGACATAATTTTACTCTTTAATAACCTCAGATAACTGTAGTCAAGAAAATGGCTTCAGTCAGGATGACGGATCTGATGAGATGGACGAGTCTAAGTTGCCACTACAGTTAGCGATTGTTGGAAGGCCAAATGTTGGGAAGTCTACCTTGCTGAATGCTTTGCTACAAGAAGATCGTGTTATGGTTGGTCCAGAAGCTGGTTTAACCAGAGATGCAGTTAGAGCTCAGTTTGAATTTGAAGGGAGGACTGTGTTTTTGGTATATTTCCAGCTTATGATTTGCTCCTTTTACTTTATGATAAATTTCTTCCTTCATTTTTTTTCCAAACAGTATATAAGTTTATTAGTCTTCTTACTTGTGGTTTGCATAAAAATTAAAGAGGTCTAATCTGCTGGTTTTTTGTTTTATTTTTTTGTCTAAAGAAGTTTTCCACATGCAGACATGTGTTTTAGATGACGGGTTTTTTTTGTTAACTTTTTTTGGAAAACAATGCATTGTCCTTTTCTGAATATACTCACTCAGCCTTGCTGTTTTGTAAGTCCCTCAGTTTGTTTTGAAACACAATTTTTTTTCATTTTCTTTTTGTCATGCTCAAGTCTAGTATTGTTAGATGGAAACTGCCACCTGTTCTTTTCTAATCTTCATTTTTTTTATGTCAGTAAGTGTTGGTTTATATCATTAATTTGGTTGACGTATTTTTTTAGGTTGATACTGCAGGTTGGTTGCAAAGGACAAAACAGGAGAAAGGACCAGCATCATTGAGCATAATGCAATCAAGAAAGAATTTGATGAGGGCTCACATAGTAGCTTTAGTCCTTGATGCTGAAGAGGTTAGCCTAATACCATACTTTAGCCTTGCTCTCTTTTTATTGAGAGAATTCATGGAATTTTTCTTTTTAATTAATTAATGTTCCTTTTCTTTTCCACAACTTCTCCATGATATATGATATACCCTGTTTTAGATGCCAGAGATTGTAAACATCCTCTTGAATATGTTGAAGCCAATTATAATTTATAAGCTTTTTTTTTTTAAAACCTCCTGATGATTTTTTTAGTTGGAGATGAGAGTGATTTTGGGAAGACCATTTATTTTTGAGAATTCAGTCTTCACATAAATGTATGAGCTTAGCTATCAAATGAAGTGAAAGCTCTTTGTTAGCAAAAGATGCTGGAGTCCCATGTGAAGTACTGTTGATTGAAATATTTTAAAACTAGGAAACTGCACTTTTAAATATAAGCAGAGAATATCGTCAATAAAGTCTAATGCATCTGTTTGCCTGTTTTATCATTTACTACTATCAGATTGCAAAAACTAGCCGCAGTATGACACATGCGGAAGTTGTTATAGCTAGGCGTGCTGTGGAAGAAGGCCGGGGTTTGGTTGTAATTGTGAACAAGATGGATCTTTTAAGAGGAAAACAGTTATATGAGAAGGTTAGGGAGGCTGTACCGCTGGAAATTCGGACTGTTATACCCCAGGTTTGTCAGTAGATATCTTTTTTATCAATGTAGACTTTGATGGTCATTTTTTCCTGCAATGCAGTTTTTGCATGTTGATTTGTTCTATTGTATAATTTGTTGCTGTTTGATGTTTCCTTAACATTAGCAACTCTGATTGTATCATCCTGGAGTTATTTTTTAAAAATCGTTCGAAGTGCACGCCTCGAGGCTGAACCATCCCGACCCCAGGCGTACACCTGGGAGGGTGCCATGAGAGGCGACCGCCCCTCATGGGTGAGGCGTCCACCTCAGACACGGAAGGTTCTGAGGCGAATGAGTTTCGAGCTGCATATTTCGTGAATATTGCGACATATTTTCAGATTGGCACTTTGGCGGTAGCTCTAATACTTCAATCGGTTCTTTAATCCTTCAGATCGGCGCTTTCCAAGGTCTGTTTCCCACTTTTTATTCTCTCTCTCTCTAAAGGCAGCTCTGCTTCGTCTCTCTGTCTCTCTCTCTCTCTTCTGGACTCTCTAAAGAGTAAAGACAGCTCTGCTTCATATCTTCTTTCTCGTCTCTTTGCTCTCTCTCTCTCTCTCTCTCTCTCTCTCTCTCTCTTCTGAACTCTCTTAAGACAGCTCTGCTTCGTCTCTTCTTTTCTCATCTCTCATGTGTTTATATGTGATGCTTGGCTTGCACGTGTAGATATAGAGATACAAATCTATGCTTAATTGATTACATGTGTATATATGTGACAACTGTGTGGTAAATTGATTACATGAGTAGCTATTAGATATTATCTGGTGTTTTTGAAGTTTTGAAACACTTTTTTTTTTTTAGGCTTGCGCCTCGCCTCATAGAAGTTAAGCGCCTCGATTCCTTAAAACGACTTTTAAAACCCTGCAAATCAGACCTGAATATTAGAGCCCTGTTGCAGAATTGAACTCTTATCAGCCAATATCCTGAAGATCCTGAGTATTTAGTCTCATCTTATGCATTTTGGGTTTAAAATGATTTTAATGGTCAGTGTGGGTGATAGGATTCTGATTTTACTCTTTAGGATGGATAAATGCGACTGTACCTTGTATCTGTTCCACAGCAAAAAATAGAATCTGCTGGATGATGATCTGCGCTTCTGATCGTTTGAGAAGTACATACATCACTTAACCAACTTTTGCATAGATTTCTTGACAGGATTTATGAGCAGGGATTATTTTTAATGCTGATCTCTGTTTGACAATTCCTCTGCAGCTTACAGGATTTCCAGTTATCTTCATTTCAGCTTTAGAGGGCAGAGGTCGGATAGCAGTGTTGCGGGAGGTGATTAGTACGTATGAGAAATGGTGTTTAAGGTTGTCTACGGCTCGTCTTAATCGTTGGCTGCGTAAGGTTTGTCATGAATCTTTATTGGCTTTCTTGCTTTCAACCCTTCGAGTGTAATTGGTTTTAAGATAAGCTTTTGTGCACGGGTCTTTGGTTAGGTTATGAGTAGGCATTCTTGGAAAGATCAGGCTGCTCAACCGAAGATCAAGTATTTCACCCAAGTGAAGGCCCGACCACCTACTTTTGTTGCTTTCATGAATGGAAAGACAAAGCTCTCAGATCCAGAGCTCAGGTTCCTGACAAAGTCTTTGAAGGAAGACTTCGACCTGGGTGGGATTCCAATACGAATCTTGCAGCGTTCTATTCTAAGAAATACAGAGTTCAGTGGCAGCAAAAACAGCCAATCTGTAGGAAGAAAGTCTGAAACGTTGTCGTCAGACAAAAGAGGTATCCTTGCTTAAGAATTTAAATAGATTATGTACTTTGTTGGTTTTTAATATTATCTCAGATAAAATGGAACGTTATTAGTGAAGACGGTGAAGAGTTGTAGGAAGTGAGAGGGCTGGTTGTTTTTGTGATTGCAATGCATTCATTCTACAGTCGCTTCAATAGTTAGATATTGCGATTTCTGATTTTCTGCCTTCAAAACCGGCCATGTAATGTGCTGAAATTGATCTTAGCGGCTTTGTTCTTGTTTACACCATATTCTTGCGTGCCAATGGGTTGGGCTTGGTTTAGAGATTGGGCCTGACAGAGGCAGCAATTTTGGGATGCAGCCTTGTCTCATGGGGCAACCTGATAGAAGTTAAATTGGGTCAAACAGAAATGAGAGTATTGGGCCGTGAATTTAATGAATTAACTGGCCTAAGATAAGGGGTTAGTTAAGGGAGAATGCCGTATAAGGATGGTTGCCTATAATTATGGATGGCTGCTTATAATCAGAGCATAATCTCTAAGAGTTAGCTAGGCATGAAACAAGTTTCAGAGATCATGAAACAATTGGTTTTACAGTTGAAAAAGGTGGAGCACAATTGAGAGAATTTTGGGACTGTCATGATCAGTTATTCAGTTGGAATGGAGGTCTCGTTGAAGTATAAATCTGGCAGATGAGAAGTATGACTATACACAACTACAAAAATCATCATAAAAATCCAGCCCAAAGGCTTAAATACATTTCAAAAATTGACTTGTTGAAATACATGTTGTCGAGACAAATCATGATAGGCAGAGTGGATAAGTGGTAACTGGCTTTAACATAATTTACTCTAGTTTGGAGGCTGCAGAAAGCAGTCAAAGGTCAAGCACTTGCAAATTCCCTTGTAGTTCATTATTTAGTAGAATTCATGGATGATGGAGAGGTACCATCTTTATGTCACTCAAGTCCAAATCCTTGTGTGCTGAAGTTTGATGGATCAAGCACTAACAATGCTACGGGAGCAGGAATACTGATTGAATCATGAGTAGGTACGAAATTCACATTATCTTTCAATCTAGATTTAGATTTTGGCTGCACTAACAATTAGGCAGAATATCTTTCAATCTAGATTTAGATTTTGGCTGCACTAACAATTAGGCAGAATATCTTTCAATCTAGATTTAGATTTTGGCTGCACTAATAATTAGGCAGAATATGAAGATGTGTTGACTTTCATTCTAGGTAGATAGAATGATTCTTTCTAACCATGTCTAAGATGTGCTAACTTTTCACTGTACTAGAGTTAAAAGAAGCTCTTTGGTTTGGTTCTCTGCGAAACATAATTGATCTCTCTACCTAGAAAGAATTCTTCCCTTGGAATTATTTCTTACATACGCTTTCTTTCTAGGTAGATAGAATGTGTCCTAACCACTTTTAAGATGAGCTAACCATTTCGCTATACCAGAGTTAAAAGCAAACTATATGAACCGAAAATGGCTGTCGGTTTGGTTCTCTAAATTTCTCTTGAATGGGAATTCTTGTGTTTCCATTCCGTCGCGATTAATCTGACATTTTGAATCTTGAGATCTTCCACAAGCTTTGAAGATTTTGCGGAACAAATGCTATCTATCTATCTAGCAAGAAACATTTCCTTGTTAATATTTTTGAAGATCCGAGAACTTCGACAGTTGTTAAGCAAGGATGGTTGGCTTGGTTCCCTTTTGTTTTTTTGAGATTGAGTTATCATATGACATCCCATTCTGGAAATTACTTTTATTGAGTGCATGATTGTGAGTCTCCGAGGGTCCGTTTGGAAGGGTGTATCTGATAGTATAGAAATGCAGCGGACATGAAGAAGAAATGAGATGAGGAAGAAGAAGAGAGAGAGAGAGAGGTAGAAGATGAAGTGTAATAATCAGATGTATTATTCACTCCTTAAAGAACATGTACAAAACAATCCCTATATATCTAGATCAATACAAATTATTAACGGTCAAGAAGAACGGTCAATTGACATGACCAAAATAATAAACAAACACAAGATTTGAATTCTTGTAAGTTAACTTAACGAACCGGTGCGCATGACTATTTAATGAAACGGCGCACTTTGACGAGAGGCCAAAACAATTCGTTTGAAGACAAGACATGAAACAACTCTGATGCTGGGAGATTGAATCTCAACCACACGATTGTAAACCTTGAAGGAAACTTCACTCAAACCAAAGGAGGACCACACGAAGACGATGATGACACTGTCTATCAAGATCAATCAAAGCCATGCCTCTTTCCTCCTACCAAATCATTAAAGACAGTGTTAGAACTCCCACATCGGTAAGATGTGGGAGGTAAACTCCCTTTACTAGGAAGAAGGTCCACTTTCACTATCAACAAGGCTTTTTCCCTTGTGTGGTGAGTTGGGCCCAAGCCCACTTGCTACACTTGAGGAGGAACAAAGCCGTGCGAGCCCGTTGTATCCATGTGAACCGGACAACCCATATATGGGCTCGATGTATCCTGTGAACCGGACAACCTAAAGCGGACAATATTGTTGATATGTGGGGGTGTGAAATTTATAACATGGTATCGGAGCCAGGTTGCTCGGTCCAGTTACTTGGGTATGACCTCTACTCCACTTGTTGGGTCTGTGGTATAACCCAGCCCACAAGTGCGGGGGAGTGTTAGAACTCCCACATCGGTAAGATGTGGGAGGTAAACTCCCTTTATTAGGGAGAAGATTAGCAAGTGCAATACTTCTCCAGTTCAAACTCTTTGAATTTTTCAATTGGATCTTACCTATATTACACAAAACGTCAAGTCGCATATTCAACCGGATCGCCAAAACATGTTTCCTAATATAATCATATAAGTGAAACACAAATTCATATATATTTTTTTCTTTTATCCATTAACAAAATATTTACTTTTTCATTATCTCATACATTGTTCAACAAAACTACACCAATATCAACACTATGTCTCACATTTTTATCAAAGGCCAAGTCACATATTCATCTATATCACCAAAACGCATCTCTCAATATAATCATATCAATAAAAATACACATTCTCATATATTATTCAGTACTATTATCAAGAGTTCCACTGCACTATTACAAGACTCGAGACTAAAGAGGCAAGAGTGAGAAAAGATCGCGACTTCTTATTAGGTCTTTACTATTTAAGTTGGTTGTCTAAGATTTGGACCATTCATCTATACTAGGTAATCTTTATTCCATTATACATATTTAAACCTATATTATATCATTATTAATCATATAATTTTTAATATATTATATTTCTTTATTGGTTCAGTTATAACCGTACCTTTTGAGTTTTGACACTTATAATTGCAAAATTGACTGTAAAAAATAAATTAATTTTTTTCATAATCAAATGGTCGGTTTTGGAAAAAATTAAAGTTAAAATCCACTACATTATTCTTCTTAGTCCTAACTCACAAGTCCACCTAAACCTCCTATTCTTCTAACCCACAAGCACACCCAACTCATTACTTTGACCCAGCCCTCCCTTTCTCCCAAGTCCTAACCCATTTTGTCTAATGGCTGCATCTCGTGTGTCCCCTAAAACCAATAAATCACCGATGAGTGAATGAGACAACAAGAGGTGAACGAGCCAAAGACTTCAACGACTTGAGATTTGCCAATCTTTCTTTTAGTATATTTTCGGGTTCTCTCATATCAGTGAAATCATTTGAGACATGCCACAATTTATTTTTGGATTAATTTTTAAGTTAATTTTTGGGGTTCTCTCACGTTTGCCGACTGCCAAGGGCTTAGCCATTCAGGCTCAGACTTGACCCTATACATAAGTGAATGTTGAAGGATAATTACAACACTAGTGCACTCTATTACGAGTTTTATTATTCGGGTGTTATGGAATTACTGCGTACGATAATGGTTAATCTTAGTATATTTTTGCTAGAAATGCAACCTAGAAGATGTACTCTTGATTGAATTTTGAGGTGGCTCAAAATACTTGGGTTGTTATGTATAGCCACCATATATAATAAACATTAATACATATTTTGACATTGTAAATATAATTATGTATTTTTTTTGAAATAATTAAATTCATCAAAAAATCAAATATGAACGGTGGCATGAACTTTTAACTTTTTTTTTTCTTTCTCGAGTTTATTGATAAATTTGAAATCTAATGGTTGAAGTGTAACTTATACAGTTTGTAGGATCTGTGTGTAGTGCGCAGGTTCTCACCGAATCTGAAATGAGGTGTTTGGTTTTTTTAAGAGTTTGCTAAACATGGATAGAAATCTAATATGTTAGGTAAGTTTGCAACTAAAAGATGAAACTATCATCGAAGTTGGCTTATAAACTCACATAAACAATCTTGGCCTATGTGGGATGCACAACAAACCTCCAAAATACTCCACCCGACAAGAGTTCATCATAAAACCCCCAAAACCTTCTATCGTCCACTCATACCCTACGCTAGTGGCGATTCCATTGAAATGCAACATAAATACTTTCTTTTTCTTTTTATTTATAAATAGGCTTAACCTCAAAAGATATATAGATAAAGAATCTCACATGATAGAGGAAAATCGAACAAAGTTCACTTTTTTTTTCCACATTAGTACACTTTAAAACTTCATTGTAACATTGTATAAGGGTGACAAAAATTGGGTGTTTATGAGATTTTTGCATATTCAAACTTGAATTGGTTTCGATTTTCGAATGTACTTAATTGACTATATTCGATTGATTTAAATGAAGTAAATCGAAAAATAATATAATCCTAGTGAGGGTTCAGACAATTAAATCGCACAAGATGTTTGTTTTTAGACCCTAATATGGTTTTAAATTTTACTATATTTTTTTTGTTTGAACTCGAATTTTGAACATAAAATTCATGTCTAAACTTGATTTAATTTAGATTAAACAAATCGATCATTCAGATCGGACTAAATTTTTCCATCCTTTGCATTCTGAATGAACTCAACAAACGTGTAATTACTTGACTCGTGCAACTTGGCTTTATTACATAAATAACTAGTTATTATCCTTATCCAGACAAGTGTCATTGTCCCTTTCATTTACACCCCTTTTTTAAAAAAAACCCGCATTAACTTTAAAACACAGACCGCGGAAATTATGCATTAATTCTAATTGTCAATTTCATTCAATCTTGGTCAAATCTTTTAAGTTATTGACAGTGAAATTCAATCAAAGTTAAATTATTATTATATATATGAACAAACAATTGAGATACTATCTATTTTACGGCTGAACGATAAAATAGTCTAGTCAAATAATTATATAAAAACAGTCCACTTTTTTATCATTAAATTAAATGGTATAATCTCCACCGTTGAAAAAAAAAACATTTAAAATAAAATAAAATTACAATAGACATGTCATTGCACACTAAATACCCAGCTTGCCCCTAATTAATATTTTCAAGATATACGGTACCGTCCCTATCTACCATTAAATTAAATATTATAATCTCCACCATTAAAAAAAATTGCTTAAATGTCTATCTTACCCCAACTAATAATTTGACGATGTTAATCTTACTACAAGAACTTCACGAATTATAGACATAATTTTTTGTCAGTAATCCTAAAAATCCATCGATAATATTGATTGCGATCGAAAATTTCCATCGTTAAAATCGTCATAGGTAATTTAAACACCGATGGAAAAAATTTCGTTGGTAATTACCGATGAATTTTTTTCTTCAATAATCCGTCGACCAAAAATTTTAAAAATTAAATTTCGTATCCATCGACAAAAAATAAAAAATAAATTTCGCCTATAATTTGTTGACAAACAAATAAATTTCATTGATAATCTGTCAGCAAAATAAAAATTCTATAAATAATCCATCGACAAAAAAATGAAAAAAATTATTTTCATCACAAGTTTTTCGTTAGTAATAAGTTAAAACTTCATACCTATTTTTGTCATATCCTTCTCATTATAAATTATTTAAAAAAAATTAAAAACCAATTATAAATATTGTCCAAATATCATCCAATAAAATAGACTGTGCAGCGTCCAGTCTTTTGGCAAGACTAAACGCTAGTAAAACCCCCTATTTTAAGCTAATCAGAAAATCAGTGGACCACAATGCAAGTAAAGATAAGCTGGCTTGCGAAATTACGCTGGGGTGGTCTGAGCGAAGGCACGTTGATGCTCCTATCATTCAAGAATCAAAGACCGTTCCCGCCTAGTTTGTCTACTAGTGCTAGTTGCGATCTGGGTTGGCAGGGGACCAGGACAACAATATTAAATTAAGTAATCCAAAGCACCAAACCTACTTTCTCGGTTTCTTGCACGATTAAGTTTCCACCCAGAACCCCATTTCACTTGATTGAGAAAGTGAGAGAAATTGCAGGGAATTTGGAAGGGGAGGAGGTGGTTTGTGGAAGGGAAAGGTTAGCTTGATAAGAAAAATCAAAATTTGCTTGCTTGCTGTATGTCAGTGGTGATATACTGCAGTGACAATTACTACGGTAGATACGGTCAGCTTGCTAATCCTTTGCAATGGCCACAACTCAGGAAAAAGCGACGCCTTGTTTCGTTGACAGTAGCGACAAGAAGAGCAGCAACAGCTCTGCCCCTACTCCTGCTACTTTGGTTCGAAAGGCAGCAACAGAAGTGTTGCAGAATTGGAACTTTGAGGAGTCAGAATCCTCCGAGGATTCGATCCGGAAGAGAGCTGCAGTTGCGGCCCTGATCGGCCCGGTCGATCCCCTCTCCGATACGACTAAAACTGCTTCCAATAAAGGTGAAACAAGATAGATAGAAATAAACCTCGTTTTATTTGCTCCGTGTTAGCACAGCCACAGCAGGTTCGATGCTTTTCGGTTGTAGATAGTGGGTTTCAATGCATGTAGTTTGCTTCATGAGAAAATAGAGTAGAAGGGTTGCAAATAATTGAAAACACTTCACTCACTGTGACACATTCCAAAGAGAGTGATTTGATAATCCTTTCAATTTTGAGTTCTTATCCATGTGAACAGCATCTAATTTGCATCTTAGAAAGTTTAATTTGATTTTTTATTTCATGCCTATTAGTTCAAGTTTTTGGCTCCACAAAACTAATTGCGCATTGTTTGCTACCAATTAAAAGTTCTAATAGGGCATTGTTTTTCTCTTGGTTTTTAATTGATGTAACTTACTTACTCAGGAATTCCAATCATGATGAGGGCTCAAAGTTGCCATCCCTTGGACCCTTTATCTGCTGCTGAAATTGCTGTGGCTGTGGCAACTGTTAGAGCTGCTGGAACAACCCCTGAGGTTAATGACTGGTCATCTTTTAGCTGAAAATATGCTTGAACGAGACTGTTGAGGTTGTCTTTTTGCCTAATTTGAAACATATTTTTCAGGTTAGAGATAGCATGCGTTTTGTTGAGATAGTTTTGGTGGAACCAGATAAGCAAGTTGTTGCATTGGCAGATGCATACTTCTTCCCCCCTTTCCAGCCGTCGTTGCTTCCCAGAACTAAAGGTGGACCTGTTATTCCTACTAAACTGCCTCCGAGGAAAGCAAGACTTGTTGTTTACAACAAAAGGTCGAACGAGACGAGCATATGGATTGTTGAACTGTCTGAAGTTCATGCTGCAACTCGAGGTGGACACCACAGGGGCAAAGTCATTTCATCCAAAGTTGTTCCAGATGTTCAGCCTCCCATGGTACTGATTTAGGCTCCATATCAAGATAATATTCACCTATTGAATAGGAGAAAAAGTTAGTTTTGAAATTGATTTTATTGAAATTTTCAGGCCACGTTGCATAAATCTCCAAAGAGATTCTGTTTTGTCTTATATGCGTTAATCTTGTGGATTTTATGGTTTGATATGCATTGATCTTCATAAATTCTGTTGGTTTGAATTTCTCTGTTTAACGTGCATTGTTTTATATTTCCAATATTATTGTACATCTTCATGGCTTTTGTCATCATAGGATGCTACCGAATATGCTGAATGTGAAGCTGTAGTCAAGGACTTTCCTCCATTTCGGGAGGCAATGAAAAAGAGGGGTATTGAAGATATGGATCTCGTGATGGTTGACACCTGGTTAGTTGGTCTCTTGATTCTTTCACACGCAATGCGTATTAAGAATATGCTTCCAATGCACGTCTTGTTCTCCTTTTAGTGGTTTGTGGGCCAATTTTTTTTACACAGGTGTCTTGGATACCACAGCAATGCCGATGCTCCCAGTCACAGGCTTGCTAAACCGCTTATCTTCTGCAGAACTGAGAGTGACTGCCCCATGGAAAATGGTTATGCTCGTCCAGTTGAAGGGATTCATGTGCTTGTTGATATGCAAAATATGGAGGTGATTGAGTTTGAAGACCGTAAACTTGTTCCCCTCCCACCAGCTGATCCATTGAGAAATTACACTGCTGGTGAAACTCGAGGAGGTGTGGATCGTAGTGATGTGAAGCCATTACAAATTATTCAGCCAGATGGTCCAAGTTTTCGCATTAGTGGGCACTTTGTCGAGTGGCAGAAGGTAATTTCTTCCTTCTGTTGTTTGCGAAACTGCTTTTCATCGACTAAATTAGGGGCCTCAGAATGATAAATTTCCTCCCCTTTCTGTTGATAGTGGAATTTCCGAATTGGTTTCACTCCGCGGGAGGGTTTAGTTATATATTCTGTCGCATATGTTGATGGCAATCGAGGTCGTAGACCTGTGGCTCACAGATTGAGTTTTGTTGAGATGGTGGTCCCTTATGGAGATCCAAATGACCCTCATTATAGGAAGAATGCATTTGATGCAGGAGAAGATGGCTTGGGTAAAAATGCACATTCGCTTAAGAAGGTCAGCTTTACCTTTCATGAGTTTCTATTTTAATTTTTTGATTCATTTACTTTGTATGCACTGTTTCTAGTGAAAAGGTGGAAAACAATTCTTTCTGTTTGAAGTACCTTACTGCTGCAGGGTTGTGATTGTTTGGGCTATATCAAGTACTTTGATGCTCACTTCACAAATTTTACTGGAGGAGTGGAAACTATTGAGAACTGTGTCTGTTTGCATGAAGAAGACCATGGGATTTTATGGAAGCATCAAGATTGGAGGACGGGCCTAGCAGAAGTTAGACGGTCTAGAAGGCTCTCAGTTTCCTTCATCTGCACGGTAGCTAACTATGAATATGGATTTTTCTGGCACTTTTATCAGGTAAGTCCGTCTCGGTCTGATTTGTTTTTGTATTCAGATTGCCTACTTTGTGGATCATAGACGTCATTACTAGCTTGTTTGTTGCAATGAACTGATTTTTTCCTCTTTAATAGTTATGAAGCTCTCACTAGCTTCCCTCTTGATGGCTATATTGTGATTATTTATGAGTGCGACTGTGCGAGGAACATTTCACGTTTTTCATTTGTTAGTAATTTGTTCTACGATCTAGATCTACAGCAATCAACTCTAGCTCCTTGGGAGAAATGATTGTTGAGCGAAAGACAACCTCAGTTAAGAAAACATAACTCAGTAACGCTGACTTTTGGTGCAGGATGGCAAGATAGAAGCTGAGGTCAAACTAACTGGAATACTTAGTCTAGGAGCTCTGCAACCTGGAGAAGTGCGGAAATATGGTACGACAATTGCTCCTGGATTATATGCTCCTGTCCACCAACACTTCTTTGTTGCGCGGATGGACATGGCAGTTGATTGTAAGCCTGGTGAAGCATACAATCAGGTAAGTCTACTTCAGTTCAGGGACTCTTTCTTCTAATTTGTTTCTGTTGATACCTGTATCAGTTCTAAGGTAGGATGACTGTGTGTCTTCATTCTTCATCCCATGTAAATGGAAATCTTTGCTCATCAATGCATTTCTTTGGGACCTCTATTCAGTTAACACCTGAATGTTATATTGTACTGCTGAATATCATGGTATATTTTACCTGAAATTCATGTCCTGAAAGATAAAAGCAATTTGTGTGCTAATCTTGAGTTATTGGAACTTGGAAGGACCTTCTGAATTTCAATTTTCAACTTGAACTTCAATTGCTTTTTTTTTCTTGCTTCTTAGATATATCACGCTGATAAATTCTTTTTGTGATTTATGGTTCAATCAATCTAATTATCATATTGTGCTGTATATTGGTGCCTCAATAAGTCTCCCATAAAAGGTATACCTTGAAGGTCTTTTGATGGGATACTGGTCCTCATTGAAAACATAAAAATGACCTTTTGAATTGCATTATCGTATGGTTAGTTGTACTCTTGGCACAAACTTTTACCCTACAACAGTTGGTCAGTTTCTCCCTTTATATCAATAACACTGTTGTTCATCAACTGAGGAATAATCTGGGGTCAATAATATTCCTGTAGGTTGTGGAGGTGAATGTTAAACTTGAAGAACCAGGAAAAGATAATGTTCATAACAATGCATTCTATGCTGAAGAGGAACTTCTCAAATCTGAATTGCAAGCCATGCGTGACTGTAATCCTTTTAGTGCCCGGCATTGGATTGTAAGTTTATACTCTCACTCTAATTTTTCAAACAGTTTTTCAGTGCTAGAATGTGTATCATCTAAGTGATTGTGCACGTTTTAAAAAAAGGGTGATGGTGCACTGCATGGCCAATGGGCAGCAAGATAGTGGTTCATTGCCGTTAACTGGCAGCATCAGTTAACGGTTATTTTTTTAAAACACATATTTATAAGCAATTCTAGGCGAACATGTGGCCCAGTGGTGGAATTACAGAAATATAATTGTTACACACATTCCACATCAGAAAGATGGGGATGTGAAGTCTTATTTATAAAGGAGGGTCACTCCTTAATATGTCCAATGGGTTTTCACATTATGAGGATGGGCTTTGATTGTGGAGGCCCGTTGGATTATAGCCGGTTCATGGGTGCGCTCATGTATACGGGCTTGGCCTATTGGACTGTTAGGGTGGGGTATGGGTCTAGTATTGGAACATGTTAGTCTCCCGGTTGTGAGCCTCTGTGTGGCCCCTCGTCTAGCAAGTTTGGATCGCGCCGCGTCTGCGTGAGGGGCTACTTGCGGATCCGGAGTTGGGTAAGAAGGGTCCATAAATCCCGTGATGGGGATTTGAAGTGTGAAGTGTTATTTATAAGGAGGATCAATGTCACTTCTTAACATGTCCAATGGGTTTTCACATGATATGGATTGGCCTTGATTTTGGAGGCTCATTGGACTACATCTGATTCATGGGTTCGCTCATGGATGCAGCCTTGTGCATGAGAGTTGATTATAATTACATATTTATAAGCAAATGCAGCATAAATTGGTTTATTTTTATTAGATTTTGTACTTGCAATGGGCTGTTAGTTTCCCAGTATATAACTTGCCTTCCTATGCGAATGGTATCCTATGCTTCCCCTAGGCAAGTTTTTGCTTTGAGGTCTTGGGTTTGAGTTTGCGACAAAGTAGCGGCTCTAAATACAAAAATCTCTAATTAGTCTAGGGTCTTGTCACTTCTACAGTTCTACTCATCATCTTCCAGCGTACGAAAGGGGTTAAGGATGTAATCAGCTGTTATTGCCAGTCATTTGGCTTCCTCAACTTTTCACCTTTATAATTATATATATATGACGAATCTTCCAAGAAATTATGCTACAATAGTTTTGTGCTTTTTGAGTTAACATTAACCGAGAAAAAGAACAAGAAAATTACAGTAACCACCCATGTTCTTATTTTACTTTTTTACAGTTTAATTAGTTGATGCCTGATGGCATAACTTTGACTTCTGACTCCTGGTACATATCCTCCATAATATCTTACGCTTGATACCTATGTTGGATAGAGAGATTGTTTCACTGAATTGTGCAGTTCCCTTCCTTTGCCCATGGATCTGCTATGGGAGTTGCTGAATAAACCACTGTCATTTTGTTGTTTCTTTTCTATCAGTACTTTGAATTGCTGGCCTTCTCATGTGTTTTAGGTCAGAAACACAAGAACTGTCAACCGTACTGGGCAGCTAACAGGTTACAAGCTTGTACCTGGCAATAATTGTTTACCACTAGCTGGTTCAGAGGCGAAATTCTTGAGAAGAGCTGCTTTTCTGAAGCATAATCTTTGGGTTACACCTTATTCATGTGATGAAATGTACCCTGGAGGAGAATTTCCAAACCAAAATCCACGTGTAGGAGAGGGATTGGCCACTTGGGTGAAACAAGATCGGTCACTAGAAGAAACTGGCATAGTTCTGTGGTATGTCCACCTTGATCCTTTTAGAATATTTCTTCTAGCTAATAATTATTGTTTAGCTGAGGGAATCATTACTCTAACATTATTGCAAATAATATATGGATGCTACAACACAAGAATGGTATGCTATTTGTGTAAGTTAAAATAGAAAATGGAGTGTTTGTTTTAAGACTTGGAATACATCTATCAATTCCAGAATTATGTTATCATTTGGGTTCTAATTCCTCCGGGAAAGTGAGTGATTCATTTGGTTTATCTAATTTTAGCTACATGCTAATGCAAGGGAGCCATTGCAGGTATGTTTTTGGAGTCACGCACATTCCCCGACTGGAAGACTGGCCGGTCATGCCAGTGGAACGAATCGGTTTTATGCTTATGGTACTTCACCCAACATAGCAACCTAAAGCTTCTCTTTTTATATCATATTTACGTATTTTATGTATGAGTTGCATTTTTGTCTCCATAGAAACAATGTATGATCTGGTCCTGAAATTTTCTTTTGGGTGTTTGATTGGCAGCCGCATGGGTTCTTTAATCGCTCACCAGCAGTGGATGTCCCTCCGTGTGCAAGCGATTTGGATCTTAAAGATGCCGGAATAGTGTCGAAGCCAATCCAGAATGGACTACTTGCTAAGCTCTGAAGAATGTCATTTGCAACGGTTACATAAGTCTGTTGAACAATCAAGAAGCCATTAACCCAGTTCGTGGCTTTTAATTTATGTAATATAAATAAAGTAGCATTTGTGAGAGCAAAAATTGTATCATGTGATGTACCAGAGATGTGTGCAACAGAGCTTTTGCATCAATATGATTACCGGATGCTGTTATTGGGTTTTAGGTTCCCTTTGATTTTTTTTAATGTAACAGAGCCTCCTCGCTCGAGTCACACTGTCAGTGGATGATAGTGATGGACGGGAAGAAGGGGAGCGAATCCAAGATGAATTATCCTATGGGCTTATACTCGTCGAGCGAGTTAACGCAGCAGTCAACTAAGAGCAGTCGTTTTAAGTCCGACTGCCACGCTGAGCTGGGGAAATTGGTCGATGGCCAACGTAAAACTAAAATCGCGCAATTGGACTTTCAGTGACTGACTGAATTCTACACAGACCCATCTTTCAGGGAGCCAAAAAAGAAGTTTCTAGAGGTCCAAAAGCTATATTCTCAGACATCCTCTGAGAAAGCACCTTTCAATCATTGACATCAACTTCATTCAAATTGGTATTAGATGCACTTTGCATAATCTTTTAGCATCTTTTAGCTTAAAAGTTTTATAATAAATTATAGGATTAAAGTAAGAACACGAGGTAGTACAATAATATGAACGAAAATCTTTAATAGTGTACGCGAATAGCAGAGTGACCCAGGAGAATGGTATCAAATGCCAAGCATATAGATAGGCCAAATTATATGATACAAGATAGGCTACTCAGAGTCGCAGAATTTCTTACATCCTTGAATAGCCTGTTTGGTCCTCATATTGCTCCATGAATTCATCGTTGAACTTCTTAAAACTGGACATGATCGCCGGCATGTCCTCTTCAGCCGGTAAAATTGTTGTCCGTAGGTGGAAGACACTACATTGGAAAATAGCCCATTAGAGACGACAACAGCGGTCTTATGCAATGAGAAACGGTATCATTGGAGTATCCATTTTCCCATCCCCAGAAACAAAAATACACGACCGCTTTTTTCATTAAGCAACAACAAGCAATAATGTAATGAGATTAAGAGAAGCATACAAGAAAGCCATTGTGGGATATTTTATAATGAATCAATGAGTGGTTACCCTTCTTTCTGTCCAAATCCGGAACCAGGCACAGTGGAAATGCCAGTGGCTTCCAAAAGCTTGAGACAGTAGAAAACATCGGGAACTTTTCCAGCCCTTTTGGCGGCCTCTATCGCTTTTGCTGGCAACCGTATTTGGGGGAATGAATACATTGCACCTAAAATGGAATTCACAATTCTTAGTCCCATTTAAGATTAGCCTTACAATGGAAGGAACAACCATGTTTAAGGAAATCAACTTTTTACCTTCTGTGAAATTACAAACTACGTTTCTGCAGCTGTTGAATCCATCGGTCATCATTCTTGCTCTTCTTCTCAAAGATTCAAGGATGCCTTTGCTGCAAGTTTCATAATTCATAAAACACTAACATTTGAGCTCAAAGAGACCCGTAGCTAGACACCACTGAGGACATTAACATCCCAAATTTCTCATCATCTAAGTACTCTAACATAGCATTCTGTTCTATCTATATGATGAACATGCATTTGAGATTTAACTGTTTTTAATGATTAAAATCCTGCACGCAAAATTTGGTACTAGGCTTTGGCATTTATTTCGAACTGTAAATAACCTTCAAAAGAATGCAATATTCTGGTTCTTTTCCATCAAATGCAGAAGCAAAAACATTTGACATAAGAAACTGAGTCTTAGGAGGCATACCTTTCCCTGACAAACTGCTCATATGAAATTTCTCCAGGTTTCAGTGGGTTGACCATCAAACCCATCTGTTGACGAAAGAAGAAGAACATATGTCATTGAACTAATAGCTGAAACAGATGACAAAAGCAACACACACCAACTATCAGTTCAGACTCCGGACTTACAAATATCTGGGCAGGGACATTTGGACTGAGTGATACTGATGCAACTTTGTATATTTCATCAACCGTCTGCATCAACAAATCATGATACAAGAAACTGAAAATGAGAATTCTGACTTTACCTATTATTGAGTAAACGATTCCCTATTCTGTTGAATTTAAAACACAATCTGTAGACAATGGCAATGGAAGACAATGAATACAACTAAAGTAACCAAAGAAAACGAGAATAACCACTTTATCATGATAAAATCAAGATGTTAATTAATTCCATTATGGGTGGGCATCAAAGACCTTCAACTGGTTAGCAACTGAGAACTAGAGAGGGCCTTGTTGTTTACAATCCGTTGATATTAACGTAATCTACATAACTTCATAGAGTTCTATCCATTGTAATCATATTCATTTTCATTTAAACTTATAACCAAATCAATTATAAACCCCCAATAAGAAACACACACACAGAAGCACAGACAGAGTAAAGGTTTCAAAATCCTGACACTGAATGAAATCCTTGGATTGCTATTTGAATAAATGAAATTCATATAATTGCAAACCTTTGGAGGAATGTTGGTCATCTCAAAGTATCCACCCCTCTGGCCACATTCACCCCAGTATCCTTTAGACACTGTATGGAAAGAAACAAGCTGGATCTCCTTGCTTATGGGAGGCCCCATATCCCGCAGAACCTTTGGACATTATAAGGAAAAAAAATACAATGTTATACAAGCTGAAACCCCAAGAAAAAGAACAAATTTAATGAGATGTACCAGCAGGAGAATCCTTACCTTTCTAGCACTAATAAATGGTCGCTCGTCCTGGTATACATTCTGCTGATAGACTTCATCTCCAAGCAAGACCAAGTTTTCTTGGTAACAGAAGTGCAATATTTCTCTTATGTTAGCTACACTTAAACACTGACCAGTGGGGTTGCCTGGGTTGATGATCACCATTGCTCTTACCTGATAATATTTCCAGTACATAACAGATTCAGTTGGTGATACAAAAAGTTAAAGACTAGGAGACTATGGGCTAAGCTAATCAAAAGAACACACCTGAAGAAAGTGTTACCCAAACTCTCATACTTAGTAAAATCAAAGAAGTGTCGCTGAATAACTGTTATTTTAAAGAAAATTGTTCAATGGGCAAGCAAAATTTGAACATCCAATGAATCCTAATACTACGCAAAAGAAGGCAAGTCGATGCTGATTTCATGCCTTTATTTGTTTAGTTTTCAATTTTCAACTTAGCATTCAAATAGATTCAGCAAAAAAGCAAAGCTAACTAACAGTTATCCCCTTCGAACGAGCCTCCGAAACCGAGCGGCGAAGATCATCAATATCGAGGCCCCAGTTTGTTGTCTCTTCTAAGTAATATGGAACAAGGGAACCACCCATCAGAGATATTGTTGCTGAGTAGAGTGGGTACTGAGGCACTGGAACCAAAACCTGTAATTCCACTATTTGAATTAACATCTGGACATGGCATTGGGACCACAAAAAACTCCTTAGGCTAAAGATGTAGTTCAGTCAATATTTAACAAGACATATTAGTATATTACCCCATCACCTTCCCCACGGATGATAGCGTTCAACATCTGCATCACACCTTTGCTTGCACCATCAGTTAGAAATATGAGCTCAGGGTCACTGCCAATTGAGCAAGAAGAAAAAGAATCCCTTCAGCATACAACTCGGATACCTAAACTAATGGATGTATTATTTAGGAAAAGGAATGAGCTCTGCCCCGTACATCCTAAACTTGGTGTTTCGTTTATTTGAGATTGTACAGTTTTGAATTGTACTGATTAGGTCTTGAGATTTCCCACGTCTTACAAATCTCATCCAAACTAGAATTTGAAGGAAATCAGACAAGATTTTCAATATGATTCAACTCACAATAACGAATGGAACTTGGACATGACCATACATCCAGGTCATCACATGTCAATTCAGCAATTTTTTTTTGCTTTTGCTTAGACTCTATCCTGTTCTTAAATATTAGCCTCATCTTGGATGGAAACAAAATGGCTGGAAACGGTGATGGAACAGTTTGTCAAAACTAGATTGTGAGAACCAAAGAGGATTCACCT
Organism: Euonymus europaeus; assembly: GCA_963580455.1. Lineage (NCBI taxonomy): Eukaryota > Viridiplantae > Streptophyta > Magnoliopsida > Celastrales > Celastraceae > Euonymus > Euonymus europaeus. Next base: position 6,528,694 of record OY756964.1, read on the forward strand.
CCACGTATAACAGAACAACTACTCTTAAAAAATTTAAAAATATATAACAAGTAGTAATCTAGCTCGTCACCTTGGGTACCCATCACGACTTCCAATGAATTCTGCCACCTCCTTCCTAATACCTGGCAGACCTCGAGAGTCGCTGTAAGCACCTATATAAATGCATAACGAATAACAAATTTCAAATTTGTAGAGAAAACTTCTCAGATAAGAGATCCATTTTAGAGACAAATAGTTTGCATATGAGCATATCTATGTTTTGCGAAACAACAATAACATTCAGTGATGCAGTGATAAGGCATAAAGACTTGAGAGGCATATATCAGAATGAAGGACTTAAAAAATATGAAAATTTGTGTCTGGTGTTAGCATAACACTGCTTCTTATGTGGAGTGAGGTTCATTGAACCATCAATGAGATGGAAAGTAGAAACCATTAAGTAGAACATCATAGAGGGAATTGAAAAGGCCAACATGCACACATAATAAAAAACCATATCAAGTTCATATTTCAAAGAAATCTAATTTCAACGAACTGGGATGGTGGCTCAGCCACAGTATTTGTCATAAAATGCTTGCTTGGTTCGAATTTTTTCATTTCTTATGTTATCAACCACCTCCTTTCTACAGTTCTACCTGCAAACTCACTCATTTCCAAAAACAAAACAAAAAAAAGGAGAAAGGAAGAAAAGCACACATAGATACGACAAAAAACCCACTTGCAACGCATAGTAGTACAATCTTAGAATTTAAGATAGAATACCTAGGCCACCAGAAGTCATTGAAAGATAATGTTTGGCTCTAGCAATTGCATCTGCCGGAAATAGTAATCCTACATTAGGATCGTCTAGCAGAAATGGCGCTTGGCACAGAGCAACCACCTAACATAGAACATCGATTGACTTAACAAAGACTACATGGGCAAGATATGGATAAGAAACAGTGAAATAAAAACATTTTAATTTGAAGTTTACTGAGCCTCAACAAAATAAACACTAAAATATCATCAACTTACCTGGCGTGGGAAGGTCAATGGCTTCTGTCCTAGAGCATGAGGGTTGCCAACATTTGTGAATATGATCTGTTGACATAAAATTTGAAGCTCTGAGAACAGCGAAGCATATATGAGGAGGAAAATGACATGTAATAGAAGAGAGACTGAATAATTTTGAACAATTTTCCCTTTATGTACAAGAGGAATTCTCAAAGTAGAATAACCAACAATATTGATAAAAATTGAACTTTGAGCAAACAGAAAACTATTTCAACCATATTGCCTTCCACATAGGAAGTCAAGACTTACTCTTTTTCCCCACTTAGTAAAAGGGAATTACTGAAAATACTTTCTGGTGGCAGCTCAGTGATACGTACAAGAAAATGTACTGCCTTTAAAGAAGGCCAACAAACAAAATGACATTGATGCCGTTTGAAACCTCATATGCTTAATTATTTCATATCCATAAATTTAACAAATATGCATAAGAAATTGCTTGTGATAAGACCTTGATAATGATGACGACAAAAAAAGAAAAAGAAAAAAAGAATATGCAATGGAACTGAAAGTACGCCCATAGGCCATAGATACTAATGACATGTCAGCAATTGTTGACTGTACCCAAAATTCATGTGCTGCAAGCTTGGCGACATCTGAGCTAAATTATGCCAAGTAAATAACTAATAAAGACAACAAGAAGGTTGTTCAAGTTACAAAATTTTAAGGCAAAAATACAGGAGTATTAAGATTAAATAGTTATTATCCAACTAAATTTTGATGATCCAACAAGCCATAAATGACACGAAATCAAAGCAATTTTCCTTTGAAAATGTAAAAGGGTACATAAATACTGACAAAGGATTGAGAGTGTATACCTTCTTTCCCTCATTCTGAAGCTCAGAAGCTCGAAGGTACAACTCACCTCTTACAGCGTATTGAACTTTCTTCACATTTTCATTTAACGATTCATAGTCTAATGCCTTAGGTGCCATGATGAATTAGTATCAAAGGTTTCCTGCATTGAAAAATGACACAGACTTAACTTAAAAAAAGGCTCCCAAACTGAAATTTCAGAATAAGACATTATCTAAAAAAAATAGAAGGATATATTTTTCAGGAAAATTCCAAATTTATGAGGATGTCGTGATCTGTTTGATTATTTACATGAATAGAAATAAATTTTCACTGATTGTATGGTTTCAGACAATTATTTATCATTATCATGAGAAAGGGCATGATTAGTATTGAATGTTGCCCCATAAATCTCACAGTGATAGCTCTCAAATGAAATAATAATATCAATCAGTGAGATTCACTCATTAAACATATCATCAAAATCAACAGAAATTTTTTAAAGGAACAAAAAATCAGTAGTAGACAAATATGCAAACATCAAAATGATAAGCGAGTCTCTGTGTCACCCATACAGATGCATAACGTAAGCACCATATACAGGTATTGCATCACACAAATCCAATACAATCCAATCCTAATACTGAGCAAGAAGTGAAAAAACTTCAATAGTGGAATTGCAGAATTTCAATAGAGTTCCCGTAACGTATGTCAAGTCAAGCACACACAAATTGAAAACCTAAGGAAAAAAAAAACAGAACAGCAGAGCGACTGATCGTACAAATTCACAGTGTCGCACAAAATTTTCAGTTTTTCACAATGTTTAACATTACGACAAAACCCAAATTGGCAATCGATGAAGATTATAAACAGTTGAAATGGTTACCTCTGGAGCTACCCAGGAAGTTACTCGGATAACTCGCTTCAGTTTGGAGCCAACCCCAAAGGAGGCAATAAGACCAAGACGCACAGAGACCCAACGTGTGTTTAAGACCAAATCAGGAACCTTTACCAAGACGCAAAGAGACCCAACTTGTGCTTAAGACCAAATCAGGAACCTTTTTCATTCAATTTAATGAGCTAGCGATATATTATGTGGCAGCACGTGAGCTGCCATGGAATGACCAGAACCACTGAAATGTCGCAGATGGATTATTGGACTTTCCCTTTGTTGAAATATTGAGATTTAAAGGATAAAGTTCGTGCCAGAAATGTGGTGTAGTTTCAAACTAGAAGCTCTTGATAGATATGGGACTTTGGGTTGCAAGAGACATTTTGGACAAGTCACTCTCCCAGACTTGTAGTGGTTCGCATTTGTTTGTCTGGGCTCTCTATTTTCTTTGCGTTCTGCTCTGGATTGAGGGCGTGATCAGGCACCAGTAACGGAGTCGTTCTATATCATGTAAGCCTCAAAAAACATGTGATTAGTTTGGATTCAAGGAAAACTCAAACCTACCGACTCAAATTTATTTATTTATTTTGTGAGTGAGGTTGAATGAAATCCATGCACAATGATAGGCATTAAAAGTCTCCCACGTGTCCCCAATCAAGAGGCAAATGAAGAAAGCCAAAAGAGTCAATTCTCCCAAACTAAGGTAAGAGATCGGCCGGCGATCTTCCTAAATGCACGTCGCCCTTGTGGTGTAATTTTGATTATTGAGTCACTTGTTACCGCCAACAAATTGAAGATTGTGAGATGATACTCCACACTTTTTCAAGTAAATTTGATCTCGGATCACGAGTTTAACAGTCTCAAACTATACATGCTGAAATCTTCTTTCATTGACAGCTCAGTTACCTTAATGTTGACTCACAAATCTTGATCAACTCGTTTTTTTTTATCTCGAATCATTATTCCTAATCATCACTTTGAGAGAATCTCCATGTAGGCGTCACATACGCAAGTACAAGAACTTGTTAACTCTGTACTTTCATGACAATCCCAATCTCTGATACTACTTGTAGAGTTTGAAGATCAATACATATATATAAACTAGTTATGTATATATATATATACGAGAGTATCCTGCATGGAAAAATTTGTACGGGATCCCTCATGTGATAAGTGCTATATATATATATATTGTAATACCTTGAACCTTGGGATAACCTGTAGTGATAGATATGGAAAGATAAATGATGTCATGTGTGATATAAGTTTGATTGAAATATTTTTCATAAATTCTATAGTGGAATTAAAAGTTTTGGGCGTAAGAATTGTCGAAAACGAGATTAAAATGAAACTAATATGAATTGTGGAAGTTAAATATAAAAACATAATAATAAATATGATAATGCCAATTTTGTAAATACAGATAGGTATTTCCTGTAAATAAGAAGTAAGGGCAGGGGCATAACGGTAACACAATCGTCAAACTTGCACGAAGCCTATATCATTAGGAACTAGCGCATCCGCACCATAATGATCTAATGTATTATTTGTACATTATTGTACTGTATCGGTGTGTGTAACTTCATCTAATATTTGTATACTTATACTCACAATTGTTATTATTTTGAATGCATTGTGCATGGAGTGTTGAAACAGATTGAGAAATGCTATAAAACTGGTTGAGAACAGTTACAGAGCAGGTTGAGAATCTTCGCAGACCTGTTAACAATAATCCTTGAACTACATAGGTTGAGAAATGTGATGACACAGGTTGAGAAATGTTATAGAACAAGTTGAGAACAGTTATAGAGAAGGTTGAGAATCTTGACATACATGTTAACAATAGTCCTTGAACTACACAGGTTGAGAAATGCTATAGAACATGTTGAGAACAGTTATAGAGCAGGTTGAGAATCTTGACAGACATGTTAACAATAGTCCTTGAACTACACAGGTTGAGAAATGTGATGACACAGGTTGAGCAATGCTATAGAACAGGTTGAGAATGGTTATAGATCAGGTTGAGAATCTTGACAGACATGTTAACAATAGTCCTTGAACTAGACAGGTTGAGAAATGTGATGACACAGGTTGAGAAATGTGATGACACAGGTTGAGCAATGCTATAGAACATGTTGAGAATATTGACAGACCCGTTAACAATAGCCCTTGAACTACACAGGTTGAGAAACATTGTGGGGCTGGTTGAGAAATGTTATAGAGTAGGTTGAGAATTTTGACAGACTTGTTAACAATAGGCCTTGAACTACACATGTTGAGAAAAAATATAGAACAAGTTGAGAATCTTGACAGACATATTAACAATAGTCCTTAAACTATAAAGGTTGAGAAATGCTATAGAACAGGTTGAGAACAATTGTAGAGCAGGCTGAGAAAAAGAAAGGAGAGAAAGTGGTGCTTTTGACTTGGGGATTGGTGGATTCTTGTTCATCTAGGCTTGGATTGAAGGATTCAAGAAGATTTAAAGAAGAAGGTAAGAGTTTTTAGAGAAATTTGATAGTTAGGGTTATTTGTGGGTTTTGTGGATTATGGTTGAATCTTGATTTTTAGTTAATGATAGAGTTTATATATGATGATTTAGACTCATATGTATGTATATTTAGTAGAATGGAAGTTAAAGAGATTATATGCATTTTTGGAAAATGGGTGCCTAAGGGACGAATTTCTTCAATCCCGTTGATTGGGTTCGAGTTTGAGGCTTGATTTTGGATATGTTGGTGATTTAGGAGTGGGTAACCTAACCTCCAAATTTGAGACGATTCCGTTAAGAAATCGATAGGGTGTTAGTGTAAACCTAAGAGGAAAACTTGGGGTTTACGGGGTTCGAGTAAGAATTTGAGCTTGGAATTTCATATGGGGGTTTAATAAGATATATTAGGAGACTTGAAACTGTTAATTTGGAATGGGTATGTATAAGGGAGTGCGATTGCACATTTTAGGCTAATATGGCCTAGTTGAGAGAAATGTTTGATTTCGATGTTTATCGATTTATTTCATATATATATATATGAGGTTGGTTATGTTTTGACATTATATGGGGTTCTACTTTGCTTCTTTATTAGGTTTGGGAAAGTCGGAACCCTAAATCGGAAATTGGTAGTAGCATTTTCTATTAGTGCTTGGATAACGAGGTAGGGATTCTTACCCTTTTATATCATTCCTTAGAGATTTCTCACTTCATTCTAAAGAGCGGTTGGTAATTCTTCATTGGTCTTTGATTTGAGTTCTTGCCTAGATTGCTTCCTAGGAAGAACGAGCCATGAATGTTATTATTGAATTTATTGCATAACCGAATACATGTTTGATCATCTATCAAGCATAATTTATTCTCAAACATGCATCACGTAGTTACGTATGTATATAGGATTTTTATATATGTTTATTCTTGCATATTGGACATGCTCATTAGATGCACTAGGAGTTGCGGGCACGGGCTCGTAGTTCCTATAAGAGTTACGTGTGGATGTGGGAGTCCGAGGGCGGGACGAGACCAACGTCTTATGGCTGAAGAGCTAATTAAGAGTTTGGTCATATAACCGTGTCGGATGTCTCATGAGGTGACACCTATGTGGTCTGGGGGCAGTGTCAAGGTTTCCGATGATATACCGGACATCCGTTGAAAAATGCCAAGAGGGACCATATAGTGATGAAGTTGTTTATTATTAATGTGCTCATAATAGATGCCATGTTTTCCAATTCAGCCGGATTATCACGTTAAATCTTTATTTCCCTACTGAGCCTTCTACTCACCCTACTTCTCTTCTATGATCTTCAGGTGAGTCTGGTACGAATGTCCAGCCGATGGATCAGTAGGTGGAGATGTGACATGGGAACGCCACCTTAGAGCTTAGGTTCTTGATAATGTGAACACTCTTGTTTATCTAGTACATTTAGTACTTAGATTGGTTTAATGGATTAAGTATCCATCTTTCGATTTACGGGGAGATGCTGCCGGATTTTTGGTAGAATCCGTGTTAGGTGGACATGAGATGAAATCTTTAGGAGACTAGTGACGTCATCGGTAGAGCTTCCGATTTGGGGCGTTACAATCAACATCAAATATAATTTCAATAGCATAATCATGCAAAAATACCATAAATGTTTGGCATATAGAACATAAAAGTAAAGTGCACGCGCAACCTGTTTACATAGTTAAAACACATGTACAACAATATACCACATATCAAAATCTAAATTTCTGCTTAAAACACTCAATTGCAAATTTTTTCCTATAAAAGGACATGTTTTGTATCTTCAACTCTGAAAGTGGGACATCCGAGCTAAGCATTTCAATGAATTTTATGCAAAACATCTCACAATCAGACCTGCATATATAGAAGACAATATAAGATAATAGTAAGAAATTACCATACAAAAAGCAAAGTTGTCAGTAATCAAGACAGTCAACCAATCAAAACATGAAGTTCTCAACCAATCAAAACAGTCAGTTCTCAACCAATCAAAACATGCATTGCTCAACAAAGACAAAACAGACAATTCTCAACCAATTTAAACAGACATTTCTCAACCAAGGCTGAATGAGCAGTTCTCAACTAATCAAAAAATGAAATTCTCAACCCAGTAAAAACAGTCAGTTCTCAACCAGTGAAATAAAATTCAATTCTCAACTAGTAACAAACAGTTCGGTTCTCAACCTCACAATCACTCTGTTCTCAACAAGAATAACATGAATTTCTCAATCAGGACAACAATCATTTCTCAACCAATGGAAAAACAGTCATGTCTCAACCACTACAAAATTTTTAGTTCTCAATAACTACATATATGTTTACAAACCTCAACCCACAAAACCAACTTCAATTGATAATCAAGCAAAACTATGTTTGCATCACTTGAATCTAAGAGTAGAATCTAGTTTCTACTAAAATTTCAAACATCCATTTCTTGTGTCAATCAACATGGAAGGGACACCAAATAAAAGATTATGAGAGAGATTAAGAGAGAGAAAGTACCTCAATATGATGAGAGAGAATCAAAGTGAGATAGCATGGTATGTGAGCTCACGGTAGAGAGAGAGATTGACGGAGAACACGAAACCTTCTTCCTCTTCCTTCTTCTTTTTCTTCCTCCACCTTAGAGAGAGAGAGTGAGTTGCAGTAGAAGAAAATTGCTGGAGCAGCAAGCGTGAAGGTTTTGTAGAAGAAAATTGTTAGAGCAAGAGGTGTGAAGGTTTCTAATCTAATTCTAATTTTTTAAATTTTTTTATTCATTAAATGATTTTGGGGAAAAAATTTTTTTGGAGGATATCTGAATCTTTTCACATGCCAAAAATATTAGTTTTAAAATTAAAAAGAAATGTGTGACTAAAGTTACAATTTGAGGATTTAAAAGGGTTATTTTTGGAAAAAACCCCTCTATAAAATGGATATGGCGCCAGGCGCAGCCGTTAGTGTCAAATGACTGCCACATGGCCACCACTGCGCCATTTCCGTCTCTACACCGGAGCTCAAGCTTCTCTGCTAAGCCCTGGCATGCATCGTCGTCCCCGATACTTTTTAATCTTCAATTCCGAATACAGAATCCGAAGTGCGTGACCAAAACGCATCGTGTCTGGTGCGAGATCAAGAGCTTCGAGAATCATCGTTCCCAAAATTGGAGTGTTTCCCTTCACTACGGTACCGACCCTATTTACTTGATTCACAATTCTCCTTCTTCGGTCTCAACGGCTGCCGCGTCAATGTCGCAATCGCCCACTAAAAGGGTTTGCCTTTTCTTTTGCGACGAGACCAGGGGCGTCGCCGAGAGAGTCGCCGCAGAGAGTCGCCGCAGAGTCCGATGCCATTGACCTCCGTAGCATCAACTGGAGGTATAACCATTTGCATTTTTATTAATTTGCATAGTTGCGTGCTTGCGGCTTCTTTGTGGTTGTGGCGTCTGATCGAATTTTGAAATTAATTAAGTTCGAGGAGAAATTTGGGGCATTTGGATTACTTGTTGGTGCTGCTGCAATGTCTAGTAGTAATCACAATAGCTACGTTCTAATTTAGCAGCTTCTTTTTGTGTGGCACAGACTTGGGGCAGGGCTTATTTTCTTCGATTTTCATTTTTTTATCATTTGTTAGTGTGTTTGTTGATGTTTGGTTGAATACTTGAATTTTCCATTAAACAATAACGGTAACAAATTGCTTGCCAGGATGCGAAATGCGTATGGGTTTTGTAAATTCTGCAATGCATGATGAACTTTCGTGTAGAAAGCACTTCTGTGTTTTGGATTGAATACTTTTAAATTGGGTTCTGGATTTTGTTCATCACATTTGTGCTTGGCATGTAATTATTGTAGGACTTTTGAAGATGGATTCCCCAACTTATTTATACCAAATGCCCAAGGCATACGCAGTCAGCATGTTGCTTTTCTAGCCTCGTTTAGTTCTCCATCAGTGATTTTTGAGCAGCTCTCAGTAATATATGCATTGCCAAAATTGTTCGTTTCTTCATTTACGCTCGTGCTTCCCTTCTTTCCAACGGGCACTTCTGAGCGCATGGAGGATGAAGGAGACATCGCAACTGCTTTCACTCTTGCTAGGATATTGTCCAACATACCAACTTCAAGGGGAGGCCCTACTAGCTTAGTGACTTTTGACATTCATGCCTTGCAGGTTTCCATGAACTCATGGATTCTCATCCTTTTAGTTTCTTTGCTCATGAAAATCTCGTGAGCATTGCTTTCGTTTCCCCGTTTTCTTTTGCTTTCTAGGAAAGATTCTACTTCGGCGACCATATTTTACCATGCTTTGAGAGTGGGATACCTCTGCTCAAAAATCGCCTCCAACAACTCCTTGATTCTGACAATGTAAGTCATCTATCATCATTTTATGGGAAAAGGGGAGGTGGGGTGCTACATTTTTGTTAACCTTTATTTTTCATATTGTCATAATTGTTTTCTAAAAATTTTCATTCATGATGATGCAAAACCTCTGGGCCTAGTGTTTGAAAAATTCATCTATGAGTTTATGTACATTGGTATATTTACCAGAAGAATTTCAACCACCGCAGGTTAAAATTTTAGTTTTATTCGACTTTGCGGATTTTCTGAGTATGCCTCCTGATATGAGTCTTTCTACAGTATTACCTGTGTAATTAGGTTAGGTTTTCCAGAAGTTACTCTCCCTAGAGAGTCTATTATTTCTTATAATAAAAAGATTACATGCACAGTACTCTTACGGTACTACCCTTACAAACATATTCATAACACTCCCCCTCAAGCTGGAGCATAGATATCAATCATGCCCAGCTTGTTACAAAGATATGCAACACGACTCCCATACAGTGGTTTAGTAAGAATATCTCCCAACTGTTCACCAGTCTTCACATGATTTAAAACTATTTCTCCAGTTGGTATCTTTCGTCGAATAAAATGACAATCAACCTCTATGTGTTTGGTGCGCTCATGAAATACAGGATTAGTTGCAATATGAATTGCAGATCGATTATCACACCATAACTGAGACGACTTGGAAATTGGACAATCTAATTCTTGAAGGAGATGCCTCAAATATATCACCTCACTCGTAACATTAGCAAGTGCCCGATACTCAGATTCGGCACTTGAACGAGCTACAACACTCTGCTTCTTACTCTTCCAAGACACAAGATTCCCTCCAACAAACACACAAAATCCTGAGGTAGATCGTCTATCATCAGGACACCCAGCCCAATCAGCATCAGAAAATCCTTCAATTCGAACATGTCCATGATTTTTATATAGTAAACCTCTACCAGGATGAGATTTCAGATAACGCAGAATGTGAGTTACTGCATTCCAATGAGGAACTCGTGGCTCAGATAGGAATTGACTCACCATACTCACAGGAAATGCAATGTCTGGTCTGGTAACAACCAAGTAATTCAGCTTTCCTACCAACCGTCGATACCGTTCAGGATCTAAATAAATATCACCTTCTTCACGGGATAACTTTGCATCGGGCACCATAGGAGTGTCAGTTGGTTTTGCATCACTCATACCAGTATCTCTTAACAAGTCAAGAACATACTTGTGCTGAGATAGAAATATTCCTCGTTTACTTCTCGTCACCTCAACTCCCAAAAAATAACGTAGACATCCCAGATCCTTGGTATTGAATTGTGCTTGAAGAAATGTTTTGAGAGAAGTAATCCCAGCAGCATCACTACCCGTAATGACAATATCATCGACATATACCACTAAAAATATGTTACCTAAGGTAGAAGTTCTGTAAAATACTGAACATTGTTTTAAAATTCGAACTGAGGCGCCGCCTCAAGGCGCGCCTCAGCCGCCTCGGCCCCTTCGTCGAGTCGCACAGACTGCCTCATGTCAGAGTTTGGTCAAACGCGCCTCGGTCAACGACTCGGCCGCCTTGAGGCGCGCCTCCGCGCGAGGCGGTATGAGGCGTAGGTGAGGCGGAGAGAGAAAAAAGGTGAAAAAACAAAAAAAAACTAACGATAACTCGATAAGTCGAAAAGTTTCGTTAACCTAAATTTTCTCTTGCGCAGTCCATCGCCAGAGACATCCCAGCAGCTCGCGTCCCTCGCCAGAGACATCCCAGCAGATCGCCACCCTCGCCAGAGACATCCCAGGAGATCGCGACCTCGCCAGACACCTCCCAGCAGATCGCAACCTCGCCAGTGACCTCCACAGTGGCTCGCGACCTCGCCAGAGACCTCCACAGTGGCTCGCGACCTCGCCAGAGACCTCCCCAGCAGCTGCCAACTCACGTGCCCCAGACGGCCAGACCAGTAGCTCCCGCGCCCTCAACAGCTGTGCTTGTCTTGTTGAAACTTGAAAGGTAATAACTAAATAAGGTATGCCGATTCATCCAGCCTAGTAGTTCAATAATTCAATTAACTTATTAAGCTTGTTTCTATATCAATTAAGCTTATTTCAATAACTTAAGCAAGCTGCCTGTAAGCCAGTAAGCTTATTTCAATAATTCAATTAAGCTTATTTCTATATGAACTGTGTTATTGTAGATGAGTCGTAAGGATCCTGCTTGGAAGTATGGGGTGGAGGTTCAGGTGGCTGATGGAAAAGCATACAAGTATATTCGTTGCAATTTTTGTGAAAAAATCATCAAAGGTGGTGTTTTTAGGATGAAGGAACACTTGGCAGGTAATTTTGTATTGCTTTGTACATGTGAAAGTGTGAAACTATGTCATTTTGCTGCTGCCTATTGATTGCTTAATTTCTCATGCACTTGAGGTTTATAAATGTGCGTAGGTACTCACGGAAATGCTGCCCCATGTGAGAGAGTTAGCATGGAAGCTCAAGATGAAATTAAGAAGTATATGGCTAAAACTGGGGATGTCAAAAAGCAAAGTCAAAGGCAACGAGAACAACAACTTGATAGCTCCATCAGTTTGAGTCAGCCGTGTACTGGAAGTTCGGGTACGAATAACATGTCCACAAGAGGAATTAGAGGCCCAATTGATAGGTTTATGGTGAATGTTGACACTGATAATGTGCAATCAACGGGAGAGAAGAAATGTAGCGGTGAGAAAGAGGCACGTCATCTAGCTTGCATGGATATTGGCAGATTTTTTTATGAGAATGGGATTGCATTCAATGTTGCTAGTAGTCATTCATTCATCAATATGGTGCGGTCCATTGGAAATTATAGGCGTAACTTAAAACCACCTACAGCATATGAACTTCGTACATCCATTCTAGATGAAGAAGAGGCCAACACTAAGACTATCGTTAGTGAGGTGAAGAGAACATGGATTCAGACAGGGGTGACCATAATGTCGGATGGATGGAAAGATATGAGAGGGAGGCAATTGCTGAATTTTCTTGTCAACAATCCACATGGTACTATATTTTTGAAATCAATTGATGTTAGTGATGCTGTGAAAGATGCCAACTTGATGTTTAAGCTATTGGATGATATTGTTGAAGAAGTTGGTGAAGATCTTGTTGTTCAAGTGGTGACAGATAATGCATCCAATTATAAAAAAGCGGGTGAATTGTTGATGGAGAAGAGAAAACGGTTGTGGTGGACGCCGTGTGCTGCTCACTGCATTGATTTAATGCTTGAGAAGATTGGAGAGCTTCCTCAACACAAAAATGCCTTGTTGAAAGCAAAAAAGGTAAGTAACTTCATCTATAATCATGGGTGGGTTTTGGCCTTGATGAGGAGTCATGCCAAGAAAGATTTGGTTCGTCCTGCTCCTACAAGATTTGCAACTGCATACTTAACTATGCAAAGTATGCTTGGTATGAAACAATCTTTGGAACAAATGTTCACTTCAAGAGAGTGGGAGCAAAGTAGTTGGTCAAAAAAGGCGGACGGCAAAGCAATAAAAAAAATCATACTGAGGGATGGAACCTTTTGGAGTAGCATGTCTTATGCATTGAAGACAACTGCACCACTCGTTCATGTGTTGAGGATGATGGATTCTGAAAAGGTGCCAGCAATGGGATTCATTTATGGTGCCATTGATAGAGCTAAGGAGGAGATAGCAATAAACTTGGGAGAGGATGTAGGAGCTTATAAGGAGATATGGGAGATCATTGATAAGAAATGGGAGTTTCAATTGCATAGGCATTTGCATGCAGCTGCATACTTTTTGAATCCACAAATCCAATATGGTGAAAACATCTCCACACATCGAGAGATTAAGATGGGTTTGTTTGAATGCATGAAGAAGCTTATTTCAAATGATGGTGATAGATCTAAAGTTGATTTGCAAATTGATGCCTTTAAGGAAAAGCGTGGGATGTTTTCATTCGGATTGAGTAAAACTTCTCTTTACAATCGTAGCCCAGGTATGTAAACTTTTCATGTGTTTTTGTTTTCTTTGTAAATTATTTTTATTCTCATAGTTGTTAATTTTTATTCTTAGCTCAATGGTGGTTGCAATATGGAGATGAAACTCCTGAACTTCAGTCCTTTGCTGTTAGGATATTGAGTCTCACTTGTTCGTCATCCGCTTGTGAGAGGAATTGGAGTACATTTAATATGGTATAGTTTACTTGAATTTCTCATTAGAATATATACATATATTTAATGATAAATCAATTTATGTATTTCCTTGAATATTTTGTAGGTTCATACAAAGAAGAGAAATCGGTTGGCAACCAAAAAATTGAACACATTGGTGTACATTATGTACAATAGAAGGCTAAAAGCTAGACACTTGAAGAAATTGGCACTAAAAGAAGATGAGGATCCTTTGGTTGTCAATAATGATGTGCCTTCTGATGATGAATGGGTGAATGGAGAATGTAGTGTTGATGAACCAAGTGTGAACAACGTTGTTGATGCAACTCCTGTGCCTCCCGGTTTTCTACCGCAAGCGAGTCAACTTGGAAAAACCAAGAAAAGGAGAAGAACTTCACGTAAGTAATTTTATAAATAAAATGTATTAAATTTTATATAATGTCAATGATATAATCACTAAACTAAAGTATTAGTTAATATTACTTGTTAGGCAAAGGAAAGGAAATACAAGTTGAAGAACCAGAAGTGGATGAGAGAAGTGATGATGATGACTTTTCTACTAGATTTGATGATGACTCTTTGATTGATGACAGCACTGATGATGGAGGAGATGGAACTTTTGATCCATATTTTAGGCCTCTAGATACAAATGAATTGGAGTATTCTGATGATTTTTGATTGTTAAGGATATGTTTTTCTTAAGACATTTTATGTTTTTATGTTATGGATGATTATGTGTAATGTTTTCATGAACATTTTCAATGTTATGATTATTGTGGATGCTTTTATATATTGAGAATCCTGTTTTTTTTTAGTTTCGAATGAGGCGACCGCCTCGATCGCCTTGAGGCTACCGCCTCGCCTCAACTAAGCTTGACCGCCTCAAATCGCCTTCCGAGTTTTAAAACATTGATACTGAATGATCTTTTTCAGATTGTTGGAGGCCAAACTGAACAATAACAGAACTAAAGCGCCCAAACCATGCTCGTGGAGACTGCTTCAACCCATACAAAGATCTGCGTAGACGGCATACTTTGCCAGACTCCCCCTGAGCAACAAACCCAGGAGGTTGCGCAACATAGACCTCTTCCTTTAAGTCACCATGCAAGAAAGCATTCTTAACATCAAGCTGATGTAACGGCCAGCCAGAAGAAGCGGCAAGAGAAAGAAGAACCCGAACAGAGCTAAATTTAGCCACCGGAGAAAAAGTATCAGTATAATCAACACCATAGACCTGGGCATATCCTTTGGCTACCAAACGAGCCTTCAGACGAGCAACAGAGCCATCAGGGTTCATCTTCACCACATACACCCATTTGCAGCCAATGGCCTTTTTGCCCGGAGGTAGAGAAACAAGATCCCAAGTCTGATTTTGATCAAGAGCGGACATTTCCTCTTGCATTGCTTGAAGCCATCCCGGAGAGGAGAGAGCCTCAGGGACAGACCTTGGTACAGAGATGGAATCCAAGGTAGATATAAATGCCTGCAGAGGAGCAGAGACACCAGTATATGCAATATGGGCAGAGAGAGGATATTTACCACATGTCCGGCGACCCTTGCGTAAGGCAATAGGTAAGTCAGGAGAGGGATCAGTTGCCGGAGAAGTCGATATAGTAGGAGCGCTGACCACGTCAGGAAATTTATATACTGAATACGGACCACGAGAAAATACCTGTAGTGGAGAAGAAGTAGTGGTGGTAACACGAATGAGATCATACTGAAACAGAGAATCAAGAGGTAGAGATTCATGAGCCAGAGAAACACGGGAAGAAAAAACAGATGACTCATGGAAGGATACATCAGCCGAGACCAGATAGCGCCGCAAATCAGGAGAATAGCAGCGGTATCCCCGTTGGGTGCGGGAGTAGCCTAAAAATATGCAACAAAGACTCTTCGGGTCCAACTTGGTCAAATGAGGACGAATATCACGAACGTAGCAAGTACACCCAAAAATCCGCAATGGAATAGAGTGTAAGACCGTACCCGGTGCCAGAGTTTGAAGAGGAATGTCTCCATGAAGAACGGAGGATGGCATGCGATTGATCAAATATGTGGCAGTCAAAAGAGCATCACCCCAGAAGATTTTAGACACCTTCATATGAAACATAAGGGCACGGGCTATCTCCATAAGATGTCGATTCTTCCGTTCAGCAACACCATTTTGTTGGGGCGTATCTGGACAAGAAGACTGATGTATGATACCATGAGTTGAGAAGAATGACTGAAATTGAGATGAAAAGTATTCTCGGCCGTTATCACTGCGCAAGATACGAATAGGAACAGAATATTGAGTTTGAATCTCAGCAAAAAAGTCACAAAAAGTGTTACAAACTTCAGAACGGTCGCGTAAAAGAAAAAGCCAAGTAACCCGACTATAATCATCCACAAACGTAACAAAGTAACGATAACCAGTTTTAGAAATAACAGGACAAGGTCCCCAAACATCAGAATGAATAATATCAAAGGGAGCAGGGGCTCGTTTATTAATTCGTGGTAAATAAGATACACGATGATGTTTAGCAAACTGACAAGACTCACAAAACAACTCAGGAACAGACGCAATGGACGGACAAAGACGTTTTAAACTAGATAAATTAGGATGACCAAACCGGCAGTGAAGATCTAAAGGAGAAGTGGACATCAATGCATATGACATAGAACAATCCGTATCCAACACATAAAGTCCTTCTGAAGTACACCGTCCCCTACCAATCGTCTTCTTCGTCAAAAGATCCTGAAAAACACAGCAGGAAGCATAGAAAGTCACTCGGCAATTCAATTTTTTCGTAAGACTGCTGATAGATAGCAGGTTACATGGTAAACCAGGTAAATGTAGTACAGAAGACAAGTCAAAAGAGGATGTAGGAGAAGCAGTGCCTTTACCACAAACAGGAACTGGGTTACCATTAGCTACCTTTACGGGCGGATAATTAACGAGAGACGAATAATTACAGAGCATACCAGTATCGCCAGTCATATGGTTTGTTGCACCAGAATCAACAATCCATGAGTGGCGAAGAGCAGTACTTAAATATGCGGATGGCTCAGAAGTAGCTGATGGAGTAGCATCAGGTGGCACCTGATTAGTAAGTAGACGGGAATACTCCTCAGCCGATAGTGTCACCTGAGAGTCAGCAGAAGTGACAGTGTGAGCTGAGCCACTAGCAGATGGCTTACCATGTAATTTCCAGCAGCGATTTTGAGTGTGGCCAACGCCATTACAATGAAAACAAATAAGACGACCATCAGTGGTGCGACTCTGGCGACTACCACTACCACCGCGGCTGCCCCCACGACCACGACTACGACCACCTCCACCACCACGGTCCCCATAAACAATCAATGCAGAATTCTCCGAAACAGGACTAGTAAGATGAACAGAACCAGTAGACCGATTGGCTCTTGCATATGCCTCAGTTAGCGAAGTCTCTCTGCTAGAAAGAATTTGAGCACGTGCAGTCTCAAACTCGGGTCGCATACCACTCAAGAATGCAAAAATAGCCAATTGTTCTCGCTGTTTGGTCATTTTCTCCACATCAGGACTGATAGGTAAAAGAGTATTGAGATCGGCAAACACACGTTTGTAATGAGCAAAATATTCAGCCAAACTCTGATCCTTTTGTTCAGGACGAAAGAATGCTTGAGACACATCATAAATTCGGTGAATATCATCCTTTCCAGAATATAGGACATGCAAATAATCCCAGAGTTGTTTGACAGTATCACAATGAGAGACCAGATCAGCCACCGAACTATCCATGGAATTCACCATTTGTGTGTACAAACGAGCATCATCACGCAGCCATAATTTCTTGACAGTAGAGTCTGTAGCAGACTCAAGTGGATCATCGGTCAAGTGATCTTCTTTATCCAACCCTCGATTGGAAGGTTGGACTAATTTTCTCCACTGCTGAAAATTAGAGCCATCCAAACATTTGTTGACTAATTTGGTAGAGGAAGACACAATCTCAGAGACAACCGTCTTCGTTTCAGAAGTTGAAGAAGCCATGAGCACAATTCAATAAACCCAGTCAAACCAGAACACTACAATAATTCACAGAGTCTCAAAAGCAGCACAAACACAGTCCTAACTCCTCATTAATAAAATCATTAGTCACTCCAAGCGGCTCCAGATATTATCGGAAATGGAGACCAACATATAATCCCAATAATGAAATCAGATATAGAACACACGTAAGAATTGCTGCCGACAACCATAGAAGCAGATTTTTCCAGAACAGAAATCACCAAGGAATAACCAGAACAGCAAGCAACAAATGCACAGAGAGTGCCGAAACAGCAACCAATACCCAGAAGAGCAACAGAGGGGGGCCGAAATAGGAACAGCAAGCAATAGACACACAGAGAGTGCCGAAACAGCAACCAATACCCAAATGAGTAACAGATGGGGCCGAAATAGCAGCCCGCAAGTCGCCGAAGTAGCAGCCCGCAAGTCGCAACTCACAGAGAGTGCGCGAGTGGAGTGCTGCTGTGCGCGAGCAGTCGCAGAAGAAGAAGGCCAGTCGAAGCCTTCGTCCAGAGTGCGTGAGCCAAAAACACTACGATCGACTGCCAGCAATTGTCGATCTGTTGGAAGCAGGAAAGTTGAAGGAAGAGACAGTCACTAATATCAGTGACCGACTCTCATCAAGAACACTAGGAGGAGAAGACAGTCACTTTCAGAGTAAAGAAGGAAGCAGCGCAGCAAGTTAGGCACAGGAGCAAGCAGAGGCAAGCGGCGCAGCTAGGCCTCCGATACCATGTAATTAGGTTAGGTTTTCCAGAAGTTACTCTCCCTAGAGAGTCTATTATTTCTTATAATAAAAAGATTACATGCACAGTACTCTTACGGTACTACCCTTACAAACATATTCATAACAACCTGTATTGAGAGTAGAAATCAGGCTATAGTTTTTTACCTGTTATAAGTTATATGTTCCTCGTTTATTCTAATCTCCCTTTCTCATCTTTCCCACATTGATCACATCTCCAAATTATATTTTTGGGATTAATGCACATATGAGAGTGAAAGTAATTTGGTATTTTACAGCAACCTGGTGATTATATGTCATGGTACTGATTGCTTTAAATAATTTCTCATCCAACATGCTCTCTAATTTTTATTCAGATAGCAATTGCATTTCCCGATGATGGTGCATGGAAGCGATTTCATAAGCAACTGCAACATTTCCCTACGGTATTATATGAGTAATATGGCTACTCCGATTTTCCAATAATGTATTAGCCATATTGCTGGTTATCAGAAATAGCTGTATGGACATAATAAGTATTTCCTTTCTACTTATTTTTTGTGATGCTTATTTGCTTCATTCAAATAATTTGTTGAACCTTGTTGATCTCACACCTGAAATAAGGGAGTTCAAGTTTGGCTTTAAGATGAGCTATATTTTTAAGAGAGCTCTCTCTCTCTCTCATTGTGTGTGTGTGTGTTTAGTTGGGTGTGGGGTGGGGTTCGCACATCATTGCCTTCATTTCCTTGGTAATATAGCTTGCAAGCATCCATGAACAATTAGCATAGCTGAGTGAATTGTTTCCCCATATTTGGATTATAAAGAGGTTTCAGAATGTTGAGGAAATCATGGAAGTAAATGCGCACACACCGTAGTTTGTGAGTTGGAATGTAGCTCCTGATATCTAGGAATTGTAATTGACAATCCACTCCACATAGGAGTTAGGAGGCTTGGGAGATGCTAGAACAATAAGTCCTAACGTCTTTGTTTTGAGAAATGATGTTTTCGTCACCATAAAATTCTGGGGTTCTATCTTTATTTATTGGGAAATAATGTTTTCTTTGGAAGAAATGTACATGCACATTGTTATTTGTTTGTGTCTGGTGAAGTTTAATTTTGATTTCTTGTTGAGAATGTAGATTTGGTTGCACATCTCTCCATACATCGTGTCCTCTTTAAGTTTCTATTTTGTAAAAGATATGGATGAATGTGAGGACCTGTTTCCATATAATAAGAGAAGAAAAACGAAATACTATTGTGGGAGTTTCTTTATGGTGTTCTTAGTTAAAATAGATGGGAACTTCAAACATCTTGGAGGTTTGAATAACAATTTTTTTCCTTTCATTTGTCCCTAGCAGAACATAATGGATGATATGCAATATTTTTACTTGCATCTTATATTTTTCGTGGTAATGATGTTCAAAGGTCGTATGAAGATATTGTTTGGTCCAACCATTTTATGCCTTGGTTTTTGGCCTGCACTTGTTGCTCTGATTATTATTGCATATGAGTTTGTTTATGTCATGCTCTAGGCTGTGCGCATCATTTTCCTCACAAATGATTGCAGATTGTTTGTGCTAAAGTTCGTGAAGGTGACAAAAGAATTGTACGTATCAAGGAGGGCGACCCACGGGGACGACATGTTGTGATTGTCGATGATTTAGTTCAATCAGGCGGAACTCTTATTGAATGCCAAGTATGAAAGTTACTGCTCATGATCCCTCTTTCTACTATTGGATTGTTATTTTGTTTTCCCTAATTTCCAGAGCCTTGGGAAACCATCACAGTTTATGGAAATCTTAAATTGAAAGTTATTAGCTCTCAAAGGAGAAAAGTAAGCTATGTTGTTCCATAATCTATGCAGTTTGTTGGCACTCTTACCGTCTCATTTTTTTGTCTTGTAGAAAGTGGTGGCCGCCCATGGAGCTACAAAAATAAGTGCTTATGTGACACATGGAATTTTCCCTAATAGGTCATGGGAACGCTTCAAATATGACAACGGAGGTACTCTCGGCATATTCTCAGATAGTTTCTGTTTTCTTAGACCCTCAAAAGTTGTTTTAAGTTTTCTTGACAAGTATAATTTATCTTGCTCAATTTTTATAAAAAGAAGAATGATCCTGTGACCATATTTAAATACATTTACTGAGGTGTTACACAGCAATCGAGATCCCATAGTCTCTTAGGTGCATATTACTTCTCTTCATTGGACCAACTAGTGCATTGCTAAAGCTGTGTTGAAACCTACGGGTCACACTTGAAAAAATTAAGGAAACTCTGTATCCATTTGTTCTTCCAAAATCATGCCACCATTGTGGTTGCCTTGACATTGGGGCAGTTGTTTTTACATCACCTCTGCCTCTTCATTATTTTTTACACGTAAATTTTTTTCCTTTTCTTTTCTGTCTTATTTTTAACTTTGTCATGTTTCCTGCAGGGAATCCAGAAAATGCTCTTACCTATTTCTGGATCACAGACTCTTGCCCATTGACAGTGAAGAAGGTAATGAACAATCGACCATTTGAAGTTCTTAGCCTCGCTAGTTCAATAGCAGCTGCTCTTCAGATCTAGCAGTAGTTAGAATCATGTAAACAGCAGCCCCTCGAGAGATATTATCAATTCTTGAGTCCTTTTTCCACACCCACTTCCAAATCAATTCACTGCCCATCACCATTTGCATGATGGGGTTTTCCACGGAGTAATGATGAGATTTGAGAACTAAAATGCGACTGATTTCTCTGAACGTTTTTCCCTCGAGGTTGTTATCATATAGTGTAGTATGTCGTCTTTAGCGGAACAAATAAGCTGTATAGCATTCCAGAGAAAGGAGAGCAGATTGTTGATTTATGCTACTCTTAACTGGAGAACCTTTTCTTTTCTTTTCGTTTTTGGTATGATGCTAATAAGAAAACTAGAATGTATGTAATTCAATGCATTCATTATTTAAGTAGAAAGCTTCATGGTAATTTTGTTCATGCATTGTGAAAGAAAACAGGGGTGTGGGAAAGGGTAGTGTTGACTCTCTTCACGAGGATCCAAATTCATGTTCAAAGAAAATTGACCATGGCTTGCCTGATCTAGGCAAAAGCAGTGCATTTTATTTCTCAGAGTGCGGTTTAACATTATTTAATGAGATTTACATAAACTCATAACTTGAAAGAACGAAAAAGCTTGCATCTCAACCATTTAATTGAAGCTTGAACAACAAAGAATTCGAAAGAAAAAGACTTGCATGTCCTCCAAGATTATCCTGTAAGCCAACAAAAGGTTTTACAGTAATAAACAGCAGAACCTCACACCGCTGAGCCAGGTTCACTGTACCTTTTTTTAGATAAGCAGGTTCACTATACCTTTTTTAAGATAAGCAGGTTCGCTATACTTTGCGAGAGACCTTTATGTAGTTCAACAGCCTCTTAAGGGCCTCGCCACTGTCAATGGCTTCTCTTGCTCTTTCCAGCGCTACAGCTGCATCTTGTGCACCATCACATCCCAGTAAGTGATCCACCATTCCAGCATTCAGGACGATTCGATCATATGCTGGTCCCTTCTGTCCACTAAGAGCGGCTAACCCAAGTTCTATGTTCTTCAAAACCTGATATGAAGAAAGATGTATATTCATACCTGGGGTAACAAAAGGCCATACCAATCTAATGTTGCATTGGCAATTTAATACTGAGGACAGGTGTGTCCTGATTGGAAAGGAATTCATAAGACATAGCAGAGCTTCAGAGAAAACGGCAAAACATGAAACAAAAATTAAACTTGACACTTTCTGCGATACTGAATTATAACTGTCATTAGCATATCTAAATTTCTTTTGTGACAGCTGAATCATGTACATTGTTGAGAGAACTAAAAAACAAACTAAGCAAAGAGTTCCTCTTAAAAAGAGAAATTCCACAAAGCTAGATTATGAGTACATCAAATGTTCACTATTGGAAGTCTGGCGAATTTTTTTGAAAGTAGAAACTAGAAAATAAGCAAGCAGCAAGTTGCTCTACAAAAGAGAGCAAGTACAAGGCAACAGGCTTTGTTTGTCCTTATAGATCATCAAGCAATAGTTTCATATGATGTTCTAAAATCACTTACCGGAGAGAGAATCCTTCCTAACTTACTATGCCTGCATAGAAAAGTTCAAAGCAAAACTTTATTTAACCAGTCCATCAACGCACAATTTAAATACATAAAGATCATATTAATCATTAGATGCAAGGAGATGTATGATATCATCAAGCATGGGGAAGGATAGTACAAGCAAAGAAGACATAGCAAATGATAAATTCAGGGCATAAGAAGGTTTACCGATCTATCTGCTCTTGGAGTATCAGTGGGTTCAAACCCATAGTCCCCAGCATTAACTTCAACACTAAAAGTCTGACGCGAAACGCCTGGTAAACAAAGTTTAAGGCTTCAGTCCTAAAGCTAGAAGGAACAACAAAAACTTTCAATCATCTGAAACATTGCACAGCCACTGGTTACTGTTTTTAGATACACAATAATATCTCAGAAAACTTAACCAATACATCCTATTACAATAACTAAATGATCTAATAAAGGATTGGGAAAATTGGTTCAAGTATGCCAACCATCAAGTTCAATGGCAGATGAGACGCTTGATGAACGAAACCCTGAACAGTAGTTCACGGGAAGTCCTCTTGAGGCATTTACTGAACGCAATCTTGTTGTCATTGATAGTGCCCCTTCCTCACCCTAAACCAACAAAATGGGCAAATAATGAAAAAGTGGACTTTTCTGATCACTTGGATAAATCTAAATAAAAAATCCTCTATAGATTGTGCACTGACGGTTCAAGCCATGATTCAAATCAGAAGTTCTCTCCATAAAAATGTGAAATAAAAGATAATGCTAAGAAAGCCTTTTAGTTCAATGATGTTTGAAAGGGGGACAGCCCCAACCTTCACCACAAGACCAGAATGGACACCTCGTCTTTTCATAAGCATCAGTAGAGGCTCCTCAAAACCTTCATGATAAAATCCTGCAACAATAGATTCCCTCCCACTAGCCTGTTGAAAACAACATATTTAGAACAATGAGCATGGTCACCCTTGAAAACTCAGATGTCCTGTAACAATCAACTTCCTCGTAAAAGAATTATACTGGAGACTGGAGAGCCATGGCATTCTGTTAGTCAGGTAATTCTTGCACATCAATGTAAGGAAAGTTCAATTTTAAGGGTCATCCTTTGTAGATTCTATGGATTTCATGAGCTGCTACAAGTGTCGAAACAAAACAAAAAAAATTGACGAAGTAGAAGGAATATCAATGTGTAGAAACTAATATCTGGGGCATACCCTCACAAATTGTTGAATCTTTTCAGTTGTAGCCAATGGAGGACGTTTCTTTATATGCTCCCTTAACCCAATCAATGAATATCTGGGGGGAAAAAGAGAGAAAATCAGAAACAAATTCGCATTTCAGATTCATCCAGTTGACATTAAGAATTTTTTTGGTAGAGAATATGTCTGATAAAGTATAAACTGAAGTGCAGAGAGAAGCTGAGCTTATAAGCTCAGCGTATAGTGTATATGCGCTGCCAAACAAATGCTAAGTGAAAATGATTGGTCACATGTCCATACAGCGAGGGCCTTGATATACGCTGACTTACGTAGGCAAAACCAACCTCCTCATCCTGAAATTAGATATAGGAACAGTTACAAACAGCAGGGGGTGAGAGGAGATACTGGAGAAGAGAGAGCATAAAGTTGAAAGATAGCTCATAGGAAATGAAATAACCCCACCTCTAGAAGTTCTTTCGCCTGTATGGGGGATAAGCTGGTATTTGCTCCCATATACTTCAGCATTTGTTCTTCAGTCACACCACCCTGGGAAGGGAGAAAAGCAAAAGATCGACAACCATCATAAAAAAAAAAAGAGAGAGAGAGAGAGCATGTTTAAAAAATACACCAGTAAATAACTAAATATTACCACCACAAACATTTCATGACCTGTCCAAATTTTAATTTGAAGGAAGTGTTCAATAGCAGGGGAAATAACATGTCAAAACCAAACGAAAGAAGCAATAGTCAAATCTTAGAATCAAGTAGACCTTCTCCTAAGAAAATGAAATGCATTGCTGGTACTACCAACATTTTTTTTATGTATGTCACTTTCCAATTCACTTTCTCATATGAAGCTTAAATGCATTATCAATATTA
Organism: Euonymus europaeus; assembly: GCA_963580455.1. Classification (NCBI taxonomy): domain Eukaryota; kingdom Viridiplantae; phylum Streptophyta; class Magnoliopsida; order Celastrales; family Celastraceae; genus Euonymus; species Euonymus europaeus. Next base: position 6,553,319 of record OY756964.1, read on the forward strand.
CCAATATCTCCTTAAGTTGTCTAACTTTCAGGAACACCGAGAATGACAACAATTGTTTTCATGCAGCATTATATTTATATACCAATAATGGCTTACCTTCGGTGGCATCCATTCCACACCATGAAGCAAGCAAGATTCATTGTAACAGGATCTAACGGCAGCAACAAACAATGTGCTCCTAAAATAACGTGTGTTCCCATCGTAAGGCTCACCATAATGAGTCAGTGATCTAACATCAGCAACCGGAGGAGGACCTGTGACCACTGACCAGTTAATATACGTATTGACAACAAGGAAGTCTGTGCTGATTTCAAATCTGCTGCTTAAACAGTAATGCCAAACGTACCAAGTTCATTATCAAACGCAAGGCAGTAAGCTTTCAGCTCACGATCTGTTTCCCTGTTCATTCTTTGACCAATTAAAAATGCCGAGAGCAGTGACTCACTTACTCTGGATGTTCTATTTTCCACATCCAATGGGAGCACATCCCTCAGAACACCTTGGACTTCCTCGTATCCCAGGTGACCTCCTGCCAAAACTTCTCTGAGGGCACCGACCAATCTCATTTCATTAGTGCTACCGCCAACATACTGGGGGCCAATTGAACTTCCAGCTCCCATAATTGATCCCTCGGGATCAGCTATAAAGATCAGGTCATGTGGGAGAACTCGAACTAACAGCGGCCAGAATATGCTCATTGCACGCCTTTCCCCTTGGCTCCATTGGGTTGCTTCTGGAAATGAATTTGCACGAATCGTCATTGCTGCGAAAAAGGCCCCAAGCTGTGCTCTGGAAACCTCCTCCTCATCTTTGAGGTCCCCCCTAGCTGAAAATTGATGCCACTCATATACCTTAATTCCCAGGGAAAAAAATTTCCAAGACATAACAATTGAAAATCTCCAGAAAAATATATGTCATTCCAAATATATATGTTACGCTATTGGTCAACACATTTTCATTCTCCATACATACTATAAATGGAAAATTTGGAAACCATAGACTAGAAAATTGGTCCAATGAAACCTGTTTTTCTATGAGCAATAACATTATGTGCTGAACGCCATGCTTGCTGCAATGAAAACATCCAGATAGCTCAATATAAACCATTTCTGGTAAACACATAATCAAATATTAAGCAATGCATTCCTCAAGGTTCTATCAAGGCATAGATAAATTTCAGCATACTTTGAACATAAGATGTAAGAATACCAGCAGATTCTGTTAAGAATATAACATCGGAACTTCATGCTCTATTCACACATAGAAAGTTAGAAACAAAGACAGCTAGTGCCTTCCTACGATTACCAGGGAAGTTCACTTGCTAATTTATCAGAGGCAGCATCTAAATTTTCATGAATATAAAATAAAGTGCTGAAGCCTGAATCCGAAGATCATATCAAGTCATCAAAAGAAGCTATGCTTCCAACAAAAATTAAACTAATCAAAGAGAATTTAGCTCTCTGTTTACTTGAAAATATATTGCGTCAACCTGATCTTAAGATGGTGTCCAGGACCTTAAAAGCCTGCTCCTCGGTGAGAGGCTTGGTCTGTGTGGGTCCGGTGCAAACCCTAGCTTGCGCCTCCAGCACCGTTTGATTCGGCTTGGGTAACTTTGAGCTCCGGTAAGTAGTAGAAATCCCTGGATTTCTGATATCAGGTACCGGGATCCCCATCTGGTCTATTGTGGACGAATCCAATATGGCTTTCACTTTCAAACGAGAATTCCCTCCAATCGAACGATTCTGATCTTTTACAGGGAACTTAAGGTTGGTGTCTGAACTAGAAAATTTCGGGAACTCCTTGGTGCAAACGGAAGAGAAAGATGAGACAGAAAGTTCGGGATGGAGCAGAGATTTCATGGCGTTCTTTCTCTACGTCTAACGGATGTATGCTCAGGGCAGTTCGCTAATGGAGATGGTGAAGGAACTCAATAGCTCCGGTCTGGCAGGTTAATGAACGGGAATTCAGCATTTAAATTTTGTAGTTGGTAGGTATATTGACGTTTTAATCCAAAGCATAGGATGAGAAAGCTGATCAGATTCGGCTGCAGTTTCATTTAAACTTTTATAAATTTTTTATTTTTTTAATAATTGATTTTCCGAGAGGATGTATTTTTTTAAAAAAAAAGATACAAAAATTTGAGATAAAAATTATAGATTCATAAACTCCCAAAACACATATATTATTTTTTTTAAAAAAATAAATTTATAAGTCGTGCATGTTTTATGGGTTAATAGGCATTTTTGCTTGTCTTTTTAATATTGCAAATAAAATTTCTAAGTTTGGTGTAGATTTAAAATGTGTTTCGCAGGAGCTTACACACTTAGAGTGTGTTTGGTAAACAATTTTACCAGTAACATATAATTTAGCTTGTATGTTGATTGCTTTATGCTGCTTGAAATGCTGACATATATGTTGTTATAAATGTTGTGGGTGTTTAGTTAGATTTTTCAGATAAAAGCATATATGCTAGTATAAATGCTGTGGCTAATTACATGCAGGGGTATTAACACAAATAATTAAAAAATAAATTTATATTTTTTAAAAATAATCTTTACATTTTTAATAATATTAAAATATTATATATTTTTTATACAATTTTTTTATTAATATTTAACATTTTATTAAATATAATTAATATATTATTTAAAAATAAAAATATTATTAAATATAAATAATTAAATATGTTAGTAAAAATGTTAATATATTATTAAATATAAATAAATAATAGATTAGTAAATATAAATAAATAAATTAGTAAATATAATTTAATATATTATTTAAAAATAAATATATTATTAAATATAAATAATTAAATATATTAGTAAAATGTTAATATATTATTAAATATAAATGAATATTTTATTAAATAAAAGTAAATAATAGATTAGTAAATATAAATAAATAAATTAGTAAATATAATTAATATATTATTTAAAAATAAAAATATTATTAAATATAAATAATTAAATATGTTAGTAAAAATGTTAATATATTATTAAATATAAATAAATAATAGATTAGTAAATATAAATAAATAAATTAGTAAATATTATTTAATATATTATTTAAAAATAAAAATATTATTAAATATAAATAATTAAATATGTTAGTAAAAATGTTAATATATTAGTAAATATTATTTAATATATTATTTAAAAATAAAAATATTATTAAATATAAATAATTAAATATGTTAGTAAAAATGTTAATATATTATTAAATATAAATGAATATATTATTAAATAAAATAATTGGTTTTCATCCGTACATGTAGGGTAAACTTGTCATTAGTTAAGAGTGTAGGGGTCATTTGGACATTTCATGCATAAGTGTCCAAAAAATGCTAGTAAAATGACATTTTGAGAATGTCATAATTTAGAGGTAAAAATGTTAATTAATATGCTGAATGCTGAATTGTTGTTTGGTTAGGTTAACAATAATATGTAGCTTACATGTTATATGTTGTATTATATGCTATTTATAATGGTTTACCAAACACCACCTTAGTCATACTCTATATCAGGGGTCACCAAGGGTCTGTTGTAACCATTGTTTGAAAACTCGAACTGAGGCGCCGCCTCAGCCGCCTCGCTCTATTCACCAAGTCGGTAAAATGGCCTCAGATCGGAAAGTGGTCAAAATCGCCTCAGTCCACGAGGCAGCCACCTTGAGGCTCGCCTCCGCTCGAGGCGGTCAGAGGCGTTGGTGATGGAAGAATAAAAAAAATAAAAAATAACAAAAACTAATGAAACCTGTCCTCAGTCCTCACTTCCATTAAATGCAAGCCCTCGCCAGCAGGGTCGCGACCTCGCCAGAAGTTCGCGCACTCCCTCGCCAGCAGCTCGCGCGCGACCTCGACAGCAGGGTCGCGACCTCGCCAGAAGTTCGCTCACTCCCTCGCCACTAGCTAGCAGCTCAAGTTCGACCTCGCTACTCTTCAATAGAGATGGCAAAAAAACCCGATCCGCAAACTATCCGTAGGGTATCCGATCCATTTAAAAACCGAAAACCGATCCTATAGGGTTTGGAAACGGTTTTGGTTATTTTTTTAAAATTCGTCATGGTTTCGGGTTAGTTTTGGTATTTGATGCCGGGTTTAGGGTACCCGAACCAAAACCGAACCGAAATCGTACCCAGAACCATAACCGACCATACCCTTAATTACAAGTAAATTCTTAAAAACATTAGTGCATATATTAGAGAAAGGATTCGAACTTTACACGTGTATAAAGAAGTAAATCACTTAACCACTAGTCTAATTCTAATTTATTTGTCATAGACTTTCATAGTTTATAAATATATATTGAGTATAGATTTTGGTTGTGCGTAGTAAAGTTTAGACTTTTACTTTTATGACTATAATGTATATGAAGATTAAAAGTTTGATATCATTTTAAATAATAAATTAAAGTGTTTAAAGAAAAAAAATTAAAAAAATGCAATAAACATTATTACGAAGCCACGAACCCCAATTTCTCTCTCAAAGAATCCATAATCTGAAATGTACTCGTTAACACTGTACCGAAAAAATCAAACAGACTAAATATAAACTAATAAAATTTGAATTTATTACATGGATCTTGATGTCTTGTTGATGCAATGAAGTGATTAATGTCTAAGGAGTAATAATATGGTATTATCATGTAGCTCGTCAAGACATTAGACTCCTTTCTATTTCTATCTCATTGTATTATTTAATATCTTCATCATTAATAAGTATCTAAGACTTGTCAAAAAAATATTATTGATTTCATTTTTTAATTGAATTAGTTAAATGGTAAACGGGTATCCGGCGGTAAACGGTTATGGAACAGTTCTGGTTTTGGAAATCTAAATGATTTTTTAAACGGTTTTGGTATAAGATACATTAAATGGTAACGATTTTGATATTTCTTAAATGGAAGGGTACCCGACCCGTTGTCATCTCTACTCTCCAGCAGCTCATGCGCCGCCCTTGCCAGCAGCTCGCGCGCCCCAGGCCAGCAACCCCACGCCCTTGGTAATACTGCAACCCCATTTTTAAAACAAAATTGTTTGGATACAACTTTGACTCGGTTGGATTCGGGGCTGACATTCTTATGGGTTGTTTTTCTGATTATTAGAGATATGTTTTTCTTAAGACATTCTATATTTCTATCTAATGGATGATTATCTGTGATGTTTTCATGAATATTTTCAAAGTTATGATTCTTGAATGCTTTTATATGTTGAAAATCCTCTTTTTTTTGAGTTTGGAATGAGGCGACCGCCTCGCCTCAACAAAGCTTGATCGCCTCGAATCGCCTTTCACTTTTTAAAACCTTGGCCGTAACTGCTATTTGAACAAATAAAAAAATTGTTTTATTTTTAAAAAATAACGAATGTGATCTTATTGGAATTACAAGTTCAACGGCATATTGTTTGTGTCAAACAAAAATCAAATGGATCATAAAAATGACACGACAATTCTAAATCCTTAAATATAAACTTGAAACATTTTATCTTAGTTTTGATAGTTCATATGATTTTTGTTTAGTTTTGATAGTTCATATGATTTTTATTTGACATAAATAATATAGCGTTGGACTCGTAATTTTGAACATATCACATTCATAATTTTTTAAAATAAAATAATATTTTGTACTGATTTAAATAGCAGTTACAACGAGATCCACTGTAAAAGTTTTACAGCAAACCCTGGTGATCCTCTATATGAGTGTCCATTTTGCCAGCACAAACAATAGGAGATGGAGTCATGTCTGTGCACATATTGATTTAATGTGGGCTCATCTCAATTATTGGGTTAATATAACATCATTTAAAGATCAAACATTTCAACTTGATAACAGAATTTCTATTTTTATTGCAACTCCATCACTCAGGCAATTTTAGCCCAAAATGGGCAGTCAACCATCTATCTGTCAAGTTGAATGTTAAGAAATCGTCCAAAGTTTGACGACATGGAATACCAGAGTTGGTGATGTGGCTGACGGTGCTAAGGTGGCTGACGGTGCTAAGGTGGCCATCTCTTTGCCCAAATCGTCTCTTCCCCCTTTATTTTTCTTCTCGAATGGATCACCCCACTAGAAGCACCTCACCAAACTTGAAATTTAGATACCCCAAAACATCTCAAATCTCAATTACAGATCTACAATGGGCAATCTCTGCCAAACCCAAATCAGGTACCCAATAGCTGTTGGATTCATTATACCCTCCTCCCCCAACAACACGAGTTTCACTTCCCAACTTACCCTCAAAATCCTCCCATCCAAAACCATCCATGGCGTCGACAACAGAGTCTCTGACGCTGCACTTTTACATCAGATATTGTGAGGCATGAAATCCATAGGTCTGAAAAACCTCAAACCCCAATTTATTGGTACATATTTCGTCTTCTCTGCGACCCACCTTGTATCTATATATCTTCTCGTCCTTGTTTTGTAGATCTATATTTGTTGCTTTGATTTGAGCGATCGTTATGAATCATTTGTGTGCTAGATATTGATCAGATGAATACGCCCAAGCGGATGATGGCAAAGATGGGATGGAAGGGAAGGTCAACTGTTCAGGGCTTCGAAAGGTGAAGCAGGGGATTGCAATTTACAACATCTAAATTGATCCAATAACAAATTTTATTTAAACATTTGAACGACTGCATTTTTGCCATTTGTCAATATATATATATATATTTTTTTAAAATGATTACATGTCATTAAGTATGTTAGCAAACACAAGCAAAGAAAAATACAAAGCTTGACTTTTTATACGTAGGCGATTTTGATTGTCTGTTTTAGGCTAAATTTGTCCGGAGTTTGAATAAAAACAGAAATTTTATAATAAAATTGAAATATTTGATATTTGAATATAAAATTAAAATATTTGATATTTGAATGATTAAAATGAAAAATTAACTATCTTTGAATAATCATATATTCTATTAACTTCTCAATTATCACAATCACAATTATACGAAAGTTAGTGCTGAATTTTATTTCTATTATAAAAATTATATCCAACAAATTTATTCCATTATACTAATAAATACTTACCACATCATCAAAATATCCAATCCAATTCATTTTGTTGACTCCAAGTTCCAACCAAAAAAAAACCCCATTGCAGGCGGAGCCCAAAACAAGACGATTACAGTCAACACTGCATTGGCATTTGGGAGTTGGAATATCCGACGCGGACGGAATCCCATGCCGGTTTCGTTAGCTGAGCCTGAGCAAAACCAGTCTATGCCAGACGCTACGAACGGATTGGGTGGAGCTGCACTGGATCTTGTGCTATGCGTGGCCCAATTGTATATAGTGGGCCCAAATTAGAAATCGCAGTATGCCTTATTCATGTTTAGGTCTATCATGGGCCCTTATATAGTCCATATACTCCCTACATACATATTCATGTTCATGTTTTTCGGCATTGAGCTCATTTTCAAATATTTGAGATTGCGAAACAAGAAAGAAACTATATGGCGGGATCTCTAGCGGCCATTAGAGACCAGTGGCAGGTCGCATTCTCTCGATTCTTCACCTTCCCGTCCCTGACCTCCACGAGTTCCTCTCTCGTTCCTCTTCCTAAAACCCGTGGCGGGACAAAAGGTAGAAAAGGCACCTGGATATCCACCTCTTCTCCCACCGCTTCCCTTCAACTCCTCGACAGCCACTCTAAGTCGGACGCGATCCTCATTGTCACTCTCCAAGAGACTGTACTTGTGAGTTGTTTGGTTATCGTAGCCACAGATATATCTTCCTGTGACATCTTCCTTGATTTTCTTTAGATTACGCTTTAATTGATTAAAATCTTTTGAGAGAGAATAATTTTAATGCTGTAAAACTGAAGTGATGAAGAAAATGTATGTTATCTGAAAAAAAAAATGATGCGATCATAGCCATCGGTGCTTGGAATTTTTTCTGTGTTTTGGTTCGTACATTGTTCCTGAAACTTTCGTCCAGGATGTTTTGATGATAATTATAGTTCTATTCCTACGATCCGATTGTGATTGTATTGGAAATTTTCTTTAAATTTTGATTTCCAGATCAAATTTCAGCATCAGCGCTTCTGAACTTGTTTACAATTAACTGTACTCAGTTGATGGGAAAATTGCAAAGAAAATTTCATAAGCCATTGTTATGTGCCTCAACATCAAGAAACTAAAGATCGGGGAAATTAATTTCAAAATCCATGTTGGATAGTTCACCTGGTAATGCTTAGAAATTTTGCTTCTGTAATGGTCTGATCTTCTTAGTTGCTCTAGATCTGCACTATCGATTTTTGTCTGCTAATTTAACATACTGATATTTCTAATCCAAACGAGGGAATTATGAGCCAAATCGATCTGTTCTTGGATTTTATTCTGTGGAAGTTATTTGATATGGCCTTTTACTATGGATAAATCAACTATGAGAATGTTCGTGCGGTCGTGCCATGGAAGTTTATGGTTCTGTATGGTTTAGTTTTCGTTACTTGTATGATTCTTCTATAATAGTTGGTGATTGTATCAGGATTTGATGCAGTTAGCTAACAGTATATATAGTAGACTGTATGTTAGCCACTTAGGCCACAATGCCTTCGATATCTGGAGTAGAATTGGTAATCAGATCCCGATCTTATATATGTTAACATGCTCTAGGAGGAGCATTATGTCTCGAAGCTGCACTTCTCTTGGCCTCAGATAACATGTGTCCCTGGATATCCATCAAGGGGTAGCAGAGCTGTATTTGTGAGCTATAACGATTCTGTTGGTGAGGTAGGATGCTAACACTCTCTACTTTAGTCTGCGCCATAAGTCATACATTTCCAATTAGATGGAATATTTTTTTTATGTTTCAAATGGGGGAAGTTAAGTTAGAAAATGGATGGTGCATCCTGAAGTATTTTACCTGCCATGGCTACTCTCAGCCTGTAGCAGTAAGAGAAAGGATCCTGTTTCATCAATAATAGCTACCTCTTCCTCAATGATAACTTTCTGTTAGCGGGGGTGGGGGTTCATCTCGTAAGTCTGAGTTGTGGATTGTTGATCAAACGTGAAGTTCTCATTTTATTTACCATCATTACTTCTCAGCATAAAATTAAGTGGTTTCACTTGTATAGCTCATTAAATCAGAGAAAAAATAGAGTATTTTTAATATTGCTGCAAGCTCAGTACTCTTTTCGAATGAATGCGTGCAGATCCAGAAGTTTGCTTTGCGTTTTTCAACAATACAGGAAGCGGAGTCTTTTATGAATGTTTTGAGGGTATAACCAACTGCAGCTACTAGAGTTTGGACTGTTCAGATATTTATAATACCAAGAAGCTGCAGCACTGTTATCTTTTTGGACCTTTTGCAGGAGATCTTGAAGGATTTGCAGGAAATTGAGCCTCTAAATTCTGACTTTCGACCTGTAATTTCATCACAATCTGAATTTGTACCTTCTAACAAGACCCCGTCCAGGTGGAAAAGGAGGATCATCTCCTAATTTTCTTTGCAAATCACTGGGAAATATGTGTATATATGCTAAATCAAATTTTTTATGGAAGTGCCAATTTGCTCTCTGATGTCTGCAGAGCTTGTGAGGAGGAATTAAGTGTCATGAATTCTCTTACAGCATATTCACCGAAAATGCAAGAGAGCTTCAACCTTGAAGTTGAAGAATGCTCATATAAACAGGAGACATCTCTTAATCACAACACTGCAGGCACTATGTCAGCCTTACCTCCCAGCTTTGCATCATTTCTGACCAAATGTTACCCTGAGATCAACCAAGGTAATTAGGTTGTATTCAATTTAAGCACAAAGAATCTTTTTCTGTCTCACTTTTTCTTTGGCTGAATGCCTCTTGTCCAATCGATACTTTATCATATTTGAATTGATGTAGCTGCAGCCCATCCAATTGAGTCTGAGGAAGTTGATCTGAAATCTCAAATTGTGGTATCTTTTCTATATTTGGCCTAATATAATATAGGCATATCTGTTTGGTTATTAACATTGAATTGGTTATAGTCTGTTATCATAACTAGTGTTACTACTTTTGAAACTGCACATCCACCTTTTGGATTAATTGTTACTCCATAGCTCTACTGCAACATTGACAAATTTTTTTGCCTTTTTTTGGGCAGAAATATATGGAAGAATCTTCCTTTCAAGGTAAGCTTTTATTCCAGGCCCAGCCTTCATCTCAATGACTGAGTTGCATCTGTTTTTGGTTTGATCATGTTCAAGGGTAGACATCTGAAAAACAGGCATGCATTTCTCTATCTGATAGTTCTAGCTGCCAATTTTATATATGGTAATGTTCTCATGGTTGGAGCTTGCATATTGCTGTTGGCTTTGAGACAGAGATTCATTGTTTAACTCTGCAAATTCGAAATTAACCATTTCGAAGTGACTGGATGCAAAATTTATACTTTTTGGAATTCATCAAATACTATTTCTCATTATGTTTCATACATCTTGTCACTGAACATGTTAACCAATGAGAAATTCTTTCCTATTGTCAGAAATGTTGAGGAAAGTCGAGAAAGTCATCAGTGAAATGGGAGATGACTTGATGCTGGAATTGCCTTTGGCTTGACTTTTTCTCAAGAAGAGCTTGCATTCCTTCTGTGGTTCATGAGATGGTCTGTGTTACATACACCCCAAGGCATGTCCAGCATAAACTTTTTGATGTTTCTGTCTTTTTAAAAAAAATTGAAACTTGGGTAAATAATAATCAGATTGTGTTGCAAAGGATGGGACGTTTGTAGGGTTATTAAACACAGTTTATTTTTCTTATGTTTTTTAACTGTGATATCTACAGAAGCTGTCCTAAAATAAATTTCGAACCTATATATAAATCATTCCCATTAAGGTTACATATAAATAATAAACCAACGTTACCTCTGCCCTATCAATGTAGGAGTCATGTTTTCCTTATGCTTCATTGGATTATAAGCTGAATAGCGATAAAAACATCTGGTTTCTTTGATGGCTTACTCTGCGAACCGAGCACACGTCCAAAGTCCAAACCAAAACAATTGGATTGTAATGCCATTTGAGATTTCCCTGACGTCTGGCTATGGCAATGCTCCCATGGCAAACAACTGCCGTTAATCAAAAGCAAAAGTATTGAAATAGCCTTTATTTGGCTGGCATTCTGTAGATTCTTGGTTTTCAAAAGTAATATAAAGTACTTGGCCGACAAAGAAAACTATTAATCTTTTTCCATCTACATATGCAAATGAAAAAGTACTTTCTGCACCTCAATTCATTTTGACGATGTTTACTCGGTTGTTGCTTTCTTACCAATTAAATCATATATACCTAAGAATGCTGCTAAGGTCAGCTCAATCAGAAAAGGCTTAAAAACTATAGACAGATTATTAACATTGACGATAAACCAGCACAAAAACTTCACATTTACCAGGTTAGGGTTTTCTTAGCCCAATTGTCAATTTGCATTGTAGAATATGGCAGATATTCGCTTCATTTCTCACCAGCAAGAACTAATTCCTTGGCAGTAACAGTAATTGTCCAAGTAATATATTCTAGAATCAAATGAAAAAGTTAATAAGCCCGAGCAAACCCCTTAACAGAATAATACTCAAGTGGGTCTGTGGTGTTTCCAGCTTCTTTATTCCTGTCCGAGACACAATCTGGTGAGTTCAAGACAAACTTATCCTGGCAGCTAAATTGTAATCATCGATGAGAATAGACTTAAACAAGACCATTATAATATCCCTTGTACAGTGCTACTTCGTTGAATACAAGAAGCATATAATTATTTATAAGATAGAATTGCCAACATTACTTCTAGCAAACCATGTTGGAATGTATGAAAAATGTTGATCTTTGGCGAATAAACATTTTATTTCCTTAAAGATCCAAGCAGAAATGCAATGACAAAGACAAAAGGCTCATCATCTTAGTCCCGTCTCATCTCCCCTCTTTGTTTCTTCTTTCTTTCTTCCCATCACTAAAAAATTCTCATTTGTGACAAACATGGCTTCTCAAAGTCTCCTTCCATCTCTTCTCCTCCCTCTGTTAGCAACTGCAGTTTTTGCTGCAACAAATATGTACCCTTACACTTGTTCTGAAAACATCAAAACATGTAATGCCTCGCTTTACCATATCAACACCGGCTTCCAGAAAGAACAGATTGCTTCGTTTTACTCTGTCAAAAACTCACAGATGACAAGTATTTTTCATGGGGACCAAGAAGACTACCTTATAAAAGTACCTTGTTCTTGCCAGAATGTTGGTGGCACTTTAGCATACTTTTATGACACATCCTATATGGTGAAAAGTGGTGAAATATTTGTGAACGTTTCAGCCCAGATTTACAGTGGCCAGGTTTGGAGGATTGAAGGAGAAAAATCATTTATTGCAGGAAATACCACTACTATGCATCTTTTATGTGGATGTGCAGAAAGTAGAGCTGAAATGGTGACATACACAGTGCAGAACCAAGACACGTTATCGAGTATTGCTGGCTTGTTATCGGCTAAAATGAGTGATATACAGAGCATCAACAAACTTCTCACTCAAAACCCGCAATTCATAGATGTGGGTTGGGTGTTTTTTGTGCCAAAGGGAGCAATTGGAATTCCAGGACAAAAGAAAGGTGTGTAATTCTGATCAAATTTTCTTCTGCTAGGGGAAAAAAAATGCATGAATGAAGTTATGACATTCTTGTTCATTACTTGATCAACAGAGGCAGGTTCGACATGAATTATAACAAAAAAAGTTATTCTAATTTCTAAATGTAAATTTGCTATGCGTTTGCCTAAAAACTGTGTTGTACTTCTATTGACTTCCTAAATCATCTTTGGAAATTTAATTCAATTATTCTTTCAACCATGGTTTCTTTTGTGGAAAGATGATTAATTTTTTTTTTATCATAAAATCCTAATATCTAAGCTTCAAATACAAGTGCCCTTTTTCCCTTAGCTTTTCGTCTCTGATTTTTTTTTCATTAACTTCAAAAATTCCTTGATAGTGAAGCTCTAGAAAGATATATTGATTGTTTGATACAGTGGAAAAAGTTAAAAAACACATATGAACTGATGAAACCAATCTTCTTTTGAGTCAAATTTTCATTGCCTTGATTTCTCTTTTTCATTTTCAGGATACAGACACAAGGGGGCAATATTCATTGGTATGTTATTAGCAGTGACAGTATTATCAATTTCCGGATTGGTGATTATTATTATCAGGAGAAGGAGACATCAAAATTATACCGAGGAAGATCCCAAAGCTGTTTCCAGGATATTGAGTTCAAACAGAACATTTTCCTTTCCAAACCAGCAAATGAAAAAAGAAAACATGGAAGGTGAAAACCTGAGATGACATCAAAAGAAATTGGAACTACACAGAATCTTTATTAATTGTATATCCGGTAAAATTTATTACTTTGAATATACTGCAATGTGCAGATGTGACTGGCCTTGAATCAGAAAGACCTGCAGTTTATACTATTGAGGAGATCGAAGAGGCTACAAATGACTTTGACGAAACAAAGAAAATCGGAGAGGGTGGATATGGATGTGTATACTATGGAATGCTTGGAGGGGAGGTAAGACCTTCAACTATTCTCTTTATTGCAATTTCTTGCTGATGCAAAAAACTCATTGAAGATACATATCTTATCCATATTAGGCAGTTGCAATAAAGAAGATGAGATCTAACAAATCGAAGGAGTTCTTCGCAGAACTTAAGGTCTTGTGCAAAATTCATCATATAAATGTGGTGAGCAATATTTTTTCTAGCAGTGAATGTCTCAAAGAGGATGTAAAAGAAAACTATCTGTATATTCTCAGATATGAAGTATATGTTCAGGTGGAGCTGCTGGGATATGCCAGCGGAGATGATCACCTCTACTTAGTTTATGAGTATGTTCAGAATGGGTCGCTTAATGAATACCTACATGATCCACTACTAAAAGGTACCTCGATCATTGGCATGCACATTTTATCAAGCTATATTTATATAGCCTCCTGCAAGGTCCTCACAGGATCACACTTTTCAATCAGGCCGGCAGCCTCTCTCATGGACAGCAAGAACGCAGATTGCCCTGGATGCTGCAAAGGGCATAGAATACATTCATGATCATACAAAATCACGACATGTACATCGAGATATAAAAACTAGCAACATTCTGCTTGACAAAGGACTACGTGTAAAGGTAATGGTTACATATATGTGTGTTGTTAACTCCATAATGTTCATGCTTGATACGGGTGAAGATAAGGTTTTACAAGACTTGGTTTGTTCATCTGTTCAAATGACCCTTCAAAATAGATCCAACTTGCTTTGTGAAATGAAAATGACTATGAAATCTCTCAATATCTAACTGCAATTACCTAATATACTGAGAAAAATTTGCGAACACAATTCAACTGTACTCCGAGGTGCAATTCCCCACCTTTATTATTTTTTTATATTGTTTCGATTTTCGAACTTTTTGTCATGACAATTTTTTAATGCCATTAACTCAGTATCTCCTCCAATAGGTTGCAGACTTCGGACTGGCAAAGCTTGCTGAACGATCTAATGAAGAAGAACTAATAGCAACAAGGTTGGTTGGAACACCAGGCTACCTTCCTCCAGAGTGAGTTCTACTATCCATTTGACTTGCTGATCCTATCTTGACTAGCGCTGGATTCAGTCAGAATACAGAACTTTGTTACGCTGGCATGAACTTTCTTACACTCATATCAAAGAACACATTCTTTTCCAATGTTGACTGACCTACTCATTTTGTGTGTATATCTTGCAAGGTCTGTATTGGAGCTACAAGTGACCTCCAAAACTGATGTTTTTGCATTTGGAGTGGTTCTAGCAGAACTTATAACAGGACAACAAGCACTTACTCGAGATAACCGGGAGCCAAACAAGATGAGATCACTAATAACAGTTGTGAGTATTTTCTAAGGAATCCATACACTGAGCAGGAATTAAGGTTGAAAAAAATCCTTTTGGGACATTACTTAATACAATAACTCTAGTTCTGGTAAGTTGGAGGACACTGCCAATAACCTTGTAGCCACAAATCCTCTCCAAGAAAGATGGATCAGGGCCAGGGTTGTTGGTGAATTGAGTCACAGTTACTCCCTACACTTAAATTTCCAACTATAGCCTTACTATTTCAATTCCATGGTGAATTTTCTAATTTCATGCAGCTAGTCGATTTTCTTTTTTCTGCTACAAAGTATAGGCTGTCTAAGCAAGACTGGAAAACTGGAAAAGTGTTTCTTAAAAGAAAAAAACAGCACATATTTTCTGGTTTACTTTAGTTATAAAGGTCTTTCAATTTATTATCTTGATCGGATAAGAGGACTAAACTAACTGTTTTTTCTCCTTCACATGTTGAGGTAAATAATATTTTCCGAGCTGAGGATCCAGAGTCTGCTTTAGAAGAGGTCATAGATAAAAATCTTCAGGGAAGCTACCCTATGGATGACGTCTTTAAGGTGGGCATGATTTTTGCTTGTCGATCATTCATTTTCTCCAATTATTACAAAAACTTAGAAAATTGAGGACGAAAGTGAGGCTGATGGTGATGATCTTCTTCTTGTTTTCTGCTTATTCTTTTTCATACTATAAACACATGACTGTTGCAGATGGCAGAAATTTCCGAGTGGTGTATAAGTGAAGATGCAGTGAACAGGCCTGAGATGCGAGAGATTGTCGTAACACTCTCTCAAATTGCAATGTCCTCGACTGAGTGGGAAGCATCGCTAGGAGGGAGCAGCCAAGTTTTTAGCGGGATATTTAATGGAAGATGAAGATGTTATCTATGGCGATCTTGATTAGACTGGATGATGACTTCTAAGCTAATGATGTAAACTCTGATATTTTATAGGGTGATTTTGATGTCGGAATGTTAGTAGCAAGATGGCCTTAGAAAATAGAAGAATACATGCTAATTTTTGCAGCATGAAGTGGCCTAGTTTTTCTTCCTTTTCATTTCGCTTTTGCAGAACTTTTTTGGCTAAGAGAGCCGTTTAATTTCTAACAGAGAGACCTTTTGCAGAATAATTTCCAACACCCTTCTATATTATGGGTTGAATTATGTCCGTCTAAACAAGTGGAGTATATACTATGTTCAACGGTAAAATTAGTTGTTTCGATATCATGCTAAAATTTTCAAGTACATCCACATCAATAATATTGTTTTTATTTGCTATAATTTATCGAATCTTACCAATATATGGGACTCCGCTCGAGTTTCTTCTTCTGAGTGATTTTTTTTTTTTTTATCATTCTTCTGAGTGATTTCTAACACAATAGAAATTCATTTTCTTTCATTTTGTCTTTTTAAGGTGATGTTTGGTTGTGAGAATGGAGGTGAAATATGGAATGGGGTATTCCATTCCATCATTTGGTGTTAAAAAAATTTGAGATACTCCATTCCATTCCCTCATCTCTCTCTCATCAATTTTCATTCCCACATTTTTATGTGGGAATGAATCATTCCATGTGGAATAGAGGACAAAATGACTATTTTGTCCTCAAATAAATATTAATTAATATATTTTATTTTATTTTAATTTGTTAGAAATATAATTTATTAACTTTAATTTTGTTAACTTTAATTTGTAAATATTAATTATATATTTTGATAAATTAATATTAATTAATATATTTTATTTTATTTTAATTTTTTAGTTATTATAATTTGTTAATTATATAATTTTGACTCCATTTTATTTTAATTTGTTAATTATATATAATTATAAATGCACAATAAAATATATTGATTATACATAATTGTAAAGAAGGGACATAATGGACAAAACACAACTTCATTTTCATTCTCATTCCCAGTTTTTATACATACCAAACGTGAGAATCAAAATATCATTCCCACTCTCATTCCCATTCTCATTCCCATTCTCTTCTCATTCTCATTCTCATTCCCTCTCAAACCATTCTAAAAACCAAACGATCCCTAAGTTCTTCGTTCGCAAATCAAAATACGGCGTCGTTTTTACATTTCTATTTATATACAGCCTATATGAAAATTGAAATGAAAGGAGTAAACCTGCGACAACTAGGCTTTATTACGAGCAGGGACTGGCTGCTTTAATTCTGTGACATTAAAACTGCGTCGTTTATAAGACCAACCACACCCAGAAGATCGACTCGATCGACGTTTAGCTCCACCTACGATCAAGACTAACAGACAGAGATCTGGGCAGAGAGGCAAAAAAATTATGGTTTACCCCTCAAATATTTAGCAGCTAAATGCCGTTCCGATCTCTACTATACTTACGTTTACATCATTTTCCATTAGATCTTTCCGATCAATCTCAGTAACGCCGATCTGATCAGTGAATGGCGGGGGCGGTATCCGCGCTGTTTCTTTTAGACATTAAGGGGCATGTTCTTGTATGGCGCGACTACCGTGGGGATGTCTCTGCTGTCCAGGCCGAAGGCTTCTTCACGAAGCTTATCGAGAAAGAGGTCTGATTCTGATTATTTTGTCTTATATTTGGCTTAGATTTGATGATGCGTTTGATAGTGTCCAAGGTTTAGTTTAACAATTGCGTTTTGTAAGTACAATGAAATTATGAGTCTGGAGTTCATGATTGTGGTTGATTCCACTGCAATTGAGACTTTGAAGTTAGTTTGAGTGGTTCAAACATAGCACAATCAATTGCAATATCTGGCTATTCTGATCTTTGAATTACGCAGCTTATGATTCTAATCCATATCTTTTATATTCACATTCTTATTGTTTGCTATTTTTGCCTGCATTAGGGTGATCCACAGTCTCAGGATCCAGTTGTTTATGATAATGGAATCACTTACATGTATATACAACACAGCAATGTTTACCTAATGACAGCAACGAGGCAGAACTGTAATGCTGCCAGCCTTCTTTCTTTTCTACACCGTGTGGTTGATGTAAGTCTAACCTTTTTTTTTTTTTTTTTGCATTTCCGACCAGAAAAGATGTTCAAACCAATGCAGATGATTGCTCTAAGTGAACTAGGACATTTTTCTTCCGCCTTATACTACTAACATGGCTGTGGTCGTTTGTGATTCCTTCTTGGCAACAGGTTTTTAAGCATTATTTCGAAGAGTTAGAAGAGGAGTCACTTAGGGATAACTTTGTTGTAGTGGTATGCTGAAACTCTTCTTTGGATCCTTGTGTTACCCAATTCTGTAAATTGTCTGGTGAAATTTGAGTACGTTGTTTTAATATACACAAATTGTCATTCATTTTTTTTGCAGTATGAGTTACTTGATGAAATGATGGACTTTGGTTATCCTCAATACACCGAAGCTAGAATTCTTAGCGAATTTATTAAGACTGATGCATACAGAATGGAGGTCACCCAGAGGCCCCCCATGGCTGTGACAAATGCAGTGTCCTGGCGAAGTGAAGGCATACAGTACAAGAAGAATGAAGTATTTAACCCTTACCTTACATTTTTCATTTTTTCTTAATTGCTTGTTGGTGTATGAAGCCACTGGTTTGTAATGTTCCTTATATGTTCAGGTTTTCTTGGATGTGGTTGAGAGTGTTAATATACTTGTCAACAGCAATGGACAAATTATTCGGTCTGATGTTGTTGGGGCATTGAAGATGAGGACTTATTTGAGGTGCTTTGAAGTTTTTGATTTATTTAGTTCATAGCAAGGGAGAATGACTGGTAGTTTTTCTTTGTCATTCAGAGCTATAGTGGTATTGATTATACTCTTTGCATTTGGTAGTATTAAAATTCCACCTCCGAATATGCATGGTCTTTGGTGAACACAACAATGATGTGCCTGTTTGTGATATGACTGTCTGTGGACTGTACGCCTTTTATTACATTTAACTATGTTTACAAAATGCTTCATGTCAATCTCGTAAACCTAGCGACTTGGCTGACCTTCATGATAATACTTAAGATGTCTTGCTGTCTAATTTTATTTTCATGGAAGTTGGGTGGGTCAAATTCTCTGGTTATAATGATAAAAGGTAATACTGGTTTTTTCTTTTCTTTTTGTATGATGAGCAAAACTGTAAAGGAAAAGAGTCTTTTGCATGCTGTAATAGTAATCGAATCAATTAAATCCGAAAATACAATTTCGTATGCGGTACTATTCCCATGACCAGTATTCCAAAAAAGTTATAACATTCATTCGTCCTTTAGCCTAGCAGAGTTGCCTTCAAATTAAAAACTCTCACATTTCTTTGTTTCTAAGTTTTCCACCAAATAAGTTAAGTAACTTTTGATCTATCTCTTTTCCGTCTCCTTGAAGCACCTTTGAATTTGCAAGCTCTTACTTCCTTTTCAATTGTGCCTTCTCATAGCTCAATGCAGATACATCTTCCGATTCTTCTTGTCCACGCATCATCTTTAGAGGTTACAGTGCCTTTAGGAGAAAATTCCTCGAGGGAATAGTCTAGTGAGCTCTAAAGAGCCTATAAATAGCAATTTAACCTCTAAATTTAATCAGCGATATATTATGCAGCCTTGAGATAATTTCCCAGCAAGAGAGTTGCTTTGATTTTGTGATGCAAGGAGACTATCAGTGTTTATGCAATTTGAGATTTGCTTATACTGTTTTCATGTCTTAGTTTCTTATTTTCAAGAGGCCAAGCCATTCTGCCATCGCAGTTTTTTCCCAATAGCCTAAAATCTTCTAAAACATTCATTTCAATAATCACGAATTATTCAAGAACAAATCACAAAGTTCCCTTTTCTACTTTATTTCATTACCAATTATTGCCTAGTTTAACCCCTATAAAAGCCCAATACTTCTAAACCTGTATTAACTTTAAAACTCCAAAATTTTACCCCGAGGCCAAACTTAAGTACATACCTTATTGCTTATTGTCCTAGGTAAACCCCTTTTTGGTTGATTAAGAAATTTGGTTTTCTTTCCGAAGCAGCTTCTTGTAGGCACTTTTAGTTTCCGATTTGCAGATTTCTTTCCCGAGAACACAAGCTGTTCGCACAATCTCTGTAGCTCTGAATGTGCACATGATAGTAATGCTTTGCACTAGAGGTAAAGTTGTTTCGCCCCAAGGTAGAGGTTTGTTAAATCTGATTAAAACATAGTCAGGCACTTGGAAAATGCATCTCCACTATATGGGATAATGCTACATAGATCTTAATCTCTCCCAAATCTGAACCGGCATCTACTCTGGGATTCTTGTGCATGAGAGTTGTTTGCCTAGTCTTCTTCCTTAGCCGTCTTTCTATATTATGGTGTTTTTCTTATCCATATTGTTTGCTACTGAAATAGATTGATATGTTAAATTACTTTTTCTTCCATAAGACGTGCTGTTATTGATGATTTCCTTGTAATAGCTTTTTCCGGTGAAGCTCTTTTGTTTGTGGAACTCGCGTTCTTGTTCATAACATTGAAATCTTACTTTAACAATAAGATGATAAAACGCTTGTCATATGGATATAATTCAATTTCTGAAATTCAAGATGATAAACTTTTTAATGTCAGTTTACTTGCTTATAGTGGACAACTGCAAGAAAAAGGCTCTGCAGAGTGCAGATCCGTAGTATCCAGAACATGTCTAGCACCTCAACTTTTAGTGTTCAAATATATGTAATTGAGATTTGAATCAATTTTGGCATTAATTTCTATTCACATTCATGCCTTTATTAGAGCTTGCTATTCAACTCAATATGGTGGTTAGTAATAGATGGAAACTCAAAATGTTTTTATATGTTGCAGTGGTATGCCTGAGTGTAAGCTTGGCTTGAATGACAGAGTGCTGTTAGAGGCACAAGGTCGAGCAACAAAGGGAAAGGCCATTGATTTGGAGGACATCAAATTTCATCAGTATGTTGCTTGAATGTTGTGCTGTCTGAGTTCTTTCGTCCTGATTCATTATGGACAAGAGTTTGGAATCTTTTACCCCACAATTTGGCTTTTTATTTGACTTCCAATTTTGGGTCTAGGTGTGTGCGTTTGGCCCGATTCGAAAATGATCGAACCATATCCTTCATACCACCTGATGGAGCTTTTGACCTAATGACATACAGACTCAGCACCCAGGTTCATCTTGTTATAATGGATGTTGATTTTCTCTTTACTGTCTTTTTGTTTTCTCTTGGCATTTGATGAGTTTTATTGTCTCCTTCCAGGTGAAGCCTTTGATTTGGGTGGAAGCTCAAGTTGAAAGGCATTCTAGAAGCCGTGTTGAGATCATGGTAAAGGCTCGGAGTCAGTTCAAGGAGCGTAGGTATTAAGTCGTCTGTAAACTATATTATTGTCTCGGCTTCCTGTGCCAATGATCAAGATTTCCTAAGTCTCCTTATATTTTTACCTTTCAGCACTGCAACAAATGTAGAGATTCAGTTGCCTGTGCCATCTGATGCTTCTAGCCCTAATATTCGGACATCATTAGGATCTGCTTCATATGCACCTGAGAATGACGCTTTATTGTGGAAAATAAAATCTTTTCCTGGTGGCAAGGTATGTTTTATATAAATGTTCCTTGAGAAACTTCTTTTTGGTATCGGATTAGGTGTCGTGTTGTGTACATCCACAAGTCACTATGGTTTGGGTGCTCTTTGCAATCTTAAATTTTCAGGAGTATATGGTGAGAGCAGAGTTCAGTCTTCCCAGTATATCAGCTGAAGAAGCAGTTCCTGAGAGAAAAACCCCTATACGCGTGAAGTTTGAGATACCCTATTTTACTGTTTCAGGGATACAGGTAATATCTTTAGCTTAATTTGTCTCCGAGTGTTTTATATCTTACTTCATTATTGGTCCCTTCACTCTCACACCTCACACTCACCAAAGAAGTGGAGTAATAATTTAGTAAGGTAAACAACTATTGTGCAAAAGGCTCCCGCAGTGGGCGGGGTCGGCGACAAACGATTTAGGCATACGTTATTCTCAAATAATGTTTGGCGAGATTGTTTCAAGATTGAACTTGTGACTTTTAGGTTGCACCTCTTCAACTCTACCAATGGCCTACTTATTTACCCGACGCCTGTTTGAGTGATTATTGGTAAATGAGGAGAAATTACTTGGTGAATTTGCTCTCCTGGTATTCCTTACATTTCCAGGTAGCAAATAATTTAATAGAGAACAACTACTGGTGATTACAAAGCTTTAAAAAAAAAAGTTTATTGTGAGTTTGGTAGATCTGCAAAGAAGATTTGTAATTTTTGTGGAAAATGGGATGGTGTGATGATAGTTTAATAGTAGATCCAAACAAGTGAGCTTTAAGTATCCATTTGGTAACAATGGTTGTTGCAAGTTTATAATTAAGCTGTGAAATAAGCTAGTTTATAGGCTTGCTAAAAAAAAATTGGAGGGTATGGTTTTGGTTTTAACATTGTTGACCACGTTTAACGTTAGCGATAGTCAACAGGTCTTATTTTAGTGTTTGGCTAATGTTGAAGTTTTTTTCCTTTCACGACTCTTTATGGGCAATAATTTAATAGCCACTTATGTATATATATTTTTCCGGATTTGTAGGTACGGTACCTGAAGATTATTGAGAAAAGTGGGTACCAGGCTCTTCCATGGGTCAGGTACATAACAATGGCTGGCGAGTATGAACTGAGGCTTATATGAATGAATGAATGCTGCTCCTATCTATTGGACTTTCCAGTCTCTTGAGTCTATATATGAACCTACCTGAGGCATTCGGGCGGAATTTCTCCATGCTGAAGAGCTTCAAAAGAGGTCATTTCCAGGAAGAATGTTTTGTTTCAAAAGATGTTCATTTCCCCGTCTCGGGGTCAATGGTTTTGGCTTGTGCATGATAATTGTTTAGTGTTGAGGTTTGTAAGATTCGATGTTTACATTGAAATCCTGCTTATCCACTTTTTCTTACGCGACTCGAATCATTTTTTGTGTATCAATTATCAAAACATTCTTGACCATGCATGCCATGGGAAAACAAATTTGACATGTCACTGTGCAAAGGATTGGAATGCTAGAAGAAAATTGTTTCATACTTGTTGATTGATAAGTGGGATCAGAATTGCACATGCAAGTCTCCAAAATGTCACAAAATCATTCTGGAGTATTAAATAATTGTAGATTTTCAAATATACAATTTTTGAGTTTTTCATTAAGTCGAGCATTAGTGGGTCACTAATAATCCTTGAAAAGTTGAGTTGGAAGATGTCCGTGTAAGCACATAAAAAAATAAGGCCCTTAGCAGTGGCGGAGCCACATGGGTCTCTTAGGGGGCTATTGCCCCCTCAAAAGAAATTTTTTTTCATATAATAATATACTTAAATTATATTTTTGCCCCCTTAAATTTTTTTGAATTACTTATTTAGTAATTAATTAATTGTTTTGTTAGTATGTTACTATTGTCTTTTGTAACAAAAGATAGTTTTGTATCAGAACACTAAATATGAACTTGATTTCTCGATCTCTATTTTTCGAATTTGTATTCTCGTTCCAGGCTTATACATTAAAGATGACTAGTAATTTCCTGATGTTGGTAGTGTTTTTTGGAGTTGTTTCATGTGTTGTAGTTGTTTCTTAAGTTGTGTATTTGTTTCTTATACATGACTTGTATTTATATAGATGATGATTTTTGACCTAGAAATTAGATAAATTTTTTTATAAATATCACTAAAAAAAAAATTCGGGGGCGCTGCCCCCGAACCCCCACCAAACTATCGACCCCCTCTATACACAAGGTTAAGCATTCATTATTACAAAAAAATGAAGTTATGAAGAAGATATATTGTTTTCTTAATTTTTGCCCCCCCAACTAAAACTTTCTGGCTCCGCCATTGGCCCTTAGAAGCCCAAGGACTAGATGTGGGTGTTGATCGTTGGGATTGTGACGGCCAAATCAGTTTGGTATGAGAGGAAAGATCAGGACTATGGTGAAAACCGACAAAAGGAAAGTGTTTGATGGCTGAGGGAAATTGTTGGAGAGTGTTCAAAGTGAGAAATTTGAGATAACTCTTGAATGTCTAAGATCAAAATTAGCATGCTCTTCCCATGAAGGTGAAGGGGATATTTACAATGTTAGGGATATTGATGATGAAGGTGCAAGTTGGCCAATTTTCATGGGGCTTGATGGGTTAGAAGACAGTTATTTAAGGATAAGGAGTAAATTTGTACTTCTTGGTATGGTTTACAAGTCGTCTTTAACTAAAAGAATGTCTAAGTTTGAATAAAGAATGTCAAGGAAAGTGGCAAGAAAAGTGGGTGAAGGTGATGGAGAAAGGAAGCAAAATGAGCTCATTTAATGAAAAGTGAAAAGCGTGGTCAAGGTACTATCTTTATGACCACTTTTATTACCTAGAGCTTGACAGATGAGCTGTGTGTTAGAGCTACTGCCTCACTTTGACTACAAATAAAGCTACCATCTGTTGTTTCCAGGAAGGTTGGTGAAGAGCTCTTTCTAGTGAACTAAGAAGCTTCTACTGGGGGCTGTAAAGGACCGAACCAAACTATTTTACAAATCGTAGACAGAATTGGCTAAAGTCATTTGATTTGATTTTTCAATTTCGTATCGATTTCATTTGATCTATTAAGATGGTTCATCGATTACGATCCGGTCTTTAAAAAGTTTGTTCGGTTCGAAATCGAAAATCCAACTAAGTTTTATACATGTTAAAAATTTATACATATACATACATACATAACTTTTCTCTTATACATACCAATTTTACATACCAACTTTACTCACCTTAATTGTGACCGTTGGATCTATCCAAAGGCCACAGATGAAATCCCAAAAAAATTAAACCTCGTTCCTCCTTCGCTAGTCCTCTCTCGCTGCCCAGAAAATACCTCCCTTTCTCTCTCGCCAAATCCCCCACGTTGAAGCTGCCTGTACTCGCGACCTCGTTCCTCCTGTCCTGCTTCGCGACTCCTCTCTCGCGAAGGCGAGTCGCTGCCCAAAAAATACCTTCCTCTCCTACTTCGCGACTCCTCTCTTCCTCACCTTCCTCTCTCTCTCTCGCCAAATCCCCCACCGTGAAGCTGCCTGTACTCGCGAAGCAACCAGATTCCTCCCCAGGCGCACTTCAGGTCCTGTCTCGTGAAGACCTTCCTCTCTCTCTCTGACCTTTGCTTCCCTTCCTCTCCAGGCGCCTTCGCTGCCCTGCATCTCCAGCCGGACAAATCGTGAAGATCCACTTTCTCCTCTGACATTCCACTTTCTCTCCAGTCGGCCAAGATTGCGACTTCCTTCCCTTTCTCTGACATCGTTTGTCTCTTCTCTTTTGTCTTTGAAATTAATCGCGATTTAGTGGATTGGTGAGAAGGGACTTTCGTGGCCATGGAACCCAGTTGAATGAGTCACTCTTCTGGTGTCAAACTTGAAACCCAGTTGAATGAAAACAATCGGCCTGGCAATAATGAGGCCTTCTATTGCTCTCCTGGACATCTTCGGCCAATAATGAGGCCATTCAATGTGGAGCAATGCAAAGGATTATAGAAGGGTTTGTTTGTATGGAGATGGATTTAATTTGTATTTGTTGCTTTTTTTGTCTCGTGTTTCCTCATTTGTATCATCTCTTCTTCTTGTGCTTCTTGTGCCGAAGACATTTATTTGAAAGTCTAATGCAATAATTCTCATACTTGGTTTCATTGAATTTGTTTATTGATGGGATTTTCTGCTGAGTTTAGTTCCACAACTATCTATGATGGGATTTGTTGCTGAGTTTGGTGTCCTAGTTTTGGAAGTGAATGCAGTAAACTAATATGGTCTTACTGTCTTGGATACTAAAAGTTCGGTGACAGAGTGATAGAGGAGACACATCAATTTGAGGCAAAAACCAATATGGTCTTTCCATGTACTCTAAATTTCCATAGCAAATTTCCATTGCAGCCATTTCACCTCAACCTGTAAATTTCCATTGCAAATTTGCTACAACACTGCAATGCATAATTATTCACTATAAGCATAAATAAAGCATGCATATGGGTCTCACACTGTTGGGGCTACATGCAAGGTAAATAAAAAAGTTCTCCTGGGCTTGCTTAGTTCTCCTTCTCCAATTGCCATTAACACTTTGTATCTGCCAATACATAAGTACATATATAAGTACATCTCCAATAAAAAAGTTCTCCTGGGTTTGCTTAGTTCTCCTTCTCCAATTGCCATTAACACTTTGTATCTGCCAATACATAAGTACATATACAAACATCTCCAATAAGTTCAATTACACAAACGCAACACATTGATTTGATTTGATTGTGCCAAAATACAAATAACAATGTCAAGAAGTTAAGCTAAAAAATAGAGGGAGTAGCACATGATTATGGGCCTCATGAAATGTTGATTAATTATAGAAATCTTTTTCTATGCAACCAATATTTTCTATTCCTCCAGCTTCTAACTCCAAAATGCTAATCTGTTGATGAATTGGTACATTTGCCGCATCAAGTTCTTGTGTCAAAGATTTTTTAGCACTAGACATGAAACGATGAGACCTTAGTAAATGAACTTTTCTTGGTGTTGTAAGCACATGATTATGGGCCTCATGAAATGTTGAAACAATGAAACTATCATTAGTAGAAGACTTTATGACAACCATCTTAGCCTTGCAACCTTCCCTAGTTATCCCCCGTTTCCTACAACGCTCTGAATTTGATTCATCCGCTACTCGTGTACCTTGTTTATGACAAACATATTCTCTCCTAATAATTTCAGTACTCATGTTTCTTTTACAAGTCCACAAACGAACACTAAATCCAGCCTCTTTAGCATATTCGTTGTAAAAAATGCGACTATCCTCCAACGATTTAAATTCTTGCCCTATTTGTGGAACTTTTTCTTTCCTTACTTGAGGAATATAACCTAAATCATTGGAAGAAGTAGAACTCAATTCCATTGTCTGTTTCAAACATATATACCGAATCAAACATATTCATACTTGACATTTTTGAAATTCAACAACTCAAAATATACAAGCCCAAACATCTCTCTTTTTACAGAAACCAGAAATTCACAAATGCCCCCACAAATCAGACATAATCATACTTGACATTTTTTGAAATTCAACAACTCAAAATATACAAGGCCAAACATCTCTTTTTTTTACAGAAACCAGAAATTCACAAATGCCCCCACAAATGCACACAATCTGAGACATTTTTCAGAAAAAGAAAGAGAGCTACCTGAGGCGATCCGAGAAGAAAGTTGCGTTTCGGTTGAGATGAAGAGGAAGGAACTCGCCTGTGCCGGAAAATTTGTCCTACTGGAGATGAAGGGCAGCGAAGGTTCCTGGAGATGAAGGGCAGCGAAGTCGCCTGGAGAGGAAGGTCTTCACGAGACAAGACCCAAAGTCGCCTGGGGAGGAAGCTGGGCGCGAGTACAAGCAGCTTCAACGTAGGGGATTTGGTGGAAAGAGAGAGGAAGGTATTTTCTGGGCAGCGACTCGCCTTCGCGAGAGAGGAGTCGCGAAGCAGGACAGGAGGAACGAGGTCCCGAGTACAAGCAGCATCAACGTGGGGGATTTGGCGAGAGAGAAAGGGAGGTATTTTCTGGGCAGCGAGAGAGGAGTAGCGAAGGAGGAACGAGGTTTAATTTTTTTGGGATTTCATCTGTGGCCTTTGGATAGATCCAACGGTCACAATTAAGGTGAGTAAAGTTGGTATGTAAAGTTGGTATGTATAAGAGAAAAATTGCATACATACATATATATAATATCTAATATGACATATAGATATGTGTGTGCGTGTGTATATAAGGCCAAGTCGCCAATAGCAGTTGAGGGACATAGGCGCAGTATACCAAGTCTAGAAAACACTCTAGCTAAAAGTCAAAGAAACTGCGAGGCCTAACGATCCTCCCTTCTACGATAGACGTGGTGAGGCCTTCCACTCAGATTGTCGCAGTCTAAGAGATGATCAATATTCAACTTTCCAATAACTTGTCTACCTTGGGAAGCAAGAAACTACCCTAAGAGATGAGGAAACTCCGCCTACCCAGGACGATTTCATCATGAGCAAGATGCCTTGTTTGGCCGTCGTAGATACGACTCTTCTGGAGGTTACAAAGGTGATTTATTATTTTGTTTAGTGAATTGTTCGTTTTAAAGTTTTGCTTTTTCAAGAGAGATTTAACTTAGTTTTGCAATTCGTGTTTTTAGTTGACCTCCAATTTACTTCATGCAAAGAAAGTCGTTAGCAAGGTTTTTGAAAAGATTGTGTTCAGAAATTCTTTAGGGCACACCTTGAAAGAGCACGAGAAAAAATAAAGGGTGTCTGGCTATTGAAGAATACGTGAGAAGAACAATTGAAGCAACGACTTCTTGAATTCATGATTTGGAAGAGGCTGTGAAAGGCTTTCAATTGATCAACCATGCTCATCATATCAACATCACTAACTTGAGAGAACAACTAGAGAAGGCCTCAGAGGCAACCGAGCCTCTCAGCAAAAAACTCGAAGACTTAGACGAAGCTCATGCTTGCACACTATCATACTTGAATAACTGCAAAGACGAATGCGACCAAACCATACTGCAGATGAAAACCCTTAACTCTTCAACATTCGAGCTAAAGAGGAAATACGAAGAGGAGGTGGCAAGCCTTCAAGATGAAGTTAATAATTTTAAGGAAGCTGAGGCAAGTAAGTACCTAAAATTTCAAGGCTAAATAGCGAATTGGAGGCGCTCCAAGGTTCATTGGAGTATCATCAAAGTGCTTTGCTTTGATCATGCTATCAATGGGGGATGACATTGGATCAGAGTTGGATCGGATTTCTCAAAATTCATATCCGATTCTAAATAAAAATAATGTATCCATATTCATATCCATATATCACGTATAAAAAAAATTCTAAATCCATATATTATCCATCAGATTTCGAATATTCTCCATGGATATCGAATTTCTTCATGTGACACGCTGACACATATTTTGCTAGCCTATAACACCAATTAAAACTTCATAATTTATGAATCTATGAATATAAAGCAAAGTCTAAAGTATAAATACTATCAAAAATCATCTAGTAACATAGAAAGTTCTCTAAAATCAAAGTCTAAAGTCCAAAGTCCATAAAACATCACATATCAAAAATGCTTGCATCAACTGACAAATTCAAAATGAATAATATCTTCAATAAAGTTTGTAGACCTCATCTTCATAAAAGTTGGTGATAATGCTATCATTTGTCACATGTTAATTTGTAATGTTATTGTTAGGTTTAGGGTTTACATTATTGTATTTTTAGTATTCAATACTAACTTTACTGATTAGGATTTTAAAAATATTAGTCTATTGAATATATGAATTAGTAATATGAGATCATATCACATTATATAGTGTTATTAGAAATTACAATTAATTCATATTATATAAAAAAGAAACATACTTACGTTGACAATTATAATGTATATAAATATATTAATGATACATAATTGTATATGGATTATATAATATATATATATATATCTCTGTGTGTGTCGGGTAGAATCGAATAGGATATCCGCATGTTCGGGTCGAATAAGATATGCCTAAATCCATATCCAATCTATATCCATTCAAAAAAATTCAGATTTTATTCATATCCATATCCATTATCCAGTCAACAAATTTTTCTACTATTTGACCAGATCGAATCGGATAGGAAATCCACGAATACATACACATTTTCCATCTCTCATCCTTCCTTGTCCCCTAATTTGATGCTTGATTATTTTAAGGAATAAGGAAGATCAAACTTAGCTCGAATTCATGAACAAAACGTTAGGCTATTTGACAAGGAGATCTTCAATATTCCAACGTTACAATTAGATTCATAATTTTTTGTTAAGGATTAAAAAAGTAATGAAAAGAGATATAAGTTTCAAAAATGGTACAACTTACAATGGACTACATTCCAACTATGTTGCATCTTCTTGCCATCTTTGCTCTGAAGCTTATAAGCTTCTTACCCTATTAGTTGGGTGATGATATAGGGTCCTTCCCAATTGGGGCTTAGGTTTCTTGAGTTGAGTTATTTTGTATTCTAAAAAACTTTTCTAAACATCCAATCTCCTAATTTAAATGTCCTTGATCTAAAGTTCTTGTTAAAGTATAGTGTTGCTTTCGCGTGATACATAGTTGTTCTAATTACGGTTTGTTCTCAAACCTCGTTATGGTATTTAGATGATCATTGAAGCATTTTCAGTTTGACTTCTCACTGCCCATTAATACCTTGGCAACTTCAACTGGAAGAACATCTTCCGAACAATATGTTAGGGAATAAGGAGTTTCACCACTGACCATCCTCATTGTCGTTCTGTGTGACCATAGAACGCCTGGCAGTTCGTCTGTCCATGCTCCCGTGACTTTTTGCAAGTGTTTCTTCAAAGTATTTAAAATTGTCTTGTTTGATGCTTCTGCCTACCCGTTTGACTTATCATATCTTGAAGTTGAGAAGCTTAATTTGATCTTCCATGAGCGGCAAAATCTTTGGTAATTATGGCTGATAAATTGTGACCCATTGTCAACTACTTTCTCCTTGAGAATTCCAAATCAATAAAGAATATTCTTCTAGATAAACTTTCCAACTTGGGCACTAGGCAACTTAGTAAAGGTTCTACCTCGATCCATTTTGTGAAATAGTCGATTAGGGTGAGAAAGTGAGTTCTTTCACTAGAAGCACTACTCAAAGGTACCACTATATCCATGAACCACTTTATAAAGGGCAAGGTAATTGGATCTCGATGAGTTTTTTTGGAGTAAGGTGCAAAACCTGGGCCAAGCGTTGATACTCATCACATTTTTTCACATACTGTAGTGCAACAACTCACAATATGGGCTCGTAGTAGCTTGTAGTCAATGCTCGATGGATTATATTGTGCCCAACTAGCTGATTGTCACATTCTCCATCATAAAGTTCTGCCAACACATGATATGCCTTTTCCTCATCAATGCAACATAACAATATCCCCGAAAATGACCTTTTGTACAGTTCATCATTGACGAGGGTAACCGTCTTACTTTGTTACAATCTTGACGTAAAATTCTATCAATTAGGTAACGAATAACTAGAGCTCGTTAATCTTGTTTTTTTAATTTCTTCCCTAAGCGAGCTAATAAACATAATCTCCTCGTCCATACTTGCATTGACAATTGGTCACGACAATCAGCTGCACTGTTTATGCCTGTATATATGATCCAGGTGCTACTAAAGCATTAGCGTAGAGGCAATGTGCTCGATGAAGGGTGAATCAATATAACAAGTGGAAGGAATCTTCTTCATGGAGCAGCTACCCCTAGTATTTTGCTCATCCAAGCCTCTATTTCTTTCAGATGACTTCAATTTCACTATTCCCAAATTATCCACCGTTGGCCTAGTTGACAGATGGAAATACTGGAGGCCTAACTTGGGGATGATAAACATCTTCACTTCCTTGCTGCCTCACATCTATGGGAGGTGTGACTCGAGTGTGAGCAGTACCTTTACTACCTTGCTACCTCACAATCACGGGAGGTGGAGGTGTTGCTTCACACTGAGTAGAAAGTCCCGATGTGAAGTGACTTCTTAGGAATGGACTCTAAAGATGAGGAAAAATAGGACGAGTGTAAGTTTTTTCTGGTGTGGAAAAAGTTGGTAAAAAAAGGAATTGTTGCTCGCCATCCCTGTCGAGAATCTTCATTCTGGGGGGATGAATTACTTAGAGCATATTCCTTCATGAGCCTCACATTCTCAGCTTTCACAGACTCCAATCATACTATATTATTGCAGAGCTCTTCCCACATGGTTGCAAACTGTGTCATGATCTCAATCACACAACTAAGTGTTTCTAACATGTAAGTTGACAAAAAAGCCTTCCTTATGATTATCAAGGCCCCACGTTGGGCGCCTAGTTGTAGATGCCTGAATCTACAATTATTGTCTTGTCCAAAAATTTGAGCTTTAGTTGGCCATAAATGATCCTTGAAAACTTGAGTTGGAAATTGTCCTTACAAGCACTCCAAAAAAACAAGGTCATTAAAAGCCCAAGGACCAACTGGGCAGTGTCAGTCATTGGGGCTTCAACTACCAAATTAGTTTGTATCGAAGGAAATATCAGAATCATGGTGGGAACTGACAAATGGAAAATGTTTGATGGCTAAGGGAAAGTGGTATAGAGTGTACAAAATGAGAAATTTAAGAGAGGGTTGAGAGGATTCTTGAATATTTAAGACTTGGTTTCAAATTAGCATGCCCTTCCCCTGAAGGGGAAGGGGGTAGTGGTATTTATAGTGTTAGGGATAATGATGATAAAAGTGCAAGTTGGCCAATTTTCATGGGACTTAATGAGCTAGAAAACAAAATTATTGAAGGATAGGGAGTAAGTTAGTACGATTTACAAGCTATCTTTAGCTAAAAGAATGTCAGGTCAAGAGAAAAAAACATCAAGAAAAGTGGTAGGTACTTTATGGAGAGTGGGTAAAGTAGATGGAGAAAGTCTATAAAATAAATTAAACTCATTTAGTGAAAAGTGAAAAGCGTGGACAAGGTATATTACATTTATTATCTAGAGCCTGACAGATGAGCTGTGTGTCAGAGTAACTGACTTGCTTTTACTACAAGTAAGGCTACCTTCTGCGGTTTCCAAGAAGATTGATAAAGAGCTCCCCCTGGAGAGCCAAGAAGCTTCTATTGGATCTAGGTTTTTTGGGCTTCGATTGCTATCTTTTTCGTGGGCCTTTAGCATTTACTTGGTCAAATGTTGATTGAAATTTCATCTTTTTCTGAATTGTGAGCTAGACTTGATTTTGGCCACTGCAATATTGAAAAAACAAAAATTCACAGATGGATCAATGGAAAACAACCGAGTAAATGGCTGTTATTAGGAAGCCCTCCATATAATTTTTCATTGTCTAGCCCATCCATGGTAACTTTGAAATAGAGGCCTAGAAAATACTCTGTCAAGAATGTCTGTACGCTCTAGGGAGGAGAGGGTAGTGCGGTCAATGATAGAATTTAGAAAAGTGCTAAAAATATCCTATTCACTTCGGACTTGCTTGACATTCAATGAAATTGAGGTTGAGAGTGGTCTACGAACCCCTCGCAACTCTTATTCGGAAAAAACTATAGGTAGAGTTCGGAGGGCTTTGCGAATCTATCCAAACGCTTCCCAATGCTCTATATCTAAACCCGGGTGGGCGGGGCCTGCTATAATTTTTTTACAGCAGATCCAGTTGTAAATCATTTTTAACCATTCAAAAATTTCCTTTTATTTTTTAAAAATTATACCTGTGTTCTGATTGGGATTACGAGTACAACGGTATATTGTTTGTGTGAAACAAAAATCAAATAAATAGTAAAAAACTTATGATAATTCTGAACCGTTAAATATAAACTTGAAACATTCAATCTCAATTTTTACTGTCCATTTGATTTTTGTTTGACATAAACAATATACCGTTGAACTCATAATCTGGATAAGAACACAGTAATAATTTTTAAATAATAAAATAATTTTTTTTCCAAGACCAAAATGCCCTTACAGCTGGCCCCGCCCACCCATCTAAACCCTTCATTTTGAGAGATTCCGAGATATTCACCCTTAAATAAAGACATTATAGTAATTTTCTTAATAAAAAATTTAATTAACCCCTTAAAACTATACTAATTTCTCAAACAAGAGTTATACTCAAAAGTCCAACCCCTCCCAATATCTCGCAACTCTTATTCGACAAAAACTATAGGTAGAGTTCGAAAGACTTCGCGAATATATCCAAACGTTTCTCAATGCTCTATTTCTAAACCCTTTATTTTGAGAGATTCCGAGATGTTCACCATTTAATAAAGACATTATAGTAATTTCTTAATAAAAAAATTTAGTAAACCCTTTTAAACTTACTTATTTCTCAAACAATAGTTATACTCACAAATCCAACCCCTCCCAATTCAATATCTCACTACTCCTACCCTGTAAAATGTAGGCAAGCATAGCCTTAAAAATGTCAACCTCACAGTAGTGTCTTCGAACTTTTAACTTGTCTGCCGAATGCTCTCAAAACATTCTTGCCTTGCCAACCAGCCTTAGGCTGACAAATGGTGGTAGAACCATAAAAGTCTCCTTTGTCGGTTTTTATTTTATTTTTTTTGTAAGTGGGAAGTTGGGAACCCAAGCTTTCAATGAAAAGTCTAAAATCAAAATATCTCATGTCTCATTCAAAGTCAAATATCCCATTAATCTCAGACATCTCTACTTCTATCTATCTATACTATACTCTATATCTATACTATACTCTATAATTGATAGATTTCCAGTGTTTTTACGGCGAGTTCAACCACCGAAAAAATACTCGCGCGTCTAGGTAATGCAACATATCACCACCACCGTCCGATTTGTGTGTCAGAGACTCTCTCTTTTATCGTGTTCTTCCGACAAATCCCACACACAACTGCTTTCTACAATCACAGCAAACCCCCTAGGATTTTTATCTACCTTCTGATTCGGATCGTCCGCCTCCCATCCACGATTTCATCGTCCTCCGCTTGCTCCAGCCGTCGTGTTTGATGTTTCATCATTTTATGCGATGCCTCCTTCATCCGCTTCAAAAATCGTAGTCGATTAGGCGAAATCGAATCGATCGTCATGCAAGAAGTGCTCTAAAGCTATCGCGTCTAAAACCCTCAAACTGGGTATTGTCACGCCTCAGACTGGGTATTGTGACCAGAGACTCGCGAGGGTTCTACGACCCAATTGAATCGACAGACTCTGTTTTCGGGTTCGTTTCTCTAAAGGTGAGTTCTGTCGGTCTCTTTTGCCAAGAGTTTGGGTTCTCTAAAGGTGAGTTCTAGTTAGATTTCTTTGCCTCAGTTTGATTAGTGTTTTGCCTCTTCTGCAGCGGTTTCTCCTCTGTTGCGTCATTTTCATTCTTTATTTTGTTTGATTCAATCTGTCTCTGCTCGAACTTCTCTTGCTATTTGTTGTCAATTGAGCTACAAATTTGGACAATTACGCTTATATTCCTAATTTCGAGAGGGGTTATTCTTGATTGAGAGCTGAAAAAAACCCTAATTGCGTTCCAATTCCCAATTTTAAGGGTTACGATTTTCTGGAGAGGACGTTGGATGTAGGGTTTTCTGGACTGCCCTTGTGCGTAAGTTTTGTCTTTCTCTTTTTTACTCTCTTTTGACCTTGTGCGTAAGGTTAATTTTATGTTTTTCTTTTGTCTGTCTAATGGGTGGCTTGAAGGTTATGTTTAGATGCAGAGTAGTTATCAAATTAAGGGAAGTTGAAGCTGAATTATTACATGGAGTAGTTATCCAGATGATGTTTCAGGGTTCAACTTATTCATGTTATGATCATTCTTTTCGTAGATTGGTGAGGATAGAGAAACTCTTTCATTGACTTCATAATTTGGGCTGCTTTTTAATGTTATTTTTCCATTTATCCGGCTAATGATGATATATTGAAAATTTACCCTCTGTGCATTGTGAATCCCTTTTTTTGATTGCCATAGTGCTGCCTTGACTTTTCATACATGAAGGATGAAGAAATAGTAATTATGTTTTAATTGTGGGGACTTGATATAATGCTTTTTGTTTTGACCCCGTTGTAGTTTGAACTTTGAAAGTTTTTGAAGCATTGTGATTGTGGTCTCAGGCATGGTTGCTATGTGGTAGGTAATGCTTATTTGATGATCCACTTAAAATATTTGATCATGGTTTTTGTGTGATTTTTCTGTTGAAATTGAGTAGTTAAATTTGGTATGTGACCTGAATCATTCAATTGCAAAATGATTAGTGATGGGAGGCATCTTTGATTTTTTGCAATCTTTTCATTTCATATTTCTCAAGGCTTTTGGGAAAGAAACATTGATATTTTGGCTAAGGTGATTGTCAAATGATGGAGAAGATAATACCTTTCTGCTATTTGGGTTTCTCATGCACTATGAGGAGTTCCTTGGATGGCGATACGAGTGTTTGGTGTTCCCTGGCGATACGAGTGTTCGTTGGCTCTCTGTGTTATTGGGAATTGGAAATTTGACAGCAACTGCTTCTGCAGCAATACCCTTTTCTACATATCTCACCTCTTGATCTTTGAAAATCAATTGAAGATAATACTTTTTCTACAACAAGGAATTTGTTTAAAATGTGTGTACTTGAGGATTCTTCTCATGGCCATTTAGGTTGTTGCTGTATATCACTACACATGGTTGCCTATTGAAAGGAATTAATGTATAGTAACCATTGTGTAATTAGCCATTTGGTTAATGTTTGTCATCCTTCGTGGCTTTTTAGGTCTTACAGTGACTATCAAGCAAAGTATATTATTCTTGGGTTATCTATCATTTGAGGTTAGTTCTAAATCTCTTTGTTTGCTGGGTTTTGTTTCCTTTGTTATATTTTAGAGTTAATAGAATTTTTCCTACCACTACTTTTGCTCTCATTCTTGGTTCGTTGTTGAAATACATAGCTGGTTCTGTGTTGTATCATTTATTGAAGTTTAATCTATTTTTTTAGTGGTTTAGGTTTTCAGAACCTGGAATGGCTTAATTCATATCCAAGTTCTTCTGTTGTAAACATTTAATTTGGTTTTGGGTTCTTTGTCATTTAGGAACTTTTTCATTAGCTCCCAAACTCAAACAGGAGTATGGCACCTCCGATAATGGAACAACTGATGGGAAAAAAATATCCTTCCAAAGTTGCCGTCAATGAAATAGAGGAGAACACTGGAAGTATTTTCTCCAAGGTTTCAAGCATTGTTGATGTGCAGCTATTTGTCATTGCCATTTCTCATTTCTATGTCATTACAATCAGGCAAGTTTACAAAACTGAAATATATTACCTCCACAATATGTATATCTCTTTCTGGTTTATTATTTATTGATGTAGATACAAGGATGATGAGAATTTGCTAGAAATGGACATGACCAGTGCCTTCTGTATATCTCTCGATATTTGATGTTGGATCAAGGCAAGAACATATTCCATGAAGCTTGCATCAGAAGGTAATGTAAGAGCCTCATCGTTCGGTAATACAAACTATTCTTTTGCTACTTCAAATAACTCACGACCAACGTCATGGTTGAGCAATTTCAATGGGAGCACAATCCTCCTTTGAATAATGAGTTGAACTAGTAGACAACATTTTTATATATACCTGCAGGATGATTTGAAGTCTGGCGTTATTTTTCCTGTGTGTTTCATAATCTTCCATTTACAATGACGTTTGTGGTGATGTTTGTAAATCGGTAGTTTAACAGCTGAACCGCTGCTGTATTTGTTGCTCTCTGTCAATCTGGCATTCTATGTTAAAGTTTAGTGTCATAAGGCGCGCAGAACTTCAGTAGTTTTACTTTATATCTGATTTCTCTTTTTAAACGTGTCTTTGTTATGTTGTTTTTTCTCCATAGTTTTGCGCTATCGATGCTGTTTCTTTTATTGTTGATCAATGGGTGGCTATTAAAGGGATTGTGACAGACCATTTATTTCCTCTATTTTCCTCTTCGATTACAACTGGACTAATCCTTTCCACCATGTGTATTGTGCTTGCAATGTAATGAAAGAAAGTCCTAGGTTTTGACGACTGTTGTTCACTTCGTATATTAGATGCAAAACTTGTAGCTCCTTTGTCGTGACCTCATTCGTCCAGTCAATGAGTGCACTACTTATTTCATAGCCCCGGTGCGAAGCCCGGGTTTTCTCCTAGTCTTCTCTCTATAATTCACTTGACCAGTAACATGTAAACTACTTGTATTCATTAATTATTGAGTAAATAAACTTTGGAAAATTCACCAATAAGTTTTTTAATAAAAATGTGTGTTTCATTCACTACTTTCAATTTTTTAATATTTTAAAATATTTTTTAAATAACTCTGAATAAAATTACCATTATTCCAATAAATCTGTATGTGTATGACTGACATCATCAGATTTTTTTTTTAAAAGAAAAAAACTTTAAAACAGTTTTATCTCTCAAAATACAAGTCGGATTTAAAAAAAAATTAGATTCATAATCAGCACGAAAAATTCTTTTCAATGAGATTAATGATCGATATATTTAAATGTTCATTCATCAATTTCTCTAAATGAACTCAGAGTATTTCTCAAATTTATCTAAAATTCAGAGAATTTCTCAAAACTTGCTAAAATCAATCAAAAGATTTTTCAAAATTAAGCAAAAAACATTTAGATTATTTCATAAAAATGTATCAAAAAAGTATAATTTTTTTGAAAATCAAACAAAAAGCAACCAAAAATTCTGAGAATTTCACAAATTTGTCTCAAATTTAGAGGATTTCGCAAAATTTACCAAAATAAATCAAGGAAAATGTTCAAATTAAACAAAAAAATAGAAGATTTCATAAAATATATAATACAAATTATAATAATTTTAAAAAATCAAACAAAAAATAACCCAAGACTCTAAATCGTAAACCCCAAAATTCTAAATACCAAATCCTAATCTCTTAAATCCCAAAATTCTAAACTATAAACATTAAACTCTAAACTCTTCTAAACCCTATACTCTTAAACTTAAACCTTATAACCATAAATCCTCAGAATTTTTTAGAAATCCTCTGAATGTTAATAATTCTAGTTTTAATTTTGAACTTATAAATAATTAAGAATAATTTACAAAAATAAAAAGAAAATCATAAAATTTTACTAACTTGTATTGCTAAACCCTAAACCTTAAATCCTAAACCCCAAAATCCTAAATAATAAATTATAATTTCTTAAACTCCAAAACCTTATACCCCGAAATCTAAACACTAAACTCTAATATCTTAAATTTTCAATAAAAAATTTAGAGGATTTATCAAAATCAAACAAAAAAATAACCAAAAATTTAGATGATCAAAGGATTTCTCAAACTTGTCAATAATTCAGAGGATTTTACAAAACTCACCAAAACAATTTAAAAGAGTTTTTGAAATTATGCAAAAAAAAAGAAAAAAAATCAGAGGATTTCTTAACCATAATTTAGAGGATTTTCACAACAATCACCAAAACGCTAGAAATTGTTCTGATATTTGGTTTTGTTTGTAATATGAATTGAGTTTTATTATTATATTATTCTCATAAGTTATTGACTTTGGTTGTTAGTTAAGAATGTAATCAAATATTGACATTTGTATTGGATAACATTTTGTTGATGCACAAATATTTCATTGTTGATTTCGATAATATAGTGATTCACAAATTTTAAATAATATGCACAAGTTACTAAGTCAAGTAAATTTTATGCATGTGAGTGCACTTGATTTTCGGGAAAGAAAAAAAAATTGATTGATCGACTTCTCACTTTGATTCATCAAAAGTGAAAATATTAATTTATCTTCAAAAACAAATAGATAAAATACATGATTTTCACTCAATTTTCTGAGATTGTATTTATATTTATTTTATTATAATAATTATTTTCTAAATAAAGAGCAATCATATACTAATGAAATAAGGATAGGTTTAAATGAGGGCAGAGTAAAATTGTTATTAATTGAGGTTAAAATTTAAAGTTGTTCTTATTAAGCTAAACTTCAAATAATTAGAGATGCATTGGGGTACAAACTTTTCAAAAAGATTAAATGGAATATAAAGTCCATATAAAGGACTTATCACCAAATAATCCATAAACTTATTATTTTAATTTTTTTTATTGAAGGTGATAAACAGGATGAGTACAAAATTCAAATTAAACAACCAATGATTTTCCATTGGCCAGTGCTGTTAGCCTCTCCAAGAAAATCTTAAACGTATTCTCTTGATGCAGCATACTTAGTCTCGCATATCTTTGATCAACCCCACAAAGCCTACCACCTCTTGACATGATCTTTTGGTCTTTCAAAATCCCCTCCAAATCCACATCATCCTTGATCTTCAACCATGCAAATGCTGCCATAAAATTCCAACAGATACAAATAAATATACTTATACATATATATAAATGTATGTATGTATGTTATA
The DNA here is from genome assembly GCA_963580455.1 of Euonymus europaeus. NCBI lineage: Eukaryota > Viridiplantae > Streptophyta > Magnoliopsida > Celastrales > Celastraceae > Euonymus > Euonymus europaeus. The sequence continues at coordinate 6,593,072 of OY756964.1, forward strand.
GAAGAGTAGAAATCCAATTATAACAAATTAATGAAAAAATTAGTCATAATTTTACCAGGACTGGCTTCAGAGATTTCTCCACTAAAGTTGCAGTACTCCTGTGGATACTTGGGGAGACTGAAGACTTCAGAGCCTTTAACTGCCTCCCTCAACTTCTCCCATCTTTCAACCATGATTCTTTTAGAATACACAAAGAAGTTGTTTGAATCCTCAGCGCATTGAAAACGTTCGCAGTCCTCAGCGACAAATCCTAGAATCTTCGCTGCTCGAATCTGTGATTCCCTCGACACTCCAATGGATGAAATCCCTATGAACTCAGTCATTCTCTTAGCCACCTCTTTGTCCTTAACAAGTGCCCATCTTTCAAAAACAAAACAACCAAACAGTTTGAGAATTACTAAAACTAGCTAGTACGACTTAGGCATCAACTGTAAATTAATTGACACATATATACCCGATTCGGGAGCCGGCGTGTCCAGTGCATTTGGAGAGAGTGAAGTTCATGATGTCTTGATCAGCTGCACGAGTAATGGGAGTGAATTCAGGCCAGTAGTAGGCATAGTCATGGATGGTCTTTCCTCCTGCTTTGTTCACCACTGCTTCTCTAATGGTTCCGTCTGGATTGTTCGGTGACGTAACGAGCTCAATGTAAGGTTCATCCTTGTCAAATGTGTAAGCATCTCCTTCCCATTTGAACAGTCCTGATCGAAGGGCGTTTGTCTCCTCCACATACGACTGCACCACCACCAAATTAAAATTAAATCAATTTTAAACTTGTAATTAATTAATTGACTAAACTGCACAAAAACAAGCAATTAATGTGTCCAAATGAATTAACCAAGGAGACCAGATCACATTCCCATGTTTATTATGCCCATGTTACCATGTTTTGTCTGTGTTTTTATTAAATCCAAAGTGTGTATATATTCAAGAAACATGTTTGTCACATTGTCCGGTGCCAACAATGGCGGGAAGCATACAAAACCCATGTTCAGTTGACTCATCATTTTTCTAATCTTCAAGTCTCCAAATCAAGATCTAATCAACATAAAAAAGAAAAAAAAAAGAAGAATGTGATTTGCTTTAATGCATTACTGACCGAGTAGTAAGGGGCGGCACAGACGACGCTAACGGGGTCAGGCCCGCCGGTAGAAGTGAGAGCGAAGAGCGCGGCCTGATAGAGCTGAGTAGAGCCCGTCCCAACCACGATATGGCGATCCTCTGTGACCGCATTCCCAACCGCACGGTGCAACCGTTTGATTGCCTCCGCCAGTTCAGGCAGCAAGAACCAGCACGTGTCGCGGAAATTACTGAAATAGCTCAGGAAATCAGTCGGTGAAATCGTCACCGTACATTTGTCCCCTTGGTTTCTCCAGTATGGCTCGAACATGATCGGATCACCCCTAAACACACAAAAAGCCTCCATTAAGCCTCTCTAATTAAGTTAATGAAAAATCTTAACCCAAAAATACAGAAACTTACTGGTCGAGATTGATGAAGGAGTCCGGAGAGACAGTATTAGCCTTTGTGGTGCTGTTCAATCCGGAAAGAGCAGAAGCAACGTCTTGAAAACGCATATTGTTTATCTGTTTTTTGTGTAGTGTCAAATCATTCAAACATCTATGTTGTATTTATAGCAGCACATAAGGCTATTGTCAACAAAAGGCGTAGCGAAAATGAGGTATTTTTTATGTAGCGGTTCTGATTGATTAGAAGAGTAGCGGTTTTTGGTGATTTTGGTAGTGGTTTAAAAAAAAATATTTTAACGATTCAAAAACTATTAAAGCTCCGGTTATAAATGTTGTTGAGAATTGTATTCAACTGGCTTGGGGTTGGTGGTCGGTTAGAACTCCTAAAACCAGTGACTCAAAAAATAATTCAAATAAGTGTTGATAAAGTTGTATTTCCTTTTAAAAAAAATTCAATTTCCAATATTTACCGGTCTCCCAAACATGCCTACAACATCTGAAATATGAAGTTAAAAAAAAAGGGTTTAGTTTGGTTGGGCTCCAAATAGAGAAAGCGGTATGTTGTAAAAAAATTACAAGGCTAGGGTATAGTTGTTATTATAGCCATCAAATTTTTTAATTTTATTTTCAAAAATTATGAGTATATTTTGATCGAGATTATAAATTTAAGGTATTTTTTTCCAAAATAAAAATTAAATGAAATTTAAAAACGACATAATTTTTTTTTACTATTAAATATAAATGTGAGACATTATATGTTGTATTTAACATTATATTTGACTTTTATTTAATAAAAAATATACTGTAATGGGGTCACTGTACATTTTTAGAACATACCCTGCCAGCCCCTCTAAATATTGTGGTAGGTTGCAACGATTTTAGTTACCGTATTTAGGGGTGTGCACGGTCCGATTAACAAGACCGTGGACCCTAAACCAAAACCAAAACTGGAATAGATGGTTTTGAAAAAATTGAAACTGAAACCGAACCATATTTTCGGTTAACCAATTTTAACGGTTCGGTTACGGTTTTATAATCAATTAGATAACTATATATTATTAATAATGATAAAATAATATGTAATGGACATATAATTATAAAATAAGGTATAATGAGTAATGAATTATTAAAGAAAAAATATTTATATAAAATAATGTATAATTGACATATAATTAAAAAATATTTATGTCATTAGACCTATATATATTCACACATATAATATATATATATAAATTTTTTAAATATATTCAAAATTAAACGGTCCGGTCCAGTTAACCGCAGTTTCAAAGAAATGAAACCGGAGACCGGACCATATATCTTGTCCCGGTTCGGTAACCAGACCATTGACCAAAATCTGGTCAATAAACCGGACCGATTTCCGATTTTCTACCGATTTACGGTCCGGTTTGCACAACCCCGTATCTGGTTTGATTTTATTTTTAATCAAAATCAAAACTTCTATGATGTTTTATTACAAAATTTTCCATGTTATCAATTGAAGACCAATGAGAAAGCTACAATTTACCCATATTTGCAATAAAAAAAGGACCACAAACCGAAACAAGAAAGAAATGAACATGACGCAAACATGCGCCAGACAAAAGACTGACTAAACCATTGCAAGTGCTCTAATAGTTTTATCCAAGATACAAAACCAATAACATATTTGAGGCCAATATACATAGATTACAAGAGCAATACATATAACTTCCATTGACATATTTATAATTTTTCTCTTCAACTATTTCTCTAGCAAGATTTAATCGTAAGAAGCCAACAAAGGAACAAAAAATATAGTAAATATAATCCAATATAGAGTTTAACCAAAATAAAAAGAAATTTCATGAGATTATTGGAACAAAATAAATTTTAACATAAAAAATTAAAGCAAGAGGCTCACTTGTTTTTTTTTTGAAAAACAAATGTTTTATTAAAGTGCGTCTAATAACAAAGATTGACAAATAAAAGAGGGAGGATTATTCTCCCAGACTAAAGCATCTGACAAAGAAACCGCTGCTCTAGCTATAAGATTAGCAACGTGATTCGCAGATCTTTTAACAAAACCATACTTGAAGTTTCTGAACTCCTTCAGAAAATTTTTACAATCTTCAATCACTAAACCAAAATACGAAACATCAGCAGAAGCAGAATCTAATGCTTGGACTACCAATAACGCATCCGTCTCTACCATCACATTATCAAGGCCCCGAAGTTTAAGCCAACTTAGAGCCTCCCGAAAACTTAAAGCTTCAGCTAGCTTCACTTCCGAACACCCCCACAAACACCTACTCCTTGCTGCAATAAAACTGCCATTAGAGTCTCTAAGAACACAACCAAAACCTAATTGATTATCCCTGGAGAAAAGTGTCGCATCTATGTTACATTTGATCCACCCTTGAGGAGGTTTTTGCCACATAGTGATGGTTCTTGAATCCGCCACAACATCTTTTGACATGCCCTTCCCTCGAGCATCACGCCACCGGTCTAGAACTGAATGAGCAAAACTAATAACATGTTGTATAGATCTACTTATACCCTTCCACAAGATATCATTTCGACTTTTCCAAAGACTCCACATGAACATGGCTGCCCAACATTTGGCTTCCTCCGAACACCTACCAAACAAATCTTTCAACCACTCCAAAAAAAGATGTCTCCATCTCTCCATTATGCACCAAGCCACACTAAATCCAAACAGCCTACTAAGTGCATCACTTTTTGTTGTTGTAGAAGGTCCAATTATTAATCCATCACTCTGAGTCTGCTTTAGGTTCATCCTGAATATGCAACTTCACTTTTTGTTGTTGTATATTTTTGTTTTGATTGATTCATGAGTATGAAGCTAGATATATTGCATAGTTTCGTATTTATATTGACCAAATTTCATACTGGTTCATGATTGATAGTAGACCTTTCTCAACTGTTTGCCAGATCAAAATAGATGTTTTGAAAGGTTAACTAGCAGTGCTGATGCAAATTTCCAAGGTTCACTAGCTCCTTGTTATTTATGTGTCTTCAATTTGAGTGGTCTAACTTGTGATATGATGCCTAGATATGCTCAAATTCATTTACTCTGTTAAGGAAGAGCAACGCAGGATGGAGAGAGAATACCAAATCATGATGATAGACTTGAGTTCTCTGACTGATGTGCAACGCCAATACATAGAGACTTTGCAAGCTCAGATCCTTGAGAGGCGTAGACATAGAACAACAATTTGCTAAGCTCGTTGTCTTATTGTTGTTACTAAATTGTATTATGGTATTGTATGTGTTTGGTGTTTGGACATATTATCAAATTATGGAAGGATGTTTATCATATTATACTACAAAAGCATAATGAAAGTACAAATTATCTATCACATAAATTATCTACAACAAAAATTATTTATTGATGTCAACAACTAAATTAAATAAAAAAATATTAATATTAATATCATGTTATTATTATAATAAATATGATAAGGTTTGATCTTTATAATAAATAGTAAAATAGATTGAGTTTAATTAAATAAAAAGTGATTGTAGAAATGAATATTTAAATGATTTAGAGTATTGGTTTAAAGTAACTGATGTGTGCTGTTACTGTTTCAAAAACTGTAAATTGGTAAAAAGTTATATTTTTGCTGCAATTTAGAGAATCTATTAAGAGATACTGTCGTGGATGGTCTTAATTGGTGTATCGTATTCTAAGCATTTATCAATAATCTTGAAACCCTCTAACCAACATTACTTATATGTAAGTCTTCAAAAACCCAAGTCTAATTTCATTAATCGAATACTTTCTATTCAATTGTACTTGTATGATTGAATTTGTGTATGTTGAGCATGATAGTGGATTATCTACCATGATAGGTTAGGGATAGAGTCATTTAATTAATTGCTTAAATCGAACAATTTACATTTATTGTTTGGATTGAATATCAAATTATTGGTCAAATCGGCTCATGTTTATTTTCTAGCTTGATATTCATTATTTGTTGTTAATTGCATTTGCATCCACTCAAAAAGCCTAAACACTCTCCTTCTCGAGACTCGACTCCAGACTCCTGACAATTTACTAATTACCGATTCTTTATACTTGGGGTAAGTTCACACACACATTAAAGTGTTGGTCAATTGCCATAATTTCTATATGATGACGTCAAATTACTACTCGGTGCACCGACATATTAGCTACAAATGAACTAGGATCTTCAACTAGTGAGCTAAGATGATTATGCTATATAAGCAAATGTAAGCTAGAAGGCCAACTTGATGTTTGTTTCTCAGGATTGACGTTCTTATGCCTAAGTCAAAATGGTAATAAAAAAATGGAACTGAAAGCCTTAAGTCGGGGATCTCTGACACTTGAGGAAAGTATGTAAATTTTGCGTAAGTTCATACATTATGAACAAATGAAGGCCCCTTTTTTATACAATTGGAATAGTTCGATTTCATGTTGGAGTATACTTATTCTTTGAGAAGAGTTTAGCTCTACTAGGAGAGGAATTTTTCTAGGTCTTTGATTGAGGTAAGAACTCCTTGTCCAAGTAGAATTACTTCCTCTTGGCTATAATGTCGGATTCCTCAATCAGATCGAGGTACATCTTGTCGGACCCGAGCTATGCTAAGATTATCGAGAAGAAAGATAATCGAGCAAAATTTGTGCACGATTGCATGGGTATAAGTGACACATATCGAATAGTGATTGTGGATTGTTTTTATCCTCATCACTAAACAAACTATTATTTTATTTTTACAATATCATGGCCAAGGGTGAAACCAGGAGTATGTGAAGGGGTCACAACTACTACTGAATTTACTAGGATAGCACTCACAATGGTGGGTATTTTTTGGGCTAACAAATAGTGTGAAAATTTATGTTTTTGATGATGTGACTATATTGAAATATGTGTTTTGCTGATGTGGTTGTAGTGAGATATGTGTTTTGGTAATGTGGATGATCATGTGACTTGACTTTTTGTAATAAAGGTGGAACCCAATATTGATTATGGTGTAAATTTGATAGGGACAGTATGAAGGATGAGAAAGTGGTTGGCTTGGATAATGTTTTGTATTGAGGGATGTGTTTTGCTGATGTGGCAGTATTGGAACATGTGTTATGTTGATTTGATTGTATTGAGAGTTGTGTTTTGTGAGATAGATATGAAACCATTTTTAAAATTTATTGGGCCATTAACAATGTATTGATACTTAAACAATTCCACAACACCCAATTCAGTTAACGATAATCGCTGTCAAATTGGTAAAGACGTTGAATGTATATGGGCATTAAAGTTCAATTAAGTTTTCAGTTGGTTGATTCATAATAATCACATGAATCAACCAACAAAAAACTTAATTGAACTATAAAGCCCATATACATTCCAGAAAATAAAGGATTAAGATAATATTTTTTAATTTTATAAGGGTCTAAATTGAAAATTTAGAGGAGTCTTTTACAAAATTTAACTATATTTAACACTATTTTTTTGGCCGACCCCCCAAAGGGTGGCTTCGCCCATGATCATGACATCAAGGTTAATAATTAACATTCATGAGTAAGTTTTTCATGTTTGCAAACAAATTCATAGAGTTCGCTAAAAATCAATTTATCTCGTTGGAGGCTCAATCAAACTATTGATGAAATTGTCGAGGTATTTAAGCAGAATAGACCAACCAGAATATCCATTATTTACATGAGTACAAATATATTACAGTGCAGGTCATTTATTAGTGGGCTTTACAAAAAAAATCTCATTGTCCTTGAAGGCTGATAGTTTTGTTATTCAATAAGAGCTACAAGGCCCTCAACTCTTAAAAGTCTAAAAGCCTAGTTCCTTGTAATGATAATTGGCAAAATTTGTCCGCCATGATCCTTTGATGGGGCGGGGACGGCATACCAAATATTGCCCCGAAGACAGGGCGGGGATGGGATTTAAAGTTCCCTGTCCCACCCCCGCCCTCGCCCTCGCCTCCGCCTCATATCCCTTAAGAAATATATATTATATACATATATATGCACACATATATATATTTATATATGTATGTATGTATAATAGAAATATATATTAATGTATCATATATATATAGGCAAAATTGTAGGTATGTCTATTTTATGACTTATTAAGGATTATGTCACTCATTTAAATTTATTTGCAACCAAGTCTAGTTATTAGAGTTTTTTATAATTAATTTGATTTCTATTTTCTGGATTCATGCCAAAATTAGGGACTTATAAGAAAAATACATATTAAATGAAGAAAATTTAATTTAGAAAAGATATTAATTTTCTATTTTAATTAATTATTTTATTGTCTTACTCAATATGTTGAGCATACACGAGCCCGTTAAGGTTTAGTGAATTCGTTCTCCTTAAGGTTTAACACTTATTGTTTATGTTATAGTATGAAAATTCGATACACAAATCCGTTAGGGTTTAGCGAATTCGTTCCCCTTAGGGTTTAATAGTTATTGATTATGTTACAAAATGAAAATACGATACACGAACCCGTTAGTGTTTAACGAATCCGTTCCGCTTAGGGTTTAATACTTGTTGTTTAGGTTACAATATGAAAATACGATACACGAGCCGGTTAGAATTTAACGAATCGGTTCCTCTTAGGGTTTAATACTTACTATTTAGGTTAATGTAGTGAAAAAAAATTACATAGCATATATGCTGATTAAATTATTTTTGAAAAATAATGTAATTAAAAAAATATGTTAAAAAATATCAATTATGGGTCTTATTAGAAAGAGTTTTACGTCCTAAGTTCGAATATGTAATTTTTTTGTACTTTACCATGTATTTTAAGAAATAAAACGTTTTAAAAAAAAATTATAAAAAAAATACGAAAGTTATAGTGAATTTGACTTCGTCGCAAATAAGTATTATGGGTGAACTTAAACCTTAATAAGTTTACAAAAGTAGACCCACGTGCAATTCTCCTATATATATATATAATTATATTAATTCTAAGTGCTCAATGAAATAATCATATGTTATATTGAATTCTTGATTAATTGAACACTAATTAAATATTAAATATTTTTTTTGAAGTAGATAATTTGACTGGGGCGGGACGAAAGGCAAAATAAGCTATCCGGAAGGGTGGGACGGGTTAGGGGAATAAGGCAATATCCATCCCACTATCATCCCTAAATGGCATTGCACAGAATGAATCCAAATAATAAGAGTCATGAGGGATGCACCCGCATATACTTGAGACTTGGTGGATTTCAAGTTTATGTGAGAAGCCCAACCCACTTAAACAGCTATATGTACACAAACTATTGTTTTCCAAATAGTTATAAGATGAAGGATGCAAGCAAGGCTTTGTAAAAAAAATGTCGAACAGCAAAAGTATAAAGGATCAAAATTTCATTCTTCCCTAAGCCTAAGATAATGGTTACTGACATACTATGATCATAAGAAGTAGACACTCAGAAGAAAGACACTAGAAAAGCAAAAGGCAAGGGTTAAAAAAAGGAGTTGAAACTCTGTTTGTTTTATATCCTTCACCAGAACGATATATCATGTCTTTCCCCTTAATACATCAAACTGACTAAAATAGCAAACACTGATGGTGTGCTTCATTTGGTAAACTCTGTGGACTTTTCCTAAATACATGTTTCCTACAACGTTCAAAAATGCTGTCGTATACCAAATCAAATTGAACTCCTGCTCTCTCCCGATTCACAACGAACATTATATGATCGCCTTCCACAATCTTATAGTACCTGCATTTCATTGTATTCAACCATCAGTCTTGGACAATAGAAGAATCCATAATAGAGGGATAAGAAATTAATAGGAGAAGCTGGAAACAGAGTACCAAATTCTGTAAGAATCCAACTTTCTATTATGTTCAAGAGATTTGAAATATTCAAGAAGAAAGTTTCTAGACACTGCATGTAGAAGTTTCAAACATATATAGTCTTCGATAAACATGCTCGATGGCTGTCCTACTCAAGCAATTTTCTACTTTCTAACTAATCATATTTCATTATTGGTTCGGCTTTTGACATTTTACATGGCATTAGAATAAGTCGTCTGTCAAATTACTAAGAAATATCAACTTTCTTCTCCTTGATTAAAAATTCTTTAGAGAAATTGTTAAATCCGGTCAAATGTTTTAAACAATTGTGATAAGGAGTCATTGTAAAACAACAAACAATTCTGAAAAACTTGGATGCCATCACTGATCACTCACGTACTGATAATATCATGGACGTTTCTTACTTTACCCGCAGTCTACAAAATCATATTTTATGGTAAGTGCGTATATCTGTTGATGACACAAAAACACCTAATGTTATTAATAGAGATAATAATAACTAACCAGATGCCCGGTTGCAAGCTTTGGCACTCGGAATCATTTTGAATGAAACGATTTGGATGTTCAATTGGAAGACGAGGGTGAGTCATCGATATAGTATTCAACGCTCCATCATTGTCCTCCCAATCCTCATCCCTGCTCATGTAATTACAGAAGTCAGCACTCAGAATCACAGAAAAGGAATGTGCAAATTCATACAATTTAGTCTTCCTTCAATTGAATGTTATTATTGAGTCGAAACCTACATGAATTTTTTTATCTCCCAATTGTAGCAAAATAGTAAAAGTATAATGCCAAAAAAAACTCATATCTTTAAATTCTAGAAATTTCTATTCAAATGTCCTGCAAAATACATAAAAACAATGCAATATAGACAAGTTCTGCAAGATTCATATCCAAATAAAATAAACACAACAAACATACAATGGGTTTAGTATCGAACCTGTAGCCTTTATACGGTGGAGGAATGTCCAGAGGATGACGCCACTGATTCATTTGCAATACTCTGATAAATAACAAAGGGTGAATTCCAAGTATGTTTGAAGGAACTGTAATGCCCATGATCTTTCTAGTACGCTTGGTAGCATAGCTGAAATAGTATGTATCTGGAAACGTTTGAATATGGCAATTGAGCTGCATAGATCCTTGAATTGTAAGATCAGGGAGGATCCAATCTCCCGAAGCAAATGGGCCAGCATTACCAAGGAGGCAATCAACAAGACCCGAAACACCCATTTTCTTCCACGACATGTTGAAGTGATCAAATCCAAAATTGTAATAAGCCTTCAGCCAGGCGATATCAAGCCAATCATAAATTATCACTCCTACACGGCAAAGCTGAAGAAGACATATGGGTTTCAAGGTTTTCCCATCTTCTGGCCTGACATCAACAGAAACCACAGGATGTAGCAGAAACGAAAGTCTGATAAACTCAAGGCCTAGAATACCTCATGACGGAAATGAATATAACTCTCATAAAAAAAGTATATAACTTATATCTACCTCAAATTTGCAATCTGTCAAAAGTCACAGTATTTTGCAATACTATTTGAACACTCAAAAAATTACAATGAAATAGCAGAAACTTATAAATAAGACTCAAAATAAAGAGATCAGGGAAACGTACTCACCGCATTCCATCTAAGTAAGTTCTTGTGGTCCCGTTGAATGCTCCGGACAAGGATGTGATGCTTAAAATCCAGTTCTCAGAAGTGTTCTCATGACCCTTGAATGCCTAAGATATCATTAAGAACATATAATTAAACTCCAATGCTTGGAGACATATTTATTTATCTATGCAAATCACAGATGTAAATTAGACTAACCTTATCCGCAAGCATTTGCTGCAGCAAGCGAACAACCTGCACTCCAGCCGAATGTCCAACAAAGTGAATCGGGTGATCCTCATCCCATTCAGCATAATGCCCTGGACCCAATTATAAAAGAAAGTAATTTTTTCTCTTACTCCCACCAAACTGGCCACGCCGTTAATTTGAAGCAAAACATCGGACAATTCTAAGCTCAGTTAAAGTTTGGTGTGAATTCCAAACCTTGTTCATAAATGTGTCCAAATTGCGAGTGGCCACAAGCCTTGCTGTGTTCTTTACCATAATCAACCTGCCCGCCTTTCAGATAATAGAACAGCTCACGAGCCCTGAAACCGGGAAAAAAAAACACCTTTAATATCCCTCAAGAATATGCATAAAACAAGGAGAATACATGAACAATGAGATTGCAAGTTTTAATGCTCTTCAACCCCCCACCTATCGTATATGCTGGTTAAAGACCCCAAATCTGGCACAAGAACTCTCTCATCTTTCTTCTCTGCCCCAGCGAAATAAGATAAACCTCCCAATTTCTGAAAACAAATAAAAATAACCGGAAAATGAATTTACTAAGAAGGCGAAAATACAGCAACTGGCGAAGACGTGGAGACCCAATATCGCATACCCCTTTGCCGAATCCAAAGATTCCATGGACGAGGACGATAGGAGGCAAATCATTAGCATTGTTCGTTGTTGTGACTCTGGTCACCTCTTCCTTGAGCACAGGCTTGAAAAATCCTTCACTCCATGCCTGAGCGAGATCACCAGCAACAGCACTGCTGAATATGTAAAATCCATAAAGCAAATGCACCAAAGTGTTCACGAAGAGCTCCACTAATTGAAACATAAATATCCACCACCGTATCATCTCGTCCCAGAAAGGAAAAAAAAAAAGAGCCTTGTTCAGACCCAAGAAAAGGGAAAACAAAGAAGGCTCTCTGTATATATCTCTTCAAATAATCAAAACACTCTTCATCAAGCCCCTTCTATGAATGAAATCATAGAAGGGAATTTATCAATAGAGGCGTCCTCGTCTTATTTCTCTTTGTTTCTTTCCTTTCTTAATTCTTTGTTTTTGTTTCAAAGACTGAAAATGGCAGCAACCCACGATTATCTCGTTTCCTACCTCCCGCACAGAAATGTCACAGCAAATTAACCAATCAGAGAGATTACTGTTCGTTGATTCTTTTTTTTGTTCTTCTTTCGCCGAAACCAGAAGAGAAGGAAAACAAAGAAAAACTGTTGTGTTTTTTGGATTGGTAACACGTGGCCTGTCAATGACCTCTTTTACAAAAAAATATTGCAGAATCGCCTCCTACAAAGAAACACCATATATAGGGGGGAAACCAAAGCTCTGCCTCAGAATTAGCGATAAACCATTTTGTTAACATGGGTAAACAATAATGCTTGATTTACAGATATTTTTGTTGGCGGCCTTTCCCAAGCCTGATGAGCTGGAAGCCTGGAACACCCCTCTCCCGGGTGCAATATAGCATTATCCGCTATTAGTTTCATGTCTTTTTATAAAATCCAATTTTTCATTTTCTATCTATACAATTAGGTGTCTCCGATCGCCCGCCTAATTATCATTGGTATTACCCTGCTTGGTATAGACTATTAGGAGTGTTGGTTCGGATTTCGGTTTGATTTTTAATCTAAACTGAAATATCTGAATTGATTTGATTATAATATTATATAATTTGTAATAAAAAAAATATATGTATGATAATCAAATGGGAAAAAATCTTATTTTTCTAATAGATTTTCTAGTTTTGAATATATGTATCATAAAAATTATAATTAAAAAAATGATGAAAATAGTCATTATTATAACATAAAAGTGTAGAAGATAAGATGAATAAAATAAACATTTGTTAAATACGAAATTATATTCTCTTTTATGTTAATTGTGGCATTGAAAAATAGCCACGGAATTTACTTTCCGTAATCTTCGCATCACGGGATCAATTTCGATCACCTTTCAAGCTTTAATAGAAAATTGAGAATAATCTTTGAGCATAAACCTTGGATTTTTGGGCCTTAAATGATTTAAATAACTAAATCTATAAAACTTAAAATATTAATTGAAAAAACCAAATCCTTTTTTTTTTTGATTTGTCCCTTGATAGCGGATTGGATTTGAAAACCCCTTTGCTATATAATTTTCGGATAAAGGATTTTTTATTAAATAAAAAGTCATACCAATAACAATAAAGAACTATTTAGGCAATTTTTAGAATTTGTTATCCTTATCCTAATTCCTAAATATTTCATGATATATGTCACACGCGGCACGTGCTGTAAAACAGAACGTTGCGGGAGTGACTTTTAGCATCATAGAACAAAATGACTGTAATAATTAATTAATTATAGTAATTGTCTTGATTTTGAATTACAACCATCTAAATAAATTATAATAAATACTTATACGTAGCCTCCGTTTGTTTCAGAGTATAAGCTAGCTTATACTCTGTCCCCATACTCTCAGACACTCTCAGCTTTTACGTTTTACGAGAGCTTATACTCTGTCCATTTGAATAATTGTGATATTAAGATAAGATAATTACATACCGTGTCACTCTTATGCCGTAGAAGGAGGCTCGTCAGTTCGTGGCACATGCGTAGTCCCTGGGCTGGTGGCCGTATCTTAAGCACAAGATTCCATTGACAACGACGACGAAACAGAATGTGCCGTGTGGTTTTCTTCCTATCTTTTTTTGTTTTTACTGTGTGGGCGTCGGTAGGCAACCAACAAACCAAATCTAGAGTTAATGGAAGGTGGTGCACGTTTTCCTATACGAGTTAGCCCCCACCATGTTCTTAGCTCCAACCAGAGACTTCCAGACGATTTGACTTCAAATAATTGAATTTTCTCGACTGCGTATCACATTGTCGCCCTCAATTCATGATTCTCTTTTTTTCTTGTGATCTTGCATCGTGCAAAACTGAACGGGGCCGTAGTCCTCCCTTATTTCTCCTCATATTGGGTCATGGGCTGATTTTGGGCTTCTTGGTAATCCAGTTTTGGGCCCATCCTCAACTTCCAAAGTCCAGACCAGAGCCTCCTTGCTTGTGACTAAAATGAACATTAGGGTTTTTTCTCCACTGATTGTGATTTTCCTTGTTCATCCACAAAAACCATAACTATCTAAAGCCTTGAAATTTGAAAGGGCATCGACGACGACAATGGCATTTCAACAGTTTGGGCGAACCAAGAGTGTGGCCAAGAGGTCTAAGAAGTACGTTGAAGAGGCGCTTTATGTGAGGCTCTTCAAGGATGGCAGCTCTGAGTTGAGCGTTCGGCGACAGTTGAATCAGTTCATCAAGAGCAAGAAGCGCGCCTACAAATGGGAAGTTGGAGACACTCTCAAGAAGCTTCGTGATCGCGAGTTATACTACCCTGCTTTCAAGGTTCACCTTCCGAAATTCCTACTCTTTATAAATGCTATTCTGTGCTGTGTTTGTTCGTGGAAATTGGGATTTAGATGATTGAGCGATGTGAGGTATTAGCGTCTGAATTTTGCTTGTACTATTTTCCAATCCCTAAATTTGTTTGAACTGTTTGCCTTCTCTTTAGTTAGTTAATAGTTTATGCTGTCTCTAACCAATTGATTGGAAGAAATTGGCATGTTCTTAATGGAGAAGATTTGAACACAGCATTTTGTTTCTTCATAGTGTTTATCCTGTTTGCATACGGACAGGCTGTGGCGTTCTGTTTCGAGATATTATCCTGGCTACTGTATCTTTTAACTTCCAGGTTTAGGTCTTTCAGTTTTATAGTTCTTTATTTAAGAAAAATCTTATACAAGCTAATTCAAAGAATCTGTATTTGATACTCTTAATTTATGGCATGGCATTTCCATTATCAACTGTATCTGAGCTGAAACTCAAGAATGTCCAATTATATGTGGGTTGGTGTTTAGATACGAACATACACTTGTTTTGTTGCACATCTCCTGTTTGAATTTCGTAGTGTCGACTCACTCAGATTTGTTATTTGCTATCTTGCTTTGCTGATGCTTCTTTATTTCTTAATTTAGTAGAAAAATTATGCTACTGTATTGCCAACTACTGATTATTGGCTCAGGAACTTTTTTCATCAATGTAATTTGGTTTATTTTAGTTCTCTTTCATCCTTTCTGTGCTTATTATTCTCGGATTTTAGTTTTCTTCTCTTCAAGTTTAGTCATTGATATTTTTGTTATAAAATCCACAGCTCTCTGACTTTATGTCTAAAATGAGGGGCATGAATAAGACAGTTAGTGATCAAGCCATCCATCTTGATTTAGTTGCCAAAGCTCAAGGTATTGATGCTGCTGAAAGTTACTTCATCGATCTTCCTGAAGCATCAAAGAACCATCTCACTTATGGTGCGCTTTTCAACTGTTATTGTAAGGAATTAATGACTGAAAAAGCAGAAGCTCTGATGGAAAAAATGAAAGAACTCAATCTTGGTTTAACTTCCATGCATTATAACAGTCTTATGACCCTTTACACAAAAATTGATCAACCGGAGAAGATCCCTGCCATCATACAAGAAATGAGGGCTGAAAATGTCATGCCAGATTCTTACACGTACAATGTGTGGATGAGGGCTCTTGCAGCTGTTGATGATATTTTGGGGGTTGAAAGAGTCATGGAGGAGATGAAGCGGGATGGCCGAGTTGCTGCAGATTGGACCACATATAGCAATCTGGCGTCAATTTATGCTGATGCTAGCTTATTTGAAAAGGCAGAAAATGCACTCAAGGAATTGGAAAAGAAAAATGCCCATCGAGATCTTTCTGCATATCAATTCCTGATTACATTGTATGGACGTACTGGTAACTTGCTCGAAGTTTATCGTATATGGCGTTCTTTGAGGCTGGCTTTTAGTAAAACTTCAAATGTAAGCTATCTAAATATGATTCAGGCATTGGTTAACTTGAAAGATTTATCAGGTGCTGAAAAATGCTTTAGGGAATGGGAATCTGGGTGTTCGACATATGATATTCGGATTGCAAATGTTCTTATTAGAGCTTATGCCCAAAAGAGTTTCCTAGAAAAGGCTGAAGAGGTGAAGGAGAGGGCACGCCGGCGAGGGGCAAAGCCGAATGCTAAAACCTGGGAGATCTTTTTAGATTATCATTTGAAAGATGGGAATTTCAAATTAGCAGTTGATTGTATTGCCAATGCAATATCCACAGGCAGAGGGGATGGTGGCAAATGGGTTCCATCACTCGGGGTTGTTAAGACTATGATGTCACATTTTGAGCAAGAAAATGACGTTGATGGGGCAGAGGGTTTCCTGGAGATATTGAAGAAGGCTGTTGAAAATTTGGATGCAGAGGTGTTTGAATCATTGATAAGAACGTATGTGGCTGCGGGAAGGACAAGTGCTCTAATGCATCGCCGATTGAAGATGGAGAAAGTGGAGGTCAATGAGGCAAGTAATAAGTTGCTTGAGGCAATATGTGTGGAGTGAGTGAGTTTACTTCTTTCATTCATCAAAATTTGTTCCTGTACTTGGGTTTTGTTTTTTGAAGTTCTAGTTATTTGATTAATAAATTTTCTATTTGCCCATCATAGTAGATGAACACATAAAGATGGGAGAAATAGTTTATTGTTTTGACTCCTTAACTGAAAAGCACATCTGTTATTTGTTTTGGTTCTGTTGTGGTAAGAGCTCTGAGCTCCACAATGGAAGGTATGAGAACTCTATTATGCATCAGCTGTTCGGCTGGCATATAAGCCAATTGACGGAAAATGAAGTAATCAGTTAATTATGGAAAAAGATATACCATTACCCTCACAAACATTATTTAGATAGTGAGTTTTGGTTTGTAAGATTGTTCTCGTTGAGAGTGATTTGGCTAGCAAACAAAGTTCAACATACTGGTGACTCATTTTTTACTGCTTTTCATTTCGCTAATTTGTGAAGGACTGTAGTATTTGTGGTTGTGTCTATTCGTGCTTTTTATGGTTTAATTCTTGCGAGAGATGCTCAGATTTATGCCAGCCCTAAAGTTGAGGCAAGAGTAGTCAATTTCTTCACTATTGACTATTGTCATAAAATTTCGTCTCATTCATAGCTAGCTAGTCCCGGCGGCAGTTGCACTTAAGTATAAGCATTCCAGCTCATAGTCATTGTCTATGATGGTTGGTTGGGTCAATTAAGAGGGGTTTCGGATAGTGGTTACTTGGGTCCATCATATATCTCAAAATCTACACTTTAAAAGCTGTCTCAGTCGGCAAATGCCCCATTACTGTACTCTTCTCTACTCTTATTGACTAGTATAGTAGCCGTTGGCTGGTGGGATTAGGGGCTAAACCTTTCACATAGAGATATAATAATGTCCATTCATTTATTACAGACCTTGGATATACACTTATGTTCTACATCAACTTGTTCATAAATACAAAGACCTAGTTTGTTGCCATTTTACTCTTAAGAATTGAAAATTGTTGATGATTGTTTCTTGAACAGAAAGTGTAACGCAAGTCATACCCTATTCCGTGCTTGGTTGCAAGTATTTTATTGCAGAATCTTGGGGTTTTATTTTTTTCTTCTTCAAATATACACATCATAATGAAATATGCAGTGTCTTAAATTTTACTTGAAGTTGAGTAGTTAGCAATAAATGGTAAATCTTACACTTGAAAGAACACGATACATATATACTCTCTCCGTTTCAAAATATCTGCCGTTTAAGGTTTTGATACAAGAATTAAGAAAGTCATTAAATAATCTTAATATTAGTAAAAAATAGATATGTTAGACATAAATACCCTTATTAATTACTATCATTTTTCACAATCTTTCATTTATTTTTGCTTTTCACGATAAGGGTAAATTTATCAAAAATATATTAATTATGCTTTGGAATCATAAAGCGACAGAGATTTTGAAACAAAACTAAATTTCTAAAGCGACAGATATTTTGAAACGGATGGAATAATTAACAAGATACACATAGTCACGTGGATAAAGTCAAATTCATGTGGGAACTCGACACAAGGATTGTTAAAAATTAATGCTGAATCATCATCATCTTTGATGGCGATTCATTCATGCAAAAATTAATTGCCAGTGCGTGTGAACGACTCAAGTTCTACTCTGTTTTCATCTTTCTGTCAGTGGACATTGCATTTGACTATTGAGTTCTGTAGCAGGGATTTTCAGCAAGCCACATAAGTCAAGACAATGTTTCAGATTATTTTTTTTTTAGCAATAATTATATCATATAAGTTTGTTATATTTTTTTAGCAATGATCATATCATATAAATTTGTTATTTAAACATATTCTAAATTTAAATCAGAAGGTTGGTTCGTGTGCACACGAGTTTCTCATTTTACTACAGTTTAAATTTGACCAAAATACAGTGCATGGCATGAGAGTATTACATAGAGATTTACGATTAGGTTATCACTTATCACTCATGTTGTAAAAAATAGAATGCCTGAAAAATAACTTTCTGATATGGTAGGAGTCCTAACTCCTAACTCTTAACTAGAATAAAGAAAGTGCTCTAATGGTAATATATGGGACCCTCTACATTTATCAAATGACTGAAGGATTAATGAGTGTATGAAGACAGTAGTTAGAATTCGTCAATCTGTATGGCCCCCTAATTAAATGCACCATTAAAATTTGGTCTCAATGTATATATACTGATCGTCCCTATTTAATAGACTCTCATTTGTTTTAAGAAAATTTAATTAATATTATTGAAATAATAAATTTAATTAATTTTCTTATTAATATATGTTTCAACAACTTCATTCACACTTTATTATTTTTAGAATTTAATTCATTTGTTAATAAAAATACACAATAAATAAAAATAAAGTGTGCTATAATTTGAGACAAACCAAAATAAAAAGAAACCTATCAAATAAAGACGAATGAAGTACATAACATGTGAAAACAAAGAGACATAATTAAAATCACAACCAATAGTATTTATATATTTCACTATTTCTTTTGGATCCCCACATTTACATGATTCATCACCAGTTAGTTTCTTAAAAAAATTGGATTAACTTAGAAAATAACTATAAGAATAACCCATATGCAGCCAATTGCAAACAAGCCAAAAAAAAAAAAAAAAAGAGAAGGAAAAATGTTGTCCTGATGATCCCATTAGGGACACCTAACATTTCTTCCTGGTCCTCCATAGTAAAAGTAATTGCCCCACACCCTATTGATGCCTCCTCGTATGTCATAGCAATTGGGGTGGTCAGCCAAAACCTTGAGATTTGATAGCGGGATTAAATTGTTGTCCCAATCAACAGCCTGTAGATTTCTAAAATATGATGCTTTTCCAAACCCTTCTCCTGCAAAATGTCCACTCCCCATTTGTGTTGAAGTGTGAGTCCCTGATTGCCTGGAATTCACAACTTCTCCTCCAAATTGAACCATAGTTGCATGATCTCTTAAGTGGGTAAACAAGAATGATGGCCAATACCCAACTAGAATTCCTGATCCAAATTCCAGCCACCAATTTCCATGCTTTGGATCCTGCACCAAATCAATTTTAGTTAATTGATTAGAGTCAGCGTTGATTAATGCTTTGGATCATTTTATCCATTGATTATAACCCATGTCTACTCTGGTGGGTCAAAAAGCTTGGAGAATTCATGTTAATGATGATTTTTCTTTTTTCTTTTAAAATATTTGAAGGGGGTGGATTGCCACTGGAGTGGTCACTGGTCAGGATGACTAAGGCAGGTCTCTCTCTTTCACTTGGAAAATAAGAGAATCTCAAAAAGTGAAAAGGCAAGAGAGAACATACAGACCATTTGTATTTATCAATGCAAGCAGTGGGTGATGATGTTCCAATGCTTGCAGTGCATGTTTTTAGATGCATGTGAAAGTTGAGCATATAATGTTATAGTGCATCAAAGTGACTAGCAATAATGGTCCTTAAGCCCAAATTGGTCTCAACCAACCAGTGTCTCGCTTTCTAGAGGGGTCCACCACCACTGAGGCTTTTCGTCAAACACTTTCTGTGCTTCACAGATAGCGTTGATTCAGTGGTTCTCTGGCTCTCTATGTCACCAAGTAAATGCCAACCCAACTTTACCAAATAACTGTAAAAACTGCTAATGTAGTTCAAGAAAAATAAAAAAAGGGAAATTTTTTCTCTTGATTGAATTAGTTTACCTTCCAAACCAAAATGCTAATATCGAATTGTCCACCATTGTAAGCTGAGGTTGGAGAGATGGCAGCCCCAATTGCAATTCTGTTGTTGGTTTGTACAAACCCTGAACACAGAAGATTGTAACATCCGGTTGCTTGATACGCGTCGTTCTGCAGATTATTATATACCATGAATGATTAGTGAAAATAATTAAATGAGAGATTATACAGGCATATGTAATGAATCTTAGGTTTCCAGTACTTACTGTCCAATAAGTAAAGAATCTGGGGTAGCTGTCACCATATAGTTCTGGACTAACCTGCACGAAAAGAGTGAAACGGTGAGGTAGTTGAGCTGTATTTGTAGGTCCTTTAAATGATAAGACAATATATGTTTTTTACTTATAATGTAATGAAAACACAGAACTAGTGCACTGATGTTTGCTAGTGATTTTCAGGAACTGTAAAGTTTTCAATTACATTAAATTTTGATTGCACTAGTGGATGTGACAAACCTGCCAACCAGCTTCAATGGTGTTAAGATCATCACCAAATGAACCAGAGATGACCCACATCTGTGATAAGCTGAATTCATATTGATTAGAGACTCGAGGTGCCCACACATTTATACTTGCTTTTCCTCCATAATATTGCTCTCCAGATACATACCCAACTGCATGCTGTCAACCCAAAAATGAAAGTTTGTGATAATTACTACGACTGTTAATTAGTCTTATATTAGAAGATTGAGATTATGAAAACCCAGTTATTAAAATTCCTTAAAAAGAAGTTATTTGTATACATAGTGCTCTTTTAATTTTGTTTTTCTTTAAAGAAAGTTTGATGAACACACAGAAGGAAGGAAGAGACAAGAACTCCACCGCCTTAGTTGTTTGGCTTGATTTAGGCTGTGTTTCTTGATAGAAAATAATGGAAAAAGAGACGAGAGAGTGAGCAAAAGAAAATTAAATACCTCATGACCATTGCTGCTTGTGTCTCTTCTGACATGTTTTGTTAACTTCCTCCCAAATCTTCTAACGGAGCTTGCTCTTAACATGTCTTGTTCTGTTGTTCTTCTTATTGGAATTGTTCCTTCTGGACATGATTCACCAGACAAACTCCACAACTGAAAATTTTCAGATGTCATTCCGGCTGGCTTATGCCCTTTTGGCCTCTCTGGTGGATCCTGTAATTTCATGTGAAAAATTCAAAAAGCTTTAACATCACCAATCAAAAGAAAATAAAAGGAATGCACTCTATAGTTCATATTACATACCAATGGTTTTTGTCCTTCAAATAGAGGATGATCGAAAGCTGGTTGCTGATGAGATAAAACACAATCTATGATATCACCATCTGGACTCTGAAAAGCCCAAAAACATCAAACCAACATGTCAAGACAGTAAAAAACAGAGCCTAAAAACAGGGATAATCAAAGGCAAAGTCTTTTAAAAAAAATGCCTGCATTGTCTTGACAGCAGGCTTGTTGATCTTCTGGAGATTGGCTCTTATAAATCTCAACTTGTGCAACTCTTTTTGTGGCTTGAAAGTCTGATTGGTATCCGAGGATTGGACAGGACAAAGTGAAGAAGCAACAAGTAGAGTACATACAAAAACTGAGATCTTGTTACACCGGCTGCTGCTAGACTCCATCCTTGAGAAACTTCCTTGTGTTCTCTGTTTAGCTAAAAAATCTGCATATTTTTTGTTTGTATATTGTCTTCTTCTACTACTTGTACGATAAAAATAACACCATTTATTACTCCATGAATCCATCATCCAGCACATGATGACCATTCTAAGAAACCCCAAAATTGAATATCATAAATCTCTCACACCATTTCCAAAGCTCTTGAAAACACCCAACAATAACAGTAGCTTCAATTCCTTCCAACCTCTCTCAGCTTCTAATGCTGCCTTGGTTTTATGTTTCTGACAAAATTTGGGACTTCTAGGCAGGAGAAAACTTAAAAAAACTCAATTGGGTTTGGTTTTCTTAAAGTTTTGCCCATGTGGGTGTGGAGATATAAATACTAGGTAGTCATGAAGTCATGCCCTATTGCCCTAGGGAAAAAGAAAATTAGAAGGAAAAAAAATAAAGAATGTGAGAGAGGGAGTGATGAGAGGGTATGTTTCCAGTCTCCAATACAAAGACTGAAACTTCAGCTTTGTTTGTGTTAATATGTTAGAAGGCAAAACCGGTATCAAGTTTGTCTTGTTATTCTTTACTTTGGGTGGGTGAGTACAGAAGAGAACAGATGGGAATTTACACTTGATTCTGGGTTTTCAAAAGTTGTTTGCTTTAGAGCTTGTCCTCTCCTTCCCACTTCCCTAGATGTTCTTTGTGTCAGCTGCTCTCTTTTTTAAAAAATAAAAATAAAATAAAAATTGAAGTATAATATTTACCATTTTACAAACATAAAATTGTTCCTAGTTTCTACTTTGTGTCCGTTTGGTAAACAATTTCCACTGGTATATAATTTAGCATTCAGCATACATGCTACATATAAAAGGCTACTTAACCAAACATATATGCTACCAGCATATAAGCTAAATTATATGCTAACTGCAAAATTGTTTATCAAACGCACCCTTTATATCCCACAAAATTATAACTAAAGTGAACCCTTTTTTATTTACAATTTGTCAGAATCAATGTTTCAAGACTCGGACCAGATCGGCCGCCAGTCCGGCCGATTGTTTACATAAAACCGGTTAAAATCGATTTTATTATAATAAATTATAATAAATATGTTTTTGTTGTAATAAATTGTAATAAATGGTCTTATTAATTATTAATGTGTGAAATTATGTTTAGGATCTTAAATTCCTTATTTTTCTCTTCATAAAATAGGAAATCATCTCCTTATTTGACTTTAATGAGAGAAAATATAATCTTCTTGATTTTGTTTCTATTTTGATTTCGAAATTAGACCTCAATATTTATTGTGACAAAATAGGAATTTGCAATTATATAAGGTAAATTATATAACATAAATTTGACAAAATAGAAATTTCCATTTTTATTTCGCAATCATCTTTATAATTATATAATATTTTTTTGACAAAACAGGATTTTTCAATTATATAAGGTAAATTTGACAATAATATTTTTTTGACAAAATAAGAATTTCTAATTATATAAGGTAAATTTGATAAAATATGAATTTTTATTTATATATATATATAAACACATACAAAATTATAAATATAATAAAAATTTTATGTGTTCTTTCCTAACCGGCTGGATCGACCGGTTCATGACCGAATCGGATTTGAAAACATTGGTCAGAATATTTCAAAAGAGTGGCACCATTCAAATACGGAGTTTTAGTTAAATCGTTATAAATATAATAAAAAACTGTAAATAATAAATAGTTATATGACTGTCCTAAATTCTTCTCCCAAAGTCAGCGGAGCTTCTAAAAAAGTGTCGTTTTGTGCCCAAAAAAACTTAATCAGTGGGGCTGCCTCGTCGACACGCGTACTTGAATGCTTACGCACGCATCCCGTGCACATTTTGCGGCATCGTTTAAATGTATACTTGGATTGGTAGCTCCCCTTATTAAATTATTTTCTTTCCAAATACTTGGAAAAAGCCTTTTCCAGATTGATTTAGTTAATTAATTTTGAGACTAAAACGCTAATTAGGAGTATGATATTAACTATGGTGGGCTCCAGACTGCAATTAGCCTAGCTGGTAATTCTCTTTCTTTGGGGTCCGGAAATGATGGTTGCCAGTCTGCCACGTACATCCATAGCAGCCATAATTTATTTTATTTTATTTTATTTTATTTTATTTATTTATTTATCATATATCTTGATAAATTTCACATTAATTTTCTTCTCATCTTTTGCGGGATAATCAAATATTGTCGTATGGAAAAGTGCTTCGGTCAAAAATTGAAACATATAAGATTGTGTTTTGCTGGATTTAGATCGATCGATGTTCTTACATTTCTGTCAGCTGGTGTCACTTTGTAACAAAGGTTTTGACAAAGCTAAACCCGACACTAAAGTAACCATGCATACACTTTGTTCGACTCATGGATGTTGACCTCAATTGTAATCTTTTTATACGAGTTTCTTTTCCCTTCCAAAATGACATCATGTAATATATATATATATATGTTTGTGTGTATATTGGATGCATACAAAGATGTTCGCGTCCATTTATTAAGCTTATACGTCAATTTATACACTACGTCATAAGTAAAATATTTGAAATGGGAAATAAATTAAAGAATGTATAAGAGGTGGATTCATAATTATATGCAGTGATATAATTTTCTTTGCTTCAGAGTTCAAAGAATTCAATTATGATAATTGTGCATCAATTTGAAGCTTTATATGTAGATTAACTTTTTAATCACAAAAGAAAAAGAATGTTGTAATTCTCAATAATTATGAATGCCAACTCATCTTTTTTTTTTTTTTTGACATTTGAATGCTGATTTGTTGCATTGACTCTAGAATTTAAATGGGATATATGTTAACTACTGATTACTGATGTAAAAGGTCAGTCACTTCAAAAGGATATCTCTCTCTCTCTCTCTCTAAGAATTTTTTTATGCAATTCATAATGATGATGTGGCATGCTTCCAAGGAAACCATTAGAAAAAGCTTCCATTGTCACCGGCCCGGCCCATTCAAACATGTAGCCTAGCCTAATAAGTGCATAGCCCACAAGATTGTTTTCCAAATTGACCTTGACTAACTTTTGGTAAGTTGACCATGACAATATCATTACATAAGGCTCAAGGGGGACAACATGACTGAGAAGACAGAGAGAACTTTTTGGGTCCCAAATTCCTAAAAACATTAGAAAAGAAGAAGAAGAGCAGGAGGAAAAGGGCATGCAATGTGAAAGTGAATAATTAATTGCTTGTAATGATAACATTGTTGTCATTCCTTGACTTGAATTTTAATTTTGAACCCCTAATTTTGGGTCATGTATCCATGTACGTTCGGCTCTAATTCAAAGTCCAAATGATGCTTTTCTTGCAATTGGTTATTGCAAGTTTAAAATAACAAATACGAGTCGACATCCAATGAGGAATATTTTATAAGGAAGTAGAATCAATATGTTCTTTATCTCATCCATGTAGGTGAGAATAGAAAATGAAGTAGCAATTATACGATCCTGATTTTTCGTTTTTTTTTTATCTCAACTATTTCAAACATTGAGATGAATTCACAGGATTACGTATGAATCATGTAGAGTATGTGAGATCCACAATTTTACATAGATATACATTCATTTCGAAATACATGTGACAAAAAAATTCGACATAACACTTTTGAAAATGAAGACACAAGCTACTAGGGTTAGACATATAATATCATTAAAGAATCCGAATTTACAATAGTGTGATTAAAAGTTGGAATATTAATAATAAAGTGAATTCCGGTTAAACCAACATCACAAGAAGAGAATAAAATCATAAGAAGAATATATATATATATATATATACCCACTATTTTCATCAATCTTTGTGTGGAAAGATAGTTGATCGAATAAAGAAAAGCTTCTTGAAGTAATGAAAAGGATGATAGCTAGAGAGCAAAAGACATGTAAGAAGGAGCATGGGGACATTGATGCAAATCAATGATGTGGTCTCAAAGCATGGCCTGCTTACCTAGCTACCTAAATTTGAATGGGTCACAAATAAATTATCCTTGAAGGGTTTGCATGTCTGGGCCAGCCAATGACCTCTTCATGTTTTGCCTACCTAGCTATCAGTCGTGATTTAATTTGGTGGCATAATCTGAAAACAAAATTAAAGGCCTCTTTTTATTTTATTTTTGAACACTAGTTTTTCTTTTGAAGTTGTAGAATCTTAATTCTGATGGTCCATCAGGATCATCATGATGTTGGTCCAACCAAGGACATATCTGAATACATGGACATGATCTGAATTTGAATACAGTGTGAGGTATTTGTTATGGGTTTTAATTAAGTTTCCACGGTTATCTTTTAAAAGATGTCTCGAGTGGTAATGAGATGGGTCCTAAATCACATGTATTTCTTTTAAACCGATGTAATAATTCAAGACACATCAATCTAACTCAGCCACGACGGTCCTCTCACTTGTGGGCTTACTTGTCCATTGGACATTCAAAGGTCAAAAGGGTCGAGTTAAACAAATAAAATTGAGTCTGAACATATAAATATTTCATAAATATATTGAATTTTCTCTGTAAATATTTACTCATCTCACTATTTGTTTATATAAAATGTTAGAGTTCGATTTTATACCTGATGATGCCAATTTTGGTTTCAAAGACGTTCATATATTTTCAAATAAAAAATTTAGGGTTTAATTTGTCAAGGTATAATCTCTATAAATATCTATTCATATATTTTTTTATTCCCACGAAATTTTGAACTCGGTTTTATACCTGATGATGACCGATCTGCGATTCAAAGACATACTTGTCTATATTGTGTCCAGAAAATCATTGTTCTAGGTTTTTGCATGTCCTCCACTAACTGAAACATAAGTTATGACTTATGACATTGACAAATTCTTTAATTTTAATTTATAATATCATGTCGCATTATATAAGACTAGCATGATAATTTAAAAAAAGACTAGACTTAGAGGCACCACTGAATAAAAGTAGAAATTTCAACTAATATTACTTATATTTCAATTTATTTACACATCATAACTTATCAGTAAATGTATTTCAATGTACAATTTTGGCAATACAGAACCACATGGGTGAAATCTAAAGATCGAAGATGAACACGTTGTTCAGTGGTAGAGTTACTGGGTGCTTGTACAGTTGAAATCTTGAGGGTCAGTAACATTATAATACAGCGAGGATTGCTTGCCATCAAATGTGGAGATCACTTGATGAGCAGATAGACCACAGTAACGCAGCCCCAACCGGGCAATGCAAATATCAACAATTTTCTTGAACATGGAATCTCCTTGGATCAGCGGTTGCTGTATGAACTCCATTAGCGGCATCCACTGCCAAAAGAAAAAGAGGCTTCAATGACATATATTCCAACAGTACTCTCAATGACATTTAGTGATGAAAACTATGCAAAAATAACAGCCTAAAGCAAGCTGCATACCTTGGCGTCTTGAATCTCTAAGTCATCAACAATATTGATCTGAGTTGATAGTGGTCTCAGTATGCAGACAAATAACAAATCCGACTTATCGAAAGCCACTTTGTGAGCATGCCTGAAATTGACATTGGAGTTTCAGAGAGAACTTGGGCAAATTATATTATGTATGATCAAAATTCTTCACTGAACGTTGATGGGCATGTCAGTTGAATTTTCTTATTACCTGAATGCTACAACTTCCACAAACTCCGTCTCAATCTGTAATATGCAGAACGATAACATATATTAGAGACAGAATGTGGCCCAAAATTTACTATTATTGAGAAAAATGAACACTAAGTAGAGGATTCTTACACCAGTTTCCTCCTTCACTTCCCGTACTACTCCAGTGAAAATCTCTTCCGACTGATAATGCCAAGAATAATAAACAGACTGTAATTAATAAATGAAGCAAATTGATCATCATGTATTTTTTTTTTCCTTTTGCTTTGAAGTGTCGCAGGTCTTAAGCCACAATCCAAACTTAATTACATACTACCTCAAGGATGAAGCCGGTGGGTATTTTCCAGAGGCTGGCAGAAGCTGGACCACAGTATCTCTCTCGTACAACAAGAATCTGAGGGTAAACGTTGGAATTTTCATGAGGTAAACTAAAGAAAATCTGCTGGTAAAACTGTAGATAGAAGTTTTTAGATATACAAGGAGAATAGAACACGCATTGGGATCTTATCAATGATTTTAGCCACTCTGAGTCGACATGATTTCCGAGGACATCTAAAAAGAGTGTTCTGCTTTTCATGTCAAGCAAGGGATGTCTGGAAGAATTTTTTATCATGATAAGTTGATAAGCAATATTACAACTACCAGAGGGCTAGAAATCAATGTCAAGGTTTTCCAAAGACCAGAGAGCCCAGGATTCTGATTCTTTGGCGAGCAAATAGCGTTGATCTCAAATCGTATTAATGCGACTCATGCTCATAGTTTGAGACATAAGAACCGTATTCTGGAACCAATTTGTGATCATTTTACTAGTGAGTGCATAAGAAAAAGAAAAGAAAAGCCAAACCACCAACAACAAGATATCTATAGGGATGAAAAAGGTTCATGTCATCATTCCCATAGGAGTAACAACAGACAAGAAAGCAAGTATGTCTGCTGCTTAAGAAAGTGCTTTAACTGATGTTTATCTTTATTCTGAGTTTGGATTAGCAAGATGAACTTGATCAGAATCAATACCTCGTTCCTTTCATTGATGACGAATCCTCCAACTCCTACTTGATGTGAAGCATTGGCTGGAAGCAAGCAAGGTCCTTCAGGAAGCCAATATGTTAACATCACATATCCTTTTTCTGCATGGTGGTATTGGAAGCCTTCCTGTAATCCAAGGATTTAATTAGACATTTCTAGAAGACCAAGCAATGGTTGCTGTTTAAGCCCTTCTTTTACTCAAATATGGTTCAAATTAAAATGCTAGACTGGAAAGTGAACATATTATGGTTCAAATTTACAGAAATTACTTCTACGGCAATGGGAACAAGCTCTGAGTGCTCCAGTGGCAGCTTAAGCCATATTCCTTTCTTTCCCTGCATATAGATTGCATTGAGAACACGAGTGTCAGAAAATAACAATAGTTATGAATCAGTGAGGACTACTGTCATCGATCCTATGCCAAAGGTAAGATTATCATATGTGGATCATGAAATTCGTCACACAAAAGCACAATTTTTAGAAGATTATCAAATCATAGGCAGTATATAGGCAGTTATACCTTCATTTTCCAACGAGAAAGCGAGAAGCGAAGAACAGACGCGAAGGTGTTGGTATTAGCTGGTAATCTGTCAGGATCAATGACAACTCCCCCATACCCGTCGTCATAGGCATCTAGTACTCTCACATTGTCATTACTGGGATACAAACTGGTACTTGTCCCATTACTTCCATTTACCTTATCATACACATAGTTTGTAGCCACAAGGCTTTCTTGCTTAGCCGAATTACTATCATTCTTCAACCGATGAGTTTTAGTAGAGTTACTTAAGCAAGTTAGCTTCTGCTGGAACCCTGAACACACAGCACTGAGATATAAGGAATGCCTAAATCTGTGTAAATGACATCCTAAATTACATGTTCACCAAGAAACCAGATATTCCTAATGCTTAATTAGAACAGAGATTCAGAACCATTCAGCTGAAGTAGGAAAATAATTATGTCATCTGTAATAACATATGTGGATATAACAAAAATTAAATAAGAATCACCTCTGCTGGAACATGACTGTGGAGAGAATCCCACACCACTTAAGTGCCTGAAAGTGGAACCGAGGCTCGAACAAGTTGTCCGCATAAGGACTATTTCTGCAGATGTGGTCTTTGAACAGAGGAGCTTCCACTCCATCAAGACAATCTTCGAGTGCCAACACCCTCTCAATATAATGAAATCAGATTCTTCACATATATATGGTCACTTGAGATTCTTTGCAAGAAACGATCCTAGAATTCATCGACATCGACGAGGGAGTGTCCAAGAAGTTGGCGGACTAAACATAAGAAGAAGTGAAGACAATTTATGATTCCAAACAAGTTTAGCCACGGTTTACGCCTGTAAGTTAAATATCTGCTGAAGTTGTGGTGTGAAATGGTTGTTGTATGTATGTACGTAATGAGAAAGAAGCGAGATATAAAGAAAAATATCCCAAATAAAATTCAGTAATTCACGGACAGCTAGCCACCAACGAAGAAAAGGAGGGGATTTTAACACAGATTAGATACATATACATAATACATGGGAGTTGAGACTATGTCCATGGGAAAGAGAGACAAGACATGGACAGAGACAGACAGAGAGAGAAAGAAAGAGAGGCACACACACACTCACTAGCTGATTAGCTTATAAAATGAAGGAATCTTAATTAGTTCAACACTGAACAGCCCATCCAAGAGAGTGGATATATGACAAGAAAAGCACACAGACTTGTACTGAGAGATATCTGCACGAGGAGGGCCTTATGAGAGAGTCTCAAATGGGGTGATCTGCTTTATTTGTAGGATATTATAGAATATATAATAATACTAATATTCCTATACTGCAATTCCCTTGTCAACCTCCATCGAGATTCAAGATGGAATCATGATTCTCCAAGAAGAATATAATGATCGTACATATTTTGATGGAGATTGCAAGGATGATGGAAATATAATCAAAGCTCAGCAGCAGCGTATATACTTTGTAGGCAGTGAATTTTGATATATTTTTGCTTGCAAATACCATGGAAATGTGGGAGAGAATTATTGCACTCACGTGTAAAGTAAATTAGTGGATGAGATACATTTAGATTCGGTGTCTGTTGCTCAAAATCCAAACCAATAATGCAGTAGATAGGAGTGGGACCAGCCCAAACCAACCCAATAGAGCCCAATGTATATGTTAAGTTGACGCAGGACATGCTGCTGAATAAGTTTAAGTTGGTGGAAACTGTTTTCACTTTAGCACTTGCAGAGATAAATTTTCGGGTGTAATGCTTCGTTTGTTTGGAAAAAAATTAACCCCTAAAAATATTTTCCTAACTTTATAGTGTCTGGAGATAAGAAAATAAAATCAGTCAAATAAAATTTATAATAAGTCAACTCATAATAAGGGTTTGAAGATGGAAAAAAACTTTTTTTATACTCCTTGAGAAGTTATTTTCCTCATAGCATTAAAATATCATTAAGAATTTTTTTTGTCAATGTATACATGAGAACAATAATGAACTAAATTAAAATTATATATTTTATACATAATACAACATATATATATATAATAGGAGAAATTAGGCTTAGGTCCAAATTTACTAACTTTTAAGAGTAAAATGACAACTGAATTTTTTTTGTTAGTTAAGGTCCAGCTGATTTTTAAATTTATTGAATTAAGGACAAAACTTGAAATTGCAGATTTGTCATTGTTATTTCAATTAAATATGATTGAAAACTTATTTTTCTCGCTGCAGATGCTTCCGACTTTGGATTGAGGAGAGGCCAGTGGCGTTGAAATCGTGAGGTCGAGACGAATCCAACTTCATTGGCCTTGCCAAGATTAGACATCGAAAACTGTCGATTCGAGGCAAAACGTTCATAACATATTTGGCCTCAATCCGATCGTTTCTCGTGTCAGATCGAGGTGAGATTAGTGGCCTTAGAATCGTTAGGCCGAGACAAATCCAACGCCACTAGACTTGTCAAGATCCGACATTGGATACTTCCAAATCAAGGCAAAATAGTCGGCACCAATCAGAACGTGTTTTACCTCGATCTGGCCATTTCTGGAGACGGATCGAGACGGGATCAGTGGCTTTGAATTCATCTTGGTCAGACAAGTCCAAAGTCACTGGTCTTGCCTCAATCCATCATCGAAAAGTGATTACCTGGTCAAAAAATATTTTCGAAGGTTCTACAGAGAAAAAGTATTTTCTACAGAGAAAAATAACACTGTACATTTTATGATGATATTATTAGCACATTATGTAGGTCTTGCTTCAAGTGCTTCCAATGTTAAGAATTTGTTGGATTTAGTGAATCTGAATTTTCTAGTTCATCACTTGGGACATAGGTTTTTAATAGCGAATCTGAGTTTTGATTTGTCGAATAGAGAAAAAATAGTTCTACAGGAAAAAAGAGTTCTAACCAATTTTGGAAGTTTGAACCCCGGTGTTTAGGGTATCCGAGCCCGTGAGGGTTTAGTAGTTAGGGCCCTAGGGTTTAGCACTTGTGACATTTAATATTTTAGTAGTGAATCCGTTCCTTGAGTCCATTAGGGTTTAACGAATCCGAGCCTTGAGTTTTATCACTTGGGACATAAAAGGTTTAGTAGTGAATCTGTGCTTTGGGTTTGTCGAATAGAGAAAAAAATTACATAGAAAAAAGAATTGTACAGAGAAATCAAGGTTCTACAGAGAAATATAGGTTATAAAGAGAACAAGAGTTATCCACTAACAGTAAAATGAAAAATGTGATTTCATATTTTTTGGCATGACTTTTATGTCGGAACCTTGGGTTCATCACTTGGGACATAGAATTTTATTATTGAATCCAAGCTTTGGGCCTATTGTATAGAGAAAAAAGATATTTTACGAAGAGAAAGTGATTCTAAAGATAAATAAAGATTCTACAAAGAAATATAGGTTCTACAGAGAAAAATAGTTCTACAGAGAAATAAATGTTCTACAGAGAAATATAAGTTATAAAGAGAAAATGAGTTATGCACTAGCAGTAGAAGGAAAATTGTGATTTCATATTTTTTGGCCTGACTTTTATGTCTGAACTTTGGGACATATGGTTTTAGTATTGAATCCGAGCTTTGGGTTTATTGTATAGAGAAAAAGTGATTCTAAAGAGAAATATATGTTCTAAATATATGTTCTATAAAGAAAAAGAGTTCTACAGAGAAATAAAGATTCTACAGAGAAATATAGGTTATAAAGAGAAAAAAAGTTATGCACCAACAGTAGAATGAAAACTATGATTTCATATTTTTTGGCCTGACTTTTATGTCTGAACTTTGGGACATAGGGTTTTAGTATTGAATACGAGCTTTGGGTATATTGTATAGAGAAAAATATATTTTACAGAGAAAAAGTGATTCTAAAGATAAATAAAGGTTCTACAGAGAAATATAAGTTATACAGAGAAAAAGAGTTTTAAAACTATGATTTCATATTTTTTAGCTTAACTTTTTTGTCCGACCACCAAAATGATCGTCATTGGTCTCAAAAGAAGCGCAACTATGAGAGGAGTAAAGCCCGACCTATGACAGCCAGAACAGAGGTCCATAGCAGCCAGAAAGACACCGCGAAGCTTCGACGACCCCCCAAAACTTCTTTTCATTGCTGCAGCTGTTTCCGACGTTGGATCGAGGTAAGACTGGTGGCGTTGGAATCGTTTGGCCGATACGAATCCAACGCCACCAGTATCGCTTCAATCCGATGTCAGGAATGTCCAAATTGAGGCAAAATGTGTTTCGAACGTTTTACCTCTATCCGGCCTTTTTCGGCGGCTGATTGAGGAGAAACCACCGTCGTTGGACTCCTCCGACGATACAATTTCAACGGAAGTGGTCTCTCTTCGATCAGATGTTGGGAAGATGAGCTTTTATTGTCGAAGATGAAGACCACATGTAATGGATGAGAGGGATAGTTTGGGTAGTTTAATTATTTTGTCCTTATTTCTAATTTTTTAAATGAATTGGATCTCCTTCTAAAATTAAACATGATTATGTCCTTTTATCTAATTTTCCCTAATAATATACAATATATATATATATATTAAAATTGAGGTCCTAAAACGAAGTCTTAAAATGAGGTTCTAACTTCTGGGATCCAAATTTTTTTTTAAAAAATATATAAAAAATATAATTATACTTTGATCAGTTTTACAATCGAACGATATATCTTTTGTTTTCAAAACAAAAATCAATTTCATCATGATTGAAAAATTGTTTGTTTTGAGTTTACATCTAACGGTCTAAAATTGTCATGTCTTTTTGTGTTTAGATTTTTGTTTAGATTAATAAATATATCATTAGATTTATAAAATTGATCAAAATACAAATTTAATTTTTTCAATTTAATTTTTAAATAATTTGAACCCTAAAATTTACCCCAAAAGTTGGAACGTCATTTTAGAACTTTATAAGAGATTCCATGAGATATATATATATATATAAGACATCAATGATTAAACTAACATTTTTTTAGTTGAATTTACATTAGACACATGAGAACTGGAGAAACAATTTAAAGTCAATAAATTGCACCTTATAACACTTTGTACATGACATTAATTAAAAAATATAAGTTTTAACGAGTCTTCGTTATTGCGATTGTGGATATACTCTATAAGAGAGTGTAATGAACATATATTTGTGTACGAACCTACGAAAATATATTCAGCACGTATCATAAATATACGCACATATGTAGTGAAATGAAGTATGTGTTTTTATATAAAAGATATACTAGAATTTAATTAGTATTCGGTTCTCATCTTGACATATATTATCATTACTTGACAATAATATATGTATATGTTAAAATTATTATTATTATTATTATTACTATTATTATTATAGTTATTATGTATTGACGCATTGTTATATACACAAACATTATGGCATCACAAGGGAAAAAAATAGTGTTGTACCTCAAATTTATGTTTTCCATAATTTCACCAAACAATGAAAAATATTAGCAAAATTTTTTCCAAACACTAGAAATTAGTTGTTTTTTCATGAATTATTTTTGTTTAAGATATATTTTTCAAGAGATGTTGATTTTCCTCCATACAAACGGAGCATAAATGTCAATTTAAGATTTTGGTGGAGATTGTCAAAATGACTTGATTTTTGACTGAGAGACTCGTTTCAACGTGGTTGTCATAACCAGCAAACCTCCACCAAAATCTCAGATTGACATTTACACCCAAAAAATCATTTTTTTCTACTAGTTATAGTGAAAACAATTTCTACCAACTTATTCAACAGCATGTCCTACATCAATCCCCTTTTTTTCCCGAGTTAGCTTTCATGTAGGTCAGCCACATTGAAAATATTGGCATTCCCATATGATCCGGTAAATGCATCACATAAGCATTGTCATTAATCTTTCTTAGAATTTCAAATGGACCATACTTCTTGGGCTTCAATTTGTTATAAGTTCCAACAGGAAATCTCTCCTTCCGCAAGAAAACCATAACTAAATCACCAACTTTAAACTACTTTAGGCAGCAATGTTTGTCTGTTGCTTCCTTATATTTAGCATTGGTACTAAAATTCAGAGTAGTATCAAACATCTTCCACAAGGTGAGCTAGAAATGACTCAGAAACTTGGAGTCACGGTTAGAGGTACTCCATGCAAGCAAATGACCTCCCTAAAAAACAACCGTGAAAATGTTACTCGGATTGTTAGTAAGTGGATTATCCCTTTTACATATCAGTTTGTAGTAATATGCATAGGATCAAGCTTAGTCAAAGTTATATATATAAAGACAATATCATACATATATTGAAATAGCATTAATGACATATACAAGTTGTAGATTCACAACCAAAGAAGATGAAGAATTTTGTAGATCAAATCCAGTCTCTAAGCTATGTCCTTAAGACAATTTTATTCCATCCACTATGCATTTCATTTTTCAGAATAAGAGTCTCCCAGGATAAAATGATCTTCACACCCACAAAATGGAAGCACCAATTTGTGTTCTTTCGAAATCAACTAATGACAGTACTCTCTCTTTTAAAAACAATGAATGTTCCAATACCTCTTATGTTCTAATATGCATGTATATAGATAGGGATGTTTTGAAGCAGGAAAAACTGCCCATGCAGTAACTGTCTATGTAGTTTTATGGAGAGAGGAAATCTCATGTCTTTTGGAGTTGGTCAGGAAACTGCCACTGCAATAAGTGTCCACTTTAATTCCAATTTTTCATTCTTTAATTAAATGAATAATAGTTCCAATTATTCCAACATTCCCCCACATGAATGAAATTGTAAAATATTTTAATGCAGACTCGATTAAGAGAGTACAACAGAGAATAGTTGCATCATGATATGTAGTTTTTGGCTTTGAACCTTCCATAGTGAAGTATTATTGGACTTACTTGCTAACCAGTGAACATGATGTCTTGAACTGTTCAGCTTTTGCGTAAATCAGATTAATAATACTCACACAATGTCTTCTCTTATCACTATTGATTCCTTTTAATATGTGTCCATTTTGGCCCTAGACGTGCCTTGTCATTTCATGAGTACTTTAGAGAGATTAGTCCAATGACTCTCATAGAAGTGGCCCTTCATACTCACATAGGTAATCTCTTGTAAAGAGTATCCTGCTACACTCTAATTTGAATTCCGATGTATAAGGATTATTAAGATTTAATATCAACCTACACTTAGTAGGTTATCGCTATTTCATCATAAGAAAAGGCATATGAATTAATTCCTTAGCAATTCCGGCAAGCTCCCCCACAATTTGGTTATCCCTTTGAACCTAGTTCTTGGGATCTCCAATCTACTAGGTAGGGTTGTCATAGTGGCGTCACTTTGTAATGGACTTTAGACCCATTCCTATCGATGAACTATATACTTGCTCTTTGGGCAAGCCATTTGTCAATGGATCTGCTATATTCTCTTTTGATTTTACATAATCAATTAATATAATTCCATTTGACATAAGTTGTCTTACAGTCTTATGTCTACGACGAATATGTTTAGACTTGCCGTTATAGTATTGAATTCGCGCCCTTCCAATTGCAGATTGACTATCGCAATGTATGCAGATAGCTAGCATATGTCTTAACCAGAATGGAATATCCTCCAATTTTTTTTGAATCCAATCAGTTTCTTCCCCAACATGATCTAATGTTATGAACTCTAATTCCATAGTGGATCTTGCTATACACGTTTATTTTGTGGATTTCCATGAAATTTTTGCACTACCAAGAGTGAAGATGTATCCACTTGTGGATTTTGCATCTTCTGAATCAAAGATCCAGTTTGCATCACTGTAACTTTCAGTTATGTTTGTCACAAATTCAACCTATAAAATAAGTCAAACTCACACAAATTTATCCTGTAAGCGCACAGATCAATGATGGTATAGATATGCAAGTACATGTTTGCTCCCAAAAGACTATAATTAAAATTTCAACCGAACACGTGACAAGTAAATTAAATTTTCACACAATTGGGGTTGAGTGATTCAATTCAGGAAGTTTAAGAAAGTAATCAAAATATGTTTTTATGAATTTTTGGTGTTGTTAACAATTGAGAAAATACCAAGACTTCATATTCTACCATTAATCCATTTTAACCATATATTTGGAACTAAATAAATAAATAGCAAATCAATTACAAAGATCTTGTACCTAAATCAGTTTTAGCGCACTTAAGTCAAATTTCTCTAAACTCGATTACTACCCATCTTATTGGTGTAGGTTGGATGTTCTAATGTGCAATCTATCCATCTTATTGGCATAGATTAAACACAGGAATTCATGAAGTTCTTTGAAAATAGGGATCATACGAACACATGATCTAATCAAAGAATCTTGTAAATTCGCAATTCAAGATTTTAAGAAGCTTTAAACCATACATGTTATGTCGTTAGTAACAATTTAAAATAACCTACAAATGTACAATTAATATATATAGTGAACAAGTAAGAGTCGATCCCACAAGGAGTGATGCTAATAGATATACAATCTTACACCTGAATATAATTGATACAAGGGGGGTTAAGTCTTGCAATAGATAAAAATTAAGACAAAGAAATTGACGTTAAGAACAAGAATGAGAATTAATGAAAACAATAGCTAAGACTCACTATCCACCACAAAACATTCAAACAATTTATAAGAAATAATAGAGTAACAATTTAAACAAGCATATGATGACAACATTCACAACAAGGTCATGGTCAAACTCAAGTTGTATGATTCTCTCTTAATTACATGTAAAGTGTATGGCGTCTACCTCATTACGTGTATTCTTAATTGAAATCTAGCATGACATTTGCATCAATCAACAATCAAGAATCCAATAAGAGTAAAGAGAATATGAATGTCACAAGAATCCTAATACATGGTATTTGTACTTAGGTATTCAAGAATTGATTTTTCATAATTCATTTTCAACTGAATTATATGTTGCAAGAAAGAACATATTCAACAAGGCAATTGACTATGTTCTACAACAATTAATTCTAATACATGCTTCAAAGTTAGCTAATCAAAGAAACACAATACTAGAACTCACATAACATGGAAAAATCAAAATCATCATGCTTGTAGAAATTGAAATCCACACAA
This sequence comes from Euonymus europaeus, assembly GCA_963580455.1. Lineage (NCBI taxonomy): Eukaryota > Viridiplantae > Streptophyta > Magnoliopsida > Celastrales > Celastraceae > Euonymus > Euonymus europaeus. The sequence goes on from OY756964.1 coordinate 6,631,238, forward strand.
CTTATAAAATTGAAAGCATGCTTAGGGCTTCAAGACAAGCCCTAACTAACAAGAGTTTAGTTATACATAACCAAATAAGACATGAAACATAAAAACATAATTACAAACACAAGCCTTGTTTTCTTCTTTTGCTTCTCCTCTTTATGCTTCCAATCCTTCTCCTTCTTTCCTTCTTGTCTCCAAGCTCCCCCTCCTAGCTCCTACTCCTCTCTATTTATAGATAAAATGAGCACATAGTGGAGGAGCTAGTGCCATCTTTTGGTGGTGGAATGTCCATCAAATTCGTGTGGTGGATTGTCCACTCTTTGAATGGAAATGGTATCATCAATGACATCAACTTCCAATTACACACTAATCTTGTAACTACATTCTGGGCCTAAACAAAGCATATTATGAACTCAAACCCCTCATCAATATTGTAGATACAAATGTGTAGATAATTATGGGCTTTTGAATAACTCAATTTGGACATCAAACGCTCAAGTTATGGGCTTCTAAAGGTCTGGTCTGCAAACAGAAATTCTGCTTCGGATATAACTTCCAAACTTGACTTCGAGGCAACCTTTAGAGGCCCAAATGAACTCTGATTTTTGTGAACCAGCACTTCCTGCAAAGCTTGAAGTGTCCTCTTAACATTTGCTGAAGATCAAATCTCATTCCGATAGCTCTTACTAGCTCTTAACCTGCAAAACATCCAAGAAGATCTTAAGTACAATAATCTTGAAAATTCAGATTTTAAGCACAATTTCTTGGCACTGCTTTGGTAGTATTTTATCACTTTAAGAACGTACATTCTAGCACTTATCAATACAACATCTTATTGTCTATATGGCTTCATCAAGTAATTCATAAGCAATTCCAATGTTTGTCAATCATAGGAAATCACATAAGAATTCAATAAACATAGAAACCCAGAATTTGTAATTATATCCAACCATTCATAAATCCATAATCCAATGCATGGAAAAATAAGATCAAGACATCCTCCTAGTCTTGGATAAAGATTTAACTAAATAAACAAATTAAAATAATATAGTGGGATGGGTACAACATTGTTGCACCCTCAAGAGAGATATGAAGTTGATGGACCAGTCTTCTTCTCCCTTCTCCTTCTTGCTATGCGTCTCCCCCCTTTACTTCTTGCTGTCGTGCCTCCTTTCTCTCAATCTGCTATGTGTCTCTTTTTGCCATTGTTCAATTGTATTTTAGGTCAACAAAAGACCCTATTCAATGACAAAATTTCACCTAGATATGGGCTGGAAAAAACTGCTTCAAGTGGTTCTTTCAGTGGGCCCAAACATGATATAATCCAAAACTCTGCACTTTAATTAATTTCGCAATGGACTTTGTATGCTCAAAGTTTCTTCATTCGTTGTCTGATATTTTGAATCTTGATATCTGTGTGAAGCTTGAGATGTCTAGTTTCCAGTCCCTCTAGAATCAATGAAATCTGAGTTTTACAGCTTCCGTAATGGGTAGTCGAATGTCAGTTCATCAAAACTGAAGTTATAAGCCCAAATTCATCCTGTTTGCCAAAACTCCTAAAAAAACACATATAGAGAAATTGGAAGGTAAAATAGACACACAATAATATAAAATCAAAGCATTCCAAGCCAAATGTATGAAAAAAATATGGACTCATCAAATTACAGCTAGATATCTCATGTAATCCAACCCATAGTCAATAGTAAATCTTAGATATCTAAGAACTCTAACTATCGCTTTCCAATGAAACTCTACAAGATTATTGGTATATCTACTTAGTTTGCTAATTGAGTAGACAATGTTCGGAAGAGTGCAATTCATTAGGTACATTAAGCTTCCTTTAATTCGAGAGTATTCCAATTGGGAGATGCAAGATCCATCATTATTTTTTAGATGAAGATTCAAATCTACAGGTGTCAACGCAATAGCACTATTATTTTTGTCAAATTTTTCGAGCACTTTCTCGATATAATGTGACTGATAATGTATATCCTTAAAAAATCTATGTCACTTTCATGCCAAGTATGACATCTGCTTTCCCTAAATCTTTCATCAAACCGACTAGCCAGCATTTGCTTAGTAACATTGATAATATTATTGTCACTACCAATAATAATCATATCGTATACATATAAGCAAAGAATGACATATCCTTTTGTTGTGTGTTTCACATAAACACATTCGTTGTTGCGAAGTCCATTTGACAACATCGCATTGTCAAAGTTCTCATACCATTGCTTCGGAGCTTGTTTAAGGCCATATAGTGATTTCACTAATTTGCATAACTTCTTCTCTTTTTTAGGAACCACAAACCCCTCAGGTTGTTCCATATAAATTTATTCTTTTAAATCCCCATTCAAAAATGTTGTCTTAACATCCATTTGACGAATTTCAAGTTTGAGTAATGCTGCAAAGGCAATTACTAAACATGTTGATGTCATTCTAGAAACTGGAGAATAAGTATCAAAGTAATCTACTCGTTTGGTTTGTTTATAACCTTTGACAACTAATCTTGCTTTATACTTCTCGATTGTTCCATCACTTTTCATCTTCCTTTTGACGATCCACTTGAAACCTAGTGGTTTACTCATTTGAGGTAAATCAACTAGTTGCCAAGTGTGATTTTGAATAATAGATTCAATCTCACTGTCAATGGCTTCTTTCCATAAATGAGCTTCAAAAGTAGACATAGCTTCTTTGAAGCTTTGAGGTTCATTTTCTGGCAAGTAGGCTAAAAAATAAATACCAAATGAAGTAGAAGTTTTTGCCCTTTACTTCTTCTTGGTTCCTCTTGGATTTCTTGACTCTGAGTGCCTTGCACTTCCACTTCTTCATTTGTACTCTCATGAGTACGTTTTGGCGTATTCGTCTCAAGTTGAGTCTTATTTGGAAACAAATTCTCAAAGAAAGTTGCATTCCTAGATTCAATAATTGTGTTCACATGAATCTCATAATTTTCTAATTTATGAACAAGAAATCTATATGCACTACTATTATGTGCATACCCAATGAATATAAAATCGACCATCTTAGGTCCTATTTTAGTCCTTTTAGGAAAAGGTATCAAAACCTTTGCTAAACAACCTTATACCTTTAAAAAAAATTATAAGAAGGTGGTCTACCTTTCCATAACTCATATGGAGTTTTATTCAACTTCTTATGTGGCAGTTTGTTGAGAACATAATTTGCGAAAAGGATAGCTTCCCCTCGCATGTTCTGGGGTAAACCAAAACTAATTAACATAACATTCATCATCTCTTTCAATGATCGATTCTTGCATTCAACAATACTATTTTGTTGTGGAGTGTATGGTGCAGCTGTTTGATAATTGATTCCATATTGTTCACAAAGTGATTGGAATGATGCTTCATATTCACCACCTCTATCACTTCTTAGCATTTTTATTTTCTTGCTAAGTTGATTCTCAACCTCGATTTTATATTGTATGAACATTTTCAAGGCTTCATCTTTGCTTCTTAACAAATACATATAATAATTTCTTGTACAGTTATCAATGAATGTAATGAAATATCGCTTACCACCACGAGTTTGTATAAATTTTAAGTCACATATGTTAGTGTGAATCAACTCGAGTGGATTACTATTTCTCTCAATAGTATTGAAATTTGCCTTACCCATTTTAGCTTCAACACAAATTTCACATTTTTTATTCATGTCAACAGTAAATTGGTAAATTTTGGTAATAGATTCACATTTTGGCCTCGATGTTCCTATTCCTTTTCTCAGACGTTCGGTTATCTTCCTCAATTCTCAAGAGTACAATCAAATCGTCAAGCTTCATCTCCTTACGTTTATGCTTTAGATAATTCTTGAAGTCTCTCCAAGTGGGTGGCAATTTCTCAATGGTAGCAGCCAATTGGAAGGATTCTCCCAGAACCATCCCTTTAGAATGAATCTCATGGAGAAGAGTTGAAGATCTTGAACTTGATTGATGACTTTCTTGTTATCAATCATCTTATAGTCCAAAAAATGTCAAATCACAAATTTTTTGTACCAAGCATCTTTAGTTTTGTACCTTTAATCTAAGGAATCCCAAAGCTCCTTAGCCGTCTTGAGAGGACTATACAAATTGTATAACATGTTGTCCAAACCATTGAGGATGTACCCCTCACACAAAAAGTCAGAATGCTTCCATGCATTAACCGCAGTCACAACTTGCACTCCTAAACTTGACTCTTCAATTTTGGGCTCCTCTTCATACAAGAACTTGGCCAAGTTGAGAGTGGTAGGTATAACAACATTTTTTTTTGCCACCTGTTGAAGTCAGTCCCATTGAACTTCTTTGGCTTTTCTCCATGGGAGATTGACACTGTTTGAGTGGTCACTGCAGTCACATTAGGGACCCCCACATTGGCATCCTCATTTGTCATCCTAGTTACATTGTCATTGTTGTTTGCCATTTTTGTTTGTACTTCAAACAAGACTTTTTGTCAAACACTTATAGATATTATATGCATACGATTATGTTTGACCAGGATTCTATAATAAATTAATTAGCATGAAAATTAATTAACACAATTTAAATCCACAATTTGGGATGGTGAGATGCAATATAATGTGTATACAAAATATATATATACAGTTATGAGATTCATCTATGAACAAATAAATGAAATAGGTACTGTATTGTTTATATATATAAATTGTTTCATGCATATATATAAAACATTTTATTCTTCTTCTTGTTAAATCTGAGATGTATATGAGATCCGAGATCAGATTTGGAGGCATAATGAGAATCGAATTCTTTGTCTTCATCTTGTTAGATCTGAGATCATAATCTTGGTCCATATCTGAGATCGTACAATTATATCTTACTGTTTCAATGTTACTATTTTAATATCATAATATGTTATGAGATTTGAGATCATAATTTGTTTCAATGTTATTATTTAGGATTTAGATTTTAGGGTTTATGGTTAAGGTGTTTAGGGTTTAGAGTTTAGAGCTTAGAGATTGTACAATTATATATTATTGATTTAATATTGCTTTTCAGGATTTATGGTTAGATTTTAAGACTTAGAGATCGTACAGTTAATAATATGTTATTATTTCATTGTTATTGTTTTGAGTTCATAATTTGTTATAATACCTGAGATCATAATTTATTTCATTGTTACTATTTAGGGATTACCAAAAAATGTTTAGGGTTTAGAGATCATATAGATATGAAATCGTACATTTATATGTTATTGTTTTGAGATCATTATCCATTATGATATATGATATCATAATTTGTTTCAATGATATTGTTTAATGTTTGGGGTTTAAGATTTGGAGATCGTACATATATGAGAGAGAGAAGAAGAAAAATATGGTTGACGTGTTATTTTATTTTGTTATTGTTTGAAATGGTAACATGAACATGTCTGAACGATTTGACATAATTTGCATTTTATTTCTAGATTCAACAATCATAATGTTCAAGAAAATTTAGAACGAAAGTCATGTACTCAACATATACACCTAAATGAAAGCAAGGAAGAATATAAACAACATATTTAAAAGTTTTTGAGCTTTAAATTGTGAAAAATAGGCCTAGAGAGAGAAAGAACTCACTAATGCAAATATTTTTCAGAACCAACAAAGAAGAAGAAGAAGAAAAAGAAGAGGGAAGAAGAAGAAAGAAAGAGATAAAGAAGAGCGAAGAAGGAGGAGGAGGAGAGAAAATCACTTTATAAATTTCTTGGCTCGTCTATTTTTTGGACGTGCTTGGAAGTTGATGAAGTTTTGGATCGTGGACGAGAGAAGTCACTTTGATATTGCAATCGAGCAAGACAGAAAGAAAAGGAAAATTTGTTTATGGTTATGCAATCATGGTTGAAGATTCAAAACAGAATGGAAGATAGTAAGGTAATTGTCACTTTTTTGGGTACATTTATGTCTGCCACAACCTCTCATAGTGTCGCCCGTGCTATGAAAGGGCTCCTAATTTTCTAAGCTGTTATTTTATTTTCGAGAATTACTGAGTCGATTTAAAGAAAGTTGACTTAGCTAGTGAGTTGGAAAGGAGTGGTGGTAGCAGGCAAGTCGAGAAGACAACACCAATGAGGGTGAAAACCATGGGGAGCAGCAAGCAAAAAGCAAAAACCATTCTTTCCGGATGCAAGAGCGAGAGATTGACTTCCGTCAGAGACTTACTGCCAGACGGAGCTTCGTCTTGCGTATCTCCGTCCACATGGGCTTTGTCTTGGTGTTGGAGTTTTGGTTTCGATTCAGTGTCCATTTATGGCTATATCAATGACGACATTGATGGCGGCGAGGAAAGGAAATTACGGCAACGCAATCCCAATAAAATTGCCCAAGAAAAAAAAACTCTAATTTTCGGTGATTTGTTTTGATAGGGATGAATATGAGTGTCAAAAGATTCAATAATTCGACATAAATTGGGTGAACTTGAAAATTAGTAGGGTAAAATTAGTGTTCATCATGGGCTAAGGTGTTATGAGCCAAAATACCCAGCTGAGGAGCCAAAGATCTTTTGATTCACTAACAACAAACCTTCAGAGATACAGTGATAGATTCAAGAAGTCAAGGAGGAGGAAAGGTCCTCTTATCCTTGAATAAACCCTAAACGACCTAGAGAAATTGTAACAGAGGAAATAACAAACTTTTCATATATTTTTTCATACCCAAAACATAACATGAGCACGTCCTTTTAAAGCAAGGATGCTAAAACATGGACTTGACAATGTAGAGTATTGCAGGAGTTTCCCAGTACAAGATTCTCATCTAGAAGTTTCATATCCTAACTAATTATGCAATTAACGACTAATATGCAACTAACCATACATATTAAACAATTAGGCAGCAGACCCAATGATAAGATCTTAAAGAAGACCCAACCCACTAAATAACCAGCCCATTATGAACAAATTATTCACACTATTCCACCCAAAAAGGCAAAAACTGTCAACCATAACATAAAGCCAGACCTCGGCTAAATATTTTTGGGCCGACTCCAGGCCCTGACTATATCTGTAGTTAACTATTTCTCTGGTTTTGTTGTTGTTAGAGCAAAAGGTTCTTCAATTTTCATAGACAGTAAATCCTTGGTGTTACTTCGTCTGTTGCTGTAGGTGCATAACTGTACGTATACGCATCACTGTTTGCTTTCTCCAATTTGTTGTTCTCGGCTCTCTTGTGCCGCAATTCGAGTTTATATGTTTTTTTGGTTGGATCCGTTAGAGTACTGTAATTCGTAACTCTGTCGGCACTTTGTTTGGTTTCCTGGAAGAAGCGAGAAAAGTCTCTGTTTTCACTTTGATTCACCATCCCATGCGTTTCTCATTCTCCTCTTTGTTTTCAATAACGAAAAGGTTTCTTTAGAATTTCTTAAACCAATTTATTATGCTGTGATCATGGATATTCGTAATTTAACTTTTCTTGACTGTTGATTTTTAAGGTTTTAGTGGTTTGATGTTGAAGATGATGAATTAAAAGTTGGAGAATTGATCCTTTCGATGCGATTGTTTCCGTTGAGCTCAAGCTCCAGCTCAGACAAAGAGTTGGGCAGTGGAGGCAGCAATCACGCTTTCTTGTACCTGAATGTGTATGATCTGACGCCTATAAATAACTACATCTACTGGTTCGGGCTTGGGATCTTTCATTCGGGCATTGAAGGTATCATGTGGATTAGTATATATTCTGTTGGTGTGATTCTAGTTTTTCCATTAGTTGTGTATAATTTTGACTTGCGTTATTTATTTTCTAGTCCACTGTTAACACTATGACAACTAGTCTAATGAAAGGAACTCTGTTTACATGTTTACACACTATTCAATTTTGTTGTTAAAGAACTATTTTTGGTACTTTTTTTTTTTTTGGTCTAGTTAGTAGAACTTTAATTTTTATTTTTTTATTGTAAAACTTCAGTTTGCTAAAGATAATTATTAAAGTTTGCAGGGGATTCCTACTATGGCTGTAGTTGATTGAAAAATTAAAATTCAATAATGAATATGCCAAGGGAATGAGTGCATGCAATGTCATGGAGAGCTAATTAGCCTAATATAGTCTGTTTAGGGTTTAGATACAATTGTGTACTTCGTTACTTTTAGGCTTCACAATTGTAATTTGGAACTTTCAAATAGATCTCTTATATAATTATCTGTGGTAACGTAGTTATTCCTCAGCATAACGGTATAATACAATCTTGTATAACTTTAATTTCCCATTCATTGAGTCTGAAGGTTGATACTATCTAAAGCAAATAATGGGACACCTTTACACATGCATATATGCGTATATTTGAAGTGTTAATTGCCTTGCTGTTGCATTATTTAAGTTTACCATTGTTGTAGAAACTAGAAACTAGAAAGTGCTTTTACTATCTCTAAATGTTTTTTCTTTTTGTGGGAACTGAGAAATATAGTAAAGTAGTAATCATCACACTAAATAACTAGAATATTTTGTGCATTTGCTTGTTGGTTAGTTTTTTTTTCTGAGAGCCAATATGCAAAAAATAAGGGCTCAGTCAAAGTAAGACTTTCTTAAAGTCTTGAACTCATACAGCAATAAAAGATTGTGAAGAATTTTTGAAGATAAATTAAACAAATGGTCAAATTCATTTTCACATGCATGTGTTCAAAGTATTATTGATAGGTTTATTGTGTATTTGAAGTTTTAATGGTAGTTTGTCCGTGCCACTGTTTTCAATTAATGATATTGCCGTGTGTAACCTGACATATATTTACAAGTGATGGTACCTTTTATTGGAAATGCACTAAAATAATAATCATCAAGTTATGTTACAAAAATATTTTGGCAAGATGAGTTCATCACAATAACATGACCGCACTTGCGTATTTTGCATTTATATATTACTTTGATACTAGTGATTGTAGGTAATTATTTTCACCTTTTAGCTAGGCTGGATATCATTATGATTTTTTTTTTCAATACATATGACATCTTTACAGGCGAACATGTGGTCCACTGGTAGAGTTCTAGTGGTGAACCTAGAGATCACAAGTTCAATTTTTATAACTAATCTCTCCACATATTATGTGGGGTAAACTTTGCATACATCATGTCTGTCCTCAACCCTGCCCACTGTGGCAGCCTTGTGAACGGAAGTTGTTTACCTTTTTTTTTTAAATATGACGTGTCTTTTCGGAGAGTGTATTTTTATTTGGGGCACCTGTTAACAAAAGGTGCACTGATTAATATAGCTTTCCTTTTGCATCATTGTCTGACTTGAGTGGTTGTACTTGTTTTTCTTTTGTTTATTTATGTTTTTGGAATGAGAAACTGTTACTAAAAAGAAATAGCTAAAATTCTTTCCAACAAATCCTTCCCAAAATGAAAAGAAAGCGACTTCCATAGGCACTCTCAAGTTTCCAATTGGATTCCAAGGAAAATTCTTCTCCCCCATGTTGGTTACCAACTTTATTAAAAAGAATTCTCATGTCCTTCCCAATCCATAGCCTCCTATATGAATAATTTCCCTCAACTCCTCCCTTCCCAACCTCCAGAAAAAAGGAAAAAAATTCTCTTTATTTGTTAGCTGAAAAGATTGGAACTTTAAATGATTGTGTCCCCTTCTTCCCCCTTGATATCCTGGGATGTTTTTATACTCTTAATGTATAAATAACAGAGGCCCTGAGTGCCAAATCAGCATACTTTAGGCTGATGGATGAAGAAACTTTAATAATAGGCATTTGTGGCTTTGTAACTATAACATCGACTTTACAGGAGAGCTAATATTTCTTTTGTATGTTTTATTTCTAAATTTATGATTTTAAATATCCATGGGAGACCTGGAATGATTGAGGGAGAAGTGAAACTCATTATTGAGGGAACTGCTAAAATCTTTGAAATGTAAGTCCCTAGAAGAATATTCTCATGTGTTATTTGATATTGGCCGAATGAAGATCCACATACTGGAGGAAAGCTTCCACTCCTCATTGAATTTTTTTTATCAAAAACTTCGATGCATTGAAGTTTATTTTTTCCTACACTATTTGACGTCAATCTTTCAACATATTTTTGTGTTTATGATAATGGAAGTACTGTTATAATGATATAAAAGATTGGTCAACCTAAATTCTATGTGTAAAATTGATTGCAAAGAATATGTGCAATATTGAGTTTATTATTGTTACTAATGTGTGTGTAAGGGTAGTAACGTAATATTACTGTGTATGTAATGTGGTCATTATAATGAATAATACACTCTCCAGAGAGGAGAACTTCCTGTGAACCCTAATTCAATTACATGGTATCGGAGCCGCCCGTTGTGCCGCTTTCTTCTTCTTCTATAGCTCTTCTTCTATAGCTAATCTGAACTGTCGTTTATCAGAAATCCTGACTGCTTCTTACTTCTAATATCCTTGATGAGAGTCGATCACTGACTGCAAGCTTCCTTGGCTATCGAATCAGTCTGGACAGACTGCTTCGCGACTCTCTGAATAGTTCGCGCTCCCGCTTCGCAACAGATCGCGCTCGCTCTTCTTCTTCGCAACAGTTTGCGCTCCCGCTCCTCTCCTGTTTGTCGCACAGTTCTGGGCGACAGCTCGCGCAACGAGTGTGCGCCTTGCTTCGCGCCTTCGCGCCTCACTGGTTCCTCTTCGTCTCGTCATCTCTGGCTCTAGGTGGTGTTTCGATTCTGTTGCTGTTCTGATTATCGGCGGATATTATTCTATTTTTTGGGGATTTCTGTACTGGAACAATTTGCTTCTATTGTTGTCGGCAGTTTCTGATCGGCTGGTGTTGTATTCAGATGAACTTTGGTGTATCGGTTGGTAACATTTGTTGCTGTTGATAAACTCTGGTTTCTTGTTTGGCACTATACTTGATTTCCTTTGTCAAGATAGATGTTTAGTTTCGGTGAAGCCTCTATTTCTGATCAATCTATTCCAGCTTCGAGTGCTTTCGTTAATGTGGAAGTTTGGGGTTGTATTTGTACTGATTTTCAGCATCTGTGAATTATAGTTGATGATCAAGTGCTTCTACTTATTTTTTTTTTCTGGCTTGGGTATTGAATTGTGATCATGGCTTCTTCAACTTCTGACACGAGGACTGTTGTTTCTGAGATTGTCTCTTCATCCACTAAATTAGTCAACAAAAGTTTGGATGGTTCTAATTTTCAGCAGTGGAGAAAGTTGGTTCAGCTTTCTATTCGAGGGTTGGATAAGGAAGATCACTTGACCGAAGATTCACTCGAGTCTGTCACAGACTCTACGGTCAAGAAATTATGGTTACGTGATGATGCTCGTTTGTACACTCAAATAGTGAATTCCATGGATAGTTCTGTAGCTGATATGGTCTCTCATTGTGATACTGTGAAACAACTCTGGGATTATTTGCACCTTCTATATTCGGGGAAGGATGATATTTACAGAATTTATGATGTGTCTCAAGCATTCTTTCGTCCTGAACAAAAGGATCAGAGTTTGGCTGAATATTTTGCTCATTACAAACGCGTGTTTGCAGATCTGAATACTCTTTTGCCTATTAGTGTTGATGTGGAGAAAATGACCAAACAGCGAGAACAATTGGCCATTTTTGCGTTCTTGAGTGGTATGCGACCCGAGTTTGAGACTGCACGTGCTCAAATTCTTTCTAGCAGAGAGACTTCTCTCATTGAGGCATATGCGAGAGCTAATCGTTCTACAGGATCTGTTCAGGTAGCTAGTTCTGCTTTTGAGCACTCTGCCTTGGTTGTTTCTGGAGACCGTGGTGGTAGTCGTGGTCATGGTCGTGGGGGTGGTCGTGGTGGCCGCCAAAGTCGCACTACTGATGGTCGCCTTATTTGTTTTCATTGTAATGGTGTCGGCGACACTCAAAATCGCTGCTGGAAATTACATGGTAAACCGCCTACTAGTGGCTCAGCTCATACTGTTACTACTGCTGATTCTTATTCGAGCCCTGTGACACTATCAGCTGAGGAGTATTCACGCCTACTAGCTAATCAGGCGCCCCCTGCTGCTACTCCATCGGCCACTTCTGAGCCATCTGCCTATTTGAGTACTGCTCTCCGCCAGTCTTGGATTGTTGATTCTGGTGCCACGAACCATATGATGGGTGACACTGGTATGCTTTTAGTAATTACTCTTCTCTAGTTAATTATCCACCAGTGAAGGTTGCTAATGGTAATCCTGTTCCTGTCTGTGGTAAAGGCACTGCTTCTCCTACATCCTCTTTTGACTTGTCTTCTGTACTATATTTACCTGGTTTACCATGTAACCTGCTATCCATCAGCGGTCTTACGAAACAATTGAATTGTTGCGTGACTTTCTATGCTTCCTGGTGTATTTTTTAGGATCTCTTGACGAAGAAAACGATTGGTAGGGGGCGGTGTACTCCAGAAGGACTTTATGTGCTGGATGCGGAGTGTTCTATGTCATATGCATTGCTGTCCACTTCTCCTTTAGATCTTCACTGCCGGTTTCACTCTCGATTCCCTGTTTCGGTATGATCTTATTCGTGTTACCACCACTACTCCTCCACTACAGGTATTTTCTCGTGGTCCGTATTCTGTATATAAATTTCCTGATGTGACCACTGCCCCTACTGTATTGGATTCTTCAGCAACTGATCCCTCTCCTGATTTGCCTATTGCACTACGCAAAGGTCGCCGAAAATGTGGTAACTATCCTCTCTCTGCCCATATTGCATATACTGGTGTCTCTGCCCCTTTGCAGACTTTTATTTCCACCTTGGATTCTGTTTCTGTACCGAAGTCTGTCCCCGAGGCTCTTTCCTCTGCGGGATGGCTACAAGCAATGAAAGAAGAAATGTCTGCTCTTGATCAAAATCGGACGTGGGATCTTGTTTCTCTACCTCCGGGCAAGAAGGCCATTGGTTGCAAATGGGTGTATGTGGTGAAGATGAACCCTGATGGCTCCGTAGCATGATTGAAGGCTCATTTGGTAGCTAAAGGATATGCTTAGGTCTATGGTGTTGATTATACTGACACTTTCTCTCCTGTTGCAAAATTTAGTTATGTTCGCGTTCTTATTTCTCTTGCAGCTTCTTATGGCTGGCCGTTACATCAACTTGATGTTAAGAATGCCTTCTTGCATGGCGACTTACGGGAAGAAGTCTATGTTGAGCAACCTCCTGGGTTTATTGCTCAGGGGGAGTCTGACAAAGTATGTCGCCTACGCAAGTCTTTGTATGAGTTAAAGCAATCTCCACGAGCATGGTTTGGGCGCTTTAGTTCTGTTATTGTTCAGTTTGGCCTCCAACAATCTGAGAAAGATCATTCAGTATTTTACAGAGTTTCTACTGCAGGAAACATATTTTTAGTGGTATATGTTGATGATATTGTCATTACTGGTAGTGATATTGCTGGGATCACTTCTCTTAAAACATTTCTTCAAGCTCAGTTTAATACCAAGGATCTGAGATGTCTACGTTATTTTTTGGGAGTTGAGGTAACAAGAAGTAAGCAAGGGATAATTCTAAACCAGCGCAAGTATGTTCTTGACTTGTTGAGAAATACTGGTATGAGTGATGCAAAACCAACTGACACTCCTATGGTACCCGGTGCAAAGTTGTCCCGGGAAGAAGGTGCCATTTATTCGGATCCTGAACTGTACCGACGATTGGTAGGAAAGCTGAATTACTTGGTTGTTACCAGACCAGACATTGCCTTTCCTGTGAGCGTGGTAAGTCAATTCTTATCTGAGCCACGAGTTCCTCATTGGCATGCCGTAACACATATTTTGCGATATCTGAAATCTCATCCTGGTAGAGGTTTACTGTATAAAAATCATGGACATGTTCGCATTGAAGGATTTTATGATGCAGACTGGGCTGGTTGTCCTGATGATAGACGATCTACCTTTAGATTTTGTGTGTTTGTTGGAGGGAATCTTGTATCTTGGAAAAGTAAAAAACATAGTGTTGTAGCTCGTTCGAGTGCAGAATCTGAGTATCGTGCTCTTGCTAATGTTACTAGTGAGGTAACGTATTTGAGGCATCTTCTCGAAGAGTTGTCCTGTCCGATTTCCCAGTCATCTCAGTTATGGTGTGATAATCGATCTGCAATTCATATTGCAACTAATCCAGTATTTCATGAGCGCACCAAACACATCGAGGTTGATTGTCATTTTATTAGAAGAAAGATACCAACTGGAGAAATAATTTTAAATCATGTAAAGACTGGGGAATAATTGGGAGATATCCTTACTAAACCATTGTATGGGAGTCGAGTTGCCTATTACTAATGTGTGTGTAAGGGTAGTAACGTAATACTACTGTGTATGTAATTTGGTCATTATAATGAATAATACATTCTCCAGAGAGGAGAACTTCCTGTGAACCCTAATTCAATTACAATTATCTTATGAGATCATGAATATGGTATAATGAAACTTCAAACTAGCAGTATTTCTTATACTTAGAAAAGAAAAGAAAAAGAAACTAGCAGTATGTCTCTGCTCTATCAATTCCATTCTGCTGCGTTAACAATGTTGGAATCAGAAGCTGATTAGCAAATAAAATAATCTTGGTAAAATATTACCGGAGAAATTTTACCTCATTTGCTGGGCTGGTGGTGTCTTTAGGAGTTATAGTCATTTACCGAAGAAATTATACAGTGAAATTGAGAAATTCCTTTTTTTTAACTGTGTAGTAAATATTGACTTCTGTATTAATTGTATTATGCCTTATCTGATAATCAGTGCATGGGTTGGAATATGGCTTTGGAGCACATGAGTACTCTTCAAGTGGGGTATTTGAGGTGGAACCAAAAAGATGCCCAGGCTTTATATTTCGGCGATCCATGTTGTTAGGCTGCACTGCGATGTCTCGTTCAGAATTTCGTTCGTTCATGGAACATCTTTCTGCAAAATATCACGGGGATACCTACCATTTGATTGCCAAGAACTGCAACCACTTCACTGATGAAGTCTGCCTGCAACTTACTGGAAAGCCCATCCCTGCATGGGTAAATCGAGTGGCTCGACTAGGTGAGAGAAGTTTCTTTGTATGCCATTTTCCGTAGGAGCCAACCTTGGAGTTCATCATTGTATCTTTTAGACATGGTGCATTGAATCTCTGGGTTTCCTAGTAATTGATGTCATTGTTGGATATAGTTATAAAATTATCCCAGATTTGCCTCATCTGTCGTTTGAATATCATTGTATTTATAAATGTATATTGCTCTTTGGGCATCTGAATTTTCAGAGAAGCCGTTGAATAATTTTTTAAACTTTTGCATTATTATAAAAACTGGTTATGGTGGTTTTTGAGGAGAATAGACAGTGTCACTGCTGACATTTCCCTGACGTGCATGCATGAGAGTTCTTATGTCTAGGTTTTGCTTTATCTGATCATGGAGTTCTTTTTTCAAGTTTCAGGTTCTTTTTGCAATTGTCTGCTACCAGAAAGAATTCAGATTACAGCAGTTACGCATCTTCCTGATCATCCAGTCTGTTCTGGTAAGTTTGTTCACGCAACCTGTCTTGAGGTTTGTTACTTCTGATTTGTTGAATATCTACCTCCTTATAGGAGATCACTCAATTTCATTGGTTTGTCAAGAAGCTTGGGCACTCATTTATATCAATTTTGTGGGATAAATAATGGGGTCATATTCTTAATTTGCTGGGGAGGGGGAATCGAACCTTGCACCATGTGTAACTGTAAGAAGTTTCCTACCTCTAGGCCACAAGCTTCTTCTTGCATTCATTTATATCACCCGTTTGTATCAATGCTGTCATTGCATTCAATTTGAAATAATAAAAAATTAAGATCGGTGATCGGTTATCTTTTTTTCTCTGTTTTATTTGCTTTGTTACTTTTCAAATTAGACAAAAGGTCGGATGTCATGGCTTATGGTCCTGGATCCCCTCTTTAAATGTGTTTGTCCGCTGCATATGGCTGTTGGAATTGAATTTCATTAAAAGTATCTTATAGAAATCTCTACACTATTGTCTACAATCTAGTTTTTAGTGATCCTGCAAAGCGTGACTAACAATGGGGTAGCGGATATTCATGGCTTAGGACTTTAGGGGTTGTTGCATCCATTCAAGGATTCAAACAGAGGGCTGTTGCCCCTGATTGCATATCTCCGGGTTGTTAGTAGAAACCCAAATCTTAAGGTTGCCTTAGATAGCTGTTGTCATTCAGTAGGAAAGATGTGGGGATTTTGGTCCCCTTTTAGAAACTCTATATGGGTGTCATATTTCGATGTAGTTGTTAGCTGAAGAATCTGGTTCTCATACAAGCTTCCATGCCCGTGTTGCTAGTGGATGAGAAAATGATATTTGTGTTTCAACATGTTTGACATTGACTTGATCTCACATATCTTATCCCGGTGCAGATGATGATGGATCATATTCTGTGGCATCATCTACAACAGCAGGGAGTGAGGAAGAGGTTGCGGATCATAATCTGCTGACATCGGGATCGGCAAGCAGTGATGTTGCATTTCTGAAGGAAAAACCCGTGAGGTTGGCAAGGGAACTCCTGTAGATTTTTTTGTCTCATTTTTTCCTTTCCTTTTTCTCTTGTTTGTAACTGTAGTATATGATCTCAGCTACTAGGACATGTGTTGGCTGGCTTCCTACAATATTTGTTTACTCCTATAGAATCAGTGTGATGCCTGCATTTGTTGTGTGATGCCTGCATTTGTATGATTACGTTTACGGTGCATTGAACTTATGAGTCATACATTGAAACTTTGGGAAAAAATTGTGGGTGTGACAATATTTTTATCTAGTGGTCTTGTAGAAAAATATAGACGGAAGAAAAAAGAACTCAATTTATTTGTATTTATAAACTAGAAGACATATAAAGTGTATAGAAAAGTAATGTGGACTTTAGAAAATAAAAGTGTCTCTATAAGCTATGTTTCTATGATCCATGATATGTATGAAAGAGTCGTAGTTAGTGTTTGTACTAATGGAGAAGTTATATGAGAGTCTTTCGTTACAATAGGTTTGAACCATGGGTCGACAATAAGTATGTTCTTATTTGTTATAGTGATTGATAAACTCACACAACATACCCAAACTTTTAAAGTGAGATACAAGCTTTTTTTTATAAGCAGCCAGATATCATTAAAGAAAACAGCAGGGCATCATGTCGGATGGATAGCCTGAAAGAAATAACATACAAAATATAACAAAACACCCAGCTATTGTTGTTCAATTAAAACCATAGTATGAAGTCAGTAGATCTTGATGTGAGATAAGAGTTATCTTTATGTATAGTTTTAGTGGATGAGACATTATTAGGAAGTAATTCAAACCTCTAACATATGGAGAAAAAATGTAGGTTTCGTAAATGATAAACAAATGAATGAACAAACGATTGAATTAGATGATAGATGAGTAACAAAATTTTCTTTTACAAATTTTCATTTTATTTTATTTTATGTAATTCATGGATCAATATCATCTCCGTGTCCTCTAAATATTGCCAAATGTATTAGAAACCGGAGAGATCATTTTTAATTAATTTGAGTAAATCATATAGTATACAATCAATGAGTGGCTCTCAGAATTAGTTCATAACCACCCAGTAGGACACTCGAGGACCCAATTCCTTCTTTGTTCATAAATAATCTTCTTCTTTTTTAACAATTTATGTTAATTACGTAGGAGCCAAGGCCATCACCTCCAACATCTTCACCACCATCAAAGCACGGTTGCAACGGCCAAGCAATTACTAGCCATCCGCTCTAAATGTTTACTAATCCTTGCATAAGGAGACACCATCCCTTTTTCACTATAAGCATCATCACAAGACACGAAATCCGCATAAGCCGCAGACAGGTTGCTGTTGAGGGAACCTTTGTCGTTGTCGCTGACGTTGGTCAAAGACGCCTTGAGATTGTCCAATGCATCCTCGTAGCTCTCCCTGCAACCTTTAGCGATGTCTTCTTTATCGGAAAAGCTCTTTGCCTTATCAATGTTGCGTCGTGTCTCGGAAATGAGTGCTTTAATTACAACTTGTGTGCCGGCGGCTGGGTTTGTTATTCCCTTCAATGAGGCCCTGCAGAGGTCCTTGTAGTCTGCATCTGCGCACAAATCGGCAGTTGAAGCGGCTGGGGTTGCCAGGACGATTGTGGCCAAAGCCATCGCCAGAAAGACCAGTGAGAAAGAGCTACAGCTTTTGAAAGCCATGTTTTTATATGATTTGATGGTTCCTTCTCAGGGTCTCTCTAGCACAGTTGGGGTAGGGAGGGCTTGTTTTCTGGAATTGGTTGGGTTCATTGGGAGTTATATAGGGATGGTGTGAATGTGATTGTGGGAGCTAGGAGGTTTCAATTGTGTTGGTTTTTGCTAAAACTGATGGTTGAATAGTTGACGGAAGTATTTGGTGTGGTTGAGCTTTATTTTAGGTGAACTTTTAGCTTTAGTTTGTTAATTTTGTGGTAATTTTTTCGCTCCGCCGCTCTTGATTTGTTGGACAATTTCGTAGGCATATATATGCTGATTCAAATGATGTGAGTGTTTGATTGGTTTTTTTACTAATAACATAAAAGTGGGGTTGATTATTTTGTAATTTGACTTGTAAAAATGTGGGTAAATTTATCCAAAAATATCAAATTGTCCCAAAATGTTCTTTGATGGACAATTTTAAAAAAGGTGAGCAAAAATGGTTTGATTGACGTTAATATTGTTATTGAAATTGTCCAGCTTAAATTGATATTTGATTAATGAATATAGCAGCATATCAATAACATATATGTCGCTAAAAAATGCTTGTGAAACAATACATTTCTTACAAAAAAAGAGAAAAAAAGGTTTTTTTGGTGAAAAGTCCTTTAAATTGGCTTGATGTTCCATTTAGTCTATTTGAAAAGTTTATAACCCAACAAGTCCTTCACTAATTGAACTTTATTCCATTAATGACAAATTTAAGTGAAATACATTTTTAATACATTTTTTACCCTTACTTATCATTGACTTTCCTTGTTTAGTGTCTTCCTGTTAAGCTATGACATTTTTGTAAATATATTTGTCTCTCATCTATCTCTCTCGTCTTTCTCTTTCTAATCAGTGTTCTGAAAACCGAATCGATCATCAAACCGGCCAAGACACCGGTTACCGGGTTAACCGGTTGAACCGGTTCAACCACCGGTTCAATCCTAAAAAAGAAAATACATAAAAATATTTAGGTTTATATTTTATATGATTAATATTATACAATTTTTAGATAAATTTTAGATATCTATGTATGTGAGCAACAAAATGATTCAAAAAAAAATGTCAAATTTCAAAATTCAAATACAAAATAATCAAATAACTCAATTCTCACTTATATATTACTTATTATTAGTTTTAGAATTATTTTTTTTAATGATTTTTACTGAAATCTTAAAACCGGCCTGTTCAACCGGTTCAACGGTTACCGGTTTTTCCGGTTCTAACCGGTTTAACACGGTCAGACCGTGTCATCCGGTTTGATAGGTCAAACCGATCGGTCAGAGCACCGATTCCCGGTTCAACCGGTCCAACCGGCCGGTTCGGTCCGGTTCTCAAAACACTGTTTCTAATCCACCTCAAATTCTCCACAACTCTCAACTTTTCGATTTTTCCTCTCTCATCCTTTTCTTCTCACGTTGGTTCTCATTCTAGTAGCTCCTTGAAGCCCAACCGGCTTTGCAATGATACCCCGAGACCCATGCTTTGAATTGTTGCCACTGATACCCTTGCCGGAATTCAATTCAATTAGCTGGTATATGTTAAGTATTCAAGATTTGTTTACTTGGTATGTTGGGTTCAGTGTAGGTGTCTTCATGATATTTAGTCAAGGCGGGGTTTGCGCTTTGAAAAGCTTCTTTCAATACCAAATGAATCAAACTGATTTGGGAGATGGTGGATTTGGGTTCACCAATTTCGGCAACTCCACCTCCTTGGATTTTCGTGACTACACTTGATTTTAATCTTGAAGAAAAAAATGATGAAAAATAGAGAGAGAATTGGAGACAGGAGAGAGAAGATCAAGTAAGAATCAATATAACATTTAGACAAATTCATATTTTGGCGAAAATCATGTGTGAAATGCTAACACTTGAATTGAACAAAATCACATCATGTACATCTAATTGTGTTATTTATTTAATAAAAATATTTAATCTAATTGACTTGGGATTTAAGACTTAGGACTTAAGGTTTAGGGTTTTAAGTTTGGGGGTTGATAGTTTTTTGTTGTTTTTGTTTGATTTTCAGAAATCCTATAATTTTTTTGATTTATTTTATGAAATCTTCTAATTTTTTTGATTAATCCTCTAAACTCCTCTGTTTTGTTTTAGTGAGTTTTGCAAAATTCTCTGAATTCTTGGTAAGTTTGGAAAATCCTCTGAATTTTGGGTAACTTTAAGAAATCCTCTGAGTTCATTCAGAAGATTTGATGAATGAACATTTAAACATATCGACCATAGGTCTTATTGAAAAACATTTTTCGCAAAATCCTTTGAATTATGAGTAAATTTGCAAAATCCTTTGAATTGAATTTTGGATAAATTTGAGAAATCCTCTAATTTTTTAGTTTCTTTTTGTTTGATTTTTAAAAATCCTATAATTATTTTTGACATATTTTATGAAATCCTCTGAATTGTTTTGCTTAATTTTGAAAATTCCTCTGACTTGTTTTGGTGAGTCTTGCAAAATTCTCTGAATTTTTGGATAAGTTTGAGAAATTCTCTAAATTCTGGATAACATCGAGAAATCCTCTGAGTTCATTCAGAGAATTTGACGAATTAACAATTAAACATGTCGATCATGGGTCTTAATAGAAAGATTTTTTCACGCTGATTCTGAATTTATATTTTTAAAAAAATTTGAGTTGTATTTTGAGATATAAAAATGTTTCGAAGTTTTTAAAAGAAAAAAAAAAGAATTTGATGATGTCAACATATGTCATGCGCATGAGGATTTATTAAAATAAGGGTAATTTTGTCTAAAAATAGTTGAAAGATGTATTGAAATATTGAAAAGTTGAAGGTACTAAATAGATACATGTTTTCATTTAAGAACTTATTCATGAATTTCCCAAAACAAATAAAAAACTTTGTAACTGTTTTTTTTTACAGTCAATTTGTATGAAATTAGATGTACAAACAAATTTATTTATTTTTGGGACAAGTTTCAAAATGTCCCTTGTACTTTCAAGATCGGACCATTTAAGTCCCTCTACTTTGTTTCGGGCCAAAGAAGCCCTTTTACTTAATAAAACAGGTCACGTTAGCCCTCCAATTCATTTTCCGTCCATTTCATCTGACGTGGCAGTTAAATAATTAAATAAATTTTGTATGTTAAAAAACAAAATATAGGTGGAAATACATGTTGACTCAAAAAATTGAAAATAAAAACTTAAAAATCATAAAGATAGAAAACCCATCTTCTCCGATCGTCTTCGAGCAGTCTCCGATGGAGATCCCAAAATCACAGGCTCCATCCCAATCAGAGGCATGGTCGGCGCATGAGTCTTCGTCAACACTAGTAGTGCATCCCGATCAAAGGCGGGTCAAGCGATTGTGATCTCCTACTCCATTGCAAGCCTCTATGCGATTCTCTCCGTCTGCCATACTGAGTTCGTCGTCGAAATGTCGGTCGCTGGTGGAGCTTGTCGGTTTTTTAATTTAGGGAAAAAACTAATTGACAATTGTGAGATATATTTAACCAATTGAATTTTGAAGATTGGGTGATTATGTGCAGTGAAATAACTTACTGCAGTGATGCAGTAGCCTACTTCAGTAGTCTGCGTGGACTATAACTTCTTTCTTAAACCATGAGCTTTAATATTGGGCTTTAATGTTAAGTGTTACGTGGGTTTTGTATCATACAAGTATGATATGTGTCCTAAACTCATAGGTATTTACAAAGAGATAAAGATATGGTTGTGTCTAAGTATTCAAGTCCTAGTGGGATATTAAATTTGTTTGTTGTAGGAGTTAATGTCCTAGTGAGATTCAATGTGGTGTTGCATGCTTTGTGTTACGTTACAAGTCTAGTGGAGCTTAATGCTTTGTTTTATGACAGGTGTTACATGTGTTTGTGTTCAATGGAATGTCTTATAAGTGTTAGTGTTCTATTGGGAAATAAACTATTGTGCATGCCGTGTGTTTGGAGAGCTATTTTAGTGGTCTTTACAGGATTATTTCATGACACGTGGAGATGAAGTTTATTATGCGTGGGCTATCACATGAGTATGGATGAGTGTTGTATCTCTTCAAGTGATAAGTTGCTTATGGAAAAAGAAGTCTTGATCTCCAAGACTCATGCATGGTATAAAGACATCACCAAAGTGCTTTTGAGACGACTGAAGTTAAGAGAGAGAGGTTTTGAGCATTAGTTTTGTGTAACTTTATAAAAGCAAATCATTTATTTGTTTCGTATGAGAGATTCTGAATTAAGTGGTTAATGAGTGATTTGTAGTGATGATTTTTGTATTGAAAGTTGTTCTTTGTGAGTTACTTGTGTTAAAGACTCTTGAAAGATTCAAGAGTGGACTCTACCTTGTTGAGTTGAGTGAGGTTGAAGCAAGACACTGAGTGGGAGGGATGAGCGATGTCTTTAGTTCAAAGATAGGGTTGTAACTCCTGATTCGTTATTAGTGGATTGTTCCTCAAGGTTGGTCACTCATAGACTCGAGGTTTTTCCTAGTAAGGTTTCTTCGTTAAAATCGTGGTGTTCTCATTTATTTTATTTTCCGCATTTTTAATTTCCATATTTGTTGACTAACGATCTTGGTGAGAAACGCCGAACTTTCAAAGCCTTTAACTACAATCGATTTTTTTACCCGAACCTAATTGAAAATCGGATGAATCTAGGTTGGTGGAGCCTTCAACTACTGAGTACATCATCAACCTACTATATAAGTCCAGCAATTTCCCAAATCTGGCTTAGTTTCCCAGGTCCAACTATTATTCTCGATTTCCTAGATCTGACTTCTACAAGTGCGTAAGTTATAATCAATGAGAGAACAATAACTACCTTCATATATCAACCTTCGAGAATGCCATTAATGGCTTTACTGCTAAACCAGATGAGTTTGATTTGTATTTTCTTCAATTTAATGATTTTTGAATTATGCTTAATATTAATAACGTGTAGTATTTTAAGTGGTTGAATACATCTGCCTTTCATGACACATCATTACTAAAAGGTCATGTTAACACTTAACTGCCATGTCAGCATTTTTGGATGGAAAACACATCCAAGGGCTAATGTGACCTGTTTTGATAAGTATAAGGGTTTCTTTGGCTCGAAATAAAATAAAAGGACTTGAGTGGTTCAGTCTTAGAAGTACATGAGTCATTTTGAAACTTATCCCTTTATTTATTACCTATTTTACAGGGGAATGTTGATGTTTTATTCACTACATGGCATATAGAAACTTGCACAATTTTAAACCCTGCAATGATGTAGAACCTTGGATATGGTGGTTGAAAACTTGAAATATTGGGGGAAAGAGCGATAAAATAGCTCTATGCATCACAATAATATTGCAGCTGGATTTTCATCAAGTATGAAAAATGACAAAAATCATCTTTAAAAATAAAGATACATCAAGGCACAAAACTAGAACCGAAACATGATGAACCAAGAAAAAGAAGAGGAATATGATGAAATAAGTCTCCAAAAATCAAGAGGAAAAAAAAGGAAACCCAGGAAAGAAAAAGGAAAAGGCAAGGCAAACCCGTCGAATCAAAAACCCAAAAAAAAAACAACCACCCATATCTGCTTCTCACCCATAGAAGATGCTTGAGTCTTGAGAGAAGCGCATGATCAAGTCTTATATATGTGTACTTGAAGAATGGGCAAAACATCTGTCAACAATCTATCTAATAACTAACACCTAGTCAATGTGTTACTTGGCAAATGCTTGCCACGTGTACGGCCTATAAGTTAAGGGTTGAGCAAAAAAGATGAGAAGGCTCTATCATCCAATAACCTACAATAATATAGAGATCAATACAGTTGACCAGCAAAGGGAACAACGTACAAAACCACAGAGAGTAATAACTCACCTTTTGTAGGGAGTCGCGTAAGATATCAACACCAGAGAAATCTCGAATGTGTACAAACGGAATCCTTATGCAAGGATTTCAAATTTCAGATGTTGAGGTGGACAAAAGTATCCCCACTAACTGAGAGAAAGGCGGATGTTGAGGCGGACAAAAGTGCCCCCACCGAATGAGGAAAAGGCTGACGAAGCTGGACTCGCCATCGATGGGAACGCAGCGGCACTCGCGACACCAAGCACGCAAAACGCACTCAAGCCCTACCACCTCCCTTGCAAAAACCTTACTCACGCGTCCTCATTCGCCCTCACACAATTCCTCTTCTACACCCTTCGTTTGCGCTATCTTCTTTCTAACTTCAGCGGTAAATTAGGTCTGGCTGAACGATAAAGGCATAAAAGAAAGCAAGGTACATGGGAAGAGATCGAGTACAGATGACATCAGAGTGAGCAGATGTTTGAGAGAAAAGCAAGATACAACAGTCAGTTAGAGTGAACGACGGATACTTTTAGACATAATTAATATATTAAATTATAAAATTTACTATTTGAGCCACTAGACCGGGAGGAAAAGGCGAAAAGAAGTTGCCAAGGGTTTTTGACTTTTAGGGAGAGTTAATATATTAAATTAAAAAAATTATTATTTGTGCCATCGTTGGATGTGGGTGTCAAATCCTAGCCCTTAAAATTGCACACAGCAGCTGCTGTTGTGTTTTTAACAAAGCAGCCCCTTGGAACCTCCTCTGCTCTGTGTTAGTCAGTGGATCCTTAAATGGAATAAAATTTGATGAAAAAAGATTAAATATCTAAACTCTATTTAATTACAAAATTGAATCATAAAAAATGTCTATTAATGAAAAATAAATTAATAAACAATCTAATTTTTAATGTATAAAAGCAAATTACTTTCGTAACATTTTTGTCCATCGAAATCTGATAATTAGTGGGTATAGAAATCCGAGCCCCGTACTTATCACTGTCTTTAGTTTTTTTTCAATTTTATTCAGTAATATTAAAGAAAAGTCAAATCAATGCCTACCCCTACAAAGGTTTGAGAAAAATAAACACTTCCAAATTTAACCCGCTATCTCCTGTGACTCATGAAAAGTTTGTCTTGGCAAAAAAATTTATTGAAATATGTGCATGAATTATTGTTAAAAATATTTTATTAAAAAATTAAAATTGAAAATAAATACTACTTATAATAAAAGTTTTATGTTTAATAATAAATTAAATTTACAAAATATTTAATATACAATAAATATTCATTATCTTCAAGTTTCCTCCTCCTATCATACATTAATACAATTAATAATACATTAAGTTTACTTATTTTAACCTTAAAATTATGATTAATTCACTTATATACATATCAAAATTTATGACACATGTAGCGGATTAAATAATTTTGCAATCTTAGGATGGTCATATACATTAATGAAGTTGAATGAGCTTAGATTTATAATTTATGTTTGATTTGAGTAATAATTATTTCAACTCTTAGATCTCTTTAAAATAAGTATTTATGGGTCTCTTCTTGATGCATGTGTAATGACTAGCATGTTATCAAAATTAACTCACCATAATATCTTAATGACTTTATTAGTATCCATTAAAAACAATATTAACCCACCCTAACTAGGTTAGTTTTTTTAATCATTACACGTCCAATTTAAAAAAATAAAAAATTGACAGCTAAGAAAAACAATGTGAGATTTCATGCAAATTTTTGACAGATCAGTGACTCAAAAAAATTATATAGGTCAAAGAGGCGCCCAAAATTATAGGGAGAGTCCAAGAGAGAGATTTTCCCAATTGAAAGTGGAGGGGTGTACTTGTATAGGCCGCGTTTGGGCTCACGTTTATTAGCCCACGTTCACGTCAAAACTAGACGCAACGGGCTTTAAACCGTTTGGAGCCCATACGTTTACGTTCCAGTCAGCCACGCTCATAAAACACAGTTTGAAACCCACGTTTTCTCCTTCTTTCACCTTGTACGAAGCTCCCTCATGATCAGTCACAGCACCCTGGACGGCGATTCAGGTACGTTACTCCCCCTTGTCTTCCTCTCTCTCTCTCTCTCTCTCTCTCTCTCTCTCTCTCTCTCTCTCTCTCTCTCTCTCTCTCCGTGATCGTCTCCTTCATCTAACTGTCTCGATCTGTTGCATCTTCACAGACGAACCGACCGCGAAGTCCTTCTGCTTCTGACAGTAGTTTAGGTATGTGCGTCCAACCCCCTTCGCCCCTTATTTCTCCTTTAACTCTCCTCTTTGTCATGCAACACTTGATCTCTGTGTTCAAATGGAGTGTATTACTTGATAGATTTTTTCGTATTTGATATGTGAAATTCTAGGGTTTGTTACTCCAAGTGCCTCTGTAAATTCATGACTTGAAATTGTTTGTCTCCTTGATTCATTGGAAGATGGAATATTCCTGTAATTTTGTTGACGGTAAAGCTATTTTTTTATAGGGAAATTGTTAGGGTGCTGTGAATACATATCTATACTGACTAGAGTATATATCATTTTTACTTATATTGTGAAACTTTTGAGGAAACTGAACAAATGCTAGTGAAGGTGATATCTGGGGATCACAGTGGAAGCATATTGCTTGTCTTGCAGAGGCTGGGTCATTGCAATACATGTCACAGTCTAGCACTAGAATACAGGGTGTTTGCTTATTATCTATGCTAAAGATGGATGCTGCTAATGCTCAAAGCATTCTGTGTTACATATTGGTCACAAGTCAATACAAAATGGATTGTTTGCTGTTAACATTTTTATTTTGGAAATGGCTGAAATTCTTTTCATTATTTTCATGAGAATAATGCATGAGCATATAAATTACGTGCTTTTTGCTTATTATCTATGAATTGTTGGATGTTGATACTAGTATGAGTACTACCACCCCGCCTCCTACACAATCTAGCCTGGGAGCAGACAAAGCTAATTGGGACTCTGCCCAAACAAAAAATTTTCTGAATCTCTGTGTCGAACAAGTGAAAGCGGGTAGAAGGCCCGACTCTCATTTCACCAAGGAAGGGTGGCAGAAAATAGTGACTGAATTTGCAGAACAAACTGGGAAAAGGTATGATCAACCACAGATGAAGAATAAATGGGATAATTTGAAGAAAGAGTACAAACTGTGGCAGAAGTTGAAACTACATGACACTGGGACTGGCTGGGACACTGTGCGCAACACCATTCTTGCAGACAATGAATGGTGGGAGAGGAGAATTAAGGTAAATTACAACATATTATGAATGGTTGACTTTGTGTGACTAATACATCATTTTGGTTTCATTACTTATTCTCACTCATTTTTGTCAATGATTTGCAGGAGGACAAAAAAGTGGCTAAGTTTCGCCTCGCAGGTCCTGAGAATTTGGAAGAGTTGGAGTTCCTGTTTAGTAGTTTAGTGGTTTATGGACATGGCTATAGTCCGCGACTTGATTGCAGCGGAGTTGTATGATCAGTAGTTAAATATTTGTGTCCATCAAAGTGGGGTACTTTGATTTGTGTAGGATTATTTATGTATTTTATTTGTATTATTGTATATGGATAATGTATTTGATAGCATTTGTAAGTTAATTTAGTAGTACTTTGAACAAAATAACACTTTAATACGTTGAATGTAAAACCACGTTTTGAACGCCAAACGCTAATTTGCGTTCTAACACACAGCACCACAGTTCTAAAATCGCTGCGCCAAACGCTAAACTGCGTTTAAACGCATCACACTGCACCACAGTTTTACACCTCACAGCACTCCCAAACGGCACCATAATGAAGGATGTGGGGTGGTCCAGTGACTTAAACCATTCGACCCCTCAAGTGTCCCAATTTGAGACACCAATTTTTTTTGAAAAAATTCAAAAGAAAATTAATGTGTAGTGTAACTCGTAACGATCCCAACGATATAAGTTTTATTAGAAATAAAAATCAAAATCATCACAAAAAATATGTGACAAATTTAGACCGTCGGATCAAAAATCTAAACATTCAATTTTAGATCTCTATGATTATGATTTTATTTTCAAACAAAAAATATATCGTTGAGATCGTTATGAGATACACTACACGTTTATCATTTTTCTAGATTTTTTCAAAAAATTTTGATATCCCAAATTTAATCACTTCAGGGATCCAGTGATTTTAAACTGGTGGATCTACCATCAATCCATAAATGACTCCGTTTGGATCAGAGTATGTTTCATAGAATATAAATTTTCGTAAAGCGTAAAAGTTGAAAGTGTTTGAAAGTATGAAAGAATATACGCTACTCTGAAATAAACAGGAAAAAATTTTCTCTCTTTCTTCTGACTTTTGACTTTCCACCTAGATATCTCAACCTATAGAAAAAACGCAAGCAAAAGAAGAATATGGTAGGCATAGGGGCGCCCTCACCCCCTAATATTTAGGAGCCTTGATGGTAGGTGTGACTGTGGTGTCAGTGTTACCGACAAATTCTACGTTTGACTTGTCAAACAATTAATTGATTTTGTCTTGTCTGGAACGCTATTACTGTCCAAATTAAGGTATTAATTATAATATTTTTAAAATATTCCTTGTGGGACTTTAATTGCTCTCTAATAATGCTAAAATATTGATGTCTGAAGGTGACGACCGGAAAAAACCATATTTGAAATTTATGTGACATATCGGGAATTTCATGTGGCATATTAGAAGAAAAAAAATTATATGGATAATTATTACATCTAAAATATGAAGAAAAATATATAAAAAAATAACATGAGTAAATAATATATATACATATCAAATATGAATATTTATTTATCCATTTAATTTTAATTAACCTTATAACTATTACATCTCTATCAAACACACAAAACTCAACATTTTTAATCGATTAAGGCGGTTAGAGAAATGGTGAAAGTCAATTTCAGAAATCCACAAACACATTTATTTAACACGTAATGTTGTCAATAATTCATGAAGTTAAAATCCTAAAGTAGCTCATTAGTTTGCTACTCATTGCCCTTGGCTTTTAATAAAATTAGATTTAATTAGACAAACCAAGAAGGATTTAATCACATCTGCGAAATTGAAGCTCTATTAACGGTCATAAGCAATTTTCAAGGTACACAACGTGTACATGTCCGACTTTGAAACCAGTTTAGTCATACTTAATCATACTGAAAGTTGAAGAATTGGAAGAGTGTAATTGTTATCGGGAATAGTCAATAAGAAATGATAGCTCATTGGTTGTGGTGGCCGGATCGAGCTTTTTTCTCCCCCGTGATCGAAAGTGTTAAACCTAGATTTCGAGAGCTATGGTTGACTAAATGAGGCGAGATTGGTCGGGTTTTTTCTCGTCGCTTTGCGAAACTTTTGACACCAACCATGCCGCAAATGGTCGCCGGACGGCAAAAATCCGTCACTGGCAGCTGAACTTGTTGAGTGGAGAGCGAGAGGAGAGAAGAAATAAAAATTAAGAAGATTGAATTAATTACGAAAGTGTCACCGGTCCAATTGAAAAAATGTTTGAAAATAAATCAAAACAGCAAAAAGTTGTTTCTGTTTTCCAGAACAAAAAAAATGAAAACAATTTTGTAAAACAATTTCTCAAAACCATAATTAAATGGATTTTCAAAACACAATTTAAATTCAAAAAATGAAAACTGTTTCGAAAATTATAACTAAACACATTCTAAACATTTATCCTCACCCTCTAATATTTAAGAGCCTTGATGCTTGGTGTGACCGTGGTGTCAGTGTCACCGACAAATTCTACGTTTGACTTGTCAAACAATTAATTGATTTTGTCTTGTCTGGAACGCTATTACTGTCCAAATTAAGGTATTAATTATAATATTTTTAAAATATTCCTTATGAGACTTTAATTGCTCTCTAATAATGCCAAAACATTTGATGTCTGAAGGTGACGACCGGAAAAAATCATACGTGAGATTTATGTGACATATCGGGAATTCCATGTGGCATATCAGGAAAAAAAATTGTTGCAAATTTTAACAAACGTTAACATTAGTTCCCTAAATTATGATGGTGTCACACTTTCGTCCCCATTTATGCAAAAAGTAACTATTTGTCCGTGAAATCACATTAAATTAACAAAAAAAAAAAAATTAACAAACAACTTTTCAATGAATTTAAACTCCAATTAGGCCAGGTGTCCATGCGGAGCTCTTTTTTTTTCTTTTTTCTTTCTTTTCTTTTGCTCCCCACATAATTGTCGAATTATTAAAATATTGCATGGATTTGTTGTTTGAGACTCCTGATATTTCGACTATTTACATGGAGCAGGCTTTGGTCCTCGTTTAGCAAACATGATAGATTAGCAGATGTAGGCATCTTATTCCTACGAGTGACAAAAACGTTGTGACTTTAATATGAAGTTTGTTTTATTTGGAAGTCTGATTTGATGACTCGACTTGAGAAGATGTTATGAATCCTGTGAATAGATTTTTTGGAAGCTAATTTTGTGGAACGGAAGCGAGTGCAGTAGGGCCAAACCCGAGCGCTCACAAATATTTTTTTGGGGTTTCATTACGATATTTTTCGGTCCACTTATAATGTGGCATTTATGGGATGTTCATAAGGTTGTAATCATAGCCGCACTTCGAAATTATCTTTCTCTGAAAATATTGGAACTCTCTGCAACTCCAAAGATATAAGCACAATTGGCCGAACGTCGTAAATCTATCTTGTGTTTTTTGTTTTCTTTGGTTTATTTTTGTATTTGGTTGTGATTATCTCATAACAAAAAGTTGCTACTTCGGATTGTTTCTAAGCATCCTTATCACCATGTTCTGTTTTTTGGTTACTGAGTCTTCTCTTGCCGGTGGTGCTACCCTGTAAAATCCTAAAGTAGTTCATTAGCTTGCTACTCGTTGCCCTTGGCTTTTAATAAAATTAGATTTAATTAGACAAACCAAGAAGGATTTAATCACATCCACGAAATTGAAGGCCTATTAAAGGTCATAAGCAGTTTTCAAGGTACACAACGTGTACATGTCCGACTTTGAAACCAATTTAGTCATACTTAGGGTCTATTTGATATGCGTTTCGCACCGCTTAAAGCTGTGGGATCCACTAAAAATGGTGCATACCAAACGGACTCTTAAAAATTGCGTTTTGGACCGCTTAAACGCGATCCAAAACTTTCATTTCAAATCCACAATTTCATTCAAGACGATTTTTCCCATGTTGAAGACGATCCTACGCCCATATATGAAACCTTGGCTTGGCATTCTTTCCTGCTTACACAGATAGGGATTCCTCCGTCTATGCACTCTTGTTTCAAGTCTACGCCTCTCGCAACGATTCCTCTATCTCTCCCTCTTAGTCTATTGATCTCAACATATCAGGTACTCGTTTCTCTCTCTCTCTGTTCCTGGATTGAATGAATTCTTGACGTGCTTGTACCTAGTGGTTCGTTTTCTATTGATTCTATGAGAAACTCCAAGCCCAACAAATTACACTGATTTGGGTGTGATTCGTTTTTTTTATTTTTGTCAATCAATGTTGTTTGGCTCTCTATTTTCTTATTTGATTGATCACAAGCTCTTGATGCTGAAGGTTTCATGCTTCACTAGTAACAGCATGCTTTGTGTTTGACATATTGTCTGTGTCAATTTTAGCACTTTAAGCTACTTATTTTGAGTAGATGGTTGGGTCTTTTGGTCCGCAAATTACTGGATCTCTTGCAAATTACTGGATTTCGAGAATGCCCAATTGGTAATTTTTTAATCACTTTCAAGGGGGAAAAGGGTGATCATTGATCTATATTAAGACCCATAAACCCAAGCTACCCTTTTTTGTCATGAAAATACCCATACCTTAACTGTTGCTTCTCTGATCAGTGAGTAACAAGTGTATTCTACTACTTCTTTAGTTTTTCTAAAATGCTTTTTTGGCTCTTCGTACTTACCTTAGGAACCAAAAAACAATTTGGTGAGCAATTGTTGGATCTTGCAATTATTCTACTGAAATATCTTGCTTAGTTATGACATGTTTGATATATGCTAATGACTCCCCCTGGAGATTACAAGTCTGTAAAAACTTACAAAATATACTTCAGCCTATAGTAGAGGCATTACTCTTCTTACTTTATTAGCTGCACTCCTTGCTGCTTGGTACTTCATCTCAACAAGCCCAATTGAATTTAGCTTTGATGCGGATGTGCCTCTTTTTGGAAAATAATAGCCTTACTTTCATTGAGGCATCAGTTTGTGTGTTTTATTATATCCTCTACTTCAGTTAAAAGGAGTTTTAAAGGGAGATCATCTTGCTTTCGGGTTTGTGTGCACTTTAACCATTTGTAGACGTAAGAGTTAAGTCAATTGTGGTTTTCCTAGCTTCTATTTTGGTTCTCACTTCCCGTGTGCTTGAATTTAGCTTTGATGCTTGCTATTTTCTTTATTTTGTTTTGGTTCTTGGTGTTGACTTCAACAGCATACAAAATGATCCAGCATTGGAGAATTAAACAAAAAAAATTATATTTGCCCCGCATTTATTTCTATGCATTATTAATAGATTAGTCTTTTTTTTTTTGGATGTCTTTATATGATAGCTATTGAAAATGAGTAGAAAGGGGAATGAAACAGTTGGTGATTCGAAAAAGACAAAATGGACTGATGAATCAACTGAAATTTTCATTGACCTTTGTTTTAAGGGAAATTTGCTAATATGACCCCTTTTGAAAACGAATTTAGTGATCTAACCCCTTTTTTTTTTTTTTTAAAAGTAACGCTTTTGGCAGAGGAAATGTCATTGTTGCCCCCACTTCTCATTTCCCACCATTTTAATAATTGAAAAAAAAAAGTATAAACTCTGCACAAAATTCAATTTCGGACAGGAAGAGCGACTCGATTTCGGACAAGAAGAGCGACTCGATTCGGACATTGAAGAGGAGTGCGTCTGGGTGAAAACAATTTTACGGACAAGGAGTTTCGCAGGTCATCTCATCAAGTTTCGGATCCTGCCGCATCTTCGAAACTGGTGTCGATTGATTTCAGGCAGCCTGTAATCTGCTTTCGGCCACTGCAAAAACACTACTGCTTTATCTTTTCATTGATCTCACACAGGTCAGATCTTGAACCTCTGGTTTATTATGTGGGTTTTTGTTAAATATCTTTGTAATGCATGATTGTTCTCTTACGACCTACGTTGTGGAGATCTGGAGTTTTTTTTTTAGGTTTTCTACGCACCGAGTACTACTTATTTACAAGAGATTTTCATAGTCCTTATTGCAAATAATTTGTGAGTTACAATAGTGTAAACAATTGTTTACAATAATGTAGAGCTTGATTTAGAATATTTCAACATTTCGGTTTAAATTTGGTAAACCTTGGTTGATAAGAGTGTAAATATTAGTTCAGAATATTGTTAACTTTGACGATGAGAAAAGTGTTTTATTTGGTTTAGAATAGTAAAACAACTGATTTAGAACAGTCTAAAAGTATGGTTTAGAATACTGTAAATGTCATTTTCTAATAATTTAAATTTATGTTTTCAATTGTTGATACCTATTTAATAACTTTTTTGAAGGCATGAAAAAGGTTAGTATTTTAATTCGGTATTCTGGAGAGTGGGAAAATTATGACCTCAACTACATATACAAAGGCGGGAAAAACAAGGGTATCTTAGTTTCAGATGAGATTTCTTATGTTGAATTGATGGATAAAATTCGTAATATTACAAAACTTGACTATGTGGGTCATAACATTCAGATGAAGTATCTGTACAATGTGCATGGTCCAACAAAGCCAGTTGAGATTGAAGGAGACGAGGATGTTCGTTTTTTCATTCGTTGTAACATGGATAGAAGCATTCCTGCAACATCCTTATGCATTTCTTCAGAGGTCCGAGTAGTAAACGAACATTTTGGGGAAAACTTGTCATATATACGACGTCGGTGCCATGTACTAAATTCTATAGAAGAAATAGATGAATTTGTTGCTTTTGGATGCAGTAGGAACATTGAGACACCGATAGAAGTCGGTGCAGTACAACCGCATCACGATGAGTGTGATGAACATGTTGCACCTTTGCTTGATCCTCTCGATAATTGTTTTCATGACGGGTATAATGATCAAGAAATCGGTTAGACATATGATGAAGTTTACGAAGCAGTTGATGATCCAATCAAGTGTCCAGTTTTTGATGTAGTTAACGGTCATCAAAATGCAGTGTTTGATGAGACAACTAATGCATCACAACATGGTTCTAGTATTCCTTCTGTGAACTGCACGGGCGACTCATTCTCCGATGAGTTCTCAGATGGTCTAAAGGTTGGTGACTACTTTCCAAAAAAAAAGAGCTTGCATTTCAAGCTGTGTATGCACGCCATGAAAAAACACTTTCAATTCAAGGTTGCGAAGTCCACTAAAACTTTATTTGTGGCTGAATGCTATAATAGTGCCTGTAGATGGTTGTTGAAAGCCACTTCACTGAAAGGCAGTTCTGTATTTGTCATCAAGAAGTTCCGTGATGAACACATCTCGGTCGATTGCCTTACTTTCACAGACAATCGTCAAGCAACAGGGGCGTTGATTGGTCAAGTCATAAAGTCGAAATATGAGGCAGTTGGTCACATTTATAGGCCTAACGATGTTATTCAAGAGTTTCAGAAAGAGTACGGAGTGAAGTGTACTTATTGGAAAGGATGGAAGGCTAGGGAGTTCGCCCTAAATTCTATATTTGGATCTGCAGAAGAAGGCTATGCTAATCTGCCATTATTCTGTAAGCAAGTGGAGAGGAAAAATCCAGGTACCATTTTATTGTCTGTGTTTTGATTGATTTTGTTCTCGTTTTCAACAGGTTTACAACTAATTTATTTTTGTTTAGAATCAGGCTTTCGTGGTTGTTTTTTTGTTTACAATTGGTTTAGAACTGCTTTATTTTATTTAGAACCCTGAAATTTTTTGTGGAATTAGTTGCTTTTATGGTTTAAAATTGGTTTAGAACTGCTTTATTTTAGTTTAGAACCCTGACATATTTTGTGTGGAATTAGTTGCTTTTATGGTTTAAAATTGGTTTAGAACTGCTTCATTTTAGTTTAGAACCCTGACATATTTGGTTTAGCATTGTTGATTTTTTGGAGTGAAATTAGTTTAAAACTATTTTATTTTAGTTTAGAACCGTAACTGATTTGGTTAAGAATTCGTAGCTTTTATGGTTTAGAACTCGTTTAGAACTGTTTTATTTTAATTTAGTACCGTAACTGATTTGGTTTAGAATTGATAGCTTTTTTGGTTTATAATTTGTTTAGAATTGTGTTATTTTAGTTTAGAACAGTAACTTATTTGGTTTAGAAGTAATGTTTTGGTTTATAATTGCTTGTTTTTTTTACAGTTTGTTTAGAAGTGTTTATAGAGCATGCAATACTTTTTTTTGTAAAATCAAGTACGATCACTCACATCCAATATGACTCGGAGAATAGATTTAAATACTTTTTCACGGCTCTAGGTCCATGTGTCAGAGGATTTACCACGTGTATGTTATGTCGTTAGTAACAATTTAAAATAACCTACAAATGTACAATTAATATATATAGTGAATAAGTAAGAGTCGATCCCACAAGGAGTGATGCTAATAGATATACAATCTTACACCTGAATATAATTGATACAAGGGGGGGTTAAGTCTTGCAATAGATAAAAATTAAGACAAAGAAATTGACGTTAAGAACAAGAATGAGAATTATTGAAAACAATAGCTAAGACTCACTATCCACCACAAAACATTCAAACAATTTATAAGAAATAATAGAGTAACAATTTAAACAAGCATATGATGACAACATTCACAACAAGGTCATGGTCAAACTCAAGTTGTATGATTCTCTCTTAATTGCATGTAAAGTGTATGGCGTCTACCTCATTACGTGTATTCTTAATTGAAATCTAGCATGACATTTGCATCAATCAACAATCAAGAATCCAATAAGAGTAAAGAGAATATGAATGTCACAAGAATCCTAATACATGGTATTTGTACTTAGGTATTCAAGAATTGATTTTTCATAATTCATTTTCAACTGAATTATATGTTGCAAGAAAGAACATATTCAACAAGGCAATTGACTATGTTCTACAACAATTAATTCTAATACATGCTTCAAAGTTAGCTAATCAAAGAAACACAATACTAGAACTCACATAACATGGAAAAATCAAAATCATCATGCTTGTAGAAATTGAAATCCACACAACTTATAAAATTGAAAGCATGCTTGGGGATTCAAGACAAGCCCTAACTAACAAGAGTTTAGTTATACATAACCAAATAAAACATGAAACATAAAAACATAATTACAAATACAAGCCTTGTTTTCTTCTTTTCCTTCTCCTCTTTTTGCTTCCAATCCTTCTCCTTCTTTCCTTCTTGTCTCCCAAGCTCCCCCTCCTAGCTCCTACTCCTCTCTATTTATAGAGAAAATGAGCACATAGTGGAGGAGTTAGTGCCATCTTTTGGTGGTGGATTGTCCATCAAATTGGTGTGGTGGATTGTCCACTCTTTGAATGGAAATGGTATCATCAATGACATCAACATCCAATTACACACTAATCTTGTAACTACATTCTGGGCCTAAACGAAGCCTATTATGAACTCAAATCCTTCATCAATAATGTAGATACAAATGTGTAGATAATTATGGGCTTTTGAATCACTCAATGTGGATATCAGACGCTCAAGTTATGGGCTTCTAAAGGTCTGGTCTGCAAACAGAAATTCTGCTCCGGATATAACTTCCAAACTTGACTTTGAGGCAACCTTTAGAGGCCCAAATGAACTCCGATTTCTGTGAACCAATACTTCCTGAAAAGCTTGAAGTGTCCTCTAAACATTTGCTGAAGATCAAATCTCATTCCGATAGCTCTTACTAGTTCTTAACCTGCAAAACATCCAAGAAGATCTTAAGTACAATAATCTTGAAAATTCAGCTTTTAAGCACAATTTCTTGGCATTGCTTTGGTAGTATTTTATCACTTTAAGAACGTACATTCTGGCACTTATCACAACCCCCAACCAGCTTATTACTAGTCCCTAGTAATTCAAGCGTAAAAATGTTATGAGAAATGAGTGAAAGTAACAATACTAGAACAAAAGGTAAGAGATCACAATTCCTATCCAGATTAGTATAGTCACAACTTCCAACACTTGTGTGTGTGTGCTAAGCCAAAACCTTCATACCACAATCCATAATGCATATAACCTCAAACAAATTATCCAAGTAAAAGCCTCAACTCCATATTCTCACAGGGTATAGAAGGATTTATGGGCTATGAATTTCTCTCATGGAGTTGGAAAATAGATATGCACTCAGAAGAAAAGTCAATTTAAGGACAAACAAATAAACAAACATTGATCAAATGATAGGTATATTAGCTGTCAAGAACTTCCACCAGTCTTACCACAATCCTGCTTTGGCATTCCATTGATCAACATTTGTTCAATTGACAAACTAATAGGGTCTTATCACAGAAAAACTTATCTACTGACGAATGACGAATACACATAACAATTTTTTCTCTGTCTTCTTTCTTTCTTTCTTTTTTCCTTTCCATCATTGTTTCTTTTTTTTCTTTTTTTATGTCTCGAATTCATAATATAGAACATCTCAAACAAAGGCCTAGCAAAATTACAACATTATTCTCAAACATTGATCAATATCATCCTCAGCATCCATCCAATCATTCCACAAACCATGTAATGGTGTTCATTGACAGCAATTATCCATTTCAAGAGATCAATGCAAGTTCATAAGTTGTTTACTCATTTCTCTCCACTCATTTGTGCTTTAACCAGAAAATATTCTTAGTCATATGCATTATCATCCATCTTACCACAAGGCTTAGTATTTGTGGACAAAAGTGTGTTAAAAGTTGCTTTCTAATAATCCAGATAGAAAAATTGACTCAAACTAATTGTACTAGTACCAAAACATCAAAGTGCATGAATATGCCACCACCCCCAACCTAAACCAAACATTGTCCGCAATGTGAAAATTCGCAATGTGAAAATGACGAAGTATGGAAAAGCAATGCAATGCAAAGAAACAGAAGATAGAAAAATACAACCTGAGGTGGAAGATGCTCGGACAATGGTGGAAGGAGAAGATGGTTAGCGCCGCACCATGTCCATGAGGACATTCAGCATGTGTTCCAGCCGCTGTTGTCCAACCTCCAACCT
This sequence comes from Euonymus europaeus, assembly GCA_963580455.1. Classification (NCBI taxonomy): domain Eukaryota; kingdom Viridiplantae; phylum Streptophyta; class Magnoliopsida; order Celastrales; family Celastraceae; genus Euonymus; species Euonymus europaeus. The sequence goes on from OY756964.1 coordinate 6,669,346, forward strand.
ATGCAGGCGGGCCAAGATGTCGTGAATGTGGTCAGTCGAAGGTAGTGCAGCAACAGAAGAGTCAGACGCTTCCAGTGGTAAAGCAACTGGACGTCGCGGTGTGCGTTGTCTGCGAGCACTGGAAAGCATGTGGCTAGTACTCTGACGCCAGGTAGAGTTCTCCAAAACAGTCACCGGATAATTGGAAGTTGTCTGACTGGGAGGTGGGAGAATGCCCATACTGAAAAGCAACCGTGTGATGAGTCTCGGGAAAAATAATCTCCCAACCTTGGTTTTTTGTCTCTCCACGAGGGTCTTCGCCTTAAGAATGCTCTCAAGGTAAATCCGGCCAATATCAAACCAGGCTCCACGATACATGTAATATAGGACAGAGAGTATGTTACCCTGTCGTTGTTGACTGTGTCCAATGGGGCAAAGGTTACTTCGGGTGGCATCATCAAGCATCCACATCGTGGACCCCTTGACACAGATCATCAATCATCTCTTGATGGGAAATAGAGATCGGCGCTTGAAAACTTTCAGCGACGTCAGCGGTAGGTGGATAACCTAAACATTTGCAAATATCCGCGGACGTGAATTGAAGCCGAAGACCAGGGATGTCAACCTGATACACTGGTGGAGTGCCAGAAGAGTGGGGTAACTTGTGAAGAGTATGGTAAAAGGAGCGAACGATGTGAGGATACACCGGTAAGTCGTCTTTTGGATCAGGATCGACCAAGAACAGCAGAGAATGGTCACGGAGGTAGCTCATGGCCCATCGGTTGGCAGAATCGTTCAGGATTTTGGAATCGACTCGACGTTCTGGCAGGATTGTAGCTCTGGCGAATAAGTCAACCGTCGCAACGGGATCGCGGGGGCTGCGCGACATACTGTGAAGGAGGAAGAGAGATGATCTGAAAAGGGAAAGTTGAAAATCAGAAATAAATAGAGTGTGAGAAGAAAACAATTAGGGTTTCGTTTTTTTTTTTTTTTTTTTTTTTTTTGTAGATCATTGGTGTAGAAGATATAAACAATTATATCACTAATTACACCAAGGAAATTCCCAGGAAAGATTGGAGGGACACAGTGGTCCACTTAAATACCAAACTCCTTAGACAGAATTTCCCTAGACATGCAATTAGTAGCATAATATATCATACTATCTTACCTGATCAAAATATATTTTGCGGAAGCAATCCCAAATATATAAATATAAATAGATATATATATATATATATTTTTGTTTTTTTTTTTTTTTAACCAATGCACATGCACAAGTAAGGTAACAGAGGCTCATTCCAGTGACTTCTGTGCTAACGCCATCGAGTGTTTTCCTTCGGCCTATCAGGAGACCACAGCTTTTGTCCACAGGATCAAAATGTAAACCTTCAGGTCTTATACTAATGACAATACCGTCATGAGATGCTCTCCCTCGCAGCTGCCCTATAAGTAAACATTTGAAGATCCAAACCACATTAAGCTGGTGGAGAAAGCTCACACCGTAGACATATGGGCGCAATCAAGCCCCACGCACACAAAAGTGTACAGTGACCACCTCAAGGTGAAAGTAAAAGTGAATATGCTAATAAAATGTGCAACTGGACTAAATGCTTGATTGAACACACAAAGATAATGAGAAAGAAATATGGGTTGCCTCCCATAAGCGCTTAATTTAGCGTCGTCAGCCAGACGGAACAGCGTATCAAGTGAGTGGAACAGGATCAGAGAGCCTTAAATTCTCATCAAAATGTTCTGTTGCTGGCTCTAAATAGTGCTTGAGACGATGACCATTCACTTTAAAAATATTTCCCGTCTGTGGGTGTTGAAGATTCACTGCACCATGTGAAAAAACATGAGTAATAAGGAATGGACCATACCATCGTGAACGGAGCTTACCTGGGAATAGTCGGAGGCGTGAGTTATATAATAAGACTTTCTGCCCAGGTTCAAAATGTTTTCTCAAAATGGTCTTATCATGATAGGCCTTGGTCTTCTCCTTGTATATTTTAGAGCTCTCATAGGCTTCATTTCGGAGTTCTTCCAACTCACTCAACTGTAACTTTTGTTGCTCTCCTGCAGCCTTCATCTCGAAATTGTACTGTTTGATAGCCCAATATGCTTTATGCTCTAATTCGACTGGTAAGTGGCAGGGTTTGCCAAAAACCAACCTGTATGGTGACATTCCAATCGGAGTTTTGTAGGCTGTACGATAAGCCCATAGAGCATCCATGAGACGATCAGACCAATCCTTGCGTGAGGAGCTCACAGTCTTCTCCAATATCTGCTTAATTTCCCTATTACAGATTTCAGCTTGTCCGCTTGTCTGTGGATGATATGGCGTGAACACCTTATGTTTGACTCCGTACTTTTGCAATAGTGCTGCAAAAAGTTTATTATTGAAATGGGACCCTCCATCACTAATGATCGCCCTGGGTGTTCCAAATCTTGCAAATATATTTTCTTTAAGGAATCTGAGAACAACTCGAGAATCATTAGTCTTTGATGGAACTGCTTCCACCCATTTTGAAACATAATCCACAGCAAGTAAGATATATAAATAACCTTTAGATGAAGGAAAAGGTCCCATGAAATCAATACCCCAAACATCAAAAATTTCAACTATTAGAATAGGTGATAAAGGCATCTGATTCCTAGATGAAAGATTACCTAACCGCTGACACCTATCACAAGTAGAGCAGAAAGTATATGCATCTTTGAACAAACTCGGCCAATGAAATCCACATTGCAAGACTTTCAAAGCTGTCTTCTTTGGACCAGAATGTCATCCACAAGCATATGAGTGACAAAACGTGAGTATGGATTGAAATTCTGATTCTGGCACACACCGTCTGATGATTTGGTCAGAACACTATTTGAAAAGGTATGGATCATCCCATATGTAATACTTTGATGTTGTCACGAGCTTATCCTTGTAAGTTCTTGGCACATTTCCTGGAAGATCACCTGTAACAAGGTAATTGACAATGTCAGCATACCATGGTGTTGAAATAGACAAAGATAATAATTGCTCATCAGGAAAATTCTCATTTAGAGGCAAAGAGTCTTCTTCGGTCACTGAATTATTCACCAAACGGCTGAGGTGATCGGCCACTACATTCTCGGATCCTTTTTTGTCCTTAATCTCCAGATCGAACTCTTGAAGTAGTAGAATCCATCTAATCAAGCGAGGCTTTGCATCCTTCTTTTGAAGAAGGTACCTAAGAGCTGCATGGTCAGAAAATACAATTACTTTAGTACCAATCAAATATGCACGAAATTTTTCTAAAGCAAAAATAACAGAAAGGAGCTTCTTCTCTGTAGTGGAGTAGTTTAATTGGGCATCATTGAGTGTTCTACTGGCATAGTAGATAACATGAGGTACTTTATTTACTCGTTGTCCCAAAACTGCTCCTACAGCATAATCAGAAGCATCACACATTAGTTCAAAAGGGAGGCTCCAATTGGGAGGCATCATGATCGGTGCTGACGTAAGAAGGGGTTTAAGCTTGTTAAAAGCTGTCAAACATGTCTCATCAAACTCAAATGTCACATCCTTGGATAGTAAGTTACACAATGGCTTAGCTATCTTGGAGAAATCCTTGATGAACCTCCTGTAGAAACCTGCATGTCCAAGGAAAGATCTTATTTCCTTAACTGTAGATGGAGGTGGAAGATTACTTACCAGATCCACTTTTGCTTTGTCAACTTCTATTTCCTTGCTAGAGATGATATGACCAAGCACAATTCCTTGTTGTACCATAAAATGACATTTTTCCCAGTTTAAAACTAGATTGTATTCTTGGCATCTTTCTAAGACCAAAGAGAGGTTATGAAGGCATTTATCAAAAGATGAACCAAATACACTAAAATCATCCATAAATACCTCAATAATTTGCTCCACCATATCTGAAAATATGCTCATCATACACCTTTGAAAAGTACCTGGAGCATTGCAAAGACCAAAAGGCATGCGCCTGTAGGCAAATGTACCATATGGACAAGTAAATGTCGTCTTGTCTTGATCTTCTGGTGCTATTGCAATCTGATTGTAGCCCGAATATCCATCAAGAAAACAATAATGGCTATGACCTGCAAGACGTTCCAACATTTGATCAATAAAAGGTAGTGGAAAATGATCTTTTCTAGTACCTGAATTAAGCTTTCTGTAGTCAATGCAAACACGCCATCCTGTTTGAACTCGCGTGGGAACCAACTCATTATCTTCATTAAGGACTACTGTAACTCTAGATTTTTTAGGAACCACTTGTACCGGACTAACCCATTTGCTATCAGAGATAGGGTAAATGATGCCAACATCTAGCAATTTGAGTACTTCTTTTAGCACCACCTCCTTCATTATTGGGTTAAGTCTGCGTTGGGCATCTCTTGTTGGTTTTGTTCCCTCCTCTAGTAGTATTCGATGCATACATCTAGAGGGACTGATTCCTCTGATATCAGCAATACTCCATCCGATTGATGTTTTATGCTCTTTTAGTACCCTCAACAATTTCTCTTCTTCTTCAACGCTGAGGTCAGACGCAATGATTACTGGCAATGTACTTTCTTCGCCCACATACGCGTACTTCAAATGCTTTGGTAGTTCCTTCAACTCCAATTGAGGTGCCTGCACAACAGATGGTACAAGTTTTGTCTTAGGCACTGGTAAAGGCTCAAAGGCAGAAATATACATACCTAAAGAAGGTAAAGCTTCAAGGCGAGCTAAGACTTTGCTAGCTTGTTTATCCTCATCGATGGTTCCAAAGTCATGAATTAAAACTTTGTCCACAATATCTCGACCACAACTGTCATTGAACACTTGTTGACAAATTGTATCTAACGCATCTAAGTGAAAACAATAATGTTCATCACTTGGTAATTTGAGTGCTCCAAATACCTTGTACTCAATCGTTTGTCCCTGCACATTCATAGTTAGTGTACCCTTTTGAACATCAATTTTAGTACCTGCTGTGGCCATGAATGGACGACCAAGAATTAAGGTTAACTTTACTTCTGACAAAGGAATCGGCTCCATCTCCAATACTAGAAAATCAGCAGGTAAGATTAATCCGTCAACTTTGACTAATACATCTTCTAGAATACCCCTAGGGTATTTGATCGATCTATCTGCCAACTGGATGCTCACAGAGGTCGCCTTTAGTTCCCCTATATTCAAAGATTCAAAAACAGAAAAAGGCATTAGATTGACAGATGCACCTAAGTCAAGAAGAGCTTTCTCAAACCTGTGACCCCCAATGATACAAGGGATAGTAAAACTGCCCGGATCTTTTAGCTTGGGAGGGAGTTTGCTTTGTAGAACAGCTGAAACTTCCTCAGAAACCTTAATCGTTTCAAACTCTTTGAACTTCCTCTTATTTGTGCACAAATCCTTGAGGAATTTTGCATATTTTGGCATTTGTTTGATGGCATCTAAAAGAGGAATGTTAATCTCCACCTTCTTGAAAGTATCCAAGATTCCTTGCATTGGATCTTCTTTCTTTGATTTCTGCAATCTGCTAGGAAAAGGAGCATGTGAAGAAATAGAATTTGGAAGGTTAGAGTTAACCTGAAGGTTTGGCGTTTCCTGGAAAGGAGTAGCACTGCTACTAGAATTTGGATCTAGAACGTCTGGATTGATCATATTATCAGAGTCAAGGTTCTTCTCTTCTTCTGGCACGCTCATTTTTCCAATTGTTTTCCCTCCCCTCAGAGTGATTGCTTTAGCATGTTCATTAATCTTAGGGTTGACAACAACTTGGCCAGGAAGCTTTCCAGGTTCTCTTTGATTTAATGCAGTGGCTAACTGTCCCATTTGTTGTTCCAAATTTGCAATGGCGTTATCAGTTTTCTGCATGAATGCTTGAGTGCTCTGTGCCATAGATGTAACCATATCTTCAAGTGATGGTTTCGGAGGCTCCACTTGAACCCGATGTTGTGGTAATTGAGCAAAAGGTTGTTGCATTGGTTGATTATTACTCCACCTAAAATTTGGATGATTCCTCCATCCTGGATTGTAGGTAGGAGCAAATGGATCATTCCTTGGCCTTTGCATTTGGTTTTGATTCTGATTTGGATAAGTACCGAATGCATTTATTTGAGCATCCAAGACCGCAACTTCATTTTGTGGACAACTTTCCATAGCATGTCCAGGTGTACTGCACACAGCACACACTTGAGAGCCTGGAACGATTAACTGCTTCACCATATTTGTCAAGTTTGCAATTTGGGCTTCCATGTTTGAACTTGATTGTGCTTCGTAGATTCCAGCCCTTTTCTGAGGTTCTCTCACTCTGTTGTAGCTCCATTGTTGAGAATTAGTTGACAGAGTTTCGAACATCTCCCTGGCTTGTCCGGCATTGTTATTCATCAATCCACCACCAGATGTGGCGTCCACCATTTTGCGATCTGAATCCAGCATCCCTTCATAAAAATATTGCATTAGTAGCCATTCTTGAATATTATGATGAGGATAAGAGCTTAAGAGCCTCTTGTATCTCTCCCAATATTCGTGGAATGCTTCTCCATCATTTTGTTGGATGCTCACTATCTCTTTCCTTATTTTATTTGTCTTTTGAGCTGGAAAGAATTTCGTCAAGAACTTGTTTGCCAAATCTGTCCATGTTCTAATTGAAGCTCTTGGTAAAGAGTGAAGCCATGTCTTTGCTTGTTCCTTCAGACTAAATGGAAACAATCGCAGATGAACCTGCTCATCAGTTAAACCTCTTATTTTAATTGTGGAACAGACATCAGAGAATTCTTTAAGATGCATGTGAGGATCTTCTCCAGCATGGCCTAAGAACGTAGGCAACAAATGAATCATTCCTGACTTTAGTTCAAAGTTGTCTACAGTAGTCTGAGGGTAGACAATGCATGAAGCTTGATCTGCTGCTTGAGGCACAGAGAAATCCTTGAGTGGCTTGTTCATGTTATCTGGTTCTTCTTCCATTTGAACTGGGGCTGGGGGACTTGTAGTTGGTGATGACAAAGGTGATCTCTCTGGAGTGCGATGCTCTCTTTGACAAAATAAACGGATATCCGCTAATTTTGTGCTTAACGAAATGTTGTCACTCGATAAGTTCCCGAGATTTGAGCTGGACATTCATGTATCTACAAAATAGGAAAAATAACAATATAAATGAACTACTTAGGTGGCGAGGCCAACCATGAACATAAATTAATATAGAGAAAATTTGGTGGATGGCAATGCCAATCACAACCAGAGGATTAAAGAAGTTAGTTGACAATATATAAAAAGTTAGTATACAGAAGAAATAAAATGGGGCAGAAAAGGCCAACCATGAAAAAAAATGATGTTAGTAAATATTAAGGCATATTAATAGGCGGTAGAACCAGCCATTAATATTAATAGATATATACATATATCAACAATAGTAGGTGGTAGAACCAGCCATTAATATTAATAGATGTATACATATATTAAGAATAGTAGGCGGTTTGAACCAGCCATTAATAGAAAACAAAATGGGGCTTTAAGCCAACCACGTTAAATAATGACATGTAATGTAAAACCTTCCATGTAGGAGGTGCTAACAACAAAAATAAATAAATAAATTATATACAAGAGTTAGATGACATTATATTAGATAATCACATCCCCGACAACGGCGCCAAAAATTGTTATGTCGTTAGTAACAATTTAAAATAACCTACAAATGTACAATTAATATATATAGTGAATAAGTAAGAGTCGATCCCACAAGGAGTGATGCTAATAGATATACAATCTTACACCTGAATATAATTGATACAAGGGGGGATTAAGTCTTGCAATAGATAAAAATTAAGACAAATAAATTGACGTTAAGAACAAGAATGAGAATTATTGAAAACAATAGCTAAGACTCACTATCCACCACAAAACATTCAAACAATTTATAAGAAATAATAGAGTAACAATTTAAACAAGCATATGATGACAACATTCACAACAAGGTCATGGTCAAACTCAAGTTGTATGATTCTCTCTTAATTGCATGTAAAGTGTATGGCGTCTACCTCATTACGTGTATTCTTAATTGAAATCTAGCATGGCATTTGCATCAATCAACAATCAAGAATCCAATAAGAGTAAAGAGAATATGAATGTCACAAGAATCCTAATACATGGTATTTGTACTTAGGTATTCAAGAATTGATTTTTCATAATTCATTTTCAACTGAATTATATGTTGCAAGAAAGAACATATTCAACAACGCAATTGACTATGTTCTACAACAATTAATTCTAATATATGCTTCAAAGTTAGCTAATCAAAGAAACACAATACTAGAACTCACATAACATGGAAAAATCAAAATCATCATGCTTGTAGAAATTGAAATCCACACAACTTATAAAATTGAAAGCATGCTTGGGGCTTCAAGACAAGCCCTAACTAACAAGAGTTTAGTTATACATAACCAAATAAAACATGAAACATAAAAACATAATTACAAATACAAGCCTTGTTTTCTTCTTTTCCTTCTCCTCTTTTTGCTTCCAATCCTTCTCCTTCTTTCCTTCTTGTCTCCCAAGCTCCCCCTTCTAGCTCCTACTCCTCTCTATTTATAGAGAAAATGAGCACATAGTGGAGGAGTTAGTGCCATCTTTTGGTGGTGGATTGTCCATCAAATTGGTGTGGTGGATTGTCCACTCTTTGAATGGAAATGGTATCATCAATGACATCAACATCCAATTACACACTAATCTTGTAACTACATTCTGGGCCTAAAAGAAGCCTATTATGAACTCAAACCCTTCATCAATAATGTAGATACAAATGTGTAGATAATTATGGGCTTTTGAATCACTCAATTTGGATATCAGACGCTCAAGTTATAGGCTTCTAAAAGTCTGGTATGCAAACAGAAATTCTGCTCCGGATATAACTTCCAAACTTGACTTTGAGGCAACCTTTAGAGGCCCAAATGAACTCCGATTTCTGTGAACCAATACTTCCTGAAAAGCTTGAAGTGTCCTCTAAACATTTGCTGAAGATCAAATCTCATTCCGATAGCTCTTACTAGTTCTTAACCTGCAAAACATCCAAGAAGATCTTAAGTACAATAATCTTGAAAATTCAGCTTTTAAGCACAATTTCTTGGCATTGCTTTGGTAGTATTTTATCACTTTAAGAACGTACATTCTGGCACTTATCAGTGCATGAGGCCTGTATTTTGTGTTGATGGAACCCACCTGAAGAGTAAATGGTATGTTATTCATTGTCAATACTCTAGATGTTAACAACCAAATTTACCCTTTGGCATTTGGAGTTGGTGATTCCAAAAACGATGCCTCTTGGACATGGTTTTTTGAGAAGTTACGTGGAGCTATTGGGTGTACTCTCAATTTGTCAATTATATCAGATAGAAATAAAAGTATAGAGAATGGTGTTCGACGTGTTTTCCCAGAAGCATTCCATGGGGCTTGCATGTATCACATTGGAGGCAATATGAAGGCAAAAAGGTTTCCTGACTATGCGGTGAATCTCTTCTACAAGGCAGCAAAGTGTTATCGGGTATCTGACTTCAATCAAGTCATGTCCCACCTTAGAATATTTGAGGACGGGCGGGTTTACAAGTATCTTGAAGATGCTGGATTCCAAAAATGGGCTAGATGTCATTTTCCTCAGGATAGATATAGCATTATGAAGACTAATATTGCAGAAAACATGAATGGAACCTTGAAAGAAGCTCGGATGTTACGAATAACTAGTTTGATGAAATATCTGGTTGCAATGCTTCAAAGATGGTTCCACGATCGTCGAAAATGTGCAGCTGCCATGACGAATGAGATCATAGATCACCATGAGGCTGTATTGCGAGTTCGCCGTGAGAAGGGCAGCCGAATGCATGTCGAACCAATAAGTTACAATGAGTTCCATGTGAGGGATGAAGACGTGGGAGGACAAGTGGATTTGGGGAGAAGAAGTTGCAGCTGCAAGGTATTTGATATTGATCATCTTTCTTGCGCACATGCTTGTGCTGCCATAGCTACTAGAAATTTATCCACGACAAGCTTATGCTCGAAATACTACACAACTGATATGCTGGTCCTTGCATAAGCGGAGCCGATATACCCAATAGTCAGCACCGATGAGCCTCCTACTATTCCTGAACCTATTAGACCTCTTCCTCCAGTGTTCACTGCAAGACCTGGGAGACGACCGAAACACAGAATACACTCAATAGGTAATTTATATATCAGCTTATGCAATCAAATACGAATTTTGACTACAAGTTTTTATATGTATCTACATAACTATTAATTATGCCAAATCCAGGGGAGACAGCAAAAGTGAGAATGTGCAGCCGGTGCAAACAACGTGGTCACAATAGGCAAACATGTAAGGAAGCAACACCATTGCACCCAACCAATAGGTATGCCTTCGCAGCCCCCTCCTTATATGTTTCAAGCGATTCAGAATATGATAACCTTATATGTTTCTTACTGTTTCCGTTTGTTACTGTGCAGTTAAGGAAAAACGGTTGTCCAGGGCTTAAAATCTCATTGTTGCTAGCTTGCAATGAATTAGGAACTCTATTTTGAGCATTTATCTGGGTGTACTGAATGAAATAATTTATTTTCTTCCATTTACTTTTATGCCAATTAATTGAGTTAAATATGTAAACTTTCTTTAAATAAAAATATTCTAAATCGTTAATTATAATCGTTCAGTGCCATTTCCAAACCAATAAGAAGGCTATTCTAAACGATGTTTAGACTTGTTCCAAACCATTTCAAACAATTGTACACCATGGCCTTAAACCTACTCAAACCCTAAAGAAGGCTATTCTAAACGATGTTATAAACCCTGTTCCATAGCATTTAGAACCATTGTAAACCATGTCCTTCAACCTATGCAAAACCATTAGAAGGCTACTCTAAACGATGTAGTTAGACTTGTTCCAAACCATTTCGAACAATTCTAGACCATAGCCTTAAACATACTCAACCCCTAAAGAAAGATATTCTAAACGATGTTATAAACCTCGTCCCATACCATTTTGAACCATTCTAAACCATGTCCTACAACCTATGCAAAACTATAAGAAGGCTTTTTTAAACGATGTTCTGATGCCTCAGCAACACTACACGTTTGCTCTAACACCCCCATTCTCCCATCCAACTCTCAATTGCAATCATCTTTCGATATTTTTTCATTTCAGATGGCTTCAGAAATGACAAGAAAACGTCTGCACTTAGCAACTCGATGAATTTTATTGTGAATACTCCACAATCGGACCTGACAAAATTCAAAACCAAGATTAATGAATATTCAATATGAACATGAAGAAGGTGCCAAATTTCGATTATTCTCACCCATTGTCCTGTTGAGGAACATTCGCTTGTCGTTGTACCGGCCAGGAATTTACTTCGTTCTCGTCCAGGATTCCTGCCCGTATAAACAAATTAGGAGTCATAGTCTTCAGGGCTTTCATTTGATCATCAAAGAGTGCACCCCTAGTATGACTCTTGAGGGAGTCATAAGCAAGTATTTGTCTCTCCTTCAAGTCAAACATAACGGCTATCCGATGATTTCCGCTAAGGTTCCATGGAAGGTACACTTTCTCCACTCTTGACCATGGTACATTGTCGCCTACACCAGCAACATAATTGTACAGTCTATTATCGTTGTCCCAAACTGTAGGGTCGGTATTTTTTTCTAAGAGAAATCATCTATGAGACAAGAATAACTAAAAATATATTTCTTTAAATTAGGTCATATTTTACGTGGACTATTAAACAAAGTAACCAAAGCCAAAGATGAGGATTTTAACTTACCGTAAATGGGGTCTTCATTATATGAATATTTTGAGGGAAGACGTTCGGGTGTTTGGCCTTCCTCCTGAGAATGAAGTCATTTGTTGTGTCCAAATGCTATCGAAACAGTGCACAACCATTACTACTAACGTTTAAATATAAACATTTTAAACCACAAGTTAACTATTCAAAACCTCTACCAATTGACCATACTGAACCACGTGACTATTCTAAACGCTTAAATGTAACAAGTCTAAACCACATGTTAACTATTCAAAACCTTTACCAATTGACCATACTAAACCATCTGACTATTCTAAACGCTTTAATATAAACATTCTAAACCACAGGTTAACTATTCAAAACCTTTACCAATTGACCATACTAAACCATGTGACTATTCTAAACGCTTAAATGTAACTATTCTAAACCACATGTTAACTATTCAAAACCTTTACCAATTGACCATACTAAACCATCTGACTATTCCAAACGCTTTAATATAAACATTCTAAACCACAGGTTAACTATTCAAAATCTTTACCAATTGATCATACTAAACCATGTGACTATAACTGGTCTAAACTATAGTGTAAACGTTGTAAATACGTACCGAATCTTCCAGCCATGCTTCTTGGGTAAGCATATCAGCAAACCATTTCTTGTTTGTAGAGCATGATGGAAATTCCACATGCATCTTATCATTCATATTTTAAGTAAAAATCATTGAACATAACCTCCCAATCTCCTGGTAACTCCCTGAGAGGGTTGAACAAAGTTGGGGGATGGATTGTGCGCTTGTATGTTTTTGAGGGATCAATGTAGGGCGACAATTGGTATTTACTTGTTTTGCTAACCCTCTTAACCCGTTCTACAATGGTTTCAGCAGGCATTGGAGGGCCAAATTTTTTTTAGAATTCTGCAACCTCTGGACTGGAGATGATGAAGGATGCATCCACTGATATGGGCTATGGTGTCACAGGTAAAATTATGTCGGTAATTTTGTTACCATGTAGCCCCTCTTTATTGATGCCTGCGTCAACTCCCTTATCATCGTCGTTATGAACATGCTCCGCCTCAGTCTCAACGAATTTCAAATTTTTTACATCTTCATCTCCACCGTCAAGATCTTTCAAATCGCTTAAAACTTTCCCCACAATCTCCTCATCCTCTATGTTCTCCTTCTCAACCTTTTCTTCTCCCTTCGTACTAATATTAGCTTTAGTCTTCCTATTAATTTTTGGAACTCCCCTATCATAGGTTTTCTTTATATCCGCCAACATTTCTCTAAGAGATTTTTCATGATGAGGTTGTTGATGTTCGCCTCTTAATCGTTGAGAATATCTCTTTGGAATATCTGCCCCTTTGGACTTTGGAAAGGGAGTAGAACCTTGTTGTTTTGTTTTATTCTCTCCTTCAGTCCTCTTCTTCACTACCTTCCTCTCTGGCCTTTTTCCTTCTCCTCATTTGGCCTCTTCTGCACTACCTTCCTCTCCGGCCTTTTTTCCTTTTCCACTAGTTTCTTCTTCTCAATGGTTGGCTTACTTTTTTTGGCCATGTTTGCATCACTAATTACTAGTTCTTCAACTTTCTCTAGTCTTTTTAGGACCATACTGTTGCGACCATTAATTTTTTTCTCCAGCTCCGTGATCAAACCCCTCAACAATGCATATGTGTCACCCTATGTTCAAGGAATGAAAAATAATATATTATGTAAGCAATGCAAAAATATGAAAACCACACTACAAGAAAACTAAACTCGGACAAAAAGTACACTAAACCTATATCATCAATATTCTAAACCAAAATATCTTCTGTATTAAACCAAATCAAAAGAATTAAAATAGTGGTCTAAACCAAATCATAATTTGTTTCTACATAAACATTGTCAAGATATAAACATATACACCAAATAAATGGTGCTATTATGTATTTGAATAGAAGCGTCCAAACCTCATGGCCTTTAATCTCATCCTCTGTGGGCAGTGTTTGTTTATTTAATTTTTTTCGCCTTTTCGGACCTAATAACAGGTGCCTTGATGAATATGCACACACTGACATTACTCTGCATGGAATATTCCTGCTGAACCTCGTTCAAATTCGGCAAAATAACTTCATTGACTATTAGTCCATTAAAATCGAGAACCTCCTCAACAGCAGCTGATCTAGGAGATTTATGTGGTCTCCACTCCAGCATCCTTGGATGTGTTTCCTCAAACATGGTTGCGAATTTCGCACCCAGCTCTGACACAGCCTCGTACGCCCATATCTGGAAAAGTAAAAATAGATTGAACAGAGATCTGTAAATAGTTCTAAACTAAACATTGTTATTCCAAACCATTTATAGAAGAGTATTCTAAACCAATAATATTAGTGTTGTAAACCAAACATGGTACTTTTTTTACCAAATCATACACGGTTCTAAACCAATATTAATTATGTTCTAAACCAATCAAATATATACTCTAAACTATTTGTAATTATGTTCTCAACCAAAAATTATAAGTGTTTTACCTGAAATGCATATGGAAAGCCTACAAGGCTATAGAAATCTGTCTTCAGCGACTTCTCCTTGAACTTTTCGGCTCTCCCAATTAGAGATGAGTTAAGTTCTCGTACTGTTCATGTGAAGGATAAAGTACCCCATGAAAATTTGTTGAACGCCTCGAGATCCTCAACCAAATCTAACCATTCTAGGTCGATTGATAATTTCGTCTCTTTTCCAAGCAGGACTAGTTCAACTAGCAGTACCAGCGCCAACTTGTACTTAGTGTCTGGATCCTTGCATGATTTGAACTTGGACTCCAGCTCATTGCAGGATATTATGGTCTTACCGTGAAATACATCCTTCACTAGCTTCATGGTATTGGACTGGCTAACCACCTCCGAAATTGGTGAACAGTTCAGGCCCGTGATAAGATTAAACTCCTTAATTGTAAAACATGCTCTCTTGCCACAAAAAATAAATACAAGTCTCCCCTCGCATTCGTCGACGGGCGCTACTACCTGGTGTAGTAGCATTTGATGAACGAGCTGTGGCTGGTTGACTGGATTTTATACCCCCAGAAACCATCTAAAACATGATTCTTCAAGGTTCTTTAATTCTTCGTTGTTCAAATTTTCATTTAAGATATTCAAGCATGGTGGGAGTTTGCAAAGGAAAGCTATTTTTGCTGGAAATCTATTGTCGTGTTCAATCTTGTAATCCATTTATATAGTACCCTACATTGAAAGCATCTTCAAAGTCTATTCCATATAAGAGCAATAGACTCTATCGGAAATGAAACTATTCTAAACTACAAAATTAACATTTCTAAATCCTAAACTAATATTCTAAAACACATATGACTATTCTAAATCATATTATCTACGATTCAAAACTGTATATATCACTAATCTAAACCCATCGTCAAGCGCTTATAATCAAATAATAACAGAGGCTTTGAAATCTAAAAAAGCAACATCGAAGAAACAATGTTCATCCCTAACCTTTGGAAACTACTGATGCATAAACCCTACCCTAAACGAGAAACCAAACACCCATAACAATCAGAACAAATGCCAATCCCATAACCCTAAAGTCATTGCATTTTGAAGAGAAAGAGAAGGGGACACGAAACGAACCTCCGTGTGTTGAGATTATGGGTCGCAGAGGCTTCGACCAGATAGTGCTCGTATCGAACCAGATGAAAAGACCGAGTGGTTCGCGATGGAAGAATATGGTACTCGATTCTAGTTTGTAAATGATGAATATGGTTCGTTCAGTTCGAGTTAATCTCAGAATCATTCCGTTACAGTGGTTGGAAGTTTAGCAGTGCAGTGGGTCTTTGTGGGTACTCCTCGTGTGAACAGTTCAAATAGCTGGCAGTTTCTGATGTTTTAATTTTTTTATTATAATCAATATATTTATTATTTTGGGAGGGAAATGAGAAGTGGGGGCAACAATGATATTTCCTCTGCCAAAAGGGTTACTTTTTTAAAAAAAATAAAAGGGGTTAGATCACTAAATTCGTTTTCAAAAGGGGTCATATTAGTAAATTTCCCTTGTATTAAAGAGTTAAAAAAATGGGACCTACTGATAAATGGTATTGGCAATGAATGATTCCTGAGTTTTTTTTCTTTGAGTGGTATCGACTTTTCTGCTGGGGTTTTGAAAAATTGATATGACAACTTGAAGCAGAATTGGCAATTGTGGAACAAGTTGAAGTCTAAGGAGACTGGGTTGGGGTGGAATAGTACTATGAGGGGAACTATTGATGCGTCCGATGAATGTTGGACTGCAAGGATTGAGGTATGTTTACATTAAACATATTATTTTGTTCATTTTTGTTCTTTGTATGTCCCTTATGTAATTACCTTTGGTTGTAAAGGTGGCAGAATTAGCAGAATGAAGAAATATTTAGCTGAAAGGAAAAAAGATATAGCTCTATGCAAAATGGTTCCTTATGACGTTAGGTATCAAATGGAGCAATTACTGAAGGAGGCTACTAAACTTTTGCTGCCA
Source organism: Euonymus europaeus (assembly GCA_963580455.1). Classification (NCBI taxonomy): domain Eukaryota; kingdom Viridiplantae; phylum Streptophyta; class Magnoliopsida; order Celastrales; family Celastraceae; genus Euonymus; species Euonymus europaeus. The sequence goes on from OY756964.1 coordinate 6,685,590, forward strand.
GATATAAAAGAGTATAGTTTTCTTGAATCTAAACCAGATTTAGAGGAGATAGAAGAACTTCAATCATCTGCCAATGCAATAAGAAAAGAGCAAGCTATTTCACAGAAAACTGGAAAACGAAAGGTGTATGAAAAATTGCCATCCTACTTTCCTCCAAGAACCAAAAAGGCGTATTACTTTTTATTGTAATACATTTTTTTGTAATTTTATCTACAAAATTAATATAACAGAAAAATAAACCAAGCATCTCACAACATTTTATATAGCTCAAAGCTGTGGGATCCACAACTTTTTACACAACATTTTTCATAACTTTAAGCACAACATTTTTGACAACTTAAAGCTATGAAATGAAATTGTGAAACAAACGAATTCTTTAGTATTTTCAAAAAACGCAAAATATCAAACTCATCCGTCCCTTCTCTCCACTCTTAGCCACCCATGTGACACACAAAATACTAAACTCATCTCAACATTCCATTTAAACATTTTTGATGATTGCATCAAATATGCATTGCAGTCCCCCTCATAGAAATTTGTACCCGTTAAACCTTATGGCCCATAACAATTCCCTCTTCTCACAAAAAATGAAAAAGTTGTGGTAACAACTCTTTCCAAGTACCACATCAAACTCATCATGTCTAATTCAACAACTGTAACAAAAATCTTCTATGGACAAAGATTGCTCTCAAATCCTCCAGAGAATGCTACAGAACAACACTTCCCATAGTCCATACACTTGATTTCTGTTTTTTTTGTTTGGATTGAGGGATTTAGGGGGAAGGAAAGAGAAAACAAATGAGTTTTCCCCTCACTTCCTTTGTTTGGATTGTTTAGAAAAAATTAGAGGAATGAATTTGGAGATAATTGGAAAGAAAATTTCCTTAATTTTTTGTTAAAATATTTCTTCCCCAAATTGAGGTCATTTGGAGGGAAGAGAAAAGAGGAAAGCAAAATTATATATGCGTTTGATTCCAATTTTCAAAGCTGATTTTTGTTTTTGGAAATAAAAAAACTCAGTTAAAATTAACTCTGGTGGTATGTTTTGAAAAATAATTTCGAAAAACTTTGATTTTTGAAAAAAAAAAACCAAAACATCAAAATCAAGTTTTGGCCAATTTTGAGAAATGATAGGTGGCATACTTGTAATTAATTGAAACGTGAAACTTTTTAGTGGCACTTTCTCTCTCCTTTCTCATGCCATCCTCTTCTCTCTCTCTTGTTCTCAACCTTTCCTTCTTCTCTTTCTCTCTCCCCTTCATGTCTCAGCCTTTGTCCGGTAATCATTTGCGACCTAATTGGTGTCAAAAATTCCTCAAGGCGACAAGTGAAAAAACCGACCAACCTCGCCTTGTTTAGTCAACCATAGTTACCAAAATGTGACTTTAAAACTTACGGCCACCGCGGCTTCAGGCACCCAATTCAGCTATCACAGCCAACGACGGTGACATCTACTAACATCGTTAAACTCGCTGGACTGAGGAGCACATAACCTAGTCCTTGGCCAGTCATCTCAGTCCCTAGAAGGGCGTGACCTGGTGTTGACACGAATGAATGAATTTGACCCAATTTGGTTGGATTTGAATGAATTTCATTTGCATTTGTTAGGAATTTTAGTTGAATTACATGTTGTCTATTTACGAAAATGTAGTCAAAAAACACAAATCAAATGAATTTTTAACCTATTTTTAATTCTTATTTGAAAATCTAAACTCAAAATCATTTTTAGAGACTAAAAAAAAATAATATACAAGATAAATCACAAATTTTTTTCTCTATTTTTCTTATCCATCCAAACATGAGAAGAGAAAAATATCATCCATTCTCTTCTTTCTTTCCCTTCTCTCATTCTCTCAATCCAAACACGCCCTAAAATGCATTAGTTGGGTGCCCTTTATTTAATGTTTTGTGACTTTTCTGAGCCAACAGATTCCAAGTCAACTATCAAAAACAAAACCTTTTCAGCTAACATCTCTTTCTTTGACCACAACAAAGCCTTGGATTTCAACACAGCCGGCCACTAAAATCAAACTTCCCACATTTATTTCCAAACTAGTCCCTTTTCACTACGCTAAGGCGTTGTTAAACCACGAGACTCGGCGGAAGTGTTGATCTTCCTTGCCCCCCCAAAAGCCCAATCTCTCTAAATACATTTCTCCAAGTCACAGATGCTGCAGCTCATCAATGCTGCAACCAATAATAAGCTTCAAATCTTCAACCTTGAAATTAGATACATGAGATGACTGAGGCTGTACATTTTGCGGACTCTGAACTCTATATATAATCAGGCAAGCACAATAGAAGTAAATATCGATAGAATCTGTACATACAGAAATGGAAGTGTTGGGCACTGCTACTGAATCTCAGCCTCAAAAGTTTGCTCTTCCAGTGGACTCAGAGCACAAGGCAACTGAATTTCGATTATTCTCAGTTGCAGCACCGCATATGCGAGCATTTCATCTTTCTTGGGTATCCTTCTTCGCTTGTTTTGTCTCCACTTTTGCTGCACCTCCCCTGCTTCCGATCATACGTGACAACCTCAACCTCACCGCCACTGACATTGGAAATGCAGGAATTGCATCAGTTTCCGGCGCAGTCTTTGCCCGACTTGCCATGGGAACTGCTTGTGACTTATTCGGACCACGAATTGCGTCCGCTTCTCTGTGCCTCCTGACTGCGCCAGTGGTTTACTTCACATCCATGGCCTCCTCCCCTGTTTCGTTTCTTCTAGTCCGCTTCTTCACAGGCTTCTCTTTAGCCACTTTTGTCTCTACCCAGTTCTGGATGAGCTCCATGTTTTCAGGTCCAGTAGTTGGAACAGCAAACGGTGTCGCGGGAGGGTGGGGAAACCTCGGTGGAGGAGCAACACAACTTGTCATGCCACTTGTTTTCGGTCTCATACGCGACATTGGAGCAACACAATTCACAGCTTGGCGTATCGCGTTTTTCATACCTGCTCTGTTTCAGACACTATCAGCATTCGCCGTCTTGATTTTCGGCCAAGATTTGCCAGACGGGAACTTCAAAAGACTACAAAAGTCGGGGGATAAAGCAAAAGACAAATTCCCTCTGGTCTTCTATCATGGAATCATTAATTACAGAGGGTGGATATTGGCATTGACATATGGTTATTGTTTTGGGGTGGAGCTGACAATAGACAACATAATTGCTGAATATTTTTACGACAAATTTGATTTGAAACTCCACACTGCCGGAATTATCGCAGCGAGTTTCGGATTGGCTAATGTAGTTTCTAGACCTGCCGGAGGACTAATTTCTGATGCAGTGGCTAAGAGATTTGGCATGAGAGGTAGGTTGTGGGCATTGTGGGTGGTGCAGACTTTAGGAGGAGTGTTATGTATCATTCTAGGGAAGGTTGGATCACTAGGTGCTTCAATTGCTGTGATGATTGCCTTCTCTTTGTTTGTTCAAGCTGCCTGTGGACTCACATTTGGGGTTGTACCTTTTGTCTCCAGAAGGTAAATTTCCAGTCAGTACTCAGATCCTAGATTTCAATTTTAATCCAATAGATTGATTTTCTTGATTTCGTCCTCCAGGTCATTAGGAGTGGTATCTGGCATGACAGGAGGTGGTGGAAATGTCGGTGCCGTTCTGACTCAATTGATTTTCTTCAAAGGTTCCAGATACTCTAAAGAAACAGGAATCACTCTCATGGGTGTCATGATGATATGCTTCACACTCCCAATACTATTGATCTACTTCCCACAATGGGGTGGCATGCTTTACGGTCCATCTTCTAAAAGGAATGCAACAGAGGAAGGCTATTACTTGTCTGAGTGGAATCAAAAGGAGCAAGAGAACGGATTGCATCAAGCAAGCTTGAAATTTGCTGATAATAGCAGAAGTGAAAGAGGTGGAAAAGTAATCTTTGGGACTGCACTTTCTGAGGATAAATCTCATGCAAATGTCTAAACTTGATCTTAGTTAAACCATCTGCCTCAAGCCATCCTCAAGTGATGAAGTGACAAATATCTCTCTTCAGGTCCAGGAATTACTTTGAAAAAGTTCCAAGTTTCAAGCTGTCAGCCTATTTTACATCGATATTTCTCGACAAAAAGCTTCATACATTTGTGTCTTTTCTTTTTTCTTCCTTCCAGTGTGCGTAAGAACACATATCATGTAAGTTTCATTAACACTTTTAAGGGATGAAACAGCTACAACAGTCATGATTGCATCATTATGATGCGAACTATAAAGTATAAACCATGTCTATGGCTGACATAAATATGTAATTGGAGCATTTGATCAAGTACCTGGTGTGCCTCTCAAGTGTAGGGTATAAGACACAACACAACACAAATATGCACGCTCGCGAATTGATGAACCAAACTACTAATATAGGAATAGCCTAACCCAGATTGAAAGCAACCATGGCCCAAGTTTTATAAATTCAAGTTTTCAACTTGAGAGTGATTGTGTCTTTGCTGCCATGATTGTTGTAACTTTGCTGTTCCAAAGTCAAACTCAGATACTGGAATTGTCAATGGCCCATGTAGCCTAAAATCTGAGAAATTATTCAGTGGTATGGCAGTATATCTTATGTGATACATCCAATGATATAATTTATATCAATATCAATATGTATTCTCTCTTACTCTTTGATTCACATAAATTTCATATGAATATTATTTACACCATTAAATGTGACATGTGAAAATCCACCTGAATCCTTACTTAAACCATAAATAAGATCAGGCCCAGTAAAAGCCCAATAGGCCCAGCAGATCAAGGACCCAATACTAATAACTTGACCGGCTCCGGCTCCGGCTCCCTCATTTGAACTGTAAAATACAAAGCTCTGATCTCCAGAGGGCATCTCTGATAGTGTTTCAACGCGAAGATCTCAGTCATCGCGATCTCTACTCCGGTCTCCAGTAACGAACGGCGGAAGCAGGTCTGTTTTCTGCTTCATTCATTTTTTCATATTGCGTAACCGTAACTCTCTTATCTGTTATAGTTTTTTTTCCTCTTCGCCCACGAATAAGTGCGGTGCGATTTTCCAGATTCATTGCCAAATCGATCTGTTTGCTTTTTTTTTTATGGAGAATTGAGGTGAATCGGGATGTAAATATAGGGTTTTGGTTACTGTTAAATCTATTTGTTAATGAAATTGTGAAATTGGTTGTTATGTTTGCTTTTACTTTCAATTCTTTGTTTGGTAGATGTGGGAAGAAGGGGAAAGCGAAATATCCGATTGTAGGTCTTATTACTTTTGTGGAGTAGAACTCTAATTTACTGTTATTTGGGAATTGGCTGCTGAGATGATGAAAACATACGAACTGAGAATCATATGTAGAATACAAGTTGGTAATACAGGGAATTTTTGGGGGGAAAAAAGACTGCTTCTTGCAGACTCCATGGGAATGTTAGAAATTCTAACCTTCTCGATTTCTTTTCCTGATTATTTCAGTTTACTTCTCAATTTGGCTTTTGAAATATAAGAACAAGGGTACCTAATATGCCTTCACAGAAGATTGAATCTGGTCATGAGGATGTGGTGCATGATGTGCAAATGGACTACTATGGCAAGCGTGTTGCCACTGCATCATCTGATCATACGATTAAGATAATTGGCGTGGGCAACAATACTTCTCAGCACCTCGCGAAGCTGACTGGTCACCAAGGGCCTGTTTGGCAGGTGGCTTGGGCTCACCCGAAGTTTGGTTCTATTCTTGCTTCATGTTCCTATGATGGACATGTCATAATATGGAAGGAGGGTAATCAAAATGAGTGGACCAAAGCTCATGTTTTTGAGGATCACCAATCATCTGTCAACTCAATTGCTTGGGCTCCTCATGAACTTGGACTTTGTTTAGCATGTGGTTCATCTGATGGGAATATATCAGTTTTTACTGCATTGCCTGATGGTGGTTGGGAGACATCAAGAATTGATCAAGCTCATCCAGTTGGGGTGACTTCTGTGTCATGGGCCCCATCAACAGCACCTGGTGCTCTTGTTGGCTCTGGCTTACTTGATCATGTTCAGAAACTTTGCTCAGGGGGGTGCGATAATACTGTGAAGGTGTGGAAGCTCTACAACGGAGTTTGGAAGATGGACTGCTTTCCAGCTCTTCAGATGCATACTGATTGGGTCAGGGATGTTGCTTGGGCACCCAACTTGGGACTTCCGAAATCCACTATAGCAAGTGCCTCGCAGGACGGGAAGGTTATAATATGGACTGTGGCAAAGGAAGGGGATAAATGGGATGGTATCGTGCTGCATGATTTCAAGGCCCCTGTTTGGAGGGTCACATGGTCGCTGACGGGAAACATTTTGGCTGTTGCTGATGGGAACAACAATGTGACATTGTGGAAAGAAGCTGTAGATGGGGAATGGCAGCAGGTGACAACAGTTGAGCCCTAGATCTCAACTTCATGAACCGTTATTGAACTCTAATATTAGATGAGCTCGGGATTATTTTCTTTACAGATTTTAGGCTTTTTTTCTTATTTTGTGGCAATGCAGATTGCTTGTTGTGTATTTTTAAGTTGACTTTTATTCTTCTATCCAAGGCTTCTGCTTGGAAGAATGGGACTTTTAGTTCGCTTGCAGGTGATATAATTTTCGATAGTTTAATTCTGAAATCTTTGGGATAATGCAGAATGCATATGGTGCTTCTATTTTTTCTTCTACTGCGAAGCATTCTCAATTTTCTTTTCTCTGCCATCCTTTGGATGAATGTTAGTTGCATGCATCCCTTGGTGCTCTAATTGAATCTCTTTCCATTCGAAGAAGAAGGAGAAGAAACCGTCACGTACATGTAACTCTACATTTGGGAAATCTACTCCAATGATCTTTCTTCATGATTTTCTCTAGTTCAAGAAACGTGGTATTAGAAAGACACGTACATGTAACTCTACATTTGTTTTTAAATAATTTTTTTTTTAAAAAAAACTGTATTGTTGTACCAGTTGTATTTCTGCCTCTAGTATTTTGTTTGAAGCTTTATGTTTTGCTGGTATTACTTGTTTTAATGATTCAAAATATCAGGTTGTGGGAAATCTACTCCAATGATCTTTCTTCATGATTTTCTCTAGTTCAAGAAACGTGGTATTAGAAAGACTAAATGAAATTTTTTTCACTTACATATATCTATACTAATGGCATTGTAGACATTGGATTACTATTTTCATGAATAGTTTTGGGTAGAATTTGAATATCAGCCAGTGTATCGGTGTTGGTCGAAAACCATGGGACTGGCTTTGTTGGTTTCGGTCATGATTTGCCCGAACAAAATTCTAGAAATCATGGTTATCACGCTCTGTTCCTGTGGTTTTTACTTCTTGCAAGACTAGGAAGGTGTTTGGCAAACATTTTTAAACCGCACACACTCATACAAAATGTTACATAATTAAATACCAATTGATAAATTAACATATAATTTAACATTTTTGAAATGGTACAAAAAAAATCATTTTGAACAACTATTTAAGTGGTTTAAAAATTGAAATATCTAAACTACCCCTTATATTTCAGTCAAATGGTTAAAATATCCTTTATCTAAAAGATTTATATTTCCTTTTTGTAATATTTATATAAAAAATGTTGAACTATATTAACAATACTAAAAATATTTGTAATATTTATATAAAAAAGGCTCGGAATATTTTAATTTTATTAAAAATGTTTTTAATAATTATATACAAAAGGCCGAACTACGTTAACATTACTAAAAATATTTTTAATATTTATGTAAAAAAGGCCTGGAATATTTTAATATTATTAAAAATATTTGTAATATTTATATACAAAAGGACAAACATAAGTAAATATTATTATAAATTAATGTTATATTTATATAAAAAAATGTAGAAATATGTTATTAAAAATGTTAAAATAGTCATATAAAAAATGTAAATTTGATTCATAAAATATATAAATTTCATTTGTATATTAATTTGTGTTATTACCTCTGTATGTAATTAGTCAAAGCATTTGAAACAACATATATACCAGTATTTGAAATAATATAAAGTTACCAACATACATGTCAAACCCTTTACTTCTCACTTTAGTCAAGTATCTCATATCCTCACATCAGGGATATTGATTTATATGAAAACCCATTTATTCTACACATTTAAGACTTAGACATTTTCTTATGCTTAAGTATCATTAAATGAGACGGTCAAAGAAAAATAAAGTTGTTCAGATCTTTGATGTGACAAGTGAATAACTCAAAACAGAAAATATACTTCACATGTATGGATTGCAAATGATTGGATCACTACAAGATACAAGAGAAGCTTGATTTTGCGGCGGATTTTTGCGACGGAATAATCATCCGTCACAAATTGTAATTTTGCGACGGAAAAAGTTACTTTTTCCGTCCCATAATTTTTGTTATATATTTGTAATTTTTGAAACGGAATTTGTAATAGAATATACTGTGGCCTGTCATATTGACACCTTACAATTTATCACCCTAGATGTGTATGAAAAGGAAATTTATGTACTTGACAGTAATTATGCCGGGTCCAAAAAATTCAAAGAGTATGATCGATGTTTATCTACAATCTTTGATTGATGATCTAAATCAATTGTGGAGCGAAGGTGTCATAACATACGATGTCTCCTTGAATGACAACTTTGTTATGAGAGCTGCTTTGATGTGGACTATCAATAATTTTCCTGCATATGGTATGTTTTCTGGATGGAGCACTCTTGGAAAGTTAGCATGTCCTTGTTGCATGGGGCGTTCAAAGGTATTTACCTTGAAAAATGAAAGAAAAAAAATTCATGGTTTGATTGTCACAGACAATTTCTCCCTATGAAGCACCCGTTCAGACAGAATAAGGATGCATTTTTTAGAAATTGAATTGAGAGATCAGAACCTCCTCAACGTTTATCTGGAGAATAAGTATTTGCAAGGAGACTGGAAGACAATTAGTATTACCGGGGTATGGACAAAATCATCATTGGACCAAGAAGAGCATATTATGGGAATTGCCTTATTGGAAGCACAATATAATACGACACAACCTCGATGTCATGCATACTGAGAAGAACGTGTTTGACAATATTTTCAATACTTGTATGGACGTTAGGGGAAACACAAAGGACAATGTAAATGCTCGACTTGATCTTCCACATTATTGTAAACGCACAGAACTAGGGTTGGTGGAAACATCCCGTGGTAAATCCTTCAAACCTAGAGCAAATTTTTTTCTGAATAAGGATAAAAAAGGGGTGGTGTGTGATTGGATCTCCAAGTTGAAGTTACCATACGGTTATGCATCCAACCTAGGCCAGTGCGTAGACATGAGAGAAGGAAAACTATTTGGGATGAAAAGTCACGATTGTCATGTTTTCATAGAGTGACTACTTCCAATTGTATTTTAGGCATTACCCGAGCCGATTTGGGCTGCACTCACTGAGTTAAGTCAATTTTTTGGAGACATATGTTCAACAACATTGAGAGAGACTCAATTGACCATTATGGACGCCATCCTTTTAGTGATCCTTTGCAAGTTGGAGTATATATTTCATCTATCTTTCTTTGACTCTATGGAGCATCTCGTAGTGCATCTACCATTTGAAACAATGATGGGTGGGTCTGTACAATACAAATGGATGTATCCATTTGAAAGGTAATTTTTATTTAATTTTTGTTCTTCAGAGAAAAGAATTGATTTGCAAAATTTATTTGTAATAGGTTCCTCCACTCCATAAAGAAGAAGGTTAAGAATAAAGTTCAGGTAGAAGAATCAATTTGTGAAGCATATATAGTCGAAGAGGCATCGACATTTGCTTCGTATTACTTTGAACCACATGTGAGCTCTCGACGGACAAGAGTGCCTCGAAATTATGACGAGGATACATTTAGCTCAGAATTCCCTAGAATATCGATCTTCAATCAACCCGGTCGTCTTATTGATGAAGCAGGTAGGTGGTACCTCTCCGACAAAGAATATAATGCCGCAACATTGTATATTTTTTTAAATTGTGACATGGTCCAACCTTATATAAAGTAAGATATTTATTATATTAATTAATGAACATTGATAGATGTTATTATATTAATTATGAGTTATAATAAATTAAATTGTGATGCAGCTTGTTTACAGATAATGTTCGAGCGTTAACACCTTCGTTGATTGACGATGAAGTCGATTATCAGATTGAGATAGCATTTACAGAGTGGTTCCGAGAGTATGTAAGTATCATTAATTTAATTTAATTTAATTATCTTACTTTATATATTTTAGGTTATAATAATACGTGTATTATTATTATATTTTGTAGGTTCATGACTCAAGACACATGATAAACGATGAACTCATACAAAATGTGGCATTGGAGCCGATGAGAAGGGTTGAGACATGCCATACGTTTCATGTCATTGGATAAAAATTCAACACAGTTGCGTGGATCGAAGGAAAGTTGGCAATCAACAATGGCGTATGTTTACGGGAAATTGATTATGGACAATTAGAGTATGACTACTATGGAGTGCTGCAGGAGATTATGCAATTGGAATTTCCAGGACTACCAAGAAAGAAAATTGTTCTTTTCAATTGCAATTGGTTTGATCAAACTCCTAATCAAGGTACGCGAATTAATAGACATCACGGGATTATCGAGGTTAAACATAGGGGAAGGTACAAGAAGTATGATCTATTTATAATTGCACAACAAGCGAAGCAAGTCTATTATGCTCCTTTTCCAGAAGGGATACGTAATCGACAAGATTGGTGGGTCATGATTAAGACAAAATCCAGGCGCACAAATATTGACCATGACAAGCAATCGGATGATACCTTTCAAGAGAATGAAGTTATAGTAGAGCCAGTTCGAGATGATATTGACCAAATAGAGCCTCTTTTAGATAACAAGGCTCAACTCGAGGATGTTCACGAATATTCTACAAGGCAAATAAATGCAGAAGAGACCGATTAGGAAGATGATGAAGAAGACTCGGAATCTTTTGATTTCGAGACAGGCGAAGGGTCCGAAGATGATTAGATAAATTTGTATGATTCCGAGACAGATGAAGACTCCAAATCTTTTGGGTTGCTCAAGTGATCTTAACTGCTTAATGATGTATGATTTTGATCATTGTAGAAAATTTATGTGCTTACCACTTTTCTTGTTTAACAATAGTTGTTGAAACTAGGTTGAATATGGTGCGTGTTTATATTTGAGTCTAGGTTTATTTCTATCATGAATTTGGTGGATAGGAGATGGCAACTATTGTTTATGTGAAGCATGAATCCAGCTTTCATACCATTGTATTGTGATATCACACATCCATTGTAATGATATTCTTCTACTATTTTTTTTTTGAGTAGTTTGTTACTTAACAACCCAATACTATAATTTTTGATCCCATTTGTGTTGAACCAATCTTCTCAGTTATTCTTATCTAGCTCCTCTTTTTCTGCCATGTGAGAGTTGACTTCTAGTTATATATGCTAGACTTGATGTAATTCAATGTTAGTGCTATAAGTTGGAGTTTTCTGATTTTTTTTGTGCTGGTGGGGTTTAATGGAGTTAGTACTGGTGGGGTTTAATGCTGGTGCTATAAGTGGGGGGTCATTTCTTTTTCTTTCATTTGAAATATGTTTATTCAATTGTAGAGTCATCCCAATTTGGCTATTTATTATGATTTTGCTAGAGTCATCCCAATTTGGAATCATTCCAAGTTTATAATTTTGCCTTCATCTAGGTTGTTGCAACTGTTTACTTTTTTCAGAGTTGGATTTCTTTATCACAATTGAATTTCTTGTTACAATTGAATTCCTCTGTTGAAATTGCTTGATCATGGGGAGGAAAGCAGTCCTCAATTTTATATTTGTATGATAATGCTATGAATTGTGTTTCTTTGACTTAGTTGTTTTGGATTGGATTCCTACTTAATAGTTGAATGTTAAATTACATCAGTTTTTGTAGAATACATGATTGAACATTGGTTTCGGTTGCTTTTTATAGGTTTAGTTGTTTTAATTTACAGGGAAAGAATATGTGGAAACTATTTAAGCAGTGAATGATCACTTGTGCTTTCTTGGCTATTATCACCAACAACTTGAGTATCATGGTACTGCCAACTTGGTTTAGATTCTTATTATTGCAGATGGATAGTCATCATTCAAGAGGTCAAGGTCGAACACCATCCGGTCAAGGTAATCATCGTATTCCTCACCCTAGTGGTCGTGGTGTACAATCTAGTTCTTGTGGGAGAATTTCTAGTTCTCAATCCCCTTCATATGTGAATTCTAGATGACTGAGCCATTATTTTGAGGATACAAAACAAGCTCCTCTCTTCCCAGTGAATGAGACCAACCCTCCCCTAGCCCACCCACAATTCCATTAAATTCAAACACACAGCCTGGGCCTCCTACACATGCTACCTAGCCTGAGTAACCTACACATGCAAGTAGCTCATCAACGAATAGTCAGATTTGGATACAAGTACATATTGGTGCGGGATAAGTACACTTTTCATTTCTTTTTTTAAAAAAGCTTCTTTAATTGCAGAAACATTTACATTAGTAATGTGCACTATTTTTTTTTTACTTTCTAGGTTCCAGATAAAGTAGTATAGACAAGAGGATTTTTGGGATAATTAAGAGCAAGTTTGATAGACCCTTTGCGGATTGGTCGACTATGGATGAGACACAAAAGAATTATTATTTTCAAGAGTTCAAGGTAATTTTTAATCTTTTACTGGAATTGTATTACAATTTGTGTATGGTGCTAATTTTGGAAGTATTTGTCTTGTTATAACTTTTTAGAAGTTGAACCCGCTGATGGTTGTGTGATTAGAAAAGAGTGGAATTCGAAGAGTGCTATGTTGATGTGAGGCATAATACAGAAGGTCATAAGTGGTGAGGATAAAGAAAGATGGATATTTGAAAATGTGAGGGACGAGCTTGATAAATTTTGGGAGACCGAGGATTACAAGATAAGAAGAGAAAAGGGAAAGATGAATCGATCATCATCAACTGGAGGTAATGTCCATATTGGGGGCTCCATTCCCACCACAGAGCATCATAGGAGAACGGTAAAATCTTATAATTTAAAAAGTTTGATTTTTTAATTGTCTACGTGGATTTAATTGAAACAAACCTGGCTTTTCGATTAACATTGTTGGAAGAAAAGAAGGGGAGATTACTTGACAGCTTCTAGCTATTCTTACTCACCCATCGACGAAAGGACATAGGAGAATTTGTTGATCCTCGGGCAGCTAAAATAGCTGTAAGTGCCAATTTTACTTATTATAAATATTAACTTATTTTTAGTATAATATTGATAATTTACTTATTTTTACTTTTGACACATGCGAGATATTATCAACATAAAGAAATCGCATCCAGCGATCATCGGCGCCAAACAATGATATTATATTTTTAGAGGCAGTTGGCAGGATTAGTAAAAAGGGACGAGTCTATAGACTTGGATCAGAGGGACGCTGCATGGATTATCCATCTACACCTAGCGAGTGCTTTAAAGGATTTTGAAATGAGCATGAGCAACAACAAGAAATAGAGGAGCGTGTGGCTTGGATGAACTCTGAGTTAATTGAGCAGGTAGCACATCTCCAACAGTAGCTGGAGCAACAGCAGACACAAGAGCAGATGTTTCGGCTGCAAGAGCATATGTAATTATTTATGCAGCAACAACAACAATATTTCCCTCAGTCAGAGGTACCACCAGCCTTTGTTGATAATCTCAACAACCATGAACTTGAGAGTTCTGATGGGTATTCTGATAACGAGTAGCCTGTTTTTAATTTGGAAACATTGTATTATTTTAATAAATAGTTTGAATACTTTTAAGTTTTAGATAAGTATTTTTAATGCATTTAATTTACATTGTCTTATGAACATAATTAGATTGTAATTTCAAAATTAAAATTTTAAATATTAAATAAGCAATAAAAATAATAAAACCAATTTGGAATTAAAACCAATTTAGAATTAAAATTTCGTATTTTTAAATATTTTAAAAAATAAATGATTTGTAATTATTTGCGACGGATATTCCATCTCAAAACATTAAAATCAAAAATACAAAAAGTAAATCCGCAACGGATATTCCGTTGCAAATATCCGTCACAAACGTTGCGACGGAATATATCCGTCTCTAACGAAAATAAATCCAAAAAGAAAAAATAATTCTGAGACGAAAGATCCGTCCCTAATACAGTTGCAAGTTCCGTGGCACATCCTATCACTAACTAGTCGTCACAAAAACTGTCGCAAAAATTAGCAACGACTGTTTTAGGGACGGATTATTCATCCGTGGAAAAATTCATCTGACTAAATTGGCAACAAAAAAAAATTACTTTTTCCGTCGCGAAATCACTGTCTTCTTATAGTGGATGGTCTCCTCCTCCGCAAGGTTGGGTGACCCTCAATATTGATGGATGTAGTAAAGGTGAGTATGGTGCAGCGGGTGCTGGAGGGTTGATAAGGGATTCTCGAGGTGTGTGGTTAAAGGGCTTCTTTGCTAATATTGATAGTTGTGGCTCGATTGCGGCTGAGCACTAGCCAGTGATATATGGGCTTTGTGTAGCTTGGGAAGAGGGTTTTCGCCGAGTTCTTTTGGAAACTGATTCATCCTTGATAGCAGATTGGCTTAACAAATGTAGTGTTTCAAAGTTATCTATTTCTAATTTGATTAGTGTGCACCAAAAGCTTCTTAATCAAGCCTGGGAGGTGAAAGTAATTCACGTTTATAGAAAAAGAAATCGGATTTCCTGGCTTCGGAATCTCTCAAGCATGGTGGTGGGTTAACCAATCTTTAGTATCCATATTGAAGATTCTTTCCTTATGGATCATGCAGATGTGTTCACATTCTCGTTTATCATGTTCACATGTTCACATGTATCTTATATGGTAAGCCTTAGTTATAGGATATCAGACGTTGATATTATCTCTATAATCAAGGAGATAATAATGTATCTTAGAGATCTATATATTGTACAGTGAGATCATGAATATACAATAAGAAATATTATTCTTCTTCTCTTCTCTGTATAAATTTCTTCATGGTATCGGAGCAGGTTCCACCATATTAATTTTCTATTTCTATTCTGTCTAAATGGCAGAAATCGTTGCATCTACTGCTGGAGCAGAGACCATTGCGATTTCGTCATCTTCTTCATCTGATGTTAATATGAATCAGCGTTTGTGCTCGGTTCAATTGAATGATTTCAATTACCTTCCTTGGTCGAGGGCAGTAACACTTGCACTTGGTGGAAAATCGCGACTCGAGTTTATTGATAAGAGTACTAATGTTCCCGATGTCAAGTCTACTCAGTTTAAGGCTTGGACGGCTAATGATCAAATGGTTCAATCATGGTTGCTTAACACAATGGAGCCGCAAATAGCTGAAATTTTCAGCTATTCGGATTCTGCTGCGAATCTATGGGATGCCGTGAAGGAGTTTTATGGCAATCTTAATAACTCTGCTAGAGTATTTCAACTCAAGAAGGATATTTCTTCTTTTCAACAAGAAGGTAAACCCTTTGTTCAATATCTTGGTAGTTTAAAAACTATGTGGAATGAATTGGCAGTTTATCGACCACATATGATCGACTCTGCCGTCTTGCTCAAACGGGCTGAAGAAGACAAGATTTTTCAGCTGTTAGCCAATCTTACTCCAGATTATCAAGATCTATGTAGCCGTATTCTTATGAACGCTGAGTTGCCTACGTTCTCTAGTGTTTGTGCTACCATTCAACGTGAAGAGACACGAAGGAAGGTTATGTCTGGGAAGCCCAAGACAGATTTTGCTGAAACTCGTGCCTTTATTTCCTCTCAATGATGTCCAGAAGCAAGAGGAAATAAAAGTAGAAGGAATGATTTTAAGTGTAACCATTATAACAATATTGGTCACACTATTGATAGATGTTGGGTTCTTCACCCAGAACTCAAACCAAAGTTTAGCAATAAAGGAGGACAGCAACGTGGACCTCAAGCCAACTATACTTCCACCCCAAAGATTGATGAGATGACAAGTTTTACTTCTAGTCCTATCACTCTTATTAATGAATTTGCCAATTATATTCAGGCAAAAAACAATGGTGTTGGTGACAAGACTGAGGCTGATAATTCTTCGGCTTTTATTGGCAAATTTGCGGAATTTCTTGCTGAAAATAAGGGTGGTTCCACTGAAGATATGCCAGGTATATTGAATGCCTTTTCTTTAGCTCTTAATATTTGTAATGATTGTTGGGTTGTAGATTCGGGTGCTACTGATCATGTGACAAACGATTCCAGCCATATTTCGAATTTTCAAATTTTTCCTACTCCATCCAAAATTATCATAGCTAATGGTAAGGGTGCTTCTGCTGTTGGTCATGGAACGATCAAAATATTGTCTAATTCTATTTCATCACCTGTACTTTATGTTCCTTCTTTTCCATTCCAATTATTGTCGGTTGGCCGATTGATGAAATCTTTGAATTGTCGTGCTATTTTCTCCTCTAACAAAGTCGTGTTTCAGGACCTCAAAACCCAGAAGATGATTGGTGATGGATTCTTTTATCAAGGGCTCTACTATCTTCCCAAGAGTGCCTTCACATCTAAAGGATTTCATGCACATGTTTCTCCTTCATCTGGTCCATCCTTGTGGCACCAACGCCTAGCTCATCCATCTGATGTCATTTTATCTAAAAATTTTCCGAGTTTCAATAAGCATTCGTCCAATTGTGATGTATGTCCATTATCTAAGTCTACTCGTTTATCTTTTTCATGTTCCAATTCTAGTACTAATAAAATTTTTGAGTTAGTACATTCCGATGTTTGGGGGCCAGTTCTTGAATCATTTGATGGATACAAATATTTTGTATCATTTGTTGATGATTATTCGTGTTTTACATGGCTTTATCTCTTAAAATCCAAAAGTGAAGTTGCTCATGTTTTTCAAGATTTTCATCACTTAGTCCTCAATCAATTTTCATCTCCCATTAAAATTTTTCGATCAGATAATGGTACCGAATTTACAACACACATCATGGCACAATATTTGAGCACACATGGCATTATTCATCAGACTAGTTATGTTGGTACACCACAACAAAATGGCATCGCCGAGAGGAAAAATCGTGATCTACTTGAAAAAACTAGAGCATTAATGTTACAAATGAATATTCCAAAGAGGTTTTGGTCACAGGGTGTATTTACAGCTGCCTATCTCATAAATCGCTTGCCTAGTCGTGTTTTACAATATAATGCTCCTATTGAGTTGTTGACAGACAGATCTCCAGGTTTTACTCACCTCAAGGTGTTCGGGTGTACATGTTATGTACATATTCAGGCTACTCAGCATGACAAGCTGGATCCACGAGCAGTGAAATGTGTTTTTTTGGGATATTCTCCAACCAAGAAAGGTTGCAAATGCTATCATCCTGGATCTAAGAAGCTGTTTGTCTCTCGTGATGTCCAATTTCATGAAAATGTTCCTTATTTTCATGCTTCAGAGGAAGTTCTCAGTCCGGGGGAGAACAATCTAGGTCTGTTACCTATTCCGGCTGATAAATGTCCTGAAGAACTTTGTTGTGATGCTACTGATCTTAATGTTGAGCGTACTTCTGAGAGTATGGGTGGTGGTAATTTTTGTGATGATAATGTTCTTCCAGAAGTTGTCACGGCCATGCCAGAGTCTACGGCATCTACAGTCCCAGAATCTGAGCATCTTAATGCACCTCTACATGTGGTATCATCTGAGCAGATTACGGCACCTGCAGCACTTGTAGTTTCAGCTCGTCAAAATCCACCACGGACCAGGCGTCCATCTACTCGACTTCATGATTATGTTGCATTTCCGGTACGTCATCCTATGACTACAGTTCTCAGTTATAGGAATATATCACCAGTGCATGCTGCATATCTTAGCCAAATTGCAAATGTCATTGAACCTCATAATTTTCAAGAAGCCAACAAGCACGCTATTTGGCAGAATGCTATGCAGGAAGAACTTCAAGCTCTTGACGCCAACAATACTTGGAGTATAGTACAGTTACCTCGTAATAAAATGGCAGTGGGTAGTCGATGGGTGTATAAGACTAAGTTTCGGTCTGATGGATCAGTTGAAAGGCATAAGGCTCGGCTAGTGGCACAAGGCTTCACTCAGACATAGAGAGTCGATTATAAGGAAACATTTGCACCTGTGGCTAAAATGACAACGGTTCGAACCTTACTATCTATCGCTGTGAATCATGGGTGGTCGCTCTCTCAAATGGATGTCAAAAATGCATTCTTGCATGGTGAACTCAAAGAGGAAGTGTATATGAAACTACCACCAGGCCATCCTCAAGGAAATGAACCCAATCTTGTTTGTCGATTATACAAATCAATTTATGGTTTGAAGCAATCTCCACGTGCGTTGCATGCTAAACTCAGTACTGTGCTTGAGGACATTGGCTTCAAAAGGAGTCATGCAGATCATTCCTTGTTTGTTCAAAACAAGCCGGGTCACAAAGTAGTTGTGTTGGTTTATGTAGATGATTTGATTATTACGGGTGATAATCTAGTTGCTATTGATGCAGTCAAAGGTATTCTTCATCAAAAGTTTGCTATTAAAGATCTTGGCAAATTAAAATATTTTTTGGGTATTGAAATGGCTACTTCTTCAAGAGGATTATTTTTGAATCAAAGGAAATATGTGATTGACTTGTTACGTGAGTCAAATATGGTGCAATGTAAGCCGGCAAGAACTCCTCTTGATAGTAAATTGCAACTACCCATGCATGGTGAAGCCCTTAGTTCCTTTCATGATTATCAACGATTGGTGGGCAAGCTTATTTACCTTACCATCACTCGGCCGGATATTAGTCATGCTGTGAGTATTGTAAGCCAGTTTATGCATGCTCCTACAGTAGCTCACATGGAGATTGTTAAAAGAATACTTCGCTATCTTAAAGGGTCGATTGGTCGTGGAATTCTTATGAAACACAATGGTCATGATCAGATCCTTGGCTATATAGATGCTGATTGGGCTGGGAATAATCTTGATCGCAAGTCAACTACAGGATATTGTATTTTTGTTGGTGGTAACTTGGTGTCGTGGAAGAGTAAAAAACAAATGGTGGTTGCTCGCTCAAGTGCTGAAGCTGAGTATCGAGCTATGGCTTCTTCTTCCGCTAAACTCATATGGATAAAAGCCCTTCTTGAAGATTTGGGAATATCACATCGACAGCCTATGACACTTTGTTGTGATAATCAAGCGGCTATGCATATTGCTTCTAATCCGGTTTTTCATGAAAGAACTAAACACATTGAAGTTGACTGTCATTACATCCGCCAACATATTCAATCACAGATTATTGCTACTCATTACACTCGGAGCCAAGATCAACTTGCAGATATTTTTACAAAGCAACTGTCTTCGGATCGCTTTCATCATATATTGTTCAAGCTTGGTTCAATCAATCTTCTTGATCCAGCTTGAGGGGGAGTATTGAAGATTCTTTCCTTATGGATCATGCAGATGTGTTCACATTCTCGTTTATTATGTTCACATGTTCACATGTATCTTATATGGTAAGCCTTAGTTATAGGATATCAGACGTTGATATTATCTCTATAATCAAGGAGATAATAGTGTATCTTAGAGATCTATATATTGTACACGTGAGATCATGAATATACAATAAGAAATATAATTCTTCTTCTCTTCTCTGTATAAATTTCTTCAATCCAATTATTGGCATTCAAGGGCTGCTTTTAGAGGATTTTACTGGAGTTATGCGGCCTAGGCGGATCTTATGTGTAGATGAGTAATCCTTTTGTTTCCACTACAAGAAATCTGTCAATTACCAACGAAATTTACCGACGGAAGTATTCCGTCGGCAATTTCCGATCGATTTTCAACGGTAGTTTCAATACGTTATTTACCGAAGGATTACCAACGGATTATGGACGCCCATTTTCCCGACCGTTTTTTCCGTGGATAATATTTGGCGCCATTCATGGCGCCAATTTTAGCGATGATTTACCGATGAAAATTTCGTCGGTAATATGTTAATTTACCGACGGATTTATTTCCGTCGCTAAATTATTTTTAGTTTATTTTTAATTTAGAAAATTCGTTATAATTATAAATTACCGACGAAGATAATCCGTCGGTAAATTTTTTTCGTTTAATATTTTAATTTATTTAAAATTTAATTCACTTGTTGCCACTTACCGACGAAATTATTTTCGTCGGTAATTTCTTTTATTTTCCCAAAAGTTAAATTTGGCCCACTCTTTATTCCATTCTAGGGCACATAATCTTCCTCTGTTCTACCTCCCGCTCTGTTTCTCTTCTTCCTATTGCGAGTGTTGATGGTGGAAGCGGCATCTAATTGCATTTCCTCATTCTCGACTTGATCCACGTCTGGTTCAGATGCAAGAGTAGGCTGAAATTATATTTACCGACGGAATAAAAATATAATTTATTTAAATTATTTAATATTACAGACGGATTACCGAAGAAAATTAAATTAAAAATAATTATTTTAAATAAACTTACTGACGGAGTACCGACGGGAATTAAATAAAAATAATTTATTTTAAATAATATTAGCGGCGGATTACCGATGAAACTTTAAATTTTTCAAAAATATATTTAAATAATATTGCCGACGGATTACCGACAAATATTTTGGTCACAAAACTGCCTCCAAAACAAATGAATTTGCCGTCAGAAAGGGTGTTTATTGTCGACGGAAATTTCGTCGGTAAATTAGCGACGAATTGTATTTTCCGTCGGTAATTATTTACCGACGAAATTTTTTCGTCGGTAAACTGTCGATAATTAAAATTATCGACGAAATAAGATTTTTCCGTCCATAATTTATCATTTTCTTGTAGTGTTCTCCCATGGATATCCCCTCCCTAGTATCCAAAAAAAAAAATACTTCACGTGTAAGGATTTACAACTTCTGAGATCCATATTTTCTCTAATATTCAGTGGGAGGAGATAATATTTATAGTTAGATCTTCCAATTCCTTTTGTCCTTTTTCTACCAGGGTATGTATGGTTGCGCTTCCCACTACCTAGTTTTCACTCCCCCCCGCTCTCCTACATTTAGCTTCTTTTCAACTCTTCATGTCTTTCAAGATTCGAAGTGCATGTGTGTGTGTGTATATATACATATTCACAAGGATTTATTGCTACCTTTACTTAGGGCCGGCCTTGCCATATTTGGGGCCCGGGGTGGTAAATTAATTGGAGGCCACTCAGAAAGGGGTTCGGGGCAGCGGCCTGGTTTTTGCTTTTGGTTCGGGGTAATGCCCAAAAAATTTTTTTGAACGTCTAATGTCCAATTCTAAACCAATAATCAAAATTTAAGCAAATAGAACAATAAGAAATTTTTTGATGGCTGGAACCTAATTTTGGGAGGTTAGACCATCACGCCTTAAATTTCATTACATTAAAATTAAAATCAGTCATTACAATTGTAGTACTCTGTTTTTGTCCGGATTAATTTTTGTTTTAAAAAAGTGATAAAAATGAAAAAAAAATGATAATGAAGATAAAAGGGTGATTCAAAACCTCATATCCTACCAAGCCACCTAAAAGCTCAAATCAAGAACTATTCTCACTATATGTCTTAGCCTATCTAAAGAAAGCTTCTAAGAAGTCTTGAAAATATTGTTATGTATATATATATATATATATATATATATATATATATATATATATATATATATGTTAGATATGTTTATTTCAAGCAACCTCTTTTGAACACTTTAATATTTTCAATTCATGTTGAATCTATTATCATATCTTTACCCCTCACATTATATACAAGCTTAAAAAAAATTAAAAAATTATTTTATTTGAGCCCCAAATTTTCAGGCCCAGGGCGGTCGCCCATGCTGGCCCGCCCTCATGGCTGACCCTTCTTTAGCCAGAAATACAATAAAAGCAATATTGAAGTGTGGTTTTCCACTCAATCAAACGCAGCTAAGGCGCTTATGCCTTTGTTTACCTCTGTCCTCTGTTCTCATGTTAAGCGAGATGCTAACCAAGCTGCTGATTTGATAGCAAAATATGTTCTTTCTATTTTTTATTCATGTACTTGGATTGGAGAGTCTCCAGCCTTTTATTCCATCGAGTTATTGCCGATGACTGTTCCTTTTTTTTTTTTTTTTGGATTATTATTTTTTGGATTATTTGGTGATAAGTTCTTTTTATGGACTTTGTATTCCATTTAGTCTTTTTGAAAAGTTTGTAGCCCAATACATCCCCAATTATTTGAAACTTAGATCAATAAAGATAACTTTAAATTTTAACTTCAATTAATGACAATTTTACCTTCCTCTTATTTAAACCTATCCTTATTTTTATTAGTACATGATTGCTCCTTATTTAGGAAATAATTATTATAATAAAATAAATATAAATACAATCTCATAAAATTGGATGAAAATCATGTATTTTATCTATATGTTTTTAAAGATAAACTAATATTTTCACTTTTGATGAATCAAAGTGAAGAGTCGATCAACCAAAAACATTTTTCTTTCATGAAAATTAAGTACATGCACTCACATGAGCAAAATTTAGTTGACTCAGTAACCTATGCATATACATTAAAATCTGTGAATCATTATATTATCAAAATCAACAATGAAACACTTATCCATCAACAAAAAGTTATCCAATACAAATGTCAATATTTTTATTACATTCTTCACTAACAACCAAAGCTAATAACTTATGAGAATAATATCATAATAAAACTCAATTCATATTTTAAATAAAACTAAATACCATAACAATTTTTAACCGTTTTGGTCACTTTTGCGAAATCCTCTGAATTCTAGGTAAGAAATCCTCTGATTTTTTATTTTTTTTTGCATAATTTCAAAAACTCTTCTGAATTGTTTTGGTGAGTTTTGTAAAATTATCTGAATTCTTGATAAGTTTGAGAAATCTTCTAATCATCTAAATTTTTAGTTTTTTTTTGTTTCATTTTGATAAAGTTTAGGGTTTTGAAGTTTAAGATATTAGAGTTTAGAGTTTATGGTATAAGGTTTTAGGGTTTAGGAGAACATAATTCATTATTTAGGATTTTGAGGTTAGTACTTAAGGTCTAAGGTTTAGGAATATATGTTAGTAGAATTTTAAGATTTTCTTCTTATTTTTGTAAATTCTTCTTAATTATTTATAAGATTTTTTTGTTCAAAATTAAAATTAGAATTGTTTACATTCAGAGGATTTATGGAAAATTCAGAGGATTTCTGAAAAATTCAGAGGATTTATGGTTATAAGGTTTAAAGTTTAAGAGTCTGTGTTTAAAATATTAGAGTTTAGTGTTTATACTTTATGATTTTGGGATTTAAGATATTATGATTTAGTATTTAGGATTTTGAGATTTTAGGTTTAGGATTTAGAGTTTCGGGTTATTTTTGTTTGATTTTCAAAAATTCTTATAATTTTTATTATATATTTTATGCAATCCTCTATTTTTTTTTGCTTAATTTCAAAAATTTCTCTGATTTATTTTGGTAAATTTTGTGAAATCCTCTAAATTTGTGACAACTTTGTGAAATCCTCTAAAATTTTTTGTTGTTTTTTGTTTGATTTTCAAAAAATCTATATTTTTATGAAATCATCTGAATTTATTTGCTTAATTTTGAAAACTCTTTTGATTGATTTTGATGAGTTTTGAGAAATCCTCTGAATTCTGAATAAGTTTGAGAAATCCTCTGAGTTCATTCAGAGGATTTGACGAATGAATATTTAAACATATCGATGATGGATCTCATTGGAAAGAGTTTTTCGTGTTGATTATGAATATATATATTTTTTAAAAATCCGACTTGTATTTTGAGAGATAAAACTGTTTTAAAGTTTTTAAAAGAAAAAAAATAAAAAGAATCTGGTGATGTCAGCATATGTCATACACATAAGGATTTATTGTAATAAGGGTAGTTTTGTCCAGAATTATTTAAAGAATTTTTTGGAATATTAAAAAATTGAAGGGAGTGCATAGAGTACATATTTTTATTAAAAGATTTATTGGTGAATCTCCCATTTTTTTGGTTTAATGAAATGTTCTTTCCCTAAAAAATAAAAAATAAAAAAATACTACATCACCTTCATAAGCAAAAATAAAAGGTGTCACAAGGAAAAGCATGGCCTAATTAAAAAAGAAGGGAAAAAAACAAGAAGAGGGACGGGCATATATATACACAGTCATGCATGGTCACCAACACATCATCTTCTCATGTGACTGGTCAACTCTTTTGACTGAACCACCATGGCCATCCCTTCTTAAGAAATAGTCAATGCTTGAAGGAACCAATGGTGCCTGAGACTTCCCATAAGAGTTCCAACACAAAGCCTGTTGAGGAAAACCTCGCGAGTGTCCTAAACCTAATGAAGCTGGCTTCAATTGAATGTTCATGAGATCAACGTCTGTGCATGGCACGTCACTGCTACATGCCAGATGAATTGGTTGCGCTGAATATGTTCCAATTATTCGGTCATATTTAACACCCGATACTGCCACTGCCCCTGTTTGGTTCTTGCACAATCTCTTGTCACAATAGTACTGGTCGATTATTATAGGAACCTTAACCTCAGATACTTCAATGTTAAAGAATGTCACATTCTTCACTGATCCATGTCCTCCCTGTGATCAAACATAAGTTACATTAAAAATAATAAAAGTTTTTGTTTTTTTAATCTCTTCTTTCTTTTCCAATGTAATTAAATTAATAATTTGGTACCTGCCATGTTTTTATTCTAACTCCAGCTGATGTGTTTTGCAGTGAGACTTCCTCCACGACGATGTCAGATACACATGCTACACTCTTGTCTTTTCCTAGTCCCCCTAAACTGCAGATTATGATCAAATAATTACCATATATAAATAGTGTTTTTTAAACAAAAAACCCTAAATTTGTCACATTTTATAATAAAAAAAGATGTTGAGTATTAATACCTGATACCATGTCCAGGTCCACAGTTTATGTGGTGAATGTGGATGTTAGAGCAACCAGTTTGTATGGACACACAGTCATCTCCTGTTATTATAAATTAACAAATACTAACTATAACTTAATTCATATATATATGCATGTATATATAAAAATATTCTCATAAAAATAATATTTGTGTAATATTGCTTCAATATATTCTTACCACAACCAATATGAGAGTGTTGGATTTCTACATCCCGAGTATTTTGCAGATGAATTCCATCAGTGTTTGGGCTATTTCCTGGTGCAGAAATGGTGACATTATTGACTTTGACTGCACTAGAGCTGTCAAATTTTAGGTGGCACTGAGGACTGTTTCTGATTGTTATGTCACGGACTGTGACTTTACTACTGCCATAGAATCTCAAAGCCTGTAAAAGACGCATCATTTTGGATAATGTAATTCATTAAATTCTTGATCCAATAAATAAGAACTAATGAAAGTAATAAATTATTAATCTTACAGTAGGTTTCATAAATGGAACATGCTTGCTTTTCTTCTGCAAAAATGCATTTTTTTAAAAAAAATCGTTATAAATATTACATTCGCATTTTTCATAAACCAGCATTTTTCATAAACCAGAGAAAAAAAGTGTTTGAGAGAGAAAAGTACCTGAATAGAGTCAGTAGTAGTCCACCAATCAACGCCTTGACCATCAACAATTCCAGAACCTTGAATTGTGAAATCATGAACCCATTTGAAATTTAACCATTGAAACAAACTTGTTTTAGGCCATGAATCTACGCTTGGAGGAGCTAAAATTGTTCCATCTACCTGCTTGGAATTCAGTTAACATCAGCTCATGAGTGTTAACCATACATATTCAAAAAAACATTTGACAAAAAAGAAATTCTTGATGCAAATTTTTGTGTATGCTGAGGTTACTAAGCCAACCCTTACTCCCTTAGTTCCAAGGAATGAAACATGAGAAATTCTCACGATGTCATATTCATCTTAGTACCACTCTCCCTCAAGCACGTTTAATTATTAGGAGAACGGTGATAGAATATTAGAATCTAATGCATTAGTGCTACCCATACTCACCCCAAACCCCCCAACGACATTTTTTTAATGTTTGTTTATTTGGGATAAAATATAAACTGTTGGTGAGCTAAAAAGAAGAGAAAGCAAACCTGAAAAACTAGTTGAGGCATGCATGGACCTTGAAGAGTTATGGGGTTAATCAGAAACTTCAACTTTGCCGGTATTTGCAGTGTCGCCCCACTCACCTTGCACGCAGCTTTCCATGCCGCCACAACTGCCTGTTCATTAAAAAGTTATCTCAAACACAAAACAAATAAAATAATGAAAATAATTAGTCAAGTTTTTTTTTTAGTACTTGTGAATCATCATAGACTCCATCACCCTTAGCTCCAAATGACAAAACATTGAAAACGGTGGATTGTGTTGGATGAGGCAGCTGAGGTGCAATTACAGGTCTTGGGGTAACAACTGAGTCATGATCAGGAGGAGCATTATTATTGGTGTTTCCATTGCCACTCCTCTTCTTTGGATGGTTTTCATGACGAGGTTTGCTCTTATTTTTGTTGTGATGCTTCCTTGCCTCGACTGAGACAACAGAAAATGTAGTGAAGACTAACACAGCAGCAACAAGAAGAATAAAAGGCTTCATTGTTATGGCCAAAGACTTGGACTCTGCTTGAAATAGGGGAGTTGTAGATGATACAGAAGCAAAGGGTAGTGAATTGCCTACTTATATTTATACATACAAACTTGCTTTACTCAATTAATTAATATCCATCATCAATTTTATAGCATAAGTGAACATATGACTCAATGATAGAGTCGTACAGATACAACCTAGAGGTCACAGTTCAATTCCTATATATCAACATATTATGTGAGACAAGATTTGATTGTTCCCAATCCCGCCATTCGGAAGTTTCTATATACAAAGTTTCTATATAGAAATTGTTTACCTTTAGTAAAAGGTTAATTATCATGAGGGCTTGCGAACAAGAGTCTCTTTGAGCCGGACATTCGGAAGATGAAATGACTATATTAACCCTTGTGCCAACTTTTATTACGGACTACAAACAAGCTTAACTTAGCAAAATTGTAATTCAGCTAATTAAAATAACTCTCTCACTATCCTTCAATGTGCATGCAATTAGATCATTCTTCTCTTCTTCTTTTTTTAAGTTTAGAATCAAGAGTAAATACTGCATGCTTACAAGAATCGACGCAGAAAGCAAATGATAATTAATTAAATACTTCACAAGCAATGCTAACCACTGGTTAATTTATATGTTGAACCACAAGTTGGAATTATTTATCCATATGCATATCCGCGTCATTAGTCTAATTAATTTTGCATCCATTA
The DNA here is from genome assembly GCA_963580455.1 of Euonymus europaeus. Taxonomy (NCBI): domain Eukaryota; kingdom Viridiplantae; phylum Streptophyta; class Magnoliopsida; order Celastrales; family Celastraceae; genus Euonymus; species Euonymus europaeus. The sequence continues at coordinate 6,712,886 of OY756964.1, forward strand.
TTTTTCAGTTTAGTGGCCCTAGTTAGTTGATAATTAGTTGATCGAGTTGTCTTTCTTGCTTTTTGTAATGGGTATAATTAGGTTATCATCACAGATAAATTACTCGTAACCTTTTCAATGCTCCATGCGCCAAATCATGATGGTTTCGGTGACTGTAAATATATACATACATATATATATATATATATATATTATTAGTCCCTAATTCTTTTTGAACCGGCCAGCAGTAGATATATTATGGGATAAAGAATATTGTTTCCACTTCAAAAATACTTTCGATATTAATTAAAGAGAGATGGAAGGGTTGGTGGTCCTATGAAGCTAGTTTTCTAGCAAGTTCAAGATAAATGAGAACTGGCCACTCAGTTCCTCTCACTTCTGCAGTTAAGGGTCAGAATTAAGATACCCTCACAACAACTGTTAATTAATTCAATCTTACAGACAGTTTTTAGGGTTTGGAGAGGAAAAGAGGAGGAGACTGACTTGGTCACGTTGGGTTTTGGCAGTTTTTCTAGTTGTACACGAATCTATATATATAGATTAGGAGGACCCCATTGCATGGGGAAATGAATTAAGTGGTTTACACATGCGCGATAGTTAGAAGTAGACATACAAAGGGGGGCAAAAAGAGTGTATAAGAGCAACTCCAATGGTTAAGTGTTTTGGAGCACTTGAAATTCCTTGATTAATGTGCATCACTTGATATATCAAGTTTGGGTTCACAATGGCATCACTTGATTAGACTCTTCATAATAACTACCATTTAAAATATTAATTGAATAATATAGACTCATTTGAATTGTAGTTGATTATTAGTTAATCCTCTCTCATCCCATGCTTTTGATCCAGTAGTGCAACTCCAATCGGACGTTTGTCCCAAACATGGCACAATTTGTTGGCAAATAACACAAAAATAATAAGCACTGGAACTCAACTACATCAGTACATATGACTTGCAAATTCATTAATTAATGTACAATTGGACGTTTCATGGAGGCTCATTTCAACTACATCACTACGTACCATTAGCAAATTCATTAATTTCATGCCGTTGGACGTTTCATGCAGGGTCATTTCATGCATAGGTGGTCAAATGCATAGGTTGCATGGTTTTAATTTCATTCATAGCAAATTCATTAATTTCAGCCGTTGGACGTTTCATGCAGGGTCATTTCATGCACAGGTGGTCAAATGCATAGGCTGCATGGTTTTAATTTCATTCATAGCAAATTCATTAATTTCAGCCCTTGGACGTTTCATGCAGGGTCATTTCATGCACAGGTGGTCAAATGCATAGGCTGCATGGTTTTAATTTCATTCATAGCAAATTCATTAATTTCAGCCCTTGGACGTTTCATGCACGGTCATTTCATGCATAGGTGGTCAAATGCATAGGCTGCATGGTTTTAATTTCATTCATAGGCTTTCCATGCATTGGTTGTGTGTTCAATTAATGGGCAAGTGTACTGCCAACTAACTCATTCATGCAAACAATTCTTTCAACTACTAAATTTTATTTTAAAGTAGATGACATTGTCTTGTTGTTTGGAACAGCCGCTCGGCATTTCACTCTTCTGCAACGTGTAGCTGAAATTTTCAGCTTACATTTTGTGATTACCCATTCATAGGCAACAATGGCTGGTCAAAGCAATTGGCCAAATGGTTTAGGCTGGATGGAGCAATACATCAACTTACAAGAGCAAGAACTTGAAGAGGTAGCTATGCTAGAGCAAGTTGTCGAGGAGTTAGAGGAGTCCGATCCACCCACAATACACAGGCGCACTTTTATTAATCGGGATCGTGCTAGAGCACACTCCGATCTGGTCAGAAAGTATTTTGCTGAAGATTGTATCTTCCCGCCAAACATGTTTCGTCGGAGGTTTCGTATGCGGAGGGAGTTGTTTCATAGGATCCGACATGATTTAGAAGAACGTCAACCATATTTCAGATTGAAATATGATTGTGTGGGGAGAGCTGGTTTCTCATCAATACAGAAGCTGACTTGTGCTTTACGAATTTTGGCATATGGTAGTCCTATTGATCGGGAAGATGATGCGCTTATGATTGCCCAAACTACTGCATCAGATACACTTCGCATCTTTTGTGAGTCCATCATTAACATCTATGGAGAGCAATACTTACGTCAACCAAATGAAATGGACCTTGCCCGGTTACTTAGTGAAAACGAGGCCCGTGGTTTCCCTGGAATGATTGGCTCACTAGATTGTATGCACTGGGAGTGGCGTAATTGTCCCACTGCATGGCATGGACAATTTGTCGGCCACACTGGGAGGCCCACATTGATTCTTGAGGCTGTCGCATCGAGAGACTTGTGGATTTGGCATTCGTTCTTTGGCATGGCAGGTACATACAATGATATTTCTGTCCTCGATAACTCACCACTTTTTGATCAATTCATTCAGTGCCGTACCCCACACACTCCTTACGTGGTAAATGGTAGGGTTTATCATGTCCCATATTATCTCACTGATTGTATATACCCTCACTATGCCACATTGATCCAATCCATCAAGCATCCTCGAACAGTTAAAGAGAAACACTTCGCCAAAAAACAGGAGGCAGTGCGAAAAGATGTTGAGAGAGCATTTGGAGTTCTGCAAAATAAATGGGCAATCACTCAAGGTCCGGTAAGGTTTTGGGATATTGAAACTTTGGGGAATATTATGCGATGTTGCATCATATTGCATAATATGATAATAGAGGATGAGCGACACCTTCAAATAGAACCGTGGCAACCATTAGCTGGTGAAAATATCCCGGATCATTTGCTGCAGCACAATCAGGAATGGTTGGGAACTTTCATCAACAGTCGTATGCAACAAATAACGGATAGGAGAGTGAATGCCATGCTACGAGCAGACTTAATGGATCATCTTTGGACGAACTTTGGGGGAGAGAGCAATGCACATGAGGTAACTTGTATGTCATTATTTTTTTAAGGTTTTTTTGTTAATTATATTTTGTTCATGATGCATTACTTTTATTGCAGGGTTAAATGTTCAACTATGCTAATATAATGTCTTATATACGACATTTGGGTTTGTTTTATTAATGTAATGTATTAAGCTATATGGGATGTTATATTGTATATTAAATTATGATGTTTTATTAATGTAATGTATTAAGCTATATGGGATGATATATTGTATTTTAAATTATGATGTTTTATTAATGTATTGTATTAAGCTATATGGGATGATATATTATTTTGGATGATATATTGTTTTTTGTTATATAATAAGACGAATGAACTGGAAGTGATAGACTTGGATGATCCAAATTGGGTTACCAATCAATCCAATTTAGTTTAATGGAGAGTATACTGAAAAAATTAAACTAACAATTACACCAAAACCCATGAATAATGTGGTAATTAATGTGAGACATCAAGGTGATGGACCAAAGAAGGAAAACTGAAATACTTTGGTTGGCCATAATGACTGCAGACATGAAAACCCACAAATATGGTAATATAGATGGTATTATGTAAAAAAGAGACAAGGGAAAGAACTAAATAAAGTCTAATGATATCCAAGTACAAACAAAAATCCCAAGAACAAAACTGCAAATACGACTAATATATGACCAGTATTGTCATATATAATATTTTCCCATTTGCCTCATCCAGGGATGATCAGAGATTTCTGGAAAATATGTAACTCAAGACCTCAACAATAGTTTCATCATCTAGGCAAATTTCATGGGCCTTGCATAACTTTATCACATAAAAAATCCAATATCAAATAAATAAATATGAAGGAAATCGGAGAATGATAACATTACCTAAGAAACAAACAATTATACAAATAAGTTGTTCTCAGAACATATTGTCTCCATCCCGCATAAGCACAATAATACCAAAGAAACACATAGCACATAATTGTAATAGGGTTGCAATACATATATTAAAAATAAATCACACCGGCAGCCTCAAGCATCCTCTACATCCGTTCGACATTATCATTGAACCTATTCTGAAGGTTACACGGGCTTAGGTTGTATCCTTCCCTGTTCAATCGCATAGTCCCACGCCCTCCCGGAGAATATTCAAGTGCTTGAATATCTACGAAAATGCAACAGCAAAATATAATGGAGAATGGTATATATGATAAAGTTCAAACTGTACATTCAATGTGGTACTCACCCTTATGTTGTTTGTCTAATGCCTCAAGTTCCCTCAGCCTTGCTAACTTTCTTGCGATGACCTCATCTCTACTTAGGCTTGAATCTTGCTCAAGCAATTCCTTTTCAGCAGCTACCATGTCACGTGTGATCTGGATGCTCCTTTGTATAGCATCAAGCCGTGCAATTTTAATAGCATGGAAGCTCTGTTCTTCAGCGGATTGCTTAAGGGCCTCAAACCTATTCTCTGAGCTTTCACGCCATGCTGAAACAGTTTCATTTAATTTACTGCTTGCACCACATGACGACTGAGAAGCGGTTACAGAATCGCGACGACGTTTCTCTTTCGCAGCTTTCCTTCCAATGGGCCGCTGGAAACCAGATTGGTGGCCTGCGTTGGGTGGCTGGTTGTCGCCATGGTCAGTTGGGGGGGTTCCAGAAGTTGGAGTCTCGGACTCGCGCATATCAACTTGAGCATCTCCTTCAGACTCATTAAGGCTGAAAGACTGGTTTCTATACGCTGATTCTCTGTCTCCTGCTCGAGAAGTTCTTTTGCCCTTACTTGACTGGTTAGATTCCTTCTCATCTACCATTGTATGCCACTTAATGGAGCAGCGAAGAACTTCCCAACACTGAATGAATTTGAAGTCCTTACCCTGGGTATTCTTGAAAACCAAGAAGCAAGCTCCCCACTGCAAAGAACATTGTAGGTGTCAGAACTATAAAAATAAAATCATTGAAGCATTATTCAAGAACTATAGTAATATTAACATTACCTCATCATTCAGATTAGTTCCGCTGGGCCGATTCCTTTGCACTCTATTCACAATAGCCCTCCATTTTGTCACATCTGCTTGGATGGACCCCCACCTCAGTTCACATGCTCGCTGGACACGCTCTGTCCCTGGAACTCGTGCTTGGAATTCATGCCAAACTTTGCTCCAGAATGCTTCATTAGTCTGCCCTACACCATCTTCTGGATTCTCTGAGATCCTTACCCATGATTCACATAGTGCGACGTCCTCATTCACTCTCCAATTAGGGGCTTTTCGATTTGTTCCAGTAGTTGGACGAGTTGAATTTTGGGTTGAGGGAGTGCGAAGGTCAGACTCGGATGGAATTTGGGTTTGGGTTAGTGGAGGGGTACTTATAGAACTCGGTTGGAAAGGGCTTGGAAATTCTGACCCGGATGGAATTTGGGTTTGGGTTAGTGGAGGGGTATTCATATAACTCGGTTGAAAAGGACTTGAAAAAGGTTGATGTTGTTGGTTTGCATTTTGTTGAAAAAGTGCCCCAATAGCTGCCATTTGGGTAGGGGTAAATTGCATGTCCAACATCCACTGGAATGAGTTGGAGTTACTGGGGTCATTGTTGTGACTTGTGGGCCGCATGATGACTCTTTGAAGACAAGGCAAGAATGAGCAATGTAATTAACATATACAATTAATAGAACCACACTTTCAATCATCACAAAGCTCATCATAAGGAATGCCCAGCAAATGCAAAACATCCATCACAAGAGAGAATTAACTTCAATTTTTTTCATCAAAACTCAAAAATTAAGAAAAAAATAACACCTACTCAAAATTATACGTCACATGGATACTCAGTTCATTCCCCTTGAACTGTGTTGCAGCAGGTGTGCAAAATATGTATGAATCTGCTTTTTACTTGACTTATGAAATCAAAGAAATCTAATGTTAAACAAAATACCAATGTATTCATGCAATAAAACTTGGAAAGAAGAGTCAACTTTTTGTTTGCCTTCTATACAATATACATATTGAAGGATAGAGTAATATTTTTTTTTGGCTGGGCTAAATTTACAAGCTTATATGGTGAGGATTGACTTCACCAGGATTGAAACGAGGCATAGCATTGCATCACAACAAGAACTAACATCAAATTAGGCACAATGACAGCACAATACAAACTGAGTAACCATTATTTAGTTTCTTAGCACAAACCATAAAAATAGAATAGACAGTTCATTATTCATTTCCAGCACAACACGTTTCCATATTCACATTAAAATGGAGCCTAGGAGAAGGAAAATATATGCTTCCTATTAGCTATCTCCATATCACCGAAACACTATGATAGGCATGGAAATCTTGGAATTCATAGCATTCCAAATGACAATCAACCACCCAAACAAGGTAGCAACATCAAAGATTATTAAGTTGAAATGAACCAGTTCAAGGAAGCTACCAATGCAATAGTTTCCTAATATAAGAGGAATCACCATTAAATCTGATATTAACATTAATGGAAGGGCAACCTCAATCTAGATATTTAATCAACCAAATCGAAAACACTCAAAACTCGCCAGTAGACAACAACCCTAAATCAAAATCAAGATCTAAAAAAAACCAAAACAAAGAACTCAAACCAATAATAATAAAAAAATTAAAAAAAAATCGAAATACAGCCGCTGAACATCAGAATCATAGTCAAATTTACACCACGAGGGAGGGAGGGAGGAGGAGCATAGGATAAGAGAGAGATTTTTCTCAAGAAAATACAAAATAATAAAACAACTAATTCAATCAAATGCAAAGCTATATAATAAAACAGCTAATTTAATCACAAAATAAAAAACGAAGTTCAAAACTCACGAGATTGCTGGAGGTACGAAGAGAAAGTAGAAAGATGGAGAGGGACTGCAAATCTTCACCGGCTGGGAAGCGAATCAGAGCCGTAGTCGGTGATAGAGGCGCTTACTGGAGGGAGGTCACTGCGAGTAGAGGGAAGCGACTGGTCGTACTAGGGCTTCAAACCTTGAACTGGATCTAGGGCAAGCCAAAAGGGAGCGAAAGAGAGGAAAGTGTGAGAAGTTGCAAAATAAACAAAAAAATACATTAGGGATGATGCCACGTGGGAGCCCATCATTGGTCACCTTTGGGCCAAATGTTAACTAAAGCACGCTTGAGTTACAAAGCGTGGAGTGTTGTATCTGGACGTTTCAAGCGTAGATCCAGTAGCCATTGTGGCCTTCCAGCGCTGGAAATGGGCTATTCAAGAGGTTGATCCAGAGCCCATTGGAGTTGCTCTAATAGAACTTTAGAACGAAGAAGTGGTGGAAACTAGAAAGAAACATACGACTTTAATAGATAGACAGCCTAGAATGTAATGGGGGCAAAAGGAATGTCGAGCTACTTTGTCTCTGTCCATGGTGGGACCATTTCTTAGACTGGTCGGTGCCAGGTTAGCCCTTGACTCTTCTTTGTGTAGAATTCAGGCTAATTTACTTTATGGGCATGCATAATCCTATGGGCTGGGGCTGGGGCTGGGGCTGTGGTTCGGGATGGGATGGGATGGGAATATTCAGATCATCTTGGACCATGCCTAAGTTGGTCTATCTGACAATACCTACAGCACCCTACAACTACAAGGCTTGGCCTGGGCTGCAAAACAACAGAAGCCTTTGGCACCGGGGTTTGATTTATGATGAGCACTATTGACACACTACTATTTCTCAAGTTTACCTCAAAAATAATTTTAAAAGTGCAAATCTTAAATCACTCCATTTCATCCAAACAATCCCTACACTATTCCTCTTGTCTTTTCTCCCTTTACCATCCTCTCATCTCTCCAGAACCTAATTGTTGAGCTAAAGTTTCAGTGAAATCCTTATTTTGTTGGTGAAATTCAGTTGAGCCATATTGGGTAGTCTCACTTTGCTGCAAAAGTCAAAGTAGAAGACAAAAGGAAGTTATGGGAGGGCACGACCCGACTATGGACAAGTCAATAAATGTCCAAGTTCATCGCCAAGGGCACGACCCAACTATGATCTTCTCTGCATCTCTCACTCTTCTCCTCTCGCTTTGGCTTCTTCTTAAAGCCCCTTGTTTGATGGGAAGCAGATGTGCTGTTGAAGCATGTGGAATATAATCTAACCTGTTTTGGAAGAAATAGCAACTGATCAGCTTGACATTGGGAGAAAAGTCTTAAAGTCAGTAATGGAGGAGGACGACACTAACTAAAAGTGCTTTTACCCCTATCTTTCACCCGTAGGTCCGCCTAGTGTAGGGAATGAAGATGGAGGTGATGTTGCAGAGAGAGACGGTGGATGAATAGTTACGCGATTGTTTGGATACAATTGAGTGGTTAAAGAGTTGTATTTTTGAAATTATTTTTGGGGTGAACTTAAAAAACAATGGTGTGTTAATAGTGCTCATCTTGATTTATATTTTATATAGTGGATTGGATTTGGACTTGGGAAAATTAAGGCCCGGTGGACCTAGCAAGTGTATCTACCTCTTAAACCTTTGGGCCTGAGACTTGATTTAGTATTTTTTTTTTTTTTTTCTTTTGATTTAGTAATTAATGAAACTTGTTCTAAATATGCGGGAAAAACAAATTGTCAAAGTCAAAGTCAAGGAGGTCATTCAGTCTCTGACGAGGATTCCACTTGTCAATTCTTTGGGTGGGAGGTCGGTCGGTTGAATAATGCATAAGTACTATCTAGATTAGTCGCATCTGGCCCCAACAACGACCCAACAAAGGGTCCGCCCACCATCCAAACGACGCACGACATTAATAAATGACTATTATTAACAAAATGACATTAATAAATGACTTTGGTAGACTATTTTGAGTAACGTATACACTCATTTATCAAACAGTCATTTCAGTTCCATAATTTTGAGTATTACTTAAGTTAAACCATTTCCAAGACATTTTTAAATTATCTCTAAAATGAGCATTTTGAGACAACTGTAATTTTTTTTGGACAAAGTTATCCTCACTTTTGTATAGTCAAATTATCAAAAACTCACTCAAAAAATCTTTAATTTGTAGATGTAAATATAAGAATATATTAAATATGTAAATATTCTAATTTTAATTTTAAGTAAAAGATAGTGATTAAATATTAAATATAATGTTACATATTAAAATTAAAACATGTAAATATTTTAAATTTAATTTTCAATTAAAAATAGTGATTAGTGTTTTTTATGTTGGTTCGTAGCGTAAAATTTATGCATTAATTAATAATTATAATTAATTTATTCTATTAAGTTCATAGTTAATCAATTATATTTTTTAAAGAAAAATTCACCCTCGTGACTTCTAACCCATAACTCCAACATCTGATTGTACGTTGCATTTTCCACAAGTCATTAACCGCTGATTGTAGAAATTCAAAGGATATATTGCTATATAATATTATATATACAAGTATACACATTGCATTAACCTCAATAGGTAAAATATGCGTACACAATATTTGCATGTAATTAGAGCATTATAGTAACCTTCTCCGCTTCTGAGTGTTCAACTAAAATGTTAAGGAGCTTGACCACATGATCTAGTGGTGCTCCACAAATCTTTACTTAAATAGTAACATAGAAGTTAGTAGTGCAAGAACAAAATTCTCATCTAATTAAAAGAAGACATCATACTTTTTTTTTAAAGACATATTAATGCTATTGATGAAAATTAAGGATTGATACAAAACAAGAACCCCCACAAAGTGCCTAAAAGGGTTAGAGAAACCCGAGCATAACAATCATATTCAAATTGAAAAATCAGAGCGTATTTGATTTAAGGCAGACAATGATTTAAAGACATAAAAATCGCTAAACCAAATAATATATATAAGCGAGTAAAATAGAGCATCTAAAGCCAGCATCCTTGCCTTTCTCTTCAAAAACAAATAGATATCTTGATCTTGAGTATGTGTCTAGCTAAAGCCTTGATTGTTGTCTTAGTTGCATGAGAACCAGACTTATTCATTAGAATACGTGGAAAGGCCTTAGCATAGTTACGAAGAAAATCATAAAGATGCACCACATCACAACCTTCAAGTAAGGTTTGTGGATTGTGGGTAAGAATATAATTAGTCGCAAGTTCCAATTATTTTTGTAGCCTCACTCAACGCATTTTGGGATATAATAGATTGTTCCTCCAAGTCAACTCCATTGGTTTTAAAAAGATTTGCAATCTCTATGAAATATTTGCTATTAGGGGAGATATTATGTTGAGGATACCAGATCAATATGACAAGCAACGAAACCAAAAAAACTGAGAGAAAAATGCTTTGAGTTTATTTTCTTCTAAACTAACTACACCACTTTCTTTCTCTCTACCACATCTCTCCACATACCTCTATATCTCCTTATATAGAGGTACAATGCCCCTAACAAGACAAACAAGCATTCAACACCTTACATGTACAACTTTGACAAAGAACACCTAGGTGGCTAGTGGGTTGGTGCATGGTGGCTTGGTGGGTTGGTGTATGGTGGACTTGGTGGCTGCTGCTTCTAGACATGGTGGCTGGCTGTCTTCTTTGACTTGTATGGGTATGAACCCATCAATTCTCCCCCTTCATACCCTTAGGAGGAGAACGCAGATCGCCGCTCTTCAGTTGCTGTCCATCCCGGCTATGTCCCGACATAGCTCGAGTTTCTCGCGAGTAACAACTTTTGTCAACATGTCTGATGGATTCTCTTCTGTGTGAATCTTCACCAGCTTCAACAATTCATCTTCAATCACTTCACGTATCCAGTGATAGCGAATGTTGATATGCTTTGTGCGGGAATGGTACATGGAATTCTTGCTCAAGTCTAGAGCACTCTGACTGTCACAATGTACCTTGTATTCCTTCTGAATAATACCCAGTTCCTGGAGAAACCGCTTTAGCCACAACAATTCTTTACCAGCTTCCGCTGCAGCAATATACTCTGCTTCCGTTGTAGACAAAGCAACACACTTCTGCAGTTTTGACTGCCATGAAACAGCTCCCCCTGCAAAAGTGAAAACATATCCTGAAGTAGATTTTCTACTGTCAAGGTCACCAGCCATATCTGAATCAGTATAGCCATCCAGAACTGGATTTGCACCCCCAAAGCACAAGCATAGCTTTGACGTACCCTTCAGGTACCTGAGAATCCATTTAACAGCCTCCCAATGTTCTTTCCCTGGATTGGAAAGGAATCTGCTCACAACGCCAACAGCGTGAGCGATATCTGGTCTTGTACACACCATTGCATACATTAGACTACCGACTGCTGAAGAGTATGGTACTGCTTTCATCTCTTCAATCTCCTTCTCTGATGAAGGACAAGATTTCTTGCTCAGCTGAAAATGGTTACCTAGCGGAGTGGTAACCTGCTTTGCATTTTTCATGTTAAACCTTTCAAGCACCCGTTTAACATAAGCTTCCTGTGACAGCCACAATTTCTTGGCTTTCCTGTCACGAACAATCTTCATGCCCAATATCTGCTGAGCTGGGCCTAAGTCCTTCATGTCGAAGAACTGGGATAACTGGGTTTTCAATCTGTTAATCATGGCTCCGTCCTGGCCAACAATTAACATGTCATCAACATATAGCAGCAATATCACAAAGTTACCATCTGGGAACTTTTGAACATAAACGCACTGGTCTGCGGCAGTCCTCTTATAACCATGACCCATCATGAATGAGTCAAACTTCTTGTACCACTGTCTCGGTGCCTGCTTAAGGCCGTAGAGACTTTTCTGCAGTTTGCAGACTAAGTGCTTCTTCTTAGGGACTTCAAACCCTTCTGGCTGCTCCATGTAGATTTCTTCCTCCAAATCACCATGGAGAAATGCTGTCTTTACATCCATTTGCTCAAGCTCTAGATTCATACTTGCTACTAACCCAAGTATGACTCGGATGGATGTCATCTTCACCACCGGTGAGAAAATCTCGTCAAAGTCAACTCCTTTCTTCTGTTGAAATCCTTTGACGACCAACCGAGCTTTGTACTTCACAAGCTTTCCGCTGCCATCTTTCTTCAGCTTGAACACCCATTTGTTCTGCAGTGCTTTCTTCCCTTTAGGAAGTTTTACCAACTCGTAAGTCTGGTTTTTCTGCAAGGAATTCATTTCTTCTTGCATAGCCTGCATCCACTCACTGCTTTCAGCATGATTGTGAGCTTCCTGAAAACTCTCTGGCTCCCCCTCATCAGTAAGCAAAATATAGTCTGAATCCGGATATCTCCTCGACGGAATCAGGGTACGACCTCTCTGTGATCTTTCTGGCTGAGGTACAGCTACTGGAGGAGGTTGTGCTGGTTCTGCAGCTTCTGGTGGAGGGGGTTGTGGCTCCCCCTGCTCAACACCTTCTGTATCTACTTCTTCTAAATCTTCCTCCTGCAATTCATCATTATTTGCAGGTGCCACTAGTGTAGGATCTGGAATGGTGTTGGCAACACCGGGAACAATGGACTTGGAAGATTTGTCCAAGTCCTCAAATACTTCATTTTCATGAAACACAACATCCCTACTTCTGATAACCTTCTTATCAGTTGGTTCCCACAGTCTGTATCCGAATTCATCATCTCCATATCCGATGAAAATGCAAGAAATGGATCTGTTGTCGAGCTTCTGTCTCTGCTCCTTGGATACATGTGCAAAAGCTTTGCACCCAAACACTCTCAAGTGTGAATAGGAAATATTTCTTCCAGACCACACCTTCTCCGGAATTTCGAAATTCAACGGTGCTGACGGTGATCTGTTGATCAAATAGTGGGCAACACGAACTGTTTCACCCCAGAATGTCTTTGGCAGCTTTGCCATACTGAGCATGCACCTTGCTCGTTCCATAATGGTCCGATTCATTCTCTCGGCTACACCATTATGTTGTGGGGTACGTGGGACCGTCTTCTCGTGTCGAATACCACATTCAGCACAATATGCTTCAAATTCTCTGGAAACGTACTCACCTCCATTGTCTGACCGGAGGCACTTCAGCTTCTTTCCAGTCTCCCTTTCCACCATAGCGTGGAAATTCTTGAAATTCTCGAACACCTGATCCTTGGTTCTGAGAAAATATACCCACACCTTCCTTGAAGCATCATCAATAAAGGTCAGGAAATATCTGTTACCTCCCAAAGACTCTTCTTCTAGAGGACCACAGACATCAGAGTGTACCAAACTCAGCAACTCTGACCTTTTCGTGAAAGATGTATTGAATGAGACTCTGTGCTGCTTCCCGAATAAGCAATGATCACAAGGGTTCAGCGGAATATCTTTAGACACTTTGATGAGTGCCTTCTTTGACAGGGTGGACAACCCTTTTTCTCCCATGTGACCGAGTCTCTTGTGCCAGAGATTTGGAGAAGTCTCTTCCTCCACAGCATTGATGCTTTCTGAACATACTTTGGCTTGTGTTCTATACAATGTGCCACAAATATGTCCTCTGGCATAAGTCAAAGCACCTTTCGTCAACTTCCAGGTGCCATTGCCGAAATGATTGTGATAGCCCTGTTTATCAAGAGCATTCACAGCAATAAGATTGAACCGGAGGTCTGGGACGTGTCGGACGTCCTTCAACACCATAGCACATCCAAGATTTGTCTTGACATGCACATCACCAATGGCCACAATCTGGGCAAAACTATCGTTGCCCATCTTCACTGTACCAAAGTCACCGGCTCTGTATGAAGTGAAGAAATCTCTTTGAGGAGTGGCGTGGTGAGATGCAGCAGTATCGACCACCCACTCAGGGTCGTGGCTTGCTGCATGTAGACATGTCTCTTCACTACAAGAGAGTACTGCTACATCCTCCGATATGGTGACCAGAGTTTCACCACCTTCATTCTTTGTCTCGGAGCTGGTTTGACCTTGCTCCCGTTGTAATTTCCGGCAATTCTTCTTGATGTGGCCTTCAATGCCACAATGGTAACACTTGTATTTACCTTTTTGCTGTCTCCTGCCGTCACTGGACTTTCCATGATCCTGGTTCCGTCCTCGGCTCTGACTTCTATCTCTACTTCTGCCTCTCCCCTGAGGCCGTCCTCTGCTTTCAGTAACAAGGGCATGAGACTGGTCTATGCCCAATTTCTTCCTTCGACTCTCCTCGTTGAATAAAGCATCTGAGACCATCTCCATAGTGAGTGTGCCTCCAGGTGCAGAGTTACTGAGAGAGACCACCAGTGTCTCCCAACTGTCTGGTAAGGAACTGAGAAGTAGTAAGGCTTGATCTTCATCTTTAAGAATGAACTTGACAGCTACAAGTTGATTCACCAAGTTCTGGAACTCATTGGTGTGCTCAGCTACAGAAGTACCATTTTTCAACTTCAAGTTGACAAGCCGTCTAACCAAGAGAGCTTTATTTCGAGCGGTCTTGGCTTGATACATGTTTTCGAGCTTTTTCCAGAGCTCGTATGCATTCGTCTCCTGTGCAACATGGTGAAACACACTGTGGTCAATCCAATTACGAATTTGACCAATCGTCTTCTTGTGTTTCTTTGTCCACTCAGCATCCTTTATATCATCTGGTCTCTTGCCCTCATTTTCCAAGGGATCCGCCAAATCTCTGCAATTCAAGAAATCCTCCATCCGAGGTTTCCACAGAGCATAATTTGTCGGTGTCAACTTCATCATAGCTCCTGATGACTCTGATGTAGAGGCTTCCATCAGAAAAGATTCGGTTTTAAGCTAAACCGAGCAACACCGAAATTTTGGAGCGGAATTTAGCAAACCCGATAGCACGATTGCGTCCGGAAGGGTCGAAAACCTTAGGAACCGGTCTGACCTTCCTGAAAACCGGTCCGAAAAATACCAAACCGGCCGGTCAAAGTTTCTGTAATTTGAACCAGACTTAACTGTTGACTAACGGTCAACTAACAGTCAACTGACACCGTTTGCTGACGTGGCACAATTGCTGACTGTGCGCTGACGTGGCAGATGCTGACGTGGAGATGACGTGGCAGTTGATGACGTCACTATGACGTCATGCTGACGTCACTTCGTCTTCTTCCTCCAGCAAGCACGAATAGTGCATAAAATTTCAGAGGGAGAGTGTGGCTCACCCCGACGTCCGATTTCGATGATTTTTGAACCAGGAGACTCGTGAGGTGATGAGGAACACTCAGATGTGTTCAAAACTTGATTTCGTTGAAGTCGAAAAATTGACCCGAGAGCAAAAACATGCTCTGTTTCAATCCGGGATGACTTCCGGGACTTAACCTTTGCTTCGATACCACTTGTTGAGGATACCAGATCAATATGACAAGCAACGAAACCAAAAAACTGAGAGAAAAATGCTTTGAGTTTATTTTCTTCTAAACTAACTACACCACTTTCTTTCTCTCTACCACATCTCTCCACATACCTCTATATCTCCTTATATAGAGGTACAATGCCCCTAACAAGACAAACAAGCATTCAATACCTTACATGTACAACTTTGACAAAGAACACCTAGGTGGCTAGTGGGTTGGTGCATGGTGGCTTGGTGGGTTGGTGTATGGTGGACTTGGTGGCTGCTGCTTCTAGACATGGTGGCTGGCTGTCTTCTTTGACTTGTATGGATATGAACCCATCATATTATACTTGAAAATGTGAACATTGAACTCTATCACCTTTTGTTACACACACCTAAGGCCTTAGCATTATCTTTTGTTCTGTTCTTTTTTAACTTTCATGATAATTGGAGCAATTGTTATTGTTGTTGGATTATATCTAGTTTTGTGAGATTGAGAGGAATGATCAACCTCCATCAGATGATAAGGAACTCATGATCGATAAGCAAATTGATAATGATTTCAGATAAAGGATTAGACCTGTGGAAGGATCAACTTGAGAAGGAACAACAAGGAAAAAATACAAAAAAAGGGAATATTTGTATAAGTTATATTTTTGTTTTATCTACCATTAATATAATAGTATTCAAGTAATTCAATAATTTATTGTTGTGAGCTTTGGGTTCGTGTGATTTTGAGAATTATACTGAAATTTATTAGTATAATTCTTAAAATATACAAAAAAATTCTAGTATATTCTGAAAATATACTAAATAATTTGAACATAATTTTCAAATTACAGTATAATTCTCAAAACATACTGAAAAATCATAATATAATTTCCAACACTGAAGTCTCTCCATCATGTTTTGTGGCAGTGCAGCACCCCTCCAAATCACAACCAATTAAGTTTTCACAGTTCGGGTAAACAGAATAAATTCATTCTTACAAATTATGTATCAGGTTTTCTTTCTCCAGTTGATTCATCCATCACCTCTACCTCTTTATACTTTTTCATTCAAAAGGGTAAATATTTATGTTTGCAAAAATCTAATTGAGATCTGTATATATATGAATTAATACAAAATTTTGACATTCATAATGACTAGATGTTATGCTCATATGCCTCAATTTAAGGATGCAAATTTTTGGGCTCGACGAGTGTCAGAGTTTTGTGTGTTTATGCAGTTTGATTTCATTTAGTTCATGATTTCATTCAGTTTTGGGAACATGAAGCGGATTAACATGTCGAACTCTTAAATTTAAAATTAAGGTTATGAAGTGTTAAGGGATGTGTAAATAATATATTGATACTTTACGTGGGCAATTTTGTCCAAAAATTTATGAAGAACTTATTGGTACATTGAATTGAGTTGTGGATCTATCTATATATAGCGTCTTTCTCCAATGAGGGATCCCGCACCACATATTTGGTGCGGGATCCGTCTCCAGACAGTCGGATAAATTCGACGGTCTGCCAACATTTTTTTTAAAAAAAACATAAAAATAAGAAAATAAAGAAGTCTTCTTCCAGAGACGAAAATAAGCCCTGTCCTGTGAATCAACTGGCCAAATCTGGTGAAGACTTCTTCTTCTCCTTTGAGAATCGTCTTTTGGGTTGAAATCCAATAACAATAATCAAGATGATGGGAATAAATACTCTGCAGTGGTAGATATTAACAGACCCAACAGACCTACCATTCATTGCACTGATTTCACACACAAGAGAAACCAGACGACCATGAACAAGGAAAACAACACTGCCATACAAACACAAAACAACACTAGTCTACATAATTTACATCATCAAATACCCAACCCAACCCAGAGATTGAAAGGAATCGGTGACCCTATGATATGGAGAAGACTTTTGCTTAGGAAATGGGTGTTCTGAGGTTGAATCTGAATCGATGAAGGCGAAGCTGCGGCGAACTCGAAGAAAAAGACGAAGACGAGAACGGGAGTCGAGACCGGTAGTTCTTGCTGAGAGAGATGACGGTCTGGATCCCTCATTGGAGAAAGACGCTCTATATATATATATATATATATAAGTTTGTAACAAGAGATTTAGTGGTATGAAGCCCACAATAAATCCAGAGAAGTATCGTCATATTAAATTGGGAAAATTATATAATATTTTGTACATTAATTGTATCTCTAATTTTACTTTACATTACTTCTATTTAATATATCAATATAATCATAAATGGTAAAATATGATAAATATCAACGTTAAGTCCCTAAAATATCAATCAATGTGTAACACTTTTAATCCTTATAAGCTAATAAAAAATGAATAAATTGTCCAACAAAATAAGAATAGGCACACAGAATCTATCCAACAAAACAAGAACCCATCTATTTGCAAAATCTAAACCAAGAGAACCTATCCATTTCCAAAATCATTACAAAATCTACCATCTCAACAAACTTCACAGGTTCCACAAAATCCAAGAGATAGAACACATGCATGCATTTGTTGTAGTTCAAAAACACTTCCATCATCCCCACATCCACAATGGTTGCAAAGTTAATGACCTCGATCACTTTTATTTCACTAAAGTGGTCTCATGTATTTATTCACACTAGCAAAACACGTCTTTAAATACAAGCATATCAGCAAAACATATTAGTCAAGCCATTAACATTCATTTTCTCACTAAGACCAATTATGGGTCTCACTATTATTACCTAAAAATCAAGACACATGTTCATCCACATCAACGAAACACATATCCAAATACAACTAAATCAGTAAACACACACATTTTAATAATAACTAATGTCTCGGTTAATACAATTGAAAATGCCCTCATTGTTGTCATCAAACCTCACATTAATGTCACTGTTATAATTAGTCTCACCAGTTTTAACCTCCACATCATCATCCCCTTATGACACCTTAAGCAGCAGTTAGTTGAGGCGTCAAATCATTTTACTAAACCTACAAAACACAAATCAAATCCAAGCAAAGCATTCAAGAAACTCAAATTCACTCGTACAATGGAAAAAGACGTAGCCACGCCTGTCAGAGTTGACACATGAGCTATCCTCACATGAAAAACATGTGGAACATGGTAGAATTGATAGGAGCAACAACAAAAATGATAAACCTTACGACCAATTCGTCAGTTAAACCTTCGTCGGTTGAACTCTGCTTTGTGTTTCAAAAAGATGCAGTTTAAGTCTTGAAAGTGATATCAATTACAACAAATAATTATATATCACCAAACTTCTATATCACTCGAGAGATAAACGGGCACCTAAAATTGTTTAAAAGATGATTTTAAGACCAAAAATATTTATATTTAAGAATGAAAATGAAATTAGGACTATGATCGATTAAATAAATTTTGATACTCCCTCCGTCCCATTTTAATTGTCTCATTTACTTTTTTCACACAGTTTAAGAAAATATTTAATTCTCTTTCAATTTGACGTTTATACCCTTATTTATAATGAGCATAATTATTGAGTTAGTTATTAAACTTTTCAAGTTAAGGGTAAAAAGTTAAGGGTAAAATGAGATAAAATAGCTTTTATTAATTGAAATGGACATGCATTTTGGGACATCCCAAAAAGGAATAAAAGATAATTAAAATGGAACGGGGGAAGTATTTTATTACCCATTAAATTGCTCTTGTTGGTCCTAGTATTGAAATAATTATAGAACGGAAATGCTAAATATACATAAAGATTTGTGTACATAATGTATATAACCTATGTGGCATGCTGATTATGCATGCCACATAGATTTTTTTGGGAAACAATTTTTTTTTATCTTATTAGAAACAACCTAATTCTCACCCAAAAAAAAATGCATTCCCGCTTCTCTCACCTCTTTCATTAACTACACAATTGATTATAGTTAATTTAATTATTATTTTATTCTCCCTCTTGTTTATCTTATGCACCATTGCATTTTTTTCATTTTTCATTTATGAAATGTCTTTTATGCCATTGTGTTATGAGGTTCGCAAAAGAAACTGTTAACCATTCCAATGTAATTATTTGCACTATTTTTTTTCCTTCCTTAATTACATTGTATTATACATGGCAGGCTAGCATTGCTTATTCCATAACATTGCCTACTTTTTAACAATGTTTTTGTTAGGTGAAGATGATATGTAATTTTAATATTTTATATTTTTTTCCTGTGGGGACAATATTGAATTTGATAGAGTCGATTAAGTTACTGAATTAGATGCACGACATGTTCTTATTTTGTAAGATTGATTTTAATGTGTTTAACAAAATGGTAATGTAATTGGATAAACCGATGTGTTATAATCCAATTTTGTTTTATAAATTAGCCAATGCATTTTATACTAATCCTTTGAGTTTTAATAATGTCTCATGACATTGTGTTTTCACAATAATTTATTCACAACCAACTAAAAGACCAAAAATCTCAACTCCTTCAAGTACCTGAATCCATAAAAGGATAATTTTACATATTTAAAATGTAAAAAAATGAAGATAATGTAATACATTTACATCTAAGCCAATGACACACCTATGTTGGCCGAATTTACATTGTTAAATAAATAACAACTTGGAGTAAAACCATAAACCAATTTTCAATTTTTAGACATGCACAATGTTCTAATTATGCCAATGCATTCCAAGATTCTCATGATTTACACATTTTTCTAGGTCAACAGAAATCAATACATTCCATTGCATGGAAGACACCAACTTTTCTTTCATCCAACAACTTTAGCTCCAATGTGATAGTCATTTAAGAAAAATGCCAATCCAATGTCAAAATCATACTAGTTAGAGCATGAAAACCTAAAGAAACAAAATCATACCATATAAGTTGTCAGAACAGAAATTTGGTCACAAGAAAAAGTTAAATAGATATTCAATGTAACTCATACACGATGAGTTCATTGATCAATAATGAGCCAATGTAATTAAAGCCATAAGTAACATTAATTTTCATCAATTGGTCCAACCATTACAATGTAATTCTCATCTACAAGCAATTCAATTTAAGAAAAATCATTGTAATTACTAAATTAAACATCCAATTATCATATCAAAAGCTCAATGCAATTAAATAACACACATGGAAAACTACGTAGAACACAACTGTGTAATAGATCTTACATTGTGTATTTTGTGCGCCCAAGACGCAAACATCCAAATTTAGAATAGTAAGCAAAGTCATGTGTAAAAATACATAATTCAGCCCCTATGGTAAGACATGCAAAAATTAAAAAAGTAGTTTATGTAGTTAATCATGACAAGGTAAAATTTAACAAACTCCTCTATGGTGTGCTTATGTAATTTTCTTTTACATTGTCAACTATTTAACTACAATTCAATGTAATTGAAACACAAATTAAAAAAAATATATTACATCACGTTCAAATATTCTTAATTTTAGAATACAATAA
The DNA here is from genome assembly GCA_963580455.1 of Euonymus europaeus. Classification (NCBI taxonomy): domain Eukaryota; kingdom Viridiplantae; phylum Streptophyta; class Magnoliopsida; order Celastrales; family Celastraceae; genus Euonymus; species Euonymus europaeus. Next base: position 6,733,437 of record OY756964.1, read on the forward strand.
TAAAGACAATGCATTCCATGATTAAAGTGATTTACATCTTATGGGCTTAACAATGTATTTAATTGAAATGGAAATCAATCAATAGATAGTCAATGTATTTTTCAAATGAAAATTAAAATCTATTCCAATCGAAAATCATACCAGTTTTACAACACAAATCGACTGTAACTACTTTATTACAATTCCAATGTAACTCAAACACAAATTTGGCACAAAAGAAAATACACGTTCAACTATTCTTAATTTTCTAATGTAATAATCCTGACAATATAGTCCACGTTCACAATGCTTTAAATATTGTGGGGTTGCCAATGTATTTATTTGCAATGGAAGCCAATCAATAGAGAGCCAATGCATTTTTAAATTAAAATTAAACCTTATTCCACTTGCAAAATCATACCAGTATACACATAAAGAAAATATTGTTTTACCTCAAATGCAGCTGTATCTTGAGAAAATCAAACAAACGCTGTCGAAGATAAACCTAACGCTGCCTCAGCTAGAACTGCTCGTTCGCGAATATAAAAACACGCCGGAAAAGATGGATGAGAAGTCGTTACAGTGGGGGAGACCCAGTAGTCGCAAACCAGAGGATTTGGGTAGCTTCCTGAAGATATTTTTGGAACCACTGTCATTGATTTTTGAATTCAAAGCTGAGTTTCTTTTTATGGAAAATCGTGCCAGTAACTACAGTTATCAAACCATGGTAAAAAGTGGAATGATTACCAGCTTTTGAATTGTCAAATTTCAAAAACGCTGACTAATTTGCTGACTATGCATGCCACATCAGTTATGTACATTAGGGATACTAAACCTTATGTACAATTAGTAGGGCTGAACTGCAAATCAGTATAGTAAAATAACTGTACAAAAACAGTCCACCTTTTTATCATTAGATTAAATGGTATAATAATCTCTACCGCTGAAAAGAAATAACATTTAAAATAAAATAAAATTATAATACGCATGTCATTGCACACTAAATACCCAACTTGTCCCTTATTAATATTTTCAAAATATATACTTATTCAGGATATGTAACACCGTATCCTATCTACCATTAGATTAAATATTCTAATCCTCACCATTAAAAAAAATTGCATAAATGTCTATCTTGCCCCAACTAATAATTTAACGACGTTAATCTCAATATAAGAACTTCACGAATTATAGACATAATTTTTTGTTGGTAATCCTAAAAATCCATCGATAATATTGATTACCGATTGAAAATTTTCATCTTTAAAACCGTCATAGGTAATCTAAATACTGATGACAAAAATTTCGTTGGTAATTACAGATAGATTTTTTCGTCGATAATCCACCGCCCAAAAATTAAAAAATTAAATTTCTTATCCATCGACAAAACATAAAAAATAAATTCCACTTGTAATCCGTTGGCAAAAAAAAGAAAAAAAATTGTAATCCGTCAGCAAAATAAAAATTCTGTAAATAATTCATCGATAAAAAAATGAAAAAACTAAAAAAAGTTATTTTCATCCCAAATTTTTCATTAGTAATAAGTTAAAACTTAATATCCATTTTTATCATATAGTTCTCATAATAAAATTTTGAAAAAAAAATTAAAAATCATTTATAAATATTGACTTAATCAACATTGATGTGGACTTTCTCATAATAAAATTTTGAAAAAAAAATTAAAAATCATTTATAAATATTGACTTAATCAACATTGATGTGTGGTCCAATAGAATGGACCGTATGATGTTCTTTTGACCAGATTGTACACATGTAAAACCCCAACTAGTATTGGGCAACCACAATGGTTGCACTTTTAATGGCCCAACAATTTTATTTTTGATTCTCACATCTATCTCACAAAAACACAACTCTCAATATAATCAAATCAGCATAACACATATTCTAATACTGCCACATCAGCAAAACACATCTCTCAATACAAAACCATTATCCCAACTACTTTTCTATCCTTCATATTATGCCCATCAAATTTACACCAAAATCAAACTTGGATCACATCTTTATTACAAAAAATCAAGTCATATCATCATCCACATTACCAAAATACATATCTCAATATAACCACATCAACAAAACACTTTATTGACCATTAAGTTTAGACCATTATAATTGCTTACCGATTATAGAAAGCAGTGATGGCAAATAGGTACGGATTCTGTGCCTCGTCTTTGTCTGATCTCGCTGATGGGGGCAACAATCGTGCACACACTTCATTGGTTGTCATGGAGTGAAAGAACCTGTATAGTCGCCTCGGTCAGACGGTCACCTCGTTTGAAAACCTTCCTTTTGACTCCAAGACAAAAATACTGCGTCACGCGTATACGCTTCCCCGTTGAAAGTTACGACTTTGAAAAATCAAGTGATCAACTACCTGCTCTGTAAAACTTCCACTTCTCCTTCTCCTTCTCCTTCACCACTCTGTCGATCAATTCTTGATTATTTTTTTAGAGAAAAACCCGACTCTCGTGGGTTTAAGCTCTTGATTTTGATCTGCAATCATGCGTTTCACTTTCTGCTTTCGTGTTCTCCCAATTTTCTTGTTCCTCATCAATTCATGCTTTTACATTAGATTTTGTGTTTGTGAACCGAGAGCTACAGAGGCTGCTCTGATATGCACAAACAGGACGGCCACAGCGCCGGAACGACCAATCTTCGTATCGAATTTCCTGGCGGCGCTGGACACCGTGACGCCATTGATTGAGCGACAAAAATACGCGGCTATTGTGAACGGGACAGGGAATTTAACAGTTTATGCATTCGGTGAGTGCATGAAAGACCTCGATCAGACAGATTGTAATCTCTGCTTCGCCCAGTGCAAGACCCAGATCCTGCGTTGCCTTCCTTTTCAGCGAGGCATTCGTGGAGGCAGACTTTTCTTCGATGGGTGTTATTTAAGATATGATGATTACTATTTCTTCAACGAGAGTTCGAGTCCACAAGATAGAAAAGTGTGTAACTCTACAAATTTCACCGGAAATCGAACTGTTTTTAGTGATAATGCTCTGGAGCTAGTGAGGAATTTGAGCGTGCAAGCTCCAAGAAATGATGGGTTCTTTGTGGGTTTTGTGAATAGAAAGAATGTGACGGTTTATGGGTTGGCTCAGTGTTGGGAATTCGTGAATGGTACTGCTTGTGGGCAATGTTTGGATGCTGCTGTCTCTGAAATTCGGTCGTGTTTACCAAACGAAGAAGGTAGGGTCTTAAATTCCGGTTGCTACCTGAGGTATTCCACACACAAGTTCTATAACAATTCGGGAAGTGTTGCAACTGGAGGATCTGGAGGTGAGTTGGGTTTTCTTGATTTCTGATCTTCATTTTCTGTTTATCATTTCGCTTTGTTGTTGTTGATGTTGTGGTAATTGTTATGATTAATTGAAGATTGGGTGTTCGATAAAACACACTTATGTAAAAAAAAATCTTACAAAATAATGATGATGGAAGCAGAATCTGAAGGCAGTGGCTTGTGATGACAATTTATTCCTCTATATGCTTCACTATTGCTTGGAGTGTCTTATTGATGGAGTTCTATTAATGTTGTTTATCAGGGAGTCGCAAGTTGGCTACGATTCTGGCTGTCACATCTTCGGTTGTGGCCTTTGTGTTGATTGTTGCAGTGACTATTTTTTTTGTGAAGATCAAAGTTGTGAAGAAGCGGAGGGGTATATATCAGAAGTCTTAGTTTTCTGTCATTAGTCAGTATGAAAGCTAATGTTATGTGATTTGGTATTTTTCTCAGAAAGGAAGAGACTCGGTCCTCTATTGGCAACTGTGAACAACTCCAAGCTCAATTTCTCATACAAAACGCTTGAGAAGGCGACAAATTATTTCCACCAAAGCAATAAGCTCGGACAAGGAGGATCTGGTTCAGTCTACAAAGTGAGTTCTGCTTTCAAGAGCATTTTCTTGGCCGAGAATCGAATTCTTACTTCTGAAATTAACTGCTTTAACTAAATTAACTTCTTCAACCCGCAGGGAACTTTACCTGATGGAAGGATTGTTGCCATAAAGAGACTTTTCTTCAACACTAACCAGTGGGTAGATCATTTCTTTAACGAAGTCGACTTGATCAGCGGCATAAAACACAAAAATCTGGCAGAATTGTTGGGATGTAGCGTTACTGGACCTGAGAGCCTTCTTGTTTATGAATATGTGCCTAATCAAAGTCTTTATGAGTACCTCTTTGGTGCGTTCATCATCATCTCAATCCTTTATAGAGTTTATGCATTTGTTGATCATCTCTTCAACTAATGAATATATTAATTTCAGTTAGAAAGGATGTTCAACCACTAAGTTGGGAGGCAAGGTACAGTATTATAGCAGGTACAGCTGAGGGTTTGGCATTTCTTCACGAGGAATCCAAATTTAGAATCATACATAGAGACGTAAAACTAAGCAATGTTTTGCTTGATGATAAACTTACTCCAAAGATCGCAGATTTTGGACTAGCTAGACTATTTCCAGAAGATAAGACTCATATCAGCACAGGCATTGCTGGAACACTGTAAGTTCATCCGCGACGGGTACTTCTTTTATTATTAACACTTCATGCTTCACATTTGTTTCACAGCACATTCGATTGTGTTGCCTGATTAGCGAGGAACTGTCGTCCACAAAATCAGAAAGGAAGGATTAGCAACATAGTGATCACCCTTGTTTTTCTCTTTCTTTTAGGGATCATAAATCAATATTAATTCCATCCCCATTAGAATGAAATTGTATTGTCCTTAATATGATAGCATTAATGATAGATTCAATTAAAATGCATCCACAGGGGATACATGGCCCCAGAGTACGTCGTTCTTGGAAAATTGAGTGAGAAGGCAGATGTATATAGTTTTGGTGTTCTTCTGATTGAAGTTGTTTGTGGAAAGAAGAACAATTCCTTTTCTCAAAATTCGGTTTCTATGCTACACATGGTAAATTTTAGTTCAGTTCACCAAATGAATATATTATCTATTCTATTTCTCCAAAACTACTGATCCCTAACTTCCTTGTTCATGTAATAAAGGTTTGGAACCTCTATGGAACGGGTCAGTTACATGAAGCTGTTGATCCGGTTCTGAAGGGTCATTTTAGAGAGGACGAGGCTGCTAGGTTGCTTCAGATAGGCCTAATTTGTGTCCAAGCCTCTGCAGAAGTCAGACCTTGCATGTCAAAAGTCGTGAAAATGCTATTTGAAAACCATGAAATTCCTCAGCCAACACAGCCACCATTTCTGAATCCTAGTAGCGCCGAATTCAGTCAGGCTATAAGACCCGTGACTGTGACTAGCAGCTCCGGGTCATACTTCCAATCTTCCGGAAATAGCATGTCACAGAGTTATATTGACCCTAGATAACCCGTTCGTTTCTCAAGAATTTCTTCCACATTACTGCTTCCTTTTGTAAATTCCTTAATGAGATTTCTGCAGGTGCTCTCTGATCGAACTTATTGAAAATGCCAGAAATTTGTTTCCTGGTTTGATTAGAAGGGTAGTGACACTCTGCTATCTCCTAATTGTGTTCACTGATCACGTTTGTATTGTTAAATACACAGTAGTTCAACACAGCTGAGAAGTTATTTGTACTTGTATGCGAGATTCTGTGTTTTTGTGAGCCACAGATGTAAATGCTAGGCATTCTTTGTATTACATATATATGAAGTTTATAAGTTCATTTGCCCTGACATTTGTGAGGTTCGTCTGAATCAAAGCTGTGCAATCACATCTCTTGTTATTGTTCTGAGGATTCACCTTGGGTTAGTGCCGTGATTTTCATTGCGTTTACTATGAAATATTTATGAAAGAGTTCCTTTATTTTTCAGTGATCTCAACGAAGAAAACTGGCATTTTAGGACAACCACTTAATTAGAATCCTCATTCTTCACTGACTGAGGTTAATTTAAGTAAACTAACGGGCAATAGCTCAATTCCTTAGTGACTTCGGCCAAAGACGTATATGCCTGCGTGTCTTGGATTCAATTCCAGTTTGTGTCTATTCCCTTTAGTTTCATGGTGGGTCTCTGGCCAACTTATTTTTTGGTGGACTGTGTGCGTATGTCGTCCGGCCCGAGTTTATGCCCAACTTAGCTGTTTAAAATAGACAAGCTTGGTGGTATATTATCGCTTTTTAAAAAAAGGTCAATTAGGTAGAACTTGCCGTGTGTTAAACTCTTTTAAGATCTCAAGATCTATATCTTCTGATGAATACTTAAAAGTCTCCATGTTCATCATGAAAGATTGCATATGGAAGAAAGACTTGATGCCTGTAAATCCCTAAAAGTCTACATTATTTGACTAATTAATAATCCACTTATCTAGTGCTTCATTGAGCTGCATTTGTGTTGGTGTTCAAGGAATAATATTCATTTCTACCTGCCTGACCTTCCAATGAATTTCTTATTTATTAATCATCACCTTTTAAAAGAATGGAAACTAACGTCAGATAATTGTTATTCTGCACTAACAGATTTTTTTCTTAAAAAATGATGGCTTGAGAAGTCAATATATATATATATGTATGTGTAATCTTTTTCTCTCAATTTTACTAAATAAATGATGACTACAACAGCGTTTTGATTTTAAGACAACTTCTAATCTCAATTAATTTGTGATTAGAAATAATAATAACTCCAAAAATAAATTAGGGGCTATAGCCAGAAATTGATAGATCTTATTTTCACACAAGAACAATTGGATGCAACTGTTATTAATTGTGCTAAGAAATCTACAATTTTTATTGCTGAGAATCCAGTTTAATTTAGCATTGCAGATATCAATGTGAAGTTTCATTCAATTCAATCAGAGAAGCAGTAAGAAGTGGTGACATTAAGCAATTTTATTGGAGTGAAAATGAACAAGTTACAGATTTGTTAACCAAGGTTGAAGGCTCTACCTTAAAGCAAAATCTGAGCTTTTCAGGACAAAATTTGGCTTACACAAAAAATGTTTCAAGGAGGAGTGTTGAGGCATTGAAGCATTTCTTGTTATTGATGCGGACATGTTGTACTTGTGAAGGTCTTTGTCTGGTTTGGTAGTGCTATCGTGTTTAATTACTCAATATTTAAGTTGGCCAACAATGTTTTACTATTTGTATGTATTTTCTAGTCTTGGTTTGGAGTCTTCTAGAGAAACCGACAAGCATGACTCTCATTTTGGAGTGGGAAAAAATGTTTACAAGTTTCATCCAATAATACATAATAAATTTTATTAAAAAAATAGAAAAAATTAGTATGATGTGATACGCCTCTTAAATCATTAGATGAGAATCGTAGACTTTGAAAATTGCGGAGTCCAACATCGCTCATTTTATAACTTTTTTTATACCAATTTTAGCTGACATTCTCTGCCCCTTTTCTAGGAACCTACCCTCAACCCTCCCACATTCCAATATTTCTCAGCCCATTTTATCCCACTTGCATTTCCTACATTTTCACACATCCAAATTTACACAGTTTACTATCTGATATCAAGTCAAGGAAATTGAGCTAACCACAACCTTTCTCAAAATCTCTATAATTTTCTAACACTTGATTTTAGTATTAACAAATTGATTAAAGAGAGGCGAGATTCCTAACCTTTCTTTGGCTAATTTGGTACACCAATGTAATGAATTTTTGCGTAGAGAGTGGGAGGTTAAGATTGTGCATGTTTATACAGGAGGGAATAGATGTGCTGACTTGTTAGCAAGCTTGGCGTTATAGTTTGTCAGAAGAATTATAATTTTTCAAGAGCCTTCGAGGGAGGTTTTGAATATCTTATGGGAGGATCATATGGGGATTGCTTGGCCTAAAAGTGTTGCTCGTTTGACGAAATATGCTTAGTGTTAGAATACCTAAGGGTATTCTAGTCTTATTCTATGTGTTTAGGCTTGTATCTATGTTTTATACAATAATGAAACAATTAAGAAATATTGAATCAGCCGCATCCTCTTGTAACTTTAACATGGTATCGAAGCCCCGTATGTTCCGGTAAGCTTGCGTCATTTGATCGCCAACAAGGCGCGGTGCGTCTTCAGGTGTCGCGCGGTTGTCCAGCGCTGCGAGGCGAGTCGATCGATCAAGAGGGCGAGGCGAGGCGAGGCGAGTCTTCTGGTGTTGCGCGGTTGTCGCGACCTGTTCTGGTGTCGTGCGACCAAGCACGAAGTTCTGTTCTGGTGTCGCGCGGGTTCCTGTTCTGGTGTCGCGACCTGTTCTGGCTGGTGTTGCGTGACCAAGCGCGAGTTCCGGCGATTGTTTTTGCGAGTAGTGCCGTGTGCGACTGCGCTCCGGCCATCTTGATTTTCTGCCTCTCCTGCTGTTTTTTTTATCTGGTTCTGAAGGCTGAGTTTATGTGGTTTAAGAGAGGCTGCTTAATTTCTATGTGTGCTGAATTTCTGGGTTTTCAGAGAAGGCTGGCCTAGTGTATTTTGTGCTCTGGTTCTATGTTGCTTATCTACCTTGTTTAAGTGGCAGTGTGTGACATTTATTTTGTTCCTGAATTTCTTGACTAAGAATGGCAGAGATTAGTGAGAAGAAGGTTACTACTGAACTTAATGCCACTACCACCCGGATTACAGATCGGAAATTGAATGGTTCAAATTATCAACAATGGAAGCGCATCATTCGCCGGTATTTATCGGGTATTGATATGGAGAAACATCTAACCGATGATCCTCCAACCGAACTCACAGCGAAGGCTCAATGGATTAAGGACGATGATAAACTCTATAATCTGATTCAGAATACTATGGATCCTTCGGTGGATGATATGGTGGGTCATTGTGATTCACTCAAAGAATTGTGGGAGTATCTCGACTCCTTGTATGCGAGCAAGAAAAATTTATCTCATGTACATGAATTGTTGTCTGGATTGTATCGTGCTGATCAGAAGGGCCGAACTTTGGTAGATTATTACACTACCTTTAAGAAAATGTTTGAAGAGATGAAGACTTTGTACCCGATTACGGCTGATGTGAAGAAGATGGAGGAACAACAAGAGGAGATAATTGTCCAGTGTTTTCTTTCCGGATTGGATTCTACTTATGATGTGCCACGTTCTCAACTTCTTACAGACACAGATCTTCCCTCACTTGCTGAGGCATTCTCTCGGTTGCGAATGGTCTGTAAGGATTCCACTCGGGAGTCCCCTGGAGGATCCAATGTGGGTGAGACTTCTGCTCTAGTTGGATGGAGTACTCGCGGTGGTAGAGGTGGTCGTAGTGGTGGTCGTGATAGTGGTGGACGTGGTGGTCCTCGGGTCTGTTTCCATTGTGGGGAACAGGGTCACCTGAAAAAGAATTGTTGGAAGTTGCATGGGAAACCGATTGCTCCTCAGAGAGTTGCTAATGTCGTAACCCACGACGGATTGTTACCCACTCCTGGTAGAGCTGTGAGTTCTGATGGTCATATTGTGATTTCTGCTGATGAATATGCTCGTTTTGCTCAGTTTCAAGCCACCCAGAACTCTGCTCATGCTGCCACTCTTGTTCAGTCAGGTAATCCCACTGCATGTCTCACTTCATCCTCACCCAATTGGGTGATTGATTCCGGAGCTACAGATCACATGACAAGTAATACATGTATCCTTTCTTCATTCCAGTCATCTCCCATGTTTCCTAGTGTCATACTTGCTGATGGTTCTAGTGTCCCTGTTCTTGGTAGTGGCACTGCTGCTCCTACTTCTTCCTTATCTTTGTCCTCTGTTCTTTGTTTACCTAATTTTCCTTTTAATTTGATGTCTGTTAGTAAACTTACCCGTGCTTTGAATTGTTCTGTTCATTTTTTCCCTGATTCATGTGTCTTTCAGGATCTTGTGACGAAGAAGATTATTGGTAGAGGTTGTGAATCCAATGGTTTGTACGTTCTTGCTGCTGACTCTTCACCGGTGCCCAAGTCTATTGCTTCAACAAGTAGTCTCTCATATTACCAGTTACATTGTCAGTTTGGTCATCCTTCTTTAAATGTATTAAAACGTCTTTGTTCGAGTTTACGTTCAGTGTCTAAGTTGGAGTGTGAGGCCTGTCAATTTGCCAAGCACCATCGTGTGACTTATCTTCCTCGAGTCAATAAACGGGCTGCGTCCCCCTTTGAGTTGATTCATTCTGACATTTGGGGTCCCTGTCCTACTGTTTCTAAGTCTGGATTTCGGTACTTTGTTACTTTTATTGATGATTTCTCTCGTGTAACTTGGTTATATTTAATGAAAAGTCGTGCTGAGTTGTATTCTATCTTTTATGCTTTCTATGCTGAAATCAAAACGCAACATAATGTTTCTATTCATATTCTGCAAAGTGACAATGCTAAAGAGTATTTTTCTCATTCTCTTTCGTCTTTTCTTGCTGAAAATGGTGTTGTTCACCAATCTTCATGTGTCGTTACCCCTCAACAAAATGGGGTGGCTGAAAGAAAGAATCGTCACTTGATGGAAGTTGCCCGTGCTCTGTTGTTTTGTATGAAAGTTTCCAAATTCTTTTGGGCTGATGCTGTTCATACTGCTTGCTATTTGATTAATCGCATGCCATCTTCAGTTCTTGATGATCGTATTCCTTACTCTACTTTGTTTCCTTCCCGTCCTCTATTCTCTCTTCCACCTCGTATTTTTGGTTGTGTATGTTTTGTGCAGGATGTCCGACCACAGGTGTCTAAACTTGATCCTCGGTCTCTGAAATGTATTTTCTTAGGATATTCTCGACACCAAAAAGGGTATCGGTGTTTTTCTCATGCTTTAGGACGGTACTTAGTCTCCGCTGATGTTACTTTTTTTGAGTCTACGCCCTTTGTCTCTGATTCTTCTATTCCTGTTTTTACTCCTGAGGATGAGTTTCTTGTCTATCGTACTAGTCTCTCAGACACTTCTTCTGAGTCTTCTCGCCCACCCATTACCAAGACATTTTCTCGGCACACTATCTTTCCCCCTGTGGTACCTACAGTACATACTCCAGTAGCAACAACGTCAGACCCGGATACTTTACCTCTACCTGCTCCTTTGTCTCAGGATCCAATTGCTTCCAGTCTAGACCTACCCATTGCTCTTCGAAAAGGTAAACGTTCCTGTACTTATCCTATTTCCTCTTTTGTGTCTTATAATAATTTATCTCCTCTCTCCCAGTCTCTTGTTTCTTCTCTCCACTCTGTGTCTGTTCCTAAGTTTGTTTCAGAAGCTCTTTCGCATTCTGGGTGGCTACAGACTATGCTAGATGAGATGGCTGCTCTTGAGGAGAACAGTACTTGGCGGCTTGTTTCCCTTCCGGTTGGTAAGCACGCTATTGTTTGCAAATGAGTTTTTACTGTTAAAGTTAATCCGGATGGTTCGGTGGTTCGTCTCAAGGCTCGGTTAGTTGCTAAAGGTTATGCTCAGATCTATGGTGTTGATTATTCTGAAACTTTTTCCCCTGTGGCTAAGCTTGCTTCCATTCGACTTTTTATTTCCTTGGCTGCAACATACCATTGGCCGCCGCATCAATTGGATATCAAAAATGCCTTCCTTCATGGTGATTTGACTGAAGAGGTCTACATGGAGCAACCCCTTGGTTTTGTTGCTCAGGGGGAGTTTAAGAAAGTGTGTTTCTTGCAAAAATCATTGTATGGGCTGAAACAGTCCCCTCGTGCTTGGTTCGGACGTTTCAGCGAAGTAGTCTTTGAGTTTGGATTGTGGCGTAGCGCTCATGATCATTCGATTTTCTATCGCAACTCAGTATGTGGTTGCATTCTTCTAGTGGTCTATGTTGATGATATTGTGATTACTGGGAGTGATGGTGTGGGCATTACTGCTCTTAAATCCTTTCTGCATACTAAGTTTCAAACAAAGGATCTTGGTTCTCTTCGATACTTCTTGGGCATTGAAGTGTATCGTAGTAAGAAAGGTATATTTCTATCTCAGAGAAAATATGTTCTTGATATACTTCAAGAGACAGGCTTGACTACAGCCAAGCCATGTGATGCTCCCATGATATCGAATGTGAAACTTACAAATGAGGATGGAGACTTACTTTCGAATCCTGAACGGTATAGACGATTGGTTGGGAAACTTAATTATCTCACTGTAATGCGTCCTGACATTGCCTTTCCAGTGAGTGTGGTCAGTCAGTTCATGTCATCTCTTAGGACATCCCATTGGGATGCAGTTGTTCACATTTTGAAATATCTTAAGAGTGCCCCAGGCCGTGGCATTGGTTTTGGAGATCAAGGTCACAGTAAAATAGAAGGATTTTGTGATGCAGATTGGGCGGGTTGTCCGATAGATCGGCGGTCTACTACTAGTTATTGTATCTTTGTTGGAGGGAACTTGGTCTCTTGGAAGAGTAAGAAGCAAAGTGTGGTAGCTCGGTCGAGTGCAGAATCTGAATATAGGGCTATGACTCATTCTACTTGTGAACTTATGTGGGTACATCACTTGCTTCGAGAGATTGGTATAAATGACTCAATTCCTATACGGTTGTGGTGTGATAATCAAACAGCTATCCATATAGCCTCTAATCCTGTGTTCCATGAACGGACAAAACATATTGAAGTGGATTGTCACTTTGTTCATGAGAAAATCCAGAAAGGGCTGATTTGTGTAAAACATATCAAAACTGGAGAACAAATAGCTGATATATTTACTAAAGCCCTTTCAGGGATTCGAGTAGCCTACATTTGTAACAAGTTGGGCATGATTGATATCTATGCTCCAACTTGAGGGGGAGTGTTAGAATACCTAAGGGTATTCTAGTCTTATTCTATGTGTTTAGGCTTGTATATATGTTTTATACAATAATGAAACAATTAAGAAATATTGAATCAGCCGCATCCTCTTGTAACTTTAACACTTAGTATTTTGTTGGGTTTCCCCGTCCTTAGGATTCGAAAACAAAAAATTGATTTCTTTGAAATTTAATGGCATTAACTACCATATATGGAGTTCCTGCTAACCTATAAATCACATAAGCACAAAGATAGATTCTTGTAATCTGTAACTCAGGTCAAGCTAATTGCTTATTGCATTCCATGTACAGTGTGGCTGGTACTGAGCTAGCTAGGATTTTAAAATATATGTTCGTGCATGACATATTATGCTTAACACAAAAAACCAAACTGCCCTTCCTTAACCCAACTAATCTAGACTTAAACAAACCTTAACATAACTACTTAATTGAAATAACAGAAAATATAATCGGTAGTGCTAAACATACATATATTATTTGTCCATAACCATACATAGTCTAGGTGGCATGCCACCAAAGCAAGCCAACGTAGCTATTTAAAAAATTCAACAAAATTTTTAAAATTCAAAAGTTGAATTTATGAAATCAATTTCTCTCACACTCATTCTCTCTCCTCTCAATGTCACACACACATTCTCTCTCTCTCTCTCTCTCTCTCTCTCTCCTCTTTCTCTCTCTCTTCTCTTTCTCTCTCAACATAGGAAGAGAAGGTCGAAATCCGGTAGCCATCTTCACCGAAAAATTGCTGGATCGGGTGCGCCTCAACTCAAGGAGTCGAATGGTGGTAGCATTGCATGGAGATGTCGCCGGAGTTGCTTGAATCAACCACTTTTTCTCGCGGTGGATGCCATATTTTCCAAACTGTTTGAGAGGCTATTACTGATGAGTTTCATCAGTTTCGTTGTTTGAAGCTTGAGAGATCTTTTGGAAGTGGCGACGGCCAGAACGCTAGTCCTCAAAAGTTGTAAGTGACATTGTAATACGCCGTTGTCACAGTGTAATACGCCACAGTGATACTGTAATAAGACACTGTTACCAATCAGTGAGGGAGACCAGCTATGTTCCATCTGGTTTTTGAGATTTATTATCGATTTTTAATTTTTTATTGAAAAATGGTTGGGTCAGATGCGTCTCAACTCAAAGACTCGAATGGTGGTGGCAGTGCACGGAGATGTAGCTGGAATTGCTTGAATCTCCACTTTTTCTAGTGGTGGATGACTTCTTTTTTCAAGAGGTGGTTGTCACTGGTTGTCATGTGGATTTGGTTGTTAGGAGCTTTTTTTTTAGATTTCTTATCAATTTTCAATTTTTTGAGGCTAGTCATGTTGCGATTGGTGTTGCGATTGATGTAGCATATCAGCACCTGTGCAGTCTGACATTGTTCTACTTTGTAATTACATTGTTTTCAATTTTATTACATTATTTTACCTTTTTATTACATTGTTCACGATGAACATGTTTTCTTTTTATCTGTCAATTATAATTAAACGGTCATTTGATATGTTTTATATTTATCTGTGAAATACCTTGTGTTTCGAATCATTTGCATAATTTATTTTTAGCAATGCAAAAATAATAGCTAAAAAAACTTAAAAGAAGTGAGGAAACATCGTAATGAAAAGAAAGTAGCACAAAAAATAACTTAACAAATACAGTGTAATAAGACAGGGTCATACAAGACAATGTGACACAAGATAACATTTTAACTCGAAACTCTATTTTTGGTACTGCATGAAATATGATGTTGGTTTACATTGTCTCACTTTGTAATTGCATTATTTTATTATTGAATTACTTGTTATATGTGTTTTATTACATTGTTCAGTCTTTTAATTACATTATTTTGTCCTCTTTTCGTAGAATGTCCAGATCACTGAATATGGTTCACGGTATCTTGTTGACTCAAAATATGAAATCAAAATCGCAAATTCTAGTAAGGTAAAAGCTCAATCAAACTGAGTAAGAAAAGGTGGGTATTCGGGTCCATTACGGGTCAACGACCTCCGACGAGTATTTTTTCCGTTCAAATGGTGGAATCGGTGCTTATCGTCGAGACGAACTCAATGGTGGTGGCGATGCCTCAATCCATCGTCGGTGTTTGTCAGATCTGATGATTTTCTTCACGGTGGCCATGATCTTTCGCGCTTGATTCCGGCGAATACGGTGGACGAAACATGTCAAGAGTTGTCAGGTTTTTCTCCTCGTCATCTTACGATTATTTTGAGACCAGCCGCGTCGTAAATGGTGGCCGGAAGCAGAAGTTCCGTTGACGGAAAGTGAGAGAAAGAGATGATGAGGAAGAGAGACAGTGCAGGGGAGAGAGAATGTGCTGCAAAATAAAGAATATGTAAAAATAATAGGAAAAAGTGAATAAGAGAGAAGCGGGGAAAAATGGTAAAAGAGGAGAGAGAAGCGGGAACTATGTTCCATCTTTTTAACATTTTTTTAATTAGTCTATGTGACATGCTGAGTTGGCAGCCACATAGATTATGGTTGATTATGTATAAAAAATGTATGGATGATTAGCATTTTCGAAATATAATTGATCTAATTCATTCAATACTCCCTCCGAATTTCATTCTTGGTATGACTCCCATCTAGCTTCTCGTAAAGGAAAATCCGTCACTTGGTATGGGCTTGGTAAACACGCCAGCTAGTTGTTCCTGTGTCATGCAAAAAACCAGACTGATCTCTGCATCCTCAATCGCATCTCTTATAAACTGATATTTTATGTTAATGTGCTTTGTTAGATTATGGTCAAGTGGATTCTTTGCAATAGCAATTGCAGACTTCCTATCACATTGAATCTCAGTTGTCCCTTCTTGACGTATCACTATATCCTCCATAATTCTTTTAAACCAAATAGCTTGAGAAGCAGCCTTAGAAGTAGCCACATATTTAGCTTCTAGTAATGACAAAGTAACGCTCTTATGCTTCTAAGCTACCCAAGAACATGCTCCAGAACCTACACCAAAAATAAAACCAAAAGTGCTCTTCATATCACTATACACCCTGCTTAATCACTATCACAAGAGCCAACCAACTTCACTTGCTTCCCTCTCTCATACATGATTCCATAATCAACAGTTCCTTGAAGATACCTAAGCACCCTTTTGGCAACTTTAGCATGAATTGCACTGGAGTTCTGCTTAAATCTGGACAAGAAGGTGGCTGAGAACATGATATCAAGATGTGTAGTGATAAGATACAAAAGATTGCCTACCAAACTTCTATAAGAGTTTCCATCAGCTTGTTTTGCTCCATCATCCTTTAAAAACTTCTTATTAACAATAAGAGGCACTTGCACTGCATTGCAATTCAACTTTTGACGTTTTAGTAAGCATGGCCTTAGCATACCTTGATTGACACATAAAATTCCTCTCTTTCTTTGATCAACCTCAATATCCAAAGAGTATTTGGGAAGACCAAGATCTGTCATCTTATAGGTGTTCATCATGGATTTCTTGAACTCTTGAATAAGCTTCTCAGAATTTCCAATAATGATCAAATCATCTACATAGATGCTTATGGTTAGAATAGAGTCACAAATTTTCAAACTGTACAAGGTAGTCTCACTTTTGCTCCTAATCAACCCCATTTTCTTTAAAAAAAACTATCAATTTATGTATACCATGTTCTTGGGGACTATTAATTAAGAACATAGAAAGTCTTTCTCAACTTATACACTTTGTCTTCCCCTCATGGAACTAAAAAAACTTCTGGTTGTGCCACAAACACCTCCTCTTTCAAAACCCCTTTGAGAAATACAAACTTCATATCCAGTTGGTGAGCTTTCCAGTCCAATTGAGCAACCATTGAAAGAGTCACTCTCACTGTCTCTAACAGGGCTATAGTTGTAAAATTTTCATGAAAATTCACTCCTAGTTTTTTAGTGAATCCCATTGCTGCCAACTTTGCCTTATATTTTTGAACATTAGTTGTCCCTTCTTGTCTTCAACTTATTGATATGCTTTGCACTTTCTTTTTCAACCAGATTCTTGAACTTTTGAAAAGTGATAAAGGCCTCTGAATTTTCTGCCAAGAAGTACACCCAAACATGCCTCCAAAAATCATCAATAAAGCTGTTGAAATACTTGGACTTGCTGAAAGATGGGTTTTGTATTGAACAACACAGGTCTGTGTGGATAAGATCCAGAACCTGTGTTGCCCTCTAGATCCCTTGATGAGGAAAGGGATTCCTGTCACTGTGAAGCTTCCCCATGATGCAACTCTTGCACGGAGAATAATCCACATATATGTTAAATCACCATATTATGTTGTTGTAATAATATCAGGTTTTCATTGTTCAAATGCTCATACCCTCTTGTGCCATTAACTTATTTCAGGACAATTGACATCAGTAGCCTTCAAAGCCACAAGAGAGTCTTTCTCCTAAAAATTTACCAAGAAGTTCCTATGATTCTTCATATGCATCACCATCAATACCTTTCCAGGATGTCCTTATCAAACATAAAACAAACCTTTTTCTCAATATTAACTTATATCCATTCTCCATCATCTGACCAACACTCAAAAGGTTATGACTCAAGGCAGGAACATCTAATACATTAAATATAAATTTCAAACCCTCTTCAGTTAGGATTTTGATTCTACCTATACATTTTGCCTGCATAACAGTTTCATTTCCTTACCTGATTTTTCTAGTTATAGTAGTAGCATCGATAGACTCAAACAAAATTTCAATTCTAGACTTGTGGTTGCTGCAACAACTTTCTAAATCTCACATATTTGAGATTTCTAGAGGCATGTCAGGACCACAGTGTCTAACATAGAATAAGTTTCTTCTCCCTCTGGATAAAAATCAGGAAGTTTGCTTTATCTTGAGTTCTTAGTCTACAAGTCTTCTACATATGGTCAAACCTCTTACAATGATGACAATGAGGTTTTCCCTTGAACTAACACTCAAAAGAATTGTGACTCATATGCTTACATATATCACAAACATTCTTTCTTGAGTTTTGGCTATCAGAATTCATACTTTTCTAAGGTCCTCTCCACTAAGGTTGCCTACCCTTTGTGTTATCTTCTCTAAGAGACATCCTTGCTTGAAAGACAGACTCTAGAGTCTAATACTGGTCCGTGCGACACAACCTTATTTGCTCATGAGCTTCAAAGGAACCAATAAGTTCTTCAGATTTCCGTATAGAAAGATCCTTAAGCTCCTCTATGGTAGTCACCACGACATCGTAGCTCTTAGATAAACAAATTAACATTTTTGAACAATCTTCAGATATACTATTTCTCCAACTAAAGTTTGCATTTGATTCACAATATCAATGGTCTTTGTACAAAACTCATTTACACATTCAGTCTTACTCATTCTCTAGTTTTATAGAAGCCACATTCTAGAGCATGATGAAAAAGATCTTTGGGCCTCTGATTAGAGAAACAATGGAAGTCTATATAAATGATATGGTAGCGAAGAGCAAACTCCAACATGACCACTTGATGCAACTCTAAGAGGTGTTCGATGTCTTTAAGGAAAAACAATATTAAGTTGAATGCTAGCAAATGCGCCTTCGGAGTTTGTATGAGAAAATTTCTTGGCCATCTCATCGCTAAGCAAAAAATTAAGGCTAACCCAGCAGAGATTAAGGCTATCAAATGTTTGGAGAGACCTACCAAGGTGAAGGAGATACAAAAACTAACTAGGATGGCAATGGCGTTAAACAGGTTTATCATAGATCTTTAGTAGATTTAGAAATTTCTTTAGACTTCTCAAGTCAGGAAATGCTTTTCAATGGGATGAGGATTGCGAGGCAGCATTCCTTAGGGCATCCACAATGGGGACATACAAATGTCTCTATTAAGTTTCTAGTTGGGTCCCACCTCTATCTTTTCAATGGGATGAGGATTGTGAGGCATCATTCCTTGGGGCATCCACAATGGGGAGATACAAATGTCTCCATTAAGTTTGCAGTTGGGTCTCACCTTTATTATACAAAAATTGGTCCCATATACTTATCCACATTATCATAACACGTCTCTTAATATAGTCACATCAGTAAAACACATCTTCCAATACGATTTTCCATTTTTAAAAGTCAAGCTATTAACATTTCATTCCTCCATCATTTTCGCACTAAAACTAATATTGGGTCTCAACTCTATTACCCAAAAATCATGACATTTTCTCAGCCACATCGACAAAATACATCTTCCGATAAAATTTGTTATCCCCAATAGAGAACAACCATTGTGGTTGCCCTTAGATTTAAAAATTACTTGCAACAACCAAAACTATTGTCTATACCCAAGGAAAGAGACACGCTTTCAACTTTACTTGGCAATATCATACCATGTCATCAGTGCTGTGATCCTAAGAGAGGAGAACAAGATCCAATACCCAATGTACTACGTAAACAAGACAATGCTGGATGCCGAGACAAGATATTCTCCTTTGAAGAAGCTTCTCTTGGCATTGGTGATGGCTTCTAGAAAATGAAACCGTTATTTCCAAGCATACCCAGTAGGGGTGGTGAGTAAATATCAATTGAAGACATTGTTAGGAAAACTAGACATGTTCGGAAGAGTTGCCAAATGGTCAATTGAATTGGCGCAATATGATCTACATTTAGTCCCAATAACCACCATTAAAACTCAGGTACTAGAAAATTTTGTTGCAGAATTTACCACGGGGCAACAGCCTAAGAAAACCAACCGGACATGGAAGGTACAACTAACTCCTGCTCATCCTTTGGAATTGCAGGTTGATGGCTCTTCAACAAGACAAAGGTCTGGAGCATAATTGTGCTTAAAGCACCAGAAGGTGAAGTGTTGGAGAAAGCTATATAACAGTGGCGTTCCTGAGATTTGGGGAGCCCTGGGTGAACTCTTCGAAAGGGGCCCCCTCTTAAAATGCTATATTATAGCTTAAAAAAATGACTATAAGATATAATATTATTTAAATATGACTCTTCTAGCATTTTTAGATGCAAAATCATTAATTACATTGGTGTAATCAACCTTTTCCGCTAATTCACTTTCAATAGATAACATAGCTAACCCATTCAACCTTTCTTGCGACATGGTAGATCGAAGGTATGATTTTATTAACTTCAACTTTGAAAAGCTCCGCTCACCAGAGGCAACTGTAACTGGAATAGTCAATAATATTCGATATGCAATCCATGCATTTGGAAAACCACCCTCCATTGTTTCCAAATGATTTAATACTTCAATTGACTTCTTTACTTCTGCAGGTAAGAGAGTACACAAAACTTTTAATTCTAAGGATAAATCTCTTCCATCAATGTCATAAATGGTGTCATGTTTTAGAAAATCCTCAAGTTTAATACAAAATGAGATCAAACTTTTAGAATCAATAGATTGCAATTTCTTCAAGTCAAATAAAAACCCAAAAGTATCTCCATATAACTCAAATTGTTCAAACCTACTTCTAAAAGAAGAAATAGATTTATCTATTACATAAAGAAAGTAGTAAACTTTGAATGATTCTTCAGCTGAGCATATTAAATCTTCACTATTAATCTCATCAAATTGTCTTTTTCTTCGAATGATACGTTTTGTTCTAAAAATAGGTTCAATACCCATTTCACTAGCTACTTCTTTAGCTTTAGTAATAGCATCAACAAATCCAGTTTCCCTATATTGTTCAAAAAATGAGATGAGTCCACTTAATTTTTCTATAGCTACCTTAATATCCATATCTTCAGCTTGAAGGGTTTTGCTAATAGTATTGACAGCAAACAATACATTATGCCAAATTATCATCCCCATTAAAAACTCAAAACTCTCAATTTCATTTGTAGCTAAGGATTGAGCTTCACTCTTTGTTTTATGATCTTCACTACTACTTGCTAAATCAACTAAAAGCATCTCTAATTTGTGGAGTTTGGTAACGTATTGCTTTAACACTTTCAACACGACTTTCCCAACGTGTTTGAGAAAATGGCTTAAGTGTAAGATTTTTCACATAATGTGTCAAAACATTCCACCGTTTTGTAGATGATGCAAACAATGAATATATACATTTCACAACTCCAAAGAAAGATATAGCTTTCTCACAAGAGTTTCTCAAATCACAAAGTATAAGATTTAAACTATGACAACCACATGGTGTATAAAATGCTCTAGGATTCTCCATAAGTAGCCTATTTTGAACACCTTTATGTTTTCCTTTCATATTAGATCCATAATTTTGCTTAAAGCACCAGAAGGTGAAGTGTTGGGGAAAGCTATATAGTATATAATTAGGGTTTCTAACAACAAAAATGAAGCATAGTACGAGGCATTATTTCAAGGAGTGCATAATGCTTTAACCAACTTTCTGATTAAAGCAACTTTCTGGGCTATATGCCTCAAAATGGCAACTTTCTGGGCTATGGGCAAAAGTGTTATTGATTTACTCAGATTCTCAATTAGTATCAACCAACTTTCTGGGCTATATGCCTCAAAATGGCAACTATGGCAGCTGATAGATATGAATATACCTAGTATTTTCTGGAGAAATAACTCTTCTTATGCTTGTAATGTGATAAATTAAGTTTATTAACCTGTTGTTATTAATTTTTATAGGTAAATTGTGGTCCAGAGTGAAATGCTATGAATTATGGTGGTTTTGGATAACATAAAAGCTGGACAGGATGATTACTGTTTTGGGCGGAACAAATCACACTCCTAGGCGCAGAGAGGAGCACCCAAAGCAGCGAAGAAGTTGGCGATAATATCCCACACGCCTAGGCGCCCTGCGGGTTTCCCAGGCTTTTAATACCGTGGAAACCCTAAAACTGGGGGGGAGAGAAATATTTAGGGAGTCCGTTTCTGCAGACAGTGGGAGGAGAAGAAAACAGGGTTTTTCAAGGCTAGAAAGAGGAATCTTCATCTGGGTCTTGGATTTTCTTGAAATCTTTGGTGAAATCAACATGATTCCTTCTCTTCCTTTGCTTTCTTTCATTTACATGTATAACTAAGCTTCTTATTGCAAAGGCTTGGATGAAGCCTTGGGTTGAATGATTTGTTTAAGACTTGGTTTATGATTACATAAGGCTATTTGGGTATAAATCTATGATTTCTATGCTTAATGCAATTCTCTTTTTGCTCTTTGTGATTAATCACCACTTAGGGTTTGGAGGAGTTTGTGAGATGGATTTGCTAGATGGTAAAATGTCAAGTAAACCATGCTTCTTGAGATTATAGATTGCAATTATTGTTTACCTTTGATTAGGAACAATATTGTATGGATTCCATGTTCATCATGCTTCATGAATTCCTAAGCATATTTAGACCAATGAGATGGCTAGAATGTTGTAGGATTATCCAATCTAGACCAATAATATGGCTAGCATTTGATTTGAGGGAACATAGCTTAGGTGCGCTAAAACCGACCTAAGTATAGATTTATTATATCCGGATTAATAAGTGTATGAATGAATTAATTCTCTTCGCAAATTATTGGCTCTCGATGAATTCCAATGCCTTGGTGTTTTTCATAGTTGATTGAAGCTCATTGCAGTGAAGTAAGTATTCAGTGGTGACGTGTTGTGACATTGGGATAATTCATTGGAAATACCTTAGATATTAATTCTTATTGGGGTGTTTTAACACCTAATGCCCTAAACCAACTGGTTGGGAGCCATTGGTCGAGAACTTGCTAAAGGGGTTGATTAGAAAGCTAAATGACGTAAGCATTGCACATCCTAGTTAAAAAAAAAGAAAAAAAGAAAAAGATTTTTGCTCTACATATAAATGTGTGTCTGTTTCCGGATTATTGTGCCTTGACATCACTATCTTGTGTTCTTGGGAATCTTGGGGAGTAACTATGTTTAATGCCTATAAACGTTTGGAAGCCGCTTGTATTGCATTTTTCTTGCACATCACTTTACACTAAAGGAGCACTTGAGTAGATCTATTCTTCATTGAGCATATGAATGATTTAAGTGTGGGGGTGCTTGAAATCGTATGATAGAAATGTTTGTGGGTATCGTTCTTGTAAACCCTCAGGAGACAACACTCCTCCACTAGGGCCACCTAGGGGTTTAATGGCTTGTTGCATATGCTAAATGCATCCGCGATTCCTGCGACAGTGAGTTAGACAGCTATCTTTCATTTGTCAATTTAGTTGTACTCGAGGACGAGTAAGATGTAGGTGTGGGGTAGTTGATAGGTATGAATATACCTAGTATTTTCTGGAGAAATAACTCTTCTTATGCTTGTAATGTGATAAATTAAGAACCTGTTGTTATTAATTTTTATAGGTAAATTGTGGTCCAGAGTGAAATGCTATGAATTATGGTGGTTTTGGATAACATAAAAGCTGGACAGGATGATTACTGTCCTGGGCGGAACAAATCACACTCCTAGGCGCAGAGGGGAGCGCCCAAAGCAGCGAAGACGCTAGGAAAAAATAACGGAAAATCGCCTAAGCGCCAAAAAACCACGCGCCTAGGCGAGAATATCCCACACGCCTAGGCGCCCTGCGGGTTTCCCAGGTTTTTAATACCGTGGAAACCCTAAAACTGGGGGGGGAGAGAAATATTTCGGGAGGCCGTTTCTGTAGACAGTGGGAGGAGAAGAAAACAAGGTTTTTCAAGGCTAGAAAGAGGAATCTTCATCTGGGTCTTGGATTTTCTTGAAATCTTCGGTGAAATCAACATGATTCCTTCTCTTCCTTTGCGTTCTTTCATTTACATGTATAACTAAGCTTCTTATTGCAAAGGCTTGGATGAAGCCTTGGGTTGAATGATTTGTTTAAGACTTGGTTTATGATTACATAAGGCTATTTGGATATAAATATGTGATTTCTATGCTTAATGCAATTCTCTTTTTGCTCTTTGTGATTGATCACCACTTAGGGCTTGGAGGAGTTTGTGAGATGGATTTGCTAGATGGTAAAATGTCAAGTAAATCATGCTTCTTGAGATTATAGATTGCAATTATTGTTTACCTTTGATTAGGAACAATATTGTATGGATTCCATGTTCATCATGCTTCATGAATTCCTAAGCATATTTAGACCAATGAGATAGCTAGAATGTTGTAGGAATATCCAATCTAGACCAATAATATGGCTAACATTTGATTTGAGGGAACATAGCTTAGGTGCGCTAAAACCGACCTAAGTATGGATTTATTATATCCGGATTAATAAGTGTATGAATGAATTAATTCTCTTCGCAAATTATTGGCTCTCGGTGAATTCCAATGCCTTGGTGTTTTCCATAGTTGATTGAAGCTCATTGCAGTGAATTAAGTATTCAGTGATGAAGTGTTGTGACATTGGGATAATTCATTGGAAATACCTTAGATATTAATTCTTATTGTTTTAGTCCTTTAATTATAATCAAATCATAGTGAGTGGAACTTTACTTTCTTGTATTGTGTAAGTATATGTATGACTAGACATTTGGATTAAATTATATCTCCGTCTCTGTGGATACGATCTCTACTGACCACTTGTACTATTCTTCTGACTAGTACACTTGCTAGTAAGTTATTTTAGACTCAACAGCAGCCTACATGGAAAGCATTAAAGAGTTACACCTTGAACTTGAATGGCTTGTAACACAACCCCTAAGTTCTTGTTTCCGTCTGAACTTAATAGAATCTCTGTTTTATTTCTTAACTAATATGCGTTAACATATAAAATAACTAGATTATATTTTTTTTGCCAATATCCTAAATTGAGACATTTGGTTTATAATTTAACGAGTGTGATAATGAATGTGTGTTGAGCAATGACCATATCTAGTATTAAATAAAGAGTGAATGCGTATGAGAATTTTAATTGGAGTCATGCTAAATGACCCAACAAATTGTAGTCCAAAATGTCACAAATTTACATGGCAATGCCTAGTAGACATATGATGTGGCAAAAAAAGATCAATTGCATAGTTTTCTTTTTCTTGAACGAAATTTCAAAACACTTTAGTTCTCAAAATACATATTAGATTTCGAAAAAAATTATATATCCAGAATCAGTAAGTAAAGATCTTTCTGACAATATCTATCATCAATAGGTTTTATTCAGTCATTCCAAATTACATTATTTTTTTAGTGATATACTAATGAGCAGTGATAAATAGCTCATATTCTTGAAGCTCGTATCTAAACAATAAGAGTTAACACTACAAGAAAATGAAAGATTAGCGACGGAATTTACCGACGGAATTAATTCGTGGATAAATATCGACGTTATACCGACATATTATCGACCGATTTCATTTTGTTAATTTTAGCTACGGATTTCCGACGAAATACCGTCGAAATAAATACCGGCGGATAATTTCCGTCGGTAATATTTGGCGCCAATTTGGCGCCTTAAATTGGCGACGGAATTCCGACGATTATTGTGTCGGTAAATTTACCGACCGAAATAAATCGGTCGGTAAAGATATATCTTATTTTTTAAATTTCGTAAATAAATTACCGACGGACAATTCCGTCGGTAAATTAAAAATTACCGACGGAATTAATTCCGTCGGTAATTAATTCGATTAAAACAATTCAGGCCCGTGCCTTCCCTTTCCCCTTTCGTCTGTTTCAAGCCCTAGAATTGGCTGTTGCTCCCTCTCACATCTCCCTGGCAGTCATCTCCAAAAAGGTAAAATTTCTTCTCCTTCTCTGCAGCTAATACCTCCGCATGATGAATGCTTCACTTTTCTTCTAGTTTTGTCTCTTTGTTAAACTGGTTGTATGTATTGTTCTTCCCACAGGCTGATTTTTGGCAAGAAGATCGATTTCAAGGTATGATGCTTTTATTGCTCGGAAATTTCTGGTTCGGATATACCCATTGTGGTTGTGTTTTGGTTAGGGTATTTGTTGTTCTTCTCTGTAATTATTTTTAGTCTTGGTTCCTTGACTGCTATGAACAATGGTGGCTTTTACTACTGTAACGAGGATGACTACGATGCTGTCGTTTCTTCTGTTGAGTCTACTTCTGGTGATGACGAGCAGTGGTCTTACTGTGTTGCTTGAAGGGTCCCCATCTTCAAGTGGTTGGTCTGCCCCTTTGTGGTTTTATGGTATTTAATTTTAGTACAAGTTTATTTCGGTCAACCTTTTAAGGTCATTTTTATTTGAAGATGGATGGAGAAAAGCATAAACACAGTGTGTTCCATTTTGTGATAGAGGAGGGGATGTGTCGGGTTGCTTTGTCCTTTTCACTAGCTCTACTAAGATCAACGATCATTGTATGAAAACCACTTAAAAAGTTAAAATCTCAACCAAATCTAGTATTGCTAGACAACACATATAAAAAATACTAGCATAGTCAGTTCTCATTTGGATTATCTACTACCTAATTTCTTAATTGTATAGGAATCTTGTAGTGCTATTAATAAATTAATTTCATTTAAAAGGATAGTAAGAAGTGATGATGGGGACATTCTTGTAGGATAACAGAACTTACCTTCTTTTCTTAGGAAAAACAATAAATCATCCTTTGAAGAAATTGCTTCTTTTCTTCAATTTGTTTGTCTTATTCAGCTCTCCCATTAGCTGTCTAATTTGCTGTGAATGACTTGATCAATTTCATGCTCACTCTCTGTCCAACATATGATGCTTCTATCTTCCTTTACATTGATGCCATTAATTAGCTTTCTAATATGCAAATAATATATGATAGTTTATAATAGATAGCTGTCTAATTAATATGCAGATAATTACATTGATCATATATGATAGTTTTCAATAGATAAGCAATATAAAAGACATCCAGCTTTAATAAGATCCAAATTTGGCTGTAATTATGAGAAAGTTTGGTGTCTTATGCTTTAGGCTAGTGTCACTCATTTAATGAAGATGATCACTTCTCCCATGGTAGCTTCTCCTTTTTAAATTAATGTTTAGGAAGTGTGATCGACCTACTCCACTGCACTCATGTTCTTTACCATTTATGTTAAGACCCAATCATTATTAGATTACAGAAAAGTAGTATTAAAATATGTGAATGACCCTAGAATGGAATTTTAATCAAAAGTATCTCAAAAAAAAATATTAAATAAGTATCACCCTTTATTTCTTCAATCACAAGGTTTATAAAAGATTAAAATTTATTTCAATAAAAGCAAGTGGCTTAAAATATTTTTTATTTCAGTAGTTTAAAATATATTCTCACCCTTTCTTCTCTATTTTTTCTTGGAGATTAATTTTTGCTTTTTTATTCTCTCTCTTCTAAAGAAGTTGATTTTCTTTTTCTGTTTGTTAATCACCTCTCTCTCCCTCCATTTTCTTGGAGATCACTTTTTTAAATCAAATTACTTTCTTTTTTTTGGTATGATTTTAGGAGGTTCTGACGTTGTTTTTACTAGTAAAATGGTTTTCATCTGTTCCACTTGTTCTTTGGGGTTTATAATCATGACTATGCAACTTACTAAGTTACTATTAACAATAAACTTGTATTATTGGGAAGTACAGTCTGTCATCAGTCTTTAATACAAGAAACATTTTTACATCAAATGGAGAGACATTTACAAGGTTGTGGTTTAGGAATCGCATTTAAATTTGCTTTGTTTTGTCATTTCTCTTTTAATTTCCTGTAATGGCTGATTGTAAATGTGTCTGTTTTTCATACTTTTAACTTTGTGAAAGCATATCTACATTATCTTTATTGTTCTCTTGTTCTCTCCATATATATACATATACATATATATACATATATGTAGATATATGTATATCTGTATATCTACATATACATATATGTATATGTACATATACATATATATATATTCGTATTCTAAATGTATCAATAGTAAATTGAACCTCAAAAAATGAAATTTTGTTGATTTGTAGAGTGCTCGTCTTGCGGGAGAAAATGTCAAATGTTGATAGGTCGTGGATGTATGCTAGGCAAACCAATGGATTGCTTAACCAAGAATTCATTGAGGGGGTCGAGCAGTTCATTGCATATGCTTGTACTCAACCCGCAAGCATGGATGGAAATAAGATAAGATGTCCGTGTGTGCGGTGTCATAACCGTCGTTTTAGGGAGCCGAACGATGTGCATCTCCATCTTCTGAAGAAAGGGTTTGTGGATGATTATTATGTGTGGTCTCGACATGGGGAACCATATGTTACAACAACAAATGAACTAGTGGAAGAAAGTCACATGTGGGGATATGCAACAGAAAGTGCAGATACGGAAATCCCAAATCCGTACCACACAATGGTGATGGACGCAGCTGGACCAAGCTTTGACCCCTCAAATGTGGAGGAGTCGCCAAATCCTGATGCGCAAAGATTATATGATATGTTGCAGGCATCAGAACAGGAATTATGGCCTGGGTGTGAAACAATGTCCCAACTATCGGCTATGGGTGTGGACGAGATGGGAGCGTGACTGGCATGACCCAGACTATGTTCGGCGAGCCCAACAGAATGCTGCCAATCGCCGCATGGGTGCGACGCACACTGGAGGTTCGGTGACACACGCCACACATGCTTCCAGAATGGTATGTAAGAAATTAGATTCTATTACATTATTTAAAATCATATATGCTAGAGTTTCATAACTTTATGATTTTGTAGAGGAATGAGCTAGGTCGAGAGGTTACCCCGCATGAGCTGTTCAAGTATACACACACCAGGGGACACGACCAGCAGACTTTTGTCGATGAAAAAGCTCGACGAGTCCATGTAAGTTTCTATTGCCTAAAATAGAGTTCAACTTTTTTGGATATTGAATGCATGTGTTGGATACTGGATGTTGGATATATGGATTGGAGAATGAATTGGAGAATTGATGTGCATATATTTATTTGAAGTGCCTTTTCAATTGTTTCAGGTTTGGTTTTTATTCAAAAATAGGGGAGACTCTGTCAAAATTTTTAAAAATTAATAAAACTTATAAACATTTGTATGTATGTCAACAGGAGACTGTTGAGGCCACTCGACAGTCTCTATCTCAGCTTGAGACAGGATCCTCTTCCTGTCAGCCGATCGATGAGAGAGATCTTTATTATCAGGCGGTTGGAGGAGAGAAGAAGAGGAGGGTGTACGGCATTGGATCGCAGGCATCTACATTTTATCCATCTTCCAGTGCATCTTCTGTACAATTTCCGACATCCGAGAGACAGGATGAGCATATGCAGCAGCGGATAGAGGTGATGCAGCAGCGGATGGAGGAGATGCACCAGCAGATGGAGGAGATGCGCCGACAGATGCAAACATATTTCCAGACCTCTCGTCATCCCTCTCCCCCTCACTCATCTCCAGATGGCGAGAGCCCTACAGGAGGCAGATAGACTGTACATGTTGACATATTTAAACTTGTATTATTATGATATTGTATTGTATTTAATTTCGGATTATGGAAGAATTATTTATTATATTTGAGATATTCAGTGATTTTGGAGTTTATTTTTGGTACTGTTTTTTTATTTACAGGTTTGGTCAAAACATAATTAAACTGTTTTCTGAGAAAAATTAATTTTTTGCCGACGGATTACCGATGATTTTTGAATTTTAGAAATTAGTTTTCATAATTTTTCCGACGGATTACCGACGGATTTCTAATTTTTTTAATATTAATTATTTTGATATACCGACGGATTACCGACAGATGTGAAACAATATACCGACGAATTATCGACGGATATAAAAATTTTAATAAATATATTTTTAACTCCACCGACGGATTACCGACGGATTTGAAACAATATACCGACGAAGTACCGACGGATTACCGACGGAATTATTTAAAAAAATAAAAAAAAAATTTATTTCCGACTAATATTCGGTCGCTAATCGGTCGGTATATACCGATTGAAAAAATTTCCGTCGGTAAATAATCAGCTACGACCCTTTTGCCGACGAAATAGTATTGGTCGGAATTCCGTCGGTAAAAAATATTAGCGACCGAAATGTTAAAATTGCCGACGGAAAATTCCGTCGGCAATTAATGAAATTCTTGTAGTGTAAATCCTTAAGAGAAACAGATTCGCTAAACCCTAATAGACTCTTGTATTGGAATTTCATATTATAACCTAAACAATAAATGTTAAACCCTAAGGGGAATGAATTTTTTAAACCCTAACAGGCTCGTATATCGGATTTACATATTGTAACCTAAACAATAAGTGTTAAACTCTAAGGGGAATGAATTCGCTAAACTCTCACGGACAAATAATTAATTAAAATAAAACCATAAAACCATAAAACCAAATAAATACTAAACCCCAATGGGCTCGGGTATCCTAACATAATTTTAATAAAAATGCATAAAACAATGAATATATAGATTCTACTATCATGGTGTAATAAAAATTCAACTTGAATATACAGTCTATATATCATATATATGAATTATATTGCTTTTAAAAATAATGTAATTGAAAAAAAACAAATAAAATTATCGACAATGAGTCTTGTTAGAAAGAGTTTTACGCCTTGAGTTCAAATTTTTAATTTTTTTTAAAAATCTAACATGTATTTTGAGAGATAAAATATTTTAAAATTTATTTAAAAAAAAAATAAAAAAGTGCAGTAAAAATAAATTAATAAATTAACATTATTGAAATATTTTTTAAAATGTCCAGTTTGGCCCACCTACATGGCACACACATTGATTGGGGCTAATTTGAGATTTTTTTCGGCTCCATATCAGTTTCCTTTTAATTGTATAATTCTATATTATTCTTTTTCTTTTAAAAAAATTAAAATAGTATGTTCTATTGTTTTTAGTTTAACTAATTTAATTTATCTATGTACGTGGTTGTTTATAAATTCATATAATTCACTCGTGTTTCATAGTGATTGAATAGAAGTAAGAAGAGAAACTACTAAAAAAACTCCTTTTTTACAAAATGATGTTAAAAAGGTAGCAAAAACAACAAATACAATTTTGATATGGTAATTAAAGTATATAATCATAATGTGATTGGGAAATTTTGTAGACTTATTAGATTGAATTTTGAAACAGAAATTCTTATTTACATTGCACTCATACCATAATTATAATCCTTCTCTCGATATTTAATTTCTACATGGTTATTAGAAATACGATTCACTAATCAAACGAGGAATACAAAATTGATTGTACGAAAATTATAACCAATTACAAAACCAGATGAATCTGAAACGTATAATATTAAACCACAATCTGTCTACCAATTTGTGTCCAAGCCTCTGCAGAAGTCAGGCCGAGTGTGCATGTCAATAGTTGTGAAAATGGTATTTGAAAACCAGGAAATTCCTCAGCCACCATTTCTGAATCCTAGTAGCGCCGAATTCAGCCACCATATAAGACCCGTGGCCGTGACTAGCGGCTTCCAATATTCCGGGAATAGCATGCATAACTTCCTATGAATACTTAAAAAGTCTCCATTTCATCATGAAATATTGCACATGGAAGAAAGACTTGATGTCTGTAAATCCCTGAAAGTCTACATTATTTGACTATTAATCCACTTATCTAGTGCTTCATTGAGCTGTATTTGTGTTGGTTTCTTCCTGCCTGACCTTCCAATGAACTTCCAATATATTAATCATCATCTCTTAAAAGAACGGAAACTAAGGTCAGATAATTTGGATTCTGCTATGTGCACAAACAGATTTTTTTCTTTAAAAAAAATGATCACTTGAGAAGTCAATATATATATGTATCATTTCACATCTCTTTTTCTCTCAATTTTGTTTCATAAATGATGACTCCAGCCATTTTGAGAGTGGAAGTTTTATACTTTTATTCAAGCCTCATCATGTTATGTTTAGGCTATTCCCAAAGATATATGTCGACTTCACATTGACTTGAACCATTTGGGAACAAAAGTACCTTGGTTTCAGTTTTGATGAAAGAAAAGTGGGTAGACGATTAAAACAACATATCAACCGTTACGATCACGCGTCTACGATCTCGTAACGGGACGATTAAAAGAAAATTCGGAACGACTACCTTGCGAGCCTTCCTTATATTGACGAAACAAGGGGTTTTCGAGGAACCCTAGCCTCCCAAACCTAAATTAGGTTAATAATCAACTTACTTTATTTAGGAGGAATCTCTCTCCTTAAATAGTTGGTCGAGCTACATCCCAACTCTATAAGATACAGACAATTAAATAAAACATATAATATCCAAAGCTTCAAACAAAGGAATAAGAAAACACATATATAAAGAAACATATTAATTGAGACCCACGCTCGTAACATCAACCTTAATGAAAGATGGCCTCATTAATCATATTCACATACGTCAATTATTTTTATATTGACCACACACACACACACAAAAGTTGGCAATTCTGAAGCTTTGGTTGCTACAGATTAACAGGAAGTTAACCTGCATAGAAGTCTCGGATATGGCAAGATCTGGCTTTGTCTCTCAGCTCCTTGAATGACCTCATTGTTTCAACATCAAAAGCAAACTGAAGTCTTACGAATAATTAATTAAATGGCAATAGTAACTTAATTGAGTCGAAAGTGACTTCAAAGATACGATCAAGGTCGAATTGTCAGTATGCTTCCACTCCATAGTTGACAGCATCCTATCCACTCAAAAGTCGAAATAAAAAGAAATTTCAAAAATTGGTTCCATTACATTTCGACCAAAGCTCAAAGCTCAGCTAATCTTGCTAATCAGGTTCTGGTTGTTGTTAGCACTAAATTGACGACATGTGATTTCTCGGTGATCGTGTCCCAAATTGGTACATGGTCATTGAGGAGCCACAAATCATCAATTTGACACTAACGGCCGTCACTCTCATTAAAACTAATCTAATATAAACACAATACGTACGTGTGCAAACCGACAAAATATATAGCATAAATCTAGTAAGTGGAAGCCATATTTCTTTATGAATATATCAGTACATATCATGGACCAATCGATATCCATGTCAATCTCATTCAATGAACACTGTACTGTTTTTTTATAACCATCGTTGAAATAGAAATTTAGGCAGCTGGGCCAACCGGCTTACATTCCTAGCGTCAAGCATCCAATCTGTGGGATTTTGTGTACCTTTACCGTATTCACTCGGGTTGCGACTCATCAATGCTCCAATCTATTTAAATCAAGACAAAGGAAAGGATCGATGTCAATGATTCAATAAATTGAGAAAAAACATCTAAATGTGTCCAAAATTTATTGCAAATAAAGTCTATATGTTGAATACAGACTGTATTTATTAGCATACTTTTGACTTTTCAAACAGAGATTGCATTTTCTTGAGAGCTGGCAAGGAGTATATACCATCACGTAAAGACAAATATTGCTCAGATTCAAGATTCTCTGGCCACTCGAGGTGCTTAAGCAATGCCCTTTCATCCAGGTTATTCAACTGGATAATCCAATTTAAGCAAGCACCAATACTATTTTTGGCCAAATATGAATGAACCATAAAGGGAAAAAAGGGAGAAGAGACTATCATTAAAGCTTCAATCCAATTTTTTGGACTCTGCGTTTATGGACATACATTTGTTAATCACGAATCAACACAATTCTTACCCAAACACATTATTAATCATAAATCAAAAATGTCCAAAATCAATGAGTTTTCCACAATCATGCACAAATATAAATTATATTCCACTAGAACAAAGGAATGACGAAGGGAAAAAAATTAGTGAAGAAAGCTCTCCAATGGACTTGACTGGTACCGAAGATCTTTATATGAATTTCTTACTCAACACGAACGCACACAATACTTACGCAAGCTGCCGTAAATTAATGATTTCAAATGGGTCTTAAAAAATACCAAAAATGCCCAAATCACACTAGACAGAGAGGAAGCCATATGAATAAAAAGCTGGTGATCAAAACTAAAAGCCACCCCCAATTACCCGTTGGGAAAAAATTGAATAGACGCCTCCATTTGGGACAGAGTACAGACATTCTCAACTTTTACGTTTTACGAGAACTTATACTCTATTAACATACTTTGATCCAAACGGACTATAAGGCTCCGTTTGTTTGACGGAAAACAAGCATCTCATGGAAAAAGAAAAATATATGATGTAAAAACAATTAATTTCTAGTGTTTGGATAAAAAAAAAATTAATATTTTCATTGTTTGTTTGTTTGGAATTAAAAATTTGAAATACAACACTTTCTATTATGTTGGCCAACAAATGTGTGTGTATGTTTTGTGTGAATATACATAAATTTATATTCATATATATATATATATATATATAATATTTACAGCGATAAAAATTCTTTAGAACAAATCATTTTTTTATTGTTAAATGTCTTTTATTGTGTGTATACATACATATTTATATGTATATATATCGTACGTATATGTTTATATATATATATATATATATCATACGTATATGTTTATATGTACGCGAAACACAATCCAAATTAAATTGATTAAAGTATTACGGGTCATAAATGCGCATTGGGTTAAAAAAATGTGAATCAATATGTTCACACATTCATACTCATAGTTTTAGGGAAAACAACATTCCAAAGTTGAGAAGGGAAGTTGTTTTCCATTTTTAAAGTCTTAAAATTGAGTTGATTATATAACATTTTCAACTTACTATTTTTATTTTTCATCTCCAAACACCATAAAATGAGAAAAATATTTTTCAAAAATTGATTTTCCGTCAAACAAACGGAGCATAAGACTGCTAATTAGGATTGAGAAGATATAACGAATGCTGAAACGGAAGCTTGAGATGAATGATTGAAAAAAATAAGAAACGGATGGTGTGAGATTTTTTCTTTTCTTTTTTTGTGGCCAGCCTACGTGGGGCATCGGTATTGCAATATATGAGGCTTCCGTTTTCTATATATATATATATATATAGATCTTATTTTCACACAAGAACAATTGCATGCAAGTGCTACTCATTGTGATAAGAAATCTGCAATTTTTGTTGCTGAGAATCCAGTTTAATTAGCATTGAAGATAGCAATGTGAAGTTCCATTCAATTCAATCCAAAATTTTCAGTACAGTTCCTTTTTATTACCACAAAACATAATTTTTAATACATTCCGATCAATAAAATATGTCTTTCAATATAATTCCTCCTTCCTGAAGGTCTTTGTGTTCTCTTTTCTGAAAGTCTTGTGTGGGTTTATTGTGTTTTCTACTAGAAGTTCCGATAAGTCGAGTGCTTGCCAATTTTAAAATGCAAAGTTCTCAAATGGGTTGTCAATCTGATAATGATGCATTACCATTATCACTGAATAATCAAATTGACCCTACATTTTTACGAAATGCTTATTTTGTCCTCCAAAGAAGAATATGTCGCATAGAAAATCCTACCCCAGTTGCTATTAAACGCGTGTAAAGAAATTCTTGACTTTTTTTTTATCATATCTGACGAAAGCTCTATTTTGGACAGCGCGTGGGTCAGCTGGAGAAAAAAAACAGTAGGGGGTCATTGTCGAAAGGAAGCTCTCCGCTTTATTGGATTGAAATTATTGATTTGATAGAGAAGAAATTATTAATTTAATTAGTAGGTTTGGATTTATTTATCAAAATCCTTACTAAATTATTGTTTTGAATTCATATGGGAATGTGAGGCTGAAAATGAATGGAAAAAACTTTTGCGACATCTTTCCTTGTCGGCTTCGGCCACACTTTCTTCTTGGCTTCAGCTTGGTCCAAACTCCAATGTGCCTCTTGCACGATGAAGACCGGATCCGATGTGTTACATGCAGTCCACGGCTGCGTTCAAAAATGAGTTTTTCTTTCAAAATATCATTTTTTAATAACTAATTTGAGAAACATTAACTATTTTTTTTTAACACAAATCACGTGTAGTAGCGTGATTAGCTTTGAGTTTTTTGGAATCATGTTGTCGCGAACAATGTGATTATATTAAGTTTGTTCAAAAACACGACCCATTTTTCCCCTTCTTTTCTGGATAGATTTCAGGCGCCTTCTTCTTCCTTCTCCCTTGAGTTCATCTATAGGTATGATTCATACCAAAAATGCAAGTTTTTTTGTTCGGTAGCGTGATATGTGGTCCCCAACTTTTTTTGGTGAAATTTCTTGCTTTTCTAGGTGTAATCTGACTGTATTTTGTGATCCCCATCTATATATTCCAATTTTTATGGAATCATAGTCAAATGTGTGGATTTATACTCAAAGATGCTCATATTATAAGAGAGGGCGCGAGGGCGTGGATTGGGCAGTGATCCACCTGCAGTGGATCACTCAGTGAACTGAGCATAGACATAGCTTGATTTACGAGGATAGAGAAGTATACACTAGTATCGATGATTAAATGCAGTGGTACCACACTATCACTAGACATTTTATTAGTCCTTTAACTAGTGTTCCATATATGTTGGTAATGGAGTTTGAGCCTCATGCTAGTACACTCCAGCTCGTGGTAAGTATAGTTCATTTAAAATTTACATCTTTTTTTGTCCAAAAAATATTGACAAAAAATATTATTTATAGGCATTGAAGACACTTACCGGTGCTCGTCAAGCATCTGCTGCATTTCGAGATGCTATACATGGTCCATTACTATCGCACTACAAGCCTGATTTTGCACTTTTCGTGACATCCTAAATGATGTTGGTGAAAGTCATCGACTATAGCAGATTGAGGTAGCAGCCAGGTACCGCTTGGACACCATGATGAAGAGGTCGGTCCTTCATTCTCCCCACCTTCTCGTATTAGAAGACGACGAACTGATCTTTAGATTTTAATGATGTTGTTTTATTGTCTTTTAGACGTGTACTTCATTACCACTTTTACTCTTATAACTAGTATTTCATAAATATATTTATCATCTTTTAACTATAAATTTATCATGTTTCAACAATTACTTTAAAAAATAAAAAAAAACCTTTTGATATCACATTGATCCGAGTAGTGTGTTAAACATAAAATTATAATCACGTTGTTCGTAACAGAGTGATTAGTGTAATAATTGTAAACATGGATCACGCTATTAACAATAGCATGATTACAAAAAACTCAAAGCTAATCACGCTATTGTCAATTAACATGTATAGCATTTGTGCAAAAAAAATAAATATCGGTTGTTATTTCTCAAATTAATTATTTAAAAAATGATATTTTTTAAAAAAAACTCTTCAAAAATGTTAAGCGAAAATATATTTAGTGGTCATAAATAATCCAAAACTAAACCACTAATATTATTTCATTTCATTATAGCATC
The DNA here is from genome assembly GCA_963580455.1 of Euonymus europaeus. NCBI lineage: Eukaryota > Viridiplantae > Streptophyta > Magnoliopsida > Celastrales > Celastraceae > Euonymus > Euonymus europaeus. The sequence goes on from OY756964.1 coordinate 6,770,172, forward strand.
GTATTTCATTGTAAAACTTACAATGAAATATGATATTTCATTGTTAATGTACAATATAATATGATATTACAATGAAATATTAATAATGAAATATGATATTCCAATATTGTAAATTAACAATGAAATACGATGTTACAATAAAATAAACAATTATGAGCTGTTTAAGGCTGGGTCATATAACATTTTTCAAATACACAACAAACAAAGCCTTAGTTTTGGAGTTGTTGCATAACAAACTTTTCAACTTTCAAAGCAAGTTGTAAAATCCATGAACTTGAATGGCTTGGAAAACACCCACTTGGTTCTTGTTTTCCGTCTGAACTTAATAAAATCTCTGTTTTTCTTCTTCTTCTTAACTAATAAGCGTTAATATATCCCATCTTCGTCATCCAACTCTCTACAATAAATAAAATATGTAACGTAGAGCCTCCCAGTTTTGTTGATTCTCTCACAGTTTACTTGAGAATAAAAATAAAGAAAAACTTTGGCTTAAATTCAAATCAATTATAGCATCGTAAAGTCTTAATATGTACTCATAAAGTCTTTAATGCAAATAATGACAGGATTGAATTATCTAGAACATGATTATTAATCACAAATATCCCAATTAATTTGTTTTTCAGTCCACGGCTATCTACAAAAGGTGATTTCACATATTGATTTTTATCAACAAAATACGTTTTTTTAATACAATCATTTCATCAAAATACATATATATCAATACAATTCTTTGCCCTTCTAATTAGTCAGGCCACCAACACTATAAATTTATGTGTTTTTCAAAATGGGAAATAAAAGTAGAGAAAAAGATGTAAATATAATGATGATATCCGTGTGCACCAAAGGAGAAAAGTATGCAACTGCGTTCAATTCAACATTGTGGCATTTATTTACTAATTATTTCGAATGACTCTGTCTTCCAAGTCTTCCACTAGGTTTTGGAATGCTGGGGATAAAACAATCGTGACTTTAGTTCGTCTCTCATTTTTCCTCCTTATCTGATTCAACCCATATGTTCTAAAATTCCAAGAATCAATCCATTTAAAGAGCTGATCATCACTAGGTTGGCGAAGATTGAGCAGAAACAATATTCCAACTTGATGAATGATGAGGAGTGCAACGGATCAGTTATATGTGTTCTTCATTCTGATCGTATGTCTACTACTAGCAGAAAGAGTTTGGGGAGATGCAAGAACGCAGATAGTCAAAATCATTTGTGGAGGTCCCCTAGAGCAGAATTCATCAGTCTTTGTTCCAAATTTTGTAGTTACAATGGAAAATCTCAATCAACAAATACGCACCTCAAGCTTTGCACAAGTAACTACAAACGCACAGGATGCACCAAACGGCCACTATGGCTTTGTACAATGCTATGGAGACCTTAATACGGTTGACTGCACATCCTGCTTTGCGGCAGCAAGACCACTTGTTAACCAATGCTACCCTTTCACGACTGGTCGCGCTTACCTTGACGGCTGCTACCTGAGATCAGACAATTATAGCTTCTTTCAGGAGTACAAGAATCCTGGTGATGCCGTTGTATGTGACAATACAACAAGGATGGGTTCAAATTTTGAAGCCTCGGCAAGGCAGGCTGTTTCGCAAGCAAAAGCAGATGCTCCCAATAATGGAGGCTACGCACGGGTTGAATTGGCAGGATCCAGCAATGGGTCTGCCTATGTGTTGGCGGATTGCTGGAAGACATTGAACCAAAGTTCATGCAAGGCTTGCTTGGAGAATGCATCTGCAGTTATAGAAGGGTGCTTGCCATGGTCTGAGGGACGAGCGCTAAACGCTGGGTGCTTCATGAGGTACTCAAATAGAGATTTCTTCAACAGCATACCTGTAAGCAAAAGATCGAAAGGTAATTGCATCATATCTTCTGATATCTAGTAAAGTTGATTCATCCGAAGCAGTTCTTCAAAGTTGATTTGACGAATCATACCGACTCTGTTTCATTTAGAAACTTTCAAACTACTGCCTTATTATGGATTTGTGTTGATTTTTGCAGTGAATAGAATAATAATTGCGGTTTCAGTCAGCATTTCCCTGCTGTTTTTGGTGGTCGGACTGATTGTAGGATTCTATATACGCAAGTGGAGATACATTCAGAAGAAAAGAAGAGGTAAATGAACTTTGTCGTACATTCATTGAATCTACTTGCTGCTAAAGTCACAAGACAACAATAGCTCACTTAGGACCTGATTGGGAGAGGTGTTAGAGAGATTGGCAAGGGTTCGTAAACAAGCGAATTCCTCCGAACCCCTATTTGGCGCGAATACTTCGAGGTGTTCGGAATCCCTTCCAACACCCCTTCATCCAACCCTTCAAAATGGAAGGTTGAGAGCACCCACATAAACCCTCCCAACATCATCCAACCCCTCCCATTATTAAGCAAAAGTTCATTTTTACGAACCCCTCTCCCATCCCTCATGCCAAACATTAACCATAGGGTTTTGTTCACGAATTTTCCAAATTCTTACCTAACCGTAAAATGGGCATTCCAGGTTATGATGCACGAAACTTGGTCAAAACCCTTCACAACAAGAAATTGGATTTCAAGTACTCTACATTGGAGAGGGCTACAGGTTATTTTGACAATGCCAATAAGCTTGGGCAAGGAGGATTTGGAACGGTTTATAAGGTTGTTTTGTCTTCTTCCTATTCTGCATGTTCCATTGTTGCTATTCGTTTATCAATTAGGATGACATTGGAGACAAAAACAATAGATTTTCTGGAATTATTACTTTTGTCCCTTCGTTGCAGGGTCTTCTTCCCGACGGAAGAGAGATTGCTGTGAAACGGCTCTTTCTCAATAACAGACAGAGAGCATCAGAATTCTACAATGAAGTCAACATTATAAGTGGTGTAGAACACAAAAATTTGGTTAGGTTATTGGGTTGCAGTTGTTCTGGACCCGAAAGCCTTCTTGTCTATGAATTTCTGCCTAACAAGAGCCTCGACAATTTCCTCTTTGGTAAATTTCAAACTTTGAGTTCAACTAAATACTTAAGCGAATGATTCATTTTGCACATGCTAATCTGGTTCTATTTTCTGGCTATTTAAACACGACAGATCCATTCAAAGGTAAAGAACTCAATTGGGGGAAACGATATAAGATTATAATTGGGACCGCAGAAGGTCTAGTTTACCTTCATGAAAACTCCAAGATCAGGATCATTCACAGAGATATAAAAGCCAGCAATATATTGCTGGACTCACGGCTCCAAGCTAAAATTGCAGATTTTGGATTGGCCAGGACTTTCCAGGAAGATAAAAGCCATATTAGCACAGCCATTGCAGGAACACTGTAAGCATCTACTCTCTCTTTGGATTGTCTGAAAAAGGGATTCCATGTCAAACAAATAGTAAATTTTAGCTTAATAATCTCATGTCACAGTTAAATGCAAACAGAAATAGTAAAGATAAGTCACTAAATTCAATATCGAAACAATTTTTTTTTAATAAAAGCTGTTCAAAATCGTCAGTTTATGGATTACAATTTTACATTAATGATTCCGCAGAGGATACATGGCTCCTGAATATGTAACCCATGGTAAGCTAACAGAGAAGGCAGATGTATATAGTTTTGGTGTGCTTTTGTTGGAGATAGTTACTGGAAGGCAGAACAACAGGAGCATATCCTCAGAAGACGCTGAGAGTAGTCTTATCACAAATGTAAGCTTCACTACCAGTAAACTATTGAAAGAAATATCAATTACAAAAATAAATAAGACTTAATCTTCTCATTTTTAATAAAATTTTTGCAATGATAGGCATGGAATCATTTTCAAGCAGGGACTGTGGAGGAACTGTATGACCCCCATCTAAATCTTCAAAATTACCATGATGGGAATGTAAAGATTCAGATCTTGAGAGTTGTGCATATAGCACTTTTATGCACACAAGAAATTCCATCATTGCGACTAACAATGTCAGAGGCACTACAGATGCTTACAACTGAGGAAACACTTCCTGCACCTTCCAATCCGCCTTTTTTGAGTGGACAATCCTTGGACCTTAATGATATATATGAAGTGCCATCATTCCCATCCAATACATCCAATACAGGTAGTTCTGCATCAGTTGCTGGCATGTCCAACAGTTCGTTCTATCCTAGATGATGTCCAGAAGCAGAGGAAAAAAAAGTTCTGAATTTCAAATGCATAAATGTTGTGGATAAGTAGAAGCACTGAGCATCTCAGACCACAATGTGACCTCATCCAGTGGTGCAACTGGTGTGTCATCTGCTTTTTAGTCCAAATCGTTTTATGTAGTCAGTGTTTTGTCCGACCATTACTCCGTCAATGCATATGCATTGCACACATGTAAGATAGGGCTTTTGGGAATGCTAATGATACAATGCAGACTTGCATCTAATGTCATTGTACATATGGTACTGGGAATGCTTATGCTAAATCTTCTAACCTAATCATTATATCATGAGTGCATGATTCTGTCAATTGTACAGGACTGATATATTCCAAACTTATTCTTATGCGTCATTCCATGTGAAAGTAGTTAAAAATGATGAAGGAATAAGAACTACAATGAGGTCACAAAAATCCAGGCAACAACGGAAATAAGAAAAGAAAAAACCTCTGCAGTTCGCCTTCCTCCAGACTAGCACGAGTACGATCTAAGATCTGGCAATTAAGTTACCCATGATCCCTAAACTGATCTCATACGGTTTGGCATTGGAAAATCCTGCTTTCACAGCAATAGTCTCTGACTCCTTCCCTGGATCAGAAAACACACCATCATCCATGGAAGATAGAAAGAAGCCATGAGGTGCAATAAACCTCACAAGCATAAGCACTGATCTCGATGCTATCCAAAATGATAATTGAGTGCATTAGACATTGGAATGTTTATGAGGAAAAAATAAAAATATAAGTTTAGTCAAATAAAAATTTGTAAGACTCCACTGAATAGACTAAGTTTGACTCAGTTTATAAGCACAGTAGCAACATGCACCCTTGGCTATGATATCATAAGGTCTGTGAAGACAAACAAAAGCTAAGAGAAACTATGAAAATTCTAACCCAAAGCACAGTTAGAAAGATAATCCAGAATAAGTTTTCAACCGAACACGTACTAGATTGAGCTAATACTGTACACCGGAATTCATTTTTGCAATCACATGTATATAAATCAACGACAGAAGAGGACAGCATACAAAAAGTTTCTTTCTTGAAAGTGCAAACCTGTTAAGAATTCCTTGATTGAGCTGTTCAAATACTGATACTCCTGTGCAAGGCCATAAGCAGTCGCCACTGGGACAACATTTTCTATCATCCATTCCCAGAGACGATAGGAAATTCCAGTAACGATATTCTTCATGCTTGTCACAGATACATGAAAGAATTATAAGTTCATGTCTACGGAGCATTAAATTAACTAATTATGGAAATAAGGCACAGCAATCCTTAAAATAGAATCATATTATTTTTTATTAGTCCAAACGTCGAAGTTCAAAACACAGTTTGTGTCCAAGTAAAAAGTTAGAAACTTAGATGCAAATTGAAGTCATTTGTTTTTGTACCAAATACCTGAATAGCAGTAACAAATGGTTGAGAGATTTTATTAAAATCAAGGACCGAGACACTTGAGCCTGAAACTCGTACAAATTTCTAAGTAATAATATACCCAAGAGCACTCGATATTCTTTTTAGCGTGCCTGCAGCAAGCGTTGAAGTGATGAAGTTCTCGTTAGAAAAATCAAGACCTATAACCTGCACATTTGTTGCAATCCTGTTTTTGATGCGGTGTCATTTTGGGTCTGTGTTTAGAGTTGTTTGCCGTTGGATGTTTTTTTGTTTTGTAAGGCTGTGATCCGTTGTTTAAGTAATATTCAGTTGTGGCCTTGTGGGGTATTTGCTAGGGTTGTCTTGTCTTGGATGTATGTTTCGGTCTGAATCTTGAAGAGTCGCCGTCTCAAACTTGGCTTATCCCTTCCACTATCTTGAGTCTGTATCTCCTTTGTTATTGTAATCTTGATTACTCTAGCTAGACTCATATAGCTACTGTTATCAGTGTTGCTCTCTTATTTTGCCGTCGTTGCTTGAGTTGTATAACAAATTGGTATCAGAGGCTCGACCTCCATGGTGAATACACGTTCTTATGCTGACTCTTACCCTCACTCTCAGCTACTCGAGGCTATTTTTGTTCTCATGGCTCCTATGGATGCTCAAGGCTTGGAGATCCAGTCTCTTCACAAGTGCCTCAAGCCCCCTATGGAGCATGTGTGTGGATTATCGAGCGTTGAATAAGGTGAGAGTTAAAGATCAATTTCCTATGCCGCTTATTGAGGAGTTGTTGGATGAATTATATGGTGCTGTGATTTTTTTCCAAACTTGACCTACATTCTAGGTACCATCATATTAGGGTGGTGGAGGACGATATTCCCAAGACTGCGTTCAGAACACACGAAGGCCATTATGAATGTCTTGTGATGTCGTTTGGGCTCTCTAATGCCCCTTTCATTTTTTCAGAGTTTGATGAATACTATTTTCAAACCTTATTTGCAGAAATTTGTTATAGTCGTTTTTGACGATATTCTATTTTATAGTCGCTCTCGCGAGGACCATGTTGCAGAAATTTGTTATAGTCGTTTTTGACGATATTCTATTTTATAGTCGCTCTCGCGAGGACCATGTGGAACATTTAATGGTGGTTCTTAAATTGTTGCGGCATCACCAGCTCTTTGTTTCGATGTATGCCACTCTCAATGAAAACACAATGATGAAGACTCATGACTCCATGCTCACGCACACACGAAAGATGAAGGCTAAAGTCCAAGCTACTCAGGTTGACAATAGAAGGGCTCTCCTCACTTATAAGCTAGAGTTATAACTCATAATCTTACAATGTGGGATCTTATCATTTGACCCCTCCTAAGGAGCCTACACGTACTCGGGAAGTGGCTAGGAGACTTCAGTTATAGCATGTTAGCCTTCTTTTCTCTGGGTATGCTTTCTTTCTTTTTATATGTTTTTTACGCGGCCTCATTCTTGATACTTAGCCACTGTCATGTCCTCTACCCTGTGGCGTATGGATTTGGCATATATCACTCTCAATGAAAGTATCAATGATAAAGACCCGTGATTTCAAGCCCACGCACACTCGAAAGATGAAGGCCCAAATCGAAACTCACAATTTTAGACTTAACTCTCTATTGAAAACTCAGGTTTATAATAGGTGATTTATCCTCCCTTATAAACTAGATTGATAATCCATAATATTCTGATGGGAGAGCTTATCACGGTGCACCACTTTCATATCAAGCATTCAATGCTTTAACAATCATCTTTACTAAGCATTCCATGCCTGAACAAATATTTTTCTCATCTCACATTTATCAGACTCGTCTCCATACACACACACATACATATAAGAAATTTGTGCATGTGTCGCCATTCGTCCCTGGATACATACAAATCGGCTTTTAATTACAGTAGGCCCGCAGATGGGGTGTATCAGTACCGTATGACCTACAACAAGCCGCCACTCTTTTTATACCACTAGTTTTTTTTTCTCTCGATGACGATTTGGTCAACATATTATTAAATGAAAGGAGGTAAACAGCGGAATCAACCAAAGTCAGTCCAACTTGTCACCTCTGTTCTAAATTTCCAAGAATCAATCCATTTAAAGAGTTTATCATAACTAGTAACAGACTCAAAAATCCATTCAAAACCAAAAAATAGTTGAGTGAGAAAAAATTATAAGATAACAAAACTCCCAGCTCAACAGACCCATCCATCCTGATGATCAAGGTTGGCGAAGATTGAGCAGAAACAATATTCCAACTTGATGAATGATGAGGAGTACAACTGATCAGTTATATGTGTTCTTCATTCTGATTATATGTCTGCTACTAGCAGATAGAGTTTGGGGAGATGCAAGAGCGCAGACAGTCAAAGTCATTTGTGGAGGTCCCCTTGAGCAGAATTCATCAATCTTTGTTGCAAATTTTGCAGTTTCAATAGAAAATCTCAATCAACAAATACGCACCTCAAGCTTTGCGCAAGTAACTACAAACGCACAGGATGCACCAAACGGCCACTATGGCTTTGTACAATGCTATGGAGACCTTAATACGGTTGACTGCACATCCTGCTTTGCGGCAGGAAGACCACTGCTTAACCTATGCTACCCTTACACGACTGGTCGCGCTTACCTGGACGGCTGCTATCTGAGGTCCGACAATTATAGCTTCTTTCAGGAGTACCAGAATCCTGGTGATGCCGTTGTATGTGACAATACAACAAGGATGGGTTCAAATTTTGAAGCCTCGGCAAGGCAGGCTGTTTCGCAAGCAAAAGCAGATGCTCCCAATAATGGAGGCTACGCACGGGTTGAATTGGCAGGTTCCAGCAATGGGTCTGCCTATGTGTTGGCGGATTGCTGGAAGACATTGAACCAAAGTTCTTGCAAGGCTTGCTTGGAGAATGCATCTGCAGTTGTAGAAGGGTGCTTGCCATGGTCTGAGGGGCGAGCGCTAAACGCTGGGTGCTTCATGAGGTACTCAAATAGAGATTTCTTCAACAGCATACCTGCAAGCAAAAGATCGAAAGGTAATTGAATCATATCTTCTGAAATCTTGCAAAGTTGATTCATCCGAAGCAGTTCATCAAAGTTGTTTTGACCCATCATACCGACTCTGTTTCATTTATAAACATTCAAACTATAAGATTATTATTGATTTCTGTTGATTTTTGCAGTGAACAGAATAATAATAGCGGTTTCAGTCAGCATATCGCTGCTGTTTTTGGTGGTCGGAGTGATTGTAGGATTCTATATACGCAAGTGGAGATACATTCAGAAGAAAAGAAGAGGTAAATGAACTTTGTCATACACTCATTGCATCTACTTGCTGCTAAAGTCACAAGACAACAATAGCTCAATTTGGGTTTTGTTCACGAATTTTCCTAATTCTTACCTAACCGTAATATGGGCATTTCAGGTTGCGATGCACGAAACTTGGTCAAAATCCTCCACAACAAGAAATTGGATTTCAAGTATTCTACATTGGAGAGGGCGACATGTTATTTTGACGATGGCAATAAGATTGGGCAAGGAGGATTTGGAGCAGTTTATAAGGTTGTTTTGTCTTCTTCCTTTTCTGCATGTTGCTATTTGTGTATCAGTTAGGATCACATTAAAGACATAAGTCATAAACTATAGATTTTATGGAATTATTACTTTTATCCCTTGGTTGCAGGGTCTTCTTCCCGACGGAAGAGAGATTGCTGTGAAACGGCTCTTTCTCAATAACAGACAGAGAGTATCGGATTTCTACAATGAAGTCAACATTATAAGTGGTGTAGAACACAAAAATTTGGTTAAGTTATTGGGGTGCAGTTGTTCTGGACCTGAAAGCCTTCTTGTCTATGAATTTCTGCCTAACAAGAGCCTCGACAATTTCCTCTTTGGTAAATTTCAAACTTTGAGTTCGACTAAATACTTAAGCTAATGATGCATTTTGCACATGCTAACCTGGTTTTATTTTCTTGCTTTTTAAACACGACAGATCCATTAAAAGGTAAAGAACTCAATTGGGGGAAACGATATAAGATTATTATTGGGACTGCAGAAGGTCTAGTTTACCTTCATGAAAACTCCAAGATCAGGATCATTCACAGAGATATAAAAGCCAGCAATATATTGCTGGACTCGAGGCTCCAAGCTAAAATTGCGGATTTTGGATTGGCCAGGACTTTCCAGGAAGATAAAAGCCATATTAGCACTGCCATTGCAGGAACACTGTAAGCATCTACTCTCTCTTTGGTTTATCTGAAATAAGGGATTCCATGTGAAACAATAGTAAATTTTACCTCAATAATCTCAAGACACAGTTAAAATACAAACAGAACTGGTAAAGATAGTCACTAAGTTCAAATGTTCAATATCGAAATAAAAAAGTTTAGTAAAAGCTGTTCACAATCGTGAGTTTATGGACTATAATTTTACATTAATGATTCGGCAGAGGATACATGGCTCCTGAATATGTAACCCATGGTAAGCTAACAGAGAAGGCAGATGTATATAGTTTTGGTGTGCTTTTGCTGGAGATAGTTACTGGAAGGCAGAACAACATGAGCAACTCCTCAGAAGACACTGAGACTACTCTTATCACAAATGTAAGCTTCACTACCAGTAAACTATTGAAAGAAAGATCAATGAAAAAATTAAACAAGACTTAATACTCTCATTTTTGATAAATTTTTTGCAACGATAGGCATGGAAGCATTTTCAAGAAGGGACTGTGGAGGAACTATATGACCCCAATCTAAAGCTTCAAAATTACCATGATGGGAATGCAAAGACTCAGATCTTGAGAGTTGTGCATATAGCACTTTTATGCACCCAAGAAATTCCATCGTTGCGACTAACAATGTCAGAGGCACTACAGATGCTGACAACAGAGGAAATACTTCCTGCACCTACCGATCCCCCTTTTATGAGTGGACAATCCTTGGACCTTAATGATATTTATGAAGTCCCATCAAATCCATCCAATACAGGTAGCTCGGCAACAGTTGCTGGCATGACCAACAGTTCGTTCTATCCTAGATGATGTCCAGAAGCACAGAAAAAACAAGTTTTGAATTTCAAATGCATAAATGTTGTGGATAAGTAGAAGCACAGAGCATCTCAGACCACAATGTGACCTCATCCAGTGGTGCAACTGGTATGTCATCTGCTTTTTAGTCCAAATCGTTCTATGTAGTCAGTGTTTTGTCCAACCATGAACCATTACTCCGTCAACTCCCAATGCAAATGTCATTGCACACACGTAAATTGGTGCATTTGGGAATGCTAGTGATACAATGTAGACTTGCATCTAATGTCATTGCACATATGGTACTGGGAATGCTTATGTTAAATCTTCTAACCTATTCATTATATGATTTATATCATATGGGTGCATAAGTCCATAAATTGTACAAGACTGATATATTTCCAACATATTTCTATGCATCATTTCGTGTGAAAGCAGTTAAAAACGAAGGAATAAGAACTACAATGAGGTCACAAACATCCAACAACAAGTGAAAGAGGATTGAAATTGATTTACTGATGCCTTCCACAGCATAAAAACTTCATTGTCTAGTTTCCCAATAGATATAAGAAAAGAAAACCTTTGCAGTTCATCTTCCTCCAGACTAGCCGGGGTTGCCAGGGCCAAGCACCTGTACGATCTAAGATCTGGCTACCAAATTACCCAAGAGCCCTTTCCTTGTCTCACAATGTTTGGCATTGGAAAATCTTGCTTGCACAGCAATTGTCTCTAACCCCTTCCCTGGATCATAAAACACATCATCATCATCCATTCAAGATAGAAAGCAGCCATGAGGTGCAATAAAGCTCTCAAGCATATGCACTGGTCTCGATGCTATGTAAAATGATAATTGAATGCATTAGACATTGGACTGTTTGTTAGCAAAAAAATAAAAGTTTAGTCAAATAAAAATATGTTAAGACTCCAGTGCAAAGATAGACTTCAAGAAGTTAGACTAAGTTTATAAGCACAGTAGCAACATGCACCCTTGGCTATGAGACACTATGAAAAATTCAAAACCCAAACATAGTTAGCATGCTAATCCAGAACAAGCATACAACCGAACACCTAGTAGACTGAGCTAATGCCTAATACTGAACACCGACAATCACTTTTGCAATCATATGTATATAAATCTACGACAAAAGAGGACAGCGTACAAAATGTTTCTTGAAAGTGGAAACATGTTAAGAATTCCTTGATTGAGCTCTTCGACTATTGATACTCCTATGCAAGGACATAAGTAGTTGCAACCGGGACAACAATTTTCTATCATCCATTCCTAGTGACAATAGAAAATCCCAGTAACGAAACTCTTCATGCTTGTAACAGATACATTACAGAATTATAAGTTCATGTCTACGAAGCATTAAATGAACTATTGATGAAAACGAGGTACAACAATCCTAAAAAATACAACCATATTATTATTTATTAGTCCATCCGTCGAAGTTCGAAAAACAGCTTGTGTCCAAGTAAAAAAGTTAGAAACTTAGATGCAAATTGAATTCATTTGTTGATGTACCAAATACCTGAATAGCAGTAACAAATGGCTGAGAGATTTTATTAAAATCAAGGACCGAGACACATGAGCCTAAAACTCGTACAGGCATGACTAGTTCAGATGAAACTACAGCTAACATTTTATTAAACCACAAACTTTCTACCAAAGATCTCCTGCTGTCCTGCATGGTCATACGCTTATCAACCACATTTCGTAGCCCATATAACCCATGGTTAGAGCATCAAAACTAGTTTCAGAAAATGGCAAGTACATTGCATTGTCTTCAACCCATCTGCTGCGAGCTCATAAAAGTTATAACATCATACAGCTAGTTAGTATAATCATTTCTCTTAATTCATTAACCAAATGGTTTAAAAAACAATAAAAAGGATATCCTGAACGTCCATCCAACAACTTCAAGCAGAAAATTCAGAAGAATCATCACGTGTTTCTTAGATAAGAAAATCCTAGGAAAAATTTATAAGTGATATATACCCAAGCTCACTCGATATCCAATTCCAAGTATACTATTTGAAGAAAGTACAACCCTTGCCGCTGGACCCAACTTTCTCAGATAAAAAAGCAAAACTCGAAAATGAAATTCGGAGTGAAAGCGTTACTACATACATACAGCTACGGCCATTTGTTTCCATACCCGATGCTGATCACCCAGACTCAACAAATCATTGAAGTGCAGTTCGTACCAAGACAACAATATATAGATGAATACACAACAAAAAACAACACGCATGAAAATGAAATAATGATTAGGAAAAGATGTGAAACGGAACCCATTGTCATAGAAAGGTGCAACGCGGCCGAAGAGCGCCCTGTCGTTCCGCGGCACATTGAACGGGTCCGGGCCTGAATCGGGGAAGAAGGAAGATGAAGATGAAGAGAAGCATCTCATGAGACTTTTATTCTGGGTATTTTGCAATTTTCAAAAAATCCTTTTGTAAAAATGGCTCTCTTAACGTATGAAATCTAACACTTTTTTATATTTTTAAGACTCTTTTGTCCTAAATCAAACTATCCACGACATATAAAAAAAAAGGGAAATATGCCCAGACCTTTCAAACTATGGTGTATGTGCAAATACCTCCTGAATTAATGTAAATGGTAAACAGACCCTCAATATTGAGTTGACCGTTAAAGAAAACGGTCGACTCTACTAAACCTGATTAAAAACAGAAATAATTGGCAATACATTGGGGGCTATTTGCACAAAACAGAAACTATAGGGGTCTATTTGCACAAAACATAAAATGACCAAATTCAGAACAACAACAATAATCATGTCCAGAAACATACTGTCACAGTCCTGAAAATCAAAACATAAGAACAATCCCATGTCCAAAAACAAACAGTCAAATACATAGCAATGAAGCTATCAAATCCTACCCAACTATCAAGACAAAATGATGATGTTGTCTTCAAAATCAGTTTGATCTTCAATTCAGTCTCGTTTAGAAGGTCTGACAATAGGAATCTTAGGGTGAGAAGGTCCTTTTCTGGGGTTTTTTTGAGAGATTTTAATTGGAGATTTTGTTCTTGACCTTAATAAAACAAAAGGCTTCAAACCTGAAGCACCAGTTGGTGTTGTTGCTCTGATAGTAGGGGCTAGAGCTTGCATTTCTGGAGGGGTGCTCGACTGGCCAACTTGTGACTGGGCAGGGGTAGGGCTGCTTGACTGGCCAACTTGTGACAAATTATCATGGGAAGCTTGTGACAAATTATCCTGCATTCATCATGGCAAGAAAAATAATTTCAAGTATAATATAAAAAAAATTAAACAGTTCAAAGCAATGAAGCTAACCTCAAATGATTCTTGTCTTGCTGCAGCTAGAGCAGGACATGTTCTGACATTGTGTCCTATTTTGGAACATTTTCTACATCTTAGTTGTTCTCCTTTCTTGATCATATGTCCAGTATGAGCTGGTTGTGGTTCATTCGAGTCCCTAATTCTTGCCCTCTTTAACGGTCAACTCAATATTGAGGGTCTGTTTGCTATTTACGTTAGTTCAGAGGGATATTTGCACATACACCATAGTTTAGGGGGTCTGGGCATATTTCCCTTACAATTAACGTCAAATTAACTTTAGTTTGGGAGAGTTGACCGTTTTCTTTAACGGTCAACTCAATATTGGGGGTCTGTTTGCCATTTACGTTAGTTCAGGGGGGTATTTGCACATACATCATAGTTTGGGGGGTCTGAGCATATTTCCCTAAAAAACACATAAAACTCCGATCGATGTCCGCTTCTTCTTGATTGCTTCATTACAATCAATACAACTCATTATATACGACTCCTTATTTGATATAAAGAAGTACATTGTTTATGTTGCTACAAGAACTCGACATCAACCAGTAATTACCCGGGTTTATTCGAGTATAAGTAGATCGAATATTATTAAATCGTAGTTGGAATACTTTTATATATTGTTCGAGTTGTATTAAGTTTATGATCGAATTATATTGTCATGTTGTTCGAGTAAATTTCTATTAAATGATCAATTATTTTTTATATTAATTATTCGGGTAATGGTAATTTTGGTGCTTTTGTAACTTTATCATTTGTTCGAGTATGTTTTTATTTTAATTGTTTGAGTATATTTACAAAATTTGTTAGACTAGCTATAATTACTAACTGATTTTATGATTTGCTAGTTATGACAGTTGTTGACTTTATGGTTAGTTATGATGGGGAGTGGGAAATTTATGGAGGAATGGCTTACAAGTATAGAGGTGGTGCTAGCGAAGGTATAATCCTTCAGGATTTCACTACATTCAAAGAGTTGTTGGATAAAATATATCAAATTACTGACATAGATCGTACATCTAACATTCTTGTCATGAAGTTCGTGTATAACACTCATTACAACATGACTTCGATGGTTAAAGGCAATGTCTATAACTGACATTTTTTCATAAAGTAAAACGATGATCCACAAAGAGCTGGCACTCCTTTCTGTGTAACAACATGGCCAAGGACACTATATATATACACAATGTGTGTATTTGTCCCTAAGTCTTGAGATACCAGTTGGCCTCCTGACTCAGTAACTTTTCCACTTTGTGGTTTTCTATATTCTTCAAGTTCTTGGTGTGAGGAGCCTACTCTCTTTAATCTAAGAAGAGAATTGGTGCCTAAGGTGGAAGATCCGCAAGTTTGAACTTTGTATCAAATTAGCCGATTCCATCCTACGACATTACTATTAGAGATCAATCCAGATAAATCTCAATATACATATTCTATAAACGATTAATTTAGATTATGCATGTCAATTTTAATTAACTAGAAAATTTTAAAAGTTGTTTATTCTATCGATTACTCCTCCTATGTGTGTTTCTTATTTTTTAAAACTTTTGCGCTAGGGATGTGAATGAATGGTTTAGGTTCTCTAACGTAGTGTTTACAATCACAAGCTAATGGAACAATAAAGTGGGAAGAGAAATGAATAAATTAATCAGCTCTTAAAATTTGCTGTAAAGATTATTCACGAAAATTTGGGGATTGGGATTTCTACTACTTTGATTACAGCTCAAGAATTGAGGTAATGACTTATTCAGCTTTCATAATTTGTGCATTAGATATCTTACAAAATTGGAAGCTTCTCTCTTGCCTTGATCCTGGATCGTCTCTTTTATAGAATGGTTAAAGAGATAATTCCCAGATGTATTCAAGTCATCTAAACGATTTGCAATCTCAAGTCCTTCCTTTTCGGTTCCAAAGGAGCAAAACGGCCATCAAAGCCAAACCCTCTCCTGATTTGCCTTTTATGAGATAAAATTGGAAACAACCTTGATTCCTGAAAATTTGTCCCCCTGATTTGTTCCAGCGGATCCATTCACTAATGAGGCAACTCTATTGATACACCATACACAGCTCGATGATTTGTGGTGTCTTGATTCTCTCTCTTGAAATTCTGGAATTCAGCTCTCTTTCGTATTGACACATAAATGGCTAATAATCTTCATCTTATCAATATGGGAACTTCCCCAGATTTCCCCCATCAATGTTGAAATTCGACCCTTTGATTAGACTAATATGGTAGATAACTCCGAAGTCTTCTTTTGAGTCGGCTTTAATCAATAATTACAAGTGAAGTTGGAAACACCTTGATTTCTTTCCTTCCATGGCCGGCCCTTGACTTGCATATATCATATAAGGAATTCTTGATTTGAAATTCTCTAACAATTTTATTAAGTAGCTAGTTTATTTGATGCTTGATTCCGTACGACATTCCACATTTTGTTGTCTTGATTCCAGGTACACCAATGTGGAATTAATTAACTTCTTAGGAATTTTGATTATGAATTCAACTTTGATCTCGTTGCAGTAGAGTAGGTCTTCAAATAAGGCGGCCCATATCCTTTCTTTGAATTTCATGAAGTTGAACTTCATTTGATTTTGATTTTCGAACTTTCCTTCATTTTTTTCCTACTTTGGCTCCAAGCCTCCAACGGCTCCCATGTAGCTTTACATGCCACACACGATAGCTCTGTCATCACTAGCCAAGCCCCGACTCCAATACTGGGATTCCCCAACAGGAGTATAAATTAAACCAAAACTCTTGAAAATTTACAAATTAGAAGAGACATTGTCCAAAAGTGGGAAAGCTGATAACCTAGCTTAGCTGACCACTCCAAGCAGCATCGTTAGCACCATTTTCATGACGTTTCTTAAACCCAACTTCAGCACGATAAGCTGATGCTTGCTGGGACAGCGGGTCTTACCCCACGAACCTGCGAAAGCTCACAGGTTTCGCTCACAGATGCGAATCTTAGTTCTGTAGGAGGGATGAAATCATGAAACAGTCAACTGACAGACCAGGAACATTGAATGCCACTTTCTCTATTGCCCATGCTTCTTCCATCCTGGTCCTGGTGTGGCTCATTGCAGTATCTCCAAAGCGGAAAAGGGTTGCAACAGAGCGTCCTGAGTGATCAGTAACCATTATTCCATCCACTGTTCTGTAATTTAACACTTACCCGACAAAAAAGATTTGGTTTTCAATTTTGCCTCTCTTACTATCTGTCCCAAGCTACTCCCCTCTTCCTCTTTGAAAAATTGTCGACGGCTTCATCTTTTGTTTTGAATGGTAGGTCCACTGCTTCAATTCGCTAATCGTTAGTCTTAAGAGCAAGTGCAATGCAAACCTATTTTCAAGCCCTCCAAAGTGCCTCGATTTCCGTGCAATTCAATATATCAAGTTTTAACACTACAATGCTACTCCAAACTCAATCACTTCAAACACTAACTAAAATAACTACCAAACCACCTTTATAATTTCCTATTAACTTTTTCTATTACAATTTTCCTCTCGATTATTTTGTACTATGCCAAACTATGTGGTTAACCAAAATAAATACATCATCAAAGAAACTATATTTTTGTTGAATATAATCAATTCTCTAATTAAATAAATTCCATTAGGTTAATTAATTAAACGTTGGTGTAAAATACTTCAAATTCAATGCGAGTACATTCCCAAACATTCACTTGCTTTTTTATTTAATATTCTTTTATCTAATTACAAAATTAGACTCCTTAAATTTCATGAAAATTAAATATCAATATATGACTCCAAATTTATTGGAGTACAACTACTTCTCACCAATATTAATGATGTGGCAACTTTTCTACACTAGCTGGTGAGATGAATATGTCCTGCTGCCACTGCACTATTCATCATCTTCCTCACAACAACAGAGTGCACTACTGGCTTGCATGAGGTAGGGGGTTGAGAAGAGATACAGAATCAAGCAAAGGCAGGATTACCAAGAGGCTGTATATGTGCTTGTGTAACTCTTGTTTGAGGCGAAGCAACTTCACCACTAGCTCACTGGTTTGCTATTTTGGAAACTTGTCTACTCTAAAGTTTGGCTATATGTAAGAGAAAGTTGCACTCTGATCATGCGTACTCTCACATACTCTCTCATATTTGCTCATAGAAGCTACATTGCTGTGATACTTGTATTGTCAAGCAGCCCCTGTTCTTCTCTCATTTATTCTCCCATATAAATTATTTAGATGATACATTTTAAATATTTGTGCTATGATTACATTGAAATTAAGTCTTACAATTGTATATATTTTGCACTGCAAAGTTTATGCACAAAAGTTGGAAGAGTGCTTATTTATGTGCCCAATAATTATATCAACATATGTTTGGGACGTCAATAGAGTGGTTTGTGTAATTGAAACTGGACTCAATTTGCTAATTTTGTTTGCATAAAAAAAATGTTTCTAATTTGCTCAACATTGTGTACTATAGAAAGCTGTGATTTTGTCAATAATGAACAAAATTTGAAGCTGCAGATTACGCCATTTGGTGTTGTAGGAGAAATTGTTGTTTTATAAAGATGATTCAAACTATATGATTGATAGAGTTGTAGGAGAAATTGTTGTTTTATAAAGATGATTCAAACTATATGATTGATAGAGTTCATGATTTTTTTCCTTATAATGTGGGCTATTTGAATTTGCAGAAACTTGCACATTGAGGACATTTGAGAGAACTAAAAAAATGTCTGGTGGTCCAAGTTGGCATAATGGTATGCATTTCATGGAAGAATTCATCAACCAAGAAGTTGAATATATAGCAATGTTAGAACACATAGTTGAAGAGGTTAGTCAACCCGAGCCCCCGAGGATTCGCAAACGCACATTCATTAGGAAGGATCGTTTACAAGCACACAATGATCTTGTTCAGAAATATTTCGCAGAAGACTGTATATACCCACCGAACTTGTTCCGTCGCAGATTTCGAATGCGCCGAGAATTATTTCATAAAATTCGCAGAGATTTAGAAGAGACTGAGCCTTATTTCAGATTATCATATGATGCAGTGGGTAGGCCTGGATTCTCTTCAATCCAAAAAATGACCGCTGCTTTACGGGTTCTAGCATATGGCAGTCCAATCGACAGAGAGGATGATGCACTCATGATTGCACAAACCACTGCTATAGAAACAGTCTGATTTTTTTGCCAATCTATCATTAACCTATACTCGGAGCAGTACCTACGAGCCCCAAACGAGGCTGACATCGCTCGTTTATTGGCAGAGAATGAGACTCGTGGTTTTCCCGATATGATTGGTTCGCTAGACTGTATGCACTGGGAGTGGCGTAATTGCCCCACAGCTTGGCATGGACAGTTCGTCGGTCACAAAGGAAGACCGACGTTGATACTTGAGACTGTAGCATCCCGTGGCCTTTGGATTTGGCATGCTTTCTTCGGGATGGCTGGTACATACAATGACATTTTTGTACTCGATCATTTGCCCTAATTTGATCGGTTCATTCAATGTCAAACCCCGTACACTCCTTACGTGGTTAATGGAACGACATATCACATTTCTTATTATCTGACGGATTGCATATACCCTCATTATGCCACTTTGATTCAGTCAATCAAGCATCCTCGGACTAAAAAGGAGAAATTGTTTGCAACATGCCATGAAGCGGTGAGAAAGGATGTCGAAAGGGCATTTAGGGTCCTGCAATCCAAATGGGCAATTACTCAAGGTCCTGTGAGGTTTTGGGATATCAAGACCCTAAAAAATATCATGCAATGTTGTGTCATATTACATAATATGATAATTGAAGATGAGCGACACATTGATATTGTGGCCTGGCAACCAGAGGTAGGAGAGAATATCCCCGAACAGTTGCTTAGGCACAACGGGGAGTGGTTGGGAACTTACATTAGTTCACGAATGCGGCAAGTGAGGGATAGGGGTGTCAACTCTCGCCTACGAGGAGACCTTATGGACCACATTTGGAACATTTTTGGGGGTATCTCTACATAGTTTATATGCACTTGTTTCATTTAATCATGCATTAATGTCACCTTCTTAGATTTGTTTTCTCAATCAATTTTTTTTTGTAGACCATGGATAGATTTGAGATGCCGCTGAAGTGATTGCATCTTGCTAGTATGTCAATTATGCTCCCTTAATAATCATGTAGAACACCATGAGTATTGGTCTTGTTGTCATTTTAGAGTATCGTTATAAATGAAAGTTGTTCAATATGATATGTAATGTACCATTTGCCATTTGAACGATAGGAAGTGATGTGGCTGGATGGTTTTGATGGGAGGATTTCAGTTGGATGGCTGTGGAAGAATGCATGCATTTCGTGAATTTTGTTTAATTTTATTCTTCTACTACTTTATAGAGCATCATCAGTGATACACAAATTGAGGTTTTAATATTTATCTAGTTCTTTATTGGTGTACATGCTTTCATTGAGATTCCTTTGCTTTCTTTGATATTTGTGTAGAACGATGGGCATATGTACATAATGATTTCACCAAGTAGTCCAATTCCAATTTGATTCCAAATTGTTGATGATTTGTTATATGGTGAAGGAAATGATTCTAGAATGGTGGAACTGAGCCATGGATATAAAATTTCACTTGTAATATCGCAACCTAATTTTTTTTGACATTTAGTTATGATTCCTGGCAGCTACATAAGTCGGATGCATTTGAATATTTAGAATAGATTGTCAAAGCAGTAGAATGTAGGGATACAATCCCATTACATACCATAATTTTCCACATCCATCATATTTCTCTATTACATGCACACCCAATTGTATTCTCATGTACAAATCATTGAAATCAATACTCAACCACAGCTGTAACTAAACAAAGCAACAAACCAATAATCCCAAGCATCATTATACATCAGTCTTACAAAATGAAAAGAAAATTCCCACAAAGCAACAAACCAAAGAAAAGCAAGAAAATTTGTATGTCTCACACATCTTTAAGCAAAAAAATACCTAAATGAAAAAAAGTAGGTCTCTAACATCATTACCAAACAAAGTTGATAACGGTGTTAATTATTATAAATAAACATTTTTAGTACTCGTTAAGTAGCATGGTCATGGCATACAGAACATGGCAGTAAAATAACCTTAGTTTTCATTGGTCCTCCTCATACTATCAGTTCTCCTCATTTTCTCCCCCTTCGACTTCCTCATTCAACCTGCCTTGGAGGTTGCATGGGTCAAGGTTTTTCTCATCCGCACGTAGCCGCGTTGCCGCACGGCCTCCGGGAGAAAATTGTAGTGCTCGAATCTCTGTCAATTTAAACAAAATTCAGATCACGAAACTATGTTATATTCGACAAGTTAATTTGTATAGAACATTTTAAAATTTACACAAAGTCTGAATGCTTTACACTTACCCTTGTGTTCCTTGTCCAGCTCCTGAAGCTCCTGCAATCGCAAATAGTGCTTATGAAGAAGGTATTCGGCATTTGCACTTGGGTTCTTCTTCATAAGCTCCTCTTCTGCAGCTGCCAGTTTTTGAGTAATGGTAATACTCCACTGGATTGCATCTAGTCGTGCAATCTTAATGGCATGGAAGTTCTGCTCATCAGCTGACTGCTTTAGTGACTAAAAACGGTTCTCTGATGTTTGCCGCCAAGCTGAAACAGTCTCGTTCAGCTTACTAGTGGCGTCACAAGATGACTGCGAAGCAGCCAGCGATGATCGTCTTCGTTTCTCTTTTGCAACTTTACGACCCATAGGTCGTTGGAGTCCTGATTGTGGTGACTAGGAGGATGTTGGCGTCCTGCTCTGAACATTATCCTGGCTGAATGATATTGGAGTGTCTGCATCAAGTGTATTGACGTCAACATGGTCCCCAACTTCATCATTGTTGAATGACTGACGTGGCAAATGAGATGTGCTTGAACCAACCCCAGGAGTCCTTTTGACCTTTTGCTTATCCCTCGCTTCTTTCTCATCAACAAAGGCATTCCACTTGGCGCTACATCGCAGGATCTCCCAGCAGTAAATGAACTTGAAGTCCTTTGTGTTGTCTTGCTTGAACATCACGAAGCATGCTCCCCACTATATATTGCAATAAAGAAGAAAATTCAGGAACAATATTAAAATTAGAAGAGAAAACAAAAGGCAAAGAGAACATATTAATTGGAGATCAAATTAACTAATTGGTAGCACACAGTTATGTGGAAATATTTTAAGTGGAAGAAATAAATTACAAAGTGCAACATTCACCTCATCATTTGGGTTAGTTCCACTAAATCGGTTTCTTTGGACCCTTTTGACAATGGACCTCCATTTTGTCACCTCCGCTTGAATGGTACCCCAACGACCTTCACAAGCACGCTGTGCACGATCTGACCCAGGAGCACGTTCTTGGAATTCAGCCCACACTCTTGACCAAAATGCGTCAGTGGTCTGTGAATTGCCGTGTTCTGCATCCCCTGAAATCCTAATCCAAGATTCACATAGTGCAATATCCTCATTGACTCTCCAATTAGGTGCTTTCCTATTGGTGCCCTGAGTTGTACGGGCTGGCCTTTGACTTGAGAGTGTTTGGTGGTCAAATTCTAGAGGGGTTGGTGCATAATGTGTTTGTTGGGTATTCATAGACCCCCCCTTTCTCCCATACCATGAGTTGGATTTGACCAGCTAGATTCGTTAGGTGAAAACCAGTTTGGTTGTTGTTGTGGGGGTTGTTGCTGTGGTGGTACAGTTTGTTGACATAATGAAGCAAAAGCTGCCATCTGGGCAGCCTGTGCTGGGGTGAAAGAAATTTCCGACATCCAACTGAAAGGGTTTGAGCTATTGGGTTGGTCATTGCGAGGACGGGTAAGATCCATCAAAGCTGGTTTAAGTACAAAAAATTAAATATGATAGACAGTCCATATAGTTCATATACAAACCATTAAACATGTAGTAAATAAAAGAATAATGAATTTAGTGCATGGACAGAAGTGATATGAATACAAATAAAGAGAGGATATTAAAGACAAACATGATTACATAGACATGATGCTAAGCACATTGATGGTTAAGTTTTTAGTTCAAGCAAGCTTAAAATTATAAAGAAAATAGCAAGCTGAAAATTTTTCAGAGGCAAATACAATAACATATTTCAGAAAAAATAATCAAAGAATAGCTAGATGAAAGAAGCTGTAATTTTAAACAGGAATACAAGAGTTTGCACCTAGTTTATTAGATCCTCAAACTAGTGCAGAATTTAGAGCACACAAAAAAGAGGCATATTCCAGATACAGTTACAAACATTTGCACTTCAAGCATCTAACATATAGATCAAACAACATAAACCACAATTTGAAATTCTTGCTCAACATATGAAGCTAAGAAATTAAGATGATTTATGGGAAGGGCATGCAAACTTTCAAATAAAAAATAAACACTGATGTCCATGGCTATTTTGGACATATCTAGATTACATAAGTCAAAGCATCTTTAAAAATCCCCATCTACAATTGTAATACTGCATCAGTGGGTTGTTTTATCACACGATACACATTCTGTTATTTTAGTGAAGATAATGGATTTAATATTCCCAACTGTTCTCACCGAATGACTGGCATTATGATCAGAAGCCTTCAAAATATATCTATCACTACAAACAAAATGAAAATGGTGGAAATGATGTCAATCAAGGAAAAAAGAAAAAGTAACTAGACAAGGGGGAAAGGAGAAAAACAGAGGTACTCAATAAAGATAGGCCCAAACTACACATATACAAAAAAAAAATTACACTTCAACACACATATATGTCAATATAAGAGATTCGATGGGTACTAAAATTCAAAAAGTGCTATTGATGCAAAATAACTTTTAATGATAATATTTGAAGATGCGTTTGGGGTTGAGATTAAAAGTGACCTTTTGTCATCATCACATTCACGTATATTACAAGTCAGCACACACATAGTTATATAGAGAGGAAGGAATATGCTATAAGTCATCCAAGCTTTCTGGGTTGGGAAATTTGTGCCATAAGAAGCAAAATTTGTTGGAATTTTGTGAAATTCAGTGGTGGATATTCAAGTATTAGGGTCAAAATTCTATAAAAGATAATGCTGAGAACGAAATATGAGTCTGATATCACAAGCTTATTCCTTGGGAGAATATTTAACTCTAGACATCTTACAAAGAATAGCCAAATTTCAGAGGTACCTTCTCATCTTACAAAGAATGCATATAATTGCAACAAAATTGAAACAACAACAAACGAATCACCGAGAAACCAGGTTTAGATAACTAACCTACACCGACTGAATGGCGATCTAGGTTTGACGGAGATGCACTGAAAAAGTCAGAGATAGAGTGATGATTTCACAAAAATGAGATCGATTGATGGAGATGCGGAGAAGATTATAAACAGAGAAGGAGAAGGAGTCGTACCTTACGAACGACGATCGTACACCGGCGATGGCTGCTAGGTCAAAAAAGAGGCAACGTTCTAGAGAGAGAGTTCGCGCAACAAATTTTAGAGAAAGTACAATTTGTATACACGTGTCATTTATTTGTGTTATTTTTAGACCCTTGATTGCCACTCGTGAGATGGAGCGTGGGTAAAAAACGGGCCTCTTTTCAAGTTTCTATTTTCCTCCACTGCAGCAATCAAGGGGCATCAAGGGCCCAAGATAGCTTATTTTCCAGCGCCCACTGCACTTGCTCTAAGGTATGGTTTGGTACTGAGAATGGTATTAGGAGTATAAAAATTAGAATGTGATTTTGATTCTCGCATTTGTTATATGTAAAAATTGAGAATGAAAATGAAACATATACAATGTCCATTCTACACTTTATATTTATGTATAATTAACAAATTTCATTTTGTTATTTCTAATTTTATATAATTAACATAGTTTAACAGTTTAATTAAATTAAATATATTAATTAAAACATATATAAAATAAAAAATTAATATATTCTTCAAAGAAGTAAAAAGTCATTTCATCATCCATTCAATCGCCATAATAATCATGAATCGCCACAAGAAATTGAATGCGGTCTGCGTCCGGATGACGGGATGAGTTGTGTCACAAAGCAGACTCGAAACAATGAAATTGATTCCAAGCTGTGTTTCGAAGACGAAGCGTCTGAAGTCGAACCATTATTTTTTATGTTCAAAACATAACTTTTTTTGTTTTAGAAATATAGCTAAAAGAAAATTTCAGTGTCTAGTTGCAATTAAGAAGCTTCTTTGTTTGAGGGACTCCTTTTCCTACACAGAGTTGTGTATTTATATTAGGTATTGATTGATTGATTGTTTATTGTTTATCATATCAATTGATTACTAATATCATTTAATTTAATCAAAGAATTATTTTAATTATTAATATTAATATCAATGGATTATTATTGAATATGGCAGTACATATTCTGTCATATAATAATAGCTGTAAATTATATTGACTTTAAATTAATAAAAAAATAATTATAAAAATAAATATTTAAGTGATTTAGAGTATCTGATTTATGAATATATTATTTTAAAAACTGTAAATTTATATAAAAAATGTATAAAAATTAAATATTTAAAATTTTTTGTTAAGAAATTATGTTATAGATGGTCTGATAACTGCATTTACGTTGCCTTTCCTATTTGTCAAAAGCGTCTGATGGAGATCCAGCTAGAAGGTTGAAAAATGCCTATAAAGGAAGTTCATATGGGACCAGCTCCATTCATGGCACGAGTGATGCAGCATTAATATATGGGACCAGCTCCATTCATGGCACGAGTGATGCAGCAGAACACATTAATGGCCAAAATCAAGAGAATCAACAGTAATGGACATGGAGACTGCATCAATAAGCATGATCAATGGTACACAATCTTGTGATCAAAATTAAGGAAGCACTATTTAATCCTTAAAGGGTTTGCTTTGGGAGATCGATTTTCAGTGGAAATGAGAGTTTTTTTTTAAATAATTGATTTTATCAACTCTTGTTTGAGATTTTTTTTTGTCACTCGTTTTGGGGTTATAAAACTTCTCCAAAACCAGTCTAATATAAATTTTAAAGATTTAGAAAACACTCCAAATTACGGTGTTTTCATTGATTTTAATATTTGATCTCTTCTTTGCCCCAACCGAGTTATCTCACTTTACGTAGCTTTCTCTCCTCTCTGGCTGATCTGCTTCGTCGCATTCTCTCGAAGTTAGTGCTTCTCGTTATTCCGGTGAGCAGCTCTCGTTTCTTCTCAGTTGGAAGGGTCCAACTTTCATATCAATGAAGTCAAACCATTGATCTGTACCCATTCATAACGTCCAGGACGGGCAAATCATTCACAATGTCGAGTGGAGTAATCAGTAACGCAAAGCTACGCCTCGATTTGGAATCAGGGGTTACAATGCTGTGCGGGTCCCTTTACGAAGCTATATGGTGTGCTTTCCCTAGTGATCTTGCCTACCAAGAACAACCCCATCAGACTTCTAAACTTTTGGAGTTAGGAATTAGAAATATGTAATTTAATCTTATAAAACCCTTTAAGAATCTGTGCATTAGTACTTTCACAAGTATTTAAATATACTGTTTTAAAAATCGTTATTAAAAACACTTAAAATTGCTACCCCATAACCAGTCAAAACTGTTACTTTAAAAATACTTCATTTCCACCATCCCTATTTTTCCAAGCAAAGCCTAAGTCTAGCTTTTATTTTCATTGGAGTCAAAAAACCATGTCCCCATGCAATGACAATTGTATAATGAGGAGGGATAATGTATTTGAATATGCATTTTTGTTTATATGACTGTATTGAGATATGAGTTTAAGTGGGACCAATCTTAATTTTTGTGTAGTTTTTTTGTAAGGAATAGATGGAGCAAAAGAGAATGATTTGTTTGAATAATGGAGAAATGAATAATTATATTAAAAGATGTTTTTTTGTTAATGTGACTGTATCGAAAGATGTGTATGATTTGAATTTTGTAATAATAAAAATTAGATCACAAATAATTTTGATGGAGATATTATTGTCTTTTCTTTGTTTTTTCTTGGATATTTTTCTTATCACTATTGTATGTTATGTTCTCTTACTAAGATCAAGTTAATAGGTAGTATTTATTATTAGCTGTCAATTAAGGATTTAAACTCACTAAAAAAAAGAGCAGATAATTCTTTCTCAATCGGATTATCTTTCTTTTGTGTTTGGAAGGAAATCCACCCCAAAGTTCAACAGCGTGCCACCACTTTCATATCATTGTCAAGCATTTGCATTCAATGGTTGAACTCGAACAAATTTCTTTCTTCTCTCGCATTTATTACAAGCCTCACACTCTCGTTTTCATATATTTATATATATATATATATATACAGTGAACCTGACATCCTTTCTAGTAGGTCCCCCCATTCTCTTCTTGATGGATGATCATGACTAGGACCGCACGGAATGCCTTAAGGAACAAGAGTCAGGGAACGACATCAATCACTTGCGTACAGCTCAGGGCATTTTAGATTTTTCAACAAGTTTGAAATACGGTGGGCTCCTAAGTGGGTTATATCATATCACGGACTTTTGGCCTTTGCTGTAGATTTTTTTTTAATAATGGAGCCTATTTTAATCAATTTTGGGTATAAAAGAATTTTATAAAATATTTGAACTATTTTTTTATATTTTTGATAATTTTAGAGGCTTTATGCTATGTGGATCATAAAGATCACTTAATAAGTGATAAGAACCCTTTCAGAACAGAACAATTTTTTTTCCTTATTTAATAAGTTGGATCCAATTGTACTCGATAGATTTTGGGAGGAATAAAGTCATACGGGCGCTATGTATTTTCATAAATTAGACAACCCAAAAAACAGACAATATTATTGATATATTCTTGAAAATCCAAAAATATATAATATTATTAATGTATATGATGATGTAAAAATTATAACATAATACCAAAATGAACCCATAAATGCGCAAATGCAGGGAAGTGTAGTCACACATCAGAAGTGAAGGGAAATTCTATTTGTAGATTGATTTTTACTGAGTACAAACCTAGATATGTCTATGTTATACGGCTCAGGCATAGCACAACTTTTAAGAAATTTTTTTATTGGATATAATATGCTTCCAAAAAAATTTATTAGATAGATGTCCTTTGATTCTTAAAAAAGCTGAAGACATATGGGTATTGTCTTTTTTAGAACAGTATTTTGATGTTGTGTTTCGGACTCTAGTGCTCAATTATTGTATCTACTACAATCACTTTTCTCATTTACTACTCTATAAATCCACGGTATTTGTAAAATTTAGAACAAACTTCCATTCACTTCTACCTTTCTTTCTCTTTCTTTTTCATCAATTATTATTATTGTGTGTATTATGGATGATGGTCATTTCAACTTATGGGGTGAAGATCTACAATTATCAAGCTATACGAATGAGGTAAAATACAGTTACAAATTGACAATTACATTTTTATTACATAGTTGTATTTTATCTGTCATTTAATTTGTAGGCTAATGTCAAGCAAGTAGAAACAGATTATACGGAGCAGTTTACAACCGATATGGTATAAGTAAATTTTGTTATTATTTAATAGTTCAAAACTAAATGAAATACTAGTTAATTTAATTTTTTAGGTGTTTAATTGCCGCGAAGATTTAATTCAATGGACAAGAAGCAGAGGACTCAAGCTGGGATTCGTTTTGATTATAGTTAGTTCAAATCAAGGTGAATTTGGTATGAAACTGAAATTACTCATGCAATGTGAACAAAGTAGACAATATCGGTCAATAAAAGCTTCATCTTAAGTAACCGGTACAAAAAAGTGCAATTGTCCATTTCATTTGAAAGGAATTAAGTTGAAATTTGGGGATGATTGGATGCTAAGGGTTGTGTGTGGGATCCATAACCATCCTATTGCATCTTACATGGAAGGTCATTCATATGTTGGTAGATTATCACTTGATGAAACTAACATCATGATTGATTTGTCAAAAAATTTAGTGAAGCCACATGACATATTATCTACATTGAAGGCAAGAGATCCACACAATGCGTCGACTATAAAGTCGATTTACAATGCTCGACAGAAATATCGAGTTGCAGAAAGTGCTGGGAGAACTCAAATGCAACAACTGATGTTTCTACTTGATCAACAAGATTACATATCATGGCACATGAGTGATAGTGACTCAAAAATGAGCTTCAAGACTTATTTTTTGCTCATCCCCGCTCTCTTGATTTTTTACGTGCTTTTCCTCACATATTGATTATGGACACAACATACAAGATTAATAGGTTTCGCATCCCTTTTTTTGAGATTGTCGGTGTCACATCAACAGATATGACTTTTTGTGTTGCATTTGTCTTCTTTCAGTATGAGAAAGAAGAAAATTTTACTTGGGCATTAAGTTGTCTACGAGCTTCTATGGATGGTTGTTTATTACCGATAGTGGTGTTGATAGATAGAGACTTAGCACTGATGAATGCCGTGGCTCGTGTGTTTCCTGAGGCGGTCGATTTGTTGTGTAAATGGCATATTGGGAAGAATGTTCTGGCGAATTGTTAGAAGCTATTTGAAGATAAGCAGACGTGGGAGAGTTTTAACTCTATGTGGTGCTATCTTGTTGACTCAGAAACGCCTAAAGAATATGCCATGAGACTTTCGTCTATCGAACAATTATTCCACAGGTATCCAAAAGCAATAAATTACATTAAAACTGTGGCTCGAAAAATATAATGAGAAATTTATTGCCACTTGGTCCAACAAGTCAATGCATTAAGGAAACAGGATGACAAATCGAGTTGAAAGGCAACATGCACTGCTGAAAAGGTATATTGGAAATTCAATGGGTAATTTTGAGTCTATATGGTTACATGTTCATAGTCTTTTGGAGGCACAGTGCACTTCCATCAAAGCCTCACTGGAAAAAAGCAAATCGGTCGTGCAACATGATTTCAAACCTTCAATATTCAAAGAACTAAGAGGATTTGTTTCAACTGCTGGGTTAAATCATGTTCTGAAAGAGGTGCAACGTTCTAATATTGTTGGAATTGATCCTCATACTTGTGGTTGTCAGATCCGATTAAGTCATGGCTTGCCATGTGCACATGAGGTCTCTATATATAAATTGGAAGGTCGTCCAATTCCACTGTTATCAATTGATTTGCATTGGAGGAAGCTGGATTTCACACCTACTACTGGGTCAGCAGATGATGATCTGAGCTATAACATTGAGTTAGAATTATTCACTGAAGAATTCAAGAAAAAGCCTCGATCGGGTAAACTTCGGTTGTTACAAAAATTACGTGAAATTATTAATCCTTCAACCACTTTACTCGCAGAGGCAACGGTGAAGAAGCAGAGTCGTGGAAGGCCAACTTCAAAGAAAAAAAATTCATACATCAACTCGACGCGATCCATCTGCATTTGAATATGCTGAGGTTGAAAATTCTGTAGTTGTGCCAGGCAGGCATAGTTGTTCATCATTGCATGTTCCCCAAATTTCATCAAGAAAAAGGAATTCAGATCACAAGAAAATGCAACGACATTCGCGATTTCGGTCACATAGTTACATTGACCAATTTCCAACTCACTTGCATCCGTATATTATATCTGTGACCGACGTAATTGCACATGGAAATTGCGGTTTTCGTGCTATTGCAATAGCATTGCGCATGTCAGAAGGTGAAAATGCTTGGCCTCGCGTAAGATATGATTTACTGACAAAGCTGAATAACAACGTTGATGAGTATGCATCTCTTTATCGAAGTTATGAAAGGTTTTCATTTATAAGAGAAGCACTAACATTTTTTGAAAGTGATAGGCCTGCACCGTTGGTCCATTGGATGAGTTTGTCTGATATGGGTCACTTAATTGCATCACGGTACAATATTGTTTTCATTGTAATTAGTGGACTACAATGCATGACTTTTCATCCTCTGCGTTCTGCCCCACCACCACCAGAAGAGCAACATGTAATATGTCTTGGACATGTTAACCAGAATCACTTTGTGGGAGGTATCATTAATTCCTAATACTCTAATGCCTCCCATCATGATTCAATGGGGCACATTCAGGCATCAGTGTGCAACATAGTGGGGTACAAATTATGAACAAAACTTTAGAGATTATAGGTAAATATGGAATTCATTTACTGTATATCAAGCCAATGTACATTTATATTCTGATTAATATGCCTTATGATCATGTCTTTGAATTTGTATTGTAGTATTGTTCAATTTAACTTACTGATTTGCATTTTAATTCACAGCTCTTAATTAATATGATTCAATTTGACTTGTTGTTTTATGCACTCATTCTAAGAGATGAACGTTAAAAAAGAGAGACAAAGGCAGATAAAAGTGAATGAAAATTATTCAAAGTTTGGGTTTATAAAATAATAAACGAGAAAAATCACAGTAGTATATCCAATAATAGAGATGGAAAGTCTAAAACACATAAAATATCTTGTGCATTTGGCTACATTTAAAACAGTGCTCTAAAAGAGACAACACACGTGCAACTGTACATTAGTCTATATGTCTTCAGCTTTTTTAAGAATCATGTGTATTTGGCCACATTTAAAACACTGCTCTAAAAGAGACAACACACTTGCAACTCTACATGAGTCTATATGTCTTCAATTTTTTTAAGAATCATGTGTATTTGGCCACATTTAAAACACTGCTCTAAAAGAGACAACACACGTGCAAGTCTACATGAGTTTATATGTCTTCAGCTTTTTTAATAATCAAAGGATTTCTGTCTAATCAAATTTTTTGTAGACATATTATATCCAATAAAAAAAATTCTTAAAAGTTGTGCTACACCTAAACCCTATAACCTAGACATCTATAGGTCTGTACTCAAGTAGAAATCAATCTACGAATAGAATTTCCCCAGAAGTGAATGGTCAATATACAAAACTTTACCAATCTTGGTTGTCTAATCAAAATTACTCGGTCTTTAGGTCTTCCCCTAGTTTTAGCAATAATTATAGTATCTTAAAGTCTTAATAAGTACTCTTAAAGTCTTTAATGCAAATAATGAGAAGACTTAATTATGATTGTTAGAAGTGCACTGTCCGATTCTAGAAATATGATAATTATCAGAATAATGCAAATAGTTGGCCGATAAATTAATTAAGAAAATGATATGTTAGCTTATATTTTATGAGCTCTCCATATTATTCTATCAGTTTCTATATTATAATAAATTAGTCTATTTTCTTAATCAGTTCAACATTTATTTAATTTTATGATTTTAATTTAATAAATTACTAATCTTTTAGGATTTATCGAATTCGTTTTTCTTAGAGTTTAATTCATATTGTTTAGGTTACAATATGAAATTTTGATATACGAATTCGTTAGAGTTTAACGAATCTAATCCTCTTAGGATTTAAAATTTATTATTTAGCTATGGCATACCATAAACACCTAAAATATGAATTATTTATCATTACCCAATTAATTATCCACCATTCCAATTTTTTTCTACCAGTCAATATAAATTTATGTTTTTCCAAGATGGGAAATAAAAGTAGAGAAAAAGATATAAATATAATGATGATATCTGTGGGCACCAAAGGAGAAAAGTCTGCAACTGCGTTCAATTCAACATTTGTGACTCTTCCAGGTCTTCCACTAGCTTTTGGAAGGTTGGGGATAAAAACAATCTTGACTTGAGTTCGTCTCTCATTTTTTTCCTAATCTGGTTCAACCCATATGTTCTAAAATTCCAAGAATTAATGCATTTAAAGAGCTGATCATCAATAGTAATAGACTCGAAAATCAAAGGCAAACCAATATTTGGTTCGAGTGAAACAATCCCAGCTCGACAGACATCCATCCATCCTGAAGATCGAGGCTGGCGAAGATTGAGCAGAAACAATATTCCAACTTGATGAATGATGAGGAGTACAGCTGATCAGTTATATGTGTTCTTCATTCTGATTATATGTCTACTACTAGCAGAAAGAGTTTGGGGAGATGATAGAGCGCAGATAGTCAAAGTCATTTGCGGAGGTCCACGTGCCGATAATGAAACAATCTTTGTTCCAAATTTTGTAGTTTCAATGGACAAAATCAATCAACAAATACTCACCTCAAGCTTTGCTCAAGCAACTACAAACGCACAGGATGCACCAAACGGCCACTATGGCTTTTTACAATGCTATGGAGACCTTAATACGGTTGACTGCTCATCCTGCTTTGCAGCTGCAAGACCACTGATGAACCAATGCTACACTTTCACGACTGGTCGCGCTTACCTTGACGGCTGCTACCTGAGATCAGACAATTATAGCTTCTTTCAGGAGTACCAGAGTCCTGATGATGCAGTTGTTTGTGACAATACAACAAGGATGGGTTCAACTTTTGAAGCCTCTGCAAGGCAGGCTGTTTTGCAAGCAAAAACAGATGCTCCCAATAATGGAGGCTACGCACGGGTTGAACTGGCAGGTTCTGCCTATGTGTTGGCGGATTGCTGGAAGACATTGAACCAAAGTTCTTGCAAGGCTTGCTTGGAGAATGCATCTGCAGTCATAGAAGGGTGCTTGCCATGGTCGGAGGGGCGAGCGCTAAACGCTGGGTGCTTCATGAGGTACTCAAATAGAAATTTCTTCAACAGCATACCTGCAAGCAAAAGATCAAAAGGTAATTGAATCATATCTTCTCATATCTTGCAAAGTTGATTCATTTCAAGCAGTTCTTCAAAGTTGATTTGACAAATCATACCGACTCTGTTTCATTTAAAAACTTTCAAACTACAGCCTTATTATGGATTTTTGTTGATTTATGCAGTGAACAAAATAATAATAGCGGTTTCAGTCAGCATTTCCCTGCTGTTTTTGGTGGTCGGAGTGATTGTAGGAGTCTATATACGCAAGTGGAGATACATTCAGAAGAAAAGAAGAGGTAAATGAACTCGGTCATCAATTCATTGCATCTGCTTACTGCTAAAGTCACAAGACAACAATAGCTCACTTTGGGTTTTGTTCACGAATTTTCCAAATTCTTACCTAACCGTAAAATGGGCATTCCAGGTTATGATGCACGAAACTTGGTCAAAACCCTTCACAACAAGAAATTGGATTTCAAGTACTCTACATTGGAGAGGGCTACAGGTTATTTTGACAATGCCAATAAGCTTGGGCAAGGAGGATTTGGAGCAGTTTATAAGGTTGTTTTTTCGTCTTCCTTTTCCACGTGTGGCTATTTGTTTATCAGCTAGGATCACATTGGAAACATGAACAATAGATTTCCTGGAATTATTAGTTTCGTCCATTCATTGCAGGGTCGTCTTCCCGATGGAAGAGAGATTGCTGTGAAACGGCTCTTTGTCAATAACAGACAGAGGGCATCAGATTTCTACAATGAAGTCAACATTATAAGTGGTGTAGAACACAAAAATTTGGTTAAGTTATTGGGGTGCAGTTGTTCTGGACCTGAAAGCCTTCTTGTCTATGAATTTCTGCCTAACAAGAGCCTCGACAATTTCATCTTTGGTAAATTTCAGACTTTTGAGTTCAACTAAATACTTAAGCGAATGATGCATTTTGCACATGCTAACCTGGTTTTATTTTCTTGCTTTTTAAACACGACAGATCCATTAAAAGGTAAAGAACTCAATTGGGGGAAACGATATAAGATTATTATTGGGACTGCAGAAGGTCTAGTTTACCTTCATGAAAAATCCAAGATCAGGATTATTCACAGAGATATAAAAGCCAGCAATATATTGCTGGACTCAAGGCTCCAAGCTAAAATTGCGGATTTTGGATTGGCCAGGAGTTTTCAGGAAGATAAAAGCCATATTAGCACAGCCATTGCAGGAACACTGTAAGCATCTACACTTTCTTTGGTTTATCTGAAAGAGGGATTCCATGTGAAACAATAGTAAACTTTAGTTTAATACTCTCATGACACAGTTAAACGCAAACAGAAACAGTAAAGCTAGCCACTAAGTTCGATATCGAAATAAAAAAGTTTAGTAAAAACTGTTCACAATTGTGAGTTTATGGACTATAATTTTACATTAATGATTCCGCATTCTGCAGAGGATATATGGCTCCTGAATATGTAACCCATGGGAAGCTAACAGAGAAGGCAGATGTATATAGTTTTGGTGTGCTTTTGTTGGAGATAGTGACTGGAAGGCAGAACAACAGGAGCAAGCCATCAGTAGACGCTGAGAGTACTCTTATCACAAATGTAAGCTTCACTACCAGTAAACTATTGAAAGAAATATCAATTACAAAAATAAACAAGACTTGATCCTCTCATTTTTAATTTTTTTTTTGCAACGATAGGCATGGAAGCATTTTCAGGCAGGGACTGTGGAGGAACTGTATGATCCCAATCTAAAGCTTCAAAATTATCATGATGGGAATGAAAAGATTCAGATCCTGAGAGTTGTGCATGTAGCATTTTTATGCATCCAAGAAGTTCCATCGTTGCGAGTAACAATGTCAGAGGCACTACAGATGCTTACAACAGAGGAAATACTTCCTCCACCTACCAAGCCCCCTTTTATGGGTGGACGATCCTTGGATCTCAATGATATACGTGAAGTCCGATCCAATACAGGTAGCTCGGCAACAGTTGCTGGCATGTCCAACAGTTCATTCTATCCTAGATGATGTCCAGAAGCAGAGGAAAAAAAAAAAGTTTTGAATTTCAAATGCACAAATGTTGTGCATCTCAGACCACAATGTGACCTCATCCAGTGGTGCAACTGGTGTGTCATCTGCTTTTTAGTCCAAATCGTTCTATGTAGTCAGTGTTTTTTCCAAGCATTACTCCGTCAACTCCCAATGCAAACGTAATATGTTGCATTTGGGAATGCTGTGATAATGTCATTGTACATATGATACTGGGAATGCTTATGCTAAATCTTCTAACCTAATCGTTATATCATACTAGCCAAGCTTGAGAAATGATGGATCAGCTCTTACTGTTTCCTTTAAAATTTAAACACCCCTTCACCTGTAATGCATAGCCCACGAGTTGTTCTTGCAACAATGGAACCAAAAGGCATATTAGTTGAGTACCTCAGAGTTAAAAGCTTATTTTCCAGGTGATTATTACCAATGATGCTATGCAATATCTGTCCATAGTTTGGAAAACAAACACTCTTTCATTATTCATAAAAAAGATTTATTCCATTCTTCGTAAACAAACGAATTATATACATAATAGGATGAGCTATACTAACAGTGGAGCTTTATTGGAGCTTAAGGAGATAGTACAACAAAGAAAGTATCCAAGAATATCTGTTTATTCAATAAGAAATAATACAATCCTGCTGAAAAACAGGGCAAACTAATTTTGTGAATGGTGATACAAAACGTAGACAAATGCTAAAAATTTGGTTTAAAGACAATAGAATCCCCACTAAAAGATGTGAGATAACTGCACCATTTGGAGCTTAAAAAATCAATAACCATGAAGAAAATTTGTTATGGTCCCGTTGATTGATTTATTGGGATCAGATGTGGATAATGATACAGTTGGAGTTGCTTGCTGGCATTCTTTTGCCGCAAATTCCGCTGGTCTTTTCAAATCATGGGAAAATTCAGATGTGGATAGTTGATCGGAGTTTTGCCAATTGGAAAATCCTTCTTACACTGAGAAGAGAGAACTTATGCCATGGGCATTCTTAATTTGACGCCAGATAGTTTTTAGTGATGGAGGGAAGTTCTAGTCTGTCGAGGCTGCAGTGTCTCAGACGCCTTGATGATTTCAGAAGGGGCGGATATTGTTGATATTGGTGAACAATCAAGACAACCAATGGCATCTAGGATATCAGCACAGGAAGAATTGGATGGGTTAATTCCTGTCGTAGAAGCTGTTGTGAAGATGACTGAAATGGATGGAAAGTTGATCTTTGTGGATACCTTTTATGCTTAAGTTTGAAGCTGTCAGGAAAAGGGCTCATCTTGTAAATGATATATCTGCTGGTCAGTTGGACTCTAGGATGTACAAGGTTGTTGCGGATTTTGATGTTCCTTACATTGGAATGCAAATGAAAGGAGACCCACGTACGATGCAGATTAATGAGAACCTACAGTATGGAGATGGATGTCTTCAAAGAGGTGGCCTCTGAATTATATTTACAGGCTAAAGATGGAGAGTTATCTGGTGTTCCAGCAATTGAGAGAGATCCTGCAACAATTGCTTCTGTAACTGCAGGGGTTTTGGGAGGTGCGAACATTGTGAGAGTACATAATGTTGAAGATAATGTAGATGCTGTCAAGCTTTGTGATGCAACATGCAATGCGAAAAAGGAGAAGATCCATTGCTTGTTTTTATTACGTCAGACCTTTTACTATTTTCCAAAGACTCCAGTTTTCAGGTTGTTTGCTGACAATTCTTCATTTTGAGTTTGTTAGGTTCAAAGAGAGAGCAGTGGCGTTTTATATCCCATGAGATCTCATACGTTATTTTATTGTATTATTACAATGGAATAACAGATTCTGTGTTACAATGGAATGATTACTATTACAATAGAATATAACGTATTACATTGTAATATAATTTGTTATTCCATTATAATAGTACAATGAAATAGCAATAACTTATGAGATTCCATGAGATATATATCATTTTTAAAGAGAGAGTGTTACGTAGAGAGTATTATGTATTATATTGCTTAATGAAACATTAGGGTTTTAGCAAACAAAAGAAATAGAGACAACTACATCGACCCGGACGTTGCGATGGGACAACTTGATTGCAAGGAAAGTGCAACTTTATTTTTCCCTTCAAACCAAGTTGTGTAAGGATTAAAATCAGTAAAAGCCGAGTATAACTGCACATGATTTTTCAAATGACAAAAAGAAAAGAGGAATATTGTATTATGTACCCAAAAAACCTACCGACCTCAAGTTGCAATCAACCACCAAAGAAAAAAATTAGCAAAAGCAAAGCCAGTTTGTAAAACAACACAAGACAAAATACCTGAAGTAGTAACCTTTAATTTTGAACAACATCTGCACAAAATAGGACACATCCAAAATTACTTCAGTGGATAAACCTTTATTTACTTTGCTTTTCACCTTTTGCTCGCTTTGCTTTTCCCTGCATTATCAGGCATCAAGTTGAAAATTTTACACCACCAAATCAATTGCAAACCCCAAAACTTATTGCACTGCATATTAAAAATCCATGACAAATGTAAAGAAGCAAGCCAAACTTGAGAGGCTGAAAAATAACACAAAATTTAGTTGCAATGAATTATAACAAAGCATTTGAAATTTCTCATTTTCACCTAATAATACAATATTGGCCACATGATTGTTATCGCCTAGGTTGATTACGTTGTTGCTAAGAGAAACTGAGAGATGACAATGAGATACAATCGATAACAAAATTGATGGTAGAAATCTGTCAAAATTAGTGATAGTTCAATGCAGATGAGTGAAAGGCACAATTAAACAAAGAATAATGACATTGAGCGTCAAAGGAACAACAAAGTTGATTATAAAGCGAGTTAGGGGATTAGGAGGGGAAAAATGAACCAAATAAGATATTAGGAACACAGCAGGCCAGCAAGGGTTTGATGGTATATCAATTCACCAGAATAAGCCAATACAACAACTAGAGAATACTCAAGCAACAGCTAGTAGTCCGAGGAGCAAGAACACCTCCAAAATCAAGATAAAAACCCCAAAATCATAGAATGAATATCCCCAAAACTAACTCACACACTACATAATAAAGGACAAGACAACATTACAGATATAATAATAAATAACTCCCATCCAATAACTAGTCTCTAGCGGTCCCTTGTTCACTTGTATGTTTGTGAGCGAAGAAAAACTCGCTCACCTACTACAAAACTTATGTCACCCCTCTTCTTATCTACTTGCTGTTTCATTCTCACCCTAGAAACAGATAAATTGCTCTTAAGTTGATCTAAAATGGCATTTCTATCACACATCAGATAAGTCACCTTCTCAATAGGTGACCCATCAGCTACATGTTAAAGTAACACTGGTGGCAATCTGTCGTATACGGCTTGAAAAGGTATCATGCCAATCGAAGTGTGAAAACACGTGCTATAGCAATACTCCGCCCACGGCACCCATCGAGGCCACTGTCGCGGTTGCTCACTCACAAAACAACGCAAATACTCTTTCATGCGACGATTAACTACCTCAGTTTGACCATCAGTCTTCGGATGATAAGCCGTACTAGGCTTTATTGTAGTGCCAGAGAGATGAAACAATTCTTTCCAGAAGGCACTAACAAACACCGAATCTCTGTCAGAGATAATAGATTCTGAAAATCCATGGAGTCGCACAATTTCTGCAATAAAAGTTTTTGCCACCTCTCTAGCAATATAAGGATGCCCGAACACAAGGAAATGAGCATATTTGGAAAGAGGGTCCACAACAACCACAATAGTGTCCTTCCCATGCACCTTAGGTAAGCCCCCGACAAAATCAATAAAAGATCGGCCCATATAGCAGCGGTAATCGGGAGAGGTTGCAACAACGCTTGGGGACTCAAAGTAAAATATTTGTTTCTTCGACTGACCTCACACTAACCCACATACTTTTTAACTGTGGATTGCATGCCCTGCCAATAGACAACATAACTGAGACGTTTAAAGGTGCGAAAATAACCTTAATGGCCACCTTGAGGAGAGGCATGAAACTCCTACAATAACTAAGGGATCCGAGCAGAAGTCTTAGATAGAACCAGTCGCCCCTTATGATATAATGTGCCTCCTGATAAAGAGAAAGGAGGCCTACTCTAAGCATCAAGCAATAAAGAATGAATAATTTCTTGCAATGAGCCATCTTCTAAACACTTCATCATGTAAATCCTGCAATAATAGACAATTGACAACACTCAAAGCTGACAACTGTATAGAAGTTAAATCCACCCCAAATAATAAAGTAGAATCCATCTCCTTGCGATAAAGAGCATCACTCGCTTTGTTCTCTTACCAGGGTTTATATTCAATATCAAAGTCAAAACCCATAAGTTTTGTAATCCACTTTTGCTGCCCCTCAAACATCAAACGCTGATCCATCAAAAATTTCAAGCTTCGTTGATCAGTCCATACCACAAATTTACGCCCTAACAAATAATGGCGCCACTTAAAAGTAGCAAGGACGATGGCCATTAATTCTCTCTCATACACTGACTTAGATTGAGCTCTAGTAGATAATTGTTGGCTGAGAAAGGAAATAGGATGGTCATCTTGCATCAAAACAGCGCCTAAACCAAATCCCGATGCATCAATTTCAACAACAAAAGTGCGACTAAAATCAGGGAGAGCCAATACTGGTGTAGAAACTAAGGCTTGCTTCAAACAATCAAAAGCAACTTGAGTTTCTAGACCCCAATGAAAATTAGTGCGCTTCAAAAAAAACTGTGAGAGGAGCTACAATTCTGGCATAGTTACGCACAAATCGCATATAATACCCCGTGAGACCCAAAAAAACTGTGTAAAGACTTCACAGTTTTGGGAATAGGTCAATCTTGCATATGCTGAATTTTAGAAGGCTCGGCAGCCACTACATTAGCAGAAATAACATGACCTAAATAATCAATATAGGATTGAGCAAAAGCAAATTTTTTGCGGTTGACAAATAGTTGCTGAGTTTGTAAAATTCCAAGAGTACGGCTGAGGTGTTCCTGGTGATCTGCTAAACTCTGGCTTAACACTAGAATATCATCAAAAAATACTAGAATAAATTTCCATATAAATGGCTGAAAAATATCATTCATTAGCGCCTCAAAAGTCCACGGGCCATTAGTGAGTCCAAAGGGCATCACTAAAAATTCATAGTGACCCTCGTGAGTTCGAAAGGCAGTTTTGCCAGTATCCTCTGCCTTAACTCGAATTTGATGATACCCCGATTTAAGATCTAATTTCAAAAAAAAGAGTAGCCCCTTTTAATTCATTCAGCAATTCATCTATCACCGGAATGGGGAATTTATCCGGAATTGTCAATTTGTTTTGGGTGCGATAATCAACACACATACGCCATCCCCCGTCTTTTTTCTTAACTAGAATAACAGGACTAGAGAAAGAACAAGTGCTAGGTTTGATAATTCCAGAAACCAACATCTTCTTGACAATCTTCTCAATTTCATTTTTTTGATAATAAGGATAACGATAGGGCCGAATGTTAGAAGGAGAAACACCTGGCAATAACCTGATTGTATGATCCTGGCGTCTGGAAATATGTAAGCCTTCGTGAAATAGAAAAACATATTCAAACTGCAAAAATACATTCTGAATTTCTGGTGACAGAGAAGGAGAATCTGTCATAGACAAGGAACACAGCTCCATAGCAGAAACAAACCCAACATCATCTACTCAAAACTGTTTAACCAAAGATTTCAGAGAAGCAACCCCCTGCCATTCCACTCGAGTACCCTAAACTGAAAAAGCCATAGTTAAACGACCGTAATTCGATGAAATGTCCCCCAAAGTCTACAACCAAGAGATACCCAAAATCACATCAGCACTGCCTAAGTCCAGCACGTAGAAAACCTCGTGCACTAGAACCTCTTGTATACCAACTTCATCACAACAAACCCCCAGACCAGGAACATGACGGCTACTACCCACTTGAATCGAAAACTGTTTCGTGTGAGTCGGCAACCCCAATTGGCTCATCAACTCTGAAGAAATAAAACTATGTGACGCGCTAGTATCTACCATAACCACCACATCTCGGCCTTTCACATACCCACAGAGCTTGAAAGTACTCAGACCAACATCAATACCCACTAAAGAATGAGCTGATAAATCCAAAACAATATCCGAATGATGAGTCTCAAGAGCATCAGCAAATACCTCCCTATCTCCAGATGAGTCATCCGTACCCATAATAAGAAGATGAAGACTGTGTTGGGCACATCGATGACCGGGGTAATACTTTTCGTCACAACAAAAATAGAGCCTGAGCGCACGACGGCGAGACTCTTCTAGCTCAGTCAGTCGTTTAAAAGAATCCTTCTTTGCAGGAGTTTCGATGGTACCAGAGGACCGAGGAAAAGAATTGACTTTCAAGTAGTCAGGCGGGCGCCCACACTGATTAAAACTACTCATTGGTTTAAAATGATGAGGGTGATGAACTACAATAGTTTGCTGAAGACTGGGCTTTAAAACATTAAGAAAAAGTTCGAACAACATATCATCACTAACATTGGGCAGAGTAGCTACTTTCGCTTCAAATCTGTCGCGCAAATCGCCAATAGTAGTAGTTTGACAGAATGTGGCTAACTCATGATGGCCCGAACAGACATTGGCATCTTGAAAATACTGAAGCAGTTCAGTGTAAAAATCAACCCAAGAAGACAAGGGAGTACGATTGGGACGATTTTTAGTCCAACGAAACCAGCTAAGGGCCTGGCCCTCCAAACAGATAATGGCGACCGACAATTCCTCTACCTCGGAAACACGATTAATAGTGAAATTTCGCTCATCGCGAAAAACTCAGCCAAAGGGCGACGATTGAAATCGAAATACACATCGAAACAGCGAGAGAAGGAAGATTCACGGGGAGCCACAAGGGAATGCTCAAGAGAGCCACTAGAACCTGAGACTAGGTGAGAAGAACTAACATCGACACCTAGGGGCCCCTTAGACTTAAGTTGATCCTTCGTGACAATGCATTGGCGAAGCTCGAAAATGTAACTCTGAACTTCAGAGAGACCCGAATGGAAGGAAATGGAATGGGCAATTAAATGACTTACGTCAGACGATAATCCAGCCAGTTCATTCTGCATCACATCCATGTCAGACTCGAGTTGTTCAGTACAAGCACCCATCGAGGGAGGTTTCGTCATTGGCTCCAATACCTTGTTAGGAACACAGCAAGTCAGCAAGGGTCTGATGGTATATCAATTCACCATAATAAGCCAAAATAACAACCAGAGAATACTCAAGCAATAGCTAGCAGTTTGTGGAGCTAAAACACCTCCAAAATCCAGATAAAACCCCTAAAATCATATAATGAATATCCCCAAAACTAACTCACACACTACATAACAAAGGACAATACAACATTACAAATATAATAATAAATAACTCTCATCCAATAAGTAGTTTCTAGTTGTCCCTTGTTCACTTGTATTGATTTTCTTCCTTTGGTACCACTTAGAAATGGGCCTAACATAAGATAAGGATGGTGAGGATGAGGGTAAGAGAGTTTATCTATTCTGAAAGGCCCAGAGAAATACTCGAGAACCAACATAATAACATCAAAATAAAAGGAGGAAACAAATGAACAGCAGATCCTAAACACGATAAGCCGCTAGAACACGAATGAGATTTTGAAATGTGCTACTTGACTAAACCATTTGAATGCCATTCATACGCTATGTTGTTACATGGTTATAGACATCAATAGAGGATGGTTGATTATGTGCAAACAATAACCACAAATAAAAATACCTCTAGATTAGCATAAAATAACTACAATTCAGGGATTGGAGCCGTTGAGAATATAAATCAGGGATTGAAGCAACCGCCCTAAACACGAACGAACGAAAGCAAGGAAACAAAAACCCGCAAAAGCATAAAACCAAAAGTAAATCACCAAGCCAAAGTTAGCTAGAAAGAACAATAGATACAGTAGTAGCCTTCCACTAAATCCAACATCATCGAATTGTCTAATAGGAAAAAATGTTAACAATAGGGCCAAATGTAGATATCAACTGTTAAAACTTAAGTTGTGCATTATGTGGTGAATGAAATGCACTTTTCTTTACTCTCATGGATGTAAATTACTATCATGGATCATAGAAATAGAAACTCAAAAGAACCAAAATAAAATAGTAGCTCCCTTTCTCCTCCCAAAATTTGGGTATCATGGATGATAAAAATAGAAACTAAAAAGAACAAAAATAAAATAGTAGCTCCCTTTCTCCTCCAAAAATTTGGGATGATTGAAGTAAAAGAAAATGTAAATTTGGAAAAAAATTCCCCTGCTGCACTATATATTACCAAATACAGTTTCACGACACTGCAATCAAAAAATATAGTACAAAATATTGCAAACATAGTGCAATTATGTGAGACTCCATATCCAATATTAGTTCTCAAACTAGATGAGTCCAACAAGACTGCTAACATACTGCAGTTCCAAACATAGTCTATCATAAAGAAACAAAAGTTAACATAGTAATCCAACGACCAATCACATAATCAAACCCGATTTGTAGTTGATGTTTGAGTTGAAATGAGCATGTTAGCGTATTGTATAGATGAACTAGTAGCCTGAATTGTCTCAGATTTAGATGATCTTCGCACAATCATTTTGGATCTTTTTGGAGCACCTAATCCACTTGTAGCACCTTTCTCATATACTCT
Source organism: Euonymus europaeus (assembly GCA_963580455.1). Taxonomy (NCBI): domain Eukaryota; kingdom Viridiplantae; phylum Streptophyta; class Magnoliopsida; order Celastrales; family Celastraceae; genus Euonymus; species Euonymus europaeus. The sequence goes on from OY756964.1 coordinate 6,814,346, forward strand.
ACTACAAGGAACTGCACTCCCTCCCGTAACACCACTAGTCTCAATTTGAGCATGACCAAATTGCTATAAAATGATAGTATAACATCTCACATTGATATTGTAATCAGTTATCTCATATTAATTCAATAATAACAAAGTAAATATCAATACCTGAGATTTTTGTCTAACACAGGTTCTTTTGTTATGTCCGGTATGTCCACATTTTGTGCATCAAACAATCGGATACCTTCTTCGAAATTTTCTCTTGGTTTTTTGCTCATCATGCCCTAACCTTCGCTTTTTTTTTTGCCTTCCAATAACCACCTTCTCTCGTGGTGGAAGGACAACATCTCCTGTCACTTGAGGCCATAATTTGGATCCATTAGTTGGAATGACTGAATGTTGATACACTCTCAACATTCTTTCTCTTGTATATGTTGGGTTCGCAAACTCCTCTGGATCTTTGTGTAGCCATCCAATGGCCGCGATAGCATGACAACAAGGTATACCTGTAAGATCCCACAGTCTACAAGTACATGGTGTATTTTTTATGTCAACTACGTATTGTTATGGCCTGCAAGTTACCTACAACACAAACAATATATTAACATTATTGTGTTAACATTGCATGCCATTTGCAGATAAGATATTAACTGAAACATAGAATGTGCAGCATCACCAAACCATTGGGCATGCCACTTTGTGCTCTTCTCAGTCTCCTCCTTCAACTTTGCATGCACCACAGAAGTAACCAGAGTCTTACACCTTTCCATCTTGGCTCGAATCTTTATATGTTGTCTCACATCCTTATCTTTCAAATCCTCAAGCATTGTTATGATCGGTTTCCCTCTAAAAGAAACTATCTTCTCGTTATAACTCTCGGACATATTGTTCACAACTACTGCATTCTTGGAATGTGTACTAAAGGCTGCCTTTGTCCAAAGCATGGTGTGATCTCATCCAAATATTTCCATGCTGCCTCATCCAAACTCTTCATTACTTGCATCTCCCTCTGAAAATCCTGAATATTAGTTGAAGTAGCACACTTCCATAGTTGGTCCCTATATTGTTCTCCACTCCATTCGTTCTTGAAATTGCAATATATGTGTCGAACACAGAATCTATGTTCCACTCCAGATTGTATTTGTTGGACTCCAGCCACCAAACCCTACATGGAACCATAGAAATCCAATTAGTAACTTCAATTATAAACAATAATAATGAAAGACATAAGTCATAACAATGCACCTTCTATCTATTTGAAATGAATGACCATCTTCGGTCTTCAATTGAACCAATTAGAAGTTTCCTTAAGAACCATAACCATCTGTCAGTGTTCTCCCTTTCCACTACTACCCAAGCAATTGGTAATATTCCATTATTTCCGTCTTGAGCCACTACTGTTAATAGTTGTTGTCCATACATTGTCTTTAGAAAGCATCCATCTAGGCCAATGAGAGGTCTACACCCTTCAAGGAAAGCTCTCTTCAATGCATCCAAAGATATATAAACCCTATAGAATATGGGTGGATCCTGCAATGTGCGTCTGTCCAACAATATGGTGCATGTGGAACCACTATTTGTCATCATTAATTCAGCCAGGTTATTTCGTAAGGTTGCATACGGCTTAACATTTTTCCCTCTATGATATCCAAAGCTTTCTTTTTCGCTCTAAATTCATGGGTCTTTGTAATTTCTAGTGCATAATTGTCATTCATATAGGCAACCAATTGACCATAACTTATATTCGGTTCACTTCTAATATTCTCCACCAGATTCTCACCAAGCCATTTAGAGGTAGCTTGTTTGATAAACATAGAACTACCACACCTATGTCTTTTGTTGAATGTCTTAACTTGAAAAGTTTGCACACCAGTGATTTTAGAACACCAAACCATCCAAGGGAATTTCCCAAAACACTTAACTTGACATATGTTGGATTCATTCTTAACAAACCTTAATTTATAACCCCTCATTAATAGCATAATCTCTAACAACTTTTCTAAACTGATTCATGCTATTGAACTCCATACCCAACTGAAAAACAAACTTCTTCATATCTGAGTTCTGGTTGAACTTTGGATTTGTCTTCTTACGTATTCTAACTCCATCCTCATCATCAGACTCTTCCAAACTGTCTAGCCCATCAAACTCATAAACCATCCTAAACTCAGGATCATCATCATCTATACATAAACAGGAATTGTCACTAACTTTAGCACTATCATCATCATATCTATCACTAGTTTCCTCCACATTATACTCTCCATCAAGCTCAACAGATACATCTTCATCAATATCACTATCCTCATAAGCCTCATTGTTCTAAGCATCATCACTATCCACATAAGCCTCATTCTTCTCAGCACCATCACTATCCCCATCAGCCATGTTATCCTCAGTAACCTCATTATCCCCAAAAATAGTACGATCCCCAACAACCCCATTATCACCAACAACATCATTGTTGTCATCTATTGTGTCCATTTTTGAGTAGTTGGTAATTTCCCTTGTTCTTCTAAGCTATCCATGTGTTCATCTAATAGGTCATCTAATTCAGAGTCATCCATATAGTCATATTTTGGACTAAAAGCACTCATTTCTCTGCAATAATTGAAAACAAAAGTGGAAACATGTGGGGTTACCATGCTTTTGAAACACATGTCCCACACGGGACCATTAATAACCAAAAAACACTAGCCGTGCGATTTCAACTTGGTTGTGTGCATAATAGCATGAATATAAACCACAAAATGACCGAGCAGAACTATTACAACTATTAATCACACAAAGATACATTAAATCAGACAAGAAATCACGCACAAACCCATTCACTTTTATCAATGGTTTTTGAGAATACTTTACCTGGTATGAGAGTAGAGAAGAATCACACAAACAAAGCAAGGTAGATCCAACACATAATTAGGGTTGCGAGTTCAGTATTTCATGGAATGATCTTGGCGTGAAAATGGTTTCACCATGACCTGAAAATGATTGAGTAAACAAAAGGGCTTGTTTGAGTTGTAATATCTATTTTTATTTACTTTTATGTTATTAATTTGCATTTGGGTGCCTTTTTGCCCGCCAATAGCAAAAATTGTATATTCACATCAACATTTTATTGTGCTAAGTTACAAACATCAACTCCGTCTATCCACATCCAGAAAAATTAACGAAAAATATTTTGTTCAAGGTCCACATCATCATTTTGACTGACCGGGTATGGGGCCAAACTGACCGTGTAGCATATTGGCAAAATGAATGGTCAATTTGTAATGTTTTATCATCCAGTGGTTGAGTCCTAACAACACCCATCTTTGAGGGGCCAAATGTAACATTTACTCTAATAGTATCATTAATCAATCTTCCTGTTATGATACTCCAGCTCAAAATGGACGTGCAAAACGAAAACATCATCACATTCTTGAAATCGCAAGGTCTCTTCTTCTATCCTCTTCCATTCATGGTTCTTTTTGTGGTGAAATTATTCTTAGTGCTACCTTTCTACTTAATAGGATGTCGAATCTTAATGGAAAATCTCCTTATGAGGCTCTTTACTCTCAACCTCCTAATTATTCTCTTCTTTGAGTATTTGGTTGTGCCTGTTCCCGCTTTCAAAAAAGAATCGTACTAGACTCAGTGCTCATTCCACTCTCTGTGTTTTCTAGGATATAGTCTTACTCAAAAGGGATATCGATTCTATGATGCTATTTCTCATAGCTTATATGTCTCTCGACATGTTGTATTCCTAGTAGGGTTGTCAAAAAAATTGTCAAAACCAAAATCGACCAAAACCAAATTGTTTGGTTGGTTGTAAAAAAATACATATTTTACACGAAGATTGACTAAAAAACCAACCAAAAACCTACATAACCGACACAACGGTTTGACTAAAATACGTAAAAAAATTGACCATTGACACCCCTAATTCGTAGAACGTTTATTGTACTATCTTCTTCAATCTCTAACTCCCTCTGTTTTGAAAGAAGATTTAGTTCATATTGATCTTGTTCCTGCTGATGTTTCTTCTAATAAATACATTTATACTATCTCTTCTACTACCATGGTACCCTCGACTTCCTCTTTTGATTCACCTTATATTCCTACATATTGTTAGACAGTTTTCTCTAGCAAAAAACAACGCTTCAATACATCTTTGGTAACTCTTATATTCTCTGATTTTCCTGCTGCTCTGGAATCTGATCTTGCTCCTGGGCCTAATGCTGCCACATCGAATCTGCCTTGCAATATCCTCTTCGGGATCAACATCCCATTACAAAACATAGTATTCTCTTTGCTTATTTTTCTATTTCTTATCATATTGTTTTATTTGCTATTTACTCTTTCTCTAAGCCTCAATCGTACGGGGAAGCTTCTCGGGATCCAACTTGGGTTAATGTGATGGTGTATGAAATTTTCTGCCCTTGAGAAGACTTCTACTTAGGAGTTGGCGCCTTTTCCTCCAGGGAAGATTGTGGGTTGTAAATGAGTCTATAAAGACCAGAATTATTTTATTGGCACTCTAGAGCGGTATAATACTAGACTTGTAGCTAAAGGGTTCTCTCAAGAATATGGTATTGACTATGAAGAGTCATTTGCTCCTGTGGCCAAAATGACTTTTGTCTAGACATTAATCTCTATTATTGCAGTCAAAAGTCGATCATTGTACCAGATGGATATTAAGAATGTCTTTCGTAATGGTTCTCTCTCTGAGGACGTTTATATGCGACCTCTTTCTAGCTTGACTCATCGTCCTGACTATGTTTGTCAATTGTGCAAGGCTCTCTATGGTCTTAAATAAACTCCTCGAGCTTGGTATGATGATTTCTGGGAAGCTGTCAGCCAATTTGGATTACATTCTAATGCTACTAATTCATCCCTATTTCTTTTTCATACTGATGCTAGTATAATGGCACTTCTCCTTTATGTTGATAATATGATTTTCACTGGGTCTAATCCTACTACTATTGATCGTGTGAAAAAGCCTATATTCAGTACATTTGAGATAAAGGATTTGGGTCACTTGCGTTATTTTCTTAGAATTGAAGTTACTTATTGTCTTAAAGACTACTTTTTGGCTCAAGCCAAGTATGCTAATGAAGTGATCCATCATGCTTATCTAACTGATTCTAATAAAGTTGCTACCACTCCAATGGAGCTCAACCTCAAACTCAATTCAACTAATAAGACTTTTCTTGAAGACCCAATTCTTTATCGCGAGTTTGTTGAATGTTTGGTATATTTGACTATCACTCACCTAGATTTAGCTTATGCAGTTTACATAATGAGTCAGTTGGTCTCTACTCCGCGATCATCTCATTGGGCTGCTTTGGTTCGTATCCTTCGCTATCTTCGTGGCACCATTGTTTTAGGGTGTCTTAATGTCATCTACTTCCTCTCTGGAACTCCGTGGGTATTCTAATGTTGATTGGGCTAGTGATGTCATGAATCGCGAGTCCACTTATAGTTTATGTGTGTTTATTGGCGATTCTCTTATCTCTTGGAAAAGCAAGAAACAATATGTTGTTGCTCATTCTACTACTAAGGCAGAATATCGCTCTGACTTATAAAAACGCAGAAATTGTTTGGCATTGTTGGTTGCTTTTTTATTTGGGTGTTCCTCAATAAGCTCCTACTCCTCTCTATTGTGACAATCATAGTGTCATTCAGATTGCTCACAATAAGCTCTTTCATGAAGGCACTAAACATATTGATATTGACAATCATACAACTCATAATCTTATTCAGGATGGCACACTTATTCTACCTTTTGTTTCCTCTAGTCTTCAACTAATGAATTTATTTACAAAGACATATACTCTTGCTCGATTTTAGTTTTTGCTTGACAAACATTCGATGATTTCGATACAATCATCCTTAATTTGAGGGAAGGTGTGAACTGTATATAGTACATAACTAGATTTAGGTCTAGATGGTATTTTAGTCAAAGTAGAATGTGTTTGTATATAACTGCAGTGTAACCTACTGAAAACGTAATGAAAAACACAATTTCTAACATGGGCTTGTCGTCTTCCTTCTCCCCCTGGCCTTTGAAAAAGTAGCTTCGGGAAGCTTTGAAAGAGATGAGCAAAATAATATATTTTTCTTAAATGGACTACCATATGTATAGCTTATGGGAAAATAATAATTAAATGTCATGTCATTTATTTCCTTTCAAACCTCACATCTCAATGGTTCTTTCCACCGTCGACGACCAAATCTAGCAAGAGTCCATTGCTGATATCTGGAACAAACCTTAGAAACCTCAATTTTCAATATATATACAAGTATTGTCATTCCATCAAACTCGAATTTCTCCAATCCATGAATAGATAATTCCAACCCAAATATCATTAGTCAAAATAAAAAATCCTATTGATCAAAGTCGCCCATAGAACTAATTCAAAACCTTTTGAATTGAATACGAAACTAGGTGAGCTTGACTATTCTCTCCTTATGGAGAATATGTTTAATAGAGAGAATCAATTTCGTCGCTATAGACCTCTCCAATTGTCAAATAAAAATATTTTTTACACTTTTTAAGTCCCTTGGTAAATCTAGAGATTAGAAAAAGAAAATACTACTATTGTACACAAGTTTATCTATCATAGTGTTTTTATCAAAAATGACCTATAGTCAACCCTTTACAAGTGACGGCATAAGACATATCGCTCAATCTTGACAACAAATCAACCCCCAACTTGTGGCAAGCAAGGAGGGATTCTCTCTTCTTAACAACTACTTTTTTGTTGTTACAGGTATAATGGTCCAGCTATGTCTGAAAACGAGATTTATATTGCTGGAATTCAAAAATGTTTGAAGACATCCTGTTCGAAAAGTTTACATTCATGAGTTGAATTTTTAAAACATGTCCTAGGAAGAAACGTTCAGTTAGTAAAACAGTGAAATCCTAGCCATATAAGATCAAGAAAATACAGAAGATCAAGGAGTTGGAGGCCTCTATATTCCTAGTTTTTCTCAAATACAATTTCAGATATTATGAGCAACCAGAAAGCTAAAATCAAAGAACTCATGCGCCTCCACAACCTGACATGTTCTCTATGCTCCAATGGATAATCAATAAAATTTCAATACATTGTACAATTCTCTCATTTCAATGTTTGATTTGTATTATTGCTCGTTCGAAATGCCATAAATATCAAAATCCCTTTCAAGGAAGCAAACCCCAAAGTAGTGGTTTTATGTTCTCTAAACCGCGCAGAATTCTCTTGATAGAAAGTCAGATTAAAGCATAATCTCCTATCAATCTGTATAATGACAAGAAGTTCTGGCACGCTCATAAAATTTTAATTATGACATCACAGCCGACCCTTCTACCCTCAACTCAATACACGTTATGTAAGTCAACAAGAGAACAGCCAAGACACTTTAGTATCATCAGATAAAGTGAGCATTTGATATTATCATCAATAGTATAATAGTAAAATAGAAAATATACAAGTTAAGCAAAATACAAAGTTTTATTGTTTCAAGCCATGTCAGTGCTAGAAAGTTTTGCATCGCAGTAAGTAAATGAATCCAATGCAAATTAGTTTACCACATTAATGGAGAATGTACATGCTCCTTCAATCATCCGTTGAAAAAAAGTGTCCTGAAAGATTATCGAGGACAGAAAACTGCATGTCTTCAGATGGTTTCCAATGTCTCTTCCGTTGGTTAATGAACCAGTTATTGATTTGCTTCTGATCAAGCCCAGTAGATTCGGCCAACAATATCTTATCAGCTTCCTAAATAATTACAAAAAAAAAACAGATCAAAGAGTTTGCACAGAATTGTACGCAATTGGAACAAACAACAAATGCACAACTAGTTACACAATGTTCTGATCACATTCCAATTCGCTAATCTTCTGGTGTTCAAGTCAGACATTGTTCTGTCTAGAGCCATATTTAGGGTTCATAAATGGTTTGTGGAAGGGTACCTTTTTCTTTATAAGCATTTATGTGCACTGCTACAAAGCTTAAGACGGAATGTTTTTATGGGTTTCAATTCAAGGATCATTGCCATAAATAAAATCCAAAGACAGAAGTTATTTACCGTAGGGTATGGCCATTTATAATGAACATTCCACCACTCAAGAAGGGTTTGTGTTGCTTCTTTTGGAAGTTTTCCTTTTTTCTTCTTCTTGGAGAACTCCAGCTTCAATGGACCAATGTGACTTCCAAACCTTCTGAGAAGTTTATCTTTAAGATCGCGGTCTTCACCCCTCGACTGAGATTCTTGGACATCCACTTCCCCTCCGCTAAAATCCTCATCCGATGATACGTCACCGTCATCTGCTTGCTCAAATGATTAGCGAATGATGTCATAAAAGAAATCTGAAGGCTAAGGCAGACAGGACAAAGGGACAAAACATGCCAAGAACATATCTCCCAAAGTATTCCTAGACATCCATGCCTCTGTGATAAATAAAACCTAGTACTGGAAACCCAAATGATGATATTGAGAAGCAATGACGTATTAGATTGCAAAGAACTAACACATTTGTTAACATCAAGGATCTGATATCATTGACTAAGGAACTTAAAAAAAGAAGAGGATATCATACCATTATCCAATATGCCATACCAATGTTAATCGTTATATTCCCCCAATAGACATTAGCTATCAGAACATGTTTACTGTAATATATAGAGTACTTCGGTGTTGTGCTTATAAGTTATACATAAGTTAAGAATGAAGAGCATGGTTAGGTTCCATTTCAATAAGAGAAGCTGGCAATAATTAACATCTAACACAATAATTAACATCTAACACAATTTACCATAGACGAGAGGCGTCTTATTTATCACATCTAGAAATTCAGCTTAACTAAATGATATTGAGGCCTCTGTGATGTTAGCTGCTAACATCTAACATCTATCACATCAAGGGTGTTATAGCAGCAAGCAAAAACCAAATAATTAATTACGATATACTCTATTCCAGCTCTATATTAGCATGACTTGCCACTTATTCCTTGGCCCAACAGAACAACCCAATAATACTCACTTGCAGCCCAACCCAAGTTCATAATCTATAAAAATCACATCACATATATAGGAGGTAGCTTAGAGGTGTAGTCAGTAGTAGTCAGGAGTACAAGTTACTACAAGTTATTCGTTCTTTTTTGGGTCCATTACTTTATGCTTTTTATATTGCTGGGGGGCAGTCTCAGTGTGTAGTTGTGTCGGTTGTCAGTCAAAAAGACTGGGAGTCTCGCAGCCTACCAGTGGACAAGATGGTACAGCCATCAAATCGTAATCGTCAGGGCGATTCAATGACCCCACAAACCACCATCACAGTTGAAAGCCACGCCTGTACAACCCTGACCGCATACAACTGTGTCCCTGCAAATTCAACCCACTTATTCTTTCTCGAGACTGGCCCAGTATCCGCCCATAATACACGGCATGGCCGGAACCCTTATACATTACACCTACACGTGCGATCAAAAATTGACCAATCAACATTACAATTAGCCAATTTTTTAAGAATGGATTCAGTCTAACAACCGTCATGACGTTGGGAGGGAAAAAAACTCAAAAGTGGAAAAATACACTAGAGCAGAAAGACTACCTTGCAATCACACAATAGTGGGACAAGGAAAAGTGCGTCAAAAAGCACCCAAAAGAAGCATCAGCGACCCACCGAAAAACAAGTTTGCCACGTGTGATCCACGTTAACAAAACACAAAAACCCACCCAGAAACAGATGTCCATATACATGACATGCACTAAGCTGGCAGCTGCAGCAGAAGTGCAAATGCATCTCAGTGGGTGGCTCTAATGTCTAGATAAATATCGTTGAATTATCTTCCTCTTTTTTAAAAGAAAAAAGAACCTCCCAACTTCTCAGCGAAATCCGCGGGAGCCCATGTGAAATCCGACCACCCGTTCTACACGGGCAAAAAGCCCATAAAAGGCCTAGTAGGCTAACCCCACATTTATCGTCCACCAACTCCAGTGCACCCATATCACACAATCTGAATCCATCACACCAGTTAATGCCATCACTTGCTCGACCTTCCAGACACTATCGGCTACTGAAACTTCATATAACCTACGCAGTGAATAAGAAGTCTTACCTGTTCAACACGCTTAACCGCTTTTACTGACTTTCATTGGACTACAAGGTTAAACGAAAGTATTTTACGTCCCACCAAAATAACACGATCAATGCATCATGCACACTGACATAGATAGTTGTTCAGAGAGTCAATCCAGACCAAAGTTAGATTTGACCAGGCATATTCTTTTATGGGAAGTCAACAAACTACAGGTCACTTAGCCAAGACTCGAAGGTTTTTGTATCGCATGCAAATTAAAGCACAAAAAGCTACAGGCCATATTTTCAAAGGATGGAGGATTGCTTGACCAGGTAAAACATCATTTGGTGGTGTCTTATCAATGGAAGGAAAAACGTGCTAAAGCGCCTTTCCCTGAGAGCTACAACACTATTTTTCCAGTATGATCACAGAAACAGCCAGCCTAGTCTAATCATCAAAGATCAAGCAGCATACATTCCATCACATTATCACACGAAAGCTCTAGCTAGTATATTTACTGAAGTGCGGCAAATTGAAAAATGATTAGAAAATAAAAGCTAATTTCAGCATGTGACCGAAAAAACCACAAAAACCTAGCCAAGGGACTCCATAAATTTCATGTAACTGGTTCTCTGCCTGATTTTGTTCAAACTAATGTTAAATAATAAGTTAATCCAAGTTTTAGAAGTTTTTAAACCTGAGCATCATTAAAAATTAATAGTATGGCCATGGAAATAATCGTAGATTTCAGTATTTGCAATAACTTTTATAAGCGCACACAAACAACAGCCTAAAAGGCTCCACAAAACAAAGTCTCTTGAGAACAGCAGTCTGTCAGATATCAGATTGGCGTCCATCAACAACAATCCAAGCATGTGAGAGTGTAATCAATATAATAACTCAAATGGAAGTGCCTTAGCTGATTAGCATATCTTTAAGAGAATCTTATAAGGAGAACTCTAAAAAGTATCAACTACACAAAGATCACACGTGGCCAATTAAAAATAACAAGAAAATCACTGGCAAAAGTATTTTGTACTTTCAAATGGAAATTATTATAATTAACAACCACAAAAGGCACAAATAGATCGACAGTTAAGTCATAAGTGAGATCTACAACCTTCTTTACTTCATGATCCATAAAATAAATTGCAGCTTTGTATAAAGAATTGAACATCAAACTAACAAGGCTGCTGCAGCATGCCATTTCCATGACCCCCACTACATAAAACCTCCCAAGACAACCATGCTAAAAGTGGCAATGATGTCTTACATAAATATAAATGCATTCTATGATTAAATAACAAAATTAAGTATCTCAGCGATCCACGAACGCAAGTTATTGTACTTGAAAAGAAGAGTTTCATGAGAGAAAAATAATCAAAACATGTCATCGGTCTTTTTCCAAGCCTGGAGGAACCACGCGCATGTGATAAGGAAGATTCCTATTGCAACTGAAGGACTGACGGTCTTAAGGAACAGTGCAACTAAGACTTTACTATTTATTTAAATCGAGTTCCAAGAATACTAAGTTGAAGAGCAACGACAATTTAGGGCAGACCCCAGCTCAGACATTAATTAGACAATTCCCAAGGTCCATCTTTTATATATCCCCTATCATGTACGCCGCACTACTCATTCCCTATTGGAACTTGAAGTTTTTTTAATTTACACTGGACTGTATTAATGGGGTCATCACATCCGATTAGAAGCATGAAAAGGTTAGACATTAGTTTGACAATAAACAGACTCAAAAAAGAAAGACCAAAAGAAAACGATCATTAATCCAGAAAACCAGATAATTGACTATACCAAACAGAGAAAATTTAAGATTTCACTTTTCGCATATCATATTGAAAATGTTTGGCCTGCCCCAAATATGCAATATCAGGCATAATCCATTTAATTATATTCTACTTATTCCTCAGTCGTATACGTAATTGCATATTATTTGCAAGACCAACATACAAATCATAACCAACTGCTGATGCATTATAAAAATACTAGCAATTCAAAAAAACACAATTTTTGGAACTCAACAGTCAACAGCTTAAGGCAAATAAATCTTCAAAATCACAAAAAACAGTACGGATGGCACAAGGCCTTGCAGACAATTGTATATCCTGACAAAGTAGAGATGCTTAAGATAGACGATGAACATAGTGACAAGTGAAACTTTCTGGTGGAATCAATAGAGGGGCAATTGCTAATGACCAGGTGACTGGTGTTCATTCCGAATGGATTTACAGATTAAAAATCCCACACCCCTAAACTGGGTCTGGGAGGATGACTAGTATTGAAACAAGCTCTATCAAGGTTTTCAGCAATCAATTATGTCCAGGAAAGAGGCTATGAAATGTCACTGTTTTCATGCAATCAAACTACTATTCATTGTCCACCAGAGATCACTGAAATGTCAAAATCAGAATCTTGAAAACAAAAGTTTACTTTCAAGCCTCATTTTCTCTGACACGAGAGAAAAATAATAATAACAAAGAGAAAGGAACAACCACAACACAGAAGTTGACGGGGGGTGATGCAAGAAAGAAACTCTTGAAGCCCATACAACATGGAACTGAAAAGAAAAGGTTCCACAACTGGTACAAGTTGATGTAGCTGCATGACACTTCAACTTTGCTTAGTCTTTCTTAATTAGATTACATAAAATAATAAGACAACCACACACCGTATAAAAGAACTCATTACAACTGGTACAAGGTGCTGTAGCTGCATGACCCTTCAGCTTTTCTTAGTCTTTCTTAATTAAATTACATAAAATCACAACACATTCTCAACCATATAAAATAACGGAATTTAAAGATAATTGACCAATCACATCTAGCATCAAATGAAGTTAAAAAACAATAATCTAAAACATGACTGTCTTCAACATTAGGGTTTCCGGTGGTGGTTTGTGTTAAGAATTCCCATTCAAGAAAATTTTGATTGTTCTATCTTGAATTATTGATGTTCTCAAAGCCTCAACGAGTGCTTCTTTTCGGGCAAATAGGGGACTTTAGTGAGTAGTAGACTAGGCCTAGGAAAACAATGTTTGTCGGTTTTTATGAGATTTTTTTTCAAGCGATTGCATTAATTCATGCTACTGAGCACAGACAACAAAAATCAACAATTACTAACAAGTCCCCGCGAATATCTCGGGTTGCATATGATTTGCGTTAGGAGAAGATCGCGTGTAAGTGCAGCAGATAAAGAGGACAAAGATGAAATATTTCGTCGCACAAAATTCAATGACAATTTAATTAAAAATTTTATTATGATAAATAAATTACCCTACAATTCTAGAGTGAGAGAGAAAAAGTGTGACTGACCCGAAAAGCTTCTTACGGTGGCGCCTGTAGAGAGGTTGCGAAGCTGCATTTCAATCTTGGTCAAGAAAGTGGTTGCTTCGTCGAATGGCCTTGCTAGATCAGATTTATACTTCGTCAACATTTTGCAGTAGGTTTCCTGTGATGAAACTGAGAGAATAGTCAAAATGGAGAATCAAGCAAGCAGCTAGAGAGAGAGAAAGAGAGACGGAGGCAGGAAAAGACCATGAACGCATCGAGCTCCGGATCATCTCCCAGGGACGTTGAAGCGATTTCTCGCTTGCAATGGTCGTTTTCTCTACGGATTTGATCTAACAAACACGCAATTTCCGGTGGTGCTCCGACCTGGAATAGGAGAGTCCATGAAATAGAGGACTCAGTTGGAAATCAAAAGAGCTTGTATACGAGCACAATTTCATACAATATTATAGGAAATTTAGGAACAATTGAAGATTTGCAGGCAAGAATCGAGGTTCCATTTTAGTATTCAAAACCAAAACGAAGAATCTTAAAAACCGTTTCGTCTTTATCTGACGGATGAAACTGTTTAAAGATAAAATAGTACTGTGCTTACTCAAGGAAGAAAGAGAAGCATGTCTCGGATCACAAAACGACTTAAAAAACCAAAACGATGACAACCGCTCGAGAAACACGACGCGGTTTGGAACTCAAGCGACAGCGCCGTTATGGCTTTGACACGGTAGGTTTTCGAATTGAAAGAACACAACTCGAGAAATAACAGGCATGTACTGCAATCGTTGGTACCTGTTGCAGACTTGACTGAGATTGACAACAATATAGCCATTAATGATCACTTTGGACCTAAAAACGAAGAGCCGATACTCCACAGACGCAAAACAATTCCGATTTAGGGAAAAACACTGAGTTATTTTCATTCGTTCTTCATATATATTATCAGTTTTTTTATATATAGCGATGCTTGCGGCTGAAATCAATGAGTGTTTCACCTTCTGGCAGTCGATGTAAGCATGAAGCAAGCGAGGATAGCGAGGATGAGATGCAATTTTGGCCTTGAGGATGCTGTCAGACGTGTCTTCCTCACGTTGTCGTAGTTCCTGCTGTTGTTTCTGTCGAATTTCCGGCGTGATGGAGGCAGCCTCGGATATGGCTGATGCAGCGGCGGAGAGTAATTCGTCTGATCCGTAAAGCGGAAACCGATCGCGAAAATCATCCGACGAGGCGAGTAAACTGTGGTAATCCGAAGGAAGGATGAGATGGTCCGGCGTCATCAACGCTTCGTCCGAGAACTCTCCGGTTGTGTGAAGACCGTACATTCCATCCATGTTTAAAGACACTGCTGTCCTCCGCCCTCTCTCTCTCCCTCTCTCTTACTCACGCTGTCACTCTCTCTGTCTACTGTATTTCCTACAGAGGCGAGAAATTACGAAGGATTAAATGCAAATAATATGTATAGAAATCATGAAATACCTAGGTTTGGGTGTGCTGTAACTGAAAGTTAGGATTTTGCTGGAATTGGAGAGGCAGAGAAGAACTGCAAGTGCCTTGGAGACTTGGATTTTTGGCGAACAAAACAAAAAAATATAAATAACGAAAAAAGATGCCTTAGGCTTGTGGAGCGAAGACGCCTATTCTTTGATTATTATTGCTTTCTTGATCTTTTTTTTCTTTTTAATTTTTCAAAATCATATCCTTAAGCCGAGTGGCCATAAATGTAATTTAAACCTTTTATTCGGTGAATCAATGGCAGAACTCCTTTTTTCTCCAACAAAATATTATATATTGAACTCCAAACCAACATTCAACTTAGCTAAATTTCATACTTGAAAAAATCAATTTAATTAAATTAACTTAATTACCGAATAAATATGTTCCATAGATTTAAAGCATAGGGGTGTCAAAAAAAAATTGATAAAACCAAAACCAAATGTTCGGTTTTTTCCAAAAAAATTACACATTTTCCACTAAAATCGATTGAAAATCTAAAAATTAATATAACCGACCGATAATCAACTAAATTGTTTGACCAAAATATGTCAAAAATCGATCAAAATCACCGTTTTATCGCTCCAAATATCGAAAACCAAAAAATCAACATAACTGGACAACCGACCAAATAATTTGACCAAAATATTTCAAAAATAGTTCAAAATCAGCGGTTGTCACTCCTAATATTTAATACATTTATTAAATGTAAATTTGAAAAGGGATGATTAAATATACCGTTATTTTTATTAAATACAATATTGTGCTAAATACATCACAATATTAATTTAAAATATATAAATTTTTATTAATACACTATCCCAAATTTATTATTATACCCTTAGCACACTCATACAGACCTAAAACCAAAATCACCGCCATTGTCATGGGTGATGGTGTTCACTATCCAAAACCACCACAAAGAACTCTTGGGTCAAGTTTGGAAAGAGACATCAAGGAGATGCCTTTTTCTCTTATAGTTGCTTTCATCAAGAGTATGCTCTTATTTAGAGATGATTTGGCTGAGAAAAATAACTAAGGTCTCTATTAGAGTTTCTTCACACTAGAATTTACTTTCTCACTGAACCCACCACCATATGTCTCCCCATCATCATTTATCAAAGGAAATTATGAGATTAATCTCTTCCTCCTCATATTTCATGAAAAAGCTTGGATTTTTTGGGCTCGACAGGGTCAATATTGTAGTCACTTTCCCAAAACACAAAACGGCCGTTAGCAGAAAACTTTCAAGCATTGAATCCAAGCCTATGAGGCCATACCCAACAATGTCAACCCCCTAATAATCTGAAATCTCACAATTTTACAATCTTTGTTGATCTCTTCATTGTTGATGAAGAGTGAAGAGTCACTAAATTATTAGTAGGAAAAATACATATAATGTGTTTTTTAATCATTTTATAAAAAGAAATTATTGTCTAAAAACTAAAATAAAATTTTCGGGTTATATTTAACAAAAACAACAGTGCGTTTAACCGCTCCATTTAAAAACTATAATAACATATTAAAATGTGCGAAAACTTGCATGCACGCCAAATCAGGAACACACAAACAACAAGGATTCGGAATTCAGGGTTTAAATACTTGATGAATTTTACTAACTCCCAACTTAAAACATTTCCAAAATAAGGAGAAACATAAGCAACGAGAGTTTTAACCATTTGAACGACCACTTGTAAATAATAAGAAGCAAAAAAATTCACATTAGATATTAAACATAATTTTCTTCTCTGAAAGTATAATAAAATAAAATGAATGAGAAAAAATAACCATAAACTATTAGCCTATGACTTAAAGAATAAAGAGAAAAATAAAATACTTAAAAGAAATAACAAAAACAGCTTAAAAGGCCAAAAAGGCAAAAGGAAATTTTGGGAAAAAAAATCACGTGTAAGTCCTCGCTATATATATTATATTTGGGGTCCTCGTTTGATTTATTTTTTAGGTTTTTTCTTGCGTTTTTTAATTTTTAAGAAAATATTTTTGGCTGTTTGCGTTTCAAGTGATTAGTTTTTTAATATTTTATAAAACAAATAAATAAACGTATTTTAAAAATTGTTTTGTATTTTCTTTTAAAAAAAATGCATGGAAAATAAGTATATTAAACATATCGGAAGATTAAGATAATTAAAACGCGTGAGTAAAATTATCTGGTTATGAAAAACAAATTAACAAGGAACTTGCAACGTGGAAGAATAAAAAATCTCCTAATTAATCTCCATCATTGTTTTATTATGTATTGCTGTACCTCTTATGATCTTGACAATCAAGTTGTTATGGCATATTCCCGACAAACTTAGTGAAATATTTACACCATCACACTCAGAGACTTTATTAGGATTATGATTAATGGTGCTTATAGATAGAATATAACAAAAACTAGCAACTTGCAAGAAATGGAAAGATTGGAGAGAATATGTGACGTAGAAAACATAATTACTAACTATATGAAGCTGAAAAAAAGGATAATCCGTAGATTATTGGAATATATGGTACCTGGCAATTAAGACTTTAAGCACCGCACAAAAAAAATGGACTCAACTTGTCTTAAGAAACGTCTTTTAAGTTTTAATATAAGATGGGTATTAAAGTTAAGGATGGGAGGGGGTCGAGTCAATTGGTTATCAGCCAGACCCGGCCAACCGACTTCAAGAAAAATCTAAAGCTATTATCGACTAGGCTATCGCGGGTCGATTGATTTTGTTTGGCCAATAATGAGTCGGCTGTTATTTGTAATAAAAAAGAAATTTTAAAAAATTTGGGTGATAATTGGTCAATAATGGCCGATAATTACAAAGAATTTTGGGCTTTTGATTCAATTCACATTAATAATCAATTGCCCGATAATTATAGGACAGTCGACATTTGAGCAATCTGGCAACCGCGAACCGACACACATATACATGGGTCGAGTGATGTTATCTGCTTAGCTCTGTGAGTCGGTTGTCGTGCAGATAATATTTGGCCAGTAAAACCAATCCAATCTCATCCCTAATTAAAGTGTTAGAGATCGTTATTCTTTTAGTTTACTCAAATAACCCATGTACATTCAAAAAATTATCAACCAAGCCCCTCAATTTGTTTTGGGCTATACAAGCCTGGCTCCACTCGTACGCCTCTCAATCCAACCTTCTTAACGGTATTTACATTTATGAAATTATGAGATGACTCACTATCAATAAGTAAAGTTATCTCATGTTTCTCTACCAACGACATCAGTCTAATTGTAGAAGGTTTTTGAATACCCGTCATAACATTGATGATAACTCAGCGATCATCTTCACCACTACCTGCCTTTTCTAAGTTGCCGTCCTCACCACTCGACTCAACTTCTTCTTCGTCAATAGAATTTGAACGTACAAAAACCTGTCCAAGTTTACACTTGTGGACTCTATCCCAATTGCCTCCACATTTGAAGCATAGGCCCTTTCTTTTTTGCACTTTTTCTCTCTGAAGAGTTTATTAATTTCCTTGAGGGGTTTTTGATAAGAGCATAATATATACTAAAATAATCATTATTTTCATCTCTTCATATATAACGATTAGAGTCTATCAAACTTTTTGTGCAACACAGAGGTGGTTTTTGTCTAGAACTTCACAATATCTTACGGTGGACCACCCTAAAAATTAGTAAGTGGAAAAACCTGAATTATAGTCTTAATAAAATATCTACAGATCCTGCCTATAATCTCTTGTAATTCTTCTCAAAACGTAAGGAAAAAAGTGAATCTTTTATATTTTATATTATTTAGTGGGTTTGCTCTTCTCAAAATGGGTAAAAGTATCATATCCCCGATTTTTTTAAAGCAATTATTTTTAAGTGCCCGTTTGGTGATAGTACTGTTGACAAGAGGAATAGAAAAAGTTTAACACACATACATGCATATATATGATAATTCTTTTATCCTGATTTTGTATGATAATTAAATAATAAATAGAGCACTCATATCGAATTTTTTCCGAAACAGTGTTATCAGGTATCCTAATTTCTTGATAGATTAATTTTCTGATAATATATAATGATATTTTTTAAAATATATAATATAAAAAATTTATGCATCATACATGTGTACTTACTTTACTAATGTATATTTGTATAATCAGTTGTTTTTCCAATAGTTATATTTTTTTAACCTCAAATTCATATGACTGTAGCTCCTTTTGAAATGAGATTTTAACATGTTTTATGAAATCTGATTTTGTATGAGATTTTAAAAAAGAAGTTTAATTAGTGTTTTTAAGTTGGGCATATAAATATTTTTTCCTTTTCACTTTTATTATATAATAAAATCTCTCAAATCTTCAAATTAGAGGTTTCATTTTTAGTTTGAGATGGAAATATTTTGTTGTAAACGACGCCTCTCAAAATCTCCCAAAACCTTCTTCCGAACCCGAGGTGAGAGTTAAAAATAAAAGCAAGGAATGGAAAGACGAAACTTTTTTCTTAACATTAATTTAAAACTGAGGGCCACGATCACCTAGTCTATCGCCTACCAGATTACTAGTACAATCGTCTATGTTAGCCGTTGACCTGTTTAGCGGGTAGGAGCATCCAGCGGCGGGAAGATGTGTCCCACCACGTTTTCTGTCTATGTTTTTTTCTCAAAAATCATTGGGCGCTTTGAATTCGGGTGGTGAGACATATGCTACCACAAAAGTATCAGTCAATAATACAACACATGTCGTTTTACAATAATTTAAGATTTCCAGTAATTGTTACTTTAGATCGGTGAAATTGATGAGTCGAAACAAAATAAAGCTATCTCTATCCTTGTTTTGATTTTCCTTTCCAATTCATTATAAATTTATTCACTGAACGTCCGAGAAATATCCCAAATAAGCAATAGCTTTGGATTTTTTTATTTTTTTTACCTTTTACAATATAAAATTATAGTAGCATAAATATTAGTGGGTACCGGTGACTTAGAGCATCTCTAATGCGTAATGTTTTATAGCACTGAAAATTTTGAAATGCATAGAAAGAGTGATTTAAAAAATTATAATAAAAAATGTATAAAATGATATAAAAATGATAACAAAAATATGAAAGATATAATATTGATACTTAATATTTTGAATGTTTGTACTTTGTACATGAAAAATGAAAAAAATCATATTGAAATATATTATATTTTGTTAATATGACTAAAAAAGAAGATATATTTTAGTCACGTTGATAAGTAACTAAGATTCAATTAAATATAATAAAGATGGGATCGGATTAAGAAACTGGAAAATTTAAAAAATATATTTTCAATTTAATATTTCCCATTAAAAATAAGTAGAAATCACATCTAAAATATCTCAAACATTATCAACCGCCCGAAAATATTCGTGCGGATACGTCCGTGAGCATTTTCGTGTGCGTTTGTGTGTGTGTATATATATTCGTGTCTGGTTGATGTAGCAAGTTAATCAGTACTGTTTGGTTTTGATTGATTGATGGACTGACGGATTGACTTATCAGTTTGGGTCACTTCGAGGGGTAACAACACAGCTGACAGAGAGAAAAAGGCGTATGCGCCTAATCGGAACAAATACACCGAAAAACCTCCCCTCCATAAAAAAGAAAAACCCACGCGATACGCATCAATAAAATAACAGAGTGCGTACCTTGGAATTGAAGCATGGCCACTTCTTTGAGAGTTGGGCCAATGAAGCTTTGGTCGATATCGAGCAGAGCAGAGCCGAGCCGAGCTTCTATTTGGGTCTTCAACTGCAGAAATGCATGATTTCTCTTCAGAGTTTGGAGAAAATCCAAGAACGTGAAAATTTTGTTCTCCCATATATCACATTGGGCCTATATATACATACATCATATATATAGGTTAACCTTTTTTATTAGCCACGACAAAGGTTTTGGTTTGGAGCTCAATTGGGCCATGAATTGCAACATAAAATCGTGGGTTGAGTGCCCCCATTATTTTACTTTATCACCAGAAATAGAATCATAATAAGTTCAAAAGGGTATGTATTAATGTCTGTGAAAATAATAATAATAATATAACAAGCAAAAAAAATGCAGATTCAAGGCAGAAATCATTTATTAGTTAGAACAAAGAGACAAATAAACCAAATATACTGATCTAGCATTACATTACTGGCATACATTTGCAGGAAAAAAAAAGCAGCATCCTATACTCAATTGAACTTGCGACAAGAACATCCGAAAGAAGTTAAATAAAGTAAGTGATCAACACGTGTCTATTCTGCAGATTGCCCATTATCCTCCTTTTAATTAATCTGCATCAACTGGTTCAATACAAAGACAAATTAAAAGGTTTCAACCCTCCGAAAGACCAAAACCTTATTAAAACAAAGTCAAATTCATCATATCTCCGACACTGGACACTAAAATCTAACGTGGCGAAAGCTTTATTTCTCAGGTGGAATTGAGTCATCATCAAAAGATACTCTCCATCCTCCTTTGTTGATTTTTAAACTGATTGACTTCTGAAGCTAAAGTCCACTCACTACTACCATGAATCTTAAGCCACGTTCCAAAACCCTTTAATTTGCTATACTTAGTAAATCTTATCATCATTAAAAAGATATATACTTAACCCGACAAAATGCTTCTGCTTAATTACGCATTTCCTGGTCAAACTAGGGCTTATGATTCTCGTCTTAGGGGATGTGTAGGGTCATACGAGTCCTCGTATGGTTTGCACATTTGGTTTACAGCAATGACATCCATTAAATTATTTATATTTTTAGTTTAACTAATTTCAAGAAGAAAAAAAAGTGTAATATGAAAATTGTTCTTTTAAAATTCTTACATTCATACTCATTTTCTATTTCATACCAACATAGTTATACTCACTTGTGAGTTATAAACCGAATGCCCTGTAATTATTAGAATAAAAGATGTCACACATCATTGGAGAGTACCAAGTATTATATGTGGTTTATAATTTAGGTCCGCTTCTAATCACTTGAGACGTCTTTTAAGTGATAAAAATCGTGTTAGTAATGGAGAAGAGCGGACAATATTTCAAATTGATTGGGTCAAACCTCTCTCTCACACTTTTTCCTTGCTTCTTATCATTTCTCTCTAATTCTTCAAATCATAAAAAAGATCATAGTACTATCGACTCAATCGTAACAACACCTCCATCCATTTGGATCACCTATTGGGTCATTTTAGATGTCCTTATGGATAGACCATCACAAAGTGAGGGGTACTACAAGGACGTTAACCTATATAGCTAGTCCACTTGCTGGGCTTTGGACACACGAAGCCACAAGTGAGGTGAAGTGTTAGAATGGAAAATGTCTTATATCACTTGAAGAGTATCAAATACTGTGATTTATAAGATAAATGTCACTTATAACTGCTTGAGGTGTCTTTTAAAGGATAAAATCGTGCAAGCTTTGAGATTAAAGCGAACAATACTTAAAATGAATTGAGTTAAACATCTTGCTCTATCACCTCGTTCTTCATGTCCTCCCTACTTATCACTCAAGTTTTTTTTTTTTTTTGAAATTGAATGCTTTTACTTTTATTTATTTTCTATGGAACTTATCACTCAAGTTTTTTCAAATCATTACACTAATTAAATAATACATTTATGGACATAATGATTCCTTTTTAGAGCTTCAAGTTTAGGCAGAAGCGCATATTTCTGTGACATGGTTTGCCATCACCGAGTGTTGGTCAAAGAGAGAGATTTGTTTACATATACTTTAATTAATATGGGAACCAAATCTTTGGCTTTCGTTTTGTTTTTATATATTTTCTTTAGTAAGTGCATATCTGAATATTGGTTTTATTCCTACTTTGTGACATTTTGCGTATATTTCTCTTGAAAAAGTCCTTTTAACGTAAAAATGATTTTTTTTTTTGAATCCTTAACAAAATAGCAAATGAAAAGCTGGAACCTTTTTCCCGGACGAATTAAGGTCACGAAAAGTTTGGACGGCTAAAACAGATTGAATCTTAAATACTTAATTTAGATATTCACTGTGTTCAAAAGGAAGACACGCGATAATATAATTGTTAGTTTTCGCATGTGGATGTTTGAATCGAATGGCTAAAACACAAAAGAGTCTCATACTAGGTTTTGGTTCTTGATTTCTTTTTTCTCCTTCTATTGTTGTTGATTTATGTTCATATTACCAAAATGACCCCATTAATAATGTTAGGACACGTGTCGCCTCAATAAGTATGTTGGACGGTCTATGGAAGAAGCCTTATGCCCAATATGTCACACCTTGCCTTACCGAGGAGGTCACCTCGATGGGAACCATCCCAGGCTATGCTATCTCCTCGGCCTACTGAGGAGTTGCTCGATCTTGCAAGACTTCCTACTATGATTAAGAGACTAACATGGAAGTGGATTTCGATTCATGCTGAGAGAAGCATCCTATTGAGGCTCAAATACTAGTACTCCAAAAATCAATGGTGCATATGACAAAAAGGGAGAGTCCTAATCCTATTCAAATTCGAACTCCTCTACTCCTATATAAGGTCCTCAAAGTAAGGTATGAAACTCTCTAAGCACAATTTCCACACTTAAGCTTATCGAGCTCTCCAGGAAACCGAGCTCTTATTACTTTTGATTACAAATTGACTTGATTGTCAGAGTGTCTACTCCAGAGGACAACCTCTGATGGGCTTTCTAGCTCACGTTTGCTTATTGTGCAAGCAATTCATCCATATCCTACAATCTAGTCTGACCTCCTGATACGTCATTTAGGTCGGTCCCCTTTTTTGACGTCATCATATGTGAAACTGTGAAATCCGTATACGTATGTCGCATATGAGACTCACTCATAATAAATTCTATAAAATATACACTAAATCAGTTAATTCTAACTGGGTTTGAATAAAATCAAAGTATAGTCTCATGAGTCATAATTATCAAATAAAGGAATTAGGTTGAGATTAATTTTTCTTTATTCTTCAATATTTTAGGCACAGTTTGTTTCACATTTCGGACAACTTAAAGCTGTGAGACTCATATAAAATATTGTGTCAATCAAACGCCACATTTTATTGACTATTTAAAGTAGTGGGTCCCACAACTTTAAGTTGTACAAAATGAAATGATATCACCTCATAGTTTTTCACAACTTAAAGTTGTGAGATGCATAGTATTTTACAACCACATTACATAATTGCCCCTGTATATTTTAAAAGTTCTTCATTACTTTTGATTGTAATAATTTTTTTTGTAATTTTATCTACAAAATTAATCTAACGAAAAAAATGAATCAAACATCTCACAACATTTTATACAGCTTAAAGTTGTGGATCTCATAAATTTTTACACAATTTTAAGCACAATATTTTTGACAACTTAAAGCTGTGAAATATAATTGTAAAAACAAACGGACCCTTAGTTATACTGACTAAACATAATACAAAGTGCTATTATTCTATTAGAATTTATTAAATAATTAATGTTTTCAATTAATATTCTTCATTATATTGTGTTACTAATTTAATGTGGCATTTATAATACTTTTGAGAAGATTAGCGAAATATTACATACTTAGAGGTATAGTTGAGAAATTTACACCCAAAAAAAAACAGAGAGAGTTAAAGATGGGTGGTGAGGAAGGAGGGACAGTTGGCCTATATCCTAAGTAAAAAACAAAAGGTTTAGCAATGGCTTTAGAGTCTAGTCTCTTTGGCCTTTTGAGCCTGTATTGGATTTTCAGTTTTGATAAAAATTAAAAACATATATTGTCTTGTGTGTTTTTAAAAATGAATTTTAAAAAATTGATAAAAATATACAATATAAAATTAAAAATATTATTTTGATGTCTTGGATGTTTTTACCCAAAAACGCGGATTGTTTCAAAATTCAAAACTGAATCACAAACCAAACGCTACCTTATTTTTTGAGACTTTCAGATTTTCAAAGGAAAAAAATATTTTGATCATAGAAATAATATTCCATCAGAAAAATAATTGACTATTTGAAAAATAATTATTTTCTGTAAGATAAACTTTCATTACTATTTTCACTACTATCTTTTCTTGAAATTTCCTTTGAAAAAAACTAACAATAAAGTTATAAATTAAACTGTGATTATCCTTGGAGCATATATATAACTTTAATTAATCCACAATTTAACAAAAAAAGAAAAGAGGTGAGGAGGCAAGAACTGGGGAAGGCCTGGGAGAAAAGTGCAATCAAATTGGAGTGTCGTTGTTAGTCTTAATTAATTAATTATGCTTGGCACCAACAGAATTCCCCTCATTATCGTTTGACCTAACCTAATCCTAATATTAATTGATTCAGCCAGCTTGAAGAATAATCTTCATGGGCTGGACCCAGTTTGGCCATCAGTCTCATTAATCCAGGCCCAACTTCTACTTCCATCAATCTTCATGGGCTCATCAGCATATATACGGGCCCCTAAAATACCATTCAAAGAGCCGAATGGCGTATAAATTTGTTTGAGCTTTTGTGAGGACGAATTAAGTCTGAAATTAAAAATGATTGAAAATGAGAGATTTTTTAAATGATTGAAAATTTGGTATTTTAAAAACTCTTTATTTGTTTACATTTTAGGGATATTAGTTTCGGGGGTTTAAAACCTCTCAAAACTAGTGTTAATTTGACAGATTTTTAAGACATCCCAAATCAGAATGTTTTTAGGGTTTTTGAAATTCATTATCTTTTTTACCTTCATCAACCCTATTCTCGCGTTAATCTTCTTTCATTTTTTCGGATCAATCAAATGGCTAGAGCTCTCGTTCTTCCATGAGGACTTGTAATATTTTCAGCTCATGTTTGTAAGATCTCTCGTTTCTACTCTAATATCTCTTTTGAAAGCACAAGAGCATGTCTTATTTTTTAGACTCTATTTTTATGTGCATAATAGTAATTTAATATTTTTAAAAGCATTTCGAATCGGTGTTTTAATACTTTCTCAAGTACTAGACTGTTTAAAAATCGCTACTAAAATTATTCAAAACTGCTACTCTCATATTTACCAAGCATAGTCTACTGCAAAGTGGATTATGATAATGTGATAGTAAGGACGTTTGTATTGATAATTAAGCAATGATCTTTTTTTAAAACCATTAAATCTGACCAAATGATTGACATTCAAGTTAACTATAAGAAAATCGGAGATTACCGACGAAAAATTTATTTCCATAAATACCAAAAAATTAACTCATTCAAACAATTTTTTAAAAGATTATTTTTTTTGAGATTATCTCACACCCCTCAAGACTCAGCTAATTACTCTATTATTTGAACTTGTATGAGTCATTAACCAATAAAACCAATTTTTAGTTTTTATTTTAGGGTATATCTCTCTCTGTAATTTCATGAAACTGAATTCCCATCTACTATTACCGAAAGTGGATGATCTAATTTCAAATGGGTTGAGTGAGAATCTCTCAAGGAAACCCAAAAGTAATCCTAGGTGTTTTGTTTGTTAGCATTAAAGGGGGGGAAAAGTTTCAGGTGGATAGTTAAATCAGGTGCATTTCTGATATGGAGGTCACTTCTCTCCTTTGCATCAAATTTTAAAAAAAAAAAAAAAATTTGAGACAGATCGAAACGACTGTGTATTGTTAAACCCGCTTTTACCCTTCAAAAGCTCAAACCCACTTAGGCAATGACACATACCTTTGACTGTAGATAATGGGGTTGCTATTTTGAGTAGAACAAGATTTGCTTTAGCCATAACTAGTGTACCCGAGCTACGCGAGGTATAATTTTTAATTTTTTAGATATTGTTGATTTCTTTTTAAAATAATTATAATGATTTTTGTGAAATATATGATTAACGGTTGTTGTTTTCTTGTTGATAAAACATACTATCGTAATAAAAATGATGAAAGTTATTGCTGATATGTTTTGCATGTTGAAAATGAATCTTTTGAAATGAGATTCTTATTTTCAGGGCTCAAAATTAGATTGATTTTCTGTCTCTTCAATCCTACGACCTACGTGGCTTCCTGTGGAGCATTCATGAGACTTAAGATTAACTAAAAATTTATACAGATGATTTAAGAAAATATTCACTGGTGAGTGTTGACAGATTGTTCCTCTATATCACCGGCTAATGACGGCAGTGAAGTGCTTCAGTTTTTTCGTGGTAGAAGGCTCTTTTCCTCGCTATCGACATGTAAAATTGATCAAACGGGAGACTTTTTTGCTTTTACTTCAATAGAGTATATATTGGATGAATTACCCAATAACCTATGAAGAAATCAAAACTATCATGAATAAATTAAATGCAAATAGAAATATTGGTATACGTTATCAAAAGTCATTTGAAAATGTATTCATCGAATTGTCTTGGATAATTTATTACAGATGGTTAGGTGATAAACAACATTTCTTTCCCTAGATATATTACCATTAGCTTGGGTGATGTGTCAAAACATTATGAATTGTGTTCGACAACATTGTAAGATCAGGAAGTTTATTTCCATTTTAATATAATAGTATTGATGATGTATAATAATATTAATAAATTTGGGATATATAATTTAATTGAAAAAAATTTATTAAAAATAAAATAGATAAGTAATTCATAATTATAAAAAAAGTTATCTCTTTCATCTTTAGTGGCACATTGTAGAGCATACTTAAAACCTCCGTTGTATAGATATAGATATAGATAGATAGAATGAATTGAGAGATAGGTCAACTTTTGTTAATTAATTTAATTAGTTGGGTCAATCAGATTTCCAGTGGCTCTTGAAAGCACAGATGGGTTTGGCTCCAACAAATTAAACTTGGATTAGTGTAGAATTAGGAGGATATAGAAATGGAACAAATTAAAAAGTAAGTAGATAAGCATGAGTTAGTGGATCCACTCATGAGACACAAAGCTAATAATACTCCAATAGTAAAAAAGTCATGCACCATTAAAGAAAATGTAGTGCCTGGTGTGCCCATTTCTTTCTTATTTTGAACTTAATATCCTTCTATTGCTGCAATTTTTCATAACTGAGATGGATTATTGTTTATCACAGACTTTCTTGATTCAAATAACCTTAATCAGATACTTTAGCAGTAATACAATGAGGCTGTTTGGTCCAAATTAAATTGGAATTGAAATTGGGATGTCAAAGCATCAATTCTCAAACGTGCTTAAGAATATAATTACGATAATAATTAACAGAGTTAATGTAGGTGGTTAAGGGTAAGATGGCCAAAGAAGGGAAATTATTAGAGGATTTTTTCAATCATAACTACTTTTAAATTTTAATTGTGAGATTTTTTTAAAGGTAAAGTAACGGGTGATTTTTTTTTTGTTTTGGACAACTAATGGAAAGATAGATTATTTTTCAACACAAGAACGTTGCATGCACGTTGCATGCTTTTCAATCTCGTCCACTACAGGAGTCTTATGCACGGAAATTGTTCACTTTTTTGTAGTTGTAGTTTCTTCTTTTATCACAATCTATTTAAGGATTGGAACCAGTAAACCAAACTTCTACGCTAGCTTCTTTAACCCCATCAGTTTTATCGAATCTGATTCTGACAGGCATGGAATTCTTTTGGCAAGAATCAGTTCATGGGTCTTAATAAAAAGAGGGGCACTGGAGGAGTTGGAGTGAAGGATGTGATTCCCTGAATATTCCTCTGCTTTCTCCAGAAAGAATCATAAACAGTTTGCTTGTGCTTAGCCTTTGAAGCAGAGAGCTTTTAAGGGTTATCACTGGCAGACCGGCAAGTCACGGTACGGCAACAGGCTCAGTTTTTTTAGTCTTCATGGCTTTGTTTTTTCATTCATGTTCCTGTAATATGTTTTATATATGGTGTGTGGTATTTGTTGCATGAGAATGTATAGGAAACTACTGTGTTTTTAAGCAGAATCTCTTCAGAAGAACTGGGAAGGATAGTGTAGTTGTTTGCACTTGTCCTTGACCATGCTTCCTGGTTTATTTCTGCAATCGAGTATTCTGCTATTAATATGTTATCTCTGTCACTCCCTCTCTCTCCTCTCTGTCTTTGCAAATGCATTCTGAAATTATTACAATCGCCTGCCAACTCCAAACTCTCATCAGAATGTTCTCATAACTATGCTAATTCTGCCATGAGTTCTGAGAATAATCCCAGAAGTATTTTCATGAATCGGAATAAATATATCAATGTTCATCAACACATTCGACCATACCATGAATCAAACACTATTAGTATCGTGCCATTGGTGCAAAACCTCTCTCAGATTGAAGATTCGAGATTTCCTTCCAGCGTTGAAGACGGCATCATACAGCAACTCATTCCAGGCGTCCGGTACCACAGGTAAGCACCAATGACTGCAATGTCGATGTCTTTCAGCAGCAATTTGCTCTTCAACTGTCTAATATTTCATTTGGTAAATAGACGGCTGACCATCTTTTGTTGCATTTTCCTCCTGAGGTCGCATTGCTCCCTCTGCAAAAAAAAAACATGCAACTCTCTTCAATGCATTCTCAAAGAGAGACACCAGTAAGGTTTCTAATCAAAATAGAAAGGGTTAATAATTAATTTCTGTCACACCCACACTTTAGAATTCTAATATTGATACTTCAAAATTTAAAAGAATAGCATAGCCATGCTACTGAGTTTCAGATAGAAGTTGATCTCCAAACAGAAGTTCTAGAAAAACAATGAACTTCTATGATACCGTCTGGCAAAGCACTGGAAAGTTCATTCATTTTGGGAGCACAAGTCCATAATCTGATTTTGATAAGAAAATGACCAAGTACTAAATGCAATAACACTGAAGGAAGAGCTATAACAACTGCAATAGAAGTCGAGGTTTGGATCCATATGATATAGATTTCAGTTTAGAGAGTTAAGTATGTATCGGATTTCAGAAGCTGGATGTGCAAAAAGTGGCTGAAGTTTTAAAAATACCATGACATAAAATATGTGTTCTTCATTCCAGATACCAGTAAATTAAGAAATTCAAGAATCCAGAGGGAGAATAATATCATCATAAAGAACTTATCAAACCAACTGAATAAACTATTTTCTAAACTTGGAATCAACACCCATCTACCTTCAAACATATCACGTCTCATAAGCACCATCATGCACACTACTAGATTGAGAATCATCCTAATTGGAGATTCCAGGAATGCCCATTAGCTGATCCTCCTACAATACCAAGCGAACTACTTTTCACTGGAACCCAATGAGTTTCTACTTTTAGCACCAATCCAGTAGCTTTTAGGGTTCCTTCTACAACACCAACACTTCCATTCATACCCATGTCAGTGACCTCCATCAAATTTTCCTCCTCAGCAGCCCCTGATACGTTTGTCTCTGGCGGCACCTTGTCTTTCATTAGGTAAAGACCGTAGAAGGTTCAAATCTCTCGGCCCACTCTCCCTTTATACAAAGATTTTACCTAAAAACAAAAAATTCTACACATATTTTTCAAATGACAAATTTAATACTTGGTGCAGAAGCAACACTGTTAGTTGTAGTTTCCTGTAAATATTTACAAACACGGTTAGATGTAGTTCCCTGTCTCTGTGTTCATTCTGATTTTTTTCCTGTGGAGAACTTGAAATAAGAACTCAGTGAACAACTTGAAGAGAAGCTCAATCAACTTGAATTAATTTTGCCATAAAAAGAACAATACACGACTTTCCCTTTCTTTTTACAGACGAACACACTCATTCAACAGCTATCAACAACAATCACATTTTCTCATTTCATAGCTCTTCAATGCAGCCAAGTTAAGGAGGCTTGAGAAAGGAGAAATGTGAAATGCTCATCACCGGGGACCTGAAAGCTCCATTG
Organism: Euonymus europaeus; assembly: GCA_963580455.1. Lineage (NCBI taxonomy): Eukaryota > Viridiplantae > Streptophyta > Magnoliopsida > Celastrales > Celastraceae > Euonymus > Euonymus europaeus. Next base: position 6,844,903 of record OY756964.1, read on the forward strand.
CTTCTACCACGAGTGAGGATTCTTCTATGAAATCTGAATATCTTTGAGGAGGGTATTCACACGATCGGAATCTCGAGGTCTCGATCATCTTCTGTGAGGCCTCCCATTTTTCGGCCAAGCCATCACCCTCTAACATCCTCAACACATCAGACATCTTCGGCCGGTGGGAAGGATTGAATTGAGTGCATAGAAGAGCCACCTGAACAATTTCTTCTAACTCAATCCTGTCAAAGTTCCCTTTCAGATCTTTGTCCACCATTAGGCTTAGTTTCCCTTCTTGATGTAGCTTCTTGACCTGCAAAAGAAGTTTTCTAAGACTAAAACATGATACAAGTTCTTCACCATTATGATTGCCCGCTTGGCTACAAAAAAAAGTTACAGTATTTGAAGTTGAGAGATTACAGCACTTGCATGTGCTTGCAGCGCAGAAGTTCTCAATAGGATGAATGGAGTTTGTCTGGACTGAATCCCAAAGATTTGTGGAACCCAATAGGGGAAAAGAAAATCAAGAGGGAGAGGGATAGAGAGCGTACCCAATCAAGCATTACACCTTTCTGGTTTGCTGATCGTCCGAAATCCAGAGCCTTCTGACCTGTGATTAACTCAAGAAGCAAGATTCCAAACCCAAACACATCAGTTTTTTCTGAAGATTGGCCTGTTGATAAGTACTCTGGGGCTATGTGCCCAACAGTGCCACGCACCGCCGTTGTTACGTGCGAATCTCGATGATCTAAAAGCTTTGCCAGTCCAAAATCCCCCACAACTCCCTCAAAGTCCTCATCCAGTAAAATGTTGGCAGCTTTAACATCGCGGTGAATGATTTTGGGATCACACTGCTCATGCAAATAAAGTAGCCCCCTTGCCGTACCTAAAGCTACTCTCTTTCGCCTTGCCCAGTCTAAAGCTGGTCGACCATGAATTTGGTCTGAAAACCCCAAAAACAAATAAAATTACTGGCTTGCAGGTTCAAGATTTATCATCAATGCAACTAGCTGAAATGAGCATACAAGATTTGCAATCCTTTTGGACATTCCAAGTTGCAATGCTATACTAAGCAGTTCACAGCAAACTTTCAGAATTCATCGGCAAACATTTTCTTAAGATATAAGTATGAAGCTCAAGAAGAACATAATTATATATAGAAAAATAAAGTCCACTTTTCATGACGACTACTATAACGCAGAAGGTAGTGAGCCAGTGAGTATCAGAATAGTAAATTGTGGTTTTAAACATCTACAAGATGACATGACGGAAGAAGCTGACAAAAGCTAGAAGATTATGGTGGCTTAGGAAAATTAAAGTGGAAATAGCAAAGCAGTGAGTTCAATTCACGGTTCCTGATTTGAGGAAAGTCTCACATCCGTGATTACAGCAATGACCACATACTGCACATGTTTGTTACAGCGTATAAGCTAGTTTATACCATGTCAGACATACTCTCAGCTTTTACGTTTTACGATAGCTTATACTCTATCACACATACTTTCTACCAAACATGCACACTGTGTCTGTGTAAGAGAAAGAGGTGTTGAAGCAGGTGCTACGTGTATGTTAAGACCAAAGTGCTAGCAATGGCACAGGTATATGATCACCTAAGCGTGCTTAGGATGGTAATAGATGTAGGAAAGACAACAGCAAAAACAAACGGGTAAAACAGTGGGTCAAGTTGCACAATGCTGCCATTTTCATTTTTCCCATTAGTAGATTGTTTTCACTTCCGTAAATTGATGCAGTCATGCAGACTACTTTTGAGGTTAGAATCACAATAAAAGGCATTATAGTAGGAAAAAGAAAAACTACTAAGAACTAAAAGACTAACCTTTTAGCCGAGATGCTACACTTCCGTTTGGCATATAGGGGTAAACCAGAAGCCTCTCATTCTCGGTTGAACAGAATCCACGGAGTCTGAGAAGATTCCGATGGACAGCCAAACTTATTGTCTCTACTTCTGTCTGAAACTGGATTTCACCTCCAGCTGTATTGTATTCCTTCAGCCTTTTAACAGCCACAAGGGATCCATCATTCAAGCATCCCTTGTATACAATTCCAAATCCACCCTTCCCCAGAATATTTTTTGAATGGAAATGATTAGTTGCAGCCCTGAGCTCCTTAAATGTATACCTTTTCAAATGGCCCAATCGTACTTCTGGGTCATATTGCTCTGCAAATCCAAAAATAATGGCTCAAAATGCATAGGTCATGGAGTATGCTCAGCAAAACGAACAGCTTCATACAGGTTAACAAGTTCATTAAAATTGGTTTTTCCATATTTAATTTAGATTACCAATATTTCAACAGTCTTAGCAACCAAAAACTACGAAGGCAGAGTACCAAGCTCAATATCACAAAGTTATTCAGCTTACTAAACATAAAAAGCTCCGAGAGAGGCTAATTACTGAACAACAAACGATGACCATTAACTGGCTTAAATGATATCAAGAATTCTACATTGCTAAATCATCAACAACCAGAAAAGTTGAGTATTCTTATATTCAGTAGTCCGAGAATGTTTCACAAGCATGAACAAAGTGGCAGTTAAACTGACAAAACATTTAAAAGAATATGAAAAATTATAGTGAAAATTGGGACTCTGAAGATGACCGACAGATAAGTTAGTGATTTTTATTTGTAAAGGTTTTAGCTCCCAGTGTACTTCCGACCTTTTCCATTAAAATGTCAAGGCAAAGGCACGCACCTGTCCATTCATACTGCTAGAAATAAGTACTACAAAATACAAATCAAACAACATAAACAACTAACCATTTATATCAAAGAAAATCTGCTGGTTCCGCCTATATCGCCACCAAAACAATAACCCAATAACAAGAATGATGGAAAAAGCAGCACCAAAGCTTGCACCAAATGCTACAGCAACTCGGTGGTTCTTTGATCCAGATTCCAATGGATCTAAAGAAAATAGCAAAAAAAAAGTCATCAAGGGTTTATAAGGAAAATATATTGGATGCAAACAAACAAAAACTTCCCGTCATTGACAACCTTTTCCATCATCTGGGGGGAGTGAAAGAGGCTCCGGAAAGACACCAGAACAGTTGTTGTCAGCCTTAGGACTGCAGAGTAAAGGGTTACCTGCAACTCTGAAGTAGCATAAAAAAAATAGTTAATGTATGACAAACTTCATGACGAACTAGCAAGTCAAGCATGGGAAAATGACTTACTTGAAAGTTCTCGCTGATATTTTTGGCAAGGAACCACTCAAATTGTTAAACGAAATATCCCTACAAGTAGGTTCCACATGGTACAGTTAAGAAGACATGTATTGTATATAGTCAAAAAAAAGTTACACAACTCCAGTCCATAAGACCCCCGCCATGGGCAGAGTCGGGATGTGACATAGTATGTGGAGAGGTTGTTCTTATGAATTAAATTTGTGAGTTGTGACCTCTAGCTTGCAACCTGGCAAGCATGTAGGCATGTATTGTATACAACAAAAAATGCTTTACACTAATTTTTCCCCGTAGTCTGAAGCCAAAAAAATAATAATAATGAAGTCCAAAACGCACAAACGCACAAAGACATACACAAGAGTGAGGCCTCCAATATTGGAAAGTGATTCCGGGCAGCTTCCAGTAAGGCTGTTGTTATTTAACCGCCTGAATAACTCAACAAAGGATATATGACATGTAAAAATATGATCCAAAACTAAATACATGGACTGATAGGCATATGGTTAAACTGATCTGTACAAGATACAGAAACACCATAGTGTTTTTTGGGAACTTACAAGTAATTTAGTTCTTTCAGGTTTCCCAATGATGAAGGTATTTCACCGCTGAATGTATTGTTTGAGAGATCAAGTGTTTCAAGCTTCTCCAAATTCCCGATTGTAGCAGGCATCGGTCCCGAAATGGCATTATTCTGCAGCAAGCTATACAACTATACATATCAACTAAACTGCCCTCTTCTAATGCGACAATAACTAAAGTGGGAGAATTCAACTATCTGGAAACCATGATAAGTGATATAAGCGGAAGATGACAAACAAATCAAATGAAAATGAACCTTATAACTTACATAGACTGCAAGAAGGTAAGATTTCCAATTCCTGGAGACAAGGACCCAGACAAGCTTTGACTAGGAAGTCCCCTGTATTGTGTATTGAAGACAAATCTCATTCAACAACATCCTCCACAAATTTCCAATTTCTGGAATTTCAAGTTTAGTAACGCAACTCATAGGTAAATGAAGAAACTTACAAAGCAGAAACATAGCCATCAGGAGTGCAAGTAATCATCCTCCATCCACAGGGGTCAACGGAGTTTATATCCCAATTCTCCAGAACATTATATGGATCACGCAAGGCATTCTTAATGGCCATCAATGCCACTACTGCTCCAATTTCCAGCCAAAAAAAGGAAAGAGGATGTTTGTCATGAAAGATATCATCTTCTCTTAATAAGCAGACACAAGCTATGAACAGAAAAGTCTTTATAACAACTATTTTAAACCAGAGGGCATTAAATGGTAGTTGTTGATATTAAGGTATAAACTATAGAGGAAATCTAGATGCATATGTATAACTAAACCCTCTTCAGGTCATCAAAGCATTGACTCGAAGGGAATTTATGAATTAGCTCCCCAGATTCAGTCACAATGGACCCAAAAAAACAGAAACCTTATCCCTGATATAGGATATAAACTTTAATAGCCATAAATCCAACAGTACTTTCCATAAATATCTGTGTTGCAGATTAGAAAATCACATTATTTTGTGAAAATAATAACATGCGAGGGCAAGAAAAGAAGACAAGGTGCAAGAGATCGGGAGAAGGAAGTGAAAAGAACTGACCTTCATAATTTACACCAGCAGGAGAAAGTGTAGAATAGGCAATGTCCATCAATGCCAAGAATAGAAACCCCACGCTCCAAAACATGGAACTTCTCCTTTCCATGCTTTCTACTCAATGAAATTCAGAAACTTTACTCTCTTTCCGTATCAACAAACCACTTTTCGAAACCACCAAAGCAAGCAATTCCACCTACCATTCTTACTTAAGCTTATCCTAATCTTGAATTATATCCATAAACAGGCCTTCTCAAGAAAGGAAAAAAACCATAAAGCAAAACCCATCTATACCACAACAGTAGCTAAAAGTTTTTGGTTCTCTTGGACTTTATCAGGACTTGAGAAGAACTTCCAGCAAACAAAATCCCAGATTGTAAAATCGGTGTCCAGCAAGAAAACCCAGATTGTAAACCAAGCTGAATGGAATGAACAGCATACAATATGGGACAAGGAGTAAAGGAGAGGAATTTCCTCGAGAAACAAATAGCTATCAGGCCTGAAAGTCTGAGATCCTAGAGATCTGGGAAAAGCGGAGTGGTTTGTATTGTATCTGTCAATCTGTCATGTATGACCCCTAGAGAACTCCATGTGGGTTTAGTTGTTGGTTTCTAACCGAGGACGGTGATAGCACCCACTACAATTATTTTCTTCTCTCTTTCTTGCGCTTCAAAACTTTCAAACACAGAAGAACAAAAGAAAATCACTGGCGCAGCAGAAGGAACCAAGCCAGCAAATGCCAAAACAAAAATGCCACAGCAGACACACTGATGCACACACTCACCCAACTGGCCAACTGCACACACAAAGGGAAAAAAAAAATTCCTATAGATAAAAGTTTTTGCTTTATTTTTTTTAAAAAAATGCTATCTTAATTATTTTAAATTAATTCAGTGATGCGACTCACTGAAAGGATGTGTGGGATTGATCAGAAAGAACAATGGGAGGATGTCTATATTGTCATAAAATTTGCAAGTAAAAGCAGGATTGCAGATTCACGTGCTTGATTTGTCTTGGCCCTTGTTTGCTTTTGCCTTTCTTTTCTTTCTATTAAAATGCCAGCTAATTAATTTAATAATATCATTCTGTTAAAGCTTATGCCAGCCATGGCCCACACTGCTAAAATGCACCTTATATTTAACACCCTAATCACGGTAAAATTGTCACTTTTAAGCTTGAGAAAACATTAAGTGGCTGATGTGGTGGGTCTTTCTCCTTTGGATTTGATTCATCAGAGAGTCCCATCGACGGTGATGATGGCATTTGGAGTGACCTGGTCCACCAAGCGCAAAGCAGCAAGCTACTGTTTGTGTTTGTTTAAAAAGATGGACCGAATTGTTTTGTTATGAAAAGACACAAAAATACTGCAGTGGTGGAGGTGCGTGTTTTGTACCCTTTGTTAAATACCGTGAAATATATGGAATCTCCAAAATACCCCTAATGAGACAATATATATTGTTATTTAAGAATAATGTATTAGAATGTGTGTTTTTGTTGATATTGAAGATGTGTTTTATTAATATCGCTATATTGAGAGTGTGTTATGGTGATATATATGAGTATGTGACCTGACTTTTATAAAAAATATGAGACTCAATATTAATTTTGGTAAAGTTTTGCTGGAGAATGGATGAGATGATGAAAAAGTAGATGCTTGTTTTTTTTAAAGAGGGAAAATGTATAAAAATTTATGTTTTGATGATGTGACTGTACATCTTTTATGTAATAGAGATGAGACAACAAAAGTTGATTCCATTGACGTGGTTGCTCTAATCATATTATTCATTTTGGAACTCAAGACTTCACTCTTTAACCTTAAAATAATCATTTATAATTAAAAAGAGTTGAACTCAAATTTATAAATCTCACTCTATGGATGGATGAAAACTCAAAATAGTTAAACTTAGCAGATTTAAACATTGAAATTCCAAAAAAAAACTTTCTTACCTTTTTGATAGTTTTCAGCTTATAAAATGAAATTTTATTTTATATTTGCTATAAATGAAGTTAATGAAATGTCTTTTATATACTAAAAAAGATACAATACTTGATATGGAATATCTTTATGCGAATGTTGTTGTAGGCCCAAAAATATTAGAAAGTATTATCTTCGTTTCTATTTATTAGGCTACATTTCTATTTTGGTTTATCTAAAAATTTTCTTATTGAGAATAAGTAAAAAATCATCAGTTTACTAGCAATAATAATGTGTGAGTAAAGTAGTTGAATGGCACATTACGAAAAATTAATTAAATTAAATATTTTAATAATATTCATTGAATTTTTTTATATGTGAAAAAATAAATAAATCTATCAAATAAGGATAGAAGGGGAATAATAAATTTACAACATTCCCCAAAATTGAAATTGAAGGATCGGGTGATATTGAAAATACGTGTAAAGATCAGGGGTATAAGTGGAATATAGAAGTTTGGCTAGATTAGTTATCTATTAATTAATTAAAAGCATTTATTGAAGACTTAAAATAAAGAATGATGGCTTGATGTGCTCTAAAATGCAGAACCCCAAGTCCAAGGGTATTTTTGTCGCATTGGGAAAACTGAATATTCCTCTAATCTATTATTGTTTTATGCCCCCCCATTAATACACTCACTTCACCCGTACCCCTCTCCGACAAATATATGACAATAGTGTATACATTCTAGATCCTACTAATCGCCCGTCCTAAACCCTAGATTAGAATTTGAGGGTCAGGATATGATACGGTTTAGATTTTTAATTTAAAATTTATGATTTTAGAAATTATGTTTAGGATTTGAGAGTGTTTCGAATTTAAAGTTTCGGGTTTAAAGAATAGAATTTTAGGGATTGTAATTGGTTACGAACCTTTGTTTTTTATTTGTTAAAATGAATACAAATGTTGTTAGTAATTTCTCATATACAAACTTTATCAAAGGTAAAAGTAAAAGAAAAAAAGGATTTCCTTGTTGAAGTTTCGTATTCATTCCGTTTGATACAACGGTAACAGTTTATAAGCTCCCTAGCTTCTATCCACTCATGTCAATAAGTATACTATAAAAATTTCCTCAGTTTTTTATATTGTCTCTCTTTCTCTCATACATTTTACCTATTCTCTCTCAAAATAAATGTTAGATTTCAAAAAAAATTACATATTCGTACTCGACGCGTAAAACTCTTTCCAACAAGATTTATATTCGATAGCTTTTATTTCATTATTAAACTACTTTATAAACCTCTAGTAGTAAATTAACAACTTATATGCTATCATAAACTTACGCTCTACCAAACATAACACAACTTATTTAGCAGCTTATACATGTTAAATCTTACGAATTTTGAAAACTTACACTCTATCAAACGGCCACGGAATGTTTCAATACAAACTGTATTCTATTTTTCATATTTCGATACTGTATATTTTTTTATTTAATAAATTTGATTTTAGCATCATGCTGACGTTGAAATTAATACACATCTCACAGTCACAGTAGCTCACTAAACCATGATTTATGGCATTGATTTGAAGATAAGGTGAGAGTTTGTTGGGTTTAGGTTAGCTTTGTAGTTGAGCCCAATTCAATTACTACTATCCTCATTATCATCGATTGCGTCAGAAGAGCAAACATCCATATAACTTATTAAATACGAAAATATTATTTAAATATTGAAAATGTGGCATCATTCGAGCATCAAACATAATAATAATAATAATAATAATAATAATAATAATAATAATTTGAAACAGGAGTGCTATATATTTATTGATTTTAATAGTGGGTGAGAATGACAGTAAATATAATTTTTGGCATTTCAAACCCATAAAATTTTCCACTATTTAATTTCCAAGTAAAACAATAGTATTAATGTATTTTGTTAAAGTTGTTCACTTAATTTACCTAATGTACATTTGAAAAAATAGTGGCGAGGTTATAAAAAAGTAAAGAAAAATTATTCATATAAAATAAGACTTCAGCACAATTTGGTTCGGAAAATGTATATTTTTTTTAAATTACTTGATATCATAGTTTAGTGGTGAATTTTACGACATCAATTAAATCAATTGAAAAATACAATAACATCAAATGAAACTCAAAATTACGAATCCGAATAACTCAATAAACGAATTAGATCAAATATAATTCCACCCTCTATCTTTTTCATTAAAAAAAGAGGACCGCATGAAATACACTCAAGTCTAAAATATCGCAATACAGCAATAAGATCTTGGACGTGCCATTGCTTAGGAAACTTGCAATGGTGTCAAGTTAATGGGCCAACAACGTTAATGTGTTTTGCTGATGTGGCTGTATTGAAAAATGTGTTTTGTTGATATGGTTGTATTGAAATATGTATTTTGACAATGTGGAGGACCTATATTCAAAAAACAAGAGACCAGACCAGCAGACCAGTAGACAGATGTGAATAGACATTCATGGAGCACGTGTCTGTCTCTGATTGGATAACAGCACCAAATTATTGGCCTACTTATCATGATTAATTTCCTTTTTTGAAAGAGCCCATAAAACAGACTTTTTAAAAAAGCCTCACTTGGACTGAACGGAGGAGAAAAACAATATTCAAAAAGTGAACCAAGTTTTTCAATCAAAACACTCGAGTGGGGGCAAAGGCAAACCAACAGTCACAGACTGCCATGGAGGATGTCAACCCGCCCAGAACCTCGTTCCAAATCCCACCGACGGTGTGGGGTTGGGATTTTTATCGGTGTTGTGAAGATCATGTACAAGTTGAAATAAGAATTTGTTGTGATCGTTGCATTTTTTTATTTTAAATTTTTTTAAATATTTACATAACAAAAAATTGGTAATTTTCCTGAAGAGGAAGGCAGGTCCATGATTGAAGAAGACAATACCTATCATTATTATTCGTTTGGGTGTGTGGGCCCCTGTTAAAAGTCATGAGACTACATCGTTGTGGGCCAACAAAACCAGACCGACTGGGGCTCTGGTATTCCATGTCAATAATATTCGCTTTCTTTATTGCTTTATTATTTGTTGCTTTTATAGCTAAATATAAATACTTAAAATTAAACCTTCAAAATGGTTGTGGATATGATTTTGCCACTTTTGCATTAGTACCAGACAGGCCCATAACAAGTGAAGGCCCAATTAGCTAATGATTAGCATTTACCAGTTGGCTCACTTGGCTATTGCTTAAGACCTGGGCCCAATGATATGGCCCTAATCAATATAGGTTAACTTCTCTAGACTTGGGCTGGCTGAGATGAATTAGGAAATCTATTAGTTCGAACTTTCAAAAGTTTCAGCATATGCGCGGCCCGAAGGCCCCAAACCACGCAATTGCTTGTAGTTAGGGGTGACAAAACTATGTCCGATCTGAAATTCGGGTTCATATATAAAAGATTTGTCTAATTTAAAATCAGATTATGCTCCAAATACAAATATATTGTTCGAGCTCTAACCCGGATTGAATTATTGTTCGTTTGACTTGTAAAAATTTAAACCAATATGAATTTTCAAATATCTCGTAAACATTTTGTGTTGTCTGATCCAAACTCAAATTTTTGTCACCCGTACGTATAGTTACAATAAAAATGGCTAAATATAACTTTTTGTCAATCAACTATAATTTTAGTTTTATTCAACATTTTTTTTCTTAACTTTGTTCCTCCACTATTATATAGTACGAAAAATGTTACGTAGTCCAACTTTTGGTATCCCATTAATTATAACCCAAGTTTACATGACACCATGTAAGCTTGCTTAGTTGGACCAATTTTGAAAATAAAAAATCTTATAATCTCTCTCCAATTTATTTTGTGACTCTTAATTTTGTCTGTTTTTTTCTTTCTTTCTATTCTATTTAATATCTACCATACTTTTTTTTTGGATTTATATTTGAAATAAAATTTAAAATTTATTTATATTTATACTTATAATAATAAATTATAGTTATAAATTAATTCATTTTTATACTAAATCAACATAATAACAATTAAAATTTTATTAAATTACATATCATTAATATATACCAACGTGGTCCATTTTCACCAATTTTATAAGTTAGGACCTCAAGGTTTAAGGTACCCGAACATGTTAGGGCTTAGTAGTTAGGACTCTAGGATTTAGCACTTGAGACATTTAGGATTTTAGTAATGAATTTCGTTCCCTAATCCCGTTAGAATTAACAAATCTGTACCTTGAGGTTCATCACTTGGGACATGAAGTTTTAATATTGAATCCGAAATATATGGTCAATTTATGGTAAAATACTAAAATTTCGTTGTCAATATAAAATAAAACACATATATCCCTTATAAAAAATGCACTGTTTTAAAAAACTATATAAATAAATACTAAAATTTACATAATTCACATATCAATAAAAAAATGTAATTAAGAATGACATAATAAAACTCATTGATGATGAATTGAGTTAATATTATGCTATAAATACTTAAAGATATTTGGCATCACTCTATACGTTACCCTTCTGTCCCACAACTGGTCCGTTGACATAAATTTTGACTCGACAACTTCACATCCTCCCATTTTGTTTTGTACATGCTTTTTTTTTCACATGTTGGAATACACGTGGATAATAACCCAAAATAAAACGAAATCCTGATGAACAAATTCTCCAAATTTCTTTGGCACCTGAAACCCTAAGACAATATCAGCAGATGATCAAACATTATCTTATCTCGTACAAAAATCTAGAAAATAGTCTTCGTCCTCTGGACACTGCATTTGGAATGAATCACGTCCTTGACTGAGCTAGTGGATTACCACATCCTTGCCACCACTCTTGGTCTCCAAATGAGGATGATGTGCGTATAAGGGTGGGGAAAATCAGGTCGGTGCAAAAGGATTAATCGAGAGCAGACTCAAGGGCGCACAACAAGTCTTCGTGTGCTTCATCGATTGCGGGAATCGAACAAGATTTTTGTGGGTCACTCATTCTCGAGTTTAATGAGAGTGATTTCTACAGATTAAGGTATATTGTGAAATAGTTAAGGGATAAAAAAGTGTAACACTTTGTACAATATAAGATCATTCTCGTTTGCCAAAATTCGTCACATTCAAAATTTCTGATATGCTTAATAGATGTCATGTTGGATTAATTTTTATGAAGGATGAAAATGAAATTAAGAGTATAGTTGAGGAACAGAGAATTATATTTAACCTTACGTAATAATTTATTGAGTATTTTGTTTATTATCACACACTATTTTTTTTCCACACGAGTAATTACAGTCTGCAATGACTGTATATTCTTTTGCAAATTTATAGGCCCGCACAACCTTTGAAGAGAGAACAGTCTTTTCTAATCGTTAAGGTAATTAAGAATTGATTTCTTCATGACCTACGAAAATATCTCAATTTGAGTTTATGGTAATTTTACTCTCTATTCAATGGTCCGCAGAACTATCATCGAATGTTAGGGATAGAACTTTGTGCGGGATCTGGAGGCAACATCTTTGGAATTTTTTTGTCTGTACATATCACTCTTTAACATTAAGATCAAAATAAAAGCATATTCATAAACTTGATAAAATTATTATTATTATTTTCTTTATAAGTTGGCATCTTGATGGCAATGAAGAATTTGGGTTGGGATTGGGGGGAATGAGAGACGAGAGAGAGCGCTGTTGAAAGCTATTTTGAATTTAAATTTTCCTAACCTATCAAACGAAGATAAATTATTTAATAATTTGGATGTATATCTCATATAACACATCCAATTAGGAATGACAAATGAGGCCTCAAACAACTCGAAGGGCCCCAATCAACCCTACACCCAATGATGCGATTGATATGAACATGTTTTCTCTCTAACTTTTTGATTCACATCAATCTCTTACATATTTTTCAAATTTGTTGGGATATCGATACACTCGTATGATATGAAGGAAGTCAACAAATAAAATAATATATATATTTGAGTCAGGATCCAGCGTTAATGCCGTTTTGATGTGAATACACTGATCTCGGACTGACTCAACCTCGACCATGCAATTAGATACTCATGGATAATATAATTGACAAAAAAAATATTTTTTGTGGATCCTTTTTTTTCTTTTGGGTATAAACTATAATGAGACAGCTGGATGAAAGCAATATATTGCGAATGCTGGACCATTTGGATAATGTGCAATAATTTTTTGGGTCATTGTTTTTTTAAGGATGACTCTGATCAGTTTATCCACAACAAGAAGACGATATAATTTTCCTGAGATTTTTTTTTCCTTTTCTTCTGGATATGTTCATGTGAGCCACAGAAGCGTTTGATGTGTATTTAATGTTAAGAGGATAGGTAAGAACAATAATAACAGAGAGAGTTACCCACCCGTCTTCAGTCCCACACATGCATATTCAGGCCCACCACCTTAAATCCAGAGAACTCCCTCCCCGGCTACATCCCGGCTAGCTGATATAATTTCCATGTTAGATGGATATTGTTTGCAGATAAAATTGTACAGGCTTGAAAGAACACGGCGAAAATAAGAATATTTTATGGTAAATAGAAATCAAACGAAACGATTGAAGAGGGTATCAAGCCTCTCAGGACAACGTCCAAAAGAGGGTGAGAAAACTATCACATTTGACAACTGCTTCCTTGTTTGATAGCCCATGACTAAATTGCTTAACTGCAATCAACTTCCTGACTGGATGACTTCTTGGCTGAAGAATTGCCCGGTCGAATTACGCTTGGTCAAGTGGAGTATGTACGCTCTGGTATCTTGATTCCTTAATTATAAGCTTTACTTGATCCTAAGCCTGTGTTTGGTACAAAAAGAGTGAATATTCCGCTGGGGTGATAAGCTGCTACGTACCCACTAACATCTCCAAACACGCTCGAGTGATATGGTAGTAAAAATATAGCTACAACCGCTCATCTCTGTCCCGCTCATAAACCCATGTTATTTTTTTTACACCCTCAAAAATACCCAAACTTGCCCCTTATTCCCCTCTCTCACCTCTATGACTCTGCTCTCTCTCACGGATGATCGAGCTCCGCAGCCCTTGACCGTCTCTCTTGAAAACTCTGTCTGATCCTCTCCTTTCTATAAACTCTAGTCGATCTTGTTGTAATTTTCACACCCCCATACATGCCAATAATATTGTCCGCTTTAGATCGTACGACTTTATTCTTTCTCAAGTCATGCAAGTGGGTTAGACCTAACTCACAAGATATGAAAAAAAAAGTATTTATTAGTGGGACAGTTTCATGTCCACCCCTCTTCGTGTCCACCAGCGTCCACCCCTGTTAATAATCATTGGATCTTAAAACATAATTATTACCCACTTTTGTCATAATCTAAATTTTTATACCCACTTTTGTCATATCATTTTCATAATAAAATTTAAAATAAAAATAAATAATCATTTATGGATGTTAACCGAGTCAATAATTTTAATATACGTTGTTAACAAACTGATACATCTAATTTTATAATTTACGCACGTAATCACACTAGATTACAAATGAGCTCACCCATAAAATTTATTTACACATGTCATGTATCAAAAGATGGTGGATACCATCCTCTCTTTTACGTGGATGGATTTAAGAAAAACTCTTTATCAGTAGGTTGAGATGAGTTTACACATAAAAAGTACATTATTATTCCCACATCTATCGATGTGGGACACTTTACAGATTGTCCCCTCCTCTCTGCCAAACTTTGATCGGTTCTTTGAAATAGATTACTAAGAGAAACAGATTGTTGAAATAGATTGATGCAGTTGATGCAATGAGAGAAACAGATTGCAGTGAGAGAAGGGGATGAGGGAGAGAGGAGGATAAGAAGGTGTGCGTGTGGTAATGGGATTGGTCATGGGTAAATGGGTCAAAATCATATCACATGGCATGTTGTTGGTCATTGGATAAGGTGCGCATTTTAAAATGCTATTAAAAAAATTTCATCACTCTTTATATAAATGTTAAATAATCAAATATAATTTTAATAATAATTTCAAATGAATAATTACAAATGAACTATTATTTGTACTAGTTGTATGAAATATAATATGTCAATATCCTTATTAGTAATTTGTCAGCACATATCAGCTTAAAATAACTTAATTTGATAGCTTATATATTCAACTCAAAATAGCTTAATTTAACAACTTATACACTAACTTGTACTCTGTCAGTCATACTCTTTACCAAATAGAGAGCATTGCCTTTTGAGCGTTTTTAATGCTCAACATATATATGCCTAATGGTGATCTTGGTTTTAACATTTTCGAAAGAAGCCTAAATTAGAATGAGATTCGTGGACAAGTAGGCAACTAAATCAACATTAGAATGAGATTCGTCGACAAGCTGTGGCTCACAAATTTCGGTGTTACTCCTTGAGTTTGAACCCTAAAGAGTTTATGTGGTTAATATGTGGCACCGTTCTTTGGGGGAAATGTAGATTTCTAGCACAATTCATTGATCGGATGCAAATGCTTTTTTTTTTATTCAAGAGAATTGAAGATGGGGATTCAAACTTACATTCTATTGGAAGGGTCAATCCTTATATGCTTATTGATTGTCACTCAATAGTAGACTCACTTGCATTGCAGATGCATTTTTGGGGTGGATTGAGATGGCAACCATTGTAGTGGCCAAAATCAGGTTTGACCCCACTTTCCTGTTGATGTCCGAGTTTGACCGAATCAATTGCCTTATCATCATGACATTTGTGCAACGTGAAAGCCTTTGGCCCCGTTCCAAAGCCTCAGGCCCAAGTTTAGGACGTCAGGTATATAAGTCTAGGACCTCAGGTTCAAGTTCGATACCTCAAGCTTTGGTAAAATTGTTAGAGGCTGAGATTGCCTATATGATGACCTGCAGTTCAACGAAACATGTTTGATCACTTAAGGGGAATGTATCATTGTGTCAGAATATCTCCAGATCATAAGAGGTAACATGCTAATTAATCTCCACTTTACATTAAATGATTTCATACGTCTCATATCTATCATCACTAATTTTTACATCCCATACGTCAACCTATCACCTTCTATATGTCATACTCTAACATCTCGGTGAAGCCTGACACCTTTAGGTTAACTCTGTGCTTTTCATATCCGATTATCGAGGAGTTTACTATCTTTAGTAAAGAGGTTTCCCGTCATTTACCGAACCTCCTGCACTATAAATACCTCTTTCATCTTCTAAGAGAGGGGATGATCTCTCTCTCTCTCTCTCTCTACCGAAATCCTTCATTGAAAACTTTCTTCTTAACCAAAAATAATGTTCTCCTTCTACTTTTAGTGGGTCTCCACCATTTTCTTAAGTATTTGCTCCTACATATGAGATTTTGACTTAACCGTTGAAGCACCAACGACCGACACCCACACAATCGGTCTTGGGTCGCTAATGGTAGTTGTTTGAGTTCTTTTACAAACAATATCTAGGTTAGCATTCAAGAGTTATCAGTGGCTCACCAAAGCGAGAGCTTTCATCCAGCTTAGCAATTGTAGATTCGGACATCTACAGTCACTCATCATATTTTCTTTTAACTGCATTTTTTTCATTTATACTACCCCTCTCACCATCTTTCAAAAGTGCTATATATACCAACACATCATTAATTTAAAGTGTTATTTTAACAAATCATTTAGCACTTCCCTTAGAGTGATGATTATTTTTTTTAATTTAAAATGTTATTTTGATAATTAAAAATAGGATTATTTGGTAATAAGTCTTTTATATAGACTTTATATTTCATTTAGTTTTTTTGAAAAGTTTGTAGCCCAAAAAATTCCCAATTATTTGAAGCTTAGCTCAATAAGGACAACTTTAAAATTTTAACCTCAATTAATGACAATTTTACCCTACTTTCATTTAAACCTATCCTTATTTTTAATAGTATATAATTGCTCTTTATTTAGAAAATAATTATTATAATAAAATAAATATAAATATAATCCCAGAAAGTCGGTGAAAATCATGTCTTTTTTATCTATATGTTTTTAAAGGTAAACTAATATTTTCACTTTTGATGAATCAAAGTGAAGAGTTGATTAATTTTTTTTCTTTCTCGAAAATCAAGTATACTCACACGCACAAAATTTACTCGAGTTAGTAACCTGTGCATATGCATTAAAATCTGTAAATAACTATATTATCAAAATCTACAATGAAACACTTGTGCATCAACACAACGTTATCCAATATAAATGTCAATATTTTATTGCATTGTTCACTAACAACCAAAGACAATAATTTATGAGAATAATAACATAATAAAACTCAATTCATCTTTTAAACAAAACCAAATACCAGAACAATTTCTAGACGTTTTGGTGATTTGAAAAAATCCTCTGATTTTTTTTCTTCCATAATTTCAAAAAACATTCTGAATTGTTTTGGCGAGTTTTGTAAAATCCTCCGAATTCTTGACAAGTTTGAGAAATCCTCTGATCATCTAAATTTTTGGTTGTTTGATTTTGATAAATCCTCTAAATTTTTTATAAAACATTTAGAGGATTTCTGGTAATAGGGTATAAAGTTTAGGGTTTTGAGGTTTAATATATTAGAGTTTAGTGTTTAGAGTTTATGGTATAAGGTTTTGAGCTTTAAGAGATTATAATTTATTATTTAGGATTTTGGGGTTTAGGGCTTAAGGTTTGGGGTTTAGGAATATAAGTTAGTAAAATTTTATGATTTTCTTCTTATTTTTGTGAATTCTTCTTAATTATTTATAAGATTTTTGTTCAAAATTAAAACTAGTATTGTTAACATTTAGAAGATTTCTAGGAAATTCAGAGGATTTCTGGTTATGAGGTCTAATGTTATTCTAGGGTTTAGAAGGTTAGAGTTTAGTGTTTAAAGTTTAAGATTTTGGGATTTTAGAGATTAAGATTTAATATTTAGGATTTTGGGTTTTGGAGTTTAAGATTTAGAGTTTCGGATTGGTTTTTGTTTGATTTTCAAAAATTCTTATAATTTTTATTATATATTTTATGAAATCCTCTAATTTTTTTTTGTTGCTTAATTTCAAAACTTCCTCTGATTTATTTTGGTAAATTTTACGAAATCCTCTACATTTTTTGTTGCTTTTTGTTTGATTTTCAAAAATTTTATAATTTTTATTAAATATTTTATGAAATCCTCTAATTTTTTTTTGTTGCTTAATTTCAAAACTTCCTCTGATTTATTTTGGTAAATTTTACGAAATACTCTACATTTTTTGTTGCTTTTTGTTTGATTTTTAAAAATTGTATTTTTTTTTATATTTTATGAAATCATCTGAATTTTTTTTCTTTAATTTTGAAAACTCCTTTGATTGGTTTTGGTGAGTTAGTTTTGAAAAATCATCTGAATTCTAGATAAGTTTGAGAAATCATCTGAGTTCATCCAGAGGATACTCAGAGGATTTGACAAATGAACATTTAAACAAATCGATCATGAGTCTCATTGGAAAGAGTTTTTTGTGCTGATTATAAATCTTTTTTTTTTTGAAAAAACCGGATTTGTATTTTAAGAGATAAAACTGTATTAAAGTTTTTAAAAAAATAAATAAAAAAATTTGATGATGTCAGCAGATATGTCATATACATAAGGATTTATTGGAATAATGATAGTTTTGTTCATAATTATTTAAATGATGTTTTTGAATATTAAAATATTAAAGATAGTGAATGAAATACATATTTTTATTAAAGAACTTATTAACGAATTCACTTCATAATATATAACACTTCATTTAGCACTGGATGACATGTTAAATAAGGTGCTTTTAATATTCTGCAACCTGATCGCATCTATTTTGGACAATTTGAATGCTTGTTTAATGTGCATGATTTTGCCAGTACATGTGTTTAACATTGATTAAAAAAGTCATTTCCAATTGGAAAATTATTTTCCATACAAACTTTCCATGTGATGGCACATAAGCGGATTGACTTTTCAAAATTTGTTCGAGTTATAAAAATGAAATTATTCAAAATTAATTTAAAATGGAAAGTTCGAACGCTTGCTTGGATAACGGAAATGGAATATAATTCATCTTTTGATGATAACATGTTTTATTGACGTACCTACCTTTATTAAACAAAAAAAAATTACTCCTCCATTTTCTAATTCATTCCCTTCTAATTAGTTTCAAAGTGGGCTGACTAAAGTGATTCCGAATATGCTATGAAGTCTTCTATTTTTATTTAATACTCATTTTTGTTTTTTATTTTTATTTTTGAATTTGTTTTCTTTTCTATAATAAAAGGAAGGGAATGAATTTTTTGGTGGGAGCAGAAAATGGGGAAGATAATTTTTTGGTTGGGGGCAAAATCTAAATTAAAACTATTGATTATTGACTTTTTTAATTGAGATAATAACATTAATTAAGAATAATTAATGATCCTTAACCCTGAAGAAATTCCATATGTTTGGGTTGACCGATCATGCGGTTCATGCCCACTTGCCCTCACCATCACGGTCTCTGTTTTGTTTAATTGTTTTCTTTATAAAATAGCTTTGGAAAAGAAAAAATTGCCTACATTCAACATAAAAGAACAGAAAACCCCAACGGGTCGTCACTGCAGACGATTTACTTTCACAGACATGGATGCTGCTCTTCGCAAATCTGGGATACCTACATCGGAGCAGCTGACCACCAATCTATCCATCAATCCAATTTTATCTACCGCCGCGTTCTCTACGCTCCCCCAATTAAAAATCACGCCGTCAGCGGTTCCATTGATTTCGCAGAAGAACAACTCTTCAGGCTTCGTATTATTATAAACAAACACCAAATCCCCCATAATCGTCACACCCACCGACGAATTCGAAGCAGAAGAGAATTCGTCACCTGCAATCATCTTCTCAACCATCTCCTCTGGCATCTCTGTAATTTCTCTCCGTTTCTCCCAAGAATCACCGTACACCTCCCATAATTTCAATCTTTTGAAATTCTCATTTTCCTCTTCAATAATACCCACCAACATCAATCGACCACTCGCAAATCCAATACAACAGTAGCAGACACTGTCACTATCATTCTGTCGTAGAGTAAAAGGTCCGTGCCAAATCTTGGTACAAGGATCAAACCGGTACATTATGCCTTTAAATTTCTCCAACACATACATTCTCGACGAATCCACCGCTACAGATACCCAAATCGACGAAGAAGAGCACATGAACGTCTCCGGCATGGACTCACATGTCTCCCAAGTGCGGCTCCTCGTGTTGTACATTTCGACAACAAGCGGGTCGCCCTCGAACTCGCAAGCGCCGCCAGCGACGATGGCGTAGTAGCCAACTACGGCAACTATCGGGTCGACCCGCCAGACAGTGGGGGGGTCCGCTTGGTGCCAGGATAAGTGGAGGGGATCTAGGGAGAAGGAAAACTTTGAGGGAGATAGAATATAGAGGAGAGTGGAGTGCGAGGATCGGAGGGCTGAGAAGGACTGCGAGTTGATCCACGGCTGGTGCTCGATCTGGACCCACAAATGAGATCGTGGATCATAAGCGTATGCTGATTTTACAACGGAGAGAGGGTCCCTCGTGCTCTGCGTGTGGAGGATGAGCCACGGTTTGGGTTTGTTATTGGGGTGGCGGAGAGATGAGGAAACGGCGCGTTTCCACGAAGGTGACACGTGAGAGGCGGGAAGAAGATCGATGAGAGGCACGTGCGAGATTATGGCATCCAATAGATCTCCATATACTGGAGCTTCCTGCTGCTGGTCGTGCATTTCCTCTACTTTCTTCTTCTCTTGAGACATTATGGAAGCTTTCTGGGGAACTTGTTGATGAGGTTTTTTTTTTTTAATTAGGGAGAGAGCCTAACTGTGTGTGTTTATATAGGAGTGCGAAGTGAAAAGATGCGACTCTTTTTATTTATTTTATAATACCTATTTGAACATGAAACAATGCAACTGTTCCCAATAAAGAAAACAACTGCAGCTTTTCACTTTAACTTTCTACCAAACCGGCCGTGTCCCTTCACTTTGTTATGAGGGCCCCATTAGCGGACACATTTTACTTGTGCATGAACCTGTACTGCAAAATATTGTGACACTCGATCCAGCTCGTAGAGAGATTTATTCTTATTTTTTAAGTTCATAATTTTATACGTTTTAGTATTCACAGGATAAATGTAGGGAAATTTATAAAATTGATCTCCTCAATAATTAAAAATTTATATTTAATCTGTTTTTTTCAAAAACTAAATAAATAACCTATTTTTGTAATAAAAAATTAAGTAACTCTCTTTCACTTCGCCTCCTCCACTTTCCAATCTCTTATTAACTTCTTCTGTTTTTTCCACTTTCTAATAACGAAGAATCGTTTTCTTTCTCATGCTATATATACGAAGAGAAATTCTCCAGTAGGTGGACTCTGCATATTTGTTAATATCATCTGCATAATATTGTCTTCTTTCATCATTTATTTGATGGGGCAGTGATCTGTTCTATTTTTATGTTGATTAGGTCGAGCACAACAATAGTCGAGCAATTCTTCATTTTTGGTCGAGCACTTCAATATTTTTGGTCGAGCACTTCAATATTATGGTCGAGTATTTCTTAATTTGTGGTTGAGCATGACTTCATCAGTTGTTGGGAACCTGCTTAAAATAGTAAAATTGTAAAGATTAGTGAAACGGTGCGTGTTGGTAAGCCATGCATTAGTACATGCGTGAGGAGTTTAGCGTAACTAATCGGAGTTGAAGTTGTGTTTCTTCTAGCACAAGAAGCATGAGAAGTTGCGATCCATGTCAAGATGTTGAACGATCCGGATGAAGCACTGAGTCTTCACATGGATTGAGGGTCTTTCTAGGGTGGAGATTAACTGCAACTTAGTCATATAAATTCTGTAATCTGTAGTGAACTTTCTCATGTATGTTTTCCCATTTGTAATTGACTAAGTGTTCTTGAGAGATTTATCCTAGCGTAGTTCTGGTTTGCTCTCTATCCTTCTCTTTTCTTGAATCAATAAGAATCAAGTTGTGTCGCACAACTCTTGTTCTTGTTAAACTTCTTATTCTGTCCTGTTAGGAATCCAAGATCCTAACAATTTGATATCATCTACTGATGCAGCTTCTCCAGAGTTTTCAGGGACCACCATTTGCCTTTAGTAGAATACCCTCGCTCCTTTCGATTAGATCCATAAGAAGTTGTTAGCCTCCTTAATGTTTTCAATTACAGGACAACGGATAGAGCCCTCATGCAATTGCATGAGGCTTTTTTTAAAAAAATAAAAATTGAATGCTCGACCACAAATTAAATTTTTTCCTGACTTATTAAAGAAAGTCACATAACAAAAAAAAGCCCAACCAAAGTGCACGACTACTCGATCACTGAAGGGCAATTTAGTCATAATATTGTGAAAGTAGGTCAATTATTTAGTTTTTCAAGAAGCAGGTCAAATATGAGTTTTCGATTATCGACGAGGTCATTTGTGCAAATATCCCATAAATGTATTGTGTCCATTTGATAGAACGTAAATTTTAATAACGTATAAACTGTCAAATAAGCTGTGGTGTTTTATAGAGAGTAAGTTTATGATAGCGTATAAGCTGTCAATTTAATACTAAGTGTATGTAAAATATTTTAATAATGAAATAAAAGCTATTGAATATAAATCTTGTTGGAAAGAATTTTACGCGTTCAGTTCGAATATGTATTTTTTTTTTCTGAAATCTAACATATATTTTGAGAGACAATATGCCAAACATGTGAGAGAGACAAGGGAAATATGGGAAATTGATAGGTTGTTTTGTTTGTGTGTGTTAACATGAGTGGGTGGAGCGTATAAGTTCTTCACCGTATGGGATGACCTTGTAGAATGTCCTTCACCCACATGATGCCAGTTAGCTCACATGTTCGAGATGGTTGTCGAGCGATGATAGTCCTTGATGTGCTGGATACTTCACTCATATAGGGTGTTATGCTTAACATCATAGCTTTTGCTTATGATACATGTCATTACTATCACTGCTTGAGCTACTATCATCCATTTATCTACACAAGATAACAAACTAAAGTTACCATATGGAATAAGTAGTGGTTAAGGAATCCTAATATTAAAAACCCATAACAGATACATCTAATATTAAAATTAAAAACACATTAAGCCATATAAAAATTGAAAACACATCATTCCATATAAAAATTCATAAGTCAACATAAATCCATCACAAATCATAATCCAAGTACTAGGAATTTAAAAACAATGTCACAGTAGCACACATATGTGCTTTCAAGTTCACATTGAAAATTTCATGAATAACATCCAGGAACATAATTAGGTTATGACTAATCACTCATTCAGTGGGGGCACTGTCACCATTTTTCTTCCACAGTCTCTCAAGATACCCAAACCGTGCATCTGATGGAAGTGCCAAGAAGAGAAGCCTTTGAGAATTGGTATTAAAAAGCTCAATCGCATAGTAGAAAATTCCAAGATGCGATGTAATAATATCCAGCTCCACCAGTGCCTTCACAGCTTGCTCGTGTGTTGGGTCGATGCACTTCTCACTTTTTTTGGCCTCATAATACTCCTTCTTCAATGCGAAGTAGGCCTACTGTTCTTCAGTTTGTGTGCTCACAAGGCCAACCATATTTCGAAACGACTCACTAGTTTTCCCATTATCAAAAACAACTCTCTTCTTCCCAGTCCTATCAGCTCCAACAGAACAAGCCCGTTTTCCAGCATTCATGGATCCCTGACCTGGAGTGCTGGTCTTCACAGGAGAATGATCAGTGGAGTGCAAGTCATCCAGGTCGATTTGAGTTGGCACTTGTAGGGTGTAACATGTGTCCCCAAAAAAGTCCTCCAATCCATCATTAGCGGTGGCTGGTGCAATGCATTCTTCACCCGTCACATTCTTGCCTCCCCATAATAGGTCTTGCTCCTCACGTAAGGGCAAACCAGCAGTTCAAAATTTCTTGTACTGTGGGTTCTCTTGTATGAAAGTAAAATAGTTAGATCATAAATTCAATTATGTAAGCCATAAAAATTGAAGGTGAGAAATCCAGTTTTGACACTGGTTATAGACTTACAGCAATTCTGGCAACCCACCAGTCATCGAATGCATCCACCATGCATGTCTCCGGGTTTACACCCAAGCCGGTTTCAGCGTTGTTCAATCGCTGAAAAAGCTGCAAGTTCTGTTTCATGTTGTCATGCTTAGTCTTCAGTTTTTTGGAGGTGAAGATAGACCCAGTCAGTTGCTTGAACTTGATAGGTATGAAAATACCCATTGTTTCGGTACATTTATCTATTGTCTTGAATTTTGATAGGCAATTGATGGTGTAGAACAAAAAAAGATGGTAAATATGGGCAAGATGAAAGCAAGAATAAGCTTGCAAATTATTCTGGGCGTGATTTATACACGCCTAGGCGGTACGGGCCACGCACGGAACAGGGGTGAATGCAAAATTCAGAAAACTGCATTTTCTAGATAGACGCCTAGGCGCCCTTTCCTACACGCCTGGGCACTTTTATTTCGCGAAAGCCCTAAAAACGGACACTTTGGACTTATCGAACGGCCGTTCCAGGGAGCGAAAAACAGAGGAAAGAAGGAGGATTCAAGGCAAGAAGGAGGATTCAAGGCTTGAAGGAGGGATTCTTCATCTTGACTTGCATTTCTTCCAATTTTGGGTTCTACCAATAGGTTTCTCTCTCTTTGCTTGTCTCTTTCTCTCTCTATGAGTAGCTAAACTCTTTATCACCAAGGCTAGGATGAAGCCTTGAGTTGAATGATGGTTGTATAAATTGATTTGTTTATATGTGAATCTTTTTGGGTATAAATCTTTGGTTTCTATGATTATTGTGGATTCTTCTTACTCTTTATGCTTGATCACCACTTAGGGTTTTGAATGGATTTGTTTGATGGATTTTGTAGATGGTGAAATATCTATTTAATCATGCTTCTTGGGACCTTAGATTGCAATTGTTGTTTCCATTAGGTTTGGAACAAGTTTGTATGAATCCTATTTCCATTGAGTTTTCATGAATTCTTATGCATGTCTAGACCAATAAGATGGCTATAATGTTGATAGGAACATCCAACCTAGACCAATAAGATGGCTAGTAATTGACATGAGGGAAATTGGCTTGAGTGCACTAAAACCGACTTAGGTACGGATTCGTTATACCCGGATTGATAAATGTGTGAGTGAATTGGTTGTGTTTGCACATCATTGACCCTTGGTGGATTTCGAAGTCTTGGTGCTTCATTCTTCTACTTGAATTCATTGCATTAGTATAATTTGTCTAGTGATAAATTGCATTAGCATTTGCATTCTTCAATATAAAAATTTCAAAAACACTTTACTTTTCTTGCTTGCATTCTTATTAAATTGTAAACCCAATCAACTTGAGCGGAACTTTAATTTCTTGCATTGTCCATAAATATATACAAATAAACATTTGGATCAATTATAACTCTGTCTCTGTGGATACGATTTCTACTGACTACTTGTGCTATCCCTTCGACTAGTGCACTTGCTAGTAGGGTATTTTTAAACCCAACAGAACTCATCGCTGATTTTGAAACACCTTCGTAAGGGGCTGATCTCATTTTGCTGGCCCACTTACAATATGTTGCATAACCTCTTTCCCTTTTCTACTCATCTTATGCTACTATAAGATAAACAAAAAAAAAATGACAATGCCAAGGTATGCATAACACAGTTTTTATGCAAAGTTATAAAAGGATGGCATTAAAAGTATGGTCACTATTTTTACTGTTTGCTAAATACCAAAACAGTGAGGTAAGATAAGAAAAAAAGTTACCAAGCAAGCAAAATCATTAACACATCCCGGCTCAATGAAAACGGTTTAATAAATGCACCACAACATCATAAGGCCATCATATGATTACCAGGAATTAGCCAACACAGAAAAAAGACTGGAAAATTAGTTCACTGTTTTTACTGTTTGCCAATTACCAAAACAATGGGGTAAGATGCAGAAAAAGGTTACCAAGCTAGCAAATTCATTAACACATCTCAGCTCAATGAAAACTGTTTAATAAATGCACCATAGTATCATAAGGCCATCATATGATTACCAGGAATTAGCCAACACAGAAAGCAGACTGGAAAATTAGGTCATTGTTTTTACTATTTGCCAATTACCAAAACAGTAGGGTAAAATGCAGAAAAAGGTTACAAAGCTAGCAAATTCATTAACACATCTCAGCTCAATGAAAACAGTTTAATAAATGCACCACAACATCCTAAGGCCATCATATGATTACCAGGAATTAGCCAACACAGAAAGCAGACTGGAAAATTAGGTCACTATTTTTACTGTTTGCCAATTACCAAAACAGTAGGGTAAAATGCAGAAAAAGGTTACAAAGCTAGCAAATTCATTAACACATCTCAGCTCAATGAAAACAGTTTAATAAATGCACCACAACATCCTAAGGCCATCATATGATTACCAGGAATTAGCCAACACAGAAAGCAGACTGGAAAATTAGGTCACTATTTTTACTGTTTGCCAATTACCAAAACAGTGGGGTAAGATGCAGAAAAAGGTTACCAAGCTAGAAAATTCATTAACACATCTCAGCTCAATGAAAACAGTTTAATAAATGCACCACAACATCATAAGGCTATGATATGATTTTCAAGAATTAGCCAACACAGAAAGCAGACTGGAAAATTAGGTCACTATTTTTACTGTTTGCCAATTACCAAAACAGTGGGGTAAAATGCAGAAAAAGGTTACCAAGCAAGCAAATTCATTAACACATATCAGCTCAATGAAAACCGTTTAATAAATGCACCACAGCATCATAAGGCCATCATATGATTACCAGGAATAAGCCAACACAGAAAGTAAACTGGAAAATTAGGTCACTATTTTTACTGTTTGCCAATTACCAAAATAGTGGGGTAAGATGCAGAAAAAGGTTACCAAGCAAGCAATTTAAGACAGATCATCTCAGCTCAAGCAAAACAGGTTCAAAGATGCATAACATGGTCATAAAGCAATCTATAAATCTAGAAGTAACCATAAGACAAAAAATAGACTGAGAAACTAGTAAATTGTTTTTACTGTTTGCTAATTACCAAAATAGTGAGGTAGTGTGCAAAAAGGAGAGGACCACAAGATCAAATTCATTAAGATAAATCATCTCAGCTTAAGCAAAACAGATCCAAAGATACATAACAGTGTTATAAGGCAATCTATAAATCCAAGAGTATCCATAAGAAAGAAAATAGAATGAGAAATTAGCAAACTATTTTTACTGTTTGCTAAATTGCAAAACAGTTAGTTCATCCGTAAAAAAGAGAGGAGCAATCAATCAAATTCATACACACACATCAGGTGAAGCAAAACAGGTTCGTAGATGCATAACAGTGTCAATCAAATTCATTCCAGATTTTAGACGAATTTTACTTCCAAGGGCAGAAAAGCATGAATAAATAATAATATGGATAAAGGGAGACTAAAGAAACTGGCAAGCAAATGTATAAAACAATTTGAGAAATGCAAAAAAAGAATGGTGAATGCAAGTTGGTTAATACACTAAGAATTGAGCATCTTGATAGCCAGTTTCAGAACCAAACAGAAGGCAGTTAGGTAAGGTAATGCAGTGTGGTTATGAATGCAAAAAAATGTAATGCAGTGAGGTAAGGTCATTCCATACGTATATCAATCCAGAAAACAAAAAAAACATATGTAAATCTCATATGCTTCACATTTTCATAGACAGTGAGGCAAAATGACACTGAAAAGTGAACAACCCATCACAATACAAAGAAGCATCGAATGATAGTTTTAACAGTTCCTCAATACCCTAAGTAGAGCACAACCAATGTGAAGTTGAACATTAACACACTGTCATTGACCTAAACATTGAGCTAAGATGCAAAAATGTCCAAACAATAATATTCAAAAAAATTGAAAAGCCCATAACAAATTGTTGAGCATTGAATGATAAAGATAACAGTTGACTAATACCCTAAGTAGTGAGCAAAATCAATGTCAATTTGGAGATCAAAATTTACAATGAGCTAAAAAATGCAAAAATGTCCAAACAATATTCAAAAAATTGACAATGACAAACATAGAACAATGCAAGAAATGTATTCATATCAATTTTGCTATACTTCATTCAATTTTATATTTCAAATGACAGTTTGAAAAAAAATAATCAAGAAATTAGGGCATTTTTTGAGTAAAGTTCCAAAATCTCCATTGAGCCTAATCGAGCAAACCATGAGAAAATTGAGGTTACAAATAGAGGTCTAGTAATGTGAATCCAGGGAGACAGAAAGGGGCGACAAAGAGCACTCTTTAAAACTAGGGTTTTTTCAACACATATCAAGATTCACACAAGTAAATCCGAAAAGCAAAAAGAAAGAGGGAGAGGCTGAATCGAGAGATACCTATTCGACGACGCGAGCTCGAAGGTGGAGGAGTTGTATTCGATTTTCGTATGACGTTCTTCAAGCGAAAGAAACGCGAGGAGCAGAGAAGAGTTCAGATGAGAAGGGGCTGCCAGTTCAGGGTATTTGGTCCGTACATGCAGGGGTAAGTTGGGCATTAGTTAATAGTTGTGGGGTAGTTTTGACATTTCATGTATAAGAGTAAAAAAAATGCTAAGCAAAATGAAAATTCTGGGAATGTCAATTTTAGATGTAAAAATGTTGAATAATATGTTGAATACTGAATTGTTGTTTGGTTAGGTTAACATTTATATGTAGCTTATATGTTACATGCTAATATATATGCTATTTACAATTGTTTACCAAACACCCTCTAAATCAATATTAAATATCAATAGAGCATATTGAACACTTCATAATAAAGAAAAATGAAAAATGATCATGATACCTGATTTATTATTCCATTTGTATGTTGCAAGATCATATAGATTCCTTTAACTTGAAAGATTCTATTTTCAATATAGAAATACTACTAACAACTCACTACTTGTCTACTTCATGGCAAATATTGACAAACAACTCAATCGTTTGTCAAGCAAATGATTCAGCTATTAGACAATCGAAAACCATGAGCTTCAGCCTTCAGCAAACACCCAAATCCCAAATAGATCCACAGTGACTTCAAATTGACATTAATAACAATAAAGGTGCTGATTCAAAATAGAAATTGTCGATGCAAAAATTTGCGCCGACGTTAGGGTTTCTTGGGTTGAATGCGCACAGCTAAGGAACTGAATTAAAAGTAAAACACAAAGAATTTATGTGGTTCGACAAGAATGCCTACGTATATGGGTAGTGTCTGTATTTCTTATTCACTATCTTTTTCCAAATGGTTACAAGGGATGCTATTTATAATAAAATCAAGTAACTGCTCTCCTACTTCCTCTCTTTGCATCAAGAGTGCAATCTTTGTTTGAATTTTGAACAGCAGTTCCAATTGAATTTTGAAGGAGAGGTGAGAAGATCATGATCGTCCCCAAAGGTGGGATGACATTATTCAAGTTACGTATCACACTCCCAACACGTCTTGTCGTCTTATGCCACGTGTAGCCTCCAAGTGTCACTGTCTCCCTACAGCCACGTGACACCGCACTTTTATGCTCCACAATAGCCCCCAACCTTTTTCTTATTTCCAAAGGAATGAAGGATTAAAGGCTTGAATAATCTTAACACAAGCAATGGTTCGCCTCTTCAGCCTCCCTCCACAGGATCAGAACACTTTCACAAAGGTGCCTCTTAACGTCTACATCTGGCACCAAGCTGTCTAAGCCTTCGCTTGGCATCAACCCCTCTTGGGTTGGATGCATTCATCTGCACAAGAGTGTCTACGCCTACGCTAGACACTAACCTTCATAGGCTGGATGCCTATGTATGGCATAAGGTGTCTAAGCATTCGCTCGATCATCAACCTCTTCTAGGTTGGATGCATTCATCTAGCACAAGAGTGCCTACGCGTACGCTGGACACCAAACCCTCCTAGGCCAGATGCCTACATCTGGTGAAAGGTTGTCTACGTCCCAGCCCCTTCTAGGCTAGGCTGAACGTCTACATTTGGCATAAGCCCGTCTAAGCCTTCACTTTGCATCAACCCCTTCTGGATTGGATGGATTCATCTCGCACAAGAGTGTCTATGCCTACGCTGGGCATCAGCTTACTCCGAGGCTAGAGGCCTAAGCAGCTTCCTCTTAGGTTGGATGTCAGGCAGCCTCCTCTTAGGGTGGATGTCTATGCAATGCACTAGCTCCTCCTAGGCTAAATGAATACATTTGGTGCAAGGGTGCCTACACACCAGCTCCTCTTAGGCGGAATATCTACATTTGGCGTAAGGCTGCGTAAGCCTTCGCTGAGCATTAATCCTTCCCGGGTTAGATGCATTCATCTGGCAGGTGTCAGTCTGCTTCTAGGCTAGATGCCTACGTATGGTACAAGGGTGCCAACGCAGTGGTAGGATGCCAGACAGCCTCCTCTTAGGCTGGACGTTTATATCAGGCACAAGGCTGCATAAGCCTTTGATTGACATCAACCCTTCTTAGGCTTGATACCTACCTCTGTCACAAGGTTGCTTGACATCAACCCCTCTTAGTCTTGATGCCTAACTCTGTCACAAGGGTGCCTATGCAGCCTCCTTTAGGTTGGATGTCTACGTAAGAGACAAAGATACACCAGTCCCTCCTAGGCTGATGCTTACGTTTGGCAGAAGGGTGTACCAGCCCCTCCTAGGCTGGATGTATACATCTCGTGAAAGAGTGCCTACGCATCAGCCCCTCCTAGGCTGGAAGTTTATATCTGACATAAGGCTGCATAAGCTATACTGGGCACTAGCCCCCTCCTAGGCTAGATGTCTGCCTCTGGCACAAGGGTGCCTACGTAGCCTCCTCTTAGGCTGGAATTTTATATCTGACATAAGGCTGCATAAGCCTACGCTGGGCACTAGCCCCCTCCTAGGCTAGATGCCTGCCTTTGGCACAAGGGTGCCTACGCAGCCTCCTCTTAAGCTGAAAGTTTATATCTGACATAAGGCTGCATAAGCCTACGCTGGGCACCAGCCCCTCCTAGGCTGGATGTTGCGTCTGACACAAGGGTGCCTACGCAACTTCCTCTTAGACTGAATGTCAGACAGCCCTCTCTTAGGTTGGATGTCTATGCAAGGCACAAATGTGCACCCGCCCCTACTAGGCTAGATGCTTAAGCCTGGTGCAAAAGTGTCTATGTACCAGCCCTTCTAGGCTTGACGTCTAGGCCAGAGACAAAGGTGCACCCGCCCCCTTCTAGGCTGGATGCCTACGCCTATCACAAGAGCGCACGAGCCCTTTCTTCAGCTTCGTTGGCCTTTATTTTGCAACTAGCCTCTTTGGCTTCCTTTAATCAGATAGCCTCTCCGGCTTTTCTTAATAACTTTAGCCTATTTGGTTTTTTATTTGCAATTAGCCTCTTTGACTTCTTTTAATCAGACAGCCTCTCCGCCTTCTCTTAATAACTTTAGCCTCTTTGGTTTCTTTAATCTTGTAGCCTTTTCGACTTCCTTTAATTAGATAGCCTCTTCGGTGTTTCTTAATGATTTTAGCCTCTTTGACTTTTTCTTTGCACTTAGCCTCTTTGGCTTCTTTATATTGACAACCTCTTTGACTGACTTATTTGTCATTGACCAATCTCTTCCATTAGTTTGTATGTCTCATCGACAATTCTTGCGAACTTCTACCTTAGCTCGGGGTGCTGTCTTGGTAGATGCATCCATACATCTCAATTTGGGATGGTGCACTCTTTTTCTCCTTAGGTCATCAACAATTGTACTTCAATAATTGAAATAAATAAATCATTTTATTGACATGAGAAAATCATTGAGCCACTATGTGACAAACTTATTGGCATGAAAAAAATAAAGATAAGAAATTATCTCTTCAATCGATCAGGGCTAGAAGCAGATTCTTCTTTCTTTGGAGTTTCATCTTGCTGCTTGCTTTTGATAATCGTCCAAATACCCTTGCTCCACCAAGTGCTCTAGATGCCACTTTAATTCGTGACGTAATCGTCCAAATACCCTTGCTCCACCAAGTGCTCTAGATGCCACTTTAATTCGTGACATTCTTCCGTATGATGTCCTTTATCATTATGGTAGGCACAAAATTGAGTATGGTCTTTCTTGGTTGGATCGCTCACAATTTTTACAGGCCACTTGAAGTAGTGGTCATCCTTGACTTTTTGAAAGATCTTGGTGATCGATTCATTGAAGTTCATATAAATGACTTCATGACTGGACTTCAATCCCATTGACGACTCTTTGTTAGTACCTGATTTATCAGCTGTCTTTTGATCCTCTTCCAGTTTAACATATTTCATAATTCTTTCTTGTAGATCATTCATTCTGATTGGTGGCTTGAGGGTTAAGCTTTCCCTCAGCCTACTATCTTTTGGGAGTACTAGATGGAAGGTTGCAACTGCAGTTTTTTTCTTGCAATTTTCTATATCTGCATAAACATTTAAATATCGAGAAGCAAAATCTCTTAATGACTCACCTTTTTTTGGTCGAGTGGAGAACAACTTATCTAGAGTTGTTAGTTCTCTATCTTTGACCGTAAATCTCAACACGAAAGATTGTGCCAACTCTTTCCAAGTAGAAATTAAGTTTTTTGGAAGTCTGTGAAACCAATTCATTGCGGTCTTTCCCAGACTTGAAGGAAACATCTTACACATTAAAGAATCTCGGCATGCCCAAAGGGCCATTTTGTGTGCATAATCCGCCACACGAGCTACAGGGTCAGTATTGCCATCATACAGTTCAAAAGTGGGAGGAATGAACTTATTTGGGTGAATCTTCCCTTTTGAGCGATTTCACGAAGGGGGTGGTAGTCATCCTGTTCAACGTTTGCTCTACCTTCTTCTGGGCGCTCCACATTGGATCTCCAATCCTTCTACCACTCTCTCTTCAAGGTCACCTCTCATTGGTGTTTGACGGATACCTGCGCCTAGTCCTCATAGGACTTGATGAGCACCTCTTGGGAGTTGGTGAGCGTCTCCTACCTCTAGGGGATGAGGAGCGATCCTGCCTCCTTGAAGTCAAGGAGCGCCCTCGCCTCCGTTTTGGAGAAGGATTTCTTCGACGACGAGACCCGTCAATACTCTTGGTCTCCTCCTCTAGTTGTCGACTTTCTTTCGAGCGCTGGATGACGCTTGCCAAACGCTTTCCTTTGTTCTTCAATGCGTGTAACTGCTCCCTCAGCCTCTGCAGTTCTCCCTCTTTCTGGTGCAGCACCTCCTCAATCTCCTCTTCCTGGGAGATCTTGTTGACATCCTCATCTCCAATGAGCTCCTCTTCTGGGGGTAGCTGCACCTCCTCTCTTCTGGAATCTTCCGCTTGAACCTCAGCCATGGTAGCAACCTCAAGAAACCAAATGAACGTTTTTCCACAGACGACGCTAATTGCTGATGCAAAAATTTGCACCGACGTTAGGGTTTCTTGGGTTGAATGTGCATAGCTAAGGAACTGAATTGAAAGTAAAACATAAAGAATTTACGTGGTTCGGCAAGAATGCCTACGTCCTCGGGTAGTGTCTGTATTTCTTATTCACTATCTTTTTCCAAATGGTTACAAGGGGTGCTATTTATACTAAAATCAAGTAACTGCTCTCCTGCTTCCTCTCCTTGCATCAAGTGTGCAATCCTTGTTTGAATTTTGAAGAGCAGTTCCACTTGGATTTTGAAGAAGATGTGAGAAGATCATGATCATCACTAAAGGCGGGATGACGTTATTCAAGTTACGTATCACACCCCCAACACTTCTTGTCGTCTTATGCCACGTGTAGCCTCCAAATGTCACTGTCGTGCTACAACCACGTGACACCGCACTCTTATACTCCACAGAAACTTTGAAAAACACCAATGTTTCATAAATTGTAGTCACTTGTGCAGATTTGATAGGCAATTCGTAACCAGCGAGCCTCTTGAAGTGGTCCTTCAACAATCTCTTGGAGTCGTACTCTCTGATCTTCTTGCGTGCCATTCCTTTAATCACCGGATCTTCCCCAAAACACACAGAAATGTCCAATTCAGATCCACATTAGGAGATGACGAAATGAAACGTAAGCAGCCGAACAGTTCAACAGATTATTTTCTAATTCAAAATCAACTTTCCATTACAAATCCAAGGACATTGATCGGAATAAACGAGAAATTGGAAAATACCGTCGGAAGAAATGCGAAGGCCGGTGTGTGGGTGGGTACCAGTTGACTACATTAAGAAGACCACGACTGACAACAAACACCGAACCTGGAATGAAACCTACCGTTCCGTGTCCCACCCCGCTCCGTCCCATCTCTATCTCACCCCATTAATTGATCGGTTGAATACATTATCAGTCTCTCTTCTGGCGCGGCTGCTACCTTTCGCTTTTTGTTAACGTAAAGATTCTTTGTTGTTTCTTATTTTACTTTGAATTAACGTTTAAGGTTTCTGTTTGTCAATTAGTGCATCAAAAACGAAAACTTTCGCCATAACTTTTCTTCCAAACCGCCCACGACCTGTCTTTTCCTTTCTTCTGCAAATTCTTACCCCCAAAACCAAAATACCGGTTTCTTCACTTGGTTTTGTCAACTGGGTGTCACTCCCTATTCTGAATGGATTGGACTCGAGGATCTGGATGTCTCAATATGTCCAAAACTTATCAAAAAGGGTATGTATTGTGGCTTCATTGGTTTGTGTTTATTTTGATATATAGGTTGATGATGATGACATGTTGAATTCTTTATTCACATTCATTCCTATCCTATCTAAGGCCATACTCTCAACAACTCCTGTGTAATTGTTTTTTGCTTATTGACGCCAGTGTCACTTGGTAAATGCACATTGTAAAACAAAATCAACCTAGTGTAATTTGACTTTGACATTGTACACACTTTTTTGGCCACTTGAGATTTTTGTACACACTTGATAACTTTGATGGAGAAGTTATTTAATATTTTGAAATGCAAGAATATAGATGTTCACTCTCAAGAATAAACTTGGATGTAATTTATTCTGGTGTATTGAGATAGCTGGAATGAATGCACAATGAAAAGAAATTAATTTTGTTCTTCCTTTACATATGGGGTGGTAAAGTAGAAGTAGACTTTTCTAGAAATGGTAAATGGAGAGACGGAAATAAAGGGTTAAGTATATTTTTGGTCTTCATTTTAGTCGCTGAAGGTTCAGATATTACAAATCAATCACTTAAAAGTTTTTATTTGTTTCAATATGATAACCAAAAGTGATCAATTTGAAATAAACTAAAACTTTAGGTTACTCATATGTAACATTTGAACATTCAATAACCAAAATGAAAAATGACAAAAAAAATTAGTGTCCAAAAGTGTATTTACGGCTTCATCTTTTAAGTTTTTTTTTTCCTTCTTGAAAGTTTAGTGATTTTGGTGTGACATTTAATAGTAATAAAATGTCAAAGAAATCGTAAGGTTACACAGTGTCCGAGTCCCACCAATGGGAGGTCTTTTATGGAGCCTTACTTCATTGTGTGGGAAAAGAAGTAGTTGTTTCGTGAAGCCTTGGCTGCCATGGAGCAATCTTCCATAAACTAAGGTTTGCAGGTCAACAATGCGACTCCTTCTTCCTTCTTTTTTCTATCAGGGGTCAACATTTTCAAATGTTACCAAACTGAACAGTTATTCCCTCTTTTTATCGCATTGGTGATTTCTCTTAAATATGGTTGAAGGGTAGTTTTCAGGCATGTTGAAGTGAGTGTCTATTTTCGGCATCAAATTTATAGGCACACAAGAAAAAGAAAAAAAAAATTTATGTATGATGA
Organism: Euonymus europaeus; assembly: GCA_963580455.1. NCBI lineage: Eukaryota > Viridiplantae > Streptophyta > Magnoliopsida > Celastrales > Celastraceae > Euonymus > Euonymus europaeus. The sequence goes on from OY756964.1 coordinate 6,880,371, forward strand.
TTCGTGCACATTGATTTCAAAAGATGATCCATTCTGTCATCAGAAGATCAAAAACAATGTTGTATATGTAGTATTGAATTGAAGAAGAGCTGTTCTTCTTTCAAGAACATTAGCGGTTACTATGAATCTTTCACAAATAACTGCTTCACTTGGGCAGAGCGCTGTGTGTTATGCAGCTTCATAGTCATAAAACTTTTCCTCACTTTCAACACTCTGATAGGAATCTGGAAATTTTCTCGACAACCAATAGTGCTTCAGCCTAACAATAAGAGCAAAAATCCCATAGCATGGAATATGCATCAACCCTACTGCCAAATACCTGCGAAGCCCATCATGGTCACATAGGTTAACCACATAAACAACATAAGATGATAAATTTTGGAGGGCCCATCTCATCGCTAACGGTTGCAGATGATAATAGTTAACCACTAGTGCACAAGTTTACCAGTGTAGGGTGGCTGCCAAGCTGCAGCAATCTCTCATACCCATAAAGCTTAAATAATTCAAAACTGAAAAGATAATGCATGATCAAACAAATGGTTGGTTGGTTTAGGCATGTCATGGGATGGACATAAGATGAGCAATTGCAATAATTAAGGAGCCGCATCGTATTAAAAGAAAAGCCATCAGATATAAAACACCCAAGACTCGATGAGACTAATTTAGGTTTAGAAGCTTGATAATCACTCCTGATCTGAATCAAATGATGTTGACTGTCCCTCAAGTGCTTTATTCTGACATTAGATTACCAGTGAATTATGCACATACTAATAACTCTTTCCATGCATATATATATGTATCACTGTGGAAAAATACGCACTTCAGGCCTAAGCATGATTCAAGCACTTTTTGTTATTTTTTTTTCTTCATTTTCTTCCCATTAAAAACACGATGACAATAATGGAAATCATGATTTGACTTACCATAAGGGAGCATACGGGGATGACAAGTCAAGAAACGGATATGGCCACCTGAAAAAGGGGTATCATCATTAAGATGAAGGCTATAACTATGGAATGTAAATGACCAACATGATAGATTGAGATGCAACTTTACCATAGGGAAACACAAGCATGGATTATCCACTGAAAAGTAACGAATATACCCGTCCATAACACGAAATACGCAATCCGAAACATAGGGAACCGCTGGAAGGAGATAATTGGTCCAAGTTTGCAATTAATCACAACATAATTAAAAATGAAGTATCCTCCACCATCAAGAAATCAAGATTACCATGCTATTCAGGATCACGTCACCAATGACAAAAACAGCATTAATTGAGTGCATGCTAACCACCATCTGCAGAAGAAAAGATGATACAATTGGTCAGATAGAGCAGGTTTCTAGGTTATATCAGAACCAACTCGACTTGCTCTACAATGTTTTTTTTTTTTTTATTATTGGACTTGCGCTACAATGTTAAGGACAGAGAACGACGACTAGATTTTATGCATAACCTTACTAGGTCTTTGCCATGTGTTCGATCATGAGCTAACTTGCAAAATCATGAAATCAACTTAGAATAAAGCCGTGTTTATATGCACAACAAAGATAGAGCTTGTACAGTTACACTAAGAGCAGTTATTTAAACAAGAAAAAATAAAGAAAGATTATGAGTAAAATAAATGGCAGTAATTTGAATCTGATTTAAAGTATGAGTACACTTCTATTTTACTTTTAGAGACTCAAAGTTAATATTGACGTCAAAAGATTTCTTGGATCTTGTGTCATCAACAGCAGAAAAATCTTGTTCGGAGATTTTATCCATTTGCATGACATTTGATTTGCTGTGAAGAGAGGAAATTTAGTTTCCACAATCAACTTCAAAATTCACTGATTTTGTCTAAATCCAACTACAACTAAGATATCTGTATACCAAGTAAAATCTTTCACTCATTCAAAATTTGAGTACGGCTAGAGTCAAGAGGCAATAAGGGAGACGTATAATAGTCTATAATGATAAACATAAAGCTCCAAGGAAGGAAGCAAACAAAATAGAGAGATGATATACATTATACTTACAAAACTGAGTGTGTAATCGGTAGATGAAAGTGAAGGATAAAGGAGGAGCCAAAACACGCTATCTGTGAGCAACACAGCACCTGCACATGTCTATCAGAAAGGGAAAAGAATGAAAAATGCAGTTTATATATCTAACATGTTGATAAATATCGCTGAAAAATGCACTCCATAACACATGGCCAATAAAAGCATGTAAGCTGGGAAATACTATTCAATAAGTCAATATTATCAGCACACAGACACTATCCTATTATCAGCTACAAAAACTCAACATTTCTTTGAATGGATTTGTTGGACCATTTCCCCTCTCCCTCTCCCACTCCCAATGAGACAATAATCAAATAGCACTAAAAGTGTAATAGAAACGCAAACACAATAAATAAACCAGTCTAGTAAGCATTTCACATGAAGGATACAATTATACTATCCCTTGGTTCCAGAATAAAGAACTAGTCACCTTCTTTTTTTGGTAAGTTAAGAAATAGTCACCTTCAATTACTTCAGAAAAAATAGTTCTCTGGAAATAATATAAATCACTATTTGGTTTTCCAAAATTTCAAGTGCAACTCAAACACAAGTAGAGGAAGGGTAATTATCATCTCCTGCTAAATAGTGTGAAAAGGATGCTGCTTTATGCCACAAACCCATCTTATAAGCTTAAAAGCTCCTCAGTTTTATTAAATCCAGTAAATTAGTAGGCTGATCCGCTGATAGTGTCGTGCCCATACACACCCAGCACCAAGGCCCAACCAACACCCACTTGCATGGGCCGGCTGTGGCCAAGGCCTCCTAGCCCATACTAGAAAACCTTGGGTACTAAGGGAGGCCCATACCTCCCCTATAAGCAATACCTTAGCTTCCACATCTTCCGATGTGGGACAATCCTATCACTATTAGTAGGTTATAAACAGCTCAGGCATAAAAGAAAAGTACTGTGATCCTTTGGTTATATACAGGCACGTTCAAGCTGCACCCCAACAACTGACTGAATAAAGGGCATTCCAGGCTTGAAACATGGACAGTCTAGAAAATTCTCTCCCAAATGTTTTCATATGAATAATGTTTTCATTATCATCAAAAACTCCATATGGACTTTTTAGCATCATTTATCTTTTCTTACTTCAGTTAATATATATGTTATTTTAAAAATGGCATATCCAGTTTTTGATAAAAAGGTTAATAATGTGCCCATTAAGCAATACCATGCAAAGTGCATTTCCACTCTCCCCTTTTAAGATTTTGTAGTTAACTAAGAACAAAGTGCAATAAAAAATAGAAGGATAAAATAAAAAAGTCAAACAAAACAAGAGTACTTAAGCAATACCAAAGAAAGTGTATCTTCACTCTCCCTTCCAAGATTTTGTATTAACTATTAAGGATTTAGCAAAGAAACTGAGTGACATGAAAAAGATGAAGAATCTATGGCAAAAATCAGGGTACCTAATACAGGTTGATCATGATTATAAGAATCTACGGATTAAAAAATAAGATAAGAATTTCACACCACTGCAAAAAAGACCAAAGATGGAAGTAACAGACTACAACATACCTGAAATGTGATTTGAAATACATAACTCCACACACCAGCAGTTGGGTGAAAACAAGATTCTTCACTGGAATTTGAACTTTTCAACAAGTGGGATCTGTGTGTAGGTTCCCTGACTTCAGGAGCTACATAGGTACCTTGCTCTACCACGAGATTAATGTGTTCAGCCTGATCATCCCATGCTACTCCACGAGTCTTGCAACATCTATAAATGGATATTGAAGATCCAAGCTACAAGTCACAGATGACAGCATGAGCAGTGCATGCAAGATGAAGCAATGAACTTCAATAAGACATTAAAATTCATTTACAAGAAAAAGGCTTCTATGTCGACAACCATATATTTCTCTGCTGAAGAATCAAATGGGAATTAATCCCCGTTTAGATATTGGGCTAGGTAGCACGGACATGACACGGACACTCAGATATGTGATTTTTCAAAAAAATAGGATATGGATACGTTAGGGGACACGTTGAATATTTATTTATATATATATAATTTCAATCAAGATAATCCTAAAGGACCTAAACAATACAATCAACCTAGTCCAAACCAACAGTACATTAAATAGACAGTCGAAATAAAGATTGCTCATGCAATCAAACTTCCATTGTTTCTTCACCGTCACCCTCTCCAGCACCCTCAAATCATTAGTAAAGAACACATACTCCAAGTGGAGAGATATTTACGATCTCTAGGTCTCCAACATCCTCAAATGTTCTTATTCCAACGACTAACAAGAATTCCATACACCACGCCATAAATGGTGATGCCTCATCCACCCGCTTTCCTTCATGCCTATATATTGCAAGTCTCACTTTTTCTATCATGGAATCCCATATGTCATATACCATGTGAAGACAAGGCTTGTCTGTACCACAAGCTCGAAGTATATCATATATAGGAGTTGTAAAGGAAAGTACATAATCAATCGAGTCCCACCAAATGTCATCTAGCACCTTCTCTTTCACTTATGGACGCGTGTCCGGTGTCCCAAGCATGTCCATTAATTTTTTTTTAAAAAGGAGATACTTTTTAATGTATCTGACACGTGTCCGTGTCCAAAGAGTGTCGGACACTGACACTCAAGCCTAAAAAGAGTGTCGGTGCTTCTTAGATATTGGGACAATAAAATAAAATAAAAAACATGATGGTAAACTTTCTTATGTTGAAAATATTATGATCATATATAGAGCATGGAAGCATACCCCAAAATAGAATGTGACCAAAGCAAATGTCCACCTGCAGAGCAAGACAAAAGAAACAAAAAATCAGTGATTATGGAAAATTCCTTTCAACCCTTTATTACGTGAAATTAAGATGAGCACTGGCCACACAGATGATACATTGTCATCATAGCCAATGGCACGAACCATTCCAAATCATCCACCCTTTTGCAGATATAAATATGACTACATGAGTTAAAATCAAAACATTCGAACTTAAAACAGAAGTTCGATGTTGTTTCAGCAAAGAAGCAATCAGTATAACACGTTGAAGTTTGTCTTAGGCAGGGGTACAAGATACGTAGAATATAGTAAAACAACGAAGAAAAGTAGAAATTGAAGCTAAGAGCTATGCTTAGAATATCTCAAGTCCAGGGAAGAACAAAAGCTGAACTCAATAGACTATTGAACTCCAAGGAAGTTCAATCCCTGCTTCCAGAGTGCTCAGGACGAAAAAGACAAGATTGGTGCAGACTGTAGTATCCAATGAGGAAAACATTTGAGAATGAATGAGGAAAACATACAGCTGAATGGAAAATTTTCTTGAGCTAGAAAGCATCTTCAAGTACATCACTATAAGCCTCACTTGGTCTACTTTATATCATCTATTAACAAGGAAGAACCCAGTACCAATAGAAAACACAACTTACTGAGTATAAAAGTAAAATATGCCCCCTCCATCAATGACAAAATTTGCTGTTATTAATGACAGTAGGGCAGTGAAAGCAATTATCCGAAAACAAAGCAGCCAGGCAGGATGGATTTCATTGAGACAGGTCTTCCATGCTTCATCCTCGTACAAAGACCCTGATGCTGCACGCTGGTTCTCTCTCCTCACATGTTCCGAGGTCCGATTCCTTTCAAATTTCCATATCAGAACAGATGCAGCAGCCATGGAGGTGAAAACCCATAATGCACAGAGGAAGAATCTCCAGTTCAACCAATAACTCAAAGTATTTGTCTCGGCGGTCATGACTGGCTGCCAAGTATGCTTAGAGATCCTGTTCAGAAACTCAATATATTACTTTTATTTGTTCCACCATATATCATATTTGTCAATTTCCCAGTTCTTGATTTGAATCAAAACAAGGAAGCCTATGCTGAAATATGCTCCAGAGTTATGGAGAAATAGTTGATAGTTGGTCTAAAGATGGATTACACAACTATAAGCAGCAAAAGTATCAATAAATCTTAGATAGGTATAAAATAAATGTTTCAGTATCCATAAGAAGATAGGGAAGTCAAATTAGAAGCATATCTGAGTATTGAACATAAAGAGAACACGAAACGTTTTAATGGGCTTATTCTCATTGTCTCATAAAAGTTTTCACGAAAGGATTTGGAAGAATTTTTCCCTAAGCAATTAAAGAGTATAAGAGGTTCGACAACAAAATAATCTAGTCCAAAAAATGTCAATAATAGAATCTGACAGTAAAGCAAATGAAGAAACAAGGACCCAGAGAAAACTACTAAAAGAACAAGAACCCAAAAATTTTATGCGGGCAAGAGTGCATCAGCTAAACAATACCAAAGCCCATATTCACTACCCCCATGATACGTACAATTAAGGTCCGCTAATGAACGATACTCACAATGCTCTTGTTTGTGTGGTGAATATAACCGAAGATATAAAAGACAGATTCCTTACTTGATGGGTTTCACCCATAAAGTAGCGATCACATTTAAATTGAAAACGAAAAATAACAAAGGGGTTTTACTTGAATGAAAAAGCATGGCGTGGCGCTTACAGTTAACGGAATGAACAGGGCCTCCACATAGAAGAGCAAGATGCTTTGCTTCCTTTCTGAATGTCAAGAAAAATAGAGGAGGTTAAAGGGTCGCACTACAGCTGATCTTTCTCAAGGAAAAGTAGTTTATAGGGACGGATTTGATCGTCAGCGAAGCTTCCAGTGGAGAAATAAGAGATAAAGGGTCCAGATTTGGATACTTGGGTAGCTTGGAGCCTTGGATAGGGAGAAGATAAGAAATATTGGTCATACCAGAATGCAGGTTATACACGTTCCTTCTCCCCCTACGAAGACAATGAAAATGGGTAGGCATTGACTCAGATTATTGATTTTTAAGATGATAAAATATTTTCCAAAAATTGATTCGTTTAATCGTTTTGATTGAATATTCTATAACTACAAATATTCAATTTTTTTATAATTATATGTTACAATAAAAGCTTGGAATCATATGAGTCGTGGCTTTCGGTTAATGCAAATTTTGGTCACTAAAAATAGATCATGTTTCAATTTGATAATTGACTCTCAAAAACATTAACTTAGACTCTGTTTGTTATCTAATTGTATTTCACAGCTTAAAGCAGCGAAAAATATTGTGCTTTTAGCTGTCAAAAATGTTGTGTAAAAAGCTGTGGAAAATGTTGTGGGGTGTTTAGTTTACTTTTCTTACATTAACTTTTTGTTATGATATTTTATATGTAATGACAAAAAATAACATTGTAATAAAAAGAGTAATAATATTGAATAAAAAGTTTTAATTAGACACATAACTAGAGTTCTTACATGACATTTTAGAAATATTTGTAACACACAGTAATTTTATAAAGACTAATGTGCATTAAATAGTAAATCAGCTATTTCCTCTCTCAAATCAAACATGCTTATATCATCATACGAGATAGTTTGATCAGCTTCAGTATGGTCTTCTTCTTTTTCACCATCCACATTGACATCAGTTAAAGTAGAAGCAATAGCAAAGTCCATGTCCTCCACAACATGCAAACGAATGAACTTGTGGAGAGTCACACTTGCAATAACGATCTCCACCTAAGTTCTAATATCATAAGATGACATAGACGTAAGAATTCTCCACTTTTTCTTTGTGACTCCGAAAGTGCGCTCAATCACACCCAGTGTTCTGAAAACCGAACCGGTTGTCAAACCGGTAAGGACACTGGTTACTGGTTCAACCGGTTCAACCACTAGTTCGAATACAGAGTTGCAAAATACAGCAAATACCTACTTGTACATTATATGACTCAATGACATAAACTTCAAACTTCAAAGTTGAAAACTCCAATTTAGTAAGTCAATCCTCAATCACAAATCACAAGAACTAAAAATAGGTGAAATTAAAATATTCAAATCAATACTCTAATCTAACAAGTCATAAATACAATCAAAGTATCAAACATTAATAATTATATAAATTAAAATATTCAAATCAATACTCTAATCTAACAAGTCATAAATACAATCAAAGTATCAAACATTAATAATTATATAAGTTTTAATTCAAATCTATTCCACTTGATTTGGATTTGGTTCATCAACTTGCTCCACAATGGCACTCATTTCATAAAGCATTCTTGATCTTGCTTGACTTTCCTCATCTTCCTCATCATCTTCATCATCAAGTCTGTTCTCCATATCTTTAACCACATAGATTAAACAAAATAAACATTGTTGAATCATGAATGATCAATCAAGTATACTACTATAACATAAAGAGAATCACCTTCTTGTTGTTCTTGTTCTTGTTCTTGACTATTTATTGGAATGCCTTCTTCACCATAAATCATTTTGGATATCTCATCTATGTCAAGTATAGGAGAAGAATCTTCTTCATCTTCAATAATCCAATAGTCGGTTTGGTCAATGCTTTCATAGTCTATTGGGTCATAACATTTCTTTTTGTCATCTAGCCTATAATAAAAATAAATCAAATAATTAATTGATTACATGAATATCAATAAACTAAGAGTGAAGTTTAAACTTTAAACTTTAAATTAAAGTTCCAACATATGAATTAAAATTTACCTTTCTTTCAAACGCAAATTATAATGAACAAAGACAAGATCATTCAATCTTTGGTGCTCCAACCTATTCCTCTTCTTTGTGTGTATTCTTTCAAACATGCTCCAATTCCTTTCACATCCGGAAGAAGAAGATGTTTGGCTCAAAATCTTTATGGCCAAATTTTGCATATTCGGAGCACCGCATCCAAACACTCTCCACCATTCATCTATTGAAAATATAAATGAAGTAAAGGGAGAAAGGCAAAAAATAACCGACTATAGCATATAATTAATTCCACAATAATTAAATCATGAAGAAAAAATGTAGATATGCATAGTTGCTTACCAGGTTGCATAGTCTTTGATTGATCCAAAGCAATTTGTCTATTAAAACTTCCCAACCTATCTTGAAATGTGCCCACTTCATTTATGAATTTTCGTTGAACCTCTTTGGACCTCACTAGTGTAGTGACCATCTCCACATAACCATCCATCACCTCTTTCTTTCTACACAAATTTGTCTTGTCATATGCAAAAGCGGGATTGAGTAGATAAGCTGCTGCATGAATGTCCTTCCGGAGTTGCTTATCCCACCTTTCTTTAATAATGCTTGTATAGGGCTTGTATTGTGTCTTTCTATTCTTAAAGACATTCTTTATGGCTTTTCTTGCCCTAAACATTCCATCATAAACATAACCAATTGACAGTCGTCGATCGGTATCCATTATACGCAAAACACGTACAAGTGGGGCCACAACACGAACAATCAAATCACAATCTTTCCAAAATTTTGGATCAATAACAACAGCAACCACATCACTTGCCTTTTTATCTTTATAGTATCTAGAATCCTTGAACTTCTTGCTAGTAAAAAAAGCTTGCAAATCATGTTGGTGCTCAAGGATACTCTTCAATGCAATGAATGTAGTGGCAAAACGAGTCGGCCCTGGACGAATAATTTCTGTCCATCCTTCCCTCTTCCTTAACCAAGCCAACACAAATGCATGATTGTAAATAAATTTAGTTACCTTAGAACACCCTTTTGCAAGTGAAGAGACAAACTCTATTTTTCCAATGTCACCAAGAATCAAATTCAAACAATGAGCAGCACACGGTGACCAACATATTGACGGATACTTTTCATGAAGCAAGAATCCTGCAGCTTTATAGTTAGATCCATTATCAGTAATCAAGTGAACAACATTATGAGGTCCAACCCATTCCACCAACTCAACAAACAAATTACAAATGGTGCTCGCATCTTTGACCACATCCGAAGCATCAACAGATCTCACAAATGTTGTACCCCTTTTACAATACACTAAGAAATTAATAAGTTGTCTATTTGACTTATCTTGCCAACCATCAACCATAATAGTGCAACCTCGTTCTTCCCAAACACTTCGATAATCATCAATCACCAATTGGACTTCTCTTTTCATAGACCCCAACAAATTAGTTCGTAATGCATCATATTTTGGCACCTTATAACCAGGTCCAATAGCAGCAATAGCATCCACCATTGGTTGAAAATAAACAGAATTCACAGCATTCAATGAAATACAACTATCATAGAAAAACCTAGCAACAGCCATGTCCACTCTATGTAAAACTTCTTTACCTGCAATAGCACTCTTGATGGAGGGTTGTGCACCAGGAGTAGTTCTTGGTGCAAAATAGCTAGACACATCAGCTCTCTTTCTCTTTCCCTTTGAAATAGACTGTGAACGAATTTCTTGTGCTCTTTCTCCATCTCCAGGTGTAGACAGATCATAGGCACTTTCATCATTAAAAGATCTTTGAGTTTGGCTCTTCATTTCCAAATCCTTCAAAGATTGCTCCATTTGATGTCGCACGTCATAAGGAACTTTTAGACAAATTGAAACTTGTCCTTTTCGACCGACCAAGTGATGCTTCATTCTATTGATTCCTCCCCCTTTAAATTTTTTTTGACAATGTAAACACTTCCAACTTTTTTTGCCATCCCCATCCACATGTTCTACAACATGAGCCCATGCCACATCGGTTTTTGTCCTCAATGAAGATTGGACAGAAGCTGTCGTTGAGCTAGATTGTTGTGCGGCGCTTGATGATTCCATCAATGCAAAAGCTGAGGAAGAAGTGAAAACTGAAAAATGGAAAAATTTTATGTATTAATCATCTACAAAAACTGAAAAATGGAAAAATTATATGTATTAGTCACAGAAACTGTTATATCCAAGCCTTAATAATTTTTTTGTTATTCTTTACTGGGTACATGGTACTTCATGAAAGACTTAACAGTTAGTTAAGTCTTTAATCAACAAATTAAAGAGGCCTTCCACTCAGTTTCTCCATATAACTGACAAAATGAAATCACATGGAATTTCTAATATAATGTTCATATTGATTACCAAACCCATAATCTTATCAACTAAAATGAATCAACAGCATAATAGAAATCATACCAATTATTCTTTTATGACCAACCATAAACACCCACACATATCTCATCTAAAAGAATCTACCAGAGAAACAAACATGATCAGCAATCATTTCCAAAGGCAAATATACTATAAAAAAAATCCTTCATTTCTACGTCTTCGACGAACAAGACTGACATAGGGTGAGGTTTCAACAGGGCAAGCGGAGATTACACACTTGATGACTTGAGATGATAGGTCGGCAGCAGTGTAGACGAAACCGGACGCTCTTAGTGACGGGAGGCAGCAGAAGATGGGAGGAGGCAGTAGAGTCTGCTGGAGGCGGAAGAGAGCAGGCTGACGGGAGGCGGAAGAGAGCGAGCAGCCGAGCACAGCCAGAGTAGATTTCTCTGAATTGTTAGGGTTATGAGTTTTTAATTCTGAAATTTATCAAAATCAAAATATCAAATAAGCTTTGATAGAGAATCGGTCGGTTCACCGGTTTTTCCGGTTCCCGGGTTTTACCGGTTCAATATGGTTAGACCGTACAAAACGGTTTGATAGGTGTAACCGACCGGATGAGCTGCCGGTTCCTGGTTGAACCGGCTGATCTGGTCCGGTTCTCAGATCACTGATCACACCTTTTAAAGAAGAGTGTGCACAGTTGAAAATCTCTCGCTTTCCAGTAGGAGGTATAGGTCCATGAAATTGTGGAGCATGATATCTGTCACCCTTATATGGTGCAAGAAATCCGGTTCTATTCGGATAACCCGCATCGATCAAATAATATTTTCCTGCTTATATAGGTATGATGTCATTATTAAAATATAATAAAAAGATTATTTCAAAATATGGTAAGAGAAAATGATGTAAACCTGGAGGTGGATATGGGAAACCAAGTCCATCGCCATTTATTGAATCCTCGAGCACACGCATATCATAAGCCGATCCCTCCCACCCGGCTGAAACATAGGTATACAACATGTCAAAGTCACACACTGCCAACACATTCTGTGTTGGAACTCCTTTTCTTGCCACATAACGTTGTAAATCTGTTTCACCCACACTTGCAGAGATATGAGTTCCATCAATGGCTCCAATGCAGTCTTTAAAGTATGACATATATCTTGGATCATCCATGATTTTCTTGTGGGTTTCATACAATTGATTTCCTCTCGATTTCACAATATCATTCATCATTCGAAGAATGCTTTTCATCACTTGATGAAATATCCGGCTAACTATCTCTCCAGAGTGTTGAAACCGTTCTTGTACATCTCTGTTTGATTGAGCATGTCCTAGAGTAAACACAAACATAGCAACCTTTTTAGGTACTGCCATATTTTTTGAACACCTCAATAAATAGCTTCCTTCCAACATCTGACATAGACGTCTGAATACATCCTAAGTTGTTCATGACACCGAACTGGATTGCCTTGAACGATTTCTGTAACCTAAGTAGCACCTGATAAAGTTGATGTTTTACATGGCTCCCGACCAACATAATTATTCCAAGAGTTGAAAGCATCAAAAGCCTCAGCTAAAGTAATAGCAACCATTGCATCCTCATCACTATCACTATCACTCATGGTTGTACAACATTAAAAAAGAACTTGTCTCAAAATCACATAAAAAGATAGGAAATAAATATGTTCAATTGTAACATCACATAAATGCAAAACATTTATATAAATAAACAAAAAATATGTCTTGAAAGACAATAACATAACATAACAATCATCCTCAGGGTACCGCTCCACCTGTCCTCATGGCATATATAGCATGTAGATAGCCACGACGCTTGTGCTCAGGAGTATGCACAAACAAATGCCTCTGTGCCTCAGATTCAAACAGCTAACATTGCATCATCATAAGTTTTGTCAACACTTGCACTCTGCTTCTTTTCAAAGTGAGACTGCATAACTTCAATGCATTTTTCAAATTTTGAATTGGTCTCTGCCCTAACTTCAAGTGCCTTCTTCTTTCTTGATCTAGATGTAGACTCAATCCTTCATATTTTTCCACTTGATCCAAAAGCATGTGTAGATGAAGTTGCTTTTACTGGAGATGTCCCTATTGAATGATCTTCACCAATCCCATCTACATCAAGTGGTGACACAAAGGGAGGTGTCATGGGTTTATGGGTAAAGCCATCCCCAAAAAATGGAGTGTAACTGTCATCCTACAAAAAATCTTTATGTGAAGATCTGGCATCCCTATAGTGAACCTATTCTCCCAAGTGGCAACTCTACCATTGAACAGCACGTCAAGCTTTTCAATAAATTTCAACGGAGCCCTACAAAACTTCTTGTATTGTGGATTCTCCTACAGTGCATTTATAATTAAGGGTAATTACATAAGGAACATACAAAGAAAATAAAGGAACAAAATATGATGTTTAACATAACCATACCTCAATCCTTGTAGTCCACCATTCATCGGACGCATCAATAGTTCCCCTCATACTATTCCACCCCAATCCGGTCTCTTTAGACTTTATCTTGTTCCACAATTGTCAATTTTGTTTCAAATTGTCATATCGATTTTTCAAAACTCCAGAAGAAAAATCGATACAACTCAAAGAAACAAACTCAGGAACCATTCGTTGCCAATACCATTTATCAGTAGGTCTCATTTTTTTCGACTCTTTAATACAAAGGTCAATGAAAATTTCAGTTGATTCATCATCCCACTTTGTCTTTTTTGAGTCACCAACTGTTTCCTTCCCTTTTTCTACTCATTTTCAATAGCTAACATATAAGATATCCAAATGAGAGACTTATGAATGCGAATTAACCCCCCACTACACTGAAAAGAGACAATATAATAGAAAGGCTTATGAATAAGAGCTAAATAAAAGTGATCAGATCACCTACTACTATGACCATAACATCTTTTGCACAAAACATACCATGTTAGTAGATATCACATTGATGTGAAACAAACAATACAAAATTTAAGCAGCTTTGCTGCTTCTAATTACCTTTCATGAATGATAACCCATACAAAAAAAATAAGATGGTATATAAGTGACATCAATAGAAAAGGCACAAAGGAATGATCAATATGCCTCGAAACACGTGGAAAACCAACTACTATTCTCAGGCCAATATATGGTGCTGCAATGGAAACAATTTACGGATTGCATGATATTAGAAACTGTGTTCCTTATGTATTCTCCAAACTGAAAAGTGCAGTATAAGTATATACATGCTTAAGTGCAAATAAAATGCCAAGAAAGCTTACCAATCAAATATGGAAGCACCAGTACTTGGAGCACAAAAGAAATTGCAAAAATTTAAACAAAAAATTGCACAAATTAAAGTCAAACCATCTCTCAAGACATTAGACACATCGTAGAAATAACATTCACTACATCAAGACACATCAAATGAGCTGTCAGGACACAAAATCATGGTCATCCTTGCATATCACTACATCTTTTACGAGCATGATAAGTAGACAAAGGAAAACAATAATAAAGTACATATTTGATAGATTAATGAAGGCAAACACAATAAATTGAAGAACTACTGAAAACCCCCCCAAAAAAGGAAACAAATTGGGGGAAAAAAGGGTCCAGGAACAGTGAGACTACTCCGGAAAATTTGAAGACAGTAACTTGGAAAATAAATAGCCACGATTTGCATCTACATCTAAGAAAACAAAGGGGTTTGGCATATTCAGCAATAAATTGTTATAATTTGTTCGAATGGAAGAACAGAAAAAGCTCAACCTCAAATCAAAACCTAGAATGACATTTAGCTAACAAAATAAGAGAAAGGGATGAGTACCTGAGATGAGAAACGACCAAGATTGATAGAGGAAGAGACCACCGAGAGTGAATCGCAGCGAGAGACGAAATATCTGAGAAACCACCGAAAGTGAATCTCAGATGAGTAGTACAAGAACTTTAAATCCAGGAAGAAAGAGAGAGAGATGCATACCAGAGAGTCAATCGCAATGAAAGCGGAAGGGCAACTTCAAATTCAGGAAGAAAGACAGAGAGACGGAAGGGCAAGATTATCTTCTTATATCTTCGTGTAGTTGGAACGCAACAAAACGCTGATGAAGAACATCGTCACATCTTCGCAGTCCAAAACGCAATTTTAATGGTTCAGTTTGGTATGCACCACATTTTTGGCGGGTCCCATAGCTTTAAGTTGTGGGGAATGCATACCAAATGGACTCTTAGTTGCCCAAAGTGTAAAACTATTTCAAGATGCCCCTCAGGCAGATTTTGGTCAAATTGGACAATTTTGCTAGCTCATGCCCACCACTTCTGCTGCACCACCTCCGTCTCAGATCCACCTCCTTCACGTCACACAGATCGCACATCCTCTCTTCGCCACAATCAGATGGGATGCGAAGTTTTTTGTGGATGTGATGGCATAGTCGCACAATAGGCCAATTGGAACAAGCATTGAACTCGGGTGGAAGGGGTCCCTTTTGTGGTAGTGGACTAAAAGAGAGTTGCATTGTTGAGTCAAGAATGAGGGATTTGAACATGTCGCTGACTGTGGTGGCTGGTCTCACTAAGTGGTTCGATTTTTATAGTGAAGTTTTGATGGTTCGGGTTTTGTTGAGTTGGTTCCCTAACATACTGATGGAACGAAAACTTCTATCAACGATAAGAGATTTTTTTTCCTATGTTTTTTTTAGGGGTGTGCACGGTCCGGTCCCAAACCAAAACCAAAATCGGAAGTGACGGTTTTGAAAAAATTAAAACCGAAATCGAACCATATTTTTGGTTAACTAATTTTAGCGGTTTTGTCCGGTTTGGTTGCTATTTTTTAATCAATTATATAATTATTTATTATTAATAATTATAAAATAAGGTGTAATAGACATATAATTATAAAATAAGGTGTAATGGGTAATGAATTATTAAAGAAAAAATATTTATATAAAATAATATATAATGGGCATAGAATTAAAAAATATTTATGTCATTAGACTTATAAATATTCACAACTATATATATTTATTTAAATTTTAAATACATTTAAAATTAATCAGTCCGGTCTAATTTAACCACGGTTTCAAAAAAATGAAACTAGAGATACGATTCGATCCAGTTTTTCAAATCGTTGACTAGAATTTGGTCAATAAATCGATCCAGACAGGACCGATCGGTCCGATTTATGGTGTGATTTGCACAGGCCTAGTTTTTTTTAGATTGGGTTTTGATATGAGAAAGATGCAATACTTTTTTTAAAAAAAATAAAATTATTTTCCATATGGCAATTGTCACTCCATATCAAAGTTGCATTGAACGGTCAACGCGTTGACTGATCGAAAATACTAAAATCTACCCGAGTTATCATTATGGGACAAATCGAAACTTTAGATGACTGACCTAGAATGTTTAAATATTCAGTGACCAAATCAAAAAATGATTAATCTTTCGATAACCAAAAGTTTAGTTACCCCCTTCATTTAGCCCTGGCTTTGGTATGGCTTCATCTATCAGGGTCACCACTTCGATTAGGTTCGCATACCACTATGAGAAGTCCCAAGTGGGTCTCGAGAGTTAGGGCTCCAACTGACTTTTACCAGCTTTAAATAAACCGAGCAACCAGCCAAAGAAGAATTATGAGGCCATCCTATATATCTTGTTGCTTATTTTGAGAGTTTTGATATTTGATAAAAGGCTTATAAGAGTATTAATATTCTGCTAATTTTTGAATGACCATTTGCTTAATCTGGGTATAGGTAGTATTAATACAACTTCAATTTACTTTTGATATTAATAAAAATGATTGTAGAAATAAATATTTAAATGATTTGTAATATGATGTAGAGCGTCTGATGTGTGAATGTATTATTTGATGAACTTTAAAAATTAACAAAAAGTGTACAAAAATTTAACATTTAGAATTTTTGTCGAAAGTTTCTGTTGTGGATGACCTTAAACTTCAACCATCGTGGAACTATGGTCACTTGCATGCAACAAATGAATGGATTTAGTAGTCCGCCAATAGCTACACAGAGATTGCATAACCCATTAATTTTCCCAATATGTTGTAAACCCATCATATTTTCCTATAATAATATATGAAAAGTAACTTTGGTCATCGTGGAAAGTGGAAACCAAATATATCAGCTGATATCAATGTTTGCCAAAGATGAAAGATACTGCTCTATCTAGAGGGTGAGTATGTGAAAGTGAACCACCTCTTTACCAATCTATGTATGCTCATGGAGATTGATCATTATGACTTTCAAGGAAAAAAAACACAAATCTTCGGAAAATAATTTTCTTCCCACAAAGTAGATTGTCACCAAATGCAATAGTTCCTCAAATGCCTTGATCATAACCAATGTACTGTTTTGTGCTGCAAAATAATATCCACAAACTCAATTCTGCATCTAGAGAACATATTGTCCATTAGTGACACCATTCCACGTATAAACATTGCACCAGTAGTAAAACTAAAATTTAGAATTTCTTGTGAATTGACGATACGTTAACTACATTACAAGTTTTGCAGCCATACAAAAAATGGATTGACCTCAAAAAGGCAAATACCATAAGAACTCTATGGACGTTATTCATATCAACTAGTGGGAAACCTTTATACATGACCTCACAAACTGCAGTACTCCGCCTCTAATGTTCAATCCATCCCTTCCCACACCAAAAATTATCCAAATTATGCGGCTAACTCCAACAATTTGAAGGGTTCATACCATGCAAAGTCTGCATGCATGTTTGAAAGTCAGCATTTCTAGAAGTTTCCTAACTTCACCAACCAGCCTCCATTGATACAGTGTCTTCACCAAAAACTTCCGCCCACCTCTGTTGAAATTCCGTTAGAGTTTGGCAAATGTTTCTGACTTTAGTTTGAGTTGTATCTCTATATAAAGAGATGTGTATGTACATGTATTAGATGTGGTAGAGAGAAAAACAAGTTGGTGTAGTAAGTTAGTTTTAAAGAAAAAAAACTCTTTGCATTTTTCTCTCAATTCTTGGTTTCGTTGGTTGTCATATTGATCCGGCATCCTCAACAAGTGGTATCGGAGGCAGAGGTTCATATTTCCAGCAATTGGAAATCATTCCGGATAGAAAACGAGCAACTTTTTGCTCTTGGGTCAATTTTTGATTTTAACAAAATCACGTTTTGAACACATCCGGGTGTTCCTCATCCCCTTATGAGTCTTCTGATTCAAAACTCATCGAAATCGGAGGTCGGGGTGAGCCACACTCTCCCTCTGAAATTTTGAGATACTATTCACATATCTGGAGGTTGAAGACGAAGTGACGTCAGCATATGCCACGTCAGCGCCATGTCATCATTTGCCACGTCAGCGCACAGTTAGCATTTGTGTCACGTTAGCAGCCACGTCATCAAACGGCGTTAGTTGACTGTCAGTTGACCGTTAGTCAATAGTCGAGTCCGGTTCAAATTGCAAAAACTTTGACCGGCCGATTCGGTGTTTTTCAGACCGGTTTTCAGGAAGGTCAGACCGGTTCTCAAGGTTTTCGACCCTTCCGGACGCAACCGTGCTATTGGTTTTGCAAGATTTCACTCCAAAATTTTGGTGTTGCTCGGTTTAGCTTGAAACCGAATCTTTTCTGATGGAAGCTTCTACATCAGAGTCATTTGGAGCCATGATGAAATTGACACCCACAAATTATGCATTATGGAAACCTCGGATGGAGGATTTCCAGAATTGTAAAGATCTGGCGGATCCCTTGGAAAATGAGGGCAAGAGACCAGATGACGTAAATGAGGCTGAGTGGACAAAGAAACACAAGAAGACAATCGGTCAGATTCGAAATTGGATCGATCATAGTGTGTTTCACCATGTTGCACAGGAGACAAATGCATATGATCTTTGGAAAAAGTTAGAGAACGTGTACCAAGCCAAGACTGCTCGAAATAAAGCACTCTTGGTCAGACTCTTTATCAATTTGAAATTGAAAAATGGTACATCTATAGCTGAGCACACCAATGAGTTCCAGAACTTGTTGAATCAACTTGTAGCTGTCAAGTTCATTCTTAAAGATGAAGATCAAGCCTTACTACTTCTCAGTTCCTTACCAGACAGTTGGGAGACGCTAGTGGTCTCTCTCAGTAACTCTGCATCCGGAGGCAAACTCACTATGGAGATGGTCTCAGATGCTTTATTCAACGAGGAGAGTCGAAGGAAGGAATTGGGCATAGACCAATCTCATGCCCTTGTTACTGAAAGCAGAGGACTGCCTCAGGGGAGAGACAGAAGTAGAGGTAGAAGTCAGAGCCGAGGACGGAACCAGGATCATGGAAAGTCCAGTGACGGCAGGAGACAACAAAAAGGTAAATACAAGTGTTATAATTGTGGCATTGAAGGCCATATCAAGAAGAATTGTCGGAAATTACAATGGGAACAAGGTCAAACCAGCTCTGAGACAAAAAATGAAGGTGGTGAAACTTTGGTCACCATATCGGAGGATGTAGCGGTACTCTCTTGCAGTGAAGAAATGTGTCTACATACAGCAAGCCACGATCCTGAGTGAGTGGTCGACACTGCTACATCTCACCACGCCACTCCTCGAAGTGATTTCTTCACTACATACAAAGCAGGTGACTTTGGTACAGTGAAGATGGGCAACGATAGTTTTGCCAAGATTGTGGCAATTGGTGATGTGCATATCAAGACCAGTCTTGGTTGCACTATGGTATTAAAGGACGTCCGACATGTCCCTGAGCTCCGGTTCAACCTCATTGCAGTGAATGCCCTCGACAAACAGGGCTATCACAATCATTTCGGCAATGGCTCCTGGAAATTGATAAAAGGAGCTATGACATATGCTAGAGGACATATTTGTGGCACGCTGTACAGAACACATGTCAAAGTATGTGTGGAAAGCATAAATGCTGTGGAAGAAGAGACTTCGCCAAATCTTTGGCACAAGAGACTCGGTCATATGGGAGAAAATGGGTTGTCCACCCTGTCAAACAAGGCACTCATCAAAGTGTCTAAAGATATTTCGCTGAACCCATGTGATCATTGCTTATTCGGGAAGCAACACAGAGTCTCATTCAATACATCTTTCACGAGAAGGTCAGAGTTGCTGAGTTTGGTACACTTGATGTATGTGGTCCTCTAGAAGAAGAGTCTTTGGGAGTTAATAGATATTTTGTAACCTTTATCGATGATGCTTCAAGGAAGGTGTGGGTATATTTTCTCAGAACCAAAGATCAGGTGTTCGAGAATTTCAAGAATTTTCACGCTATGGTGGAAAGGGAGACCGGAAAGAAGTTGAAGTGTCTCCGATCAGATAATGGAGGCGAGTATGTTTCCAGGCAGTTTGAAGCATACTGTGCTGAACGCGGTATTCAGCATGAGAAGATGGTCCCACGTACCCCACAACATAATGGTGTAGCCGGGAGGATGAATCGGACCATTATGGAACGAGCAAGGTGCATGCTCAGTATGGCAAAGCTGCCAAAGTCATTCTGGGGTGAAGTAGTTGGTGTGGCCCGCTAGTTGATCAACAGATCACCGTCAGCACCATTGAATTTCGAAATTCCGGAGAAGGTGTGGTCTGGAAGAAATATTTCTTACTTCCACTTGAGAGTATTTGGGTGCAAAACTTTTGCACATGTATCCAAGGAGCAGAGACAGAAGCTCGATAGCAGGTCCACTCCTTGTATTTTCATTGGCTATGGAGATGAAGAATTTGGATACAGACTGTGGGATCCAGTTGCAAAGAAGACTGTCAGAAGTAGGGATGTTGTATTTCATGAAAATGAAATATTTGAGGACTTGGACAAATCCACCAAGTCTATTGGTCCTAGTGTTGCCAACACCATCCCAGATCCTGCACCAGTGGTTCCTGCAGATAATGATGAATTGCAGGAGGAAGATCTTGAAGAAGATCATATAGAAGGTGTTGAGCAGGGGGAGCCACATCTCCCTTCATCAGAAGCTGTAGAACCAGCACAACCTCCTCCAGTAGTTGCACCTCTACCAGAAAGATCTCAGAGGGGACGAACTCTGATTCCGTCAAGAAGATATCCGAATTCAGATTATATTTTGCTTACTAATGAGGGGGAGCCAGAAAGCTTTCAAGAAGCTCACACTCATACTGAAAGTAGTGAGTGGATGCAAGCTATGCAAGAAGAGATGAATTCCTTGCAGAAAAATCAAACTTATGAGTTGGTGAAACTTCCTAAAGGGAGGAAAGCGCTGCAGAACAAATGGGTGTTCAAGTTGAAGAAAGATGGCAGCGGAAAGCTTGTGAAATACAAAGCTCGGTTGGTCGTCAAAGGATTTCAACAGAAGAAAAGAGTTGACTTTGACGAGATTTTTTCACCGGTGGTGAAGATGACATCCATCCGAGTCATACTTGGGTTAGTAGCAAGTATGAATCTGGAGCTTGAGCAAATGGATGTAAAGACAGCATTTCTCCATGGTGATTTGGAGGAAGAAATTTACATGATGCAGCCGGAAGGTTTCGAAGTTCCTAAGAAGAAGCATTTGGTTTGTAAACTGCAGAAAAGTCTCTACGGCCTTAAGCAGGTGCCGAGACAGTGGTACAAGAAGTTTGACTCATTCATGATGGGCCATGGGTACAAGAGAACTGCTGCAGACCAGTGTGTTTATATTCAAAAGTGTCCAGACGGTAACTTTGTGATATTGCTACTATATGTTGATGATATGTTAATAGTTGGCCAGGATGTGCCCATGATTAACAGATTGAAGGCCCAGTTATCTTAGTTCTTCGATATGCAGGACTTAGGCCCAGCTCAGCAGATATTGGGCATGAAGATTGTTCGTGACATGAAAGCCAAGAAATTGTGGCTGTCATAGGAGGCTTATGTTAAACGGGTACTGAAAAGGTTTAACATGAAGAATGCAAAGCAGGTTACCACTCCGCTAAGTAACGATTTCCAGCTGAGCAAGAAAACTTGTCCCTCCTCGAAGAAGGAGATTGAAGAGATGGATGCAGTCCTATACTCTTCAGTAGTCGGTAGTCTGATGTACGCAATGGTGTGTACAATACCAGATATTGCTCACGCTGTTGGTGTTGTGAGTAGATTTCTTTCCAATCTAGGAAAAGATCATTGGGAGGCAGTGATATGGATTCTCAGGTACCTAAAGGGTACATCAAAGCTATGCTTGTGCTTTGGGGGAGTAGCTCCAGTTCTGGATGGATATGCTGATTCAGATATGGCCGGTGATCTTGACAGTAGAAAATCTACTTCAGAGTATGTTTTCACTTTTGCAGGGGGAGCAGTATCATGGCAGTCCAAACTGCAGAAGTGTGTTGCTTTATCTACAACAGAAGCAGAGAATATTGCTGCAGCAGAAGTTGGTAAAGAAATGTTGTGGTTGAAGTGATTTTTCCAGGAATTGGGTATTAATCAGGAGGAATACAGGGTACATTGTGACAGTCAGAGTGCTCTAGACTTGAGCAAGAACTCCATGTACCATTCCCGCACAAAGCATATCGATATTCGCTATCACTGGATACGTGAAGTGATTGAAGAGCAGTTGTTGAAACTTGTGAAGATTCACACTAATGAGAATCTAGCAGACATGTTAACAAAAGTAGTTACTCGTGAGAAGCTCGAACTATGTCGGGACATAGTTGGAATGGACAGTAATTGAAGATCGACGAGTTGAGTTCTCCTCTTATGGGTATGAAGGGGGAGAATTGAAGGATTCATACCATGCAAAGTCTGCATGCATGTTTGAAAGTCAGCATTTCTAGAAGTTGCCTAACTTCACCAACCAGCCTCCATTGATACAGTGTCTTCACCAAAAACTTCCGCCCACCTCTGTTGAAATTTTGTTAGAGTTTGGCAAATGTTTCTAACTTTAGTTTGAGTTGTATCTCTATATAAAGAGATGTGTATGTGCATGTATTAGATGTGGTAGAGAGAAAAACAAGTTGGTGTAGCAAGTTAGTTTTAAAGAAAAAAAAACTCTTTGCATTTTTCTCTCAATTCTTGTTTTCGTTGGTTGTCATATTGATCCGGTATCCTCAACACAATCCAGCGTCAACAATTTAGAGGAACAAAAGAACTCACTGAGATTAACCTTGCGATTATGAGACAAATGGGGCTTCATCAACATTTTAATCTCTTACTCTTCAATGGCTCCCCTAATATCTCCTCCCTCATCCGCCCCTCTTTTGGGGTGCCTAACGAACGAAATTGGACCCAAAATCTCCAAGTACTTCACGCCTTTTTTTCAGGTGAGGGCAGGCTAAACGAATCGAAAAATGGAATCTGAATTTAAAAAAAAGGGGCCTTAGGAAGAAGACACTGCTGTTGGGGCAAATTTTCCAACAATCAAGGTCAACAATTGACTATTTTACAGGATGATGTTGAACTCCTGCTAAGAAAGAAAGAGGTTGCACGAACGAGTTCAACTTGGGAACACCGGTGTGGTACCTAACAAAGAAGCTCGAGCATGAGAATTAGTACGAAGTTTATAGGTAAACTTGTATGATTATTGACGTGTGGATGATATAGGTGATGATATAAGAGAGCGTATGATTTTTTTTGAGAGTTTCGTAAGTGCAACAGAAAAAAGGTCCTGTTTAATGAGCATGTTTGAGCTATTTATAGACAAGTGTGGGATATGTGGAAATACTAAGTTTCCCTAACTTAAGCCGCCTTACGTTTGAAATCGTATTGCTATATTCGTCATACGGGGATAAAAATGATGAGTAACCAAACCAATTATTATATTGTTTAATGATGGACATACCACTTACTATGATACCAATAAAATAATTTATTATGTTAATTGCTAACTATCATATTAATATAGTTGGTTACAATCATACCAATTATGATTGTATGTATGTATGCTAAAGTAAAATCAAAATGAAGTTACTTGGGCCACTCACTAATGTCTAGCCGATTGTGTCGTACCGATGCCTTATAACCTTGGAATGTGAACTACTATATAATTTGTTAAAACACCTAATTGGCCGTGACTCAATATATGACATAAACATGACTTGAAAGATAACATCACAATTTTCAACCATAACAAAAACGCCCACTCTATAAGTCGAGCAAAGTTTGTCTTACAAAGTAGTAAAAATAATAAAAAAATCTCAAATGTTACCTGAAGACTGCATGCTTTAGGATGTCCTATGGCTGAAGATTCATGCTTTCGAACTAATGTTGAGCGAATTTTCTTGCTTTACGGTCAAGTTAAAGAAATTGATTTCTTTGCGAGCAGACTCGTCTTGCAAGAGGACTCAAATTTACAGCGGTACCGTGCTTCTGGTGGCACACCGGGTGGTGCGATCATTCAATTTTTGAACAAGCATCTAGTGCATAGAGGATTCACAACAGGCAATTATAAAATTCCAAGTCGCTTGAGGTGCTGACATGTGTCTTACGAATTAGAAATAATCAATTTTGTCGTATGAATTTAATTTTGAATATATGTCAAGTGTCAAGTCGGTCAATACTATTTTGCAAGTCTTATGCATTAATTAAGTAATTTAGTTAAGTTTCCAATTTTAGTTCAATTAGGAATCCATACGAATTATTTTTGTGATTCCAATTTTTGGTTGTGCCGTTAACACACAAACTTAAGGTAGTCTTTGGAGTTTCCTACTATAGTTTAATTTAGGATTCTTATGGATTTTTTTTTATGGTTCCAACTTTTGGTTGTGCCATTATTCCTATTACAATAAATGAGGGTTCGCAGGGTGGCTATAATCCAATTTATGGCACCAGGTGATGGAATGTGTCGTACGAATTTAACAAAATCAATTTAGATCACGTAGTTCTCAATATGGAATATAAGAAAAACATGGGAGGCTGGTGAATTTTGATAGCATTGATTGTCATATATCAAATACGTAAAGCTACCAAATTTTGTTAGAATTGATTTTTGTCGTACAATTATATATATGAATATATGTAAAAGCTTTGTGAAGTTCAACAATTCAGATTTTTTGAAGATTTAAGAAGGGAAAAAGAATTAAATTGAATTCAAAGTGTTAGTGGCAATTAATATGCAACCAAGCAAACTATAAGAGACGTGTCGTATCGCCACTACTGCCATAATCAAACTATGGTCTAATTCATCAATTAACAATGAGTGTTACATCATTTGGTGTGATTTTCCTTATTGAGTTATTTATATTTCGACGACTAGGACGATGGCATGTGTCAAATAGGGTTTGGGGAATGAAAGGTCATGTCGTTCCGAATACCAATCGTTCCTATATATTATACATTGAAGACAAAACTCACACTTTTGACTTTTGCTTTTACCTCATTTTTCTTTGAATTCTTTGTGTTCTCTCTCCTACGTTCTTGGCTTCATTCGAATCTCGGCGTGTTAAAGGTATGTTTTTGTTGGATCTTTAATTTTTTATAGTTTATTAGATTTTTGTGATGATTTTGGATGTTTTGAACTTTGATTTTTTGTTTGTTCTTCATATGTTCATACATTATATTGGTTAAATAGATTTTTTATCTTGATTTTCATTCTATTTTTGTTACTTTTTGTTTGTCAAAAGATAGGATTTTTGATCATATAATTGTTTTAAATTTCTGTTTGATTTTGTTTGTGAAAGATGGACGATTATTCGTCTAGGCTTAGTCATACAGATTCTCATAGTAAAGAAGGGTTGTTGTTTGGCAATAAAAGGAAGAGAAGGAAGTAAATAGCTATGTAGATCGTGAGTCGAACGACAGTCATGAGCAAGTTGATCCCATCGATTCAGATGACATTGAGGATTTTGCATATTCTGTCGCTCGACCTATTCAATTTCCTATTCGATTTATCAGAGAGGAAACTAGTCAACCTTCATCTAACGATCGGCTCCCAAGGGGTGAATGAACTGACTTTATCGGTCTCATAACCCTAGAAGTGTTGTAGGTACGAAAACACAACTTAGAATTCCATTTGGAGGATCTTCTTTATTCGTATTGCTTAAAGCCTGTTGTAGGAGATTCTTTGAGGTACATATTGTAGTTGCTTTCGAGAAAGGAGGTATGGATGGAGGACAAGACTTTGAACGACCAAGATTGGAAGTCTGTTTTTTCTTATGTAAGAGAAGATTGTTTGTTTGGTTGAGAACGGGGGATTCCGAGTCATTGGTGTCATGCGCGTAAGTCTTATTTTTGCAATTTTTTGTATTTCCATCTTACACTGAAACTTATGTTATTGTTTTGCAGTTAATATTGGTGTGAAATATCCTACGGTTTTTTGAGATCAGAAAGGTGGTGGGTCCTGCTTGCGAAGAAAGTACGTCAATTTATTTCAGTTGAATTAGAAGGTGAGTTTATGTCGTACAATTATTATTATTATTATTTCATGCTCATGTATTTTCATCGTGCCAAGAGCAATCATGCCTTATAACCCTACAGAAGATCCGTTTACATGCAGAGCGGCTAAGCTGGCTGCAAAGAAGGGTAGAGCAAATAGAGCTGGTGGTGTGGGTTCGAGTGATCCTCCCATAGTTCCATAAAAGAGGAAGGAGCCTATGGAGTCTGTCATTCCAAGGAAATAATTAAAACCTCCCGGTGGAAAGAGAAAGCGTACTGAAGAAGTTGGCGTTCGATGCACTGATCGGTGGAAAGAGAAACTTTTTTTTTAAAAAGGATAGAGAACATTTGGCTAGGTTGGGAGATTCTGGTTCGTCCGATGCATTGAGCGATTCACTCTATCAGGTAATTACGTTTCGTACGGTTAATTTTTTTATTGTCGTGCGAATTAATTTAAAAATAAATTTTCCTTTATAGAGTTTGGGAGCAGCTTCCTACGTTGTTTCCAAGTTTTATTATTCTCGAGAAGAGTTTACTTCAAAAGACAGGCTCCTTCACGTGGCAGAAAAGAATGAAGAGAAAGCCAAGAAAAAGGCAAACGACGCGAAGGCCCATTTTGCTGATCTAGACAACACAATTTTGGCTACTAAAGAGATGTTCAATAACGCGACACGCGCAATCGCTGATTTGAAGGTAGAAAACGTACGACTTTGAAATCGATGATGCTTTTGATGATGCCACTTTTATGGCTCGTGCGAATATAATGAGAGAGTATAAGGAACATAAAGAGGAGAATTGGAATCTTGATGAAGAAATTAGAACATGGGAGACAATTCAAGAAGAGATCGAAAGGTCAATAGCAATCTTTGTTGTGAGACCACCTTTGGGTGCTACTCTGACTCAGGAGGAAATTTTTGATCAGCTGAACCAGAATTTTGGTAAGGAAATTAATGCAAAAAACGTCAATTTGGATGATTGACACACGTGCTATGAACAATACATTTTAATTCTTTGTTTTAATTTCGTTCTGTTTTGATTCAATTGTGTGTTTGTATGACATGTTTCGGTAAAGGAAAAGTAAAAATGGCTATGTTATTATAATAGATTCCTAATTGATGACTATATGATTTATACTTAAGAATGTTACTTTCATACTACGTTATTTTTTATGGGATTTGTCTTAATGTCGTACGGTTTGATCTCTCAACTGTTTAATTTTGGTTGTTTCGAACGGTTTGCAATCGATAGTTCTGTACAAAAAATGTTTGGAAGAAAAAATCGAACTACGATTATAAATGATAGCATTTTTGTGATAGGTAATCGTATGATTTATTCTTGCACTAAATAGTACAACTTTTGCAATAGATTATCATAGGACTTATACTGCATGATACTACTCTCTTGTACACTTTTATACGAACAAAGGGTGGTATGGCTTATGAGTTCAACGGGCTAGCCAAATATTCGTTGTATACTTGTACCCTTAATAAGGGTTGTACCATCCTACCACTTATAAGTTGTACCGAGCTGTACCAATGATTGATCCCATAATGTTCTAGCCTTTGACTCCGTAATTATTTTCAGGCTCGTCATTAGGTCTGACTGTTTTCGGAGTAAAGGGTTGTCCTCCTAGCAGTTCTTTTAGTTTAATTAGAAAATCGAACTTGTACATGATTTGGAGATCGAGAAGATATAGATGGGTTCGTTTTTTGTAACTATGAGCTGTCACTATTGGGTTTTGTGACAGTTCTTTTAGTTCGTACAATATGGATCGTGTTGGCTTTATAAGATATGGATAAGATTGGATGATAAATTTTGGGACTTGGTACGATGATATATTTAAACGTAGATTTGGATTATCTTTAAAAATTTATTTATTTACTTCAGCTCCACCCAGTTGAGAGTAGACCATACACATTGTAGAACGTACATATTATACAAAGGTTTTGTAACTATAGATACTCTTTCTACATACTTAGAGTGATGTCCACCAAGATCGTACGACATTCAGTTTCCATAATGGAGTTTAGTGTCGTGCACATTGGTCTAGAGCATAGCGAGCAGCATTGTAATCATCTAGGTAACTGGCGCATTGAATTCGACTGAATTCTTTACGCAAACCCACGCATTCACTCGTCGTGTGGCTGTGATTGCTTTGAAATTTGCACTAGTTCCATATATCATGACAGTTAGGATTTTCTTGCACTCGATTGGGCCATCGAACCATATAAGGCATGTGTTTCGCGATTGCCATAATTTTTTATGGTCTATGCCGAGTTCTTCTTGTATCGTTGGGGCGTTCCTACGATAGTGGTCTGGGAAGGAATTGGATGTATCACCAGTAAAGTCCATATGTGGTAGAAAGTTACTAACGAAGCCGGAGGAGGTCGGATCTTTTGAAGGGTATTGGCACTCTGGGTGATCTGGCCCAATTTGGTAGAGATGTCTATGAGGCATTTGGCTATTTGTCGTTTAAAGATGGAGGTAGGTTTATTTATAGTGTGAAACATCTCGGTTAGATCAAGTTTTGATGTGGTATAGATAAACTTGATCGGATCAAGTTCCGATGTGATGAAGACAAATATCTTATATATTCTCTTTATTATCACGTTAAAATGCGAGTTTGAAGACAAACTAGTTTGATGTCGTCGAACGATAATTACACTGGGAGTCGTACAAATTTCATAAGAAAAACATTTTCAGATGCACCGCATTCCAACTCTTCTTGAAGTCAAGCCCATCACAATCCTGAAACTTGTAAGCTCATTGTTCTATTACTTTGGTAATGCCGTAAGAGCCTTGTAATATCCCGAATTCATAAATAGCTCTTATAATTCAATGAGGTTTCGGTGGTAATTTAATATGAATTGCGTAAAATGAGGGTTGTTAAAAATTACGGGTATAGGAATCGTCAAAATTAGAGTCGAAGTAGATTGTTTAGAATTTGTGAAAATTAAATGAAATATTGGTGAAGGAAACAATTAATTAACAACACAATGTATATAAAGAAAAGGGTAACGGAGATAAGGGTAAAGGGGTCAAACTAGAGAGTAAATAAAATAACATAAAAGGCATGGATATCGAGGGGAAAACCCTAAAACACGTTAACAGAAGAGAGAGTGAGAGGTGTAGGCGACGGAATCGAATTCGGCAAAAGGATCAATTGTTTCATGTGATCTTCGTGTCCGTGTGAAGAGGATGATGAGAGCGACTGAACCGTCCACTTTCGTACGAAATGGAGGAGGAGCCATCGAGATACGGCAAAAAGAAGTTCACGGCGATCGCACCTTCTTGGACTCAATTCGCCCTACCCCAGCTAGCGATCAGGTAACCTCCGCCGCCATTAGGTTCACCGTTCTATGGGCTTTCGATGGGGGCAGGTGTGCATGTTACCACCGCCAGAACGGCGGCGACCCAATTCTAAGAGAGTCGGGTCTGTGACCCGCGTGAGGAAGTGGAGGTTATCCGGGGCAACCCGACTCGGTTCAGGGTGATGACCCGGTTGACCAAAATTAAATAATTAATTTTTTTAATAAATTATAATGAAAATTTTCTGTATTATAAATTGCAGGAATCATTTTGTTTATAACTGAATTAGTGAGATTACGAAAGGGTGCCAAGGTAAATAACATTCCAACTGTGTCACGGAACGAGAGTATTAATTGAATTGTTTTAATGCTATGTTCATATTGGATGATTGTGATTGATGATTTGTTGATTAATGTGATTATATGAGGATGTATCTTTGTTGAAATTTACTGTTGATTATTGATTTGCGAGAATTATGCATAATATGGCATTTCATATTGTAAGGTTTATGTAATGGAGAAAATGTTTGTATAAACCTAGTATAACTTCTACAGGGGGTGTGGTGTTAAGGTTATTGATATGGCTTACGGAATTGGAAGGAAAACAAAAGAATAAAGTTCAAGTACAGGAAAATGTTTTAAGGAAGAATACTGAAATGAAATTCCGACCGGTTGCTCTGTAGCAGTTTATTAGAGTTAGGGGGCCCTAGTACTGGATAAATGTTTAAATTTGCTATGTTGCTTTAATAAAGAAGCTCATGTGCATCCATGCATAAAAATGTTACTTGCTGGGCCTTGGCTCATTATGTTCTCTGGCGCAAGTGATGATGAGTATGCTGAATTTGCTGTTGATGGTGATGGCGCGGATCCTCAGTGAGGTGCTCATGTAGAGGTGGTTGTTCGAGGAATAGTTAGTTGAATAAATTACTTAAGTGTCGTATTTGGTGATTAGAATTTATGTTCCTATGAATATGCGGTTTACCACGGATTTGGTACTGAGTAATTACTATAGGGTTATTCGATGGTGTTTTAGTGCATGATGATGTATTGTTATTGGATGCTATGAACCTAATAATTAAGAGACTATTTTATTTATAGTGATTTGTTAGGGTTTTGTTTAAAATAACTTAAGAGTTTTTATTGGGATTTTAATGGTACGAGGAGTTGCACCGCCCGTAGGAGGTATTAAATTGACCTTCCTGGGTTGGGGTGTTACAAGCCTTCCCAAGTTGCACCGAGTTTCTCATGTTTTTGAATCTTGGTACTAGGGAGTACTTTGTGGAGTACCGAATCACCTTTGTCAAAAGATTGACTTCTTACGTGCCGATTATAATGTCGAGCGGCTTGAAACTAATATGCGGTGTTCTTATTTGATCCTTATCACATAGCTCATCAATCATATTGAGGATATTTTTTAGGGTCTTATTATTGGTGTTTTCATTCGCTCACGTAAATGGAGCCGATGGTAATCATGCTTCAGCCTATATTACCGCTTTTATGCCACATAATAGATGGCGTTTCTCCAATTGAACCTCTGTTGGTCATGCGATATGACAAAAGTATGCTAGGTAATTCTTCCACCCATCTCCCTTTGGAATCTCCTAGTCTTCTTTTTAACTTGTCAAATATGATCTTGTTTGATGATTCAGCTTGGCCGTTCGACTTCGGGTAGTACCACTTTGTACATAAATCTTGAAAATGATGACTCAAAAATTATGACCCATTGTCAGTCACGATCTCTCGTGGGATTCCAAATCGACATATAATGTTCTTCCATATAAAAGATTTGACTTCAATGTCACGAATTTGATGGAATAGCTCCGCCTCGACCCATTTGGTAAAATAGTATGTTTGCACTAGTGCGTACAACTTTTTTCCTAGTGCCTTTGGCATTGGACCAATGATATTCATTCCCCATTTCAAAAAGGGTCATAGAATTAGGTGTGAATGTAGTGTCTTTAGTGGGGTGTGGAAAACAGGCAAATGGTATTGTTATTTGTCGCATTGTTTAGCATATTCCCTCACGTCGTGTCTTAATGTAGGCCAATAGTGCTTCTTAAAATAATTTTTTGGCTTGCCAAGCTCCTCTGACGGAATGATTTCCATAGTGTTCTGCATGAAATTCGACTAAAATATCCTCTACTTGGTCACTCCTGACACACTTTAATAGCAACCCATTGTGTGATCGGTTGTATGGCCAATTTTGATATATTGTGAACCGAGCTGACCTGGCTTGGATTTTCTTGGACTCTTTTTTGTCGTTTGGTAAGGTTCTGCTCTTTAAGTACGACATTATAGAGGTCATCCATTTATATGGTACAATGTCTAAGCCTACTTTCAAAATCTCCTTGCTTTATCGACTGCGGGCCATTGCAGATAGACTATGGAGATACTGACTAACCCCGATTCTCGAATAGAAGATCTAAGTTTGGCTAACGCGTTTGGTTAAGAATTTTCGCTATGCGAAATACGTCGTACTGAAAATTCTTCAAATTCACTTTTTAATCGTTTGACCTCACTCATATATGCTATCATCTTCATATCTTTTTTTTGGTAGGTTCCTTCAATTTGATTTACTATGAGTAGTGAGTTGGAACGAACCAAAATCCATCATTCTTTCATCTAAAAGGCTAGAGTCAATCCCGCAATTAATGCCTCATATTCTGCTTTGTTGTTCGTTGTACGAAATTCATAACATATAGATCTTCGAATAATGCATCCTTCTAGTGTGCTTAGAACTATTCCTAAGCCACTTCCTTTTGTATTGCTTGCCCCGTCCATAGATATGCACCAAATTTCATTGCTCGATACATTCATACAATCTAGTTCATCTTGTGATTCAATTGATATGAACGGGGTGAAGTCTACGGTAAAATCTACAAGCACTTGAAATTTGATCGCGTTTCTTGCTTGGTATATCAGGTTATGCTCAACCAACTCAACAGCCCATTTAGTTTGTCTTCCTGAAATATCTGGGCGATGTAGCACATTTTTAAAGGAAAAGAAGTAACAACTTTTATAATGTGGGCTTGGAAATATTGACAGAGTTTTCGTGCGATCATTATAAGCGCAAGAGCTAGCTTTTAAAGTTGTGTGTAGCGGGTCTCCGTATCGAGCAAAGTTTTGTTGACGTAATACACCAGGTGCTGAACCTATTCTTCTTTGACTAGAACGGGGCACACCGTAGTTTTTGATACGACGAGATATAGAAGCAAAGTTTCTCCATCTTCTGGTTATGCTAGTAGAGAGGGAGAAACCATGTATGATTTCAGCTTTTGAAGTACGTCCTGACATTCGGTTGTCCATAAAAAATCTGTCGTTCGACATAATGTTGAAAGAAATGTATTACTAATATCGGACAATCTTGTGTGAATCTACTAAAAGCCGCCATTTTTCCAGCCAACCTTTTGGACATCTTTGGCACATGTAGGTGATGGTATGTTTAATATTGAACTAATCTGGGTTGGATCCTCCTTTATGCCTCGTTGAGTGACTAAGTACCCTAAAAAATTTCTCGAAGAGACTCCGAACGAACATTTCGTTGGGGTCAACTTCATTTTGTACAACATCAACATGTCAAATGCCTATCTCAGGTGTTCCAAATGGTCTCTTGCCACCAAAGATTTTACTAACATGTTGTCTGTGTATACTTTCATGGTTTTTCCCAACATACTAGCAAAAACTCTGGCGAAGGATCGTTGGAATGTCGCACTGACATTTTTTAATCAAAATGGCATAACTTTGAAGAAAAATGTCCCTCTCTCAATAATGAACGATATTTTCTATTGGCTGTTCGGGTGTAATAAGATCTAGTTGTACCCAGAGAATGCGTCTATGAAGCTAAGTAACTCATGCTCTGCTGTTGCGTCTTCCACAACATCGATATGGGGTAAAGAAAATGAGTCTTTGAGACATGCTTCATTTAAGTGAATAAACTCTATACAAAACCCTTCATTTACCGTTCTTCTATTGTACTTCTACAACATTTGCTAGCCAGTCGGGATAGCTAACTTCCCTAATAATTCCAATGTCGAACAGCGTCTACACTTTCTTATTGATAATTTGGTTCCTTTCAGGAGCAAACTTTCTCCTCTTCTGTTTCACTGGTGCATGGTTTGGATCAATTTTGAGTTGAGGCATGACTATGGTCGAATAGACACCTACCAAATCCGTTAAAGCCCAGACAAAACAATCTTACCTTTGTCGTAAGAATTCAATCAAAAAAATTTAGATCACTCTAAAGTCGGGTACAGACAAACAACTTCCTCTTGGGTAGATTTAAGTCTAACAGTATTTCGTCTATTTCTTCTATCTTTGGTTCGACGGTTGGTGATGTGGGTACCGTCTGCTGTAATTGTTACACCGATTGTTTCTTTTCCCTCAACTCCATTTTGTAGCATTCTCAAGGTGATAATTGGTCACTTGTAATTTCTTTGACTCTATCTTTGGTAAAGAATCGTACGACTTGGTGGTAAGTTGAGGGTACCGCCCTCATTTTATGTATCCATGGTCATCCCAAAATTGCATTAGATGACGATAGGGAGTCTATTATAAAGAACATTGTATGTACATTTTTCCCTTTAGCCAGTATGGGGAGAGAAATCTAGCTGATCGTATGCTTCTTCTCTCCACTAAAACCAACAAGTACACTTGACTTTCTCACAAGTTAGTGTTATTTCAAGTTCATTTCATCCAAAGCACTTAGGAAAAGAACGTTGGCCAAACTTCCATCGTCTATGATGTGGGTGCAACAAGTTCGCTACATCAAAGTCCTGGAAGGATATGACTAAATATGTTGGTGTTATCAAGCTTGAAGTGCGAACTGTTCGATTTTCTAGAATATGGTCTTCTCGTGCGTGTTTCCTTGCGATAGAATAAGTTATTCCATTAATCTCTAAGCCCCTCGATATCATGTTCACTACTCTATTGTACGGTGGTGTCACACTACGTTCTTTATTCACTCTTTGGTCTACAATAATTCTTCCTTTTTCGGTTAAGAGGTCATTTAAATGGCCTTTCTTAAGGAGTTTGAGTATTTCTTCGCGGACACCTCGAAAATCTTTTGTGTCCTACCCATGATTACTGTGGAAGTTGCACCACTTTGTGAAATTGTGTTGGTCCGTGTCGTTTTTCACTCGTTTGGGCCATTGAACCTTCTTAGTCATTCTTTTTAAAATTGCAACTACTTCCTATGGTTCCATATCTATCGACTCCTGGACTATCGTAATTTCCGGTTGTTGATTTCTATTATGCAAATTATTGCAATTCGGTGCTCTTCCTATTGCTTGAACGGAATGATCATTATTGTAGCTGTCATTTGAAGTTCGAGTTTTGTACCTAATATCTTTTTCGACCTTAATTCTCATATTGGCACGATAAAGAGAATCTTCAATAATTTTGCAATCGGTCTCCAAAATTTGTTCATGTAAGGCGCTATGATCTAATAACCCACTTCGTAAAGCTCATAGCGCCACTTCGTCATTGCAGTTTGAAATTTCTTCCTTGTTATCCGTAAAGAGGCATACATATGATCGTAGTTGTATTGTGCGTCCTTAGATGATAACATAGAATTCTTCAGAATTTTTAGGCAATTTGCTACTACTGATGTGTTACTTACAAACATGTCTGTTAACTCCGTAAACGAGTCTAGGTTTGCATCTAGCAACCCAATATACCATTTCAGTTGTGCCCCTACAAGGGTAGCTCTGAAGTTTCGGCACATGCAAGATTCCAAAAAATTTGAGGGTACGAAAGACTCAGCCACTCGTTGCCTAAATTGGTTAACATGGTCCTCCATATCACCCTTTTCAGAATATGGTGCTATGGTTGGTATGGTGTATTTCCTTGGTATCTCAATTGTCACAATACGATTAAAAATGGTGATTTTAAGTAGCTGTCTAGTGGGGGTTTTGTGATCGGAGTAGGCACCTCTGGTACTGTAGTCATTCATGCTTTTATCGCTTCTAACGCCTTCCATAGAGCCGGACCTAAGTTTATGTTTGTTGTGCTGTTATGAGATGTATGGTTTGAGTCATGCGATCATATGGTCACGTATTGAAAATCGCGTTGTTAAATTGATTCCCCAAGTTTGTTGTTGGATGGATATCTTATTGGTTTGACATGCCCAAGTGGATTCAAAGGTGTTTGATTCATGAGATAGTAGACTTGGGATTTTAGCCATATGTTTTCCATCTCCATCGTCTTAAACTGATCATCCCGTCTTCTAATTTGTTCTAGGTAGTATTTGTTGTACCCCATTTTTGGTTCAAAGCTACAAATATAATCTTGAATAAAGCTAGGTTTGGGCCCAATCTCAATTAGATTTCAAAGGAGTTATTCTATTCAGGCCCAAATAGGGAAAATGAATCCAATTATATAACCCAAATATAAACAAGTAATTTCAATTTGGACCCAATAGGCAGTTTAAGTCCAAATGGATAAAACAGGCTTATTTGTCATATGTTCTTTAAGATTAGCCGGCCCAACAAACCATTTGAGCCCAAATAACTGATCCAATAAGGAAAACAATTAGTACAAAATAAACTAAAACCGGCCCAATAGTCAAAGCCCAGCCCATAAGCCATTCAACCCTA
This sequence comes from Euonymus europaeus, assembly GCA_963580455.1. Lineage (NCBI taxonomy): Eukaryota > Viridiplantae > Streptophyta > Magnoliopsida > Celastrales > Celastraceae > Euonymus > Euonymus europaeus. Next base: position 6,916,480 of record OY756964.1, read on the forward strand.
GTAGAAACCAATGTTTTTGAAACCAGACCGGACCGGACTGTTGAAATGGTCTAACCGGGAATCGGTGACCTGTCCGGTCCGATTTACACTAAAAATCGGATGACTCCGGTTAACACAATAAAATCCCTAAAAAATCCCTCTTTTTAACTTTTCTTCTCCTAACCTAATTATCAAACTCCATCCCCGCTCCTCTGTCGTGCTTCTTCTTTGTTGCCACTATCAGCACCGCAACCAAGCCTCCACAACAATCATTTTGCTACAACACTCGTAGGTCTTGCCTTGGATGGAAAAAGACGAAGACATTGACTTGGACTCATAGATCTTGTCTCTTGGAGAAAGTCACTTGGCCGCCGGAGACCTTCTTGCCTTCACTAGACATGATTGGTGATGAGAATAAGCTGGCGGTTGTCTCTGTGTCAGGTCCGCATCAGAATGGATTTGGCCGGAGATTTTGGAGCCTTGACATCATGTGCAGGGTTCGGGGACACGAGGTGTAGAATGGGAAGAATAGAGACTTTGGATTCTTCACAAGTTTAGGAAGGTCATTTGGCTGATTTTTAGGATTTGATTTGAACGTTTGAACGTTGGAAGGCTTGGAGGGCAGGTTCCTGTACGCCATTGTTGGTCTTATTTTAAGAGTAGAAAGAGAAAATGAGGAAGAGGGGCAGACAGAGGCATTATCTCTCCTTTATGCATGACAGTTGTTTTACACTATATCATGATAAGATTGATGATTTTGATATATGTGCATGTGCAACCTTTTTTGACTTCTTTGTACGTTTGGTTAACTTAAGTGCATTTGTCATAATTTCTAACTAATGCAAAGAATTCTTGATGGTGATTGGTCTTAGTCAAGTCTCATATTAAATATTATTGAAAATATCAAAAATATACCCAACCACCGGTCAAACCGGTCCGACTGGTTCAACCGGAAACCGGTGATCACGCCGGTTTGTTAGACGGTTCGGATTTAAAAACATTGGTAGAAACACAGATGGAAGAAAATAGAGAGATGCCGCCACTAGTTTCGAAAAAGGGAAAATAGAGAGAGAGAGAGAGATAGAGAGACCAGAAAAGGAAAAAAAGAGGGAAGAGCCGAAAATAGGAAAAAAGAGAGAGCCATCCAAAGGTTCACACTAGGAAGGGATTTTTAGCCTTCGATCCAAGGATTTTATGTTTCGGTTAAGGAAATTACTTCAGCTTAGGAAAGATCCTCTGATGACTTGGAGAGGTTTAGGGATATTTGAGTGATTTCATGGAGAGATTAGGAGAAGACAGAACTGGTAATCCCAAAAAATAGGGCTCTGAAAATTATAAATACGGAACCTACGGAGAGAAGATGGGATCGAATTTTCTGGGGGATTTGTCCGGAGAAGTTCTTCTTTGGGTTTTTTGTTTTCGGATTGGTTTTTTTTGGGGAAACTTTCTTCTTTTGTTCGGTTCTCTTCTAGGATTGATTGTTCTGGGTTGGGAGAAACTTTATTTCACTTTTGGTGATCGGATTTTGGGGGCTTGCTTTCTCGAGCTTTTGGGTTTTGGGGATTTTTTTTGGGACTTTCTCTTATGTTTGCTTTCGGTTTTCTAGGATAAGAATCCTTGCTGAGGAGGGAAAATTGAGAGGTTTTTTCAAGTTGTTTTGATCTTCTGCTGGAAATCCTTGTTCACTGCTCTTAAGGCTTTCTTGAGCCATCTGTTATTTCATTGGGTGTTCTTGAATAATTGGTGTTTTTTTGCTTGAAAGTTATATGAGATTCTTGATTCCGTTTAATTCATTGATATTGTGCATTCTGTATTCAATCTGTTAGTCTCATGCTAGGGAATCGTTGCTGTTTTGCATATGTTTAATGAAATTCTGTGACTTTGTTGGATTTGTCTCATCTTCTTGCGTGTCTCTCAGTCTTGTTTGATACTCAATTACCTATGAAATTCTTTGAATATTATATGTTTTGATCCAACATGAGTTGAGTGTTAAATCTTGGAAAATTTGTATATTCTGCATCTGCTGGTATGTTTTGTTCTTGTATGAATGTTCCTGGTTTTGGTTAATGGAAGTATGCCTTTGTATGTCTTTGTTTCATTGTGTTAGATGTTCATGTTTTGAGATGGTGATATCAGTTTTGAGGAAATCAAAAACATGCACTTTGTGTTGAGTTCATTCATGAATATAATGGGTATGCATGATATGAGGTATAGGTATTGGGCCCTTGGATTGTGCTTTCACATGAATATTAATTTGAATGATTATTGGGCCAGAAAAATAGGTTCCCTAAGTTTTGGGTCTTGTATGTATGTATGATTTAATTGTTTGGGTCATGTATTGTGTATTTGGGTTTATCTATGTGTGTTAATTTGGTAATCATTGGACTGTATGAATGAATTATATGAAGCATGTGTGCTTTGGGTTTTATGTACATTTGGATTTAAAAAATCGCATGAAAACAAAATTCTACATGTGACATTTTGTATGCTTATTTCATCAAAGTAATTGATAATAAACTTTTAGTCATGTTAATTTAATAACATGATTGGAATATTGATTGCTAATAAAAAAAGGGAACCAAGGTCCCATTCCATTCATCATTTTTGTTTAATATGTTATTTACGTGAAATGTGCTTATATGTGAGTTATATAAATGATTTGAAGTTGTTTGATTTATGTGTTAATTATACGATTTAATACAATAATATATTTGATTAGGGGATTTGCGATAATTTGATATCAAATAATCCGCAAAAACTCAGTTTCCAACATTTTATTTTTGTTTTATTTTTATTTTTATTTTTATTTATCTTACTTATTTTTTCGTTTATCTTTTTTTTTTTTTTTTACCTTATTTTGGTTTTATTATTACTACTATTATTATTATTTTATTAACTTTATTCATTATTATCTTTTTTGTATTTTATTTTCGTTTTATCTTTATTTCTATTTTTTATTTTACTTTTATTTTTATTTTTATTCGTATTATTTTATTTACTATTATTTTATTTGTTACTTTATTTTATCTTTTATTTTCCTTTATTTTAAACTTATGTATTGTATAGTTTATTTATGTATAAAAATTATATTGAAAGTCTTTGCCTACGTTGGAATCTATTTGGAGAATGCATTGGAAGCACCCTCGGAAATATTCTTGAGATGAGAGTGTTTCTTGAAATTTGACCATTGGATGAAAGAATTTCATGAACCTCGCTATTAGACTTTCGAGATAGTTTTTTTATATATTGTATAAAATTATTTTATTCTATTTTGATATGGTTTATATTTTCTTAAATTATTTTTATTCTATTTTAATATATTTTTATATTTTCTTAAATTATTTTATTCTGTTTTGATATAGTTATATATTTTTCTAAAATTATTTTATCCTATTTCGATATAGTTTTTACATTTTCTAAGATTATTTTATCCTATATAGTTTTTGTATAATCTGTATAATTATTTTACCTTATATACATATTTTTGTCACAATTAATGTTCTTTTTAAAAATCATTTAATGGGATAATGAAAGTTAAATTGACAACTATTTTTAAACAGATGTTGTGGGGTGTCTTACACCTTCCCCATACAAAACAAGCTCGCTTACTCATTTTTCTGAATTTTCGTAGACCAAAAATATTTTTCGTGGTGACCAATTGCACTTATTCAGTTGGTGGCAACTTCCTATATTTTATTTATTTTCTTTAAAATATTTTCGCAAAATCGGTTGCGATTGTATTCATCACGTTCTTTTAGTTGTTTCTGAAGTTGAGATAATTGAATTGCTAGGTGAGAATAATATGATTCAGACTCCATCGTTACCAGTTTAGTATTGGCTGATTTTGTTGCGTTTTCCACAGACAGTGCCAAATTGTTGGGGCAAATTTTCCAACAATTAAGGTCAACGGTTGACTATGTTGCAGGATGACGTCGAACTTCTGCTAAGAAAGAAAGAGGTTGCATGGACGAGTTCAACTTGGGAACACCGGTGTGGTACCTGACAAAGAAGCTCGAGCATGAGAATTAGTATTGAGTTTATAGGGAAACTTGTATGATTATTGACGTGTGGATGATATAGGTGATAATGTAGGTATTATTTTTTTTGAGAGTTTCGTTAGTGGAAAAGAAAAAATGTCCTCTTTAATGAGCATGTTTCAGCTATTTATAGACAAGTATGGGGTATGTGAAAATACTTGTAACATCCGGAGTCATGGGATAGCTTACGCGATAGGGGCAAAGCGATGTATGTGGTAGTTATTATGATTTTTAGTGTATGCAATAATATTTGTTAAATAAGGTTGAAATATTCTATTAAATTCTATGTGACAGTTAAAGATATTAGTCGCAAAGATTGTCGGAATTAGGGTTAAAATGAAATTCATATAAATTATTGGAAGTATAAAATTTAATAGATGAATTAAAGGGTGGAATGGTCAATTAATAAAAGAACTAATTAAATATATAAATACTGACACGCAATACGAGAAATCCTAAAGCCTATCTTCTCGAAGATGACGGCGGAGGCGGAGGAGGAAGGCAACTTTGGAATCCTAGAGACGAAATGTGGCACTACTGGTGTCAGAGTGAGCGTCTCAGTGAGGGGAGTCGGATGACACCTGTTTCGAACGGAATGAACCGTCAACGGAGCAGAGGAGGCGCACAGGCCACGATGTTGAGGACGACGATTCGCCGTCTCGGCCACCATACAGGTATTTGGTACCACCGTTGTGATCATCGGATCACCAGCTACCCACTTCGACCAACCGTGGGCTCCATCGCCCCTCCACCGGCGGTGACCCGTGAATGCTAGGAACTGGGTCTGCTAGACCAGCGAACAAGGACAACCGGGTCGAGCTGACCCGGTTGGATTTTTTAATTTAATTAATTAATTAATTAGTTGTTCTTTTTAAAATATATGTAATTAGTTGTTTTAAGTTAATTAAATTAAGATAATGGTATTAATAAATAAGTCGAATAAAAGACAATCATATTAATAAATGAATTAAAGATTGTGGGATTAATAAATAATTGTGTATGTTGTATGGATCTGTTAGACCCGTTAGGAGTGACCAATGGGTTGAGCTGTCTCGATTATATATTATTTTAATTAGTTAATTGTGATAAGTTAATTATATTAGGTTAATGATATTAATAAAATAAATTGATTAAAAGATAATACTATTAATAAATGAATTAAAGATTGTGGGATTAATAAATAATTGTAGGTATTGTATGGATTTTAGGAACTCATCTTTGTGATTAAATTATCGGGAATTACGGGAGCACCTCGTGTAAGTGATATCCAATTGTATTACAGAACACTATAATAAATGTTTGTTTATATTATAACTGTGTAAAAGGTGTTGTTGGCTGCATTGATTGACTGTCTATGATTTTTGATGTGCCATATGATGATGCAATTTATGGAATACTGTGATGGTTGTGTGTTTATGCTATTTTGAATGGAATGTGAGGTAAAAGTATAATGATTTGTTTACTGTTTACTCTGAATGAAGCATGACATATTATGGCATACACGACCTGCACATAAAATGATAAAATATTTTTACTGACCAGGTACTACTGCTTCAGAGGGGGTATATGTTGAGGTTATGCTGATTGAAAAATGAAAAGGTTTTATTGACTAAAAAGTGTTCCTTGGTGGAACACTTAATTAAAGGAAAATCACGACCGGTTGCTCTATAGCAGTGTATCTAGGTTAGGGCCCAATTACTGGAAAAGAATTTAAATGGTTGACTGCTCTTTAAAGAAACGGTTCACGTGCATTCATGCACATATATTACTTGTTGGGTCTCGGCTCACTATGTTCTGTGATGCAGGTTATGATCTCTCATATGATTGTGCTGACCTAGAAGTTGATGGTGTTTCTGCGGATCCATGGTGATGATGCTCATGTGATAGAAGTAGGGTTGTACTTAATTTAAGTGATTGGCTTTTATGTTCGGGTAACTTGATTAGAAGGAGACACTGTAAGTTATTTGTGGAAGTTAGATGACCCAGTAATAATAATATTATTATATGAGAGACTTATTGATGTTTAAGTAGCGTGTTGTTCAGCTTGGGATGGTATTAATTACTTACACCAATAAATGTGGTAAAGGTTAAAGTTTATTGGAGTAGCGATCTGGCTTGTGGACCCGCAGAATTGGGTGTCATGGGTCAGGGCGTTACAATACTAAGTTGCCCTAACTTAAGCCGCCTTACATTTGAAATCGTACTGTTATATTCGTCATACGGGGATAAAAATGATGTGTAACCAAACCAATTATTATATTGATTAATGATAGACATACCACTTACTATGATACCAATAAAATGATTTATTATATTAATTGTTAACTATCGTATTAATATAGTCAGTTACAGTTGTACCAATTATGATTGTATGTATGTATGCTAAAGTAAAACCAAAATGAAGTTATTTGGGCCACTCATTAATGTCTAGCCGATTATGTCGTACTGATACCTTGTAACCTGGGTATGTGAACTACTATATAATTTGTTAAAACACCTAATGAGTCGTGGCCCAATATATGACGTAAACATGACTCGAAATGTAATATCACAATTTTCAACCATAAAAGCTACATATTGAACTCACTAATGAGTATAAAACGGTTGCCTTATGATGAAATGACATGCCCTTCCTTGACAAGCTTTTAGTACTTGGTTTGATGGTTGGGGAGTTTGAATGCCGAGTTAGGAGTGAAATTTTGGGGTTTCTTGGATCTCATGAGAGGAGGTGAGTAAGATTATCAATCCGATTATGCAATTGTAAGATTATGCAATTGTAAGAAGTTAATGGGGATATGATAATATATGTTTTTGTTGATGTAACTGTAACGAGAAATGTGTTTTTATTGATGTGGTTTAGTACGTGACTTATTTTTGGGTAATAGAGATATGATTCAGTATTAATTTTAGTGAGAAAAGGATGGAGGAATATAATGTTACTTGCTTGACTTTTAAAAAATGGGAAAATTATATTGAGAGATGTGTTTTGATGATGGTTGTATAGATATGTTTTGCTAATGTGAATAAGTACGTGAAATCACTTTTTTGTATAATAGAGGTGGAACCCAAATTTAAAAGTTAATAGAGACATTTGTATGTTCTCATTGCAATTGCTCTTATGGATCGAGTATCGAGCCGAAAATATAATAATTGGCCAATAATAGATAGGTGGGTCGAGTCTCGAGTCAATAATAGATAGGTTGGCAAGTAAAAATAGAGAAAATTGACCTAGACTTGATCATAATACTTGGACGTTGTTTAATATATTTCGTGTCAGTCGTCCAACTATGAGTTTAGGGAAATATCAATGCACTTTTTGACTGATTTTTTAGAGGTGCATATCTATACCATTTAATACATTTTATGAGTCTTATAGTAAGTATATTTTTTTTTCTCTATTTTTAATATACAATAATAAAATAAATTGACAAATGCACTGCACTAATGCTCCTTTACTTCCAATCTAACTACGGTTTTTGTTTACTTAGAAGTTATATCGTATCTATCTACAACTTGGTACACCAGATCACAACTCTACAAAACCCTAAATGAGCCACTACCATCATCATATATAAACGCCCTTAAGCGCAGTTTGTCCAGGCACAGTCAGGCGGAACCCCAATTCGCTCTGAGACTGCAAACATGCAGATCTTTGTGAAAACCCTAACGGGTAAGACTATTACCCTAGAGGTTGAGTCGAGTGACACCATTGATAATGTCAAATCGAAGATCCAGGATAAGGAGGGGATCCCACCGGACCAGCAGCGTCTGATCTTCGCCGGGAAGCAGCTGGAGGACGGTCGTACACTCGCTGACTACAACATCCAGAAGGAGTCCACTCTCCACCTGGTGCTCCGACTTCGCGGTGGTGCCAAGAAGCGTAAGAAGAAGACCTACACAAAGCCCAAGAAGATCAAGCATAAGCATAAGAAGGTGAAGCTAGCTGTCCTTCAATTCTATAAGGTCGATGACTCCGGTAAGGTTCAGAGGCTCAGGAAGGAGTGCCCTAATGCAGAGTGCGGTGCTGGTACCTTTATGGCCAACCACTTCGATAGGCACTACTGTGGCAAGTGCGGTTTGACCTACGTCTACCAGAATGCTGGTGGCGATTAGGTTTTTGATATTTCATCTTGTTATGATTATGGATATTATCATATTAGTATTTCCTTTTGAGTTGTGGTACCTTTGTTCTGTTTTTTGTAGCACAGTAAATTTCTGTTCGTATAAGATTTTCTGTTAAATGGATATTGTGGTCTATTTTGGATATTTGAATGTTTACCGATAGTTCATGTGGTTTCGTTTTCTTTTGATTGTTTATTCTGTTTGAATGGTTGTGTTTGCTTGTTCCTGTTGTAAATTTTGCTAATATCTTGTTTTTGTTATTGAATTCTGTCATTTTAGTCTGCTAGTGATATTAGATTGGTGTTTCGATGTAGCAAAGAGGAGCTTGACGTTCCTTTTATACTTGCATATTTAGCTTGATGCTTTCAATTAGTATGTTTTAAAATTTAAAGTTGCCTTAACTTTGGGATTCCTTTCTATCAGATGATTCCATCAGCCTCAATCCTCCTGAAATTTGTAAATGTACTTTTTTAATTTTGTAACTTTGAGAACTAGTAGCTATTTTCTTTTAAGCGTACTTCTCTGTGTTTCTCAAATAGCTCTGGGATTTGATATTTCTATTGTCTCTTTATATGTGTAGCATGCTCCCATCCCTCCATCTCTTTCCCTTGGATTCATACCTTACTCCTAAAATTGCTTTCCTCTATATATTTGAATTTGTTGATTATTGAATGTTTTTCTTTGTAATTGTGAAGCACCTGGATATGATGCATTCCTTCGAACATAGTTGGCTAATTATGTTGGTGAGCTGAATATTACTTTCTAGACTACTTTGTGCTTGTTGTTGCCTTGCTGGCTGGGACATGCTAATCATTAAGGGGGACCTGGCCTTAATATAAATTTCTGTTTTGAATATTTTATATGCTTGTATCATAACATGTTGGCTGTCTTGGTATGGAGCAATATAAATCCATGGTACATGTACCAGGCTTTGTCGAATTGCTGCACTTAGGCGGTAGTCATGGAAAATAGTATCCTTTTCTCTTAGTGCCCATTGGCCATTGCCGAATCAAGTTGTGATGTTGATAATGTCTTTAATTTAAACCTTGTTGCCTGTTTATTTTCTTTAAATTATGAAATCAACAAAAAAATTGGTTTACTTGTCTTAAAAATTATGGAAAGACTATTCATGGATGGAGAATCAGACTTTGTTTACATAAGGACACGGCTCATTTTTTTGGGATGCTGTGTATTGAGATATGTTTTCAACATCTTTGTCTGAGAGTATGTTATTCGATATCATTTGGAGTGTATCAATCGGCATGAAAAACAAAGTCGCCATTAATAGGATTAAATTGCAATTAGACACTTACAAATTTTGCGAATCAGAAATAGGGATATGGGGGTCGATTGAGCGTGTGAAAGGTATTAGACATTTCACAACTCTTATATAAAATAGTTACTAAATTTTTAAATAATTGACTATTTTTTGAAAACTCATTCTTTGTAAGATTGAGTTATTTTGAAGGAATAATGATTTGATTTTTTTTTTGGAACGTACCAACTTATGGTATGGAAAATATCGGATTTTGAAAATATCAACTCAAAGTATCGTACTTTAAGTGTTGCATTTAAATTTTGATGATTAACTTATAAGTTTATGGTGTCACTTTATAAGCTAGCGTCAGCTATAAGCATCACCAAACACCTGACAGTTTATTTGATAGTTTTTAAGCTGACTAATTTTTTACAGCAAGTAAGGTGACTTATTTTCATAGCAAATAAGGTGGCTTATTTTCATAGCAAATAAATTCTATCAAATGAAACTCACGTCTATCCGATTCTTTCCAATCCCTTCCGAACTCAACACCTCTCAATTCTGTTGATCAAGTTTCAAAAGAACATACATCACTCATTGGCGCACTAATTAAAAATATATACAACTATTTAATCAAGCTAAAAAATAAATTACCACCAAATAATTGAATATTGAACATTTATTTATTTATTATTTCTTAGAGTTAGTGATGTGATACAATCTGAGATTCGTGTAAACTCAAATTGTAAGCCAAAAAAAAAACTAAAATCTTAAGAAATTAAGTTAGCATCTTATATATCCCTGTTAGGAAAATATACTACAAGGCATGTTATGATGTATTTGATAGTATTAATGAATAAAAGCTTTGTTTTTTAATGAGAATTCATTTTATAATGTGATGTGCATGTTTCCGAATATTCCATATAGTAAATGATCTAGTGTGTAGAGTTCAGTTTACACACGGAAGATTAGATCATTAGTTCTTATGAGATATAAGTATAAGTTCGCAACCTAAGATGGAATCCGGAAAGCCATCGGTATGGTTGTAACACATGATTAAATATGTTTATCTTAACTATGGGAACGATATAGTTTCGACTTCATGTGTTAGTGCACTCATGTGTATCGAACTGGACCAAGACGGGAGAAGTGTTTTTATACTGACTATGTAAAACAAATATCTCGTAATTATTATGAGTGCTTATACTCTTAATCCCCATGCAAATGATATGAACGATCCATCATTTGTTATTGTTTTGAGTCACAAAGAGTGAGACTCGTTTATGAGTCAATAAACTCGATGAGTTGGACAATGATATGGCATTGATCGGGAATATCGTTTGTTAAAGGAAACCATGTCCCGGTTTAGGGATTGAGGATACCCCTCGAGAAAGCTTATAAGTTTTCAATGTGTCAAACCCTGCAGGTGGATTTAATTATCCGACACTTTAAATAAGTTAAGTTTAAGTCTTAAGGTTATGATTTATGAATTAAACTGTCAGTAATTTAATTTATGAATCAAGTATCGGTTTTCTTAACATGGGGAGTTAATAAACATTTAATAAATAGCCCGAAATATGTTTTGAGGTCATTACAATTCTTTAGTGGAGTGAATTATAATTTACCAAAAGATGAAGGTTGATTGTGATAATCAGAACTTTCTATTTGGTATTCAGTTAAAACATATTTGCTATGGGGTCCCTGTTGTGCCTCTATATAAAGGACTCAAATGCTAGGTTTTGGGGACACACGTTTTGGAGCTTTAAAACCCTAAAAACGCTTTTTCCCTCTAAAACAGCAAAACCCTAGCCACCTTCCCCTCCTTCCACCGGAGTTGAGTTCTTCGATCGGAGGTCACACAGCAGAAGACACATAGTGCCGAGCTTGTTGGTGTTGACGTTCAATCCGTACAGTCTGAACAAGGAGGTAGTGCGGAGATTCGATTGGTGAGCTTGGAGAAGAAGAAGCTGTTCGCTGTTACTCGATCGGTGTGCTGTTGTTTTAACCAAGATCAATCCAGACGGATCTTGAAGGTATGAATCCAGATTGTTAGTTTGTTAAAACGGGTTAAAACTTGATATGTGGCTTGTTGTGCACCTTGTCAACCGGAGCATCCTTCGGGTCATTCCTCTGCTATCCAACAATCACTCGATTAACTTTCTTATATCAGATATTCATGAGAAATTAATCACAACTTAATTTGCAATCACGACTGAATTGATACATATCGATAGGGCTTGGCATGGATCAATTTTAATTGTCTTTATTAGTCAACTGCTCCATTATTGACTATATATTTTCAGCACGACAATCGACCATAGAGTCAGGCCAATAATATCATTATCACTGACCCATTTTCAGGTGGGTCAACTGGTGATTTTCAAATTACTCAAAATTTGGTTGACCGATATTAATGAAAATGGAGTTAAAAGCCCAAACAATTAATTAGAAAAGTCCAAAGGACATATTATCGGCTCATTATTTTTCTTTTTCTAAAGTCGATTGTTATTGGCCAACCGATTCATTATCAGCTCGACTATATCAGTCGATAATATCACCGACCCATTATGTGGGTCGATCGATGATTTTCAAATTACATAAAGGTCAGTTGACCGATAATAATGAAAACTGAGTAAAAAGCTGAAAACATGAATTAGAAAAGTCCAAATGACCTAGTATCGGGCAATTTTTGTTAAAGTCGATTGTTATCGGCCAACCGATTCATTATTGAACTGACTCTATCAATTACCAACCAACACATAATAGTCAGACCGATAATAGTTTTGAATATTATGCAAAATTGATTGGTTGGATCGGCTGATTCATCTCCAACTCCAACCATAGTTATCGATTCTGCCCTACCCCAAAAAAAATAAAAATAAAAGAGTTACGAATCATTTTCAGTGGGCCGAGTTGTTCAAGTCCGAGGCTTGAAGTGAGATCCAACTATTTTCATTGACCCAAAAGTCTAACACACTCAAAATCCACTGCACATTATTTTTTTTAACATTTTGTTCAGGTGAATCAACTTTTGATCTTTGGCAATACTGTTTTGTCTGGCACCAGAATCATGCCTTGCTTTGAACAAATCAAATGTCTGATGGAAAAAAACTGTGACATGTCTGCATCAAAACCAAGACTTAAATCCCAAGAAAATCTAGGCTTTTCTTTTTGTACCCCAATGTGATGTGTATTATCAAACTGTCAACACAACACGTCGGGGGAGAGTAGTCCAAAATATTCGATGTCCATAGATGTGATCCATCTTCAATTTATTCCACATTTTATCCATGTTTATTGTCAGAAATCTCAAATCGAACAATTATGGGATTCTAATCCTCTTTACAAGGATAAAGCTTCAGTCTCTCACATAAGAAAATCTTTTTCTAACCTAATGAGTTGAGCTTTGATCATAGTAATTAAGTTTACTAAGTGAGTTGGGCTTCGACCTATTGTAGCTAGACTAAAGAGAAACAAACTCGTGCAAACTTGATATATCAACGAGAACTGGATAATCCAAAACAAACAATATTGTTCATGTGAGTGGACTTCAAATTTATCAGACTCGGTGATTCCAATAGTCATCTGAGAATTAGCCGCTTTAAATCTAAGACCAGTACAATTTGGCTTTTTTTTTTGTTAAGAAGAATTAGATATTTATTTATAAATCATTTTGATGATTTAAGGTACAAGTATTCACAAGATAATTGGGGAAAAAAATCACAAGATAATTGGGTTGACTTGGAATGAATTATTTGAATTGAGTGTTGCATTGAAAATCAATGAATTATTATTAGTTGTGTGGCAGGTGAGTGGGTGGTATGAACCTGCTTTGTAAATTAGTATGATGGTGATTTAGGCGAATAATCACAAAATTCATTTTAGTTTTGTCGAACATTGGCCCATGCATTATTGTCGTACCCTAATAATCCAGCAACAGTCCTAAATCCACAATTTCCATCTGCTTTCACATATGTCACAGATAAAATCCAAGGTTGCATTATTGGCAGAAACTAACCAATGTATAATTGTTGCTGGTTAGCCTTAATTGGTCTTGAATGCCTCTGATTAGGAATAGATGGAGGAATGTGAATAGATGAACAATTGTGCCTACCCGGCTCCTGTGATTGAATAAATTCATTGTCAACATACTCGAATGCAGATGGATTATGATGAGTAGATGTGTCAATTTTTTTCTTTGACGATGGGCGTTCATGAGTATTTGCCATCACTTTTGGTTCAACAAGTGCAGTAATAGATGGATTAATTATCTCTCGTAACTTCCTCAACAAACTAACTTTACCAGTCTTTGATTTTTTTTCGAACTGTTCCGTGAACATCTGCAACTCAATGCTGCAACTAATGTCATCATTATCTTCAAGAGTGGCAGAAGGCAACAAATCAAGCTTCTTCCAAAAATTATCAATGCATGTAAGCGGTACTGGACAAACTTCTTGTACGTATACTGCAAGTTCGTGTGCACACGGTAATCCATGAGTCAACCGAAGTTTACATCCGCAATTGTGGACGTCTACCCCCACAACTTTTGAACGATCAAGTTCTTCCAAAATCTTTTGTAACGCATCAGCTGATACGAAACCCCTCAGTTCTCGAAAATACGCTGGTTTGAATATGTGTTGAACAATATTTTTGCTCTTCTCCAAACTTGCTTTGATAGCAGTAAACTGAGCTTCAAGCAGTTGATGAATAGACTCCCATGTGGATTCAATATCCAATTGCGATGTGCCCAGGTACCTTTTCAACTTTTCATGTTGACTCTCAGCTCTGTTACTTGTTCGATTTCCAAAATGCATGTCTTTATCAGTCCAGACGGATATGAACATCTCCTTATATTGCGTCAACCATACGTCATGTATGTAATTGATGGCAGTTGGATAACACTGAAAATGAGACTCAATAGTGGATAAGTTATATACATACTCTGTTTCAATTTCTGAATCCACTAACATGTGCCATAAAGAATAGAATGCATCCCAAGATTCCTTGTCATGAAACAATTTCTTGTAGTTTGATACCACATTCTTACCAATATGCCATTTACAGAGTAGCTTCATAGAGTCCGGAAATACTTTCGTAGAAGACTTCATCAATGCCAAATCTCTATCAGTGATGATGACCCTTGGACTTGTGCATTCATCCATGGTTGACCGCAAACAATCCAACACCCAAATATAATTGTCTTCTTTTTTTTATTGGAGGAAAATAAATGCTACAAAAAATGTCATGTTAGTTGATGTGACACCAACGATCTCAAAAAGAGGCATCCCAAACCTGTTAGTTTTGTACGTCGAATCCATGATTAAGACGTACGGAAATGCACGCCAAATATCTAACGATTGTGGATGAGCGAAGAATAAATCTTGTAGCTCGTTGGTTAAAGCATCACTGTGATGAAGAAAAATATACTTGTGCTGATTTAAGTATGACATGAGTTGTTGCATTTGGGATTTACCTGCTTTCTCTGTTGTACGAAATTTTTTGCGAGCATTATATATAGCTTGAATGGTGGAGACATTAGCTGGATCTCGATTCTTTATCATTGACAAAATATTTCGTGGCTTCACTAAATTTTTTGGCATATCTATCAATATATCATTTTCAACTGTAGAAAGTCTACCAGCATAAGAATGACCCTCCATATATAATGTCATACCATGATTATGCATTCCACATACCACTCTTACCATCCAATCGTCATCCGTCTTCAATTTCATCCTTTTTATTTTGAATGGACAATTGCATTTTTTGGTTTCAGTAATCTTTGTGGGCATTTTTCTAGGTGTATAATCGCCACCAGGTTCACATTGCAATAGCAGCTTGTGGCGTTTTCCAAATCCACCAATTTCTGACCTTTGTATAATCGTAACAAAACCAAGAGCACGAGTGGTATTTTGAACCCATCCAATTAACGATTCACGCTAATTGAATACCTTATAAACAAATTAATTGTGTTAGAAATTTTCCAAACCATATAAACTTATATGAATTTGTGTAAGAATATACCATTTCTGTGACAAAATCATCAGTGACATCAATATTAATTTCTTCTTCATTTTCTTCTACAGCAGTAACTCTTTTCTCCGGTTGTATGTCATCTCTAATAAAATCATCCTGAGAATATTAAAAATTAGTTTAAATTTAAATACAAAATTATAAAATTACTAAATAAATGACTTACCTCACTGAAATTGGATAATCTAAAATCTTCACCCCAATTTCTAAATTGATCCATATGGAAAAGTTGTCCAACACCTCATTGTCGTTTCTCCACCCCTCGCTGCCAATTCCTAAAAGATATTCTAGTCCTAAGTGCATTATATACACGAGAGAAATTCTCTACTCCTAAATCCATAATTTAAATTCTACACAATTATAATTGTACGTGAATGCTACACTACACTAAATTATTGCACAACTCTAGACTACATTCACACGTGAATTTCATAAAGAAAAAGAGAATCTTTTATAGTCAATAATCTATCATGCATGAGAAGGATGAATCATAATGGAGCCCATCGTAAATCATTCACACGTGAATCAGTAGTGCTCTTTCAAAAAAGCATCACATTAAGAAGAAAAGAAACCATTCAGTAGTACATACAACAGCAAAATTTTGGTGCATATTTAACACAGTAGTAATGCTCACCTGACCATACACATCATGCCATCACATCGAGTGGTTTGGATATCGTATGCTGCGATTTCACGCCCATAGTAATCTGCTAATATTGATAGCTCAATAGCATCAAAGCAAAAGAATACCAAGTAACTATGTCAACAGAACTTATGAAACATAAATGACTTTACGAAGATCCAAAGCAGAAGTAACATTATTGATGCTATTTATTAAACAACCATCAGTAGCCAAAGTACATGCTTATGGGACCATGAGATTATTAATTAGTCCAACATGCTTTTTTTTTTTTGAAACAATTAGTCCAACATGCTAGGAAAGACTTCTTAATTTCAGAATAATAATATACGTCACACCTAGAGTCAGAGATTAAAAAAAAAAGGTAATTTAATAAGCTATCATAAAGCAATCCAAACAACTGCACGTATTGTAGAATACAAATAGCCTTACTGATGATACGAATCTTTTAATTTTTCATGAAAATTTGTATTGTTTGCATGTGATAAATGTGTGATGAGATTTACAAGACTCCACCTGCAGTCAAAATATAAATGATAATAGGTTAGACTACTGCCTCATCACATCATTGTATTATATATATATATAATTTATTAGATATTATTGTTTGATTGACTGACTGACATGTATACGTGTGTACTTATTTGTCATACATGATTTTGACGTTAGTATCATGTGCACTTATGCACAATTTGTATTCCCAATGAAGAATTTGTATTCCGGGAATTAAGGGGGTCGAAATACAGATTCACGGGGGTGGAAATACCACTCCCCGTGATATATATTAAAGTCGTTTCCAACACTGAAAGTCAAAGATTTAAGAGGATTTTGTAAAAGGATCAATATTTGTTAATTCATACAATATACCACAAACCAGCATTATATATATATTGGGTTCACATTCTAGGGTTAACAGACAGTTTATTGTGCCATTATCAATTAGAAAAATGGCACACTAGACTAGACAAGAGACTAAATAGACTAAAAAAAAATATTCAAAATTAAGCCAAAGATTCAAGTAAATCATACAAAGACTTTGTTTGACAAACATTTTATAGCAGCATATCTATGTTACACATCTAAATGATTTAGAGAGAAGATATTGTGAGCTGAGTATTTTCATTAACCAAAGGAATTTAATCTTACACAATTGGTATACAAAGCTTATATACAAGATAGATGTGGCCATTGGCTAATAGAAACTGAGATAAACTTTTCATAAAGCTACTTTATACATTTGAATAAAAGGTGGACAAGCAGCCACGTAGGAGTCTATTGTTGAGGTGTCCAATGTTGCAGAAGTAATGTCCTTCTCTTTCTCTATAAGTCACCGCAAGAGCAGGGTACCATCAAGAAGCCCGATCTTGGATCGTAACTGAAGAAACTGAGGTCGAGGAAGATATTTTGTTAAAAGAACAGGTAGCTGGTTAAACGTGGGAACATGTTGAACATTAGGAATTTGCTGGTGAACTAAATCGTGTAGAAAATGAATATCAATAGCGATATGTTTCATCTTCGAATGGAGAATAGGATTTAGACTGAGATGTACAGCCCCCAAATTATCACAAAGTAAGAGTGGTTGATCAATGAGGGGAGCCCGAAGTTCATAAAGCAAATAAGAAATTCACACAACTTCAGCGGTTGTAGCAACTAGGAAGCGATACTCGGCCTCGGTGGAGGACCTAGCAATAGCTTTCTGTTTTTTGGATCGCCATGATATAGGATTAGAGCCAAGGAAGATAATAAAGGCAGTAGTAGGTGGTGGGACGAGAAAGATATTGGGCTAGTTGATTAACCACAAAACTGATATCAGGTCAGGTTAAAGAGAGATATTGCAAGCCACCAACAAGCTGTCTATATAAAGTAGGATCAGAGAGAGAGGTTCCACTACTTTGAGACAATGTGAATGACGAAGGGAGAGGAGTTTCAATAGATTTGCACTAAATACGTTGTTGACGTCAAGTTGCTTGATAGGCCAATGATACATAAGAACGAGAGATAGAACCAATCGAATGATGGTGAGCTTGACCACTAGACTGAAAGTCTGGCTATAGTCAAGTCTAGGCCGCTGATGATATCCTTGAGCAACAAGGCGTGCCTTGTAACGATTGATAGAACCATCTGAATTACGCTTAATACGGAAGACCCACTTGTATCCAATAGGTTTATGTTGAGGGGAAAGAGGAATGGGGGACCAGGTCTTATGGTGAGTAAGGGCTTCAATTTCACTTTCCATCGCAATACGCCAATGGGAAGATTAGAGAGCTTCATAGATAGTACGAGGCTCAGGAGATTCAGGAGCTGGATGGAGGGTGTTGTGGCTGAGAGATTTAGGTTTATAAATATTATTTTGAGAATGGGTAACCATTGGATGAGTACGTAGAGGGAAAGGGGTATGAAAGGTAGACTTTGTTGGTGAAGAGGGATAAGAAGTAGAGAAGGTTGGTGAGGGAGACTCAATATGAATGAGAGATGAAGAGGGAATATTTGATAGGGGTGGGGTGGACTCAAAGAGTGTGGGAAGAAAGAAGGAGAAGATGATGGGGCAGTAGACATAGTGAAGGAAAGATTGGGATTAGGTAATAGCCCTTGAAGTGGGGATGAAAAGGAAGAAGGGAGTGGTGAAGTAGAAATAGAAGAGAGGTTGGGACATATATGTTCACGGAAAAGTACATGACAAGAGAGATATATTTTCCCTATGCTGGGATCAAAGCATTTAAATGAGCCTTGAGCAGTAGAATAACCCAAAAATATGCAAGGAGTGGAATTGGGAGATAATTTATGAGGGGAGTATGGTTTCAACGATGGGTAACAAAGACACCCAAATATCCGTAATTTATGATAGTTGGAAAGGGTTTGAAAAGGAGATTGAGGCTTGGTGGTAGTTAAGGGAAACCGATTGATCAAGTAAATTGCTGCTTCAAAAGCGACTGACCAAAATGACGGAGGAAAATTCGCATGAGTGAGTAGTGCTTTTCCATTTTCAACAATGTGCCGATGCTTTCTTTCAGCAAGACCAACGTGTTGTGGTGTATATGGTGGAGCTTTCATCCAAGAAATTCCAAGTTGATTGAGTGTAGCTTTCATTTGCAAGTAGTCTCCGCCATTGTCCGTGTAGAGGAATTTTATCTTGGTGTCAAATTGTCTTTCAACTAGCTATTTAAACTGTAAAAGTATAGAGGAGACATTAGATTTAAGAAATATAGAATAAATCCAAGCATATCTAGTACAGTGATCAATAAATAAGACATAGTACTTATGCCCTAAGAGAGATGCAATAGGTGTTGGCCCCCATACATCTGAGTATATAATTTGAAGAGGTGATGTACTGGTTATTGTAGACACTCCAAATGGAAATTTATGAATTTTATTAATGTCACATGAGTTGCAGGCAGACAAAGAACAAGAAGCTACAGGAGACAAATGTGCAACTTTAAGTAAATGAGACAAAAGAACAGAGTTAGGGTGGCCTAAAAGTCTATGCCACACATCCAGAGAATCAGTCTTGAATTTCTGAGCAACCAGAGCAAATTGTTTCTTCCTTGAGTTGAGCTGATAGACTCCATCAACGCATGGACCCTGTGCTAGAGACACTCCCGACTTCAAATCCTTTATAACAAAAAAATTAGGGTGAAATTCCATCATAGTGTTGTGAAACTTGTTAAATTGATGCACAAAAATAAGATTACGTTTAATATGAGGAACACAAAGAGTGTGATTTAGAGTAAAAGAATAAGTGGGTGTGTGTAAATGGCAGGTGCCATGGTGAGTGACTTGCAAACCTGATCCATCCCCAATTTTTACTTGATCAGGACCATCATATTCAGAATAAATGGTGAGATTGTTGAGGTAAGCTGTCATGTGGTGACTAGCACCAGAATCTAAGAGCCATGACTGTGTATTGGGGAATGGCGTGTTGGAGCATTGAGAGCATGCTGAACTTGATGCATAATTGGCACTTGGGGAATAATCTGAAACAAAATCTTTGAGCATGCGACAAGTTCTTGCAGAATGCCTTGGTTTTTCTCAAATTTGGCAAGAAATTCTAGGCCTTGAACGATTTCCTCCATTATTGAAATTGGGACCAGAGTTGTAGTGACCTTGAGATTGTTGATTTTGATAGAACCCTGATTGATTATTGTTGTTGCTAGAACGGTTAGATCCTTGAGAATGTGGATTAAACACTTTTTGTTGTTGATGATTGTTACCGTAGGACTTGGATTGATAGTTGTTTTGTCTTTGAGCATAATTTGCAATGGCAAGAAGATTGACTTGACTTTGATCAAATCGTTGTTGAAAAGATTCTTGACTAAGCAGTAGATCGCAAAGCTTCATAACCAATAGGGTGTTCTCTTCCATTCACTGATTCAGCAGTGCCTTTGTATTTTGGACCAAGTCCATATAGGATGAAAATAATCAATTCTTCTTCCTCAACAGGTTGGCTGGCTAGAGAAAGTTCACCTCCAACTTGCTTGGCTTCCTGAAGATATGCAGTGATAGTTTTGTTGCTCCTTTGAGGATTGACTAATTTTTGCTTGGGTTGAACAATACGTGATCTCCATTTGTTGGTGAAGAGGCTGTGTAGTTTATCCCATGCCTCCTTGCCAGAAAAAACACCAAGTAGAAAAGGGACGACAGTCCCATGAAGAGATGCACCACAACATTAACCAGTAAACTATCTTGGCAAATCCAAGCATCTTACTTCTTAGGTTCAGAATCATAGGGACAGGGAGTGCTTCCGTTCACATAACCAAGAAGTTTATATCCTCAAAGCACCGAGACTATTTGAAGTCTCCAAGCAGAAAAGTTTGTGGTGCTAAGCTTGATAGCTAGTTAAGAATGAGCATTAATAGCTACAAGGGGCCTGCAATTTACAGTTGTAGAGTCATCTCCATTTATACTTGCAGCCATGGAGGTAGAAGATGATCGAGAATTAGGAGTAAGGGAAGAATCGTCCAGCTCCGATACCATAAACGATTTAGAGAGAAGATATTGTGAGCTGAGTATTTTCATTAACCAAAGGAACTTAATCTTACACAATTGGTATACAGAGCTTATATACAAGATAGATGTGATCGTTGACTAACGGACATTGAGAGAAACTTTTCATAAAGCTACTTTATACATTTGAATAATAGGTGGACAAGCAGGAGTCTATCATGTTGAGGTGTCCAGTGTTGCAGAAGTAATATCCTTCTCTTTCTCTATAACATCAACCAAACACTAATAAAATTAAGACAATTTCAACCATAATTTCAACGTCAGTCAAACAATTTTGACCACTTTTTTTAAATTATCCATTAAAAGAGAATTTTGAGACCATTTGATGTTTTTGGACAAATTTACTTTCACTTTAACATTTATTGCATTAATCAAGAACTAAATTAATTTAATTTGATGAAATTCAAATGCCCCTACAAATAAATTGATACCAATATGCACGCTTTTTCTCCCATGAGGGATCCCGCACAACTTACGTTGTGCGGGATCCATTTTCAGACAGTCGGATTAATCCGACGGTCTGGTAACAATTTTTTCTTTTTTAAAAAAATGCTCTCCAGCTCTCATCTCTTAGAGTCTCGTCCCCTCCAACTCTCTCCCATACTCAGACGAAGAGCCCAAAACCCACGCAAATCGTGGCAATCTCGATCGCTCGTCTTCTCCTCAGAGTTTGCCTCAACTTTAGAGTCTTCATCGTGGAGTTCCTTGGGGTTCCTCGATCTCTTGAGTTGGGTTCTCAGTTCGCAAGCAGCATCTCTGGTTTCTCGATCTCGCAAGTTGGGTTCTGGGTTAGCACGCAGCATCTCTGGTTTGTCGATCTCTCGAGTTGGCCGCATGAAAGATGGGCCTTGGGCGTATTTTGCTGCATCATATATGTAAGAACTGCTTCCTTTTCATGTATTTCTTTCTTACTACATGATTCATAGTAATGCCATTCGACTCCTGCAGGCCTACTTGTGGGTTTATAAATTTATAAGAGTCAGCATGTGGATTATAGTTGTAGAAACTGATTGTAGAAGTTTTGAATTAATTATTGTGTTTCTAATGCTATTTTTTTTGTTTACTTCTATGAGCAGGCACATTGTGGAAGCCGAGATTCAATTGTGGATGTTTGTTCTTGAGTTGTTCTTGAATTGTTGATGTTTGTTTTTTGTTTGTTCTTGAATTATGGATGGCGATGTTTGTTCTTAAATTATTCTTGAATTACGGATGGTTATTCTTGAATTGTGTTTGTTTAGGCTTGAATTGTTCATGAATTATGAATGCTACTGCATTGAATTTGAGGACTTTTACTCCTCCTAGACAAGCAGGAGAAGGACTTATACTTAAGGAATTGATATAGCATAATGGTTTTGATCTGTTACTAGAGCCGAATTATTCTACCATTTATAAGTGTCTTTCTTATGTATGATGCTTGTAGAGAGAGTTATGTTCAATCAACAAGACCTGTGGCATAACATTAAAATATGAAGGAGCAGCGTGTGAGTGTTCTATCTTTATACATCAATCAAAACCATCAGGAAAGTTTAGAACTACCAAACATGTCAGCCACAACTTTGTTACCAAAAGGTAGCTCAAATTGTGGCAGCAAAAACAACCACCCTAATCTACATTCCAGCTCAAATTGGGGCAGCAATAACAACAACCATAATCTACATTCAAGCTCAAATTTGGGGCAGCAGAAACAACAACCCAAACAGCTCAAAGCTTGAACTGATTTCATACACAAAAGGGGACAAAGAAAGGAAATTACAAACACACAAATTTTTGACAATAATGCCAACCCTAATCTACATTCCAAGACCCAGCAAAACCAATCTCCACAATACAAACACAATTAACTCCCGCACGAATATACATTCCAGATTCTGTTGGCTTCCACCCTAATACCCAACCTTAATCTACATTCCAGATTCTGTTGACTTCCATCTTCTTAACTCCTGCACGAATTAAAAAGCAAAACAAATATGTTACAGAACATGTGTACTCCAAAGAAGGAAAACAAATCAAAATCTGGAGAAGAGAAGACTTACGCTTCGAAGTTGGGTGTTCTGAGCTTGTATCGGAATCGATGAACGTGAACCTGCGGTGAACTCGAATCGAAACTCAGAAGAAGACGAATGCAAGATTGCTGAGACAAAGTCCAAGGAGGAGAAGAAGAGATACAGATTTAGGGGAGGGCGGATGTCTCTAGGTCGGAACTGTCTCGGCCAAATCTCGTAGAAGAAGACGAAGACTCGAAAGCTGAGACGAACTCGAAGGAGGAGAAGACGAGAGATCGAGATTGAGTTGATTTGCGTGGGTTTTCGCCTTGGTGTCTCTAATTCTGGGAGAGATGAGAGCTGCAGAACCGAATGTCTGGGTATGTGACGGAGGGGACGACCTTGAGTGAGCTGGAGAGAAATTTTGATTTGGAGAGTTTTTTTTTTAAAAAAAAAAAAAAGTTGCCAGACCGTCGGATCCGACGGTCTGAAATGGATCCCGCACAACATAAGTTGTGCGGGATCCCTCATGCGAGAAATTCGCCCAATATGCATACCAACAAAAAAAAAAAAACAATCAAATAATTACAACATTTAAACCAATATACATACTAACATTTGAAGCAACGCTTATTTACGAAAGTGTCTGTCAAACATAGGGAAAGTAAGAGGCAGTTCAGTCAAAAGAGGAGGGGTTAAAAGGATTTGAAACGTTAAGTAGTAGTTGGTGTGGGTACTGGTGAAGGGTGTCTGTACTCCTGTAGTGTAGTCTGTACCAGTCTGTCTGTACATGCAGCTGGTGATGGATGGTCACTTTGCTTGTTGCGGGATTTCGGAAGAAAACCAAAAAGAAATTGTTCCCCTCGCTTTCAGATTTCTAATATATATTTGGTGGGGTCCAGTTCTGGCAGCTAAATTTATTATTATTATTATTATTATTATAAAAGACGTTATATTTGTTTTATATTTTTAAAATATACTGATTTTTGTTTGGAAGAAAAAAGAAAAACGAGAAGGAAATGAAGGAGAAAGTAAGCAGAATGGAATGGCAGTAGCGGATTCATTCAATTGTTTTTACCCACCTCGCACCGCACCCGCACCGCATTACACCATCCTCTCATCAATTCTTCTTCTTCTTCTTGTTCTTCTCTCTCTACACTAATTTTCCGTTACTTTTCTCTCTCTTCTCCTCTATATGTTTCTCTACCTTCTTCTTTTGCATTCTGGAGGATGAGGCCTGTTAGATCCTAGACGATCGGTCCCACTCTTTGATTCCGTCTCCTTAAGGGGGAAAAAAACATTATTCCAGGTGTGTTTCTCTTTGATCAGTTTAGGTTTGTGTCTGATTTTTGTGTTTTCTTAAATTTCTTAATTTTCATGTTTCTCGTGCTGTGATTACATTGAAGCTGACTTGAAAATCGTTTAGATTGCATTACAGGTGCAAATAAAGGAATAAAACCAAGGCGATCAGTTTACATATAGCGGTAACTGAATATTTCTTGTTCTTTTTTATAAAAAAAATTTCTTTTTGTTGATTGATTATCTGCCTTCGGAGTTATATGAATTTATGAGGATCCACGACGTTTCCGTTTCCGTTTCCATTTGTACTCTTACATCTAGTTGGTGATCATTACTCTTTGTGAAAGGTCATATAGGAAAACTTCTCTTGTGATCTTATTAAGATTTCAATTTTTAACCTTTTGGGTTTCTGGATCTCTTTATGTTACATTTTGGGCTACTTAGCATACTTCATACTTTTTCTTTCCCTGAAAAACACTTCCACTGGTTTTGTCTTGATTCAAGTATTTGCTACTGCAAGTTGACTAGGGAATTTACTATTTATGTTTATTTAGTTTCCAATGTTGATTGTTAAATAGGGAGAACATATTAGGATTGCCTTTATGCCCTCATATCATCCCTCTAAGTTCGGAGAGCACAGTTAGGGTTATGCTCATCAAAATTTGCAAGTGAATGAATGCGTTTGGATTTGGGTGTGATTGTGCCATGACAAATGTATGCACGGGATAACATTGACAAAAAAAATCTGTGTCTGTTTCACATTATATGGTAGAAATCAGATATTTATATTCATGGATCATGGAATGAGCCATGAGGGTTAATGAATCTATGTGGGCTGGGCAGTTGGTCTCTGTGAAAGGGTAAGGCCATCCATCATGACATACTCATGGGTGGTGTCGGACTTTTTTGGTCGCATTGCATGATGCATTGTTGTATCATTGTATACTTCGTTTTGGAAGTATTTAAAATATAATGGCGTTTTAGACTGTGGGAGTTCCCTAGGGACGTGGTTCTTGTGCGGAAACTTTCGGCCCTGTATTATTGAGTCATTGTACTTTCCAATGAGCTTGGTTAAAAACTTAAAAATACTGGCAACTCAGCTTGGTTTGGATAATTCACAATTCTTATTACATAGTACTAACTTGTGTTGTCCAGACCCCATCGTTTGTAAGGTGTATTAATTGTAATGCGTGATAAAAGTGAATCAATAATGTATGGAAATATAGCTTTTGGATCACTGTCATTAATTGTCATTATGCTGTAGGAAAATGTAGTATTTTATCCCTATTAATTATGTTCTGTACTTCTGTGACCACCAACAATGTATGGAACTACAGCTTTATTTTAGCAAGAAATAAGTTTTTTAACTCTTTGCTACAGAATTTTTTTTGGCTTATAAGTTATAATGTTTTACCTTAATGTAGCCTATTTGTAAGTTCCCTACGCTCCCATGTCCCAATAACATAATAAGGACCATTTTTTAAGGTTAGTTATCAATTATCATTAATCCAATTAGGGAACATTCTAAACTAATTCTCTTTTGAATGAATATTTTTATAAATTTACGCAGAATGCAACTAGAAGGATGTCCAGAGCCAATGTGAATTTCCTTGTTTTTTCAACAGTATCGTAACTATGGATTCAATGGTATATTTAGAGTCCTTTAGGAATTAGGAATTTCATGTAATAGGAGTTTATTACTGTTTTAGTTTTCATTGTTGGAAGTCATATTATTATAGAAGTCTTTTAATTTCTCCATATAGAATTAGGATATGGTTCAATTCTCTGGTGAGTGTGTTTGTTTTTGGTGGTGAGACTCCATAAAGTTTTAGTCTAGGAGAGATTTCTAGGAGGCCTTAGTGAGACTCTAAGGTCATCGTTATTTGTATTTTAATTAATTTTTCAACTAAGTACCCAATATCCCTAAAATTTCAGCCTTGTCACTGTATCATTGTTCACAGTGGCAGAACAACAATTATTCTGATTGTGGACCAACATCAAAAGATCTCCTACATCATAATTACTTTTGATTTTGGACTTATCGTGTTTTTCAAGTGGTTTTAGTAGTACCAGCCTTGAGGAGAATCCAATTTGATTTTAGCAAGACATAACTTTCACATTTTTTACGTTTTATGAGGAATTATTACCTACGACCACATTATATATAAGGACCTATTTTTTGGCACAGGTATTTGATAAGATTGTCCCACATCGAAAGATGTGGGGACTCTGGTGTTGCTTATAAGGGTGCCACCATCTTCCCTTGTTACCCAGGTTTTCTTGTGGAAGGGCTTAGGCCTTTGAGGGACCAAGGGGCTGCGGCCTCTGGGTATGGCTCGTGGGCCTGCTGGCCCATGGGAACAGCTCAGCCCATGCGTGCATGGGCCGGGGTTGGGCCTGGGTGGCTTGGGAGGTGGGCTGGTCCTTATCAGTATTAAAGTTGAATTTAGCTTTGCTTTGTTTTTCAAAAATGACTAATGCTTCTTGTAAGAATGTAGTTTTTCTGTTAAATTGATTCCTTGTTTAATGCTCTTGTTTATGGACTAATCTCAAACTTGCAATTGTTATATCAGTACCTGCTGGATGTACCGTCTATCCTGTAAATTATTTTGGAATTGAGCATGCAACTCCGATGCTTCAGTCCAATAAACGCATAAGGGAAACTGAAGATATCTGCAGGCAGCACAAACTACATATTTCATTAAATTATAACATTCATCCAGATGAAGCTGATCGACCGGCAAGCATTGCAAATGCCAATCCTGTATCAACTGGTTTAAGGCTGTACTATGATGATGATGAACGTAACTCATCTGTAACTTCTGCTAGTGGAAGTATGACAGCAACACCTTCAATGATCTTGTCCCTTGGTGACAACATCCGAACTGAATTTGACCGGCAGAAAGAAGAATTTGATCACTTTATCAAGATTCAGGTACCATGTCTCCAATATATATAACATAGCTATTGTAGTTATAAAAAAACATATCTATGTGGACCTTGTGTTGCATTTGGTCATGTGAATTTCTCAAAGGGAATTGGATAAACCAGTGAAAACTCCTTGAATGAAATTTGAAATTTGAAATTTGGTTCGTGTTAACTTTGGCGAGGGAAATGTTTTGTCATTTTAGGTTTTCTCTAGAGCTGTAGCTTCCTTCTTGACTTTTTGTCTGTCATAAAGTGTAGTTAATTGCATTTGAACCAAAGCTAGCTTAAACATAAGAGTCACTTTCCAAATTTTTCGGATCCAAGTGTAAGCTTGATTGGATTTTCAATCTTGGCTTAATTTTTTTCCTCTCCAATACATTCATATTATTTAATTCTTTTAGCCATGGACCAAGGGTCGTGATTGGCTTGGAGTCATGTAGACCTTTAGTGATTATAGTTGGACATGAACATTATATTTTCAGACCTTGTTATAAATTTATAATAGTTGAAATTCAGTGATGAAGCTATCTCCACCTTATAGGTTATGTGATGGTCTTGACTCTTGATTGCTCTTCAAACAGGAAGAACATTTGTCAAAGGGAGTAAGGGATTTGAAGCAAAGACATATGGCTTCTTTCCTTTGTGCTGTGGAGAAAGGTGTGATGAAGAAGCTTCGGGAGAAGGATCTAGAGATTGAGAACATGAATCGCAAGAACGGGGAATTAATCGAGAAAATAAAACAGGTGGCTGCTGAAGCTCAGAGGTGGCACTATAGGGCGAAGTACAATGAATCAGTTGTTAATGTCCTGAAGAGCAACCTCCAGCAGGCAATATCACAGGGTCCAGACCAAGGGAAGGAAGGATTTGGGGACAGTGAAATGGACGATGCTGTGTCGTACATTGACCCAAGCAACTACCTGAACATTCCAGGACCTTCGAAACCTGGCTCATGCAAGGAGCATATGACTTGTAGATCATGCAAGGTGAGGGAGGTTGCCATGTTGTTGATGCCATGCAGGCACCTTTGTTTGTGCAAGGACTGTGACCTTTTAATCAGTGTTTGTCCGGTATGCCAATTGATGAAAACCGCCAGTGTCCGGGTATACTTGTCCTAACTTATGAAGCAAAATACTCAAAATGAGTTGAAAAGTGACTTACCCTCTGTGAAATAACTTGTACCCTGGATATTATGTAATATATGGGGAGTAACGACCACCTTAATTTCAAGAAGGAATCTGGGCCACTGTCGCTTGGATATTTCTCTGTGTATCTGTTTCTGCTTGTGCGTGCGCATATGGGTCTTGTCTTTCTTGGCTTTGTGGAACATGGCTAATGTATATCAGAATGTTGTAATATCTAAAATAAAACATAGTGGTCGCAGTTGTGTGCTTGAGGATGTTCCATGGGTTCGGTTCCAGTGTCAACTGTAAACTAATAGACCTTGGACCTATTTTAAGAGTGAATTTTCAGCTCCATAATTTATTGTGGGCATAATCTTTTGTCGGACTGAGTAATTCTTATCAGCCTGACCCATTGGTGGGAGTGGTAACCTCCTCCCATCGTTCACCTAACAAGAATGGTGATGAACAATGTCGGTGGGTTTAAGTTTAACAGTGAGAGTGCAAAGAGGAATTGAGGAGAAACTATCTTGACTATCGTATTACAGAGCTTGTATATCACCTAAGTGCATGTACTTATCCCAAATGTAGGGTATCGGAAAGAAGTAATTTCCGAGAGTTTGGAGTAAAGTCCACAAGAAAGAGAGTGTTTTTGGGAGTGCAGAGTTGGGCACCTCTTATCAAGTGGTTGGAAATTCTGCATCTAAGAAAGAGAGTGTTTTTGGGAGTGCAGAGTTGGGCACCTCTTATCAAGTGGTTGGAAATTCTGCATCTAATCGATGTCGGATTCCTAACACAATGTAGAAATCCAAGAGAGAATCAAGTTTTTCTCTCAATAACACAATCATGAAAAATGTGAAAGAATGAATGCTAAAAACTATTTCAAAATGAAATCCCCAAACAATCCCACATAAAAAACAAGGGCTTACACATCTCTCTTACCTAACAAAAATTGATTAAGCGCTTACAAAGTTGTCCCCCATTAGTTATAATAGAGATTTGGTTATAAAAGATATTTACCCAAAAAACCCCTAAAATCACTGTGCACGAATTGAAAAATTCACAAGTGTCCGGATAGTTTAGTGAGGTGTTCGAATGTCAAAATCGGGCTACATACTGATTTGGCTTAAGCTGTTCGGACACCACTACTCCTTTTCCTGCTCTACATCTTTATTCAGCTTAAGGTGTCCAAACAGCTTTAGTTGGGTGTCCAAACACTTGAGCCATTTTTCATGCTTTGAATCATGATTTGCCTTAAGGTATCCGGACGACATAACTTGGTATCTGGACACTTGAGCATTTCTTCTCCGCTGAACTGCATGAACAATTTTAAGTGTCTGAATTGACCTTTTTTCAAAGCGATAGAAAATACTAGTAAGTCGAAGTCGTAAATAAAACATAGACATAATTATATACACTAATTAGGTTACAACCTAAATTTCAAGATACAATCCACCAATTTAACATCTAATGCAAGCGATGTGTTTCACTAATAAATCCTTACTCGTATGCAAAATGGCCTTGAGTAATCTCCTGCTCAATTTAGGGCTTTCGTTTTATCCTCTATCTCATCTATAGAGCACTTTCAATCTTCTCGCTCGACCACGCTTTCATTCGGGCGCAAAACTACCATACCCGAAAAAAGGACAGAGTAGGACGAGCAACTACTTATTCTTTAGAAAGAAAAGCGATAGCCTTACCGAGCATATTAAACTATTCATACTTCAACAGCATCGAAGGCCCTAGCCTGCAATCGAAGAGAAATGGGATAGCAACCTCGCTTGAATATAAATGGACGTCTTTTCTTTTTGAGTGGTGGCATCTTCCTCATTTGAAAGAGTTGATTCATTTTGTCTCAGCGAATGAAAAAGCTTATTTAGATGCGGGGCGGAGGACTACTTGGCTTTAGCAGCGTATTATTTGGCCTCTAAGGATGCAGAGAAATCGAAATCACGAAAGGAATGAAAGGGAGCTAGACATGTATGGAAGGGTGGGTTAAAGATTTTTAGGAAGGATGCTAGTTGAATATGGTATTAATTATTATAGTAAAGGATGGCCAGATATAAGAAATTTAAAGTCTAAAATATAATTTGGCACTAAAAATAACTACAAAAAGAATCCAACAAAATTATAGTATTAGAGACATTAAATTTTCATTCTCAGTCATATCAACAAAACACGTCTCTCTATACTGTCATATTATCAAAACATAATTCTCCATGCATTATACTAGTCTCATTAAAAATTACCCATTGGGGTGCCCTAATAACTAAGCCCAATCATGCTACTTTTAACCAAGTCAAGATGGACTATCCTAACCTCTTCAATCAATAAAGCAAACTTTTTAGTTTTTTCTGGCACAAACTAGTCATAGTGATGCTTGAAGGATAAAATATACATGAAATTTCAATACGAACATTGGCATTTTATTGATTTATTTCTTGCTGTTTAAATAATTTGTTTGAACCTCTTTAATTTAAAAAATATTCTTGGTCTATCCTTTTTCTGCATTAACAATGACAAGAGTAGTCTATTGTTAAAGATAAAACATTTCAATATGTAACTTATAGTTTTGTTGCTACAAAAAAGGTAAACAACTCTCGTGTACAAGACTCCTGCGGTGGACAGCATTTGGATAAGACATGATATACGCAGATCTTATCTTCACATAATACGTGGAGAGATTGTTTTCAAGAATTGAACGTGTGACCTTTAGGTTATACCATTACCAATCTATCGTTGGGCCACGTTCATAAGTATCATTCTTTGAGCTATTTTCTTTGTTGAAAATGAAAATGGATAGTAATTATATGTAATAGTTGAATCCATTTAACTATGTTGCATATCTGCCTAATCAAATTACCCTGCTTATTTTTCTACAGCAACAACCTACAGTCCCACTGGATGGAGCAACTTTGCAGGTGAGAGAGGTATTGCGTGATTGTTTTGGATCTGTTCTAGAATTGCATATGAAATTATGATTAGACTTGGTCAAGGGATAACGTCACTCACCATGAGCTCTTATTTGCATTCTAATTATGAGTTAATAATTTATATATATTCTGAAACATTGAACAAAATCAAGCCTTTGTGTCCACCCATGTTCGCTGCATTTATTTATTTACTTTTTCATCTTTTGCTTCCTGAAGACTCGTTGCCCAATCAACGCAATCGTGAAATTCTTGAAGAATAAGGATCATGATGTATCAATATCAAATGACACAGAGCGTTTTGTATGCAATTATGTCTACTATCACTCACTGAGGTTTGTAGAAGAAAAGGGTCACAAATCTCTCTTTGCACATGTTCCTCTCTTCTCAAGAATTGATGAAGAAACCGAGATGCAATTTGTAGCTTCATATGCCTAATCCTTATGGTTAAGTCTATTTCGTGTTGTTATGTAGCTTGCTTTAATCCATTAATATCAGTATAAGTATCGTCTCAAATGAACTTGTATAATAAGGTGCTTCTGCTTTTAAGCGTGTCTAATGGTTGCTGTCTCTCTGTGTAGATGAATTGATTGGCTGATAATGCTAGTTTCTTGAAACAACAAACGTGGATGATTATACAAAAGCGTGGACCCACACAAAATGCGGTACTTGCCAAACACAATATTACAATGTACGTTTTTCACCGCTTAAACGCGGTCTGGAACGAGACGCTCACATCGATGAACGTTTCATTTGCGTTTTTAGGGTATGGCAATTGTGAAGACAACCATGCCCTTGTTTGACAACACCAGAGAGAAGAAATCTGCCTCCAAGAGTGATGGGATCTTTCGATCATCATCTTCACTATAAGCAATTCAGATCCAACCTCTCCACTCGTTTACTCTTTTTGGGTTTCCTCCGCCTCCCCAACTATCGTTCTTGATTTTTCTTTCTCAGATTAGATACTCTTCTCTCTCTCTATTCCTAGATCAGATTCTCGTATTTGTGGGTTTCGATCTCCCTATTCTGAATCTCTCTCTCATTTTCCTTTTCATATTGTTGATATTCTTTTGTTTCCCTCTCATTTGTGCAGTGAGACGCTGGACTTTCCACTAAAAATCGATTTCGACGTTCTGAGTTTGTGTGCTATTAAGGAATAAGGACGTTCTGGGTTTGTGTTCCTCTCATCATTGGTGTGAATCGATACACTTTCTGGTTTGATCTTTTTATGTGCACATAAATAGCAAGTATACCAGTGCATATACCTAGTGTAATTAACATGGTTCTAAAAAGCGGACTAGTCGGCCGATTAATCGGCGACTAGTCGGAAATCCCCTCCACTATTTCGATTTTAGCCTAATCAATGACAATAATTGGGCCAAATCAGCCCAATTATCCAACTCAGCCCAGCAGAGGAAAAAAACAAGAGCTGACCTAATACTCCTCCACCTCCAGAACCAGAAGCGCTGCGCCTGCAAGAACCACGCGACTGCGACCGCGACCGCGACCGTGACCGTGACCGTGCGACGAGAAGCTTCTGCGCCTGCGAATGAGACGAGAAGCCACCGCGCGCCTGCCTGCGATTGAGACCGGCTGAGACGAGAAGCCACCGCGACTGCCGAACGCGACCCGACTGCTACTGCTCCTGCGACTGCACTGGTTTTCGAACAGGTACCACCTCGAACGCGACCCGACTGCTCCGCTCGCTCTGCTCGACTGCTCGTGCAGTTTTTATTTTGTTTGTATCTTACTGATCAATTGAGTGCATTTTCTTAGTAATCTTGGCATGTGATCAATTGAGTGCATTTTGTTTGTATCTTAATGCTCGACTGCACTTGTTGATTTCATTTCGGGCTAATTACTTTTTTAGCTCGGGTTAGTCTATCTCTTGATTTCCATGCGTGCAAGCAACTGAAAAGAAAATAAAAAAATACAAATATATTGATTATTGTTATTGAGGTTTACATTAATTTGAATCCTGGAAGTTGGTTGATATTGATACCATTAATTTTGCTTCATTTTTAGCTTATGAGGAACGCTTGTTCCATATACAGAATTCTGTTTCCATCTGATCCTGAAATCTGAATGCATTTCTCTTAGATATTTCTTCTCTCTTTTAGGTATCCCCAGTCCTTAGTGTATTTGAACTATTTTGGTTTCAAAAAAATGTTGTCAAATTAAGTCTTGCATATGTAACAGAGTTTATTCTAGTTTAGAATTGGAATTTGACTGTATAGAAGAGGTATTTATAGGCAAGAGAATGGACATAAGTAAAATATGTTCTTTAAAAGTTCAAGCTGCACTTAAACATGTGGTCTCCTAGATTGCAGATTCAAATGGTTTGTTTCAGTTTGTTTTTCAGTACCAGAGAGAGCGAGATAAATTGTAACACGGCTAAAGGTTTTAAAACAAACTAAAATAGTTATCTATTAATCTTTATGATAAATGGTTTCTACATCATACCATTGAATTCTGGCTATAAGTTTCAATCATTTATATGCCCCTAATTCTGAAATTTGAATGCCATCGAATTTCGCAGTGTACCACCTTTTCAACTTCAGCCAGTCCCGGAGTTTAAACTTGAAACAAATGCGGTGATGTCCTGACATGCTTGTTCGGTATTTACGTTTGTCCTAACCC
Organism: Euonymus europaeus; assembly: GCA_963580455.1. Taxonomy (NCBI): domain Eukaryota; kingdom Viridiplantae; phylum Streptophyta; class Magnoliopsida; order Celastrales; family Celastraceae; genus Euonymus; species Euonymus europaeus. Next base: position 6,950,447 of record OY756964.1, read on the forward strand.
CAGATGCCAAATTTCCTTAAAAGTGTCAGTAAACTATTCTCCCATGTCCGAACCATTGCGACAGAACACAGAGGGGTACCTTCACCGGCCCCTTTTATGCAATTGGACTCTTACTGTAAAGTCAATCGAGACGAGGATGTTTATTCTAAAAATCGTGCAATTGATAGATTTGTAAAATCTGGGTCGTTAAAACATGCTCTCCAGGTATTCAATGAAATGCCCGTTTGTGATGTCGTCACCTACAACTTGCTAATCTCTGGGCATGGCCGATACGGGCAGCCCAAACCGGCATTCAATCTTTATGCTGATATGGTTTCACTAGGGATCATAGAAAGTGCGACCACATTTTCTTCTGTTTTAAGTATCTGTAGCAATGCAGGGCTCTTTAGAGAAGGAATTCAAGTTCATTGCAGAGTGTTAACACTTGGGTTCGGTTTGAATTTGTTCATTGGGAGTTCTCTAATTGATCTTTATTTGCATAAGGGCCTTGATAAGGTGGCGCTGAGGTTGTTTGATGAAGTTCCAGAGCGGAGTTTGGCTTTATGGAATTTGTTCTTACGCGGATTTTGTGAACTGGGTAAAGCTGAAGAGGTACTAGGATTTTATAACAAAATGAAGCAGGATAGTGTAAGACCAAATGGGCTTTCATTTTGCTACTTAATTCGTGGATGCTGTAACGTGAGCTTTTTGCATGATGGGAAGAAGTTGCATTGCCATATAATTAAGGTTGGATTGGTAGACTCAAATATTTTTCTGGCTAATGCTTTGGTGGATTTTTATTCTGCTTGTGGGAATTTAGTTGATGCAATGAGGTCATTCGAAGTTCTTGGAAGGGAGGATGTGCTATCGTGGAATTCAATTGTTTCAGTTTGTGCTTATAATGGCTTATTAGTTGATGCTCTTAAGTGGTTTAGTTGCATGCAGTTCCATGGAAAGAGGCCATCTATACGTTCGTTTGTTAGTTTACTTAATGCATCTAGTGAGACTAGGACTATTCTCTTGGGGAAGCAAATTCACTGTTTAATACTGAAAATGGGTTTTTATCCTGGAAGCATTCATGTACAATCAGCTTTGATTGATATGTACGGAAAATGTGGAAACATTGACAGTTCAGTATTGATGTATCAAAGTGCTCCAAAAAGGACTTTGGAGTGCTGTAATTCATTGATGACCTCCTTGATGCACTGTGGCATTGTGGAGGATGTCATTGAGCTATTTGGATTGATGGTTGATGAAGGAATTGGGCTCAGCGAGATCACATTTTCCACAACGCTAAAAGCGTTGTCCATTTGTGCTTCACAAAGCTTATGCAGCTTCCAATTGCTGCATTCTTGTGCAATAAAATTTGGCTTTGAATCAGATGTTGCTGTTTCATGTTCTTTAATTGATGCTTACTCAAGATGTGGTCATGTTGACCTTTCTCTAGAGATTTTTGAAAGAGTTCCTTCACCTAACGTCTTTTGCTTCACATCAATCATCAATGGATGCGCCTGGAATGGAATGGGAAGAGAGGGCCTTGGGATGCTGGAAGTGATGATCCAAAAGGGTTTGATGCCTGATAGGGTGACGTTCTTGTGCGTCTTAACTGGGTGCAACCATGCTGGAATGGTTAAAGAAGGACGATCGGTTTTTAACTCTATGAGATCTCTTTATGGCATCCACCCAGATCGACAACATTATGCATGCATGGTAGATCTTTTAGGCCGTGCAGGTTTGCTGGATGAAGCTGTAGAACTGCTGCAGCAGGCAGCAGGGAAGGGTGATTCCTTGATGTGGAGTTCATTGCTACGAAGTTGTATGGTCCATGGGAATGAGAGGGTAGGAAGAATAGCTGCAAAAACCTTGATGGAGCTTGAGCTGGATGACTTTTCAATTTATTTGCAGGTCTCAAACTTCTATTCTGGCATTGGGGAATTTGAAGCCTCAGAGCAAGTTAGAGAGATTGGTATGGCAAGGAAGGTGACAAAGGAGATTGGTCAAAGTTTAATTGAGGTGACCAGTTGTGAGTAGCAGCGTTAACAGAATTAAGTAAAAAAATTCACGAAGCCTAAAGAAGCCTGCAGAGTATCTTACAGAATTTAGCTTTTAGTTCAAGAAGCTAATTTGTCTTTTGAAGTCACAACGTCTGCATAGATCTTCTACGGGAAGTTTTCAGTTGGGTAAAGTGTTTGGCATGCATTTAATGAACCAACAGGTAGGTCTTGATTTTAAGTTTCTCTGTTTGTTTAAGCAAATCATTTGCCTTCTTCGTACTTTTTAGTACTAATTGTCTACATCTCATCTTTACGGGCTACAAGCAGCATATTTTAAACACTTTTTAAATATACAGTATTGGAAATGGGATTGCCTGAAAAGCACCTTTTATCAGCTTATGATTTTAGAACAAGCCAAAGACAAAATCCAATACCACTTAAACTAGTGGAATTTTGTGTACTGGTTGAAGAGTAAAGCAAAGAACTTGAAATATTATTCCCTTGTACTTTAAGTGTGGGCATGTAGAAAATGCATCACATGCATGTGCTTTTAAGCCAAGCCATATAGCCACAAAATCCTTTATTTCCAACTCTAATCTGCAAATATAAATTAAAATCCATTGTCTTTGCTGGATTTATAGAGATCAAATACTATTTTCAAAACAGCAATAGTAGACCTACAAAACCATGGATAAGTTTTCCTTGGTTTCCTTTCTTGGTTTGCTGATAGTGGCTTGTGGAGTTGCAGGAAGCATGGAGTATTACAATGCAGGAAATATGGTATATGAAAATGTTGGCATCCTAGATGAGCTTGAGAGCTTTGAAATAGATGACGCATATGAAGTGGAAACTATTGACGTCCCATCTTGGGGAAGCGAACATGGTAGCAAGGTACTCGTGAATGTGGATAGCTTTGGAGCCATTGGAGATGGAGTTTCTGATGACACTCAGGTGCGTTTTGGGGGACTAGTTTGAAAAACTTTAACTCAAAGCACATACGTAACTGAATTCTTGTCTAGTCTCTATATCTTTAAACGCAATTTTACCAAATTTAGGAGTGATGTAAAAACCTATTAAATAATATGGATCTGATACAATACCTTTGGCCCCCAGACATTGATTTATTTTTTACCAAATTTAGGAGTGATGTAAAAACCTATTAAATAATATGGATCTGATACGATGCCTATGGCCACCAGACATTGATTTATTGGATTGCTGGAGTTGACACTTCGGGAGTGAATTTGATCTGGCCAACAAATGAACATTTTAGCTCTTTTTATAAACTTCTGTTAGCTGCCATGTTTGTGTCTTTGTTCTTTCTCTCATAGTATAACTTTCTGTTGATGTTGTAAGTACAGGCCTTTGTAAATGCGTGGCAAACAGCTTGTTCTACACCAAGAGCAGTTTTCTTGGTTCCTCCAGAACGCCGCTATTTAGTTAATGCAACAAAATTCAAGGGGCCTTGTGCAGATAAGTTAGTGATACAGGTAATAAGCATCACACAAAATCTGCTATTCCTACATGGTTGTTGGTATTGCCATGATATGCACACATTCTATTTAGTCCTACCAGTTTTATGTTGCGTAAATAACCCTCGTATCATACACAGATTGATGGAACAATAGTAGCTCCTGATGAACCAAAGAACTGGGATCCAGACATGCCAAGACTATGGCTCGATTTCTCTAAACTTAATGGGGTGCTCTTCCAGGGGAGTGGAGTTATTGACGGCTCAGGAAGCAAATGGTGGGCATCTTCTTGCAAGAAGAACAAGTCAAATGTAATTTTTCATAATGTTTTTCTGTAATTACTTTTGTGTTTGAAGTGCTATGATTCATTGAATATAATCTCACATCTTTCTTTCTTCTGTTTCATTCTTTCACAGCCTTGCAGAGGGGCACCAACTGTAAGGATCTGCCTCGTCATTATTTATTTATTTAGATTTATGGCAAGCATCTAGAACCACAACTTCCAATTTTATATATACCGATTGCTAATATGACTTTGTTTCAGGCATTGACTATAGATTCATCCTCAGCCATAAAGATAAAGGGCCTTACTATCCAAAACAGCCAGCAAATGCATTTTGTCATTTCCCGGTCTGCATCTATAAGAGTATCAAATGTACAAGTCTCGGCCCCAGGAGATAGTCCCAACACTGATGGTATACACATCACTGCATCAACCAATGTTGTTCTTCAAGACTGCAAAATTGGAACAGGTTCTCAAACTTGCTCTAAATTTTTATCACCCTGCACTTCTGTTGTACAAAAGGTAAAACGTATGATAGAAACTAAACCAAATCACACTTAAGTTTTGAGGATTTAGTTCTCTTGTTAACCAAAGAACCATATAAAATCGAGAAAAACAGCTGGGAAAAAAAGGCGCAAGTCTGCTTTCTGTTCAATCTGAAAACAAAATCACAGGAAATATGACCAAGTTTATGGAATTTTGTTCAATACTGCCTCAATATGGATAAAATAATTAAGTAAAACGACATATTGTGTTTCAAGGTACCACTTCCTGTCATTTTCAGGTGATGATTGCATCTCAATTGTCAATGATACCTCTGGTATCAAGATGAAGAGAATCTACTGTGGTCCGGGACATGGCATCAGGTACCATCTAACTTGACATCGGATGTTATGATCCACTTCAGAGAGTGACCTAGTCAAATTGATGACTATTAAATCACCTCGAGTGAACAAAAACAGAAATCAGAACCATTATTTTTGTTATTCTCCCTTTTTTCCCCCGTTCTAAGCAATTCTCCAATTTAGCATCGGAAGCCTTGGGAAGGACAACTCCACTGGCATAGTCACAAAAGTGGTCCTAGACACGGCATTCCTCAGAGAAACTACCAACGGCATCAGGATTAAGACTTGGCAGGTAATATTATACATTTGAAAAGGAACATTCTGCAAACACTGGCATTCAACCATTTTAGACAGATTAGGCTCTGCTAATACAATTACATCAAGAAAAGAACAAGTACAAAACTTACTTTGAGACTTCAGTAGTCAATTTATAGACTAGAGAACACTATACATTTAAGTCACATACTATTTAAACTGTCAAGGAATTGTTTAAATGCTTTTTGAAACAATATCCTGACAGTTGTTTCACTAGTATTAAGCAACGAATTGACCTAAGAAGGATTCCTATCTAAGAAACTTCAAAGCATGTTCAGCTGCAAGCCTGCAACCATCAGTAAACCTTTTCTTTTAGCAAAAAATTGAACTGTAGCTCAAGAGCCAAAAAAAAACATAAGAACTATAAGAATACCAGTTCCTTTCTTTGGATATGACATACACCCTTTATCTGGTTCTTTGGCTCAGGGAGGTTCTGGTTATGTTCGTGGGTTACGTTTTGAAAATGTGCAGATGGACAATGTTGCAAATCCTATCATTATTGATCAATTCTACTGCGATTCTCCGAAAGCCTGTCAAAACCAGGTGATGTCTCCTGGATCTTTTTCACCGTTTTTTGATGACTACTTGGTTTTACTCATGATTATAGAAAATATAACCGCTCTTTTAAATTTTTTCACATAATGAATATTGGTCCTCTTATTATAATGCTAACAATTGAATTCTTGATTTCTTGTTTGTTAGACCTCGGCGGTACAAATAAGCAATATAATGTATCGGAACGTCAGCGGGACTTCAAAAAGTGCCAGAGCCATGAAATTTTCCTGCAGTGACACTGTTCCTTGCAGCAATATAGTCTTGAGCAACATCAACTTAGAGAGAGAGGATGGCACAGCAGAGACTTACTGCAACTCCGCACAAGGCTTCGGATACGGTTTTGTGCATCCCTCTGCAGACTGCCTTTCTTCTCATGACAAAAGCTGCACTTGTTCGGATCAGAATGGTCATGTTGAGAGCCCGAAAACCAGGAACGAGGATATTGTTCACACTGAGTTTTGAGGGGTGAGGAGTCCTTTCTATATATACTCTAGTAACTCTAATAGTAATACTAAACTGACTAGATGGAATGTAGTTTACTTGCTAAGATTTCTTGACCTTCTTTAAATTTTATGAAATATAAAAGGTTGTGATATAGTTTTATATATGCATTGCATTGATGTAATCTTCATTAACTAGAAAAACTACCAATTACTGTTGCCTACTACCAGAATTGCAATAGACAAAAGAGCTTGGCTGCATTTGGAGTTGGAGCAATAAATATACTATAAAATAGCATAAATAAAAACAACAAACTAATTTGGTCTTTAGGGTCAACAAATTATCAAAGTTATGTAGTTTCTGTTGGAATTATTCATGCAATGTAACAATGACCACATACTGCTGCATACCAATATGAATAGTACTCCATCTACACTGGTCTGGTGCTATAGGGAAATAATTTATGTGAAACAAACAAGAATGAATTCTTTTGAGTATATTACAAGCTACAACTTTGTCTTTTTTGTTTTAAAAAGGATAATTGTGAGATTTCAATTATGCAGGTTTGTCTTACCATTTTTAGTAGGTAGGCATGCATTATTTCCTTGTTCGAAAACAAGTATTTGATTGTCGATATCAATTGTTGACACTCGACACACACACACATACATATACATGGAAGCATACGATATGAAGGTCCATGCTGTGTTTTGGTACCACAAGTAATCAATCCCAAAATATGAATAAAAATGCAATCACGAGAGGATCCATATATATATATATATGTGTGTCTGTTTGGTTGAGAGTATAATTGACGAGAGTATTGTCTGAGAATATATTTGACAGAATATAAGTTATACAAATGCTCAACCAAACAGAGGAACCACAAAAAGATTGTTGCCAATATGCTCTAATCAATACCACATCAGCATGCTTTTATGTTCCTCTGGTTGTCTCATTTAATTATATACATGTGCGTGTACGTGTACAAATATAATACATCTAAAATATTTTTATAGATTGGGGGAAATTTCCATGAGAGGCAGAATGAATATAAGTAATTTTCATTTTTCTATAAAAAAAAAGTAATTTTCATTTTTCAACCTACAAATAGAAAACAGGGAACGAATTATAATAATCAGAGTACACAATCTTTCGTTTTAACTTCTATATATAAAATGTAACAAATATATAAAGTCTGCAGCTACCACAAAATTCTATGTAAAAGGCAAGCTACGAGGCCATTTCTAATGGTTTTCACCGGAAAACAATATTTTTGTATGATTAACCTACTTTTTTTGTTGTTGAAATCTTGAACATATATATTAGATTTCCGTGGGAGTTTCCATGTGAAAGAATCTGTGGTTTTAGCAACAGTAAAATCTCATGGAATTGGGACTAGAGGAAAGGGACTACCGAGTGAGGTCAGAGTGGCTTTCCGACTTGTGAAATTCATCAGGTTAGGTTAGGTGAGGTGTGCCTCTCAGGCTCAGCAGTGGAAATTCGAAGCTCGTGATCATGACTGACTGCATACATTATCATAAAAAAATATTTCCAATTCCAATTCCCTAAACAATTTCAGTGCAGCAGGTATGTTTACGACAGTCAACATGTACACATACCTTCTCTTCAAATAATATGTGTGAGTATTTCTAAAAATTGAATTTGCGACCTCCGTGTTTTTTCCTGCAATTCTACTGGACAACTCGTTTGTCTGTTCCCTAAACATTATGGATGTCATTCAAATACAACTATATAAGACAACAATATGTACAAATCAATTGCATTTGAATCCAAAATCAAATAAATTTCATTTGCTACACAAAATTTAATCCATGAAATCAGAAAGAAGGTAATGAGAATGCCAGATTACTTTAAAGGTGGTGAATTGTTTTCTAGTTTTCTGGTGTTCATGCATGACTTGATAAAAGACAAACTTTGTCCGACTCTAGACCCGCAGTGATTGGGGTCATAATTTTTGTTTTCCAATCATTTGATGGGTAGTAGTACATTATTTGTCCCCTGGACGTTTGGTTTTTCTTTTATTTACTTTGAATGAAGAAGCAAAAACATTGGGTGCATGAGGGCCTTTTTTTCTTCTTTCCTTCAACTAGCTGGACGGGTAGATCCCAACACAAAAGTGTACGCCTGTGCAATTTGGATTACCTTCTACTCTCTGAAATTGCAGGTTAAACAAAAAAAATTACCTTAGAAATCCAAACAACAACTTCTTACAGTGTGGAGGCCATCGGTTAACGTGGAAGACAGTTAGTTTCAGTTACTTATAACCCTATCTCTCTCTGGGAATATCTAAAAGAGGCAGAAACCTAACAAATGAGCCCCTACGGCATTCGAGTCAGGCAGACAAAAGCACAAAAACTCAAGCCCGTGAGTGTCGCATGTGACCATAAAAGGAGCTGTTACAATCAGTGTCAATGACCCACTCACGTGTGTCCTTTAGATTTTACAATAAAGTCTATATCCTCATGCCAATCAAAATCAATACACAACAACAGAATTCATACCATTACCACAGAAATGTTAGCAAAGGATATATATATGTGTAGATATACACACACCCTCTTATGCAAGGAATTTCTTCAAATTACAAGGAATTTCTTCAAATTACTCCAGTAAAAAACATATACACAAACACAGCAACCGGTACCAGAAAAACCATATAACTGGTCAAATGCTTTGTAAATTTAAAGGCTTCTACCGCCACTTTTGGATTTAAAGAATAGTAATTCTAAGTAGTTTATATGAACTAATGCATTGCAAATAATGTAGAAGAATAAAGAAAATTCTATACCTTGATAAGTGCATTTGGTTTCCCTCAATAGCAAGTCATAACTTTGGCTTATATTTTGCGTCCAGAAAAAACAAGAGGATGAGAGAGTCACATGCAACAAGAAGTCGACATGTGGCGAACAAGGCCTGTACCAGAGTTATTCCAACCAAAATTCACTAAAAGGAAAGAAATAATCTGTTATAAAGAAAAGGGTGAGGGGAAATAATAATAAAAACTTGAAATGTACACTAATGACTGCATAGTCTCCTTAGCTTGAAGAGCTTTCTCTCTATATATAAGCCCCACCATTACCTGTTGTGGCTGCCTCAAAGCCATTCTCTCTCCCTCTTCTTTCACACACAAATTCATTTAAACTTATCTGCCAAATAAAATAAAAATGCTGGGGCACAGCTTCAGAAACCTCGCATCCATGCTCTTCATTGCTTTTCTTGTTTGGTCTTCAGGTTTTGAGACTTGCATTGCTAGAAGAGGTAAGCATTGGAGGCAAAGCAGAGCAAACTCTGCTTCCCTAGCCAAGAAGAAAGGAAAAGGCCATAAAGGTGGTCACCCCCACCATAATGACAGGTCCAAATCAAATCCTCCTCCATCACATAAAGCTCCAGTATCTCCACCATCAAAGCCAGGAGACGATATACCACCAAGCCCAGTTCAGAAAGGCAATGATGGTGGCCATTCCACAGTCTTCAATGTGCTTGAGTTTGGAGCTAAGGGTGATGGAAGTACTGATGACACTAAGGTAAAAAAAATCACAGCAACCATCTATACAAATATGAGCTTCTATTTAATATATTGCTCGAGAATTCTAGCGTAAAATTCCAGGTTAATTTTATGGAATTCATCTAATATTCATAGAAATGCGAATTCAGAGAAAAAAAAGCAAACACTGCCGTAAAACTCTTTTGCTGTGATTTCCATAAATGTACAGTATCAACTTAACGGCAGCATTAAACCCAGAAGTTCAAATGCAAAATGGCTATCAAATAATCATTATCTGAAGAAATTGTCTCTCTCTGTAATGAGAAATCAGGAATGGAGAAAGAAGACAATTTATGACTAGGGTGGAACTACATGCATAGTTTTTATGTTTGCCTACAAAAATTATAGTGAAAGTCACAGAAATTCAATACTTTTGGAACAGTAAATTAAATATATAGGCCTTGCTGTAAAGTTGTATTTTAATTGAGGCGTTCTATTTTAAATGAAGTGATTTTAAGATGTAGAAAAGTAGAACGCCAGAGAGTACTATAGAAGACGAAAGAAAAGACAACAAAACTATTTACAATGTGGGGTCCGATTGAAAAGGTGATTCTAATTCATGATTCCACCAATAATAGCCCTAAAGTTATCACAAACCAACAGCAACTATAAGCCTATGAATATAGTTATTGGTACCTAGGATAACTCTGGTTGCTATGGTGCAACACAGGCATTTCAAGCAGCATGGGCGGCTGCATGTAAAGTGGAAGCATCAACAATGATCGTTCCAGCAGAATATGAATTCCTTGTAGGACCAATATCTTTCTCTGGTCCTTATTGTCAAGCAAACATAGTATTTCAGGCAAGTATTTGCATATCAATAAATCATGTGTGCATCAATCATATATTGAAACAATGTACCTTATTAGTTCTGGTCATGCATAATCATAATTCATAAGAACTGATGCTTTAAAACTGAGGCTGATGAAAATAAATTTATCAGCTGGATGGCATGATCATCGCTCCAACAAGCACCAATGCATGGGGTAAAGGGATGTTCCAATGGCTCGAATTCACGAAGCTGATTGGTATCACTGTTCAGGGTAAAGGCATCATTGATGGCAGAGGCACAGGCTGGTGGCAAGACTCCCCATATGAAGATCCTATAGATAATGAAGCAAAACTAAGAATCCCATTAAACAAAACAACAGAAATAAGCTCTCCAATGCCGGTAATCATCTCTTCAACTTTTAACTTCCCTACAATTAGTTGCAGTTAATTTGCAACAAAACATTATTCTCACAAAAAAATGTATGGCAGATAAGTAGCGAACTCGAGGGGAAAATGCCAAGCATTAAGCCAACTGTAAGGACCACTTAAAAGTTATTCGAGACACATTTACGGATCATGTACCACTGTAACATGATTGGTGTATTTTCTTGTACAGGCACTAAGGTTCTATGGAAGTTTTAATGTCACGGTCACAGGCATAACAATACAAAATAGCCCCCAGTGTCACCTCAAGTTTGACAACTGCAAGGGAGTTTTGGTACATGACATGTCCGTCTCATCTCCTGGTGATAGCCCCAATACTGATGGAATTCACCTACAGAATTCAAAAGATGTTCTAATTCATAGCACAACTCTTGGATGCGGTAAGTGCTTTGCTGTTAAATACATAGTTTGCCATACCACATTCAATAGTTGGGGACCTGCCCAAGCAAGCTTTGCAAAAGGGATACCTTCCACATCATCATGAGAAAGACATGTCGTTATCCTATCCAACCCATACCTTATTATGCACTCTCACATGTGCAATCACTAATTTCAAACTTAGCAAACATCAATCTCCACTAGTCCCAGAATTACATCCACACATCATTTTACATGTGTCATAGATGAAAATTTTCAGTGAACAATCAAGTATAGGATAGGACTTGAACCCCACAGTAAACAACCACAGATATTCTGTTTGCACTTCTTCAAGTTTCCGTTTTGTCTTCATTAGCCAAAAGACGATGTGCCTCAATCCACTTCTCCATTTCGACTTCCACTGTAAATAAAAATTCCATTCAAAAGAACGGCAGAAATTAGATATGAGCCCAGAACAGGTGCAAATCCGAAGTTCATATGAGATAAAGCAATTACAATCAGAAATTTTAGGAAGGAAATTCTGGTCTAGTTATAACAGAGAAGCTCAAAGATGTACATGATATATATGGTCTGCAAACACAGCATGGATCGCTTCACTCCTAAAAGCAAGAGTCATTGACTTTAGATTATGAACCAAAGGATGTCCATGACTCCATGTTTGACGTTAATGCCAATTAAGCTCCTAACCTTTGAATGATATGCAGGCGATGATTGTATTTCAATCCAAACTGGGTGCTCAAATGTATACATACACAACGTGAACTGCGGACCAGGACATGGAATCAGCATTGGAAGCCTGGGTAAGGACGGTACCAAAGCATGTGTCTCAAACATCACCGTTCGAGATGTCAATATGCATAACACAATGAATGGAGTCAGAATCAAGACATGGCAGGTATTAGCATGCTTGATACGACACAGTGCACTATTCTATACATACAAAATGCTAAGTAATTAATTTTACCAAAAATCGGGTTGAGCAGATGGCTTAAGAGACTCAACAAAAACACATAACATAAGTACTATACTGATAGTGAATTACTTCATTGACCGCGGATATTGTCTGACACACACAAACCAGATTTACAGAAACATTAAAAGATTGCCAAGACTTGACTTTTGAGGAATTTCAAATGCCTCTACAACCTTCTTCTACCCACAATTTGGATGATACTTTTCCTCTCTCTAAAGAGACTGAAGCTGCAAGTGACCACAGAATAAGAGCACAATATGAGTTTTTCATAATTCATAGTCTCTAAGTTGCCATTGCAATCATCAATGGCTATTTGCATATTGTTCATGTAGTTCTTGCCAACCAGGGAATTACTAAAGCTTCTCATGCATGATTTTAAATTATTTTTCAGGGTGGATCAGGTTCTGTGCAGGGGGTACTGTTTTCAAACATCCAGGTGTCTGAGGTCCAACTTCCAATTGTAATTGACCAGTACTATTGTGACAAAAGGAAGTGCCAGAACCAAACATCAGCCGTGGCTCTATCAGGAATTACCTATGAAAAAATAAGAGGCACATATACAGTTACGCCTGTTCATTTTGCCTGCAGCGACAGCTTACCATGTATAGACGTGTCTCTGAATACCATAGAGCTAAAACCATTGCAAGAACACTATCACATGTATGACCCATTCTGCTGGAAAACTTTTGGAGAGTTAAGAACTCCTACTGTACCTCCAGTCAATTGTTTACAGATTGGCAAGCCACCAAACAACAGACCTCAGTCCGATGGAGAATTATGTTATGCTTAGCAAAGGTAAATTATGTTGTATCCTACTTGTGTGGTCAGCATGCTTTTAACAACCCATTCACACCAACAGCTATTTAGGTAAAGAATGTATATTTAGGCTGTTCAAGATAGTTGGATTTTGGATTTTTTTTGCTCTTATAATATATTTGTTTTTATTGAGTGGAAAAGTATGGTTTCAGCCATTTACGTGGTAGATTTTAGGGCAGCTTTGTTTGCCATAGAAGATTTCTTAATTGTGAGATTGTATATCAGTACTTGCCTGCTTTCATTGAAATCAATAAATACCTTTTGCATACCAATTGACATTTCTTCTTCTTTCCTGTTAGTAAAGAACTATGAGTATGATCACATAGCCAATACCTCAGATTTTTTTTAAGCAAGTAGAGACGGACTTTCTTCCAAGAGTCACTGACATTGAAGCCTAAACCCTATACCCGAAATTTGATACGAATGGAGAAACAGGACTGTATGAGTATCAACTAGTATCCAAGTTTGATAACCTATAAAAATTATGATTAGACGAGAAATCTTTCCGATCCATTCAACTCTATCCAAGACCACAAGGTCCACAGGGCGGCAACTATGTTTTATCTTTTGGTTTCTTGGGTTCTTTTCCAATAATTACAGTATCACACCAGACTTATAAACAATTTCAAACAGTTGTAGTGAGGTAGTGTTGCAAAAAACTCTCTGAAATATCATTTTTCTCTTAATAAACTACAGAATTTGTGGAATTCTATGCCTTGCAACTTGCAAGCTACATTCGAAAATAATAAATAATCGTCCAAAAAGAAAAGGAGGATTAACCAGAAGATGGGACTCATTGCAGACAGTTATATTGCAAAGAAAAATTAGAAAATCCAAATCTTGTAATCACACAAAGATAAATAAATAACGCCTGAATCTAAAGCAAATCAAGGAATGCTCTTGCAGCATGAAATAACAGATAAACCCTATAGGAAAATTCACCACATTAATACTCCAAGAAACTTAAATCTCAATGTTCGAATTTTAACTATTAAAACAGCAAAAATGAAACTAGAGACTTTCTTCGATCTGAGCAGTCCTAGTAAATCACATTTGAATGCCACAAATAGCAGTGACAAAGATCAAAATCATAAAACCAAAATCATACCAGACACAAGTATCGGCATTTTCTTCCGATTCTCAATCTCAGACTTCGCCTCACTTATGCTATACCAAGAGCGGAGAAATTGCTTCTTCAAAAGCACTTGGTGCATTTGCTTAAACGCTCCGTTTCTTAAATCCCCTCCGAAGCGCAACGCTTAAGGGTTTGCTCGACACCCATAAATATTGGAAATGAGGTTATTTTAATTCTTCTTTTTTTTTAGAATAATAACATTTTCATTAAACAAACTCTTCAAAAGAGATACAAGCCTTCGAACAAGGCAGAATAAGCCTCTTGAAGAGGCAGCACTACTCACCCAAAGTGAGAACAACAACTCCCACACAGGAGAGATCAACACAGAGAAGAGTAAACAGTCAAAGAAAACTACAAAAAATAGTACTGCAGTCGAAAATACAAAAGAAACATCCTTAGAAAGCCTAAAAAGGCCAGATCTAGACATTGCTACCATATCATGGGTAGTACACAATAAGATGGGCGCCAACAGCTGCATCAGTCCGATAAGACCAGCCCAAAACCAGATCTGAGAAAATGGAGGCCAGCTTTGCAATTTTCGCCACAAATACATATGATCTGCAGAGATCCATGAAAATTTCGTTTCCAATTTATTGAAAACAGTAAAAGGAAAGGAAAAGGGAGTGAAGATGGAGGTGGAGGTGGGGGTGGAGGTGAGGGTGAGGGAGGAGAGGTAGAGGTGGAAGAAAGAACAGGGAGAAGAGGTGGGGGTGGGGGTGGGGGTGGGGGAGATGGAGGAGATCAACGTCTCCTCCCCTCCCAATCGCCAGACCTGCAAAGAAGAAACCAGTGAGAGAGAAGGGAGGGGAGAGAGAAGAGATTGGGCAATTACATTCTTTTCTTTTAGATTAGGGTGTTGTATAGTTAAGAAGCCCGGATTAAGGCTATGCTTTGGAAGGTGTTGAATAGTTAAGTGAGAACGGATTAGAAGGGTACTCTCTTATGAAGTGATAATTATAATCTTCGATGTAGGAGTTAGGAGCCTAGTGTAAGAGACAAGTCATTTTGAAATTTTAAATTATTTACTATGCATTACCCTACCTCCTATCCAAATAAAATTAATAATTTATATTTTAATTAACTCTTAATATATCCGATCAAATTAGAGTTTAGTTTAATTACTTTACTTTACTCTAGCCCACTTAATTTATACTTGTTTGGATTGTTTGTTGAGTCATTAATTTTGGGGTCTAATACAATTGGTTTAAAAAACACCCTAAATCATTGATTTTGATAATTCATATCTTCTTTACTCTTGTGACCTAATTCTCTCACATATAAGCACTACACGACTTTCTCCTTCTGTTCGGGATGATATGCTTCATCGCCTTCTCTCGAGGTGAGTTCTTCTCGTTATTTCGATGAGCATTAGCTGAGTCATTCCAACAATTAGTCAAGGTGAACAAAAATCAAACTCTAATTTGTGTTCCATATGCAATTACTATCTAATATGTTGCGTGGCACAAATTTAAAATTGGATGTAAGTCTGGGTGGTTATTTAGGTCATTTTTATGACCACCTTCTTAATGACATTCCAAAAGAGCTATTTAAATTATTTGGGTACCGCCTCTGTCGAAGTTGTTTATGATCTTGCACTGCCCTCCGAGAAAATATTCAGTAGGAAAAGCTCATCACATCATTGGTCAACAATCTCACTGAAATGTTGACCTCTGGTTTGGGTTATTATATATGTACTTTTTACTTTGAACTCCTAAATTATGTCACTTTTTTATCAAATCAAAAAAGGTTGTCAGTCTTATTTCAGCTTCATCGATTTCATTTTCTTTTTAATTGCATTAATTGATCCCTATGAGTCCCACTGATTTCTTTTTATTTTTAAGTGTATTCATTAATCCTGGTCGTTCTTCTACACCTTCCAATAGTTATGCGTCAGATTTGATTATAAAGACTAATTACTAGTTTTAACTAGGATTATCCCTAATATAGAGATAATTCAAATCACACTATAATTGACCTGAAATATGTATTGAATTGATTTTTTTAACTGATAACAAATTTGCGATACTACTAGTTGTGATATTAAAGTTTTGGATTTATACATACATGTAAATTTAATCAAGCACATGAACAAATATTTGGAAAGAAAATATGGATTGCACTGAGTACATGTATGCATCAAATTGCTCCGCATACGAAGTAGCCTATTCAGCTACGCTTGCATGCCTACAGTGCACCCACTCACGCATAATGGGAGGCATTGGATAATCTCATATCAAACCAACCTAGATGTTGTGATTACCATTTGCATGTCTTATAGCGATGACGTAGTGCTGACGGGTGGTAGAGGATTGTATGAAGTGCTAAATATGTTGAGCTCTCTACACGATGCCCTCACATTACCGTCAAGTATTTCAATTTATTATTCCCAAAATGTGTCCAACTCCGCAATCAATTTATACCGGACACTAGACTATTTATCTTCCAGAAGACCAATAGACAAATCACAATTTTCATCAGCTCTTACATCTTGTATGTCCTAAGTATATCTAGAAACTGGTCCACATAGCCATGAATAAAGCAGTTTACCTTTCTTGGATCTGAACTCATTAGTGGAGGTGGCCTTTTTTCTTCTTCTTTATTTTGGGATGCCCTCAAGTGTTCATCTTCACAGATGGTTGATGGAGGGAAATTGTCGAAGGTTTGATTATCTCTCTTAACTTCCTTACCCATTTTACTTTAACATACCTTGTCTACTGCTTGAATCTTCTATGAACATTTGTACATCAGCGCTACAGTTGATCTCATCCTCTTCAAGCGACTCACATTGAAATAGATCAAGCTTCTTTCAAAATTTATCAATGGCTTCAACCGGTATAGGGCGACCTTTATTCACAAGTATAGCTTGTTCATGAGCACAAGGTAGTCTGTAACTCTTACAAAGTTGACGTCCACAATTGTAGGAAAACTATATGAGAATTTTAAAACACTTAAACTCCAACAAGATAAGATGCAATGTCTTTATTGAAACAAAACCGCATAAATCTTGGAGGTGTGGTATATTGAATCGGTATTGGAGAATGGTGTTGTTTCTCTCAATGCTAGCTTTGATAGCAGTGTTCCTCCATATATGATGTAGGAGTATGGTAATGCATTGAACGCCTCACATTGACATGGCCACTGAAAGTGGCATCTTATAATCATATATAAAATTGATTTGGTTATTTATTTATCTTTTTTCTTTTACTTAATTCTATTTAATTAACGACTAACCTATCCTTAGGCAAAATCAACCCATTTTTTGATATTTTTGAGCCTGAATTCATAATTTATTATTATATATATTTATA
Organism: Euonymus europaeus; assembly: GCA_963580455.1. Taxonomy (NCBI): domain Eukaryota; kingdom Viridiplantae; phylum Streptophyta; class Magnoliopsida; order Celastrales; family Celastraceae; genus Euonymus; species Euonymus europaeus. Next base: position 6,967,724 of record OY756964.1, read on the forward strand.
TATATTTTTTGATATTTTCGAGTCAGAGTATTACATGAACCCGTCACAATTACGCAGAGAAGAATTTCTCATAAACATAAGATTCTTCAAGTGTCTCACGCTCTTTACACATTTTAGGATGATTCTGAAATCGCATATTCCAATCCCAACCAAAATCATGTCAAGTCTCTTTTGAAAATATAGTTTCATAATGAGTAGCAGCATAATCACAAAGGTAAGTCATAAAATTGTGTCGTTTTTCTTTTGAACAGAATATAACGTTATTTCTTATGTTCCCAACATTTCTCCATTCAAATTAAAATAAACTATCAAAACTGAGAAACTAGTTAAAAAATTAGAATAATGAAATATTGTGCACTCATAGAAATGCAAAGCTAGTAAATCTTATGAAGTTTCAAATGACATCATCCAAGTTTGCTAATTCATTGATCTTATTGCTTTAGCGAAGCAATCAATATGAAGCAGAATTAAAAAGTGTATTAAACTCACAATCTATGCTTCCTTGTGAAGATAAATGTTGTTTAATTGTAGAGAAAATAAACAACATGAGTTTTCCATCAAAGAAAAGTGAAGTAGAATAAATTGAATGAAGCTAAAGATGATTTTATGTTAATAGATGCACCAAATATGTAAAGTAGCATGAATATTCTATTCAAATATTGCTCCGATACCAAACTTATTTTACATACTTTGATTTGGGAATAAGCTTATTTTACGTACTTTGTTTTATCTTCTACTTTTTATTATGTTATTTGTACTACTTATTTTTTTGAATTAAACTTTTATTATGTTGCTCCAACTTCTTTTTTCGATGCTCATACAGAGCTCTGACAAACTATAAAGTAAAGCATATGTAACAAGAAAGTAAAACATCTCTGCCAAACAATAAAGATAAGCATCTTTGACAACCAATAAAAAGAAGCAACTCTAAAAACTAATAAATTAAAGCATTGGCATAAAAGAAAGTAAAACAACTCTAACAAACTAGACTCACTGACGCAGGAATAGCGGTTACATTTAACATATGTAACAAGCCTTTAAACCCCTAAGGTTCCCTTTAGTGGACGAGTTATAGTCTCGTGAGGGTTTTAATAGATTAACACACAAACTGTATCAGAGATAGAATCAATTTGATGACCCTAAACGGGCCCACAAATGTTCTACAGGATCATCTTGCAATTGTGAATGAGTTGAAGAATCTCTGATTTGACGATGTGTTTGGATGAAACTGACATACTCATTAGTACGGGTATGTGACATTGTCGATGGAGATGTGAGTTCATCAAAGTCTATGTTCTCAAAACCACCAATGTTTTCAACGATCATCATATTATGTAATATTATGCAAGCCTCCATAATATCATCAAGCATATCGACATCGCAATATATTGCTGGTCGACGTATAATGGAAAAATGTGTATGCAATACACCAAAAGCACGCTACACATCCTTTCGAATAGCTTCCTGCATTTTAACAAAGTGTTTTCGTTTCGGGCCTTGTGGGCATGAAATAGTTTTGATGAATACAGACTAGCGGGGATATATTTCATCTGCAAGATAATATCCCATATTGTAATGATGACCATTAATAGTGTAGTGTGTAATATTGTCGATGCTCATACAGAGCTCTGACAAACTATAAAGTAAAGCATATGTAACAAGAAAGTAAAGCATCTCTGCCAAACAATAAAGATAAGCATCTTTGACAACCAATAAAAAGAAGCAACTCTAAAAACTAATAAATTAAAGCATTGGCATAAAAGAAAGTAAAACAACTCTAACAAACTAGACTCACTGACGCAGGAATAGCGGTTACATTTAACATATGTAACAAGCCTTTAAACCCCTAAGGTTCCCTTTAGTGGACGAGTTATAGTCTCGTGAGGGTTTTAATAGATTAACACACAAACTGTATCAGAGATAGAATCAATTTGATGACCCTAAACGGGCCCACAAATGTTCTACAGGATCATCTTGCAATTGTGAATGAGTTGAAGAATCTCTGATTTGACGATGTGTTTGGATGAAACTGACATACTCATTAGTACGGGTATGTGACATTGTCGATGGAGATGTGAGTTCATCAAAGTCTATGTTCTCAAAACCACCAATGTTTTCAACGATCATCATATTATGTAATATTATGCAAGCCTCCATAATATCATCAAGCATATCGACATCGCAATATATTGCTGGTCGACGTATAATGGAAAAATGTGTATGCAATACACCAAAAGCACGCTACACATCCTTTCGAATAGCTTCCTGCATTTTAACAAAGTGTTTTCGTTTCGGGCCTTGTGGGCATGAAATAGTTTTGATGAATACAGACTAGCGGGGATATATTTCATCTGCAAGATAATATCCCATATTGTAATGATGACCATTAATAGTGTAGTGTGTAATATTGTCGATGCTCATACAGAGCTCTGACAAACTATAAAGTAAAGCATATGTAACAAGAAAGTAAAGCATCTCTGCCAAACAATAAAGATAAGCATCTTTGACAACCAATAAAAAGAAGCAACTCTAAAAACTAATAAATTAAAGCATTGGCATAAAAGAAAGTAAAACAACTCTAACAAACTAGACTCACTGACGCAGGAATAGCGGTTACATTTAACATATGTAACAAGCCTTTAAACCCCTAAGGTTCCCTTTAGTGGACGAGTTATAGTCTCGTGAGGGTTTTAATAGATTAACACACAAACTGTATCAGAGATAGAATCAATTTGATGACCCTAAACGGGCCCACAAATGTTCTACAGGATCATCTTGCAATTGTGAATGAGTTGAAGAATCTCTGATTTGACGATGTGTTTGGATGAAACTGACATACTCATTAGTACGGGTATGTGACATTGTCGATGGAGATGTGAGTTCATCAAAGTCTATGTTCTCAAAACCACCAATGTTTTCAACGATCATCATATTATGTAATATTATGCAAGCCTCCATAATATCATCAAGCATATCGACATCGCAATATATTGCTGGTCGACGTATAATGGAAAAATGTGTATGCAATACACCAAAAGCACGCTACACATCATTTCGAATAGCTTCCTGCATTTTAACAAAGTGTTTTCGTTTCGGGCCTTGTGGGCATGAAATAGTTTTGATGAATACAGACTAGCGGGGATATATTTCATCTGCAAGATAATATCCCATATTGTAATGATGACCATTAATAGTGTAGTGTGTAATATTGTCGATGCTCATACAGAGCTCTGACAAACTATAAAGTAAAGCATATGTAACAAGAAAGTAAAGCATCTCTGCCAAACAATAAAGATAAGCATCTTTGACAACCAATAAAAAGAAGCAACTCTAAAAACTAATAAATTAAAGCATTGGCATAAAAGAAAGTAAAACAACTCTAACAAACTAGACTCACTGACGCAGGAATAGCGGTTACATTTAACATATGTAACAAGCCTTTAAACCCCTAAGGTTCCCTTTAGTGGACGAGTTATAGTCTCGTGAGGGTTTTAATAGATTAACACACAAACTGTATCAGAGATAGAATCAATTTGATGACCCTAAACGGGCCCACAAATGTTCTACAGGATCATCTTGCAATTGTGAATGAGTTGAAGAATCTCTGATTTGACGATGTGTTTGGATGAAACTGACATACTCATTAGTACGGGTATGTGACATTGTCGATGGAGATGTGAGTTCATCAAAGTCTATGTTCTCAAAACCACCAATGTTTTCAACGATCATCATATTATGTAATATTATGCAAGCCTCCATAATATCATCAAGCATATCGACATCGCAATATATTGCTGGTCGACGTATAATGGAAAAATGTGTATGCAATACACCAAAAGCACGCTACACATCATTTCGAATAGCTTCCTGCATTTTAACAAAGTGTTTTCGTTTCGGGCCTTGTGGGCATGAAATAGTTTTGATGAATATAGACTAGCGGGGATATATTTCATCTGCAAGATAATATCCCATATTATAATGATGACCATTAATAGTGTAGTGTGTTTTAGGAGCATTTCCATTGACCAGTTCCCAAAAAAATAGGAGATTTTTGTAGCACATTTATGTCATTAAGAGAGCTAGGCATTCCAAAGAATCCATGCCAAATCCAAAGATCTTTAGAAGCCACAACTTCTAAAATAATTGTCAGTGCACGGAAAATATACGGTGTATATCCCTTGCCAGTCAATAGAGCAATTCCTCCATTTTCAATGCATACAATCAATACTTCCAAGCATACATGGAAATCCACGTTCCTCATTTTGGGCTAATAGACGATGTACTTCATTCTGATTGGGCTAAGAAATTTCTTCAAAATTTCAGAACTAGAACTTGGTTGATTCATGGATTTGTTTGAGAATACGATTTTTTTGTGAGGATTGGTTGATGAAATGACTTAGAGACTAAGCTATTTGTAGAAAAAATGTAGGAACAGTGATAGAACTCAATTTACATACTTGATTGTTGGAGTCAAAAAATTAAAAGTGGTATGCAAACAACTATTCAAGTATGCAAATTGATTTTTGCATGCCCATTGTTGGAGATGCCCTAACATCAGCCCATTATGTCTCAAATTTTTCTGAATTTCATATGCATGTTTGAAACTTTAGATAATGATATCTCCATTTGATTGCATCTAATTTTTTTTTTGAAAATTTATTTAGAATATGCCACATACAATACCTATGCACAAAATTTGACAGTATTTTAATTATAACTTTACTCATTACAGGATCTTGGTCAGTGATAATCATTTTGGGTGGACCTATAGGCATAGTCGACAACATTTGACCCAAAAGCCACATGAATGGCTTAATCTTTTCATCACTTAAGAATGCACATGCAACTATATATTAATGAACATAATATTGATTCATAATGATAAAGGATGATTATGTAATACTAGAAGCAATGAAATATTCAAAGAGGTGTTTCATAATTTTACATATATGTATGTACTACTCTTCCCAACTTTCAATTATTATTCATTCGTTCCAATAACTTATAACTAGAAATTTCATCATAACAATGTTAACAATGTGATTGTTTCGTGCAGAAACTATACAATGATTGAAGAGGAAGAAGCTTGTGAACAACAAATAGAACAACTTAAAAACCTCCAACTACACCTCATGGCCAGGTTAATTTGAATATGACATGTTCACATTGTTTCCTCTTTGTTTAACAATGTTTATGGTATGATTTTTTTTTATTTTTTTTTGTGTGGAGTGATGACTGAATTGATGCATTGACAATGAATTCTAAATGATAAAGTTAGAATGTGCAAAGACTACAACTGAGATGTAGCAATTTTTTTAGCAACAATTATATTTCATATTTCATTATTTCAAAGGTTATGTTATTCACAAATCACAATTATGCTTTCCTGCTACTTGTTAAAGTACCATGTTGTATAATTAGTTATTTTTTGAATGAATTGATGTATATTATTTACTAATGCTTTGCATGTTTTACAATTGATTTATAAAAGAGTCATCATCATGAGATTCTAGGGAGACTATGGAGAGATATTTCAATTCAACTGTTATTTTGACGTGAATAATTTATAAGATCAGTATGAAATGGTTATTTTGCCTTTCTTCTTGAATTTCTGATCGTGGAAAACTGAAAAAGAAAATACTTTGATGGGAGACTTGAATGTAACTTTCAACTTGTTTGGGTCTATTGATAATTTATCATGTGCTTCTTGTGAGTCATCTTGTATATCCTGTTATATATATTTGTTATATTTTTGTAACGGTGACATCGAAACTTCTCTTCAACTTTTTTGTTAATTGTACTTTTGCGAAGGAATGTTGACTTCATAGCAATATGAGACTTATTGGTTGGATTGTCCCTCTCATGTATTGTTTTGCACTCATGCAATCCTCAATCAATGGCTTAATGCATGAATGGGTAAACCCCAATGCTCACATGAAGGAAGTACTAATGATGGATTTAAATGGCAAAGACTCCTTAGCTGGGTGGCTTAAATGCAATAAGGATGCTGCGTTTTTTCTGGCCATGAACCAGTATGGTATTAGTTTTATTTTTTGAGACTTTGAACGAAGTTTTGTGGCAGCGGGCTATTGTCGCATGATGAAAAGTTTGGACATTAAAATTGAAAAAGTTATAGGTGTTCGGGAAGCACTCAGTTGGATCAAGGATAAATAGTTAGATAATGTCATTATCGAATTTGATGCTCTATTAGTTATTCAAGCAATGGAGTCAAGCATTCCAGATTTATCCAATTTTAACATGGTTATTGAATATTGTAAAAGTCTTATGCATGGATGTAGAAATTGTAGGGTCTCTTGGACCAAGAGACCTGTGAATCAAGTCGCTCATTACTTAGTAAAGGCTACTGGTTCTATGTCAGGTGCTTCTACATGAGAGATTACTCTTTCTCATATTCTTTGTAATGTTTTGAGTTCAAACTTGGAATAAAATTGTTCTCCATATTCTCATATTCTCGACAAAGATCCTGTGATTGCATAGCTACGCTTTGGATGCTTCCCCATAGAATAGATAGACCCAGTGTTGGACCATAGGTCTTACATTTGTGCTTTGATGTAAAAATACTTAATGTACTATTTGATTATATTCATATTTGAATGAATTTGAATAAAACATGAAATGATCGTGATAATTGAATTAAGTATCATTATATATCATTTGGAATCATATTTGATCATATTTAATATGAATTGAATGAATTTGGACTAGTTCAATTTTGGATTACAAAAACTGTTCAAACATTACACTGTGTACATGTCGGTTGAATAGTCATAACTTATTCATACGATCTCCAAATGACCTGATTCTTATTCTAAAATATTATTAAGACATATGGGAACATTTATTGTTTTTATATTATGAATCAATTTTGAGTGAAAGATGTTCAATTTCTCTATCGAACTTAGTATAATTGTGCATACATGATATAACACTGTTTGAGATTACTTGCTGAAATTGAGTGACCAATTGAACTCTAATGGCTGTGAAATTTTGTGTGCATATTTAAATATATGTGAAATTTTGTGTACATATTTAAATGGTTTATTGAGTATATATCATATTGATTGACCCATGTTCAAGCATTGAAGCTCTTTGAGCTTACAATCAACAATTAGGTTCCTTGTCACCTATTTATTTTTAGGTGAAATCAATTAAGTATCATGAGCTTATTTGGATCAGTATGAAGCTGATTTTATTGAGAAAATTCGTACATTCATTTGTTGAAGCTTAATTGGTCAAGTTTGAGCATAGTCAACTCCATTTGAGAAAAAGTTTGACTTCTTATGAGCAAGCATTGGTTCCAGGCGTGTGAAATGAATATTGTTTTTGCATAATTTCTTATTTGAGATTCTAGAAGTCCTATGCGCTTTGTGCTAAGAATTCAAAAGATATTTCAAGTTTAATATAATTGGTTAACATTGTGGCAACATTTACTTCTTGGGGGATAAAGGAGAGAGAAATGGTGGAAAACTTGTTTCTTATGCCAGAATCTAGAAATGTTTTTTTGGCTTGGTTTGAGCATTACTTTCATCATCAAGAAGGAATTATTGGTGCAACCAAACAAGCCCAAGCCAAAGGAGATATTTTCACTCAACAATTTCCAATGGCTCTATAATGAATGGTCGAGATTTATTTGGTTTGAATTAAAGAAAGGTCAAGATTTAAAGAAGAAGGAAGGGCCAAGATCAAGACTTAATTTTCATCTAATAGCCAAGATTATTTTGTCTTGGAAAGAAGAGAAGGGGTTGGACTTGTGTGGAAGGTTGAAGAACATTTGCAAAAATTGGCCAAGTCTTTGAGCTTCAAATCCTCTCAACTTCAAATCTTGATTCAAGCTTATTTCTAGAGATCTCTTGCTAAAAATCTAATTATCATCAAGCTATCATTTTCTTACTTCAAAGAGAGATCCAAAAATCCATTAAGAACCCATTATTCTTCATTCTACTCGTGGGGTATCATTTTTGGTGTTCTTGAGTGGTGTTTCAACAAAGCTTCTCCTAATCTCATCTATATCCTTTTGAGATCTTTGTGTGAGGTTTTCATAGAGTGATTGCCACATCTTGAGCTTATTTTTAACCATATTCATGAGCATCATCTCTAGTCTTTGTGAGAGTTCCTCAACCAAATAACATTGAGGTAACCTTGAGAGAACGTTGTGCCTAAACACTTGTAAAGTCCCTTTGTTGGATAAAACCTTGTGAGATTGTGAGATAAGTTTGGGGTACAACTTGAAATCCCTAGTTTTTTGGTTATTTTGAAACCTTGATTGTAAGAGTTTGGGGTTAGCTTGCCTAAAATCCTAAGTTGTTGGTGAACTTGGAAAATCATCATCCATTAGTGGATTTGGAAATCCTAAGCTTGCTGGTTTAGGTAGTGGATGTAGGAGAAAAGACTCTCTGAACCACTATATATCCTTGAGCACTGTATTTTTACTTGCCTTAATTGATTTTATGTGTTGATCATTTTCTTGAGGTTGTTAATTGCATTAGACGAGGTTTCTCTAAACCATTAGGCACACACTTTTAATTGTTAATTTTTCTGAAACATCAATCTGTCCATGCAGAGTTCATATAGCTAGACTTCGAATTTTAGTTTGAAGTTTTGACATAGTGTTCACTAAGGTATTTTGATATTGCATACCAAATTTCGTTATATTCCAACTTGAATTGCTAGGTCAAATAACTTTTATCCAATTGGTGTGCATATTTGATTTGAACACTAATCTGTTCATGCATTGTTCATATAGCTAGGCCATGAATTTTGATCTGAATTTTGGATATAGTATTCATTAAGGTGTTTTAATATTTCATATTAAATTTCACTACATTCCGACTAGAATGACTAAGTTAAATTTCTTTTATCAATTCGGTGTGGAGATTTGTGTTTATTGACATTGCTTTGTGAGTTTTGTACATTTGTTAGCTAGATATTCATTAAATATTACTCCCTCCATCCCATTTTAATTGTTCCCTTCACTTTTTCACACCGTTTAAGAAAGTATTTAATTCTCTTTTAATTTGACGTTTATACCCTTATCTATAATGACAAATACTTTGGCACCATAAAAGATTAATTAATGTGCATGCTTATTGAGTTAGTTTTTGAGCTTTTCAAGTTAAGGGTAAAATGAGAAAAAATAGCTTTCATTAATTGAAATGGGCATGCATTTTGGGACATCCCAAAAAGGAATAAAAAACAATTAAAATGGGACGGTGGGAGTATATCACATATTGCACATGACTTAAATTTGCTTAGGATAATCATTAGAGGCCAAATTTACATGTTACATGATATTTGTTAATTAATTGTTAAATTATAAAAGGAGATTGCCTTTGCAATTTGAGAACACAATTCAACCCCTCTTGTATTTGTCTAGGTTTTTCACCCAATCCCAACTTTTTCCCGTGTATGTGTGTGACAGAGAAGTAGCAACTCTAGCTCGTGAGAGAGAAGGAGGTGTACGTGTGATATGTGATATGAATTGGTCATAGGGTAAACGGATAAGGGGGTGCATTTTAAAAAATAAAATTATAATAATACTAAATATATAAAAAAAATGTCATTAAAAAATTTCACCAATCTTTATATAAATATATTATATAATCAAATATAATAATTATTATTAGTAATTTCAATTGATTAATTATAAATGGACTATTATCTATAATATTTGTATGAAATATACTTTTAATACACCAATACTTATATTGATAAATTAACAAGCTTTACTCTATAAACAAATTGACACTATGAAACACTTACTCCGCTTAGTAACTTAATTTAACAACCTATAGAGTAGCTCATTCATACTATATCATACCATGTACCAAACAAACTCCATGTCATGTCAAAATACAAACCACTCCCTTGTCTCGGGTGGCCAGGCACCTTATCCTATCCAATGAGTCATGAAACCTCGCGATATCTACCATGTTCTAGCCAATCTAGAATCAATCATTTTAACGGTCTCATCACTTTCTACTCTCAAGAGCAGTCTATAATCAAATCAAATAGTCAATGGCCCAACTTTCAGAGAAGGACATCAACTCCATGAGGAGGAGGGTGGCCTCTGTTGCAAACCATCTCATTCCGGTCAGTTCAGGATCCGATTACGGTTTATCCGTGCTGCCTAACCCCTCGATGAGCGACAGCTACCACAGAATCCACGGCGAGGTTCCCGCCCACGAAGTTGTTTGGAGGAATGCGACTAAAGAACACGGCAAGGAGTTCTCCGATATTTTATACCAAAAAGTGGTCGATGAAGGGATTGTGAAAGTAAGAAATTAGTGAAGCTGTGTACTAGTAGAATTTGTCCCTCTTATTTAATTGTTTTAATAAATATTGTTTTTTGGAAGATTACGATTAATAGGCCAGAGAGACGAAATGCATTTCGTCCAAAGACAATTAAGGAGATTATGTACGCACTCGAGGATGCCAGAGACGATAGTACAATTGGGGTCGTTATCCTTACTGGGAAGGTACTCTCAGTATGCTTATTTGAAAGTTCTAAACTCCAAATTGAATTTGTTTGTAGGAAAGCGTTCTTCATATTGCCTTGTTTGTCTGAATACTGAAATTGTTTGCATATCATCTTTTTGTAGAAGTTCTTGTGATAATTAACATCAATGTAGATTTCTGCATCGAAGCTTTGTATTATTTTCATTGATGTGATGATGTCAGTATTATGTTGTTGCTGATGGAATTGTTGCTTCAGGGAGCCAAGGCATTTTGCAGTGGAGGTGACCAGGAGTTAAGGACTGCTGATGGTTATGCGGATTCTGAAAATTCTGCCCGGCTTAATGTTTTAGACTTGCAGGTAGAAAATCTATATAGTATTCTATGTTTGATTGACCTAGAGAACTAACCCTCATGATCGAATTTGGCTAGGAGTCTATTATACGATGCTGAAATTTTCGTGCACTCTCTCAATGTTCTTTAATCTTTTATCAATATGCAGGTACAGATTCGGCGCCTTCCCAAACCTGTTATAGCAATGGTATACTCTTCTTAATCATAATTGCTTGGTTTCTGCCTTTGGTAACAAGTTGTGAATGCTCAAAATGATTGTCATAGTTTGTTCCTGTATATTTAATTATTTATTACTTCAAGACAGAATGTATCCTTCAGAAATTGGTCTTTGTTTCTTATATTCGATTTTATCTATTCTAAACCAGGTTGCAGGTTATGCTGTCGGAGGAGGGCATGTGTTGCACATGGTTTGTGATCTAACCATTGCAGCTGATAATGCTATTTTCGGCCAAACTGGTCCCAAGGTAATTATGCATAACGTCTTTTCTCTATGCTCCTTAAAATTTCAACCGGCATGGTATAACTGATAATTTCTTTCAAGATTCATGAGTGACATTATCGATGTCCTCCTGGTTACCTTAGTTGCTAGCGTGAAAGCTTAGAGTTCCCTGCCTAGTGCAATCTATATATTCATATATCCTAATTTGGTTAATCCTTATTGGTGCTGTTTCCTGCTGATGCAATCACTAATATTTCTCTGAACATGGCAGGTTGGAAGCTTTGACGCTGGCTATGGAAGTTCAATCATGTCTCGTCTGGTAAGATTTGAACGTGGAAAGAGTATCTCAATTGGCCTGATCAATAGCTGTGGCTAAATGCTTATGAGGGTGTATAATTTAGGAGTAAAATGATGCCTTTTCTATTATTACAGGTCAATTTTGAATTTTGAATTTGTAATAGTATCTTCTTGCGCAGAATTTTCATTCACATCATTGTATACCAAGCAACTTCTATTTGAACTTGAGTTCAACAGGTTGGACCTAAAAAAGCTCGTGAAATGTGGTTTCTAGCAAGGTTTTATACTGCTTTTGAAGCTGAAAAAATGGGACTTGTTAACACTGTCGTCCCGGTGAGTTCATCTATGGTGTAAGAAAATTGGTTTCTTCTTGCACTCAATCTAAGCACATAGCCCTGCTCTAATATCCAAGTTATCTATATTGCTTGTAAGAACAGCTAATATTATGTATTATTCTTGTCAAGCTGGAGAATTTAGAACGAGAAACGGTTAAATGGTGCCGGGAGATTCTAAGAAATAGCCCAACTGCAATTCGGGTGCTGAAATCTGCTCTCAATGCAGTTGATGATGGCCATGCTGGACTCCAGGTAGCCGGTGCATATAATCTCATAAACCAATAGTTTAATCAGTTAAACTGGTGCCAGCAATTTAGTCCTATTTGGGTGCTGAAAACAGCCTTGCAGCTTATATTTTTTCGCCTTCCTGACAGGAACTTGCTGGAAATGCCACACTCATATTCTATGGAACCGAGGAAGGCAAGGAAGGGAGGACCGCGTATGTGCAGCACAGACGCCCGGATTTTTCAAGATTCCCTCGTCGGCCTTAATGATGTCTCTATTCTTGTTCATCACTTAATCGACAATATAGACCCTGTTGTTAGCAATTGTTTGACCAATTGTGCGGCATACTGTTGAGCACTAGGTAGGAAGAAAATAAATTTTGTTTTTTAGTTCTATCTCTCCTGTCGTTTTGGTCTCAGGGTAGTATGTATGTGAGCTCATCTGCACTTCATTAAATAAGGGACTCCGTTAAGACTGCCTAATTTTCTTCTATCAACCAACTCACACCCATCTGAAATTATGTTGTTTTATATATGCGTGTGCGTTTCAGCTACTCTACGGACAAGTTTAAATATTGGTAGCACAATATTGGAACTTATCAATTTTACATATTTGTCCTTGATTGAAACTGATAATTTATTTGTAATAAAAAATTACAAATATAGAGTATAAATCGTGGGACACTCAAGTTGTATGGATGAATTTATCACTTGTACATATTTTCTTATTTGTACATGTCATAGTGTTGAGGATACCAGGTCAATATGACACAAACAACGGAATCAAAATCAAAGAAAGACAGAGATAGACGTGGTTCAGTCAACAATGACCTACGTCCACGTGAGAGAGAAAGTCAATTATTTCAAGGAATATTACAACAAGAGGAGGAGGCTACACAACACTCACACTCGTGCCTCTATTTGCACCACTCTCTCACACAAAAACAACTCGGTAACTCACAACACACACTACACTTCTATCTCTCTACCACACTTTGCACACACCCGCACATCTATTTATATAGAGATATACTATAAATATGAACACAAAGTATAAACATAATCTTTGAACAAAAACTAATCAACAATGGAGGCTTGGTTGGTGTGTGGTGGCTGCATGCAATTCTTGACTTTGCATGCAACCGTTCTTGAATTTGCATGAGTATGAATCCATCAATTCTCCCCCTTCATACCCATAAAGAGGAGAACGCAACTTGGCTGTCCATTCCGGCTATGTCCCAACATAGCTCAAGTTTTTCACGAGAAACTACCTTTGTCAACACGTCTGCTGGATTCTCGTCAGTGTGAATCTTTAGAAGTTTCAACAACTGCTCTCCAATCACCTCGTGTATCTAGTGATAGTGAATATCAATATGCTTTGTGAGGGAATGATACATGGAGTTCTTGCTAAGTCTAGAGCACTCTGATTGTTACAATGTACCCTATATTCCTCCTGATTAATACCTAGTTCCTGGAGAAATCATTTTAAACACAACATTTATTTACCAGCTTGCGTTGCAGCAATATACTTTGCTTATGTTGTGGATAAAGCAACACAATTATGTAGTTTAGACTACCATGAAAAAGCTCCCCCTGCAAAAGTGAAAACATACTCTGAAGTAGACTTTCTACTGTCAAGATCACCAGCCATATCTGAATAACTATAGCCATCCAGAACTAGATCTGATCCCCCAAAGCACAAGCATAGCTTCGACATACCCTTTAGGTACCTAAGAATCCATTTAACAGCATCCCAATGTTCTTTCCCTAGATTGGAAAGAAATTTGCTCACAACACCAACCGCATGAGCAATATCTGGTCTTGTACACACCATTGCGTACATTAGACTACTAACTGCTGAAGAGTATGAGACTTCTTTCATCTCTTCAATCTCCTTTTCTGAAGAGAGGCAAGATTTATTGCTCAGCTGGAAATGGTTACCTAGTGGAGTGGTAACCGACTTCGCATTCTTCATGTTAAACCTTTTTAGCACCCATTTAACATAAGTTTCCTGTGACAACCAAAATTTCTTCGCTTTCTTGTCACAAACAATCTTCATAACCAATATCTGCTGAGCTGGGCCTAAGTCCTTCATGTCAAAAACCTGAGATAGCTAGGTTTTCAAACTGTTAATCGTGGTTGCATCATGACCAACAATTAACATGTCATCAACACAGAGCAACAATATCACAAAATTTCCATTTGGGAAGTTTTGGACATAAACACATTGGTTTGCTATAGTCCTTTTGTAACCATGGCTTACCATGAATGAGTCAAACTTTCTGTGCCACTATCTCGGCGCTTGCTTAAGGTCGTAGAGACTTTTCTGCAGTTTGCAGACCAAGTATTTCTTCTTAGTAACTTCGAAACTTTCTAGCTGCACCATGTAAATTTCTTCCTCCAGATCACCACGGAGAAAAGCTATCTTTACATCCATTTGTACAAGCTCCAGATTCATACTTGCTACTAACCCAAGTATGACTCTGATGGATGTCATCTTTACCACAAGAGAGAAAATCTCACGAAAGTCAATTCCTTTCTTCTATTGAAATCCTTTGACGACCAACCGAGCTTTGTACTTCACAAGCTTTTTGCTGCCATCTTTCTTCAGCTTGATCACTGTTTTACAGTGCTTTTTTCCTTTTAGAAAGTTTCACCAACTCATAAATTTGGTTTTTCTGTAAGGAATTCGTTTCTTCTTGCATAACTTGTATCCACTCATTGCTTTGAGCATGAGTGTGAGCTTCTTGAAAGCTCTCTGGCTCCCCCTCATAAGTAAGTAGAATATAGTCTAAATCCGAATATCTTCTTGATGGAACCAAAGTATGACCTCTCTGAAATCTTGTCAGATGAGGTCCTTCAATTGGAGGAGGTTGTGCTGTTCTACAGCTTCTGATGGATGAGGTTGTGGTTCCTCTTACTCAACACCTTTTGTGTGATCTTCTTCTAAATCTTCTTCCTGCAATTCATCATTATCTGTAGGAATAACTGGTGCTGGATATGGGATAATGTTTGCAACACTAGGAACAGTAGATTGGGTGGATTTGTCCAAGTCTTCAAACACTTCATTCTCGTGGAACACAATATCCCTGCTTTTGATAACCTTCTTAGCAGTTGGATCCCATGGTCTGTATCCAAATTCATCATCTCCATATCGAATGAAAATGCAAGGAGTGGATCTACTGTCAAGCTTCTGTGTCTACTCCTTGGATACATGTGTAAAAGCTTTAGACCCAAATACTCTCAAGTGAGAGTAAGAAATATTTCTTCTAGACCACACCTTCTCCAAAATTTTGAGGTTTAGCGGTGCTGACAGTGATCTGTTGATCAAGTAACGGGCCACACGAACTGCTTTACCATAGAATGAATTTGGCAGCTTTGCCATACGGAGCATACACCTAGCTCGTTCCGTAATGGTGCGATTCATCTTCTCGGCTACACCATTATGTTGTCATGCACGTAGGTCTGTCTTCTTGTATCAAATACCGTGTTCAGCATAGTATGCTTCAAACTCCCTGGAAACATACTCGCCTCCATTATCTGATCAGAGGCACTTCAACTTCTTTCCAGTTTCTCTTTCCACCATAGTGTGAAATTTTTTGAAATTCTCAAATACCTGATCCTTGGTTTTGAGAAAATATACCGACACCTTCCTTGAAGCATTATCAATAAAGGTTAGGAAATATCTATTTCCTCCCAAAGACTCTTCTTCCATTGGACCACAAACATCATAGTGTATCAAACTTAACAACTCTGATCTTTCATGGAAGAGGTATTGAAAGAGACTCTGTGCTGCTTTTCGAATAAGCAATGATCACATGGGTTTAGCGAAATATCTTTAGACACTGTGATGAGTGCCTTCTTTGACAGGGTGGACAACCATTTTTCTCTCATGTGATCGAGTCTCTTGTGCTAGATATTTGGAGAAGTCTTTTCCTTTATAGCATTGATGTTTTCTGAATATACTTTAGCTTATGTTTTGTACAGTGTGCCACAAATATGTCCTCTGGCATAAGTCAAAGAACCTTTCGTCAACTTCCAGGTGAAATTAACGAAATGATTTTGATAACACTGTTTATCAAGAGCATTCACAGCAATAAGATTGGACTGAAGGTTTGGGATGTGTCAGACGTTTTTCAACACCATAGTGCCAAGATTCGTCTTGATATGCACATTACCAAATGCAACGATTTTGGCAAAACTTTTATTGCCCATCTTTACTGTACCAAAATCATCGATTTTGTATAAGGTGAAGAAATCAATTTGTGTCGATCACCCACTCTGGATCGTGGCTTGCTTCATGTAAGCATGTCTCTTCACTGCAAGACAGTAGTGCTACATCATTCAAAATGGTGACTAGAGTTTCACCATTTTCATTCTTTGACTCGGAGCTACTTTGACCGTGCTCCCATTGTAACTTTCGGCAATTTTTCTTTATATGACCCTCAATTCCACAATGGTTACATTTGTACTTGTCTTTTTGCTGTCTCCTGCCATCGGTGGGCTTTCCTTGATTCTGGTTCTTTCCTCGGCTTTTACTTCTGCCTCTACTATTGTCTCTTTCTTGAGACTATCCTCTGCTTTCAATAACAAGTGCATGAGATTGATTTATGCCCAATCCTTTCTTCGAGACTCCTCGTTGAATAAAACATTGGAGACCATTTCCATGGTAAGTTTGCCTCCGAGTGCTAGGTTATTGAGGGAGACTATCAGGGTCTCCCAACTATCTAGTAACGAACCGAGAAGTAGCAGGGCTTGTTCTTTGTCATTAAGAATGAACTTGACAGCTATAAGCTGATTCACCAAGTTTTGGAACTCATTAGTGTGTTAAGCTACAAAAGTACCATTTTTCAACTTGAAATTGACAAGGCATCTAACCAAGAGTGCTTTATTCCGAGTAGTCTTGGCTTCATACATGTTCTAGAGCTTCTTTTAGAGATTATACGTACTTGTCTCTTGTGCAACATGGTGAAAAATATTGTGATTGATCCAATTTTAGATTTGACGGATCGTCTTTTTATGTTTCTTTGTCCACTCGGCATCTTTGACATCATCTGGTTTCTTGCCTTTGTTTTCCAAAGGATCTGCTATATCTTTACAATTCAGGAAATCCTCTATCCAAGGTTTCCATAGTACATAATTTGTGTGTGTTAACTTCATCATGGCTCTAGATGACTCTAATGTAGAAGCTTCCATCGAAAAAGTTTTGGTTTCAAGCCAAACCGAGCAACACCAAATTTTTGGAGTGGAATCTCGCAAAATTGATAGCACGGTTACGTCTGGATAGGTCAAAAAACTTGGAGACTTATCTGATCTTCCTAAAAATGATTTGAAAATCACCGAACCAGTCGATCAAAGTTTTTGCAACTTGAATCGGACTTAACTGTTTACTAACGGTCAACTGACAGTTAACTAAAGTCATTTGATGATGTGGCATAACTAGTGACCGTATACTGACGTGGTATAGTGTCGTGGTGCAATGATGTGGCAGACTTACTGACATGACTTCGTCTTCAACCTCCAACTGGTGCGTGGAACGAGTGGGGGTGCGTGAATAGTATTTCAAAACTTCAGATGGAGAGTGTGGCTCACCCCGACGTCTGTTTGCAATTATTTTTGAACTAGGAGACTCATATGGTAATGAAGAACATTCATATGTGTTCAAAACTTAATTTTGTTGAAGTCAAAAAATTTACCCGAGAGTAAAGTTGCTCTTTTTTTGCTTGTTTGGGATGATTTCTAGTAGCTAGAAATTTTAACTTTGCTCTGATACGACTTTGGTGAGGATACCGGGTCAATATGACACAAACAACAAAAATCAAAACGAAAGAAAGACACAAAAATATACGTAGTTCGGTCACTAACGACCTACGTCCACGAGAGATGAAACACACTCTTATTAAGATATAATATAAGAGGAGGATATTACAATGACTCAACTCATACTCTTTGGTGTCTCTACCTTGCACCAACACTCTCTCACAAAAACACTATATTTTTCTTTTCTCTCTAACTTATTGCACCACACATAACACTCTATACCACACACATAATGGCACACACACACCGCTATTTATAGGGATCATATACATGTACGAACACAACAAGCACACACACTTTGACAAAACAAAAATCAACAATGGAGGTGCCAAACTCTTAAAAATAATGGTGGCTTAGGTGGTTGGTTGGTGGGTGGTAGTTGCATGCAATTCTTGACTTTGCATGCAACATTTCTTCAATAAGTACGAACCTATAAATTAGTACATTAAAACATTTGTGGAGAGTGTCGCTCACTCCAACCTCCGTTTTTTGTGATTTTTGAACAACTGGACTCGTATGATGATGAGGAACATGCTGATGTGTTTAAAACTTGATTTTGTTGAAGTTGAAAAATTAATCCGAGAGCAAAGTTGATCTGTTTTTTGTCCAGGATGATTTTCAGTAGCTGAAAGTCCAAACCTTACCCTTCGATACCACTTTCTTGACGATACTGGATCAATATGATACAAACAATGGAACCAGAATAAAAAAAAAGACATAGAGATATACGTGCTTCAGTCACTAACAACGTATGTCCACGAGAGAGAGAAACACGGCTATTTCTATGAGTATTACAACAAGATAAGGAGGTTACACAACACTCACACTCAACTCACACTGGTGCCTCTGATTGCACTACGCTCTCACACTAAAAACAACTCTTTGTATCGCACAACACACACTACTCTTCTATCTCTCTACCACACTTTGCATACACACACAAATCTCTTTATATAGACATGTACTACAAGTATGAACATAAAATATAAATACAAAAACTTTGAATAAAAACTAATCAACAATGGAAGCTTGGTTGTTGTGTGGTGGCTGCATCCAATTCTTGACTTTGCATGCAGCCTTTTTTGAATTTGCATGGATATGAACCCATCAATTGGAGTTTTGATATGACATTGATAAAGGGTAATATATAAATTTGGATTACTTGCTATTTGAGTAATTCTTAATGAGTAATCATAATGGTTTGTCTCTATTCTTCTGTGTTCTAAAACCCTAGCTAAAATTTTGAAAGTGAAGTCTCAATTCCATATGGTATCAGAGCAATGTTCCTAACTCTTAGAGTTTCAAGAAACTCATGACTGATACAAGTAAATAAAAAATCTTGTGACAAATTACTTGATTTCAACACAACTCCCCAAATCCAAAAAGGCTTTAAATTGTAAAGTGGACTCGACAGAGAAGAAAAGTCATTGTCCAAGACACTTCTTGATATACCAGAGAGCAACAAATAGATGTGTGACCAGTCGATTTCAATGGATTTGGCTCGAGGAATTCAACTCAACACCTGCTGATGCACGTTGTCCAATGGAGTTTCGAGGTCGTGTAGGCTGTTAATTTTATGTTTTTCAATTTGACCTTTTAAGTGCTTTATTTCTATAATTTCTTTTGTAGGTATTTTGGTATTTCTACCAATTAGACATATTTAGTGTTGCTTTGGAGCATTTCTTGTTTAATTTTTTGATATACGAAAATTGAGAACCTTCTCAATGACTTGAGTCTTTTAACGAAAAAATCGCCATGATCGATTTTGTTGCTTGATTTTTGTTTATAGACTGTACCAATAGGGGTCTTATATGATGGAAGAGGAACAACACTCCATGTTTTGATATTTTGAAGAGCAAGTAACTTAGCATCCATTATTTCACACCAAGCAGGAACCTTGGAGGCTTGAGCATAAACAGTTCTATTTGGGAGGGGATGGAGAGACAAGTGTTTATATGAAGGAGATAATTATTGGTAAGATAAAGAGGAAGAGTCCACTGTTTCCCATTGCTCTATCGAAATGGAGTACAAGCACTTGCTTCAACTACACTTGAATTAAGTTTGTAAAGCTTCTTCATGATCTTGGTATTCCTCATCCAACCCCTGCCCTTCTCTATTGTGATAGTAACGCTACTATTTATATTTTAAAAGCTCTGGAATTTTACGACTAAGCATGTTGACATTGATTGCCATATGGTCGAGAAAATATTTTGTTTGGCTCTACTCTTTTTTGTGAACTTGTTTTCAAGATAAATGTGATTGACATACATTCATCTTAATGCATATATCACTTGTATATTTTTATATTTTTTATTTGTACATGTTATTAGAGTGTTGATGTGAAATTGATAAAGGTATATATAACCTTGTATTGCTTGCTATTTGAGTAATTTTAAATGAGAAATCATCATGATTCATCTATATTCTTCTTTGTTTTCAAACCCTAGTCAAAATTCTCAAAACCCACATCAAAATTCAACAGACTCCTTTGATATGAGAACTTTAAATTGTTTGGAAGTAAATTCATTTTGGATTGGCCTAATGAAATTGACATTTATTCCAAGGATATCTTGAATATCCACAGGACTTGAGAAATGTTTAATTTGAGTGGTGCACATCAATCTTGAAAATCTCAAAATGAAAAAGTCTAAAAATATTCTTTAGTATTATTCTAAGTTGTTTGAAATTGTGAACAAAATGAGGACATAATGTCAGAAATTGCTAGACAAAAGAGTTGTGAAAAAAAATCTTGATTAGTCTACCACAATATCAATTCTATTGTTGTTATTGAGGAGAGAAAAGATCTTGATGATCTTACTGTTAGTGATTTGTTAGGTTTGCTAGAGGCCCATTAGTCTAGATGTGACGATGAGGTCGATGCTTCTGAAAATGCTTTTAGATCAAAGTTAGTATTGGGAGTTCAAGTGGCTCTGGAAAAGAAGGGAAAGGTAAACAAAAGATTGAATGCAAAATTTGCCAAAAATTGGGGCATCTTGATCAAGATTGTTGGTACAAAAGGAAGCCAAAATGCAATAATTGTGGAAAAATGGGTCACATTCAAAAGAAGTGGAAATCAAGTCAGAAAGAAAACTTTGCTCAACTGGATGATGAACTTGAAGAGGAAGAAGAAAATCTTTTGTTCTATGCTAGTTTGTCTACAACAGAGAAGAAGAAATGAGTAGTATGTTGATAATGGGTGTTGTACCATATGACCATCAGAGAAGATTTTGTTGTCAGTCTGGACAAGAATAAAAAGTCTCACACTAGAATGGGAAATCATGATTCAGTTAAAGTGGAAGGTATAGGCACTATTGCTGTGAAAAATAATGGAGGATCAAGTTTGATTCAAGATGTGATGATGTATATATGCTCCACAATTGGATGCAAATATCTTGAGTGTGGGTCAAATGATGGAAAAAGGGTATTCTCTTTTCTTTGAAGGTGAAGAGTGTCAAATTGTGAAAAATGGGAGACTTACAGGCATAATTAAAATGAGGGAGAAAAGAAGTTTTCCTATTGTCTTTGAAAATGATGAAGTTGCTCTCACAGCAAGATGTGTTTACTCTAAAATTTGGCACAAACGGCTGGGTCATTTAAGTTATTCTTCATAAATCTAATGACAAGCAAGAACTTGTCAGTGATCTACCAAAGATAAATGTTGGGGAAAGACTATATGGAGGATGCATGCAAGGAAGGCTTTCCTTTCATAAGGGCAATTTTACTTAAAGCCCTTGGATTTGATGTACATTGACATTTGTGATCCCATGCACACAACATCCATCCAAGAAAATAGGTAATTTATCACCTTTATCGATGACTTCAGAAGAAACACTTGGGTACTTTCTAAAAAATAAATTTGATACCCTTAATATTTTTAGGAAATTCAAAACTTTGGTGGAGAGTCAAAAGGACAAGAAAATTAAGTCTCTAAGGAGTGATAGAGGCATGGAATTTTGCTCAAAAGAATTCAATACTTTCTGTGAAAATGAAGGGGTGATTCATCAATTATATGTTGCCTACTCTCTTGAGCAAAATAGGTTGGCTGAGAGAAATAACAGAACAATTATGGAGAAGGTCAGAGCTATGATGTGTGATAAAGACATTGCAAAGAAATTATGGGATGAAGCTATCTTCATAGCGATACATCTCATGAATATTAGTCCTACAAATGTTCTCTCTGAAAGTACTCCTTTTGAAGAATGGTTTGGAAGAAAACCATCTGTTCAACACCTTAAAGTTTTTGGGTCCATATGCTATTTTCACATCCCAAAGGTTAAAAGACTAAACCTTGATAAGAAGGCTGAGAAGGGTATCTTTATAGGGTACAGTGTTGATTGCAAATGATACATAATTTATAATGTCGAGACTGGTTCTCTTGTAATTAACAAAGATGTCAGATTTGAAGAATGTGTTGTTTGCGACTGGAGTCAACAAAAGGAAATTGAAATTCCTTCAAACTTTGACTCTCAAATGAAGAGAATGATGTTGATGTTCATGAAGCTTGCCTTATGCAATCTGATACCACTTCAGATATTGAGGAAGTTCAAACTCAGTAAGAGTTTAGTGGTCAGTCTACTCAGCCAATTATTTTTTGGATCTTATGAACTTCAAGAAGAGTGGAAATTTCAAGTGGAAGACACTACTGATTCTCCTCCTAGAAAAATAAAATTGCTATATGATGTTTATGAGAATTTTCATATGGCTACTATTGATCCAAACAATTTTGAAGAAGCAAAAAAGAACGATGTATGGCTGAAAGCTATGGAGGAGGAGTTGCATATTATTGACAAAAAATGAAACTTGGGATTTGGTAGATACACCTCCAAATAGATCTATCATTGGAGTTAAATGGATTTACATAACTAAATTGAAAGCTGATGGTAGCATTCAAAAGCACAAGGCAAGGTTGGTTGCACGAGGATTCACTCAAAACAAAGGGATAGATTATCAAGAAACCTTTGCTCCTGTAGCCAGGTTAGAGACAATTAGAATTGTTATTGCTTTGGTAGCTTAAAATGGGTGTAAGATTTATCAATTAGATGTAAAATTAGCTTTTTTGAATGGTCATTTAGAAGAACAAGTTTTTCTTGAACATCCTTAGGGATTTGCTAGGGTGGGGGAAGAACACAAAGTGTTGAGACTTAAAAATGCCCTTTATGGGCTTAAGCAGGCTCCCAAAGCCTGGTATAGGATACTGGAATCCTATTTTTTGAAGCAAGGTTTTAGAAGAAATGAGCTTGAGCACACTTTTTACGTGAGAGATGATGTGAAGAAAGGAAAGCTGACTATATTAGTCTATGTTTATGACCTGATATTTACTGGAGACTTTGACAAGCTGATGTAGTAGTTTAGAGAAGAAATGAAAAAAGAGTTTGAAATGAATGACTTAGGCATTCTGCACTACTTCCTTGGAATGGAGATATATCAAGAGACAGGAAAAATATGTGTCAAACAAAAGAAATATATTGAGTCTGTCCTTGAAAGGTTTCGCATGTAAAATTGCAAACCTGTCAGTACTTCTTTAGCTTTAAAAGAAAATTTTAGCAAAGCCCAACATTCTCCAGAAGCAGATCTCGGTGAATATAGTTCTTTAATTGGATGCTTGCTATATATTTCTGTTACTCATCCTGATATTATGTTTGTTCTGTGCCTATTCAGATCTATTGTGCTGATGTGGCATGGTTCTTTTAGTAATTTTATGTTTCTCTTAAATGTTTTGTCTTTTGGTTGTTTTGCTTTATTAGGTCTTTGTTGGAGTTGTGCTCCATAAGTTTAAAATATCATTCTCGAAAAGACTTTTGAGCTCTCTCTATTTTGTTCATGAAATAAAATGAGTTCTTGTTGGATCTGAATATTTTCTCTTGTGGAATTTAATCAAGAACACTAAATATAAGAGCGAGCATATTGGTTAGGGCACATAACAGCTCAAGCGTGTATGCCGCTACTGTTAATTTTTGTTATTTTCAATGCAATTTTGATGCAGCGTAGAACACAAAAATGGAAATTAGAATAACAAGCTTCTAAAGACTTATTAAACCGCGCACGATTTCGAAGTGTTTAGGCATCAACAATCGATCGAACCACAAGCACACCGAAATTTGGAGGAGAGAGTTCACTGAGACTCTTTAATAATATCCCAAAAGAGTGCCCCCAAACTAGGGCTACAAGACCACAAAATGCAAACGTTTGCTCAGCCAACAGAAACAAAAAAAGGAAAATACTAAAAATAGAAAAGGACACAACAAAGGAACAATTGGAAATGAAAAATATAGCAACACATTAGGCCGCATTAAGCTCTATGCCTATCACCTTCCTCCAACAAATTCAAAGCCAACATAACTGCATCACTCCCACCAGGATGAGAAGAATTCGCCTTTGAATTATCAGCAAGATCATCCTCAGAAGAATCACCAAGATATGGAATGAGATGTTTCACATTGAAGGCATCAGATGTACGGACATGACTTGGCAACTTGAGGCGATAAGCATTAGAATTAATCTTGCTAATAATCTCAAGAGGGTCAAATTTTTTTTTGTAGCCAATTTATGATATTCCCCAACTGGAAACCGGTCTTTAGTTAACACCGCCGAAACATAGTCACCAACTTCGAACTCCACATGGTGGCGGTGGCTATCAGTAGCCCGTTTGTATCGAGAGGAAGCCTGCACCAAATTATCGTGAACCTGCTAGTGGACACCCTGAAAATTTTGAACAAAATCCACTACTATAGGAAGTTTGCCAGAATGGGAGACTAGACCAAATCAAGGGGGCCATGCGAAACTAAAGAATAAACCACCTGAAAAGGGCTAAAACCAGAGCTTTTGTTAACAACATGATTATGGGAAAATTCATCCTGACATAATTTATTATCCCATGACTTAACATGATCCCCCATCAAGCACCGCAACATATTGCCTAAAGAACGATTCACTACTTCGGTTTGCGCATCAGTTTGGGGGTGATAAGCACTGCTAAACTACAAAGAAGTACCCACCAACAACCACAAGTTGTGCCAAAAATGGCTTAGAAAGCGAGCATCCTGATCCGAAATGATAGATTTCGGTAGACCATGAAGACGATATATCTCCCAAAAATATAATTGAGCAACATTAACAACATCAGTGGTCTTTTTACAGGGAATAAAATGAACCATTTTTGAGAAACGGTCAACAACCACATAGATAGAATCAAACCCACGTTGCCTTCGGGGTAACCCAAGGACGAAGTCCATACTCACATCAGTCCTAGGTTAAGTAGGAATGGGTAAAGGCAAATATAAACACGCATTTGTAGCTTGGCCTTTTGAAACTTGGCAGATCTAACATCGTGACACAAAGCGCTCGACCTCTTTGCCTCCATTGGTCATTTTCATTTTCGTCGTCTTCCATTTCCCTTCTTTGGGACCCTCCAATAAAAAAAAGGACCTTAACAAGACATTGTTGTTTGGCCACTTAAAGAAAGGGGATATTATCCTCATATCATAGCAATCCTCCAAAGGTCGATGGCATTCAATTATCATAGTAATCATGTCCGTTGGTGATGCTAGTCATCCCAACACAAAACATTTCAAAGTCTTCATAATCTTATGTGACAGCACATACACCACATGATTTGGAGGTAAATTTAGGGCTCAAAATTCAAATTCATGGACAATATCTCTATTGGGACACTTTCAAGATTTTTTTATTGGGATACTTAATATTTGTATAGTAATCATGTCCATCAAAATGATCAGCAATTTGTACTTGGATAAGGGTGTAGTAGCTGCATTCAATTTGAGTTGTCAAATTAATTAACGAGGTAATATGCACTATTGGTGAGAAACTATTCATTGATCCAAAAGGCCAAAACACTCTCTTAGTAAAATTGTAATTTAATAAAAATTCTATCCGTTAATTTAAATACTTTATAAATTTATATATCTTTTCTCATTACAAATGGTTAGAGTTTGAATTGAAGTATTATCAAAACTTGGCAGGTAAGTCCATAATATCAAATCATAATGAATCAAATTCAATAATAATTTAAAAATATTATTTATTAGGGAGATCTCCCAATATGTCTCTCACTAAAATATTTAAATAACTCCACTGGCATTTTGAATATTCCATTAATTCTATAAAATTTATTTGACAACAAATTTTATAAAATATAGAGCCAATAACCTAAAAAGTAAAATTTGGCACAAGCTTAACCCAATAAGGAGACACATCAAAATTAATTATTAATATGGACATAGAGTAACGAGTTACCTATGTGATCCTATAGTTTTGAAAAAAATTATATAACACAACAATGATCACATATCGACATCATCTGATACACACACACACACAAATCCCATGACAATGATGACCTCATAAGTTTTATATTTTGATTTTCATAAATGAAATTTTAAAACAATTAATCTCCCAAAATACAAGACAAATTTTTAAAAAAATATATATTCTAAATCAACGTGAAATGCTATTTCAAACACGATTCATTGCTAATATATTATGAGAAAAGATAATTTAGCGTAGACAAATTTAACACAAACTTATTTCAAAAAAAATTAGTGCATAAATTTGCTCCTCGAAATTTAAAACATCATTTTCAAACCAGCATTTATGCTACTTTTCAAATATTTTATCAAATATAACTATATTAATCATAACAAAATCGCAGCAGACTCTAATGTAAATAAATTTAGTGTAAATAAACTTCATGCAGATAAAGTTAGTGCTGAGTTAATCTATATGATTCATAACTGCGAGGTGCAAACCTAGAGCCTCAATTTGAGCCGTAAAATGCTTGAATTTCCAAAAGTATATTCCAAAACAATTCTATAGGTCTTAGAGTCTTTTTTTTGAATGGCATAAAAATTGTATCAATCAAAGTTCAAACAAGTGAGTTATCGTTGTCTGATCTCATTGACATAAGAAATACATCTATCTTGTAAAAGAGATGTTGAGACTCACTATATTTCTTCCTCTAAATCCAAAATCCAAAATCTTAAACCCCAAAACTCTAAATTGTAAATTCTAAATCCTAAACCCTAAACCCAAAAAAGCTAAACCCTAAAACCTTAAATCCTAAACTGTAAACTATAAATCCTAATATCCTAAACTCTAAAATCCTAAATCTAAATCGAAAACCATAAAACCTTAAACCCTAAAATCCTAAATTCTAAACCCAAATCTCTAAATCTGTAAATCTTAAACCTCAAATTCAAAAAATCATAGATATATATTATGTCATCATTAAGATAGTAGAAAGCTCACACTATTCAAAAATATATATATATATATATATATATATATATATATGTATATATGGGGAGACTCATAGTCGGTATCCTAGATGTAAATTTACATTCGAGATACTGCTTAAGGTTTCCTCTTTTTAAAAGTTTCTTTTATTTTAATCATTTTTTGTCCCTTTTCACAATTATTTCTCTCTCCCAGTGCTTCGTCTCTCTCTGGTATCTTGATCTGCCATTGCCGCTCCTCCACTCTCTTGTCCATCTTCAACCGACATGAACTCCCTGCCCAGAACTCCATCACAACTCATCATTACTCTCTCGTTGCATCTCCGCCTAGCCTGAATTGCCCATAACTTAATCGAGGCTCATTTGCGCCCAGATTCGACATTCTATCTAGCGACCCATTTCCAAATCCTCCTCCGATGAGCCCAGTTCCTTCTGAGGAATGCTAAAATGCGATTCAGGACCTTCCGGTCTCTCACATCCTCTCCCATTGAACTCCTCCAAAACCCTTATAATTATTGTTGGAACAGGTACAATTGGTTGCTGATATTATTTTCGTGTTTTGCTTTCCTTGCTACAGGTAATTGGCAGCCATTGTTGAATAAGAAATAATCAAACCTAAAATCTGCCTTTATAATTTGGTGTAGAGGTAGATTATGTATTTTGTGTGACTGAAGATGGAAAATCATTTTTTACCGTGTGATGGAAAATCTTTTTTTGCCATTTATGTTTCTCTTGTTTTATCATATACTGATGAATCACTGTGTCATTTGCTTTATTATATACTCATGGAAATCATGGTTCAATTGGAACCATTGTGTTCTGATTTGCTTGCTAAACTTACTGGATATTCTCACAAATTTCAGGTTTTGGTTAAGACTATTGATGTCTACAAGCAATGAAACAAATGAATCAATAACAAAGTATTGACAATGTATCTATTACTTTGGCCAATTGTATATGGTTATGGTTATGTTTGCTGGATATAATCCCCTATACATTTTGTGTGATCAAACAAATGTTTTTGTCAACTGTGTGCCTATGCCTAACAAGCCAATGCAAGATTCATCAAATTTTGGTAAGCAATTCAATGCAACATTCAATACAGGACTGATACAAGATTCATACTGATAAATTCATACAATTTTTCAATGCAAAACTCATAAAAAATTGGTACTGTTAAATTCGTACAAGTTGTCCAATGAAACATTAATGCAATATTCAATACTAGATTTATACTGCTAAATTCAGAAAAGTTGTCCAACGCAAGATTCAATACAATACTCATACAAGATGTATCCTGCTAA
The DNA here is from genome assembly GCA_963580455.1 of Euonymus europaeus. Classification (NCBI taxonomy): domain Eukaryota; kingdom Viridiplantae; phylum Streptophyta; class Magnoliopsida; order Celastrales; family Celastraceae; genus Euonymus; species Euonymus europaeus. Next base: position 6,996,221 of record OY756964.1, read on the forward strand.
ATTCATACAAGCTTTCCAACAAAAAGATTAATGAAAGATTCAATACAAGACACATAAAAGATGTGTCCTGCTAAAGCCAAAAGCAACTTTCTCTCCTTTCTTCCTTTCCTTGTTTGACAACTTGTGTTTCCATTCCTTGGATGAGATCAGGATTCTTTCCATTAGTTTAGTAATAGTTCATTCTCCAAAGGACTAACTCAAAATGGCAAAAAGCTGGGCCGCAATGGAGTTCTGAGCAGAGTAGTTCATGTTGGTCGAGATGGACGAGAGAGTGGAGGAATGGCAACGACAGATCGAGATGCCAGAGAGAAGGGAAAAACACTGGGGAGAGGGAAATAATTAAGAAAAGGGACAAAAAATTATTAAAATAAAAATACTTTTAAAAAGGAGAAGACCTTTTGTCCGTTGGATTAATCCAACCAACAAAAGGTGTATCCTGGATGTAAATTTGCATCCACCGGTTGTGAGCCCTCCAGTATATATATATATGTGTGATAAAAAAGGCTGGTACCTCCACAGTTTATTAAAACCTCCATTTTAGGCGAAGGAATACTATGGTTATAAGATTTAAAGAAGATACCAATACAAGGTTGGAAGACCAGTACAAAGACCCACATCAAAAGACCATCCAAACTAACAGCAAACAAAAGCAAACCAAGCAATCTAGCAATGGTCCTATGAAACATTATTGATATTTGACTAGCAACATTATCATCTGAGTACAAAAAAATTCTTAGAACTCTTTGCAAGATTACAAGGCAATTACTGATAGCAAAAAAATCATAAAAATAAATATTAAGAAATGAACACAATATTAAAAAGAGAGTTTAAAGTTATCAAAAAAAATGGACAAAGACAAAAAAGAAAAGAGAGGGAAAAATAATTGAGAGAGAGAGAAAGGGCAAAATTATTTGAAGGAAAAGAAGACACAGAAAAAAAAAGTTATAGATAAATAAGTGATCTCAAACTAAAAAAAGAGAGAAAATGAATAAAAAAATAGTTTAAACTAGTGAAATAAGGGATTGAGGGCAATTCAATCAATAAAAATAGATTTTAAATTTATTTTTCTTATTGAAATATATTTTAATTTCTCATGAACCTTATGATTTATGGAAAAAAGGTTGTCCTAATGAGAATACAAATTTTTTAAGGGACTTATCGCTAAAACCCCCAAAAATGTAATCCAAATACACTTTTATATAATCTTCTACCTCAAGCATCTCTCCTTTCTCTATCTATCTATCTATATGTATATATATATATATGTATCTCTCTCTCTAAAACTAATGTCTCTCTCGACCTCATGTCTCTCTCTTCTTTTCCAAGACCTAACTCTCTCTTTCTCTTCATCTATAAGGTCCAACTCTCTGTCTCCAATCTTCTTTTTGTTTGAATTTTGAATATATATCTCTCTTCATTTTTATGTTTTCTTTACGTTTATTGTCTATTTTTTTTTTAAAAAAAGGCAAGTTTGGATGAATTTAAAACTATTGTAGGAAGTTTGAATGTGTTATTATTCTATTGTAGCTGTTGCATACCAAAAAATGATAGATTCTTTTAGAATTCATTTGAAGAGGAAGGAGTTAAACCAGTCTCAAGCACTACAACTTTTATCAAGCTTCTAGAATATAATTTGACATGAATCATGTGTGGAGTTTAGGCTTATTATAGTGTTATTATCTGTCAACTAATAGATGTTGTCCAAATGGGCCTAGGTGTTGTTCGCACAGATTGGGCTTTGGTCGTAGTGCACAACTGAGACAATGGCTAATATATTCAATCATGCCATATTGACATCCAGACAACCTTTCACAAATTTTGATAATAGTGACAAATTTGTCTAAATAGCTTCTCAAGCCCATCTGGACAGACCCGCATTCCAGTTATAATCCAGTTTGTCTAATTTCATAATTTGTTTGATTTTAACAATGCAGCTAGTATGAGCATCATTTTTAGAGAGAAAAACACCTAAAGAGTAATTGAGAGCTTGAGTGAGCTAAAATCATTATATTGGGAGTGTTTCTCCACTTGTAATATCTTCTATAACATAGTGCAATCATTCTCATCGCCTATGGACGACGTAGGTTTGCTTTATATTTTCCATGCTTCTTAGATTTAGTGATTTACTTATGGGTCATTGTATTTAGCACAACATATTAGTATCGAATCTTAGAGTTGTGATTTTTGGTGATTTGAGAGTTTTCACATGTGGTTCTCCTAGTTGTTTCACGCTATAGGCTATTGATTTTTGTTTTGTGAGTTGATTGAATAAACGCTTTGATGAAGATGAGTGAGGAAACTTTGGATAAGTCTAGTAATAAGGTAGAGCTAGTATCTACTTTATATTCCACTTTGAGTCCTTCGTATGAGATGACCATATCCAATTCTAGGTATGATGTAGAGAGATTTGATTGGAGAAGAAACTTTGACCTCTAACAATGTGAAGTATATTCTATACCATCGGTGATAGATCGGATGTCATTCCTAAGGGTCCAATAGACCAATTAGTGGTAGTGTCTCATCCTATCTAATTGATGTCATGGGTTCGAGGCACAGAGACAGCTTAGTGATGCTATAAATCCGTACGGGCTGTATAAAAGCCCATAGCCCATAGTGGACAATACCTTTGGTTGTTGAGCCTAAGGCCTGTCAGACAGGTGAAAAATTTCTCTCACAATTAAAAGACAAGTCGCCCACGTTTTTAGACCGATCCTGGAAAACTTTAGCCGAAGACAAGAATACAACTATTTACTAGGAATTTTTTTTTCTATGGATTGGATATTGGCTTTGGGTATGGTCCAATTAATCTCCCTAACTATTTTTTTTTATATGACCGAGGAATTTGTTGCTTCTATTGCGTCTAATTTATCTTATCTGGGGAGAGATTGACTTTACACACTTGAGACTTAGGAAGGTGGAATAGTCAATATGGGGAATGATCAGAAATACAGGATTGAGAGGACATAGAGTGTCAATTTGAGACTCTATGATGATGTTACAAGAAAGTTGTGTTAGACTCTATGATGATGTTACAAGAGAGTTGTGTGGCGTGAGGTTTGTTCCATCTTTAAAGAAGAATTTGAGTGTTTTAAATGGTGGAGCCCTTAAGTAGTTGTCCGGATCACTGGTTCTGAGGAGGGGCATTAGTAGGAAAAATTTGTATTACGTAAATGATAGCACAGTTGTTGGGGGAGTAGTTACACCATTTATTGAGATTGATAGGGATGATTCAGATACTTACAGATTATGGCATATGAGATTGGGGCATTAAGAAGCCTTGCATGAACTTGTCAAGTAAGGGTTACTGAAAAGTGCCAAGAGTTACAAACTTAATTTTTATGAGTATTTTGTCATGGGATAGAAAACTATGGTGAATTACACTTTTGATCCAATTCTGCATTTTTTGGGATGAGAGTATTGTTAGACACTTCACAGTTAGGGAGACTATTCAGAAGAATAGCATGATCGATAGTATGAACCAAACTCTTGAGAAGGTGTTGTGTGTGTTATCCAATGCGAAATTGAGCAAATACTTTTGGACTTTGACAGTTAACTATGCAAGTCACTTAGTGATTCGCTTGCCCACTATGGCTTTAGATAAGAAGACATCTATGGATATGTGGATTGGTCATTATGATTCTCTGTGCATCTTTAGTTGTATTACTTACTACCATGTGAGGGAGACCAATCTTGATCCTAGAGCCAAGAAAACATGTTTTGTTCGCTTTAGGAGTGGGGTGAAAGTATTTTAATTATGGTGTCCAAAGTCCATGAAAATTGTGCTGAGCAAAGATGTAAATTTTGATGAGTTTGATTTCTTGAAGTCACAAAGGTTGTTCACTAGGTGGACTTTGAAACTTCACGATTCACACATAGGCTAAATGAGAGTATCAGTGGGTGGTGATGATACTTTTAACACCCCTTTTATGCAACAAACTGAGTCATTTGCAATTAACAAACCAATGAGGGAGATGAAGAAGTCAGCATTGTTTCTCGATATGGTGGCCTTTGCACTTCTAGTGATTGATGAGAGAATTCCTGATACATATAGAGAGGCCATACACACATCGAATTGAGAGTGATAGGTGCAAAAATACAATGGATATATAAGATTAAGTCTCTTCACAAAAACTAGACACAAATTTGGTGCATCTTCCACATGACAAGAAAGTTATTGGTTGCAAATGAGAGGCCTAATGAGCAAAATAGGGTACGATTCAAGGATAATTTGATAGCTAAGGGTTATGCATATTGAGAGCAAACTGACTATAATTAGGTGTTCTCTCTTGTGATTAAGCATTCATCCATTCATATTATGCTATCTTTGGTGATACAATATTATTTGGAGTTGGCAAAGATAGATATAAAAATTGTTTTGTTGTATGGTGATCTTGATGAGAAGGTCTTTATGGACCAACCTGATGATTTCAAGGCTTCTAAAGAGGAGCATTGTGCTTGTAGATCGAAAAAGTCTATATATGGCTTGAAACAGTCTCTTCGTCAGTGGTACAAGAAGTTTAATAGTTTTATGATATGGTAGGAGTATACCATGAATAATTATTACCATTATGCATGTCTACTATCGCAAGATGGGAGATAGTTCCTTTATATACTTGTTTTTGTATGTTTATGACATGTGGATATAATGCAAAAACAAGTTAGAGATTAGAAAATTAAAGGCTCAGTTGAGTTCTGATTCTGAAATTGTGAATATATGTCTATATTAATTAATAATTAAGGATAATATGTAGTTGGATATAATCAAAATGAGTGCTTGATTTTGAATGGTATTATCCTGGGAGTTTTGATAGACTTCTAATCAAATTAGAAGACATTAATTCTTATCCCTTATGAGCCTATAAATAGAGGGTCAGCCCGTTACATTATATGCACCAAATAATATACGAAAATGCTCTCTCCATCTCAAACTCTAATATTCCGCCTACGTGATCAAGTTCAATTTGAGTGTGAATAGTAGGAGAACTCTGGTAGCGATTCTCAAGTCTAGATGTGTTCCTAGCATTAGCCACTGACGTGCCAACGATAAGTGACATGGAACTAAGCAACTCGATTCATGAATTTTTGCTACAACAAATATTTCACTGTGTATTAATAAAAGTGTGCATGTATCTTATTTTTGATAGAGATAAAGGACCTTGGAGAGGTTAAGATGATTTTTGTTATGAAAATTGTGAGGGATCGAAATAATGGCATCGTGAAACTTACTTAAAAGTAATATTTGAAGAAAGTTTTGTAGCATTTTGGTATTGATTCGAAAACTAAATTGTGAATACACGTTTGGCACCTCACTTTAAAATGAGTGCTCTATTATTGTTAGAGAGAGAGGAGGAGCATGCCAGTCTTGTGGGTAGTTTGATGTATGTTATAATGTGCACCAGGTCGAATATCTCACAAAATTGGGGTCAAATTTCGACATTGTTGTGACTTGATCCATTTACAATAGTCTTGAACTCTTTAAGAAGCATGGCACTTCGGTGCCTTTGGAGGTGGTAGAGTTTTTTTTTTTTTTTTAGCTTCGGAGAGTTATTTTTTACATTATGGTTGTTTTGTGGTTGTACTGAGTTTTTCTCACTTAGTGGAGTATTTTTGAAGTAGGTGAAGGCTTTTACTTGCTTAAAATTTGTCAAGACAAAAGATTTGTGGAGTTTAGGTTCATTTCAATAATGATATCTATCAATTGACAGATATTGTCCGGACAGGTCTAGATCTTGCCTGGACAAATTGGGTTCTAATTGAAGTGCACATATGAGATAGTGGCTAAGCTGTTCAAACGGGCCATCTGAGATAAATGGGTTGCCTTTACACTTAACTCTTCATTTTCAATCTAAACATATGTTTTTGGTATAGAGATTAAACAACTAAACATTTTCAAGAATGGAATGAAGAGTAGCTCTCCTTCTTTCTATACTTAGAATCATTTGATTAGGTTTCATTCTTTTTTTTTTCTTTCAAATCAATATTCCAATTATTACTGTTAATGTATAGTTTTGTTATATAGGCTTTACGTCTTTTAGGGTTGGTTAAAAGTGTAATTTCCTATTTAGGTTTATTCTTCTTCTTCTTCTTTCCTACAAAAAGGTCAGTCGCTGTACATGTTCAATATCATATAGAGAATATACAATTCCTCTTCTCAAATCTCATTCACTCTTTCTCTATTTTGACATAGTATTGGAACTGGTTTGACTCCTCTTTCAAATCATTTTTTCAACATTCTTTTAGTTATATCAATTCTATTTTACTCATGGAAAAAATAGAGTCCTTTCTTCTGAACTCCATTGTTCTTAATGGATCCAACTATGTTCACTGAGCACAAGCTATGACTAGTTTTCCCAAGGCTCGCAAACTCTGGCGACTCGTTACCAGTGTCATTAAATCACCTGTTTAGAAGGTAGGATAAAGTGATGATGATTTTACTATCAGAGAAGAAGATTGGGATAGTAACAATGGCGATATCATAACCTAGTGTAAAAATACCTCTATCACCTCAATTAGTCAACCATTGGGCATTTCAACACTGGTAAAGAGGTTTGGACCTTTCTTCAGGATGAGTATACTACCAAAGATCTTGCCCATCAGTATCAGCTTCTCATTTCTCTCCATAACAAGGTTCAACAACCTGATCAATCCATTGATAATTTTATATTAGTCAACAGTTTGGGCGTTTCAACGCTGGTAACGAGGTCTGGACCTTTCTTCAAGATGAGTATACTACCAAAGATTTTGCCCATCAATATCAGCTTCTCACTGCTCTCCACAACAAGGTTCAACAATCTGATCAATCCATTGATAATTTTATTTATGAGATTTATGTAATATGAGACTAGTTAGTTCTTTTTAAACCTATGTGCAAGTGCATAGCTGATGCAGATAGTTTTCTTGCATATCAAGATCAACAGTGTGTTGTTACTCTTCTTATGGTTCTCAATGATCATTTTGAATTTTTTCATGCTTCTCTCCTTTATCCTCATCCACTGCCTTCTCTTAAGGATGCTGTCATGGAACTTCTATTTGAGGAAACTTGGTTTGGTATAAAATCTCTTCCTTCCAGTGTTTTTCTTACTGCCTCTTATGTCAAACTTGGGAACCGATCATCCAAAGTTCCCAACTCATCCTCATATTTCTATGCAACCAATCATCTCTTACTTCATTGCCCTATTCACATGTGCAAACAATGTCACAAAAATGGTCCAAATCATTTTATGGCTGATTACTACAAAAATCCTGAGCGCCAAACAAAAGCTTTCATTGTTGTTGTTACTTATTCATCATCTAGTTTAGCTCCAACTGATTGAGTTTCTTTGGTTTCTGCTACTAATCTTGCCAATCTTCTAAAATAGGAGGTTATATTTTTGGCTCTTCCCATGCTCTCTCTCTACCACTCCAGGTAATTCTTCTAGTTGTTTTGTTTAGGATCCACAGACGAGTCGGGTCATTGGGATAGGTTGTAAGGTTGGTCCTATGTTTGAGCTTGTTCACCCGCATACACCTATTGTCACTTCTTATTTGTTGATTATAGCCTTTACTCCACCCACAACAGCTTTGTATGCTCCCTCTTTTGAAATATGGCACTCTAGATTGGGTATATGCCTGTTGATTGATTACGGTCTTTTATTTCTTTTGGTTGATTAGGAAAAGTTTTAATTGATATTGTTTCCTGCTTATCTTGTCAACTTGGAAAACAACTTGCTTTACCATTTAATAAAAGTACTTCTATTTCTTTTGATCTTCTTCATTCTGATGTTTAGGGCCCTTCCCCTCATCCTACCATGGGGCAATTCAAATTGGTTATCATGCTATTTTTCATGAGCGTACGAAACATATTGAAATTGATTGTCACATTGTTCGTCAGCATGTTAAACGCAACTCTGTTCCTTTGATCTCAATTTCCCCTGATAATCAGCCTGCAGATGTCTTTACAAAAGCTCATTCTTCTAGCCGGTTTCAAAATCTCATTTTCAAACTCAAGATGGTCTCTCGTCTCCCTCCTTGAGTTTGAGGGGGGATGTTAATGTATAGTTTTGTTATATGGGCTTTAGGTCTTTTAGGGTTGGTTAAAAGTGTAATTTCCTGTTTAGGTTTATTCTTCTTCTTCCCTACAAAAGCACAACCGTTATACATGTTTAATATCAATATACAGAATATACAATTCATCATCTCACATCTCATTCACTCTTTCTCTATTTTGACAATTACATTATAGAGAGGATTATTAACTTGAAGGGTACGTTTGTAAATCTACATTTATATCATATATTTCTTAGAGGCTAAGCACATCCACACACCACATTGCTATCTACCTTGGACCTAGACCACCTCCACAACTTGCATATCAAAGGCCCTCATATTTTTTTAGGGTTGAAAATTTAAAAAGTAAGGGAAGGACCAATATATAATTGAGTTCTTGTTTGTTTTGCTTGTTCCATGGCCATATCTTTCTTGGATTTTACCAACTAAAGTAGTTTTTCGGATTCTCATAACTCCTTTAAAGTCAACTTTAACTTTGTATAATATGCTCCTTCTAAAGTAGTAGGAGCATCAATATTTGCTTGTGACAAGATTAAGACTCACATGATTCATATCCTACAGGTTGTGAGTTCGATTATCCCAAGCTTGTCTGTGAAATTTTATAGTGTTTTTGTTTAATACGAGGGTTATCGCAAATTCATGAATTTATGTAGTAAATATGTTAATTTATATATATATATATAATAATATAGGCAAATTCTCCTATAAGGTCCTAAAATGAGGTACAAAATAAATTTTTTAATTCTGAAAGATTATAATTGTATTTTTTTATATTTTTCGAATTCAACGATAAATTTTTTTTTTGAAACAAAATTTAAATTCTACATGAAAAATATATGGTAACTCTGAATCATTCAATATAAAATAAAATAAAAATGTCATACTTTTCAGGTTGTAGAATTTAATTTTATTTTCAGAAGTTCTACCGTCACCCAAGACATTCGTGACGGACATTATTTTGTCTCGCGCAGTGTTGCTTCACAATACATCGTTGCGCAAAGTTTGACCCGTCATCACACAGATTCCTTTCCTTTCACAAAGTGATTTGATATTGTAATCTTCTGTTCCATTATTCCCTTTGCTTTCATTTTTTGAAAAATTGGGATATAAATTTTTTATTGTTATGGATTTGCACGTCAAAAAAGCATCAAAAGTTAAAACCCAAATTAATAATTCAACCCATGAATGGTCGTAGAAATGTGATTGTTAATACTCAATTTTGGAGTCGACAAGCATAAATTTCTACATTTTTTGGAGACAAGACTGAGTTGAAGGAGTTATTGACAAACACAAATACAAACCCTAAACTATATATATATATATATATATATATATATATATATATGTTGTTTTCGTTTTCAAACTCGTTTTATTCCCTAGCTTATGATTTATGTTGTAAAAAATTAAAGTAGGAATGATAATCCATGATTCGTGGTGTGTTTCCTAAATCAGGAACATTAGTAAACTTTACAATTCCAATTAAAGAGCATAAGTGGAATATTTAGTTGCCTAAGATTTGTGCAAGGAAGATCCGTAAAGCTAATTGAGGCTCTCTCTTCAAGATCACAATTAATTGATCCTTCCCTTTCACTCTCATCATTATATCTCAAAAGTTTGGATCGATTACATGAGTCTAGACTTCTACCATTCATTTTAATTTATGATCATACTTTCAATAACTTTAATTAAATCTATATTCTTTCTTACCACTTCAGGAAATTGTTCTTTAGATTTTACTACTCAATTCATGGTCCCTTTTATACAAATTTTCTTGATTCTTCTCACCAACGGACTGCTTTCTCTTCGTTATACGTGCATGCTCATACCGTCTTAAACTGTTTTCTCACAAATTATCCCTCAATTGATGTTACTCATAAGTTAAATCTAATAATATCATTTTTAATCACATTTTTTCTTGTGTGACTGCACATTCAATGAAACAGTAGTATTTTTGCAACATATTTTTGGATATGTTATCTCTTAATAGCCCAACAATCATAAATCATAATCATATATATATATAGATATATTATCGTGAGTCGTATAGTTGACCTATAAAATTTCTTCTACACTCTTATAAGAATCTTTCTATTACATAAAATCTTGATGCACTCCTTCATTTCATTCATTCATTTATAATTTAGTTAATTACATGTTTACTAATGTCTCCATCATCTTAAAGAAGTCAAAATATCTAAAACTCTGATTTTTTTTTTTACTTTTCTTTCATCTAATTTAATCGTTTATTCGTTTCTTGTATGTTATTTGTTATCAAACTTACATTTTCATGTATTATGTTTTACTACTAGTTAGAGTGCGTTTGTTTCGCGTTTCGCATTTCGCATAGCTTAATGCTGTGGGACACGCATAAAATATTGTGTCAATCAAACTGTCATATTTTGTTGAGAACTTAAAGGTGTGTAAAATGAAACGTCATTATCCCATAACTTTTAAGAGCTAAGTTGTGGGATCCATAATATTTTACAACCACATTACATAATTGTTCCTCTATATATTAAAAGTTTTCAATTACTTTTTATTATAATACATTTTATTTGTAATTTTATCTACAAAATTAATCTAACAGAAAAGTGAATCAAATATTTCTCAACATTTTATACAGCTTTAACTTGTGGGTCTCACAGTTTTTTACAAAATATTTTTCATAGCCTTAAGCACAATATTTTTGACAGTTTAAAGCTATTGAAACAATTGTGAAACAAACAAACCCTTAATTTTTTTCTTGAATACCTTTCGTAAATTTTCCCACCATTTTCAAGAGAAATAAGAAATAAGAAAGTGTATGGGTGTGTTTGTTTCACATTTTGTACAGCTTAAAATTGTGGTGCCCGCATAAAATATTGTGGAACTAAAACGCCACACTTTGTTGACAGCTTAAAGCTGTGGGGCCCCACAGCTTTAAGTTGTGCAAAATAAAATTATGTCATCTCATAGCTTTTCGAAGCTTAAAGCTGTCGGACTCACAGTATTTATAGCCACATTACATAATTGTCCCCCCGTATCTTAAAAGTTTTCAATTACTTTTTATCATAATACTTATTTTTTATAATTTTATCTATAAAATTAATCTAACAGAAAAATAAACCAAACACCCAACAACATTTTATATAGCTTAAAGTTGCGGGCTCCACAACTTTTTATATAATATTTTTTAATAGCTTTAAGCACAACATTTTTGACACCTTCAAGCTATGAAATGCATGCAATTGTAAAACAAACGGACACTATATCGTTGTGAAACTAATTTGAGTGTTCCGAAAAAAGAGATTTGACCCCTAGCTAGTTCGATTACCCATAAGTAATTTTTTACTTGAACCAAATTATAATTTTTGCATTTATTTCTCGAGTAGAAAATTATTCACTATATACACATGAAAGGGCACATGCTATTAATTAGCGCTAGTCGCAAATAGTTCAATTGACGAGTTAGGTCGTATATAATCTCAAACCTTGAATTCGTGTCCCACCATCCTCGCTTCATTTTAAAAAAACAGTGCTAGCCATCTCCCACCATAATGGTTCGGAGAAACATTTTTCTCTTTATAAATTGTGAGTTTGAAACCTTCTGAGTTTGTAAGCAGAATTTTCATGTATTTGCCTTATACACATGGTTAGGGATGTCAAGGGGGCGGGTTTGGGGCGGAGACCCCTTCGCCCATACTCGTTAAAAAACCTATTCCCAATAAAATATCCACTAAGTATTTTAATTTTTATCCCATCCCCGTACCCATCACGGTGGTGAATCTTTGCCTATTTAATCGCCCTTGTCAACTGCTATTCTAAAATTAAAAAAAAAAAAAAACCAAGTTATTAAAGGAAAATTTCATTAAGAGGGCTAAATCAATTATAGTAAATTATATTCAAAATAACTCATAGTAAATGCATGAGTTTGACAATTATGTATATTACACACTAAATATATATATATATATATATATATATATATATATATATATATTTACAAGAAATTTTAATATATTTAAATAATTATATTGGTTTTTTTGTTGATAAGCTCTTTATATGGACTTATTAATTATTTCATTTAGTCTTTTGAAAATGTTTCTAGCCAAATACGTATTTGAATCTTGACCCAATAAAAATAAATTTAACATTTTAGCTGGTTTAATAACAAGTTTACCATATCTCTCTCTCCAACACTCTCTTTCCATTTTTCACGCGCACAACTTTGCCAACAATAGATCCTTGTCATCCGATCACCGTTTTTGTCGCCGTAACCATCAAAATGAAGCTTGGACTTCCAAAAGAAAAAAATTAACAAACCACAAAATATTTTGTGCGCCGTAGCCGCCAGAATCACGAAGAGAAGCTCGCGGCCACCAAAACTTCTCTCCTTCAATTGGCCAACTCCGACCCCTGTTTTTGAAATCTAAGACATTGTTGAGCTCATAATAGCAATCGCTATAATTCCCAACCAATTTTTGGCCATATTGGTGAGTTTTGAGAAAAATCCTTTTAAAGTTTAGGAGTTTAGGAGTTTGAGGTTTAGGAGATTAGGTTTAGAATTTTGGTATTTAGGAAATTATGATTTAGCGTTTAGGATTTTGAGATTTTGGGTGTTGGGTTTTGGGGTTTAGAGTTTTGGGTTGTTTTTGTTTGATTTACATAAATTCTATAATTTTTTGATATATTTTATGAAATCTTCTAAATTTTCTTTTGCTTAATTTTGAAAACTTCTCTAAATTTATTTTGGTGAGTTTTGAGAAATATTCTAAATTATGGATAAATTTGAGAAATCTTTTGAGTTCATTAAGAGGATTTGGCGAATGAAAATTTAATCATATCAACCATTAGTCTTATTGGAAAGAGTTATTCGCGCTAATTCTGAATTTATATTTTTATAAAAAAATACAACTTTTATTTTGAGAGATAAAAATGGTTTAAAGTTTTTAAAAGAAAAAATAAAAAGAATCTGAATTTATATTTTTTTTAAAAAAAATACAACTTTTATTTTGAGAGATAAAAATGGTTTAAAGTTTTTAAAAGAAAAAATAAAAAGAATCAGATGATGTGAGCATATGTCATGAGCATGAGAATTTATTTGAATAAGAGTATTTTTGTTTAGAATTATTTGAAAGATTTATTGAAATATTCAGAAGTTGAAGGTAGTTGGTAAAATACACATTTTCATTAAATCATTTATTGATGAAACCACCTATATATTTTGATTGGTCTTTTTTATTGATTTGTTATTCTTAATTTTATAAATTATATATATATAATAATAACATATGTATAAATAATAATATATATAGGTATGAGGTGGGGTGGATTTCAACAAAATCATCCTCGTACTCGCCCCGTAATTTTTTCATGAAAATATTCGTAGCCGTTATGTACCCGTTAATTAACATGACATATTCATATAATTTGGGGTGGATTGTGAGGGTACCCATCGGGTAAGGATATTTATTGAATACCTACACATGCTTTTGAATTATTGTACAAATTCATATTGTACAAATTCATGAAATTATATAATGCATATTAATAGAGTAACGCTTGCAAATTCCATGTTTTATTTTTATTTTATTTTTAAAAATACTCAGCTTTTGTCTTGGAACTTGAAATGGACATATTTAAGAGAAGCCTTCTTTAGCTAGTTAGTTTATCAACGTACTAACTAACATGTAATAAGAATGCCTAGTTGGCTAGCTAGCTAGATGCATTTCAATTTCATTTAACGTGAGTTTACAACACATTTGACGCCTATATAAAGGACCAATGACTTCCACTCAAGAAGTCAGGAATCAAAGTTAGGCAGCAGCATCCTTAATAGTGTTTGCTTAGCTTACTTTCAAAACACTTCCTCAACACCACCAAATCAGAAAATTTTTCTTCTTGATCATCATCATGGCCCCTGAAGTACCTGTCGGAGTCTTCTCCGGTACCGGAAAGGTTGCTACACTAAACAAAGGCTACTCAAAGAGGGCCTTTGTGACCTTTTTAGCTGGTACTGGTGACTATTGGAAAGGGGTTGTTGGATTGGCGAAGGGGTTGAGGAAAGCGAAGAGTACATACCCTCTAGTGGTTGCAATCTTGCCTGACGTCCCTGAAGAGCACCGGGAGATCTTGAGGTCTCAAGGCTGCATCGTTCGTGAGATTGAGCCAATCTATCCACCTCAAAACCAGATTCAATTCGCTATGGCTTACTATGTCATCAACTACTCCAAGCTTCGCATTTGGAATGTAAGTAAACACACACAAACATATATATAAACTACCCCCAACTTGGCATCTTTTTTTTGGGCTCACTTTTTTTTTTTAAATCAAAAGCAGTCCATCATATTAAGGTCACCTTATTGTAACTAATATATATATATTATATATATATATATATAGTTCATTTGGAAGCTATATATATATAGTACTATAATAGATACATATACTTGCATATTTGTGTGTGGTTTCAGTTTGAGGAGTACAGCAAAATGGTGTATCTGGATGCGGACATCCAAGTGTTCGAGAACATAGACCACCTCTTCGACACACCCGACGGCTACTTTTACGCCGTGATGGACTGCTTCTGCGAGAAGACATGGAGCCACTCACGACAGTTCTCCATCGGATACTGCCAGCAATGCCCCGATGAGGTCACTTGGCCTGCGGAGATGGGATCTCCTCCTCCCTTGTACTTCAACGCTGGGATGTTCGTTTTCGAGCCGAGTCCTTTGACCTACGAAAGCCTTCTCCAAACTCTCCAAATCACCCCACCAACCCCCTTCGCTGAGCAAGTAAGTAATTATTTAATTAATTTTTTTAATCAGCGACATGATGCCATATACATACATACATATATATATATATAAAAATCAAAGTATTTCAAAAAGATAAGGTTTAATTTATCAACCTTTATTATGTCCACTCAACACACATATATACGTTGTCGATCATTTTTTAAAAGACAAGAATGATGACAGAAAAGATTGCATGCGACTTTGGTATATACATATGCATTATGTAATACGAATCATCATCGTGAATGTCTCCATCAATTTAGGAAGCAAAGTAACAAAAAAAGAAGATGAATATCAAATAACATTCGAATCAAATATTATGAAAGCAAGAAATCTAATTTTCACTTTCCATTTATTTTTTTAATTGTTGGACAGGATTTCTTGAATACGTTCTTTGAAAAGACGTACAAACCAATCCCTCTTGCATATAACCTTGTTCTAGCAATGTTATGGCGCCACCCAGAGAACGTGGACCTTGACCAAGTTAAGGTTGTCCACTATTGTGCGGATGTAAGTATATTTATATGCTCTTCTTCCTTCAAAATTATTTAATTGATCAATTAAGTTCACACTTTAACCAGTTTGGGTTAATTTTTTAAAAAAATAGGGATCAAAACCATGGAGGTTCACAGGCAAAGAAGCTAACATGGAGAGAGAGGACATACAGATGTTAGTGGCAAAATGGTGGGATATCTACAACGATGAGTCACTGGATTTCAATGACGATAACTCTTCGGCTACAGAGGCGGCAGACACGTTATCAAAATCATCGATCATGGCATCCATGCCGGAGCCTGCCATCTCCTTCATTCCCGCACCCTCTGCTGCTTAATTATTTAAAGGGTCTATCTACCAAGAGAAGATAAAAAATTGAGTGCGTGAGATACCTTTTTTTTTTATATAAAAAATGGCAGTACCTCGCCATTTTATTAAAGCTCTCACTTGTGTGAGATATCTATCTAATAGTGTGTATCTTTTTAGGCTACTAGAGGGCCATAATATTGTTTGTTATGGGAAAAATTAATACATGAAGCATATAGAAGTTTGCTGATGTTAACCCGTGAAATTTTGAAGGAGCAAAAATGTAAATCTTCTGCTTTAGAGATTATATATATATATAAACGATAGAGAATTAAGTATTTCAGTTGTGAACTGCCCTCTTTGTTTTGTGTCATTCGGGTCGGAAATCCTTAAGATTTGAGAGATTTGCCAATGACATTAATGATATTTTAAAAAACAAAATGAACAAAAATTCAATATTTACCTCTTCTTTTTCTCTGTGAGCAAGAACTAAAATATCTGTTAAGCCGAACTGATCCTTTCAACGTTTCATTCTTTGACAACGAGACCATAATGTGATCCCAAATCATGGCATTCATCATAACTGCAACTGATACGACGAACTTGTTTGGAACCAACATGCATGACTGCTCTCTGGCCTTTCCTCTTAAACATATAGTTGGGCCTACTTTGTATATAAGGACGGGCCCAAAGCCTCAAACAAGGCTTCAATGGGCCAGTAACATTTGTCATTATCTTTACTTGCTTGCCTGCTTTGTGTCCCTCTTTTACGGTCTCATCCCAAAATCATTAAAGCCTCATATAAAAATAGAAGAAATTGATGCTCCGTTTATTTGGAGGAAAACCAACCACTTGAAAATATTTTTCTAACTTTGTAGTGTTTGGAGATAAGAAAATAAAATTAGTCAAACAAAATTTATAATAAGTCAACTCATAATAAGGGTTATAAGATGGAAAACAACTTCTCTTATACTCCTTGGGAAGTTATTTTCCTCACAGTATTAAAATATCATTAAGAAATTTTTTCTTTCAATGTATACATGAGAACAACAATGAACTAAATTAAAATTATATCTTTTATACATAATATTGTATATATATATATATATAAAAGATACAATATATATATATATATATTAAAATTGAGGTCCTAAAATGAAGTCTTAAAATGAGGTTCTAACTTTTGGGGTCCAAAATTTTTTATAAAAAAATATGAAAAAATTATAATTATACTTTGATCAATTTTACAATCCAACGATATATCTTTTGTTTTAAAAACAAAAATCAATTTCATCATAATTGAAAAATTATTTGTTTTGAGTTTACATTTAACGGTCTAGAATTTCACCAAACAATGAAAAATATTAGCAATTTTTTTTCCAAACACTAGAAATTAGTTGTTTTTCCATGAATTCTTTTTCTTTAAGATATATTTTTCATGAGATGTTGATTTTTCTCCAAACAAACGGAGCATGAATGAGACAATTTTTTCAATTTTTTAAATTAAAGACAATGACACCCCACTCAAATCGTCGTCTTCTTCTTCACTTTCTTGGTCTTGTCTTTGTGTTGACTTATTCTTCTTCGTCTAGAAAGTCGAATCTCTACCTTGTCAACCTATGGATTAGAAACAACGAACATAAATAGACGGAGAAAGGAAAAGCAAACATTACCACAACGCATCTTCCTTTCCCTCAAATTTTCTCTCAACCTAACACGAAATTTAACTAAATTCCAAACCAAAACAATAACCTAAACAACATCTTTGAAAAAGACCAGGGGTAGAGAGCGGTTATGTAAGATGAACATGGAAAAGCAAAACCACATTCACTTCCTCCCTTGGAGGCCAAGAAGGAATTGTTTGTTTAATCTTGGACAAGTCGACAATGAGTTCAACATGTTGGAAAAATGGTGGTCAACCACTATTTAACCAATACTTGATTATAACTAATTGAGTATTACTTGAATGTAATTTAATGGGTTCTAATCTTCAATATGAAGACTAAAGATTGGAGTTGAAAGTTGTCATAAACCATTTTTTGGTTGAATGAAAATTGACTCCTGAGTGGTCATGTTAGACATGATATATTAAGTACAAAATAATATAAATGTGGGAATCCCACATTGAGGAATTGTATTGTTTGACTTGGGTTTATAAACCCAAGTATTAGATGTAAGACTTAGGCCCAAGGGCACTCAAGCTGTTGGAGGGAGAGAAGCTCTACATCATGGGCTTGGGCTCACTAAAACACACAAACGCGCACCGTTGCCAAGGCCAAGCTTGGGCTTATGTAGTCCATCCGGACTTAAGTAGTCCATCCTGACTTAAGATTTTGCACTAGCCCATTACCCACGTTCGTTAAATGTGAACATGACGCTTATTCAAAATAAAAAATGTCAGTTACAATATTAATACTGAAATTATTTCTATATCCCTATTTTTTAGGGAACCGTTTTTCTGGATTCTACTATAAATAGTAGTCCAATGGTATGGGGAAGAGAACCCCCATTTTTTCGAAGCTTACGCTGCCGAAATTCTTTCTCCATAGTTTTTCAATCTTCCCGAAATTCTTTCTAAGAGTACATTCACTATTTGTTCGATCGATCCTGTTGGTATACCTGTGTCATCACCCGTCAAAAGTGAGTATTATATATTGGAAGGTTCTTACCCAGAAAAGCAGACACCTGTGGCTGGGGCATTACCACCTTAAGGAGATTCCCGTATTAGCGTACCTTACTCTCTTCTCAACTCGTTGTTCGGTAACTTATATTGGTAGATCTTTATTTTATTATTTGTTGATATCTATATATCTTGCATGTATTCATAACATTTTTGGAAACAGTTCATTATTAATAAATATTTCCAACAATCATGAGGTGATAACGTGATTATATACCTATGTGAACTGTTCATGTAATTGTTCTATATGAAATGCAAGTAAACTTTTGTCAATTCATATTTGTAAATTGACTCTGGCGTATGAAATTAATTTATTCAATCACTTGGGTTATCTACTGTTGACGCATGCTGTTTGCTTAAATTAATTATAATATCATTTGTTAAATTTGTGTTTTTAATTTCCACTTTAAAACTGCAATTGAAGAAGTTTACTCTAGCTTTTGCATCCACATGCAATTATTGTTTGTGTTTATATGCTTGTATGCGACGTTTGAATTCTTGACTAATTCAGTTGACAATTGAGTAATTGTGTTGTCTTTTCTTATTTAATAAATTGATAATTGACTAACAATTCACATTTATTGGTGAAAAAGTTTACTTATTCATAAACTGAATATTTAATCAAGAACATGCATGGTCATTAAAATACAAGTATATTTCTAAATACTACAAATGCATGCTACTGTTGCATTTTTTGCTTATGCTAACGTTGCATTTGTATATACATGATATATATATATATATATATATATATATATATATATATATATATATATTTGCTTAATCTTTGATAATATGCATGCCGTGAGCTTTAGAAAGTAAAAAAAAAAAAAACTGATTTGGTAAACTTTGTCATATTAAAGCTTTGATAAAATCATTATTATCTGTCATATTCAATTGATTACAATATAAATTTATTTATATGATGGTACATAACTTTTCATATTTTATTTGTGATTTACAAGTGTGGTATCTTGGAAAGTTATGTCTAGGAAAGGGGAACCTAATTGTGCGTCATATTATTTGGAAGGCCCCCTCTTTCCTGGGAACCAACCTAGTTGCTAATTTTACAAGTCACAAATTTTATTTGACAAGGTATATACCTTAAGGTGTTTAATAGCTTTCATTGTGTTTGTGGTGATTATATTATATTTTGATTACTCACTCCAATATTAGATATTGTAGTGAAAGATGGAACAAATTCGACAAGTCTACAATGAGTTATCCACCATCCCTAGTGGAGGTGATGAAAATGCCCCTGGTGCTATGAACACAGGTGGTGTGGCTACTCCTAACAGAGGTATGCCGATGGCTACTCCTGTTGGAGGCTTGCCAGTTGCTGTTGCAACCGTTGGAATCGGGAACAATGTTCCTATGACAAATAAGGTGATTCCTGTAATTTTCGTCCGAAAAGTTGAAGGGCATTGATTTCAAAAAGTGGCAACAAAATATGCATTTTTATCTCACCGCTTTGAATCATGTCAGATTCCTAACGGAAAAATGTTCTATCCTTCAGGAGGGTGAGTCGAATCCAACGACTGTGACAACAATGCATGCCTAGAAAGATGGAGAGTACATATGCAAGAATCTAGTCCTTGCTGGACTAGCTGACGACCTGTATAATATATATTGTGGCATACCTTCAACCAAGGAGCTATGGAGTTCTTTGGAAAAGAAGTACAAGAATGAAGATACTAGAACCAAGAAATTTGTGGTAGCCAGATTTCTGGACTTCAAGATGGTCGATGGAAAGTCTGTTGTCACTCAGGCTGAAGACTACCAGCTGATTCTACATGACTTACTGGCATAAGGGATGACTCTAAGTGAGTCTTTTCAAGTGGCAGCACTCATCGAGAAGTTGTCTTTTGGTTGGTTGGACTTCAAGAACTACTTGAAGCAAAAGAGCAAGGAAATCAAAAATGGAGGATTTAATAGTCCATCTCCGAATTGAGGAAGACAATCGGATAAAAACGACACCTCTAAAAGCACTAAAGGCCAACCTGGTGGAAACTTCCAAACCCAACACCGATGGGAAATGGAAAAGAGAGTACCAAGCTAAAAGAAAGCATAAGGAACAACCCCAGAAATTCCAAGGTACTTGCTTTATCTATGAAAAACTTGGACACCTTGCCAAGGATTGTAGAAAACATTCTAACAAGGAAAAGGACAAGGCCAAGGCTAAAGGCAAGGGAAAAGCTACCAAGCAAGCTCACCTAGTTGAGCATAGTGACGATGAAGAGATGTTGGTTGTTGTAGTCACCCAAGTAAACTTGGTGACTAACACCAAAGACTGGTGGGTGGACACCAGTGCAACCAAACAGATTTGCATCGACAAGGACCTCTTCACATCTTATGAGAAGAAAGATGATGGAGAGAAGATCTACATGGCTAACTCTGCTCCAGCCACTATTGAAGGAATTGGAGAGATTATTCTGAAGTTCACCTCATTCAAAAAGCTCGCACTGCGAAATGCACTACATGTTCCAGAGATTCGTAAGAATCTGATTTCTGTGCCTGTAATGATAAGCAAAGGATTCAAAGTTGTGTTTGAATCCAATAAATTTGTAGTTTCCAAAGATGGAACTCATGTGGGGAAGAGGTATATGTGTGATGGGCTTTT
This sequence comes from Euonymus europaeus, assembly GCA_963580455.1. Classification (NCBI taxonomy): domain Eukaryota; kingdom Viridiplantae; phylum Streptophyta; class Magnoliopsida; order Celastrales; family Celastraceae; genus Euonymus; species Euonymus europaeus. The sequence continues at coordinate 7,017,144 of OY756964.1, forward strand.
TGAGGCCAACATTGTTGTAATTGATAAAAACAACAAATTTTTGTACCAAAAAACTGTTATAAATAAAGAGGAATCTTCAGTTTACATTGTTGTCTCTCCATACTTATGGAATGATAGATTATGACATATAAACTATGGTACGATGAAAAAGTTGGCAAACTTAGGTTTAATTCCCAAATTTAATTTGAATGTCAACAATAAATGTGAAACATGTGTTGAAGCAAAGTTTGCTAAGAAACCTTTTCACATAATTGAAAGAAGTACTGAGCCTCTGGCATTAATCCATACTGATTTATGCGACTTGAAATTTGTTCAAAGTAGAGGTGAAAAGAAGTATTTCATTACTTTCATTGATGATTGTACACGATATTGCTATATTTATTTGTTAACTAGAAAAAATGAAGCAATGGTCAATTTTATCAAATATAAAATGAAGTTCAGAATCAACTTGGTCAAAAGATTAAGACACTAAGGTCCGATAGGGAGAAGAATATGATTCTGCTCTCTTTGATGAGTTGTGTACTGAGTTTAGAATCATCCACCAAACAACAGCACCATATACACTTCAGCAAAATAAAATTGCTAAAGAAAAGAACAGAATTTTAAAAGAAATGGTTAATTCCATGTTAATAAGTTCTAGACTACCGCAAAACTTGTGGGGGGAAGTAGTGTTAACTTCTAATTATATTCTTAACAGAATGACCACAAAAAAACAGATAGTATTCCATATGAGATGTAGAATAAGAGACCACTCACTTTCAAATACTTGAAAGTGTGAGGGTGCCTAGCTAAAGTGGTAGTGCCTCGACCTAAGCAAGTCAAACTCGGACCTAAAACTGTGGATTGCATATTTTTAGGGTATGCTCAAAATAGCAGTGTATTTAGATTTCTAGTGGATAAATCTAAGATAGATGATATCCATGTAAATACTATCATGGAAACAAAAGACGAGAAATTTTTTGAGGAAGTATTTCCTTGCAAATGAAACAAAAACTCTCAAAAAAGGAATAGAGATTCCAATTCTTGGAAAGTACACAATGGAGAACAAGAGTTTGATAAACAAAGAAGCAGCAAGAGATCAAAAGTCTCAAAGTCCTTTGGTCTTGAATTTCAAACATATATGTTAGAAACGGAGCCTCGGACATTCAAGGAAGCAATGTCGACACCGGATGCTCCATTATGGAAAGAAGCTATAAACAATGAAATAGAATCCATCCTAAGTAACCATATTTGGGAATTGTTTGATCTTCCACCCGGGAATAAGCCAGTTGGATGTAAATGGATCTTCAAAAAAAAGCCTAAGGCTGACGGATCCATAGATAAGTACAAAGCAAGGCTTGTAGCCAAAGGGTTTACACAAAATGAAGGTCTAGATTACTTTGATACCAATTCATCGGTCACGAGAATTACATCCGTGCGGATGTTAATTGCTATATCCTTGTTATATGACTTGATGATTCACCAAATGGATGTAAAAATAGCATTTTTAAACGGTGAACTAGATGAGGAGATATATATGGAACAACTCAAAGGGTTCAAGGTCAAAGGAAAATAACATAAGGTGTGTAAACTTGTCAAATCATTGTATAGGCTAAAGCAAGCTCCAAAATAATGGCATGAAAAATTTGACCAAGTAGTGATTCGAGATGGATTTCGAATCAACAAGTGTGATAAATGTGTCTACACAAAATTGGTAAACAATGATTATGTAATCATTTGTCTATATGTCAATGATATGCTAATTCTTGGTCGAAATGTTGAGATCATCAACAAAACCAAGAAAATGTTATCAAAGAACTTTGACATGAAAGACATGGGTAAAGTAGATGTGATATTAGACATTAAAATTTCAAGAACATCGGAAGGCCTAGCATTATTTCAATCACACTATATAGAGAAAGTGATTGAAAGGTTTAAAGGACATAGAATCAAAGATGCTAACAGCTCGTTTCTCCCTCATCTGGTCTTACATAAGAATACTGGAGATAGTATTCAACAATTGGAATACTCTCGAATTATAGGTAGTGTTATCTACATCGTGAACTACACGAGGCCAGATATTGCATACTCTATTAATAAATTAAATAGATACACAAGTAATTCTAGACATGAGCATCTGAAAGCTCTATTGAGAGTATTGGGGTACCTGAACAAAACAAAACCAATGTTTTGAACTATGGTAAGTACCCGACTGTTTTAGAAGGATACAGTGTTGCTAATTGGATTGCAGATTCGGAGGAATCAAAATCTACAGTGGTTATGTATTCCTTCTAGGAGGGATGGCTGTTTCATGAAAGTCCTTAAAGCAAACTTGCATAACACGATCTACGATGGAATCAGAATTCATAGATTTAGATAAAGTTGGTGAAGAAGTAGAGTGGCTTCGTCACTTTTTGGAGGACATTCTAATATGACCAAAGCTGCCTGCAATTTTCATTCATTGTGATAATCAAGCTGCAATTACTAGAGCACAAAATTTGATGTATAACGGTAAGTCTAGACACATTCGTCGTAGACATAATACCGTAAAATAGTTACTCTCTACTGGAATAATTTCTATAGATTTTGTAAAGTCTAAAGAAAACCTAGCGGATCCGTTTACAAAATGTTTAAGTAGAGAGGTGACAAATTGTGCATTGAGGGGAATAGGCTTAAAAACCTTAACTAAATAAGTTATCTCGATGGAAACCTAACCTAGCAATTGGAGATCCCATGGAATAGGTTCAATAGGAAAACATAAGTTGAGAATAACTTAAGTTGAGAATAACTTTAAGTGTGAGCAACATGGAGATTTACTCCATCCCATTCTTTGGATGCACAAAGTGCTGCTAAGAAGCGTGTTAAGGTTAAGCAATGTTTTAATGATTCCCATAACTTGTAACACACAAGTGGATTATTGGGCATACTCTTGATAGGATATCACCTATGTGAGTGAAGAGCAAAGCCAACTCTATAAAATATTTAAAAGGTGATATTTTCTAAACCACTCACTAAAGCCAAAATGTTCATGGTCGAAACAACGAACACAATCGAGAACCAATTATGAATCGAATCATTGCTACATGAGGTTTATTGTCTGGACTTACATAAACAAATAACAGTTCAACACGTCAATCCACTGACTAGTTAAGTAAGTCCGATAGACTTTTACTAGGGAACGTTCAAAGCCAAAAGCTATCTATCTCGATGCAGTATTGGTCCTACTGCACTCTCAGAAAAATTTCCAATCTCAGACAAATCCTGGTGTCCGAATTGTCGTTTGTTTCCATTCAATGTGGGAGATTGTTGGAAAAATGGTGGTCAACCACTATTTGACCAATATTTAATTATAACTAATTGAGTATTAGTTGAATGTAATTTAGTGGGTTCTAATCTTCAATATGAAGACTAGAGATTGGAGTTGAAAATTGTCCTAAACCATTTTTTGGTTGAATGGAAATTGACTCTTAAGTGGTCATGTTAGACATGATATTAAGTGCAAAATAATAGAAATGTGGGAATCCCATATTGAAGAATTATGTTGTGTGACTTGTGTTTGTAAACCCAAGTGTTGGATGTAAGACTTGTGTCGAAGGGCACCCAAGCTTTTATCCTCCTATTTCTTACTCTCATTTGAATTCTCATCCCATCCATATGAGATATAGAACGTTTAGGGGGGTCCTACATATGTTTTCATAATCATTATTTATTCAATCTTGTGTCAAATAAAAAGCCAATTAAGAAACCCACATAATCAACTCTCTTTTTTCTTGATAAAAACATTCATTGACAAGAAAAAAAGATGCCATTGGTTGGTCATGTGTAAAAGGTGATTGTATGAGAGAGAGAGAGAGATAAGACACTTAACAATGCAAATGCAAATTTACCTTAAACATGTCCAACATATCTCTCTTTTTTCATTGTAATTGATCGAGCAACTATTTCATATATCTACTGACGTGTCATTTGTATTGCTTGGTGGTACCTTTTTCGACACCTCAACAGCACCTTGCTTGATATCTCAGTGACACATGTCAACACATCATTGAAAGGTATTTTTTTATGTCATCACATGCAAATTTACCTTAAACCTATTTCTTACTCACATTTTAATTCTCATCCCATCCATATGAGATATAGAACGTTTAGGGCATATGTTTTCATAATCATTGTTTATTCAATCTTGTGTCAAATAAAAAGCCAATTAAGAAACCCACATAACTAACTCTCTTTTTTTCTTGATAAAAACATTGATAAGAAAAAAAAATGTCATTGGTTGGTTCTACATGTGTAAAAGGTGATTGTATGCTCGAGAGAGAGAGAGAGAGAGAGAGAGAAGACACTTAACAATGCAAATTTACGATAAACTTGTCCAACATATCTCTCTTTTTTCATGGTAATTGATCGAATAGCAGTGACAATATCATCAAAGACTAGGTGGTCCATGAGAACATTGTTAGTAAGGTTGATGATGAGTTGATCATATGATTCTAGTAGACTTTGGAGTAGTAGTTCCGCAAGTTCAACTGGTTCTACTTTTTATCCTAACGATGTGAGTTGAGAAAATATAGTATTCAACAAGTTGATGTGCTTTGTCACCGAAGTAGTTTCAATATGCGAAGAGTGTAGAGTTTCCTCTTCAAAAAAATCTTGTTGTGGAGAAACTTCGCCTCATAGAGTTTGGTGAGATGATCTCAGATGTCTTTTGCAGTTTTCTTTAAAGTACACCGTCAGATAATGTCAAATGAAGATTGGCAATTGCGGTGCCATCCATTTCGCTCTACTTTTCATGTATGACTCCAGTGGGCTTATTAGCAATAACCGCCAGACAATTATCTTTTCTCAAGATAGCCTTCATTTTCAATTTCCACAATGAGAAATTACTCCCATTGAATTTCTTAATTTCATGCTTTGCTGTCATTGCTTTTTATCAGAATCAAGTACTTTGTGAACAGTATCGTGAATAGTACCTTCAAATTAGTTCCCAGGAAAGAGAGGGGGTCTTCTGTTGAAAACGGTGCGCAATTAAAGAACCGCTATTTCCTAGACGTAACTTCTTTTAGATAGTACTTCCATACAACCGTACCACGAATACTTGATCAACAATCTCAAGAAAACTTTTCTGATGTGGAAGGTCAGACAATGCTGCAACCACAGAGCATACTAGGAATTTCAAGATAATAAACAAATCTTGAACTGGCTTCGATACCACTTGTTATAAATTGACAATCTAGATAGAGCAGGATCCAGCTACAAATGAACTTGAAATAGTAAAAGATGAATTACAACACACAGATTTTATGTGGAAAATCCCTAATGAACAAGGTAAAAATTACGGACCAGTATAAAAAAATTCACTATGGAACAGAGGGTTACAACCTTCTCTCTAATTTAACAATGATAGAACAATAAAACTCTCTCTTGAAATTAAAAGAAAAACTAAACATCTCTCAAATAAATATATCTCCTTTCTCCCTCACTCTCACCATCTCCTTTCTTTCCTTCTACTTGTATATTTGTAGTAAAGAGGTCATGCCTTTATATAGGCATGGAGTAAAGGAAAAATACTTGTAATTTACAAGAAGTAGGCAACCTACCACAGCAGCCATCAATGACATTTTGTGGTGTTTGGCAGCCATAGATGACTTGTGGTGTGCTCTTGGTCATTGATGACTTGTGGTGTGTTCTTGGTGCCATAAGATCCATATGGACAATGCCCTACTCTACGTTGTTGCTCATTTTTGGTAAATTAGGACCAACTCTTTCCACTTTTGGGCAAGATTCATGAGCCCCACCCTTCAAGATCTCACCTTTCTTATGGGTCTTCGCTTTAATAGCCTCGAAGTCAACAACTCCATTGAAGCTCCTTTAGGTACTTCTTTTGCCTATTCTCGTGGAGTAAAGGACATGTCTTATTCTTACTTGTAGCAACCGGCCCAAAAAAAACAGAGTCACCACCAACCGAATTGAAGTACGATTGGACACTTAAAAATCTTGCGAACCAGAAATTGGGTACGGGGGTCGATTGAGTATGAGAAAGGTATTAGGCACCCCACGAATCCTGTTTAAAATAGTTACTGAATTTTTAAATAATTGTCTATTCTCTGAAAACTCATTGATTATAAGATTGGGTCATTTTTGAAGGAATAATGATTTGATTTTTGGATCATACCAATTTATAGCATTAAAAAGATTGGATTTTGAAAACACCAACCTATGGTGTTGTATTTAAAGGTGTGCCAACTTATGGCATTATAGAGAATTAGATTTTTTGAAAATAACTTCGAGGTATCAACTTATGGCATTGTACTTAAATTTGATGATGGGGTTGGAATTAAAATGGGGTCGAGTTTGAAGTTCCAACTTATGAAATTTGGATGAATGAATTGGATTTGAAAAGAATATAGAAATACCAACTTATGGTATTTATTTGTGTTAAAGTAAAGTGAATTTTAATATTCGAAAAAAAAATAATTAAATACCAACTTATGGTATTTTATTCTAAAAAGATAGAGATGATATTTTAAAATAAGAGGGTAAAGTTTATAAAAATGGTGATTGGGAATATCTACTTATGGTAGAAAATACTTGAATTTAAAATACCAGCTTATAGTTTTTAAATACAAGTTTGGGTTCGGAATATCAACTTATGGCATTTTATTTGAGAAACCACTAATTTATGTTAGTAAATTATTTTTTATTTATTAATAGTGAGACGACTTTAAATTAATTATCGTCGCATTGCGTCATTTTCATAAAATTAAATCCGTAGGCAAGTAAACTAAAATTTACAAACAATAGAATCCCTAAATGCCTACATGTCTCTAACACCCTAAAATAACATGCATGCATTTTTTGCTATTTTTGTTTCTATTTACATATTACATAGTTTATGACCCAAAAACAAAATAAAAATCCCAAAATGGCCCACTATTTGTAACTAAAGCCTTAATAATATCTAAAAGGCCCAAATACACCTTGAGACTAAAAATAAACTAAATCTAAATTGAAATTTGCAATAACCGGCCCATTACTTTCTGGAATTAACAACCTTTCTTCCCCAAATAAACCTTGCTCATTGGCCCAAATACCTATCTCACCGGCCCAATATCTAGCTTATTCGGCCCAACAATCGTAACTAGCCCAATCTTACCTCCTCCACTTTCTTCTCTTACCTGTAACTCTTCTTTCCCTTCTCTCTGGAAATTCAAGAGCTTTTCCCAATCTATGGAAGCAATATTCGGAAGTGGGGGAGCTGGATCAATTTTCGATGAAGACTTGGTAACAGAAGAGGCGGACAAGTTGAGGTTGGTGGTGAGGTTGAGTGAGGGGCTGTGATGATGTGGTGGTGGAGGAGGCTCAGGTTTAGTGAGCTATTACAAGTTAAGGTACTTTCGGAGGTTCGTAGGGGAGGAAGACGGCTCAGGCGAGGAGATGATGAGTTTGTGGAGATTTTGGTGGCAGCCGGTGAGGGTAATCATAGTGGTTTCGGGTGAGAAGAGATTGTTGTGAGTTTGGTGATGAAGGTGTTCCAGGGAGATTTGGGGGTATTGTTTTTTGTTGATTCTATGATGATGCTCTGGAAGTAAGGAGATGAGGTATACCCGGACCCATTAGTGGTTGATGTGGTGCTAAGAGGGAGTTGTTGACGATGCTAGGCTTGGTGGAATTGGGAGGACTGAGCCAAGATGGTTGTTGGCTGAGTGAAGTGATTCTATGAACTTTTCAGATTAGCTGATGGGTTTTGGTGATGGATGCTCGGTGGCAGGGTATGATGAAGATCAGAGTTCCCTCCTCCCTTTTTTCCAGTCAGTCCGGTTATATGAGGATAATAGGGTTGAAGCTGTGATGGAGGATGTGATGTTTGTAGGCGGTGGAATGTGAATGAATAGGGTAGTGATGGTGAGTAATTTCCGGTCAGGTGATGAGATGGCTCTGATGTTGTGAGGTTGAGGAGAGGAATGGTGTAGAGGGAGGTGGTGTAGTGGCATGGTAAAATATGTATTAGACATTTATTTTTATGTAATATTTAAGATATTGGAATACTTTGATATATTCCTAGTTATATCATTTGCCCTAACATATATATTATTATTATTACTTTGGTAATTACACAGTTACATTGTTCAAATAAAACGAGAAGACTGATATTACATTATTATTTTCATCTAATTATATTATTTTATCATCATGCATAATGTAAATACATTGTTCTGACACTAAATACATTATTTTTTTCACATTGCATGAACTAAAATACGTTGAATTAATGTCAATCACTGGGGGTTCATTTTTGAAAGAATTATGATCATAATTTGGCATAGTTGATATTAATGTAGTTGGTAGACAATATATTATGGATCATTTTATTTTCAAGATAAAACTTGTATTTTGTCATTTATTTTTATGTAATATTTAAAATATAATACTTTGATATATTCCTTCTTATATCTTTTTTTCCTAGTAGACAGATTATTATTACTAATTTGATAATTACATCAAATATATTATTAAAAAAAAAAAGGCAAACTGATATTACATTACTTGTCATTTAATAACATTGTTATTCATGATTAGACGTATTGCAAATACATTCTTTTTTTATGAACAAAGAAATTGCAAATACATTATTCTAGCACTAATTATATTGTTTTTGACACTATGCATCATCTACTTATGTACCTGCAATTGCATCATCAATGTAAGAATTTATATTTGTTGATTTCACATTCAGTGAATATATTGGACAACAATCAATGTAGTTAAGAAAAAAAATGTAATTACATCAAATTGTTAAATACACTAAATTTAAAACAATTTAATTACACCAGATTGGAAGTAATATTATCTATAATCAATAAAATCTAAAGTCTAGTCGAAATAACAGTGTAGTACATCTCAAAAATACAAGTTCAATAAAAAAACAATGTAAATCACCAATTTTTTATGGATTTCCCTACATAATTATCAAGTTTTCAAGTGTTTTGCAACAAATTGCACCCAACGATATTCATAGAAAGGTTAGAATCCTTTGATAATGACGAGAAACAAATAAAATTTAAAAAAAAAACAGAAAGATTTCGTGAGAAACCCCTAATTCCTTGTTCCAAAGTTCATATGGCTCTTGATTCACGAAAAAAAAAATTTAAAAATAATGAAAGAATCACAATTTTCTCCTCAAGAACCTCGAATCGCTTCTATAATCATAAGAAAAATACTGAAAAAATAGTTGAAATTATGAGAGAGAATATGAAATTATGAGAGAGAAAAGAGAAAATCAAAATAAGAATAAATTAGAAGAGTGAAAACGGAATGTTTTGATTTTGAAATTTTCCTAAAAAGTGATGGAATAAGGAGAAATAAGAGAGAAAATCATTTCCAAAAATTCAAAAATGTCCAATCACATGTCTACATGGCCGCCATCATTTAGTAACCACACTCCCTCAATTTTTAATATTTTATTCAGATTAACATGTTTTTATTTAAAATGCCTATTCTATCCATATCTGTTAGTATTCATATCCCTATTCTTAGTAACCTAATCCCCAGACCCACATGTCAGTAATAATTACAATCAAAATGAATATTTTATTAGGATCAAAATATTCTTTTTGATCATAATTATTAGGAAAAAAAAATATATGAAGTTAACAAACATTGTAGAATACAAAAAAATAATAAAAAATAACAAAAAAAAATTAAAAAATTATTTAACTTTTCAAACACGCTTAAAGTCTGTAACTTGCACAAAATATCTTATTAGATACATAACTTAAGAAATTTGAAATTTCTATTTATAACGTATCAAAAATATTTCAATTATTCTAAAACCTTTGAATTCACGGTTCTGGCAGTTGTCAAGCTTGTATATAATGTGCATAACTCAACTTATTTGGGACTCCAGTTTTCTCGTTTTACCATATCCTACGAGTATGAAACTTCGAAATAAGTTGAAAATTGTCTCTATAATTTGCAAAAATATCCTATTAGATATGTAAGTGAATTTTAAAGTAATTATTTAAAAAAATAAATAATAATTTGCCCATGGAAATAAATTTTATAAAACATATCTTATAATAATTACTTTTATTTTATTTTATTTTGTATTCTACAATGTTTGTTAATTTTATCTATTTTTTTCCTAATAATTATGATCAAAAAGAATATTTTGATGCTAATGACAAATATTCATTTTGATTGTAATTATTACTAACATGTGGGTCTGGGGATTAGGTTACTAAAAATAGGGATCTGATTAATTGATTACTAATATATAAAGGTAGAATAAATATTTAAATAAAAATAAGTTAATCTTAATAAAATATTAAAATTACACTAATTTAGAGATAAAAATATTAAAAAATTAAGAGATATGGTTACTAAATTGTGGGGGTTCAAATACCCTTGCCCCCAACAAATACGAGTGACCTGACAACCCACTAGAAAAAAGATAACTTTGTTTTTGTGCCTCCAATACCTCCAAAGTCCATTAGGGCCGCAGTTCCTGAGTTACCTTGATCAGTTTGCTTCTACAAAACTTTAAAAAAAAATGACACATTTTATTAAATTTTAAGTGTCAGTTTGATTGAATAAAACATTAATAACAAAGACTAAAAAAGCATTACTGGTTTTACTACTGCAAAAGTGCATCATATTATGAGAGAAGTTAATTAGTGGCACATGAGTTAGCACAAATTGCACTTAGGCAAAATCATGATGTTTTTCTTATGGAGGATTATCCCTCAGATGTTGCTCATCTCGTTTACATGGATGCTATTCACTCAAATTAATATGGGCAAATTAGATAAAAGGACATAATCATATTTAATTTTAGAACGAGGTCCAATTCATTTAAAAAATTATAAATAATGACAAAATAATTAAACTACCCAAATTATCCCTCTCGTCCATTATCTGATTGAAGAGAGACTATTGCCATTGAAATTGTATTGTCGAGAGGAGTCCAACGACGATGGTCTCTCCTCAATCCGCCGCCGGAAAAGGCCGGATCGAGGCAAAACGTTCGAAACACATTTTGCCTCGATCTGGACGTTTCTGACATCGGATTGAAGCGTTCTGGTGACGTTGGATTCGCATCGGTCAAACGATTCCAACGCCACCAGTCTTACCTCGATCCAAAGTCGAAAACAGCTGTAGTAATGAAAAGAAAGTTTGGAGAGTCGTCGGAGCTTCGCAGTGCCTTTCCGGCTGCTATGGACCTCTATTCTGACTGCCATAGGTCGGGTTTTACTCCTCTCATAGTTGCGCTTCTTTTGAGACCAACGACGATCATTTTGGTGGTCGGACAAAAAAGTTAGGCTAAAAAATATGAAATCATAGTTTTAAAACTCTTTTTCTCTGTAGAACCTATATTTCTCTGTAGAACCTTTATTTATCTTTAGAATCACTTTTTCTCTGTAAAATATATTTTTCTCTATACAATAGACCCAAAGCTCGTATTCAATACTAAAACCCTATGTCCCAAAGTTCAGACCTAAAAGTCAGGCCAAAAAATATGAAATCATAGTTTTCATTCTACTGCTAGTGCATAATTTTTTTTCTCTTTATAACCTATATTTCTCCGTATAATATTTATTTCTATGTAGAACTCTTTTTCTTTATAGAACATATATTTCTCCATAAAATCTTTATTTATCTTTAGAATCACTTTTTCTCTATACAATAGACCCAAAGCTCGGATTCAATACTAAAATCATATGTCCCAAGGTTCCGACATAAAAGTCAGGTCAAAAAATATGAAATCACAATTTTCTTTCTACTGCTAGTGCATAACTCCTTTTCTCTTTATAACTTATATTTCTCTGTAGAACTTTTATTTCTCTGTAGAACTCTTTTTCTCTATAGAACTATATTTCTTTGTAGAACCTTTATTTATTTTTAGAATCACTTTCTCTTCGTAAAATATCTTTTTCTCTATGCAATAAACCCAAAGTTCGGATTCAATACTAAAATTATATATCCCAAGTAATGAACCCAAGGTTCCGACATAAAATTCAGGCCAAAAAATATGAAATCACATTTTTCGTTCTACTGTTAATACATAACTCTTGTTCTCTTTGTAACTTATATTTCTCTGTAGAACCTTTATTTCTCTGCACAATTCTTTTTTCTATGTAATTTTTTTCTCTATTCGACATACCCAAAGCACAGATTCAATATTAAACCTTTATGTCCCAAGTGATGAACCTTAAGGCTCGGATTCGTTAAACCTTAATGGGCTCAAAGAACGGATTCACTACTAAAATATTAAATGTCATAAGTGCTAAACCCTAAGGTCCTAACTACTAAACCCTAACGGACTCAGATACCCTAAACATCGGGGTTCAAACTTTCAAAATTGGTTAGAACTCTTTTTTCCTATAAAACTCTTTTTTCTCTGTTCGACAGATCAAAACCCGAATTCGCTATTAAAAACCTATGTCCCAAGTGATGAACTAGAAAGTTCAGATTCACTAAATCCAACAAATTCTTACCATTGGAAGTACTTAAAGCAAGACCTATATAATGAGCCAATAATATCATCATAAAATGTACAGTGTTATTTTTCTCTGTAGAAATTTTTTTCTCTGTAGAACCTTCGAAAATGTTTTTTGACCAGGTAATCACTTTTCGATGATAGATTGAGGCGAGACCAGTGACATTGGAATTGCCCGACCAAGATGAATTGAAAGACACAAGTCTTGTCTTGATCCGTCTTCAGAAACGGCCAAATCGAGGTAAAACACGTTCTGATTGGTGCCGACTATTTTGCCTTGATTTGGAAGTTTCCAATGTCGGATCTCGACAAGTCTAGTGGCGTTGGATTTGTCTCGGCCTAACGATTCTAACACCACTGATCTCACCTCGATCTGACACGAGAAACCATCGGATTGAGGCAAAATGTGTTATGAACGTTTTACCTCAAATCGAGAGTTTTCAATGTCGAATCTTGGCAAGGCCAATGGAGTTGGATTCGTCTCGACCTCGCGATTCCAACGCCACTGGCCTCTCCTCAATCCAAAGTCGGAAGCATCCGCAGCGAGAAAAATAAGTTTTCAATCATATTTGATTGAAATAACAATGAAAAATCTGCAATTTCAAGTTTTGTCCTTAATTTAATAAATTTAAAAATCAGCTGGACCTTAACTAACAAAAAAAATTCAGCTGTTCTTTTACTCTTAAAAGTTAATAAATTTGGACCTAAGCCTAATTTCCCTAATTAATATATGAGAGTTTCTTTTGATAAAAAAAAAACTATGTAGAATGTGTTGACTAGAGTATTTTATCCTATTCTATTAGATTATATATTTATTGATAATACGATATTTACTTGGATTGTTATACGTATATCTTTCCCCATTTATGCTATATTTGGAAGAAAATTTTGAGAAGTTTGCAAAACCTTCTAAATATTTCATATCAAAATAAAAACGGAATTCTCAATTTGAGAGTTTGGGGATGGTTTATCCTATAATAAAAGTAAAAATATCCTTATACTCAATTCAAAAAAATTCATAAAATTTATTTTTTAAAATCTCTTATCAAACAAGATTTGATGAAACATTTTAAAACCTCATTTTATAGAACTTCCTAAAATCTCACTTTTCGAAACCTCTTACAACGTTCTTTCAAACACACGTCTAAATGTCGTAACTATCCGAGATTTTTGTGCACGTGAAGAGGAGATATTTTTATTTATGTTAAAGATAAAGAAGAGTTTAAAGACAACCTAACAATTGCTGGTTTTTCTGATTTGTTTCAAGTTACCGTCGATGGAAATGAACCTAAAAAAAAAAGTAATATTAAAAGTCGTACGTTATTTGACTGAAACCATTTAATCACGGGATGACTCGTAACAACCATTCACAGGATGCCACCTGTAAGTCCAATTGGAGCTTCTAGACTCACCACCCAATCAGATCTACGTGTGACGCCTTGAATAAAGACCGCGTAACACGTGTTGTTTCTCCAGCGAAGAACAGTTCCATTTCTATCTGGTCCACAACTTCAAAACCTAAAAATATCGCCGAAACTTCGGAATATCCCGACAATATCTCGGCCCAAAACGCGGCTTCTCTCTCATCTCTCCGCCGCCAACTTCCTAGATGAATTGACTACCGTTGGCTTTTCTTGGTGAAGACGCATTTTTGCCATTAATATTGATTCAGCGGTCTCAGTTCATATTCTTTACTCGTCTCACCCAACCAACCAATTAAAAGTCAAACCAGTCGATTCGCTCATATATAAATACATATATACTTCACTTTAATTCCATTTCCACCAAACCACGGAGGAGAAAGATTAAAATTTTGGTGTTACAGAGAGAGAAAAATGCTGGCGAGTCCGATCTACGTTAATAGTAGTTCCTCGAACGATCTTGCTGAAATGAATGGCAAATTCAGCGAAGATTTTGAAGCGAAATTGAGGTTACAGATAGGAGGAGAAGATCAAGGAGAATCGAAAGAAGCGCAAGAACAAGAAGAAGAGGAGGAGGAAGAAGAATTCAGTTTCATTCTCACGAATCCCGATGGATCTCCTGTTTCTGCTGATCAGGCCTTCCAAAACGGTCTGATCCGGCCGACATACCCATTATTTAACCGAGATCTGCTCTACGAGTCCGGTACTCAGACTCTTCGGACCCCGCTGAAGAAGCTGTTCATCGAGGAACGCGATTCCGACAAATCATCGGATGCGGAGGAGGACGTGGCGGGGCCTTACTGTGTGTGGTCGGGGAAGGCGGTGGATGCGTCCCCTGAGCATTGCAAGAAGAGTAACTCTACGGGGCTTTCGAAGTTGAGGAGGTTTCGAGAATTAGTCCTCCGAAGCAACAGCGACGGGAAGGACGCCTTCGTGTTCTTCCATAACAACAATCCTTCGTCGACAACAACATCAACGAGAACGATGAGTACAAAGAACATTGGAAAGCAAGAGCACGTTGAGAAGAAGACGGTGAAGGGAAAGGTTAAAGGGGAAAGGAAAGGCAAAACGGTACCATCTGCCCACGAGCAGCATTATGTGAAGAAGAAGGCGATGAAGGAAGAAGATAAGCACAGGTCGTATTTGCCATACAGAGTTGGGCTTTTCACCAGCGTTAATGGGATGAGCCGGAATGTTCATCCCTACTAGCTCCCTCGTTCACTCTGATGAATATTTTGCTCTTTTTTTTAAAAAAAATTTTGAAAAGCTTATTTTCATTCCATTTATTATTCAATTTTGTGTAAGAACAGAGAATGTACAATACATAATTAGGGATTTTCAGTGATAACTCAAGCATATTTGTATGTAAATGAAGTAATTTGACATGGTTAGTAGACAATTCGAAATCTTTCGAAAGAGTTTACAATTCATAAGCACCCGCAATAGTAAAAAGTGAGATTTTGCTGGGCAACAATTTCATGCTGCAAAGGTGGAGTTTTGCTGTATTACTTTTGTTGGAGCCCGGCGGGGGAGCATTGTGTTAGTCATGCCCTATGTTCACATATTACCTTTAAATCAATATTGGATTTCATCTTTATTACACAAAAATGAAGTTAAAAAATTTATACCATTATGACATTTTATCAACATATTTGGTTAGCCCATTCACATCATCAACAGATTCACCACATCAATAAAATACATATTTTAATATAGTTCATTTTGTTGACCCAACAAAATTTTCCATTATATTTGCACTTGTTTGTGTTTCTTTTACTTCTTTACCCTTCAAATTCGCACAAACCATAAATTCCCAGGAATGATAGCCCCCAACACGATGTTCTATTTTGTTCTGCTCTTTCAAGTTTGCAGAGGCCCTATTCGTTCCATTTATTAGATATTAATATTATGGTAAAAGCCTATTCAACATAGGCATCCCCCATGTGTTATGAAGGATTTTGTAATGTCTATACTAATCCCTAAACTTAATTGAATAAGATCTCTGATGGATTGTCTTACAAATTCCACGGACCATGGATACAAATCACCTGGACTTACATCTTTGTTTCACCACTTCAAGAATCTCTCTCTCTTTGATCTTCTCACATACTCTGTGTATAATGATTCTAATGTCATTGTTTTTTCAAGGAAAGACATCCCTCTTAATATGTTTGGAAGATTATTGACTTTAAACTACTTTAGATAATGATAATTATTCAAGTATTTTATCCCTGCCACAGCTTTAGGATGAGACTTACGCTATATTTGGTTTATAATGGGAACATGAACAAGAACATGAAAGGAACAAGAACAAGAACGAGAAGGAGAATGAGATTCTTATGTTTGGTTGGTAAATTTTTTTTAACATGAATTATGTATTCTTGTGTTTGTTGTGTAAAATTTATTGAGAAATAAAAATGAGAATTGTTATCAAAATACTATATTGTCTCTCATCTACAAGATCGATCGCTCAATATTCATCAGAGCAAAAACGTAATTTGAACATTTTTGATAATTCCCATTCCAGAGTTAATATACCAAACAAAGGCTTAATTGTTTGTGCCCGATAGCATTAATTGTTTATGGCTTGACCCAACATTGATGTTCCAACTTCCAATAGTCCAACATGTTCGTTTTAGAACAAGTCCTAAGCGACCAAGACAATAAAAGTACAGAGTGGACCAGAAGCATCTTGATTTAATGATTTCCGTCTCCTTTCCCACAGCTTTCTTGGAAAAGGGAAGGCTCTCTCACAACAAAATTTGGAAGAATCTTGAATTGCTTCCAATTAAAGGAGAAGTAGATAATCAATCATTCACGGTCGGAACAAACCAAAATTCTTCGTCAAATTATCAATGAAAAGTCGAGACACATATAGCATCTACAACCATTCAAACTTTTATTTTTCAAAATTCTTCATCAAATACACACGAAATATTTAGTGTCACAGACATTATTCAACTCAACAGGTTTGTATATACGAGGACTAATACATCAACAGGTCATCCGCATTTTCCTCCGACACAAACGTAAACGAGGTCAGATCCAGGTATACTTGCCAATCCACTTAATACTGCATACAATATAGAAACTCGCATTTGTGGAAAATCAAAGGATGAATCAGCGTAAATCAAAGATTTCAAACCTCAGGTTTGAATTTTTGTAGACATTTGAGCACTGCTCATACATAGGGGTACCATCTTCCGGTTCTTTGTGAGGATGAAATCCTCTCTCTTGGCATTCCTTCAGGACACTCATTCCTCCAGAGTCAGTAAGCCGAAATATCCCATAGGACCTGAGAGGCATACCACAAAAGAAATCCGAATCATAAGAGCTCAATCAGATTCTTGTGCATATCTGCAACCATTCATGTTGTTTTACTTATATTTGTAGCACTTTGGAACTTCTAAAGTATCCCACAACTATTTGCTATAGACTGCTTCAATAATTGAGTGGATTCTAGTCTTTTACAAGAAAATATTTGGTTCGATGAATTGAAACTCATAAATATGATCGAGTATGCATAATTCATCTTTCACTAATCACTACGAGTTTCATCCCTGGAAAGTCAGTCTAGATAATCCAGTAAAATCTCTGTTACATACCAAGTTTCAAATGAATCGAAGATAACTTGGTTGGATCACCAAAGAATGTTATAACCGTGTCTCCCAATGAAAAATAAGCTCACAGAACTTAACAATTAACATGCAAAGTCATAAATAAGTTCACAAAAGCGATTGCAAGTAGATGAGGATGCTGGATGATGCAACGACAAGAGATGAAAGAATAAATCGGACTTTGAACTCAAACCCAACATCAAAATTATGTAGAAAATATGCAACCAAGGCTGGTTCTCCAGACTAGAACGGGCAAAAAATGGTAGTAGTTGTTGAAAGTATTACGAGTGCAAAATTAAGGGCCAAAGTACCATGGTTAGACCATTTGACTGTCAATTGGATATAATTTCCGCTGCAGTCAAACATACAATTTAATATTCAAGCACCTTGAGGAATCAGTTGGAGCCATGACAATTGCAAAGGCCTCTGGTACCATTAGCTGAAAGGGTAAAAAGAAGAGAAAATAAGTACAATTCAAACTGTAACCCAATTGACATACCAGTGACAAAAAAAGGGGGAGACAGAGAATTAAGCTGCATATATCAGAGAGCGTTTAATATCTGGTACTACAGCCACACTCTGAACACAATTGACATCATGAGGGCCTTGCAATAATCCTATGTAGAGGGCCATTCTTTACAACGCTAGCCTTAGTCTCAACACATTATTAAAAAAGGAAAATCAATCAGTTCGTTAGCAAAGGCAATCCACAAGAAATTCAGTTATACCTGATAAGAGTGTTGAGTATGCAGATCTATCGATGACAGGAAACAACTTTGTGAAGGATGTGTCTGAGAATAGAAATAGCAAATCAGCACAGGGTGCAAGAATTTTTTCGTGTTTTAATCAAAAATTTATTTCTTAAACTCCATATGGGAGCCTCTTTAAAAAAGATTTTAAACTGATGGGGAGCAAACAACAAAGGAAAAAAGGTCTGGCGGGTAAAGGCATACATGGATCCATCCCACAGGACTAAGGGAACGCTCATTTTGAATAGCAAAAACTTCTTCATCGTTCATAGATTGACACTGTTAGCAGTCGGCATGTAAGAAATAAAGACCAGGAAAAGAAATAGGCAAAAAATTCTCTAAACCCGAAGAGTGAGAAGACTCACAGAATTGGACGATGATTCCTGTTTGGGAATTATCAGGGTGGTAACATAGAATGTCCCTTCTTCCTGAATACATGCCAAGAGAATTAGCATTAATTCCAGAAAGCTAAAGTACAAAGAACACCCTTAAGACTGTAATGACGAGCAAAATGCTACAAAAATTTAGTCGTAGATCTTATGTTTCCCTGGCGCAAGCACCATTTAACGCATTTCTAAACTTAGGGACCAATAGGACAACAGCTAGAATATATGAGAACTAGAAGTCATTTCTAACTTCTAAAAAATTCGGAAAACTCTTACCAGTAAAATTATTGAGATTACTTAATAAAAAGGATTCCATTTCCCAAGGTTGGGCACATCAATTAAAACATGAGCTCACAAATAGTGAGTTTCAGTGGACTGCAAACTGAAGGAATAGAACATCAGGAGGATGCAACAGATTTTATGACGTATTTCTCAAACTTCGAATGAATATCTTTACAATTCCCACAATTTATAAACTTACGCAGAAGAGAAAATATTTTGTCACGGATCAGACCACAGGATTCTCATTAATTTTTGCCAGTAAAAGTTAAATCAATTTTGGTCACATTCACTGAATGATAATGAATCTATGAATTCTGACTTTCAACAAAGCATAAGACTATTTTGTTCAGTGAAAATTCAAATTTAACCTCCAAAGTTGTAGATGTACAATTAAAGTTCTAAGTGTAGCAATACCATAAGCAAAAATTAGTTTATGATTATCTAACTCTTAACGTATAAATTCTATGATAGCTTTGTAAAGAAAAGAAAACACTAGTTGTATGTCACACTGCTGCATCACTGAGAAAGGAACACGCTGAACTATGAAAAGGAAAAGAAATATAACTTACAAGTTTAGCACCAAGAGTCCCACATGTCTCTAGATCCTTCTCGGTATTTTCTCTAGCAAGTTCAAGAAAATCCTCCATCAACCGAGCAGACTAAGCAAAGAAGATATAATGACCTATCAGACCTCGTTTTCAAGTCAAAATACATTGTACTCCAAAAGAGTCCTGTTCTCCGAAAGTACATATAATTATTAACCAAAACTTCCATAAAAGAGTCAAGACTATAGGAAGTGTACTTCAATATTATCAAACAGAAATAAAAAAAAAATTAATACGAGGGAACACCAGGCATACAGTTCATGAGCCCTTACGATGTGTATATCCCGCAGAACCTTCAATGCGGTAGGCTCATTGCACGAACTTGTATCGGAATCAGCAACTGATATATGTGAAATATGTGAATCTCTTGGTTCTTTTTGAATGCAGGATAGTACAGGAGAAGGAGAAGATAGAGTAACAGCGCGAACAGAGACATGCTGACATTTTCCTCGTGTCTTGACAAAGGTTGTACATACTGATTCACATGAAGAAATACTAGTTGTCGAATCAAATGAATAAAAGGGAGCCAACCCACTTTCTTCCTCACTAATGATCCTTAAACTGTAACAAATCCAAGTACTAAGTGAATTTATATGCAGGAACAATTTCAGCAACAATGCAAATCATAATTGGTTGCTTTTCTTGCAAATTATACCAGGGACCGGTTACTGACATGGTCTCCCGAGACAAAGTCAGCCTCAACAGCTTTGGTTAAACGTTTCTGGCATAGGACACATGAATGTAAGATAAATCAAAGGGAAACAGAAACAAACAGTTTCAATTCTAACCTGTTTTGAATTCCATTCGATTGAAGCTATTAATTAACTCAAAACAGTATTTATCACCAGGAATTGCATTCGCAACACTCAAAATCCTCGAACAGAATTGAAATAATTGAAAATTCTATCATCCTAAAAGTCATCTCTTCAACTATTCATCTTCGAGTATATTTCAATTTTCCCCTCTCCCAATTTTTTAAGGTCTGATCTTCAAAACATGAAAAAATGATTGTAATAAAAAGCTCAAAATTCAAGGCGGAATTCAATTCTTTATCATCCAATAGGTTCCTAATCAAGAAGAGAATTTAATATTTTAATGACAGAGTGCTCAAGGAATAACAAAACATTCACATAACCAAGAAACCTTTTTTTTTCTTTTTTCTTTTTTGCCTTACAAAAAAAAGGGATTCTATTGAGGAAAAAGAAAAAAGTACACCTACAACCTTGTAAAGCAAGAACTTTTGCATCAATGTTTTCTTCTATGGAGGAATTGAAGCACTCTAAATATTTAATACTTCGAAATAAAACTCAAAACAGCTAAAAGGAAGTGAAAAGGGAAAGAAGAAAAAAGAGGACAAGGAGAAGAACCTGGTTTCCACTTTCAAAGCGTTTGATCTCCTCTCAACCTACTCTATCACTCATTTTTCGAGTGGTACTGTGCATATACAGCAAAGTTCAATGAATCAGATACACTTCCATGAATGGATACACTTTCATTTCGTAGGCCAGTCACCGGGCCCGGATAGACCCGAACTCAGTCCATCTACTGTCAGGCTCCAGCTTATTAGAAGTTAAAACCCAAATTCCACTCTCTGATTATAAACGTGTTGGGCCCAAGTATGCAAACTCGATCCAAACACATATAAAACAACATGAAAGGATAACGACCTACCCCTACTAACCTAGTAAGTAGTTTCCTAAGTTTATGCATTCTTTGTTGTGATTCGACAACAAAGAATGAGTGACCCTATGCAGAGATGGCGAGATGCGGGGCCACGTTTGTGACTTTGATTGTGAGAATTGAGTTTCAGGCGTAGAAATGTCGCGCAATTCGTTGCCATGTCAGTGTCGTCCATACAGTAGCAACGCCGTCAAGCCACATCTGCCCAAGTCGCCCGACCAAATTGGAATAAATTTGAACTTTAACTAGGTTACCCGTTGAAGCGTTTGAACATTCGATGATCGAGTTGAAACGTGTCCTTAAAGGCAAGATTACGTGTTATAATTTTTTTTTATCTGTTTCGACTTTCACATTATATGAAAAAGTAATCTTTTTTATTTATTTTTTTGAAAATGAGGAAGTAAATCCTCGTAGGCCAACATTCATTCCATAATAGTAAAGTTATACCGAACGCTGCAAAAGCTACCTTATAGTTTACCAACTAAAGCTAAGAGAATAAGATACCTACACACAATAACAACAAAATAAGCACACATTGGATCAACATTGTCCGAGACAGACAAACACAGTCCCAAGAAAAATTCGAACAGACTAAGCAAACAAAATAAAAATAAAATAACAAAGACTCTTATCTTCACATTGAGGTAGGATGAAAACAACAAACTTGCATCTGCAAAACTTGATTTGCTAGTTTGAAACCGCATCCATGACAGATATGACAATCCTAGGAAGCATCAAATTAGATCTGGGAACAGAAGCATATCAGAGTGTAGATAAAAAAAGAAAGCTACAATCATCTTCTTCGTCATTCTCGCCCTAATATTGTCAACGCCAAAGTCACATGTAGAAACCATAGAGAATCCAAATTATTCAACAAGCATACTAAGGCTGCCCATGAGAAATAAAGAACACAATGGGGGGGAGGAGGTGCAAAAGAAGGAACTCCACCCTCTGATCAGAATGCCGATTAGAGAAGTTTGGAGAAGTTGAGAGACTTTTGAAAAAATTGGAAGAAGTTCAAGTTAAAAATATGAAACAATTGTCTTAATGGTAAGGTCTTTGGTGATTTTCTTCCAAATTTTAGTTTTCATTTGACTCTTGATTTCAATTTTTATTATCATTAAAATACCGTGTAGAAAGTGAAAAGAATGTGTTTTCCTTAATTCAATCATGTAGAGATGTACAACATATATAGAGAGATACATAGTTGACTTAATGTGTGTTAATGGCTAAGATTACATTCCTAGTATAGATTGATACAAACTGCTAATCGTAAGGTGGTTGAGTATATTGGGGTGTGATATGTGGCTTGATTGATTTATTGCTAACAAAATCAGATACCAGTGTTGAACATAAAAAATGCTCAAAAAGCTTCGCTCTAAGTTAGATAAAGCTAAAGAATGAAGTGATCAAGACGCAAATTATGTAACAGGGCATGGGCACAAAATACGGCCAGGCAATTACTCGGCCAGGCAATTATATGGTGAGGAATTTGTGCTACAGTTAGATAGTTAGAAGTTATGGACAGCTACAAGAAGTTACCGAACATAGAAGCAGTTGCCAAACATGGCATACATGCATAGCAGTTGTTGGCAGTTGAGTGCAAATTGCTCAAAATAGTTAATGACAAAGGGTATAAATACAAAAGATGAATGTCAGAAAAGCTCGATACACACACACGCAAAGAGCAAATGTATTCTCTTTCATTTCTTAGTGTAACAGAGTGGTTCTCACAAGCTTCAACGGGGGTTATACATTAGCTAAAGGAGTTGTTCCTCTAGATATAACATTTGGGAGTACACTCGCACAATGGCATTTTTTTATAGATGGGCCAACAAATTATAATATTCTACTAGGAAAAGATTGGATCCATGGAAGTTTTTGCATTCCATCAACCTTACATCAGCGTTTGGTGTTTTGAAATCGAGAAGGAGAGGTAGAAGTGGATCAGGTCGAAAGTAGACTGTTTTCTGTAGAAGCCAACAGATGTAAACACAACGCCAAACCTCTGTTGATTCATAGAATACCAAGGAAAATTAGCAACAATGAATGCCAAGGAAAACTTACTTCGCACAAGGGTGATTACTTTTCATTCAATATAATCTACCTTCCACCATTACAAAAAATGACCATAATCCTGGAACTATGGGTTTAGGACCTTACAAACACTAGGCCCAAACACAAGTAAAAGCCCAAACACAGTAAAGCAAACCAAACGAAAGTTCAATAGCAAATGCAAGAAAGAAAAACACAGCACAAATAAATATAACAGAAACAAAAGAGACAGCACTTCAGCTACGTGTTCCAACGGTTGAATCTCTCCATGAATAGAGCTGTAGTATAATCTGCCTTTATGCCAAACCTAAAATGTGATTTTTAAGCATTGAAATTCAACTTTTTTACTTTCAAAACTCCACAAAAATATGCAAAATATCATCTCAATCAGTAGTCACCTGATGAGAATCGATTTAGTGAGCACAGCCTAGACAAAATCACACACCTCAAATTCTAAGTGACGACACTTTTTGTTGGCCTCGTGTTTGTATTTGGCCATAGACTCAAGCAGGTGTTGCTAGGTAGAGTGGTGAACTCGCTACAATTTTGAAATAAATTCATCAGCAATATTGTGAACACGAAGCATCAATGGCTGGGATAAGAACGAGAGGACTTAAAGGTGAAATACCATAAACCACAAGGAAGGGACTAATGCGAACTGATGTAAACACAACCCCAAACACCTGTTGATTAACAGAATATCAAGGAAAATGAGTAGCAAATATTGGTTACCTTGTTGATTTTGTAGAATTCCAAGGGAAACTTACTTCGTGCAAGGGCAATCACTTTTCATTCAATATGATTTGTCCTCCACCATTACAACACACGACCATAACCCTAGAACTATAGGTTGAGAACCTTACAAACACTAGGCCCAAATAGAAGCAAAAGCCCAAATAAAACAAAGCAAACCAAAAAAAAGTTCAATAGCAGATACAAGAACGAAAAGTTAGCACAGACAAACATTACAGAAACAAAAGAGGTAGCTCTTGAGCCTGGACTTTTGACGGTCAAATCTCTCCCTAAATAGAGCTGCAGTATGATCTGCATCATCCTCTCTAAGTGAAGAAAGGTTTGCCCTTGAATTTGCAGCATCATTATTTGAATGGTCACCAACGAAAGGAATAAGGTGTTTAAAAATAAAAGTGTCACTAGTGTACAAATGACTTGGAAGCTTGAGCTTATGAGCTTTGGAGTTGATCTTAGCAAGAACCTCCAGAGGGCCAATTTTTCTATGGAAAATTTTGCTTTAGACACTTGGTGAGAATCAATCTTTAGTGAGTACAACCCATACAAAATCACCCACCTTGAATTCTAAGTGGCAACACTTACTGTTAGCTGCATGTTTGTATTTAGCCATAGACTCAAATAGGTGTTGCTCAATAGACTGATGAACCCATTGTAGTTTTGAAATAAATTCATCAGCCTTCCCATGAACATAAGACAAATTAGCGACTGGGATAAAATTGAGAGGTGTGCGAGGTAAAAGACCATAAACCATAAAGAATGGACTAATACCAATTGATGTAAACATAATCTTAAACCTTTGTTGATTCATAGAATATCAAGGGAAATGAGTATCAAATATCAATTACCTTGTTGATTCCATAGAATTCCAAGGAAAAATTATTTTGCACAAAGGCAATCATTTTTCATTCAACCTAATCTACCTTCCACCATTACAACATGACTATAACCCTAGAACCATGGGCTGAGGAACTTACAAACACTAGGACCAAACACAAGAAAACTCCCAAACAAAATAAAGAAAACCAAATGAAAATCCAATAGCAAATACAAGAAAGGAAAAGATAGCATAAACGAACATAACAGAAAGAAAAGAGGCAGCACTTTAGTTAGAAATTTCAACGGTTGAATCTCTCCATGAACAGAGCTGCAATATGATCCACATAATCAACTCAATGAAATTCTAATTATATCAATATAATTACGAACCAGTGAAGGTAGTTTAGGAAGAAGATGCCATTATCCTTTTATCCCAAAAGGCATCTAGTTATACACCAAAAGCCTTAACTAGCTTATTTGATCAATTAAAACCAACCATAGTGGTTTTGAATGATTTTGTTGTTGGCCACAAGTCGCAAAATTTTGATGATGGTACAACCAGATGAAGCAAGAAGAAAATTGGTTGTTGTCTTGAAATAGGGACTAAAGTCGAACAAGAATTATATTCTATAAGTATAAGACCTTGGACTTCATACTTCGATGGTTCAAAAAATACCTTTAGCACATGGATAGGGGTAGTTTTGATCCCACCCTAGGGCAAAATTATCATTTTATGTTTATACTAAAAGAAATGTGCACCAGCAATCAATCCAAATATGAAGCTTTAATAATTGGCCTCAAAATATTAATGGATTTAAAGGTTCGCAGTGTGAAGGTTAAAGGAGATTCACAATTGGTCATGAATCAATTGATGGGAGGTTTTAAATGCTAGAGCGAATCACTAGTTGCCTTGCATAACATTGCTCAAAATTTATTAGACGATTTTGAACAAGTTGAGATTCAGTTTGCTTCAAAAATGTACAACGATATAGCTAATGATTTGGCTCAAGTTGTGTTGGAGTTTAAAAACATGCACATGCTTGGGGTTTCATGATAGAGAAGCATGGTAGATCGAATCTACAATCCAACGAAGAATGTTTAGAGTGTTGTGCATTAAACCTAGAGAAGTCAAAGATTGGAGAAATGAAATTAGAGAGTTTTTGAAAAATCTGCAAAATAAAGTTGATAAAAGGTTACGATTATACGCCCTTAATTTCATTTTGCTAGATAATGTATTATACAAAAAGGTCCATATGGTGTATTGTTAAAATATGTGAGCGAGCAAGAGTCATAGACAATTATGGCTGAGGTGCATGAAGGAATTTGAGGGGCCCATGAAGTCAAGGTAAAGATGAGATGACTTATAGTGCGAAGTGGATACTTTTAGCCAAAAATGGGTGAAGCATGCACTCAATATGCCAAGAGATGTATGGCATGTCAAAAACATGGGTCTGTGCAAAGACCTTATAAGACTATTATTAAGCCATGGCTCTTTAGAGATTGGGCATTAGATTTGATAGAGAAGATATATCCATCTCTGGTCAAATAACACACATTCATAATTATGGCTACTAATTTCTTCACTAAGTAGGTAGACACAATCCCTTTGAAGGAAGTGGGGCAAGAAAATAGTATAGAATTTATACGATAACTCACGATTTATAAGTTTGGTATTGCTTAAACGATCATGGTAGACCTTGGTACGTTCTTTAATAGGACGAGAGCTAAAGAATTTGGGATAAAATTGGTGAATTCTACATCATATTATACACAGTCTAATGAACAAGCTGAATCAACAAATAAAATCATAAAAAATCTTGTAAGAAAAATGATTAATGAGAACACCAAACAGTGACATACTGTGTTGAGTAAAGCATTATGGGCACATAGAACATCACCTCGGTCAAATATTAGTGTAACTCTATATTAGTTGGTGTATGGACAAGAAACAGTTTTACCTATGGAAGTGAACATTTGATCTATGATAGTAGCAATGCAAAATGAGATACGTTGTGAGTATACTTAATATATGGCTCAGAGCCTGTTAGATTTGGACGAATTAAAATTAGATGTTGTAACTCATTTATAAGCTCAAAAGTTTAAAATGGCCGTTGACTACAATAAGCAAGTAGTGGACAAACCATATTGTCACTTTCTAGAGCAGTGTATAAACGGAGCAAATTAGAGCATTATAGTTAAGGTATCAAAATTCAAATGGGAAGATTCACTGACCTGACTGGGGTGAGCCTTGGGCAAGTTAGTTGATTGAGGATGTTCAATTTCTTCAACACATTTTGGAGAAGATTACATCACAAAGAGTTTGTTACTCTTCACCTGTTTGAGTTCAGAAATTGAAACGAAATTGTAAAAATACACCAATAAAAAAGAGATTATTGGAGAATTACCTCATCTTTAACTAGTTGCTTAGTTTGATTCTCCGAATTTCCTCCTATAGAAGTTTTAAACTGCATACACCCTTGAATAGTCCTTTTTTAGATCAATGATAGTTCGTCCACTTAATTTTCTGAGTCTGAATCATATCGGGGACGTGGCCGAATGGGGAAAAAAAGTGTTGAGGTTCGTCTAATTATACTTTTCAGGTGCGGTGCTCTACTTAGGGCTGCTTCCTTCATTTGGTGTTTGAGATGATTAGTGCGAGAAAGCCGTATTTGACCATCTAATGGCCTGTCTAACATTGGTCGAGGTACAATGGGAGGAAGCACTTATGTGTCTGGAGGAGGGGGCAAAGAAGTAGAAATTTCATCAACACGATTTGTTGATGCTCCAATTGAATCAACACCTGCCTGTGGGTCCTGGGGAGGTTAAGAAATTGAGAAATCAAAATGGAGAAAAACTTCTTGGGCGGGCTGGTTAAAGAAGCAACCCTTGATAGACGACGCCCAGATATTGTCAAAACAGGGTAGAGACGTAGTCACTTCAAGATATGATTGAAATGTGAAGAAAGAAAAAGTTTTCTCTATTCAGAAAAAGTGTCAGTAACTTGCTCTACGCTCAAAATGACTTGAGGAACACCCATGAAAGTGCTCAAAGAACAACAATAAGGAAGAGGCAAAGATTGAATAAGGCCAAATTGACGGATACAAAGATTGGGTGAGTTCACCTCAACCCTTGCTTTACCAGTTGTGCCAACAGTAATTCATGTAATATGTATCTGGGGATGAGAAAATATGTCCAAAGAGTAGAAGAAGAAGTAAAATTGTTCATGTTTGATGGAGAAATGAGAAAAAGGGTTATGCTCTTTAGTGAATGGAAAGAAAAACGGGAGTGTATGCACATAAAAAATATGTAAAAATTTATTGGAGATTTTTTGTCATGATGACTAGATGAATATAGAGTAGACCATGATAAGATAAGGGTCTTGGAACAACAATAGAAGCTCTGAAAATAGGGAAAAACACCCTAAGCCATAGTTGGACAAGACAAAGTGGCCCAAAAGCGATGGGAGACTGATGGGATTGGATTTGCTTCAAAATAATAGTGAAACCTCCACAAATTGCATCTATAAAAAATTGTGCCAGATTCAATTTTCGTCCATTAGCAATTTCAATAGACAAAGGAAGATAGCCTTTGGCAGTTTTTGAGAATGCCATGGAAATAATAAATTTTCAAAGGTAGTAATGGATGAATGCAACTCTCTTTTGAGGAGAAGGAGGTGCAATGCGATTTTGAAAGACAATAGTAAAATTGCGATAGTAGCTGAACGATATTTTCTCGAAAATAAAGGAGAGTGTGTTTCCATTTTAAGTTGGTTGAAATGACATCACCAAAATGTGGGGGGCCAGTCAGAGTGCTTAGGTTGTGCATGGTTATAGTCAAAGATCCACAAGGAAACACAAATACATTGTGATTCATAGACCAAAAGCAACGAGCAATTGGAAAAAAATTTGGGTCCAAAGGAGAAATATTGACTGAAAGTTCAAGAAGATGAGAGATATCTACCTTGTAAAAAAATTATTTGGACGTGGCATTCGACACCACCCATGTGTGCCATGTTTGGCAAAAAGGATCTAAACAAGGTCAAGTTTTGTACCACTGGCTTGGCATAGAGGCCTATTGAAAAAGAAGATAAGAAATGCAGTGGTGGATTAGATTGAAAGAGATGGAGACTCGGGCAATAAAGGTAAGCATTGATCTCATTAAAGGTTGGTCACATTGCCATGGCATCTTCATCGTCAGTGACGATAGTTTTTGGAGGAAATATATAAGTTCAAACGAGATAAAGGGTTGTTTCATTAATTCGCAGTACTCAACGATTGTTAGGGAAATGGAAGATGTGGAAGATGAAAGTTATGATGAGGAAGCCATTGTAAAGAAATTAGATGTTGAAAGAACTTGAGTTGGTTAACAATAGAAGGAATAGAGAGGATGAGAGAGTTCAGAGAGTTTGAGAGAATATGGAAGAAGTCCTTGTTTAGGTTTTTAGCCTTTAAAAGGTTTCGTATTTCATGTTGACATATGTTTGGAATTGGAAACTTAAACGGTGGCTCGGAGCGTGTTAGAAGGTTCAAACGTCATAGAAAAGACATTGGAAGTAGGGATGATTGATATGGCAGTAAAACTTCATTTTTCCACGTGCATGTCATCATTTAATGGCCATGATGACAACAATTGAAAAAAGCACACATCGATCACTTTGGAAACGGGAAGCTTCAAAAAGTAAAGGCCTAACTGTATATTGCCTCGAGAGTACGCGAAACATTAATACTTAAAATTAAAAGGTAAATTAATTTGTATTCACTCAATAGGTATCATTGTGTTCTAGACGAAATGCCCATTTGTGTGATGACAAGTGTTTTGAAAAGAAACATCTAAAATTGATAAATGACCATTGGCTAGAAATAAGAAGGTAGATAAATAAAGTTTCTTGTTTTTATTCAGCCAAAACAACAAAACAATAAGAGAAATAACTAAGGCATTCACATTGGAGGGCGTTAGTTAGACGTTCACTTTGTGAGGGTCTTGTTCCATGACTCTTTCTCAAGCTAGGTCATGAAGATAAACTAATGCTCCTTTAGTATCTTGAAGGGCATGGGAATGATCGTCGGCATGGCAAAGATTGCTTTTCAAGTCCTTCAGCTCTTCTTGAATGTCCTCTAACTATTGTTGAGTCCTCTAATTTTTGTTGAGGAGTCTTCTCTGATTCAACAACAGCCATCCCTTTAAGCAAGTCAAGTATAAGTTCTTCATTCATGGAGTTTTCTACACTCATTTTCTTCTTAAGAGGTGATTGTGAAGGATTAGCTCTTGTAGAAGAAGCCATGAGTTATGAGACTTTGGAAGTAGAAAGCTTTGGTCTTTTGGTGTCTATCCATATCCCTATATATAAGTGGGAAACAAAAATGTGGGAAGTTTAATGCCCATTAATTAAGGAAGAGATCAATAATTGCTAGCTTGGATGGATGAGCTGTGAATCTGAATGTCCAATTAAAAATAACAATCTCCTCATCCACATGGCACTCATCCCAAGACATTAGTATTTATGATAGAAATAAAGAGAAGAAAACAAGGAGACGCCAAGCAGGTCATGTACTACGAGATGATTAAAAGTATTTATAAGGGATGATCCAACTAGGAAATAGGTAAAAGTTATTTTTTAATTTAATCGCCCAAATATTGAAGGGTGCTGATGAATTTACAACCAAGTGAGAAGTAATACGGCCAAGTCGAGACTCACACTCAACATGGCCACAAGGCGGGTAATTGTTGAGAATAAAAAAATTGCTCAAAAAACATCGCTCTAAGTTAGATAAAGCTAAAGTGTGCAAGTGATCAAGATGATGTAATAAAGCGCGTGAAACAATGGATTCGAACCAAAGAAACAACAATAAAGAAAAACAAGAACACAATGATTTACGTGGAAAATCCTTAAAGGGAAAAAACCACGGGCAGAGAGAGGGAATTTCACTATGTGGAGAAAACAAATACAAGAGATACTGAGTGACGGCTTTACAACGAATAAATACTAGCCAAAACCCTAATCACAATATGTCCCAAAAAATTCCAAAAAATTCTTCTTCCAAATTTGTCGCACCGTGAACTTTTGGAAAAAAATCAAACTGAATTCGGGTCACAAACTCTAACAATCTCCATCTTGACTCGAATTTCACATAGAATAAAAATATCAATCATCATCAACAAACTCTCGACTCTTCCATAACCCCAAGAAGGGTAAGTATCAAACTAAAATACCAACCAAGTCTAAGCAATGCTCAAACTTTGCTTTAGGAACTGGTTTAGTCATCATATTTGCAGGATTATCATGAGTGCTAACTTTTCTCACAACAATGTCACCACTAGCAACAACAGTACGTGCATAATGATAGCGAATCTAAATGTGCTTTGTCCTTTCATGATACATATTATCTTGAGTAAGATAAATAGCACTCTGACTATCACTGAAAAGTATGAAAACTTTTAAGTCTTCATCGTTGAATAGCCCCTTTAACCACAAAGCTTCTTTACAAGCTGCTGTAATCGTCATGTATTCAAACTCAGTGGTAGACAAAGCAACTGTAGTCTGTAAAACAGCCTTCCAACTGATAGCACACTCTCCAAGAGTAAAGACATAACCAGTGAGCGATCTTCTTCTATCTAAATCTCCAGCATAATCAGAATCAACATAACCAATAACTCCATCTCTAGTCCTCCCAAACTGCAAACAAACATCACTAGTGCCACACAAATATCTGAAAATCCATTGAACTGCTTTCCAATGTCCTCTCCCTAGATTTGCCATGTATCTACTAACCATGCTAACTGCATATGATAAATCTGGACGTGTGCAAATCATTGCATACATAAGAGAGCCTACTGCACTAGTGTATGGAACTCGAGACATATACTCAATACATTATCTGATTGTGGAGATAGATCAGATGAAAGCTTAAAATGAGTTGCTAATGGAGTACTAACCGATTTACCATTCTGCATATTGAACATTTGTAGTAGCTTCTGAATGTATCATTTTTGACTAAGATACAATTTCTTCGCCTTCCTATCTCTCTGAATCTCCATGCCAAGAATCTTCTTTGCTGCTCCTAAATCTTTCATCTCAAATTCCTGACTAAGATCAGCTTTCACTTTTCTTACTTCTTCTTTATCCTTGGCTGCTATCAACATATCATCAACGTATAACAGAAGATACACAAGTGACCCATCATCACTCTTTTTAAAATAGACACAACTGTCATGGTCACTTCTCATAAAATCATGAGAAGTCATGAAAGAGTCAAATCTCTTATACCACTACCGCGGAGACTGTTTCAAACCATAAAGAGACTTTCTTAGCAAACACACATAGTCTTCTTTACCTGAAACTTCAAAACCCTCTGGTTGCTGCATATAGATATCCTCCTCAAGTTCTCCATACAAGAATGTTGTTTTCACATCTAGTTGCTTAAGTTCAAGATCATGCAGAGCAACAATACCAAGCAAAGCTCGAATTGAACTATGCTTTACAAATGGTGAAAACACATCTGTAAAATCAATATCTGGAATCTTACTGTAGCCTTTTGCTACTAACCTCGCTTTATATCTAGGTTCTTCAACTCCTGGTATTCCTACTTTCCGTTTGAAAACCCATCTACAACGAACAACCTTCTTTCCCTTAGGAAAAACAAGAACACAATGATTTACGTGGAAAACCCTTAAAGGGAAAAACCACGAGCAGAGATAGAGAATTTCACTATGTGGAGAAAATAGGTACAAGAGATACTGAGTGACGACTTTACAACGAATAAATACTAGCTGAAACCCTAATCACAATAGGTCCCAAAAATTTCCAAAAAAATTATTCTTCCAAATTTATCGCACCACGAACTTTTAGAATAAAACCAAACTAAATTCGGATCACAAACTCTAACAGTGTGGGCGCAAAATACGATTAGGCAGTGAAACGGCCAAGCACTTACTTGGCCAAGATGTTGTGTCATGGTTAGACAGTTAGAAGTCATGAACAGTTATGAGAAGTTACCAAAAATGGGAGCATTTGCCAAACGTGGATAGCGATTGTTAGCATTTGAGCATGAATTGCTCAAAGAAGTTAATGGCAAAAGGTATAAATACATGAGATGAATGTCAGAAAAGCTCGAGACACACATGCAAAGACTTATGAGCATATGTATTCTCTTTCATTTCTTAGCGTAACCTGTAGTTAATGGCAAAGGGTATAAATACACGAGATAAATGTCAGAAAAGCTCAAGACACACATGCGAAGACTTATGAGCATAGGTAGCCACTAGTTGATCTAACTACATTTAGAGGGGATTTGATAATTTTTCCACCCTCTATTAGACTTTATCTTGAGAGATTTGGTACCCTTAGTCCCTTACAATCGTTTGATATTATCGTTGTAATAAACACTCATTTTCTTTCAAATTTGTGCGAGCTATTTTTCTTGGCAAACAACTATACTTATTTCACTATCCACTGGATTAGAAAGGACAACCTTAGACACCACTTATGTTTTCTAGAGAATAACATGATAGCTAGGTTATGTGAACATGGATTCTTTATCTTTTTATAACAAGTCGCTATATTAATTTAAGATAATGATTTAGTGGTTTCTATTGCACACACTAGAGTACAAATGTTATATGCATATGTGTATATATATTGAGACTTCATAGGCAACAAAGGACTTGAAACAAGTGACAACAGAGATAAAGTAATCTCCAACACGAGATTCTCATCTATTATTGCGTCCCTCGACCCCTCATGCCCTTCAGTATTG
This sequence comes from Euonymus europaeus, assembly GCA_963580455.1. Taxonomy (NCBI): domain Eukaryota; kingdom Viridiplantae; phylum Streptophyta; class Magnoliopsida; order Celastrales; family Celastraceae; genus Euonymus; species Euonymus europaeus. The sequence continues at coordinate 7,050,733 of OY756964.1, forward strand.
TCTATATCCACTACGTTCTTTCCCTACTTTTATACCATTCCAATGCCCTACTTATCACAATTTTGCATTATTTGAGATTTTGCAGTTACCGCCGGCTTCACCTTTTTAGGTCATCGACTCAACGAGTTGTGTGCAAGGAAGAAGACAGTGTCAGCCATGTTTGCATCCCAAAAGCCATAATATATTGGTTGGCTCCTCTCTCTCTCTCTCTCTCTCTCTCTCTCTCTCTCTCTCTCTCTCTCTCTCTCTCTCTCTCTCTCTCTCTCTCTCTCTCTCTCTCCATTACTAGACTCCTTACATCATTTCAGATAAGGAAACTACAAGGGTATTCCATAAATTGGGGAATCCAAGAGTCACCGCCCATATTGGTTTTTGTCTCATGGCCACTTGCAAAGGCTACATCAATATTAATATTTAGTATTTACATATCAAACAAATTGCTCCACCAGGCAATAATATTGATAAGTCATGAAAATTCACGTCACTCTGGTTGGTTGGTTAGTTCTTGAATCTAATATTGCTTTTCTTTTCCTTTTCATTGCCCAATGAAGCAGGACTGGAAATAAAACCAAGAGTAGTCTTGATCGATCGATCGATCGACCATGGTTGGAAAATTTAGCAAGTGTTACATGATGTTATGTTGCTCAACTAAGGTATCGGTATGTATGATCCCTCAGTATTTAACTCAACAAGTTATTTAATTTTCAATTTTAATTTATTAATTGCATTAGAAACTTATAACTTATAAGTCCGACTGGGGGTTGAGTGAGTCTAGCCAGGTCACAACCGATCTGGGAGTGTGAGTTCCATTTTTTACTGAACATATCCAATTCCAAGTTGATACCACGTGTGGAGTCCTTATTTGGTGGTAGTGGACCCATTCGCAGGTCTCAACAGTCCCCGGCCATTGTTGACTTACCTACCGAACCACGCGGTCGCCGCCTACTCTATTTGTTTTTGGTTCACTTTATTCTCTGAGTTAGTCAGTCAAAGTTTCATGAGTCGTCTAAATCAACGGACGTAAACACCGAAGGCTATGATCAAAACAGCCGGGCAAACTCTCCTGCACCGGATAAGTTGTAATTTTGGTGGTGACCGTAACGGACACATTACTAACGTGTCCCATATTCGTCTCCCACGTCAACTCCGGCATTTCCGTCGTTTTTCCTGAATTCATGGGACTCGTCATGAATCAATTTCATTGAAAATATATTTGGAAAAATTACTAAAATTAGTAAAACGAAAATTAAATTAAAAATCTACTGTAATTAGAAAGGCAGGTAAAATGCAAAAGCTTAATTTGTCTATAATTTATATTAACAATCAAAAATAAAATAATATAAGGATAAAAGAAGAAGATTTTTTTTTTTTTTTTTTGCGTTTATTATTATTTCAAAGAGAGGCGTTACCCTCATGGATAAAATAATAATTAAATATAGATAATTAAATATTGTCATGATCAGTTAGGGGTTAGTTTTGGAATTTCAGAGCCTGGGTTAGTCAACTAATCACTCTATAAATAAGCCGATGTGTGGCACAGTAGAAATGATTGGCAGTGAGACAGCACCAGAAGAAAAGTCGCACAGGTGGTAGGTGGTTCGCTTCCATTACCTCAGAAAGTAGTATCAGAAGAAATAGAGAGGTTCGTCGATCCCGATTCGGATCATGTAATTAGTATTATATTGTTTGATTGATCTTCCGTTACTGTTCGATTCTGATTCAATTCAACTCATATATTTTGGTTGATTTTTTTTTCACGTAATTACAGCTTCTGGTTTAAACGATTATGCTGTAATATCCTTTAATCCATCTCATGAATCTTTGTTGTGGTTGAATCTCGATTGATTTCCTCAAAAATGAATCTAGATTAATTCTGTAGTTGTTTGTATTATTTACTTTAATTCATACAGAGAGAGGAGGACATGGCGACGGATGACTCATACGAGGAAGCCATTGCTGGACTGAAAAATCTTCTCAGGTACAAACTACTACTGCCTTTTTCCTTTCTCTGTCCAGATGATCTGTGTTTTAGACGGTAACGGCTGTTGTCCTTTTTTGACATTTGAATCTGTCCGGGCAATAACACAATAAAAATTGTGACGCGTTCAAGTATTACTGCTTGTTTTGACCAAATCGTACTGCTCTGATTTGTCCTCGGATTTCAGCGAGAGAAGCGACCTAGGCGACGTCGCCGCCGCAAAAATAAAGCAGATAACGGCCGAACTACAGGCTGCCGGGTCGGAGGAGTTCGATCCGGTCGAGAGGATCAAAAACGGGTTCACCCACTTTAAGGAAGAGAAATACGAGTAAGTTTTTTTACAATTTTATTTAATTGAGTATATATATAAATAGCTGGACTATGCTTCTTTTGTCCTGTTGTTTAGAATATGCTGCTGTGTGGTTGATTCCTTAATTTTGTAGGTTTTAGTGTAATAAGCCTTTTTTAACTGCCCTTATCATGCGCCCCTAATTTTGCTCTGCTCATATACAATTTTTTTAACTGCTTATCGGTTGATAAGGGAAAAGTACAATTTCACAGTTTCTGGGAGCTCAAAAAGGCTTCAGCCTAATATTCTCTCTTTATTTATTTATTTTTTATTTTAAACAGGAAAAATCCAGAGTTATTCAGTGCACTGTCCAGCGGACAGAGTCCCAAGGCGAGTAATGGCATTTCTGTTATTTTTAAACTATTTAGGTCAAACTCCTTTTTTAAAATAAAAGAAATGGAATTTGTGATTTATTATTAATAATAAATATATAATTGCAGTTTCTGGTGTTCGCGTGCTCTGATTCAAGAGTTTGCCCCTCGCACATCCTGAATTTCCAACCGGGGGAGGCCTTTATGGTCAGAAACATCGCAAACATGGTTCCACCTTACGCCCAGGTTTAATTTGTTCTTGACTTTAGGAACGATTTCATGTTATTTTAATAAAAGAAACCTTTAATTTTCTTATGAAACCTTTAATTAAATAAGAAATTATTATCGACTTTATTCATTGTTGCCTCTCTTGACGATACAGAGAAAACACTATGGAATTGGGGCGGCCATTGAATATGCTGTTCTTCATCTAAAGGTAAAATATCATTCTTAGCCTATACTTAATTAACCTGCTCTATATATATTAAGTAATTTGTTGTAGTTTTAATGGTGTTCAATATTTTTAATTTTAAAAAATAAAAAAATGTGGTACATCAAAAGCACTACAGTAATCCTTAATTTGGCGGGACATTAATTTTGCAATTATTTGGTGTTTTAATGGAGACATTCGTTGCCTATTTGTGTCGTTTAGGCCCCACACGTTTTTCTCTAAATATTCCTTCAAGAGTCAAAGACTACTACGTGTGGTGTGGGGCTATGTAGATGCTCTTCCTTGAACTGGATTTCCTTGCCACCCCCAAAAGAGAACAATATCAATACATACATATATATATATATACATACATATATATATATACATACATATGTATACGTATATATATAAATAACCAAATACAACAAAATTTAATTATGTATATAAACGTGCCATATATATATAATTAATTGATTAATTTAGAAAAAATATTAATTATTTGACAGGTGGAGAATATAATGGTGATTGGACACAGCCGTTGTGGAGGTATCAAAGGGCTCATGTCTATCCCGGATGATGGGACCACTGCCAGGTATATATATTTCTGTATATATATGCATTGATTGCGGTTATATTTGGACTAATTTGATCGTATATATTGTATTGTGAAACTCTCAGTGAATTCATAGAAAATTGGGTCCAAATTTGTTCACCAGCAAAGTCTAAGGTGAAGGCAGACTTGAGCAGTTTATCTTTTGAGGATCAGTGCACTACCTGCGAGAAGGCAAGAATATATATATATATATATATATGCATTCAAATGTTGTCTCTGTGAAGTTGATTTATATAAGATTCAATGTTGAGTTTGACTGTTTGTTAATAGCTTTTGGTGTCTTAATTGATGCATGCAGGAGGCTGTGAATGTATCACTGGGGAATTTACTGACATACCCATTTGTGAGAGAAGCTGTGGTGAACAACGCTGTGTCACTCAAGGGCGCACACTATAATTTCGTTCATGGAAGTCTCGAGCTTTGGGATCTCGACGTCAAAGTCTCTCCATCGCTAGCACTTTGATTCATTCCTCACATCCTTTTGCACGCTTGACAACTTCAACTAGCTTCTCCAAAATAAATATAGTTTCATGAATAAGTAAAGTACTCCCATGGACTTTGTTGTTTATGTGTAAAAAAACAAGCCAAGCCATGCAGAGAGCATTTCTTTGAGGCTTGCGTTTTTTGATTTCATGTTTCTTAAATTTGGTTCTTCTCAAAATGTATATTGAATTTCGTGATCTCAAGATGGCATTTCGTCTTGAACAACCTTCCTCTATAGTTTGGGTTGAATTTATGCATTGCATCAGTGCTAAGACTCGAACCATTTGGACATGGCCTCTGCTTACAAAATTTATTGGGTCTCGTATAATCAAGCTCATAAATGCATAGAAAGTTAAAACTTATATCTCACATCAGTTATGTGTAAGTCAACACCAATTTAATTATAATTAATGATTTAATCCCTTTCAACTAATTGGACCATTTTAAGGACAAAACAGTATAACTCCATTGTTTGGGTTAAATTTATGCAGTATCCTCACGAGTATCCGATTTATAACACGTTATGAATTTGATTTAATATTTTAACAAGCTAGAGCCATTGATTAAAAGCCACATAAGAGGTATTATAATTGTTTAGATTAAGTATGAAAGGGAATTCACGTATTCATGATTTACCATGTAAATCAAAATTCAATATGATTATGATTTGGTCCTTTAATGGATTCCCTCTCTGATGGATTTTTTTTTACGCTGTAACCTACAATCACTATTCTTTGTGTGCATGCCGAGTAAACCATTAATACAATAGGTAAAAGTAGGAGACACTTCACCTTTTTTTTTCCTTCTAAATTTATAAGATTGTTAATGTATTAATTTATTTATCTCCTCAATCGACATTGAAATGTCGTAAAATTAAAAATATAGTGGATAATAAGATATAGCATATAATATTAACCAACAAAATACATATATATATATTGCGATGTTATTATTGCTATTGATATATGTATATTATATTTTATTCTTATATCGTTATTTTTGTTTAAATTTATTATTACTACTGTATCTGTATACATTTTTTTTATTGTGATTTTTATTTTAGGTGATAATTAATCAGTCGTCTAACGATCATGTTATAAGTTTTCGATATATTTGTATATTAATTCTTATTATAAAATTTGATTTTGAATAGTGATTAACAAGTGCTCAATTATACACTTTAAATATTAATTTATTTTGGCATTTGTGAATATTAATGCAGGGCTTAAAATGATATTGCCAAACAATTAATTTTGCAAATCCCATCCATTTTTATAAATCATTTAATTTTTCAAGCCCATTTTCTTATTTTGCAGAACCATTTGCAAATTAAAACCCAATTTTTCAACCAACCCAAGACCCATGTTGGTGTAATTTCAGACCCATTTTCAAGCCCATTTGGAGGCCCATCAAGTTGACACCATGGCTGCATCATGCCGGGATTATCATCACCACATCTCCATAGGCCATCACATCAACCAAAAATTGAGGCCATTTGCATCACAACCGGTCCCGCACCAACAACTTGTCTCCACTTATGCCATTCCACTTCCATGAAGGTCCACCGCACACCAACTCTACCTAACGTATTAAGTCCACAAGTGTCAACTGTCATGTTGGCCACTATTTAACTTCTATAAATAGAAGGCTAAACGGGGAAGAGAGAGAGAGAAATGAAAAGAGAAGAGAATTGGGTAAATAGATGCCGTGGTACGGGTGGAAGTGAGAAGGAAAAGAGAGAGAAAGAGACAAAAGAGGCGACACTAAAGAGAGAAAGAAATAGAGAGAGACAGATGCTCTCGTGGAAGTGAGGAGGGAGGGAGTTCACGGTTGAGATGTTGGAACTTCACCGCTCCTACACCGGTTCGTTTCTCCGTGGCTAACTAAGCCATACTCATAGGACTTTGATGAAATTTTAGTCAAAGTAATTTTGGTTTTCTATATTTATTTACATTAGATAAGTTCACTATGAGAATTATCTTTTGACAATTGATTAAATTATGTTACTTTTTTTTTTGAATGTTTCCTTAGATGAATTTATTTTATGCTTGATTCTTATAGTTTTGAGTATGAATATTAAACAATGATAAATAATTGAATGCAATTAAATGATTGAATGATTCATATGTAGAAAAGATACTTGTGACCATTAATGTAGTATAATATGGAAAATTGGGTCAAACGAAGAAGATTCATGTCAAAAAATATTGCATAATCTTTCTTTATGAATTATTGAATTTGTAGTCAATATATAATTTCACATAAAATATTATAATTTGATAGTATCAAAACAACCCTAACAATTAAAGCACAACGCGTGTCACTCAAGGATCCAAATTGACGATTATGAACCACCTCAGTCAGCACTGAGGTGGTTATATAGGTATTGTTCAAGTCATCCGCCTCGGTCATTCAACCCTAGGATACCTCGGCATTTATCTAAAACGGTCGATCTTCTCAACCAGAGTTCACCATTGAATAGGAGACTTAATTCTTAGAAGTCCAACTCTCATTAGCAGAAAAGTCCTACCAAGAGTGAACCTCCGACAAATACGCTCAGGGATAAGGGACAGAGAGTCCCAATTCAAATACATCTACTACTCTCCAATCCATATAAAAGGGACATCAAACACCAAGTAAAAACTTAATCACAACTTGCATTTTTACTACTTAAGTTCAGAGAGTTCTGAGAGACATGACCCTCCCAACTGCAAACTACCTTATTGACGTGAGCGTCAAATTGGTCCCTCTAAGGACACCTTAGGGCCCTCTTAGTTCATATTTACTTACTATGCAAGCTATCCAGCAGAGCAATAGGTCTGGCCGACTGATTTTTTGTCTAGCTCGGACACACGTTTTTGACACAATTAGTTTGATGTCGTTTGTAGGAAGGGTAGTAGACTTCCCAAAAGAAACTCATAATGGTCAAGCCTAGGAGAACTAATCCGACGTGAAATGATCTTGAGAATTCTATTGTTGTAGAACAAGATGGGAGGATCAAGCTGCCAACCCAGAACCACCCTTCATTTAAGGCAACCCAGCACTCGAGCATAATCCAATTGTACCACCTAAAACACTCAATCAAAGCCTCCATACTGCTACTCAACTAGTTTATAACAACCCCTCGAGGGTAGCAGACTGTATAGACTAACCCGCCTTTCACCTAAAAAAGGTTCAACCAATTCTTTCAATAGGTGCAGACTCTTACTGAGAGATGATATATACAAACCAACAATCTTGTGGAGCTTGAAGGACTGAGGCAAGGTAAAACCTTTAGGCTAAAACACCAACCCACAGGCATGAAAGACATACACAATCTAACTTCAGCTTCAAGAGAGTGGGTTATGGAGAAGCGCAAGATAGACAGTCAACATAAACCTAAAGAAAGGAAACCAAGATGACCTTTACTGTAGAGGACATGAGTAAGTATCTTTAGGAGGTAGACAACAAAATTCAAGCACTATAGGGTTTCACCGGTGTGGAATGGATGTGGGATAGCTCCTTGACACTAGAGATGTCAATGGGACGGGTATCCCTTAACTCGTCCCCGTATCCGTCAATTTTTTTTACCCATGCCCATAAAAATACCAGCTGGGTATTTTAATTTTTATCCCATCTCCATACTTGTCGGGGTGGGGAATTCCCATTTATTTATCCGGCCCGCCAACTGTAAAAAAATACATAAAATTTTAAAACCCAAGTCATTAACAAATTATAAATGTCTTTAATTATTTGAGAGAGCATAATAAATTATAGTAAATTATATACAAAATCATGTAAATTCATGAGTTTGATAACTATATAGATTATCCATTCAATAAATAAAAAATACATTTGATAAAAAAATAAAATATAAGCAACTAATATATTTCTATAGATTTTTTTTAGTGATTTGTTAATGTTAATTTTATAAATAATATATATAAGTAATAACACACACACACACACACACACATATATATATATATATATATACGAGTATGGGGCAGGTTGAATTTTGACAAATCCGTCTTCGTACCCGCTCCGCTATTTCCCCCATTAAAATACTCGTACTCGTTACTCGACCTGTTAATTAATGGGGTATACCTTTATGATTTGGGGCGGGTTTTGCGGGTATTTGTCGGGTACGAGTATTTTTGACATCCCTACTTGACAATCTTGACCCTTGACCTACTCAATACCGAGATGCCAAAGACTTCAAGCATCCTAAATTGGAAAAATATGCAGGGACACATTATCACATCATGGGTTGTAATGGTGGAGTTTCGTGGAGCAAATGATGTCATCATGTGCAAGACTTTCCCTGCTACCTTGGTTGGGCCAGCTAGGACTTGGTTCCTAAACTTTTCAAAGCATAACATTCATGGCTTCACTAACTTATCCTGAAAGGTTTTCGTTCACTTCATTAGCGCCCAGAAGCCCAAGACTACCAATAATGACCTCATGGACATGAAGCACGAGAAATGAGAGTCCTTTATGTCATTCTTTGGTAGGTTTAACCGGATTTGCCTAGAAATATCAAATGTCCAAATTGTTGTGGTTGTTGCATCACTAGTTAGCACGGTCAAACATGAAAACTTTTGCAACACCCTATGCAAAAAAACCACCCCAAGACATGGAAGAACTACTCTCTAGGGTCAAAAGGTACATTAGGGATATAGATGCCTCAAAACTTCCCAAGTTTGTCTCACTTACCTCTCCTACTAGAATAGGGGAAGCCAAGGAAAAGGGTTGATCTGAAAGTTTAAACCTAACAACAAAAGAAGAGGCAAAGAGGACTCCAAACGAAACGACCCGTCTGCCAAAAAGGTGACCTAGCCCTTATGGCTCGGTACACCAATTATACCCCTCTAAACACTTCTCTACACAATGTTCTCATGGAGATAAGTGAGCAAACTTTTGTCAGTTGGCCAAAGAAAATGAAGGCTCCTATGGGGAAAAGGAGTTCATATAAGTACTATAGGTTTCATAAGGACCACAACCATGACATCAATGATTGTAGACAGTTGAAGGATGAGATCTAGGATTCATAAAGAAGGGATATCTAAAGAATAAGTACACCTCAGATCGAGAGAAAAAAAGATGAAGAGGAAGATGATTGAAAAATATTGAGGAGACGTGAAGATTTGCCTCAGTATGAGAGAGACACTACTTGGACCATTGGGGTTATAAGGAGAAAGTTTCTCAGCAGGAAGAGTCTATGCCTGAACTAGAAAAAGGAATAAAGACAATATCACCTTCTCAAAAGAAGTATAAGAAGAATATCCTGATACCTCATGATGATGCCCTAGTGGTTGAAGTAATCATAGAAAACTTCATAGTGCTGAAAATCCTGATAGATAATAAAAGTATAGCTGTCATCCTGTTATACCATGCCTTCAAAGAGATGAAAATTTCTAAGGACACGTTGAAGCCTTTTTCAATACCTCTCTATGTATTCACTAGGGAGCCATTTATTCCCAATAGAATGATCACTCTACGAGTAACCCTAGGCACCTACTCGAAGATAATAATGCATATGATAGACCTACTGGTAGTAGACATTAAGAACACCTATAATCCAATTATAGGATACCTCTTCTCCATTTTTCTAGGGCGGTGGTGTCAACCTATCACCTTAATATAAAGTTTCAAACATCTAAAGGGGTAGGAGAGGTAAAAGGAGATCATAAAAATGAAAAGTGACTATACTATAATAATACCAGAGAAGTAAAAAAATAGCAATTTTAGTGGGTAATCTGGATGTTTGAGAAGATGTAGCTCCAACCGAATAGTTGGTCCAAATAACAACCCAAGAAGGAATGCGAAAGAAGCTCTACCTCAGATCTTAGCTACCGACCAAGCAGGCTGATGAGTTGACTAAACTACTCCTAGAAAATATCAAGGCCTTCGCTTAGAGCACAAACGCTTAATATAAATGTTGTAGTGATAACACATTATCTCAATATAGTAACCAGCGTAAGACCGATCAAATAGTGAAGAATAAATTTTGTTATGGAGAAGTAAAATGCTATAAAATAAGAAATAAGGAAACTCATTAATGTACATTTCAGGTATGATATCTAGAATGGCTTAACAATTTGTATTTGTGAGGAAGTCAAACGAAAAATGAAGAATGTGTGTAGACTTCACCGACCTAAACAATTTGTGTTTGAAGGATAGCTATCAACTACCAAGATTGACCAGCTAGTCGACTCCACATCAGGTCAAAAACTTCTTAACTTCCTTGACGCATATTTTGGGTACTACCGCATAAGGATAAACCCCTCAAATTAAGAGAGTGCATCATTCATCACATTAGAAGAACATACTATTATAATGTGATGCCCTTTCGATTAAAGAATATCATAGCAACGTATTAGAGGTTAGTCAACCGCATATTTGTTGACAAAATTAAAAAATGGTGGAGGCTTATGTGGATGACATAGTTATAAAAAATAAAAAAGTAGAAAACCACTTGGTCAATATAAAGAAAGTCCTAGCTATCCTAGATAAGTTCTAGATAAAGCTCAATCCCAAAAAAAATGTGCCTTTGGGGTCCGCTAAAGAAAATTTCTCGATTTTTTAGTTATCAAAAGAAGAATAGAGGTCAATCGTGAAAAGCTTGAGGCCTTCCTACAAATGGCACCTCCAACCAATGCGAGGGAATTCCAAAGACTAACTAGCCTAGCTGCATTGCTAGAATAGTTCTTAGCTCGGTCGGGTGATAAGTGCGGACCATTCTTTTAAGCATAGAAGAAAGAAAATGAAATTTATTTCGATAAAGGAGTGTCAAACCGCCTTTGAAGAATTAAAAGAATATCTTGGTCAGGCATTATACTGACCTTTCCAAAGGAAGGAGAAATCCTATACCTCTATTTAACAATGTCCCAACATGCTACTAGTGTAGTTTTTGTTAGGGAATATGATAAGGAATGAGGTAGGCATGCTATACTAGTAAGGTAATGTAGTACTCAGAGACACGGTATAAACAACTTGAAAAGTTAGCATTATCATTAGTCACTGTAGCTCAAAAAGTAAAGCCCTACTTTTAGGCCCATATTGTGGTTGTACATACCGATCAACCACTGAAAAGCATACATCAAAAGCCTGATACATCAAGTAGGTTGGTGAAGTAACCCATTGACCTTAGTGAGTTTGACATTCAATACCAACCAAGACAGGGCATCAAGGCCCAAGCATTGGCTAACTTCCTTATGGAGTGTTATAGGCCAACCGAAGAGAACCATGTCTAACCAGAAAAAAAGCTAAATTGTCATCCTTCTCCTCGGCTTGAAGGGCATATGTATAGAGCATGCACTTCACTTCAAATAAAAAGCCTCCAATAACAAAGCAAAATATAAGGCTGTATTGGTAGGCCTATGCCTGGCTATAGAATTGAAGGTGAAGAACCTAGTTATCAATAAGAACTCTCAGCTCATCACTAAACATATCAAAGAGGAGTATGAGGCCAAGGGCCCTAGAGTGATGAAATACTTATCCAAGGCCGAAGAATTACTTGAGAAAATACCAAAGATAGAGGTAAAGCAAATGACACAAGCTAAAAAGGCAAAAGTCGATATACTAGCTTTGTAGGCATTTACTTGCCCAACCAAAAAGGCCACCTATACTAGGATTGAAATTCTTCTACAGCAAAGCATGTTAGTAGAGAATCAGGTGGGAGAAATTGATATAGAACCTAGTTGGAAACACCAACAAAGAGAGTTCCTAGAGGAAGGAAAGTTGTCAGAGGATAAGAATCAGGTGAAAATCGTTCAAAATAGGGCAACATTGTATTCCATCACCTAGAGAAGATTGTATAGAATGCCTTTCACCCTCCCATATTTGAGGTGTCTTACACCTCTAGAGGCAGACTATGTTCTGATAGAGGTTCACAAATAGATCGATGGAAGCCACATTACAGCAAGAGTTCTTAGTCGTATAACAATGTACTTTGATGTGGGTATTACTGGCCCACCATGATAAAAGATGTCAAACTACTTATGCAAAAGTGTGACAAATTTCAAAGACACTCCAATGTTCCACGTCTTCCTCCGGTTGAAATTGCAACAATCTAGAATCCATGTCCCTTCGCACTATAGGGGATGGAGTTACTTGGTCTCTTCATTCAAACAACAGGACAAAGAAGGAATCTCTTACTAGCAATGGACTATTTTACCAAGTGCATAGAAGTGGAGCCACTAGTAAGGATCTTCGAAAAAGTCATGAATTTTGTTTAAAGAACGATAGTTTGAAAGTATAGACTACGTGAACCCTTGTGGTGCATAATGAAAGGCAGTTTATTAGCCAATAAATGTAGAAGAATTGTGAGAAACTTGGGATAGACCTCAGGATCACATCGGTTGAACGTCCATAAGTCAATAGATAACCTGAAGTGACAAACCAAACCACGCTCCAAAGGCTAAATACTAGGCTTGATGATGTTAAGGGAAGATGGGTGGAATAACTACCCTCGGTACTATGGTCCTACCAAACAACGCCGCATACATCTAGTGGTGAAAGTCCATTCAAATTTTCATTCATAATAGACATAGTTATAGCCATTGAAATTCGAGTCTCCTCCCAAAGGACTACCAATTTTAATGAGCTGAAAAATGATGAACAACTTCTCAACAATTTTGATATATTGGAAGAAACAAGGAAAAATGCTAGGATTATGACTGTTGCATATAAATAGCAGATTGCCTAGTACCACAATCGAAGAGTGTAAGAGAGAAAATTCTCGATTTGAGATTTGGTCCTTATAAAGGTAGAGGCGACAAGAAAACACTCAAGAAAGCTGGGTGAAACCTGAGAAAGACCCTATTGTGTCATTGAAATCCTCAATGAGAGAAACGACTAGATTGAAGACCAAGGTAAACCTAGAAATATGAGCCCATGAAATGCAGATAACCTCCGCCAATACATTGTTTGATTTTCTAAGAGTTGGATTCATTTTTTAGAAATTAACATTCAATAGGTTAGCTTTCAATAGTTTGTTATCAGCTTGAATAAAATCTAGAGTTTCTTTTTTTTTTCTTTAAAAAAAAAGGCAACAATGCTTGCTAACTATTTTGGTGCTTTAAAACCCTACCTCAGCTAAACAAGTCCTTCAAAAAATACTATATCATGACAAACCAAACTAGTGCATAAGTACCAGTACGACAAAAGAGGACATAAAACCTGATCAATCTAGGTAGTACAATAAAGGTAGACCCAACTGTCAAAAGTAGGCACCTCTTATAAAGGACCACCTTGGAAGCCAACCCCTTAAAAGGAGAAACTATTTTGTTTCAAGAAGTGCAAAGGACCAGGGTATACACAACTTAGCTCAACCATACCAGAAGTTTATTGAAGTTTGACTACTTTGGCCATACAAAACTTAATTGTGAAATTTTGCAAAAGTATAAAATACCAATATAAAGATAGAAAACAAGGTATATAAAAGAAACTGAACAAAGTTTTTATTAATTGAAAGGACCGTAGTACATAGATTCAAATTGAAAATTACAAGCTAAGGATCATGCATCTGCCTCAATCTCTATAAAACCCACCACTTTGGTCTGCGCAGTTGGTGAAAGTGGCTCGGTACAAGGAGCTTTAGGAAGAAGCATTGATGAGCCACCAGTATAGACGGGAGGAAGACGGAAGAGAACCCCATCAAAGGTTAGCATGGTGACGTCCACCTGAGGGGTATGTTAATCCAGTTCATTACTGAGCTCCTCCTAAATTCCTTAATAAGGGTCCTCATCTCCTGTCTTTACTCCTCGTAGACCTCTTCCTTGGGAACTTCCACCTCGTCATTTTCCCAACAACAAGGGGCAAAATTTATCCAGAATGGATGGGTCTAGGCCATCATCGATTAGCACCATTCTTGCAATCTTGAAGGTACCTCGAATACTGAAGTAATTGACATGATCATAGTTGTGCATATTTATGTCCTTTTTATTTGGTCAATTTAGTCAGTTTTATGTCTGATGAGGTTGGTTTGTCATGATATTATATGTATATGAACTCAATGGGGCAACGCTAATAAATTGGGCTAAAAAGTGGAATTTCAATGTTGTTATACTTGAGACTTTCTTTGATGTTTTGTAGGTTATTAGGTAGAAGGAGCTATCAAAATGAGATGCAGTATTCAACAAACTTCAAAAGGGCATTTCTAGATTTTTGGAAGTGTTAGTTCACACAAATAAGAGTATGTTTGGGCCTCTGAATGTTACCCCAAAGACATGTCTAGAAGCCCTATTATAAGCAAAATTCATGTCTATGGACCAAACCTTTATAATTAGAAGCTCATAACTTGAGCATATAATGTCCAAATAAAGTATTTAAAAATCCTAGAATTATCTAACACTTAGATACCAAAGACAGCACAACAACATCCAATGAGCTAGAGCACATTTCACGCGTCGTCTTATGTGACGCACAAAGCTAAGACAGGTGTTATGACACTAGTGATGAGAAATTGAGTAATGTACTTTGTGGTAGGTGGTGCCATCAGGCTCAACAATCTAACCTGCCTCTTTGTATAGTGCTTTAAGGACTTCATTGTTGTCACAGTGCTTGAAAAGCTTGTAGTTGCCGTAAATATGAAGTTCGCAAAAGATATTGGCAACAATCACCCACCACCTCCTCTTCCTCCCTTTTTTTTATTGTCCCTCTCCTTCTATGTCGACAACATCGACCCCCCGACGTCATTCTGACGATCTTCCAAAACTAGCCACAATTCACTCATTGACTAGTTGTTGCACTCTTCACTTTCTCGAAGTAATCGATCGAAAAAAATGACTTTGTCATTGCGATTAGACATGATTCTTTTGCTCAATTAGGTGATAATTGAGGGATTATATTTTCGGGTTTTCATTTTTTTAGGTTCATCTTTTATAAGTTTTTTTTTTAAAAAAAATAAAAATTTTACATGTCATCAATTGTTATGTCACATCAATAAAAATATAATTTTTTATGTCACATCGACATTTTACTTGAATGAGGAAAGTTTGTCTGATGATGTGTTTTGAAATATATTGAAAATCACGGTTCCTGAATTAAAACGTTTAGAAGTACTTTAATGTATGAGTTAAAACGTGTCAATTATTTTAATGACGAAAAGTACTATTAACACTAGTTCACCAATATTAATTGTCCACACATCAGTGGCCCAGACAAACAGGTGGAAAATCATGAAAAACTTTAGACATCACATTTTTTGTTGTGCAATTTCGTAGAATGTCTCACATAATTAAGGGTACTGCTTTTCAAGTCCCACTAAAAAAACAGACATACATATGCTGAAACTTCAAAGGCAGACAAAAAAAAGCTTTAAAAAAGGAGAATGGCGAGGGGATTCACAATTTCCCATCCCCAACCCTAATTGAGCACCCTATCATTTTAAATTGTACTTTTTAATAATAGATCTGTATTCCTTGTTTGGTGTACTCACTGTTTTGCTGTGAAAGAAACTGAGAACTCCCAGGAATACGCAAACGCGGCCTTAGAGGGATTTGGTTCTCTCTATTATTCGTTTTCTACTACAAAAAAGCAAGAGACCAAGATTGTTCGGTCGCCCTTGGGATAAAATTTCGATCGATTCCATTCTTGTTCTGGGTTTTTGGTATATTGAGATACAGCGGGTGTCGGCGGGTGTGATTATGGCACAAGAGGGTGGCGCTCTGGCTACTGATTCTCCAGTGAAGAGACGAAGAGAAGATGAAGAAAATGGGGTCCCTGTAAATACTTTGTCCGTGGAGACTGAGAACAACAAGGAACTACGGGATTCTATCTCCTCTGTTATTCCTGGGTGGTTCTCTGAGATTAGCCCAATGTGGCCAGGTATGCTTTTCTTATGTTCAATCTTATTTTTGGTTTTTTGGGTGCTATGAAATTTTAAGTGAAAATAACAGAGAAAGTGTTTGTGTTTAATATTCTATTCTGATTCATGAATATTGTAGTTCTTCATATGGGAAGTTCCGAAGAAGCTTCCTCTTGATCCCAATTTTCAATCGTGTAGAGATGTTGTGCGTATTATTTGGAACCTGTGCCTTTGCAAGCTTGTTACTATTGTTGGATTTAGATTAAGCTTGATTGTGCTGGTTTGAAGTAGCTATTGGAATAGTCGTTTTTGATTTTGTGAAAGTGTTTCGTGTGTATAATGGGTTTGTTTATGTTGAGTAGTGTCTTGCTGCTCTTGCATATTATTCTTTTCGTGCATCATTTTTTCTTCTATTTTTTTTCATGAATATGTCATTTACGTCGATTGATGTGTTTGTTTATGTCGGTTAGACAAATCTAAAGCATATAACTTGATGTGAGAACATCCATTATTTGATTGATGCTAGTTGGCATGTGTCTTTGCGTTTGTGCTGCCTGCCGTCCATGGATCTGCTAGTTATTTAACTACTGTTTTATTTTGATTCCAACTTATGCAATAGATGTTAGATGTAGAATTGTATAATTTGAATTGCGTGGTTCTTCTCTGGAATGTTCTGTTTAATAGTAAACAGTAATCACATTGCATTTGAAATTTAAACTCCAAAACATCCCATGCTACGTAGTTGGTTTAGAGTTCGGATAATATATAATATTGCAAATCTAGAGCGGAAGGTGTCCATAATTATCATGCATGTATCTTCTAATGCTTCTTTTCCTGAAAGCAATCTCCTTTTCATTGTTAGATTCATTCTCATGACATGGGAGGTTATCTATGAAGCATAGATTGCTATATTACATATATTGAATTTTATTCTAAATTTAAAAACCTGAATGGCTCTGCAATATATGTTGCATTGTGTTCTGCCTACTTCATTCCTGTTTGTGAAATTGTAGTTCTTTCATGTGTGAAATTATGTAGGCGAGGCGCACTCCTTGAAGGTAGAGAAGATATTATTTCGAGGAAAGTCTGATTACCAAGATGTCATGGTTTTCCAGGTTTCAAAGCTTTTGAATGTCTATTTTCTGTCTCTTGGCATGTTTAGTTACTTGCATGATTTCATTGTCAGATACTAATTTATGTATTGGGTGTATCATTTTACAGTCTTCAACATACGGAAAGGTTCTTGTTTTGGATGGAGTGATCCAACTCACGGAGAGGGATGAATGTGCATACCAGGAAATGATCACACATCTTCCACTTTGCTCAATTCCTAGCCCAAAAAAGGTCTGTATTGCATCTCCGGAAAAAAAATTGAGTGTTCAATAGGGCAGGAAAAGGAATCCCTGTCCTTGTGTCCAGGTGGCAAGGAGCTTTACCACTTAAACAGCCAGTCCTCTTCAATTGATTAAACTCTTAGATTACTCTTTTAGATGCGAGTCTTTCTTTGTTAGTTAAAATATCACGAGCAACTTCAAAATACTGGATAATGTGTTATATATGCCACATTAGAACTAAGCCATCATATAATTTGCATAGATATTGTATCATTGGCTCAGTGGCTCAGTTTTTTTTATGTCTCATTGATGGAACTGGACCATGCATGTCATTCCTACTTATATAATTGAATAGGGGATGTGCTTCTTGGTTCATTGTAAGACATTATTTTTGTTGTGCATGCAATTATTTTTCATCCGTGCTTGCAACATGCATCTATTATTTCCTTTACCCCTCATTTTTTTTTTGTCTTTAAGAGTATTCCACATAAATAAAGAATAACAGAATTACTGCATTAGATAGATAAGATGACACTTGTCAACTCAAGATCAAACATTTCAACTTTGGAATTCTTAAATTTTGGTGTAGAGATTAAGAGACTAAAAGAAGGATGGAATGAAAAGTGAGAAAGTCTAAATGTTCGACATACAAGCAACTAAGTGGCAACCCTTTTTCTAGAGATGAAGTTTGATTTTTTATTGTGTTTTTTGAGATTGAAGAATCTGGACATATTACATGTGGCATGATTTGTTCGTCAGTCTTGATGTGGCTTTGGTGCTTACCGTGTTGTCTTAATTTCATGTTATTTGTCTTTCAGGTTTTGGTTATTGGCGGAGGTGATGGTGGGGTTTTGCGCGAAGTGTCTCGCCATTCTTCTGTTGAACATATCGATATTTGCGAAATTGATAAGATGGTTGTTGATGTGAGTAATAATCATGGTTCTTCAGTCCAGTTGATTGGATATGCATATCTATGTTTATATTTTGAATCTAAAGTCTGCAGCCATTTTTTCTTTCTTACACTGACATGAATTGCTTCTTGATTCAATGAGTTGCTGTTGCGCACCCTTATTTATTTGTCCACAAGGATCTTAGATTTCCTAACTCCGGGGTTCTGTTTACGTGCCCTAGGTTTCTAAGGAGTTCTTTCCTCAAATAGCAGTTGGCTATGAGGATCCTCGTGTAACACTTCATATTGGTGATGGTATGATCAGCTTGCTGCTCCTACTCTTCCTCCTCTTCTCATTGAGATTCACTTTAATTCAGTTTGCGTCATTTGATGTCACAGGGGTTGCATTTCTGAAAGCCGCTCCCAAAGGAACTTATGATGCAGTTATAGTTGATTCTTCTGATCCCATAGGTAATAATGTCTATGGAACTGTAAGGTCTCCCGTGGGTCCTAAAGAATATAAACTGAATTTTAATATTTTGATGTTTGATCAGGTCCTGCACAAGAGCTATTTGAGAAGCCATTTTTTGAGTCGGTGGCAAAGGTTCTTCGTCCAGGAGGTGTTGTGTGCACTCAGGCTGAAAGTATATGGCTTCACATGCACATCATTGAGGACATTGTAGCTAATTGTCGTCAGGTCTTCAAGGGTTCTGTGAACTATGCGTGGACTACTGTTCCTACATACCCAAGGCATGTTCTTGAACTATTTCATCTGAATCAATTTTGTGTGCTTGTGTTTGTATTTCAGTAAGTGTGCGACTTTGGCTGATAATGAATGCCCCTTTTACTTTGCATTGTAAAGGTCGATTGGCCTTAATACTGGTTGCCGATGCCTCAACACTTCTCAAGTGCCTTGCAGAATTATATAGATTTAGTTTGTCCTTGTTTCGTGTGTTCCTTAAAATACAAGACCTGAGTTCATAATCCTTGTCTGAGTCAGGGATTGGTTCATGTCGATTTTATGTATATTCGGGTATGCTGCTATGCTAGGGAGCTCAGCTAGGGTAAGCAAGGGTGAGTTGCCCTGGGTAACAAAATGCATGAACACAAATGCCTACCCTAATAGCTATCTTCTTTTTATTTTGTCTCAGTGGGGTGATTGGCTTTATGCTTTGCTCAACTGAGGGACCCCCGGTTGATTTCAAGCATCCAGTAACTCCTATAGATGCTACTGACAGTTACAACAAATCAAAGCCCTTGAAATTTTACAACTCAGAGGTGCCATTTTTCTCCAATTGTGTTTCACTTCTTCACCCTCATATCAGTCTCTCTATATGTCTCTTTCACATGATTATTAATTAATTATGTTTGACATAAAACTCCCTTTTCCTTTTTTTTCTACATGTATTCTTGTGACGCGCTCCTTTTTGTGAATTTCAGATTCATTCAGCAGCTTTCTGCTTACCTTCTTTCGCAAAGAGGGTCATTGATGCGAAAAAATGAGTGAACTTTTTCAAGTGTTGGAGCAGAGTCAAGCTGTTGTAGTGTATCCCCTCCTCAATAGTCAACTGCTTAAACTTCTAGCATAAATGCCTTTATCTGCAAGATAACATGTACCATGGCCGTTGATTTTAGTCAGTTATGAGGTCGATGGCATTCCTTGTCGATTTTTTTTTCAGCACTTACAAACTGGGATCGCAGGAAGCCATATTTGGTTTTAGTTTATTTAACTAGCTGTGTTTCACAATAATGACAGAGGCCACGAGTAATTTTATATTTTTTGAAGAGATTCTTAGTCTGCAAATTTTTCTTAGTCTGCAACTTCTTGAAAATGTTTTCCTGACTTTGTAGTGTTTGGAGATAAGAAATAAAATTAGTCAAACAAAATTTATAATAAATCAACTTATAATAAGGGTTCTAAGATGGAAAATAACTTCCTTTATATTTCTTGGGAAGTTATTTTACTCATAGCATTAAAATATCATTATTAAGAATTTTTTTTGTCAATGTATATATGAGAACAACAATTAACTAAATTAAAATTATATCTTTTATACATTATACTGCATGTATATAAAAGATAAAATATATATATATATATTTATTAAAATTGAGGTTCTAAAATGAAGTCTTAAAATAAAGTTCTAGCATTTGAGGTCCAAAATTTTTTATAAAAAATATGAAAAAATTATAATTATATTTTGATCAGTTTTACAATCCAACGATATATCTTTTGTTTTCAACAAAAATTAATTTCATCATAATTGAAAAATTGTTTGTTTTGAGTTTACATCTAACAGTCTAGAATTTCACCAAACAATGAAAAATATTAGCAATTTTTTTTCCAAATACTAGAAATTAGTTGTTTTTCCATGAATTCTTTTTCTTTAAGATATATTTTCCATGAGATGTTGATTTTACTCCAAACAAAAGGAACATAGAAATATTGCTATTTGCTCATATCTGTTGCATTTGAGTATGCACAACTGGGGCTAGAAGGAAGTGCAACCAAAAATGGCCTCGTTGAATTGATTTGATTTCCTTTTCTGATAGTCATTTAGATTTTGTCCATCATCAGAAATGATGAATCTGCATAAAACGCTGCCCAGTTTTTGGGGAGAAACTTGTCTGTTGAAACAGTGATGCGCGTTATAAGTTTGTTACCCGCTTCGGCCTCGGCCTGTTAATTTAGGGCTGGACCTCAACTCAATTTACCATCAGCAGACCGCGTTTAAAAATGTTAAATTTTGACGAAAAAATCTCACCTAAAGATGTTTCTTTTTTCTGCCCTTAATTTTTGCATGTCATGATGCATTTTCATGACAAAAGTAGAGCAGCACTTGTTTTGCTGCTTTTTATTTTTATTTTTATGCTCTGTTCGTTCCAATATAAATCAAGTTTTGGGAAAATCGATTACTTGAAACAAATACATTTCCTAAATTTTGATTTACCTTTCAAGTGAATGGAGTGTAACTATGTTTGTAAGTGCAATGATGCAATCTCTCAATTCCATCAAAGTAAAATTTTCATTTTCTATGATAAGAAATTAGTTCTCTCTAATTCTGATCAAGCTTGCGTTGAAATATTTTCATCCTCTTCTCTGAAAGAGAGACTCAAATGTCATCATACGCCATTAGTATCTTAAAAAAAGAGGGAAAATAACAAAAAAACAACATTCCATCTACAAGAAAAGAAAAAAAAAAACTCATATATCTCGTATTACCAGAAATGTCATTATTAGATTGAGTACAAATTGGCATTGTTGATCGATTCAACTCTTCTCAAGGGATTGGATGTACAACTACCTTTCCAGTAGCTCGATTGGTCTCAATGAAAGAAAAAGCTTCAGGTACCTGAGAAAATGGGAACAGCCCCTTTGGATCGACGACTGGCTTTATTTTCCCGTTCTCCAAATATGGGTTTAGTTTCTTCAAGACATCTCCATTGGAAGTGACCACAAATCTGAATCCCGGGGGCGTGACAGCACCAGTTAAAGCCACGACACTGCCCCCGTCTTTGATGGCCTTCACTGCCCTATCACATTGTCCTGTAATGTAAAGGTACACTATTAAGGTTTTTATCAACAATCAGTCTTCATATAATCATATGAACAGAAAAACTAAAAGGTTATTGACAAAAGATCTAGCAGCTATGAGTGGCTGTTTTAAAAATTTTGCATGAACTAATTCCACTACACAATCATTTCTGTCCAAATATGCATGAAAAGGGAAAAGGAAATAGAAACGTTTATGAGCTTTCCAAGATGAACTGAGAGTAAAGAACTCTACCTATAGCATCATACACAACATCAAATTTCTCCTGCAAATCTTCGAAGTTCTCCTTGGTGTAGTCAATGGCCAAATCGGCACCCAAGCTCTTCAACAACTCCAATTTTCCCGTGCTTGAAGTAGCGGCTACCTTTGAAGCACCAAATACATGTTTTGCTAGCTGCACCAATAAAAAAACAAAAAGACATTAAGAAAATGAAGTAGAGGATTCATAAAACAAAGTTTCAGTGCTGCATTCAAAAACACAATTGAGGGCCGCAGCGTAGAATTTACAGATAGAAACAAGTAATGTACCTGAATAACCAAGCTTCCAACTCCACCGGAACCATTCAAAACTATAATAGATTTTCCGGCAGTAAATCCAGTTCTTTCAAGACCTTCATAGGCTGTTTCAATAGCTAGAGGAAGTGCAGCAGCCTGAACAAAATCCAAATTCTTAGGTTTCAGCGCCAACAACTTCTCTTCCACAGCAGTGTACTCCGCTAAAGAGCCAAACTGTTTAGGGCCTTCTAAGGCTTTTAAGTTAATATTCCCATAGACTTCATCCCCCTCCTTCAGATCCTTCACTTGGCTTCCAACTTTCACGACAACTCCAGCAACATCATAACCGGGCACCGTCTATACGCCACATTAAAATAGACTTTCTATTAATAATCAGCTACTAACAAGCACTAAAGGAATAATTGAGTAACAAATAGAGGACACCCATTTTCAAGGTCAACAATTAACATCATCTAAATTGCACAATAATTATT
The DNA here is from genome assembly GCA_963580455.1 of Euonymus europaeus. Lineage (NCBI taxonomy): Eukaryota > Viridiplantae > Streptophyta > Magnoliopsida > Celastrales > Celastraceae > Euonymus > Euonymus europaeus. Next base: position 7,073,457 of record OY756964.1, read on the forward strand.
GTTCTTCTTGCTTTCCAATGCACACTGTAGATTCTGGCGGACCATTATAAATATACATAGATTTATCATTTCTCTATAAAAGTTTGTTCCTCTTAGAGAGAAAGCTCCTTGGATGATAGTTAAAAGGATGTCAAGTTATTGCAAAACCATGACTGTAGCATAATCATCATCCCAGCTATTTTGGAATCTACTAAATCTGTAATTTTACCTAATGAACACCAAAAGAAACCTCAAATATTAGTGAATGTATCAGTCCTATATTCCAAACACATATGACATATACAACAAGGTCAAATGGAAAAACTAAATTCCATTTTCTTGGCATCCAATTCGGAGAAATTTAAAAAGAGAATTACCGGAAGAGGAGAATCAGTGGCTTTGAACTTCCCCTGCCTTCTCTTGGCATCAACAGGATTAAGAGCAGCAGCAACAACCTTAATCAAGACCTGATCTTCTTCCACTTGAGGGACTGAAACTGAAGAATCAAACTTCAACACATCCACACCTCCATATTCTCCATAAACCCATGCCTTCATCTCGTAAGGTACGGAGGCTACTTTGGAGGTCTCAGTGGAGGAGGAGGCCGGGGCAGCTTGGGAATTTGCAGAGACTCTGAGAGGAGGAATGTGAGAGGAGGAGGAAGAAGTTCGCTTGAGAGTTGAAATGGGTTTCCTTTTGTTTCCGAGGAAAGTGAGGGAGAATTTTCTAGGTGTGAATGTAGAGCGGAGAGAGTGAGAAGCTACAAGGTGAGAAGCTGTGGCTGATGTGAGAGTGGCATCCATGCCTACAACCAAACCAAAACCTGGCGCTCGTTATCTCTATCAATTCCAGGCTTTCTGCCTCCTCTGTTTCTCTGCTTCATGTAAGGTGGTGTTTTGTTGGATTTGATAATTTTCGTAGTGGGCCCGTAATCGACACGTGAACGAACCATAGCCCACCACTTCTAAGGCCCACAAGTCCTCTAGAAATTTCTGATTCTTTCTGGGGTGGGAGGTTTCCACCCAAAATAACCGAACTGCATCCCCTAAGGGCACTTGGGATGTGTTAATGGAGACATTAAAGTCTCTTAGAAAGTGTGTTTTGCTGATGTGGCAGAGAGTTGAATTTTAATGTCCCATGGTGTCCTATAATGGTGCATGTCTTATGTGTTGTTTGATAGTTATTTTTGGTGTGAAATGATTATTTAATAATTTATTAATTGTTTGGTAGTTATATTTAATATGAAATGAATATTTAATAAATTACTTCATATTTAATTGGTAGTTATTTTTGGGTTCAATTGAATATTTAATAAATTATTAAAAATTTAATTGGTAGTTATTTTTGGGCTCAATTAAATATTTAATAAATTATTAAAAATTTAATTGGTAATTATTTTTGGTGTCAATTCAATATTTAATAAATTATTACATATTTGATTGATAGTTATTTTTGGTGTCAATTCAATATTTAATAATTTTTTCCAAATTTAATTTTTTCATCTTTAATTGGTACTATTTTAATAGATGACAACAAATTAATCTTAAATAAAATTTTATTTAAATAATTATTATTACAATTAACTCATTAACTCATAGTTAAGATAAGTAATGTTTTCACTAAACTTCCTCATTTCCGTACATATTCCAAAGATGCGCCAAGAGATCGCTCCTCAATCTTGCATTAATTTGTCCATCACGTATATGTTCCATTCGCAGGTAGATTAAACTTGCAAGAACTTCTGGATTGGTAATTCTATTGATAAATGACGTACCTTCTTCCGTAGGTGGGACCCATGGATCAATATGTAGGTGTCTTTCATCCTCAATGATCATGTTATGAAGAATAATGCAGGTAATCATGATTTTTTTCAAGTCTGATTGCTTGTAAAAATGAACTGGTCCCTGCGTGATTGCCCACTTCGCTTGGAGTACACCAAAAGCTCGCTCAACATCCTTTCGAGCACTTTCTTGTAAGTGGGCAAAAAGCCTTTCTTGTTGTGTGCGTGGATGTGGAATTGATTGCATCAACGTAGCATATTGAGGGTAAATTCCGTCCATCAGATAGTACGGGGTGTGATGGACGCGACCATTGACTGTGAACTCAACATTGGGCGTGCAACCTCGAATGAATTCATTGAAGATGGTAGAATGCCGTAAAACGGTAATGTCATTATGTGATCCCGCCATACCAAAAAAAGCATGTCATATCCATAAATCATGTGATGCAACTGCCTCTAGTATCAATGTAGGCCTTCCAATGTGGCCTACAAACTGTTCTTTCCAGGCAATAGGGCATCCACGCCATTCCCAATGCATGCAATCAAGAGATCCAACCATGCCTGGGAATCCACGTGCTGCATTCTCCTCCATCAACCGATTAATATCATCCACAGTTGGAGATCTCAAATATTGAGCCTTATACAACTCTATAACGTTCTCGCAAAATTTCATGAGTGTTTCCTTCGCAGTCGACTCACCAATCTTTATGAATTCATCCACACTATCTAAGGGACCACCACAAGCCAAAATACGAAGGGCAGCCGTCATTTTTTGGATTGATGAAAACCCGAGACGTCCAGTACAGTCTGGTAGCCTTTGGAAATATGTGTCACTTGCTTCGAGGTCATTTTTGATCCGCATGAATAATTCTCGACGCATACGAAACCGACGTCGAAATACGGCAGGCGGATATGTACAGTCTGGTGCAAAATAATCCCGAATGAGATCGTCATGTGATCTCTCCCGATTGCGCGGAATGGTAATGCGTGTCCTCAGATTTTCTTGTACATTATCTAGCATGTACGAAACTCCCTGCTGAATATTTTCAATCATGGCAACTTCACTACCATGCAACACCGCCAATCTATGTCTTCGTAAACGCTCATCCTCTTCGTTTTGTCGTCTTCTTCTAAATGCATTCCACATGCTGTCAATAGAATCAGAAGAATTGGAGTCCTTATCTTGATTCTTTTATTGAGAGGTAAATGCTCTTCTAATAGATCCAAAATGACAATACAGAGATGGATATTGAACCAAAAGAGAGCTTTATAAGAAATGAAGAATACAATAAGAAAGAGAGGTTGAGCCGATAGGCAAAAGTTGGTAGAGGAAACGTTGAAGCTGCTTTGCTGAAACTGATTTGCTTTGATACATGTAAAAGACACTGCAATGGCATCCTATTTATAAAGTAAATTCACCGACACTAATATATTGCCAACACATTGGCACCACATGTCAGTTACTGCAAATGTGTTTGAAAGACCATAAAAATTCAAAAGGTGGACCACCCACCTTTAACAAGTTCACAAGTGGTCAATAATGCAAGCAGTGCATGAATCTATCACCAATCTGTGACCCGCATTTTAAATTTCAATGGAAATCACATGGTGCTCAATCCCATATTTATTAAACAGAAAAATGAATCACCCTAGAATATCCCAAATTAAACAACAATGCACTCAATTGTTTTAAACAGCATCCCATCATTGACTCTTCACACTTGCAGCTTCAACTCTAGGGAACATAATTATTCCTACCTGAGCTAGTCATCATCTGTGAACCTGTATTACACTTGAAGGTTAGTGCAGTCACCACAAATATTTTTCAAACGCATGACATACCAAACATACCTTCTGGGATATAAATTGGACGGCCCCGTTTCGCTAGAGCGCACACTATCTCGAAGTTGAGGAGTGTCAACTAACTCTGAATCATCCTTCTTAAACTCTGCATAATGTGCATAAATGTTAAAAGCGTTATGGTTGGTTCACTGGAATGACAGTGTGCAACCATACATTTGGAGTTGTTCATCTTAAAATAATGTTGTGTCATACCCTTATTTACACACACAAAAAATCTCATACATTGCAGACTCAGCAATGACACTACACCACATATGGACAAGGCAGCATCCCATCTCTCACATCATTTGGCTGGCAAGGGCTATTTATGGCCACACAACACAAAGGGGTACATACATAAAGTTGTCAAAAATAAAACATCGGTAAAGCCCAAGTAGCAGAAAGACAATGCATTTACAGCAGCACGCTTTAAAGTTTCAACAGTAATGAATATCATGATTGACTATTCGGCCAACCAAAACTGTCTACAACACAGCAGTAAAGTCAGTTGTTACAACAATCAAAACCAACTTCCAAACCTATGGTTCCCCTAAAGGCAGAGAACTTGAAGGGTCAAATGTGAAAGAAAACTTGTCAAATTGATAACCAAGAAAACCAATAATATATTGTATATGGAAACAACACCTTACAATGGAAGATGTCAAAAGGAAAAGCAGCCCTTCCATATATAGGAGCGCACATCCTTTATATTATCCGCATCACTGCATGACATGGACAGCAGTGGTGCAGTAAACTGGTGCTAGTTGGAGCACCGCAGATTGACTCATGCCACATAAATACTAGGCTAAGCTAAGGAGCCATCACATTGTGTCTAGGAGGTTACCAATTTAGACAGAATATGTTTCTCACTCAGTCCCCTGCAGCTACTCGAGATTGAACTCAGCAACTCAGCTATCCTCTGTCAAGTCTTAGCATCTACAATCTCTCCTATGGCACAAGTAGTTACGCTCAAATCCTCTAACAAACCATCAGATAAAGTATTACATCCAACATGAATACCTTCTACACTAATTTCAGATGACACTAATAATAGAGCATTCAGTTGCTAGTCATAAACCAAAGACTTTTTTTATGGCAACAGAAGACAGCATAGAAGCAGTAAAAGGCCAATATATACCTTCATATCACATCTTAAAAATCTCCACTCAAAATAATCCTTATACAATTGTCAAACGTTGTTTCCAATAGGTACACAAAAGTCCACAAGCACACGCATGTACCAGCAGGCACATTATAAGAGAGGGGAAGAAATCCAGAGGAAGTAACTACCAGCTCTACCATTATCTGTAGTCCAATATACAAGCTACTTTGAAGTCGCACAGAACACTAAGGTTTGTTCAACACAAACCGAACCATGTAGAAGCCATTCACAAAACAAACGTCAAGAGGAAACTAATATTCATTCTATGATCATATGCACTCAAGACCTTATAAATAAGCATGTCATATTATTTTGTTTAATAGTCAATAGCAGATAAAAAGAGCATGTCACCTTTGGCAGCACGGAAAGAGACCAATACATCCAGCCCAATCAAGAAAAAGGATAAACAAATAATTGAACCACAAACGAAAGTAAAATTTTGATCCAGTACACTATCATTTCCCAAAACAATCTAGAAGCTAAACTGGAATCAGGTTTTTAAACTAGAAGAATAGCATAAGTAGAATTTAAGCAAACCAGTTCATAAAAATTGATAAGGCATTCTTTCTGCAGTTGCTGCCACTATTCAACATATAAACTTAACAAGTTTATAAGTACAACAATAAATTAAGGAAACAAAAAAATATCATCAAAAGATAAAACCTCAAAACCACTTCGGCCAAGCTAAAGTCTATTACGCTGCCTAGGAACCATGGCACACTGCCTAGGATCATAAACTATGTAGTGTAGCAAGTAGTACACTGTAAAAATACTGCGATGATGTCATGATGAATGTGCACACCCAAAAAACCATCCATAGATTGCAATTCTAGTACAAACAATAGTTAGATAAAACATGGGAAATTGCTTCCTAACGACAGGTATCAAAAAAAAGATAACTCTCTTCCAAATGAACATATATCAATAAAGAGGGCAAAACATGTCATACCTTCGAGCTGGCGCTCCAGGTCATCGACCAATGCCTTTTGTCAATTGTATTTCAGAATTTGATTGGGGTCATGCGAATCATTTTCAACAAGTGCCCGTAGTTCTCTGGTAGCACCAAGCAGATCTCGTGTTATGGCAGCAATGTTCCGCAAGATTGTCGATCTAGTGGCCTTCATCGATAGCTTGCGCGCCTGTTCTAGGGCTTGCTTCTCTTCCTCATCACGCACTCGAGCCTCTTCATCTCTCTTTGCTTTTTCCTTTTCAGTCTGCTTCATGAACAACTCGTAATTCGATCGGCTGCTCTGCAACATCAGATTCAGCCCAACATTGATACTCTCACTGACTTGGCTACTTGCATCATTCTTGTTAGACCTCTTACGGGTTTTAGCCCTTTTGGCAGCCTTCGTGCCAATCGGCCTTGGGTCATCATCATTCCCATTCGTTGCTTGGAATGGTGAATCATCAGTGACGGGCGTCGCAAGTATGGAAGTGTTAGTCTCGCCATTCCGCTCTGAGTTTTCATCTTGATGTATGTTTTCCTCGCACCCCACATTCACATCTTCAGATTGTGAACCTCCAATCTCGAATCCTGAGAATTCATCGACAAACGGGCCTGACTTATCAAAACCAAGTTCAACTCCGGCTTTGCTCATAGCACTATATTGTGCCCATTTTGGACAGCCCCGCAGAACCACCCAACATTGCTCGTACTTAAATGCATGCTTGTGAGTGAGGTGGAAAAGTTTTCTTGCAGCTTCCTCCTAGTTATTTCAGAAGCGCAGGGAAAATATTAGTTTATATGGTTACATAAACATGTAAAAATGATAGTGACAATGAGATGATCATTTAATTAATCACCCGATCTTGAATTGTGTAGCTGCTACTCCTCAAATCCATGCACTGTTTCCATATTGATGTCCATTTTGTGACCCAAGGGTGAATAAGACCCCACCGGCTTTCGCAAGATTGATCATGTCTGATGCCATCGATGCCCCTTCTTTGACAAAAGTCTCGTGCAACTCTAGCCCAAAAAGTTCATTTATCTTGATTTGTTCCTTTAAACGCATCGGTCGAAATAGTAACCCAAGACTTGCATAGGTCAACATCCTCCTCAAGTGTCCAGTTAGGTGGTCTTGTAGATTGCTTGGTAGTTTGAGCACGTCCTCTCCTCCTACTCCTTGAAGTTTCAGCCTCGCCTGGAAGTACAGTAGGGCATGAATTCGTAGCATTTTGTTGTGAAGGCTGCTGGGGATATATGGGATTATGCACATCACTTGAAGATTGGTTCAGCACAAAGGGGTTCGTTTGGATGTTCAGTTGATTGGCTAAAAAGGCATGGACCATGGAGGGATCTGCACCTGATTGCATGAAATGCATCATGGAATTCCAAAAGGCAGTGTTTTGAGTGGGAGTTATTGTTTGCTGGTATGCTGGGAATTGAGTATTTGGAGGAATGTGTGGTGGATATTGAGCATTTGGGGGATGGTTTGGTGGATATTGGAAATTGAGTAGAGGGTTAGCATTCATGCCATATGGCACTTGAGGTGCATTGCCCGCTGCACCTGGTGGGGACTGTCCATGACCTTCGCGATCCATCGAGTACACAAATTCCTAGCATCACAGGAAAAACATTTCCATTAGTAAAGTAAAGAAAGCACATTACACGATAAACAAATTCAATAAATTATTTTATTTCTTGGTAGTAATTTGTGATGTCAAATGAATATTTAATAAATTATTTAATATTTAATTGGTAGTTATTTTTGTTGTCAATTGAATATTTAATAAATTGATACTCATATGCCTGATTCAAGTGATAGCAAATACATCTGCGATCAATGGCAAACAAATGCTTTGGCAAGTTAATAGAATAAACGCAATAAATAAACATGTGAAAATTTCAACAACCACAATCGAACGCAAACAACAACATAATTAAATAATCGAGAAACGAAAAGCCATGTTGTGCAAAAGATTTTCAATTTGGCACCCTACATTCAGTCCTACTTCATTACTTAATATCACATCATGCATAATGCAGAAGCCAAAACCAGTACTTCGAGTACATTGAAAGAACTCTGATTTAAACAAAGCACCTGATATATATTAGTTGACTTGGACTTGAAAATCCTGAAGTTATCACTATTAACATAACCAAAAACTTGTATAAATTGTCTTATCCTAGAAGTCCACCAAGAACATCCAAACGTAATAAGTCAGTCTCCAGCTTATAGCACAAACTCTACCTGTGCTATCTAGACCTATGAACAGTGAGAACTCCAATAAGAAAAACTTTCATATAATACATAAACTTCTTTCAACAGCTTGAAGAAAATTCTCACAAATTATAATGGAAAACAACGACAGATTAAAACAAAACTCCATTAACTCATCCCAATTTTCTCACGAAAGAAGTGAATTTTTTCCGGATAAAAGGCAGATAAAGAATCATTTGGACCCTTCGATTAAATAAATCTACATATACTGCCGATGAATCTCTACCCTGCTAACCCGATCGATTAAAGAGATCTACGTATACTGCAACCATTCAGATCGAACAAAAGACGAAGCAGGGTACCAAATTAATAAATGAGAGCTTGGAAGAATCAGACGTACCTCGGAATATCTCGCAGAACCTTTGGATTTGGATCGAAAATTAGGAGCGGCCGATCTGGACGTCGTCGTGTTGAAGATATCGTCTGCTTCTAGGTCGTCTATCGATGGTTCCCTTCCAAATCTATCTTTACTCGAGGAGTTCCTGGTAGTTATTTTGGGCCCACTTGTCATAATGGGTCATTACTTGAGCCACCAGGAGTCTTGGCCAAGGTGCTTGGGCTGTCACATTTTTTTGTTGCTTAGATCATATATGCATATAAAATTATACTATTATGAATTGTAAACTGTAAATAATAGTTTAAATTTTAGAAGGTTATCCCAATTAAATAAGTAAAGTTCAATAACAATTGTTATTAAGTGGTGTATTATATTCTGGTAAATGTTGTGCAGATGAATGACAATGTAAGATCTGTTTATGTAATTAAATGAAGTTACAAACGTTGTTTTAGTCAAACAAATAGTAGTCAGATATATATACGTTTTTTCATAGGAAATGCGTGTTATTAATATATGTGTGTGTGTTTCTCCAGAGCGGGATCCCGCAATAGTATTAGTGTGCGGGATCCCACAATTATAACAATCGCAGACTCGAAGCTGCTTCTCATTGATTTTTGCACCATTTTCACCAAGCAGGCAGAGCTCGACTCGAAGTCTTGAGTAAACCATTCCGTCTCTGCCATACTGCTCTTGATCACCAACATTAGGCTTGTCCGCTGAAGAACTAAGGCTGATGATCGGAATCGATTGGCTGGATCTTCATAGGCAAAGGCATAACTCTGAAGACGATAAGAGAAAGGAAAACATAAGATTAAAGGTCAGAGATGACGTCGGAGTTTCTAATTATACTCGGTCGAAATCAATGCAAGTTATACAACGTCACCCACAAAAAATTCAAGCACATTTCCAATATGCCTTCTCTACAAAAGCTAGCAAAAACTCTCTATAGCCAAACACTACTATTTCGTTCCTCCGCACCCGATCAAAGAAAGTAATTCCAGCCGCAAAAGAAACCCATCAAGTTTTTGACAGAAGAACCCAAATGAATTCTCCAAATAGAAATCAATTTGAGGAAGAAATCGAACGAAATCTCCAAATCGAACTCGAACCCAACTAAGAACATGAACGAAATCTCCAAATCGAACTCGAACCCAGCTAAGAACATGAACGAAATCTCCGAATCGAACTCGAACGTAGCTATGAACATGAACGAAATCTCCAAATCGAACTCGAACCTAGGTGAGAACTTGAACATAATCTCCAAAGCAAACTCCAATCGAAGAAGAAATCTCCAAAACGATTAACTGGTAAATCGATATTCGCATAAGCACACAAAAGGAAGTGCACGAAAAGTGATGGAAGCCTAGAAAGAGAGACGGAGAAGTAGAGTGTGTTTGGTTAGAGTTTTGAAAACTGTTTTCTGTTTTGAAAAATCAAATGATTGCTTAAAATTCATTTGGTTAACTGTTTTGAGTATTTATTTTTAAAAACAGTTTTCATTTTTTAGTTTTTGAAAACTAGAAAACCAAAACAACATTTTGTAAGATTTTCAAGTGGCATAATTGTAATTAAGATGAATTTATTTTATTTTTCTCTCCCTTCTCTCACTCCCAATGGATTAACGCCTCTCTCCATCGGCATCGTCGTCCGGCCACCGGAAGGCCTTGCTCCGGTGTTGACCCAAAATCACCTTCATTTTGACCCAATTGATGCATTTGAATTTCATTTTGATAAATTTGAGTTTTATTTGGATGAATTTCAATTTCATTTGACTAAATTTTAATTTTAATTTCATGTTTTTCAGTTTTCGAAAACAAAGTCAAATATCACCAACCAAATGAATTTTTTAAGAGTTTTTTTTCCTAAAAAGTGTTTCTAAAAACTATACTCAAAATCGTTTTTAAAAACTAAAAAAGAAAATAAATCGTTTTTAAATATTCTAACATTATAAACCCCAAAAATACTCAATAACACAATTCTTAGGATGATTTAACATAGATTTTGGGTAGAATTGTAGCTAAAAATGAGAGCCATGACACCCCGCCCCCAATGATTTGATTAAATGGCATCCAATGTCATTGGCATTAATTATCCCCGCACAAGAGAGAGTCTAACTAAATTATTGAGCTAGTTATGGTGATTGACGTTGTTGGAGTTATGGTTTAGATGAACAATATTCATGATAGGTATGGTAGCTTTATGGCAGAATGGGTGTACTTAATTGTGTTATGGGATGAGACCACGACTTGTAGTGTCAACTGATCGTTAGTTGTTGCTCAAGGCCATTTTTGGGCCGAACCGTAATAATACACCTACCTTCAATTGTACGCTCATCTGATTTTAATTAAAATAATAAAAACAATTACCAAAATTATTACACGCGTGAATAGTGCTGCGTAAGCTTTTAACAAATGGGGGGTGGGGATCCCCCGTTTTCAAAAAGAAAAAAATTTGTTTAGGTGATTCTAGAGATGAATACCGATCTAGCGACCGATCAACCATTTCTCTCTGCAGTACTCCGGGTAAATCTATGTTCCGAAGATGCATCAATCGATTTTTGCTTTCGATGTTGCATTTTTCCTGTACGAGTTGATTATGCGATTCTAATTTTTCTTTAGGTCTTGGAATGGGTCGTTGATTGTTTTATTTCTATGGTTCATTCCTTGTCGCGTTTGCAGATTTGTGCGAGTCAGGGTTTATTGCATCCGAAACTATGTTTTTATTTAACATTGAGTCTGCATGTTTGTGGTTTTCTACAGAAGTGGATTGGTTTTTTTTTTAACCATTCATTCATCACTTTCCGTCTTGTTTCACATGGATGCATTGTTCTTTCATCATATTGGTGTCATGCCTTTCTCATACTTTCATTGATAGTTATAATAGCTTATTTGATTGTCGTTTGGGTACAGATGTGCAATTGAGGAATTACAGGATATCCAAGTCGTGGATGAGCAGAACAGGGTAACTCGGCTTAATTTTATACAATCTATGTTGATATCACGAGATTCTATTTTCTATGAGCTTGATTTCCTTGTTTTATCTTGCTCCAGAAAATAGTCATTGATTTACCACAGTCTATTATGGAGATCGTTACCTATGGTGACATCAAGATCCATTGATATTCGAGTATGGAATATGCTATTGAAGGGAAAAAGGTTAGCATCACCAATGTTTCTATTGATAATTTCAAATGTTTCAACGAAATAAATTATTTGGTACCTCATGGGTTTGAGTTTGAAGAGACAGAAAAACTTGATGCAAACCATTTGCTTGGTTGTATCAATGAGTATCTGCCACAAGGAAGGTGATATGCATACCGAAAATTGGTAGATGTTTTCTTTAACTTACTGACCGCTTATGAACATAACTATTTTGAAGAGATTGATTGTTGTACTGGATTACTTGTTAAACTATTGAGTCTTGATATGCTTTATAAGTGATCTTGGGTCGATTTTCTGTCATTGCCTTTTTCTATGAAATTATGGAGATAGGAAGTCACCTTTGAATCAGTAAATGGACAGAACTGTGGTTTAAACTTGAATCCTATAACCTATGAGGTCAGTGTTTTGTTTAACTGAGTGGTTGTGATTTCTATACATGTTATGTTATATATACTTGCATTGATGCTAAAATGCATTTTTATACACGGGAATTTGATTAGTGAAAGAGATTAGGAACTCTTGTATTGGTTGTATTTAGACTCCTCTCGGCATTGATGAATGATGACTGCAGTAAGCTTCCAAAATTTTGGATTCTGCAAATGGATGACAATGAACAAGTTCGCTAACAGATTTACTGTTTTAATTCATTCTTGTTTGATGTATGACATTTTGTTCCTTGTCCTAATTTTTTTTTGTAAAGCCACAGTTTTCAATAGTTAAATCTGCTGTTGTGTTTTCAAGAGAATGTAAACTAGTGTCGACACACCCGTTTGTGGGCCTACTCCATTATATGGTCAATTAAACAATCACTGGAACCACCTTTATATAGGTCATTGAAACTCATGTTTCAGACTAAAGCCCAAGTCTTCTTATTTTATTGGTCCATTTCTTCCAAAATGAAAACTTTTCATCGTTTTATTCACATGCCAACCATTCATGGATTCTTTGCTATACGCTTGAGTTGGAATTTTAAAAATGAAAAGAATGAGCGGTAAGTAAGAGAGAAATTTGGCATGGGCATAAAGTGAGAAGCACTCAATCTACCAGTTTGTTTAAAAATTTTCTTTTCATCAAATGTACTAACCTTGAAAGAAAAAAAATCTTGCATCTGCTCCCCCTATAATATAACCGGTCCCGATGAGAGAGGATTTTGGCATGGGCATAAAGTGAGAAGCACTCAATGGACAGGTCTGTTAACATTTTGTGTTTCTCATCAAATGCACTAACCTTGAAAGAAAAAAATCTTGCATCTGCTCCCCCTATTATACGACCGTTCCCAGTGAGAGAGAATTTTTGCATGGGTATAAAATGAGAAGCACTCAATTTATAGGTCTGTTTAAATTTTGTGTTTCTTGTGAAATGCTCTAAGCTTGAAAGAAAAAAATATTGCATTTGCTCCCTGTATCATATGATCGGTCCCTGTGAGAGAATTTTGGCATGGGCATAAAGTGAGTAGCGGTCAATGGACAAGCCTATTTAAATTTTGTGCTTCTCATGAAATACACTAACCTTGAAACGGAAAAATCTTGCATTTGCTCCTCCTATTGTATAACCAGTCTTGGTGAGAAAGGACTTTTGCATGGGTTGGTCTGTTTAAATTTTGTGCTTGTCATGGAATGCACTGACCTTGAAAGAAAAAAATCTTACATTTGCTCCTATTATATAACCTATCCAAGTGAGAGAATTTTGGCATGGGCATAAAGTGAGAAGCACTCAATCTACAGGTCTGTTTAAATTTTGTGCTTCTCATGAAATGCACTTACCTTGAAAGAACAAAATATTGCATCTGCTTCCTATTATATATTATATACCCGGTCCCGGTGAGAGAGAACTTTGGTATGGGCATAAAACTTGAAGCACTTAATGGATAGGTCTGTTTAAATTTTGTGCTTCTCATGAAATGGACTAATCTTGAAAGTAAAAAAAATCTTGCATTTGCTCCCTCTAATTTTATAACCAGTCTCGGTGAGAGAGGATTTTTGGATGGGTAGATTAGTTGAAATTTTTTGCTTCTCATGAAATGCACTAACCTTGAAAGAATAAAAGTCTTGCATCTGCTCCTATTATATAACTGGTCCTGTGAGAGAGAATTTTGGTAAGGGCATAATGTAAGAAGTACTCAATGTACAAAACTCTTTAAATTTTGTGCTTTTTCATGAAATGCACTAACCTTGAAAGAATTTTTTTTTGCATCTGCTCCTATTATATAACCGGTCCCAATGAGAAAGAATTTTGGCATGGGCATAAAGTGAGAAGCACTCAATGGACATGTTTGTTTAAATTTTGTGCTTCTCATTAAATGCACTAACCTTGAAAGGAAAAAATCTTGCATCTACTCCCCTTATTATATAACCAGTCTTGGTGAGAGAGCATTTTTTGCATGGGCAGAGCTATTTAAATTTTTGCTTCTCATGAAATGCACTGACCTTGAAAGGAAAAAAGCTTGCATTTGCTCCACCTATTATATAACTGGTCCCAGTGAGAGAATCTTGGCATGGGCATAAAGTGAGAAGCACTCAATGTACAGGTCTGTTTAAATTTTGTTCTTTTCATGAAATGCACCAACCTTGAAAGAAAAAGTGCACTAACCTTGAAAGAAAAAAAATCTTGCATCTGCTCCCCTTATTATATAACCAATCCTAGTGAGAGACGATTTTAACACGTGCATAATGTGAGAAGCACTCAATAGACAGGTCTGTTTAAATATTGTACTTCTCATGAAATGCTCTAACCTTGAAAGAAAAAAATCTTGTATATGCTCCCCCTATTATATAATCGGTCCCTAAAAAAAACTTATATTTCCTAGAGCCTTTGATAATCCAGGAGTTTCAAAATTGAAAAACAATGAATGAATGATGAGAGAACTTTAGAATCGGGAAAAGGTGAGAAGTACTGAATGGGAATGTCCGTTTTATATTTTGTACTTTTCAAGGCATAGATCAACCTGTGGAAACAACATTTATATCCTGAAGCCTTTACTTTATACTTGGATTGGAATTTCAGTATTGTGAGAATTAATGAAGTGAGATCCACTTGATGGGCAGATCTGTTTATCTTTTGTGTTTCTCATGAAATATACTAACTTGAGAAAATAACATCTATTTCCTAGAGACTTTATTACTGTACACTTGGCTTGAAATGTCAAAATTGAAAAAGAAAGAATGAATTGTGAGAGAAGAATTTGACGGGGGGAAAAGTGAGAAGCACTCAATGGACAATTACCGTTTAAATTTTGGGATTTTTATGAAATTCACTAACCTGAGGAAGCAACTTCTATTCCTTGGAGCCTTTGGTGTACAGTTGGTGTGAAATTTCGAACTTGAAAAGAATTTATAAACCTTGCATTGAGAGCGGATTTTATTAGCTTGAAGAAAAAATGAGGAGCACTCAATGGGCAGGTCCGTTTATATTTTTTGTTTTTTATATTTGTGGAAATAACATCTATTTACTAGAATCCTTCTTGTGCACTTGGCTTGGAATTTCAAACTGGAAAAAGATTGAATGAATGATGAGTGAGGACTTTGGCATGGGAAAAAGTGACTAGCACTCAATGGGCAGGTCTGTTTATACTTGTGCTTTTCATAAAATACACTAACCTTAGAATACACCATATATTTCTATGGTATTTGACAGAATTTAGCCTAGTAGCTTTTGAATGTCTACGCAAGGGGCCGGGGAAAAAAAGTGAGAAGCACTCAATGAGCAGGTCCGTTTATATTTTGTGCTTTTTCATGTATTATGCTAGCACGAGGAAATAACATCTATTTTTGGGAGCTTTGCTGTACAGTTGGCTAGCAATTTCAAAACTGGCAAAAAAAAAAAAACTAAATGAAAAGGGAGAGATGACTATGGCATGGGAAAAAAGTGAGAAGCACTCAATGGATAGGTTCGTTTATATTTTGTGCTTTTCATGGAAGACACTAAGGTTAGGAAACAACATTTTTTTCAATAGTATTTGACATGATTTAGCCTAGTAGCTTTTGAATGTCTACTCAAGGAAAAAAAGTGAGAAGCACTCAATGGACATGTTTATTTATATTTTTTGCTTTTCTTTAAATGTGCTAACATGTGGAAATAACATCTATTTCCTAGAGCCTTTTCACTGTACAGTTAGCTTGAAATTTCAAAACTAAAAAAGATTGATTGACCGGTGTGAGAGGACTTTGGCATGGGAAAAAAGTGAGAAGCACTCAATGAGCAAGTCCGTTTATATTTTGTGCTATTTGTGAAATATACAATACAGTAAGAAATTGGGTATTTTTTCTAACTGTCATGTTCATGCTAGTCTTGAGAGTTCTTAGATTGTGGCTAGTCCATGTGTTGCAAATTTGGTGTTAACTTATAGTCTTACACTAAGAAATTTTATTGTAAACTACATAGTTAAGCATATAGGCATTAAATCATGCATTGTGGCTCTGGCACAGGTTTTCTCACTTTATTATGAAAAATCTGACTTCCAGTTTTTGAGACAAAGACCTCTTCAAGATGTCTTTAAAAGTTCATTCATGTCTCTTGTTTTACAGATTCAATGCAGTAGTGAGATGAGGTGTAGACTTGTAGTTGTCTTGGTACAGGAAGAAAACTATGGAAACAAATTTAATAATGGGATTATAGTTTTAAAAGTTGCTTGTATTCATACGAAGTTTTTAGTTATGAATTGCATTTTTAAGAAGGATTTTGGTCAAGTAAGTTTACTTGTGTGACATTTTTGGGCTCTAATTGTGGCCAGTGAAGAATGGAGAAGAACCATGCAAACGGAATTGAATTGTGGTTGATGTCAAATGTCATAGCTGTTCGGGCAACAGAGTTAGTTACAGATTTATGTTTTTTATTTCTTGAAATCATAGAGTTATTGGTGGGGGAACAATGAAAAATGAAGAAAGCAATAGAACTCTGAAGAGAGGCAAAACATTAAGGGGACATGACTCCCAAACAATACGTAAATGAGAGAAATTTCTCATTTTTCAGTGCCAAATGACAATGTCAACGAACTACTAATGGTATAGGAGATTATGGTGGTAGCCAGTAGTTTCAACTTTGATTAATTCGCTCGTTCTATGGTTGAATTTTGTCCTTTTGGCGACAACTTCTTTTAATCAGTAATTATTTGTTCGTTGGAAAATTCCAGGCAATAAAACTTTTTCTTATGGTGATTAGTGCATGGCAAAGGATGATTGACGTGGTTAAGGTTCTATATTGATTCCTTTTTATCCTTATAGAAGATAACTTATAAATTTCTGAGGCATCCAATATGACAAAGTTGTGTGCTGAATGTTTGCTGGATGTCCATGAATTCTAGGCCATCTTTAACAGCAAAGAGAAAGGAGATTCTAAGATGGGGAGTCAATCGATGTTTTACCCCACACACCAGACTGCTATCAAAACATAATTCGGAATTTCAAAACTTCGATCCTTGCCTACAAAGGGTATTACTTCTTACAATGAATTAAATACCTCCTTTGAAGTTATTGCGCACATCCTTCATGCGCAACTTGATGGTAGATATGTCTGAATACCGAATGAATGGCAGGATAAGTTGTGGTACCAAGTTGAATTTAACTACTGAGATATGCTCTGATGTTGTATGTCACAGGTTTGGTTTGTAATGGAAATGATGGAAATTATTCTGTTTTGTGCTGTACACTACACACTCCACACTTTATATGGGAGATGGACACTTTAGTTTTTAAATGTAAAAGATTGTGAAGCTACTCGATAACTGATTCTCGAGGAAACTAGTAAACAAAAATCCTGAACTGTGAGGATGCTTACCCATTCCAAGACTTGTCAGATGGTCAAGATGATTAAAGTCCTATTGCAAGGGTTAGTATACTACTAACAACCTGTTTCTCTCTCCCTCTCTTGTTTTCTTTTGGTTAAGATTTTATTTGTTTCATTTTTCCTCCTGAATTTTGAAAGGAGAGCTATGAACAAAATGATGTGTCTGCAGTCTGATTTCGAGGGAGACTATGGTTATGCTAGATTAAGCATTGTTATCTCCTCCATGTAATAAATAGTAGAACATAGGATGTCACTGCTGAATATGTAACCTCTTGATATTTGATCAAACTCTAACGTTGGACTGAATTCTGAACGTATGAATATATGCGAGATTAAATACATGTGCCATTCATATAGAAATACATTATTGGTCTAACATTGTCCTTGATACATTTCTCTTTTATTTTATTTTTTATTTTTCAGTTGGTCACTTGGTTTCTGAGATTGCTGAGGACAAGAAACATCTACTATGACCTATCAGACTACTTGAGATTAGAATATGTTGACATAATATTGAAAGCATTCATGTCAAAGGTATCAGGGAAGCTAACCATTTTCCTTCTCAGATGGACTTCTTAGAAAACTTTGATGCTTGAGAACAAAACTCTTGTGCTTGGTTCCTGTAAAAATTGTGACCCTTAGGCAGTGCTGCAAGACATGGCTTGCATCTAGGGTGATCTTTTTAGGAAACGTTGACCCCATTCTTAGGTTGCTTATATGAAGACTTAAGTGGTTTAGCTAGAACAAAGTAGGATCTATGGGAGGGGAAAGGATATGGTAGATGGTTATGCAAGAAGGTAGTGATGAGGCACACTGGAATGATATACGGAGGGGTCTCTCTTGTCATAATTTGACTTTTTTACACAGTTGTTAATCTGAAATTCAGGTTTGAGAAGTACAGCCAGGAAAACATCAATTATTGTTCTGAGAGTTGAGAACTTGAGATGCTTTGCAAGTGTATAAAACTAGAAGCACTTGAGTTTGGCGTTGTTTATAATTATCCCTTTTCGTTTATTCTTTATAATTATCCTTTTTGTTTATTGAAAGAATAAATTAAGATGTTTTTGTATAGGGGAGTTAGGCAGTCAAATCTGGATTGCATGGTAGAAGCCGGAGGTCTTTAGGCTAGATGGACTCAACAGTACAGGGAAACACCAGACATCTTAAGTCATTCAGGTACAAAGCCACAGACTCTAATATTTCTGTCCAGTATTTACCCATGAATCCTAGCGAAATCAACAAAAAAGACATTGCTGAGTGTTTTTCTTCTTCTTGTTGTTTTTCTTTGTTTCCTCTGTGTGTGTGAGAGAGAGATGTAGGTTTTTGAACATGTAATGGAAATTGTAACTCCCAAGTGTTGGGGGTGCAACTGGTGCACGATCAACCAGTGCATTAACAGGTGTGATGCATGGGTTAATGCGAGAGTTGACAGTGCACTGGCTGCATCCAACTCACCATCAACAAAATCTGGGGGGAAAAATTTATGTCTAGGCGGTATATATGTAGGGACTTGAGAAACATTAGGGCATTTGACTACATGATTTTGATAATTATCATTAAAATAATATGAACTCTTGGGGTAGGTAGTTTGTGGACGTAAATCCATTACACGTTTACATTAACAAGGCCGTCACATCAAAATTAGGGCAATTAATTAATCAATGTCCATTTTTTTATGGCTTGTTTGGTGGGACGTATGACGGTAGAGCTCTTACTATAAAGCTATGAAAAATAAGAGTTTATAAAATGGGAAATAAGCGTGTTTGGTGAAACTATATAAATCAATCGTATAGTTTGTTATCTTATGATTTTGTATTATTTTTTGGGTAATTTGGTTACTTTTATTATTAAATTTAATTTTAAGTTCAAAGTTATAAATTTCATGAAATTAAAAATTAATTTTTTTTAATATTACATAGAATATTATTTAATAAAAAAAAGGAAAAAAATTGAAGCTAATTTTTTTGGGAGGTCTTTGAAGCTAAGTTAGCATTTCTTAGATGTTTGGTAGAATGTCTCCTACTAGGTTATAAGTTCCAAAATAAGCCCCAAGACTGGCTAAATATTACTCTATGAGAGTTTTTTACTTTGATTATAAGAATAATCAAAATTGAATATTTGCTTGGGTTTGAATTAATGCATTATGTATGTAATTCCGATGAAGAATTAAAGGGTCTGTGATAGCGAAAAATTATTACTGGCTTTCAGTTTGAGCCGAATTAGAAGCATACCAAATGATTGTTTGTCATTTTAGTTACAGTTATTTACAACGTGGCCTAAAATTTACTTACTCTAGACTCTAGCCAACACCTATTTAGTCTTGGACCAAAATTTTGAATCATAAAGCGTCACGGTAGGCTAGCAAATATAGAAGCTTTTTGACTGGTGAATGAGAATGCTTCATCAGTAATTTTGTATGTTTTATGGTTTCAGCCCGAAAATTGAAACCGAATCGAAAATTATATAAAAATTATGATTAATAGTCATAAAAATATAAAATGCTGTGGTTTTGATTCATTTTTCACAAATCCAAAAATGGCTTTTAGTAAAAATGTAAAATCGAACAGCTACCTATCCCATGCCCCAGATTTCTAAACGAAAAAACTGTTTCAAGGCGTTTTTTGTATCCTGTTGAACCTAGATTATTTGAAGAGCTTAAGTGTACTTGATAACTAATAAGTTAATATTTGTTAAAATTTTGATCATTTCTTTGAAATAAGGGTTAATTAATTCAACAAAATAAACTTGTTTTCCAATATGGACCATCATTTTTTTTTCTTAGATACTAAGATCCGTAAAAGTAATAATAATATTCCAATTTTTTTTAATTTATTTTTTATTGATTGATTTATACTCAGCCCTCATTTCATTAGTTGAAGCAGATTAAACTACTTTTTTTATTTTATTTTATTGAGATCACTTTTTTTTTCTCTTTCTTCCTCTCTATTTTTGGAACATTTTCTTTTCCTTCTATTTTTGGATCTTGATCTTGTGAAGTCCTCAAAAGTTTCAGTTTGTTATGATATGATAATGTTGCTAGTTAAATTAATATAAATAGATCTTGAGTTTTTATTTTTGAAAATGATATTAAGGTTTAAGAGCTAGGATTTCGTGTTTAGAATTTAGATTTTAGAATTTAAGATTTAGGGTTTTAGATTTTATTTCAAAACTTACTATATTCTAACATTATGAACTCTAAAATACTCAATCATATAATTTTCATTATGATTTAACTTATATTTGGGGAGAATTGGAGCCTCCCCAAAATCCATTTGAAAGAGTTTTCCACTCTGATAAAACATTTTTTTTCTTAAAAAAAAGAAAGTAAAAACTAATGATTATGTAATTAGAAAATATGAGACATTGATATGTAGTTATGTAATTTTTGAAATAAAAAGGGCATATATTTAATTTCACACTCAATCCTTATTAATATATAGTCATTGTATTAGTTATAGCATATGAATATGTTGATAGGAATCGAACAATGATCAGGCTACAGAATAATTTAAAATTTTGATTCCTAATTTGAAGATGGGAAAGTTAGGGTTTGCACCCTGTACTTTTAAAAAATTATCAATTTGCATAGTATACTTTGATCCTATTATGGCGGTAGAACCTAGATTATTTGCAGTGTCGAAGGCTATTCTTTTTATTTGTTAAAATTTTAGTAATCATTTCTTTGAAATAATAGGTAAAAAAATATTTTTTTAAAATGCCTCTGTAATCATTAATCAACTTAAAAATACATAGTATTAGTTATAGCTTAAAAACAGCTGTACGAATAATAAATGTATAAAATAATAATAAATAAATAAATAAAATTAGTGGGGCACGTATACCGGGGTAATGGCTGTGAAGTCTGAGCCAAGCCCATTCAAATCCTGCACCAACACATTCTTTGTTTTTATGACCATTTTTTTTTTTCAAAAAAAAAATTCATATTCGAACTCAAAATGTAAAACATTTTCAAACAAATTCATTATCGATAATTTTTAATGTGAAAATGTCTCTAGCAAATCCATTATCGATAGTTTTTGATGTAAAACTTTCTCTAACAAATCTATTATCGATAGTTTTTCATGTACTTTTTTAATTACATTATTTTTCAAAAATAATTTAATTAGTATATATGTTATGCAATTATTTTTTTTTTCATTACTATAACCTAAGTCATAAGTGTTAAATCCTAATGAGAGCATAATTGTTAAACCCTAATGGGCTCATGTATCGTATTTTCATATTATTCCTTGAATGATAAATGTTAAACCCTAAGGGGAACGAATTTACTAAACCCTAACGAGTTTGTATATTTTATTTTTATGCTGTAATTTAAACAATATGTGTTCAACTCTAGGGGGAACATATTCACTAAACTCTTATGGACTTGTATATCATATTTTTATGTTGTAACATAAACAATAAGTGTTAAACTCTAAAAAAAAGGAATTTGTTAAATCATAAGGAGCTCGTGTATGCTCAGCATATTAATTAAGGCAGTACAATAATTAATTAAAAGAGATAAATTAAATTTTTTTTTAAATTAAATTTACTTCATTTAATATATACTTTTCTTGAAAGCCTCCTATCGTCATGAATTTTGAAAATAAAATTCGTATTAATTAAAAAAATCCTAATAATTAGACTTGGTTACAAATAATTTTAAATGAGCGACTTTACTCTTAATAAGTCTTGTAAAATAGGTAAACTTACAATTTTGACATTATCTTATAATTTAATTTAGAAGCTGTGAAACAAATTATCTAATATTTAATGTTAGCTGCGAAAAAATAAGTTGACTTATAAATTGTTAGGTATTAATGCTATCTTATAAGGTGAATATATATATATATATATATATATATATATATTAACATTGAATTGAAAGAAATAATTGTTACAGAAAAGTAAAAATGTATAAATCATTAGTTGTGTGTTGTGAACATTTTAGATTTATATAACAGAATGAAATTGAAATTATTATTTATGAAAGTTTATAATAATATATCTAATATAATATTTTTCTTATTTCTAACATCATGTACTATAATTTTTTTTTTTAATGGTATTTATATATAATATTGTATTATGTTAATAAAAGAAGGAAAAAAACCGAAATATATTATATTATGTTGCTCAAAATGAGCGTTTGGTTTTCAAAAAAAATTTAACTAGCATACAACATTTTGGGTAACATAATCCAAACAGGCATATAAATAGTATTTAATTTTTATTGATAAAATATATGTCGTTCAAAATGGAGTGGTAAATTAAATGTAAGGGCATAATGATTCATTATAAAATACAAGCAATTAATTATAAAATTGTTTTACATCTCCAGTGAATTAGGTACATGTTCAATCAAGAGGCATATTCAACATTAAAAAATTAAGAATAACTTTTTATATTTTATTTAACTTGTATGGTGTATTATACTAATATATTATTAATATTATTAATGTTTACATATTATTATGTACTAATGTTTACATATTATTATGTCAATAAAAGGTTTTTGACTGGGGATTAGTTGCAGTGTCGTACGACATTATTCTTTTTATTTGTTAAAATACATAGTATAGTATTAGTTATAAAAAAAATAAAAAAAAGTAGGACACGGAAACAAAGGTAATGGCGGTGAAGTCTGAACCAAGATAAATCAAATCACGTCATGACTTGTGATATTTTTTTTGGAAAAAGAGGGGAAAACCCAGAAAAACAAAAATTAATCTACTACATTTCGCACTCTTCTTGGCCAAGTGATCCCAGCTGCATCATCGCTCAAAATGCTCGACATACCACAGGGAGGGAGAGCTATAACAGATACTCCCCGGTTGAACTTCAACGCTTCGGTAGCTAAATAGTCAGCTGCTCTATTTGCTTCTCTATAAACATGATCAACTTTAACCACCCACTCTTTCTTAAGAAGCCGTCTACTCTCAGTAATCATATTTGATAAGTTGAGCTCTGGTATAGCACCACCTTTTAGCCATCTGGCTACCAATTCCGAATCAGTCTCGAACACAATATTGCGGTGTCCCTCCCTCCAAGCAAGACGAAGCCCATGAATTGTTGCCCACAGCTCCGCTTCAACTCGGAACAAGAACCAATATTAACCACAAAACCTCTCCTCCATCTACCACACCAGCACGAAGGAGTCCTCCTCCCCCTACTCGAGACGAGGTTAGCTTTCTGCAACCATCGGTGTTGAGCTTTATCCACCAATAATTGGGAGCAGTCCAACCAATCATCTTCACGCTCTCCACTATCCTTGTACCTTGAACCAAACTGTGGGCCCTAAATGCAAGGATAATCTCTGCAACATGCCTTGCAAGCCAAGCCAAATTATACTCCAGATTAAACTCCAACTTACGAAACACTAAGTCATTCCTCCATTTCCAAAGAGCCCATACAACAATTGTGAAAAAAGAAGCTCAATCACGATTCACGTTACAACCATTTACCCCTTTAAGGTTATGAGCTAGCCAACTTTGAAAATCCAAATTACACTGAAGTTGATATTCATGCGGTTGTAGAAGCCGCTACCATATCAACACTGCTCGAGAACACCTTCGAAAAACATGATCCACATCTCCTGTACAACCCATGCACTCCATGCAATCCGCGGTTGTGGTGAATCCCCTACGTCTTCGCTCTTCATTGCACATGATCTTTTGATGAGTTACCATCCATAGTAAAGTTTTGCATCTTTGAGGGACTTTGAGTTTCAAAATCTTCTGCCAGATACAAGAATATCCTCCCGTAGAAAAACCACATGAAATATTATAGCTAGAGGTCACCGTAAGCAAACCACTCTTGGAGGCGCCCCAACAAATATCATCTGCCGCCTCCTCTTCCTCCTGAACAAGAACTGCAGCAAGCTGGTTTTCAACCTCTATAGGTAAGCAACCGGAGATAGCGTTCCAATCCCAACCTCTGCCTTGAATCCAACAACTAGACACCGGCCTATACAACTCTACCAAGCTCAAATCCTGCAACTTAAACTCCACTAACGAGCCAGCTCCCACCCAATAGTCTAACCAGAACAGAGTATCCTTTCCATTACGAACTAGTGTCTTTACTCCATTACGTAAAATAGGGGAAGCTTTAACTATACCCCTCCAGGCATTGGAAGCATTTTGCTTAGACTGTAGCCTGTCAACATTGGCTACGCGATGGAGATATTTCATGGACATTACTCTGGCCCAAAAACTATATTTTTCTTTGATCAAACACCACCCGAACTTGGCTAAACAAGCCAAGTTCATATGTACCATACTCTTGATTCCAAGACCGGCAATCTCCATAGGCTTGATGATCGTCCCCACTTAACGAGGTGAGTACCATGATGCTCATTAGAACCTCTCCAAAGAAATCGCCGAACTAACTTATCAATGGTATTGCACACCCCCATTGGAAGCAACATTGTTTGCATGACATACATAGGAATGGAATTAAGCACTGACTTCACTAACACTAATCGACCCGCAAAAGATAGAGATTTTGTCTTCCATCCCTCCAATTGGTTACTCACTCTCTCAATAATATACTGAAAATCAGCAGCACGAACTCTTCTATGAATGGAGGGGGTACCAAGGTACCTCCCCAATTTTCTGATATGGGAATGCCAGAGATAGAAGAAATCTCCTCCGCCAAAGCACTATTCACATTATGAGATAACAATATATGAGACTTCTGATAATTTACTCCTTGGCCCGAACAAGCACAGAATAAATCAATACACTTCATAATAATTCGTATCTGATCTATTGACGCCTCAGCAAACAAAATCATATCATCTGCAAAAAAAAAGGTGAGAGATAGGAGGACCATTACGAGAGAGGTTCAAAGGTTTCCAAACTTTTCGCTCCACCGCCATATTAATTAAATGGCCCAATCGTTCAATACACATTACAAAAAGATATGGAGACATAACATCTCTTTGCCGAACTTCGCGACCAGGAGAAAACCAATCTAAAAGATCCCCGTTCCAAACAATCGACATCTTTGGAGAGGAGACATATCGCATCACATTTCTGACCCAAACATCACCTAGCCCAATCTCTGTCAAGGAATCCTCAATAAACTCCCAAGATAAACGATCATACACTTTCTCGAGATCAATCTTAATAGCCATACGGGCGGTACCACTGTGCTTGGTTCTCATAGAATGAAGAACTTCTTGATACACAATTACATTGTCGGTGATTTGGCGACCAGGGACAAAAATCCTGAACCAGCTTGCACACAGACTGACCCACCGTAGACCAAAGACGCTGGTAAAAACCAGCATGAATACCATCTGGGCCAGGAGCTTTAAAAGGGTCTATCTCAAACATTGCCTGCCGAATCTCGTCATTGTCAAAATTCTGTTGAACACCCACCATTACATCATGACCAAGATTTGGAAAACATCCCTTCGGAAATTTAGAATTATCACCACAATGATCTTTGGAAAATAATCTATTATAAAATTCTTGAACCATGCTCCTCAACTGGGTCGAATCAGACATCCAATGTCCATCCACTCCTTTAAGCCTTTCAATTGCATTTCTACTCCTAAGTAAAACTGTGGTAGCATGATAGAACTTGGTGTTTCGATCTCCAGAGTGTATCCAATCAGCTCTACACTTTTGAAACCACGAGAGTTCTTCTTGATACAAAACAAGGTCCAATTCCTTCCTAAGCTTAACCTCCAAATGATGCAAACGATGCGTCGGTTGAGTTGATAATATTCGTTGAATCCCTGCAAGTCTCGCCCAAAGCCTCCTCTTTCGTCGAGTAATGCTACTGACTCGCCCAAAATAGGTAAGTGGATTAACGCTTTCCCAAGTGTAGGTTTTTCAAAGTAATAATAGGAGTGAATCCCAAATCGTCTCACAAAGACTTTTGGTTTCGGCTTGGGTCTATGGATTATTAACCTAATTACTTAATTAAATATGGTATTCACAATGTTAAGTGTGGCAAAATTGCACTAACCATTGGTTAGATTCGGTTTTCCCTCTTGGGGTGATTGATTGAACTAAACCCTAATATACGAAATGAGAATTAAATACTAAACTACTGCAGAAAATCAAAATGGAAATAAGCACAACATAATAAAATGTAAAACATAACATGAAATGTTCAAGCACAAACTAAATCGGAATGGAAATATTCAAGTAGATTAAACTAGAACTATGAATCCAAATGCGATAATAAAATGAAATAACAATAAGGAAGAGGAGTTTAGAGATCAAATCCAATGTCGAATGTTGAGGTGAATCGGCCTTCCAATCTACAAATAGAAGTTGAGGGTAATCCAACTTGGGCTCTTCTCAAGCTCTACAAGGAGGAAGAACTTCTTCTTCTAGTTGTTTGGGTCTCCAAGACTCCTAGCAATCTTCAATAGACTTATTTTCGAACCCCAAGCAATAATCAAAGATGAAGAACAAGGTAAGAGAACAAAAACCTTAGAGAATATGTATTTTCGGCCAAAATGAGTGTTGTCCAAAGAATGGGGTCTCAAGACCCATAAAACCCTCATACCTCCTTAAAAGACCATCCTAACCTATTACAAATAAGTCCCTTTGGTCAAATAAAGTAATTAGACAAGTTTGCCCTTCAAGAATTGAGTAAAAATCATAAAACCCGAAATTACTGGAACTGTTCAAGGCAACTTCTTCTTTTAATTCCACAGACTTCAATTCTCAATGGATTTATGCGTATGAGCACGCATTGGAAAGATCTGGATGTCTACTTCAACTTTGTAGAAGAAAGTTTCTTCAAATTCGATCATTTGCACATTCAAAAGTTGACCCGAATATTATTGCGCAGTACCGTCCGGACAGATATGCTTGAAAACAGCACTGTCCGTCTTTCTTCTTCAGCCGTCCGGACGGTGAACAGTACCGTCCGGACGGATATGCTTGAAAATCAATCTGTCCATGTTTCTTCTTAAACCGTCCGGACGGTTTCTGATAAGTGTCCGGACGGTTGACAGCAAAATCTGATTTTTCAGCTCTTTTGTGTCTTTTTTTCCATATTCAACCCCGATCAATCCGGAGCCTACAAAACCCATTCAAACAAGTCATAAATGACTGAAACATACTTAAACAAGTGTCAAAACTATTTTTAGGTTGATAGAACAAAATTCGGCATATTAAAACTCAAATGCTTAAGAGATAGCATTTCCATAACTTCTAACCATTATGCCCAAAACTTGGATTTCATATCTCTAAGCTACCAAACCAACTTGAACCACTAGAAAACACTTAAAATGACTATGTCAAAGTGTTGAATTATGCATTGGCTCATTAACATGGATTTCAGCAACTCAAACCTAAAATGTGGTTTTTAAGCATTGAAACTCAACCTTTTGCTTTCAAAACTCCACAAAAATATGTAAAATACCATCCCAATCACAACCCCTAACTAGCTTTTTGCTAGTCCTCGAGCAAAATAGCGAAAATCAATTGGGATGAATTTCGAGAGAAAAGTTTACTTTTAAACCAATTTGTCTGGAACTTGTGTGACTGTAAGCATGCATTGACAAGTTCTTCCCTAAATGTTTAACCCTCAGAATAAACACATGACAAAGATGCAAGAAAACACAAATCTCAACCAAGTCTTGGTTTTAACTAAAAAGGTTGCTTCATTTTGAAACCAAATCATTCTCGTGTGTGTGTGCGCGTGACCACTTGGAACATCCTTGCCATCAATTTAGATTAGAAAATGCAAGAGTGATTCATCAAATGAATCTCAATCATAAAGTGCAAGCCGCCATATGCTCACTTTTCAAAACTTCTCTCCACTAATGTAGCCCAACACAAAACCAATGATCCAATAGGACTTTTAAAGCGTGTAACGTAGGTTGAGGCTATGGGTATGTCAAAATGGAAATTTTAGGCTGAAACCACAACTCAAATATACATGTCAATGTAACAATGGTCATACATATGCATGCATGCACATATACCCCAAAGTAGTCCCAACTCACCTTTTTCACACTCACTTTGCTTTTTCTTTCTCTACTCTCATTTTTTTCTTTTTTTCTTTTTTTTTTATATATGTGCCACATTGATTTTATTGATGGCATGCAACCGTCTTACTCTATACATATATCCCAAACTTGGATATTTTCATTCAATGAACTAAGTTGTTGCCTTCTTTTGCTATTTTTTTCACTTTTTTTTTAAAGCAAGCAACACCTTACAAAATGCACCATCACAAAAACGCATCACTCAATCCATATGCATGATGATATGCACAAGCATCCCACAAAAACATGTATATCCAATTGCGCGGGTGATGCATGGGGAAAATTTTGTTCTAGCTAGGTACATATGTAGGTGCTGAAATAAAAAGGTTAACATTTGGCTAGGAAGGGACACCTATGGATAAATTTAAAGTATGGTAGGCTAGAAATTAAGCTCAAACGACCAAAGAAGGCCTTATGTCATCTCATCAGTCAAAATGTGGACTAGGATTTCGCCTCAAGAGTTTATCAAGTGAGTTCTAGTGCTTGTGAGATTCAAAAGACTAACACTAAGCAAAACTTCTCTAAATGTCCAACACTTCAAAACCTCATGGTCATGTGCTCAAGGGAAAAGAGAAATAGTCCAAACTTCAAAACAAGACAAACTAAAAAGTCAAGCACAATCCAAGAGATCTTATATGCCTCCCACTACAAGTCATAGTTCATATTTTTCATTATGGGCAATCAAGGAATCACAGCAGTGCAAAGCTTTTCACAACACACGGTTCTAGAATTTTTTCTTCCTTTTTTTTTAAAAAAAAAAATTTTTATTTTTGAATTTCTTTTGAAAAACTAAACCATGTTACAAAACAAAAGAGAAGGGGGGACTAGGGTTTCTAGCAAAGTGTGTGTTGTTGTGTATGTAACACAGCACCTACACATCATTTTATTAATTGTAATGGTTACATAGACTTGACTCTAAGCACACACACATAATAACAAATACACATATATGTAATATAATAACACCCCCTCAAACTGGAGCATAGATATCACGCATTCCCAGTTTGTTACAAATATGACGAACACGAGACCCATATAATGGTTTAGTAAGAACATCAGCCAATTGTTCACTAGAACGAACAGAACCAAACTTGAGGATTTGTCTTCGATAAGCATGACGAATAAAATGACAGTTGATCTCAATATGTTTGGTCCTCTCATGATACACAGGATTTGTAGCAATATAAATAGCTGATCGATTATCACACCACAATTCAGTTGGTCCATCAAGTGATTCACCCAATTCAGTTAATAACTGTCGAAGCCACATAATCTCCATAGCTGCCAGGGCCATGGCCCGATATTCTGCTTCTGCACTAGAGCGAGCAACCACATCTTGTTTCTTACTCTTCCAAGCAATTATGTTACCACCCAGAAATAGGGCAAATCCAGAGGTAGATCGACGATCCGTAGGATTGCCGGCCCAATCAGCATCAGAATAAGCTTCTATGGACAAGTGCCCGTGATCACTGAACTCGATGCCTTTGCCCGGACTAGACTGTATATAGCAAAGAATACGAACAACAACATTCCAATGGGAAGTGCATGGGCTAGCCATAAATTGACTCACCACACTGACAGGGAAAGCAATATCAGGGCGAGTCATCGTAGTCAAGTAATTAAGTTTCCCCACAGTACGACGATATCTATCAGGATTTGGAAATGATGGACCATCATCTGGAGTTAACTTCACACTGGGATCCATGGGAGATTCAGCTCCCTTGGCTTGGAAAAGACCTGCATCTTGTAACAAATCCAAAACATATTTTCGCTGAGAAATAAATATGCCTTTCTTACACCGGGCAACTTCAATTCCCAAAAAATATTTCAAGGTACCCAAGTCTTTAGTCTGGAATTTTGACTGAAGAAATTGTTTGAGAGCAGATATACCATTAGCATCATCACCAGTGATAACAATATCATCAACATATACGACCAACAGGATGCAACCGGCAATCGTACGTCGATGAAATACTGTGTGATCCTTCTCAGACTGTCGCATACCAAATGTCATCACTACGGTACTGAATCTTTCAAACCAAGCTCGTGGAGACTGTTTAAGACCATACAGAGACCTGCGTAACCGACATACCTTGCCAGAACCCCCCTGAGCAACAAATCCAGGAGGTTGCTCCATGTATACTTCTTCATCTAAATCACCATGAAGAAAGGCATTCTTGATATCAAGTTGATACAGAGGCCAATGGCGGGTTACTGCCAAGGAGAGGAAGAGACAAACAAATGCCATCTTAGCAACGGGAGAGAAAGTCTCGAAATAATCAAGACCATAAGTCTGTGCATAACCTTTAGTAACAAGACGAGCCTTCAAACGGGCCAAAGTACCATCATGATGCAATTTCACAGTATACACCCATTTGCACCCAATTGCCATTTTGGAAGGAGGTAGAGATACCAAGTCCCAGGTATGGTTGTGCTCAAGAGCAGACATTTCCTCCTTCATAGCATGACACCATTCAGGATGAGCAAGAGCATCAGAAATTGTTCGTGGAAGAGCATGAGCATCAAGAGTAGAAGCAGAGACTTGCAGAGACACAGAGAGTCCATGGAAAGAGGTTGCATAGAGCGGATGATCCCTACAAGAACGATAAGGACGACGACGAGCAATAGGAGTTTCTGATGAGGGTAGAGCACTTACCGGATCAAAGGACGAGGAAACTGGAGCAGAAGAGTCCACTGGCAAAGGAATTATTGTGTGTGGAGAAGCGTCCATAGGAATTGCAGATAAGTTAATAGTAACATGATATACCAAAAAATCATCATCACGAGAAACCATCTCAGGAGAAGAGACATTAGAAAAGGTATTGGGAAAAGAACGGAAAGGAGTAGACTCTTCGAAAGAAACATCAGAGGAAACAAGGAAGCGGTGTAACTCTGAAGAGAAACAACGGTAACCTTTTTGAGTTTTAGAATAACCAAGGAAGATACAACGTAATGTACGAGCATCCAATTTAGTTCTGTGAGGACGAACATCACGAACATAAGCGGTACACCCAAAAACACGTAAAGGTAGAGGAAAGGGAATGTGATGAGGAACCAATACAGATAGAGGAATCTTACCATCAAGAACAGAAGAGGGTAAACGATTGATGAGATAGCATGCAGTTAACAAAGCCTCACTCCAAAAGGATTTAGGAACTTGCATTTGAAACAATAAAGCACGAGCAGTATCTAAGAGATGGCGATGTTTGCGCTCGGCTACACCATTCTGTTGAGGTGTATAGGAACATGAAGTTTGATGGACAATGCCCTGTTGACGGAGATAATCTAGCATAGATTGAGAAATGTATTCACCACCATTATCACTACAAAGCACCTGAACAGTAGTATGAAACTGATTTTGAACTTCCAACACAAACGTCTGAAAGAGAGATAATAACTCAGAACAAGAGCGCATCAAATAAACATAAGTAACACGAGAAAAATCATCAATAAAGGTGACATAATAGCGAAATCCTAAAACAGAAGGAACATGACATGGACCCCAAATATCAGAATGGACTAATGCAAAAGGAGCAGAAGCTCGAATATTTAATCGAGTAGGATACTTAACACGAGTGTTTTTAGCAAAATGACAAGACTCACAAGACAATTTATTAAGAGATCGAAACATAGGAAACAAACGTTGTAAAGTAGTTAAAGATGGATGTCCCAATCGGGAATGGATAGTCAATGGAAGTGTGTCCACAGCAGCACACGAAACAAGAGAACACTTATCCAACACATATAATCCATTTGCCAAATGACCTCTACTGATAGTCCTCCTCGTCGTAAGATCCTGAAAGACATAATGAGTAGGAAAGAAAGTTACTGAACAATTCAAATCTTTAGTAACCTGACCAATAGATAATAAATTGAAAGGATTGTGTGGGGTATGAAGAACATCACGAAAGGTGAACGACGAAGATAAATGAGCAGATCCACAACCAAGCACTGTTAATTTAGAACCATTGGCAACAGTAATCCCAGTATGATCAGGAGTCACTAAATAATCGGAGAGTATACCTAAAGAGTGAGTCAAATGATGGGTTGATCCGGAGTCAAGGACCCAGGTATTGTTGGTGGCTAGACAAGCAGTGGAATTACCTGCAACAGGTGGATCAAAGGAAGGCCCAACTTGGTTCTGAGTATTCCGAGCAAATTATGTATCTGTCATTTCCACAATGTGGCGCCCAGAAGAAGATCTAGACTCAGATACTGCAGCATTTGCAACTGGTTTACCATATAATTTCCAGCACTGAGGGCGGATATGGCCAATTTCACCACAATAGTGACAAGTGCGTGACTCACGATCACCAATACCGCGACCGCGACCGCGACCACGGCCATGACCACCTCCACGAAAGGTGATTAAAGCAGAATGATCATCACCAGGTGGATGAACAGGAAGAGAATCGGTACGTCGCATTGAACGACTCAGGCGGGGAAAAGTGTCAGATAACGTTGGAATCTTCTGGCCTGATAAAATATGAGAGCGTGCACTCTCCAACTCAGAATTCAGACTTGCAAGGAAGCATACTACAACAATCTGCATGCGCTGCTCATTGAATTTGCTTACACTGCTGGTAAATGGAAACATACGAGCAAATTCATCTGCCAAGCTCTTGAAAGTAGCAAAATGTTCCTGTAGATTTTTATCGCCTTGCTTTGATCGGAATAGACTACTCATCACATCATATAACCGAGATAAATCTTGAGAAGAGGAGTAAGTATCTTCAAGTGCATTCCACAATTCTTTCACCGTATCTGCACTACTAAACAACATCTTCCATGATCGATCCATAGAATTCATAAGTTGACTGAAAATTCTTGCATCACGCATCACCCAAGATTTAAAATCTGCATCAGTAATTGATGGAGGATCATCACATAAATGACCATCTAATCCCATGCCCTCAAGAGCTTTCAAGACATTTTTTCTCTATAGGGGATAAGCAGTAATGCCATCCAATTTCTCATCAACCAATCGAATAGATGAGGTGAACACCTCAGTACGTTGACCACCCATGGGGGTGTGAGCTTCAGTACTACGACCAGATATAGTACTACCACCAGATACCGGAGGCTCAGACATATGCTTAGAGTCACAAACACTAATACAGATTTATATGAAAGTCACAAACACTAATACAGATTTATATGAAATGAAGAAACAGAGTCACCAACACCCAAGCTAGTAACATAGATCCAGGTTACAACCATAAATCACCAGAACCGGTCTCACAGACTGGACCAAGACTAAAAAGACATCTCACTGCATGATCGGAAGCACCCTCTATGGAAGGGAAACATAGATCGGACCTGAAAGTACCGATCGAAAACAACCCAGAGAGAAGCTCAGACAGATCAGAAGGCCCAGAAAAAAGACGATCGGAAACACCAGACAATCGAAAAAAAAAACAGAGAACATCGAAACACAGATCAAACCCTACAATACTGATCGGAAAGAAACAGAAACAGAGAGAAGCCCAGACAGATCGAAAAGCCCAAAAAATCGATCGGACAAACCAGAGGACATCGAAATACAGATCGAACCTTGTAGAGCTGATCGAAAGAAACAGAGAAAAGCCCAGATAGATCGAAAACGAACCCGAAGGACCCTAGGGGACTCAAAGACAGAAGAGAAGCTTCAAACACGAGAGTGACCCACGAACTCGCAGATCGTCAGAATCATGACTGGCAGACATGACCGGAACTTACACCATCGCCGGCGGTCGTCAAAACGGACGAGGTGAGAATTATAACAGAGGAAAGCAAACGAAAGATAGGAAGAAAGACAGAGGGAGAGGTAGAACAAAAATTCAGGGGAAGCAGCAGAAGTTACGAGAGACGGGTGAAGGTGGGAATAGAGTGACAACAGTGGGCAGCCCTCACGGCTCCGATACCATTTTACAAAACAAAAGAGAAGGGGGACTAGGGTTTCTAGCAAAGTGTGTGTTGTTGTGTATGTAACACAGCAGCTACACATCATTTTATTAATTGTAATGGTTATATAGACTTGACTCTAAACACATACACATACTAACAGATACACATATATGTAATATAATAACAAACCAAACACAAACTGGGCACCCCCACCCCCAACTAGAGTAAGACATGGTCTCCATGGATGAAACGAACAAAATGGTGCACAGTAAGTAATTATTCATTGCAAATGCAAAACACTAAGTGGTTCTAAGACCCCAAAGTACCACAAAAAAATGGAGTAATGTCACAGTACCAGCACCCCCATGACTAGGTATATGGATAATCAAATAACAGTAGTAGAAGTTGAGAGTACTCCCTGGACATCCTGTAGAAGGAGTGTCTCATCCTCTGGTGCATAGGGAGCAAGGAATGGCTTGAGCCTTTGTCCATTCACAGTGAAGGTGGTCCCATTCTTTGGATTGGAAATATCCACAGCACCATGGGAATGAACCTTCTTGACAATGTAAGGGCCACTCTAACGACTCTTCAACTTTCCTGGAAAAATATGGAGCCTAGAATTGTAGAGAAGCACCTCTTGCTCAGGGAAGAATTTCTTGTACAAGATCTTCTTGTCATGCAAGGCTTTCATCATCTCCTTGGACAATTTGGCATTGTCATAGGCCTCCCTTCTTGCTTCTTCTAGCTCTGAAATCTGCAACTTTCTCAAGCCTTGGGCATCATCAAGTGAAGAATTAATCTTTTTAATAGCCCATAAAGCATGATGTTGTAAATGACAAGCACGACCATAAACCAAACGATAAGGTGACATGCCAAGAGTTGTTTTGAATGCAGTTCTATAAGCCCAAAGAGCATCAAGTAATTTATCAGACCAATCCTTCCTATTAGGATGAACTGTCTTTTCAAGAATGACCTTGATCTCTCTATTAGCCAACTCAGCTGGCCATTAGTTTGGGGGTGATATGGAGTAGAGACCTTGTGAGTCACTCCATATTTCTTCATGAGATTTTGAAAAGGTTAGTTACAAAAATGAGAACCCCCATCACTAATTATGGCCTTGGGCATACCAAAACGTGCAAACAAGTCTTTTAATAATTTAAGCACAACCTTATGATCATTGGCTCTACATGGTATAGCTTCTACCCACTTAGAAACATAATCAACATCAAGCAAGATATACATATAGCCATTAGAAACAGGAAAAGGCCCCATAAAGTCAATTCCCCAACAATCAAATATCTCAAGGGTCAATATGGGAGAAGGAGGCATCATGTTCCTAGCTGTGATTTTTCCAAGTTTTTGACAAGATTCACACGCTTTACACCACAACACAACATCTTTAAACATGGTAGGCCAATAAAGTCCACTTTGTAAAATTTTTGCAACAGTTTTCTGGGCTGCAAAGTGACCACCACAAGCCCCAGAATGACAAAACTCAAACACAGAAGTAAACTCATCATTAGGAATACAACGTCTCACCAACTGATCAGCACAATATTTAAAAAGATAAGGTGAGTCGAAGTAATAGAATCGAACCTCAGAAAGGAACCTACGCTTGTCTTGAACATTCCAATGAGAAGGTAATTGCTCAGAGACAAGGTAGTTCACAATATCCGCAAACCAAGGTGCACGCGACACAACAAAGAGATGCTCATTCGAAAAATCATCATGCAAAGGTGGAGAAGTATGAGACCCGGGTTGCTGCAATCTAGACAAATGGTCAGCTACCACATTCTCGACACCCTTTTTATCCTTAATAATGATGTCAAACTCTTGAAGCAATAAAATCCAGCGTATCAACCTGGGTTTAGCATCTTTCTTTTGCAACAAATACTTCAAGGTAGAGTGGTCAGTAAAGATGGTGATAGGAGAACCAATGATATAAGAACGGAATTTATCTAAACCAAACACAACAGCAAGCAATTCCTTTTCAGTTGTGGTGTAATTCTTCTGTGCATCATTCAATGTCTTACTTGCATAATAAATCACAGAAGGTTTACCATCAATTCTTTGACCTAAAACAACACCTAGAGCAAAATCACTAGCATCAGTCATAAGCTCAAATGGTAAATCCCACCTAGGAGATTGCATGATAGGGGCAACTGTCAAGTGTTTCTTTAGAGTCTCAAAAGCAGATTGACATTCATCAGACCAAACAAATTCAGTATCATTTTGCAATAAAGCACACAATGGTTTGGTGATAGCACTAAAGCCTTGAATAAAACGTCGGTAGAAGCCGGCATGACCAAGAAAAGAGCGAATATCCTTCACAGTCCTAGGAATAGGCAATTGAGAAATCAATTCTATCTTAGCCCTATCAACCTCTATACCGCGTTTTGACACTAAATGTCCAAGTACCAACCCACTAGTCACCATAAACTGACATTTTCCCAATTAAGCAACAAATTCTTTTCTTCACTTCTAGTCAACACAGCATTTAAATTTTTGAAGCACACATCAAAAGAGCATCCGAACACAGAAAAAATCATCCATAAAAACTTCACACATGTCCTCAAGCATGTCAGAAAAAATGCCCATCATGCAACGTTGGAATGTGGCAGGGGCATTGCATAAACCAAATGGCATCCTCCTAAAGGCAAATGTGCCAAAAGGGCAAGTGAAGGTGGTTTTTTCTTGGTCCTCTAGAGATATGGCAATTTGATAATAACCAGAAAAACCATCTAAAAAGCAATAAAACTCATTTCCAACAACTTTTTCCAAAATTTGGTCAAGAAAGGGCAATAGGAAATGGTCTTTGCGACTAACCGAATTCAGTTTTTGGTAGTCTATGCACATGCGCCATCCAGTCACTTTCCTGGTAGGAATTAAATCACCCAAAGCATTTTCAATGACAGTTAAACCAGATTTCTTAGGGACTACCTGTGTGGGACTCACCCACTTACTGTCGGAGATAGAATAAATGATTCCAACTGCTAACAGCTTCAAAACCTCCTTCTTCATAACTTCTTTCATGGCAGGGTTGAGTCTCCTCTGTGCATCTCTCACTGGTTTAGGATCTCCCTCCAAAAAAATGTTGTGAGTACAAATATTAGGGTCAATACCTTTGATGTCTGCAATGGTCCAGCCAATAGCTCCCTTGTGCTTTTGTAAAACCGCTACCAAGCTGGTTTCTTGCTCAGGAGTGAGCTGAGATGAAATGACAACAGGGGAATGTACCCTTTTCTGGACCAAGAAAAATATACTTCAAATCTTCAAGAAGTTTTTTCAACTCAAGAGTTGGAGTCTCCTCAATAGATGGCTTCATTTCCTCGGGTGGATCAAGAATCTCAAAGTTTGGTCCCCGTCATCTACCAATGTGGCTCACATCCTCCAACTTAGCTGAATCATCAATATCACAAGGCTCATTCAATATGATAGGATCGAGATCATCCAAATCATCTTCTAAATCATCAATTTGGCTAGATTTCTTAGGATATGCATCCTCATATATGCTCTGAGAATCAAGAACAGAATATAAATCTGATGGGCTAAAACTCTGAACCCAATCTATTGCTTGCAGCTCTGAATCATCACAGTCACTAGGCATATTGCGCAGTGAAGATATTCGTCTCAAATGTCATATTGCCAAAAGTGATCTTGAGCATTCCACTCTTGCAATTGATCAAAGCATTTGTAGTAGCAAAGAAAGGACGCCCAAGAATGATAGAAGCACTAGCAAGAAGTGAAGTAGGATGTGGCATCTCTAGGACTACAAAGTCCACAGGATAGTAAAATTTATTCACTTGCACTAAGACATCTTCCACAACTCCCTTGGGTTTCTTGACTATTCTATCTGCCATCTGCAAAAGTATGGGTGTCTACTTCAATTCTCCAATATCGAGCTGTTCATAAACCCATAATGGCAACAAATTCACACTACTCCCCAAATCAAGTAAGGCATTTTCAAGCCTTTTTTCACCAATCACAATAGAGATAGTAGGTGATCCAGGATCACACAGCTTCTGAGGGGTATCACTCATGATCAAAGCTCCAACTTCTTCAACTAGAAAAGACTTCTTGGTCACATTCACCTTTCTCTTTGCAGTACATAAGTCCTTCAAGAACTTAGCATAGGAAGGGATTTGCTGAATAGCATTTAAAGTGGAATGTTGAGCTTCACTTGCTTGAAAATCTCCTGAATCTCAGTATGATGCTTGTTCATCTGCCCAACTCTCAATCTATGTGGATAAGGAACAGTAGGTCGATAAATCCTCTCATTTTATTTCTCTACCACAGATGGAGTCTTCAATTATGAATTTTCTTTATCTTTCTCTCCCTCTACTTCCTTTCCTACCTCAACCACATCAGGTGCACCCACAAGAGAAGGACTAGAATGCTGAGAATCAATAGGGGCCTCAGGTCTAGAAACCTGCTTCCCACTCCTCAAAGTGGTAACTGCTTTGGTAGTTTCAAAACCATCTCCAGAAACATTATGAACATGCTGTTGAGACTGTTGTTTATAGACCGTAGGATTGGGTTATGGTTGAGCTGGAAACTTTCCCTTCTCAAGAGTGCTCAAAGTGGTATTCATTTTTTGAATTGTTCCTCGCAAGTCATTGATGGCTTGTGTATTCTGATTGTTTGTAGTAGCCTGAACCTGCATGAACTGCTGAAAAGTGGTAGCCATCTGTGCTATGGTATCATCTAGAGAATTCTTGGGTGGAGCAACTGGTTGTTGAAGAGGAAAACCAGGAGGTGCTATTGGAGGAAGATAACTCTGAGTATGCTGAAACTGCTGTGGAGGAGCCATCTGTTGTGGATAACTCTGTGAAGACTGTCCTGGTTGATCATTCCTCCATGAAAAGTTAGGATGGTTCCTCCACCCCGGATTGTATGTGTTGGAATAAGGATTGTTCATCTTGTTGACCCAATTTGCAGCTTGCAATTGGTCCATTCCATTCTCCATCATAGGCATGATAGGGCAATCTTGAGTCTTATGGCTAGAATCAGCACATAAGTTACATGGTTCCACCGTTTTCACTGCCTTCACTTTTTCCAACTCCATAATCTCTAGTCTTCCAGACAAAGTAGCTAGCTTAGCTTGAACATCCACATCTTCCTTCAACTCATATTTACCACCACACGGGATGGTTCTCAAAGGTTGAGCAGCTATAGCAATTCTGTCAGTTCTTGTATTCCATTGGCTAGAACTCTCTCCAAGATAATCAAAGAAATCCAATGCGGCGTCTGGCTCTTTATCAAAGAATTCTCCATTGCACATAGTTTGCACAAATTGTTTGCACTCTGGAGTCAGACCCGTATAGAAGTAGTTGACAACTCTTTAAGACTCATAGCCATGATAGGGACAAATATTTAACAACTCCTTGAAGCGGTCCCAACTAGCTTGGAAAGTTTCATCAT
The DNA here is from genome assembly GCA_963580455.1 of Euonymus europaeus. Taxonomy (NCBI): domain Eukaryota; kingdom Viridiplantae; phylum Streptophyta; class Magnoliopsida; order Celastrales; family Celastraceae; genus Euonymus; species Euonymus europaeus. The sequence goes on from OY756964.1 coordinate 7,113,050, forward strand.
GCTTCTGAGTGAATTGAGCTATTTTCTCTTGAATCATTTGAGTTCTCTGAAATGGAAAGAATTTTTGTAAGAACTCACGTTGCATATCAACCCAACTAGTAATAGAATTAGCTCTCAATTGATTAAACCACAACTTAGCCTTATCCTTCAAAGAGAAAGGAAACAAACGCAATCTCACATACTCATCAGTGTTAGCCCTATTAATGAAAGTAGTGCAAGCCAACTCAAAATCAGTAAGATGCTGGTAAGGGCTCTCAGAATCCATGCCATGGAACTGAGGTATCACTGACATCATGCCATGCTTAACAGAAAATTGAGGTGCATTTTCAGGTAATATGATGCATGAATGAGTAGTAGTGTGAGTGGGCTGAATAAAATCCTTAAAAGTATGTGGTGCAGGATTAGCCATGTTTTCTCAAACTTATTCGTCAAATAAAATAGGCAAACCAAGCTCAGAATCACTTTCAGAAGTCACAAATGCAAAATCAGTTTCAAGACTAACAATGCTACTTGTATTGCTAGATGTCCTACGCAACCTATTATGATCGTCTCTAACCCAAGACATGCAACGTCAAGCAATCACAAAGTAGAGTAGAAATTTAAGAACACAATAAAAATAAAATAAAATAAAGGAAGACCCAAATCGAAGGACAAAAGTCCTCGGCAACGGCGCCAAAAACTTGACTCGCCCAAAATAGGTAAGTGGATTAACGCATTCCCAAGTGTAGGTTTGTCAAAGTAATAATAGGAGTGAATCCCAAATCGTCTCACAAAGACTTTTGGTTTCGGCTTAGGTCTATGGATTATTAACCTAATTACTTAATTAAATATGGTATTCACAATGTTAAGTGTGGCAAAATTGCACTAACCATTGGTTAGATTCGGTTTTCCCTCTTGGGGTGATTGATTGAACTAAACCCTAATATACGAAATGAGAATTAAATACTAAACTACTGCAGAAAATCAAAATGGAAATAAGCACAACATAATAAAATGTAAAACATAACATGAAACGTTCAAGCACAAACTAAATCGGAATGGAAATATTCAAGTAGATTAAACTAGAACTATGAATCCAAATGCGATAATAAAATGAAATAACAATAAGGAAGAGGAGTTTAGAGATCAAATCCAATGTCGAATGTTGAGGTGAATCGGCCTTCCAATCTACAAATAGAAGTTTAGGGTAATCCAACTTGGGCTCTTCTCAAGCTCTACAAGGAGGAAGAACTTCTTCTTCTAGTTGGTTGGGTCTCCAAGACTCCTAGAAATCTTCAATAGACTTATTTTTGAACCCCAAGCAAGAATCAAAGATGAAGAACAAGGTAAGAGAACAAAAACCTTAGAGAATATGTATTTTCGGCCAAAATGAGTGTTGTCCAAAGAATGAGGTCTCAAGACCCATAAAACCCTCATACCTCCTTAAAAGACCATCCTAACCTATTACAAATAAGTCCCATTGGTCAAATAAAGTAATTAGACAAGTTTGCCCTTCAAGAATTGAGTAAAAATCATAAAACCCGAAATTACTGGAACTGTTCAAGGTAGCATCTTGTTTTAATTCCACAGACTTCAATTCGCAATGGATTTATGCATATGAGCACTCGTTGGAAATATATGGATGTCTACTTCAACTTTGTAGAATAAAGTTTCTTCAAATTCGATTATTTGCACCTTCAAAAGTTGACCCGAAAATTATTGCGCAGTGCCGTCCGGACAGATATGCTTGAAAACAGCACTGTCCGTCTTTCTTCTTCAGCCGTCCGGACGGTGAACAGTACCATCCGGACGGATATGCTTGAAAATCAATCTATCCATCTTTCTTCTTGAACCGTCCGGACTGTTTCTGATAAGTGTCCGGACGGTTGACAGCAAAATCTGATTTTTCAGCTCCTTTGTGTCTTTTCTTCCATATTCAACCCCGATCAATCCGGAGCCTACAAAACCCATTCAAACAAGTCATAAATAACTGAAACATACTTAAACAAGTGTCAAAACCATTTTTAGGTTGATAGAACAAAATTCGGCATATTAAAACTCAAATGCTTAAGAGATAGCATTTCAATAACTTCTAACCATTATGCCCAAAACTTGGATTTCATATCTCTAAGCTACCAAACCAACTTGAACCACTAGAAAACACTTAAAATGACTATGTCAAAGTGTTGAATTATGCATTGGCTCATTAACATGGATTTCGGCAACTCAAACCTAAAATGTGGTTTTTAAGCATTGAAACTCAACCTTTTGCTTTCAAAACTCCACAAAAATATGCAAAATACCATCCCAATCAGCTACAAAACTCCACTTTATTCCATTCTTCAAGCTTCGAGGCAATGTGCCGATTATTTTCATTCAACTGACAATTGACATTCCAATTCTCCTTAATGACTTTGTAGAACCCCAGATGAGTTAACCAAGCTGCTCTAAACTTAAATTTCTTGGATCGCACGAAAGTATCTGAGGCCTTGAGACACACTAAAAGCGGAACATGGTCGGAGTGGTGCTTTGGTAGATGCACTACCCTAGCCTTTTCAAACATATGTCTCTACGCTAAATTACATAACTCTCGATCCAATCGAGCACCTTTAAACAAAGCACCACTACCTCTACTCCACGTATAAGTTTGACCGGAGAAACCTAAATCCAATAATTCATTCGTAAAGATCCAGTCTCCGAAACCAGAACTGCCATTATGAGCTCCATTACCACTGCTGACTTCTTCAAAACTTGTAACTGCGTTGAAATCCCCAACAACCAACTAAGGCTCACTCATATCAAAAATAGTGTTGCTAAGGTCCCTCCACAACAACTTCTTTAAACTAGTTGTAGGGCCACCGTATACAATCGATAACAACCAGTGTTGCATGCCATTATGCTCAACCCTCATGTGAAAAAATTGAGGATGGGTCGCAATAATATTTATCTAAAAATGATTAATCTAGAAGACCCAAATGCCACCACTAAAACCCAACGATTCCACTCGAACCCAATCATCAAAACCAAATGTCTTGCAGAGAAAGTCTGCTTGAAAACCACTCACTTTCGGTTCTAGCAACCACAGAATGCCTGGCTTATGCATCCTAAGAAGGTCTTTGAGGGAACGGTGAAACTCCTTCGAGGCCGCCCCTTAACAATTCCATATCATACAATCCATAAGAACAATAACAAATTAAAACCAAAATTCCCACCATCGCCAAACATCTTCAAAGACCACACTGATTAAGAGGATAATCCCCTATCAAACTCCACCCTCTGCCGCAACGATTCAGCCTTTTCCCGTGGGTCTGCTGTTATTGTGAAATTTATGTTATGCGTATATGGTGATGTTGTTGGGAAATTCATGTTGTATGTATATGGTAACGGCTAGATTGTTACGAATTATTAAAGTGAAATATGGAATATCTACTGGCATGTCATGCATTTCATCATTCATTAGACTGTTATATGGATGGAATACTGTTTTAAGGACCTGGTATAATCACTACATAAGGAGTATATCGGCATGTGATCATTGAGGTATTGAAAGGAAAAGGAAGGGTATTTCAAGAAAAAGGCGTCCCCTAGTAGGACAAAAAGGTAAAATCTCGACTGGTTGCTCTGTAGTGATGTACCAAGTTTAGGGCCCAAGTACTGAAAAATTGATTTTTAAATGACAATAATTCTTAATTGAGAATCATGTGCATGCATGCATAATTATCACTTGCTGAGCCCTGACTTACTAAATTTCATGACGCAGGTAATGAGTTCACAGAAGAGTATGCTGACGTTGATCTTGATGATGGCGTTGCGGAACCGTGAGGAAGATGCCCATGTGTTAGAAGATGGTGCTCAATTTAATTTAACAATAAAAGTGACAAGGGTAAAGAATATTAATATTATTATTATAATTAAATTATATCGACTTTATTGGTCAATAGATGGAAATAAGTGATGCTGCGCAGACTCTCGATTTTGGAGTACTTGGTTATTTGTTACCTATATGGAAATTTTGAATATTGCCGTATTAATTCTAAATAGTGATTGCAGAACTTATATTTCTTGACATAGATATAGGTAGATATACTTGTGTTATATGTTATGATAGATGTTTTATTGGGGGTAGCGTTCCATGTTATAGACCAAGGTTGGAATCTGAAAGAACGGGGAATTATAGTGGCATTCTCTTTGGGTTTATACCATGCAAGTATAAAATGGATTGAAACACATGTTGTGATGCACTAGAAGTGCCCTGATTCAAAAGAATCTATATTTTGGCACGATCACCTTCGTCACCCAGATTCTACCATAATACTTAGAATAATTGAAAATACAAATGAACATCAATTAAGAAATCAGAAATTTCTTTTACCTAAAGATCACTTATGTGTTGCGTGTTCACAAGGAAAGTTAATTGTGAGACCATCTACCCTGAAGGTAGGTGTATAATCTCCTAACTTTCTGTAACATATTCATGGAGATATATGTGGAACTATTCGTCCATCATGCAGACCATTTTGTTATTATATGATTCTAATAGATGTATCATCTAAATGGTCACACGTATGTTTATTATCTACTCGAAATGTTGCATTTGCTAGATTCTTAGCTCAAATTATTCGTTTACATGCACAATTTTCTGATTATCCTACTAAGTCTGTCCGACTAAATAATGCTGGTAAATTTACTTCTCAATCATTTAATGATCATTGCATGTCATTAGGTATAGATGTTGAACATCCTATTCCACATACTCATACTCAAAATGGTTTAGCAGAGTCATTAATAAAGCGTCTCCAGTTGATTGCTAGATCGATACTTTTGAAAAGTAAATTACTTTTGATACTTGGGGACATGCCATATTACATGTTGCATCATTAATTCGAGTTAGACATTCTGCTCATCATTCATATTCACCTTTACAACTGATATTAGATCATCAACCTAGTATTTCACATTTTCGTATTTTTGGTTGTGCTGTTTATGTTCCTATTTCACCTCCACAACGCACTAAGATGGGACCACAACATCAACTTGGTATTTATGTTGGTTTTGATTCCCTTTTTATTGTTAGATATCTTGAATCATTAACTGGTGATGTTTTCAAAGTTAAGTTTGCAGATTGTCACTTTGATGAATCAATTTTTCCACCTTTAGGAAGTAAAATTTCTCACCATCATAAACATGATGATATTTCTTGGAACACTATGAAACAATCTCATTTTGATCCACGAACAAAATTGTGTGAACTTGAAGTTCAGAAAATTGTTCATTTACAAGGTATGACTAATCAATTACCTGATGCATTTAATGATACTTCAAAAGTTTTGCAGTCGCATATTCCTGCTAGAAATTCTACCGCACATATCAATGTCTCTAAAGGAAAAACACCAACTGATGAATTAAAGCCACGTCAGAAACGTGGAAGACTACAGGGAGCTAAAGCTAGATTTTCCCGAAAGAGAAATGTCTAAATTTCTACTAAAGCTCTAGAAGAGCCTACTGTAGAATGGCATATATCTTCAGCAGAGAATACTCCTGTAGAGATTACTGCTGAAGAGAATACACTTACTGAATCCCAATCTTCTAAAAAAATATCTCTTGAAGAGATACAAGTACCTGATGATGAGAGTAATGAGCGCTCAATAACTGATGAAGAGAGTTGGGATATAAGTAAGATCATTGTTGAAAATATATTTGCATATGCTGTTGCTCTAAGTATTACCGGAAGTAATGAGGATCCTAAGCCTAAATTCGTTGATAAATGTCGACATCAGAGTGATTGGCCTAAATGGAAAGATTCTATGACAGCAGAATTAAATTCTCTTTCAAAAATAGACGTTTTTGGACCTATAGTCGAGATACCAGAAGGTGTTCAACCAGTAGGATTCAAATGGGTGTTTGTGCGTAAGCGAAATGAGATTACTCGTTATAAAGTAAGACTTGTAGCGCAGGGTCTCTCGCAGAGACCTGTAATTGATTATGATGAAACATACTCTCCTGTTATGGATGTAATCACTTTTAGATTCTTAATTGGTCTAACAGTCGTTGAACGACTGACTATGCGTCTTATGGACGTAGTAACCGCTTATTTATATGGATCGCTGGATAGTGAGATTTATATGAAAATCTCTAAAGGATTTCGGTTGCCTGAAGCAAAGCTTAGAGGATTGTGTTCAATCAAACTCCAACATTCACTATATGGATTAAAATAATCCGGGCGTATGTGGTACAATCGATTAAGTGAATACCTTATCAAAGAGGGGTTTACAAATGATCCGATTTGTCCATGCGTATTTATTAAAATGTCAGAATAGGGATTTGTTATAATCGTTCTTTACGTTGATGATTTAAATTTAGTTGAGACTCCTGAAAAGCTCACTAAAGCTGCTAATTATTTAAAGGCAGAATTTGAGATGAAAAAACTAGGACAAACAAAATATTGTCTTGGTCTTCAAATTGACCATTTACATAATGTTATCTTTATTCATCAATCTACCTATACTGAAAAGGTATTAAAACAGTTCTACATGGATAAAGTACATCATTTGAGTTTCCCAATGGTAGCTCGTTCATTTGATGTTAAGAAAGATCCATTTCGACCCCAAGATGAGAGAGAGACATTACTTGGTCCAGAAGTACCATATTTGAATGCAATTGGATATTTGATGTATTTAGCCAATTGTACCAAGCCAGATATTGCATTTGCTGTGAATTTATTGGTCAGGTATAGTTTTGCTCCTACTCGACGTCACTGGAATGGAGTTAAATATATTATGTGTTATCTGCGAGGTACAACCGACTTGGGTTTATTCTACTCATCAGATCTCAAGTCTCAGTTGGTTGGATATACAGATGTCGGTTATTTATCTGACTCTCACAATGCCAAGTCTCAGACTGGTTACGTATTTCTTTTTGGAAATATTGTTATTTCTTAAAAACCGGTCAAGCAAACACTCACAGCAACTTCTTTCAATCATTTTGAGATAGTGATGATTTACGAAGCTAGTCGAGAATGCGTATGGCTGAGAGGAATGATTTCTCATATTCAAGAGAAGTGTGGATTACAATCTGTTAAAAGTATCCCAATGGTATTATATGAAGACAATGTTGCATGTATAGCTCATCTCCACGGAGGATACATAAAAGGTGACAGGACTAAACGCATCTCCTCCAAATTCTTCAGTACACATGAACTCAAGAAGAGTGGTGATATTGATGTTCAGTAGATTCGCTCTTGTGATAATTTGACAAATTTATTCACTAAGGCGTTACCACCGGCAACATTCAAAAAATTGGTCTTTGACATTGGTGCGGCAACTCAAATGTCTACTTGAATCAGGGGGAGTAAAGATATGAAGACAGTGGTATGAATTGTACTTTTTTCCCTTCGTCCAATGGTTTTTCCTTGGCAAGGTTTTGACAAGGCAATTTCCGCACTGATCTTACTCAGTTGATATATAAGAATAATATATTCTTTTTCCTTCACTAAGATTTTCATCCCATTGGGTTTTTCCTTAGTAAGGTTTTAATGGACATATTCTTCGTATACGTTGTCATCCAAGGGGAAGTGTTATAGATATTCTAATTGATATGGATAATCCACCAACCCACATTAGCTTCTTGATATGGATGATCCACCAACCCATATTAGCTTCTATTGTTGACAATGTATTGTTGATATTTACATCGCTAAATATAGAAATATAATCTTCTATATATGTAATGTAATACATGCAAATGGATTAGGGATTAGAAGAACAATATTGGAGTGAAAATATTTTCTTCTTCTTTCTTAGTTCTAAATCTCATGTCTCTTATTATCTCTTTCTATTTGAATCAATTGAGCCTTTGTTATTTCAACACTAGAAATTGTTATTAATTTCAACAATGAACACATTGTTTCAAATAACAAAGTATTTGATTATTGTTGACATATTGTGAACATTTTCAACTATTTCAAAAGGTGTTTTATCCACACTACTAAAATAGTTTTCAATTGGTAATACATTTGTGCATCTTCTAGAGATAGAAACTTTGAAATAATTTTATCCACACTCCTAAAATAACTCTCTATATTTTTTACCTATTAAATAAATAAATAATTAATCTTCACCCATATGATATTTCAATTGATCATACATTTGTTTATCTTCTAGAGATAGCAACTTTGAAATAGTTTTATTCACGCTCCTAGAAATAGCAACTTTGAAATAGATTTCTATTTTTTTATATTAAATAAATAATTAGTTAATCTTTATCCATAATGATATCTCAAATTTGAAATAGTTTCAACCCATATTATTCATTTCAAAGTTTTGTTTGTTAAATATTGTCTATTATATCCTTTTATCCGCTTTAATTTAAAAACTTTTAACTGATGGTTGAGAGAATAAAAAAATAAAAAATTAATATGTATTTTTTCTTTTATTTCTTTGCAAGTTTAGGAGGAAAAAAGTGAAAATGTATCATACCTTTATATATTGTATGATAGTTGATGAAGCGAAAACAACAACTCGAATTATATGATGATAATTCAAGGCAAAAATCACAATTCCAATAGGAACAAACGGGGCAATAACCGTCATATTTATAATAATTATCAAAAGTGTTCCCAACATCAATATAGAGTGGTATTTATAGTACATACCAAACCCTAGCCGAACCAGAACAAAAGAAAGCAAAATAAAATATGAAACAAATAAATTAACGCGCAACAAAATAGGAAGTCCGCGCAGCTAAGGAAAACAAAGAAATTAAGATCCGGGGACAGTTTATACGAGGACAAAGTCCTAGTAAAATTTGTAGAGCACAAAATTCCATTTCCGAAAATATATTATGGGCCCCGTAACTTCACCCTAGCTGAAAGTTATGGACCCTCGAAGCCCACTGCCTCCTTGGACCTCCGAGCTGCATTCTTCTGAGTTGTTTTCTTGCACGAACCCTCCAACTTATCCATAAACTCTACTACCACTTGCTCTACATCAATAGCAATAGAGGATAATCATTGTAAGTGTATTTTACTAAGATTTTTAATCATTATCAAAAAATTTACATTTAAAATTTAAAATTTAATTAATTTTTATAATACTAAAATGATATAAGATTAAAATATTTTTACGGTTATATAGTCTAAGGAAATTTAGTTTAAAAATATCAATTCATTTCTTTTTCTTTTTTGGCTTCGACCTTAACTCCATTCTACTGGCAAAGGGGATCCGCTTCCTCTTTAGTCGGCTCGGGTGGAGGGGGTGATTTGAATTTTGAATAGTGGAAAAGTGTAATCATCAAGGATAATTCCTAAATTATTAGATTATTATTTATATAATGATATATAAATGGTTATTAGAAGACTAAAAAAAATTAATTATTTTTTAAAATACTAAAAAGATTAAAAATTATATATGTTTATAATTGGTTATTATAGTCTAGTAAGGTCGATTTAATTTGGAATTATTTTTTAATACTGATAAAGAATAATTATATTATATTTAAATAATGATGAAGAATTATTATTAAATTTCTAATTTACAATTTACATTTACATAATAATATATAAATATGTTGGTAAAAGACTATCGTTTTAACAAAGATAGGTTAAAGCAGAGCAAGGGTGGGTAGTGAGGTGTATTAAAAGGAGGGTTTTTTCCTAAAATAACCCTTTTTAAGAGCCAAATTATAACAATAACCTCACCTTTTTTTAAATATCTAAAATGACCTTTTTGGCTATTGAAATGTCCTACATACCCTTAATAATCATTTCCCCCCAAAATCATTTACCAAATTAAAAAATCATTTTAAAAAAACAAAAATTAGGTTACTAGGCACATATCTTCCTCTCTCTCAATCCACGCTTTATCTCCCTCTCTCAACCTCTGTTTCTTCACGATTTCAGCAGCAAAATGGAATGGAATCCCAGATAAGAGTAAGAGCAAGTTCAACTAGCCTTTCGAGGGAATACTTCTACTCACAGTGACGCCACTTCCCTGATCATCACCGTTGCGACATTCGTGTCTATTGCGGTAAGTCATCTCATCTTTGGTTTGAATCTTTACATGTAAGAGGCAATGGGATAATTTGAAATTAAAATGATTCTTTTATTTTATGTCTGGTTGGCCGATAAGAATGACTCCTTTATTGTGAGATTTTAAAGCTTTCGGTTTCAATTTCAAAGAGTCGAGCTTTATTTGATGACTGAGGAATGCTGAAGAAAAAAATGTAAGAGGAAACGGAAGTGGGTAAAGTAGGCTCAGCTTCTTTGGTTTATAAAGATCTTGTAGTAGCCGAAGGTAGTCTGCTTGTTAGATTGAATTGAATCTTAATAACCTACGGTTGTTTAAGAGATTTTTTCAACAGTATAAGTGGACATTAGTATTGTTGGTTCGGTACTTTTCTTTTATTGTTTATATGCCCACATTTCATGGCTTCGTATCTACTCAGTGACTATAGGTCCATTCAAATGTTGCTCTAACTCAATTTCTTGCAGTCTTTTAATTTGGATAGTATACTATAACTCAATTTCTTGCAGTCTGTTAATTAAGAGTCTTTATAGCTTTATTTGTTCTAAAATGGGAGAGAGTCCCCCAATACATTTAGTAACTGAATCTAAAATCCAATGCAATTGTACCCAGTTATTTTTGTTGCTAGCAATGTAATGCTGGTAGCAAAGCAGCCACCCAAGCATCCTATATTTTGAGCACCACAATCTTCAAGACATGATGCCACCTCCTGCATAGTTAGTGAGGAGTATGACCTTGCTGCACACTTAGATGAGCATCTGACTATGCCTTGCTCGCACCCTACAATGCATTGATCCAACCCTGCCTTGTGCTGCTCCCATACATATCATCACCAACACCAATACTGTAACCTGAACCCAATAGGTGTTGTCCCTTAAACCTATCTTTTCAATTTTATTTCTCTGTACTATATTTTTCATTTATATAGATAACTGAAAATAGGGGAGTGTGACTTGTGACTAATTTTTTTAGCTATACTATTATTTGAATCAGTAGTTATTTCTATATAATTTTTTGTAGTTATTTCTTTTCATTGTCCAAAAATTTTACCTTTAACAATATGTACTTGTATTGTGCAGAATTTGTATATTATGGATTTCAGAATTCCTACGGAGGAAAGATTCCAATCCAAGGTTGTTAGCCGATCTAGACTCGCACAAGCTATAAACACAATTAAATTAAAGCTTGTAGGTGACGAGTTATAGGCTTTTAGAGCATCCTGTTTTGGGCATTTTCTGGACATTTCAGAGATTCAGTGGGCTCCTCAAATTGTACATCAAGTGTTGATGCATCAATTGCTCTCTCCTGCAGACGAAGCAGCAGGGAGGCTGTTGTTCAGGATTGGGGAACATGAGTTGACATTCTCAGTGAAAGAATTCAACCTAATAACTGGTCTTCGATGCTCACCAGTTCCAGAACTTAGTACATTCTTACAGGAGGGGAGAGATGTGATGGTGCGAAAGTTGTTTGAGGGCCAACAGAGGATCACATGCAATGCATTGCATGATCGGTTCATTGCATGTGAGGAATCCGACGATAAACTGAAATTGGCTCTTGTGTATTTGGTAAAGTTTGTTCTATTGGGAAGGGAGCCGAAATTATTCATCGATACCAATTGGCTAGAGTTGGTAGACTCAGTTGAGGAGTTCAACAACTTCCCATGGGGAACTCTATCATTCAAGCGGACTGCAGAGTCATTGAATAGCGCACTGATTGGTCGATCTGAGAAGAACAAGCAAAAGGGAAAGGGGTCGGACTTTTATAGTTTGGTTGGATTCCCTTTTGCATTTCAGGTAATTTATACTTATATTTCTAAAATCTAATTGGTAGTCATTTTTTTTATTTTTTCCTAGAACATGATATATTTTAATTGTAATTTGAATATATTGTGACTCCAGATATGGATTTATGAGGCTATTCCAGCGGTCGGTTTGAGATTTGCTACAGCGCTTGATAGGAGGTCCCCACGGATGCTGCAATGGAGAGCAGATTGCCCACCAAAATCTGCTGATGTTATTGACATCTTATCATCGGAAAATGTGAGTGTTATCAACCAATGAATTCACTTACTGTTTTTCTCCCTTTTGAATATCTGTAAATTTTATGAATTGTTGGTATATCGTTGAGAATAACATTCTTGATGGTTGAGAACAGTTTATTATATTTGTTGGTTAATTGTATCTGATGGTTGAGAACAGTTTAATTGATGGTTGAGAACACTTTATTTATTGGTTGAGAACAATTGATTTTTGTTGGTTAACTGTATCTGATAGTTGAGAACAATTTAATTGATGATTGAGAATACTTTATTTATTGGTTGAGAACAATTTATTTACTGGTTGAGAACAGTTTATTTATTGGTTGAGAATAGTTTATTTAATGGTTGAGAACAGTTTAGTATTTTTGTTGATTAACTGTATCTAATGGTTCAGAATAGTTTAACTGATGGTTGAGAACAGTTTATTTACTGGTTGAGAGTCTATTGTGTTACATTACAGATTGAAGTATACGCTTCATTGGAGGCTACTAATGAAGAACTTGAGCAAAATTATACCTCCTACTGTGATGTCGTTGTTGGCTTAGTGGTGAAAGCGCCTGTTATTAAGGCGATGAGAATGAAAGGATCAAGTAGTCGAAGTCAGCCATCAGTTCAGCAATCTGAAATTACAATGGTATTAAATAGTGTTTGCTTATTTTCAGTTGTGATAGTTTTTTTCCTACTTATAATATCATCAACTAACGCATTTATGTTTGTATTTTATCTTATTGTAGGTTGAAGTGATAGCCCAATTGGGGGAGAGAATCGATGCCTTGGACAAGAAGCTGTCAGGCCGGTTGGATGACCTAAGCAAAAGGATTTCCTCGATTGAGAAATCCTTGGGGACGGCAAGAAGTGGGGAGAAGAAAGATGAGAGGAAAGTGCTCACTAGGAGCCAAACTATTATGGTAGAGAGAGAGATGGAGGAAAAGAAAGGTAAGAGGAAGAGAGAGGAGGAAAAGATAAAAAAAAGAGGACAAGAATAGGAAAAAAAAAGAGGAAGAGAAAAAAATAAAAAAGGCGGTGGAGAGAAAAAAGAAGAGAGACGAGGAGAAAGATGAGAAAGAGGAAGAGAAAAAAAAACAAGAAAGAGGGGGAGAAAAAAAAAAGATTGAGGAGGAGAAAGAGGAAGAGAAAAAAAAGAAAAAAGAGAAGGAGAAAGAGAAAAAACAGAATAGAGAGGAAGAGAAAAGGAAGAATGAGGAAGAAAAAGAGAAGAAAGAGCAAGAGAAAAAAAAGAAGAAACAGGAGGAGAAAGAGAAGAAAGAGGAGGAGAAAGAGAAGAAGAACAGGCTCCATTGGACCGTGTGCATTCATAACATACTTCATTTGAATTTCATATGTCAGACGATCAATCTTCGTAATGCCGTACACAATGTCCAACAACGCCTCGTATGAAATGTCATTTTGAACAATCACACCTTTGCTCTTTCCACCTCTATACGTATAATTGGTGTCCAATTTCTCCCAATCTCCACAGTAACGTACCATTATACTCACATCAGTCATCCTGCATAATGCAACATCATAACAAAAGTTCAGATATTCTACTCTCAACCAAACATCAAACAGTTCTCAACCAATTATAATGCATTTCTCAACCACTCAAAACATGCATTTCTCTACCAAGTCAATACACAGTAATTTCTCAACCAACGAAAACATGCATTTCTCAACTAGTCAAAATAGTCATTTCTCAACCTAGTCAAAATAATCATTTCTCAACCAAGTCAAAACAGACATTTCTCAACCAATCAAAACATGCATTTCTCAACCCAATCAAAATAGTCATTTCTCAACCAATCAAAACATGCATTTCTCAACCACTCAAAATATGCATTTCTCAACCAGATCAAAATAGTCATTTCTCAACCAATCAAAACATGCATTTCTCAACCCAATCAAAATAGTCATTTCTCAACCAATCAAAACAGTAATTTCTCAACCAATCAAAACATGCATTTCTCAACCACTCAAAATATGCATTTCTCAACCAGATCAAAATAGTCATTTCTCAACCAAATCAATAGACTCAGTTCTCAACCAATCAAAACAGACATTTCTCGACCAATCAAAATATGCATTTCTCAACCACTCAAAATATGCATTTCTCAACCCAGTCAAAATAGTCATTTCTCAACCAAATCAAAACAGACATTTCTCAACCAATCAAAATATGCATTTCTCAACCACTCAAAATATGCATTTCTCAACCCAGTCAAAATAGTCATTTCTCAACCAATTCAATACACTCAGTTCTCAACCAATCAAAACAGACATTTCTCAACCAATCAAAACAGTAATTTCTCAACCACTCAAAACATGTATTTCTCAACCAGTCAAAATAGTCATTTCTCAACCAAATCAAAATAGTAATTTCTCAACCAATCAAAACATGCATTTCTCAACCAAGTCAAAACAGAAATTTCTCAACCAATCAAAACATGCATTTCTCAACCACTCAAAATATGCATTTCTCAACCTTATCAAAATAGTCATTTCTCAACCAATTCAATACACTCAATTCTCAACTAATCAAAACAGACATTTCTCAACCAATCAAAACAGTAATTTCTCAACCAATCAAAACATGCATTTCTCAACCACTCAAAATATGCATTTCTCAACCAGATCAAAATAGTCATTTCTCAACCAATCAAAACATGCATTTCTCAACCAAGTCAAAACAGATATTTCTCAACCAATCAAAACATGCATTTCTCAACCACTCAAAATATGCATTTTTCAACCAGTCAAAACAGTAATTTCTCAACCAATCAAAACATGCATTTCTCAACCACTCAAAATATGCATTTCTCAACCAGATCAAAATAGTAATTTCTCAACCAAATCAATACACTCACTTCTCAACCAATCAAAACAGACATTTCTCAACCAATCAAAACATGCATTTCTCAACAACATCAAAATAGTCATTTTTCAACCAAATCAATACACTCGGTTCTCAACCAATCAAAACAGACATTTCTCAACCAATCAAAACATGCATTTCTCAACCACTCAAAATATGCATTTCTCAACCCAGTCAAAATAGTCATTTCTCAACCAATCAAAACATTAATTTCTCAACCAATCAAAACATGCATTACTCAACCAAGTCAATACACTCAGTTCTCAACCAATCAAAAAACACATGTCTCAACCTAGTATAAACATACATTTCTCAACCTACTATAAACAAACATTTCTCAACCACGTCAAAGCAGACAGTTCTCAACCACATCTAAACAGTCAGTTCTCAACCAATAAAAACAAACAGTTCTCAACCAATCAAAATAGGCAGTTCTCAACCACGTCTAAACAATCAGTTCTCAACCAATGCAAAAAAATTCAGTTCTCATTTACTAACAAACAGTTCGATTCTCAACTTCACAATTACTCTGTTCTCAACTTGAATAACAATCAGTTCTCAACCAATGAAAAAACATGAATGTCTTATGAACTAAAAACAATCAAATTTTCAATAACTCCATATATATTCACAAAACTAAAACCACAAACCAATTTCAATGAATAATCAAGAAAAATTATGAGAGACAATTAAGAGAGAGAGAGAGAGAGTACCTCAATATGGTGAGAGAGTACCTCAATTAAGGGAGAGAGCACACTATAGAGAGAGAATGTGAGATAGCACGGTAGAGAGAGAGAGTGACAAAGAGCACACAATCTTCTTCCTCTTCCTTCCTTCTTCTTCTTCTTCTTCCTCTATCTTAGAGAGAGAGAATGAGTTGCAGAAGAAGAAACAATGAAGAATGAGGAGCACTGGGAGGCGTGAAGGTTTGACCTAATTTTTTTTTTTTTTTTAATTTGGTAAATGATTTTGGGGGAAAATGATGATTAAGGGTATGTAGGACATTTCAATAGTCAAAAAGGTCATTTTAGATATTTTAAAAAAGGTGGGGTTATTGTTATAATTTGGCTCTTAAAAAGAGTTATTTTAGGAAAAAAACCCTTAAAAAGGATGACTCTAACAGCAGAGGATGAACGGCTGGGATTCAGTTTCAGCCAACTCGCCCTTTCATGTCTATCGCGAACTGTGTCGCCTAAACTCTCAGTTTCTCAAACAGATCTTCAGATTTCAGATCCCCAAATCTTCTCCTCTCTGTAATACTAGGTTTGTGACGTCTCTTTTATTGGAAGCAGTTGATCTAATTTTGTCGATGCTATTCAACTGTTGATGCTAGTTGTGGTAATTTGATTTAAGATTAAGTGTTCCCGATGTGTCTATCTGTTCTGTGTTTTCGTAATCTCTGATTTCTTTTTTTTGCTGGACGGTCCTTGTTAATTTATATTGGGCTTTATGGATTTGGTTTGTGGAGTGGATTTGTTGAGTTTCTGATGAAGTTTCTTCTTTTTATCCCCAAAACTTGATCTTTCATTACCCATTATTGGGACAGTTAGAAATAATATAATTTGTTTTCTGGTAGTCAAGTAAGAATAATTTTGATACATTACTGAACAACTGAGGCATTGATTGGCACAGAGGTTTGGGGGTTTCAGAGGGGAGGGTTCAGCAGATGGTTTAGCGGGACCTCCTTACCCCTTCCCAACCACCAAATTCTGAACCTCAAGGTTTTGTGACTAAAAATTTTCAGCTTCCAACCATCACCTACTCACCTCTCCAACCCGAAGGAACCCTCACCTTCAAATGTCAATAATAGGCTGAGTAGATTCATCTCTCTTCCATGGAAGAGATAAAGGTTTAATGTGGGGTTACAAAAATCCGTGAACCCTAACTCATCTATGAGTTGTACAAATTAAGGTTAAGTTTCCTGAAGTTTATAAACTAGTAATTTATCTTTCTTGTTTTAAACATTTAACATTTACAAGGTAAAAACACTCAAAATTCACTTCCACACTCCACATTCATGCATATATTAGTCATGCAGATATTGGATTGGATGGTGGCAATTAGAAAGCTAATCACAAATGATACAATTCTCTTAGAGTGAGAGATGAGAGATTTGTTGTTGAGACTTGAAACTCTTAATGATGAGTAATGCAGTGCACTTGCATGCAATCTCATTCTTTAAAGTTGATTAATTTTTATCATTCAAATATATATATATACACTCCAAGAGAATAGAGATTGATGTTTCAAAGATTGTGTTTGGCTGACCAAGAATACGAAAAATCGATCAGCATGCATGGATTCAATGATCAATTACTTTTAAACAACAATTTTCTCTCTATCTCCAACAAATTTATTATCGGCTCAACAATATCAAGGACTCTAAAGTGGGCTGTTCATCTCCAAGAACCTTTAGAAACAGTGTTTAGAGTCCTTGATATTGTTGAGCTGATGATAAAGGTGACGTATGTTTAGGCAACAGTCACCCTTCCTTTGTTGGAGACAGAGAGAATGATTATTGATCAATAAATCCATGCATGTCGATCGACTTTATATATTCTTGGTCAGTCAAGCACAATCTTCGAAACAACAATCTCTCTCTTCTCTTGGAGTGTATGTATATAAATATATTTGAATGATAAAAATTAACCAATTTTAAAGAATGCAAGTGCACTGCAATATTCGTCATTAAGACTCTCAAGAGCAACTCTCGCATCTCTAGGTGTCCACTGCAGACAAATATATAGTGGTTCTCACTGTATGAGGATTGTTTTTTTTGTGTGTTTAGCATTGCCACCATCCAATCCAATATATGCATGAGTGTGGAAGCGAATTTCAAATGTTTTTACCTATAAACTGTAAGATCGTGTAAAGTGTGAGTCTGTAAATGTTAAGAGGTTTGAAACGTGAAAGATAAATGATTGGTTTATAAACTCCAAGAAACTTAACCTTAATTTGTTTGAAGTTTTTTGTACAGCACATCTAATGAGAAAATGCAGCTATATTTAAGGTTTGTGCCTTCATGGGCAGCCTTTTACTTTTCTTTTAAGTTCCATATGCTTTTTCTTGTAGGCTTGTCTTTTTTATGGATATGGCAGAAGCAAAGCCAGTCTTGAGGAAACCGGTGTTCACCAAGGTCGACCAACTTCGTCCTGGTACCGGTGGGCATACTCTGGCAGTGAAGGTGGTTAGCACAAAGTTAATAGTGCAGAAGGGACGTGCCGATGGTCAGCAGTCACGTCAAATGCGATTAGCTGAATGTTTGGTAGGAGATGAGACAGGAGTGATCATCTTTACAGCTAGAAATGATCAAGGTATTTGATTTTTCTTATACTCATTGAATGTTTATTTTTCAATTATTGTTTGTGCAGTTGTTTTTGTTGTTGTTTTTAATTTATGAATGATGCGCCTATAAATTTTACTGATTATCTTTTGCCTTCAGTATATGAGTACATGTGTGGATTTTCATCTTTGGCTAAACTTTATTTTATATGGTTGAGCAGATATTAAATGGTAAGAGAAATCTTATATCTTAAATCTGTTAAATAGCTAATGTGTATAGACTAGCTGAGAAGGATGGGTTGGTTCTTGTTTACCATGAGTTCATAAAAATGAGGTTTTCATTTTGTTGAACATAGTTGTTAATATCACATGATACGTATCATGCATATCGTACATATGTATCAGATGGGCTAGTTAATACGTATCGCCCTGTGTTGCACGATTTTTTGGTTCTCTCAATTACAGTGAAATCGAGCAAACAAAATATTCAAAATCAAGGAGATTGATTTCAGATATTGCCATGGTTTTAAAAATCGTTCGAGGCGCACGCCTCGAGGCGCGCCTCGAACTGAGGCGATGCTCCGCCGATCCCAGGCGTACGCCTGGGAGAGTTCCATGGGAGGCGTGCGCCTCTCATGACTGAGGCGTCCGCCTCAGACACAGAAGTTCTGAGGCGGAGGAGGCGCTATGCATTTATGTGTCGTTTCATTGGTGATAGAATTGCAATGGAATTTGTTTTATACAAACTAGGTTGAAGTTTTTTGGTCTTTAGGCTATTGAATTAATCTAATGTTTTAATTGTTAATGCTATAATGTATTGGATAATATTTCTACATAACCAATAGCTAGTGGGAGTTGAGCTTTTTTTCAAGTTCATCAAAATTTTGTCTTTTTGAAATGCATCAATTGCATCAGCTGATGGCAGACCATCTCCTACACATTCATGGCCATTTGAAAGTTCTTAGGTTTGGTGGTCCGTGGTTCCCCTAATTATTATCATTATTGTTGTTGTTCAGTGGACCTGATGAAGGAGGGCACTACTTTAACCCTCCGCAATGCAAAAATTGACATGTTCAAGAACTCGATGAGGCTCGCTGTGGACAAGTGGGGCCGAGTTGAAGTTACTGAGCCCGCTAGTTTCACTGTGAAGGAAGATAACAACCTCTCGTTGATTGAATATGAACTTATAAATGTGGTTGAAGAGTGACTTTTTAGGACTGTCATCCGCCTAAATAGTGAGCCAAGAATAAAAGGACTCCAGCAAAGAAAATTAGTATTGTTTGCTGGCATCAGATGGCCAAATGATTCTGATAGTTATTATGTGAGAAATTATTTTATTCAACTACCGAGCTTGCAGCAGATTTGGAACTTTTGGTTCAACTAACGAACAAAGGCGACTGGCTTTTGAAACCTGGTTTGCATACTATACTACGTATCTGTTTGTGGACGGAGTTGTTATTCTAATGTGCGATTACTACTATCCTTCAATATTATGAAATGTATGTTACCAGACTTGATGTAATTGCTTATAGTTTTCCATGCATTTTTGCCGCCTTTTTCTTGTTCTGTTGTGTTTGTTTGATCGTCCTTCGCTGTTGTGTTTGACTCGAACTTATTTGTGGGCTTGTGGTCAGTTTGGTTCGGTCATGAGTTCGAAATCTCAAGTTTGTCAGAATGTATTGAGCTTGTGAATTCTTAGGCTCTGGTTGGATTTTGGTTGGTGGGGTGTTGGGGGTTTTTTTGTTTTCCCCTCTCTGCAACCCTGCCGAGGCCATTTTTCTTATCTCCGATTTGGGGGTTTGTGAGGTGAGAGAATCTTTGTACCTCTTATTTCTACTTTTGTCCCTTATTTAGCTTCAACTCCTCAGGCTACCAGCTTCATCGTCGTCGTCCTGCAGTTTCATCTTCGGCATCCCGCAGCAGTTTCATTGTCGTGGTCCGGCGGCTTCACATCTGGTTGCTCTGACAGATAAATTTTTTGGGCATTTATTGAGGAAAGACAAAGGTGGAATGGTCCAGAATGGTGATGGAGTGGTTGAAATGATGATAGAGATGCCTCTGACAAATCAGTTTTTTGGGCATTTCTTGAGGAATTAAGAGGAAAAGTGGACTGATGATGGAGTGGTTGAAATGGTGTGATGGAGATGGAGATGGAGGGGGAGAATGGATTGGGGAAGAAGGGTTGAGGGTATAAAAGTAGATGAATTTATTTTATTAGTCTCCTCCCTCATTAATTCTAACTCCTATCCAATGAAGGACGGATTATAATTTTTCCTCCACTTAACCCACTCTAGGGGAGAATGGATTGGGGAAGAAGGGTTGAGGGTACAAAAGTAGATGAATTTATTTTATTAGTCTCCTCCCTCATTAATTATAACTCCTATCCAATTAAGGACGGATTATAATTTTTTCTCCACTTAACCCACCCTACGTAGTTATTCGAACAGTCGGTTTTCAATTATATAATACACTAACTAGTCAGTTTTAATTTTATGTATTTAAAAAAATCGATTCAGCTGAAAATCTGTAAAATAATCAAAACCGACCAATAAGAGCCCTGATCTATATAGTTCAAAGACGTTGGATTCCAAGTGATTTCGTAACGAGTGATCCCTTATCTCACATACTCGTGCGTGTCTCACGTTTGTGAACTATATAGCTACCCCTTGGTAGAAAGGGTTTTGTAAAAACTGTTGCGGTCATAGGTATTGTAACGTGCTTGTTATGTAGAATATAGTTATTATTTTCAAAAATAATAACAAACGAACTTAAAATATATTGAGCTTTGTTCGAATTCATGAACTTGAACCAAGCCTTATTGAGCTCGAGGTCAAATATTCCAAAAACAACTTGGTTTGAAACCAGCTCTACCTGGTCTTGAGTGTCCTAAAGCAGGGGAAAAGTGAAGGAAATGGTAAAATTGTTGGAAAAACTTTGTTAGTTCCGGTAATTTATAAAACTTGAATATGCTGAAACTTAAACAGTTACACAGTTAGCGAAGTTCACACACCTATAATCAAATGAAATTTATACATAGATGTATAAATCAAGAAAATAAATATTCATAACATTAAAATAAATACTCGAAAAACCTTTCAAAGAGGAAGAATCGAGACGAGGTTGGACCTCTGGCCTTAAGGTGATTTTTTGCCTGCTGTATTTGATGTGCTCGCAGATTTCGCAATATCACCTCCCAGGTCAACTTCGATAGCACGACCCGTAGTGTAACGGCGAATCAAGATTTCTTAATACTCTCTCTAAGGGGTACATGAAGATGAATCGGGAAGGATGAGAGGAGGAAGATAAAGAAAGCTCAAAAAACAATTGCAATAAAGGTCTCTCTAAGACTTATCTTTCTCCCCTCCAAACAAACTCTTATATAATAAAACAATTAAACCATTTTTTTGGACAAACAACGAGACTTTTATTAACTTGAATCAACTAGCAACACAGCGTCCAAAAACAGTGGAGGCATGTGCCATTGAGAAGGGCTAGCATAAAAACGGGCTGCCTTTACTAACGCATCAACCACTCTATTTGCTTGCATTTTTATAAAGGAGACAGAATAAAATTGTCCATCTAGAGAAAGAGACTTACAATCATTGATAATACTTCCAAACTCAGAAAAATCACGAGCAGACGAATGAAAAGCATTAACCATGTTTGGAATCTAACTCCACAATAACCCTAGAAGTGTGGAGTTGCAAGAGCCAACGCAAAGCTTCACGAAGACCAATGGCCTCCGCTTCTTTGGAACTCAAAACACCATGCCTCACCTGAGTTGCACACCTCAAAAACCGACCCCCATCATCACGCAACACCATACCAAAACTTGACACCCTTTTATTAACACACACAACAGCATTAACGTTACATTTCAACATGGAGTGCGGTGGCTTAACCCAACAGATTCTTGACATTGTCCCCCCATGTGGAAGCCCTTGAACTAACTCTTTCCTATGCAAAGACCACTCTTGTAAGTAATCGAGGCTTGAGGTAACCATATCCATAGGATTGGGGCTAGTTTGACACCACATTTTCAAATTCCTGCACTTCCATATACTCTACAAAACCATGATAGCCTTCCTAACAATTGTTGAAAGATTACCTTGAAAAAGATCTTGCACCCAGTGATCAAAAGAGTTAGCCGCAGCATAGTTGATATGCATATCAGCTACCCTCCAACAATGGAACACAAATGGGCAATCCAAAAACAAATGAACAGCATGCTCCCCATAATCCCCACACATCACACAGTCGTTATCCATTTGTAACCCTCTCACCAATAAACTCTCCCTTAAAGGAAGGCATTGTTGCACCACACGCTAGAAGAAAGTTTTCACCCGAGGTGGGAGTTCCAAATTCCAGAATTTCGCCCAATCCACCACCCCATTCCCACAAGATATATGCTCATCCTCCATACATATCCTATACCCCGACTTAACCGAGTAAACACCCTTCTTATCATAATGCCAAATCAATGTGTCAACACCTCCCCGTGACCCTAGAGGGATAGATAAAACCGCATCAACATCCTCCGGCAAAAAAATGGTCTTCACCATATCCACGTCCCACTCTCTACAGCCAACCAGCCATAAATCGTAAACTTTCATCTCTTCCAACTCTTCAATGATTGGCGAATTAAGAAAAAAACGATGATCCAATCTCAACCATGGATCTCTCCAAATACTAATCTGAGTACCATCTCCTATCCTCCATCTACACCTCTCTCTCACCACTAGCCTGGTTGTGATATCCCGACTCGAGGGAATAATATAAATAATGAAGAAGATAGTGACACGGGTATGATGAAATGATAGTGAAACCAATAGATTAAATTCGGATTAAACTAGATCAATACAAACAAATATATATATATATATATATGTAAATGGGAAGTGAATTAAAAGAAAGAAACAAAAAATAATAAAATAAAATAAAATAAAAAGACAATGGGAAAAGATTCCAGAGAGGGGAGAAACAGAAAAAAAAAGAAAAAAAACAGAAAAAAAAAACGAGAGAAAGAAACGGAAACAGAGAAAGAAGGAAAGAGAAACGTCATTTTCGCCTCCGAAACTTCGCTGGCGCCGATCTCCGCCGTCCGACCACCTCAGGCGACGAGACCAGTGTCAATATCTTCGTCTCTTCGAGACGTATGAAATTGCTTCAAGAATCACCTTGATCGGAGCTGTATATCACCGGGAAAAGCCGTCGGAAGTTTCGGCCACCACAAGCTTCGACAGTCGATTTCTCCCTCCTCCGACCTCCGATCGGCGCGAGACGACCACCGTTGAGTTCGTCTTGGTGAGTACTACCAAACCCACTAGGTGATTTCCGGTGAAGGTCGCCGGATCTCCGGTGAAGGTCGCCGGATCTCCGGTGACAGGAATAGGGGTATTTCGGATACTATTTGGCCCATTTGACCCGAGTTGACTTTTCGGGTAACATTTACCCGTTTGACTAGATCGTATATGCTACGTATTTACGCGGATTTTGAACGTGTTTGAGAACTTGTATTGCCTTCGGTGTAGAATTGGTATAGGAACCCAAATGGTGTACGTCGGGAAAAAATACGGAAAAACATTGGTAGGCACGCTTCACGAGGTAGGGAATACTATAACTTTGCATTATTTTGGGAATTTTTGTCATTCTGTTTGATCGATGATTCCTGCGTTTATTTAATGGAGTTGTGAATTTTGGATATAAATGTTTGGTGGTAAAATGTGAAATGAATACTTGGGCCAAAGTGCTACTGCTAATGTGGATTGCATGTGCATGTTGAGTGTAAATGGTTGCGGTGTATAATTCTTCTATGTGGTAACCCCTGCTTCTCATTGAGAAAAGTGTTGTCTTTATACTGAATGCGTGTGATTGAACATTTGCTTATATTTGGAGGTTATGGAAATTGTGGGGATTGTGATGTGGAGATTGCAGAGATGTGGAAATGGCCCTGTACGTACAGTGAGTAATAATCCGAGTAAGGATTCGCTATGCGGCCACATAGCGAAGGGGTGGCAAGTCCCGGATAGAAGAAAGTGCCTACCTTCCTTACTCGTAGATTGCTTTCGGCGATGAGGTCGGGAAGCGGAGAAAATTGCTTTCGACGAGGAGGTCGAAAAGCGGAGAAAATAGTTCCGACAATGAGGTCGAAAGGCGTTCGAGGTGGTGATGGATGTTCGAGGCAGGTTGAGAAATAGAAGTGTTATTTAAATTGTCGCGCTTCTGTCAATAATCATTTGTGAATGTTTTGTGTGTGAATACGGTATTCCCTACTGAGCTTCGGCTCATCCCCTACTTCCCGTTGTTTTGTTTCCAGGTGAAACAACTGTGACGAGACTGGGAGTGCAGACAGGACAGGGCAGTCGGTGTACATACCAGAGTTGCTGCGTAAGGGTTGAGTGGACCCAGTGGGTTGGGATGGCTGAGCTGGAGTCTCAATCGGTTATATGATACTATTAAATTCTATTATTGATAATTATATTATTTAACATGTTTTGTTGAGTTTTGAAAAAGAAAGAGTTTAGAGTGTGGTTTAGTTACACGTCACGTGCCGGCGGGTCGGGGCGTGACACTGGTACTCCAGATACTTTTCCACACAAAACTTGGATTGTGCCCCAATGGGGCCGAGAAAAAATCCCCTCTAGGGTAATATATAGCTTTGAGAATCCTGGAAACTAAAGCACCTGGCTTGGAGACCAAATTTCATCCTTGCTTACCCAACAATACTTCTTAATAAAACCAAAATATATCAGTTATATATTTTATAATTCATGTGCAACCACTCCCTCAAACCAAAATATATTCGACCTGATCCTAGTCCTAGTCTGTTAGATTTTTTTCCAGTCATGCTAAATACACTAGTCCTAGATGCTTTGATGATTTAACATATTAATATGAGAGAATTGCAAATGGGTCTACTTTTATAGACTTATTAAGGTTTAAGTCCACCTATAAAACTTATTTGGAAGGGAGTCCAATTCACTCCAATTTTTGTATTTTTTTATAAACAAATTTTAAAAACGTTTTATCTCTTAAAATACATGGTAATTTTTTTAAAAAAATATATATATTCGAACTCAGCACGTAAAACTCTCTCTAACAAGACTTATCATCGATATTTTTTAACGTACTTTTTTAATTACATTATTTTTCAAAAATAATTTAATTAGTATATATGTTATGTAATTTTTTTTCACTACCTTAACCTAAATAATAAGTATTAAACCCCAAGAGGAACGGATTCACTAAACTTTAACGGGCTCGTGTATCGTATTTTCATGTTGTAACCTAAATAATAAGTTTTAAACCCTAAGGGGAACAAATTTGCTAAACCCTAACGGGCTCGTGTAGCGTATTTTCATACTGTAACCTAAACAATAAGTGTTAAACCATAAGAGGAACGAATTCGCTAAACCCTAATGAGCTCGTGTATCAAATTTTCATATTGTAACCTAAACAATAAGTGTTAAACCCTTAGGAGAACGAATTCGCTAAATCTTAACGGGCTCATATATAATCAACATATTCACGAAGGCAATAAAATAATTAATTAAAATAGAAAAATTAATATATTTTTTAAATTAAATTTCTTAAAAGTCTCCAATTTTGGCATGAATCTAGAAAACAAAAATCAAATTAATTATTAAAAAAATCTAATAACTAGACTTAATTACAAATAAATTTAAATGAGTGACTTTATCACTAATAAGTCTCATAAAGTAGAACTACCTACAATTTTGCCTATTAATATTCCATTAGTTGTAGTCAACCCGGACCCGTTAACTAGATGGTTTGATTTAACATGCATTAAGTTTGTAGTATGTTGAATAAGCCCATTACAATAGTTTGATTAGGTTGAACTTTTCTTGGCTAGACATTAAATAGACTTGGGCCTCAGCATTTGAGGCTAAAATAAAAGCCCAATTAAAATGAGCCCAATCTCAAGTCCATACTCCATACATACAAACGACTGAATCCAATCGTATTGTGGAACAAGAATCATTTATCACTGGTGCCTTGGTGGTGAAGCAGAACTCCACCCTATTACCAATATCAAATCAATTGTAGAAAGATAAGTAAGGTGAGAGAAAACACGGAATGTACTTATGGGTTCAATTGGCAATCTTAGAATTAAACTGATACCGACTGCTGTTGTATATGAAATATGTTTTTAAGGGTGCGATCTGCATGAAAATATCTAAAAAGATTGCAAGGGAAGGAGAGGTGTGCTTGTCATATATGTAGGTGGATCACACGGTTAGCCCAACACTTTTGGGACATTTATGTTGAGGGTTTTTTTATGTTGTGTTTGGGTTTAGGGATTTGGAGGGAGGAAAGTGACCTTCCTCATAATTCTATTGTTTCGATAGGGTAGGAAAAAATAAGGAATGGATTTGTAGAGAATTGAAGGGAAGAATTATCTAATTTGTTGTCCTTATACATTACACTTTAACTTCAAAATAAGGATAAATTAGTAAATTAAAATAATTTTTTTTTCCTTTCCTTTCTTTTCTGATAACTATCCAAACAAGAGAAATAAAAAAAATCTATTATGTTATTTTTTTTAACATATCCAACCATGAAAAGGGAAAAATATTATAACTTAACAACTTCTATTCCTTTCCTCCGCTTCCCTTTCCTTCCCTCAATCTAAACACATTGTTAACCTTAATACATCCTATCAATTTGTGCCGAATTTTCTCTTTTGGATTTGGTAAGTTACTGGGTGTTTGTGTGTGGACCAATTCTGCCACCACCATGTTTGTGACTGCAGGAATAAAAAAACACTTATCATACCCTCAAAACACATAGTGAAAGGAGCACTCATTTAGGATCCAAGTGCCAACAAATAAAAAACTTAAAAGAACAAAACTAGTGATGTATGTATTTATAAATGGGCATATTGTGTGACGATCCATCGACGTCACCCTGTATACTTGCTAGCTGAGTTGGTAATGGTACTTTGATGATTGAGCTCCCAATGTTTTTGAATAACAAACTCTTGGTTGGCTTGTGGTGATTACAAGTTGTCTTTTCTTGTCTGATTCATTGCTGGTACTGCATAAAGTAGTTTGTTCTTCATTCTCTTATTACCAATGTCAATGCAAACCACCTTACATTCCATATTTTAGAGTTCTAATTAACTCCAATCATCACTAATTCAAACAATTTTCTGTTCTAATGCATGTGATTTTTACTCTTGCTGTGGGTGCTTGGGTATCATTCCTTTGATCATATTGGTTCACAAGCATGACATTTCTTGGTCCTGATAAAGATAATAATCATAGCAATGAACTTTGGAGCCTACTGAGACTTGCTCATTCTTCATTTGCTTTATTTCTTGCTGTACTGTTTGATCATCTGCATTTTTGTCGATAGATTGCTCTGATTGTTTATTCCATACGTTATTCATCTTTTCGCGAATGATTGCCTTCATCCATGCGATTTGAACATAAATAACAGGTATGCAGAATTGCTTCTCTTAGGATTTCTTGTTTATTAATATTAAGCTCCATGTGCAAGTCCACTGTTTGGACTCCATGGGTCAATTTTCATTTCTCAATCATAGTATAAAATCCTTGACAGCTAACCCAACAGCAAAAGGATTCAAGAGGTGAAACTTTTAAGTCATTAGAGTAAGAAAACACAAAACTTTTTCTTATGTTCAAGCACCCTCTTTGTATAAGATGCAAACAATGACTTGGAAACAAAAAACTTGACATAATGGACAGGAACCTCGGAATATAATCGAATGCCATCATGTGCAACCACTCCCCCAAACATCAAAGCTGTCGTTGTTGGTGACTCAATAATGGATTAATTAGTAGTCTACTTGATTCCCCTGCAACAGTTCAATACACTTGTAATGTTCAATTTGACGAAAGCGCGAAGATGCTTTCGACACATCTCTCTCTTCGTTGTTGCCTTCGATCATGTGCTGGTTTGCACTGATGACATTTCTCAGTCCCAGGCAAGCCCTCACTAAAACCATCATAGCAATGATCCTTGGAGCCTACTGAGATCTGATGTTCTGTTAATGGAATGCTACTGTTTGGGAATTTTTTTCATGCGCTTAATTTTATTTATTCCAGTGGTTGAGTGCTTTTATTTTATTTGTGGCTCCTTTTGAGTCTGCAAAAGTTTTCTTTTATACTTTGATAGTAATGCAGAAATGAAGTTTATGCAGCAAAAACTTTCTTAAAGTCGAGTACAAACGCATTGATTTCAATTTTTTCAAGGTTATCCTTCAAGTTCTTCATGAGATAAACCTGAAGAATAATCCTGAATCAGTAATCAAATGCAGAAATCATAAACTAATTGACCTAAAGTAGAGATTCTGCAGCAAAGAAAAAGTGCTAAATTCAATATCATAAATGTAGTAATAGTAAAATCTCTCTGTATTTAACCATTAAAAACTTTCTTCGGGTTTGTTTTGGAGGGTTGTTAGAAAGGGTTGGGAGGAGTTTGCGTACAAGCGAATCCCTCTGAACTCTTACAAAAACACCTCTCAACCTCTCTCAATATCAAATAAGGATTCACTTTTATTAACCCAACCCCTCCCAACCCTCATGTCAAGCATAATCTTAATAGTACATGTGATATAGCACATGATGTTAGGAATCAAGAAGAAAACTCATCGAAACTCTGCCATCAAGATCAAGGACTCTGTTTTGTTTTTGTTTTGTCACTTTGTGCAGAACATCTGGCGTTTTTAGTTATAGAAACTGGTAGGAAAAGACATTTTTCCAAATTATAATAGTACTTCCACTTCCATCGTTTAGTAGAATCTTCCACAAAAGTTTACAAGAGAGAGAAACAGACATTCATAATCGACAGGAATAGGCGTGCTAGCTGACATTACACCAAACACTTTCACATCCAAGTCATATTATGTTACATGTTTAATCCAAATACCAGGCCTTCATGTAATCATATGTGCAGAAACTGCAAGATTAGTGTGAATATACACATGAGCTGTATAAGTTTAGACTGAGCAGAACATGAAGATCCACCAACTTTACAAAGTTGCATAACTCTCTTCTTCTTTTTTACTCTTTGTGGGGATGACATCGAAATTATTAAAGTAGTATTACTGCTACTATAATAATAATGTTCACTGCAACATCAAAATGGATGACAGACATGAAAATGTGGACCAGATTTAGAAAGGGAAAGAATAGAGCAGGCTTGACTATATGATCTGCTGTATACATACATACATATATATATACATATATATATATATGTATGTATGTGTAAGTAGTAGCAATTTTGAATACAAGAATCAAGAACCTCTGTTGATTGATGTTGGGCTCTTCAATGGCTCTCAATTGTAGCATTGGAGTTAACTTAGTATAGACAATAGAGTTTGATTCGTTCAGGTAATATTATTGG
This sequence comes from Euonymus europaeus, assembly GCA_963580455.1. NCBI lineage: Eukaryota > Viridiplantae > Streptophyta > Magnoliopsida > Celastrales > Celastraceae > Euonymus > Euonymus europaeus. The sequence continues at coordinate 7,142,634 of OY756964.1, forward strand.
ATACAATTAATGTCATCTTATATGGCGAGTGAGACAAGAAATTATTCTAGCCTGCAGGGCATATGGCTGAGCGGTACCCACCTTGTCAAAACTCTTAACGGGGGAAGTGGAGGTTGTGAGTTCGAACCCTCGTAGAGGCATTCGACCACTTCTAAAGCGGCAGGTGGTCCCTACCGTAAGGCTGCACATCCTGCGACTTACATCTGTCAGTGACTCCCAGGGCAGGGAACTGGCAGACGGGTTTCGGTTTCTCGACCCCAAACCGGAGACAAGAAATTATTCAACGATGTCGTTCATATTCTAATGTGGTATACCAACCTATAAAATGATGCAAATTTACAAAATGTTGATGACAATATATCGATAGTTAAAAATAGAGATAGATAATATTTAAATTTTAAAAATATAACAACGTCCGTAAATTAGCATTCCTCATTAATTATGGTGCACCACATTCGTGTATGAAATAGTCTCTCAGTACCATTCAATATAATTTCCCATAGAATGGTCTGCCAATGCATAGGTAGAGCAATAAAAATAAAAGGACAATGATTGTGCCTCAGGCATGTAGCATCATTGCAACATAGGTCCAATTTATCATGCCAATTCTTTATAATTAATCACCTTTTTTTGCCAATTAAAGCTGCCAAATAAAAAGGGTCCAGTGCTGCTTGGTGCATCACGCCTGTCATGTGCTAATTGTGCTTACATAATCAATTAATAATCCAAAAAATAGACTTTCATGTATATGATTTGGATGATTTTATTGTGAGAGTCTAAATGCATGATTACCAATTTGAAGAATTTTAACGACCAATCATCATATCATTGCATGATTAGACTGATTAGTCATTATCTTTTTTTTAATATAATATCTTAGTAGTTCAAAATTTTAGGAAATTTTTTCTATTACAATTAAAAAAAAATTATCAATTTTGTATGTGGTGTCTTTTAAGAAATAATTAAAAAGTATTAAAAATCAAATATAGTATTTCAAGAACATAAATTTTGCCATGTCGTATATTAATTGATACACCGGTCTTTTTTTGCCGTTAGTTTGTTTTAAGAGTTAATGGACCCACCATTGAAAAGTACGGGTTATTTAACCCGAAATAAAGTAAAAGGGCTTGGTTGAATTTTTTTTGAAAGTATAGGAACCATTTGGATTATCTATCGCTAAATAATATTTTTGGATTATAATTAGGAGGAGTTTAGTTCATGACCGATCTAATTTTCTTTGTTCTCTCTCTCTTCCAGTCATTTCAGATATGCAATCATAAACAATAAGTTTTTAAAAATACATATATAATAATGTTTAAGAAATTACTATAAGCTATTTATTATATATATCACGCAAAGATTATGAGTTAATTTCATTGTTCTCAAGCTCAAATTATGATCCTTCTACATAAATTGGTTAAAAGCTATTTGAAATTAAATTATCTAGGTGTTAATCAATGCGACGTCACGAGATGATATTAAATATTTTTGAACTAAAATGATACTTCAACTATTTAACTCTAATTATAAAGGTAATTTTCTATCACTTTTAGTCTATTAAATTCGTATGCTTGCTCAAATAAGATCATATTCATATTTCTCTAAAAAAAATTTACCTTAGATAATCATGTAAATTGTTATTTAGATTTTTTGACTTTTATTTTGGATTTTACTATTTTTTGTTAAATATTTTTCTAAATAATTAACTTATATATCATGTATTAACGAGTAATTTTATCACAAATTAATATTTTTATTTTAAAAAGATTATATACAAATTATTAGTTTTATATTTAATTTAAGGATTCGTCAGATCATGTCACATGCATAATAAATATTGTCTCAGCTAATTTTTTAAACTTAAAATATACATTTTAATAGAATTTTTTCAGACTCCAATTTGCTCCTTTATTTCCTAAGGGCACACATTATCTTTTTCTTAATTTATATGCACATTTTAATAAATTAAGAAAATATATATGCAATGGTTGGCTTACTAAATCTCACTAAGCTTATTTTTTTTATTAAAAATAATTCTTGAAACTTTTAAAATATGACCCGTCATTTAATTTTTATTTAATGTGAAATTGACCTACATGTACATTACTCATTACTTAAATATAGTTTTAAAAAAAATCAGAAATTGGGTTTTTCATTAATAGAATTTTTAGTATAGTATGTACTTAAAAAAGAAGTGAATAGTAGGAAAACATCACTATAAAAATCAATAATCATGAAACGGCGTCATTTTGCGGATAAAGGCAACACAAAAAACGAAACCCATTGGCGAGAGTATAGGGAAGAGCACGGGACTCGCCACCATATGTCGAGGAAAAACTCCTCTATATATAGAAAGTACGTATGTATATGTGTATGTGTATGTGTATATATATACATATAGATATAGATATATAGATATCGATTAGTAGTTGTAGAAACGAATATATGTATTTTTTTTTTTTAATTAAATTAGAATCAGTAGTGGTGAAAACACGGTTTTTATTGGAGTGACAAAAAGTTAGGAATTAGTAATAGATTTAGTTGACTAATTGTCATGGTAATCAGAAAAAAGTTGTACAATTCAATTTTTTTTGGAGAAATCAATGGTCGGTAGGAACACAGACATTTAGTTTTATTTAGCAAAAATAAAGATGGTCATTAAATTAACAAACTCTTATCAAAAAAATTAACAAACTCTTAAGAACTGGTTGTTCCGCGTTCGTGTCAATTTAATCACAAAACTAGGAACACAGACAAGAAATATAAAATGCCTTTGTGTTTTTTTTGTCTGGATCATGGTCACGGGCTTCTAACAAACAAAACTGATTCATCCTAAACCACAAAATACGAGACGCGTTTTCTCGCTATTACTGTTGAATTGAAAGTCCTCCACTCACCCACGCACGGACCAGTGAAGCATTTTGATGCAGTAAACTCATCGCGAAAAATGTACAGGTATAACGATTTAGTATATAATTTTTAATTTTTTTAGACATTGTTGATCTCCTTCGAAAATAATTATAATTATTTTAGTAAAATATATGATTAATAGCTGTTGGTTCCTTACTGATGAAACATAATATTGTAACAATAATGATCAAATTTACTGTTGATGTGTTTTGCATGTCCAAAATGAACATTTTGAAATGAAGTCCTAATTTTTAGAGCTCACAATTAGATTTATTTTTTTATATTCAATTCTACAATCTACGTCATTTTCTGTGGAACATTCGTGAGACTTAAGATTAACTAAAAGATTCATACAAATGATTTAAGAGAATACTTATTGGTAAGTATTGATCGATGGATTGTTCCTATATATCACCAGGTAATAAGGTCATAAAAATACTTCAATTTTTTTCGTGATAGAAGACTCTTTTCCTTATTATTGACATGTAAAATTGATCAAACATGAAGTTTTTTGTTTTTACACCAATAGAGTATATATATTGAATGGATTGCCCCGAATAACCCGTGAAAATATCAAAATTATCATGAAAAAATTAAATGCAAATGAAAATATCAGTAGACGCTCTCAAGAGTTGTTTAAAAGCATTAATCAAATTGTCTTGGATAATTTATTACAAATAGTGAGGCGATAAGCAACTTCCTTTCCCCATATATCTTTTTTATTAGCTTAGGTAATGTGTCAAAATATTATGAGTTGTGTTTGACAACAATGAGGTAAGGTTTTAAATATAATTTATTTATGATATATAATGGTATTGATAAATTTGGGATATATAATTTAATTGAAAACAAAATTATTAAAAATAAATAAATAAATAATTCATAATTGTAAAAACTTTCTCTCTCTTGCATCCGAGATGACACATTATAGAGCATTCTTAAGGCATTCATTATACATACAGAATATATATTCTACAATATCAGATATAAACTCAAAACATTGAATGTTTCACGATGATGCTTCGATAGTGTTCAGTCAGTGTCTCTCCAACACTAGACTCACTCCCAATCCTTCAATGACTAGTTGGGGCTTGTAATAAGTTTATTGTAGAGTGTGTTTGGAAATTATTTTTCTTTTTAATCTTTAAAATAATTACGAGTATAGTTTTTAGGAATAAAATTCAGAAATAAAAAGTGTTAACAAATTTATTTGATTTATGTTATTTGAATACGGATTTTTAATCAGAAAACATAAAATTCATTTGGTGGTGTCTCTTTAAATTAATTATTACCATAAATGAACTAAAATCCAACCTAAATCCACCCGTCTCCTTCTCCCTTTCCCCTCCTCACCGTCACTGAAATCTAACCTAAATCCGCCCTGGTTGTTTGTCTAGTGGGAAAGAACGACAACAAAACACCACCACCACCATCAAGTCGTAGTTCAAGTGAGCGGCAGGTGGCCGCGGAGGGGATGGTGTTGGTAGTAGCGGGGTGTAGTAATGTTTCAAGATTGATTTTTTATTATTATTTTTAATAAATGTGTAGTATTCATCTTTAAAAATTCAAACGTATATTTTTTTTGTTCGAAACTAAAATCAAATATAACATAAAAAACATAGCAATTTTAGACTGTCGGATATAAACTCAAAAGTGAAAACATTCGATATTTTGTGTGATGAATCTAATTTTTTTTCAAACATAAATATATTGTTAAATTCATTAAATTGAATACATTTATGATTTTTAGAAGAAAACAAATTGGACACCAAGAGAGGCCACAAAACTATAACAAATATCGAGATGGGCATCTCTGGGATGGGGCAAGACGGGCAGCCACCGAGGGCCCTCAAATTTCCGTTCTCTATGATCCCATATTTTTGAAAAAATTATTAGTATTATAGTGGTCACAAATACATTTCCATTTAGGCCTTGCTTACATTTTATAAATGAGAGATTGCGAACTCATCAAAATGAGAGATTCAAATTTTAAGTATTGAGAATGGTTTATAGTGGTTGAGAGGGGTTCTGAACCCCACTCATAGTTTTTGCGAAACAAAAATTGGATGAGATTTGTTATGAACCTCTATCCCTCTCAACACAATCCAACCCTTTATTTGTAAAATGTCAAACAAAGCCTTAAAAGGAAGGAAAAAAAAACCCTTATAAGATTCACCGTATTATAACTTAAAAATAAAAAATTAACCCTATTAAATTCTTATTCAAGACTTAGATACGTCATTAGTGGTAGCCGCAGCCTATCCACACCCAAACAGTGAATAGAATTATGGATGGTGCCATCCTTCACGAGCTTTGTCAGCGTCCCTAATGTTAAAATACTTGTAATAATTCATTAATGTTTAAAACAGAGGAATCACATCACGATTTTGTCATCTTCGGACACCAACCTACAATAAAAATACTACAAACAAATTAGCAGCTAAACGGCTAAACCGTGTTGAAATCTATCTATATTTATTGGGAATTGATGCTCCACCATCTCATGAAACGTAGGTATATATAACTTATTGATAGCTATAAAATTACATACTAGGGATGTTATTTGTTATCCAAATCCTTAGACTTGAAATAATACAATGAAATAACGCATGAGATACAAATCTATGGGATATAAAACGTGACTGAAAATACATACTATTTCAAAAAGATAACGGCTTTTCATTTACATATTGTTGAAAATCTTCAGCTTTTACAGCGCATGATATGTGCAACACAAGAAAAATCCACCGGCCTTGTTGAGCTTTTTTACTCAAAGCATGATGACCTGAACTTTTTAAAGAGCCATTTGGAGCCTCACATATTCATACAAACCATCGAGGAGTCTTTTCCAATCAGATTTTTTTTTTCAGCCGTCAAAGAATAAATTGGTCCAAAATTCAATACGTTACTCAATATCTTCCGAGAACATGCATTTTGACTTCAATAAAATTCACCAAATTCACCACCAATCTATCACCGAAATAGTTCACCAAAATGGTTTTGGATCAATCATTCATTTCCACATATGATCTCTTTTAGTTCTCTGTTTGGTTGAGTGAATGCATCTAAATAACCAAAGTAAATCAAACTTATCTTTTGTGTGGGAATATATATATATCAGTCCTTTCTTTTTACTGCTTTAGCTCTGTTATATTTGCTTTCCTTATTTTTGGCACCCTTCTTTTTTTCTCTTTTTTTTGAATTTATCTCTTTTTTGGCCTTCTTTTTGACTGCTGTATTTTATTCTTTTTTCCTTTTTTGAACAAGCTATTTACAATTTTAATTAATTAATATAATTAGTCTTTGATTTATGGTCCATGCACTTTTGCAACAGCCAACAGAGCAGGCTCCCTCAAGCTTCAGTGTAAAAACTCATTAACTCTCGCTCACACCCACATTTCAAATTTGAAAATCCAGAACTGCCTTTCAGGCCCAATCTTCTCTCTCGCTCTCCAGTCCCCCCTCTTTAAAAAGAGAAAAAGAAAAAATAAAAGAAAAAATTTATTGTATTATATATACACACAAAACCAACAGACCCACCAACATTCTCCACAAATCTTTAGCTGAATCAAAATCACACACCCATGAAACTCTTCAGCTTCATCTGCCTCTGCTTTCTCTCAATTTTTAATAATGTAAGCCAACTCTCCTCTCTGTCTCTCTCTCTCTGTTTGTCTCTGTAGCTCTAAAAAGGATTATCAATGCTGTTGTTATGAATTGATTGTTGTTTTTGGGGCAATGCAGGTGAACCACATCGCAGGTGCTGGAAGCGATGCAGCCGAAGAGAACCCATTCTCGCCGAAGGCCTATCTGATGCGGTATTGGAGCAGAGAGATCCACAACAATCTACCGCAGCCTAATTTTCTCTTCTCCAAGGCGTCTCCTTTGAACAGTGTTGACGCGGTTAATTTTGCCAGACTCGCTGCTCAGAACTCGCTCTCAACTCACCTCCCCTCTTTCTGCTCCTCTGCCAAGCTGTTTTGCTTCCCCGATTTGGCTAATAGTCTTGAAAAGCATGACACTGACTCCAACTTTGTGTCTTATCGCAATCGAAACTTCACGAACTACGGCACTGACAAGCTCGGCGGAGTAGATTCCTTCAAGAACTATTCAGACAACGACAATCTCCCTATTGATTCGTTCAGGAGGTACAGCCGCGACTCGGCGGGTCACAAGGACAAGTTTGCCCATTACGGCTCTAACGGCAACGTCGTCGACCAGAGCTTCCAGACCTATGGCGCTGGAGCCACCGGTGGCGATGGGGAGTTCAATAATTACAATCCGGATGTCAATGTGCCTAATCTGCGATTCACTTCCTACGCCGACGATGCCAATGGTAGGACCCACTCCTTCACGAGCTACACAGACCAAACTAATTCGGGGAGCGAGGCCTTCACCAGTTATGGCAAGAACGCAAATGGGTCCCCAAATGATTTCTCTAGCTACGGCAAGGATTCCAATGTGATTACTTCCAATTTCAACAACTATGGCGAGAAGGGAAATGTGAACAATGATTCCTTTACGTCTTACGGGTTCAATGGAAATGTTCCTGAGAACAATTTCAAGAATTACGCAGCAGAAGCTAATGCCGGCAGTGAAAGCTTCAGCAGCTACAGAGACAAATCCAATGTCGGTGACGACACGTTTCAATCGTACGGCAAGAAATCCAATTCTGAGAAGATCAATTTCGCTAATTATGGAAAATCGTTCAACGAAGGTACAGACAAATTCACTGGCTACGGTGAGGCAGCAAAAGGGCAGGCTGTAGGCTTCAAAATCTATGGAGTGAACAACACTTTCAAGGAGTATTCGAACAAGAAGTCAATGTCGTTTAAACAGTATGCTGATGCCAACTCTGAAGAAGCCGCAAAGAAGCCGAGTGGCAGTTTGGTCAATAAATGGGTTGAACCGGGCAAATTCTTCAGAGAATCGATGCTCAAAGAGGGTACCGTGATGCCTATGCCGGACATTAGGGATAAAATGCCGAAAAGGTCGTTTCTGCCCCGGACAATTATCTCAAAATTACCATTCTCAACGTCCAAGGTCGGCGAAATCAAGCAAATCTTCCACGCGAGTGACAACTCTACCATGGAAACCATTGTCAAAGATGCTTTGGGCGAGTGCGAGAGAGCTCCAAGCGCCGGCGAAACCAAGCGTTGCGTGGCCTCCATCGAAGACATGATCGATTTCGCGAGCTCGGTTTTGGGCCGAAACGTGGCCGTCCGCTCAACTGAGAACGTGAACGGGTCAAAGCAAGAGATCCAGATCGGGTTGGTCAAAGGGATCAACGGCGGTAGAGTCACAAAGTCCGTTTCCTGCCACCAGAGTCTGTATCCGTACTTGATGTATTACTGTCATTCAGTCCCTAAAGTTCGGGTATACGAAGCGGATTTACTAGATCCAACGAAGAAGGCGAAGATCAACCACGGTGTTGCCATCTGTCACTTGGACACCACAGCTTGGAGCCCGACCCATGGAGCTTTCATAGCTTTGGGTTCAACTCCGGGTCGGATCGAGGTTTGTCACTGGATATTCGAGAACGATATGACGTGGACCATTGCTGATTAGAGTGGGTGCGGACCTGGGTTGGAACCGTTTGTTAAGAAAACTTAGCCGCCGGCTCAAGCTCAATTTGGTCTTATTTATTTAAATTAAGCTAATGAAGCTGTTTTTAATTTTATTATGATTGGGGTTTACTTTTCATCTGGTTGATTATGTTGTTATTAATCCCTGATTGATAATGCTAAGTGTTAGTGTTTACCAGTGTTGTTATCTACCATAAGCATGGAATTGGAGCAAATTTAATAACCGAACAAGTAGGCAGTACCGAAGCAGTATATGTATATGTATATCCACATAAGAATAAAAAGATGAGGTGGTCCAGAAAGAGACCATCCATGATCCATGTTGGGTTGCTGCCATTCGTAGCAAAGAGGGTACAATACAGCTGTTTACCAATCATATGTTGCACTCTATAAATACTACACAACATATATGTATATATATATATACACACATACATATATGTACGCGTTGGCACCAAATTTTATGATCGATAGAAGAGCACTGAAGCATCATGTCAACCAAATTTGTCTGCTAAGTCACCGAATTTTGTGCGTGTGCCTAAGTGCATATACAATGGTGTGTCTTGTTAATGGACATATCATGCATGCATGTTGTTGAAAAATATATTTTTGTTGATATGATTGTATTGTGAGATGTGATTTACTGACGTGACTGTATTAAAATATGTGTTTTGATGGGATTAATCTTGATTTTTGTATAATTTTATTGAAGAATGAATGTATAAAAGAAAAATGGTTGATTTGAATAAAGAGCAAATGAATAATTGTATTAGAAGACGTGTTTTGTTGACGTAGCTATCTTGAAAAATGTGTGATTTGAATTTTTGTGTAATATAAATCAGATCCACAATACAATGTGAACATTAAAGTGTGACAATTACATGTGCTAGCGCCAACAATTTTTTATAAAAAATGAAAAATTCCCTAAGTAAATTAAAATAAGCAAAGGTCATATGGATAAATAGTCTGGATTATTTTTTTAATAAAAAATGTTGATTTTATTGTGACCATCAGATGAAAAAAAAAAAAAAAAACAGAGAACCAGTAAAGCCATCGGTTGCCACTTATGGGTGATAGAGATGCCATAAGTAGAGTCAAAGTAGACGTTGATTTTGGTTTCTTCCACAACGGCTAAAACTTGAAGCGCATTGCGTCATTTAAATTATCTTCTTCCGTCTTTAATTAATACCAGGAGCAGTTGGCCGGTGCTTGATGGATTTAAAAGTAAAATATTGGTTTAGTTTTTTGTGCGAGACGTATTTGTGGTGCTTGTACTAATTAACCAACTCTTGCTGTTTTGGTTATGCTCAAGTTAGTTGGAGATTTGGTCTTCAAAAGTTATTAACTTGGGGCTTCACGAACCATGCCTGCTGCTACCAATAGTTAACTAGGCTTCTCAGAGTGTGGTGAATTGGCTAATATGGTTAAGCACCAAGGTAGACTGTAAATGTGAGTCATCATTGACATAGAAAGAAAACTAAATAAGGTATTTTTATTGTAAGGCAATATGTTTTGTCAACCCAAATAGTTGTCATAAAAGACAAATTTGACTGAGTTATGATTAGGAAGTACTAATGAGATGGGGTCTTAGACAATAGTCTTCTCTACACATGGGGTAATGTGATGGGAAACAGCATATGTCCCCAGTATCATCCACTCTTGTACACAAATGCTTGTTCATCTTTCACCAAATTAAGGACAGACAAAACTCTTTCCGATTTGGATTAAATGGAATCCGTGTTCATATACAAATATTTTGTTCGTTTTAAAAACGGGTTCAAATACAAAAATCCTGCATGATTTAGCTATTCGTACCTTAACCTGGATTGAATTATTATCCGATTTACTTGTGCGAATTAAATCAACTTGAGTTTAGTCACTTCAATAAATCCGAAAATTTAAACCAATTCGAATCCGAACGCATCAATATGTAGTTGACCCAAACTCAATTTTTTCCACCCCTAAAAGTGATGGGAGACAGCAAAATTGGGCTTCGAGAATGCTAGTGTGAAATGCTGTAAATAAAATGATCGCACTAACTCGGGAAGGCATCATTTGTCCAACCCAACGGTACAAACAACACATGCTATGTTCTTGTTATTCTAAAAAACTATGTAGTGATTGTCAGAACCCGAAGTTAAAAGGGTTATTATTTAATTGGTTTTAGGTGAAGGGTCGTCATCTCATTATTTTTTGTCTCATGTTTTGGTTCATTAGTACAAAATAATAGGGAGGCTAAAATCATAATCTAATGGCTTAGACAGGGAATGTGTTACATCAATCAAGACCAGAGTGTGTTGAATTGCAATCTTCTTTACTCATGGAGGATGAATTATATTCAATGCAGCTTGAAGGAATTAGTTGTGTTATAGCTTCTACAGGCCCTATGTCTTCTGCGGCTACTATACTGTTTCTGTTTCAACGACTGCCCTTGTATAATTGTTATGTGACATTAATTACCCTGCAACGCAATTGCTTCCTGCTGTAGCCTTCCGTGATCTAGACGCACAAGCCAAACAAAAATGCAGGGATTTGGATGCACTGGCATGTAGTGTAAGTCACTACTTCAACAACATATTTGTGTATATAACAACCAACAGTACAATGTAGCTAAATTGTGTTTGATCGGGATCAAATCAAGTTTGTACGCAAGTTTAATATTCGAAATTTGAGTCCATACACAATAATTTTAGTCCGATCTAATGGTTTGGAATCTAACCCAAATTAAATTATTATTTGATTTATTTATCCGGATTTAAATCAATTTGGGTATAGTCAATTAAGTACGTCTAAAAATTCAAACTAATTTAAATCCAGACATAAATATTTCGTAAACAAACTATGTTGTACGACTAGGACGGACCAGGACCCAATTTTTTTGCCACTTCTAAATGTAGCTGTGGTCATTGGGTGAATCTTTCATTCTTGAATTACTTTCCTGCTAATCAAATAACTGGGGACAAAGATACGTAATGGATTTTTTTGTTGTTGTTGTTGAGGAACTGCTGGTGGATATTTCCAACAAACTATAAGGACCACTGGCGCATCCAATCTAGACCATCTCTTGCTACAACTTGAGATGCAAACAAGCACTTCAAAGTTGCTAAGTAAAGGCCGAGGGACTACCGGATTCTCTGAAAGACTGCAACCAACCACTGACACGATCAATCTAGACCATCCCTATTCCATAATCCATGCATGCTACTCCAACTACCACAAGAGTTTGTTGGGGGACGGACAATTTATTCGTTAAACCGACAAATCATATTCAATTAGGTGGGAAAATATTACCATGATCTGGCATTTATGATATTGATATACTAGTTTTATTTTCATGAATGAAAGTGAAGCAACGTAGTTTTTGATGATTTGACAATCACAGTTTCCCAGAGCAACATCTGGTCATAAATGAGGTCGAAAAAATTAATTAAGAGTTGCTATCGTACCAAGAAGACTTGAAGATGGTGATGGAGCATCAGCTACCAAAGTACAGTGGATGGTAAATTTTGCAGAGAAAAATAAAGAGGGACCATATTTTATTTTGCACCTACCTATGGCTAGCTAAGTGTGGGTTCTTGATTATATATATATATATATGTAGGGAATGTATATGCATGTTTAGCATTAAAGGAGGTAGCTGTATTAATATCCATATTAGATATACATTCAATGCTACTGCATTTTCTGAATAATGGTGATGCAATTCTCAAAATGAAAACATGGCAAACAACTTAATTTGGCAAACCCCTGTCAAGTTTTACCCTGTAAATTAAATGGGAGTAACTGCAGTTATTGAGCAACTAACTCGCTGAAGGATCAACAGAGAAGTAAATACCGATGAACTGAAATACTGAATGATGTCCATTCTCCACAGAAAGAAAGAAAGAAAGAAAGAAAGTGTAATGTGTGTTGCTGCTATAGCTTATTTGGTGTTGCCATGTGAGTGACTAAACAAAGAGGGCACCGCCTAACAAAGAAAGTGTAATGTGTGTCGCTGCTATAGTTTATGTGGTTATGGTTTTGGGTAGAAACCAACATATCTCGATCCTGATTTTGTCGGTATATCATTTCTCCACCATCTAACTACAAGTTGGGGGCACGATATCCGGATTTTCAGCTAGGGTAGCAAAATTATGTCCGATATGGATTAAACCAAATTCGGACATACGTTATATATTCGAAATTCGGGTCCAAATACAAAGATGTTTTCTGGTTTAAAATTGGATCCAGGTCCAAACACATAAATCTTGTACGATTTTAGTTGTTCGGATCCTAACCTGAATTTAATTATTTTTCGATTTACTTAGTCAGATTTAAACTAAACTGAGTATAGTCAATTAATATGTTTGAAAATTCAAATTAATCTGAGTCTGGATGTAAAATATCTTATAAACACCCCGTATTGTTCGTCTCGGACCCAAATTTTTGCCAATGGAAATAACCCAAAATAAAGCCCATTTGTACCACTAAAGCCCATTTAGTATGTTGAACAGAATATCTTTTTACTTTATAGGCCCACAGGTCGAGCCCGTGTTCATCCTCGAGGGCTAATTGAGATTCTTCTTGTGGGCTATTTTTAAGCCTTTTAAGTGTATACCCGGCCCGCAAAAAAGCTATGTTTCGGCAATGCGAGTATTGTATGGTCAAGGGTTTTGGTTCAGTGGACTGAATGGGAGAAAAGCCATGGCGGCTAATTTTGCAAGAAGAACGCTTCAAGTCTCTTTAGGTTCGTCGAAAACCCTCTTAAGCCGTTCGACGACAACAACATCACCTTTCGCTTCCAAAGCTGCTAAGTTGAGTGGTCTAGGTCCTGCCAAGCCCACCTCTGCTTCTCGAATTTCCAGTCAGAGGCCCATCTTCTCTAGGTCAGATTCAATTCGATACATATGCGCATTTCTGTATGAGTAATATGCAACCAGTAAATGGTTTAGTTTCTACCTTTTTCGGCTTTGTAGCTTGTTTGACAAGAAAAAAGGAAATTTAGTGATTAGAGTTTTATCTAATTTTTTTTTGCTTTCTTAGCTGTGGAGATGTTAACACAGAGCAAGGAAAATGAAATCTTAATTTAGTGTTCTAACTGGAGATTGAGTTTTGATTCTGAATGTCTTGATTGATGTATTTTGAGCTAAATGAATGAATGCATAGACGGGAATAAGGGTTTTTTTTTGTTTTGAAATAATAATCAAGTTATAGTTTTATGCATACATTTTCAGGTTCAAAGGTGCTTAATGTTCTTGTTCACGGTCCAGATTATGGACATTTTTTTCTTCTGCTATTTTTGATTTCTTTTGTTTGTGGCCTCAGTTATCTCAGTGATGTCGAGGCGTAACATGATGAGTTGTTATTTTCTGTTGCAAAATGCTGGTTCATTTATATTCTATCTTTAATCGTATAGAAATATGTTTTTTCATTGTAATTTAAACATGACAAAGGCTCCTGATGTGGCTCTTTCAGGCTACCAGCTAAGCTGGGGGGTGCATTGTCTATGATGCCATTGCACAGCATAACTGCATCTGCCTTGTTTACTTCATTGCTTTCGTTGAACAATGTCAACTGGGGATGTCTATCAGAAGGTATTTTTCTAACTTCCCTTCTAATGAGTTTTCTTCCATTTGTTGTTTTCTACTGGAATCTTTTGGCATCCGGGAATAATTCTCCTTCAAATGATCATATGTATATTTTGTGAGTCATTTACATTTGCTGATTTGGGGGCTTTGGAGTGTTATCGGAAGGACCATTGAACTGAGTGCAATCCATCTGCTGTTAAGTGAGATTGTACATCTTTTCTGTGAAGATATAGGTTGAGTTTAATGAGCTGTAGGTTATGTCCAATGACTCAATTCAATATCTTGAAGAAGATAGGTTATGTCCACTGACTGAATTCAATATCTTGATTCTTGAAGAAGATAGGTGACTAACCTTTTTGTTTAAAACGGAGTGGGGCTTGTCTTTGTTGCTTACGATTATGAAGGAGTTTTGCAGTCTCCAAAGCGTAGACCGTACAAACCTAGGGTACTAATTACAAGTTAATAATCTATTTATTGGTTAAGGTTTTATACTATGTGTACTGTAGCATAATCAGGAGGTCTGCTAAGGTGGTTTGCTGGAAGACTTTGAGTTTCCATGCCCTTCATTTTCTATCAATTAGCTAACAAATTTGAGAACGCTTGATCCTATATTCTTAAAGTTGGCTTATTTGTTGCTGACATAAACAAAAGCCTTTGTTGTGATTTAGGGAACCTTTTACTTGTTTAGACAATTTTTTGGGGATTGTTTGGTCGTGGTTCTCTCATAGTAGTTCTGTGTCCTTGTTTTTCGGTTTGTTGTGTCTTGTAGCTAATGGGCTAGAATATTGCTTTGGTTGCAAAAAAAAGTTTTGATTTTTTCTGGAATTGGGATTGGGTTATTTGTTTATTGAACGATACCTACAACCACCAAGGCCTAGTAACTCATAATGGCGCTTTGTTCCAAGGCTAAAAGTCTACGGAGTAGTTTTTCTTTGGTTGCAAACAACAGTTGTGATTTTGTCTGAAGTTGATTATTAGTTATGATTGGAATTATAAGGTTTTCATACTTCAAACTACTAGAAGTTGTTATTTGTTTTGTTGCAGGATTTGCAACGCCTCTATAGCATGGCCTGTGGACTTGTTTTTAGGTACTAGTGAGACCATCTTCAGCAGGAGCTTTTGTATTTCTGGCATGTTCCCCGTTGCGACTGAACATGTGTTCAGATTCACAATGAGAGAGATTTTTTTAACGAACAATATTATCCTTGAAAGTCTGCCTTTACTGCTTGTACTGGATCCTGATAGTTCTGAGAGACAAAATTTTGCCATTTTAGATATCGTGCTTTCTGAATCACAATCTTTGAAGGTATATTGACATGCTGACTTCGAGTAACATAATGTTCTGTGTTTTAATGTTTTTGGTGGTACAAGTGGAGCTTTTTACATTGGCCATATCGAATGGTCTGGAAGGTCAATGTTGTTATTAAAGCCATTTCATGTGATGAACTCGCCTTTTAGGTCATGTGATGAACTCGCCTTTTAGGTCTGCTATGGGTTGAGGGTGGGTTCCATAAATGTGTAGTAATTAATGTAGAAATCAACATAATATACGAATTCCGAATATACTAGATCCAAATAGCTCATTTGACGGAGCTTAATAATTTGAGCTTCATCTCCTTCCTTTATTCTAAAAAAGAAAGAATCTAACAGTATTTTTTTGTGTGGAAATAATCAAACTTTGAAGTGGGAAAAAAATTGAAACTTTAACGACCTAGAGTGTGGTTGGTTTGTTGTTTACATGGTTTTCGGCATCATCATTCGTAGAAGTTATCAAACTTGAAGTCCATCTATGAGGTGAAGGTCAATTGATTGTAGAAATTGATTATTTAAATGACTTAGAGTATGACTTAGAGTATTGATGTGGTGTTATTGTTAAGAAAACTGTAAATTTGTAGAAAGAGTATTTTTACGATAAATTTAGAGCATTTGCAGTGAATGATTTTACTTTGGTATTATGTGCATGCTTTGCAATGAACCCCTATCTTAGACTATAATTGAATTGAACCCCTTGGCTGTTGAACTTAGAGTTTTTTTGTTATGTCTTTCTGTTGAATAAATCCTAACATATAGGATCTCTGGTAGGTTTGAATTAATCTTTGTATATCCCTGTTTTATAGGGCAGTTAAGCTAGGATTTGGTTGTTCAGTTGTATTGTTGGGTTGGCTATATAGCCGAGTTCCATCTATCAATAAATGAGGCATCACTCTCTCATATTTATATTTCAGTCTTATAATTAACATCTGGTATCAGAGCTGAAATTAGAAGCAACAGTCTTCACTTGCAGTAGCAAGACTCATGGAAGGAGAGAATGAGAGCCACTTTATGCAACCTGCTATCCCTTGCTTTGATGGTCATTACGACCATTGAAGCATGCTGATGGACAATTTTCTCCCTTAAAGGAGTATTGGGCTCTGATTGAGCATGGAGTTACACAACTAGCTCAAGGTGTGGCACTCTCTGATAAACAACTCAAGACTTTTGAGATAGAGAAATTGAAGGATTTGAAGGCCAAGTACTATCTGTTTCAGGCCATAGATCTAGCCATTCTTGAGACCATTCTCAATAAAGACATAGAAAAGGATATATGGGATTCCCTCAAAACCAAATATCAAGGGTCGGCTAGGGTGAAACGAGCATAGTTGCAAGCTTTTCACAAAGAGTTTGAGACACTTCATATAAAGATTGATGAAAGTGTAGATGATTACTTCGCAAGACCTTTATGTATTGCAAACGGGATGAGAATTCATGGTGAGAAGTTGCAGGATGTTATTGTAGTAGGGAAAATTCTTCGATCTATGAAATCCAAATTTGATTATGTTGTGTGCTCAATAAAAGAATTGAAAGATGTCGATAGCCTATCCATTGATGAGTTGCAAAGCTCGCTACTTGTGCATGAGTAGTGTATGATGAGTCATGGAGAATAAGAGCAAGTCCTTAAAGTCTCAGTTGGTGAATCATCTCCAGGAAGGGGTAGAGGCCATAGAGGTAGCTTCAGGGGGTCGAGGCAGGAGTCAAGGGCGCATTTCATTTGATAAGGCCACTGTGGAATGCTACAATTGTCACCAAATGGGGCACTTTTAGTGGGGTTTTGCAAACAAAGAAGGAGAAACTAAGGCCAGTCTTGCTGAGATAGAAAAGGAGCTTTTTCTAATGGTTTGTGTAGAAAGCGAGGAAGGGCTTTCATCAGTTGTGTGGTAACTCGACTCCTGATGCAGCAACTATATGACTGGTAATATTTCTCTATTCTCTAAGATTGATGAATCATTTAGAGAAATTGTTAAATGTGCCAATAATGCAAGTATTGAGGTTATGGGAAAAGGTGATGTAAATCATTTTGAACAATAAAATGCATGTCATTAGAGGTGTATTTTATTTTCCAAAAATTGGGAGCAATTTGATCAGTCTTGGTTACCTACAAGAAGATGATTTTATTGTTGCTCTTCGAAGGAAGAAATGTCATATTTATGATCCTAATGGGGAACTAATTGCTAGTGTTGAAAGGTCCAAGAATTGAATGTTTGTTTTGGAGTCCAGCTCTATAAATCAACAGTTTTATCAAACTGCTATAAATGATTCCTCATGGCTGTGGCATTATCCTTATGGCCACCTTAATTTAGTGGTCTTCGAACCCTTGCACAAAAGAGTATGGTGAATGGACTTCCTCAAATTCAAACTGCAGTAGAACTATGTGAAGAATGCACTTTGGGTAAGCAATAGAGAGAGTCTTTTCCAAAGACTAGCACCTAGAGAGTTGAGTATCCATTGCAGCTTGTCCACTCGGATATATGTGGTCCTATCAATCCTACTTCAAACAGTGATAAAAGGTATGCACTCACTTTCACTGATGATTTCAGTACGAAAACATGGGTTTATTTCTTTACTGAGTAATCCGAGACATTTTCAATGTTCAAAAGATTTCTAGCTACAGTTGAAAGGGAAACTGGGAGATTTGTGAAGACATTGCACACAGATAGTGGTAGAGAGTTCATGTCGAACGAATTCAAACATCTGTGTGCTACAAGAGGTATAAGGAGGCAACTCACTGCTTCTTATACACCACATCAAAATGGCATATCATAGATAAAAAATAGAACAATCATGAACATGGTATGTAGTATGTTGTTGTTTAAGAGAGTTCCCAAATCGCTCTGGCCAGAAGCAGTTAATTAAAGTGTGCATTTACTTAATTGATGTCTTACTCTAGCTGTCAAAGACATCACACCTCAAGAGGCTTGGTTTGGAATCAAACCTATAGTAAGTTACTTTCAAATTTTTTGAAGTATTGCTTATGTTCGATTTCCTGAAGAGAAAAAGAAGTAATTAGATGACAAACGTGTAAAATGCATGTTGCTTGGAGTAAGTGAAGAGTCGAAGGCTTATAAGCTGTATAATGCAGCTACTAGACAAGTCATTATCTCCCGTGATGTGGTCTTTGATGAGGAACAAATCTAGAACTGGAATTCTCTTAATAACAAAGAAGTTAGTGTAGAGGATATGAAAGAAGTTGAAGTTGAATCTGATACAGAAGCTGACAAGGACAAAGTTCATCTTCAGATGAAGCACTTCCAACATAAGAAGAAATTGCTGCGGTAGAAGTACCACATGTCAGAATGCCAAGATCAAGACAAATACCTTATTGGATGAGTGATTATACAAGTGGAAGAGAATTGTTAGATGAAGATACTCATGCTCATCAAGTTTTACTTGCAGATAGTGATCCCATTTTCTTCTATGAAGCTGTCAAGAATGAGAAGTGGAATAAAGCCATGAATGTCGAGATTGAAGCAATTGAGAGGAACAACACATGGGAATTGGTTGATCTCCCAAAAGGTGAAAAGACAATTGAAGTTAAATGGATATATAAGACCAAGTTGAACGAGTCTGGGAAGGTTGATAAGTTGAAAGCTTGATTTGCGGCAAAGGGGTACAACCAAGAATATGGTATTAATTATTCTGAGGTGTTTGCCCCAGTTACTCGTCTTGACACCATAAGACTAGTGATTGTCTTGGTTGCTCTAAATGGCTAGACTTTGATGTCAACTCAGCATTTCTGCATGGTGAAATAACTGAGCAGGTTTTTGTTCAACAGCCTCTTGGTTATGTGAAGGAAGGGAATGAACACAAGGTCTCTAAGCTGAAAAAGGCCCTTTATGGGCTGAAACAAGCTCCGAGAGCTTGGTACAGCCGGATAGAGGGCTACATTGCAAAGGAGGGATTTCACAAATGTCCCTATGAACACGCTCTTTTCATTAAAACAGGTGAATAAGGTAAGATTTTAATTGTGTGTATGTATGTTGACGATCTTATGTTTATTGGAAATGATGAGTGTCTGCTGGAAGAATTTAAAGTCTATGAAGAAGGAATTTGAAATAACAGATTTAGGAAGGATGAAATACTTTCTTGGAATTGAAGTTATACATACCAATGAAGGGGTCTTCATTACTCAAAGAAAGTATGCAGAGCAAGTCCTAGAAAGGTTTCACATGAAGGATTGCAATTCTACTTTGAATCATATTGGTCCTGGGTGCAAACTATCAAAAGATAATGAGGGAGTTCAAGTGGATAGCACCATGTTTAAATAGTTGGTTGGAAGTTTGACGTATCTTTCAGCTACATAACCTGATATGATGTTTGTCACTAGTTTGATAAGTCGTTTCATGGAACGGCCTACATAATTACATCTAGGTGTTGTGACAGATGTTGAGAATATCTACTTTAAATGTAAATTATTATTAGCATTTGTCACAAAGTTGAGGTTTTTGAAGTGATTTTGTACAAATAAATTTTAATCACCATGGATGAATCACTTTGTGTTTATTTTCATATTTATAGGCCCAATCATGAGTCCAACCCAAGTGAAGATCATGGAAGGTTTTGTTGACATCATTGCTTACTTCTCTTCCATTTCACCAAACTATTCCATTTCACCAAACTCTTTTCACTTCACCAAACCATTCCCATTATCCCCACCAAGCATTTTCATTTCCCTATAAAAGGAGAGGAGGAGAAGAGGGGAAAACACAACAAGAAGAAGAAGAGGAACAAGGAGAAAAGAGAGGGAGTTCTTGCAACAAATATAATTAAGGGGGTTTTTCTAGTTGTTTTATTACTTATGTTTGTGAATTTTATTTATTTCTATTTGTTGTGTAAACTTAATATGAGGAACTAATCCTCTTACTAAGGTGATGATGGATTCACTCTATTGTGTTTAATAAATTTGGTTCAAGTAATTGTGATTTATTCATGTCATGTCAAGTATTAAATTGCTATGTTTATTAATAATTAAATCTTGATGCTTAGCTATCATCTAAGTTTGATTAATGTGATGCAAATTGTAGTAGATGTCATGCTCAATTTGAGAATAGCTTCTTGCAATTTATTGCCAAAGTTACCTTGTCATAGATGCCATATGTTAGGACTTTGTGATCATTTCATAAGTTACATTGATCCTAATGCATTATTGTTTGTCAAATTAGTCCAGAGTCCATGGATAGTTGCAAATTAAGGATAGATGTGGTAAGTTAGATGCCAATGACTACTACGTGAATTAGAAAACTTGATCTTTGATATGCTTGGATGAATTCACAATTGATAACCATAAGATTTAAATCTAATAGAGTGGTGAAATCAAAGCCTTAGTATTTATTTATTTGTGTTAATCTCTCCATTTTAGTTTTTGTGTCTATTAATATTACTATAAAAGAAAATAAACTTGTTTTTTAAGAATTGAAGTTAGTTAATCTTCAGTCCCTGTGGGTACGACACTCGTCTTTGCCACACTTATACTACTTGAATTCGTGTGTTTGCGAGTATAAATAGATTTTTAGAATTACTATATTTTTAATAGTTTTAAAAAGATAACATGCTGTCAAAAGGATTCTCAAGTACTTGAAAGGAACTCAAGAGTATGGGATATTTTATTATAAGGATGGAAATGAGCAGTTGGTGGGTTATAGTGACAGTGACTATGTTCGAGACATTACTGATAGGCGAAGCACTTCAAGGCATGTGTTCTTCTTAAGTAATGCTGCAATTACTTGGTCATCCAAGAAGCAGCCTGTAGTGACTTTGTCAACAACTGAGGCTGAGTTTTATTACAACTGCATCAGGTGCTTGTCAAGGAGTTTGGCTTTGAAGAATACTGAAGGAAAGAGGGACCAACTGTTATTTATTGTGATAACAGTTCTACTACAAAACTGTCTAAAAATCCAGTGCTTCATGGGAGGAGCAAACATATTGATGTTTGTTTTCACTTTCTACGTGATCTTGTGAAGGATGGAGTTATACAATTGGAGCATTGCAAAAGTGAAGAACAAATTTCTGATATTTTAACTAAGCCACTGAAGCTCGAAGTTTCTGTGAAGCTGAGAAAGTTGTTGGGAGTGCAAGTCATGAAGGAAGTAAACTAAATATGTGTTGAAATCATTAGACAAATCACCACATGCTTTACTTAATTGAAATGATATAATATAGAAACATGTAAATAAATTACAATCAAGCAAGTAAATACCAAATACCAAATAGAGGTAGAATGATGAATATGAAGAATTGATGGAGTGAGGCACGACAAAGCCGAATCTCCTTAAGGTGATTTACGTCTAGCAACGGATGTCTTAACTCTCTTTAGACGAACACCTCCCAAGATACAACACTCCTTCACCGTTTGTTAGAGACACTTCTAAACAAACGGTACTTACGAACCAAAAACGAACTTGTACTCTCAAAGATGTGAACTGAAATGGAAGCAAGAGAACAAAGATTTTAGTGAGAAAATTGGGAGCAAGATGGAGAGAATTTTTGCTTCAATTCTTCTTCTCCTCAAGCCTTGGGGAGACTCTATTTATAACTCAATAGCAACTAAAAAAAAAATACTCCATCTTTTATGATAGTGCACCACTAACCCCTAAAATCATCCACTATGTTTCCCATTATCATATTTTATGATAGTACACCACTAACTCCTAAAATCATCCACTATCTTCTATTATCTCTAGATTATTGTTTGTTGATCATTCATATACAACAATATGTTCTGAGTATTTAGTTTAAGAGAGAGTGTTGAACTTAGAGTTTTTTGTTATGTCTTTATGTTGAATAAATCCTAACAGATAGGATCTCTGGTAGGTTTGAATTAGTCTTTTGAGTTAGTTTTTGTCTATTCCCAATTTATACGGCAGTTAAGCTAGAATTTGATTGTTCAGTTGTATTGTTGAGTTGGCTATATAGCTCAGTTCCATCTATTAATAAGTGAGGCATCACTATCTCATATTTATATTTCAGTCTTATAATTAACACTGGCTTCTCCAGTTGTGGAATTCAAAATCGGCAGCTAATGAAGACTCTCACTCATGTGTTGATTATTGTTGATGTTCGTATATATGAACTACAACATTTATGTATTAATAATCAAACGTGACTACTGATATTTTATTTGATTGGCCAGCCGAGAGGCCTGAGACTGGTGCTTTTGAGTTGACATATATTTTATATATAAAACTAATTACATTATTTTATTATTCATATTAATAATCATACAATTTCTCGATTAATATCAGACTTGATTATTTTTATTCACAAGAAATCAAAATTTATTACATATAGCAAGTGAGCCGGTAGTGATGTGATAATCACTATGCATGTAAAGATCGAACATTTCAATAAGGATGGGTTCAAATCCTCCCATTCTCAGTTCTCCGAAATAAAAAATAATTTTTTTTCTAATCAAACGTTTTGTCTACTCTGGTCCGCTAAAAATTATTGATTGAGCTGCCTTTTGCAATTAATAATGAGCCCGGTCGCCGGGGCAAGCCAATTCCATCCGCCGAGATAGTGATCTATCCTCAACTTGTATATTATGATAACAGCAAATATTGGTCGGTCGATACAAAACCATTTCTGAGTTCAGTCTTGTTATGGGGACCAACGTTTAGGGGCCCAAAAATATTCAATCTGATGTGGTAATCTCATGTAGACTATCAATATGACAATGTGTCATGTACAACTCTATATAGATACCTCTAATTCATTCTATTTCTTCAACCATCAACATTGTTCTAACTCACTACATCGGTGGACCTCTAGCACATTTTATGCTTTGTCTCGAAAAATCTCTCACCTTGAATCCAGGCTGAAATGGCTACGGAACCAGAATGGTTTTAGAGAGCATCATGATGAACAACGTGGTATTGAATCGGAGCTTAATGATCTTCTCCTTTGCCAAGAACTTGGATGGAAGCAACGATCTCGACAGGAATGGTTGAAGGCAGGGGACTGTAATACCCGTTTCTTTCATCAGAAGGCTAGTCAACGGAAGCGGAAAAATACTATTGAGCATCTTAAGCTTCCTGATGGATCCACCACTAACGACCAGTCACAGATTGTGGGTATGATCACCTTTTATTTCTCAGATTTATTCAAAGCAAATGCTACATCTCCTATTCCTGATTGCTTTGAAAATTTCCCTCGCACTGTTACTGATGAGATGAATGATTCTTTATTACTACCATTCTCTCCTATTGAGGTGAAAACAGCTATATTTCAAATGGCTCCCACGAAGGCTCCTGGATCAGATGGCATGCCGGCATTATTTTATCAAAAATATTGGCACCTCGTTGGACCTTCAGTGACTACTGCTGTTTTGGATTATTTGAATAATGGGAATTTCAACACTTTGATTAATCACACATTAATTGTATTGATCCCAAAAATACAAGCTCCAGATTCAGTTGCTCATTTCAGGCCTATAAGTTTATGCAATGTCTTATACAAAATCATCTCAAAATGCCTTTGCAATCGCATGAAACGCATCCTGCCCCATATTATATCTGACACTCAAAGTGCCTTTATTTCGGGGCGTCTCATCACTGATAACATCCTTGTGGCTAGCGAATGTATGCACTATATGAAGAGGCTTCATCATCGCCGAGAAGGATTTATGGCACTTAAGTTAGACATCTCCAAGGCCTATGACCGAGTGGATTGGAACTTTTTATCCAAGATGATGGATATCATGGGTTTTGCTACGAGATGGATAAATTTAATTATGCATTGTGTATCCACAGTTTCTTTCTCTGTTATTATTAATGGATCAATTCATGGCTCCATTACTCCATCCCGTGGTATTCGACAGGGGGATCCGTTATCCCCCTTTCTATTTTTATTCTGCACTGAGGGCTTATCTTTCCTTATCCGGCAGTCTTTAGCTTCCCAAGCTTTGCATGGTATTCAGGTAAGTCGTGGAGCCCCTATTATCTCTCACCTTTTGTTTGCAGATGATAGTCTTCTCTTTTGCAAGGCTAATATGAACGAGGCAGCGGAAGTGATAAATATTCTTCATGTTTATGAGAGCATATCGGGGCAAAGTGTCAATTTAGACAAATCAGCCATTCACTTCAGCAACAATACTCCTTATTATATTCAACAATCTATACGAGATCATCTTCGTATGCAATACCTCTCTGTGGATGCCAAATATTTGGGCCTCCCTGCTCTTGTATCCCGCTCTCGTAGAGCTATGTTCAGCTATATCAAAGAGAGAGTTTGGAGGAAAGTTGCTGGCTGGAAAGAAAAATTTCTCTCACAAGCAGGAAGGGGTGTTCTTATTAAAGCCGTGGTACAGGCAATACCAAGCTATGCTATGAGCATTTTTAAATTCCCAGCGGCCCTATGTAAGGACATTGACAATATGGCTAGGAATTTCTTTTGGGGATCTCGACATGATGATAGAAAAATGGCTTGGATTGGATGGAATAAATCTTGTAATCATCGATCGGAAGGTGGCTTGGGTTTCCGGGATATGGGAGCTTTCAATCTTGCTCTTCTAGCCAAGCAAGGCTGGCGACTTATTAAATTTCCAGAATCTCTATGTAGCCGAGTTTTTAAAGCCAAATACTTCCCTCACACTAACTTCCTTGAAGCTCAAAAAGGTCATGGACCATCTTATGGCTGGTCATCTATTCTGGAAGGGAGAAACATTCTCCAACAGGGTTTGGCATGGAGAGTTGGCCAAGGTAATTCCATCTCAATTTGGCACGATAAATGGATACCCTCTTCACCAACTAGGATGATTCAGTCACCTATTGGGAATCATGATCCTAATATGCAAGTCAGTGCTCTTATTGATCCTGATAATCGATGGTGGGATAGGGCAAAGATTGAGAGCATGTTCAATGAGGCCGATGAGGCAGCCATTCTTAATATTTCTCTTCATGGTTTGAGCTGTAATGATTCCTTGATGTGGGTGCACAACTCCCATGGACAATTCACGGTAAAATCAGCCTATAGAATTGCCAAAAACTCCTTTTCTCAGGGACCCTCCCCACATTCTCAAAGAGCATGGAACAATATATGGAGCTTAAAAATCCCACACAAAGTTAGATATTTTGCATGGCGGCTATGTCACAATGGCCTGGCTACTAAGAGCAATTTGCGAAGGCATGGAATTAATACTGGGGGAATTTGCTCCTTATGTGGGGCAGAGTAGGAAACTGCTCTTCATCTGTTTCGAGATTGTGTAGCTCTTAACCCGATCTGGAATATGTGCTCCTTCTTTCAAAAAGCTATTTCTCTACCTCTCATAACCATTGAATCTTGGTTGTTGGCTATGCTGGACATTATCCTGCCGGATGATATGTCAAAAATTATGGGTATTCTATACCAAATTTGGTTGTCGCGAAATGGCATTATTTTTCAAAATTTACAGTGGCAACCTACTCAAATAGTAGCAAAAGCCTCTCAACTTCATTTGGCTTACCTGGAATGCTACCAGATTGCACAACCGACTAATGGTGTACGAAGTACCTCTACCCAATGGAACCCCCCTGAACATGGATGGTTTAAAATAAATGTGGATGGATCCTGGAAGGCAAACCATCAATGGACGGGAGTTGGAGTGGTGATTCGAGACTCGCATGGGTGTGCCAAACTATCTGCTTACAAACGCGTTCCTGCAGCGGGTGGTCCTGTGATGGCTGAAACTTTGGCTTTTCTTTTTGGAACTCAATTGGCTAACGACTCACTTTAGTCCATGTATTTTTGAAGGTGATGCTGCTACTGTTGTGTCCACACTTAATCACCGACTGCACTCATTTACTGCTCAAGGCTTCATTTTGGATGAAATATTCTCAATTGTGAATCAGTTTACTCACAGATTCAAGCACTGCTTTCGAACCCAAAATCAAGTTGCTGATTCTCTTGCTAAAATGGGCTATAATTTAGACTCTGATCAATCATGTATCCTTGTTAATAGCATTCCTGAGGATTCATCTTCAGCCTATGCTTTTGATTGTAATCCTATTATCCAGTAACGTTATCAGTGGCTTTTCTTTCAAAAAAAAAAAAACTTTATCTATCATCTCTTTTTTTTCTCTCACAAGAGCTCCTCTGTTCGGCCACTGATTGAAGTAATTGATTGTCTAAACGGAAGCGCTCAACCACCACATTCATTTTCCTACCATCCTCTCCAATAATTGTTGCTCGAATTGTAAAAAAAAGCACTCTAAGAATAGGGTCTTTAGACTCCACGCGTCGAAGCCTAGCTTACCCATCCAATTATTGGCCTCATAACTACCGGAATTTGGCGACCCCATAAAAATAATAATATAATATGTTGATTCAGCAATCCAGCTATCTTTAGCAATGTCTTCGGCCACCTCCAGCAACAAATGTAACTTTTTTCTCTATTTTTTTTACAAATTTTGGAAATTACGATTGTATTAAAAATAATGTAGTATTGTGTTTTGACAATCACTTGAATGAATATGATTTTGAGATAATATATCTAGCTTGTTATTCTTGATTGATGATTATATTTTTTTCTCTAATTTTTAGTTGTCTATTATGAAAATCACTTTGGTTTGAAAAACAATGTAATCACAACTCTGCGTGGCAAAAAATAATGAGAAGACAATGTAATTGTACGTTTGTCTGAAAAAAATAATGTAATCTCAAGTATATTTGGCAAAAAAAAAAATGTAATTGAAGCTCTGTATGGAAAAATAATAATGTAATATCAGGTATTTCTATAAAAAAAAGGCAATCACATTTCTGTCTGGAAAAAAAAATGTATTGCAAGTTTGTATGCTAAAAAATATATTTAATGGCATCTCTCTAGAGTAAAAAAAAATATAATCAACTATTTGTCGTCGTTTGTCATCTTTTTTGGATTTTCTTCAAACGTTTGATTTGTCTCCATAAATCAGAAAACAAATAATAACTAATTAATTTGATCATAAATTTTTAATCTTAAAAAGTATTTTACACCATATATTATGATAAATATTATTACAGAAGGCCCACTGTAATCCCATTTAAAGGGATCAATTCTTCATTTTTTAAAAATCATAAATATGCAGTATTCAGGATAATAAATTTAACGATATATTTTTTAAAAACAAAAATTAATTTCATCGTGATACATCAAATCTTTAAGTTTATATGCAATGATCTAGAATTGTTTATATTTTTTTATGTTGAATTTAATTTTTTATTTTAAATAAAAAATACGTCGGATTTGTTAGATTTATATTTCTTCTTAACAAAACTAATGCCTCAAATAGTATTACAGCGGAACCAACAGGTGATAGCTTGGTTGGTCTTCCTACGGTGTATGAGATGGGAGGTCTTGTGTTCGAGTCTTTCCTTCTATCAATTTGAATGAGATTTATCACCATTATGGTGAGAGTTGTAAAAAGGAGAGGACTATCTCTCTTTGTGTAGCCCATCGGGCCATTAGGCCTCCGTGTTTGTGTTGGGTATTCCCCCTTCTTGGTATAAAAAAAAAGTATTACAGCGGAGCACCAGCCAGTCAGCCACTCCTTTTTTTTTTTGGGTGCATGGTTGACTAGTGATTTCGGTGGTTCACCAAGTCCACTAACTAAGGTACTCAGGTCGACTGGTTTACCATATGTATTCAAATATTCTATATATTATAATAAAAAATAATTATGTAAACATTTAAGTCTTATATTTTACATTGGTTATGAGTGACTCATGGATGTGATTTATAAATAAAAATCCAATCACTCTCAACTAAAAGAGTAATTTTAACGACAAAAACGTATGAGAGTTAGGCTTAGAATGGACAACACTAAAGCTAATTAAGATTTGTCATGGTTTATCTAAGCTAAGACTCAGTTTATTTAGACATGACCTCTGTCTATTCACT
This sequence comes from Euonymus europaeus, assembly GCA_963580455.1. NCBI lineage: Eukaryota > Viridiplantae > Streptophyta > Magnoliopsida > Celastrales > Celastraceae > Euonymus > Euonymus europaeus. The sequence goes on from OY756964.1 coordinate 7,170,860, forward strand.
TGTTGAGCCTCGTCTTACTGAGCTCACGAGTGTGGAAGAGTACTGTTAAGCCATATCTTACATCCATTAGGTGTTAGCCACTGATGTGAATTGTAAATAATTAATGATTCAATATCTCTCAACAAAGAGGGTTCTTATAAAGATAAAATCGTGTGAGCCTTAGACTCAGAGCTTACAATACATATATATTTTTTGAGTTAGATTTATGTGATACTCTCACAGATTTCCGATTTATTACACATAGATGTCGAGTCCAAATAGAGTAATCGAATCGAGTATGATACTTCTAATGGATCCAAAACTAATTTCTTATCGGGTTCCAGGGTCTAACAAAACCCAGGTTTGTTAAAAAAAAGTACATATCCAGACCTAGACTTGTATATATAATTCTTTTGAATCCATTAGCAACCGTGTATGCAACCCAACCAGATTGATATTCATACAATATAATTATGAAATTAAATTGTAAAAGTATCATTTAATAAATAACTATCATGAAAAATTAAACACAATCATACAGTAAAATAGAAATCGACATTGCACAAGTATTAATTAGACACCAAATGATCAACCAAAAATTACAAAAACAGCCAAAAGTATCATTTTTTTTTCTACGGCCAAAAGTATCAAAAAGGTCGATTGACAGGCTTAAGTGCGCCTATTCCTTAATTGCCAGGCGGCAAAAGTAGATCAAAAGTTAGCCATCAATATCCAGGGAACCCACTCCTTTTTGGTGCAACCAGCAACCCACATGCGTCTTAGATGCAGGAACAGGCATGGTAGGTCATAGGCGTTGTTGCAAAAATTCACACGTCAGCATTGATGATTCTATGACGTTGGTAGTAAACTTCATCAATTTTGCAGGAACGAAGGAACGACGATCCTTCATGGATTGGGAATACTTTCAAGTCAGTAATATTTGTTGAGAATAAATCTAAAATGAAGTGTTGATCGGCCTTTGTTTTTCTTATATAGGGATTGAAATGTGAGATAAGTTGGGGTAAGTATACTTTGGTCACTGAAAGACATTACAGATCAGTCACTTAAAATTTCAAATTGTTTCGATATGGTAATTTTGTTATACCAAAATGGTAATTCTGTTGTTCAAATATGATAATCCAAAGTGACTAGTTTGAAACAAACTAAAATTTTAGATTACTGATCTGTAACGTTTGAACATTTAGTGGTCAAAATAAAAAATAACAAATCTTTCGATGAACAAAAATGTATTTAACCGTGATAAATTAGATCTCCTGACCCATCACAGTATAATTTAGCTTGGTTCTACTAATTACTTTTTGGTGCGAACGGAACATGCAGCATTTGAGTTTAGGTATCATTAAGGTAGTTAAGTGTTGGTTTCTCGATCGTATACAAGTGATTAGATTGTTTCTACAAGTTGTACTACATTTTCAGTTGACTTGGACTTTGATTCTTTTGAATTTTGTTTTTCTCGATGTCTACACCATTAATAACATGATTTATGATTCCCCCAAAAGATAGAATTATCATAGGTGTATACATATTTTGATATCTTGAGTTAATTCCGTTGGCCACGACACCATGTCCTTTGAAAAACAAAAGAACGGCGACTTGATTTGACACCTTGTCCATTGCCTTTTTTTAATATATTAAGACCCGCTAACTATTGAGATTATCGTTTGTTTTAAATAGCGACGAGATCAAATATCTTATTACTAATGAAGATTATGATACATGATGCTCTGACGATTTGAACGTTGAGAGTTATGATCGTAATTTATGGTATGAGAATATTTATCGTCAGTGTTAGTGTTGAGATCTACCTCATCCATCTTCTTTTCTTTGGTAATTGGTATTTCAAATTTGATCTTTCCTGCATGTCGGATGTCATGTTGACTCATGACAGTACAGCTAAAGCTAGGCACTACAAATTAACTTTTGGTGTGAACGGAACGTGCAGCGTTTGAGTTTAGGTATCATTAAGGTAGTTAAGAGTTAGTTTTTCGTATACAAATAATTACTCCTTCCGTTTCAAAATATCTGTCGTTTTAGAGATTTAGTTTTGTTTCAAAATATCTGTCGCTTTATGATTCCAAAGCATAATTAATATATTTTTTGACACGTGAAAAACAAAAATAAATGAAAGATTATGAGAATAATTAATAAAAATATTTATGTCTTAAAACATTTATTTTTTATTAATATTAAAATTATTTAATAGCTTTCTTAATTCTTGTAGCAAAACTTTAAACGACATATTTTGGAACGGAGGGAGTAAAATGTTCTTACGAGTAATACATTCTCAGTTGACTAGGACTTTTTATTCTTTTGATTTTTCCGATCTCCACAATTTACACCATTTACATGATTTACGCTGCCAATAGATGGAATATTGTAGGTGTCTTGATTTTTTGAGTTAATTTCATTGGCCAGGACGCCGTGTCCATTGGAAAACGAAAGAGCAGCGGGCTGATTTGACACTTCCTGTGTTTTTCTTAAATTGCGGCTTATTCCAATTTTGAGTTCACATAAATTATTTGATTTGCCATGCACATGCACATTCAAACGTGCTAATATTAGCTGCCGAAATAATCTTATCAGGTTTGACACGTTTGCATTCGTAATGACATCGAAATTTCGTTTGTGTTCCCCCGAAGACCCTCAACATCCGGACCACCGCGCCCCCCCCCTCTCTCTCTCTCTCTCATATATGTATATATGTATATCCCTGCTTTTGCGTATATATATACATATAGAAAAACAGTTGAGATTAATTAATAATCATGCCACGAAACAGCAATATCGCATCAAGACATGATCGAAGTTTGATTGAGAGAAACCGAAGAACGCAGATGAGGAATCTTTACTCCAATCTCTCCTCACTCGTCGTTCCCAACTCTCCTCACCAGGTTCTCTCTGTCTCTCTCTCTTCTCAAACACACGAAAACAAACATTGACACAAAACTGTTATATGTTGTTGTAGGTGTCGGTGCCTGAGTTGCTGAACAGAGCCACGGATTACATAAAGGGCTTGGATTCGAGAGTTAAACAACTAAGCGAGACAAAAGAAGCAATTTCGAGAGGTGGAGATGGTTCCATAACAAGTGATCAAGATGCAAATGTTGCGTCATCGTCAAGATCATCAGTGGTACAACCCATAGTTGAAGTTAGAGAATTTGAGTCTATTTTGGAAGTGGATTTGATTTGTGCTTCAGATGAGATGGTTAAGTTGAGTGAAGTGGTTAGGGTTCTTGAGGAAGAAGGAGCAGTCATCATGAGTTCTGCATGCCACAACCAGGGTGACAAGGTTTTCTATACAATCTGTTCACAGGTTGATTTTCTTCACATATGATCCAAACTTTAACATCATCTTTTCTGTTTTTTGATAAGTCATTGTGTTTTAAAATGCGCGCAGGCTATCATCTCCAGAATTGGTATAGACGCTTCAAGAGTACATGAGAGGTTGAAGATGTTGTTTTCTTGAATTCAGCATACATTAATGCACCTTCAATATTTCTCTTCTTAGTTTGATGTGCTTCCCATGCACAAAATAATCAATAAAATTCATGTGGTCTGCATTTTTTATTGTCTTCCAATAAGAGGCTTTTTCTCATCTCATGATGGATCAATGCATATGAATCTATGAACAAATTAAAATTTTGTTGCCGCCTTAATTTCGTTGGGCTTCAAAGGTTTGGTTAGAGTGGTTTGAGCCAGTCGATGTCCATTATATATGTTGAAGATGTGTTTGGATATAATGAAGCTTGTTGATGTATGAAATCGATAATCAAAGACGTGTGTATGTATTGGGATGTTTGAGAATAGTATCATGAAGTACATAGAAAGATTTACGTGGTTCAACCTTTGGGGCTTACATCCACAGTCCTAAAATAGAAGTCACTCTCTTTAATAAGTTCCATGAAAGAAAAATGAGTCTTTAGTTGAGGTAACTATTGTGAAAATTATTCTTAAGCGCCTGAAATCGCAAACAAATGATATAGTGATCAAAGATCGAATATCGAACCCTCAAGTACTATTTAATTCAATCAACTATAGACTACGAATTCAATCACAAATAGTAACTGCTGTGAATAATTGAAGCAAAAATTAATGAAATATAATTAATCAAAACAAGTAAGTGAAACAAGAATAAAAATTAAAAAGCACTAGAGCACATGCCTTCTTAGCCTATATCAAAACTACTCCTAATCAACAATCGTCTCTTCCAAGCACGATTTTGGAAATCAAAAGCGCATTAAAATCAATGAAGAACTATAAAAATACTACATAATTATGAATCCATATCTTCCATTCATTCAATTTAAGACATCCATGATACGATGTTCTTCTTTCTAGATAAAACAAGAATAAATAAATCAATCAAACATTGGTCAGATATTTAGTAGCATTACGAACAATCTTGAAGACATAACAATGAATAAAAGCCAAAAATTGATTGAAACTTTGAATTCAATCAAGAAAAACTAGGCTACATCATAGCTCTAGTCATTGAAAGTAGTTCATGATAATAATCATAGAATCAAAGCAAAGAAAATAATTACAACCCATCTACGCATGTAGATAATGAACCAGATTCCTTAATTGTCTTCCTCTTTGTTCCAACGATTTTTTCCCTTCAAAAATTGTTCTTAGCTGCTGCCTTTGTCCTCCCCTTGTTTGTTCCAAAAAATACAACCGTGCACTATTCTTTCATTTATTGAAACCAGTTGTCCATCTCTTCCAGCACAATCCTCTTTAGGTTAAATAATTTTCTTGTAAAATGACCAGATTACCCCTTATCTCAAAAAATTTGAAATTACCCCTGCTATATAATATGCCCAAATTTATGGTCTACAAAGATGACCATTTTACTATATCCTAAACCCAGAATTTGAGAAACCATAACACATAATAGTTGTAGACCTTCCTCTTAACTTTCCAATGAATTACAAATCGATCATTTTTTTTTGGGTAGTAGAGAAAAATTATGGGGGCAACAATGAAGGATACTCAGAACTACATGTGATCTTTGCTGCAGCTGACTTTGTATGCTTACAAATTCTCTATCTGTTGTCCAAAATTAACAAACTTGATATCTATGCGAAACTTGAGATGCATAGTTTTCAATGACAAAAGAATAACGTATAACTGAAATTTATAGAAACCACAGTGGTTGTTTGAGAATAAGCACATCAAAATTCATATAAGCACATATATATAGAGCGAACAATGTTTGACAGCTTTTCATCTTCTATTTTTTTTTAATCTTTGAATCAATTTTGGTTCATCCAAAAGCTGTGCAAATCATTCAAAACAAATCACATGTGGGATATTAAACCATGTTTGAGCATTGAAACCTCAAACCACTCATTAAAATGTAAAGTGGACATGCAAAACTCAAAATTTTTTTTTTTTTTGTAAAGTAAGAAGACATTATTTCTTCCAAAATTCTCATGAAGGCTTATTAAACTAAAATGACCATACGCACAAGTCATAAATAACTCAAACTAATTACTCAAAGCGAGAAATAATCAAAATACTCACTGAAATGAAATATGAACTACGGAACCTTAATTTGTGCATAAAAAGACTAAAAACACTCTCAAACTAACTCATATATAACAAAAGTAGCACAAATAACTCTATAAATCATAGAGTTATCAGTAACCACAGGGAATAACTACATGCTCAAACTGCCTTTGAGAACCAACAATGTTGGTATGAATTGTCTTCGACTTTGTCCTTTGGCCATCGTCTATTTTACCATATGTAGGGCTTATTGTAATTTAGCCTTTTCCATGTTGACTTAAGTTTGGACTTTAATTGTGGTACTTGGGTTTGTTGATCTTGCCTCATATGAGCTTCAGTTTCGGTCTTAACCCATTTTATACAACTTTCCCCTTATTTTTGAGTTATTTCAAGTGATGGCTGTTTTCACACCCTATTTTTCCAACATAACCACTTTTAATGTAAAAAACCTTATTCTACATTCACCCCCCATGTCATTTCCTTTTTTCGCTTCATCCCTTCATATCTCATATGCTTTGTTTCTCTTTCGCTCTCCTCCATCCACGAAATGGGTAACTATGACTACTTCACAATCGATCCGGACTCTGGGGACTTCACTGACGAAGAGTCCTTCGACGATGAGGAAATGAATTTTGAGGAAGAGGCGATAGAGTATGAGGAAGAACATGCAGGCTTGGTGAGTTTTTTCTAGAACCCATATGTTAGGGTTTCTGTTTTGTGTTATAAAAGTGGCTGAAATCTAGTGACTGGTGACTTTTATGTAAGTTTTTGGCGAACTGATCATTGATGAGACTCATGTGGCTGTCGAAGTGGACACAATGAAATTTTTTTATTATTGATATGGTTAGTACTATGAACACAAACCCTAGTGTTGCTATGAACTGATTGTGGGTATTGTTAGGGTGTTAATGGTATGAATTGAGTTTAAATTAGGGTTAATGTGGGTATGCTATGAACTAAATTTTTTGCTATGCATTGATTGTAGCTATGAACTTATTGTTATTTACATTTTCATTTGTGGATGCTTAATAGGATTTCCCTAGTCATGAGTATGCCATTAACTATGCTAGGAAATGTGGCCGTAGGTGTGGGATTGTTGTAGTGGTTATAGGTCTAATCTAAATAATATGAAGAAGACTCCTAGGGTGTTTCTTGAATGTAAGCGTAGTGGTGGTTACAGAGGAAACAATAACAAGGTGAAGTAGAGGAAATCTGCCACAAAGAAATGTGGATGTCCATTTTCCTTGAGGGACATAGTGAATGACTTAATGAGTATGGGTATGTGCTTAGGCATAGATGTGAGGTATAAAATGACCAAGTGAAGGACCTATTTTTCTCATCCACTACTTCAGTGCAACTGGCTATAGCTTTTCACTTTGTGTTCATTTAGGATTACTGTGAAGTGATGTGAGGTATAAAACTGTAGTGCTGTGAGGTGAGTCCTAATGCAATTTAGCGTTTGACACATCACTTTTAAAACTGTGGTGAAGTGAGTTTGTGTGCAGTTTAACATTTTTCTTCTATAAATTACAGTGTTAATGTAAACATAAATCACATTAATACTAATTCATTGAATTTTTTAATGAATACATGAAAACAAATAAATTTAACATAATTAAGATTACGGTTAATAAATTTATCACATATTACATCGCAATTACATTCAAAAAAATACATGTGAATTTAATAAAATGAACACGATTACATTTAAAAATACATAAGTCTTTACAGATATAAAAATCTAATAATACTTGAATATAAAAAACTAATAATGATTGAACAATTCTGCAGCAATCACATTGCGTGTGGCTGATATATGTAGATCCTCATAAATATTTGGTGGTCCATGTGAAGTGCTTGCTCCAGAGAAACTGTTGCTGTCTTCTGTGCTTGACATCCCTTGATTGCTTTGATCATAATCATACTCATTTAAATTCGGATCATTCATCGTGTGCAATCTTATGAAATTATGTAGAGCAACACATGCCACCACGATCATCACTTGATCGGGAAACTTGTAGGAGGGCATTCTTGATAGAATGTGGAACTTATTTTTCAATAGACCAAATGTCCACTCAATGACTGATCAGAGAGATAAGTGAGCATGATTGAACACTTCTCGTGGTGTCAATACCACAGGACCGTTCCAAAATACTTCCTCATGGTATCTCTGTCCTCTATATGGTGCTAAATATCAAGTTTGATTTGAATATCCAAAATCGACCAAGTAATATTTCCCTATAATAGAGATATTCAAATAGTGTTCAGTTAGTAACAAAAATGTATAAATAGAAATGCAATGAATAAATATTTTGTTTACTTACCAAGAGGAGGATGTGGAAAGTTAGAGTTGACGTTTGCAAGAGCTTCACTGAAAATCCTCGAATCATGCCGGATCCCTCCTAACCCGCATAGACGAATGTGAATAGCATGTCAAAGTCAGATACCGCCATCATAGTCTGTGTCATCATTCCTTTCCTCCCAATAGCCCCAACACAATCCCTAAAGAATGGATAAAATCTATCATCGTCCTCTATATGGCTCGGTGTATTTGAGAATATCGAATCCCGTGGCCGAACTATATCGTTCGAAATCAACATCAAACTTTTCGGTACACTATGGAATTGGTTGTGTATGGTTTTTCATAATATTATAATCTATCTTGGACTACCCGATTACCAGGCCCATTTCCAACCATGTAAATAAAAATTCCAACCATCTCCAATATACTAACCTCATGAGTTCGCATAAGGCCATAATTTGTCCTCAACACACTACACAATTCCCTCAACACCCTCCTATCCATCCTCAAAATGGATAAACATTTGCATCTATTACCATGTAGTATATCTATAATGTACATGTGACCAGTGTAAAGAGACGTCCAACAAGGTGTACGTGGAACATAATCGAGAACCTCACTAGTTGCTACCACTGCACCCCAAATAATAGCCATAGTTTCATCAAAATAAAAAGTTCATTATGTTCACCATTGTGGTCCATCTCCTCCTAAAATGAATGAATAAAGAAAAACAATTCACAATTCAACGCACTTTAATTTGAGAAAATATAGAATGTGATAAGATTAAAATTAAAATGTCATGTCCAGTTATTGAAATTGGAAAAGAAATTGAAAACACACAAACAAGTAAGTCTGATTATTCAAATGAGAAAACAAATTCAAAAACGCACCGATACGTTAGTCCAGCTCAACTAAAAAATTAAACAAACTCAACTAAAAAACTAAACAAACACAATCATGATGGTTTTCAAACAACTTCACTTAGTGCTAGGCACACTAGGTTCCGTTTCTTCCTCATACTTCATCTTTAAATATGTAAACTACCAGTCCTGCGTATCATAGCAATGAAGAACTCGCATTGGTCTTTCTTTTGAAAAAACTTGAAGGCAAACATAAGTGAATCACCAATCTCGATAGTATTTGGGATTTCCTCCAATATGTGCATACAGTCTGCAATCTCTGCCTTGGACTCTAAATGGGGAGTAGGAGCAGAAGCAGGATCAGGAAGATGCCTTGTACTTCTTCTTCCTTTAAGTCCTCAGAGTGCCTGGCCTCCTCTTACTTTGTTTATGTGACTGAGTCAGAGAACCGGGGACTTTATTATCGTCCTCATTATTGATGTTGAATTCCAAATTAGAAGAATCAGATCGGATCTCCAAAAACTTGACATTCTCACTTGTGCTAGTCTTTGGGAGGTCCTCATTATGGGTCGATGATCCAAGAAAGTATGTAAACTCCCCAATAGCACACAGTCCATCAAATAGTTTCTGCAACTTCTCTAAGTTCTCAGGTCCCTAAATTTTAAACTTTGCCACCTTTTTATCCTCCTACAATTCAGTTGAGAAAGTTTAGAATTCAAATGATATGATACTAATGTAACATTTGAAGGAAATTAGTCTCGGGAGAACTCACCTTAATCTTTCTCTCCCACCAATCATTATCAGCAAAAATAGTGTTCTGAACATTATCCCATCTAGTGCCAATATCATGAAGTTTCAATTTCTGTAACAATTTATACTCTTTCTTTAGGTTATCCCACAAGTTCTTCAATTGTGGTTGATCATATCATTTTCCAATTTTCTCTTTAAACCCTGCTACTATCCTTTGTCAACTTTCTTTGGTAAAGTGTGATCTAGGCCTCCTCCCTTCATTGCCTTGTCCACAACTTGGGTTAATAGGGCAGAAGGTGTCGTCGTATTACTTATACTAGTATGTGGGAAAAGCAATGTTTAACACTATAAGCATAATGAAATGATATTTCTTAGAACAAATACCCACGAAGTAGAAGAAAAAAAATGCATTCAAATTTAATAGTTCAGCCTCAAAGCATATATCAAAGAAAAAGCACCAACAAGCCAAATAAAAGAGGCATTTGAATCACATAGTTAAGCATATCAGCCTATAACTATGAACAAACACCCTAAGTTTATTCAAAAAGGCGATAAAATCATAGAGTTCAACATAAAAGCCTATAACCAATACCAAACACCTCATAGTTTATTCAAAAAGGCATTCAAATCAAAGATTTCAGCATAGAAGCCTATAACCAATAACAAACACCCCACAGTATATTTGAAAAGGCATTCAAATCAGAGAGTTCAACATAGAAGCATATAACCAATAACAAACACTCCATAATTTATTCAAATACGCATGCAAATCACAAAGTTCAACATAAAAGCTTATAACCAATAACAAACACCTCACAATAAAATCAAAAAGGCATTAGAATAAGGGTTCAATATTAAAGCCTATAACCAAGAACAAAAACCCCATAGTAAAATCAAAAAGGCATTCGAATTAGATACTTAGCTGATAGAAAAATGAGGGCTAAGCACACCTAGAACATCTTCAACAATGGAAAAATTTAGTGCAAATGGTCGATTACCGTTGAATAAAATCCCACTTTCACCTTACAATTCAATTCACAGAGATCAATTAGAAATAATAACTTATAACCTAGAACAAACAACTAAGTTGCTAGAACCAAAGACATTCGGCAAAAACAAAAGCCATTCAATTTACAGAGACAGAATAATCCAACGGTGAAAATTCAAAGCTAAACCATAGAATAAACATCCCAACATCTAAAAAAAATGAATAATTTCATGAAATAAAATGAAGAAAAAGAAATAAAAGAACAGAGAGATAAATTTGGAATCTGAATTAGAATCACACAGGAAATTAAACATTTCAGGATGTGCAGACAAGACGCACATGAAAAATTTAGCGAAATCAGAGGTTGAGCTCACCGGGGGATGACGAGAGCTGTACGAATTCGGGACTCTCTAAAGAGCGACGGATCTTGCTCGGGTTTTCTATCAAAACAAATATGCAAAAATAGATGGGTGTGAAGTGTAGTGAAGTGTGATAATGTCAAGGGATGAAAATAGAAGAAGATAGTAGTCAAGATCAACTTACCAGTGGCTTGTTGTTGCAGCAGAGGATGTGAGCTGGAAGGATCACCTTTTGCAATCTAGGGTTCAAAAAGAGTAGATGGAAAATGAATTTTCCAGTCAATTGCTAATTTTTGGGCTTGAAATAGAGTTCTTCCCCAAACACTTTGGGCTGCGGTATGTCCCAACGCACCTTGGTTACGGGCCTCATAACACACTACCAAACTAATGCTTTGTGTTCATGCTTGATTGCACCTACAAGACCAATAAGTCTAGGCTTCCTTTACTACAAATAGTTGGGGTTACATTTACAATGGGGACATTATGTGTTGCCTTTTGTTACATGAGTGGAGAGAAAAAAGATAACTATCTGTGGGCTTTGGGTTGCTTCAGTGATGTAGTGTTAGCATGTGTCTGATAGGGAGATTGCACTGATGAATACAGTCAATACAGTTTTCTTTAATGCCAAGTTGATTATGTCCTACATGGGTAATATTAAAGCAACCTGTTACAAAATTGTAGTGGTTCTCATTTCTATGTAACAATGTCTTACATTATTTCCACTAAGGGATGAAGCAGCTAAAGATGAGAACCAAAGAATTTTATTGCTTGGGTATATAAATGGTTCACATTTTGTCCAGATAATCTAGTGCTGTTGCCAGATGCGTCAATTCCTCCAGTGCCTAGGAACTGGAATAATAATCATTCAGAAGCTGGAAATGGATGGCCAGCTATGTTTGCAAGTAGGTTTGACAGATTCAAGTAGTTGTACCCTTCTCACTATTGTACCATAGCAACCATTGATGTGTTAGACTGAAGATCATTCTTCATGTCTTTTTGTTGTATTTATGATGGTTTAGACCTATAATTAACTTATTTTGATGCATTTGTAACTAATTTTTTGATGTAATTGACTGAACTTGGAATTGATTTGGGACATAGTCTTCTTTTTATTCTTACTACAAGAATGGGGTGCCTTTAGATATTTATGATTTTTCTTGAAAAATATTGTAAATGGGGTGAGGTTGTGAACATTCTATTTTTTTTTACCAGAGTGTACAAATAAAGGGGCGAGGATAGAAAAGTGGGGTGTAAAAATACCCCCACCTTATTTTATGACTCAAAAATATTTTGTTTGAGATAGCATCTTTTTGGAGTAGCCTTCACTAAAGTATTGCATGAGTTGTATTAGTCCCTGTTCTTTGGGGCTTAGTCTTTTGGCTTGCTGGCCTTTTAAATTTTGAACTACATCTTCATGTTGGATTTCTAATGTCTTCATTTCCTGTGTGAAATTAAAAATCATTTCTTGTTGAAATTAAAGCAAGAGCAGCTTATGCTCGCTCATTCCATTATTTTTGTCAAAAAACAAGAAACTAAAGTTCAAGGTATAAACTTATTATCTAGAGGCATCATTTAAACAAAGTATTATCTATTCCATTCATAATGGAATGAAGTTGGGTGTGGAGAGGTTCGGGAGGGACTCTCACAACATCAGTGGATCTTGTCTCATTACTTTTCCCCAAGTGATCTCTCGTATTTCTGCAACTCCTCAATTAGTTTTTGTGGGTCCTTGTTGTGTTCCCTAGCCTTGGATATCTCTGTTTCAAAGTCGTCAGGGTCTTCGTGCTTTGTATCAGCCCTTGACATTCTCCATTCTTACTTTCTTAAGAGGCTGGAGATCATAGGAGTATGTGGAAGTCATCGATGGAGGATTTTTTTTTTCATCAAAAGATTATCATTTTTTTATAGAATGTCATGCGATATTTTAGGAGGTTTGAGATTAATTTCAGTTACTTTTTCAAAGAGTTGTTACAAGTACGACTGTCTTTTAAGGCCATGTATTCGAGGAATGGGTAACCGAGCTACCAATTATTAACCTGGATATTCCCTCTTTTGTCTCTTGCTTTAATTCGAAAGTTGGATGTTCAAGGGTTTCGTCCATTGGATTATCGTGATTTTTAACGACTTGATGTCTTTCAAGAGTTTTGTAACTCTTTTCCTTTAGTATTTGGCCTTTTGATAGCATTTTGCTTTTAAACTATCATTTTATTAATAGAAATACGATCATGACATTTGTGGAATTCGAAGATGCAGTAACCGTTTTTTGTCCGAGTTTATATTTTTATTTTAAAATAATTTTCTTGAGGGGTTAAATCTTGGAGAAGGAAATCGGAGAAATAAAAGAGGAGATGCAAGAGGCAGTGAAGAATTGAAAGAAAAATGAGTTGGAAACGTTAGAAAATTTCAAGTATTGATTTTTCGAAATGTTCCATTTTAGGGAATAAATTTCATCTAAAAAGATTTTTAAAATGAAAAGGAACAAATGGCAAAGATTTAATTTATTTGGATATTGTATTTAAAACCGATTAGGGAGAGGACTTGAAAGTAATCAACTCCTATGATCGAGGCAATTTTGAATCTTTGTCATTTGTTCCTAATCATAAAAGCGTGATCATTAAAGTAAATAAATGACGTTTTAATTAACATGCAATTTTGAATCTACAAGTATCTGTACATATACATTCTGAAGAAAAAGGATAACACAAGAGTTGGGTTTTTGAGTGAATGAGGTTCTTTACTATTTAGTGAAAGCTTTCTTTGTAAGAGGGTCAACTCCTACAAAGAAGCATACTGGTCTAGCAATTCGCAATTGCACACGTGTTTGTGGACAACAGGGTCTTGAGAAAACGTACATTTATTCACCAATGATGCATTCATAATTGAGTAAAATGGGTCATTGTATGCATCATCATTGCATATTTTTTATCCTTTGTGTATTATGACATGTTTGTTTGAAAAGTACAAATAGGATGACGTCATTCTTCTCAAATATGATGCATGGTCACGAGTTGCCTGACTGGAGGCTATAAACCCGATCAATCTTTTCAACCCTTCCATAGAGGGAGGCTATAAACTCCAATTAATCCTTTGAAATCATTGCCCTGACGGGAGGCTATAAACTAGATCAATTCTTTCAGTCCATATTCATGTCTTATCAGTCCTACGCATGCATTGGCCCAGGTAAAAAATAAAAAAGAGGTTGGGCGTGATACCTCATTTTGACAATTCACGACCTCTTTTTAATGTTCCGTCACTTATGGCCAAATTTTTCATTTTCTTCATAGAGTGACATTTCTCTACCGTCACCATCATTTGTGGTCCCGACTTTCAACCTCTTTTTGAAAATTTTGCAATCCTTCTTTAATGTTTTGTCTTCTCTTACCAAATCTTGTGTTTTTGTCATTGTGTGACATTTTTCTACCATCTTCATCATCCGTGATCCCGAACTTTCAACTTCTTTTGAAATTTCGCGACTGCTCTTCAATGTTTTGTCTCTTCTGGCAAAATTCTTTGTTTTCCTCACTGAGAGACGTTTCTCTACCGTCTCCATCATCTACGATCCCGACTTTTCAACCTCTTTTGAAATTTCGCGACTGCTCTTCAATGTTTTGTCTCTTCTGGTGAAATTCTTTGTTTTCCTCACTGAGAGACGTTTCTCTACCGTCTCCATCATCTACGATCCCAATTTTTCAATCTCTTTTGAAATTTTATGACTCTTCTTTAATGTTTTGTCTCTCCAGGCCAAATTCTTTGCTTTCCTCTCTAAGTCATGCATCTTCACCATCTCTATCGTCTATTTACCTTCTTATCACTTCATCTCTCTCCTAACTTCATTCACTGACAACACCCTAAGCTCTATGCCCTATAATATATGTATAAGGGAACATGGTTTGATATCGGTAAGTTATATATGTCCAATATTCTAAAGACAAAGTTTTGTGGAGAACAAACTGAAAGAGATTGAAAAATTATATTTTTCGAGACTTATTACACGTCTATTTCTAAGCAAGGGCATTCACCCTCCTCAAAGCCAGGTTTCTCCAGTATATCTAGTAACCATTACGGAGAAAATCACGTGGCGACAAAGTACTAGCCACATGATTGTGATTACGAAGAGGTAACGAATGTCATGGTCTCAGGCTGCATTAGCACAGGAAACATCTCAATCTATTATTGAACCACCACCCCCTAATCGTATTCATGAAACACTGACTCGCTTGCATCAGTTGGAGGTAGGACAACAAAGGTTGGAACACATGCTGATTGTGCTCACGAATATACTAATCAGAGAATCTCTCACCTCAAGCTTCAGACCATCTTTCAATAAGGTTCACATGGGTTCCACCCAGGTCAAGCCCATGTTTCATGTTTCAGTCAAGGCGGAGATGACTACAGTGATCCTGAGCATTTTTTTAATAACAACAAAAACATAAAATAAAAATTTAAGCCAAGTCGAAGATGGCTATAGTGTTGTCATTTGTCGATGATATTACAATACACAGGCTCAGGGATTTTTACTTTAATGAAAGTAATAAGAAGAAGAAGAAAGGGAAAAAGGGCATAGTGGGGGCTGATGAGGATGAAAGAGATGATGGTGGCGAGGGCGATGATGAAGATGAGGCCAAAGGCAAGGGCAAGGGTAGGATTGTGGGAATTAGAAGGGGCATGCTTGAGAAAGCATTTGAGAACTTTGAGGATGAAGATGACAAGGTCAAACTTGTCTTGGTACACTTTGTAGAGGCTGTCCTTATGCCTAAGGAGAGAAGGAATAACATAAATATTCAGTGGCTGTAATTGGTGGATAACTTGGATATGTTCAAAAACTATCCATGGGGTACTATCTTCTATGAACGTACTATGGACTCCCTTTGCAATGTTATGCAAAACAATTGAGACAAAAAGTTTAAGAAGAAGGCTATGAAAGAACACCTTAAAAAGGATATGTACACTCTGGTCGGATTCCCACTAGTGTTGCAGGTAACCTTTGAAGCTTTAGTCATGATTTGAGTATACAATAATGTGTTAACATGTACTTGATTGTTTTTTTTTTTATCTTTTTGCTAGATTTAGGCTTATGAAGTTGTCCCGCAAATTAGGCAGAGGTATGCATCAAAAAGTGGATATAGGCAACCTTGGATTCTGAACTGGAGAAGTACTATCATGCCAAATTCAACTGAGAATGTAGAGACTATTTTCAAATTCCCAGAGGTAAGATAGACACTGAATTTCCATAATTTACGTTAGTTCAAGTAACTCAAATTTATGTTTGAGCAACTTAAATACATATTCGAGTACATAACTTCAGTAGAGTATAATGGAATGCTTGGTCGAGTAACTTAAATACATATTCGAGAAACTTAAATTTGATGTTTGAGTAACTTAAATACATATTCGAGAAACTTGAATATGATATTCGAGTAACTCAATTGTTTGTTCGAGTAACTTAAGTTGTTTATTCGAGTAGCTTAAATTGTTTGGTCGAGTAACATGAATTGTTTGTTCGAGTAACTAAAGTTGTTTGTTCGAGTAACTAAAGTTGTTTGTTCGAGTAACATGAATTGTTTGTTCGGGTAATTCACTAGTTTGTTTGAGTAACTTCAATAGCTTGTTCGAGTAACTTAAATAGTTTACTTTTTTTTTGTTGCAGCTTCAAGTTCTAAGATCCCTTACTCCAATGGAGGGGGAGACTAAGTCTAGGTATTTTGTTAGTGTTCGGAAAAGAGAGCCAGTCTGGCCACAGTAGATCCTAGACCTCTCCCTACAACAATTGTTGAAGCACACCCTCCTCCTATAAATCTGAAACGGCGGTATCCTCAGACATTGGTTGATACATTCATGTCGTACACGGAGAAGGATGTAGAAAATTCTCGAGCGAGCTTGGGTCCATTCCAGATTGGTTTAGAGAAGTCATGAGCCCAACCTCATGATTGTCAGACACTGTAAGTACATACGAACTGGTGCAATCATTGTACTCTGATTCATGTTTATAAAACTGAACATTTACCTTTTGCCTTTTGCAGCTTGTGGACATTTATATGTACTTCATACACGAGATAATGAAGAATAATCGACATGTACTTCAGAAGAAATCCAGTTTTCTTGACTGCATTTTCTTCGTATGTATTCATATACATTTATCTATAACTATATATTTGAGTATGTTAAATATGTATTCGAGTATGTATCGAGCAAAATTTAAAATTTGTTCGAGTATGTAATTAATTTGTTCGAGTAAAATTTGTTGATGCTCGAGTACAATATCATCGAATTTGATGATCGAGTATGTAATGAATTTGTTCGAGTAAAATTTGTTGATGCTCGAGTACTATATCTTTGAATTTTATGATCGAGTATGTTTTTTTGAAATGTTCGAGTAACAATTAATATTATGTTCGAGTACTAATATTAATTTTGTTCGAGTACTATTGACATTTAATCTTCTTGGTTTGACGACAGACCCAAATGTACACCCATTGGAAGAAGTTTACTGTCAAACCGAACGAAGAACGGGGTAGTGGGATGAAGATAATGTTTTCCAACACTATTTTTTAGGTAATAATCCAGAAGGTGGTGATCCATGAGCTGAACTTGATTTTCTATACTTTCCTGCCAACTTGCGCAATAAACATTGGGTTGCAGTTGAAGTAGTGATTGCTACAAAGAAAATAAATGTGTGTGACTCATTGATAAACACACACGATAACACTGTAATTGATATTACGTTTAACCTTCTGTCAATAATGATACCTCACATATTGGGACTATTTGGCTTAAGGGATGGCGATAAAACCCCTCGGGGGGTGGAGAGGATTTCAAATATACCCCAACAGACGAACATGTGACTTTTATGTTGCAATCAAGTTTTCTTATAAATTTAGTCTATTTTCTAATGTACAATAAAACTAATATGTAAAGTAATTTGCTTTGCAGCTCGGATTGTGGGATGTTCACAATCAAATTTATTGAATGTCTCCACGCCGATATGCTATTGAGTTTGATTTCCCAGGATGACATGGTATTTTAGAGGAGAAATTTAGCAATAGCATCATGGGGACAAAAATACTCAATGTAAATAAATATTTATGTACTTGTAAATGTATTAGGGTTTAGGGAACCTGTATTATGTTGTGTATACATTTTTTTTGAATCGAGTACCAGTATATTAAACATTTTTTCGAATATATAAAATTCTTTGTTAGAGTATATTTAATTGTTTGTTTGAGTATATAAAATTCTTTGTTCGAGTATATTAATTCTTTGTTCGATTATATAAAATTATTTATTCGAGTATATTAATTGTTTGTTCAAGTATATTCAACATATGTTGTCACAACAAAATTATACTAATCGAGTAACTTACATACACTGTTCGAGTGTGAATAAATAACCATGTTCGTGTAAGAAAATTAAATGTTCGAGTAAACAAAGTAACATAACCCGGTACAAAAAAGCAAAAAGCTGGTATAAATATAGCAACTGCATTCTACACCAATGCTATTGGCTCCTTGCATGTTTGCCGGTTGTGGCCACGTTGTCGACAATGTCCACAAACCCTCACAGCAACAGTTTCACCATTTGAAGGAATTCTTCGTTGTCGTGGTCATCCACCTTGATGTCTTGTATCCGGAGGCAATAATCTGTTTCCATCTGGAATAAGTCGTTGATCTTCAATGGCTACAGGTGAGATGGGTTCAGCATATGCCAACATTATTGCCTTGTTAAAATAGTATCGAGAACACAACGAGTTCACTGATATGTTATGTAGCCGACATGCAGCCAATGAGTGCACACAAGGTATATGGTCAAGATCAAACACCCTGCATGTACATGTGTGTGAATGTAGGTTTACTTGGCCATCATCGAAGCCATCACTCACGTAGTACTCATTCTGATCGATTGGTTGAACACGTATCCTCTGCGACCTCTCATTACGCTTTTTAACTTCTTTATCCACGTGCTTGCAAAGGAAAGAAGTAAAAGATGCTGACTCTGCGTGGTGATCATTGGTCAATATAAAATATCACAAGTAAACTTGCAATATCAAATACTGACGGGTCTTACCCAATCGCAAGTGTACGTGTCGTGGGACAGTATAAAAGAGAGCGGGGTCGAATCCATAAGGACCGTATCAATCATCAAACAAACAAAGTAGCAATAATTATGGAGAAAATTCAGATTGCAATTGTGATATCCCGACTCGAGGGAATAATATAAATAATGAAGAAGATAGTGACACGGGTATAATGAAATGATAGTGAAACCAATAGATTAAATTCGGGTTAAACTAGATCAACACAAACAAATATATATATATATATATATATATATATATATATATATATGTAAATGGGAAGTGAATTAAAAGAAAGAAACAAAAAAAAATAATAATAAAAAAATAAAAAGACAATGGGAGAAGATTCCAGAGAGGGGAGAAACAGAAATAAAAGAAGAAAGAAAAAACAGAAAAAAAACGAGAGAAAGAAACGGAAACAGAGAAAGAAGGAAAGAGAAACGTCATTTTCGCCTCCGGAACTTCTCCGGCGCCGATCTCCGCCGTCCGACCACTTCAGGCGACGAGACCGGTGTCAATCTCTTCGTCTCTTCGAGACGTATGAAATTGCTTCAAGAATCACTTTGATCGGAGCTGTAGATCACCGGGAAAAGCCGTCGGAAGTTTCGGCCACCACAAGCTTCGACAGTCGATTTCTCCCTCCTCCGACCTCCGATCGACGCGAGACGACCACCGTTGAGTTCGTCTTGGTGAGTACTACCAAACCCACTAGGTGATTTCCGGTGAAGGTCGCCGGATCTCCGGTAACCCGGAATAGGGGTATTTCGGGTACTATTTGACCCGTTTGACCCGAGTTGACTTTTCGGGTAAAATTTACCCGTTTGACTAGATCGTATATGCTACGTATTTACGCGGATTTTGAACGTATTTGAGAATTTGGATTTGCCTTTGGTGTAGAACTGGTATAGGAACCAAAATGGTGTACGTCGGGAAAAATACGGAAAAACATTAGTTCGAGTGGGATGTGAGGCACGCTTCACGAGGTAGGGAATACTATGACTTTTGCATTATTTTGGGAATTTCCATAATTATGTCTGAGCGATGATTCTTGCGTTAATTTAATGGAGTTGTGCTTTTTGGATAAATATTTGAGTGTAAATGGTTGTCGTGAATACGTGAATAATTCCGTTATGTGGTAACGCCTGCTTTTCATTGAGAAAAGTGTTGTCTTTACACTGATTGCGTGTGATTGAACATTTGTTTATATTTGAGAATTATGAGAATTTTGGGGGATTGTGATATGGAGATTGCAGAGATGTGCACATGGCCCTGTACGTACAGTGGGTGATATTCCGAGTAAGGATTCGCTATGCGGCCACATGGCGAAGGGTGGAAAGTCCGGGTAGAAGGGGAAACCTACCTTCCTTACTCGTAGATTGCTTCCGGCGAGGAGGTCGGTAAGCGGAGAAGAATGGTTCCGACGACGAGGTCGGGGAGAGGATGAGAAATGGGCTTCCGGCGAGAAGGTCGAGAAGCAGAGAAAATGAAAGTGAAATTGGAGTGCTGATAGATTAATATGTTGTTGTTGAGATTTAACTGTGATTATGTGTGTATGTATGCGGTATTCCCTACTGAGCTTCGGCTCACCCCCTACTTCCCATTGTTTTATTTTCAGGTGAAACAACCGTGACGAGACTAGGAGCGCAGACAGGACAGGGCAGTCGGTGTACATACCAGAGTCGCTGCGTAAGGGTTGAGTGGACCCAGTGGGTTGGGATGGCTGAGCTGGAGTCTCAACCGGCTATATGATACTATTAAATTCTTATAAATTTAACACCTATATTTCAAGTATATTGATAATTATATTATTTAAAATGTTTTGTTGAGTTTTGAAAAAGAAAGAGTTAAGAGTGTGGTTTAGTTACACGTCACGTGCCGGCGGGTCGGGGCGTGACAAGGTGGTATCGGAGCAGTAGGTTGGAGTTAGGACTGAATGGAGGGTATGTACACCGGACCTGTCTTCTGCCTCACAGTCGATCGGAAAGGTACACATAGTACCGTGTGGGATATATTTTAGAGGTTCTTTGTTAGCTTATTGACAGACATGCGTGTGTAGCATGACCGATATATCGGTTAAAAGATGGGAAGAAAAAAAAAAGAATGAGTACGGGACGATAACTTAGGAGTGACTTGAACATTTGATTGATATATATTGTGTGCCATGGATGATGATTTTCAGAGTACGTATATTCGAGAAATGTTGCGTGTATTAAAAAAAAGTAAAAAAAAAAAATTATGGTTGGTGGATAGTGACGGGGTGTCTGTTAAATTGGTGTTGCATGATTGGTAGGGAGTACCACGATGGATAATAAGTCTGCTGGCGTAACTTAAAATTTGTGCGTTGCAGATTTAGTTAATTTGA
Organism: Euonymus europaeus; assembly: GCA_963580455.1. Taxonomy (NCBI): domain Eukaryota; kingdom Viridiplantae; phylum Streptophyta; class Magnoliopsida; order Celastrales; family Celastraceae; genus Euonymus; species Euonymus europaeus. The sequence goes on from OY756964.1 coordinate 7,192,063, forward strand.
TAGTGAGATTGTGTTCTTAACCAGTCTGGTTCAGCATCACAGTCGAGTTATGTGAGATGTGTTTGACGAATTTTGCGACTCTCAAATTAACTATAAATATATGTGTGTGATATTGTGTAAAGAGAGGGTTGCTAGAGGATGGGGTAGACCTCCGGTATGATGAAGTTAAGGAAGGAAAAAAAATGCTGGTCTGGCAAGAGGTAGCGGATTTTATAACTTTGGAGTACACTGACATTTAGTCATTTATCTATGTGTTATTATCCTTGAGTTGGGATAGATTCACTTGGAACTTTGATTGGTATAGCTATGCTTATATAGTTACGGAATTATGGCATAAATGATTATTACTATTGTTGCCCAAGTGAATTATGTGATGGTAATTGTATATCCGTAATGCTAAAAAATTGGAAAGAGTACGTGAGTACTTGCGTATGTACTTATGTATAATAATGTGGCCATGATATGGATGGTGTTGATATGAGGTTTCAGCTGGCTATTCATGTAATATGCTAACATAGAAGTTGGATAGTAAGTTAAATAACTGGTATTGAAATCATGAGATTGGGTGGGTTGTTGGAAGGCATAATTCATTGTGCTTCCTTGTATAAATCCAGCCAAACTGGATATCCAGTAGTCTTGAACTGAAATGATTAATGGAAGGACAAATCGTTTAATTAGTTAGTTGGGATTTATCAAAAAAAAGTCTCGAGATGAGTTATGGAAGTAAGACCATGATTGTGGAATTCTTTATTTATTAACTTGGCATATCAAGGATGGCACTATGTTCATTTACGTAATTGTAATAACTTGCTTTTAAACGGGTTTGTAACTTGTGTTCCATTGTAGATGTTCGGGTTATATATATATATCTATATAAGGTGATTGGGAAGTGGGTTGTTAACTTAAGCCTATAAGCTGTTTTTTTTTTGAGTGGTTACGTGCTAGTTTACTTGTGCGATTAGGTCGTAATTTACTCGCAATTTCTGCCTAGAAACTCTTTATGTCATGATGTGCCTTAATCGTCCACCTGTCAATTTCAACACTAATTGGGTGGTAAATTCAACTCAAAACATATAAAAACACACTCTTTAAGATGATAATTATAGATGCTATTTAACACCTATCAAAATCCCCCAAACTAAACCCTTGCTTTTCCCCAAGCAACAAGTGAAATGCAACAAGTGTAAAATGTTAATTTGATTAGGCAAACACATATTTTTTCTTTTAACAACACCAAATTGTTTTAAAATCAACACAGAGTGCGTTTTAAGCATCCTCAAGCAAACTTAAAATAAGGCTCAAGGATTCACAGTTACCATTATCACATGTCACCTATAACATCCTCACCAAGATTCACTCATAAATTATAGGTGTTTCACTCAAGTGTTTAGGGTACGTGTTTTCACTCATATAAGTACAAACTAGTTGCCATAAGCTTGCATGTCCATCCACACCTCCTTATGCCAATAATTTGCATCACAAATCAAAAGTAATCACATATTGAGAAATAACAATACAAAATGATGAGCAGAACAGACATATAGGCAGGCTTTGATTAGGGAAATTCATAAGTTAAAAAGTCCAGGCAAAGAAAGGTGAAGAGCATCATGTCCCAAAATAACAAGACCAGCAACCAACAGCTCGCTTCCTAATTAATTATCAAAATATCCCATAAGAACCTTAGACCCTAAGGCAATTCTACTGTGCACCAATTCCATCAAACTCAGCTCTCACAATAATCACTTCTGCCTTGTGCTCCTCCTGGGCGACACCATTGTCATTGATGTCTCTTGCACAGGCTGCATAAAGTCTGCAATACTTTGCTGCACAGCTCCTATGGTCTTCTCCATCTTCTCCAATTGACCAAGAATCCTCCCCTGCATGGTTTCCAGGCCCTCCATTCGTGTCACCACCTGTTCCTGTACAGTTCTCATCTGCTCCATTTCATAACCAAAATCACAAATTTTTTTCTTCTAACGCTTCCAAGTCTCTGACATACTCTTCCTGCTCAACCTCCTTTTGCTCAACACTCACACTTTTGTTCTGCTGCCTAGCTAGTTGGGTTTCACTTCTGTCCCACCAAGCCTTAGTTAACAGAGCCACCCTCTTCTGCATAACATCGCCTTTCCCAGCCTCAACTCCCTCAGCCATACAGATTTTTGTAATTAGAACTCCAAAAGGTAAAACCTGGCCACTCAGCTTCCCCTCTTTCACCTTCACTATGTGATCATAAATTTTTCCTCCCATATAAGAATTTAACTGATTCACAATTGCATACATCAAATAACAAGTTTTTGCATTAACAGTGGATATATGTGTCACAAGAATTACATTCCTAGTGACCATTTGTGCTAGCAATCTATACGGCTGCATCAATTCAGAGTAAGCCACAACAGTCTTGGTAAAATCTGTCACACTACCATTAGTCAAGCTAGCCACAACTACAGACCATTTTGGCCACTCTATCTCAGACTCAACCATACCAAACTCTCTAAATTTGTATTCCGGTTTTCGCACTGGTGGTGGCAAAGACAGAGTCATACAAACTTTCCTAGGGTTAAAGAAAAATCTTAATCCCCTCACATATGCCTCACAGTAACTTTCATTTACCATCAGATTAGCATAGAACTCGTGGACAATTTGGGTATTAGCTAATCCCATAACCTTCCCTAAAGGCAACCATCCCCTACTTTCAAAAATTTCGTACCAACTCACATGTTTGAAGTCATCCATCACCACGTGCAAACCCATTTTCTTCCAGATATTCTCGTATTCTTCTGCCACGATAGGAGAAATAAATTGCTCGAAATCTTCTTCCGGCATAGTACTTGAGGTCCCCATCTCCAAATCAACACCCTTCTTGGCCCTTTCCTTTCTTCTCGCCTTCTTTTCTGCCATGCTCGACGGTGGCCGACTTGGTTTACAGTCAAGGTAAACCCGTCTCTTTTAGAGAAAAAGAAACAAGGTGAGGCGGCTAGGGTTAGGGTTTAGACGGCCCCACTTTGTATTTATCACACCCATACACTGGCCACAACCAGGTCACAACAAGCTCACAATTTTTCTTTTTTCCTCTTCATTTTTTTTTCTTCTTCTTTTTTTTTTCTTTCAATTCTAGCCTGTGACCTGAGTAACTGCACTTACACCACTTTATCTCCACACACTGCCCAATATTTTCCTGCAAACTACATCAAAATCCCCCAAACTACTTCTCTGCACTCCATTCCAACACAACACTGCCCATGTTTTCAGTCTAGCATCCCATTAGTTACTAAATCTTGCCATTAGGTACATGATGCTCAAAGGAAAAAATTGGCTCAGGGAGGGCATTTGGCTATAAAAAAAAGAAAGGCAATTCAGAGACACTGGTCAAGTGTGGTTAGTCCAGACAATTAGAATGGGCAAACAAATTCACGAAGACAATATTTTTAGGCTTGGCTGTGAAATTATTTATCATATCTGATCCAAAAATTATGGCATTTTACTAGGCTGATTTATTGCTAGTTCTAGAAACATAGTATTGTACTTATAACACTCTGTGTTGAAGGCTTCTCACAAGCAACTCAAATGTTCTTAGTGACATGTGTTCAGTAAGAGTTTTACACCCATCACCTTATCAAAAGTGTAACTTTCAACTCTTTCACTCAAGATAAAAATTATGCCAAAAAAAATTTATAATCGCACAGAAACCCTCCCCCAAACTTGAACATGACAGTGTCCTCACTGGAAGAAAAACTGAAAGGAAAAATGCACTGCGAAACAAAAACTGGAAGAAAAACGAAAAGACAGTATCGAAAAAGGAAGGAAACTTAGCTGAACAGCACTACATAAAAATTGCTCCTCCTTGCATGGGTTACCTCCCATGAAGTGCTGAGTTTAACGTCTGCAGCTAGACACAGCTGGGTAATCAAGAGGTAGGTGAATTGAGGTAGATAGCCGTCTCACAAGTGAACTGGTCAGAATCAAGATAGAGTTTTGCACGATGGCCATTAACTTTGAAAGTTATTTCAGAATCAAGGTGCTGCAACTCTAAAGCACCATGAGGATACACGGTTTTCACTAAGTATGGGCCATGCCATCTTGACTTAAGTTTGCCGGGAAATAACCGCAAACGCGAGTTGTAGACAAGCACCTTCTAGCCTTTAGCAAAACTTGTACGCAAAAGCTTTTGGTCATGATATTGCTTAGAACGCTCTTTGTAGAGCTTTGCATTCTCATAAGCTTCATGATGCATCTCATGTAACTCATTCAACTGCATACGACGCTTTTCACCAGCTGCCTTCATGTCGAAATTGAACTTCTGAATTGCCCAATAAGCTCGGTGTTCCAATTCAACAAGTAAATGGCAATGTTTTCCATATACCAAGCGAAATGGGGACATGCCAATATGAGTTTTGAAAGCAGTGCGATAAGCCCACAGTGCATCAGCAGCCGCAAAGACCAATCCTTACGGTTAGGATTAACTATTTTTTCTAGAATAGCCTTGATCTCACGATTGCTCACCTCCACTTGCCCACTAGTTTGTGGATGATATGGTGAGCCAACACGGTGAGTAATTCCATATTTTTTCATCAAGGCAGCACAAGGATAATTATTGAAATGGCTGCCTCCGTCACTGATGATAGCTCTTGGTGTTCCGAATCGAGCAAAAATGTTATCCTGTAAAAACTTAAGAACCACTCGATGATCATTAGTTCTGGAGGGGACAGCCTCGACCCATTTGGTCACATAATCAACACCCACTAAAATGCATTCAAATCCAAAAGATGGGGGAAAAGGTCCCATAAAGTCTATACCCCATACATCAAAAAGTTCAATGACTTGAATACCAGTTAGTGGCATTTGATCACGAGCAGAGATATTGCAGTCCTCTGACAGCGATCACAACTCCTGCGAAAAGCAAAAGTATCTTTAAATATAGTGGGCCAATAAAATCCAGAATGAAATACCTTAAGAGCTGTCTTCTTGGGTCCAAAGTTGCCTCCATAAGCATAAGCATGACAATGTTTCAGGATATTCAGCTGCTCAGATTGAGGAATACAACGTCTAATAATTTGATCTGGGCAAATCTTGAACAAGTACGGATCATCCAAATATACTCCTTAGCAGGAGAAATTATCCGCTTCCTATCCTGGTAAGAAAGATTAGATGGGAATGAGTTAGTCACAAGATAATTTACTATATCTGCATACCAAGGGTGTTCGGCCACCAATAGTAATTGTTCGTCTGGAAAAGATTCACCTAACGGTATCTCTTCTTGGCCACCCTCAGTGATTAATCGAGAAAGGTGATCAGCCACCACATTCTCCACTCCCTTTTTATCTTTGATTTCTAAGTCAAACTCTTGCAAAAGGAGTACCCAACAAATGAGGCATGGCTTAGCATCATTCTTAGTCATCAAATACCTCAATGCAGCATGGTCAGTGTACACAACCACCCGAGAACCCAAAAGATATGATCTAAATTTCTCAAGAGCAAAAATAACTGCCAACAGTTCCTTCTCGGTTGTGGAGTAATTGAGCTGAGCATCATTCATGGTGCGTGAGGCATAATAAATGGCATACAGAATCTTGTCCCTACACTGTCCCAAAACAGCACCCGATGAATAATCACTAGCGTTGCACATTAATTCAAATGGGAGTTCCCAATCAGGAGCCCGCATTACAGGAGCTGAGGTAAGAGCTTTTTTTAAAACATCAAAAGCTGATTGACAAGCTTGAGTCCACAAAAATTCTGCATCTTTTGTCACGAATTCACATAAGGGTCTAGAAATCTTGGAAAAATCTTGAATGAATCGCCGGTAAAAGCCTGCATGCCCAAGAAAACTGCTCAAACCTTTAACTGTGGTTGGACTTGGCAACTTGGAAATAATGTCAATCTTAGCTTTGTCAACTTCAATGCCACGGCTGGAAATTAAATGTCCCAACACAATGCCTTCATTTACCATGAAATGACACTTTTCCCAATTCAAGATAAGGTTAGTGGCTTCATATCTTTCCCAAACCAGTCGTAAATGCTCGAGACACTCATCAAAATCTGATCCGAATAAACTAAAGTCATCCATGAAAACCTCAATAAACTGTTCCACCATATCAGAAAAAAATACTCATCATGTACCTCTGAAAAGTTGCTGGAGCATTACAAAGACCAAATGGCATCCTACGGTACGCGAAAGTTCCATAAGGACATGTAAACGTAGTCTTTGCTTGGTCCTCTAGTGTAATAGCAATTTGATTATACCCACTGTAGCCATCTAAGAAACAATAATCGCTATGCCCGGCCAATCGCTCCAACATCTGATCAATGAATGGCAAGGGGAAGTGATCCTTGCTTGTGGCATTATTGAGCTTCCGATAATCAATGCACACTCGCCATCCAGTTGCCATCCTTGTCGGTATCAACTCATTATCTTCATTCTTGATCACAGTAATACCACTCTTCTTTGGAACCACATGCACTGGACTTACCCAATTGCTATCTGAAATAGGATATATGACTCCCACATCTAGCAATTTCAAAATTTCAGCCTTGACGACATCTTTCATATGAGGATTCAATCTCCTTTGTGCATCTCTCGTAGGTTTAGCATCGCTTTCCAATAAAATCTGATGCATGCACCTTGAAGGACTAATTCCCCTAATGTCAGCTATTGACCAGCCAAGTGTAGTTTTATGTTGCCGTAGGATTATGATTAACTTCTCTTCTTCCCCCAAACTTAAGCTTGCAGCAACAATAACTAGCAAAGTATTCTTCTCTCCCAAATATATGTACTTCAAGTGATTCGGCAACTGTTTCAGCTCCAACATTGGTGCTTGAACTGTAGAGGGAACAAGAGATGAATCAGTAGGCGTTAATTGTTCAAAAAAGGAAAGTTCTTACCCACAAAGAACCGGTCAAGCTGAAAAGCTTGAACAGCCTCTTCAATTTGGCTTCCATGATCCACGGTTGCCGTGGATAATTTTCTAGCATCTATTCCGTGCACCATCACTGTCTCTAAAAGTCTCCACTCGATACCTGAAAAACCTCACTCACAATTTCATGCAAAATGTCAACATTAAAACAATCATTATGGTCATCATGAGATTTCAAAGCTTCAAACACCCTAAATTCCAATTCTTGATCATTAACTTTCATAGTTATTGTCCCTTTTTTCACACAAATATTCATATCAACAGTAATCATAAAAGGGCGACCAAGAATAATAGGCAAAGTTGCAGCCATTGGACTATCTTCCATATCTAAAATAATGGAATCAGCTGGTAAGATTAATCCTTTTATAGAGACCAACACATCTTCCACAATTCCCCTAGGTCTCTTCACACTGCGATCAGCCAATTGTAAAGTGATAGAAGTAGGTTGGAGCTCTCCTAAACCTAATTTCTCATACACAGAAAAAGGTAGCAAATTTATACTAGCTCCAAGATCTAACAATGCCTTCTCAAAAAATTGATTTCCCACATTGCAAGGTATAGTAAAACTACCAGGATCTTTGAGCTTAGGTGGTAGCTTATGCAACAAAATAGCACTAACCTCTTCAGTCAATTCTACCTTCTCATGATCAACAAATTTCCTTTTGTTAGTGCAACATTCTTTAAAAAATTTAGCATATGCAGGAATTTGTTTAATAGCATCAAGGAGTGTAATATTAATCTCTACCTTCAGCAAATTTTCAAAAACATCAAGAGATTTAGAATGAACTTTCTGTTTAGCAAACCTTTGTGGGAAAGGTGGTGGATCTCTTGCCCAATCCTTCGTAGCATCTGGTGTAGAACTGCGACCTGTTTGCATCCTGTCGACATCTGGACGGTAGCCTTGCATACGTTCTGAATCCCCAACCTTGTTATCAATTGTTTTTCCACTCCTCAGTTTTGTAACAGCCTTCAAATGTTCCACACCAGCTGGGTTACTGATTGGCTGTGCTGGTAGCTCTCCCTTCTTCCTTTCACTCATCTCTTTAGCCATTTGTCCAACTTGAGTCTCCAACTTCTGAATTGCTTGAGTCGTTTGCTGCATAAATTGCATCATGGAAATTTCCAACTCACTTTTCTTTGCTGGTTGAGTTACTGGAACTGGTGCAGCATTAATGAGCTGGTCATTTTTCCAAGAAAAATTCGGATGACTTCTCCAAGGGTACTGCTGGTTCCTTTGGTTAAAATTCGACTGACCCATATAATTTGCTTCTTCTTGCTCCGTCATAGCTGTCAGTGGGCATGCCTCAGTAGCATGATCTTGGTGTGAGCATATTGCACAAATCACGGCTGGCTATGGTACATTAGATGGGGCTGCAGTATTTATTCCTCTCATAGTATCCACCAAAAGATCAATTTTCCTTGTCAAATTACCAATCTCAGCTTGCACAATTGTGTCTAAACTCATCTCATACACTCCTTTCCGCTTAGAGGAATTCTTACTTATTGTAGAAAACTGTTGAGAATCCTCACTCAATTCCTCAAACAATTCCATCGCCTCTTCACTATTTTTCCTTATCAAAACCCCATTACATGCCGAATCAACCTTCATTCTATTGGCCTCATTCAATCCCTCATAGAAGTGCAAAACTATGTCGTCCTTGTGCAAATTATTAGTCGGACATCTAGCCAAGCGAATCTTAAAATCTTTCCAAGCTTCATAAAACAAATCCCCATCCTTTTGTTGTAAATTTTGAATCTCTCGCATGAGCTGCTTAGTTCTATGAGCCGGAAAATATTCTCTCAAAAATTTTGTAGCCATTTGCTCCCATGTACCAATAGAACCTGCTTCAATGGAGTTATACCACATCTTAGCTCCTCCTCTCAATGTGAATGGAAACAACATGAGTTTCAAATTATCAGTTGTAATTCCCGTCATATTTTGTGTTTGGCACAAGTCAATAAAGTCTTTCAAGTGTTGATGGGATCTTCATCAAACCTCCCCTCATAATGAGGCACAGAATTAAGTAACTGAGGTGATAAACTGAAAGTAGCACCTCTGTTGGGCTGAAAAGCAATGCAAGATGGTTGGGCAATATTACATGGAATGTACCGATTCATCATAGGAACCCTCTCGTTACCCGCATCACCAACTTCAACATTCTGATCATTCTCGGCAGCCATATTTCTTCGTCGCAATGCTCTCACTGATCTCTCAATTTCAGGATCAAGTTCTTCTAACTCGCTGTGTTGTGAGCGTGTAGTTATCATGCAACTTGAAAAATCAGAAGATTAACTGCGACACAAATAAATAGCAATGTAAGTTCGGGTCTTACTGAATGAACAAGTAAGTAAATAAATCTAAATTATCGCTAAACGTTTGAACAGTAACAAACTTAACAGTCCCCGGCAACGGCGCCAAAAACTTGGTCGATATAAAATATCACAAGTAAACCTGCAATATCAAATACTGACGGGTCTTACCCAATCGCAAGTGTACGTGTCGTGGGACAGTATAAAAGAGAGCGGGGTCGAATCCACAAGGACCGTATCAATCACCAAACAAACAAAGTAGCAATAATTATGGAGAAAATTCAGATTGCAATAAACAATTAAATTATGCTACAATTGGACTAATAAATATGGAGGAGATCTAGCTTGGGTTGGTGTTGTTCTTCTACTGTCACTCAATCACACAACTTAATATGTAATCACACAATTTAAAGGTTTACCGTTGTCAATTAGAAGACCTTGGTCCAGCTCTCCTTATTATTACTTTCCTAAGCAACGAATTTGGCTTTAGTCCAGCCCAAAATCTTTTCTTACCGTAGGAGTCTTGGTTGGTGTACCCTAAGATTTCCCTAAGACAAGCATATGAACGAGAAAGTCGACAATCGCACAACCTTAAGCGTTGGTGTACCACCTAATCAATTGTGTTCACAACTCCCAAATCTGGATCCTATGCAGATTCTTGTTACTTCGTCAAACACCGGGTATGGGTCAGCCGAATGTATTCAACTAACAGTTCTTATCATCATGATGTTGATCAGGCAAACACAATAATAAGAAATCAACATTAAATTTAGAGAATCAATGAATTAAACCTGGTGTAATTGTCAATCAGATTGTGCAACGAGTTATGGTAGAAGAAACTAACCAAACCAACCTAAATAAAAATTTAGTTACACATGTTCATGTTTCAATTCTGTAAAAATAAACCAGAAATCAATCGGAGAAGAATGATGCTGAATTTTGCTAGAATTCCTCTTCTTTTCGTGCCTCCCTGGTTCACGAGTCTTCTGTCGTCCAAAAAGTCCTCCTTTAGGTTGAGCTTCCAACTATTAAAAACCCTAAATGCCACGTCAGCTTAGTAACTTACGTCACTAACCCGTGTTGAATTCATGCCAGCGATTAGATCGCAATTTAGTCGCAAAGATATCGGCATAATGGAATCAAGAAACCCTTTAGGCTTCATGTTTCGATGTATGTGCACAATACATGCACCATGAAAAGCTTCTGGTAATACTATAGAAACTGCCCGTTCAATGCTAGGATTCCTGTCTGATACAATAACTAGCTGTGAAAAATCTTCAAATGCAATAGCAGCTCTTAGTTTCTCGAAAAATCATTCCCATGATGCTTTATTCTCTGAATCCCCAATCCCAAACGCAACTGGATAAATACGTTCATTGTCATCCAATGTTGTGGCAACAAATAACTTGCCCAAATACTTGCCTTTCAAATGAGTGCCGTCAAAAACAATAACGGGCCGCATTGCAGTACGAAAACCACGTAAACAAGAACCAATGGCCATGAAAAAGTACTTAAAACGGTTCCCACTATCTGACTCGATATGAGTAACTGTCCCAGAGTTATTCCTCTTCAACATTGAACAATAATATGGTAAGTATGCATATGATTCTTCTGGGTTTCCCCTTACTGATTCTATGGAAGATTTCCTAGCCCTCCATGCTTTATCATAGGTGATGTTTACTTCGTATTCTTTTCGCATATCGTCTATTATGTCCTTTGGGCTGTAAACACGCCCAATGCCCTCATACCTCTCTCGAATACAATCCCCAACAACCTTTCTCGTGGCTTGTTTATGGCCATGATCCACAAATTCCATCGAACAAGTATGCATATTAGCAAAAAGTTTCACAATAAAAAGTTACGTTTCTCTTATCTTCATCGACCTCATGCGCCACTAGCATCCAACGACAATACATTCGACCACCAGCTATGTCTTGGTAGACCTCGTCACCCGGAACTGAAAGTTATTAGTCATAGCATATATGCAATTTGCCTATGTAGTTTCTTTTTGTTTATGAATACCTCACCAACCTCTAAAAAAACTAGAGCAGCTACTATTTGTGCCAAGCGTGTTTCTCCCACTATACTACCCAAACTCGATGTTGCGTCCTGACACTGTACTCTGATTGCCATTCTGAGGTGAATTTGGATTCGGGGGTTGAATCACATCATCAGATGCCCGATTATTTGGATCATCATCGTTGTCTTCATTATATTCTCTGTATCCATCATCATCATAATATTCATCTTCGTGCGCAAAATCCTCCTCTATTTGGCTCAAATCATTTAAATCAAAGTCCCCTGCTCTGCCCCCTGTACTGTAAATTGGTTGATGTCCAGAAAAACAAAATGACTACGACACGATTGTTGGAAATTGAGTTGCTTTGGCTGTGTCTCTGGGACAAAGCTCTCATTTTCTGAAGGAGGATCTTCATAACGTGTTTTTGGTTGTGTTGTTACATAAATTGGAGTGTCAGCTCTTCTTGGATCATCATTTTTCTTCACAAAGAAATGTCAGTTATCGTCATTGCATACAACCATCAGAGGCATGTCGAAATAAGTGTTATACATGAACTGCAACACAAGATTGTCCAATGTACGATCTATGCTAGTAATCTGATATATTTTGTCCAACAACTCCTCAAACGTAGTGGAATCCTGGAGGATTATACCTTCGCTGGCACCTCCTCTCTACTTGTAAGTCCATCCGGAGATTTCCCACTCCCCACCATAGATAACCACAAAGTCAATAACTGTCATAACTGTCAAATCATTAAAAAAAGTTAATTATAGTTACTTGAACAAATATTATAATTATACTCGAACAAAAAAATAAAACAAACTCGAACATATATAATTTTTACTCGAACAAATAATGAAAAATTACTCGAGCAACGTGAGAATAATACTCGAGCAACGTGAGAATAATACTCAAACAAAAAATTAACAACATTCATTAATGTTACTTGATCATTTAATATAACTTTACTCGAGCATCATGAAATAAAACTCGAACAAAAAATTATAGTACTAGAGCTAATATTGATTGATGTCGGATTCTTGTAACAACATTACAATGTACTTCATCGATGCAAATTATTTTTCATATGCTAACTATCTAGGTTACACTGTTATGCTATATTGATAAGTACGCACTCACTTGTGATACAAAGAGTCTTTAGCTGCGTGTTAGACCTGGGTACCCCGGTCTATTGCTTCATCATGAAGAATGAAGGAGATGAATCACCTCGTTCACTTGCGATGTTTTTTTTATGAGTTGTGTTAACTGAATCATGCAATCGAGAAGAACACAGTATCAATCGGGGTTCTCTGTCATGCTTTCTTTTAGGTTTGTGCAGGCTGTGTATAGTTATTAATGAGGGCAAAAATGTCCTAAAAGTGTTAGATTTCATTAATTTGAGAAAGAGTGCTATTTTTACAAAGTTACTTTTCAAAAGTGTTACTTTTCCAAAATACCCAATAGAATAGTAATGGGTCAGGCTCTAAGAGATGAGTCGGGTTCTGTGTGTTTGGGCCAGGGGTTTACTTGTCAAGGCATGGGTTGAGTGCTACATATCTGATGGGCCGAATTCTTTGAATGGTGGTGTTGGGCTTTTGGGTAGTTTGTTAACGTATGTTTGGTTTGGGTATTTCTTATGTTTGTATGGATCACTAAAATGTTGTATTGTTTTTTATTTTATTCAGTTTGTTAGACATTTTTTTATTTTTGGGTTTTCTTATTTATTTTTGGGCTTTAGACTTGTATGGGGTATTTTTGTATTGGATTTGGGTTGTATTTTCTTTTTTTAGATATTTGGCCCAAAATTTGAAATAGTATAATACAAAATAGTGTAAATATTAATTAAAATAGAATGCATGCCTAGGATTTAATTCCTTAATTATTTTAGTGTGTATGTTTAAGAATTTCCAAAAAGAATCAAAATCATACAGTTGATAAAGTTTGTATACTCAACCCATAAAAAAATCACATTATAATTCTTTTTTAAGAAAAAAACAACAGAGTTTAGACTCTTCAAATGGACGTTAGAAAATTTTAAAGTATTGATTTTTCAAAAGTTCCATTTTAGGGAACAAATTTCATCTAGAAAGAATTTTTGAAATAAAAAGGAACAAATGACAAAGATTCAATTTATTTGGATATTGTATTTAAAATCAATTAAGAGAAGGACTTGAAAGTATTCAGCTCCGTCCAAAAGGTTTTATTTATGGTATGCCTTGAATAAATTGGTTTTATTATTTTTTTCAAAATTAACGAAATTTCTTCCACCGATTTGACAATAAATGATTTTTTTCGGGCATATGAAAAATTCACTAAAACAAATTCAGACATACAAAACATTTTCCAAGAAAAAGCATGAAAATCAATCAGGTTACCGATTAGGGAGTTGTGGGGTGCCTAACACCTTCCTCACACTTAATAAATCCTCTTACCCCTTTTCTTTGGTTTGTATACATTACATTTCAGTATCCAGTTGCCCTATAATCAATTGGTGACGACTTCATTTACATTTTTATCTACTTTCAAAGTGTCAATTCACGTCTTGACCCTGGTTGCGACAAAAGATAAAAGTGATGTGAATTACTCACAAGTGCATAAGTGTACTATTGTAGAACAAAAAGTGAAAATACGAGACCGATCCTACAGAGACAAGTTTGAGTCAATATTGTACTGAATTCGCAATTGATTTAAATAACATCTAAATTAAAGATTGTGAGTGATGATTTATGAGTACGAACAGATAAGTAAATGAGTGAGAAATTCAATGAGAGAAGGAACTAGGGTAAAATCTCACCAAGCAATCATATTGCAAATTTATAAAGATAAATCAACAATAACAATTCTAGCTCATTTTTCACTCTATTATGTTGATCCATGGATCATGGCAACAACAAATATTATTAATCCTAAACTAATCCTGTTCGATGGTAGTCCTTAGATTCATAATTAATAACCGATTAAGAATAGAAAAACCATGCAACCAATTAACCCATAAACTCTGATCGGAACAGTTGACAGTTAATTTTTCTAATCCAATTCTACCAAAAGATATAAATACGGATCGCTTATATGATTCAGCTAGATGAGTATATTTTCAAATTCAATTGATGACCGATCAATATACTTTAAAGCACAATAATTAGGAACTATAACTATGAATTGAATTGAAAGCTTGAAAGAATTTAATTTGCAATTATCATGCTTGGCTAAATTATACTATAATAAAAACTTTAGTTGATGATCATAATAATAAACATCAAAGAAAAGAAAGAGAAAACCATGGATTGAATGATAGAACAAAGAAAGTTAGATAGCCGTTCACAGAAGCTAGAGCGACTTGATTCAAAAAAATTAAATGTATGTTCTCTTAGGTTTTAGAGACCTATTTATAATGAATACAGGGCTTTGAAAACTTCCTTCAATCAACCCTAGACCATCCCTAGTTATGCAAACAAAATAGAACCCAATAAGAATAAGTTTCCCGGATGTTTAGCTTAAAAAAATTACATCTGACTGTTGGGTGCTCGAGCATCTAAAGCATAACTTAAGGGCAAAAATCAGTGGTAGGATGCTCAAAACATTTTTTTCTCCGAATTCGCTCCAATTTTTACCAATTCTTCATACCGACATTCCTACATAAAAAACACAATAATTTTCATAATATCAAATCAAAATAATAGAATTTTAATTGGAAATATAATAATAAATATGGTACAAAAGACAATAATTTCTTCTTAATACCACATGCATATGACACTGTTCATTCTATCTATAACATCTTTGAGGTGGGCAGAGATGTCTAGGAGGGCTCTCTACAGTTTGTAAGATTCCTTCCTCGTGGCATCCTTTTCGGCCATCTCACAGAGTTAAGAAAGAGTAGTTTCTACTGATTCTAGTTCCTTGGTTAAGTTGGTGGCGAGCTTCTTGACATCCTGTAGATTGTTTTTAACCTTATGCTCTTCCTTGGTTTCTTGAAGCTCTTTTTAAGGTATTTGAGTTTCTTTCGGGCATTCGGAGTTCTCCCTTGGTGTAGTGGAGTTTTTTCATGAAGTACTCCAAATCCTTATTTGAACCTCTAAGAAGTGCACATAAGTCCTCTATGTAACTCTGGGGGTCTTCTTCATAAGCAGTAGTAGTCTAGGGTGCAGCCTTTGAAAGTCTGGTTT
Organism: Euonymus europaeus; assembly: GCA_963580455.1. Lineage (NCBI taxonomy): Eukaryota > Viridiplantae > Streptophyta > Magnoliopsida > Celastrales > Celastraceae > Euonymus > Euonymus europaeus. Next base: position 7,207,467 of record OY756964.1, read on the forward strand.
GGGGGTACTTTTTAGGGTTGGCTGCTTCTCTTTCTCTTGAAGAATTCTCACAAGCGAGATTCCTAAAAGACGTGAAGAGGACATGATTTAGATGGGTTTTCATTTTTGGATATGTTTTCCCTTTTGCATGCATGAGTTGCTATTTAAGATCGATGGAGATAATACATGGGTAGTTGAGCCATTTAATCTCTTTTGAATTTAAGAAGCGTCGTTCTTATTGCTCTTTATTTTAACCGACTTCTGAAAAAAGTTTATGCATTTGACGGTCTAGATGAATCCATAAAAGGTAGGACAATTTTTGAGATATGATCCACTATCATCTGATGGTCTAGATAAACCCATAAAAGGTAGGAAAAATATTGTGATACGATTCATCATAATTTCCTAGACCATAGGATTCCCACCTTAAGGGTTTTAATGGGTTTTGGGTAACTGTTTGCCATCATGTCCGATTACATGACTCTACTTCATCTTATACAATATGTTTTTTCTTCTCCTTGTACAATCTTACTTTTTGATTCTATCTCCATGGAATATGGTTATAGTGCTAAGGATATTCTAAATAGATTTGAGAAAGAAGAAGAGAGAGGTTGGCAAGATCTAGATAGATTTGAAAGAGAATAGAGATAGAGATAGACAAGAAATCATGCCTCGTAACAAGGCAAGTGACGATGTAATCATTTCCTTATCTCATGGTGAAATCCCTTTGGCAGAGGATCCCTCTGAAGAAGAATTTATTATAAAAGAGAAGGCTCAGGACCAAATTTCTAGGGTTTTCAAAAGTGAAATAATTAAACTCAGGAGTAAGTACGGGATCCCTAGCGATATTCAAATTCAAGTTCCTAATTTTGATGAGAATGCTTGCAGCGACCTTAGGGATTGGCTCTACTACTTCTATGTCCCGTGTTTAAAGAGTGAGTTTAGGTTTCCCCTGCTGTTGGTTAGGTACATCCTAACATTCTTCAAAATTTTCTCCTGTCAATTGATGCAAAACGCTTGGTGGATTCTTCTTCCTTTAGAAGCTTTGAGCAATAGCTATTGTATTCCATTTGGTTTACATGAGTTACTGGTTTTTTACTCCATGCAAGAAAACAAAAAGGATCCAATGAGGTATATACTGGTGAAGAAATGGAGTATCTCTCTTATCACTAGTCTACCTACCAACGATCATTTTTGGCAAAATAAATACTTTCTTGTGAAGAGGGAATCAATTATTGGGGACAATGAATTTGTTCCTACATCTTGACAAACCCCTAGTATAATGGTCACTCTTTGTCAATTTTTCTCCTTTCTCATATTGACTAGCTTTAGTTATGTTTCACAAATTTCATCACTTCCTTCATCATTACCGAGGATGCCAAGAAGCATTGCAAATAATTTATTAAGAAAGTGCCCGTGGTTGAGAGGAAGTAGAGGACTATATATTCCAAGTATCTTTCTGGAAGTGAGTTGTTTTAGTTTTGATTGTTGGAAAATTTTCTATGTTTTTCCTGATATGTGTTAGAAGCTTAACTCAAGGAGATGAAGCTGGGCTAGAAGGTTTCCTAGGATAAAAGATCCAAAAGAAAGTCTGAGTCCAACCCTATCAAGAGTGGTCTCGGGTCCATTCCTAAGGCCTCTACTAAAAGGGAGAAGAAAAAAAAATTAAAGACATCGTCTCCCTTTTTGCACAATAAAGGATTAGAAGTGCATATAGATTTAAGGATATTGAACACATCATGGATGATGACGGCATCGAGAATAAGGATGATAAAAAGGAGAAAAGTGAGTACAATGTCCCTCTTTTCAGGATTTACTCATGCCCTCAATCTAAAACTTCTTTGGAACTATTTCTTGAGAAAGAGTTGAATATTCCTAGAGGAGTTGGTGCTTCGATTTCTGGCCCTTTTGTCAAGACACTTGAAATTTCCATCCCAGAAGTCTCTATCTTCTATAGATCGGGTGAGATTTTTCCTGGTCTAGATAAGTTGGCATATCCCCTGGGTTTGTGACTGCTCTGAGGCTGGATAGTGTTGATTATGTGCTTTTAGTGTATCCCATCAGCTCAGTTTTTGGTAAAAGTTGATTTTCGTTCTTTTCTTTTATATTTTGAGTATAGTCGGTTAGCCAGCTTTGATATGAGGTATTTTCCCCAGGCTTTGTATGCTCGGATCTTCTCTACTTTATTAAAATAATGATTTCTTACCTTTTTCATTTAGTATTTTATTAACTTTTATAATAAAATGCTAACCATTTTTGTTATCAATAATTAAGTACATATTGATGATTTAAAAAATATAAATTTAATTTATTAAAAAAAAATGGTGCTCCCACAATATTCACATGACTACAATGCTCATTTACCACTCCCAAAATATCAACATGCCCACAATACTCACCTTTCACTCTCACAATATTCACATGACCCCAGTGTTTACCTACCAATCTCATAATATTCATATGGCCACAGTAGTCATCTACCACTCTCTACCTAATGATATGACGTAAATCAACAATATATTCATCCTCTCAATAACAAATATCTTTTTCATTTACTTGTGATTTTTTTGTTGTGTTCATTTGCATTAGTGAGACCCTTTATCAAGAAGCTCGTCTTTAACTCATCATTATGCTTTTCCTCTGATGATGAGGTGGCAGATATACTTATCCTTGAAGCTGAAAGACTGAGCTTGGAAATGAGTAGGGGATCAACATCACATGAACAATGTTGGTACATTGATCAAGGATCCACACAGCTGAGAGTATTCAATGATTATTTTGTTGAAAATCCAATGTATCCTCATGATCAATTTCGAAGAAGATTTTATATGAGTTGAGATTTATTTTTTGTATCCAAGAAGCGGTGGAAGCTCAAAATCTTTATTTCCAACAGATAGAAATGCCACTAAAAAATTAGGATTATCTCCACTACAAAAGATAACAATTTCGTTAAGAATGCTTGTTTGTGGTGTAACTGCAGATTTTATGGATGAGTATGTTAAGATTGGAGAATCCACGACTATAGTCAATTTGAAGAGATTTGCAATAGTAATAGTTTTTATTTATGGTGCGGAATATTTGAGGTCCCCAAATAGTAATGGTATTGCTAGATTATTGGTGATCGATGAAAATCAACGTTTTCCTATAATGTTGGGGAGTATTGACTGTATGTACTGGAAATGAAAGAATTATTCGAGTGCATGGAAGGGTATGTATAATGGTCAAATCCACTAGTCCACAATCATCTTAGAGGCTATAGCATCCTATGATCTTTGGATATGGCATGGATACTTTGGTTTACTAGGTGCTCTCAATGACATCAATGTATTAGGTCGATATAATGTTTTCTTAGAACTCACACAAGGTCGTGCTCCTACAGTGAACTTTTATGTCAATGGTGATCAATATTCAATGGGATATTATTTAGCTGATGAAATTTATCCTTCGTGGGCAAGTTTCATGAAGACAATACCAACACCACAAAATAAAAGGACAATATTCATAGTCTTGTTTAATATTTTAGTTATTGTTGTGTGGACTAATTATGTGTGTTTTAAAGTTTTTTAATGTTAATTTAATAATGCAAGACTATGTATTTTTCATTCACCAAACTAGCATCTATGAATATATCAATGCAAAACATTTAAACGCGAACAAATTTTGACCTATAGTCAAAAGTAAAAAACATCCAAGGCAAACTACATGTTCTTCCTTTTACGAAGAATTTCTAACCTTAAACTTTAAATGTAGTATTTTTTTTTTATCTTCATTCAATATATTCATGTCGATCATCATTATGTTAAGCTTTTCTTGCCTCTCTTGGAGCTTGATCTTATTTTTCTCCTTCTCCTCTTTCATCTCTTGTAGCTTAATCTTTTTATGCTCTATTTCATCTTGCTTCTTTAGCTCTTGCATTGCAATCTAAATTTTCTTTTCTTGTATCTTTATTTTTCGTTAATCCATCTTTAACTTCTCCAACTTCTAATTAGAAATTATGTCACCAAAAGACAGTTTGGTGTCGTAGTACGTTCCAACAATGTTTGAACTGAAATGTTGTGTTTTGGATGTCACAAAAAAGTTTAATCAATTATAATATTATATATATGAATCAAATTGACAATTTAGTATAACATTCAAACATAATCTTATCTTGTTCACTGACATGGAAGGATGAGAGTTCTAGATCTAAGTTAAGAACCTCATGAACTTATTTACACAACTTTGAATATTTGTCCATCGATTGATTAAGGAGCGATCGTTGAGCATGAGAAAAGTGGAGCCTATAGAACTTTGGTATGTTTTTGAATCCCTTCTTCAAAATTTTAATCCTTTTTTATCCGTTCCTTGAATTGCATCTAAGCTAGTGTTCATCCATCCTACGACTAAAGCTAGATCTTCCTGTGTGGATAAGTTTCCAAGACATGATTTTTTTTTTGGCTTCTCACTTTCCTCGACATGTATGGGTGATTGTTCTTTAGTGGTGTGTGCAAATTGAACCCTCCCAAAGAAATTTCATCAATAATAGAATCAAGAAAATAATTATCATCATTTGAATTCATTCCTGTAGAAGAAACATCTCTTATAAGAATCCAAGAAACATATATATCTCCAAGGGCGGAGCCATGCTAGGGCTCTGTTGAGTTGTAGCCTAGGTCAATTTATTGAATTTTTTTAGTACTTATATGCATATGTGATACATCTATAGCCTAGTTGAGTCCAACAAACTTACTTAGCCTACTAGCCTAGCACTTATCCAACCCTGCCAACACTTATCCAGCCCACTAGGCACTAGCCCAGCCCGTTAAATCAACCTTTGTGTGTGATAGGAGTGGCTTCTCAATCTCAGATCTTGCCTCGATGAGAATGACTACCTCACTGTTGTCTGTCGCAAGCCTGCAATAGGCAAAGACAGCTTCCTCGATCACAGATTTCTTGTCACTTGCCTGTGTTTGGTTGTCTAAGGGTCTCCATGAGGATCATGACTCCATCAATCTTTGGCAAATTGGTACCACAATACCATCGTAGTATGTTTATTTTTGAGACTTTGAGTTGATTTTGATTTTATATTTACATATTTACTTATTTTGACTGTGTGTCTACATTAACGTCAATGTGTTGCTTCATTGCTTGCATCTGTTTCACGCTTGGGTGGAAAAGCCGAAAAAGGTTGTCATTGTGTGAATTCTGATACACTGATACTAATTGTATATGTGTTGTGTCGCTTGTGTGGGTGAGTGAGTGGGTCAGTGAGTTTTTGTCAAAATTTTATTTGGTCAAAAGTTTATTTGTTTGTGAATTGTGCAAATTTTAATTGATTTTTGGTGCACCCTACCCTGAATATGTCTATCATCACTAAATTGTGTCGTAGATTAGTTGAAACAAATAAGTTGTAGCAATATAATTTGATTGACAGATTGATTCATCTTGTTTTGACTCTACCCATTTCCATTACCATGATAGAATGAGCATCTTCTTCTATGAAACTAAATTGTGTCGTAGATTAGTTGAAACAAATAAGTTGTAGCAATAGAATTTGATTGACAGATTGATTCATCTTGTTTGGACTCTACCCATTTCCATTACCATGATAGAATGAGCATCTTCATCTATGAAACATGTTATAGTAATGGGATTCTAGTGATTTTAATCCCAAAGCATCCCAATATTGGGTATCATTTATTTATTGGGTGTGATGACATCATACTAAGCGACCTATTGAAACTCAGACTCAATAAATAAATGACACACTATACTGAGATAATTCTAGGATAATCTTGGCTCTGCCCTTGTCTATATCACTTCTAAAACTTTGTTAAACTCTTACATTAATCATTCAGTTTTTGATTTGATTGCCAATGAATTGCTAAAGATCGATTCTCAAAGCCATGCAACTCAAATCCTGTCATCCAACTTGAATTCCAAAGATAAGAAGAATTCAATGGATGGAATAGATGCAGAATCTATAAAAACTTTTGTAACTCAAAGTTGCAATGAAAAAACAGAGAAATAATCCAATTCAGAGAACTAAAAGCAAAACCATAACCAAATTTTGAAGTGAGAATCTAAGTGTTGATTAACACATCTCCCAATAATCCCAATCAAAATGGATATCTATGTGACAAGCATGAGGAGAGGAGAAACATTACCTGACCAACGACGATTGAAGATGAACGAACGACGTCGGAGAAGAGACAGAAAAAAGAAGAGCGATAGTGAAGCGTTGCGTTTATCACATATGATAAAGGAGAGAAAGCGTGAAGTTTAAGAGCAAAAAAATTATTTTTTTAACAGTAGGGAAGTTACAGTTTTTATCCACATATAGGGAACTATTGTTCATGTTACTTATTTATGGTAACCTCTAGATAATCTGGTACAATAGTATTTTTTTTACTAGTTTCTTAAATTTGTTCTTTAAAACAGAGAGAGAAAACAGTTTAGGTCATTGTGAATGCTCTAAGAGCAAGTGCAATAGTGCACTTGAAAACAAATACTAAAAATTTTGGAGTATGCAGAGAAAGCGATAAGAAAAATAATATGTAAAAAGTGAAAAAATTGTATTGGGAGATGTTTTTAAAGTGAAAAAACTGAAAAAATTGTATTGAAAGATATGAATACTTGATATTTGGAGAGTTTGATAATAGAGAGTGAAAAAATTGTATTGGAAGATGTGTTTTTGTTGATATGATTGATTGAGAGATGTGTTTTACTTATGTGAATAAGTACGTGACACCCAATTATATGTAATAGAGGTGAGACCTAATTAAAAATTTTGGAGTGCTGAGGAGTGAGATAGTATTACACTTAGCTCTTAACATAAGACAATTCCTGATCGTTGACTCTTTAAATCACACAAAGCCAATATAATTAGCCAATTGAAGTTCAAAATCGATTTATTGACGCAGACAAGCCAATATGCCAAGGCAACATATGACCGTTGCCAAACGTTCAAAAATTTCTGAATCTTGAAAAAAGTTGGCTTTATGTGTGCGTACTTACCGTTGCGAACGAGGACCCCACTCTTCATCTTCTCTTCTCGCTCGCTACATACCCAACAAGACTCCCCAAAATCTAAACCACTACCACTTCAATTGCCAACAAAGTCTACCAATCTTTTTGGATTCCTCTTCCCAGAAAATGAATTCAGTTTTCTGAGTTTCTTGAAATAATTTCAATTCGATTTTCCTTCTCATGGTCATCGTTTGAGTCTCTGCCGAGAATTTCATTTTTGTCTGCGCGATTCTGTAAATCTTCAGAGGCTAATGGCGGCGTTGGCACCTGGAATTATTTTAAGGCTTCTGAATGCGATGAACACAGGGGTCAAGCCAACCGGGGAGCACCGGAGCTCTCTGTTACAGGTGACGGACATCGTCCCTGCCGATCTTGATGAGAAGAATCTTTTCCCTAAACATGGATTCTTCATAAAGGTATCAGATTCTTCACATTCAATTTATGTCAGTCTTCCCTCAGAACAAGATGACATTGTTCTTAGTAACAAGATGCAGTTGGGTCAGTTCTTGTATCTTGATAAACTGGAACCAGGATCCCCTGTTCCGGTTGTTAAGGGCCTCAAAGCACTACCCGGCCGGCACCCATTAATCGGAACTCCAGAACCAATAATGGGTCTCAGAGAGAAAGTGGTGGGGATAAGTGAACAAAAGACCAGTTCAAAGGTTTCGAGTCACAGAAGAGGTTCTTGGGGAACAGGACCAAATGGGAACGATCCTTCTTCTCCCATGGTCCTGAAGCCAGTGCCTTTAGATTTTGATCAGTGCACGCCAGTGAAGGATCGTTCGAGTGCTAATTCTGTGAAATTTGGGAACAATCCACCAATGTCTCCGATGATAAGAAGTAATAGAATTAACAAGGATGGAATTGGGAGTGCTGGAGTTAGGTGTTCATTTGGGGGCGGATTGCTTGTTAAGATGATGGATTCAAAGGGAGAAAGCCCTGCATTGCTGAGGAAAAGCTGCGTTGCATCCTCTGCTTCGAAGTTCCGGCGGAGCAAGAGTGTCTGTGAGAGAGAGCCAAGAGTTCCAATTAGTCCATTCAATTCAGCTGTAGGTACATCTTCCCTCTTCATCAACATAATGCAGTATAATGATCAGAATCACATAAAATTTTCTTTTATTGACTGGATATTGAGTTGTTTCTGTCTATATTGTAGGAAAAGAAAAGTGCAACTCCACCTCCAAGTTTACGGAAAGCAAGAGTGGCAGCTTCCCTCAATATGAATTCAGATGCACAAGAGTCTGCCAATTCAAGGATGGCTTCAGAGGCACAATCTCAGTCTGGTAATTCAGCCCCTGATGTATGTACCAGTCTGCCTATGAATTTGCCTGGAAAGCTTAGTGTCTTAGGGAAGGTAAGAAATATTCGAAACCCACAGTTCTTTTAACCACATTGATGGAATTATGCAGACACATTAATATGTTTAACAGGAAGCTGTCCAGCAGCGAGAAACTGCTCAGAAGATCGCCCTTCAAGCACTGAGAGATGCTACGGCCACTGAGACAGTTGTTCGATCACTCAAGTACGATAATTCAGATTACTTACTTTTTCTTTTGTCGAGTTCATTGTTGACCTTGATTGTTTACCATTATGAAATGCCGAATACGATCATTCATCACGTGGCTGTAAATCATGCAGGTTATTCTCAAACTTTAGTAAATCAGCCAAAGCAGAGTCACCTGCAAATTGTTTTGACAAGTTCCTGGAATTTCATCACCAAATTCTGCAGGCTGTGACAGATATGGTGTCCATTCAAGCAGCAACTGAAGTTACAAATCAGAAGAGTGAGAAGAAAGTTAAACAACCAGAAGAAGAGTCCCAAATTTTAAACGAAATTACGCACAATTCATTCGATCAATGCCGAAACTCAGAGCTAAATTCATCCAAGAGACGATGTGCATTGTACAAATCAATTGCACCGGTTCCGGAAGGAAAGGAAAAGAAGACGAACTCAGAGAAACTACTGAGATCATATGCTAACTCAAAAGCTTCCTCGGAAAGAAAAATCCCATCCACTCCACTTGGGAAATTGTCTCTTGAAGCAATTACTGAGAATGATGAGAATAAAAGACCAGCCTTTAGCAGCTTGAGCAATACCATTAAACTGGGTAAGCAGATTCAAACAGAAGCTGGAAATTGGTTCATGGAGTTTCTAGAGAAAGCTTTGGAAGCAGGGATAAAGAAATCAAAAGTTGCAGCTGATGGGGATGCTCGAAAAGTTCCTCAGTCTCTCATACTCAAGGTTATCAATTGGGTGGAGGTAGAACAGTGTGATAGCAGTAAGCGGCCGGTTCATCCTAAGGCAGCACAAATAGCTCGGAGGTTGAGAATCAAAATGAAGAACCCTTGATGATGGGATTGTTGTATCAAAAACAAATATTAACACTAGAATTCAATGGTCCTATTGTTCTGAAATATATTTCTTGTATGTATTTGTACCTTGTTATTTCCATAACATAATGCATTTTATTTCTAGAGGCATATTTCACACTAGTGCAAGAGTACATTTGGTTTTTTTTTTTTTTTTTTTTGACATTTTTGTGTTTTCTATTTCCGGAAAATGTCTTCTTTTCGTTTTCTGTAATTTCAATCCTAAAGAGGAGGGAAATGAGACTGCGAGTATCTACTGACATCTTAAAATAAAACTTCAAATTTCTATGAATCATTTTTTCCTAAAGAGTAAAAATAAAAAGTGTAGCAGATTCTTTGCTGAATATATATAACGTCTTTAGACTGCTCAATGGTATTATTTTCCCTTCAATTTATAAAGACAGAAGACCTCAATTTACAATCACTGAGCAGTTGGGAGTTTTTGGTTTTTGTCTTCTTTTGTTTTTGTCATCCATTTAGTGTTTTCCAGGCTATCCAAACTGAACACAACAATGTGTGTGCTTGTTCACATTTCTCTGTTTTTCACATTTCTCTCCATGCAACATTGTTGGCCATTGCTTTGTTGGCTGCTTCAAATTTTCCAAGACCCCTCTCAAGTAAAGAGAGCAATTAGATACAAAACAAAGAAAATCATTGTTTTCGCTTGATATTGAACATAAACTTAATTAATTTCTTACCAACTAAACAATTACCACGCAGCGAAGATGACGATGACTGTTAACTAGAAAGGAGGGGGAAAAATCTAGTCACTAACCGCTTAAAACCACAGTACATTAAGTTCCTTAAAGACATCTTGAAGGACCTACAAAATGTCTAATAAAAGTAGCATATGTTTCCTGCATTGGAGCTTTAAGGACGACTGAGATCAAATGCTCACAGGACCTATTGCCACAATTGGAGTTTCATTCCATACATTTCTGCATTCTGGATGTTCCATCTCATATGTTCTGCATTCTGGACCAAGCACACTTCTTCAACAATGAAATTCCAAGTCATAAGAAACCTCCGGTAACGCTGTTTTTTGGGAACCCCATGCCATATCATGCTCATCAGCAGCTAGTCCCTGCAAGCCAACAATGCATATAATATAAATTGAGCTTCCATAATAATGAGGATTTACCATAGAAATAATAAACCGTATAACCAAGAAAGGGTAAAAAATACAGATGAACTACTATAAAAGAATATCAGTTGTTCTAGTAGTCCATCTTCTTTGACAAACCCAATAGAAAAAGAAACAACAAAATGAAACTGCATTCTTTGGTGGGGCTTTAGATGATCATCAAGTGTATATGGATTGCAGAAATTGCATCTTTCAAAACAGTCAAATTTGACATCATTAGTAATGGGCATCCCCTAGTGTCTTTATTGGTCCAACTGTGATATTATGACCGAATCTCATCTTGTAGATCCAATACAATGGAGCAATCCAGTTTCCATATAATGCAAAATGCAGGCCCTAAACAGAAAGGAAAAAGGCTGGATAAAGTCACAAAATGTTTTAACAACGAAAAAATGGAGGGAAGTTATTCATTTGCAGTTGTAGCAAATGATGGAGCCAAGTGAAAAAAGGCTGTATTCAAACCATGGTAAGAAGAAGAAAAAGAAGAAGAAAACGAGGCACCAGAAAACTGTACAACTGTGAGCCTAACAAAATGTCACAAAACAAGTTCAACCATGTCCACAAAGTTACAAGGCCAGAAAGAATTAAATCACAGAGCTAAGATGCACCCCCCTGCATGCAAGGGCCCATATGCAATCACACAAAAGAAAGAGGGGGCTCATGATTATGATCCCCAATTTACCTAATAGATGTATAAACAGTACCAGCATAATAAACCTACCGTATTGATTATTATAATTCAGATTCCAACAACTTTTTCAACTACGAAAGCCTTTGTAATCATTTGTGGAAAAGAACACTAAATTGCTCGACAGAAAGCAATCCGGTCGCTTCCAGAACCTTTTTTTGGATAAAGAAAATTTTTCATTCAGTCAATAAAGAGCACTTAGTGTGCACAGGGGAAGTGTCCAGTATGTGCTTAAAAGGAGACATATGATAACCAAGAGTATAAAGTAACAAGGGTATACTCGATCAAGTCCCTTTTTTGCTGGTTAAAATCTACATTTTTAAAAATGTAAAAGCTTGCTCATGAAATTGGAGGCAACTATGAAACTTAGAAGGGAAAACAACTACATACTTGATGTCTAAGAAGATGAAAATATAACTATGCTGCACAACAAAAATCATATGGAAAAAAAAACTGACATTTCCTTTTTCTTTAAAGTAATCATCATCACCATCATCATCCGAGCCCCAAATTATTTGGTGTCAAGCAGTCGACTACATGGGTGTGCTTGTGAAATCACTGTGAATCACTACGTAACCATACCAAACAGGTAAAAGGTAAAAAACACCATGCACAAGACTCCCACATTAGGCAGAGTTGGGCACCATCAAGAAGTACACAGACCTTATCCCCACATATTATGTGGGGAGATTATTGTTAGGAATTGAACCTAACCATACAAAAAAGGGAAATAAAAAAGATGCACAATTTTTTTTCTCTACTGTCACCATCTAAAAAATCTCAATACTGGAGCAGCAAGAAATAGCTAACTCCTTCAACTATATTGGGACCAAGTCCAGCCGAAACTTTCAGGTTCCCAACAAACCAAAAACAATTAAAATTTCCAAGGAATGTTCCGGCTTCAAAACTAAGTAGGTTTCTGTATAAGCAATTTGCAACTCACAAACCAAAAAATAACTAAAATTCTGGAAATAAACTCGGATTCCTATGGGTTTCATTCTTAAATATATTATGGAAATTGTAGAAAGATATTTGAAGCTGCTAGTAACAAATAAGATACATTATTTAGCGGGAAAAGAAACCAATTATTAAGAAACCTTCCAACACTCCTCTTCTCGCCGCACTAGGGTCAGATTTTTTCATAATTTTGAGCAGCACAAATATTTTTTCTGGTAACCCAAGAATTTCACCAAAAAGACACTTTCCATTTAACTCCAATAACAGCATAGCTTTTCCAGATGAACAGAACATAAGGGCATGGAGACATTTTAAAAAATTTATTCTTCCATACACAGCTGAAAAGAGGTAACTTCACATGCCTGTACCAACATCTTTCGATCTAACAACATATTAGCTTTGAGTAGCCCCAACTATTATTTGACACTGTCTAAAAGGCCAAACCAGATACCTAAAAGCAAGATAAATTTTCAATGACTTCACACTAGAGTATACATTTATATAAATTCATGGAGCATTTTGAACATAATATGTAAAGCGTAAACTAAGGCACTTAGTATATCAGCATTGAACAAGAGAGGCACTGAATTCAGATGCCAATATAAGAGCAGCATTCACAAATAAGTGATTAGATAAAAGTAAAGTATATTTCCTTAAATGATATGAAAGATTACTCACCAGTACTTAATCAAGCCATCCCAACCGCACGTTGCTACTCTACTCTGCTCCAGTGGGTGCCACTCACATCCAATGCATACCCCTTCATGACATTTTACAGTTCTGAAAACCTTACAACTTTTCCAATCCCAAAACCAGCATTTACCCTCCCCATCCCCTGACATAACAAACCGTCCATCAGGTGAAAAGTTGACTTGGCAAGCATATCCAGCCACAATATGCCCAGCAAACCTCTTCTTCTTATTCAGCTGAAATCTTTCCCTGGTGCTATAGATAAGAATTTGATTGTCCAAGCTCTGTGCTGCAAGCCAATTTGTATTGGGATGAAGAGAAATTGCCGGCATAGAGTGCATGTGAGGCTCACTAATATACTTTATAACCACAGGAATCCCAAATTCCCACACTCGAAGAGACTTGTCATCACTAGAAGTTACAAATCTTCTATTATTGTCCACAAATGTAATTGTATTCACGGCCCCCAAATGTTGATCATATTCCTGAGTAATCTGCCCGCTGTTGATATCCCACTGCACAATCTTCTTATCACTCATACCAGCCAACAGAATATTCTGCTTATCCTCATCAGGATTTAGTTTAACAACATAGGGGACTTTTCCAGTCGAAAAAGTAGATATCACCTGCCCTGTTTCTGTATCCCAATACTTAATATTCTTATCATATCCAGCAGTCAAGAACTTAGTCCCATCATTGCAAAACGAAATATCACGAACTCCCTTTGAATGTCCCATGTAAGTTCTCATACACTTACCTGAATTGTATACATCCCAAATTTTCACCTTGGTGTCCAACCCAGCAGAGAGAATTAAATGTCCATACTTTGGGAAGAACCTAATAGCAGAAACTCCCTTTGTATGCCCGCTCCAAGTGTGCACTAACCTCTTAGGTATATAGCAATGGTCATTGGTGGCTTTCTTATCTTTAGGGGGCGCAATCCATGACCTTCCCTGATAGTCCTTTAACTCCTTGCCATGGAAAGTACTCTTATCAGCAACGACCTCTCCTTTGTCACCGCCCTGTCCTTTCTCTTCCTTCTTCTTTGCATACTCCTCCGCATACTTCTTCTGCTCTTCCGTTAACTCCACTTGCACACCTTCCTTTTTCCCTGCCCATGGACTTTTCTTGTTTTTGATTAACCAAGCATCAGTTGCGGGATTCTCAACCTCTGTAGCGTCAACATCTGCTTTATCGTCCTCATCTTCGTCCTCTTCCTTCTTCTTCTCCAACTTCCGACGCTTAAGCTCTTGTTGTGGGATGTTATAGACAGAAACTCCGTTGTTTTGGTTCAAGGCCTCCAAATCGCCGACAAAATTGTTTCCAGCAGAAGCGGAGGGATCAGCAGCGTAGCCATACTTGTGGAAGGTGTTATACTGCTCGTCGAAGACAAAAGATCCAATGGCGGCGTCCTCCACAAAACCAAGCTTGTGGTTGCGCATACCCTGGGCAATACCGTCCTTCGCATAGGGATGTGCAGGACCATATATAGGAGCCCAAAGCTGGTCGTAGGTAGGGTTGAAGGCGACAGCGTGCTGAACTGGGTCTATTGGCTTAGAAAGCGTCTGGTGAGCCTGCGCCACCGTAAGGGCGAGCATCGTGTCATCCACCTTGGGGGCGGAGGACTTTGCCGGAAGGAGGCGAGGCGGGGAGGATTCCGGTGATGAAGAAAGGTTTTCATGGTTTTGCTCCTCCTTCTCGCCGTCGTGTTGGTCTTCCTCTTTGTACGTTTGAATAAGATCCATCAAAGGTATCGACAAAGAGAGGGAGCGAAATTGGCTCTCTGTGGAGAAATCTCTAAATCTGAGATTAGCCGGTTGACGGAAAACAGACGATGACCCGAGTTTCGTAGTTACTGAACTCCTCTGCAACTGCAAAATGGAGAGTGAAGGATATGCCCTAGAAGAAATAGTTCGATTTGATCCTTCTCCAAAATCCAAATAGCCCCTTCACGGCTTCACCTGGCTCTCCTTTTTAACAAATTAAAAAACAGGAAAACGACGTCGTCGAGCTGGTTTTTTGTTTAATAACCTCTTTTTCAGTGAAAAGTGAAAACCTAATAAAGATGGATAGAACTCCAAGTCGTTAATTGAGTTGCCTCAGGAAGCACAGCCGGTTTGAGTCGCGACGGAAATGGAGATTGGATGTCTGTGGACGAGGAGGTTGTTGCTGGGAACCAACTCTCTGCTCTCGATTAAACCTTCGAACTCAATGGCAATGATTTCTTTAATGTCACATCAACATCAACATAATCATACATTCTGCTTCTCTCCTCTAAAGACGTCACAGAAGCCTAGTTTCTGTTCCTTCATCTACCCTCACCGTCGTTGGCTCTCTATCTCCTCCGCTTCTTCTTCGCCAGCTCCTCTTCTGTCCATTGACGAGAGCAACTGCTCTGACTTCGGTATGTGCGTCTATGTGCATAATATATTGTGTTTATGCAAAGATGTGGAATTTGTGCAATTTGAGTCTGACTTGCTGTTCTTTTTTGAGGTGATATAGAAGAGGTAGAACGGCATAAACAAGAATCTCCCAGGGACTCCAAGGTGCTACTCAAAGGAATGACATATGTTGAACTTGAAGTTAGTATTTCAACTGTTCTTTATTAATAGCTGAGTTTGCCTTTTCTGCTTGGCTCAAAGTTGTGAAGTTTGTATTTAATTGAGTAATTGGTGGTTATGCCATTGCAGAAATGGGTTCAGTCTAAGGGATTTAGACCTGGACAAGCTATGATGCTATGGAAGCGCCTCTATGGAAACCAAGTTTGGACGCAATTTGTCCATGAATTAGAAGGTTCATCTCTCTCCCATTGTTTACTATATTCCTATAAATACAGAACATTTCACTTTTATCTTATTTGACAAAATACTACTCTATGTTTATAGAGGAAAAAAAATGCTACTATGTATATTCAAAGTTGATCTCTCTTGAGTGCACTGTGAAATTGTGTCCGTCTTCATTGTGCCTATTCTTGATATTCTATTAATTATATTTTTCTATGGAGATATTTTCAGGTCTGAACAAGGATTTTAAGAAAATGTTGAGTGAAACTGCTGAACTGAAGGTGTTATCTCTGAAAACTATTTTAACAGCATCTGATGGAACTAGGAAGGTAACAAAATTCTTTTGTCTTCTGCTTTCATTATCCTTATGTTCCATCCATGGCTGGCTATGTTTGGTCCACAGTTAAAATCTTGCGTGCATATTTTCTGTTATTATGCTGTATTACTTTAAGAATTCTCTCACTGATCTTGAAACTCTCAGAAGGCTGCAGATTTTATTCACATTGGAGGATGGCCAGGTAATTGAAACAGTCGTCATACCTTCCGATAGGGGCCGGAATACAGTTTGCATTTCAAGTCAGGTGGGATGTGCCATGAATTGTCAGTTCTGCTACACTGGCAGGCAAGCTCTACGTTTCTTTTATTGTCAAACTGTGAATTCTAATTTATTGTAGAATTTAGCTGCCCATTTAATCAGTGTCTTCATTTTGGATCATTTCATTTTCCAGGATGGGTCTGAGGAGAAATCTGACCACGTCTGAGATAGTTGAACAAGCTGTATATGCACGATCTCTACTCGCAAGTGAAGTGGGATCCGTAACAAACGTTGTATTTATGGTAGGGCTATTTTCTCAACATATCTGTCCAGTAAAGTTACCCTACTGGTGAGCCAATATGTCAAAATTGTGTGGTTTTACCTTGTAACATGATTGTGGCCTCCCACCAATAACACTTAGTTATGATAGTTCAAGTTTTTGATACTTGAGGGCCAATGAAAAAGTTCTCTTATATTTTTGCTGAAGATGAATTTATTAGCTTATCTTTTGGTTCAAAAATGAAATAAATAACAAGAAATGCATATGTTACTTCCTAACTTTTCATGCAAATTATTCTTAAGGGAATGGGAGAGCCACTGCAAAATGTTGATAATGTAATAAAAGCTGCCGAGATTTTGGTGCATGACCAGGGACTTCACTTCAGCCCTCGCAAGGTTACCGTTTCTACCAGTGGACTCATTCCCCAGATGAAACGTTTTCTCCGTGAATCCAGTTGTGCTTTAGCTGTTAGTTTGAATGCAACAACTGATGAGGTCTAGTTTTATCCTTAATTTATTGCCTGAATGTGCATCCCACGTAGAATATTTATCATGCTCTTATGAAAACGAATATGCAGGTTAGGAACTGGATAATGCCGATCAACCGTAAGTATAAACTAGGCTTGCTTCTCAAGACCCTTCGTGAGGAACTTTGCTCAAAGCACAACTACAAAGTTCTATTTGAGTATGTGATGCTTGCTGGAGTTAATGACAGGTTAATTAAAACCCTTCCTCTTGCACACCGTAGGAAGTGTCACGTGTAACATTTTTTGCAACTGTTTATCGTTTTGTGTACTGCTGCTTTGAAGCATATTGTATGCATGGCTTCGCACATTTTTAATGAATTACTCATCAGTAAGAAGGATAAGAATTCTTTTGCGTCAATTTTGGTGTCCTTGCCCCATTTATTTCAGGGACAAATTTGTCAAAAAATGTATGACTAAGATTTTCTCAAGCAGATTACTTGAAATTTGAAAATTTAGGCTTCCAGCTGTGTTAGTGTTCAGGAAGTTTATTTGCAGAATTGCATAAATAAGTACAACCTTGGAAAAATTCTTTTTAGACTCTGGCAACAAAGCCAACCTAATACCCTAAGTTGGTTTTATCAAAAAAATTAATTTACCTTTTCATTTTGGAATTTCTCTAAATTGGAGATTTTATATTTTCTGCTGTATATCCTATATATTTGTTTTTCTTGTCCACCGCTAGTAAGTGAACTCAACTGTGCATTCATTTGGATTTCATTCTGATGCCGTGGATCATACTGTCAACTTTTGAGCAAAATTCCTTAACATACTGTCGACAGGTTTTTTCTGGTAGTCAGCATTTTAAACACATTTTCATTTAGGAAATTGGTTGTGAGTCTGTAACAGTATCAGTTATGCATCATGAAGTTCTAGCAAATTATGTCCGTTTGCTACAGTTCAATTCTTTTAACTGTTTTTATTGAATTTATACTAAACCATAGTTTGACTTAGTAGATCGCATTAAATTTTGTTTACAGCCTTGAGGATGCGAAGAGGCTTATTGATCTTGTTCAGGGAATTCCATGTAAGATCAATCTCATCTCGTTCAATCCGCATAGTGGATCCCAATTTAGACCAACAAGTGACGAGAAGATGATTGAATTTCGAAATATTTTGGCTGAGGCTGGATGTGTTGTTTTGTTGCGAACCAGTAGAGGTGACGATCAGATGGCTGCCTGTGGTCAGCTTGGCAAACCTGGTCCTGTCCAGGCTCCCCTACTTCGTGTTCCAGAGCAATTCCAAATGGCTGTAAGTGCATCACCAAAACAGCTTAAATCATGCAGCAAACTTGTCTGAGATGAAATCGAAGGCATCTATTTTGAGTTTGATGATTGGGGACTTCAGATTGTAAGCCTTCGTGTTATAATATTGCTTTGAGGTTCAATGCTTCAGTCTCCCTCAAAGAAGCGTGAATATCATTACCACATCGATTGTTGGGAACTATTTATGAGACGCCTGTGCTTTGTCTTGCTGTTGCATTCTGTAGCAATCTTCTTATATAGGGCTTTACTCGAGGTCAATTTACTTCACTATCACCATAGCCTGGCACTCCAGAGGACTAGAGTGACTGCTGGAGCTGGTTTTGGAGCTTGTCTGGTGACAATCTAGGTTTTAAATCTTCTGCCCAATTAGACTGATAATTTAGGGATATTTGAAAATTTTCTATTACAAGCTTAAACTTGATTATGATTAGTATCATTGTGATTGATATTCTTATAAGAGATTTTAAAAGCAGTGAATTCTTGCCTTTTAAAATGAACCCGGCTTAATTTGTTTGTGGATTTCGTGATTGATTCACCCAAGGATAAGGGCAATTGCAATGATGTAATTTTGATGGGTCAATAAAACTGTATTAAAATATGTGTTTATTGATGTGCTGTATTAAGAGACGTGTTTTGTTAATGGAATCCAGTATTGATTTTAGTATAAATTTAATGAGGTAATATAGAGGAGAAGCAAAATTGTTGGCTTGACTAAAATTAGGAGAGGGAAATGTATAGAAATTTGTGTTTTGATAATATAGTTATATTGAGATACGTATTTTGCTAATGTGAATGAGTATGTGACTTGATTTTTATGTAATAGAGGTGAGTTCTAATATGTAATTTTAATGGCCCAATAAGATTTTGTTGTTGCAGTTGCTCTAAGAGCTTTGCGCAAAATAAAGATATTTTTGATTAGTTTTTTCAGGAATTTTCTTATGAGATTCTATCTTTTTGGGATTCAAATCTTTTTAAAAATTTTGAAAAAATTATATTTGTACTTTGATCGATTTTACAAATTCAAAGATATATTTTTTGTTCGAAACAAAAGTTAAATTCATTGGGAATGAAACATAAAATGTTTTCACTTTATATTTGAATGACCTATATTTGTTATGTCTTTTTCGTGTTAAACTAATGTTTGAACTCGTGCATAGCACGAATATTAAAAAAAAAACTTGATTAGAGGAAAAAAAACCATCACCTTGTTGTTTTACAATGATGTAAGTACATTTATGTTGTTACAAATAATTGATTTAAATATATTTTGCTAATTAGGGATTGAGTTACGAGTATATATTTTTCATGAACACCTAACTTTAAATGCATGATAAAAGATGTAAAAACATATAGAGAGTATATAAAAGATGATTCATAAGAACCGTTTGATATATTATCAATTGAATCAAAACAATCAAACAACTGAAGTTCAGTCTAATTGAAAACTACATTCAAGCCACATATTAAAGCATTTTTATTTTTATATTTTCCAAGATAAGTAGTTCCAGAAGAAAGACAAATGAAACATTAATGATGGTGCTATGCATTTTTTTAAGTCAAAATAACTATTGAATTGAAAGATCTTTCCCTAGTATCTTCAGAACCTCATACTGACGACCCTTGTAGAAATCAAATGCAAAACACAGAAAGTATTAGCAAAATATTATACAACAAATCATTCAAAAAATAACTTATTAGACATCATGTTATTTAAAAATATAGTAACGAAAACATAACCGTGAATATCATAACTTTTAAAATCATGAAATATGAACTGCACTTGTTGTTAAAAAATTACAACATACGTGACTTTCTAATATTATCGTCTAAAATCCATTACCAACACATCAATTTAGGCATCACTCCAGACAAAAAAAATCATACCATAAAAGTTGTGGAAAAAAAGAAAAAAAATGAATATACCATATTCAACGTAACCTAGTCATGAAAGCACAATTAAAGATTTCTAAGTTATTTTATTTGCTACTCACATAACCTCTTCCTCTTCAACCATTGTATAGCTCTTGCATGACACAATCTCATTGTTAACATTGCTACGATGAAATTTTAACTTTTAAATTTCTAGCTATTTACTAAAGTGAATAATAAAAAAATTGAAAAAAAGAATGTCATACCTATGTTAAATTCCAAAATAACTCTTTGAATATTATATAATTGTCCTTTATCATTAAGAATCAATAATATCTACCTTTAACCTCTGAAATTGCACCATATAATTGGCCATGAATGAAAATTAACCTTAACAAATACAAACCAACATGAGAAAGTGATAATCCTAAGCTTACAAAATTTTCACCAATATGAAGAGTTCATCGTTGCAAATACGATGTCTTGTATTGTCTCCTTTGGAACAATTGACAAAATCTGTTTGAAGTCACCCCTAAAAACTACAACTTTACCTCCAAGAGATTGTTGAATTGTATGTCATAGGGGCTTCATCTCATATTATGAGCTTGGACTTAGGGGTCGGCATCAGGCCGGGCTGGCACAATAATATGAGCTCAAGCCCGAATATCAACTTTGAGCTTCAGGCTTTGAGTCAGGCTTGGTGCAAAAATATGAGCCCAAGCCTGGCCTAAGCCTAAGAAGTTTGGGCTTTCGGGCCTTGGGCTTGTGAGTTCAATCTCAAACTTTAACTATTTTTATCATATATATTAATTAAATAATTCAATTTTAATATATATATATATATATTATTCTTATTGCACTATCACAATACAATATACATATATATGTATATGATATATTTATATATGTATGTCATATTTTTTGGGTTTGGGGTGTCGAGCTTCGGGCTTGGATTCAGGCCCGACTTTAGCCCGTGGACTCGGGCCGGGTCAAAGCGTACAAGGTAAATGGTGACCCCTACTTGGACTTAATGATCAGTTGAGCCAATTGACTTTCTTGTCTATTATTACAACATGAGTCCTCGTTAATATTCAAAGGGATTCCAAATATTGAATGAGCTATCCTACCACCAAGAATCAACAGAGATCTTATTCCACTTGAAGCAACAATAAGTACAATTCACCCTGAGACTGTAGTGCTGCTGAAAGTATTTTCCATATGAACTTATTTCTTGTATCTTCAAATCCATATGAAAAGAATACATCCCCTCATTTACTAATACATCATGCATTATTGTTTCATAAACTCTTCTTTTTTTATTCGTGAGCAAGAAAAAAGATTATTGTACTCGTGCCAAAGCCACTTAGTCATAGGAGCTCATCTTGAATCAATCTATTCTGAATTCTGCTAGATAAAATTTCATTTGGGGAAGGCATTGAAAGATAATCTCTTAGACTTTTTATATTTGCTTCTACAACTTTTCAATCTCTATAAGAGTACAACTTTGCCTGTCTAGAGATTTATGCTTGTATGCCTGTCTAGAGATTTTATCTAGTTTAGGTCCCGCACTCACTTTATGTACCCGAACAATTAAGATAGTTCACAATCATTTTATTTTGAAATTCTATTTGAACAATGATAAAGGATGATTGTATATAATTTAAATAGTTATCAAGGATAATCATAAATTAGTTTTACACGTATTATATATTTATTAGATTATAATTTACATATAATAATTATAAATTATTGCTAGATAACTGTAAGGATATAAAATTCAAATGTGTTAACGAATAATAATTAAAGTGTTCTTATCTAATAATAGGTTTTGGTTTACAAGATTTAAAGAGCTTTTTTGTTGGTTAATTTATTTATTATATCCTTTTAATAATTTGATTTAAAACCTTTTGAACAATGGTTGAGAGAATAAATTAATTATTATATGTATGAATAGTGATTAAGGTTAATCATTGTAAATAGCTAGGTATGGTGGGGTTGAAAGGGTCAATAAGAGAGTTAAAACATTGTTAAAGTGGATTTTGGTAGAAGAATGAGGGGGGAGTATAAGTATCGGGAAGAAAGAAGAAAGAAAAGAAAGGAAGAAAGAATAATCGAGAAATAAGTGGAGGGAAGTGTGAACTTTGTGTGTCATTGTTGAGGTTGCAGATATATCAAATCAAACTATGGGAAGTCTTGGTTTTAGGAAGGGTTTAGTTGATTGAGACAGGATTTCTTTCCTAGCAGTGATTTTTTGGTGTAGAATGATATCAAGGTGCACGATGAAGATCAAAAATCCGGAGTTAATGAAGATTTTGGTGGTGGAAATCGAAACATACCTTACCAAGTAGGAGATACTATAATCCTAGAAATAATTTGAGATTTTTATTTATGTCTTGGTGCCATAGTTGTTGAATCTTGGACAAATTGGTCTTGAGCTATTGCTTGAACTGATGTGGCTTTCTTTGGTTAGTTACATATGCAGTTATGTTTTATAATTCCTTGCTGGAACGAAACCATTAAAGTGTTCTCCGTTTATCATCCTTAACATTTATATGAGAATTTTGAGCGATTTTTAATAGTTATAAAGATGGAGCTCAAAATGTTTGTGGTTTGGTAGCTTGTATGCAAAGTAGCTGGTACTGTAATCCATGCTCAATTAAATTTTTGGAAGTTATTTTGTTTTTATGTGATATACCATGAGCAGCCGATTAGCATTAGAGATGAATCTGGTGGAACTTTTATGCGTTTATTGATTAGTGAAGTTGTTCGGTTGATTACGATATGATTGTGTTGAATAATTTCATATGGGAAGGAGGCTTTGGAGGGGAAAGGTTTGTTGTACTGTGAATAAAGAGACTTCGACGCTTAGGTCGGAATGTGAATAAAATGACTCCGACGCTGAGGTCGGATGTGAATAAACTGACCCAACGATGAGGTCAAAATTTGAATAAAGGGACTCCGACGCTGAGGTCGGAATGTGAATAGAGTGACGCCGACAATGAGGTCGGAAATGTAAATGAAGTTAGTTCCGACGATAAGGTCGAAATTTGGATGAAGTTGGCTCCAATGATGAGGTCAGATTGTAGATAGAGTTGATTTCAGAGATGAGGTCGAAGTTGATGTGGAAGTGGGGTAGTATATTAAATAATAAAAAATTCATCCTGATTGCAGAATGGTGGAATTGTTTATTATGGGAAATGATTACAAGATGTTAATTGTGTGATGCTCATAAATACTATGTTATGATTGTTGAATATGATAGAGTTGAAAACAGTTTTGAGAATAATGCAGCAATAAATCATTTAAGATTACATAGACTCTATTTTATGCTCTTTAATTTCTGTCTTTTTCATCAACTGTCGAGTCTACATGAAAACCAAATAGTTTTGCAGGTTATGTATCATGTATCAATGATAATATGATGCAATGCTATGTCATGGCCTTTCATTTTGTACCTATTGTTATCAGTCGCATATTTTGTTTAATAAAATTAAACCAACAACATATTAAATCTCAAAAAATTAGGACTTAAATAGATATTCAAATAGTAAAGAGATAAGTACTAAACAATAACATCATACTTAGGTTCTCTTTGGCCATCCAATCCAAGTTTTTCTAATTTTCCTAACCCGATATATAATCTTTGAAAGATAATATGTGATAGAAAATATACATAATCTTATGCATTTTACTAAAATTATTATAATACTTAAATGTGAGATCAACTCACATTCCTAATTTGACATCCAAACAAGATATTCCTTCTCTAGTGACTATTCTGGTCAGTCAATGGTTGGGGATGGCTACTAGGTCTGAGTTATACTCCTATGATGGTTACTTGTAACAATATTTTCTCTGGGGGTCAGATCGAACACTTTTCTTCACGATTGGTTATGACTTCATGGTCAAAATTCGGTGAAATCAGCAGTTGATGGCGGCGAAGGATAGGTGGAGGTTAAGGATGACAATTTGGCCCCGACCCAAGCAGATTTTCCTCAATCCAACATTGGGACGGGTTGGGGATGGGGTAAAAAAAACTCAACTCGCGTGCAGGGAGGGACTGGATCAGTCCCGAACCCACCCGTAAGTTAGTTGATACTACCTAATACTGTTAAATTATAGAATTCCTTTATAATATAGAGACATTTATATACCAAAGGATATCATATGGTCTTCTACTAAAACTTAACTTAAATATTTCAATTGATATGAGTAAACTCTAAATCCTAAGTTACAATAGAGATTTAGAGGTTTAGATATCATTTTGTTTGTTGTTTGGTTATTTTGGATTTTAAAGGTTGATGTTGGACAATTGTATTAGAACTTATTTATTTTAATGTTGTGTGATTGTATTGCTTGAATATGTTTTTGATTTGGGGTAGAACAGGACACCCCACGGGGCAATGCGGTTGCTTCGAGGAGGGAATGGGGCAAAGGACTTACCCTGAAGTGCAATGCCCCGGCTCGCCCTGTTGCCATCCCTATTGGGGTTTGGTCAAGATGCTTCAACACTTATTTTTGGTTGGTCAACTGTCTTGATCGGTGGCCAGACGATGATGGTCCACCATACCCACGAATCTAAACCATATATTATCTGTTTCATAAGTTATCTATTTTATGTTACATATTTAATGTAATCTGTTGGTATGAATTGATACGGATTATTATGTTTTTTGACCTGTTTATGATAAATCAAAGTTGTACATACTGATATGTCTTCTATTTTATGGTTTAAATTAGTGATTTGTTCATAAGTAGATGTTTGTAACATATATATTTTGTTTAGGTTGGTTTGTTTCCTATTGAAATTGAGTCCTTTCATTATGATGTTTAATTATGGTTCTCTAAGTGCTGTGATGACTATGAATCTTGGTTTGACGTTCAATAGTTTGATTGATTTTGTTTGTTGTAAATGAAGTTTTTTGCATGCTAGAGATGTACGTTTTATATTTTCTCTATCTGGTGATTCTTAGTGCATCTTTGGTATTGATAAAGATCTAAGGACTAAGTCATATATTCTATTATATCTATTTTGTTAAAATGTTATATGTTCTTAATAAAATGTCCTTTTTGAAGAATGAATTTTTGAGAATTTCGTTAAAAATGTCATCATAATGAAGGTTGAAATATGATAATTTTATTTAAATAGATTTAATGCTAACAAATCCGAAACAAATAACAAACCAAAACAGATATAATATCAGCGAATCCTGTTTGAAGGATGAACATCAATCATGAGGATTTCATTCAGAAATATTGTCATAATAAAGGTTGAAACGCAAAAAAGATTTAATAACGGCAAATCCAAAATATATACAATATCAATAGATTCAAAACATATATAGTATCAGTATATCCAGTTTTCTATTTCTCTCTAGATTAACACTTTGCTTGTAATCTGTCTTTTAGACGCATAGGTCTGAATAAAGAAGAAGGATCTAGAGGAACTTTAATCAGATAAAAT
This sequence comes from Euonymus europaeus, assembly GCA_963580455.1. NCBI lineage: Eukaryota > Viridiplantae > Streptophyta > Magnoliopsida > Celastrales > Celastraceae > Euonymus > Euonymus europaeus. The sequence goes on from OY756964.1 coordinate 7,233,022, forward strand.
TTTTTTGTTGACTATGAAGATGGGGGATATGGTGGAGAGAGATATCGATGGAGGAAGAAGAAGGAAGGAGTAGAACGAGATGGGAGATGCAAAGAAATAGATAAAGAACAAAGAAAAGATCGATGGAGGAGATCGATGGAGGAAGAAGAAAAAGATGAAGAATAAGGAAGAAGATAAAGAATGAGGAGCGAAAAAGATAAGACGTCTTTTACTTTTCTATATAAGCAAGAGCAATTTGGACAATTTAGAATTTATGTACTTATTTCTAATTTTTTTGTAATTGTTTGTGTTGGAACAAACATTTTTCATTTTGTCATTCTGTGTAAATTTTTGCTAAATTTTTTAAATATTTGAAAAAGATTACCGCACGTAAGCATCCAGTAGTATATATTTTTTTTTACTACATAGAAGCCCGTGCTATAAGTGGGTCATTTTTCTTACCTATTAAATTATTCTTAAGTTTAATATTAATAGTATAGCAATTTTAATTTATATTTAATTTGAAAGATAACACATTACCATCCTATAAGTTTTCAAATCACGTGCAATGCTTCAATTTCCTTTAAACATCTCCATTTGACGTTGTCGAATCATTGCATGCACCAGTCTCTTTTAAGAAAAATCAAAAAGTTTAGTACAAATATAAATCAAACAAATTAGCGACAAAATGATATAACACAACACTATGCTGACACACATTTTCATCGATCAATACCATTTCGATATCAATAACCTCATTGTCATTCTTCAAGTTGATGAACTCCCACGTGCGAGAAACCATAACATCAACCCTCCAATGAATTATCATAGGAAATTTTTTGGAAAACATGATGACAGTCATCATATGAATGATGGTTTGTAGCTTCTTATGTTATTTAAAAGTTGAGTTTGTTCTTTTTTCCTTCAAGCAAGCCATGCAATAAGGCTTTATACTAAACAATCAAGCGGTCGACAATAAATTAGGATGCATGCATGAGAAGGTCAAAGGTTTATCATTGTAGAAAATACAAGATTCAATACACATATAACTAATAGATTCAATAAATTAACAAACCTAGTGCATGCATACATTAATTATCATTAAGATCAGAGATTGGATCGAAGTTTTATAACATTAGATATATTATCATTAAACACATAGAACAAAAGATTGGTTAACTTTTGAAATTTATGGTTTGTTATTCTATTAATATTGAGCCTAGTTATAAATAAAGAGGTTTAAAATGTCATATATGAATATTAAGAATTATTAAGAAAATCATGAAATCAATAATATGAACAAATTCATCGTCCAATATCTTATGTGTAAAGGAGACGCATTTGACTTTTATAAGTTTAATTAATGAGAATAAACACTATAATGGATATATAAACGGAGCAATATGTTAATACTAAGGAATTCATTGTTGTTTTTAACATTTGTCGAATCCCACAATTGAGTTATTTGGGCAACAACCTCTCATGCTATCTTTGAACTATTAATATACTTGAGTGTGATTGCCATTGTGAGATTGCAAAATAGGAGTTTGACATGTTATAGAGATAACCAACAATTGCTAGAGGTTAGTATATTTATATGAGTTTTATCATGATGAAATGCATGAATCTCTATTCATGACACCTAGAAATCTAAGCAATGCTTGTTTATATTGATGAGTAGTTCAGTAAATTTATTTAAGCATTGTAATCATTTAACAAAACCATCCACTATTAGGTTGTAGAAACATTGAATATGGAAAGCAATTATAATATTATATATTGATGTCGGCGGGTGCATGCATCCTTTTTAGATGCCACAATCATTGTATCCATTTTCTTCCGTGAGTATTGTAGTGGTTTAATTTTGCTAATATTCATCTCTCGAAATGGTTTGATCGTCACCCACTTCATGACCATGGAAATTTGCAGGGTCTCCATCTGACAAAGTTAATGAAGAGAGGAACAATTAGAAAGTCTGCAAGTCGCAAATTAAGGAAAATAAACCCATCAAATCTAGAAACCATGACATTCCACTAAAGATAAGACCATATCCTCAATAAAATAAGAATCTATAAAAACAAACCCACTAATCATCAACAAAGATTAAGAAAAAGTGAAAACGTACTCACTTGGGGATATCCACCCGATTGACGATCTTTGGCTGCCCTCAATATGTAATTTGAAGATTCCCCTTTCTTTGAAGAAGGGTCTTCATCGTCGAAGACATGCAATAGTTTTCAGGTTCATTTCAAGGAGGATTTTGAGGATAAAGAAAAAGAAGGTTTTATAGCGTTCGCACACGACGCCTCTGCACAGGTCACATTTTCACATCTCGTGTAGCAGTGAATTAGAAGCTTACCATGACCATGGCAACAACATCGCTAGAAGTTTTCAAGCGAAGGGTCTAGTGAAAGAAAGGCTCCAAGGGTCATTCTAGGGTAAAACAATATCATAAAATGTTTTTAAAACATTTTAGTGGATATAAATCAAAGATAACTTAAACTTTAAAACCCACTTTAAAATCCAATCTCAATAAATCAAGAAAGCCAGGTGGCACCCCCAGATTCATTCACGTGTCAAGATGGTGTTCAACTAAAACTTTGCTTTAGGAATTATAGATAGTATAGATAGATAGATGTCTAGTAAAATAATTAAGAATTATTATTTTGATGGATGGACACAGCAAAGGCCCTTTGACTATTATTATCAGTTCAACAATGGTCAAAAGACTCTATGGTATGTTATCTATTGCCAAACTCTTGCTAATCAACAAGCTTATCCTTTTTTTCCGTTAGAATAGTTGTTATTATTGTCTTCTTAGCATAACTTGCTTACCATGATTTATAAAAAACGGAAACATCATTTCAATATCACAGTTCTATTGTTCCTTACATAACTTCTTCAACAAATTATTGCTTTAGCTACTTCTCTAGAATATTTTAAAATGAATTGAACATATTCTACTAAATGCAAGTGAGACATGTCTATCATCAACTGCAGCGACTAAGATTTTTGTCAATTTGGATGTTCCAGAGATAGCTTACTTGCTAAAAAAGTATTAATTTTTAAAACAATTTCATACATATGAGAAATCATTGAAATATAATTAACCTGTTAGATACGCTGATGATTTTGATTTTTTATCAGTGTCGAAGCTAAACATTGTGTCATAGGCGATAAAGATTGGGAAAAAAAAACAACTCTGACACTAGATGAGTGGTCGATATAAAATATCGCAAGTAAACTTGCATATAAAATAAAGATGGGTCTTACCCTATCCGCAAGTGTACATGTCGTGAATAATATAAAAGCGAATGAGATCGTATCCACAGAGACTGTTCAATTACCAAACAAACTTTATGGCCAACCGAATATGCCTAACTGACAGTTTCCATACATCATGATGTTGATAAGACATTCACAATAACAAGAAATCATCAATAAATTCAGAGAATCATAAATTAACCTAGTGTAATCAACCATGGAATTGTTCAACCAAGTTCAAGTTAGAGAAACTAACCAACCCAAGCTAATAAGTAGTTCAGTTACACGTATACATATTTAAATACAGAAATGAACCCAAAAACCAGATTGTGAGTGAAGATGAAGCTTGATCTTTGTGAAAATCATCCTCTGTCGTTCATCTCCTTCCCTCTTCTTTGCTTTTTGCTTTTCTTTTTTCTCTGGTCTGACTGGTCTTCTGTCCATTTTTAGTAATTATATCCCTTTTGGAATCCCTGGAAAAGATCTCACTTGGACTAGTAAGCCCTTCTTTTTGACTTCATTTTCCTGCCCAGATTTGCAGCCGCAGAAAGGTCGCAAATTCCTTCCAGAATAGCTATTTTGCAAACATCCATACCCGACACATAAACATATATTTGGGCAGTACTTTGCACTTGTAAATTCACCAATTTAGACATTTAAAGGCTAGAAAATATAGGTGCATTTTGCACATAACAATGAGCAAAAGTCCGAGAATAGAAGAACTGTTGATGAATTAGCTATGATAGTCCCTACCAAAGAATGCAAAAAATTCAATCAATGTTACCATCATGGCTAGGGTAACGGAAGTCCAAAATAAATATGGTTGGTGTTATAGCTCGTGTGAGAAGTGCAGGAAAAAGTTGCAGCCCAAAGAGAATGCATTACATTGTGATGGTTGCAAGCAAGATTCTGTTTATCCAAATACAAGGTCAACATCTATTGTTTTTTCCTTTTTTTTTTTAAATAAAATAAAATTGGGCTTCATATTATTTTTACTTGCAAAATATTCCACAGTTTCAAAGTAGAACTTTTGGTTGGTTGCTGATGAAATCGGCGAGACTAATCTCACCATGTTTGATAAAGAAGTTCAAAATATCATTGGAGTTTCTGCAACAACACTCATCAATCACTATGGAGCATCAACCCGAGAATTGCCTCCACAGCTGAATAATTTCATTGGACGACAATTAATATTTCAACTTCGAGTCACAGACTACAATTTGATTTATGGCCACCAGGAATATATATACAATCACAAAGGTTTTTGACATTGACCCCAAAGGAAAGGATGTGACAACAAAGGCAAATGGAATTAAAATAGAGGAAGCAGACTCTGAAAAATCACAGGTCCTCCTCTTCATAGTAGTGAAGCAAAAAACTTTATATTTTATATCCAAAATATTCTCTAATACTATTTTAAACAACTTTTGTTTGCGTCCCAGGTTAAAGATGACAAGGGGAATCAGAAAATCTGTGAGGACGGACTTGAAGTGAATGTTGCTATGCAATCTGAGGTTTGTGTGAATTTTTTTTGAAATTTTTTGAAACTCATTATTTTTGAAAAATAACGACTTTAAATAAAAATAGACATTTATTCCGCTTAAAAAAAAACTCATTCGTTATGTTTTTTTTCATGTCTCCTGTTCCAGTTTTTTTGGCGCGACACAAAGGAAAACTATGTCATCTGCTATTATGAGTGAAGAATATCAAATATTGGGGGATGATTCAAAAGTAACTGTTGGCGACGACAAAGAAAGTAAATCAGTGCATTCTCTCAATAATGATGAAAATTCCGCAAAAAAGACATTCAACAAGAGGGCTAAGATAAATATGGGATAGATATGTTATGTTATTTTCATAACTATTAACTATAAAAATTACATTCTCATTTCGCGTTCTATTTTTAAATATGTCCGGTGTACTGACATTTTATTTATATATATTTTTTTAATCATGAAACTATTACAAATCATATACATATATATTAATTGGAAAAACTATTGATCATTAAATTAATTTATGTTTGAACAATCTACTTACAAGTATTTTTACACACTATGTTCCATATACTTTGTTATTTGTAATCCTGTAACTATTACAAATTATGTTAATATAGAATCACACTATAAAAACTTTAAACTCATCATTCAACCTACTTCATAAATTGTTAAAAAATAGCCACATCAAAATCATTTTCACTACTATTAATAAGTATTTTTTTAAAAAGACGTTAGTACTCCAATTGGAAAGATAATGGATTAGCAAATAATTAACCACTAGACACACGGTTTGTTAATATACAAAAAAGACAATAAACCCTAAACTACTTAAACAATAAATTAATAACCAAACCGGGTAATAAAACTACACAAAAATTAATATTAAATCTTACTTTTTTTATAAAAATTCAAATCATATGCACATCATCAAAAACACAAATTTCTATACATTATTTTTTCCCCCTAAAAATCTCTCATTACAATCGCCCCTTAGAGACCACTGTCCACTGGGCCCTAAAATTTATCCTACTTTCAAGCTGTCAGCTCTGCTGTGCCACCAGTGCCAGCCCAGACTTGGGTTGACTGGGTCCAAGACTGTACCTCCAGTTCAAGTGCCGATCAGGCCCAAATCCAAGGCCCATCAGAAACAGCTCCAAGTAAGATACGTCCCCACGAGTCTCAGAAGTTAGACGATTGATCTGATAAACTCACAAGTACCAAACCTTACGGAAGATCCCGGTCATGCTTCTAACAGCACTAAGCGGAACGAGCTCGAGGGCATGAAGTAGCAGAGCCCAAAAACCCTGTTGAATCTAACACGCTCCACAATATTCGCTGTCCCTTCTCGCTATACCATTTCCATGGCTGACGCCCCAGCCCCTCCAGCAACCGGAGAACCCAGTTCCCAAACATCGGATTACAATAACCCAACGTCGCAAACTTCCCCAACTGATTCGGCGTCCGCATCCGTCGCGCCATCTCTGCCACAACAGCAGTCCGCAACACCCATAGCTCCAACCCCTAACCCTAATCCGAGCCCGGGTCTAGTGCCCCCACCGCCCCCTCCAGTGGCCTCTTATGCGCCACCACCGATCTCTGGTGCAACCGTCGGCTTCCCTCCTAGTGTCCCGTCTTTTCGTCCGGTTCCACAGTTCTCGCCGATTCCGAATTACCAAAACGCTGGCGTGCCGCCGCCTGGTGTGAGTTCCGCTCCATCGATGGTGCCCATGATGACATATCAAGTTCCGCCCAGTCAGGCTATGAATCCGGCAATGAGACCTTATGCTCCAATGCCGAATGGTTATGTGGCTACTCCGCAAGGGACCATGACTCCTGCGGGTGGGTTATTTCTTCTTTTGTGTTATATGTATCTCTCTATCTCTAATTTAACATCGTCCAAATTTCTCCAGTACATCTCTCTCTATGTAACTCATCTAAGTTTGTCGTGACGTTTATTTATAAGACTTTGGATGTATTTTTGTAACTAGATGTTCAATGGACGTAATAGTTCTATTTTGTTAGTTGTATGTTGTTGTTATTGGAGATGGCTATTGTGCTAGTGTATGAGCCCGCATAAGATTTCTAGATTTCTGTTCTTCCCTATAAGAAATTGTTGAAAAAGAATAGTATTCTATAATCTTATTATTACGCATTGGTTAGATATTATTTGCTTTAAATGAATTAGGTCATTATAAATTAGGTTAATGTTTTAATTTAATAGTTAGGAAGAATTTGTTAAAGAAGAGTTGGGAAACATTTTGAAAATTCGGAATAGGAGGATGGATGACGTGATGTTTTCTCCTACAGTGTCTTGATTGAATACCATGAGAGAGGTTGGAAGGCTACATATTGCTTAAAAGATCCACTTCTACAACTCCTTTTTTGGTATGAAAATATTAACCTGGTTCTTGTTGATTTGTCACCCTTAGAATAAAGCTAGTTTTGATGAATGCATTTATCTTATACGCTTATACCAACCTTGCAACTTTCTCCATAACTTTCAAGTTAAAGGTTACCGAACAATTCAGTGTTATTGCTAAATTATGTCTGGTTGTGTCATGTTCATTTTAGTAGGCTACTTTGTGGTAGTTATAAGGCCTCTTTTCCTTTCGTGGGTCTATGAATTGCGAGCAGCAGATCATCTTACAACCTGAGTGCTCATCCTTATGTTGTAAGGTATTGCTATCCTTTTAGTTAGTCTGTATTTCTATTCCCCCTATCTGTTTTTTTTTTGTTTTATATTTGCTCCACATTGGTTTGCTAACAATTTGTATAAGTTAAAGTGGCAATATCTAGTAGTTCAGTTTTGTATACTTAAGTCACTTTTGAGCATGAGATACTTGAAGTCTCATGCAACACGATCTCAAAATTATTTTTTGCAATTGGTGGATGGAATAGTTTGACGATGCAATGGGTGATGAGGTAAGCCAGCTTACATATCCATGCTTATGAATTCCATGCTTTATTCTTAATGTTTCCCTCAGGTTGTCTGATCAGCTGGTGATAGTTGCCATGCCTGTTGATGCCATCTCTAATATGATTTATGTGTGGTAACAACATTTTATTAATTTCTTTCCAGAATATTGTTTTTTTGTATGCCATTTAGAGGAAATATAATTGTTGACTACTTAATTTGTACTTTTGTAGCCATGCACTGACATATATCTGACATATATGCATAGATGCTTGTTTTCTTTGTGTGCAGGGCTTGCTCGATATCCTTCTCCATACCCAGCTATGGTTCAACCTGTATTTCCTCTACGACCACTTGGAGCAGTTGGCATGCTTCCAGGAGTGGCACGTCCACATGTTCCAGGTGTCCCAGGGGTTCGGCCAATTATCCCTCCTATTGTGAGGCCAGCTATTCCTTCTGTTACACCAGCAGAGAAACCTCAGACTACTGTATATGTTGGCAAGATAGCACCAACAGTAGATAACGATTTTATGCTCTCTCTCCTTCGGGTGGGTTGGCAATAATATTCCGATTCTATCTGTTCATACTTCATAATTGTACACATACCAGTAGGCCCTCGTATCCATTATTGAAGATCTTTTAGTAATTTCTCATTTTTTGTATGGTGTGTAGTTATGTGGACCTGTTAAGAGCTGGAAACGAGCACCAGATCCCACAGATGGGATTCCTAGAGGCTTTGGATTCTGTGAATTTGAGTCAGCTGATGGGGTTCTTCGTGCATTGAGACTGCTTAATAAATTTAATATTGATGGGCAGGAGCTGGTGGTATGTATGCGTATCAAATTTTACCCAAACAGATATATGTTTACTATTTATTTTTTTGGTTTAGCAGTATTGGTTGATTGAATTGGATGAAATTTGATAAGCTTCAAATTTGGATACCTGTTGCAAGTGTTCTCCGTTATCTTTGATTTTCAAGAACATTGTGACAAGAAAGGAGGGGTAAAACTCTTTTTTCATAAAATATGTGGCTATTTGAAATCTTCATTGATAAATATGAGGGTTTGTTGAAATTTAATTGAATGTATGAGCTGAAAACATGGAACTAGATGGAGATTGTTAGAGACACAGAAATTGGCTGGCATAAGTTGGTGGTGAACGTGCTCCCACATAAACACTGGTTGTACCCATGGGTCATGGATGTTTTGATTAAACTTAAGTATTGAATGCTTATTATTCATTTGAATTTGCGTTGACTTTTACGTGGACTTTTGTTTTATGAAAAAATTAGTTAAATGTTAATCAAGGAACGAGAGAATATCTCAAGCGATATGTGGAAAAGAAAACTGAAAATGCGAAGAAACTAAAGGAAGGTCAAGCTGCCGAGGATGGGAAAGAAGGGGATAGTGCTTCAGGTGTTGAGAAGAATGAAGTTCTTAAATCCTCTACGGAAGACTTGAAGGAGGAAAATGATGCGGAGAGTAGAGGTAACAATAATGTTTCCAACTTTGGGATTGCGACTGATGAAGACAGGGAAGGTGATCAAGATGCCCTAGAGAAGCTTACAAACATGATAGAAGAGAGGTTAAAGACCAAACTGCTGCCGCCACCTCCTGCACAAATACCTGTTGATAGTTCTGGGCATCCAAACCCAGAATTGCTGTCTAAATTCAGGGAGGGAGACTCGGATGTTTATATAACTAAAAATGGTAAGTTTTCAAGGTAATTGAACATAAATTTATGCTTTTGATATTATGAAATGTAAGCTGGTACCAACAGAGAAAATAAATTATTACATTCTTTCATTTGATTTAGAAATTGACAAACATTTGTGATTGTTACTGGTAGCAAGCTTAAAAAGTAAGTTTGTGAAGTGCTGGTGTTTTGAATCTGATATAAATGCTGTCTCAAATTTTGGAGATACAGCCAATGATAGAAATGACGATGAGACAACTAGTGACAACAAAGCAACAAGTGAGCATGATAAGCCTGAAACAAGCTCACCTGAAAGGAGTAGAAGATATGACAGAAGAAGCAGAGAAAGAGACCTCAAACGAGACAAGGAACGAGAAATTGAGAGATACGAAAGAGATGTAGAGCGAGAACGAGTAAGGAAAGAGAGGGAGCAAAGAAGAAAAGTAGATGAAGCTGAGCGCGAGTATGTCGAGCGCCTTAAAGACTGGGAGTATAGAGAGCGAGAAAAAGAGAAGCAGCGACAGATTGAGAAGGAGAAGGAGAAAGACAGGGAACGTAAACGCAAGAAGGAGATTCTTTATGATGAAGAAGACGAGGAAGATGATTCAAGGAAAAGGTGGCGAAGAAGTGTGCTGGAGGATAAGAGGAGGAGGAGACAGCGGGAAAAGGAGGATGACTTGGTTGACAGGCTAAAAGAAGAGGAAGAAATTGCTGAGTCCAAGAAGAGTGCCGAGGAAGAACAGCAGCAGCAACTACAGCGAGATGCATTAAAACTTTTGTCTGGACGTCTTATAAATGAGAATGAGAAAAAAATAATCATTGAAGAAACCAGCTCTGGAGGGGAAAATAAAGCAATTGAGCAGGATTATCAGGATGGAGATAATCGTCCAGGTAAGTATTTAAGTCTTATTTTCTGTGTTACGCCACCATCCCAAAAAAGAAAAAAATTTGTGGGTGGGGTTTACAAAATGAACGTTTTCCATTTTTTAATGGGATTACATGACAGGTGACAGAGCTTTACAGAATGGCACTGGTGATGAATCAGCCACAGTGGCAAATGGGGAATCAGAAATGCGGCAGAGCGGCAATGTCCCGGCAAGAAAGTTGGGGTTTGGTTTAGCTGGGTCTGGAAAACGAGCTGCTGTTCTTTCTGTCTTCCATGAGGAAGACGATGATGATGCCCACAAGGATAAAAAGATGAGGCCCCTGGTTCCCATTGATTATTCAACTGATGAACTGCAGGCTGTCCAACCTAGTGTTTCTGGAGCACATCCTGTAAATCTGGCTGCTGCGGCAGAATTTGCGAAGCACATTTCACATGTTGCTTCCAAAGATGAGAAGTCTGATGCAGAAAAAGAAAGAAGCAGACGTTCGCATGATCGTTCAGGCCGGAGGGATAGAGACAGGAATGATGAGGATAATAGTCGTACCAGAGATGAGAACAAAGAGAAGACATATGACCGAGAGGTGAAGACACCAGATACTAAAAAGCTCTTAGATGCAAAACAACTGATTGATATGATCCCAAAGACCAAGGAGGAATTGTTCTCATATGAAATAAATTGGACTGTGTATGACAAGGTAAGCAATTCTTCTGATACTTCATATATTAACTACTTTGATTTGAGATGTAGTGCATGTGCTTTCCTTCAAGGGGGCAAAACAAAATGCTTTGCTTGTGAATATTCTGGTGAATGTGTCATGGCTTTACTCCTTTCGTTTATTTATTTGCGTTTTCATTATGCCTTACACCATACACCTACTGATGCTCAAGTATAGCTCTTAGTTTCATATTTGGGGTGGGGTGGTTGAACTACCCTCATCTCATGAGCAACAGTCCAGCTACCTAGTGAAAAGAGCTGCTGCCAGTGCATGATATGCATGCGATCACATGTGTTTAATTAGTTGGCTCAAAGTTTTGAAAATGGTAGAAGTTTTGACATTTATGGGTGCTGCAACTTCTTGAGGTAGAGCTGAAACTGTTATGGAATTAGTACTTAAAGGACACATTTCTGAAGGTATTTATTTTATTATGATAAGGGCTACTTGCATTTTGATTCTATTTTCAGAAATGTAGAAACATTTTTGGGTTAAGGTTATATACTTTTGCTTAATACTTGTTTTCTTGTGCACCTTGGCAGCACGAATTGCACGAGAGGATGAGACCATGGATATCCAAGAAAATTACAGAGTTCTTGGGAGAGGAAGAAACCACCCTTGTAGATTACATTGTATCGAGTACTCAAGAACATGTGAAGGCATCCCAAATGCTGGAGCTGCTTCAGTCTATATTAGATGAAGAAGCTGAAATGTTTGTCCTGAAGATGTGGAGGATGCTCATTTTTGAAATTAAGAAGATGGAGGCGGGTCTTTCCGCGAAGTCAAAATGATAGCGGAACTCTGCATTATTCTCTTCCTGCGCAATATGATGCATGGCCATTGCTTTTCAGGGCCGTGGTTTCCCAGTAGCGTCGATTAGACCAATAGATTGTATGAAGCTAATTTTTTGTTGCCTTTCGAAGTACAATCACTTACCATCAGCAAATGTATCATCTTGCAGTTTCGCTGGTTCTTGTATCAAAAGCTGCTTTTGATACAGAACTGTTGTTTACTGAACGAGTGATACATTTCGGCGTTATTTGCTCCTAATAGTTTGTTGGATCTTTGTATTCATTTGACAAAACAAAGTAATAATTTCAGTTTTTACTCATATGCTCAAGTCTCCTATTATCTCTCCTTAAATAGGAACGGCGATTAAATCAATCAATTTTTCTTGTTAAAGACAGAGATAAGAGATCATAATGGTTGAGACTTGGAATCTGCTACCCAAATTCCTAGGCAAGAAAAGTAATTTAGTATGGGAATGATTCATGTTTCAAATACTTAAGATAATATTCACAATCACAAAAATGACCAAAAGCAAGATCTGATACATGTTTGCCTAAACTAACCAGTCCATAGTCCACATACCAAAATGACAGGCATTAATAATTTTCTTCATAAAGACAACAGTTTTTTTGAAAATTCATACAAAAACATGTAAAAGACATTCTTGTGAAGTCTCTTCAGCAGGAACCAAATACAAACTCTCATAGTCTCATCTGCTTCTTATTCTTCTGTGTTTTTTTTTTTTTTTTTTTGAATCCTATGAAAAAAAATGGTCGCTTGAAGGCACACATTGAGATGCAATGAAAAGTATACCAAGATATCTTGAACCACTAAGATTGGTTTACATTCCCCCATCCCCACTCCTACCCCTACCCTTAATGAAGAAATACACAGTTAAATTTGCCTATCAATGCATCAAGGATGTGAGGTATGAGAATGGGGAAAACGTCCAAGTATTGCCTTCGTGGAGCAAAATATGGTGACTTAATATGATAACACCAAATGGGTATTTTGATATTCGTTTATCTGTACTTTACACATTTAAGTTCATGACAACATCACAATCCAATGTGGATTGGCTTTTTCTTCCTCTATAAACTCTACCTCACCCTTCTTCTCTTTTCATGTTGTACAAAGCAGGAATCAAATGACTAACAATATTACCACGAAAGCCAATACGGACCATTATCATGAAGAATTGGATGAGGCACAAGTAAAACTGTACAAATTATGACCGTCACCAGAAACTGTCATCAACTCCCACAGCGGTTGATGGGTTATCTTTTTCCTCCTCTAGCTCCAACTCTGGCTCTCCAGACCCAAATTCAGTTGTTTCGATGTCAGCAAGGTTCTTCAGATCAACCACAGAAAGCTCATCTAAATGCCTAACCACCAGGTCTGCAGCCCCAAGCTCGTAAACAGGATGCTTGCTAGCAACAGCTACGCATTTCATGCGCGCATCATGTGCAGCCTCCACTGTTTGATTAGAGTTCCCAAACACAATACAGCGTTCAGGTATAAATTTTAGAAGCTGTGCTGCATAACTAAACATCTCTGGATCAGGCTTTCCCCTATGAACATCCTCTGCTGCAACAATTGCACTGAAGTACTCTTCAATTCCAATAGATCCAATTGCAGTTTCAAGAGTCTTTCGAGGGCGAGTAGAAACTAGCGCCATTGGTATCTTGTAATGCATCAGAACATTGACAAACTCCTGAGACCCAGTTCGTAGTCTGTATATCTCACCTTGCAAAGCTTGATAAATTTCTTCTTTCCGAGCAGCCATTCTTCTCAACTGAACTGGGTCTCTTGACCAGCAAAGAACTTCAGAAATTGCCTGCTCGTTCTTCATGCCCTCTATCCGTTTCAAAATGAAAGTGGGAGGAGGGGATTTTCCTTCTTCTTGGGAAAGAGCCAGCCATGCTTGCTTTTCAAGGTCAGGATTTTCTTCAACAATAACTCCTTCCCATTCAAATATGGCACCTAACCAACCACAACCCATCCTTTCTTGTCGAAGCAATGGATTATGTAATGATGGGTCGTCTGCTTTATTCTCCGGTGGCCACGACCCTGGTTTTCGATCAACACCCCTGTCAGTGTCAATCTGGTAGTTCCAACTTCGTGGTATTTGATCTTCCTTTCTAGATGAATAGGCCTCTTTTGCCAGCTCCGTAGCAAGAGCCTTAATTTTAGCATTCACTAGCTTGACTTTCAGCCTAGGCACAAAATGCAGAGGAGAAACAACTTTCCTGCCTATTAGTTCTGTTAAAAGGATCGGACAACTATCCAAAGATATCTTCTTGCATGTCGTATTCCAAGAAGGAATCCCACCACACAGTGGCCTATACCCTATAAGTGATGTCGTGGAGATTGAGTCCAACATATTTGAACTTGACAACAGCAAAAAGAAATTCACAACCCCAATTCGGTCTATATTAATATCTAAAAAGCCAAATCACAGGAGATAACCAAAAAAGAAACAATGAAAGATGAAGAACAAAACCAGTATTCTTACCACAAAGTACAAACCCCCAAATTTATCGACAACAAACCCTCATAAGAATCCCCTTCAAGCCAAACTAAGCATAACACATAAACCCCCACCAATCAAAGGCCCTAACTTTCAAGGAAAAGTAAAGGGAACCGAAACCCAGATATTTGAACAAAGTATATGCCGACCAACGATTTTGACCTATAAAATCTAATTAGAGATCGTATGTACAGAGACGAAAGGATAACGAAGAACCTGGAACGGAATCAAACGTTGATTAAAGATTGAACAGCTGAGATGATAAAAAGAGACGAGGAGGCAGATAGTTCGCAGAAAGAGGATGATGTGAATGAATCTCTCTTTCTTGTTGATTCTTGAAGAAAAAGAGAGGAAGACGTGTTTTCGTATTTTCTTCACGTTTTTCTTCTCGTTATTTTTATTTTTGTGGCTTATAATTGGGTTTGGTCGACTGTATATTTAGCCTGCGATGCCGGCGCACGTAATCGATTCCATGTACATACACGTGTCCGTGACGTAGTCCTTCCTGGCGCAGACGGGTTGGATTTTGCTGCCTTCAACTCGATATTCATTTTCGGCTGCACAATACCCAGCCCATCCACCAATATAAAATTTTAAAATAAACAGTGGGTGATAAATATTTCTGGCGTAAACATTCTATTTGATTGTAATATTATCTAATTTTATTGTAATATTATTTTCTATAATAAATTTATAATAATATAATATGATGGTATAATGAAATACTACAGTAGAATATAATATTCTATTGTAAATTTATAATGGAATATGATGTTATAATGAATTGGTTATATGAGATGTTTTGGGCTGAGATGTTTAACATTTTTGTAAAAAAAAACTTTCAATTTCACAAGAGTTTTTTTTGCCATTTAATAATTAATTAAAAGTTAATTAACAAGATAATTATGATTTTTAATTCTTTACAAAAAAGAAAATGATAAGGAGCCCAAAGAAAAACAACCCAAATCTATATGTGTGTCATGTAGGTGGTCAGGCTGAACATTTGAGAAAATATGTTCATAATTAATTTATCCATTTATTTTTATTGAACATTTTTTATTTTTATTTTTTTTATAAATGAAACTTTAAAACTTTTTATCTCTCAAAATACATATTAAATTTTGGAAAAAATTATATTCAAACTCAACGAGTTAAACTCTTTGTAATAAGACCCATTGTAGATAGTTTTTTTTTCTTTTTTTTTCAATTGCATTGTTTTTAAAAACAAATGTAATTTATAGTTATATATATGATATGTAGACTGTATATTCGAGTTGAATTTTTATTATATCATGATAGTAGAATATATATTCATTGTTTTCTGCATTTTTATTGAAATTACGTTAGGGTATCCGAGCCCGTTAGGGTTTAGTTTTTATTTGGTTTTATGGTTTTATTCTAATTAATTATTAGTTCGTTAATGTTTAGCGAATTCATTTCCTCTTAGGATTTAACACTTAAACTATGTTTGGCATGAGGGTTGGGAGGGGTTGAGAGGGTTTATGTGAGTGAATACCTCTCAACCCTCATTTTCACGGGTTGGGAAAAGGGTGTTGGGAGAATATCTTGA
The DNA here is from genome assembly GCA_963580455.1 of Euonymus europaeus. Classification (NCBI taxonomy): domain Eukaryota; kingdom Viridiplantae; phylum Streptophyta; class Magnoliopsida; order Celastrales; family Celastraceae; genus Euonymus; species Euonymus europaeus. The sequence goes on from OY756964.1 coordinate 7,248,861, forward strand.
TATGTTCGCATCAAACAAGGGTTCGACGGGGTTCACTTGTTCGCAAACCCTTCTTAACCCTTCCCAACACATCTCCAAAGCAAACCCTTATTGTTTAGGTTATAACATGAAAAACTCGATACACAAATTCATAGAGTTTAGCGAATTCGTTCTCCTTAGGATTTAACACTTATTGTTTAGTTTACAACATGAAAATCTAATACACAAGTCCGTTAGAGTTTAACGAATTCGTCCCCTTAGGATTTAACACTTATTGTATAGATATGGACTCCTAAAATATGAGCTATTTATCACTGCCCATTAAATTACTAAAAAAATGTAATTAAAAAATAATATAATTAAGAATGACTGAATAAAATCTATTAATGATGAATCTTGTTAGAAAGATCTTTACTTGCTGATTATAGATATGTAATTTTTTTCGAAATCTAATATGTATTTTGAGAGCTAAAATGTTTTGAAATTTCGTCCAAGGGAAAAAAATATGCAGTTAATTTTTTTTGCCACATTATATTTGTACTTGACATTGCCGTGTAGATTTGGGGCATTCTACTATTCGATGAGCTATTTAGCATGTCTGATTGTAGAATACCCAGCCCATACACCAATATAAAATTCTATAAAAAAATAATAATTGACACCTGTGACATAATTTTTGTGGGATTTTTAACAATGACACTATTAGAAACATCATTTAGTTTTAATTTTTTTTGCCTTATCATACTGTTGGCAACGAGGTTATTATTTTTATTTTTAAAAAAAAGCCTAATTATATAGTGTCATTGATGTTTCCATTCCAAACCCTCATTCTCTCTCTTTTAGACTCATCAATCCTCCCTCATCACCTTCTTCCTCACCGAAACTGAGATTCAATAACTTTAAGTCCTTTCTCAAGTTCTCTTTATTTCAATCGGCGTCGGTCCCAGTTTCTATCTTGACCACGACCTCTGTCTATGTATTCTTTGTTAGAGTTACAAAAACTCTAGCTTCTACTGCTAGGAGATTTGTCGATGCAAAAATCCTCACCGATGTTTAGAGTTTCCTGAATTACACTCACACAAGCCAAGAAATTGAATTGAAATGAAAAAACACAACAATATACGTGGTTCGGCAAGAACGCCTACATCCACGGTAGAGTTTGTATTTTTTATTATTCTTCAAATGGTTACAAGGGGTGTTATTTATACTGTAGCTAGGCGGGACAGCGTTGCCGAGCCAGCAGCTTGTCAACAAAATTTGTTCCTTCTTTGAACAGAGTTGTCTTTTTTTAGCCGAAAATTTTAATTGTTACTGACTCTTTATCAACTCTTATTTTCAATTGCTATGGGGAGATACAGTAAGCTCTTGTCCAACGCCGAGATTATAAAATCTTTTTGCAAGAAGTATGGGATTCAATCGACTTTCCAAGTGTTGGACCCTTCATGTGTTGAAGATGAAGAGTCAACGGGATGCATCAAGATTCCCATAATGATTGTGATAGAGTGCGGGATACGCTTTCCATTCCAGCCTTTAATTCGAGACTTCTTCGCCTACACTCAGTTGGATCCTTCACGTTTATGTCAGAATGCTTATAGGATATTGGGTGCTGTGATGAATTTGAATCATCTGCTTGATACGAAGCTCACTCTTGCTGACATCTTTAGTTGCTATGCCCTTCTAAAGGCTCCAACTAGGGATGGCTACTATATTTCTGGGAGATACCCCAATGCTCTAATCCATTGTCTTCCATCTTCTTCTAAAGACATGGATTATATGCTAGTCTCTAGAGACTGGAGTTTCAACAATCGCCGAGACAAGCCTATCAGTAATTTTTCTTCTTCATGCTCATTTTGTTTGCTTTCATTTACATGTTTTTTTGTAAACCTCTTTTTGTGATGCCTCAGGTATTCCCTCCTCCAATGGTCCTACAGAAGTGATCAGTGCTATATTTGCAAAATACAGGGACAATTCTTTCATCAAGAAGTCTCATGTAGGGAAGTTCTGGAGGTCTGCGCTGGTGTTGCTTGGTCGACCTCCTCTCTACCATTCTTTCAAGTCTCTTCCTCTAAATTCGAAAGTAGACGAAGCCAGGGAATTTTTTGATAACTTTAAATTTCCTGAAGCCACGGTGAGCGGAGAAGAGTCTTCCTCTATTAATGAGTATGATGGAGGGGGAAGTGAAGAAAACGCATTAGAGGAGAATGTCAGTTCATCATCCGACAACAACGACAGAGATTAGGTTTTATAAAACATCCTCTTTTCCTTGAATTTTGATGGGCTCCAAATTTTTTCCTTCTTTTAATTTCACTTTGGGTTTGGTAGGTGTTGTTTGATCGCCCAGCAGCAAGTGCCCCTAGGGCGAGGGCCTCTTTTGGCAATCCGGGTCATAGAGTCATGTCCTCCGATGACGGCCGCGATAGAACTAGGATTCTTGATATCTGTAGATGCGAGTTTGACTATGCTCGGATCTTTGGGTCCTCTGCCGCCACTGGGGAACCCTCTGAGGAGAGATCTTCACCAGCCTTTCGCGATGACATTCTCAATTTACTAGGCGAGTTACCACCACCTCTTTTTGGAAGTGGCATGACCGAGGGACTACCTCCCTCTTCTGAGTCACCCATAATTCCCGCCAGATCACCAGGTGTTGCCATGAGAAGCCCCATCCAGACTGCTTCCCAGCTACGATCCTCTATCATACCAGAAGATAGGGACTGGTTCAAGAAGATTTCACTTGAATTTGCCGACGACGTGGCACTTTCGATGTCATTTGCTGTATGTCTTCTTAACTTCCCTTTATGCTCTATTGGTATTGCTCTATTTAATTTTTTTTTGCTTTAGGGCATTCAACACTGCTCATAGCTCCTTGATGAGCGTGGTGCTGAGATCTTAAGCTTGAAACGGAAACTGAGAGACTTTGATTCATCCCTTGCTGACATGAAGAAGCAAGCAGAAGATGACAAAAAAGCATTGGCAGAGGCCAAGGAGGAGTTGCACCTAGCCCTTGAGAAAGCCAATGATGCAGAGCTTGCCGAAACCATACTAAAGTTGCAGAAAACACTTGATTCGCTGTCTGAAGCCTAAGATAAATCCAAGGAGAATATTGAAGCTACAAAGAAGGTCTGCGAGCAGGAATGTTACGATCTCTATTCAAGCAAGTTGGAGTCTGACGCCAACTACTTCTTTGCCCTTGGGCGAGGTAACACACTTCTATTGTGTGGAGAACCAACGTCTTCTTCTGGATGGTCTCCTAGTGCCGATGTTCCTTGGCCTTATTCTGACGTACCTGTTCCAAACATCAGGGATCTATTTGCCAAGAGTGGACCATCTTCAAATCAGAATGACAATGGTGCTAGCCATGCCTCTTGAAAGTAGCTCATTTTAAGCATTTTCTTTTATTGTTATTCGTAGTTAGCTTCTTTAGCTTTCTCAGTTAGCCTCTTTGGCATTGTGACTAGTCTCTTTAACTAAGTTTTTTCTTTATATGTAAGTATTTTAATCTCTTTGATTAGTTTTCATTTGGTCTCCTTGACCTCAATTGCGATTTCGTTTAATCGTAGAAGAAAAGCAAATTAGCTTTGTCAATGGAAAATCTTTATTCATTTATTGATATGGCAAATGCCTTTTGAGAATGCAACAGAGCACTGGGCTTGAAAGTTAGCAACTGCGCTAGAAAATAATCAAACATAAAACTTCTTCAAGTTTGCAATATTCCAAGGGTGTCAGACTTTCTTGCCATCCTGCCCTTCAAGCTCGTAAGCTCCATGCCTAACTCGTGCTGTCACTTTGTATGGTTCTTCCTAGTTTGCCCCCAGCTTCCCATCTAATTGCTCTTTAGTTTGGGATAATATCTTCCTTAGCACAAAATCTCCCACGTCAAAGCTTTTTATGTTGACATGCTTATTATAGGCTCTTAAAATCACCTGCTGATAAGTAGCTAGACGTACCATAACCTGATCTCTCTTCTCCTACAGTATCTCCAGGCTTCTCTACATAGCCACATTATTCTCACCCTCTTGATACATTTCCGTTCGGAGGGTTGGGAGTCCCACCTCCAAGGGAATGACAACCTCTACACCGTAGGCTAGTGTGAACAGAGATTCGCCAGTTGATCTTCGCGGAGAGGTATGATATGCCCAAAACACTAAAATAAGCTCATCCACCCATCTTCCTTTAGCCTGTTCCAGCCTCTTCTTGATGCCATCAAGCACAGTCTTGTTTGATGCCTCTGCTTGCCCATTGGTCTGTGGATACATGGGGGTGGAGTACAGATTTCCTATTCCATAATCGGAGCAGAAATCTTTAAAGTTGGTGCTAGAAAACTGTGTCCTGTTATCCTTCACCAAGGCGTAAGGAATCCCAAACCGTGTGATGATGTTCTCCCAAACAAATTTCTTTGTTTCCACATCCCTGATTGCTGCTAGAGGTTTCGCCTCAATCCACTTCGTAAAATAATCAGTAGCAGTGATCATGAATCTCTTATTCCCCGTAGCTCGCGGCAATGGCCCAACCAAGTCCATTCCCCATTGAGCAAAGGGCTAAGGGCTGGTGAGAGGGCAGAGATCTTCAGCAAGTTTATGGAGAATTGGAGCAAACTTTTGGCATTTTTCACACTTCTGCACATATTTGGCAGCATCCTTTTGCATATAGTGTCACCAATACCCCTAAGTAATTGCTTTGAACGCTAGGGTCCTTCCTACAACATGTGCTCCACAGACCCCCTCATGGATCTCATAAAGCAAATCCTCCACTTTGTTGGGGTGGACATACAGTAAATACAGTCATGAGAAAGACCGTTTGCACAACTTTCCATCAACAGATATCCAAGAGTGCGAAGCCCTCATTGCCAACCTCCTAGAATCCTTCTTATCCTTAGGAAAAATGCCATCCTTCAGGTACGAGACAATTGGATCCATCCAAATCGACTCCAGCTGGACACAGTTCAGCTCTCCTAGGACCTCATCAATGTTAGGCTTCTCCTGGATTTTCACGTGTATAATCCACTTTGCCCCTAGTTGGTCAGTTGACCCAAGGGTGGCGAAAGCATCTGCATGATCATTCTGCTCCCTTGGGATCTGAATGATCTTGTACTCGCGTAATCGGTTGAGCAATTCTCATGCCTTCTCCATATAAGCTGCCATTGTCACTGTTCTAGCCATGTATTGTCTTGTGAGTTGGTTTACCACCAACTGAGAGTCTGAGTAGATGATTACCTCTGTTTCTCCCAACCTTAAAGCACTCATGACTCCTTGGATCAGTGCTTCGTAATCCACTTCATTGTTGGTGGCTGGGAACCCAATTGAATTGCCATCTCTAGCATTTCACCTTCTAGAAACACCAAGACAATCTCTGCACCTGATCCCCTCCTAGTCGATGAGCCATCCACCTGAAGCTCCCAAGGCTGTGAGGCCACAACATGCACTTTCCATGCTCTCTATTCTTCGTGCTAGTATTGAGAAGCAAACTCAGCAATGAAATATGCTAACAGTTGTGCCTTGATCGCTGTCTTGGGCAAAAATGTCAAGTCATACTGCACCAGCTCTACTAACCACCTTTCCACTCTTCTTGATAGGTCTACTTTGCCCAGGAGGGACTTCAGGGGGAATTGAGTCAGCACCTTCACGTGGTATGCCTGATAGTAATGATTCAGCTTCCTCGTTGCAACCACTAAAGCGAGGAGGAGTTTCTCCAGAGGGTAGTATCTTGTCTCTACGTCTAGCATGGTCTTGCTGACATAATATACGGGGTACTGCACCCTTTTCTCTTCTCTCAAAAGGACTACAATCACCGCATGATCTGTAAAAGCTAGGTACAACTGTAATGTGTCTCACTCTTTAGGTGTCGATAGCAACGAAGGCTTCAAAGTGTACGTCTTGAAGTCCTGGAATGCCTTCTCGCACTTCTCGTCCCACTTGAATGCCCTTCCAAACTTCAGCAGCTAAAAAAATGGTCGAAACCTATCTGATGCCCGACTTATGAACCTGTTCAGAGTTGCGACCATTCAAATCATCTTCTAAATCTCTTTCACCTTGATTGGCCGCTCAAGGGATTGAATTGCTCAAACCTGCTCTGGGTCAGCTTCTATTCCTCTCCTAGTCACTAAGTGATCAAGGAACTTTCTAGCGCTCACACCAAATGTGCACTTGCTGGAGTTCAGCTGCAGCTTGTACTCCTTTAGGACGTTGAAAATCTCTTGAAGATGTTGTAGGTGCTCCCCTTCAAACTTGCTCTTAACCACTATATCATCAATGTAGACCTTCATAGTTCTGCTCCCTTTCAAACTTGCTCTTAACCACTATATCATCAATGTAGACCTCCATAGTTCTCCCAATAAGATGCCCAAACAGTTTCTTCACCATCCTCTGAAAAGTTGCACCTGCATTCTTAAGCCCAAAAGGCATTGCCTGATAACAGAAGATCCCCTGAGGAGTGATAAAGGGGGTCTCCTGTTGATGCTCATGGTGCATAGGGATCTGATGGTAACCCCGATAAGCATCCAAAAAACTCATCATAGCCAGGCTAGAGGTTGCATCTACTAGCTGGTCAATCTTCGGAAGCGGGAATAGGTCTTTTGGGCACGCCCTGTTCAAATCTGTAAAATGTACATAGACTCTCCACCTTCCGTCTTTCTTGCGCACGACAACTGTGTTGGAAAGCCATTCAAGGTATTGTACCTCCTTTATAGCTTTTGTTTCCAACAGGTTCTCCACCTCCTGCACGATAGCCTTCATATGATGTAGAGCTGACATCCTCACCTTCTGGATGACTGGCTTGTGACCCACTTTGACGTTCAAATTGTGATTGGCTATCTCTGGGTCAAGGCCGAGCATCTCATATGAGGTCCACGCGAACACTTCTTTGTTCCTTCTTAAAATCCCAATTAGATTTTCTCTTTCCAATTGTGCAAGACATGACCCAACTAGAAAGTACATCTCCGGATCGCCTGGTGTCACTTCTATCTTCTTCAGCTCTTCTACCGACTTGGCACTTGGCTTCTTCCCGACCTCCTCAAGCACTAGAGCCTCTTCCTCCATCATCATCACCCTTGCTGCTGGTTTAGCTTATGCCATGAAGCACTCTTTTGATATAGCTTGGTCCCCTTTAACCTCTATTACATCTTTTCCATGTGGAAACTTCAACATCTGGTAAACGGTTGACGGTATTGCTTCTATGGCATGCAGCCAAGTCCTGCCCATAATAGCATTGTAAGAAGAAGGCAAATCTACAATGATAAAATCTACCTTTACCGTCCTTGGTCCAGCTGTAACAGGTATCCACATCCTTCCCAGTGGCCAAACTGGCATTCCGTTCAACCCAATAAGGTGCGTGGAGACGGGAACCAAGTCTGCCTGTGTCTTCCCTAGCTTCTTAAATAGAGGATAATATATTATGTTAGCGAAACTCCCTTGATCTACCATCACTCTTCTGACATCTGCATTCTCCATTCTCAAAGTAATTACCAGCGCGTCCGAGTGAGGGAAGGTAACTCCCACAGTATCCTTCATGGTAAAGGTTACTGCAGTAGTATCCCTCAATCTTTTTTCTCCTGTCTTTGCACGAAAATTGAGGCTCATTACCTCTTGCTGATGTCGAGCCCTCCTATACTCAGCTCGCTGCATCCCTTCTTGTAGTTTCGCTTCTAGAGCTAGTGCATTGATAAAGCTAATGACCTAAGCTAGAGGGTTGTCATTATCCATGGCACGGGGCTCTCGAACATCCGTTTTTTTCTCTTCCGCAGTCTTATTCTTATGTACAAACTCCTGGAGATGTCCATGACGAACCAAATCCTCGAAGTGTCGTTCGAAGTCCTTACACTCCTCAGTCCTGTGACCCTGTCTTGATGGTAGGAGCACCACTTATGCTGGTTCCGACATCTTTTGCAGGCGCCGAAAATACGATTTTCCCTTTATCTGTGGAAGGATTTGAAAAATAGACTCCTTGAAGACGGTCTTTACTGCTTCATAGGATATCTTACTTGGGGCCTTTGGAGGTTCTTTCTCCCTGCTACCCTTCTCCACTTTCTTATCTATATTGCGTGTTCCTCTTGAAGGATGTTCTCCTTGCTGTTTGTCCTCCTCCACCTTCACAAACTGTTTCATCTACTCCTGGAGTGCCGCCATATTCTTTGGCGACTGCATAGTCAAACTCTCCCTCAGTTTGTGATCTTGTGGCAATCCCAATCTGAAGGTGGCGACTGCTGTCTTTTCATCATAGTCCTCTATGTTAACATATATGTCTAAGTACCTCAACACATGCTCCCTCAGTGACTCTTCTTTTCGCAGCTTCAATGCAAACAACGTGTCCAAGGTAGTTGGCTTCTTGCTGTTTGCAATGAACCTTGACACAAATGCTCGTGCAAGCTACCTCCAAGAAGAGATGGAATTCTCTGGAAGTAAGTGAAACCATTTCATTGCAGTCCTGCCAAGGCTATAAGGGAACATCTTACACATAAGAGAGTCTCGGCCTGCCCATAGGGCCATTTTGTGAGCGTAGGCAACAACATGAGATACGAGGTCAATTTTTCCGTCATATAGTTCAAAGGTGGTAGGAATGAACTTATCTGGGGGATCTTCCCTTCTGAGCGATTTCACAAAGGGGGTAGTAGTCATCTTGTTGAGTGTTTACACTGCCTTCTTCTGGGCGCTCCACATGGCATCTCCAGCCCTCCTACCACTCTATTTTCAAGGTCGCCTCTCACTGCTATTAGAGGGAGACCTATGGCTAGGCTTTATTGGAGTTGGTGAGCGTCTCCTAGGAGTTGGTGAGCACCTCTTTCCTCTACGGGATGAAGAGCGATCTTGCCTCTTTGAGGTCAATGAGCGCCCTCGTCTTCTCTTTGGTAAAGGACTTCTCTGTTGGTGCGACCTGCCAGTACTTTTGGTCTCTTCCTCGAGTTGTCGACTCTCCTCCGGCCGATGGATGACACTGGTTAGGCACTTCACTTTATTCTTCAGTGCGTGCAACTGCTCCCTCAGCCCCCGCAGCTCCTCCTCTCTCTAGCGCAGCAACTCCTCAATCTCCTCTTCCTCGAGTTGTCGACTCTCAATCTCCTCTGGGGGTAGTTACACCTCTTTCCTTCTGCAATTTTCCGCAAGAACCTCAGCCATGGTAGCAGCCTCAGGAAACCAAATGATCTTTTTCACAGACGGTGCCAATTGTCGATGCAAAAATCTGCACCGATGTTTTGAGTTTCCTGAATTACACTCACACAAGCCAAGGAATTGAATTGAAACGAAAAAACACAACAATATACGTGGTTCAGCAGGAAGCCTATGTTCACGGTAGAGTCTGTATCTTTTATTATTCTTCAAATGGTTACAAGGGGTGTTATTTATGCTGCAATTAAATAACCACTCTCCTACATTTTCTCCTCACATCAAGCCTGCAATCTTTGTTTGAATTTTGAAGAAGACTTCTCCTTGAATTTTGAATGAGAGATGAGGAGATCAAGATCATCAATAAGGCGGTATGAGGTTGTGGCCCTCATTCCCACAAGCCTGCCACGTTTAGCATCTAGATGTCTTCCGCCTCTATAGACACATGGCTTCACACTTTTATGATCCACAAGATCTTTGTCCATCGTCACCATTAGATTTGTGATAAGAGGGTGGCTGTAGGGTACGATGAACTGGTGATGAGTCCTTGGTTGATGCACAACGTGGAGCAAGTTGATCAACATAAATTGAAAGTAAAGCATTTATTGAAGGTGGCCAACGAGTAGACTCCTCGTATCCATGGCGGATGGTATCACCTATCACACTAGCATGATTGCTAGGAAGCTTTATCTTCTTAAGATTAGATACAACCTGACACATTAAATTGTGGTGTGGAAAATAACAATGTTTGAATGTGGTAACTCAACTAATACAATGAGACTGCTTCCAATAGCATCATTAGGCAAAAAATTAAATATTAAATGACTATGTTATCAACCTCGTTATTATTAAAAGTCCAACAAAAGTGACGCTATTGACAACATTGTCAATTGCTATTTTTCGAAAAAAAAGGTATTAGCTATAGCTATATTATTAATTAATTGTTAAATTACAGAAAAGAAAGAAAAAAACACTCATTCCATCGTTGTATGCTATTTAACTACATCATTGCCCATTTGTTATTTTTTGAGCTCGAAAACTCTGCCTTGGATAGTTTATCCAAAGAACAAAAAAGAAGTCTATTTTGGCTACCTACTAAGCATTAGTTGTCTAGTACTGCACAATCAATTCATTATTTTGACTTTTGATTAAGCCTTTCACACAAATTCAGAGAAGGAAGTATATTTCTCAAAGAAATATACCACAAGTCAATGTCTGCCCTAATACTACAAATTACTATTCTAAGTATCCGTCGGTAGCCAACCCTCATGAGATCCCAAAATTAGGATAAGATGTGAAAGTAAGCGACCTTCCTATATGTTAGAATATCTTAGAGTACTCTTGTAAACACACACAAATATATATATATATGGTTGTATGTGTGTCAAGTCGTATAAATGAAATTTGAGAATATTATGCCACTACTGCCTTTGACATGATATCAGAGGCCAATGAAAATTTTGGTGAATGACGGCTTCTTTATTTTTGCAAATGTTGACTGTGAACAACAATTTCTTCTCTTCGATTTCATGAATCAGTGCCTTGTGCGACTAATGCCCTTTGGTGCGATCTTTGTCTCTTAATATGATCTTTGCTTCCTCTTCGAGCAATCCCTACTTTTGGTTTTAATTGGGTACTATGTGTAATCTCTATTTGGTGCAATTTATGTTTGTATGGTACGATTTTTGTTGTTGCTTGTGTGCTGCGATCTCGGTTTGTGTAAAGTTGCTATGTAGTGTGCTTGTTGGTGTCCAGCTTCATCTTTGCTTTCGCTTTGTGCTTCGTATATTTGTGACTACTCTGTTGTTTGCAATTGTGGCATTGTTCTTGATACACTTGTTGGTATCATGGCAGCAGTGGTCTGATTTGTCTAATGATTTTGGACTTGGGTTTTCTGTCGATTTGAGTAAAGTTTTCAGTTGTCTAGCTATTAATATGGTATTTTGGTGATTATCTTGATTTGATTAGGGTTGAGTGAGAAAAAACCTCTACTGAAATTGTTGTGACTTTGACTCGTATTACAAAGCGGAAATTGAATGGCACCAATTACCTTCAATGGAAGCACATCATTTGAAGGTATCTTATCAGCATTGATATGGAGAAGCACCTAATTGATGATCCTTTGACAAAATCAATGGCAAAGGTTCCATGGCTGAAGGAAGATGACAAATTATACAATTTGATTTAGAATACTTGGAGAATCTTGTACTGTATATGGTAGGTCATTGTGATTCTTTCAAGGAGTTGTAGGATATCTATAATCCTTGTATGCTAGTAAGAAAATTTTATCCCATGTTCATGAGGTATTGTCTAGATATACCATGCTTATCAGAAGGGGCACACCTTGGTTGAGTATTACACTACATTTAAGAAGATGTTTGGGAAAATGAAGACTATGTATCATATCATGGTTGATGTGAAGAAGATGCAAGGAAAACTAGAGAAAATCATTGTTCAATGTTTTCTTGTAGGATTGGATTCTAAGTATGAGGTGCCCAATTATCAAATCCTTACAGGCTCAACTCTTCCTCCACTAGCTAAGGCATTCTTTCTATTGTGCATGGCTTGTACGAATTCTGATAAAGATTTTCCTAAAGGGTTTATTATTAGAGAGGATTTTGCTTTAGTTGGATGAATACCACTAGCTATTGGTATCCGGGGTGGTCGTAATAGTGGTGGTAGATGTGGTTGTGATGGTGGATGAGTGGAGGTTTGAGAGTATGTTTATATTATAGGAAACAGGGTCATCTAAAAATGAATAGCTAGAAATTGAATAGAAAATTGAATGCTTCTTTACAATTTGTAAATGTTGCCAACCATGAAGGTCTTTTACCTACTCTTGTTGGAATCATACCCTCTCTTATGGTTTCTAGATTAGATGGTAAAGTTCTGATTTTTGCTGATGAGTATGCTTGCTTTGCTCAGTTTTAAGTCACTCAAAAATTTTCCCGTGCAGCCGCTCTAATCCAGTCAAGTAGCTCAACTAGATGTCACTTCGTCCTCACCTAATTGGGTAATTGACTTAGGAGCCAAAAATAACATGCCGAACAATACATGTATCCTTTATTCATTCTAGTCTTCTCCCATTTTCCTTAATGTCAGCCTAATTGTTCCATTTATTTCTTTCTCAATTTTGTTTATTTTAGGATCTTGGGGCGAAGAAGATTATTGGTAGAGGTTACAAGTCCATTGGCCTGTATGTCCTTGCTACTGATCCTCTACCAGTACCATGACCAATTGCTTCCACTAGTACTCTCTCCTCATATTAGTTGCACTGTTAGTTTGGTCATCCTTTTTTAAAAGTAATAAAGCATATTTGTTATAGTTTATGTTTTATGTCTAAGTAAGAGTGCGGGACAAATCTTCTATTATATAACTTTGATACGAAAGATTTAGGAGAAGCAAGTGTAATTTTAGGAATTAAAATTACAAGGACTAGTGATGGAATTTACATAGGTCAATCACTCTACATTGAAAAAATATCATTATTTTGATTGCAAACCCATATGTACCCCTTGTGAGTGAAATTATTTGTTAGAGCATGTACGATGACAATGATGTTGATAGCACTTGTATTGGATTGATGTTTGTGCATGTTCTTAATTTTAAGAGACATGCTTACGATGGTAGAGTGAGAAAATGTGAGAAAAAAACAATAAAGTGGCCCACATTTATTGGTTGTGTGACTAGAAAAGTTACTCTTAATTGACACTTAACACGTCACTAGCCTACTTGAAGCAACCGGCTTGAAAAAATGAGGAAGTCGCCACTAATCAAATTAAAGTGCGATTAGACACTTGAAAAACATGTGAACCAGAAATAGGGGTATGGGGGTCAATTGAGTGTGGGAAAGTTATTAGGCACCCCACGACTCCTATTTAAAACAATTACTAATTTTTTAAATAATTGACTATCTTCTGAAAACTCATTGTTTGCAAGATTGGATCATTTTGAAGGAATGATGGTTTGATTTTTGGATCATGCCAACTTATGACATAGAAAGATTGGATTTTTGAAAATACCAACTGATGGTATTATATTTAAAAGTGTGCCAACTTATGACACCCAAAAGAATTGGATTTTGAAAACACAAACTTATGGTGTTGCATTTAAATTTGATGATTGGTTTTGAATTAAAATGGGGTCGGATTTGAAATTCCAACTTATGAAAGGATATCCGCACGTTCGGGTCGGATCGGATATGGATTTCGAATTGGATATGTCTGAATCCATATCCATTCAAAAAATTCAGATTTTATCCATATCCATTATCCAGTATCCAGTCAACGAATTTTTTTACTGTTTGACCGGATCGGATCGGATCGAAAATCCACAGATTCAGACACATTTGCCATCTCTAATTTAAATCGATCATATTTATTGACCTTTAGATCCCTCCTATTGTAATTATGTATAGTAGAGCTATTATGCTGTTCGAAATGCTCTACTATATATGTTGCTTGAAATGCTGACATATATGTTGTTTGTTATACGGGTTCGTTTGGTAAACAATTTTGGTTTTAACATATATGGTGGTAGCATATATGTTGTTTCAAATATTTTGAGTGTTTGGTTTATTTTTACTGATAACATATTGTTTCTAATGCTATGACTAATTACATGTAGGGGTATTAATACATTTTAATAAACATTGATATATTTATATAATAATTTTTACAATTTTTATAATAATATTAAAATTTTAATAATATATATTTATTTATATTTAATAATATATTTAGTTATTTATATTTAATAACTGAGGATAATCTTGGAATAACATAGACTAGCAGGAGTAACATCAACATTTGACTTTAAAAATCAAGAAATGCTACTGAAATGCTCCCAAAAAAGACAATTATGAAATTGTCAAAAAAATCCTAACTTTATTACAAATTATATGTTATTTCTAATTGTCCTTTGATAACCTCAACAATTTTTTGTAACATATATACTATTGGGTACCATATATGCTATGAGAAATGGTGTACCAAATGACACTTTACATATTACTCTATGGTCAATACTATTATTGATCACTAAAAGATAGACCGTGTTTCAATTTCATCATTGACAGTCAAAAAGTGATAGTTTTGTAGTCCAAAATGTGAAATTGTTCCACAATGATAATTCGGTTAGTTTTTGGTGAAATCGAATAGGATACTTATTGACCTGACATCATGGTCGTTAATCCATTCTTCACATGGAACTTCTATGCTTATGTGTAATTTCTTTTGGAAAATAAAATATTAAATCAAGTGATAACATGAGATTTGTTATTACTGTTTCATGCATGGTTTCATGTTCCATGCATTCCAAATTAGTAATTGAAACACATAGATTGTTGCAACATGCACTATCAACAGTTACACACATTGCAATATTCAATACATATTAATAGCCCAAAACATTTAATAATAATATCAAGCATGAACTGACATTGCAAAATAGCATCAAAATGGTCTTAAAACACATAATTAGTAAGCATTGTCTACAAAATACTAAGCATGGACTTAAAGTAGTATTGCCCTATGCATTGTGGATACGATTGCTTGTTGATGCTTGAGTTGCACTCAAGATGTTGGTGTACCTGGCAGTAGAAGTTGCCCTCTGAATTGTTAAAGTTGTTGCAGGCACTTAGGCCAAATAATCTCAATAGGCACCCTAGGTGGCTCAACAATGGATCCCCTCAATGACCTCCCCATGTGTAAGCTGTGCTATCCTAACTGGCACTGTCACCTATTGAAAGACTTTCGACAGTAACACCTCTTCCAAAACCTCTACTAGAATCCATACCAATAGTAACACCTCTGCCAGTAGCACCACCTACACCATAACCACTACCAAAATCTCTGCTAGAATCCTTACCATAACCATGCAATCCTACTACCCTACCTCTCCCACCTCTTGTAGAGGTTTCTGAATGATCTTCTCAAGGTTGTTGCCATTATAGTTACTCAACCACATCAATTTAGTTACATTAAGACAAAATTCATTTACATCATCATCTAATACACTTACCTAATTCAATGGTTGATTTTTGCATCCTTTTGAGCCCTAACATTTGGTATACCTAATTTGGGGATATTCTCTTTTTAGCCTATTTGTGATCTTTGGTTCATCATGTTCTCTCCTTTACTTAATCTTTGGTCTACCTTGTTTTGCTTCAAGGTTTGACATGAAGGAGGCCAGAACCTCATCATCATCATCATCATGATTGACAATCCCACTCAAGCTACTATTTCAATTATCAGACATGAACTGGTAGTTAGTTTGGACTATCAAACTATCACCTTTGACTGTTAGTGATGAAATTGAAACACCTATCTTCCAGTGACCAATAGTAGTATTAACCCTATTGCTCTCATTTTGTAACGTTACATTTAGTTAAGGAAAATATATAAATTATACATTTGGTTATTGAAAATGTCTCCTGTTATAACTCAATCACTAACATTTAAAATGTTTCAAAATAGTCAACGAAAGAACTGAGTCACTCCATGAGCAATTTTCTATAGGTTTCAATCAATCAAAGAGCTAACTTGTCACCTTGACCAAACAAAAATATTTTACAAAAATGTAACCCTCTACCTATGTGTAACGTTATCGTCATTTTTTGTTGATATGGATTGTGGGAACATATTTTTTGGTGTGAGAGTGTGGCACACAAGAAACAAAACAAAATACAATCCTAGTCATTTAACCCTAGATTTTACAAACCACGATTCTTTCCTCTTGCGCCATTCTAACCCTAGTTTGTTTCCTTCAAATCGCTTTTCCATCTTCTAACCCTAGATTGTTTATCACATTGAATATCATCATCACATAAAGCCATTTGGTGTTGATTCTATCTCAGGTACATAGATTTACATTCCCTTTTTAAGTTCTAGTCTGATAATGTTAGGGTTAATATAGAAAGGTGAATCTGTGCTATAATATATTTTGATTGTCAATTTTTGTTTTGTTAATGGATTTCTTTATTAGTTTTTGGATATCAAATGGTCAAAATCTGTCTATTTTTGTCTATCGTCCCATTGAACATTCAACATCATTATTTTCCACATGTTTTATTTTCCTCCAACCTCTTCCCACACCGTTTTCTCACCTGTTTACTTTAATGTGTGGTTCCTTTGCCTAACTATGTCTCTCATTTGTCATTTCTCAAATTTTACCATTTATTGTAGGCATTGTTATGCATAATGACAGATGCAAAAAGAAAGAAACCTTGTGATTGTTGTTTTCATAGGAGTGATAGGGGGATGAGTTTGATGGGAGCTTGATGAGTTAATAAATAGTGTGGAGAACAAGGGAACTACAAGGATACAATGTGAGAGGATTGTTGAGAAGGAAAATAGTTATGATGCATATGGCAGTGAGGATGAATATAACACTGATGATGGATATGGCAGTGAGGAGAAATAAGACAATGAGGATAAAGATACTATTATAAATAGTGATGGGGGTAGGGGATATGATATCGATGATATCAATATGATGGTCTACATAGTTTGGACTTATCTAACGATGAAAATGGATATATGATTCGTCAACGAACAAATTATATATTCAACCTAAATTGTGACATGAAAACTTTCAAATTCACACTAGAAATGGAGTTCACATGCATGAAAGCGGTCAAGGATTATACTGTGGAAGGTGGGTATAAAATTAGGTTTGTGAGAAATGAGAAAAATAGCTGTCAAGTTAAATGTGTTGTAAATTGTCCATGGATGATATAGTGCTCTCACATTTCTAGTGAGAAAACCTATCAGATAAAGATTTTTTTAAAAGGCATAGATGTGGTAGATCCGTGTTGATCAAACAAGCAACTTTGAAATGGTTGGGCAAAAAATTGGTTGAGAAAATTTAGGTTTTAGGAGTGAATCCAATGTGAGTCAAGGGAAGTTGGTTGCTTATTGGTCGATATAAAATATCGCAAGTAAACTTGCAATATAAAATAAAGACGGGTCTTACCCTATCCGCATGTGTACCTGTCGTGAATAATATAAAATCGAATGGGATCATATCCACAGAGACTGCTCAATTACCAAACAAACTTTATAGCAATAATTAAATTAAAGTGCAGAAAAATCAGATTGTAAATGATGAATAGAAGTGGCTGAAAAGGATGTAAATCAATGCAAAGAGCTTAACTTGGGTTGGTGTTGTTCTTCTACTATCACTTAGTCACACAATTCCAATATGCAATCACACAATTTAAAGGATTAACAATGTCAATCAAGAGACCTTGGTCCGGCTCTCCTAATTCTGACTTTCCTAAGCAATAACCTTTGGCTTTAGTCCAGCCTAAAAATCTTTTCTTATCATAGGAGTCTTGGTTGGCATACCCTAAGAGTTTCCTACAATAAGCATACGAACTAGAAAGTCGACAATTGCACAACCTTAAGCAATGGCGTATTACCTAATAAATTATGTTTACAAATCCCAAATCTGGATCTTAAGCATATTTTTGTCACTTGTTAAGCACCGGGTTATGGCCAGCCGAATATGCCTAACTGACAGTTTCCATACATCATGATGTTGATCAGACATTCACAATAACAAGAAATCATCAATAAATTCAGAGAATCATAAATTAACCTAGTGTAATCAACCATGGAATTGTTCAACCAAGTTCAAGTAAGAGAAACTAACCAACCCAGACTAATAAGTAGTTTAGTTACACATATACATATTTAAATACAGAAATGAACCCAAAAATCAGATTGTGAGTGAAGATGAAGCTTGATCTTTGTGAAAATTCTCCTTTGTCGTTCGTCTCCTTCCCTCTTCTCTGTTTTTGCTTTTCTTTTTTTTTTCTCCAGTCTGATCTTCCTTTCTGTCTATTTTTAGTAAGTTATATCTTTCCGGGCTCCTTGGAAAAGATCTCACTTAGACTAGTAAGTCCTTCTTGCCTTGTACGCAAATTAACTGACGTCATTTTCCTGCCCAGATTCGCAGCAACAGAAAGTCGCAAATTCCTTCCAGAACAGCTATTTTGCAAACATCAATACTTGACACGTAAACATATATTTGGGCAATACGTTGAACTTGTAAATTCACCAATTTAGACATTTAAAGACTAAAACATATAGGTGCATTTTGCACCTAACACTTATTTAAATGACAACCTTGCTTTGAAGATCATAGGATACTAATGCATTTAGATAAAAAAGGAAAGCACAAGAGATCATTAAAGGAAATAACACATAACAATATACTACACTTAGAAACTACTACGTTGAATTGCTAAATACTAATATAGGGTCCATATGTATTGTTGGGTAGGCATACACTAGAGGATCCTCTGATATTCCACAAAAAATATTTGTTCTTGGATCCTTTGAAAACAACTTTTTTGGCACGTTTTAGGCCTCTAATACGTCTTGGTGGAGATTTTTAAAAAATCATATAGGGTCAACAATTGCTAACCACAGTGGCACAAGATGGGAATCATGAGATATTTTTAGTTGTGTGGTGGTTGTTGAAAGATAAAGCACGGATCTTATGATCATGGTTCCTAAGAAAACTATTGACATTGGATCAGTCAAACATAGTAGGTAGACATTCATTTCAGATAGGCAAAATGTGATGTATTTGAACCTTAAGTCTTTCAATCTAATTATTTTCCTATGTTGTTAAGTGTTATTAATGAACATATTTTGGGTTGTGTAGTACCTGATTTTTGTTTGAAATCAAATTTATTCAGTCATTAAAAATGTTATTTAAATAGAAAAGCCCAATTTTTTTAAAAAAAATAATTTCATTCTCACAAGCCCAATAAAGCCCAAAAGATAATATAAATAAAATAAATAAGAAAAACAGGAAAATAAAGTAAGAGTTCGATTTGAACTATTTACCCTTTTTTAGTTTCCTTTTCCATCTCAAATTCTTCTCCCTAATCATATTCTTGCTGTGCTTAATCCCCTTCCTCTCATCTTTATCTAAGCTTCCCATAAATATCACCTTACATCTTCTTCCCATAAAGGAAAAAAAATCCAACGGTCGCCTCACCCAGTCTCTCATATCTCTTAGCAATTCATTGAGATAACACTTTGATTCAAAGAAACAAGGCAAAGAAGTACAAAAAAAGGGATTGTTAAGTATAGAAGCCAAAGAAACCTCTTCCTTTCAGGAGACAGAGGCCTTATCATCCTTATACCCAATATTTTACCTTAGAACAAGGGCTATGTCTACCATGTCGGCCTTACAACTGATAGAAAGACCTTAAAGAGTTAATTTCCATTATAATGGTTAACCAATTGACTTCCGACTGCACTCTACAAATTGCGTGTATATATATATATATGTGATAAGTGTTTTCGTACACTTCTTTGTGTGTGTGTGTCTATATATATATATATACACACACACTAGAGCTTGGCCTTCAGGGAGGGTCAAACTAGCAATAGAAGAAACCTCTATAACTCTGTGGAGATGGTTTTTCCCCTTATTAGACGAAGTATTTTTTTTTCAAAAAATAGAGGATACTGTCATAGTGGCCTAGGATCATTAATGGCGATTAAGCATGATCAAACATTGATTTATTTGGAAGGGCAAGATATTTGTATGTGATTTTGTTTTAATCTTTTGTATGAAAATTTTTAGGCTTTTATTCGGTGATGCAGTGGATTCTTATGATTAAGGTTTGCTTAATGATATAAATTAAAATATCTCAGTTTGCTTAATATAACCGACACAAAAATGAGATGTTGTAGTAGAAAATCCTACAAGATCTTTTCTCTTGGCACCAAGAAGCTGAACATTACAAGCAGACATCTTAGCTAATGGTAATAATCCACCAGTAGTTCCTAACAGCTTTATCGCAACAACACTTCCAACAATGGTAGAAAGATTTAGGAGCTATGTGTTGAATTATGATGTGACTCATTATGTTAAAGAACTACACATTAAATATCATTGGTAAATATGAAGGTTTCGTGGAGAGACGAGGAGCCTGAAGGGCTCTGAGAAGAATACTACGGTATTATATAAGCTCCATATTGAGTCTTGTACTGGCTATGCCATTTTTCTCACAGTAAAAAGAATCAGGAGATCCTGCGTGATTGTTGGTCATATCGAGAAGGTGAACAAACACCACATGCCGCAATCTAGAAACAATAATCCAAGCAACAAATTGATAGGTTGCTAAGTTGAATTCCTGGCAAAAAAATCTCATGAAATTTATAGGTCACACTCTCAATTCTGATGACGTCTGCTGGCTGCTGCTATCCAAAAGCTTTTTCCAAAAATCCTCTACTTCATGTTCTACATCATTCAATTCTCAAACGAATCAGTGAGAGGACTAGGAAAAATAATTTTGAATCATAGACTGAATTGAGATAGAATAATAGAATAGTATATTACCTCCTAGATATAACCCACAAGATGTTATGTTTGTCGAGGATAGTTTCTAGCCTAGTATATAACCTTTGGCCGCCTCGTTGATACTTCAACCAATAATTTTCTTAGGAGTAATTAAATAGTGAATTCTAAATTCCGAGTGGTGAATTCCTGGGATGAAGCATCCCTTTTATAATGGTTGTGAATAAATGTCTTTACCACAGCTCCAATCTTTACCTATAGTTCTGAAACTCTAGGCTAAGCTAGCATTGCAAGTATAAACCATGGTTTTCTTACCAAAACTGACATTGTATGACCGTTCCTAACATTCATCTTTTACTAGCAGTTTTTTCAACCACATGTAACACTCACCAGCGGTTACATAACCGCTAATAAAAACACGATGAGCACTTTAAAATTGTCAAGTTATGGTTGTGGTTCTTAAACCGCATATAGAAAATACCTCTAGTTTATAACCTCAAGTAACAAATTTATTACCATAGTAGTAAATATCAATCAACTATCCTAGTTTTTCATTTGGTCTTCCCCACCACCCAGGTGACCTTTGTAATAGATCTAATACATACTGACCACATATAACCACTCAGAACGAGAATTGAACAATTGATGCAATACAAGACAAGGCTTGGGATTGGGAAAAAAAAGATGGGATCTGAAAAAACCTAAGAAGAAGGCCTAGTTTGCTCTATCAATTATATCTTTATGATTGTTTATATTTTTCTTTAGCTTGTTTTATCATCTTTTTGAGTCTTTGCATGTCCTTTTTAGTCTTTTGACTTGGTAGGGTTGCCTTGTGCCCTTTTGGGTCTCTCATGTTGTAGTTTTTTGGGCAGACTTATGATTATTATGAATGAAGAAACAAAGTATAATTATGATTTCATTGTGAGTATTGAGTGCTATAGATCAGTTCTCTATTAAATGCTATTGGGTGGGTTGAGTTTGGCATTAACAACTTAGAAGGATAATTCTTCAAACTGAATACATAACTAATAATTACATAGATTCATGATCATACGCTAACAAGGTGTATGTACATGTACCAAATAAACTAAAGCTACGTACCAAATTTTGATAGAAAATGAATTACGACAATAACCATTAGTAATTTATAAGAAACCCTCATCTTTATAAGAATTTAAATTAAAAAGTTGGCTTTGATGGACTTTCAAGACAGTGAATAAACCAGCCAACAATTTAATATCCAGAATAGCAAAACATGACTACGTCAAACTATTGACTTATGGGTGAATTGTGCTTTAGGGTTATTTCTGGTATTTTTTGGTTATTTTGGTCTCTGTTTGTCTTTATGCTCTTAGGATAATTATGTCTTTTATCTTTGTTCTTTTTTAAGTCTTCTGGTTGATCTCTGTGAAGTCGAGTGAACAATTATTATTGAAGAAAATAGAGAGTTTCTCTCAACTTGTGTCTCTTCAGTTCTTGTGTTCTTGCTATTCTATGCAAATATGTAGGTTCTCAAGTTAACAGTGGTATCTGAGCCGGGGTGGTCTTGTCAAAACTGATTATGGCTTCTACGGGTGATCAATCTATCATTCGTATTTTCACTAGTAGTGACTATCCGTCATGGAAGGTAAGAATGCGCACGTTTCTAATGTTAGAAGGTCTTTGGTCTGCAGTCTTGAATGGTTATACCAAACTAGAAGATGAGACTAAGCTTGATGCTAAAGAAAAGAAAGATTTAGAGGTTGTTAGTGTTCTGAATGCTAAAGCCTTGACCCGTCTACAAACTGGCATTGATCCAACCATTTTTCCACGAATTATTCATGCATTGACTGTTAAGTAAGCGTGGGATATCCTTAGCAATGAATTTGAAGAAGATGCTCGCACTGTGCATGTGAAATTGTAGAATCTAAGGTGAGATTTTGAGAATTTTCTAATGGAGGAGTCTGAGACTGTTCAGGGGTTCTATGAAAAACTGATTTCTATTGTCAACAATATGCACACGCTAGGTGAGGATGTTTCAGATTCAAAGATTGTTCATAAAGTGTTGGTGAGTCTTCCAGCGCGCTATGACATCGTTGTGGCTGCAATAGAGGAATCGAAGGATTTGTCTTCTCTAAAACCTGAGGAGCTTATTGCTTCTCTTGCTTCACATGACAATAGACTGCTATGACGTGGTGACAAAAAATATAGCTCTTTGGAATCGACTTTTCAAGCAACTCTTCAAATCTCTCATGACTCGAGGTGAACCAAAACTTCTAGACAGGGTTCTCGAATATCCTTTGGGAAATTCTTATAGGTCTCCTTGCACTATTTGCAAGTGATTAAGTCATGATGAGGCTGACTATTGGTTTAAAGGAAAATCGCAATGTCATCATTGCAAGCGATTCAGGCATGTGCAAAAAAATTGTAGGTTTCAAATCTAGAAGTAGCTCTGGAGGTAGTACTGGGGAAGGTCAAGCTAATTTTATGGAGACTAGCAAGTCATTAGAAGGAACACTCTTTTATGCTGGTATGTCTAATGACACTATAAACCTAACTCTTTGGTATTTAGATTTTGGAGCTAGCAGTCATATGACTGCAAATCATGATTTATTTGATACTTTGAATACTTTTATCACTCGTGAAATTAAATTGGGCAATGGATCTATTGTGAAGGCTTTGGGAAAGGGCCGAGTTCGTGTGATCACTAGTGGAGAATCTAAGTATATTGAAAATTGTTTTTATGTGCCTAGTCTCTCTCAAAATCTTCTTAGTGTCAGACAAATGATGGAGAGTGGTTATGAACTACATTTCAAGGGTGGCATTTGTACTATTTGACAAAGATGGTTCTGGAATTCTGATGTCAATTGAAATGAAGTCGAATAGAAACTTTCCTATTGTGTTGGGTGATTGTGAATCGTCAATGGCTTTTAAGGCCAGTGAGATGCTAGATTCCTCTACTGCCATATGGCATAAACGTCTTGAGCACCTGAATTTTCAAAGTATGAAACAACTTCATGACCAGAAACTTGTGATGGGTCTACCCTCTCTTGTGAATGATCTTTGTGAGGGGTGTGTGATGGGAAAACAACATCGACATTCATTTCCAAAACAATCAACCTAGAGGGCATCACATGTGTTGGAATTGATACATTCTGATTTATGTGGTCCGAATGCAGACCTTGAGTTTCAACAATTTTCGATATTTTCTTCTCTTTATTGACGAATATTCCCAATATATTTGGGTATATTTTCTGAAAGACAAGTCAGAAACTTTCTCAATCTTCAAGGAATTCAAGGCTCTTGTTGAAAAGCAAAGTGGCAAGTTTATTAAAGCTCTCAAAAGTGATCATGACGGAGAATATAATTCTACTGATTTCAATCAATTTTGCTTGTAAGAGGGTATTCATAAGTAACTCACAGCTCGGTATAGTCTACAACAAAACGGCGTGGCCGAAAGAAAGAATCGAATGGTTCTGGATATGGCGAGAGCAATGATGGATGAAAAGCACGTGCCTAAGGTGTTTTGGGCAGAAGCTATTCACATAGTTTTTTATCTATTGAATATGAGTCCTACAATCTCCTTTTGAAGCTTGGTGCTGTATCAAAGCTAATGTTGAACACCTAAAAGTTTTTGGCAGCTTTTGCTACATGCATGTTCCAACAGAGAAATGACGTAAACTGGATAAAAAAAAAGTCACAAGTGCATGTTTGTTGGCTATAGCACTCAATCAAAGGCTTATAGAGTTTTTGATGTGCAGGCTAAGAAATTACTTGTTAGTCATGATGTAATTTTTGATTAAGAAGGGGCTATTAATCTTAGTGAATCTGCTGATTTTTTCATTAATTCTAAAGATGAGTCTTCTCAAGATTATGTTGTTTCTGATCAAATTTCTCATGATGTTGAAGTTGTGCAAGAGCATGGCAATAATGAGAACACTAGTGCTAGGTAGAAGCAAAATGAGGTGACTACTAATGATTTTGAAGACACTCCTCCAAGAAATTTTAAATCTATTGTTGATATATATATATATATGAAACTTGCAATGTTGCAAAGGGTTTTAGTCAAAAACCTGGAATTGATTTCCACGAGACTTTTGCTCCAATAGTAACACTAGGGACAATATGAGTTTTACTCTTGGTGGCTGCTTAATGTAAATGGAGACTTTGTCAATTGGATGTGAAGTCCACTTTCTTCAATGGTGTGCTTGCAGAAGAGGTGTATATTGCTCAACCAGAAGGTTTTAGATTGCAGGAAAAGAATATTGTCACGCCTCTCTCCCAGATAGGTGCAGATGAGCACCCATAAATCCCAGAGACGTGATCGACAGGGAACCCCTCTGTTCCCCGAACCGGATTTAAACCCAAGCTACTACTAATCATCAATATAACTACAAAAGGAGCCTCACATATATATATAAATCTCAACCATAAACCCAACATACTGTAACAAGCAAACCAGAAGCTACAGCGGAAAATCCAAGTATCATCATAGATACAAAACACAGATACTATAGACAGACAAGAACATCCCCACACCAGCTACATCACGCCTCACGCATCCCTGCGCTGATCCTCCACTCCGGCTATCTCACCAGAAAAACATGAGAATGAAAGGAATGAGCCGCAAAGCTCAATAGGGATATGGAAACAACATCGATATCAGAGTAAACAGAATATACACCTCGAGATATGATAATGGAAATGAAAAGGAATTCAAATAGTGATACACTCCCGTACCACCGAACTCCAGTAAATCAGAGATAAAGTAAAAAGTAAGAATGTCTGTAAGATATAAAATACATAAAGAAAGACCATAAGTGATACCCTGATAGGGTATAAAATCTCTGAAAAAATCGATCCATCATACACCTCATCACAATCAGTCAATTCGTAGGGTAGATACCGAGTAGGCTCCACCACTACCATCTCCAAGTACAACTCTCAAATCAGTACTCAATCATAATCCAACTCAAATCCATATAACCTCAATATCCACATAACACCAGAAAATCCTCCCCTGGACCCATCCTGATCCCCGCAAGGTGTCTCCCAGTCCAGGTACTCCCCAGATTGGATGAGGATCGAACCTACATCAAGTACTCGATAGCATCGCCTACATCGAAGAGCGTCCCCTAGGATGTACCACACCTCAATCCGGTCTCCAGGTACGTACCTGATCGGAACCATCAACAAATCATCCAGTAGGCTAGTTCGCCCATTGTGGGTCCCACACACTACAAATCATCCATCAATAATCTCGTAACATCATCACCAAAAATCATCAGAGTACAGTCCTATCTGGACTCTCAAAAGTACTACACAAACCAGAAGTGGGCCCCACCTCTGAGTGTGGGCCCCCACAGGAGAAATGGCGCACAAGGATGCAGCCAGTCGCACAAACAATCCATAATAGCATAAAATAATAATATAGTTGCAATTGCGGAAACAAATTAGATAAGAGTGCAAATAGAGAAATTCCCAACCTCTGGGAATTTCATGCAAATAGACAAGTAGGAGTCCGTCGAATACGGAACCCTCGGAACCCCAAATAAGAAATAGGGTAGAATCCCTACATGAAATGCCGACAGACGCTAATCCGTAGTACGTCCTCGACTCACCGAAATCCGAACCCCAAGATCCCTTAATTAGTCTCCTGCACCGAAATACGGATACGTATACACGACAGTCAAGATACAAAAAAGTCAACCTAAAGTCAAACTCGGGTCAAAGTCAAACCGATCAAAAGTCAACTCAGGTCAAACTCGGTCAACTAGGGTCACAGTCAAACCCGGTCAAGTCGGGTCAAACGGTGAACAGTGTCACCACCACTGCCGTCGTCAAAACCGACGATTCCGGCGACGTTTTCCGCCGAACCATACATCAAATTAAAGCTCTCAAAACAAGCAATCCAACGGTACCTGTCTCGTTCCAAAACTCCTTCGGAATCGACTGGGATCGCTCTTTGAAGTCGCCAGAAAATCGAAACTCCGCCGCCCGATTCCGCCGCCTGTGGTTGTCCGATGACGACGATTCTGGTTGGGTTTTGTTCCTCTCTCCACAAGCTTCGTTTCGACACCTCACTTGCCCCAATCGGACAACAAACACGAAAAACTCGTTTCAAATTCCATTTTCTCTCTCTCCCTCGCGTGTACTGGAGAAGAAGAAGCAAAATCTGGTTTTTTACCAGATTTTCCAAGTGAAATGCCTATTTTGCCCCTCGTTTACCTAAACTTTCAAAATTCGTAACAAATCCAATTCAACTCCGATTTCGCTGATTCTTGCGTCAATATTTTTCTAAAAATATGTAGTATTTATTAAAAATATCAAATTTGAAAAATTATTATATTTTTTCTATATATTATATTTTTTTAAATTTGGGTTCAGGATATTACATCCTCCCCCTCTTAGAAAACAATTTCGTCCTCGAAATTATATAAAGGGTAATTATTAAGTGATCAACGGTAAAATAATTAGTATAAATCAAAAGAATACCTATGTCGTAAACAAGTCCGGATAGCACTCCCGCATATTCGACTCCACCTCCCAAGTAGCCTCCTGAACTCCATAATGCAGCCATAACACCTTAACCAAGGGTATGGTCTTCGAACACAATCTCGGTATCTGGCTATCCAAAATCCGAACCGGACGTACCTCATAGGTAGCATCCTCTCCAATCTCCAGAGTCGACCAATCAATAATATGGGAGGGATCACGATGATACCTCCATAACATGGAAACATGAAACACACCATGAACCCCGGACAACTGTGGTGGCAATTCCAACCTATAAGCCAAACTCCCTACTCTTTCCATGATCTCGAATGGCCCAATAAACCTGGGGGTTAACTTCCCTGATCTACCAAAACGCTGTATCCCTCGCTTCGGACTAACCTTGAGGAATACGTAATCACCCACCTGAAACTCTAGAGGTCTCCGTCTCCGATCTGCGTAACTCTTCTAACTTGACTGAGTCGTCAGAAGTCGCTGTCTGATAGTTTGCTGAACCAAATCTGGTCCCAACAAGGGTCTGTCTCCAACCTCTGGCCAACAAAGTGGTGACCTACATGGTCTACCATACAGTGCGTCAAATGATGCCATCTGAATACTACTCTGATAAGAGTTGTTATACACAAACTCTACCAATGAAATATGCGTCTCCCAATCATCCCTGAAGTCCATAACACAAGACCGAAGCATGTCCTCCAAAATCTGTATAGTCCTCTCACTCTGACCGTCAGTCTGTGGGTGAAACGCTGTACTAAAACTCAGCATCGTCCCCAGAGTGTCCTGAAAACTGCTCCAAAAGCGAGAAGTGAAACGAGGATCCCTATCGGATATAATGGACACGGGTACCCCATGTAGCCGTACGACCTCTCGAATGTAGAGTCTAGTAAGTGCCTCCACCGAGTCAGTCTGCTGAATCGGTAAAAAGTGAGCTGTCTTCGTCAATCTATCAACAACAACCCACACAGTATCATGTCTCCTCACAGTCCTCGGTAAACCCATCACAAAATCCATACACACATGCTCCCACTTCCACTAGGGCAATGGAAGTGGCTGTAATAATCCAGGAGGTCTCCTATGCTCTGCCTTCACCTGCTGACCAGTAAGGTATCTCATTACAGTCTGGGCCACATCTCTCTTCAGTCCGCTCCACCAATACTGTCTCCGTAAATCTTGATACATTATAGTAGCACTAGGATGTATCGCGAACTGAGAATAGTGTGCCTCTCTAAGTATCTCATCTCTCAACTCAACATCTTCTGGAACCACCAATTTACCCCTAAAATGAACTCCTCCATCAGCACCTCGAATCCAACCATCCATATCCTCGATATCATTAAAAGTCACATCACGAAGCTGTGCATCCAACACCTTCTATACTAGTGCTGGACGGCTCACCAAACTGCTCAGGAAACATCTATCACCCCTGTCACTAACATCTAATCGGTATTGACCAATGGTGTCCACCAACTCAAACTCCCGCATTGACAGTCGTGCCACTGCCAACTTCCTACTCAAGGCGTCAGCCACCATATTGGCCTTGCCTGGATGATACTGCAATGAGAAATCATAATCTCCAAGATACTTCATCCATCTCTGCTGCCTCTGATTCAGATCCTTCTGTGTGAATAAGTGTCGTAAACTCCGGAGATCTGAAAACACCTCAAACTGCTCCCCATAAAGGTAATGCCTCCATTGCTTAAGCGCGAACACTATAGCAGCCAACTCCAAATCATGTATAGGACAATTCCTCTCATGTGGCTTCAACAGTCGTGAAGCATACTCCACCACCCTCTCCTGCTGCATGAGCACACAACCTAATCCAATCCCTGAAGCATCACAATAAACATGGTAACCAATACCACCATCCAGAATGGTCAAAACTGGAGGTGATGTGAGTCGGGTTTTCAGCTCTCGAAAGAAACACCCTTTCGCGTCAACTCAATCCACACGAAAGAAACACCCTTTCGCGTCAACTCAGTCATCGGTGTAGCAATCCGTGAAAATCCCTCCATAAATCTCCTGTAGTAACCTGCTAATCCCAGTAAACTATGAATCTCTCCCACTATCCTCGGAGTCCTCCAATCCAACACAGCCTCCACCTTGGCAGGATCCACTGCCACTTCATCTCTAGATATCACATTCCCCAAGAATCTCACCTGAGTAGCCCAAAACTCGCACTTACTCAGCTTGGCATACAGCTGATGCTCCCTGAGTGTCTGCAATACAATCCCCAAATGCCTCCTATGCTCCTCCTCTATGGCTGAATACACCAATATCTCATCGATGAAGACTAACAAAAACTGGTCAAGATACTGTCTGAACACTCTATGCATCAAATCTATAAAAGCTGTTGGGGCATTGGTCAGCCCAAACGGCATGACCAGAAACTCATAATGACCATATCGAGTACGAAATGCCGTCTTCGATATGTCCTCGTCCCGAATCCTCAACTGGTGATAACCTGACCTGAGATCAATCTTGGAGTAATAGTGACTACCCCTCAATTGATCAAACAGATCATTTATCCTCGGTAACGGGTACTTATTCTTCACAGTCACCCTATTCAACTTCTTGTAGTCCACACACATCCTCATCGATTCGTCCTTCTTCTGCACGAAGAGGACTGGAGCACCCCATGGTGAAGTACTAGGTCTGATAAATCCTAGACCCTGCAACTCTCGCAACTGCCTATCCAACTCCCTCAACTCTGCTGGAGCCATCCTATACGGTGGAATAGAAATTGGATCTGTACCCGGATATAACTCAATCACAAAATCAATCTCTCGATGTGGTGATAATCCTGGTAACTCCTCAGGAAACACATCTAAGTACTCCTCTACCACTGGCACAGCCGTACTAGCCTTCATCTCCAATGTAGAAGTCAAGCTCGTCACCAGACAGTCAGTATATCGTGGGTTGTCAAGAAAGTGTGAATATGTAATAACCCGGACCCACAAAAACTAACTCGCCCAGCTGGTGACGTCAGCATGACCCTACGCTCTGTACAATCTATCACAGCATCATAGTCGGTCAACCAGTCCAATCCAAGTATCACATCATAGTCAGTGAAATCCATAACATATAAATCTGCTCGGAACTCGTGATCAGCAAATCGAAAAATACAACCCCTACAAATGCTCCTCACCACGGTACCTTACCCCAACGGAGAATCCACTACCAATCTCCTATCCAAATCCAAAATCTCTAACCTCAATGCCTCAACGAAAGAGGTAGAAACAAACGAATGTGTGGCACCAGCATCAAATAAAACACGAGCCCAAGAACTGAAAAGTAAAACTCTACCTCCAATAAAATCACGATCTGGTGCTGGCTCTGCTGCAACTGCATAAACTCCAGCTCTCTGGCCCTGCCTCTGCTGCTGCTGCTGCGGTCTCACTGGTGGTGCTGGAGGTCTGGCCCCTCTGCCTGCTGGAGCTCTAGATGCTAGTACTGCTGGTGCTGGGGCTCCCTGTCCTCTGCCTGATGGTGCTGTACGTCTCCTCGGGCAAAACCTCTGGATATGTCCTGGTAGTCCAAAAGAGAAACACAATGGGCTATCCGCCCTGGGAAAGTTCGATATCATGTGCCCAGTATGACCACACGTATAACAATACAATCCAGATATAGACCCCTGTCTCTGTCGTGGACCCTACTGCGGACCCTGCTGTCCCTGTCTCTAAGAACCCTGTTGCTGACTCGAACGGTCCTGCCTTCTTTCCTAGAATCTCTGCCCCCTGATCCTGTTTGGGTCTCTGACCCTCAGTCCTCTGTCTACTACTGCTCCCTGAGGCAGAATAAGTATCTTCATACTTCCTCTAATGAAGCTCCCAATAATCCTGCGAATCAACCATGCTCCTCTCTATATCAAGTGCCCTGTCAATGCACTCCCTGTAAGTACGAACCATCATCTCTGCTAAACGCTCTGAAATGCGGGATTTCAGCCCGCGCTGAAATCTCAGTATCTTCTTCTCCTCAGTGGCAATGTACTCCTCTCCATATCGACCAAGCTCCTCAAACCGTGCCTGATACTGTGACACTGTCATATCTCTACTCTGAATCAGCTCCAGAAACTCCTTGGCCTTCGCAACGTGAATGGCCTGGGGAACATACTGTGCAAGAAATAGAGTCTCAAACTCCGTCCATGGCATCTCCATACTCTCCCTACCAATAGTCATACTCTCCCACCAGACATAAGCATCATCCTCTAAAAATGCTGAAGCCAATAGAGCTCTCCTCTCAACAGGTATCTTGAGTGTCACCATCTGTCTCCTCAACTGTCGCAACCAATCCTCAACTGCCTTAGGATCTATCACTCCTCGATACACTGGAGGTCTCGTCTTCCTCAACTGAGCTAACTCAGTGATGGAAGAGTCCACTGCTAGTGCTGCTGTCTGTGCTGGAACTATCTGACGATCTCCTGGCGGAATGACAATCGGTAACTAAGCTGGTGCGCAACCTAAATCTAGTGTGGCTGTCGGACCAATTTGCGATGCAATCTGTGAAGCTAAAGCAGCTACTCCCTGACCAATAGTCTGTATCATACCAGTCATGTCTCTGTACTGCTGCTGTAAGGTCTCTATTCCAGCCCCCACCCCTGTGGGTGCCGTTTGAGTCGGCGTCTGCTTCTGCTCTACCACAGGATCCTGAGCAACGCGAACGTGACCTCGTCCACGTCCACGGGCCCTACCTCGACACCACCCTCGACTCTGCTCAACCGGAAACTCCTCAGGTATCGGTAACTCAACCTTCTCAATCGAATCAGAAATCTCACCTCTACCCCGCCCACCCCGAACGCGATTACTACGTGTATCTACCATGTCTGCAAAATAAATGTACAACTACATAAATCGAATACCCCCCAAACGTAAAATAAATAATAACTCACCAGATCAGCAGGGAAGCGCGTGATGTGTAGCTGGGGAAAAATAAAAGAAATCGAATAACCTCCCAAAAACTATATGACCACCTCTGATACCAAACTGTCACGCCCCTCTCCCAGATAGGTGCAGATGAGCACCCATAAATCCCAGAGACGTGACCGGCAGGGAACCTCTCTGTTCCCCGAACCGGATTTAAACCCAAGCTACTACTAATCATCAATATAACTACAAAAGGAGCCTCACATATATATATATATAAATCTCAACCATAAACCCAACATACTGTAACAAGCAAACCAGAAGCTACAGCGAAAATCCAAGTATCATCATAGATACAAAACACAATACTATAGACATACAAGAACATCCTCACACCAGCTACATCACGCCTCACTCATCCCTGCGCTGATCCTCCACTCCGGCTATCTCACCTGAAAAACATGAGAATGAAAGGAATGAGCCACAAAGCTCAGTAGGGATATGGAAACAACATCGATATCAGAGTAAACAGAATATACAACTCGAGATATGATAATAGAAATGAACAGGAACTCAAATAGTGATACAGTCCCGTACCACCGAACTCCAGTAAATCAGAGATAAAGTAAGAAAGCCTGTAAGATATAAAATACATAAAGAAAGACCATAAGTGAAACCCTGATAGGGTATAAAATCTCTGAGAAAATCGATCTATCATACCCCTCATCACAATCAGTCAATGCGTAGGGTAGATACCGAATAGGCTCCACCACTATCATCCTCAGGTACAATTCTCAAATCAGTACTCAATCATAATCCAACTCAAATCCATATCAACTCAAATCCACATAACACCAGAAAATCCTCCCCTGGACCCACCCTGATCCCCGCAAGGTGTCTCCCAGTCCAGATACTTCTCAGATTGGATGAGGATCGAGCCTACATCAGGTACTCGATAGCATCGCCTACATCGAGAGCGTCCCCTGGGATGTAATCCACCTCAATCCGGTCTCCAGGTACGTATCTGATCGGAACCATCAACAAATCATCCAGTAGGCTGGGTCCCCCAATGTGGGTCCCACACAATACAAATCATCCATCAATAATCTCGTAACATCATCACCGAAAATCATCAGAGTAGAGTCCTATCTGGACTCTCAAAAGTACTACACAAACCAGAAGTGGTCCCCACCTCTGAGTATGGGCCCCACATGAGACATGGCGCACAAGGATGCAGCCAGTAGGAGTCCAAATAGAGAAATTCTCAACCTCTGAAAATTTCATACAAATAGACAAGTAGGAGTCTGCAGAAGTGGCCCCACGAGAGGATAGGTGGGCCCCACCAAGATAGTGGGCCTCGCATGAGATACGATGCACAAAAATGCCACAAACACGAAAAACCCGTTCAAAATTCTCTCATCTCTCTCTCCTACGTTGCTACTGCCGTAAATTGTCCAGAAAAATCTGGGTTATACATGATTTTTGCAAAATTACCATTTTGCCCCTCGTTTTTCCCTATAATTACTTAAACTTCCATAAATCGTAACAAATCCAATTCAACTCCGATTTCGATGATTCTTGCGTCAATATTTTTCTAATAATATGTAGTATTTATTAAAAATATAAAATTTTAAAATTTATTATATTTTTTTTTTAAAATTTGGGTTCGGGATATTACATCCTCCCCCCCTTAGAAAACAATTTCATCCTCGAAATTATATGAAAGGTAATTATAAGTGGTCAACGGTAAAATAATTACTCTAAATCAGAAGAATACCTATGTCGTAAACAAGTCTGGATAGTGCTCCCGCATATCAGACTCCACCTCCCAAGTAGCCTCCTGAACTCCATAATGCTGCCATAACACCTTAACCAAGGGTATGGTCTTCGAACGTAATCTCCGTAACTGGCTATCCAAAATCTGAACCGGACGTACCTCATAGGTAGCATCCTCTCCAATCTCGAGAGTCGACCAATCAATAATATGGGAGGGATCCCAATGATACCTCCGTAACATAGAAACATGAAACACACCATGAACTCCGGACAACTGTGGTGGCAATGCCAACCTATAAGCTAAACTCCCTACTCTCTCCAAGATATCAAATGGTCCAATAAACCTAGGAGTCAACTTCCCGGATCTACCAAAACGTTGTATCCCTCGCTTCGTACTAACCTTGAGGAATACGTGATCACCCACCTGAAACTCTAGAGGCCTCCGCCTACGATCTGCATAACTCTTCTGACGTGACTGAGCCGTCAGAAGTCGCTGTCTGTTAACTACCACAGCCTCAGTGGTCTGCTGAATCAAATCTGGTCCCAACAGGGGTCTGTCCCCAACCTCCGACCAACAAAGTGGTGACCTACATGGTCTACCATAAAGTGCCTCAAATGGTGCCATCTGAATACTACTCTGATAAGAGTTGTTATACATAAACTCTACCAGTGGAATATGCGTCTCCCAATCACCCCTGAAATCCATAACACATGACCGAAGCATGTCCTCCAAAATCTGTATAGTCCTCTCACTCTAACCATCAGTCTGTGGGTGAAACGTTGTACTAAAACTCAACATCGTCCCCAGAGTGTCCTGAAAACTACTCCAAAAGCGAGAAGTGAAACGAGGATCCCTATCGGATACAATAGACACGGGTACCCCATGTAGCCGTACGACCTCTCGAATGTAAAGTCTAGTAAGTGCCTCCACCGAGTCAGTCTGCTGAATCGGTAAAAAGTGAGCAGTCTTCGTCAATCTATCAACAACAACCCACACAGTATCATGTCTCCTCACAGTCCTCGGTAAACCCATCACAAAATCCATACACACATGCTCCCACTTCCACTCAGGCAATGGAAGCGGCTGCAACAATCCAGGAGGTCTCCTATGCTCTGCCTTCACCTGCTGACAGGTGAGACATCTCAACACAGTCTGGGCCACATCTCTCTTCAATCCGCTCCACATCTCTCTTCAATCTGCTCCGTACATCTCGATACATCTTAGTAGCACCAGGATGTATCACGAACTGAGAATAGTGTGCCTCTCTAAGTAACTCATCTCTCAACTCAACATCTTCTGGAACCACTAATCGACCTCTAAAACGAACTCCTCCATCAGCACCTCGAATCCAACCATCCATATCCGCAATATCATCAAAAATCGCATCACCAAGCTGTGCATCCAACACCTTTTGTACTAGTGCTGGACGGCTCACCAAACTGCTCAAAAAACACTTATCACCCCTGTCACTAACATCTAATCGGTACTGCCCAATGGTGTTCACCAACTCAAACTCCCACAGTGACAGTCGTGCCACTGCCAACTTCCTACTCAAGGAGTCAGCCACCACATTGGCCTTGCCTGGATCATACTGCAATGAGAAATCATAATCTCCAAGGTACTCCATCCATCTCCGCTGCCTCTGATTCAGATCCTTCTGTGTAAATAAGTGTCGTAAACTCCGGTGATCTGAAAACACCTCAAACTGCTCCCCATAAAGGTAATGTCTCCACTGCTTAAGTGCGAACACTATAGCAGCCAACTCCAAATCATGTACGGGATAATTCCTCTCATATGGCTTCAATAGTCGTGAAGCATACTCCACCACCCTCTCCTGCTGCATGACCACACAACCTAAACCAATCCCTGAAGCATCACAATAAACATGGTAACCAATACCACTATCCGGAATGGTCAGGACTGGAGGTGATGTGAGTCGGGTCTTTAGCTCCCGAAAAGCCTGCTCACATCTATCAGTCCATACCAAAGGAACACCCTTTCGCGTCAACTCAGTCATCGGTCAAGCAATCCGTGAAAATCCCTCTATAAACCTCTTGTAGTAACCTGCTAATCCCAGGAAACTACGAATCTCTCCCACTGTCCTCGGAGTCTTCCAATCCAACACAGCCTCCAACTTGGCAGGATCCACTGCCACCCCATCTCTGGATATCACATGCCCCAAGAATCTCACCTGAGTCGCCCAAAACTCGCACTTACTAAGCTTGGCATACAACTGATGCTCTCTGGGTGTCTGCAGAACAATCTCCAAATGCCCCCTATGCTCCTCCTCTGTGGCCGAATACACCAATATATCATCGATGAAGACTATCACAAACTGGTCAAGATACTGTCTGAACACTCTATGCATCAAATCCATAAAAGCTGCTGGGGCATTGGTCAGCCCAAACGGCATGACCAGAAACTCATAATGACCATATCGAGTACGAAATGCCGTCTTCGATATGTCCTCGTCCCGAATCCTCAACTGGTGATAACCTGACCTGAGATCAATCTTGGAGTAATAGTGACTACCCCTCAATTGATCAAACAAATCATTTATCCTCGGTAACGGGTACTTATTCTTCACAGTCACCCTATTCAACTTCCTGTAGTCTACACACATCCTCATCGATCCGTCCTTCTTCTTCACGAAGAGAACTGGAGCACCCCATGGTGAAGTACTGGGTCTGATAAATCCTAGACCCTGCAACTCCCGCAACTGCCTATCCAACTCCCTCAACTCTGCTGGAGCCATCCTATACGGTGGAATAGAAATTGGGTCTGTACCCGGATATAACTCAATCACAAAATCAATCTCTCGCTGTGGTGATAATCCTGGTAACTCATCAGGAAATACATCCAAATACTCCTCTACCACTGGCACAGCTGTACTAGTCTCAATCTCCGATGTAGAAGTCAAGCTCGCCACTAGATAGTTAGTATATTGTGGGTTGTCAAGAAAGTGTGAACATGTAACAACCCGCGACCAATAAAAACTAACTCGCCCAGATGGTGATGTCAGCGTGACCCTACGCTCTGTACAATCTATCACACCATCATAGTCAGTCAACCAGTCCAATCCAAGTATCACATCGTAATCAGTGAACTCCATAACATATAAGTCCGCTCGGAACTCATGATCAGCAAATCGAAAGATACAACCCCTACAAATGCTCCTCTCCACGGTACCAGATCCCAACGGAGAATCCACTACCAATCTCTTATCCAAATCCGAAATCTCTAACCCCAATGCCTCAACAAAAGAGGTAGAAATAAACGAATGCGTGGCACCGGTATCAAATAGAACACGAGCCCAAGAACTAAAAAGTAAAACTCTACCTCCAATGAAATCACGCTCTGGTGCTGGCTCAGGTGCAACCGCATAAACTCCAGCTCTCTGGCCCTGCCTCTGCTGCTGCTGCTGTCTCACTAGTGGTGCTGGAGGTCTGGCCCCTCTACCTGCTGGAGCCCTAGGTGCTGGTGCTACAAATGCTGGGGCTCCCTGTCCTCTGTCTGATGGTGCTGTACGACTCCTCGGGCAATATCTCTAGATATGTCCTGGTAGTCCACAAGAGAAACACAATGGGTTATCCGCCCTAGGACAGTCCGATATCATGTGCCCAGTATAACCACACACATAACAATACAATCCAGATATGGACCCCTGTCCCTGTCGTGGACCCTGATGTCGCTGCTGCGGACCCTGCTGTCCCTGTCTCTGAGAACTCTGCTGCTGACTCGAACGGTCCTGCCTCCTGTCCTAGAATCTCTGCCCCTGATCCTGTCTGGGTCTCTCTCTCTGACCCTTAGTCCTCTGTCTACTACTGCTCCCTGAGGCAGAAGAAGTATCTTCGTACTTCCTCTTATGAAGCTCCCAATAATCCTGTGAATCAACCATGCTCCTCTCTATATCAAGTGCCCTGTCAATGCACTCCCTGTAAGTACGAACCATCATCCCTGCTAAACGCTCTGAAATGCGGGGTTTCAACCCGCGCTGAAATCTCAGTATCTTCTTCTCCTCAGTGGCAATGTACTCCTCTCCATATCGACCAAGCTCCTCAAACCGTGCCTTATACTGTGACACCGTCATATCTCTACTCTGAATTAGCTCCAGAAACTCCTTGGCCTTCGCAACGTGAATGGCCTGGGAACATACTGTGCAAGAAACAGAGTCTCAAACTCTGTCCATGGCATCTCTATACTCTCCTTACCAATAGTCATACTCTCCTACCAGACATAAGCATCATCCTCTAAAAATGCTGAAGCCAATAGAGCTCTCCTCTCAACAGGTATCCTGAGTGTCACCATCTACGTGTGTCTACCATATCCAAAACGTAAACGTATAACTATATAAATCAACTACTCCAAACGTAAAAGAAAGAATAACTCACCAGATCAGCCGGGAAGCGTGTGATGTGTAGCTGGGGGAAAAACAAAAGAAACCGAATAACCACTCCAAAAACTAACTGACCACCTCTGATACCAAACTGTCACGCCCCTCTCCCAGATAGGTGCGGATGAGCACCCATGAATATCAGAGACGTGACCGGTAGGGAACTCCTCCGTTCCCCGAACCGGATTTAAACTAAACATCTACCCCAACACTACATAAATAGTCTCACATATATATATGTCTCAACAAAATCTCAAATACTGTCATAATGAAATGTACCATACAAACCAGAGTCTACAGCGGAAAATCCATGGATACTGAATACCGAATGTAAATACAAAGACACAAATATCCACCCAGCAGCCACACATCACATCTCACGCATCCCTGCACTGATCATCCACTCCGACCATCTCACCTGAAAACATGTGAATGAAAGGGGTGAGCTACAAAGCTCAGTAGGGATATGGAGAAATATCGATCATCAGAATAAACGGAAAGTAGAACTCAAGATGTATGTGAAATGAACAGGAAACTCAAATAGTGATACACTCCCGTATCATCGAACTCCAGTGAATCAGAGATAAAGTAAGAAAGTCTGTAAGATATAGAATACATACAGAGAAACCATAAGTGATACACATCAAATCTCATCACAATCAGTCAATCCGTAGGGTAGATACCGAGTAGGCTCCACCACTACCATCCTCAAGTACAACTCTCAAATCAGTGCTCAATCATAATCCAACTCAAATCCATATCAACTCAAATCTGTATCAACTCATATCCACATAACAACAGAAAATCCTCCCCTGGACCCACCCTGATCCCCGCAAGGTGTCTCCCAGTCCAGGTACTCCCCAGATTGGATGAGGATCAAGCCTACATCAGGTACTCGATAGCATCGCCTACATCGAAGAGCGTCCCCTAGTATGTACCTCACCTCAATCCGATCTCCAGGTACGTACCCAATCGAAACCATCGATAAATCATCCAGTAAGCTGGGTCGCCCGATGTGGGTCCCACGCTCTACAAATCATCCCTCCATAATCTCACAAATCATAGAAGATCACCATAATAAAGTCTTATCCGGACTCTCGAGAAAAAAACCAAACAGCAGGAGGTGCGCCCCACCAATGGCTGTGGGTCCCACAAAAAAGATAAGTGGGCCCCACCAGGATAGTGGGCCCCGCATGAGATACGATGCACAAAAATGCCGCCAGTCGTACATATACCTCCAAACAAACAACATATAATCATAACAAACTGCAATTGCGGAAATAAATCAGATAAGAGTAAAAACAGAGAAATTCCCAACCTCCGGGAATTTCACACCAATAGACGAATAGGAGTTCATCGAATACGGAACCCCCGGAACCCCAAATAAGAAGTAGGGCAGGATCCCTACCTGAAATGTCGACTACGCTAATCCGTAGTACGTCCGAAATCCCAATCTGAAATCCTCAAATCAACGTCCTGCATCGAAATTCGGATACGTATACGCGACAGTCAAAATACGGAAAAGTCAACCAAAAGTCAACCTACAAGTCAACGGTCAAACCGGGTC
The DNA here is from genome assembly GCA_963580455.1 of Euonymus europaeus. Lineage (NCBI taxonomy): Eukaryota > Viridiplantae > Streptophyta > Magnoliopsida > Celastrales > Celastraceae > Euonymus > Euonymus europaeus. The sequence goes on from OY756964.1 coordinate 7,288,342, forward strand.
AAATAGTCAAACCGGGGCAACCCAATCAAAACGGGTCAAACCTGAGTCAACTCGGCCGGTCACTCCTACATCAAAATAAAGCCCACAACAACAGAAATCTAATGGTACCTGTCTCGTTCCAAAATTCCTACTGAATCAACCGGGATCGAGCTTTGAAATCTTGAAAAATTGAAACTTCGGCGCCTGATTCCGCCGTCTACGATGGTCCGATGACGACGATTCCGGTTGAATTTTGCTCCTCTCTCCACAAGCTTCAATTCGATACCTCACTTGCCCCAATCGGGCCACAAACACGAAAAACCCGTTCAAAATTCTCCCATCTCTCTCTCCTACGTTGCTACTGCCGTAAACTGCCCAGAAAAATCTGGGTTATACCAGATTTTCGCATAATTACCATTTTGCCCCTCGTTTTTTCCTATAATTACTTAAACTTCCATAATTCGTAACAAATTCAATTCAACTCCGATTTCGATAATTCTTTCGTCAATATTTTTCTAATAATATGTAGTATTTATTAAAAATATAAAATTTGAAAATTTATTATATTTTTTTAAATTTGGGTTCGGGATATTACAGCAAGTGTACGTGTCGAAAGAAAGTATAAAAGAGAACGGGGTCGAATCCACAGAGACCGTATCAATCACCAAACAAACAAAATAGCAATAGTAACATAAAAAATTCAGATTGCAATAAACAATTAAAAGAGACTAAAATTGGATGAATAAATATGGATGAGATTTAGCTTGGGTTGGTGTTGTTCTTCTAATATCACTAAGTATCACAATTTCAATATGCAATCACACAATTTAAAGATTTAACGTTGTCAATCAGAACACCTTGGTTGGGCTCTCCTAACTAGACTTTCCTAAGCAACGACTATGGATTTGGTCCAGCCCAAAATCTTTTCTTATCAGAGGAGTCTTGGTTGGCGTACCCTAAGAATTTCCTAAGACAAGCATATGAACGAGAAAATCGACAATCGCGCAACCTTAAGCGTTGGTGTAGCACCTAATCAATTGTGTTCACAATTCTCAAATATGGATCCTATGTAGATTCTTGTTACTTTGTCAAACACCGGGTATGGGTCAACCGAATGTGCTTAACTAACAATTCTTATCATCATGATGTTGATCAGACAAGCATAATAATAAGAAATCAACAATAAACTTAGAGAATCAATGAATTAAATTTAGTGTAATCATCCATGAAATTGGTCAACAAAGTTCAACTAGAAGAAACTAATCAAATCCCAAACTAAATAGAAATTTAGTTACACATGTTCATGATTTAATTGCATAAATAAACCAAAAATTCAGTTGGGGAAGAAGGAGATGCTCGAAAGTGTTGAAATCCTCCTCCTGGCGTCTTCTCTCCCTAGTTCTGAAGTGCAGCGGCGTCCCCTCCTGTTTCTGGTTCGAGTTTGTTATATATTAAAACTCTACTTGCCACATCAACACTTTAAATTATGTCACTGGCCCGCTAAAATCCGCGGCTGCAAATAGGTCTCACTTTGGCTGCAGTTAGGTTGCAACATTTGTCCAGAAAACTCTTAGAGCTTGTTTGGTAAGGCGTATACCAACTTATACGCTAGCTTATAAGCTAGCGTATAAGTTGGTATACCAAACATGGACTTACGTTGGCTTATAAGCCCAACTAACACACGTCACCCAAAAGTAACACAAATTTGTGCAATTTACAGGAAAACCCACGTTTAGGTCAGTCCTCTGTTTGAACCAGATCGAAAATCACTTCTCACCTCTGGAGAACCCCCGCAGTCAGCTCCCTTGCAACCGTTCGCCGCCGTAGAGATCTGCACCGCCGACGACCAAGCCGCCGTCACAGGTATCAGTTCCTCTCTCATCTGCCTCTCTCAAAACACCCTGTTCCATTTATTTCAGCCCTTCGATATCTAGGTTTTCCGATTTCGTTGTGAAATGTTGAGGTCGCCGAATGTAATACATTCGGTCGTTGCCGTCCCCCCTCCCATCCTATTTTGATGTCCTCTGTCTATTTGCATGGTTGTTCGTTCAAAAATTGCAAAGGATTTATACGCTAGCCTTTTTTGTAATTTATTATACAATGTTCGCAAGTAAAATCTGGGAATTGGGGATGTGGAAGTAGCATCTAAGGTTAATAGTGTACAAGATTCAATCTGTTCTTTGTTCTTGATTTAAAATGTAATGAATGTTACTAAGCTTGTTCTCTCTTGGATAAATTTGTACTTGGGTAAAATTGTTCATATAACAGCATTGGTAATTTCACATTGATCTGGACTTTAGATGGAAGTGAAAGCTGCACCCTTTACAACATTGGCTTGTTGATGGGAAATTATGGGAGATTGTTCTAATGCTTTTAGATATATTGTGGTGATGGAACTAAATTACACTCACCTGTGTTTTCCCTAACATGATCACAATTTTTTTTTCATTTCTTTTGGAACGAAAACACCATCACAATAGTATTTGAGTTGTCATTACAATTTAGACCTATAGGGGACATTTGTCTTTAATTCCGACATAGTTGTCCATGAGTCTGTTGTATGCTTTTCACTTGCACATACTGAACTATCTTTTTTAATTGAAAATCCATTGATTGGTTAGATCCTAACTATACTAGCACCATTTGTTTTCATTAGTTCTTATATACTAGAATTGTCGCTAACTGCTTCATAGCCCATGAAACTGAACACACAAACCTTATTCTTGTTATCCTTGTATTCTAGTAGCAGACATATGAACTGTATCAGGTTTCTTTTGCTGAGAATAAGCTAGAATAAATGAAGTGCTTTAATTTTATTGATTGCTTGGGTTGAGCTGCTTGTTGATTTCATGCAGTTTTGGACTTACATAAATTTTATGCTCACTCAATTTCAGTGTTCTGGTTTTGGTTTTTTTTTCCAATGTTCCTTTCATAAGTGGAAATCCAGTGAGTCTACAATTTCATACATTTCACCTAGGATTATTTGATGTCGAGTCTCGGTAAGCAAGCCATGACCCAAAATGCAAATGAGAAAACCAAATGGGAGGAGTGGTCTGTTGATGCATTGGTCGATATTTGTGTGGAGACTCTTGAAGAGATCACAAGGACACCAGGGTCACCTATGCCAAAGATGGAATGGGATGGAATTGTAAAAAAGTTCCATGAGCGTACTGGCCTCCCATACACAAAGACAACCCTAAAGAATAGGTGGGATCAGTTGAGAAAGGATTGGTCTCTGTGGAGTCGAATGACTCAGAATGAGACAGGTATGGGTTGGGACGAGGTAACTAAGAGAGCCATCATGTCAGACAATTGGTGGGACCTCAAAATTAAGGTAAGTTGAATTGAATTCTATTTTTAACAAAGGCTGATTTGTTTTTAATAATTAGTATGCTTAGTATATGCTGGTTTTGTTTTAATAATGATTTTCAATAACCTGCAGGAGAACAAAGAGTATGCAAAGTTCCGAAAAAATGGATTTCGATACCGGGATGAGCTTGAATTTTGTTTTGCAGGAGGTATTGCAACTGGGCAACACCTTCGAGTCCCATCAAGTGGAGAGAATTCTCGGATGAACCCTATAGAGGATGAAGTTTTGGAGACTGACTGGTTCGAGGGGTGTGACCCGGATGCATACATTCCATACTCGGTTGAAGATAGCACCAGAGTCCATAATGAGCCTGAGAAATCCACTGGGTCATCACCAGCAAAGAAAACCCCCTATTCGAAGAAGAAGTCCACATTGCCACCTGCCACAGATTTTATAGCCAGATTGAGGACATCTTCATCATCTCCAGTAGGATCTCCTACTCCAAAGAAAAGGAAGAACATTGACCAGATTGGCATAGCCATGATTGCAGAAGCACTACAGGTTCAGAATGAACAAGCAGCTGCGCGTATGAGTGAGAGAAGGGCTTCCTCAACTGTTGTTCAATCAGTTGCAACTACTAATCCAGATGAGGTGTTGACCATCCTCAATCAGATGTATGAAGATGGCCAACTGACTGAGGATGTCTACTTGCTGGCTTTGGAGAAGATAGATAATCCTATCTTATCCTGTGTCCTTCCTGGGATGGTGCCTGCTGTTCGCCGTCGTTTTGTTACTCGGTTTGCGGGTGAGGAGGCCAAGTGAGGGTCCTTGTTGTGTTGAGAGAATGAATTGGTAGTATTGAACTGAGTTTGTTTTTCCATTAGAATAAATTGAACAATTGAGACTTTAGTGTAGTACTGAGTTTTGTTATTAAAGAACTGAGTGTTGTCTTGTTGAGCATTCTTTTTCTTTTTACTAGTTTGTTATTATGTTGCATTGGTTGAACTGCCAGCATGTTTTTTTTTTATAAATCTTCAGCACATTCATTTTGTTTTTTTTACAAATGTCCAGCAGGTTATTAAACATGTTTTACAGTAGCTTTTTTTTACATCTCTTTGACAGTTATGGATACTTATAGCTCTGATGAAGAATATGAGAACCAAGTTTATTTTAGTTCGATGGCTGCAGCTGCTGCGGCTTTGTATTATGACCAGCACTATGGATCTCCTCCAGTGCCACGTAACCGGTGTAGGACATCATCATTAACGGGTGCACAATGGGTTACAGAGATCTTGAATGGAAATCCGGTTAGGTGTTTGGAAAATTTTCGCTTATCTGTGGATACATTTAGAGCATTATGCACTGATTTGGCGGAACGGTACATGCTACAATCAACTGGGCATGTTCAAATTCCAGAGATGGTAGCTATATTTCTGCTAACTGTGGGACATGGAGTAAGTAACAGAATATCTTGTGAGCGTTTTCAGCACTCTGGGGAGACCATTAGTAGAGTATTCAGCACCGTATTGCGGTCGGTGTACCAGATGGCGATCGATGTGATCAGGCCTAGAGAAAATCAATTCTCAGAGGTCCCGGCAAAGATAAGTAACGATCGGCGATTATGGGCGTTTAGCAATGCGATAGGCGCGATTGATGGTACACATATAGCAGCAGTGATACCGCGGGCATCTCAAATTCCGTATATCAACCGAAAAGGTTTCACATCACAGAATGTACTGGCGGTATGTGACTTCGATATGATGTATTTATTTGTTGCTGCTGGATATGAGGGTTCCGCCCATGATGCTCGCGTACTGGACTATGTGCATTCTGTTCCGGCATATAACTTTCCACATCCGCCACAAGGTATGTTGCGGGTATTAAGTTTCTAATTTTTAATTAAATTTTGTTAATGAATTGCTGTTACTTGTTCAGGAAAATATTACTTGGTAGATGCAGGTTATGCTAACAAGCCGGGTTACCTTGCGCCTTATAGGGGTGAGAGGTATCATTTGCCGGAGTGGAGGAATGGGCGACGCACCAGTGGAACGCGGGAGAAGTTTAATCGAAAGCACGCATCTCTCCGTAGTGTCATAGAAAGGACATTCGGTGTTACGAAGATGCGGTGGAAGATTCTTAATAATATGCCGCGTTTTAAGTACGAGACACAGGTAGACATTGTAGTCGCATGTTGTGCATTGCACAATTATATTAGACGGAGGAGCCAGAGTAATGAGGAGTTTGAGATTGTGGGGGACGAGTCCAGCAGTTCCGTTGCCCATGAAGAAGGACCGGAAAATGCAGAAAGTTATGTTTTTACAGACGATAACAACATGTGTGTGGTTAGAGATATGATTGCTAATGCACTAGGGTAGTTTATTGTTATAAATGTAAATTTGTACCACGATGATGTTGTAAGACATGTATGTATAATTAATTATCTAACATGTATGTTATTATTTTTTTAAAAAAAGATAGGCAAGGTAGTTAATGATTATTCTATTTATTTTTAAAAATAAATTAAAATGATACTTATTTTTTGTTTAATTAAAAAATAACTCTAAATGCCAAAATAAAATAAGTAGGAAATAAATTAAGATGATACAAATTATTTGTTTGATTAATTAAGTAGTATAAATGCCCCTAAGTGTAATTTTGACAGCTTATACTCTATGTGCAACATAACTCTACCAAACATAACTCAGCTTATTTCACAGCTTATTTTCACAGCTTATTTTTACAGCTTATACACTAACTTATACTCTATGGTAAATACTCTTTACCAAACAAGCACTTAATCTTTCATTTTCCAACCAGCTCTCACCTGCTCAATAAAACACTAATTGAGTAGTATTTGGAGTTAAAACATCACAAATTGAGACTTTTAAATATTGGAAATATAGGTGCATTTTGTGCCTAACATTAACGTACTGTTTAGAAAGGGGGGAAAATGAGGGTGAGTAAAATATGAAGGTAAAATGGAGAGAAATTAAAAGTGTTGGGTGTTTGGGAGGATGAGGTGAAATTTGAGGGTGAGTTTTGTGAGTAAAATCTGGCGGGCCCCACATGTTTATTTTTACTCCAAAAACTGGAAGGAAAAGTGGTATGGTGGAAGAAAAATGTGGGTCCCATGTTGTAGTTTACTACTCCATCCCTCAAAATATGAATTAATTACATACATAATACAATAGGTGGGGCCCACGTTAATTGTTGTAAATAAATTAAAATTGATGGGTCCCACGTAATAACATATATGTGTGTATAATTTATATATATTTAATTATTATATATATATATAAAAATAATTTATATAATATATATACTAATACATATATAAACTTACATTAAGGGTAACATGGTAAATTTATATCAATCCTACAAATCATAAAAATACACTTTTTCATTTTTCCTTCCCCTAATTTTTGACTATCCAAACAAGATAAAGTAAAATTAACTTTTCATCCCCTCCCCTCCCCTCCATTTTCCATTCCTCCCAAAAATTTCTTCCCCTCCCCTCCTACTTCCCAAACAATACGTAAGTTGGTGGGATTCTGTGATAGTGATTTGGCGGGTTGTCTTGATGAAATGAAGAATACCTCAGGATATGTTTTCAATATTGGGTAAGGTGCCTGCACTTGGAACTCTAAGAAAAGGAAAATAGTAGCTCTCTCTACTGTCGAGGTGGAGTTTGTTGCCTTGTCTAAGTGTGCGTCTCAAACTAAATGGCTTTGGAAAATTCTAAAGGATATAGGTCTTACTCAAGGAGGGCCTACTGACATCTACTGTGACAACAAGTCCATTGCTAAGAACCCTGTTGAACATAACATCACAAAACATATTAGAATTAAGTATCACTTTGCACGGAATGCTGTTACTGAAGCTCTGATCAATCTGCTACATTGTAGTTTTGGAGATTAGAGAGCTAATATTATGACCAAAGCCTTACCTCGTGAAAAATTTGAAGCTCACAAACTCAAACTTGGAATGTTAACTAAAGCTCAATTCATGAGAGAGTATTGACTTATGGGTGAATTGTGCTTTAGGGTTATTTATGGTATTTTGTGGTTATGTTTGTCCCTGTTTGTCTTTGTGCTCTTAGGATAATTATGTCTTTTATCTTTGTTGTTTTTTAATTCTTCTAGTTGATCTCTGAAAAGTCAAGTGAACAATTATTATTGAAGAAAATAGAGAGTTTCTCTAAACTTTGTGTCTCTTCAGTTCTTGTGTTGTTGTTGTTCTACGCATATCTACAGGTTCTCAAGTTAACACAAACCCTATCAAAGTAGGGACATAGATATGGACCTAAATACAGATTTCATTTAATAGAGAGTTTTCATACACAAAAACCCACTGTTCTACGCAAATTTGCAAGTTCTCAAGTTAACACAAACCCTATTAAAGTAGGAACACAGATATGGACTTAAATACAGATTTATTTAATATAGAGTTTTCACACATACGAACCCAACAAATTTACGCCTTCTTGCAAAATAATATATGTTAACTTTTTCAAGCCATGTGAAATAGATTACACTACCGACTTACAGGAAATAAAACCTAAACTATTTATCTAACCTTGATGGCTGCTACACCATTCTCTACAAAAGCTTGCCAACATCTAAAGTTGGTAAGCAAGCATGCAAGAAGACTGCTCCTATTGAAATTCTGATTTTGAAAATTAGGCTTTATAGTAGCAGAAAACTTAACAATCAAAAGTGATACTTACAAAGAAACAAAAAAGAATTTTGGCGAACAGACTAGTGCCTTTGTTCTCGAAGTTAGGGTTTGACAGATCAAGCACACCCAAATTGCAACAAGAAATTGAGGAATCTAAGGAAAGGGTTAAATGAAGAGAACCATTTCTGGAGAAGATTTCAAATGAGGTAGCTTAATCAAGAGGAATGAGGGAGGATGAGAAGTCACCATTGTCGATTTAGTAAAAAAAAAAAAACTCGAAGTTGTGTAGATGTGAGAGAGAAAACAAGAAGTTGCACAGTTGTGTATTTTCTGTGGTAGAGTTCGATTGAAATAATGTTGTTATGTTTAATACAATAGTATTAGCCATTATGATTGTTAATGCAGTTAAACAAAATCGTTGGTATATTAAAACATATTCATGTAGGTATGATGATTTTTTTTTTCATTCATGATAAAAAAAATGCTAATGCATGAGATCATGCTTTGCTACGATTCGGATAAATTGCTTTTTAAAAGAATCACATCCACTTATTATTTAGTTATTTTATGCAAAATATGCATTATAACTCTCTCCATGTACATAATACTACATACAGTATACCAAAAAAGACCAACCACATAAGCCAGCTAGCTAAAGCCACGATTCTCTCTATATCATCAGAGGTTCACTATTGAGCATTTTGTTGAATGAAAAGATATAGATAGCTAGCATCTGATTCACTGTGTCACTCAAAGCTATTGGTTAAAGTTTGACATTGAAGACTTCAACCATCACATTCTTTCTTTCTTAATTCTAATTCTTTTATGCTTATGAATTTTTTTCTAATATTCTTCATATTTCAATTAGTGGCAATCTTGTAGAATATATATATCACACAATTGAGGGTATTGGAAACTTATTTTAAAGCTTAGAGATTCAGCTGATAACCAAAAATTCAAAAAAAAAAAAAAAAAAAGAAGAAGAAAGAGATCAAGATCTATTTGATAGAGCATCATTTTACGTAGTATTTATGCTACTTTATAACATATATGTTATTTTATAACCAAATGCCTCATTCGAAGTTGCATAAATTTTTTGGGAGCATTTCAAAATGCTAATTGAAAGTAGCACTTTATGGGTTTAACCTTAAAATGTCAAAAAATCTATATTTTTTCAAGAGTTTTCAAAGATACCCTAAACTGTATTCACCCCTCACTTTTCTTCACTCTTCACGATTTCAATCTTCTTCAACTTTCAAGATTTTAACTTTAATATCTTTGAACATGTCTCTTGATGGAGGGTTCTTGTAAATCTCTCTTAAAATGTGAAACAATTTGATACTTGATTATTTTTGTCTTATGATAAATTGCATAATATTTCTATATGTAATTTGCCACATCATTTCAAATGATATACTAAACGGAGAACGTCAATCAATTGGCGTCAAAGAACATATTCACTATTTGGGTGAAAGTTAAGGATACAATTCACTATTGAACATTTTGTGGAATGAAAAAGTCAGAGAGCATCTGATTCATAACCATTAATTAAAAGTTTGATATTAAAGAACATATTCTTTCTTATAATTCAAATATACCTTATAGATATCTAATAATATTTTGCAGATTCTATTAACTAACAATTAATATAGTAATAAAATATACTCAATAATATTTGAAAATTAAAAATTAATAGTAATTTATTAGACTAATATCTATTTTTTCTCTCTAAAACTAGGGCAAAAATTATAATTTTGGTCCTCGTCGATCTATTCACTTGGTTTCATTTTGCCCTTAAATTTATTTTTGTCACTTTTGTCCATCACCTTTCATTATGTATGTCCCTTAAGTCACTCCGAAGATGAAAAAATATGAGTGGACACATTGATTTGGCTTAAGTGGCATAAGAATTATTGAGTCAGATTCCACATAGGAGAAAGAAATTCCACCGACAAGAAAGAAGTTGCCATTGCAACCAAGGGCATAGCTAAGGGGGGACTGCACTGGGCTACCGGTGCAGCCTTTAAAAAGAATAAAAATATATTTAATATATAATACACTTATTTCATAATAGATGTAAAATGTTAATATAAATAATTTATTTTCTTTATCTTTATTTTCTTTGCCTCTATTTCATTGTTTTTATCTAATGGACACTTTGGATTGTTAATCATGAATTATTAATATTTTTTGGGAATTATACCAATAGGTTCCTCCTTGTAAATTTATAAACCACTAAATCTATGACCCAATCAAATATATTCATAGATCCATATAATTTACTAGACTATCTAAAATATCCTTCATCAATTTTAAAAAACTAAAATACCATAAAAATCATCTCTCGCCTCTCCCCGTCCCCTTTCATCCCTAAATAACGATTTTATTTATTTATTTGTGATGATTATCAGGTATTTTTTAACTTTTTTCCTAATTTGGCAACATACTCATAAAAATAAAATGTTGTACTAGAAGCATATCATTTTGTCACATGACTTATGTCACATGCCAATCTCTTTGACATGGTTCATTGATTTTTTTTTTGTGTGTTTTTACTAATGAAAAACAATCAGGATAAGTGAAAGAATTTTTGAAATTTTAAAAATTATTTCAATAACAAATTCATTGGTTTCATTTTTTATTTCCTAAATCATAATAGATACAATATATATAAACTATTTTGAATATTGATTTTTAAGTTTATCTTCGAAAGTAAAAAATTTAGCAAGATCTACAGTCTAAATTACTTTTATCTTAATATCATATTTGTTATGAATTTTTTTTTTAAAAAAAGCATGATAAATACATATTATCCATTAATTTTCAAAAAAAGTTATGAGTATTTGATGCATAAAAAATAAAACATTGGTCCCTAATCTAGAGATTTGACATTTAAAAATAATGTTTTCTCTCAAAAGAAAAACCATACTAATGGTGGAGATTTATTGACATATTATCTAAACATTTTTTACCCCAGTTTAGGGAATAAAATATTAAAAAAATAGTCAAAAAAGGATTTGCATCATATTACTTAGAGTTCTCTATCTTAAATAATGGTTATAGTGATTCCATACATTTAATTAATAAATCAACTTTGAGACGAATTTATGATTTGATTTGTTACATTTGTTTAATAGAAACAAGTCCATACACTAGTTAAATAGAATCAAGTTCAAAGACAAATTCTTTTAACGTTGATCTTATTTATTAACACTATTTTTTTGGGCGTTGATCTCATTTGTATACTGAAATTATATTTAAATTTTTTAGTATATTTTGGAAATTATACTATAATTTTTCAATATATTTTAAGAATTATACTCAAATTTTAAATATATTTTATGTATTTAGAACAAGTTGTTTTGATTATCAATCACATTCTTTTATTATCGGAGAAGGTTAAGCCAAATATTTGGACTGAAAATTCAACCTCGACCTGAAATAATTTTTGTACTTGAAAATAGTGACTTGGTTTGTCAATTATTTTAATAAAGTCTCTGCACACAAAAAAAATATACGAATTAAATTTTTTGGATAAAACTAAACTAGGACTAAAATGTACCTCTCAATGACTCTTATAATTTTTTAACAAACGTGTATCTAGTTCTCTACTACTCGTTATCACTATATTACTTGTGATGGCATCAAAAATTAATTACCAAAAGCTTGAAAGCAATGCTAATGCAATAGTGTTAATGTCGTTGTTCGTGAGACTACAAGCCTATCAACACGAACCTCGATCTCCTTTACCTGATGTCGTTCTACTGTAATCAAATCTCATCTATCATTTTTTATTGTTCCATTATAAAATGAACTCCATCAAGAAAATAGGAACAAAATCTAAGGTTCTGATTTACATTCTCTCCAAATTCTTGCTAAACGTTTTCACTTCTTCCTTCCCCACCTTAAGCTTTGGACTGACAATTGCATGTTTTCTAAGGCTTGCTATTTTGAACTAATTATTTAGGGATAATTATTTCTATCAAATTGATCTTCTTTTTTTTGTATTTTGAGTATTGTGACGACTGTATTAATTGCCAAAGAATATTTTAGGTCAGCTTGATTTTGAGCTGTTCTTTTCGTATTCAAATAAATTATTAGAATTCTAAACATCCATTGTATTAATAAGATTATACAAGCGAGGTTATTTCACATTAATTTTTGACGTATTCGTCTGTCAAGATATACACCTTACAACTTTTGGGTGGAGAATGATATTATGTAGTATGACAATTTATTACATTCAAGTTTTAATGGAAAAGTATTTCCAATCTTAAAAAAACCAAAAACAAATAATTTTTGTTGCAATAAATGCAAGAAATATTAATTTTTTGCCTTTAAAAAATATAATTAATTAATTTTGGACTTAATTGAATAAATTTTATGGACCTAAGGATTTATCAGGCTATGAGATTAATGAGTGTCCTTAGTGGGTCATAAGATTATTTTCAAGGACATATCAAGCATTAAGCCTTTTTTTTTTAATATGGTGTAGAAAGTATTAGAAGATGTTAGTAGGAAGTCAATAATTTTAGGTTTTAATTGATTTCACATCATGTATGTTTCTAATGTTTGTTATATTACATTCTTTTGAAATATTGATTTTACTAAAAAATTTAAGCTTAAATTGATTGCATCCGGACCCCAAAAATCTCTCAAATAATTGAATGTAATATTATTTTTAATACTAGCTAGCCAACCCGACACAAATTCCTCTCCTTTTCAAACAAATAAAAATTATCCCATTAGGAAACGTTATAATAGCACGCATTTTCATGCATGTCACAATTTGTCTAGATTGGGTCCTCTTAAGTACCCGCACCATTTTGTCTTTTCAAGAGGTCACTCATCCCAATATTGGTCTCGCACATCTTCAACCCTAGGTCCTCACCTCTGATGTCAACTGTAACATCCCACATTTCTATCCATGCCATAATTTGTTCGCTTTGGACCCTCAAGTACCCGCACGACTTTGTCTTATACCAGAATGTCACTCATCTTAATATTGCTCTCGCAAAAGTACGCTTAATTGTAGAATTTTAAACGGATGTGATGTCACTCCTCCAAGCAAAACTAGTTGTGACATATTAGGAAATTTGACCTACTATATTTTGCACATTAGATCTTTCCCTAGGCGATGTGAGATTTAAAGCACTGAGCCCATTCGACACTTGGTAGCTCATCCAGTACGACCAAGCTTGAGTTGCAGAGGCTTGTCGCACCCGGCCCACTCGAGTCGGGTACTGCAAATGCAATTCAACAATTCCCAGAAATCAAATCAAACCAAACCAATCTTTATAGCCTTTGAAGAGAAAAACAGTGGGCAAGGCCATGTGCAGAATCAATCAAAGAATGATCGTCTGTTTTGCGAAAAGTGGGTTTAAAACCATCAATAATATATACAATCGAGAATAATAGAATAAATGAAGAGAGGAACTTCGAAAATGGATACTGTGTTGTGTTATAAGGTATGTTTTGTTTGCCTTGTCTATTTTGAGCATTTGTTCTGGTTTTGAATTGTTTTTAAGGGATAAAATTCAATGATTTTGAATTAAATTAGGGAAAAACAATGAATAATATGATAATTGAAGGATATAAGGTTGCATTTTGAAACTTTGTCACATAAAATTTTTCTGACACGTCACATAAGCGTCACGTAGTTTTTCTTTGTTATAACAAAAGAAATATCAAGAAATTTCTCATATAATTATTAATTTTTGAATGCTAATTTTAATTATTAACTTATATATTATGACTCCCAAATCTTAAATGACACCTTATCATTTTTGTTATAAAAAAATAAATATCAAAAGTTTTCTTATATTGAATTGTCATGAATTGTAATTATTAATTTAATTTTGATAATTATATAATTAGATTTTATTTTCTCTTTCTTCAATCCAGTGACTTCTTGTGTTACATTTGTGAGCCTTCCATTTTATATATAGAAATAGATTGACATGTGCGGTGAACTAAATAAATATAATAAATTTAACTTAATGTAATGCAAATATAATTTTTAATATTCGGAATCTATTAACAACTTCTTTCTTTTATTTTTGCATTTTTTTCTTTTAAATAATTAGGCATTTTAAACTTTAGTATAGGAAATTAAAATCCTAATTTAATTGAAAAAAATATTTCAGAGTAGATATTCTTCAAGAAAATATTATAATAAAAATATTAAAATATACTAATTAATTTTTTAACACGAGATATAGTATTTGGGAAAATTTTTGAATAATAAATAAATTCATATTTTATTTTATTTTTCTTTAAATTATTGCAAGGTACATAAAATTAACAGTTTGTAATTTAATTTTAGAACAAATTTGAAAAACATTCACCTGTTACAAAACACAGATAAATTTATTTCTTAATGATGTGTGAGTTATTGAATATTTATAAAAATATTTACCAAAATGAAATTCAAACTAAAAATACATAAGTATGAAATGATGTCAAATGTAAAAAATCCAATAAAATAAAAATAACAAATTGCGATAACAATTGATTCCCAGTTGCTACCCCTCTGTCTGCAACTTCCAGTAGCGATCATGGTGGTGTTTTGTAAACCATTATAAATAGCATATAATACAGCATATAACATGTAAACTACATATTATTGTTAACCTAACCAAACAACAATTCAGCATTCAGCATATTAATTAACATTTTTACCTCTAAATTATGACATTCTCAAAATGTCATTTTACTAGCATTTTTTGGACACTTATGCATGAAATGTCCAAATTACCCCTATACTCTTAACTAATGACGAGTTTACCCTGCATGTACGGATGAATTATTTATATTTAATAATATATTCATTTATATTTAATAATATATTAACATTTTTAAATAATATATTAAATTATATTTACTAATTTATTTATTTATATTTACTAATCTATTATTTATTTATATTTAATAATATATTAACATTTTTACTAACATATTTAATTATTTTTATTTAATAATATTTTTATTTTTAAATAATATATTAATTATATTTACTAATTTATTTATTTATATTTACTAATCTATTATTTACTTTTATTTAATAAAATATTCATTTATATTTAATAATATATTAACATTTTTACTAATATATTTAATTATTTATATTTAATAATATATTTATTTTTAAATAATATATTAAATTATATTTACTAATTTATTTATTTATATTTACTAATCTATTATTTATTTATATTTAATAATATATTAACATTTTTACTAACATATTTAATTATTTATATTTAATAATATTTTTATTTTTAAATAATATATTAATTATATTTAATAAAATTTAAGAAAATGTTAAATATTAATAAAAAATTGTATAAAAAATATATAATATTTTAATATTATTAAAAATATAAAGATTATTTTTAAAAAATATAAATCTATTTTTTAATTATTTGTGTTAATACCCCTACATGTAATTAGCCACAGCATTTATACTAGCATATATGTTTTTCTCTGAAAAATCTAACCAAACACCCATAGCATTTATAACAACATATATGTCAGCATTTCAAGCAGCATAAAGCAATCAGCATACATGTTAAATTATATGCTACTGGTAAAATTGTTTACCAAACACACTCCATGTATTTTGAAGAGAATCTGAGCATTTACAAAAACACAAACTCAAGAGTGATTTCCATGCATATCTTTGCATAAATTATTCGATGGATGGATCAGTCTGAATATGTTTGTGCATGCTTCAAAATTTATGTTATGTTTAGATAATTAATTGATGGATAAAAAAAAGTAATGAACATTTTAGTTTTCTGCTCAGGAAAAAAAAGACATTTTATTCTTGTGTATATAACAAATCCAAATAAAACATGCGGATTCTTTATTCACAACGTGTCACATCGCACTAGGGGTGGCAAAAATTTGAGTCTGAGTCGATCCAGATCAGACAATGTAGAATATTAATGAGATATTTGCATGTCCGTACTTGAATTGATTTTAAATTTTGGACATACTTAATTGATCATACTGTAGAACTCTATAGAACTAGGAGAGCAAACCGCTCACAGCACTGTAATATTCTTATGTGTTTCATTCATCCCTGTACATGAGTTTAAATGCAGTTAAAAACAAATCTTTCTCCTACAATTATGGAGTCTAACATAAGCAATTTTGATCACTTATAATCGCCTACCATATATACTAAGGGGATGACAATCAAATCCCTTAACTCACCTCAACACTCCCCCTCAAGTTGGTAAGTAAATATTAATCATTGCCAACTTGACCAGTGAGTTATAGAAAACTTTCTCGGACACACCTTTTATGAGAATGTCTGCTAGTTGTTATTGTGATGAGATGAATGGGAAGTTAATCACTACCTTATCGAGATGACTTTTGATAGAGTGACAATCCACTTCCACACTTCCACATGTTTGGTCTCATCGTGCTGCACTAGATTATTTGTAATTGCAATAGCAGCTTTATTATCACAAATGCAACATCATGGGTTTAATAGGATTAACCCCAAGATCACATAGAACGCATTTTATCCACAGTAATTCACACATTCCATGAGCTATGCCACGAAATTCTGCTTCCGCACTTGATCTTGCCATCGCCTTTTGTTTCTTACTCTGCCAGGTGACTAGGTTTCCTCCAACAAATGTGAAATACCCCGAGGTGGACTATCGATCTATTTGACCTCCAGCCCAATCTTCATCCGTATACCCAGTCACATGGAGATTTGGTAAACAGCTTCCATATGCTCTTTGCTGGGTGCATGCATAAACTGATTGATAACACTTACAACATATGAAATATCCCGTCTCATATATGACAAATAGATCAACCTACCAACTAGCCTTTGATACTTATCTAGATTTTCTAGAATTTGATTTGGCCAAATAGCCAACCGATGATTCATCTCAATAAGTGTTGCGGTAGGTTTACAATCTAGCATGCCCATTTCAGTTAAATGATCTAGTACATATTTCCTTTGACATAGAGAGATCCCTCTAGTTGATATGGCAACCTAAATATCACGTAAATACTTCAATTGTCCAAAGTCTTAAAGTTCAAATTCCGTTGCCAAGTATTTTTGAAGCATAAATATCTTCTTTGGGTAGTTTCTAGTAACAACCATATTATTGACATAAATAATGAGAGCAGTGATCTTACCCAATTTTCGTCTAATAAAAATAGTATGATTTGCATTTTTTTGCTTGTACCCAAAGTCTTTCATAGACTTTGAGAACGTTCCAAACCATGCCCGGAGCGACTGCTTTAAACCAAACAAAGACTTTTTCAACTTGCATACTTTACCAGCACACTGTGTTTCTGGCGAAAAATCCATGTATACTTCTTCCTCTAGAATTCCATTAAGAAATGTGTTCTTCACATCAAACTGAACACATTTTATCCACAGTAATTCACACATTCCATGAGCCATGTCACGAAATTCTGCTTCCGCACTCGATCTTGCCACCGCCTTTTGTTTCTTACTCTGCCAGGTGACTAGGTTTCCTCCAACAAATGTGAAATACCCCGAGGTGGACTATCGATCTATTTGACCTCCAGTCCAATCTTCATCCGTATACCCAGTCACATGGAGATTTGGTAAACCGTATGGGAGACAAATGGATGAATGATAGTTTGGTTGTGTACATTGAGAAGGAAATCATATACTGTATTGATAATGAAGTAATTATGGACCGATTCCATAAGATGAAGTCTCGTAGGGAACAATTGTAATATATGAACAATGAATTTATAATAGCTTTTCAATCGTATTCTATAAGTACTTTTGATATAGTTTATTGTATTTTTTTAGATAATTTGTTATGGATTGATTATGGACTATGGCTGCTTGGTTATTATGTTGAATCTTTGATGGCTCAAATTCTGACCCACTGAATTGGAATCCTGGCTCCGCCACTGAGCCTTTATGACCACTTTTTATTTATTTATTTATAAATATGCCCTTAATTCCTATCACAAAGTCAAATATAAATAGCTCGCCTTTTTGTATGGGGCGAATTGACCAAATATAAATATGAATTACTTGATTGCTAGTCCATTCATAGATACTATTTCACCTTTTGGAGTTTCACGTATCACAAATCCGGTAGTTTTTCTTTTCTTTTCAGAATAATCCGGTAGCTCTTGATTTACCCTTTAGGTTCTATTAAAAAATTTATTAGTTTATAAGCTGTCGAAGAAATAATCAAGTATTTAGTGATATTTTTAAAATTGACAAAACATATTATATTAGGGAAAAAAAAATAGGAGATAACTTTTGCGCCGTCCTAACGATAAAAATAATGTTCATTTTGAAGCATATGCCATAATTGTTAGCGCATTTAATTAGGTCATTGCTTAGAATTTTTAAGCTTACTAATCACTCCACCAAAAAAAATTAATAGTAATTTATAAGTTAGCTTAAAATAATATAATCACCTAGGACCTAACAACTTATTTTATAACTCACAAGTTACCGTAATTTAAATAGATTATAAGTTAGCGGTAGATATGATCAAAACCCAATAACTCAAAGTCAAGCAATACATTTTGGCAACATCCAATAATAAAGCATATATTTGAGAAAAATAAGGTATTTTATAACCTATCAAAGATAAATTAGTCTATAAACCATCAAATTAAATTAATTTATAATCTATAAAAAAATAAGCTAATTTATACGCTATCAGCAGTTTGATTTATATTTTAAATTTGATCGTTGAACTCATATTTGAAAGAAGAAGAAATAGATGGAGAAACTTGTGCGTTGATGTAATTGTGACAATAAGCTTCAATTAGTGTCTATTTGGTTAAGCATTTATACAGTTCGTAATCTGTCACTACGATTAAATACCTTAATCGCCACTATATATTAATAGTAACAGTAGCGTAATCCCACAAGATGAAAAGTGGGAGAAACTTACATATGCTTGCTATCTCGATTCCAATCACAAAGTAGAAATATGGGTAGTGATCTAGAAAAGCATAAATCAGTTTATACCATTAATACACTTCATGACTTGTCGTCAAGCTTTGACTGTGCTGATCGGCTCGACATTATGGTATACGGTTCATCTTCCGCTTGTACAGTGGTTTTGTACCGATACCTCTGGGCACAGACCAGGTAATAGATGAAATTCAGAACACACAACCCGGCGAGGAGAAAGTAGAAATAGTCCAATCTGCCAGAATTTAGATCATCTGCTAACCAATTGGGGTGGCTACGAGTTCTTGTTGTATGACGCACGACGGCGATGATTAAGCTGCTGAGGTAGCTAGCACCAGCATAGGAGCAGCTGAAAAGAGAGTTAGCAATACTCCTCATATGCTCAGGGAACTCCGTGTTGTAGAATTCAATTTGTCCAATAATATTGAATGCCTCGCATAAGCCTAGAAGCACAAGTTGTGGAGATAACCAGAAGGCCGACAATGGCGATTGAGGGTGGGAGTTGGCCCGCGATCTTCTCGCCCTCTCAACAACTCCGGCAGCTACCATTGATAGAAGTGAGAATATCATCCCAATTCCCATCCTCTGGAGAGTTGTGAATCCGCCTTCGACTTTTGTGCGTTTTCTAAGAAAAGGAACTACGATTCTGTCGTAGAATAGGACCCAAACTCCGATCGTGATCATTGATATGATGATCATGGATCCTGCGGGGACTTCAAAGTGGGGTCCGAGGTGTCTGTCCATTATTAAAGCTTGTGATATGGTGAATGTGTTTTGTTGTGCCATGGATATGAAGCTAATAATACATGCAGACCATATTGGTATTATGTTTAATAGGCATTTTAGCTCTTCCACCTTTTGAATGCTGCATAGCCTCCATGGATTTGCACAATAACCATCAGGATTCAGGTCATTTTTCTCTATTATGGCAGCCTTGTTCAAGGACCTAATAGAGACGTCAACTCCATAGTTAATATTAACTAATTAGGAATTAATACAGTAAATAATATCTAAAACAAACTAATACAAACACTAAGAAGGATCACCTGACCCCTCTTAAAAAAATTACCCTAATTTTTCATCTATTTTATTTTGACCCTGCTTAACTTTTTATTCTGCCCCTTAATTGAGACCTATCTATTCTAAACCTAAGGAGGACCACACAAGTTGAATACTATGCATGTGAATATGTGATCGTCGTTGTTTTGCACCTTTTCAATTAAAATCCTTTTTACGAAGAAAAAATTGTTATGGAGAAAATTTAAGTGTTTCCATGTTAGCAAGAATTTTAAAGACGTAAAATTCATCAAAACATCAAGCAAGGGTAGTGCTGAAAATTTCTACCTGTACTGGTTGGTAAGAGGGAGCTTCAACAACATATCTTTCTTCAATGGAGGATCATAGAAACTAACGTCAATCTCTCCGTCTTCAGGAAGCAAAAGCCGACGCTTACGATGTGCAGAAACCAACACTCCAGCAATATCAAAAAAGAGACTGCCTTCGGGCGGTTGATGGATGTATATTCTCGTCCCAACGAAGAAGAGAACAATCGAGCCGGCCATGAGAATGGTAGGTATACCAAAACCCAAGACCCAGCTAACGTTGTCTTGGATATAAACCACAAGAGTTAAAGTGATCAAGGACACCACAGTAAATGAGATGTAGTACCAGTTATAAAAGCTGGCAATCCCTTTCTTGCCTCGTTCTGTAGTTGGATCGAATTGATCGACACCAAATGGGATGCTACATGGCCTTATTCCTCCCGTTCCAATGGCTAGGAAGCCGAGTCCGAGGATCAAGACACCCAATTGAAGATTGTTGGGGCCTTTGCAATGATGACCAGTTGGTAGTTGTAGTGGGTCGCATGATGGAGGATGCAGTCGTGGTAGCCATGCCGTTAACGTCAACGTTATTAGTCCCTAACATTGATCATGAATTTATTCTGTAAGTTAATGTACGTTAGACAGGACTCTGCCTTAGATTAAATGGATGTTATTGGGCAAGTGCATATGTACCATAACAGATGCGAAGGATGCTAAAGCAATAGTCTTGAACTTTCCGATCAAGGCATCGGAAATGAAAGCACCAAGCAAAGGCGTGAAATTTGTGACCCCCATCCAAATGTTGATTAGGTTTGCTGCTGCTGCTTGATTCATGTGAAAAATCTTTAACAAATACACCATGAAGTTTGCTATCATCCCATAAGACGCCAACCTTTCAAGCGTCTCATTTCCTGCATAAGACAACAAGTTGATTCAAGTATATACGGAGATTCACACGAGAAAAAACCAAACAATATATATATATATATATATATATATATATATATATATATATATAAAGAGAGAGAGAGAAGAGTGGGTGTGGGTGGTGGGTGGTGGGGTGGTGGTGGTGTTTGTGGGGGTGAAGAGAGACCTAAGATGAAAGGCATGGCCTTCCATCCTCCAGGCTTTTTTGTAGTTGCTGAGAAATCTTTTGATGGGTCTGTTTTTTCTGACTTGTAATTATGAAAGAATTTCTTGGAGAAATATATGCATGGTGAGCGATGCTTCGTCTTTTGTTCCCAAAAATCCATTGTTTCTCTCCCCTGTAATAATGATTTCAAGGTGCCTGTGGAAATTCTACTTAAGCTTCCAGTACTCCAAATCTCTCGGGTCTGGCATATAGAGGGAGATGTATAAGATGTGTTGGGTTGCCTTGACTATATATAGGGAATACAGAAATGGCTTGCCAACTAGCTAAAAGGGTGAATACTCAATGCCTTTCAGTGAAGGGAAGGAATCGGATTCACAACTCGATCTATGGAGGTGTTTCATCATGTCATGAGATAATCAAGTAGGGCATAAATGTTCCAGCATTGGGATAGGAGAATCAATTAAATACTTTATATTATCTCATGTGGATTGTCAGCCTGGTATTCTCCAATTAATTATTCGTTATATATAGGAAATAAAGATTAAAGAATATACCAAGTAGCTTCGTTGACGAGTTGAGTCATATATAATCTGAAATCTCGAATTCAAATCTCACCATCTTCTCTTATTAAAAAGAAAAAGGAGAAAGATTAAAGATGGAGGCATGTAATAAAGGTATGCTCTAAATAAACAAAAATAAACGTATGTCGTTGAAAGTATTTATTATAATAATTATGATACTGTTTGGTAAACAGGTTTGAAAAGCATATAATTTAACATATAATATATATGCTACAATCAAAAAGCTACTTAATCAAACACTCAATAACAATTTTAGCATATATGTTATCATTTTAAAATGCTACATAAAAAACAATTTTCAACAACATTTATCTTCAATAAAAAATGAAAAGTCTAAATTACCCCTTGTATTTCAGCCAAATGATCAAAATACCCTTCATCTTAACAATTTATTATTTATTTATATTTAATAATATATTCATTTTTATTTACTAATAATTTTTATTTATTTATATTTAATAATATATTTATTTTTAAATAATATATTCAACTATATTTGATAATTTATTTATTTATATTTACTAATCTTTTATTTATTTTTATTTAATAATATATTCATTTATATTTAATTTATTTAATAATTTATTATTTTTTAGTAATATATTCAATATTATTTAATAATTTATTTATTTCTATTTAAAAATATTTTATTTAATAATATATTCATTTATATTTAATAATAAATTTTAATTTATTTTAATTTAATAATTTATTATCATTTGGTAATACATTCAATTATTTTTAATAATTTATTTATTTATACTAATCTATTATTTATTATTATCTAATAATCTATTCATTTAATTACGTTTTTCCTACAATAATGAACCGAACAACACAGCATTTGAAATAGCATACATGTCAGCATTTAAAACAGCATATAAGCCAAATTATATGTTAGCTACAAAATTATTTATCAAACAGTTGCTATAGGAAAATAAATAAATAACCTTGTGCTTTGATAAATCTTTATTATTATAATTTTTGTGCCTTGTCCTACCTTATGTTCATATCCACTTATTCCTTACTACACTTTATTATAATTAATTGGGCGGAGATAGATTTGGAACCCAGGACAGATATCATGTGAAGCACGCTAAAACTAAGACTACGACAACTCATTCTTTTAATTAATTAGTTATGTTCTCTTCCACGTTAGGGCAATTAGCCACCAAAAATGTAAATAATTTCATTATATTTTTGTTTCAACTATCCCAATTGTTGATATTGACGCATACGATCCATGTAAAATTGAGAGTTTTATGTGTCCCACGTGATTCATAATGAAAATTTGTATGTCCATCGCAAAATTGGTGATAGTTGAAGTAAAAAACAGCATGTCATTGCTAATTAGTCACTGCACCTTTTTTTAGAATTGAACAAAAAAATGTGATTGAATGTTTACATCTATATTCTATAGACTATACATGCAAATTGTGATGAATTGGGCTATATTCAGGCAAGTCTCCGTCTTCCTGGCCATACTCATGAAACTTGGCTTCGTTCTCCATCTTTATCGACCATTTGATCAACGAAACTCTTACCATTATCATGCTTACTTTAACCCAACTTTCAATCTCTTTCGTCTTGCCTGCTTTTCTACCTTCTCATCGTGGACACCCAAAGTCGGTTTCTATCACACACCTTTACAATCATTCTCAGCCCTGGCTTTCATTTGCAATCTACCATTTTAGGAACTTTGAGATTTGTACTTCTATGATTAGACGTGGGTGACTGTAGATGCTCGAAATCTAAAAGCACCAAATCTGAGGACTTGGACTTTATGTGGGCACTGGTAACTCTCAAATAATCTTTGTTACTTCACATCCTGCACAAGTCCAATCAAATCATCATTAAAAACCCAAGGATCAGATTTGGGGGGACTAGTCATTGGGGCTCTGACAATCAATTCAGCTTAATGGATGAAAAGACGGTCACCATGGTAGAGATCAGGAAAGAAAGACCGGTGTTTGAGAGTAATTTATTGGGCCGCCATGAGGCAAGCCGCTTTGTTGAGCTGCCAAGAGGCAAGCTGTTAGTTTCAGCTTCCTTATAGTATCTTTCAAAAAGATACCTCCAACACAACATATTAAAGTAGCTCCAGCTCAACATAAGCAGCAACTCCAAGTCAACGTATTAAAGTAGCTCATGTACAACATAAGTAGTAGCTCCAGCTCAATATATGCAGTACCTCTAGCTCAACATATGAGGTATTTCCAACTCAACATATTAAGGTCGACCAGATCTACAGGTGCATATCGAAGCTATTATATAGTAAATCCTGGCGAGCTCAAGGCCACTACAACTACTTGGAGTCGTTTGCTTGACCTGCCTTACCCTTGTCCGCTGATTGGGATGATATTTTGCATATTTTTGTGGAGTTTTGAAAGTAAAACGTTGAGTTTCAATGCTTAAATATCACATTTTAGGTTTGAGTTGCCGAAATCCATGTTAATGAGCCAATGCATAATTCAACACTTTGACATAGTCATTTTAAGTGTTTTCTAGTGGTTCAAGTTGGTTTGGTAGCTTAGAGATAGGAAATCCAAGTTTTGGGCATAATGGTTGAAGTTGTGGAAATGCTATCTCTTAAGCATTTGAGTTTTAATATGCCGAATTTTGTTCTATCAACCTAAAAATGGTTTTGACACTTGTTTAAGTATGTTTCAGTCATTTATGACTTGTTTGAATGATTTTTGTAGGCTTCAGATTGATCGGGATTGAATATGGAAGAAAATGCATAAAAGGAGCTGCAAAATTGAAGTTTACTGTCAACCGTCCGGACGCGTATCAGAAGCCGTCCGGACGGACAAAGAAGAAAGGCGGACAGTGGCATTTTCAAGAATATCCGTCCGGACGGTACTGTTCACCGTCCGGACGGTTGAAGAAGAAAGCCGGACAGTGCTGTTTTCAAGCATATCTGTCCGAACAGCACTGCACAATAATTTTCGGGTCAACTTTTGAAGGTGCAAATGATCGAATTTGAAGAAACTTTCTTCTACAAAGTTGAAGTAGACATCCAGATCTTTCCAACGAGTTCTCATACGCATAAATCCATTGAGAATTGAAGTCTGTGGAATTAATACAAGATACTGCCTTGAACAGTTCCAATAATTTCGGGTTTTATGATTTTTACTCAATTCTTGAAGGGGCAAACTTGTCTAATTACTTTATTTGACCAATGGGACTTATTTGTAATAGGTTAGGATGGTCTTTTAAGAGAGGTATGAGGGTTTTATGGGTTTGGAGACCCCATTCTTTGGACAACACTCATTTTGGCCGAATTTGATACACTCTCTCTAGGGTTTTTCTCTCTTGCCTTGTTCTACATTTTGATTCTTGCTTGGGGTTCGAAAATCAGTCTCTTGAACATTGCTAGGAGTCTTGGAGACCCAACCAACTAGAAGAAGAAGTTCTTCCTCCTTGTAGAGCTTGAGAAGAGCCCAAGTTGGATTACCCTCAACTTCTATTTGTAGATTGGAAGGCCGATTCACCTCAACATTCGACATTGGATTTGATCTCTAAACTCCTCTTCCTTATTGTTATTTCATTTTATTGTCGCATTTGAATTCATAGTTCTAGTTTAATCTACTTGAATATTTTCATTCCGATTTAGTTTGTGCTTGAACGTTTTATGTTATGTTTTACATTTTATTATGTTGTGCTTATTTCCATTTTGATTTTCTGCAGTAGTTTAGTATTTAATTCTCATTTCGTATATTAGGGTTTAGTTCAATCAATCACTCCAAGAGGGAAAACCGAATCTAACCAATGGTTAGTACAATTTTGCCACACTTAACATTGTGAATACCATATTTAATTAAGTAATTAGGTTAATAATCCATAGACCCAAGCCGAAACCAAAAGTCTTTGTGAGACGATTTGGGATTCACTCCTATTATTACTTTGACAAACCTACACTTGGGAAAGCGTTAATCCACTTACCTATTTCGGTTCGAGTCATCCGCCATGTTGAATCTTGTTAATATGAAGAGTTTAAGAAGATCAAATTTCACCTGGACTCATGGAGAAAATGTCAGAACGGTTGACGAGAAATTCGTCAACCCTCCGACGCTCAACATTAGCCATTTTAAAAATTAAAAATATTTAAGTGTTATAGATATGAAAAGATATTGAAAACAGAGAAAACAAAATACTTAAAAATTAAACAACATTAAGTGCACAACATTCCACCAATGAGCGATCTCTTTTCCATCTCTAGTATGCAAATTATAAGTTCCTCGCCCCATAGACTTGGCATTGAGGTAAGGTCCTTCCCAATTCGGCCCCAACTTGCCTAAGTTGAGCTCCTTAGTGTTTTGAAAACTTTTCTGAGAACCCAGTCTCTTGGAGCCTTCTTTTTATCGGATTTAAATCTGAAAATCATATTTTGTCAACTCTTCATACAAACCAGCGTCTAATCTTACACCATTTTTGAAGGCTCGCAAAGCTGTCTCCGGATTACAAGTGGAAATAGAAACTCTCTCCTTGTTATATCACGTGAGGAAACTTCTAGTTGACTTTCCAGGTGTCTGCTAGATTTTGTACAAGTCGTCTGAACACTTTTTTATCTCTTTGTTGATGGCGAAGTACAGAAGAAAAGCATCCACCATCTAGGCAAAAGTGAAGATAATACTATTGGCCTGGCCAATAAACCATTGAAGTGCTGCTCCAGCCAAACTTGAACCAAAATTATTGCGTAGGAAAGGACTCTGAAGAGGGATGGTGTTTCTAGCAGAGATCTTCTCCAAAGTGAGCAATGAAGGCATAGACGTTATGGAGACCTGTCAATTTTAACAAGTTTAGCAAATTCTGCAGCTCGCTCATCCTTGAGCTTACTATTCTCCACTTCTACAGACTCCAAGCGTGTCATATTCTAATGAAGCTCCTCCCTTATTGTCATTAATTGAGCCATAATATCCACCACATAGTCGGGTGTTGTAGACATGATCAACAACTGTAAAACAGAATATTTGTTGTAATAAAATTACCAGGGCACCATGGTAGGCGCCAAATTGTAGATGCCTAAAGTTCACAATCACCAAATATGAGGAATTGGACTTTATATGAGCACTGATAACTCTCAAATAATTTGTGTTACTCTAGATCCTACACAAGTCTAATAAAAGAATCATTAGAAACCGAAGGACCGGATTTGGAGGGACCGATCGTTCGGGCTCCAACGATCAAGTCAGTTCAATGGAGCAAAAGAAGGTGATCATGGTAGAGATTGGGAAAGAAACGCCGTTTTTTAGAGTGTTTTGCTGGAAGAGTTGAGAGATTTGTTGTTTGTATAGTGTTAATTTCCTTGTCTCCCCCTTTATTCAGAGAATGAAGGGACTATTTATAGTGTGTTGACTTGCTAAATTTAGTAGAGTCTTAGGGTCTTTCGAAGTTGAACAGACAAGTCTGACACCGAGGCGAAATAGTTATGTATGAGGTGACACCTGCAGTCTAAAGGAGGTGTCAAACTAACTGCTTAGGTAAAACAAATGTACCTCCTAGCGAGCTCTTTATAAGGCGCTTTGGCTATGGAAAGCTCCTTATAATCATTAATAGTCTTTGTTAGGTGAAATCCAATTCAGGTAAGCTCTAGTCTAGGGTCTCTCGGCTTCTCTATTGGATTTCTGATCCATTGGGCCAGAATTTGGAGTTGTGACTTGATTTAGTCAAAGCTGATTGGACCTCTGACTCACCTTTGTCTTGAATGGAAAAGTGGGCCAAACCTAATTTTGGTCAGCACAATGACAATGGACCAACGATAGCTTCTTTGCTCCTAGTTTAATCTCAAATGTGTCTCATCGTTTGTTTGTTCATATTATATTTTTCTATTCTCAAGGTGGATTCAGTTGACGATCCTCAAGGTCTCTGTGTTTCAACTTCAATATTGTCTGATTATCATTAATTCGTGATTCCTGTTGAGAACTTGCAATTTTATTCTCATTTTGTAGTTCCCTGCCCTGGAAACTGCAACATGATACTGGTCTCAGCTTCTCATCTGGTTGTTCAAGTTGACCTTCGATGTTCCTTTTCAAAATAATTCTTCTGCTTTTTTCACTGCATAAATTTTGTAATTTTCCAAGGTTCACCTTCTATTTTCCCTTTTCAAAAGAATTCTTCTACTATTTTCATTGCATACATTTTGTAAGTTTAATCCCATGACATTAGTTCACTATGTAATTGCATCTCTTGACTACATTTTGATTTTGTATATGAGAATGAATATCATTGGTTTTGGGGACAATATAAGGTGATGACGATGTCTGGAGTTGATCTTTAGATCTGAGAACAACATTTTACTCTTATAGTTACTTTTTTCTTTTGTCACTTAACCAGTCAACATCAGGATAGTTGATTTACTCTAGATTTTGACATTGATAGATTATGAAACATCAAATAGGCATGGAGGAACATACCTTATTTTGTCATTTAAAGACAATGTCGCCTCAATTTCTCCAAATTTTGGGGATCCTCTATTTTTTTAGCCTGCATGATTATGTGATTTCCCAATGATATTTAGATAACTTTTGTCTATATTTATTCGGCTGAGCATATTATATTTATCCGAGTTTATAACTGATCTTAGGATTGAAATCTTTGATTTTTTATAGTGGGATCCTATGTTTCTTTGATGGCAATACTTGGTGGATCGCATGTAAGTATTCTTTTATGTGACTGATTTTCATCTATTTATTTTAATGGCATCATTCTATGACTTTATGATCCTTATATATGATTAGCATAATCCTCCTTTGTTTTATACAAAAGACAACTATTCTAACCCTAATATGATTGGATTCAACTAGAGTTACATTGTCTTTCTCAGCAAAATTTATAAAACAGCCTATTTCTACTGCAAATTATTGATTAGATAACTTTTGTCTGGAAGGTGTTGACTATCAAATCATCAAGTTAGCTTATATGATTTTATGTCTAATAACACGTTCTCTAAACCAAATTGTCTGACAAAAAGAGGTAAACGATCTCCTTTAAATTTCTTCAATTACAGCTTATACAAACAATCATTCTCAGTATGAACTGTAAAAATAAGCTACCCCACTTGCCTCAGCTTTTGCTTGAATTAAGCATAATTTGACACTGCTTACTATACTCTTCTGTCCTTGTAATTCCACCACTTCTGCTACTCCTCTGCTCAGGTTTTTCGACCTAGGTTACTTGGGTTATTCTTCAGAGCATATCCTCCATGTCCCAGGTTTGTTCACTTTTTTCCATTGCTTGCAGTAATTTGGGTTGTTCTTAATGTTGATTCAACACTCCTATATAAGGAAGACCTTAATTCTTTTATGATATTCTCTCAACCAGAGGAAATCTACAACGTCTGATGATCTGTTATCTCCGTCTTCTTGCTTAGTCTTGCATTTTGGATTTGATAAAAGTGTTAAAAGTATAGCCTCTGCTGCTGATAATTCTAGTGTTCAGGTATTTTCAGCTTGAGTAATAAACTTGATTAATATTCTTTTAAAATTACATATTCTATACCTAAATTGAATCCACATGCTATGATTATAATTGTTTAATGCTCTTATTGTAAACTGAGATAAAAGAAATTCTATCTCAATCTATTTGTTTGGCCATTATAAATGTTACGCCAGTTTGGCGATCCTATTTTGAATGGATCGTAACCATGCAATTAGAGGATAATCGTGTTCCTTTTCAACAATTAACATGATTTACATCATGATTTTCCAATTAACAAACCATTAAATTACTCTGCACCCATAAAATTAGATTTAGTGACTTCTGCTTGAATTAAGCATAGCCTGACACTGCTTACTCTCGTCTCCTGTCCGTGTGATAGAAGCTTATGATTTCATTTGTGCATTTGATATATATACTTACTATTGGCCCAAAATGGTCTCGTATTGCAGGTGTGCCAGAGATTAAAGTGTCTCAACTGTAGCATATGAAAATTACACTGATTACTATCTAACTAAATCAAACGGAAGCACAGATTACCTTGAGACCTTAGTAATCTAACGTTGCCTAACTCCACTGAAGTGCGCTTTGTTTAGATAAATAGAAATAAAAGCAAAATGACACCAAGTATAAATTGACACAACGATAGTTGGTATTTGATACTTGACAGTAATGATTTAAATAAAAAGATATTCTGGCAGATAACATACTAGCAATATGAATTGACATTGAATTCACTAAGAAAGTCCGAGAATTTGGAGAGAAATCTATGTTCAAGTATTGTGTTTTCTCCTTTTTGATTTGATTCGCTCATCCCCTTTTCCTCCGTCTACCAACTCTCTTAAAGTCTGTCTTCCACCAATTTCGGCCATGTCTCATGTCCTACCTCCTTTAACCCCTATTTTTTTGGGCACAAACTTAAATTTCCAGATAGTATATAACTCAAACAAATCCTGACAGTTGGTACTTGCACAAATCCGGTCACATGACCCTCATTTTAAGCTATTAGATCCACATTCTTAGGCCAAACTGCTACACATGGCTGGTGGTTCATGGAAAGATTATGTGTAATGAGGAGAGGTGGAAGAGGAGGTGTTCGAATAATCTATATTGTGGTGTATGCCCCACTCAAGTGGAGGATGTGGATCATTTATTGAATGGTTGTGATATGGCGAAGCAAATGTGGGGAGCCTTGTTGTCTAGACATGAGATGGAGGTCCAAAAGAATCTAAATTTTAAGGCCTGGATTATTCACAATCTGAGGGGGGAAATATTGGTTGTGATATTGGTAACAATTGGGGTGCTATTTTTGCTCTAACTCTTTGGTGGATTTGGAGATGGCAGAATGACAAAGTGTTTAATAACTTGGATTATTCGTTGCATTTTAGGCTTGATTGGGTCAGACGAGCGGTGATTGAGATGGAGGAAGCATTTAAGAGGAATTGGTCAATTCATGGTGAGTTATCTTTAATGCAAACTTTATTGGTTGGATGGTTTCCTCCTAATCCTGGTTGGGTTGCGCTAAATACGGATGGGTGTTGTAAGAAAGATAGGAAGTTGGCTAGTGGAGGGGGTCTTCTCCGTGATTCAGTTGGTCGTAGGTTGAAGGGATTTCTTCTTAATATAGTGGACTGTTCGGCAGTGGAGGCTGAGTTGTGGTTAGGGGTGCACATGGGTCGGGTTGGGTCGGATTGGGCCAAATACCCATCCGACCCACATAAGTTCGGGTTACATAAACCCAACCCTCAACTGACCTTGGGTTAGAAGCGGATTGGGTTGGGTTGGTTTCATACGGATTGGGGTTTGATACAAATGGGTTGGGTCGGATACTGATAGGTATGAATATACCTAGTATTTTCTGGAGAAATAACTCTTCTTATGCTTGTAATGTGATAAATTAAGTTTATTAACCGGTTGTTATTCATTATTATCGGTGAATTGTGATCCAGAGTGAAATATTATGAATTAGGGTGGTTTTGGAAGAAATAAAAGCTGGACAGGATGATTACTGTTCTGGGCGGAACAATTCACACGCCTAGGCGCAAAGAGGACCGCCCAAAGCAGGGAAGATGCTGGAGAAAATAACTCAAAAACCGCCTAGGCGGGCGCCTAGGCGAGAATCCCCCACGCGCCTAGGCACCAATCGGGTTTTCCAGGTTGTTTTTAAAACCGTGGAAACCCTAAAACTGGGAGGAAAAACAAAACATTTCGGGAGTCCGTTTCTACAGCCAGGGGGAGGAGAAGAAAACAGGGTTTTTCAAGGCTTGAGAGAGGAATCTTCAGCTGGGTCTTGGATTCTTGAAATCTTCGGTGAAATCAACATGATTCTTTCTCTTCCTTTGCTTTCTTTCATTTACATGTATAACTAAGCTTCTTATCACCAAGGCTAGGGTGAAGCCTTGGGTTGAATGATGGTTGTATGAATTGATTTGGTTATATGTGAATCTTTTTGGGTATAAATCTTTGGTTTCCATGATTATTGTAGATTCTTCTTACTCTTTGTGCTTGATCACCACTTAGGGTTTTGAATGGATTTGTTTGATGGATTTTGTAAATGGTGAAATATCTACAAAATCATGATTCTTGGGACCTTAGATTGCAATTGTTGTTCCCATTAGGTTTGGAACAAGTTTGTATGAATCCTATTTCCATTGAGCTTCATGAATTCTTATGCATGTCTAGATCAATAGGATGACTAGAATGTTGATAGGAACATCCAACCTAGACCAATAAGATGGCTAGTAATTGAGATGAGGGAAATTGGCTTGAGTGCGCTAAAACCGACTTAGGTACGGATTCGTTATACCCGAATTGATAAATGTGTGACTGAATTGGTTGTGTGTGCACATCGTTGACCCTTGG
The DNA here is from genome assembly GCA_963580455.1 of Euonymus europaeus. NCBI lineage: Eukaryota > Viridiplantae > Streptophyta > Magnoliopsida > Celastrales > Celastraceae > Euonymus > Euonymus europaeus. Next base: position 7,320,554 of record OY756964.1, read on the forward strand.
TGGATTCCGAAGTCTTGGTGCTCCATTCTTTCATTTGAATTCATTACATTAGTATAGCTTGCCTAGTGATAATTTGCATTAGCATTTGCATTCTTCAATACAAAAAGTCCAAAAACGCTTTACTTTTCTTGCTTGTATTCCTTTTAAATTGGAAACCCAATCAACTTGAGTGGAACTTTAATTTCTTGCATTGTCGATAAATATATGTAAATAAACACTTGGATTAAGTCATATCTCCGTCTCTGTGGATACGATCTCTACTGACCACTTGTACTATTCTTCTGACTAGTACACTTGCTAGTAAGTTATTTTAGACTCAACAAGTTAATGGCGCCGTTGCCGGGGACAGTAGCTTATATTTAATCCATTTCGTTTGTCTACATAGATAATCATAGTTATCATTGATTTCTTGCTGAATCTCTATTTGGCTTATACATTTTATTTGTTCTCTGTAGTTCATGCAAGGACGACGTTCACAAGACACAGAAATTCTTCCAATTAATCCAAATTTGGGACGTGCACGTTTAAATAAGAAAGACAAGCAAACTCTTGGAGAACACTCTCCCACACATTCCTTATCTTCTACTTCTAGCTCATCTAGTGAGCGATTCATTGGAGACAATCTTGAGCAAGACAAGATGGAAGAACATCATGAGGGAGTTGATGATAATGGCGTCAATGCCAATGCCCCTCGCACTATACAGGATTTTTCTATGCCTCAATTCACTACTCGACAATCTTGCATTGTTTTTCCAACTATTGCTCCTAATTTATCTTATGAAATTAAGGGCTACATGATTAACTTGCTTCCCTCTTTTTCAGGAGAGGAGAATCAAGATGCCAGTGATCATATTGATAATTTCTTGGAAATATGTGGTACACAACAAATTCAAGGAATCTCTGCTGAATTCATTCGCCTCAAGCTATTTCCCTTTTCTCTTAAGGGAGACGCGAAGAACTGGTTCAAGACTCTGCCCGCAAATTCTATCACCTCTTGGGACCAATTGTCTGCGAAATTTATTCAGAAATTCTATACTCAATCGAAGACACAACGGTTGAGAGACCAAATCTTTCATTTCAGACAGAATAAGGGAGAGCCACTATATCAAGCTTGGGGGAGATATAAAACCCTGCTTATCAGCTGTCCACATCATCAATTCTTACCATGGCAGATTATGTTATACTTCTATCAGAACTTATCAGATGAATGCCGCCATCGGTTAGATACAGCTGCTGGAGGAAATATTATGGCAAAGGAGCCCACTGAGGCTACTGTGATTATTGAGAATGTTGTAGCCAATTCCTCACAATGGGACAGCAGAGATGTGACTGGTTCCAGAGCAACTATCTATGAAACTAGTACTTCAAATACTGAAATGGCAGCCATGGCTCGGAAACTTGATGCTATTGTGAATTTATTGAGCAGAAATATCGAACCTTGTGGTATTTGTGCGGGCACAGACCATCCTACTCATACATGCCCTAGAGGGGGTACTTTTCCTGAAGTAGAGGTTAATGCGGTGCAGAATTTTCATCGGCAGCAAAATGACCCGTTTTCTCATACTTACAATCCAGGCTGGAAGAACCATCCAAATCTCTCCTATGGTTCTTCTCAGAACTACAACCACGGTTCTAGACCTTGGCAAGCTCACCCTCAACCACCACCTCCAGAGCCAAAGCGGCCTTCTATGGATGACTTAATTACTCAACTGGCTCAGTCACAAGTGAAGATGCAGAACTCGCAAGCAGAAATGAGCAATTCTATGACTCAGTTGCAGCAAACAGTTGCTAGTAATACACAGTCAATTTCTAAGCTCGAGATGCAAGTGGGCCAACTTGCGAATGCTCTGAGTGAGAGATAGTTGGAGAAGCTCCCAAGCCAACCAGAGGTGAATCCCACAAAACATGAAGATGCAAAAGTTGTCACCGTGTTGAGAAGTGGGAAAAAGGTGGACAACAAAATTGAGTTTCAGAAGCAAGGAGATGAGAATGAAAATGAACAAAAGGTGGTAGAACCATGTGCATCTCCACTACCTCAAGTTAAGAAAGACAAGCAGATTGTGGAAGAATATATTCCACCAATTCCTTTCCCTTCTAGACTTGCATCAAAGAAGAAAAGCAAGTATAATCGGGATATATTTGAAGTTCTGAAGAAGGTTGAAATCAATATTCCACTTATTGATGCTATCAAATCTATCCCCGCTTATGCCAAATTCTTGAAGGAATTATGCACCAATAAGAGAAAAATCAGTGAGCATGAAGAAGTTTTCCTTTCTGAGGAGACTAGTGCAGTATTACAAAAGAAACTGTCACCCAAGTTGAAAGATCCGGGGAGTTTTACAATTTCCTGCATTATTGGAGAAAAGCATATTGAGAAAGCATTGATGGATCTTGGAGCCAGTGTCAATATCATGCCTTATTCTGTGTATTGCACTTTGAAAATAGGAGGGTTGAAACCAACTACAGTTACTCTACAGTTAGCTGATCGCTCTCTTGTTCATCCTTTTGGACTTGTTGAAGATGTTTTAGTGAAAGTTGGAGAGTTTGTTGTTCCAGTGGATTTCTTAATTCTGGACATGGAAGGTGAACCAATTCCTGGGAAAGACCTACCTCTTATTTTAGGCAGAGGTTTTATGGCTACTACCAATACCATCATTGATGTCAAATCAAGTGTTCTCTCAATGACAGTTTTCGATAAAACTGTTGAGTTTCGACTCTCAGAGGCAATGCGACATTCTGATGACACAAAAACCTGCTTTTGGATAGATGTAGCTGATAGAAGAATTGATATGGAGGTTTCTCGGAGTAATAAAATCACTACATTGGAGGCTTATCTTGTGGGTGATTCCAAGCATTTATTGACTGAGGAAGTTGAAGAAATAAGCAATCTGTTTGCAGCTTCACCTCCGCATCAACATAAGTGGAGGCCTGTTTTTGAAAATCTGAGGAATTTTCCAACTTCTAAGAAGTTATTGCCATCTATTGAGAACCCACCAGAATTAGAATTGAATCCACTTCCTCCTCACCTGCGGTACGCCTTTTTGGGAAACTCTCAAACTCTCCCAGTTATTATTGCTTCTGATTTAACTTCTGTGGAGGAAGAAAAATTGTTGTGTGTGCTTAAAGAGAATAAAACCGCCATTGGGTGGACTATAGCAGACATTAAAGGCATCAGTCCATCAATGTGTATGCACCGTATCCTACTTGAAGATGGAGCAAAGACAAGCCGGAAGGGTCAAAGAAGATTGAACCCTAACATGAAAGAAGTAGTTCGTGCTGAAATTCTGAAGTTACTTGATGTAGGGATTATCTATCCTATTTCAGATTCCAAGTGGGTAAGCCATGTTCAGGTGGTACCGAAGAAGTCGGGCATCACAGTTGTTACTAATGATAACAATAAGCTTATTCCTACCAGAAAGGTCACGGGTTGAAGAGTCTGTATTGATTATAGGAAGTTGAACACCTCCACATGGAAAGATCATTTTCCTCTACCATTCATTGATCAAATGCTGGAGAGATTGGCAGGGCATAATTATTATTGCTTCTTGGATGGATATTCTGGGTATAATCAAATTGTGATTGCACCGGAGGATCAAGAGAAAACAACGTTTACATGTCCATTTGGAATTTTTGCCTACCGTAGAATGCCATTTGGGTTATGCAATGCTCCAGCTACCTTTCAGAGATGTATGATGAGCATTTTTTCTGATATGGTAGAGCGGTTCATAGAAGTGTTTATGGATGATTTCTCGGTTTTTGGATCTGATTTTGATCACTGTCTCCACAATTTATCTCTCGTTCTGAAACGCTGCACAGAGACAAATCTCATATTAAACTGGGAGAAGTGCCACTTCATGGTGCAGAGAGGTAATGTCTTGGGGCACATAGTTTCTCAAGATGGCATTGAAGTCGATAAGGCAAAGATTGATCTTATCTCCAAATTACCACCTCTGACTAATGTGAAGGGAATTCGCTCTTTCCTTGGCCATGCTGGGTTTTATCGGAGGTTTATCATGGACTTCTCCAAGATTTCACGACCTTTATGTGCATTATTGGCCAAAGATGTTGATTTTTAGTTTGATGCGGAATGTTTAAAGGCTTTTGAGACATTAAAAGAGAAGCTCACTTCTGCTCCTATCATGATGCCACCGGATTTCTCGTTGCCGTTTGAAATCATGTGTGACGCTTCGGATTATGCTATTGGGGCAGTGCTTGGTCAGCGAATAGAGAAGAAGTCACATGTGATCTATTATGCCAGTCAAACTCTGAATGATGCTCAAATTAATTATTCCACCACAGAGAAAGAGCTCTTGGCTATCGTATTTGCGTTGGACAAATTTCGGTCCTATCTGACTTGTTCTAAAGTGATTGTGTACTCTGATCATGCGGCTTTGTGATATCTACTGACGAAAAGGGACTCGAAACCCAGATTGATCCGATGGGTACTTCTCCTGCAGGAATTTGATTTGGAGATTCGGGATAAAAAGGGGTGTGAAAATGTTGTGGCCAATCATCTCTCACTGTTAGCTATTAAAGAAGGGGGCTCCAAAGACTTGGATTTTAATGAAAATTTTCCTGATGAGCAACTTTTCCTTCTTGAGCAAACTCCATGGTTTGCAGATATAGTCAATTATCTAGTTGCGCGTCAACTCCCTTCTGGCATGACTAAGCAAGCCAAAGATAAATTCTTTTCCTCCATCAAATATTATTTTTGGGATGAACCTTATTTGTTCAAGTCTTGTCCTGATCAAATCATTCGCCGCTGTGTGCCAGAACCTGAGATGGAGAGTATTTTGAATTTTTGTCATGCTCATGTCTGTGACGGTCATTTTGGTGGGAAGAAAACCGCCGCAAAAGTACTTCAATGTGGATTTTTTTGGCCCAATTTATTTAAAGATGCTCATGCATATTGTACCACTTGTGATCGCTGCCAACGCACTGGCAATATCTCTTCCAGAGACCAAATGCCCTTATAAAATATCCTGGTGGTGGAACTTTTTGACGTTTGGGGTATTGATTTCATGGGACCCTTTCCCCTTTCTTATGGCCATCTTTATATCCTGGTGGCGGTGGACTATGTGAGCAAATGGGTGGAAGCTATCCCATGTCGGACTAATGATCACAAAATAGTTCTGAATTTTCTCAAAGACATGATTTTTGCCCGGTTTGGCACACCCAGAGCTATTATCAGTGATGGGGGATCACATTTTTGTAATAAGCCGTTCGAGAAATTAATGAAGAAATGTGGAGTCACTCACAAAGTGGCTACTCCTTATCACCCTCAAACGAGTGGTCAAGTGGAAATCTCCAATCGTGAGCTCCAGCATATTCTTGAGAAAACTGTGTCCTCCAACAGAAAAGATTGGAGTATGAAATTGAACGACGCTTTTTGGGCTTATCGGACAGCTTTCAAGACTTCTATTGGCATGTCTCCATATCGGTTAGTCTATGGAAAACCGTGTCATCTTCCGGTGGAACTTCAACATCGAGCATATTGGGCAATTAAAACCCTCAATTTTGATCTTCACGAAGCTGGTGATTCACGAAAACTTCAGCTTAATGAGCTTGATGAGCTCCGAAATGATTCCTATGAGAATGCCAGAATTTACAAAGACAAAACGAAGCTTTTCCATGATCGACATATCTCTCGGAAAGTATTTGAACCGGGTCAACGAGTTTTACTCTATAATGCTCGTCTTCGGTTATTTCCCGGTAAGCTTCGCTCAAGGTGGAGTGGACCTTATGAGATTCTCCAAGTCCTTCCTCATGGCTCTGTTACTATCAAAGATCACCGCACTGGATTTGAGCAGCAGGTGAATGGGCACCGTCTCAAACCCTATTTCGAGACTTCCTTCGACATGGAGAAACACAAACTTCGTCTTCAAGACCCTACTTTACAATGAATATTCAGGTTGTTTCGTCTCCTTGTCACTTACACCATCTCTCTATTTCTCTGATGCATTGAGGACCATGCTTGTGTTTAAGGTGAGGGGTGGGTGAACATTAGTTAAGTTTTGATGCATTCTCATTGCTCTTGTAGGTACTGCATCGTCTAGCTGAAGACATTAAACTTAGCGCTACTCGGGAGGCAACCCAAGAAGATTGATATCCTTTTGTGCATCATATTTCATTTCTATATTTAAAAAAAAAAGTATTTAAAGGTTGTTTGGAAGAGATTTATGTCATTTATCAGTTGATTATCAGTTGGATTTGTGGACTGGAACAGCATTCAAAAAGAAATCCACTCTATACTGGGCGGTGCGCCTAGGCGCCGAATGGCCAGCCCAGTACAGGGTGTTTTATGCCAAACCACTGGACAATCTGTCCTGGGCGGTGCGCCTAGGCGCCGAATGGAGCGCCCAGGACAGGAAAAAAAAAATATTGGCCTAGGCGTGAGTCACCATGTGCCTAGGCGGTTCGGTTTTTTTTTAAAAACCCAAATCTCTCAGTTACCCCTCTCTCACCAGCATCATCCACCACCCGCCTAGTCGGCAATCTCCTCCACCAACTCGCGCCTAATCGACGTACTAAGCGGATCCGGTATGTATCTCTTAACTAATCTTTGTTAGTTTTTGAGCTATCTTATACTATTGTGAACAAGAGTTGCTGAGAGAAGATCCCATTAGAGAAGCAAGCTTAATTTCAAAGTTTGGGTCATATGGCTAGGAGGAACCAATCTTCAGATTTTGAATTGTACTGTCATATGGTATGTTTCGGGTTCGTTTAGATAATGAAGATTTCATTCTAGGTTATATTTTGTGTGCAGAAAATAGAAGAATTTGCTCTAAAAATGGAGGAGTAGGAGGCGGCTGCGAAGGCAGCCGCGTGAAAGTGAAACACCGCGCCTAGGCGCGGTGTCATTCAACGCCTAGGCGCTTTGCGCCTAGGCGGAACCCTATCACGCCTAGGCGCTCTGCGCCTAGGCGTGGTCATCGTGACCCACCTAGGCGCCTCGCGCCTAGGCTGCCTTGGGTACACTCTGTCCTGGGCGGTGCGCCTAGGCGCCGAAGAGAAGCGCCCAGGACAGAAAACAGAAAAATAAAATAAAATAAAATAAAATAAAATAAAATAATAATAATAATAACCATCTCTATTCTTATGGTTATTGCTGTTGCACAAAGGTATGCATTCATATTTTGTCTGTTGTGCTGATTTATTCCTTTGTCTTTGTAGGAACTATGCCTCGGATTAAGCTTACTGCAGCCCGGCGACCTCGGTCCTCATCCCATTCTGCAGTAGCTGAAGGCTCTTCATCTCAGGCCCCTGCTGACTCTTTTGCTACTGCAACCATTAAACCGGAGGTCTTCTTATCCACTAAACTTCATGAGGTTGTTGGATTTGAAAGTGAGCCGCTCAGCCGTTTGCGTCAGTTTTGCTCTTTTATTGCTGTTCCCGAGATTGCTGCTACTGACATATCTATCTACCCACTGTTTATCCGTGCATTCTTTCGCACTGTGACGAAGGTTAGCCCAGGAAATTATCGAGCTACAGTGCCGACAGGGACTCTCAATTTCTCAGCTGCATATGTCTGTGCTTGTATAGGGCATCCTTCTGCATATGATCCTGACAGTGGACTTCAGCCACCATTACCTCTTCAGCAGTCACAGCAACACAGGTGGATGGTAGAGCAGCTTACTGGACAGCGTCGTATATACTTACGGAAATCTGAACTTCCGGAGGTTATGTTTCTTGTGGACCGGTTGATTCATGGCAACTTGTGGCCTGCTGGACATCAGAGTGAGAGGCGTCAGGAGATCTTGGAAATTCTTTATTGCCTCTGGGCTGGTGTATGGTTCGACTTAGGCCACTACTATCTAAAATCTTTTGTGGAGATTCGACGACGAGTGGAGGATGAGAGAGTCTCGGTGAAGCAGATCTTCTTACCCCGTATTATATGTCGATTACTGACACATTTCAGCATGCTACCTCGGGGACTGTCTGTTACACCCCTTCCGATGGAGGAGGTCGAGCTTAGCAATTGGCGCATCAGCATTTCCCGAATGCAATTTACTGCCCACCGCCGAGCTAAGAATAGAGCGGCAGCTGCTGCTACCAATGCTGAGGATCTGGATGCCGACACTACTGATGCCGTCGACACTACTGATGCCACCGATACTGCTGATCAGGGGAGCCCGAGGGAGGAACTTCGCGCTCAGCTTGCTCGACTTGAGGAGGGCCAGTGCTCTCTCCAGCAGCAGCTACAGATGTAGTCAGCGCAGACTCAGAAAATATTGCAGATCTTACAGGAGCTGAGACGGGATCGTTATCTCACCTTTCCCCGTCGTGGACCCTCTGGTGGTCCATCTTCCTAGTTTATTCTTCTCTCAGGTTGTGTTGCTCTATGCTTGTCCTCCATTTTGATATTGCACCCTTATTTATATGTATGACGCTTTGAGGACAAAGCATTTTCCCGGTGTGGGGTGGGGTTGCGTTTAGTGTGTAGTGTGTTTGTGACTATGGATGATCTAAGTTGGATGTCGATCATATTTCTTGCTGCTTGAAGTATCTAGTCCCATCTTTACCTGTTCATATGCTTGATTGAATTATTGAAGTCTACTTGATTGCATAATAAATTAATTCACCAACGCTGACATGTTACGGGGTACGACTTTTGAACGAATATATGTATTAAATGTGGTATCTACCTGGGATGAACTGGGACATGATTATAGTGATTTTTTGGCACTGATTATGTATAGTATATGTAAAAAAAAAAAAAAAAAAAAGAAGAATTGTTCCGCTCATGTGTCTTGTTGAGTAACCGGAACTCTTGTCTAACCAACTTGAGTGTCGCGTAAAAAGATGAGATAAACATGATGAACATTCAAGGCTAGCTTAACATCGAAGCCTTTTCAACTCGAGTAATTAACTCGAGGGGTGTTTTAACACCTAATGCCCTAAACCAACTGGTTGGGAGCCATTGGTCGAGAGCTCGCTAAAGGGGTTGATTAGAAAGCTAAATGATGTAAGCATTGCACAGCCTAGTTTAAAAAAATATATATATATTATTACTCTACATATAAATGTGTGTCTGTTTCCGGATTATTGTGCCTTGACATCACTATTTTGTGTTCTTGGGAATCTTGGGGAGTAACTATGTTTAATGCCTATAAACGTTTGGAAGCCGCTGGTATTGCCCTTTTCTTGCACATCACTTTACACTAAAGGAGCACTTGAGTAGACAGATATTCTTCATTGAGCATATGAATGATTTAAGTGTGGGGGTGCTAGAAATCGTATGATAGAAATGTTTGTGGGTATCGTTCTTGTAAACCCTCAGGAGACAACACTCCTCCACTAGGGCCACCTAGGGGTTTAATGGCTTGTTGCATATGCTAAATGCATCCGCGATTCCTGCGACAGTGAGTTAGACAGCTATCTTTCATTTGTCAATTTAGTTGTACTCGAGGACGAGTAAGATGTAGGTGTGGGGCAGTTGATAGGTATGAATATACCTAGTATTTTCTGGAGAAATAACTCTTCTTATGCTTGTAATGTGATAAATTAAGTTTATTAACCGGTTGTTATTCATTATTATAGGTGAATTGTGATCCAGAGTGAAATATTATGAATTAGGGTGGTTTTGGAAGAAATAAAAGCTGGACAGGAAGATTACTGTCCTGGGCGGAACAATTCACATGCCTAGGCGCAAAGAGGACTGCCCAAAGCAGGGAAGATGCTGGAGAAAATAACTCGAAAACCGCCTAGGCGGTGGGCGCCTAGGCCCCAGAGAATCACGCGCCTAGGCGCCAAAGAAGAATGCGCTTAGGCGAGACGCGCCTAGGCGAGAATCCCCCACGCGCCTAGGCGCCAATCGGGTTTTCCAGGTTGTTTTTAAAACCGTGGAAACCCTAAAACTGGGAGGAAAAACAAAACATTTCGGGAGTCCGTTTATGCAGCCAGGGGAGGAGAAGAAAACAGGGTTTTTCAAGGCTTGAGAGAGGAATCTTCAGCTGGGTCTTGGATTCTTGAAATCCTCGGTGAAATCAACATGATTCTTTCTCTTCCTTTGCTTTCTTTCATTTACATGTATAACTAAGCTTCTTATCACCAAGGCTAGGGTGAAGCCTTGGGTTGAATGATGGTTGTATGAATTGATTTGGTTATATGTGAATCTTTTGGGTATAAATCTTTGGTTTCCATGATTATTGTAGATTCTTCTTACTCTTTGTGCTTGATCACCACTTAGGGTTTTGAATGGATTTGTTTGATGGATTTTGTAAATGGTGAAATATCTACAAAATCATGCTTCTTGGGACCTTAGATTGCAATTGTTGTTCCCATTAGGTTTGGAACAAGTTTGTATGAATCCTATTTCCATTGAGCTTCATGAATTCTTATGCATGTCTAGATCAATAGGATGACTAGAATGTTGATAGGAACATCCAACCTAGACCAATAAGATGGCTAGTAATTGAGATGAGGGAAATTGGCTTGAGTGCGCTAAAATCGATTTAGGTACGGATTCGTTATACCCGAATTGATAAATGTGTGAGTGAATTGGTTGTGTGTGCACATCGTTGACCCTTGGTGGATTCCGAAGTCTTGGTGCTCCATTCTTTCATTTGAATTCATTACATTAGTATAGCTTGCCTAGTGATAATTTGCATTAGCATTTGCATTCTTCAATACAAAAAGTCAAAAAACACTTTACTTTTCTTGCTTGTATTCCTTTTAAATTGGAAACCCAATCAACTTGAGTGGAACTTTAATTTCTTGCATTGTCGATAAATATATGTAAATAAACACTTGGATTAAGTCATATCTCCGTCTCTGTGGATACGATCTCTACTGACCACTTGTACTATTCTTCTGACTAGTACACTTGCTAGTAAGTTATTTTAGACTCAACAGATACACAATACTTAAAAGAGGCAAACCAAGAAAACTGGGTCAAGCTCCATGAAATGAGTTTAAAATATACAGTGTGACTTTAATCTTCCTTTGGCATGCTTTTAGTTCAATAATCATTCCTCACTTTCTGTTTGTTTGTTTTCTGTTTCTTACAAATGTCCTACATGTTTGTTTATTCATAAGTGCTCAAGGTTATGAAGAAGTTTGGCTACTGTTTTCAAATAATGTGTGATCAATGGGAAATGAACACTGAGAATTCAAGTTCCATTGGACTATCAAGAAGATAAAAATTCAAGATGCTCATTCCTACTATCAATGACTAAATATATATAATTTTTACTTCAAATTTCTAAGACAATCAATCAAATAAAGCATTCCAGTGGAAGAAGAACAAACTAAAAATTCAACCCACAAATTAAAAATTCATTATAACTTAACAAGACTAAATAGAGTTGTAGGCTGTAGCCTTTAGAGTCCTCAGTCCCGTAGACAAGAACAAGCAACAAGTTCAATTTGTCCAAAGTTTAAAGTTTAAACTACAAATCAAATCAAAAGGATACCTCACTTCAATCTCGTGTTTGCATTCCGATTCGCATAGCTCACTTCAATCTCGTGTTTGCATTCTGATTCGGTTTTTGGTAACGTCGGTTGTTCTCACTTTCAATTTTACATATATGATATATTGTTCAGTCTTATATTTGATTATTAAAGAGATAAATTATTTCTATTGTTCATGTTTTATATGTATTGATTGTTTAGTTTCCAACAATCTTAAGGTGAAAATCATTGATTTTTGTATATGCAACCCACGGTTGTTTTTTTGTATAATGTATATTGTAGCATACCTTCAACCAAGGAGCTATGGAACTCTCTGGAAAAGAAGTACAAGGCTAAAGGCAAGGGAAAAGCTACCAAGCAAGTTCACCTAGTTGAGCAGAGTGACGATGAAGAGATGTTAGCTGCTGTAGTCACCCAAGTAAACTTGGTGACTAACACCAAAGACTGGTGGGTGGACACTGGTGCAACCAAACACATCTACATCGACAAGGACCTCTTCACATCTTATGAGAAGAAGGATGATGGAGAAAAGATCTTCATGGCTAACTCTGCTCCAGCCACTATTGAAGGAACTAGAGAGGCTATTCTGCAGTTCACCTCAGGCAGAAAGCTCGCACTGCGAAATGTGCTACATGTTCCAGAGATTCATAAGAATCTGATTTATGTGTCTGTGATGATAAGCAAGGGATTCAAGGTTGTGTTTGAATCCAATAAATTTGTAGTTTCCATGGACGGAACTTATGTGGGGAAAGGGTATATATGTGATGGGCTTTTTAAAGCCAACATTGCTGTAATTGATAAAAACAGCAAGTCTCTATACCCAAAAACTGTTATGAATAAAGATGAATCTTCAGTTTACATTGTTGTTTCTCCATACTTATGGCATGGTAGATTAGGACATGTAAACTATGGTATAATGAAAAAGTTGGCAAACTTAGGTTTAATTCCCAAATTTAATTTGGATGTCAACCATAAATGTGAAACATGTGTTGAAGCAAAGTTTGCCAAGAAACTTTTTCACACAATTGAAAGGAGTACTGAGCCTCTAGCATTAATCCATAGTGATTTATGCGACTTGAAATTTGTTCAAAGTAGAGGTGGAAAGAAGTACTTCATTACTTTCATTGATGATTGTACACGATATTGCTATGTTTATTTGTTAACTAGCAAAAACGAAGCAATGGACAGCTTTATCAAGTATAAAAATGAAGTTGAGAATCAGCTTGGTAAAAAGATCAAGGCACTAAGGTCAAATAGGGAAGGAGAATATGATTCTGCTCTCTTTGATGAGTTGTGTACTGAGTTTGGAATCATCCACCAAACAACAGCACCATATACACCTCAGCAAAATGGAATTGCTGAAAGAAAGAACAAAACTTTAAAAGAAATGGTTAGTTCCATGTTAATAAGTTCTGGACTACCGCAAAACTTGTGGGCGGAAGCAGTGCTAACTGCTAATTATATTCTTAACAGAATGCCCCACAAGAAAACAGGTAGTATTCCATATGAGATGTGGAATAAGAGACCACCCTCCTTCAAATACTTGAAAGTGTGAGGGTGCCTAGCTAAGGTGGCAGTACCTTCACCTAAGCAAGTCAAACTCGAACCTAAAATTGTGGATTGCATATTTTTAGGATATGCTCAAAATAGCAGTGCATTTAGATTTTTGGTACATAAATCTGAGATAGATGACATCCATGTAAATACTATCATGGAAACAAGAGACGTGGAATTTTTTGAGAAAATATTTCCTTGCAAACGAAGCGAAACCTCTCAGAAAAGGAATAGAGATTCAATTTCTGAGAAAGAAAAAAATGGAGAACAAGAGGTTGAGGAACCTAGAAGGGGCAAGAGACCAAAAGTCTCGAAGTCCTTTGGTCCTGAACTTCTAACATATATGTTACAGACGGAGCCTCAGACATTCAAGGAAGTAATGTCAACACCAGATGCTCCATTATGGAAAGAAGCTGTAAATAGCGAAATAGAATCCATTCTAAGTAACCATACTTGGGAATTGGTTGATCTCCCACCCGGGAATAAGCCAATTGGATGTAAATGAATCTTCAGGAAAAAGCTTAAGGCTGAAGGATCCATAGATAAGTACAAAGCAAGGCTCGTAGCCAAAGGGTTTAGACAAAAGGAAGGTCTAGATTACTTTGATACTTATTCACCAGTCACGAGAATTACATCCGTGCGGATGTTAATTGCTATAGCATCGCTATATGACTTGATGATTCACCAAATGGATGTAAAAACAGCATTTTTGAATGGTGAACTCGATGAGGAGAAATCTATGGAACAACCCAAAGGGTTCAAGGTCAAAGGACAAGAACATAAGGTATGTAAACTTCTCAAATCATTGTATGGGCTAAACCAAGCTCCAAAACAATGGCATGAAAAATTTGACCAAGTAGTGATTCGAGATGGATTTCGAATCAACGAGTGTGACAAATGTGTTTACACAAAATTGGTAAACAATGATTGTGTAATCATTTGTCTATATGTCGATGATATGCTAATTCTTGGTCGAAATGTTGAGATCATCAACAAAACCAAGAAAATGCTATCAAAGAACTTTGACATGAAAGACATGGGTGAAGCAGATGTGATACTAGGCATTAAAATTTCCAAAACATCGGAAGGCCTAGCATTGTCTCAGTCACACTATATTGAGAAAGTGATTGAAAGGTTTAAAGGACATGGCATCAAAGATGCTAATAGTTCGTTTCTCCCTCATCTGGTCTTACATAAGAATACTGGAGATAGTATTCAACAATTGGAATACTCTCGAATTATTGGCAGTGTAATGTATATCATGAACTGCACGAGGTCGGATATTGCGTACTCTGTTAGTAAACTAAGTAGATACACAAGTAATCCTGGACATGAGCATTGGAAAGCTCTATTGAGAGTATTAGGGTACCTGAACAAAACAAAAACTAATGTTTTGAACTATGGTAAATACCCAGCTATTTTAGAAGGATACAGTGATGCTAATTGGATTGCGGATTCGGAGGAATCAAAATCCACAAGTGGCTATGTATTCCTTCTAGGAGGGGCGGCTATTTCGTGGAAGTCCTCAAAGCAAACGTGCATAGCACGGTCTACGATGGATTCAGAATTCATAGCTTTGGATAAAGCCAGTGAAGAAGTAGAGTGGCTTCATCACTTTTTGGAGGACATTCCAATATGGCCAAAGCCTGTGCCTGCAATTTGCATTCATTGTGATAATCAAGCTGCAATTGCCAGAGCACAGAATTTGATGTATAACGGTAATTCTAGACACATTCGTCGTAGACAAAATACCGCAAGACAGTTACTCTCTACTGGAATAATTTGCTTAGATTTTGTGAAGTCTAAAGAAAACCTTGCGGATCCGTTGACTAAAGGTCTGAGTAGAGAGGTAACGGACTGCGCATCGAGGGGAATGGGCTTAAAAGCCTTAACTCAATAAGTTATCTTGATGGAAACCTAACCTAGCAATTGGAGATCCCATGGACTTGATCCAATAGGAAAACATAAGTTGAGAATAACTTAAATGTGGCAGTGTGGAGTTTTATTCCATCTCATTCCTTGGATATACTATATGCTGCTAAGAAGCGTGTTAAGGTTAAGCTATGCTTTTAATGATTCCTATATCTTGTAAATATACAAGTGAAGTATTAGAGAATACTTTTGATAGGACATCACCTATGTGAGTGAAGAGTAAGGCTGACTCTATGAAAATATTTAAAAATGCGATATTTTCTAAAGCACTCACTAAACCCAAGACGTTCATGGCCAAAACAATGAACACAACCGAGAACCAATTATGAATTGGGTCAATACTGTGTGAAGTTTATTGACTGGGCTTACACAAACAACTGGAAGTTCAAGGCGTAGTCCACTGACTAGTTAAGTAAGTCCGATAGACTTTTACTAGGGAAGGTTCAAAGCCAAAAGCTACCTATCTCGATGTAGTATTGGTCCTATTGCACTCTCAGGCGCGTTTCCAATCTCATACAAATCTTCATGTCTGAACTGTCGTCTGTTTCCATTAAATGTGGGCGATTGTTGGAAAATGGTGGTCAACCACTATTTGACCAATAATTGATTACAACTAATTGAGTATTAGTTAAATGTAATTTAGTGGGTTCTAATCTTCAATATAAAGATTAGATATTGGAGTTGAAAGTTGTCCAAAACCATTTTTTGGTTGAATGGAAATTGACTCCAAAGTGGTCATGTTTTTGTGCAAAATTAAGAGAAATGTAGGAATCCCACATTAAAGAATTATGATGTATGTGATGGGTTTATAAACCCAAGTGTTGGATGTAAGACTTGGATGTAAGAGCTTTTGTGATGGGCTTGTGTGTCCGTAGCCCATCTGGACTTATCATTTTGCACCGGCCTACTACCTAGGTTCATTTTATGTGGACATGAGGACAATTCAAATTCAAAAATGTCCGTTACAATTTTTTAAATTCACTTTATTACTGGAATTTATTTGGCATCCCTAGTTTTAGGGTCAGTTTTAATGCTAGGCTCTAATATAAATAGAAGCATAGTGTAAGAAGAGAAGATACTACGAAAATTCATTTTTCCTCTCTTCTTCTTCCTAGCCGAATTCCTTTCTGAGAGTGCTTTCAATTTTTGGTTCGAACGAGCCTGCTGGTATACCTGTGTCACATACCGGTAGAAGGGAGTGTTGTATCTTGGGAGGTGTTTGCCTACTTCAGCATTGACACCAGTGGCTGGGGCATTTTCACCTTAAGGAGATTTACGATTCGCATACCTCACTTCAATCTCGTGTTTGCATTCCGATCCGGTTTTTGGTAACTTCGATTGTTTTCACTTTCAATTTTACATATATGATATATTGTTCAGTCTTATATTTGATTATTAAAGAGATAAATTATTTCTATTGTTCATGTTTTATATGTATTGATTGTTTAGTTTCCAACAAAACATTCTTAAAAACTTCACAAGTGATCTAGCATACCCCCAATCTAGTTCACTAGGTGGCCCAATGTTCTTGCTAACCTTCCCTTTTCCTTTCTCACTATTGTCAAAATACTCCATCGAGTGTCTACATCCAAGCACAATGACTTTTTGCAATCAATTTTTACCTTCACTGTGCACTTCTTAAAATTAGCCAACCTAGCTGGCGAGGACCTCACATAGCATACATCATTACAAATCCTAGTAATAGTTTCATCACGCTCATCTAACCCATCCTTAACAATAAAATTGAGAATGTGTGCACAACATCGCATTTGCAAAAACTCATGACCTAAGATGGTCCCCTTCCAATCCTTAGTGAGAAGCTTCAAGTGCCTAATTGTTGTATCATTTGAGCTTGCATTGTCTACTGTGACAGTGAATAGTTTATCAATTCCCCATTGCAACATTGACAATTCAATAGCTATCCCAATCACCTCTCCTTTGTGACTTGGAATTTGAACAAAGTTTATGATTCTTTTGTTCAAATTCCAATGACTATCAATCCAATGTGCAGTGACGCACATATAGTTGATATTTAGGATTGATGTCCAACTATCAGTTGTGATGCAAACCACTTCATTCTTCAAGATTTTCATCAAAGTCTCCCTCTCCTCCATAAATATCTTCATAGTATCCCTAGCAACTGTCATCTGAGAATGAAGCTTGCATAATGGTTGTATTGCCTCTACATAATTTCTAAACCCTTCATTCTCCACAATCCTAAATGGCAACTCATCAATGATGATCATTTTAGCTAATTCTTTCCTAGCAACATCTACATTAAAAGTGACAGCCCGGAGATCAATACTCGAAGGACCATCTTCCTTCTTGACTGTTTTCAAACTAAGGGTTTTTTGACCTTTAGGTAGCTTCCTAAATGGAGATTTCGTGCACTTGGAAAAATGAGTTTTCAGGTTAGAGATGCCATGTCTCTTTGATGAGCACAAATACTTAATGGAACAATATTTACATTTTTCAAATTCTGGAGGACCTTGAATATATTCATAATGAGTCCATACCCAAGAAGTACGCTGACCCTTGCGTCCGCTACGCTTTGGAGGGTCATCCTCTTCCTTTTCATCATTGTCCCCATCCTTATCAAGTTCTAAGATATGCCCCGGGTCTTTGACATTAGGTAGGTCTTCTTGAGCACCCAAAGTTTGGTTAATTTGATTCTGAGCCACAGCTGCTTGATCAACAATAACTACATCAACATAAATAAAAGAAAAAAAACTGACATTAGCAGCATATCAAGTTACCAATTTGAGAAATAATGTCGTTTGACAACAAGTTTCAGTGACACTCAATAATCAGGAAAAAAAAATCAAACTTAAAGCAGTGAGATCTTCTTCTCTCTTTTCTTCCCCCTTTAATTTTATTTTAATTTAATAACGAGGAAGGCACCTAGAGGGCCTCACCCTAATATAAGTACCAAAAAAATCTACATCATCCAAAGTAAACTTTCATAAACAATAATATTACAATCACATGCTATTGAAGCAAATTCATTCCCTTTCTCTCAAAAGCTCTGCTATTTCTCTCTTTCAAATTGATCCAGAAGACAATGAGAATACTGAGAATATCCAACAATTTTCCATTTAGTTAGATCTCAGTTCCCAAAACAATTTGCTATCCCTCCCACATTAGAGTACAACTTTATATCACAAAATTTCTTGAGATTTGCCCATACGACTGCTAAGCCTATCATCTATATCCATCATATAACTATGCAGGAAAATAGACAAACGAGAACAAGAAATAGAGAAAGCTAGAGTACAAGGTACAGACTTGAAGAAGGATGAGATACTAGATTTTACTATTTTAGGGAGTCTCATCTATCATAGTTAAAAAAAATGGCTGCTTATAAAAATCTTAAGAATATCAAATACTAAGGGTCCGTTTGTTTCACAATTGCATTTCATAGCTTTAAACTGTCAAAAATGTTGTGCTTAAAGCTATGAAAAATGTTGTATAAAAAGCTGTGGAGCCTACAACTTTAAGCTGTATAAAATGTTGTAGTGTGTTTGGTTCATTTTTCTGTTAGATTAATTTTGTAGATAAAATTACAAAAAAAGGCATTACAATAAAAAGTAATTGAAAACTTTTAAGATATGGAGGGGCAATTACGTAATGTGATTATAAAATACTATAGGTCCCACAGCTTTAAGCTCTGAAAAGCTATGGGATGACAACATTTCATTTTGCACAGCTTAAAGCTGTAGGGCCCACAACTTTAAGCTGTCAACAAAATGTGGCGTTTGGTTGGCACAGCATTTTATGCGGACCCTATAGCTTTAAGCTGTGCGAAATGTGAAACAAACGCACCCTAAGTCGTTTACTGCACATATCACGTACTCAATATGAAGTCAGAATATCACATATAAATAAGTGAGCAATTCAAGTGAAAAACACATATTAGTATAAGAAATTTCAATTATATGTAAAATTTCAGATTAGCTAATTGAGGCTATACATATAAATACGCAGCTGTTGTTTAATACCAACAAATTAATCAAAAACTAATTATAGAGGAATAGTTCAAAGCTGCTAGCAAAAAACGTGATAACAGAGACAAGGAGATACAAATAAAAATACAATACAATGTGTAGTTTCCAATATGAACAGATAGTTCAAAGAACTTAGTTACTCACCAGAAGCCCTAAATTCAGTTTAGTCAGTGAGAAAAGACTAAGCATAAAACCGAAGACGAAGAACTAGTAATTCAAGATTTCAGTCATCACTAACAAATGAATGAAAACACACAATTCAAAGTACAAAACATCATGTCGATCGAGAAGATAGAGGGAAAGAGACCCAAAAATAGCAAAACTCCATCATTGACTAACCTTGAGGAGAAGTGGCAGAGGTTGGCTTAGTTGCGGTTGCAGGGGTTGCAGTGGTGGACATGTTTCGTCTCTGTCTCTCTGAATCTGAAGAAGGAGGCGTTGAATGCGGCGTGCGCCTTGCGGGATGCGGGTGTGGCCGTGTGGGTATGGGTGTGCCTAAGTGAGTGTGACTGTTGGCTAATTTCATAAGGGAGGGGGATCGAGGCATAAGGGCAAGTGGGTAATTGGGTAAGGCCAAAGCCCAAAGGTTAAGGAACCCTAATGTTGAAAATTATAAAACGACGTCGTTTTAGTAATGGGGTCGGGTCGGGTTAAACTGGTTCGGGTTAAACACTAATCTATAACCGATCCATTATAGGTATGGGTCATAATTTTCAAACCATATCTTATCTGAGGTATGCGGGTTAGGGTCGGATTTAAGCGGTTTGGGTCGGGTTTGCGGTTTGGGTTAGGTTTTGTGCACCCCTAGTTGTGGTCTGCATATCATGGGTTGAGGTTGGCTTGGAATGAAGGTCACAGTAAAATCCGCTATAAGACGGACTCTATCCTGGTAGCAAATTGGTTGAATAGTGTCACTATCCCGACTTTATCTATTTCTAATCTGGTGGAAGCTTATAGAGGTTTATTGAGGCTTGCTTGGGAAGTTGAAGTGCTTCATGTGTAACGCAAGAAGAATCAAGCTGCAAATTTTCTTGTTAGTGAAGGAATTAAGTAAGATGGGAATAGGCTCTCATGTTCTTCAAGAGCCGCCTAGAGAGTTGCTGCACATTCTGGCCGAGGATGTGATGATATACGGGGTTGCTTGGGCTCGGAGAGTCAAGTGTCGTGTTGAGTAGATAGTTTGGGTATTCGCCTTCCAATGTTTTAAAAAATATACTTCCATAACTACACAAACATATAAATATATTAAACGACACATGTATGCAAGCAGCACCATATGCACTGGCACATATTCTTATATATACACGTTTGTATACAACTATCTTATATCAGCACATGTATAAACATTTATATATATATATATAAGCACATGTGTATAATTAGCTCTCTATTCCAGTACTAGTAAAATCACATAACATATACAATCCAACACGTGTAGTCAATCGACATGTTATAATCAATTCAAATTGGTGAACCCACGACTCGATTTTCAGAACTCGAGATACAAAACCCTTCCCTGATAGTACAATTCACAGATTGAATTTAAACACCTATCGATTGACTACGTACTCCGTGTTCCCCCAATTCTACCTTGTATTGTTCTCGGCAACCTATCTCAAGACCATCGTTTCCAAGCCAAGACAGCCACTATGACCTCCAAAAGTTTCAGCTCTTGTTAGTTCAACAATCAAGCCTTTAGTCCTTGTTATCTCACTCATTTTGATGATTTTCGAATGATTCTCGGTAGATTTTAGTTTGGACTCATGTTTACTAAGGAAAACTGAAACTTCTCTTCACAGCGGTGCTTTAGCAATGTAACAAAGTGAGTGCTAAAATATGGTTAATAGACTAATTTGGACTTTGCTATTTATGTGAACTTTCCAAGACAGTATGTAGTGAAAAACTCTCTTTTTTTTAAAAAAAATAAATAACACGGCGTACAGAGTCCCAATACATTCTCACACCAGACTTTCTTATATTAATTCTATTATGTATTTTTTTTTAAGTTGCTAGAGCACTACACCAATTTGTTATTAATGCAATTTAAGTCAAAAAAAATTTAAACCATTCTATGCTCAGTTCATTCAAGGATTCACCACACAAGCCTTGGAGTGGAGAATCAATTTAATCTAAAATTAGAGACATCACATCCCTAACCCTTAAAGAAATTTTTGTCCTCAAAACCAAGACATTCATGCTAGTAAGAGACACTCACTTTTTGTAGTAAATAGGCTAGGAAATCTATCATGCATATCTTTCTCCAGTTCCCAAGTAGCCTCTGCCAGACCACCTTAATCAGGGGTACGGTCTTGGACCCAAGCCTCCGCTCCTATCTGTCAATAATCCGTACATGATGCATCTGGTTCATATTTTCTAAGCATGGAGAAGTGGAACACATTATATACTCTCACCAACTATGGTGAAAGTGTTAAACACTTTTGTGTGCATGGGGCTTGATTGCACCCACATGTGTCTACGATGTGAGCTTTCTCCACCAGCTTCATGTAGTTTGGATCTTCAAATGTTTACTTATAGGGAAGCTAGGAGGGAGAGCATCTCATGACGGTATTGTCATTAGTATAAAACCTAAAGGTTTACATTTTGATCTTGTGGACAAAAGTTATGGTCTCTTGTGAGTCCAAACAAAAGCACTCGATAGCGTTAGCACATAAGTGACTAGGTGGAGCCTCTATTACCTTACTTGACCAATTCAATTCAAAAAAAAAAGAAAAAAAAAAGAAAACCGATTATGTGGCCAGCCACTACTTGTTCTTCTTTCACTCTATCTTTTACTAATTATTCAAACTCTATCTTCATTATTTTTGTCTCTTCTGGACAGTATGCCATGCCGCCCACAAGTTGTCTTTCCAACTTTTTCATCTTGATGGACTTATTTGCTCAGGCTACAATCGTATCATCTTGATGGACTTATTTGCTCAGGCAACAATCGTTCTTGAATGTAGAATCGACTCTAACATCTTGAACGAATATGACAATCAATGGGCATTGAGCTACCTTCGATATCATTCTCTGTTGTTCTTGGTGCAACCAGATCCAAAAGAAGGTTACCCGATGTATCCAGATATAGTTAAATCATTTTATCACACTCTTTTGGAATTACCATACTCTTCTAGAGCTCAACCAATTTATCAAGTTGATCTTGTTGGTATTCAGCTTAAATTCACAACAGCAGATATATGCTCATGTTTTGGATTCTCATCTACCTTTGATGTCTCTATAGGCTTTCTAGCACCGATCTCTATTTCCAAAATCGAAATGATTGATGATATGTGTCAAGGGCGGCATGATCAAAATGCTACTGCTACACGCCGATCTTATTTATCACCACAGTTGTGGTTGCTTGATAATGCTCTATGGAGTAATCTTTGACCCATTGGCCATAGTCAATAGTGATGGGGCTATATTCTTTTCATCCTATACCACATGTATAGAGGAGCATGGTTGATCTTGGGAAGAATTACATGGAGAGTATTTTAAAGGCGAAGATCTTTGTGGAGAAAATATTAACAAAGGTTGGAAAATTATATTTTCCATGGCTCATAACACGATTTACTTTATAATAAAGGCATCTGACCTCCTCAGAGTCAGTTATCTTTCGCGTATACAATAGCTATTTTGGAGAAATCTACTTGGTGTTAAAGTACTGGCCACATGATTACCATTGCTAAGAGACAACGAACATCGCAACTTCCAGTTGCATTACCACCAAGAGCATCTTGATTTTTCGGTGTTGGACCACCACAATCTCACCACAATCAGGAACTACTCATCCGCTTACATTAGTTGGAGGTTGGACATCAAAAGCTGGAAGACATGTTGACCGTGCTCATGGATATGATGCAACACTAAGGAATTTCTAATACAACCATTGTCAGCATACCTCTCACCTCAGGTTGTATTTTTCTACCCACTGCTATCTTGCATTTCATTTCCATAATCAATTCATTTATTTTTACATGGAGGAAATTTTTTAGTTTAGGTTGAGGGGTGGTGGCATGTTCATACATTTTGATGATTTGATACAATCTGATATCTGATGCAATTAGTTTGAGTCAATTTTTATATCTGGTTTATTAGAAAACAACTTCTAAAACTCTTTTGTGCACAAATACTAAGCCTTGTGGTAAGATGGATGATAATGCATAATACTAAGAAAATTTTCAAGATAAATCACACATTGAATTCTAAATGAGTGGGGAGAAATGAAAAAATAACTTATGAACTTTCATTAATCTTTTGAAATTGATAATTGCTGTGAATGAACATCATTACATTGTTTGTGGCATGTTGGGTTGATTGCTAAGGATGATAAAGATAAAAAAAAAAGCTTGTGCTTAAGATACATTGTATTCTATTGTGGTTCCAAAAAAAAATCAAAACAAAACAAAAGAGATTTTTTTTTAAGTCTAAATCATCTTTAAGAAGACTAGTTTTTTTATCTTTCTCTCTAATAAAGCTCCAGTATTTTCTTTAAAAAATATATAAATTGATCTTTAGAATTTCAAAGTAGGTTTGTAATAAGAATGGTGGAAGTTCTAGACAGCTTATATACATATCTTTTGATCAATGTTTGTTTGTTTGTTTGTCCTTAGATTGACTTTTCTTCTGAGTACATACCTATTTTCCAACTCCATGAGAGAAATTTCATACAGAGAAATCCTTCTCTAATGTTGGAAGTTGTGATTATAATAATTTGGATAGAAACTATGATCTCTTACTTTTTGTTCTGTTATTTTATGGTGTTCCTTTACAAATAAATCATCATCAAACTTTCTTTACGTTGGAATTGCATAAGGACTAGCAATAAGTTGGTTGGGGTTGTGATAAGTGCCGAAAAATACATTTTAATGTTGATAAAATATGAGCACTTATGAATAATTAAAGTTTTAACTAATACGCTTGCATATTAAATTACATATATTATTTTGGCTATCACTTTGTTGATTTAAATGCATTTGCAGACCTAAAACACTATATTTTGGTCAGACTTACTAGTGTTCAATCCAGGTCTAGCCCATCTCTAATTGTGAAGCCCATGGCCATCATCAAAGGTGACGTCATCAGTGATATCAACACCATTTTCATTCAAGTCATCAATACAATTTATTCAAAGTTATCACCAACATTTCCATTTATTTCAAAAATTGGTTCTTAAATTCCTTAAGTTTGTGAACAACTCTTTCCACCTTTGAAAATATGGCATTATCTCCTGTACTTGTTACCATCAATGTGCTTATCTTTCTCTATAAATAGAGAGCTCAAGTGAGGAAGAAATGGAGGAGCCAATAAGAAAACAAGATAGAAGAAAGAAGAAACTAAGGGTTGTGTTCTCAATTATGTTTGTAATATGTTTCATGTTTGATTTCATTATGTATAGCTAAATTTTTGTTAGTTAGCACTTAATCTTGAAACCCTAAACATGATTTCAATTCTATAAGAGATAAATTGAAGTTAAAAACAAGAACGAGAATCGATGAGTTTCAATTAATAAGAATACTAGCTAAGACTCATTATCCACCACAAAACAATCAACAATTAATAAGAAATTGATAGATTGATAATTTCAACAAGCATATAATGAAAACATTCACAACAAGGTCACGGTCAAACTCAAGTTGTATGATTATCTCTTAGGTGTATGTAAAGTGTGTGGAGTCCACCTCAGTACATGTATTGTTAATTGAAATTTAGCATGGCATTGCATCAATTAACAATCAAGAACTCAATAAGAGAAAAGAGAATATGAATGTCACAATAATTCTAATACATGTTGTTTGTACTTAGGTATTCAAGAGTTGACTTCTCATAATTCATTTTAACCAAATTATATGTTGCAAGTAAAATAACATATTCAGCAAGACAATTGACCATGTTCTACAACAATTAATTTCAACACATGTTTCAAAGTTAGCTATTCAGAGAAACAAAATATTATAATTCAAATATCATGGAAAAATTAAAATCATCGTACTTGTAAAAATATGAAATACACAATACTTATAGAATTGAAATCATGATTAGGGTTTCAAGATTAAGCTCTAACTAATAAAAGTTTAGTTATATATAATGAAATTAAACATGAAACATATTACAAACATAATTGAGAATACAACTTTTGGTTTCTTCTTTGTTTTCTTCTTGGCTCTCTCCTTCTTCCTCCCTTGAGCTCTCTATTAATAGAGAAATATAATCACATTGGTAGTAACAAGTGGAGAAGATAATGAAATATTTTCAAAGGTGGAAAGAGTTGTTAACCAACTTATTGAATTTAAGAACCCATTTTTGAAATAAATGAAAATGTTGGTGATGACTTTGAATGAAAGTGATGTTGATGTCATTGATGACATTACCTTTGATAATGGCCATGAGCCCATGGGTTTCAAAATTGGAGATGGACTGGACTTGGATGGAACACCAGTGATTCTGACCAAAATATAATATTTTAGGCCTGCAAATGTATTTAAAACTATGAAGTGATATCCAAAATAATATCTATAATTTAATGTGTAAATATATCACTTAAAAAATTAATAATTCATAAGTGCTCTTATTTTATTAACATTAATGTATTTTTTTTGGCACTTATCACATATACACCACCACATATTCTTATATATATATACATTTGTATACAACTATCTTATGTCAGCACTTGCATAAAAATTTATATATATATAACGGCACATGTATATAATTAGCTCTCTGTTCCAATACTAGTAAAATCACATAACAGATCAGCACTTGTAGTCAATCCACTGTCTCCAAGCCAAGATAGTCACTACACCCTCTCAAAGTTTCAGGTCTCATTAGTTCAACAATGAAGCCTCTAGTCCTTGTTAGCTCACTTTTTTTTGATGATTTTTGGATGATTCCAGGTTGGGCTCATGTTTACTCTAAGGAAAACTGAAACTTTTCTTCACAACGACACTTTAGCAATGTAACAAAGGGAGCCCTAAAAGATGGTAAATAGACTAATTTGGTGTTTACTATTTATACGACCGTTCCACATTTCAAGTGAATTAGGCAAAACAGTCCACAAGAGACACTTCAAATCTAAAAAATTAAGATTATAAAATTTGATATATTATGAACCTGTTACTTATGTGTGTGAGTATATATATATATATATATATCTATATATATATATATATTACTTACATCTTTATAATATTTAAATATTTTTATAATAATTTTTTACGAAGTTTAAACCAATTATCTTCTTCGTGCATTAAAAAATTATCCGGCAATTAAATCCCAAAACAATATCATGTTTGTATCTTCGATCAAAACTGTTTTATCTTTATAATTTTCTTCTCTTTCAAGTTTAGCATTTTTCACCCGACTTCAACAGCAGTAGTAGAATTGTGAGCATGCGTTTGGTAAAGTTTTGGAGTGTCATCATTCATGCAAAGTTAAAATATATTACCATATATGTTAATATATATATATATTACAATTGATCTTCCAAACGGACCCTTTTTCATGTTAATTTTTTGAAACAATTTGAAAATACTGGTTCAAATATGTTTTGGTTTGGTCAAAAATTTAAAGTAGCATACATGCTATTTGGTAGCATATATGCTACTCTAAATCGCTATCAGAACTGGGGCAAAGTGTCCGATGATCCTTTTCACAAGATGGAAGAAGTCATAATTGCTTGACCTAATCAAAAACCAAAGTCGGTGCTGGTGCATGCCCAAGACCACGAGTACAATGATTACCAGACACTCAGACAGAGAGACCCAGCTTGTACTTCTACTTTTCTTCTTCTTTCCCATTACGTGCACCGTCAATCCAATGATACTCCAATCCTCGCAAAAAGGAAAAGAAAATATAACTGTTGCTAGTCTGTGCACGTGAATACCAAATTATACTTTCTCGCCAGCTGCTCCAAATAGCTTGATATAATTTTCATACCTCCCTTTGGTGTAAAAGTTCATTGTACCCATTATTAAGACTAATCAATGAATAAGACGTCATTTCAAAATTTGAATTTTAATGTTAAACTTGACTATGGTTGATATGAGGGTCGGAAGGGATTTAGAGGGGTTGGTTTGGAACTTGAGAGAGGATGAGGGGTTCGTAAAAGTGAAACCTGGTTTCATATTAGAAAGGGTTAGGAGGAATTAAAGACTTTTATGTGAGCGAACACTTCCCAACTTCTCATTTTTAAGGATTAGAAAAAGATGTGTTAGGATGGGTATGTGAAGCCCTCCCGAACGCTTCGATTAAGAGTTCGGAGGGATTCGCAAATAAACCGACACCTCCCCAAACATAGCCTTACTATTCAAAATGGTATGGAGCATTTTTGTGGAATGAAAAGACAAAGGGAGCATCTGATTCGACATTTTACCACTCAGATTACAAAAGTTTGATATATTGAAGACTTTAAAGCATCACATTCTTCCTTTCTTAATTCAAATTCTATCATGAATAGAAAAAGAAATTCTAAGATTTCGTTTGGTTTTTTTTTTATCTCTGTGTTTTCTATTTTTCAAAAGAAAATTCATTTTGCTTTCTCCTCTAAATTAGTATTTTCAAGTGATTTCATGTTTTTAATGTTTTCCAAAATGGATAATCAAATTTGCTTTTGAATTGTTTTCTGTTTTTGGAAAAATGAAAGCACATAAAAATAAGAAAACCAAACGAACTCCAACATTATATTCTCCATATTTCCATTAGTGGCAATCTTTCCATTTGGTTCTTTCTCATTATTCGAATTCTAATTTTTTTATTATAAAATGCAAAAAGATTGTGGCATCAAATGTCGTCGACTATTTATACGTCTTGGCACAGAGCGTTTGTGTGTGTGACGGAGGTAGCGACTATGGCGGCTCAAGAGTGTGGCGCTTTGGCTACAGATGAAGAACATGCTGTCCATGCTCCTGACGTGTCCATGGAGACAGAGTGTGGCAATAACGACGACAAGGAGCTGTCGGTTTACGAGTCATCTGTTATTCCTGGGTGGTTCTCCGAGATTAGCCCAATGTGGCCTGGTATGTTCTTCTTATGTTCAACATTTTCTTCAGGACTGAGAAACTTAAGAGAAAGGAAGGACTGGATTCTTTTTGTTTAACGTCCTATTTCGATTTCTGAGTACCCAAAATGAGCATGCCATGGTTACATGAGTCTAAATTATGTAGGGGAGGCACATTCCCTGAAGGTAGAGAAGATGTTATTTCGAGGAAAATCTGATTACCAAGATGTCATGGTCTTTCAGGTTCAGTACGTTCGATTGTTTATTGTTTTTCTTTTGGCATGTTTGATATCAATATCATATCCTAATTCATGTACTGTGGGATCTTTTTACAGTCTTCAGCATACGGGAAGGTTCTTGTTTTGGATGGAGTGATCCAGCTTACAGAGAGGGATGAATGTGCGTACCAAGAAATGATCACACATCTCCCACTTTGCTCAATTCCGAACCCAAAAAAGGTTTAGATTTTTTCTCCTTTTTTTTCCCATTTTGGTTGTTCAATGGGGATAGGATTTGGAATCCCTGGCTTTGGATGCAATTATAGGCATGTTTGCTTGTGATCATAAATTTATGGCTCTTCTTTCCCTTCGTTTCGCCCTTTCTTTGGAGTATTGCAAATGACCAAGGAATGTGCAGAATTACCGAATTAAATAGGATAACTTTCATCAGCATGAGATTAAGCATCTCAACTTTGGAGTCTTTACAGTTGGGATAGAGATTGAGACACTAAAAAGACGACAATAAAATAGAGAGAATCTTGAAATGTTGCAAGGAATCTATTCGGCAAGTCTTGTTTAGACTTTAGACATTAAGCCTTTTTTCCTAAGAGATTGAAGGAATCTGGAACTATTTCGATTGGCATGATTTGTTCATCATCATTCATGATGTAAATTTTTATGCTCCCTATATTGTCTTCAAACTCATGCATGCTGGTTCACTTACAGGTTTTGGTTATTGGCGGAGGAGATGGTGGAGTTTTGCGTGAAGTGTCTCGCCATTCTTCGGTTGAGCGTATAGATATCTGTGAAATTGATAAGATGGTTGTTGATGTGAGTAATAGTCATGACCCTTCAATCCATCGAATTGGATAGAAATCTCAATAGTTTTCACACTGAACATGAAGTCTGCCTGGTTGTTTGCCTTTTAAACTGAGATGAATTGGCTTCTTCATCCAATAACTTGCTGTTATGCACCCCTATCTGTTTTTCCCTAAGGACCTTAGCTTTCCTAATATCAGTGTTGTGTCTACTTTCCCTAGGTTTCTAAAGAGTTCTTTCCCCAAATAGCAGTTGGGTATGAGGATCCTCGTGTAACGCTTAATATTGGCGATGGTATGATCAGCTGCTACTATTACTTCTATTTTTCCTTTTGAGATTTAATCTAATTTCTCTTTGCATCTTTTGATTTTACAGGAGTTGCATTTCTGAAAGCTGTTCCTGAAGGAACTTATGATGCAATTATAGTAGATTCCTCGGATCCACTAGGTAATATCATATTTTGAATGTTAAGGTCTCCAGTTGAATCCTACCATCTGGATTCACAGCCACCATAGTTGATCAGGTCCTGCACAAGAGCTGTTTGAGAGGCCCTTCTTTGAGTCTGTGGCAAAGGCTCTTCGTCCGGGAGGAGTTGTCTGTACTCAGGCTGAAAGCATATGGCTTCACATGAAAATCATTGAGGACATTGTAGCCAACTGTCGCCAGGTCTTCAAGGGTTCTGTGAACTATGCGTGGACTACGGTCCCTACATACCCGAGGCATGTTCTTGAACATTCTGTCTTCTTCTCTCTGCATGCTTGTGTTGCTAAATTTAAATACAAGACCTATGAGCTGGATAAATGAAACCTGTGTTGTGAACATTTTCCAACCCTTTAGTGTATTTTATTTCGTTTCAGCGGCGTGATTGGTTTTATGCTTTGCTCAACTGAGGGACCTCCTGTTGATTTCAAGCATCCAGTGAATCCTATAGATGCTACTGGCAGTCACAACAAAGCAAAACAGCCATTGAAATTTTACAACTCGGAGGTGTGATTCTTCTCCAATTGGGTTTCACTTCTTCGCTGTTTTTTCACTTACTTTATATGGATCTTGCTCGAGTATTGTGTTTCACTTAAATGTCTCATTTTTTCCCATGTTGTGACGTACCTCATTTGTTCAACTCAGATTCATTCAGCTGCGTTCTGCTTACCTTCTTTTGCAAAGAGGATCATTGATTCGAAGTAATTAGGTAAATTTTGAAGTGTTGAAGAACCTGAGTCAAGTGGTTGAAGAGTATTCAGCCTTCATGCACCCTCAAATTGTCAATCTCCTGATGAATTACACAATAACTCAAGGTTCCGCATTCCAGTATAGATAGCTGTAGCATGGTGGATGGTTTTATAGTTGATTCAACTTTATGTTCTTTACAATGTTCACCAAGACTATTCTCTTCTGAGTAATTTAATATCTTTAAGAGATGCCTGAGATTCTTAGTTTGCAAATTTTCCTTTTTAAAGAAGTGATTTGATCTACTTAGCAGAACTATACTGGGTTGGAAGCGCGATGCATAGCATCAGATTGTCTAACGTGTGGAAGCATTGGCATTAGCTGAGATGGGTTTGTGATGCCACCCAAAGAAGACAGTTCAAAACAGAAAACCACAGGTCTAAGGTTGCACACGCAGCTGCTCACAGTAACTAGGGATTTCAAAACAATCGTTCTCAACACAGAGACGATGTTCAGTATTTTTCATTCAAATCCAAAACTACCCCCACACAACAAAACACTACAACTTAAAACAACCCCTTAAGGCCAAGCCCAACAACTAAAGAAAACAACAACAAAGCCCAACAACTAAAGAAAACAAAGTAAAAGAAACCAGCTAAGCATCTTCTTCAATCAATCTGGATGGTCTCTTATGGGCACGGGTACTCTTCCTCTGACGATTGTCCAGAGTCTCTTCATAGTCAAGGGCAGCTTGGTGAACTGCATCAGTCTGTCCAGGTGGTGGGGAGTTCGACCTCGAACTCACAGTGTCATGGGGGTCCGGGTTATCTCCATGATAAGGAAGAAGATGTTTGACATTAAACACATCTGCACCCTTCAAATGACTAGGCAATTTCAACTTATAAGCATTGGAGTTGATCTTGGCTACAATCTCAACTGGTCCAACAGTTTTTGCCTTCAACTTGTTGTAATCTCCAGAAGGAATACGATCTTTAGTGAGAATAGCCCAAACGAAGTCTCCAACTTGAAAATCAACAAACCTCCTTCTTTTATCAACGAAAGCCTTGTAACGAGCATTAGAAAGTTCCAGCTGCTGTTGGGTGTGCTCATGAAGCTGTTTCATCTTGTCAATCAAAGCAACTGCATCCTTACTTGGGCGAGCGAGGTCAGGTATAGTAGCCAAATCTAGAATGGAACGAGGATTATGCCCAAAAACAATCTGAAAAGGACTAAGGCCAGTGCTCCTGTTAACAGTTCGGTTATGAGCAAACTCTGCCCTGGGTAATTGAGAATCCCATGAAGATAGCTCATCACCAACAACACTTCGCAGAATATTGCCTAATGACCTGTTGACTACCTCCGTCTGACCATCCGTCTGCGGATGATAGGCACTACTGAAATTAAGCCTCGTACCTACAAGCCTCCACAGACTTTTCCAGAAATGACTTAAAAATCGAGTATCTCGATCGGAGACAATAGTGCATGGTAGACCATGGAGCTTGTAAATTTCCTGAAAGAACAACTTTGCAACACGCCTAGCATCCACAGTCTTTTTGCAGGGAATGAATCGAGCCATCTTGGAAAATCGATTGACAACAACAAAGATCGAATCAGCCCCCTTCACAGTTCGAGGAAGACCGAGCACAAAATCCATACTCAAATCAGTCCAAGGTTTCTCCGGAATAGGCAGAGGGAGATAGAGGCCAGCATTAGAAGACTTGCCTTTGGCCAAATGACACACTCTACATCTGTCGACAAATCGAAAAACCTCTTTACGCATGGAGGGCCAGTAATATGAACCAGCCACTAACAACAAGGTTTTGTCACGACCCACATGACCCTCATCATGAAGTTCCTTGATGATTTGTAAACGTAGGCTACATTCAGGAATGCATAGCATGGTCCCTTTAAAAAGAAAGCCATCAGCCACTGAAAAATTATGGGACTCCTGGGCTAGAACCTTCTCCATTACCAAATTAAAATAAGAGTCAGTTGCATATAATTGAGGTAAGAGTTCAAAGCCCAGAACCTTGTTTTGCATGGTAACAAGGAGTGTAGCTCGCCTACTTAAAGCATCAGCGACGCGGTTCTGGGTTCCTGACATATGTTTGATCACAAAGTTGAATTCTTGGCTATATGCAACCCATTGAGCATGCCGAAAGGAAAGCTTGTTTTGGCTGCCTAAGTGTTTAAGAGCAATATGATCAGACCATAAGATAAATTCACTGTGAAGAAGGTAATGACGCCAATGCCTGAGGGCTTGAACCACAGCGAATAGTTCCACATCATAAGTACTGTAACGCCCCTTTGCTCCTGTCAATTTTTCACTATAAAAAGCCACCGGCTTGCCCTCCTGACTCAAGACAGCTCCAATGCCTCCTTTGGATGCATCACAGTGGACCTCAAAAGGTCTAGTAAAATCTGGAAGGACTAGTAAAGGAGTGGCCGATAGCTTGGATTTAATTTCCAAGAATGAAGCTTCAGCATCATCAGACCAATGGAGAGAAGAACCTCTCAGGCAATCAGAAATAGGAGCCATGATACTACTAAAATGTGGAATAAATCTCCGATAAAAAGAGGCGAGGCCATGAAAACTGCGCACCTCTGTAAGAGTCTTTGGCCGTGGCCAATCACGGATAGCAGCCACTTTTTTTTCATCCACCCGGATGCCATCTTTGCTCACCTTATAACCCAAAAAAAGGACTGAGTCAGTTGCAAATTCACACTTGTGTACAGATAAATAAAAACATTCAGATGCCAAGACTTCAAAAACTTGGGTCAAATGTAGCAGATGTTCATCCCAGTTCTTGCTATACACAAGAATGTCGTCAAAATAAACAACCACGCTCTTCCCAATGAACGGTCGTAAGACTTGATTCATAACACGCATAAATGTGCTAGGCGCATTTGAAAGTCCGAAAGGAAGCACCATCCACTCAAATAGGCCTTCTAGTGTTTTAAATGCGGTCTTCCATTCATCTCCCGGTTTGATCCGGATTTGATGGTACCCACTCTTCAAGTCCATTTTGCTAAAAAAATTTGAACCGTGTAATTGATCCAACAAATCATCAAGACGTGGAATCGGGAAACGATATTTGACAGTGATTTTATTGATGGCGCGGCTATCCACACACATCCTCCATGTACCATCTTTCTTTGGAGTTAATAACGCTGGCACCGCACAAGGACTGAGACTTGGTCTGATCAGCCCCTTCAGTAATAAATCCTCCACTTGTCGTCGGAGCTCTTCATGTTCTCTTGGACTCATTCTATAGTGTGGTCGATTGGGAAGAGTAGCCCCTGGGACTAGATCAATTTGATGTTGTACATTTCTAAGTGGAGGTAGACCTTCTGGCAATTCAGAGGGACATATTTGAGGATATTTTTGCAGCAATTGAAGCACTTCTGAAGGGATATCTGCTGCATGATCATCTAAAGCCTTCACATATAATAAACACATAGATTGGGATTCAGCTGCAGCACGCAAAAAGGTATTTCTTTTCACAATGGAATTATTGGAGTCATCAACTTCCTTCTGGGCTGAAATTCGTTGAGGCAAGAGAGTGATCCGAGTACCTTGCCACAAAAAACTATGTGTATTGCTTCTACCACCATGCATGACATCTCTGTCAAACTGCCAAGGTCGCCCCAATAGTAGGTGAGCCGCATCCATATTAACAACATCACACAAGGCTTTATCTGAATACTTGGTACCTACTGAAAAAGGAACCAGGCACTGTCGTGTAACTTTAACATCAATCCCCTTCTTAAACCAAGTTAAGAAATAGGGATGCGGATGCGGAGTAGTATCAATATTCAGCTTGCTAACCACCTCAGTGGAAACGACATTTTCACAGCTACCCGAATCCACAATCAATTTACAAATTTTCCCCAAAATAGTACAAGATGTTTGGAATAGACAATGTCGCAACCAATCCTCATCCGCCTCCACTCTAGGAGTCAAAAACAATCGCCTAGTAACCAACGTCACCCCAGTATCGCCCTCAACAAATTCTTCAAGAATTTCTTCTTCGTCAAAACGTGGCTCGCCCTGGCCTTCCACATAATCACCTAGACCAGTCTCCGCCTCCGCCTCGAGAAATAGCCCCTTGGCTTTGTTAATATTTTTTCGACATTCCGTTGAGCGATGGCCAACCTCCCCACATCTATAACACACCATTCGAGAATTAGTATTAGGAGCACGATGACTGGGTGGATTTTCCACTTTTGATGAAGGTTGGTAAGGAAGTGGAGGTATTGTTGGTTTTGAATTGACAGTCGTTGCTCGCCCACTACCCAGCATGTCCCCTGTTTTCTTTCCCCTTCGCTCGATGGCCACAGCTTTGCCATGAGCCTCAGCCACTGTGAAAATATCGAATAAGGTGAGAACATCTTGAAAGTGAGTGTCCAACCCGCCAATATACCTGAAGACCAATTGCTCTTCCGTCTCAGTAATGTCAGCCCGATCAACCAGTTGGTAAAAATCATGGGTGTAGTCATCAACGGACCGACCATGCTGCCGTAACAAATGCAGGCGCTGATATAATAATCTAGAATAATTATAAGGCAAGAAAGAAGCCCTCATGTGCTTCTTGAGTTTCTCCCATGTTTTCATCTTGCCTTTACCTTGTCTAGCTCTGCTGGATTTCTTTTGCTGCCACCACACAGCAGCTCGCCCCTTAAAGCGGGTCGCTACTAAAGGAACTCTCATGTCCTCTGGAACTGCTTTGAAGTCAAGAACTTCATTCACCTGACCAATCCAGTCGAGCAACTCATCTGGTTGAAAGGTGCCCTGAAATTCTGGAATGTCAACTCGGAGGCCATTATCCCAACGGCTCCGCCCTTCCCTCTCACGGGCCACTTCAACACCAAAAGGGTTCTCCCCACTAGAACCCACATCATGACGACGAGGGTTGTGTGCCAACTCAGCCATCTGCAGTCTCAGGATCTCCACTTGTTGCTGTAGCCTGGTGTTCTCTTCCTTCAGACTTGACTCTTCTGTGGTAACGATCGGATTCTTTGAACGAGGCATTAGACCTGCATGGGCCACCAAATGATGCCACCCAAAGAAGACAGTTCAAAACAGAAAACCACAGGTCTAAGGTTGCACACGCAGCTGCTCACAGTAACTAGGGATTTCAAAACAATCGTTCTCAACACAGAGACGATGTTCAGTATTTTTCATTCAAATCCAAAACTACCCCCACACAACAAAACACTACAACTTAAAACAACCCCTTAAGGCCAAGCCCAACAACTAAAGAAAACAACAACAAAGCCCAACAACTAAAGAAAACAAAGTAAAAGAAACCAGCTAAGCATCTTCTTCAATCAATCTGGATGGTCTCTTATGGGCACGGGTACTCTTCCTCTGACGATTGTCCAGAGTCTCTTCATAGTCAAGGGCAGCTTGGTGAACTGCATCAGTTTGGAATTAAAAATAGGACTTTAATAATACCCCCAGAGCCCAAATTTCATAAAGCATTTAGACTCTGCTTATTGAATTGAACAATGGAGATCATTAGGTTTTGACTTAGACTAGAAAAATGAAGGTTCTTGATACTATACGGGCAAAGCCACTTATTGACAGAGAACAAATCTCTGAATAGCTAGAAGCATGATAATCTTTAAAGACCCAAACAGAAAGATTAGCAAAAGCAAAGTTTTTTTTTTATATTTATGAATTGGCTTAGCCACATTATA
This sequence comes from Euonymus europaeus, assembly GCA_963580455.1. NCBI lineage: Eukaryota > Viridiplantae > Streptophyta > Magnoliopsida > Celastrales > Celastraceae > Euonymus > Euonymus europaeus. Next base: position 7,356,361 of record OY756964.1, read on the forward strand.
TATTAATAAATTTCATCATTAGCGGAGGAATACCAATATACAAGAACAAGACAACATTAAACTAAAGAAGCAAACCATCATAGCATAAAAGATCGAACTAATGCAAGAAAATAATGCAGAATAGATTAGCAAAAGCAAAGTCCTTTCTAAATAAGAAGAACTTCCTTAACTGTGGGTTGAATTTGATCCGACTTAGCAGTCTGGGTTAAATTTATACTCACAAATTTCTCATCTTGACTCATGCTCTCATGGGTTTGTTAAAATAGATTTGACTCATCCCATTTCACTATTATTGTACTCAAGTCAATGTCCAACGAAAACTTAAAAAAAATTGCCAAGAAAAAAGAGAAGAAGAAAGATGTAAAGAACTGCAGCAAGTATACGAGTGATGTGGCCTTGTTTGTGTTAGGTGGTCTCTTTGCCATTGAAGAGCAACAACCAGTGAAAAACTGGAAGTAAGCCCTTGGAGGAAACTAAACCCAAATACCATTTTATTTTTGGATTAGTTTCCTCCAGGTCTTATTTTCAGTTGCGCACTTTAGAAACTCCACGAGCGGCATAAAAACCAAAGGTAAGATATTGGAGGAAATTAAACCCAATTTTGTAGTGAACATTGATGGGATTAAGTTCCTCCAATTCTCACATTTGGGTTATACTCTTTTTTCTTGGAGAAAGAGAGATGGGATGGAGGGGGTATTTATAGCAAGTGTTGGTGCACATTTGCCATTGGAGATCAGATTTGGTAGGGAAAGGCACGGTTGGGTTGCATGATAGAGAGAGTACTCTGCAACAGTCGGTAACAAACTGCAAGTACACTCGAATACTTTTTGACAGAGGAGACGAAAGGTGTAAAGTGTAACTTCTCTTTGGTTTATCACTAGGTATGCATGCAAATATTTACCGATTTCCTTCTTTCTTTCTTTTTTAATTAAATAAATATTTGTTTCATGATAAGTCTTTTTATGGAATTCATATTTCATTTTATCTTTTTAAAAAGTTTGTAACGCAACACAGTGTCAACTAAAATTGGAATTTAGTCCAATAAGCACAACTTTAAATTTTAATCTCAATTAGTGACTGACAACTTTGCCCTCCCTTCATTTAAACCTATCATTATTTTCATCAATATTTGCTTGTTTTTTACTTAGAAAATAATTATTGTAATAACTCTTACAGGGTTTAGGTTTAGGGTTTAAGATTTTGTTATTTAGAGTTTCGGGTTTAGAATTTAGGGTTTAAGATTTAGAGATTTAGGGTATGTTTGAAAATTATTTTTTATTAGTTTTTGAAAATGAATTTGAGTGTAGTTTTCAAAAATAACTTTTAGAAATAAAAATTTATTTAGTTTGTTTAATTTAAAAAACAAAAACTCAAAGTCATTTTTAGGGTTTGGAGTTTGAAGTGTAGAGGATTCCTATAAATTTCTATTTGATTTTTAGAATTCCTCTGAATTTTTTGGTTATTTTTAAGATCCTCTATTTTATTTTATTTTATTTTGGATATATTTTTATGAAATTTTATGAATCTTTTTGCTTAACTTCAAAAACTCTTGTGAATTATTTTGGTGACTGTTGAGAAGTCCTTTAAATTTTAGATAAGTTTGAGAATTTTTTTTGAATTTTTTATTATTTTTCGAAATTCTTTGAATATTTTTGCTTAATTTCAAAAACTTCTCTGAATTATTTTGATGAGTTTTGAGAATTCTTCTAAATTTTAGATAAGTTTGAGAAATCTTCTGAATTTTTTATTAATTTTCAAAATTATCTAAATTTTTGGTTGTTTTTTATTTATTTTTAGAATTCCTTTGAATTTTGATATATTCTTTGAATTCTCTAGGGAAGTGGGATTAACCCAATAAAGATAATGTCTCAACAGAAGTAGTAAGTATCCCGCGTCAAAAATAGACCCAACGTCTTAAAACTTTATTAGTTTTTAACATCTACCATCTTGATCAACATGCTGGTAAGTGAGAAGATAAAACTAATTTCACAAGGACAATGTTTCAGTTCTGCTTTTAGAATTGTGAATTTTGTATAAATTTGTGATGAACTTGACAATTGAAATTTCCTCTGGTGTGGTTCACTGGTTGATTTTGATTCCATTATGTGTGGCAGCTGACTTGATGAATTATTTGGAGGGGTGAACAATCTCTAAAAGGAGTCTCGAGCTGTTGAAGGAAGGTCAGCGGTTTAATTTCTTAATTGTGTGGGTTGGAGCATCTAAATCGGTCTCAAAATTACCACACCCACCACAACCGGCGCGCACTTGCTTAGTAGACTATATAATAGAGGGGTTCAAACTTCAAAGTTCGAGTGTCAGGTAGAGCCTGGCTCAGAACAATAATATGACATCGGTCAAGCTAGGATGGATAATTTGGGCGGGCCATCAGTTGGGCCATAATTTTCTCTTGATTAAGTTGCATGTTGTTAATCGTCCCAAACTCTTAATGGAGCCATTGTGCCATTTTAACGGAGCCATGTGCGCAATGCGGATAATAGACTTGAGAATTGAGGCCCATCCATCTTATGTGAAGCCCAGTTTTAAAATTTGGGTTCTTTGAATTTTTTTTATGAGTGCCGCTATTTACACACGTTCTTCAATTAACTGCACATATTTACTTGACACACACAATTTCTTTTGAATTACACACATGGAGTTTCCCAAATTTTCCAATTACTGTCAATGATTTAAGCGATCTTTGTGTTCAAATCACTCGATAGTATGATGGATTTGTGGCTAGGATTTTGCCTTGATATAGTGTGTATGATCACAACTACAAGTCTACAAGTTCCAAAATCAAAATGATTGTCATTAAGATTGTAGTCAACTTCTTTATAGTCTTCTGCAAATCAAAATCAAAATGCATACCGATAAATGACATTAGGCACACCATTGTCGTTTGTGTTGGCACCAGTTACACCAGTCACTGCTCTCAGTGCTCTGCTCTGCTCTTCTCTGATCCATTACTGAGAACAACATCCAGCGATGTCAACTCAATCATCTCGATGTCATTTTCTCCATGACCAAATTTCGCAAGGCTCCTGCAAAGATATCAAATAGCCAATACTCAATTTCATGCCTAGACAAAATGTCAAATAGTAGAATACGATCAACATACAAAACTAATATGCCCAGTTCCAAATGAGTAACATGAGTGGAAAACGAAATCAGTTGTCTCACTCCAAACGAGTACATGGATGGATAATGAGTAGGAGAACTTTTACAAAATTTAATTGAATTGAATTCACAAAGTGATTTTTACGTAATTTTTTATAAGGATAATTTAGTATTTTGTTTTAATAAAAAATATGTGTGAAATGAGTCCAACTATGTGTGTAAATAGCAGCACCCTTTCTTTATTTCCAATTATTTACGAGGAATCGTGGGCTTTTTGGTCCATATAATTATGTAAAGCTAGGCTCTTAGATCGCTCACTTTGTCCCAAATATCTTACCAATTATTTACGAGGAATTGTGGGCTTTTTGGTCCATATAATTATGTAAAGCTAGGCTCTTAGATCGCTCACTTTGTCCCAAATATCTTACCAATTATTTATGAGGAATCGTGGGCTTTTTGGTCCATATAATTATGTAAAGCTAGGCTCTTAGATCGCTCACTTTGTCCCAAATATCTTAACAAATCGCAGAATATTATCATGATAGTTTTAAATGATTTGGCGTTAATTATGGCGATTAAGGATTACACAAGAGTCACCAATCTTAAGTAGCTCAGTTGACGAGTTGGATTATTCCGAGTTTGAACTCCACCTCATTTCCCTTTTTCAAAAAAAAATACACACACACACATATATATATATATAATTCTTAAATTGAGTTGGGTCAGATCGGGTTGGGCATGAGAACTGAGGACCCGGCCCAACATACAATTCAAATTTTGTGGGTTGTGCTTGTTAAGGGTTACGGATGTCCTTTCCTTTGTGTGTATGTGGTGAGGCCCAAGCAGTAGAGCCCAACACAAATATACTTTGTGTATGTATTTATAGGGTCAGGCTCCTTTACAGACGTCATAACATATAAGTTACGGACACCCTTTCCTTTGTGTGTACGCCACAAATTCACTTCGGGGGACTTTTATGTGTATAGATATACAAAAATTCTGCTATTACATCTTAAAAATGAAGTTTTAATTTTTAAGATCATTTTTAGAAAAAATTGTCAAAATCGTAATTATATTTTGATCCGTTTTATTAATATAATGTATTTTTTATTCGAAACAAAAATAAAACATAACTTGCAAAGTTATAAAATTTCTTTTATTTTAAATCTAGTAGGATTTATATATATATATATATATATATATATGCACACCTTTTTGGATTCATCTAAATTGGTGATATTGTGTGTAGGTATAGTATTTAGTAATCAATGTGTTGACGCAAATTGTACATTTAAACATGTGGGACATTAAAACTTGGTTTGATTAGATACAGAGCCAACTTGAATGAGGGTACTTGCAATGTAAATCGCAGGCAATGGAAGGTGTAGCCGTTGGATTAGTAAGGCAGATCGAACGACTCTTCAACAATTGCAAGTACCACTGCTTGTAGTTCCCAATTCAGGTACCCTTAACCCGAGTATTTGGCTAGTTAACTTTGTCTGTTATTTGGTTAATTATCACAGGCAAAACGTTTGGTATCTAGAAAATTCCAATTGGGTTTGATTTTATTGCAAACCTATGCCAAAATATACGAAATTGAGATGGTCAAGTTCACTAATAACTATCTCGAGTCTTAAGATTATTAATCATTAATTTAATTAGAGATTTCATGATCTTAAGAAGATTCCAAAAAATTAATTAATTAGAAACTGATTTAGCAACTGAAACTTAAAAGCACGGTAAAATTAATTTAGAAAATTCATTATTTTGATAATTTTGTGACAATTTATGAAGTAATTAAATTACATTATGTAAGGTTTATTATGTGACACTATGCTTGATATTGTAAACATTCAATTTAAAATAGTTGGGATCCACATTAAGTTGGAATGCAAGTTGATTTAAAGCTGAATATCAGCAATGATGTCATGTAACATGCATGAATTCACAGTGATTCTAGTTAACCTTCAAGTAGTCTACATGAACATCAATTTTTGGAAACTTGTATCTTGGGTTTTACATGATTTGATTTTATGTGATAATTAGTAATTGATTTTATTTAATTAATTTATGGGAATAAAATCAAGTTTGTTTTAGAAATGATTATCTCTCCTTATTAAGATTTATTTATTTCCTATTTTTAGAGATAATTATCTCCTTAAATTAAAGAAATCTTTCTTTATCTTTTATGGCTTTGATTCCAAGATCAAGACATAATTTTTTCCTATTTTCGTGGGTCAATATTATGCATATCTTTTTTGCCATTATTTAGGATTTTTTTGGTTCATACACATGTCCTATATATTGCATTTGATAATCAAATAACCCCAAGTCTTTTACTCGCCTATTCTGAACCGTTTTATGTTTTCTTGAGCGAAATTTTGTATTGATAAAATTCATGCATTATTGCATTACACTTTAAGGGCATTCTTGTATGTTCTTGGAGCTTGAAGACTTCAGTGCGACTCTAGAGCATCGTGTGGAAGGATCTACTTGTGGTTGGGTGTATCGAGTGAATCGAGCAATAAATTAGTGTAGGTGATGTGGATATTAGCTCTAGCCTCTAGGGATATTATTGTAACCCTTTGTGAATAGTAGATTGCTTCAAATGTCGATGGCTACAGACACCTGAGATTTTTCTCTAGATTAGGTTTTCCACGTAAATATCGTGTGTAGCAATATTTGATATTTTAGTATCCATATTTTTTTTCAATTGGTATCGGAGGAGGTCACTCTATTTGTTGAGTGAGATCCATTTTAGGCTTATTGGAAGCCTAAAATGTAGATTTATATGAAGTCCATTGATGAATGTGTTTGGCTTTTCGTGATACATGGATGACAGCCTCCTACAACTAAGAATGAAAAAAATAAGATTGTTATTAAATCTCTAGACTCATGGACTACAGTAGAGCGTGAGAGTGCTAGCTAGAACAATCATGCACTCAATGCCATGTTTATGGGTGTGTGTATTGAAGAGTTCAGAAAAATTACAAATTGTGATATTGCAAAAGAAGCTTGGGATATTCTGTAAATTACACATGAAAGCACACCAACTATAAAGATTTCAAAATTGTAGAAGTTAACCACTTTGTTTGAGATGCTACAGATGGAGGAAGCTAAGACATTTGATCACTTTTATGCCAAGCTAAATGATATTGTTAATTCCATGTTTGCTCTTGGTGAGCAATTTTCATCCTCCAAGATAGTTTGAAAAATTCTACGTTCCTTGTCAGATAGATTTCAAGCCAAGGTTACGGTCATTGAGGAAAGCAAGGATGTTGATGCACTCAAAGTAGAAGAGCTTGTTGATTCCCTACAAACGTATGGAGGCAACTTTCGTTCACCTAAGAAGATTAAAGGTGTCTCCTTAAAATCCAGTCAAGATTATTCTGATGATGACATGGAGGGGTTGGTTTTGTTGGCTAAAAATTTTAGAGATTATAGAGAGTTCCAAAAAGGGAAGAATTATTTTCAAGACAAGTCAAGTGATAGATCTAAAGGTGCGATGAAAGTCAAGCAATCACAAGCAAGACTTCAGTGTTATGAGTGTCAAGGGTTCGGACATATGACACATGAGTGTGCAATAAAAAAGAAAAATATGTCTATAAAGGCTACTTTGAGTGATAGTGAGAGTGAAGAAAAGACAAGAAAGTTTGATGATGAAAATCACAAGATAGTAGCTTAAAAGGATCAATGCAAGTCGATTTGGGCTTGGATTCTGATGAGGATTCTATTGGAGACCTAGACAGAGACACTGCAAATCTTCAAGATGCATACAATAAGCTAGTGTTAGCATTTGGAAAAAGTCAGAAATCTAAACTCAACCTGCAAACCAAGTTGCTAAAGAGGATGGTTCGTGAAGCTAAATTGATCACAAGTCTTGAGGAGATGCAAAAGTATCGCAACCATGATCAAGCAGAAATTCAACAATTACAAGGTACAATTTCTAACTTGCAAAATGAATTATCCAAATATTGCATGTTTAAAACCTTGTAGGTAGAAACCAGTAACTTAGATAACATGTTTGGTACAACAAGGCTAATTGGAATTAGGGATGGAATTGGATACACCGATGAACCGCAACAAGCTGCGAAGGATTTCAAATCTTTTGTTCAAAGTAAAAATTTTGAAGATGAAGAAATGGTTATTCATCCCAAGCAGGTAAACAAAAGTAAAGCTCATATTGTTTCATCATCTCATCCCTCACATGAATCTAAGGTTCATATTGTGTTACAAAATTCTCATGTAGCTTACATGCAGCATGTATCTACCAGTTCATGTAGGCTACCTGAAGGTCACATGAAACATGCATTTATCAGTTCACGTAGGCTATCTGAAGATTACATGAGACATGCATTGCATAACATAGTTGACTATGTGACTATATGTCACTTGTGTGGTGTCAAATGACACATTAGACATTATTGTCCGAAGTTAAAATCTTGAAAAAGTTAAACATGGAAAGAAATGTTCAAACATACATTCTTCACATTCTATTGCATGGTCTAACCAGTTTATGGGCTTTCTTCAATCTTGTGATAAGACAACCACTCATGCTCCTCTCTCATAGTCTTCTAGAAAGGTTTGAGTTAGAAAAGAAGAAGAATCTTGTAGAGTTGCTCTTGTGGCATACAATGCTAGATGTCAAGACAAGTGGTACCAAGATAGTGGATGTTCTAGGCACATGAGTGGGATAAATCACTATTTTCATAGATTAAGAATCTGGATGGTGGTACAACTACCTTAAGATATGGAAGCAAAGCACAAATCAAAGGTAAAGGAACTATTAGTGGATTAGGGGTTGCTAATATGAAGAATGTCTTGTATGTTAAAAGTGTTAAAGGCTAATCTTTTAAGTGTAAGTCAATTTTGTGATGTAGATTATACTATCATATTTTAAAATATAAATGTAATGTTTTGGACTCATATTGTGTGCTTGTGTCGACACTATCCTTGACATTAATTATAAACATTCAATTTAGAATAGTTGGGATCCACATTAGGTTAGAATGCAGGTTAATTTAAAGCTGAAGATCAACAATGTTGTCATGTAACTTGTATGTATTCTACATGAATTCACAGTGATTCCAGTTAAGTTTCACGTAGCCTACATGAGCATCAGTTTTTGGAAACTTACATCTTGGGTTTTACGTGATGTGATTTTATGTGATAATTGGTAACTAATTTTATTTAATTAATTGATTGGAATAAAATCAAATTTGTTTTAAGAATGGTTATCTCTCCTTATTAAGATTTATTTATTTCCTATTTTTAGAGATAATCATCTCCTTAAATTAAGAAAGTATTTCATTATCTTTTTAAGCCTTGATTCCAATATTACGATACAATTTTTTTCCTATTTTCGTGGGTCAATATTATGCATATCTTTTAGGCCATTATTTAGAATTTTCTTGGTTCATATTCATGTCATATATATTGCCTTCAGTAAATAAATAACCCTAAGTCTTTTACTCTCCTATTCTGAACCGTTTTATGTTTTCTTGAGCGAGTTTTTGTGTTGCTAAAGTTCATGCATTTTTGCATTACACTTTAAGAGCATTGTTGTATGTTCTTGGAATTTGAAAACTTCAGTGCGACTCTAGAGTATCGTGTGGAAATATTTATTTGTGGTTAGGTGTATCGAGTGAATCGAACAAAAAACTAATATAAGTGATGTGGATTCTAGTACTAGGAATATTTTTGTAACCATTTGTGAGTAGTGGATTGTTTCAAAGTTTGGTGACTACAGACACTCGAGATTTTTCTCTTAATTTAATTTTTCTTGTAAATATCGTGTGTCGCACTATTTAATATTTTAGTATCCATATTTTTTCACATTATTTATTTCATTTCCTTTTTAATATATATAAAAAAAATCCCTCAAGCATATTGCTTTCTAGCCACGTAATTTCAAAAGCACACGAAAGATAAAATTAGGTCGATGGATATGACAATAAATTATATGCAGCTGCTTAACTGCAAATTAAATAATCAATGGTGCAGGGTCACCACTAAATAATTAGCTTAATCAAGACTTGATGATAGTAATAAAAAAATGGTTTTGTTAGGTCAAGATCGCATCAGTCTATCACTAGCTAGCCTATCTTTTTTGGTGAAACAACTAGACTACGTAGGAGTGTACATACACATACAGCGATCCTTGAACCACCATGAGTTCTTAATTAATTACATATTTATTACCCAACTTTTTAGACCACATTCATCTTGTCAAATCACAGTGTAACAAGTTGATAAAAAAATTCGGTCTTAACTTAAAAAAAGGTTTAGGATAATCTAAAATAGAAAAGCTGGAAATTCATGAGTGGTGGTCCATGGAGGGGATGGTCCAACCTCGGGTTGCCGGGTTTGCTGTAAAAAATTTACAATGGATCCCGCAAAAATTGAGATTTAACCTATTAAAATTGTTTACTTTATTTTTTAAAAATTATGATTATATTTTGATCGGGATTACAAGTCTAACAATATATAGCTTTTGCGGCAAACAAAAATCAAATGAATTGTGAAAAAAGACATAATGTTTCAATTTCATACTCAATAGTTCAAAATCTTCATTTGTTTTTCACGGTTTATTGTATTTTTTAATACAAAAATATATCATTGGACTTATAATCTCGATCAAAAATACAATCGTAATTTTTAAAAAAATAATCCAAAGAATGGTAGGAGATTCTGCGCTAATATGGCCTTTTACCAAGTGACATTTGTGAGAAAATGTTATATGACAAAGTCCATAATAGCTCATTACATTATAATATCGTATTACATTGTAAATTTACAATGAAATATCATATTCTATTGTTAATATTTCATTGTGTATTTATAATGAAATATGAATCATATTTCATTGTAATATTCATTGTGTGGTCTAAAAAAAAGGGAACCAATTTGGGGTTTGATTTCCTGAAAAATACTTTATTTTCGGTTCATCGCTACAAGCAGTAATAGAAACCTAACACTGTAATGAAAGAGCTTATATTGAAATGATCGAAGAGTAGTATATCCTGAAATGTACTGAAATTTCATTGAAGATACACCTCAGTACATGGAATAGTGTGTTTTACAAGTTAAAAAGAATAGTTGCGGATGCTGCAACCCAGAGGTTTGAACTAGCTAGAGACATAACAAGTTACCAGAGATTTGAATGTAAATACGTAGGATAATTGATTTGAATGTGTAGTCTGTTTGAATTAAGTATTAAGCAAAATAGATTTATTGATATTGAAAAGACGTATTTTTTCCACCATGAAGAGTACACACATTCAGAATTTATAATTCCAAAAATTTTCTTTTGGCACATGTCAAAAAAAATGCTTAAAAAAATTATGATGCACCTCGCACATTTGACTTTTTGGGAGTTCATCAACCATCAATAGACTTTTTCACCACACTCTTTACATCAATGTCAAACCAATATCTATGTATAAATTTGTGAAACCTCACTAGCAATAATACATCCCCTCACATGACAATTAGCTTCGTGTCACAACGATGTCCATACCTTTCAAACATCATCGTCATAATCTCTTGAAAGAGAAACACTATTAACATGGAATTCTTCTTCTTCATGGGGAATTCTTCTTCTTTCAGCTTTTAGGTACCAATGTTGAGATCTCAAAAGAAAAATTATTTCCAACACTTAATTAGTCTTTAATCTTCAGAAGAAAAAAAAATTGACGATAACTTTTGAAAAAATATTTTCTTCTTCCCATGACTCAACATAGGTTCATGTGCTCATAAGAATATAGAAGAGACGCGGTAAGCCTTAAAGCTATATCTTCATCATCCATCTTAGCACCAAGAGCATCCAATTCCAAGACTAGCCCATTGAACGTTCAAATGATATGATATTGTAATACCTTCACTCATACACAGTGTATGGAATCACTGCTTCAGGTACTATAACACCCTGACCTGAGAAACACTATTGTTGGTACCATTTTAAGTCATCAGTATGAATAAGTTTCAAAAAATCTTCAAATGTAGCACATGAACGCTTCAAACTCTCATCATCTGCAGTTTTCAACTTGCTCAAATTAAATAAAAATTCAAAAATTTCTTTATATTTTTAAAGCTGCTCAAATCTTGTCTTGAATAAAAAAAAACATTATCAATTATTAATATAAAATAATTTACTCAAAAAGATACTTCAGCCCTAAATACATATGCTTGCGACTTGGGATTTGCGGTGCCATAGTGCCCTTGTTTGAAGCGGTGAATTCACTCTATCTTAAAGGTTCGTTTGGATCCGAGTATATACTAGCGTATACTCTGTCACCCATACTGCAGACACTCTCAATTTTTACGCTTTACGAAAGCTTATATTCTATGAAAATACTCTGATCCAAACGGAGTGTAAAACTCACAAGGGCTAATACTCAAATCTTCAACATGGTGGACGTCACTTGCCACTTGGATTGAATGGTCATGAGACTTGGGTCGGTCAAATTAATAATTTAGTTGCACTTTATTTTAATAGTTGATTTGATGCTTGTACCCTAACCCATTAATATTATTATGCTAAAAATATAAATTAAATCAATTAATATTTAATATTAAAATTATGAATTTAAGACCCTATAATTGGGGGATGGCCTAGGTGGCCTCCCCTAGAGCCGCCTCTGGTACAAGTCCAATTTTAAACATTTATTTACCTTTTTAAAATAAATAATTAGGTAACAGAGGCTCTTTAACACCACCAAAATATTAATTACTTAGTAAAAATGTGTAGAAAAAAATTGCCGTCCTTTGTCTCCACATATGTATAGATATAGGACAAAATTAGGAGCAAGACTATAGGTCAGAATTTTTCAGTGTTTAGGATCCATTTAAGAAAAATAAGAGAAACAAGAAATTTTTTGAATTTTTTTTAAATATATATATAAATCGATTTCTGAAAAAAAGTTATTCAAAACACGAAAAATCGAAAAAACAAAAAATAAACCATTGGAATCCTAAGTTGTTCCTTCTCGATGATATAAGAAAATAATTGACATTTGAGGAAGATTAGAACAAGAAAAAAAAATCCATGTAAAAATTGGTAACACATCTCCATGATCACAGATAAGCAGATTTCTTTGAGTGTGGGTTTCAAGTGAATAAAGTGATGAAATTTGCATTAGCTTATATGGGAATCATGATTACATGCACTAGTACTGATAATTACCCACAACTTTTTCTTTTTCTTCTTCTTCTTTTTTATATAAAAAAAAACTTTTACTTTTTCTTTTTCTTTTTTAGCATAATTAATGACCCTCCACTGATGTTACTGATGAGAAAAAGCAAGTTTTTTCTTCTGAAAAATACAATATAATTCTTCAATTAGATTTAGATTTGACTGACCAAAATAAGACGAAGAAGTTGCCATCAATCAATAAATTTGGATTTTATTTTATTTTGGCTGTGGTGTTCTGGAGTCTTCTTCCCTTGCAGGAATGGTTCCATCCTAGATCCAACCACCATCCATGAATAAGCGTAGGGCAATCACAATGGTAGAGGGATAAAAATGATTTCATATATTTATCAATATCAGTAAAAAACATATTTTAAAATGTAATTTTTTCAATGATTTGTCAAGTCACTAACTTTTCATTTCTCTATCATTTTCTCGCTAAAATTAATATTGGGTCTCATATTTGTTACTCAAAAGTCAAGCTACATCAGCAAAACACACATCTCAATATAATCAAATTAACAGTGTACATCTCTCGACAATATGTGTTATCCCAATAAGTAACAACATGTAGTTTGAAAATTAATCAATCTGAAAGCTCCCTCATATTTGTCTGTGTGGTTATCACTTTCTCTAGTGTTTCAACTATATCAACCGACAACTCTCTTATGATGATTTGACTTTTCACTTTTTATTGTTCAAAACTTTTTATTTGTCAATATAAGTCAAAAACAATTCGAAAATGTTAAGTATTTCAACCAACGGAAAAAAAATTCAAAGATGTCCCAATAGAGATATTACAGGTTAAATTGAATTTTGAATCTTGAATTTGTCTCCAAATTCTGTAGTGTATATGCTGCTACATAGGATTATGAAGATTTTGAGATGTTTTGTTTTGGAAAGACTAGCATGACCGAAAACAATTTTTAGAAAAAAAAATGAATACAAGTGTATTAAAATAATAAATTGTGTTGTATATGTACTTGGATGTTTTGGTTTGACATTTACACAAGGAATTATGGTAACTGTCGATGAACTGAATATGGATTTTCTTATAATTAAACTAAAACAAATACAAATCAAACAAAATTTATATTTTTGGATATACAATATCTAATATTTCAGTTACATTTATTACATTATAACCCACTCGTTTTATATATATACACCTGGTCAACTAAGTAGAGCGTATATTATAATATTATATAAGTTTTAAAATTAATAGCTAATGTATAATGTGTTTGATATAATTAAATTTTTGATGACGTATAAGTTGTAAAATTATTATTAAAAATATTAAAAAATATTTTATATCAAATTAGTTACTATTAGAAGAAAAAAAGATGAAAGTATAATTTTTGAAAATAATTATATATGTCAAATAAATTATATTTGTGTCGGGTAAATATTAAAAATAAAATATTAGAACGTATAAATTTGTAAGTTGAGAGAAGCTGTAAACTTCTAATCGCACAATCAAAAAGGGCCTAAAAGGAGAGCATTCTCAATTTTGGTGCTGAATCGTAGAGCACGTTGTCACTTCAGCTCCTTCGCTGCAGTCCAAGTGTAGACTGAAGAATTGAATAGGTAAAAATTATACAAACAAAAAAATCCACTCACCAACTACACAACAAACGAGTCTAGCCTACTAGTACTCTCTATCGATCCTCTTGCTTGCGTTGGCTGTCTATGAACCTCTCACGCAATTTATTCTATTTTTTGGGGTGTATTTTGGTTCCGAGTTTCAGCAACCCATTACTTTTGTTTTCGTGTTATTGTTTACTTTTCTGATTGCGACCATTGAATCTGTGGTGGTTCAACTGCTGATGTATTCACTACTGAATAAATTAGTACTCTATGGAATAAAGAAATCGTTCATCTTCGTGGATATCTGCGGGCTGTCGAGTAAGTGTTTTCTGGGGACGTACCTTTATGAGAATGGGTATTTGTTGAATAACTTTATTTCGCAGGAAAAATGGAAACTTTGAATTTCTGAGATCAGGAATCATGGATCTGGAAACTGGGTTTTATAAAAACCGTGCCAAGGTAAGAAGGGTCTGTTCAACACTATGCATTCCTCGACAAGTTTAACATGAAAACAGTTACTTTCGAGAGTCCGTGTTGGTGTTTCTTTTCCTCCTGAATATGCATTAATTTGTTTTAAAACAAACCCATTTCAGCTTTTTCACTCAATGTTTTGCCTTTTTTGTTTACCTAGCGTCTTGCATATAAATCTGCAAAAAATATGCAGCAATGGTTGATTCGTAGAGTTGACCCATTGCAGGTCTGAAATTTGTATGTTATTTTTGTTGCAGAAGGAATCATGGAGGACGGTCTTAACTTTGGCCTATCAAAGTCTGGGGGTTGTCTATGGAGATTTGAGCACTTCACCCTTATATGTGTACAAGAACACATTTGCCGACGATATTAAGCACTCAGAGACAAATGAAGAGATATATGGAGTTTTGTCATGCGTGTTCTGGACTATCACTTTGGTTCCTTTGCTCAAATACGTATTTATAGTTCTCAAAGCTGATGATAATGGCGAAGGAGGGACTTTTGCTCTGTACTCATTGCTGTGTCGCCACGCCCGAGTCAACTCACTACCCAGTTGTCAGATTGCAGATGAGGAACTATACGAGTACAAAAAGGATAGGATAAGTCCGGACCCAAAATCGAATTTTGCATCAAAATTGAAATCATCTCTGGAGAGGCATAGGGTGTTGCAAAATTTTTTACTTCTATTGGCTTTGATTGGAACTTGCATGGTGATTGGCGATGGTGTCCTAACACCAGCTCTTTCTGGTAATTATCATTTCTTTGTTTTATTGTGGTTAATTTGTCTTCTTTTTTTGAGGTCTTTATTATTTGAAAATACTTTTTTGTGCGAATTTATGCGATTCTAGTAATTCTGGTTACAACTCGGATTCATTGGTCAATGTGATGATTTCTGCAGTTTTCTCTGCGGTTTCTGGGCTTGAGCTTTCAATGGCAAAAGAGCATCACAAATGTAAGATCATCTCCCTTTCCTGGTTTCTATTTAAATACTTTTGCCCCTGTAGTTTGTCAGTGCCTTCAAAATTATTTGTCCTATAAATCATTGATTGTGCAAAAGTTCAGTTTGAGCCTTATTACATTCAGGAATTGCTCATGTACTAGTTGGAATACCTACAAGGTCAAACCACATCGATTTTGAGTTTTCCCTAGTTTTGAGAAACTCCTTTACTTCCCAGAAATTTGGCCGTGCCTGTTCAACAACATTTTAATTTGTCATATTATCTCCACAAGTTCTATTTTTCATTAGATTTTTCGGAGGCTAGTTATGTATTTATCCCAGTAGTCATTGTACCAATTATCCTTGTAACTAAGCACTACACTCTGAAGCTCATCTTTTGACCTGCCAACTCAAGTTGTGGAATTGACAGGTTAAACTGGTGTTCCTGAGTTAACATAATTTTCAGAATCTGCCCTCCTCACTGGCACCTTGCATATATATCTTTTAACTTTGGCCTCGTGTTTAAATTAAAGCAATGGCAAAGTGCTTTGAATGTTACAAGACCTCATGTCGACCTACATGGTTTGAGGTTTCCATTTTCAGCTAATATATTTTCATTCCTTATAAGTTTCCCACAGGGAATATGCAAAGCATAGGATTTTTACTTCACTGAGTTTCAACATGATTATATGGATGTCTCTAAACTCTAAACTGTGGCTGTGAGGGGCAGTGAAATGTTGGCCTTCTAATGAACAAAAAGAATGTGTTTTGAAATGAAAATTGGTCATTCTTCTCTGTGATCTGCCAATTTTCAATAATTTTTTAATTAAATCTTTGTATTTTTCTAATTAAATTTGGCTTTCAGTTTGTTTTAAGAAGAAATTAGCACCCCATGTTACTCTTATAAAAACTATTTTGGCTACCCATGTTCTTGTATTGTCCCATTTTATCATTTGTGATCAACTGATTATTATTTTTTGAATTTAAAGTGTAATTTTTTCACCTGTTGGTTGCCATTTCATTCAGTTTTCGTTTGAATGATGTACAATGTTTCTTATAGCTACCTCTAAAAGGTTCCTTGGGACATATTTGAAGAGTTGAAGATAAGAAAAAGAAGCTGTAGAAGATTATTTTTTTTAAAGAACAAAACCATTATGATTAAATTAGATTTCTGGGAATTTGGCATGCAGATTCCTAGAGGTCCCAATGTTAGAAACTAACCTTACATATCAAAACTGCTGAAGAGTCGATTTCAAAGAGTGGCCTGTAGGTGGCTTGGAGGGGCCATTGTTTTCCGTTGGGCGAGCTGGATGACTAGGAAAATTCCAACATCGGAGCTGCTCTTTAATTGTTCTCTGTCATTGATTGCTTTCTTGTCCAGATTTTAATACATACGACTATTTACTTGTTCCGGCCAATTGAATTGTACAACAGTTTCTTCTTTTGCTGCTGTAATTGTTGGGCTCTTAGATTTATTGCCTCCTGAAACTTGGTAATTTTGCAGACGTTGAAGTTCCTGTTGCTTGCATCATTTTGATTGGCTTGTTTGCCCTTCAACAGTTTGGGACCCACAGGGTAGGATTTTTGTTTGCCCCTGTAGTTGTAGTATGGCTTTTGTGCATCAGTGCCATTGGTTTATATAATATTTTGCACTGGAATCCTCACGTGTATCAAGCGCTATCTCCATATTACATTTACAAATTTCTGAGAAAAACACAGAGAGGAGGTTGGATGTCATTGGGTGGAATTTTACTGTGCATAACAGGTAAATAAATAGTAAATTTGACTTTTCAGCCTTCAATGAACAAATTAGTTATTTTGTAATGTCACTAATAAACTATTACATATTCCAGGTTCAGAAGCTATGTTTGCTGATCTTGGCCACTTTTCACAATTATCAATCAAGGTATTTATTGTATATGTTAGTTGAAGTTTCTTCCCTAAAATAAATATGTGTGGAATTCTTTCTTTGTTTGTGCCTGTTTAATGATGATGGGGATTCGAATGCGTGCCCTCATGTATTAGGCATGGTGGTGGGAGCTTGACCAGTTGACCTTGTGCTGCTCCTCAGGTGTGCCTGTTATATTGTTGGCCAATAGACCTACAAAGGTTTTCTTGTGTTTCTAAATTAAGGAATGTGGATTCTGTGTATGTGAACCTACTAGGTTCATTGTTTTTAGAATCTAGGACTGGTGAGTCCAACCTACAAGGTCATGGAATTCTTTTCGTTCTTACTATCTTAAGGTTGCAAACAGGGAACTAAGGTGTTATGAAACTTGTACATGTGAATACTGCTCAGTCAATGGTTATATAAGCAGTGATAGATGCATCCTATGTAAATTTACTCCGTTGTGGAAACAAAAGGTAAGAAACCATGCTTTCAACTTCCTGTTTATCTCCTCCTCTGCCATTTATTCTTATCAAAGCTACACTTTTCCCTGTTATGATCCTCTTTTTTTTTTTTTTTGCCTTATCACTTACATCCATTTCCCTCTCAGTTGCTTTCCTCTTTTTAGTAGATCTTATTGGATTTTCCAAAACTTATTGTACTGCAGCACTCATGTCTTGGCATGGCCTGTGTCCACTCAACTTCATGTATTCGTCCCAAGAAATTTCTCTGCATTACCATTCCTGCTAAACAGATCTAGTGACATGATTAACTTATTCATATATGAAGTTGATTTCAGTTTAAAGATAGCATTACTTTCTTTTTTTCACCTTCTCCTCTTTTCTTAAGTTTCTGTTAATTGTCGAATAAATTTGTTTTTACTTTTTACCAAAGTTAAGCTATCCCATGTGGACTTTTTTATAAACATTTTCATTTGGTTAACAATTGTTTTCTGGTTCACTGAAGCAGTTTTCATTCTTTTACTTGCGATGGTCGAAGCACTTGATTTATGCTTAGCTACTATCATGCAATTTGCATGGCATTTCATTTATTAAGTTCTACAAATCACTCCATTGAAATAATTTGTTTGACCATTTCAATTGTACCTCTTTGCTAGTTGCTGCTCTGCTTATTAGACCATTCTCGGGAGATTATTTTCTATTTTTCTTCATCTGTTGGAAGGAATTAATTTCTTGAACTTAGAGACCTTTGGTTTGATTCTCACCTGATGCATCTTCGATTAAAAATGATGAGTGGTTTGCGCCTAACTGCTAGTATCCGGTTTTCCCTCTGCAGAGGTTGGGTCCAATGCTGGCTCAAGACATTCCATGATCTTTTGAAAAAAAGACTTACTTTCTTGAGTTAAAGAAGGGTCGTGTTGCTAAAAGAACTTCTTTGCCTGAAGCATGCTCAACATTTTTACCATGTTTTTTGATTACTAAGTTTCATGGTAGTGGGGTTCTTGACTTTTTCTTATGATCTTTCCTACATTCCAATAGCAAAGGTTGGGCCAGAGAATGACTATTATTGTAGTATTAAATGTAAAATATTGAAGCTAACATTTTGATTAGAAAAGGATAGTCTTTTTCTGATGGCCATTAACATTTATGTAGATTGCATTCACATCTTTGGTTTACCCATCCTTAATTCTTGCCTACATGGGGCAAGCTGCTTACCTGTCTCAGCATCATGTTATTGATGGTGATTACCGAATTGGGTTCTATGTATCCGTACCAGGTGGGTACCTTAAAATTTTATCTGTGGAGGTTATATCATTGGCTGTTAGTGGCTTTTAACTGATTGAAAATGTGCCACACTTTTCTTCCAGAAAAATTAAGATGGCCTGTTCTGGTCATAGCCATACTTGCTGCAGTGGTGGGAAGCCAAGCCATCATTACCGGAACATTTTCTATCATCAAACAATGCTCTGCACTGGGTTGCTTCCCCAAAGTCAAAATAGTCCACACATCATCCAGAATCCATGGTCAGATCTATATACCAGAGATTAACTGGATCTTGATGATTTTGTGCTTGGCTGTGACAATTGGTTTTAGAGACACAAAACGCATGGGTAATGCATCAGGTAAGAAAAGATAACTTCACTTTATTTATCTTTTATCTTTCACAATATTTCCATTCTAATGGGGGTGCGATGTATATTCACTCAATAACTTTCTTGTACTTGTGGCTTGATAAAGTAAGAAAGTGTCGTGAGACTGAGTGTATTATTAAGAGGTATCTTGTGAGACTGAGTGTATTATTAAGAGGTATCTTGATTCTTGCGCGTCAGTCTAACCTTGATGCATTTTTCTTTTGTGAGAATCTTGAAATCACCCATGACAGATGTAAAGTCCCTCTGGACCTACTTCTGTATGGCAATAGTAGGCTATTTCCTTAGCTGACAATTCGTCATAAATCCAGATTGAGGTTATGATATCTGAGGTCCTTTGGAAATATGTTTAACCATTTGAAGTTGATGCTTCAGATAAGACAGCACTCAAGTATGTGATAAGCCACCAATTTCTCAATCTCCTCTTTCTGTGCCTGAGGATACCTATAGGGGCGAACATTAATAGGAGCAGTTCCAGGTTTGAGTGTAATAGCATGATCCCTGTCACGACTGAGAGGCAAAGAATTGGGCCAATTAAAGACTTGGCTATAACTAGAAATGATATCCTGAAGCTCTGTAGGCACTGTATCAGACTCTGGGGTAGGTGTCGCCATGACACTGCCTAATTCTATTAATACCCCCTCTCCTTCCTTTCGAATGGCCTTCTCCATTGCCTTTAGTGATATTAGTGAGTTGCACAAACTGGGGTCTCCCTGAATTGTAACATAAGAATCCCCTATCTTGAATCTCATCGACATCTTCTTCCAATTTATCTTTGTCCCTCCCAAAGTTTCAAGCCATTTTATGCCCAAAATAACATCAGCGCTGCCCAACTCTAATGGTAAAAAATCGTCAATTACTTCCACACTTGGCAATGTCACGACCACACCTCTGCACAACCCTTCTCCCTTCACCGATAATCCAGTTCCCATGGAGACATTATAACTAGTTGTTCGAGTCATGGGTAAACTCAATTTCTGCACCACATCTATCGAAATGAAATTGTGAGTTGCTCCGCTGTCCACCATGACCACCACTTCTTGCGTCCCCACCATGCCTCTGACCTTCATAGTTTTAGGTGTTGTAATTCCCACCAAGGAATTGATGGATAACTCAGCTATTTCCCCAACTTCTTTCTCTGCCTCTTCCTCCGCTTCCCCTTCTTCATCTGTCAGCACCGAAAACTCCTCATCTTCCTGTACCACCAAGACTTGTAAGGATTTCTTCTTACACTGATGTCCGATTGAATATTTTTCGTCACAACGAAAGCAGAGTCCCTTCTCGCGCCGCTTTTGCAACTCCGCGTCGGATAAACGACGAAAAGGTTTGCTGGATTTAATTGAGGTAGAGGCGGCTACAGGTTCTGATTTTCCTCCCAAAATGGGAGGAATATTCTGGATTGGTTTAGTAACACTGGTTGCCGGGCCTATGACACGGTGACTGAAAGAAGTTATTGGGCTAGTGGTTTGACTCCATGAAGTAGTTGTGCTTGTCATGGCTCTGTTATTGTTGGGTTTTAGTGAAATATTCCTATCCTCCACTCTCTGGGCTATCTCCATGATCTGGCCCAACCCCAAAGGTTTCAACAGCCTAATTTCAGCCTTCACCTCAGGCTTAAGCCCATTGATAAAAGCACTTTCCAGCACCGGGTCGGGAAGTTCCTCAATAGTTGCTGCCAACGCCTCAAATTTTCGACGAAAATCACGGACTGTGCCGTCTTGGCGAATAGCCAATAATTTCTCACAAGCAGTTCCCTCTTGGGATACTCGAAAACGGTCGAGTAAATTCTCTTTCAATTCCGACCACGATCGCATCTTCCTCCTGCGATTCTCCCACTGGAACCAAGCCAAAGCTTCTCCATCCAGACTGACAGCTGCCGCCTCCAGCTTTTCCTCTTCTGTTAATTGGTTCACTGTGTAATATCGTTCTACCCTGAACACCCACCCCTCTGGGTTAGTTCCTTCAAAAATAGGCATCTCTAAACGGCGAGTAGGAGGGTCATAACGAGCCCCCTGGCTCCTAATGCACCCAGCTCCCGAAATAGTCCTTTCCTCAATACTTTCAGTGTTACTTTTGCCTGGATCCTTGCTAACTTCAACCGAGAGTGGAGAATCGGGACTGCCCAACTTATTTGAAGCCATCGTTTGAACTATCTGATCCATGTGTTCCAGAATCTTCAATTTTTCCAATACGGTTTCGAAGTTTTTCTCCAGGTTGCTCAATTTTTGGAGGTCTGTTCGCACAGACCCCAATTGTTCCTCCACCAGGTCAAGCCTATTTTCAACTTTCTTAGCCATGGATAGATCGAGTCCTCTGATACCAATGATAAGAACACACCACACGCAGCAAGCTTTTAATTAACAAAGACAATGAAATGGATACAGCTAGGCAATTCGAGAGGCCAGCACTCTCCCTACACCAAAATACTCTTCAAAAGATAGCATGGCTACACTGATTAGTTCAACAGAATAAATAGACAAAAAAGAAAGATCCCAAGAGTCCCCCCAGCAAAGTCAAACATCAATATGCGTAACTCCTTTCCCGCCAACTCCTTCAGCCTTTTCAGCTTCATTCCCTCCAAGCTGCTTATTCCGATTGCCGCGCCTGCAATAAGTAAAATGAATTGGTGGCTTATCAGTATGTAATAGGGCTGCCAAGTGCCTAAAGGCAACTTCTGCAGGTTGGTCATGATGCAGTAGTTTTCATTGTTTGTTAGTGGTTAGCAAGAAACAGAGATGCTATCGAGTTAAGCTATGGATATGATATTACTTCGAAAATTGAGAATCTTCAAATTGGTTAAATATATATATTTGCTTCCCATTTTTATGTGGTAATTGTTTATGCAGCGTGTTTTATGAGTCATGACGTGCATGCCCTTATATTTGGTCTGGCTTGCTTAAACTCTCTCTTAACTGACTTTTGGTATAGAAGAAATGTGTTGCATCTTAGTCTGGCAAAAACGTAACAGTAGGCTTAACAATGAGGTTTCCTTTCCATCTGGTAAATAAAAATTTGAGAGGGAGAAAAGATGTCAAATCTTATTTCAGTTCCTATAACGGGAAAGATTCATAGAATGAAATTCATGAGTGACATAATTTTGAAATGATTTTGAAGGTGCAAAACTTGAAAGTTCCCGAGACTTCTTATAAACAATGCCACAAAAATCTGTTTCTGAAATTAGCAGTTGACTGTTGATATAAATATGATGGCTGCATTTTTTCAATCTCGTACCCTGACACCCTTGGTGTGCCAATCACCCATATCTTTGAAGTCCTCTGTTGCATTCAGAATAGCTTTTATTCTTAATTTTTTACTCATTGTGAAACAGGTTTGGCAGTTATTACGGTTATGCTGGTTACCACCTGCCTGATGTCTTTGGTTATTGTCCTATGCTGGCGCAAGAGTGTCTTCCTTGCTGTATGCTTTGTGTTCTTTTTTGGTGCAATTGAGGCTCTCTACTTCTCGGCTTCTCTTATAAAGTTTCTGGAAGGGGCCTGGGTGCCAATTGCCCTTGCATTCATCTTCCTAATCATCATGTGCGTCTGGCACTATGGAACACTTAAAAAGTATGAATTTGATGTCCAGAACACGGTATCTCCGCAATGGCTGCTTAGCTTGGGTCCAAGTCTTGGTATCGTACGAGTCCCAGGCATTGGTCTTCTACACACTGAGCTTGTGTCTGGAATCCCAGGTTTCTTCTCTCATTTTGTCACAAATCTTCCAGCATTCCATCAGGTTCTAGTCTTTCTCTGCATCAAATCTGTCACAGTTCCACATGTTAAACCTGATGAACGGTTCCTAATTGGACATATTGGCCCCAAAGAGTATCGACTGTATAGGTGTATTGTACGATATGGGTATCGTGATGTTCACAAGGATGACATGGAGTTTGAGAAAGACCTTGTGTGCAGCATAGCTGAGTTTATACGGAGCATCAATTCCAGCGGTGCAAATCATGATTTGGGAAAGGAAGTAGACAAATTAACAGTTGTTGGGACATGTTCTACTCACACAGATGGAATTCAAATTAGCGAGGAAAACGCGGACAGAATAGAGTCAGTGGGCACGTCGGAGTTGGTGGAGATTCGGTCACCACCCATGATCCAACAGAGAAAAAAGGTAAGATTTATCTTACCAGATAGCCCAAAGATCGAAAGGGTAGCACAGGAAGAGTTGCGGGAACTTGTGGAAGCTAGGGAAGCCGGGATTGCTTACATATTAGGGCACTCATACATGAGAGCAAAGCAAGGGTCCAGCATGATTAAGCAGTTAGTAATTAATTACGGATATGAATTCTTGAGGAGAAACAGTAGAGCAGCCACATATGCACTAAGCGTGCCTCATGCATCCACACTGGAAGTGGGGATGGTTTATCATGTTTAACATTTTTGGTTATATCTGTAAATGTTCTGTATAATAGATCGAAAAGAAAGTCGAAACCGATAATGCTTAAAACTGAAGTGGGTTATAGAGTTATGCAGGAGTTTTGTTTATAGGAGAGTGACAAAAGGAAGCAATCATAAAGCATGCGTTGCTGTTTTTCTTTTTGTCATTCCATGAAATTACTCCTACTGAATTGTCACTCCATATTTACGGTAGAACTCACTCTTCTAGTGGAAATGATGCATCGTCTTTTTGGAGTGTATGCAACCTCTGTTGCATGACCACCCTCTGGCTCTCTTCATATGTTCACATTCTTCAATGTGTGTGGTGTGCACAAGTTCAATCGACCACGGAAAGATTTGACCCAATTCAAATCGCTCACTGAGATCAAACGTTACAAACTTATCACTCAATGTTTGAAAATTTTCAATTTGGACACACTAACAAATTTCGACAACGCTTGTGTGGCATATTAAAGTCAACCAAAATAGTATTACTTGCTGGTTGGCCTCGATGAGTTACAATTCTGGAATTGAACAACACATTTATTTTTTAGCCTTTGTCAATAAATCATCTCTTATGGAGAATTTGGGGATCTATGATATATTTTTTGAACTCTCGGCCCAACATGATGTGACGCTATGACAACTGAATTAGATCCAAACTTCAGGTCACATGAAAGACCCCGCAACCTCCATGGATCAGTAAATCCTACGATAAGGCCCAGTGCAAGAAGATAATACATGAAGACTTTACTACACGTGGGCATAGTAAGAACTCATTCACGCAATTGCAATAGTATAACATGCATAAGATTCAAACTCACGACCTTCCGCTTATGCAAAAAGTTATTGTGGTCAGAAAACCCACTGGTGCTTGACTATTTCGACCTAGTTGTCGAGTCTTGGGCGGAAGAAGCGTCGTTTGGATGGGCTTTGATTGTGCGATGGGCGGAGGAGCTGTTGGTTTGATGGCCATCACCGATGGTGGTGGTTTGTGTCGGGGTTGATGGTGGAGGCGGCAGACATCTCTTCGCTGGTTCGATGGCTCGTCTTGGGCGGAGGACCCCGCTGGTTCTATGGCTTCGATGGTGCGACAAATCGGACGGAGGAGTAGCTGGTAGCTATCTCGTGGGTCTTCACTGGAGCAGCGAGCAACTCGTCGTCTTGGGTGGAGGAGCCACCGGTAGGAGAAGGAAGAGGTGGGCATGAAGAATGGAGAGGGCAATCTACAGATGTGTGTATAACAAGGGGGTTATTTCCGAACAAAACCTCACCCGTCCGATCTGTCTATCACAAAATGGACGGTCAAGATTAGAAGACCGCAAATCAGTCTATTAACGTTGAACCGCATGTGAGACTCACCGTATATAAATATATATATATATATATAAATATATATATATATATATATATATATATATATATGATATTACAATGACCAAATACATATGATTTTATTATGCTCTAAATAGATTGTAATCTTAGTTTGATTTTTACAATGCATCGAGCTAAAGAATTTGTATCTAACTTTGATCACATAATTTCCTGAAAGGCTTGAAATATATCTTCATTCTTCAAAAAAAAATCATAAAAAATAATGACATCCAGTGGTTGACTCAAAATTTTATCTCAAGGGGCAAAGTTATGCAGGTTTATCTTGTAATTTTTTTGAGCTAGTTATTAATTATGCATTCGAAAGTATGAAAAAAATTATAGAATAACAATAAGTAATAATTGAAAACATATTTATCAATGTAGACAAATAAACTATTATTTAATCATTGATCGCCCATTTGATTTCGTAGTCAATTCTTAATAATTTTCATGACATAAAATATTTTCTCTACTGTAATATTTACAATTGATAGATCAATGTCAAACTCATAAGTCTATAAATTAGGGTGGATAAGAGGAGCGGACAAAAAATTACATTTAGCCAAAAAATAAAATAAAAATCAAGATGGACAAGACAAGCTTGCCCAAAATACCCCAAGGCATGTAAAGCTCAGTTTGCATATTCTTCATTTCAGTCATTCTAACTTGGACTCCAATCTCTAGTGACAGTTTTGACTGAGAAAGAGTGAAACATGTAGAGCTCAATCTACGTATTCTTTTCATGGTGGTGAAGTTTGCCGTCGTTGCAAAATTTGACCAAATCGAGAATTTATTAAGTGAGTGTTCACACTGCTTTCCAGCGTGATTCTTAAAAAGGGATTGTTTTTTGGGCAATTGATGGTAAAAAATGACACATCTATGTCGGAAGGTTCAATTTGATTGGTCACCCGCCCTAATGGTGATCGAAAGAGGGAGAAGGGCGGTGATTGTGTCTTTTTTTAGTTGGAGAAGAGGGCCTAAGTGAAAGAAAATAAGATTATATGGTATATTTTGTAATTTATAAAAAAACCTGGGTATGGGGTGTTCTTAATTTATTTGAGTTTTTATTTAAAAAAAGAGTGTCATAAAAAAAATGCTTTTTTTAATTTGAGGTGTAAAAGTAAAAAGGGTGCATTGGATAATAGTGATATGCAAATTGTCCCATCCAAATATTTTAGTGCTAGCTACACATCCCCCATTTATGACATTTTTTCACACGTGTCTAACACCCACTAAAATCTCACTTCCTCTGCCCTCCAATTGTCGTAGTCATCGACTTTTAGATCCACCACTGCCCTCTCACTCTCTGCCTCTAAGCTCTGCCCGTCCCGGGCCAATGGGAATGAAAATAATGATGGGATGAAGTTGAGACTAAAGGGTTTGATGTCAAGATTTTTTTCCCCTTCTTGAGAATTTAATGTTGGTATGCCACCCCCTATAACAATTTTTCATCGCTCGATGTTTTGAAAAAATAATATTCATTTTTTAGGCCACCAGCACACTACTGACAAGAATAATTGTTGTTGATTTCTCATGTTACATAAGCATGTTGACTGATTACTAACTAGATTGCATGAATTTCAAACATTAAAAGTGTTGGAAATTGGTGTGTCGAAGGATCTACTTGCGTTGGAGGTGCAATCATTTTTAGAGTGCAATGTGTGTTTAGTGCAATCTCTATCTCAAGCATAAATAACAGTAAATATATTGCGTTGGATTTGAAGTTGAGTACGTACATTTCTGAATGAATATGAGTGTATAGATTGCAAATATATATATATATATATATATATATATATAGAGAGAGAGAGAAAGTGTATATGAGTAGTTTTTAGGTGAGGGATCCCGTATGGATTTTCTGTGCGGGATCCCTTTGATCACCATCCACCTGCACCACAATATGTGGTATCTGTGGTATTCACTTGATCCCGCATGGATGCTTCCTCACCTGAAAACTCTTATATATATATATATATATACATATATATACACACACACCAATATTAAATGAATTTCAAACTTGTTTACATGAAATAGGAAGAGTTGATGGTGTGAATATCAATCCCACATTAGAAAAATCTAAACACATGAGTGTATTTGTAAGGATTTTCCTTCTTGGTACAATCTTGGGTCTAAGGACAATCAAATTTTGTGCAAGTGAAAGACTCTGGTGGACTTGAGTTGAGCCCAAAACACACCTGCACCAACATCGGACTGGGCCAAGATGGTTTGGGTTAGGGTGGGGCGGGGCATGGGCCTTGAATGACTCGTTAATTTTTTGGGCAAGTGTGCTTGCTTGAGAGAACTACCACAAGCATAAATAACAGTAATTAATCACTTTAAGGTTATGAGTCCAAACCCTGGCTCGATTTGTGTTTTTCTGTCTTTTATATTCAGTTTATCCAATGTTTATATACCTGAATGTTACTGATTCATTTATTTTCTTAGATCATAAATTCCAAATTTTGACTGACTAGCAACTCGTTTAAATTTTTTGAATATTAGGTGACTGAATTGACATATGACAAATATTTTAATTACCGGAAATTATATTAACCCCTTATTCATACACTAGTTGTGTGCGAGTGTTGTAGATCTATCCTATCCAATATAAATTCCAAAGTCAGATTATATTAAGTAGGATTCATGAACTTGACTATACTTGAATTCATCTATATATGTATATTTCTACAACCAGTTAACTATTCAAGAATTGATGCAAACCTCATACACCACACAACCATCCATTACTACAATTTTCCATGGATAGAAGTAGACGTCTCCGAGCAAACTTAACTAAATTACGAAAATTCAGCAAAAATTGCTCAAACGAAACTCTCCAAGTACCCGACAAGACGACAAACCAGTTCTTAACTTCTCCCTCTAAAACTCCTTCAATGTCAAACTTTCCTCTCCAAAAAAATTAGGTAATGGTCGACCAACATTGAACCAGTGAGCACCAATAATCACGCCTCACAGACGTGCAAGTTATGGTGCCAACAACAACACCAACAAAAACCAATAATTATGATAATTTAATTCAGACGATAGTGTCAATTTACCATAAAGCCCTTAAAAAACCTTCCTTTTTCTAAAATGCCGCGTCCATTACACATACGGCCCGAACATTCCACTTGTGGGCCCCCACTCCATCCCGTGTTTGGCGGCTATCCGATAAACCGGGCCCCACTTTTTTTTTTTCAATTCTCCGCAAAATCACGTGGAGGGCACATGCCAGATAAGGAGTCGGGGTCCAACGCGAGTTGGTGGTGGGTGAGTGGACGAGGAAAATGGAAGGAGATGATATCTTGAAGGATAAGAAATATCGTCGTCCTTTTAAGGTGGGTTGGTAGCTACATTTTTTTTTAAGTGTTGTCGACTTTAGGATAATGAAGTGTCATTACCTAATGCCATCGGATGTATTTGTGGCTGAGATTAAATGTATATTGTGGGCAATAATCCACAGCGGAACCAGGACATTAACTCATGAGGGGCAAAAACAATGCACGAGTAGGGTGTAACATCCTCGAATTTCTTTGGATGGTGTGGAAAACAACACTAACAACTCAAATAACATGATTCGAGAAAATAATATTAGAGTACACATAAATAAAAAAGCGTAAAATTTCAAAAACTTAATATATATATATATATCAGATAATTCACGTGAATAACATGTTTTTGAGTACTCTATTTCTCAGGTATTATTACAAAGTTAGAGTGGACAAAATTATCATTATTATAAAAAATACAAAATTTATTATTAATTATTACAAAATTAGTTTTACGATAAAAAAATAAAAAGTCAGGTGGGCAAGCTCTTAATAGGTCCGCCCATAATGGTAATTGCATTCTTACCAGGTGGCCTCCTATAGGTCGGACAAGTGGCAGCATCTTAGGTGCTAGAATCAAGATGAAGAAGGAAGGCATGTCAATCACTGACCATATCGGCCACAAATAATCAATTAGTCGGAGGGGGTAATTGATTGGCCTTGATATAAAGGATTGATATCTCGGATTAAGGGAGATTTACACCCAATCCTCACTTTAATAAATAGAGAGACAACTCTTAAGATAATTCTTCAAGCACTACTTTTTAGTTATTAACTACTCTCTGTATCAGAGACTAACTTGATCATCGGAACATCTGCGACAAACCACCGACCGTCAATCAATATTGACCACTTATTATCTTCATGCGATGGTAACTGAAATCTGAAAAAGCATCGAGCCAAACACCCCGGAGCCCCAAAAGCGGGTTTGAGTGACCTTTTATACACGACGCCGCACCACCTCCTAGCTGGCAATACGGATAAGAACGATAGGTCTTTCATTTTACTTTTCGAGTCAATGATCCAATGGCCATCCCCATCCGCCACCCGTAAACAAATTGACGAAAAAATGGTTCGATTCCGACCGAACGATGTTGATTTAATGTTCACACGTGGCTTGTAAGAAAGAGACCATTCGCACGAGTTTTTGAATTTTGAAGGGCGTGATGGCATCACTGTAATTTTATTACATTGAATGGTAGGCCTCTTATTTTGACAACAAACTTTTTTCAGATGATGAAGAAAAATCTGGCCGACAGGGATTTTCTCCCCAAAAAGGGGTTTGGGGGCCTACAATTTTTTCCTGCAATATTTAATTTAATATTAGATGTGAATATAAATTACACCACCTTGCCGAACACTCTGTATTGGTCTATTTTTTTTTTCTGTGTTTTGGATAAAAGTAATAAAAAAAAGGATTTTCTTGGAAACCAAACGCTCCTTGACTGTACTGAGCTTGACGGTGTGTTTGGATTGAGAAATTTGGGAAAAAGATAGAAAAGAAAAATGATTTTTTTCTAAATTTATTTATTTGTGTTAGAAAAAAGAGGGATTAAAGAGAATTAGAAAACTCAAAATGGGATCATTTAGGAAAGATAGAGAGAAATTTATAAGTGAAATATCTATTTTATTATTTTACATAATATTTTAACTTAAAAGTAATGATAAATTAGAAAATTAAACTAATCTTTTCCCTTATTTTATCTTAGGTTGACTATCCGAATAAAGAGAAGTGATAAATTTATTTTTATATTTTTTAATCTATCTTAATATGAGAAAATAAAAATATTCTACGCGTAACTATCTTATTGACTTAATACAGTTCATCTTATCCATTTGACGCCCCCAATAACTGATTTGTTATTTGCTCGTTTTTACCCTGACTCTTACAATTTATTTACATCCTTACCCTTTGGCGTAATTAACTAAGTTATTCACAAGGTCAAACAAAGATTAGGTTATGCTGCCACCCGAGCGGGTTGCAATAAACTAGAATTAGAGAGACTAAATACATGTTTTATGTACATCTGGCCTGAGTTTGTTGATTAAAGAAATGAACAAATGCATTGTAATGCACAGACACAGTCATAAACTATTTAGAGTATAATATTATTTATTTGGACCACAGTGTTCTCCCCCCCCCCCCCCCCCTAATTAAACAAATAGGTGTTGATTAGGTTAACTGAACTATCCCTACAACAAGAATTATCCCATTCCCCATAATTAAACTAATAAATGCCAATACATAATTTAACCAATTGACCTCATCTTACCCTTTCATATTTTCACTAATTTCTCCTTAATTTATATTATAGTTTCGATTAACTCGATCGATTGTAAGCGTTTTCAATTAATTTGTAGTTTGTACTCCATATTATGTTGTGTTGTTTAGACTTTGACAAATTAATTTGAATGATATTTGATTTTTATGTAGAAAAATCATTAACTTCTTATGCGTGTGACTTTTTCTTAAGCATATTGTAAATTACAAGTATCAAGGTCAATAATCGAACTTAAATCTCTTAAATTGAAAACATAAATAAATTAATTAAAGAGCAGTTTGGATTAACATTTTGGATAGCATTTAATGTTGTATGCTATTTAAAATTATTTGGAAAATCAAATGTCCATTTTGAGTAGCATTTTGGGAAGCATTTAAGTTGCATTTTCGATATGGTTTCAGGATGCTAGCATTTTCTATATAAAAGACAGTTATGTCTTATACTTTTCATCAAATTATAAAATTATCCCAATGACTTCAAAAACCCTACTCTCTTATCTCTTTCGCCTAATGAATACCCTTTTATGTAATTTGTCATAACATTTAAGCAACATATATGCTACTAATAGAAAATAATCCAAACACACAAAACATTTTAAACAGCATAAATATCAGCATTTCAAACAGTATATATGTCATCTAAAATGCTAATCCAAACATACCCTAGAGAACATAAGGGTAAATGTGAATGAAGAGTGCTTTTAAAGAACATAAGAGGAAATCTGGATGATGGGTGTTTTGGTCAGTTCAGCTAATGAGGTTGAAAACAAGAAACGTAATCCAAAAATGGGAACCATGGGTGGGGTTAGAATCTAACTGCGGTTAAAATTGAGTCTATCCAAATAAAAGATGCATGTATGTGTAATTGTGTATATCTATCTGTCCGTCCTGGCAGTGGTACTGCTTATTTTTTTGTATATTTGAAAAACATTTCGTCGTTCATTCTTTATTTCATTTTATCTGTTATTGAAAATCCAACGCAGCCTCCATCTCTGTTCCTCTCTCTCTCTCTCTCTCTCTCTCTCTCTCTCTCTCCTACTACTTTCCGTTCGACCTAATTTTCGGAGCACGCCGGAATAGTGACGGACTACCTTCTTCTTCGCCTGATTGTTACCGTTTCTGGTAATCTTTTGAACTTTTGATCGTTGGAGTTTTCCTTTCTCTCCTTGATCAGATTTTGACTCGGTCACGTTTTCTGATTGTTGATTAAACGAAGGAAATGAAAGGAAATTGGGGTTTAATCTTTGTGTTTTGGTT
Organism: Euonymus europaeus; assembly: GCA_963580455.1. Classification (NCBI taxonomy): domain Eukaryota; kingdom Viridiplantae; phylum Streptophyta; class Magnoliopsida; order Celastrales; family Celastraceae; genus Euonymus; species Euonymus europaeus. The sequence continues at coordinate 7,388,290 of OY756964.1, forward strand.
AATTCATTGCGATGCAACTGTTGCATAGCATAGTAACGAATTCTCGTTAATAGAGGCATTTATTTTTTTCTTTAAATTATATTTTTCTTTTCACTCCTTTTCTTGGTCATAATTGAGTAAATGACTGTTTGTTGTTTAAATATGTTGATGTCAATTGGAAATCAGTTTGGTTTTATTTTGGTGTAGAGATACTTGTGTATCAGTTAGTTTTGTGTATGTTCGTACGTACGCGTTTTCAGGGCTAAGATCTAGATTTATTATCGGTGTGTACTTTTTTCTGCTAGTTGTCTTGTTTTGTGAGCTGTATATCGATGTCTTTTTGTTGATGTTTGAAGTATTTTAAGGACGCCGCCAGTTGTTTCTTTAATTCTGGAGTTAAGCTCTATAAGGGAAGTTTACGATGAAATCTGGGTACGAATAAAATGTGAAAAAGAAAGACTAATTGCCCAGTTAACAAGTTTTATACTTTTGATTACCCAAATGATGTTTTAGTGTGAGGCGTAGCTTATATGCATTACTAATAAGAGCAACTCCAATGGGAGTATGCATTACTAATAAGAGCAACTCCAATGGGAGTTCCTAAATTGATGTGCTATAATTAAATTATACATCTATGTATAATGCCAAAATAGGGTGGTAATTTTTTTCACTCCAATAGAAGTTGCTATAATTGGGGTGGTAGAACACTATTCAATGTAAACCCACTAAATTGAGGCTCATGTATTCACTTTTTAAGCTATGGTATGGGTAGCTGCTTCCCTCCCATTTTTACCTCCTTATTTTTTCTTTCTTCCATAGTTAGTAAATATAGCAACCAAGAGGGTGGGTTGTTATTTTCTCATTTTTCCTACTGGGTTGGTGATGCTTTTTTTTTAGGATGCAGGTGAATAATGGCAATTATTTCATTTAGCACTTCATATAACAATCCGGTTGGAGTTGCTCTAAGGGGAAAACACCAGTTGGCTTTCCACTAGCTAATGTCAGTTAAATGGTATGAGTCGCCACTTATTCAAATTTGACAAACTGTTTCTGGATAAGTGGATGAGGTTTTTCCAGTTGGTACTGCCACTCATGTCTTTTGAATTTTTTTCACAATTGAAAAAATCGAATAATATCAGTTTTAGTTTCATTTTCATGTGAAAGTATTAAGTCAAGGTTCCTGACCCTTGACGTGTCTTTATTAATCTATTTCCTTTTCTTTGCTGCTAAAAAAAAATTACATGAAAACGAGTGCAATACATAGTAGTCCTATTATGCAATATCCTAGCATACTCGTATGTTATAAAAATTGTTTTTTTGTTTGCCGTTGTTATTATTATTGTAGTAATGGTGATGATGGGCATATCAAATTATTCCTCATGGATCATGCTTATGGTGGTGCTAGAACTGAATGACTGGGATTAATGCTGTTTGAACTTGTTTGGTTCGGAGGTACTGGTATTCTGTCATTTTATAAAGGCATGGCTGTGTTTGGAGCTAACTCCATTGGGTTCACTGTGAATTTCAATTTGGTGAATGATTACTGCCTAGTGCCTACTAGCGAGATTTTTGGTTGTGTGACTGAAATCATACAGATTTGTGTATTTTTTGTGGAACGTATATGATTCTCCTCCTTTTAGTTGCTAAACAAAGCTAAGTTTCCGATCATTTTTTCAAGTTGTTTACATTCTGATGGTATCACAATTGCTTATCAAACCCAACCAATAGTGCTGGTTTGGAAATTTCTGCTGCTCAAGAGATGAGCACACCACTCTTAACTGTTGTCTTTGTGGACTTCATCACCATTTCACCGTTTCTCTATTGCTTGGACTTCTGATTCCTTTGGTGTCCTTTTCTGATGCCTTAATTACTTTTATTGCTTTGCTCTGCTATCTTTCTCATATCCAATCAGCTGAAGGAGAAAATTATAATTCCTGACTTACAACATGAGAATTTTATTATATCTGAATGAAAAATGAGGTTATTTTGGAAGGACTTTTATGACATGTCCTCGCTTTTCTTTTGTAGGTTTGCTGTTCTCTGTATGTATTTCTGTATGACTTGCTAGAATATTTTATTTTCTACAAGAAATGGCATCAAGATCATGTGCAAACTTTCTACACTTGGTCTCTGGTAACTTGTTGGATATTCCTCAAACTCCAAGGGCTCTTCCCCGGGTGATGACTGTGCCTGGAATTATATCTGACTTGGATGATAATGGCAGCAATGATGGGGATTCAGATGTCACTTCATCTATTGGCCGTGAGCGGAAAATCATTGTTGCCAATATGTTACCTCTTCATGCCAGAAAGGATTCAGAAAGTGGCAAATGGTGCTTCACTCTGGATGAGGATTCTCTCCTATTACAGCTAAAGGATGGCTTTTCTTCTGAAACAGAATTTTTTTATGTTGGGTCTCTTAAGGCTGATGTAGATGCCAGTGAACAGGAGGAAGTTGCCCAGCAACTGCTGAAGGATTTCAATTGTGTACCTACATTTTTACCTCAGGACCTGCAGAGGAAGTTCTACCTAGGGTTTTGTAAACAACAGTTATGGCCTCTCTTTCACTACATGCTCCCCATGTGCCCTGACCATGGTGATCGCTTTGATCGTTCTCTTTGGCAGGCTTATGTTTCCGCAAACAAAATTTTTTCTGACAAAGTCATGGAAATAATTAACCCGGAGGATGATTGTGTTTGGGTTCAGGATTATCACCTAATGGTTCTTCCAACATTTTTGAGGAAACGCTATAATCGTGTTAAGCTTGGATTCTTCCTTCACAGTCCATTTCCTTCATCAGAAATATATCGAACCCTACCCGTTAGAGATGAGCTTTTGCGGGGACTGCTTAACTGCGATCTTATTGGTTTCCATACATTTGATTATGCACGACACTTCCTGTCTTGCTGCAGCAGGATGCTTGGTTTGGACTATGAATCGAAGCGTGGTCACATAGGACTCGATTACTTTGGCCGCACAGTTTATATAAAAATTCTGCCGGTAGGCATTCATATGGGCCGACTTGAATCTGTGCTGAATCTTCCTTCTACATCTGCAAAAGTGAAGGAGATTAAAGATCAGTTCAATGGGAAAAAGATTATTCTTGGTATTGATGACATGGACATATTCAAAGGAATCAGTCTGAAACTTATGGCCATGGAACATCTTTTGCAGCAGCATCCAAACTTTCAGGGAAAGGTAGTACTTGTTCAAATTGTTAATCCTGCAAGGGGTTCAGGCAAAGATGTCCAGGAAGCGAGGAATGAAACTTATTCAACTGCCAGAAGGATTAATGAGGCTTATGGTTCGCCTGACTATGAGCCTGTGGTTCTTATTGATCGTCAAGTTCCTCGTTATGAAAAGAGTGCATATTATGCTGCAGCAGAATGTTGCATTGTGAATGCTGTGAGGGATGGAATGAACTTGGTTCCTTACAAGTATATTGTTTGCAGGCAGGGAACTTCCCAAATGGATAAAGCTATGGGTGTTAAATCTGATGCTCCTCGGACAAGCATGCTCGTTGTCTCTGAATTCGTTGGTTGCTCGCCCTCTTTAAGTGGAGCAATTAGAGTAAATCCTTGGGACATTGATGCTGTAGCTGATGCCTTGAGTTCGGCAATCACCATGAATGATTCAGAGAAGCAATTGCGGCATGAGAAACACTATCGTTATGTCAGCACTCATGATGTGGCTTATTGGGCACGTAGCTTTATGCAGGATTTGGAGCGAGCCTGCCAAGATCATTATACTAAAAGGTGCTGGGGTATCGGTTGGGGCCTGGGTTTCAGAGTTGTATCGCTTTCTCCTAGTTTTAGGAGGTTGTCAGTTGACCATATTGTTTCAGCATATAAAAGGACCAGTAGAAGGGCCATTTTTTTGGACTATGACGGAACTGTTGTTCCCCAAACTTCCATTATTAAAACCCCCAGCACTGAGGTCATATCTGTTCTGAGAACGTTGAGCAGTGATCCGAATAACACTGTGTTTATTGTCAGCGGAAGAGGGAAAAGTTCATTGAGTGAATGGCTTGACCCATGCGAGGCACTAGGAATAGCAGCGGAACATGGTTACTTCATTAGGTACATCATTAATATGTTTCTGTCCGTTCATTTTGTAATTTCAGTTGTTTTGAAAGAGACTAAAGCCTTTCTTTATTCTTGAAGGTGGGATAAAAACTCAGAGTGGGAAGCTACTTCTGTGGCAGCTGATCTTGATTGGAAAAATATTGTGGAACCTGTGATGAGATTATACACGGAAGCAACTGATGGCTCCAATATAGAGGTTAAAGAGAGTGCCTTGGTATGGCATCATCAAGATGCTGACCCTGACTTTGGTTCCTGCCAAGCAAAGGAGATGCTGGATCACCTTGAAAATGTACTTGCAAATGAACCAGCAGTTGTTAAAAGGGGTCAGCATATTGTTGAAGTTAAGCCGCAGGTACGTGTTGTCGTTATCCTGTTATATATATATATAATTTTTTTTTCCCCATGGAAGATGTATATCTATACATTGCCTTTTCCGCATTGATAATGAAGCAACTTTCTCACTTTTTCTTGAAATATTCAGGGCGTGAGCAAAGGACTTGTTGCTGAAAAAGTTATTTTGAGAAAGGTTGAGAGTGGGAGGCCTCCTGATTTTGTGATGTGCATTGGCGATGATAGGTCTGATGAAGACATGTTTGAGAGCATACTAAGAACAGTCTCAAGTCCATCCCTCCCAGAGGCTCCAGAGATCTTTGCCTGCACTGTTGGGCGAAAGCCAAGCAAAGCCAAGTACTATCTTGATGATACTGGTGATGTTGTAAAATTGCTTCAAGGCCTTGCAACTGCTTCAAATCCAAAACCCAAGCAGCTTACACAGAGCCAGGTTTCCTTTGAGCGTGCCATTTGAGTTGGATATAAGGACTGGCGCAGATTAACCGGTTCAAAGGTTTGTGTTGTAATGTTTTTCCCTTGTGAACGATAAATAGGCTTTGTTCATCGATCATAACTTGACTAATTCATAGTGGAGCATTGTTGAATTCCGATTCATATACTGATTACTGACGCGATTTCCTTGACTGGAAGCGATTGTGGTGGATCTTCTGCGATTCTGGTGGACACGACTACTATTCTCGTTCTTTTTGTATATGGTGGCATTGATAAATTGTTGGTTGTACTTGTGTGGTTCGTGCCAGCGAGCCTGAATTTGGATGTTTGTAATGTGGCCTTTTGTTCGATGATTAGGAGGCTCCATTAACTTGTATAGGTACTTTTTTGTTAATACATTTTACGAGGCATTTGGTTGTTAGTCTAATGAAATTAGCCTGAGGCAAGCGTGAGGTAAGTGTGAAATCGGCATCATCATGTTTGATATGAAATGGATATTGAACTAAGTGTTAGAATTTTAATTGTGATTACTGATTAATACGGAATAAAATAATATTTTGAATATTAAAGTGGAGATTTGCCAATCTCATTATTTTGGTGAGCTTTGCTTATCTCATTATTTTAAAGGAGGGTGTGATGAGTTCGACGTTCGATTCTCGCAAATTCAACTAAAAAAGAGAGAGATGTTCACTTTTATTTTTCCCTCCCCTCTAAATGTAACCAAATGGCACGTAGGTTCCGACATTTTGGATGCATACTAAGTTTTATTTCACAAGGAATCAAATTCATTTGTATTTGAAATATTGTTAGTGGGTTGTGCATAAGCAGCGTATTCTTTGATAGCAATTTTACTCTGCCATTTTTAGGTTCTGAATTTTATTTGGAGTGTTATTCTTTGTTGGCTGAAATCATGAACATGAATGCTGATGATTGTTTGGGCTTTGGAGTGTTATTTTTTGTTGGTTAAAGTCATGAACATGAATGCTAATGATTCGTTTCTAGAGATCATTACCATACCATCAACGCCTAGTCTAATGAGTAGGTGTAGAAGGAAGTTCTCTCTCTTTCAAAATAGTGTTGGATTTTAACCCAAATCAGTACATGAAAATATTATATGTAATTCAGATAATAAAGTATGGGCCAAAAAAATTATAGTTCTACCGAAGACAAAAGTTGATGCTTGTTGTGGCTTATAGGATATATAGATGTCAAACACAAAAGGAAGAATTGATAATTTTCAGCCCAAAAGGTGTTACACAAAATGTGATACCTGCAGCGTCCACATAACATAAAAGAAACTTTCGGTACTATACAGATCATAAATAACCCAAAACTAAACGGTTTATAATAACTCATTTTATTATGACATTGTATTTCATTGTAAAATTTACAAAGAAATATCATAATTCATTCTAAACTTACGATGCGATGTTTGAATGAAATAGACTAATATGAATGATTTAGGCCTGGGTCAAATAACATTTTCCCACACCATCTTGTTCCTCCTCTCAAAATGATACATGTTGTGATGCTTAGCAATAATTAGTCATTGTTTAGTTAGTTTTTGTTATTAGCTATGTTGATTAGTCTGTTAAGAGTAACAAAATGCTAATGTGACAGCTGTTGTTATTCCTTGTTACTTGTAAACCAACTTAATCAACCATGCTTCTTATAAAAGTTCTTGTTAGTCTATGTAGGCAGATTTGATGAAATGAAGAATACTATTTTTCCAATTTTTTCTTCTGCAAATTTCATCTTTGTTTGGTATCAAAGGAGTCCCTGATCCAGAGGAGACTTTTTAGCTCTTCCCCTATGCATGGCTAGCCATACTCGAACAAAATTCATCACCAATTAGGATGAGACACGTGACATTACTTATCTTCGTGTATGGTATTTTAGTTTGCTTACCTTGATGGCACAGACTACACACACCTTTTATTAAGCCAATCCTTGACATTCCTCGTACTACCTCCTTTTTTGAAAAGTTCTTCAAGTCTTGATAGTTGAGGTGCGTAGGCTTTCATGCCATAGCCTATTTGTGGTAGAAACATATAGAAGAATTGCATAAAAAACTCGACTCTATTCAAATAGAGCTACTGTCTAAAGATCTCTTCTCTTTTAAGATGCATGTATGTTTGTCATTCTAGATCCTGTGAAACATATTAGTGAACAACGCAGAGAATTTTGAATCACAAAAATGACTAATACTTATCACATAGTTTTGAGACCTTCAACATAAAGAACATTGTTTAAGATGCATTCGTTAGAAGCATTTATTATATCCTTACCTTTTACTTCCGCTTTACTACCATCACCAAAAGTTACCTTATCACCATTATAAGTCTCAAAATATGTGAACAAAGATTTATTACTTCTCATATGTAGTGAACAACCACAGTCCAAGTACCAAAAATTTGTATTGAATTCAGCCAATATTGTTTGAACAAACATACACCTAAATTCAGAACTCTTGACCCTCGTTTCCTTGCCTGAGTTACTTATGTAGGCTATTTTGTCTCAGGTAGCTTTCTAGGTAACCTTCCAGATAGCTTTCTAGATAAACTGTCAATAAATCTTTCTTCAGTAGCATCTTCAGCTAGCGATTGAAACCTATTTCGCACAAATTTCTTCTTCTGCACTTGCTCAACATACTAGTTGTCGCAACCGGTTTTGCGAAAAGAATTTTTTAAATAAAATATAAGAAGTCGCCACCAATTGAATAGGTGCAATTGGTCACCATGAAAAATATAATTTTGGTCTACGAAAAATCCAGAAAAAGGGTAAGTGAGTTTGTTGCGTATGGGGAAGGTGTAAGGCACCCCACAACGTCTGTTTAAAAAAACAGTTGTCAACTTAACTTTTATTATCTCATTAAATAACTTTTCCCGAAAATATTAATTGTTACGTACGTAAAATATGATAATTATATATAAGATAAGAATAATATTTAGAGGAATATAATAACTATATAGGATAAAATAATTTAAGTAGACATATGGATATATCAAAATAGAATAAACTATATTCATAATATATATGTATATATATATATGTATAGAATAATTTTATAATATATATATATATATAAACTATATTAAAAGTCTTAATATTGAGGTTCATAGGGTTTTTTCATCCAATGGCCAAATTTCTCAATAAACGCTCTCACCTCATGAATCTATCCAAGAGTGCATCCAATGCATTCCCCAAATAGATTTCATCGTAGACAAAGACTTTTAGTATAATTTTTATATAATACATAAGTTTGAAGTAAAGTAAAATATAATATAAAATAGTAAATAACATAAAGTAAAATAAGGATAAGAATAAAAATAGAAATATAGCAAAAATGTAAATATAATAGAAAAATTAAAATAACATAAATATTATATAAATACGTAATAATGATATAAGGCAAATAACATAATACTACTACTAATAATAATGAGATACAAAATAATAATAAGAACAATACGAAAATAGAGTGAATATATATACATATATATATTTAATAAAAATAGTAGATAGATAAATAAAAATTGAAAAATAAAATAAAATAGGAAAATAAAATAACAATAATAATAATTATGATAATAATAATAAACCGAAAGTAAAATAAAATAAATAAATGAATAAATAAATAAAATGAATAAATAAAATGTGCAAAATAATAAGAAAATAAAATAAAAATAAGTAAGATAAATAAAGATAAAAATAAAAATAAAATAAAGAAAAAATGTTGGGAACCGAGTTTTTTTATTGGAAATTATACGATATTAATTATCGCAAATTCCCCAAATCAACATATTAAAATATTAAATCACACAATTAACACATAAATCAAACAATATCACATCAATCATATAATTCACATATAACATATTTCGAATAAATAACATATTAACAAGGTTAAAAGATAATGAATGAAATGGAATGCAATCTCGGTTCCCCTTTTTTTTATTAGCAATCAAATATTTCAATCTTATTATTGAATTAACATGATTGAAAAATTATAATTAATTGCTTTACTGAAATGAGCATGCAACATGTCACATGTAAAATTTTATTTTCATGCCATTTTTCAAATCCAATTGTGCATAACACCAAAGGCCCAAATATTTCTTGCAATCCATTTACATAGCCCAAAGCCCAATGATTATCAAATTGACAGACAAAGATAAGCCTACATAGATGAACAGCAAACTAAAAATAACACCAAAACATGCTTCCAATAACTCAACCAATGATATAATTTTTCAACAGAAACCAAACATACACAATTTCTTTCAGAATTTAACAAACTCACCCATGCCGCATCAACATACAGTATTCCAAGGATTTCATAGGCAATCATGTAATGAATAAGAACCAGATACACACATGAGCTTCAATTTCAAAACCTAATATCCTAAATACAACTCCATCAAGCCCGGAAGTCAACAAAGTATCCTCATGTGAACAATTCAAGAAACTGAGTTAAACAGAGACATGCATATCATAGAATAGAGAATCCAATCAAACAAACCAAGTGAAATATATGAATTACCCTGTACCTCCCCAGACACAACAGATTGAACACCCGATTTTCATGAAAAGGGGAATGTAAAAGAAAAGCAAGAAATCATTGGATTGGTGAATTGGGACAGATATGAAGATAGATTGGAACACTTTTGGATTTCAGGTATTCAAAGAACAAGAAAATATTGAGTGACATGAATGGCGGAAAGCTTTTATGATCAAGCAAGAAATCTTAGTGAACTAACCCAAAAATTGAATGCAAAAAGGAGCAGAATTTCCCCAGAATTTTCTGTAACCTATCCAGAAAACCTGAAAGCAAGAAGCCAGAATTCCAGAAAGCCCGATCGAAATTCCCCAGAAAAATTTTATGTAAAAGACAAGAAAACCCCAAGAAAATTGAAAGTAAGAACAAGAAGAGAGGCCTCCAAAAATACCAGCAAAAGGCCTCCAAAAATACCAGCAAAAATTCCTCCCCTCTAATCGAAATGAAGAACCCAGAATTCTCAAAAAAAATCCCCCAAATATTATCAAAACAGAAGCAGAAAATTTCCAAAAAAATCCCCAAAACCCAAAAGGAAGCCCCCCAGAAAGAAGCATCCCCCGAAAGAAGTCCCCAAAAATTCCCCCGTTGCTGGGGATGCCAGCCCCTATTTATCATTTTTTTTCAACCCGGATCTCCTACCCTTCCTACTGATGTCCTTTCCTTTCTAACCTCTCAATCACCTCCTCCTCAACACTCCAAAATCCCTCAAATCACTCGACTACCTCTTCTTCCTAAACTTTCGGCTATCTCCTTCTCTTTCTTCCCTTCTTTTCCGGCGTCTCATTCTCTCTCTTTCTCTTTCCTTTCCTGCTCCAACACCAACGGCGCCCCTCCTCTATTCTCAGTCTTCCTGTATTTTCCTTTTGGCATTAGGGCATTATGATATATGGGTCGGGCTATCAAATAGCTTGGGTAATGAACGGGCTATCCAATAAGTTCAATAATAAATAGGCTATCCGACTAATTGGGCTTAAGTTTTTAATTGGGCCAATTTGAAGGTTCTCCTGCATGTATTAATTTGGATAAGATTTAAATGATTTATTGGATTTCAATTAAAGTTTGAATTAAAATATGGATCAAATATGGTTTAAGTGGCTAATAAGTTATGATGTCTAAATGGGCTCTTACATTGGGCTTGAACCAAAATTGGGGTACAACAGCTGCCCCCCTTTGCGGGACTTTACGTAGTAAATGACACGTAAATGTATTGTATCCCAATTTTGACAATGTGAATTTTAAAATTATGTGACAATATTCCAAGTGTGCGAAATAAGACATTTTATCTATTTGATAGTCCGCAATCATCATAACCCAAAATTTAATCCATGTCACAATGTAATCTCACCTTGAGACTGAAGACGGACTTTAACCCACAAAATAACTTAGTCCAAAATTGAATACAACTTTAATCCACCAAATTTTCAAGCAATAACATATTTTTATCCTCAAGTTTAATCCACATAATAATTTAAATCCGAAATTGAAAGCAAAACAAAAAATAAAACATTCATTGCTTTACTGTTCTAACCTACATCGTCAAGGTCACATGTAATCCAATTTTCATAAGGTTTATGAATTTTGTTTCCCTTTTCATCAATGGACTCGGGCTCACTCTACCTTTTCACTACTGATATCCAAACTTGTTTGACTTCAAATAAGCTCTCATGCATGCCTTCTAGTACGAATAATTTGTTTCATCAAATTGTGGTATCTGATTGTTGATCTAGATTTCATCGCTGACATCTACTTTGATACCAATTGAAAATACGAAGTTCTTTTTCAAGATGTTAGTCAACACAATAGGAAACAATATGGAAAATAAAGTAAACAAGAACATCACAATTTTAACAAGTAAATCCTGATTGGGAGAAAACGTAGGGTCTATAAGCGAAAAACTTTTCAAAGCAATCCATTATGTGAATAAAAGCTTATAATCTATCATTATCTAAAACTCGATTATACAAATTTAATCAACGTATGTTTTGAGCTAAATCAACACACCAATGATGATTTAATATTGCTCTTAGGACCTTCAAGAAACTTTGAACTTGAAGTAGGATCCAAGTAACCTCGCAGTAACCTGTGCATGTTACACCAATCGTGTAGAAAATGTTCTTCTTCTTCCTTGCTTAGATCAAGTATAGAAACACAAAGAACAACACTCAAACATGAAACTCACATTCTCTTATAACTAATATGAATTTGTAATGCTCGGACAAATATGAAAAAGAGTGGGAAAAAAAACACTCAAACCACACAAACTCTCAACTCTCAATTTTTCCTCATAGCTTCGGTGAAGAAAACTCTATGAACATGAGCTTAATCTATATGTTCTGATCTTCCTATGATAGATGAGAATATCGATCAAGATGTTATCCAAAAGATAACAGTTGCATAGGATGAAGATAAATCTAACAAATATTTATCCTGATTAAATAGTTAGTTTTTATCCAACAACTTATCGAGAAGAAGTCTTTTATCAAAAACAAAGCAAGAGACTTATCTCCTGAATAAGATAATATCCAAACTAATTTTATCTTATTAAAAACATGTTCTAGATAAATAAAATATAGAATTTCAGTGAAACACAAATAGGTGTAGAAACAAGGGGTTAAGAGCAAGTCCAATGGGTATTAGATCAGCCACTTGAGGAGCTCATTTCCAGTGCTACAAATCCACAATGACACATTTTTTACGCTTAAAAATGCACATTTTCACTTGGCCACGCTTCTGCTATCAATTGTGAGTTTTTAAATTCACATTTGGGCCAAACGAACCAATGATGTTATCACATGTGGCAACAATTGACAATAGATGGTAGTTATAGTTTCAAGCGCATGCGCATGGTTGTTATCGTTTAATATTGCAAATGGTGCACAATTTTCAAGATAATTTCAAGTACTAAATTTCTCATTGTATTGTACGAGCAACACAGGGATGGCAATGGGGCCGGGTTTGCCCTCCCTGTCCCCGAACCCGAATCCCATCTCCGTCCCCATATTCAATTTTTGGGGTTTGGAACACCCGTCCCCAAGCCCATCTGTCACGCCCCGTTTCCGGAGACGCGACTGGGTGCTCTCTCCGCACCCTTCCTAGGTCACTAGCGTGAACATCCGGGATCAACCGAAAATCTGGCTGCATCTCCCTGTATATCGGAGAGTGTCCACCTGCATCAGAAACGCAACAACAACAACATCACACTAGCAACCTAGCAACCATAGGCCTCGGGCCTCAACCACATGCAATCCTGACCTTAGGCCTCAGGCCATCCACTACCAGCATGCACAAACTGATGGCATCACATATAAATCCACACACAGATTTTTATATCATCAAATATAACCATAATTCAACGTCCACATCACATTAAGCACAACCGTGCCAAATAGTTATATTCTCTCAACATAGATATACTACATACACCCACATGCATAGAGTATATCTCTAGCACCCCATCCTATCCAGGGCCATCCATGTCACGTCCCGCTCACCGATCCGCACCACCGGTACCCGTACCAGTATCTCCTGTGGAAGGAAGAAAGTAAAGGAGTGAGCTAGAAGCTCAGTAGGGTAAAGAAATAACATTGATATAGGCAGAACCAAAAGGAAGTAATGCATCAATATGTACTTACCACATGAACGTATACTCAACATATTCACATCAACATTTATCCGGATAAATCCTTTCGGAGCACAACCACCACAATATCATTGCAACTCAATGTAATATTGCACGGGAGCAAGCTCACCACAACCAACCACTCCTAGGATCATCCGGTTGCGTGAACCTATCACGCCCGCACCCCACAAGGCAAGTCACTCTCGACCCCGCCCCTAGTGCGTTATCCCACATGGGGTTCACGTTACTTGGTGATAACAACCTTCACCTTGTCATCCTCCCATGTGGCTTTCAAGTAGCCTAAAGGTTCCCGAGTCCATACCCGAGTCCCCCATGCATTTCTAATGCATTATGACATGTCATGCCGAATAGATAAGTATATATGAATATCCTATTTATCTTACATAACTACCATGATGCATGAACGGAAGGTCACAACGTGTCCGTAAATGACGGAACACTAAATCGGGTCATGCAACATTCAACATCAACAATAATCCACACAAGACTCGTTTCCCCTTAGAAGCAATTAAGGCGGAAACACAAACAACGGTGACCAATGAAGAATAGAAACGCTATTTAGGCAACAATAACGAATGTTAGATAGAAAGGTTGGAAATCCCCTACCTCGTTCCGAGCCAACTACACAAATTCTCAAATTTAGGGTTTTAACCCTTGGTTCTCCCAACCTATCAATTCACATCAAATCGAACTCATATAATTAATCCAAAAATTCCATATTATCATATCAATCACAATTTAATCAACAAAATCATAAACACTTACTTTCTCTCTCTAGAAATTCCTCTAAAACACCTTTGTTCTTAGCCCAAACGATTCTTCACACCAAAATCACAATCAACCTACACATAGGTCTAAAATCAAGTCTAGAACAACATATCTAAACCAGAGTCTAATTCTTAAAGAATCAAACGAATCTAGAAAAACCTAGAAATTCCAAAAACTATGAAAAACTTACCAAATCTCCAAAATTCACCTTGAATCTTCCTTGATAAGCTTCAAGAGTCACCAATCCACAATCCCCAAGCCAAACTCTTGCTAAAACCTCCTTCTCTCTCTTCTTCTCTCTCTCTCTCTCTCTCTCTAGTCGGGCTCCCAATTGTTGGAATGCCTAGAAATGTCTATCTCTGCTTCTTAAAATCTGATTTCCCGATATCTGTCCGGACGGATTACTGTTCACAGAACTCACTGCCTTGATTCTAGGCATATCCGTCCGGACGCCCAATTTATCCGTCCGGACGGATTACTGTTCATAGAACCCAGTTTTTTCTCAATTTTATTTTCCGGCTCGGTTCAAGCTTCGATTTGATATATTATGGGCCCGAAACGGACATGTATACTAAAAGTTATAACCCATTTGCCGAACCAAGCTCAAAACTATTTTTCCATGATTCCGTACTTCACGGATCATCTGTATTTCGACTCAAAACTAAATTTTTGGGTCGGGATTTCACACCATCCCTATCATCGAATCCCAAAATATTTATAGTATTATATGTTTATGTCCGTATGTATGTAAATGTTATATATATATATATACTATATATGTATATACTAATATACACACATGTTTACATGGATTCAAGTTAAAGTTCTTACACTTTGATATATTTTTATATATTTTATATAATATGTATATGATACTCGGGGCGGGTTCGGGGTCAGGTATGACAATACCATCCCCTCCCCAAATCCGACTCAAGGAATCCCCGAATCTGACCCGATTAGGGCGGCACTCGCGAAACTCCAAACTCGCAGATGAAATTGTCATCCTTATTAAACACCTGTCAACTCAACTCCTCCTAACGCTGATCTCAAACAAAACCATCTCAAACAAAACCTTATGCAGAGAGGAGTTTTAAGGAAAGATTTCTAGAAGATCACATGGCACACAAAATTGTTGTACTCATCAGTGTTGCAGTCAGATTATTATTAAACTCTAGAACTGACTCTGCTCTCTTCAGACACTAGTTGTATTATTATAGATTGATTATTGGAAAAAAAAGAAAAGAAATGCGAGTAATAATTTAGGAGTCAAATCCAATCCAAGCATATGATTCTGGGTGGCCCAAGGTGACGCTTTCTCTCCTCTGTCTCTTTCCTCCTTTCCCATCCCATTCTCGAGAAAAACACAGCTCCTTTAAAACATTAATAAAAGAGAGAAATCAAAAGGAAAAAGAAGACAAAACAGAAAAAAAATTGGTGTCGATAGAATCTTTGCACTCCTAGTAACCCAACTTCACACAGCTCGCTCTTTTTGCTTCTAAACCAGATATGAACTAGGGTTTCTGTGGAATGCTAAGAGCTGCAATCTCCATAACTGGCTGTTCGTTCGGGGTTTTCTGTGGAGTTTTAAGTAATGGCTGGCATGAATGTGCTGTTTCTGGGTCTTGCGATGTTACTTCTCTTTGGAGGGGTATCTTCTGCTGCTATTACCAGCACTTCACCTGCAAGTAAGTGAGTGGAATTTCTGTATTAATAAAAGCTCAAGGTCGGTCTTCATCTGATTTGTACTGCTTTTGGAGCTTGGATCTTTTTATACAAGGTAGCTGCATTTCTTTGTTTCTTGCAGAGATCGTTAATGGTCTCTTCTCGGATGCCGTTTCTGCGTTCATGAAGAGGTTGTTGTCACTGAAATCCCCCACCAAAACAGGTATAGATCTCAGATTCTGCTACCCGCATTTGGTTTATTTCTTCTTTTAAATTTTTTTCTCCCCTTTTTGTGGCGTTAGTGTTGGTGGATGTTAATGGGATTGGTTTGTGCAGCAATTTCTGGCCGTCCACTGATGAAGTTTGAGAGTGGGTACACTGTGGAGACTGTGTTTGATGGAAGCAAGCTTGGGATTGAACCTTATTACGTTGAAGTGTTACCTAATGGGGATCTTCTGATTTTGGATTCTGCTAACAGTAACCTATACAGGATATCTTCCTCTCTGTCTATTTGTAAGTGGTTTTTGCTATAGCTCTCCAAATTTCGCTAGATTGGTTTCACATTGGCTGATGGTTCTGGTTTTTCAAAATCATCCATCTTTCCTGTCTCAAGTGCGTCATCTGCTAAATTTGGGATGTGGTCTGTTTAGGATTTTGAATGATGTAATACTGTTGTTTCCATGATGATATGATCCCAACTTAGATTGCAGAGTTATTTTTAGGAGAAGTTGATTACATTATTATCTTGTGTAGAACACATGGATGCTTATTTATCTTTGGAAGTAACTCATCCTCTATGAAGTAACACGGCTATTTGAAAAGTTTTCTCCAATGCATCCCAGAGTAGATCTTCTGTCATTTATACTTGTATAGCATAGCAGTGATGTACAATCCAAACATTTTTTTAATAAAATTTTTCCATAAAAAACTTTGTTCTCATATACTCAGATGGTGGCTTGGAAGATGGAATCAGAAGAGCGATTTCTACAGAAGGAAAATACTCAATTCAGTATTTTTGAATTGTAGATGAGAATCTTTTTAACATGGATGTGTTTGGATAGGTGTATGCATACGTATACAACATAAGCAAGCTTATATCTCTAGGAATTCTCCTCATAATTTTGATTTTCTGGTTATGAAATAATTATCTAGATTGGGAAAAAAAAAAGGTTGCAATTCCTAAATCTGCCGTATATTCCAGAGCTAGTTTTGTCTTTCATCTTTCAGAAAGTGAATGAGACAGTCAATTATGACCAATTGAAGCAAAAAGATAAAAATTGTTACTGTTATCCCTACTCCCAGTGGCCAGTACTGCTCTATGTTATTATATAATTTATCCTCTATTGACCAGGTATTATCCTCTATTGACCAGGTACATCAGCTCTGCCATTATGAAATTCTCTTTGCATATAATGTTTATGGCATGATTTTTTTGTGGGCATGAAATTGATATCTGATGATTCTAAATTTATTTATGGGAGACCTGTAGATGGCATGATTTTTTTTTTTTTTTTTGTGGGCATGAAATTGATATCTGATGATTCTAAATTGATTTATGGGAGTCCTGTAGATAACAGACCAAAGCTGGTTGCTGGATCAGCTGAAGGATACAGTGGACATGTGGATGGCAGGACAAGAGAGGCAAGGATGAACCACCCAAAGGGGCTTACAGTGGACGATAGAGGAAATATTTACATTGCCGACACAATGAACATGGCAATCAGGAAGATAAGTGATGCAGGTAAATGCTTTATGTTCAGTTTGATTATTCCTTTGTTAATAGGTTTATTTTTCAAACATTTTGGCTGAATGTATGCCTTTTATTTTTCCTCCCTTTTCTTTCCTTTTCACCTTTGCACACCCATGAGTCGGTATGGAATTAGTAAGCACTGCGATGTATTCAAAATGATGGACTAGAGTATGTCTAAGATGTCTGTTTGATTATTTTGACATCATTTTGAATTTGGAAGAATCTTAAGAAAAATTTAGTCTCTGCTTTGTACTTTTATTATTTTAAGAATCAACATTCGTTCTAGGATGTTAAAGCAGTGCATAAAAATCCCAACAATGTGGTCCTGAGGTAGACAGGCACATCTCCAAATAGTAACAGTTATTGTTCTTGGGATCGTGGATAAGCGAAGCTGCTCATCGACTATTTGTGCTTGGCGTTTAAGGGCTTTCTTGACTGTTTTACCTAGGTGGGGGCAGCTGAAGCTCCAGCCTTGGTTTTAACTCGTTCCTTTGTCAAATGAGTTGCACTTGAGCATTGGAAGGCTTGAGTCATTAATTAAATTATTATTTAGCTTGTAATTTTTTTCTCATTCCGAATTTATAAAGATATTTATTTAATTATTCCTAAGATCTTGATTATTACATTGTTTGAAAGTTAGCAGTGATGTAGAGTTTTGTAATTAGAAGCCACTAAATTCATTTTTATATGTATATAGTTGTTGCGTTGAACGTAAATATGAAAATTTGAATATATTGGGTTTATAAAATTCTGTATATTAGTGAGGGTTTGAGCTCAGCTTGGTAACTTGACAAGCATCTATTCACCCAAATTTGATCTTGATTTTTTTATGGCACAAACAGCCATATGGTTGGACTCCAACTTGATTAAAATCCTAATTGTCATTGTTGCAAAATTCTTTCAGAAATTTAAGGAGGAATTTTGTGGATTTATCATTGAAAATTTTCTTGCAGGGGTTACGACAATTGCCGGGGGAAAATGGGGTCGTGGAGGGGGCCATGTTGATGGACCCAGTGAAGATGCCAAATTTTCTGATGATTTTGATGTGGTTTACATTGGAAGCAGTTGCTCCTTACTTGTCATAGACAGAGGAAACCAAGCTATTAGAGAGATCCAATTGCATTTTGATGACTGTGCATACCAATATGAAAGTGGTTTTCCTCTTGGTAAACCTATGCATCTGACTATGACTTTTCATGGTTTGTCAATATGATGAATTTGTGGGTGAAGCTTCTTGATCATTGCAGGGATTGTGGTTCTTGCTGCGTCTGGCTTCTTTGGTTACATGTTGGCATTGCTGCAACGTAGAGTTAACACAACTGTCTCTTCCAATGATGTGAGTACTTTTTAGCAATTTTTTTTACGAAATGCTTGTATACTATATATCAGTAATTTACTTATCAAATGCTTGTATATCTGAGCATCTCAAAAGTGTGGAATCTGTAATAGTAGATTTTTGAAAGCTTGCCTGAATAATCTCATGCTTTTTTAGTAATGGATAACAGACATGTGAAACATATGTTTTCGAGTTGATGATAAATATATTCTCGCTTAACCTATTAGGCTGGCTTAGATGACATTTTTTTTGAAAGTATCAAGACTTCCCTTGGGCAGAGATCAAACACGAAATTCTGCAAATTATCGGAGTTCCTGAACATTTGACACTTTTGGAATCCTAAGGAGTGACTACCACTAGGTCAATAACTCCTTTTTAACTTGTGTCATTCTTTCACCTCCATCTTGTTCTTTTGTAGGATCATGGTTTGGCAAGCACTATGCCAAGTATTTATCTGAAGCCTATGAAATCTGTAAGGCCACCTTTAATCCCGACTGAAGACGAGCAGGAGAAGCAAGAAGAGGGGCCCTTTGGATCCCTTGGGAAGCTTTTTATCAATGCTGGTACATCTGTTAGTGAAATTCTTGGAGCCATTTTCCCTGGTTTCAGAAACAAGCAAGTCAACTATCAATACCAAAGCCAGCACCAGTTCCGGGAGAGGCACTCAACTGCTTGGCCTATCCAAGAAAGCTTTACAATACCCGATGAGGATGAGCCCCCTCCTCTTGAAACCAGGACCCCTGCTCTGAGGAAAACTTATGCATTCATGTCCATGGATGCAGAAAAGTTGCATCAACTGAAGCAGAGTCGAGTGTTTTATAGTGGATGGGACGGTGACTTGCAGCAGCAGCAGCAGCAAAAACACCAGCATCATCATAGGTATCAATCATCTACTCCACATACTTACTATGAGCAGAGCTCTGAGAAAACCAGTGAGATTGTATTTGGCGCGGTCCAGGAGCAGGATGGAAAGTGTGGAGTTCCCATCATAAAGCCTGTCAATTATGGGGATCCTATATTTGATCATCACAACATCCGCTCCCGAAACAATGCTATGGGTTATACCCATGGCTATTGAAAACGATTTTGGAGGTTTTGCATTATTCTGTCTTGGCATAATGCCTTGAGATTTAGGGTATAGATCGTGTAAAGATTTCTCCTCCAAGAAATGGAGGGGTGTGGGAACTACTTCATTGCCCATACAGGGCTGCTTGGAACTGGCTGGCATAGTTTAGGCATATGTTAAAAAAAAACATTGGCATATATGTTGAGTTGGCATTGAATATAAAATGACCTTCCTATCTCAGATCCTCTCTCTCGTAGGCGCATGCGCGCACACATACGTATATATAAGAATTCTTACCTAAAAGGCAAAAATGTGGTGATTTAGTACTGTGAATTTTTGTAGGGGCTTTATTGCTATGTTTTTCAACCCAGTTATCATTAGTGGCATTAGGGTATTTGTGAGATTGTAACTCTAAGCAGTTATTTTTGTACTTCGTTCTCTGAAATAGTGGAACTCGCGTAGATATAATTGGCAGAATCTCTTAAATGTGTCTTATTTTTTGTTTCTTTGCATTGATTTTTGTTTCTGCGTGTATTATCTTCCACTAATGTGAATTTGAATTTTGGAGTTTAAGATATTTTTTTAAAAAAATGGAAATTTTTTATTTTTATTCTGATTCAATAATATATTTTTCATTTAAAATTATAAATAAAATTCAACGTAAAAAGTGGATGATCATTCTAGACTATTGGATTATACATTTTTCAAGTTGCATTTGATTTTTATTTTGAACAAATAATATAGGGATAAGTATCGAAAAAGCCCCCGAACTTTGCGTTTTGGGTCATTTTGGCCCCTAAACTTTTTTTCGGGCCAAAATGACCCCTCAATTTACAAAAATGGGTCACGTTAGCCCCTCGAGCCAATTTTCGTTATTGCTGATGTGGCCGTTAGTTCGAAGACGTGTAATTTTTAGCCGTTTAGAAATGGGACAAATGAGCCCTTGTACTCTGAAAAATGGGGCAAATGAACCCCTATACCTTGAAAAATGGGTCAGGTAAACCCCCAAAGTTATGAAATATAGTTCAATAACAACATTTTAGTTTCTATTAAAGGGTTAACAAGGATCGTGGGAGGACCTTTGCATCTTTAAAATCGGTGTACCAAAATTGTTAAAAATATTTTTGAAAAAAAAAACCATAAAAAATAGTATTGTTAAAAAACCAATTTTGAAATGCAGGATTTTCAGAATACGCACCACATGCACCACAATTATGATTGTGTCAGAACTCAAAGTTGGTAGAACTCGAACTTCATCAAGTTTGGCACTGTTCACTCGGCTTATTCCATGAAATCATACTCTTATCTTCCTCCTGCAATGGTCATCAAGTCTGCTGAAGTTTTTGACTCAGCTTCACTTAAGAAGGAAGTTGAAGGTCCCAAACAATGTCCAGGGTTTGCCTTATGTCATCGACTGTTTTGGGGAAGATACCACAATGGGCGCCAATGGAGAGATGGTTTACAATGTCTTGTTAGAGTATGCTTCTGAGGGTTCCTTAGACACTCTCATCAAGGAATCGACTAGGGTGTGCGCTCGAGTGCTTGAATTGGATGTGAGATGTTACGTCAGGCATTTTCTTCTAGGGCTTGCACATATAAATGAATCCACGTATGTTCACTACGAGTTGAAACCCGATAATGCTCTTATTGTTCCTTGTAGAAACTCTGGTTCTATGACTAAGTTCGTGGCAAAGATTGGGGAATTTGGTGTGGCCAAGAGAGAGAGAGAGAGAGAAAGCCAAGTTTGATCATTACTTACGAGGCAAGTCCTCTATTTGACACCAAAAGTTGTGGTTAATCATGTGTAGGAGGCTTTTGCTGATATTTGGGCTCTGGGGTGTGTTGTGTTTGAGATGCTAACATAGGAGTCTCCTTGGCAGCCTGATTCAATTCTCACTGCTGAAGAACGCGCGGTTCAACAAAATTGCTGATACTGGTGCACGCTCAGCCAGCCACTCTATATGTAAGTGATAATGTTCTATGTTTTTATTTTTATTTTTTAATAATAAATGATATTTAAGTGATAATATTTATGCTATATATTTTTTAAATTTTTTGATACAGGATACCCTCAATAGGTTGAAGGATATGACATCCTCCAATACATCGAATGATCCGAAAGTCAAGCAATTTGTCATGAGCAGACCCTCAATATCTTAGATTAATTCGAACGTCAAGCAATAGATTCAGAGGGCCCTTGATAGGGTAAGGATAAATAAACCCAAACCTACCTCGTCACATCATGCCTAGTTTGACAAAAAAAATTTATTTTAATAATATATCTCAAATCTCTTTTTTCCTTCTAATTTTAAGTCTGCAGTTTTAACTTTTAACTTTTCAATTTCTCTCTCTTGACGTCGGGACTTGTGTAGGGGCAATGGAGAAAAATGTGGGAACACATTACCATGAAGTCTCTCACTCTCTCCTCAAGGAGCAGCCCCAACTAATCTTCAAATATATACTTATGACTTTTTTTGTATTGTGTATGATTGCTTGCTTTATTATTTATTCTACGAGCACATCATTTTGAAGAGAAAGAAAAGCAAGATGTGTTGCCTCTTTATAATCCATGGGTGTTAATTTTTGCACCACATTTATTATTATTTGCACTGCATTTGATTAGACGTTTCTTGTCCTCACTCTTGCAACTGCATTTGATTAGACGTTCCTTGCCCTGACTCCCACTCTCACCACGCTTATCAAAAAAGGAATCAAGCATGCATTTTAAAAAGGATGATTGACATTAACTGACAATAACAGATGTCAGTGAATATTCGGGCATGCGTTTTAAAAAAGTGAAATTTTAATACTTGGTTGTGGTCTCGTTTCCAATCAAAGCATACGTATGCATTCTCCTATAAATAATGAATGAAGTATCTGTAAACATAATTCAAGACAAATATGTCAAACTAGTGTGCGAGGTGATTTTGGTGTTCCAAGTATATAGCAGTTGCAGAGTTGCATAAGCATTTCTTGTTTAAACATAAATTTAAGGGCTCATAGGTTTCTCAACAATTTACTCTATCAGAGGTATGATTATATTTCATATTCAGTGTTTCGTTCTTGACAATAAAATAAGTTGAAGGATATAATATTTGTTAATTTCTTTTTCACATACACATATACATGATTTTGTTTCGTTGTACAATGCTCTTTATCTTATTGTTTTTCGTACCTTGGAAACTCTGAAATTATATTTTTTAACATGTAGCAAAATTTAATTATTATCAGTTGTGGATATTTTTGTGCATGTCTATATGTGTGTATGCATGCATGTATGTAGAGGTGCCTCTCCACATCATCCGTGACGCACGTGAAATTGTCTCATACTAATCATACACTAGAGATTTCAATACAATGAAAGGAAAATTTATCCATTAAAAAACAAAAGAAATTAATGTGCACTAATTGTCATTGTGGTTCTACAAAAATCTCTTTATTGCGTAAACCAATACATGCAGGTGATTTTAATCTCCTATTCCTTGTTCCAAGTACACCTCCCTCTCTAGTTTGGTTTGGTAAGGTAACGAAATATATTTGAATTTGAATTTTTTTTATTACCTGAATAATGTAACAAAATAGGTTTGGTTTGTTTTGATTAATCAAATTTTGTCATGTCATTTTGTGTTGCATTAACGTGCTGCAGCATGTTCATTTCATAAACTATTATACAAGTCATTCAACTACTCATTTCTATATTAATTTTTAGATGTTATTCACGAGACCCATAGCCTTCTTGGTATCGTTTGACTTTTCTTTTACTTTTTTATTGGTTCTATTAGAAGTTTAATTTTCTGAATTGTGTGTTGTGTCAATATTACCGCGATTAATATTGACTAATGCAGATTTTGCATTAGTATGGATCATCGGAAACTTTGGGGTGAAGATCTGAGATTGTCAAATGATTCTGATATTATGTTAGATGAAATAAAACAAGAGGAGGAACTTCTGGATGAAAGTGATGAAAATATTGAAGTTGATGTTACCAATGAATTTTCCACTGACATGGTATGCTACGTATCTAAATTCATATGCCCTATATTTTTTAATTCATATCTAAATTTTACATTTTTAGGTATTCAATTCATGTCAATCGCTAATTGAATGGGTTCAAAATATTGGACGCAATTTGAGATTTGTTATTGTTACAAAAAGGTCAGAGATTGGTGGATTTGGTAGGAAACCCAAATTATTGTTACAGTGTGAACGTGGTGGCACCTACAAAAGTAAGAAAATTTCCACAAGGTTGACTGGCACCAAAAAAATAGATTGTCCATTCATAGTGAAAGGGTTGAAGTTGAACACAGATGATGATTGGATGATAAGTGTGGTATGTGGAACGCATAACCATTCTGCGGCATTACATATGGAGGGTCATGCATATGCAGGTAGACTTTCTGCTGTTGAAAATGATATATTGGTGGATTTGTCTAAGAATTGGGTTAAGCCACGAAACATCTTGTATACGTTGAAAAACAGGGATTCGAACAACATGTCCACTATCAACACTATATACAATGCACGCCAGAAGTTTCGGACTGCAGAGAAAGCTGGTAATTCTCAAATGCAACAACTTATGTCATTCTTACACCAGTACGGGTACATTTTCTATGTTCGAAGTAATGCTTAGACTGATGAGCTTGAAGAATTATTCTTCGCACATCCAAGCTCATTGGATCTACTGCGCGCATTCCCGCATGTGTTACTTATGGATGCTACCTATAAAACTAACAGGTTCAGAATGCCTTTATTAGAGATTGTCGGTGTGACTTCAACAAAGATGACATTTTGCATTGCATTTGTATTCATGCAATCGGAGAAGGAGGACAATTATACTTGGGCTCTGAATTGTTTGTTGTCGATAATGGAAACATGCACTACTCCAAGAGTTATTGTGACTGACAGAGATTTGGCGTTAATGAAGTCGTGTGCCAAAGTATTTCCCCAGGCGATGAAGATGCTTTGTACATGGCACATCAATAGAGCTGTTATGAGCAACTACAAGAAATCATTTCCAAACAAGCAATCTTGAGATGTATTTTACTCTATGTGGCAAACATTATTGGAATTAGAAACAGAGAATGCATATCTGTACAATTTATCTGTTCTTGAGATAAATTTACAAAGCTACTCGAAGGTCATGAATTATATTAAAGATGTATGGTTGACGCCATATAAGGAGATGTTCATATCCGCCTGGACAAACACTTATATGCATTTTGGGAATGTGACAACCAACAGAGCTGAGAGTCAGCATGCCAAGTTGAAAAGATACTTGGGCACATCACAGTTGGACTTGGAGTCAGCATTGTCATATATTCATCAACTCCTCCAAAGTCAATTCACATCGATAAAAGCTAGTTTGGAAAAAAGCAGAAATATTGTCCAACATCGCTTCAAAATAGAGCAATTTCGAGAATTACGGGGTGTTATTGCAATTGACGCATTGAATCTGATTTGGTTGGAATTAGAGCGGTCTAAAGTTGTTGGAGTAGACGTCAACTCTTGCAGATGTAAACTTCGTACGAGTAATGGATTGCCATGTGCACACGAGCTTGCAATGTATAGCGATGAAGGTCATTCTATACCACTTGCTTCCATTGATAGCTTTTGGAAGAAACTTGACTTATTGCCATCTGTTTATCCTAAAGATGATGATATCGACTGTACTGTCGATGTTAAAATGTTCACAGAACATTTTAACAAACAATCAAGGCCTGGTAAAGTCAGTCTACTTAGGAAGTTAAGGGAGCTAATCAATCCATCAATAACTGCACTCCTTCAACCAGTTGTAAAGACAAATATCCGTGGACGCCCCTCCTCAAAAAAGAAAACAGAAATATCTACTCACGACAGTCGTAAAACATCCGAGTTCGTTCAGTATGAGTTGAACCATTCTCAAGAACCAGGTAGACATAGTTGTTCATCATTTCGCTCCTCCTCAAAGAATAAAGTAGACATATCTACTTGTGATAAAACGTCCGAGTTCGTTCAAGATGATTTTCTTCATTCTCAAGAACTGGGTAGACACAGTTGTTCATCTCTCTACAATACTCCACGAGTCCCTACACAATGGATTCCAAGATCGAGTTCAGTTAACTATGAGCATGAATATCCGAGTCAGTTCCCAGCTACACTCCATTCTTATATTATGTTCATAAAAGATGTAAGAGCTTATGGAAATTGTGGCTTTCGTGCCATTGCTGGGTTGCTTGGTTTCGGAGAGGATGCATGGGTCCACATCCGTCAAAACTTAATTGAGGAGTTGAGAACATTCTGGGCAGAATATGTTGATATATTGGGTGGTTATGATCAAGCATGTTCTATTTACAACTCACTGAACTTTTGTGATTTGGATAGACCAGCACCACTTCAGAACTGGATGACAATGTCTGACATGGGTCACTTGATTTCTTCAAGATACAATGTCATACTCCACCTCCTTAGTTTTGACCAGTGCTTGACATTTTTGCCACTACGATCAGTGCCTACACCGTCGCATGAACATATTGCTATCACTATCGGGTTCGTTAATGGTAATCACTTTGTCCAAGTTGTTTGACAAAGGGTTACCCAATGCCTCCCATTATGAAACAATGGTTTAGATATAAGTACGATTGCGCAGCTGCGTGGATTACACCATATACAGAACAACTTGCATCATACACTCAGTGCACTCGTTCTAAGTTTTCTTCTGAACACATTGTATTAGATGAATCATAATTTGCAATAAATAATAGTGAGAGTTTTGCAATAAATGAATCACGTTTAAAAGCATTTATTTCATCAGAACTATCCATTAATAGGGACTAGTAGGTCAAATTGAGAACTTTTAGAATTGATTGTTCAATTTATGGTTAAGTGTCTTGTTCATATTTTTCATTATTTTTTGTTTGCCTCAAATCCTTAGCAAAGAAACTGTCACTTGAAACGTGTAAAAGGATGAATTCGTCTCTGGCGAAACTACTGGTATTGCACCATTTGCCCCATGACCATGAGTGTTTGGCATGTCACCAAATTCATCAAATCCGGGTTAAAGTGATAACAATCACTTCATACGTGTAAAAGGCGGTGCAACCACAAATAAAAAATGAGAATTTCAAATTTCCCACTGAAAATATTGCATTAATTAGTAAAAGTGTGTGGATATAACGGTCAAGGGCCAGTGTTTTGCTTGGATTTTGTGCATTGATGTTGGCTAATTCACCTGTGCTGATAAATAATTTCAATATTTTTTATTTCTGAAAAGTAGAGATTCTGTACTTGTGGCTGCTTCATTCATACGGTATGACTGATCACAACAATCTTCATAGGCTGAATAAATTTTGACTGCTTTTAATGTCTGACAAAGTGGTGTGAATAATAAAAAGTGTGGTGGGAAAATGAACGCCGATAATCCATTTGTAGCTCACAATTTTAGCAGATTGTCCAACTAGTCTAGTTCTCCGGTTATTCTTGGCGTGTATTCTTGGTGCTCAACTAGTCGAGCTATTTGTGGCTAAATTGTTATTTTCGCAGTTGTCTAGCTCAATTGTTTTTTTCGCACTATCCATTTTTTCATCTTAAGTACTGTTAATCGGCGGACATTCTGAATTTTCTCATGATCATAACCATATTCTTCTGTTTGGGTTTTCTCTTGATCATCAGAATTCCTTAAAAGTTTTATTTTCTTCCTCATTCTCTCAATTAATTCCGCTTAAGCTTTTCATGATTGGTTTTAAAGTTACTATGTTAACTTGAATACTACCTACTTAATCCCTATTATGTGGAACGAATGAAACCTGCATAGCCACTTGTAGTTGTTAGCTTTTAACCTTACAAGAGTCATTTTCTCTGTGAACATGACTCTATTATGGACAATGTCATTAAGTTATTCATGCTACTGGGCTTTTGTTATTATTTTATCTAATTAATTGACGTTGTCACAAATATTGTTATTATTTATCATCATAAATGACATCTATTATTTTTTTTGTAAAAAAAAATGTTACGATCCACAATAACGCTACTCATATTAATGCCACTATGTAAAAAATTACAAATTGAAAAGACGCTGCTCCAACTAATATTATTTTTAAAACCTTACACTATTAACACTATCACTCTTTTGAATATTAAATATTATATTATAATATTCCTTAAAGTCACTTTGTCAATTTTTAACCGAAAACTTGAAAACAGAGACGATGCAATTACTTTTGATAAAAAAAAAGATTTTAAAAAATAATATTCGTTTTGAGCCCTTTTTAGCAGCAACCAATGGAGTCTTATTGCAATTTTTAACATTGTCAACTTATTCCTTTTACCCTTTTTAGCTTCTATATATTACTTAGCTTATTATTAAAAAAAATTAAATTAGCTGTAAATACAAAGAAAGGAGGTGCACATAATAATATGTTGGTCTGAATGTGTAGGTCGTACGTTAAGGACTTTAACCGGCACACTACTGCAGCCCCTGATTGATGGACTTCGTAGAAGAACTTTTCAACTACTCCTTGCCAACAAGTTCAAGTGAACAAGTAATGTTGAGTCTCTCTCTACACAAGGAAGGTCGCGGCCGAGAAAGAAAAACAACTCTTTACGATCATATATTAATCAGTTCCCAATTATACTGCATCCATACATTAGGGACGTACAGGATGTGAAAGCGGATGGAAATTGTGGCTTTCGTTCGATATCTGTGGCTCTTGGTCTTGGGGAGGATGGATGGCCCAGCGTCTGGTATAATTTGATGGAAGAGCTAGACACATTTTGGGGACAATATGTTGAAATACTCGGCGGTCATCAGAGAGCGTATAATATTAAACATTCACTGAACTTCTTTCAAAATGATGTTGAAGCACCATTGGAGCATTGGATGACTTTGCCTGACATGGGTCTGTTGATTGCTTTCACATACAATGTGATCTTGCACATTCTTCATTATAAAGAGAGTTCGACATATCTACCACTTCGTACAATCCCCCCACCACCCTATCAACACGCTGCTATCGCAATTGGCCATGTAAATGATAATCACTATGTTTAGGTTGATTTGACAAGGGATTATCCAATGCCTCCCATTATGCCTGGATGGGTTCATTATAGGCATGCTTGGGCAGCTACATGGGTTACTCCATATGTAGAGCGATTAAATACCTACATGCAGTTAGTGCGGTCCATGTCTTCTTCCAGCAAATTTGAGCGTGTCATCATTGATTAGTTGTATTAATCTAATGTATTTGAAAGTGAAAGCATCAATTTCATTAGTTTTGAAATTACTTGAATATTATCAAATACAAAAATGTTCATGTGTGAAATTACTTTAATATTATTCTTATATGGAATAATATGTAAACCTAAAATTGTGAAATTAATTACTGATTCGTTAGAGTATAAAATAAATTATTCAAGTGCCCATTATTGCCTCCCATCATTGATTCATGGCTTCAATCTCTCTTAAACAAATCTAATAAATTGATAACGGACCGTCTAGACAAAAAAAGAGTGGAAGAAGCAATTTTGGGAGAGTGGAAAGTGAAAACAACAATTGCTTGAAAAGACAACCTCCTTTTGTATAGCTGCACGTCCTTATGTACTCCAATAAACAAATATTTATATAATTATTAACTGAATTAATATCACTTAACCTTTATCTCAAAAAATAATTATTTTATTTTTTCTATTTTTTAATCATTCTTTTTTATCTTATTTTTTTTAATCATTCTTAAATGTTACTTGACCTATTTAACTAATTGGTACATAGAATAAAATCAATATAAATTTCATTAATATCAAAATTTATGATCATAGAAATGAAATTTAATGTGATTAATAAAAATGCTAAAAAATATAATGTCATTAGGGGAAATATTCACGAGTATGAAAAATTAATTTATATAATTAATGTCATCAAAATAAAATTGAAAATATTCATGAATATGAATGTTGAGACGACAATTATACTATCATCTTGTACAATTAGGACAAATGTCGAGTGCCATCGTGTGGTGGTTGTTGGCTTGCTATAAACTTCAATTATTCAATCCATGATAGGCCATAGTCACGCCACGTGTTCAACAAATTTCATGAAAAATGGCGAAAAGCACCAAAAAAAGAACCACGTTTCCTGTTGATTTGACATCCTATATAGGCTTGGGTTTATGTTTTAATATGGTTTTGGGTTTGTTTAGTACTACCCCCATTGATATGATAATGACTCATGTCATGTCGCATCATCAGGAGTATCAAGAGACTATAGCTAGTTTATGG
Organism: Euonymus europaeus; assembly: GCA_963580455.1. Lineage (NCBI taxonomy): Eukaryota > Viridiplantae > Streptophyta > Magnoliopsida > Celastrales > Celastraceae > Euonymus > Euonymus europaeus. The sequence goes on from OY756964.1 coordinate 7,418,167, forward strand.
CAGGCGCCGAGCACTGGATCCCGACAAGGCTGTCGATGAGGACGATGACGAGGATGTCCACCTCTCCAGCGAGCATGATTAGATGCATGAGTCGTCGTTTGTATGATAAAACTAATGACAAATTTAATATAGTTTAAAATTTCATCGGAGATATATTCTTTTGCATTTTAATTATGTTTTTTAAATTATATTCAAAATAAAATAAAACAAATGATTATTAAAATTTTAATATATTTTTTAAAATAATAAATATAAATTTTTACTAAATAATTTTTATTAAATTATTTATGAATTTGCGATGAAGCCATCCGTCACAAAACATACTTTTATAATTTATTATATAAGTAAATAAAAATACTAGCGACATAAATTTTCGCCTTTGATTATATATTTTATTATATTAATTTAAAAATTTCAATGATATAGCGACGTAACTTTCCGTTGGAAAAAAAAATCATCGCAAAAATTTTCCATCACAAATTCCTTCTCTAATGTTTTTAGCGAATTGAATTTTTGATTTTTGCGATAGGAAAATTATTGAGGGCCATGAAAAAATCAGATGTTTATTGCAAGTACCCATTTGACATACATTCATTGAACGAGGATACAAGTTCATACTATGATAATGCTTCTATAGCAATTTAAGTTTGGTTGGGTTAGGCCGTTATCTTTTGGAATCCAGCACAACAATACTGATCAACACACAATTCTTATGAAAAGCTACACGAATAGAAGCTCAATGACGTACAACCACGAACACAAGTTTTTTCGAAGTTATTAATTTAATATTCAAATAACACAACTAAATTATTTATATTATAGGTCAAATAAGTCTAACTAAATACTAACCTGACATATATATCGAGCCATCAATCCCCGCACTCAACCACTTATTCAAACATTTGGAGTGGTATACATGAGTACACATAAAAGCAAATATCTTTTCTCCCTCAGTGTACTCATCCATATGGAGCATCGACCCGAACCCGAACCCATTCCAGCGTGATAACTGACATAAGACACTTGGCGTACGACTCACCGAGTCAACTCCACTCTTAATTGCATGTGGAATATATCTTCTCGCATAGATCGCAGTAATGAAACAAAACAAATACTAAACAACAAAAAATAACTATTCAATTAGCTAATATTTGACACCTGCCACCTTAATAACCACTACAAGAAAACCGCCGATCGATTACTGACGGAATATTCCGTCGTTAATCTATCTTTCCCTGTCGGTAAGTTGTGTGGGAGACCAAAGCTGTAGAATCAAGTCGGATCACACCCAAAGCTATAGAATCAAGTCAGAGCACACCGATCAGCCGTGTGAGACAACATAGAGTGCGAGATTGTAGGCAGGTAAGTTGTGTGGGACAACAGAGAGCGAGATTGAAGACCAAGGTCGACTAAGGTATCGAGAGGAGATGTTGGGTTTTTTTTTAGTAATAAGGAAACTTTGCCGACGGAACCATCTGTCGGCAAAGTGAAAATAATAAAAAATATATTTTAAACTAATTTAAAATATTATATCTCAAAAAAACGATTAAAATTAAATAAAAAACCATTACCGACGAAAATATTTATGTCGGAAAAATTAAGAATTACATAACACAGCAAAAAAAAAACTCAAAAATCAAAAATGATATACTCACCGACAAAAATCATTTCCGTCGATAATTCGTAGACACATTTTGCGGCAGATTTCACGCCTTAATTTGCCGACCGAAATCTCCGTCGGTAAAACATCCTTCTGTATTCAGTCGGAAAATCGTTAGAATATCTAAAAATTTCTTTTTCGTCGGTATTTACCGACGGAAATATTTCCGTCGGCAACATCCTTCAGTAATTAGCGGTTTTCTTGTAGTGAACCCCTATTTATAAATATACATAGACTGCCTATTTTTTTAAAAAAGATATACTTCTATCCCTTTTTATACTACGTATTTCTTTATTTTTTTTAAAATTTTGTGTTAACATAAATTATAATTTTGTGTTTAATTCCCAAAACTATAAATTATAACATTACATACATAATTCCTGCACTAAGGAAGTATAATTTTCATCATGAGGTGTGTTTGCTAGTATGATTATGTGATTTATTTTCATTATGTATGTCATACCTTTTGAATCCAATGATTCTCGTCAATCTAGAAGGTAACCACGGATAAAGAAAGCTTTTATTAAGTATAAATTTGTATGGTTTTTAGTTCTTGAACATCCTTTTAAACAAGTAATGTTCGTGTTTTTTGGAATGCATCATGAGTATATAGAACTATTTGTGTTAGGAATACCACATCAATTATTGTTACAAATAAGATGTCACAATGAGTACGTAGTAGTTGAATTGTTCTTAAATTATTTTCTTAATTTTCTTTTATAATAATCTTGCAAATTTAAATATTATATTCTACTTGTTATAAGCATGTTATATGTAGGTTGTTCGTGTTTGTTACGTTTTCAGCACCGCCATGGTAAGATTCTTACTTATTAATTATTGAAGAATTTTTTAATTTATTAGTTGATAATATTACTAAACTTTATTTGAGAAAAAATGTATCAAAAATAGACAATCATTACAAAATTGTGTTGAACCTAACCTAACATTTCTATTTTTATATAATAATCATAACACGTGATTAAGATGACTTACCCATGTATCTATATTCTAACTTTTTTTTTGTTTTTTATAGGCACTCAATGGAGTTGTTGAATTGTTGTGTATCATTCCTAGGGCATTAGTCGAGGTCTCAGTTTCTACATTAGAGGGATCAGATTTGGGATGGGTTGCTCTGACAGTTAGATTGATTGTTTTTTTTTTGTTTTATTAATGTGATGTGAGATGATTAGTCCCACATGCACTCAGAGTGGAATTGGCTCGGGGAGTCATATGCCGAGTGCATCATGTCAGCTATCATGCCGACATGGGTTTAGGTCAGTGCACCATATGCCTAGATAAGTCATAGAGGGAGAGGAAGTATTGGCTCTTCCGTTTACTCACCTATACCACTTCGAATGTTTGGAGAAGGGGTTGAGTGCGGGGACTAGTTGTTCGATATTTCGGGCTAGTATTTAGTTAGACTTATTTGAACTATAATGTAAATAATCGAGTTGTGTTATTTGAACATTAAGTTAGTAACAACATCGAAAAAGCTTTTGTTGGTGGACGTTTTTAAGCTTTGATTTGTTTAGCTTTTTCATAAGAATTGTGTGTTAATCAGTTCACATACTTATTCACATCAACAAAACTCATATCTCAATACAATCAGATCAGCAAAAACACAAATTTTCATATATTATCAATTCCTCCCTAAAACACATCCATTACATTTGCTTCAGAACCATCATCAAAATATATTCGGCTTGAGTGCCAAATTTGTGGGTTAGACCATTTATCATTTATTGAGTAACCTAGGACCCAATGGTGCATTAATTTCATATTTGAATAATTTTGAGAATTATGTATGTAATGTTACCAACTTCAAATTGACTTATTATTTGTAAGGAGATAAGTCCATAATTATTTATAGAAATGAAAATTTTTAGAATATTATGAGAAAAAAATGTAAGATGTAGTAGTGGTATATTAAAATTAACACAATGTGATAAATTATGTTAACACAAAAAATTTAAAAATAAATAAACATGTAGTATTAAAGAAATTTACACAATTATATTTCTTCTCCATGTATTGTCTGTATATATCAACTCAACCAATTTCAAAAAGAATCATTCAATCGTGCATTAATTTCATATTTGAATAGTGTTGGGAATTATATATGTAATGTTATAACCTTCAAATTGAATAGTTAATTGTGAGGAAATAAGTCCAAAATTACTTACATAAACGAAATAATTTAGAGTATTATGATAAAAAAAGATAAATATAAGATGTAGTAGCAATTTATGAACCTAAACACAAAATTACAATTTATGTTAACACAAAATTTAAAAAAAATTAATAAATATATAGTATAAAAGGAAAGAAGTTTATTTGTTCTTTAAATATAGTTAGTCTATATATATTTATAAATATGGGTTATTAAGGAGGCATGTGCTAAATATTATCTAATTGAATAGTTATTTTTTTATTGTTTATTATATGTTTTGTTTCGTTACTACGATGTCAAACAATTAGTTCCACGTGTACAAAGAGTGGAGTTGGCTCGGTGAGTCATATGTCGAGTACCTCATGTTAGTTATCATGCTGGTATGGGTTCAGGTCAATGCTCCATATGCCTGGATGAGTACACAAAGGGAGAAGAAGTATTGACTATTTTGTGTGCTCATGTTTACCACTCCGAGTGTTTGGAGAAGTGGTTGAGTGCGGGGACTTGTTGTCCGATATATTTTTATTTATGTATTGTCTGTATATACAATTATATTCTATCAACTCAGTCAATCGTGCATTAAGTTCGTATTTGAATAGTTTTGAGAATTATGTATGTAATGTTATGACCTTCAAATTGAATAGTTATTTGTGAGGAAATAAGTCCAAAATTTCATACAAAAACAAAATAATTTAGAAAATTATGATAAAAAATTAAATATAAGATGTAGTACCGGTATATGAAATTAAACACAAAATTACAATTTATGTTAACAAAAATTAAAAAAGAAGAAGGAAATATGTAGTATAAAAAGGACAAGGACAGAAGTATATATTTTTTAAAAAATTGGTAGTCTATGTATATTTATAAATAGGGGTTATTAAGGAGGCATGTGCCACAAGTATATAATTACCAAGAGTTTTCTTTAAAAGTACTTCAAGCAGTATGCACCCATATGCATTTCAAATCTGATTTTCTAACCCAAACTTTCTTGTATTTATAATTCTTTGGATGTTGATTCACATCATGTGATTTCCTTACATTCCTATTTTTTAGCAAGTGGAGCAAACCTATTTTGGAGAAACTTTTTTTTGAGTAAACAATGAGTTAGTTTTTCCAAAAATGTGTGATTTAGGTAGATGATGCAATTTGTGACAGTAAGGACATATGTGAACCTTGACACTGGAAAAATGACAAACATGTATGAACGTACCAAAATCGTTTCTTTGAATGTTTGCCTTCCAAAGAGTGGTTGAATAGTCCTACCAAATTAATATGAAGTTTCATGCCTTAATATGAAGGAGTTCTATTATCTTGCATACAAATAGCCAAACACTCCCATCTATGGATTTCAAGTAAGCTCTCATTCGTGCCTTCTAATATGAGTAACGAAAGCCATCAAAATTTGGTATTTGATTTGTTCTGATTTCCATGTTGAAACTTGTTGTACCCCATTTTTTGTCCAAACCCCAAAGCCCAAGAACATAACTCCAAAGTCTAGATAAACCCATCTAATTCAAAAGAAGGATTGGTCCAATTAATTAAGTTTTGGCACAAGTATTAGATAGCCTGGCCCATTATCTAATTTAATGCCAAAACCTATGTAAGTAACCTAAGGACCTCAAAGCACCGGCCTAGCCCATTTTCCCTTCTCATTCACCTATAAATCACGACTACGAAAAGGAAAGAGAGAAGAACGGGGGTAATGTTTAGGGTTTGAGACGGGGCGACGCTGGCTAGGGTTCGAGAGATCTATGCTATATAAGTTTATACAAGGATTATTCTAGGCTTTAAGTCTTGGAAATTTTGTGAGTAATTTGAGGGGTTTAGGGTTGAGAAGGGCGGCGCCAACAAGGGTTCACACGGGTAGAGTGACTTTTGGCTTAGATTTAGGAAATCTTGAGAGTAGTAGAAGCGATTTGATGTGGGACAGGGTAACCAAAAATGAAAAGAAATAAGAAGAGGAAAAACATGATTTAGGGGCTAATTTAGGGCAAAATCAAGGCTAGAGTTTCAGTATAAAAGGAGAATCCAATTTCCTGGAGAGGGGGAAGAAAAAGACAGAGAGGAGGAGAGGTCTTGAGTTTTATACTGTGTGACCTGTTTGTATTTTTAAATGATGGGAAGCCTTTTCTCTATCAAATAGTTTGAACCCCATCCCAGAAAATTGGATTGTTGCCAAATTAACCTCCCCGGAGCTACTCAGTCATCACTGAAGCTCCGTCACGACCACCTGAACCACCTCCCAAAGCCACCGCAATTATCACTTTCATCACCATAATACCTTCTTTCATCCGATCTACTTCTTTGGTTCTCGGATCCTTCTCCGTTTATTATATCAACTATTTGGATTTTTCCATTGCTTTGATTATCGGTAGGTATATTTCATTTTTGAATTGAATTATTTGTTAGCTTTTGAAATTAATTTTCTGGTGCTCTTTACTGGATTCCTTGTGCTCTCTGTGTTTGATGTGCTTTCCCATGTTTTGTGTTCTGGGTGTATGGATTATTGACAACATAATAGATTCTATGGTCTTGAAACTGAATCTTCTTTGTTCACTGATCTTGCTTTGTTCTCATATGTATGTGATATTAATGCATGAAAATAGGCTAATTAAATGAGCTGAGTGTGATGGATTAATGGTAGGCCTTTGATTTTTAATTGAAGGTTGGGCCAAGGTTGTGTAAAATACTTGGGTTTTGTTTTGTGATTATTAGATTTGGAAATCATTGTATAGTGATAGGATTTTATATGTGAACTTTCATATATTAATTTCATTAAGGAAAAATTAATTATTAAATTTTAATCATACTAATTCAATAGTATAGCTAAGATAGTCGATTGCCAACATAAAAAGGGAATTGAGGTCTCATCTATTATGTTTTGTTAATAGATCAATATATCGTTAATGTGTTATTTGTTTAAAACATGCTCTTTTCATAATTATATGTGAATTCCATGAATGTTTTGTGTTGTTTGACTTTATGTGTTATTTGTATGATTTATAATGTTATTGTGTTTAAGGATTAACGATAATTTCAATATCGTTTAGTTAAAAAAACTTGGTTCCCAACATTTTATTTTTGTTTTTATTTTATTTTATATTTATTATTATTTTATTTTTCATTAAATTTCATATTGTGTATTTTATTTGTATATAAAAATTATATTAACCGACGATGGAATTGATTTGGACAATGCATTAGATGTACCCTCAGAAAAACCCTTGAGGTGAGTGTTTCATGGAAACTTGACGATTGGATGGAAGGGTTCCACGAACCTCAATATTAGATTCTCGATATAGTTTTCATATTTTTTATAATTATCTTACCTTATGTATGTATTTGTGTCATGCTTAGTTTACTTAAATCATTTAATGCGATAATAAAAATTAAATTGACAACTGTTTTTAAAGCAGACGTTGTTGAGTGCCTTACACCTTTCTCATACGTAATAAACTCACTTATCCATTTTTTTGAATTTTCATAGACCAAAATATTTTTATGGTGACTAATTGCACCTATTACAATTGGTTGCGGCTTTTTTTATTTATTTTTCTTTAATGTTTCTTTTGCAAAATTAGTTGCGACAATACTGAAAAATATTAATACTCAAATAACAAGTGCTACACAATGATCTTTACGAGGAAAACCCAATTTAGGAAAAAATCTCGAGTGTCTAGAGCCACCAATTTTGAAGTAATCCACTATATGAATGGGTTACAAGAACGTTTTAGAGTTAGGATTCACATCACCTACAATAGTTTCTTGCTTGAGTTGCACGATATATTCAAACACAAGCAGACGCTTTCACCAAATGCTCCAAAGTCTAACTGAAGACTTCAAGTTTCAAGAACATACACTAAAGCCCTCAAAACCAAATGCTCCAAAGTCTAACTGAAGACTTCAAGTTTCAAGAACATACACTAAAGCTCTCAAAGTGATATGTGTGAATGATTAAAATATATGCAATAAAAATCTCGCTCAAAAACAATATGAAGTTCAAAGTAGGCTAGTTCAAAAGTGCTTAGGGTTATTTGGTTACTAATGACAATATATATATATATATATATATAAAATACATGTATGAACCAAGAAAACCCTAGATAATGACCTAAAATATATGATTAATATTGACCCATCAAATTATTAAAAGATTGTGTGACGACCCTGCCCCGCTGGCACAATTATGACACAATCTGTGACGACCCGACCCAGCTGGCACACAAGCGTCTCACATTCAGGCTCCATGAGCCTCACCCCTAACCCATCTCCCTTTCAACAAGGGTAGGTTGTTGTCAAGGGTTCTTGAACCCATGACCTTCCAATCACCATAAAAGTTGATCACCAACTAATCATGGTGATCACCTTGTATGGTGATTGGAAGGTCATGGGTTCGAGAACCCTTGGCAACAACCTACCCTTGTTGAAAGGCACTACAAGAAAAGGAATTTTTAGCGATGGAAAATTAGTTTTTTTACGACGGTAAAAAGTTTGAAAAATGTTTGACTTTTAGAGATGGAATTATCGATGGAAATTTTCGTCGCTAATAAATCTCGTCTCTAATGTTATGTGATCCATCTCTAATTACTTGACTTTTTGACTTTTAGCGATGGAATATTATTCCGTCGCTAATTCCGTCTCAGATTAGTGACAGAATAATATTTCGTCCCTAATTTCGTCTCTGATTAGCGACGGAATAATATTTCGTCTCTGATTAGCGTCGGAATAATATTCCGTCACTAATTCCGTCTCTATATTAGAGATGAAAAATTATCCGTCTTTAATTCCGTCGCTAATATCTGTCAAAACAAACAAACCACAAACTTTCTATCCAGTTCCTATAGTCGGAGATAGCCGTGTCTGTTGAAATTGGAGAGTTAGTCGTCCCTGATGGCGTGTACGAGTGTGTTTTGAACTTCTTCTCCACCAATAGATTGAACAAATCAAACATCACTTGCAAGTAAGTATGCGTTTTAATTTTCATGAAGGATTTTTTTATTTCTTGTATATAATGCTATGGATAAAATATTATGTAAGAGATATGTTAGTATATACATGTTTTATCACTCTTCATTGAAGATTGTTAAGATATGGTAGTGTATTTTATATGTGTTTGAGTGGGTATTTTAAAAACTTAATTTTCTTTGTATTAAATTAATTGTGGAGCTAAATTATTTCTTGCAGTAATTATGCGTTTTAATTTTAATGAAGTATTTGTTTTATTACTTGTATATAATGTTATAGATAAAAGAATATATATATATATATATAGGATGTTAGTATATGTTTATGTTTTATCACTCTTCACGAAAGATTGTATACGGTAGTGTATTTTGTATGTGTTTAAGTAGGTATTTTAAAAGCTTAATTTTTTCAGTATTAAATTAATCATGGAGCTAAAGTATGTTATTTATATTTTTTTAGGTGATTAATATAATGGATGTGCCCGAGTATTATTCTTAGATGAACAACCCATTAGGGCCGAATCGGGTGGGAATTACACAAGAATTCGGTAATGGGGTTGAGGAGTTCCTTGCCTTTGCTTCTGCAAATGATTTTCAATTTCAGAGTACAAGAAAAATATGATGTCGTTGTATTAGGTGCAAATGCAAAAATATTTGGTATTGGATGAGATTGGGCTACACTTATACAAAAAAGGTTTTCAGGATGATATTATTACTAGACAACTCATGGAGAAGTCATGCCAGAAATTCCTCTGTGTCAGTTATGGATGTGCAACCAAATACTGATAATTATTACTGGCAAAAAGGTGATCAGGCTAATTATGATCCATTTGAGCAGATGGTAATGGATGCTGCTGGCGATGAATTATTGCATGTTGGGAATTATGATCAACAGTAAATTCCAGAACCTCCTAATCCCGATGCGCAAATTTTTTTTGACATGTTAACTACTGCCCAAGAACCATTGTGGCTAGGTTGCGAGTCACATTCATAGTTGTCAACTTCGACGAGACTCTTAAGCATTAAAGCTGATTATAACATGTCGCGAGGATGTTTTGATGAAGTTGCTGGTCTAATGAAAGAGACAATGACAGCTGAAAATTGGATGCCTGCAGATTTCTATCAGACCAAAAAGTTGGCATCCAAACTCGGGCTTGGATATCAGCGAATTGATTGTTGTGTGAATGGTTGTATGTTATACTACAAAGATGACGCATATGAGAAGCAATGTAAATTTTGTCTAGTTTATCGTTATAAATCTCGAAAAACTGGTCATGGAAATTTTAAGGAGGTTCCAGTAAAACGGACGTGGTACCTACCACTGATTCCCAGACTTCAGAGGTTGTTGAGTTCTACTGTTACTGCAAAAGAAATGAGGTGGCATTATGAGCATCAACAGGAGTCTGGAGTTCTTTGTCATCCATCTGGTGGAGAGGCGTGGAAGCAATTTGATAAAAAAAATATCAAGACTTTGCTTCAGACCAGCGGAATGTGAGGTTAAGTTTGTGTGCAGATGGCTTCACTCCTTTCGGGCAATCGGGAAAAAATTATTCATGTTGACTGCTCATTTTGACACCTTATAATTTACCACCAGGGATGTGCATGAAGAGGGAGTTTATGTTCCTGAAAATAATTGTCCCCGATCCAAAAAATCCGAAAAGCAAAATTGATGTTTATCTACAACCACTAATAGATGAGTTGAATCTGTTGTGGTGTGAAGTTGTGAGCACCTACGATGTGTCATTGAAAGATAATTTTGTTATGAGAGTTGCATTGATATGGACTATCAATGACTTCCCTGCCTATAGTATGCTGTCCGGATGGAACATTGCTGAAAAGTTAGCATGTCCTTACTGCATGCAGCGTTCAAAGGCATTTACCTTGAAGAATGGTAGAAAAAATTCATGGTTTGATTGTCATAGACAGTTTTTACCTATGACACATCCATTCAGATGGAACAAGGATTTATTTCTTAAAAACCAAATTGAGGGTTGAGAACCTCTGTGACGACCCAGCCCGATCACACGGGACTGGCCTCGATTTTTCCACAGGGCCATGGCCCAAGTAGCCCAACCCATCACCCCACTGGCATTACCAGGCAAGTAGGTTGTTGCTGGGAATCGATCACACGACCTCCCAACCTTTGACATAGGGCACTTGGCATGGCTCAGCTGGTGGCATAGGATGCCAAGTGCCCTATGTCAAAGGTTGGGAGGTCGTGTGATCGATTCCCAGCAACAACCTACTTGCCTGGTAATGCCAGTGGGGTGATGGGTTGGGCTACTTAGGCCATGGCCCTGTGGAAAAATCGAGGCCAATCCCGTGTGATCGGGCTGGGTCGTCACTATAGAAATGAAGCAGCCCATCAGTGCAAGCCCTGCATCTCAGCCCACTACTACAACTCATTCCAAGTCCACTGTACAATAACTAGTGTTAGGTTTACAGTTGAACTATGGTTCAATTATTACCGTTAGCTTAGTTAGTTCTAACCGTTGTAAACTTATGCATATATATCTCTGTAAATTACTTTTGTAATTTAATGAAAGTTCTGAGTTCAAACTGTTTTATGGTATCAGAGGAGCACGATCGATCCTCCTGTGAAAACTCACCTACCTCCATGGCATCTGATTCTGTTCGATCTCATGGGGATGACTCGGTTCTTATGGCTGCTAATGGAAAGCCAGTAATTGCAATCAACGCTGCATCGCAACTTGCCCAGAAGTTGAAGCCTACCAACTTCACTGTTTGGCGTGTCCAGCTTACATCTGTTCTTCGAGGCTATCGTCTCATGGGTTTCGTTGATGGCAGTCTTAAGTGTCCTCCTTCGTCCAACTCAACTGAGTTTGATTACTGGGAGAGGCAGGATAGTTTACTTCTCAACGCCATCATCTCTTCTCTTCATGAATCTGTGCTGCCTTTGTTGGGTGATGTTTCCACTAGTGCAGATGCGTGGTCTAAGTTACATCAACTCTATGCTAATAATTCTCGCTCTCGTAAGATTCAGCTTCGCCAACAATTACATAATCTTGATCGTGGCAATCGTACCATCGATGAGTACCTGCAACATGTTCGACAAATTGCCGATGAACTCTCTTTGGTAAAGCATAGTGTTGATGAAGACGATTTAGTTCTCTATGTTCTTGATGGCTTGGGATCTGACTACAAGGGTATAGTGGAATCTATTCGAGGAAGAGAAAACCCCATAAGTTTTGATGATCTACGCGACCGCCTTCTTAGCCAAGAAGCCTATATTAAAAGACTTGAACAAACACAGTCTACAAATGTTGCAACTGCCTTCTATGCTCAGCACCACAATCGTCCATCTTCTGGACCAGCGGACAAACAACGACCTTTTCCACCTAAGTCTCACCAAGGACGAGGTTCACGATCTCAATCTGGGTCATTTAATGGTGGTAGTTTCTTTCAAGGGAATAATTCTTCCTCCAACAATGGAGGTTATAGACCTCGTCAACGAACATTCTGTCAAATATGTGAGAAGCCCGGACATACGGCTCGAACTTGTCGTAAGCTTAAGTCATTTGTAAATGATTTTGGTCCCAGCGCCAACTATGCCTCTAGTTCAGCAGGTTCAGCTCCTCCTTCTGTCCTCAACAATGTTCAACCATGGCTTGTCGATTCTGGAGCCAGTCACCACATGACACCTGATCTAGGAAATTTGTCCATTCATTCAGAATATGATGGCACCGATGAAGTGCACATTGGTGATGGTTCAGGTTTGACGGTTACTCATAGCGGCACTAGTCACTTGCACACACCACACCACAATTTTATCTTATCAAATACATTACATGTGCCTTCTTTGCATAAAAATCTTATCTCTGTTCATCAATTTACTAAGACTAACAAAGTTTTCATTGAATTCCATCCTGATTATTTTATTGTGAAATCTCAGAGTTCAAAGGTTCCTCTGGCTCAAGGAAGATGCAGTAATGGGGTCTATCAATTTTCAGCTTCTTCGCCAATTTCAGCCAATATTGCTCAGCACCATTCTCTCAATACTTGGCATAATCGTTTAGGACATCCTGGCCTTGTTCTCCTACAAACTTTGCTTAGACATGTCTCCCTTCCCTGTGACAAATTTTCTAGTCATTTTTCAAATTGTAATGCATGCTCTATCAATAAAATGCACAAACTTCCTTTTGGTCACTCTACTTTAATTTCCACTGCTCCTCTCCAAATTTTATTTGCTGATGTATGGGGACCATGTTCCACTCCTTCCCTCTCTGGTCATAAGTATTACCTTTTATTTGTTGATCATTTCACCCGATATTCATGGATTTTTCCGCTTGTTCAAAAGTCTGACACTCTTTCAGTTTTTCTTCAATTCAAACGGCTTGTTGAACATCGTTTTAACTCTTCCATCAAAACCCTTTATACTGACAATGGTGGGGAATTTATTAAACTCAAAACCACTCTTACCAATTTCGGCATCTCTTGGATGCAAGCTCCTCCATATACTCCTCAACATGTTGGTATTGTCGAGCGCAAGCATCGACACGTCGTTGAAACTGGCAAAGCTCTTTTAACTCAAGCACAACTACCTTATGAATTCTGGACTCTAGCCTTTGAAACTGCCAATTATTTGATCAATCGGCTACCTGTGTCTCCTCTCAAATCTAAATCTCCCTATGAATTACTCTTCAAACAACTCCCCAACTACTTCAAACTTCGCACCTTTGGTTGTCTTTGTTACCCCTGGCTGCGACCTTACACCAAAAGTAAGCTTCAACCTCGCTCCACTCCTTGTATATTTGTTGGTTTTACTTCTGCTCAAAGCTCCTTCAAGTGTTATGATCCTCTTTCTAAGAAAATCTACTTATCTCGCCATGTTATTTTTAAGGAAACTATCTTCCCTGGTATTTCTTCTCCTGTAAGTTTTCCTCCATCCTCCGAGGTTAGTGTCTCTGGTTTATTACCCAATCCTAATGTCTTACCATCTTTATCCTCCACTGTTCCTGAACCTTTAGTGTCTCCTCCCTCTACTTCCACTTCTCCTGTCGCATCTCATTCCTTAGATCCCGCTCCTTCTACTTTCTCTGTGCCTCCTCCTCTTTCTTTCAATACCGTGTCTCCTGAAGTTTCTGCTCCTAATTCATCAGTGCAAGCCCCTACTCGCACTCATTCTATGACCACAAGATCTATGCACAACATATATAAACCAAAAACTCTCAATCACTCTACCCTTCATCCGATTATTGCTTCTCATGAACCTCGGACTGTTTATGAAGCGCTTCAGTCTCCTCAATGGACTGCTGCGATGCAGGCTGAACTTACAGCTCTGCAGCACCATCAAACTTGGTCTCTTATTCCTCCTCAGCCATCTCATCGCCCCATTGGATCAAAATGGGTGTTTCGTCTTAAACGCAATCCTGATGGCACTATCCATCGCTATAAAGCTCGTCTTGTTGCTCAAGGCTTCCTTCAACATCCTGGTCTGGATTACTCCCAAACCTTTAGTCCCGTCGTTAAACCTACAACTATTCGCCTTGTTCTTTCTATTGCTGTTATGCGTGGCTGGTCCATTAAACAACTTGACATTAATAATGCCTTTTTAAATGGTACTCTTACTGAAACTGTTATCATGCGACAACCACCTGGTTTTATTAACTCTTCCTTTCCTAAACATTATTGTCTCTTGCATAAATCTATCTATGGTCTCAAACAAGCGCCGCGCGCTTGGTTTACTACTTTACGCAATGCTCTTTATCAGTTTGGTTTTGTTTCTTCAAAGGCTGATTGTTCTCTTTTTATTTATTATTCTTCTACTGCTGTTGTTTATATTTTGGTATACGTTGATGACTTAATTGTTACTGGTTCAAACTTGCAGTTAATTAATGACATCACTACTGCTTTGGCTAACAAATTTTCTCTCAAAGACTTGGGGAATCTCTCTTATTTCTTAGGAATTGAAGCTGTTCGAAATCGTGATGGACTATTTTTATGTCAACAAAAATACGTGCGTGATCTCCTTTTCAAAGCCTCCATGCTTGATGCCAAGAGTATTGATACTCCTTTGCCTACCAGCTTTCATCTCTCTCAGCACTGTGGTACTACTCTGTCTGATGGTTCTTTGTTTAGACAGCTGGTTGGGGGGCTTCAATACCTCTCATTAACACGTCCTGATATCAGCTTTGCTGTCAATCGGCTTGCTCAATATTTGTCTCACCCAACTACTGCTCATATGCAAATCCTCAAGCGCCTTCTTCGCTATTTAAAAGGCACCGTTAATCATGGGATTTTTCTAGCTGCTGCCTCATCCTCCAATCTCCGTGCTTACTCTGATTCAGATTGGGCAGGCAATCCCGATGACAGGTCTTCTGTTTCTTTGTACATTATTTTTATCGGCAATAGTCCTATTTCTTGGCGATCTCACAAACAACGGGCTATTGCCCGCTCTTCTACTGAGGCCGAGTATCGGTCCCTTGCTTCTACCGCATCTGAAGTGGTTTGGATCTCCAATCTTCTTCATGAATTACATGTTCCTATGCCTACTGCTCCGCTTCTGCTTTGTGACAATCTAGGAGCTACTCACTTGAGTCTTAATCCGGTCATGCATTCCCGAATGAAACATATTGCTATAGATCTTCGTTTCCTTCGTGACTTGGTCAATAAAGGTCTTGTTCAAGTTCGTCACATCTCCACTGAATTTCAGTTAGCTGACTTACTCACCAAGTCTCTTCCTCGTCCTCGGTATCTTTCTCTGCGTGCCAAGATCAGGCTTCTTGATGGATCCCTGATCTTGCGGGGGTGTATAGAAATGAAGCAGCCCATCAGTGCAAGCCCTGCATCTCAGCCCACTACTACAACTCATTCCAAGTCCACTGTACAATAACTAGTGTTAGGTTTACAGTTGAACTCTGGTTCAATTATTACCGTTAGCTTAGTTAGTTCTAACCGTTGTAAACTTATGCATATATATCTCTGTAAATTACTTTTGTAATTTAATGAAAGTTCTGAGTTCAAACTGTTTTAGTCACAACCTCCCCCACATTTATTTGGTGAAAAAGTGTTGGCTAGACTATGAAATTTTCCAAAGATTACTGAGATAGGCAAACAATTAATATTCCCGGGTTATGGATAAGATTATAATTGGACCAAAAAGTGCATCTTTTGGGATTTGCCTTATTGGCAAGACAATCTAATCCGACACAACCTCGATGTTATGCATATTGAGAAGAACGTGTTCGACAATGTTTTCAATACTTGTATGGATGTTAAGGGGAAAACAAAGAATAATGTAAAAGCTCGACTGGATCTTCCAATTTATTGTAAACGTAGAGCTTTAGAGTTGGTGGAAAATGGAAGAGGTAAATCATTCAAGCCTAAGGTAAAATTTTGTTTGAGCATGGAGCAAAAAAGGGACGTGTGTGATTGGGTCTCCAACTTGAAGTTGTCAGACGGTTATGCTTCCAACCTAGGCAGGTGCGTAGATATGAGGGAAGGAAAATTATTTGGGATGAAAAGTCACGATTGTCATGTTTTCATGGAGCGGCTACTTCCTATAACATTCCAGGCATTGCCAGATCCGATTTGGACAGTACTTACTTAGTTGAGTAAGTTTTGTAGAGATATATGTTCTACTACTCTATGGGTGGATCAGTTGAGCATTATAGAGGCTAACATTCATGTGATCCTTTGCAAATTAGAGCATATTTTTCTCCTATCTTTTTTTGACTCTATGGAACATATCCTAGCACATCTACCATTCGAAGCAAGGATGGGTGGGCCTGTGCAATACAGATGGATGTATCCTTTTGAAAGATAATTTTTTTAAAAAAAATTATCATATGTTATTAGTTATATGTATATATATGATGTGGTAATTGTCTTCTTATAGCATTTTATTATGGTGGTTTGAAATAGGTTCCTTCACTTTTTGAAAAAGATGGTAAAAAATAAAGCTCGGGTGGAAGGATCTATTTGTGAAGCATGTATAGTTGAAGAGACGTCAACGTTTGCTTCATACTACTTTGAACCACATGTGAGCTCTCGACGAACTAGAGTTCCTCGAAATGATGATGATGGAATTTTGAACTCTGAATACTCTAGAATATCAATCTTCAATCAACCTCGTCGGCTTAATGGTGAAGTTGCTAGGCGCTACCTCACCAATCAAGAATACAATGCTGCGACATTGTACATTTTTCTGAATTGTGACATTGTTCTACATTTACTATCAAATTTTCATAATATTAAATACACTGAGATTATGCTTGTTCCAGCTTGTATACAGATTATGTTCGAGTGTCAGAGCCCACTTTGAATGATGAAGAAGTCGACTATCAAATTGAGATAGGTTTTGTGTCATGGTTCAAAAACTTCGTAAGTATAAAGAATATTACAATATTATCATATACTTTTAAGCATAGAAATTAATACATGTTATGACACATATTTTTTTACAATTTAAGGTGCATGAACCATAGAATAGGATCACCGATGAAATACTACAGGATGTGGCATTAGAACCAGTAATAAGGGTTGAGATATGGAATACGTATTATGTCAATGGATATAAATTCAAGACCAATACGTGGAGCGAAGGCAAGTCATCAATCAATAGCGGAGTATGTATGCGAGGAACGAATTATGGACAATCAGAGAATGATTACTATGGAATACTTAAAGAGATTGTTCAATTAGAATTTTCGGGTTTACCAATGAAGAAAATTGTTCTTATCAATTGTGAGTGGTTCGATCAAACTCCTCATCGAGGTACGCGAGTTCATAACATTATGGACTTGTTGATATTAAACGTAGAGGAAGGTACAAGAAGTATGATCCATTTATAATTGCACATCAAGCAGAGCAAGTCTACTTTGCTCCTTATCCTGAAGGGATACGTGATCGACAAGATTGGTTGACTGTGATTAAAACAAAAGCCAAGAGCATAATTATTGAACAATCGAAATGAGTGGATGATGCTTTTCAAGACGATATACTTTCAGTTGAGCCAGTTAGAGTATATAATATCCAAATTGAGTCCTTAGTCGTTAATGAAGCGGAACCTGAGGAAGTAGATAGAGTTGCTACATGGCAAACAAATGACGAGGAGCATGATGATGATGATGATGAAGAAGACTTTGACTCCGAATTAACCGAGACAGAGGAAGATGACTAACTTTGATGATATTTTAGCTTGCACGAAATTTTATTATGTACTCTTATTAAAATAGTTAATTATAAGAATTTTTGGTAATTAATTATTAAGATTGCCCGGCCTAATATGTCAGAAATCTTGAATTTTTTGTTAGCAAATCCCGCCCCCCACTCCCTCAATTTTTTCACTCAAAAAAACCATTAAAATATTCCTCAAATACACAACGCTCTAGTTGTGCCTCCCACTCTAAAAGAAGAATACCAGATTGTTAGCAGCATCTTAGCTGGTTCTTCGTTACTCTAAAAGAAAAATCCGTCTTTGGTGAGTACTCTCTTTCAAGCTCGATTTATGTGGTTTCTAGGTTTGATTTTTGGGTTCTAGGTCTGATTTTAGAGTTCTTGCTCTGGTTTTAGGGTCTTGGTTGTGATTGGTTGGTTCTTGGTTACCCCAAAACCCATCTCTGGTGAGTTCACTCTCTTTCAATCTCGATTTATGTGGTTTCTAGGTCTGATTTTGATTTTGATTTTGGATTCTATGTCTGATTTTGCCCCAAAACCTATTGCTATTTATAATTTTGGGCTTCTTGTGCTACTGGATGACACTTTTGTCACATGTGCTATTGAATCTTTTGTGCGCTATGCGGCTTCTTTTGCTGGGTAGAATTTCATTATCTAACTTGTGTCATGAAATTCTTTAACTGGATATCTTTTGTGCTTGTTTGAATGTTCTGGGTTTGTACATTGATATTCTTTTATTGGTGTTTCTCGTCTGTCTATGATATTCCTTAGTAAATAATAACTTCTCATTGTGTTACCAGTGAAGAAATCTTTTATTGTGATTATGACTTTATATTGAGCATCATTCAGCCTTTTTGACTTTGTATTGTGGTTCCATCTATTCCATGAATTGCATAATGGAGAATTTTATATTGTCTAGTTGAGTATATACCTAGAGGATGACCTAGGTGGAGACTTGAGAGTGGAAGTGTTATCCAGATTGTTCCAATGTTTTTACTACTAAGTTAAGCATTTCGCAGGACACAAGTATCACTCACTTCTCACAGTTGCAAACTCTGCATATGCATGCAGGTGTTAAAGGAATTGGTTTGCAATTTTATAGTCTATTAATTGTTCAAAGGAACCATTCAGAAGTTTTGAGTGGGGTTTTAATTCGTAAAATCATCATGTTATAAATATGGAATATAACCTATCTCTGCTATAAATCTTCCGGCTTCCCTATTTTCTTTAGCCAATTCAATTTTCTTGACTATTTGAGGAGTATGATTGGTACGCTGTTGATATGGAACACAAACGTTATTCAAGCTAATACTACTTTTATTTCTAAAGTGAGAAGATCATCATGGTCTTGGGAATTAACTCGTCACAGTTCTCATTCTTAATAAATGAAGTGTCGATTGACCTCTGAACGTTGTAGTAGCGGTCCTTAGCTTCCTTAAGCATTAACTGGTTACATTTATCCGTTT
Organism: Euonymus europaeus; assembly: GCA_963580455.1. Classification (NCBI taxonomy): domain Eukaryota; kingdom Viridiplantae; phylum Streptophyta; class Magnoliopsida; order Celastrales; family Celastraceae; genus Euonymus; species Euonymus europaeus. The sequence goes on from OY756964.1 coordinate 7,437,568, forward strand.
ATGCTCATGATTAGTGACTATGGTTTGCACTTGCCATCAATTTACTTCTCCTTCTGTACATGCCTGGGATTGTAACGAGTAAGAAACCAGTGGGGTGTGACTCTTGTCTGGAGTGATTATAGAACATCATGTTCTAGGATGGCTACAAGATCAATAATACCTTTGGATGTGGAGTATCAGATGTCTATCAAAATTTTGTGTCCAAGAAAATAATTTATAAAGGATGTCATGACAGATCATAATTTGTAGAGCAAAAAAATGTTATCGTTCTATTTATTTCCCACTTAATTTTTTTGGTTAAAATATATAGAAGTTGCATTGTCTTTAGAATCCTATACATGAAATTGGACTTGTGTACATATACTTTTAACTATTGGTTATTGTATATGCTTGCTACAACTTCATGTAATTGTAGATGGATAGCTCTCAGTCTGATGGTCGTGGCCGCATTTCTACTGATCGAGGTAGTACAGAGTCTGGTGGTCGACATGGACATGGCGGAAGGAGTTCATCTTCTAACACCCCATCCCCATCATCGGTTAATTCAATCCGATTATCATTTTCTCAATTAATGGTCAATGAGATGTGGTCAGGACATCCACCTCCCTTATCCTCAATTCATCCGACAATCCACCCCAATGCTTAGATGCCATTTCTGTCCACCCATTTGCCTACTGCTTACATGTCATCTCCATCCACCCACATGCCACCTCCACCCACTGACAGGCCACCTATGTATGCATCCACTGATATACCCGACGCCTATACTAACATACCTGACGCCCAGACTGATATACAAGAGACCGAGACTCCACCAGTACCAGAGCCACAAGATATTGCATCCTCCTTATCGCAAAGGATTGGAGTACGTGACCCGGACGGTCGTATTTGGATACGACCTACTGATGACTCGTAAGTTTTCTTTCCCTAACTTTTATTTAATTTACATTTTTAATTTATATGAATATTTATGTCACTTATATGATTTTTTTTAATTTATACATTTCAAAGTTTGAGCCTGAGGCAGTGGGTAAGAAGATTACCCAAATTATAAAGAGCAAGTTTGAAAATCCTTCCACTGTATGGAGTGAGACTACTCAGGAGCAGAGGGACTAATAGTTCGGAGAGTTCAAGGTAAATTATAAAGTCTAGTCCAAATTTAATTTTTCTCCATTGTTTAGTATATATTCAACCATTCATGCTAACTATCTTTATTTGAATTTTTTATTTTGCAGAAGAATTATAAATGGGACCCTTCGTATGATGCAGAAGTTAAGAAAATTTGGAAAACAAAGAATACAATTTCTCTTCGACGTTCGATGAATTGGGTAAGGAGTGGCAAAGACAAAGGAAGATGGATCCCCGAGAATGTAAGAGCGGAGCTTGAAAAGAAATGGGTGGAGCCAGGTTATATAATGAAAAGGGAGCAGGGAAAGAAGAATCTGGCTTCTCATACTGGCGAGTCTGTCCACACTGGTAGATCTATTTTTGTCATGCAACATCACAAGCGGATGGTAAATGTCAAATAATTTTTATTTTAAAATAATTATGTTTTTTAAATATCAGTAAGTTATTCTTTGAATATACATTGTAGAAGAAGCAATTGGGTCGTGCACCCACCTTTGGGGAACTATTTAAATATACTCATCAGGAAAAAAAATACGGGGGAGTTCGTTGATGCACGCTCAGCTGAAGTATTTGTAAGTGAATGTTATGTTTTATTATTTTTTAGTAACAAAATGATGTTTACATGATAGTATTTAATGCTTTACATTTTTTTAATTTTTTTTTGATACAGGATACCCTCAATCGACTGAAGGAAATAGCATCCTCTCATGCATCGAATTCTACATCGAGTGTTGGAGATCCATCGGATGAAAATGCCATATATCTTGAGGCGGTTGGCAGGATGAATGCCAAAGGTTGAGTCTATGGTATTGGATCAGAGGCACGTCGTTTGGGTGGCACATCTGCCACGAGCAGACCTTTAGTTTCTCAGACTGATCCAGACATCGAGCAGTCATTCCAGGGAGCCCTTATTGTGGTAACGGCTCATATAGCTAGTTTACGAGAGGAGCTACAAGATTTGTGAGAACGGCAGTCCCAGTCTCGATCACAGAATCTTGATAATGATGTCGATGAGGATGACTGTGAGGATGGCAATGAGGAAACCGACCGCTCTTACGAGGATGATTAGATGTATGGGTTGTCTTTTATGCTAAAACTGAATGTTAATCTAATATTTTTAATGTCTTTTAAAATTCTAATATGTTTGTATATTTTATTGGAGATATTTCTTTGCATTTTAATTTTACTATAGTAATTTAATTATGATGTTTTTTATTGTAATTACAATAAAAAAACAAAAATTGGCTAAATTATCATTAATATATCAGTATACAAATTTAATAATTTTTTTAAAATATTCATTAAATTATTAACTAAATAGTGTTTAAATATTTTAATATTTATTAAAATAATTAAAAATATATTAGAGATGGAAATATATTCGTCTCTAATATGATAATATATATATATATTTTTTATTATGCAAATTTTAATAATATTTTAATGATTTAGTGACGGGAAATTCCGTCACTAAAATTTCCGTCACTAAAAGGAATTGATTATCTCCAAAACAAGGAAGAAAATCATTCTTGAAAAGGGGAGATAATCAACCCTAATGATGTAGGTTGCATAGACTCTGATGTAGCCCGTCTAGAGTTTGATGTAGGTTGCATGAATTCTGACATAGCTTTTCTAAAGTCTAAAGTAGGCTGCATGGACTCTGACGCAGCTTGTCTAGAGTCTAAAGTAGGCTGCATGGACTTAGCTATAGTATGTCTGGAATCTGATGTAGGCTGCCTGTGATCTGTATGCACATCTTCACTTGAGTCTTGAAAACTGTTCTTAGTTGATGTAACGTCCATCGTAGTTGCATCATAACAGTTTATCATATCTAATTCCTGCATATCTTCATTAACCACTTCATGATCATCAATAATCACGTAAGTAGACTGCATCACAGTAGATATATTTTTATTAAACACTCTATAGGCACAACTATTTGTTGAATAACCCAAAAAGATACCCTCATCACTAAGTGAATCAAACAAACCCAATCACTCTCTATTCTTAAAAAATTAACACTTACTCCCAAAAGCGCTAAAGTAATTGAGATTAGGTGTCTTACATTTCCATAGCTCATTAGGATTCACCTTATTATTTGGACGAATATACACCTGATTCACTATGTGATAAGCAGTGTTGATGGCCTTGCCCCAGAACATTGTAGGAATGTCCTTCCTATGTAGCATGACACGAGTCATCTCTTGTAATACTATGTTCTTTCTTTCCACAACTCCATTTTGGTGAGAAGTTTTTGGAGCTGAGAACTCATGAGAAATTCAACTTTATGCACAAAAAGATGCAAATAATTTGTTTTGGAACTTAGTCCCATGATCTTTCCTTATTCGCTACAATGACCCTTGGTCAATGTTCTGTTCATTCAAAATTCTAAGGTACAAAGCTTTGAAAGATTCAAAAGCTTCAGATTTCTCATGTAAAAAACACACCCATGAAAATCTAGAGAAATCATCAACCACAACCTGAATATACCTCTTACCTCCTATGCTCTCAACTTCAGTTGGTCCTGTAAAATTCATATAAAGAAGCCGAAGTGGTCTACTTGCAATAAGATAATTTACGTTCTTATGAGGTGACCGAGTTTACTTACCTTGTTGGCAAGGACCACATATCCTCTTTGAACTTTTGGTGATCTTTAGAATACCTGCAACATTGTTAGTTTTCACCAATTGAAGCAAATCATGTTGAGTTGATGCGCGATGATGGAGGTCGACGGAGAGTTGGCGGAGGAGAGCTCAACAGAGGTTCGGTCTAGAGATGATATCACGGACGACCGCGATCATTTCAGCTTAAATAAGTTATTTGAGCTTCAGCCCATAAGAGAATCCTTGTCTAATGCTATAATTACAAGAAAACATAATAGACTATCAAGTACAATTGACTCATTCTAACATTGCACCCACACAATTTTGTATGATATAAATTCGATTACCCATGCTAATAGGAAGGGAAAGGCTTAATTGGCTTTGAGCTTCCCTTCTCTTTTTTAATATGAAATTCCCTTTGAACAGACAGACATTAACTTTTTTAACGGCACTAGTAGATTTTTAAGAAAGTAGGAGTGTGTTTGGAGATTGTTTTGTTTTTTTGCTTTTAGAAATGATTTTGAGTATAGTTTTTAGAAACAATTTTTAGGAATAAAAACCAGTAAAAAATTCATTTGGTTGGTGTTATTTCAGTACGTTTTTGGAAACTCAAAACATTAATTAAAATTGAAATTTATTTCAAATTCAGTCAAATTGAAATGAAATCAATCAAAATTAAACTCAAATTCAAATTATTGGGTCCACACCGGGTACCCATTTCGGGTCAACACCGGGTCGCGGCCTTCTGGTGACTCATTTGACTGAAAAATCACTGGATTAGAAGCTCCTCATGCCGGCTAGTCCAATGGAGGTGATGGATGTCACTGGCGTTGGCCGTGGTGGCCGAATCGAGCATTTTTCTCCACGGTGGCCGAAAGTTTTAAACCCAGATTTCGGGAGCTACGGTTGACTAAATGAGGCGAGGTTGGTCGGGGTTTTTCGCTTGTCGCCTTGCGGAACTTTTGACACCAACCACGCTACGAATGGTCGCCGGACGGCAAAGATCCATCACTGGTGGCGGAACTTGTCGAGTGGAGAGAGAGAGGAGAGAAGAAATGAAAATTAAGAAGATTGAATTAATTACGAAAGTGCCACCGGTCCAATTAAAAAAATATTTGAAAATGAATCAAAACAGCAAAAAGATGTTTCTGTTTTCCAAAACAAAAAAAATGAAAACAAATTTGTAAAACAATTTCTCAAAACCATAATCAAATGGATTTCCAAAACACAATTTAAATTCAAAAAATGAAAACTGTTTTGAAAATTAAAACCAAACACACTCTAGGAGTTCGTGACCTTTTTCTCTTCATGATTGAGAATTAGGATGAATTTGAACGGATAAGATTGTAGCTCTCTTTTCCTGTATGTTTGAAGATAGGCTATGCCATAGGAAAAGGGTTCCCACGTTAAATTAGTCGTGAAAAAAAAATATAAATTTATCGAAGTAAAACTAATAATTAAATTAAAAATACATTAACATATGTGTATATATATAAGTAATAATATATTCGGGCACGAAATGAGGTGGATTTTGACAAACTCGTTCATGTACTCATATCCATACCCGCTGTCTCCTGCATAAGAATACTCGTGGTTGTTTCCGGACGCATTAACTCATGAGGCATATAAGTCTGATTAGGGGCGGGTTAAACAATTACCACCAAGTATAAATATTTTTAAGATTCACATATTCGTTTAGACATGAGAGTCGAGCAAATAAATTAACATATAAGCTCCCAAAATGAAAGCAACTGACATTATTAAGTGCCCGAAGCCGGTGGAGGCAGAGACCACGTATCAAAAAATGGTAGGGAAATAACTAAACCGCTCATTTGGGGATTTAGGGTACAAAATAATTTCTCCAGATATATAAAAATAATGCTTATAAAAAAAGGTAAGTGCTATTGGCACCCCATTTTTATATAGTAACACACCTCCCGCCACAAAAAAATCTATTGTTTTGTCTCATCCCTCACTCTCTCTATTGCTAGCTGCCACTACCAGCTGTTGCCACCAAATTTTTGCTGTCTGGACTCTGTTTGAGGCCAGCCACTTACCAAATCGAAGCGCTCGACGATACCAGCAAAGCCCAGGCAACCACAACTTTTGATGGTAGACGAATCAGTCAGGATTTTCAACGAAAGTTTCGGTTTTTGCATATTTGGAGCTCCGATCCGGCCAACTCCAGCCTCCTTTTAAGGCAAGCCACCTATCAAAACGAAGTCCTCGACGATGCCGACAAATCCCAGGCAACCACAACCTCCAATGGTGGATGGATTGGCCGGAATCTTCATCGAAAGTTTCAATTTTTCTTATATTTGGAGCTCCGATCCAGCCAACTCCGGCCTCCGGTTGAGGCAAGTCATCTACAAAATCGAAGCCCTCGACGATGCCAATGAAGCCCAAGTAACCACGACCTCCGACAGTGGACGTATCGACCGGAATTTTCATCGAAAGTTTCAATTTTTCGCATATTTGGAGTGTAACCGGATATTTGTTGAAATCTAAAAAAATGAGGTGTTACAAAATTTTTTGTTATTTTTACTGAAATTTTTGTGAAAATGGGTTGACACTAGGAAAAAGTGAGTTACAATAGCACTCATAAAAAAAATAGATAAAGCACATTGTCCAATCAGATTTTACGGGTGAGCATCTACTATAAACGGCAGGTGACTGAAGTACTGAACCACCATTCCGAACATTTTTTTTTTCTCGCAATTTTCATTTTTTTTGGTTTTGTTTAGAGGGACAGAACGAAGCACAGTCATCTCCGTTATAGCAAAAGAAAAACGAAACGAACAAACAACTTGCAGATCCAAATCTATCTTTCTGTTCTCTCAGATTTCCTGCTAAGTTCCTATTCGGATCTCGATTATCCAATTCGGCCATTTGTTTCTTCCCAATCAATCAAATCTGGTGGCAGTTCGTGGTTGACTGATCGCGTGTTCGCTTTCCATTCCTTTTTCCATTTGGATCTGGTCGAGCTTGGACGGAGCTTCGCTACGAAACCAATCATGAATCCCTTCTCGTCCGGAACGCGTCTAAGGTGAGAGCTGGAACCCTCGCTATTGGCTTTCAATGGATCATTTCCGCGATTTCGGTGTCTGAATTTCTTTTGTTACTATAATTCGTAATTGCGAGTTTACACGATTGGAATTTGAGTTGTTTACCGCTCATGTTTGGTTGCTATGAAATCTTAGTAATTCTGGAGACTGCGATTAGATGTAGTTGTGAATTTTGTGCGAATACTTTTTTGTCATAATGTTTGTTTTCGCTGGAGTTTTTACTCTCACATGGATTTGTAATGAATGAGTGGACGGGATTAGATAAAATCATTTAGAAAAACTGGATGGTATGCTTAGTTAGGGTGCTTGAATTGCGGTTATTGAGGCAAATGCTACAGTTTCAGAATCTTATTCATTACGTTTTAGAGATTTGCCTAACAGTGGTATGATCTGTAGTTTCAGTAAATGATATAGGCCGCATGGTTGGTTCTGCCCACCTTACTGCCACATTAAACATTTTAAGATTTCTTGGTCCTACTCCCCCTTCCTTCTAATGGCTGCATATTTTAGACCAAGCTACATGATAAAAATTTCTTTTTCCTCGCTTATGCACCAAGAAATGCTTTATCCTATTGACCTATTCTCAAAAATGCTATATGCTGAATTAGTAAATTTGGGGGAATACCGGAATAGAATGCGAAAACAGAAATGGGCATGCTTTCAGAGGTAAATGTTCCCATCTTCCTTCCGCCAATTTCATATGAATCCTCACTATTGCTGTACCCTATCACTAGACAGTTCCTAATGGAAGGTCAAACTAGATGATTGGCAATGGCCCTATATTGGACGTTTGCACCCCAATAAAGCAGCCTAGGTCTCCATGTTGCTATCTTTCCCAACTGGAATAAACTTGCTTTTAAATAGTTGACCTTCAAACCTTGGGTAGTGTCAAACATGAAACATTAGTGTCATTGAAAAATGAAGAGACAAGGGATGTTCACTATCGGGCCTTTATTTTATTATTTTGGCAATCATTATAATCCATTATGAAGATAAATAAAAATGTGGAATTTGGATTACCTTTTCTTACGCCACTGGAAACGTTACACAACATTTCTGGTAATTTGTTTATCAAAACAGAAAAATTCATTGTCCATGAGCAATCATTTGCCACCTGATCCTTTTTCCCACAATTAAATGCTAGCAATCTGGATTTGATTGTCATGTACCTTTCCAGTGTCATATTTATACACAATACCAAGACAGGAGCCCCTTAAACAAACTTCAACATACTTGTTGGCCATGTATATGTCATCTGAATTTTGGATTTCAATGCATGCGGATATCCTGTTGCCATCAATCAATGACTTTGCTTCGCCTACTTGCCAAGACTTCTTAGACTATATAATCTTCCAACCAGGCTATTGGTCTGTGATCTTTAATATCAACTACCCCACTTTCTTTTAAGCACTAGAGCTGTCTAGCTTACATGAAGTTCTCTCAAACAATTCCATATCCATGAGACTGCGCAAACAATTGCCTCACCTACATTCTAGCTTCCTCCTGGAAGTTTATGGGAAAGAGCTACAGTGGCATAAATGTAAGAAAATGAGGTAATCCGTAATCATGAGACTCTGTGCTGTTGGATGGTTAGCATAAATAATACTCAAATTTCACTAATCACAATCTCGTATTTATATAATAAAAAATTTGGGCAGTAATCAAATTAGTATCGAGTTCTACCTTGTTTCCAGTTTGCTTTATGCCTTTATCTTAGCTGGAGATATTCTTGTTATAGGCAATTTTTGAAATCCTTTGGTTAAAAGCAATATATCATGTTGGCAGGCGTACTCTTGCATTCTATTTTTACAATTCTTGATACATCTTGCAACAGTTTTTTAAACTTTAGTTAGAGAAATGTGAAAAGTATATGAATATGGCTCTTCGGTTTTCATTTCAAGTAACACAAGTTCGGTGACTTATGGACAAATTTAAAAATAGTGGAAGATGATTGGCATTGATGTGGTAGTGAAAAGAGAAATCAAATCATCCCTTTTGGGTACATCCGTGCATGAAGAGTGAAGCGGAAGAAATTTTTTTCTTCTAAAAAATGAATAGTTTATTTAGTATTTCCCTATAACTTAAAGGTTAATTCATATTCACTGAAGACAAGCTGGGGTCTCCGCGATTATCTTCTCTGGACGAGCGTCATATAAAAATTGTTGGGTGGGGGGGGGGGGGGGGTGTGGGGGTGGGCGGGGAGGGATAGTATTTAAAAAATCTCTGATATTTCATGAGCAGCGTTTTTGGGTTGTCAATTACTGAGTTGTGAACCATTGCTATTTGGTACTAGAAATCCGTTAAGTATGGTTTCCTGGGTTTCTATATTATATGTTAGATTTTGACATGCGCCACTTACTTCTATAATGTGGGAACTTGTTGAAGGTGTTTAGCAAAAATGCATGTGCAAAATTAATTGTTCTGCTTTCTGCTAAGCATTCCTCTGTTGTTACATTCGCATTGAGATAATTTTGGGAAATTCATAATCTAAGTGACTGAAGGGCTCACTAGCAGAATTAATTGAGCCTAAAATACCTTCACATTGTTCTTAGTGGTTGGCATTGATCTACACATTTTTTTTCCTTGAATAACTTTGGGAATCAAGTGGAATGCTTATACATATCTCACTTTGGATGTAAATGATCTCCCCCTTTGTTGGGTCCATGAATGTGTGCAGGAAGAGGGCATTTGGTAAACTAGGGCTTATTGTTTATGAGAGTTCTAAGTGTTTACATGTACTGTTGGGTGGTCCTTACTTACTGTTTTTATTCAGGGACATGATTCGGGCAATACGTGCAAGCAAAACTGCAGCAGAGGAACGTGCTGTTGTAAGAAAAGAATGTGCTGCTATCCGGGCTTCAATCAACGAAAATGATCACGATTATAGGCATCGTAATCTTGCAAAACTTATGTTTATTCACATGCTTGGCTATCCAACTCATTTTGGCCAAATGGAATGCCTGAAGTTGATAGCATCTGCTGGATTTCCAGAGAAGCGAATAGGATACCTCGGCCTCATGTTGCTTCTTGATGAGAGACAAGAAGTTCTAATGTTGGTCACGAACTCATTAAAGCAGTATCCAAGTCTCTGGAGATTTTTTTCTTCTTCTTTGGAACAACTTTACCTTTAAAATAGTAGAAACTCAGTTAAAAAAGAAAAGTAAGAATAGAAATTGAAATATATATTGTGTTGTAGTATCCTTAACTTATTTGCAGAGATCTCAATCACTCAAACCAGTATATAGTGGGACTTGCTCTATGCGCTCTGGGAAATATTTGTTCTGCAGAAATGGCTCGAGATCTAGCACCAGAAGTAGAACGATTGCTGCAATTTCGGGATCCAAATGTTCGGAAGAAAGTGAGTTTACTTCGCAATAGTTGTGTTGTCATTTGGCTAAAGATGTCATAAATTCTGGTTATATCTGGATTGGATTTATTTATTTGGAGTGCTTTGATTTTTAAATGCTTATAAAATTTTCTCTGTTGCCTAGGGTAATGGCTTAATGGGACTTTTTTTTTTTTTTAATTAGTATTATCACTATCACAAGGATCATATCTTGTGGCTATAATACTTACTTTTAGTTGGTAGTTATAAATTGTATGAGCACATGGTTGAAAAGTATGCTGCAAATTCCAAGATTGATCTCATGCATCTCATATTTTTAGGATAAAAGCTGAAAGTGTATCAAGCTACTGTTTGATGTTTCTTTGTGACTTTGTCTAAAGTGTCCATATGACAACATCATTTCCTTTGTATTTTTCCTTTGTTTTTTTCAGTTTATGAGACCAATATACTTCTATTTTTTCTTATTCTCAATGTTTTCTCTGTTTAATGTAGGCAGCATTATGCTCCATACGGATAATAAGGAAAGTTCCAGACCTCGCAGAAAATTTTATAAATCCTGCTGCTGCATTACTGAAAGAAAAGCATCATGGTGTTTTAATAACTGGAGTTCAATTGTGCACAGATTTATGTAAAGTCAGTGCAGAAGCCCTTGAATATTTTAGAAAGGTAAGTTTACTTGGTCCTGTTTAGTACTTTGCCTAGGGTATATAGTAAGGATAACTTTTTTATGCATCTACTTTGTTCTATCGTTGTTCTTTTTGTTATTGGGGTTTGACATTGCATGGAAGGAACCCATCACAAGTAAAAAAACTCAGCTATATTACAAGACTGCTGATTATCCTTTTAATCTTCCCATTTCAACTACTTTATCTACTTTACACAACAACAAATTTATTTAAGAAGCTCAGCTGTAATTATATCATGTGTTGCAATCTGGACCAGAACCAAAGGTTGCATTTTGGGTTAGTTTGATGCCTTTGAGGTTTTATAATATCATTTTCTACTAAAATAGGGGTGTTTGTTAATTCCTCTTAGAGGTTCTGTTAGGTGGCATGTGCTGATTTAGCCGTCTTTTATGTAAGAGGTTTAATATTGTGACTATAATGCTTTCGCAAGTATCATTGAAAGAACTAAGCTATAACGCTGATCTTTAAACAGTCTGGCGTGTCTTCATGTTCTAACATGCTTAAATTTTGTTGTAGAAATGCACGGAGGGTTTGGTCAAAACTCTGAGGGATGTTGCAAATAGTCCTTATTCCCCTGAATATGACATTGCTGGGATTACGGACCCTTTTCTTCATATCAGATTGCTTAAACTTCTACGTGTGCTTGGCCAAAGGGATGCAGATGCTAGTGACCATATGAATGACATCCTTGCCCAAGTAAGTTTCCATTTTGTACAATTTTGACAGCTCTAAAGTCAATGGCAAAGCCGGGATTTGATAAACATTTCGGACCAATATTTTCAGTTATAAGAGGGGGTTCATTATTGGAACTTTCTGTTCAACTTCTGGGAGGAAATTACTCTGTAGTGAAGAGTTGGCTTCTTGTTGTGTCAGCTTGTATGAGGATTTCAGCAAAAATAAAAATGGAATTCCCATTGTTTTGTCTCTATGAATAAATAATTAATCAAGGTACTGTTTGGTGCAGCTATTTGAGCTCCAATCAGGTGTTTCTATTGCACTGATTGAAATTTTTGTCAAACAACTGTGCACATGCAATGCCAGTTTTAAAGGAAGCTTATTTTGAATTGCTAATTGCTAATTGCAATTGCACTACTTATTTTAAGCACTTAGAAGTAATAATATAAGCTCATCTCCAATCTTTGAACTGAATGGAGCCTTAATTGTGAAGAAAAGTTACTTCTAATACTATGGAGTATGGACTGTGTCAACTATTAGTGTCTACCATCCATACTTATATGATTTTCACAGGTTCAAGTGCCAGGACGAAAATCGTAAGTAATAAAATCTAACTTAAGCTTTTTTATGCTACAAAGCCATAATCATTAGGCTTCAGTGGGAGAGTACACCATAAAGCTTATGTACCACACACCATTTGTAGATGTTTTCTCTCAATTGATAAAATGGACATGTATGAATGCCAGACTTTGCTGCTTATGTTGCATACTTGTAATTTTGGTTATTACTCATTCTTTTGTGTTATTTTCTAACTGATCTCATCTCTATGACATTATTGGTTCATTATTTTCGGGCTACTCCTTTTAGATGTTGATAATGTGGTCTTGATTTTTTGGAACACAAAAAGTAATTATATCAGTTTTGTTATCTGTTGAAGTTCATTTTTCTTTTTTATGACTTGTTTTCTTCTTCTAATAGGTGGCAACGAAAACTGAGTCAAATAAAAATGCAGGGAATGCCATTTTATATGAATGTGTTGAAACTATTATGAGCATTGAAGATAATGGCGGCTTACGTGTTCTTGCTATTAATATCTTAGGAAGATTCTTGTCAAATCGTGACAACAATATCAGGTTTGTTTTAAAATTTTTAATTTTATATGAATTCATTGCATATCATGATATGCTTATTCTTCAGCAAGATGAGCCTTATCCTTTATCAAAATAATCATTACATGATCCAATTTTGTCTACTCAAGTTAAACATGGGGGGGCATATTATCCTGCGCTGCTCCAGATTTTAACTAAAATGTCACTGCAATTTATATATTTACAGTGTATTACTATATTTGGTAACTGTTGCGTCTTGTTTTGCCACGAAGCTCAAATGCAGAATTCCTTATTCTTTACTCGTACATAGAAGAAATAAAAAATAAAAAAAAACTATGTTGAGCCCTTGGTGTACGAGGCATGAACTAAATGTCGACAGTCTTAGTTCTAAGTTTGAGATGTCAATTCTACAGTAAAAAATTTCAACTCAACTTTTTGCTGAAACACTTGATGTAGAATCGAACATTTGATATCTTTGCTGTTTTTATTTTTATCTCTGAAGATTCTCTAATAGCCTAAAAGTACTATGCTCTAGGATTAATTTATCTTTTGAATAAGCTTAACTTTTTTCCCCAGTTGACATCTTCATATGTTTCTAGATATGTTGCATTGAATATGTTGATGAAGGCTATCACAGTAGATGCTCAAGCAGTGCAGAGGCATCGCGCTACAATTGTGGAATGTGTGAAGGTATTCAATCTGCAGTTTTAACTTGTTCATTTGACGATAACACTCACTGTGCTACTAGTTTAATTATTGTCTAATTCAATTTCTCATATTTATTGGTTTATGTTCTTGTACTGTAATTTGATAGAGTCCCACATCGGAAGATGTAGAGGTGAAGAGGCAGTTGATAAGTGGGGGCACTGCCTCTTCCTATCAGTCAAGGTTTTCTAGTGGTAGTGGCAAGCCCATGAGTGGGTGCTTGACCAGCCACTGAGCCTTGTTTACAGCTGGCCCATTGGTGGGTGATAGTCGGGCATTGGTTGTTAGTGGAGGTAGGAGTCAGTTGGGCTCGCGTATGGGCGTGTGCCTAGCGCAGTCTCGTGTGGGCGTGGCTGGTCCTTATCAACTGCCTCTTCACCTCCACGTCTTCCGATGTGGGACTCTATCATAATTTTTTTCAAAATGTTTTAGTGTACTTTTCTTTAATGAATTTGCTTTCTAATGCTTGAAATGGACTTTGTTGATTTTCTGCTGGCTTTGTGCGGGGTTTCAATGATTATCTGGTGTCATGATAGTAACTGCATTCAGGGGTTGCAAACTTTCAGGGAACCCTGTCCTTCTCCCCATAACATCAGTTTATCCTCTTCCTTCTTCCCCTGCCTCCTCTCTTAACACTTTTTTTCATCTATTTGAACAATACCCATATGCTATTTCATATTCTTGCATCTCTTGTGATGGCTAAGAATATAGAACCATTTTCACTAATATTTTTTGTGGAGTTGTTACCTATGATATCATCCCTATGATGTCAAGTTTGATTCATGGCCTTGATTCTGTTTTTAAATTATTGACGAAGAAATGATGGGCTATGTGCAACTTGGGAAGCTTGAGATTTTATTTTACTGTTTTTTGTCCTTTTCAGGATTCAGATGCATCAATTAGAAAAAGAGCTCTTGAACTTGTTTACCTTCTAGTGAATGAGAGCAATGTGAAGCCTTTGACAAAGGAACTTATTGAATATCTGGAAGTAAGCGACCAAGATTTTAAAGGAGATCTTACTGCCAAAATTTGCTCCATTGTTGAAAAGTAAGTAATGCGGTTCATAAATTAGAAGATGACATTTAACCTCTGTTCGAGATATTCTAGATTTTGTTTCTAAATGTGCTTTGCTCTTTGAAGGCTACGAATGTTAGTTTGTTCGTGTGTGTAATCTAAGTATCCAACATTTTTTTCCAATTGGGATCTAACGAAAACCACCACCAAAAGTTGGGAAAAAAGAAAGAGAATAGGTTTTGCTAATGTGCTTCCCTAACTTTGAATGGTAATTACTTTTGGCTGAATCAGTAATGTCCTGATTTTATGTCATTAAATCGAATGTTCATAGCCTTTTTTTTTGCTCTTTTGACTTTGGGTAATTTAAGTATTTTATAGCCCTTAAGACTTCCCCTAGTGGCATCCACTCATTCCATCACCTAGAGGTCATGGGTTCAAACCTCCACCCCAACTTTCCTACATGGGGAAAATGTTTATTGTCGACTGAGTGAGACATACTATTGTTAGTTTTGTAAATTTAGATGATTGTGTGGTTCATCCAATGTATGTGTGCATTCGAGATGGGAAATTTTCCCTATCAATTTCGTTGTTGCTTTTGGTTTTATATTGTTGTTTACTTGTTTCTGACATATAAACATGTTTCCTGCACCTCTGGCGTACAGCACATGTTCCCTCCGCCTCTAGGGGGTGGGGAAACTGATTGTTTATTTTTCATTGTGGTAATATAAACCAAAGTACCACAAGAATCAATCTGAGTTAACATGTGCACCATTCATTTATTCATGTTCACTTTTGTACCTTAGGTTTTCCCCAGAAAAAATTTGGTACATTGATCAGATGCTCAAGGTTCTCTCCGAGGTAAGAATATGAATTATGTATCTAAGGCATGTTTGAGACATTTCTATGCCGTTGATTCAATTTTGGGTTCTTGAGATATTATTGGACATCAAAAGTTGAGAAGACTAGAAAACAAAAACAAAAACAAAAAAACTTGTGAGAACTGAGAAATTCTAAACTATTTATAATTTTTTAACTTGTGGAGCACCACTAGTTCAGGTGGTCAAGCTCCTTATGTACTGCCTAGGTGCAGGGGTTCAAATAATTCGTATATCAGTTGAAAAATAAAAGAAAGTTAATTCGTTACATATTCAATTACGCTGTTTAACTCACACAAGTCACAAATGTTCATCAGTCCTTTAACTCCAGGAACTCCTACCCTTGTTGGTTTGGTTTTCATCTCTCTCTCTCTCTCTCTCTCTCTCTCTCTCTCTCTCTCCCCCTCCCTTCCACCCGAACTAATTATTCTTTCTGTAGTTGGGATAATTCTTCCCTAACCATGAAATGCCTTGGCATCAGTTTTTTTAATTGCACCTTTTTTTAATACATATATTTTTTCTTTATTTTAGGTTATTCAGGTGATATAATTTTGCTTTTGAATCCCTAGATGTGTTGTTATCTGGAGGAGTTTACTCAGCTAAAATATATTCAGCAATTAGTTTTATTAAATATGGTTTTCAGAAGACCACTCTTTATATCTGTTAATAGTTCTTTTGGTGCTTTTCATCGTAAGTGATTACCTTTATCTTTAATGAATATACTGATCTTTGATGCTATGCTTAGTAGGCTGGAAATTTTGTAAAAGATGAAGTGTGGCATGCCCTTATCGTTACGATTAGCAATGCTTCTGATCTCCATGGATACACAGTCAGGGCATTGTACAGAGCACTGCAATTGTCATCAGATCGGGTAATCAATGTGTTTCTTAAATATGATGTGTTTTGAAGAATGATGAGTTTTGTTCACCCCCTTTTGAGAAAACTGTTTTCATTCATCAGGAAAGTCTTGTTCGAGTGGCAGTTTGGTGCATTGGAGAATATGGAGACATGTTGGTCAATAATGTAGGGACACTTGGCATAGAGGATCCAATAACTGTGAGTATACTTCAATCCATGTGTCCAGTTGCATGAACTGTAGAGTGTAGACTGTGTACTTTATGTTGTGCCATTAGGGTCTCATGAGGGTTCCGGACGACTACTTGGTGAGAACTTTAACTTGCTAAACTCAGTAAAATATTAATTACTGAAGTTTAAACCTCATCTGGACTTTTTAAAACTCAGTGTGACTTTGATGGTCGGGGTTTGGATGCTTGATAATCTTTCATATACTGACTTCTTAGAACTTAGAACTATTCAAATCCCACTTCTAGTTTGGCGTCATTCAAATGATTTATTTTCTTGACTTTTACTATATATATATGAAATAATTCCATATGCACCGGAAACCCAATTATCATTATTATTTTTTATTTTTAAATTCAGTTTTCATGGAAAATATTATCAGTATTGTCAATTAAAACATGCCCAGCAGACCGCCACTGAAAACAGAGCCCATGTAGTTTTCGATCATTTCTACTCCTTTGTACAATTAGAACATTAGAACTAGTCGTCTTTGTACAATTTCCATTGTCAAAACTTCATTATCTTTATCTGTGATACTGATGTGGCCCTGTTTATTTGAAATTGTATCTGACTGGAAATTAGTTCCGTGCTTGCTGTTGTTTCAGTTGTTTACGTCTTCTATACTCAAGTTTTCTGCTAAAGTGAGTTTTCTGTGCAGGTAACAGAGTCTGATGCTGTTGATGTGATAGAGATTGCTATCAAGCATGATGGATCAGATCTTACTACCAAAGCAATGGCTTTAATGTCCCTTCTAAAGCTCTCTTCTCGTTTTCCATCTTGTTCAGAGTATGTCAAACTGTGTACTATGTATTATATTATGACCCACATATTTTGATGGAGGGGTATTAAGTTTTGGGTGGGCTAATATGTTCATGGATTTCCTCTCTGTCATATGGAAAATCTGATATGCAACTGTTATGTCTGTGAAGTGGATCTACAAATGACTGGATGTTGTTTGCTAATTTGATTTAAATGATTTTTGTCACTGCTCTTTGAAATATGTAGATATAGAGCTATGGCTTTGTGAATGCAAGTCTTAACATGATCTTTGGCCATTTTATATTCTGTTCTGTTTTATTATATACTGTGCCTGGAATGGTATTTGCAGGAGGATCAAGGATATAATAGTTCAATATAAAGGAAGCCTCATTCTTGAGTTGCAGCAGAGATCCATTGAATTCAATTCTGTTATTTCGAGGCATCAGAATATTAGGTATGTTTAAATCTTTCCCCTGCATGGCGACATCTGCAGGACTTCTAACTGATGGATGAGCTTGTTCAGGTCAACGCTGGTTGAAAGAATGCCGGTTTTGGATGAGGCAACTTTTAGTGGAAGGAGGGGTGGTTCTTTGCCAGCGACCATTTCAACTTCCAGTGCAGATTCTGTTAAACTTCCGAATGGAGTTGCTAAGCCTTCTGCGGCTCCACTTGGAGATTTACTTGATCTTACTTCAGATGATGCCCCTGCTCCTAGCTTTTCTGGTGGTGGTGATCTTCTTCATGATCTTCTTGGCGTCGATTTGTCACCAGCTTCATCAGATTTAGGTCAGTTGGGCATGTCTTAAGACTTAATTTCAAAAATGTAGGCTAAAAATAACTCTTTTTAATTTCCCTTTTGTTTATCTGGGTTGCTGCATCACTTTTTTTTGAAGTATAAAACTTGAAGGAAAGACTCTTAGCCCCTTATACAAAATTGTGTAACATAAATAATCAATTATACCTAGTGAAAACATTTCATTTAAATAAATATTTTTAACTAAGCGAAAGGAAAGGACGGCGAGCCATCTAGAACTGATGTTTTTCAAAGAGAATTCTTCTCCCTTGAAAAGATTCTGTTGACACACGAAAGGAATTGAGTCAGCTATTTCTCTCTCACACATAATGGTTTATATAAATGCCTAAGCATTATTTCTGAGTGACCTATCTGCCAAGCTAGAGATGCTCCTGATCTTTAAAGCTACCTCCCTAAGATTCCTCAGTCATCTACATGGTGAGGATCTCTTTCAGTTTTTTCTTCTTTGCCAAGAAAACACTTATTTGAATAAGGTTTGACCAATTTTTAGGGGTTTGTCTATAGTTACATGTGGTGAACAAACAGTCAACATTGCGTCTTGAAAACAAAGCTATTTGAAAAGGAAGAATCGCAGATTATTTTTGGCTTCCTATTGTGCATTATTATGTTTTTTTTTTATATAAAAAAGTGGTTCTAGTGTCTACTGGCTTGATATAGAACTTGCTTTGTAGTTATAAAACTTGCTTTGTAGTTGTACCTTTTTGTGGTCTATTAAAGATAGATTCCCTTCATTTACTTTCTTATTGGAGTGGCTCAATCTTATCTGAATATCCATTTTGACTGTGTGTCCCTTGCAGGTGCAGGGCAGGCTCCCAAAAGTGGCACAGATGTTCTATTGGATCTCTTGTCTATTGGATCGCCGCCTCCTGTCCAAAACAGTTCATCCACACCTGACATTCTATCTTCTGGTCAAGATAACAAATCCCCATTCGCCACATTGGATGGGCTCACATCTCCTTCACACATCACACAGGCCACTTCTCCTGCAGGACCAGCTCCGGTGATGATGGATCTGTTGGATGGCTTTGGCCCCAGTCCATTAGTACCTGGTATTTTTCTCTCTCAATATTGAAACTTCTTTGGGACGTGTATGTTCAACTATTAATGACTAGCTTCTATATTAACAGAGAACAATGGACCAGCTTTTCCATCTTTTGCTGCATTTGAAAGCAGCTCATTAAAAATAATATTCAACTTCTCAAAGACTCCTGGAAACCCACAAACAACGTTGATCCAGGCCACTTTTACAAATTTGTCACCCACGGCTTATACAGATTTTATATTCCAGGCTGCAGTTCCAAAGGTATCCGGTTACTCTTTTAGTTACTGCCCTATTTATAAAAATTGTTGTTGCTTTTCCAATTCATGTTGATACAACAGCTTGCGTTATGCATGAGAAAGTAATTGTAGATTTGAAGAGCCCCAATTGGGCTCCATTTATTAATTATTATTGCGTGAGTATGCAACAACCTTAATGAGCATGATAACATGTGAAAATTTTAATTTAGGATTCATGTTCAATTACTTTCACATTAAGGTTTGTCGTCATCATCGCTGCTGTTTGATAATATTAATCTTGGTTTGATGGCAATTCAAGATTTTTCCTGATGTGATACGATTTAGAAACTGACAGTCTGACCTAAAAGTGTTTTTGGGCGAATTTAGCTCGAAATCGGGTCTGGCAGCAAGGAAAGGATTGAATTATGTGTGGAAAGGCTGGGAAAGAACGTGGCATTGAAGGGGAGTGTAAGAATGGTATTAAAAGAAAATTTTGATGGGTGCTGTTACAATGCTGTGAATAGTTCCTGAGAATACTGTGGAAACAAAGAATGATATATATATATATGTATATATATATATATATATATATATATATATATATATCTCTGTTTGTGTGTGTGTGTGTAGAGAGAGAGAGAGAGATGCTAAGGCCAAGGCCAAGGCTCTCAAAGCAAATCAAATATTCAATATTCCATTATCAAATTCATTTGTCCAATAAGAGAAGTATAAATAAATATTAATAGATTCTCAAGTTTCCCAAGCCTAAACATCTAACAAGGCTAACTCTTAATTCTAGTATGATTATATTCCTCAGTGGGAAACTTTGATATATTTTAAAATAACCAACTATAGCCATTAGATAAAAGACTCCATGTGTAAATAAGACCTAACTTGAAAGACTTCTGCTATAATTTGTATATTTTATTTGCCAGGCTATTCTGATCTCTCTGTTGCTAATTTACAGTTTCTTCAACTGCACTTAGATCCAGCTAGCAGCAACGCTCTACCTGCAAGTGGTAATGGATCCATCAGTCAGACCTTGCGGGTCACTAACAGCCAGCATGGAAAGGTATTTGCTCTGCTTTTTGGATCATTATGTGCGTTGCACTTTCTGATTTCATGATGTTGTATAAGTGAGTGAGAAGTAGTCTTCTTTCTTTATTGTCATGTGGTGCTGTAATTAGATTGTAGAGTCTTGAAGTAGTGGCAAAAGTCTCCATAATTTCATGAGTTGAAACTAAACACTCTTACCGTAATTTGAGGGTAAGTTCCATTTCATATAGTCATCCTCCATTGATTAAGTGAGTGGGAACAGTGCACTATGTTGCTCTCTGTGATTAGCTGGCAAAAGTTTGCTTATAGTAAAATATGTTTTATGTCCAGTTTGATGGCTTCAGTAGCATCACAAAAAATTATCTAATGCTCCATGTCAACTTGGAAACTTATAGGGAAATCCTTAATCTTGAACCCGATGTGCCTGCTTACCTGAGGCTGTGTGGATTACATCAAGTCTTGATGCGTTTGTCAAAAAAAAATTGGTGCTTGTGCTGCACTAAAGACAAAATGCTTCTCATCATACTGTTAAGTTTGATGGTTTGTGAACTGTCATAATATCAAAAAGCATTGAACATGGTTAGACTTTGGGACGGGTTACCCACTTACCCCCTACAAAAGCTCATCTCAGCACCTGGGGTTGAACTTTTGGGACACAAATACCCCGTCTAGTGTTGTAACTCAGTGTTCTCTTATTTTGCTTGCTTATTTTTGAGTATTGCATTTATAATATGAAAATGATCCTAAACCTAATAAATTTACTGACATTGTCCTTGATGCTTCTCGCATGATAAGACTGCATGTTTGCTATGGTCTTCCGAATAAGTTAAAGCACCTACAAAAATTTGCGAAACAGTTTGTTTTTTTGTTTTTGTTTTTTTAGAACATTTGCTAAACAATTGCTTTTAAAAATCAACTTTTGGATATTTGGTATTTAAGCCCTCCTTTTCAACTTCTTATAGAAGCAGCTTAGTCATGTGATTTTAAAAGCTACTTGTCAATAAGCACCAGCATTGCCAAACTGCGTGTTAGTCTTGTTCTATATTTTCGAATACTTCCATATTGGAATGCATTATTAATTTTTTCCTATTTTATTTTCAGAAATCCCTCGTTATGCGAATAAGGGTAGCTTACAAGGCAAACAACAAAGATGTGTTGGAGGAAGGACAAATCAACAATTTTCCTCGCAATTTGTAAGGTTGATTATTGCATAAAAATATTATAAATCCACCGGGAAGCAGCTTCTCAATGTTTGTAGCAATAGTTCAGTTTGATATTTCATTGCGATTTTTTCTAGGGTTCCCCATTGCTTGTAGCAAATGGTAAAAGATTTTGCCTTTGGGATATATCATGTGGCTGCACACTTTCCTTTACAATGCCCCCCCATTTTTGTGCTTTTTTGTACATCATAATTTTAAGTCTCTAGTGGTGGGAACTTAATTTTGCATTTCTGAGGGTAAGATGGAAGGGAACTAATGTCTGGTTAGATATTTGAGGTCCTCTTTCTGCCATGTAATGTGCGGTTTATGGATTTAAAGGCCCCCCCCCTTTTTTTTTTCTCTCTCTCTTTCTCAAAGTTGGAATTCATCGAGTGAGATTGTGTTTTATTGACATTGACGAGATCCATTTAATATATTTACTAGGTTCATTTCCTTGCCGTTGAATTCATGATGTTTACAGCGAAGGGGAAAAAAATTGGTCAAATACTAGACTATCATCCCCTTCCTGTTCCAATAAAATATTCTGCAGGAGCTTCTTTGTTCGATTTGTTAAATGAATGATTGAAACAATAATAGAGCTGCACGAGCTTTTCAGCTCGATTCACTCCCTCCATTATCATCCTCCGATGGAGATATAACCGACCTGGTCAAGGAAACCCACACCTTATTGGGATCCTTAAAGCTGGTTGAGATCCTCTTTGATGCCTCTCCTAAAGACCATAAGATAATTCAAACATTTTTGAAGGTATTGGGACATTAAAGTAGGAGGCCAGTATTCTATTCATCAATCAATAAGTGCTTGGAAGCACCAAGCTTTTTAAGGTCAAATCTCTTCCTTCTTCCCTGGTTAGGTTCCATCTCTCAAGATACTTAAAGTAAGAATGCTGGGTCGAAACCTTCTATGATTTGTGACTTTCTTTTTATGACATTGAGCCAGGTTGAGAGACGAGGAGTGGATCCGCAAGAAAGAATAGCCAGACTTTCGTGTACTTTCAGGTGTCTAAGGAGAAGCATGAGGAGGGCGGCTTTCATTTTCATCTTGGCGTGAAAAATAAGGGTGCCCCTCCAGCATATGTATATTAGTAAGATTGTATATTAGTAAGATAAGGGATCTCCTCCCCGGGGCTCAATGCGATGTAAAATCCAAAAAGGATTGGGGTGATAAACCCCTTTCAACCTTAACCTAGTTTAGAAGGGATGGATCAAGAAATGTAAAGAAACAAAGAGAACAAGAATTCGAAGGAAATGTTATTCATCTGTAAAATCTCTGTCTACAAAAATGGGAGTTACTTGTTTATATACAAGTTGGCAATATTAACAGAAGAATGTAACTAATTATGACATGTGGCCATATTAACAGAATTAGTGTTGCTTATTAACAACCTCCTAACAGAAAACACATGCATGTGGTAATTTGCCAGATCATATCAACTACCCCCTCCTCAACATTGGACTTGCTCTCAAACTGCAGAATTGATTGGGAAGGTAGGAAACTGAGTTTTGAAATCAACAAAATCTTCCCAAGTAGCTTCCTCAATGCTATGATCCTGCCACTAGATTAATAGTTGAGTACCAGCCACATTTCCTTTTTTGTAGACACGTCTGTCAATAATGGCCTTGGGTATTGGTTCCTGTACTAAACCAGAATCAGTCACTTGAGGCAACTTCATGCAGGGAGAAATTGCAGGCCCTAGATGGCGTTTGAGACAACTGACATGGAACACAGGATGCACTTTTGAATCCACTGGGAGCTGTAATTTATAAGCTACTGGTCCTGTCCTCTCAACAACCTTAAATGGACCATAGAACTTCGGGTGCAACTTATTATAGGAATGAGAAGTTAGAGATGGAAGCTGATATGGAACTAACTTCAAATACACTAAAGTTCCCACTGTAAACTCCCTTTCAGTTTGATGTTTGTTGGCTTGAACCTTCATTCTCTCCTGAGCTGTTTGTAAATTATTCTTAAGCACTGTCAACAAGTTATCCCTAGTCAGTAGAGCTCTGTCAATAGCATCCAACTTTGCTGACCCCATCTCATAAGAAGCCACAGTAGGTGGTGGATAACCATATAAAAGCTCAAAAGGACAAGCTTTTGCAGCTGTGTGGTAAGCAGTATTGTAACTCCATTTTGCCCATGGGAGATACTGGAACCACTGACGTGTTGCAACCCTGTGAAACATCTCAAGTAAGTTTCTAAGCATCTATTAACCACTTCAGTTTTACCATCACTTTGAGGATGGTAACCAGAACTCATACAAAGCTTAGAGCCCTGAAGTTTGAAAAATTCTTTCCAAAAGAGGCTCAGAAAGACTGGATCCCTATCACTTACTATGGAAGTAGGCATTCCATGTAATCTGAAAACATTATCCACAAATGCTTGAGCAACACTCATTGCAGTGTAAGGATGAGTAAGGCCTATAAAATGACCATACTTTGTTAATCTGTCTACTACCACCAGAATTACAGTTTTCCCTTTACTGCTGGGCAATCTAGTAATGAAATCCATGCTTATATCCTTCCAAGCTTGGTCTGGAATTGGAAGTGGCTGTAAAAGACCAGGAGGTGCCACTGTCTCATATTTATTAAGCTGACAAATAGGGCATTCTGCTACCCAATTTCTGACTTCCTTTTTCATTCCCTGCCAGTAAAAATTTCTTTTAAGTCGCTGATAAGATCTCAAAACCCCTGGATGACCTGCTGCCTGACTAGCATGGAACTCAATGAATAACTTCTTCTTCCATTGACTAAGAGGGCTCAGCACAATTCTATTCTTGTATTTCAAGAAACCATTATCCACCACATAATTTGGATAAGCTGTAGCATTAGTCAAAACCTCTAAAACCTTAGCTTTCACCCAATCATCCTTCTCCAAATCCCTCCTTATATCATCAAGCCAGCTAGCATGAGGATAAGACATTGCTGAGCATTTAATAGCACTGGACAAAGGTTCTTCTGTAAGTGCCAGAGAACTAGGTGCCCTAGAAAGAGCATCTGCTGCTTGATTTTCAATTCCTTTTTTATATTGAATTTCATAATCATAACCTAGAAGCTTTGCTATCCATTTCTGTTGGAAAGATGAGGTAGCTCTCTGACTCAAAAAATGTTTTAGGCTCTTATGATCAGTCTTGATGACAAAATGCTTTCCCTGCAAGTAGTGTTGCCATTTCTTTACTGCATGAACTATTGCCAGTAGTTCTTTTTCATAGGTAGACATAGCTTGATTCCTTGGACCCAATGCTTGACTTGAATAAGCAATTGGTCTTCCATTTTGTTGGAGAACAACACCTATACCATTTTCACAAGCATCATATTTCAACTCAAAAGATTTTGAGAAATCTGGCGGTGCTAATACTGTTGGAGACACCATTAACTCCTTTAGCTTGTTAAATACTTCTGTTGTATGAGTAGTCCATACAAAACCCTCTTTCCTTGTCAGTTGGTATAATGGCTGACAAATCCGGCCATATCCAGGAATGAATTTTCTGTAATAACCAGATAACCCCAAAAATCCTCTTAATTCTTTCACATTTTTTGGAACAGGCCAATCTGTAATAGATTGTAATTTCCCAGGATCTGCTGCCACTCCTTCCCTGGATACAATATGTCCCAAATATTCCACCTGAGTTTTTCCAAAAGCACACTTTTGTTGTTTTACCCAAAGTTGATGCTTCTGAAGGACATCAAATGCTTGTTTCAAATCACACAAATGCTGCTGCCAACTGCTGCTATAAACCAATATATCATCAAAGAAAACTAATATTGTTTTCCTCAAATAAGGCTTGAATATATCATTCATTAAGGACTGAAAGGTAGCTGGGGCATTGGTTAAGCCAAAAGGCATTACCAAAAACTCATAATGACCCTCATGAGTTCTGAAAGCAGTCTTCTCAATGTCTTCAGTGTGCATCCTTATCTGATGGTATCCTGCTCTGAGATCCAACTTAGAGAAAAACTGTGAACCACTTAATTCATCCAGTAAATCGTCAATAAGTGGGATTGGATACTTATCCTTGACTGTAATCTGGTTTAGTTCTCTATAGTCCATGCACATTCTCCAAGTGCCTTCCTTCTTCTTGACCAATAAAACTGGTGAAGAGAATGGACTATGACTGGCCCTAATAAAACCAGACTGCAACAATTCCTGAACAGCTTTCTCAATTTCATTTTTCTGCAATGGTCCATAATGATAAGGCCTTTTACTGGTTGGTTTGGACCCTTCTATCAAAGGAATTCTATGATCAAAAACCCTCTGTGGTGGTAAAGAAGTAGGAGTCTGAAAAATAGATGCATAAGAATCCAACAAAACCTGTAATTCTGCCAACTGAGCATCAATAAGGTCAGATTTGTCACTAGAAGTGTCCATTTCTTGAGAATACAACAGAAACCCCAATTGATTTTTATGAAACTGTTTCTCTATCTGTTGTAATGACACTACTTGTATAAGAGAGACAGTTGTTTCGCCACAATCAATTTGATAAGTGGTGGCATTTTTGGTAAACTCCATTGTCAAGGTCTGGAAATTCCATAATACTGGACTTACTGTGGATAGCCATTGCACCCCTAAAACCATCTCACAACCCCGCAATGGTAAAACAAAAAGACTTGTTGTACAAGCATAATTTCCCATCTTAAGAGGAATATCTCTGCAACAACCCTTAATCTGGACCTTTCCCCCATCTGCTATCATAACTTCTAATGCTGGAGTTTTATCAAACTGCCAACCCAAATATTTCAGCAATTTGGGATCTATAAAGTTGTGTGTACTCTCTGAATCCAACAGGATCAAAACTGGATGATTCTTAATGTAACCCTTCACCTTCATAGTTTTTATTTGTTGACTTCCTGATACTCCATAGAATGCACATAAGCTGAGTTCCAATTGCTGAAACTCCATTTCTGGATCAAGAAATTCAGATTTTTCTTTACACTGGCTATCTTTTTCACCAAAATCCACCTCCAACAGCAGCAACTGTTTTCTGTCACATTTATGATTCCGGGCGTATTTTTCATCACAATAAAAACACAAACCCTTCAATTTACGTTCCTGAACTTCCTCTGGGGTTATCTTCCGGGTTGGAAAATCAATACTTATATTCTTCTTTTGAATCGGATCTATTGATTTAGGCACTGGATTGGTTACAAGATTGTTGGACTTAAAATTGAAAGATTTGGTTGCAGTAGATTTACAATGGTTAAGCTTAGCATCAAGTTGAACTGCTATGGCTATTGCATCATAAACACTTCCAGGCCTGAGAATTTTTACATCATACCTAATCTCAGGTTTCAAACCACCAAGGAAGCAACTCTTCATCAATAAAAGACTAACACCTATTGTCCTGTTTGCCAGTCTCCTAAATTCACCAATATATTCCTTCAAACTGCCAGTTTGTTTTAATTTGAACAGAGATTCTGCAGAATCCTTAAAATCAGAAGGGCCATACTCACGACATAAGGCAGTGGTAAACTCATCCCATTTAGGGGTGGTGTGAATACAATCCATCCACGTGAACCACTGCAATGCTTCTTTTTCCATATAAAAAGATACTATTGCTACCTTTTGCTGATCGGTGGTACCATAAAAACTGAAATACTGTTCAGCTTTTTGTATCCAGGCTATTGGATCCTCACCATCTGCAGCAAATCGTGGAAAATCCACTTTCTGAAAAGGAGGTCTAGTGTTATTACCTCCTTCATGACGACGAACAGGTCTGTAATTACTGAAATCAGAACGATCATCGTCGTCCCCCAACACTCCTTTCTGCTTCATCAAGTCATAACACAGCTTTTCTGATAAAGATTCCATATGTTCTTCGTTCTGGCGCAACATATCATGCCGGAGATTATCAAGCTTGGAGTCCAGATGATCATTCTCCATTCCTGATTGAAGTTTCTGAATAGTGAGTGACAATTGTTCAAGAGTAACTTCCATGGCAGAAAACTTGGTAGTATCCATGGTGGTGACAGACCGAGTGTGATGGCGCGGCATACACAGGAAGGGAAATGTGAATTTTCAATGGCAGGAACCTAATCCTCTGATACCAATTGATAAACCCCTTTCAACCTTAACCTAGTTTAGAAGGGATGGATCAAGAAACGTAAAGAAACAAAGAGAACAAGAATTCGAAGGAAATGTTATTCATCTGTAAAATCTCTGTCTACAGAAATGGGAGTTACTTGTTTATATACAAGCTGGCAATATTAACAGAAGAATGTAACTAATTATGACACGTGGCCATATTAACAGAACTAGTGTTGCTTATTAACAACCTCCTAACAGAAAACACATGCACATGGTAATTTGCCAGATCATATCATGGGGGATTTTCAGTGAATATATAAGCAAAGAGGACAAGAGTGCGATTGTTTGGGGCGACTACCTGCGGACTAGATTATATCAAAACCAAAGGGCTGTTCGGATTGTACGATCTTTACTTCGACTCCGACCTCCGAAGTCAAGTCTTACGCTCCTATAATCTATAATCATATTAGGAATGTTTTCGAGGATCTGCAGGTCGTGAAGTAGATAAGAAGGACTATTGGTGAAAGTCTTTTATCTTACCTTGAAAATAACTATCCAGAAGGGTCTTCTTTTGAATACCTTGAGGAGCGTAGCCTGTCTTCTTGGATTGGCTGGCCTGTAATTGGACTTTTACTCGTCCAATTAAAATGAAGGAAGCAGTTCTTTATTTATGAGAAGCCCAGTACGCAGAAGACCTTGACATTTAGCTTTCTGCGAAGGTTGAGATTCTTGTTCCGCCTAAGAAAGAGTATAGCTGCGCAAGCTTTGATTGATGAGAGGTGAGACCCCTCCTAAATAGATATAGCCGGTCGGATTCAACAATTTCTTCTTCGGTGCGTGCTTTCTTTTCACTTGGTAATCAGACTTTGATCTTCGCTACTAAGGGGGAAGGGAGATTAGTTTGATAGGCGGTTATATCGCCCTCTGAAAGAAATAGAATTTGGAAAGGAATTATTTTGATTCGACCATCTTTGTTTTTGTTTCGAGTTGCCCACTTGAATTGCATATTTTGTTTGGATACCAACTAATCACATAATATCCCCAACAATTTTGATGCCTTTGATGTTATAGGTTCTTCTACCTCTCCTGTATATTGTCCTTTTTATTTGGTGTTAAAATGGAAACCTATTAGTATATGAGATTTTTTGAAAAAAGTTCTTTTTCTTCATGGGAGAGAACAAATATTTATTTTTTCGTTGCGAATTTGACATAACATGAGGAAGTTTTATTTATATTCCATTTTTTAAAACATAATTCTAAATTAGAATTGTGTTAAAAAAGGGTTTGTGAGATGCTGGAGATTTACTATGAACGTTTGCTTTCGAAACTATTCCGTGCTGTAAATATTAACCAGAAAAAGAAAAAAAAAGAATTTCTATTTCTACCCAGAGAAGCTGTGAACTTTTTTTTTTGGCAGAAAAAGAAAAGCCTTGTTAAAAATTCAGTGAGGTTTATTTGTGCTCAAATAGTATGTCATGGGAATAAGAAAGCTTAGAAAGAGTCTCAATTTGTTGGCTTATCGAGGTTTGATTTCTCATATGGAACTTTATGTTGGCTCATATTCTTTTTATTCAGCATAAATGAACATTTATGTTAGGAAGGTGGACTGAATCTGATATTTTGTCATTGGCCGTAGCCTTTAAGTCCACAATAAATATTTTCATAGTTGGGGCTAGTTGTACCCCAATATTTTCCTCCCGAAATTCCTACACATAAAAACTCCAGTAAAAAACACGTTTTTATTTTCACCCCAATTCACAATTTTTCCAAATAAATCTTCCAACATCCTATCTCCTCCTCTTCAATCTCTCACCCGCTACGGTTGCCCTGTCTTCTTCATAACTATTCCAGTGCAGTCTGGTGATTAGCCTACTCGCACTACTCGAAACCTTCCTAAACCATTGTCGGGTTCTATCGTAGTGGCGCTTGCTGTGAGGGGATACTTGTGCCAGTGAAGATTGCTTCAAGTGATCGAGAGAATTTAGTTGATAAGTCGAAGGCATCATCCACGGCTGAGATCGTGTTGTGTGATTTCATAAGTAAAACCTTCATTAAATTTTGATTGTATCAAGGATGATAATGGGTCGAGTACTCTTCCAATTAAGAAATATCAAAATCATTACCATTTCATATACAATATACCAAAATCATATCGAAACCATTTAAAAAATCATTTAGATTTTCAAAACTGGAATTCTTTTGTATCGTTTTACCGCCTAGTACTCTTTCCAAACATGCAAACACTAATCCGAAACCTGAATCGTGCATTAAAAATATATTAAAAAATAAGAAAGTGTATTAAAAAAAAACAATTGGACTAGTGGTTAAATGACTTACTTCTTTATACATGTGTAAGGTTTGAATATTTTCTTTAACATGTTTACATGTAATTAAGGGTAGGGTTAGTTATGATTTCGGGGTATGGTTTCGGTCTGATTTTGGTTTGAGTACCCTAACAATTTACTAATCGGTTCGAGTACCCTAAACTCAGTATTAAATACCAAAACTGACCTGAAATCATGATGTTTTTAAATAAATAAACCGGTTCCAAACCTTATAGGAATGGTTTTGGGATTTTAAATAGACTAGGTATTATGTTTGTGATGCCCCATCCTAAATGGGAGTCATCTAAATTATTTCAAATATAAATTCATCAAGTATCATTGAGTTAAGGCACACAACAATAAAAAATAATCCTTACAAACTAAATTGAATCCATGACGAGTCAAACCAACACATGGATAATATTTAATAGTACATAAAAGTTCAGAAGTAAACCCCTAGCCCAAAACCCTCTAATCCAAGTATCCAAGCCACCTCACGGTTACACTCCAAGCTACTAATCCACCACATCTTTCTCACATGAAAGGAATGTGAAAAATAGAGAAGTGAACATAAAAGCTCAGTAGGGTTAAGTACCCAACTAGAACTCAGTTATCTAAGTGAGATAACTGAGTAAAGTAAGCTCAACGGGAAATTTGGATCAACCATAAGGATATATACATGTAGAATATATCAATCAGAAGAATGCCATAAATATACTCTAAATTAAATATACTCTAAATTAAATTAAATTAATTTTGAAAGAGTCCAAACCAAATTGAATTGGTTGAAGGGATAAAGTCTAAGATAATATCAAATTAAATCAAATCAAATCAAATTAAAATACAAATAAAATCAAATCAAAGAGATAATCACTAATTAAGTGATTTCTCTAGAATACCCTTGATGTCAAGGGTTGAGGCCAAGGGTAGGTCACGTAAATTCCACTTCTCCCTCTACCTATAAATACCAAGCTCTTTGGTGGAAAAAGGAGGGAGAAAAAGTTTATAAACTTTCAAGTCTCTCCCAAATCTCATTGGAGTTCAAGTTCTCCAAAATATGGAATTCATAGAATTCCTCTAGGAGAAAAAAAAGAAAGTTTACGAACTTTGGGAAAACTCTCTCAAATTCTCCATAAGTCTAAGTCTCCAAATCGGAATTCTTTGAATTCCCTCAAGTTCCTCAAGTCTCAAGTCCAAATTCTTCAAGTTTAAGTTCAAGTCTCCAAATCGGAATGCTTTGAATTTCTTCAAGTTTTTCAAGTCTCAATTCCAAGTTCTCCAAGATCAAGTGCAAGTCTCAAATCCGGAATTCTTTGAATTCCTTCAAGTATTTCAAGATCAAGTCCAAGCTCTCCAAATTCAGAATTCTTAGAATTCCTCGAAGTCTCAAGTTCAAGTCAAGTCCTAGAATAGATTGTTTAATCCGATTAAGAACTTTACGTTCTTCTTCCATTCAATCAATAATCAGAGGATTTACGCACGTGACGATCACGTTCAAAGAGAAGAGATCAAGTCTACTTTAATTTACAAATTTTTAATTTGTACCAAGTTTTAAGTGTATTTAATTTACACGCGAAATTTGTTGCGTCAAATTTCTGGCACACCTGGTGGGACTCTCTTCTCCTCTCATCTCTTAATTGAATTTTCAAATGAAAACAATGGAATCTACGAATGAATCCTTGATTCCCATAATGGAGACTGATGTCATTGACGAAGTCTCCCATGCAAGTCGTACACGAGTTAAAGCTGGAGAATCACAATTGACTTCTCCTTCAAAGAAGTTCTCAAACAAGGGTCGGAAAAAGTCCCTTGAGACTAAGACTAAGTCTAAGTCCAAATCTATGGAAGATGTAAATTCTGAATCCTCAGATGATGAATCTGAGTCTGAATCTCATTCAATGAAGTTGGTATCACGAAAGTGGGGTGATTACACATCTTCTTCAGAAGATGAGTCAAAATCTCCCAAATCAAAAGAAAAGGAATATGTATATTCGAATGACTCGGATGATGATTCCAAGTCCAAGTCTCATTCGGAGCAGTGGACATCATGGAAGTGTGCTGCTTACGACATCACTACATCAGAATCTGATGTTCTCGTGCCAGTCATGATGACTGAGGCGACAACCAGTTCGAAAGATCAGCTGAAACAAATGACTTCCGCCATGCAGCAAATGACAAAGTCCTTGGAAGAGAAGGACAAACAAATTGCTGCACTCATAAAGCGATTGGATTCCCTAAGTTCAATCACGGAACAAAGCCATAAAAATTTTGTTTCAAGAGAAGGTAAAGCACCGGAAAGTTCAAATTCTCTTAAAGCTCAACAAAGGCAAGAAGAGCAGGATCGTCTGACAACACAAAATGCTCTCCGGGATTCTACCCACTTATTTGTTGCTTCACTCTCTATCAATCAGCTCTAAAACATGATTGCTGGTACAATCCGGGCTCAGTATGGTGGAGCCCCGCAATCATCTTTGGTTTATGCAAAACCCTATAGTCGTCGAATCGATGAGATTCGGATGCCATGGGGTTATCAGCCCCCTAAGTTCCAACAATTTGATGGAAAGGGTAATCCGAAACAACATGTTGCTCATTTCATCGAAACTTGCAATAATGCGGGCACGTTTGGTGATTGGTGATTCAATGGTAAAAAAATTTGTGCGTTCCCTAAAAGGAGCCGCATTTGAATGGTATACTGACCTTCCAGCGGGCTCTATTGAAGGTTGGGATCAACTTGAGCGCGAGTTTCTAACTCGCTTCTACAGTACTCGACGGACTGTTAGTCTTCCAGAACTTGCAAGGATGAGGCAAAATAAGGAAGAAGCTGTGGTTGAGTATATTGAGCGCTGGAGGAACCTTGTCCTAAATTGCAAGGAACGTATAAGCAAAAGCTCTTCCATTGATATGTGTGTTCAAGGAATGCATTGGGGGTTACTATATAACCTTCAAGCTAATATGCCTCATTCCTTCGAGGAACTTGCAACTCGAGCCCATGACTTGGAAATTCAAATAGCAATACATGGAAGCTATTTGCCAAGTGATCCTTGTGAAAAGAAAGAAACAAAGAAATAAGTAAAAAAGGATTCAAAGCCCTCTCGGACTAAAGAATCCATGGCTGTCACAACTAATCCAGTCAAGATTTCCACAAAGAAATCTAAATTCGAGCCTAATACTCGTAAAGATCAAACTCAATTCAAGGAACGACCAACCTTGAAACAAATGCAAAAAAAGGAATACCCATTTCCGAATTTCGAAGTTTCTGGGATTCTAGACCAACTGCTGGAGCAAAAACTCATAGAGCTTCCCACTTCAAAGAGGCCGGAAGAAGTTGGTCTAGTTGATAATCCCAAGTATTGTAAATATCTCCAAATCATCAGCCATCCGATTGAGAAATGTTTGGTCCTAAAGGATATAATCATGCGATTGACAAGAGAAAACAAGATCGATCTTGATCTTACTAGCAATGCAGAAGTTAATTGTGTGATGGTGACGTTTGGGTCATTTGATCCCATTCCACTACAAGTAGAAGATCAATCCATCTACTTGTTCTTTAAAGAAGAAACATCAAATATGGAGCTAATTGCTGAGCTACCTGAAGGAGCCGTAAGGGTCCAGTTTATTGTAGATGGTGAAGCTACTACAGTTTACACATATCCAGGAATATCGCCACCACAAGCTCCTAATAGGCCAACTTTGTATGAAATCATGAATAATGATCTGAATGTGTGGGAATCATCATCTGAGTCTGAAGATGAAGTAGGTGATGGGTGGTCCACTTTTATTACCAAAAAAGAGAAGTATAGACCACAAAAGTTGTGGGATTTGGCAACACCTTCCTTGGATCTCGAGGATTTCCTTCGAAGTGAATGGTGCTTAAAAAACCAACCAACTGGTTGGTATTATATGGAAGAACTGCTGGGCCAAGATGAAGGTTGGGTGGAAGTAAGAAGTCAAAAAGGATGTGTATCCCGTCCGAATCAAATTTTGGCTCTTCCAAGTCCGATTCCTATTGTTCCAAAGAGTCTGGCCTTAGGAAAGAAAATAAGGTCTCTCGAGCTAAGAATCGACCAAGAAGAAATCAAAGAAAGACCCGCGTTGATGCTAAGCTCAATGACACTTATTTAACTTCCCGAAAAGAAGTAACTCTTAAGGAATACTTTCCAAGAGATTATTTTCTAGAAGAACATATGACAACATATGTGATAAGTGCAGTGCACTCCAAAGAGTCAAAAGAAGAAAAAGATGATTCTAAGAGGGAAGCCTCTAGCGTTGAGGAAAAAGGAGTTGTTACTTCACTCTGGGAAATCCCTTCCAATATGAACACCTCAGAAGCTCTCGACATCCCTACGGATACTCGTTTGCCTTTAGTTCAAACGTTGCTCAATCCGAAAGAATATAGAGGGAAAGTATTCTCCCATATAAGTAAAGTTAGTGTTGTTGATTGTATGGCAACCATGACTTTCACAGACGATGACTTACAACTTGGGACGAGACTTCATAATAGACCACTTTATGTTAGTGGACTAATACGAGAGCACAAAGTCTCTCGAATCCTCATTGACTGCGGATCTGCTGTAAACATTATGTCAGTCCATACATTGAGAAAGCTTGAAATCTCGGTGAATGAGCTTTCCAAAAGCAAACTTACGATCCAAGGCATCAATCAAAAAGGGCAACGTGCCATTGGTACAATCCGGTTGAAAATAGAGATGGGTGAATTAGTTTCATCGGCTCTATTTCATGTAATTAATTCAAAAACATCCTATGAATTACTACTAGGACGTGTTTGGTTGCATGAGACTGGGGTAATTGCTTCAACATGGCACCAATGCTTTAAGTACACTCGAGATGGTGAAGAGAAATGTATTGTAGCTGAGTCAAGACCATTCACAAGTGAGGAGTCTCATTTTGCGGATGCTAAATTCTATGAAAAGGAAAATATTCCCCAAGAAGCTCTTCCAGTGCTGATTCCGGAATCAAAAAATGATGGAAAAGATGACTCAACTGAGAACATCTTGTCTCGAATTTTTGTAAAAGAATCACAAAAAAATTGAGTTGTCTAAATGTGATGTCGACATTCTCAAGGGAGATCTGACTCTTCCGACTCCTTCTATTGAGAAAGTGATTCCTACATCAAAAGATATTAGGGAAGCTGAGCTTCCCAAAACTTCAGAGGACCATTCAAATGCATGGTTTGATCCACGAAGAAACTTTTTGAGAAAGCTGGATATGAAAAAGGGGAACCTCGCAAACTGGGTGACCTTAATACTATTCTTTCTAGTGGAAGAGCTCCAGTGATAAATAAACAAGGAATATGTATTCCACAACCAAAGCACGGATTGGGACATAATTCTCACAAATCACGCCCTATCCGAATTAGAGGAAAGAAAGCATCAGCAAACCCGATCATGGTGCAAATCTTTGAATATGAGAATGAAAGACCTGTGGAGTCTCCTGCTTTGACTCAAATACAAGAGCAAAATACTCAAATTTCTGTATTTGAACGGCTAGGTTGTCACGCCCCATTTCCGGAGACGCGACTGGGTGCTCTCTCCGCACCCTTCCTAGGTCACTAGTGTGAACATCCGGGATCAACCGGAAATCCGGCGGCACCTCCCCGTATTTCGGAGAGCGCCCACCTGAATCAGAAACGCAGCAACAACAACATCACACTAGCAACCTAGCAAACATAGGCCTCGGGCCTCAACCACATGCAATCCTGACCCTAGGCCTCAGGCCATCCACTACCAGCATGCACAAACTGATGGCATCACATATAAATCAACACACAAATTTATAAAACATCAAATATAACCATAAATCAACCTCTACATCCACAAACAAGCACCACCGTGCCAAATGGTTATATTCTCTCAACATAGATATACTACATAAACCCACATGCATAGAGTATATCTCTAGCACTCTATCCTATCCAGGGCCATCCATGTCACGTCCCGCTCACCGATCCGCATCACCGGTACCTGTACCAGTATCTCCTGTGAAAGGAAGAAAGTAAAGAAGTGAGCTAGAAGCTTAGTAGGGTAAAGAAGTAAACATTGATATAGGCAGAACCGAAGGAAGTAATGCATCAATATGTACCTACCACATGAACGTATACTCAACAATTTCACATCAACATTTACCCGGATCGACCCTTTCGGAGCATAACAACCACAATACCATTGCAACTCAATGTAATATTGCCCGGGAGCAAGCTCTCCACAACCAACCACTCCTAGGATCATCCGGTTGCGTGAACCTATCACGCCCGCACCCAACAAGGCAAGTCACTCTCGACCCTACCCTTAGTGCGTTACCCCACATGGAGTTCACGTGACTTGGTGATAAAAACCTTCACCTTGCCATCCTCCCATGTGGCTTTCAAGTAACTTAAGGGTTCCCGAGTCCATACCCGAGTCCCCCATGCATCTCTAATGCATTATGACATGTCATGCCGAATAGATAAGTATATATGAACATCCTATATATTTTACATAACTACCATGATGCATGAACGGAAAATCACAACGTGACCGTAAATGACGGAACACAAAATCGGGTCATGCAACATTCAAC
This sequence comes from Euonymus europaeus, assembly GCA_963580455.1. Classification (NCBI taxonomy): domain Eukaryota; kingdom Viridiplantae; phylum Streptophyta; class Magnoliopsida; order Celastrales; family Celastraceae; genus Euonymus; species Euonymus europaeus. Next base: position 7,473,906 of record OY756964.1, read on the forward strand.
ATCAAACAATAATCCACACAAGGCTCGTTTCCCCTTAGAAGCAATTAAGGCAGAAACTCAAATAATGGCGACCAATGAAGAATCGAAACGCTATTTAGGCAAAAATAACGAATTATAGAAACAAAGGTTGGAAATCCCCTACCTCGTGTCGAGCAATTTACCACAAATTCCACAATTACGTTCCTAGGGTTCCGATTTCCCAAACCTAACAATGTGGCGAAACCGAACCCATTCACACATCAATAAACAACCAACAACTCATATAAACATCAAATTAAATCAATAATTTCGAAATCACTTACTTCTCTCTCTAGAAATTTCTTCCAAAATCCTCCAAACTCACTCCAAGCTCAACTCAACTCCAAAACACAAACCAATCTACATAAACATCCAAAATCAACCTATAAACAACATATCTAAAGCATAGCACTCAACTCTTCAAGAATCTAGCAAATCTAGAAAAACCTAGAAATTCCAAAAACTATGAAAAACTTACCAAATCTCCAAAATCCACCTTGAATCTTCCTTGATAAGCTTCAAGAGTCACAAATCTTCAATCCCCAAGCCAAACTTCAACCAAAAGCTCATTCTCTCTCTTCTTCTCTCTCTCTTTCTCTCTCTATCGGGCTTCTCCAAGAATTTTATGCAGAAAATGTCAAATTCTGGGCTTAATATTTGATTTTCCCGACAGCCGTCTGGACGCCCTAAGTGGCTGTCCGGACGGATTATTGCTCGCGTAACCCACTGCCCTTCCTCTAGGCAAATCCGTCCGGACGCCCAATTATCCCTCCGGACGGATTACTGTTCACAGAACTCACTGCCTTGATTCTAGGCAAATCCGTCCGGACGCTTAATTATCCGTCCGGACGGATTACTGTTCACAGAACCCAGTTTTTTCTCAAATTTATTTTCCGGCTCGGTCTAAGCTTCGATTTGATATATTACGGGCCCAAAACGGACATGTACACTAAAAGTTATGACCCATTTACCGAACCATGCTCCAAAACTATTTTCCCATGATTCCGTACTTCTCGGATCATCCGTTTTTCAACTCAAAACTAAAAATTTTGGGTCGGGGTTTCACATCCTTCCCCCCTTAATAAAATTTCGTCCCGAAATTTAACTACACACGTACCTGAATCACTGAACAACTCCGAGTACTTTTCCTTCATTCGAGACTCCAACTCCCAAGTTGCTTCTTCAACTCCGTGTACATCCACATTACCTTTACTACTGGAATCACACTCGACCTCGTGACCTTGTTCTGTCGGTCTAGAATCTTCACCGGTTGAAGAGTGTAGCTCCTATCTTCCTCAACCTCCAATGTAGTCCAATCTATCACATGCGACGGGTCCGGCTCATATTTCCGAAGCATTGATACATGGAATACATTGTGAACCTTCTCAAGCTTCGGTGGAAGTGCCAAATGATACGCCACCGGTCCAACTGTCTCCAAAATCTCAAATGGCCCCACAAACCTCGGTGCCAACTTCCCATGCTTGCTATATCTCTGAATTCCCCGTCTCGGACTAACCTTCAAGAAAACCTTATCGCTTACAGCGAACTCCAAAGGTCTCATCCTCCGGTCATCATAAGACTTCTGTCGGCTCTGTGCGGTGATCAACCGCTTCCGTATCTCATCAACTCTCTCTCGTGCTTCTTTGACCATCTCCGGTCCTGACACAACTTTCTCACCAACCTCTGCCCAACACAAAGGCGACCTACAAGGCCTCCCGTAGAGTGCCTCTTAAGGTGCCATTCCGATACTACTTTGGAAAGAGTTGTTATACACAAACTCCGCCAAATGTAAGTACCGATCCCAACTTCCTCCTAAATCAACTACACATGCCCGTAGCATATCCTCCAAAACCTGTATGGTTCTCTCACTCTGTCCATCACTCTGAGGATGATATGCTGTAGAGAAATCCAACTTCGTTCCCAATGCCTCTTGTAAACTACTCCAGAATCTACCTGTGAACCTCGAGTCTCGGTCCGACACAATAGATAATGGAATTCCGTGAAGTCTCACAATCTCCTTGACATACATAGTACTCAAGGTCTCCAATGAATCCGTCTTGTTCAAGGGTAAGAAGTGTGCAGACTTAGTCAATCTGTCCACTATCACCCAAACCGCATCATGCCTCCTCTGAGCCATTTGCAATGCCGTCACAAAGTCCATTGTGATCTTCTCCCACTTCCATTCCGCTACTGGTAATGGTTGCAACAATCCAGCTGGTCTCTGATGTTCTGCCTTCACTTGTTGACAAGTAAGATACTTCGTCACAAATCTAGCAGCATCGGCCTTCATACCCTTCCATCAGAAACTCTACTTCAAGTCTCGGTACATCTTCGTACCCCCGGGATGCATAGCAAACCAAGAATGATGTGCTTCCCTTAGAATCTCCTGTCTCAACTCATCATCTTCGGGAACCACTAACCTTCCCACATATCGTACTCCACCATCATTCCCTCGAACCCATCCAAGACTCTCATCAATCACATCAAATGTATGATCTCCGTTTTGTGCATCTATAACCTTCTGAACCATCATAGGTCTCGAAGTCATAGAACACAAATGCACATTTTCCTCTTGACTCCTCAACTCCAATCCAAACTCATTAATTGTCTCCACAATTTTCCACTCATGCGTGAATAGGCTAGCAACTCTCTGCTTCCTACTCAATGCATCCGTAACCACATTTGCTTTACCAGGAGGGTATTGCAAATTAAAATCAAAATCCTCCAAGTACTCCATCCACCGCCTTTGCCATAAGTTCAACTCTTTTTGGGTGAATAGGTACTTGAGGCTTTTGTGATCCGAGAACACCTCAAACGTCTCTCCGTAGAGATAATACCTCCACTGCTTAAGAGCAAATACCACTGCCGCCAACTCCAGATCATGCACTGGATAATTCCTCTCATGTGTCTTCAGCAACCTCGAACCATACTCTATCACTCGGCCCTGCTGCATCAACACACAACCCAACCCGACTCTAGATGCATCACAATACACCTGATAGCCAACATTCCTCTCCGGAACTACTAACACTGGAGGTGTTTTCAATCTCTTCTTCAACTCTTCAAATGCGGCCTCACATTCGTCTGTCCACACAAATGGTGTACCCTTCTTCGTGAGCTGCGTCATCGGCGAAGCAACTCTTGAGAAGTCCTCGATAAACCTCCGGTAGTAACCTGCCAACCCTAGGAAACTCCGGATCTCAGTCACATTCTTCGGTCTCTCCCAATTCAAAACCGACTCAACTTTGGAGTAGTCAACCGCTATGCCTTCTTGATGATGTGGGATGCACATTAAAGGGTGTTGAGGGGTAGGTCGAGAGATCGAGCCTCAGCACCAACAACCTCCAGCCTTGTGAGAGGTGGATATAGGTTGGGGGTAGTGGGCCGCGGCCCTGTAACACTTGATGGTGGGCTTGTGCCAAGCGGGCCAGTTGGCCTGTCGTGCTGGGCGGGCCGGGGTGTTACATAAAAACTACCTTTTTTGAATCAGAGTTGCGCAGCAGACTCGTGACAGGCCCATGGACCCTAGGCAGCCCAACCCATCTCGCACGAATGCGCGGGTTGTTGCTAGACTTCGTACTCGAACTCTCTACCTCCATCTAGCCTTTAACAAGGCGCCTATGGCAGCACTTGTCACCAACTAAACCAAATGACTCAACTGAGAACATCTTGTCTCGAATTTTTGTAAAAGAATCACAAAAAAATTGAGTTGTCTAAATGTGATGTCGACATTCTCAAGGGAGATCTGACTCTTCCGACTCCTTCTATTGAGAAAGTGATTCCTACATCAAAAGATATTAGGGAAGCTGAGCTTCCCAAAACTTCAGAGGACCATTCAAATGCATGGTTTGATCCACGAAGAAACTTTTTGAGAAAGCTGGATATGAAAAAGGGGAACCTCGCAAACTGGGTGACCTTAATACTATTCTTTCTAGTGGAAGAGCTCCAGTGATAAATAAACAAGGAATATGTATTCCACAACCAAAGCACGGATTGGGACATAATTCTCACAAATCACGCCCTATCCGAATTAGAGGAAAGAAAGCATCAGCAAACCCGATCATGGTGCAAATCTTTGAATATGAGAATGAAAGACCTGTGGAGTCTCCTGCTTTGACTCAAATACAAGAGCAAAATACTCAAATTTCTGTATTTGAACGGCTAGGTGATAATCCATCAACATCAAACCAAATGAAGTCCATCCAAAAAGTCTCTGTATTTTCTAGGCTTGGACCAAAAGTCCAAAATTAGAAGCCAAAGAAACAGACAAGACAAAGACGTCGTAGACGTAACATTCCAGCTAGAAACAAAGGTAAATAAAAGATGGTTGTTTCCATCAACCATGTTACTATTGAAGAAATCGGTAAAAAGGAACATGGTTCTGAGTCATTTTCTTATGAAGAGACTACATTGTCACCTCTTACCTTTGAAGAAGGGGGGCAAGCTACGGTTGACGATCTCAAACAGATCAATCTTGGAACTGAAGCTGATCCAAGTCCAACCTTTGTTAGCACACTTTTAAGTCCAGAAGAAGAAACAAAATACGTCCAGCTTTTGCAAGAATACATAGACGTGTTTGCATGGACTTATTAAGAAATGCCCGAGCTAGATCCAAGGATCGCTGTCCATAACTTGTCTATCAAACATGGAGTGCGTCCTATCAAACAAACTCAGAGGCAATTTCGACCGGAATTGATTCCAAAGATTGAGAATGAAGTCAATAAGCTAATTGAAGCTGGATTCATTCGAGAAGTCAAGTATCCTACATGGATCGCCAATATTGTTCCAGTCATGAAGAAGAATGGACAACTCCGTGTCTGTGTTGATTTCAGAGACCTAAATAAAGCATGTCTAAAGGACGATTTTCCATTACCTATTACAGAGTTAATGATGGATGCAACTACTGGACATGAAGTGTTATCCTTCATGGATGGCTCGTCTGGATACAATCAAATTAGGATGAACCCAAAGGATGAAGAGTTCACTGCATTCCGTACTCCAAAAAGAATATTTTGTTACAAAGTTATGCCTTTTGGATTGAAGAATGTCGGAGCCACGTATCAATGTGCCATGCAACAAATCTTTGATGACATGTTGCATAAAAGGGTGGAATGTTATGTAGACGACTTAGTCGTAAAAACCAAAGATCGTAAAAATCACTTAGAGGATCTACGAGTTATCTTTGAAAGACTTCATCGATTCCAATTAAAAATGAATCCTCTCAAGTGTGCTTTTGGCGTCACTTCTGGAAAGTTTCTTGGGTTCATCGTAAGGCATCGAGGTATTGAGATTGATCAAACAAAGATCGACGCCATTCTGAAAATGCCAGAGCCAACTAATTTACATGAGCTAAAAAACTTGCAAGGAAAGCTCGCATACATTAGAAGGTTTATTTCAAACCTTGCTGGACGATGTCACCCTTTTAATAAGTTGATGAAAAAGGAAACCCCATTTAAATGGGATGATACTTGCCGAAATGCATTTAAAAGTATCAAGGAGTACCTCCTAAAACCTCCTGTACTGATGGCACCAATTCCCGAAAAGCCGTTAATCCTATATATTGCTGCTCAAGAGCAATCCTTAGGAGCACTTCTTGGACAAGTGAATGATGAAGGGAAAGAAAGTGCATCGTACTACGTGAGTTGTACATTGGTAGGCGCAGAGTTAAATTATACGCCAATTGAAAATGTGTGTCTAGCATTAGTCTTTGTAACAAAGAAGCTGAGACATTATATGCTTGCACATGAGATTCACTTAATCTCAAGGGTGGATCAACTTAAATTCCTTATGTCAAGGCTGATTTTATCTGGAAGATTGGCAAAGTGGGCACTTCTTTTATCAAAGTTTGAGATTGTCTTTGTTCCTCAAAAGTCTGTAAAAGGACAAATCTTGGCAGATTTTCTAGCAGACCATCCGGTTCCAGGGGAGTGGGAACTTCCAGAAGAGTTTCCAGACGAAGAAGTCTTTTTCACCGATGTAATACCATCATGGAGATTGTTCTTTGATGGTGCTGCTCAAAAATATGGTGCGGGAGCTGGGGTAGTTTTCGTCACTCCTCAAAAAGAAGTCATGCCTTTCTCATTCACGTTGATGAAAACATGTTCCAATAATGTGGCGGAATACCAAGCCTTGATAATTGGCTTGGAAATGGCTTTGGAAATGCAACTCAGACAACTTGAAGTTTTTGGAGATTCTAAGTTGGTAGTCAACCAACTCTTATCAAAATATGAAGTCCGGAAGCTTGATTTGATTCCTTACCAAAAGCATGCAGCTAAGCTTTTAGAACAATTTGACTTGGTTAGCATTATCCATGTCCTAAGGAATGAAAATCGACAAGCAGATGCATTGGCCAATTTAGCTATTGTATTAGCTAGTTCTGATAAAGACATCACAGTTAAGTCCATTTCTCAAAAATGGATCATTCCATCATGGACACTTGAAGATAAAGTGGAAGTCAATAATAATATCTCAGTACTCAAAACTGAAAATGAAGATTGGAGGCAACCAATTATTGACTTTCTTCAGTATGGAAAGTTACCAAGTGATCATCGTCACAAGTCTGAAGTGAGACGACGTGCCCCCAAATTCATTTATTACAAAAATACGCTTTATCGGCGTTCTTTTGACGGTGTTTTTCTTCGATGCCTAAGCAAAGAAGAAACAAATCAAGTGCTGGAAGAAGCTTATACTGGGATATGTGGAGCTCATCAATCCAGACCAAAACTTCACTTCCAAATAAAAAGAATGGGATATTATTGGCCAACCATGGCGAAAGATTCTATGGACCATGCCAAAAGATGTGAAGCTTGCCAAGTCCATGCGAACTTTATACATCAACCGCCAGAGCCCTTACATCCGACTGTCGCTTCATAGCCTTTTGATGCCTGGGGTTTGGATGCTGTGGGACCTATAAATCCGAAATCTTCTGCTGGCCATTTGTACATCTTGGCAGCTACGGATTATTTCTCAAGATGGGCGGAAGCACTTCCATTAAAAGAAGTTAAAAAAGAGACCGTTGTAGATTTTATCCAAGGTCAAATCATCTATAGGTATGGAGTTCCCCGATATATCATTACTGATAATGGGAAGCCATTCTATAATAGTCTAATGGACAGACTTTGTCAAAAGTTTCATTTTGTCCAACATAATTCCTCGATGTACAACCCAGCAGAAAATGGACTTGCAGAAGCCTTTAACAAAACTCTCTGCAATTTGCTAAAGAAAGTTGTCTCCAAGTCAAAGAGGGATTGGCATGAAAGAGTAGGAGAAGCTTTGTGGGCTTACCGAATAACTTATCGAACACCAACACAAGCCACACCATATTCTTTGGTTTATGGCGTTGAAGCAGTGATACCATTGGAATGTCAAATTTCGTCTCTCAGAATTGCTATCCAGGAAGGCCTTACCATGGAGCAAAATGCCCAATTAAGGTTGGAAGAACTTGAGTCCTTAGATGAAAGAAGGCTAGAAGCTCAAAAGCGGCTAGAATGTTATCAAGCTCGTATGTCCAGAGCTTTTAATAAAAAAGTATGTCCTCGATCATTCCAAGTAGGAGACTTGGTCCTGGCTATAAGAAGACCGATCGTGATCACTCATCGAAATGGGGGCAAGTTCCTACCCAAATGGGATGGACCTTATGTAGTCATGGAGGTTTACTCAAATGGTGCTTATAAGATTGTCGATAAGGATGGTCTACGGATTGGACCTATCAATGCAAAATTTTTGAAGCGTTTTTACGCTTAGAAACAAATTGTAATACTCCTTGCCCATATGAGTATAAACTATGAATGACATTTAAAAAAAAAAAACTCGCTAGACTGAAAACCCGAAAGGGCGGTCTAGGCAAAAAAAAAAACCTTGCATGGAACTACGTTTGACTTGATCTCCTCAAAAGGAGTACGTAGGCAGCTTGAGAAATTTCCAAGTTCAGTCAAATTCAAATAAAAAAAAAGACTCTGTCTTTTATATCTTATTATTTTGAAAGAACAAAATCAAAACATGTATAATATATATTCATGTTATGATTTAAAGATCTTTTCTTTAAAGAGAAAACCCAATTTCTCCATGTCTCGTTACAAAGGTATTGGTTTCAGGACACCATACCTCATATAGAGCTCGACATGATAAAAAGGGACGATTATATTACATCATTGTTGCTTGAACGGCTAGCGACAAGTCCTCCAAGCCTCTATCTTTGAGGAGTCTAGCAACTCATCTAGACCAGTGCCAAAAGCCATTGAGATATAAAATCTCTCCTCTAAAGTTCAAAGATGTATCCCATCTGATATATCTACTTCCAATACTCTCGGCAATTAAAGGTCATAGAATGAAGTCATCCTCATTATGACGTGGATGAATACAAAAGTAAAGTAGGCTAGAGCAAGGGCATCCTTGGATGCCAATTCCGTGGATCTGCCAATCAAAGACATTGCCAAACCTTGAAATCGATTAACGTCGGGGAAAGCAAAACAGCGGGTCATCCCACTATTGACGTGGAACTTAAGATGACCCTGTGTGCCCATAGAAGAGTGAAGTCCAACAAAAGTCATCAAAAAATGAATTGTTTTCCCTTTAAGTTTGGGATTACTAGATTCTGTTATTAATTGAGGATTAGAGTTTGAGCTACTATGATAATCCATCTTCAGAGTTGAATGCGATTTGCAGGAAGCCATATCTGAATTAAAAAAAAGAAGAAAAAGGAATCATCAGTAGATAAAAAAAATCAGCGCTCATAAGTGGGTACTGTATAGACAATTCCAAAGTAGATATAAAGGCAACAGACGGTCCCAATTCCACATATCACATGTGTGCAAAAAAAAACTGAAAATAAATCAAGTATTGGGAAGCATATGTCAGTGATTCAATGAAGTTGGGTGTATTGCCGCAGCCAATCGACCAAAATATTTTGGTAACATACTGCAACTCAAAATTGTACCACTAGAAGCAAACTCTCGAGATCAAGGCTTGACACATTAAAAATAAAAGTCATCAAAAGCAGGTCTAACTTGTGGACTTCTTTTAATGGATGTGCGCAAACATGGAGATGAATTTGAAGACACTTTGCTGACCAAGTCTTACGTTGATAAGGAATTCATTAGATTCCAAATTGACTGTTATCGACTCCGTTGGTAAATTCCAACTTGAGTTCATGTCTCCATGTGACAGCTACCCATGCACTTTCTCCCTTGGGATCAAAAGTTACATACTAACTTAGATGAAGACCACTTAAATCATATCTATATAAGAATTCCACTATTGATGGAATTTGATTTGCATTCTCTTCACCAATAGTGGCGTGCAAGTGAAGGCAAATGGATGGGTTTTGTATAAAATAACCCTAAATTCATTCTAGTGTCTTATATGAAGTAAGACTAGGTACAAGTTATCTAATACAAGTCAAATTTGGTTAGATAATTCAAGACTTAAATTATCTAATCCTTGATAAATTAAGTCTTGAGGGGGCATTTGTAGACATCAAAAAAAATTACTAAAGCCCAATTAAATAAAATTTATGGGTTAAATATAATCTAAATTAAATTAAATTAATTTTGAAAAAGTCCAAACCAAATTGAATTGGTTGAAGGGATAAAGTCTAAGATAATATCAAATTAAATCAAATCAAATTAAAATACAAATAAAATAAAATCAAAGAGATAATCACTAATTAAGTGATTTCTCTAGAATACCCTTGATGTCAAGGGTTGAGGCCAAGGGTAGGTCACGTAAATTCCACTTCTCCCTCTACCTATAAATACCAAGCTCATTGGTGGAAAAGGAGGGAGAAAAAGTTTATAAAACTTTCAAGTCTCTCCCAAATCTCTTTGGAGTTCAAGTTCTCCAAAATATGGAATTCATAGAATTCCTCTAGGAGAAAAAAAAGAAAGTTTACGAACTTTGAGAAAACTCTCTCAAATTCTCCATAAGTCTAAGTCTCCAAATCGGAATTCTTTGAATTCCCTCAAGTTCTTCAAGTCTCAAGTCCAAATTCTTCAAGTTTAAGTTCAAGTCTCCAAATCGGAATTCTTTGAATTCCTTCAAGTTTTTCAAGTCTCAAGTCCAAGTTCTCCAAGATCAAGTGCAAGTCTCAAATCCAGAATTCTTTGAATTCCTTCAAGTATTTCAAGATCAAGTCCAAGCTCTCCAAATTCGGAATTCTTAGAATTCCTCGAAGTCTTAAGTTCAAGTCAAGTCCTAGAACGGATTGTTTAATCCGATTAAGAACTTTATGTTCTTCTTCCAGTCAATCAATAATCGGAGGATTTACGCACGTGACGATCATGTTTAAAGAGAAGAGATCGAGTCTACTTTAATTTACAAATTTTTAATTTGTACCAAGTTTTAAGTGTATTTAATTTACACGCGAAATTTGTTGCGTACACCTGCAAGGATCTATTGGAAGAATAATGTAATGTTATCCCGCCTCTTGTAGTCAATAGACTACAAGAATGATAAGAAGTCCTAAGAATTTGACATAGAATTGATCGATGAAAAGATTCATCATAAAATAATGTTGCAAAAAAATCAATTGGATATATATTCCAATGAATTTTTTAACATATTTTAAAGAATTATTCGATGCTTACCTACAGAATAACTGCTTCTCTAAACAATAATCCCCGCGAAGCTCAGGCATGCCCCTAGTTATATTCAAGTCTCTATTTGGATAAGGATTTACATAACTACCAAATTAAATCCTGAAAAAAAAACCATGAGTACAAAGGCAGAAGGTGGTCATGGAGTACTGTAAATCCCTGAAAGAGCTTGCAAAACAAGAAGCTATAACCTCAAGTGCATTATGTAATCCGCGGTATGCGGCAACAGCCGATCGGCCTCAAGTCCATGCCCTCCTGAAATAAGCTTATGCAATTTCTTTACTTTCATTCTCATCACCATTCCCCGGTGACGAACCCCTCTCCTCCATCTTCTTGATCTCCATTCCAACTTCTCACACTCTTAACAAACTTATAAAAAAGAAGCAGTACTAGCAGATGATGAAGAGTTAACGATATATCTAGAGAGAGAAAACTGAAAAAGGCAAGTTTATGACTAATTTAAGTCATGAATAAGAAGAAGAGCTAGCAAAGTGGGCTATAAATGATATTGAGAAGGCAAAGAGACTGGGCCATGTGAGCCGAGCCGTCTACGTTTGTGTTTTTTAGCTTTTGACGTGAACCATGAAATTTATTTATTTATTTATTTATTCTAAGCAAAATATAATTAAGACCCCACTGGAATTTGGTTTTGTTGTATTTATGAATTTCCCTTTTATAGTATATAGTAGTATAAGCTATATCAACGCTCTAGCAAATACACGCTTTAAGGCTCTGCTTGGGATACTGAAAATTATTGAAAATGAGAGATTTTTTAAGTTACTGGAAATGTGGGGTTATAAAAATACTTATTGACATTTTGGAAACACTGGTTTTGAAAAGTTTTTTAAGCCCATTAAAATCAGTGTAGTATTAATTTGATTGGAATTAGGATGTTTCAAAAAACACCTCGAAATTGATCATAACCGCTACTTTATAAACACTCCAAAACCGTTACTTTCATATTTTTCAAGTAGAGAGCAAATAGCTTTGAAAGAAAAAAAATGTTATAGTTTAATTATCTAAGATGTGAAAAAATTTCGGTGATACTAAAAAATAGTTTTAAGGTGGACTGGTCGGATACAAGATCCAAGGAAAATAATTTGAGTCATGGTCGACCCTTGACTCTTATGGTAAACCAAAATCTATGGGCAACTACGATGGTTGTGATTGGTTGGGGACATTAGTGTTGTTGGGATATGTGTTTTAACTAATGTGACTGTCTTCGAAAATATTTTTTGTTGATATGACTGTATTGAGAGATGTGTTTTGTTAATATGACTTGATTTTTGAGTAGTAGAAGTGGAACTCCCTATTAATTTTAGTGAGGAAAAGATGAAGGAATGAAATATTGATACTTGACTAATGAGAATGTGTTGAAAGATGTGTAATAAATCTAAGCCCACTCTACCTAAAAGGTCTTGTTAGAGAGGAGAGACTTGTACTTGTATACAAGTCCAAAGGAACTATAATACCATGAAACAAATGGGGAAATGATATTTCTTATTATATCAATGGAGTCATACATGTGTGTATATAGCTGTACAATAGATGTATTATAGGCAACTAACAGATATGACAAATCAACCTATAATTATGTAGGACTATATGTGGATATAGAATAATGTATAGGCTTGAAGATTGCTAACTGATGCGTGTATCATGAGTTGTGATGTTGGTCTTATCTTCAGTAATTGATGGGTGTGTATCATGGGAGATGATTGTGACTCGATCTCTAACACCACCACCAACCCCACCCCGCAAACGGGATGAGCTGGAGCATACTAGTTTGAATCGTAGTAATTCATGTCTGGGTTTAGGCAGTGCCTTAGTGAGAATATTTGCTGGTTGGTCCACTGAAGGCATGAAAGAAACGCGATGACTTCCAAGTGCAACCTTTTCTCGAACAAAATGATAGTCAAGCTCTATATGACGAGTCCTAGTATGGTTAGCAACCATGTATGTGGCACTAAGATTATCACAAAATAATTGAACATGAAACTTGATAGGTACCCCAAGTTCATGTAATAAATAGCACAACTAGTGAGACTCGACACATGCATGGGACAAAGATCTGTAGTCGGCTTCAACACTGGAGCGAGATACCGTTGGTTGCTTCTTTGATGTCCAGGAAACAAGATTGTTGCCTAAGAAGATAAGGTAGCCACTAGTTGAGTGACGAGTAGTGGGGCAGCAGGCCCAATCCGCATCGAAGCAAGCGGAAATACAAAAGTCAAAAGTCGGGTGATATGGAGTGAAGGGTTAAACCATGATCTAGCGTACCTTTAATATATCCCATGATGCGTTTAACAGTTGCCATGTGAGATGTGCGAGGGCCACTCATAAATTGAGCGGCAATGTTAACATCATAAGATAGATCGGGTCACGTTAGGGTAAGATATTGGAGAGACCCAACTATTTCACGATACTGAGTTGGTGAAGCCAAAAGGGAACCAACATCCGCATGAAGAGGAATAGGGGCAGGCAGTGGTGTGGGCTCAGGTTTACAATGAAGCATATCATGCTTTACCAAAAGATCATGGGCGTACTTGGTTTGCATGAGATGAAGACTGGTGGGACCTTATGAGACTTCCAGACCAAGAAAATAGCTAAGATTGTCGAGGTCTTTAATATCAAATGCTGTACTCAATTTTCGAATGAAGACTTGTTGTAGGGTAGGGTCACTGCCTGTAAGGATGATGTCGTCCACATAAAGAAGCAAATAGAGCACTTGAGATCTATGGCAAAAAATGAAAAGAGAAGCATCGGCCTTAGTCTAGTGGAAGCCAAGTGTGAAAAAGAAGGAACTAATACGAGCAAACCAAGCACGGGGGGCTTATTTGAGCCTATAGAGTGACTTATGCAAGTGACAGACATGATGAGGACGAGTGATATCAATAAACCCGGGTGGCTGAGTCATGTAGACCTCTTCTTGGAGGAAGCCATGAAGAAAAACATTCTTCACATCAAGTTGGCGGAGAGGCCAACCATGAGATAATGCAATGCTGAGAAAGGTCCGTATGGTAGTAGATTTGACCACGGGGCTGAAGGTTTTAACATAATCAAGACTGGGAAGTTGGTGAAACCCCTTGGCGATGAGGCGAGCCTTGTAGTGGTCAATAGTGCCATCGAAAGTTTGTTCGATGCGAAACACCCATTTACAACCCACTGGAGGTCTTGTGGATGAGGGTGGAACAAGTGTCCATGTGTTATTTTTGAAAAAAGCATTGATTTCCTTTATCATAGCATCTCGCCAATGTTGATATTTGTTGGCCTGTGTAAAAAAAGTAAGTTCAACAGAGTCAATATGAACAAGTAATGCATGAGAAATGGGATATTTGATTGTTCCATCAGTGCAGATTTTTGGTTTGGAGATACCAGCTTTGTGGCGGGTGATCATGGTATGTGGAGAAGGTGAAGGTGGGGGTTCGTTTGGGATGGCTTGGGCAGCTGATGGGGCATGCTCGGGTGAGGGGGCAGAGGAAGCATGAGGACTGTTTATAGGAGAGGGGGAGAGGGAGTTGGTCTCAGGTGGTTCGGTATGAGTAGGTTGCTGGGGTGAGATAAGGGAGGTTGGAGATGAGGGCTGGTCAAGGATGATGAGAGATGATGGATCGCAAGGGGGACTGTTTGGGGTGGAAGTTGGCCTGTAAATCATGGTAAGGAAAATAGTGTTCATGAAACAACACATGACGACTAATGTAGACACGACCAGTAGATGGATGAAGACAACAGAAGCCTTTATGTTGTGGACTATAACCATAGAAGACACATGGAAGAGAGCGACTCATGAGTTTGTGGGAGATATAAGGGCTAAGATGAGGAAAACAGAGACAACCAAAGACTTTGAGATGAGCAGAGGTGGGAGTGGTGCGGTGAAGAATGGAGTAAGGAGAGGACCATTGTAGGGTGACCGTGGGTAGAAGATTAATGATATGGGTGGCGGTGAGGGCAGCATCAGCCTAAAAAAATTGAGGCATATGAGAGGTGAAAAGGAGAGTGCGAATCATAGTAGCTATGTGACGATGCTTTCGTTTAGCCAGCCCATTTTGTTAAGGAGTATAGGGCAAGAAAATCGTTGTTGTATGCCGTGTTGGCGACAAAAGGAAGAGAATGATTGATTGACATATTCAGTACCATTATCACATTGAAGATATTTGATTGTCATTTAAAAATGGTTACGAATGAAAGCAAATAAGTTGGTAAAGTGTGTAAAAACTTCAGACTTTTGACGCATGAGGTATATCCAAGAGTAACGAGAATAGTCATCCTTAAATAACACATAATAACAAAAGCCAAATCTAGAAGGAATCGATGACATCCAAACATCGGAATGAATAATATGAAAGGGAAAAGATGCACAAATATTATTATGAGAAAAGGATAGTTGAGTGGATTTATTCATAGCACAACTTATACAAAGAGGAAAATTAATGGAAGAAAGGCCTAATAAAGGACGCAATTGATGTAGAACATGAGAGGAGGGGTGACCAAGACGGTTGTGCCACACTGTGGAAGAGATGGCAGCGTGAGCTTGAGAAATAGGAGTTGGAGGTCACAGTGACATGGGATATAGCCCGTCCTTACAGGGGCCCTGAAATAGAAGAGAACCAGAATTGATGTCATAAATTTGATAGAAACTAGGAGCAAAGAGAAAGAAAACATTATTATCTTTAGTGAAACGGGCAACGGAAAACAAGTTTTTACAAAGCGAAGGAACTAAGAAGACATTGCGTAGATGAAAGTTGGAGGAGTTGAGAGTTAAAGGAATTGTACCAGTTTGAGAGACAGACATTGAATCACCGTTAACCATATAAACTGAGTGCAGACTTCATGGAGGTTGGGGATGAGTAAGATTGGTCAAGTGGCCGGTCATATGGTTGGTGGCGCCGGTATCTGTGTACCATGTGGGATCCAGTTGCATGAAACCAGCGAAGGCAGTGAATGTGGTTGAACCATTGTAGCGGTGTGGACACAAAACGTGAGTATGTTGATTGGTGTTGCGGGTTGGACACCAAGGTGGACCAAGGATGCTAGGAGCAAAAGTAGGGTGAGTATCTCGCCATTGATCAGATTACGGGAATGGACATTGAGGCCATGGTGATGGAGGAGAAGGCTGATAAGATGAGGAGTGAGCACTACGCCCAGAACCATTGCGAGAAGCCCATGAATGATGGCCACGCCAACTGCCACGTTGGGAATTGGAGCCACAAGTGGTATCACGAGTTGAGTGATGATGTAACACCCTAACCTAAATGATCGTGAAAATTTCAGGAGATTTAGATGAACACATTTTACGAGAAAATTAGTACCGATTTAGATAAAAATCTAATTGGTGTTAAAGTAATTTTAATAAATTAAAACAGGAAAATAAAATTGAAGAGTACAAGAATTGCTCAAAATGGAGTTGAAGTGAATCTAATATGAATTATAGAAGTTAAATAAAAAAAAAAAAAAAAAAATATCATAATAAATGTGTAACAACAACACTGTAAATGCAGTATATTTAGTATAATTGGATAATAGGGTTAGGGACAAAGTTGTCAATTGGCATCAACTCAAATTAAGAAATAAAATTAATATAAAATAAAATAAAGATGCACAGGAACCGAGGGAACCCTAGGTTCCAGTGGAGAAGGCGACGAACGAAATTGGGTTTTCTCGTAAACTGAGACGAATGGCGGATTCGGTTGCACGAGTAGGAAGAGAAGGAGAAGAGGAGTTCAACAGTAGTGGTTTTGGATCGAACGACGGGCGAATGGACGGCCAATGGAGGAGGAAGAGAAGCTCACGGCCGCAAGCTTTGGCATCGGATTTCTCGAGATTTCGACCACCAATCAAGGGGAGGATTGTGGTGTTGAGTTCGTCATGTGTTCAGCTATCCCCTCATGTCGGAGGTGAGATCCACCATTCCCCTTACCGGCGGTGACCCGACTCATTTGCTAAATTGGTTAGTTGACCCACATGATAGGGAGAAAGAGAAGAGGCGGGTTGACCGACCCGACTGGCACACACACCATGTGGGTTGACCCGTTTGACCAAAAAATAATTAATTAAAATAATTAGTTTAAAGAATTTGTTAAATAAGTGTTAATAGGTATGAGTGTTGTTATTAATTTCAGGAGGAATCCCTTATAGTTGAATTGTTGGGATTACGAAGGTGTATTGAGGTAAGTAATTCTCATCTGTGCCACGGAATTGCATACTGAATGGTTGTTAATTTTACAATTTCTGTATTTGTATGTGTATGTATATGTATAAGGTATGTATATATATATATGTATATATGTTGGTGTGATTAATTTGTTGTAATGAGATTGATATTGTTATAATAATAGTTGTATGGACTCTGTCGATTATAGACATCAACTTGATTGCGGTGATTTAGGTACTAGTTGATTGTGAATTGTCATGTGATGAAATGTATATATGTGTATATATATTATGAGGTTGAACTGACGATGATGAGTTATCTGCGAATGGTGAACTATTATGTGATTATTATTTAGATGTAACAGTTAATGGTTGTATTGCATGAGGCATAACATATCATGGCATACATGACACATGCATTAAAGGAAAAAGAAAGGAAAATGTTTTTACGAACCGGGTACTACGGCTACAGGGAGGGTATATGGAAAAGTTAACGTTGAGGTTTATTGGAAATGGAATTGGTACTGGAAGTGAAAATGGAAATGTATTATGACTGAAAAGTGTTCTTTGGTAGAATACTTAATATAAGGAAAATTCCGACCGGTTGCCTTGTAGCAGTTCACCTAGGTCAAGGGTCCGAGTACTGGAAAAATGATTTAAATGGCTGACTGTTTTCTAATGATGATGTTCATGTGCATACATGCAATAAGTGTAACTTGTTGGGCCTCGACTCACTATGTTCTGTGATACAGGTAAGGAGTCGTGAGATGATTTTGCTAACATAGGAGTTGATGGCGCCGCGGATCAATGAAAGAGATGCTCATGTGGAAAAGTTAGGTTTTGATGGTTCATGACAAGAATCTTAAATTTTATTTAAGCTTTAAGGTTGTTGCTAGTATTTCAGGTTTATCGTGATTAAACTAAAGTTCGCAAAATGACGTCAAGAAATATGTATTGTACGTTACTGATTTAATTACTATTATGAGGTTATAATTGTTAAATGCTCATCGGAATTAGGATGTTTGATTTGAGTTATTTAATGAGTTAAGTGAATTAAAGATAGATGATGCTCAGCTAAATTTATTGTAGCATTAATTGAGTTCTTATTATATATAAAATTAGGTACTAGTGATGTTCTGAGATATGATATAGGTAGCATTCTGTACTACGAGCTCGAAAATTAGAGTTTTGTGAGACGAGGCGTTACAGATGAGGGCCGGGTTGAGTGACCAAAAAGGCATGATCAGATGAGGGAACAACAAAGGAGTAGGGGCTAGTGGATTCAAAGGTAAGAATGCGAGATCAGAGTTCCGAGAAATCAGAAAGAGGTGGGGTATTGAGAACGACGATCCATAACATCTTGTAGTCAGGGCCAAGACCACAGAGAACGGCCAAAACCAAGTCTTTGTTGTCGATGGGAGCACCAATGGAGGCAAGAGAATCAGAGAGAGATTTGGCTAGATTAAGGAATTCATCAATGGGCTGGGTACCTTTGTTAAAGTCGATGATCTCCATTCGAATGTGAGCCTCATTGGCAATAGACTGTTGAGCAAAATGGATGGTAAGGCAGTCCCAAACATCCTTAGAGGTGTCACAACCAACAGTAAGAGAAAGAATCTCTTTGGTGAAAGTGGTGGTGAGATAAGAGACAGTGAGTTGATCATGTTGGTTCCATATATCAAGTTCAGGATTAGGGATAGAAGATGCAGGGAGATAGGAAGTAACAGAAATGGGTAGGGTGGCCGAAGGATTGGGGCTTGATCCGTAAACAAACTTGCAGAGACCATGACTGACAAGGAACAATTTCATTTGGTGGAGCCAAAGGAGATAATTGGATTGATCAAGCTTTTCAAAATGAGTTGTATTGGTTCCAGAAAGAGGAGGAAGAGAGTGAGAGGTGGATGAAGAAACAGAAGTTGGGTTAGAGGAGGATGATGCCATAGCTAGGCGGGGAGGATCTATTACTTCGGTGGAAGATTGGGCCTCCGATACCATGAAACAAATAAAGAAATGATATTTCTTATTATATCAATGGAGTCATACATGTGTATATATAGTTGTACAGTGGATGTTAGGCAACTAACAGACATCACAAATCAACCTATAATTACGTAGGACTATATATGGATATAGAATAACGTATAGCCTTGAAGATTGCTAACTGATGCGTGTATCATGAGTTGTGATGTTGGTCTTATCTTCAGTAATTGATGGGTGTGTATCATGGGAGATGATTGTGACTTGATCTCTAACAGGAACCTACCTCACCTGTAGATTAGACAAAACCAATCAAATGAAATCAACTAACCCAACACATATAAATGAATATAATCCATATTAGACTAGGTCTAATCACTTTAATAGCATATAATAAATTTGAGTCACCCTTATTATCTTTCTACAAAGCCTTAGAGGAAAAAGGAAAGAGGAATGATGAATGATGAATGAGAGACTTACTATATCTAAAATAACCTATTGAATTGATGTGAGAGGTTTGACATCCTCGTAATCTCCGAATATGGATAGTCACACTTGCTCACACGTGTTCAGATCTTACCTATCACATCACACCGTTCGTACCGCAACATGTGCAATGTAGTGTTCGCTAACCAGGTCCCTTTAGGGCAACCACAATGGTGCCAAAGATAATGGGCGATTAGTTGTTGACGTGGTTGTATTGAAAAATATGTTTTGTTGATGTGGTTGTATAGCGATATGTTTTGGTGATGTGGATGATGATGTGGAATGACTTTTTGTAATAAAGGTGGGACCCAATCTTGATTTTGGTGTAAATTTGATGGGATAGTATGAAGGATAAGAAAATTGTTGGGTTGGATAATGATTTTGTATTGAGAGATGTGTTTTGTTGATGTGACAGTATTAAAATATGTGTTATGCTGATTTGATTGTATTGAGAGTTGTGTTTTTATGAGGTAGATGTGGGACCCATTTTTTAAATTTAATGGGCCATTAGATGGGTATCATTGTGATTGCCCTAAGAGAAAAGAGGATGAAACTCTCGTGGGTGATGTGATGAGATTTTATGGGTCTGGCCCACCAAACCAGTTTCATGAAGTTTCGACCATTCGATTCTGGGGGTTCAATAAAATGGTAATACTAGTTGTACATAGAGATATGTATCCATAATGTACATATCCTATGTGGCATTACATGTTGGCAGCACAATCAGCTTTTTTGAATTTTGAATATTTGAAAGTGATAATAATTACATTTCTACTGTGGTTTGGTAACTAGAGTTAATTGCACATTTACCCAGAAAAAAGTAACTGAGCATCATAATGTAAAATCATTGACATTGCAACCCAAAAGAGGTTCTGGAAGCAACGAAAAAATCCTCTCATCCAGTAGCATTTTTTCTTCACTTCCGACAGTTATCGTTTCATGATCGCTGCTCTGTTCTTGTGTTTGTTGACCATTCCCGTGGCTGGAACAATAGTGTGCCGATTTGCAGAAGACATTATGTTTTATTTCCTCTAGAACTACACTGGTGAGTTTATCACTTATTTTTGCGATTTTATGAGTTTCATATGAACTCATTTTTGCTAAATATTGCATTCAATTTGTTTGGGTTTTATAGAGTATTTTGGAATATTATTGGGTACGTGTGATGTAGAGTGCAATTGAATATCATTTTGAGAACGAATCTGCCAATGTAATAAATTGTTTATAGCACGGTCTTATTTTTAAAAGTTTGGATTTGATGGAAGTTTTTGTTTTTTACATTGTTCTGTTATATGTACATTGTGTTCTGATCACTAGCATTTCATACTATGACATTAGTAATGTTGATTGGTACATTGGATGGATTTGGGAGAGCATGGTAGTGAATATTTGAGGAACACAATGTTAATGATATTTACTATTTTGGGTCTGTGACATTGCTAATGTGAGCTATTCTACTGGTTCATATGTTTCATGATATTGATTTCTATATTGCATTGTTCAAACTAACGCATAAAGTATAACATTGGGCATTTTTTGAAATGTGATAATTAAATTGCATTTATGCTGAGGAGTCATTGAAAATTACATTGTTTTTGTTTATGGTTGCTATTGGAATTGTATTTTTTGTTATTAGTACATTTGCTTTGATTGAACTGTTACATTGGAGGGTTTGCAATAACATTATTTGGGTTTGTGACATTGGTAATATGGGTTATTCTACTAGTTCACATGTTCATGATATTGATTGCTATATTGCAGTGTTCAAACTAAAGCATAGAGTATGACATTGACCATTTTTTTAAATGTGATAATTAAATTGCATTTGTCCTGAGAAGTCAGTGAGAATTACATTGTTTTTGTTTGTGATTCCTATTGAAGTTGTATTTTTTGCTATTATTTCATTTGCTTTGATTGAACAGTTACATTGGAGAGTTTGCAATTATGTTGTTTTGAAATTTGTAATTATATTACATAATGAACAATGCAATATATCATTAATGCAGATGGGGAAGGGAAGTTCATCGCGCTCTAATAAGCGATCAAAGTTTACATCAAAAGTGAAAACTAAGACACCAAGGAAGACCCGTAAATTGCCAAATGAAATGCAATTTAAGTCGAATTTAGAAGCTATCAAGATTGTACTAGGAATTCTACAGCTGACAGAGAAGCAAATGGATTGTGTGAAGAAAACTCAATTTGCTATATTATGGGAAACTTTGATTCATGAAAATCATAAGGAACTTAATATTACATTGCATGGCCAATACGCATTGTAATAAGAAACTCTCAAGATTAAACACAATGTAATTAAACGGCGCCTAATAGTCAACACAATGTAATAAGACACTGTAAAATAATGAAATAAGACACTATGAAACTAATACACAAGATAATAAAACACAATGTAATAAAATACTGATGAATTTAAACCACAATTGAATAGTCACTGCCAAAATAAAACACAATGTAATAAGGCTCTGCCTTATGGTCAACATAATGTAATAAGATAATGTCATACTTAAACACAATGTAATAAGATACTTTCAAATTAAAAAGCAGTGTAATAAGACTTAATTCTTTCATATCCTTGAAATTCTTAGATCCAATTTAAATATTAAAATAATATGAGAGAAATAAAGTTGATGTAACTAAAACTATGAAAGAGAATAGCTTGAGTTAGAAGAAAGAGAGAGAAGCGGGAATGTTCGATAACTTTGGAGGGAATTAGATCTACCCTTAATAAAACAAAAAATTTTGTTTCCCCAAGAATCTACGTGGCATGCAGAGTCAACATGCCACATAGATTATGTATATTATGTACAACAATTCTTATGTACATTTAGTATTTCCGTCAATAAAATGCGGTTGTTAATCTTAATTAAATAATTAAGATCGACTAATGCTCGAACAATTTACTTTATATATACACACTTGTTTGGCTGCCAGGAAAACTTATTGGATTTGAGAGATATTGTTGCACGATTTGTATCAAGTGGTTATAACTTATATGCGATGTGGATACCGATGTTTATGTGTAACATATTCTCATGAGCTAGGCCCTAGTATGGCGCTTGTAACTTATGAGTTATCGGGGTCCCCATTTGAGTAATATATATATATATATATAGGGCAATTCTCCTATAAAGACCTAAAATAAGGTCCTAAAATAAGGACCTAAGCTTTTGGGTTCCAAATTTTTTTTAAAAAACTTGAAAAAATTATATTTATGTTTGATCGGTTATACGAATCTAATGATATATTTTTTGTTTCAAACAAAAATCAAATGCTACCCGAAAAGTGGATAAAATTTTTTGTGTTCTATATTTTTTGTTTATCCACTTTTCGGGTAGCATTCCCTAAACCCTAAACCCTAAACCCTAAACCTAAAATAAGGACCTAAGCTTTTGGGTTCCAAAATTTTTTTAAAAAAACTTGAAAAAATTATATTTATGTTTGATCGGTTATACGAATCTAATGATATATTTTTTGTTTCAAACAAAAATCAAATGCTACCCGAAAAGTGGATAAACAAAAAATATAGAACACAAAAAATTTTATCCACTTTTCGGGTAGCATTTGATTTTTGTTTGAAACAAAAAATATATCATTAGATTCGTATAACCGATCAAACATAAATATAATTTTTTCAAGTTTTTTAAAAAAAATTTTGGAACCCAAAAGCTTAGATCCTTATTTTAGGACCTTATTTTAGGTCCTTATAGGAGAATTGTCCGGCATCCTATATAGCTTATTATCATTATCATTAAATTAGTTGGCTTGGCCATATATATTGCATACCCATAAGGCACTATATATGCTAAATCATTATATACTTAATTCAATTGATGGAGCATTATTATTCATTAATGCTCATAACATTTTAAGGAATATATATATATAGGGAAATTTTTTTAAAAAACTTGAAAAAATTATATTTATGTTTGATCGGTTATACGAATCTAATGATATATTTTTTGTTTCAAACAAAAATCAAATGCTACCCGAAAAGTGGATAAACAAAAAATATAGAACACAAAACATTTTATCCACTTTTCGGGTAGCATTTGATTTTTGTTTGAAACAAAAAATATATCATTAGATTCGTATAACCGATCAAACATAAATATAATTTTTTCAAGTTTTTTTAAAAAAATTTTGGAACCCAAAAGCTTAGGTCCTTATTTTAGGACCTTATTTTAGGTCCTTATAGGAGAATTTCCCATAGGATGCCTATCTATATATATATACACGTAGGTGAAGATGATTGTCGGAGAAAATCTTTTTGATAGGGATATCATTCTTTTTATAGAAATAATTAAATTATTTATTCAAACATATAATTTATTTACACTGTATTTAGATTGAGAAATTTGTGAGAGGATAAAAGAAGGGAAATGTATTTCTTTCGAATTCTCTTGTTTGGATAGGTTATAAAAAATATCGAAAGAGATTTGAAGTGAATTAAAGAAAAAAATTATTTTCCTATCAAAAAAAAAGAAAAAAATTATTTAATTTTTTGTTAAAATACTTCTTCTCCAAAATGAAAAAATTCTACATTTTCTTTTCTTCCTTTTATGAATTTCCTTCACTTTTCTTCACTTTTCTCAATCCAAACACATCCTTAAAACTAGCTCTCTAGCTCTGTCAGTAAGAATGTTTGGAAAATGTATAGAACTAAATATAGGGATGTGAAATAATGATCACGATCGTCATCAATTGACCTAGCTCCAATGCCTTGTTTACGTGGAACGTGCGAACATCATTCAGCAAAGCAATATCCCCGCGACCTGTTCGGTATCTAATTAAACGATGATACTTAAATATATATATTTATCAAAAAGTATTCATTTTATATATAAAAAAAGAGAGAACCATTTCCTCTAAATATTATATATATGATATGGAAGCTAAGAAAAAGTGAAAACAAAGAGTGTCATGTGGCTACTTTTTGATTTATTTAATGCTATTTTTTATTTATTTAATTCATAAAAATAAAAATGACAAAACTTATACCTCTGTTAGCACTAAATACACGTAGGCCTTGAAATAATGAAGGCCCAAAAGATTAATTAGTCCATAGTTAAGAGAGAACAAGCCCAGTAACAAAAGTCCATGTCCAGTAAGGAATGTGTAGTAACTAGGCCATAAAATATGGAGAAGTAATTTGTAGTAACAATAGCTCACAGGACACGTCGTAGAAGATAAGGGTGTAACGATCTGATCAATCTTCAAACAAACATGAACAAGAATAAATAAGAAAAATATGACACAAAGATTTAACGTGGTTCGGCTCACAGGGCCTACCATCCACGGCAGCTGCAAAGTGTTTCTTCTCTCAATATTTTTTTTTGGTGTATGTTACAAGAGAAATGAGGAGATATAAATAGAAAAGTCTAAGAACAAAAAAGTCCACTAACCAGTCTCATACACAACCCAGTGTACTAACCCAATAATAAACAAATAGTATCCAAACTTAACAATCTCCCACTTGGATACTATAAAGAAACTGTCAAAAACAGTTACATCGGTAACACCCGTACTGATTACGACACACTGCAGCCCTAATCTCTATCTTCAAGCTAGAAGACCAACTGAAGCCTTGCATAGCTCCAACTTACCAACTGTCACACTCTTCGTCAAAGCATCCGCCAAGTTTTCATTCCCACACACCTTCTCAAGCTTCAACAAACCTTCCTTGAGAACTTGGCGGATATAATGATATCTCCTCCGAATGTGTTTAGTATTAGAATGGAAGGCAGGATTCTTGGCAAGGAATATACCACTCTGACAGTCACTGTAGAGAACCCCTTTACCACTTCCTTGTCCTAACTCTTCCATCAGTTCTTGCAACCACTTCATCTCCTTTGTAGCTTCTGTTATCGCAACATATTATGCTTCAGTAGAATATAAAGCAATAACCTTTTGTAGCTTGGAACTCTAAGAAACAGCAGTACCTCCCAAGGTAAAAATATAGCATGTAGTGCTTTTGCAACTGTCAAAGTCACCAGACAAATCAGCATCTACAAACCCTTCCAACTTCAACTCACCTGAAGTGAAAGTCAACCCATAATTAACAGTTCCACACAAGTACCTCATAATCCACTTCACAGCTTCCCAGTGCTTCTTTCCTGGATTACTCATATACCTACTAACTACTCCCACTGCATGAGCAATATCCGAGCCAATACAAGTCATGGCATACATAAGGGAACCAATAGCAGAAGCATAAGGAATCTTACTCATTTGCTCCAACTCTTCGTCACTTCTAGGTGATTGATCTTTACACAGTTTGAAATGACTCCCCAAAGGTGTAGCAACTGGCTTTGCTTTGTCCATATTGAACCTGCTCAAAACTTTCGTCACATACTCAGATTGAGAAAGTTTTAATGTAGCTTTGGTTCTGTCTCTTGTAATTCGCATTCCAAGGATTTTCTTAGCATTTCCCAAATCCTTCATTTCAAATTGGCTTGACAGCTGTTGTTTCAGATTATTAATCTCCTTGATACTTGATCATGCAATCAACATATCATCGACATACAATAGCAAAATAATATACGATTCATCAAACCGTTTAAAATAACAGCAATGATCTTGCTCACTTCTTGTGTAACCTGAACTGATCATGAAGTTATCAAACTTCAAATTCCACTGTCTAGGAGCCTGTTTCAGACCATACAAGCTCTTCTTCAGTTTACACACAAGCTTTTCTTTTCCCGGTACTAAGAACCCTTCTGGCTGATGCATATAGATCACTTCTTCCAACTCACCATGGAGAAAAGCTGTCTTTACATCTAGCTGCTCCAGATGTAAATTCTCACTAGCTAAAATTCCCAGTACCATTCTGATTGTTGACATCTTCACTACAGGAGAGAAAATTTCTGAATAATCAATATCGTACCTTTGTTCAAAACCTTTCACAACAAGTCTGGCCTTGTACCGTTTGTTTCCATCATGTTCTGCCTTGACCCGATACACCTATTTGTTGTGCAAAGCTTTCTTTTCTGCTGGAAGTTTTACTAACTCCCAAGTCTGATTCTTCATCAGAGAATCCATCTCCCCTTTCATAGCCAGCTCCCACTTCTTCACATTCATATCCTGTTTAGCTTCTACAAAACTTTTTGGCTCACCATTATCAGTCAACAAAATATAATGTAAAGAGGGAGAATAACGTTCAGGTGCTCTTACTGTTCTAGTAGACCTCTGTAAAACAACTGGTGGAGTGGTTGGTTCATCATCATCATCATCCTGTGGAATAAGAGCAATGCCTACTTCCTGGTCAACTGATGCAGACTCTGGAATACTGATATGAACTGTTTCAGGCTCCTGTACTGCTTTCACATCAATTTCTGATTTTTCTTTGTACATCACACTCTCATGAAAAATCACATTCCGACTTCTGACAATCTTCCGATTCTGCTCATCCCAAAACCTATAGCCATACTGTTCATCTTCATAACCAATGAAGAAACACTTCCTCGATTTAGCATCAAGCTTGCTGCGACCATCAGAATCAACATGTACATAAGAAACACAACCAAACACTCGAAGGTGTGAAAGTTTTACCTCTTTACCACTCCAAACTTCTTCAGGTAATTTATTCTCCAGTGGAACTGATGGACTTCGATTAATCAAATAAGTAGCGGTGTTAACCGCATCAGCCCAAAACATCTTAGGCAGCCCCGAATGAATTCTCATACTTCTTGCACGTTCGTTGATAGTTTTGTTCATCCGTTCTGCAACACCATTCTGCTGTGGTGTTCCTGGGATAGTTTTCTCCATCCTAATCCCATATGTAGCACAATAATCCCTGAAATCACTATCAACATACTCTCCGCCATTGTCAGATCTCAGACACTTCAATTTCAAACCTGTTTCAGTCTCAACAAGAGCTTTCCACTTCTTGAATATGCTAAATAGATCAGATTTATTTTTCATAAAATAAACCCACAACTTTCTACTGCAGTCATCAATAAATGTAACATAATACCTGGAGCCACTGAGAGAATTAACTGGGGAAGGGCCCCACACATCAGTGTGTACCAAGTCAAGCTTGTTCTTTCTCAGCATTCTTCCCCCTGTAAGAAAATTGAGTTTCTTCTACTTCCCCATAATACAACTCTCACACAAGTCAATATGAATTTTCTGAACTCCAGAAAGTTTTCCCTTGGACACAAGTTCCTTCATGCCCTTTAGACTCATGTGAGCAAGTCTCTCATGCCATGGGGTTGAGTCATTAATTCCTTCTGCAACAGCAACAGTAGCAATGTTAGTGCAATCAAAACTCATATAAAGAGTACCAATTTTCTTACCTCGAGCAACAACCATTGCTCCCTTTGTCACTATCCATGCACCGGTACCAAAACGAATAGCATAACCACTGTCATCCAACTGACCAACTAAAATCAAATTTTTTTTCAATTGCGGAACATGCCTGACCTTTTGCCGAGCCCAAACTGAACCATCGAACTCTTGATTTTGACTTCTCCTATACCTACAATCTTCAACTCTTCACCGTTAGCTAAGTATACCTTCCCAAATTCACCAGCCACATAATTCTGCATGATATCTTGGTGTGCTGTGGTATGAAAAGAAGCCCCTGAATCTAGAATCCACGAATCAGAGTTTGAGTCAATAGATAACAACAAAGCATCATGCCCATCATCGGTTACTGCGTTGACATCAACCTTCTTGTTGTCTTCTTTCTTTAAAGACCAGAAATTCTTCTTAGTGCGACCTTGTTTGCCACAATGCCAACAACCATCTTGTTTCTTGCCAACACGTGACTTACTTCTTCCTCTCCCTGATCTGGATTTGCTGCGACCAGAATTCCTATCTGACTGTTTACCTCTGTCAGACTCTCTGCCTCTGTCATTCACATTCAAAGCTGAACCAGAACTTGAGGATTCTCCAGCATCTTTTCTTCTGGATTCTTCACTCAGAATCTGATCTCTCACAGCACCGTAGGTAAGTTTCTGCTTGCCGGTAGAATTACTCATTGTTGTTCTCATAGTCTCCCAACTATTTGGCAAAGATGCCAAAACCATCAATGCCTGCACTTCATCTTCAAAGTCAATCTCAACTGACTCCAATTGATTAACAATATCATTAAATTCATTCAAGTGCTTGGCAACAGGAGTTCCTTTTTGCATCTTCAAGTTGAATAACTTTTTCATCAGATGACAATGTATCCATGAGTTCCTTCGTAGTTGTTGCCTTAGCAACATTGTGAGCAACACTCCGTGTTAGAGTTAATCGAATAACTCCCAACACCTGTCTGTCTAACAACTTCCACTCGTCATCGATCATTTTTTCAGGTTGCTTACCAAGAAGAGGCAAGTGCGTCTTCTTTCCATACAAGAAATCCTCAATCTGCATACGCCAATATGCAAAGTCGGTGCCATCAAATTTTTCAAAACCTGCAACTTTAGCTTCATCTGTAGCCATAACTCCCACTCAAATCAGACCTTAAATTTATCTTCGTCTGATTACAAGTCAATACAACACAACACCGCACCACACCAAATTTAAGTATATAAAAGACTCACGGCAAAAACAATACTTTAAGCAGAGTTAGCAAATCACCAAGCAAATAAAATTTGTGCCAACTCACATGGACCCACACATGTACCAGTTGTTGATTCAAGCTTCTAGGTGATTCAATTGTTAAAATCAACTTCGCCGCCCACCATGCAAAGTCTCACCAAAGACTAATATAAACAATTAAGCCTTTTGAACACTTTAATTGTTCAACAAAATGGTGCGCCCACTGGTTTTGAAAATAAAGCCACTTTTGCTATAAAAAGAAATCATACTAATTGAAGGAAAGTAAACAATAAGTGCAGCCAACAATACCACATACTTTTTGATTCGTGTATTGAATCTATCCGTAGCTTGCTATAGTGCTTCTCTGCCCCTTTCCTTCTCTTGGATTCCGTCAGACTTCGAAACGCATTAACCAGTGCAAAAGCTCTGCTGCCCCTAGGCTTCTTGAGAAGTGGATCTATGACAATTTAACCACCTTCTTTGGTACAATCAACACTGCGTGTAATCCCAAGTAACAATTGTTCAGTCTTCCTCTCTCCTCCTTCCTTTAGTTGGCAACCATCGACTTCAAGGTGCAAACAATGGAAACACCACCATCCACTTTTGCAGCACCAAACAAGAAGACTGGGCTCCTCCTCACGCTGTGCAAGGTTTTTTTTTTTGAATCTATCTCAATCAAGCTCTGCCTCTGCCAATAACGATCTTTCTGACTTAGACGATCTGTGGCACTGTGATCTGACCGACAAAGATTCGTTTGTGAATCTCACTAGACAAACAAGTCTAGATGTTGTTTAATGAACCTGCTCTGATACCATTTGTAACGATCTGATCAATCTTCAAACACACATGAACAAGAATAAATAAGAAAAATATGACACAGAGATTTAACGTGGTTCGGCTCACAGGGCCTACATCCACGGCAGCTGCAAAGTGTTTCTTCTCTCAATATTTTTTTTGGTGTATGTTACAAGAGAAATGAGGAGATATAAATAGAAAAGTCTAGGAAAAAAAAGTCCACTAACCAGTCTCATACACAACCCAGTGTACTAACCCAATAATAAACAAATAGTATCCAAACTTAACAAAGTGATGAACTGTTACTTCGAGTGGTAGTGAAGCATGATTTGAAAGTTATGGCTTTAATGGCCAAATAATCCAAAAGTAGTGATGAAACAATATGGGACAGGACCAAGTTTGGCAAAAGAAAGACTTCAAAAGAGGTGGTAGGATAAAAGAAAGGACAACAACATACACAAGACAAAAAAAAAACAGAATAGAGAACGATTCTCAAGACCAAAAGCATCTGCAATCTTGCAATTCCAGTATAATCTGTTGTCATTTTTATATATCAGTATGTTATTCATCAAAAAGCTTTGTATTTAAACTATTACTAACAAGTTTCAATGCCAATCATTATTGTGTAAATTGTACTTGACTATAAGAAAAATCGATTTTAGGGATGAAAAATTTCCCGTCCCAAAAATTGTTGTCGCAAAATTTTGGGACAGAAATTAGGGACGGAATTTTCCGTCCCTAAATCATTAAAATATTATTAAAATTTATATCATAAAACATAGTAATTACATAATTAGAGACGAAAATTTCCGTCCCTAATATTTTTTTAATTATATAATAAATATTTAAATTGATTATTTTTAAAATGCTAATTTATTATTAATAATTTAACCATTTTTTAATTTTTATTCTGAATATAATTAAAAACAATATAATTAAATTATTATAATAGAATTAAAATGAAAAGAAATATCTCCAATAAAATTTAAAAATGTTAAATTTACAATTAGTTTTATTATACAAACAACGACTAATGCATCTAATCATCCTTGCCAGAGAGATCGACTTCCTTGTTGTCATCCTCATCCTCATCCTCATCGGCATCATTATCAGGATCCTATGGCCAGGACTAGGATTGTTGATCTTGTCGCAAATCTTGCAACTCTTGCCTCGAATCCAATACCATTGAATAGTAGATAAAATATGAATCGAATAAAACCCAGTCTATAAGCCTTTAGAAATTTGGCCTACAAAAGCATAATGAAGAAGAAAGCTTTCAACTGGTGCTTATATAATACTAGGATAATACCCGGGCATTGCCGCAAGGCTTCTAAAATTGTCACATTATGAGTTTATGACGTTCTTAGATCCCCCTCCACCAAAAAAAATGATAACGCAACTTGATTCAGTTGTTTTTTAAATTTTTTGCAGTCATCCATCATGAGATCATGAAAAAGAAGTAATTTCATATATTAGGTCTTGCTGATCCATGCTTTATTGGAGTTTATAAAGATTGATATAAGCCCTAATTGAATACTAAATCCCACAAAGTTGGGAGTCTACTCCTATAAGAAGTGGAGTCCTTGAAGAAGAGACCAAAAGCTTCTCTCCCTTTGTTCTTGAGTGAGATCTACCCAGAAAGTCAGACGTCTAAGCCGGCTACCTCCTCATATATGACTTTATATAACTTTTTGACTTTTTAAAACCCTAGGTTGACTAACTTACTAATTTTAGTATGTTACAAGAAAGGCATAGTTGATATTTTTAATCAATGCTCGAGCGTGTCAACAACTTTGAAACTCAACTCCCTAGTCCATAATGATCATTTTGGCATGCTGGAGCGTGCACCAATGCTTGAGCATGTTTTCTGCAAATCTGACAACCATTTCCACTAATTTTACATGATGTTGGTAATTCTGCTTGAAAGTAAAAACAAGTAAGAATCTCATAGAAAATACATTCATTCCATCCCAAAATATACGAGAACATTAGGAAATTGGAGAATAAAAATAGATATAAAATGGTTAGATCACTTTTCTCGTTAAACTTGTATGCAACCTTCACATATTAATGAAGCTTTGGCAGTTTGCAAAACCTCCCTAAACTTTTCTTTTATATGGCATATAGAAATTCCGCAATCAAAAGTCTCTCTAAACTCAATCCCTAAGCCCAGCTTCACTTTCTTCAAGAATTTCGGGTAAGTTTAACAAGTGAAAATTTTGTCAGTAACTATTCCCAATATATGTAATTCAGAAAAGAGAAAAGGACCAAGCAAAAAAGATGTCCAAACCCTAGTTATCCTAAATTGGAGACAGCTCAAATTAATGTGAAATACGAGGTAAACTGCAATCAGTAATTAGGGCTTTTGTTCTTGTATACAAGTAGTTGAATTCGGTGTGAAATCAAAAAATTGAAACCAAATCATAAACCACAATCAATCTATAAAACTTAGTCGAAAATCATGGAACAACAGTAGGAAGAAAGCATATTTAGTGACAAAATTGCCTCAACTGAAATATCTTTTTTAGTTTTGTATTGTATATTTTTTATTTTCAAAAATGTATTTTTAAAAATAAACAAGTGAATAAGTTTTCAATTTTTTTCAAAACTAAAAATTCAAAAGAGGCTCAAAGGTCCAGCCTCATTTTAGCTGTAGCAAACAAGCACCTTCGTCTCTTTTCTAAATTAGAGCTAACCACACTCCTGTTTTTAGTCTTTTAGGCTGTATTTGGATGAAGGTTTGGGGAGGTTAGAGGAGGTGAGGTTTTAGAGAGTTTCAGGAAGTGAGGTTTTAAAAGGTTTCATGAAACCACGTGAAACCTTGTTCGATAGGAGTTTTCAAAAAAGAAGTTGCATAACATTTTTTAAATTTGAAAGTACTTAAATGCCCTTAAAATTAATTATTTATGTTTACAAGTTTTTGTATTAAGATCAAGTTTATTGATTGGTTTGTATTAAGTTTAAGTGCACATATGAAATAGTCACTTGGGATTGGGTCTAGGATAGGTCAGTGTTCGATAACTAGCTCGAGTGACCCGGAGTACGGGATCGTGCTAAGGTATTGGTAGGGCCCAAGAATGCCCTCGGGTCATGTTAAGATTCAGGATCATTCCAGAGTCATCCTGTGTTCGGGGACATGTCAAGGTCTAATAACGAACCCAAATCATCTTGAGGTTCGGGATTAGGCCCGGGTCATCCTAGAGTCAAGATCTGGCTCGGGTCAGCTAGGTTCCGGATTCGACCCTGGAACATCCCGAGGTCTGTGATAGGGCCTGGGTCATACCAAGGTCCGAGATCGGGCCCGAATCATCTTGGAGTCCGGTGTTGGACCCGGTCATCCCGGGGTCATAATCAGACTTGGGTCATTTCGGATTTGGGATTGGGCCTTGGTCATCCCGAGGTTTGGGATCACACTCAGATAATACTGTGGTCCGGGAATGGGCCCGAGTCATTCTGGATTTGGGATTAGGCTCGGGTCATCCTAGGGTCTGGAATCTGGCACAGATAATCCCAAGGTTTGGGAATGGCGAGGGTCATCTTGAGGTTCTTGGAATGGCTTGGGCCATCTCGAGATACGGGATCAGACATAGGTCATCGCCGAGTTTAGGATCGGGCGTAGGTCATCTCGAGTTTAAAGAAAGGGTCAGGTCATGCCGAGCTAAGAGAATGGGCTTGGGTTCGAGATCTGGTAGTTGAACACGTTGTATTAAATGAATTATGTGTATAACCTCAACTTGCTTGTTTTTCATTTTGAAAAATGACATTTTTGCATAGGAGCATTTTTGTTTAATTAATTATATTTTTATTTTTATTGTATTTGGGTAAGGGGTATTTTCGTCTTTTTAATTTTATTGTAGGATAAAACCTCCCCAAACGCTCAATTTGAAGGTTTTCTTTTTTGCTTTGAGATGGAGGTTTGGGGGAAGTTTCATTAAATTCGGGAAACTTCCCACCAAACGGGGTTTCGTTAAAAATGAAACCTCTCCAAACCTCCTGAAACCTCATTCCAAACACAGTCTTAGTGTCTAACTAAGTTAAATAGTCAATATATTAGTCAAAGTAAATAAATATTTGAATTCTGTAAATTGTATTACACTACCTTTTTTTAACACAAGTGACAAATATATATATTTAATTTATATCATATACAAACATAATTCGATTCTTGAGAGCTATACTTTCAATCATAAATGTATATGATAGAAAAACTTTTATCATTGTTTCATCATAAATGTTTATGATAGAAAAATTCTATCATTTTTCCGTCATAAATAATTTTGTCACGAAACCTTCATAAATATTTGTGATATAGAAAATATATCACGATTCTATCATAAATTTTTTGATAAAAACTTATCACGTACAATTTGTCAAGGTAGATATTTTTTGGCACAATGACATAATTTTTCTATTAGGATAGGCCTTTTTTGGCATAATATACGTCCAACCTGTCATGAACGAGTGGGAGATGTTGGAATTGAGCTTATGGGTTGGTTTGCCCATGTGAGTTAGACTCAACCCAGCCCAAACCAAAGGAGGTTGAGGCAATTGTCTTGTAGACAACTGCTCCCAACTACTTATACGTTGAACGTATAAGTGAAGCGAAAAAGAAGAAAAACATTCTTAGAACAAAAAAATTAAGTACTTGCAAAAATGGAAATCAGAAGGTGTTTGTACTTGAATCCAATTTTGGTTCTTGTAATTGGAAACAAGTTTGAAGCATTGTAAAACATCCAACAATCCACAAATTCTTTGTACCATTCTAAAAAACGAGTAAATTTCTTGTTCTTTCTTGATCTTAGTAATCCACAAAACTAAACTCTTCACATCAATTCATATATTATATAAAATAAAACACACTTATATTAAATGTTAAATATATTTTATTCAGATAAATAAACTAAATTTGAATATTACATAAAATAATAATCTTAATTTAACATTATTCTTATCACACTTTGGTTGAGAAGTGTATGAGAATGCTTTGTTCTTCCAAATGAGATTTTGGGAGCTTTTCTCATTAAACTTGTATGCAACCTTCATTCATATTAGTGAAGCTTTTGTTATCTTCATTCGAGGGCCGAGGAATAGGTAGTTTGCCAAATCTCGTTAAACTTGTCTCATCTATATCATTGTTATTATTCTCTATTTTGTTTCTAACAATCCATTGATTGAGATGTGGCATTATTAACAACTCTTCAATTATAGAAAAAGTGAAGAGAAATCTGATTTATAGCTGCCGTCTGTGCTCATAAAAAAGGCATGTCTGTTTACTGGCTTTTAGCCTTTCGAAATATCAAAGTATAGTGTAACCTCTTGCATTTATTAATATTTTCCTTTGTGAATGAGTTCATACTTTTTTGGAGTACTGCTTTTGAATTTTTATAAGATCATGCGGAGTCGTAATTTGGAGGTGCTTAATACCGTCTTTCTTTTGTGTTCAAGTAATTATTATAATCTGATGAGGACAATTATTTCTCCTAATAAGAATAAGACACGTGACAAGTTGTCATCACAATAGCACGCTTCACTCCTCATTGTATATTGCTCGGTACCGAGCAAAAGGGTTACCCTTCTTGGTCTCATGCTCTCGGTACACTTACTGGCCCCCAGTAAAACAGTAATTTTCTCATTTGGCAAGGTATTATTCACCTCTACATGAATTCTATTAAGGGAAAGCGCCTCCACTGTATAAAGGGGATTACCCCGCAGGTAAAAGGGATCGTTTCTTTTTCACTCAAATACTATTTACTCATTTTCCAAGAACACCGAGCAGTGTCTTTTGGAAAAAGTTATTTGTGCTTGTATCTGACTTAGGCATCGAAGCGCCAACGTCAAAGAACACTCTCTGGTGGGCTCTTAGCTTACGTTTGCTCATCTTCGCAGATCACAATCGAGACGAGAAGACCATTCAGCCGAGGTAGACCTAGTTCGGCCTTATACTGAAACGTTGTCGTAACCTTACGGGTTTCGGACGTCATCGTAATCTTTTTCTTATTGAGACTTAAGATTTATTCATTGGACTTTATCTCTTCAAAAAAACTCTCTTTGTGAACCTTTGTTCTAGCTGTTGCGAGTTTATGTTTTCGGGTGTCGGACGATATCCATGGCTGCTCCGGCCATGATGATTCACTCTGAGTTGTGGGAAAAACCACCAGATCCCCCAAAATGCTTTTCATCAACCCTTCTACTCTTCCTTCCTTTCAATCGAAACCTTTGTCAAAATTCCTAGGGGAACCTTTAGTAGAATTCTCTGACTCTGAAATTGAAGCTCTCTCAAAGCCATTCCAAAGAACCCTCATAGGAAAATTCTCATTTCAACGACCTCCCATAGAGTGGATTAGGAATCAATTTCAAACCCTTAATCTCAAATCAAAATGCAAATTGGGGGTTCTTGACCGGAAATGTATTCTGATTCAACTGTCATGCGAGGAAGATTTTCATCGTTTATGGACCAAAGATTGCTGGTATTTGGGGCGGCAATCAAAATGCAAATTAGGCGTTCTTTTCCGGAAATGTATTCTGATTCAACTGTCCTATGGGGAAGATTTTCATCGTTTATGGACCAAAGATTGCTGGTATTTGGGGCGGCACATGATGAAAACGCCCAAATGGAGCTTCAATTTCCGTCCAGACAGAGAGTCCCCAATTGTTTCTATATGAGTTACATTACCAGATTTGCCTCTATTGTTCTTTAATGAATCATCCTTATTTTACATTGTGAGAGGTCTTGGAGAACCCCTTAGGGTTGATGCTGCCACAGTAGACTAGACCAAATATGGCAAATGTGAGTGTAGCGATGGACCTCTTAGGTAATTTTCCTGAACGTGTTAGAATTATGTTAGGAACTTCTGAGGAGGATTTTTGGCAACCAGTTGAATATGAGCACATCCCACACTACCGCTCTAAATGCTACTCTGTAGGTCATATGGATTCTGAGTGTGGCCCCAAAAAGGCCACTACTCCAAACACTTTGAAAAATGCAATAGTTAATATACCTATGAATGTGGCTAAAAATAACATAAAACCAAATCAAGAATGGAAAGTAGTCTCTAATACGAAAAAATGATCAAAAAATTCCTAACTTTTCTCCAGATAAGTCTCTCATTGTTTCTGAAATATTTAAGAAAATTAGAAAAGATCTAGATATTACAGAGAGCTCCAAGGCTAAACAAAATGAATCTGATGCCCACAACGAGGATGAGCCTGATAGTTTTACTAATTTGAAAAATAGGTTCTCTATTTTAGAGGAATTAGAAGGCAATGAGGACAATGATGAAGTACAAATTATTGAGCATTTAGAGGTTAATAAGGAAAATTTAGATCAAGTGAATATGGGACTAGTGGTTCATGACAATGAGAATGTGGAGATTCTCCATGCTGACCATGAGGTGTCTCATGGTAAAGAGTCTATGGACATACCATCACTGAATCAAGAAATTATGACTCAAGCTCTTCATAAGAGCAAATCTACTGAAAATTTGATCACTAATGATCAAGTGGATCCGCTAGGTGATCAAGTGCATAGTCTTTTTGATAATAATAATGGCAGTTTCCTCATTCCTTTAAAAATTTATGATGACTCCACCCTAGCCATTCATAGTATCCATGAGATGTATGATAAGCTTTTCATTGATGAGAGTTCATTAAAATTTTCAAATGCCATTCACAAACATTATGACAGAGGCAAGTATTCTAAAGAATCTCCTAGAATTAATGTAACTGTGGAGCTTTTTGAAAACAATGATAAGGATAATCAACAGGCTAAGAAACAAGAATCTCGGAAGAAGACTCATAAAAATGAGAAAAATAGAAAATCTCTAAGTAAGAAAAATTCATCTAGGGTGCAAAGATTAGCACAAAAATCTAAATCAAATAAAAAATGACCTTGAATTGCGTAGTCTGGAACATTAGAGGTGTTGGGAATTCTCCCTCCCTCTTGAGACTTAAATCTCTATGTAGTACCAATAAGATTCAAATTGTTGCTATTTTTGAACCTATGGTTTCTATGAATAATCTATCTAAGGTTGCTAAGAGGCTCAGAATGGATAATTTCACTAGTAATGTGAATGGTATTATCTGCATGTTTTGGAAAAATGATATTCCTCTTAAGGTTTTTCTAATAAAGAGCAAATTTTAACCCTTGAATTTGATTCCAGTTATGGTTCTTTGTTAATTTCTTCTAATTATGCTAAATGTAATCGTATGGAACAGATTTCTCCTTGGAATGACCTGCATTGTTTGTCCATGTTAGGAAGGCCTTGGTGTGTGAAAGGTGATTTTAATGTTATTCTCTCTAGTAATGAAAAAAGAAGGCTCACAGGCATAAACAAAAGTCTTGCTAGAGATTTTTGTTTAGGTCTTCAAAATGCTAACCTTTTTTATTTGGGTTATGCTGGTTCCAATTATACTTGGACTAATCAAAGGTGCTAGGCTAGGCTAGGCTAGATAGAGTGTGTGCTAATAGTGGTTGGCAGGATAAATTTACTTCAACTTCTATTATTCATTTACCAAAAACAAACTCTGATCATTCCCTCTCTTAGTTAAAATCAATGATAATAATTTTATTGGACCTCGTCCTTTTAGGTTTATAAATGCTTGAACTTCTTATAAAGACTTCTCGGATCTGGTTAGATCTAGCTGGGAGTCTCCCATACAAGGTCAACCCATTCAAAAGGTTTGTGAGAAGTTAAAAAGATTAAAAACAACTCTCAAGATCTAGAACAAAAATTGTTTCGGGAATATTTTCCAAAACATTAAGCTCGCTGAGCAATGCCTTATTGACTCCCAAATAGCTTATGAACCCAACCCCTCCTTGAATAACAAAACTCTTTTACACCAACAGTCTTGTCATCTTAACTCTGTCCTTTTGCAAGAAGAGCAATTTTGGAAACAAAAATCAAGACTAAAGTGGTGTAGAGATGGTGATACTAACACCAAATTTTTTTCATGCTTCGATTAAGTCTTTAAGACAAAGACTCCACATAGAATCCCTTAAAAATTGAAATGGTCAATGGCTGTCAGGTGAGGATTTTAAAAAAAGAAATAGGGAATTTTTTTCAAGAACAACTTTCTCAAAATTTTACTCCTGGTAGAGGTCCCATGGATGAATTTCTCAAAGACATTCCTAGGATTGTAACTCCTCTAGAAAATGACATGCTGGATTCTTTGCCTGACACTTTAGAAGTTAAATCTGCTGCCTTCTCTATAAGTGCAGATAGCTGTCCTAGAAGTGATGGATTCAGTGGCCATTTTTTTTCCAATTTTGCTGGGATATTATTGAGCATGATATTTTGGAAGCATGCAAAGCCTTTTGGGTAGGTCACTCTCTTCCAAAATCTTGCACAAGTACTCTGATTGCTCTCATTCCAAAAATAGAAAATCCTCTGAAAGCTTCTGACCTAAGACCAATTAGTTTATATAGCCTCATGAACAATTTTTTTTCTAAATTAATGGCTATTAGGTTAGGTAAGATCCTTCCAAGACTTATTTCCAACAATCAGAGTGGATTTATTAAAAATAGGGATATTTCTTATAATGTGCTTCTTGCTCAAGAACTGACTTCCTATTTAAACAAAAAATGAGGGGCAACAATATTCTCATTAAGCTGGATATGGCAAAGGCCTATGACAAGGTGTCATGGATTTTCCTTCTCCAAATGCTTAGGAAACTAGGATTCAGTGAGGCTTGGATGGATTTAGTATGGAATTTGATTTCAAATAATTGGTTTTCCATTTTAGTAAATGGCAGGGCCACTGGTTTCTTTAAGTCTATGAGGGATTTGAGATAAGGAGACCCCCTTTCCCCTGCTTTGTTTATTATTATGGGAAAATCTCTAACTAGGGCTCTAAATAATTTGCATGAATCAAATCCTGTTATTCTTACAAAACTACTAGAAATTTGCAACCTATTTAATTTCCCATCTAGCTTTTGCTAATGATATTCTTATATTTTCTAATGGGTCCAAAAAAGCTATGGATGGATGTTGGGTGTGCTCTCTAAATATAAGCAATGCTCTAGTCAATTAACTAATAAGTAAAAAACTTGTCTTATAACCCCTAACCATATGAATTCTCAAAGATTAGGTAGTTTGGTGGAAAGATCTGGGTTTAGGGCTAGAAAGCTTCCTATTGATTACCTGGGTTGTCCTTTGTCTAATAATGGAAAAAGAATTAATCTGTTTGACAAGCTGTTGAACAAATTCAAAGCTCAAATCTTGAATTAGAGTACTTCTTTATTAAGTACTGGTGGAAGGTTGATTTTAATAAAATATTTCTTGTCTTCTTTTTCCACTTATTTGTTTGTAGTCCTTGACCCCCCAAAAGAGATCTTGAAGGAAATTAATTCTATATGTTTAACCTTTTTTGGGGCAAATCTGAATTTGGTAGTAGGCTTCATTGGGTTGCTTGGAGGAAAATTATCAAGCCTTTGAATGAGGGAGGATTAGGAGTTACAAATATTGCTGAGATGGTGGAGGCTCTTGATTGTAAGTTATGGTGGAAATTTAGACAACAAAACTTTCTTTGGGCTATGTTCATGCATAATAAATATTGTCATTTTGCTCATCATAGTCAGGCTTCTCATGTTGGTTCTAAAACTTGGAAAAAGAATGTGCAGGGTTAGAAACATGATGGAAGGGAGCATGAAATTTATTGTTGGGGAGGGTAATATAAATATGTGGTGGGAAAATTGGCTTCAAGAGGGCCCCATAGAAAAATCTCATTCCAATTGATCCAAATTGGCCTCTTTTAATAAAATCTTTTTCGCGAAACAATTCTTCGGATGTTCATAAATTGAGACAAATTCTGCCTCAACAAATTGTGGACATAATCTTAAGTGAAAATGTTGTTGTGAGTCACTATCAGGATAATTTAATATGGTACAAAAATGTTTTGGCATGACTTAATTCTTGTTAAAGTGTCCATTTTCATGTGGAAAGTTTTAAGAAATGTTCTTGCTGTCTTTGATAGCATTAGGAAAAAAGGAGTTCAGATTGTTTCTAAATGTAACTGCTGCATGGATTCGAATTCGAGTTTAGAAATTATCCAACATTTGTTTGGTGAAAGCACTATGGCTATGTATGTTTGGAACTTCTTTTACAATGTCATTGGGTTGCCTTATAAATGGAACACATTGTACTTGAGGTTCACAGAATGGTGGAATATCAAAAACAAAAAAAATCAGTGGTTGGTTGGTGTTTTAGCTAGTTTGATTCCTGTTTACATTTACTGGAGTATCTGGAAGACTATTAACAGGGATAGATATGAAGATGGCCATCTTTCTGGCAATTGGATTATTGAGGACGTAATTGAACAAATTGCAACACAATTCAAGAGTAAAGGTAAGAATTACAAGCAAAATCTTAAAGATTCATTTATCAGTCAACTCTTCAGCATTCCTCTACATCATAAACAAATGGGTATGGCCACTTTTCTTTATTGGAATCCTCCCCCCCCCCTCAAATTTTGTTAAAATAAACTGCGATGGGAGTGCTCTGCATAACCTTGGTGATTCTGGTGGAGGTGGTATTATTCGAAATCACTCTGGTAAGTTTTTGGCTGGTTTCTTTAAATTTTATGGTCCCAATTCTATCACTTACGCTGAAATGTAAGCTACTTTTGATGGGATTACCTTGGTTTTCAGTTTAGGATATTCAAACTTGATTACTGAATCTGATTCTTTGATTTTCGTTAATGTTCTATCGGATAGATTTAAATGTCCATGACGATTGATGTAACTTAAAAGAAGTATTCAAACTTTGTGCTATAATCTTCAGATTCAGGTTATTCATGCCTATAGAGAAGTTAATTACATTGTTGATGCTTTGGCTTCCATGGCGTCTTCTTCAAAAGCTTCCAATATTTTTGTAGGTATGAGGATCTCCCAACCAAAGTTCGAGGTTTCATCCAATTGGATACTATGCATCTGCCTGGAATTAGATTTAGAAAATAAAATGTTCTCATGTTCTTTATCTTTTTGGTTTCATGAAATTTTTTGGTCTAACTCCTCAAATGTTGTTTTTCCTTTCTCTTTGATGGGTTTGGTATTATGTCTCCCATTATGAGCCCTTAGAAAATGGTTTTTCTTTTCCTTTTATGATATAAAATTTCATTTTTATAAAAGAAGTAATTATTATAATAGTTAATACCTGGATGGAGAAGGGAAAAAGTCTATGCAAAATAGTTGACGTGCATAAACATATATCAGAGAACATGTTTTATATTTAGTAAAGAGATGGAAATCACACCCAGACTGAAGCATTGACAAAAAAAACTTATGATTGTATGAGTAATGCGACTCTACCTTGGCTTTTGTAAAAAGCTTTGAGCTATTGATTTTTATTCAGAACTTGAATTGATTTACAAGAGCTTATAAACTAGAAGCTCAACGGAAACATTTGAGGCAATACAATAGTGTTGCCTTTGTCAGAATGTATCCGTTGCTATACAATAATTCAAGAGAATTGATGAGCCTTATGGGCCTGATTAAATGAGATACAATAATTCAAGATAATTGATGAGCCTTATGGGCTTGAGTAATTTGAATATACTTGCCATGTTTTACTTCACTACCTTCTTTACTTCATTACACCCCCTCAAGATGGAGGGGCAATTTGTCACGCCAATCTTGGAACGAAGTTCAGTAAATTTCTGACGAAGTAAGGATTTGGTGACTTGCTTGAATTGAGTAGGATTAGTGATAGGAGTGCCATCGTTAACACTAGTAGAGAAATTAGAAGGCAAGGGAGTAGCTACAAACTTACCATCTGCCATATCAGTTCTGTCGAAGATCTCTCTAATATTTTTTTTTGAGAAAGAAAAAGGCCAGTGGTAGTAGGGATAAGTTCAACTCCTAAAAAATATGACAGATCACCTAAGTCTTTAAGGGAGAAAGAGGAAGCTAAATGTGTGGTAATTCTGCGAAGGAGAGAGACACTAATTAGATCATCCACGTATACAAGGATGTAAATAAGCTGACCCTGTTGTTGGAGAATAAACAAAAAAAAGATCGGTAGGAGAATTTTTAAAACCAAATTTTAGTAAACAATTACGAAGAGCCGTGTACCAAGCCTCAGGAGACTTGTTTCATGGATTTCTTGAGTTGACAGAGATGATTGGGATAGGTAGAATCATCAAAGCCTTTAAGTTATTTCATGAACACAGTTTCGGTTAGAGAGCCATTGAGAAAAGTATTGTTCATATCAAGATGGTGAAGGGGTCAATGTTTGGAGACAACAATAGTGAGAACTGTGTGAATAGTAGTCGATTTAATCACAGGGCTAAATGTATTGGAGTAATCTAGACTGAGTCTTTGGGCAAAACCTTGTGCTACAAAGCGAGCCTTGAAACGGAATACAGACCCATCATGATGTTGTTTGACCCTGAAAATCCATTTTTATCCAATGGGTTTGGGAGGTACAAGAACACAGTTTTGGTAGTGTTGCAATGCGTCAAATTCAACTTGCATAGCTTATTTCCAAAGAGCATTTTTAAGAGCAAAAAATAACACTTTTAGGTTCACAGGTAGAGGGAAGAGGATGTAGGGTAGCTAGTTGATAGTTTTGGCCCTGAAGATGTTGTTCATGGAGTGTGTCGCCATGCGGGGTTGCGTAGAAATATGAGAAGGAAGAACAGGTGTACTAGATGAGATGGAAGTGGGAAGAGAATTGAGATTGGGAGTGGGCAGTAAAGGTGGAATAGAGGAAAAGTCTAGTTGAGTATAGGGAGGTTTTTTTTTTGGATAAAAGAGGGCGGTACCTTTGAAGTTTACTAATTGCCTCGCTTATGCGGAGGAATATCGTGGTTACATTAAGCAAAATAAAGCCAAAGGATCATCATCCTCAATTAAACTAAAAAATTGAAATGACAAAAAAACTAAAAGAAATATGAGAAATATGAGCTCCACCCACAGCACCAAAAATAACCTGCAATTGTCCTCCTCTATTTCACCTCATGGCTCCATTAGTAATTAAGGAGCATAACACACCAAAACGTGAGACCAATAACTCTCCAAGCTAAAATCACCACCAAGAAATACAAGTCATATAGTATAGACTACATACCTTACAGCAGTCATTATAGAAAACCAGTAGGATGCCATGCAATATATATCAATGCTAAATTGCCATAGAGTATAGACTACATGCCTTACACCAGCC
Source organism: Euonymus europaeus (assembly GCA_963580455.1). NCBI lineage: Eukaryota > Viridiplantae > Streptophyta > Magnoliopsida > Celastrales > Celastraceae > Euonymus > Euonymus europaeus. The sequence goes on from OY756964.1 coordinate 7,517,628, forward strand.
ATTATAAAAACCAGTAGGATGCCGTGCAATCTATATCCATGCTAAATTCACCACCAAGAAATACATGCCTTACACCAAACATTAGAAAAGCCAGTAGGATGCCATGCATTCATATTGTAATTCTCTTCTTCTGACAACAAACATCAAGCAACAGATATTCATCAAGCAGCGCAAGTAACAAAACTGCCCACAACCAGTGACCAATTCAAAATCAAAGTCTAGAATCCATACTAGCAAGCCCAAAAGTTAACGCCATTAGAACACTACCCAGATCAATGACTTCTCAATAACAAAGAGAAGCAAGGCAAGAACTGGAAACTTAAACAGGATGAACTCCATTTGTCAAGCAACTGTAATAATCAATTGTACCCATGCCCATATTCTACACACTTCAACCTCAAACACCAGAAACTAAATCCTTATGAACACTAGCAACCAAGGCCTTAGCAAGAACACCAATTTCTAACCAAAATCAACAAATAATAATTATCCACCAACCAAGCAATATATAAAACACTACGATTAGCCCCTTGCTTAGCTAAGGAATCCGCCACATGGTTAGACTCTCTCCAAATATGAGAGAAAGAGACAGAAGAAAGATAGCTTACTAAATTATGGATTGCATTTACATCTTGGTCCACTGACCATGGATTGGAAGAATCATACCATACACATGTAATTGCATTTATGGAATCAGACTCCAACAAGATAGGACCCTTATTATGCAAACCATATTGCTTTGAAAATCTCCAGAGCTATTCTAATAACTTTAAGTTCTGCAGTGTTTGAATCCACATTATTTACTAGGCCAAAAAATATACACAAAAATTTTCCCGTGTAATCTCTCAACACCCTTCCCACTCCAGTAGTTAGAGTTTTCACCGAGCCATCTGTATTCCATTTGAAATTCCCCTGAGGAGGAGCTACCCAATAAGACATAGGCCTGGTAACACTCTGGACACTAGTTTTAAACTTCAGGCCATTTGACAACTCCATGAGCTCTGGTCCTGTATAAGGCAGATCAAGAGCCAGTGCTTTTAGCCAAATCCTAAATCTGATAAAAATTAAATAGTGCACACTTGCCCAATCAGGGGTTTTAATGTTGAAAATAGCTTCATTCCTAGTTATCCATATTGTCCAAATTATGGCACCAAAGAGCAACTACCCCATTTGATGTTGTTTCTTTCCTGTTACAAAAGAGGGCCATTGATCAAAGAGGCTTACAACAATACTTGGCATACACCAATCTCAACCCCGCCAAAAAAGACTTTTGTACCAGATCGTTCTCAGACCATCAAAAAGAACTAAAAGATGATCTATATTTTCCTGATTCTTATTACAGAGAGGGCAAATTGCACCATCAGTCCAAACTATACCCATCCTTTGAAGTATGTCACGCGTACTGATTCTCCCATTCAATACAAACCATAAAAAAAAATTCAATTTTGGGAGGCGCCCAACCTTTCAAAACCTTAGAGCAAATGCAATGGTGTGTGTTTAATGGGGACATTAGATGTTGTTGGAGTGTGTGTTTTTGCTGATGTGGCTATATTGAGAGATGTGTTTTGTTGATGTGGTTGTATTAAAAGATGTGTTTTGGTGGGACCAATCTTGATTTTTGTGTAGTTTTGTTGTGGAAATGATGTATGAAAGGAAAATAGTTGGTTTGAATAATGGAGAAATGAATAATTGTATTGGGAGATGTGTTTTGCTGATGTGGCTGTATTGGAATATGTGTTTTGCTGATATGACTCTATTGGGAGTTGTGTGTAGTTTGAATTTTTATGTGATAAAATGGGGTCCACAAATAATTTGAGTAGGGACAACAATATATAACCATTACATGTGCTCTTAGTAGAAGAAATGGATAAATAAGTAACATCGCAATCATCCGCTTTTTGGCATAGTGATTTCACAGAATAATTACCATCAATGTTATGCTTCTAAATTATTTTGTTCCTTTTATTAGGACAAATAACAGTGATACCAATGCAGTCCAACATAGCTGACTCCAATTCTTCCTCCCACTGAAAAAGAGAGCGTCTCCAAGGAATAACCCAACTCCATCCAAAACCATCCCAAATACCAAAACTTGAAACAAGATAATTTTTTAAAGTTGAAATTGCATAAAGTCTAGGAAATTTATCATTGAGAGGTAAATCTCCCACCCATAAATGCTTCTAAAAATTAACACTTCTGCCATTTCCAATACTGAATGCTAAACCAACTCTAATGGCCTCTTCCATTTTTCCATGGCTAGGATCTAAAAGACCCTGAATATTTCTCCAAAGCATCGACATCTTTGAGTGAACTACATGCAAAATAATGACTGATGGAAACTCATATTTTTCCTTGAGAACAGTTTTCAATAGAGTTTTAGAATTTTCATGTAATTGATTATATCTCCAAATCCATTTAAATAAAAGAGCTTTATTTTTATCAGTAATAGAGCTAATACCTGTACCGCCATTGCATTTTGCCTTGATCACTAGACTCCATTCGATACAATGAACACCTCTTTGAGTAGAGGAATTACCCCAAAGGAAGTTATGTTGTAGCTTTTCTAATATCTTCTCCACTCCCACTGGAATTTTGAACATAGAAAAATAATAAATTGGGAGATTTGACAATACTGCTTTAATCGAAGTAAAGAGACCACCTGTAAACAAAAGTTTAGATTTCCATTGAGAAAGCTGAGATTCTACTTTAGCAACCACCGGATCCCATAACCTACTCTTCTTCATGCTCCCACCGAGAGGAAGACCCAAGTACTTGATTGGTAGTCTTTCCTTGATATAACGAAGAAACACCGCCATCTCTACCACCTTTTCCTCTTGAATCCCAATTCCAATCAACGGGGATTTATGAAAATTCACACGAAGGCCCGACATGAGCTCAAAGCACCTTAATATTCTCTTCAAATTAATTAAATTCTCTCTTGAATCAATGCTGAAAATTAACATATCATATGCATACGGAAGGTGAGTGACATCAGTCCTTGCTCATTAACTCTGAGACCCTGAATCAACCCCAATTCACTAGCTTTAACTAGAAGAAGATGGAGACCTTCTGCCGCTTTTATAATCAAAAAAGGAGAGAGCGGATCACCTTGATTAATCCCTCGTTTGAAAGCGAATTCATCTGTTGGAGAACCATTAACCAAAACTGAGGCCTAAGCGGATTGCACACACTCATTTAACCAATTTCTCCATTTACAGCCATAACCCATCTCAGCAAGAACTTGTGCAAGATAATCCCACTGAACCGTATAGAATGCTTTTTCGAAATCAATCTTCCATATAAAACCATGGGATCCCCTTTTTCTAATTGCATCCACAAGTTCGTTAGCCACCAGCACAGAATCCATAATTTGGCGCCCCTTAACAAAACCAGATTGGTGATCACCAATGACCGAGCTCAGAGATCTTTTTAGACAATTGGCCAAACACTTGGTAATCATTTTGTATAAATTCTAATTAGGCTAATAGGCCTGAAATTTCTCAAATTATCAGCTCCAAGCACTTTAGGAATTAACGTGATGTAGGAAATGGAAATCCCTCTGGGCAGTTTTTCGATTCTATGAAATCTTGAAAACATCTTCATCACCTCCTCTGACAAATGCTCCCAGAATTTCTTGAAAAAACCCAAATTAAACCCATCTGACCCAGGGGCCTTAGAGCTACCATAACTCCAAACTGCAGCTTTAACTTCCTCAGTTGTAAATTGAGACTCCAAAAGAGAAGATTGAGAAAGAGATATTTTTTTAAAATGCAACCCAGAGATATTCAGAGCAGTCCACTGCAGACACTTATACTGATTTTCAAAATAATTAAACACTGCCTTTTTTATCAGAGTTGGATTCTCCAATCGCCCATCAACTGAATTAAGAGCAACTAATTTATTGGACCTCTTCCTCATGCTATCAACTAAGTGAAAAAAATTGGTGTTGCGATCTCCCTCTCTAACCCACCTGGTTCTAGAATTTTGAAACCAGTAACTCTCTTGCCACCACTAATAACCCAAAACTCATATTTAAGAGACTGCAATTTAAGAGACTGCAATTTATTTCTATCTAACTAACACAAAATGCCTTGTTCTTGAGCTTTCTCTAAACCATCAATTTCCATCTCCATTGCCTTGAGATTTTCACCAATATTCCCAAAGACATTCTTATTCCAGTCTTTTATCTTCTGTTGTAATAATCTCAGCTTCATGACAATACCATAATTTCCAACAACCTGAGCATTTAAGTCCAGCCAGCTATCCCTCAGAAAGTCGATGAACTTAGAGTGAAGCCACGAAAAATCCATAAAGCAAAAAGGACGAGGCCCCCAGTTGTATTCTTGGAAGGAAACAAAGAGAGGGCAGTGATCAGAGACACCTCTTCGCAAACCTTGAAGACCAATAGTTGGAAAAGCTTTTAGCCATTCCATATCTATAAAAGCTCGATCAATCCTGCTCATGCTAATGGAATTATACCAAGTAAATTATATGCCTTGTAACGGAAGCTCAACCAACTGGCACAAACTCACCAAATTTGTTCATCCTTGTGGACAAAGAAAGACAACCAGACCTCTCATCAGGAGAAATAATCTCATTGAAGTCACCCTAGAAAAGCCATGGAAGGGAACTAGCTAATTTTATAGCAGATAATTGACACCATTGACTAAAATGTTGAGAAGCCAAATTATACCCATAGACCGAAGCTATCACACAGTGGAAATTAATATCAGACAAAATTCCTTCTAGGATGATAAATCTATCACCAACAATGGAGTAGTGCAGCTTGAAGAAAGACGGATCCCAAATACAAAGAATACCACCAGAGGACCCATTTGCATCACAACTGATCCACTCAAAAGAGTATGATCCCCAAAGCTTTTGAATAAAATGACAATTTGCTCCAACTATTTTGGTCTCAAGAAGGCAAAGAAAGCCCACACCCTTTTCTCTAATCCAACGCACAACAACTCTCTACTTTGCAAAACCACCAATACCTCTAATATTCCAAGAAATAAGGGAAGACATGGAATAAAACTAAACCTAGAAAAAACTCGACACAAGTTATCTTCTGAGTAGTCTCCCAATCTGCCTCTTCCCGTCGCACCATTTCCTCAATTCTGATGTGAATTACCCCATCTGCATCTTTTGAACAAAGGCCCACCAATTTTCCCAAATCCCACGTGTCTCTAGCTTCTCTCTGAATATCTACCTTCTTCGACATGTTTGGGGAGTGTAAGGATTGAACAATACAATTCTCAATAATATTGTCATATGAGTTTCTAAACAAAGTGTTCCTATGAGCAATTCCACCATCCAAAATAGACATACCAGCAATAGACCTGTCCTCAGAATCCATAGTAGACGAAGTGACCACTCTCTTTCACCGATTTTTACGAGACTGAGTCTTGCACTGAAAACCCTCTAGTTGATCATTTGTAGCTTGATGGCTATCCCTCCTTTTGAGAGTTGCACTATCAGACTTATCTTGAGCATTTGAAGATTAGTTGAAAGTGTGATTTTTATCCAACCCTATATCATAAGATATTAAAGGCCCATCAGAAAGGCCTAATAAACATGCGCTTCTTGGCCTGCAAAGCTTAGGACTATTGGTCAAGGCCTGCCTTTGAGAATCAACTTTAGAATTAGCTGGCATTGAAGGAATTTTTGAAACCTTTGTAGAAAAACTATTTTTTTCTTTTTCTGTAGACTGAAAAGACTTTCCATCTTGGCACAAGTTATTACAAACACAGCCTACCCTCCCCACTATACACTGACAGTTCATATTCAAATTCAAATTCGCTGTGTCTGTACTATCATTAAAATTCTCGCCGACTCTCTTTGCTTCTCCTTTCCATTTTTGATGACTGGAATTTTTCGGTGCCGGACTGTTAAGACTGGAATTTTCCATTAAAATCTTTCCTCCCCTATGTTGTCGCTGGGAGTGCTATCAATTTTATTTGGAACACAAGCAACAACATCAACTTGATAATAATCATCGAAAATTGCCTTCAAAATATCATATATGCCTGTTTTGGTTTCATCTTCATTCTCCACTTCCGAGTCTTGCACTAACTCACTCACTTCTACATCTGGCCAGACTTTTTCACATTGAAATCGCCCACACCATAGGCCATCCGAGGGATCTTCTGTAATCTGGATGGGATCAACTATACCATCAACTGTTAGATGAACAACCCGATCAACCTTTCCTGTAATTGAAGTAGCTACTAAAATTAGAGCAGCATCTAATCGTAATCTTTCCACTGTGTTCTTATCAAGAGAAATTACTTCTTCCATTATATTTCCCAACATCATAAGAGGACATGGAATCCAAGCATGCAATGGTAGACCCTCATGTTTCAACCAAGCAAATCTCTCTATACGAACATCATTGACTTTCCAAGGTTCTACACTTTTAAACCAACGAGATAACCATGCTGTTTCGAGTCAATTATTTTTTGCATAGCTAATTTAGATGATAATGTTAGCAGTATCATCTTCCCTCCCATTGGGGCTGTGTAGCATTTAATGGAATCATCAGTATTTATAAAATCTCTCATTTGTTGAATTAGAGCACTCTGCCAAAGAACCCCGACAACACTTCCTTCTAATCATTCTCTATCTTCAACATGAGACTGATAATCAATAAGACTATTCAAGTAACCATTGTTAACCTCTTTTCCCGTGAAAACATCATCCTCTTTTACCATTGCAGCATTATCTTCTTTTAACATAATCACAATGTCCTCATTTCCCCTGACAACATCCGCCTCTAATCCTTTCACAACATTAGCAAAATATGGTTTCTTCATATCTTTGGTCCTCATTGAGTTACACACGTGAATCGCGTCAACTCTAGGCTTGTGAGGTTCTTTTTTTGGAAGGTTCACCATACTTCGTTCCCTTTTTCCATTTTTGCTGAATCTCACCTTATTTGCCCTGAGCTTTTTCAATCCTATCCAAATTTGTCGCACTCTTGCTAAAATATCCTCTGCATTCTGTCGACCATCAAATTCTACAAAACCAAATCGAATACCCTTCCAATTCAGTTTCTCTGGGACATACACATCCATCACCTTTCCATATTGAGAGAGAACCCATTTAAGAGCTTTAGTATCCCAACCAGAGGGGAAGTTCTCAAAATATATTTTTAAGGGTTTTTTAAGGTTGGGATCATAGTGATGATCCAGAATATGTGGATAAGGAAGTGGTGGGGGAACGATTTGAGCACCATGTTAAGTATACTCATTCTGATTTGGGTTTGTAGCACTGTGATAAGACTGAGATAATCTGGCTATGGATGAAAGTTTTGGCCAGTGAAGATTTAAAGGGAGATGTTGAGAGTGTTAAGATAGGCTAATGAAATAGTTATGGGGCATATGATGAGGATGATAAGATATGGGAGGTCGAGCTAGTGGGAGATGATGGGATGAGGGACGGTGTGGATGTGGATTTTGGGGTGGTGGTCGACAATAGGGTGGTAGACGATTCAGAGCTCTCTCTCTCTCTAAACATGATCTCTCTCTTATTACACTGGTTCATGAGTATAGGGAGGTTGAGAGGTGGACTGATCAAGTATGATCAATGATGCTGAGGATGTAGTTTGTTTGGGAACAAAATTTGGAATAGATGAAGGGTAAGATGGGAATGTGGTTTCATCAAATAAGACATGAAGAGAGAGATACACTCGTTTGGTTAAAGGCTCATAGCATTTATATGAACTTTGAGCTATAGAATAGCCTAGAAAAATACAAGGTTTAGACCTCGGTTGTAACTTGTGATCAATATATGGCCTAAGCCAAGGAAAACATTGACAACCGAAAATCCATAGTTTGTGATAATTTGGAGGTTGATTAAATAAAAGCTCATATGGGGTAACATGATTGGTAGAGGAGAGAGGTTGACGATTTATAGGAGGCAACTTGGAAAGCATAGGTACAAAATGAAAATGGTAAGTGTGTAGAATGCAAAAGAGTTCTACAAATTTCAGTCAAATGATGATGTTTCCTTTACACAATGCGTACATGTTGAGGAGTGTAAGGGGGAGATTGATGCCAGCTAATACCATTGTCTAAAAGATAAGGTTGAAGTTTTTGAACTTCATAGCCATTGTCAGTATACAAAGTTTTAATAGGATACTCAAACTGTTTTTCCACATTTTTTTGAAATTGGATAAAAATTTTAAGCACATTAGATTTCTATAAAATGGGAAAAACTAGGTGTATCGAGTATAATGATCGATAAATATGATGTAATATCAAAAACCATCAATAGAGGGCACTGGAGCATGCCCCCAAACATCACTGAATATTATATGAAGAGAGGAAGTGCTAATAATAGTTGATGGGCATAAAGGTAATTGATGTATTTTATCAATTGAGAAAGAAGTACACTGAAATGTAGAGGGTTGTTGGGTGCGATTATAAGGAAGTTTTGTAGAATTCAAAAGAGATGACAAAATAGAAGTAAATGTGTGACCAAAGCGTTGATGCTACCCATCAAAGGAAGTTTTAATGCCAACAGAGGCCACAAAACATGATTTGGAAGGTTGATCAAAATGATAGATGCCATTGATGCACTTGCCTTTGGCCATGACTTCACCAGAACGTTGATCTTTAACCACACAAGACAGAGAAAAATTCAACAGATACATTATTGTGTGTGGTGAGGTCATGACCATATAGTGAATTTTTATGTAAATAAGGCACACATAAGGTATTAAAAAGCTGTAAAGGTTGTGTACGTGTGTGAATAATGGTGGTACTAGAATGAGTAATCAGTAAACCTGAACCATCACCCAAAAACACCTCATATGTGCCATCGTAGTCAGAGTGAATAGATAAATTGTTCAAATCATGATTCATAGAGTGACTAGCCTAGAGTCAAGTAACCATGATTGATTTTAAGGTGTGGTGGCCCTATTGGAGGCAGTAGTTAAGGTGTAGTGAGTAGCTAGTGGCTGATTATTTTTGAAGATTTTGCACTTATGACACTTATGGGCTAGTGACCTGGCTTGTCATAAAGCTAACAAGTAATCCATGAGAAGCCACGTCCACGTCCTCCGCCTCTAGAGTTAGAGTTGGATCGAGAACCATTCTAGTGAGATTTGGAGCCTTGACATTTGTAAGTTGTGGACTGACCAACGCTATAGCCTTGTTGAGTAGCTCCCTTTTGATGACAGTGGGTTGTTGCAACTAGAGGAGTTTGATTTAAAGTAAGACGATATAGGAAAGCTTCATGGGCAACAATTACACTTTTAAGTTCCTCAAGTGAGAATAAGGTCTCGCGTGTACGAATGGACCCAACAATGCCTGTATAATCCTAATCAAGGCGATCCAGTATGTAGAAAGTAAGATCATCATATGAGACGAGATTGTCTATCAGTGTTGATTCACCAGCAATCGGACGTCCTGTAAGTAATCAGACATGTTTTTGGAACCTTTTTTACAACGGGATATCTGAGATTTAAGCAGACCTTAATGTATTGGCATATAGCTTATGAACCTTGGCCAGAGTTGAAACATTGGTGAGTACATCACCCAGAAGTGGCAAGATAGTAGCATCAATAAAGGCTACAAGAGCATGCAAGATAAACTGATCTTGGCTCTGCCATTTATAAAAGAGACTATTCTCTGAAGATGAAGATGCCTCGGTTAGGGGGGACATAGAAAGTTACCATCCACATACCCTAGTAGGTCGTAGGCATTTAGAAGAGATTTGAATTGAAGTCTCCAAGAAGAAAAGTTAGTAGCAGTAAGTTTGATCGAAATTGATGAAATATCATGCATGGACACAGTGCTTGTTGTACCGAGAATAGGTACTACTACGGTAGTGGTATGAGAAGAAAAAGGAGGAGGAATAGACATGGTTGATATAGAGTTTAACTCGTTGGATTCGGAGGCTCCGACACCATAAAAACCTTTGAGCTTTTGATTTTTATTTAGAACCAGAATTGAGTTACAAGAGCTTATAAACGAGAAGCTCAATGGAAACATTTGAGACAAGACAACAGTGCTGGCTCTGTCAAAATGTATCCGTTGAGATACAATAATTCAAGAGAATTGATGAGCCTTATGGGCTTGAGTAATTTAAAAAGACTTGTCATGCTTTACTTCATTACCTCATTTACTTCATTACTGCAGACTTTGTTGCTTTTACACTATAATTTGCATACACCCCACCTAGTTTTTCTGCTGTTGCTGGACATTTTCCAGCTAGCAAAACTCACTAAAATTGATCAAGCTCTATCTAGGTTGAAGTTCATTCGGATTTCTTTGAATCTAGATTTTCAGGAAGTTTCATTTTTCTGAACTCAATAGTGTAAGCATGAGGTGATGCATCTTAAACCCTTTTTTTTACTATGTCTAAGGTTTAAATGTGTGACACTATGCTTGAACAATATAATATTCTAATTTAGAATATCTAGGATCCATATTAGGCTATAATGCAGGTTGATTTAGAGCTGAACATCAAACAACGCTGTCATGTAACCTGCATTAGGCTACATGAGATAACTGCAATTCCAAGTAACCTGCATGTAGCCTACATGAGAGAACTGCAATTCCATGTTACCTACATGTAGCTACATGAGCATCAGGTTTTTTTTTTGGAAAACTTGCATCGTGGATTTATGTGATGTGTTTTTATAGGATACTTGATTTTGCTTAATTAATTGATTTAGTTAAATTGATTGATTAGGATAAAATCATGGTTGATTTAGGAATGATTATCTCTCTTTATTAAGTTAATCTCAATTTTATTTTATAGATAATCATCACCTTAATTTAAGGAAGTATTTCCTTATTGTTTTGATGACCTTGATTCCAAGATTAGAACTTACTCTCTTTCCTAAATTCGTGGGTGATTTTATGGTATATCTTTGAGGTCATTATCTAAGGTTTGGTTGGTTGTTTCACAAGTTATATAAATAGAGTTTAGAAACCAATTAACCTTAGATTTTTTACTCGTATAAACTAAACTGAAATTGATGTTTTGAGCGAGTTTTTATTTTTGATAAATTTCATGCATTCTTGCATTGCATTTTAAAGGCATTCTTGTATGTTCTTGGAGCTTGAAGACTTCAGTGCAACTCTAAAGCATCGTTGGAAAAATCTACTTGTGTTGGGTGTATCGAGTGAATCGAGCAAGAAACTATTATAAGTGAAATGGATCCTAGCTCTAGGGACATTCTTGTAATCTTGATAGTGGATTGCTTTAAAGGTTGGTGACTGCAAACACCCGAGGTTTTTCCCAAATTGAGTTTTTCTCGTAAATATTGTGTGTCGCATCTTTTGATTTTAGTATTCTTAATTTTTCAATTGGTATCAGAGCACTTCACTCTACGTGTTGAGTGAGATGCTTAGTTATTATGGGTATTAATCGTCATGGGAACAAAGCTCCATTTTTTAATGGTGAGCACTATGCTTACTGGAAGGCTAGATTGCATATTTACATGAAATCCCCTGATGAACGGGTTTGGCTTTCTGTTATTCATGGTTGGACACCACTCACAACAGAAGATGAAGAAAAGAAAATTATTCTTAAATCTAATTCATGTAGTAGTCATTGGCATCTAACTTACCACATCTATCCTTAATTTGCAATTATCCATGGCATCTAGATTAATTTGACAAACAAGAATGCATTAGGATCAATGTAACTTATGAAATGATCACAAAACTCCTAGCATATGGCATCTATGACTAGGTAACTTTGGTAATAAATTGCAAGAAGCTATTATCAAATTGAGCATGACATCTACTACAATTTGCATCACATTAATCAAACCTAGATGGTAGCTAAGCATCAAGATTTAATTATTAATAAACATAGCAATTTAATACTTGACATGACATGAATAAATCACAATTAACTCAACCAAATTTATTAAACACAATAGAGTGAATCCATCATCACCTTAGTAAAAGGATTAGTTCCTCATATTAAGTTTACAAAACAAATAGCAATAAATAAAATTCACAAACATAAGTATAAAACAACTAGAAAACTCCCTTATTATACTTGATGCAAGAACTCCTTCTCTTTTCTTCTTCTTCCTCTTGTTATTTCTCTTCTTCTTGTTGTGTTTGGTGTGTGGTGTGTCCTTAACAAAGAATAGATCATGCCTTTATATAAGCAATGGCACGGACAAATATTCAACAATGGCAAGCTTGAATGCCAACCATTGTTGAATGCCAACCATTATTGAATGGCAATGAAGAAGTTGTAAGCAATGATGTCAACAAAAACCTTCCATGATCTTCACTTGGGTTGGACTTATGATTGGGCCTATAAATATGAAAATAAACACAAAGTGATTCATCCATGGTGATTAACATTTATTTGTACAAAATCACTTCAAAAACCTCAATTTTGTGACAAATGCTAATGATAATTTACACTTAAAGTAGATGTTTTCAACATCTATCAAGTGTGCAAATAAAAAGAAGAACAATAAGTCCATGAAGGCTACACTAAGTGAGAGTGAAAGTGACAATGATGACAGAAAGCTTGATGATGAGAATAATAAGCTAGTTGTTTTCACAGGTTCAATGCACATCAAATTAAATTGAAATTAGGATGAAGATTCAATTGATGATATAAATGAGGACACTGCTAATATGCAAGATGCCTACAATCAACTTGCGATAGCTTTTGGCAAAAACCAGAAGTCGAGACTTTTGTTACAAACTCAGTTGCAAGAGAGAATAGATCATGAAGCTCAATTGATCACAAAACTGGCAGAGATGAAAAAACATCATAATCATGATTAAGTTGAGATTCAACAACTACAAGATACAATTTCTAGCATGCAAAGTGAATTGTCCAAATACTCTACGTTTAAAACTTTGCAGGTAGGAACAAGTAACTTGGATAACATGCTTGGTATGATGAGACAAGCTAGAATACGAGATGGACTTCGATATACTGGTAAATCTTAACAGGATTCGACAGAGTTCAAACCTTTCATTAAAGGAAGGAATCTTGAAGATGAAGAACTAAGTTTTCAATCTAAATAGGTAAATAAAGGTAAAGCTCCTATTGTTTCTTCATCTCAGCCTTCTCATGCATCTAAAGTTCAATCCGGTTCATCAAATTCTCATGTAGCTTACATGAAGCCTGCATCTATTGATTCACGTAAGCTACCTAAAGGTTGCATGAAACCAAGTTTTACAAGTTCATGTAGGCTACTTGAAAGCTACATGAAACATGCATTGCCTAATACGTCTGCATTTATTCCTATTTGTCACTTGTGTGGTGTTAAAGGGCATATTAGACCTCATTGTTCAAAGCTAAACAAAATAAGAAGATATGTGCATGTTACGACTACCCGAAATACACATTATTTACATTCTACTGAATTGTTTAAAAAATTTATGAATTTTCTTGATTTATTTGACATGACATCTACTCATACATTTGTATCACGTTCTCCTCAAAATATTTGGGTAAAGAAAGGGGAAATTTCATGTAATGTTGCATTTGTAGCTTATAATGCTCGATGTCAAGATAAGTGGTATCTTGCACATGAGTGGTGATAAGTCATTGCTATCAAAAATTAAAATTTTTAATGGAGATATAATTACCTTTGGGGATGTGGTCCATGTCAACATGCTAAGCAAATATGGTCATCTCAAAAAAAAGTAAATTCTCTTACCACAAGCTGTCCACTTCAGCTGGTTCATATGGATCTTATGGGTTCAACTCAAGTTGAGAGCATTGGAGGTAAGAGGTATATTCAAGTTATTATTGATGATTTCTCCAAATATTCATAGGTATGTTTTTTACGTGAGAAATCTGATATTTTTGACTCTTTTAAATCATTGTATCTTAAAATTTTGAATGAGTAAGCTATTGATCATGGTTCTTTGCAGCGAATCCAGACAGATAATGGAACTGAATTCCAAAACAAGATGTTTGCTTCTTTCTGTACAGAAAATGGAATTTTTCATGAATTTTTAGCTCCAAAAATTCCTTAGAAAAATGGACTACTGGAAAGGAAGAATCAAGTGTTGCAAGAGATGGCATGGGTTATGCTACATGGGAAGAACACACCTATAAAATATTCTGGGCTAAAGTGATCAACACCGTATGCCATATAGTGAATCAAGTGTACATTTATCCAGGTACTAAAGTGACACTATATGAGATATGGAAAGGTAAGACACCTAACCTCAAATATTTCAAGTATTTGGGAGTAAGTGTTATATTTTGAAAGATAGAGAGCACTTGGGAAAGTTTGATTCACGAAGTGATGAAGGAATTTTCTTAGCCTATTCAATTAATAGTCTTGCGTATAGGGTGTTTGGTAAAAATACCTCTACTATGATTGAGTATGCTAATGTCATTATTGATGATCATGAAGCAGCAAGTGAAGATGTGAAGGAATTAGAGACAATGAACAGATCTAATGTAACCACGATGAAGGCTACATCAAGTGAAAATAACCTATCTAATTTTTGTGAAGATACGACATCTGAATCCATACAGCCTACTTCAGAATCAAGATAGGTTACATTAGATCTCATGCAACCTACATCAGGTCCCAGAGAGGTTACAGCAGAACACATGTAGCTTACATCAGGATCTGTCGAGCCATCAAGTTCTTTAGAATTACATCCATCTTATAGGGTGAGATTGCATCATCCTAAAGAACATGTAATTGGTGATATGTGTGCACCTATGACAACTCGTCAGAAGCATCAAAATGAGATAACATTTCTTTGCTATGTATCCCTAACATTTCTTTGCTATGTATCCCAAATTGAACCTAAAAAGGTTGATGATGCTCTATATGATGATTGTTGGATTTCTGCCATTCATGATGAATTAAATCATTTTGTTTGTAATGATGTATGATAATTAGTGATTTGTCCTTCTGATGTGAATGTTATTGGTACTAAATGGATCTTTAAGAACAAAAATGATGTGGATGGGTTTATCACTAGGAATAAAGCTCATTTGGTAGCACAGAGATACACTCAAGTAAAAGAAATACATTTTGATGAAACATTTTCTCCTGTTGCTAGGTTAGATTTCATTCTAATTCTGCTTGTTGTTGCATGTGTTCTAAAAATCAAGTTGTATCAAATGGATGTAAAGAGTGCATTTTTTAATGGTATTTTACAAGAGGCGGCTGATGTTGCATAACCCAAAGGGTTTGTTGATCCTATGCATCATGAGTATGTGTATAGGTTAAAAAAGGCACTTTATGGATGGAAACAAGCACCATGTTCTTGGTATGAGCGTTTGACATCATTTCTTGTTAAATATGCTTTTGAAATAGGAAATGTTGATTCTACTTTGTTTGTGAAATTTGATGATATGCATGTGCTTATTGCTAAGATATATGCGGATGATATTGTGTTTGGCTCTACTTCTAATGTGATGACTAATGAGTTTGGTACTTTGATGACTAGTGAATTTTAGATGAGTATGATGGGAGAACATAAATTCTTTCTTGGATTACAAGTGAAGCAATCATATGGATGGGATATTTATCTCTCAATCAAAATATGCTAAGGATCTTGTGAAGAAATTTGGTATTTCAAAGTCCAAACATGCATTGACACCCATAAGTACTTCCACCAAACTTAGCATTGACATGTTAGGTAAAGCTGTGAATGAGAGTCTATATAGGAGCATGATAGGCAACTTACTTTACTTGACTGCTAGTAGGCCTGATATAGCATATAGTGTTGGTGTTTGTGCTAGATATCATTATTGTCCTAAAGAATCACATTTGCTTGCTTTGAAATGAGTTGTGAAGTATGTGAGTGGTACTAGTGAATATGAGATTCATTTTTCAGTTGACACCAACTTGAGTATACTTGGATATTTTGATGCTGACTGGTCAGAATGTTTTGATGATAGAAAAAGGACCACTGGAGGATGTTTTTATATAGGTCGCAATTTGGTAGCATGGTGTAGTAAGAAACAAAATTTCGTGTTGTTATCTATTGCTGAGGTCGAGTACATAACTGCAAGGAGCTGTTGTACACAACTACTATAGATGAAGAAGATGTTGGTTGACTAAGGGTTTGCTCAAGGTAAGCTTACTGTCTACTATGATAATGTTAGTGCTATTAACATCTCTAAGAATCTTGTACAACATTCTAGGAAATCCTTCATATTCAGGGAGAGAAATCTACTGATCCAACTTCACATCTTCAGGGAGAGGGTGTGTCTACTTCTGCTTCATCATCTACTTCTGCCTTATCATCTACTTTTGCCATTGATTTGGCCCCCATTCTGAATGCATTTACTGCCTTGGACAGTAAGATTACTACTATCTATGTTGCAATTGATGCCAAAATGACTACTCTATTAGAAAAGGTTCATGACTTGGAAAAGGGCAAGCAGCTTCTCACACAGGCTTTGGACTACATTGAGACTCGAGTAAATGAAGGTTCTCGTGCTCGTTGTCAAGATATGACAGAGTTGAAGAGTCAGTACCAGTTACTGAAGACTAAGATAGTGGATATCAACCAACCCATTAATGTTGCTCCTTGACCCCATAAGTCGTTTTAGGTTGCCTCTTGCTTTCCAAAAGGGAGAGAGATCAGAACAGTTTTATTTTGAGAACATTTGTTTGTGTTTCTGAACTGGTTTGTGGATGGTTTGATATGATCTGTGTTTCTTTTACTGATCCTGTTTTTTAATTTAATTTGATGGGTATGATGTGTGCTACCCATGATATTATTACTCATGCTTTTTATAAGCTGATTATTGATAGGTAACTACTGGAGTTCTAGATGAAATAAGACTTGGGGTGTGAACTTAATTTGGGGTTTGTCAAGCAAGTATCAGGGGAGAGTTTGTAAGGTTTAAATATGTGACACTATGCTTGAACAATGTAATATTCTAATTTAGAATATCTAGGATCCACATTAGGTTAAAATGTAGGTTGATTTATAGTTGAAGATTAAACAACGAGGTCATGTGACCTGCGTGTAGCCTACATGAGATAACTACAATTCCAAGTAACCTGCATGTAACCTACATGAGCATCAGAGTTTTTTTTTTTGAAAACTTGCATCATGGATTTATGTGTTGTGTTTTTATAGGATACTTGATTTTACTTAATTAATTGATTTACCTAAATTGATTGATTAGGATAAAATCATGGTTGATTTAGGAATGATTATCTCTCTTTATTAAGTTTATCTCAATTTTATTTTAGAGATACTCATCTCGTTAATTTATGAAAGTCTTTCCTTATTGTTTTGATGACCTTGATTCCAAGATTAGAACTTACTCTCTTTCCTAAATTCGTGGGTGATTTTATGGTATATTTTTTAGGTCATTATGTAAGGTTTGGTTGGTTGTTTCACATGTTATATAAATAGAGTTTAGAAACCAATTAACCTTAGATTTTTTACTCGTATCAACTGAAGTGAAATTGATGTTTTGAGAGAGTTTTTATTTTTGATAAATTTCATGCATTCTTGCATTGCACTTTAAGGGCATTCTTGTATGTTCTTGGAGCTTGAAGACTTCAGTGCGACTCTGAAGCATTGTTAGAAGAATATATTTGTGGTTGGGTGTATCGAGTGAATCGAGCAAGAAAATAATGTAGGTGATGTGGATTCTAACTCTAGGGACATTCTTGTAACCCTTTGTTGATAGTGGATTACTTCAAAGGTTGATGACTACAAACACCCGAGATTTTTCCTTGATTGAGTTTTACTCGTAAATATTACGTGCCACATTTTTTTATTTTAATATTCTTAATTTTTCACTATGGCTTTTGATAATCTTTTGTCAAAAGCCTTTCACTGAACTTGTCTGGCCTGATAATCATATATATACCGAAATATTTTTTCCTTGAATTAGCATTGGGGAATTATGAGGTGCAAATTAAAAGATTTGTCTATTGACTTTCTGCACCTAACTCAGTATGTTTTGACCTGATAATCTGGTATATCAATCGCAAAGACAGATAGAGAAGGAGAAATAGATTTATTTGTTTGACTTACACCGGTCATCCTTCTTAAATATCAATTTTAGTGGTCCTATAAATTTTTTTATATTAATTTAATCACTAGGAAACCATATCTGCTGGAGATAGGTGGAACTGGCTTTCTTGTTCCACCTTGAGTTCGTGGTTAGATATCCGGGATAGCAATAAAGGTTTAATTTGTGTGCACAACAAGTATATGATGTGATTTTAGTATGAAGCCTGTTTTGTTTAGGAGTTTGATTTGATGATCCAACCCGAAAAGATGTTGCGGATCCTGTGATTCGATTTTTTGGGACTTTATTATTATATTTTTCGGCCCACTTATTATGTGGTGTTTAGGATATTCATAAGTTTTGTAAACCCTATCCGCGGATTGTATTCCTTTTTCTAAAAGAGTGGTGCTAAATAATCCAAATTTGTATAGCCTAATATTAATCCAAGTTTATATGACATGCTTTGTAAGTGTATGACATGGAAAATTAAAATTTTAGAAAATAAATATCTTATTTGAAATTTCACGACACATTTTTTTTCTTAAATGAAATTTTAAAACACTTTATCTCTTAAAATACATATTAGATTTCAAAAAAAATTACATATCCAGAATCAACAAATAAAGATTTATCTAGCAAGATTCGTCATCGATAGGTTTTATTCAGTCATTTTTAATTACATTATTTTTTGTACTAATATGTGAATTACATAAGTTTTAGTATTTATTTATAGGTATTGATATGGCATCGTATATCGATTTTCATACTATAACCTAAACAATAAGTGTTAAACCCTAAGGGGAACGAATTTGCTAAACCCTAACGGGCTCCTGTATCGAATTTTCATGTCGTAACCTAAACAATAAGTGTTATAAACTCCCAGGGGAATGAATTCGCTAATCCATAACGGCCTCGTATATCGGATTTTCATGTTGTAAACTAAAAAGTTCAGATTTGCTACTAAAATCTTAAATGTCCCAAGTGTCAAACCCTAACTACTAAAATTTAACAGGTTAGGATACCCAACATAATTTCAATAAAAATGCAAAAAATAACAAATATATATTCTACTATCATAGTGTAATAAAATTTCAACTCGAATAAACAATTTACACATCATATATATAAATTACATTGTTTTTAAAAACAATGTAATTGAGAAAAAGCAATAAAAACTATTGGCAATGGGTCTTATTAGAAATTTTTTTACGCGCTGAGTTTGAATATGTAATTTTTTTCAAAATCTAACATGTATTTTTAGTGAAAAAACTTTTTAAAATTTCGTTTATTAAAAAATAAATAAAAAATGTGCTAAATTGATTTTTGAAAAAAATCTAACATGACTCACCTACATAGAATGTTATATAGACTTGGGTTGAGTCGGGCTATTAAAAGTTAGGTTCTATAACATTTTTGTTTCTAAAAATATTGGAACTCTCTACAACTCCGAGGACGTTGGCACGATTGGCCGAAGCTCATAAATCTTCTTATTTTTCATTTTTCTCTTCCATTAATTTTTGTTCGTTTGAGATTATCTCCTAACAGCATAAACAGACGGTATCAGTCGTCGGGGTTAGTGAAAGTAGTTCCTCAAATCTTTAGGTTCCTTTGTCGCATGCATGGTTAGTAACTCTGATTTGGTAAAAAGTGTTAAAAGCTTGTATTTGTAAGAGACAAACGATGGTGACATTGTGGGACTGTCTCTTCTTTCATCATCCACCACTCCTATGCACGAGCACTATCACAGCAATCCCATCAAAGCTGACAGAAACAGATCGAATAAACAAAAACAAAAACAAAAACAAAAAACACAAAATTTACGTGTGAAATCCACGAAAGAGAAAAATCAGAGAGTAAAACAGGAGATTTTCACTATGTCAAGAAACAAGTACAAGAGAGTATTTTTTAGTAACGGTTAAACAACCAATTTATAATAAGCCAAAACCCTAACAAAAATCCGATAAAAATTCTTCACTAATTTTGTTGCATTGCGAGCTTTTCGGATCGGGTCATACAGAATTCAGATCATAAACCCTAACCAAAGTATAAATAATAAGCAGTACCCCTGAGCATGGTTACACACACATATTTATCTATATATATGTGTGTGTGTAATTCTTGTTGGTAGGTCCTTACTTCATCTCGACCGCAAGCTCCCTCTGAAGAAGATACAAATTCTTCCACTTGTTGGTCCCTTGTTAATTATTTTGATTAGAATGGTAATGGTAAGCTGAAAAATGATGGATTAAGGGACAAATAAACTGAAAACAAATATTCAACCCCTTTTTTCTCCAGAAGAGACATTAAGGACCACTTCACTATTTCCACATTATTATTTTAATTTTTCTTGTTTTAGAGGGACACTTGATCGAGTAGCGTTTTTCCATCAAGAGTAGCTTCAACACCTTGTGAAGGGTTACTCTCTGTAACTCTATTATGGCTCATATATATATATATATATATAATCAAAAATCCATTGTCTCTAATTAGTTCATTAATTTAGTGATTAAAGATGGGGGTGAGAGGGAAGGTGTTGGAAGTGGTACCATTCATAGCAATGGTGACAATGGAGGGTTGCACAATTGGATTGACAGTATTAGCCAAAACAGCAATAACTGGAGGGATGAGCCCTTTTGTCTTTGTTGTATATACTAATGGTCTTGGGTCCATTCTCCTACTGCCTTATTCTTTCTTGTTTCATGGGGATAGGTTTGTTCACAATCTTACTCTTTTTATTGCCAATTCAACCCAATAGGCAACACTCTTAACACTCATATGATTCCCTTATTGCAGCCCACAACTATCAATCTTCACCTTTCCTCTTCTTATGAGGATCTTCTTGTTGGGTTTCACAGGGTTTGTGCTCTGTCTCTCACAATTCCTACTGTAATCGCATTTGATGAAGTCTTTGGTTGATTTTTTTTTTTTTTTTGGTTTGGTTGAATCTATTTGTAGGATATTTATGGCACCAAACCTTGCATTTTTGGGTCTAAGCTACAGTTCCCCGATTGTTGTGTGTGTCATGGGCCTCTTGCTTCCTGCTATTTCTTTCATCCTCTCTGCTGTTCTCAGGTATCATGTCCTATTTACTCAGTCTCAATCTACATTTTAATGAATATAATGCCAACAATTATTACATAATGAGATCAGGACAAAAGAGATAGATTGGAGAGGAACAACTGTCCAAGTCAAAGTGGTTGGGACCTTGGTGTCAATAATGGGAGCAACAGTGGTGGAAATCTATAAGGGTCCATGTATAAGAAATGCTTCATCTTCTTCTTCTCTTCAGCAACATAACAAACCAAGCCTCTTTGTGTACTTGTCAACAGCAGAGAATTGGGTTCTTGGTGGCATTTTGCTTGCTGCTTCTTCTTTATGTATTTCAATATGGAACATCATTCAGGTACAAACAAATCTTCTATAATGCTTCATTGTTCTTTTTTTTTTAAATGTGAAATCTAACCAGAGGAACCATGATTTTTCCTTTTCTGTTGATTTGTTGGTCAGCTGGGAACAGTCGAACAATATCCTCATGTGATGAAAGTGGTGTCTTTGTATAGCTTGACTGGGACAATCCAATGTGTTGTATTCTCTTTATTTGTAGAGAGAGACCCATGTGCTTGGAAATTGAACTTCAACATGGATCTCCTACTTATTGTCACAACAGTAAGCACAAATAACCCAAATCTTCTAAAACTGTCAACATTTTGAAAGACCTTGGGCTTGGGGAGCAATGCCAAATGGGCCTGCATTACATACATGGGCTTAGGGAAAAGCCCATCTCACCTAAAACCTTACGCTTTGAAGTTGAATCTTCTGTATAAACCACACTCTTCTTCCTATTGTTTCCATGTGGGACTTGGGTGATTTTTAATCAACTATTGCGTGTTTTTTTTCTTCGACCTTTCAGGCAATCTTTGCTAGTGTTATTCGAAGTAGTATTCACATGACATGTAGCAGCATGAAGGGCCCTTTGTATGTGCCTCTGTTTAAGCCGTTTGGGATTGCTTTTGCAACCTTTTTTGGTGTCACCTTGTTCACTAATTGTCTCCATTATGGAAGGTAATAAAATACTACTGAAGCTGATGTTACTTATTATAATTTTTACCTTCTCCATTATCTTGTGGTAAAATTATTTGACTTAATGAGAAGCAATGTGTGCGTGCAGTGTCATTGGAACAGCAATAACTGGGATGGGGTATTATACAGTGATGTGGGGACATATTAAAGAAGATGAAAATGAGGAAGAAAATTGTTCTAGAGTCTAGACTAGTGAAGAAGGTTCTTCTGTTGCAAGAAGATTTGCCAGTTTAAATGGTTATCAAAGCTATATGTCCATCGCAGTTATCATTTTACTGTAAATATGAATGTTTGTGGAAGTGTGTGTGTATATATATATATATTTATTTATTTTTATTGATAAAAGAGAACGGTACCTCTAAATTTTATTAATAACCTTACTTATGACGGAGGAATACTGAGGTTACAACAAAAAACTACCCAAAACAAAATAAAACAAAACAAGAGGAGACAACACGAAGCAAGTCAAAGACAAAGGAACAAAATAACTGAAAGGAGCAAGAACAACTAAGTGTTAGGAATTTGATCAAAAAGTTGGACTAGTTCTTTTGCTACAAAAGGAATCCTTATTTTGTGGAAACACGTTTCCAAGTTGGTTTCTAATTATGAATGTAATTGGTATCATATTTGTAATTGGTATCATATTTGTAATTGGAAACATCTTGGGTAGGAATTCCTAGGTAGAATAGAATTGGGAGACGTGACACTTTTATAAATACTAGTGGTTTACTAGGTTTATGGGTGTGTTGTGGGTGCAAAAGATAGAGACTATAAATACTAGTGGTTTACTAAGTTTATGGGTATGTTGTGGGTGCAAAAGATAGAGACTTCTAGGGGCGGTGTGCGGTGAGCACAAAGAGAAAATAATAGGTTTTATTTTCGGGGTTTGCCTAGATTTCTTGGTGAGGGAAAATTATGACTGTGTGGTTGTACAAATTTTCAACATAGTGGAATTGTTCTCTCGGTTGTCTTTTGACAGCACCCGTGGTTTTTCTCCGGATTCGGAGTTTTCCACGTTAAATTCTTGTGTTATATTTGTTGCACTTTTCTATTTCAATTTTATCTATTGTCATGTGATATTTCTGCAACAAAGATCCTGAAATTCTTTCAACAATTGGTATCGAAGCGTAGGTTGCTTGAAGCAGACATGTCAGGCGTCAAATCGACATGAAGAAGTTTGATGGGAAAATTAATTTTGGTTTGTGGCAAGTACAAGTCAAGGATGTGCTGATTCAATCTGGATTACACAAGGCGTTGAAGGGGAAATCAATTTCTGATTCAATGGAAGATGAAATTAACAATGCGTTTTTGGAAGAAGACGCATGTGATGATGTCCTATAAAGGCCATGAACATCTTCATGACATACCGCTAGTGTCATGAAAGGGGATGTGTTACGGATAGCGGGTCCACAGGTTTGCACACGGGCATTGGCTTGACAGTTATGCAGGGTGTGTGGTGGGAAGGTATGTCGAGGGCTGAGGAACTCCCAGGAAAATGTCAAGCGTGGGGGTTACACCATAATTTTTCAGCAGGTTATTTTTCGACATGGGCACATAAGCCAAAGGAAAATCTTGGAATGATGAATTCTGAGTGGGTATACTCTTTATGGTGGAGTATGACTGTCGGTGAAGACGGTGATATAGCGAAAGCTATGGAATTTTTGATCAAGGTGGAGTTTGTTAGGAATTTGATCAAAAAGTTGGACTAGTTCTTTTACAACAAAACGAATCCTTGTTTTGTGGAAACACGTTTCCAAGTTGGTTTCTAATTATGAATGTAATTGGTATCATATTTGTAATTGGAAACATCTTGGGTAGGAATTCCTAGGTATAATAGAATTGGGAGACGTGACACTTCTATAAATATTAGTGGTTTACTATGTTTATGGGTGTGTTGTGGGTGCAAAAGATAGAGACTTCTAGGGGCGGTGTGCGGTGAGCACAAAGAGAAAATAATGGGTTTTATTTTCGGGGTTTGCCTAGATTTGTTGGTGAAGGAAAATTAGGACTGTGTGGTTGTACATATTTCTACATAGTGGAATTGTTCTCTCGGTTGTCTTTTGACAGCACCCGTGGTTTTTCTCCGGATTTGGAGTTTTCCATGTTAAATTCTTGTGTTATGATTGTTGCACTTTTCTATTTCAATTTTCTCTATTATCGTGTTATATTTTTGAAACAAAGATCCTGAAATTCTTCCAACACTAAGCAACTGATACATCTCGAAGACAAAGAACAAAATAACTAAGCAACTGATACAAAATGCAAGAAGAAACCGAGAGCAAGGAGATACACCAAGGCAAACCTGAAATCTAGCACCTCAATCCTCCACACCAGAAGCAAAGAGCCAACACAATCAGAGGAGCCAACGAAGTATATTACTGCACTTCCATTAAAAATGATTTATACTCTATGGAAGTATATTATTGCACTTCCATTGTATAATGATTTATACTTTGACATGATTTTGGAATATTACATATGAGATGATTAAACAGAATTCAGAACATTAAATTCGTTAATGCATGCTAAAATAGAAGTAGAGTGGTAACTCCTCTGCACAATTTATTTGGCCAATCAAACAAACACACTAAAAGAGCAAGAAAACCTCTCTACTCTTTGAGAACAAAAGAAATTGCAAATTCTTTGTTACAAACACATCCATGTGGTTTGGATCTGCAAGTTCATTTCTCATTCCATATTCTTCACATGACCAATTCACCAAGCTCCCTGTCCCTTGTTCCTTTGTTTTACACCAATTTTGGCCCTGAAACTCTTGAAGTACTTGAGTATATCCCCGTCTGGATACTGTACTCGAACTTCTTATTCGCGTCATTGACAAAATCCATCCATCCTCTTTATGGAATTTGACATAGCAAAACCTTTATAAGACACATAGATATAAATAAGTGATTGGATTTTTTTTTTAAAAGGAGCACGTGGTCTAGTGGTAGCCGAGTCGTTACCTTCAGTCTATGTTAGGATACAGAGCCAACAGACGCACCATCACCTTCAAGGACATGAACACTCTTGACACTATCAGGTAAGGCCCTTGGGAAGATAGCAAGCTAGAAATGTATGTATATATATAGCGTGGAATCCAAATTAAAGTTGTCCCAATTGATGTGTTGTTAAAATATTGGGATTGTCATCATCTTACATTGTTTGTCTAAATATTGCTTAGTTAGTGTGTTTTGAAGCTAATTAACCAGATTTATATGGCCTGCAAGTGCTGTCTTATTCTCTATTTCACTCTTCTTGATGAGTCCTCCTGTATGTACCTCATGAAGATTCTTATTATTTTCTTCTTCTTGGGGTTTGTCTTAGTGAATTGCCACATTTTAAGCAAAATAAGTGTCAAGAAAGAGAAATCAAGATTATTAAAGCAGAGTAGCCTCCACATTATTATTGATTTAAAACATAGATATATAAGATATAACCCCTCAATGGGTAGAGTTTTTGGCTTCTCTATGCCTTCTGAATCAAGTCATCCACTTCAGTGAAGCTCTTGACCGCAAAGTCCTTAATGATGTGTGGATCCTCAACGTCATGGGTTACCTTCTCATACTCGCATGTAAATTTCACCAAGCACCCATCCCCCTTTGGAGTCACCTCGATCTTCCCCTTGAAACTTTTGTAGTAGTTCAAGAGATCTCCCTCAATGACACTGAATGAAACTTTCTTGTTTTCTTCATCCACCGTGTCGATCTTTTCTTTCGATACTTTCACAAGTGGAGAACCTACAAGAAACCAACCACGACCAAACTAATCAATAATCATAGCTTCTTAAATTTTTTAACAGAAAGTTAGGTCTTAATTAGGTCTTGGGGCTTACCTTCACCATATGTGAAGAGACGAACAGAGCCTGCGGCCTTTCCATCACCTTCAAGTACTTCAATGCTCTTGTATTGATCTGGAAAGTATTTTGGGAAGAGCGTTGTGGAGTTTCTGATGTCTTCCCAGAACTTATCTGCAGGAGACTTTATGTCAACTTCTACCTCAAGAACTCCACTGGAAGCCATTGCAGTGATTCAAAGAAATTAGAAGCAGAATGATGCTGAATGACACACTAGACTGTGAAACATGTGCATGTATATATAGTGAGTTGAAGCTATGGTTGACAGATGAGAGGTTTAATTCCGTAACAACCACTTCAACTGCCACTTTATTAGCTACCAAGAAAAATTCTTGAAGAAAAAAAAATGATCACCGACTAGATTGGCTCAATTAATAATTTCTAACTAGCAGAAGTGACAAAGGAGGTTGCCATACCAATTACTTTGGTCCTGCAATGAAGACAATAATCACTAGTTTGTAGACTTACACATGTTCTATGACAAGTCATTAGCCCCCAATGAGACCAGTTGTTACAACGGCTAGTAAATGTAGGAATGAAGAGCAATAACATGTGAGATTGGAAGAAGAAAAAAACAGTAACGCTAAAAAGCTCCTGAACAAAAGAAAGGGGAAATTTGTAAATATGACCTCATCGATAATCGAAAATTCATATTTGACCTCATTTTTAAAAAAGCAGGTTAAATATTGGTTTTCGTTATCGATGAGGTCATTTTTACAAATTTCCCAAAAGAAAGTGAAACAATAATAGAAAGATCAGAAACAGTCAGTGAGTGTGAAGATGTACATAATTTCATGATTTGTTGTGCATTTGATTGGCCAGATCCTTGATGTTTATAACAAAAATTGACTCAACACTCTCAGCAGCTGCGCAAGGACTGTTAAATTTGTGGGAGCTTCAAAAGGACCTGTCAAATGTCCAGACTGTAGTACCCACATTCGTTCGTTTTAACTCACACAGCATGACCCATCTAAATATAGTCTAATATTTGTTGAGTATAGACTTATGAATAGTCAATGAAAAATGATATGTAACTCATATTTTGGGAAACTATGATAGTTCATATCTAGTTATTCTATTAATTATTCTAATGTCTTAATCAATATGCCGAACATTTATTTGATTTTATGATTTTATTTTAATTAATTATGCCCGTTAGAGTTTAGTGAATCCGTTGCTCTTAAGTTTTAACCCTTATCGTTTAAGTTATAGTATGAAAATCCAATAAACAAATCTGTTAGGATTTAGTGAATATGTTTCCCTTAGGCTCCGTTTGAGACGTCGTATAGGATAGTATAATATTGTTATCGAATGTATAAATTAATCATTGTATAGATATTGTACAATTTAATACTATACAATGTTTGGAAAAAAAATGTAATTAAGTTTGTATGGTATTTTTTTTTTTTGGATCCCGTGGAGGGGGTTACCCCGAAAAGAAAACAAAACAGCTAGAAAGCAGGACATTAACCTGCTAACCGCCTAACACTTCTAGGACAAGAAACCCCATTGCTATCCTCCCATAACATATTCAAAATAGGACCAGGAGGGTGATGCAAAACGTAAACACCCCTCTCAAATTGGAGAGACAAACTAGCCAACAAATCCGCACATCTATTCCCTTCCCGATACTGTAATATCCCGAACCCAAAAAATTTTAAAAAATATAATAATTTTTTAAATTTGATATTTTTAATAAATACTACATATTTTTAGAAAAATATTGACGCAAAAATCAGCTAAATCGGAGTTGAATTGGATTTGTTACGAATTTTGGAAGTTAAATGATTTAGCATGAAATGAGGGGCAAAATAGTAATTTCACCCCAAAATCTGGTAAAAACCAGATTTCTCTTCTCTCCAGCAGCTCACGCACGGGTTTGAGAATTTTTTTTTGAAAAATTGGGTTCTTCGTATTTGTGGTCCGATCGGAGCAAGTAAGGTGTCAAATCGAAGCTCGTGGAGAGAGGAGCAAAACCCAAGTGGAATCACCGCCATCGGACCACCGTAGACGGCGGAATCAGGCGGCGAAGTTTCGGTTTTTCAAGATTTCAAAGCTCGATCCTGGTCGATTCAGTAGGAATTTTGGAACGAGACAGGTACCATTAGATTTCTGTTGTTGTAGGCTTTATTCTGATGTAGGAATGACCGGGAAAAGTCAACGGAAAAGTGGATTCCGGCGACGGCCCGGCCGAGTTGACTCGGTTTGACCGAGTTGACCCGTTGACTCGGGTTTGACCCGTTTTGATTGGGTTGACCCGGTTTGACTATTTTACCCAGTTTGACCGTTGACTTTTACTAGGGTTGACTGTTGACTTTTTCGTATTTTGACAGTATTGGGTATACGTATTCATATTTGGTGCAGGAGATTGATTTAGGAGTTTTGTGTTGGATTCGGATAGCTGAAGAGGTACAACGGAATTGAGTTAGTCAGCATTTCAGGTAGGGATTCTGCCCTACTTCTTATTTGGGGTTCCGGGGGTTCCGTATTCGACAGACTCCTATTTGTCTTTGGTGTGAAATTCCCGGAGGTTGGGAATTTCTCTGTTTCTACTCTTATTTGATTTATTTCCGCAATTGCAACTTGTTATGGTTATATGTTGTTTGTATGGAGGTATGTGTACGACTGACGATATTTTTGTGCATCGTGCCTCTTGTGAGGCCACTATCCTGGTGGGGCCCACCTATCCTCTTGTGGGGCCCACTATCCTGGTGGGCCCACCTATCTTCTCGTGGGGCCTACTATCCTGGTGGGCCCACTTATCCTTTTGTGGGGTCACATCCATTGGTGGGGCCACCTCCTGATGTTTGGTTTTTCTCGAGAGTCCGGATAGGACTTGATTATGATGATCTTCTATGATTCGTGAGATTATGGAGGGATGATTTGTAGAGCGTGGGACCCACATCGGGCGACCCAGCCTACTATATGATTTATCGATGGTTTTGATCGGGTACGTACCTGGAGACCGGATTGAGGTGAGGTACATCGTAGGGGACGCTCTTCGATGTAGGCTCGATCCTCATCCAATCTGGGGAGTACCTGGACTGGGAGACACCTTGCGGGGATCAGGGTGGGTCCAGGGGAGGATTTTCTGGTGTTATGTGGATTTGAGTTGATATGGATCTGGTTGATATGGATTTGAGTTGGATTATGATTGAGTACTGATTTGAGAGTTATACTTGAGGATGGTAGTCGTGGAACCTACTCGGTATCTACCCTACGGATTGACTGATTGTGATGAGATGTATGAGGGATCGATTTCCTCAGAGATTTTATACCCTATCAGGGTATCACTTATGGTTTCTGTATGTATTTATATCTTACAGGCTTTCTTAATTTATCTCTGATTTACTGGAGTTCGGTGGTACGGGAGTGTATCACTATTTGTGTTTCCTGTTCATTTCACATACATCTTGAGTTCTACTTTTCGTTTATTCTGATGATCGATATTTCTCCATATCTCTACTGAGCTTTTTAACTCATCCCTTTCATTCACATGTTTTCAGGTGAGATGGCCGGAGTGGATGATCAGCGTAGGGATGCGTGAGGCGTGATGTAGCTGGTTTGTGGGATAATTTGTCTGTCTGTAGTATCTGTGTTTCGTATCTATGATGTTTTGGATTTTCCGCTGTATACTCTGGTTTGTATTATGACATTTATATATACATGTGACACTATTTATGTAGTGTTTGGGTAGATAAATGGTTTAATCCAGTTCGGGGAACGAAGATGTTCCCTGCCGGTCATGCCTTTGGGATTCATGGGTGCTCATCTGCACCTATCTGGGAGAGGGGCGTGACAGATACACATGCTCAATCTGGACATGCCACTCCTTATTCAACTGAGCAAGACATCGAGTCAACAAGTTAGCTAAAGGAAGATCCGGAGCTTCCATATTATTGAGCCAATTCACAACCAACAAAGAATCCAACCCCAGACAAACATCTCCTAACCCGCTCCACATTGCACATGATACGGTGGTTCGCAACTAGCCATAGAAAAGCTCTCATTCTTTGAGGAACCTCTAACTTCCATATGATTCTCCAATTGAACTCCTCATGCGAAGAAGAATTTATAATCCTAGCTTCATATGCTGTTTTGACTGAAAACTTGCCATTTGCCGAAAGACCCCAATAAATACCATCCTCTACAGAGTCCTCCTCACTGATGATAAACTCGGCAAGCATATCAAGAAATTGAGGAGGCAAAAACTCCTCCAACTTACCCCAGCCCCACCCAGACCCCCTCAGCCAATAGCTACACACATTTAAATGCAATTCCACTAAACTAAGCTCCTTCAAACACACTTCCGAAAGCGGCTTATCACCAAGCCAAACATCCATCCAGAATCTAGTGTTTCTCCCATTGCAAACCTTTGCCCTTGAACCTTTAGTAAGAATCGTACTAGATTTTGAGATTCCCCTCCACAAATTAGAAGCCCCATTCTTAGCTTGGAAGGAAGAGAGAGTCACCTCCCTGTGCAAATATTTGGTAGAGACCACATTAGACCACAAGCAATTTTTTTTCTTGAACCATCCGCCACCCCACCTTATCCAAAAAAGCTAAGTTCATATCCATAAGACGCCTTATTCCGAGCCCCCCTTCCGCAATGGATTTTGTAACTTGCTCCCAATTAACAAGACTTGCCTTACTTTTCTCCTCATTACCTACCCATATGAAACGATGAATAACTTTTTCAATATTTAAACACAGCTCCTTGGGAAGAATTGTGGTTTACATAACATAGTTTGGAATAGTAATGAGCAGTGACCGAGCTAGAGTGATTCTACCCGCAAGAGATAAATATCTCGCCTTCCATCCTTCCAATCTGGAGCTCACCCGGTCTAAAACAAATTTATAATCCCCAGCACCAACCCTTCCATGAATAGCCAGAACTCCCAGTTACTTGCCCAAATTAGCAGTTAGAGGAATATTAAACAGTAGATAAAGATTGAGCCAAATCCCCACTAACATTCTTCGACAAATAAAGAAAAGATTTATGAAAATTAACCTTTTGCCCCGACCCTTTACAAAACATATCCAGACAAGCAAAAACATTCCTCATCTGATCCGTCGAGGCTTCAGCAAAGAGAACCATATTATCTGCGAAAAATAAATGGGAGAGCATAGGACCATGCTTAGCGAGCCGAATTGCCTTCCAATCCCCTGTTGCAACTATATTATTGATAATGTGCCCCAACCATTCCACGCATAACGCGAATAAGTAAGAAGATATGGCATTTCTTTGTCTAACACCACGGCTTGGCTGAAACCAATCAAGCTGACTGCCATTCCAGCTAATACATGCGAGAGAACGAAACACAACTCATAATATTACGAATCAAGTTATCCTCCAACCCCACCTCACCCAACGTGTCCCGAACAAAATCCCAAAAGAGGAGATCATAAGCTTTTTCCAAATCAATTTTTATAGCCATAAAACCAGCTCCACTACGCTTCTTACTCATCGAGTGAAGAACCTCCTGGTAAATAATTATATTGTCTGTAATCTGCCACCCTGGGACAAAACTACTTTGATTAGAAGCTACAATATCTGGAAGGATAATTTTTAGGCGGTTTGTAATCGTGTTAGTAATCACTTTATATCCCACGTTGCACAGGCTAATTGGTCTAAACTGGTTTATGAGCTCCAGATGACGCACCTTAGGAATAAGAAGTAGGATAGTATCATTCAACCCAGAAGGCATCATCCCCGTCTCAAAAAACTGAAGAGGAAGCTTGCAAACCGACTCTCCAACAATAGTCCACATATGCTGATAAAAGCCAGCTTGAAAACCATCTGGCCCTGGGGCTTTAAAGGGAGCCATGCCAAAGAGTGCCTACTTAACTTCCTTAGCCTGATAGCATCTCTCCAAAGCCGTTTTTCTACTTGTTCTCAAAGGAAAAAACCCTCCTCGACAGACAGCCTCCAAGTTGCAATGCTTATCTTCGGGAAATAATATTTGATAAAAAATTTGAATCAAGCTACGAAGGTCATCATCATCTGAAATCTCCTGATCGCTCTTCATTCGCAACGCTCCAATTTTATTTCTACTCCTCCTTACTACAGTGGAAGCATGGTAAAAATGAGTGTTTCTATCCCCAGATCAAATCCACTCTTCTCTGGATTTCTGAAACCACGACACCTCCTCCTGATACAATATGGTTTCCAGCTCTCTACGTAACCGTATTTCCAATTTCTGCAGACCCTAAGAATAATGAGACATCAACCTCTTTTGAATACCACCCAAGCGAGCCCACAAACGCCTTTTATGACGATAAATACAACCAAAAGTAGCAGTATTTCAATGAGATAATTGCTCAGCAAGGTTCATTGTATTCGACTAGAATGGAGCATTCTCGTGCCAGTTATGCCGAATAATGTTTCGAATATCCGGATGAGTTAGTCAAGCCGCTTGAAACCTAAACGAAGGCTTAACTTGAGGAGAATGAGACCGAAACTTAACCAGGAGAGGCATGTGATCAGACTGAATTCTTGGGAGGTGCACAATAGAAGCTTCAACAAAACACTCCCTCCACTGAACATTACAAAGAGCCCTATCCAACCTAGCTTCTTTGTAATTTAACCTCTGATCCCCCCTACTCCAAGTGAAAGTCGGGCCTGTAAAACCCAGATCAACCAAATTCTGATAAAAAATCCAATTAGCCATACCTGCGCAGCTTCTCCTATTATGCTAGCTAGTCAAATTAGCTTCCTCCTCAGAGACTATGGAATTAAGGTCACCCACCGCAAGCCAAGGACCAGTAATCTCCAAAATGTCTTTATTTAAATCCCTCCATAAATAGTTACAAAGATGGAAATCCGGACTACCTTAGACCACAAATAAAAACCAATCCAGAAAAATATCTTGTTGCACTTTCAAATGAATGAATTAAGGTTGCGTCTTCATTCACCACCTCAATAGTATAGCAATCATTCCAAAACACCCAAATCCCTCCACTCGAACCCAATTTTGAAAATGCCACCGTTTACAAATTACATCTGCCTGAGCTCCAATAATCTTTTTTTCAAGCAACCCCAAAATCTCGGGTTTATGAAATCTCAAAAGATCTTTAAGAGCATAGCTAAACTCTCTTGAAGCTGCGCCTTGACAATTCCAAATGATACAATCCATGGATAAAAATATGAAGGGAAAATAAAATACAAACACCCGCAACATAAACCCTTTGATCACTGGACACCAAAGAAGACCAGACCTCCTCAACCTATAGCGCCGCCAGGCACCTCCCCTCCTCTATTACTTGGCTCAGCCGACTCAAAACCCAATTGCTCCCCTACACCACAAACAACAACTGTGCCACCTTTGTCTATTCCTCGCTCTAGGGACAGAACTTCTTTATTAGACGGAGGCAAGATCGAATTAGGCGGATCATTATGATGCTCCATAATTATATTGAGAGACCGCTGAATACCTGACTCCCACACCACAGGATCCTCATTATTAGCCACCACTTTTCTCAGGATTTCAACCCCGCTATTAAACCACCGAACGACAATATGATCTTCATCCACCGCTGCCTTCTTGTGAGAGCTTGTGGTAGCACTCTGCCTCTTCCCCGTCCCCTGGCCATTATCCGCTAGTGAGCAAGCCAGCACTAGCTGGGCTGCCCCCTCATGGGCCAACTTATTATTAACTTGAACATTAGGCCTTTTTCCACGACTCAGACCCTTGTCAGATTGCAGACCATTACAACCCAACTCCATTCTATCATTTTTCTCCAAACCATTGGCACTGATCGGCCCATTCTCAACATCCTCTCCAACTTCTAGAACAGCAAATCTAGATGTACTCACCTTCAGACCCCTATAATTTCTCCCCCTTGATTGACCAGTACCCCATCCTTCACACTCCCCGCCCATAAAAGTATTGCGATTGACTTTTCTTAGTCCACGACAAGATTTACTCGGAGCCAACATCCAAGGACCATAATTATCAACAACTTCCGGATTTATTGGAGCTTCCTTATCAAACTGAAAACGACCTCCCTGACCTCCACCATCCCGTGGATCGGCAGCAGCCGACGTACCACCAACTTTGTCTGCCTCTCCTAGTAGTTCTGGATCCTCCACTTTCTCACGTAAGCAAGTATCTCGCCGGTGACCATAACAACCACACCCAAAACAAACCAGATTAATTCCCTCATATTCAATCCGACAAATTCTTCATTGTAGCTTGAACTTTGCAACGAGAGGTTTGGTTAAATCCACCTCGACACATATCCGAGCAAACTTGCCACGGGTTGCTGTACTAGTGGCATCATCAATCTTCACAGGCCTTCCCACCTTGGCTCCAACATTCATCAAAAAATCATAATCATAGTACTCTATGGGTAAACACGGAATGCGGATCCAAACCAATAACTTCTCTATGTTATCCCGAGAGGCTCAAAATTCGGCATCCATTCCCGTACCATGTGGTAGTGATCCATTACCATCCATGGACCCCCAAACATGACAAAATCATAATCCTCCTTGGAAGAAAACTTGTCCAGATAATAATCATTATCAATAGCCACCAACTCCATACATGATTTAGGGCGCCACAAACCTATGAGCTTTCTCAACAAAAAATTATACCCGATTGATCTTCCTAAAATTTTGACAATCAGTGTTTGACGCCACGGTGCCCGCATAAGAAATTTTTCCTCTCAAGTTAATCTAATTACTGGGCAATCCCCACATTCCTCATCATCTCCCATATCACTCTCATACTCCGAAATGTCTTCATCAGCCACATCCTCCGAGTGATTCGACCTGTGATGTTCTTACCCGCTCCCCAATAGCTTATCTCGAAAAGAATGTTTGTCCATAAAACTCCTCTGCTCAGCAAACCTTATCTCAACCTCCAATGTTTCTGCTACCCGATTGATCTGAGCATCTTCCATGAGATCTTCCCCACCAACCACCTCCCCTACTTTGACTTTTTTATTGCTTCTCTCCAAGAGATCCATTTCTTTTGGAGAACGGCTCAGAGCATTCGATGCACTCATTATGCTAAAAAATAGGTGTTAGAATTTTAAATTAGTTTGTATGGTATATTTCTTATACAATACAATGTTTGTTTTATTGCTAGACAAAATGATAGTATAATATTTATGATAATATGTTTAAACTACCCTAACTAAAATAATAACCTTCTTAATTATTTTATTTTCTAACAGTATTTCACTTTTAATAATAAAAAATTACCTCTTTTTTCTCCCTGCTAGCTAAGAATCAATGTTATTATGAATGAAAAAAATAAATCAAGTGTTTAATTAAAGAGAAAAAAATAAAATCAAAGAGGGATAAAGAGATAGGGATCGCCTTCACTGGTGTTGTTATCATTGTAAGAATGAGGGTGTTTTTTTGTCATTTGACATGTTATCACTTATACTTAGCGCTCCATATAAAATAAAAACAAGGTGAAATTGTTTTAATATTATACAATCTAGAGCGTATAAGAGACCCTTTTGCATAAAATTATATTGTCCTGAGTTTTTTTTAAAAGACTAAACATCACATAACATCATTAAAAGATAATTTTATACTATACAGAGCCCTTATCCCCTGCTCCAAACGGTGCCTTAGGATTTAACACTTATTGTTTAGGTTACAACACGAAAATTTAATATAGAATTTAGCGAATTCATTGTCTTGGATTTAACACTCAATGTTTAGATATGGGCTAATAAAGACTCTTAAAATATGAGTTATTTATCACTCCTCATAGTCAATCCCATCAATCAATGTATGGCAATAATAACACATTTATCATCCAAAGTCCGACCATTTACACATATAATCCATAATCAAGTGAACCCTAGAAGAATGTGAAGACATGTGATTGATGGATAATTCACAATTGAAATTTGAAATGATAATGCATGAACGCATTTTCATGCCAATTCTCAAAAATCCAGTATAAAATTGACCAATACTCCCATATTTGACAAAGTAAACCTCTCCTCAAAAAAATCTTACATAAATTTAGCAAAATAGACAATACAAAGAATAATTAGATTTCAATCCGTCAAGATTGAGTAATCCTCCATTGAATTCTACTAACTCAGTCGAATTCCAAGCCCAACTTATACTCACAACAGAATCGTGCCCCTCAAAACTCTCCCAAGAATGTCTTCATAGCGGACCCATCTAAATGCAGTCCAATTTTTGTTGAGTACAGTCTGAATTATTGCAGGCGGGATCATTAAACACATTGAAAATTTATCGATAGTATAGTTCAAGTACTACCAACTTTGGTAGGTGAGAATCATTAAACACATGAAAATTTTATCGATAGTATAATTCAAGTGATGCTAACTTTGATAGGTGAGAATCATTAAACACATGAAAAATTTATCTATAGTAAAGTTCAAGTACTACTAACTTTGGAAGGTGGGGATCATTAAACACTTGAAAAATTTATCTATAGCATAGTTCAAGTACTGTCAACTTTGTCAACCCCTTATTCACTTTACTTGCAGAGCCGGAGGTGAACTGTAATACCCCAAGCCTTTGGATACTTATTGTGGTAGAGGTGGTACGATAGGTGACGTCATAATGATAATAATACTAATAATAATTATTAGTATTAGTAATTAGTGTTAGTATTATTATGAAGTATTAGTATTATTATGATGTCACCTATCGTACCACCTCTACCACAATAAGTATCCAAAGAAAAAGTTAAATAAAATGCTGGACTAAATCATTTTGGATTTAAATAAGTTGAGGCTAATGATTCTCTAGTATTGCAAAGTAGACACAATTGCTCATCAACAAATGTTTCACAATTTTCATCAACACAAAGGTTTTCAGTCGATGAGAGAATGCATATTAGTCCAATCGATGAGATAATGCACAATAGTCAAGTCTACATGAACCAATTTACAAGTCACATGCATCCATATATTATATATGTGATCGATGTCAATGCTGATGGAAATATGATTTTCATAGTGTTGTAGTGGCATTGCATATGGAAAAGGTAAAAATGTATGGTCCCGTGTAAGATATAATATGCTAATTGAGCTAAATGACAACACTAATGATTATGAATCCTTGTATGGAACATGCGAAAGGTTTTTATTTATAAGACAATCATTGACATTTTTTAGAGATGCAAGTCAGCAACAGTAGCTCATTGGATGAATTTTTCAAACATGGATCACTTGATTGTATCATGCTCCAATGTTATTTTCATTGTGGTAAGTGAATTGCAATTCATGATGTTTCTTCCTTTGAGGTCTACTCGACCACCACCACCACCACAACAAGTCATATATATCGGACATGTTAACCAAAACTACATTATGAAGGTATCCTTAGTTCCTAATTTACAAATGCCTCTAATCATGCAGGTAAAATTTGTCAACTAAACTCAACGATTTCAAACGTATAGTACAACATTTATCAACCCAAAAAGTGCATGAGTTAAACAAAAACGAATCAAGTATCAACGAAAAATTAGGATGATATAAAAGAAAATAAAACTAGTTCTCAACGAAAAATACATACATTTATCAACGAAATTGAATAGTTACGTAAAAATATGACAGTTCGGAAAACCAAATAAATGCATAAAACTAACCTTAGTTTAGTATTATTTTCCTGATCGACTTAAAATACAAGCAAAAATTGAGCATAAAAGGTAAAAAAAACTAGACACTTTGCAAGAACGTTGAACACTTTTATGTTCGTCGACTTTAAAGACGGAGATTGCATAGCCAAGTTTAAAATCGTTTCAGTTATGGGCGATGTCGTTATGGCATAATATGAATCGTAGACTGCACGAAGGTTGAAAATGGAGAGAGTAGCAGAAGAGAGAGCTAGTTTTCATAAGTTTGAGTGAATGAAAATGTGTGTAAAAAATACGGTGGTGCCTTTTCCTATCACAAAAAGGTTACACTAAACATTATTTGAGTGAGGAGGTTAGTTTTTAAAATGTTTTATAAATGGAGGTCAATTTTGGTAAGAACCCAACAAAATATAGAAGAAAGCCGAGAGATTGTCAATCGGCCGTTCCCGTGCTGAAAATTGAAGGAAGCAGACATGGATACCAACACCGACGTATCCGGCGTGGCTGTGGGTTGCTTCCTCTCAATCAAGACCACCTTCGGCGATGAATTCGAAGGCCAAGTTATCACCTACGACCGCACCACCAACCTTCTTGTTCTTCATATCCTTTAACTATCGTACTCGTGATTGTGAATTTTTTCTTACGTTACTTGTTGAAATCTTGGTTGTTTTCTACTTTGATTTTTGATTCCCTTGACTAATTTTCTTTTTGGGTTCACAAGAGGGATCTAAATCGGGGCCGAAGAGAAATATAAGGATGTTGAAGGCCAACTATATAAAGGAATTGTCGTACTTGGGTCAAGGGGAGGACCCGATTGATCCCAGCAAGTGTTGTATTGACCTCCATAGTCTCCAGACCAGAGAGGATCAGGCCATAAGGTGTTTTTGTTGTTGCGGCAAAAGATAGCTTCTTCTATATGAATGGTGGCTTTTTTGTTTTGTTTTTGGATCAATTTTGTTAGCTTTTCCTCTGTGGTCTATCTATTTACAGGCAAGCGGAAGCTGATTCCGAAAGGATTGGGGTGGGCGTTACGACTGAAGCCCAGAGCATCTTCGATGCATTGTCTAAGACGTATATCCCTATGTTATTTCAGCTTTATGCTACAAATTACTGTTAACTGTCTCTAATTTTATTTTCAGAACTTTAAAGCACATTTACGTGTATAGAAAGTGGAGATTAAGGGAGGTCACTGTGTGTGGATAGATTCCTAAAACTAAGTTATTACGTAGCTGACCTCACTTGCTTTTGGAGTTGAGGTTGATTTCTGACTGAATTAGAGGAATTTTGTTCATTTCTATGTTATTAGATCTCAAGGAGTGATTATGCAGAATAGTCAAATTGAGTTGTTTTTCACACATTTGTTGGTTTCACTAATGCCTCAGACTTCAAAGACTTTTGATTGACTTAGACCAATCTAAAACTTATGGTGGCATGGATGTGTTCAGTTGCTCAAGCTAAGAGGAGGTGTTAGGGGCTGGTAACGTAATTAATTTTGGTGATTTAGGGCGGGTAATTCCTAAGTTATAGTGTGTAGCAGGTGACATTTGAGTGTTGATCAAGGAGTTCCAGTCATGGTGTCATTTCCTAACCAACAAAGATGGTTAATTATTAACTAACTTTCGTAACTGAGTGACAGATTCTTTTGTGATAGTTCACAGTGCCTTGTTGTAGCAATAAGGACATATATACATACAGCAAGTGAATGGAAGAATGGGATTTAAGTATGAATACTTTTGTGTGGATTCCATCTTAAGACCTATATTCTTTATGCTGTCTGGGCTTTCTGTGTTAATGATACTCAGTTGATACCTATGCTTCTATGCTTTTGAGACATAGATCAACTTGAACTTTGTTAATTTGGGACAAAAGTGCCTTCTGAGTTTTGACATACAATTGGGCTTCTACATGCTAGCTTGGAATCATATTTGTAAATGTGAACTTCATTATACAAACTGATAATTTATCTGGCCAAATAACTGTAGCAGTAATGGAACATGTCTGCTTTTGTTCCCTTATACAGAAAATGTATATTTTTATGTTTCTATTTTGCTTATGCATGTAGCATGGCTATGGAATTAGAGATGGACCTTCATTTCATCACCTCATTGTCTGTTTTTATGATTTGAAACTGATGTTATTAATTTCTGAATTATTTTGCAATCGATATCAATGTGAAAACAATCAGGCTTCCAGTTCGCTGGGACAAGACTGTCATAGTTGTGATGAATGAAGTTCGTGTCAGCAGCCCATATCTTGCTGACTGTGTCTATGGAGGAACTCCTGCTGCAAATGATCGGGTGAAGAAAGTGGTAAGATACTCAAGGGAGAACTAGAATCTTTGGCTTTACTGATGTTTTCAATCTTTTGATGATGAAGATCTTACTAGTGTATATCCTTTTCAGCTTGAGTTCGAGAGGAAGAGGTTGCATGGACGTGGTGGCAATCAATGATGTAATATTATACTTGCATTTCTCTACTGCTGGGGAAAGCATTATTGGGAGATGAATTAGGTGGGGTATGTAATGTTGCTTGAATGCTTCTACCCAACCTTAGTTTCAGTATTATCTGTGAAGAAATGGTAACTATTTGCCAAATCATCCTGAAGCTTATGGCAATCGGGTAGTTTAGTTTCGGCATAAACTTTGATCTGCTAGGTTTTGATTTTGTGACATCTGGCTTGTTAGTTGTGTAATTCATTAATGAAGCATGCTGATCTTTCTTCTTAAAATGAGTTGATCATCTTTCTCCACTTCCTTGTAGGCTTGTCTTGTCCAATGGAAGTTTGGAAATTTTCTTGTCAATTTGCGGTTAAGATTGAGATCTTTTATATCAGTTTAAAATATAAAAAAATGTTAGCTTATTATCAAAGAAATGTTCTTTAAATTTGTTTCTTTTCACAGAAGATTCTTGAAGGAGTGGCATAATTTGAACCAGTGTTCCCTGCTTTAAAGTTCCCTCTTCTTAGCGTATGTTCACTCAGACAACTTGTGACTGTTAGGAAATCATAAATTCCTTATCTGAGTGATGAGTTTTTGGCAAAAAAGAAGGAAGTTTGAAAAGCTTAATATGAAAGGTAAACCAACGGGGGTGCTGTTGGAGAGATGCAAGTCACGGCTTTTCGATCTTGGAAGGGAGATTGATATGATATGTATCAGCTGAAATGCTGAATCCATGTCCAACTGAGCAAGAGTCAGCTAAGCGATTGCTGGATCTAGCACTAAACACTATTACAGTCCATGTTTTATAAAGAAAAAAATAATAGCCTCAACACAATCGAGCCACTCTCGACAATGCTTAAAGCATCTCCTTCCATAGAGAAGCTGGTAATAAAAGCCCTTCAGCATAGCAGCTACCCACTTTGGAAGAGAGATTCATGTACCCAGCAGCAATAATTCCACCCCTAGTAAGTACTACCTCGGATGACAGTCTGAGGTATTAAACGGAGACCAAGCTACATCAACATTGATTTTTAGCTTACCCAGGCTGGAAGCACACCAATGACTACCACCAGCCTGAGAAGGACCAATTGCAAAATGATTTGAACTTTGGGAAGAAGAGAGTGAATTTGCCTTGAATCTAATATCAGACATGAATTGAAAAATATCCTCACGGACAATTTTGTTTCGGGCAATCCACATGTAGTAGAGGAGGCACAAAGTATCCAGCAGATTATCTTCAGAAAATCGACTAAGCATAGACCCAAACCAAGTTAAACCATTTGGGTCAGAGTTGAATAAATTCTTGAACTGGACACATGTAGAACCCCAAATTTCTTGAAAATAAGGGCAACTCCAAAATAGAAGCAAGCTAGATTCAACGCCATGATGGCAACGAGGACAAGAAATATTGATCTTCCTACCTCTTTTAATAAAATTTCCCCGGTTGCTAAAGCATTTTCACCCAGTCTCCATGGCTTGTGGGGCTGTACCTTAGCTAAACAATGACGAAAGTCTCATGTCTAACATTCTAAGACAACACCAAAAAAAAAACACTAATGGGTGGCAATAAGATAGGATTGCACTTCATAATGTATCCCCAACATTTTTTTTTGACACAGAGACCTGACATACATTCGGTACACTCACACATAAATATATTATTCGCAACATACATACGGTACAGTCACACATAAATATATTATTCACAGGATTTGAATCCTTCACAATAAATATATATATATATATATATATATATTGGGTCAGTTAAGCTGAGCACCTAGTGTCTCCTAACATTGTTGTTTAAGTGTCAATTTATTTAATTTGATGATGTCATGCACTTTTGAGTTTTGACTTCTATTAATGGGTGTATTTGAAGAAGGAAGGTGAGGATAAATCATATTTTCCTCTCTTATGAAAAGTAAAAGAAAGATAATAGAAGGTATAATATTTTTTCTTTTTTATGTTTGTATAAATAAAAAAAAGTATCGATTTATTATTTTTCTTGTTTGGATAGTCGTCACAAAGAAAAAAAAGAAAAAAAATAATTTAATTAACTAATCTATCCTTATTGTAAGTTAAAATATTATATACAAGCGTAAAATAGGTTTTTCACTAATACAGAGAGTCTCTTATGCACTGAACCG
This sequence comes from Euonymus europaeus, assembly GCA_963580455.1. NCBI lineage: Eukaryota > Viridiplantae > Streptophyta > Magnoliopsida > Celastrales > Celastraceae > Euonymus > Euonymus europaeus. The sequence continues at coordinate 7,559,683 of OY756964.1, forward strand.
TAAATGAGGTTATTTGCGGTCTTTTAATCAAGGTCGTTCATTTACTGAGGGATAGATCGGACGGAGGAGCTGATTTTCGGATTTAGGCTCCGCAATATACACACCTCGACCTACAGAACTGCCTCCATTCTCCACGCCGCTGCTCCGTCCGGTACGATCCGCCCAAGACAACGAACCTCCGGTGAAGACCCACAAAGCAGCTACTCCTCCCACGAAGCAGCGGCTCCTCCCCGTTTGCCGCACCAGCACTGCAGCTCCTCCGCCCGAGAAGCCCATCGAACCAGCTACACCTCCTCCGATGAAGGCCATCCAGAGGTTTTTATTTTTCGTTTTCCTGGTGGTTTATTGAGAGAACAAATGAGAGAGATTTCTTAAGGTTAATTAGGGAGAGGATTATGTTTTCTGATTTGCCATGATTTGTTCCTATTTCAGGATTTTGGTTATTGTCTGCTAAAGCGTTTCACAGATCCATCAGCAAAGATTTGCAAAAAAACCAGGTGCTTCTGCAACTGTTGACATTCTTTATTTTGAAAAGAGGGGAAAGTTGGTTCCGGCCTTCAAAATTCAGCAAACATCAGATATATATTCTCTTTGATGGAACTAACCAAGGAGAGCTGCTGTTGTGCATGATACGCATGGAATCAGAGAGGGTGGAGAAGAGAGGAGAAAGGAGAAGCGCTCGACACAGAGAGGGTGGAGAAGCAAGCGGGAGAAAGGGGATGAGAAGGGAGGCGCTCGACTCTGATTCACGGGATAGAGGAGAAGAGGAGATGGACGCTTTAACTTCCAGCCGTGAGATCTTGGTTTGAAGAAATGAATGGCCACGATTAAAAACCCGTAAATATATCTATTTAAGCTGAACCGCATAAGAGACTCTCTGTTCACTAATAAATAACTTAATTTATCTATCCATTTCCTTCAAATGTAGTCATCTTGGTGAGTAATATTTGTGACAAAAAATGGATGGGCCTTTTTCTCCAATTCTCTGCAAATTCCTTCATCTATTTTTTTTTTTAGTTTTCAAATTATTCAAATAAGAAAATTGAAAGGAAACTAATTTATCTTTCTTTCTCTCATGCTCAAATCTCTCAATCCAAACACACTCTTATCAACATATAACACATTATGGTGTGATAACTAAAATATTTTATAAAAAAAACAGTGTAACACAAACCCGCTCACAAGTATTTGAGAACTCCAAGGAGTTTGGTTGGGAGGTAGCTCATTAAAATAAATTATGTCAAAAAAACATGATAAAAATGAAAAGAGTAACCATTGTGATGGAGCCTTTGGGTAGTCGGCTTCAACGACAATGGTTTATGGAGATCTCGACTAAGCCACTGTGGTTAATATTGAGTTGAGTGAAGTTAATGAAGCTGCTGACTGCAAAGCTGTTGTTTTTTTTTTAATTTAAGGAAGAAAAAAATTGATTGACAATTGTGAGATATATTCAATTTTGACAATTTGGTGAATATGTGCAGTGAAGTAACTTACTGCAGTGGTGCAGTAGCCTACTTCGGTAGCCTGCGTGGAATATAACTTCTTACTCATGGGCTTTAATATTAAGCTTTAATGTAAGATGTGCGTGGATTTTGTTTTAATATGATATGTGTCCTATACTCATAGGTTTTTACAAAGAGATAAAAATATGGTTTTGTTTAAGCGTTAATGTTCTAGTGGGATTTAAAGTGGTGCATGTCTATCATAACTCTCTTTGTAGTGTTTTGTTTTATCTCATGTTGCTTTACAGGAGTTAAGAAGGAATTCTTATCAGACTCTAGTCCTATATAAAGTGCAAGACAGCAATTGAAGAGTTACCGAAAGCAACGCTTAATTTCCAAAATATATTAGCTTCGGTCGTTGTTTTATTCTCTCTCATATTATTTTTGTAGTGGTGAGATTATTCACGTAAATTGAGAGAGTTTAGTTTGAGAAAGAGAGTTTCATATTTCACTTATGTTCTTGGTGAGAATGAGTGATTCCTTGTTCGTGAAGTTTTTTGGAGGCGTCAAAAGCGAGCTCTACCTAGGTGGGTTGAGTGTGGAGGAGAAACAAACACTAAATGAATGGGATGTACAAGCGATGTCCTTATGTCAAAGATAGGGTTGAAATCTTGATTTATGATTAGTGGATTGTTTCTTCAGGTTGGTCGCTCATAGACTCGAGGTTTTTCCCAGTAAGATTTCCTCAAAAAAAATCGTGGTGTTCTGATTTATTTTTATTTTCCACATTTAGTTTCCACATTTGTTGACTAACGATCTTGGTGAGAAACACCAAACTTTCAAGTGGTATCGGAGCACGTGTCAACAAGGAAACCAGAATGAATCATATACCACATTTTTTATGACTTAAATGACTCTTATTTAAAGGCAATGTGCTCAAAGGTTGGTCAATACAAAGTTAAGTGCTGACAAAGAAAAATCTGCAAGTGCAGATCACGTTGAGGTAGCCTCCACATTTGTTCACGGACTTGGGTAAGTTCTAAATTTCGGGGACGAAATTTCTTTAAGGGGGAAGGGATGTAATACCTTGACCAAAAAATATCAAAGAAAAATAATAATAATAATAATAATAATAATAATAATATTAGATGGTAAATTTAGATTTGCATGGATTAGAAATTAATAAAATGGAAAATACATATATAATTATTTAAAGATATATATATATGTATTATAAAAAAAAGAAGATTGGACCACTTATGGTAGCCAAATATTTGACCAACGAAAGTGGCCATTCAATATAATAAAATAATAAAAAAAAGATGAAATTGGGTGAAATGTTGCTGGCGTGGCCAACAACCAAAGGCGTTGTTAACGCGACAGAGGAGAAGAGCCGAGCAATAGAGGGGAGAAAAAGAGGGAATTTTGGAAAGATTTAAGAGGGGTTTTGAAGGATTTGTGTAGCATATCAACAATCAAGGAATGCTCAAGAAGAAATTGTGAGTTTGAAGGTAATTTTTTGGCATTTTCCAAGTTAGGGTTGGAGTTGGATTTGTGTAAAACTTCCATAAGTTTACTTAGAGGTTTTGAGAAGATGATTATATACATGATTGTGGAATTATATTTAGGTTGTTTGATCGTTTTGGAAATTGAAAGCTTGTTGGGAGAAATTTCAAGTTTTGGTGGAAATCTTAGAAAGAGAAAGAGGCAGGATATTCATTGAATTTATGGCTTAAATTCACAGTTGTAAATATTATTGGAGAAATGTTAATTGAGGAATGAGTTGTAAATTTATTATATGTTAGGTTCGGGAATTCAGACCCTAGAATTGGAAAGTTTCCAATTTCGGTGAATTTACGCGGATTCGAGGTAAGGGATTCTAGCTCAATCTTTCGATTCTTTCTTATTATCTAAAAATGCGTTATTTAATCTTAATTGTCATTCATATTTTTGTTTTTCCCTATTTGCTCCCTAGGGAAAAACGAACCTAGGATTATTCTCGAATTTTTCTAAAATGTTAGTTTGCATTCCCGGTTGATTGCTTGGTCTTATATCAAACATGTATAGTTCTTATTCATGCATCATGACTAGTTAAATATATAACTAGGATTCGTTTATTGCTATATTGAATTCATGGCATGACATTGTTGCATTAGAGCCATATGGAAGTGCGAGTATGGATTCGTGACTTTCGTAGGTTGTGTGAACGTCATATGGGATGAGGGTTGTGGAACCTAGGCTTGGTTGCAACCGAATGACTTCCATATGAGGCAACATACTGAGATTCCAAGGAATCGATTCAGGGAACCCGAGTCAGTACGGACAAGGCTGGTGTCTTGTAAGTGGTATGTTTTCTTATTGAGTCGTATGGTGGCAGTGTTCACCGATAACGATGTGTGGGGACGGATGCCAAGGCGTTGTCCCATTGGGACTCGCGGTAGGAAATGAGACCACGGTTTGATGAGTGTTTGTTATGGTGGTTCATGGTCTTTTGGCATGTTGTTGCATTGACTTACCATTTTAATTCAGCTATTATATTTTGTTATCCTCTTTGCCCCTACTGAGCCATTGCTCACCCTTTACTTTGTTTTCTTTCCACAAAGGCGAGACTTGTACGGATACCAGCACTATGGATCTGTAGGAGGTGGGATGACATGATGCCACCTGGAGACACTAGGATGGGGTTAGAATAAAGAATTAACCTTTTTTATTATGTTTGATATTATGTATGTGAATTGACGATTGTGTATGTTGGTTACGTTTGTGAACACCTTGACGGTGTGTGGATGATACAGATAGGAGGGTGCCTTGTGATAGGACTTCTGTACCTAGATGTGAACCTTATGGTTTATATTGCTTGTTGATACATATATGAAGGTTATGTTTTATTATGTATTGCGGTTGCATGCTCTAGATGGCCTGAGGCCCTGCCTAGGATTGTGGTTATTTGTGATGTGATGATCGGAGGCCTTATATAATTGTTGAGTACGTGCTGCATATTTCAGGTGGGCATTCTCCGATATACGGGGAGATGCTGCTGAAATTTCGGTAGAAATTATGGATTCTGTTTGGAGGAATTAAGATTAAATCTTTTGTGATATTGTGGAGGTTTAATATCTTATAGATATTGAATTAGGTTTAAACAGTAGCACCTCCCGGGTCGGGGCATTACAATTTGGTATCGAAGCCAGATTACAGCTCTACGTAGGATCTGGGGTTGGGTCCTAGTTGTATGTAAGTAGTCTCCAGACCATGTCACGACCTCTGCAGATCTGGTACATACTTTTTCCTCTTAAATCATCATTATCCATTTTGTATTAAATAGTGTTATCTGTTGTGACACAGATGAACACTCTTAGGATGACGAGAGCGTCGTGAGCTACGACTGATACCCCTACGGACGGAGGAAGAGGTGATAGACCTCGGCGCCGAGGCCAAAGTTATGGGAGGGGAGTAACGCGCACTACTAGGCGCACTCCTAGCACACAAGGATAAGTACCGGGGTTGGGTACAAAGATCAGAGAGGAGGATATAGTGCCAGAACAGTAACGGTTAGGCGATGACATTCAAACCGGAGGACAGAAGAGGGCTCTAGGGGTTCTTTCAGTATATGTCGAGGCACCTCCGGCGGTGCAGGTTGCTCCTACCATCTTGAGGGGTCAACCAGTGACATTAGAAGCATTGGCAAGTGCAATGATAAACTTAACTCAGGTGGTGACGAATCTGCTTGTTAGGACACCTGAGGCTCGTACTGGGGGAAAACTTTAGGAGCTGGTACCGAAACAGGATCTATACAAGAATCGGGTAGGGAAATGTACGAGGTCGAACAGTTGAGAAAGACAAGTTCTCCTATCTTTTTCGGAGAGGGGGAAGGTCGAGAAGCAGAAGAATGGTTGCATGAATTGGGAGCAAGATTCGATACTCTAGCAATATCGGATGACCAGAGAGTGAAGCTGGTGTTTTATTATTTTAGAGGTGATGCCTATGATTGGTGGAATTCTTTAGGTTCGAGGAATTATGAATTGACGTGGGCTTCTTTTGAATTGTTGTTTACGGAGCGGTTTGTTCCCCACACCTTTTAGGCCGATCAGGCCAAACAATATTTGTAGTTTGTACAGACACCAGACATGACGGTGTCACAGTATAGCAAAAGGTATGAGGAGCTGTACAAGTATGGTAGGAAGTTTGCTCCAGATGAGGGGAGCAAAGCAAAAAGGTATTGTGATGGATTGATTCCAAGTCTGAGTGAGACGGTGCTTGCTACTAGAGTTCAAACCTATGCTGAGATAGTGAATATGGCATTGAGGTTTGAACAGAAGAAGAGAAACTCCAGACAGTATTGGGACGCCCAGAAAGGACGGACCTCTTCATCCACAGGTGGAGGTAGTAAAAAAAACAAAAGACGGACTCCCACCCTCAGAAGAGGAACCGAGGCAAAGGGTTTAGGCCACAGGTTGGCAAGATCACATGCTATCGATGTGGCAAGGAGGGGCACAGAAAGAGTGAGTGCAGGACCACGGGTCCGAAGTGTTTTGAGTGAAATTTGATAGGGCACAAGAGGAATGAATGTTCACGGGGAGCTGGTACACGCAGTAGGCAAAGACTCAGACACCGAGATTACCACCTCCGACACCAGTTCCAGTAGGAGGGAGAGGACGAGGTGGTATACAGCAGGAGCAGCCGATTCTGGGTCAGGCACGAGCATTTGCTTTGGGACACCAAGAGGCACCAGAGCATCCTAACTTCATTGGAGGTACATTTCTTATTTCAAATTGTTGGGTGAGGGTGTTGTTTGATTCGGGGGCTACATCCTCATTCATGACTAGTTGCTTGGCACATTTATTTAGGTTAGAAATTTCGCCGATAAGGCGTATGTTTACGTTGTCTTTTCCGTTTGGGTATTTCACTTCTTTAGAAGGGGTAGTTTTTGGATGTGAATGTCAGTTTGGAGAGATATCTCTTAAGGCTGACTTTTATGTGATGGATTTCAAGGATTTTGATGTAATCCTTGGAGTAGATTGATTGACAAAGCACCACGGTTTGCTAGATTTATGGGAGAGGAAAATTACACTTAGAGTACCCGAGAGAGGGGTGATTGTGTTGAAGGGATCGAAAGGGATTCCTTGTCCACACTTCTTAGATAATCCTTTGTATCAAGACTGTGGGATTGCAAGCTTGACGACTTCAGCACCTAAGAGTGACTTCACTACGCCGATTTGGGTAATGGTGGAATTCATAGATGTATTTCCATAGGAGTTGTCAGGATTACCGCCGAAGAGGGAGATTGACTTTGCTATAGAGCTGCATCCGAATGTGAAACAGATATCGATTCCGCCTTATCGGATGGCTCCAATAGAGTTGAAAGAATTGATGACGCAACTAGAAGAGTTGCAAGATTTAGGATTTATTAGGCCGAGTGTGTCCCCGTGGGGAGCACCGGTATTGTTTGTGAAGAAGAAAGACGGCTCGTTGAGGATGTATATTGATTATAGGTAGCTGAACAAGGTGATTGTGAAGAACAAGTATCAGTTGCCTAGGATTAATGATCTATTTGACCAATTGAGGGGTGCTAGGCATTTCTCCTAGATTGACTTGAGATCAGGATATCATCAACTACGGATTAAGGATGAGGACATTCAGGAGACAACGTTTAGAACTCGGTACGGACATTATGAGTTCTTGGTAATGCAGTTTGGATTGACTAATGCTCCAGTAGTATTCATGGTCTTGATGCAACGGGTTCTTAGGCCATTTCTAGATAACTTCGTGGTGGTGTTTATAGACGATATCTGATAAGTGCCAGAATATACGTTTTTAAAGTGATAAAATGCTACCAAAGCAATGCCAAGAAATTGTGCTTAAAAGCTGAATTTTCAAGATTATTGTACTTAAGATCTTCTTGGATGTTTTGCAGGTTAAGAGGTAGTAAGAGCTGTCGGAATGAGATTTGATCTTCAGAAAATTTTTAGAGGACGCTTTGCAGGAAGTGCTGGTTCACAAAAATCAGAGTTCGTTTGGGCCTCTAAAGGTTGCCTCAAAGTCAAGTTTGGAAGTTATATCCGAAGCATAATTTCTGTTTGCAGACCAGACCTTTAGAAGCCCATAAATTGAGTGTCTGATGTCCAAATTGAGTGATTCAAAAGCCCATAATTATCTACACATTTGTATCTACAATATTGATGAAGGGTTTGAGTTCATAATAGGCTTCTTTTAGGCCCATAATGCAGTTATAAGATTAGTGTGTAATTAGAAGTTGATGTCATTGATGATACCATTTCCATTCAAAGAGTGGACAATCCACCACACGAATTTGATGGAAAATCCACCACCAAAATATGGCACTAACTCCTCCACTATGTGCTCATTTTCTCTATAAATAGAGAGGAGAAGGAGTAGAAGAGGGAGCTAGGAGAAGGAGTGGAAGCAAACAAGAGGAGAAGGAAAAGAAGAAAACAAGGCTTGTGTTTGTAATTATGTTTTTATGTTTCATGTTTTATTTGGTTATGTATAACTAAAATCTTGTTAGTTAGGGCTTGTCTTGAAGCCCTAAGCATGCTTTCAATTTTATAAGTTGTGTGGATTTCAATTTCTACAAGCATGATGATTTTGATTTTTCCATGTTATGTGAGTTCTAGTATTGTGTTTCTTTGAGTAGCTAACTTTGAAACATGTATTAGAATTAATTGTTGTAGAACATGGTCAATTGCCTTGTTGAATATTTTCTTTCTTGCAACATATAATTCAGTTGAAAATGAATTATGAAAAATCAATTCTTGAATACTTAAGTACAAATACCATGTATTAGGATTCTTGTGACATTCATATTCTCTTTGCTCTTATTGGATTCTTGATTGTTGATTGATGTAGACGACATGCTAGATTTCGATTAAGAATACACGTAATGAGGTAGACGCCATACACTTTACATGCAATTAAGAGAGAATCATACAACTTGAGTTTGGCCATGACCTTGTTGTGAATGTTGTCATCATATGCTTGTTTAAATTGTTAGTCTATTATTTCTTATAAATTGTTTGAATGTTTTGTGGTGGATAGTGAGTCTTAGCTATTGTTTTCATTAATATCAATTCTCATTCTTGTTCTCAACGTCAATTTCTTTGTCTTAATTTTTTATCTATTACAAGATTTAACCCCCCTCCTTTTCCCCCTTTTATAATTGTATCAATTATATTCACGTGTTAGATTATATATCTATTAGCATCACTCCTTGTGGGATCGACTCTTACTTGTTCACTATATATTAATTGTACATTTATAAGTATATTTTAAATTGTTACTAACGACATAACAATATCTTGATCTACTCTGCCACAGAAGAGGAGCATGAAGAACACTTAGGGTGGTTCTGCAGACATTGAGGGAAAATCAATTGTATGCCAAACTAAGGAAGTGTGAGTTCTGGGCCACAGAAGTGAAATTTTTGGGACATGTAATCACTCAGGAGGGCATAGTAGTTGACTACTCAAAAGTTGAATCGGTTTTGAATTGGGCGAGGCCCAAGAATGTGGCAGAGATAAGAAGTTTCTTAGGGTTGGCAGAGGCTACTACCGAAGGTTCATTCAAGACCTTTTGAGAGTGGCTGCAGCTATGACTCAGTTAGCAAAGAAGGGTACACCATTTGTATGGACAGACGAGTGTGAGACAACATTTGAAGATTTGAAGAAAATGTTGACAACACCCCCAGTGTTAGTAGTTCCTAAAACAGATGTGGGTTATTAGGTGTATTATGATGCATCTAGAGTTGGATTAGGGTGTGTGTTAATGCAGCGAGAAAGGGTTTTGGAGTATGGTTCGAGGTTGTTAAAAACACACGAAAGGAACTTCCCAGTTCATGATTTGGAACTCGCAGAGGTTGTCTTTGTGTTGAAACAATGGCGATACTATTTCTACAGAGAGAGGTTCAAGGTATTTTCGGATCACAAGAGTCTCAAGTATCTATTCACGCAGAAGGAGCTAAACTTACGGCAGAGGCGGAGGATGGAATATTTGGAGGATTTCGACTTCAATTTGCAATACTATACCGGTAAAGCAAACATAGTCGCAGATGTCTTGAGTAGGAAACACGTGGTAGTGAGTCTATTCATGCATGAGTGGGAAATGGTAGAGACGATTAATCAGTTCGGGTTGGAATTACGAGATGATGAGAAAATATATTGGAGTATTTTGACATCAAGATCGATAATGGTATAGAAGGTTATGGATGCTCAAAACGGAGATCCAACGGTTGATATGGTTGATGAGAGTTCCGGATGGGTTCGCGGAAGTGACGGTGGAGTAAGATATGTGGGAAGGTTCGTGGTTCCTAATAACTTACAGTTGCGTCAAGAGATCTTGAAAGAGGCACACTATTCATGGTTTTCTATGCATCCAAACGGGACAAAAATGTATCAAGACTTTAAGCGAAATTTCTAGTGGCGAGAAATGAAGGCCGAGTAGCTAGATTTGTGGAAAAGTGTTTAACTTGCCAACAGGTGAAAGGAGAACATCAAAAGCTGGCAGGGTTATTACAACCGCTACCGGTGGCGCAATGAAAATGGGAGATGATTACGATGGATTTTGTTACGGGACTACCAATGACTCAGAAAAGATACGATACAGTTTGGGTAGTAGTGGACCAATTGACCAAATCGGCACATTTTCTACCAATGAACAAGACAGATTCTTTGGAGTCTTTGAGCAATTTGTATGTAAAGGAGATTGTGAAGTTACATGGAGTTCCTTTATCTATCGTGCCAGACCGAGATCCATGATTCACTGGTGGATTCGGGAGCAATCTACAGGAAGTTTTGAGTACAAAGTTAGATTTCAGTACGACTTATCATCCTCAAAGTGACAGGCAGAGCCAGAGAACCATACAAATTTTGGAATATGTGCTTAGAGCATGTGTAGTGGATTTTGGAGGTGGCGGGGACCGGTACATATATTTTGCAGAATTTCTTTATAACAATTCATTTCAGAGTAGTATCGACATGGCACCATTTGAGGCACTCTATGGGAGGCCTTGCAGGTCACCATTGTGCTGGGCGGAGGTGAGAGAGAAAGTAGTTTTGGGGCCGAATATGGTCAAGGAACCAAAGGAATGGGTTGAGGAGATCAAGAAGCGGTTACTCACCGCTTAGAGTTGATAGAAGTCATATTCTGACCAGAGGAGAAGGCCATTAGAATTTGCAGTTGGTGATAAGATATTTCTGAAGGTTAGTCCGAGACGCGATATTCAGCAGTACAGCAAGCAAGGGAAGTTGACACTAAGGTTCGTGGGACCGTTTGAGAGCTTGTCGGACTGGTGCCATATCGGTTGGCACTTTCCCCGAAGTTGTCAAAGGTACACGATGTATTTCATGTCTCTATGCTCCAAAAATATGAGCTAGACTCTACACATGTATTACATTAGACTACCTTAGAAGTTGAGGAAGATGGGAGTTACAATCTTCAACCGGAAATTTTTTTGGATCGACAAGATAAAGTCACAAGGTCGAGTGTAATTCCACTTATGAAAGTGATGTGGATGTATCACGGGGTGGAAGAAGCCACTTAGGAACTCGAGACAAAAATAAAGGAAAAGTATCCACATTTGTTCACGGAACTTGGTAAGTTCTAAATTTCGGAGACGAAATTTAATGAATGGGTTAGAAATTAATAAAATGAAAAATACATATATAATTATTTAAAGATATATATATATATATATATATATGTATTATATATAAAAAAAAGTAGAAGAAGATTGGACCACTTACGGTGGTCAAATATTTGACCACCGAAAGTGGCCATTCATTATAATAAAATAATAAAAAAAAGATGAAATTGGGTGGAATGTTGCTGGCATGGTCAGCAACATTCCACACAAAATTAAAAGAAGAACCAGAGGCGTTGTTAACGCGACATAGGAGAAAAACCGAGCAAGAGGGGAGAAAAAAAGGGAATTTTAGCAAGATTAAAAGGGGTTTTGAAAGATTTGTGTAGCATATCAACAATCAAGGAACGCTCAAGAAGAAATTGTGAGTTTGAAGGTAATTTTTTGGTGTTTCCAAGTTAGGGTTTGAGTTGAGACTGATACGGATACCGACACTACAGATCGGTAGCAGGTGGGATGACATGGTGCCACCTGGAGACACTAGGATGGGGTTAAAATAAAGAATTAACCTTCTTTATTATGTTTGATATTATGTAAGTGAATTGACGACTGTGTATGTTGGTTACGTTTGTGAACAACTTAACGGTGTGTGGATGGTACGGATAGGAGGGTGCCTTGTGATAGGACTCCTGTACCTGGATGTGAACCTTATGGTTTATATTGCATGTTGATACATGTATGAAGGGTATGTTTTATTATGTATTGCGGATGCATGCTGTAGATGGCCTGAGGCCTTGCCTAGGATTGTGGTTGTTTGTGATGTGATGGCCGGAGGCCTTATATAATTGTTGAGTATGTACTGCGTATTTCAGGTGGGCATTCTCCGATATACAGGGAGATGCTGCCGAAATTTCGGTAGAAATTATGGATTCCGTTTGGAGAAATTAAGATTAAATCTTTTGTGATATTGTGAAGGTTTAATATCTTATAGATATTGAATTAGGTTTAAATAGTAGCGCCTCCCGGGTCTAGGTGTTATAGGTAACCTATCTCATTGAGACAGAAGCATACAGATGCAACTGAGGTAACTTGCAGCAAGCTTATCTCAGACAATTTTATTTTATAGAGTCAAAATAAATTTGTGTCTCTTGGATGTTTTGCTACTGAAAATTAATTGGTTGACATTTTTACAAAACCCTTAGACAAACAAAGGTTTTTGTTCCTAAGAAAAGCACTATGGGTGATTACATATATTTTTAAGTAGCTTGAGGTAACATGAGTGTGGGATATCTTATTTAATTCTTGATCTATGATTGAAGCATTGATTGTTTGATGTTACCTCTGAATGTGTTTATTGTTAAATGGCTAATCCGTTCACAAAATTAAAAAGATCATGTTATTAGTCATCTATTGTTTTTCACAAATCTCTACTTGTGAAGTCCGATTGACATAATGCTTGATAGGTCTATTGAACAGTTCTTTGGAAAACTTGATACAAGTAATTCAAATGGAAAGGGCTATGTCAAAGGTATTAAAAAAAAAGGTATGTATCTCTTGAAATAAAGGGAGCTACCTAAGGTTAGAAGGTATGTATCTCATGAAATAAAGGGAGCTACCTAAGCTTGACTGTGAAAGCCTTCATGAATTGAAAGGTTTCATCTCTTGAAATAAAGGGGGGTAATCTTGTATGGTGCTTGCATGTGCATAAAAGTATCAAAGGATCTAGATTTGACAACCTATGGAAAGTCAATCTCTTGTATTAAATCTAACAAGTTTTTGAGATTTTCACACAGATGCACATGAATGAATAACATGCATCAGATTTCAATGATATGATGAGGGAGTAGTAAGTCCATTTCTTGAACACATCTTATGATAACTCTTCCTTATCATTGTTTTAATTCTTTTGATTGAGTATCAAAATCTAAGAGTTCAATCCTTGAAACTAATTTATCTTGATTTCATATGTTATTTGGATTCTCTTTTACGTGTTTTAATTCTTTGGGATGACCTAGTTATGTTCTAAGTGGAAATATTTTTCAACTATGTAGGTCAAGTGAGAAGTATGCTACAATATAATCTCAAGTATCTCATTTTCTCAGAAATTTTAAAGAGCTCATTTTTGACAATTTGTGGGTCAAAAAGGGGAAGATAATATTTTTAGGGGGAGTTAACTTAATGAGGGGGAGTTTTTGTTTGAACATGTGCTTATGATATGCTCGATATTATGTTTGCATATGTAAGATATTGGTTGGTATTATTGATCTCATAATTGTCAATGGGGAGATTGTTGTTTTTTTTAATTTAAGGAAGAAAAAAAACTGATTGACAATTGTGAGATATATTTAATTTTGACAATTGGGTGGGTATGTGCAGTGAAGTAACTTACTGCAGTGGTGCAGTAGCCTACTTCGGTAGCCTGCATGACTATAACTTCTTACTTAAACCATGGGCTTTAATGTAAAGTGTGTGTGGGTTTTGTTTTAATATGATATGTGTCCTATACTCATAGGTCTTTACAAAGATATAAAGATATGATTTTGTTTAAGTGTTAATGTTCTAGTGGGATTTAAAGTGGTGCATGTCTATCATAACTCTCTTTGTAGTGTTTTGTTTTATCTCATGTTGCTTTACAGGAGTTAAGAAGGAATTCTTATCATGGTGTGACTCTTGTTCTATGTAAAGTGCAAGACAACAATTAAAGAGTTACCGAAAGCAATGCTTAATTTCCAAAATATATGAGTTTCGATCGTTGTTTTATTCTCTCTTATATTATTTTTGTAGTGGTGAGATTATTCATGTAAATTGAGAGAGTTTAGTTTGAGAAAGAGAGTTTCATATTTCACTTGTGTTCTTGGTGAGAAGGAGTGATTCCTTGTTCGTGAAGTCTTTTGGAGGCGCCAAAAGCGAGCTCTACCTAAGTGGGTTGAGTGTGGAGGAGAAACAAACACTAAATGGATGAGATGTACGAGCGATGTCTTTAGGTCAAAGATAGGGTTGTAATCTTGATTTATGATTAGTGGATTGTTTCTTCAGGTTGGTCGCTCATACACTCGAGGTTTTTCCCAGTAAGATTTCCTCATTAAAATCGTGGTGTTCTGATTTATTTTTATTTTTCGCATTTAGTTTCCATATTTGTTGACTAACGATCTTGGTGAGAAACACCAAACTTTCAAAAGCGAAGATGATGCCGCAACTTATTTTCGCCTCTTGAAAAAAGGATAGTTGTTTCTGAAAGCTCTAACGAGCAATGTGGTAGAGGCCCTTGCAAGAGTGGGTTTTGCGTAGAGAGAAATCAATCTAAGCTTGTCAATGTAGAAGTTTATGACCCTAGCTAGTGGTCATCGGATGAATAATTTTATAGGTGTGGAGTTGCTCACGAAAAGTATGTGGGATATTCTTGAAATTGAGCTAAAAAGCCTCCAGAGATGATGTGCTATTTGTATGTAAACTGAGTCCAATTACTGAAGATAAGGACTTGCATAAAATATTCTCGTATTTTGGAGTTGTATTATTGTAAAAGATAATATGTGATCATAAAATTGGAGAAAACATGTGTTGTGATTTCATGCATGTGAGGTAGCAAATTTTAAGAATGATAGGGTTAGAAAGGTAATTAGACATTAAATGGGTATTTTTATGCCCATGCATTTTATGTTGGAGTAGTCATAAATAATTCATTTTAGGAACTCATGGTAAGTCATATCTAAACAATAAGTGTTAAACCCTAAGGGTAATAGATTCATTAAATCCTAATGGGTTTATGTACCAAATTTTCATGTTGTAACCTATGCAAAAAAATGTTAAACCCTAAGGAGAATATATTTGCTAAATCCTAATGGGCTATTGTATCGGATTTTCATGTTGTAATCTAAATAATAAGTGTTAAATCATAAGGGAACGGATTCTTTAAACCCTAATGAGCTAATAATTAATTAAAATAAAATCATAAAATCAAATAAATGCTTAGCATATTGATTAAAATAGTAAAATAAAAAATTAATAAAATAAATAAATATGGGCTACCCTGAGTTCCCAAAATATGGGTCATATATTATTTTCCTTTATGTTGAACTTAACACTTGTTTGGTAAAGAGTATTTACCATAGAGTATAAGCTGGTGTATGAGCTGTGAAATAAGTTGAGTGATGTTTGGTAGAATGTATAGTATGTTTTATATAGAGTATAAGTTGTCAAAATTACACTTAGGGGCATTTATACTACTTAATTAATTAAACATATAATATGTATCATCTTAATTTATTTCCTAATTATTTTATTTTGGCATTTAGAGTAATTTTTTAATTAAATAGAAAATAAGTATCATTTTAATTTATTTTTAAAAATAAATAGAATGATCATTAACTACCTTGCGTATATTTGTTTTTAAAATAATAACGTACATGTTAGTTAATTAATTATACATACATGTCGTACAACATCATCGTGATAAACATTTAGATTTATAACAATAAACTACCCTAATGCATTAGCAATCATATCTCTAACCACACCCATGTTATGGTCGTCTATGAAAGCATTACTTTCTCCATTTTTCAGTCCTTCTTCATGTACAATGGAACTATTGGACTCGTCCCCCACAATCTCATACTCCTCGTTACTCCGACTCCTCCGTCTAATATAATTGTGCAATGCACAACACTCGACTACAATGTCCACTTGTGTCCCATACTTAAAACACGCAGCATATTATTAAGAATTTTCCACCGCATCTTTGTAACACCGAATGTCCTTTCTATGACACTACGAAAAGATGTGTGCTTCCGGTTAAACTTCTCGCGTGGTCCACTTGCACGCCGCTCATTCCTCCACTCTGACAAATGATACCTTTCACCCCTATAAGACACAAGGTAACCGGGCTTGTTAGCATAACCTGCATCCATTAAGTAATATTTCCCTAAACAAGTAACAACAATTCATTAACAACATTTATTCCGAAATACAATCATTAATTAGAAAATAGAAACTAAAAACCCGCAACATACCTTGGGGCGAATGAGGAAAATTATATGTCGAAACAGAATGCATGTGGTCTAGCACGCGCGCATCATAAGCCGAACCCTCATATCCAACAACAACAAATAAATACATCATATCAAAGTCACATACCGCCAGTACATTCTGTGATGTAAAACCTTTTCGATTTATATACGGGATTTGTGATGCCCGCGGTATCAATACTGGTATATGTGTACCATCAAGTGCTCCTATCGCATTGCTAAATGCCCATGATCGTCGATCGCCACTTATCTTAGTCGGGACCTCTGAGAATTGATTTTATGTAGGCCTAATCACATCTATCGCCATTTGGTACACCGACCTCAATATGATGCTAAATATGCTACTAATGGTCTCGCCAGAGTGCTGAAAACGCTCAGAGGATAGTCTGTTACTTACTCCATGTCCCACAGTCAACAAAAATATAGCTACCATCTCAGGAATTTGAACATGCCCAGTTGATTTGAGCATGTACCTCTCACACAAATCAGTGCATAATGCTCTAAATGTATCAACAGATACATAAAAATTCTCCTCACACCTAACCGAGTTTCCATTCAAGATCTCTGTAACCCACTGTGCACCCGTTAATGATGTTGTCCTAAATCGGTTTCGTAGCACTGGAGGAGATCCATAATTGTGGACATAATACATAGCCGTAGCAGCGGTAGCCATCGAACTAAAACAAATTTGGCTCTCATATTCTTCATCAGAGCTAGATGTATCCATAATTGTCAAAGAGATGTAAAGTACACTAGTTAAATAGCAACACGTCTTGATAATTAAAAGCTATTGTAATTCATTGTAAAATAAAGCCAGGGGACAATTGTAAAATAAAGCCAGAGATGTAAAGTACACTAGCTGAATCAATTTGAAAAGAAAAAAAAAATTTGCCAGATGCTATTTGTAGATACTCAAACTCATTCATCTGAAACCCAACATAACTTACAGTTCAAATAATGCAAGCTAAGAGGTTCATTGTAAAAAAAAGTTTCAGCTCAACAGGACAAACACACAATTCAATATTATTCCACTAAAAAAAACCAACATCAGTTCTACAATTATTCTACTACAACATCCAACAATAACTCAATTCTCACACATCCATTAATTCTCTCAACACTAGAACCGTCTCACTTCCCCTCTGCACCAGCAAAACGAGTAATGAAACGATGGCGAACACTTGGCACCATGTTTGGAAGAACACGGCCGAAGATAGGGTTATCTATCTTCTCCAAAGCACACAAGTACACATCCTCAAGTCAGCTGGCCATCTTCAAACATATGATTGAGGATGGACAACACCTCATCGGGCCCTGAATTAGTAGTTGCAACTGAATGGGCAGCAGTTGAAGATGCCCTTCTTTCACTCATACGCGCAGTTGCTTGTTCGTTCTGAGTGCTTCTGCAATCCTGGGTATGCTAATGGTGTCAATGTTCTTCCTCTTCTTGGAAGTAGGAGTACCTACTGGTTCTGATGAAGACGTCCTGAATCTGGCTACAAAATCTATACTCCTAGTCAATGTGGACTTCTTTCTAGAATAGGGGGTTTTCTTTGCTGGTGAGGACCCAGTGGATTTCTCTAGCTCATGCTGGACTCTGATGCTATCTTTAGCCGAGTATGGTATGTATGCATCTAGGTCACACCTCTCAAACCAGTCAGTCTCCACAACTTCATCCTCTATAGTGTTCATCCAAAAATTCTCTCCACTAGATGGGACTCGAAGGTGCTGCCCAGTAGCAATACCTCCAGCAAAATAGAATTGCAGCTTATCACGGTACCGAAATCCGTGTTTTCGGAACTTTACATACTCTTTGTTTTCCTGAAGGTTATTGAAAAAAACTATTAAAACATGACTAGCATAAACTAAAGTACACTAATTATTAAAAACATATAAGCCTTCATTTGCAACAAAAATTAATTCAACTTACCCTAATTTTGAGGTCCCACCAATCGTCCGACATGATGACTCTCTTAGTTACCTCGTCCCAATCCATACATGTCTCATTTTGAGTCATGCGACTCCACAACGACCAATCCTTTCTCAACTGATCCCCACATATTCTTCAGGGTTGCCTCTGTGTATGGAAGGTCGGTACGCTGATGGAACTTTTTTGCAATTCCATCCCATTCCAGCTTTGGCATAGGTGAACCCGATATCCTTGTGATCTCTTCAAGAATCTCCACACAGATATCGACCAATGCCAACAGACCACTCCTCCCATTTGGTTTTCTCATTCTCAGATTGGGTCATGACTTGCTTATCGGGTCTCGACATTCAATAATCCTAGGTGAAATATAAAAAATTCTAGACTCAACAGGCAGTCACTTATATGAAAACAACATTAATAAAGAGAAAATAATGACAGAAGCCATACAAAAAAAATTACAGAACCTGAAAATAGAGAAGCAGTTGAAAAGTGCAAAGTAAACCAACATGCCATATGCCCTATCCCTAAAGACTTCCCCCCCAATATAATTAATCAAAAAACAAGTTGTTGAAAAAAGTTGCAATGGCCAGCATGAATTCGCATTTGCAGAACACATATATAACATGTACAACCAGTACCTCAACATGCCGTAAGCAAATTCAGATATATGATAAATACATATAAAACATGATAAATCAAACGAACAGAGTATTTGTTATGAACAAAGAATTCAAAAATAAGAATATGCATTAATGGGCACTAAGGGAAGTACCCTGTACATTAAGGAAATGAAAAAAAAAATCTACAAAGAAAGCATCCTGCAAGATATTGTTCGACTCAAGGTTTTAAAAATCGAACTGAGGCGCCGCCTCAAGGCGCGCCTCAGCCGCCTCTGGCCATTTACCGAGTCGGCCACATGGCCTCAAATCAGAATTTCGTCAAACTCGCCTCGTTGACTGAGGCGACCGCCTTGAGGCCCGCCTCAGCGCGAGGCGGTCTGTTTCTGGCTGAGGCGAAGACAGAATAAAAAAAGAAAAATAAAATAAAAAACAGAATAACCTAATCTGCCAGCAAGCTCGCACAGCTCGCCACCAGCACCTCCCCCAGTCGCTCGCGCCCTTGCCAGGAAGGTCGCCTGAAGTTCGAGAGCTCTCCAGCACCTCGCGCGACCTCTCCAGCACCTCTGGCGACCTATCCAGCACCTCGCGCGCAGCTCGCCGTCAGAAGCTCGCGCGCGACCTCGCCAGCAAAGTCGCAACCTCTCCAGAAGTTCGCGCACTCCCTCGCCACTCGCCAGCAGCTCATGCGCGACCCTCGCCAACAGCTCGCGCGCCCTAGGCTAGCAACCCCACGCCCTTGGTAATACTGCAAGCCCATTTTTAAAACAAAATTGTTTGGATACAGCTCTGACTCGGTTGGATTCGGGGCTGGCATTCTTATGGGCTGTTTTTCTTAAGACACATTCTATATTTCTATCTAATGGATGATTATCTGTGATGTTTTCATTAACATTTTCAAAGTTATGATTCTTGGATGCTTTCATATGTTGAAAATCCTTTTTTTTTGGAGTTTGGAATGAGGCGACCGCCTCGATCGCCTTGAGGCTACCGCCTCGCCTCAACAAAGCTTGATCGCCTCGAATCGCCTTTCGCTTTTTAAAACCTTGGTTCGACTCTTTATAAACTGGTTCACATTTCAATAGTGACTAAAGCCCTAATTTGAAGCCAACATCAAGGCCATAAAGCTTAAAATGTAGACTGTCCACATTCAAACAGAACAAGCAAATAGTTTTGAGCAAAATAAGCATATGCCCTGTACATTAAGGAAATGGGGAAAAAATCAACAAAAAAAGCATCCTACAAGATATTGTACAACTCTTTGCTTAAATTTATAAACTGGTTCACATTTCATAAGCCCTAATTTCAAGACAAACATCAAGGCCATAAAGCTTAAAATTTAGACTGTCAACATTCAAAGAATGTTTCATGCAACACTAATACGAGAAGAGTTGGTATAATAATATTTTTTATTTTCAAAGGATCATACACAGAACAAAATCATCATTATCAAGGTGTTCCAACAATAATTTTAACACAACTGGAAAACCATGAGTGTGGAGAAACCAGAACAATACCATCAGTGGGAAAAGCATAAATCTTCAAATTGATTACCTTGGATATACTTTACGTCATTATAATCAGGCTCACAACTCACTAAAATTAAACAAAAGACATAACCCAATTTATGTTATGGCAGTAGAAATTTGAGGCAAAAAAGAAGAGTGAAGACTTGAATTTACCAAAGATAGCGCTGCCTGAAGTAGGAAGATCAAAGATGGTGCTGCCTCAAAGTCAGGAACAGAGAGATCGAAGCTGGAACAGAGAGATTGAAGCAGTGAAAATGGTGTTGTAATGGAAAAAAGATAACCCTAGAATCTCGACATCCACATGAACAACATAGATGAGGAATGAAGACGGGGAAGGCATACCTGGTAGTTTCTGATGAAGAGAACAACAATGTGAAGTCGCAGCTTCACGGCCTGATCCATTCCGATGTTGACGATGACAAGCGCAGCAACGATTTTAGCTCTGGTGTTTCTGCGATGCTCGAGCTGGGTAGTGGAGAGCAAGGGTATAACAGGGAAAGTGATATTTCTTATGTTAGGGTTTAATACAAGTTGCAGCTCATGACTAAGCGTAAACGAAGACTTATAAGCTAAGGTTTTAAAACACTTGTTTGGTGAGCTAGCTTATACGCTATCTCATAAGTTAGCGTATTTTTAACAAACTCTCTATCAAACATGTGCAATTATATGTCAAAAAATAGCAGAGTAAGTGTATTGGCTTGGCATTTGCCCTTTTTATAAAATGCACGAATTTCATTTAACTAGTACAACTTAGCTGGAGCCATCTACCAAAATTTGAAATATCACTTAGGTTTTCTAAAATATTAAAGTTAGACAAAATCATTTTAGTGGTTAAAATATTTCCTCTAAAACATATTACTCACATTTAGATTTTCCTCTCTTTTCCCCCATTGAAACTCTTACTAAATATAAAAATACGTCCCTATATCCTTTGTAACACCCCATTCTAAGTGAGCTAATTCCACAACCTTATAATCAGATGTTACTTCCAATACCAAGCAACTAGCACTAAATTCTAAGTAATTCGTTTAGACAAACATCCTCCAAATTAAAAACTCAATAATAAAAATAATAACATAGTCCTTCAATAGTTAAAATAATAATAATCTCTAACATAACCAAATTCCGAGAAATCCTTAAATCAACTTCTCATAACACCGCCTCTGTTACATGAGCATGCAATATATCTATGTGTGTGTGTGTGTGTGATAGTAAGTATGTTTGTGTGTGTGTGTATATATATAATATTAGTAATTTAGTATTTAGGCCCGAGCCAGAGCCCAAGCCCCGATCTATTAGTTCGAATTACTTAGGCTTGGGTTTACAAATTTAGTTTAGGCCCAAAGCCCGAAGGAGGTTCTCAAGCTTGGGCCCGGGCCTAAAATTTTCAGGTCGAGCATATGTCGACCCCTAAGCTCCAGTGTGAAAGACTTTCAAGATTTTCATCTTGTCTGCTTTTTGGATATTACTAATGACCCATTCACATAACATCAATCGTAGATTCGACTGTTTACACTACCAAGTCCAAATAAAAATATGTTTTATTATCTGTATATAATTAGGACCTTCAAGTGCTCCCCACTAAATAGAGTATATACCAATACTCAATTATTTTTCCCATAAAAAAAGATTAATTAGCTAGTATTTTCAATATTTGAATGGCACGTGAGCATCTCTAAATCTGCTCAAATTTTTCTTAATTTTTTTTTAACAAATCTACTGTGACTAGATTTTCCAACACCCTCTAATTCAAACATTTTGGTTTCTAGACATTCTTAATTTAAAAATCTCGATTTATTAATAAATGGTTTTGTGTTTTGTAATAAAGGGGAAGAATGTGACGAAAGAAACTTTAAAACACATGACCTCCACGCAAAAAACAGAACATTTAACCATCCACTATAGAGTAAGGTCCATTTGTTTGGTATGATTAATGTTAAAGTAGAAAATCAGAATGTTCAGAAAGACATGGAAAGACATATGTGTACACATGTTGTGGAGTATGAAATGACTACAACCACTAATATTATTCAAGTAGACCCACGTATAATTTAATATACAAGGGTTGCCTATCTGAAGACCACAAGAAATGAAGGGCCTGTAGTACCCTACAAGGGTCATGTTTGAACAAGAAAATGGGTCATTAGTTTCATCATTTAATATACCCTCCAACACCTCACATGGGCTTACATGCACTGACATTAATCAGAGGTGTGTTTACACATGTGAATCATCATAGAAGAGGAGAGATTTTCCAAACATTGGGATTCAAATAGTTTAAGATTATAACTTAGGGTAGTACCAGATTTATTGCAGGAGTCAAAGCTCTCAAAGAAGATTGCTGTCTTTTTCTTATGGCATAGTTAGGTCTACATGCTCTTTGTCCAATGCCACAGTCTACAGATATAGTAAAATAGTGAGAAAAGACAAAAAGAAAGCAATAATGGGATTTGATTCTTTCCTTAAAACAATATCTCTGTAGTCTTGATCAGATTGTATCATTATATAGAACTATATAGACACCAAAATTAGGGTAGGTAGTCATTGCTGCAATATTAGGGTTTGCTCACAAATGTTTAATTGAGTCCAAGCCGGCAGCTTCCTTTTGTTGACATTTTTTAGTACCTGAGGAACTGTTTATTAAATAGTAGATAATGGGATTTTAGTTATATAAATAATTGGTATTGCTTCCCACAAGAAAAGAAGCTTTGAAGGAAGTGAGTCAACCCTGTTTGGATGAGAGTATAAACTAGCTTATATTATGTCCCCATAATCTCAGACACTCTCAGCTTTTACGTTTTACGAGAGCTTATACTCTGTCAACATACTCTGATCCAAACGGATATGTGTTAAGATAAGTTACTTTTGAGTTTATTTGAATTCCATTTAACTTTACCAAAAAATAGTGTTTGGGTTTTAATATTTAAACAAAATGTATGTGACATCGTTTTCGATTATAAAAAAAAAATCACATGAGTTGGATGAATTTTTTTGCTGAGGGAGAGTATGTTATGTTGCTTTTTCTTTAATTTAAATACTCATTTTACCATCATCAAGTGATCACGAATTAGAGTTAAAAAAAACGAAATCTAGATCCTGAAATAAATAAATATTGTGCGCTATCACCCAAGTGCACTAACCCCAAGTCTTAGCACACAACACCTTAAGGGTCTACTTGGATTAGAGGTTTGGAGGGTTAAGTGAGATAGTGATTATATATCTTACTTGGTTTTAAGTGAGAAAGAGTTAGGAGGGTAGTGTAGGGTATAAATTATCATCTAATCTGCTATTATAAAATGGTGATTATAATTCTTTGATTTGGGTGTTAGGAGAGTAAAGTAAGGAATAAATCATTTTAAATGTTTAAATTCTTTAATTTACGTTACCCTACCTCACTCTACCTCCTATCCAAATAAAATTAATAATTTATACCTTAATTAACTTTTACTTTATCCAATCAAAATAGAATTTCATTTAATTATTCTTTTTAATTATCTCTTACACTACTTCATTTTTTTTTATCCAAAAAATCCCTAACTGAAGAAAAAAATAACCCCCACACTAACCGACCTAGTCACCCCACCATTGAATAGTTATATTAGAGTTACAGTCATAGGTATCCACAATTCATAATCAAACACAAATGGATTAGAAGACAAAGTTTATCAAGGATCTATTCAAATCAATTAATTTAATTTGGGGAAATTGGCATTTGAAGCCAAAAACCAACGCGGATAAGGTGGTAGCCTGTCCTTGTCCATCCATTGGAATCTCCATCAAACTCTCATGCTTTACTGTACACATTTAACATTTTGCTTTCACATTTTTTATTTATATTTTTTTACCTAAAATTACATTAAAAATTGACATTGACCCCTTCGACACCACAAAGCTTGCCCCCTCCACCTGAGATCTCTCCAAGTGGCACCCCCACCAGCTCCTTTTTTTTTTTTTTTTTTTTTTTTTTTTTTTTGAGAAGACACCAGCTCCTTTAATTAACGAATGAATGCATACATACACATATAAGTTACGTAATTAATTGATATATCTGAATCATTATATAAATAAATATATTGCCGTCTTTAAATGTCAACTTTATTTTTAAATATGACCGACCCACACCCACGTAAGAATTAGTTAGTTGGAAAACGAGACAAGGGCCTGCTTAATAGCTTTTAAGACTATACACCCTCCCCAATTTTTACCATATCTGTGGTAGGAGTGTGTGTGGGAGCTGTACAGAGAGGGACTGCTGCTTGCTTCACTATTTCTCCTCCTCATATTTCTTCTTCTTCTTCTTCATCCTCCTTTAATTTCATCTCTAGAAGAGAGAAAGCAAGAGAGATGGGTAACTGCCAAGCCATAGATGCTGCTGCTTTGGTAATACAGCATCCAGATGGGAGGATTGAGAGGTTGTACTGGCCTGTTACAGTCAATGAGGTGATGAAGATGAATCCAGGTCACTATGTTTCTTTGATCATTCCATTGGCGCCAACGGATCCGTCAGCACGGGGTGAAGAAAACCAAGAGACACAGAAAGCTGTGCGCTTTACAAGGGTTAAGCTTCTCCGGCCGAGTGATACTCTTACTCTTGGCCATGCTTATAAGCTTGTTACTTCTCAAGGTATGTATGGATGAAGTTATACTAACCTTTACTTTCTCTATTGATCAACGAATTCTGATTTGCTTTCGCTACTTCACAGAGGTTATGAAGGTGCTGCGAGCAAAGAAGTATGCCAAGACAAGGAGGCAGCAGCTAGAGTCCGCTGAGAAGACAGATATGGCCACGGAGAAGCAGAGCTCGGGAGGCGACCAAGGAGAGAAGTCTGATACACAGAAAACCAACCAGGTAAAACACAAAACCACATCGATTTAGTCCTCTTTCAAACAATAACACAAAAACTATTCGTCCACAGTCAGCAAAATCTAAACATTCATGATAACACATACAGGGGTCGAAGCAGGAGAGACATGGCACGCGGATAGCGTCAATTAACAACAATGCAATGAGGTCAAAATCATGGCGTCCCTCATTGCAGAGCATCTCTGAGGCTTCCAGTAGCAACATGATGATTAATGGCCCACAGAAGGCGTGTTGAGATGCTCATCATTTTGAAGATGTTTATCCTATCTGGACTTATCACTTGGTGGGAGAATAGATTCACCCACACAAAGGAACTGGGTAAAAAAAATTAGATGCCAAAACCTTTGTCAAACAGAGGAAGAAAAAAAAATTCCAGCCGTTTGAGAAAAATGAATCATCTGTATAGCTCCAACGAATAGAAGCAATGGATCTGATTTTGTTTTACAATGAATACTATTGTGAATGAAATTTAAATTATGTAAAGCACACTGCGAACTAACACAAAAGTCACTTTCCAAGGTTTGCGTTCCAGACTTGCCAATCTTGATCAACATAGTTCTGAGCCCATAAAAGGGATACTCGTGCAGCTAAAGATGCTCCAGGTAATCTCCTCACCTTTAGAGCAGAAAACATGTCAGTGAAAGGCTCCACGAATAAGGTCCCGGGCCCTCCATACTCTTTATGCAAGAAATCGCTTAATATCTGATACCAAAACAAACAAATAAAAACCTAGTTGAAGCACTATGTCTCAACTTTTTAAAAAAACTGCAAAACAAACAAATTTATGGGACCAGCATGCACGAAAAGTTACAGACATCGTATGAAGTCGGTCCAAATAACTTTACTGATATGTTGTGCAATAACATTTCCTTTCACCAAGTCAATAATTGAACTGTCCTCAAGTCCAAGCATGAGCAAGAACTACTAACTTATCAAGATCAAAAAAGGAACTCCTATAGAAGCAGAAAAATAGCATTTGACCACAATAGGGAATCATAATGGATCAAGAAAATATACCAAATGAAATGGGACGACATGAAATTAAGATCCGACAAAAAAAATTGTTATAGCACTTACCAATGTTGGTTACTGTCTAAATGGTTATGCACTCTCCCCAAAATTACTGTGGTAAGCAGTGAACAAATATGGCTTTGCAAAAAACAAATAAATTATTTTGAGGCACAAAAGAACTGTATAACTAGAATTAAATAATGAGGGGAAATAATAATCTTTCTAGAACCTGTTTACTAAAGTAACGTATTGAATTCTACGCGTGGAATACTCAGCCCTCTATTTGTTTTCATCATTAAAGCCAATTGTACGTACACACCTACCAGTGATAATATTAGTACCTAGGCACCCAGAAATGAGTTTACATTTCATTCTTCAAATCAGGTCCTAATCATTTGACTCAACCCCACCGACTAAGCTTTAAATGTTAAAATGGTCCCAACCCACTTGCTTGATGTTGGGAACCATCAAGGAAGAGGCACGAGAAACTGAAGGTCCACAGCAATGATAAACTAAATCAAACGCCAAATGAACACGAAGGATATAATATCTGGTCTTTGAGTGAATATACCAAGTGCTTTGGGAACATTGCTTGCCATGGCTCTTTGTCCGCGGAGCATCGAGTATTGCACCACCATTTCTTAGTTTCCAGTGTGATAAGAACTCAGCGAACGCGCAGTCACACACACAATCAGCAGGTCCACCCAACCAATAAGACCAACTAATACTCACATATGTATTGGTTGTAACTAACAAGATCAATAGGCTTTACCCCAGAAAATTTGTTTGCTAATTAAGGCAGTCATTTGTTCTATTTATCAATAGACCACAACTCTTACATCTAAGCGATGTGGGATATTCCTATCAATACCCCCACTCTACTATGCCGACATTCATGTTGATTGCATTCCGTGAAGGTCTTTCGCTGGGCTAGGGTCCTCACCTGTACCACCAGATTCTGTGGCGATCTAGTCCAGTCCCATACATGAACACTATGTACAACGGATACGAACACGTGGATACGTGATTTTTCAAAAAAATAGGACACGGATATGTTGGGGAACACGTTGGATATATATGATGCGTAATCCCACATCGGATGTGAAGGGACTCATTTCTTAATTTATAATTATGGGCAAACCTAACATTAGTCAATCGATTTTCTAGCACTTAGTTAAGCCTGGGCTTGGGCCCGGGGATTTGCTCCCTCGTTTTGTGGGCCTATGCGTTCTTTGTGGATGTGCCACCCCCTCTTGGACTTGCTTAAGCCTCGTCCTGCATCAGTTGATATCTTCATGCCCAAGTGTGGGGCACTATGTATGTGCGCAGACAGCTGGTGCCCCAATGGGTTTGTGTTGAGGTTGCACGAGGTCGTGCGATATTCTAAGTGGTGGAGAATGAAGCGGAATCCCACATCGAATGTGAATGGGCTCAATTCTTAAGGCTTTGTTTGGTAGAGAGTAGCTCATAGAGTATAAGTTGGTAAATTAAACTAATGTATAAGTCGTCAAATAAGTTGTTTTGTGCTGAAATTTTCCAGAGTATAAGCTGTTAAATTAACAATAAGGACACTTTAAAGTATTTTGATAATAAAACTAGTATAATATAAAAAATTAATTTTTAATTTTTTTAATATTAAGAATTTTCTGACCAATTAAATTTGGAAAAATATAACACGGATTAGAATATCATAATTGTAGGAATTTGATTAATTAGTAGGTTAACTAATACAAATAACTAAAGCCTAGTGCATGAGAGCTAAAGAAGTCCTAAAGTCCACATTCTCCACCCACAAAGTTCACCCCTATCAAATGACCTTACTACAGCAGAGAGGCTGAGACTTGTGTACCCAAGCCCTAAAGAACTCTTTTGACCACCCCGAAAAAAGCAAATACACAAGAAACGCATTGATCAAACCTCAGCCCCAACAACCAGAACACACAAATCGACTTATTTAAGAGATAAAAGTGCAAAAGCAAGCCTTAATCGGAAAGCAAGAAGAACAACAAACAGAAGTTACTTGCCCAATCTCTCAACAATCTCATGTGTTGAATCATGAGCACCGAGAATAGAAGAGAAGGCATTTGGTGGAAAATAACACAGTGGTAAAACAAAAGCTCGTCACACAACTGGACTAATTTCCAGTGGGGAAAGTCGGTGTCACTTTGGCGTCCCATTCCCGTTTGGCGGTGGAGCGGTGTTAAGCGTTCGTCGGTGGCGGAGCACATTAAACACCTCTCTACCAAACACACGGTTAGTTTATAAGTGTGGGCTAATGTAACATTACTCAACGGATTTTTTAGTGCTTAGATAGACCTAGGCTTGGGCCCGAGGATTTGCCCCCTTAGCTGTGTGGGCCTATGCGTTCTTTGCGGATGTGCCACCCCCTCTTGGGCTTTCACAGGCCTTGTCCTGCTCAATATAGACATATATATATATATATAATTACCATTAAATTTTTACAAAAAAAAGAGAAAAATATGGGACATGCGTGTCCAATAATTTAAAGAAAATAACAAAATTTGGATACTCTAATTGACGTATATGACACGTCTCGGAAGAGTGTCCGATACGTGTCAGACACCGACACTTTGGCCCAAAAAAAGTGTTCGTGCTACATAGCCTAAACGAAGGATCATGTTGGCTGCACTCAGTGGGGGACCTGGGGGTCTTTCACTGAGCTAGGGTCCTCACCCATACCAACAGATTCACTGATAGTCTTTTCCATAGCGGCTCAGCCCAGACCCACACTTGGACTAAGCGTGTAGAGGTCGAACTGCTCTGATACCATTGATATGAACCCGACCAAGCGCGCGCCCATACACACACTCAGCAGCCCAACCAACCAATAAGTTCAACCACTACCCACATATTGGTTGGTTGTAACCAACAAGTCTAATAGGCTTTTGCCTTGAAAACTTGTTGGCTAATTAAGGAAAACATTTGTCTTCCTTATTAATAGACCACAACTCACACATCTAAGCTATGTGGAATAGTGTCAGTAGTGAACAATGACATACAAATTATACATATCTCTACAATGCTTTATGGTATCAGAAATCATGCACAAGAAGTTCATTAATTTATTTCCTTAATCACCTCCAACCTTCCAAAGTGGTGGACAATTCTTGTAAATTGTTCTAAACAAATATATGACCATTTCAAACCCCAGCTACACCTCCTACTTATGTCAAGAAAAAAAGGAGCTTCTAGGCAGTATGAACAAGGCAAGCAACTCAGTAAAGTGGATTGATGAATGCAATTTACAGCCAATAAGACTCTTTGGGATGTTAAAATATTCATTTTCATACTTTTGTAGTTTTGTTTTAGTTGAAGTTAGACAAGTTACTAGCTCATTTGGTCGTTACATACTGAACCACTATATGGTTACATCCTTGTCCTTTGAATAGTATCCTCAACACTCTTCCATAACATATACTGTCACTCCTAGGACCACAAGAAGTCACATCGGAAATTAATAATCAATGACCAAAGGAATAGAACTTAGAAGCCAGGACAAAACTGCATGCATATATGCCAATGATATTGATACAGAATTGCAAGGAGAAAACAATAATTAGACATGATTTTTTATGCAATGCAAAAATACACCTATTAATGATCTATGATTATCTAGAATTTTGATTCCATTGTGACAAGCATACAAACAGACAAGGATAATGTCTTAAAAACAAATTACAGAGTCTTCTACTATGATGCAAAAGATGTTGGCAGTGAATAAAAGCCAACGGTGCTGATGAAGATACGCTCAAAATACATGTACAAACATATATCTAGCTCCAACCTAAAATATTGATACCAGTTTCTTCGACCCAAAATTAGTATTACGTCACATTGAATTAGATATCAAAATGACCCATAAGAAAGTTTTTATAAATTCCCTACAGTTAAGAGTCTAGAAAGAACTGCAGAGGCAAAATGGTACACAATTCAAAGTAGTCAAGGGCGCAGTGGCCTCATATCGCCTTGAGGCGCAAGGCGCACTTAAGCGCACGCCCGAGAAAAGCAAGACGCAATATTAAAAAATATATATATATATATATATATGTAGTTCAAGTATTTAACAATTAACACATCACAAAAAAACACTACTAGTTCAACACAAAATAGTTCAACAAAAATAGTTCAAGTCTTCAAGACCATCACAAGTTCACAACTACAAAATCAATCAAGCAAACAGCTACGTGAAGCAGAGAAGAGCCGCGCCAAGAAGAGAATGGCCAAAGCAAAGAAGGCCGCGCGAAGAAGAGAATGGCCGCATGAGCAAAGATCGACAATCGCGCTGGTCTCAGATAGCAGTCGCAGGCTTGCAGCTTACTTTGGGCTTACACGATATGTCTAGAAAAAACCTTAATTCCCTAACTGAGTAAATTATTTTCAAGTAATGGAAAAAAATGGAAAAAAGGACCCTAACCCAAGTGCGCAACTTGCGCTTCTGGCGCTTTCAGTAGAGGGGCGCGCCTAGGTGTGAGGTCCATACCAAACTTGCATGCAAAGTTTAACTTTGCATGCAAGCCACCATTTTTGTTCATTCAAGATTCAACAATGTACCATTGTTGAGTCAAGGTTCAAAGTCATGCAAGATTCCGCTCTAAAATTTCGGTGTTGCTCGGTTTAGCTTGAAACCGAATCTTTTCTAATGGAAGCTTCTACATCAGAGTCATCTGGAGCCATGATGAAGTTGACAACCACAAATTATGCATTATGGAAACCTTAGATGGAGAATTTCTTGAATTGTAGAGATCTGGCGGATCCCTTGGAAAATGAGCGCAAGAGACCAGATGATATAAAGGAGGTTGAGTGGACAAAGAAACACAAGAAGAAGATTGGTCAAATTCGAAATTGGATTGACCACAGTGTGTTTCACCATGTTGCACAGGAGACGAATGCATACGAACTCTGGAAAAAGCTCGAAAACAGAAAACATGTATCAAGCCAAGACCGCTCGAAATAAAGCTCTCTTGGTTAGACGGCTTGTCAACTTGAAGTTGAAAAATGGTACTTCTGTAGCTGAGCACACCAATGAGTTCCAGAACTTGGTGAATCAACTTGTAGCTGTCAAGTTCATTCTTAAAGATGAAGATCAAGCCTTACTACTTCTCAGTTCCTTACCAGATAGTTGGGAGACGCTGGTGGTCTCTCTCAGTGACTCTGCACCCGGAGGCAAACTCACTATGGAGATGGTCTCGGATGCTTTATTCAACGAGGAGAGTCGAAGGAAGGAATTGGGCATAGACCAGTCTCATGCCCTTGTTACTGAAAGCAGAGGACGGCCTCAGGGGAGAGACAGGAGTAGAGGTAGAAGTCAGAACTGAGGACGGAACCAGGATCATGGAAAGTCCAGTGACGGCAGGAGACAGCAAAAAGGTAAATACAAGTGTTACCATTGTGGCATTGAAGGCCACATCAAGAAAAATTGCCAAAAATTACAACGGGAGCAAGGTCAAACCAGCTCTGAGACAAAAAACGAAGGTGGTGAAACTCTGGTCACCATATCGGAGGATGTAGCAGTACTCTCTTGTAGTGAAGAGACATGTTTACATGCAGCAAGCCACGATCCTGAGTGGGTGATCGACACTGCTGCATCGCACCACGCCACTCCACAAAGTGATTTCTTCACTTCGTACAAAATCGATGATTTTGGTACAGTGAAGATGGGCAACGATAGTTTTGCCAAGATTGTGGCCATTGGTGATGTACATGTCAAGACGAATCTTGGATGTGCTATGGTGTTGAAGGACGTCCGACACGTCCTAGACCTCCGGTTCAATCTTATTGCTGTGAATGCTCTTGATAAACAGGGCTATCACAATCATTTTGGCAATGGCACCTGGAAGTTGATGAAAGGTGCTTTGACTTATGCCAGAGGACATATTTGTGCCACATTGTATAGAACACAAGCCAAAGTATGTCCAGAAAGCATCAATGCTGTGGAAGAAGAGACTTCTCCAAATCTCTGGCACAAGAGACTCGGTCACATGGGAGAAAAGGGGTTGTCCACCCTGTCAAAGAAGGCACTCATCAAAGTGTCTAAAGATATTTCGCTGAACCCATGTGATCATTGCTTATTCGGGAAGGAGCACAGAGTCTCATTCAATACATCTTCCACGAGAAGGTCAGAGTTGCTGAGTTTGGTACACTCTGATGTCTGTGGTCCTCTAGAAGAAGAGTCTTTGGGAGGTAACAGATATTTCCTGACCTTTATTGATGATGCTTCAAGGAAGGTGTGGGTATATTTTCTCAGAACCAAGGATCAGGTGTTCGAGAATTTCAAGAATTTCCACGCTATGGTGGAAAGGGAGACCTGAAAGAAGCTAAAGTGCCTCTGGTCAGACAATGGAGGCGAGTACGTTTCCAGAGAATTTGAAGCATATTGTGCTGAATGCGGTATTCGGCACGAGAAGACGATCCCACGTACCCCACAACATAATGGTGTAGCCGAGAGGATGAATCGAACCATTATGGAACGAGCAAGGTGTATGCTCAGTATGACAAAACTGCCAAAGTCATTCTAGGGTGAAGCAGTTCGTGTGGCCCGCTACTATATCAACAGATCACCGTCAGCACCGTTGAATTTCGAAATTCCGGAGAAGGTGTGGTTTGGAAGAAATATTTCTTACTCTCACTTGAGAGTATTTGGGTGCAAAGCTTTTGCACATGTATCCAAGGAGCAGAGACAGAAGCTTGACAGCAGATACACTCCTTGCATTTTCATCGGATATGGAGATGATGAATTTGGATACAGACTGTGGGAACCAACTGATAAAAAGGTTATCAGAAGCAGGGATGTATTCCACGAGAATGAATTGTTTGAAGACTTGGAAAAATCCATCAAGTCCACTATTCCTAGTGTTGCAAACACTATCCCGAATCCTGCACCAGTGATTCCTGCAGATAATGATGAATTGCAGGAGGAAGATCTAGAAGAAGATCACGCAGAAAGTGTTGAGCAGGGGGAGCCACAACCTCCTTCTCCAGAAGCTGTAGAACCAGCACAACCTCCTCCAGTTGAAGCACCTCAGCCAGAAAGATCTCTGAGGGGTCATACTCTAATTCCGTCAAGAAGATATCCAGATTCAGACTATATTATGCTTACTGATGAGGGGGAGCCAGAGAGCTTTCAAGAAGCTCACACTCATGCTGAAAATAGTGAGTGGATGCAAGCTATGCAAGAAGAGATGAATTCCTTGCAGAAAAATCAAACTTATGAGTTGGTGAAACTTCCTAAAGGGAAGAAAGCGCTGCAGAACAAATGGGTGTTCAAGCTGAAGAAGGATGGCACGGAAAGCTTGTGAAGTACAAAGCTCGGTTGGTCGTCAAAGGATTTCAACAGAAAAAAGAAGTTGACTTTGACGAGATTTTCTCACCGGTGGTGAAGATGACATCCATCCGATTCATACTTGGGTTAGTAGCAAGTATGAATCTGGAGCTTGAGCAAATGGATGTAAAGACAACATTTCTCCATGGTGATTTGGAGGAAGAAATTTACATGGTGCAGCCAGAAGGCTTCGAAGTTCCTAAGAAGAAACACTTGGTCTGTAAACTACAGAAAAGTCTCTACCGCCTTAAGCAAGCGCCGAGACAGTGGTACATAAAGTTTGACTCATTCATGATAGGTCATGGTTACAAAAGGACTGCAGCAGACCAGTGTGTTTATGTCCAAAATTTCCCAGACGGTAATTTTGTGATATTACTGCTCTATGTGGATGATATGTTAATTGTTGGCCAGGATGTAGCCATGATTAACAGTTTGAAAACCCAGCTATCCCAGTTCTTCGACATGAAGGACTTAGGTCCAGCTCAGCAGATATTGGGTATGAAGACTGTTCGTGACAGGAAAGCCAAGAAATTGTGGCTGTCACAGGAAACGTATGTTAAACGGGTGCTTGAAAGGTTTAACATGAAGAATGCGAAGTCGGTTACCACTCCACTAGGTAACCATTTCCAGCTGAGCAAGAAATCTTGTCTCTCCTCAGAGAAGGAGGTTGAAGAGATGGAAGCAGTCCCTTACTCTTCAGTAGTCGGTAGTCTGATGTACGCAATGGTGTGTACAAGACCAAATATCGCTCACGCTGTTGGCGTTGTGAGCAGATTCCTTTCCAATCCAGGGAAAGAGCATTGGGAGGCAGTTAAATGGATTCTAAGGTACTTGAAGGGTACGTCAAAGCTATGCTTGTGCTTTGGGGAACAGATCCAATTCTGGATGGCTATACTGATTCAGATATGGCCGGTGATCTTGATAGTAGAAAATCTACTTCAGGATATGTTTTCACTTTTGCAGGGGGAGCTGTTTCATGGCAGTCCAAACTGCAGAAGTGTGTTGCTTTGTCTACAACAGAAACAGAGTATATTGCTGCAGCAGAAGCTGGTAAAGAAATGTTGTGGCTAAAGCGGTTTCTCCAGGAACTGGGTATTAATCAGAAGGAATTCAAGGTACATTGTGACAGTCAGAGTGTTATAGACTTGAGCGAGAATTTCATGTACCATTCCCGCACAAAGCACATTGATATTCGCTATCACTGGATACGTGAAGTGATTGAAGAACAGTTGTTGAAACTGGTGAAGATTCACACAGAAGAGAATCCAGCAGACATGTTGACAAAAGTTGTTACTCGCGAGAAGCTCGGGCTATGTCAGGACATAGCCGGGATGGATAGTAACTGAAGACTGGCAAGCTATGTTCTCCTCCTATAGGTATGGAGGGGGAGAATTGTGAGGTCCATACCAAACTTGCATGTAAAGTCTAACTTTGCATGCAAGCCACCATTTTTGTCCATTCAAGATTCAACAATGTACCATTGTTGAGTCAATGTTCAAAGTCATGCAAGCCACCATCTTTGCCAAGTCAAGCAAGCCACCACCATTGTCAAGATTGTACAATAAAGCCATCACCATGGTTTGTCAAGGAAGGCAACTCACCAACCTTGTCAATGATGGCAACCACAAACCCATCAAGCCTCCATTTTAGATTTTGTTTTCTATATGTTCACATTTGAGTTTTCATCTCTATATAAAGAGGTGTGTGTGTGTGTGTGTAAGTTAGAGATGTGAGACAAAGAGAAGAAAAAGAAAGAGTGTTGTAGAAAGAAAGAGAGGTGTAGGAAGAGACACCGTAAATGTGTGAATTGAGTGTGAGAGTTCTGTAACCTCCTCCTCCAATTGTACTACTTCAATAGAGTGTTGTGTTTCTCTCCCGTGGACGTAGGTTATTGACCGAACCACGTAAATTTCTGTGTCACCTTATATTTCGGTTTCGTTTTCTTTATGTCAAATTGACTCAGAATTCTCAACACTAGGTGCGCCTTCCCTAACCTCAGCGCTGAGGCCTTAACAACTCTGACACAATTCTAAACTTAATTAAAATTAGGGTATCTATAGAGACATTATGGCTTCATTCATTTTACTTCCAAACAAATAGGTCACTGTAGCCACAGAAAAGAATAAGATATATGCATTGCTTCAAATATCACCATAATGTAAATGATGGTTAATATAGCTGTAATGACTCACCCGATGCTAGAAGTATCCACAAATTCATGGGCCAATGAAATAGCAAAATTCTATCACAGAGACACAACTGTATATACCCTGGTTGGATTTGATACTCCAGAACTGTTTTTTCTCAAGCAATTTGATGCAAGTAATTGCAGAAAATTAACATGAGCATTAAATAGCTCCCCTTATATTGTCTTCCAAGCTGGGTTGTGGCTATTTTTGCCTCCTTTGGAGGCCTGATTCCAGGAAGGAAAGAGCATTATAAAATTATGAGGATCTGTTTCTTATCAAATATATACATGATGATTGACCGAGTTGGGAAGTAGCTGAAAATGAACTAAACCAAGTGATGCCGACTGCCAAGTGATGCATGCATTTGTAGTGCAAGAGAATATTACATGTAGATTATGCAGATGATTCCTTAGGCTCTTTCAAAAGAAAAACTCAAAACTCCGCCAATTAAGAACTGAAAAATTGGTTTCATGATAAATTATCATAAAGAAAACTGAAAATATTTGTTATGGCACGAAGAGTGTAGATTACAAAATAGCTTCGGATGACAAATGAATTGTAATTTAGTTAAACAGCTTGTCAACAAATAAAAATGGACCTGCAATAGTGTGAAACTTTTGAGAAAAATAGAGCAGAAGCATGTGAGAATGGTCTTATGATAGTGCAAAGGTCATGAGGAAAGAACATATCTTTGCCTTGACATTTTAGGTTAAACAACTAACGATTGTTAAAATTCAGGTGCAGAAAACAAACAAGATGACTGAAGCCACAAAATTATCCCTTCAACAAACTTTCAGTTTGTTGTCAGTGCCATTTTTAGAAATATAAAATACATTATACCCCATTTTGTCTTTCACCCTACCTATCCTATCAAAAGAAACCAGCATTCACCCATAAAGAAAAGCATACAGCAGTACTGTAGCACAGAATGTTCAAAAAATTCCATCAAATACTAAACACTGAATATGTTTCGCCACAAATTCCACTACCCTTTGCACTCATTACTTCATTAGGAACCTTATCGATAACTATGCCAATAAGTTAATAAAACCCAAACTAATTTACTAAACATTAAAACCTTATTGATAACAAGTGTCAATAAAGTAAATGATACTTTCACGTGCATAAACAGATACCATGTCAAAAAGGAAATAATAAGACAGGAGCAATAGAAGATGATGGTTTATCTTCTGTTTACAAAGTAAAGAGAGTAAGGGATCACATGTGCTGCTCTAAATCCAAATGAAAGAATTTAAAATTACAAAAAAAAAAATCCCCCAAAATAGGAAACACTCTGAATCGAATTGAAGACTCAACTGTTTGTATATGGAGTAAACAGGTTGGTCCTAGATTCATCAACCAAATTTTATGCGGTACAAATCCACTGCCTTCAAACCTCTTAAATATCCAAGTTAACGGAAAAATCATTGAAGAAAAGCATTTGACAGGCAAATAGCCATTTATAAGAATATAACAGAAACCAATGAGCCCTAGTGACCTAGTCTGTATGAAAAATCTCAGACTACTACAACAATGACAGGAAGAAATTCCACTTCCATAACTTAGTGAATCCACGGTCACAAAGCTGGTAAGTAAGACAATTTATGTACACAGGACCTCCAGACACCGGGGAAAAAAAAAAGGAAAGTAAGTGCACTCTAATTCGTTACAGATCTAGAGCCACAAATTTAAACTTAAAAAAATTATATAACAAGTATGAGTAATAATCCCTCTTCCATCCACACAAATCCAAGAAGGTAATCATTATAAAAATTAATAAGACGCCTATATTATCCATCCATCTTAATCAACATTAGTCAAATATCAATATTTTCCAGACTTATCACGGAATGAACAAAGAAAAAACAATACAAAGCTACAATTCAAGACACAACAAAAATCCACAACAGAAGACTTAAAGAACATAACAATTACCTCGGCGCAAACCTCAATTACGTGATTTAGATCATCTCCAAACGTTTCCTTCTCCTCTGATAGCTTCTTCAGTAGCTCAGCCCTGAACTTCCGAGTCTCCTGTATCATCACGACACCATTTAATTACAAATAATCACACAACATACAGAAATAAAATAACAGATGCACAAGCATAGGCACATAGAATTAAAATTATAGGTACATACATGTTCAGCGAACTCGGGGATTGGGTCTGGATAAACGTATTTTGTGGGAGGAGTAGCTCTGATAGGATTCCAGGAGAGTCTAGAGGTAGATAGAGAAAGAAGAGAATGGCGAGGAGAGTGCAGAACGACACGAAGGTTGCATAGGGCAGTTGGTGTTGTAGAAATCAGATTTATGGCGGGAGTTGATGCAAATATGCTAAACAGAGAAGAAGAAGTGCAGAAGCAGAAGGCCATTACCTCAACTAATCGTCTGCTGTTCTGCAATCACCGAAGATGCCCATTTAGGATTTATAATGAGTTGGGCTGGCTCATCTTATTTCGGCCTTATAGCTTCAGACCAATTCTGGCCCAATTTCAATTTTAAACCATGAAGGAGCAGCTCATAGACCGGCCCATAATATAGGGAGCAAAGCAAATAGCTTTTTGGGTTGTCTAATTAAGTAATTTATCCACAAAGATGTCTAAGTTCTTCTTCTTCTTTTTTTTCCTTTTATTTTAGGTGTTTTATATTTTCTCAAAAATATATTTTTTCATTTTCAAGTGATTTAATTTTTATATTTTTTTTAAAATGAGCGTGTTTTTGAAATTGTTTTTTATAAATGAAACCATAAAATATGTTTAAAACAAGCAAATCAAACATACGCAACATTTCTGTTTTTCTCAATTACATTTTGGGTTGTATAACTATTATAGTACTTTTCCACACCGCGTTACTATTAAAATGGAATTGCCAAAAAATTTATATTAAAGTAATTTTATCTACATTTGGTTGCACACAATTTGGCGTAGTTGGCCTTAAGGCAGGAGCAGAATTGCTTTCTTTTCGAGAAATATCTCATCTTGTAATTTAAGATGTTCATCTTTCAATCTAATATATGAGTTTTTTGTGATAAAAAAATTAATTTTATTAGTATTATTTGGTAGCGTATAAAGTAAGGAGTAAATGTAAGTTACTATAAAGCCTAGCTTTTTGGTTGTCTAATTAAGTTGGCTTATTTTTATTTTTTTTGGGTTTATTTTTTGTTTTCTTTATTTTCCGTGTTTTATATTTTTCTAGAAAACGTTTCGTATTTTCAAGCGATTTATGAGTGGATCTTATTTGGGCCTACAACATTAAGACCAGTGTTGGCCCACTTTCAGTTTAAAACACGAAGAAGCAACTCATAGACCGGCCCATAATATAAAGGGTAATGCAAAAACTTTTTGGGTTATCTAATTAAGTAATTTATCCATAAATTTTTTGTTTTTTTTGTTTTCTTTATTTTCCGTGTTTAATATTTTCTCAAAAATATATTTTTTAATTTTCAAATTATTTTCAAATGATTTCCAATTTTTCATATTTTTTAAAAATGAAGGTGTTTTTTTTTAAAAAAAATCCCAAAATATGAAAACATAAAATAATCTCAATTACATTTTGGGATGTATAACTATTAACGTACTTTTTCTACACGGTAATACTATTAAAATAGAATTGCAGAATTTTTTTTCTATTAAAGTACTTTTGTTGGTTTTTTAATTAAACGAAAATTGACAATCGTGAGATCTAGTTATATTTTAAATAAGATGATTTAATGTTATGAGTTTTTATGGTGCTAGAAGTTGTTATGAATATATTCATTTAAGTGATTGACTTTTTATTCCCAGTAAAACTCTTAGCTAGTAGTGGATATGATCACTTGGAAGTGTTTTATTTTAATTGGTGTTGTTGTTTTAATTGATAATACATTTTATTTATGAAGATAAGGACAATAAAGAGATGTGTTGTGTGAATGGCTTTTTAGTCAAACTACAACACTTAGTAGATAAGTGTGTGTAATGTGTATAGTGATTGTGGAGATAAGTCTTACGTGTATAGTGAATATCATGATAAGTCTTATCCTATATGTGTTAGGTCTTTTATTCTTTATTGGTTTTTCAGGATTGTGATATTATCATGATATTAACAAGGTACAATCAAGAAGAAGTGCCGGTCTATAAAAGGAATGACTTTCAATGAATGAAGTGACGGAAGTTTCATGCAAAGTTATTGGGTGGTTGTTTTTGGTTCCGTGTATTGCAAGATTCTCGCGTTCTAGACTATTAATTTGAGAGCGAAGAGTGAAGAGAGAATTTTAGTAAGGTATTCATGTATGAGTGGTGAATAGCAGTGATTCCTCGTTTGTAAAATCTTTTGGGAGATCCAAATGTAGTATCTATCTTGTTAGAGGGAGTGAGGTTGAAGCAAAACAATGAATGGGAAGTATGAGCGATGCCTTTAGGTTAAAGATAGGGTTGTACTCATGATTCGTTATTAGTGGATTGTTCCTCAAGATTAGTCTCTCATAGACTCGAGGTTTTTCCCAAGTTGGGTTTTTCCTCATAAAATTCTTGGTGTTTGATTTTTATTTATTTTTCATATTTTAGTTTCCATATTTGTTGACTAACAATCTTGGTGAGAAACACCGATTCTCAACTTTTATCTACATTTGTGTTAGGGAAGATTCATCAAATAACTTGGAGAAGAAGGCAGAGAAATTATGTTCAGGGAAACACAGGTCTTTTAAGAAAATGAGTTACCATTTGTCGGCTTCGTTTGACATTGGGCTCATGTTTACTAACTGAGCTTGGTACTTGGGCTATTATTATTAGTAGGACGATGTCATTTAGTTAGCTTTAGTATTAATATCTAATCCAGGATTGGCTAATGCTTTACGTAAATCTTATGTTTAGTGATTAATGTGAGTCATTAGGGTTAGGAATATTGTACAACAGTGGAGGTTCTGTGTCTGTAAGGGAGCACGTCTGCTATAAAGCTGACATTTTCAAGGCCTATAAGGTTATGATGAAATGATATGAAATAGTTTCATTTGTGTTTTTCTGTTTCGTCTTCTTCTCCCATATTTCTTTGGTTGTTTTCGTGGAATTCCTAGGGCAAGAGTATAGGCTCGCTCCTCCAATATTGAAGCTTGCTCTGTATTCTGGGTTCTTGAGTTTTTCTCACAAAACAACCATAACATTTGGTATCGAAGCCTTTGCTCTTACTCACCATGCCTCCAAAACCCATGAATGAACGAATGAGCATTGTTGAGGAAACCCTAATGTATATCTAGGGCCAACTCGATGAGCAGAGGTTATTGAACGATCAAAGGGTGGAGGAAAACCAGCGTGGTTTTGCAATAATCCTACAGAGGTTCGAAGTTATGGACACACGTCTGGACCAGCTCTTCGACTTACCTCCACAAGGTGGTGCTGCCAATCAGGTCTTTCCAAATCCAGACCAACCTGTTCAGGGATGTGCGAGAAGGGCTATTGGCCAACCTCAAGGGGAACCAGTTGAATATGGCCAAGGGGTCCCAAAATAGATTTCCCGAAGTTCTATGGAGAAGATCCTATCAACTGGATCAACAGAGCTAATAGATTTTTTGATTTTCATCGCACCCCACCACACCATAAGGTGACCATTGTTGCTTGTCATCTAGAAGGCAGAGTAGCAAATTGGTTTCAGGATTGGGAAATGTTTGGAGTACCTGTGAATTGGGTTTCGTTCTTGGATGCCTTGAAGAGTAGATTTGGTCCTAGTTTTTTTGGAGTCTCCTATGGAAGAAATGGCAAGACTCAACCAATCTCATAGTGTGGAGGTTTACACTAATAAATATGACATTGATGTCAGGTTGTGTGGGCTTAGTGAGGAATAGAAACTTGGGTTGTATAGTAGGCCTAAAGGATGAGTTAAGGTTACCAGTTAAGGTGCTTCGACCTCTTACGGTGGCCATGGCTCAGTCTCTTACGAAAATGCATGAAGAGGGTTTGTTGCTCACTAAAAAGCAAGTTAAGGTGCCTAATAACAATACCAACCCCATTGTACAGTCCCCTCCAAGCCCCACACTGATTAACCAAGCCATTCCAGAGTCCTCTTCTATTTTACCACTCACTTATTCCGGATATGGAGCTCCAAGGAGTAACAAAATCACCTCATCTTCCAACCTTCCTCTCGCACCTCTATCACGGTCTTCTTGGAACTCTAATGCGAATCGACAAGTACCAATCTCATGGATATCAAAACCACAGAATGAAGAAAGAAAGAAGTTGGGGTTATGTTTTTACTGTGATGAGGTCTATGTGAAGGGGTCACAAGTGTGAAAACCCTAGGATTTTTTTATTGGATTCTTGGGAAGGGGATGGAAACATAGAAGATCTTTGTGTAAAGGTGGAACCACCAGGAAAAATTGACAAAGGCAAGGATCCTATGGAACTCCCAACCCTTACAGAAGAGAATTTTCCCACAATCTCCCTCAACACTATATCAGGTTTTTGTCAACAACAAACCATGACCCTACCTAGAACCCTAGAACTATTAATGGAAGGCCTATGGTTGTGCTGGTAGACACAGGGTCATCCCACAACTTTGTGGATCTATACTTGGCTTTTCAAACTCAAATGGGGGATTGCCTAAATTATTCTATTGCAATTAAGTTGGCAAATGGATCAAGACTACATAGTCTAGGACTCTATTGTTTTGTTCCATTTACCCTACATAATCTGGTTTTCATCACAGATTTTCATGTCATGCCTCTTGATGGGTATGATGTAGTCCTAGGAATACAGTGGTTAAAGAGCCTTGGTGATATTCAGTGGAACCTTCAACATTTAACCATGCAATTCGTTGACAAAGAGGTCTCCTGCCAATTAAAAGGTATCCCAAGGAAGCTCTGAGAGATGGTAAACCAAAGGTTCGAGGTACCTTTAGAACAGTTTGACAATATGTCCTCCCTTTACTATGCGGTAATCAGTGAAGAGGGGAAAATATCAAGCCTGAAACATCCCGCTATTGTGGATGTGCTTTAGAACTATGTTCAGGTCTTCCAATTACCAAATGGTTTACTTCCAAAGCAAACTCATGACCATGCTATTATCTTGAAGGCAGGAACTACTCCGATTAATCAAAAACCCTACAGATGTCCACACAGTCAAAAGCTTGAGATTGAAAAGATGGTGAAGGAGTTATTGGATTCAGGGATGGTGAGACCCAACACAAGTCCTTTTGCTTCTCCTGTCATTTTGGTCAAGAAGGCAGATGCTACATGAAGGCTTTGTGTTGACTATAGGCCTTTAAACTAAGCAACAGTCAAAAACAAATTTCCTATACCTGTTATAGATGAGCTTCTGGATGAGCTCCATGGAGCCACTGTCTTCAGCAAATTAGACCTACGATCTGGTTACCACCAGATACGTATGAAGCCAGAAGATGTACAGAAAACTACTTTTAGGACACATGAGAGATTATATGAGTTTCTAGTCATGCCTTTTGGTTTGACTAATGCTCCTGCCACCTGTCAAGCACTCATAAATGATGTTTTTAAGACATACTTAAGAAAATTTGTGCTGATTTTCTTTGATGACATTCAAGTTTACAGCAAAACCTTGGAGGCACATATTGCACATCTGAGGCAGATTATGGAAGTCCTACAGAAACACCAGCTTTATGCGAAGGAGTCTAAATGCCAATTTGGCAGTCCCTCTATTAGCTATTTAGGCCATATCGTGGACAGTGAGGGGGTTAGGACTGACAAAGCTAAACTGCAAACCATGCTGGACTGACCAACACTAGGAACTGTCAAGGCTTCAAGAGGTTTTTCTGGGCCTTACTGAATATTACATGAGATTCATTAACGGATATGGAGAATTGGCCAGACCACTAACTCAACTACTTCAGAAGGGGTCTTTTACTTGGGACAAGGAAAGCAGAACTAGCCTTCCAAATTTTTCTCAACCCTTCACTATTGAGTGTGATCCGTTTGGTGAAGGAGTAGGGGTTGTTTTAATACAGCAAGGCTGTAACACCCCGACCTACAGAACACTAGATTATAAACCACAGACCGGAATGCTACCCATATCACATTCTAAACCATCAAATAAAAAACCTAATTTCACATTAAGACAACACATAAATTGAGAAATTAAATATCATTTATTAGTTTAACTCAAGATAAAGAAATTACCAAAAATTAAATCCATCATCATATCTCCACTATCATCCCTAGGATGAAACATGCAATGATCCCTCTATTGCTGAGTCATTATTAATAGCTAATAAAACTTAGCTTCTGTCACATGAGTATCATCTTCACGGATCCGCATAATCACCATCAACCCCCAAATCAGCATAATCATCAAAGAAATCAATACCTGCATCACGAAACATAATGAGCTAAAGCTCAACAAGTAATATTTATGCATGAATGCACGTGATCATCATCTTTAATGAACAATCAACCATTTAAATCATTTATCCAATACTTGGGCCCTAACCTAGGTACACTACTATAGAGCAACCGATCGGGATTTTTCTTTAATTAAGTGTTCTACAAAACAACACTTTCCAGTCAATAAAACTTTTTCCTTTTCCAAGTCAACATAACCTCAACATATACCCTCCCTGTAGCAAATGTACTAGGTTCATGAATTTTTTTTCATTTATGTGTGTGTCATGTATGCCGTAGGATGTCATGCTTCATGCAGAGCCACTATTAAACATTACCTCTATGTGTCCTCAATATCATCACATAATAAATCATCATTCACAGACCAACAACAACGTAAGTTTTTGTCTCGTATTACATCATAGTTTACACAGAAATTCACATACCCAACAATCAACACAGTCAAACACATTGTTTCGTAATACAGTTGAAATATTACTTACCTTAAAGTGTTTTCCATAAATCTCAGTATTTCAGTTAGAACAATTCGATCATGAAATTAGTATAGCAAATGTTTCATTTTTTTAAATCATAAAATAAATCCCAAATTGTTTGGGTCAACCGGTCTGCCTAAACCCAACCGGGTTAGGCCCAACTCGGTTGTGCAGCCACCTGGACCTCCCCTTATAAGCGGATCCACCGTAACCCATGGGTACCGTCACCGGGTCTCCGTCATTGGAGGTAGGGTGACTTCCACTGCTCACATAAATCGAAAGAAAAGAACGGAATGAACGCTCCGTCGATCCTTATTACCTGATCGATGGCAGGAGTTTTGAGTTTTTCGGTAGAAAAGCTTGCTGCCCATAGTGC
Organism: Euonymus europaeus; assembly: GCA_963580455.1. Taxonomy (NCBI): domain Eukaryota; kingdom Viridiplantae; phylum Streptophyta; class Magnoliopsida; order Celastrales; family Celastraceae; genus Euonymus; species Euonymus europaeus. The sequence continues at coordinate 7,604,410 of OY756964.1, forward strand.
TTCTACTCCGTAGATGGCGGTCTCAGGCTGCTCCTCTCTGTACGAAAATGGTGGGGTTCGACTCGCCTCGTTGTTATCTACCTTGTGATAGTGGACTTGCTACCAACAATGGCCGAAATCGCCAAGCCTCCCTTCCATCGTCGGCGTCTCTGTAGCGTCACCTTCTTATGGTTTTAGGGTTTCCTCAATCCGCGAGCCAATATATATTTATATGTTTTGTTTTATTAATTGACCCTTATACCCTTATTTCTATTTACTAAATTCTCTACTTCTAATAATTTGTGTTAATTCTATTTTAGCTCGAATTCCGACAATTCATTCACCCAATATGTTATTTACTAAATAAAATGTAACAAAAATATTTCAATTATATCTAATTGAAAACATATTAAAACTCTCAAAATTATTACTGTCCTATAGCAAATATCATTTTATCCAACAAAACTTTTAATACATATTTCAATTCTATCATTTCATCCAACAGTGCTGCTTTGAAAGGTAAATCCCTATTACTTTCAGTATATGAAAATGAACTCTTTGCTTTAGTCTCTACAATACATAAGTGGAGGCATTATTTGATGGGAAATGAGTTTGTGATAAAAACTTATCACCAAAGCTTGAAATACATCTTAGAGAAATCTTTAGGGATAGTAGCTCAACATAAGTGGATAAGTAAGCTTTTTGGGTATGATTTCACTGTTGAACACAAGAAAGGAATATAAAATAAGGATGCAGATGCATTATCAAGGAAGATAGAAGTTTTGACTGAGAAATCATTCCACTTAATGGCTCTGTCAATGCCAATTTGTGGAGTTCTCAGTGAAATCCAATAGTCATACAACCAGGACAAATATATACTGGCTATCCTGCAAAAGGGGAAGAAAGGAGATGGATTACCAGAAAGATTCTCTTATAGTCATGGTACACTCTACTATAAAGGCAGATTGGTAGTGGGAGCTGACCAGAATCTAAGGATGAGGTTGTTGCAAAAATACATGGAGTGCCCACTGCTAGACATTCAGGTTTTGCTAGAAGTTTGCAGAAGGCCAAATAGAATTATTATTGAAAGGCCTCAGGTGAGATGTGAAAGCTCTCATAAGAGATTGCAATATCTATCAAACTACAAAATACCAACCTACTTGTCCACAAGGTTTACTACATCCATTAGCAATTCTCTCTGTGCCATGGACTGAAATAAGTATGGATTTTATAGAGCGACTACCCAATTCCAATGGAAAATCAATGATTTTCATTGTAGTTACAGGCTGACCAAGAGTGCACATTTCATGGCATTACAACATCCCTATACTGCTTCCAAGGTAGCTCAAACTTTTATGGATAGGGTTTTCAAACTACATGGTATGCCTGTCAGCATAGTTTCTGATAGAGATGTTATCTTCACTAGTAAATTTTGGAAGAAACTATTCTTCATCTAGGGAACTCAACTTAATTACTTCAGTTCCTATCACCCACAAAGTGATGGACAGTCCGAAGCTGTAAATAAAGCATTGGAACAATACCTTAGGTGCTTTACATCAACACATCCCAAGGGATGGACCAAGTGGTTATCTCTTGCTGAGTACTATTACAATACCACAAACCATTCCAGCACAAGTATTAGTCCATTCGAGGCAGTATATGGAGTCACTCCCCCAAAGATTATCAATTACATTCCTGGAACTAGTGCTTTGAATACGGTGGAAGAGGAGCTCAAGACCAGAGAAGTGATACTCCTTACCTTAAGACACAACTTACAAAAGAGTTAAGACTCCATGAAGCATTTTGGTGACAGAAAAAGAACCCATTGTGAATTCGAGGTAGGTGACCTGGTCTACCTGTGACCTGGTCTACCTCAAATTACAACCCTACAGGTAGATTTCAGTGGTTCAAAGAAAAAAATCTCAAACTAGTCCCAGAATACTTTGGTCCATATAAAATTTTGGAAAGGGTTGGAAAGGTGGCTTATGAACTAGATTTACCCCACTCATCCATGATTCATTCACTAATACATGTTTCTCAGCTCAATAAGATATTAAGGCAGGGAGTCCAAACAATGGGATCCCTTCCCACGTTAAATTCTGAAGGGAAAATCATCATGGAGCCTCTGGCAATCTTGAGGAGAAGACTTGTTTCCTATGGTAGGTTTCCTATAGTTGAAGTGTTGGTGTAGTGGACTGGGCATAAAGAATCAGATTCCACTTGGGTGCCGTATACAAAATTACTGGAGGATTATCCGGGCCTTGAGGACAACTCTAAGGAGAGGGGTTTGTTAGGTACGATTTCATCAAATAACTTGGAGAAGAGGCAGAGAAATTATGTTCAAGGAAGCACATGTCTTTTGAGAAAACAAGTTACCATTTGTGGGCTTCATTTGACATTGGGCTCATGTTTACTAATTGGGCTTGGTACTTGGGCTATTATTATTAGTAGGACCATGTCGTTTAGTTAGATTTTGTATTAATGTCTAATCTAGGATTTGCTAATGCTTTATGTAAATCTTATGTTACATGTTTAGTGATTAATGTGAGTCATCAGGGTTAGGAATATCATACAACAGTGGAGGTCCTGTGTCTGTAAGGAAGCACGTTTGCTATAAAGCTAACATTTTGAGGGTCTGTAAGATTATGATGAAATGATATCACTACAAGAAAACCGGCTATTACCGACGGAATTTGCCGACGGAAATGTTCAGTCAGTAAATACGGACAAAATACCGACGGATTATCGACGAATTTCATTTTTTCAGTTTTACCGACGGAGTGCCGATGGAGTGCCAACGAAATTGTTACCGACGGTGTTTTTTCGTCGTTAATATTTGGCGCGAATTTGGCGCCGAAAATTTGCGACGAATTACCGACGAAAATTCGGTCGGTAAATTTTTAATTTACAGACGGAATTAAATCGGTCGATAAATTTTTATTTTTTAAGTTTAAAAATAAATTACCGACGGAATATTCGGTCGGTAAATTAAAACACAAAAATGATAAATTAAATATTTACCGACCGAGTTGATTCCGTCGGTAAATGAACATTATATACCGACGGATTGAAGTCCGTCGGTAAATATAGATTTTTTAATTTTACAAGCCGCTCTCTTCCGTCATCTACGTAAAGCGCCTTTTTTTTTCCTCTCTTCCTTTCCTTCTAAGGTTTGTTCTACATTGAGCGCCTTTTTCTCTCTTTCGTCCTTCTAGGGTTTCTTCTCCAGACCGTTACTTCTGCTACCTCGACGGCGACAGTTCTGTCTCTCTATTTACTCAAAGCACGAACAGAGCAATCATTTTTTTTTATTCAGATTGCGTCACTTTATCTGAATTTACGTTGGTACATAGTCGAAATCGGAGATTGATTCCTCTGTCTGTTTGTCTGAGTAGTGAATCTGAATTCGCAAAGTCATGTCGATGCTCGATTCCTTCTTCAAAAAGGGTTTTGAAGCTATCAAATGGTTTCTTTGTTGTCTTTGATCCTCTAAAATCGAATGATTGTTTTTAGGGGTTTAGGGATTTCATTTGAACTTTTTTGCTTTTGCAGTAAGACCCTATTGAAGTTGGAGAGAAATTCAGATTAAGCAGATGCGTCAAGACATTGCCCAACTTTTAGAGACCAGTCAAGAAGCTACTGCTCACATTCGGGTATGTATCTACAAAGTTGATAGAGTTTTGGTAATCTTTGTTTGTACTATTGACATTTCTTATCATAGTTTTCCAGGTAGAGCATATTATAAGAGAAGAGAATATGATGGTTGCACAAGAGATTATGGAGCTCTTCTGTCAGTTTATTGTTGTGCACCTTCCCATCATCGAAGTGCAAAGGTTTGGTTTATTTTTTTAATCTTAATATATTATATAGCTCTTGAACTACGTATGTTACTCTTGATTGCTGGTTCTAATTATTGTTAGCTTATTAACAGCATGAAACAAACACATGTTAGATTAGTGATTTTCTGTATCTCCAAAGGAATGTTGAATTAGATTGTATTCCAATGACACTTTTTAGATGTACCATAAACATTGGGTTTAAAGAGACAGAGGGGAAAGCCATGGAACTTTTAAGTTGGTATGCAATGCAAAGTGCAATCCTTTTATTAAATAGATAATCATGACAGGAGACCTACTTCCCCAATGAAAGACACAAGACAAGAAAACCTTACATGCTCTAGAGAACAATTTGCATAACATCACAAGTGTTTTGACTGAAAATTGTGGGGGTTTTTTGCTTGAAATTCCGGACTAACTATGTTCCAAAAATTGGTGTATGGATATTCTCTTGAGAATAAATAACCTGTCTAGTCTATTGTTTCATGTTCAGTCTATTGTTTCCTTCTGCATGAGATGAGTTATGAAAGCATATGATCTGCCACTAAAGGAGTAACAATTTTATTATGTTATGTTATGTAGTTGCATGGTTTTTTGGGAGGAGTCCATTTGGCAATTCTAGTAGCTTTTGTTTGTCAAAGTCATTCACCCTGTACATTGATTTTTTGGACCGCTTTTGTTTAATGTCTTTGAAAACTCTGTGAATGTTGACGTTGTGGACAACCATGTGATGACATTGCAGGACATTCTTAGGCTGGGATTTGATTAGATTAGCATTTTTTAGCCTTTCTCGTACAAACAAATTATGCAGAGTTTTTCAAAATTTCCTTTTGTACTCCTTATCAAGATAAGCTAGGAGACTGGGTTGGGTGGGCGAAGTCACGTTTCTGTAGTCTTGTTGTCAAGGTAAGTAGGTTATATCTTATTACATTGTGTCTTATTTTACATTCCACTAATGCATTCGTATTATACCCTATGAACTTATCTGTGCAGATCTTGGGAAGGTATTGTTGAGATTAAATTTGGGTTATGGTTTAGGTCCCCTATTTTGCTGCGCTAATCAATTGGCTCTGATCATTCCTTTTCTTTTATTCATAATTTGTATCATCATTTCTTTTTATGTTCTCATTATAGGAAGAGTTTTGGACAATGAGTTCTGTCAATAATATGATAGTTTATTGATGCAATTTTGCAGGATTAATTATATGTATCTTTTCTTGATGTAAATGGTAGTCTTTTTCATTTCAATGAAGCAAGGGACTACTGAATCAAATAACTATATATATTAATATATATATGTTTGTTTATGAATTTATTTCTAGTGAATGAGTTTCTCTATTTTTTTTATTTTTTTTTTAATTTTACCGACCGATTACCGACGGATTTGTGACGGATTTTTAATTTTTTAATTTTTTTTTTAAAATTGGTTACCGACTGATATTTCCGTCGGTAATTACCGACGAAAAAATATCCGTCGGTAAATCTGTCGGTAATCAAATAGCGACGAGCGTTTTACCGACGAATATTTGTCCGTCGGCAATCTGTCGGTAATCAATGTTACCGACAGATTTTCTTGGATTACCGACGGAAAAATCCGTCGGTAAAAAGCGAAATTCTTGTAGTGTATGAAATAGTTTCGTTTGTGTTTTTCTGTGTCATCTTCTTCTCCCATATTTCTTTGGTTGTTTTCGTGAAATTCCTAGGGCAAGAGTACAGGCTCACTCCTCCAATATTGAAGCTTGCTCTGTTCTAGGTTCTTGAGTTTTTCTCACAAAACAACCATAACATTTATATCAACTTGGCTTTGATACCAAATGTCATGGTTGTTTTGTCACAAAATCTCAAGAAACTAGAATACAGAGCAAGCTTTAGTATTGGAGGAGCGAGCCTGAACTCTTGCCCCAGGAATTTCACGAAAACAATCAAAGAATTATGGGAGAAGAAGACGACACAGAAAAACACAAACGGAACTATTTCATATCATTTCATCATAACCTTACAGGCCCTCTCAAAATGTCAGCTTTATAGCAAACGTGCTTCCTTACAGACACAGGACCTCCACTGTTGTACGATATTCCTAAACCGGATGACTCACATTAATCACTAAACATGTAACATAAGATTTATATAAAGCATTAGCAAATCCTGGATTAGATATTAATACTAAAGCTAAGTAAACGAAATCGTCATACTAATAATAATAGCCCAAGTACCAAGCCCCAGTTAGTAAACATGAGTCCAATGTCAAACGAAGCCCACAAATGGTAACATGTTTTCTCAAAAGACCTGTGCTTCCCTGAACATAATTTCTCTGCCTTCTTCTCCAAGTTATTTGATGAAATCGTCCCTAACAATTTGGTTGTACATGGTTTGACACAATTAACCTTAAGACAGGACCTAATTGTTTTTTTCTCGAGGAATATCCTTATGAAATATCTCGTCTTGTAATTCAGCTGGATGTTCATCTTTCAATCTAATATATAAAATTACTTCTATCCACAAAGATGTTTAGTTTAATTTTGTAGTGTATAAAATAAAGGAGTAAACGTATAAAGCGAATTTAAGCAAGTTCCTATAAAGCCTAGCTTTTTTTTTGTTGATAAAATCCTTTAAAGCCTAGCTATCTTTAACCTAATTTCAAAAGTTAGATGAAAGTGTGTCTACAAAAATGAACATATATAATTTTCACACCCCCACTTTAATTCTTTAAAGCAATGCGAATCTGATTTGACTTGAGCAAAAACTTCAATTAAATAACTATTGTCAAAATAGTACTAGATAACCTTCTCTTTGTTGTCTTTAATTAATTACAGGATCGTACAAAGTAAGTTACAAAATACTATGAAGTAAAAAAAAACATATATGTGTGTGTGTGTGAATATATAATGAATATGTTAATCATCAACATCTCCATATACCAAGGAGTTAAATTTAACAATAATTCTTCATCGAGTAGTTAAATTTGTCAATAATTCTCCATACTGTACTTTCATGTCCTTTAGAATGTCATTCTCCATTAGAAAAACTTTCGTCAATTCAGTTTTTGCATAACTCACATCTTTTTATGCAACGTTTTCTTTTAATGGCCGGCAGACGAAAGAAAATAGTGGATTCATATTCCAAATTTGGAAGCTTTTGCTCGATAAGCACTAAAAAAATCTCTCTCTCTCTCTCTCTGACCTTGAATGTTACAATTCAGCTTTGCCTTTGGACTCCTATAGCTCTTTTGCTATTAGCTTTTTGCCTTTGTAATTATGTAAATGTGTATTGGGGTTTTGTAATTATGTAAATGTGTATTGGGGTTTTGGTTAAATGTTGTATAGGGAATTGATGATTGAAGAGACGACTCTTTTGTCACCATTTTCAAAATGGGGGCAGGCCACTATCATGCACAAAAGCAAATAATAAAGAACACACACGCTCCCTCGAGGGCGAGGGTATAGCTAAAGTCACTCCTATAACCTCCTTTTCATGGCATCCAATGAAAGAAATATTTATTTTCATGATTTGGAAAGCCACATCTCTAGATATATCTATCTCCCTCTATATACACTCTATATATATACAATATAATTTTATATTCGCACATAACACGAGCTGTTCCTGTTACATTCATATGATCGCGAATACTTCAACACATCTTATGTGATCTCTCATGGTGTCAATTAATCGGTGATTGGAACAATATCCAGTACGTGTACATATATTTTCTTGAAAATTGTTCAGTGAAAAGTAGATTAAAGAGAGCCAAACACACAGATTTTACGTGACCCAGATCCACACGAACACATACATATGAAACTAAACCCTAAAACATTGGATGTGTTATTAGCTCGACCCACCCTCGCTATCTATAAGAGTACGTAGCTAATGCTAGCTAATGATGCGTAACTATCCAAGGTCAGAAATCACTATTTGAAGAGACAAAACATTGATTTTTTTCCCGGTATATATAAAGGAGTGGTGTATATATATATACAATGACGATGATCATAATAGTCCTTTTCTTTTTAGCCTTGTTTTTTGTTTTTCCGACCCCATATATGACAGATGATGACAAGTTGGGAGGACTACTAGGATTGGTAGTGATGCTGTCTTGCATTCAGCATAAAATCTTCAAAAAACGTATCTTAAAAAATAGTGTGTTGTGCATATGATCATTTCAGCTTTTGAAATCTTTCAAAGTTTAAAGTCCCAAATGTATGGGCCTATAGACTCATTCAGCAACCCCACGATGTATAACACTAGTTTTATACAAACTGTTAGTCCAACTTTCAAAGCTGATTTCTTTTTTTAAGGGGTCCTCCATTTTTGTCATAGCTAGCCAAACTAAAGTTGAATTTTTCCCCCTGTGAAAAAAAAGGTGCGTGTGTTGGTATTAAAGAACAGGAATATGTTCCCTATTACAGTACCCAATATGCCTAACTTTGGATATAAAAGGATTTTTGGCTTTTTGGTTTTTTACCCTTAGGATTCCTCACTTTAAACTACTTAGAAAAGCAAATGTAGTGGTGTAGGGACCCAATATACATATATTTCAAGTTTGAACTCAATTTGACATCTCTCAAATATTATAAAGTACCCTTGGTCCTACTCGATCGATATATTGATTCTCATGTATATATATATATATACATGTCATCTTCTTATTTGTTGGAGGATTATTTATAAATTGATTGATTGTAACTAGTATGATGATGATCTTGTAATTACAATAGCTGGCGGATTAAATAAATTATGGCTACAAAAACCCAAAAACTGGGATGGGTATTTTATGTGATATGGTGGGATCCAAATTGTTCACAAACTCCAAATTCTTCTTGGGTTGATTTTATATATATGTGTGTGTCCAATGACAAGCCCTCACGTCACACAAGAAGCAAGCCTTCTTTACTTTATGGGTTCAAGAAGTCGCATGCCAAACTTTAATTAAGGGTCCCCTAGCTATTTTATCATGTGTCTTTAGCGATAATTATAGTGACTAAGGAATTTTTGTGAGCCTATGCTGTCTATCATAAATATCTATGTTTACAGTGCAGTTTTTATAAGATTTTCTCCATCTAAGGCATCAACATCCATCACCAACTACTGAGGCATGACACCAATTAATAATGTTCTTATTACTGCAAGCTTTTATATCACTTAATGTTTTCATTTTTTTAAAAAAATATTGCGGAGGAGGATGAGTGTGAAGTAGGGAGAAGTGGGAGGTGAGAAAAGTTAATATCTAATTCACTTGAGGTAGCTAGTTTGATATATAATAACTCGCTGATTGTCAACAATGGTGCCAAAGTAATTAATTTTGTTTGAATTAGCTAGAGTGGACCTTTTTAGTGGGGGCTCATTGGTAATGTAAGTCTAAATCTTCAAGGCTCCCACCGGGTGATGAGCTAATGAGGATATGCCATATTGCATATACATATTAATTTAGATCAAATCCTTTCAATGGGCTTAATTAGAAGATTCAAGATTATCTTGAGATTAATGAGCAAGACAGAAAGTGAATGTCAAGGCCATGGGATCCACTGTATTTCAATAAACCAAAAGTCGACACATAGAGGAGAGAGAGAATAGGGTCATCATAAATATTATGTGGAATCAAGGCTTCATCCTTGATTATACCTATATATGTCTATATATATATATATATATATAGACACACAGTGGTCCTGACTGTCTTCCTTGATTCATGGCATGAATAATTGCATCCCATAAAAAAAATGTACTGACCATAAATTGTTGTCATTATATTCCCTTTCATTTTCACATAGTAATAGTATGGTCCATCGCAAGCAGAAGCAGCGTGTCATTGGCTTATAATTCATGACCATAGGCCACGTGCATGTCACGAGTGAAGCTTGCATGAAAACCGAGGTTACACACAAATATATATATATATATATACCACGAACGAGGGACCATGAGTACTGTGATACTGTCTGTACATGCAAATAATAATATACTTTTAAGGTGTTGGCTATATGCAACCAAAAAAAAAAGGTGCTGGCCATGGATCGAGCTATATCGAGAGTGGTCACGAGAGAGTCACTTGAAATTAAAAGGAGTCGACTTTATGGCACGCGGGACCGATATCAGTCCCTTCAATGAGTCTGGGCACTGCACTGAACAGTCACAGTGCATGCATGACCGGCTAACAAATAAGAAATTAAAGCGAATTTGTGCAGTAACAAAAACAGATGGAGAAACTACAAAACTAGATCTGCTGTCGATCACGTGCTACATGCTGCCCTCAAAATTAAAAGAATTGGATTTAATAATAATAATAATAATTTTTATATTTCTTTGAATTTGATGAATCCCATAAGATAACCATGGGAAAGGCCCCAAAGACCTTTCCACTTAATAATTTATTTATTTATATACACACAATATCCTGTTAGGGTTTTTCTTTCCCCTCTCAATCAAAAATATACACGCACGTGTGTACCCAACACACACGCGTGGACTCCACTGATCAAGAGTTAAAAAAAATTACAAAAACAAAGAAGGTATTGTTAGGCCACACGGTCATCAAGGCCAGTAGAAGAAGCTCCCGCCAAAAAAAGAACCACACCCCACACGTACACAATAAATAAACGAAGTGAGAAAAAGATGGGACATTTTTTGTCCATCTTCCTTCACCAACTGGACTCCATAGGCAACAGTTGTAGCGTGTTGCAGCCGCAAAGAAGCAATATTAATGGTGGCTGGCCAGTATGGGAAACTTTGGCTTATAAACAGCATGAAATTCTTCAAACTTTTCCATCCACCTTCTCTCTCTCTCTGCAATCGATCAGCAAACCCGTCTATATACAGAACAAATAAGGGTCCACCATCTCCTCTTCGCTTTCATTCACTAATCAATTCTGCCATTCCCATTGAATTCAAGCACCACACACTACAATCTCTCTATGACATCATTAACTCAAATTCTCTTCTTTTTTTTCTTCTTCCCAATTCTCTTTCCCCACACAAAAAATTAAATTAATAATATTTTTTTTTTGTTTTAAAACAAAACCCCCTTCCCTTGGGAATCTGCGAGAGCAATAAAGTACTCATGAATGGCAAAGCCATATCTCACCACCAACAAAAAAGCAAGCCAAAGAAATAAACAAATCTCACACCACTCTCTCTATCTCTCTCTCCTCAAAACTCCAAAAGAAAATATTAATCCACACATCACTCATATCTCAAATTACTCTCTAAACCCTCCAAAAAAATATTTGAGGATTCTACACAACTTGGACCACCATTATTTTATTTTATTTTTGATTATTTACTCATTCCTTTCTTTCCCATCCCTCACTCGGAGTTTCCTTTGTGATCATCTTCTACCCACAAACAGTTATTTAATTTTCTTCTTTTATAAGATGATGATGGAGAGGAAGAAGAAGATGATGAGGATGATGAGTCACGACTGGGCCTCATTCTGGACCGGATTGTCACTCGTAGCTGTGGAAACATTCTTGAGGGATTCCTTCTTTTATTATCGACCACAACATCTTGCATTAAACTGTAACACCTCATGATTTTTTCCTGCAAATTAAAAATAGATTCACTTTGGCTGGCTCATACTAATTATTTAAAGCACACATATATCCGAAATAAATATATTGATAATTAATTTTCTTACTTTGCTGAGGCCATCGCACCATGATTCAGCATTTTGAGGATCGACAATGAGAGACAAATTTGGTGTTTCATTGGCTGCACTGAGTATCGCCGCTGCGGCAATGCTTGACGGCCAATACTCCAGAAAGCTAGCCTCTGCTCACAATTCAACAGATCGTAAGAATATTACTGCATTTTCATATACACACATCGCATACACATTCACGTTTGTGTGTATATATATATACCTTGGACATTCGAGAAAATGATTTCAGTGGCCCTTTTAATTAGAAAGGCGAGATAATTTCCTGTTGGATCGAGCTTGCATGCAAAGAAACTTATGAACGTAAATGGTGTTATGGAGCGCAGCCTCCAATCCAATACACTCAGAACCAGAAACTCCATCCTCCGGATTGTTCTTGGTTCAAATACATGTTTTGCACCTTCAACCTACAAATAAAAATTAGTACAAACAATTTTACGTTAATTATGGCCAATTAATTATTAATTATTAATTAAAATGAAAAGCTATATACCTGAAGGTCCAATAAGGAAGGAACCCGAGGTTCCTCCATCTTAGCAGCTAATGACAAGCAAGCCACGGATAGGAGTTGCATTGGCCACCCATTTGTTTGCTGAAACAGTAGACATTGCAATTCAAATCATTCATTAATCGCCACTTATTTTACCAAAATAATAATATGATGCTATTAATTTGTCCCAAATGTGGTGACAGATAATGATCATAAAATATAAAAAAAAAAAAATCAATGTCTTCATAAATTGGTAATGATAACGTGTGCCGGGACATGAAAAACTACTACAATATAATGTATCTTTCTCATCGTGTCTTAAAAACACACCTTATCATTTTTCTTTTATAAACCCACACTATTGCAAAACTTTATAAAGGAATAATAAATAATCCAAACTAAAAAAAACTCGGACATGTACATCATAGGGAGACACAAGTAGCCCGGCCATCCCCCTCTTAGCTTAGTTTAGTTAGGTAGAATAATAAATTACTTATATATTACTATACACCCTGTGCTTATTTAGTTACCTACATCTGTCCTCTTAGCGTTTGAAAAGTCAAATTTAGGTAGTCAAAAACGTTTACTTTGGATGTTGAAATTACTGCTTCACAGATAATCCGCGTCGTTACGGTCACGGTCACGGTAACGGTAACAGTTACTTACCGGCAAACGGCGAGAATAAAGGAATCGATCCAAGTAGTTGACGGATAGATAAGCCGTTAGAGGCTGGAATCCATAATATGCCTGCACCTGCACCAAAATAACATGAACTTTCGTTACGCACGGATCACCACCACAGATGAATCATAATTCAGATCCATCACCACCGTCGGCGTTTAAACACGTGCGTCGGTAGCATTATCGTACACCGACTTACCTTAAGAATCCACGCAACCGATTGTTCTCTGGCTGAGGCATCTAGAGAGCGAGACTGGAACTGAGACAAGTAATCGACACCGGGGACGAAGTGTCTCTCATCTTCAATGTAACAGGCGATTGATTCCTCCTCGATGCCGCTGGAGGAAGAATCGAAATCCGACGAGCATTCCGCCGGAGACGCGTCGGATAATATACCGGAGTCCTCACCACAGAGAAGGTCAGAGAAACAATCGGAATACGAGACCGACATGATAACCACAACCGCCGATGATGATACTTTCTCATTCTCTTCCCATCGCTAACGGCCGCCCCAAACTCGACGCGCCGATGTGTCGGTGAAATGGCGTTTCTCTGAGTTTGGTTGGGGATAGGGGTGAAGGAGTAATGGCAATGGAATTGATATTTTTGTTTGTGAGGGTTGTTACTATCCCTGCCTCCTCTTGTGTGATATAAATATGAAGCGATGATATTTTATTGGATTTTATTTTAATATTGTTTTAACGGTTAATTTCTTGTAATTGAAACGGATTAACGGAAAAGAAAGACGGTAATGTACGGTTTTCTTTTTTGTTTTTTCCCGGGAAAATTTATTTACATTTGGGCGGATGTGTTTGAAAGTAGGTTTAAGAGTATGTGTGTGTGTATATATATATATATATATATATATATATAGATATATCTAGAAGCTTTTGTTGCTGGGGTTAACTCTGACTCAGCCATCAATTTGACAACCCAGTCAATTAATGCCACGTGGAATTCCCTTTTTAATTATTAGGAATGTAATTTGCGTTAATTTGTTCTCATTATAACAATAATTTTACTAGAGATGGTGACTGGAGTGAAGTAAACAAGAATGATGATACTACAATTTTTTGTATGGACTTAACCGCACATTTCGTTGACTCTTTGAGGACGGAATAAGTGCGAGATAGAGATAAGAATCGGTGATTCCTAAATTTCTAAAACTCATGTTTAATCCTCATCTCATATCAAATATGACAATATATATTCACACTCGACTCACGTTCGCTTCACACTCATACTCATTGGACTGTCAATCAAATGTCCCGTAAATACGTCCATTTGAAACTCCGTAAATTCTAAGATGATCAGAGGTGTCATTATCTTAAATCAAATCTATTAATTAAAATTTGTTTATGGTTGATTCATGTTGTTTAATTTATAGGTATTAATTAATGTGGGATTTCATCAAACAGCTGGATTATATATATATATATATATATATAATTTAGTATGGTGTCGCCTATTTTATGGGCTAACCCAAGTACCCAACTAAATAGTGTGTGTATATATATATATATATGTATGTATGTATGTTTTTACTTGATAGTAATTGACATTTGATATATAGCACTCAAATGATGGCATATATTAGTGTGTGTGTGTGGGTATGGCAACGCATCTGGCACTTGGCATATGACAACACAATAATGTGAAAATCTTTCCTATGGTATCATTATTACTATCCAATAAAAGTGACTATGAAATGTGAAAGTTGTCTACCCCCACCAATGAGAGATAGGAAGCAATTTTGGAATAAAGAAAAAATGGGAGGTAGCATAGAAATAAGAATGTTGTGTGGGACCCCCTCTTCAGAGGTTGCTGTTCGATTGCTATTATGCGTATACGTGAAATTAAACCATTTGGGTGAAAGTTTAGATAAATTTTGATGGAGTCCAACGTATGGATTCGGGAGGAATCAATCCCTGTTTAAATTATATATGGATTTGTGAAATTAAATTCCTCAAGCAAGCGTTGGTTTTTGTCCCAACTTATTCTGTTATTATGTGAGAAAATTCTAAACAAACATACGGGTCTTACAACCTGAGTTTAGGCTCATATTAGATGAGCCAATGGTAATTTTGTATGATATTGAAGTCTCTTATGCCACAATCCAGATTAGATGGTAAGAAGATGCACTTTGACGACCTAATCCATCAACTAATGAAAGATGAGATGAAAAGCGTAGCTGAGGAGATGAATGACCAGACTTTTCGAATGCCAACACTTACCCACCAAAAAGCGGGCTAACGGACGTAATTGTTGCTAGCAAATCCTCGAGTATAACCTCAATTTGAACCTGAGGAAGCAGCGACTTTGAGGGATGGGACACAAAGTAAGATGGCCATTAAGGAGTTTAGAAGGCCCCAAAGACACTACCATATGCTGCGAATTTCACAAAGATCATGAGCATACTACACCTAATTGTATCACACTATGATATGAATTACAAGAATGCTATGAAAGAAAAGAGTCCACAATTATAGAAATTACAACAATCGACATTAGTTGGCGAGATAAAATGCCTAAAATTGAAGAATTGGAAGAGGTTCTAATTTCCCTTAATTTCCTAAGCAGTGGGTCCAAATTGGAGCTCGCCTACTGGTGGGAATGAAGGAAGATTAATATAATTTTTAGCAAGGCATATGCTTTGTCTGGTCTCTTGTAAACATGACCATAGTTGAACTAGAGATCTTCATGCATCAGTTTCAGGTGGATCCTAATGGTCCATAGTTTTTACAGAAGTAACAAAAGTTCATTGACTTGGCAAAAATTGATAAGTGGATTTACGCTTTCTTAAGTGCAGGATTGTCAAAAGTAAAAATAAATGACGAATCCCAGATCGTCTCACAAAAACTTTTGGTTTAGCTTAGGCTTATGGATTATTAACCTAAGTACTAATTAAATATGATATTCACAATGTCGAGTGGTGGCAAAATTGCACTAACCAATGGTCAGGTCTGGTTTTTCCTCTTGGGGGTGATGAGTGAACTAAACCCTAATATGCAATAAGTGAAATAGAAACTAAACTACTGCTGAAAATCAAAGCCAAAATAAACATAACTAGACATAAAGTAAATCATTATAGCAAAAACTAAATGGGAATGAACAATACTCAAGTAGATTATTCTAGAAATTGCGAATCCAAATATGTTAACAAAATGTAATAACAATAAGTAAAAGGACTTTAAAAATCAAATCCAATGTCGAAATTTGAGGGGAATTGGCCTTCTAAACTACAAATAGAAGTTGAGGCAAATCCAACTTGGACTCTCTTCAAGCTCTACAAGGAGGAATAACTTCTTCTTTTAGTTGGTTGGGTGTCCAAAACTCCTAGCAATCTTCAAGAAGATTATTTTCGAACTCCAAAAAGGTACCAAAATGAAGAACAAGACAAGAGAGCAAAAACCCACAAGAAAATGTATAAATTTCGGCAAAAATCAGAGTTGTTCAAGAATGGGGTCTCTAGACCCTTAAAACCCTAATAAATATGTTAAAATATCATTCTAAACGTTTACAAACAAGTCCCATTAGTTAATTATTTGAATTTCCTGAAAATATCCCTTAGAAATCACGCAAAAACAGTTGGTCGCAAGGTGTCGTCCAGACGGATACTAATGGCGTCTGGACGAGGGCGGAAGCTGGAAAAATTTGCTACCGGCTTTCCTTCTTTGGCTGTCCGAATGGTGAATAGTGTTGTCCGGACAGTGAATAGTGCCTTTCGGACGATTCTGCTTGTTTTCGCCTCTGCCGCCTTCTTTGCTTGATCTGTTCGGACAATATCTGATACACGTTCTGACACTTGATAGTAAATCCCAGATTTCAGCTCCTTAATTCTTCATCCTTCCCAAAATGATCTCGATTGATCCGGCACTTATCAAAACCATTCACACAAGTCATAAATGATTGAAAAAACTCAAACAAGTGTCAAAACCAATTCTAGGATGAGAAAACCAAATTCAACATGTTGAAACCCAAAAGCTTTTAGAGATATCATTTCCACATTTTCAACCACTATACCCAAAACCTGGATTTTAAATCTCTAAGCTACCAAACCAACTTGAACCATTACAAAACACTTAAAATGATTATATCAAAGTGTTAAATTGTGCATTAGCTCATTTACATGAATTTCAACAACTCAAACCTAAAATGTGGCTTTTAAGCATTGAAACTCAACTTTTTTACTTTGAAAACCTCACAAAGATATGCAAAATATCATCCCAATCATTCATCCCAAAAAGGAATCGAATCCTCAATGAATAAGTTCAACAATTGATTGACAACAGGTTTTTTTCGAGAAGTTTATCATCCAAATTGGCTGGCAAACGTCATTCTAGTCGAAAAGAAAAATGACAAATGGCGGGTCTACATTAACTTCATAGATCTAAACAAAACTTTTCTGAAGGTTTCCTTTCCACTTTCACACATTGATATGATGGTTGATGTAAC
Organism: Euonymus europaeus; assembly: GCA_963580455.1. Classification (NCBI taxonomy): domain Eukaryota; kingdom Viridiplantae; phylum Streptophyta; class Magnoliopsida; order Celastrales; family Celastraceae; genus Euonymus; species Euonymus europaeus. The sequence goes on from OY756964.1 coordinate 7,621,505, forward strand.
AGCGATGCATGAATTGTTGAGCTTCATGGATACTTTCTTCGATTACAATTAAATTCTTATGCATCCTAAAGACCAAGAGAAAATCAAATTCTTTATTGAAAGGGGAATCTTTTGTAACAATATAATGTCGTTTGGATTGAAAAATTATGGAGCTACTTTTCAAATTTTGATTAACATGATGTTCATCAAAATATTGGAGAACACTATGGAAGTTTACATAGATGACGTACTTGTTAATTTTTTGCTCACCGAGCAATATTTGGATCTTCTCTAGTAGCACTTCAACCTACTAATGAAGTACAACATGAAGTTGAACCCTATAAAATTCTCATTTGGCTTAACCCCTCGAAATATTTTGGGTTGGTGTCTCAGCGAGGTATTAAAGTTAACCTAGATTAGATACGATCAGTCATTGAAATTTCTTCCCCAGCTTACGTGAAATATGTCCAAAGGTTAAATGGAAGAGTTGCAACACTTACTTGATTCACCTCTAGATCATCAGTTAAGTGTCATCATCTTTTTGCAACACTATGAAAGGTGAGAAACTTTTTAAGTGGGCAACAAAATTTGAAGGCATCCTATAATAGTTGAAAGTGCACTTAATCTCTCCATCCCTCTTATCCAAGTTGAAGATGGGAGAGCAATTGTATATCTACTTAGCAATTTCTGAAACTATTGGCAGTTCAGTTCTTTTATAGGAAGAAGAATCCAAGTAGCTCATATTCTATTAAACAAGCACGTGTCTTTTCAATTCGATCGTTACTTGTTAATACTATCACACTCTAAGTCCAGGCTCATGAAACGAAAGCTTACCAAACCCTACGTTTGAAAAACACAAACTCTTTAAATCCCATTTATTGATAATCCATAAGTATAATCAATAACCCTATGAGGTATGAATGCTCAACCATTATTTATTTTTAAAAAGAGTTTCATCATTGTCCAATCATCTGTCTCGCTCATCTTCTTGTCTTATAACATATCTCAACCCTAGAGGCTATGATCCTCAAGGCTAATGGTGACCTAACTATTAACCAATCAGATATCACCGACCTTTATTTGCCTAAAAAAGAAACAATCCACAACCTCTACCTATCCACTTAATGATATGGACAATAATTTCAGGCATATATCCTTTCTAAATCAATCAAATAGCATAACTTTCCCTAACAAATACAAATTATCAATTACTTTTTTGCATAACTGCTCCACAACTACCCTTATGTGCACACGTCAGGTTCTCATCCACCTCAAGGTGTTATTATAGATTGTCCCATCTTTCTCTCCATGCAGGATGATGAAACCCAGACCATAGAAGCCTAAACACAACCACCCTTGCTTAAATAACCCACTATCAACTTTCTACCGAGCACCTTGCATTAGCATTATGCATATTACATCCTTGAGCATATTTTTGTATCATCGAAAACAATTTTGATTACTAAATTAACCATCAGAGCTTCATTGGTAGGCACCTCCTCAATGTCCAATTATTTTCGATCAACCTTTCTTGATTTTGCATAATTATAGGTGGTCCATATCGATTCCTTGAGTTTTCAATGATTGTAATTCGGATATCTACAAATCTCGTTCTTGAAAAAAAATGTAAATGTAAGTAGAAAATTCCAAGTAAAGAGCAAGATAAGATTAAATTATAAGTATACTACAAATCCTATCTCTTAGATTGAAAACTTAATATATGTTTGCATTTTATTGCTTTCAACCGATGAGGGTAATATAGTCGTAAATCTTATCCACAAAATAAAAAAAATTACAATAGTCTTCATCAAGATTTAATATTGTTTTCATCCTTTTATATAAATATGATTTAATCTTGTCACCTATGCTATTTTTTGTTGCTCTAAACCCATCTTCAGATGCCCTTTTTTATTTTTTATAATAGCTACTTATAAAAAATGATTTAGATCAAAATCAAATCTCGTGCCCAATTTTATCATATTTGGATTGGGATCGACAACAAGGGGATTTGACCCGTGAGCGATAAAAAAAATCATAATTTTATAATTTTAGTTTCTTTTACTTGGATCTTTTGCTTTATTTTTTGGGGTATGTTGCGATTTTATAATTTTGTTTCCTGATAAGTTATTAGGGTTTGAAATTTTTAGTACTATTTAAGGTTGTAGCACCTTCAAGATATTTTTAGTTTAGCTTTTGATGATTAATAAAACGAGATTGAGTCATGCTCTCTTATTTCGGGGTATTTGCTGGTCTTTTTGAAGCTACATAATTGAATCCAAATATTTGTATTCTATCATGTGCTTGTTCTCTTTCTCTACATGCTTAATTGCATCAGTTGGTATCGAAGTGCTGCTTGAATCCTAATCATGGCACGACGAGCACGTGATGGTCGGACAACTATTATTGATGATTTATATGAACGTAAAAATAATGCACAAATGATGCGAGTATAGGAGATGATGGAGATGTTGTTGCAATAGATTACTACTTTTACTGTCATTCGACATCTACCACTAGCCCATCAAAATTTAGTTCACATGGAGGACGATGTGGAAGATACATAATAAGTCTTAAAACTACTAAGCCGATCTTAGCTAGTGTGGACAACCCTTTTACCTTTAGCAGGAATGGGCAATTTATAAATTATATGACAATAATAAAAGAGCAATTTTTTTATGATTATCAAGATGATGAAAATCTTTTGATCCATGAAGAGATTTTAGAATTTAAAGAGATGTTTGAAATTTGACGAATTTATGATTTCTCTGTGGATCAACCAATATTTGATTCTGACACACGTGAGCCAATTTTTTATGATTCTTCAGATAAAACAAATCTTTTGGTGCAAGAAGGAATGAAAGAGGGATTAATAGATGATTAATCTAAACAAAGAAAATCTTTTATTGCATGTTGAATTCATTGATTTCGTTATTCTAGAATGTTTTAACTATAAAGGGAATTCTCCAGTCTCTTTATTAATTGGAGTTTTGAGTTCAAGGTGGCATATGTGAGTGACTTATTCTTTTTTTACTTTGCTACTACAATTCTTTAAAACTTGAGGTTGATGTTTCTCAAACAACGGGAGAATGATACAAATAAAGATCAAAGATTATGAGCTCATTTTGTCATATTTGGATTGAGATCAACAACGAGGGGATTTGACCCATGTGCGCTAAAAGAAAGCCATTATTTTAGTTTTATTACTTCGATCTTTTGCTTTATTTTTGACATGTTGCGATTTTAAGATTTTTTTTCCTAATAAGTTTAATTAGGGTTTGAAATTTTTAGTATTATTAAGGTTACAGCCCATTGAGGGTATTTTCAGTTTAGCTTTTGATGATTAATAAAACAAGATTGAACTGTGCTCTCTTATTTCAGGATATTTTCTAGTCTTCTTTGAAGCAACATATTTGAATCCTAAAATTTGTGTTCTATCATGTGCTTGTTCTCTTATTTGGTACACATTTAATTGCATCAATTGATATCAGAGCACTGCTTAAATCCTGATCATGGCATGATGAGAACGTGGTGGTCAGACAACTACTATTTGATGAGTTTTATAAATGTGAAAACAATGGATGAATGACATTGGTATAAGAGATGATGGAGGTGTTGGCACAACATATTATTTCCCTTATTTTCAGTCGACATCTACCTTTGACCCATCAAAATTCAATTTACATAGAAAATAATGAGGAAGATACAAAATAAGTTATGAAGCGGATCTTAGTTGGTGTGAGCAACCCTTTTTCCTGGGAAGGGAATGGGCCGCTTAAAAATTATATGGTGATAGTAGAAGAGCCATTTTTTATGATTATTAAGATGATGAAGATATTTTGATCCATAAGTAGATTCTAGAATTTAAGGAGATGTTTGACATTCAACCAATTTATGATATCAATATGAATCAACCAATATTTAATTCTTACACAGATGAGCCAATTTTTGATGATTATTTAGATGAAGCAGATCTCTTGGTGCAAGAAGGGATGAAAGAGGAATGAATAGATGATCAATCTAAACCTCAAAAATGTTTTAGTGCATGTTAAATTCATTGATTTTGTTGTTCCGAAATGGTTTTACAATACTGATAATTCTCCAGTATTGATTGGAGTTCAAAGTTCAAGGTGGCATATATTGGTCACATTTATCATTTTTTTAGATTTTTCCGAAATTTTTTGTCTAGTGGTTTTACCCACTGAGCCTACCCCCAATCCTCGATATTTTACTTTATTTTTGTCATATGTTGCAACTTTATGATTTCATTTCCTAATAAGTTACATTATGATTTGGACTTTTGAGTATTATTTAAGGTTGTAGCCCCTCGAGTGTATTTTCAATTTAGTTTTTTAGGATTAATAAAATGAGATTAAGTTGTACTCTCTTATTTTGGGGTATTTTTTAGTCTTCTTTGAAGTTACAGAATTGAATTCTAAGATTCATGTTATATCATGTGTTTATTCTCTTTTTCTACACATTTAGTCGTATCAAAACATAAATAGAAATCTTTTCAATTTGTTGGAAAATTTTAATGTAATATACCTATTTATTCTATGTAATTGTACCTATGTCCTAGCTAAATTTACTATCATGCACGGAGTTTTTGTAAAATTTCTATGTTTCTCTTATTAGTTTCATTGGTATTACATCCATATAGCTAATCAAACCTAATTACAAGAGTTTCCTAATATATTGGCAAGTCAAGTTTCCTAATATACATCACATACCCTCCCTCAAATTGATCATGATTGCATGGAAATCAGCTGAAATTTGTCAAGCAAAAACTAAAATCGAGCAATAGTATGAGTCTTCGTAAAGAAATTAGCTAGCTGAAGAGTAGAAGAAACAAAAGGGAGAGAAAGTGTGCCATCACGAAGAAGGTTACGAGTGGTATGACAATCAATCTCAAAATGTTTGATTTGTTCATGAAAGACTGTATTGTGAGCAATCTGAATGACACTACGATTGTCACAACAGAGAGGAGTAGGAGCGGACTGAGAAACACTCAAATCAGAAAGCAACCAATGAAGCCAAATAATTAATGCTTTAGCATGAGCCAGAGCTCGATATTCTGACTTAGCAGTAAAACGAGTATCAATAAATTTTTTCTTGCTTTTCCAAGAGATAAGAGAATCGCCAAGAAACACGCATAAACCAAAGGTGGATGTACGATCCATGACATCACCAGCCCAATCAACATCATAATAAACACGAAGTTCCAGAGAAGAGGTAGAGGACAATAACACTCCCTAGAAAATAGTGTCTCGAAGATATCACAGAATACGAACCAAAGTAGTCCAATGAAAAGATCACGGAGTAGAGACAAATTGACTCACAATATGAACAATATAAGCTAAATCAGGGCACGTGACAGTCATACCAAACATCCAACAAGCTCTCGATAAAGAGTTGGGTCTTCAAGAAAAGTCCCATAAGTAGAATTGAGTTTGAGATTGAGCTCCATTGGAGTAGTTGCAACTTTAGAATCAGTAAGATGAGCACGATGGATCACTTCATTAGCATACTTGGCATGAGACTAGAAGTAGCCTTTAAGAGAATAAGGAACTTCAATTCCTAGAAAATAATGCAAGTGACTCAAATCCTTTATCTGAAATGTACTGGAAAGATGCCTTTTCATATGAGCAATAGCAGTGGGATCAGATCTAGTGATAATCATATCATCAACATAAAGAAGAAGTGTCACTATACCAATATCAGTATAAAGAAGAAATAGAGTAGAATCATTATCACTGGAACAAAATCCAAGCTGAGTGATAGCTTCCTAAAAACAATCATACGAGGCTCGTGGAGTTTGTTTAATACCATAGAGAGCCTTGTGCAATCGACAAACATAGCCAGAAGGATAAGACAAACCAGGAGGAGGTCGCATATAAATCCTCAGAGAGAGAACCATTGAGAAAGACACTCTTAACATCCATATGGTACAACGACCAACTAATCAAACCTAATTACAAGAGTTTCCTAATATATTGGCAAGGCAAGTTTCCTAATATACATCACACAGTTTTATGTCTATATTACAAGTGAAGAACATACATTTTTTTTAATTTTTTTTTAGAATGACATCGTATGTGTTTGCCTTAAGGACAATCATCGTAGATCTAAACTCGGGCCTTCAGTCCTGCACACACATAAGTTTTTCACTTGACGACAAAGTAAATTAGGTCAAAGTCAAGCTCAAAGCCACGAGTCTATTATTCACAATGAAAATCCAATTTAGGACCTTCTGAATCCATACATTTTGTCCATTGAGAAATTAATCAATTAGACTATCACTCAAGTGGTTGCAAATCACATATACACACCCATATATGCACAAACAAGTCAAGTGCAAATAAAATTCAATAATGTCATCCGATTTGAAAGATTTTATTTTTAAAATTTGAATTGACATGCTAAGAATTTTTATTTTTGTGTGTATATTCTAACCCTTATCCTACCTAAGCAAAGTCGACATAGCAGGCAGCAGCCATGCTTAATTTTGTCCCAAACCATGACGATCAATTAGTACTTCAATTAGTTAAAAATATGTGAAAATGCGTGTATATATATATATATATCATTTTCAAGTCTCTCTCTCTTACTATTTGCTTTATCAATAACATATATATAGACTCGGCTTTTCGAAAATTAGATGCAACTTTAGTGCGCTCTTTAGACTAGGCTTGGAAATGGACCCATGAAATCAAATGTGGTAGCCGGAGCCCAAGTTGTTATAGGACCTTGAAGGATGATTTTGGTATTAGTTACCATCAAGGCATAGACCTTCAAAAAGTATCAAGGACCCATTCAATTATTTTGAATTTGGTCGGTAAGAGGTAGATTGAGACAAATCCCTGTAATTCGTTTAGAATAGGACAATCTATAATTTTAATTCAATGATTAAGGGTCCGTTTATTATTTAATTATATTTCACAGTCAAAAATATTATATTTAAAGTTATGAAAAATGTCGTATAAAAAATTATGGGGCCCTCAACTTTAAACTATATAAAATGGTGTGAAGTGTTTGGCTCATTTTCTGTTAGATTAATTTTATAGATAAAATTACAAAGAAATGTATTACAACAAAAAGTAATTGAGGGCAATTATGTAATTTGATTGTAAAATACTGTGGAGCTTACAGTTTTAAGATGTGAAAAACTATAGGATGACAGCGTTTCATTTTGCATAATTTAAAGGTGTGGAACCCACAACTTTAAGCTGTTAACAAACTGCGGAGTTTGATTGATACAACATATTATACGGGGCCCCCAGCTTAAAGCTGTGAAACACATAACAACTGGACCCTTAGAAAGGAGTGTCATATTACTCTACCTTTTTATTTTTTCATTTTTAAAATTTATCTGATTTTTGTCCTCCATTAAATATAATTTGTAGACTCTAAGGAATTACAGAAACCCCAAATTTGACTGAGACAGATGTAATACAAGCTGCCCCATTAACAATGACTTTGAATATTAGGTCAATCTAAGGATATTCATTGTTTCTTCGTTCTTTTAATTATTTTAATTTAAGTTAACAATAATTAATGGTACAAATAATCATGCTTTTAGACAAAGCATTAATTTGATGATGCTACACTAACTAATTTTATGTGTGGACTTGTTTAATTAACAAATATCAACCCACATTCAAGCACTTTGTTTTGGCTTTGATGGTGTTTGGTAGGTAAATTGTTTTAAATCCATATGGTTGCATTGCATATGCGCCAACAATAATAGACCGATCTTTCTTTTTTGAAGTGGCTAGGAACATATAGAATATAGATCCTCGCTAATTAATTTAAAATGTTAGGTAAGTTTATTGAATAACTTCAGTGTAAGAAAATAGGCTTTTAGCAAAGAAATTATACCTACGGTTTTTAATAAAAACAACTTTTTTTTTATCTACGGCTTTCTAAATGGATCCTCATGCATAATTATTAACTGACACTTTTCTAAAAAATGTCAGTGTTTTGTAAATTATATGCATCAATACCAAGGCAGGTGAAGAATGATTTCCTATGCCTCAAAAAATGAGTTAAGAGATTATTGAGCATTTCCTATGCCTCAGAAAATGACTCATCATGATGTTGTTCGAATTGTATATTGTCCCTTAAAGTATCAATTTTCTGTGTGGAGAAGAATTTCTCCAGAAATTTGTTTTAAATTTCAATCCATGAATTAAGAGAACTTGATCTTAGCCTGTTCAACCATGACCTCGCTTTATCCTTTAGTGTATAAGGGAATTTTAATCTTCAAGTGCTCCTCAGTAACTTCTGTAGTAAAAGACATGCTAGAAACCATATTAAAAATTTCACGAATATGACTTCAACAAGCGATCCAATTACAAGTTTATAAAGATCATATATTCAATAACAATTCAGATTGCAGGGTTGATTCTTTACTCAACTATGTTAATCCGTGAATCAAGGCAGCAACACATATTATCAATATTAAACTCTATCATGTTTGATGACAATCTTTAATTGAGAATAATAACCCATTAACAATAGAAGAACTATCACAACCAATTAATATTATAAACTTAGATCAGAGCAATCGACAATTAATTTCTCTAATTTTAATGCTACCAAAGACATAAATATAGATAGTTTACGTGATTCGACTAGATGAGTATATATGGTAATTCAATTGGTGGTCAATGAATTTAAATAAGCAATAAACTTTGAAGAATTGAAATTAGATGCAAGAACAATAAATTGTATTGAAAGCTTGTAAAATAAATTAACTTGCAATTTAGATCAAACCCTAGCATGAGTTTAGTTACAACCCATAATAGAAAATAAAAGAGAATAGGAAGAAGAAACCATGAAACTAAGAACTAGATAATAATGAGAGATTGCGGCTACTCCTCACAAAAAGAAATGTATTTTTCTAATCGGTTTGAGGACATATTTATAGTGAATACAGGTCTCTAAAGGTTTCCATCAATTAGTGGACATTTAAATCACTAAAAATTCAATCAGAATAGGTTTCCTTAAAAATCAGCACAATTCTCATCAGGCTTGCACAATTGATTGCGTGTCAAGTGCGGATTGGGTGCTCAAAATTGCCTCACCGATGCTGTCTTCCTTCTCCGGCGATCGATCACGTATCGGGCGTCCAAATCTAGTTTTGTGTGAACAATGACCAGATTCTTCTCCAAAAGTGCTCTAATTCAGCTACGCCTTCACTTCAACTCCCCTACAATAAAATCAGAAGAAAACTTGTAATATCAACTCAATCTTTAGTCAAAATGAGTAACTTTGTTTGGAAATATGCAACTAGATGTGTTATAACAATGGAGCCATCCTATTCCTTCTATTGCATGTGTGCACGATATCCTTAAAAGATCTCATCCTCTGCAACTTCAAGTTGAATTATTTACATCGACAATGTATTGTTCTTGTTTTTTGGTAACGTGGAACATAAAGGCAGTAGCTAATGAAAAAAGTTTGGTTCTTTACCCCTCCCTCACAACTTGTTTATGTGCCCACTTCATTGTTTTTCTCATTTTTAGTATATAATCTTGAATCATATTGTCAATGTTATTGAACGAACTTATATCAATATTGAAAGCAAAATTAATTAACAAAATTTAACATGTAAATGAAAATTAATCGGCTAGCTTGTCCCTAGTTAGAGCTGGCCCGTTAGAGTACTAAGTAAATAATTAATTAAACAGCTTTAAAATCCTATTAAAAGTTATTTTTGTCATAAACCTACATAAAATGAAATCACAACCACCTTTTAAAAAAGTATAAAACTAGAATAAAGAAATTAATAGTGTTAAGGACAACACAATATCCATGTATTGGGTTTTGATCTGGAATTTATTTGATGGTCAAGTGAAAAATTTCTGCGCATGATGACTTGACGATCCAAATTTAGGTCCTTATAAATTATCCAAAGTTATTAAGCTTGTTTGGTATCATTTTCGATTACTAATAAAAAAGATTCACAAGGTTGAAGGATCAGTCCCACACAACAACTAACAATATACTTAGTAATTCACAAGATTGAAGTATCAGTACCACACCACAACTAACAATATGCCAACTACCAAAATATATGTGCAAAATTTGACTATTAAGAGATAGTGTTCAATCAACTCGAGAAAAAGGGAAGGGATTGAAGAATTAGTAGGGCATGCCTTGGCTTTAAGAGAAAGCTCTATTTACCTAATGCCAAAATCCATGGAACAATGCCCTCCTCCCTAATACTATTAGTTATAGAGATTTTTAAGTCACAAAGTTGGGGTAAGGTCACATGAAAACAGGGTCAGTGGGGTCTGTTCACAGCCTAGCATATACTGTTTTTCTTCATTTTATTAATTTGTTTGTCTTTCGTTCACATCGAATCAATGGGAGGTGTATTGTGTGTTGAAAGAGGGGCATGGAGACTAGATAGAACATGTTTGTAGTAACGTGTTGACAAGGGAAAAGAGAGGGAATTTTGGGATTGTATGTTGGGTGGTAAAGTTGTAGGGTATATAATCACAAGAAATCAAAAGCAGCATTCTTCCCAAATTAATTAATGTGTGAGACTGGCTATTTGGTATCTTGTTTTTCATGTAAAAAATAATTTCAAAAACACATTTAGTTTGTCTATTTTAAAAATTAGGAGAAATAAGAAATCATTTGAAGACGGCTTGAAAACGGAGAAAAAAATGCATTTGTTTGGGATAAAAAAATAAAACCAACCCTTAACAATCATGTGAAAATGGTTGACATTTTGATTGTGGTATCAAAGGTCATTTTTTTTGACAAACCATTTAGTCGGTTATCAATCGATTATACCATTTTTTTCATTTTCAATTGATTTTAATACAAAATATGTAATTTTTTTTAAAAAAAATTGACCAAATGATCGATTTTTTTTTTGACAACCCTACATTTTGTGATATGACTTGGCCCATTGGCACAACCATAAGTGGCTGGGCTGGCCTTTGGTTGAAGGCCTATTTGGTGCCCTAAGCATGCTCAGGTACAAGCAGGCTGGCCTGAGGCTGCAGAGGTGACCCACACTTATATGACCCATTTTTAAATTGGGTGTTTAGTTCTTATTGAAAGAAGCCCATGCCCAAGCCTAAGAAACAAATGACTCAAGCCAAATAAACAAATAGACTATAAAAAAAATATTACTTGGCTTCTCCTGGACTTAACAGGAGACCTTTGGTATGTTGAGACTTGCGTGATAACCAACTACACCACAAAACCTGTGCTAATGCGGTGAAGATGCTCTATACTATAACAAATTGTTAGCAACTAACAGTTTATGACGAAGCGGTGAAGAAGCTCCAGCCTCTGGCAATGATGATGCTCAGCTCAATAACTATTCAAGCAGCCTTCACTCTGACTAGTACTAGCTCTTTGTCTCCGCAAAATCCTATCAAAACCCACACTCTCCAATTCCTCCCTCAATACGTCCCAACCCGATCTTCACTTGCTTCATTCTTCAGATTCTGTTTCCATAATGCCTCATTCATATCTTCTTCACATTATTCACAAAAAACCTGTCTAATTTGTAAGTCAATCTTGGTTAAAAGAGTTAGGTATTGGCGGGTGTCTTCTATATGTAAAGGAGATGGTGATGAGGGAAAATGCGGGATTATTGTTCGCCATTCGAAAGGATGGAACGGTGGATGGAGAACAAGCCGAGAGGGGTCGATGAAGCCGTGAAGGGAAGGTTTATGATACTTGTCAACAAGCTCAAGAACAATTCTATCCAGCCTGGTCCCAAGAAAGATGGTCCAAAAAAGAAAGGTTTGTGAATAATTGTGTTATAATTTTCACACCCCTACACATCAATAATATTGTCCGCTTTAGGTTGTCCGGTTTATCGGATACATCGGACCCATATATGGGTTATCCGATTCACATGGATATAACGAGCCCGCACGACTTTGTTCCTCCTCAAGTGTAGCAAGTGGGCTAGGCCCAACTCACTACACAAGGGAAAAGGCATTGTAAGTGTTTAGGGGTGGGCTTACCCTTATAAAGGGGATTTTGTATCCCACATCGAAATATGTGGGATACTTTACATTCCCCTGCACTTGTGGACTAGGTTATACCACAGAACCAAGTAACTGGATCGAGTAACATGGATCCGATATCATGTTATAATTTTTACACCCTTATACACCAATAATATTGTCCGCTTTAGGTTGCTCGGTTCACCGGATACATCGGGCTTATATATGGGTTGTGGGGTTCACATGGATACAATGGGTCAGCACGACTTTGTTCCTCCTTAAGTGTAGCAAGTGGGCTAGGCCCAACTCACTACACAAGGAAAATGTATTGTAAGTGTTTAGGGGTGGGCTTACCCTTATAAAGGGGATTTTGTATCCCATTACAACAAGTTGTTAAATTATATTGAATTGTTGTTGTTTTATGTAGTTATATAATCTGGAGCTCCAATTATGTATCTCTTCTATATATAGCACTTCACTACCACGTACCGTGGTTTTGCCTTTTGCAAATTTAATGGCTCTTTGTTAAACTATAATACACTATTTTTGAATAGAAAAAGAGAAAAATAAATTGATTGAAACTGCAATACCTTTGGCGATACCTTTGGCTTCCAGTTGCTCATTTAACCTCTATGTTCTTGCTGCATAGGGGATAAGAATAGTTCAAAATATCCAGATCATGGGAGCATAACACCCTTAAAGCAGGGGTGAGCTTGTTTATAGACCATAAATAATGTATTTTTCATGGTTCATAAATAATGAAAGTAATTTTAGTTTCGAGTATCGTTAAGAGGATGTCAGCAGGAAAACGTAATTCTAATTGCTCAATAGTTCTCTCTAGAGAGAAAATGTCATTAATTTTCCCTTTTTCTTTCAACACTGGGCTTCATCATCTGTGTATAGTCTCACCCCTTGATTTAACGAACATACTAGAGTATTTCCTCCTTAAATTGGTAGCTCCTAAACTAGAAGCCCCTGTCTTGTCATTAATAAATGGCTTTTAACAACTTGACTCATTCTCACAAATTTCTTTAAATTCTTATTATGAAGGGTTGATGGGAAAACATTATATTTCAGGCTTTAGCCTATTTCACAGGCCTTTTCTTCATTCTGTTGGAAAAAATGGTGGTCATCCACTATTTGACCAATAATTAATTACAACTAATTGAATATTAGTTGAATATTATTTAGTGGGTTCTAATCTTTAATATGAACACTAGAGATTGAAGTTGAAAGTTGTCCAAAATTATTTTTTAGTTGAATGAAAATTGACTCCAACAGTGGTCATGTTAGACTTGATATATTGAACGCAAAATAATAGAAATGTGGGAATCCCGCATTGAAGAATTGTGACTTGAGTTTATAGACCCAAGTGTTGGATGTAAGACTTGGGCCCAAAGGCACCCAAGTAAAGTAAGGGCGTAGCCCATTTGGACTTAATATTCTGCACTAGCCCACTACTAGGTTCGTTAAATGTGGACATGAGGCTTATTCGAAATTCAAAATTTCCGTTACGGTATTAATTCAAATATTTCCGTTACAATATTAATTCGATTTAATAATGGATTTAATTCATTTTCCTTGGGTTCTACTATAAATAGTAGCCCAAATGGTGTGGGGAGAATACACCATTTCTCCAAAGCTTAACTCTAGAGCCGAAACTCTATTCCTTCTTCCCAGTCTAATTTCTTCTTATTTGAGAGTGCATTCTATTCTTGGTTCGAATGAGCCTATCGGTATACTTGTGTCACCTACCGATAGAAGGGAGTGTTGTATCTTGGGAGGTGTTTGCCTACTTTAGCATTGACACCGGTGGCTGGGACATTTTCACCTTAAGGAGATTTGCGATTCGTATACCTCACTTTAATCTCGTGTTTGCATTTTGATCAGGTTTTTGGTAACTTTGGTTGTTCTCACTTTCAATTCTACATATATGATATATTGTTCATAGTCTTATATTTGATTATTAATGAAATAAACTATTTCTATTTTCCATGTTTTATATGTATTGATTATTTAGTTTCCAACACATTCAATTCATAAGAATTTGAAGTTTGCTGGTAAAACGGAGGTTAATTGATTATCATTAACCACGTGCTTTGGTTTAGACAATCTACTACTCTTGCTCCGCTAGAGGAACATATGATTGATGGCTAATCCGTGGAAAAGTTCTCTAGTTTGGAGTAGATGTTTCTGTCAAACCATTGTTTCGTTTCACTTATCAAGAGAAGAAAAATGGTTATAAGCAACAAATTGGATGTTGAATCTTCTTTTACAAGCCAATCCTGTCCATTAAGTTACTGAAGGCTTTTATTCTCTTTTGAATGTAATATCATTAACTTATATTGATATCAGATAATTTGGATGTGTCTTTGTTGTCCCACTTCTTCAATTATTTTATCTTGAACCATCATAAACTAGTTCTTTCAGAAAACCTTTACAAACCCTTTTTCAATTGTTATTAGCTGAGAATGAGTTGTCATTATCATCATCCTAATCCTTCCCGTTCTCTTCACTACTGCCATCCACATTCTTAAATTTCCTGACATGGATCAAGTTGCTGAACACTACATGGATTGTTTCTTTGAATATATGGAGATTCATGAAGTGAAGAGAGTATGGCTTATTGTTGATAAGTGCTGAAATATATATTTTAATGTTGATAAAATATGGACACTTATGAATAATTAATGTTTTAAGTGCTATGTTTGCACATTAAATTACATAAACTTTTGTTAGTTGGGGCTTAATCTTGAAGCCCTAAATATGATTTCAATTTTATAAGTTGTGTGGATTTCATATTTTTACAAGCATGATGATTTTGATATTTTCATGATATTTGAATTCTAATATTTTGTTTCTTTGAGTAACTAACTTTGAAACATGTATTGAAATTAATTGTTGTAGAACATGGTCAATTGTCTTGTTGAATATGTTCTTACTTGCAACATATAATTCGGTTAAAATGAATTATGAAAAATCAATTTTTGAATACCTAGGTATAGACACCATGTATTAAGATTCTTATGAAATTTATATTCTCCTTTTCTCTTATTGAGTTATTGATTGTTAATTGATGCAAACGTCATGCTAGATTTCAATTAATAATATACATACTGAGGTAAACGCCATACACTTTACATGCACCTAAGAGAGAATTATACAACTTGAGTTTGACCATGACCTTATTGTGAATGTTGTCATCATATGCTAGATTTCAATTAATAATATACGTACAGAGGTAGACGCCAAACACTTTACATGCACGTAAGAGAAAATCATACAACTTGAGTTTGACCATGACCTTGTTGTGAGTGTTGTCATCATATGCTTGTTGGAATTATTAATCTATCATTTCTTATAAATTTTTTGATTGTTTTGTAGTGGATAGTGAGTCCTAGCTATTATTTCATTAATTGAAACTCATCAATTCTCATTCTTGTTTTTAACTTCAATTTCTTTATCTTTATTATATCTTAGGGTGCTTTTGGTATGGGGGTAAGAATTCAGGGGTATAATTTATTATCCATGTAATATGTTATAAGGGTAATAATAAATATGGAGAATAGTTGTTACCCTTGTTTGGTAAATATGGGTAAAATTTACCCGGGTATTCATTAATGTTGCTTGTTATGACTATGCATCACTAATGTAATATTAGTTACCTTAGGGGCAAGGTCGGGATCAAGGATAGGGCCCGACTCATGTAGGGGTCTGAGATCGGGTCCAGGCCTTTTCGGAGTCCTAGATCAGGCCTGGGCCTTGTCGGGGTCTAGGATCGGGTACGGGTCATATAGGGGTCTGAGATCGGGTTTAGGTCTTGATGAGGTTTAGGATTTTTCCTGACATAGGTCTGGGATCCTACCTAGGTCATGTAAGGGTTTGAGATCAGGCCTGGGTCTTGTCGAGGTTCGTGATCGAGTCCGGGAAAGGTTAGGGTTTGGGATCGGGCCAGGATTATGTGGGGGTTCGAGATCAAGCGCAGGTCTTGTTAGGGTCCGAGATATTTTTGGGTCCTAGATTGGACTCGACATATACACCCTTTTACTAAAATTCAAATAATAAAATGTCCAAATTATACATGTCATTCGAATGAGTCAAGTAACATATTTGAAGGGCCAAATATAAATATAAGAGTAATATTAAAATATACACTAAAAACATCATCACAAATAAATCCCATATTATCCAATTAAAAGGCAACTTCCACTTGATCAACACTGTACAATGACAAAAAATTTACCACAATGTTACTATTAATTTCTACATCAAAGATAATAATTAAAGTAAATAATTCAACATGTTATATGTACTTATTCTAGAAAAAGATTTAATTCTAAAAACATTAATTTACATTCCTAAACATACCAACTTATGGTATGGAAAATTATTTCCAAGAATATCAACTTATGATATTTAGTTATTCCCAAGTCTACCAACTTATGGATAGCCTTTACATTTAATTTACTAAGAATTCACTATCTATTTACCCAACTCACCACCACATCACCAATATATACGTACTTGTATTGTATATATATATATTTGTCATATCACAACATAGTATCATATATAAATACATATCACATACACAAAGCATCCTATATATATAGATAATGTAACCTGTCAACACAATAACACACACGTACAAAATATATATATACATGTATATATATATGTATATATCTCTATGTATATATACATATATATATATATATATATATATCTCTATTATGTATATTTATGCGCGCGCACACACACACCCTCTACCGACACAACATCAAACACACACACACACACATATATATATAAATATATATGTATATATATATATATATGTATATATATATATATATATATATATATATGAGTGGAGCTAAATAGCCCAAGTTTTTGTAGCCCAACATTAATCCAAGTCTACATGGCATACTTTGTAAGTATATGACATGAAAATTAAAATTTTAGAAAATAAAATATCTTATTTGAAATTTCACAGCACAAGATCCATCATCGATAGGTTTTATTCATTCATTTTTAATTACATTATTTTTTGTACTAATATGTGAATTACGTAGGTTCCAGTATTTATTTATAGGAATTGATATGAGCTCGTTATCGATTTTAATACTGTAACCTAAACAATAAGTTTAACACCCTAAGTGGAACGAATTCGCTAAACCCTAACGAGCTCGTGTATCGGATTTTCATGTTGTAACCTAAACAATAAGCGTTATAAACCCCAAGAATAACGAATTTGCTAAACTCTAACGGGCTCGTGTATCAGATTTTCATGTTGTAACCTAAAAAACTCGGATTTGCTACTAAAATCCTAAATGTTCCAAGTGTTAAATCCTAACTATTAAAACTTAATGGGTTAGGGTACCCAACATAATTTCAATAAAAATTCAACTCGAATAAACAGTTTACAAATCATATAATTACATTACATTACAATAAAAACTATTGACAATGGGTCTTATTAGAAAGATTTTTACATGCTGAGTTCGAATATGTAATTTTTTTCAAAATCTAACATGTATTTTTAGAGAAAAAACTTTTTAAAATTTTGTTTATTAAAAAATAAATAAAAAATATGCTTAATTGATTTTTGAAAAAGTCTAACATAACCCACCTACATGGAGTGCCATGTAGACTTGGGTTGAGTTGTGCTGCTAAAAGTTGGGTTCTATAACATTTTTTATAAATATAGCTACTAGTGACACAGACACGTATATATATATAAATAATATATATATATATATGTGTAACATCACACACATATATAATAATATAATCTATATGTACATATATATATATAGACACACACACATATATAAAAGAAGTCTCACATGTGCAGGCCCGTAGAATGGAGAAAGTGCAGGCTTCTAATTCCAGCCATTGGATTAAATCTGTGGCTGTGATTTATCTAGGCATGTTTCACCCAAATTTGACCAGGTCGGTTTGTTTTGCCCAAGTAAGTTCGCGTCTTCATTCTTCAGACTTCTTCTCCGTCTTCATTCTTTTAATCGCGACATTGCTCCAGAGATCCACACCGCGACTTCGTTCTTGCCTGCTAAAATCGCGACTTCTTATTCTTCTGCTCCAGACCGTGACTTCATCTGATATTGGGTCTTCTTCGTCTGATTGTTTAACGTATATTCCCCAAGTTATGTTGATGAATACTTTGACAATTAGAGCTCCTATGTTGATGATATGTAGAAGAAGAAGATAATGAAAGGATTGTTTTTTTTTTTGGGACTTGTTATTCTGTTATGTTTCAATTTGGAGAATGATTATCAATTTTTTTTGTCAAGTGTGTTTCCTGTAATTTTAAAACTCAGACAAGTCATGTAATGCTCAAGTGTGTTTCTTGTTTTGTGTTTTGTTTATGGTATTGCTTTGAGTTGTGTTAGAGCTGTGATAGCAATGCTGAATTTTTTGCAAATTTCTGGTAATTTTATTGATGTAGATGAATAATCCTGAATTGATCACTTAATGGATTTTTTTAGTCTAATAATTGTATGTCTTTGCCATGCCTACGGTAGGGTGGTGATGGTTTTTCTTTGGCTATGGTTAGCATTTGTTTGTTTGGAAATTGAAGGCATTATAGATGCAATCTGCAGGATTACATTTTCAACTCTGTTAACCGGGCTAACCTGAAATGTGCTTAGCCTCATGTAAATAACATCATTCACTAGCAATAACCTGAAATGACAAACTCCCAGCAAAATTCAATCAAGTGAATATAGCTAAACATATGAAAAGCTCTACCAAAAGGTACAAGAAAATCCCAGCTACACACCAGAAATCCCAGCTATATCGGAATGTAACACCCAATTTGCGTAAACTTAGAAAATTAAGGGCAATACAAAACCATAAACATGGAAAACCCCAAAAAATCAATCATTCCCAGAAATTGTAAGGTCGAGGAATCACAAATCTGGGAGGCTTGGGACCGAGACGAACTCCTTGAATCTGGGTTGGGGTCGCAATTTGTATAAGCCAAACTGGTTCGATTAAACTGATCGAAGGCCATGTTTTGTAGAAATAAAACATAAGTTCTTGAAATTGGATCGGAACCACCTAATTTTCATGAACCCAGAAAATCAAAGATTGTACAAAACCATAAACATGGAAAAACTAAAAAAAAAAACCTTTTCGGACCTAGAAATTGAAAGGTCAAGGAATCAAGAATCTGGGAGGCTTGGGAATCGAGATGAACTACTTGAATCTAGGTTCGGGTAGCGATTTCTAAAAGTCACACTGGATGTGAGATATTGATTTGGAGAAACTGATCGGAGGTTGCGTTTTGTAGAAACCAAAACTCAAGTTCTTGAAATTGGATTGAAGAAGAAGAAGAGAAACCGCGATCGAAATAACGAAGATAGAGAAGAAGTCTGACGGAATGAAGACGTGAACTGACCTGGGCAAAGCAAACTAACATGCTCAAATTTGGGTGAAATATGCCTAGATAAATCACAGTCACAGATTTAATCTTGTGGCTGGAATTAGAAGCCCGCACTTTCTCCATTCTACGGGTCTGCGCATGTGAGACTTCATGTGTGTGTATATATATATATATAAAAGTTCTTGGGTTATGACTTTGAAGTAGGATCTATGATGGTTCTACATGATGGTGGCTTCGGGTGATGAGTGGAAATGATATGGAAAATAAGAAGAATTCCCAGTGAGTGAATGAAAATCATGCAATAACAATGATTAACAACAATAAACACATATACAAAATCTACACCCATTAATCTATGAAACAAACTAACTAACTAGGTACCAAGAACCAGATTCAATTTGCAGAGATCTAGACTAAAAAAAAGTAGAACCTTTACCTCAAACTAATCAACTGGGATCTGAAAAGAACTAGATGAAAACTAGAAGATCACATAGCTGGATGATGGTTAATAATGGCGATTGATGTTGGCTTTAGGTGAAAGAATGGCACTCGGGTGGATTTTTGAAGAAGGGCCACTTCTGGTGGTAGTGAGCTTGAGATGATGAACAAGTGATGATGAAGGTGAAGCACGAGTGGTTGAGGGGTGATAATAATGATTTCCTAATTTCTTAGCCTTTTTTCTTTCTCCCTATCTTCCTCTCATTTCTTTTCTCTACTAGATATGTTTTTCTCTCCTTTCTCTCTCTCATTTCTTCCTCTCCTTTCTTTCTCTTTCTTCCTCTCCACTTTGTTTTTTTTTATTTATTTTCTCTACCTTTTTCTCTTTCTCCCTTTCTTCCTTTCCTTTCTTTTCTCTACTCTGTCATTTCTTTCTATTTCTTTCTCTCCACTTTTTTTTTCTTTCTTTTCTCTACCTTTTTTTCTTCTTTCTCGTTCACGACTCTAAGTTTTATTTATAGAAAGATAGAAAGTCACAGGTGATCTCAGTGTAGAATCACGGGAACAGTGTAGAGTCATGAAAATTTTATTTTTGTATGACCTGTGATTTCTCAAAAATCAAGAGTGTCCAATAATAAAAATGGAAAGTCAATATTATATGCTTGACATGAATTATTTTTGAAAGAAAACACCAACTTATGGTTTGAGGACATATTCTTAAAAATACCAACTGTTGGCTTGTGATTGAATTTAATCCTAAAAATACCAACTAATGATATTTTTTGGAGTTAACTTTGGTCACCAAATTCCATAATTAAAGGACTTATCTCATGTAGTCACACACAGATACATACATATATGGTGTGACTTTTTATACCATATATATATGAATTATATATACATATATCAAAATAAAAGTATCCATTTTTCACATAATCTTTCACATATATCAGATCACAACATATTTTAGAATCTCTGGTTTGGGCTGAGTTTTTTATTTCCATTCTTGATAATCCGCGATTCAAACATTTCTAGTGTACGACATCATCACCGAAATTATTATTGGCACTTCTAATGAAATAGCAAAAATAGTTTTTTCCTCTTATTTTCTCTGGTACTCTAATTCAATCCCCTCCACGCGAGCCAGACTTTTCATTTGTCTCTCTCTCCGAGCTCAATTTTTATCATCCTGGCTTGGCTCGTAACCCAGACCCCAATGTTCAGCATGCTTATTTATCTATATGGGCTGAGTAATCCTCGGGTCATTTCTCCCCAAGCCTTTTCTCGGGAAAAATCCATTATGCAACATCGTGGTCACCACGGATCTTGTAAGCCTTGACACTCCTAGGTTTTTAACTAGAACCCCTTCCTTGACAAGACTCATAGCAGCAATTTCAAATGATCGGAAAGAGCTCTCAATTCCATCCACCAGTGCATCGACATGATTAGACAAGCTAGCAACCATCCATTCTGTCTGACCTTTGACAATATACATTCTACCTTCATGTGTGAATTTCAGCATTTGATGAAGGGAGGATGGTACAGCTCTAGTAGCATGAATATATGGTCTCTCCAATAGGCAACTATAAATAGGTAGAATGTCCATTATTACAAAAGGAACATTGAATATTACATTGGAAATTTCTAATGACACTTTGATCTCTCCCAAAACTCCCATTCGAGTGCCATCAAATGCTTTTACAACAATCGTTGCTTGTTTCGTGTATGATCAATCTATCGAAATCTTGTCAAATGTCTCCTTTGGTATGATATTCAACGTGGAACCATTATCTATCAAGATGCTTGATATCTCTTGTGCTCGACACATAGCTGAGATCTGTAAAGCCTTGTTGTGTCTTAATCCCTCTGCGGGGATTTCTTCTTTTGTAAATGATATCAAATGGGTGGCTAACACATTCCCTACAATCCCATCAAATGAATCCACATGGATCTTTTTTGTTACATAAGCCTGATTGAGCTTCCTTAACAAGACTAGTCGGTGCTGCTCCGGGCTCAAGATTAATTCTATGATGGATATTTTTGCTGGAGTCTTTTTGAGTTTGTCTATCACCGTGTATTCGCTTTGCCATACTATTTTCGAGAACTCTTGAATCTCATCCTCTGTAACTGCCATTTTTGTCTCTTTTGGGCAAACTATTGGGTCTTCTTTTGTACCCATCTCTTTTGCCTCTGTTACTACTTTCCCTTTTCTCTTCTTCTCTGCCTCCATCTCTGTAAGATCAGCCCGAGCAAAAACCATGCCTGACCTAGTGATTCCACTTACCCCGGAGATATTGCCCACAAACTTTTTCGTTTTATTATTTCCATAATTCCATTGAACCTCCTTATTGTTAGTGTATGATAATTGTGGCAATCGATCCTGAAGTATTGCAGTACTATTGATTTTGTTGGTCCCCTTATCTTTGGACCATGATAAAATCCATTATTAGTCATGTTCACCTCTTTTCATTCTTTTTGGCTTCTTCCTACCACAATATTATTATCGTCCATCAATGATTGTACTTTCTTTATAAAACTAAAACATATTTCAATTGAGTGGCCTTGCACTCCCTTATGGAATTCACAACATTCATGCTCTTTATACCCCTCGTACCTTAAGCCAAGTTCCAACTCTTCGGTTTGGATGAGCCCTTCCCCTAAGAGAACTTCCAACAACACCCTCATTGGTGTCATAACCCTTCCAACATCCCTTCCTATAACATCATCTTCATCCACGACATTTACCCCATCCTCATGGTTAGGAAATGGGTTATTATTGATACTAAGCTTCTCGATTGCATCAAAATTTAACTAGTTTGCATCTATCATTCCCTACATTATTCATTTCAATGGAAAGCAATCCTCTATCGAATGCCCTGACATACTCCCATGATATAGACAAATGGCATCTAGCTTATACCAATGTGGATAAGGCAGTTAATAAACTTTTTCGGGAATAGGCGTGATAGCTCTCTATTCTTGCAGCTTGTCGAAACATTAAGTGTAGGGATAATGCCAAAATGCTCCCAGAGCTTATTAGGTGGAGGGTTTTGATAATGTGGACGTGGGCTTTGTGATTTTGGTGGGTAATAATTACTTCGTGGAGACTGGTGATATTGATTAGAAGCTGAGTAGTGTAATGCTCTCGGCGTGTTGCTTCAAGGTCGGTAATCAAACACGAGAGAACTATAAGATGGGTGATTATAACTCAGGCTGACATTGTGTACCTTATTCTCTTTCTTTTTTCCTTTTGCCCCTATCGACGGATCAAACTTGTCGAAATTGATGTTAATTATTCCCTTTCTTATGCCTCGCTATATTCGTTCTCCGGCATGTATGATTTTTGATATCCCTACACAACCTCCTCGGACCATCTTTGATGAATATGGCTCCTGAAGTGCATCTAAGAATGCGTCTACCAAATCTCTTTCCGACTATGGTGGGGTTATTTGACTAGAATAGTCTCTCTAACGGCATGCATAGTCTCTGAAACTTTCCCCCTCCCACATCACTATATTATGAAGATCATATAGGGTCGGGATCTTTGCAACATTGTGCTTGTAGTGCTTGGTGAACAGCTCAAATAAATCTTCCCATGTTGCAACCATTGAAGGATTTAAACTATTGAACCATCATTCAGCAGCACCTGTCAAGCTGTCCTGAAAGAAGTGTATCAGCATTTTATCATCCCCAATGTAGGGATGCATCCTCTTACAGTACATGGTTAAATGATCCAGCGGTACCCCTGAACCGTTGAAGATGGAGAATGTCGCTGGCGAGATATGTAAATCCTTTATCAAACTCAAACTCCTAGAACTTAAAGTCCCCAAGGCCTCAAACCCTCTTTATGA
Organism: Euonymus europaeus; assembly: GCA_963580455.1. Taxonomy (NCBI): domain Eukaryota; kingdom Viridiplantae; phylum Streptophyta; class Magnoliopsida; order Celastrales; family Celastraceae; genus Euonymus; species Euonymus europaeus. The sequence goes on from OY756964.1 coordinate 7,645,159, forward strand.
CATCATCCAGTGCTCCATTCTCTTAAGGCGTGTGATGTTTTCCTCCTCAATCTCTTTCTTCGAAGTTACATTCCCTACCTTCAACACTTCAACCTTAGAGGGAGAAGAATCAACATTCTGATGGTCATTTTTTGCTCGGGATTTTGATCCTTTGCTGTCCCTTGATGAGTTCTCTTCCATCTTCCCCTTATCAGCTATTTGGTTCATTAATAGACTAAGTTGTTCCTTTAGTTCTGCCACTTCCAAACTTAGCTGATGCGCACGTTCTGTTGGTTCCATCAATGTAGTAAGTCGTGATTGTGAGCGAGTTTTATAGGGATGGCCGTGACTTTTTTGTTGGTGCAATTCTGTTTGATTAAAAAAACTTTGTCAAATGTAAATGAAATAGTTTATAAGAATTAATGTATGCAAAAATATGATCATTAATGAAAGAAAATGCATGATGATTGGAATCTTGAACAATATCGAACTTCGAGGAATTATTCATTATCCATAGCAATTTTAATATAGGATTCTTGAGTACATCGTGTTAGTTTCAACGATTATAAGCAAAATACATAAACTCCTCCTGGATTCGCCATAGCGTGTCTAGCAAACTGTATGTTGTCACTCTCTTATCCTGATATGCATTTGTCAATACATTGATCTCCATAACCCATTCTGTCACATTGTCTTGATAATATCAAAACCTCACACTGGCTTGATCCATTTGTTGGTTCATCTGCTCCACCTCCTTCTCTAGGCCAGCATGTCTTTTTCGTACCTCCATATATGCTTCTGACACTCTATCAAAATCTACCTCCTTTTGCATTAATTTCTTATGACGATGAGTTCAGGCTTGTATTTCTAACCTTTAGAGACTCTTTTTCTTCCAATAGGCGTCCCTGTTCAGCTTCAAATGTTGCTCTCTGTGTAATATTCACCTCCATCTGTCTTCCCAATTCTTTCTCAAGTTGCTAAATTTTTTGGTCTCTTTCAGCCATTTCTTGCTTTTGCTTTGCTTCCTCTTAGTTGAACACCCTCTTTTCCATTTTCTAGCCATTTGCTTGGCCTTCTCCTTTTGAACTTCTAGTGCTGCGTATGCATCTCTCAACCTGCCATACTCTCTGTCATGCTTAGCCTTTGTTGCTTCAACTGAAGCTCGGTACTTCAAGATTTCCTTTTCTCTCAGCCCTGTCATTTTATTCTGTCTAGCAGTCTCTAACTCTTTCACTCTCATTTCAGCTTGTTGCGCTTTCTCTTCTGCTCTGGACACTTTTACCACACATTCTCTTCTTTCTATTTCCCACTGCTCCTTACCAGAGGCCCTTACTCCTTCCTTTGATGGAGCTTTTAGCAATATATTCTCCTAGCGAGATCTTGGTATTCTCTAACTCATATCTTGCCTGAGCTTCAGCCATGTAATCTACAGGTTCATCAAAAGTGTGCACTGGGATTGTAAAACTTTGGACTACTGGTGCAGTGCATCCTTTCTTTCTGCTTGCTTGCCACACCTGGTATCTTTCACTGGTGGTCCCTCAATAAACTCCTCTCTTAACTCGTTGAACTTGCTTTCAAGATTCCAATATTTTTCTGATCTCCTCCATTCTTCCATTTTCATAGTCAAAAGCAAATTTTGCCAACCCATGAGTCATTGGATGAACTGTCTGTGTGTCAATTGCCTCAATGCCAATGTAGGAGTGTATGCAATGGCTCCCCATAATCCCAAGAGAGGAAACCAAGGATAAATTCCACAACGACATATGGTTGATCCTGTACCCATCTGCGGCGCTTGCCATACAACCTCATCTAATGTCAACAAGCACTCCAACCACCTTTCTGTGCCAGGCGATCTCATAGGCCATTCAGCAGCCGCAAACTCTGCAATAGGGCTACTATACTTCATGTATGCTCTTGAAATTTTTATTGTAGGATAGTCAAATTGAGGAAGTGCTAGAAGATGTTCCATTATCTAGATAGTCACCAGTGTTGCATAGACTTTGAATTGCCCCTTGGCATGTTCTCTACAGTATTTCAACATTCTGAAAGTCTCGGCTAACATATAAGGAACTGGATCAACTCCATTCAAGTATTATTCAAAGAAGATAATCACCTGTCCATCCACATATCCTTTTACCTTTGGAAAAATGACTATCCCATAAATTAAAAGGGCTAGAGTTGGAAAAACCTTGTCATCACTCAAATGGGCCCTAATATGCTGAATGAGGAAATTGCAAGATTTGCATTGACTACCCTTCGCCCTTTTTTCTCTCATATCCTTTTCAAACTCAGATGTGTGAATTCCTATAATTTTGGACAGTGCACCTTTAACCCCTGCCCTACGCCCTGAATTATAGACATCTGTAAGACCTTTTGGAATTTTAAGCAATTCTTCATATTCCTCCAAAGTAGGGGTTAGGTCATGGATCCCTAGAGTAAAGCAATGATATGATGGATCATAAAAGCTCAACATTGCTTCTAGTAAAGGCAAATCAACAACTACAACACAAAGCTATGCAATATGACCAAATCTTCCATTGAATACATGGTGTCTTTCCACATATATGATATTCCACAAATCTCTAATTTCTTTGAGATCACATCTATCAAATTCTATACTCTTTACAAGAGGTAGTTGAACATTTTTACTAGACTGAAGGCCATCTCCATATTGTCTCTATCCCCATTACGATTTTCTGACTACTTCTTCAATATCTTGCATCCCATGCTTCGTCGTCTCAACTGACACGATACTGCTTCCATGTCCATGAATTTTGGATAATGTCTCGATTCCAATAATGTTCAAGATTTCTATATTTGACATGCAAATTAAAATAAGCTAAAAAGTGAGCAAAAACAAAAATATATGTACAAAAACATGTATTCATAAACAAAACCTCATATGTACATCAAAACCAACTCACATATGTACAAAAACAAAATCATATATATACAATAAAGTAAAACATCATATATACAAAAAAGGTAGAATTATGTATATGCAAGCAAAACAACATACATATATATACAATAAAGCAAATCAAGTATACCAACAAAATAAAATCACATATGTGCAAGCAAAACAACATATGTACAACATAGCATAACAACAATATATACCACACAATAAGGTTAGAAGTAGTTTCTTGTGTCCCAAAACTCTATGGTCATTGGTTGTGGACAATCTAGGCTCCTGACTTATTCTCCCGTCAATGTCCATTGCTGGAATAGCCTGGGTCCCTTTTAATAGAGAAGTGGGTCGAGTGAGGATTTTTTGCGAGTCTGTACGGAGATTGGAATCCCTCGAAGGTCTCGTTTACTTCATCCTCTCCTAAAGGTTTTGAGCCCTAGTTGTTGGACTCATAAAAAGGAACAATGCACAATGTGTGATGACAATACTATAAAAGGCTCATAAAAACAAATCAACAACATAACATTTTAAATAATAAAAGTATACCAATCAAAATTCAAAGAAATAAAACATCAAAAATATTTAATTCAAAAATAAAAAAATCAAATGATGGCCCAACACACAACTTCTACCGGCCCAACATCATCACACACACATATAATATATACATATATATAGTTACTAGTGACACACACATATATAATATTTATACATATATATATAAATAAAATATATATGTAACATCATACACATAAATAATAATATAATTTATATGTAACATCACACATATATATATAACATATATATATATATACGTACGTAACATCACATATACACTGTCACTAATTTTTGTCTAGTCTTTCTTTTTCCTCCTCATTTTTCTTCCGACAGCAAATATGAAGTCTAAACTTTTCACAATCTCAAGATAAAAACAAAAACCAACACATACACATATAGATATAAATATGTCTTCCAAAATCACATTAATTTAGACATTTAAACATCAACTAGTAAATTCAAACACATCTATTTAATCGAGAATTTATCTTTCACAATCTCAAGTAATTGAGACTAAAAATCAAGTGAAGATGGAGGCTAGAGGAAAAGTGTTCGGATGATGATAAAAAAAAGTGCTTGGGTTATGACTTTGAAGTAGCATCTATGATGGTGCTATATGATGGTGGCTTTGGGTGATGATTGGAAATGATATGAAAAATAAGAAGAATTCCCAGCGAGTGAATGAAAATCATGCAATAACAATGATCAACACAAAATCTACATCCATTAATCTATGAAACAAACTAACTAACTAGACACCAAGAACGAGATTCAATTTGCAGAGATTTAGACTAAAACAAAGTAAAACCTTCACGTAAAACTAATTAACTGAGATTTGAAAAGAACTAGATGAAAACTAGAAGATCACGTAGCTAGAGGATGGTTAATGATGGCGATGGGTGTTGGCTTTAGGTGAAAGAATGACACTCGGGTGGATTTGTGAAGAAGGGCCACTTCTGGTGGTGGTGAGCTTGAGATGATGAACCAGTGATGATAAAGGTGAAGCACGGGTGGTTAAGGGATGATAATAATTATTTTCTAATTTTCTAGCCTTTCTCCCTTTCTTCCTCTCCTTTATTTTCTCTACTCTATTTTTCTCTCCTTTCTTTTCTACTTCTTCTCTCTCTCTTTCTTCATCTCCTTTATTTCTCTTTCTTTCTCTCCACTTTGTTTTTTTTATTTCTTTTCTCTACCGTTTTCTCTTTCTTCCTTTCTTCCTCTCCTTTCTTTTCTCTACTCTGTCCTTTCTTTCTCACCACTTTGTTTTTTTTTCTTCTACCTTTTCTCTTCTTTCTTCATGAGTCTTAGTTCTTTTTATAGAAAGATAGAAAGTCACGGATGATTGAGGTGTCGAATCACGGGAATGGTGTTGAGTCACAGAGATTTTATTTTTCTATGACCCGTGATTTCTCAAAAATCAAGAGTGTCCAATAATAAAAATTGATAGTCATTATTATACGCTTGACACGAATTATTTTTGAAAGAAAACACCAACTTATGGTATGAGCACATAGTCTTAAAAATACCAACTGTTGGCATGTGATTGAATTTAATCCTAAAAATACCAATTAATGGTATTTCTTGGAGTTAACTTGGGTCACCGAATTCCATAATTAAAGAAATTATATCATGTAGTCGAGACAGAAATGTCTCTTTCACATAATACATACATACATACATATATATATATATTATATATGTATGTATGTATGCATTATGAGAATATATATATATATATATATATATATATATATACAATTCTGCTCTTATGCGGACGCTCGTTTTTCACTAAAAGTACGGGCTTTCATTTGTAACCATTAGATTGAAATGATGTCTGAGATTTAACTTGGCAAAATGAAATAATTTTTGACCTAATTCAGTCAATAACCCAAGCAATTTTCTCATTCTTTTCTTCTAGGTTTCACCGACACCCTCCTCCTTCCCTGCGACATCAAATGAGAGATTTATTGTTCTGATCTTGTGTTTCCTTCTCCAAGTCTGTGACCTCTGATCATGCTTCGACTTCTCCAAATCACCCAATCTTGCACATATATCAAATCACAACATACTTTAGAATCCCTGGTTTGGGCTAAGTTTTTTATTTTCATTCAAGATAATCCGTGATTCAAACATTTCTAGTGTACGACATCATCACCAAAATTATTATTTGTACTCCTAATGAAATCGCAAAAAATACTTTTTCGCTCCTCTTATTTTTTCTAAACACAAGGACCTACTATTTTATTTTACTTTCTTTTTCCCTTTTTATTTTTATTATTTTCTTTGAAACAAACCCAAACGAAAATTGATTACTGTATAAGCTATGGCTGAAGTTTTTTTGCATAAGATAGCCTATGATGGGCTAATATCATTTTATGTTATAGTATTGCTACTATGAGCTCTATCGATTGCTATAGTTTTGTAGGAGATTAAGATGACAATCTCAATGATTGTGGGGGTGTTCAGGTATAGGTTGACAGATTTAAGCTACTATTTTTTCAAGGTTTTTAGGGAAATTTTTTTTATTGCTTTACTTGATTCTATGAATACTTTTGATGGTTATTTAATCTTTAAAAATAAAAATAAAGAGAATTATAGCTTGGCAAGAGATTAAGATGACAATTTCAATTAACGTGGTGTGTATAGGTATAGCTTGGCAAGTTAAGTTAAAAAAATGGTTCCGGGTTTGAGGCCAAATTTTTTAAGCTTGGTTTGCAAGGTCCTATGAACTCTACCCTTTCATTTGTGATTCTTTTTGTTTCGAAAAACTTGGTGAAACCTCGGCCTTAGGTGGCCACTTCCACCAATATATCTTATTCTCACAACTACAGCTCGGAATACGGCTAGCAATCTATCTATGTCTATGTTATTATATAAACATTGAAGAAACCTCAGTCTTAGGTGGCGACTTCCACCAATATTCCTTACTCTCACAACTATGGCTCGGAATGCGGCTAGAAATAAGACGACATTCCACTTCCTTAAACAGCTAAATCAAGTCAAATGTTTACAAACAAAAAAGACAACGTTCTAAGATATATGAAAAGAAATCGACTCAAAATTACATGTGCACAAAACAGGTTGTCCATGAGTTTATACTTATCACGATATTCACATTTTTTCATCTGTGTGGCAGCAAAGATTATCATTTCAACATAGCATGCCATGGATACCAGCACTCTAAACTACCTGCATGCAATTCTCCATGCCCAAACTCTAAGGTTCCTACACGCAGCTATGCATGCGAGGAATTAGACACGTTGGTTGACAATTGCATATTTTTCTTTATCTTCATTTTGCCAAACAACTATTGGTACGTTACCTGGTTGCTACGTTTCTCACAATGATACTTTTGCTTTTAGGAAACCCATCAGGTTTGTGAATTACTGCTTTGTTTTCATTCCGTCTGTATGTATCTATCTTTCTCATCTGGCTGTGTGCTCTATGTCAGACATCAGTAGTTCGACTGCTCAAAATTTGTGTTATATGGCTTCTATTTTGCATTTTTACATTTCATTTTACCTTGAATGTAATTTTTTCACTTGAACCTTTTATGCTTCCTTATTTTGTCTTTTTCCTATTTTGTATTGTGCTAATTACTGATTTTGGATCCCTTCATGCCTCAAATTGAAGCCCTAGATAGAGAAGCTAAACAGTTAGATAGGCATATAGGTAGATGGAGTCCATAGGTGTGTTACTCTTTTGATCTATGTTCTTCATCATTTCATGGTCTTGAAATATTGTTTATTCAATATTGGTTTTAATGATAATTGTCCATTATCGCGAATCTATATGTGAAGCAGAGGAAGTGACATGTGTGTTCTTATTTCTGCAGTAAATTTTAATTTTTGTGTTTGGCTATCACTGGTGTTGAAGGTTTGTTATGATCTTTAAAGCATGATTCTCTTTTTGCTCTATTTAACATGTATTGATTTTCTTGTTGCTTCTGTGTTATATTCTTCTTTCATAGAGTTTCTCTAGTGTGGTTTTCATCCATGAAGAGTTGATATTTGTTTTGGTTAATGATACTTTCGATTAATGCATCAAACATGAAAAGTTGATGCATCGAAAATCACAAATGGAAGGCTTTTGCAAGGTAGTGTAGGGTATAAATTATCTCATACACTATTCCCACTAAGTGATAATTTTAACCCCGATTAAGATGGTTAGGAGGCTAGTGCAGAGTCCGACCAGCAAACCATGCGCTTAGAATGATTTCAAACATTGAGGAGGAATACGACTGGGTCAAAACCACTTTTCGAACAAGGATTTCCTCAACTGATCTCATCAGGTTCCGGATCCTGCTTCATCTTCCAAACTGGTCTGGACTGCTTTCAGCTCGCCTCTAACCTGCTTCCGATCACTGCAAAACCACTACAACTTTCTTTCTTCATTGATCTCACCCAAGTCAGATCTTTAACCTTCGAACTATTATGTAGTTTTTTGTTCAATAGCCATGTAATGCATGATTGTTAAGCTTTACGACCGACGCTGTGCAGATCCTGTTCTTGATTTTTTTGGGTTTTCAGGAACCTAGTATTACTTATTTAGAAGAGATTTTGATAGTGTTTATTGCAATTTATGGGTTACAATAGTGTAAACAATTGTTTACAATAATGTAAAGCTTGGTTTAGAATAGTGGAAATTTTGGGTCAGCATTAGGTAAAGCTTTATAAGAGTGTAAATATGAGTTTAGAATATTGTTAACTTTGAATTGAGAAAAGTGTTAAATTTGGTTTTGAATAATGAAACAATCGTTTAGAACAATTTTTAAAAATATAGTTTAGAATACCGTTAAAAGTGTTGACTCATGTGTTTACATTTTTTGAAGGCATGAAAGAGGTCAATATTTTGATTAAGTATTTTGGAGAATGGAAAAAGTATGACCTGATGCCGAATTGATGGATAAAATTCGTGCCATTACAAAGCTTGACCCAGTAGGCCATAACATTCACATGAAGTATTTGTACAATGTCCATGGTCCAACAGAGCCAATTGAGATTGAAGGAGACAAGGATGTTCATTTTTTTCTTTATTGTAATGGATAGAAGCATTCATGCAACATCCTTGTGCATTTCTTCACAGATCCGAGTATTGAATGAACATTTTGGGGAAAACTTGCCATATATACGACGTCAGGAACATGTACTGAATTTTATAGAAGAAAGAGATGAAATTGTTGATTTTAGATGCAGTAGGAACATTGAGACACCGCTAGATCTTGGTGCAGTACAATCACATCACGTTGAGTTTGATGAACATGTCACACCTTTGCTTCATCCTCTTGATGATTGTTTTAATGACGGGTATAATGATCAAGAAAACTGTCACACATATGATGAAGTTGACGAACCCGTTGATGATCCAGTCAGGTGTCTAGTTATTGATGCAATTAACGGTGAACAAGTTGCTGTGCTAGATGAGGCAACTAATTCATCACAACATGGTTCCAGCATTTCTTCTGTGAACTGCATTGACGACTCATTTTCCGACGAGTTTTCTGATGGTTTAAGGGTTGGTGACTATTTTTTGGAGAAGAAGAGTTTGCATTTCGAGCTGTGCATGCACGCTGTGAAAAAATATTCTCAATTCAGGGTTGTGAAGTCCACTAAAACTCTTTTTGTGGTTGAATGCTATAATAGTGGTTGCAATTGGTGGTTGCGAGCCACTTCACTGAAGGACAGTTTTGTATTTGTCATCAAAAATCTTCGTGATGAACACGCCTGCCTTACTTTCACTGATAACCGTCAAGTAAAGGGGTGTTGATTGGGTAGGTCATAAAGTCTAAATACGAGGCAGTTGGTCGCATTTATAGGCCTAATAATGTTATTCAAGATTTTGGAAGGCTAGGGAGTTTGCTCTACAATTTATTTTTGGATCTGCATGATAAGGCTATGTTGATCTACCATTATTTTATAAGCAAATGGAGTAGAAAAATCCAGGTACCATGTTCTTATTTGTGTTTTGATTGTTATCGATCTTGTTCGAAATTTGGTTTAGAATCCTGCCATATTAATGTGGAAGGATTATAATTGGTTTAAAACCATTTTATTTTTGGTTAAGAATTGTGTTATATTTGCGTGGAACCGTTATATTTTGGTTTACAATCGTGCCATATTAATGTCCAAAGATTATGATTGGTTTAGAAATATTTTATTTTATTTTTGGCTTAGAAATATTTTATTTTGTTTTTGGTTAAGAGTTGTGTTATATTTGCGTAAAACCGTTATATTTTGGTTTATAACCACGCCATATTAATGTCCAAGGATTATGATTGGTTTAGCAACATTTTATTTTATTTTTGGTTTAGAAATATTTTATTTTATTTTTGGTTTAGACTTTTTGAATTTTTGGTTTAGAACCGTGCCATTGAAGACTTTTTTTGGAAAAGTAGGTACGATCACTCACATTGAATATTTTCACTAATTGTTCAAACATTCCATGCGTGTATTAACACCCATATTCTCCCAACTCACTCTCAATTGCAATCATCTTTCTGTATTTCTTCATTTCAGATGGCTTCAACAGTGATAATGGGACGTCTACGCTCAGCAATTCGACGAATTTGACAGTGAATACTCCACAGTCAGAACTAACAAAATCCAAAACCAAGAGTAATGAATAATCAGTATGACAATGAACAAAGTACAAAATTATTAATACTCACCCATTCTCCTGTTGTGGAACATTGGCTGGCCTTTGTATCGGCCATTGGTTGACCTCATTAGCCCATAGGATTCCAGCCCGCATCAACAACTAAGAAATCATAGTCCTGAGGGCTTGCATTTGACCATCGAAGAGTGCACCCTTGGTATGACTCTTGAGGGAGTCATAAGCGATTATCTGTCTCCCCTTTATGTCAACCATAATAGTTATCCAATGATTTCCACTTAGGTTCCATGGAAGGTACACTCTCGACCATGGGACGTTATCGCCTACACCAGCAACATAATTGTATAGTTTTTGATCTCTGTCCCAAATAGCTGGGTCAGTGGTTTTCTCGAATAGAAACCACCTATGCGACAAGAATAACTGAAAATGTATATCATAAAATTAATTCATATTGTACATGGACTATGAAACAACGTAACCAATGAAAAAGATAAAGACTTTAACTTACAGCAAAGGTGGTCTTCATGATATGGATTTTTTGAGGGAACATGTTGGGATGCTTAGCCTTCCTCATGAGAATGAAGTCAATTGCAGTGTCTAAATACTACAAATACAACACACAAACTATTCTAAACGATTCCATACATAGCAATCTAAACAACATTACAACTACTCTCAACCCTTAAATATAAACATTCTAAACCATAGCCTAACTATTACAAACTTTAATTAGAACGATTATATACATAAATGTTAAGAAATCTAAACAATATTACAACTACTCTCAACCCTTAAATATAAACAATCTAAACCACATCATAACTATTCTAAAATTTTATTAGAACGAATATATACATAAATGCTAAGAAATCTAAACCACATTACAACTATTCTCAACCCTTAAATATAAACATTCTAAATCATATCCTAACTATTCTAAATTTTTATTAGAACGACTATATACATAAATGCTAAGAAATCTAAACCACATTTCCTACAAATATAGGTATTGTATAATACGTACTATATCTTCCAGCCATGCTTCTTGGGTAAGCAAATCAGCAAACGATTTCTTGTTGGCTGAGCATGATAGGAATTCCACATGTAGCTTATTTGTCATATTCAAGTAAAAATCATCAAACATAACCTCGCAATCTCCTGGTAACTCCCGTACAGGGTTGAAGTAAGTTGGGAGATGGATTGTGCGCTTAAGCGTTTTTGAGGGGTCAATGTAGGGCGACATTTGGTATTTACTTGTTTTGCTAACCCGCTTAACCCGTTGTGCAATGGTTTCGGTAGGCATCCCAATGATAGAATTTTTGATGAACTCTACAACCTTTGGACTAGAGATTATGAAGGTTGCATCCACTGCTAGGGGTTGTGGTGTGACAGGCAAAATTATATTAGTAATTTTGCTACCATCTAGCCCCTCTTCATTAATGTCTAAGTCAGGTCATTTATCATCATCGTTATGAACATGCTCAGCCTTACTCTCAACCAACTTCAACTTTTTTTCGTCTTCATCTCCACCTTCAAGATCTTTCAAATCTCTCAGAACCTTCCCCACGATCTCTTCATCATCTTTCTTCTTCTTCTCATCATTTTCTTCCCCCTCCCTACTAATATTGGACTCAGGCTTCCTATTAACCTTTAAAACTCTCTTCTAATAACTTTTATTTATATCCGCCAACATTTCCCTAAGATTTTTTTTTCAGCCTGAGGCTGTTGATGTTGGCTTCTTAACCTTTGAGAATGCCTCCTTGGAGGTATGTCCATCATATCATCAGTCAGCATGGTATCTGCCCCTTTGGACTTTGGAAGGGGAGTAGAACCTTGTTGTTTTCTTTTAAAATTGGCGACATTCTTTTTCTTCTGCTCCTCAAGCCTCTTATTCACTACCTTCTTCTTTCGTATTTGTTTCTTATCTAGCACTTTCTTCTTCGCAATAACTGCCTTTTTTTTCCATCTTTGCATCACCTCTTACGAGGTCTTCAATTCTCCCTAGTCTATTAAAGACTATACTGCTTCGACCATCAATTTTTTTCTCCAGGTCTATGATCAAACCCCTCAACATAGCTTAAGTGTCACCCTGTGTTCAAGGAATGGAAAAAATTTCTCTTTGAAACCTATGTAAAAAAAATGAAGAGCACAGTATCAGAGAACTAAATTCAGAAAAACGCTATACTAAACCTAGATCATCAATATTCTAAACCAAAATATGACCTGTTCTAAATTTATCGAAACAATTTAAATACTATTCTCAACAAAATCGGAATTTGTTTCTAAATAACTATTCTAAATATATAAACATATAAACCAGTATGTTAGTGCTAGTATTAATTTCAATAGAACGTTTGCAAACCTTATGCCCTTCATCGTAGTCGGTGGGCATTTTTGGTTCCTTTATTCTCTTTCCAAACCTAATAACAGGTGCCTTCACAAAAATGCACAGACTGGCATTGTTTTGCCTCGAGTATTTATGTTCGAGCTCAATAACATTAGGCAAAAGGAATTCATGCACAATTAACCCATCCATGCCCAAGACATCCTCCACAGCAGCTAATCTCGGAGAAACAGGGGGTCTCCACTTCAACATTCTGGGATGCGTTTCGCCAATTATCGTTTCGAATCTTGCTTCCAACTGAGGCACAGCCTCGTACGCCCATATCTGAAAAGTAAAAAATGATGTTATTGTTATAACTATTGTAAGCAAATCATATGACTAGTATAAACCAATCAAATAATTGCTCTATTCTAGACGGATTAGTAATCAAAACTAATTAACAACATATCTAAACCTATCATAAAACTGTTCAAAATCAGTAATATAACCTTTTCTAAACCAATCATATAACTGTTCGAAACTAGTTATATAATTGTTTGAAACCAATTATATAAGTTGTTCTAAACCAGTCATATACTTCATCCAACACAGTAATATAACCTGTTCTAAACTAATCATATAACTCATCCAATCCAGTAACATAACTTGTTATAAATCAATCATATAACTCATCCAATCCAGTAACATAACATGTTCTAAACCAATCATATAACTCATCCAACCCAGTAAAATAACCTATTATAACTCAATCATAAAAGTGTTCAAACAAGTCATATAACATGTTCTAAACGTATCATAAAACTGTTCGAAACTACTTATATAACCTGTTCTAAACCAATCATATAACTCATCCAACCCAGTAATATAACTATGTTAAAGCAATCATATAACTCATTTGTCAAGCCAGTCATATGATTAAGCTTTCCAAACATATAACTCATGACCAAGCAGAATAAGTTATATACCTAAAATGCATAAGGAAAGCCTACAAGGTTGTAGAATTCAGTTTTCAATTCCTTCTCTTTAAATTTCTCTGCTTTCCCAAGTAGGGCGGAGTTCAACCCTTGTGTTGTGCATGTGAAACATACTGTCGCAACTGGTTTTGCGAAATAAATTTTTATATAAGAGTCGCCATCAATTGTAATAAGTGCAATTGGTCACCATAAAAAATAGTTTGGTCTGCGAAAATCCAGAAAATGGGTAAGTGAGTTTGTTACGTATGAGGAAGGTGTGAGGCACCCCATAACGCATGTTTTAAAAACAGTTGTCAACTTTACCTTTATTATCCCATTAAATAATTTTTCCAAAAATATTAATTATGACGTATATAAAGTACGATAATTATATAAATTATACAAAAATTATATAGGATAAAAATAATCTTTAGAAAAATACAATAACTATATAGGATAAAATAATTTAAGCAAATATAAGGCTATATCAAAATAGAATAAAATAATTTTATAAATATATATATATATATATATATATATATAAAAACCATATTAAAAGTCTAATATTAAGGTTTATGAGATTTTTCCATCCAATGGTCAAATTTCCCAAGAAACACTCTCACCTCAAGAATCTTTCTGAGGATGCATCAAATGCATTCCCCAAGTTGAATCCATCATAGGCTAAGACTTTCATTATAATTTTTATATAATACATAAGTTTAAAATAAAGTAAAATAAAATATAAATCACAAATAAAATAATAATAAATGAAAATAAAGTAAAATAAAAATAGAAATAGAGATAAAGATAAAATAACAATAAAAAACATAAAATAATATAAAATACATAAAGATAATAATGAATAAAGTTAGTAAAATAAAATAAGATGATAATAATAATAATACAAAAATAGAGTAAAAATATATCTATATATATAATAAAAATAAAAATAAGATAAAAATAAAGTATAAATGAAAAAATAAGAATAAAGTAAAATAAAAATAGGGATAAAAATAACATAAAATAATATAAAAAGATAATGATAAATAAAGTTATAAAAGATAAGATAAGATAGTAATAATAATACAAAAATGAAGCAAAAATATATCTATACATATATATAAATAAAATAAGATATAAATAAATAAAAATAAAAAATAAAACGAAAATAAAATAAGATAAGAATAAAATAGGATATAGATAAATAAAAATAAAACAAAAATAAAATAAAATGTGATATAGATAAATAAAAAATAAATAAAAAATGAAATAAAAATAAAAATAAAATGTTGGGAACCGAGTTTTTTTTGAAATTATACGATATCAATTATCGCAAATCCCCTAATCCAACATATTAAAATATTAAATCGCATAATTAACACATAAATCAAACAACATTAAATTAATTATTCAATTCACATATAAACACATTTCAAACAACATTCACATATAAACACGTTTCAAATAGCATATTAACAATGTTGAAGAATGATGAATGACATGCAATCTTGATTCCCTTTTTTATTAGCAATTGAATACTTCAACCATGTCATTGAATTATCATGGCTGAAAAATTTATAATTTTTTGCTTTTATGCAATGAACATATAAAAATGTCACATAAAATTTTATTTTCATGCAATTTTTAAATCAAAATATACAGAAATCCCAAAGCCCAAATAATTCATACAATCCCTTGGCCCAAACCATTAAACCTATATCTCATGATAACCCATATAAATAATTCAAAACCCAAACATATAAGTCATAAATATAAAGCCCACATCTTATGCAATTCAATAGATATAGCCCAACAATTACCAAAATACAAATAAGCCGACAGAAATAAACCCAATACATTGACCCAAACAATTAAATCATATTTACATATAAAGTCTCCATGCTTACTCTAATCCATTTATGGAGCCCAATTATCATGAAATGAATATTCATGTTTAAGCCCAAATAAAACACCTAAAGCCCCACCACTTAACTCATATCAACCAAGCAATCAAACATTAGCATGTCCGACCATTCAAACCAAACAGAAAGAGAATCAATCCAGAATAAAAGAAACAAACCAGAAGCAACCAAACACAAACAAAACAAAGCTAACTTCCTAAAGACACTTCCAACCATCCAGACGGCAAACCAAGTATAATCAAGATTCTCAAAATCAAAACCGAAACATGCACATTGGCAATCCTATAACAGTAATATAAAAATAAGATTCTCAAAATCAGCCATATACCTTCCAAATCAAACACCCGAGCACCGAAATTTCACAGAACAAATGATGCAAAGAACTGGAGAAGAACACCCAAAGTAAAACCAGAATACCGAAATAAAAGGAAAAGAATTCCCCAGAAAATTTGAAGGTAAAAGCAAAAGGAAACTCTCCAGAAAATTTGATTTTTCAATCACTCGCAAGGAAGAAGAAAAGAATCCGATTTTTCAATCACTCGCAAGGAAGAAGAAAAGAATCCACTCTCCCCAAAAATTCGGTCCAGAGAAGAAGAAAGAACCCCAGAAATTTCGAAAAGAAGAAGCCCCTAAAAGACCCACAGCCTATTCCCAAAAAACCAAAATGAAGAAGAAAGAATTCCCCAGAAAAGTCCCCCTCCAAAACCGAAATCAATCTCCTATTTATAACCTAACGAACGCCCAAATCAAATCCTCTTTGAATCCCGGAATCCTCTCCTAAACTTCTCAATTTTTCTTCTACCTCCGACACTTCCTCTCTTTCCTTCTCGAAATTGATTTCTTTCCTAACACAAACCCAAAATCGAAATTCCTTCCTCAAATAAATCATGAAAATCTCTAAAATTACTCTCTGTGTAAACCCCTAAGATTCTGGCGCCTCTATCTCTCTCCCATTCTTCCCTTTTCCAACGACATCACTTCTCCCTCTTCTTTCCTTTCTTCTCTGCGTCTCTTTCTTCCTATTCTTCCTTCTTTACTTCTTTAGGTTTAGACACTATTGGGCCGAGCTTCCATTTTAATGAGTCTTGATGGATCTTTTTTATTGGGTCAACTCATTTAGATTAATACATGGGCTTTTGCATGGCTTTATTGGATTTCCATTAAAATTTGAATTAAGATATGGGTCAAATATGGTTTAAGTGGCTAATAATTTATGATGTCTAAATGGCCTCTTACAATGGGCTTGAATCAAAATTGGGGTACAACACATACAGTACCTCACGGGAATTTGTTGAATGCTTCTAAGTCCTCCACCAATTCCAACCATTCGAGTTCCATGGATAACTTAGTCTCTTTTCCAAGCAAGACAAGTTCAACAAAGAGAACAAGTGCGAGCTTGTATTTAGTATCTGAATCTTTGCAATCTTTGAACTTCAACTCAAGATCACTGCAATAGATTATTGTCCTACCACCAAAGACATTATTGACTATCTGCATGGAATCTGACTCAGTAACTACCTCCAGAATGGGTGAGCAATTTAGCCCTGTGATAAGATTGAAGTCCTTCACACTGAAGTAAGCACTTTTCCCACAAAAATTGAACACTATTCTTCCGTCGCCCTCGTCCACTGGCGTAGAAGCATTTGATGGACCAGCTGTGGTTGGTTTATTGGACTTTGTACCCCAAGAAACCATCTAAAACATGATTCCTCTATCTTCCTCATTTCTGGATCATCCAAATTCTCCTCAACGTGTTCAAACATTGTCGTAGTTTGCACAAGAAGGGAATTTTCGCTGGAAATCTCTTCCTGAGATCGACTTTGTACTCCATTTAAATATTATCCTGTATTCAAAAGTTATAATAGTCTTTTAAATGTACGATAAATGCATTCTAAACCTGAAATGAAACTATTGTAAACCCAAATATACACAATACTATGTTAAATAACAATTCAAAACCATCCTAACCTATTCTAAACCATATATTCAGACTATTTTAAACCATATATTCACACTATTCTTAACCACGCGTAGCCTAAAAATCTTACATTCAGTTGTGGAACAAATAGTTTAGAATCCATAACACCTGAAAATCCCTGACAATTAGTCATACAGGATCAACCATATACCCATATAGCCCTCCCTAAACGCAATGAAACTCTATTTCTAACATCGGTTACCACAAACCTAACTCCATTTATAACGCATTGCATTTTCAAATGGTCTCGAATGACACAAAGAACGAATCTCTGACGAAGTATGTTGTTAGCTGAAGAAAACGAACGTCGTTCTTTGTCGTTCAGTTCCTACTCTCAAAATCGTTCCGTTACAAAAGCACACTCTCGTTCGTGGGTTTGTGGGTAAACGATAAACAATTCGATTGAGTTATGTTTTCATTTAATTAATTGCTTTTATTTTTTTAGGAGGAAAATGAAAAGTAGAGGCAAGAATGATATTTTCAAAGATAAAAAGGTTAATTTTTTAAGAATTTAAAAAATAAATTAGATCGCTAAATTGACTTTGAGAACAGATCATATTAGCAAATTTCCAATGCTTTTTTAAGGGGAAATTTGTGGATTTGACCCATTTTCAAAATCGTTTTAGTTATCTAACCCTCATTTTAGAATTTTTAAAATATAACCCTTTTAGCTAAGGAAATGTCCTTCGTGACCTCACTTCTCATTTCGCTCCTAAAATAATAAATACAATTAATTAAATTAAAATGAAACTCAAACTATTCATCGTCTCCCCCACCCACGAACCCATGAACTCACGGACGACAGTTTCCTCCTGTAACGGACCGATTTCGAGAGTACGAACTGAATGACAGAGAAAGGCGCTCAGTTTCTATAGCGCATAGAACCATTTCGACAGTAAAACGGAACGGCTCCTCAATCTGTTTCTTCAGCTAAGTGCTTTCTGGAAGCGCTCTGTTTCTTCAGCGAACTACATACTTCGCCAAGGTTCGTTCTTTGTGCGATTCTAGCCCATTTGAAAATGCAATGCGTTAGAAATGGAGTTAGGTTTGTGGTAACTGCTGTTCGAAATGGAGTTCGTTTGCGTTTAGGGAGGTCTGTGTGGGAAATGGGTTGATCCTGTATGACTAATTGGTTGTAAGGGGTTTTTAGGAGCTATGGATGATAACTGTTTGTTCCAAAATTGAATGTACGATTTTTAGGTTAACTGTGGTTTAGAATAGTGTCAATATCTCTTTTAGAATAGTCTCAAAATATGGTTTAGAATAGGTTAGGATGGTTTTGCATTTTCAATCAACATAGTATTGTGTACAGTTGGGTTTATAAGAGTGTCAATATGTAATTTAGAATAGTCCCAAAATATGGTTTAGAATAGGTTAGGATGGTTTTGCATTTTCAATTAACATTGTATTGTGTATAGTTGGGTTTATAATAGTTTAATTTCAGGTTTAGAATGCATTTCTTGTACGTTTAAAAGGCTAGTATGACTTTTGAGTGCATAATAATATTTAAATGGAGTACAAAGTCGATCCTGGGAAGAGATTTCTGGCGAAAATTGCATTTTTGTGCAGACTTGGACAATGTTTGAAGACGTTAAAAGAGAATTTGGATGATCCAGAAATGAGGAAGATAGAGGATTCATGTTTTAGATGGTTTCTGAGGATACAAAGTCCAATAAACCAACCACAGTTGGTCCATCAAATGCTTCTACGGCAGGTTGTAGCGCCAGTGGACGAGGGCGAGGGAAGAATAGTGTTCAACTTTTGTGGGAAAAGAGCTTGCTTTAGTGTGAAGGAGTTCAGCCTTATCACAGGGCTGAATTACTCACCCATGCCAGAGGTAGTTACTAAGTCATATTCCATGCAGATAGTGAATAAGGTCTTTCGTGGTAGGACAATAATCTCTTGCAGTGATCTTGAGATGAATTTCAAAGAGTGCAAAGACTCAGATACTAAATACAAGCTCGCACATGTTCTTTTTGTTGAACTTGTGTTGCTTGGAAAAAAGACTAAGTTATCCATCAACTTTGAATGGCTGAAATTGGTGGAGGACCTAGAAGCGTTCGAAAAATTCCTGTGGGGTACTGTATGTTTCACACGAACAGTATAAGGGTTGAACTTCGCCCTACTTGGGAGAGTAGAGAAATTCAAGGAGAAGAATTTGAGAAATGAGTTCTACAGCCTTGTAGGCTTTCCTTATGCATTTCAGATATATCACTTATTCTGCTTGGTCATGAGTTATATGATAGGTTTAGAACAAGTTATATTACTGGTTTTGAACACTTTTATGATTGGGTTAGAAGAGGTAAAGTTACTAAGCCATTGAGTTATATGATTGGTTTATAACAGTTTATGTTGTTGGATTGGAGGAGTTATATTTTTTGTTTAGAAAAGGTTATATTACTGTGTTTGATGAGTTATACGGATGGTTTCGAACGGGTTAGATAACTGGTTTCGAACAGTTATATCACTAGTTTTGAACATTCATATGATTGGTTTAAAATAATTTATATTACTAACCGTCCGAAAGAGAGCAGTTATTTGATTGGTTTATAATAGTTACATGATTTGGTTACAACAGTTGTAACAATAACATCATTTTTTCCTTTGCAGATATGGGCCTACGAGGTTGTGCCTTTGTTGGGAGAAAAATTTGCAACGATGAGTGGCGAAATGTATCCCAGAATGCTGAAGTGGAGACCCCATGTTTCTTCCAGATCAACTGCTGTGGAGGATGTGTTGGATATGGATGGGTTAATTGTGAATGAATTCCTCTTGCCTACCATTATTGAGCTCGAACAGAAATACTCGATCTCAAACTATGCCAGTCTGTGCATTTTTGTGAAGATACCTGTTATTAGAGCTGGAAAGGGGAAAAAAGAACAAAAAATGGCCACCGACTACGATGAAGAGCATGAGGTTTGCAACCGATCCATTTAAATGAATACTAGCAATAATGTACTGGTTTATATGTATATAATATTTATTTAAAAACAAAAAATCTGATTTTGTTTATTGAAGCATTGAAATTGTTCGTTAGGTTTAGAATAGGTCTTGTTTTGGTTTAGAATGTTGATGATATGAGTTTAGTATAGTGTTTGTCTGAGTAGTTATACTTCTTAACATTTGTGTACAGAGTAGTTCTAATTAAGGTTTAGAATAGTTATATTTAATGGTAGACAGTGGTATTTTGTGTTATGTAATGTGGTTTAAACATCTAAACCTTTTGGTATAGAATAGTTCAAATTTACGTTTAGAATAGTCAGATTATGGTTTAGAATGTTTATATTTAATGGTAGACAGTGGTATTTTGTGTTATGTAATGTGGTTTAGACATCTAAACCTTTTGGTATAGAATAGTTCAAATTTACGTTTATAATAGTCAGATTATGGTTTAGAATGTTTATATTTAATGGTAGACAGTGGTATTTTGTGTTATGTAATTTGGTTTAGACATCTAAACCTTTTGGTATAGAATAGTTCAAATTTATGTTTAGAATAGTTATATTATGGTTTAGAATTTTATATTTAGGGATACACAGTGCTATTTTGTGTTTTGTAATGTGGATTGGATTTCTATGCATGAAATCATTTAGAAAATTTAATGAGTTGTCTTTGTAGCATTTAGACACTGCAATTGACTTCATTTTGATGCGGAAAACTAAGCACCCTAACGTGTTCCCTCAAAATATTCATATCATGAAGACCCCCTTTGCTGTAAGTTAAAGTCTTCATCTTTTTCATTGGTTACGTTGTCTCGTAGTCCATGTACATTGTGAATTAATTTTATTATATACATTTATTTTCAGTTATTCTTGTTGCATAAGTGGTTTCTATTCGAAAAAACCACCGACCTAGCTATTTGGGACAGAGATCAAAGGCTATACAATTATGTTGCTGGTTTTGGCGACAACGTCCCATGGTCAAGAGTGGAGCGAGTGTACCTTCCATGGAACGTAGGTGGAAGTCATTGGATAACTGTTCTGATTGACATAAAGGGGAGGCAGATACTCGCTTATGACTCCCTCAAGAGTCACACCAGGGGTGCAGTCTTCGAGGGTCAAATGAAAGCCCTCAAGACTATGATCCCTCAGTTGTTGATGCGGGCTGGAATGCTAAGGGCTAACGACGTCAACCAATGGCCTGTACAACGGCCAGCCAATGTTCCCCAACAAGAGAATGGGTGAGTATTAATAATTTCATACTATGTTTATTGTCATACTCATTATTCATTACTATTGGATTTGGATTTTTTCAGTTCTGACTGCGGAGTATTCACTATCAAATTCATCGTGCTGCTGAGTGCGGACGTCCCATTGTCACTGATAAAGCTGTCTGAAATGAAGAAATACAGAAAGATGATTGCAATTGAGAGTTTGTTGGGAGAATGAGGTTGTTAATACACTCAAAGAACGTTTGATTAGTTACATGTAATAGTTTAGAATCGTATCCGAATTCGTTTTGAACAGGTTCTATAACATGGTTTAGAACAGGTACCATAACATGGTTTAGAATGGTTGGAATTTGGTTTATAATGGTTATTAATAGTTTTGTGCAGTTGGCACCCAATGGTTTAGAATGCTTGAAACTGGATTTGAACAATTAGAAAAAAATATAAAGTTCACGTACTCAACTATGTTCAATGACATATAAGTAAAGGAAAATAGGAATCAGTTATTGGTACACTACACTCTTATGAAGATTGAAAAAGCATATTTCCTACTTATTGGTTGGGTGCAATGGAGTTGCTTCTTTGCATGTTTGCCTATTGTGACCACGTTGTTTGCACCGGCTGCACATCCTCACATTTGCAGTCTCACCTGGATTGCATACAATTCATAGTTACAGCAGCAACATATAAATACTTGTTTATATGTAAAGATATATAAAAATTACCTACCGATTGTATTCTGCGTTTTGGTCTTCTCCCTGACCGTGCAGCAAAAACAGGAGGAAAAGGTTTAACAGGTTCTGCAACAGTAGGAGGCTCATCAGTGCTGACTATAGGGTATATCGACTCCACATATGCAAGGACCAACATATCTGTGGGGTAGTATTTCGAGCAAAAACTTGTCGTTGATAAATTCCTAGTGGCTATAGCTACACAAGCATGTGCACATGGAAGATGGTCATTATCAAATACCTTGCAGCTGCAAGTCCTGCTCCCTAAATCCACTTGTCCTCCCATGTCGCCATCCCTCACATGGAACTCATTGTAACTTATTGGTTCGACATGCATTCGGCTAGCTTTTAACCGTCGAACCCGTAAGATTGTTTCATGGTGATCTGTGATCTCATTCGTCATGGCAGCTGCACCTTGTCGACGCTTATGAAACCATCTTTGAAGCATTCCAACGACATACTTGATCAAACTCGTAATTGGCAACAAACGAGCCTTTCAAGGTTCCATTCATGCTCTCTGCAATGTTAGTGGTCATGATGCTGTACCGATCCCCAGGGAAATGACATCTAGCCCACTTATGAAAACCTGCATCTTGCAAATAATCTTACACCTTCCCCTCCTCAAACCCTCTGAGTTGGCACATTACTTTATTGAATTCAGAAACACGATAACACTTTGCTGCCTTGTAGAATAGGTTTACTGCATATTCAGGAAATCATTTGGCCTTCATATTACCTCCAATATGATACATGCATGCCCCATGAAATGCTTTGGGAAAAATAAGTCGGACACCATTCTCTATACTTTTATGCCTGTCTGAAATAATAGCCAGATTGGGAATACTCCCAATAGCCCCACGTAACTTCTCGAAAAACCATCCCCAAGAAGCATCGCTTTCAGAATCACCAACTCCGAAAGCCAAAGGATATATTTGGTTATTACCATCAAGAGTGTTGGCAATAAATAACATCCCCTTATATTTGTTCTTCAGATGAGTTCCATCAGCACAAAACACAGGCCTCATACACGAAAGAAATCCTCTTATGCATGGACCTAGAGCCTGAAGAAGTATTTAAATCTCTGGTCAGAGTCATATTGAATGTGAATGATCGTACCCGTGTCTCAAAAAAACAAAAAATGCTTGTAAACATGAGTAATACTGTTCTAAACATGAAAACACTTCTAAACTAATGACAGTCTAAACATTGTTAACACTATTCTAAACCATTAAACAACTCCGTTCTCAACCTATCTTATACGGTTTAGAACAGCCAAATACTGGAAATGTAAACATAGAATAGTATGAATGGTCATACCTGGATTTTTTTGTCTCAACTTGCTTACAAAAGAGTGGCAGATCAGAATAGCCTTGCTCTGCAGATCCATATATTGAATTTAGGGCGATTTCCCTAGTCTTCCATCCTTTCCAATACGTACACTTGACACCATATTCCTTCTGAAAATCTTGAATTACATCATTGGGCCGATAAATGCGACCAACTGACTCGTATTTTGACTTGATGACCTCACCGATCAACACACCAGTTGCTTGACGATTGTCATTAAAGGTAAGGCATTTAACCGAAGTGTGAACATCACTGAACTTCTTGATGACAAATATAGAACTGTTTGCCTGAGAAGTGGCCCGTAGCCACCACTTGCAATTAGAGTCATAACATCTAGCGACGAATAGAGTTTTAGTGGACTTCTCAACTTTGAATTGAAAGTGGTTTTTCAAAGCGTACATACACAGCCTAAAGTGCAAAGTCTTCTTGTCCGGGAAATATTCATCAACCATAATACCATCTGAAAATTCATCAGAGAAAGAGCCTCCGGCACAGTTCACAGAAGGAACACTG
Source organism: Euonymus europaeus (assembly GCA_963580455.1). Taxonomy (NCBI): domain Eukaryota; kingdom Viridiplantae; phylum Streptophyta; class Magnoliopsida; order Celastrales; family Celastraceae; genus Euonymus; species Euonymus europaeus. Next base: position 7,669,175 of record OY756964.1, read on the forward strand.
GCACCATGTTCAGTTGCAGTCAGTGCCTTATATTGCACGGAGTTTTGATTGCCATGGACTGAATCAGTTACTGAAGCGTCGACTGGATGATGCAGTGGGCTATCGACTAGTTAAGGAACTTCATCACATCTTTGATCATCTTCTCCATGATCATAATAGTCATAAAAAAGATCGACCAAAGGTTCTTGCACAGGTTCACGGTAGTCTACCACACCAATGTCCACCGGCCTGCCATTGTTTCTGCTACATCGAAAGCCACTCAATTCAGCTCTTCCTTCTCCTAAAGAATACAACACATCATCCGCAGGTTGTAAGTATGAAATGTTTTCGGCAAAATGTTCGTTGATTTCTATAAGGGTTGAAGAAATGCACAAGGAAGTTGTTGGAACGCTTCTATCCGTGTTACAACGAAGGAAAAAACGTACGTCATCGTCTTCTTCAATCTCAACTGGCTCTATAGGACCATGCACATTGTAGAGGTACTTCATCTCAATCTTATGCCTCCAAGGGTTGAGTTTTGTAATGTCATGGACTTTATCCATTAAATGAACGTAAGAAATCTCGTGGGAAACTATGATACGCTTGCTTCTCCCACCTTTGTATATATAGTTGAGATCAACTTTTTCCCACACTCCAAAGTACCTGATCAGAATACTTACCTCTTTCATGTCTTCTAAATTAAATTCGTACCTTATAAATAGGAAACTACTGTTAAAAAGATAATTTGACAGTAATTTACAAGATAATTTTACATTATTCTAAACCATTCTAAACCAAATAATTTACAGTAGTTTAGATTAATTTCACATAAAATTTAACATCATTCTAAACCAAATATTACAATGTTCAAAACCAATATTCATATTATTCTCAAACAAAAATTCTAAACCACATATAAAAGTAAGCGCCGTCACAATCTCTTCTCTTCTCCATAACTCGCAATCTATCCTAACAATGTTCTGAAACACAACGAAAATGTACTACTCAGTGACCAAAACTCCAACAAACTGAAGAAAAAAGACTAAAGTGTAGGAAGCAACAATAATATAGATCTGGGAAGAAAAAAAGTCATAGGGGTAGAAGAAGTTAACTGTATGTTGTCGGATCAATGAAGAAACAAAACAAAGCTTGAGAGTTGGAGAGATGTGGCAAAAGCAAATTCGAGTTTCTGACTTGTAAATCTCACACAGGTCGTAGCCAGTTCAGATAGGATACTGGAATGTGCGAAGAAGCTTGAGGAGCTGCAGTACATGTGGTCCACAAATAAGTTTGAGTTGCTTAATCAGAGCACCTGCCGTCGCACTCCTCCCCCTATTGTCTGAAAATGGGTTTCTGGGTCGTCGGGATTCTCTGTGCATGTCCAAAAATGAATTTAATCAATTCATTCTTGAAGGGAAGAAAATGAGAAGTGAGGGCATGAAGGACATTTCCTTAACTAAAAGGGTTAGATTTTAAAAATTCTAAAATGAGGGTTAGATAGCTAAAATAGTTTTCAAAAGGGTCAAATGCACAAATTTCCCTTTTTAAAGGGGGAGAACCTCCTCTTCTTTCCCGGCTTCATCAATTGTTCTGGAGAGGTATGCTGCTTTCATTTTCACAAAGTAGAAATTCTTTCTTCCTCTTCTCTTCTACCTCCTGATGCTAGGGAGAATTAATTTTTTGATAGTTCAATTTTTGTTACCATTCACGCTAGATGTTTAGGATATTTTTATGGGAATCGATTTGCTTCGAGAAATTCCATAAAGAATGGGGAATACTACTCTCTGAAAGTTTCTTGTCGCACTTGTCTTCATGTGCAGTGGATGCGTTTAAAAGGAACACTATCACTCATTAATCACAAAGACTAATTTGAATCAGTGCGCTCTTGCAACATTGAAAGGGAACTTTGAGTGCGCCGGTTTCAGAGCAGAAATCAACAAAGAGCTTGGGTTTTCGAGATTTCGTGTTCAGTGCTTCAAAAAAGTAGAAAAACGTCTCGAACACAAAAGTTGGAAACCGAGCCAGCTGTGATGGAACAAGACAAGAACGTCGAATTCTTTGTTGTGCGTAAAGGAGATGTTGTTGGTGTTTACAAGAGCTTCGCTGATTGTCAGGCTCAAGTTGGATCTTCGGTGATTTTCTTCTGCCCTTATGATCTGTCTGTCTATTCTTTTATGTTACTGTAATCAGTTTTTTTGCTAATTTGAAGTCATGTTTTCTATGGATACGCTAGACTGGCTGTTTCATTTATTTATTTTCCTCATTATTTTGGCAATATATTGGGCAGGAATTAACTTCCTGGTCATTATACTACATGTTTTGAGTTTCTCAAAATAAAATGAAGAGAAGAAGAAGCCCATAAATGTTTGAGCTTGGAATGCCAAGTATGTTTGTTAATGCAGCAGTTCTGTTACATTTACTTTTTTCATATTATCATATATAACTTGGTGATAGATGATTCTTCTCACAAGAATTTACATGATGGCAAAAAATAAAAGAAGAAACACCATAAGATTGAGGCTGGAATGCCAAATTATCTTGTTTAGAGGAATTTAAAGCCTTGCCCTAGCCTTTATATATCCTTTGCTTTGTGACATAAAAATGGTAGAAATGCTTGTGGAGTGGGTACAAATTGATTTTTTTTCCGTTTCTTTCTCCCTTTCCACGAAGAAAGTAACAATAACAAAATTTGTTTCATTGAAATCTATTACCAGCATTATTTGATTTGCTATTATCTACTAACATATGATGATTCCTCTTCTGTAGAGCTTACAACTGTTGATGCTATTTCCTATTTGTTCTATATATTTATATTGCGGGTTACATAACTTGTGGATAATTCACTGGCATGCTTGGTATTTTGGAAGAGAAAAATCGATAACTGCAAACTGAAGCGTACTGTATTTTGCATTTGTTTCGAGTTTCATGTCTTTTTGAATATGTTTGTTATTTTGTTGCATCATGAATTGGTCTCTTAGCCAAGTATACTTATTAATTTAATCATTACATTTGTCATACTCTTTTGCTTCTTGCTTCTTGCTTCCAAGGCTGTGGCTTGGGAACGCTGGTCTTTGGTTGATATCATCCATTTGTAGATGCCAGAAAATGATCTATATGATGTCATTGGTACATTTTTATGCTGTTTTTGTGTTTCCTGCATTTCTTTCATGAGTGATTTGGATACTTAGAATATTTATTCCTTATATAGGTCATAGGTGTACTGTTCCTCAACAATTTGTATTTGATTTCTCATGGGCTCTAACAAGATGTTGCACTTTTCTGACAGATATGTGATCCTCCTGTCAGTGTGTACAAAGGGTACTCTTTGAAGAAGGAGACTGAGGATTATCTGAGGTCCAGTGGGCTTAAGGATGCCATTTACACTATCAGGGCTGCAGATTTGAAAGATGATCTCTTTGGCACACTTACACCTTGTCCCCTCCAAGTACGATATAAAAAATGTGGTTTATAATTGAAAATTACTTTGTTGTTGTTTATAATCTAAACAAATAAGATATTCTCAGTCCACTGCTTATCAACCTCGCGCTCTGTCCCTCCCTCCCTCCTTCCCTCCATGATACTGATTCCGCTCAAGTTAAATATTTGGAAGCTGCAGTTGAAATATTTGTTAGCAATTATTGCAACCTTGTTGTCTTTAATTTTTCTCTGTCTTTGTTCTGTGCCAAATGGATGACCTCCTTTCACCTTCTCAAGGTTGTAATTTATTGCTCTCTTTTTTTGGGGGTGACAAATTTGACCTAATAAGCTCTGACATGGTTCTGTTCTTTATTCAGACCTTGGAATAAACGGTACACATTAGAATATATGATGCATCATTAAATGCAAAATTTTATTCAGTGGTAAGATTTGCAAGGTGCAACTTATAGATAACAAGCTCAATTCCTTAAACAACCTCTTCACATATTATATGGCGGTAAGGTTTGCATAATTTTGCCTGTCCCCTACCCCGCCCACTTCGAGAGCCTTGTGCACAGGTGTTTCCCTTTTAAAGTTTTTATATTATAAAAGATACACATACAGGCAAACATGTGACCCAATGGTAGAGTTGCAACGGGTGCAACCTATAGGTCACATGTTCAATTCTTGAAAACAGTTTCTCCACAAATTATATAGGTAAGGTCTACATACATCTTTCCTATCCTCGAACCTAGCCACTGCTGGAGCCTAGTGCACAGGTGTTGTTTACGGGGTTTTTTTTTTGGTAAAAGGTACTTATTAGTTTTGTGTTCAAATAGGATTATTAAAGGTTTTGAACATGTAAATTATTTCTATTGTATTCTGTTTTAAACTATTGTTTAGTTATCTTTTTTCAATTCTTCCATTCCCTTCCCCATAGATGAGCAAACTTGTGATTATTTATGAAGAATCACCAGGCAGTTTTTTTGATTGTTGAGTACCTAAAGTGGTGCATTCAGAAGTACAACATAGAAAATAAAATAGTGTTTTTGTCACTTTGACGCTGTCTTAATTAGAATTTCATGCTTGTTAGTTCAAAGATTATTTTTTTGAATTTGGTGGCTCATGATGGATCTTTTCCCTTTAAATAGGATCCAGCCTTTTCCAAAGATGAAACATCATGCAAGGAGTCTAAAAAGAGGCCTTACGAGATGGTTGGATCACAAATCATGGTAGGTAAAGATTTACAACCATTTTCTGAGCCATATATGACATTGGGGCATTGGGACGAGTCTCTAATATTGGTAGTAAAATAAGATGGTTGGGAAATCACTATATTCTTGGCATGTGAGTTGCTCTCTATGTTTCTACATTATGTGTTGTTGCAACCGTTGATTGATTCCATTTGAATCTTAATATTATCTACTTGGATTAACTGTGACATGTCTGCAATACTTATGCCTTCATAATGATTCAAGAGAATTATAAGGTTCTTTTAAGCTTTGTCACCATATGGGATCTTAATATTGTCAACCTCAATTAACTATGACATATTTGCAATACTTTTGCCTTCATAATGATTCAAGAGAATTAAAGTTCTTTTAAGCTTTGTCACCATAATTGTTTCTCCTTATGGAAGTGTAATCTCTAGGGAAACTCTGCAATCTAATTTTGTGATCATTGAAGCTATATGAATTGTTAAAAGATGTGAATAAATTATTTGGCATCTTAAGGAGTTGTAACGGAAGGGGTGAAAAAATATGGAGAATGTCAGTAAAATATAGATACTGAACATATATTTGTCAGTATCTGGCTATCTGCATGACCGAGGAAGCAGCAGATGACAGTACAGGCAGTATAGCAAGCAACTAGTTGTAAAACGGAGTAAAAGTTGGAGTATTCACTCACTTTCTATTACATGCATAAAAAAGTATATTCTATATTATGAATTTATGATTACACATCTTCTTCCTCCTTTTCATCCTTCTCCACAATTATAGTTTACTCAAGGATGTGTGAGGAAGAACTTGCATTCGTTTTGTTGAAGTTCAGGATATAGTTTTTAATTATATCTTTTTATTTATTTTACCTTTGTTTAGCCAAGATAATATTTGTGGTGTTGCATATGTAGCCTATGACTTGATCCTACTCAGGAAAAAGATGATTGATTGCTGAATCCTTCTCTGCTAGAACTTGCTGCTGTGCCTTTATCCGCCTATCTTTCTCACTATTATGGCCATCTCTTTGTTATTCTTTCTCTGCTATGCTACTAGCCAGTTTCTTCTCTGCATATCATCTGCTGATGCTTTATAGTTTTTCCTGCATTTGATATTATGGACGACTGGTCATGGAGCAACTATTTCAGTATATTTTTTTTCATTTTTGGTCCAATAGTTACACTGTTTTGGAGCCAGGTTTCTGTCTGCTTTTGGTATTGTGGTTGATTTCCTACGGTTTCACCATCAGTTTAGAGGCTACATCAGCTACTTTCCCCTATCTTGTCATTCCTTACCTTATCTGTTAGACCGTTCCCATAATCCTTCATTGTTTAGTGCTCTTACTAGTGCTGCTATTGACTATTATTAGTGGTTTTCGTTTTGTCTTTATCAAATGTTACTTGGCTGGATATTAACAGCTTGTGTTCTGTTTGGTACTTAGTTTATTGCTACTGTAAGTCTGCAACTTTTGGAAGTTTTAATTTTATTCCCATCAGTTCTCCTTTTGATATTTTAAAACTAATATTGCATTATATTTCTTGGTCAAAACGAGCAATCTATTACGACTTCATGTTTATCTGACTATGGAACCTGTCATTCGCTTCTTGATCTCTTGATGTTTCTTATTCATATTATTGCTTTTTTGTGGATTTCTGCCTTTTAATGCATTTGCAACTGAGGAATATCATGGTGTAATGATGATTCGCAGGACCCAGTATGCACAGCATCTTTTTCGACTGATTCTTTAAGAAAGCATGTGAAGATGGATGTTGAGGCTCACGAACCTTCTTCTGATACTGTAAGTAGATGGAATGGCGTTGTCTTGTCAACAATAACAATTCCTTATGGCGACCCAAAAAAAAAAAAATGCTTTTGGACATTTTTATTCCAAGCCAAGGTGATGCTGCATCTGCTCAGTCCTCTGCCTTTATCCACTTTATCCAGATGCCGCAAACCCAATGGTGTATAATTGGGGTGTTTTTGGAAGTTTAGATATTAACATAGAAAGAACTTAGTCTCACTACAGCACACCTATGAACATATGGCTCGCTGGTAGAGTTGCAAGGGTACAACTTAGAGGTCACATGTTCAATTCTTAGCTACACCTTCTCCATGTATTATGTTGGGGGTAAGGTTTGCATACATATTGTCTGTTCTTGACCTAGCCTATTGCTGGAGTCTCATGCACGATTGTTGTTTTACCTTTTTACCTTGCCATCTCATTTTCATCTTGGTATATTGGATTGCATGTAATTGACAGATTTCTTTTTCAATTGCATGAAATGATTGGCTGATGTGCGTTATTATTGACTAATTCTTCTGCATAAAAACATCTGACCCTTGTTTATGTATACAATCAAGCGTTCCTGTATTCTTGAGTTTGATGGTGCTTCAAAAGGGAATCCTAGACAGGCTGGTGCTGGAGCTGTTCTGCGATCTAATGATGGAAGTGTGGTATACATTTATATTTTGGCTTTTTTTTCCTCTGGATTTATCTTGCGGTATTCGTGTATATTGTTAAGATTAGTTACTTTGTCATTCAACCCACTTAGTTAACTTGTTGGGTTGGGCATCTCACATCATTTATACATATTCCAACACTCCCCACAAGTGTAGGCTGGATGGATAATCAAATGGCCCAACACATGCACAACAAATGAGGCCAGGCCTCACCAAAACTGTTGTCACGCATTGAACCCAATAAGTTAAGATGAGCACTATTGGCACCCCACAAATTCCCTAATTCACTCCATTCTATTAAAACCCCATCAAAAATTATAATATTTCTAAATTCACCCCTTGTTACCCTTTTTTTAAAAATTGCTAAGGTCACCCCATTAACAGCCTACAACACAGCTGCTGCTACTCCCCTGTAAACAATTGTGGGTGTTTCTTGCATTGAAGATCTGATGACGAACTACACTCCGAGAACAAGTCGTTGTTGTACATCTCCATTGTTTTACCTCTCTCTTTCATTGCTTCTATTATTCAAAATTGGGTACTAAAATACTCAAAGAAGGCACATATTATTAAATCTCTCTCTACATATTTGACAAAAGATCTGTGAGACTGTCAATGAAAGGGAGAAATTGGTTTCTGAAGATTGAAGAGTAAAGAGCCAAAAGAAAAGACAATGAAAAGATTAGACTTTGAGAAAAGTGATTTGTGAGTTGTCGATTACGTGGGAGTCGAATTTCTGGTTAGTGAAGAAATTGTACTCTTTCTCTTCAAAGAACTCTTCCCCATCTACTGCAAGAACCTCGGCCTCCATAGACTCTCCGCCGGAGTAGAAATTATCGCTATCGATGTTCATTTCGTCGTCATTGAAGAAGGAGATATGGTGGTGAACGATGCTCTGTTTTCTTGTAAGTGTTAGAGTGTGACAATGGAGAAATAACAGTGTAGATGGAGAAATAAGAGTTGTATTTTTGTAAAATTTTAGGGTTGAGCTTGAAAAACTTAGGGTGCCAATAGTGCTCATCATAAGTTAACTCTTTATGTTGGGGCATTTCACATTATTTATGCATATTCTAACATATGTTGTGTAACCATTCAAGAAATGTCTTTCTTTTATGCTCAAAAGACGTGTGTCCTTTTTATGAAACCTAATATAAGTAACCTTAACAGATCTGTAGGTTGCGTGAAGGGTTGGGCATAGCCACTAATAATGTTGCTGAATATCGAGCCGTGATTCTAGGGTTGAAATATGCTCTTAAAAAAGGCTATAAAAGTATCTGCGTCCGAGGTGACTCCAAGCTTGTCTGCATGCAGGTTACCTTTTACTTTTGTTGATACACTTCTACTTTTGAATTTGCTGCTCGTACTTTCCTGTTTTTCTGATCTTTCCTATTGATATTGATGGGGAAAGAAATCTGGATGCAAGTGGAATAAGATCTAAAACGAATGATCCTTCCCCAAAAAAAATTCTGCAGAAACATGTTTAATTTGAGTCACATGTCCATTTATATAACTTCTGGTTACCGGGCAGATGTCCCTGATTCATTTTTGTTCCTGATGTCCTCGACTGCTAATGGTTTGATCTATAATATTCAGATAAAATATATATGTTGGTTTATGCTTGTTTTGACTTGTAAACTTGTTTCAACTCATGCTTTTAGTATTTTAACTACTAAATGTATGACTTATAACCTTCAGGGACCATTAACAAAGGCTATATAGTCCACATCGCATTTAGTTCCCAACAGTTTTGATTATTTCATCCTCCACTCTCTATTCTCTTTGTATTAATATTTGTACGGATGATATTTTGTGGAACAGATTCAAGGTTTATGGAAGGTCAAGCATGAAAACATGTCTTTCTTGTGTAAGGAGGCTATAAAACTGAAGGATAAATTCCTTTCCTTTCAGATTGGTCATGTTTTGAGGGTACGTTTTGGTAAATTATGCCCTTATTATTATGTGCTACGGTAACTTTTTTTATGTGCATTGAATACTGGTTTTTGTCAACGGTGGTCTTTAATCGGCCAACTACAAATTCTCCCTTAGACTGACGTTCAAAATATAGTTGTTAACGTTATGCACTTATGCCACCCTTCTTGAACCACATATCCAACTTGCTCTCTTGAAGTGCAAGTCTTATTGACTATGAAGGCAGTCTCAAAGACTCAAACTATTTACTTTTGCACTTGAGCCATTCATTTCATCGCTTGTCATAATATATCTGGCTTCCAATAAATGTAGTGACATACGACAGTAGACCTACTTTTTAGAAAGGTTTACTGACGGTATAGGCATAAATGGCACAAATGCTGTGCGTCTGCCACCATATAATTTATGTGTGATTGACATGGTATTTCTTACCTTCTTCTTTTACTTAGTCCTTTTACTGAATGGTCTTCTTTTACTCATGAGTTCCAACTTCTTCTGGTATCTTACTATAATCCTTCTGACACTATTAGGTTCCTTTTATGCATATCTGAAGTCATTTGTGGTTATACTTTTTCCCGCGCATGCTGTGTGTCATTTCATTCTCGCTCCTGCCTTTATTGAAATAGTTGTTCTTTATTGATGTCTTAAGATAGTGATAATAGTGAGTATTAGTCATGTATATCGGTATATGTCAGTGTAGGAGTTTCTGTGGTTGCTGCTAGTCCTGCCTCCCCTTCTTTCTTGCCGATGTTTTTTCCCCCCTGATTTTTATGTCATTCTTTTATCTGCATATCAAAGGATCTGAACTCCGAAGCTGATGTTCAAGCAAACTTGGCCATAAGTCTTGCAGGTGAGGTTCTAGGATCTATAAGGCCTTCCATTTTTAAGCTAAATTTAATTTAATTGCTCTCGTCATTCAAACAATGCATTGATGTTTTTGGGATACCTTTTTTTGTTTGTTACAGATGGTCAAGTTGTGGAGGAGCCTGGAAAGTAATTGAAATTATGACGGGTGCCGTATGTGTTTTAAGTTCATACTATATTCCATATGTAATGCAAACCGAGTATTTGCAGTACTAATGGCTCAAATTTATTCTCCATGCAGGTGATTTGTTTAACGTGGGATCCAACTTGAGATAGCAGTAAGAGCTGTGTCTACTCCCATTGCAAACAATGGGAATAGGGGATTTGAAGTGACAAGGAAATCATGGCTTGTCAACCCACAGCTTAATTCTTTTTGTTACTGGTTTTTTTCAGAAAAGTATTCCGGGGATGATGAAACAATCTTTTTAACAGAAAAGGCTTTCATGGTTGCTACTTGCTAGGACTTCTCATATTTTTGTGACGCGAGGAAACTTCATATATATTACTATTTTCTGTAATCAGATGGAGTACTAACAGTAACAGACGAGCGAAAGACGGACGCTGTAACTCAGAATTTTGGGCTCAGACTTGCCTCAAAAGTTTTCAAATTGTCATTTAGCGGTGATCATATCTGTCTATATATAAAATGGAAGACTCAATGATGTCACATATGATTTGAAGAGAATAAAATCTAATAATCTAATAATTACAATTAATGGCCATTCAATATAAAAAAGAAATCTTAACATTCTTTTTGTTATAACAAATATGATAAGGTGTCATTTAGAATTTTAGAGTTATAATACATACGTACGTCAATAATTAAAATTAATATTAAAAAATTAATAATTATATGAGAAATTTTTTAATATTCCGTTTGTTATAACAAAGACGATAAGATGACACGTTGGATTCAAGAGAGATAATATGTAAGTCAATAATTAAAATTAACATTAAAAAACTAATAATTATACAAAAAATTAAAAATTCATGGTCATTCAATTTAAAAAGTATCTTAATATTCTTTTTTGTTTTTCATATCAATAAATAAATAAATAGTTTTATGTAATACGGAAGTTTAGATAATGTTTATATAATTTTTCGTAATGACAATTCAATAAAAATATTACCTGATAGTATTACACGTATAAATTACATTCGATTAATGATTAATTTTAACAAATAAAAATAGATGTTATGTCATGACCATTTAATTTTATGTTAGATTTTCATTCTCATCTTATTACAATCAATCAAAAATTTTGTTTGATAAAATTAAACTAACAACAATACATTAAATTCCATAAAATTAGGACTTAATAAATATTTAAATACTAAATTTGTAGTTAAATTCCATAAAATTAGGACTTAATAAATATTTAAATACTAAATTTGTGGTAGGGAGAATATGTAGAATTTTTTGTATCTTATTAAAATTATTATAATAATTTAATTTGAAATTAATTTTATAAAAAATTAAATAATTGAAAAAAATTTAGGCGCGGGTACTATTGTTAACATAGAAAACTGTATTAATGAGAATCCATACACCAAAGGCCAGGCCCAAACCCTGGTGATCGTTATTCTAGATTCCCCGATATTTGTGCATTTCAGGGAAGCCGCTTGGAAGCCAAGAAAAGTAGCAGAGAGAGTTTCGTCACAATGCCTCCAATTTCTCCAACGTGCAGAAAAAACATGGTTTGAATTTCGGAGAACTTTTTGTCTGAGGTTGGACGATCAAAATGATAACGAAGACCTTGATTCGAGGAGTTCGCTGCTTGACAACTAGACCAGCTCCGCCTTCATTTTCTCATCGCTGTTTCTCGTCAACATCGTCATCGTCTTCCTTACCATTACAGCCAGACGTTCTTTCGGGTGCTGCAGCTGATCTCGCCGATATCGCTCCGGAGGAAGCTCTGTTGTATCCGGTCTCGCCTGTTTCTTCGGTCGTCAAGCTGGTTGTGCCCTCTCTCCTTCAGCCACGTGTCGTCGTCTATGATGGTGTCTGCCATCTCTGCCACCGAGGTACTCTCCTGGCCCCCTTGCTTTTCCCTGTGAGAGTTAGGGATTTTGTTTTCGTTGTTTGATTCCTTAAGCGAAATATCAATACGATTTTGTTCTCCTTTTTTTCATCCTGAAAACTCGTAATCCCTCTCTGTTTCTTTTTCTTTTTGTTGTCGTTATCATATTCGTAATGCAATTGACCTTTTTAGGCTTTAACGTTAAGAATAATGTTCTAATGTTTTTTTCTTCTGTTTGGTATTGGCGTTTCTCTTCCTGTGTTTTTGTCACGATTTACGATCCAGAGGCACTTAGTAGACTAAAAAATCTAAAAGCCATTCGCTGCCATTGCTATGATTTATGATGAGAGACGGTTATGTGACGACAAGGGTACCAGGGAAATAGTGCCTTCTTGTCCATTTTACCATGTCGAGAAGAATTGTTTCTTCTGTTTCCTTTCTTTTTCCGAGGACCCAGAGAGTCTTCATTTTAGGTATACAAAAATATGCTATATGCTCATCATATTCTCACCTGAATTGTCAGATTCTTTATCTTATGCATGAAATTTCTGCTACGGCATTGAATCTTGTGGGCCTTACCGTAAACTTTTCTTTCATGTTGTGGATATTTCTTTGTTTTTATCTTCTTCTTCTTTTTCCTGTTATTTTTCTTAAAATTATGCATATACAGGGGTGAAGTGGGTTATTAAAGCTGACAAGTATAGGAAGATCAAATTCTGTTGCCTTCAGTCAAAGGCTGCTGAACCATACTTGAGACACTGTGGCCTTGAACGAGAAGATGTTCTCCGTCGAATTTTGTTCGTTGAAGGCCTTGGTTCATACCACCAAGCATCCACAGGTCAGATTTCTTTCCATAGGATTTTCTAAATTGGTTTTGACCTACCCTGCTATGCATTTTGCTGCGTTTAGGTTTTTACTTGCACGTTCATGAAATAGTTAGGGTTTCTGTGTGATGTTACACTGACATTTTTGACATTTTGTGACAAACTCAAAGTTTATCTTCTCATTTAGTAATAGAGGTTTCTCTCCTTGTGTTTTATCTTCTGTCTGCTAACAACTGTCCCAATCAGCAAAAGTTTGCTAGAGGAATAGGTGAATAGCAGAGTAATCCATCTCCAAAAAATTCCTACTATCGGCATCTTCAATGATCCTAGGTCATTGTTTTTATTTGTTTCTTTTGTAAAAGAAAAGGTTGGTTGAGCTGGAAGCCAAGAGGCTTCCAAGAGAAAAGCTGCGCCAGGGTTACCAAGATCAATTCATTTAACTCTCAAGTTGATTGATTCTTGTCTGGCCGGGCAGTCCTGTTTCCAACTTCTCTATGCTTAGTTTTAATATGGATGTGTTTCAACCAGATGGCCAATGAAAGCCATGTATGGATCACTGAGGATTTAGAGTTCATTTTGATTCTCATTTTTCTTTGTATAAAACTTTCTTTTGTTGGAACGTGGGCCTTCACTGCTTGTTTTTCAATTACTTTTGGTACTCTGGAAGGGAAATGTTCCTAAACCTTGAAAAACTAAGGGAACTACGCATTGAGTTATTGAAAAGAACAGAGATAAGATTAGAAGGGTAGGTTTAGCACTCTATTGCGATGTAAATGAGCATCTTTGGAGAGTTATGCTTGTTTTTATCAAAGAAAACAGAAGAAATACTTCTCTTGTTTCCATGGATTCTTTATCCTAAATGTTTCATTGTCTTGAGCTCCTCATATATCTGTTTAAGAGAAACTTGCCCGGAGCCTTTTTCGCAAAATTGAGACATCTTAGAATCACTCTTTCTTTTCGTCATTGTGCTGATGACTCTATAATGGACGAGAATCTATGAATGAGAAGTAATCTACCTGCTAACTCTTTTTTGGCCTTAGGTAATTATTATCATTATCCTGTTGGATGTAATAGGTTAGTATACTAGTGGGTCCAGTGCCTCCAGTGAATATAGGCCCATTAAGAATCTAATAGAAAGAAATAAAACCTCTAATGTTGCTGGTCTGGGGATGGTTCGTTGAATAACTCAGGGGTTCTGTGGCAAGGATGATGATTTGGAAAACACACAAAGTCCATCCACCAAAGATGCAAGGCCACGCATCGTATCAACTATGCTGGTCTATGTTCTAGGCCACTCCCATTTTTGCTTCAAAGAGGAAGGTTTAGATATTTGAATCTTATGTCACAAGAGAATGTGGCCTGTGCTAGTTCCATAAATACAACCTTTTCCTTCCCCCAAGTCAAACTTTATTAATTCTTGTTTATTGGCAAAGTGATCAATTCGCTCGTTAAATTTCTGGAACCCATGCCATTTTCCAAGCCAATATGAAGTTCTTTAGACTTCTTCTTTTTTTCCTTTGTTTTTCTTTTATAATTTCTGTGGTGCGTGGAGATTTCAAGCAGCAAAGGTTTTTTCTTTTTCTTCCAATTCTCTTACAGTACTAGAATAGTAGAATGTGCAGTCTTCTGGCAAACATGGGGACGACCCTCTTGTAGATTTACAAGCAAAGCAGAGCTGAACAGACTGCTTATATGATGTATTTCTTGTCTATTGCTTATTTTCTGCTTTCTTACTTTCAACCATTGAATGACTGGTACCTGAGTGTTTTAATGTTTTTAATGAAGGCAACTTATTGATTGATGTGTATACCAAAATGGATGTCTGTCAAATCACTGTAACCATAATATTTCAAGATCAATACGTATGCTTGGATGCATAGTTCCCCTAATAGTTGATTTTGTATGATTTTTCAGCTGTATTGAAGGTGCTGTCTTACCTGCCACTTCCTTATTCTGCTTTAAGCACTCTCTCGATAATTCCTAGCCCCGCTAGGGATGCCATCTATGACTATATTGCCAGGCAACGCTATGACTGGTTTGGAAAGAGCAATGACTGCATAGTTCTGCAGGAGAAGGAACTGCTTGAGCGATTCATAGACAGGGATGAGATGGTGGACCAAAATCCATCCGATCCGTAATTAGTTTATTGTTAGAGAAACCCAGCAGTCCTTTTCTCGTTGAAGACCTCTCCACATGCATTTCTCATTAGGATGTCATAATGTTAAGAACAAATGCGATTTGGTATTGGTAATTTCAAATTAAATTTTCGTTTTTGAAATGAAATCAATATTACTGCTATGGGAAAAGGGTCTATTAACTAGTGGAAGATAATCTCTCTGCAGTTTTGCCCTATTCAAGGATGTAAGGATATTTCATTCATTCATAAAATCTAGCCTGTCTTGAGCTATGGGAGTCAAAATGACCAGTTAATTGCAACTGTATACAATACTTGAAGCTCTAAAGCATCTAGCTTGGCAGAGACGCTTCAAGGGCGTTGCAGAATGCCAAAAGGGAGGACTCCGGAAAATTGACATAGGTCCCGAAATCCAATCTTTCAATCGGCTCCGGTCATAAACCAGATCAATGAACAATTTATCGTACCAATATTATCAACCGCATCACCCAAAAATATTCCTTCGAGCATATCCTCGTGATAAACGGAAATTTTCAACTTAAAGTTGCAGGGTTAATCCATTTAAGGATAAACCCTCCAAAAAGTGGCGTATGCCTCTTTCTGCAACGAGCACACGGTATTCTTTAGTAAAAGGCGAAAGAATAGTTCGCTATGTGCTCATTGCGAGGCTGCGTGATTTTGTGGTTCGAGTGAAATTTGGATATATGGCAGATTTTCCATGACTCCTTGACATCCGTATACGATGTGGGATTCAGCACTTCTTACTGGGCCTTAGACAGGTCATTTCCATGTTGGATTGTGGCCCGGCCCAATAAGTGAAGTAAGATCGTGTGTGTTCATACAGCTGAGCTCACTATCTCCAACAACTAAATTTTGGTTACATCTTTCTTTCTTACTATTTGAAATCTCCTTTCATTTGCTTAAATACTTTACTACTCCAGAAAAACAAATGATGTCTTGTGAACCTAGAGAAAGCATCTTGTAACTGATAAGTAGAAGTCATATGCACATCTTAGATAGACGATTAATATTTTGGAATCATTTCCTTTATAGTTAAGTAACTTGATTTCGTAATTAAATCATTCTAGCAACCCGATTTTGGCAGGAGATAGGAGGGGCTGCAATCATTTTACATGAAATGTGTACTTAGGTTAAATCTCAATCATCCAAGTGAGGTAAACTAATGTCAAGTTGAGGTATTTATCCTTATAACATTTACAGTCCCTCTTTTTCTTCTCAAAAACCATTAAGCTAGTGATACACAGTCCAAGAAAGAATAAAATCCCGCGTGCTCGATATATCCATGAAAACTAGCAAACTCAAAACCCGCCTTCACATAGATGGTTGAGCTTGAAAATAAGTACATATTTCATTAAATTTGAATTACAACCCCATCCCCTCTGGTTGTACCAAATGCGAATCCCTATAAAACTATAGAGTTGAGAAACTCTAATTAAGTTAAATTGTATCTTGGTGGGGCCGCGACAATAACATAATAATGCCTAGCATAAGAATATAAGATTATTTATGAACTCATTTTGAATAAACTTAGGATGCAGATTGAAAAATTAATGACGTCAGTACAAGAAAAATAGAAGATAAATCCATCGGGCATCCAAGTTGTGTGTACGATGAGGCTTGTGGCTCTTGGAAAAAATGGTGGTCAACCACTATTTGATCAATAATTAATTACAACTAATTTAATATTAATTGAATATAATTTAGTGGGTTCTAATATTCAATATGAAGACTAGAGATTAGAGTTGAAAGTTGTTCAAAATCATTTTTTGGTTGAATGAAAATTGACTCTAAAGTGGTCATATTAGACATGATATATTAAGTGCAAAATAATAGAAATGTGGGAATCCCACATTGAAGAATTGTGTTGTGTGACTTGGGTTTATAACAGCGGCGGCCCTGGGGTGGGGCGACAGGGGCGGCCGCCCAGGGCCCCCAAAATCCGGGGGCCCCAAATTTTTTTTTTTGTATTAATTGGTTATAATGTATGTATATAATTTATTCTTTGCAAAGAAAGACATGTTGTTTCTCCTGTGACTTAGTGGTAAATTGTTTACTTTGGTCTACGAGAGGTTTGAGGTTTAATCCCAAGTAGGCACACCATGTTTTTTCTTTATTTTTTTATCATAAAATTGGGCCCTCAAACCATAGTCCATCCCCAAGCCCCAATTTTTTCCATTTTTTGTAGTTAAAATTGGGCCCCAATTTCAAGTCCAAAGATCCGTTTTTTATACTTAAAATTGGGCCTCCAATTTCAAGTTCAAAGTTACTTACTACAAGGCCCAATTTCACTTTTAAAACCCTAATTTACATCTTCACCTCTTTCACCTCTTTCTCTCGTCTCCCATCTCTGTAATCTATGTTCTGTCTCTCTCTCTCTCTCCAACCTCCAATGTCTTTATTTATGTGATTTCATGTAATTATATTTTTAACTGAATATTTTAATGACTAGTTTAATTTTAATGTAATGACATTCCATGCGTGATGGCCTAACCTCCCAAAATTGGGTTCCAGCTATCAAAAATTTATTGTTGTTTTATTTGTTTGAATTTTTATTATTAATTTAAAAGTTATGACTATGTGTCAAAAAAAAAAATCGGGGCGTTGCCCCGAACCCCACCTTGAGGGCCCCAAAAAATTTTTCGCCCCGGGCCCCAAATAGGCCAGGACCGCCCCTGGTTTATAAACCAAAGTGTTGGATGTAAGACTTGGGCCCAAGGGCACCCAAACTTTTGTGAGGGAGAGATGCTCTACATAATGGGCTTGGGCTCACTAAAACACACACACATGCACCTTCCCTCCGTCGTCGGGCTCGGGCTTACATAGCCCATCTAGAATTCATATTTTGTACTAGCCCACTATCGAGGTTCATTGAATGTGGATGTAACACCCCGCCCCAGTCCAGCCGCACTGACTCCTGGCCACCATCAAGTGTTACAAGGCCCATGGGCTCCACCCCCAACCCATCTCTCCCCTAATTGGGAGTAGGTTGTTGCTCCTGGGAGTCGAACCCCTCAAGGCCTTTACATGGGCAACCCTCATCACCAACTAAGCCTGGGGGTGGGGCCCATGGGCCTTGTAACACTTGATGGTGGCTAGGAGTCAGTGCGGCTGGACTGGGGCGGGGTGTTACAGTGGACATGAGGCTTATTCAAATTTCCGTTACAGTTTTAAATTCGTTTTATTATTGGTCTATTACAGAATTTATTTGGCTGGTTTTTAGGGTCGGTTTTGGGTTTGGGTTCTACTATAAATAGTAACATCGGAATAGAGGAAGGTACACAACTCTAGAGCCGAAACTTTCTTCCTTCTCCCAGTTGCATTTCTCCTTCTTCTTTGAGAGTGCATTCTATTTTTGGTTCGAACGAGTCTACCGATATACTTGTATCACCTACCGGTAGAAGGGAGTGTTGTATCTTGAGAGGTGTTTGCCTACTTTAGCATTGACACCGGTGGCTGGGCCTAGGGCATTTCACTTTAAGGAGATTTGCGGTTCGCATACCTCACTTCAATCTTGTGTTTGCATTCCAATCCGGTCTTTGGTTCTGTTGTTCTCACTTTCTATTCTACATATATGATATGTATTATGTCATTTTTTATTGAATTGTAAAATTCGTTGTATTCCATATGTTAATCTAGTTCACTCGGGTTTGAGTTTGGGCTTGGGCTTACGTAGCCTATTTAGATTTAATATTTTGCACTAGCCCATTACCCAGGTTCGTTGAATGTGGACATGGCGCTTATTCAAAATTCAAAATGTTCATTATGATTTTAATTCAAATATTTATGTTACATTATTAATTCGGTCTAATACTGGATTTATTTATGGATCCCTACTTTTTAGAGATCTGTTTTCCTTAGGTTCTATTATAAATAGTAGCCCAAATGGTATGAGGAAGGACACCATTTCTCCAAAGCTTTACTCTACCGAAATACCTCTCCATAGCTTTCTATCTTCCCGAATTTTTTTGAGAGTGCTTTCAATATTGGTTCAATCGATCTTGTCAGTATACTTGTGTCATCTGCCGTCAGAAGCAAGCATTGTATCTTGGGAGGTTCTTGCCCAGAAAAGCAAACACCTGTGTCTGAGGCATTATCACCTTAAGACGATTCGCATACTAGCGTATCTTGCTCTCTCCTCAACTCGTTGTTCGGTGATCTATATTTTGTTGGTTCTTGATATCTGTATATCTTGCATGTATTTATAACATCTTTGGAACCAATTCATTATTTAAGAATATTTCTAACATTCTTAAGGTGATAACTATTCCACTGATTTTTGTATTTGCAAGGGTTTCTTTTTGTTTATATTTTATTTGCCACTGTGAACTTGCACGTGAAAATATACACTTCAATGAGTAAATAGTAGATTAGATATGTATAAATAGAATCAATTGCAAATTCTTTAATAATGCACGTTCGTTAACAGTTTTGCATGTGGTGCTTTAACTGACGTTTGATTGACATGCTTAATTGTTCTTCAAATTGTCAAATATGAATAGTGCTGTAATTGTCTCACATAATTAATGTTTAAAAAATTGAGATTTAATTGTTAACAGTTTTACAATTCATTGACTTAACGTATAAAGTTACGAATTAATTTAATTTGAAGTTTGAAGTTTGCTGTCACCTATTGGTTCTTATTTTCATTGATTAAACATGCATGTGTTTAAGACATACAAATTTTCTTTATTAAATTATTTGAATTAATTAATTATATTGGTTTGGTAATTGAACAAGTATATATATAGGTGTATGCCATGTATATTGCATATTACATACAATATTTGCATGAATTTGCTATCATAACATATGTTGATTTGATAATTGATAATTGATAATTGATAATTGTTAATATCAAATATTTTATTGTGGTATATAACTTGTCACATTTTATTTGTGGTTTAGAATTGTGGTATCTTGAAAAATTTTGTCTAGGAAAGGGGTTATATAATTGCGCGCCATATTATTTGGAATGCCCCCTCTTTCTTGGGAATCAACCTAGTTGCTAATTTTCTAAGTCATAAATTTTATTTGACAATTTACATAGCTTAAGGTGTCTAAAAGCTTTTATTGTTATTGTGTTGTTTATATTTGAAATTGTTTACTCACATCAATATTTGTTATTGTAGTGAAAAAAATGGAACAAATTCAACAAGCTTACAATGAGTTACCCACCGTTCCTAATGGAGGTGATGATATTGCCCCTGATGTTGTGAACCCAGGTGGCGTGGCTGCTCCTAATGGAGGTATGTCGATGACTACTCATGTTGGAGGCATGCCTGTTGCTGCTGCAACTGTTGGAATCGGGAACAGTGTTCCTATGACAAACATGGTGATTCATGTAATTCTTGCTGAAAAACTGGAAAAAGTTCAAGGACATTGATTTCAAAAGGTGGCAACAAAAGATGCGCTTTTATCTCACCGCTTTGAATCATGCCATATTTCTAACGGAAAAATGTCTTATCCTTCAGGAGGGTGAGTCGGACACAACGACTGTGGCAGCAATGCATGCCTAAAAAAATGGAGAATACATATGCAAGAATATAGTCCTTGGTGGATTAGCTGATGACTTGTATAATGTATATTGTGGCATACCTTCAGCCAAGGAGCTATGAAGCTCTTTGGAAAAGATATACAAGACTGAAGATGCTGGAATCAAAAAATTTGTGGTGGCCAAATTTCTGGACTTCAAAATTGTGGATGACAAGTCAATTGTCACCCAGGCTGAAAACTACCAGCTGATTCTGCATGACGCACTGCAGAAGGGATGACCGTAAGTGAGTCTTTTCAAGTGGCAGTACTCATCGAGAAGTTGCCTCCTAGTTGGTTGGACTTCAAGAATTACTTGAAGCACAAGGCTAAAGACAAGGGAAAAGCTACCAAGCAAGCTCACTTGGTTGAGCAGAGTGACGATGAAGAGATGTTGGCTGCTATAGTCACCCAAGTAAACTTGGTGACTAACACCAAAGACTAGTGGGTGGACACTGGTGTAACCAAACACATCTGCATCGATAAAGACCTCTTCACAGGCAGAAAGCTCGCACTGCTAAATGTGCTACATGTCCCACAGATTTGTAAGAATATGATTTCTGTGCCTGTGATGATAAGCAAGGGATTCAAGGTTGTGTTTGAATCCAATAAATTTGTAGTTTCCAAGGATGAAACTTATGTGGGGAAGGGGTATATGTGTGATGGAATTTTTAAGGCCAACATTGCTGTAATTGATAAAAACAACAAATTTTTGTACCCAAAAACTGTTATGAATAAAGAGGAATCTTCAATTTACATTATTATCTCTCCATACTTATGGCATGGTAAATTAGGACATGTAAACTATGGTACAATAAAAAAGTTGACTTAGGTTTAATTCTCAAATTTAATTTGGATGTCTACCATAAATGTGAAACATGTGTTGAAGAAAAGTTTGCTAAGAAATCTTTTCATACAATTGAAAGGAGTACTGAGCCTCTAGCATTAACCCATAGTGATTTATGCAACTTGAAATTTGTTCAAAGTAGAGGTGAAAAGAAGTACTTCATTACATTCATTGATGATTGTACACGATATTGCTATATTTATTTGTTGACTAGCAAAAATGAAGCAGTGGAAAACTTTATCAAATATAAAAATGAAGTTGAGAACCAACTTGGTAAAAAGATCAAGGCACTAAGGTCCGATAGGGGAGGAGAATATGATTCTACTCGCTTTGATGAGTTATGTATTGAGTTTGGAATCATCCACCAAACAACATCACCATATGCACCTCGGCAAAATGGAATTGTTGAAAGAAAGAACAAAACTTAAAAAGAAATGGTTAATTCCATGTTAATAAGTTATGGGTTACTGCAAAACTTTTGGGGGGGGAGTAGTGCTAACTGCCAATTATATTCTTAACAGAATGCCGCACAAGAAAACATGTAGTATTCCATATGAGATGTGGAATAAGAGACCACCATCTTTCAAATACTTGAAAGTGTGGGGGTGTCTAGCTAAGGTGACAGTACCTCTACCTAAGCAAGTCAAACTCGGACCTAAAACTGTGGATTGCATATTTTTTGGGATATACTCAAAATAGCAGTGCATTCAGATTTCTATTACACAAATCTGAGATAGATGATATTCATGTAAATAGTATCATGGAAACGAGAGACGAGGAATTTTTTGAGGAAATATTTCGTTGCGAACGAAGGGAAACCTCTCAGAACAGGAATAGAGATTCAATTTCTGAGAAAGAACAAAATGGAGAACAAGAAGGAGCAAGAGACCAAAAGTCTCAAAGTCCTTTGGTCTTGAATTTCTAACATATATGTTAGAAAAGAAACCTCAGACATTCAAGGAAGCAATGTCAACACCAGATGCTCCATTATGGAAAGAAGCTGTGAACAACGAAATAAAATCCATTCTAAGTAACCATACTTGGGAATTGGTTGATCTCCCACCCGGGAATAAGCCAATTGGATGTAAATAGATCTTCAGAAAAAAACTTAAGTCTGACGGATCCATAGACAAGTACAAAGTAAGGCTTATAGCCAAAGGTTTTAGACAAAAAAAAGGTCTAGATTACTTTGATACTTATTCACCAGTCACGAGAATTACATCCGTGAGGATGTTAATTTCTATAGCCTCGCTCTATGACTTGATGATTCACCAAATGGATGTAAAAACAACATTCGTAAATGGTGAACTCGATGAGAAGTATATATATATGGAACAACGTGAAAGGTTCAAGGTCAAAGGACAAGAACATAAGCTATGTAAACTTGTCAAATCATTGTATGGGCTAAAACAAGCTCTAAAACAATGGCATGAAAATTTTGACCAAGTAGTGATTCGAGATGGATTTTGAATCAACGAGTGTGACAAATGCGTCTACACAAAACAGGTAAACAATGATTGTGTAATCATTTGTCTATATGTCTATGATATGCTAATTCTTGGTCGAAATGTTGAGATCATCAACAAAATCAAGAAAATGCTATCAAAGAACTTTGACATGAAAGACATGGGTGAAGCAGATGTGATACTAGGCATTAAAATTTCTAGAACATAGGAAGACCTAGCATTATCTCAGTCACACTACATAGGGAAAGTGATTGAAAGGTTTAAAGGACATGGCATCAAATATGCTAATAGTCTATTTCTCCCTCATCTGGTCTTACATAAGAATACTGGAGATAGTATTCAACAATTGGAATACTCTTGAATTATAGGCAGTGTAATGTACATCATGAACTACACAAGGTCAGATATTGCGTACTCTGTTAGTAAACTAGCAGATACACAAGTAATCTTGGACATGAGCATTGGAAAGCTCTATTGAGAGTATTATGGTACATGAACAAAACAAAAACTAATGTTTTGAACTATGGTAAGTACCCGGCTATTTTATAAGGATACAATAATGCTAATTGGATTGCAGATTCAGAGGAATAAAAATCCTCAAGTTACTATATGTTCCTTCTAGGAGGGGTGGCTGTTTCATAGAAGTCTTCAAAGCAAACGTGCATGACACGGTTTACAATGGAATTGAAATTCATAGCTTTAGATAAAGTCGATGAAGAAGCAGAGTGACTTCCTCACTTCTTGGAGGACATTCCTATATGGCCAAAACCCGTGCCTGTAATTTGTATTCATTGTGACAATCAAGCTACAATTGCTAGAGCACAAAATTTGATGTATAACGGAAAGTCTAGACACATTCGTCATAGACATAATATCGTAAGACAGTTACTCTCTACTGGAATAATTTCTTTAGATTTTGTAAAGTCTAAAGAAAACCTAGCGGATCTGTTTACAAAGGTTTAAGTAGAGAGGTGACAGACTGTGCATCTAGGGGAATGGGCTTAAGAGCCTTAACTAAATAAGTTATCTCAATGGAAACCTAACCTAGCAATTGGAGATCCCATGGACTAGGTTCAATAGGAAAACATAAGTTGAGAATAACTTAAGTATGAGTAGTGTGGGGTTTCACTCTATCCCATTCCTTGGATGCCCCAAGAACTGCTAAGAAGCGTGTTAAGTTAACAGCTATGCTTTTAATGATTCCTATATCTTGTAAATATACAAGTGGAGTATGAGAGAATACTCTTGATAGGACATCACCTATGTGAGTGAAGAGTAAGGCCGACTCCATGAAAATATTTAAAAGGCGATATTTTCTAAAGCACTCACTGAACCCAAGACGTTCATGGACGAAACAATGAACACAATTAAGAACCAATTATGAATTGGATCATTGATGGGTGAGGTTTATTGTCTGGGCTCACATAAACAACTGATAGTTCAAGTCATCAGTCCACTGACTAGTTAAGTAAGTCCTATAGACTTTCACTAGAAAAGGTTCAAAGCCAAAACTACCTATCTCGATGCAGTATTGGTCCTACTGCACTCTCAATCAAGTTTTCAATCTCAGACAAATCCTCGTGTCCAAATTGTCGTCTGTTTCCATTCAATGTGAGGATTGTTGGAAAAAATGATGGTCAACCACTATTTGACCAATAATTAATCACAACTAATTTAGTATTAGTTGAATATAATTTAGTGGGTTCTAATATTCAATATGAAGACTAGAGATTGGAGTTGAAATTTGTCCAAAACCATTTTTTGGTTGAATGAAAATTGACTCCAAAGTGGTCATGTTAGACATGATATATTAAGTGTAAAATAATAGAAATGTGAGAATCCCACATTGAATAATTGTGTTGTGTCACTTGGGTTTATAAACCCAAGTGTTGGATGTAAGACTTGGGCCCAAGGGCACCCAAGATTTTGTGAGGGAGAGAGGCTCTATATGATAGGCTTGGGCTCACTAAAACACATGAGCGAGTGCCGCCTGCTACGCATTCTCTGAGCCGGGTTTGGGTTTGGGCTTGGGCTTACGTAACCCATTTGGACTTAATATTTTGTACTAACCCATTACCCAGGTTCGTTAAATGTGGACATGAGGCTTATTCAAAATTCAAAATGTCCGTTACGATTTTAATTCAAATATTTTCGTTACAGTATTAATTCGATTTAATACTGGATTTATTTCTGGATCCCTGCGTTTTAGGGATCCGTTTTCCTTGGATTCTACTATAAATAGTAGCCCAAATGGTATGGGGAAGGACACCATATCTCCAAAGCTTTTTTCTGCCGAAATACTTCTCCATAGCTTTCTATCTTCGCAAATTTCTTTCCAAGAGTGCTTTCAATATTGGTTCAACTAATCCTGCCGGTATACTTGTGTCATCTACCGTTAGAAGCGAGCATTGTATCTTGGGAGGTTCTTGCCCTGAAAAGCGGACACCTGTGGCTGGGGCATTATCATCTTAAGGAGATTCGCATACTAGCGTACCTTGCTCTCTCCTCAACTCGTTGTTTTGTAACTTATATTGGTAGATCTATATTTTGTTGATTCTTGATATCTATATATCTTGTATGTATTCATAACATCTTTGGAAACAGTTCATTATTTACGAATATTTCTAACAGTAGCCATTACCTTTTATGTGTATAGAAGATAAATCCATTGGGCATGCGTATTACCCCATAAACTATGCATGTCGATCAAATTCATGAAAAAATAATTTGTGAAGAAGATGATTAAACCCATATAGGAGATGACTAACATGCACCCTATCAATAGCTCAACACCATCATTGACAAAATGGCTGAGGAAATAAATCGACATGTACAAAACTATGTAAATCATTACTGACATCAATTAGAGCATAACACAATTAATTTGTAAGCACGATCATTTGCAAAACTATAACTTGGCAGATGTCAGATGGAAGTGACAAGCAATTAAGTAGGATTACATACAAAGCACAACATATCTCTGATAAAGACCAAGCCATCAACCATAACAACCGAGGCTCAATCTCGGCCCACGCATGGATTGAGTTATGTCCAAAGCACCCAAGGCTCAACCTGAATTATACCTTCTCCCAAGCCACTAGAAAATCTTGGGTACCATGGGAAGGTCCCCGCACATTTATAAATTGCATCATCATGTCAATACCCTCCCCTTGAAGACCAGCGCCTTCGTTGCTCGAGCATCATTACCGGTCACTCCACAGGGGCGGCCCAAGGGTTAGGATCAACTTCCCTTTGATACCGTTGATAAAGACCAAGCCACCAACCCATAACAACCAAGGCCCAATCCCAGCCCACGCATGGGCTAAGTTGTGCCCAAAGGCCCAATTTGAGTTATACCCTAGCTCAATCCACTAGAAAACCTTGGGTACCATGGGAAGGTCCTCACACACTTATAAATTGCATCATCATGTCCACATCTTTCGATGTAGTACTTATCAATCTCCAAAATACATATTTTAACATTCCTTATATGCTGATTGTTTAATTGTTCATAGAGCAATGTACAAAGCAGATAGCTATGTCAATTAGAAGCTCTTATTAAGTGCATGGCTAATCTTGAAAAAGCTAATGTAAGAATATCATCTGGTGGAAAATCAAGCACCAGTAAATTTATTGTAATTTTTCATCTCATTGTAAAACTAACTAACGTAAGACCTATCAAAAACTGAAATAATCATGGTAAATACAGAGTAATACTCCACGCTACCCTTTTAGGCAGTATTATACATAGAGGATATGATAAGTAACATTGCACTACTGCTTGTTGATTTCACCTGCTATATATGTATTGTCCTTTGTTGAAGAAAGTGACGATAATTTTCCTTTCTGTTCTCACATCTTAATTTTACCAATATAGAAAGTTGTTCCTTGGCTTATTTGCCTGTTTGTCTTTCCTTTTTCCCAGCTCTATAGTTACCGATCGAGTTGACTCTCTTCCTAAACAATCCTTTCGGTTCAATTTTTTGAAAATCCAAATTTGTCCCTCACAGTTTCTTTAATTTATTCTTTTCTCACCGATCCAATTTTCAATGATACCCGCAAAAATTCAGGGTTGTCCAGTATCAAGACACTTTCCCTTATCACAGCCAGAACTAGATAAATATTGTTTGCAATTTTCTTTCAAATCTACATTTCCGCCAAAATTGAACAGCTTCTAAATTAAATTTTATTCTAGGCAGATGAACTAAAGCTAAAGTTTACGAGGGTATAATCTAAATATTAATTTCAATTTTTAAAAACAATCTCTTCATAAACATGAATAAGATTTGTGCACATCCTGTCTATCCCCGGCTCCGCCCACTATGGAAGTCTACTGCACTAGAATTGTTTCCCTTTTTACAAGAGAGAAACTATCACGAACATATTAATGTCACAGACTGCAAAAATCAAGGTTTCACTCTCTATTATCTAGCTAGCATCACAATCCACAATCCCCTGAGTTTATAGAAACACAAATAAGGATCAAAACTGCTTTCTTGAGCACTTAAACCTTTGATACAACAGAGAGACACAAATCTCCTTTCAGCTATCACATAAAAAAGTGCAGGAGCTCTTTTTCAATTGGTATCTCCAGTCCATTCATCCCAATCATCATCCACATGGCCCTGAGCCCATTTGACAGCTGCACGTGCAGCTTGTGGTCCTCCTGGCAATCCACGCTCGTTGATAGTATCGGCCATGTCAATGAAAGGCATCACTAAGAGTGTCCCAGGACCACCATACTCGGTGTGCAAAAATTTACTGAATATCTGTTACAAAATAAGTTAACAAGTTACGCAAAGGTAGCCTCCCAAAAATATATGCAAGTTTGATTCTTTCCTCCCGAAATCAAGAATATAACCAACAACTTGTAAAAAAGAAAAGAAGAAGGAAAAAAAAATCAATCAAAGTTATACAAAAAGCATAGACATCAAGTAGGCTTCTGCTTCTCAGCTGAGTTATAGAATGCCACGAAGAAAATCAATGAAACAAAAAATACAGAGCAATATACCTTTCTAACATTAGGAGTAATGCATCCCTTTAAAAAAAAGATAGACATTCATTAATGACAAGCAAATTACATCCTAGAGCATTTTACAGGAAGCCCTATGGCAAGAGAGCTGACCCGATATGACTTTCTTAAGAACTAAGTCGCTCAAATTCTCATTTCTCACCATTGTGATGCCATCTAGCCATCCAGATGGCAGACATGAAGGCATGCAAAAACAATATTTGAAAGATATACTGGCAAATCAAAAATTTAAAGGGAAAGACTAGCAAAACGAAATGACCTAACACGAGCCTCAAGCACACCATTGTGTATGTAAGCCATTTGGTGATCCTCTATTTATAGTGATATACTCATATACAACTATCTAACTATTTTTTGCCTAACGGATCCTTTTTTTTCTCCTAATTTATTGCAATTTATAAGAAATGCAACTTCAAGCTACATCTCTTTCTTTTATAGAAAAGCTATCTGGGTGGGGTTGGGGGAATTGAACAAGCAAAACTACTATGATAATTGGGAAAATTCTTGAATTTAAGTAAAAATAAACATATGAATCTGAAGAATTTACTTATCAATTTCAAGACTCACATATGACAAGAATTTATCTACATGACATGATACATTAAAGGTATCGTATACTCACAAGATTGGTGAACCCCAATTTCAAGCTATATATTACGATTGCCATTTTACTCTGTGTTTTTCCTTCTCAGATCTACTTTATTCGTGATGATAATAAATGGAAAAACTGGGGAAAAAATGAGAGAACTTTTTGGCTGCTGAGCATCATAGTCATAGGCATAGAAATCCGCGAATCTATGAGACTATGACCAGATGTTATGCCATTCTTAAGAGGTTTTTTTCCCTAATTGTTACTCAAAAGCTATTCAAACAGTTAACCTAATTATTTCTCAGCTACTACAGTGCTCCTTATTAGCCCAGTCATGAGAAATCAGCTTAGGAACTGGAAAACATGAAAAATACTGTTCAATGTTCATTGTAATGGCTGTTGAGATTATCCTAATTCTTACATATAGAGCAAGTTCTCTTACTAGTAAGTTTATTAACTTAATAAGCTCAGCAACTAATAAGTACCCTGCCTGGCCTTCAGGCTCTCTTACAGTAGAATCAGCTCCAGCAAACATAATTCCACCTTCCAATCACGGGAATAGGATCCTTGACAATTCGGTTGTTATGAATGGTGAATGTAATCACTAATATTGAACTCACAGCCACCAGAATTTGCAACCGTATGTTATCACCAAAGTTAATCACAAGTTACCAAGTTTCCTTAGATACACTCAACTCCACCAATCATATATAACATGCCTCAATTTCCCTTCTTCCATCCATAACGCCAAAATATTGACATAAAGGCCCATATTCCTATGCACCCTACTGTAAACAGATTGATATACCTAGTGAAGATGAAAGGAACATCAAATCACACCAAAACAGACCAAATAAAAGGCCCAGTCAAAAACATAGAATCATATGCACCCCCAGACTCTCAGCAAGTAGAAATTAAAAGCGACCAAATTTTAACGACTAAGAAAACAACATTGCAGGAATATAATTACCTCAGTACAGATTTCAACCACCTCTCCGAGTGAATCTCCAAACATATCTTTCTTAGAGAGTCTCTTGAGGAGATGAGCCCTAAACTTCTCCGTTTCCTAAAACCCCAAAAAAACACGGACCTCCATAAATTCACCAAAAAAAAAGCTCAAACAACAAACAGAAACATCATAAATGAGTTATTGTGCGTCGTTATTGAATGAACTTACCGCATTAGCAAACTCCGGGACTGGATCGGGAAATTTAAACTCGGTTGCTCTACAAATTTTCTTAGTGAATTTAGAAGAAATGAAATGAGTTACTGGGTGTTTGATGTTGATTGAAGGTTTAACACCAACAGAGTGACTAAATGTAAAGGAACCTGAATCCCTAGATTTTGAGAAAGAAGACGAAGAAAAAGCAGAGTAGCTACACCAAACTGAAGCGATAGGACGGGAAGAAGAAGAAGATGACGAAAAAAGAGCGAACGGGTCGAATGTCGGAGACACGAGAGCTCCGCTCCAGCAAGCCATCTGTATCTTCGGATCTTATCTGTTTGTTCCCCCGTCAGTGAGGTTTTTCATTCGGCTTGATATCGTGGGCCCGCTTCACACCCTTCTTCCCAGTAGGCCGCATGGATAATTGGGCCAATCGGGGCCATAAATCGGACTCAAATTTCCCCAACCCACAAGGCACAACAAGCCAGTGAGCCACAGCTCTTCCTTCCTCAAAGCAGAACAGAATCTGATAATGATTCCCGCCATTTCGCTCTCAGGCGTTGTAACTAACATAACCGCCACTTCATTCTCCATAGCCCCCAAACCACACAAGCCTCTAAAGCAAACCCTTAAATCTCTGGCGAACTCTGGAAAACTAGACGAGGCAATTCGGCTGATTGAAGATTCGCCCTCCAACTTTGTAGATACTGAGGCGTACTCCACCCTCCTCCATGCCTGTATCTCCCAAAAGTCCTTAAAACATGGCCAAAGACTCTATCTCCAACTGCTTCATTGCAGAGACCAAGACAAGAACAGCCACAATAACCTCCTCAAGGATTCAACCTTGCAAAGCAAGTTCATTACCCTTTTTTCCATTTGCGGCAGTGTCCACGAGGCTCGCTGCATATTTGAAGATGGCCTTGAAGATGGAGACATACCTGAGTCAGTATGGTTGGCAATGGCTATTGGGTATGCAAGAAATGGGTATTTTAGGGAGGCTTTACTCGTTTACGGGGGCATGCTGTGCCATTTCATTCAACCAGGTAATTTTGCGTTTTCTGTGGCATTAAAGGCATGTGCAGATTTGACTAATTTTCAGGTTGGGAGAGGGATCCATGCCCAAGTTGCAAAGTCCAATGAGGAACCTGATCAAGTGGTGAATAATGCCCTTTTGAGATTTTATTCAGAGTGTGGGAGTTTAGAGGAGGTAGTTAAGGTGTTTGATGGAATGCCTGAAAGGAATATTGTGTCTTGGAATTCTTTGGTTACAAGTCTTTTGAAGCGGGGTCAATTGTTTGAGGCAATGGATATGTTTAGACGGATGCAAAGAGATGGAATGGGATTCACTTGGGTCACTCTTACAACAATCTTATCTCTATGTGCACAAGTGACGGCGTTGCATAGTGGGAAGGAGATACATGCGCAGATTGTGAAGTCAATGAAGAAACCAGATATGCCAGTGCTAAACTCTCTCTTAGACATGTACGGAAAATGTGGAGTCATTGATTACTGTAGGAGGGTATTTGACTGCATGAGTGATAAAGATTTAACATCGTGGAATACCTTGTTGACCGGTTTTGCAATTAATGGCCATATGGAAGAAGCAATGGAATTGTTCAATGAGATGGTCGAGTATGGGTTGCGGGTTGATGAGATCACTTTCATTGCATTATTATCAGGCTGTAGCCATGCGGGGCGTACAGATGCTGGACAGACATTGTTCAATAGAATGAAGAAAGATTTTGGAGTTTCACCAAGTGTGGAGCATTATGCTTGTCTGGTGGATTCATTGGGTAGAGCTGGAAGAATTGACGAGGCATTAGAGATAGTGAAAAGCATGCCCATGCAGCCTAGTGGCAGCATATGGGGATCGTTGCTTAATTCCTGTAGAATCTATGGCAAGGTCTCTCATGCAAGAACTGTTGCAAAACATTTGTTTCAACTGGAACCAAACAATCCTGGAAATTATGTGATGCTGTCGAACATTTATGCAAATGCAGGGCTGTGGGAGGATGTAAATGAGATTAGAGAGATGATGCAATCTGAGGGCTTAAAAAAGGAGGCTGGATGCAGTTGGATACTTATAAAGAATAGAATTCACACATTTGTGGCTGGTGGGAGTAACGAGTTTCGTAATTCAGCAGAGTACAAGAAAATTTGGAGCAAAGTAATGGAAGCAATGGACGAAATTGGATACGTTGCTGATATGAGGGTTGTACTTCATGATGTAAACGATGAAATGAAAGCATTGTGGGTTTGTGGGCATAGTGAGCGACTTGCAACCATGTTTGCACTCATCCACACCACCTCTGGAATGCCTATTAGGATTACAAAGAATCTTCGCGTTTGCAGAGATTGTCACACTTGGATGAAGATTGTTTCAAGAGTAATGGGAAGGATGATTGTTTTGAGAGACACAAACCGGTTCCACCATTTCAAAGAAGGTGCATGCTCTTGTAGGGACTACTGGTAACACCAGCACAGCAATGATCTTATGTAAAATCTCTTCTTCATTTCTTTTTGATATTACAATTTTTCTAGAATGACCAACAGCCGGTAGCTTTAACATAGTGTTATTCATCTAATCGGTACTGTAATAAATTCTAAAAGACTAATCAGCAAAGATGCTCACTGAAACACGTTGTTTAACAGTACCTCATTGATGCAAACCGGGATACAAAATTCGAAGAGGATCTTTCCTTGAATATCACTGTAATATATTATATGTTAAAAGGGGTAGTTTGGGTATTGTCTATGAAAGAGGGTATTTGTTGTATGTGTGAAACTCTGTAAAGAATGTTGGTTTTGGTATGAAATGAGTTGTGTTGCCGGAAACTCCCTCTTCTCTTCTCCTTACTTACATCTATGAATCTTCTCATCTTCTCTACTGATTTCTACATGATATCGGAGGCGTGGTTACCTTCCATCTCTGGTCCGTCACATCTGTCATCGGCATCTCTAGTTTTATAGTGACTTTACAGTGTTTTCGAAAAGTTGTTTGGTAGAAAATCTTTGATCTACGTTGATTGGGAAGTCAGTTTGAGGCACCTCCTACTCAGAAGTGTTCATCGGCGTCCGGCGCATCTGTCTGTGGCAGTCGGGCGTTGATCGGAGCTGCGCGTGGCTCTCACGCGCCTCCACTCGCCGGACCGCCGCCGCATGTGGCCCTCACGCGCCGCCGTTGGGTCGCCGGAATGTGAGTTCTGTTTTTTCTGGTCTTCCGAACTGCTCATTTCTAACTCTTTTATCTGGTTCTTCAGTGGTTGGAGGTCTTGTGACCATTGTTTTGCTTGGGTCTTGGTTGTCTTTGATGGTTTGGTCTTGGGAAGTTAAGTTCTGTACTTAATTCACTTTGGCAGCTGGTCGCAAATGTTCTGTTGGTTCTGCTTCTGAATATTATTGTGTGGTTTGGGTGCACTCTTGGGATATTTTCTTTTATGGGGTATTTGTTATTGTTGACATTACTTTTATCATGAGTGAGGACAATCAGAAACTTGTTGGTTCTAATTACCAACATTGGCGGAAGATTATATTAATTGCTATTCGGGGAATGGACAAGGAGGATCATCTTATTAATGTTCCCCCTGATTCTAATAAAAATGCTGTTGAATATAGGTTGTGGATGCGTGATGATGTACGGTTATATGGTCAATTGCTGAATTCTGTGGAATCTAAAGTTTCTGAGTTGGTGACACATTGTGATACAGTGAAACAAATATGAGAGTATCCTGGTGTATTGTATTCTGGTCAAAATGATATGAATCGATTGTATGATGTGGCCTTGTGTTTCTTTCGATCAGAACAGAAGGATACTCCTCTCGGTGATTATTTTGCATCCTTCAAGAAAATTTATGAAGAATTTAATTCATTGTTGTCTTTGGATCTTGACCTCGAGAAGAGACGCCAGCAACGAGAGCAGTTGGCAATTATTGCACTCCTTAGTCGTATATGTTCTGAGTATGAGTCTGCACGTTCCCAGATTCTTGCTAGTGGAGAGACCTCCCTCACTGAGGCCTTCTCTCGGGCTAACCGTTCGGTTAGACCCACTTCCTTCTTGTCAGATGTTGCTGAACGGTCAGGTCTAGCTGGTCATTCTTCTTATGATGTGAGTGGTGGCCGTAGTAGTCGTGGAGGTCGTGGTGGCCGTAGTGGCCGTGGTGGTCGTGTGGGCTTGGATGCCAAGTTTACTTGCTATTATCGTGGTGGAGTGGGCCACACTCGTGATCGGTGCTGGAAATTGCATGGCAAACCGACTAACACTCGCTCTGCTCATGTTGCTTCTGGTATAGATGTGCGAGTACAGGATGTGCACAATTCTTCTGGAACATATATTTCTGATGACGGACGTGTTAGTCTCTCGGCTGCGGAATACTCTCGTATCATGAGCCAGATTTCTGTTTCTAGTGCTGCCTCTGTCACTACTAATGCTTCCGCTTGCTTATCTGTACCCCTCACACTTGGGTGATTGATTCTGGTGCTTCAGATCACATGACTGGAAACACAGGTATTCTTGATACATATTCCTCCACCTCTTCCTATCCTGCTGTGAGAGTTGCTAATGGTACCTTGGTGGAAGTGAAGGGAATTGGCACTACATCTCCTACATCATCTCTGCACTTGGCCTCTGTTTTAACTTTGTCCTCATTTCCTTTCAATTTATTATCTGTGAGTGCTATTACCAAGGCCCTCAAGTGCTCAGTATTTATGATGATCATTGTGTTTTTCAGGATCTTTCGACGAGCAGGATGATTGGTAGGGGTCACCTCAATTCCAGAGGACTCTATGTGTTGGACGTTCCACCTTCTTCCTTGATGGTGTCTGGTTCTTCATCTCCTTTGGATCTTCATTGTCGTCTTGGTCATCCGGCGCTTCCTAGTTTGAAGAGTTTATGTCCATCTTTGTCTTCTTTACAGCATTTATTTTGTGAGTCATGTCAGTTTGTCAAACATCATCGTCGGTCTTATGTATCTAGGAGTCTTAAACGAGCTTCTGCTCCATTTTTCTTAGTTCATTATGATATATGGGGTCCATGTCCTGTTGTGTCTAAGTCTGGCTATCGCTACTTTGTTACGTTTATTGATGACTTTTCTCAAACTACTTGGGTTTATTTAATGAAAAAGCGTTCGGATTTATTTTCCATCTTTTGTTCTTTTGTTACTGAAATTCATACTCAATTTGATATGTGTATTCGAGTTCTTCGTAGTGACAATGCCCGGGAGTATCTTTCTACTGAAATGTCTTCGTTTATTTCGAGTAAGGGTATGCTTCATCAGTCCTCTTGTCTTGATACACCTCCACAGAATGGGGTGGCTGAACGTAAAAATCGTCATCTGTTAGAAGTTGTCCGTTCCATTCTTTTCCACATGCAGATTCCTAAAACATTATGGGGGGATGCTGTCTTGACTGCCACTTATCTTATTAACCGCATGCCTTCATCTGTTCTCAATGGTCAAATTCCATATAAGGTATTATTCCCTCAGGATGCGATTCATCCTATTCCACTAAGAGTTTTCGGTTGTACTTGTTATGTCCGGATATCCGGCCTCATCTCACTAAACTTGATCCTAAGTCTTTAAGATGTATTTTTCTTGGCTATTCTGGCACTCAGAAAGGGTATCGGTGTTTCTCTCCTGACTTAGGGTGGTATATTGTGTCTTCTGATGTTACTTTTCATGAGTCTCTATCATACTCATCTCCTAATAGACTTGTCTCTTCATCTGATTCTCTCTCTATTCCTGATGAGTTTCTTGTATATGATCTTGATCAGCCACCTCCACCTCCACCTCCACCTCTTTTGCGAACCTTTGTCCGTGGTCCTCGTTCTGTGTACCGTTGTCCCCTTTCCGCTCCTTCTGCAAAGGTGCCCCCACCATCTCCTGATGTGCCGACTGATCCTGTTTTGGTGACTGATAGTAATCCTCCACAGGACATGGATGTCCCAATTGCTCTCCGGAAAAGGCGCCGCCATTGTGCCAGGTATCATTTATCTGCTACTATGTCTTATGCAGGCCTCTCTCAGTCTCTTCGCACTTTTGCTCTGACCATTGATTCCATCACCACTCCTCGTTCTTTATCTGAGGCTCTTACGTCTCCTGAGTGGCTTGCTGCTATGCATGATGAAATGTCAGCCTTGGAACATAATCAAACTTGGGATTTGGTGCCTTTACTTCCGGGTAAGAAGCCTATTGGCAGCAAATGGATCTTCACTGTTAAAACTAAGTCTGATGGGTCTATTGATCGTCTTAAAGCGCGATTGGTAGCCAAAGGGTATGCCCAAACTTATGGTGTTGATTATACCGATACTTTTTCTCCGGTTGCCAAGTTCACCTCTGTTCGGTTACTTGTCTCTCTTGCTGCCACATTTGGTTGGTCGTTACATCAATTAGATGTGAAAAACGCTTTTCTTCATGGCTCTCTCACTGAAGAAGTTTATTTGGAGCAACCACCTGGGTTTGTTGCTCAGGGGGAGTCGGGTATGGTATGTAAGTTGAAGAAATCTTTATATGGCCTGAAACAGTCTCCTCGAGCTTGGTTTGGTCATTTTTCTGATGTGGTGCAAAAATTTGGATTGAAAAGATTGGAGAAAGACCACTCTGTGTTTTACCACCGATCCAGTGCAGGAAATATTCTATTAGTGGTGTGTGTGGATGATATAGTTATCACTGGAAGCAATGAATATGGTATATCCTCATTGAAGGTGTTTTTGCAACACCATTTTCAGACGAAGGACCTAGGTCCTCTACGGTATTTCTTAGGTGTGGAAGTTGCTCGATGTAGGCGTGGGATATTCTTGTCCCAAAGACAGTATGTTATGGATTTATTACAGGATACTGGAATGAGTGGTGCAAAGCCTTGTGATTCTCCTATGGTTTTTGGGGTGAAACTCTATCCGAATGAGGGTGATGTGTTTGATGATCCTGAACGATATCGGCGACTGGTGGGAAAATTGAATTATCTTGGAGTGACTCGTCCTGATATAGCTTTCTCTGTGAGCGTGGTTAGTCAATTTATGTATGATCCTCGTGTTCCTCATTGGGAGGCTGTCTTACGTGTTCTTCGGTTCCTTAAAGGTGCTCCTAGTCGAGGTTTGCTATATGCAAATAATGATCATGTGAATATTGAAGTATTTTCTGATTCTGATTGGGCAGGATCTCCTTTTGATAGGAAATCCACCACTGGCTACTGTGTGTTTGTTGGTGGGAATTTAATTGGCTGGAAGAGTAAGAAGCAATCTGTAGTAGCCCGGTCTAGTGCTGAGGCCGAATATAGAGTAATGGCTCACACCGCTCGTGAGATATGTTTTGTTAGACAACTAATGCACGAATTGGGATATATTCCATCGATAGGGACTCAGTTATGATGTGATAATCAAGCTGCTATCCATATTGCATCAAATCATGTTTTTCATGAAAGAACTAAACATATCGAGGTAGATTGTCATTTCGTGCGTGAGAAGGTGCAATTGAAGGAGGTGAGACTGAAACATGTGAGAACTCATGATCAGCTAACTGATATTTTTACTAAGGCTCTCACTGGGGTTAGGGTTGATTTTATCTGTAACAAGCTGGGCATGACTATCATCTATGCTCCAGCTTGAGGGGAAGTGTTATATGTTATAGGGAAATATGCCCAGACCCCTCCAAACTATCGGGTATGTGTAAATACCCCCCTAAACTAATGAAAATGGCAAACAGGCCCCCAGAATTGAGTTGACCGTTAAAGATAACGGTCAACTCTACTAAACTAACAGTAATTTAACGTTAATTCGAATATTAAGCCAAATAAAATGATTAACATTAAAATAATATTATTTTATGAATAATTACAGATAAAAACCATTGAAGAGGCGGGAGTGTGAGTGGCTTTTGTTTCATACATTTCTCTCACCCAGGCTCACGGGAAACCCAGCAACTGCAGAGCTCAAACAAGGCAGCCCACTAACCAAAAAACACTCAAGAACCCCCCAAGCAAACCCACAAACCAGACTCAGCAGCCAGAGTTCAATCGGGAGCAGAGCAGAATAACGGAGTCTAATCGGAATCAGAATCCGATTCCCACCGACGAGCACCTCCCTCAATCGAACCCACCCAAAGCAAACTCACAGCACACTCGAAGCACCCAGTAACCGCAGAAAACCAGCAGCCGCAACCGAAAGAGAACCAGTAGTTCGAAACCCAGAATCACCCAGCTCCGCCTTGTTCCCCCTCAAGAATGACTTCCCGCAAGTATTACAGCGTCTCAGGTGAAGTCTCAATCACACCCCTAGGTCAAACAACCAGAATCCACACAAACGAAACCTGGGGGAGCCCAACCTAATTCATCTCACCTCAAAACAGCTCGATCCACAGGGAACAAACCTAGCGAAGACCCCTCTAGCCCAACTCAAGAACCCACCGAGATGAAGAATCCATTTCTCTCACCCCCAAACTCTCTCAAGCTCCCTCTCTCTGAAATTTTGAAACCCTGGGTGAGAGAAATGTATGAAACCTTGATGGTAGTTTATTTTAATGTTAATCATTTTAATGTCATTTTAATGTTATTTTAATGTTAATCATAAAATAATATTATTTTAATATTAATCGTTTTATTTGGCTTAATATTCGAATTAATGTTAAATTATCGTTAGTTTAGTAGAGTTGACCGTTATCTTTAACGGTCAACTCAATTCTGGGGGTCTGTTTGCTATTTTCGTTAGTTCAGGGGGTATTTGCACATACCCGATAGTTTAGGGGGGTCTGGGCATATTTCCCTATGTTATATGTTAAAAGGGGTAGTTTGGGTATTGTCTAAGAAAGAGGGTATTTGTTGTATGCGTGAAACTCTGTAAAGAATGTTGGTTTTGGTATGAAATGAGTTGTGTTGCTGGAAACTCCCTCTTCTCTTCTCCTTACTTACATCTATGAATCTTCTCATCTTCTCTACTGATTTCTACAATCACAATCTCAGGATTCTAATAGTTCTTTTTGCTACATAAAAAATAAAGTAGCTCTTCACCCATACGATAAGGGTTGAGGAGACAGTCTTTATGAGTACTTGTTTGGTCGCCTGCAGAACATGCTTTGCGATTCTATTCAAGTATTCACAGGAGAATAGAGATGAACCATTATCATCAACAACAGTACTATTTACAGGTATTCAAGAGAAATACTTGCTGCAGAAGACTGAGCCACTAGTACTGTATATGTAGAGAGAGAAAAGAAGAACAAGCTTTCAGCAAAATGAGCAGATTTCTCCATATACTGATGAACTGCCTTTGAATCTCTTGGATGCTCCAATGCTCCTTGATGTGTGCATACAGCATGTCCGAATGAAGAATGTGCACCTCACAGATTCCTCTCATGTGGCTCAAGCCAAGGAAATCCCAGGAAATCAAACACCTCTTTCTCCGTCTCAAATCTTAGACTTGCACTACCTCTTGCACCCTGCAACAGTTTTTTACATCTGATGTAAAGTAACCGTGCAAAGAAGTAATGGAAAGATGCTGAAAGTGAGCCAACTTAGTACCCTTTTCCCATTAGACCCTTGAGTAGCTGGAAACATCCCTGTGTCATCAAGCCGGTATCCTTTGGAGTCTGCTAGCAATCTCAACCTGCAGTTGCACAGTACAGTTAAATTCTTGATTATATTACACTTAGAACAAGAAGGATTCAAATTCATAGCCTAGCAAGAAATTAAAGTTCTCGAGAGAAATAAGCAAATTATGCTTCTCACCCATATGATGGAGATATATGCTGAATGGGTCATTATCAAAATTAAAGTGGTCTTATCAATCAAGTATTCAAGTGTCTTGCGCATATCTTATGTGGAAGCAGAAAAGGAATGTTTCTAGATATGTTTTGAGTATACATGATGCTTTATTAATGAAAAACTATGCCAATTCAGTCGTCCACTTCACCTCCAAACCAAAGTAACTGGATAAGGTACTTAGAAGTTTCAGAGGACTCAAAATCCTTCATTAGTCAAACCTGATACTTGGATGCATACGCATCCAATACCTCCCATGTCCAGGCAATATAGATCAAACTAATAAATTTCATGTAACAGAACATCGACTCTCCAATAAGTTGAGGCATACTGCCACATAACACATTCTCTTCACCTCAAAAAAACATTAAATATAATTTTAGTTGTTTTTTTAATACACGGAATCGGAGTTCATCTTTAACCATCAACCGTTGATATCATAAACAAGCAAGGGTAAAATCTTTGAATGTACCTTCTATTTAATACGTCATTGCCAGTCCATGCTACGAGTCCAAAGGCATATATGTCCCTTGGAAATACCTACAAATAAAATGAAAAATAGAAAATTACGCAAAGAAGATTAAGTGACTGAGTTTAAACATAGAAGATGGAAAGGGAGGGGGTAGGGATAATACTACAAACAACAAAATACTTTATCAGATCTATGTTCTATTGTTATTACTAAAATCTTTTTGTACTACATAACCCATTAGTATGATAGAGAAATATCAAATCACCTTGAAATCTATGCGATGGCGGAGCTCCCGTCCTGGATACGTACAAAGGCCAAAGTATGTGTCCACACCTGAATCAGTACCCTGTGCACATTGTCACATAAAATTTAAACAATAAGATCAATGTAATGGCATGTACAAGACACTAAAAAATTCATTGGTAAAACATATGACTGATCGAACTTATTATAGAGCATATTTTTTTGTCTGTAATTAAGTAATCTGAAAGAGATTAAAGTAATTTCGACTGGTTGCAACTTTGGATACTCCAAAAATAGCAATAGTGATTCACCTCTTCATAACAAAGTTAACGAAAGGCCGCTTGATGCTTCTCATATAAACATTATTTTTTTGTGAACCTTTAGTTTCTCCGAGGAAAAACAAAGAACAGACTTAGCAGTCCTAACTCAAATTTCCACTATAACTAGGCACAACTTCACTGCCTCATGGCTCACCAGATCATTTATGGTTAGCAGGCACATCACTAAATAGATTTTAATTTTTCATAGATATCTCCACGCTGCTATGTTTGGAAATCTCAACCAGTCAGGGAGCAAATAAACAATGCGCTATGGATTCAAAGCATTGAAGGATTAAACATCCAGCAAGTCCCATATATGCATAATACATTCAGCAGAATGCTGGAAATGGAAAAAGTTTTAGCTATTATTAAGCACTAAACTTCAACTTAATGAAACATTCCATTCATAATAGTTATAATGCAGGTTCGGACCTCATTAACAAGCCTCTAACTTTCTGCTACAGCATCTAATTAGATAGAAAATAAAATCCTTTTCAAATAGGCTCCACAAAGAACGAAGTGGATTCATTGTAAAGTTTTAATTTGATTCCCTACGCAAATAGCCTGGACTATCCTCCCGTTTGTTTGTAGGCATGCATAAATATACAAACACATGAAGGAAACAATTAGTGGAAGAAAAATAACATTACCTCCTCACTATGGGTACTGAAAATCAACTCCTCTCTTAAAAAGTCCATATCCTTCAAATGCTTCACAAATTTTGCCAGAAAGCCTTTATGACTGCAGATGTGGAGCAAACTAATTAAGTCCTTCGTAAAAAATTCCAAGAACATATCTTACGGAAAGCCACAGAAACCAAAAAATTACCTATTAAACAAAATTAAAAACGGTAACCAGCAGCATATATGCATAACTGAACCATTACACAGAATTTGTAGCCAGTAGCCATCAAGGCAACTACTTTGTAATGAACTGAACTTTTGATAGACCCATCTCCAAGAAATACATGAGGAAAGGCAAGAAGAATCAAGCGGTGACAAGTGGAGGGCCTGGATGAGTCCATTTGGAGCTTTGTTACTGGTTCGGTTGTTTTCTGTTTTCAGCACAGGAATAAAGCTGGGTGGTGGGTAGTGGCAGCTGTAATTTGTTAGGGTTTTACGGAGTGGTGTTTTGTGGAGGTCCTAACCCCTCGAAGGTTAAGTGTATTTCGACCATTCTGTGATTTTCTCTGGGGCAATATAATCAATACAAATATCCTATTTTCTCTACAAGTTCTTGTTGCTTGATTGTTTAGTTCACTAGCAGTGTCTTATCAACTTTACGGTAACATAAGCTCTAGAATCTAAGAATATGCCTATATGCCTTCCCCCATATTATATACTAGGAACCTTTATAAATTATATCAACAGAAAATTCATGCATCTGAATCTAGACATGTCAGTGCAAACTCTATAATACTTACCATAAAAATGAAGCGTCTTTCAAAGCAAAGGTCCCTGGAAATTTTATGAGAATATTTCAAGATTCCCTTTCAATTTTCTTTCAACTGCTAAAGATAGAACAAAGGCAATATTGACAAAATGACAGTCCCATCTCATTAAAATTTGATCTACAAGCACATAACTCATCATTTCATTGGAGGAAAGCATCAAGTACCCAGTTAAAGGTTGGACTTCAGACCTTTTTCCATCAGGATGTGTTATTATAATGTCCATATCCCCGCAGGAAGCTTTTCCACGCCTAAAAGATCCTCCACATACAACAACCACCTTCAACACAGATGTCAGAAGATTAGAATAAAAACAAAGATAAAAATGTGTACTTGGGATTATAAACAACATTAATTCCAATTAAAACTATGCCAGTCGAAGAGTTTTTCTACTCACCCCAGGCAAAATATCTTCGGCAACTTTCTGTAGGAGTTTTTCCATTTCTTGAACCTAAACAACCATAGGTATATTAAACAATCCCATGTAAAAGGTATGACCATGAATCGAAAATTACAGAAAGATACAAGATAATCAAACCTCATGACGTGGAATCCTAGTATTGATATCATCAAAGTACTTTAATCCTATCTTCTGTGAATTTGTTAATGAATCATCTTTCTTTAGATCATCTAATGTACGTTGCCCTTTCTCATATAATTTTGCAGCTGTAACTGGACCAATACCCCAGACTTCCCCAAATAAAGAAATTGTCCGCACCTACCATGACATAATATGGAAAAAGAGAGCATATAAATTGTAAAGATTTGAAAAAATGCATAGCTTAAAAGTAAGTAGAACTGTTGGTGTTCCAGATAGTTTGAGGTAGACAATACATATGCAGTTCTTTCCCTTCCCCTGCTAAATTTCATGAATACCCTAGAAATACTATAGAAATTATAAAACTAGTACCATAGAAATACTATAGAAAACTATGTGCATAAAGCGACAAAAACATGTAAACATTGTGAGAAAAAAAGAATGCACACAACTCCCATGCATAAGGCTCCTGCAGAGCAGCGGGCAGAGTTGGGCACATGCATGATATACAGAGACCTCACTCCCATACAATATGTGTATAGGCCTTGATAAAAAAAATTAAAAAATCTTAAAAAAGAACTAATTCTCACTGAAGGCATAGAAAGGCAAGATGTACAACACCTTAGCCTAGCATATGAAAGAGGTTATTTCCAAGAAATGAAATCATGGCATCCAGGTTGTGGTGAAACAACGTTATTACTAAGGCAATGGTTTATCCATAAATTCTTGCTAGAGATACTATTGAAATCATTAACATGAGCCCACCTTCCACTGCGGTAGCCTTGAGCACATGAGTTGTTTACCTTTTTATGCAGCTAAAATTATTAAGACAAGATTATCATTTATCTTCTAGATGGTCAAGCCAAATATTAATACTACCATGCCAAAGACGAATGTCAAGAAATAAAAAACTTCAGAAAGCATTAGTTTGAGAAATGTGATATCCTCATTCAATTGGCAAACATAGACAGCAGGCAACAGTAGAGAGCAAACTATAGAAAAATAAAATTCATTCCAAATAGTGAAGATAGATGAGGAAAAAAAAATATTACAAGAAAAATTTGCAATGAAACATGAAGCAGTACATGAATGGGATTGCATGTTATCAAACACATTCACAGTACCTTTTCATCCACCTCAAAGTGCTCTAACTTCAACAACTTCCCAGTCATGACTATCTCCTGAATCTGCATTGATATTCCAGTGGAATCCATCTCAAATTAATAAGAGGAAAATACATTCATTGCAAAGGCATAGACAAATGAATTAATCAAATATACAGCTTAGATTTCTCAACATCCAGATTGAGATTTCTCAATAGAAAATTCTAAAAGCATGCTATCAATTTTTAAATTATTCATGTTATTTGAATGCACCACATCATGATTATTTAAAAGTACATTTGCGTGATGAAAATGACGCAGCATGATTTGATGCTTCATAAGGTAAAAAGGGTAAAAAAACTCCCGTGCACAAAAGTCTTAAGAGGGGTCGGGAACAGGCAGAATGTATGCACACCTGATCCCCACACATATTATGTAGAGAGACTTGTTAAACTTGGCTCATAAATAGCTCATACACTCTCCCTAAAAGAACCTATAAGAAAGAGGCAAGGGTAACACATATATGCACATACCATTCGCCCAAAGTAGATGATGTCAGACATTTATCTCTTAACAGTCCCTCTCACTTGTGGGTTGGTCAATCTCATGGCCCAACAAGTGCAACATCCGCGCAAACCATCACCCAAGAAACAAGTGGAGGTAAGGCGGTCCAAGAACACATCACTAGGGGCCTGCTCTAATACCATGTTAAATTTGATTTATAGTGGCCTATACACTCCCTTTAAAAGGACCTATTAGAGAGAGAAGAGGTAACCACATATATGAACATACAATTCATCCAAACTAGAGGATGTGAGACATTTATCTTTTAACAAGGTTGTTTCCAAGAATTGAATTTGTGACTTCTAAAGCAACTTCACCACAGAGCCACATGTTTGCCTGTAAATTGATGTTTCATAGTAGACCACAAAATTAGATCAAAAATTGACCGTAGGTTCATGACACCAAAAATCTGTAATGACGAGGAAATCTTCGCCGATATTTCTTCTTATTATAATTGCCCATATTTTAGTGTTGGAGAAATGATGAGTTGCATAAGATTGGCAAGAAGCAGCACCATCATATGGCATTTGCCATAGTGCCACACTTCCACTATGCTGGGAACTAGGAAGCATGACAGATGGGGAGCAGAACCTATGGATGAAAAATTGAGCTTAATGCTGATGAAATTAAGCAATGGTATCAAGAAAATTTTCTGCAA
The DNA here is from genome assembly GCA_963580455.1 of Euonymus europaeus. Classification (NCBI taxonomy): domain Eukaryota; kingdom Viridiplantae; phylum Streptophyta; class Magnoliopsida; order Celastrales; family Celastraceae; genus Euonymus; species Euonymus europaeus. The sequence continues at coordinate 7,713,761 of OY756964.1, forward strand.
TTTTCTTATTGTGTTAATGCACAAGTGCATCTATAACTCATTTGAGAGATCCCAAATATGCCACATAGTAATATTAGAAATGAGATGAAAACACCTGTCAAGTTCATAGGTATCCTTTCATTTACCAATTTATATGAAAAGCAAACTAAAGTAGATTCTGAAAGTGAAACTTAAGATGACTCAGCAGTTCAATGAAGGAAACAAACTGGAAAATTGTAAGTGAAACATACAACGGTCAACATACATGGTCCTGCATTGATTTTCCAATAGATGGCAGATGTTTGACCTGGTCCACACTTTCGATTTTAAATGGCAACTTCTCAATAACTGGAATAGCTTTGTAATAACTAAATGACCTCCGATCATCACCCAATGCTTTCCACAGGCAGGTTAAACCCATTAGACAATCTGGAAAGTAATAAAACCAAGAATACAAGGAAAAACCTAGCAAAAACACATGCATAACACACGAGGAAATCAAGTCTCACCTCTGTAAATATTTACAAGTTTCCCAAATATATCAGTGATATTCCTGTTTAAATCTGGCGGACTGTATGGCAAGGATGACTACAACAAATAAAGCTGATTAGCAAAATAATTAAGTTGCATAAGATATTAGCCATATCAAGCAACGAAGTTCTGATGTAACAAAAAATGACCCTCTTAGCAGAGTAGCAGTTATGTGCTATGCCTACATAATTTGAAGAGCAGAAGTCTACTAAATAAGCTAAAAAATATTACTAGTCTTAATAATTGATTGCCACTCTTACATTCTTGTTTGGAGTATCACAGGCCTTCAAACTGTTGTGCACTGGGTCTGGAGTGTGGAGAGAGCCATCATGGTCTCCTTCATAATTTGATTCCTCATATAGAGAATCATTTCCAGAGTTGTGTTCTGCTTTCAAATTCTTTGAATCATTTGAGGATGATCTTATCCTTTTGGCAAGTGATGGTTCATCATCACTAGAAGTGATTCTATTGGTTGATTGAGAAGTCGATGACTTGTCAGCAACATTCTTCCCTTCTGCATCAACTTTCAGATGGTATAGATCTTCTGATACCTTTTCTCCTAACCTCAAGCAATCCTCTAGCCATTGATAAAGAAGAACACTCTACAGCAAAGTTGTTAATAATAATATCAAACACAAGAACTCCAAGCAACCTCTTAGATATGTGGTAAGCCTAGGGAAATGAACTTCAACAAAATGTTGTTAACAATGATATCAAGCATAAGAACTCCAAGCAACCTCTTAGCTATGTGGTAAGCCTACGGCAACACATCATGTCCACTGAGGTGACATTTCAAGTTTCCCTTCTCTTATAATAACATTCGTGGAAATTAATCAAGGATTCTAAATTGTTAAGATTCCTGAGGCTGTAATTCTAGAAAATTTAACCATTACCTAAAACCAACCCGTGCTGGAATAAATTAACCATAAATTATTAAAATGTACTTGGACCAAACACTGGAAAATTTCAAAGTTCTTGCAAATTAAATACAATCAATTGAAACCGTGATCCTCAGAAAAACTTAAGAACGAAGATCAAATTTTTGCCATGTACAAGTAGAAATCCAAATACAATTGAAAAATATCACATTCTTCTTCACATTTGTAATCTAGTTGGCCTCAAAGCAACCTAATTGTATTAAAATAATCACATATCAAGGGATCCTTCAACACCAGTAAAAAACACAGCGCACAAAGCTCTTGCAGTAGGCGGGGTTGGGGACTGGCAAGCACTCAGACCTTACCCACATCACATGTGGAGAAGCTATTTCTAAGAATTGAACCTCCATGCTTTGCAAATCTTATCATTTGGGGCCGAACACATCCTTCAACACTATGCCATATATTTCAACGAGGAAAAAAAAAGAGAAAAAAAACTTAAAAATCCATTTCATAACACAAAGGGCAGACTTAAGTTGAGCTACCCAAAGATAAGCTTCATAGTAAAATAAGAAACATTAATATGCAGAAAGCTGTGCTAAAAAGTAAAAACTTCGAAACAGTTTATTGTTCATGGCCTCACAACAATCCAAAGTTCCAATGACAAACTTACAGTGTAAGTAACGCTTGTGAAAACATAGCTGTTTAAAAAAGCAAAAAAACTTACTCCTTTGAAGCGTGCCATACGTTCTCTAGTTACTTCTTCGAGAAGCGCATCTAAGTTCATTGCAAACACGTGCGTTACCCTTTTGTTTAGAGCCTCTTCAATGGTAGCCCCCATTTGCAGCAGCTTCTGTTTCCAAATCTTAATAATACAGACACACAGAGAGAGAGAGAGAGAGAGAGAGAGAGAGAGAGAGAAGCAACATTAAACAAATAAACCGTCAAATGATTAGATGAATCCGTTAGAGGCTAAGAAAACAGTGGTGAGACCTGTAATCGACGAGGCTGTACTCTCATATGGATCAAGAAAGCGACGATTCCAGCGAAAATGCCATCGTGATCGGCAGAGGGAGCTTTCTTTCTGGTTACCTTTGGCGCCATTTGGGTTTCTGGTTTGTTCTTCCGGTCTGCTCCTACGAGAAGTAGAGAACCCACCGTTTAGACTTCTTTATTTTTTTGTTTTTTCAGAAAGTAACATATTTCATTCAATAGCAAACCACTACAAACTACAAACTCCACGATAGCCAATTAGGGTATTCAATTGATTACAAAGGGCACAACATATAACATGGATATCTAAGAACAGTTCAGAAAATAACTGACATAATCGGATATAAAGAGAAATATACTAGAAATAAAATCCAAGCAACTAAAAAAATAATGTACATCAAGTAAAGTGGGACACTAAGAGAAATAGAAGTGATCACCAAATAAGCTGGTGCACACAACAAGTACTTGGTGGAAGAGCATTCCAAATCAAGAAACTAGTAGTCGAATAGAGAATCGATAAAAGTCTGATAACTCATAACAACTAGATCTGCGAAGAAATAAGCAGAACCGTGAATGAAATTTGTCCTATTAGCTCCATAGAAACCAAATCTACAAGTCACCAAACCTCGAAACCCCTGCAAAAGAAAACAAAAAACACAAAGGAAAATGAAAGATGAAGGAAGACAGAGGGGTGGAGGAGGGGGGAGGAAAGATGACGAAAAGAGGGAGGGGTAGGGGGATGGAGTGGAGGAGATGAACTCTTCCTCCTCCAAGAGTTGCTTCAATGAAGTTAAAATCAAAGAAAAGAGAGGCGGAGAGAGAGAGTCAAAGCAACCGAGTTAAAACACCATTTAGACTCTAAAGAATGAATAATGTAACTAGAATGAGAGAATACTCGAGTATACTGAACCCTATCGAAGTAGCTGCATAGGGATTGGATCCCCTCTAATTATGACTATTAGGAGTTTTTTTTTTTTTGCTAATATAGCAAGGGTAGCACTAACAAATAATAAATCCAAACCTATTATAAGTATTATTGACTTTGCTAATATAACAAGGGTAGCACTAAATACACCTACAAATAATAAATTCAAACCTATTATAAGTATTATTGACCCCTACATGTCCTTGATTCTCTTTTGGTTGATATGACGCTACTTTTGCGGAAAAAAGTGACTATTTACTTAGTTTACTTAAATAAGAAAATGACACATGTCGATTTCATGTATGTAGTTTTATGGTTAAATAAGGGACCACCATTATGTTGCTTGCAGTGATGGACACGTTTCACTGCATGCAAATAATCACTGCCCAACACAGTCAATAACTTGTATGCACAAAGGGAGAAATCTTGATATAAATTGCAACTACCTAATTTGTAATTCACTCAAGAGGTCGAGGGATGTTGTTTTCTCCTTCTCAAATATTGCACCTAGTCTGGCGATTTTTTAAGAAATACATGGGTAGTAAAGTCTATGAAGTCAGACCTTGATTACATCTTTCAGAAGCTTAGGTACAGTCAAACTAATGCTTTGTTCTTTGAATTTGGCAAACTCAACATTTATGATTTTTAGTTTCTAACTTTATTCCCTTTTTCTCTTTTCTTCTCTTTTTGGTAACCCTAAATTTTTCCCCTTTCTGTGGTTTCTTTAGATTTTCATCTAAATTATTTTGTAATCATATGAGGAAAAATGAGTAACAACTGATGATTTTGTTCTCACCTGAATTTTGTCTCAAGGCTACATAATCATCTTTGTTCATCAAGATATTTGGATTGTGAATTATTGATGGTTGTAGTTTAGTACAACAATTGTAAAAGATCAATGCACCTATCGAAATTGCTATTATTTGTTGAACATGGCATCTTGATTGTTTATTGTTGCATTTTGGTTGTTTTTGAGCTGAGTGATAAATGTTTTTTTTCAACCTCTACTAGGCATTTCCCTTTCTCTTACCTTGATAGAGATGCGAAAATTTTTGTTTTTAAAGTTTTTTGATCCATTTCTATACTTTTGCTTGTTTCAAGTGGGAAGTTGAATCTAGTCTAGATCTCTCGCAGATATGGAATTTTTAGAAGAATTTTTTCAGCTAGCACTTGTCAAGTAGTTCAAGTGAACATATAAATACAAAACATCGATTTAGTATGTTTATATTGTATTTACGTTTTCAAAGTAAATATTTTGTTTAAATTTCATTATTGGCAGGGTGATTTTGTCTCAAACGAAATAAAACAAGAATACAAACATTCGGACGAGATGGCAGAGAATATCAAAGTTGACGATAGATGTGAATTTGAAACCGATATGGTGGTCACACCACGACAGTCATTGATTGATTGGGTTTAACAAACGGGATGCAATTGGAATATATCATCATTATCAACATATTAGAGATTGGTGGTTTCTGTAAAAAATCTAGAATACAATTTAAATGTGATTGCGCTGGCAATTATCGAAGCGAGAAACCCTCAATGAAGCAAACCGTCACAAAAAAAAAAAGACTCACTGTTCACATTGAGAAGGAGGAAAATAAAGGCAGACAATAATTGGATGGTGCAAGTGGTGTGTGCGGAGCATAATCATACTCTTACAACATATATGGAGGGACATCCATACCCCGATAGGCTTTCCGAATATGAAATTCAAGTTATGGTGGACATGTCGGCGCAAAATGCCAAGTCACGAGACATTGACGGAGTTAAAAAAGTGAGATTCGAACAACATGTCAACCATCAAAACCATATACAATGCACGCAAGAAGCATAAGACCGTTGAGAAATTGGGTCAATCACAGATGTAGGATATGTTAACATTACTCAATGTCCATGGATACTCCTTCAATTATCAAGCGAACCATATAACCAATAAGCTCGAAGATTTATTCTTCGCACAGCCTGGCTCGCTAGATCAACTGCTTGCATTTCCGCACATTTTTTTTATGTATGCTACATATCATACCAATAGGTATGGGCTGCCTCCACTTGAAATTGTCGGTGTGACTTCAACTAGTCAAACATTTTGCATAGCATTTACATATTTGAATTCAAAAGATGAGGGTAGTTATATTTGGGCGTTGGAATGTTTGCGATCTGCTATGAATGGATATACTGGCCCATGGGTGATAGTTACGGACAGAGAGTTAGGACTAATGAAAGTGTGTGCTCAGGTGTTTCCCAACGCTTTCAAATAACTACTATGTAGATGGCACATCTATCAAAGTATTTTAATGATATCCAATCCAACAATACAAGACAATAGAGTCTGGAATGCATTCTACCACATGTGGAGGTTCTCGACTATGAAAATGAGAGTGAGCACATTAACAATAAGGCACGCCTTGAAGTTTCCTTACAAAAGTTCCCTCAAGTGTTGCAATATCTGAAAGATATATGACTGACACCGTACAAATAGATATTTATGTCCGCCTGGACCGACATATATCTACATTTTGAAAACCACATGACTAATAGAGTCAAGAATCATCATGCTAAGCTGAAAAGATATTTGTGCTCGTCACAGTCAGACTTAGAGAGATTCATTGGGTGGATTCATCAAGTTATACAGTCGCAGGACACAGCTATCAAAGCAAGCATTGAGAGAAGCAAAACCATCGTACCACACCTATTCAACATATATCACTTTCAAGATTTACGTGGTTTTGTTTCAATCAAGGCGTTGAATTCATAGAAGCTACAGACTATCGTATGCTTACAAACAAACAATGTACATGAACAAAGGTCATAGTGTACCACTTGATGTCATTGATAAATTTTGGAGAAAACTTGTTCTATTGCCATGTGAGTCACATGTACAGGATGACATCGACTGTAGCGCTGATGTACAAATGTTTATAGAACAGTTCAAGCAACAGACAAGACATGTTAAAGTCAATTGGCTAAGAAAGTTGAGGGATATATTCAGACCTTCGAGCACTTCTCTTCATGAACCGACTGTGAAAACCAATACTAGAGGCCACCCCTCCACAAAGAAGAAGGTACCCACCACCACCTATAACAATCCAGCTGCAATTGTTGTTGATCAGAGTGAATTTGTTCAGCATCGAGTGTTATGTCGTTATTAACAATTTAAAATAATCTTACAACTGTACAAATAATATATAATTAACAAGTAAAGTCGATCCTATGATGAGTGATACTAATAAATATATAATCTAACACTTGAATATAATTTACACATAATTGTGAAGGTGGGGGGGTGTGGTTTAAGTCTCATAACATACAAATAATATAAAAACATTAGTATTAAAAATAAGAATATAAAGTAATGAGTTTCTATTCTTGAAAATCCTTGCTAGGACTCACTATTCATCACAAAACAATCAAACAATTTATAAAAAATGATAGATTGAAACTTTTAACAAGTATATGATGACAACATTCACAACAAGGTCACGGTCAAACTCTCGTTGTATGATTCTTTCTTAGGTGCATGTACAATGTATGGTGTCTACCTCAATACGTGTATTCTCAATTGAAATCTAGCATGGTGTCTACATCAATTAACAATCAAGAACCCAATAAGAGAAAAGAGAATATGAACATCACAAGAATTCTAATACATGGTGTCTGTACTTAGATATTCAAGAATTGATTTTTCATAATTTGTTTTAACCGAATTATATGTTGCAAACAAGGACATATTCAACAAGGCAATTGATCATGTTCTACAACAATTAAGTCCAATAGATGTCTCAAAGTTAGCTATTCAAAGAAACAAAACTATTAGAATTCACATATCATGAAAAAATCGAAATCATCGTTCTTGTAAAAAAATATGAAATCCACACACTTATAAAATTGAAATCATGTTTAGGGCTTCAAATTTAAGCCTTAACTATAAAAGTTTAATTTTATATAACCAAGTAAAACATAAAACTTAAGAAATACACACTAAGAATACAACATTTTTTTTCCTCCTCTTTTCTTCTCACCAAAAGATTTTTTCTTCTTCCTTTTCTTCAATTCTTCCAATCTTCCATCACCAAAAGACCTTCCTCCCTTTTATAGACAAAACATATGACAAATATCATGATATTTATAATACAAGTGGACATAGAATACAAATATCATACATCATATTTATGTGATGTCATGGATGACATAACTCAACTTATAGATCAAATATTCCACAATTGCTTATACTTGGGTTGAATCATAAGTAAGCATGACTAGCTTGTAAACCTGCAACATTGCATCAAAACAATAAATTGATAGTCACAATAATATTTGAATTTAATGCACAAAAACTATCACTTTAAAACTTAATCATTCATAACTGCCTATATTTAATCAACTCCCGAATGTATATTTTGGCACTTATCATCGGGAACATTACAGACAAGCTCCGCATCCTGATGCCTTGACTCAAGGATCTTTGAGCATGATTTTTCCACTCTAATGAATGAGCAAGACACAATTGCTCCTCTATTTACAATAGTCAGTCTCCCTCGACGCAAGAAAGTTCAAGATAGAAAAAGAAAAACTACTCTTCACAAACATATATTGATCAGTTCCCAGCTATACTGCATCCATACTTTACGGATGTACAAGATGTGAGAGTGGATGGAAATTGCGGCTTTAGGTCCATAGCTGTTTCTCTTGGTCTTCAAGAGGATGAATGACCCAATGTCCGATATAACTTGATGGCAGAGTTAGAGACATTTTGGGAACAATATGTTGGAATACTTGGCAGTTATGAGAGAGCGTGTACTATTAGACACTTATTGAATTTCTTTCAACATGATGTCGCAGCACCGTTTGAGTATTGGATGACAATGCCTGACATGGATCTGTTGATTGCATCCACATATAATATGATATTACATGTTCTTCATCGTATAGAAAGCGTGACATATCTACCACTTCATACAAACCCACCCACCCCCCCCAACCACCCTTTGAGCACATTGATATCACAATAGGATACGTAAATGGTAACCATTAGATCCATGTTGATTTGATGGGAGATTATCCAATGCCTCTCATTACCTCTGCATGAGTTCATTGTAGGCATGATTGTACAACTACATGGGCTACTTCTTATGCGGAGCGGTTACATACCAACATACAGTCAATAAGGCTCATGTTTTCTTTTGGAACTTTTGTTCATGTGCTTGATTAGTTGTATTAATCCAATGTATCCGAAAGTGGAAGCACAAACTATATATATATATATAGTTTGTGAACACGACAAATAGTTTGCAAGAAGAAATTCAAGATCTTTTAAATAAAAAATTAATCAAGTCAAGTCAGTCACCTTGGAGTTGTGCTGCATTTTATGTCAATAAAAATGCAGAAATAGAAAGAGGTGTTCCTCACCTTGTTATTAATTATAAACCTTTAAACAAAGCTCTCCAATGGATTAGATATCCAATTCCAAATAAAAAGGATTTACTTGCAAAATTATATGATGCTAAGATCTTTTCTAAGTTTGACATGAAATCCTGTTTCTGGCAAATTCAAATCCATGAACAAGATAGATACAAAACTGCCTTTACAGTTCCATTTGATCAATATGAATGGAATGTATGCCATTTGGATTAAAAAAATGCACCTTCCATGTTTCAAAAGATTATGAATGATATCTTTAATCGTTATTCCCAATTCTTAATTGTTTATATTGATGATGTTCTAATATTTTCTCATAGTATCAAACAACATTTTTATCATCTCTTTAAATTTCTCAAGATTATCAAAGAAAATGATTTAGTGGTCTCCAAGACAAAAATCAAATTATTTCAAACTAATATCCGATTTTTAGGTCATAATATTTATCATGACACTATTATACCAATTGAAAGATCTATTAAATTCGTTGACAAATTTCCTGACAAAATATTAGGCAAAAACCAATTACAAAGATTTTTAAGGAGTTTGAATTATATTGCTGATGTTTATCCTAACCTTCAAAAAATATGCAAACCTTTACATGACAGGTTAAAGAAGAATCCACCTCCTTGGACTGATACTCATACTGCTATAATCCAAAGGATTAAAGCTTATCTCCCAACATTATCTTACTTATGTATTCCAGACCCAAATGCTTTTAAAATTGTTGAAATAGATGCCTCAGAAATAGGCTATGGTGGCATCCTCAAACAAATTAAAAATAACAAAGAAGAAATTATACAATTTACTTCCAAGAAATGGAACCCTACTCAGCAAAATTATTCAACAATTAAAAAAGAAATACTATCTATTGTTTTATGCATTTCTAAGTTTCAAGGTGATTTATTAAATCAAAATTTTTTAGTTCGTGTTGATTGCAAATCTGCAAAAGAGGTTCTTCAAAAAGATGTTCAAAACATTGTCTCCAAACAAATATTTGCATGATGACAAACTATTCTTAGTGTTGTTGACTTTGACATTGAACATATTGCTGATAAAGACAATAATCTCCCTGATTTCTTAACACGTGAATTTTTGTAGGATCGATAAAAGGAATAACTACTCTTAACTAAAGGAGTCTCTGTTCCAATCAAAGGTTATTTCCTTCCTATGCATCCTTTTGAATTAAAATGTCTTGTGAAAAGACTTAATCGCCTTATTACAGATCTCCACCAAGAAAACAACAGGTTATGTACTCAAATTACCAGATGACACATTTCCCATCTTTATCAATGAAATCCTTCTGCTTGGCTCTCCCAAAATCGAGCTGATATTTTTGGAAATAAATATATCATCCATTTACTAACCTTACAAGCCAATTCTGGTCAAAGTGAATTTGAAATCATTTATCGTGTTTAAAATGACTTTTAATTCACTCCAATACATTTTACAAAGGTTTTCAACCCCTATCTTTGATAAAGATTTCTCTCCTAAATTTTTATTCATTTGAATTCCTCGGGCTTTTGTAGGAATATTAATTTCTTGAAAATCTTTTTCATAAGGTAATTGAACCATATGTTTTTTCCTATTTCAGAAAGCAGTACGAAGATCTGAACATACATCTTTTTCAAAGAGATTGTGAAGAGAAATTATTTTTTCTTTTTATTTCTGTTGTTGATAATTGTTGTTTTATCTGATTAATATCTATTTCGTCAGAAATATGTTTAATTTGTTTTTCTTTATTATTAATAAGAAAATTGTTCGAACATTGTGTTAATAGATAATATCCATTGTAACAGGTTTTTGTATAAAATGAAAAATTATTTTATTTCCTAAAATCTTAGTATGAATTCCTTTATTAGTGATATTAAATGGCTTGAGTAGTTCTAAAAAGGGGGTTCCTAGTATAATGTATTTTGGATTCCTAAGAAACAAATTTGAAAACTATTTTCATGATTTTTTGTCGTACATCATTGAGAAAATCATAATAATCATTTTGAATCTTTAGATGTTTTTCACCAGTATAATGACTGAGAAACCAGTCTCTTTTGGCAGTATTATAAGGAGAATAAAAATCTTTTTGTAATGATTGTTTGTCGATAACGAAATCATCACGAATTAAAACTTTAATTCAGGATCATTATTATCTACCAATTGAGAATAAGTTGGTGACATTGGTGGAGAATCTTTTAGTTCCTGGGTGGAACTGGTTCGAGAATTTGGTTGTTGAACATTGTAAAATGGTTTTGGTATTGAACCAGAATGATTGACTCCACATACATCGGGATGATAAGAAGTACTTGGAGGAGTCGAGAAAGAATTTCTAGGTTGAATTCCTATCTCTGATTTAAAGGATAAACTACGATTAAGAGTCTGTAAATCAATTGAATGACGACAAGAGCTAAAAGTAATTTCTACTTTTCTATCACTGGATTGAATAACATATTCTATGTTTGTATTCTCTACTTTCTTAGGAGGTGCAGCTCCTTGTAACTCCCATATTTTAGGTAAGGATATTTCATCTCACTTAATGGTTCTGGGTAATGTCATATTGGAATGAGCGATGTCGGTTTGGATTAATAAGGTTTCTTCTTTCGGGGATTTTCTTAAAGCTTTTGAACCAAAAGCTGAAGACATAGCTTTGTAATGAATCCTATAGATTAAGGAGATTGGAAGAGATCTAGAAGACATTTTGTAATTGTGAGTTTTGATATTTAAAGTGAGTGCATCTAAGAGATTTTGATCACTTAATGAAACTGTAAAATTTGGATAACAATCAAAATAAATAGGACCACTACAGAGGCTAGTTTCAACTGTGCCTAAGAGTGAATCATTAAACTCTAACATTCTACAGTCACGTAGACATAAGAGGATTGAAGTATCTAAACCTTCACGAGTTAAAGGCTTAATACCTATTTGGACTAATCCTATATGAATATAATTGTATTTTTGCTTATGTGTTTCTAACGATTTTTGTGTTAGAAGCTTAATTGTTTCATATGACTTAAAGAGTTTAATATATCTTTCTTCAGTTTTAATTGTATAATCATTACGACTTAAGATATTAAATTTGGATTACTTTTTATATATTTTGTTTATTTCAAGTCGGGGAATATCCCAATCATCAACATCTCTAACAAAATCCTCAGGATTAATTTCTTCTTGATTGACGATTCTATCATCTGATATAGCGAAAGAGGTATAAGTTGTTCTAAAAAGAAAACTCATGTTTGAATACCGCCTAACAGTATCAATGCTTTACTAAGAGTATTGACTGACACTTACACGACAGTTTGTCACCTCAATGGCCCCCTACTCCGCCCTTAGTCATACCAAAGCACTGTACAAAGCTAGCATTCAACCACTTGTACCATAATTTACAACCGCTTGCCTCTGCCTCTGATACCATAACGACAAGAAGAAACTAATATTGTCATATTGATAAGTTTTAGTTTTGGAACTCCTTGTTTCCAAGTTCTGTCTCTCTTTCTCCAACCTTTCTCTCTTATCTAAAATTGGGAACTTTGGTTCCCTCCTCTCAATGTAACCTTCCTTCTTCCCATGTAAGCCTCAATCCACAATCAACAATCAAAAGTCTGTAAGTCCAACATTTATGTTGTTTAACGCTTACAGTCTTTCAATAATATTTTATATGGCTGGTTCTACGGCCTTTATTATCTTTCAATAATATCTTATATGGCTGGTTCTACCCCTTTTATTGCTTAAATTTTGTTAATGTTCTTATTGTTCTTTATCTTTTTAATCTTTGACGGCACCACAAACAGTCGGCTCTGCCACCTGTGGTTATCAAGCCCAAAAGTTCTTTATTTGTTATTCTAATGCTTGATATTGCAATCGCTTTATATATATATATTTTAAAAAAATGTGTAAATCGACTGTAAATCTTTTTACAGCAGATCCCAATTTTATTTTGATGACATTAATTATATAAATTCAATTTTTACTAGCAATTTTATTAATGACATTAAATTTCATCTCTATGATCATTAATTTTTACATTAATAAAATTTATATTGATTTTATTCTACATACTAACTAGTGAAATAGGTCAAATAACATTCAAGAATGATTAAAAAAAAAAGATAAAAAATGATTAAAAAAATAGAAAAAAAAATAAAATAACTATTTTTTTAGATAAAGGTTAAGATGATAATAATGAATAAAATAATTATTTATGTATTGAATTTATTATATATTTAGTTTTTCTTAATTTGCAAAAGACATTTACCCTAGATTATAAACAAATTTCTTTCATAGTTGGACATAGCGTTTTCCATTATTTTTATATTTAATTATTTATTGGACTTTATGCTGATTAAGACTTCGTTTGTCTCTCAAGGCCAACTCAACAGGTTTAGTGGGTTGTGAGTGTAGGGCCTTTGGGTTGTGTGACAATTTTGTTATTTTGGTGAAAGTCAGGGATATGCTCGAATGCTGAAAGCCCTATTTTGATCGAGTGGTGGATGGCACAAAACTCAATAAAGAGAGAATCTTCGAGGTTATCTTCCTTCTGTCACATTTGCCTCGAAAAGTAACTGTTCCATACTAGCTTCTGCTCCCGACAAACATTTATGTCACATCATTTATGATTGACTACCTATATCCTAGCATTAGGTGTAAACTATCATTGGGTGTATTTATCACAACCCATATAAGAATTGCAGACATTTTTATGGGCAATTGCTTAGGAATTTGGATCCCCTCTAATTATGATTAATAGTCTTAAATATCTCTAATATTAGTTGAGTCGGTAATTTTGAATTTCTAAAATTCAAAACGGCGGTGGTAGTCATCCCAATACAAAACATCACAAATTATCCATAATCTTATGTGGCAATACATACACCACATGATTTGGAAGCAAATTCATGATTTAAAATTCAAATTCATAGGACATGTCTCTATTGAGACACTTTTAGATACTTTCTGTTGGATACTATTTTTCCTGATAAAACAAAGTTATCAAACTTAAAACAATATTAATTTAAAACTAAAGATGTAACCAAAATTAAATTTTGTCTCATAGCTAGTACGTAAAGATAATTGTTTAAAATTAAATCCCTATCAGTACTAAAATTCAAATAGCAAATGCCTATAGCTACTACTTCTAATCTTGTCGTATCTCCCAAAAGAGCATAACAATCCTCTTTATTTGGTTGTCTAGTTTCCTCGAACACTTGCAACAAATTGCAAACATGATCAGTGGCTCCCACGTCTACACACCAAGTTTTGATAGACATAACTACTAATTGCATTTTGATAACAAATGATAAAAGGTTACCTTGATTATTCTTGCTCAAGCAAGTCCGATATTGTTTCTTCCAATGTCCCTTTCGGCCACAGTGAAAACACTTGTCTTTCGGCTTTTTCACTATGCCTTGAATACCCTTGGAGTAGACTAGATTGACCAGGACAATGAACATCCGATCAGTAACAAAACGTACAAACTAGATAGAGGTAGGATATACAAGTTTTTTTTAGGATTTAATCACTCAACTCATGGCGAATCTAAACACACAATGTTCAAAGACTTTCACATTTAATTAAGTATCAACAAAACTAAGAAACACACAAGGATTCCAATTTCAAAACCTAACGATCTAATGATACTATCGGTAATTCAAGCAACCAACAAAGCATTATCATGTAATACAACTCAAGAAATTGAATTAAATAGAGACATGCATATATCGAACACCAAATTTTCAGTAAAACAAGTGATGTACAAGAAATGAAAGAAATCCCAAAAAACAGAAAGCCCAAAAGGAAGCAAGAAAACCCCCAAGAATCCAATCCAAGAAAACGAAACTTCCCAAAAAATTTCACCCATCCTCACGATTAATTACCCTAATCCTAGAAAAACTAGAAGAGCCCACCCATTTTTGGAATTTCAATCTCAAACCACACCTCTAGAAAATTGAAAACAAAGAAGTAGAAAGAACCCAAAAAATCTCCATCTCACGATCTCCTTCAGAAAACCGAAATCAAAAGAAGAAAGAAAACCAAAAAATCCTCTGTTATACAACCCAATATAACAATGACAACCAGTCAGCTATTAACAAGAAGCAGCAGAGATGACCCAAGAAGAGGTCTATATATATTGATGCTCCACAGTCAAAATACAACCCAGCAAGCAAAGTGAAGATACAGGTACAATGAGATACAGCCTATTCGAGATGGCAAGTCTCCAAGCAGTCCACAAAGTACAATCCAGAACAACATAAACCTAGCAACAAGCAACTATAAATATTATCCTAAGAGCCAATCTAAGCCCTACAACCAAGACTAATCTCATGGTCAGAAACAGACAAAGACCATGACAAAAACGACCTCGTTTCGGTACAGGCTTACAACATCCTCCCCAGAAAATTGAAAGAAAGATCAGCCCCCTACAATCGAACTTCTTCTAGAAAAATCTTCTCGATCTCTTTCCAGAAAACCCAAACTTCCCCCTGGAATTTTCTCCTCTTTTTCTTACCATCCAACCCCCTCCCTCTCCTCCGTTTCTTTTGCATTTCTTTCATTAGGTTTGGCTTGGGCTGGGCTTCTAGCATTTAGGTTAACTAAGGGTTTGGGTCGGGTCGGGCTTTAGCCATTGGTTGGGGGTAATCTTTCGGTTTGAGTTGGACTAGGCCTTAGCTTGTTAAGTATTTAAGGTTTGGCTTATTGGATCAATTATTTAGACTCATATATGGGCCTTTAATTTGGTTTCTTAAATTTTCATTTAAACTTGAATTTTTATTTGGGTCCAAATTTAACTCTAATCTAACCTATATTTTGAGTTTTATATCTCTCTTAATTTTGGATCTTTCTTGGCTAGCTTTGGGCCAAAATTGGGGTACAACAACATGCTTGACCTTGAAAAAAAATGCTTGACCAAGTAACATCATGGCCTATTAACAGTGGTTAAATCATTATCCTTAAAGCAATAATGATTCATGCTAGAAATAAGAACCTCGAAATCCCTTACTGCACATACGTAAAAAAAAATTAGACCTTAATTTCTAAAAAGAAAAAGAACTACAAATTGCCAAAACCTTATGAGATATTGACCTTAAGAATGATTTCAAGAATCTGAAGTGTTTTGATATCATTTTAGTTTTTGATGTTGTTTTCATTTTTGGTTTAAAAGTGAGAAAAACATGTGAGAAACGAAGTTTATATACTATAAGGGCATTTTGGTACTTCCTCGTGTAAAATAGGTCATATATCCAACTTTCTTCAAACAAGGTCATTGCGATAAAAAAAATTGTGAACCCAGTCATTACTACAAAAATCCCAAAATATTACTAACAAATTGATATTATAATTACTGCAAAAATATTTTTCTGTCCAATGGTCTTTCCACATATAGATAGAAACGTCTCACGACATATATACATATTTTTTTAACAAACAATTTCAATGGGTATCTAATTAAACATTACAAACTTTGGTTCTAATTATACTACTCCATTATTATACATGGATGATACAAAAGTTTACCATTGTTCATGGTTTCTCACACTTGAGCATTTTGTTTTAGAGATAAGCTTAACCCACAACATTAGATTCTTATAAAAGTAATTTTAATTCCATTTTTTTTTGTTGCAATGTTGATTTATTTTATAAAGTAATATAATTTATTTAATGTCAAAGTTTTCATTAACTAACATTTTTTTTGAGTTTTCATTAGTAATGTCCTGGTGCGTTTTTCTTTGCATGTGCTTCTTCTCATTGTCTATTCCCATCAGTGCTTTAGTAAACAAGTTCCTAGTACTTGAATCAATGGAATTCATTCTAGCATTTTCTTTGGATGTTCTTCCATCTTTTGTTTCATTGGTGAGGCAGCTAGAATAATCGCATTGTTGCATCCCAATGAACCTCCTACTTAATTTGATTTATTTGTAACAAGATAACCTTGGATGTAACGCCAAGACCTAGGAGGTGCTACAGATTATACCGATCTACACATCAATGTGATTTTCCATCAATATTTATAATATCAAATCAATCGATTCAACGCTAGTCTATTCACAACCAGTTAATTCTCATTTCTCTGAAAAATCTAGCAGTATCTCCCTGTATATTAGAGATTGCTAACTTGGATTAAATGCGCAACAATCATATAATCATCACATCAATAACCTAGTAAGGCCTAATACTATCATTCAGAGTGCAATCCACAACAACTAGGCAAGGCCACCGAGCATCTATCAGCATGTAATTCAGTCATAAATATATAATCATGTAATACTATCATAAATTTATTAATACATATAAATCATCTACATAACACTAGATTCTCAACCCGGCCCAAGAGTTCTGATCACACAACACACCCTCCTGACAATCAAACATGTCACTGTAAAATCATTCGCACCAATAAGGTGTCAATCCAGTATGTTACAAGTATAATCATTTTTAAGTACTAAAATGCTATTAACAAATGAGATAATTAAACTTTCTACATCTCCACTCACTATCCATAGATGGTCTACCATGGCACTGACACCCTAGCAGATCCGCATTAGTGGTATGAGAATCAGTTTCACCTGTGGGGAGGAAAAGAAAGTAAATGGGTGAACTGAAAGCCAAATAGGGTAAAATGGAGTAATGGATAACAATAAGTCGAATATTAAAATTAAGGTTCCAGCAGCAAAATGATATCTAAACCATGAACTTAAACCAAATACAACCATACCAAACCAAGTATCATGTTGATCCTTCATGGGTCATCGCCAGTCACTTCTTCTGACTCTAACCAAGTATTCCATCTATGAACACAATCACCATTAATACTGACCTATGAGAAATGGACCACACATGTGACTGTCATCACGCTCAGACAAGATTTAGGCTTCGTCAAAACCAACCCATTGGGAACTTTGTGTGTTGCCTCACATGGAAGCCACTTGGTAAAAGTCCAACCTATACTTCAACTACCATCCTCTCATATGACATTCAAAAACCTAAGGGGTTACGAGTTCAAACCCATGCTCCTCATGGACCTAAAGTGCATGTTAACATAAATATGAAATAATATATATATAACCAACCTACATTCATATATACACTACTATATGAGGCACGCCCACAAATAAACCATGCTCAATATATGATCGAACATGTAACAAGGGCATGCAATTCCACATTCATCAATATCAAAAGAATCACATACAAAGGGCTTGTTCTTCCATAGGAAAAATTAAGGCAAGAACATGAAATGAATGACCAATGAAGAAAATAAATTTCTCTTTAGGAAAACTAATAATAAACATGAAGGAAAAATGGTTAATAAATCCTTTACCTTGTTATCCAAGCAACACTAGAAAATCAACAATTCTCAATTTTACGGTTTGAGCGTTTCCCAACCTAACCATATGGCAATGCCAAAACTGATTTCATTCCACCCATAAATCTAATTTATCCTAACAATGGCCAATTTAATCAAAGTCTAGAGAAACTTACATTTCTCACTCTAGGATTTTCTTAAATCCTTGAATCTCTACCAAATCAAACTTGTGCTTCAAATCAACAATGAAACCTAGTAATGTAACCATAATCAAGCTTAAAATCAACTTACTTAAACACATAATCCATCCTATCAAAAATTTCTCCAAATCTAGAAAAGAAAACTTTAACTTTCCAAAATAAAGAAAACTTACTCAAACCTTTAAATCTTTGTAGAATCTTGCTAACCTTGCTTGATCATTCTTAAATCCATCAAATCCGAGCTTCAATCTTCAAAGAAACCTCTAGGAACATCCTTCGCATGTCAGCATTAAGAAACATGGGGCATGTCATGATACGAACTTCTACAGCAAAAGGCATCATAGAGACAATGTACATAGCCTTCTCCAAGGAGTCATCATGTGTATGGCTAGTCGCCTCACAGCTAGATCCCCTCCGCTTCTTAGCTTTCACTTTCTAAACATCGACAAACGTATGTATGGCATCACTTACATCACTATGCTTTGATTCCTTCTTCAAACCTCATCTTAAAGTTGGTGCTAACCTTTTCCTACTACGCGCCTTTGGATCCATCAAATCATCATCAAATTCGTCATCATCAAAACCATTTCCAGTAGATACGTGGACACCAGTGTGTCTATATTGAATATCATCGCTAGTATTTGTTAGGAATTAATCAAAAAGTTGGACGAATTCTTTTGTTACAAAAGAAATCCTTGTTTTGTCGAAACATGTTTCCAAGTTGGTCTCTAATTAGAAATGTAATTGGTATCATATTTGAAATTTTTCACATTAAATTCTTGTGTCATGATTGTTGCACTTTTCTCTTTCAATTTTCTCTATTGTCGTGTGATATTTCTGCAATAAAGATCCTGAAATTCTTCCAACAGTATTCAGTGGACTTTGTGTCAAAGCATGGTGCAGCACACTGGTAGTTGTCCCAGTGTTGAAAAGCATGCAAAGAATACGATAGTTCTCACACCTTTTCTTCTTGAATTGCTGAGCCATTTGATGTGCCTATAAGATTGTTGAGAATTATATGTAACGATAACAAATATAGTTGTTGAGAAAAAAGCTTAACGAAAGTCACAAAAGATATGAGAGCACTGACCTTCAGGTAATTTGCCTATATTTTTTCGTCTGCGGTGACGATGTTGGTACTAGAGTCCCACCCAACAACAGTGTGGTTAAGAAGATCGAAAAATGTGCGATGCTTGATCCCGAGCTGATTAAATTTATGCTTGATTTGTTTCATAGTATAGGATCTTCCGGTCTTTGTATTCATCTCCGCAAGAATTGTGGTATAAACTTTGTTATGAAAGACACCATTCTTCATGTTACCCCTACTTGCTTGCTCAACCATTATATCCACAAATAACTTCTCAATAACTGAGCTCCACAGAGTTGTTTCCTCAGCCAAGCCATATGATGAGTCCATTTGCTAAACCCTACAAACAATAGCCAATAACCAAGAAAAAATGGTAGCCAATAACCAAGGATAAATTATAGCCAATAAGAGATATAGGTAATTCCTATGTTATTTTACATCTAACAATCAAAAAAGAAATCTTAGAGAAGTAAAATAGCCAGTACTTGATATGTTCAGTACTAGAACATAACAAAGACAAAGACGGATGATGTTTCAAACAATAGAAATAAACCAATATCTTAAAATCTATAAAATCAATGTTCAATCACACTACAAACAAGTTCACAAGGAAAAAACATCATTGCTTAAAGCAACAAAAAGAATCCAATATCTTAAAATCCCTCAAAACCATGATCGATCCTAGATTTTAACTACAATAACCAACCTTTGTGACATGGAAACATGTGAATGATTTTAAATAAAAGAGGGCCTTAATTTGACAGGTTAAATTTTGAAGGAGTCTTGTAAATTGTGCAAAAATAATAACCAACAGAATTTAAACAAATAAGTAAACCAAACAAACCGTATTAAAACTATGAAGCCTCCTCAAAGTTAATGATATATCACACAGATAGCAATTCACACATCAAGTAAAAACTTCTCCTAGAGCATAAAAAGGTTCATGATCAATTTGGTAGTACTCAATAAACTGAAGACATAATATACACGCTTAAAGGTATTCATAAATTGAAAAGCAGCAATTGCTTAAACTATTGGAATCTCATATTATTATTATTATATATAGTATAGCCATTCATTCTCTTGTCTCATCACATATTCATCTCCCACATAATATCCATGTTTTAATTACTTCTAGCTTTTCCCTGGAGGTCACTTCACAAGAAGATCCAACAACAACAGTTTTTCTCCACCTAAAATTCAAAAAGGTCTTGCATAATAATAAAAATCTCAGGGTACAGACTGCAGTCTTGCAAGACCTTTTTGAATTTTAGGTGGAGAAAAACAACAATTTTTTATTATGATGTGTTTTTCTTCCTCACGGTACAGACTACAGTGAGGAAGAAAGAGGGCTTCTCGTGAACTACTCGTTGATGAATCCTAAACCAAGAACCAGTTATTTATGACTTTGCCACTCATTAATGAAAACAATTCTTCATGTTTTTGTTAATTTTGATAACAGTTGACCACAAAACAATTTAAACTGGTTCTGATTTTTTGTTTTTGAAAACACCGAATTGAAAATAGTTTTTAAAAACATTTCATCCAAAAACACATCCCAAATAAATTTTCAAAACAGAAAATTATTTTCAAAAGCAAAAACTATTTTAAAAACTTCAATCAAACACACTCTAAATGTTTTATTTGTTCTAGTACTTTGGTAGATAATCTTTATTCTATAAGTCAAAATTCTACTAAATGTAATGAATAAAATAACTCAACGATTTTACCATCTAAGAGAAAAGAACATTCAAAATTGAATCAAACGTATCTTTGGCATCTACACTTAGGTCATATTAATATAAATAGGATTTCTAACCTTGTATAAGATGGACCTTAATTTGAGTTCATTAGAAGTTGAGAAACTTTCAATTTGTGAATCATGTTTAGAAGGTACAATGACTAAGAGGTCATTTTTGGCCAAGGGGAATATAGCTAAAGAATGTTTGGAGTTGGTACATTCAAGTGTATGTGGCCCAATGACTATCTAAGAGAGAGGAGGTTATGAGTATTTTGTCATCTTCATATATAGTTACTCAAAGTATGGATATATTGACCAAATGCACCACAAGTCTGAAACTTTTGAGATGTTCAAAAGTATCAAAGTAGTACGATATGATCATGGTGGTGAATTTATGAGAGTTTATGTTATACTTAAGTGCAAAAGGATTTCTTCCCAATTCACTACGCCTAACACACCATAACAAAATACTGTGGGAGAAAGAAGGAATAAGACTCTTATAGAAATGGTGAGATCAATGATGATTTTTTCATAATTGCTTAATTTTTCCTAGGCATATGCCTTAGAAATAGCTATGTATATTTTGAACGTAGGTCATTCTATGTCATTACCAACTACACCTTCGAAATTATGGACAGGGGGAAAGATTAGCTTGGCCCATATGCTGGTAGAGAATGTTGGGAAGTTGGAACCAAGAACATGAATATGTTTTTCCGTAGGATGCCCTCGAGTAACAAATGTGGTTTGTTTTATAATCCTAAGGACCAAAAGGTCATTGCAGCACGAATGCTTGATTCTTAGAAGAAGACTATATGATGAATCAAAAACCCAAAAGTAAGATTGTTATTGAAGAGCTAAGACGAGAAACACAAGGAAACCAAACTCCTCAAGAAACACCAATTTAGGATAACAATCTAGTATAACATGATAGTGGGAGGATTGTAGAATCACAAACTGATTATGTTCAAAGGGATGATCAATACATGTTGGGGAATCAACCATATCAGCATGAAGAACCTAATACAAATAAAACAAAAGTGTCACACCCAAATACTCCAAAATGAACAGGCAGAGCCTCGTTGTAGTGGGAGGGTAATTGGATCACCTACTCGGTATGATCTATTGGGTAAAATGTATAAAATGATCCCAACTAAACAAGATATAGATCTTAGGAACTATAATGAAGTAGATGTAGTATTTGGGAAGAAAGCTATAAAGTGTGAGATGGAGTCCATGCACTCTAATCAATTCTAGGAACTTGTAGAACCACCCAATGGTGCAAAACCCATAGGTTGTAAGTGGATCTACAAGAGAAAGAGAGGGGTGGCTAAATATATATAGCGAAAGGTTTAGAAAGAAGGGATCGACTATGAGATTTTTTTTTGTTTGGCCGATAGCTATGCTTAAATCTATCCAAATACTCTTATCTATTGCAGTATATTATGATTACAAAATTTAGCAAATGGATGTCAAGACAGATTTCCTAAATAGAATTCATGATGAAAGTATATATATGATGCAACCAGATAGATTTATAACTAAAAATCAAGAGCACTTATTGTGCAAGCTTAAGAGGTCCATTTTTGGACTTAAAGCAATTATCTAGGTCTTGAAATATAATATTTGATTAATCCATAAGATCCTATGGACTTGAACAATGTCCTGATAAATCTTGTGTTTATCAAATAAGCAATGGAAGTGTGGTAATGTTCTTAGTACTTTATATAGATGATATATTACTCATCGAAAATGATGTAACTATATTATCCTCTATTAAAGTTTGGTCAAATAGTCAATTTGAAATGAAAGAATTGGAAGAAGCTAGTCACATTCTTGGGGTCAAATTGCTAAGAGATCAAAAACAAAGAATGTTGGCCTTATTTTTAGATTCGGCATGCAAGATTTCAAGAAATGATTTATTCTTTATAGGCATGAAATTACATTATCTCGAGATCAGTGTCCTAAAGATGCTGATGAGATAAAGAAGATGAGTAAAGTGCCATATGCCTCGGTAGTGGAAAGTCGTGTATGCCATGATGTGTACTAGAACAAACATATGTTATATGGTTGGTCTATTTAGAATATATTAGTCTAATCCAGGAATGGAACATTGGATTGTTGTAAAACACATACTCCAGTATCTAAGGAGAACGAGAGATTATATGTTGGGTTATAAGGCTAATGAACTTATACCCATAAGGTATAAAGATTCAAATTTCCAGTCAGACAAAGATTCTAGAAAATCAACTTGAGGGTATGTTTTCACATTAGGAGATAGAGCCATTAGTTGGAGAAGTGTCAAGCAATTTTGTATTGCTGACTCTACTATGGAAGTTGAATATATAGCGTCCTCTAAGGTAGCTAAAGAATCAGTATGACTCCAAAATTTTCTAATGGACTTGAATGTGATACCTATAGCTCAGTTACCTATTACACTTTACTGTGATAAAAGTGGAGCAATTGCAAATTCGAAGGAACCAAGAGCTCATTTAAAAGGAAAACATATAGAATGCTAGTATCACTTGATACAAGAGATCGTATAGAGAGTTGATGTCATAGTGACAAAGATAGCATCAAATGGTAACCTGACGGATCCATTCACCAAGTGCTTACTAACAAAACCATTTGAAGGACACTTGGAGGGCCTGACAATAAGATGTGTACCATCATGGTCTTGAGTAGAAGTGGGAGATCGGTAAGAATAGTATGCTAAAGCTATTATTTTATTTAATATTCAATTTATTTATTTGAATAAAATATGTTTAGCATTACTATGAAAAATGACATATTGGCATAAGCGTCTTGTATGATATATTATATATGAATTGGTGTGTAGAGTTTAGCTTACACATGGAAGATCAATCATAATTTTCTATTGAATATAAGTAAATAATCACACTAAGAAAGAATTGGACGAACCGTCAACTTGACTGTTGTATAGTATTTCAGTATATTTATCTTGGTTACGAAAATGGTAACGCTTGAACTTACTATACTAGTACACTTGGAATGTATTGATCAGGACTACATGTGAGTCAATTTTCCTTGTCTGACTATATGAAAGATTATACACTCAAACTAATGTTATGGAATTGTTTATAATCTTAATTTATTAAATCAATTCCATAATCTTCATCTATCAATTAAAGATTATTGTCACATGTGGATTTTGTTATGAGACTTTGATTTACTAAATGGTCAGGTCTTTATGGACAGACCAACATACACCAAGTGAATTAGAATATCGTATTAAATGTAAGATGAAAAATAATCTGTTCCATGGATTGATGATGCACTCTTGAGAATGCTTTATAAGATTTGAGGTTGTGTCAAAATCCTGAAGATGAATTTTAATTAATATGACACATTCAAATAAGTTAAGCGGTAAGTACAAGAAATATTTAAAAATGTTAATTAATTCTATATGTCAATTACATATTTAATTAATGGATGAGTATATGTAACTTAACGTGAAGATTATATTGAACAATTATAATGAATGACTCAGATTTAATTTGAGATAAAACGGGGAGTGTAATTATTACATTTTAGATGAATATATTATAACTTATGAATTTTAATTATGCTAATGGGTTTGGGCTGATAATTGAATCCATATGAAGCTAATGTTTTATTTTTCGTTGTTTGTCCCCACTTTTGCATCCAACAGCTCAGATTTGTTATATTCATTTCTAATAATTTTTTTCCAAAGGAAAAAATATCACCAGATTCATCATCTTACTGTTGGGATGATGTCCTAAAAAACATACCATGTAAAGACAATTCTGAAATTCAAGAATAAACATTTTATGATTGCATTTGTGTTTTAAATGTTTTATTTTAAATATTTCATTTATATGTGAATGTTCTAACAAGGTCTAAGGATGTTAGATATGTGAATCTTGGATACTCAGATACACTTATAGTGTGAGTATAGATTGACACAAGATTCATTATTACATTCTAAATCATTAGTCACAACCAGATTAACAAAGTTAGGCACTTTGTTGATATAGGTTGTAGTGCATGGACATCTCCAATTAGGGGAATGGTTTGTCTTGACCGTTTGAGAGGATTCTCGGATTGGTGCACTAGTGTGTATGTGGACATATACATTGACGGACTTACATAGGAATGAACAACTAGAAACGTGCTATCAAAGAGTTGTTCATCCTATAGCTATGGGAGTACGGTATATCTCAAGCTTGAGTAGGTCAATACGTTTATACTTATAGCGTGTGCATTTTGATTCATCAATAAGTGAGACACGCACTATTGTCAAAATCTTGATGATTTGGATGTATGCCACTAGGGTATAAGCGCATACCTACAAAATAGTCATTCATGTACTTTCAGTTATGAAAGTGTAAGCACCCATCTGAGAGGTTCAAATTAATCTATCTAAAAAACTATGCATAGTGATTCTAACGAATCAAGCGTTGTGAATTAAATTGATCGACGGGTCAATTTAATACGCTTAGAGGATAGATATAAAGGAATCTGGAGCTCAGAGAAAATATGGATTTTGGAGTGTTTGATAGTATGAATAAATTCACTCCATCTTACCGGGTGTTGCATGGAGGATATGCAAGTACACTTCCCATAGGTCAGGGATAGGTTTCTAATTATGGAAAAGCCTCGATGTAAGAATCGTACATATTGGGGAGTGCATCCAAAGTTCAGGTAGTGTCAGACGAACATTGGATTGTTATATTATTCCTAGTCATAGAGTTTGACGGTAAAGAATAATATTTCGGGAGCCACAATATGTATGTCCTGTGGAGTCCCCTTGGTAGCTCTATATATTCTCTTGTCCTATTTAAGGAAGATCGGCAAAATTTACCATATCACAACGGTTGTTGGAAAAGTTACAAGAATGGAATTTGTATAACAAATAGATACAATTTTATTGGGTTTTGGTTTTCCAAAGATAACCCTAAGATAAAATTGTTTTTGTTAAGATATACAAAATTCTTGTAAGTGTATTTATGTAAAAATAACAAATCTCGGAGTTTTGATTTAGATTGTAAAATAAATATTTTACATAATCAAAAACAAATTAAAGTCAAGAATGGACCAAGGAACAAAAAAAATTTGAGCCTTGAATTCTTGAAATATTGGGCCAAGCTAGGCTTAAACCATGTTATTGCATAGCAATATATGGCCGGCCCATTGTGGATAATTTGGGCTCCGATTATGCTTGTTAAAAGTATTCCATATTTGTTTTGGCTTTGAATCCAATTGGGATTAGAAGTCAACTCAAATAATGATTTGTTATATATATATAAACACAACAATTTTTCTATGAATGGATAAGGATGGCCACCGTTTTGTTTTTTCCTAGTTACATTTGGATTAGGAAAACAAAACCTAAAAGGAGACTTTTTTAACACAATGAAAAGGTTTTGTTTTATAAAATATAGAGGGCTGGCCGTGTGATTCATTCATAAGAAAACAACCAAGTTATTTTTCCAAAAAAAAGGAGCCGAGTGTTCCTAGAGAGGTGGCCGTGTGAGATTCTTTTGGTTCACTACCAATTGGGTTTTTTGCTTTGCTTTTTCGCAAGGAGATTAAAGAGAATACCTAGGAAACAGCATAGGCTATTCTTGGTGATTCTTGTTTTCTAAATTGGTGGTTCGTGATCAAGAGGTGTGATCAAACAAAGGGTGTGTTCAAGATCCGATCGTGTGTTCGTGATCAAGTGTTGAGTTCGTGATCAAGACGGATAGCACGTTGGACCTCGATAGTAAAGAGGTTGGTATTCTTCTTCTAACCTTCTTCATGCCATGATTGTATGTTTAGATCTAAGAATTATTTTGTATGAAATTAATACTAGAAGCATGCTAGGATTAAGTACAAAATTAATTGGATCTAGGATAACACTTGATAGGCGTGTAACAATCTAGGGTTGTTTGGCTTCCGATTAAATTTTTGATTTGTACCTATGCTAAGAACGATCCGTAAGACGCTTCCGCATGTTCTAAAATTATTTTAGCAACCAACAAATGGTATCGGAGCCGAACTTAGTATGTATTAAATCAAGATTTAATTAAAAGATTCACTTGAAAATAATTGTGCGCTAGATTGGTGCCTAGGGTGTGCGATTATTTTGTGAATGTTTGGATGCCACTAACGATTGTTTTGCAGACCTGAGATACTGTACTAAGCTGGTATATTATTGTAATAATTTTTGTTTTGGGTATGGCCACATAGGTTCGTGTTTAGAGCCTATGTGATGTCTTTTTTGTAAAGCTGTTAATGTGCAGTTTTTATTATTTTTTTTCTTTGCTTTAAATTCATTAGAATCACTTGTAAGCCTCCCCGGAGGTATAGGACTGTATGTACTATTTTATGGTGATGTTATGGATGAAGAAGCATGAAGAAAAAGATGCAAAAACGTGCAGAAATATTGCAGTAACCAAAACTATGCGCAAGCGCGACAGAAAATCCAGATTTGCGCTTGGACTGTTCCTATGGGTTGTTTTGGTTTGCAACTCAATCTTTTGGGTAACCGAAATAATTCCTAGCTAGGTAACACTCCTGGACAGCCGCTGGAAGTTGCCTTTGTGCATTCATGATGGAGTTTGACACGTAGCAAAATCTCATACGCGAAGAGTCCTACATCGCCGATAACAAGGGTTTTATTTTAGGCTTTTGAGTTGCGTTTGGAGAAGATTTTTGGCACGTTGACATCATGAAGACCAGCTTAGTTACAGTATCATTTTTGTCTATATTTGCTTTATTTAATTATGCTTTTGCTTATGTGAATGGATGTATGATTAAATTGGTATGTCATGTAGACAAGTCAAGGCACCTGGCTTATTAGGTATCACATTGACATCTAATATGGTATATGTAATTGCGTGATTGAAAAAACATAACATGGCATAATTTAATAGTTTAAAGATTTAGGCTAATCACCTAATTAATCTATTTGAATAAATTATTATGTTTAATCATGTGGAATTACATAATGAGTTAAAGATTAAAGGTTGATCTAAGCCACTTTGGATCATAAGGTAATCTTCAACTTGAAAAACCCTATTAATTAATTATTGAGTGGGAGAGGGTTATATCTCCAAGTTATGACCCAAGGCTTCCCAAAGGTTGATCCTTGCTAGTGCATATAAGCTTACTCGTGTTGCATGCGCAACCCCCCTTAGGGATGGAGATTATATGCTAGATCTAGTGGGAGGATTTTAGCAGATATTTTAATTCTTATTTGTAGATGGGTACTTACTCGTGTTGCATGCGCAAACCCCCTTTGGGATGGAGTATCCATTAAGTACAATAGTGGAATTAAAAAGCTAATAGCCTAAGTGCAAATGTGAAAGTTTACTCGTGTTGCATGCGCAATCCCCTTTTGGATGGAATTTTCACAATGAGCGACTTGAAAAGGTTAAACCTTGGTTTACACTCAACCTATTAAGGAGCCAAACATAATAGCGATCAAAAGGGTTCAAGAAGCCCAAAAGGCTAGATGCTTGAGTTTGTTTTGACCGAGAGTGACTTGGGTCAACTAGACAAGAAATTGTAGTTGGTCGACTCGCTATTGCATGAATTTATATTGTAAATGTTTGGGTTTTTATTGCTATATAAATGTGTAAAAAGTTTTAAAATAATAATAATAATTGGAGCATTCATCTAATGCATGTTTAAATGTTTATGAATTTCAGATGACGACTTTTTCTCCTATTGCTTCCATATTGAATGAAAACAAATTGACTGGACCAAATTATGTTGACTGGAAAAGAAACTTGGACATAGTACTCACCTCAGGTGGGTACAAGTATGCCCTCGTTGAAGTCTGTCTTGAGTTAGGACCCGATCCAACTGAACAGGAGAGACTAGCTCAAGAAAAGTGGATTAAGGCTGATGAGATGGCCAAGTGCTATATCTTAGCGTCCCTTACGCCTGTCTTGCAGAAGCAACATGAGTCCATGCAAACAGCTGCAGATATGATCTACAGTTTGCATGAAATGTTTGCCCATACTACTCGTCCCGCAAGACAGCAGGCGATAAGAAAGTTGATGAACACCAAGCAAGCTGAGGGAGCACCTGTGAGAGAGCATATGCTCAAAGTCATGGGTTATCTCTATGAAGCCCTAGATCTTGGTGCTGAAATCGACGCGACCACGCAGACAGATATGATCTTGGAGACCCTCTCTAGTTCCTTTGCTCAGTTCAAGTTGAATTTCAGCATGAACAAGATGGAGATGACTCTTCCAGTTCTCATGAAAGAACTCCAATCTGCTGAGGAGATCATGGGAAAGAAAGAGCAAGCTCACTTTACTACTGCTTCTAATTCTAAGCCCAAAAAGCCCAAGAATAAGAAGAAGAAGCAAATTGCTACAGTTGCCAAAGGAGCTCAAAAGAAAAAGAGCAAGGTTGCAAAAGGGAAAGGAAAATGCTTTCATTGCAACCAGAAGGGGCACTGGAAGAGTGATTGCCCAAAGTTTCTAAGTAAGAAGAAAACTGAGGGTAAGACCTTTTATATTGAGACTTGTTTAGTGGTTGATTCTACAAATTCCTGGGTTGTAGACACTGGAGCCACTACTCATATTTGCAATTCTTTGCAGGGGTTTCAGGAAACTAGGAAACTCAATGAAGGGGAGATCACAATTCAAATTGCTTCAGGAGCTAGGATAGGAGCATCTAGTTTAGGAGTAGTTACTCTAGATTTTGGATGTAATAAATATCTAGTTTTGAACGATTGCTTATTTGTTCCAAACGTTGCAAGGAATTTAGTTTCAGCTACTTTCTTGATTTCAGAAGGGTATGAGATATCTTTACGTTCTAATGTTACAATTAGTAGAAATGGAAAAGATATATGCTCTGGAACAATGATAGGCAACCTATATTATTTACATCCACGCTCCTATAATGATGCTAGTGTCATGCATACTGAATCTAAAAAGAGAAAAGCCGAATCTAATGAAGAGACTCTTTGGCATTTACGACTTGGTCACATTAACCAAACAAGAATCAACAGGCTAATTCATGATGGGTCTCTTGGCCCATTAGACATGAATAAGATGCCATAATGTCGATCTTGTTTAGAAGGAAAAATGACCAAAAGGTCGTTTAAGTCCAAAGGCCTTAGAGCTTCTGAGTTACTTGAATTGGTGCATACTGATGTATGTGGTCCAATGACAGTTCAAGCTCGTGGAGGTTTTGAGTACTTCATTACTTTTACTGATGACTACTCTAGGTATGGATGTATTTATCTAATGCGCCGTAAGTCTGATGCATTTGACAAGTTCAAAGAATTCAAGGCCTATGCGGAGAACCAATTAGATAAACGCATCAAAGCTATGCGGTCTGACCGTGGTGGCGAATACATGCTAGATGAGTACAAGCAGTATCTAGCAGATAATGGCATAGTTTCTCAGCTCTCTGCGCCTAGAACGGGTTTGCAGAAAGGAGAAACAGAACTCTATTAGAGATGGCTAGATGCATGATGTGTCATGCAACTCTTCCTGAGTCATTTTGGGGATATGCCCTAGAAAATGCTGCACATATTTTAAACTTGGTACCTTCTAAGTCAGTCCTTAAGACACCCCATGAGATGTGGATTGGACGAAAGTCTGATCTTAGGAATCTCAAAGTTTGGGGATGTCCAGCTTATGTACTAGCGGATAAGACAACCAAGTTTGGGCCTAGATCTGTGCTATGTTATTGGGTAGGATTTCCAAAAGGGACTCGTGGTGGCTATTTCTACAATCCCGAGAGTCAGAAAGTATTTGTTAGCACAAATGCTAGATTCTTAGAAGAGGAATGTATAAATAGTGGTGAACCAAGAAAGGTAGTTTTGCATGAACAGGAATCTAATGATTCACAATCCAGTTCAACACAAGTAGTAGATGATGAACACATTACTGAACCTATTTTAGATGCAACACCGGAGCTTCGTCGCAGTGGGAGGGTTTCACGACAACCCGACAGATACATGTTCCTTGGAGAGTCATTTATGGCAGTTTCTGATGAACTTGAGTCGGATCCTACTACATACGAAGAAGTAGTTACTGATGTCGATTCAGACCATTGGCAAAAAGCAATGGAATCCGAGTTGGAGTCCATGTACTCCAACGAAGTTTGGGATCTTGTAGATATACCTACTGGAGTAAAACCCATAGGGTGTAAGTGGGTATACAAGAGAAAGAGAGGAGTAGATGGAAAGGTTGAAACCTTTAAAGCAAGGTTGGTGGCGAGGGGTTATACCCAAAAGGAGGGTATTGACTATGAGGAGACCTTCTCACCAGTAGCCATGCTTAAGTCCATCAGAATACTTCTCGCCATATCAGCTCACTTTGATTTTGAGATATGGCAGATGGATGTCAAGACTGCTTTCCTCAATGGCAATCTTGACGAGTGTATCTACATGATGCAACCCAACGGATTTATTGCTAAGAGCCAGGAAAATATGGTTTGCAAGCTTAAGAGGTCTATTTAAGCATCTAGATCTTGGAACATACGCTTTGATCAGGCGATTAAATCCTATGGATTTCATCAGAATCCTGATGAACCGTGTGTATACAAGAGATTGGATGGTAAGAACATTGTGTTCTTGATTCTCTACGTGGATGACATATTGCTTATTGGAAATGATGTAGCGACATTGTCATCAGTTAAAATTTGGTTATCTAATCAGTTTAGCATGAAAGACCTAGGGGAAGCGAGCTATGTTCTAGGCATCAAGCTAACCCGAGATCGCGGATCTAGAACTTTAGCTCTATCTCAATCTACTTACATAGAAAAGATATTGGTCAAGTATGCAATGCAAGACTCCAAGAAAGGTTTGTTGCCTTTTAGACATGGAGTTCCTCTTTCTAGGGATGACTGTCCTAAGACAGAAGAAGAAAGGCAACAAATGAGTAAGGTACCATATGCTTCGGCAGTTGGTAGTCTCATGTACGCCACGCTATGCACTAGACCAGATATTTGTTATGCAGTAGGATTGGTCAGCAGATATCAATCTAATCCAGGAATGCATCACTGGACAGCGGTAAAACATATATTCAAGTATCTTCGGAGAACGAAAGATTATATGCTTGTTTATCGTAGTGATGAGATCATTCCAGTGGGCTATACTGATTCAGACTTTCAGGCAGACAAGGACTCCAGGAGATCCACGTTTGGTTATGTATTTACCCTTGGTGGTGGAGCCATTAGTTGGAGGAGTGTGAAGCAAACTTGCATCGCAGACTCCACCATGGAAGCCGAATATGTGGCAGCATCAGATGCCGCAAAGGAGGTTGTATGGTTAAAGAAATTCCTCTTAGAATTAGAGGTAGTTCCTAATACTGAGAGACCTATGACCCTATATTGTGACAATATGGGTGCCATAGCTCAAAGTAAGGAACCTCGCTATCACAGTAAAGGGAAACACATTGAACGCAAGTTCCACTTGATAAGGGAGTTCGTGCAGCGAAAGGAAGTGGAGATACTAAAGATAGCCTCTTTGCATAATTTGGCGGATCCATTCACAAAGGCCCTTACTGGAAAGAGCTTTACAGCTCATGTTGAGGGGATGGGTGTTAGGATACTCTAGTAGTATGTTCTTCAGTCCAAGTGGGAGTTTGTTGGGATGATGTCCTAAAAAACATACCATGTAAAGACAATTCTGAAATTCAAGAATAAACATTTTATGATTGCATTTGTGTTTTAAATGTTTTATTTTAAATATTTCATTTATATGTGAATGTTCTAACAAGGTCTAAGGATGTTAGATATGTGAATCTTGGATACTCAGATACACTTATAGTGTGAGTATAGATTGACACAAGATTCATTATTACATTCTAAATCATTAGTCACAACCAGATTAACAAAGTTAGGCACTTTGTTGATATAGGTTGTAGTGCATGGACATCTCCAATTAGGGGAATGGTTTGTCTTGACCGTTTGAGAGGATTCTCGGATTGGTGCACTAGTGTGTATGTGGACATATACATTGACGGACTTACATAGGAATGAACAACTAGAAACGTGCTATCAAAGAGTTGTTCATCCTATAGCTATGGGAGTACGGTATATCTCAAGCTTGAGTAGGTCAATACGTTTATACTTATAGCGTGTGCATTTTGATTCATCAATAAGTGAGACACGGACTATTGTCAAAATCTTGATGATTTGGATGTATGCCACTAGGGTATAAGCGCATACCTACAAAATAGTCATTCATGTACTTTCAGTTATGAAAGTGTAAGCACCCATCTGAGAGGTTCAAATTAATCTATCTAAAAAACTATGCATAGTGATTCTAACGAATCAAGCGTTGTGAATTAAATTGATCGACGGGTCAATTTAATACGCTTAGAGGATAGATATAAAGGAATCTGGAGCTCAGAGAAAATATGGATTTTGGAGTGTTTGATAGTATGAATAAATTCACTCCATCTTACCGGGTGTTGCATGGAGGATATGCAAGTACACTTCCCATAGGTCAGGGATAGGTTTCTAATTATGGAAAAGCCTCGATGTAAGAATCGTACATATTGGGGAGTGCATCCAAAGTTCAGGTAGTGTCAGACGAACATTGGATTGTTATATTATTCCTAGTCATAGAGTTTGACGGTAAAGAATAATATTTCGGGAGCCACAATATGTATGTCCTGTGGAGTCCCCTTGGTAGCTCTATATATTCTCTTGTCCTATTTAAGGAAGATCGGCAAAATTTACCATATCACAACGGTTGTTGGAAAAGTTACAAGAATGGAATTTGTATAACAAATAGATACAATTTTATTGGGTTTTGGTTTTCCAAAGATAACCCTAAGATAAAATTGTTTTTGTTAAGATATACAAAATTCTTGTAAGTGTATTTATGTAAAAATAACAAATCTCGGAGTTTTGATTTAGATTGTAAAATAAATATTTTACATAATCAAAAACAAATTAAAGTCAAGAATGGACCAAGGAACAAAACAAATTTGAGCCTTGAATTCTTGAAATATTGGGCCAAGCTAGGCTTAAACCATGTTATTGCATAGCAATATATGGCCGGCCCATTGTGGATAATTTGGGCTCCGATTATGCTTGTTAAAAGTATTCCATATTTGTTTTGGCTTTGAATCCAATTGGGATTAGAAGTCAACTCAAATAATGATTTGTTATATATATATAAACACAACAATTTTTCTATGAATGGATAAGGATGGCCACCGTTTTGTTTTTTCCTAGTTACATTTGGATTAGGAAAACAAAACCTAAAAGGAGACTTTTTTAACACAATGAAAAGGTTTTGTTTTATAAAATATAGAGGGCTGGCCGTGTGATTCATTCATAAGAAAACAACCAAGTTATTTTTCCAAAAAAAAGGAGCCGAGTGTTCCTAGAGAGGTGGCCGTGTGAGATTCTTTTGGTTCACTACCAATTGGGTTTTTTGCTTTGCTTTTTCGCAAGGAGATTAAAGAGAATACCTAGGAAACAGCATAGGCTATTCTTGGTGATTCTTGTTTTCTAAATTGGTGGTTCGTGATCAAGAGGTGTGATCAAACAAAGGGTGTGTTCAAGATCCGATCGTGTGTTCGTGATCAAGTGTTGAGTTCGTGATCAAGACGGATAGCACGTTGGACCTCGATAGTAAAGAGGTTGGTATTCTTCTTCTAACCTTCTTCATGCCATGATTGTATGTTTAGATCTAAGAATTATTTTGTATGAAATTAATACTAGAAGCATGCTAGGATTAAGTACAAAATTAATTGGATCTAGGATAACACTTGATAGGCGTGTAACAATCTAGGGTTGTTTGGCTTCCGATTAAATTTTTGATTTGTACCTATGCTAAGAACGATCCGTAAGACGCTTCCGCATGTTCTAAAATTATTTTAGCAACCAACAAATGGTATCGGAGCCGAACTTAGTATGTATTAAATCAAGATTTAATTAAAAGATTCACTTGAAAATAATTGTGCGCTAGATTGGTGCCTAGGGTGTGCGATTATTTTGTGAATGTTTGGATGCCACTAACGATTGTTTTGCAGACCTGAGATACTGTACTAAGCTGGTATATTATTGTAATAATTTTTGTTTTGGGTATGGCCACATAGGTTCGTGTTTAGAGCCTATGTGATGTCTTTTTTGTAAAGCTGTTAATGTGCAGTTTTTATTATTTTTTTTCTTTGCTTTAAATTCATTAGAATCACTTGTAAGCCTCCCCGGAGGTATAGGACTGTATGTACTATTTTATGGTGATGTTATGGATGAAGAAGCATGAAGAAAAAGATGCAAAAACGTGCAGAAATATTGCAGTAACCAAAACTATTCGCAAGCGCGACAGAAAATCCAGATTTGCGCTTGGACTGTTCCTATGGGTTGTTTTGGTTTGCAACTCAATCTTTTGGGTAACCGAAATAATTCCTAGCTAGGTAACACTCCTGGACAGCCGCTGGAAGTTGCCTTTGTGCATTCATGATGGAGTTTGACACGTAGCAAAATCTCATACGCGAAGAGTCCTACATCGCCGATAACAAGGGTTTTATTTTAGGCTTTTGAGTTGCGTTTGGAGAAGATTTTTGGCACGTTGACATCATGAAGACCAGCTTAGTTACAGTATCATTTTTGTCTATATTTGCTTTATTTAATTATGCTTTTGCTTATGTGAATGGATGTATGATTAAATTGGTATGTCATGTAGACAAGTCAAGGCACCTGGCTTATTAGGTATCACATTGACATCTAATATGGTATATGTAATTGCGTGATTGAAAAAACATAACATGGCATAATTTAATAGTTTAAAGATTTAGGCTAATCACCTAATTAATCTATTTGAATAAATTATTATGTTTAATCATGTGGAATTACATAATGAGTTAAAGATTAAAGGTTGATCTAAGCCACTTTGGATCATAAGGTAATCTTCAACTTGAAAAACCCTATTAATTAATTATTGAGTGGGAGAGGGTTATATCTCCAAGTTATGACCCAAGGCTTCCCAAAGGTTGATCCTTGCTAGTGCATATAAGCTTACTCGTGTTGCATGCGCAACCCCCCTTAGGGATGGAGATTATATGCTAGATCTAGTGGGAGGATTTTAGCAGATATTTTAATTCTTATTTGTAGATGGGTACTTACTCGTGTTGCATGCGCAAACCCCCTTTGGGATGGAGTATCCATTAAGTACAATAGTGGAATTAAAAAGCTAATAGCCTAAGTGCAAATGTGAAAGTTTACTCGTGTTGCATGCGCAATCCCCTTTTGGATGGAATTTTCACAATGAGCGACTTGAAAAGGTTAAACCTTGGTTTACACTCAACCTATTAAGGAGCCAAACATAATAGCGATCAAAAGGGTTCAAGAAGCCCAAAAGGCTAGATGCTTGAGTTTGTTTTGACCGAGAGTGACTTGGGTCAACTAGACAAGAAATTGTAGTTGGTCGACTCGCTATTGCATGAATTTATATTGTAAATGTTTGGGTTTTTATTGCTATATAAATGTGTAAAAAGTTTTAAAATAATAATAATAATTGGAGCATTCATCTAATGCATGTTTAAATGTTTATGAATTTCAGATGACGACTTTTTCTCCTATTGCTTCCATATTGAATGAAAACAAATTGACTGGACCAAATTATGTTGACTGGAAAAGAAACTTGGACATAGTACTCACCTCAGGTGGGTACAAGTATGCCCTCGTTGAAGTCTGTCTTGAGTTAGGACCCGATCCAACTGAACAGGAGAGACTAGCTCAAGAAAAGTGGATTAAGGCTGATGAGATGGCCAAGTGCTATATCTTAGCGTCCCTTACGCCTGTCTTGCAGAAGCAACATGAGTCCATGCAAACAGCTGCAGATATGATCTACAGTTTGCATGAAATGTTTGCCCATACTACTCGTCCCGCAAGACAGCAGGCGATAAGAAAGTTGATGAACACCAAGCAAGCTGAGGGAGCACCTGTGAGAGAGCATATGCTCAAAGTCATGGGTTATCTCTATGAAGCCCTAGATCTTGGTGCTGAAATCGACGCGACCACGCAGACAGATATGATCTTGGAGACCCTCTCTAGTTCCTTTGCTCAGTTCAAGTTGAATTTCAGCATGAACAAGATGGAGATGACTCTTCCAGTTCTCATGAAAGAACTCCAATCTGCTGAGGAGATCATGGGAAAGAAAGAGCAAGCTCACTTTACTACTGCTTCTAATTCTAAGCCCAAAAAGCCCAAGAATAAGAAGAAGAAGCAAATTGCTACAGTTGCCAAAGGAGCTCAAAAGAAAAAGAGCAAGGTTGCAAAAGGGAAAGGAAAATGCTTTCATTGCAACCAGAAGGGGCACTGGAAGAGTGATTGCCCAAAGTTTCTAAGTAAGAAGAAAACTGAGGGTAAGACCTTTTATATTGAGACTTGTTTAGTGGTTGATTCTACAAATTCCTGGGTTGTAGACACTGGAGCCACTACTCATATTTGCAATTCTTTGCAGGGGTTTCAGGAAACTAGGAAACTCAATGAAGGGGAGATCACAATTCAAATTGCTTCAGGAGCTAGGATAGGAGCATCTAGTTTAGGAGTAGTTACTCTAGATTTTGGATGTAATAAATATCTAGTTTTGAACGATTGCTTATTTGTTCCAAACGTTGCAAGGAATTTAGTTTCAGCTACTTTCTTGATTTCAGAAGGGTATGAGATATCTTTACGTTCTAATGTTACAATTAGTAGAAATGGAAAAGATATATGCTCTGGAACAATGATAGGCAACCTATATTATTTACATCCACGCTCCTATAATGATGCTAGTGTCATGCATACTGAATCTAAAAAGAGAAAAGTCGAATCTAATGAAGAGACTCTTTGGCATTTACGACTTGGTCACATTAACCAAACAAGAATCAACAGGCTAATTCATGATGGGTCTCTTGGCCCATTAGACATGAATAAGATGCCATAATGTCGATCTTGTTTAGAAGGAAAAATGACCAAAAGGTCGTTTAAGTCCAAAGGCCTTAGAGCTTCTGAGTTACTTGAATTGGTGCATACTGATGTATGTGGTCCAATGACAGTTCAAGCTCGTGGAGGTTTTGAGTACTTCATTACTTTTACTGATGACTACTCTAGGTATGGATGTATTTATCTAATGCGCCGTAAGTCTGATGCATTTGACAAGTTCAAAGAATTCAAGGCCTATGCGGAGAACCAATTAGATAAACGCATCAAAGCTATGCGGTCTGACCGTGGTGGCGAATACATGCTAGATGAGTACAAGCAGTATCTAGCAGATAATGGCATAGTTTCTCAGCTCTCTGCGCCTAGAACGGGTTTGCAGAAAGGAGAAACAGAACTCTATTAGAGATGGCTAGATGCATGATGTGTCATGCAACTCTTCCTGAGTCATTTTGGGGATATGCCCTAGAAAATGCTGCACATATTTTAAACTTGGTACCTTCTAAGTCAGTCCTTAAGACACCCCATGAGATGTGGATTGGACGAAAGTCTGATCTTAGGAATCTCAAAGTTTGGGGATGTCCAGCTTATGTACTAGCGGATAAGACAACCAAGTTTGGGCCTAGATCTGTGCTATGTTATTGGGTAGGATTTCCAAAAGGGACTCGTGGTGGCTATTTCTACAATCCCGAGAGTCAGAAAGTATTTGTTAGCACAAATGCTAGATTCTTAGAAGAGGAATGTATAAATAGT
Source organism: Euonymus europaeus (assembly GCA_963580455.1). Taxonomy (NCBI): domain Eukaryota; kingdom Viridiplantae; phylum Streptophyta; class Magnoliopsida; order Celastrales; family Celastraceae; genus Euonymus; species Euonymus europaeus. The sequence continues at coordinate 7,752,439 of OY756964.1, forward strand.
GGTGAACCAAGAAAGGTAGTTTTGCATGAACAGGAATCTAATGATTCACAATCCAGTTCAACACAAGTAGTAGATGATGAACACATTACTGAACCTATTTTAGATGCAACACCGGAGCTTCGTCGCAGTGGGAGGGTTTCACGACAACCCGACAGATACATGTTCCTTGGAGAGTCATTTATGGCAGTTTCTGATGAACTTGAGTCGGATCCTACTACATACGAAGAAGCAGTTACTGATGTCGATTCAGACCATTGGCAAAAAGCAATGGAATCCGAGTTGGAGTCCATGTACTCCAACGAAGTTTGGGATCTTGTAGATATACCTACTGGAGTAAAACCCATAGGGTGTAAGTGGGTATACAAGAGAAAGAGAGGAGTAGATGGAAAGGTTGAAACCTTTAAAGCAAGGTTGGTGGCGAGGGGTTATACCCAAAAGGAGGGTATTGACTATGAGGAGACCTTCTCACCAGTAGCCATGCTTAAGTCCATCAGAATACTTCTCGCCATATCAGCTCACTTTGATTTTGAGATATGGCAGATGGATGTCAAGACTGCTTTCCTCAATGGCAATCTTGACGAGTGTATCTACATGATGCAACCCAACGGATTTATTGCTAAGAGCCAGGAAAATATGGTTTGCAAGCTTAAGAGGTCTATTTAAGCATCTAGATCTTGGAACATACGCTTTGATCAGGCGATTAAATCCTATGGATTTCATCAGAATCCTGATGAACCGTGTGTATACAAGAGATTGGATGGTAAGAACATTGTGTTCTTGATTCTCTACGTGGATGACATATTGCTTATTGGAAATGATGTAGCGACATTGTCATCAGTTAAAATTTGGTTATCTAATCAGTTTAGCATGAAAGACCTAGGGGAAGCGAGCTATGTTCTAGGCATCAAGCTAACCCGAGATCGCGGATCTAGAACTTTAGCTCTATCTCAATCTACTTACATAGAAAAGATATTGGTCAAGTATGCAATGCAAGACTCCAAGAAAGGTTTGTTGCCTTTTAGACATGGAGTTCCTCTTTCTAGGGATGACTGTCCTAAGACAGAAGAAGAAAGGCAACAAATGAGTAAGGTACCATATGCTTCGGCAGTTGGTAGTCTCATGTACGCCACGCTATGCACTAGACCAGATATTTGTTATGCAGTAGGATTGGTCAGCAGATATCAATCTAATCCAGGAATGCATCACTGGACAGCGGTAAAACATATATTCAAGTATCTTCGGAGAACGAAAGATTATATGCTTGTTTATCGTAGTGATGAGATCATTCCAGTGGGCTATACTGATTCAGACTTTCAGGCAGACAAGGACTCCAGGAGATCCACGTTTGGTTATGTATTTACCCTTGGTGGTGGAGCCATTAGTTGGAGGAGTGTGAAGCAAACTTGCATCGCAGACTCCACCATGGAAGCCGAATATGTGGCAGCATCAGATGCCGCAAAGGAGGTTGTATGGTTAAAGAAATTCCTCTTAGAATTAGAGGTAGTTCCTAATACTGAGAGACCTATGACCCTATATTGTGACAATATGGGTGCCATAGCTCAAAGTAAGGAACCTCGCTATCACAGTAAAGGGAAACACATTGAACGCAAGTTCCACTTGATAAGGGAGTTCGTGCAGCGAAAGGAAGTGGAGATACTAAAGATAGCCTCTTTGCATAATTTGGCGGATCCATTCACAAAGGCCCTTACTGGAAAGAGCTTTACAGCTCATGTTGAGGGGATGGGTGTTAGGATACTCTAGTAGTATGTTCTTCAGTCCAAGTGGGAGTTTGTTGGGATGATGTCCTAAAAAACATACCATGTAAAGACAATTCTGAAATTCAAGAATAAACATTTTATGATTGCATTTGTGTTTTAAATGTTTTATTTTAAATATTTCATTTATATGTGAATGTTCTAACAAGGTCTAAGGATGTTAGATATGTGAATCTTGGATACTCAGATACACTTATAGTGTGAGTATAGATTGACACAAGATTCATTATTACATTCTAAATCATTAGTCACAACCAGATTAACAAAGTTAGGCACTTTGTTGATATAGGTTGTAGTGCATGGACATCTCCAATTAGGGGAATGGTTTGTCTTGACCGTTTGAGAGGATTCTCGGATTGGTGCACTAGTGTGTATGTGGACATATACATTGACGGACTTACATAGGAATGAACAACTAGAAACGTGCTATCAAAGAGTTGTTCATCCTATAGCTATGGGAGTACGGTATATCTCAAGCTTGAGTAGGTCAATACGTTTATACTTATAGCGTGTGCATTTTGATTCATCAATAAGTGAGACACGGACTATTGTCAAAATCTTGATGATTTGGATGTATGCCACTAGGGTATAAGCGCATACCTACAAAATAGTCATTCATGTACTTTCAGTTATGAAAGTGTAAGCACCCATCTGAGAGGTTCAAATTAATCTATCTAAAAAACTATGCATAGTGATTCTAACGAATCAAGCGTTGTGAATTAAATTGATCGACGGGTCAATTTAATACGCTTAGAGGATAGATATAAAGGAATCTGGAGCTCAGAGAAAATATGGATTTTGGAGTGTTTGATAGTATGAATAAATTCACTCCATCTTACCGGGTGTTGCATGGAGGATATGCAAGTACACTTCCCATAGGTCAGGGATAGGTTTCTAATTATGGAAAAGCCTCGATGTAAGAATCGTACATATTGGGGAGTGCATCCAAAGTTCAGGTAGTGTCAGACGAACATTGGATTGTTATATTATTCCTAGTCATAGAGTTTGACGGTAAAGAATAATATTTCGGGAGCCACAATATGTATGTCCTGTGGAGTCCCCTTGGTAGCTCTATATATTCTCTTGTCCTATTTAAGGAAGATCGGCAAAATTTACCATATCACAACGGTTGTTGGAAAAGTTACAAGAATGGAATTTGTATAACAAATAGATACAATTTTATTGGGTTTTGGTTTTCCAAAGATAACCCTAAGATAAAATTGTTTTTGTTAAGATATACAAAATTCTTGTAAGTGTATTTATGTAAAAATAACAAATCTCGGAGTTTTGATTTAGATTGTAAAATAAATATTTTACATAATCAAAAACAAATTAAAGTCAAGAATGGACCAAGGAACAAAACAAATTTGAGCCTTGAATTCTTGAAATATTGGGCCAAGCTAGGCTTAAACCATGTTATTGCATAGCAATATATGGCCGGCCCATTGTGGATAATTTGGGCTCCGATTATGCTTGTTAAAAGTATTCCATATTTGTTTTGGCTTTGAATCCAATTGGGATTAGAAGTCAACTCAAATAATGATTTGTTATATATATATAAACACAACAATTTTTCTATGAATGGATAAGGATGGCCACCGTTTTGTTTTTTCCTAGTTACATTTGGATTAGGAAAACAAAACCTAAAAGGAGACTTTTTTAACACAATGAAAAGGTTTTGTTTTATAAAATATAGAGGGCTGGCCGTGTGATTCATTCATAAGAAAACAACCAAGTTATTTTTCCAAAAAAAAGGAGCCGAGTGTTCCTAGAGAGGTGGCCGTGTGAGATTCTTTTGGTTCACTACCAATTGGGTTTTTTGCTTTGCTTTTTCGCAAGGAGATTAAAGAGAATACCTAGGAAACAGCATAGGCTATTCTTGGTGATTCTTGTTTTCTAAATTGGTGGTTCGTGATCAAGAGGTGTGATCAAACAAAGGGTGTGTTCAAGATCCGATCGTGTGTTCGTGATCAAGTGTTGAGTTCGTGATCAAGACGGATAGCACGTTGGACCTCGATAGTAAAGAGGTTGGTATTCTTCTTCTAACCTTCTTCATGCCATGATTGTATGTTTAGATCTAAGAATTATTTTGTATGAAATTAATACTAGAAGCATGCTAGGATTAAGTACAAAATTAATTGGATCTAGGATAACACTTGATAGGCGTGTAACAATCTAGGGTTGTTTGGCTTCCGATTAAATTTTTGATTTGTACCTATGCTAAGAACGATCCGTAAGACGCTTCCGCATGTTTTAAAATTATTTTAGCAACCAACACTTACATTCTTGTTAAATGTGGCAAGATTCAGGTTCGAGTCAATCCGGGTTGGATAATATAGAGTGTTTATGAGATATTTGCATGTCCAGAGCTGAATTGATTTGGATTTTTTGATGTACTAATTGACTATACTTGCATTAATTTAAATTAAGACAACAATCCAATCCGATTTAGAGTCCGAACAATTAATCAGATAAAATTTGTTTCTTTGGACCCCAACTCGATTTTAAATAAAAAAATGTTTATATTTGGACCTGAATTTCAGACATATATCTTGTGTTCAAACTTGGATTAATCTAGATCAGACAAATCGTTCATCCAAATTAGACATAATTTTTCCACAAATTCTTGTTTACTTGTTATTTAATGATTTGTTAAAAAAATTATGTTAAAATAGGTTAATTAGATAGCCTCCAATTAGTTAGTACAATTGAAAGTAATCCAAATCGCTATCTTGCTATAGAGAGGGATGCAAATTGGATCTTCTAGTGTTTTTCCCTCTTTGATGTACCATGCGTGCAATTAATATTTCCCAATCTAACATTTGACTTCAAATATTTTTCAATCTACCATTTCAAGCCTATGTGGCAAACCGAAATTACCCCTGCAGACAACACAAATATTCACATGCATAGCCAACTTTCGATGAAAGTACAATGATTGGACATTTCCATGACTTAATGAGACCTTTTGTCAACAAGTTCAACTTTTGTCTCAGACTTTATTTCTTATGATTAATTTTTTCCATTATTTAATGAAGTTGTAGAGACCTCTAAAAACCTAGGTTGATAGGTGACCTTAATGCATTGTTTGGGAAGAGGGGAGGGGAGGGGAGGGGAAGAAAAATTTGAGGGTAAGGAAAATTTGGGGGGGGGGGGGGGGGGGAAGGGGTGTGAGGTTCATTTTCTTTTGTTTGAATACTAAAAAGTATCGGAAAGAAAAATGAATTTTTTTTTGTGGTATTGATTTAAAATTGCCATTTTATCCTTAGCCAATGGGACCCATAGATATTTTTATACAAAATCAATGAGCCCACCGTTTTCCCTCTCCTAACATCAGTTTTCATCTCAATTTTAGAGGAAACCTTTTTGGTAGGACCCTCAACTTTTTACCCTTTAATTTTTCATTCTCTTTCCAAACACCCTCACTTTTATCTCTTCCTCACTTTCCTCCTATCCCAAACAATGACTAACAGCCTTTTTTTGCCTCAAAAAATCCCCAATCATGTATGCTCTACAACTCTCTCCACCTATTGCTCTAGTGACGCACCGGCAAAGGTAAGATATTATTTATATGTTTAATTGTTTACATTTATACATATGTTTATATATATATATATATATATATTGTTCTAGTTAATTGTTTAATGGATTTAAGTTCAGGTTTATAAATATTGTTTATATATGTCTCTAATTAGATTATTACTTGTGATTTGATAGGAATATGAATTTTAGAGTTAGCATAGTGAACTTAAATATAATTCTGAATTCGATATCACAAGAGGATGAATGTGCTCTTAGTGTTGTTACTTTCAGTCACAATAATCTTCAATATGATGATTCTGAAGAAGGGACGAGATCTGGGAGAATGATGATGATAAGCATCAATAAGAGATTGTCCAGCAGTCTTAGTTTCATGGTAATATGTGTGCAAGGGCTTCTGCATACTTTTAATTTCATGGCAGTGTGGGTGCCGAGACATCTTCTCACTATATGGAGCTTTCAGCTCTAGAATTTATAGATATTGTTAACTTAGTCAATGTCACATGTACATGTAATGAGTGGTTAATTTATCATTACCCTTGTTCGCATGTTATTGTTGTGTGTTCTGCCAAAAGAATTAATCAATCTCAGTTAATGGACTGGTTTTATTTCATGCAGAGTTATATTAATACTTGGGTTTCGATATTTTTTTCTAGTGCCAGACCGGTCAACTTGACCCACTTAATATGACCCAATTATTGTTTTAGATCGTTTACATAGGAGTAAGAAGGGTCGGCCTCTGTCCACTCGCCTTCACAATGAGATGGATGTTAGGAGTGGTGCTTGCAGATTTCATCGTTGTAGTTTTTGTCACATTGTAGGACACACTAAGAGGTCATGTCCTAATAGAATTTAATAAATATTTAATTAATGAATTTTTAATTAGTGAATATTTAGTAATTAAATGTTTAATTAGTCATGTATTATCTTACAAGTGTTCTGTCAATAATCGTTCAAATTCCTTTTCATTTGATTAGATATCACTAAAAAACTTTGATGAATAATACTTGAAATGACCATGAGCAATTGGTTCAATTGACCACCCAATTAGAAATATAAAAGTAGTAGCTTGCTAACAAGAGGCTTCGTTAAGTTCTGAAAATATTCAATCATTGTACTTCCACGAAAAGTTGGCTATGCACGTAAATATCTACGTAGTATGTAGGTGTGGGTTGAATTCGCCACATAGGCTTAGAGTCGTAGAGAAATATTTGAATTTGGACAGTAGATTGAAAAATATTAATTGTAGGATGATATATCATTAAAAAAAAGCTTACTTCTGTGCCCGACCGGGAATCCGAATCGGATGAGAACCCGGACCGTTTAATCCGCTCGCTATATCCCTTATCCACACACAATGCAAGGGCTTATGGTTAAACCCTGAACCCTATTTCTCCCTCAAGAACCTATTCTGAAATCAAACTTTATATTTTGAATTTTTGTCTCCATAAATCCAGATGATTCTTAATCGCTCCGCTTCCATCCTCCATTTGTACAGGCTGTCATCTCCACCGGAACTACTCTTCCACTTGAGACGTTCATATTTGTCTCTCACTAGTTCTAAATCATCCTCTCCTTCTATTATTTGCTCATTCTGGTTTAATGAGTCACGAACTAGGCAATTCACTTCGTCGGCTGTAGCGCCTGCTGCTGATAAAAGAGGAAGCGACACGTTCTACGCAGATGAAAGGGTCTCGTGGACATCGCTTGGTTTGTCGGACCCAATCTCTCGGGCCATGTCTAATGCTGGTTTTGAGAGGCCATCTTTGGTTCAGGTGCCTCATACCTTATCCTTTCTGCTTATCGTACTCACATGAAACATTATATGTATGGATTTTGGGGAAAGCCCTTGCTTTTGTGGACCTATTTATGTGTTTTGGATTCTGTCAAAGGCAGTCAGGTGTAGAAACACAAAATGCGAAAGAAAGATAATCAGTAATCCTATTTACTGAGTTATTTATGTAAACTAGATTAAGGTGTGTTCATTTAGTCAGTTATTTGCTGCTATTATTTTTAACATAATTATACTTGCTCTTAAATTTTCTTTTATTTAATTAGAACATAATTGTTTTTTCTATTTACAATTCAGTGGATTGAATTCACTAGCTCCTAGCCTCGAACCAGTTGGGGTGTTATAGCAAAATGTTTATGTGAACTAAGTTGCTTGGTCCTTCCCAGGATGTCATCGTGCTATATTCAATAGTGTGTAGTTTTGTTTTTGTGATCATGTGGCAATTTTTGAGGCTGAATTTCACTTGTCTTCATTTCTGATCAGTTTTGGTATATGACCATATGACTCATGGATAGAAACCTGTGTTAAGTTTATTTCCTTTATTTTAGCATTTCTCATTGGTTTTGGGGTTTGCACCCCTTTTGATGTTCTTATAAGTTATAGCGATAAATAAATTCTCTTCTTTTGCATTTTAGGCTGCTAGCGTACCACTAATACTTTCTGGAAAGGACGTCATAATTGCTGCTGAGACTGGCAGTGGTAAGACACATGGTTACCTGGTCCCTCTATTTGAAAGGATCTGCACTGGGCCAGATTGTATTGAGAACACCACTGGTCAAGAATATGCTCCTCCCCATAAGTTTGCTCTGGTTCTTTGCCCCAATGTATTGCTGTGTGAGCAGGTGGTTCGCATGGCTAATGGCCTATGTGGAGATAACGGTGAACCACTTCTCCGAGCTGCAGCTGTCGGTGGTCGACAGGTAGCAATGTTCTCATTTCGGTTGCAACAAATTTGCATATTTGGAATTTATGATTTTCATGGTTTCTTATGCATTATTGAGATATGTGGTTATCTTTTTGCTCTTGTATATGTTGAAAATTCTCTTCTAATGAATTAAGGATTTGAAATGCAGGGATGGCCTGTCCAAGAACCAGATGTCATTGTCTCAACGCCTGTAGCTCTTTTGAATAATATTGAGCCTAACAAACGGCATTTTCTGCATTTTATGCGTGCTGTAAAATATGTGGTACTTTTCGCGACGTGATTTTTTTCTCCATTGTCGGCATAAATTTCTTTTTAATAAGACTTGTTACATGTGAGATTATAAATTTGTTGTTAAGATTCGAATTATTTATGATTTGCACTTTGCAGGTATTTGATGAAGCTGACATGCTTCTATGTGGGGGTTATCAGAATAAAGTCATCCGCCTCATAAATTTGCTCCGTCATAGTGAAAAAAAGTTGTCTCAAATGAATACATCTGTTCTCGAGAGCCCAGTGGAATCAAATTCTGAGTCTCTGTCTCACTTTGACTGGGAAGATAAGGAAGTGATTGGAAATGATATGGATGAGGAACATTCTGAAAGTGATTCGGAGGTTGAGAGCTTGGCAGTGGAAACGGAAACCAGTTCCATCAAGAAAATGGACTGGAAGAGAGTAAGAAAGCATTATGAACGCAGTAAGCAGTACATTTTTGTTGCAGCCACTCTTCCAGTTAATGGTAAGAAAACTGCTGGAGCAGTACTGAAAAGGATGTTTCCAGATGCAAAATGGGTCAATGGAAACTTTGTTCACCGTCACAATCCAAGGTTCCTCATTCATCTTTCTTAAACATTCATCACTAACAAAAAATTTCTTCTCGTTTGGTAGTCTTGTGCCATCTTAATCTCTTTCAGCATGTGTCCTTAATTAATCTTTCATTTCTTTAGCTTTGAGCATAAAATATGCCCGAGCTAAATATGGTGCAGTTAAGGACCTTTTGGGAATATGGTCATTCAAATTGTAATTTTATTCCTACTTCTATGACCCGAAAATTCAATTTTCTGGTCATCTACAGTAGTCCTGTCAAAAGTTGATCACCATTCACAAATACATGCTTATGCCATTTTGGTGTTTGAACAAATTTGCACAAAACTACAGTTGTCATTGTGTGCAAAGATAATAAATTTTGAACCTTAACATGGGAGTGATGATAACAGCTTCTTTCCTTTCTAGACTTTGTTTGCTTCTAATAATGATGTTGTGAGCCAAAAAAAAAAAAAAAAAAAAAACAAACACAGAAAAAGTACAAAAACAAAAGAAAAAATTAGAGAAAAACATCTAGTGCTCAAGGATCTTGCTGTGGTGGTAGCGTCATTTATGATTCCTTCATTGTAACGTTGTTCATTCTTAGTTGGGTCCGAATTGTTAAATCTTCTACATTTGTAGTTAACATATTTCTGAATCATTCACGATTTTTTTTTTTACCAAATTCTAATATCAGTGAATCCTATAGAAAACAAGGAAACATTGAATGATTTCTTATGTTGGATAATGCTGACGCAGTATTTTTGAGTTGGAATATATCAACTCTTTTATTTTCTTGAAATCATCTGCCAGGGTGTTGGTTGGAACCTACTCTCTGACTAAAATAATTTATCGTGTTTTAGCCTATCGGAGTTGGAAGTCCCACTTTCTTTGTTTAATGACCATGTACTTGAAATGGGAGGACTAAATTATTAGTTATTAGTGAAATTGGCTGACAGAACATAATATTTTGGCACTTTTTTACCTGACTTGAGTTGCTAGTTTAATGGATATACAGCTAGCTATACCAAACCTTCTATTCGAGTGATATAATACAATTTGCTACATTATATATCCCTTTCAACATGACAAGTATAGTTTTTGTAATATTTGTTTTTTCCCCTCAGATTGAAAGAAAGGTGGGTTGAAGTTACATTTGATACACAGGTCGATGCGCTCATGGAGGCTGTGAATAAAAAATATGTATCTGAAGGGCATTATGACGGTGCTGATTCACGCTGCACTATGGTGTTTGCAAACACTGTTGAGGCTGTTGAAGCAGTGGCTAAAATATTGCAGAGTTCTGGGATTAAATGTTATCGTTACCACAAGGACAGCTCTCTTGAGGAGCGTGCAAAGGTGTTAGTTGATTTTCAAGAGAAAGGTGGAGTGCTTGTATGCACTGATGCTGCTGCACGTGGCATTGACATTCCCAATGTCTCACACATCATTCAGGTTCTTCTCTTCAACATTATCAGCTATGCACTTGTCTGTCTGTTAAATTCTTGTGAGGAGGATATTGGCATAACTGTTATAAAATATGTGACAAGGCGTACTATATCAGCAATCAGCATGTGGCTGTATGAATTTTTTTTCCTTAAATTTTGACTCCAATATTGATTTGTAATTTATTGATCAGCCTTTTTTTTTTAATTTTATTTTGTCTTCTAAAGCAGCCAGTAGAAATGCCTCCATGCACTGTCCTGATTTTTTCTATAGGCCAATGCACTCCTCATGCCCTAGGCCACTGCCTAGATTTTTTTACCTACTTCCTTAAAAAAAATTCACCTGCTGTTCCCTGCTCAGCTATTTTATCCACTGGCCACCACTTGGCTACATCAGCGTTCAACAATCAAGTGTCAACCAATGCTGACTGAATGTTGTCATTTTTTTGGGTATCCAACTGCCACTAAGCCGAGCTTCTTGGTTGTTTCCATGACAGCTTCTTGTGATCTCTGTGAGCATTATCCCCATTAAGAATTATCATGGTTCTAGACTTGTAGTAGCTAAAGCTGTTGGCTATTTCTGTTTGTAGCAGTCCTCTATTAGAAACTGTTAGGTTTGGCGTAGAGATCTTTCTAAAGCAAATGTTATTAACTGCTAGTTAGACCAGTCTTTCCTGACTGAACTAAAATTTAAGTGTCATTCATATTTCATCACGAGTAATGCTACTGTCCCCCTAAAAACATGACTCCCCATTTTACCCCCAATCTATGTGGCATGTGAAATAGCTATTGAATATAAACATATATGTAGGATCTACTTAACATCCAACACTTCACATCTAGGAAGCATGGACTCGTCGAAATGGGCAACGAATCCGCACCCGCATTCTGTATTCTTTGAGAATTTATGAATCCACGTGTCTCTTGTCGCCGTATCCGAGTCGATGCTTTTTAGCTTCACATTCATTGGGGGTGGAATGAGTAATATTTTGTTGGCCTTAAACGTTATTCTTTCATAACTATTACCTAGACTGGGTGAGGATTTAAGCATGACACTGAACCAACTTGCCTGTAGGCCATCTTTATTGTTATTTTTCAGCCTTATATATTATTGCTACTCATATCTTCGTGGTTGCTTCCTTATTTTCTATCAAATTCATGTACTGGGACTTAATTTAATGAAGTTAATCTTGAATTTTTGTTTCTTGCAGGCAGACTTTGCCACTTCCGCTGTAGATTTTTTGCATAGGGTTGGTCGCACAGCTCGAGCTGGGCAATATGGACTTGTTACTAGCCTTTACACTGAAGCCAACCGGGAACTTGTTGATGCCATTCGTCAAGCGTGGGAACTGGGTCAGCCAGTGGTAATTCTCAAAGCATGCAGATTTCTGGTTCTATATGTACTATATTTGAGTTGCATGTTGGTTTATTGAATACAGTCAAATGTGAACAATCCATTCTTTGGCCAGCCCCTGGTGGTCATTACATGATCACACGTGCAGACTTTAATGTAGCTTTGAGCTCCAATGGTTGACTATGATCACTTTTTATTAGTGGAATGTGATGATAAATTTATAATCAATGTCTGTTAGTTTCTTGTTATATGCATCTTGCAGAAAAATGGCTAATATTTTATCTTATGGCTGCAGGAAACGGCATTTAGCAGAAAGAGAAGCTTCCGTAACAAGCTTAAGAAGAGAGGTATTTTTTTGTTGTTGTTCTCATTACATTAACATATGAGCACAAAAGTAATAATGATGAAAACATGTGCTTTCTTTCATTGAAACCAAAGCTTGTTTGTAATTCTAATAGAAAGTCTGTAGATTTATCATTTTTTTTGTGTTCTGGCTAAAATAATCTGTGGTGGTACAGATTTGTTATGATACAGAAGTTGAGGGGATATGATGTTTCCTTGTTTTACCAGGTTTGAGCAAAGTCAAGGACATGTCGAACACTGAGTTGGCAATGGCATGAGGAAAATGGTACGTGATGTAGCGCAGACATCCTATATTGATTCCTTGCTTTCGTTAATTTGATGTATTTTTTTGATGTGTTTGTTATATATTTTTCATTTAACCCGACTATCAAATGAATCTCCAATACGGCAATATCCCCCACCCATTCCTCTGTCTCTCTGAAATCTTAAGACTTTTGGATGTCTATGCTGTGCCCAAATCGTGAAACAGCAGAATTCTTTTCACCAGTCGTAAGGGGTGCTAGAATCTCTTCTTTCAGTAGTGGACTGCCTGGCTTGAGTTTTGCTCCATATGCTCAATGGGAAGGAATTAGGTGTCTTCCTTTGTTTCTTCTTGTCTTCTTTCTTTATTCGTTCATAGAAAGGGCTTTGGCTGCAGAGTGGTAGGAAAACTGAGGAAGCCCTTGATCTGGTTTGAAAGGATTTCCGCCCTAAATGGGAGTAAGCAGTTTGATAGTCTAATTCCCTTCTGAAGCCTGCCCAAATCGTGAAACAGCAGAATTCTGAGTTTTAAAGAATATTCATTTTCATGGAAATCCACGTCTCTGGAGACAAATATTTCATTTGTTTCCAGATCCAGCATTTGACATATTGATTACTCCATTTTCTATTTGTGGAGAATTTATGGATGGAACTATGGGGATAGACTTTTGCTTTGTTACTTGTTGGTTGCTTTCTATACAATGCTGTATGTCCCGGTCTTCCACTCTGTATAAAATATTATACTCTTAAGTAAACCATTTTGTTGAATCGCTACATAGTGCACTATGAAAAGTTTCCTGGTGGAACGTTGGTTATCTTAGAATACCCAGAGGTTCCATCGGTGATGGCAGCCTCATGTGTGTAGTAACGTTTTTGCTAATGTGTTCTAGCAGAATTAGGTGGAAGGAGATCAACGACTCAGATGATCTGGTCCTCCGATCATGAATAGGAGACGTGAATCCCTCTCCCGGCCTTCTGCTTGCATGTTTCGAAGTCGGATAATGTGGTGCTCCAGATAAGCTATATGCTATTTATACAACTTGTGCTATTGGACATTGGATTTTTTTCTTTTCTTTTTTCCTTCTGGTATTGTGTCCGAGATAGGAAATCCATCTGCTGGACGAGGGTAGACCTGGGTAGTGACTTTGAGGAGACCTTCGAAAACGATAATTGTGTTTACTTTTGAAATAGAGACGAGAGTTGGTTCTACTTGGGTTGAAGTCTGAATGGTATAAAATTGTTCTTGTTTGTTGTCTGCTTTAGCCATTGTACCGAAGATATTGTGTATCAGCAGAAAGTCGAGAACAATAGAGCTTAACCCAAACGAGGTGTAATACATTTGAGTTGAAATTTCTAATTTTCTTGAAGTCTCGTTAAATACTATTATGTAGAGTGATTTATTTTCTTAAAACCACTGAAATTTTATGACTGCATTAGTTTTTTAATGGGAAAATTGGATATAAGTCAGAAGTATTGTTTCAATAAGGACATTTATATAAGTTTTGTTCCAATATATTCAGAGTTTAAATTAATATTATAAAAGGGACAAAGCTTTAAAAAAAATTAAAAACTTTTAAGTAAACTTTAAATAACCTAATTCTCAATTGAGTTATTTAATGATATAAGTCCAATTAATTAAGTTATTATTAATTTTAATTAAATAACAAAAAAATTCCTTATGTTAGCTCGACTAATTTCGTGGACTAATTTCTTCACTAACTTGATTACTTCCACCGTTGTTTTTTACTAAATTGAGTTTCTTATTTGATTCATGGAGAAATTTTAAGTTTATAAGTTGATTTTAATGGAGATAATAAACATAATATCAATATATTCAAAAAAGATATAATATCAGTATACTTTGTTTGAAGACGATTCGCGAGAATTTCATTTAGAAATGTCGCAAAAAAGAAAATTGAAACACAATGATTTCATTGAAACTGATTTAATATCAACAAATTCAGAACATAAAAACAGATCCAAAACAGATATAATAGATAGATCCAAAATATATATAATATTTTGCAGATTAAGTTTTATATTTCTCTCTCTAGATAAACAACTCCACATGTAGATCTATCTTCTGTATGCATAGATCTGTTCGAACAAGAAAGATCTAGAGTCACTTCAATCAATAGTATAGATAAATAACTTTTGTTGGCTATGAAGGTGAGGATATGATGAAAAAGAGAGATGAAGAAAATAGATTGTTATAGTGTTTTTGACTTGTCCTTATTGGAACAAACTTATGTTATTTTTTCATTGTGTAAATTCCCTTTTTTTTGAATAGGTTAACATAGATTCTGCAACATGTATAACATCGGGGATATATTGTTTCCTTTCCTTTTGACCAATGGGACTTGTTGTCTATGATAAATTACTCTTTACGGAGTTGTCAATTGGGCTGTGCGAATCGGTTCTTATATTTGTTTTGTTAGGTTTGCTTGATATTGGTTGGTTGAGCCCAGTCGTTTCCCATTATAATTTCTAAGCTTTCATATGGGCTATTGCATATAGACAGTACAAACAAGGGTTTTTCCTCATAGTTTTTGGAACCGTTTCATGTCATTGGTCATACAGTGAAAATCTCAAACCAACCTCAATCATGATTTTTTGGTAACAAAATATTGTACACGTTTGAAAACTATCAAATTCGAGGTTTGATCACGATATTGAGATGAAACCGCCAACCGACAATATGGCAGAAAATTGGCAAATATTTGTTTTCCTAGACTATCTTTGTCTCACTTCATGTACTCTCTGTTTCTCTTGGTGTTCTCATTGCTTCTTCTTAATTGCCTTCCTCTTCACAGCTTCATTGACACTGTCAAACTTGCTTTTCCATATTGGAGATGTCATGGCTCTAAAGAACGAAAAGTGGTTTTGATCGTAGTTATATATGTAAACAGAGGAAGAAAGCATAGGCAATCAATATAATCGAGTATAAAGTTATGAATGTAGGGGAAGGCGGAAAGCATGATGAAGGCTTGTACACATCAATGAACAAAAGGAAACGGGGTCACCTGACCTGTCTAGACTATGAAGATGATGTGCGAGTTTGATTTAGAGAGGAAGAAGAAAAGCAAACGCAAAGAGGAAGAAGACAAGAATTTGAGTTTGTGTTCGATTTAGGGCTGCATGTGATTTAAATATTTATTCCTTTGTGGCTTACTTTTGTTTATTTAAGAATGGATGTGGGCTTAAGATTTGGTGGGCTATTGACTAATGATGTATAAATGGGCTATGCATCAAATTTGATTTTGGGCTTAGACATTTAAATGGACAAATAAGAAACAAATTATCTAGTCAATATATCCAAGTATATATTAATTTGTTGTGTATTTTAAACCCGCGGTTCAACCTTAATCATATTGGTTGAATCTCAAAAACTTGAACCTTTAGTTAATAAGGTTTGAGCCATCGTATGATTTTGACAAGTGAAAACTATGTTTTTCCTTATCTTGCTTGACTAAAAGCTCACAACGTCACCTGATATTTTGATGCAACGTAGAATACTCCCATTTATACTTTCGATTTGACCCAAAAAAAGACCAAAGATTTAAGGCAGGGATAGCGTTCCAACTAGCAACAAACTAAAGCTTTTTATTTTATTTTTTATTTTTTTTATAAGCAGCAAATGTATTAAAGCAACAAAAGAAGAACAATATAACATATAATGAGAAATGGCCTAAGAAGAGAAACAACTATAGATATTGAAACAAATAAAACAGTCAAGCGGGGAAAGAACCTTGACCGAAAACACAACCAGACTCTAGTTAATGCCTCTGATCTTCATTATGGCATATCTATTAAAGGATGGCCCTTTTCATGAGATTATTCATGGTGTATATTGGACTACTAATTTCCAAAAGAAGGCAATGATCTTTTCCATTTTGGATGAAATTTGATAGAAGCCATTGAACTTGTATATGATTAATTCACTGGATGAAAGGCAAAGCATGTAAGGGTAGAAGGAGTTGATGAGAAGGAAAAGAAGAAAAAATCAATAACTGCAATGAAAAGGAAAGGGAGAAGATGATAAAGAGCAAAGGAGAAAGAGAGAAGAAGATTGAGGAAAGAGAGAAGAGGAAAGGGCAAGGAAGAGGAATTAGCTGGAAGAAGATTAAAGGGATGAGAATTGTGATACTATAATACTCATTGAAGAGGCTATCAATTTGATAGCTACAATGATTTTCCTCATACCTATGCAATGCATCCGACTGGCGAATAGGTTATAGAAGTAGCATTTTGTAGATACTGTATTGTAGATGTGAGACCATAGATGCTATTCTTCATGTGAAAGTCATTCTTCCTGTAATCATCCTCATAAATTTGCTGGTATCAATAGTACCTCTTGGATGGAACAACATAAAAATCAACCTTATCGGATAAACCCTCGCCAAGCAAATCTCCAAAACCCTCACAAGAGACAGTGATCACGCAACACACTAAAAGAATACCAAAATTAACACTTATGAGGGCTCTATAACCAATAAACACTAATTAACTAACAAACGAGGATAAGGAAATTCGAAGCACAAATAATCACCTCACAATACTTACATATGCAAGAAAACCCACCCCAGTCAAGGACCACCCGAGAAGAAAATCCACCTCACAACAAAACCTGAGATACCACCTTAAGTACCTAAAACCCACCCCAGGCAAGTAGAGGCACGCAACGCTATGCAATACTAGAGAAGCCAAAGATAAAGCCCAACAAAACCTGAGATACCACCTTGAGTACCTAAAAGAACCAAACTGTAACACACACAAACAACAAACAAACACAAGACACACCCAACATGTAGCACACAAACCACATAGGTTGAAGAATTTCTAAAACTACATGGTTAAATCAAATCACATGCTTACTCCATGCCTTGTAAGAGCATCTACAATATCATTTCTCTCCCTTATAGTATGCATGACTTCTAGGTTCTAGAGTTTTAGTTTTGCCAGACCAATCCCATTTAACACTTCATTTAGCTTCCATGGCATGTCTCCTTCATTCATTGTCTACTTACAGGCATTTTGAGAATAAGTTTCTAGTATCAGACCTATCCATGACATATCTGACCTTGAAATGGACAATTGTTATTTTTCATGATAGCTTTTATTTCTTCTTCATTCGATTCACAGATGCCAATATTGCATGAGAACAAGCATAAGAGAATCCCATTTGAGTCCATCAAGACTCCTCTAATACCTGCTGAACTAGGTTTTTCAAGAGCAGAGCCACCTTCATTTCAGTTCTCCAATTGTAAATGGCAACCACTATAACAGACAAGATCTTGATGTAATAATTCTCGCATGTGCACAAGCGTATGTGATAGTTATGAAATTACCTATTGTTTCTGGTATTAATCTCTCTCTCTTCTCTCTCATGCCTTTAGTATGTCTAATTTTGTACGTTTACTCGTTCCTTAACATTCTTGTAGGTAAATTATGGCTTGGAATGGAAAGAGGTAAACATAGTTTGAGACTAGAAAGTTTGAAGTTGGAACAAGTGTACATACTATTCTTGACGGACTTTTGCCCACGTCTAGGCACGATCAAGGTGACCCAGTCCAAAAACGGTGTATTTGGAAGTAAAATCTTGCCTAGGTGTCCGACCAGGTGATTGTGCACCTAGGCACCCAATTTGTGCACGCCCTCAAGGTTGTCGACTATCCAGTCTAGAGGAGTTTATGACAAAAATGTTTTGTGCTTGGCGTGGTTGCACCTAGGCAAAATTTCTACATGCCTAATCGCCTAGGATAGTTTTTGACCCAGCTTTTTATATGCAAAAATTCTAGCCACAACTCAATTTTTTTGGAACTTTGAACAAACTTTCTGGAGAGTAGAAAACAGAGAGAAAAAGGAGATTTTAAGACTTGGAGAAGAGATTCTTCATCTTGGCTTAGATTTCCTCCACTTTTGGGTTTATTCACCATGTTTCTCTCTCTTTCCTTTTATTTCTCTCTCTATATATGTAACTAAACTTCTTGTCGCCAAGGCTTTGGAATACACCTAGGGTCAATATTTGCAAAAGAGACCAATTCACACACACACACACACACACATCAATTTGAGTTGTACAAATCCATACCTAGGTCAATTTTAGCAGAACTAGGCTGAATTTCTCTTAAATCGATTACTAATGAGGTGGGGATACTTTATCTTTTTTTTCACGTAATGAGGATATGTACTATGATTTGTATTATTTATGGCTTTCTTTTGAACTAAGATTTGATGCCTGTTATATTATTTTTTAACAGAGTTTTTGGACCCATCTTTATCCCTCTATTTGCCTGAGCGAATCTTTGAAGTCTACTTGATTACATATTAAATTGATTTACTTTCACTAAGATGTTTGTGGGGTATGGCTTGGATGGGTATGTGTTGAATGCAGTCTTTCTCAAAGATGAGCTAGAACACCATGATAGTATTATTTTTTGGACTAGTTATTTGTGTATAGCTATCTATCTATCTATAAAAAGATTTGATGGAAAACATGTTCTGCTCTTGTATTATTGCCAAGTAACTGGGACATTTTTCTAACCAACTTGAGTTTAACATAAAAAGGTGAGGCAAACATAATAAATATTATAGGCTAGCTTAACTTCAAAGCTTTTTCAACTCAAGTGATTGGTCCAAGAGGTGCCTTAACACCTAATGCCCTAAGCCAATTGGTTGAGAGTCATTGGTCAAAAAATTGCTACATGGGTTTACTAGAAAGCTTCATGGAGTAACTACTAAGCGTTGCACAGTCCTAGTGAAAAACAATGAAAAAAAATGGTGAAAATGAAAATGAAACAGAAAAAAGAGAAAGAGAGAAATATGTATATAAATAAATGTTCCTTGGTATCATTACTTGATTGTTGTTGGGAGTCTTGGAATGTGATTATGTTTAACATATATTAACTCTTGGAAGCCACATATTTTTACATTTGCTCTTGCACCACAAATCGCACAAAAGGAGTAATTAAGTAGACAATTTTTTTCGTTGAGAGTATATGTTTTGATTGAAGTGTGGAATGCTTAATATCTTATGATTGAAATGTTTATGGATGTCGTTCGTGTAAGCCCTCAACAGACAACACTTCTCTACTAGGTAGGGGTTTACTGCTTGTTGCATATACTAAATGCATATGCAATTCCTGCGCTAGTGAGTTAGGATTTTATCTTTCATAGGTTTGTTTAGTTTAGTTGTACTTGAGGATGAGTATGGTTTAAGTGTGGGGTGTTTGATAGGTATGAAAATACCTATTGTTTTGATAGTAATATCTCGCTCTTTTGCCTTTAATATGTTTTATTTAGTATGTTTACATGTTACTTTGAATTTTGGTAGGTAAATTGTCTATTGAAATGAAAAGCAGCAAACCGGGGCTAAGACTAGCAAGTTTTTAGAACAAGTGTACAAAGTGTCTAGGTGGAATTTTACTCAAGCTTGGACAAGGGCACCCAGTTCTGAAACAGTGTATTTTGAAGCAGAAGCTCGCCTAGGTATTCCACTAGGAAATTTTACGCCTCGGCGCCTAATTTATGCATGCCCAAAAGGTTATCAATTATCCAGTCTAAAGGATTTTATACTAAAACGTGTTGTGCCTAGGCGTCCGTCTAGGCATGGTTGCTCGAGGTAGAATTCCTACACACCTAGGCATCCCATATAGTTTTTTACCTAGTTTTTTTATATGCAAAAACTTGGCTACAACTCACTCTTTTTGAGACTTTAAATAGACTTTATAGAGAGTTGAAAACAAAGAGAAAAATGAGGTTTCAAGGCTTAGAGGTGGGATTCTTCATCTTGTCTTGGATTTCCTCCACTTTTGGGTTTATTCACCATGTTTCATTCTTTCCTTGTGTTTCTCTCTCCATAAGTGTAACTAAACATCTTGTTGCCAAGGCTAGGATGAAGCCTTGGGTTGAATGATTTGTCAATGACTTGATTTGTTTATACATGAGTTTATATGGGTATTAAACTATGGATTCTATGCTTAATTGCCAACTCTTCTTGCTCTTTGTATTTGATCACCACTTAGGGTTTTAGATGAATTTGTTTGAGGGATTTGTTAGATGGTAAAAGGTCAAGTTAATCATGTTTCTTCAAACCTTAGATTGCAAATATTGTCTCCCTTTGATTAGAAACAAGTTTGTATGAATCTTAATTTCCACAAAGCTTCATTAATTCCTATGCATGTTTAAACCAATAAGATGAGTAAAATGTTATAGGAACATTCGACCTAGACCAATATAAGATGGCTAGTAATCAAGGGAAATTCTACCTAGGTGCAGTAAAATCGACCTAGGTAAGGATTCAGTATACGCAAATGGACAAGTGTGTGTGTGAATTAGTCTCTTTTGTAAATTGTAGACCCTAGGTGAATTCTAAGGCCTTGGTACTTTATTCTTTATTTGAAACTTATTTCATTAGTTTAGTTTTTCCCTAGTGTTAGTTAATATTTGCATTCTTAATCGAAAATTCCAAAAATAACTTTACTTTTCTGTCTTGTTTTATTTAAAATTGCAAACCAAATCATCTTCATACATGCATATAAATATACATTTGGATTGAATATAAATCTATCATTGTGAATAAAATCCTTGCGTGCCACTTGTGCCATTCCACTGGCTACAGCACTTACTAGTAAGTTATGTGAAACTCAATAGTACGATAGTAGCACAAAAGGTGTAAATACAAGATCGATCACACATAGACATGTTTAATTGAATAGTGCAACCAAATTTAATTCAAATAACAAATTAAATAAAGAGAGAGACGGATGAGATATGAAAACAAAATATTAAGCGATTAAAATGATTTTGAGATTTACAAAGAGAAAAGACTAAGGTATGACTTTACCAAACAATCTAATTACAAGTTTATAACAATCAAACATTCAATATTAATTTAGATTTTAGGGTTGACTCTTCGCTCAACTGTGTTGATCCATATATCGTGGCAACAACACATATTATAAATACTAAACTAATCCTATTTGATAACAATCTTTAATTCAGAACTAATCACGTATTATAAATACAATTGGAACGGACCCCTCAATACAAACATAAATGAGTCCAAATTAACCTATTTAAACTCCAATGTCACGAAAAATCAACCTAGAAAACTCATAGATATCCTAATTTGAAAATCCATGAATCTTACCTTAGATCTTGATAAGAATGTCCCAGATCATGATTTGGCACTTCAATCCTTGCTAATCTTCAAGAAATCTTTCTTCTCTCTCTATAATTTTATCTCTCTTCCTTCTCCTTCCTGGCTAAACTCAGAAAATACCCATCTTGTTCTAATTTTCCCACGATAAAGTGCAGACATAACTATTCATGAGCTTAGGCGTTTGTATTTTTGTTCATGCACCTAGGTGTGTGTAATTTTGAGTCTAGATGCCCTTTGAACAATTTTTTTTCTAAACTCTAGTGTCCTCGGCGGGATCCTAGCATGAATTGCACAAGCCTAAGTGCACTACACCTAGGTGTGTGGAAACTTGTGCCTAGGCGCTTTATACTTTTCTCCCTTTTATTGTTTTTCGGTCCTGGGTGCTCCTAGTAATGAATTGTACACACCTAGGCATGTCCAATACTTTTGAAACTTCTAAAAACAATAGTTTTTTTTATCATTTTTTGGGACAGGGTGTCACACTCTTTCCCCTTAAAGAAATTTTGTCCCTAAAATTTACACAATCATACTTGAACTCTCGAACAACTCAGGTACTTCTCCCTCATCTTTGACTCAAATTCACAAGTTGTTTATGCTACGTCCTCGTACATCCCGCAGGCTCTTGCTAATGGTATCACATTCAACCTCATGTCCCACTCCACAGTATATCCTCATATATACATCACTAATAAATTCAGATCCCAACCAATTAACCTTCCAATATCCCCCATGTACAAACTCATGCACATAACTCTCATTTCAACCAAAGCACATCTCCTTTTCACTTTCATATTCTGAAGTAAATCTATTTACTTTTTACCATGACTTCTCTTATCATCTATCCAATACACACATCCTAATCTCCTGTATCCAAACACTTAACAAACACCCAAACACTATTTCATAGGCCCACTTGCACATTCATGTGCTTCGCAAAACCCTAGAAAATTGCTTGTCTGTTATTCGTGGTACGTCTATACTAATTAGCACTTCACCTCATCTTTCCTGAGCAATATGGTGTTTGGGTATAAAACCCCCATATCACGTGACATCTCAACAGCTTGCTCTTGCCCAAGTCAACCAAATCCAAGCACTCACACCAATACAGAGTATCACATCTAGCAATCCCTGCACCACATGATATCTCATAGACTGCATTGACCCAAGTCAACCAAGTCCAAACATCCACATCGATACCAGGCATCACGTTTCGCAACTTCTGCACCACTTGGTGGCTCAACAGTCTGTGTTGACCCAAGTCAACTAAGCTTAAGCATCCACAACGATATTGAGTTTCACACCACAGACATTCACAACTGCTTCACCACCTATCACAAAGTATCACACCATAATACCATCAAAGTCATCGATCATAACCTATATATGGCTTTCATTACATTAGCCTAAATGAAATATTCCACAAGTCAACATTTTAATTTGTCACCTATAAAATGATCAAGCACCCTCATGGAGGCTCTGCACCCCTCCGTATTATCAATATTTTCTCCAATAGAATCCCCAAAGTCTTCTCTTATCAGTCTACCTGAACTCCATCATTACTGTGTGTTACATCATGTGTTATCCTCTCCTTCTCTGTGCCTGAATAAAACACCGACTCTTGTATACTACGAATGTGACTAATAGTGCACATCACAATCTCTACCATGGTCTCTGCCTTGGCCTCACTGGATCCCATGTCTACCTTCAGTATGTAGTTCCTTATGAACCATTTTCTCTTTTTTAACATTTTTGTTCACTTCTGGCACTGATTCCTACGTACTGTAAGTGCGACTAGTGATGTGCGCCACTCCGTACTATGGCCTCAGCCACTAGATCTCCATTGTCTATCTCCTTCACTAGGTGTCTCTACCGCCCGATTCAATCTAATAATTCTATGTGTGTCTACCTATGCCACTACAATTAACATTACTCCATAGAAAATTAATTGAATGAGGATTTATACATAAATGAAATGTACTTGATTAACAGAGGTCGTAACATGACCAAGAGACTCACTACCACACAATATTCACATCGCAGACCCATGCATAGATCCTATATTATCAAACATCGCAATGATACCAAAATGTAACAACCCGACGCAGGAGGCGCTACTCTATCTACCAAACTAAAGTTAATCATCTTACAACTAAGTCAAAACTCAATTCTCCATAAAATCTGGCAGCACCTTTCAGTAAATTGAACGATGCCAACCTAGAATATGCCCACGGTAATTTAATAATCCACATCAATATCCATATAAGACCTCTGATCATCAATTCACATGCATTCAACAACCTAGGCAGAGCGTCAAAAATATCTAACAGGAACCATCTGAACATGCAAGACCATCATCACACCCACATGTCGCAACCGGTTTTGCGAAAAGAATTTTTTAATAGAAGTCGCCACCAATTGAATAGGTACAATTGGTCACCATGAAAGATATAATTTTGGTCTACGGAAAAAAAATTCAGAAAAATGGTAAGTGAGTTTGTTATGTATGGGGAAGGTGTGAGGCACCCATAATGTCTGTTTTAAAAACAGTTGCCAATTTAACTTTTATTATCCCATTAAATGATTTTTTGAAAATATTAATTGTAACGTATATGAAGTACAATAATTATATAAATTATACAAAAATTATATAAGATAAAAATAATATTTAGAAAAATATAATAGCTATATAGGATAAAATAATTTAAGTAAATATATGGCTATATCGAAATAGAATGAACTTATAAAATATATATAAACTATATTCAAATATAATAAAATAATTTTATAATATATAAAAACTATATTAAAAGTCTTAATATTGAGGTTTATGGGGTTTTTCCATCCAATGGTCAAATTTTTCAAGAAACACTCTCACCTCAAGAATCTTTCCGATGATGCATTCAATGCATTCCCCAAATAGATTCCATCGTAGGCAAAAAAATTTAATATAATTTTTATATAATAAATAGTTTTAAAATAAAGTAAAATAAAAATAAAATAGTAATAAATAACATAAAATAAAATAAGAATAAAAATAGAAATAAAGCCAAAATGTAAATATAATACAAAAATGAAAATAACATAAAATATTATATAAATACATAATGATAATATAAAGTTAATAACATAAAATAAGATAATAATATCAATACGAAAATAGAACAAAAATATACCTATATATATTTAATAATAATGAAAATAAAATAAGATATAGATAAATAAAAATAAAAAAATAGAATGAAAATAAAATAAGATATATATATAAAAAAATAAAACGAAAATAAAATACTAGGATACAAATAAAAGAAAAATACCAAGATATAATAACGAATAAAGTAAGTAAAATAATAATAATCATGATTATAATAATAATACCAATAATAAAAATAATAATAATAATAAACAAAGAGGAAAAATAAGTAAAATAAAATAAAATATAAAAATTCCAATAAAATATAAAATAGAAAAAAAATAAAATAAAAATAATAATAATCATAATAATAATAAAAAAACCGAAAATAAAATAAAATATTAAAAAACCCGAAAAGAAAAATAAAATAAATTAATGAATAAGTAAATAAAATGAAAAATAAAGATAGAAATAAGTAAAATAATAAGAAAATAAAATAAAAATAAGCAAGATAAATAAAGATAAAAATAAAATAAAGAAAAATGTTGGGAACCGAGTTTTCGTGTGAGGACTATACAATATTAAATTATCGCAAATCCCCAATCCGACATATTAAAATATTAAATCACATAATTAACAAATAAATCAAACAACATTAAATCAAATATTCAATTCACATATAAACACGTTTCAAATAGCATTCACATATAAACACGTTTCAAACAACATATTAACAATATTGAAAAATGATGAATGACATGCAATCTCGGTTCCCTTTTTTTATTAGCAATCGAATATTTCAATCATGTTATTAAATTAACATAACTGAAAACTTATAATCAATTGCTTTGATGCAATGAACATACAAAAATCTCACATAGAATTTTATTTTCATGCAATTTTTAAATCAAAATACTCATAAATTTCAAAGCCCACATGCTTCATATAATCCTTTGGCCCAAACCTCATTAAACCCTTACTTCATACTCAAACCAAATAAACAAATCAACGCCCACAATTCATATATAGAAAAACTCTCCACCATAGTTAAATTAACTGCATTCAATCATTATAATACACCCACATTTACGAAGGGAAATCAAAACCTACAATTCACAAGCTAAATTAAAAAATTCAACAAAACATCAGCATGTTATTCAAAAATTGTACCAACAAAGAGCAAGAAGAATTTAATTTCACAATCCAGCAATCTAAGCATACTAACAGCGACCCAAGTTTAATTATCATACCAATCTAACCTTCCTGGAATTCAAAGAGAAGAAATATAGAACTCAAAACATAGATTTACTGACAACCCTGCACAACCGTTCATGCTTTCAAAGAAATCAATCCAGAGGCAACCCAAACAACAATAATTCTCACATAAACATCCAATTTCAGAATCAAACAAGACGAAGTTAACATGAAATATGCCTCCCAATAATTCAAATCCTTAACAAAAAACCAACAAGCAAGAGATCAAGGGTTCCTCCTTTGGTTTTCAAACCATCCGAACCACATTTCAAGAATGAAAAAACAACTTCATGAACCCAAAAATCTCACCCTTTAATCAACAAAGAACCACAAGTATGAATGGTGGAGACAAGTCAGGGATTTCAGCCCGTAAACAAAAAGTGAACCCAGAATTCTCTCAACAAACCCTCAAAATTCCCGGCAAATTCGATGGCAAAAGAAGAAAAAGCACCCCAGAAAACCCCAAAAATTCCCAGAAAAACCGATTCCCAAAGGAAGAAAAAAACCACCAGAAAAATCGAGAGAAAGCAAGAAGAGAAAACCCCCAAAAATCCAGAAAATTCAATCACTCTCCACTGAAATTCCTTCTCCCTCTATTTATAGTTCTTCAAACCCCGATCTTCCCTTGAATCTTGATTTCGTTTCTCTTCTAATTTCTCCCTTAATCCCTCAAGGATTCCCCAAAATACCACCTAAACCGATCTCCTTCCTCAAATAATTCAGAAATCCTTCTTTTCTTCCTAAACCAATGCCTTGCCCCGATCTGTTTCCTCAAATAAATCCGGAAATTCTCCATCCTTAAAGCTCTCAACCCCACCCTTGTGTGAACCCCTGACGGCCTCTCCTCCTTCTTTCCTTTCCGGCGAGATTTTCCCCAATATTTCGGACACCAAATCACTCCCCATATGAACACTAGGTAACCTTTCCTTTTTAAAGCCCTAATCAACCTCCCTGTTTTCGTTTTCGGCTCTTCTTCCTCTCTATTTTCTTTCTGGTTGCTCTCTCTCTCTCTCTAACGACGACACTATCTCTACTCTCTTCCTCCTCTGCGTCTTCTATCCCAATTAGGGTTAGTTAAATTATGGACCGGCACTATCTCTACTCTCCCTCCTCCTCTGCTTCTCTATCCCAATTAGGGTTAGTTAAATTATGGGCTGGGCTTCTTCTTTTGATTTGAGTGAATCCGGTCTATCTCATTTGGGCTTACTAACCTTGGGCCGTTTTATCTTGTACTATATTGGGTTATGAATTTTTAATGGGCTGGGCTAGTTTGCTTGGGCTTACTGATTAGTTTTATTGAATCAAAATTAATAAACCCATATAATGGTGACTCTAATGTGGTCTTAATTTAAATCTAAATAAATCCATGTATTATTTATTTATTTTTATTTCTTACATGTAACATACATTTTATTGATCTTAGGACTCTCCTATGCTTGAATTTATCAATTGGGCCCTGGACAAAAATGGGGTACAACACCACATAAGATTAAGGTTCAATCGGAATCAGCCTTTTGGGATCTCCATGTGTTGTCTCATATGGAACTCACTTAGTAGAAGTCCAGCCTCTCCACCTACCATCCTCCCATGCGATGTTCAATCATTCTAGGGAAATTACGAGCTCATACACACCCCCAATGCATGTAAAATGCATGTCACATAAAAATTTCATGATACATACATATACCTTATATATATATCACATGATCACTACAAGAAGAATGTGATTTCGCGTTTGATTTACCGACGAAAAAAGTAACTTTTTCATCGCTTCTTTAGTCAGCGATGGATTTTGCCACAGACAAATAATCTGTCCCTAAAATAGTCGTTGTTAATTTTTGTGATGGTTATTTGCGACGAACTCTTGGTGACGAAATTCTCAATAGAAGTTGAGACGATATTTTTTGTGACGGAATAATTTGTGATAGAATGAGTGAAGAATAATTCGTTGTGAAGTTTGTTATTGATATTTGTGACGTAATATCCATCGTTGATTGATTTTCGTGTTTTTTATTTTAAAGTTTTGCAACATATATTTTGTTGGAAATAGGTGAAAATGTTTTTAAAAATAATTGATTTTATATTTTAGCGACGGATAATTGTTTAATTAAAAAATTAAAAAATTTGAATTCTTAATTCTGAATTGGTTTTACTATTTTTTATTGCTGATTTAATATTTAAAATTTGAATTTACAATTCAATTATTGTGATAAAATTTCATAAATAAATAATTACTGACAATATAAATTAGATGCATTAAAAATACTTATCTAAAACTTAAAAGTATTCAAACTATTTATCAAAATAATACAATGTGTCCAAATTAAAAAGAGTAATCGTCATTAGAATACCCATCAAAACTCTCAAGTTCATGGTTGTTGTGATTATCAACAAAGGTTGGTGATGCAACGGACTGAGGGAAGTATTGTTGCATATGTTGCTACATAAATAACTACATCTATTCTTGTATCCGAAACATTTGCTCTTGCGTCTGCTATTGTTGCACTTGCTAATGCTCCTACAACTGCTACTACAGATGTGCTACCTTATCAATTAACTCAAAGTTCATCCGAGCCACACGCTCCTTTATTTCTTGTTGTAAGATTTTACCATTCTCCTACGATGCTCTATGCTGGGAATAGAGCCTCCAATATGGACACTACCACCAGTTGATGATGATCGATTCATCTTCCCCTTTTCTCTTCTTATCTTATACCCCTAGGTCTCCCAAAATTTATCAAGCTCATCCGTCACATCTTCAGGTATCCATCTTCCTTTATCCTCACCACTATGAACCTTCTGCATTATTTCTGGCATCAACATAACACTCTTCGAATTCCACTCTTTTCTAATCACATAATCATTAGCAGATTCTCACTTATACAGCTTCTTCAAAGTTTTAACAAGACCAACACTTCCCAAATCAACACCATACACAAATTGTAATACAATTCCAATAAAAGATTGAAAATTACCTTGAACTCCTAAAAATAATAATTATTTTGTGTCTCATCCATAGTTGTCCAATCCACAAAGGGTTTCTCAAACTTGTTCTTAATTATCCCAGCTATCCTTCTGTGTACACTACTTGGCTCGAACTTAGAAATTTAAAAAAAGTAGTGCACATTACTGATGTGAATGTTTATATAATTAAAAAGCTTAAAAAAAAGAAATGGAAAATGTAATTATCCCGCACCAAGATGTGCTCGTATCCGAATATGATTATCCGTTGATGAGCTACCTACATGATGTGTAGTAGGCTCATGCTATGTAGCATGTGTAGAAGGCTTAGGCTACGTGTTTGGATTTAATGGACTAGTGGGTGGGGCTAGGGGTGGGTTGGTCTCATGCATTAGGAAAAGGAAACCTTTTTGCGAGGACCAACTATTGTCCTCCAAATGATGGCTCAGTAATCTAGAATTCACAGATGATGGGGATTGAGAACTAGAACTTCCCCTATGAGCACTAGATTGTAGACCACGACCACTAGGGTGAGGAACATGACCACTAGATTGAGAAACATGACCTCTACCTCGACCGGATGGTGTATGGCCATGACCACTTGAACAATGACTATCCATCTACAATAATCAGATTCTAAACCAAGTTGACAGTACCATCATACCCATTTTGTTAGTGATAATACCCAAAAAAGCACAAGTGATCATTCACAACTTAAAAAATCATATGCACTGTAATCCCAGCAGGCAGTAAAGAACGAATAACTAGGCTACATAGAATAAAATAAATATAGAATAACAATGCATAAATAATTTAAAATAGCAGCAAGCGGCGAACAAAAAAAAATTGTGGAGAATATGTTTGAATTTAAGCAATTTTGCTTGCTTCCAGCAACATAATATTTTTTCAGCTAACAGTTAGTATGAAATCTAAGTCTGTCCACAAATAAGATTATCATTGCTCGAATAGAGTACCAATTCCTAAAATCTTACTTAAGGTTTCCATGCAATAGTTGGTATTTTAATAAGTAACACAATCCTACTCCAAAGTGAAATAGATAAGAACAAATAAGATGCCAGCAAACTTAGAAAATTTACACAACCAAATTTATCAATAACAAGATTCTCTCAATTATCCAGATATTCTTTCCATATAATTCCTAACAACCAGAAATATATTGCTAAATAGATCACTTCAATGCAAGTACATCAGAATTAAAACAACTAAACCTATAAAAACCAAGCAAAGCCGCTTACATTTGAACATGTTCTGCCAAAGAAGCTGATGATAGACTTCCAAAATCGAATAGCAGTAGAAACACAAAACAAGAATAAGACCTTCCAATAGGAGTGACAAAAATGAAGATTCAGTGGAGAAGTATATACCTTAAATAAAGCCCGAATAGAAGCGCAAGAAACCCTAACTCAAGAAAGGGAAATGGTCACTTTCTGGAATGATTGAACCTAGAAATCAAGAATAAGACTGAAGCATTACCAGAAAGGGAAGAGTAATTGATCATCTCCGTTTGTGCCCTTCTCACGCGAATCTCTAGCCTTGTTTTGTACCTCTCTCCATCATATATGAGGTAAAAGAAATAGAAATCCAAACTAAAAACCAAATTTTTTTCCGAATTACAATATCCCTCCCTTTTCTAATTAGCGTACCTCCCTTTTTTAACTTACAAAAACACAACTAACTTATAATTTAATTTGTTCCCTTCATCAACTTACAAAAAAACTACTAAATTATAATTAAATTTGTTCCCTTCATTATAAAAATACAGTACATAAAAATATAAATAATAAATACAAACTTAACTAATCATATTTAGTCCCTTCATTTGTCTCGTAATCAAAAGATTCAGAGTTTTCTTCATTATCTTTCTCAACGGTCTCTTCTGCATTTATTTGCCTTATAGAATGTTTGTGAACCTCCTCATTTTGAGCCTCATTATCTACAAGGGACTTTATTTGGTCAATATCATCTTAAACTGGCTCTACTATAACTTAATCCTTTTGAAAGACATTATTTGATTGTTTGTCTTGATCAATATTTGTGCGCTTGACTTTTGTCTTAATCACGAGCCACCAATCTTGTCAATCACGTATCCCTTCTAGATAAGAAGCATGATAGCTTGCTTCGCTTATTGTGCAATTATAAATAGATCTACTTTTTCTACCTTCCCTTACGTTAAACCTCGATGATCCCGTTATGTCTACTAATTCGTGTACCTTGATTAGGAGTTTGATCAAACCAATCGCAATTGAAAAGAACAATTTTCTTTCTTAGTAGTCCTGGAAATTCAAATTGAACAACCTCTTGTAGCACTCTATAATAGTCGTACTACGATTGCCCATAATATGTTACCCGTAAACACACACCACTGTTGATTGCCAACTTTCCTTCGCTCCACGCAATTGTGTCGAATTCGTATCCATTGACATGAAACGTATGCCAGGTCTCAACCTTTCTTAATGGCCCCGATGCCACATTTCGTATGAGTTCATCGTTTATCATGTGTCTTGTGTCATGAACCTAAAAAATAGAATAATCAAATGTGTTAGAATAAGCTAAAATATAGACAGTAAGAAAATTAAATTAAATTAATGATACTTACATACTCTCTGAACCACTCCGTACATGCTATCTCGATCTGATAAACGACTTCATCGTCAGTCAACGTAGCTGTTAATGCTCGAACATAATCAGTAAACAAGATATATTGTAATTTAATTCATTTTAAGTTCATAAATAATATTATAATATCTATCAATAAACATTAAATAATATAATAAATTTCTTACTTTATATAAGGTTGGACAATGCCACAATTTTAAAAAATATACAATGTTGCGGCATTATATTCTCTGTCGGAGAGGTACCGCTTTCTAGCTTCACCAGTACGACAATCAGGTTGATTGAAGATTGATATTTTTGGGAATATTAAGGTAAATGTATCCCCTTCATAATTTCGAGACACTCTGATCCGTCGAGAGCTCACATGTGGTTCAAAGTAATACGAAGCAAGTGTTGATGCCTCTTCAACTATATATGCTTCACAAATTGAGCCTTCTACCTAAGCTTTATTCTTAACCTTCTTCTTTAAAGAGTGGAGAGACCTATTTCAATATTGAATCGAACATATCGTTAAATAAATTTCACATATCAAATATTTTTTAAAAGAACAAGAATTAAATAAAAATGACCTTTCAAATGGATATATCCTCTGTATTGTACAAGCCCACCCATCATTGGTTCAAATGGTTGATGCACTACGAGATGTTCCATAGAGTCAAAAAAACATGGAGGAAATATATGCTCCAACATGCAAAGGAACATGGGAATGTTATCGTCCATAATGGTCAATTGATTCTCTCTTATTATTGTTGAAAATGTGTCTCTAAAGAACTGACTTAACTTAGTGAGTACAACCCAAATTGGATTGGGTAATGCTTGAATTGCAATTTGAAGCAGTCACTCCATGAAAATATGGTAATCGTGACTTTTCATACCAAATAATTTTTCTTCTATCATATCTACGCACATGGCTAAGTTGGATGCATAACCATTTGCAAACTTCAAATTGGAGACCCAATCACACACATCCCTTTGTTGTTCCTTATTGAGACAAAAGTTTGCTCTATGTTTGAAGGATTTACCACGGGATGTTTCCACCAACCCTAGTTCTGTGCATTTACAATAATATGGCAGATCAAGTCGAGTATTTACATTGTCCTTTATTTTTCCCTTAACGTCCATCCAAGTATTGAAAATATTGTCAAACATATTATTCTTAGTATGCATGACATCGAGGTCGTGTCATATTATATTGTGCTTCCAATAAGGCAAATCCCAAATCAAGTCGAGCATTTACTTGCAAACCCTTGTTCCCCGGATAAACTTTGAGGAGGTTTTGATCTCTCAATTTGATTTCTAAAAAATGCATCCTTATTTCGTCTAAGTGGGTGCATCATAGGTAGAAACTGTCTGTGACAATCAAACCAAGAAATTTTTTTCTTCCATTTTTCAAGATAAATGCCTTTGAATTCTCCATGCATCAACAACATGCTAACTTTCCAGCAATGCTTCATGCAGACAACATATCATATGCAGGAAAATCATTGATAGTCCAAATCTAAGTGGTTCTCATAACAAAGTTTTCATTCAAGGAGACATCGTATGTTATCACACATTCGCTCCACAATTGATTTAGCTTGTCAATCACAGGTTGTAGATAAACATTGATCATACTCTTTTGGATTTTTTGGACCCAAAATAATTACTGTCAACAACATAAATTCCCTTTTCATATATAACTCGGGGTGATAAATTATAACGTGTCAATATGACAGGCCAACATGAATAGTTTTTCCCCGATTGTCCAAAAAAGAGTGAAACCATCTTTGCACAAACCTAACCTTACATGTCACAGGTTTGAAGCAAAATTTGGATATTCTCGATCAAAATATTTTCATGCTTCTCCATTGGATGGATGACACAAAATGTTTGGCTTGCGTTGATGCTCATAATGCCACCTCATCTCTTTCGCTATCACCGTAGAATTGAATAGCTTCTTAAGCCTGAAAATCAGTTGCAAGTACCTCATCCGCTTAATAGAAATCTCATTGGCCTGACCACATCCAGTTCTTTGATATTTATAACGGTCTGGTTGGAAAAATTCGCACTGCTTTTCATCCTTATTTTCCTTATAATAAAACATGCAACCATTAACACAACAATCAATTCAATCATACCCTAGTCCAAGTTTGGAACTAAACTTTTGGATTGTTAGAAATCCGCAGGCATCCTATTTTCGGCCAGCATCCCAACCTCTGGTCCTACAACAACTCGTATACATTAAAATTATTCCAATCATCTTTTCAATAATAATTTCTTGCATCTATTGGTTCATCAACAACATAAGGGTAATTTTAGGCATCTTTTCACCATGAGTTGTCCAATAGCAATATCCATCCTGAAAACCTTCTCTACATAAGTGCACTCTAACTTCCTGCAAATCAACAAACCTTCTCATTTGCATGGACATCTTATTATTCTTGTATTCTGAAATTGAATATTATTTGTAGATGTAAAAGCTACAAATTCCTCAGGCCCATTCAAGAAGTCACGTGTAATTTCTACTCGATTTGGTCCCACTCGATTATAAATCCATAAACAATACTCAGGTACATCCATTATATTAAAATCACCTACATAAGTTGATTTGAAATAACACAAACAATTATAAAAATAACATGAAAATTTACTAAAATTTCGTCGCCAAATCACCATTTTCTTGTAGTGGATGTATGTTTTGGAATAACGCATGCTCAATACGATATGAAGCATGTAAAGGTATGCAACAAGATCCAATTATACAATAACTGTAACACATACAACGTGATTGTTCTCCCATAGGCACAATTAGGGCAAGAATGAAATAATGAATACCAATGAATAATTAAACCGCTGTTTAGAAATCGAAAGATAAACATGAACAAGATTTTGATAAGAAATCTCCTACCTTGTTATCTAAGCAACATAGTACAAGAATTCTAATTTCACCTCTCGAGCTTGAAATTCTCAATCATGAATCAACCTACCCATAACCCTAATTTTACATTTCAATCCACAATCAAATAAAAAAGTCAAGAAATCTTACATTTCTCTCTCTAGATTTCCACTAAATTCTTGAATCCAAGTCTCCAACTTGGAATCCCTCAAATCAACAACAACTCTACCAAATACAAACATAAATAAGTCCAAATCAATCTATTTAAACTCTAATGTCACACAAAATCAAGATTCAAACTTTAACCTAGAAAACCCATGGTATCCTAACTTGAAAATCCAAGAATCTTATCCTTTGAGAGTTTGTGTGAGATTTATAGTGAGTTGCTACCCTTCTTACCCTACCCATGAGCATCCCATAGTCATTGTAAGAGTTCCTCAACCAAAATAACCTAGGTCTAAACTTGAGTGAACATTTGACCTAAACACTTGTAAAGTCCCTTTGTAGGCAAAACCTTTGAGAGGTTGTGTGAGAAAGTTTGGGGTACCACTTGGAAACCCTAGTTCTTGGTTATCTGTAAACCTTGGTTGTAAGAGTTTAGGGTTAGCTTGCTTAAAACCCTAAGTTGTTTGTGAACTTGGAAAACCATCATCCATTAGTGAATTTGGAATCTTTAGTTTGTGGGCATAAGTAGTGGATGTAGGAGTAAAGACTCTTCGAACCACTATACATCCTTGAGAAAAATCTTTACTTGCTTTGTTTGATATTGTATTATACTTGCTGTGAGCATAGTTAGAAATTTGGTTAATTTGTGTGCTTTAGAAACTTTTTTAGGTTATTACTTGCTTCTTGCGTGTGTTGATCCAAAAATGATGTCATCAACATATATAATTGAGCAACCAAAATATCTTTATGATCCATCTTCATAAAAGGTGTCTTGTCAATTGTCCCAATTGTAAATCATGTACTCAAGAGAAAATTTGTAAGTCTTTCATACCAAGCCCTAGGGGATTTTTTTAAAACCATGCAAAGCTCGATTAAGTTTATACACATGTGAACTATGAATTGGATCTTCAAAACCTTGAGGTTGTTTAACATAAACTTCTTCGTTTAACAATCCATTCAATAAGACACTTTCCACATCCATTTGAAACAACTTAAAACCAAGTAATCTTGCAATAAAAAAAAAAGAATATGAATGGATTCTAAATGAGCAACAAGAGCAAAATTTTCATCAAAATCAACCCCTTTTATTTGTGTATATCTCTGTGCAACCAATCTTGTTTTATTCCTAATAATCACACCATGTTCATCAGTTTTATTTTTGAAGATCGATTTTGTTTCAATGATGTTGACATTTCCAGGTTTAGGTACAAAAATTCACACATCATTGCGAACAAACTAGTTTAGCTCTTCATGCATTGCATTTACCCATGACCATCATGTAAGGCATTTTTAACATATTTTGGCTCAAATTGAGACACATACCACAAGTAATTTCTCTCATTTTTTAAATTAATTTCTTGTTTTTATAGGAGCAGTTATTTCTCCAAGAACTTGATCATATGGATGATTCTTCTTCACATGTTTAGAAGGCTCAAGCACATTTGAGGTAGATTTCTTCAGGATTTCATCAGTCTATTTGCTGAAGTAGGCTTTTTCAAAAAAGTATCAATTATTTATCCATGTTCAACTTGTAATAAAGTTTGAAGTTACACTAGAACTTTTAGATCCCTTTTCAGCACTTGCATCATTGTTTATTGGTTGAGATACATCATCTGCTCAATAACACTTGGAAACACATCATCATTGTTAACACCATTTGCTAATTTTATCATTGTTTTTATTTTGTTATTGAAAATACGATAAGCATGACTATTTAGAGAGTATGCCATGAAAATACCTTCACTACTTCTCGCATCAAACTTACTAATGATTCCCCTATCTCGAAGAATAAAACATACTTCCAAACACTTTAAAGTGTTTTACAATGGTCTTCTTTCCTTTTCAGAGTTCATAACTTGTGAGTTTTATTCCAGATCTTATATGAACTCGATTTGAGATATAACATGTAGTGTTTATTGCTTCAGTTCTTGCCATTTTCTTGTAGAACTCGATTCTTTCTCTCTACTACACCATTTTGCTGAGGAGTCTTTGGATCAGAGAACTTGTGTTTGATTTCAAAATTCTTACAAAAAAAGTTAAATTTATCATTCTCAAATTCAGTTTCATGATATGACCTAATTGTTGTCAAATGAAAAACATAATTTTTCATCTTATTTTCTAATAGTAGATATAGATCACAGAACGCATCAAATGTTTCTGTTTTATCACTTAAAAACCTCACTCATGAGTATCTTGAAAAATCATCTACAACAAAAATAAATTTCTTACCTCCAA
Source organism: Euonymus europaeus (assembly GCA_963580455.1). Classification (NCBI taxonomy): domain Eukaryota; kingdom Viridiplantae; phylum Streptophyta; class Magnoliopsida; order Celastrales; family Celastraceae; genus Euonymus; species Euonymus europaeus. The sequence goes on from OY756964.1 coordinate 7,789,094, forward strand.
GACTTTCAACTTGGGTAGGTCCCATACGATGCATGTAAATTAATTCAAAAGGTGTTGAAAAGTTAACATTACTTACCTTTAGATGTGAAATGTTGGTTTACTTACCTTCTTGACACGGACCATACACACTTTTTGTTGAACCAATACTTGTCATTCTTCATACTACTTCCTAGTTAGATAATACTTTTATGTCTTGATAGTTAAGGTGTCCTAGTCTTTCATGCCACAGCTTATCTGAATTAGGAACACTAGAAGAATTACATGAATGACTTGCTTTTGTTGGGATGATATATCAATTTTCTGAAGATCTTGATACTGAGCATTCACATCAGATTACCTAAACTTGCTTCCTTCTCTTTTTTAAAGAACAAATTCAAGAAATTGATAATAAATACCACTCCATCAGATTATCTAGGCTTTCTCTAAATTGGATAACATCTACAGTAGTTCCCTACATGTGGGTAACTACTGTAGCTTCTCCATTTAATAAAAAATTCATTTATTTGACACTCTCTCTCCTCTCTCCTATGTGCCCAATGTTGGTGTTCCTCTATATCTTCTCCAGCGCTCTTATTCTCTCCAGCGCTCTTATTCTCTCCAGCTCTTCTCTAGGTTCGTCGTCTTCAATCTTTATCGACCAGGTATCATTTCTCCTCTCCTCAAGCTTGTCTCAAAGATATCCATTTTGATTAGGATTTTTGGTGCTTTGTGAACCCTAGATATCCATTGCTTCTTGTTGCTGCCGTCAACATCTTCGAAAGTCCAGAGGTCTTCGTTTTTACATCTGGCAACAAAAACTTATGAACTCCAATCAGGTAACTCTCAGACCAATTTCGAAGCCCTAATTTTTGGAGATTGAAGCTCTCTGTCTGAAATTGGTTAGATTTGCTTGCTGAAGAGAATCCCGTTTTTTGGGCTTTTTTGATGGTTTCTTGTTAACTTGAAATCATTGATTTATGATTTGGATTTTGGCTGGACTATTTGAGGCAGAATACCCATTATGCTTGTATCACTGTCAATTTGCTTATCATGTTGCGAAATTCTGAATTCCTTTGTTCTGTTGATGAAGTTGCACGTATCATTCTGAGCAATTTTTTACTGAACTTCATATTATAATTAAGCTCTGAATGTTGGTAGCATATTTGGACTCTTGTTTGACTTTTTCTAATGATTCATTTATTTGTGGAACCTCCCTTTATTTGCTCTGGCTCTCAATTGTTTTTTCTTTGTTTGGTTTAAAGTTCTCTACAGCAGCTGGTTTTGTTACTTCTCTGGTGTTGGCTGGCAGCAGCTTTATTTGATGTGGTTTATTTCTTGTATTTTCTTTTGGTTTTGGAGGGTTGGGGTGCAAGTTCGGGCAGGTTCTTCTCTTTGGTTGTGTTGCAGATTTTCAGCTCTTTTTGGTTTCAAATGTGGCTCAGTAAAATGTTGTTTGCATGTGTGCAGTTCATTTTTCCAAAACTGTCAAAATTAACTCCTTTTAAAATGTATCTCTATGTTTTGGGAAGCTATTGCAAATGTATATTAGTATATATGAGATGGAAAATTAAAGCTTTGCATAGAGTAGACTCTTGCATTTTATGTAAAAGAATTGGAAAATGCTTGGACTTGATGCAAGCACAAAAGTAGATATGGTCAAGTAATTCTCATGTCTATGATGGTACTGATTTCATATGTGAATTGTTTCACTTTTAAGCTATACCAAATTCTAGAATTTTAACTCAGGTTGCTGTTCTCGGGTTGTTGGCACCATGTTCATTTTCATATGTCTTTGTTGCATTTGTTGGCCTCTTTTATATGCAATATAGACATGTTCGTCTTGGATTCTTTTTTATGGGAGATGTTTCTTCTACAAGAATGAATTTAAATGATGATAATTGTTTTCTTGATTCTATTATTGAAGAAATTTTGTTGGGAGGTTCTCAATTTGCACACACCATTGAAGAACAATCACCCATACATGTTGAGGCAAGTGAGAAGCCAAAAAAAATCACACGGCTTGGAAACTTTTCGACACAGGAAGATCTAGCTTTAGTTGGAGGATGGTTGAACACTAGCTTGGATTCAGCTAATGGGACAGATAAAAAAGGCACAACATTCTAGAGAAGGATTTCAACTACATACCAGAGTACCATAAGAGACACTTTTCCAATGCACACTGAACGCTCATTAATCAATCGGTGGTCAAGTATTCAGAGTTGTGTTAATAAGTTCATGGGTTTTTTTAACTCAGATCGAGAACTCTCATCCTTCCGGTGTGAATGAACAAGATAAGGTTGTGTTTGAATGTTATAAATTATCAATTTGGTTCATACATGTAATGTGATAATTAATTAAACTTTTTTTTGGTCTAAAATAGATTGAGATGGCAAGTCATGTATCGAGACATCCAAAAGTCAACTTTTCAGTTTGAACATTGCTGGAATGTGTTACGACACCAACCTAAATGGCTTGCACACATTGATGGGGGAAACACCAAGCGGCGTTCTAGTAGTATGTCGAGTTCTCCATCTACTCCAGAGTTGACAAACTTAAGTGATGATATGCCTAATACCATCATTGACTTGGAAAGACCTATTGGCAAGAAGGCCGCGAAAGAGAGATTGAGAAAATCGAAAGGCAAAGATAAAGATTGTGGGGATCTTGGTGACATACTTTCTGAGTTGAAGATGGAAAAGTTGAAGATGCATAAAGACTTTTTTTTTTAATTGTGGGAGTGATAGATGAGCACTGTGCCCATGTGAATATTGTGGGAGCTCCATTTTTTAAATTGTATTTTTTTTGATAAATTAAATTAATTTTTTTTTGGTTTATTAATGTACTTATAATTATTCATAACAATAACGCTTAGTGTTTTATTATAAAAAGTTAATAAAACACTAAATGAAGAGGTTATAAAAATCATCATTTTAATAAAGTAGAGAAACTGATAGGTAATCTGATGCAGTGTTTGCTAGATGAAAAATATGTAAAATAAGGAATAATGTCATTTTGTATGTATTTTAAAGAATCTGTTAAAATAATCTGCTGCAAATGCTTATAAGGTGTCCTATTTCTTTCTTTAGCTTATTGATTTTCATCCTTTCTTCAACTAGATCTTGAGCTAAAAGTCCTTTCTCTTTGAAAACTATGTGTATTTCTTTTTTACCTTTGATGTATTCGTCGACCATGTCATCATAGGCAACCCGCAACTCATTCATATCAACAATTGAATCATCTTCTTTTGAGCTTGTCTTTGTTCTTTTGTCAACAAAAGTTACTCGAAATGCTATTGTAGTATCCTTCTTATTATCTTCATATTCAAGATAAGAATCTTCTTCAGTATCATCGCTCCAAGTAGTCTGATATGCTTTTGGCTTCTTTTTTCAATTTACAAATTCTTGCGCAAAATATCTAAATCCTTTGCATTGAAAACAATCACTTGATTTTGGATCCTTGATTTTCCTGTTAGCTTTGTAATAAGAGGATTCTTCTTTCAAGATATCCTTTGGGTTCTTGTTTTTCATGAACTTCTTAAAATTCTTTGTTAGAAGTAACAATTCATTTCCAACATTGTTAGTTAAAATAAAAAGCAACACCTTTATATTTCTTTGATTTAAGAAAACTCTCCTTAAAAGGTTGTAGAGATCCAACTAGTTCTTCTACCCTGATTTTATCAATATATTTGCTCTCTCGATTGCTGCAACTTTCACCATGAACCTTTATGGTAAAAAGATCTAAGAATTTTTTCTTATAACCTTGCTCAATTCGATTGATTCTCCATAAGTGAATGAGGTATTACTATATCACTCAACTTCGCATAGAAATCATCCAACACCTCATTCTCTTCCATCTTTAGGCTTTCGAAACTAGAAGTAAGTAATTAAATTTTTGAACGTTTAACCAAATTTGCACCTTCATGTGCAACTTTTAGTAAATCCCATGCATATTTTGCCTTCTCACAATGTGAAATCCTGTGAAACTTAGAAATATTCAAAGCAAAAAATAAAGCATTCATTGCTTTTGTGACGCCTCGACCTGAAATTTACACATCGAGCTGGATACGCCACTATTGATGTGTACATCGTCACTAAAGACCCCACCACGCGTCATCCTAACCCCAGATTCTAACAAAAATTTGGCAGCATCTCCCCGAATATTGGAGGGTGCCAACCTGGAGTCACATATCACATCCATATAAGAAATTTAATCAATAACAATTCAATACAATTCTGTAGCCTAGCAGGGCCTCTGGCCATCTAACCACATTCATACTCTAGGCGAGGTCTCAGACCTCTTAATCACATGCAAATAATATGCAGAACGACATTATATAATTATCATCAAAGACTATCAAAGTCAAACAAATTCGGACCCATGGTCCATCATCCTGGTACGGGAGTCCCAATCACACGGCATACACCCCCGACCATGCATCATACATACCAAATAGGTATTTAAGCAACATAATATCCAACAGAATCAAAGTACTAAATGTAATCAAATAATGAACAAGGCTTCAACACATTAAAATATGAATCCTAGTGCTCCTAGAGTGGCCTTCCATGTCACGCAACCTCCTACTAATTCGCAACCTGGTTCTCAGCACCATTCTCACCTAAAGGATAGAAGAAAAGAAATAGGGTGAGCAGAAGACTCAATAGGGAAATATAAGAGTCATCAAGATTATAAGGCTAGATGATGAAATAAACAAAATGCGGTAAAATGACATCTAAAATGTCACAACAAGATAATAATCATCGGCAACATCGTACGTTGCCCTGGCACCGGTCAATGGATATCTGAAAAATCATCAGAAACCTTGCACCTTGCCCCGGACAACCATAGATGCACCTCCACAATGGGAAAACCTAATTCTGGCAATAATGTGCCCCTTCGGTACCAAACATCACACAAATAGAACCTAAGGATACTATGAGTCCATACCCATAGTTTTAGTGCAATTATAATGCATGTCCAATCATGTTATGCAAGAGAAGTATATATATATATGTATACATAACTACGTGATGCATGAACGAGAGTTAACATGCCCAATAGATGATTAAGCATTAATAAGGTATGCTATTAATCAATAACCAAACAAAGAGGGTTCGTTCTTCCTAAGAAGCAATTTAGGCAAGAACACAAAATGATGACCAATGAAGAAATACAAGCCGCTCTTTAGAGAACAAAATAATACGATAGAAAAAGGGGCAAGAATCCCTACCTCCAATCCAAGCTTACACAAGCTACAATTCCCGAATATTTGGGTTTGAGTTTCCGAACCTACCATTTAGAAAATTAATCTCCCATTCCCAAAAATTAATTATCAATTATCAAAACCAACATAAACCAAACCAACAAATCAAGAGAAATTACATTTTTCTCTATAAAAACCCAAATATACCCAACTCAAGCCTTCAAGCTTTCAATCCACCAAATCAATAACCAAATTAGTATATAACATCATAAATAGACTCAAATCAACCTATATAGTCATTCTAAAACACCTATTTGAAGTTCCAATCGAAATTCCATAAATCCTAGTTTTTATGGAAACCAAGAAACTTACCTCAAATCTTCCAAACTTTTGTGCAATCCTTGTTGAATCTTGTTCTAATCTTCAATCAAAGCCTTATTCCTTGAAAATATCTCAAGAATCTCTCCTTCTCTCTCTATTTTTCTCCCCCTCTCTCTCTCTAAATATCAAACTCAACGTAAAATACAACTTTTGGCTTGCATAGGAGTCATTGAACAGCTCGGGTGTGCCTAGGCGCGTTGGACTTAAGTTCCGGGTAGAAATTTCTTACCTGGGAAACCTCCTGGACGTGTACAAAAAGTGCGCCTAGGTGCAGTAGTGTTGGATTCCTCTCTTCTTCTTTTTTCCGTGAGTCTCTGTCTTGGGCGCCCCTAGGCAGACTTTCGTACACCCGCCTAGGCATGTGGCCTTATTTATTTCAACTCCTTCTTTGTCTTAGCTTTGATTTGATATATTATGGCTTCAAAATGAACTTATGTGCTAAAAGTTATGACCCATTTAGTGAACCTAGTTCAAAACAACCCTTTATGATCCTATGCAACACAGGTGGTCCGTAACCTCTCCGAATCCATTTCTAATAATTTATTACCCCAAATTTAACTGGAAAGTAATATTTTTGGGTCGGGGTTTCACAGCTTTATTGTTCCAACCTGCATTGTCACGGTCACCTTTAGTCCAAAGTTTTATTGGTTTAAAAATTTTGTTACCCTTATCATCAATAGATTTGGGTTCAGTATACCCTTTTACTATTGACATCCAAACTTTTTCATCAATGTACTTCAAATAAGCTCTCATGTGTACCTTCTAATAAGAATAATTGGATCCATCAAATTGTGGTATCTGATTTGTTCATCAAGGCTCTATTGTTGACTCATCCTCTGATACCAATTGAGAATATGACAATTCTTGCCAAGATGTTAGTCAACATAATATGAAAACAATTGCGAAAAATAAAACAAATAAGAACACTACAATTTTAACAAGGAAACCCTAACTGAGAAAAATTTCGAGTTTATAAGTGACCAACCTTTCAAAGCAATTCATTAGAAGGAAAAAAACTTACAATTTATCATTACCTAAGACTCAACTATACAACTTGACTCAGCATATGCTTCCAAATCAATACACTAATGATGATTTGAGATTTCTCTTGGCACCTCTAGGAGATTTTGAACTTGATGTAAGAGCCAAGTAACCTTGAGGTAACCAATGGAGGTTACACCAATTGTGCAAAATATTGTTCTTCTTCTTCGACTGCATCAACTTGATAAATTGGATGAACACTCAAACATGAAACTCACACTCTCTCATATTTAATACATATATGAATCACTCATATGAAACTCAAAGAGAGGGGAAAAACACAAAAATCTCAAACTCACGGTCTCTCAATATCACAAATCATGCTCAAAGCTTTGGTATCTTGAACTCTATGGGAAATCTCCTTATATAGATATTCGGGTTCTTCTTGAGATTGAAATAGATGTTGATCATGATTATCTCCGGCAAATAATAGCAAACCTGGATTTAGAAAAGACTAATAGAATTTTATCCCAATAAAAAGAGTCTATATAATATTAACGTCAATAAAAGGAGTTTAGATTTTATCTAACAATTATCCCACAAAGAGTCAATCTCAAACACAATAACCAAAGTGTTATCTCTTGATTAAGATAAAAGCCAAAACAATTATATCCCATAAAAACATATATTAGATTCATAACACAAATAGAGTTTTATGAGAACTCAAAATGTAAGAAGACTAAAACTGGTCCGAGATAACTTTAAGCCTATATGATAAGCTACATGAAGTTACTTTAAATTTGAATAAAAATACCATATTGCATAAGTGTCATTCAATTTAGGATATTTATCCTAACAGTAGCTGCAGTGAAGATGTGTTATTTGTTGTGCTAGCATTATGGCTTGCAAATATATTATTTTCATTGATTCTACGAAAATGAATTTTTCCTTTTTTTTTTTGCCTTCCCTTACTATACTCTCGCTCAAGGAACTCCACGAATTTATTGGCTTTTATCCTACATCAGATTGATCATATTTGCCATCACTTATTAGGTATGTGGCTACGACATTAATAAATTTATCAAAAAATTGAAATTGTTCAGATTTCTTTTGGAATCAATTCTCTGCTGTATTGCATTGGTCTTGCATGTCATTTTTCTTAATTTGTAATTATTGTTTGGTATATGTTTTAGAAAAGCTTCATTGGTATATTAATTTAGCATGCAACTATATCAGGGGTGCTACAGAGTTGTATTTGCCCTTTTTTTGGGTGTGTTCTTTAATATATATGTTTTCATGTTTTATTTATTGTAACATTTTGTTGTAGAAAGTTAGTCAAAGAAATACAACAAATAGAGCTAAACTTGAAACCAAACATACCTATGGGACAAGATCTTTTGATGAGGTAGAGGAATTGTTGGTAAATTCATTTCCTCTCAATTTTGTATTAATTCAAAGAATTTTTCCTTCTAAATTGGTTGAGTTCATGGAAAAGAGATTCAATCTCGGGTGAAAAGCCACCACCAGATGAGATTTGGCTCGAAAAAATATATGAAAAAAAATAAAGAAAGGGAATTACAGTTGTCTAATCCGAAGTCCAAGGAAGTGCATATATGTAAACTAATATTATTTTATGACAAAACAATTTAGATATTTCATATTAATCTCACATTATTAATAATCATGTTTGAGATCTATGTGTAGGAGAAACTTCATGATCTTGTCATTCAACAAGTAGAAGATCTTGTATCTCAATTTACACGTGATGAGATGTTATTTCAAGTTCTTGGTGAGAAATTAGGGTATTTTTGAGGTAATGGTGTTAGGATAAATTAATCCACCAACTAAAAGAGAGAGATATCAATGAAACATGTAAGAAGAAGCGCAAATGGCAATTGAGTCCGCTAAAGAAACCATGATTCAAAGTATGGACTGATGTCATCAAGACTTTGCAAGATGCTATGAGAACAAATGTAAATTATGAACTCAAGTTGAGCTTAAAAAACCCATATATGAAAGATGAATTGTAGACTGATCTAAGAGCACAAATTCAAAGTTAATTTAAGGCAATGTTCCAGCTCGGGTGTTTGCCTTTTTTGGCTCCTCTCTTGATTTGTCGTTCTTACCCTTTTTAATAGTGCCTAGCATGACAATAATTATCAGTAAATTACTCATTTTAATGGCCAATGCAGCAAGGACACGCATAGTAGTGTAGTACAATTTTGGAAATGGCAGTACATGTACACCTCGTTCTTAGTTTTCTATGAGGTCCGGCCTACCTACTATATATTCCCCATATATATATATATATATATATATATATATATATATATATATATATATATATATAGAGTATTGAAGACACCAAAGAAATCGATTATCAAAAATGACTTGTTCTATCAAGACCTTTGTTTTGGGTGTGTGCATGGTCATCTTGGCCGTGGTTGCCGCTGCTCACGAGGGACACCATCACGAGGCGCCTGCACCCGCTCCGACCCAGAATCTGGGTTCCCACTTCTCTCCTTCGATGATCATCACTGCCTTCCTTGCTTTTGTGGTCACGGCTTTTGTTGTCAGTAAGCGGGTGTGAGGTTATAATTTGGTCCAGATTGGTTTATTGTGTTCGTTTCGCTTGTGTTGTATGAGTTTATTTCATTTCTTTCAATAAGAAACTTCCTATACGTATCTCTTTGTTTCTGTCATGGATCGGTATGAATCTCATTGAGGTTGTATTGATACTTTTTTCCATTGGAAAATGATGTATTATGTAGGGAGAAATCTCTATATTTTTTTCTTGTCTTGTATTAGATTATTGTGCATTGTTTGATTTTGGTGATTGATTTCCTAATATCACTATCATTGACAATTGGCCTTTGTATGATTACCCCCTATTTGACTCTTTTTTTTAATTAGTTACAAAATGGATTAGTTATTAACAATTGCCTTTGTATGACTACCCCCTACTTGACTTCATTTTTTAATTACATACATGAGTAATGTTACAGTCTCAAATAATATCTTCCATTTTAACCCACAATTTATGTGGTGTAAGCGACACGACCCTTTTCTGTATGGAATGGGTTCGAATCCCCCATCTCCAATTTCCGTAACAAAAAACAAACAAAAAAAAGTTGTATGACATCCCTACTGGATGGGGTTTAAAATGAGGGTAAAAAAATTGGGGGAATGAAACATTTTCCTAATTAATTGGAATATTTTCCTAACATACTCACACACACGTACATGATTATATGTGTGTGTGACATTGGCATATATATATATATATATATAGACCAATGTCATATGTTTTAATTAATTGAGACAGTTTTTTCATATACAGGGCACTACTCGGTGAGTTGAAAGAGGGAGAGAAAACATTCGGCCCCTGAATGATCCCAGAGTTCTTTAATTAGTATGCGAATGATAATGCGAGGCAAATCTCATATGAAAGAAATTATATATGTAGAGAGAGAAACATCAACTTATTTAGCCATAAGTGTCCAATTTTGTTTTCGAGTCTGAAAGATAAGAATGTGCAAATGCTGCATGTATTGCAGCACCAGTAGAAAACACATCCTCATCAACGGTGTAATAAGGACTGTGAGGAGGATATAATCCATCCCTCTCATTTCTAATCCCTAAAAGCAAGAAGGTACCAGGGACTTCCTTCACGTAGAAAGCAAAATCTTCACTACCCATGAAGCTAGGAGCCACTTCTGTATTCTCTTCACCTACTATCTCACTCACTACTTGCTTTACTTGCTCATAAATTATTGGATCATTTACTGTTGGAGGCAGTGTTGGGTGTTCCTTCCCTACAAATTCAACCTCCGCCGTGCACCGATGTACTGCCGCCTGCCCTTTTATAACCTGCCATAATTAAGGACATATATATATATATATATATGCATTAGTAGCAGCTACTTGTGTATATGCTTTGTATGTATATGCATACATGCTTCAAGTGTACTCTAATTCTTCCTGACCTTATAATCCTTCAGATGATTAATATTTTTTCCAACAAAAAAAAAGGGTTTGCATGCACATATAGCCGAATTTGCAGTAGGAATATATGCAAATATTTAGTTACCTCCTCTATTCTTTCCCTCAGCGCGTAGAAACTTTTGTGATTGAAAGCCCTAAAAGTTCCAGCAATTGTAACCGATTCTGGGATGACATTAAATGCAGTTCCTCCATGAATCTTGCATACCGAAACCACCTAGTAAAAGTATTTAAACAGTATTATAAGTAATTGGAAATACTGATTTCTTAAGCAAGAGGGTTGGGAATGGAGAGTCAAGAGTTTCCAATGCAGAAATCTTTATTTTCTACTGGAACACTTTCGAACCCTAGCTCGTCTCTCCGACGCATGTGAACATATCTGCCAAGGATATTTGGTAATGAAAAGGTGTATATATATATATATATCTGTGTGTGTGTACCTGAGAATCTAGAGGGTCAGTCTCCCTAGAGACAATGTTTTGGAGACTAATAACAGAAGCAGAGGCAGCCAAAATTGGATCAATGGAGTATTGTGGCACTGCTGCATGACCTCCTTTACCACTAATCTTTGCCTTGAAACTTCCACAGCCAGCAAGAAATTCTCCAGGTCTTGATGCAACAACTCCACTAAGATACCTATTTACCATGTGCAGCCCAAGAATGGCCTCCACGTTTTCAAGAACTCCTTCTTCTATCATGGCTTTTGCTCCTTGTCCTTGTTCCTCCGCTGGTTGAAATATCAAAACAACAGTCCCCTGGGCATCATTGATCAATCATATGTCAATACACATAATTAAAATCTTAATATATATATATAAACAAATTTCTATTAACCTGTAATGTGTCCCTAAGAGCTTGTAGGACCTTTGCAGCGCCAAGGAGCATCGCCACATGCCCGTCGTGACCACAGGCGTGCATTTTTCCTTCTACTTTACTCTTGTGCTCCCATTCCACCAATTCCTATGACGGATAGCAATATTTTTAGCATGATAAATTTATCATAAAAATATTTTAAGAGAAAGAACTACCCAAATCAGAGGAAAAGATAGCACAAATCTTCATCAAAATCAAAGGAAAAGACAGCACAAATCTTCAATCATATGTCAATTATGATTGTCGAATCCCCCCACACACTCAAATTAAATAATAATAATAACATTATTTTTTCAAAAAAAAAAAATCTTTCCATAAACTAAAAAAAACATCTGATTAAGTTATTTAAGTGCGTAATTGTAATTGATCATCTACCGGAAAAAATGTTAATTAAGATATGAAAATGATTGAATAAAAAGTGACCTGAATTGGCAAGGCATCCATATCGGCTCTTAAAGCAACAAAGGGCGGTGAACCGGAGCCAATTGTAGCCACAACACCGGTCCGTGCGACCGGCCACCGATAAACCACACCAAGTCGGTCAAGTTCACGTCTAATGACTTTACTGGTCTCGAATTCTTCGAATGCAAGCTCGGGTTTCTCGTGAATTTCCCTCCTTATCTTCTTCATCCAATCCGCTGTGTTTGGATGATAAGCCAGCTCAACTATACGATCCTTGAGTGTTGAAGAGGAGTTTCGATTTTGTGTAAAGGAATCCAAAGAAGTAGTGCTACCAATTCCGAGATGCGGAGGCCCGAAATTCGAAAAAGAGCAGCAAATCGGTGTTGTAGTAATAATAGGAATGATAGAGATGACGATTAGTATCAGAAGAAGGTCGTCCATCGCCGTGTGCGTATGTTAAAGAGATATGGAACAACAGTGTGGTGCTTTTAATAATTATGTGGAAGGATGTGTGAGATATTTTATTTTGCAGGTCGACCATATGAAGCACGTGATTATTTATAATCTGTGGGCTACTATTTGATTGATCCTTGCTATGGATGGCAAAAAAAAAATTCGATCCGTGTACTATCCGCAGGGTATCAAATCAGTTTAAAATCTGAAAATCGATACTATAAGGTTTGGAAACGGTTTTGATTTTTATTTTCAAATTCATCACGATTTCGGGTCTATTTTGGTATTTGATGTCGGGTTTAGGATACCCGAACCGAAACCATACCCATAACCATAACCATAACCAACCTGGCCCGACCCAACCCTTAATTTCAAGTAAATTCTTAAAAATATAGTATATATGTTAGAGAAGGGATTCGAACCTTACACATATATACAAAACTAAATCACTTAACCACTAATCCAATTGTTTGATTTTTTGTTATAGACTTTCATAGTTTATAAATATATATTGAGTGTTTGGAAACCAATCAATTATGAAAGAAATTGAAAAAGTTAAAAAATATATGGCTACTCGGCGATAAACGATTATGGAAAGGTTCCGGTTTTAAAAATCTAAATGATTTTTTAAATGGTTTTGGAACAGTTTTGGTATATGGTATATTAAACGATAACAATTTTGATATTTCTTAAATAAAATGGTACCCGATCCGTTGCCGTCTGTAATCCTTGCCCATTTGTTTTAATGAGAACCTACCTAATTGAGGGTCCAATCTATAATCCTTTTATGCCTAGTAAATTTGGGGGCCCAGGGAGTGCCTTTGCAGTATTGCACGTGTTTTTAGCCTGTTGATTATAATCATCATCAGATGATGAGATATAGATCTGACGGATATAATTTTACTAAAAATTGATTGTTAAATATCTATTAAGTATTGAGACTTTTTTTTAATCTCTCTCCTCAATTAACATTATCTCTCCTGTTTGTACTCTCCCTCACAGTTCACGACACGAAAACAACACCACCACCACCACCACCACCAATTCTTCTCTCTTCTGTTTGTGTACTTTCTCTCTCTACTCTTTATCTAACAACAACCCACCAACCCTCTCTCTTCTGTTTGTGCACTCTCTCTCTAACAATAACCATTCCATCCATGAAAAGGACCAAAAATACTTCACTGGAAACCCAATCGACTATTGCTAGTAGTACGTCCCCATCTGGACAAGCATCTTGCTGACTACTCCCTATTCCAATATGGTTCACACAGGAAATTTTAGGAAATAAAGGTGGCCATATCTACTCCGGGAACTCTTCTTCACGCCACCACAAACTCCTCTGACTGGCGACTTTGGATACGATTCGATCTCCAAAGGCCAGACTTCATAAAACGCGACTGGCTCTTCCACTGCTATATGAACCATCCGCTCCTTGCCAGTTCTGTAAACCTGAGACTGAATCATATTTGGATAAAACCGTCAGATGTGAGAGTAGAACTAAAGAGATGAAGTCAACAAAGAATAAATAACATTTAAAAAATTGAAAATTTTATTAAGTAATCAAGCAATCATCAGATCCATTTTAAACGATCTTACGACTATTAATATGAACAGACTAAAGACCTATGCAGTATTAAAATTATTATTATTAATATAACATATTATGAAAAAACAATATCATTTTTCATTTTGGTCATATTGTAGTGTTTCACGAGATCAAAATTGTCATTTTGGACATTTTTTGGGTACTTTCTATTGGTCCATTTTGACGTGACAAGACAGAGTTATTGACGTGGCTGGACGGAGACCATGTTCTTAGTAAAATCTAACACGTGATACATATTGGACGAGACTGGTGAAATATAAGTCATCTTTTCTGATTGAACGATTCATCTCCCACAGATTCAACCACCGATCTCTAAAGCTTTATTTTGTTGGGACCAGAGCATGCGTAGCTTTCCAAATATGGTAATTAACTATAACTCAACAGAGAGGACATTATTATTTATGTAAAGGAATATTACTGTACATGTATAAAGAGAGCAGGTGTGTAGAACTAGGGTACGTCGCTGTGGGGACGGTAGCAGTGTGCGTGATTAGGTGAACAGGCAGCATCAAAGCAGGTATCATTTGCTATATGTAAGCCAAGGCATCTTCTGAGATCGAAAATTGCCACATACTTGTGTATAGTTATAGTATAGTATGTAACAAACTCTATTAAAGTGTCAATTATTTTTGTGGTCCTTCGCCGGGTCGGTCCAGGGTTGGAAACCCATGTACAACCCCTTGCTCAACAATTGACAACTAATGTATAGATACACACATATAAATGAAATTTAGTGCTTACAAACATCACCATCCCCAATCAGGAACGAACATTCTTCACGTCTGTTCACATGGCCAGCCAACAATACTACATTGGACCATCGTACTTGGCTACATGCTTCAAAGACTAATCATGAATTCAACAATACAATATGAACTATGCCCTCACCATCTTAATTTTGATTTTAAATATGTATCATGTGCCTTTAACTTCATTTTTTTCCACCCAACAAATGCACTTTTTGACCTTGGTTCAAAAAAATCCAACCATTCTCCTAATGACTCCTGCAGTCCTATTGTTCACTATAAATCCAACCTCAGAAAAATAAATTCTAAATAGGAGTTTCAATCTAAGAGGGTAGAAGAAATCTTACTTCCAAATTTACAGGAGAACTAAAATACTGAGAATCGATTATAAAGGAAAGCGGAAACATAATAGGAGAGAGAGAAAGAGACAAATTTACACAATGAATATTAGTCAATCTTGACAAGCTAGAATGTTGAATCCATCCACCATAACCATCAACTCCATCATTGATATTCTAGTGCGGGGATAACTTATAGCATCACAATTTGCTTGTATAGATGTCAACATACCACGTAACGTGTGGATACAGTTGATTCATCGCCCAGTAGAGCTGATTCAGGCTCTTCACATCTTTAAAAATGAAAAACCAAAGATGGTGTATTTGACAGAATGGCAAAACTAGGAAAAGAACATAATTAAGAGAAATGATTGTCAGTCTTACTTTATTTAGCATGGCTTTCTTTTGTCGACTTTTAAATGGATATTGAACCATCTCTTCTTCTTAGCTCTATCCCTTGCGAAAGGTTTTTTATCCCTACGTTGGCCATCTTCTTTGGCCTCTGGGGAGAGAGCTCGGTTCCTGCTCCTACTTGTACTACGCTTCACTGAAGCACCAGTGGTATATGAGGCCTGAATTTCGTACCTTTGCTTCAGAAGCTCATCAATCTGCATAACACATGGAGGGAGAGTTTTTTAGAAACTAGAACCTCATGGCTTGAAGAGAATATGGCAATAAAAGATCAATATTTCTTTGCCTACCCTAGAGATGATATAATCAGAGGTATAAATCACACATTTTTTAGGAACTAAAATATCATACTGAGAAAAGGGTATTAACAAGCATATTATTCAGATTAAAAGGTCTGGGTCTGGTTTTAAAAGTTAAGACTCGCCTCTTGCATTTCCTTCGCATATCTACTAGTCATCTCGGTAAATTGAGCCAAGACCTGTCAACATGCCAGTTTCATTATTCCTTTCAGAAAATACAACGCTTAAGCAGCCACATGCATTAATTAAGTCCAAGTCTGACCTCTCTGTATTCACTTTCAAACTTTGACAATTCCATCCTTTTTGTCAAAATTCGAGCTTCAGTGGCTCTAAGAAATTCCTTTTCTTCAACAAAGGGAGCCGCACAAAGAGCTTCTATTGTGTAGGTTGCGCTCTTAAAAAAGTTGTCACCTACAAAAATAAGTTGGCATATGAAGATGCAGATAACAGTCATTCTGACAAATTACCATGACACAAGACAAATCCACCCAAAGACAGAATGCTAGAGGAACTAACCATAAACAGAAAATACATGAGTGCCAGCCTTTAATTCAGTTATCTCACATGGCTGAAATCCTTCCAGTTTTTTGAAGAATGCCGTATCTGGATCTTTTGCTGCAGCCATCTGGAGAGACAAACAAAAACCAAAGAGATCAAGGCTAATTCAACCAAATTTGAAGATGACAAAAAGAAAACACTATGCATATCTTAACTATTATCAACTCACCGAATTGACTGACTGATCCAACCGATAAACAGGGAAGCCAAGAAAGTACATTCCAGCTGATGTAACTTTTCCTGTTTTTGCACAATCCTCCTATAGCAAAAACAAGTTAAACTCTAGAAACAATAACTTTATTTTCTTATAAGCAAGTAGAGGAAAAGGGAGGCGAACACACACATCTAAAACCTATGAAGAAATGGTGCGGCTATCACCCTGAGGCACCCTGCACCAGATACGTTTTGGGTGCGGCACGAAAAGTCCAGGGTGCAGCAGTTAACAAATCCAATTTATAAGAAAATAAAAAAGGCTGAGGCTAGGGTGCGATTTAGTATATGTTTAGGTCAAATAAATAGTTAATACATTGTGCAGAGACCTAAATTGCTGGTTACTGTGTGAGGCCGAGGTCGCTGATTGCCGAACTGGTCGATGTCGCTTGTCGAGGTGAGGTTGAGGTCACGACTAATCAATAACCAGGTGCGATCCTCTCTCTCACTCTCTGTTTATATCTCTCTATCAGTCTATCTGACTCTCTCTCTCTCTGCCTTCAACGATCTGAGTATCACTGAGACAGGCTTATCACACATATGCCCTAGCTAGATCGTAAGATGACTGCTGTGACATGGACCACAAGCTGATGCTATCATTCACTTGATCAATAAATTATCCAAACTCATTTATTTTAAAAGAAGATTTTTATATATGGGTAGGCAGGTAGTAAAATTTTTGCTGGGTTGTTTGATACTTCTAATTCTATTTGATATTTTAATTACATAGTACTTACGTGTAATATACTAGTATATTAATATATATATATAAAAAAAAAAATTGTATCCGCTGCACCCGTATCCTTGAGAATTGCCGAATTCGTGTATCCTATATCCCTGAATCCGTACTCCCGCACCCATATCGGTGCTTCTTAGTCTAAAACACAAATCACACCAGGAGAGCAGAAGGGTAAACACCACTCCCAAAACAAGCAACTGCAGAAATAGGCACAAAGTGGAAGGGCGGAACATGAGAAGAAATGACTGGAAACAAGGTGAGACAAGGCATAGTTCAACTCTGGGACACCATCAACCAGCCCTGTAATTATGGTAGTTTAACCTAAAGATATACATATGGGAATAGTACATGTAAGTAGACATAGGAATAGTCAATCCGCAAATGCAACACTCTCCTTAAGGCTAATTTTATCACAAAAAATATTCAATGTTCTGATCCAGAAATAAAAAGTTTTAAAGAAAGCCAATATCTGTAACAATTGGGGGAGAGGGGAAAAAAAAAAGGAAAGAACAATATATTCAAAAATTTAGGAATTATAACCAAAAAAATAAAACCAAGGATTTCGAAAGGGGGGCAGGGGGGTGCCAGCGAAGGAAAACTTAGGTAATGTCTTCCCATGATAGCTTCAATGAGAAAGCCAAAATCTGTAAAAATTGGGGGAGAGGGAAAAAAGAAGGAAAGAACAATATATTCAAAAATTTTGGAATTAGAACCAAAAAAATAAAACCAATGATTTCAAAAGGGGGGCGGGGGGGTGCCAGCGAAAGAAAACTTAGGTAATGTCTTCTCATGATAGCTTCAATGAGAAAAGGAACCCTTTATAAAAAAGAGTGAACTCTAAATGAGAAATCTACATGAAAGAACTTCCCAGAAGAGAAAATAGATCGGAAAGCATTCTTGTTACAGCAAAGTCTTGAAATTCAGGTGGATGTTGATTAGAACAGACCCACCATAATCTTTATCATTACTCCAAGAAAAATATATAATTTAAAACCCCAAAAGGAGTCAGATTGAGAATTTAGCAGAGAAATCACAACAAAAACCAACGAAGGGGAATGTACCTGCAGTGCAAGGCTTAACCCACTGCTTTCTTCTTGATCAAAATACAATAACTGCACAAAGCCGATATATTTGAAGGATTAATGGTCTTTGTTAACATAATTTTTTTTTATTATCTTCATAAAAAACCAGCTAACAATAGACAAGTTATGTATTAATGGTACTCTGCAGAATCAAGAAGTAGAAGCAATCAGTCACCAGTATTTTGGAAAGTGATTCGTAAAGTTAACCATATATACATTATGATTGTTTTAACTAAAAGAAAACGGTTCTTTCAAGAAAAAAAGTAATTTACAATTGCATCGAGTAAAAACTTTAATGAGTGCACGAAAATCAAACAACTCGAATATGATCATTTATATTGACAATGAGACAAGAAATTATATCAAGGAACCTCTTTTTTTTGCTTTTATTATCACCAAAGAATATGTTATAAGAACGGCAAAAAAATTGACATAAAAGAAAGGCAATTCACTGAACATACAAGCAAAAGCAAGGGCAGGAAAGAACGAAAGTTTTACACAGACAGTGCAAAATGATAACTCTAACAAAATGAAAACACAAACCCATAGTCCCAATTCAATGACTTATTTACAAGAAATTAAATCTAAAAAATCACAGATCATATAGTAATCCAGAATATGACTAGGGAAATGGCAGAGATTACAATCTTATTTCAGCTTGAGCTTCCACGGAAAGCCCAGGCTCTCATGTCCTCTTCCACATTTTTGTCAGCAACCCAAATCATTGCTCAACCTTGGTACAGTTTTCGCTTCAATTTTTCTCAAATTTTAAAACAAATATCAGAACCAACCAAGACCCGGCTCGCATTGCTAATAGATGAGACATTACAGTCAACATAGGGTAATGCTACAGCATGTCAACACAAAACCAATATTCCAAAGGAGGGAAAAATAGAACCATAAATACACTTGACATGACCATCTGCCTGCATTTCCAACACTTATTTTCCATATCATTCAACCTTTTTCATAATATCTTCTTGGTAAGAGCATGCCTATGTAATCACTTAAACATATCAAATGCCTCTAACCTTAATGACCTAACTGCACCAGAACTTCCCATTGTGATCACTCTATTTTATTTATTTTGAACATTTTTATTTATTTGGCTTGAGGATCCAAAGGCACAAACTTGCAAAGGCACACTACATTTCTTTGCCACTTGGTCAGAATATTGTGCCCACAGCTCAAGTCTCAACCCAAAAAATATCTTTAAAATATATTTCAATAATAAGGTCAAATATTATAAAACACCTACTGAAATATATTTCAGAGAGGCACGATTTGCAGAGAGTCGCAATAGACAATCATGATCGACAGTAGAACCCCAGATGGAAGTAACGATCACTGGTAGCTCCTCCTATGAAAGTCGCGATCAACAGTGACTTTCCAGATGAAAGTCGAAATTGACGGAGAAGGGGCGCAACAGTGGAAGAAGAAGAAATGAAGGTCTAGGGCTAGCACAATTTCACAAAAAGCTGGGTTTGCATTTTTTCATTCAGAAATGCACTCTAAGAGCCTAGCACCAGTGGTGTGAGGCGCACGCCTAGGCCATGCCTGATTGAAGGCCAGCAGGCGACTAGAGTGCGCCTGGCCTGGCCTGGCATGGCATGCGCCCAAGCGCCTCTTGACAAAACTGAGTTCTAGTCGAGCAACAAAGATAGGCTAGAGGACTACTCAGAGCACTACAAAATTAAATCAATCTCTTCTGAATACCATTCAACCAAACCTGCATTTCTATCTCTTACACCGTATGGAAGATCAACGAAATTTACTATCAAATGAAGTAAATCTCTGCCATCTATAAAGAATCCTCTATTCTACAATACACCACTTCCCAGCTCAGCCTTTATTCACTTACAGATGCTCAAAAGTCTTGTGGCAAAGCCCGAGCGCCTCTTGACAACACTGAGTTCTAGTCGAGCAACAAAGATAGGGTAGAGGACTACTCAGAGCACTACAAAATTAAATCAATCTCCTCTGAATACCATTCAACCAAATCTGCATTTCTATCTCTTACACTGTATGGAAGATCAACGAAAATTACTATCAAATGAAGTCAATCTCTGCCATCTATAAAGAAGCCTCTATTCTACAATACACAACTTCCCAGCTCAGCCTTCATTCACTTACAGATGCTCAAAAGTCTTGTGGCAAGAAAAACAATTCGGTGATCTTCCACACCTAGGCACTTAGATTTGAGTAGCAAATGAGAATTGAAACCTCATTGATAAATTCTAACGAACTATAGCATCATACTTAGTCCCCCTGATTAGAATATTAAAATTTGCAAAGAATCAATTATAGAACTGACCCATTTATAAAATTGACCCCACCCCATCAATCAACCGCCAATACCACAGCTCAGGCATCTATGATACAAAATGTCCAAAAATGTAAAACACAGCATAGAATTAGAATACTAGTTGTGCACCAGCCATACTATTCATCTTCACAGAAAGCCATATGAAGAGAGAGAACCACATGAAAACTTTGAAAAGATGATTCTGACAAAAAACAAAATTTCAAAAACCTTAAACTTGCTTCGGTCAGATGACTGCACTTGACATACTAAGCCTGCTCTTGCTTCCTCTTCAGTTATTGCGACAGCATAGAAGTGGGCACTTTGTTTTTCAACCTGTTAAAAGATGGGAATGTTTTAAATTAACACACCATGACAAATAAAAAAACTTTACCAGAAACATTACAAGAAGACACCACCTTCCTAGAAATAGATTGTCCAAGAGGAAGAGGACGAATAGTGACCACACCATTAAGTGCTTCCTCCAACACAGTTGCAGATACAGTAGTCTTGATAGGCACCCCGAGTTTACTATAATGCAGAACACAGTAAAATAATAATTAAAAAAAATTCATAAAATCATGAACATATTGATAAAATTAAAGAATTGAAAATTGAAATAGACCAACCTAAAAAGTGCCGCAAAGATGGTGTTTACAGCCCCCAAACTAGAAAGATCTAGCTCGAGATCTTGGCTCTCAGATTCGACGGCCTTTTAAAAAAGGATAGAGTATTAACACAAAATTACAATCTATGCCAACTGCAGAAGTGAATTAATTGGAGATGTAATGGATTGTCAAAACAAATGTAACAACAACACTCATTACAGCCATGAACAGAAATGTCCTTGTTAATAGGAAAAGAATGCAAGTATTCCTCCTAAACCTCATGCATACACATACTGGACAGCCTAAACATCTCACCTCAAAACCAGCTGTGTCATATTGACGCCTTTTGTCTGGATTGGACAGTATATTGTAGGAAAAAGTGACTTCTTTAAACATATCAGCTGCTTCAGGATCATTTGCATTCTTGTCCGGATGGTACCTGAAAATATCATACAACAATTGAAACCTTAGACTGCCACAATATGGCAAAGGAAGAAAATCCAAAGAACAGTAACAAACAATAAATTATATAGACATGTACAATGTACGTATCATGTATATATATAATTTATGTACATAGTTGAAATTAGAACAGAACAGCTGCCAACTCCCACCAACATTTTGACCAAATATCCCTGAGAGCCTTTGCCAGATAATGTATATAAAAAATATGCAACATCAAACTTAACCACATACAACTATTATTTCTTTGCACAAAACAAACAGCTAAACGAAAATTAAGTCAGTGGCTAAATATTGGAGTATTCATGGCTCTATCATTGAGCATGACTTGTACAAAGACAATTCCAACTGGTGCATCCCATTTGCCTAAAGCAAGTTTCCCCTGCGCCAACTCTTACCATTTACTGCTTGTCCCACTATCAAAGGACTCACTAGTGAGTTTTTATACTGTAACTTTTCTGCTGTCCTTCAAAATTTGCTTTTCATATTGCATTAGCATATCTATCAACACAAACTAAATGTTCTAAAGAGGTTTTCCCTAGAAAAACCCAGAAGAGAAAATCTTTATAACTATTGATGCAATTATCCTCCAAATCTTCCCCAAAAACTGGATAGGTCAATAGTCTTCCCATTCTAATCCTAAAGGAGGTCACAAATATCTAATTTGACTTGACAATACAATACAAAATGTCAAAAACACTGTCTTACTATTGTCTCTGATGTGCAGCTCACATTCAATAGCCCCCAGATGCCAGATCAACAGTAACAAGTTAAACGATGAAAGCTGAGTGGTGGTCATCAGTCCGTAAATATTTCTCTTTCATACTATGCATCTTTTTATTGTTTTAGTTAGCATATTTACTCGCGTTTGAACATCAGAACATGACTTTTATTTCTTTCAATGAAAACTTTGAACAGGATAGTTGGCAAGTTCAATACCAACTTTTAGCACACAATAAAATTTTGAATAACCAACAATACCTAATATTATGAAGAAAGGATACACACTAACATTTGTAAAGATTCATATCTTTCTATTACAAGAGCTATTACGCTCCAAAAACCACGAACAACAGCCAAAAAATTTTAGCACGCAAGAAATAACAGGAGAACAGAAATCTAAGAACGGCCGAAACAGCATAGTTAACATACTTGAGAGCCAATCTACGGTACGCGCTCTTGATTTCCTGGTCGGTTGAATTCCTGGACACTCCAAGCACCTCGTAAGGATCCCGCCGGACTTGCATCGCCGAATCGTGCTTCTCCGACTTCGAACGATGAGGTGGCATTTCGAAATCAATCCGCGCCTTCTCCTGGAGAACCCTAAAAACCTCTCCCGAGAACACAAATTTCAAGCAGTAAAGATCCTCCACTCAAATTTCCCCACATTTACCATTAACTTTCTCGGAAAAGTTTGTCTTTGGTAGGAAAGAAAGCTGAAAGCGATTGGGAAACCCTAGAGAAGGAAATAAATTGACTCCACAGAACCTACCAAGCTGGAGCTTTGGAGGAAAGGGAAGAGAGAGAGAAAAAAGGAAAGAGACAAGAGAACAACGAGAAATTTGGAGGGCAAATTAGTTGTAATTTTTGTTATTTCTACTCTTATCTTATTAAAAATTCAAAAAACAGATGCTGTACTTGATACACTACGCCTTGCGTGTACAATGCGCACTGGAGTTGAAGGTTCAGATACCATGATTTCCCAAGTGTGGGAGCGCGTGCGAAGGGCTGTAGACCTGTGATGGGAAAGAAAATGTCGAAATCCTGACAGTTCAAACGATAAGGAAGAGTGGGAAACAATAATAAAAAATAAAAAAATTAGTTGTATTCTAAAAAGGTCAATTTACTTAAATCGCAATTAGTGGGACTGATTAAGGAAGTTACTTAAATTGATTAGATTATGATCATCCTTTACTTGTTAGCGCTTCTAAATTCTATTTCAATCTCCTCTTTTTTGGTGGGAACTGGGAAGTAGTGAATAATTATGAGATGTTATTAGCTAAATTAATCCACTTAATTGCCGAATTAATTGTTGAAAATAATGAAAAGAGTAAATGAGAACTAGACAATTCATAAGTGCCGTTTATATTTTTATTTTTTCAAAGATTACTTCAATTCAACAAATCAGTTTTTGTTAATATCCATTAAAAAAATTAAAATCATACTAATTTAATCTTCAAAGATTGTAATAAAAGTACAAACAGAAAGTTATCCTCTACCTAATATGATAGTATACCTAATATGGTGAGATGAGTCAGTGATACATTATTTTTAATAAGTAAAGAGGTTGAGAGTCGAATTTGAGATTCGAGACTACATACGATCCAATTCGATAATTGAACTAGTCAAAGCTCGTACTCAATGCTATAACTTACTAGGCCAATTGAGATACTTCAAATATCATCACATACAAACATAGAAACAGAAATTGTGGGATAGAGATCAATTGTATTAAAAAAAACATAGTTTGCATGTTGTTGAGTTTAATATAAGTAAAAAAGAACATTGATCTTTCCATGAATTTTAATTAGGTTAATACTATTTTTAGTCACCGAAAAATAACTCATGTATGATTCAGTAATTTTCCACTTATTTTTTAGAAAACAAAAAAGGTGTTTGGTAAGTACAAAATTCAAAAATGAAAAGTTGCTTAGAAAATAGAAAACGCACAAATGTTGTTTTCTAGAATGTAAAACAAGGAAGTTCAGAGCTATACACCTAGGTATCATTTAGCATTCAGCATATTGACCAACATTTTAACATCTAATTTTTTTTTTCAATTTTCTAGCATTTCTAGTATTAAATGACTATATTACCCCCAAAAAAATTTCATATGCCCACAATACCCTCATATGTACGGATGTTATTTCACAGAATCGGGCAACCCTTTTCTTCTCCCTCTCCGCTCCACGCCTCTCCTGCCATAGAAAATCTTGAACCTGCATCGACGGCCACCTGTCACCGTTCAACCTCCCAGTGCTTATCCTTCAACAGGTAACACTCGATCTAGCTTCTCCTATTTGCTATCGCCTATAAACTTCTTTCTGCCATGTTGTCTTGATTTCTGTTTTGAATCACTGAAATTAAGGAAAAAAAAATCGGCATCGATGCTCGATTTTATATCGCCTACTTCTTTTTACTTCCATCTCCCTCACGCCTGTTTCATTTATACATTTTATGATGCTATTCTGTCGAACTTAGACCCCTCAATTGGTTAATGTTGGTGAACTGCACGACAAATGTATTCTTGATTATTCTGCAAACTTTAATCTTATTTATAACTGATTGAATGCATATATGTTGCATGAGAGGCACTTCTGTTTCATTTATACATTTTATGGAATGGTTTTGTCGAACTTAGAACCCTCAATTGAAAGATGTGCTTGTTGAATTTCCCTAATTTCATAATCTGGAATATTTTTCAAAGTTTAATCTCACAATCCAGCTATTCACTACTACTCACTTCAATAAGTATGAAAATTGTTCATTGCCACTGGTTAGTTTTCCTACTTTGCTATTACACATTTGTTCTGTACATATGGAAATTCGTTATTGGAAATACTCCACAACAAAGCAATTGGAGTAAGTGAACAACCACATTTGCTATTTGTTTTGGAAGCTCAATGCTCACCTCATTGCTATTGGCTTCCTTTAATGACATTATTGTCCAAGTGTTGGATCTTAGCTGACTGCTTAGGTTACTGAAATTTTAATTTTGGAACTTTGCATTGGTTTTGGTCACTAGTTAGGGTATTTGCGAACTAGTCATACATTTTCCATACTTCTTGTGCATTTATCAAATGTGATTGGCATGTTCTTGGGAGTTTCTTTATTTCCTCCATATTCATATGAGTTTTTGTTATGTTGTTAACTCACTGACCATGGATAATGACTACACTAAACTGATTTTGCATCTCAATTTTCAGTATTCTAGGGTTTAGATTTAATTTCAAACACTGGGAACATATTTAATCTGTTTTGGGTTCCCTTGGCTGTTTTCTTAATTGCAATGGTTTCATATGAGTTCTTTTATACCCTTTTGTCTCCGTATTGCATCTTTCCAACTGTTAATGCTTTTTGGCTGCTTTTTGTGCTTCTCTATGACTTTGTTCAATTTTTCTTGATTCATATGAGTTCGATTATAGGCTTATGTCATTACATTTTAATTTATCACTGTCCGGACTTAGCTGAGTTTGTCTCTTAGTTACCTGCAATCATTTTGCTATTTGTTTTGTTAAACTTTTATTGATTCCTGAGTCCAATGATGGGCTCACCTCATTGCAAAGCATTGCTATAACTGTCAACAATTTGGTTGGAGGCTATTTTGAGAATTTTCTGGACTCATATGAAGTTGTTGCACCTAAGTGATTGATATGCATCGATATCTTAAACACACATTTTATTGCATTTTTTTTGGCATTGTCATGTTTTTGTGTTCCTCTTATAGTACCTTACGATGGGTAGAAAAGGGAAAGAGGTCATGACAAGTACTGAGGGTGGGTCAACAAAATGGGATCAGCCCCTTATGAAGGTGTTTCTGGACTTACTTATTGCATGGAAGAACAAGCATATGGAAACTATCAAGTGGGAAAAAATCAGTGACGAGTTTAAGCAAATGACCGGGACTATCTTCACCTCCCAAAAGTTGAAGGCGAAACATGACAACATGAAGCAGAATTGGCAGCTCTTCAATCGGTTGAACAACACTGAAACCGAATTAGGTATTAACCCAGAGACAGGCATGGTGGATGCATCCGATGACTGGTGGACTGCCAGAATAGCAGTAAGTCCTTAACCTGTGTTCTTTTATAGGCTATTTTTCTTCGCAATAAGTCCTCAAATAATTTTAATTATAAGCTAACTAATTTTCTTCTTATAGGAGAACCCACATTACAGGAAGTTTCAGACTGCTGGTTTGCCTTTACGCGAGGAGCAAGACTTGTTATGGGGAGGCAAGAACGCAATAGGAGAAGATTGTATTGCTCCTGCCACCGCAAATGATGGCTTGGACGCATTTTTTGGGGATACCTGCTGCACTCCACAACTGCCAACTCAAACTGACCTGGCTGATATGGATGACTTGCATTCCACAAGCCCATCCTCTAGTGAAGGCTACCACACCAAGTCAGGAGTCCATGACAGCTGGGAAGAGAGCTCGTTCGGCTGGAGCTGACAGGGCTGCTAAAAAGAGAGCCAACACTGATAAGGTGCAAACCAGTGAGTCGTTCTAGAATATGGTGGGTCTTGTGAGCACCCAAACTGAAGAACAACGGGCGTACTTCGCGGTGAAGAAAGAGTATTATGAAGCCAAGAAAACTGAAAAATACATTGACCCATCGGATGCATGATTTGGTTATCTTGAGATGTTGTGGCAGAAAAATAATGGTGCTCCCACTGTTTAGTTTGTTTGTCAGTCACTTCTGAGAACAATAATTTTAGGCGGATAATTGGTTTCCTTTGCTTGCGAACTTTGATGTATTTTGTTGAGTACTTTGATCATAACTTGTGATGGATTATGGATTTTTCTATAAATGA
This sequence comes from Euonymus europaeus, assembly GCA_963580455.1. NCBI lineage: Eukaryota > Viridiplantae > Streptophyta > Magnoliopsida > Celastrales > Celastraceae > Euonymus > Euonymus europaeus. Next base: position 7,816,264 of record OY756964.1, read on the forward strand.
ATGTGCTGTGATTAAGTGCCATGAATGAATATATGAGACTATTTGTTTTTTTTATGGAATCCTAAGCACTGGTTGATATATATGCGAACATATGGATGACATGAATGCATCATGAACATTTTTTTTATGGAACTCTACTTTGTTATTCTGTGTGGATAAATGGATGATATTAGCTCGAGTAGTGATAGTGATGAGATATATCGAAAGCAGAAGCTTATGATGCTGAGCATAACCTCCTACATGAGTGAAGGATGCAACACATCAATCAATACTATCCCTTGACAATCATGTCGCACATGTGAGCCAACTGGGATCATGTGAGTCAAGGATATTTTACAAGGGAATCCGCTAAAATGCTACCAAACTTTTTGAATGCCGGTACAAGTATTCAGAAGTTTATGCAGGATCTTGAGGGATGACTACAAATTGAAGCAAAGTAATAGAACAAGCATTCCTGAGATGGTTGCTCTTTTCGTACATACTGTGGGACATGCTCAAACTAATAGGGATCAACAAGAAAGATTCCAACACTCCGGAGAAACTATCAGTCGACTCATACATCATGTTCTTAGGGCAAGTCTGGCATTGTCTGTTGATATCATCAAACCTAGGGGTAATCAACTAAATGAAACCCCTAGGTTTATACGGGAACATGGGAAAGTAGCTTATCGCTATATTTTCCGAAAATGTATTGGCGCTCTGGATGGGACGCACATTCCAGCTGTTATCCCTACGGAAAAACACGATAAATATATTGGGAGAACTCAGAATGTTTTAACATTATGTGACTTCGACATGTTGTTTACTTATGTGTCTGTTGGGTGGGAGGGCTCGGCCCATGACCAGCGTGTTCTTGACCATTCGACACCGATAGAGAGGCTTAATTTTCCGCACCCTCCACTAGGTGAATATGTATGTTAGACTATGTTATTGGATTTTAGGGTCCGTTTCACATTTTTTGTTATATATGTTTGTAGTGAAGTATTATCTGGTTGATGCAGGCTACGCCAATAGAAGTGGATACCTTGCACCCTACAAGGGAGAGAGATACCACATTCCAGCGTATAGAGGTGGAGCCACTGCCACTGGGCCTGGGGAATATTCAATAAGGCCCACGCGAGACTGCTGAATGTAATTGAGAGGACATTTGGGGTCACCAAGAAGAAGTGGAGAACTTTGGGTGATATGTCAGCTTACTCTCCGAAGGACTAGGCTCGTATTGTCATTGCTTGTATGACACTCCACAACTTTGTCAGACTCCATGGTCACCATGATTCTGATTTTGATGAATATGACTCCAGCATGACTACTGTATCGAATACGAAAATGGGCATGGATCTCGATGATGACTTAGAGACGGATGACACGGTTTCGATCGATGATACAAATATGACAGCATTTCGGGACCTACTAGCAGGACAACTATGTAATGCACGTAAAAGCTAGTATGTATTTATTTTGTATGAAGTAAGCAAGCTAGTATGTTGTTTTCATATTTTCCGAAATAAGTATTAGCCTTAACACGAAGACAAGGTAGTCTTATTACAAATGTCAATACAATTTTTAGAATAGTTATCAAAAAAAGTAACAGTTAGATAAATTATTAATGCATCTTTGGAATAGTTGTGTACGAATATAAAATATGTCAATATTAATATTGAAAATGTTGGAAATATTTTTATAAAAATGTTAAAATATTTTAAAAATTATTTAAATTTTTAGAATAGTTATCTAAAAATGTAACAGTTAGACAACTTATTTATTAAATTTTTTGGAATAGTTGTATAAAAATATAAAATATGTCAATATTATACTAAAAATGTTGGAAATATTTTTAATAACAATGTCAAAAATATGTAAAAAATTATTGAAATTTTTAGAATAGTTGTCTAAAAATGTAATAGTTACAAAAATTATTATGAATTTTTTTTAATCGTTGTGTAAAAATATAACATATGTCAATATTAATATTAAAAATGTTGGAAATATTTTTATAAAAATGTTAAAATATGTTAAAATTATTTTAATTTTTAGAATACTTGTCTAAAAATGTAACAGTTACAATAATTATTATGACATTTCATTGCATAGTTGTATAAAAATATGTTAATATAAATAAAAATGTTCGAATAATGTTAGAAAAATTTAAATTATTTGTTAAATATTATATTTCATTTCAAAAAAAATGTCAATTTGATTTATAGAAACTATAAAATTCATTTATGTATTAATTTATGTTACTACCCCTGCATGTAATTAGCCACAACATTTTAAACAACATGTATGTTTTTTTCTACATAAGTAACCAAACACCCTCAGCATTTTAAATAACATATATGCCACCATTTATATCAGGATAAACAAAACAACATACATGTCAGAATATATGCTTTTTGCAAAATGCTTTCCCAAACACTGCCCTAATTTGTTTAATGCAATGTGTTTATTTACCTAATCTCTTACCCGAGCTCATTCCCGAATCTTAGCATGGCCCGAGCCCCTTCCCAAACCCGATCTCGAACCCTAGGATGACCTAGGCCCATTCTCAGACCTCGAGAGGACCTGGGCTCGATCTCGAACCATAGGATGACCCAGGCACCTTCTCAAACCTCGGGAAGACTCGGCCTCAATCTCAAACCTTGGATGACTAGGACCCCGAGATGACTAGGGCCTGATCCTGGACCATGCGATGACCAGAGCCACCCGACCCTTTCCTGAACCTTGGGATGACTATATCCGATTCGATACGTTGGGATGACTCGAGCCCAATCTTGAACCCAGAATGACTCTAGCTCGATTTCAAACCTTGAGATGTCCTAGGCCCGTTCCCGGACCCCTGGTGACTCGAGCCCGATCTCTAACCTTGGGATGACACGTGTTCGTTATTAAACCCTAACATGTCCCAGGCTCGATCATGGACATGAAATGACCAGGGATCGATCCTGGACCTCGACATGACCTGGGCCCATTCTCGAAACCCAACAATACCTTAGCACGATCCCGGACCTCGACATGACTCGGGCCAATTACCGAACATTTACCTGTCAAGGTCCAATCTCCGATCCCAAGTTTACATGGGCTCGATCCCTAATTTTGGACCACGACATGACTTTGGCCCAATCCCGAATCCCATGATGATCCAATCGGATTTTGACATCAACAAGACTCGATCCTGTAACCCAGATTCGAGTCTGTCCTAAACAATCCTGAAATCCATTCTAACCCAAGCTTGATCCTAGACCCAACGTATTTAATTTTTTTGTTTTAAAAAACAATTGTTAGGTACTTCAAACCAAACATATTTTCTATTACTTAGAAAATAAAAAAGAAAACAAAAAACAAACCAACACACACCACATTTCAAGTTAGTCATCAAACATTTGATTTTGTTTTAGTCAAGTCATCGGGATAGATTTTCTCAAAACTGGACAGCCAAAAGGGTGACGTGGCAGTTTGACTTGCTTTCAATTGGTTTACGTGAAAAATGATTACCACGTGAAAATGTTTTACAATTTCTAAAATAAAATATTAAAAAATCAAAATAAATTTTTCCCCTCTTTTCTATTCTTCCCCATCTCTCTCTTAATCTTTCGGTGTTCGATTTTTTCTTGGAAAATCCAAGTTCACATCATAATGCAGTGCCATACTACCATTAATGTAGTTTTTTTGTCACTTGAAGCATAGCAATATGAACCTTTGGAGTTGTTATTCATCTTAGAGAAAAATGGCTTGTACAATTTGTCATTTTTTCCTCCTTCATCTGTTACTGTCAATTTGGGCCTTTTAAACGTATCTCTCGAAAACTCCATCATGATTTCTGAACAAGAATCTCAATTATATAATTATTTATCAATGACAGCGACGTTGCTTATTTCATGCTAATTATTTATCGATTTGTTGTACTTCATCAGTGGTATTCGGTGGAAATAAGAGTTCAAGGTACTCGCTCCAATAGGTGCATGTCTTCACCAGATCCAAATTTCTTGGCGTGTTTAGCTATCTTGGCCTTGCTAATTGGGAGTGAAAATGCCTCTCCTTGAAATGAGCTAGAAAAGCTTATTCTAGAAGTGACCAACATCTTTGTAGAGAGGGGGAAGAACAGGAGAGAGGGGATTTTTTATTTTTTATTTTTTTTATTTAAAAATTTGTAAAATATTTACATGTGACAATCATTTTCCACATGGACTAATTGAAAGTAGATCAAACTGTCACGTCACCCTTTTGGCTTCCCAGTTTTGAGAAAACCTGCCCCGATGATTTGACTGGAACAAAATCAAATGTTTGGTGACTAATTTGAAACGTTTAGGTGTCATTTGGTTTGTAATTCTATTTTATATTTTATGTTTTTAAATATCATTTTGTGTTTTATGTTTTGAGACTTATTTAGAGAATATTAAAAAAAGTGTTTGGTTTGACATTGTTAAAAATTATTTTTCAAAATGAAAAATTGGAAAACACATTTGGTTTAAAATTTTAAGATTATATTTTATAAATAATTTCAAAATGAAAAATTGGAAAACACATTTGGTTTAGAATTTTAAGATTATATTTTATAAATAAATTTTAACAATTCAAATATATCACAATATCTGATCAAATACTGCAGTAAAACCAATCACAACTAACAGCCAAACTGGCCTCTAAGGGAAAAAATAAAATAAGAGAACATCTCCCAATCATACAAATGCACAAAGAACGAGGCTTTGAAACTTGAAAGGATCTTAGCCTAAATTCGATGCACATGAGCAATACAGTACAATTGTTACAATTTGCAATTACCACCTAGCTCTCTTCATTTTGTTTTTCGTGTTCTTTTTTGTTTTTAAATCGTACTGCCTAGCTTCATCCTCCTCCATTCCCATTCTCCCATTCTCCCTAATCACTCTCTCCCTCTTCACTCTATGTTTCCTAACCTCCTTTATTCTCCTCTACCTCCACAACTTCGTCTTCATCATAGTCATCATAAAAATCTTCCTCCGTGTTTTTCTCATACTTTCTGATGTCACGTCTAAGTCTAGAAAGAATAAGCTAGGACTAGAGGTCGATTTGCTGCCAAATCTGCTCGACATCAAAACCATTGACCAGGAGCTCATCGAATAGAGACTTTGGGGTGTGGGGTCTGAAGACAGAGAAGAGATGTTGTGAGGCCAAGCGTGATGTTTCAGCGAGTGAGATTGACAGAGCAAGCCATAAGGCAAGTTCGGTTGTTCTCAAATAGTTTAAGAACTGAGCATAGAGTGCAATGAGTGTAGAGAGGAGAGACGAGAGCCGATCTTCAACTTGCTTTTCGTCGATTAAATTTGAGGGGAAAGGACGCGACATTTACGAAGAGACGAAACGAAGACGGAGGAATCCCTTGTTTTGGGATTCTCCGTGTTTTGGTTCAAATGGCCAAAAATGACTTTTCTTCATTTTGCATTTTATGTGTAATTGTATTTTGTATTTTTTCAAACACGTTTTAGAAAAAAACAAACCAAACATGTTTTATTGTTTTCAAAAAATGAAGAACAAAAAATGATCTCAAAACACCAGAACCAAATGATACCTTAATTTTTCAGTGACAAAAATGAAACATGGACTATCTTTCAGTGACTAAAAGTAGCATCAACCCAATTTTAATTCTTATGTTGTTTAGTCTTAGAAAATATGTCAATCATTTATATGGATGTTTGTGTTTAACCTAAAGAAATCCAATTTTTATTTTGTTCCTCCTAACTATAGAGGTTTCCTAGCATGACATTTTTTTTAAAACAATGAAGACAAATATTTTTCTTAGAAAGAGTGGGTAAGTCGTAAACGTCATCGCCATTAAAATAGCTCAAATACTTCGTTGACTAATTTGCATATCACTATATTATAAATGGATTAGTTGTACATGCGAATAGTATGAATAGTAAAAAGAGAAGGGAGCCTCTAAATACACTCCCCAATTCTTTTCTCTACATCTCCTGGCCAACTAAATTTTCTTCAAACTCTCTATGACCCACCACATACTCTTTACACCCCCTATGACTCATCACTAGGATGTCAAAAGTACTCATACCCGGTCGGTACCCGCACAAGCAGCATACAGATATGACCCGTTAATTAACGGGTATGAATAATTTCATGGGAAAAACAATGGGGTGGGTACAGGTACGAATATTTGTATATTTTATTAGTTATATATATGTGTATATTATTTAAACCATATGTTATTACTTATATATATATATCTATAATTTATAATATATATGTTATCACTTATATATATATGTTTTAGTTATAAAATTAACAAAAATTAATCACTAAAAAAGACACAAATTTTTTTTTGTATACTAATTTTTCTAGTAAATGTATTGATTTATTTGTTTATTTATGGGTATTATATATCCTTGTCGAACTTATGCATTCACCATAAATGGTTTCGTATATAATTTACCATAATTCATCATGCGCTTTAAAATTTACTGTAATTTTCACAATTGCAGTTAGCAAGACAAGTAAATAGACGGGGTTTTCCTGCCCCAATGGGTACTAGGATCTGGAAAAAATTATTAAAATACCCAATGAGTATTTTAACAGGAATGAGTAATAATTTATCTTACTTATGTGATTTTTTTTTATTTTCGGTAATTAAAAACATTGAATGATAGATATGGATTTTAGTTATGTTAAATTCTGAAACTATCCTTTTCAAAATCTATATAATGCATGCCATTTTATTCTAAAATAAGATAATACTATCTTTATCCCATCCTTTTCTCCCAAGATAAGTTATTTAAGAAATACAATTTAAGTAATTTTCCTACATTATGAATCATATATGATTATGGGCAGAAGATTTAAGATTATCTAGTGGAGGATCGAGTGAGATATTTTCATACATTATCTTTAGTAAAACACTTTTTTTTAATTAATTTGTACACATTAATAGTGCTTATGTTAATTTTTATGAACATAATGACATAGCTCGAAATGAATTTGATTATATATCTGAACAAGTACAAGTGGGTTTTACTAGTGAATCACAACAAATATGGTATGTTACAACGTAATGTATGTCAAAAATAATATTTTATGAAATTCTAATAATTTTATAATAGGTGGAGATATTTAAGTCCGGAGAAAAACTAATTCAATGGGCATATATTACTGGACAAAATCTTCGATTTGTTATTGTCATCAAATGGTCAGAAATCGGTGGTCCTAAAAAAGCTCTTTTCTTCACTGCCTCCTTCCACCAGCTTCCTTGGTTTGCTTGCAAATTTTACTTTTATTTTCTATTATTTATTTTTCAGCCCTTTTACATTTATGCCCTTCCCTTTTTAGTTTAATTACACGTACCAACCATCATTATTTACTAACTAGCTATTACCTATATCTTAATTTTTCCTATCCTTATTTTCCACTTCTAAAATTCACGGTAATTTCATCTTACCTCTGATTTCAATAATTCTTTTGCTCACAAATTTTTATTTCTCATATAAAATTTATGAAACATATTTTGATTCTATTTAATTCCATTTCACATATTCACATTCATTCTAACCAATCATCGTACACTTCATATGATATATATGTAGTAAGTCATGAATGATGCTACCCATCCTACCCCACCCTGCTAGCTAAACATGCCTAAAGACTCGGATATTACAGACTGACTCGCTCTATGATTTATTTTTTGTGCATCCATGCTCATTAGAAATATTGCGTGCCTTTCCACTTGTATTGATCATGGATTCCACTTACAAAACAAATAAGTTTTGGATGCCACTCTTTGTGATTGTAGGTGTCACATCCATCGACATGTAATTTTCTATAGAATTTGTCTTCTTACAAGCAGAGAAATAAAATACCTACACTTGGACATTGAGTTGTTTGTGATTAATGATGGACCAATGTATGCTACAAAGGGTGATTCTTACTGAAAGAGATTTGGCTTTATTTAAGTTAGTTGCACATGTATTTCCTGAGGCTACCACACTACTTTGTCGATGGCACATCGGAAAAAATATCTTGGCCAATTGCAAGAAAAGATTGAGGACAAAAATAATAATTATTGAAGGTACATGTATAAATTTTGAAAATAGTAGATTGAGAATACCTAGAGTGTAGAGAGATGAGGAGTCATGGGGAGTTTGAAGAGAAGAATGGGGGAGTGTATTTTGAGGCTCCCAAAAGAAAATTGTGGTATGAATAATTCATGAGAGTTAAAAAAAAAGAAGGAGATGTTGTTAAATGTGCTTAGCGAGAAGGAGGATATTCGAAGAGATCTGTTTCATATGAGCTCGTCTAAAGTGCCACAACCTAATGTATGTCAAACTTTATTTTTCCGACGATAGTAGGAATTAGTGAAGGATGATTTTATGCGTGGATTAGAATTTCTTCCGAGAGGAGAATATACCTCACTCTGTTAATGGTATCCAGATTTGCCTAATTCCAAAGGCTCCCAATCCTAAAAGAATTATTGAGTCTAGCCCGATTGGCTTATGTAATGTGTGTTGCAATCAATTTTGTAAAAGAAAATTTAAAAAAGTTGTCACCAATTGTAATAGGTGCAATTAGTCACCAATAAAAATAATTTGGCCTACGAAAATCTAGAGAATGGGTAAGTGAGTTTGTTACGTATGAGGAAGGGGTAAGGCACCCCACAACGTCTGTTTTAAAAAAGTAATTGCCAATTTAATTTTTATTATCCCATTAAATGATTAAGAAAATCAAGCATGACATTTTAACAAAAATATATACATGAGGTATGATAAATTATATGCAGGATATAAAAGTTATATTGAGAGTCTAATATTGAGGTTCATGGGACCAGATGTGTGTATTTTATACCACATTTACATGCATATTTTGATACACAAGTGCATTATTTTGAATCAAGATTGAGTTGAGACTTTGAGATTTTATATGTTTTATATGTAGGAGGGTTGATGCAAAGTTGTAGCTGAATTGGAGCATATTTGGAGAGAAGACAGTGAAGAATGCTCTACTAGCACCGTTCTGGCTCTCCAACACCTCAGAGGGATAATTTGGCAGATTAGAGTGCTCCACTAGCGATCCAGCATTGTAAGGACGCCTGGACCAGATGTGGTTTTCCAGCTTTTTGGGAAACCTAGTTTTATTAGGTTTTGTGTCCTTAAACGTGTAAACCTAATTGGAGACTCATAGGAGACTTTTATTAGGTAAAAATAGGCTAGAAAAATATGGAAAAAAGTTTACAAAACTTTGCATATGTTGGAATTGCTCTCGTTGGTGAAGCGGCTCTTCTTCCTCCTTCATCCACTTTTGTGTGTCAACTCATGGTTTCTTCTTCCCTTGCTTTTATATTAATTTCCATGGGTTGTAACTAAATTCATATATAGGGTTTGGCCTTTTGAAGCATGAATATTATAGTTGATCTTTATTACGGTGTTTAATTCAATTCTCAATCCTTGTTCTTAATTGTCATGCTTCAAAATATGATTTCTGCATAGTTGCTTGATCACCAATTGTATTGTTTATTATATTCATCAAGCCAAATCACGTAAACGATCCATATTTATGTCTTTTGATGGAATCAGAATTAAGAAGATTAATTGTCGAATTCTCTGATCCGGGTTTAAAGGATTAATTGGTTGCTATAGTTCTTCTATTCGTAATGAGTTATTTTTACTAAGTTAAAGACTGTCGTCAAATAGGATTAATTTGGAAATAATAATACGTGTTGTTGCCACGATCAATGAATCAACATAATTGAGTGAGGAATCAACCCTATAATTGAAATTGGTACTGAATGCTTGACCCTTATAGCTCGTAATAGGATTGCTTGGTAAGGTTGTGCCATAGGCTTTTTATCATCGTTGATTCTTGTTTGCTTGCTTCTCTACGAAATAAGTGTGTTCTCTTTACTTTAAAAATAATTTATTTTAATAGTTAAGTACATCTTTCTACTAAACTCGTCTCTGTGGGATCGACCTCGTACTTACACCTTTTGTGCTACGATAGTACACTTGCGCACTTGCGAGTATTTTGACATCAAGTTTTTGGCGCCGTTGCTGGGGACTTGTTTAAGTTTGGGCCCAAGTATCCAACTAATATAAAATCTCAAAATCCCAATACATATTTTACAAACCCAAATACACATCTAAAGGCCCAAAAGCTGAAAAATGAGGAGAAATTGTCAAAATACAGTTCGGAGATAGAGACTATTGAAGGGTCATCCGTGGTTCGATTTGACTGATATTTAAACAGTGGTTATAAGACAACAGGTTCTTGATTTTGAACGGTCAGATTGTGATTTGAAGCTCTAAAAGGTTAGTTTTGAAATTATTTTTCAAACTGGTTTGTGTAGGAATTATTATGAAAATGCAATTTCGGAATTGGTGATGGTTGGAAGGTCATCCGTGGTTTGATTTTGCTAATTTTTGGACAGTAGTTATAGGACAATAGGTTATTGATTCTGAATTGTCAGATTGTGATTTGAAGGATTATGGGTGGAAGAAAATGGGTTTGTGTTAGTGGTTATGTTTTCATGGAGGTGGAAAATGTTGGTGATGTTACAGATGAAGACTGGAGATGGAGAAGGGATCTAATGACAGGCTTGTGATGAGGACGAAGTAGAGATGCTTTTTTTTGGGTAGAAGAAGGGATGAGGAAGTGATTATTTGAGATTAAGTGGGGGTGGAGTTGGAGTTGGGAATCCCCTCCCTGGGTAGAAGACCGAGTAGTATATTAAAATAAGGAGAGGAGGTGGTGGTAGTGGTAAGATTGGTGGAGATTAGGTGGGGGTGGGTAGATTAGTAGGTAGGAGTGGGTAGGTTAGTGGGTGAGTGATTGGTGGGGTGATGGTGATGGAGGAGTAGGTGAAGATGGTAGGTGAGTGATTTTACCAAAAATATACATCCAAAACAAATATTATCGAGTCTCCAATTTTAGTCTGAATTAGAGAAAATAAAAAATATTGGACCGAGTCTGGACGAAAACGGATTACTATAATGTGCTCAATAAAATAATATCTAAGGTTATGACGACCATCTTAAGTTTTTTGTTGCCCAAAATAGTGTCAGATTCTTGCCTAAAATGATGCCAGATTCTTAGAGCGCTTTTATTGGAGAAAAACTTATTACTGATATAATGTGTTGGTGTCATTTGAGGTTATGCATTATCTGAATACCTAGTGCTCTAGTACTAACTCTAATATAGATTTAAAATTAGATATGACGAAGGCATATGATATAGTAGAATGGGGCTTTCTATGGGGTTTCAGGTAAGATGGGTGGATTTGATTATGGAGTGTATTCGATTAGTTCTTATAAATATATCCTCAAGGATCTTGGACCGAAATAAATTCACAAATCTCTTCTCTGCTGTCACCTATAGTAAAAAGAAAAAGAGACACTCAAGCCTCTTCCTCAATGACAACTCCAACATATTTGATAAAGAAGGCAAATAAATCGAAGAAGTCTAAGAAGACCAAACTACCGCCCATGGTGAGATTTGTAAGCTCCGATATAGAAACTTTCTATGAAGCTCACTTCAAATCCTGTGCACTAAGCATTGAGCAAAAATTCTTCTTTTATGAGTTGAATGACTCCAATCTCTTGCATATTTTCCATTCTCAATCTCGCCCTTAATTGCTGACTTAACACCCGATGCTAGAAAGGGAATTTTATGCCAATTTTCTTGATAGGGATATAAAACATGAAGAACTATCGATTATATCTGATTTTGTTCATGGCATCTCTTTTCAGTTTTCACATGCAAAGATTTTTTAGATTTTGGACATACCTTTAGTATACGATGCTGAATTTGATGTGTTTGACCTACTCTCTAATCCTCTATTGTTCGAAATTCATCAACACCTTAGTGAAGAGAGTTTGAAATTGTTCATGATAAGTTGTCTCACCACTATTTTAGGGCCAATCATAGGTTTTCAAATATGTTTTTGTGTTCCACCCTTTTCCAATTGAACATCATGTTGAACTAAGTGAATGATACTGTAGGTTACTCCTTGTCATGCTTATTGGAAAGACCATATGTTTTCCCACATTGATCTTCAATCAAATAATATTTGTCATGTCCAATAGGAATCCCCCTTTCAAACTGTGTTATAGAGTCATTTTGACCAAGCTATTTGCCTCAAAAGGAGTGGTCATGCCCTTGATTTTCTACCTCTTCGGCCCCCCATAATTACCAAAATTTGTTTGAGTAGTCAGTCTCAAATTTCAAAGGTGGTTGAAGTCTCTGATGATGATACTGAGACCTCTGGCCTCCACCAAGCCTACATCAGATACTCAAGTACATACAAAGATTTTTGCATAGCCTTTAGCACTGTCCTCGCAGGTTACATCTCTTATAGAGTAGGTTTCTAAGATGATCTCTATGTTGGAGCATCTCCAAGCTCTAGTCACCACCAAAGAAGAATCTTTTGTAGAACTTTTCAAACACATTCTTGCCTCAAATCTTGATTATGTTATGGAATGCATGGATTATGGCATTGAACATGAAGGGAATCACCACGTTGACATCCGTAGCTGAATGGAGACAATGCAAAAAGAGATAGCATAGTGTGTTTTCATCCTAAATGACTTCAAGGTTAAGGCTCGGAGTTGATAACTTATGTGAATAAAACATGGGGAGAAGTGTTCATTGATGTTAAAAAGTGTCGATTGGTGCACTATAAGAAAGTGATAGATTAGTGATGGGAATTACTGACAGTAAGAATTAGCGATAGATTTTTTTTTGAAAACTTTGCTGACGAATTAGCGACGTTTTATCTAAAAAATATTTACCATCGAATTAGCGACGTTATTTATCGACAGATAATTAACCATCGATATGTTTTCTATTTTATAGAGTTTTTTAAAATATTCATGAATTTTACCGACGAACAAAAATTCGTCGGTATAAGTATGTAATTTAAAATTTAAAAATATATATTTATATTTTACTGATGGAAGTATCCGTCGATAAGTTTAATTAATCAAAAATAAGAAATAATTCCACGTATTAATGTATTACCGACTGAATTAATCTGTTCATAAATTTCTGGACCGTTTTGCATCCCACACCGACTTTTAATAGTTAGATCGTTATAATAAAACCTAGCCATTCAATGACCCTACCTATAATTAAATTATTTGACTAATATTATTAAATAAAAATAATATGAAATCCTTATTATACCCTCACATGTCAACAACGTTGTTAACTAGGAAATAGTAAACCCATTAACGTTGACAGTCTTTGTCTTCCTCCACATGCTTGCATTACTCCCTCTGTGTGGATTTTCTTTCTCTAGCAAACCATAATCACAAAACCTAAATCCTATAGAGCCAAAGCTTGGAAACTTAATGAAGATCTCAAATATAAAAAGAGGACCACATTGTCGTTTGCTTCTTGACCTCTGAAGACATACGAACCTCGCATCTTTCTGCTAAAGTTAAATTTTTTAATTTTCGTGGTCGGAAACCCCAACCCAAAAAAAGAAGTTTTAGTTAAGCTACAGATAACCCATATTGAACGGGATCACAAATAGTTGTTTTTGAACTAGGTTCAATAAATGGGCCATAACTTTTAGCACATATGTCCATTTCAGGCCCATAATATATCAAATCGAATCTTAGATCGAACCAGATGTGAAATTTCTAGTAAATCAAAAAAAAAAAGGGAAGCATTTGGACACCCTCAGAAGGTGTCAGGACACTTTTGCCTTATAAGGAGGCAAGTGGGACTCTAGGAATAGGCATCCGAACACCTAGTCATCATTTCAGTTTTTAAAGACCATATTTTGGCCATTTGGGAGGAGGAACGAAGTTATCCGATAGAGAGAGAAGAGAGAGTGAGTGATTTCTAGTGATTTTGGCTTGGATTTTGATGGATTTGTGGAGCATAACAGGTTTCAAGAAGGATTCAAAGAAGTTTGTAAGATTTAAGGTAAGTGTAATATTAACCTGAATTTTGTCCGGATAATATTTTCATTTATCTTTGTTAATTATTATTGTTTTTATTGAATTTTTTTATGTAAATATATATTACATGGCATATTTTGATTTAATTTCTCTATTTTATTTTTGTTTGTCAAAACCCAAACAAGTTTACAAGACCACTTATATCATATGAAATCAAGGCTCAAAATCACCTTACAATATGACCAACATCTACCAAGATTGGCCCAATTACCCACCAAAAAAAAAGCCCAAACCTTAGAGATTAAGAGAAGAGGGCAAGTAGGTAAAAGCATGATAGGATAATTAAAAAATAATAAAAGAAAAATAAATGTGTGTACATCACATAGGGAGACAAAAAAAATAATGGGTTGTGTGTACATCAAATGGGGAGACAAAAAAAATAATGGGTTGGGTGTACATCACATGGGTTGAGAAAAAATAATGGGTTATGGTATGGGTGGACTTATGGGGTGTGGCTATAAATAGAGGGAGGTGACCAAAGAAGAGGGGAGGAGATGATAGAGAAAAAAGGCCAAGTTATGAACAATTGAGAGAGAATCCAAGAGAGAAAAGCAAGGAATTGAAAATGGAATTTGATTTTTTTCGTTTCTTGAGAGGGAGGGAGAAAAATTGAGATTTGGGTTCTATATTTTCAGATTTTTTGTTTAAGAGGTAATCTTTCTTCTTGTCTATCATTACCCACTTTCTATCTTGCCATTTCATCACAACAACAACTCATCTTGTTTCTTTGTTTATCTACATAGTTGTTTATGTATAGATAATGTATATAATGGTTACATATAATATATATTGCCTATATATAATACTGTTTATACACACATATATATTTATATTACTATTCATATATTTATATACATATACATATAGATATATATATATATATATATATATATATATATATATATATTTATATTACTATTATCATGCGCGAGATCCCGCATGACTTATTGTCGTGCGGGATCTCGCACTCACCGTCAGATCAATCCGACAGTGAGATTGATTTAACACTGTTAAATCAAAATGTCAATTTTTGATTTAACATTGTACTCCCTTCGCTGTCTCCGGTCATCTTCTCTGGGCTTTGTCTCTAGAAGCTCATGCCTCTACAAGTTTGAAGACTCAAGTCTACAAGAATCACATTAAAATCAACCCACCGTGCCTACTGTTGATTTTACAATTCATGCTTTTGTGATGAATATCTGATATCCATCTTGTGTTCTTGTTGATTTTGTGTTCAAGCATCTGCCTTGTATTTGCTGGGAATCAAGATTTCTTCTTTGGGATTCAGTCATACTTGTCTTTGTTAACTTCGTGTACTGTATCAAACTAAGAACTCAACTAGATCAAAATTATCACATACACGAAATCGAAGGTGGCTTGAGCAGATGGAAATCAGAGCTCGAAGGTGTCGAAGAGGGCAGATCGGGAAACCCATTTGGTGAAACCATTTAATGAAAGCTCGATAAACCCATTTGATGAAGCAGAGTTGCGCGAAGAAGAAGAAGGAACGGTGGGAGCTATGTGAAGAAGAAGGAGAAGAGAGAGGAGGGTCTACACGAAGAAAAAGGAGCAGAGATGGTGGTTTTGAGGGTTAATTTTAATTTAATTTTATTTTTAAAAAGAAAGAAGATCTAACCATCCTATTTAATTGGACGGTCAAGCGCGAGATCCCGCACAGGACTTGAAATGCGGGATCCTGCGCATGATAATCCCTGATACTATTTATACATATCTATATTGTTTATATATAATATTTTTTATACATATATATATTTATATTACTATTTATATTACTATTTATATGTTTATATATATATATATTGCTTTTATATACTACTGTTTATACATATAGATATATATTTATATTACTGTTTATATATAAGTATAGATATATTGCTTGTTATATATATATATATATACTTCCATATATAGAAATATATATATGTATATATCGTTCATATATTTATACTTTTTTTTGGCAATATATCTAGATACTTTGGCCTAATACTTATTTTTGAACTTTTAATTGTTTTAGCCCCGTGATTATTTTTCTTGGATTCTATTTTTATTATTTTTGGTCCAAAATTTATTTCGACATACTTGTTTCATTTTCAAAATCGGGATAGCTACCGCCCCGAGACAAAAATGGTTTATACCACTCACTTAAGAATAATGACTTTAACCCGAATGGTTATTGTTAATTTCGAAAATGGGACATTTGTTTTTCAAAGAAAAAAATATTTTATCAGTCATTGTTTAAGTTTAGTAACCGCGTAAGCGGGTGTTGTAGGATGTTAATACATTCCCTACACTCAATCGACTCCCGAACCCAAATTTTCAAAATGGCAGACCGGTATTGTAAATAGGTTTCTAATTGCACCTCAAAACCAATTGGTGGCGACTTCATTGTTTTTTACAAGTTCGCCCGCGTCGCGATCTTGGTTGTGACAACTAGCGACTTCACTGGGGATGTTTGAGGGTCAAGCTAAATATGCTTAAATAAGGGCTAAACTATTTTTTAACTTATGTTCATATTTTGTGTATAGTTCTCCTTGTTACTTGTGTTGAAATTCTTTTTGTTTATACATATTTGTAATCTATTTGTATTATTTTTTTGATGATTTTGGGTTTGATGGTTTGTTCATTTTGTAGCATTTCATTGATATTTTTGCAGGTTTGGGCAAGAGTACAATTTAGAGATTTCGATATGGTAAAACCTCTCACACACACCATGCACTTTGTTATCACAGATTCACACACATAGCCCCCTACCTAGGCTTCACTTTGGATTAGAGAGAATGAACTATCACCTTCATGGGATTCATGTCCCGGTGCAGGTGGTAGGTACATTCTCACCGGACTAAACTCCTCATAAAGTTGAGTGAGGAATCCCGTTACCTTTTTGGACTATGGGGCACATTGTCCTGGACCTCACATTGTAGAATAAAACCACAAAGATGCAGTTTAGAGTCAGGACCCTAAGACGATATTTTTACTCAAACTATTACTCTGCCCGAATTAGTGTCATATTTTATAATGTCATGTTGTTCATATTATTTTCTTTTTCTTATTTTTCATTTTTTATACGTGTACACACACACATATATATACTATCACTTTGGCCACACTATTTTTTATTATTTTTTTAAAAAAACCTTTTATGCGTCCATTTTTTTTTAACTTTTGATCTCATGATTACATTCATTTTTGTCCACAAACACTTTTAACTTTGATAGACATACTGCTATATTGCTAAATTTCTTTGATACATACTTGATGACCGTTACTAATTAAGTTTTTTTTCTTTGTCCCTGTTCTATGTTTTTCTTCATGTTTTACTTTATCATTTATGCATATAGGCAAGAAATGTGGTTTGGCTCCAGTATTATCAACACATACTTGTCAACATCCAAATGGAGAGCGGTGTGGACAGTGCATATGCAGTAGAAAGCCGAATGAAGGAGGTTCAAAAAAAGGAGGGTAGATTCTTTAAAAAAGGATCAGTTAGTACCAAAAGTGGGGAAAATTGTGTTTCCGGGTGGAACGTTGCCAAAGCTACAAGACATATGGGCACGTTTAGCAGGATCAGTGAAGAAATTTTTTTATTAGAAGTATGGGAGAATTGGAGACTTGATCATTGCAAATGTACCAATCGTATTGTTACGTGCCGCTATGGAGTACTAGGACCCAACCTATCGCTGTTACACTTTTTAAACTATAGATTTATGCCCCATCATTGAAGAATAAGCCCAAATGTTGCACCTTCCAACCTACAACAACAAAATATACCATTTTGATGAAGGGCCATCGGCGGAGAAAATACTTTCCAAGCTATGAGAGATTGATGTCGCAAAAGTCAAGAAATGAGTAAGATGAAAGGGAAGTTATGGTGTTTTCCCGTTGAGCCATTGTTCAAACGCATGGAAACTAAGCCAAAAGATAAATCAAAGCAAACAACTTTTGCTCTGGTCATTTATGGTGCAATATTGTTTCTAAGTGTACAAGGCTATGTGGAAGTAAGAGTGGTCAAGCTTTTCAATAAAGTTGATAACAGGGTTAACCCAATCCCGTCATTACTTTGTGAAACAATTTGATCATTGAATACCTGTCAGAGACAAGGAAAAGGAAGATTCTTTGGCTGTTCCGAACTATTAGAGGTTTGGTTGGCAAGTCACTTATGATATCATCATAAAATAGAGCTTCGTGTGATTGAATTTAGTCCACGTACTGCTACAATTAGAGAACCCATTGATGATTACAAGTCTGCATGTTGGGTTCCAGGAATCCCGCCTATACCATTGTGGAAAACTTTCTTTGAATCAGTCAAAACTGGTAAAATTATTTGGAGAGCTCTTTGGTTTAAATCGGAGGCTCTATTATACAAATGTGGAGCTTATAACTGGGTACCTCTTCTAGGACCATGGGGAGCTGTCAGTCACGCACCAAACATGTTCTTTCTACAAATAAGGACAACTCCATGTATATCGATCACCCAAGACTTGCCAACATTGGAATTTGCTTATGATGAAAAACACGATTCACAAATAGTCATGAGAAAGGCGAAAGAAGTTCAAAGGGCATGGGAAGACATCTGGAAGTCATCTCGTGGGAGTTTTCTTTGGTCGGGTTCTGAATATCTAGAAGGAGTGTCAGAGAATGACAAATGAGTACTTCAAAGATTCTCTACCTTTTTTTTGATGAATGAAAAATATTTTGTATAAACGGGGCTCTAGGATGGTGTTGTTAAGATATGTGGAAGAGCGTGAGGCGAACCAAATAATGAAAGAAGTGCATGATGGGCTATGTGGGACTCACTCTAGTAGTCATGCCATGGCACGAAAAATACTCAGAGTATGGTATTATTGTTTAACCATGGAGAAAGATAGCATCAGATATGCTCTCAAGTGCAATCAATGTCAGATTTAAGCTGACAAGTCTAACTTTCCAGCAAATTCCCTACATGTACTGACTGCTCCTTGGCCATTCTCGATGTGGAGATTAGATGTCATTGGGCCAATTAAACCTAAAGCTTCCAATGGCTATCAATTCATATTGGTATCAATTCATATTGGTAGCAATCGACTACTTTACAAAGTGGGTCGAAACTGCTTCCTTTACCTTAGTTATGGGCATGGTGTTGGTGCGTTTCATCAAGAAGGATATCATATGTCGATAAGGAGTCCCTCAAAGAATCATCACAGATAATGGCACCAATTTCAATAGCAAAATGATGAAGGAGTTGTGTGAATATTTGTTTATCAAGCACCATAACTCGTCGCCTTATAGACCTAAAATGAATGGAGCTGTAAAAGCGGCCAACAAAAATATCAAGAAGATCATAGAAAAAATGACAGTGGTCTGAAAAACTTCCATATGCCTTGTATGGGTAGAGGACCTCTTGCGCACCTCCATAGGCGAAACTCCATTATCATTGGTTTACAGGACTAAATATGTATTGCCTGTCAAGGTTGAGATTCCATCCCTCCGGGTTTCCATAAAAACGGGTTTAGATGAGACAGATTATGTCAACTCAAGTTATGAACAATTGAATATGATTGAAGAGCGAAGGATGGAAGCAATTTGCAAAGGCCAACTTTACCAGAGACACATTATGACAGCACATGATAAGAAAGTTCGTCCTCAAAATTTTTGAGAAGGGGATTTAGTGTTGTAGAGGATTCTCCCTCCTCATAGTTTGCAAAAAAAAAAAAACTACAATGGTGAAAACCCAAAAGGGTGCCTCCGACAAAAGTTAGCGAATATTTGGGTGCATTGGACAACCGAAAAGATAGTATACCTCATATTGGAAAGCAATTGTCAATTTTGAGATCAATAATTGAATCGTTGGTTGGAGGTTAAACAGTGTTGGAAAAATCTGGATGAAGGGATTCAGGTTGAAGACTGGTAAAGTTTCTCTGTTAGTTTCATGTCGGGTTCAACGAAGATGCTAAAATGGGTGTTCACAAAAATTGGATATACAGTGATTCTCTGGTGTTTTCCAATATTTTCAATATTATGTCTACTTATCTCTTTTCTTTCATATATAACTAGGCAGTTTTAGCTTTCAACAAAAACTGCATTATTTTGTATTCATCTTCCAGGACTCCAATATTGTGTACAGTTTACCTTTTACCCTCATTGTATATATTTTTGTTGAAAGCAATTGATATTGATATGAGTTTGAGCTAAATAGGCAATAGATGATGTTCGAGAAAAAAGGGAGATGAAAATGAGACACATGAAAATCATCAGAGAAATACTCAAGCACAAGCTCACAATTGACGGCTAGTTCAGAAGAATGGAAGAATGTTGAAGCAAGGCAGAACAAGAAATCAAAATAGTTGCAGTCATAATCTACGTAGATCCATGACTATTGATTTCTTGGCAGCATTACCAACCCATCATGCATAGGCATTAGGACATACTCACAGTATCATGCACACATTTCTTTATCTGTCATTATATTCTTTTGTAGGCCCAGGCCCAACCTGACGATATAGTGGAAGAATTCTTAAGATAAAGATTTGAGGTAAAACAAACCTTTATTTTATATGGGACAATGCCTCTTTTATTCCAATGGTAAGAAAGTCAATCATTATTTTCTAGCTCACGCCAAATTGGCAAGATCATGAACAAAGAAAACTTCAAAGGCAAAGCATTTTTTTTTCAATCGTTGCGTTGATGGGAGACTATAAACCTCAATCAAATCTTTCATTTGTTCCATTGACGGGAGGCTAGAAACCTAAATTAATTCTTTCATTAGTTGCCCTGACGGGAGGGTATAAACCCCAATCAATTCTTTCGTTCATTGTCCTCAAAGGAGGCTATAAACCCTGATAAATTCCTTTAACCCATGCCCACATATTATCACTCACATGCGCTGGTTAACCGAAAGAAAAAAAAACATCTCGATTTTTTTTCTTCCCTCACTGTCTCTTTCTAGCAGTGTTTTTGACTTCTTCTTAATTATATTTTGTCCTATCTGACCAAATTTTTCTTCTTCTTTATTTAGTTCCATCTTTTCACCATCTCATCTGTCTTACGCATCTTCATTGAAAGCACACGAGCTCCATTTCTCAGTAACCCAAGTTTCATCCTCCTTTTCCCTTTCTTCATCGACACTACTACTCATATCCATCGATCATTGGTCACCATTTCATCTCACTCCGATCCACCAGCATATCCATCTTTTTACGAAATCTATCATTCTTCATCTAATAGAATGGACAACAGTTTGTCACCCCGCTCACGATCAGTTGTATTGTTTTCTAGAGCAAAAAATCATCCCTGAACAACAGATTGATCCTGATATTCTTAGAGAGGCCGACGCTCGTTGGGCTACGCACTATCTTCAAGAGCACTCTATGCTATTTTTGATTAATCTAGATTTTGTAGGAAACTTACCGGTGTACCCTCGGATAGTTCGTGATTTCTATAAAACTCTTTCAAATGTTACTACCAAGTGCGAGAACCGGACTACAATCAGTTTATCAGGTGGAAATAGTAAGTATAAAGCTTTGATTCACCACGACAGATATATGTGAATGTTTAGAGTATCCTCCCTTCTATGATGTAGCTACCAACTTCGAAGCACCAATCTCTGTTTCCAAAACTGAGATAATTGACGATATGTGTCAAAGACGGAGAGATAAGAATGTTAACGCTACCCTCACCCCATATTTACCACTGAAGATGTGGTTGTTGGATGACACTCTCCGGCACAACCTTTGCCCCATCGGCCATTGCCATCAGCGATGGAGCAAGATTCTTCATGCCCTATACTACATGTATAAGGACACATGGTTTGATATCGATGAGTTCTATATGGCCAATATTCTAAAGGCACCAAGTTTCATGGAGAATAGATTGACGAAGATCAAGAAATTATATTTTCCACGAATTATTACCCATCTGCTTTTGAGTAAAGGCATCCTTCCTCCTCTAGGCCAAAGCTGCCCCATTATATCCAGTAACCATTATGAGAAAAGACACGTGGTGGAAAAGCATTGACCAAATGGCCACGACTGCCAAGAGACGACAAACATCATGACCTCAGGTTGTACTACTGGGAAAAACATCTCGATCTGCTACTAAACCACCACCATCTGACTGTATTCAGGAAACATTGGCTCACGAGCATTAGGCGGAGGAGATACGTCGAAGTTGGGAGCACCTGCTGACTGTGATCGCAAATTTGGTGCATGACTAAGGACTTTAAAGTACTAGCCCATGTCAGGAAATTCCTAACCTCAATCCTTAGATCATATTCCAGCAAGATTAACTCAAGTCACGTCAATGTTTCATGTTTCCGCTAAGTCGGGATGGCTACGGTATTCCTGAACATTTCTAAAAAAACCCAAAAATCATTTCAATGTTTTCGTCAATCTGGGATGGCTACAGTGTTCTCGAGCATTTTTTTTTCTCTCTCTCTCTCTCTTCTTCTTCTTTCTTTAAAAAAAATAAAAAAACAAAAACAAAATAAAATAAAATCAATCAAAATCTCAGTCAAGCAGGGAATGGCTTCAATAATCCCAGACCCCTTTTTGTTGAACTAAAATAAAACAAAAAAAAATCATCATCAATTTGAAATCTTAGCCGAATTTAGAATGGCACACATATCCATCGTATTTTGTTTTTTCACTTCATATGAAGCAAGACGAACTTTAATTTCTGTTTCACACCGAGAAGATGGACTTTACATTTCTATTCCACGTCAAGAAGACAAACTTTAATTTATGCTCCGCTTCGAGAAGACGAACATCTATTTAATTTTTTTTTCCACGTCGAGAAGACAAACATCTATTTAATTTATATTCCACGTCGAGAAGACGAACCTTTACTTCTTTTTTGTTCCACTTCGAGAAGATAAACATCCATTTAATTTATGTTCCACATCGAAAGGATGAACATCTATTTAATTTTCGTTCCATGTCAAGAAGACGTGCCTAACATTTTGGTTCCACAACAAAAAGACCGCTCATTTCTTCATATCTCACTCCGAATTGAAAAAAATTCATGTTTCTACTTCAAAATGTAAATTTTATTTCCAAAGCCAGAATAGCAAAGTTTGATTTGTGAACGTGCTGAGATGACAAGATTATTTGTTTTTTGCGCCCACAATGTAAATTTTAGTTTTTGCATTTCATGCATACATAATTACAGGAAAAAATCGGTTTATTACACCTTTATTTGTCATTTACTACGTAAAGGATGCACAAAGGGGGCAGCTGTAATATCCGAATTTTGTTCGGATAATATTTTTATTTATCTTTGTTAATTATTATTATTTTTATTGAATATTTTTTATGTAAATATATATTACATGGCATATTTTGATTTAATTTCTCTATTTTATTTTGTTTGGCAAAACCCAAACAAGTTTACCAGACCACTTATATCATATGAAATCAAGGCCCAAAATCACCTCACAATTTGACCAACATCTACCAAGATTAGCCCAATTACCCACCAAAAAAAAAAATCAAAGCCCAAACCTTAGAGATTAAGAGAAGTGGGCAAGCAGGTAAAAGCATGATAGGATAATTAAAAAACAAATAAAAGAAAAATAAATGTGTGTACATTACATGGGGAGACGAAAAATAATGGTTGTGTGTACATCACCTGGAGAGACAAAAAAAAGGTTGGGTGTACATCACATGGGTTGAGAAAAAATAATGGGTTGTGATATGGGTGGACATATGGGGTGTGGCTATAAATAGAGGGAGGTGACCAAAGAAGAGGGGAGGAGATGATAGAGAAAAGAGGCAAAGTTATGAAAAATTGAGAGAGAATCCAAGAGAGAAAAGCAAGGAATAGAAAAGAGAAATTGATTTTTTTCATTTCTTGAGAGGGAGCTAGGGAGAAAAATTGAGGTTTGAGTTTTTTTTTCTTCATATTTTTTGTTTAAGAGGTAATCTTTTTTTTCTCTATCATTATCCACTTTCTATCTCGCCATTTCATCACAACAACCCATCTCCTTTCTTTGTTTATCTACATAGTTGTTTATGTATAAATAATGCATATAATGCTCACATATAATATATATTGCTTATATATATACTGTTTACACACACACACACATATATATATATTACTATTCATATATTTATATACATATGTATATATATTGCTTATATATACTACTATTTATATATACATACATATATACATATTACTTATATATAATACTATTTATACATATATATTGGTTATATAATTGTTTATACATATATATTTAAATTACTATTCATATGTATATATATATTGCTTTTATATACTACTGTTTATACATACACACATATATATATATTATTGTTCATATGTATATATATACTACTTTTATACATATATATTTATACTACTGTTTATAAATATAAATATAAATAAATAAATATATATATATATATATATATATATATATTTTGCTTGTTATATATATTACTGCAAATATGTATATACTTCCATACATAGAAATATATATATACACACTTGGATATGACCTCTACTCCACTTGTTGGGTACGTGGTATAATCCAGTCCACAAGTGCGGGAGAGTGTAAAGTATCCCACATCGAAAGACGTGAGATACAAAATTCCCTTTATAAGGGTTAAAGC
The DNA here is from genome assembly GCA_963580455.1 of Euonymus europaeus. Taxonomy (NCBI): domain Eukaryota; kingdom Viridiplantae; phylum Streptophyta; class Magnoliopsida; order Celastrales; family Celastraceae; genus Euonymus; species Euonymus europaeus. Next base: position 7,840,814 of record OY756964.1, read on the forward strand.
CCACCCCTAACACTAACAAGGCCTTTTTCCCTTGTGTAGTGAGTTTGGTCTAGTCCACTTGCTACACTTGAGGAGGAACAAAGCCGTGCTCGTTATATCCATGTGAACCGGACAACCCATAAATGGGCCAAATGTCTCCAGTAAACCAGACAACCTAAAGCGGACTATATTGTTAATGTCTGGGGGTGTGCAAATTATAACATGATATATATATATATATATAGCGGCATTTTCCTACGCGGGATCCCGTATGAAATTAAGTCATGCGGGATCCCACTTTCACGGTTGGATTAATCCGACGGTGAAAGACAACAATTTTTTTTAAAAAAATAAACATGTTTTTCTTTCTTTGTCCTGGCATCATTTCTCTCTCCTCGCTTGGGTATTCCATTGTTGCGCCTCTCCTTTCAAGTCCGACCTCCACTTCGCTCTCCACGCTTGGGCATTCGTCTCCGTCACTCCCGAGCAGCGACCCTCTTTCTTCACATCAGCGACTCTCTCTTCACACATGGGCTTCTCTCTCCACTTCGCTCCACCTCCAACGAATATTGAGCAGCAGCCTCGCTCCCATAGTCTAATGAGTCTGGTCGCTAGGTTTGTTATCATCTCTGGTTACTTTCTCTATCTCATTTTTGGATGTGGAATCTTCGATCCTTTTTCTTGAAAATTGTCTCCTGACCCAGTCTTGAACTTTCTTCTTTTCTACAAAATTCACCAGTTTTGTCAGTCATCCATCAAGTAATAGATTGTGCTGCGTGCAATATATATATGTTTTTTCTTCTTCAGATTTCCTGATTTGAAGGGTTGAGTTTTCTGGGGCATAGAGCTTCAAGTCTCTTTGATATTATTTATAAATCATTTGAATGGCTGCCAATTCAAATGGATCTCTGTTAATTTTTTTGTAAATCATATAAATTGTGGGGGTTCGCTTTGCAATGGTTTGGTAGTGGTTATTTGTAATTCTGGTGTTGATTTTCTTCCTCATCTCTGGATCTTTATTATGCCCTACAGTTCATGCCATCTTCTGTTATTTGAATTTGTACCAATTGCATTGAACTATTGAAGTCTTTCTAGTGGCAGTAGATTACCTAGAGCAAATACAAAATAATTAGAATTGAGAAACACTTGAATAGGGTTTTTACCTGGTAGATTAATGCACTTGACTTCACAAATTGAAGTGAGCTGTGAGCAAGACAATTTTGTGTTTATCATGCACAAATTGATTGATTAAATGTATAAGAGAATCATTTTAAATCCTTTTCCTCAAATTAAGAATATAAACAAGGTTTCTCTTGCCATGCCATTAGGTGAAGACATTGCAACATTTACTAGTTGAGCAATCGGTGAAAATAAAACTTCACTAATGAGATAAGCATATCATCCCAGTGCATCCAGGACTGAGATAGGCATTCCCTTCATAGCCAGGTTTATAGATGCAGCGATAACCATGTGTGGCTGGTTGATAGAGGCTATTCCTTTGACAAATGCATATGTTTTTTCGTTTCTGTGATAATTGAAAACAATTTCTCATTATGTGATTCTACTGTAGGTATACTTGCAAGTCACTTTTGAACTTCAAGCAAAGCAAAAGGACTGGTACTCCACGAAATGAGCTTCAGATGGGTCAAATTGACTACTCTAATGCTTTAGACCATCATCTTCAACAACCAAGGCCAGCTGCATCTGTTGCTATTTCTTTAGCAAATGTTTTGTATTGTGGTCTTTTGTAATCATTTAAATTCTTGAAAAATTATTGGCAGAGTTATGAAATTCCAGTTACAAAGAATGTATTTTGGTCTTTTGTAATCATTTAAATTGTTGACAATTCATTATTGGCAGAGTCATGAAAATGCAATATAGAATTCTTTGTACATTCAACAAAAGACTTCTAAAATCTGAATATGTCATCCAATTGTTCATTCAAAATCCCCTACGAAAATTCCACTCACCTGAGAACAATTAAACATGGAAATAGTCGAAGAACAAAATAGTCAAAAACATCCACAACAACAATTAGCATGCTCTACATCTATAAATCTAGCATTCACTACATTCATAAATATAATAGTTGAAAACAAAATAGTCCACAATTGCCAAATCCAGCATACACTACATCCATAAATAAAATACATCCAAAAGAAGTCACAATACCAATTGTTCACACCAACATTAATAAGACACCATTGCATGGAGAGACCTATGAATTGTTCAATGCTGGACAATTTTTTTTGTCTTGTGATTGGCTTGTCAGTCCGCAACCATGGTAGCGTCTATTCCTCTTTGTCGCAAGTTCTTTCCCACCTTTCAACCTCTTCCCACATCCTTTTGCTCTAACTTGATATGGCTCATTGCAAAGAGGTTCTGAGAGTCAAGTAGTTGGTTGAGAACGGGTTTCACCTGTTAATGTCATAAACTTTATTTTTTCATGGAGAGACTCAAATGTCTCCATTGCCAATTGAAATGTATCTCGGCTCATATATGCATCATCACAGATTTTTGTAGCAAGAACTCAAAGCATGTTGTCGTTTTCAAGGAAGGAAGCATCATTACCACTTTCCCCACAATCAGTAAATAAGCCTAACGACATAGCCGCTTTCGTCCATCTTTGTAAGACATAATTACTAGACAATGGTTGCTTCATTTTTGCCCTACTGAAGGTAGCCAATATATGCCTACAAAGAATTGCATAAGATTCAAACCTTTTGCAACTACAAGTCACGTAGCCGACAGACTTATCTTCCACAATTTTTTGTGCCCGTCCTTCAGTTCTTTCAGCCCTACTGACATTATAAATGCAAATATACCCTTCTTCTTGGTCCACAACAACATAATAAGCCATGCTTTAGTAAAGCTCAGCTTGAAATTTATAAAAAAGGTTATGTGTGTATACCTCACTCATTTTTTTCTCTAACAGCCACATAATCTTCATAACAGGCTGCTCGTTGATATCCTTGTGGTCAAGAGATAATTCCTGATGTCGTTGGTGTTTCAATACTGATTCAAATTAAACCACAAAATCCATCAAACTATTTTTCTTGGACACAAAATGCTTGAAAAAGGCATGACAACTTTCTGCTCGTTAACTACTTGACATGCCTATAAGGAAAAAACAAGATAGTTAATAACAAAGGTAAAAATAATGATGAAAGATAAATAAAGTTAGAAGTTCGATCTCATAGCGATCAGTGTTGTACGTAGTATCAAATACGATAACATCGCCAAATGCATGACAATATCTCTTACAATCGACATCAGCCCAGAAAAAATGTCTCAAATTGTTTTCTAAATCCATCTCAAATGTAAAAAAAAAATCCACAATTTTTTTCTTTCTCAGCTTTGAAATATTCAACCAAAATCTGAGCATCATGTCCAGCAAACTGTTTTGCCTCATCCCTTCGTGCATTATAAAAGTCCCTTTCTATACATCCTATGTTTTCTATGCCTCCGATTTGAAGCTCAAATATGCTAATTTGTTGATGAATAGGCACATTTGCCACTGAAAATTGTTGTGATAATGCCTTTTTCGCACTAGAAAAAGAACAATGAGACCTCAGCATATGAACTTTCGTTGTTGTTGCAAAAACATGATTATGAACTTCATTAAATTACGAAACTACGAAACATTCCTTCGAGCCTGTTTTCACAACAGTAAATTTTGCCTTACAACTTTCCCTCGTCTTCGGCCTTTTCCTAACACCAATAGTTTTTTATTTCTCATAGTCTCGAACCCTTTCTTTGTAACAAACAAAATCCTTTCAAATAATCTCATTGACTTTGTTCTTCTTTGAAGAGTGATTGCGAATACTAAAACTAGCATATCGAGCATAGTAATTGTAGAATGCTTGAGCTTCCTCAACCGAATCAAACTCTTATCCTACTTTTGGGATTTTTTCGAACAATACTTGACGTACAAATTGTTGAATCGAATTTGAGGAAGAACCCAAATCAAATTCTTGAACATGATGCATTTCACCATCCATGACCTACATATCACAAAACAAATTCAGACCAACATTACATTTTTACCAACGCATCAACATTAAGCTTCAAAGAATCTGATAAATATAATTTCACCAAGTAGAAGAGAGAGTGACTAGTTTTGGCTCAGTAGCTCATAAATCGACTTTAAAAAAAATCACTAGTTTAGCTCAGTAGCTCCCAAGCAGCTGGACAATAAGGAATCAAAATCTCATTAATTTTTAATTATGCTTTCATGCAACAGTAAACAACACCTTCCACACGATTAAACTATCCACAGTCAAAATCCTTAATGCTACAACGCAGCCCAAGCAAAAGCCACCTTTGATGGCCAGCCAACTACTAAAAGGTTCACCTTTTAAAAATAATGCAGCAGAACTCATGGGCTTCTACTAATGTACTAAGCATTTCCAGCAGAGTCCCTATAGTATTCTCTATCCCCAAATTTAGATATTATCTTAAAAATTATTAAGTCAGCAGTATCCCTATCTCTATATTATTCTCTATATGATTCCTCATATCCCATTTGAGTCTCCAAGTCAAGGGACTCCAAAAGACTGCTCCCTATAACTTTTCTTCATGTATTTTAACGACACGTAGCATCATTTTGACGGAAAAAAACTTTTCGTAAAGAAATTGAAACACTACCCTCTTTTGCCTCTCGTCCCTTTTCTCCGTATACTCCGAAAGCATGGCGGCAGTTTTCTCGAGTTGAATATCTGGGCAAGTTCTGTCGATTTGAAGATCGGGGCAGGTTCTCTCTGTTGTACTCTTTCTTCTCCCTCTCGACCCTTAATTTGACAAAAATAAAATAAGTTTAGGGTTCTACTGGTCTGTTCTAGAACTTGAGTTTGCGCTAGTGGTCTATTTTTCAGGAGAATTGTTCTTCCAAATTTTGAATATGGCAGACCGGTATTATAAATAGGTGTCCAATTGCACCTCGAAACCAATTGATGGCAACTTCATTATTTTTTAGAAGTCTGACCGCCTTACGATCACGGTTGCAACAGTAAGTTTTCATGTTTTTTTTTGAAAACTAGGTTTTGGTTAGATTTGTCCAAATCTTTGATTAGTTAGTTTAGATGCTTTAGGAACTTGATTGTGGTTACACATTTAGGTTTGATTATTGATTTCTAGTGAAGTTACAATTTGGAGTAGATTCCAGAATTTGGTAAAATCATAGAGAGAGAAGTTAAGTTCATGAATTTTTAAGGAAAAATTGTTATTGCTATTAATAATGTGATGTTAATGGTGTATTGAAATAATGTGGGTTTTTTTATTTTGCAGATGGTTAGGTTTGGGGGAAATTGAAACCCTAGAATCAAAATTTTTGTTGATATAGCATTTGCTTGGATACGAGGTAGAGATTCTTACCCCTCTTTTCTTTCGTATTTATTTTAATTCTGTAAAGAGTGGTTTGTATTTTCTCATTAGTCATATTTTTGTGTTCTTGCTTAAATTGTTCCTTAGAAAGAACGAATCCCTTGTTTGGTTATTCAATAAATTCATACCCTATCCATGCTTAATTATTAATTGAACATATTAATTCTTGTACATGCATTACATTGTTACGTATGTATATAGGGTTGATATATATATATATGTTTATTCTCACATAACATGATTGGACATGCATGGTAGATGCATTGTAGGCTATGGGTATGGACTCATAGTCCCTTAGGATTTAGTTGTTAAATGTTGGATACCGAGGGGCACAACAAGAATTCCAGATGTTGAGAAATATCTTATAGTCAGGATCAAAATTTCACATTGTATTGGTGCACCTATAGGAATATGAGGCCAAGTTCAAGGTTTTCAATGATTTTTTGGATATCCGTTGACTGGTGCCAAGACATTATAGGGTGTAGCCGTTGATTTGTACTTTGTTGTGAACATTTAGATATCATTTTGCTGCATTGCGTTAATTTCAGTATTTGGCCTTGTGATATTTTTTACTCTTCTATTTTTTCTATTGAGCCTTCTGCTTACCCTATTTCTTTTTTTTCTTCTATCATTCAAGTGAGACTGGTGCTGAGAACCAGGTTGTGGATCAGTAAGAGGAAGCGTGATATGGATGGCCACCCTGAGAGCAATAGAGTTATTAATATATTGAGTTGACCTATATGAAAATATTTAAAATCTCAGACACTAAGTAAACTATTTTAGTATTTTTATACAAAAGAACAAAGCAAGAGTGTTACTTGTTTCCCTCCATGTTGTAGAGACCTTGCTAGGTCCTTTGAAAAGAAATTCATCCCGAGCTAAGAAGTATGATCTCTCCCAACCATGATCATCCATAGGAAGGTGAACAATCAAAGGGTTGCATCCCTTGCAGATGACAAGCTCGTACCTACCCTTTTTCACAACATGCTTTGTCAATTTATAATGAGCCAGCAAGTCATAAAGATAAAAGTCCAAATCATGTATCTCAACAAGACCCTCAAGAGCCAACAAAAGCCTAATTATGTTAGGCATCAACTGACTAGGAGCAATCTCATGGTAACGAAGCAGTTCCACCATCAACTCGGGTAGAGGAAAGCTTAAACCAGCCTGGCACCATAACTCATAGCAAGAAATCTAATCGTAAACATCTCAGTCCACCCTTTCTTCTTCATATGGAAGACGTTTGTGGTATGACGCACTTCCACCATGAAATGGTGGAAAGCCATAATCTTGCCATATATTTGTTAGCTGCTCCTATGTCAATGAACATGCATAGCTTAAATGTGCCAAAAGCATATTTGAAGCGATGCTCGGCCGCCAATAGCCATAACTGTCATAGACTCCCACCATTGTAAAACTCAAAAAATCCAGAGAGAATGTCACACCGACGAAGGGCAATGGACATAAATAATTTTGACACACCCCCACTACCTCATATTCTCCACCAAAACCTCTATTTAAATAAGTTTATGGAGTCATTCATGACCCATTCATTTCCAAGAAGAGTGAGCATATTGGGTGTAATTGGGGCAGTTATGGCCAGTTATTATGTTGTTCACAACCTATCCAATTCTCAAAAAGAGTGTGCGTATATTGGTAAAGACTAATTGCGGAAGGCCAAGTTATGTTTTGCACAACTATTCTTTTTGGCAAGAAGAGTGTGCGTCTTGGATTAATTATGGCCAGTTATGATGTTGTTTATTCCTAATTCAGTTATTAACAATCATGTTCTAGACATGCAAATGAACATTAAAGGCTAGACTTTGGCATGTGGAATGTTTACACGTAGTTTTGAGTTTCTATATAAGCGTCATTGCGGTGGTAACATCCCTAGAGCAACATGACTCAGAACCACACAATGAAATAGTCATGTAGAGTGAAACAATTATTACATGAATGAAGAAGCTACACTAGCATAAACATTAAATTGAAAAATTAACTAATTACTAGAATTATAACAGAGTGTAGCAGTAGCATTAATGTAAGCAATTATAGTAAAAGAAACAGTAATGACATACCAAGCAAAACCAAAAATAGAAATAGGATCATTAAGTGAAAGAGTTTACATGAAACTGTAACAATAATAAGAAACAGTATCACCACAAGAAATAGAAGTAAATGGTCAACAAGCTGAAATAATAACACTACATTAAATAGGAACATTACATGAAACAACAACACTAATATGATCCTTGAAGTGGATTGGTTGACGAAGGCACCATGGGTTGTTAGACTTCTGTGAGAGGAAGATCACACTTAGAGTACCCATGGGAAGGGTAATACGATTGAAGGGTTGAAGTTGTGATAGAGGCGGTGGATGGAGTACTTCGAGAACTTCGATTTCAATTTGCAATACCATCCCGATAAAGAAAATATGGTGGCGTATGCATTGATTCAAAAGCATGATGTGGCTAGTCTATTCTTGCACAAATGGGTGATTGTTGAAATAATCAACCAGTTTGGCTTGGAGTTGAGAAGTGATAAGGAAAAAGTGTACTTGGGATGTATGACTTCGAGATCGCAGATGGTGGAGAAGGTCATTGATGCACAAAATGGAGATTCTACATTTCATGTGATTGACGAGAGGTCTGGTTGGGTCCGTGGAAATGACAGAGGAGTGAGAATATGGGAAGATTGGTGGTTCTCGATGATAAAGATATATGACAAGAGATTTTAAAGGAAGCACACCATTCATGGTTTGTTATGCATCCAGGTGGTACGAATATTTACCAAGATCTGAAGTGGAACTTCTGCTGGAAGGGGATGAGTTTCGATGTGGCTAGGGGCGTGGTGAAGTGTTTGACTTGCCAACAAGAGAAAGGGGAGCATCAGAAGCCGGCGGAGTTACTACAACTACTACTGGTGGCAATGGAAATGGGAAAGGATTACGATAGACTTCATGACAACACTTTCGATGACTCATAAGCAACACAACATGGTATGGGTGATTGTGTACAGATTAACCAAGTCGGTGCATTTTCTACCAATGAATAAGACAGATTTGTTGGACTCCTTAGGCAACTTATATATAAGAAAGATTATGAGATTGCATGGGATTATATTATTTATCGTGTCAAACCGGGATCCACGATTCACGGGTAGATTTTGGAGTAGTCTACAAGAGGCCTACGGTCCAAAGCTAGATTTCAATATGGCTTATCATCCGTAGAGCGACGGGCGAAGTGAGAGAACTATTCTGATTATGGAGAACATGCTTCGGGCATGTGTGGTGGATTTTGAAAGTAGTTGGGATCGATACATACATTTGATGGATTTCATATAAAACAACTCATTCATGAGTAGTATCGATATGAAACCTTTCGAAGGCCTTGAAGGTCATCATTGTGTTAGGCAGAAGTTGGAGAGAAGGTTGTTTTGTGACCGGATATGGTCAAAGAAGCAAATGAGCGAGTGGAGGTGAACAAAAAGTGGTTACTCACTGCTTAGAGTCAATAGAAGTCTTATGCCAATTAGAGGAGAAGACTATTAGAGTTTACAGTTGGTGATAAGTTGTTTCTAAAGTTTAGTCCGAGACGCGATATTCAGCGATACAGCAAGCAATGGAATTTGACACCAACGTTCGTAGAATCGTTTGAGATTCTTGAGCTTGTTGGACCGGTGACGTATCATTTGGAGCTTCCACCAAAGCTGTCAAAGGTTCATAATGCGTTCCACGTCTCTATGCTCCGAAAGTATCCGCCGGACTCTACATGTGTTAGATTGGACTACCTTGGAAATTGAGGAAGATGGAAGTAATGCTCTTCAACTGGTGAAGATTCTAGATTGATAGGATAAATTCACAAGATCGAGTGTAACCCCAACCCAAATTTTTTTTTTGGCTAAGCTACGGATCACCCATATTGCGCAGGATCACAAGCATTTGTTTTTGAACTAGATTCACAAAATGGGTCATAACGTTTAGCACACACGTTCATTTTTTGTCCATAATATATCGAATCGAAGCTTAGACCAAGTCGGATGTGAATTTTTTAGGAAATCAGAAGAAGAAAAATGAGAGGAATTTGAAAAACCTCAGAAGGTGTCCAGACACTTTTGCCTTACAAGGCGTTAGAGTAGGACTCTAGGTCAAGTTTTCTGGACACCCACTTAAGCTATCCAGACATCGAGTCAGGATTTCAATTTTTAAAGACCAGATTTTGGCTATTTGAGAGAAGAGGAACAAAATTACCCAAGAGAGAGAGAGTGAATTCCAGTGAATTTGGCTTGGATCTTGGTGGATTTGTGGATCATAACAAGTTTCAAGAAGGATTCAAAGAAGTTTGAAAGATTTAAGGTAAGTCTCCATGATTTTTTGAAAACTAGGTTTTTGTTAGATTTGTCCAAAACTTTGATTAGTTGTTTTAGATGCTTATAGAAGTTTGTTTATGACTTGATTATGGTTATATATTTTGGTTTTTTGGTTGATTTGGAGTAGAGGTTCACTTTGGTTGAGATTCAAGATTTTGGAGGAATTCTTAGAGAAAGAAGGCGAGTTCCTGAATTTTTATGGTATAATTGTTATTGTTAATGATAATGTGATGTTAATAAGGTATTTATATGATATGGGTTCAATTTTTTTTATCATGGTTAGGTTTGGGGGAAAAATCAAAACCCTAGTCTTTTGGGGAAGCTTGAATTATATAGTTTTGCTTGGAACAAGGTAGAGATTCTCACCCCTCTTTTATATCGTATTTATTTTGATTCTCTAAAAAAAGGTTTGTATTTTCTCATTGGTAATCTTTTTTGTGTTCTTGCCTAAATTGATCCTAAGGAAGAACGAACCCCTTATTTGGTCATTGATTAAAATTGCATACGTTTATAATGCTTAATCATCAATTGGCCATGTTAACTTTTGTACATGCATCATGTAGTTTATTTATGTATATAAGGTCGATATATATATATATATATATATATATATATATATATATATATATATATATATATATATATCCGTGCATAACATGTTGGACATGCAATTTAGATGTATTGTGGGCTATGGGTATGAATTCATAGTCCCTTAGGATTTACTTGTGAAATGTTGGATACCGAGGGGCACAATAAGAATTCCATATGATGGGGAATGTCTTATAGCCAGGATCAGGATTCCACATTGTTTTGGTGCACTCTACAAGGATCTGGGGAAAGGTTCAAGGTTTTGGATGATTTTCTGAATATCCATTGATTGGTGCCAAGATAAGGTAGGGTGTGGCAGTTGAATTCTATTTTGTTGTGAACATTTAGATATGTCATATTTATTTAAATATCTGGCCTTTATAATATTGTTTACTCTTCTATTTTCCCTACTGAGTCTTATTCTCACCGTATTTTCTTTCTTCTATTCTTTAGGTGAGATTGGTGCTAATAACCAAATTGCAGATCAGTAGGAGGTGGCGTGACACGGATGATCACCCTATGAGCATTAGAGTTATCTATTATATGGAGTTGAAATTTTTTGTTTTATCATTAGTACAATTAATACTTGGCCTTGATGAATGTTACGTTGATTATGTATTTATTCGGTATGTTTGATGGATGGTTGAGAGCTTGTGCTATGTAATCGGGACTCCCGTACCGGGATGATGGACCATGGGTCCGAATTTCAGAATTTGATAGTCTATGGATCATGATGATATTTTGCATGTGCTTAGGAGGCTTGAGGCCTTGTCTGGAGTGTGAATGTAGATAGATGGTCTGAGGTCCTATTAGGCTGCGAAATTGTATTGAATTATTATTGTGGATTGAGTTTCTTATGATGATGTGTATTTTACTACAAGTTGGCACTATCCGATATATGGGGAGGTGCTGCCGGATTTTCATTTGAATCCGGGGATTGGATGACATCTAGTTATGTCCTTAGTGACGGGTGTACGCATCATCAGTAGCGCACCCGGCTCGATGTGTGATTTTTTGGTCGAAGCATTACAAAATTAATTTCCAAAAGTTGAAGCATTGTATTGTTTTCATAATATGTAAATAAAAAAAACCCTAGTATGCAAACTAAATATTCACAATTCACAATACCTAAATGCCTATATGTTTCTAACACTCTAAAATAATATGTATGTAATGTTACCATACTTTACATCCACTATTTACAATATTTACATGGTCTTAGGCCACATACATGAGCATAAAAAAAATCTCACAAGCTCAATACATCCTTTAAAGCCCAAACGAATAGAAAATGCTCAATTCAACATTTGTGGCCCAAAACATAATTTCTTTGACTCACCTCAACTCCATCAAACACATATTTGGCCCAAATTCAAATGAAAGTATCTGACTCATATCTAAACATGTACCCAACCTATGTTTTAGCACGTAAGCTTGGCCCATGATTTTTTCTTCTTTCTATTCCCCTATTTCCCGAGAACAGTTGTGGAGTCGAGCCATGACAACATAATGAGAACCCACACCGGCCCAAAGACCCACCTGCCCTCCCCTTGCCAACCAAAACCCAACCAACACCCTTGCAGGCCTGCTGTAACCAAGGCCCATGTGATGATATCCCATGAAAACCTTGGCTGGTAGGTTGAGGAAGGCTAGCACTTATAAGCTAGGGTCGGTACTCCTATTTTAGCGATGTGGGATACTCATCACAACATAAGCACAAGCAAAGAATCAATATTCCAGCAACTTTTCCACCTAATCTTTGAACACATGAATGTAAGAAAATTTGAACATATGAAGATGTACGCTTACAAAATGGAAATTGTAAAGAAAAAAATATGACTCAAATTTGCTTGAAGAAAAGATTTTCTTGAAGTCTTGTATTTTACTAGATTTTTGCGAGAGTGTAAGCGAGAGTCCCTTTTGGCCTTGATTTTTCTTTTATAGATATCAACTTTAAGAACCAACGACTAATTCCCACATTTTTTTGGCCATGTTTTTTGTTTCTTGTTTCTCTCCTACATTTCCACTTCTTCCATGTTTTACTCCCATGCTACCACATAAACATAACTAACTTTGTGCTCTTCAGGTCCACCATTGTATCCTTACTCTTTCCTCTACTTTAAATGATTATAAGCCTAAAATTTCACTCCATTTAGAACATGATTGCTTAAATATCTCTTGATTTGCCACGCATTTCCCCTTAATTCTGACGCTTTACGACTCAACTCCTCAAATGACTCATTCAACTACTATTCCACTTTGGTGTCTAATCCCTCGATCTTCTCAGCTGTTCTTGTTACGTGTCAAGTCTTAAGCCTTCCAAATGTCACCCTTTGATTGCATTGGATAGTCATTGCATTACTTGGGCCAATCCAATGCTTTCATGGGCCTCCATAGTATGGGCCTAATTGGACAAACTCATTGCCCAAATTTTGGTTCATTGATTTTTTTTATAGGTATACAAAATTCATTTTCACTAAGCCTACTTGTGAATTTGACTCTCATTTAAATGAAGTCAAGTTGAAAGTTCAAGAAGCTTACCTTATATGGTCGCATTGTTGACCTAAGAGTTACTATGACATAAAGGAGAAGGTGTTCTTGACATATTTAGTAGCCAAAATAATGGAGAAAATATCAAGGTTTGGTTGTACATCATTTGTGTGAGTCAAGATTATCTATTGAAGAAAACTAAATCAAGAAGAATTTTGGAGATCATTTCCATTATGAAGGACCGAATATATAGGTATATATGATAGAAAAGAATCAACACTTGTCATATCTACACTTGAAGAGAAGACTTATCCTTGAAGACTGAAGTTTGAGCAGATTTACTGTTGTGTGAAGATATCATTCCTATTTCATTGAGACTAATTTCAAGAGATTCTTATTTCCATATGAAGTAAAGGAAGACTTTAATTTGAAGATACCTTCCATAAAAGTTAAGAGAATATTATTTCAAGATGATTTTCTTGCCTTTTTCATCATTTGATCGAGCTGAAATTGTCTCTACCAAGGAAGATCAAAGTTTCCTAATTGACTTGGATATATATATATATATATATATATATATATATATATATATATATATTGTTGGAAAATACGCACTCGCAAAAATGATTTTAAAAATAAGAAACACACATAGAAGTAATCGATAAGAAAATGAATTTCAAAAATTTCATGTTAATTATGATCAACATGCATAATCTATAACTAATATAATTGTGTAAAGATAATTTACCTTGAGATATCTATGGATTGATTTCTTTCTAATAAATATATCAAAGGATGGAGTCATCTGGATTGATTCAAAACTCAATATCGCGGATCTTCCACTGTATGCACCAACTCGCAAACTTGGATTCAAGAGCGTGGACTCCTTACACCAAGAACCTGAACAGAACAGAAAATAAAATTGTGAAAACGATTAGGGAATCAAGATGCCAACTGGTGTCTCAAGACTTACGAAATAAAATACACAATAGCATGTATCTATAGGAGTCGGCCACCCTCTTCTAATTCTCATGGATTTTCAACTTTTTGTTAGGTTTTCCTGACTCTTCTAGTATTGGGCTTTCATGCGCTAAGGTGGGGACCAATAAGGAAATATAAAATATGGGCTTTCTACGAATTTAATTCTTAGCCCAAACTCATAAGCATAATTTAATTCCATAAACTATAATATATTTCACTAAAATATTATAGTTGCACTCCCCGTTTTTATCTCAAATTAAATCCGAGTCTTTCATTAAAATCCTCATGTTACATTACCGATACTCGTCAATTAAATATACCACTAACAAATAATATTTAATTGGCATCTTTAAATATTACTCGAGCTTACTACTTAACTTATTTGAATGTGTCGAATTAATTAAAATCCACCTGCAAGGTTTTAACACAATCTCAAATCCTATAAGTATTCTCGAGAGGGTATCATCAATCCATAATTGGACGTGAATTTTATTAATATATTATTTTCATCATACATTTAATGCGGTAACCCAATTCACTCGGTTTATGTTGGCCTGTACAAAAAGTCCTCACCCTTTGGTAAATCAAAGTCTCATACACTAAATACACACGTACCAATAATCTTTAATAAATTAAGATTGTAAACAATGTCATAACGTTAGTGTGAGTGTACAATCCTCCATAGAGTCGGATGCAGAAAATTGACTCACACATAGTCCTAATCAATATACTGCATGTGTATTAGTATAGTAAGTTCAAACTTTACCATTTTCCATAATCAAGATAGACATAATGAAATACTATACTACAGCTTGACCGGCGGTTTTTCTAATTTCGTCTTATCTGTGATTATTTATCTATATTCAATAGGAACTTATGAATTAATTTTCAGTGTGTAAGCTAAACTCTACACACCAATTCATATACCATATAAAATAAAGGACATTTATACCATTATGTCATTTTTCATATTAAATACTAAACATATTTTATTCAAATAAGCAAATTGAGTTTGAACATTACATAAATAATGACATTTAGCATACTATTCCTATCATATATGAGTTTCTTTTATGACTTGAAGGAGCCAAAACCACAAGGAGAAGTAAGTTGGTACATATGGAAACAAAATCAAATAGTTCTTGACATAGAAACCAATCAAAAGAAGACTTTTTGTGACCATTTACAAAGACGGACCAAAATTTCATTTCAAGAGGAAGATCAAGGATGTTTCACATTTATCAAGATATTCTCTTTCTAATACGATTTGCAAGAAGCTCTAGCTAGGTGCCTAACACAAGTCAAATTGCTGATTTTCATTTCCTATCTTGAAGAGCTAAACAAGGGATTAATTGGTTATTCAATTGAGAGCGAATTGTGGAGCAAATCAACCAAGATTAAGGGTGGACTCGATATACATGACCAGCACTCTTTCTTACTCTATAAATAGAGCTATTCACTCAACAAGAAGACGTGGGAGAGTAAGCATTAATATTCTCTACAACATTCAAAGCAATTTTGCAAGAAAAAGCATTTCCTAATCTCTTTTTTCTTCCCATGAAGCCTACTATAATTCTTATTGTTCTTATTTCTCTAAAAGCTCCTACACTCTAAATATCTATTCTATCCTTAAGCTTAGACAAAGCCTATTGAGAGTTTCACTTTACTATCTTGTATCCAACACTTGAGTGAAACTTGTAATTAACCTTATTCATCCTATTCGGAGACTGAGGAAAGTTGATGATGATCTTTGAAAACCACGGTTGAAAGAGTTAGGATTGAGCATTTTGAAAACCTCTGACTTTTTGGTGAACTCAAGAAAATCAAATTTTCCCTACTGGATTTGAAAACTAAATTGTCTTATTATTTCATCATATCCATTCTTATTATCTTTGGTTTAATATATTGTTATTTTATTCATATCTATTGAATCCATTGCCCATTGAATTACTTTAAATTGTGAATAACAACCTCTTCCATGTGAAAGTTCTTGTTCATATTTGTTCACCATCTATATATGCATATTGCTTTGTTTATTCAATACATATCTTGATTTATATTATCACATAGACTTGTGTGCTTATCTACATTCTTATTCTTATTTGGATTGTTTTTTATTAAGGAGATTCCCAGTTGAAATTTAGAGACACAATTCAACATCCCTTCTTGTGTCAACCTATTCCATAGAATGAAATATTCTGTCTTTATGGGAAACATTGATTTATTTGAAAGTCTTCATTTACCCTATATTTTCCAAAATTTGGTTGCCCTCTATAAACATGATACAGATGAATACTCTATTGAATTAATTGGAGAAATGTTTTAGTTTGTTTAAGTATAACCATCTCACTTGTTATAATATTCTTTGTGATGGCTTATACAAATTGAATTTTGATAATCTTTTTTGTAGAGACCATTTTGACCTTGCAATATATATAATGGAATCGTTCCATATTTAAATTCTACTGATTAATCTTAATATTTGTGAAATACGATTGATCAAGATGCCTCTCTCACTCATCTAACTAATAGGAATATAGAATTTAATTAGAAAATAGTACGTCATCCGACTAATAGGAATATGTAACTTGGAGAATAGCATACCAGAACTGACTAATAACTGAGTGGCAAGGAACACACCAGGCCTGAAGAAAGAATACTTGAAACTAAGTATATTCCATGATAGCAATAATTGATCTCCGAAATCTATTAATGTGTTGTGCTCAAAGACAGCAATTAACAGTTGGCAAACATGCAAAGGCAATTTCCGAAATTAAAGAATATATTTCTTAATTTCTAACCTAAATTTGACTGCAAGCCAAGACCTAATTGAAGATCCAAATAATTACAAGATTGCTTCGAAGCAGCCTTCACAATCACAGGCCGTCTTATCATCTCCTGATCATCCAATCTCTCATCACCCTGAGTTATCGTAAAAACACTCGATTCTCTCATCTGTGAGCACCTTTTTGACCCTTTGACACGATCATCATCAAACTGGCTGAAACTGATCTGGGGAGATTGATCCTCATAAAATGTAAACAGATCAGATGAATTAGCACTATAACAAGAAGGATCATAGTACCATGGACTTGGACGGGAACGGGATCCACAGTACTTATAATTATTATTATTATGAAAAGGCTGAAGATAATAGTTGATGCTGGCCTTCCTTGCTTGAAGTTGCAACCTCTTCTTCTTCATTCTTTCCTTCTTGTGTGCATTCTGGTGACCCCCCAATGCTTGTGAATTGGCAAACTCCTTGAAACAATACTGGCACTCGAACTTCTTGTCGTCGACGACCCCAATAGCTTCGTCCTTGGAAGCCTTGCTGTTGTTGTCTCTTGTAGGGGAAATACTTGTTGATGAATTCACACTCTCATGATCTCCTTCACTACTAGTGTTATTACTTGGGTAATTGAGCTCAAACCCAAATAGTTTAAGCTTCTTTTGATCAACAACACTAGAACTAGAATAATGGAAATCTCTGTCCATCACTAGAACTTAATTTTTGAAGTTTTAGAGTAGTTGAAGGTAGGAGGAGGAGAAGATGGTGTTTAATTTTAGTTTTACGAGAATTGTGGGGGGGTTGTACTACCTTTTATAGTAAAGTCAGGAAATGGTTGTTTCGTCCAACAATGCATTGCATCTTAAAACAGGATTAATTAGTTTTTTTATAATTTAATCAAAGAATATGTATCTAGGATATAAAAGTCAATAGAAAACTAATCTAGCTAGAAAAGTCAGAGATTGGAAAAGCCATCTCATGCAATATTGTTTTTTTTTTTTCACATTTTATAGTAGATATACCTTAAACTTTCTCAATCAAAGTAGATTCATTGTGTGTGCGTTTTTGCATATATAAAATAAACCCACTTGGACACTAAAATCATATATATATTCCATGCTTCAGGAGAGGATAAAGGTAAAACATTATAAAATTTAAGTTATCAACAAAAGTCAAAGAAAGTTTGAGATGTAAACTCTCTCTAACAAATCTTCCACTACTGTACGTTAAAAGCATATCTAGCATTTAATTATTATCCTAATTATTATCCATGCCAATTAATTAACTAATTGATGCGTCAGTGGATTCATGCATTGTCCTCTACCAAAAACATGTATAACGTATGGCATTTTTATATAAAAAATATAATAAAACACTATAGGTACTTAGCTGTGTGGTTGCTTAGTCCAATCCACCATATATATATATATATAGTCTCCATTAATGTATATAAAAAAGGTGAGATCTCTAGAAAATGTGATTATTCAGCACTTGAGGAAACTTCTTTGTAATTATCTTCTCCACCCACAACAACTTACATAAAAAATAATGATTTTAAAATGTACCCATCTGGCTATCTTGACTATATATATATATATATATATATATATGGGAGAGAGTAGTTGCTAAGCTAATTAATTAAAGGAAGGAAAATTTATTTATTAAGATTAAGTGGGTAATGATGTAAGCATATATACTAATAAGGGTCTTGTATGAGATCTGAGCATATCTTCTTAGAGCAGACAAAGCCTAATTTTCTTTTTATACCCAAAAGCATATGTTTTTCAGGTGAATCAAAGTCACAAGTTATATATTAATTATTGTATAAATTATAATCAAAGGCATTTGTGTTGGACAGTTGTTGTAAGTTGGACCCCACAGTTTATGTAGCTCTGGGGACATGTTGGAAACTATTAGATTGTGTTTATTATTCTATTTGTCTCATCCTAGATCTTGCTTTATTGGGTTAGACTTCTCCTACCAACAACAGGTGTTCCATGTTCAATAAACTCCCACTCCTTTTTTCTAGTCTATTCAAAGTACTTGCTATTTTAATTTCTTAACTATTTTTTGTTAACCCATATTCATCTAAAATGTTTGGATGCTAAGAGGGTCTTATATGTGTGTTTATAATCGATAATTATTTTTATACAACCAAAAGAATTAGGGATTAAAATGAGATTATAAATTGAAGGTTTAACATTACTCATATAATTTGGGTGTGTAGTGATTAAATTCATTAGAAGCATGTAATAATTCGAGTGTTTGGGCTCTACTTTAGAAAAATTACAGCAGAGTTCGTTGTAGCATATTTTAGGCCAAACTTTTTTACTTTTTAAAAAAATAATAACGGTATAGTGCTTAGGTTAACGAAATCAATAATTTTTTTAAAACAAAAATTCAATTAAAAATAGAAAAAATACATGATAATTCTATATCGTTAAATATAAATAAAAATATTTTAAATATATTTATGTCGAATTGAATTTTTATTTCAAACAAAAAAATATGATTATATCCGCAAAATTAATCAAAATATAAATATTATTTTGAAAAGGCCGCCCCAAAATTGGTCTACAACGAGCTCTACTGTAATTTATTTTCAGACCCGGACATCCTAAATAATTCACAAAACACATCTTGAAAATGACACTGTGCCACTAAAAAGTTGAACTCTGGTGGAAAACCATGACTAATATATATGGTCTAAGCAAAAAAAAAAAATATATATATTGTTGGAAAATAAAACAACTATATTGATAATGATCTAGTTAATTCAGAGAGAAAGGAAATAGAAGATCAAAGAAGGGAAGAAATTTTTGTAACTTTTCATTTCATATAACATACATATATAGGAAAAGATATGTATACATGTCATCCACTATTCATCGATGTATACATATACCTACAACATGGATGTATACATATACCTAACATGGATGTATACATATACATATAATATAATGTATAACACTCCCCCTTGGATGATCATGTATACAAAGAATATGTCTCAGTAAAAACCTTACTAAGGAAAAACCCAATGGGATAAAAATCTTAGTGAAGGAAAAGAGTACATTATTCCTGTATATCAACTGACTAAGAGCAGTGTGGAAAATTGCCTCGTTAAAACCTTGCCAAGGAAAAACCCAATGGGAAAAACCATTGAACGAAGGGAAAAGAGTACAATTCTTACCACCGTCTTCATGTTTTTACTCCCCCTGATGCAAGTAGACATCTGAGCTGCCGCATCCCAATGTTATAGACCAACTTTTTGAATGTTACCGGTGGTAATGCCTTAGTGAATAAATCTGCTAGATTATCACAAGAGCGAATCTGTTGAACATCAATATCACCACTCTTCTGGAGTTCATGTGTACTGAAGAATTTCGGGGAGATGTGTTTAGTCCTGTCACCTTTTATGTATCCTCCGCGGAGTTGAGCTATACATGCAGCATTGTCTTCGTATAATATAGTGGGAATATTTTTAACAGATTGTAATCCACACTTCTCTTGAATATGAGAAATCATTCCTCTCAGCCATACACATTCTCGACTAGCTTCGTACATTGCCACTATCTCAGAATGATTAGAGGAAGTTGCTATAAGTGTTTGCTTTACTGATTTCCACGAAATAGCAGTATTTCCAAAAAGAAATACATAACCAGTTTGAGACTTTGCATTATGAGGATCAGATAAATAACCAGCATCTGCATATCCAATCAACTGAGATTTGGATTCATATGAATAGAATAGTCTCAAGTCAGTTGTACCTCGCAGATATCGCAGAATATGTTTAATTCCATTCCAGTGTCGTCGAGTAGGAGAAGAACTATACCTTGCCAATAGATTTACAGCAAATGCAATATCTGGCCTAGTACAATTGGCTAAATACATCAAAGATCCAATTGCACTTAAATATGGTACTTCTGGACCGAGTAATGTCTCCTCCTCATCTCGAGGTCGAAATGGATCTTTCTTAACATCAAGAGATCGAACTACCATTGGAGAACTCAAAGGATGTACTTTATCCATGTAGAACTGTTTTAATACCTTTTCAGTATAGGTAGATTGATGAAGAAAAATACCATGATTCAAATGTTCAATCTGAAGACCAAGACAATATTTTGTCATTCCCAGATCTTTCATTTCAAATTCTGCCTTTAAATAATTCGCAGCTTTAGTGAGCTCTTCAGGAGTTCCAACTAAATTTATATCATCAACATAAACAGCGATTATTACAAATCCGGAGGCAGACTTTTTAATAAATACGCATGGACAAATTGGATCATTTGTAAATCCCTCTTTAATAAGATATTCACTTAATCGATTGTACCACATGCGTCCAGATTGTTTTAATCCATATAGTGAACGCTGAAGTTTAATTGAACACAATCCTCGAGGCTTTGCTTCAGGCAACTGAAATCCTTCAGGAATTTTCATATAAATTTCACTATCTAGTGATCCATATAAATAAGCTGTTACAACGTCCATAAGACGCATAGTTAGTCGTTCAGCGACTGTTAAACCAATCAAGAATCGAAAAGTGATTCCATCCATGACAGGAGAATATGTTTCATCATAATCAATTCCAGGTCTCTGTGAGAAACCTTGTGCTACAAGTCTTGCTTTATAACGAGTAATCTCATTATTCTCATTACGCTTGCGCACAAATACCCATTTGAATCCCACCGGTTGAACACCCTCTGGTGTCTGGACTATAGGTCCAAAAACTTCTCTTTTTGATAGAGAATTTAATTCTGTTGTCATAGCTTCTTTCCATTTAGACCAATCACTTCTATGTTGACATTCATCAACAGATCTAGGCTCAGGATCCTCATTACTTCTAGTAATGTCTGTAGCAACCGCATATGCAAATATATGGTTAATAATAATCTTATTTCTATCCCAACTTTCTTCATGACTTATTGAGTGTTCCTTATTTTCATTATCAGGTACCTGTATCTCTTCAAGAGATATGTTTTTAGAAGATTGAGATATATTAAGTATATTCTCTTCAGGAGTATTCTCAACATGAGAAATATACTCTTCAGGAGTAGGCTCTACTAGAGCTTCGGTAGGAAGTTGAACATTTCTCTTTCGGGGAAATCTATCTTTAGCTCCCATTGGTCGTCCACGTTTCTGACGTGGTTTCCCTTCATCACTTGTTATTGTTCCTTCAGGGATATTGATACGTGCAGTAGAATTTCTAGCAGGAATATGTGACTGTAAAACTCTTGAAGTATCAGTAAATGCATCTGGCAGTTGATTAGCCATACCTTGCAAATGAACAATTTTCTGAACTTCAAGTTCACATTGATTTGTTCGTGGATCAAAATGAGATTGAGTGACCGTATTCCAAAAAATATTGTCATGCTTATGAGGCTCAGAAATTGTGCTTCCTAAAGAAGGGAAAACTGTTTCATCAAATTGACAATCTGCAAATCTAGATTTGAAAATATCACCAGTTTGTGGTTCAAGGTACCGAATAATAGAAGGAGAATCAAAACCGACATAAATACCAAGTTGACGTTGCGGTCCCATCTTTGTGCGTTGTGGAGGTGAAATAGGAACATAAACAGCACAACCAAAAATACGGAGATGTGAAATATTAGGTTGAGAACCTAATACTAGTTGTAAAGGTGAATATGAATGATGAGCAGAAGGTCTGACTCGAATTAATGATGCAGCATGTAATATGGCATGTCCCCAAGCATCAAAAGATAATTTACTTTTCAAAAGCATAGGTCTAGCAATCAACTGAAGACGTTTTATTAAAGACTCTGCTAAACCATTTTGAGTATGAACATGTGCAACAGAATATTCAACATCTATTCCCAATGACATACAATAGTCATTGAATGCTTTTGAAGTAAACTCACCAGCATTATCTAGTCGAACAGATTTAATGGGATAATCTGGAAACTGTGCACGTAAGCGAATAATTTGAGCTAAGAACCTAGCAAATGCAACATTACGAGTAGATAATAAACACACATGTGACCATTTAGATGATGCATCTATTAGAACCATAAAATAACGAAATGGTCCACATGAGGGATGAATAGGTCCACATATATCTCCCTGAATACGTTGCAAAAAGTTAGGAGATTCGACACCTACCTTCAGGGTTGATGGTCTTACAATCAACTTTCCTTGTGAACATGCAACACACAAGTGATCTTTAGGTAAAATAAACTTCTGGTTTTTTAATGGATGTCCATTTGTATTTTCAATTATTCTACGCATCATTGTAGAACCTGGGTGACCAAGACGATCATGCCAAAGTACAGATTCCTTAGAATTATAACACTTCTGGTGTATCACAACATGTGTTTCAATCCATCTTATACTTGCATGATACAAACCCGAAGAGAAAGCCATAAATTTTTCTAGTACAAGCTTCTGGCCTGAAATGATATAAGTAATATATAGGTAATCTTTATTACCTTCTCTACCAGACTCAAAATGATATCCATTTTGACGAATATCTTTGAAACTTAATAAGTTTCTTTGTGATTTGGGTGAATACAATGCCTCCTCAATATATATTTTTGTTCCTTTTGGTAAGATAATAGTAGCTCTTCCGGAACCTTCAACTATTTTGGATGTGCCCGAGATGGTATCTACATTTGCTTCAAGCAATATCAAGTGTAAGAAATATTTCTTATGTTTAAGGATAGTGTGAGTCGTTGCACTATCAATCAAACATGTATCTTCATCTACCATGTTTCTAAAAGAAATAAAATAACTGATATCACATATTAAATTGTGTATAAATATATCAAATGTATAAACTGGACAAGTCTGGGACTAGTGGCCGAGTGGTGGTGAGATCCAATAAAATATAGAATAGAAAGAAGGTCTGAGGATCGAAACCCACCGTCAGTAGTTTCAGACTTTTGTTTTTATTTTTTTATAATTTGTTTTTATTTACTGAAATATTGAATAAATATATATAAACCAAACAAACTTATTTAACATTAACACACTTATAATTTAACATCATTACAAACACACTTATAATTTAACATAATTCCAAACACACTTATAATTTCACATCATTGCATAAGTAAGCAAATATCTTAAGTTTTACAAATATCTGGATTTTCTAAGAAATCCGAAACATCTAAATGTGTCAAATCTTCAAGATCGTCAAGATCATCAAAATTATCAGAACTACCAGCATCACCAAACTTAACTAAGTTTGTTTCCACCACTTTGTTTTTTCCTTTGATAGAAGCTTGGTATAAATCCACTAGATGTCTCGGCGTACGGCAGGTACGTGACCAATGTCCCTGAGAACCACACCTAAAACAAGTTTCATCACTACCCTTCTGGGGTTTATTTGACAGATTTCTATTTATTTTACTTGTTTCATTCTCATACCTCTTCTGGTGGTATGGACGAGAACCAAAATTACCTTCATGGTTTCTACGACCATAACCACGGCCTCGACCTCTTCTACCACCACGTCCACGTCCTCGATTATTATGTACAACAACGTTCACTTCAGGGAACGGTGTACTACCAGTAGGACGAGATTGATGATTTTTTAACAAAAGCTCATTATTCTGCTCAGCTACAAGAAGAACACTTATGAGATCAGAATGCTTCTTATATCCTTTCTGACGATATTGTTGCTGCAATATCACATTAGAAGCATGAAATGTGGAAAAAGTTTTTTCCAACTTGTCTACATCAGTAATCTTCTCACCACAAAAATCAAGCTGTGATGTTATTTTGTACATAGCAGAATTATACTCACGAACTAATTTATAATCTTGCAACCTCAGGTGCATCCAGTCATAACGAGCTTTTGGATGTATGACATTCCTCTGGTGTTCATACCTTTCCTTCAGATCATTCCACAATGCAAGAGGATTTTTCTCCATGAGGTATTCAGATTTTAGTTCCTCATGAAGATGACGACGAAGCAAAATCATTGCTTTAGCCAAATCCTGCGGGGATTTGGTATTGTCCGCTTTAATGGTGTCTTCAAGACCCACAGCTTCTAGGTGTGTCTCGGCATCAACAACCCAAGATAAATAATTTCTTCCAGAAATTTCAAGTGCCGTGAAATCCAAACTTTTTAAAGTTGACATAATGGAAATATTATAATATACTTAGAAATATAAATATAAAACCACCTGACAATCTTCCTTTCTGAACAGCGGCGGAGATTCGTGCTGATAACGTGTTGGAAAATAAAACAACTATATTGATAATGATCTAGTTAATTCAGAGAGAAAGGAAATAGAAGATCAAAGAAGGGAAGAAATTTTTGTAACTTTTCATTTCATATAACATACATATATATAGGAAAAGATATGTATACATGTCATCCACTATTCATCGATGTATACATATACCTACAACATGGATGTATACATATACCTAACATGGATGTATACATATACATATAATATAATGTATAACATATATATATATATATACACACACATGAATATGTGGAAGAAATTGGGATGATTTGGTGGCTAAGCTAAAGGTGGGTGGGTTGGTTTGATTGATTGATTTTCATTTATTTATATATATTTCATGGAGTGTCCCCACCATATCAGCCACCCCAAATCTCCAATACTCATCCAGTTAATCCAAAAGAAATCATAAAAATAATAATAATTATTATAAAGCATCTCAATAGGATGCCAAGATTGACTCAAGATGTTTGAAATTATAATTTATCATTTGATTTTGATTAAAAGTAGAAAAATCATTACTTTATTGGAAGGCATATACATACGGGTTGAGACTTGGACTATACATTCTTTTAATTGATGTTTAAGGTACAAACAAAAACAGTTCACTTTCTTTAAGAATCTAGTTCTAGTCCACTGGATCATATGATAAATATGATCCAACGATCCTTATTACCACTACAGGGCCTGCAGTGCTCATCCAGTTGTGAAGGGAATGCTAAGTATCCAAATGTGGTCATATCAAGGTAGGAAAAGAAAGAAAGAAAGAAATAATGGAAAGCACTTAGAAAACTAGTCTGATAGTGGGTTCCATATACAGAACATGCCGCATGTCAAGCATTAATTAGGTAGGGAGGGACAAACAAAAAGTGGTGGACGGACATCATTTTCTCAGAGTAATAGTTGAACTAAACTGACAGTAAAAGAGACAAGACGAACCTGCCAAGGTGCTGCTTTTTTTCATCTTACTCCCAACCTCAGCACACATTTTTGACATTGATAGAGGAGGATCCACATGCATATTTCAACATAAAAAGCAAGGGGAAAAAAACTGGAGCAGATATATGAGAGCCAACAAGACATTTACAATGACTCCTACATTTTTGTCACCTGCAGGACTTCTCCCTTAAAATCAGCACAAATTTTTTTAAAAAAAAAATCATGGTTGTTGAGATACTTCCGTAATACTAAAAAAAGAAAAAGAAAAAAGAAAAACATTCAAACCTGCAAATACTACAACTTTCTAAGTTTGTGTCTATGCGAGGGTCAAATCCCAAACCCCTGTAAGGCAACGCTATCGACAAATGTTTCAAACAACGGGAGGACTATTAAGAGTTGGGTTCCAGAATCAGTCAAGTGACAGAACTTTCAATTACAGGTTACTCGGCAGTCAACAATTGTAATTGAGCAGGGCCATGCACAAGTACCTAATACAAAGTTCTTTACTGATCTAGCTTGTCTTGTAGAGGTTAAGATAAAAGCAAACCCAAAGAGGACAACATGACGAATTAATTTAACAATAAAGGGAGCATGTTCTGCATCAGAAAAAATTTGGCCATGGTCTTCAGATTAATCAATACAATCATTCTTGGATAAAAGCATGCCATGGCCGGTTCATGGTTCAGATCCAACCAATGAACGATCGAGAATAGACATAGTATAACAACTATCAAGAAATGTTTCTTCACAATGAGGCCCTCCTAAGAAGAAAACTAATAATCCCCGAATTGTAATATATCTGTCAAGGGTGTCGCTTGGAACGAGGTAAGAGAGCAAGAAGAATCTTCTTTCTTGGACCCTGCAATTCACACTGTAGTTATCAGTACACATATTTTTTATTTCAACTGTCGCCAGTACATATATCTTTCATTTCAGCATGGCCACATGACTTTAAAGTTGCATTCACAATGTTGTCAGTACACAGCAACACAAAGAGACAATAGCCCAAAGAAATGAGGTTCTCATTTGTTTCCCGACTCTAATCAGGACCATGACCACACCTTTCTCCAGCAAATGCACAATAATCCAAGGAACAAAACAAGAAAAACAAACAGAACAATTAAAAACATAATCTCTTTTTATGCTAGGCAACAAATGCAGCTTTCCACATTCAATTGCCTGGAGTCTAAAGTCCTTGTTTTACTAGCCTAAATGTCAAGCGTCTATCAAGTTTTTCAACATTCAACTGCTTGGAGTCTCCATTCTTTGTTTTACTAGGGGTTCCTATTTTCCAAAAGTATTTAATCATCATTTGATCATAACAATAAACAAATTTGTTGTTTCCATGAAAAATTCAATCCTCCTTGAGAAAGGAAAGGTAAATGCAGAAGCTGCAGTTTACCAAACAAACAAATGAACTTTTTCCCAAAAACATCAATGAGCGACGTACAAATTAGTAACTACAAAGAGAAATGAAAAAAAGCATAATAACAATTAGATTCCAAAAATGCATGGTGATTTCTCAGCCGAATTATCAAACATTATGGGCAATGCACCAAGAGGGTGCAGCTGATACAAAACCGGCAGAGAAAATTACAAAAGGATGGCCCCCAGCAAGCTTTTGTGACTGCAAATTTTGCATATGTGAAATTCAGAATTTCAGAGTATTGAATTTCTCATGAACCAATCAAAAGATCACTCATTGAGCTGCACCAAATCAATTGATCACTTATTGCTTCATTGTATGGCTTCATGGTGGTATAAAATTATGGGTTAGGGAGTAAAAATTGATGTGTCCAAACGCTATGGAGTTGTTGTTTTCCCGATGGGAGTACCATGCTAAAGAAGTGATCCAAATAAAGTTGTTGCTTTTACTGTTCTACATTATAGTGTGGTGCAGTGCATAAGGCATGAACGAAACAAGATGATCTTCATTCTCGAGCATATGGAGTCGACTAGTCGAGGGGGGCTTGGGATTTGATTTCATCAGGTATGTTACTTGGATTAAAGTGCTGGAACACGATTTCTCTTCCTCGGGTCTTCAACTCTTGAACAAAGCCGACGCTGTTAAATATGGGGCAATACAAAGTATACAAGACCCTCCCTGGTTTGGGCTCCTCCTTTGAAAGGATGGGTTAAATGGAACATAGATGGTTCCATCATAGGGAAACAAGACAAAGTAAGGACAAGAGGCGTTCGACGTGAAGATGGTGGGGTTTTCCTTTGCCTCTTTTCATGCCCTGCAGGAGTAATCGAGTCGAATGAAGCTGAGGTGTTGGCCATACTCAAGGCTCTCCAAATTACAGAGCATATCAATGGTAGTGAAAAGTAGAATGTGGTGGTGGAATCGGATTCTCTAAATGATGTTAATTGGCTAAAAGAACACAAGAAGAAACCATGGAAGTTAAGGCGTCACATTGATAAAATTATGGAGCAAAGGAATAAGATGGGAATGTGTGTTTGTTCACTCAACTAGGGAAGTGAACGCAGTTGAGGATGTCGTGGCAAAGTAAGGGGTTGATAAGAGAGAAGACCAAATTATGCGGATGTAAGGACTGTGGTGGTTCTAAGGGGCTTCTGCTTTTGAGGTGGCAGCATCCTTTGTGCTGTTGGATGCCTTTGTGCTCTTATTCTAGTTGTTCTTCTAGTCTTGTATAGTGTATATGCTGTGTTTTTATAGTGCTTTGTTTCAAGGTTATGATTTTCTAACAATTTTCTCATGTTGTTTTTTCTTTCTTCCTATGAGTAACCACAGTGTTGCTCTGCCATAAGTGAGGGTTTCAATGCATTTCGAGGTACCGTCTCTTTTATCCAAGAAAATCTACCAAACACCACAGGAATACACACAAGATTATAAAAGAACAAAAAAGATACCATAGGTATTCCCAGCTCTTTGAGATCATTTTCCCCCATCTGCTTCAATGCAGTCATATCCACCTGTAGGTACATCATATGCATTAGTGGAAACAAAAATAAAAGGAATAAAAGGGGAAAACAACAGTTCTGGTAATAAATTATTCTGTCGGGTAAAAATGAAGTAAAATGTCAGAAGTCAATAATGAAACAATTGACATTATGTAAGAGATTTATACTACTTATTTCAGTATTTAACTAATTGAGTATTAAACACTACCAATATCCAGCATTAAGAATTCACTTATCATTCATCCAAAAAAAGAATTCAATTATCATCGATTAAATTTAAAACCAAAATAACCACTAAAAAGCCAAACCCAAAGAAAATTACCAATATTGAGCATCAAGAATTCATTATCATCAATTAAAAAAACATAAACAGTAAAAAGTAAAACTCAGAAAAAATCGCAAAACCTGAGTCATACCTACAATAATTGTACAACCCAGTATACTTTTTTTCCCCTTTTCCTTTTTCTGTGGAAAAGTCTCAAATTCCATATTGACATTCAGTAACCAGAAGAAAGTAAAAAAGACAATGGAAATCTTAATTAAGCAACAAGACCTATACAAGCAGAAAATAAGCCAAGTCATAATGCGATTCTACATTTTATGAACATATCCTCCGGTTTTTAAACTTGTATTAGCTGAATGACAATAACTTCACCCTTAGAACCAAGATCCCTCCAAATTTAGGAATTCAGAAAACTAAGAAAAGATTTTAAATGACGATATTTTTATTGTGAGAATCATTGAAAGCAAGAGTACGTGACATACTTCTTCAGCCTTGAAAAGAATAGCATATTTTCCCAATCCTAATGAATGTAACAAGCCATCAACAGTGTGTTGTTCATCAACCTACGAAGTAAGAAGAGGAAAATCAGAATATGCAAGTAAAACAATTAGGTTCAGCACCAATCCGCATACAGAAAGTCCAATAGAACACTCAACTAGCCAAAGTATACAAAGCGATCAACAATAAAATTGAAAACTCATTAAGCCAGATCACTGATGGATAGTTTTTTAGAGTCTAACACCATATGCGATTTTGCCAAAAGTCAAGGATATGGATAGTGAGGACTGAGAAAATATAATCTAAACACATCAGAACAAAATTTGGAGAAAAAGATGATCATAAAATGGTGATTTTTTTCAGAATGAAGAAGCTCCAGAAGAACGAGAGAGAGAGAGAGAGAGAGAGAGAGAGAGAGA
The DNA here is from genome assembly GCA_963580455.1 of Euonymus europaeus. NCBI lineage: Eukaryota > Viridiplantae > Streptophyta > Magnoliopsida > Celastrales > Celastraceae > Euonymus > Euonymus europaeus. The sequence continues at coordinate 7,870,670 of OY756964.1, forward strand.
GAGAGAGAGAGAGAGAGAGAGAGAGAGAGAGAGAGAGAGAGAGAGAGAGAGAGAGAGAGAGAGAGAGAGATCAACTCTAGTTTCTTCCATACAGCTCCAAAGAGAGAAGGTTGAAAATGCTTTCCATATAAAGGGTCCTCAGAGGTCATTTTAGCAATTTATTGTCGTCCACAGTTGAAACTAATTAAAACTAAAATCACTGAGCTGCTTGACATGAATACATCCTTAACAAGATTCCTACAAAAATATTTCATCCTAATTAGTTCGCACGAAGGATTTTAACTTCTGAAAGACTGAAAAGTTAAAAACGGAAAAAGATACACGAAAAAATTCAAAAACTGACTATAAACTCTGCAGCTTTACAATTATTCCCATCTAGATTTTAGCTTCCCTAATGGCACACCTCATTTTCTGTTTGTTCTTGTCATATATAGAGACACTACATCATTTATGGCCAATCGAAATTTCAAAAGCAATATCAAATCTGTAAGAACGTGATTAAAACCACAATATTGTCATAATCATAGGATTTACTAATTACTGCACGAAGGTTTTCTATCCAGTTGTTCAGATGATTCAAGACTCAAGAAACTGGAGAATGGATAAGAGGTTGCCCAACTCAAGAGTTATCACACAAAAAAATGCCTACTTGCTATATTCAAAGTTTTATTAAGCTTAAATTGTCTAATGCACATAACTCAGGCAGCACAAGGACAATACAGCGCAAAATGTCAACCCCACAATCCAATTCAAACTTTAAGAGTGGTAGTACTAAGCACTTGTATTCTACATCCCCTCCGTACTAGTTATACTTTAAGCGACGATAAGAACAAACCCTAGGTTTGTTGCAACAAAATTTCCAAAGTAATCCCATAACAACCTGAACCACCTAAGTATCATGTTATTCATTGCCCACCCATGTTGGTACATGGCGACAAAAACAATGAGACAAAATCTAGAAATCTTTATAACAGAAACTTTGCATACTTCCTTGAAACAAATTTTAGAATAAAAAAGAACACAAATAATATCTAAATCACAGGTTTTTGAAATCAAATAACCTTGCAAAACAGAACCAACCAGTAACATGGGAAAAAATAATGAATTCCACAGCAACGTATGACACCCAATTCTCATACCAAAAATGAATTAATGTACAAGAAACTTCATGAGAAATGTAATAAAAAAAAAAAAAGTTTACCATAACAGCAGCTAGTAACATGTGAAAAAATAATGAGTTCCTACAAAAGCACATTAATGTATGGCATCCAATTCTTGTAACAAAAATGAATAAATGCTCAAGAGACTACATGAGAAATGTAAGAAAAATAGGGTTTTCCCATGCAGCTCAGAACTTCCATTTTCTGACGTCATCTATATTTAAGAAGTCATATATGCTTATCATGTACAACATTTAATTAGTTTCGCTTTCTACTGCCAAGATGTTTGAGGTTTTCAACAAACAGCTCAAGTCCATTCCATTCCTCAGGAAAAAGTCTTCCTAACTTCAGAAATTCAGAAACTATAGTTACCAAGCACAACGTTTGCTAGGTATTGGCCACCAAGCTCAAGGTTAATGTCATGCCCTCTAGAAAATGTTGTAAAGGATTCATTTGATCATTCACTAGAAGAACTCAATTTCCCAAATGCGAAAACACATATCCAAAAACACAATCAAACATGAATAACATTCTCTAACCATTCAGAAAATTTAACACAAAAAACACATCACGTCAAGCATAACAAGACTGAACTATTACAAAACAAAGAGCAGGTGAACAGATGAAAAAGCGCTCCAATTAGTATACCACCACAGACTTAAGTGTGTGTGTAATATATGAAGGCAAGTAGATTGTACTGTGTATGAACTTTTCTGCACTACACTGCTTGGTGGAGGAAGTTGCCCCATAGGTGGAGCTGCAGGCTTCTGAGATACCATAGGCATTGTAGGTTTTGTCAAGAAAGCTGAAGAATTCACTGCCCTTGGAGCATCAATAATATCTTTTCTCGTATATGGAACTGCTCTAACATCATCATATGCCCTGCTTGGTCTTCTTTGCAGGTCTTCCATGCTACTTGGAGGTGATAGACCTCTAGAAGTACCTACAATTCGATCAGAGGATCTTCGTCGTAAATTATCTAGAGTCCATACAGGGTAAGAGTTCCTAGATGAGTCCATCCGAGGTAAATCGTCTGCATTTATTCTGGGAGGTATTCTACCCATGATACTGGTTTCCCTCGACTCGGGGATTCTCCTAATGATACTGGTCTCCCTTGATTCGGGGATTCTTCCCATGATACTGGTCTCCCTTGACTCGGGGATTCTCCCCATGATACTAGTCTCCCTCGACTCGGGGAATCTCCCCATGATACTGGTCTCCCTTGACTCAGGCATGCTCTTCCGCATATCAAGGTTGCTTGATGAACGTTGTGTCCTGGAAAGCTTTTCACGAAGGTCAATCTTCTGGTCATCATTATCAGAGTCACCTCGTCTAAACACATTCTTTTGATTGAGCTTGAAGCGGAGGTCATCTTTACCAATGCGTTCTTAGGTAATTCAAAAATTCCAAGGTCAGTTTTTGACAGATTAGTTCAAAAGGCAAAAAAAAAAGTTATATTACACAGCTAGGAGGAAGCTTACCATAACCATCTCCACCTTTACCATTCCAACTCATCAAACTACCATCCCCTCTCTGCCTGCAAGCAAATAATGAACATAGTTTCTATGAGAATTGATATATTATGAGAAGGAAGTAAGCAAAAATAATGCAACGAGATGGATACTAAAGAAATAACCTCATTTATTTTGGAAAACCCATCATCAAACACAAACATCAATTTAAATTATCCAACAATCTAGAATTTCTTAAAAATATAATGTATATAGCTCATGTGAAAACAACACTACAATTTCCTGGAAAATGGAAATACGAAAGTTGAGGCGCAAGACATCTTTTTCCAATCAAACACTGCAAAAACAAGTATGCAACACTACCCCATCAATATATCAACATGAGGATAAACAAACCGTTTGTTGCTGATTTGGCTTCCATGAGCCAACGAATCATCCGGATTACTTCCCAGTCTATCTCTTAGAGATCGCTTACTTCCAGAATTGGGCATAGAATTAGAATAATCAACATCAGAGACAGCCCTCTTTACCACCTACAGTGAAGCCACGGGTATCAGTCAATATGCTTAGAGAACAGCAAAATGAGTTCCGAGAATATAGCAAAAACTATGAAGTTGCTCTAGTTTCCAATAAGAAAATGTGCAATGAATCTTTAGAAAGTATTACAGAAAGAGAGCGTGTTAGTGTGTATTTGCCCCAAACTTGAAAATGAAAGTGGAAGTGAAGTGGACAATATCTAAGCAAAGTTGAGTAAACTTAACAGACACGAAGATACTTTTTCATGAGATCAAAAACAACAATAGCAATGCTTAAAGTAAAGACTTCACAGCATTTCTCTGAATCAATAAAAAGCGGATGTTCGGACATAAATTTCTGAGCTAGAAAGGGGGAAAAAACATACTGCAAAAACTAGATAGGCAACAAATCCAGAACAAAGTCGAGAACAAAAAGACATCAGATACCTGGCCACTGCGTCCAAGCGTAATCGTTACTCGGTCCCTCGAATTTCCTGACATTTTTAGAGCTCTAAAACCTAGATAATAAAACAGTTACAAGAATATCAAAGCAAGTCCAATCTCGAATGTCCTAAATTCATTTCCAGAAACTTAAAGCATACAGATCGAACTTGAGGACGAAAAGAAATTCAAAATCGAAATCTGTACCCCATCAATGATTTCGAAGAAAGAGATAGCTTCGAATTAGGGTTTTCAGAAAGAGAATTACTCGGACTTGTATGGAAAAAAGAAGAAATTTTACGGTGAACATCGGCAGCATAATAGTTACAGTGCGGATATGCCGAGATAAGTGGGGTCAGGTATCAGCGTTAACGACGGACGTCCGATTCATTTGTCAAAATTGCGTCAACATTTTTCCTTTTGTTAGTTTTACACTTTTTACTGAGAAGATGGATACTTTCGAATTTTTCTTACGGTGAACTAATATATTCTTTCTTTTTGATATTTTGTGGAGAATAATGGGCTCCACCACGGTCAAGTAGTGTCAAAGAACTGTACTAATACAGTTCACTTAATGATCATTGAATTTGATTATTAAAAATTTATCAAATTTTAATCATTGAATTAAAAAATTAATTAAAATCTATTTTTAAATTTATAAATCATATTTTTTATTTTAAAAAAATAAAACACTCATAAAATTATTGTAATACCCTTATATCTCCCCTTTAACTTCGTTAACTAAGTTACACTTAACTGCGTCTTTCTTCTTCATTCCTCTCTCCCTCCCTCTTCCTTACCGTTGCTAATCCCTGTTCTTGTTCACAGAAAGTATCTCCAATCAGGTTTGTTCTTCTCCCGTCCTTGGCTCCATTACTCCCCTCCCGTTCTGTCGCGTACTTCTTATTCTCAGATAATAATCAAGTGACAACTCAAACAAGATAAGGCGTGCTCCTGGATCAAATTATCAGTTCAAAATCCTAGCAATTATCATATTTACTCTATTTTTTGAAAATAGAGTAAATATTTGAAAATAAATTGGGACATCTCAATTAACGCCAATTCAGGGTGTACTGGTTTTGGATGCATTATACGGGATTGTGAAGGAGATTTTGTTTACGCAATAGCCACAAGTAAAGGGAATATTTTGGAGCCAACTTTGGCGGAACCTATGGGGGCAGCAGAGGCGATAGGAGTAGTAACTGCTATGGGTATTTTAAATTTCGAATTAGAAGGTGATTCTCAAACAATTATCAAAGCTATTCTTAGTTCAAAGAATACTTAGCTTCTTGGGGAGGAATAGTTGGAGAAATTCACCGGCTACTTGAAGATTCTGGAAATTGGAAAGCCATATTTATTCCAAGAGAAGCTAACCGTGCAGCTCATCGAATAGCAAGATTTGCAAATGTTGTTGAAGGTCCATATGCTTGGAGTGGGGTGGTGCCAAAATTATTCAGTGATGAGGTTCTTAGAGACAGGACGATTTGGTCTGTTCATGGTGAGAAGTAATGGGGAATATTGGGTAGATGAGGAGGATGAGGAGAGTTCCGGGATATATTTTTGTTTTCATGTGCTTCTTTATTTTGACTTTTTTATTGTGTAATTTTCTAGACTACTTGTGTCATGTGAGTGGTGCTAGGTGACAATCAACTTTTAATGAATGACTTGAGGATTTAATCCTCCTTTTACGAAGAAAAAAAAGCATATTAAGTTATCATTAGTAATTAGTTAAATTTTTATATCCATTTTTGTAATTTCATATTTATAATAAAAAAAAAATTTAAAAAATAAAATAACATCATTTGTGGACGTTGACCACGTGTTACTCAGTGAAATGGACTTGACGGCGTCCAATCTTTTGACTGGACTGGACGCTAGTAAAACCCCAGAATAATGTGCTTCTTCCTGACAAAAAAAAATGTAAAAAGGTTTATCGAAAAAAAAGGAGCGATTAGAGTTAAGTCCTAATTTAATAAGTTTTAATATCAAAAGGAGAGCTCACCTTTTTCACTAGATAAGATCCAACTCATTTTAAATTAATTGAATTAAGGATAATATACATTGCAGTTGCTCGTGATCTTCAAACGCATAAATGCAGTCTTCAACCTAATGCCATTTTTTATTTCCGATGAAGGAGAGATCGAATTTAGAGCTGATCGATCGCCCTTTAGTTCTAATCCACGTCTTCTCTAGTGAAGCTAACTCCTAATCTAATGTTTCTTTCGCCGTTCTTCAGGAGCTACCAATTGATTCAGGTTAGTTGCAGTTCTTCATTGTTTTCTTGAGTTCTCATCTCTGATTTGTCTTCTTTTTGCTTCTACTGCTGCAATCTTCAATCTAGTTGTGTCTTCTTTCTTTCCTAGTTGTGTGATGTATTCTAGATTGTATGGCTCTTTTGTGATATCATTGTAATCATTTTCTTCTAGTGTGTGGATTGATATATATAGAGAGAGAGATCCTTGGTCTCTAGCTTGGTTTATTTGCAGGCCCATTCTTTTTGTATTAGTTGTATAACATATTGTTCAAATCTGAATCTCAAGTCCCGTATTACTTATTTTGTGAATTGTGCTTTGAGATCTCTGATCTTGATTTGATTTATTTAACAATTTATATCTAATTTATCTTCATTGTTGATTTGATTTTATGTTTTGTATTTTATATTTTTTGTATGCAACTAGTTTTGTGTACCAGTTTGTTCTACAGAGAAAAAAATGTTATATAGATAAAAGTTATTTTTAACATTGTTATTCATTGTTTTGTGAAGATAAACTTCAAGAATTGAGGATTTTATTCGATATGGCATCAGCTCCTCCATGTATTTTGATTTTGAAGCATGAGTCATTAAGTTCAATTATGAGAGTTGTTTATGGTATGAGTTTCACGAGCTTGGTCAATTTCGTGTGTGGTAAGTGGAGTTTTCTATATTCTGAAAATTTACATTTTGTGGCTTACTTACCCGGACATTCCAAGTGTATGTTTGATAATGATGAAGATTTTAATAATTTATTATCTCTTGCTCGTAATTTTTCAATGGGTCATGTTGATGTTATGGTGAAAAGAGGTTGTTGTTTTAATATAACAGCTTCTAATATTGATGTTTCTGATGGTATTGAGTCTTCTAGTTTTTTAGTTGATAGTTCCACTACTTATAATGATGAATTTGAGCAAGAGTCAAATTTTATATTGGCTTTCGGTGCTAATAAGAGGAAGACTTTACTTACTTCTGGTTGGTATGCTGGTATCAGTTATGTAAGGTAGTGTTTTAGTGGTGGTGTTACTGAGTTTTGCAATGTTTTGTTGAAGTTTGGAATTGAGGTTGGTCTTGAGTATGTATTTACAAAGAATGACAAGTCGAGGGTTACTGCTGAATGTAAATATAAAATTTCAAAAGGTTGTCAATGGCGTGTTCTTACATCAGTAGAGAAGTCAAATGACTTCTTTTTTATTAGGTCATTCAACAATATGCATATTTGTGGTTCTATAATTCTTACTAGTAGGTATAGTCGAATGAGGTTTGATATTGTTGCTGGCATTATTGTTGATCGTGTATCTACTGTTCCTCTAGTTCTTCCAATTGATGTTTTAAAGGAAATTAAATTGGATTATGGTTTGGATGTTAGTTACTTTACTGCATGGTATGGTGTTGAAAAAGCTAAGAAGATGAAATATGGTGAGCATAGTTCTTCATTTGATTTGTTACGGGTTTATTTTGAGGAAGCTAATACTTGTAATCCCGGTTTACATTTTGAGATTGAATGTGATGTTGTTAATGGATGTTTCAAGAGATGTTTTATTTCATTTGGTGCATCGATCTCTGATTTTAACTTTCGTCTTCCTTTACTTTTCTTGATGGGACAGTTTTAAAAGGGCGCTATAAGGGAAACCTTCTTGTTGCTACTACAAAAGACGGCGAAGAAGGTAACCAACCATCTGTTTATATTCTACAGATAAATATACAATCTATAGAGAAATATGTATTCTGAGTTTTATTTGTTTTAGTTTGATTGTTTATTTGTGTGGGGATATTTGTGGTTGCATTTGCAATTGTTTTGGCTGAGGATAAAGATAATTGCTTATGGTTTTTGATGTTATTGAAGCTCCACATTGATTGCACAAGGAACCTAACTTTTATGAGTGATCGTCATTCCGATATTCTTAATGGTGTTAGAAATGTGTTTCCTTCTGCTCACTATTCCTTTTGTCTTATGCATAAGAAAGAAAATCTGAAGGATAGATTGAAAGGTTATAGTAGTTCTTCTAGGAAAATTCTTGTTAAAAAGTTTGAAAAATGTGCTTTTGTGGCAAGTAGAATTGCATTTCACGACTGCATGCAATAACTTTTATCTACTGGTGGTGCCAATGTTGCTAGTTTTATAGAGGATGTTCCACCAACGCATTGGGTTAATGCTTATTTTATTGACAATCGTTATGGTGAGATGTATTTAAATTTGGCTAAGTCATTCAATTCTTTGATTTCTGAATATCGTTCTTTACCTATCATAAACTTAGTTGATAAGATTTGTTGGAAGTTTATGGATCGGATATCAAGTAGAAGGGATACCGCGAAGACATGGAATTCAATTTTATGTCCTTCTAAGAAGAAGAAATTTCAAACATTCTTGAAGGAAGGTTGTCCTTGGGTTGTTAGCGCAGCCAGTGTTGAAGTATTTGAGGTGCATTCATCTCCTGTTGAGGTGGTTAATATTATACAAAGGGTTTGTTCAAGTGGGAGATGACAAATAAATGGTTTCTCATGTTCCCATGCACTTGCAGTTTTGTCTAAGAGTGGAAAAGCCATATATGATTATGTTCAAAATTACTTTCATTCTGCATTTTATGTTGGATGCTACTCACAGTCCATATTTCCAGTCCAAAAGGTATGGAAAGCAGTTGAAAAGAATGCAGATGCACTTATTTTCCCACTTAAGTTAAAGAAACAACCAAGAAGACCCAAGAAGAAGAGAATCAGATCTGTTGGAGAGAGCATTCCCAGACAGATTAAGTGTGGGAGATGTGGGCAGCTTAGAAATCACAATAAGAGGAGTTGCAATAGCTCATTATGATTGATTTGTAATTCGCTTTTTTGTATTATTGGACTACTCATTATATGTAATTCCAGTATTTCTACTTTTTTACTTTATTGTTTGTTGGACACCTTCTGATTTCTCTTTTCCTATTTTCATAATGAAAAGTTGTATTTCTAATGCAGAAAAATAGTTCTACAGAGAAAAAATATAAGATCTACAGAGAAAAGTAACTGACAGATAAAAAAAACTTTAACATTGAGGAAGTGTTCAAAATAGAAGTGGTTTTGCAAATTCGTTCCCCCTGATAGTTTAATAGTCATTGTTTAAATTATGGAATGAAAATCATCGATACATGAACCCATTAGAGTTTAGCAAATCTGATACACAAACTCGTTAGGGTTTAGCGAACTCGATACCCTTAGGGTTTAACACTTATTGTTTAGGTTACAGAATAAAAATTTGATACACGAGCCCATTAGGGTTTAGCGAATCCGATACACTTAGGGTTTAACACTTATTATTTAGACGACATAATGAAAATCCGATTCACGAGCTTGTTAGGGTTTAGCGAATCTGATACCCTTAGGGTTTAGCGAATCTGATACCCTTAGGGTTTAACACTTATGGTTTAGGTTACATAATGAAAATTTGATACACGAGCCCATAAGGGTTTATCGAATCCGTTTTGTTTATGGTTTAACACTTATTGTTTAGGTTATATAATGAAAGTATGATATTCGAGCTCATTAGGGTGCAAATCCATTTTGTGTAGGGTTTAGGGTTTAACATTTATTGTTTAGGTTACAAAATTGAAATCTCATACACAAGTATGTTAGGGTTTAGCAAATTAGATACACAAGCTCATTAGGGTATAGGGTTTTTATAGAGTTCAGGGTTTCAAATTTTTTAGCCTTTGAGGGGTTTGTTGTTTGGGGATTGGGTTTGTGTTTAGGTTTTAGGGATTTGGGATTAGCGTCTAGTGTTCTGGTTCTACAAAAAAAAAATGCTTAAAAGATATATATTTAGGGTTTTTAGGGTTTGGGGTTTGGGATTAGGGTGTAGTATTTAGTATCTACAAAGAAAAATATAATGCTTAAAATATATAGATTTGGGGTTTTTAGGGTTTTGGTTCATAGGTTTTATAAGATTTTAGATTGCAGTTTAGGGTTTAGGCTTTATATGATTTAGAATTATGGTTTATGGTTTACAATGAAAAATGTGGGTTCTATAGAGGAAAATGTTGATTCTACAGAGAAAAATTTAAAACTTGAATTATACTCCGACCTCAAACCCTAAACAACCCACTTTAAAAACCTGCACAATGAACATAAACAAGCTTCTCGAACTACAAAAATCCGAACATTAAAAAGGCAGCAGAAAACAAGAACGAAAGATCCAAAATCCTCAATGAAAGATGCACCCAAACCAAGAAATAACCCCACTAGAAACCTTTGAGACTGCAGTTAACCAGTCGTGGAGCAAGCTGCACCAAGCATGCCCACCAACACTTCTTACAAATAATGCACAGCTACCCACAAATACATTTTCACCAAATAAACCAAAACTAAAGAACACAAACCCCAATAGAAAACTCGAACATAATAGTAGAAAGAAAATTACAACAAAGAAACTCAATCAAGCAACCAACATTTCCTATAAAACTAGCTGAGAAAATCACAAAATCCTCCAGTTCAAATAAGGCTTCTTTTAGTGTCTTGTTTGTTAGCTATACATTATGTATCAAACACAAAATCCTCCATCTTGAATAGTGCAATAATATACATAGTGTTATGTATTCATACGACAAAGAAATAGGTGCATCTACAAAGAAAAACTAGTATCACTCTCGCTCAAATTGCTTGACGGTTTCATACTTTTCTCTCTTTCTTGTCATTCACCAGTTCGTGAATTATATTTGTTTTGATATGTCGTTGTTCACTCTTGGTTAGTGTCTCAGTATATGGCTATGAGTAAGAACCTGTTTAATTGCATAGCACACAATCAATCTACAATGCAAGCTGTAAATGATTTAAGAACTAGTAAGTTTTTGTACCAAATAAACTTATTCTATCGTATTACATGAAATTATTCATTTTAAAAAAAATTATAATACCTTTCATCCATTTGTTGAGGCATATCACCGATAACTATCTGATTCTTCCCTTTTTTTTCAAACTTCTTTATGTTTTTAATGATATATTTTTCTGTAGAATAAAAGAGTGAAAATTAATTATTGTATGAATAGGTTAATAATTAATATATATAGAGAATTGCGTAGATTACCATTTCTTCTGCATCTAACATGTAAGGATATGATAGCTCTATCTTTCGTGGATGCATTGAGTGGTAATGCATCCAGGTGGCCCTCTCTATCTCAAACAAAAGTAGCGTCCAATGTCTTTAAGGATTTTTAGGATAGACATCCGAATTCAGTGGAAAAAGTACTTTGCATTTTCACATTATTTTGTTTCCACTTTTCTGTGTAGGAATGCTTGTAGGAGGTTTTCACTTTTTTTCCTATAAACTATTGAACCAGGAAAACATATTGATCAAAAAATAGTTTTACAGAGAAATTTGTTTTTGCAAAGAATAAAAGACTTACCAGACAACAACTTGAAAATACAAACGATGATCCATTAAAATAATTCCACTGACTTTTCGGGATATTAGGCTCTTGCTTTTTCATTAATATTTCACTGTATGAATCAATACCTAGAAGAAGCATCATCAACAATTAAATGAAATTTTAATAGAGAGAAATAAACATACAAAGAAAAATGTAGGAATTTATGTTCATTTACTCCATCAGTAATTTCCTTTTCTTTGATCATGTCCATTATGTCTTTCAAAGATACATTTGAAATTGGTCCTGAACCCGTCCAAACACTAGCTCTGTGAAAGGAAAATAGATAAGATTTAGTAAAATAATATCATTCAACAGAGAAAAAATATATTGAATAGAGAAAAGAGATTCAGCAGAGAAATTCAAGAAAAATTGATGAAACACGACAAATTCAAGAAGAGAGAGAAAATTGATACACATTACAAGCTTTACTTTTAACCATATTAATAAGACACAAAAAAAATAAGACAAGGGATAGGATATCGTACCCTTTTCCTTCAATGACATTGATTTCATTCAATTTTTCCCGGTTCACTATTGACAAGTTATATCCGACAGGCCATTTCTTCAGAAATTTGATTGGTGCTACTTTAATTGGTGGTTTATGAGTTAGAGTTGGGATATCAGTGATTTAGTTTGCTTCTCCTCCTTCTCATTAACTTTTCTATTTTTTGCAACTACTTCCACTTGAGTCCCCTCATAGGTTTGTTTTCCACCAATCTTTTGCTTCTTTTTCACCTTAAAATCATATTCATAATATTCAAGTAGGGGTTTTTTGTTCTCTTTTTCTGCTTTATTCTTGGGGTTTATGTGACATGTTTCACCAATAAGTCACATAGTAAATTTTTTTTACCAAAAAGTCATACCTTTCACGTTTTTCAAGGCAAGTGGTAATAAGTTTTTTTTCCAAATGATATCAATGCCCTTATTTGTGGGTTTTGAAAATGTGTGGGCTCTCTCTCTTCTTCTTGGCTGGTCTCTGGTAGTGTGTGAGCTTTGGATTTCTTCTTCTTAGGCTTTCTTTCTCTTCTTATTCGGCTTGTCTTTCGGTGTGGTGTCTCCATTTTCGTCCGTCTGTGTGAGCTTCGGTTTTCTCTATCTTCTTATTTCGCATGTATTCAGCCATTATTCTTCGGTTAGTTTTGGCGAAGCTTTGGTGGGTTGGAACGCCATATTCCAGGTAGGTATGAGTTCTAGTGTATTATTTTTAATGTGCAAGTATAGATCTGATGTTGTGCCAGTATCGGTTGGTGTTGATTGTGATTTCGATGGTTTAATGAAAAAGTTGTGTGGGAGTTTTAATTTGTTAGATTCTGATAAGGTCTCATTGACATATGCTGTACCGGGGTATGATAGGTGCATTGTTAATAGTCAATATGATTTTGATACTATGCTTGTGTTGGCAACCGGGTTGGGATTGAAATTTGTTGACATTGTTGTGTCTTGTGCTGGTATGGCTGATTGTGGTAGTATGAGGAGTGTTAATGAGTTTGCTAGAACATTTGATACTGTTGTTTTAAATGATACTGTCAACTTTAGTACTGTTAATGAGGGTGATACTGTTGGTGATCACAATGATGTTGTGCGTTCTTCGTCATCGGATAGCAATAGAAGCTTCCTTTTTTGTCGATGGCATGGTGAAATTAGTCATGTTGGACAAGTTTTTTATAAAGGTGTTGGTGAGTTTAGGGATACTTTATGCCGATATTCTATTGAAAAAGGGTTTAGGTTTAATTATGTTAGGAACAATGATCGACGAGTTGAGGCTCAATGCTCGAGCAAGTTTTCACATGAGTGTAAGTGGTATGTTTGATGGATACTGTCGGATACGAAAATTGGTTGATCACCATGATTGTTTATTTTTTATAAATAAGGACAGCAACAAGAGGTTGAGTGCTAAAGTTATTTCTGATTTAATTGTTGATATGTTGAGGGAGAAGCTATCTTTGGGGGCTAGGGACATTATGTCCCACTTTTTATTGTCTTTTGGGTACACCATTACCTACCGGAAGGCGTGGGTGGCTCTAGAGAAGGCTAAAGGAGAGATTTTTGGGGATGTTTCGGATTCATTCAAACAGCTGAGGTGGTATGTTAGAGCTACCCTTTCGCAAAATCCCGGAAGTCACGTTATGTTGGATGTTGATGAAGCTACTATGAGATTTCGAAGATTGTTTATTTCGTTCTATGCATGTATTCATGGTTTCAATTATTGTCATTCGATGCTTTTCATTGATGGGACGTTCCTTAGAGGGAGATTTAAGGGTGTTTTGTTTTCTGCAGTTGCGAAAAATGGGAATCAAGGTTAGTTATTTGTGATACTGTTTCAGTGTATGATATTGTTTCCCTAGTCGATACTGTTATCTTAGTTCTTATTGTTTATATTGTGTTTCTTATTTCTTCTTCATACTGCCTTTTGATACTATTTCTCCTTCTATTTTTCATGATACTGTCACATGATACTGTGATACTTTATTGGTGATACTGTCTTCGTTTTCCTAGTTCATACTGCTTCTCATTTTTTGTCAATAGTGTGTTTTACTTCTTACTTTATTGTTGATACTGTTTCATTTTTCATAATGACCAATTGTAAGAGCTTATGAAATTCACATCCTCAACATAGTTTAGCTATCCCCAGCTCAAACTCAGACATTTTGTTGGTATAAAGAATGCTATAAGTAAAAACAGGACCATCAATATGCTCATCCATGCCTTTAAACAGTATATAAAACATTGTAAGTATCATTATCATCAAAAGTATCAATAGTATCAAAAGTATCATGATCATCAATAGTATCAGAAGTATAAACATTATAAATTTCAATTTACCTGCATAGGTCATCAACAGATTCATCTGTGTCTTTGGATGTTGCTTCCTTCATGTTGGATGTGATAATCTTCCTGCTCAGCCTTGTACATTTTGTGAATCGTCAACTGTACAAGTTTGTGTCCTTACCGGATTTTTGTCGATCTAGCTCGATATTGATTGTCCCATTTTCGATGCGAAATATATTCCTCATGTCATCAATTGTGATGTTCAGATGCTTCTCATTGAAAACAAAATCATGTGACACTATTGAGTAGTGATCGATCAAATCACATAGATGTAGGTCGCTTCTTCGACATTTCGACTTTTCTATTTCTTTTTCGCAAATGGAATTGATTAAATTCCAGAAGCGAAGTGATCGCATTCTGTTCTTCTATTTTTTGGTGAACTTGTAGCTTCCAATCACTTCAACCAAACCGATCAAGTTCGATCGATATTGCATAGTATTTTGATTCCTAGTCATTATTATAACAAATTGAATTTCTGCGAAAATGAAATATAGACAATATCAATACAATTATCAGTATCAAAGCATCACAAGTCAGTACAAACATTATGAATAATAACAGGAATATCAGCAATATCAAAGATAACAAGAGTCACAACAAACAGGATCAATAGAATCAACAGTATCAAAACATCATAAGTCATTACGAACAGTATCAACATTGATAGTACCAACATAATCAGCAAAATCAAAGACAGTACCAACAATATATTGATGTACTGACAGGATCAGACATGCTCAATGCAGTACCAACAATACTATCAGTAAATATAGTATCAACAGACATGCTGAAGGTAGTAACAAAATATCATACTTGAGTACCAATCATAAGACAATATCAGCAGCATCACTAGTATATTAATGGTTTACAGAACATAAACTAATTGATACTAAAACACGAATCCATTGCATTAACAAACAGGTTATAATGTTAAATACTACCAAACTCAATGCAATTTTCTTATAGAGATATAAATAAGGTAGTATCAAAAGATCAGTGTTGAGTATCAAACTCCACACAATATCAACAATACAACTAGTATCACTAGTACCACCAGTATCATCATGTTTTCCCATAACAAAATGTGGAATTACTGGAACACGAAGTTATTGCATTGACAAACAGGTCATAATAACATATACTGCTAAACTCAATGCAATTTCCAAATATAGTCAATAATAAGGCAGTAGTATCAGGATGACAAAACATATTTGTACAGTAGTATCAGAATGAAAAAACCCATTTGTACACCAACATAGTATTAGAGTGACAATACCCATAGAGTATGAATCACTTAAAAGACCGAATCTTTATAACATTTACAGTATCACTAACAAAATTTCTAAAATAATTTGCAAGAAAAAGCTTACAACCCAGAGTGGGAGAGAAGGACGTCGCAAAGAAAGGAACAACGGTGGAGTCGATGAGGGAGGGAATGAATAGAAATCATTACCAGATGAAGAACAGTATATATGGGCGACAGACAGTATCAAGTACATATGCACCCTACCCGCGCGATATCGCCGGAGAATAAGACGGATCGCCGCTGCAACTACCGTGTTTCTAGAAGGTGTTCGATCGTGGGTGAAGTGGAGTTGGCCCACTGAATAGAGACGCGCGATTTTGAAGGTGGAGGTGGCCAACTTTTTAGTACTGTCCGTGCAGTTTGAATTTCAAACTGCTGAGGGCAATTTTGGCATCCCAAAATTGTGTTGTGACTGCATTGGTAATAGGGAAAAATTGTGTGACTAAGTGGGAAAAATGGCTACTGTTTGTGACCGGCTAGTAATTCACCCTTATTCTTGTAATCAGAGATCTTATAGATTCTTTTGGTTCTTTCTCCCTCTTTTTCCCTTCCTCATCATTTTCATTTTTCTCATCCTTTTCCTCTTTCTCTTTTTCTTCATTTTCCCCTTTCCCCTCCTTTTTCTCTCTCTTCTTCTTCCTCTGCCATTTTTCCTTTCACCTCATCTTCTTCTTTTCCTTCCTTTCTCTCTTCCCATTTTTCAGCCTCTTCCGCTACCTCTCTCTCTCTCTCTCTCTCTCTCTCTCCCCCTCCCTTTCCTTATTTTTTATCTCTTCAATTTTTTCTTTCAAAACAGAATTTTCAAATTATGTTATGGCCATTTGTGCATCTATTTCTCTTGCAATCTCCTTCATAACCTCAATAGTTGCTTCAAGCATATCCACCTTTGCTTTAAGGGCAGTCACTTTTTCATTTCTTTGCACTAATTCCTCTTCGAGTGTTTTAACTTTTAGTTGAAGCTCATATTTTTCATAATCAATGTTCTCTTGGTCTTCTATTTCCATTTAATCTTCTTGTCCAGCATATGACTCAATTAGATCAAATTTGTTTTGGTCATCATTAACATCCTCTTCTTTTTCTTCTTCATTCTCTTCTTTCTCTTCCTCATCATCATAATTGTCTTGCTCCTCACAGAAATAAAGGAATAAATATTCCATACCAAATCATCTGACAATTCAGACAAAGGCTCAATTGCCACATGCCAATCCAAGGTCTTCAAATCCTACTTCATAAATCTTGGAAAATTATTCTTCGTCGTTGCAGTGAGCAAGAGTGAATGCTCACAAAACCAGTACTACATAAGAAATAAGATTAATGTCAATGAAAATGAAAGGATTTATATGTTATGAAAAATATTTTTAGTAATAGAAAAATATGTTAAAAACTTACAAGCAATGCAATTGTGCATCCTGAGACGCGATGCAAATGCTGAGCATTTTTGTGAACTGAATTAACAAGCTTTTTCTTCACTGTGGCAACCCAATTGAAACTTCTACTTTCATCCAAGTTTTCAATATACTTCACAATTTTCCAAGGAATATAAGTCTCGTTGTTGGGCATCAACAAAGTATGGCAAACATAAAGGGAAAGCATCCTAGCAAGATCCTTAGCATTGCCTTTTGTTCTTCCCTTATGGCATGCAATGTAAGTCATCTTCAACTTCTTTGTTGTTATTTTTTTGACATCTTTAAATCTTCGACGTATGAAATTTGTGTTTGGCCCTCCCTTGTGTTCTTTTGTGTGAAGATTTATTTCTTTCTTGCCATTCGGTAAACCAAATATCAAAGATATATCCACTGTCTCCACTTTAAGCTTCTTGCCACCAAATTCAATCCTAGATTCAGCATTATATGTCTTCAAAATTGCTAGGATCGTGCTTTCTGTCTTCACAACTTCTTTAACTATAGTGTCATTAATAAATGACTATAGTAGATTCCAGAATGCTGTCCTTTTCACTTGCTCAACTTGCATTTCAGTCGGAGGATAAGTTTTGATTAGCTTCATAATCGTCTTGAAGTTTGATCTAAAATGGATGTTGTAATTTAGATCTTTTTGCAGAGCGACATCTTGTATTTTCCTACCAATAATTGATTTTGGTAGTTTAGATGCAAGAAGATCAATTTTTCTTAAAACAAAAATAGAACAAAGAAAAAATTATTCAATAGAGAAAAATGTTATTCAATAGAAAAAAAAACTGATTTATACATGAAACAACAACAGTGAAACAATAATAAAAGTGAAACAAGTGATGCAATTATTCAGATAAAAACAAACAAAATTTAGACAAGTTTTTCAGGTATAAAACATATCATAGAGAAAAAAATTCCATAGAGAAACAAAAAATTAGGAGAAACTATCATGTTAATTTGTTGAACCTATTAGATGATAATTACAGAGCTTCTTGTATTTATCATTTATATCAGGTTTGATATTCAAACCTGAAATAGCAAATACTGTTATTCGATAACTAACCAAATAAATGATGCAGCCACACGATAGTATGAAAGTGAAATGCAAATTGTTAACTGTAGTGTTCGTACAAATATTATTTCTTACATCAGACAAAATTTGATGTCAGAGAAATAAACTATTTCGGCAGAGAAATAAACTATTTTGGTAGAGAAATAAATTATTCAGGTAGAAAAATAATTTCTAATCCACAAAAATTCCAGCAGAGAAACAACTACTAATCCACAAAAAAATCCAATAGAGAAATAAACTATACTAGCAGAGAAACAATTCCTAATGCACACAAAAAATTCCCGCAGAGAAACAAATTCTAATCCACATAAAAAATTCCAGCAGAGGAACAAATTTTAATCCACACAAAAAATTCCAGCAGAGAAACAACTCCTAATCCACACAAAAAACTATTCAATTGATTTTGGTAAGTTAGCTGCAAGAAAATCAAATTTTATTCAAACAAAATACAACAGAGAGAAATATTATTCAACAAAGAAAAAAAATAACCGATAATAATAAGTGAAACACCAACAGTGAAACAATTGATGCAATTATAGAGAGAAAAACAAACAAAATAGAGAAAAATATTTTTCAAGTATAAAACTTTCCGCAGAGAAATAAACATTCCACAAACAAAAATATTCCACAGAGAAAAATACTCCACAAAAAGAAACAAGCAAAATAGATTTAAGTTCTAAAGCACATAATATTCAACAGAAAAATAAGTTGTACTCCACACAAAAATCCAACAGAGGAATAAGTTCTACTTCACAAAAATATTATTCAACAGAGAAAAATATTATTCAAATAGAACATATTCAATAGAGAAACACTTTACATACCTAGTTTCTTCTTCGATGGCCCCATACCTTTATTTTAAGTTTGGGCAACTACTGCTGTGGACAGAGAAATAAATATAATTAATAATAACTCAATTGAATTAGGAGGATGACACAAGTTAGTATTGAATTTTTTCATCCAAGTCTAATGAATATTGGATTTCCTTAGTTATTCTCCTATCAACTAACTTACTTGGATAAGCATTGTCTAATTGCAATGAAATAGGCACCAAGAACATCCAGAGCAAGCTAAGTTAAAGGATCATCACGTTCAGTTGCCACCATTGCAGCCGAACAAGCTCTAATTGCACACTGGCAAGGAATAGAAATAAATACAATTAATAAAGTTGATGAATCAAAATCTAATTGTTTGGCTAACTTATAGAACAGAGAAAAAGCATTAACAATAATTACGAGATCCTATAAACAAACATTCAAATTTTAAAGTCTTAACCAGAGAGTCAAAGGTAATATAACTGCTTGAAGCAAAGGAGAAATGTAGAGAAGCCTATCAGAATCTGTTGTAAACTTAAACAGTCTACAAATTTGTATATCATTAGGGTCATAAGAGTGACGGGTTCCACCATTTTGAAGCCACTGAAAATGTTTAATGAGCTAAAAGTCCAGAACCATCAATATTTTCACAACCAAGATAGATCCAGAATTTGATATTACCATTCCAATCCACAATAGAAGACACATTAACAGAAGTCTAAGGTACACTATCAACAAAATACAATGACATTTCACTATTTATTTAAGGCAACCACCGACACTTGTATTTAAGCAAAATGAACAACTGATAGTTGCAAAACCTGAAACTTCCTTCCATCGATTTTGCGCTATATAATAAGCGCACTAAAGTCGTCTAAGGTACACTATCAACAAAATACAATGATTTCACTATTATTTAAGGCAACCACCGACACTTGTATTTAAGCAAAATGAACAACTGATAGTTGCAAAACCCGAAACTTCCTTCCATCGATTTTGCGCTATATAATAAGCGCACTAAAGTCAAACCGAGTAAACAACAACAATTGAAAATAGATACTATCTCTCAACTCCATTCTAGTAGATGAGCTCCACTCTTCTTTGAACCGAGCTCCCTCTTCCTAAAATGAAATTATTGAAACCATCCTCAAAATTAACAATTTCAACTGTTACCTTTGAAAAGGAGGCGATGAAGAGGAAGATGCGATTTGACGAAAATAAAAGTTAGGGTGTGATAATGGTCGTGTAGAGACTGAGAGGTAGCCAAGTGAGAGCTAAAACTGTAGCTCATTTAAGGCTGGAGTTCGTGAGGGGGACGATCTAACGGGCAGAAAGGGCTTTGTGGGTCATTTGAATAGTTTGTCCTTAATTCTAAGTTTTAAAGTGGGTTGGACCTCCTTCAAAGTATGGGCTGCATTGTGACCTTTTATCTAATTTGTCAAAAAAAAATGTAAATAGCAGTTTATAAAAAAATGAGCAAGAAAATAAAAGTGAAATAAAGATATATATATATATCAAAGCGAACAAAATTGTAAAAGTAGTCATGCGGTCATGCCAAATATAATGAAAATTTATCTCATTACAAAACATACTCATTCGAACATCATTGGCGTTGAGGAAAATTATTAGCCGTACTAGTAAGAGGATTATATCGGGATTATACACAACAACGATGTCATTCGCCATGGGAGAACTTGAAATCGAATGGGAAGGTGCAAATCGATGGGAATACTATCGAATCGAAGACTAAGGCGAGATTAGGAAATATTCACATTAATCCAATTGAGAGAACATGCAATTACAAAAATAAAAGCAGAATCGTGCAAACAAAAAAAAACAAAGAAAAAATGTCCCATTTGGTAGAGGGGTAATAGTTTATACGCTAATAGCTCTACTCACTCATGTCAACATGTACATAAAAAGTTACCTCAATTTTTTCTATTGCTCCTATCTCTCTCACATATATTTTTCAAAATATATGTTAAATTTTGAAAAAAAATTACATTTTTGAACTCAAAAGAGTAGAGCTATTTTAAACAAAATCCATATTTGATAGATTTTATTTTATTTTATTATTAAACTAATGTACATAACCCTAGTAGTAAATTGACATATTATACATTATCATATGTTAGGAATTGATCAAAAAGTTGGACGAGTTCTTTTGCTGCAAAAGGAATCCTTGTTTTGTGGAAACACGTTTCCAAGTTGGTTTCGAATTATGAATGTAATTGATATCATATTTGTAATTCGAAACATCTTGGGTAGGAATTTCTAGGTAGAATAGAATTGGGAGACGTGACACTTCCATAAATACTAGTGGTTTACTAGGTTTATGGGTGTGTTGTGGTTGCAAAAGATAGAGATTTCTAGGGGCGGTGTGCGGTGAGCACAAAGAGAAAATAATGGGTTTTATTTTTCAGGGTTTGCCTAGATTTCTTGGTGAGAGAAAATTAAGACTGTGTGGTTGTACAAATTTTCTACATAGTGGAATTGTTCTCTCGTTTGTCTTTTGACAGCACCAGTGGTTTTTCTCTAGATTTGGAGTTTTTCACGTTAAATTCTTATGTCGTGATTGTTGCACTTTTCTATTTCAATTTTCTCTATTGTCGTGTGATATTTCTGCAACAAATATTCTGGAACTCTTCCAACAATTGGTATCAGAGCGAAGGTTACTTGAAGTAGACATGTCAGGCGTCAAAATCGACATCGAGAAGTTTGATGGGAGAATTAATTTTGGCTTGTGGCAAGTACAAGTCAAGAATGTGCTGATTCAATCTGGGTTACACAAGGCGTTTTCTGATTCAACGAAAGGTGCAGTTAACAATGCGTTTTTGGAAGAAGATGCATGTGATGTCCTTTAGGGCATGAACATCCTCATGATATACCGCTAGTGTGATGAAATGGGATGTGTTATGGATAGCGGGTCCACAGGTTTGCACACGGGCATTGGCTTGACAATTATGCAGGGTGTGTTGTCGGAAGGTATGTGGAGGGCTGAGGAACTCCCAGGAAAAAGTCAAACGTGGGGGTTACACCATAATTTTCAACAGGTTGTTTTTCGACATGGGCACATAAGCCAAAGGAAAATCTTGGAATAATGAATTCTGAGTGAGTATACTCTTTATGGTGGAGTATGACTGTCGATAAAGACGGTGGTATAGCGAAAGCTATGGAATTTTTTGGTCAAGGTGGAGTTTGTTAAGAATTGATAAAAAAGTTGGATGAGTTCTTTTGCTGCAAAAGAAATCCTTGTTTTGTAGAAACACGTTTCCAAGTTGGTTTCTAATTATGAATGTAATTGGTATCATATTTGTAATTGGAAACATCTTGGGTAAGAATTCCTAGGTAGAATAGAATTGGGAGACGTGACACTTCTATAAATACTAGTGGTTTACTAGGTTTATGAGTGTGTTGTGGGTGCAAAAGATAGAGATTTCTAGCGGCGGTGTGCGGTGAGCACAAAGAGAAAATAATGAGTTTTATTTTTCGAGCTTTGCCTATATTTCTTGGTGAGAGAAAATTAAGACTGTGTGGTTGTACAAATTTTCTACATAGTGGAATTGTTCTCTCTGTTGTCTTTTGACAGCACCCGTGGTTTTTCTCCGGATTTGGAGTTTTTCACGTTAAATTCTTGTGTCGTGATTGTTGCACTTTTCTATTTCAATTTTCTCTATTGTCGTGTGATATTTCTGCAACAAAGATCCTGGAATTCTTCCAACATCATAAAAGTACACTTTACTAAACACCGCAACAATGAATAACAATACCCACTCAAAAATAGCATAAAAATGCATTGGAATTACAAAAGATTAAGGGAGATCAGGTTTATTGAGAATATAAAGGGAGACAGTTTATTTTTTGTTGTAGGTTATGTAGGAAAAAGGACAATGAAAAGGAAGCTCCCTATACAATGGGGACAATCAGGACTAAAATAATTACAGCTTTGCTAAATAAGTTATATAGACATGATGGCACTAACACTCATAGGCGCTTAAAGTATCTAGAAGCTTCACATTTCTTAGAAAATACCAATCCTACAACCATAAATGGTAAACATTAATCCTAGTAAGAGCACATGCAATGGGTGAGGTTTAGTGGGGAGGCAATGTCCAATTTGGAAAAGTCACTGGCCCAAGTAAATTTTTTTGATCCAATGGCGCAAAAATTGACCCAATATTTTAGTGGACTTAATAAGTGTGAGGTGAGGTTGGATAGGCTGCTTAATGGTCTGGGACCCATACTTCACACAGCTCTTATCAACCAACGTTCCTCTTCACCTCGACTCAAAGTCACGATCTATATCAAAATTTTTGGCGGGTATGAGAAGCGACATTGTGTGAAGAGGCTGACCGAGTCCGTTCCGATGACTGACCAGGCTAGCCCGGCATGTTCTGGCTACTCCGGCGACGTCAACGACTTCAAAACAAATCGACCGACGAGGCTCGTCCGGTCTGCGTCGATCTTTGATTTCATTATGTGAGTCTATCTTCAAATTCAGATTTTTCTTTCTATTCTTGTGTTTTTGTGGGATTTGATGGAGATTCAATGTAATTCGTTTCATGTCCGTGGATGCTATTTACTTTGCTAGGAAATCTGAAAGTATAACGGGTTTTATACTTCGATTTCATGTTTTGTTGTTTAGATATTGCTTTAGTTTCCCACTGTAGCTAGTTTGTGTTCGGGGAAATGTGAGTGGAAGTTACGATTTTTTATTTGATGAATTTGATTTGAGGTTATCAAATGTGTTGTTATTCGCTGCACTAGACTGATTCGGTAGCTACACTTTGTTGATTTGATGTCAAAATTGGTATCTTTAGCTGCAAGACAAGACAATGTTAATTATATTCTAAATCTTTGAATTTTGGAATTTCATGTGTTCGATTATGTGGTTCCTTAGTGGATTTCTATGATCCTTCCATTTGACTATTTAAGTGAGTTTAGTGGAATTGTTCCTTTGATTTGGTTCTATATTAAATTAAATAAATTTTGATCCAAGATGTCAATACCTACAAACAGGGCCAGTTTAGATTGTTAATTATTTGGGGGACCTGATTCAATATATGAGGGTACTGGGGCTATCTTGGATCTCTTTCTTATTTATGTTGATGTGTTCTTATCTCTATTTGTTTGATTGACTAAATTTCTCATTTCCTTTCTTCCATGGTTGTCTATATAACTTTTTTTTATAATTGAGCAATGTTATGAAAGTTCTTATATGAATATGTCTTGCTATATCAATGTGTAATTTCATCCTATTGAAATTTTGAATATTGTTTATGTAATTTGAACATTTTGAGTATTTTCATGTACATCTAGAAGCAAAATTTGTACATCTAGAAGCAAAATTTCTTCCCATATGCAGCCATGACCTCAAGCCAGCCCCCAAATTCCCAAAACACACCTAATCAGCAGCAAACCCAACCCCCACAAAGTAGCCCTTCATGGGATTCCTTTATGGACCTAATGAAATCAAGTGCAGACCCATCAACCCTTCAAAATCCATACAGGTTTCAACACTGGTTAGTTTATCAACAATATAGCCAAGCATACACTCAATTCGTATACCAATCCACCTTACAATCACCTATTGTCATCCACAACCAACATGCTTTTCAACAAAATGATGTCATATCTGCACCCGCAACCACCCACAGTTAGCGGGCCTCTCAACATAATGATGTTGCACCAGCGTCCAATGAACTACCAAATAAAGCTCGAATGTCAAAATGCAAGGGCAAGCAGCCAGCTACAAGTGAAGACCACACACCAAGAGCACGAAATTGGACTACTAAAGAAGATGTCAACTTGTGCAAGGATTGGGTGACAATAGCTACAGATCCAAAAGTTGGAATGGATCAAGATAAGCAAACATTATGGGGACGAATGAGAAATAATTTTGTGGAACGAAGTAGAAATGAACAGTCTTGCTAAAGTAGGTGGGGTCATATACATCCATGGGTAACAAAGTGGATGGCGATATGGAAACAGTGCACGGATCTCAAGCCTAGCGATTTCTCTATACACGATTTCCCACTATTGACATTCTTTCACTTTTTACATTTTTCTGAAAATATGAGTTACTGTGTCTTTAATTTTTTTTTGGGACTCATATCCCCCATGTTAGCATGTTAGAGCTAGTTTTGATGCAACCAATTTAAACTTTAGTAATCAAAACCACAAAAAGGTTATGAATAAGGTTTATTTTCTAGCTTTGTCTTTAATAATTCATTCTATATGATGTTTATGAACGTACTGCTAGAAGGCTCTTTCAAACGACCTACAAGCATCATTTTAAGCATGAACACTGCTGGCTGGTGCTTAGGGGCTGTCATAAATGGGCACAATATGGCACTAAAAGTAAAACTGGTGTTGAAGTAGGTCTTGACAAGCGCAACCCTTTTCTCGAAGATGTGGAAGAATGGCATGGTGTGGGTTCACATATGGACGATGTGGATAGAGAGATTAATGAGACACCACTGTCAAATCCCAATTTGGAAGCACATTAACTCAGGACGCCCATAAATGTTGATTCACCCTTTTAAGCATCTAATGGAAACTAGGCTACTGAAGATGAGCACTTACCTATGGATTCAAAGGCTGCCAAAGCTACTAGAGCATGAAAGAAAATAAACAAAACTGATGCAACGAGCCAAGTTAGTGAGAGCATAACTGTTGACCTCCATGAATTGGTGGAAAGTAATCGCTCGAACTAGGAGTTGGCAATGAAAATCAGTGTAAAAAGGCAGATGAAGAGATAAAAGGAGGCTCGACTACACAAGGAGGTGGAGAGTTAGTCATCTCAACAGGATAGAAAGCTCTTTATGAAGGCCAAAAAATCAAAGATTGCGAAGAATGTGGTAGCGATCACAACGAATTTGATCGTTGCTAGGAGAGTCTTAAAAGCTTACCTTGCCAATGGGTTGCATGATGCTGATGCTACTGCTTAGTACCATCAATTGAAAGACCATATGGCAGACCTTGAGGCGTTGTTGGAGAGTAAGTCCTTATAACTTATAAAATTTTGTAGTCATTTACGCGTTCTGGATTTGCCATGTGTTCTCTGGAATTGAAAAGGGATGATTCTATTGAACTTGTCAGTCCTTCACGTCACAGGAATGATGATGAAGCTCGAGGAAACACATCTACTTATACTCAAAGGAGGTACCCTTTTGTACTCACTCCTGAATTAATTTGCTTATTTTCTCTCTATATATGGGTCGAACAAACTTTATTGCATCCAAAACACATCAAAATGAATGACTCTGACTGCATTGACTTGTTTGTAGGTTGGACGATGATGATTGGTTTGAAAGCTTGAGGGATAATGCTTGATCAAGAAGCAAGAACGTCCATTCCAAGCACACAAGTGTCATTTTTGACATCCAATGTGATTGTTAGATTCTAATTTTTATGAGTTCTTTGCTGGTTTTCAAGTTTGGATAATAAAACATTCATATTTCTAGCCTGTTCTGTGAAAGACGAATGATATAATTTGGTGAACTTTAATTGGTGTGACAATTACATATTTGAGGACATGTCATATTTATGGCAATTGTTGTTGTTCTTATGTGTTCCTGACTGAACTTAAATTGATCCATCAGCATTTTATAATTTGATTTTCAAAGGGTTTCAATTTTTGTATCTTTTGTTGATAGGATAGTATGTATTCAACACTACTGTATACATTTGTCCTTCCATAGAGAGCTTCAAGACTGCTGAGGAGATTTAGAAAATATTCAGAGAGATCATAGATTGTTTTTAAGAGTCTCACAAGATTCTGTTTAAGGAACACCATATAGCCAAGATGCATATATGCCTTGTTGACATCATTCCTATATTAATTTTTGTAGTGGTTAAGCGTAGCATTAATATGTGATTTGGCTTACTTTGTGTTTGGTGAGGTTGCTATTTAATTTACTTAGTACAACTGAGAAACCCTCAACTTGATTTGTGAATGAGTTCATAAATCTTGGTTATCTCTTTTCATTTATATCACATGTTGGGTATTATTTATTTTCCTAGTCTAGTTGTTATAAGATCCTTTTTGTGGTTGCGATAAAAAAGAAAGAAAGATCCTTTTTGTGGAAAAAGTGCATATTATTGAGTATTTTCTAGTTAATTTTTTTGGATGGAACTTTGACGAAAACTAATGGTCTATTATGCGGTCTCAAACCATGTTCTCAATGTAATATTGTGGATGATCCTTCTATTCTTATTGATGACTTAGTTGTGGTTGGTTTTTGTCATCACAAGTTGTAACATTGTTGTCATGTGGCTAGACTATGTAAAACAAGAAATATACAAGAAACTCAATAAAAGTATGTCTGTGACCTTTAGATCATATCATTCAATGGCTTGGTCTTGTACTTGTGTGAATAGAGGGTAGCATGCATTGTAGTATCCTTTTGCCAAAATAAATGCTGCTTAATGAAGTACAAGATTGATAATTTCTACTAAAATACAAAGTCTCTAGCATGTCAATTCAATAGACTCAAATATCCTTCACATATGGTCTATGTCCCCATGCATTGCAATGGCCTAAAGCCTGTTAATTGAATTTTCGATGATCTCTCCCTTCACATCTCATGGGGTCACCGGGTAGCATGCTTTGCAGTAACTTGACATTTTTCCCATGTATAATTGGTGGTCAATGATGTACAACAATGACAATTTCTATAAAATACAAAGTGTCACTGTTGTCAATTCTTTGTACACTTCTACTTTTTTTCTTTAACTTTTTTGTTGTTGTACTATATCAATCAATAGCCTAAGCTTGTGTGAAAAATTGGTTTCAATTGAAATAGGTTAGACTCTGATTTTTGTGGGATAGTTGTACATTATGGTAGGCTAGTTTTCTTTGTGGCGGGTTGGCTTTCCTTTTAGCTTGCCTTGGGTTGTGCCTTATGGGCCATCCCATGGTTTTTTGCTATGGCCTTTTAGGGTATGTCCCTCAGGGTCGGTTCTTCTAGGCTTGCCCAGCTTGTATATTTTTTGAACAATTAATATACTTACATCATACTGATAAAAAAAGATAGGTGTAAACATGTTGCTGATCGAGATATAAAACTCACCTTAGTATGAGAAGAGCAGGGTGTTAAGATTGAGACCTGTATCAAAATTAAAAGAGATTACAACAGTGAGAGAGTTTTCAGCAATGCTAACAAAAGATGATGAGATCGATTAGTGGAAAAAATATTGAAGTATAAAGGAAAGGGGATTAGGTTAATAAACCCTATTTATTGCGAAATAAACATTATTTTATATGTAGAAGAAGAGTTGGTTTTTGATGCTTTGAATGCAAAATGTCCAAATATAAGAACCTACATCAAAGTAATGAAGATGGTACATTCAAAGATTTGAACTAATTATTGAGAATAGTTAAAAAGATACTAATATATGTATTTACACCTTAATTATGCATGGGCTGCGCCGAGTTGGGCCATGAGTTAATAGGCTAGTTTGATCACAAATTTCATGGGTTAAGCATATGAAAATAGGTCCTGCAATAGTATCAATGGGTTGGTCTGAATGCAGTCTCTACAGGCCAGGTAAAAGGGAGAGAAATGGGCTATCAATTCAAATGTTTGATAGACTCAGTTTTATTGGTTAAGAGACTTTGTCTTATGGATTGCATAGATTTTAGGTAGTAGAGTTTATCTTAATTAGTTGGCTATTTAGGTGGGGTGATATTTGATAGGAGTCCAGTTATTATGGAGCATGAAGGAGCTTATTCTCAAGAGTTGTAGCATCAATAGGGGACAGTTAACCATTATTTCAACAATTGAAGAAGATGGGGCAACAACAACAACAACAACAAAATAAACAAATCGAGCCCAATAACTTAAATCTACAATCTTTCAAGCTTTTTAGCATTTGAGTTATTGTTTACTTGCATTTAGATTCCATTCTCATATTCAAACCCTTTTGTATTGATTTCTTTCATTAATGAAGTGTGTACATTCTAGTATTTTCTTTTAGTGTGATTTTCTGATGAAGTGCTCTATAGTGGATATAGAATTTCCTAAAGTTTCATAGTGACTCTATAAGGGTCAGGATTGACCTTTTGACAGACTGTAGCCAAATAGAGCCAACATCTTTTTTGGCACACTTGGTGGGACTTAATTATTCTAATCGAAGATGCCACCAAAAACTCAAAGATTTTATAAAGATATTGCAAAGGGAAGGTAACTTTCTGATGAAGATCGTACAATAGTAGGGTTCAATCAATCATCATCACTACCTCAAGAGGAACTATTTCCTCATAATTCATCACCAAGGGAACTGGCCACTATGAGTGGGCCTTCATATCCAGTTCAATCTAAGCAGATGCACACACTGGATACAATATTCAAAGAATTCTAGACCGATCTTGTGCTTACACTACAAACTGCAATCTAGAATGCAATGCAAATCGTCATTCATTCTATTTTAAAAGAAGAAGACGAGTCAGTTCTTAAGGCAGACAAAGGCAAAACAAAAGTCTTTGAACCCGGGGGCAAAATTCTAGATCACAAGGCTTTTTGACGGAAAAAATCAACATGAGCAATCAAGGTACACCCCACCTTATAAGAGGGATGAGATCATTGCTCTCAAGATCGGTATTGGGCGTTTACCAACTCCAAAGGTACAACCATGGGTCTTTGCTCAGACAAATCAGAACAACTCTCCTACATCTTATCACCAGAATGAGGTAATCAATACTAATCACCAGAGAAGCACTTCCCAAATTCTTGGGTTTATTATTTATGAGAAACCCAGTAGTCAAATTTCACCTATAGATGTTGATGCGGTTAGAAATGTCATCCAAGAATTATATGGACTTGGACATGTTGGATGTCTTAAGTATAATAAATTGTACATGGAATTCATTGACCAGGAGAATTTGTATCCCCAAGGATTCAGAGTTCCAGAATTCACACTATTTTCTAAAGAATAAATGCAGTCCACTATTGAGCACGTTCGATGCATTAGTATCCACTGTGGTGAGTTGGATAACTTTGAGCACTTTGATAATTTTGGATTACTTCTATTTCCAAATTCATTGGTTCACTTGGTTCTCAAAATTACCAAGACACTCTCTTGGTTCGTGGACAGAGATGGAAATGATCTTCCATACGCAATTCTTTAGAACTAAGCCAGAGGTTTGCATTGTTGCATTGTCTAGACTGTCACAATGGTCTGAAGAAAGTTATAATGCCTTCTTAACCAAATTCAAGAAGATGCAAAACATTGTTCCTGAGACTGAATTCATGAAAATGGCTCAGTAGTGTTTTGATATTGAGCTCTGTAAAAAGTTTTGAAGTATGAAATTTTGAGATTTTTATGAACTGACTGCAAAGGTAGCACAATATGAGGATTTGCTAAAAGAAAATCTCGAAGGATGAAGACTTTGGTGGGTACTTGTAGTGCTCCAATTCGGGATGTGCTACTATTTATATCGATCTAAGTCATCAATGTGATTCACCATTTATTCATCATAAATCATATCAATTGACTTCAACCCAAATCCGTACACATTTAGGTCAACTCCAATTCAACCAAAAAAATCTAACAATATTTCCCCGTATATCGAAGAATGTCAACCTGGATATATGCAGCAAATAACCTCAATTATCACATCAATAACATAGGAAGTCCTCAGACCATCAATCAACATGCAGTCCATAATACTTAGGTAGTACCTTAGGCCATCTATCAACATACAATCCAACATGAGCATTTAATCATGCAAAATTATCATAAGGTATCAACATACAATAATACAGGACACGTGGTCCTCTACCTGGTCCAAGAGTCACGATTTCTCAGGACACTAATAATCTTATTGCCAAAGCGAGACGGATGCGAATGGGGGAAGGAAATGCTGCTCCAATACAAGGTTATTTTGCAAAGATGTAATCTTTGAATGATGATTTTTTTCCTTGATAGATTGGGATGAGGAAGGAGGGTTAAGAAGTGTTTTTTGGGTTGATCCTCATAGTAGAGCTGTTGCTCGTGAATTCAGTGATGTTGTCAATTTTGATATTAATTATTTGACAAAAAAGTACAACATGCCGTTCATGCCTTTTGTTGGTGTAAATCACAATGGTCAATCAATTCTACTTTGTTATGGTTTAATTTCTAATGAAAATACATAAAAAAATTGTGGTTGTTTATAACATGGCTTACATACATGTATGGTGTTTCTCCTAAAAGAATCATAATGGACCAAGATAGAGTTGTGCATAATGCAATTTCAATTGTCTTTCCTAATGCTAGACATAGGTGGTGCTTATGGCACTTTTTGAAGAAAGTTTTTGAGAAGCTTGGTTCATGCACAAAATACAATCGAATAATTGTTGCTTTGAGGAATGCTATTTTTTTACTCCCATAGTATAGATCAGTTTGAATCTGGATGAAATTCGATGGTTGCAACATTTCGTTTGGAAGGCAATACTTGGTTTTTCTCCTTGTATTTGGATAGAAAAAAGTGGGTGCCAATATACCTGAAGAAATTCTTCTGCGCAAATATTTTTTATGAAACGAATTTGACTTTAAAACTAGTTTATGTTTTTCTATTCAATTAAAATCAATGGATTAACTTGTTCCATTAGTTATTATCAATGGAACATCTATTCCATTGGTTTTAAACAAGTGTATATAATTTCATTTTTTTTGAACCAATGGGATAACCGTTTTTTATTGCCGAACAATTTGTCTTGTGTTTAAAGATGTCAACAACTCAAAGTAGTGAGAGTATCAATGCTTTTTTTATGGGTATGTCTACTCAAAGACAACATTAAAGCAGTTTGTAGAACAATACAACAACGCATTGAGAGACAAGGCTGAGAAAGAAAGTCTTGCTAATTTCAATTCAGCAAACAAGCAACTGCAATTGGTTACATCGTTTGATATGGAAGAGAAAAATCAGAAATTATACACTGAATCTAAGTTTAGAGAATTTCAAAGCGAATTATGTGGGATGGTGTATTGTGAGATTTTGTTTGTTAAGTGTCTTGCTGACTTTAAAGTTTTTAATGTGAAAACGGATATTACATATGGAGAAAATTGTAGGAAGAAAGTTATGTTTAAGATGCTTTGGGATCAAAGGACATTGTCGGTTCAATGTGTATGCTGCAAGTTTGAATTCAGAGGAATGGTTTGCAGGCATTCAATTATCATTTTGGTTCGTATAGGTCAATATTTGCTTCCACCACAATATATATTTGACAGGTGGAGGAAAGATTTGAGGAGATGTCACTCTCGAGTGAAAATCAATTATGAAGGATGGATTGAGACAACGGCGTAGCGTAGATACAAAGAGTTGTGTAATTTGTTTATTAATATTGTGGACTTGGCAGTGATGAGTGAAGCAAAGTTCAACTCATTAAAAAATTTGCTGAAGAATGAAGCTAATATAACGAAAGTTGCGTCAGGAGATTACTTTGTTTCAAGCTCAAACCAAAAGGATCCAGTAATTGTACGATCCAAGGGGCGTCCTCGATTTGTTAGGAGAGAATATATTTTTAAGAGGAAATATGGAGGTAGAGGACATTTAGAGTCCGGTACATCAACTGGGGAGCTATCATTCAGGCTTGATGATATATTGGTAAACATTTCATTGTACATGTTCTTATGCATTTACCATTTTGTAATTCAAATTGTCAATGTGTTAATATATTGATATATGACTTTCTTATAGGAATGAATACCACTTATGTCATTTGAAAAATGAAATCAAGCCAAAGTTCCTGTTTAAATTGTTATCCATTTTATATTATGAAACTATTTTTGTCTATCTTTACTATGTGTAAGAATGATATACTATGTGCCTGTTTGGAGTCACGTTTTGAAGCCCCGTTTACGTTTTAGATTGCCGCAACGAGCCGCAACGGGCCTTTAATTGTTTGGCAGCCCACAAAAATGACGGTACGTCCAGCAACTACGTAAAACCTGGTTAGTACCCACGTTTGCAAGCCTAGTGACGAGACTAAAAAGAACTGACGAGTCTTCCTCTGGGTTTGTCGTTGTGCGGAGCTCCATCGCCATGAACGAAGAACAAAGTTCACTCCTCCTCGACTAATGCTCTCGCTTTCCTCCTCCACGAGGTTCTCATTCAGCTCCTCTTACTGTATCTCAATTTACAAATTTTGATCCCATTTTTTTTGTACTTTTTACATCGCAGGAGTGCGGCTGTCATATGGGACGTCTGGGTTCAGAGAAGATGCATCGATCCTCCAATCGACGGTGTTCAGGGTTGGGATACTGGCGGCATTGAGATCCCTGAAGACCCGATCAGTGATTGGGCTGATGATCACTACCTCACACAACAAGGTCTCTGATAATGGCGTCAAGATTACAGACCCAAGTGGCGGTATGCTGTCTCAGGACTGGGAGCCCTTCGCTTGATGCTGCCAAACAAGTATAGCCTTTTTTAATTGCACTCAAGTTGTGGAATTTCACTCTCTATCTTTTTTAAGGGTTTTCCTTTATTTTATTCTTGATTGGAAGGGAGTTAGTTCAATTATCGGATCAGTTTTCCATGACATGGGAATTGTAACAACGCCACAATTGCACTGGATGGTTCGTGCTAGGAATAAGGGCATGAAAGCTACTGAACTTGATTACTTTGATCAGCTGTCAAGCTCATTTAGGTTTGAGTCAAATTTATTTAAGTGTTTTAGTTCAACTTTTATCCACCAAATATCATCAGTAAGTATCTTTATGTAGTTGATATTTAAGTTAAGATTGCAAATTACAACCAAAAAAAACTAAACAACATTAAAACTCAACTCACCGCAGTTTTAAAAGTGAGGTGCCAAACTCTTAATTGCGTTCAAACTCACCTCACAGCACCACAGTTTTATACCTCACAACACCTCACAGCACCACACAGCACCTCACAGCACTACCAAACAGGCACTATGACTTTTGTGTAATGTAATGTTTGGATTTTTTGTTGGAATTACTGAATCCTTTGTCTAGTTTTTGGTACTTTAGTTAGTGAGCCAAGTTTACAATCAAAGAATTAAGTACCACATTTTATCTATTTTTCCCTGAATTCATATCAATAATGTTATATTTTCATTAAAAATATCAATGAGAAATAATAATTCCATTACTTTTTATCAATGGAATTACACTATTCAATTGTCGTCGTCCATCCATGCATTACCATTTTCTGCATTGTTTACTAATGAAATTCAGAGATTCCATTAATAAATACAATAATCACCTAAAACTATTTATGCAACCACTAAAGAAACTAAACTACATTAGTTCAAAATTAAAATCTCAATGGGATAGTTAGGGCAATAGACATGCCAATGTATTTAGTACATTACAAAATAAAGTGATAAAAGTCAGATCATACAAAGCCATGGGCTGGTTTAGTTGTTAACATCATCGTCAGCTTGTAAACATTTTCATCCCATGAACATTCCCTATCATTCACAAAGACATGCATAATATCATATCTGAACCTAGTGATGTCATCTGTCATCAATTTTGTTGGGATGGGCATGATGTTGAAGATGGCATCCATGATATACATGACAAATATACCATAGTCCAGAATGTTGAAATAAAAGACGTCAGTCAATTTGTGACATTTTTAACTAACTAATGGTAAATAGTTTAGTCTTACATACTTGCCTGAATTTTATTGTGGCGAATCAATCATAGTTATCTTGTTTGTTGGTGCAAATTTTATTTTGTCTCGCATCATGCTGTTGTAGAGGTATATCTGCTAGAAAAATAAAAGAATACATTTAAAATGTAAAACAACCAAATTGTCAATAAGCATTGATGAGATGTAGCTTATAGTCGATATAAAATATCGCAAGTAAACCTACAATATCAAATACTGATGGGTCTTATCCAATCCCAAGTGTACGTGTCGTGAGACAGTATAAAAGTGAGCGGGGTCGAATTCACAGAGACCGTATCAATCACCAAACAAACAAAATAGCAATAATAATGCAAAAAATTCATATTGCAATAAACAAGTAAAATAGGCTAAAATTAGATAAATAAATATGGAAGAGATCTAGCTTGGGTTGGTGTTATTCTTCTAATCTCACTAAGTATCACAATTTTAATACACAATCACACAATTTAAATACTTAACGTTGACAATCAGAAGACCTTGGTCGGGCTCTCCAAACTAGAATTTCCTAAGCAACGACTCTGGCTTTGGTCTAGCCTAAAATCTTTTCTTATCAAAGGAGTCTTGGTTGGCGTACCCTAAGAATTTCCTAAGACAAGCATATGAATAAGAAAGTCGACAATCGCACAACCTTAAGCGTTGGTGTACCACCTAATCAATTGTGTTCACAATTCCCAAATCTGGATTCTATGCAGATTCTTGTTACTTCGTCAAACACTGGGTATGGATCAACCGAATGTGCTTAACTATCAATTCCTAATATTATGATGGTGATTAAGCATGCATAATAATAAGAAATCAAAAATAAATTCAGAGAATCAATGAATTAAATCTAGTGTAATCATTCATGAAATTGGTCAACAAAGTTCAATTAGAAGGAACTAAACAAATCCCAAACTAAATATAGAGTTAGTTACACATAGTCATAATTGAATCACAAAATAAAACCAGAATTTCAATTGGGGAAGAAGGAGATGCTCAAAAGTGTAGAAATCCTCTTCCTGGTGTCATTTCTGGGTCGAGTTTCCAGCCATTAGAAACCCTAAGTGCCACATCAACAAAGTAAATTATGTCATTGACCCGCTAAAATCCGCGGCCACAAACAGGTCGCACTTAGGCTGCAGTTTTTTCCCAGAAAATTCGTAATTCCTTCTTTTGCATTCACCTTTCACTTGTTCCATAAAACACTATTTGGGTAGTAATTTGATCCTGAAAACATACAAATTGAGACTTTTAAAGATTGGATATATAGGTGCATTTTGCGCCTAACAGCTTACAAATTCAATTGTATCCTTTAAGTATTAATATTTTGACGTATGAATCGATGACCTACATTTTCTTTTAATTAAAGTCATTATACATGTTCAAAGATGCATAAGTTGTAGCTTGTATGTAATTATTATCTTACACTGTTAGATGACATAGATGTGTTAGATAAAGCAACTGTATCAAGATAGCTCACAATGTTCTCCCCAGACCAAACGATTGTGCTAAAGAAAAAGAACAGTCATTAATATTATAACACATCCCATGTTTTGGTATCAGTGGAATAACTAATTCTACTGGTTTTCAAATATAATGTGTGTTTTCCATAGTTTAATTTCAACAAAAAACACAATTCCATTGATTGTAATTAATGATATGTGTTAACCTATGTACAATAATCAATGGGATATACCATTTCATTGATTATTTACAATGGAATACTATAATTCTATTGATAATTTCCAGTAAAATTGTCAATCCATTGCACTGACTCAGTAACATTATGTTTTGTAGCTGATGATTGGTAAATAACTTGCTCGTTTGTACCAATAGAATATATTTTGAGCATCTTTTCTTTGTCATTGGGCAAAATGAATTTGTTTTCGTCAGTTTTTTTATGGTAGTGACTTTGGCTTCTTGTTTGCTTTAAATTCTAGTATGCCATCGACATCGATTGGTGTTACTTCATTACTCGGTGCTGGCCTTTTCTTTCATGTTGGATTCTTTTTCCACACAATGCTTTCTTTGTCTCCCCACTTGTAATTGAAGTCAGAATCTGCCAACTTTGTTTCATTCCTTTGCTTGTTCTTCAAATGTCTTATCATAGATGGTGGGATTTGTGTTGATGATGTTCTTCCCTTTCCTCTTATTATTCTTCTACCTCTTGTCCTCGCATTTCCTCTTCCTCTCCCTCTTCTTATCAGGCTCTTACTCGATCTCACATTTTTATCACTCAAAGACTTCATATCTTCCATCGACTCCTAAATTTCTGCAGGAGTGCTAATCAAGAGTTGTAGTTCTTCGTTTGTCTCTCAAGGCCCACTCATCAAGTTTAGTGGGTTGTGTGGCAATTTTGTTATTTTGGTGAAAGTCAGGGATGGCACAGAACTCAATAAAGAGAGAATCTTCCTGGTTATTTTTTCTGTCACATTTGCCTTAAAAAGTACCTATTCCTTACCAGCTTCTTCTGCCCCTGATGATTAACTTCCTATATCCCAACCTTGGGTTTAAAGGAAAACTCCAAACATATATAAAGTTCCATTACATAAGTCTACATAATCTAGTTGGCATCATAGTCAGCATGCCACCTAAGATTACCAAAGTTGAGTTTGGTTAACCCATTTATGCTTTCTCGCCTATCTCATGCTGTCAAATCATTTTTGTGTGTCTCAATGATGCACTGGTGATAGATTATCTTATCTTGCACATTTCCCAATTTTTTTTATTATACAATAATATAATGGATTATAGAGGAAGTTTTGTTGGTTGTTAGATGAGCGGAAGACGAGAAGAGATCAACGTCATATTTGAAGAGGTTAAGGTAAGCACATTATCTACTATGTGCGCATTTTTACTGTGTAATTACACTTTAAGTATGTATAATTACATTTTTATTAAGCGTAATTATACTGTTAGTGTGTAGAATTACATGCTTTGGTTGGTAATTATACAAATATCCATTTATGCGTTCTGACTAGCAACATTTATAGAATTTTTTTTCTTCAGGGAAGTCATGGTCAATTGTGTTGATGTTGCTACAGATGGGGTACCAAGCATTGGGTTAGGGTTCTTTTTAGCTTTTTAAGGTTGGATTTGCATTCAATTAGGGTTTTAGTTAGGTTTTTTTAGCTTGGGTTTTCATTGGTTTAGGTTACTATTTAAATTTTTGAGCTTGGGTTGGGATTCTTATTTTCATTGGGTTAGGTTACTACTTAACTTTTTGAGCTTGGGTTGGGAATGATTCCATAAAATTTGTGTGTTTTGTTGGTTTAAATAATTACATTTTGACTATGTGTAATTACACTTAAGTATGTATAATTACATTTTTATTAAGCGTAATTATATTGTTAGTGTATATAATTACATTTTTACATGAGCTTGTTGGTAATTATACAAATATCCATTTATGCGTTTTGACTAGAAACATTTATGGAATTTTTTTTGGGAAGTCATGTTGACTGTGTTGATGTTGCTGCAGATGGGGTTAGGGATGGCAATTTGTGCCTGACCCGATCTGCCCCGCCCCGATCCGCGCGGATATTATCCGACCCAAACGAGTAGTGGGGCGGTGACGGATCAGAATTTTTGACCCAACCACGGATCGGGGCGGTCATGGATCTTTGCTCTGCCCCGATCCGTGATCTGCCAAGTGACTCGATCCACCCTAACCCGGTATGCATATGTACACACACACACACACACACACATATATATATATATATATATATGTATATATTAGGGGATGTAAGATATTTATACATATATTAATATAGGTATATAACACATATTTTACTTATGTAGTTAATATTGAATTTATTGTTTTGAATGCTTAAGAAGTTAAGAATTTAATATGTTATTAATCATGAGACGTTTATACTTTATGACGTTATCTCGCATATTTTGATTTGAAGACTTAAGATGCTATTATTTATTAAAGATTTAAAGAGTTTAGGGTTGTGAACTTGTGATTCTATTAGTTTATGATTTATGAACTATAGTTTAGGGTTTGAGTTTTGACTTTAGGGTTAGGTCAATAATATTAGGGTTTAGGGTACACATTTAGACTTTAGTGAATTTCTTAAGTTATGGTTATATCAATAATATTTGTAAAGACTTAGGGTAATAAGGTAAACATTTAGGCCAAATGATTTTTGGGGTAATGACACTTTAGGGTTGTGATTCTCTTAGTTTTTGATTTACAAACTATATAATTTAGGGTTTGAGTTTTGACTTTAGGGTTAGGTCAATAATATTAGGGTTTAGGACTTAAGATTATGCTGATTGGATTAGAGTATGGGTTAAGGACACTTACTTTAGGAGTTTAATAAATATAATTATGTTTGCTTAAAAATTATAATACTATATCATAAATATTAAATCACTTATATGTTTATTATTATTCACTCATATATATGTTAATAAATAAAAATAAAAATAAAGTGAATAAGTGATAAGTGTTAGTAAATCAATGTCAATAACAAAAAGTCAATGATTAAAGTCTCTAAAATGAATAGAATATAAAATATTAGATATTTAGATCCAACAGCCATGGCCCATGGCTTTCAATTTCATAACTCCATTAATAGAATAAGCGAACTACTAATTAAATTAGTTAGTAAAGGTTAAAAATTCAAAATTCAAAAGAAGAAAATAAGGTAAAAAGACAAAAACGGAAAAACCTAAAGTGAGTCTTCTCCTTCTTCATCAGTTGCTGCCGCCTACCACCATCCTTTCTCTTTCACACCTCACTGCCACGGGAAGTTGCCATTCTCCTTTCTCTTTTGTGCCTCACTGCCTCAACCTCACTGGTTCACCCTGTAAGGTATGGTCTTCAACTTCCATCTCTCTCGATTTAACTTTCTTAGTGTCCTATTTTCGATCAAATCTGGTTCTTTATAAACTATAAAGTCCTCTTTTTTTCAGAGATGATATTGAGTTTTTCACAGTAGATTCACTAGATAAATGGCACTTCTTAAATTTAATTGTTTTGGCTAAATGGTTGATTGGGTGTTTGTTGTAAGTTATGAAGTTAAGCCGTGCGAGTAGTTGAGAAGCCGAAATTGTTAATTGATCTGTTTTCGTTCATCTTGGACTCTTGAATTGTTTCTATTTATCTGTTGGTTTTATTTCTCCTATTTAACTGCTGGTTTTTGCATTGTTCTGCATGTTTTTTTATGGAGATGGGCTTGCTACCCTCATTGTTGTAAGTCCTCTGGGCTAGTCAGTGCTTTTTTATGGGTTATTATTTGCTTTCTGCTTTTAAGAAGGGCTAGCAGGTGAGGTAAGAAAGAGTATAGCCCTTCGTTATATCCTTAGCTTTCCTTTGACTACTTTACTTAGACTTGAATGTGGAAATCTAGCTGATATTTATGTTCTTGCTGTTGTTGAATCTATTGAATTTTATTTTTAAATGATTTAAGTAAGAAAGATCCCACGTCCCATTTAATTTGTGGGAGGGATAATGCTAGCTCTAGGTCTTGGATTTGGCATTTACCGCAGCTAGTGCTAGTCTTGCCATCTCCTCCTTCCCATGTCGTGGATAAGTTTCATCTTTATTCCTTAAGTAGAGTGGCAAAAGGGTTTTTGGCTTTTGCTTCCAGCTTTGTTCTTCTCCTTTTACTAAGGGGTTGCTATTCTAAGTTTTTTTGCTTTGTGGTGATGATTTTCATATAATTTTTGTTGTTGTATGTTACACTATAGGGGCTGTGAAGTGTGAAGGACAGAAGGAGATTGTGAAGTGTGAAGGACCATTTCATTCTATGTCACAACATTGCAAGAGTTCAGAACCATTTCATTATGTCTTAAGTTTGCAGATTGATTACTCTTAACTCCCAAGTTTGTACTATTATTTATTATTTGATGTCTTTTAAAAACTCATTATCGGGTGCAAGACCATTTCATTTCATTATATTTCTTAAGTTTGCAGATTGATTACCCTTAAGCTAAATGATTATCAGGTCGGGGGCCCGCAGATCAGGCGGATCAAGTACGGGGCGGTCGCGGATCAAACAAATCTGCCTTGCAAGTCAAGGCGGGGCAGATCGGGGCAAAACATTTAACGTTCGGGGCGGTATCGGGGCAGCCATGATCCGTGACCAATCCGCCTCGTTGCCATCCCTAGATGGGGTACTAAGGATTGTGATGTGTTTTGATTCACTGGATGAAATATTTAGCTTCTACAAAGAATATGGGGTTGCTAATGGTTTCTCGATGAAAAGGAGGTCACTTACTAAGGATCGGAATGAGATGTATAAGTACTTGATTTTCAGTAGTGAGAGGTCGAACAAGTATGTAAGCCATTCAAGAAACCCGATCAATCATCATGCTAATTGTAAGAATGATTGTAAGGCGAGGATGATAAGCGATTCAATGTGAATGGGAAGTGGGAGAGAACATATCAAATAACCATTTAATTATAACATTTATCATGAACAATACAATAAAAATGTAAAATAATGTAATAAATATGTAAAACAATGTAATTACAAAGTGAAACAATGTAAAATAACACAGGTGCTGATATGCTATATCATCATTGATCGACGACAAAACTTCAATTTTCTATCACCAATCACAACACAGTTGGTTAGACAAAATAATGTCATTAAAATAATAAACAATGTAATTTGAGCACGAAAATACTATAATTACAAATCAAAATACTGTAATTACAATATGAGGATGAAGAACTGCTTTATCCAATGTTTTGTTTGGGCATTCTCCTCATCTTTTTAACTATTATTTTTGTAATCCTAAAAATAATTCGTGTAAATCATTTGAAACACAATGTATTTGACAAAACAAGATAAAATATATAATTATTTAATTATAATTGACAGATAAAAAGAGAGCATATCAGATAACCATTTAATTATAACGTTTATCATGAACAATGCCATAAATATGTAAAATAATGTAATTACAAAGTGAAACAATGTAAAATAATATAAGTGCTGATATGTTACATCATCACTAACCGACGACGAAACTACTGTTTTCGACCACCAATCACAACACAATTGGGTTCAAAAAAACTGAAAATCAATAATAAATATTAAAACAAGACGAACACATGACAACAATATCATATTACATTTCACTGTGTTGTATTGCATTGTCTTTGTGTCGTATTACATTGTCACTTAT
Organism: Euonymus europaeus; assembly: GCA_963580455.1. Lineage (NCBI taxonomy): Eukaryota > Viridiplantae > Streptophyta > Magnoliopsida > Celastrales > Celastraceae > Euonymus > Euonymus europaeus. The sequence goes on from OY756964.1 coordinate 7,912,122, forward strand.
AACTTTCGAAATCGTCGTTCATCCACTTTTTCGACCACCGTTACTTCCAAGTAATCTCTGAAGCTTCAAACAACAAAACTCATATGACACTTATTGTCAACAGCCTCTTAATTTGCCAAAAAAATCTTAAAAAAAGAAGGCGGTCAACCATGAGAGAAAAGTGATAGATTCGCTTGACTCCAATGACATCTCCGTGCATCGGACGTCTTAAATTGAGACGCATCGGATCTAAACATTTTCCAGTTGAAATGATGATCAAATACCGACAACCTGTGTTTGAGAGAGAGAGAGAGATGCATATGCGTGAAGAGAGTAAAATTTTTTATTGAAACAAGATTTTTTGCGGATGTCAAGGCACTACCATGATTAATGTCAATGGGTTAAACTTCCAACATAAATTTACAATTTCAAATATTTTTATTTAAATTTATTGACTCAACATGTCAAGTAAGATGATACATAGACCATCTATAATTATGTATAAAAATTTTATGTATGTTTAGGATTCCTGAGATTTAAAATAGCATTGGGTGTATTTATTACAACCCATTGTACAATTTGCTTAAAAGTAAAAAACAGGACCAGTGAAAATATCCTGCCACCCAAAAGGCCAAATGCACATGGTAGAAAAGTCTCTGATGATGGCACGTAGGTCCCAGAAATCTCTCTCTGATCTCAACGTGTCTACAACTTTTACGGACAAAACTCTACAAATAAAAGTTTAGGATCCCCAAGTAGACAACTTAGACAAAAACACTGCATGACCCATCTCTGCTTCACATCTCCTCAAACCCGAAATCAAATATTCTCTTCGGGTGGACAATATCAAACATTACCCAAGAAAATCCCATCTACCCCCACCTCCACATGGTCCTCCACAATTGCAAATTGCAAATATATATATATATATATATATATATATATTCCATAACTTTTAGAATTGGTACAGTCAGTCTTAAAAAACTTGTTAGTTCATTTTCTGTGGCATATTAAATAAATAAACTCACCAAGAAGAACAAATAACGGGGAATTGCGAATATTTGCACGGTGAGGCAGAGTACATAACAGACGGTCAGGATCTCTAATCCAAGCTGGACATTTTAAGCCGTCTGGTAGGAGATTCTAACGATGGTGGAGAACCCGGCGCTGATGATGATGGTGATGGTGGCAGTGACGGAGAATCAGACGGCGGAGAACTGGGAGTGGAGCATGACGGTGAGAGTGACGGCGACGGAGATTGTGATGGTGATGACGAAGGTGATGACGAACACAGATCACAGGTCTCTGGAAGCTTTCTCTTGTTGACGCGTCTCTCTTGGTTTCCGGCTCTGGTCATATAATCTTTCAAGCGCTTCACATCTGACAACTTGACTGGCTTTACAATAAAATCCTCTGCTCCTTCTGCCAAGCAGCTGTCGATTCGAGTCAGTACGTCCTCAGATGACATGATGACCACTGGAATTTCTCTCAAAACAGACGATTCCTACTCACAGAGCAGATCCAAGACTTGATCAAAATCTGACTACTCAATACGCAAACCTTCAAACTATTAAATTATGAATCCGGTTACCTTGATTTTCTTCAGTAACTCGTATCCTGTCATTCCAGGCATACAGTAGTCGGTGATAATCAGATCCACCTTCAAACTCTGAAATGCAAAACAATAATCGATCGTTTAATCAATAAACAACAGAGAAGTCAATAATTCATTTGGAGTTCGAAATGAAATTCAGTAACTCACATCAAAGCCAACAGAGCAACCATTCTCCTCGTCTAACCCCAGAAATTGAAGCGCTCTTATTCCACTATCCACTGCAGTCACTGCATATCCAAACAGAAATTCATTTAATTTTCAAAATAAAGATTCCAAAATTGAAACTCTTAAAAGACTCGAGAAATCGATCAAGAGACAAACCTTTACAGGAAGTAATCTTGAGCAACCTTTCAATGACTTTTCGATCCACAAGGCTGTCATCCACTGCCAAAACATGAACCTCTCCCGAATCAGACATAGAAGAATGATCAAAACTACTCAAACTCTCAGTCGTCGACATCCTCCAGGACACCATGCCATTTCTCGCCATATCTTCTTCACGATTTTTTCCTCTCTTCAATGGTGGAAATGGTCTTCTGATGGCCAGACTTTTTAAACACAACAGTCTTTGTGTATTGGGAACGTATCTGTCTGTCTGTATCAATTAAATCTTCTGTCTCTGTGTATTCTCTCTCTCAAAATCAAATCTCTATGTTTCTCTCTCTAACGAATCCCTCCGTATCTACTTTTATTTTATTATTGTTTTTCAACGGGGAAGAGCTTTTTATATTATAAATTATTTATAAATTATATTATAATAACAAAAATGGGATCCGGAATTGTTACGAGTATATCCACTTTGGTCCGATCGCCTGCGGATATGATCGTATCGTGAGATATTGGTCAAATCGTTTTGGATTTGTAAGAGTGAATGGTCGGGATCGAGGAAAAGTTGACTATAGGTCAATCGAGTAGGCCGCCGTCAAATCCTAAAGAAGTGGTAAAACTGACACGCGTCTGAAAGAGGGCATCAAAAACAGGAACAATTCTGTTCCGTACTTCCTGTAGCCAACGTTTAAAAAACTGACCGATCGAGTCGTCTTCATTGAATGATGGCAGCAATATCTTTTGCTTGGTTTTTAAAATAGTTTCTTGCATCACTGATTTATAATATTTAAGTATATAAGCAGCAGTTTTCACGCGCGTGGATTCGTAAATTTGAAAATTTACGGACTTTAAATCTCAGCCGTTGCATTTTTCTATTGTTGAGATTCAAATTTGTTTTTAATAATAATAATAAGGAAAAATTAGGCTTAAGTCCTAATTTAATAATTTTTAAGAATAAAAGGATATTTGAGTTTTTTTGTTAGTTAAGGTCCAATTGATTTTTAAATTTATTGAATTAAGGACAAAACTTGAATTCTTATAGATTTGTCATTATTATTTCAATCAAAGATGATTGAAAATTTTATTTTTCTTATTACAGATGTTTTTGACTTTGGATCGAGGTGAGGCACGTGGCGTTAGAATCGTCCGGCCAATAGGAATCTAACGCCACTGGCCTTGCCAAGATCCGACATTGAAAACTGTCGGATCAAGACAAAATGACCGAAACACATTTTGCCTCGATCAGGCTATTTGTGGCATCGGATCGAGGCGTGGTCAGTGGCGTTAGATTCGTATTGGCCTGACGATTCTAACGCCACCTGCATCTCCTCAATCAACCATCGAAAATTGATTACCAGGTCAAAAAAAATTTGGCGGTTCTATAGAGAAAAAGTGATTCTATAGAGAAAAATAGTTATGACCAATTTCGGAAGTTAGAACATTCAAGGTTTAGGGTACCCGAGCCCGTTAAGGTTTAACAGTTAAGACCCTAGGGTTTAAGACTTTGAACATTTAGGATTTTAGTAGCGAATTCATTCCCTGAACCCGTTAGGGTTTAGCAAATCTGATAAATAAAGATTCTACAGCGAAATATATGTTCTATAGAGAAAAACATATATGCAACTCCAATAACGCATGAAAGCTTCTTTTCCTTGCTACGACTGTTTTCGATGTCGGATTAAGGTGAGGCCAGTGGTGTTGGAATCGTCCGGATGATATGAATCTAATGCTACTAGCCTCACCTCGATATGATGCCAAAAACGGCTGGATTGAGGTAAAATGTGTTTCGGACTCCGAAATATGTTTTCCCTCAATCTGGCCGTTTCCGACATCCGATGGAGGCAAGGCCGGTGGCGTTGGATTTGTCTTGGCGATACCATTCCAACGGAGGTGTTCTTGCTTCGATCGGAGTTCGGGACAAGAAGATATGGTTGTTGACCCATTTTAACCTTGTTAGATGCTTGGGGTATTTTTGATAGTTTGATCATTTTGCCCTTATTTTTAAGTTTTTAAATGGAATGGACCTACTTCAAAGAAGGTGAACCTTCAAGGACTTTTATCTATAATTTGTCCAAAAAAAATTATACTGGTTCTTCTTCCTTACACGCAGGAATTTTTAAGTATTTCACTATCTCGTTCTAACTTTCTGATAATCAATATCACAATCACATGCTCCTTCTAACTTTTTGATAATAATCTTAGCCATTGTATTAATCCAACATCTATTGTTTGAATTTCATATTTTATTAAACTTACGGGCTTGCGCATGAGAGAATTGCACGTAGTATATAGTTGAGTCTCCCAAGAAACCTCTGACCTCTTTCTCAGTGCCAGGAGGCGGCATTTCTAAAATTGTCTTTACCTTATCAAGATTCACTTCAATGCCATTTCTACTAGCAATGAAATCAAACAATTTTCCTAATGTAGCCCCAAATCCGCACTTTGAAAGATTCAATTTCAATTGGTACTTTCTCAACCTTTCGAACAACTTCTCTAAATTAACCATATGGTCTTCATCCTCCTTATGCATCATGTCATGGAATAAAGTGATTATGACACATTGATAAGTGGCTCCCAAATTTTTATACCAAATGACATGACTTTATAGCAGAAACTACCCCCACAAAGTGATGAAAGTGGTCCTCTCTCGATCTTCTGGTGTCATTTTGATCTAATTATTACCTGAAAAAATTCATCCATGAAGGAGAATATGAAATGTTTAGCAGTATTGTCCACTAGTATGTCGATTTGGGGCAAAGGGAAGTCATCTTTCAAACTTGCTCCATTAATATCCCTATAATCCACGCACATCCGAACCTTACCATCCTTTTTTTGGGACTGACACAATATTTGCTACCATTCAGGATACTTTGCCATGGTAAGAAATTCTGCGTCAAAATTGTTTCTTCACTTCATCTATAATTTTCAAAATCATGTCAGGTTTCAATCTCCTCAACTTTTGCTTTATCGGAGGACAATCTGGCTTCAATGGTAATCTGTGGACCACTTTGTCCGTATCGAGTCTTGACATATCCTAATAAGACCATGCAAAAATATCCTGGTATTCATGTAATAACTCTATCAATCATTTCTTATTTTCCCCTTCAAAGGTCACATCTACTCTAACCTCCTTTTTCTAATCACTAGTCCCCCAATTAACAACCTCAGTTGTTTCTTTGTGTGGTTGAATTATTTTCTTCTCATGACTAGCTTGTCTTAAAATTTCAGGTGATATTTCAAATTCATCCTTCATATCAGAGCCATATTCTTCATTGCTAATGTGTGCACCAAAATTTGATTCATTAGGTTAATCTTCTTCATTATCATCAATTTCAATCCTGTTAAATGAAATGGTGGAATGTGTGAGATTTGGAATTCGGAAGTGATGGAAAAAATGAAAGAGAATGATCATGAGAATTTTGAACGAAGACTTTATACATGGTGAACATAGAGGGAAACATAGGAACAATGAAATAATGCAACATGCAACAACAATACTAAAAATTCATCAAAGAAAAAGTAAAGACATCCTCATTACAAAAAATCCAATGAGTGACTGTGAGCTGAGTCATTGATGGTATTTCATATAGAGATTAGTCTTGAAGGTTGTTGATAGATATTAGCAATTCCACATTGGTTCAGTTACTGAGCTCGAAACCTAGTGGACAAGAGATGACGTAATAAGATTAGCAGCAGAGCTCTGACCCTCTTCCACGATAGCAACATGGAATTCTTAGAATTGCTCACACAGCTTCCCAAAAGCAACTCCCGCTTGATCCACTTGTACTTGATCAATAGACAAACTCAAAGACAATTTTTCAAAAATTTCCCTAGTGTTGGGCGGACCAGCCTTCTCAAAAGAACTCCAAACACAAAGCTATCATAGAGCTAAGGGATTGTCTTCCTATGAACATTTAGCTCTTGCCCTTCAAGACGAACAATTTGCTTGGTTTCCAGCATGTGCATGTATCTTGTCAATTCTACTAGGTTAATCTCCTGCTCCTTTTTACCAATACCTCCTTCTAGTTGGAACCCCATCTTCAGCATCATTCTACCAATGAATTTGGCCACCTTTGACAATTGAGGCTGCACTAGAGACCGCTCTTCCTTCACAAAGTTAGTAGTGGCAATCTCAAAAGATTGAAATGAGATTTCAATCCCCTGCAGTGGAGAATAAATGTGGAGAAAATTTGAAACACTAGCCACTATCCACTTAGTCTGCCATTTAACAATGTACACCCTTCCTCTACTAGCAAACTTGAGGCTTCGGTGCAAAGATGATGGGACTACGCCAGTAGTATGGATCCATAGCCTTCCCAATAAACAACTATAAGTAGGAAATATGTCCATTATCATGAAAGGAATATTGAAGGTTACATTTGCAATCTCCAACGGAACCTCAACCTCCCTCATTATATCTTTCTTAGTTCCATCAAATGCCTTAGCCACTACAGGAACTCGCTTCAAATACGATCTATCAATTGGAAGACGATCAAAATTTTCCTTTGGCAAGATGTTTAACGAGGACCCATTATCAATCAAGATACTTACCACTTCAAATATTTGACACATGGATGAAATGTGTAACACCTTATTGTGCCCTATCCCTTCATCTGGGATCTCTTCTTCAGTAAATGACAATGAGTAGCGAGCACATTTTTGACAATCCCATTAGAACACTTTTTCGATATATCCTCCAGCACATAAGCCTGATTCAGTATTCTCAAAAACACCTTTTAATGTGGTTTCGAGCTCATAATCAACTCCAAGAGCAAAATCTTAGCAGGAGTCTTTTTGAATTGGTCCACGATCATATACTCGCTTTGGTGGACACTCTTTAAAATTATTGAATTTCCTCTTTAGTTACCGCCCTCTTCACTTCCTCACTCACAAACAAATTTTCCCTTATTTCCTTTCCCATACCTGCTACTTCTTTTCCTTTCTTCTTCCTTTCAACCTCTACTTTTGACCCTAGATTGATGCTTGGTTCTTCTAGAGAATAAACGCGTCCACTTTGCATCATTCCACTAACACCAAAATATTATCCATGCCACCCTAAAATTCATTTTTCTCATATGTCCATGAGACTGCCTTATCACTTGCATAAGTAGGCTTTGGAAGGACAGTCAGTGCATCTTCTAGAAAATACTACAACACAATTGGTTTTCCGCACCCAACAGTCCTTAGTCCCTTATAGAACTCCTGCCTAATGACATTAATCATTCATAATGGTTTGAATTCACTCCAAACATTATCTTCTTGATGTCAATCAAATATTGCACGCTTTCTCAAAATCGAAAACAACGTTCTATAGAGTGTCCAGGCACACCTCTATGGAATTCACAAGTCCTAGACTCGTCATAACCATCATACCTCAATATTGAGTCAAAATCCTCCTTTTCAACAAACCCCTCTTTTTCTAGGACATCCAACACCAAGCCCAAAGGCATGGTTACCTCAACTACTTCCCTCCTAAACTCACCAGACTCCTCAACAACATTGGTTCCTGCATTCTCATGATCCGAGAATGGGTTATTGGTCATGTTAGGCTTTTTAATCTTGTCAAAATCCAACCATCTAGAATCAATCATTTTTTACACAATCCTTTTGAAAGTTACACAACCGTCAATCGAATGTCTTGGGGAACCTCCATGATAAACACCTATCACCTCCGGGTTATGCCATGGGGGATATAGTGGGTTTTGAGTCCTTCCCAAAATAAGTACAGTTGTTGACTGGGCCAGTAGCTTAGCATAGCACTGAGCACAAGTGATGGATATACGGGTAAATTTCTCAAATTGTTTTCGAGTTCTAGGATTGGTTTCAAAATGTTGGTGAGGCCAAAAAATTTGGTGAGATGGTTGATAATTTTAGGATGGTGGCTAGTAATTTTGCGGAGGTGGTTGGTAATTTTGGGTAGGTGGCTGGTAGATTTAGGGTTCATAATGAAATCATGCTTATGTAAATTTCAGGCTTGCTTGGTTGCACTTACATTTTTCCTAATACAAAACAATCTTGATTGCCCTAAAATGGATTGAGATTGGTTATGTTAGGATCTTACTTGTGTTGAGGAGTAATAGATTGAGAAATTAGCTTTGCGTCTTCCTTATTTGAACTAAAGAATTTTAAATTGTGTGTTTAAAGTAAGTGTAGATCCCTTGTGGATTATTTGTCGATATTGCTCTAACAAACTCTCATGAGACTGTAACTCATCCACTAGGGTGACCTAGGGGTTTAAAGGCTTGTTGTATTTGCAAATTCCTAAGTAAGTGAGTTAGGAGTAGATAATATTAAAAAAAATCAATTTAGTTGTGTCTATATTGTAAGGGATTAGCAACATCTAAATTGGGGAATGTGATTGTACCTCAAAATTAAGGTACATGTCTTTTAATTAAGGTGTTTTAGGGTATAATTAGTTAACATAACTGCGATTATATCTTATTCATGACTTACTAGTCTTTTATATTTCTTTGTAGGAAATCAGGAACAAAAAGGTCAATTCATACCCACGACACTACAATTTGAGATAAGCCATCCAAATACCCAACAGAGCTATTCGGATAATTTATGAAAAATCAAGAGGCAGAGTGTAGTGCAACAGGTAAGAAAGTAGGGGTGTCTGGACACCATTATCAGCCGTCTGGACACTATCAAGCAAATGATGATCCAACATAGGAAGAAGGGATGGGTTGTCCAGACACCTCCTTCAGCAGTTAGGAAACCAAGGAGTGGTGTCTGAACACTTTCTTCATCCTTCTAGACATCTTAAGTTATAACAGGTGGCAACCTAGTTCAGCTGTCCGAATACCTCATTAAGTCATCCGAACACCTATAGAAAAATTCTAGATCATGCATAGTGATATTAAGGGCATTTTAGGTAAATCTCTATTGTAACCAATGGGGGAAAAGTTTGCAAGGGTACAATAGTTGTTTCATAGGTAGGAGAGAGGTGAAATCCCTTGTTTGTGAGGATTTTTTTTAGAATATCTCATTTGTCATGCTTGTGTTCTTAAGAGAAAACTTAGTTCTCTCTACTATCCCTCTAGGATTTCTACATTCAATTATTTTAAGAAATTCATTTTTTATATATTAAAGTTTGTTGATTGGAATTACGATGAGTGAGTACTCTTATTTTCTAGTTCCTACTCCTATATGGTAGATGGAATCCTGATTGCTCAATATATAATTTATAGAATCTATTGATATGATTTTCTACTTTCAATTTGTAGTTGCGATTTGGGTGTTCTAAATGAGTATGTTACTGTTAAGATGGATAGATTAGGAGTGTTAATCTAGTTCCATGATTAGGCTAAGCCAAAAGGGGAACATTAATCCATATTAATTGTTGTATTGTGTTTTATGCATTTCATCGATAATATTGAAGTCCTCTAACCAATATTACTTATATTCAAGTCGTCAAAACCCATGTCCAATTTCATTAATCAAATGCATTTTCAATTATACATATATGATTGACTTTATCTATGTTGAGCATGATAGTGGATCGTCTACCATGATAGATAGTATTAGAGTCCTTTAATTAATTGTCAAATAATACTCTTTATGTTGCTATTTTGAAATCAATCTCAATTTATCGATTGAATGGGCTTATGTTTACATTGTTGCTTGATATTTATTTTTTGTTGTGAACTGCATTTTCACATGGCATTTGCATCCCCTCAAAAAATTTGAAACACTCTCCTCCTTGTGAACTCTACTCCAGCCTCTTAGAAATCACTAGTTATTGATATCCTAAACTTGAGTAAGTACACACACATTTAGGTGTTAATCAAAAGTTGTGGTTAACTATTTGATGAGTAGGTGGTCTGATAACAAAGAGAAATTTGGGAGATTTGAAGAGAATATCTTACCAAGGACTTAAAAAAAATTACAAAAATTGGAATGATAGTGGGAAATAAGATTCATATACTTCGTCGCCTATATAGGTGGGTGTCAGTTTAAAAAAAATTATACACTAAACAAAGTAATTATATTAGAAAATAATGACAAAAATTCCAAGCAACAATTAACAATAAAAATACGATTAACAACATATCCAATATATAATAAATAGAAAATAATTTGTTCAAGACTTTAGAGAGCTATGAACAAGTACCTCAAACAATATGATGAAATGGTAATAGGTTATAGAATTGTTAAAACTTTTAGTGCTTGTTGAACCGTTAAGCAACACAATTGATAACCTACTCAATTTCTTAATTTGAATACTTACGAGAATAGTAGATCTCTTAAGTCAACTCAATTCGTAAATGGTAACCTACCCAAGTTCTTAAAATTTGAATATTCAAAAAGGATTAGAAGATGCTCGTAACGTTTTCCATATTTTGAAATTAAATTCAAATTATTTTGCTATCACAAAATTCAGTTGTTGTAACAAAAAGTATTTTCTTGATTAATATTTCAAAATATTGTAAGATTTTTCATATTTTGAAATTAAATTAAAATTATTTTTGATGTTACATAATTCACTTGTTGCAATAAAAAGCATTTTCTTGATTAATATTTACAATTGATTTCATATTTACTCGTGACTGAGCAAAATAATGAACTATAATTGAAAAACTACTAGTCTCATCCCACTGGAGTCGTACCATTCCTTCAAGTGAACGTAGTATCTCATAATAGTCGTGAGAGAGGACATGGTTATGGAAGAGAAAGAGAAAGGGCAAGAGGAAGAGGTCGTTGGAATAGTGATCAAATATACTCAATATTGCCAAAAGCGATATAGTGGAGGAAAAACAAGTAAACATCATAATAAGTCCTAGAAACTATTTGCTATAGGTGTGGATTTTTTTGAAGATCCGAGTGGCAAGATTGACCGTTTGATAACTTGTTGTATATTAAATTTAATTGTTTTATTTTGTTTTGATTATGAAAGTATTCAATTACAAGAAATAAAATTCAATATTTTATAAATATTCTTTTGATAACTTTTCCTAACAAAAAATAAAAATCCTAGAATCAACGAATGTGGGTTTCGATCCTCAGAGCTTGTCAAGTTTATACTTTGTTATATTTATATACAATATAATTTAATTAAAAAGAATTTATACTTTGGCATGATTGCCTTGATCACGCATGTTCTATCATGATGTGTAAAATAATTGAAAATACAAATGAGAATTTATTGAGAAACCAGAAGTTTTTTTTGCCCAAAGATTATTTATGTGTCACTTGTTCAAAAGAAAATTTAATTGTGAAACCATCCTAAAAGTACGTATGGAATCTCCTAATTTTTTTCAACGCATTCATGGTGATATATGTGGATGTATTTATCCACCATATGGACCATTTGGTTATTTTATGATTTTGATAGATGCATCATCTAAATGATCACATGTGTGTTTATTTTCTACTCGTAATGTAGCATTTACTAGATGCTAGCTCAAATTATTCGTTTACAAGTACAATTTTCAGATTATCGCATTAAGTCAATCTAGCTGGATAATGTTGGAGAATTTACTTCTCAAATAGTCAATGATTATTTCATGTCATTAGGAGTTGATATTGAACATCCAGTTGCTCATACTCATACACAAAATGGGTTAGCAAAATCTTTTATAAAACATCACCAATTAATTGCTTGACCTATACTTTTGAAAAGTAAATTACCTATTTATGCTTGGGGCAGGCTATTTTATATGTTGCATCTTTGATTTGTATTTGGCCTTCAACACACCATACACATTAACCTTTACAATTGGTATTAGGTCATCAACCTAATATTTCTCATTTACGAGTGTTTGACTGTGTAGTTTATGTTCCTATTCCACCTCCACAACGCATCAAATGGGACCACATTATCAACTTCGTATTTTATGTTGGTTTTGATTCCCTTTCTATTATTCGATGTCTTGAACCACTTATTGGTGATGTTTTCAAAGCTAGGTTTGCAGATTGTCACTTTGATGAATCAGTGTTTCCTCCTCTAGGAAAAAAAATTGTCAATCCTACAAAATAAAAGATATTGGTTAATACACTCCAACACAATCTCATCTTGATCCTCCAACAAAAAAGTGTAAACTTGAAGTTTTAAAGATTATTCATTTACAAAATATTCATAACCAATTGTCTAATCCTTTTATTGATACTTCAAAGATATCGCAGTCTCATGTTCCAGCTACAAATGCAACTGCACATATTGATGTCCCCAAAGTAGTATAATAAATGATGAATTAAAATCACGTTAGAAACATGGAAGACTAGTGGGTGCAAAACATTGATTTCTGTAAGGACGAATTAAGCACAATCAATCAATCAATCAGTCAGGCAAGAAAGAAATCAAGCAAGAGACACAGGATTTTAACGTGGTTCGGCCAATGATGCCTACGTCCACGGCGGCTGCAGTGTTCTTATTTTCTCTCAATTAAATTCTAGGGTTACAAGGAATAAGAGTTATATATATATCCCCTCTTTTTGGTATAAAAAATACCAACCAACCCAATACACAAAACTCATGTATAAGCCCATATAACCCAAACTAAAAACATAGTATCCATCACTTAACAATCTCCCACTTGGATACTATCAAAAAACTGTAAGAACAATTACATCAGTAACACTATTACTGACACCAACACACAGCAGCCTTAATCTCCATCTTCAAGCTAGAAGACCAACTGAAGCCTTGCATAGCTCCAGCTTACCAACAGTCACACTCTTCGTCAAAGCATCCGTTGGATTGTCATTCCCACTAACCTTCTCAAGCTTCAACAAACCTTCCTTGAGAACTTGGCGGATATAATGATACCTTCTCCTAATGTGTTTGGTATTAGAATGGAAGGCAGAATTCTTGGCAAGGAATATACCACTCTGACTGTCACTGTAGAGAACACCCTTACTCCTTCCTTTTTCTAACTCTTCCATCAATTCTTGCAACCACTCCATCTCCTTCCCAGCTTTTGTTATAGCAACATACTCTGCTTCAGTAGAAGATAAAGCAACAACTTTCTGTAACTTGGAACTCCAAGAAACAGCAGTACCTCCCTAGGTAAAAACATAGCCTGTAGTGCTTTTACAACTGTCAAAGTCACTAGCCAAATCAGCAACTAAAAACCCTTCCAACTTCAATTCACCTGAAGTAAAAGTCAACCCATAATCTACAGTTCCACACAAGTATCTCATAATCCACTTCATAGCCTCCCAGTGCTTTCTTCCTGGATTACTCATATACCTGCTAACTACTCCCATTACATGAGCAATATCTGGCCGAGTGCAAATCATAGCATACATAAGGGAACCAACAACAGAAGCATAAGAAACTTTACTCATTTGCTCCCACTCTTCATCACTTCTAGGTGATTGATCCTTACACAATTTTAGATGACTCCCCAAAGGTGTAGCAACTGGCTTTGCTTTTTCCATATTAAACTTGCTCAAAACTTTCGTCACACACTCAGATTGAGAAAGTTTTAAAGTACCTTTGGTTCTGTCTCTTGTAATTCTCATTCCAAGAATTTTCTTAGCATTCCCTAAATCCTTCATTTCAAATTGGCTTGATAGGTGCTGTTTCAGATTATTAATCTCCTTGATGCTTGATCCTGCAATCAACATGTCATCGACATATAACAGCAAAATAATATGAGTTTTCAAACCGTTTAAAATAGCAGCAATGATCTTGCTCACTTATGGTGTAACCTGAACTAATCATGAAGTTATCAAACTTCAGATTCCACTGTCTTGGAGCCTGGTTCAAACCATACAAGCTCTTCTTCAGTTTACACATAAGTTTTTCTTTTCCTTGTACTAAGAAACCTTCTGGCTGATGCATATAAATCACTTCCTTCAATTCACCATGAAGAAAAGCTGTCTTTACATCTAACTGCTCTAGATGTAAATTCTCACTAGCCACCATTCTTAGTACCATCCTGATTGTAGGCATCTTTACTACAGGAGAGAAAATTTCAGAATAATCGATGTCATACCTTTGTTCAAAACCTTTCACAACTAGTCTAGCCTTATACCATTTACTGCCATCATGTTCTGTCTTGACCCGGTACACCCATTTGTTGTGTAAAGCCTTCTTTTCTGCTGGTAGTTTCACTAACTCCCACGTCTGATTCTTCATCAAAGAATCCATTTCTTCTTTCATGGCTAGCTCCCACTTTTTCACATTCACATCTTGTTTAGCTTCTACAAAGCTTTCTGGCTCACCATTATCAGTCAACAAGATATAATGCAAAGAAGGAGAATAACGTTCAGGAGCTCATACTGTTCTAGTAGACATCCGTAGACCAATTGGAGGAGTGGTTGGTTCATCATCACCATCTTGTGGAATGACAGGAATGCCTACTTCTTGTTCAATCGATGTAGACTCAGGAATATCGATATGAATCGTTTCCGGCTTCTTTACTTCTTTCACATTATCATTAGATTTGTCTTTGTATGTGACACTCTCATGAAAAATCACATTTCGACTTCTGATAATCTTTTGGTTATGATCATCCCAAAACCTATAGCCAAATTGTTCATCTCCATAACCAATGAAGAAACACTTTCTTGATTTTGCATCAAGCTTGCTGCGATCATCAAAATCAACATGTACATAAGAAACACAACCAAACACTCTAAGGTGTGAAAGTTTTACCTCTTTACCACTCCAAACTTTTTCAGGCAGCTTATTCTCAAGTGGAACTGATGGACTTCGATTGATAAGATAAGCTGCAGTGTTAACTGCATCAGCCCAAAATATCTTAGGCAGCCCCGAATAAATTCTCATACTTTTAGCACGTTTATTGATAGTTCTGTTCATACGTTCTGCAACACCATTCTGCTACAATGTTCCTGGGATAGTTCTCTCCATCCTAATCCCATGTATAGAACAATACTCCTTAAAACCACTATTAAGATATTCCCCACCATTATCAGATCTCAGACAATTCAATTTCAAACCAATTTCAGTCTCAACAAGAGCTTTCCACTTCTTGAATATACCAAATAAATTAGATTTATTTTTCATAAAATAAACCCATAATTTTCTACTGCAATCATCAATAAAAGTGACATAATACTTGGAGCCACCAAGAGAAGTAACTGGAGAAAGCCCTCATACATCAGTATGTACGAAGTCAAGCTTATTCTTCCTCAATGTTCTTCCACCTGTCAGAAAATTGAGTTTCTTCTGCTTTCCCATAATACAACTCTCACACATATCAAGATGAATTTTATGAACTCCAGGAAGTTTTCCCTTTGTCACAAGTTCTTTCATACCCTTTAGACTCATGTGACCAAGCCTTTCATGTCATAGGGTTGAGTCATTAAGTCCCTCTGCAACAGCAATTGTACCAGTGCAATTAGTATTCATATATAAAGTGCCAGTTTTCATACCTCGAGCAACTACCATTGCTCCCTTAGTCACTGTCCATGCACCAGCACCAAATCTAACAGAATAGCCACTGTCATCCAACTGAAATCAAATTTTTCTTCAACTGCGGAATATGTCTGACCTTCTGTAGAACCCAAACTGAACTAGTTGAACACTTGATTCTAACTTCTCCCATACCTAAAATCTTCAACTCTTCACCATCAGCTAAGTACACCTTCCCAAAATCACCAGTCACATAGTTCTGCATGATCTCTCGGTGTGCCGTAGTACGGAAGGAAGCCCTTGATTCCAAAATCCAAGAATCCGAATGTGATTCAACAGATAACAAAAAAGCATCATGTGTATAATCGGTAACTGCATTAACATCATCCTTCTTGTTGTCTTCCTTCTTTAAAGACCAACAATTTTTCTTAATGTGACCTTGCTTGCCACAATGCCAACAACCATCCTTCTTGCAAGAACGAGACTTACTTCTTTCTCTCCTTGACCTGGATTTACTACGACCAGAATTCCTATCTGACTGTCTACTTCTGTCTGACTGTCTGCCTCTATCATTAACATTCAAGGTTAAACCAGAATTTAAGGATTCTCCAGCATCCTTTCTTCTAGATTCTTCACTCAAAATCTGATCTCTCACAGCACCATAAGTAAGTTTCTGTTTGCCAGTAGAATTGCTCACAGTTGTTCTCATAGTCTCCCAACTATTTGGCAAAGATGCCAAGACAATCAATGCCCGCACTTCATCTTCAAAATCAATTTCAACCGACTCCCATTGATTTACAATATCATTGAACTCATTCAAGTGCTTTGCGACAGGAGTATCTTCTTGCATCTTCAAATTGAACAGTTTTTTCATCAAGTGAACCTTGTGATTCACAGTTGGCGTCTCATACATCTCTATCCATGAGCTCCTTCATAGTTGCCACCTTAGCAACATTGTGAGCAACACTTTGTGTTAGAGTCAATCGAATAACTCCTAACACTTGTCTGTCTAAAAGCTTCCACTCATCATCGAGCATCTTTTCTGGTTGTTTACCAAGAAGAGGCAAGTGCAACTTTTTCCCATACAAGAAATCCTCAATTTAAATACGCCAATATGCGAAGTCCGTACCATCAAATTTCTCAAACCCATAAACTTTTGCTTCATCGGTAGCCATAACTCCCACTCAAATTAGATCTCAATTAACTTGGTCCAATTACACAAGCTTTTTGGTCTTCAACGTCACATAGTCAAAAAAGGCAATTCGTTGTTCTTCAATTTAATACCCAAATCAAAGAACACAAAGATCACTATTTTTCAACTCAATCCGCGCCACCAGTCAACTCCACTCACTCGAATAGCCAAACAATTTCGTCTCAATTGTTTGCCCGCAGCTTTGATTCAAACACCACCCAACTCTTGATCTCTCTCGCTTTTGATCTGGCTTCAATACCAATTGTAAGGACGAATTAAGCACAATCAATCAATCAATCAATCAGGAAAGAAAGAAATCAAGCAAGAGACATAGGATTTTTAATGTGGTTCGGCCAATGATGCCTACGTCCACGCCGGCTGCAGTGTTCTTATTTTCTTTCAATTAAATTCTAGGGTTACAAGGAATAAGGGTTATATATATATCCCCTCCTTTTGGTATAAAAAATACCAACCAGCCCAATACACAAAACCCATGTATAAGCCCATATAACCCAAACTAAAAACATAGTATCCATCGCTTAACAATTTCCTCAAAAAAGAAAATCACAAGTTTCAAACAAACCTCTAGAAGAGGATATTCCTGAAGAGAATGCTCTAGAAGATCTTAATGAAACTACATAACATAATATTCTTACAAAATTCCAACTTTTTATCAAAAAAATCTCTGAAAAACATAATACCTCTAGAAGAGGTACATGTATCTTATAATGATGAGAGCTCGATAAATCGTGCAAAAATATAAGATAGAAGTAAGATTATTATCGACAACGTATTTGCATATGCAATCGCTACTGACATTACTAGAAATAATGAGGATCCTAAACCAAAATCCGTCGCCGAATGTCGACGTATAAATGACTGGCCCAAATGGGAAGAAGCTATCAAAGCAGAGCCACAATCTTTAAATAAAAGAGATTTTTTGGACACAAATAGGTATTTATAGGAAAGCGAAATGAAAATAATAAAATTACAAGATACAAAGCTAGACC
Organism: Euonymus europaeus; assembly: GCA_963580455.1. Classification (NCBI taxonomy): domain Eukaryota; kingdom Viridiplantae; phylum Streptophyta; class Magnoliopsida; order Celastrales; family Celastraceae; genus Euonymus; species Euonymus europaeus. The sequence continues at coordinate 7,929,572 of OY756964.1, forward strand.
TGTGGCACAAGAGTTCTCGCAGAAACTTGAAATTGATTATGAGAAGATATGTTCTACTTTAATGGATGGTATCACATTCGGATTTTTAATTGGCATGACAGTTGTTGAGAAATACATTTAATGGACATTGTTACAATATATTTATATGGTTCCTTGGATATAAATATTTACATGAAAGTCCCTAAAGGATTTAAATTGGCCGAAGCAAAACCTCGAGAGTTATATTCAATTAAACTTCAATGATCATTATATGAATCGAGACAATTTGGATGAATGTGGTACAATAGACTTGCTAAATACCTTATTAAAGAAGGATTCGTAAATAATCCAATTTATCCTTATGTTTTTATCCTTAAATAATTCCAGATTTGCTATAATTGCAGTATACATTGATGATTTAAAATTAGTTGGAACTCCTGAAGAGTTAACTAAGGATGCTAATAATTTAAAATCAGAATTTGAGATGAAAGATCTTGGAAAGACGAAATATTGTTCTTGGCTTGCAGATCGAGTACACAACTAAGCGAATTCTTATTCATCAATCTACTTATAGCAAAAAAGGTATTGAAGCAATTTTATATGGATAAAGTAGTTCATCCTCAGAATTCTCCAATGGTAGTTCGTTCACTTGATATCAAGAAAGATCAATTTTGACCCAAGGATGAGGGGGAGATATTACATGGTCCAGAAGTACCATATCTAAGTTCAATTGGATCTCTAATGTATCTTAAAAATTGTACGATGCTTGATATAACATTTGTAGTAAATTTATTGGCAAGACATAGTGTTTTTCCGACTCGACTACACTGGAATGGAGTAAACACATTCTCAAATATCTTAAGGGAACAACTGATTTGGGGTTATTTTAGTCATTTGAGTTAAAGTCTCAATTAATTGGATATGCAAATGCTGAATATCTATCTAATCCTCACAATGCCAAATCTCAAACTGACTATGTATTCACTTATGATGGAACTGCTATTTCTTGGAAATAAGTGAAACAGACAATTGTAGCAATTTCTTATAATCATTCTAAGATAATAGCAGTTTACGAAGCTAGTCGAGAATGTGTGTGGTCGAGAACAATGATTTCACAAATTTAAGAAAAATGTGGACTTTAATCTGTCAAAGATGTGTCAACAATATTATATGAAGTCAACGTTGCATGCATAGCACAACTTTGAGAAGGATACATAAAAAGGAGATAAAACTAAATACATCTATCCAAAACTCTTCAGTGCACATGATTTTCAAAAGAGTGGCGAAATAGATGTATTGAATTTAGATCATGTATTCATGAACATGCCATCACATGTAAGCTCTATAATCAAGTAAAAAAAACTAGATACTGCACTTATCATTTAAATCTCAGCACACATATATTTCCATTAAGAGGTTAAGAACCATACCATTTGTTGAAGAACTTCCAGCAACATTTACTGTTGGCACCAAATCCATGTATGTCTTCTCACCAAGTTAATGCTCCAGCAAGATCAAGAGACAAAATCAACAAGATATCATATCAAAATCATCCAAAAACAAGAGCAAATACACATTACAAAAGGGACCCAATATTGCTGTGAATATTAATAGAGTTTTTAAGAAGAAACGTATGAAGGAAGAGTTGAAGAAGAAAGCTAGAGAGAGAAAATCATATTGTTTCACTTTTCTTGAAGATTGTGTGTCTCAATGTGCACCCACACATGGTAAATAGATGTACCAATATTTAGCCCAATAAGTGAAAAAAACCAATTAACCGTGAAAGCCCAAAAACATTTGTTAAGTAACCCATAAAAATTAGTCATTTAGATTAGCTCATCTTCCTAGTCTAGATTAATTTGAGATTAATCATATCTTAATCCATTATAGATTGTATACTTAAATAAGCAATACCTTTGATTAGCTAGATCACATAAGTCATTCTGGTGATTAAATCCAACAAGATGCTCAGCAAATTCGGCAGATCTGTTCACAGAGGTGCTCCCACCTACAACATTAAAAAAGTTTGTATATCATATTGGAATGTGTCATCTGAAAGATTTATTCTAAAGTTACAAATCAAGGAGAGTAATGGTGAGAAGATATCAATATGGATTGTAGTCTTTTTCCTTCGACCAAAGATTTTTTTCCCACAAGGTTTTTCCTTGGCAAAGTTTTAACGAGACAATCCCTTCATACCTTCTACCAAGTTTCTATACAAGAATGAAGTACTATTTTTTTCTTCACTAAGGTTTTTATCCTACTAGTTTTCCCCTTAGTAAGGTTTTAACGATACACATTCTATATACACATGGTCATCCAAGGCGGAGTATTATGATATTAACTATTGATTAGTGGATGCCCCCTTTATTAGTATATTTAGACGCTAATTAAGAACACTTTATGAGTGTATTTGGAGGCTATTTATGAGGTGATTAAACCTATATCATTAATAGTTGTAAAATACTAAGAGCTGGTTAAATTATTAGTTTGGTTATTGTATACTAATATTATATAAAGAGAAGTTTAGTGAAATGAAACTACACATCAAGTGAAGAAAACATTCTCTCACTTTTTTTATTTCTCTCTTACAAACTCTCTCCAAATTTATTTCCAAATATTATTCTTAAAATACTAGTTTTGTTAATTTTGATTTGGGCATACTTTGATTCCTTGTATTACAATAATTTTATCTATTTTGATTTTTTTTTAAATGATGGTTGAGAGAATAAATTAAAAATATTAATTATTATGTAAAAAATTATAAGTTTAAGAGGGAAAAAGGGTAAAAATCCTACTTTTATATATTATATATATATATATATATTGTATGATATTGCATTGGGAAATTTGCTAACGTAACCCATTTTGAAAACTAATTTAGCAATCTGACCCTTTTTTTTAGATTTTTAAATAACTTAACTCTTTTACTTAAGAAAAGTCCACATATGCCCTCAGCACACTTTTCTATAACTGATTACTTTAAATAATTTATTATTTCTCTAAAAGGTGTCTATCACTAGGGAAATTTGGCAAAGTAACCCGTTTTACAATGTTTTTTTGCAAAGTAACCCTTTTTTTAGAAAACTTAAATTATAACCCTTTTGATCATGAAAATGTCCCAAATACCCCTACAAACACATTTTCCCCATCAGTTTATTCCCTCCACAGTTACACCAAAACCCGTACATTTAGAATACAGAAAATCAACCGATTTTGTGCGACATTCTCATCGATCCTCCACTTCGTGACGGTTTATGCAAGTTATATCGTTGTCAAAGACTTCGTCCAGTGCATCGATCACCAACACAAGTAAGCCATTGTCTTTTTTTGGGCATGCATTTACTTATTTGTTGTCGAAACATTGAGAAAGAATGGGAAGGGGTAGTGGGTCTTCGTCTGCGCATTGATGCAAATGAACTTATTTGATTATGTGCTGGTTTTTGTAGTTGTACATCATTAAAATGTGCTGGTTTTTGTGGTTTGTATTGGTTTTGGGTTTATTTGGGTTCTACATGCCATTACTGTGATAAGGTTTCTGAGATGCAAGCCTCCAAGTTTATTTGGGGTGTACATTGTACTGTGTATTCCTGTTCTTATTTGATTGTTTGGTTTAGTTAAAAGCTCTGTGGATTTACCTGTTATTTGCTGAAGGATTTTGTTGAGTGCAATGAAGGATTTTGTTGGATGCAGTTGTTTAGTTGATGTAAGAAAAGTGTTTAGAGCTGACGATGTTGTTTAGAGTAGTTAGGGATTATGTATAGAACATCTATGTATCATGTTTAGAACATTTATATTTTTGTTATGTGAAGGTAAGATTTTTGTTTAGAGCAGAACATGATGTTTTATAGAGTACATACAGTTTTATTTAGAAGAGTTATGGTTTTGTTTACAAAAGTTTTAGCTTAAGTTAGAAGAGATTAATTTTTTGCTTAGCACTATTTTAGTTTGTTTAGAACAGTTCTATTCTCATTTGGACCAGTTTGAGTTGTCTTTAGAAACAATTTATTGCAGTTAAGAACAGTTTTCATAATATTTAGAACACATTTATTTCTGTTTGGAACAGTTATCGGTCTGTTGTTTGTTTCGAACGGTTTGAGTTGTGTTTAGGAAAGTTTTATTTTATTTAGAACGGTTATCGTTGTGTTTAGCACATATTTATTTTCGTTTAGAATCGTTATTTTTCTATTTAAAACATATTTATTTGTGGTTAGAACAATAATCGTTGTGTTTAGAACAGTTATCGTTATATTTAGAACATATTTATTTATGTTTAGCACATATTTAATTTTGTTTAAAACATGTTGATTTCCTTTAAACTTCTAACTTTTGGTATATGAAATTGTGTTTTTTTCAGCATATACTTAATGGATTATAAGATAAAAGAGGCAGACCGATTTCCATCAAAGGTTAATTCCCTTTGTAGATTGAATGAAGCATCAAGCCACATAAGAGATGAACTGGACAGATTAAACTGCTTGGGTCAGTTTAAGAATTCTTGTTTTGGAAGGTTCCTAGACATTAGGGCACCAAAAAACCATCCGCAGCTCATACATCAAGTTCTCTTAAGGCAATTGAGAGCTCCAAAGGATGAATCAGAATGGAGGATGGTGTTTAGATTGTGTGGAAAAGTTGTCACTTTCTCCATTAAAGAGTTTAACCTAATAACGGGATTGAGATGCTCCGAACTGCCGGACTTGGAATTGAATCCACTGCCAGAACTTGGACAGGTAGCAATTGTTGATGCATTATTTGGAGGGAAAACAATAATATCATGCAAGGAACTTGAACAGAAGTTTATTGAATGCAAGGAGGCAGAGATGAAGTTGAAGCTGGCACTTGTGTACTTTCTTGAGGTTGTTCTACTTGGCAAGGAAACCAAGCTATCCATTGACCTAAACTGGCTGAATCTAGTTATGGACATCCAAAAATTCAATGAGTTCCCATGGGGGACTTTGAGTTTCAAAAGAACTGCTGAAGGACTTCAAGCAGCATTAGTTGGGAGAGCAGAGAAATTCAAGAGGAAGGGCTTGAAAATAGATTACTACAGCCTCGTAGGGTTCCCTTATGCTTTTCAGGTATTGGCCATTAAAATTCCAGTGCATTTGTGAATTTTTTGTTTTTGCTTCAGGTACTAGAAAATAATAGTTTTTTTTTATTTAACTTATACACTTATATAAATATTTTGCTTCAAATATGGGCTTACGAGGCTGTCCCACAATTGGGTGAATGCTTTGTTATGAGGGATGGAGACCAACATCCACGGATGTTGAAGTGGTCGCCAACTGCATCCCCAAAGCCTGCTGTTGTTCAACATGTGCTGGAGATTGATGACTTTGAGGTACATGAAATTCTCTTACCATTGTTGGCGGAGACGGAGGAGCAGTACACCAAGTATAATGGTGCCAGTGTATGCATCAGTATTAAGCCACTGGTGTTCAATGCTGCAAAGCACAGACAACAAACCCTTGAATCACAAAGACTGAACCAAGATACTAAAATTGCATCGACTCTGGTATGTTTAAATGTTTATGAATTGCTACTAATTTTTAGCACAATGTTTAAAATGAGTTTTCTATCTGTTTAGAATATATATATTATGGTTGTGTACTGTTTCATTTCTGTTTAGAATAATTATTTTCTGGAATTTCCTTTCAGTTTAGAAGAGTCAACTTTATGTTTAGAAATGTTCACTTTTTGTTGCGATAAGTTTGATTTATGTTTAGAATAGTTTACTTTATATTGAGAAGGGTCTGATCAGAGGTTTCTAATTTGTTGTTGAGAACCATCTCCTAAACTTTGAGATTAGTTTTCTATCTGTTTATAATATATATTTTATGGTTGCGTACTATTTTATTTTTGTTTAGAATAATTATTTGCTAGACTTTTCTTTCAGTTTAGAAGAGTCAACTTTCTGTCGAGAATTGTTTCCTTCCAGTTTAGAAATGTTCACTGAGTGTTTAGATACGTTTGGTTTCCGTTTAGAATAGGTAACTTTTCTATTGAGAACGGTCTGATCGCAAGTTTCCAATTTTTTGTTGAGAACCATCTCCTAAACGTTGAGATTAGTTTTCTATCTGTTTAGAATAGTCTATTTTTATTTAAGTTTAAGTTATGAAGTTTTCAATTACAGGGTGTTTCAGTGAAAGAAATTGGGAGGTCCATAGCTGATAATTTGTCCGCAATGGAGAAAAGGTTAGATAAGAAACTTGAATTAAAGGGAAAAGTTATTCTTAAGAAAATGGAGCAGATGAATGAAGAGATCCAAGCAATTTTTAGAGGTAGTCAGAAAGAGGCTGAGAAGAAGGTCAAAAAAAATGTGGTGAAGAAGGTGATAGAGAAGAAGGTGGCAGCGGAGAAGAGGGGGACAAAGAGGAAGATTAGTTGTGCCGGAGAAAAACGTGGCAGTGGACAAGAGGGGGACAAAGAGGAAAATGGCAGTGCCAGTGCCAAAAAATACTTCAAAGGCCACACCAAGGAAGATGACCACTGATGAAAAAGCTGGGGTGATGTCTGAAAGGAGGACATCACCAAGGTTCATTTAGCAGCATACAAGTGAACCAACTATTCAAGAAGAGTTCAACATATTGAGGCCAATAAAGAAGAGAAAAAGAAATTTGGTAAAAAAGGGAACGATTCAGGAGAGTGAGCATGTCAATGAGGAGCAGATAATGAAGAAGGAGGCAGATGACATATTGGAAGGGGTGATTAAGGATGTAGTTGCGGAGGGTGGGAATGAGAGGGATAATGTAGACGGTGGAGATGAATTTCAGTCTGTTGGGGAGAATGTAGCTGGAAATGTGACACCAGAATATGGTGAGAAGATAGTTGGGAGAGGGAGTGTGGACGCACTTGTTGATGAAAAGGGAGCAGATGTTACTCCCTCTACTGAGATTATGGTTTACTCGCCTCCGAAGTCGTTAGCAGTGGACACATCTTATGTGATCTCGAGTCCTGAGTTAAAAGAATTTTGAAAAAGGCAACTGTTGTAGATGAGTCAATTCAACATCTGAGAAAAAGGGTTGTCAAGATCAGCAAGTACCACATGTCCCCGTACACTGACCCAACCTCCAAGAGAGTTAAGGTCCCCACCAATTTACCAACTGAATTAAATCCGGAGAGGGAATTAGATGCTGAATGGGAGGAACAATTTGAGTCCTTCTACACGAGTATGACCGATACGCAACTATTTGAGTTTCCCACGTGTGCAACAAACAAGAAATGGTTCACTGAGATACTGTCCGAGGAGGCATGGTTGAGTGACTCGGTGGGTATATCTAAATTGAATAATATTTTACAATTACTTGTATTCATTCAAGTGCATACTTAATAAATTATATGATTTTTGTTTCAGCATCTGGATACTTTCATCCACTACATGCTGAATAGGAAAGCGGAATTCCCCAGTCTCTTCCCACAGAAATCTCATATTATGAAAACTACATTTGCTGTAAGTTGGCTTCCTTTTATTTAGAACGGTTTTTTTCTTGGTTAGAACTATTATTTATTCCGTTAATGATAGTTTAATTATGGTTTAGAATAGTTTTGTTTGTACTACAATTCAATGTTTAGAACTATTATTTATTCTGTTAATAATAGTTTAATTACGGTTTAGAATAGTTTTGTTTGTACTGCAATTCAATGTTTAGAACTCTTATTTATTCCGTTAATAATAGTTTAATTATGGTTTAGAATAGTTTTGTTTGTACTATAATTCAATGTTTGTTTCAGTTATACATGACCCTCAGATGGTCTATGTTCAAGGATAACCCCGATCCAGCACACTGAGACAGAGACAACAGACTTCACAATACCGTTTCTGGTGTAGGGGACAATTTGTCATGGTCTGGCTTAGATAAAGTATACATACCTTTCAACATTAACAGAGATCACTGGATAGCGTTGATGGTTGACATCAAGGGAAAACAAATAATTGCATACGACTATCTAAAAAGCCATGTTAGGGCCGCAAAATTCAACGATGAAATGCAGCCATTCCGGACACTACTCACAAAAGTGTTGCTGCGAGTAGGAATTATATCGGGAAAATCTGACGAGCAATGGAGAGTTGAGCAGGCAGCCAATGTACCACAGCAAGTGAACAGGTGCGTAGTATCCTCATACATAATTTACTTGAAATATATTTAACAAGAAATTTTAATTAATTACTATGTTTTCAAGTTGGACTACAGCGTTTTCTGCATTAGAGTCATAGAGTTACTTGCTGCAGAGCTTCCTTTATCGGTAATTAAACCAAATGAGATAAAAAAAAAAATACAGGAAGCTAATCGCAATTGAGAGTTGGGTTGGACAATGGGGCCGTTGACATCATTTGTTTAGTTTTAAGAAAATGTAAGAATGTTTACAACAGTTTTGCTTCAGTTTAGATTACTTCATTTATTTCGGGAAAATGATATAGATCCCAGCCTCTTGTATCCCATTGCATCCCATGCTGATGTGGCGGTGAGGTGTCATGCTGATGAGGATGCTGACTGGGTTTTTTTTTTAATTTCTAAATACCATCTAAAAGTTACACAGTAACGAGATGGGTTTGTCGGATTCTTACCATGTTTCTCTATCCCCTCCCGTGGTCAGTCTCGCTATTACAGTGCTCGAGGTTCCGGTCTGAAGCTTCATCTCTTAGTTCGTAGCTGTTTGCGGGTGTATTGCTTCAGATCGGAGATCGTATTGCGGTGTTCTCTTACGGATCGAAGTGATCTTTCTCTCAAGCACAGATCGGAGCTCTCTCAGACCGGCGACCTTTTTCGTGGGTTTTTAATCGCGTACAGGTATAAACGGTGGATCAATATGGTATAGATAGTGGGTTTTCCATTGATTTGTTTTGTTTAGTCGTTATATATTTGCTTGTTGCATTATCCGGACTTTGTTCTTGAAGGCGAAGTGGGGTTATGCTATAGGGGTTTTTTGTGTTTTCTTTTGTAGATAAGATGACAGGTTTTATGGATATCCTTGTTGGGGGTAACGATTGCGATGATTTTGATGTCGGGAATGATGTTGCTGATATTGTGACTAGTTCTTTTGAGAGTGTTGATGGCGCCGAGGAGAATGTACCAATGGAGGGGATGATGTTCGACAGTGATATGGATTTGTTTGATTTTTACAAGAAATATGGAGAGCGTAATGGTTTCTCTGTAAAGAGGAGGACAAAGAACAAGAACGAGCTGGGTGTGTGTACACACATGACGTTCACTTGTGGGAAGTCAGACAAGTTTCGTAGTCGTGCTGTGGTACCAATCAAATCTCGGTCGCATACAAAGAATGATTGCAAGGCTAGACTGAGAGCTCGTTTATGTGCTGATGGCAAATGGGAGATCACCAATTTTATGGACAGACATAACCATGAATTGAGCCCCTCTCATTCAAGGTTTTTCTTATGCAATCGAGAGATCAGCTCACACGTCAAGCGACAATTGGAGATCAATGATATGGCTGGTATAAGGCCGTGCAAGAGCCACAATGCACAGGTGATTTAGTTTTGTTTTGGGAATTACTGCATTTTACGTTTGTCATATGACCTGACAGGCTCTTTTTGCCATTGTATAAATCAATGGAATAATGTTATTACATTGTGCTTTTTATACTGTAATATGATATTCCATTGTCATATTACAGTGGAATAACTTATTCCATTGTCATATTGCATTGGAATACTTAATTCCATTGTCAATATACAATGGAATATCATTACACGTTTAAATGTTATTCCATTTTGACTGTATCCCATTGTAATTTTTACAGTGGAATATTTCAATTCCATTGTCATATTACAGTGGAATAATTGAATTCCATTGTCATATTACAGTAGAATAATTGATTTCACTGTCATACTGCATTGGAATACATAACTCCATTGTCAATATACAATGGAATATCATTAGACGCTTTAAATGTTATTCCATTTTGACTGTATTCCATTGTAATATTTACAGTGGAATATTCAATTCCATTGAACTAAACAATGGAATATGTGTTCCATTGTCTTTTTTGATAAATGAATATATTTTTCCATTGTTTTTGACAGTGGAATAACAAAGTACACATGCAATTGCTACTGGTTCTGAGTTATAACATTGCACGTTTCCCTTATTTCATTGTCACGAACAAATAACACAGTTTTTGTGTTTTATGGTGTGAGTAGGTGATTGGAGCTGGTGGACATGAACATTTACCTTTTATTCAATAGGATACCAGGAACCTCATAACCAGAGTTAGGCGGATGAGACTCGGTGAGGGTGATGCGAACGCTATCCAGAATTACTTCTTGAAAATGCAGTCGAAAAATGAAGGGTTTCTCTCCATGATATATTGGGATGATAAAGGGCGGTTGAAGAGTGTTTTTTGGGCTGATCAGCGTAGTAGGGTAGCTTGTCGGGAATTTGGCGACGTTGTAAGCTTTGACACTACATAACTGACGAACAAGTACGACATGCCTTTTGCCCCATTTGTGGGTGTGAATCATCATGGTCATTCCGTGCTTCTTGGTTGTGGTTTGATTGCGAACGAAGATACTGAGACTTTTACATGGTTGTTCAAGACTTGGCTTGCGTGCATGCATGGTATTCCTCCTAGCGGGATAATCACGGACCAAGATAGAGCTATGAAGAAGGCCATTGAAATAGTTTTTCCTGGCACAAGACACAGATGGTGCCTGTGACATATTTTGAAAAAGGTGCCTGAGAAATTAGGTTCGTACAAAGAGTACAAACGGATAACTTACGCGTTGGGGGATGCTGTTTATGATTCTCAGAGTATAGCTCAGTTTGAGACTGGTTGGGACAATATGATACATGAGTTTGGTTTGGAGGGAAGTTCTTAGTTGGCAACTATGTATGAGGAAAAGCATATGTGGGTTCCTGTTTATTTGAAGAACTTCTTTTGGGCGGGAATGTCCACTACCCAAACGAGTGAAAGCATGAATGCTTTTTTTGACGGGTATGTAAACTCGAAAACTACTCTAAAACAATTTGTTGAGCAATACAACAATGCACTCAAGGATAAGGTGCAAAAAGAATGCCAAGCAGACTTTAATTCCTTCCACAAGCATCCTCAGTGTGTTTCTTGGTATGAAATGGAAAAACAAATTGCTGGATTATATACGGAGGCCAAATTCAAAGAGTTTCAAAACGAGTTGTCTGGGTTGATGTATTGTGGTGTTCAGTCAGTAGAGAATACTTCGTTTGACACTGCAATATTTTTTATCGAGGAGGAAGTTGCATATGGTGACAAGGGTAGGAAGAAAATTACATATGAGGTGAGATATGAGGAGCGTAGTTCCTCTGTAGATTGTAGTTGCGTGAAGTTTCAGTTCAGAGGTATTTTGTGCTGCCATTGCTTGACAGTTTTAAGGCGGAGTGGTGTGGATTTGATACCAACACAGTACGTGTGTGCTCGATGGAGGAAAGATGTACGGAGGGGCCACTCGCGAGTTAAAATTGATTACGACGGATGGTGTCTCTCAGCGGAGCAGCGTCGTTATGAGAGTTTGTGTAATATGTTTACAAGGCTTGCAGATTTGGGGGCGGATTCCGAAGAAAGATATAATCAAGTCGCACATTTGATTGAGGAGACAGCAAATGCACTGGCTTCTACTCCGGGTGTTGTTTCATTGCCAGTCACTAGTTCCAATGACCCGGTGAATCGACGAGGAAAAGGACGCCCTCCAAGTGCGAGGAAGAAGAGGATATTCAGGAAGAAGCATCCTGGTACGTCTGCATTGGAAGTCACAACGCAAACAGCGGGTTTGGATGATTTTGTGGCAGATGGTCTGTGATTTTAGTACCGATTCCAATTTGAACTTGATGGATTCCATTGTTTACATACATTTATTCCATTGCTTGTGGAACTTGTTCCATTGTGTTAAATTTTTCCCGTTGTGTGTTTCACTTTGTCCCATTGCGTGTTTTCATACATTTATTCTATTGTACTTTGAAACTGATTCCGTTGTGTGTTGTAACGTATTCCATTGTACATGTAACTTATTCCGTTGTGCATGTACCTTTATTCCATTGTTCTTGGAAGTTTATTCCATTGTACTTGAAACTTTATTCGGTGGTGTGGGGAGTAATTTTTTCCAAATGTTTTGGTTTTTTGAGTTATTCCATTGTATTGTTTTATTTTTCACAGTACATACACATGACTTATTTGCTTATTTTCACAGTGCAAATACATTTATTTGGTTGTGAAATTCTTAGCAAATAGAGTGGATATGAAAGCAGTTATGGAAGCAAGAATACCAAGTTAAATAGAGTTGATATTGAAAAGTTTTGCACAGTGTAAAATAAACACAAGATTAAAGACAAGTTTAAAATAATAATGTCCAATCACTTTGGGGCTCCACCGTCAAGGGGTAAATCACAGAGTACTTGATCTAAGGCCAAAGTCTCTTTGTACACGTCTTCATTCCATGAGTGACCAGGATCATCCAGTAAGCGATTGATGATCCTCGCTCTGATTATTGCTATTTCATCCACAAATAACTCCCCCGTCGGGATCTCTGTACGATTGAAGATGCATTCCATAACGAGTATGCAGACGATGCCACAGTCGACCCTAATTCATTGAGATAATCGAGTGAAAAAAATTTGTCTGCTTTATGGGGGAATTAAATTGTTTTAAGGAAAATGATATATATCCCATGGGGTTGTATAAATCCCATATTTTATTTCATTGTATTATTACAATGGAATAATAGATTTATTACAATGGAATACATTGTTCCATTGTATACATATATTATTCCATTGTATTATGCAATGGAATAAACCATGGGATATTAAATGGTGGTAAAGTTCTCACCCTCCAGAAGGTTGTTGTGGCGAATCCCAAATTGTCTGTATGCTTGATGAAGTCTTCTGTGAGCATTTTGGGTATAAGCTGTCGTAGTATTTTACGAATTTCATAGCATCTTTGAGATATTCATCACCAGAAGCGCGAACCCTTGGGAGCACGGAGTTGTAATGTTTCCATTCCCCTGTTTCTATGTCCAGGACCAGTAGAGTCCAATGGTTGGCAGATTCCTTGTTCCCTCTGGAATGAAGAGGACATATTAAGTACCTGTTTCGGGGGGATTCTCGGTGTATTACATCCGTGACATATCTTTTTGTTGCTGCAACATCGTTTTGCCTGAGATAGGCCTGTGCAACATAAAATTACAGTGACAGTTGTGCACTTTTGGACGTTAACTCGAATTTTTTGCAACATTATCATTACCATTGAAGAGCTGGTCAGTACGAAAGTCGATGTGATCTCCCACTGTCGGTTTGGGGGGTTCAATGGCGTGTTGTTGTGTTTGTAACCTCATTAGGATATCAGAGTGCCCATCAATGATACTGTTGTTCACCATTTCAGTTCCTGACAGGTCAATTATGTCATTCATATAGATGGCTTGTTCTCCAGCCCAAGCCTCGATGCTGAAACCACATGTGGACGATGGAATAAGGCAAAGCACAAGATAAATACAATAGAATGACAATTATTTACAATGGATTACACACTGTAATATCTTGATTCCATTGTCATATGAAACAAGAATATTAAATTCATTGTACTTTTCACTATGGAATAACTCTACCCATTGTAACCACCATGGGTTATTTTTATACCATTGTTATGTACAATGGATTACATTATTCCATTGTTCTATGCAACGGAATAATGTAATCCATTGTTATAATAGTATAGAGAAGGACAGTGGGATAAGTCACTGAATAACAATGGAATGAATTATGAATACAATGGAATAAGCTATTAAAGGCAATATGATGGGAAGCTTACTCGGGGTTCTCATAGGCAACCATCTTACTGATAGTGTCATGGTCTGCGTCACTGATGTGCTTGTTTGTTATCTTTCCATTTTTCTTCACTTTCTTCATTTGTGGTTCGAAGCTTTCAACATCAACCGGCCCGGGAGATGCTAGTTTCCTATTAGCTCTGGTTTGTCTTGGTTTTAGGGGTGGCTTGGTCACCGGAGGATAATCAAAATCATCTGCAGTCTGAGTGGAAGTCTTGCTTGATCTGGTTTTCATATTTCTCACCAAAGATCCTGGTGTTTTTCTTTTTCTTGTTCTGGTTGCCCGCACAGTAGGAGTTTTGTCCTTTTTCCCATCCCCCTCTTCTGGAGTGCGTTCATTTGAGGCATGTTCAGGGTTCAGCACGGTGATTCTTGCACGCTGTGCATATGCAGTAGACATTCTCTGCAGTTCACCCTGTATCTCCTCTCTCTCTTCCAACAGTGCAGCATAATCAGTTTTTTGTTGTTCCAGTTCTTTATCTTTGGTAGCATATGCAGCAGTGATGTTCTGCAAGTCATTAGACAACTCTTCAGAAGAAAGCTTCAGTTTTTGGTGCTCCATTGATAGGTGTTGATGACTTGATTTCAGATCCTCATGTTCTGTCTTTAGCTTTTCAAATTCAATCACCTTGTTGTGCAATTCCACACGCTCATCCCTCATGACCTTCTCGATGTCTTTGATCCGGAGTAAAGCCTCTTCATATTTATGCTGAATGCTAGATGTGTCATGAACATCTTTATCAGGCTGGATCATGTCAACAACACGTGAGAGGCTCTGATGGAATGGTGTCGAGGGCATTGAGGGTGGAGTTTCATATTCTCCTCTGCCATCATCGTTTCTTATAGGCTCATTATCATCAGCGTAGTCGTCATGTACACCATCATCATCGTCCTTGGGTGGATTATCAACCTCTTCATCCTCTTTTTGTAAATTTTCTTCCTTGTCCGTCTCTTTTTTTGGATTGTCCAATTCTTCGGTCTCCTTGTTTGGAATTTCCAATTCTTCAGTCTGTTTGTTCTAATTTTCTTCATCTTCATCTTCATTGTTTTTGTTTTGGTTTTCTCCCTCGTTGGGGACTGTGGGTGTTTGTTGTCGATCGCTTTCGACACTAGGGACGTCAGAGATGTTTGGGGTCCCTTCTTCTTCAGTCTCACTGATAGCATCTTCACCATCGAGTATTTCTTGTTCTTCCTCAGTTCCTTTCAGCTCTCCAGAAATGACCTATAATTATAAGTCAATGAAATAACTATAAAGGAGCAGCAAGCTATGTGATCAAAATGAAATAACACAATATAACACAATGGAACACAAATCTCCATTGTAAATAAATATTACATTGCATTTACAACACTCTGGGGGTCAATAACATTTTAATAACTACAATGGAATAAGTATTCCATTGTAGTTATTACAATGGAATACTTATTCCATTGTAGTTATTACAATGGAATACTTATTCCATTGTAGGGATTACAATGGAATACTTATTCCATTGTAGGGATTACAATGGAATACTTAATCCATTGTAAACACTGCATTGTCATATTGGTGCATTGAATAAGTATTACATTGTATTTGTTACAATGGAATACGTACTCCATTGTATATATTACAATGGAATACTTAATCCATTGTAGTTATTACAATGGAATACTTAATCCATTGTAAACACTGCATTGTCATATTGGTTCATTGTGATCAGTACAATGGAAAACTATAAACTCCATGGTAATTGTTAATGGGATAACAACTTCACACAATGAGATGAGTGAACAATAACAAGTGGTGCAATGAAAATAAAAATGTAGTATATACCTGAGTTTTTTAAGCTTATTGACTACATCAGTAAGAAAGTTTTTTGGAAAGTTCTTCAAGTCCCATTTGAGGAATCTTGGAAAACTTGGACCCGGGCTAGCGTCAAACACTTTCGTGTGTTCACAGAACCAGTACTGTAACGAATATATTTCATTAATAATTTACATACATACAACAATTACAAGGTTTCTTTGTGTTGGATGTGATGCGTTAAATTACCGTCATAATTGCTGCACAGTCTGTGACTTTTGAAACATCGCTGAACTTTTGTACCGAGGCGATTAGATTGCTGGATATTGCCCTGGACCAGTTGTACTCTTTCATCTTGTCGATGTCTTCAATATATTGAATGAAAGCCCATGGGAGTCCATCACCACTAGTAGAAAAAAAACAGTGTTAAGCAAACGTAGAGCACCATCAGCCTTGCGAAGTCATCAGCAGCAGTGTCTGTTTCTTTTGCAATTGCAGCTTCGATTGCTGGCTTAAGGTTTGTCGATTTCATGATGTTGACCTTGTCATCAAATGTTCTGCTAATAAACAGGCTATCTTTAGGCTTTGATGTCCTTTGCAAATTCATTACGACGTTACCAGATCGTACACCGAATATGAGGGTGACGTCGTGGTCCGATAGATAAACAAGCTTCTTTGCTAAGAGGAAGGTTTGCTGTCATTATCGTATGTGCTCAGTATATCGCGAACAACTGAGTCATTCTTCTTGATAGTCACAGCAGGGTTGTGGCTGCCGAGCCATTGTTTGAACAGGTTCCAGAAAGGAGTCTTCACTAAAATTTGCTTATGCTTCTTGGAAGGCTTCAACGTTTTCAGAAAATCCCCAATTGCAACCAGGTTAGATCTGTAATGATGAGGATATACTTTCTTCTCGCCCACCATCTTGTATCTTTGTCTTTTATTTGAAGCAGATGGTGTCGCTGTACCTTTCATCATTGTTAATTTGCTCCTGGAAACAATCAAGCAATGTATTAAAATGAATTGGTGACAACCAAATCAGTTATTCCATGGATACTTTTGAATGGAATAAGGTATTCCATTGTCCCTTACCAATGGAATACATTTAACCATTGTCAGACATCTATGGAATATCTAAAGCAATCATAATTTATCAATGGAATAAGTAAACTCCCTCAACAAGTACAATGGAATAACGTTATTCCATTGTTTCAGCACATATTATTACATTATTCCATTGTAAAACACAATGGAATATGGTTACAAAGCTAACCTTACAATGAACTAACGTCAACCCATTGTAATTTTACAATGGAATAATTCAAAATCATGTCAACCCATTGTCTCGTCACAATGGAATAATTATATATAACTGTGATATTACAATGGGAATACATACTGCAATCACGAGATGAAATATCCGAGACCCATTTTGTGGGCAAAAAATGCTGATTTACAGAAACAATGGAATACTCCGTGGCGTCATTTAATCATTATCTTCACAGAAGTCCCAATTTTTACAGAAACAATGAATTTAGGTTTTCACTTATTGTACGATCACTGCTTTTAACACAGAAATTGAAGAACGATGGGAGAAACAGATTCTTTTCTGTCATTATACCGTAGGCAGAGATGATATTGCTTGTTATGTCTAGAAAATGAGACAGCGAGTCGTTGGTTACCTCGAATAGAGGGGTTCTTGGAGCAACGGTTACTATAGTCGCTGGAGCGGAGGGACGTGATTGTAGTCGCGACGGTGATGAGGATGAAGAACGCGGACGGGCGGCAGAGAGTGAGTGACTTGGAAGTGTCGATTCGATGAATGATGGAGCAGTAGAGACGAGTAGACGGAGACGGTTTGATCGTGTTTCAAATTCTAGAAACTGAAATGTTGGTTGCGTTAAAGCGCGACGTGGGAGAGAGTGTCGCGCAAATTTCAAAAAGTCCCAGTCATCTTCCACCTCATCATGCCACATAATTGCCACGTAGGTATGGGATCCCATGGGATACTTACCCATGGGATGTAAAACGGGACCGTTTATTTCATTTAGAATTGTTAGTTTACTTAGTATAGTGCAGTCCTTATCTAGTTAAGAATATTTTCGTTTAGAATAGTACTTATTTTGTCTAGAATCGTTACTTTATTTTGTTTAGAATTATTTTATTTGGTTTAGCACTGTCGTTTTCATATACTTCAGTTTAGAAAAGTCCATTTATGATGTTTTTAAAACATTTTGAGACATGATAAGTGCTATTGGAGATGGCATAATCACTGTCATTTCATAGCATACTGGCATTCATCAGGGGAACATTGAGCATGGGGACACTTCGGGCAATGAGTTTTCATAGTTGGTTCTGTGTCATCATCATCGCTCAAAGACGTCGTATTTTCTATAACGTACATGTGAACTACTCCATGCACTGCACCATGAATCGCCATATCGTAATAGTCCACCTCTTCATTCGGCTCAACAAGACCACAACACAATGGCCATCCGTGCCTTTGGAAGAACAATGAACCACCATCGCGCACCACAAAAAGATTAAAAAATGAATTTAGAAGGCATAGAACATACATTCGATCCCATAATTCAACTCTCATACCTTCAAAGATCGTCTCACCCTCACCTGCGCCATAAAAGTGCCAACTGTTGTTTCTCAAGTATCCCGGATAATGAACGACAACTGAAAATGATGTGCTCATATTGTTGTTGTGACGAAATAAAGGGAAGTGAAGGTGAGGAAAAAAGACCAGGGGATTGAATACTTATAGTGGGTCATACCTTATCCAAATGAAATCGAACCGTGTGATCACATCCATTCGTTGGATTGCCTTATCAACAAACCGACACATTCTGACAAATACTTGACTATTGTTTCCAAATAACACAGTACTTATTGGGTGTGGGAAAAATAATGTCTTATTGAATAAAAAATACAAGTGTTATTCATTCACGCATTTCTCGTTCATTACCTATTCAAGATGCAGAAAAGCAAGTATGGACCGTACAGTTAATATTTTAGGTTAAAAAATTACATTTGGAAAGAAAGGTCAATACTCCCATTGATATGACATACCTATTTGTTGGATGCAATGGCGTAGCCTCCTTACATGTCTGTCTGTTGTGACCACGTTGCTTGCACCTACTGCACATTCTAGGCATTGATGTCTCCCCTGCGAATTGAGCAAACAATTCTAAACATTATGCAAACCATTCTAACCAGAATTAAAAAAAAATCTAAACAAAATTCCAACAATTGTACATATATTACATAACTATAATAAACCGTTCAAACCATAATGAAATCTATTCTAAAAATAATGTATACTGTGCTAAATATAAATAAAGCTATTCCAAACCACAATGAAAACTAATCAATCATAATGTGGAGATTTATAAAACGTTTAAAACAGAATGTAAACTGTGCTAAACAGAATTAAAGATATTCCAAACCACAATCAAAACTAATACAATCATAATGCAGAATATTATAAATTGTTCCTAATAGAATGTAAAAGATTCTAAACAGAATTAAAGCTATTCCAAAACACAGTGAAAACTAATATAAACCGATTCAAACTAATATAAACCATTTCAACCTTTATGCCAATAATATTATTAGGTAACACACTAACCTTTTGATCTTATTCTTTGTATTTTTCGACGTCTTGCTAGAACAACAAGTTCTGGAGGTAACGGGCTAACAATTTTCGGAGCTATAACAGTCTCATTGATGCTGACGACAGGATAGATGGGCTCAGCATAGGCGAGCACAAGCATATCTGTCATATAGTACTTTGAGCACAAAGGTGTCGTTGCCAAATTCCTAGCAGAAATTGCTGCACAAGCATGGGTGCATGAAAAATTATTAATGTCAAATACCCTGCATGAGCAACTTTTGCGTTGTAAATCCACTTGGACTCCCACGTCATCATCTCTTACATGGTACTCATGGACACTTATGGGTTCAACCGTCATTCGGCTAGCTATCAGCTGTCGAGCTTGGATGATGTCTTCATGGAAGTCTGTGAGGTCATTTTTCATGGCAAGTGCTTTCTCTCGACGCTCGTGAAACCATCTTTGTAACATTTCAACTAGATACTTCATCAGCTTCGTTATTGGTAACAAGCAAGCCTCTTTCAAAACCCCATTCACACTCTTGGCAATGCTAGTCGTCATGATGGTATAACGATCCACAGAACAATATGCCCTAGCCCATCTCTCAAATCCTACAGCTTGCAAATAATTATAGACTCTCCCCTTTTCAAATTGTCTCAGCTGGCACATCACATATTGAAACTCTGAAACACCATAACACTTAGCAGCTTTGTAGAAAATATTAACAGCATATTCAGGGAACTTTTTGGCCTTCATATTTTGTCCAATGTTATACATGCAGGCCCCATGGAATGCTTCGGGGAAAACACGCTTCACACCATTCTCTATGCTCTTATTTCGGTCAGATATAATAGCCAGATTGGGTATAATACCGATTACTCCACGTAATTTCTCAAAGAACCATCCCCATGAGGCATCATTTTCTGAATCACCAATACCGAAGACCAATGGGTAAATTTGGTTATTACCATCAAGAGCATTCGCAAGGAATAGCACCCCCTTAAATTTGCTCTTCAAATGAGTTGCATCAACACATAGTACAGGCCACATGCACGTAATAAACTCTCTTATGCAAGGGCCAAGAGCCAAAAAAAAGAATTTAAATCGATTCTGGGAGTCATATTCAATGTGAGTTATCGTACCTATTACACATGGAACTCTAACCAGTTTTCAGATAATTCTAAACAATAACAACAATGTTCTAAACAAAATGATTAAGATTCTTAACACAAAGAACAAAGTTCTAAACAAAATGATTGCTATTCTGAAGACAAACAAGACGGTTCTAAAAAGCCATGATTACTATTACTAGCCCAAACAGCACTGTTCTCACAAACATGAATACTATTCTAAACACAAAAAGATTGTTATAAACAAAATGAATATTATTCTAAATACAAACAACACCGTTCTCGCCAAAATTAATACAAACAACACAGTCATAAACAAAATGAATACTATTCTAAATACAAACAACACTATTCTCGCCAAAATTAATACTCTAAACCCAAACAGCATTGTTCTAAACATAATGAACACTACTCTAAACAGAAAAAACACTATTATAAACTAAATGAATACAATTCTTATAAAAATAACACAGTTATAAACACAATGAATACTATTCTAAATGCAAAAATAACTATTCTAAACTTAATTTTGAAGTTCAGTAGTGTTTTGCGTACCTGAATTTTTTAACTGAATTATCTGACAAAATTGTGGCAGCTGAGCATATCCTTCTTCTGGAGTACCATATATAGAATTAAGTGCACATTCACTGGCCTTCCACCCTTTCCAATAACTACACTTGACACTGTTATCCTTTTGAAAATCTTGAATCACATCATTCGGCCTACAAATTCGACCAACTTTCTCATATTTAGACTTTATGCAATCACCAATCAACGAGCTTGTTGCTTGTCGATTCTCAGTGAAAGTAAGACAATTAGACGAGGCATGAACATCACAGAACTTCTTAATCTGAAATAAGGAGACGTATTTCATTGTAGTGGCTCGTATCCGCCATTTGCATTCATCAACAGAGCATCGAATCACAAATAGAGTTTTGGTAGACTTCATAACTTTGAATTGAAAGTGTTTATTCACCGCGTACTTGTACAGCCTTTTATACAATGCCTTCTTGTTTGTGAAAATGTCACCAACTCTCAAAACCTCTACACTTTCGCCAGACTGAATATTGGACTGGACTGCACAATTTATCGAAGGATCGCTGGGGCAATAATGGGATGTATTTGCTTCATGATTATTCCGAGCATTATTAAACTTGTCGACTGCATAATCAACTACTTCAAGGAATGCATCATCAACTACATCATCTGATATATCATAGGCTGCCTCATTAGTTCGATCATCAAAATCACCAGCATACAGATGAACGATAGGTTCATTGTTATGTGGTTCTACTCCATCAATGTTTGGCACTGTCTCATTGTTTCTACTGAATCCAAGACCAGGAAATTCTTCAATTCCTTCTACACAATTAAGTTTGTCATCCCTATGTTGTATACTTCGTATGTTATCCCCAAAAACATCATTATTACCTCTAGTATTTGAAGATACGCATAGAGATATAGCCGGAATACTTCTATCCATATTACACCAAATGAAACAACGAACATCATCATCTCCTTCAATCTCAACAAGCTTGGTTGGACAACGCACATTGTAAAGGTACTTCATCTGAATATCATGTCTATAATGCTCCAGCTTTGTAATATCACGAACTTTATCGACTAATTGAGCATAAGAAATTAGCTCTGAGACTATAATAGCCTTACTTTTCCCACCTTTATATGTGTAGTCCATGCCATTTTTTTCCCACTCACCAAAATACTGAATCAAAATGCTCAGCTCTTTCATTTCTACAAGAATGTATACTATGTTTTGAATATAATAAAATGGACAAGCACACAATATAAATAACAAAATTCTAAACAACATTTACACTATTCATAAACATAATGTACACTGTTCTAAATACAAATGAGACTATTATAAACAATATTCACAATATTCTAAAACGTAATTTTACTCTTTGTAACCCATTTTAAACATAATTCACACTATTCTAAACATAATTTACACTATTCTAAACATAATTTTACTCTTTTCTAAACAAAACCTAAACATAATATATGTATTCAACAACTATAATTAGTCACAATCCAGAAAACAAACCTGCATTTCTTCACAATAACAGAATATATGCATTCAATAACTACACGATTTTTGTGCCCGAACAAAATGACAACTTCCACAGTGTAGGTAGCAAGTGATAAACACAACGCATTACATAGATTAGAGAGTGTTGAAGATAGATCTGACCTGTGCTAAGTGTAAGCATGAAACAAGCCACCTAGATGGTAATCGAGTCTCAATCTTGGTCAAAACGAGTATGTAGCTTGTCTGAACGAGTTTCCAGCTTCAAATCCAACAATGTTAGCTCACCAGCAGAGGAGAATCTATCCGAAATCAACTCTCGACAATGCATTTGACGGTCGAAAATGGGAAGTTGTGCTCATGGTCTGCATCTGTTGCAAACGTTGGGAAGGAGAAAGAGAAATAAGCTGTTTTCATGGGAAATCTTGCATTGAGGGCATTTGAGACCTTTCTTTGGTCAAAAGGATTATAATTTAAGTTTTCAAGAAAAAGGGTTACTTTGCAAAAAAAACATTGTAAAACGGGTTACTTTGCCAAATTTCCCCTATCACTACTTCTTCTTCTCTGCACTTGAACAAGTTTCAATCCTTCTCTTCTTTGCTAATTTTGTAAATCATGTAGTTACTCCATCTCTTAATGGACAGTGCTTTGTTTTTCTTTTGATTTTCAGTCTCCCTAAGGTGGGAGCAATCAAGCAAAGCTTAGTGGAGAGAGTGGTGGTCATCTTGATGACTTCATTCTTCAAGAGGATGAGCTTGCTATTGTTCTTGCCGCTGATTTGAACAATGTTGGTGGTGTTGTTGTGCCTAGGCGTGTGTCTGTGTATAGGAGTCCATAGGTTTTCTAGAAGTTGTGGCCTTTTATGGAGGCTGAAAACAATGGGGGTCGCAATGCAATACTTTCTCTTAACCATGAAATTTGAAACGATTTTGAGGGTTTTGTAATGATTTTGAGGGTTTTGTAATTTTATTTTTGGGTTTGGTTTGGATGGATGTGGAACTGAAATTTTAATATGATTATGAAGGGATTTGATGCATGTTTTAGGCTTGGGTTACAGACTGGAGTTACTAAAAACGTTGTTCGGGTTTGTAACACCTTCTATGATCCCATCCTCTTTTTCACTAATTTTTTTTCTTCTCTGCAACGTTCTTCTTCTCCAAACCTTTCTTCCCTTCACTATAACTATTCTAAATTGAAACTATGACTATTCTAAACTGAAATTATATCTATTCTAAACTTAAACTAAGATGTTAAGATTAATCTAAACATAATTTGTCCATACCTGCTACTCTCTTGTCCCAAAATAAGGTTTAGAATGAGTCGAAAACTAGTTTAGAATAGTTTTATGTTCAGTTTAGAATTATATATTTACTATTAGTTATGCTGCATACTTACTTTTTATGTTAATATTGATTATTATTATCATTTTGGCCTTTTCAATTCAAAATGAGTGGTATTTACTATCAAATTTATAGCGTTGTCGAATGCAAACATGCCATGATCAGTGTTGAAGCCAACATAAATAAAAATGTATAGGAAGATTCAAAGTTGGCAGATATAATGAGGTGTTAGGATGCAAAAGAATGTCTCTTTATAGTCGTTGAACTGTTTAGGTTTGTTTAGAATAGTTAAAATTATGTTTTGAATATTATAAATTTTAGAATGAGTATATATTTATAACAAATTTATGTTCGATTTATAAATGTCTATTTAATATTATATATATTTTGAACAGTTATATTATGGTTTAGAATAGTTCATAAAAGATTTTGAATTAGTCTAGAATTGGTTTAGAATATTCTTATGTTCGGTTTAGAAATGTGTATTCACCGCTTTTTGATGAAAGAAAGACATGGACACAATTCAAATGCACAAACTAAGCGAAACTGTTATAAACCAATATAATATCATTCTAAACTATATTATGATAAAAGTTCTAAACACGAAATGATCTTAACCATCAAAAAATAATGTTTGTAACATAATTTTAACTGTTCTAAACAACAAACATAAACAATTCAACAGTTATAAAGATACATTTGTCTGCATCCTAACATTCCATTATATCCGCCAACTTTCAATTGCAATCATCGTTTATTGGGGAACATTGTCTGCTCTCTCAACTGGCTAAAGGTCAACCTCATTTGCTTCTAACATTTTAGTACGCATCAACAGCTGAGTGATCATAGTCTGAAAGACTTTTATTTGAGTGTTGAAACTTGCTTCCCTGGTATGACACTTAAGGGTTATTCAATAATTATCATTAAGTTTTACTGGAATGTATACTTGATGCGTAGTAGATCATAATACATGTTTCTCCGATCCAACAACAAATTTAAGAAGGATGGGATATTTATCCCAAATTGCATGGTCGGAGTTGTTTTGGAACAATGTCCACCTATGGTTTAAGTATGCCCGAATAATATTCATGCATATAGATTAATGAAAAATTAAGTTCAAAACATATAGAACAGTAAATACACAATTCTAAACCGAATATACAATTATTCTAAACCAGTTCTTAACTCATTCTAAACCTTATATTAAAGTATTCTAAACCATAATGTAATAGTTCAAAACATATATAACATTAAATACACATTTATAAACCAAACCTAAATCTATTCTAAATTAATATATAACAACTTGTAGCAAAATGATTCGGTTATAAATAATAATAAATAATATTTTAAACAAAACTTTATAATTCTAAACATAAATTATCATCGTTCTAAACCCTGAAAACACTGTTCTAAATCAATTAAGCACCATTTTAAATCAAAATTAAAACTATTCTAAACTACGAACATATTACTTTTGAAAATAACAATCAGTATCATACTAGACAAAATAATGTACTATACAGACACACCAAGTTCTAGACCACTACAAGAAAGGCGCTAATTGCCGACAGAAATTACCGACGGATTAATTCGGTCGGTAATTTTTGACAGATTGGCGATGTAAATGTACTTTCAAATTTTGTGGACGGTTTACCGACCGATTTCCGATGAATATATTACCGACGGATTATTTCGTGGGTATATTTTGGCGCCAGTTCTGCCTCAAAATTTATCGACGGATTACCGACGGAATAACGAAATATATTTCGTCGGTAAAATGTTCAATTTTGATTTTTAAATTTTTTAAATGTTTGAAAATATTGATTTTTGCCGACGGAATTTATTCCTTCATTAATATATATTTTTAATTACAAAAGTTTAGATTTTAATTATTTTAAGTTTGCCAACGGAATTATTCCGTCGGCATATCAACTGGAAACTTAAAAAAAACAACCTAACTCTATTTCTTTCTTCTGCATTTGAAATAGCCTCATCCCCTTAATCTTTCTGTCTCTAACGCCTGTGCTTCCATCAACACTGAAATTCTTCCTCTCTTCTCACTGTCACTCAACTTCTCCTCCTCTTGCCAGCACAGTCGTCAATGTGACACCTCTACGGTCGTCAGAACTCCTCCAATCTTGCCAATGCAACTGACCGGCCGATCAAAACATCTAGCTTCTAGTGGCCTTCCTATGTCCAAGCAAGTCGAATAAAGAAGTATTTAACTTGGCATCCTTTAAATTTTGGTGCCTTTTTGGTCCACTAGTTCGATTTGGGTACCATAATTTTGGGAACATTTGAATTTTTTTTGGGTAAATTTCACTAACGTTAGTACTGATTTTAGTTGCACTGAAGAGGTTTTGATTGAACTGAAGAAAACTATGGTTGGCTACCCATGATGTGATTATTATGAATCATTTTTTTATTCAAAGATTCATAGTTCTTCTCTCATTCTCATTCTTCTCCTGCTCATTACATGTTCACCGGTTCCGTGTAATGACATTGAATCATGGATTTATTAAATCCTCGAGTTTCTGAGCATGGTTATTTTTCTTTAGGGGTGGAGACCAGCCATTACGGTGAAACAAATCCTTGTTGGTATCCAAGATTTGTAGGATCAGCCTAATCCTGCAGATCCTGCTCAGACTGAAGGCTACCAACTCTTCATTCATGTAAGCGGCTTTCTTTGACATTTATGTGTTTTCCTGTGGGAAGTCACTTTCTGTAGTAATTTTTTCCCCGAGTTAGTCAACACGTTTGTCGTACTTTAGGGGTGATCTTCAATTTCTGGCTTTTGTTTTACTTAAAAAAAGTGTCAAAAACTCTCTTTGCCTGTTGTGAGATACTGATCTCATCATTGGATTTTAATTGTGTTCAGTCAGGAATCATGATTTTTTTGATTAATTTATTATAGAACTTCATTTATTTGTTTGCAGCTATGTGACATAGTCTAATCTCATGTAGGGATTCAAAAGCATATTTTTTATGGATTTTATATATTTCTGAATTTATGGCGGGGCTACTTGAGTTTGATACTGATTTTTGAGTTCATTATAGAGAAAAACAAGTTAATTTTATAATTGCTATAGAGGATGAGATAATATTGTGTTTTTAATGCAATTTACAGGTTTTTTTTAATTTTTTTAGATTGTTTTTTTGAAATTACCGACGGATTATCAAAGACATATTTAATTTTAATTGTCCAAATAATTAATTTCCGACGGATTACCAATGGAAAATATTTAATTTTAATTTTCGTTTAATTAATTATTGACGGATTACCGAAGTAATAATTTTTAATTTTAATTTTTGTCTTAATTAATTGCTGATGGATTACAGACGAAAAAATATTTAATTTTAATTTTCGTTTTAATTATTTACCGACAGATTATCGACGAATTTTTTATTTTCGTATTAATTAATTGCGGAAGAATTATAGACGGGAAATTATTTTTTTATTTTTGATTTAATTAATTATTGGCGCAGACATAGCTATTACTGACAAATAAAAGCCGTCGGTAATTTAACGACAAACATGGGTTTCGTCGGTAATATGGTTATCGACCATCTTTTCACCGACAAATAAAAAGTGGTCAGCAATCCGTCGAAAAAATAATTACCGACGAAATACTTTTCTTTTAGTGGACCCTAACACAATGAAGATTTACTTAAAAATATCATACATTGTAATAGATCTTGAAAACAAAGAAAATGTGACCCATGATATCATGCAATACGACCTTTGAGAACTTACCGAAGCTTCCTACCTGAGAAGAAGATAGATGAAATAATTACCGACGGAAAATACTTAATTACCGACGAAATACTTTCCTTGTAGTGGACCCTAACACAATGAAAATTTACCTAAAAATATCATACAAAATGTGACCCATGATATCTTACAATACAACCTTTGAGAACTTACCGAGGCTTCCTACCTCAATTTAGAGAGATATTCCATCACTTTTGGAGAAGAAGATCGATGAAATAATTACCGATGACTTAATTATCGAAGAAATACTTTTCTTGTCGTGGACCCCAACACAATGAAAATTTACCTAAAAATATCATACATTGTAATAGATCTTGAAAACAAAGAAAATGTGACCCATGATATCATGCAATACAACCTTTGAGAACTTACCGAAGCTTCCTACCTCAATTTAGAGAGGTATTCTATCACTTTTGGAGAAGAAGATCGATGAAATAATTATCGACGAAAAATACTTAATTACCAACGAAATATTTTTCTTGTAGTGGACCCCAACACAATGAAGATTTACTTAAAAATATCATACATAATAATAGATCTTGAAAATAAAGAAAATGTGACCCATGATATCATACAATACAACCTTTGAGAACTTACCGAAGTTTTCTACCTCAATTTAGAGAGATATTCTATCACTTTTGGAGAAGAAGATCGATGAAATAATTACCGACGAAGAATACTTAAGGCGACGAAATACTTTTCTTGTAGTGGACCCCAACACAATGAATATTTACTTTAAAATATCATACATTATAATAGATTTTGAAAACAAAGAAAATGTGACCCATGATATCATGTAATACAATCTTTGAGAATTTACCGAAGCTTCCTACCTCAATTTAGAGAGATATTCTATCACTTTTGGAGAAGAAGAAGCATAATGCTTCTTAAGAGGCTTTAAACAAGTGAAGAGTGAAGTGGAGAAAGATTTGGAGAAGAAGGTCAAAAGGAAAAAAAATGGGAGAGAAGAAGAGGATGAAAGAGAAGAAAGTTCAAGAGAGAGAAAAAAATTTAAGAAAAAATTGTCCAAGAGGGCATTAACGTATTTTCCTTAATAAAAAGGATCAAATTTTTAAAAATGCCATATTGATTTTCAAAATGGATTAGTTTAGCAAATTTCATTAACCCGAAGTCGAAATAACTGAGGAGGAGGAAGTGTGGAGACGTGTTCGCGCATCACAGCAGGCATGGAATGCGCCGGTAAGGGGCGGGGAACTCGGTGCGTGGGTCCACCCAGAAGGCGTTGCAGCTGCGGTGCTGTTGGTTATTGCTCGGTCTCTCATCAGGTTTTTTTCAACTTTCCTCCATCAATTATCAATGTTTTTCTCTACTTTTCTATGGACGCCCACATAAGTCTTAGCTCCAAGTGATGACCGATTGAATTGGTGAAAAACCCAGTTCTATTATTGAATTGGTTGATCCTCGGACTTAACTGGGAAGTTGGTTTGAGTTTTTCCTATTGTATAATGAAGCTGAATTGGGTTGATTATGTTACTGATTAAATCATAGGGTAGTTACTGTTAACCATGGTAATCTGCAACTTACAAAAACAGCAGTTACATCCTATTGTATTTTGTGGAACCTTTACAGTCCCAAAGCTGATGATGGAGTAGTTTGGTGTTTATTCAATTTCATTGCAGTGTTTAATCTGATAGGTTTGATATTTTCTGCTTTTGTTTAATACTTCTCTATTTCTCCGTAGATGTCACATTGGAGTTATCATAAAGAGGAGTGTCAGAGGTTAAAGCAACAGATGAAGAGTGTAGATGCCTTGAATGATTTTCCTTTCACTTTTACCCAGGAAGCTACAATTCAGGTAATTTAAAGCTGTTTTGGTGCGATTTATTGAACTCTTTTTCCACTTGTAATGTACACTTTAAATCAGTTAATTGATATGCTTCTCTTGATGCAATCTGCATAGG
Organism: Euonymus europaeus; assembly: GCA_963580455.1. NCBI lineage: Eukaryota > Viridiplantae > Streptophyta > Magnoliopsida > Celastrales > Celastraceae > Euonymus > Euonymus europaeus. The sequence goes on from OY756964.1 coordinate 7,958,981, forward strand.
TAAGTGAAAAGCAGCAGACGAGATGCATATTCTTGAGTAAAAGGGGTATCCATCGAGTGGGAATGTGGATGTATGAATGTTGTTGTGGGGAATCAACTGCTTCCTTTGATTATCTAAGGTTTATTTCCTCTTCTTCTTACCGCTTTTTCACTTTTCTGTTTCATAAATGTGAATGGCTACTTGCTTAATTGGAATACCTAACTAATATTTCAGGGTAATAGTTAGGTGCATTCAAATAAAATTTCTCTTGCTTTTGGAGGTAGCCTATCGGTCTATCACACATTATTTCAGATTAATACTCATGCGCTTTAGTTCCTTTGCTACTTACCACTGAATATACTTCTGGTGTTAGATGACCCATTTCTTCCAAGTAATTAAAAATGTGAGAATGAAAAAGAAAGTATATGCCGATATACAATCATTCATACCCGAGTTAATTTAGATCTTAGTTATGCTTGTCTCTTGGCGGGCAGGCTGAGCAATGGTTGGGATCTCCCACGGATTTTGTGTCCATGTCAAGGTATGATATTTCAACCCTGGCTCTTTGTTTCTCTGTAACGTTTGATGATGATAGAGTTGACCTTACAGTCTTGCAGGGCCCGTCTCTCCAATAGCAAAGTGTTTGAGTAGTTGGAATGATTTCTATAATTGGAGGAGTATCCCATTACTTTCCCCAGTTGCCATCCTTCTTCACTGGGTATGTATTCTTCACTGAATATGTATTGAATGTTTTTGTTCATGTTTTGGATTATGGCTTTATATAATCTACTCTCATGAATCAGACTTTTTTCCAGTTTGATTACCTTCTATTTATATGGAAAATTTTGGAGTATGTTTAAAGATAAAACATCTATATGTTTGTCTGCTTCATGATAAAACTTTTGATCCTTAAATTGTTGTATATTTTATATATTGTTTATAAATCAATTATGTTTAGAAACCTTTTAGAGGGAACAAAGTTTCAAATCCCCATTTCCTTGGCCAGGAGTTTAACTGTCACCCCAAACAAATGCTAATTTTTTGCATCCAGATACAGGCTTGAAGTAGTTTCATTATTCCTTTTTGCTAATCTATATTTTTTCCTTAAACCCATTGCAGCCACTTACTATCTACCATGCTATTCAAATCACTGGCACAATAAGTTTGATTTCTGGAACCAGAAATGCACTATACATACACTACCTTGGTATATTTTTCACTCAATGATTACGTTTTTGATTTTGAGCTGTTATCCAGCTGTGTTTTGACTCTGTGTTACAGATACTACTAAGGTTATTTTCTTCCCATATATAGATTCTGATAAAGTTATACCAAAACTATTGCATGCATGTCTCTTCATAATTAATCTGTTCTTCCCTGACCATAGTAGTAATCTTACTATAAGAAGGGACAAGGGGGTAAACTTGTAGCTGTTGGTCTAGTCCCAAAACTTTCTAAAAGGCCAATCTTGTGCGTGTTTGTGTGTCTGTCTGTTTGTGTTTTTCTTTAATTATTTTTTTAAAGCTCTAAAATGGCAATGTTTTTGCTATTACCTAGAGGTATATAAACTTCTAACTTGATTTTTTGAAAACCAATGTGGGTTTGATATTTGCCAAGGTGCGCGTTTATCTTAATAAAGTTATTCTATTATTATATTTCTTCCGTTGACTGCGTTTATCTTAACAAAGTTATTCTATTATTATATTTCTTCTGTTGACTTCTTGGATAGTTGGATGCGTCAAGTTGATACTGAGTACTGTTGTCAAAATTGAGCCCTTCATGTGCTTAAAGCGAGAAGCGAGGCAGAGTGCAAGGCTTGTGCCTTGCGTCGATAGTGTCTCAGAAGCGCACTTAGACACTCGCTTTTTGCTAAGCGCAATACGCTTTAGTGCACGCTTTTTATGCTTCAACAGTGTGGCTTGATTTTTCTTCCTTCTCCCCTGTGTCTACCTTCTCCTCCTCCTCTGTTGATCTCACATCTCTGCTCTTCTGTTGCCTACTCTGATTTCTTCTTCCTGCTCCTATTTTGATCTGGCCTATGCCTCCTCTATCAATCGTGAACTCTCTCCTCCTTTTTCAATCGCAATCACAGCTCTCTCATCTCCTGTCTCAATCGCTCCTCTCTCCCTTAATATTGCAGGTATTACAGATACTTATTTACTTTTATTTTATTTCAGGTACTTATGTTTATGCCTTGAAAAGAAAAAAGTAATTATGTTTATTATTTTTAGTATAATAATCCAGCTTAATTATAATTTCACCCAAATGAGTAGCTATAATCAACAAAGTTACAAACAAATCAACAACGGTATAGTTAAATACAATTATGTTTCTTTCTTATCCAAGAAAAAATCTAAATGCTCTCCAAAATTGGGAAAGATATGTATCAACTATCATCCATAATATTGTTGATGGATTAAAGAGAGAAATGACTAATTATCTACAATCATGAATATTGTTATATAATTATCTGTCATATATATAATTTGTTATAATTATTGAATTTTATTACATAATCTTAGGGATTTTGCGCTTCGTGTCTTTGAAGCATGTGCTTTAAAGCGATGCAATGTCTCTGTGCTTCAAGTGCGCTTTGTGCATTAACGATACTGATAGTGACTATGGTTCTGTATTTTTTTATTTCCCTATTGCATTCAAAAATGCAAAAGAATAAAAAATGAGACAATTCTATGTCGTATAGTTTATCATTTTAGGATGGGAAAAATAGAATTATCTGTCAAAAGTGTTAACTTACTCTTGTAATGATGATTTTATGTATTCATGGTACTCTTATGCACTTCCTTAAATATCGTGACTGACGCCACTTTCTAAATTTCTAGTATTGTTATACCTTTTTTTTTCTCTCTTTTTTGACGGACAGCTGTTCCTCTGCATTTAAGTTTTGATGTATGATTTGTTTTCTGAAGGGCCAGAGAAAGAACTAACACAACTTGCTACATTTGGGGAATTGCATGCACTTTTTCCTGGTGTGCAATTGCATATAGAGCTCGTTGGACCTGCGATTCCTGAACACAGGTTTGTTAACACTTCAAAAAATTTCAAAACAGTTTAATTCTTCCCGATGTTATCTGCAATAGAATCTGGTTGGTTTTAAGTGTAGAGTATCTTTAGGTAATGTTGAACACTGAGAAGTGTGGCCTGATAATTAATCAAAAATTACAAGACCGTTGACTTCGGTCAGTTCAAATTCTAAAAGAATTTATTGACGGGTTCTTAAATTTCTTAGAACTGGATAATTCTTATTATCTTATGTTAAATAGAATGGAATGTAGTCAAACAATTTATGTAGGAAATCCTTTATTTTGTGGGATTATTAAGGCTTTGATGAGCTGAGCATTTTTCTTTGCCTTATCGTCTATGCATAAAGTAGGCTAAATGTGTCTTAGTAGTTCTGGTTGCTAATGCTATTTTGTTACAAAACCTTTAACTGTATTTCTGTTTTTTAATGAGGCTTTGTGATGGTTTAATTCAAGCACAAGTTTGAGAATTTAGCTCTAGTGTTAAGTTTGGAGAAGTTGAAAGTGCTAGTCTAAATGGTTTAACTAGAAATGCCTTTAAGAATTGAGTCTACTTGATGCTGGTGGGGGAGATAAATTGTTTGCAAGAAAGTTCAAGACAGCCATTATGCCACACTGACACCAATTGCATGTTACTTGCCTGCTATTTGTTTGTTATGGCTTTATTATCACAGACACGGAAATATTTTCATCAGTTCATAATATCATCTTCTTGTTGTTCATGATGCACAGGGATGGTGAGAAAATAAATATTTTCAGTTATGCTCCTTGTGCGGAGGCAGATTGCATTTGCAAAACTTTAAATGGAAATGTTGATACTGGTAATTCATCAGCAGTATCGTTGCAGCTTCACAGAGGTTTTTATCATGATCGTTTTAGAGAAATAGCGAAGGTATCTCTATTTTCTTTCGGCATACAGGCATAGAAACATGCTCAGGCATGCTGTATTACACAACTCTCTCGTTACAATTTCTCTATGGCGAGATTTTTTATGTGCTTGGGTATGCTTCAGCACCTGATGACCCATTTATTGATAGAATTGCATACCGGATTTAATTATTGCTGCAAATGCTGGAGTTGCCGCTTATCCTAGTTGGTTACCTACCATTGTAAGTCTCTGAACATGTCTCTTCATTCTCACAGTGTTTAATGTGAGGACATGTAAGCACGTTTCTGAAAATTTTATGGATCTTACAGGATTATTTCTCCTCACTTGATTATGGTTTCTTGGCTGAAAATTTCAGGAGCTAATAAAGGAGCTGAAAGTGCCGGCAATATTTTCTGATTATTGTGAAGAAGCTTGTCATCTAGCAGCTCGTTGCATAGGCTCTGTAACTAACCGTCCTCTCACAGTTCCTGTGTGTTCCCATCTCTGATTCATTTTATTTTCAGTGTTTGTTGAGCTAGAATTTCCGTTATAATTCCTCCATCTGATTAATTAATATTCATCTGCTATCTCGTAGATTCAATTAAATCCGTTTAGGCAGCCAATGGTTGTGGAAGATAGTGGTTTGTATCTTCCTTGCTACTCCAACTGTTTCCTCTTCGGGATGTAAGGAAGCCTACTCAGAGTTGGACTGATACTTCATTGCTTATTGAGGATCTGGGTAATGGTTTTCTGATTAATGAAAGTAGCTAAATTTAGTTGATCATGGGGCCAGCAGTTCTATTGATGTAGTTGTCCGGGTTACTCAGTCATGGACGATGCAGGTTGACCTAAATTATGGTGTGCCTCACCACCATCTATGCTACGAATCCATCAAGTTTTAGAAGTTATGTCAGGATATTGTATTTCAAAAGGCAAAATAGAGAGGATTCATTTAACTGCAGAACGGGTTGCTACACACATTTGACGAGCGAGTATGACCTTTTCCTTAATCTTGCAGTTCTTTTTCTTTTTTCCCTCGTTTTAATTGAAACTGGAGTTTCAAGTTGTAAGCATATGGAATGTAATAAGGGTGTGTTTGCTATTATAGTTTTGCAGAGTGGTTTTTGACAGTGTATTTTGTATTGCCTTGGAGTGTTTGATAAATGAAAATAGGTCAAAACTATCACTAGTAATAAATGACTCATGACTAAACAGTTTATATTGTCTCATTTCATTATAATATTATATTTCATCGTAAAAATATTGTACGTGTATGTACGTACTCAGAATAATGCAATTGCTTCATCTAAATAATACAAGTGGAAAGGGAGGACCTCAAAGAATGACCAAACCATGATTGTGAAGCCTCTCTTCTCTCTCTCTTTGTTGGATGACCAAACCATGATTGAGAAAGCTTAACACGTCAACAAAAGCACTTTCAGTCTATCTAAATAACAAAAACCATTTCTGGTTGTAGTCTAAGAAATTCCCATCAAGTGGGGAATTGTTTGACTAATTGTGTGTAAAATATATATATATTAACTGACACTCCTTCACGTTTGTAAAAAGAACAAGTATTATGAACACTAATTAAAGTTTTTTTCCCCAATTTTGTGTGCAAACACCCCCACAAGTACAAACATTCTTCATAAAGTTGGGGTGATTTATATTATTGCTTTAGAAATTAAGACAAAGTACATATATCACTTGAACGTTATAAATAATAATAATAAAAATAAAAATCTCATTAAATGGCGTTAGAAACAAAGAAATTTATCCAAAATATAAAACAAATCAATCTTAATCCTCACATCAAAATATTGAACAACTACACTAATTGATGATATAGCATAAAGATGTAAGTAATTTAAGATAAACGATTACTAATAAATAAATAGAGCTGCAATAAGAGGATTTTTTTCCCACAAATATGAGGGATGTCTATTTTATTTTCGTTCAAATAATCAAACGGGAAGGTGAGGGTGGTTGCGATGGTGAGTTTTTAGGGGAATAAATAATTTATGAGAATGTATGTTTTTGCTAACATGGTTATATTATGATATGTGTTTCGCTGATATGGATGTATTGCAAGATGTATTTTAATGACGTGAATGAATATGTGACTAAACTTTTTGTAAAGAATCTGAATCTCATTATTAATTTTAGTGTAATTTTGTTAGAGAATGTACAAATGAATGAAATAGTAAATGTTTTGTTTATAAAAAAAGAAAAAAATGTATTGAAATTTATGTTTTGCTGATGTGATTATATTAAGAGACGTATTTTGATGACGTGGATGAAAATGTATTTTTATAATAAAAATACAATACAATTAAGAGGAGAAAATATTACCATTGCAACCGAGTCTCTACCCTCCGTTTTTAATGGTTTGACCTAGCTGTCTACTTTTCTGAGTGGCTTTGGCTGTGTAGCACGACCAGATCTATTGTTTGTTTACTGTTGGCTACACACCCAGACTAAGTCACATAAGTCAATGACATCAGCAACTAATTTAGAAGTTGTCAACTTCCTTTTAAATTGCACATAAGAAAAATTCAATTTCTTTAAAAATATTAATTGATAGATAAATTCAACCTCTTATAAATTATAATACATTTGATTAGGATTAGACTAGTCTAACAGAGTAAATCAAATCCACCACACCTAACCCACCAACTGCTCATTCAATTAGATTGCATCATAATCCACTTATTTTCCACTAAAGATAAATCAATATCCCCATATAAATGGTCTGCTAAAATAAAAAAAGTTTACACTAATTCATCACTTATATAAGACAATAAAGACAACAATGGTGATAAATAATCCAGTACTATTATTATACTTAAATATTACAATAAAATCAACAGCGGTGATAAATAACTCAGAACTAATAGTCAATATTATTTTATTCCATTATAATATCATATTTTGTTGTAAAATATTTTATTTTAAATTAACAATATGAAATGAATTGTTTAAGACTGTATTATATAACATTTTTCTAAAGCCAAAGGGCGAGCAAACCTAGTCCTAGATATTAGGAAACTTGCAAATAAAAGAAACTTAAATCAACATAAATTAGGAACATAAAGTAAGAAAATAAATTATAATAATATATTCTAATAACAAAGTCGTATGACATACAAAAACAGAGGACGAATCCATAACCCAAGTTTACACAAAAACAAATTATAACAAAAACAACAGCAAATCATTTCTTCATATTCATCCTTTCATGGCTGTCAAGCTTCGGCCATGGCCTCCTTCTCTCCTATTCCTTATATTCTTCTTTTTCATTCCTTTCACTTCTTGCCAACCCGATTCCCCTCTTAACATTGAAACCTTCTACCCATTTCCGATTCCATCTCCGGCACCAGCACCAGCACCAGCACCAATTACTCAGATCTTTCCTCAGCCCCCGGTCACATCACTACCACCCCCGCTGGCACCACTCCCTGTTTCCAAGAAAGATTCTACGTCGAACAGAACCATTGCAAAGACAGTAGCTGCAACTGCTGCTAGCACTTTAGTTGTTTCTGCTGTGCTCTTCTTTTTAATTCGAGTCGCAAGACGCCGTGGAGAGACTGGTTCCGGCAGAACTCAAGCAATGGTTGGTGGTGGTGGTGGTGATGAGTTTAGACGATTTGATGGGAATGTGAAGGGATTGATTGTTGATGAGAATGGATTGGATGTGCTTTACTGGAAAAAGCTTGAATTGGATAATCACAGGAACTCTGATTTCCAGAAATCATTATTTGATGGTCCAAAACACGGCGGCGAGAAAGATAAAGAAGAAGAAGTCATTCATGGAGGAAACCAACGCATTCAAGAAATTCCTTTAATTCGTGGAAGATCCTCTACTTCTTACAATAAGATTGCGCCAGACGTGGATGACCGGTCCCGAATCACGGCTCCTCCAGCAGAGATTTCTGTCCAGACCAGACAGAAACCTCCTTCACCTCCTCCACGGCCGGTTCCATCCAAATCAATGCCGCCTCCTCCGCCACCAGTTGCATCCAAATCAATGAAGTCAGTTCCAAAGAATGAAAATCTTGCCCAGCCTCCTCCTCCACCGCCAATCCCTGGAAAGAAAAACCCAGCAGTGCCGCCACCTCCACCTAGACAGATTTCCTCGAAACCACCTCTGGTTCGTAAAGCATTGCAAAGTGAGAGTAAAGTAGAAGAGTCTTCCAGCAGAGAAAGCATGGCAGGAAGTGATAACGATCGAGTTAAATTGAAGCCCTTGCATTGGGATAAACTGAAGCCTAATGGTGATCATTCAATGGTGTGGGACAAAATTGATAGTGGCTCTTTTAGGTAACTGTTAATTCCATCGATTATTTGTAAAAAGTTTTGACAATTCATGTTTATTTCCATGGTTTCTGAAACTTTTTTTTTTTTTTTTTATCTTGATTCTAGGTTTGATGGAGACCTTATGGAAGCACTATTTGGATACGTTGCTACCGATAAAAAATCTCCTCGAAGAGACAACAGTTCGACAAAACCAACTAGTCCTTCACAAATTCTTTTACTTGATCCTCGGAAATCGCAGAACACTGCGATTATTATCAAATCTCTGTCCATCTCTCGCAGAGAAATTCTTGATGCACTCAATAAGGGTCATGATTTAGAGTTAGAAACTCTTGAAAAGCTCACAAGAATCGCTCCAACTGATGAAGAAGAATCCCAGATTCTTGAGTTCAATGGAGACATTACAAGACTTGCTGATGCTGAATCCTTCCTCTACCATCTCCTCAAAGCTGTTCCATCGGCTTTTACTCGATTCAATGCCATGATTTTCAGATCAAATTACGACTTGGAAATTTCACAACTCAAGGAATCTCTGCAAACACTTGAAGCAGCCTGCAAAGAGCTTCGAAGTCGCAGACTCTTTATGAAATTACTCGAAGCAATTCTGAAGGCTGGAAATCGAATGAATGCAGGAACTGCCAGAGGGAATGCTCAGGCTTTCAAACTCACTTCTCTTCAGAAGCTATCTGATGTTAAAAGTATTGATGGGAAGACTACTTTACTCCACTTTGTTGTAGAACAAGTAGTACGATCGGAAGGAAAAACTTGTGTTATCAGCACGAATCATAGCTTGAGACGCAGCAACAGCAGTGTAATTAGTGAGACGAATTCAACATCGAAAGACGAACGAGAGAAGGAATATATGATGCTAGGATTACCAATTGTTGGAGGACTAAGTTCCGAATTCTCTAATGTAAAGAAAGCAGCAACAATGGACTACGACACCATTGCCGGCACTTGCTCCGCTCTCACAGCCCGTGTTGCAGAAGTTAAGCAGCTCGTGACTCGATGTGATGGAGGATTCGTTAGGGAGATGAGAGACTTTCTTGAAGCAGCAGAAGAGGAATTAAAGGTTGTAAGAGAAGAGCAAATGAAGGTAATGAAGCACGTGAAAAGAACAACAGAATATTATCAAGCAGGTGCTTCAAATGATCAAGAGGCACATCCACTGCAACTATTTGCCATAATTAAGGATTTCTTGAGCATGGTTGATCAAGCCTGCATCGAAATTACTCGAAATCTGCAACGGAGGAAGACAACAATGCCAGGATCATCACCACCAAAGTCACCTCCACCAAGGACACCAGCAAGGTTCCCAAACTTGCCAGCACATTTCATGAAATCTAGAAGCAGTTCTAGTGATTCAGATTCCGATATGTAAACTTCACGATAGGATGTCGATTCAAGTACATAAAAGTTACAGTTGAGCTAAGGATTTTTTAACATTCAGATTGTTCTCAAATTGCTGGCCAAATTTTCAGTAGAGCAAATGAATTTTTGCCAGAATGTGATCAATTCTTGCATCATCACTGGACACATTTGTACTGATAAGATAACATATATGTTCTTGGAAGCTATAATGCTCTATATATGCATCATCAAAGGACATTAATGGCGTTTTGTTATGAATATAAAAGCTTCATCCTTAATGTTGAATATTTCAAAGGAAGGTTTAATCATCTTGTGATGGATGCTGCCAGCTCTGGCTGGAGACTTCTTCCTCTATCACTCTGATGCGTATTGAGCTTCTTTCCATTGGACTTGGTTGCCGCTGCATTAAAAAAAACCAAATAATAATAATAATGATGATAATGATAAACGACAAACTGGCCTGATAAAATAAATCATATGGGAAGGGGCCTCTAGGCCAATACGTGATGCTATTGCATAACTTAATTAGAGTGTTAATATCACTATTTATAGCAATATTAAATTTATTTAAACATATAACTCTAACATTAGCCCTAAAAACCTAATTTATAAGATAACCATTGGACGAAAGCGGCAAAGAGACGATTAATAAATCAAGTTTAACTATTTGTTGCTATAATTAATTAAAGAGACAAGTATCAGGATAACCCCTAAACTTATTTTTTTAGACTATTTTGGTTCCTCAACTTTTTTTTATAGGTTAAAGAAACCCTTCAACTTTTCAATATGTGTCATGTTAACCCTTGAAGCCAAATTATATAAAAATAAGCTGATGTGGCCGTTAGAGTGCTAACGTGGATTTTTTTATTATTTATTTTAAAAAACCACTGAATTCGTTCAATACCTGAGCAACACATGTAAATGATTTTAACTATATGTGTTTTTAAAAAATGGAGCAATTAAGTTTTTATACTTTAAAAAATGGGGCAATGAAGTCGAGGGATGTTAAAAATAGTCGCACCTGACGGGTATCTGCATAACTCAAATCATACGAATATGCTTCGTTAATTAACGGGTCAGGTAATGAGTACGAGTATTTTCATGAGAAAAACAGTGGGGCGAGTACAAGGACGGATTTGTCAAAATTCAACTCGCATCATACTCGTATATTTATTAATTATATATATGTCATTTTTATTATTATTTATAAAATTAACAAGAACAAATCAATAAGAAAATCCATAGAAATATATCATGTGCATATATTTAATTTTTTTTAGTAAACGTATTTATTTATTTAATGTGTAATATACATAGTTATCAAACTCATGATTAACCATGTATGATTTCATATATAATTTGTTATAATTTATTCTGTTCTCTCAAATAATTAAAATACATATATATAATTTTTTATTGATTTAGGTTTAAAAATTTACTTTGTTGGTGGGGTGGGTAAATAGGCAGGATTCCTCGCTCCGATGGGTACGTAAATAGGGCAAAAATTAAAATACCCAACGAATATTTTTACGAGAACGAGTAAGATTTTTTTTTTTAAACAAGTACGGGGACGGACAAAGGGATCCCCGCCCCTTTGACATCCCTTAGTGTTATGACATATGGTTCAATAACTCCTTGTTAACTAGATTACATTTTAATCATATATATCCAGATTCAAACTCAGAAATTCAGTAGCAACATTTTAAACATATATATATCCAGACTACAAAGCAACATTTTAAACATCCAACCATCAAACCAATATGAAAAAAAACATCCAAATCCATATTACAACGCATAAAATCTCAAACAGTTTAAATTCTTCAGTCATAGAAATTGAGAAGTTCCAGCAACAATTTCCAACTGGTCTCTTGGATGAATTATGCAAGGGATAAGGAGAAACCAAAATCTAAATCGTATATTTGCAGTAGACTTCCTAGCCCCTATAAATCCTAACTAAGAACCATAAATTGAAACAGAAGACGCAACAGAAACTCCAATCTAAATAGCAACCCCAATCACAAAATCGTTTGTGGAAAAAGGTTGGAAAAGTGTATCAAAGAGGAAATTGAAGCCTATGTCTTCTCTAATGGCCACATCATTATATTTTGACGATAGTCGGCTCCGCAGATTAACGTGACCTATATTGAAAAGTTGATTTTTATTTTATTTTATTTTATGTTGAATTCATTGTGTTTGCCTATCCCTTCCTTGTACACACATATATATATAATATGTGGTGGAGTTCTAATGATGCTAAAGGAGAATCCTTCTTGTTCAAGTAAATATGCGGTTGAACGATAATCACTATGTATATAAGAATTAACCCTTCTAATAGAGAAGGGGTTTGAATCTTCTCATTCTCAATTCCTGAATAATAATAAATAAATAAAAAGGGAAGAATTGTTACTATGTTAGCTCGGTTCGAGTTTTGATAAGAGGCATCATGAGGAACAGAGGAAGTTGTAAAAGTGGGGTTACAAGCCTTCATATGCACAAACCCACTCATAACCCTCAATAACTGCACAAATATCAATCAGTTTAGCATTATTTATAAAACCCCTCAGACATAGCGACTTCACAATAAGTATAGACCGCAAAAAAAATGTCGCAGTTTTCAAAAGGGCCATACACGATTGTCTGCTCATAAGCTCAGCTTCCCCCTACACATCAACTTATACGTTATCATAACTTACGCTCTACCAAAACATAGATGTCTTTCTACAACACAGCCCGGAAGAGAGGCAGCAATAATGAAATAATTAGTGAATAATAATGCTGCAATCACACTCATCCCTGGCAAATTATTAACTTGCCTTGTTAAGACTAACTCGATATCGGTTGCTTTGTTGTAGCTATGCATAATATACACGCACTCCACTGATGGCTACTTTTTCATCAGATACACTAATAATACTCGGTTCTTCACCTCATTCAATGGTCCTTCACATCCGGTCAGCAAGATAGATATTCTACATCTCAATCATTTAGTTCCGATGAAGGAATTGCATAATCTTTATCAGAAGAGCATGCATGATTTTATAACCCAAGTTTCTTTTCCTGCATTCACCATCAATTACACAAATGAAACAACAAATTCACTGATCATGTTACCAAAATGTTATCAAGATATCAGTAAACAAATGATGGCTTTTCCCAAAAAATATCAATAGCTCTTATTATCTGGAATGTCTATAGCTCTTTACTATACGTTCCAAGAAAAACTATCCAAATCTGTAAGATGTACACTCTTGAGAGATTCTTTTTTGTTTCTGAGTAACTCAGCACTTGGAAAGCTGGTGCGACTAACAAAAAGCTGGGCAGCTCATTTGGCGGGAATAACCGAATAGGACATAACTATAATCACTATGAGGTGAAATTTCAGTGCATGCAAGCATGTAATAGCATTACTTTTCAACCCGAGGACCAAAATCTACTTGCATAATAATGATAGAAAAGCGAGGATTTATTTTATCACCTTGTTTGGGGTCAGAAGACCAAATGAGATGAAAGTTCAGTGTGAGTAAATAATACTAGCTCTTTTAAAAGCATAGGTAAAGTCTCATTTTAGTTTGTAAATCAGATTATTTTTGTCTTAAAGATCTCATTATTATGTGGAAGCTCAAATATATGCCTCTAAAAGTTTACCTAGAAGCAAGTTGCAGAGAAATTGATGCTCCCATGCAGTTTCTAAGGCATTGATCTAGAATGACTTTTCAACAGCATTGGCTACAAATAGCATGATTATTAGCCCATAGTTTGCTTTTATGCCTCCAAACTTCATCTTACTTTAGCAATTTTTATTAGTGCACGGGAACTGGTTACCTTTATTTGATAGGAAAAAATTAATTTTACTCAATATGAAAAATCAAATGACATATAATTAACAGCAAGAGCCAAGAGGTCACATGTTTACCATGCCCGCACTTGACAGAAAATATGCCAGACCCTCAACCAAGGCATGTCCAAGTCTCTTACAATTGATCCACAACAGGGTGACAACCTTAGACATAAGATAAACTACTGCTACTTCCACTGAAATGAGAGAAGATTTTTCTTGATGTGCATACTTGTTTAGCCCATTATTTCAGCCAATTAACACTACGAACCTCTTAACGGAAAGATAACCATCTATAACCAAAATAGAACATTAAACACAGCATGTCCCAGTAGGCTAAAGGCTGTAGCCTGTAGTTGTCCCATTATCGCATGATCATAGGATCAACCAGTCTCAAGAATCATTAGTAACTATGGAAGGATGCAGAGATGGACAAATACCTTATCCAAAGAAATTTTTCATGACTTCTGACCAAGATAGAATCCTGATGTAGCTGTGGCTCTGAAATTTAGGCTTTGTCTTGGCATTTTAATCTCAGACTCATGCTCCTGTTTCATGCATAGGGAGTTAAATTGACATTCGCCAATTATGCAGATGAAATGAAAAATGATTTTAACCTTCATGAGAATGGCATTAGATGTGTCGGTAGGATAAATTCAACAATTGCAAGGAAAGTCGAGGATTCTAAACTAGAAGAGTTATACTGTAAGAATCTTTTATTTGGATATTTTGAAAGAGTTCATCCAAGCAAATTAATGACAACAACAAACAGTCATGCCTTCAAAAAATATTACAAATGAAATACAGAACTAACATTTGATTTTATTTGAATGTGCGAATTCCTTGCCTTGTCAGGATTGGACTCCCGTTCAAATTTCTTGAAAAACTGTATGCATATGCAAAAAATATGCCAAGAAATGTGGATAATAAGAGATATTACATTGAATCTTGACTCTTGAGATTATGTGAGTAGGGTGGTGCAGGAACTGTACATACCTTTCTTTGCTCTTCTACCCTTCCATCAATCCTCAATCCATAAGACGATGGCGCAGCCTCAGTAGTTCTTTTATCCAGAACGCCTGCTTTTAAAAACCTGTCAAAAAATAACAAATGCCCCATTCAAATTCTAAGAGAGTTGGTGTTTGCATGAATGCAGCTCAGTGAACTAGAAACATCGACTCAAACACCCTTGTCTACTTAGGAGCAATTAGTGAATACACAAAAAACGCTGAATTTCCAATAATTCAGAATCATGCAGATGAGAGTGGCTAGTAGTACCATTTGAGGACAACGTGTTGCGGTTCATACAGATGAGAGTGGTCAAACAAATCAAATGTAAAACTCCTTAATTTCAAAAAATCAACAATGATTGCGACTTGAATTTAGATTCATTCTGATAAAATGACAACCAATGGTTTAATAGCATATATGACCATCCAAGCAGCACCCCACTCTCTTGATGCCACCATTTTTCTCTTTTTTCCATTGAAAGGATGAAGTTAAACCTGCCAACTTCCTTCCATGAAACAATCATAGTCACTCCTCCTAATTTCCACGTTTGGATAGGTTATTAATAAAAAATAAAAATAAAGGAAGGGATTCCAAGAGAATTGGAAGAAGAATTATCTAATTTTCTGTTAAAATACTTCCTCTCCAAAATGGGGTCATTTGGAGGGAAGGGGAAGGGGAAGGGAAATTAAGTTATTTATAAGTGAAAGATCTATTTTGCCCTTGTACATAATAATTTTAAGTTTTAACTTAAAAATAAGGATAAATTAGCAAATTAAATCAATTTTTTTACATTTCTTTTCCTGTATGATAACTATCCAAATAAGAGAAATGGCAAATTCATTACTTCATTTTTTTTAACCTATCCAAACATGAGAAAGGAAAAATATTTTACCTTTCTTCTATTCTTTTAGTGAATTTGTCTCAACAACCACTACCCCACACCATCGCTTCTCCAACCACCCGCGCCCCCGCCCCCCCAACCCAATTGCTTTGTTTCCCTTCCCCCAATCCAAACACACTGTAAATATACTTTCTTGATATACGTGATTTGTGGGTTATTGTCCAGGTCCAATACGGTAACCCCGTGCATACCAAAAAGATAATGGCCGTGGATATTCACTAAAACAGATATTGAAAACAAAATAACCCGTAGATTAAAATACGATCTACAGTAAACAGGATTAAAACATAGGATTACATAATATCTGTAAATGACATATAATATCACGATAGAGAGAGAAAAAAAGATGCAGATAATGGCCGTGGATATTCACTAAAACAGATATTGAAAACATAATAACCCGTAGATTAAAATACGATCTACAGTAATCAGGATTAAAACATAGGATTACATAATATCTGTAAATGACATATAATATCACGATAGAGAGAGAAAAAAAGATGCGACACTTTGCATGAGATGATTCGAAGATTGCTATCACTGAAAACATATACTTTTGAAGAAGATTAAAGACATATATGAGTAAAGAAAAAATGGATTTTGATTGGACAATAAAAAAGACAGAACAACCATACATAAGGAAGAAAAGGAATGCCACAGGGTATTGATGGGGCGATAAATGGTCAAAAAGTTGGCAGAGACAATTACACAATTCTGAATCTTTGAACAAAAAACATGGCCTCTTTGAGTTTAGTAAACAAATATGATTACCATATTACATTATATATATCTGTGTGTGTGTGTGTGTTGCTGACAGAGGGAAAGTGTCCTCCAGGAATATTTAGTTGAATAGTATATAATCATATTTGTTGATTAGCTGAGGAAACACATTTAAGCTTTAAGAATATCTTAGGAATGATACAACAAAAGTACTGAAAAGTAAGCAAGAAA
This sequence comes from Euonymus europaeus, assembly GCA_963580455.1. Taxonomy (NCBI): domain Eukaryota; kingdom Viridiplantae; phylum Streptophyta; class Magnoliopsida; order Celastrales; family Celastraceae; genus Euonymus; species Euonymus europaeus. Next base: position 7,975,252 of record OY756964.1, read on the forward strand.
TTTATGCTATCATTTTATGTTTATATAAAAGACAATACATTCTTCCCCATCAAAAAGAGTTTTGTCTCATGAATTAGAGCTTTCATCTTTTCCCCCTAGCTTCCTTAATGCCATTACAATTCAAATCTAGAAATAAATCTCCAAAGCTAAATAAATCTGATGATGATAAATGTATTCCCAAGTATAGACCAATATAATGCAAATGTGCCAGATTCGAGTCTATACAAGCAAATATAACTTTTCTGCATAATTGCATCAGTATAATAAAAATGATTTAACATATTCATCAGCGCCAAAATGCAAAGATATAAATTTTACCCTCCATTATCTTTTCTTGGTATGGTAGGAGTGTAGACCTTTTGAGCTGCCCCCTTCGAAGGCTTCTGCCCAAGAAATTGGGACATAGTTTAAACTTTGAACAATAGAAATTATATATTCAAAAGTTAACATCCTAAATAATCTTCTCACATGGGTAACAGCAAAATATGATAAACCTGTTTTGCTCCAGAAGATATTTCTTCACTGGAAGATTTCAGTTGATTGAAATTACGTTGGAATGTCTTAAATGCTCGTTTGACAATGTCCTTATCTCCCATCCTCTCCATTATGTAAGATCTTCTTGTTGTGGTACCCAATGCTGGTTCAGAATTTGGAGGATCAAAACTTAGGGACATGTGCAAGGATTTAGAGGCCATTTTCTTGCTTTCTCCAACTGGACGATTCTTACTTGCTGGTGCGGACGACACAATTCCCTCATGTGTTGAAAGCCTTGAGGCAGACATCGCAGTTGAAGATGTTTTTGGCTTTGTCACCATAAGGGTTGATATATTCGGTGATTTAGTTGATGCTCTCGGAGTTGAAAATTGTGGTGCTTTACTTGACAATTTTGGAGTTAATATTTGTGGTGCTCTAGCTGACACTTTAGGGGCCGAAACTTGTGATGTTGTAGCCATTGCTTTTGAGGTTGACATCTGTGGAGCTTTAATTGCCTTTCTATGTGCAGAGTTTTGTGGTGCTTTAGTAAAAGGTGAAGCTGTTTTCTTCTTGAGGACTGTCGTATTTCTCTCCTTGCTAATAGGAGTAACCTATAGCAACGGAACAAGAAATGCTATGAGATGCCAAACATAACAAAGATTTGAAGTTCAAGAGAGACACGTACATGACAATGAAAATGAAGAAATACTTTCCTATAACAATATATCAGCTCAATAGCAGTATCATTCACCTTTTGAGATTTCTTCAAGTTATCCAGCTTCTTATTTTTTTCGTTAATCTTTACAGTGGTTTCTGGCTCGTCACCCAACTCCTGTGGCAATTCCTTATTACCTTGAGACCCTGTTGAAAGCACTTCCTCCAATTCTTTCCTGAAAGCAGTTTCTTTAGGCTTGCTTAATTCAGGGCTATCAGAAACACTATCCAACTCTTCTTTCACTTCCCGAACCGATGAGCTTTGACATTCCAAATTGACTTCATTGTTCTCCTTTGGCTTATCAACAGTAGCATTACTCCTATCATTGTCCAGTTTCACTTCTTCATTTACAGCTTCTGCAGAACTTTGGCTGTCACCTAAATGATATCCAGGAGCAATCCTGCCATTGTTAGCAACCAGATCTCCACCATTTTGATGATCATGATCTGACCTCAACGCATCGTTTTCCATTTGCTTCTCCTGAATCATTAGCTCAGCCTTACGAGCAGCAATCTTCTTGTAATGGGCTTCAAAGTAGGCCTTTTTTTGAGCCACAGACCCAGGCGTTGCACACTTCTCTACTTCCTCCAGGTACTTATTTGGAGAGAAAGATGAAAACTTCTCCCAAGACAACGCATCATTCTCGAATCTACCAAATGAGACAGACACTTCCAGAACAGGATTGGATTTAGCTGTCTCCCCCATCTGTTTTACATTACAAAAAATTCTAAATCCAAAGACTTCTCATTTCTACCAGGAAACAGAATTAACACTCCCAACAACAAAAACAACACCGGGACTTAGCAATCACGCATTGAAATTAATCAACAATCTAGCACAAACAAAATGATTTTGACAACTGGTGTAAATGACAAGGAGATGTACCTTATTTTCAAGACTTGGAGTATCCGCAATTGGTTCTCCCATTAAAACACAAAATCAGAGTAGAATTATGACAAAGCAACCGCACCAAGAAATGGAATTATCTACACAATGACCTGTACCAAGCATGGACACTGGACATGTCATCAGTTAATTGGATAACTCCTAGATACACAAGAATCAGTAATATATAATAGAGACAAAAAGAAGAAATGAAAAATACAATCAATCAAAAAGAAAATCATAGATGAGCATATGACAGTGTCGTGCCCTACTCCTTTTTCTATAATTCTATTATCACCTCATCTTTACAAAGTAATAAGACCTTGTCTGCTTCCTATATTTCTGCAAACCCCAACATCAACAGTAGGAAAAATGTAAATGTAAAAGTAAAAGAAATTATAATTAAAACTTAAAAGTGCAGCTGACCCATGTTGTCGTTACAAGAAATAATTGAGTTTTTCTGCTTCTAGAACAGTTTCCAGGTAAAGGGGAAGCAGAAAAAGTTCATTCATATTGAATCATTGCGAAAATGGAAAACTCAAAAAAGAAAAAAGAAAAAAAAAGAAGAAGCTTTTTGCATTATTTAAGGAAAAAATAGAAAGCTAACTCGGTTCAATTGTGAAGATCTGACAAACCAGAATGGAAGCACTGATTCAACAAAAATTTCAACTTTCATAACTTTTGATGATCCATACCTATAGATAAGGATTACCGACTCAAGACTTGAAGGAGATAGTGAGACCCAAGCACCCACAAGAAAGGGATCAGATGAGCAATGAAAGTAGACCCACAGAGAAAGTACTGGAGAGTGTTATCAGTTCAAACGATGTCGCACAATAACCAAGTCGTTTTGATGGCAAACGGGTAGTCCACGGCAATAATATTTTTGGCCCCGTAGTCCCACCAGTTGGTCGCACCTCATTTATGAACCACTCTAGTGGTCTGTTTGCAAAATAGCAATAGCAGAAATGATATGTTTTTAAAGTAATTGTTTTGATCCATTATGTGAGTAGCAATTTTGATTGTTTTTAGTAACGATTTTTAAAAACAGTATATTTCAGTGCTTTGAAAAATATTAAAGCACTGATTTTGAGGGAGTTTTTGTATTCTTCTAAAAAAGACATGAAATATCAAAGCTAGTGAAAACACTCCAATTTGGGGGGTTTTGATATTAGATTAATTTTGAGGACTAGTGACTCAAAAAACAATCCAAGTAAATGTTAATAAAACCAGTAATTTTAAAAAATCTCATTTCTGGTGCTTATTGGCTCCCAATCAAACCCTTATAGACCGTTCAATCTTAGTTTCAAACACACTAAATGAGTCTTGCAAGTTATTAAATCAATTGATTAAATACAAAAAAAATACTGGATTTATTGTCACAAACATTAATTGAATTATATCTAATGTTTAGAAATAATATGATATTAGTCTTGTATAGTTGTTAGTTCCTTTTGCCCAGGGGAGAAAATCAAACTATTTCTAACTCTTCTTGGTTTCGTGAGTGCTATTTCACTGAGTGTGCTCTTGAATATATTGGTTCTTCTTGGTTTCGTGAGTGCTACTTCGCTGAGTGTGCTCTTGAATATGTCGGTTCCTTCTACACAGGGAGAAGAAAAATTATGATACTCCTAATGACATGTCAGGGGAGCGATTGTTGTGATGATAAGGAAATTACGAGCATGTCGAGACTTGTTATAGTCCAAAAAATGTTTAGGAAATGTGCGTCGGTCTGACCTCTAACCAAACAATTTATGTGTTGTTTAGAAAACAAACAATTTATGCCTTAATGAGAAGGACTTCAATATTTCCTAAGCGTCAAGTACAAACAATAATAGAAACTGAAATACCAAAGGTAGGAGCTATTATTGAGATGCTTAAAAAAGTAATACATCCTAAAATATACTGAAATTTCATTAATGATACACTGGAGTGCATGGAAAAACGTACTTTACAATCTAAAATTAAAAATAGCCAAAGATACTATCATTTGGGGGTGTTGAGCTAAGCTGAAAGCTAAATAAAAGGATAATTGACTGAAGTCATCCTATAAAAGGTAAAGTTGTTGACAAATGATATATGTTTGAAGTGGGTTGATTAATGTTTCTTCTTTCCATTATACTTCCAATGTGGGTTGTCTTCTACATTGGAGATAAAATCTCAACTTTTTTTTAGAGTGGTGTGGATCATTCTTTTGTATGATGTCTTGATTCTCGTGTTACTTTACCATTCTTCCTTAAAAATGAGGAATGTATATAGTGGTGGGCCACCTACAACTTAACTTGGGATCATGGGCTTCGTTCTCTAAAACTTCTAAGGCATGAAATGCATTCTATTCATCCTTTTCCTTGAGAAATAAAACACTTGCATATAGTGGTTATTCTTGAAGACAAACAACCATTCTTGACTCTGTACGATAAAAGGTCATAGCTCTTGGATCAAGCATCATGGGTGGCTTTAAAAAGTATTCCTTTCAGCTCTTTAATCACACAAAACAGTTGAAAAAATTGTTGAGAAAACTAAGAATGTAGGCATATGAAACTTTGTGATCTCTTGCACTTTCTTGATCTTATCTGACTACAAACTCGATATCTTGTTAATATGAGGTTCTCTTATAGCTTGGCACGTCCCATAAATTAAAGGGACAAGTTTCAAAATGACCCATGTACTTTCACTTTTGTACCACTTAAGCCCCTCTACTTTGAAACTGACCAAATAAATCATTGTATTTACTAAAACGGCTAATGTTAGCCCTTCTATATTTTTTTCATCCAAAAATGTTGAGTTGCCGTTAAGTGATGACCTAAATTTTCATATGTTACAAAATGGCTCAAATGAGCCACTGTACTTCAATAAAATGGCTCAAATGAACCCCTTAAACAAAATCAGATCACATAATCCCTGGACAGAATTCAAATCACATCCCAAACAACATAAATCATGGTCTACATCCACAAAAACATAAATTAAGTTCCCAAATCACTCAATCATCAATAAACATCCATAAAATCCAACATAATTCAAGGTCTCATATCACTCCATCATTACAAACGATCATCAACAAATAAGTCTACATCCATAAGAACACAAACCATCATCAATAAACATCCATAGTAACACAAACCTATGCATCAGTACTGTACTGATGACTCAAAATAGTCACTGTGAACATAGTCTGATTTATGTTGTTTGGGATGTGATTTGAATTCTGCCCAGGGATTATGTGATCTGATTTTGTTTAAGGGGCTCATGTGAGCCATTTTGTAACATATGAAAATTCAGGTCAGCACTTAACAGTCAACTTAGCATTTTTGGATGGAAAAACCATAGAAGGGCTGACGTTAGCTGTTTTAGTAAGTACAATGGTTTATTTGGTCTGTTTCAAAGTACAAGGGCTTAAGTGGTCCAAAAGTGAAAGTATAGGGGTCATTTCGAAACTTGTCCCTAAATTAAATTCATAAAAATAGGCTCTTCAGACATGGATCTTCAAACAATCATGAAGTTCAACAGCCTATGTTCTAAGTTTAGGACAACATCAACATGTCTATCCTACAAAACAAACAAATAGTTAGAAAAAAAATCCCTTCTTATTTGTCACATGTCAGCCGTTGATTGGCTTCCTAAGATTCACTAGTGGGTCTCATGTTGTCACGTGCCGTGGAAATGACTAGAGGTCATTTTTGGTACAAACAATAGTATAATTCTTATACAATATAGTGTTTGGTTTTTTGTTAGGCAAAATAATAGTATAAGATATGTGATAATATATCCGAACTACCCGCAACTAATTTTTTTAAGTCATTTTATTTGTATCAATTATTCTTATACAATATAGTGTTTGGTTTTTTGTTAGGCAAAATAATAGTATAAGATATGTGATAATATATCCGAATTACCCGCAACTAATTTTTTTAAGTCATTTTATTTGTATCAATTCTTCTGTGGTAAACTAATGAGAAAAAATCATTAGATTTTTATAGTTAGCCTGTTTTTGTGGCAAGGGTTTGTTTTCTTAGAGTAGAGTTGGTATATAAAGTGCCAAGTGGTTAGGGCTTGCTTCTTAAGAGGGTGTTTTTTTTATCACCTGACATGTTATGTCTTATACTAAACGCTCTGTCTAAAATAAAAAACGACTTGGAATTATTTTTATATTATACGGTCTGCAAAGTATAAGAGCCCCATTTTGCATAAAATATATTTTCTTGAATTTTTTATTCAAACACTTGATGTATAATTTTATATTATACAATACCTTATCCTCTCCTCTAAGTGGACCCTAACACTCTTATATCGACACCGTTTGTCAACTCTTTGTTTTTACTTTCCCTCACCATTTGTAACATATCAATCCATTTTTTATCGAGTACCCAGGAATGCAACATCGAAGGGCTTGTTAAGGTGAAGTTCGTAGACAAATTGAAGGCCTCAAATGAAACCCAATTTGAGATCACTTTTTTAAGTTGAAGTTGCGAGTACAAAAATTGCATGCTACATCTTAATTGTTTGCATGAAATTTTTTTGTCCTTTTTTGTTATGTCAAAGTACGAGGGTAATTCAATTTGCTATTGTGCTTGATTGTGTGCAATCTTTTTGTTTATGACATTGTGTGTTGGTGAGATTTTTTATGTTTTTACTTCAAAGTTGCTCATATCTAGTTGCAAAGCCATATATCCAAGTTTACCATAATTTAATGTGGTCATAGAACGAAGGCCTCATTAGAAACTAAGACATTGTCTATTATCAAATGCTCCTTAATAAAAGCATATTGATGTCCCCGAATTATCAGAGGTAACACATTGCTAAGCCTTGTACCCAAATTCATAGAAATAATCTTGTATAGTACATTATAAAGATTGATACGCCAAAAATTAGTAACCATGGTAGCCTATTTTTTCTTTGAAATTAAATCAATTGATGTATAATTGAAACCTAGAGGTAAAGTTTTGAAATGGAAAAATTCATCAACCACTTCAACCATACAAGATCCCACATCATTCCAGTGATTCTGATAAAATCTTGAACAAAATATATCATCTATGGGAGATTTTTCACTAACAATTTTCTAACCTTGGAATAAAAAAAAGGGCAAGCATAATTTCAAATTCATGACATTCGTGACCACTAAGTTCGATATAAAAGGGAATGTTTAGGGGTGGCAAAATATGCCCGCCCCGCCTCGCCTCGCCCGCCCCAATCCTTTGGTGGGGCGGGGACGGGGCAACAAAGATTGCCCTGAAGGCGGGGCAGGGCGGGGATGGGATTTGAAGTTTCCCCGCCCCGTCCTGCCCCGATCCCCCACCCCGCCCCCGCCCCGTATCCCTTAAGACATAATATTATATACATGTAAATACACACACATATATAGATTTATGTATATATATATATATATCTATGTATGTATGAATGTATAATAGAAATATATATTAATGTACCATATATATCTATATAAAGTTTTATTATCCTAAGTCCTCAATGAAATAATCATATGCTATATTGGATTCTTGATTAATTGAACACTAATTAAGTATTTTTGTCAATGTAATAGATTAATAAATTAGAATCATATAAAATTTGAGTTATTTATCATTAATATAGTTTAGAGTAGATTAACAAAATTTAACAGGGGCGGGGCGGGGCACCCGTGGCTGGGCTGGGGCGAGGCGCCCCTATTCCGTCCCACTCCCCCGCCCCGCTGCCATCCCTAGGAATGCTGTTGACACTATTGAACTAGTGAATAGTCCATTAAAATATTTTTAAAAACAAGTCATGAATATCATCATTAGAAGCTATAATCCTCAGTATAGGATCCATCAACTCATCAATATGATTACGAGACCTTCATTGCCACAATGAATAATGAAAGAAGTGTGAATTCCTATCACCTCCTTAAAGCCAATGGACTTCAGTCTTTTGCTTAATAGTTCTCTTTTTGATCCATAAAGACATCCAAATGGCCTCGTAATTCACCAATAATTGGTTGATTAGAAGCACCCTTAATAGAGACTTGACATTCAAGGACATTGCACTAATTTTTCCACATTGTCGCTACATTCGGTCCTTATGTAACTTAAAGTGAGGATTTTAATAAATGGTTATAATGAAAGGCTCATATATAATTTGAGATAAAATGAGGAGTGCAACTATAATATTTTAGTGAAATATATTATAGTTTATGGATTTTAATTATGCTCATAGGTTTTGGCTGATAATTAAATCCGTAGGAAGCCCATGTTTTATTTTTCTTTATTGGTCCCCACTGTAGCCCATGTAAGCCCAAACCTAAGTGAATAGAAACCTAACTGAGGTTGGAGTTCTTTAATTGGAGAGGAGTGTGGGCTGACCAACCTATGGTTAGGAAACCCTAGGTTGGCCAATCCTTATATAAACACACACACACTGGTGTGTTTAGTTTCCCTAACATTGAGACACCAGTTGGACTCGACTCTCTAATTTTCTCCACAACTTTGATTTCTGATTTTCAGAATCTTAGTGTAGGGAGTCCACACTCTTGAAATCCAAGTTTGGGAATTGGTTCATACGGTGGAAGATCCGCAAGTTTGAGCATCATATCAAACTAGCTGACTCCATCCTTTGATATTTTGTTAGAGATCAATCTAGAACGATCTCAATGTACATAATCTTTAAACAATTAGATCTATCATAGATTATGCATGTTAATCATAATAAGCAAGAAATTTTTGGAAGCTATTTTTCCCATCAATTACTCCTATGTGTGTTCCTTATTTTTAAAACGTTTCCGCAAGTGGGTATTTTCCAACAATTGGTATCATAGGCCCGGTCATAGATTTCTAATCTATTAAAACCAAACCCAAAAAATTTGTTAATTATGGTTTTGTATGATCTATGATTATTTCTGTGTTGTGACTAACTTTTTTTGCAGATTGAAATTCTAGCTATCATGATCTAGTTTTTTTTTTATTTGATTTTAGAATTGTTCACTCCGAATTAAGGAGTAGGAATTTATGTAAATCAAAATTTAACTTGTGAACTCCGGTTTGAAGGAGGCTATGAATTTTTGTAAAATCACGTGATGAACGAAAAAGGAGCAAAATTGGAGCGAAAAGGATGAACGGTCAAATCTGGGCAGCCAAGAAGTTCGGTCAGCTGATGTGGCCAGCTCGGCTAGCCTGGTTAGTTCGGGCAGTACAGGTGGTCGGGCAGTCCAGGTTCAAGAATATTTCCAACTCCAACGGGAATTCCTAATCGAGCAGAGTTTTGGGCTTGATAGAAGACCATGATAGCTAAAAGTCTTGATTGAATGGTTTTCTATTTTAATAAGTCTCCTATTTTAATTGCATGCATGATTGTGATTGAATGTTATATTAGATTAGGATTCCTAATTAATTATGATATTATCTAATTGGTTGTCATGTTAGATTAGGATTCCTATTTGTTTAAGGATGTTATCTAAACATGGAAAATAAAATACTAAACACCCTATTTTAAAATATTAAGTGGGAGAAGGTTATAAATAACCCATGGTCTCCATCATTGGTTCAAAATAAAAATGTGTGAAATTAAAATTGGAAAGATGTGATATTAAATATGACTACAGTATTGTTTTGGAAAATCCGTTTTAAACCTTGTGACTATTTTCAGGTCCAAACCATGTAATTCCGACCCATGCATTTGAGAAATCTTTTTATGATAAAAACAATACAATGTCTAGAAAGTTCTGTCGTAGATTGAGGTTATTTTTGTAATTGTTTATGGGTGCAATTTACAAATAATTCGAATCAAGTATGCCTTAGAATTAATTTTCTTTATTTGTCATTTTTTAGATTTGAAAATGTCTTTCAATCCTCTATCTGTTATTCTCCAAGACCATAAGTTGGATGAAATAAACTATGTCAACTGGAAAAAGAATTTGGATATTGTGCTCACTGGTGAAGAGTAAAAATATGTGTTGACTGAACTATGTCCTAAATTGTCTACGAAGGGTGCCACTGATGAGCATATTGCTGCTCACAAGAAGTGGAAAATGTTGATGAGGTGGCACGATGTTACATGTTAGCATCAATGTCAAATGTGATGCAAAAGCAACACGAGACGATGACAAGTGCGTATGACATCATCTATAGCTTGAAGGCCATCCTGGGTGATCAAGACAGAGCTGTAATGAAAGCACTCTTGAACACTCAGATGTCCGAAGGAACCAATGTAAAGGAACACATTCTTAAGATGATGAGTCTTTTGGATGAACTCGAGGTCCTTGGTGCTGATATTGATTGCAAAATCCATGTCGATATCATCCTTCAATCTCTTCCAGAAAGCTATGAGAATTTCCAACTGAACTATAACATGAACAAGAGGGTTTATAAATTGTCAGAACTTCTTAATGAGCCCAAAGGAGCAGAGGCATTATGACGTAAGCAAGCTAAGGTCAATCTTACTAAGAAAGGCTCCTCTTCTAAACCAAAAGGTAAGAAGAAGAAGAAAAAGACTCAAAAGAAGAAGAAGAAATCAATCGACTGAAAGGGTATTCAAGGCGGAGTGAAAAAAATCGAAAGGCAAATGTGTTCACTGTGGTTAAAAGGGACATTGGAAGAAACAATGGCAAACTTGGCTGAGCAAGAATAAACAAGGTAACCTCCTATCATTTGTTGTTGAAACACAATTAGCGATAATGTCTACTGGAACCTGGTTTGTAGATACGACAGCCACTAATCATGTTTGCAATTTGTTGCATGGGTTCTAGAAAACCAGACAACCAAATGAGGAGGAGCGTTATATTCTTTTGGGAGATGCGACAAGACTAGTAGTAGCTATAGGCGTTTTTCATTTGAGTTTTAGTAGTGATAGGACTTTAATTTTGAACGATTGTTTTACATACCAGCTATGAAACGAAATTTAATTTCAGTTACTTCTTTGGCTAAGAATGGATATTGTTTTAAGTTTGATAACTCAGTTGTTATCAAGAACAATAAAAGTTTGATCTGTTCTAGTACTTTAGTAGATAATATTTATATTATAAGTCCAAATTCTACGAAATATAATGAATTGAATAACTCAACAATTTTGCCATCTAAGAGAAAAGAATCTTCGAAACCGAATCAAACTTATATTTGGCATTTACGCTTAGGTCATATTAATCTAAACAGGATTTCTAGACTGGTACGAGATGGACCTTTGAGTTCATTAGAAGTTGAGGAACTTTTAGTCTGCGAATCATGTTTGAAGGGTAAAATGACTAGGAGGCCATTTTCTGCCAAGGGGCATAAAGCTAAAAAATGTTTGGAGTTGGTACATTCAGATGTGTGTGGTCCATGACTATCCGAGCGAGAGGAGGTTATGAGTATTTCGTCACTTTCATATATGACTACTCAAGGTATGGATACATTTATCTAATGCACCGTAAGTCTGAAACTTTTGAGATGTTTAAAAGTTATAAGGCAGTTACTGAGAAACGTTTAGGAAAAAGTATCAAAACACTACGATCCGATCATGGTGGTGAATACCTCTCGATAGAGTTTATGGAATACTTGAATGTAGAAGGGATATCTTCCTAGTTCACTGCACCTAACACACCACAAAAAAATGGTGTGGCCGAAAGAAGGAATAGGACTCTTATGGAAATGGTAAGATCGATGATGAGTATTTTGAAACTGTCTAATTTTTTTTAGGGATATGCTTTAGAAACAGCTGCGTACATTATAAACTTAGTTCCTTCTAAGTCAGTACCAACTACTCCTACGAAATTATGGACAGGGTGAAAGCCCAGTTTGGCCCATATTTAGATATGGGATAGTCCGGCCCATGTGCTGGTAGGGAATGTAGAAAAGTTGGAATCTAGGACAGAAGTATGTTTTTTCGTAGGATACCCTTAAGGTATTAAAGGTGGTTTATATTAAAGATGGTATATTTTATAGTCCTAAGGATCAGAAGGTCATTGTTAGCACCAATGCACGATTTTTAGAAGAAGACTATATGATGAACCACAAACCCAAAAGTAAGGTTGTTCTTGAAGAATAAAAGGAGAAACACAAGAAAAACAAATACCTCAAGACTCACAAGTTCAGGTTAACATCCAATACCACATGAAAGTGGAAGGATTTTAGAATCTAAAATTAATTATGCTCAAAGGGATGATCATGACATGATGGGAAATCATCCAGATTGGCATGAAAAATCCAATACAAATATAACAGAATCATCACACCAAAATACTCCAAACGAACAAGTAGTGCCTCGTCGTAGTGGGAGGGTAACTAGATTATCTAGTCGGTATGTTCTGTTGGGTGATGTGTATGAAATGATCCCAACCGAACAAAATACTGATCCCAGTAACTACAATGAAGCACTCTAAGATAAAGGTGTAGAATCTTGGAAGAAAGCTATGAAATCTGAGATGAAGTCCACATACTCTAATCAAGTCTGGAAACTTGTAGAACCACCAAATAGAGTAAAATCCATAGGTTGCAAGTGGATCTACAAGAGAAAGAGAGGGGTGGACAGAAAGGTGGAAATCTTCAAAAAAAGGCTTGTAATAGAAGGTTATACTAAAAAAGAAGGGATCGATTATGAGGAAATTTTTTCTCCAGTAGTTATGCTTAAGTCTATTCGGATACTCTTATCTATTGTAGTATATTACGATTATGAACTATGGAAAATGGATGTCAAGACAGCTTTCCTAAATGGAAGTCCTGATGAAATCATCTATATGATGCAACTAGACGGATTTATAGCTAAAAATCAAAAGCAATTATTGTGCAAGTTTAAGAGGTCCATTTATGGACTTAAGCAAACATCTAGGTCTTGGAATATAAGATTTGATCAGGTGATAAGATCCTATGGATTTGAGTAATGTCCTGATGAATCTTGTGTCTATCGGAAGAGCAATAGAAGTGCGGTGGTGTTCTTAGTACTTTACGTAGATGATATATTGCTCATCGGAAATGATGTAGTTATATTATCCTTAGTTAAATTCTAGTTAAACAATCAATTCGAAATGAAATACTTGGGAGAAGCTAGTCACATTCTTGGGATCAAGTTGCTAAGAAATCGGAGACAAAGAATGTTGGGCTTGTCTTAAGGAATCGACATTGACACCATCTTTGCAAGACTTGGCATGCAAAATTCCAAGAAATGATTTCTTCCTTATAGAATGGGAATCACCTTGTCTCAATATCAGTGTCCTAAATATGCTAATAAGATCAAGAGAATGAGTCAAATACCCTATGCCTCGACAGTGGGAAGCCTCATGTATGCCCTGATGTGTACTAGACCAGCTATATGTTATATGATTGGTCTAGTTAGCAGATATCAATCAAATCTAGGAATGGAACATTGGATTGCTGTAAAGCATATACTCAAGTAGCTAAGGAGAACAAGGGATTATATGCTAATTTATAAGGCTGATGAACTTGTACCTATAGGGTATACAGATTCAAATTTTCAGTCAGAAAAAGATTCCAAGAAGTCAACTTCAGGCTATGTTTTCACATTAGGAGGTAGAGCTATTAGTTGGAGAAGTGTCAAGCAATTCTGCATTGCTGAATCCACTATGGAAGTCAAATACATAGCGGCCTCTAAGGCAGCTAAAGAATCAGTATTGCTCTAGAACTTTCTAATAGATTTGAATGTGGTACCTATAGCTCAGTTGCCTATTACACTTTATTGTGATAATAGTAGAGCAGTTGCAAATTTAAAGGAACCAAGAGCTCATTCGAAAGGCAAACATATAGAACGTAAGCATCACTATATACGAGAGATCGTAAGGAGAGGTGATGTCATAGTGACGAAGATAGCATCAAAGGATAACTTGGCGGATCCATTTACCAAGTGCTTACCAACAAAATCATTTGAAGGACACTTGGAGGGCCTAGCAATAAGATGTGTACCATCATGGTCTTGAGCAAAAGTGGGAGATTGATAGTGATAGCATGCTAAAGGCCATTATTTTATGTAATATTCAAACTGAATTTATTTATTTGAAATAAAATATGTTTAGCACTTTATATATGAAAAATGACATATTGACATAAGCGTTTTTATTCTTTATGGTATATGAATTGGTGTGTAGAGTTTAGCTTACACACAGAAGATCATTCTATGTCTATCTTGGTTACGAAAAACGGTAAAGTTTGAACTTACTATACTAGTACACTTGGAGTGTATTGAACAAGAATGCGTGTGAGTCAATTTTTCTAGTCTAAAAGCATTTACAGCAGATTCCCCATCTCCATCCCTACCCTAACAATATATATGATCATTTTATAGAATAGGGAGTCAATTTCTACAATATACGCCCAGCAGTATCCCTATATAATTAAAAAAAATAATCAAAAATAACATAAAATCATCACCACAACCCACTCCCAGCATGCCAGCAGCTCCTGTTTGGGTCTTGAGAAAGTGAGGAAAAACCATAAGAAAAACATACGCCTAGCAGCTTAATAATGGATCTTTCCTCTCCCGGAGACATTATTTCTTCATTATTGCTATTATTCTTCTCCTTCTGTTCGTGGGGGCTCTTTTTCTTCTCCTTCTTGACCTTCTTCTCCTCCTACTCCGCCGACGTCCGTATCACTGCCGACACCGACACTTGCTGGGATGCCCCCGCAGTGCACCCAAGTCCCCTGAAAGTGCTACTCTTCTTCTTTGAAGGGCCTGAGGAGGAGAGACAAGATGGTGGATTTGCAACGAGCGGATTGAATGATTGAAGGGATTTATGGGTCTGGATCCACTGTTGTTGTTGATTCTGTTAAAATGGCCTCAAGGTTGATTTGAATTCTGGTGTTGAGTCTTCTCAGCCTCTCCTGCTCTGCTACTCCTGCTGAGATGCTGCTCTCAACGACTGAAGAGAGGGAGAAGAGGCGGCGAGGGTCGATGGGCAAGAGGCGAGAGTTACAGAAACTTTTTTCCGTAAAAAAAAACACATTTGTCAAGCAAATAGAAAAATTAAACACATAGGGACCGGTCTTTTGAATTCCCTCAATTTGGATATAAGGATTGAGATAGAGACTCATTTAGGGATAGGGATGCTGTTGCATTAGTATTTTTTTAGATAATCTTTAAACTTAGGGATAAAGTGTCGTATAGGGAGACTGCTGCAAATGCTCTAACTACATGGAAAATTGTACACTCACACTCACGTTATGATATCGTTCATAATCTTAATCTATTAAAGATTATTGATACATGTGCATTTAATGTATGAGACTTTGATTTACCAAAGGGTGAGATCTTTTTGTATACGTCAACATACACCGAATGAATTGGATTACCACCTTAAATGTGCTATGGAAAATAATATGTTAATAAAATTTACGTTCAATTATGGATTGATGACACCCTCTCGAGAATGCTGTAGTTTTTGAGATTGTGTCAAAGCCTACAGGTGGATTTTAAATTAATCCAACACATTCAAATAAGTTAAGCGGTAAGCTCGAGTAATATTTAAAAATTTCAATTAAATATTATATGTTAGTAGCATATTTAATTGACGGGTATCTGTAACTTAACGTGGGGATTTTAATGAACAATTCTAACGAAAAACTCAGATTTAATTTGAGATAAAACAGGGAGTGCTAATATTTTATTGGAATATATTATAGTTTATGGATTTTAATTATGTTCATGGGTTTGAGCTGATAATTAAATGAGTAGAAATCCCATTTTTTATTTTTCCTTGTTGGTCCCCACTATAGCTCATGTAAGTCCAAACCTAAGTGAATCAGGAAACCTAACTGAGGTTGAAGTTGCTTAATTGGAGAGGAGTGTGGGCTGGTCACCTAGGGTTAGGAAACCCTAGGTTGGTCGATCCCTATATAAACACACACTAGTGTGTTCAGTTTCCCTAACATTGAGATACCAATTGGACTCGACTCTTTAATTTTCTCCACAGTTTTCATTTCTGATTTTTAGGTTCTTGGTGTAGGGAGTCCACACTCTTGAAATCCAAGTTTGGGAATTGGTTCATACGGTGGAAGATCCACAAGTTTGAGCGTCGTATCAAACTAACTGACTCCATCCTTCGATATTTTGTTAGAGATCAATCCAGAGAGATCTCAAAGTACATAATCTTTAAACAATTAGATCTATCACAGATTATGCATGTTAATCATAATAAGCAAGAAAATTTTGGAAGCTGTTTTTCCTATCGATTACTCCTATGTGTGTTCCTTGTTTTTTAAAATGTTTCCGCAAGTGCGTATTTTCCAACACCTCATGCACCACTACCACTATGTCATGGACGCATGTGAGAGTTTCTTTGAGACTCGCACCCCCATCGAAAGTGAGTTAGATTCTCGCCTTTGCGAAACTCATCACACAATTAGATAATATAAGGGGACTATTCACCAACAGTTTTCATAATAAAATCGAGTTGGCTGAGTAAACTGTCTGCCCAAGAAGCAACCCCATCATATTATGAAGCATGATGATCAAAGTTAGCCATATGTGTCATGGTACCTCACATTTGTTCCTAGCCCCATTGCATTGGTATTATAATTCCAAACAAAGAGACACTTGTGTGATAAGTTAAAATGTTCAGTTGAAGTAGCTTCGAGGTAGGCTGCTGATAGGCTCTGGAACCTCGAATCAAATCTGATAATTGACAGTTTGTGTTTCATGGGGACTCTAATTTTTATTATATTTGGAACACGATTTTATTCATTGTGATAACATTTATTTGTTTGAAAAATTATCTTATACAGGAGTTGTGAACAGAACGAAACACTTGAGGATAACACTTCGGTTATTGATTTTTATATGGATTCCTTTTTGGATGATCATAATAACTCTCTTTAGTTGTTGGATACGAACTAACCTCTATTAATCGGATACATTTGTGTTTGTTCTTATCTTATTCCATTGCAACAGTAATTATTTGGATAAACTCTTGATCAAAACTCACAACTAGCTGAAGAAGATTAAGACATCCATATAAAGTTTATGTCTATGAAGTTCTGTTGATCGAAGCTTTGGGCATCAAACTTAGATCTAAGAGTTTTGTGCTTCGAGTCTTTGATTTTTCCTCTCTCTTTGATGTTCATTTGAGTGTTTCAAATATATATTAAGTATAAGAGAGTGTGAGTTTTGTATTTGAGTGATCTTCATTGTTGTGTGGATTTGGATCAAAGCATACGCTGAATTAAGTCGTATAATTGAGCCTTAGGTAAAGATAGATTGTAAGCTTTTATTCACATAGTGGATTGCTTTGATAGACTAGTCGCTCATAGACCCGAAGTTTTCTCACAATCGGGGTTTGTTCGTTAAAATTTTGGTATTCTTATTTACTTTATTTTTCTCATTATTTTCAATTACATTGATTAACACCTTGACAAGAAATATTGTATTCTCAATTGGTATTGCATGCAATACAAATTCTTCATACCTGGACAGTCGTTGTTCAAGGCATGAGTGGTAACAACCTTGTTCACATCTTTTGAGTCTTTAGATAGTGAAAAGGTAACTTTTGGTGATGGTAGTAAGCAAATCTAGAGTAAAAGGTAAGGGTATGATCTTGGAATAACTTTGTTTGAATTTGAGAGCAATTCGAGACATGGTTCACGATTCTTGGCAAGTGACTTCCTTTGACGAGATTTACATGTACGCTATTTTTTTAACCATCTTTTTCTTACATTTGTATGTGGGATTTCCTTTCTTTCATTCATCAAGATCTTGATATGTTTACTCTATCCACATACACATGAGAGATGTATTATTGTCAACTTCAAGTGTAATATCTTTTTGAGAGACATTCTGGTGAGGATTAAAGTTGAAGCTAAGAGTTATGTGATATTTGAATAGCTATCTGCTTTGACATGAATGTGTTGATTTGTTGATTCCATTTATAATTAAAACCTCTCTTATGGATTAGTAGTGGATTATTTATGGTTGCGATCTTGTGACTTAAATTTCTAAGAATAATGAAGGCATCGAACCTATGCGTTGTTCTTATTTTAGGTGCTTTACTAAAGGTCTAGAAAATAATAAATATGGGGGTATTTGATGTGTGTATTTTTGTACCATATTTATATGCATACTTTCGTTCATAATCTTGCTATTTTATTGAGGATTAAGTTGATTTCATGTGAATTCTCATGTTTTATTATAGGAAATTTGATGAAAGCAAATATGTTAAAATTGGAGTTGAAGTTCACTATTCAAGTCAGTCTACTTTTGAAGATTACCAGAAGTTTCACAAGCTAAATTGGGTATTGTGCCATGTACCGTTGAGAAGATAAAGATGTCTAATTTTTGGAACAATTTATGGTTTATCAACTTGATTTCTGTAGAGAAAATTATTATAATTTGAAGTTGTTGTTCATAAAAAACCAGATTCAGGCACCTGATAGGCGATTGATTGCCCAAGAAGGAAAACTCACTATGGACCAGACTTGAGTACTCGATTATGCACCTGATTTGTGATCGATCGTGCAACCTAGACAGAAATTATGCTAATTTTAAAGTAAACTTATTATGATTATGATTGAGTTTTTAATGTTAAAAACGTGCACTAATCAATAAGAAATCTTTTGGGACTTGTACTCACTATAAATAGGTCCTCAAACCTATGAGAAAGATATCGATGCACTTACTTTTGTCAAGAGTACTCTCTCCTTGTTATCTAGTTCTTGGTTCTATGGTTTCTTCTTCTCTTTCTTTTATGTCTATTCTTATGGGTTGTAATTAAACTTGTTGCTAGGGTTTGACCTAGCCAAGCATGAAAATTACAAGTTAATTCCTTTGTTACAAATATTTGATTCGATTCATGATTCTTGTTCCTAATTATTGCACTTTAAAATATATTATTTGTTTGATTGCTTGATCACCAATTAGGTTGAATATATATATATATATATATATATATATATATGCCAAATCACATAAATGATCTGTATTTATTTAATCAGGGAGATTAATTGTCGACTGCTCTAATTTGTTGCGATAGTTATTTTGTTCTTCATGGGTTATTAATTTTGAATTAAAGACTTTCATCAACCAAGATTAGTTTAGTATTGATAATCCGTATTGTTGCCACGATCAATGGATCAACATAGTTGAGCAAAGAATCAATCCTAGAATTTGAATTGATATTGAATGTTTAATCTTTACAAACTTGTAATTGGAATTCTTGATAAAGTCATACCCTAGTTCCTTCTCTCATTGAATTTCTCACTTATTTACTTGCTTATTTGTTAGTTCTAATATCTCAATCTGCATTCCCTTTTCTTAATTGTTATTTACATTAGAAGTTTGGTACACTTTTTTTTATTGAACTTGTCTTGAGGATCGACCTTGTACTTACACCTTTTGTGCTATTAACGTACATTCGTGCACTTGGGAGTATTATTACATCAAGTATTAAACATTCATGAATCTTAAAAGGGAAGAGATCTTCATATAACTGTTATACTATTCCAATCAAATCAGGTCTTTCATGTAATTCGTCCATTATATCTACCTCAGAAAGGTTGTGGCATGAGAGGCTAAGACACCTCAACTATCAAGACTTGAAGTGCTTGTCGAACAAGGAGGTAGTATGACGGATGCTAAGGATTGGCTCAACAGAGGGTGTGTGTGGTTCGTGCCAACAAGTAAGCAAACCAAAGTACCACACAAGAAGGTAAGTAGCGTCAACTCTTCCAAACCTTTTGAAACACTCCATATGGATCTTATGGGACCTACCCAAGTTGAAAGTCTCCGAGGTAATGTTCATTTGAGTGTTTCAAATTTGTACTAAGTATGAGAGAGTGTGAGTTTCATGTTTGAGTGTTGAATCTTCATTTGTTGTGTGGCCCTAGATCAAAGCAAATGTTGAATTAAGTTGTACAATCGAGTCTTAGGTAAAGATAGGTTGTAAGCTTTTATTCACATAGTGGATTGCTTTGATAGGATAGTCGCTCATAGACATGAGTTTTCTCTCAATCAGGGTTTCCTCGTTAAAATTATGGTGTTCTTATTTACTTTATTTTCCACACTGTTTCCAATTTACGTTGACCAACTCCTTGGCATGGAATATCGTATTCTCGCATTGTAACAAAACATCATCAGCAATAGTTCTATCTAGACGTTCCTTCACAAATAAAGATACATCCTATGCCTATTAGTTCATGTATATTTTGTACCATTGTATCCCAAATTAGACAATTAAGCATATCATATAAAATCAAGAAAAGCATGCATCAAACATTCCTATTTATGACTCACCCAAACTTTTCATTTGAATTTGTAATAGCATTAGAAACACCAACACAAATCCATGGTCTCGTAACATTTTCTGACAGATACTTTAGAATGGACCAACCTTGTGACTGGAGAGCTTCATTTGGATTACCATAGAAACCAATCAATCTCGGGCACCATCTGTAACCAAAGACCGAATATGACGATCCGAATAATTCTAGATGTTCAAGAATATATTAGAACTCCATATCAAGGTAAGCCACCCTTACACCCCATGGGATTTATCAAAGCATTAGGAAATTCGAGTTGCGATTTTGTGCTTTCCATAGCAAAAGTATCTAACTTTTTTTCCATTTAGAAACAAATTTTGAGTAACTTTTGTTTAATAGTCTTTTTCATCTTTCGAATTATACAAAAAAATCCAAACCCTGACAATTTCAGCATAAAATATTCATAATATCGGACGGGGCTGAGAACCAGCCACCGATCGATATCATGACAAGAGACACCACCTTCGCTGAAAAATATATTTAATCTTGGCTTCTTGGTGAGGATTGCATCAATCCCCACCCTAATATGCTATATGTCTCTTCCTAGGGATTTCCAAGGCATGCAACCTCTATATCAACAACTCTCGGATTTGCTATATAGGCTGTGCTTCCAATTGGTAGTAAATACATGAAGTTTCCCCGTTGTTCCACTAGTAATATTTTCCAAAATTTTTGGCACATCCATATCATCAAGAGTAGACACTAGACACCCGCTTTACCATAGGCAAAATAGCCTTTGTTTGTTGACTAAAAAGATCCACATCATCCTCACTGATAATACCCTGAGAACCCCCAACAATAGGAATATCATTAACAATACTAGCAACTAATACATCTTCTGCAACTGGTACCCACACTGAGCAGACAAAACCATATCTAGTTGATAGCACACCAACAGTTGATTCATGTTTTGATGTTCATCTGACAACTTCTCGGTGGGATCGAACCACCACTAACCACCCCCTGAACAGCCGCATTGGAGATCTAGAATGTACATTGACGAAGAATTTTAGAACTTCCTGGGGATCGGTCTCCTTTATCAACTCAAAGAAGTTTTCACAAACTAGCATCCGCACAAAGCCACACTCCATATTGATTATTTGTAGCCGATTGGTGGATTTGAAGACCGGAAAACTGCGAATAGCCACCCTTCTTGTGAACAATGCAATCACACTCAAAACATAAACGTGAAAGATTTTCCTACTAGATTGGAATCACCCACATTTTGCATATTAGAACTTGAACTATTTTCCCTTGTAACAAAGGCTTAACAAGACCCAGACCCAAACCAGCAAATAGGGACCCCATCCAATGCCATTCCCTTGAATATCCACTTCCTCTACCTTCCCAATACAAGATTCAATATTCTCACCTACCATTTTATTCATTCCAGTCAAACGCAAGTTATGTATCAGAACCCAGAGTAATTCTGTATGTTTCAAATTTCATCTCTGGAATGGAAATGTCATCGTTCAATTCCTTAAAGTACGAACAAAAAAATTTCCAAGGTCTTCACTCAAGAACTACTTGTTTATCTCTAGCATTCGTGAAAACTACAGCAAATAGATTATGGCTAAGATATCACACCGAGTAGGAAAATCCCTTAACAGCCAAATATCATGAAACACTTTGGATATAATGTCTCTGTGAATCACCCGATCATAGAATAACTTTCCAAGGACACAGAATCCAACTTTATTACAATGAAATCAGAGACAAAAGTATCAACGACAAGAACATCGATCATTCTCCTCCTCACATTAATTAAAGAATAACAATTGACACAACTATAACAATTGAAATATAACCAGGTTGGTTTGTATTAGAGAAGGATTCAGTTTTGATTTCAGTTCACGTCTACTTGAGGAAGAAGATGGTATTTTTGGGCTATTATTATGGGCCATTATTATGGGGATATTATTTCAAGTCTTGTAAGCCCACTTGTTTAGTCCATTTTTAGTTGGCCCAGTTTTTACTGTTCAAGCTTCTTCTTCCTTATTTCAATTTTGAACAGCAACGGTCTTATGTCAAACTTCACTGTAGTGTGATTGACAGACGACTGTTGTAGTTTCATCACATATATATTACTCTGTCCAAAACTTTTAATGACATGAATCAAGATTACTTGATTTTCTTCTTCTCCCTTCTTTCTTCTAAACCTCTGTATTGCTAAACAGTATTTCTAGACTCAAACTTTATATGGTATCGGAGCCCCGATGGTGAATACAAGATCGACGAACAACATGAATCCTATTTCCGAAACTGGAAACACGATCCCAATGAACAACATTGAGATTAATGCTCCAAGTGTGCAGACTGGAGGTACGGTGACACAAAGTGCTTTGTTAAATCCCTATACTATACTGCGAAGGGATTTAACAACGAGTAGTTTGATAACTTTCAAACTCACCGGTGATAATTATACAATGTGGAGTCAAAGAACCTTGAAAGCCTTGAAAACAAGGAACAAAGTAGGCTTCATTGATGGAAGCCTGAAAATACCCAGTGAAAGAGATGAGAACTTTGTGGCGTGGACCAGCTATGATTGCATAATCCAGACCTGAATTTCAAACAGCATTTCAGAGATAGTTTTGGCGAGCATGTCAGACAAGGAGACAACTCATGAACTCTGGATGGATATCAAAGACAGGTTCTCTTCTTTTAATGGTGCAAGGTTTTTTGAAATTTCACTACAGCTTTATTGCATAAGGCAAGATACTTCAACAGTGATAGAGTATTACACCAGGCTCAAATCATTAAGAGAGCAGTATGATCAACTAGATGAGCAAGGTAGATGTGGCTGTAACAAAGCACAGGTTAAACGTCAAAGGGAGATGCTGACTCAGTTCTTGATGGGCTTGAATGAATGCTACCATAACCTAAGTCGTCAGATTTGGATGATGGAGCCATTACCAGAGTTGAACAAAGCTTTTGGTTTGATTAAAGAAGAAGAGACTCAGATGAACATGTGTAAGATGAGTCAGACTATTCAGGAATCAGTTGCTATGGCCATGAATTTCCAGGGAAATGCCACCAACTCAAGTCAGTACAAAGGAAACAATGGAAAGGGCAATAGACCTTCTCAGAAGGAAGGAAACAAGAAAGATCAGTTTTGCAGATACTGTAAGAGAAATAATCACACTGTGGACCAATGTTTTAAGCTGGTGGGATATCCTGAAGGAGCTTCGAAGAGACAAAAACTTGGCAATGGTGGCTATCAAACAAAACAACACTCTGTGAACCAAGTGGAGACTTCTGCACCAGCTGAGCACAAGGCAAATTTTTTAGATGGCAAACTGATGGAGGAACAGACATCCACATCAGCAAGTCAAGTAAACAATGCTAATGCTGGGACAGGAGGTAAAGTTTTTAAACCTCAATTTTTTAAATGGATTATAGACAGTGGTGCCACAGACCATATAGTATGTGATATGCATCTGCTTCATTCTATTGCACCCTTGTATAATTGTACTGTCACCTTGCCTGATGGTAGCACACTGCCTATTACACACATAGGGACTGTGAAATTAGGTGATAAACTAACACTTAAAGATGTACTATGTGTACCTAAGTTCTCGTTTAATCTAATATCAGTCAGTAAACTGACCAGTGATAATAACATATCATTAAACTTTGAACATGATAGGTGTGTGATGCAGGACTTAGGCACATACAAGAAGAGTGGAATGGGGATTTTGCATGAAGGGTTATACCTCATGGACACAGGAATCAGAAGGACACCTGAAGTTAGAAGTTTAGATCATTTTCCTAGTTTGAATTCTGTAAGCTCGAAGGTGTGGCATTATAGGCTAGGCCATCCTTCCCCTAATATGACAAGTATGTTGCCTAATGGTATTCATCCCATTGAGGACTGTAATGTTTGTTCATTTAGTAAAATGAAAAGAAAGCCTTTTTGTTATAGCACATCTGTGTCAGAAAATTGTTTTGATCTAGTTCATCTAGACATATGGGGACCCAATCAGGTTGAATCAATAGAGGGATATAAATATTTTCTTACACTAGTAGATGATCATTCAAGAACCACATGGGTATATTTGATGAAAGCAAAGACTGAAACTAGAAAATATATTGAGACCTTTGTGAATCTGATTTTGACACAATTTGAGAAGAAAATTAAGAGTTTCAGAACTGATAATGGTGTTGAATTTCAAATGAGAGATTTTTATGATAGGCATGGAATAATTCATCAAAGGACATGTATATACACACCACAACAGAATGGTGTGGTTGAAAGAAAGCACCAACACTTGTTAAATGTAGCTAGATCACTTAGAATATAATCAGGGTTACTTGAAGAATACTGGAGCTGCTGTATTCAGACTGTAGCTTACTTAATAAATAGATTGCCTACTACTGTTTTAAACAAGAAGACACCTTATAGTATCTTGTTTGGCAAGGATTTTGATTATACACAATTAAAGGCATTTGGATGCTTTTGCATAGCAAAGTCAAATAGACCAGTTACATCAAAATTTGAACACAAGTCACAAGCATGTATTTTTCTAGGATATCAATTTGGTGTGAAAGGCTATAAGGTGATGGATATAGAAAGTAAAAATATATTTGTCACACGAGATGTCATATTTAAAGAAGATATATTTCCTTTCCTAAAGCCAACTACTGAGCAGGGTTCTTCAGACAATATAGAAAGTGAGAAAATTCTTTCAGCAACTTTAGGCAACACTGACCACACTCATAATGAGGTAAATGAACAAAATAAAAGAGTAAGGAGACCACCACGATATTTGCAAGAATATGAATGTAATGCTGTGTGCTTACCTTATTTGAATATGCATTATGTTAAACATTGTAAGACTGTGAATGTTGAGAATTTTACTCAATCACATAAGTGTTTTCTTGCTGCTATTGATAGACATACAGAACCAAGTAGGTATAATGAAGCAGCTAAGAACAATAACTGGATACAGGCTATGCATAATGAAATGAATGCTCTCAGGGCAAACAATACCTGGGACTTAGTAAAACTACCGAGGGAAGAAAAGCTATAGGCTCAAAATGGGTATACAAGATCAAATATAAAACTAATGGTACAATAGAACGTTATAAGGCCAGATTAGTTGCCTTAGGATATAGCCAGACTGCTGGTTTTGATTTTAATCAAACTTTTGCCCAGTTATTAAGATTACCACAGTAAGAATTTTCTTGGCACTAGCTAGCATTAATCATTGGCATGTGCATCACATTGATGTACATAATGCTTTTCTTAATGGAGACTTAGATGAGGAAGTATACATGAAACTTCCACCTGGTTATGATAAGTACTCTCAGGGATTAGTTTGTAAACTTAATAAATCTCTATATGGCTTGAAACAAGCCTCTAGGCAATGGAACACTAAATGTAAGGAGGCTTTACTTAAATTTGGCTTTGTACAAAGCAAAGTAGACTATTCATTGTTTTATTTTAAGAAATCTGGTAGTATAATTCTACTACTTTTGTATGTTGATGACATGGCTATAGGGGGCAATGACATTGAGCTTATTCACGAAATCAAGAGATTTATTAGCACATGTTTTAAAATTAAGGATCTAGGAACCTTAACTTACTTTCTTGGTTTAGAAGTGACTAAGTCATCTACAGGTTACTTAATTAATCAACGTAAATATGCTTTGGATTTACTTAGAGATACGGATTTTATGGAATCTAAAGCTGTAAACTCTCCAGTTGATATTGACCTTAAACTGTCTAACAATTCAGGAGATTTACTTCAAGATCCCACTGAATATAGAAAACTAATTGGTAAATTAATGTATATTACAATCACAAGGCCAGATTTGAGTTATGCAATTAACACTTTGGCACAGTTTATGAATGCTCCTACTGAATTACATATGAGATGTGTTCATCGCATTCTTAGATACATCAAAGGAGCCTATGCTTTGGGATTGTTCTATCCTGCTACTAACAATTTGCAAGTCAAAGCTTATTGTGATTCGGATTGGGCATCCTGTATAGACACTTGAAAGTCCATAACTGGTTTTTGCATCACAATGGGAGAATGCCTAATTTCTTGGAAATCTAAAAAGCAAAAGGTCATTTCAAAGTCCTCTGTAGAAGCAGAATATAGAGCAATGACAATGACAGTAGCTGAATTATAATGGATTGGCAATGTTTTTGAGGAACTTAAAATTTACATACCTTACCCAATTGAGCTGCATTGCGATAACCAAGCTGCCATCCACATTGCAAGCAATCCAGTTTTCCACGAGCGGAGCAAACATATAGATCTGGATTGTCACTTCACAAGAGACCAAGTTGCCAAGGGTGATATCCGGCTTCAGTACACCAGAACGACTGAACAACCAGCAGATCTTCTTACCAAAGGAATCTCTATTCTTAGCCTCCGGCGATTTCTTTCCAAGCTGAACATTGGATAATGCTCAGCTTGCGGGGGGCTGTTAGAGAAGGATTCAGTTCTGATTTCAGTTCGCGTCTCCTTGAGGAAGAAGATGGTATTTTTGGGCTATTATTATGGGCCATTATTATGGGGATATTATTTCAAGTCTTGTAAGCCCACTTGTTTAGCCCATTTTTAGTTGGCCCAGTTTTTACTGTTCAAGCTTCTTCTTCCTTATTTCAATTTTGAACAGCAACGGTCTTATGTCAAACTTCACTGTAGTGTGATTGACAGACGACCGTTGTAGTTTCATCACATATATATTACTCTGTACAAAACTTTTAATGACATGAATCAAGATTACTTGATTTTCTTCTTCTCCCTTCTTTCTTCTAAACCTCTGTATTGCTAAACAATATTTCTAGACTCAAACTTTATAGTTTGGGTGATCAAATCCTCAAACAAATATCTATAATAGCCTGCTTTTATAATTTTGATAACTTAAAGTTAGAATCTATCTCAGGTTAAAAAGTATTCACTTGATTCTATATCCATTTTACTGTTCTAATCAGTATTATATATGTTGTGATACTTGTATTTGTGTTGTTCAGTATTATGGAAAGACAATCATTATTATGTAGTGATTACTTAAACAAGACCCAAATTTGTCTTGAGTTTTTTTTTTTTAAAAAGATTTTGACTTCATATATTGAGCATAAGCATAAGCATAAGCATCAGGGATGACGCTTATGTTATCCTTCACTGCTACACCATTTTAATAAAGGTGACGAAAAATGATGGCCATTAGTGCTAAGGAGAGTTTCCTTCCTCTCCCTCCTTGTCTCCCCTCCATACCTTATAAGTTGGTCGAAGTACCAATTGAAAGTACACCAAGACCGTAGTCAAGGAAGATCTAGTTCATTACCCTCCTGATTTTTTATTTTTTTAAGGGAAAGTTATGATTTAGACACTCAACTTTCATGTTTGGATCAAATTATACCATGTACTTTCATTTTGATCAAATTGTCCTCCTCAACTTTTATTAATGTATATCGTTAATCCTGATTGCTAAAAACCATTTATTTTAATGAAAATGGCGACATGGACCACTTTAAACTCGACACATGAGAAAACATACTTTTTAACTATCAATGAATTTGTGTCATGTCACAAAAAATGTGACGCGTATGCAATAATAGACGGTTTTTGAGCAAAAGGAGCAACATTATACAAAAATGGAAGTTAAATGTGCAATTTGATCCAAATAAAGTATGAGCTGTGATTTGATACTTTTGTGAAAATACAGGATGTAATTCATAATTTATCCCCCTTTTTTACTACATATACATCTTGAAGACTTAAACTCAATCCAAGCCAATGAAACCCCATTTACACGTAAACCAAAAAAGAAGCTTAAATGAATAAATCCCACAACTAAATGTTCAAACATATTTAAGATTAAATATAAAAGAAAAAAAATAAACCTAAATTTTCAGTCAAATATTTAATTTAATATTATTTGTGTCCAAAGTGAAGATTTTAATAATCAATTGAAACCTTTATGAGCCTAAAGCCCAAATTTTATAATAATGTTACATGTACTAATGATAAATATTGGATTGTTGGCTACTAAGAGGTACATGGCTCGGATATTATCAAATATATGAGTCTAAACTTGATAATATATAGAAGGGATAAATATGAGACAAATCTCTCTACTTATAAAAGGGATTAATTAAACCCCTTTACTTTCAAATAGATCGATCAAGCTCCTCTACTCTCAATATTGGTCTCTGTTAGCCCTTTATCCATTTCTGTCGTTAAAAAGAAGGTGACATGGCAATAATTTTTGATGTGGATATATTTTAAATAAAAATAAATGACATGTAAAATCCTAACTTAAAAAACAAAAAATCCTAAATAAAAAAGCTTAGGCATGCTCTCCATCATCGCCGTCTCTTCTTTTGCGACATCTGCGAACAAGAGAAAAATCCATTCTCAATGGAACCCATCAAGAGAGAAATTCTATCTTTCCCATAGATAGACCAAGACGCAAGACACAATCTGACTTTAAATCTTGCCCAAAGGTAGACCAAGACACAATCTGACTTTCAATATTGCCCAGAGAGACCAAGGCACAATATGGATTTCTCCCTTGTTGGGGTCCATCGCAGTCCTTCTCCGCCATATCCGATTAGTCTCCTCGATTAAATTATTATTCGCTGCATCTAAGGGTGTCGATGGTCAATTTTGGTCTTTTTTTTTACATATTTGAGTCAAACCATTTTGTTGGTTATTGATCGGTTGTATCGGATTTTTCAGTCGATGTTAACATAAAATATGTAACTCTTTTTTTTTTAATGAAAAAATCGACCAAACCATTCGATTTTGATTTTGACGATTTTTTTTGATAACCCTAACTACGTCGGCCTTAGAGTTGCCAAGATTGTCGACTACGATTGTCTCAGGGACCATGAACTCTTGTGCGGAGGTTGACGTCGGAGGTACGAAACACAACCGCCCCCGGCTGCACCCCCGCAAAAAGAAGTTAAACCCACTTTGCAAGAGGTCACTGCTCCTTTTATTTGTCTGGTAGGAAATGAGGGGCTAGGGTTCATTTTGGGAGAAAGAAAAAGAAAGAGGAAAAAAAGTGTCATTTTTGTATTAGTCCAGGCCATGTATCTCCAACATCAGAAATGACAAAAAAAATATTGCTATATTTAATGGGCACGTAAGTGTCGTTATAACAAAAATGAGTCAGAGGGCTTGTTTAATCCATTGTTATAAGTAGGGAGGTTTAAATAGCTGTAATATTCCAATTTTGTCAGGCTAATACTTTAATTTATTTATCTTTGTTAATTATTATTATTTTTATTGGATTTTTTTTATATACGTAAATATATATTACATGCCATATTTTGATTTAATTTCTCTATTTTATTTTTGTTTGTCAAAACCCAAACAAGTTTACAAGACCACTTATATCATATGAAATCAAGGCTCAAAATCACCTCACAATTTGACCAACATCTACCAAGATTAGCCCAATTGCCTACCAAAATAAAAGAAAAATAAATGTGTGTATATCATATTGGTTGAGACAAGAAAGTATGGGTTGTGTGTACGTCATAGGATAATTAAAAAAAATAAAAGAAAAATAAATGTGTGTATATTATATTGGTTGAGACAAGAAAGTATGGATTGTGTGTACGTCATATTGGGAGACAAAAAATAATGGATTGTGTGTACATCACATGGGTTAAAAAAAAAAGGATTGTGGTATGGGTGGACGTATGGGGTGTGGCTATAAATAGAGGGAGGTGACAAAGGGTGAAAAAAAAAGGAGGAGATGATAGAGAAAAAAGATAAATTGTGAAAAATTGAGAGATTCCAGAGGAGAAAAGCAAAGAATTGAAAAGAGAATTTGATCTTTCATTTCTTGGGAGAGAGGGACAAAAATTCAGGTTTGAGTTCTATTACTTTTAGATTTTTGTTTAAGATGTAATCTTTCTTCTTCTATAACATTACTCACTTTCTATCTTGCCATTTAATCACAACAACAATCCATCTCCTTTCTTTACTTATCTACATAGTTGTTTATATATAGATAATGCTTATATATAATACTGTTTATACATATATATTACTGTTCATATGTATATATATCTTATATATACTACTTTTTTATACATACATAGAAATATATATACTTCCATATATATATATATATATATATATATCTATGTATGTATGTATCGTTTATATATATACTTTTTTTTAGTTTGAATTTTTTTGGTGTCAATGATTGACTGTTTGTTTAGGCATTGAAGTATGGGGACAGTTTCGTGTCCACCCAACGTCCACCCCTCTTAATAATCGTTGGATCTTAAAATATAATTACTGACCTTTAAAAATGCTTAACAAGAATAAAAATATTTGATCCATTTAATTAAAATAAATAAAATAAAAGGACAATTACAACCCCAAAAAGTGCAAGAAAAACACATAATGAAAAGACAATAAATTGTGAATGATAATAGAGGAGCGCAGCATTAGCAAGATCATCGGCAGTCAATTCCATCGCCTGCAGATTAGCATTCTTTAGTTTTGAAATTAAAAAGATACTCATAACATCTTAAAATTTCATCAATAATATTGATTATCGATCGAAAATTTGTTTCGTTAAAACCCTCATAGGTAATCTAAACACTGATGGAAAAAATTTCGTTGATAAATTTTTTTCGTCCATAAATTTCATCAATAATCTCTTGGCAAAAATAAAAAATTAATTTATGTCTGTAATCTTTCAACAAAATTTATTATTTTAAATTTCATCAGTAATCCATCGACAAAAAAATAAAATATATATACTTATTCACAAAAAAAAGAAATTTTTGTCATCCCTTTGTTAAATTTTTCATTAGTAATAAGCTAAATTTTCATACTTACTTTTGTCATATCATTTTCATAATAAAACTAAAAATTATTTGTGGATGTTGACTAAATCAACAATTTTAATATACGTTGTTAACAGACTGATACGTCTAATTTAGTAATTTACACACTCAATCACATTAGATTATAAGTGAGCTCACCCATAAAATTTATCATACTTTACACATGTCATGTATCAAAAGAGGGTGAATACTATCCTCTCATTTTCGTGGGTGGATTTAAGAAAAACCCTGAAGTATGGGTTTAAAAATGAAGTTTTTGATTTTGAACATTTGATTTTCCTTCTTCTCATTTTAGACAAATATTTGTCTCAGGATTTTTTTTGTTTGTTTTGGACCATTATTTGAATTTTTGGATATTTAATATTCATTGAGGCCATATGGTTATGTTTTTTTTTGGGCTTATGTGTTTTTTTGCCATATATCTAGATACTTTGGGCTCATACTTATTTTTTGGACTTTTAATTGTTTTGGGCCAGTGATTATTTTTCTTGGATTCTATTTTTATTATTTTTGGTCAAAAAATTTATTTAGACATATTTGTTTCATTTTTAAATTCAGGATAGCTGCTGCCCGAAGCAAAAATTGTTCATACCACTCACTTAAGAATAATGATTTTAACCCGAACGATTATTATTAATTTCGAAAGTGGGACATTCTTTTTTCAAAACAAAAAAAAAAGTTTTATTATCCCTTGTTTAAGTTTGGTAACCACGTAAGCGGGTGTCGTATGGTGTTAATACCTTCCTTACACTCAATCGTTTCCCGAACTTAAATTTTTGATATAACAGATCAGTACTGTAAATAAATGTCCAATTGCACCTCAAAATCAATTGATGACGACTTCATTATTTTTTACGAGTCCGCCCGATCCTGATTGCGACACAGACAAAAAAAAATTGAGAGCTTAATCAAATGAAAGTATAGGGGTTTTTAGAATACTTTTGGGAGAATTGCAAGTGAGTCTACTTTTATAGACTTATTAAGACTTAAGTCTACCCATAAAACTTATTTGGAAGAAAGTCCAATTCATTGCAACTTTTATATTTTTTTATAAACTAATTTTTAAAACGTTTTATCTCTTAAAATACATGATAAATTTTTTAAAAAATTACATATTCGAACTCAGCACATAAAACTCTCTGTAACAAGATCCATCATCGATATTTTTTAACGTACTTTTTTAATTACATTATTTTTCAAAAATAATTTAATTAGTATATGTGCTATGTAATTTTTTTTCACTACGTTAACCTAAATAATAAGTATTAAAGTCTAAGAGTAACGGATTCGCTAAACCCTAACAAGCTCATGTATCGTATTTTCATGTTATAACCTAAACAACAAGTATTAAATCCTAAGGGGAAATGATTCGCTAACCCTAACGGGCTCGTGTATTGTATTTTCATGCTGTAACCTAAACAACAAGTGTTAAACTCTAAGAAGAACGAATTCGCTAAACCCTAACGGGCTCGTATATCGGATTTTCATACTGTAACCTAAACAATAAGTGTTAAACTCTAAGTAGAACGAATTCACTAAACCCTAACGAGTCCGTGTATGTTCAACATATTGATTAAGACAATAAAATAATTAATTAAAATAAATTTCTAAATTAAATTTTCTTCATTTAATATGTATTTTTCTTAAAAGTCTCGAATTTTGGCATGAATCCAGAAAATAGAAATTAAATTAATTATAAAAAATCTAATAACTAATCTTGATTGCAAATAAATTTAAATAAGTGATTTTATTCCTAACAAATCTTATAAAATAGACCTACCTACAATTTTGCCAAATACTTTTCATCTCAATCTAATTCAGCAATGACAAATTGCAGGTTATAATTTTGGAAAATGTATCCGATAATTTCCTGGAATCTTGTCAGAACTTTTCAATACTTCAATAGTTAATAGGCATGTACCACAATTTCCATCCCACGATGCAAATGCAAAGAAAATTATTTATAAATACGAGTCAATGTCACGTTACTAAGCCACCAGTGGCAGTGGCCAGACCAAAATGAAATTCACGAATCTAATCAAATTCTAACAGCTCAGCAAGCCACCGAATGCATGGTTTGACACAAAATCTACCATAGTTAGCGGCTGCGTAGTTGTAATTTTCAACCAGATTTGGTAGCCACTCACTGCATCATCATCCGTCATATGCCATTGATAAACTATGTTTAGATATAAACCAAGTGGGGAATTCTGCTCCTCAGTCCCGGACTCTGCAGCCTGCACTGCTCATGTCCTGCCAAACCCAATTGCGAGCTGCTCTCTATGTTTGCGCTGGCCGATAGTTGATTACTTTATTTACAGGGATCTGCTGAATCTACAGTTGAATTGGGTTTTGCTTAGGTTTTTAAAAAACCAAAGCTGAGAGTTTGCAATTCCAATCCTATTCGGTTAGCACAAATCCCCTGTGTTGCTAAGCAATTCCCAATCCACAAAACTTTCGTAGCAAACGAGCCAGATTAGGTGCGTGAGGACTTCTACCAACTAATGATTGCATTCGTCTCACTTTGATTATTTCACAGTGGCTTCACATAGTGCACGACAGGTGTTTGATAAAAGTCCGCAGTCAAGGTCATAACTAAATATAAATTCTCTTCCCTCCTATTGGAAATCAATCAAATAAACAAGTTGGACAAAGGAAAAGGGCTTTTCAGTGGGGCCATTGAAGATAATTTAATAGAAAAACGCGTCAGGTTATCAAGCCCACTATGGATTCATCAGCACTACGAGCTGGCTAGACACCTACTACTAGCCATTAACAATTGTCACGCTCATATATATTTTTTGCATTGCTTCTCACTTCTGCTAAACTTTTCAGTTTCTTAGCTTTGAATCAGAGTCAATCCGTGACCAAACAAACCATCATAACCATCATACCCATATGACTATGCCAATCTTTTAAAAAAAGCAAAATAAAGCATCGAACCATCGAAGTGTAGAGACAATGAGAGAGACGAAACAATAAAATTGAATTAAAAGAACTATGATGTTATTCTTACCCTCCAGAATCCAGTTGTACATACAAAGAAATCAACCCACAAAAATTGTTCCAGGAACTGGAACCCCCGGATAAGAGGAATTGAAGTCTCATATGTAAACAGAGTAAAACAGAATGAAGATCATCAAGAATGATAAGAAAGAATTACATAAGAAAATGAAGGTATGTTCCCCTACCCAGTAATCGCCCAATCGCACCGATACTACACTATCTGTACACATCTATATCAAAGAATCTGTAAACAAATGTCTCTTAAAGAAGAAATGAATAGAATCATCATCACCACCACAAAAAGCTCAGAACACCCAATGAATGTAGCAGCAGAAATCCCAGTGATTTGGCTACCCTCTCAGTCTGGACCTTTTAGTCTGTCCTCAAAAGGCTCGTAAAGATCATATGGCTTCCAAATTGAATCAACGGGACATGAATTCTTTGAATCAATCCTGACCCACGGCTTCCCTTTTCCACTCCAATGTAACAAGCTAGCCCGGCCCGGATGCAGTGAACGACAACTTCCGTTCACATTATCCCCTCCAAGCCCGTGCTGGTTCCAACTGTGATCAATAGCATCCACAGTACCAGCAAATACAAGCAAAAATGGCGGCAGAGATCCCAACTCGTATATTCTCTTCATCTTCTGTATCTCCATCCAGTTCTCTATTCTCTTCCTGTAATTGCCTTCTCTCCATTTCACCAAATTCATTATCATAACCCCAGTGTTGAAGTAACATGTCTTCCTTGATTTGAAGACCCGTGACAGAATCGGGTCGTTCCAGAAGCTATCAGTGAAATACTTGGTGAAATTGGCATGGCAGTATTCGGGTGCACTAATGACGCCTTTCCCAGATAGAGTCATGTTCCAAAGCGTTCGTATGTCTTCGATAACCACCAGGTCCGAGTCGAGGTAGATGACTCGCTCGATACGGGAATCAAGAATGTCACCTAGATAGTTTCTTGCATAATTCAATGGGTTCTCAAGTGCTTGACGAATTGAAGAAGATATTAGATTGATTACCTTATCTTCTTTGAAGATGTAGACCTTGAAATTCAATGAAGGAAAAGTGGATTGCACGATTCGACTCAGACTTTCACTCGCGCGGTCGGACTCCGCTGTGATGAAGTGGAAGAACACGTTTGCCGGGCAGGAAGCGTGTTTCAAAATCGAGTGAACAGCCGCAATAGATCCACGAAGATACTCGTAGTCCAGAGTCATTGCTATGTGTACCAGAGAAGGATCACCGGACGAATAAGATCGATCGGAAAGAGGGCAACCACCCCCGTTCACGTAGTAAGGCGCTTCAGCATATCGGGATCGCTCGCCGGACCATAAAGACAGAGAACCGCGACCGGCTCCAATTTCTTTGGTCTGAAAGGACCGAATACCGAGGCAGAAAGGGGTAAACAGAATAGAAACCAAAGCAAACAACACAGCAGCGCCGAACCGGAAACCTACCATTTTCCGGCACGATTGTGATTCGAAAAACAGACTTTCTTGAAACAATAATGGCTATACAGAACTTATTCGTTTCGAAAATTTGAAGAACTAGGAAGGGAATCGAAGGAGACGGTTCCAAAACTTCTTTAAGGAAAGACGAGTCAGAAAGGGAAACCAACGATCAACACGGATTTACTGGTGCGATTGAAAGAAAACGCGCTTTTCAGATACTTCCGTGAAGATTGATTTTATGTGGGAGGTTGTGCAGAGATTTATACATCCATGGCAGCAAGTGCTGCTACGGGAAGGGAAGCAAAGTACAGCGAATCCATGTGTAGATTTCCTTCTCTGTCATTAAAATTTATTTTGTTTGTTTTCTAGGAGGAGAAGGTTTCGGTACGCGCGGATTGATCGCGTGAGGGTTTGAGTTTGTAAGGGATAATTATTTGGTGTTTTTGAATTTTGTAATCCTAACGTATTTAGGCGCGGGAAATGGGTATTCCTATCCATCAAAATTATGTTTCTCACCCACTTCTCATATGAATGACTTTGTTTTCGCTTTGTTTTTTGTGCGAAAGTTTGAATGATGTAAATCATTTTTATACCAATTGTGCCCCTCTTATCTCTCTCTCTTCAGTTACCCATGCAATCTCAATTTCTATGCAGGTTTCTCACCCACTTCTCATATGAATGACTTTGTTTTTGCTTTGTTTTTTGTGCGAAAGTTTGAATGATGTAAATCATTTTTATACCAATTGTGCCCCTCTTATCTCTCTCTCTTCAGTTACCCATGCAATCTCAATTTCTATGCAAGTTGTCACAGCATATAGGCTACACACAAAAAACTACCTAACCAAACACCCAACAATAATTTTACCATTTAAGCCACCCTTTTAAAATGTTACATCAAAAAGCATTTTCAACAACATTTATCATCTATCAAACATGAAAAGTCTAAACTACCCCTTAAATTTTAATCAAATAACCAAAATACCTTTTATCTTAATAATCTATTATTTATTTTTTATTTAGAAATATATTCATTTATATTTAATAATATATTAATTTTTATTTAATAATATATTTAATTATTTATATTTAATAATATATTTATTTTTAAATAATATATTCAATTATATTTAATAATAAATTTTTATTTATTTTCATTTAATAATATATTCATTTATATTTAATATATATTTAATTATTTATATCTAATAATATATTTATTTTTAAATAATATATTCAATTATATTTAATAATACATTTTTATTTATTTTCACTTAATAATATATTAATTTATATTTAATAATATATTCAATTATATTTAATATTTTATTTATTTTTATTTAATATTTTATTATTAGTTAGTAATATATTTTATTATTTATACGTAATAATCTATTGATTTATATTTAGTTTACATGTCCGCATTTAAAACAGCTTATACGCTTCCAGCCAGCATATAAGACGAATTATATGCTACATGCAAAATGGTGAACCAAACACTCCCAATATATGTTCTTAAAATGGAACAGTACGCATGCCACAAAGGAATGAGTATTCCCACCCGCCAAATGGACTTATTAAATTGACAATATCTAAATTGATTTAAATCGAGACAAGTAAATCAAATAATAGTCAGAGTAAGGGTTTGGACAACTAAATTAAAAAAAATATTTGTGTTTGGACCCTAATCATTAAAATTCATTATAATTAAATGCATTAACATTTTACACAAGTAATTACACTCAACACTTTTTCGAATCACAATATATTGAGGGGCTGCGTTGAACGACCATATTGGATGTATGTGGCAAGTTGTTCATTGTACGGTATGACCCACTCACGTGCACATTCATACCTATATCGAAACCACTGGATCATTATTGGAGGCATCGGGTAGCTCTCGGACAAAGCCAACTGCACAAAATGGTTGCCATTAACAAATCCAACTGCTAGGGCAACTTGTTCATGTCGCGGTGGAGGTAACGATCGTAGAGGCAAAAATGTCATGCATTGATCAGAGCTCAGAAGATGTAGAACCACATTGTACTTGCTGGCAATTAAGTGACCCATATCGTGCATAGTCATCCAATTTTCAAGAGGGGCTGGAGTATCTGTTTCAAAGAAATTCAATGAATTATTGACAGTCCAAGCACGGTCATGACCTCCAAAAATTTCAACATATTCCCCCCAAAACGTTATGAGCTCATAGATCAATTCTTGGCGAACAGTGGCCCATTCATTCTCATCATAACCTAGTAGACCAGCAATAGTCTTGAAGCCACAATTTCCATATGCTATTACATTAGTTACATTCTGAATATAAGGTTGCATTATTTCCGGGAACTGGTGGATGTAACGAAATTGTTGGCTGACGTTTGATGGTTTTGATCGTCGCTGTTTAGGAATAGAAGGTTTTATATAAGCAGAGGAGCAACTGTGTCTAGATGGTTCATGAGAAAATGATAATTCTTTTTCAACATACTCAAATGCAGATGGATTCCTACGAGTAGAAGTGTCTGCATGTTTCTTAGTTGTTGGATGTCCATGAGTTTTTTGCCTTCACTGCTGGTTCGACAGGTGCGGTGGTGGAGGGATTAATGATCTCTCTCAACTTCCTGAGAAGACTAACCTTTGCAGTTCGTGATTTTTGTTTGAATTGTTCATTGAACATATTTAACTCCAACGTGCAGCTAATCTCATTGTCTTCAAGGGATGCGCATGGAAACAAATCAAGCTTCTTCCAAAATTTATCAACGCACGCAAGTGCGATCGAACTTCCATGTTGTATATAGTTGCAATTTCATGTGCACAAGGTAATCCATGAGTGGATCGTACTTTGCATCCACATTGAAATGAATCAAGACCAACAACTTGAGAATGTTCAACTTGTTCAAATATCAAACATAAACATTTCGACGATACAAAACCTCGCAGGTCTCGAAAATGTGTTGGCTTGAATTTGTGTTGGACTATATTCTTGCTTTTCTCTAAACTTGCTTTCACTGCGATAAATTGATGTTCTATGAGCTGATGAATTGACTCCCATGCTGATTGGAAATCCATCTACGATGTGCCCATATATCTCTTCAATTTGGCATGCTGACTCTCAGCTCTGTTACTCGTTCAGTTGCCAAAATGGAAGCATTTTTCTGTCCAGACAGCTACAAACATCTCTTTGTATGGATTTAACCATACATCATTGATATAGTTAATGACAGTTGGATAATGGATGAAATTGTACTGGATAGTGGACAAGTTATATACCTACTTTGTCTCCATTTTTGAGTCCACTAGAGTGTGCCAGCACGAGTAGAATGAATCCCATGATTCCTTGTCACGAAATTGTTTCTTGCAATTTGCAAGAACGTTCTTGCCGATATGCCATTTACAAAGTAACTTCGTGGATTCGAGAAATATACTTGCACAAGAATTCATCAAAGCTAAATCTCTATCAGTGACGATAACTCGGGGTCCCGTACATTCTTTCATTGTCGACCGCAAACAACTCAACACCCAAGTATAATTCTCTTCCTTTTCAGAATGCATGAAAACAAATGGAATAGAAAAAGTCATATCTGTCGAAGTCACTCCAACAATCTCAAAAAGTGGCATCCTGAAACGATTAGTCTTGTACGTCGCATCCATGATTAAGACATAAGGAAAAACACGAAGTAATTGTAATGATCGTGGATGAGCAAAGAACAAATCTTGTAACTCATTAGAAAGATCATCACTCCGATGGAAAAATATATATTCATGTTCATTCAAGCTGGACAAAAGCTGTTGCATTTGACTTTTACCTGCTTTTTCATCAGTACGATACTTCTTTCGGGCGTTATATATCGTACTAATAGTGGAGAAATTCTCTGGGTTTCTCTGCTTTAACGTCGCCAGGACGTTTCGTGGCTTCACAAGATTTTTGGACATTTCTATCATTATATCTGTCTCAGCATTAGATAGTCGAGTAGCATATGAATGTCCCTCCATATAAGATGCTGCACGATGGTTATGTATTCCACAATGCACTCTACACATCCAGTCGTCATCTGTCTTGTGTTTCAACCCTTTGATTTGAAACTGACAACTGCACTTTCTGGTTCCAGTCAATTTGGTAGAAGTTTTTTCGGATGTGTAACTTCCACCATGTTCACAATGTAATAATAATCTGTTTCTCTTTTCGAATTTACCAACTTCTGAACGTCTAATGACGATCACAAAGCCAAGACCGCGTGCGGTGGTTTGTACCTAGTCAATTAATGCTTTGCGTGAGTTGAATACCTAATAGATAAATAAATAAGTTATATAATCATCAATTATATATATTAAATGGTAACTTCTCACATTAAACATAACATATCTGTCGAAAATTCATTTGTAACATCTATGTTAATTTCATCTTCATTTACTTCTGCTGCCCATTGTTCTTGAACTTTTGTTTGCTTTCCAAAAATTTCCTCCTGGCAGACAAAATAACATGGTAAAACTGGACAAAAAACGATAAAAATGAAACGAAGTAAAACATAAAAAAATAAAAGTAATTAATGAGAAAATAATATAAACTAAAAAACATAAACGAAAGAACAAAATACAAAAAAGTAATAAAATGAAAAAAAAAGTGAAATGAAAAAAAACTAATAAATAAAATATTATACCTCAGAACTACCAGAATCATAGCTGCTAGAGTCATCACTGGATAGTTTCAAATCTTCAGCCCATCTTCGAAGCTTATCCATATTATCCATTTCTGAGCCAAAAAAGTAGTGTAATTCAACAATGAAATGTAGATTATTTAGTTGAGAGAAAATGATACTTGATATACACACACACACACACACACACACACAATAGACTACCAATAGCTACAGTTATATATATACAGTCTCTATAGTTATATCCATACAACCCAATGTAGTCTGTGAACTTTATATAATAGATCTATCTATTGAAGCACAAATGAATCAATTTACAGAATGCCTATGCAAAGTCACAAACATATAACCACACACAATAGCTTTTACGAATATTTTTTACGCAAATATCTATTTTTCGTAGTCGTCTGATCTCTTTCCATCCTAAACAAATTCAGTCAGCAAAAGACTCAATAGTAACGACACACAATAAAGTGAAGAACATGCAGACATGAGTGGGATAGCATATGTACAATTAAAGTAATTATACAATTGTAACAAAATAATGCACCTTTAATAACATAAAAGATAGGATAGGAATAACTGTATAGAATAATGAAGCTTAACAAAGAAATACCATTTAAGAAAATTATTACCTCAAGGACTAAATTTTATTTGCACCCAAAGCCTCCACAAAAGTCTTCAATTGCCTCTTAAACAATTTATAGAAACTGAACAGGATTCAGACCTTGCAAACTTGAAACATCGATGGAAAAAAAAAGACGAAATATGTGAGCTAAAATCAAATCGAAAGAAAATAAAACAAATACCAACACACACATACGAACCAACTTTCGAAGAAGCTTGAAAGTAAAAGTATTGAAATAAAAACACCAATATGATGGTTTAAACAACTAATTCACTCGCTTAACTCATGATAATCCACTAAAAAGTCTCAAAAACACAACAAAGTACTTTGACAAATCAACAACTTTAAATTGCAGAACAAATTCACTTGTGTAAAAGAGAACATATGAAGTTTGATGTTTGCCCAAAAACACAAACCAAAGAGTGGCTTTCATGAAGACCACAACTCAATTCGAGGAGTACATCAAGATGGTGTATCTGGATGTTGATATCCAAGTGTTTGAAAACATATATAGAACACCTCTTCAACGCACCTGGCGGCTACTTCTACCAGCAGTTCCCTGATCAGGTCTCCTGGCCATTTGAGATGGGCTCTCATCCTCCTTTGTACTTCAGCTCTGGCATGTTAGTCTTTGAGCCAAGTTATATAGAAAGCTGCTTTTAGAGTTAGACATCAAAAGGGTGGGGGGAGAAAAAGAGGGTGGGGGGGGGGAAGAAGAAGAGGGTGGGGGACACGTGTACGAAATCAGTGAAATAATGGATGGTAACTTATGTGTAAAGCCTCTATAATATAACAAGTACTTGCATATTTGAAAAATCTCATGCAAAAGTGGTCAATTAGACATCACAGAATTAATTATTCATTATTTGTAGCATGCGCACTGCTCCATTTCAGGATTGCAAAAAAATTGAGGTTGCATGGCTAATTTGAGAGAGAGAGAGATCTTAGGGGCAAAAACTGGTATAAAAAAGAATTTACATAATTCAAACTTTCGCACACAAAACAAAGCAAAAATAAAGTGTTTGGTTTGAGAAGTGGGTGGGAAACCCAATTTTGGTGGGTGGGAATACCCATTCCCTTAGGCGCGGATTAAATACTTATTATTATCTCTAAAAATATATATATAATTCGGTTATTATCTCATTTTTCTGTATTTAGTGAGGATGACATGATTTCTCATTTTCTTCAAGAAGGGTAAAGTACATTTATGGTCATCAAAAGATTTGGGAAAAATCATTTACATCATCAAAAGTTTAAAAGTTTCACTTTGATCACCCAATTTTGGTTTTTGTACCATAAGAATCATTCGGACAGTTTTTCCAATTTTTGGGCTGTCAACGTGCCTATATGACAGTTTTTCCAAACAGTTGGAGTTAACGGTCAACGTGTCACATAGGCACATGTTGACTGTCCAAAAATTCGAAAAACTGCCCGAATGATTTTTATGGTACAAAAATCAAAATTGGGTGATCAAAGTAAAACTTTTGAACTTTGGATGATGTAAATGGTTTTTCCCAAATCTTTCGATGACCATAAGTGTACTTAACCTTCTTCAAGAAATAAAAGTCTTAAAATCAAAACTGTCGTGCTAGTAGGAAATTAATTTAGTCTAAAATAATTGTTTTAATATGATTGAGAGATTTTATATCTTTGTTTACATAATTTTCCACAAAACTAGATTAAAGCCCACATGCCATTTTTCTTACCTATTCAATTGTCCTTAAGTTTAATATTAATAGTATCGTAATTTTAATTTATATTTAAGTTGGAAGATCACACATGACCGTTCTATAAGTTCTTAAATCATGGTCAATGCTTCAATTATTGTTTAAACATATTCATTTGATGTTGCCAAATCATTGCATGCATCATTGTCTCTTTCAAGCAAAATGAGAAAGTTTAGTACAAATCAATTAGCAACAAAATGATATAACACAACACCATGCCGACACACCTTTCATTGATCAATACTATTTCGACATCAATAACCTCATTATCATTCTTCAAGTTCAAAAACTCCCACATGCGAGACACCATAACATTAACCCTCCTATGAATCCTTGTAAGAAAATGTTTGGAAAGCATGATGATGAGTGATGGTTTGTAGTTTCTTATGTTATTTAAGAGTTGAATTTGTTTTTTTCCTCTTCAAGCAAGCCATGCACTAACACTTTTACATATGAGATGTAACCAAATCAAGATAAACACATGTTAAATGAAAATCTTTAGAAAAAAAAACTTAGGCGACACTATACCAATGATTTGTAGGCTGATATTACTGCATTGTGCCAATGGTGGCTGGAGGTTGCATGTGTGAGGATGGTAACTTATTTGATGGAGACTCTTCTTTTGCACGCTAATGGGTGTGGACCTATCAATTATCTCCCTCCATACCTATAAGAGGAGAACGCAACTCACCAGTCTTTAGCTGTAGTGATATACTCTACTTTTGTTGTAGACAAAGCATCTAAGAAATTTAACCCATAAAATTGTAACCATAGATAATATACAAAAATTCCACAAGAGAAGCATAAACAAAAACAAAACCAGCTTACCGCCACATCCATTTCAAGTACATACTTGTCACTCGTTACATAACTCTTAGCTTCAATTTCAAATCTCACCGAAATGTCACTCAAAAAGAAATCACACTTGAAGTTGGCTATTGTAAATCTCTCTTGTATATGCGGGTGGAAAAAGATGAATGGAAGCATATGAAAACCCACATACAAATAATAATGAAAGATGGCTAAGAGAAATATCATAATATGAGCCCCATTAACGGAAATCACTTATCAAGAATCATGAACTATGCCTTGAATCGTTCTCAAATTCAAACCAAGTTATTCTAAGATCAAGTAGGACTTTTAGGCTTGTAACGTAAAGGTAAGAGGATAGGAATATTGGCAAAGGGGTTCTTGAAACACATGAAAGCTTAAAGAGAACCACCAATTAAATTCACATAATCCATTGTCTCAACTTATCATACCCCATCCTTCACTTCCCATCTTTTCAACATAATTCACATCACTTATATGATCTATTTGCTCTCTTATTTTCCTTTTCCTTTTTTGTCATTCAACATTTTTTCCAAAACTTCCAATTTTGTTTTTCTTTCTTCTTTTTTTCAACCATAACCATATCCGCCATACCCCCACATTTGTTGTATTTTGTCATCCCAAAATATCAAACCTTGAGATGATTAGCAATAAACACATATATCCAAGCTAAACAACTTTCCTTCAAACCTATGGTTCTCTCAAGCACACAAATTATGTTAATTTCCAATAAGTCAGAAAATTTGGAAATTAAGTACAAGTAGTCAGTTGGGTATATTAAGACAAGCCTTTTAGGCTCAAAAGGGGATCTAACAATAAACATATAAAAGGGCATGCTAGAAAGGCTCAAACGAAGCAAAATAAGGCTTACTTTCATCTCTTAGACTTGACCAAGTTATCATAAGAAAAATCCATCAAAACACCAATTCACAAGGACATATTCTTGGTTCGTGATTGAAGTAAGAATGAGATGAGAAGGAAAAAAAATTGAAGCACAAAATATATATGAAGTAAGAAACAAATCCCTCAAAATAAATGATGGGCTCAAATCTTATAGGGTTAAGTCTCCACAAGTATGTATGTGATGAGATATAACATGAAACTTTTGATTTCATATGTCAAGTAATGAATCATGTAAAGTCTAGCTTCCTTCTCACAAAATTAAGCATCATATCCATAGAAGCGATCAAGTTGAACAAAATTGATCTCATCATGGTGGAGGATCATGGAACCAAACACATAAAATTAAATCTAATTACTTTATTAAAAATCCACTTTCGTAGAAACACACGATAGTACTTAGCATGTACTACAAGCCTTTAAACCCCTAGGTGCCCCTAGTACAACGAATTATAGTTTCGTGAGGGTTTACCAGAAGGTTACCCAC
Organism: Euonymus europaeus; assembly: GCA_963580455.1. NCBI lineage: Eukaryota > Viridiplantae > Streptophyta > Magnoliopsida > Celastrales > Celastraceae > Euonymus > Euonymus europaeus. The sequence goes on from OY756964.1 coordinate 8,020,044, forward strand.
GAACATTCAAAAAGTTTTTTTTAATTAAATCCTCCCCTCACACTTGAAATATGCAATGCCCTTAGTGCGTAGAATAAAGTAAAATTCTACAGAAAATAGACATCCGTAGCTTTCCTTGCATATATAACTCTCAGTCTGGGTTCATTTTGAGTTGTTCCCAGAATTTTTTTCTCTCAACGATTTTGGAACAACATTTTGTTCCAGCACTTGTAATAAAATTCTTGCATGAAAATGAAGGAGATTATTCAATGGAAATGAAAATAAAAATAAATAAAAATAGAATAAAACGAAGTTACCTAGGTGGGTTGCCTCCCACTAAGCGCTTTAGTTATGGTCTAGGAGAGACTTAGCTCTTCCCGTAGCTAAATTAGTGAACTTGGAAACCCACTTTCCGTGCATTGTGTTGAAGCGTCAAATTTCTTTTTCCCATTTCTCCGAACACGACTCTCTTCTCCATCAATTTCCCTTGTTGTGTTGCCTTAGGATTGAAGGTTACTGTGTCTTCATTACTTTCCATTGATATCATGCCTTTATACACATCAATTTTCATGCTCGCCGTATTAATGAATGGTCGGCCCAAAATTAGCCAAGCCTATTCTCCATGACCTTGGCAATCCTGCATATCAAGTACTAGAAAGTCAACTGAAAAAATTAGTCCATGTACCTTAACTAAAACATCTTCTAATACTCCTTTTGGATATCGAATGGATTGATTAGCCTGTTGGATAACCACAGAGGTCTTTTTAAGTGTATACATTCAAATATTCGAAGATAGAAAGAGACATTAAATTAACTGATGCACCCAATCCAATAAAGCATGTTCAAAATTTTTATTGACTATGCAACAAGGTATTGTGAAACTCTGGTGGCAATGACTTTGGCAATTTGGCATTAGACGTTTCAGTTAGTTGGACCACCTCAATTTCATCCAGTTTCATTGGTTCTAGCAACTCAGAAGATTCCACAGAATCATGTGATGTATTGAAGCTTTGCTGGGTTCATCCTTTAGCTTTTTACTCGTATGTGGAATTTCCCTTTGTGATGATGGTGGCTTCCAATTCATCCTAAGTCGACTTGGGAATGAAATTGGAGGAGCATAAAGATTTTTGGCATGATAACGGTCAACAGGATCTAAGTCACCAGTGCTAGAGCACTGTAAAAGCGTTTTGTTTTGTCCCTTTTCTGCGTCTGTGGCGCTCTTCTGGCACTAGAGTGCTGAAAGGGCATTTTCCTCTGCCACTTCGTCTAGCGCTTTAGTTTTGTCACTATTTCCTGCATCAATAGTCTCATTAGCAATATCCAAATAATTTTTGACGAGTTTACCTCTCCGGAGTTGATTGACCATGGCTTGCTCGATGTTTCTTGGGTTAAAGACAGTTTGCTTGGGAACTTTCCATCCTCCCTCTTGCTTAGCACTTTAGCAATTTGGCTTACTTGTATCTCCAACTTTTGTTGGCTAATGGCCAACTAGCGGACCATATCTTCCAATGAAGTAGAAGTTGAAGCTTGTGTGGCGTGTTCAATACTTGAGGATTCTGAATGTTCTGAGTGTTCCTCCAAGAAAAATTTGGACGGGAGTGTTTTCCTAGATGATAAAAGTTAGGATTATTATCATACCTTGGATTCCGATTGAAGCAGTTCATCATGTAGGCTTGTTTTTGCACAAATTCTAGAAAATCCACTTCTTATGGGCACACAATAGTCGCATAGCCGGGAACATGGCATATTACACAAAGTTCTTGAGGCGCAACATGCCCATTCATGGCTAGTAGCATATCCAATTTGTTTGAAAGAGCAACAACCTGAGAATTTTGTGGTAGAATATCAAAATTTGAAATCTCAAAGGCATTATGTCTTTTACCTCTTACTTCAGTGTCTTGAGTTTCAATCGCTAGATTGTCAAACAAAGTGTGACATTCTGTTGGAGTTTTATTCCTGATTGGGCTACTGCGTAGTTATTAATTGCAGCCTTACTAGAAACTATCGGTGCTTTATAGAATATACACATCAACACTAAGATAGGTAAAGAGTGACAAGGACATTGAGTTAGAAGACTGTTAAACCTATCCTATGCCTCCAAAAACGATTCATCATGTTGTTGTACAAAGTGCATGATCTTATATCTCTTAGAGCATCAATTTTCTGCGTTGAGAAAAATTTCTCGAAAAATTTCTTTTTAAAATTTAGTCCATGAGTTAAGAGAACCTGACCTTAAACTGTTCAACCATGACTTTGCTTTGTCCTTCAATGTGTAAGGGAATATTTTCATCTTTAAGTGCTCCTCAATAACTCTTGCAGTCAAAGGCATGCTAGAAACCATATTAAAAAGTTCAAGAATATAATTTAAAGGGTCTTCAAAATTTAACTCATGAAAAGATGGCATCAGATTAAAATGAATGGACTTGAGTTCATAATTTCTAACAGTTGTAGGAAGTGTGATGCATGAAGGAGATTGTGGAATGGTGGGGATATCAAGATCACCTATTGTTTTAGTTGGAATGATTTTCGTCATTGCTTCGATGTTTGACAACTTTTCCTCCTCGCGTTCAGTAACTTGCTTCTTGTGCTTCGTCGATGTAAGGTAGCAAATCCTCTTTCAAAGATTGTATCCCTTGCATACAATCTGAAATCAAAAGAAAGAATGTTTAACACAAATTTAGGCTTAAACAAGTCCCCGAAAATGGTGCCAAAAACTTGATGTTAAAATACTCGTAAGTGCACAAGTATACTATTGTAGCACAAAAGATATAAGTACGAGGTCGATCCCACAGAGATGAGTTCAGTCAAAAGATGTACTTAATACTAAAATAAATGATTATTAAAGTCAAGAGAATACACTTAATTCGCTTCGCAAACAATAATCAACAATAATAAAAAACACCTAGGGTACAACCTTACCAAGTAATCCTATTATGAGTTATAAGGGTCAAATATTCAATATCAATTCCAATTCTAGGGTTGATTCCTCACTCAATTATGTTGATCCATTGATCGTGGAAATAACATGTATTATCATTACGAAATTAATCATGTTTGATGACAGTCTTTAACTTAGCAAAAATAACCCATCATGATAAGAAGAACTATAACAACCAATCAATCCCCTAAACCCAGATCAGAGCAGTCGACAATTAATTTTCTTAATTTCGATTCCACCAAAAGCTATAAACACGGATCATTTACGTGATTCGGCTAGATGAATATAATAAATAACACAATTGGTGATCAAGCAATTATGCAGAAATCATATTTTGAAGCATGACAATTAAAAACAAGAATTGAGAATTCAATTAAACACTTGTAATAAAAATCAACTCATAATATTCATGCTTGGATAAGTCAAACTCTAGATATGAGTTCAGTTACAACCCATGAAAATAAATATGAAAGCAAGGGAAGAAGAAACCATGAACTGATACACAAGAGTAGAAAAAGGAGGAAGAAGAGCCGCCTCACGAACGAGAGCAATTCCAACCTATGCAAAGTTTTGTAACCCCTTTTCCCATATTTTTCTAGCCTATTTGTACCTAATGCAAGCCTCCTAAGAGTCCTCAATTAGGTTCACACATTTTGGGTCCCAAAAACCTCATAAAACTGGGTTTCCTAAAAAGCTGGAAAACTACATCTGGTCCGAGAGCCCTTTTGGCGCTGGTAGAGCACTCAAATCTGCCAATTTCTGTCTCTAAAGTGCTGGAGCACTGTAACGACACTGAAAGGGCATTTTTTGCTGGTTTTTATTCTTTGATGCTCCAATTCAGCTACAACTTTGCACCAACCCTCGTACATATAAAACATATAAAATCACAGAGTATCAACTTAATCTTGATTCAAAATAATGTACTTATGTATCAAAACATGCATGTAAATGTGGTATAAAATACACACATCATCAGCCATATATGAATCAGTATAGCCATCCATAACTAATTTGCTCCCTCAAAACACAAGTGTAGCTTTGCCGTACCATTTAGGTACCTGAGAATCTATTTAACAGCCTCCCAATGCTATTTCCTTGAATTGGAAAGGAATATGCTAACAGCTCAATATATGGTCTTGTACACACATCGGGCACATTAAACTATCGACCGCTGAAGAGTAGGGGATTGTTTCTATATCTACAATCTCCTTCTCTTATGAGAGACAAGATTTTTTGCTCAGCTGAAAATGATTACGTAGTGGAGTGATAAACGACTTTTCATTCTTCATATTAAACCTTTCCAATCACCCGTTCAAAATAAGTTTCCTGTGATAGCCACAATTTCTTGGCTTTCCTATCATGAACAATCTTCATACCCAATATCTGCTGAGCTGGACCTAAGTCCTTAACATCAAAGAACTAGGATAACTAAGATTTCAAACTGTTAATCATGATTGCGTCATGGCCAACAATTAACATGTCATCAACATATAGCAATAATATCATACAATTACCATTTGGAAACTTTTGAACATAAACCCACTAGTCTGTGACAGTTCTTTTGTAAACATGACCCACCATGAATGAGTCAAACTTTCTATAATACTATCTTGATGCCTATTTAAGGTCTTAGGGAATTTTTTTATTTTACAAACTAAGTGCTTTTTTCCAGGAACTTCAAAACCTTCTGGTTGCACCATGTAAATTTCTTCCTCCAAATCATCATGGAGAAAAACTATTTTCAAATTCATCTGTTCAAGCTCCAAATTCATGCTTACTACTAACCCAAGTATGACTCGGATTGATATCATCTTTAACACTAGTGGGGAAATCTTGTCAAAGTCATTTTCTTTCTTTTGTTGAAATCATTTGACGACCAAACGAATTTTGTTCTTCACAAGCTTTCCGCTGCCATCTCTCTTCAGCTTGAACACCCATTTGTTCCACGGTGCTTTCTTCCCTTTAGGAAGTTTTACAAACTTGTAAGATTGTTTTTCAATAAGGAATTTATCTCTTCTTGTATGGCCCGCATCCATTCACTACTTTCAGCATCATTGTGAACTTCTTGAAATTTTTTGGCTCCCTCTCATCAGTAAGCAAAATATATTTTGAATTTAGATATCTTTTTGACAGAATCAAAGAACGGCCTCTTTGAAATCTTTCTAGCTGAGGTGCATCTACTGGAAGAGGTTGTGATGGTTTTGCAGCCTTTGGTGGAGGGATTTTTGGCTCTCTCTGCTCAACACCTCCTGTATTGTCTTCTTCTAGACATTCCTCTCGTAATTCATCATTATCTATTGGAGCCACTAGTGTAAGATCTGGGATGGTGTTTGCAACTTTGGGAACGGTAGACTTGGTAGATTTGTTCAAGTCCTCAAATAGTTCATTTTGATGGAATAAAATATCCATGCTTCTGATAATCTTTTTGGTAGCTGGATCCCATAGCCTGTAACTAAATTCTTCATGTCCATAACCAATGAAAATACAAGTAGTTCTGTTGTTGAGTTTCTGTCTTTGCATCTTGGACACATGTGCAAAAACTTTGCACCCAAACACGCTTACTTGTAAGAATAAGAAATATTCCTGCCAGAACATACCTTCTCCAAAATTTCAAAATTCAGTGATGCTGACGATGAAACAAGCAACACAAACTACTTCACTGTAGAAAGGCTTTGGCAGCTTAGCCATATTGAGCATACACTTGGCTCATTTCATAATGGTTCGATTCATCATCTCTGTTACACCATTATGTTGTGGGGTACGTGAGATAGTCATCTCATGCCGAATACCGTGTTCAGCAAGGTATACTTAAATTTCTCTAGAAATTTACTCGCCACCATTGTTTGATCATAGGCACTTTAGCTTCGTTTCAGTCTCCCTTTCCACCATGGTGCGAAAATTCTTGAAATTCTCAAACACCTGATCATTGGTTTGGAGAAACTATACACACACCTTACATGAAAAAGCGTCAATAAATGTCAAGAAATATTTAATACCTCCCAATTATTCTTCTTCTATGAGACCACAAACATCAAAGTGCACCAAACTCAATAACTTTGATCTTTTCCTGAAAGAGGTATTGAATGACACTCTGTATTATTTCCCAAATAAGTAATGATCATTTGGGTTTAACATAATATCTCTGGACACTGTGATGAGTGCCTTCTTTGCTAGAGTGGACAACCCTTTTTCTCCCATATGTTCGAGTCTCTTGTACTAAAGATTTGGAGATGTTTCTTCTTCAATAACATTCATGCTTTCTAAACATATTTTAGCATGCGTTCTATACAGTGTGCCACAAAAATTCTCTCTAGCATAAGGCATAAATCTTTTTGTCAACTTTCAAGTACTAATGTCAAAATGGTTGTGATAGCCCTGTTTATCAAAGGCATTCACAGAAACAAGATTAAAACGGAGGTCAAAGACGTGTCGAACGTCCTTCAACATCATAGTGCACCCAAGATTAGTCTTGATATGCACATCACCAATTGTTACAATCTTTGCAATACTATTATTGCCCATTTTTACTGTACCAAAATCACCAATTCTATATGAAGTGAAGAAATCACTTTGAGGAGTGGCATGGTGAGATGCAACTGTGTCGACCACCCATTCAGGATCATGACTTTCTATGTGTAGGCATATCTCTTCACCGTAGGAGAATAGTTTTACATCCTCCGAAATGGAGACACTTTTGATCATGACTTGATGTGTGTAGGCACTTTCGATAATTCTTTTTGATATAGCCCTCAATGCCATAGCGATAACACTTATACTTTTCTTTATGTCGTCACTAGAGTTTCCATATTTTTGGTTCCTTCCTCAGCTCATACTTCTGCCTCCACTCTTGCCTCTTCCTTGAGGCCGTCCTCTACTTTCGATAACAAGGGCATGAGATTGGTTTATGCCCAATTCCTTTTTTCAAGTCTCCTCATTGAATAATGCATCCGAGACCATTTTTATAGTAAGTTTACTTATGGATACGGAGTTATAAAAAGAGATACCACCAATGTCTCTCAATGTCTGGTAATGAACTGAGAAGTACTAGGGCTTGTTCTTCATCATTAAAAACAAATTTGACAACTACAAGCTGATTCACCAAGTTCTAGAACTTACTGGTGTTCTCAGCTACGAAAGTACCTTTCTTCAATTTCAAGTTAACAAGTCATCTCACCAAGTTCGCTAGCTTTTTCCACATATTGTACACACTTGTCTCCTACACAAACATGGTGAAAAACACTATGATAGATCCAATTTTGAATCTGACCTATCGTCTTCTTGTTCTTCTTTGTTCACTCGACATAATTTACATCATTCAGTTTCTTGTCTTCGTTTTTCAAAGGATCTACCAAATCTATACAATTCAAGAAATCCTCCATATGAGGTCTCCATAATGCATAATTTCATGGTGTCAACTTCATTATGGCTCTCGATGACTACGATGTAGAATCTTCCATGAATTTTTTTTAGTTTTAACTAAAACTAAGTACCATGAAATTATCAAAGTGGAATTCCACAAAACTAATCACACAACTGTGTCCAAAAGGACCCAAAACCTTTGGAATCGATTTGACTAGTTTGAAAAATACCGAACCAACTGGTCAAATGTGCTGCAGTTTGAATCGAACTTAACTATTGACTACTTGTCAACTAACATAGTTAGGTGATGTGGGACAGTAGATGACATGGTAGCTGACTAGATTGGTGAATATGATAGGTGTCATGACAGAGCAGGTGATGTGGACCTTAAGATGGCTCGTGAACTCTTCATCAACACACACGCGACATGTGAGGGCTTACACGCCCTCCATTTGCCGTAGTTCTTGAATGACCGGAATCATATGACAACGACGAACATGTTGATATGTTCAAACCTCGATTTTGTTAAATTGAAAAATCAGACCTAAGATCAATCTTGTCTTGTTTATGTCCGGGATGACTTCCAAGAACTTGTAACCCACCTCTGATACCACTTTGGTGAGGATACTGGATCAATACAGCACAAAAAAAAACCAAAAAATAAAGAACACATCGATGTACATGGTTTAGTCACTAACTACCTACGTCCACATGAGAGAGAAACATTCAACTATTAAGAAGTATTACAAGTAGAGGAGGAGAAGATAGATACTCACTCAACACTTCGAGTCAACTCACTTTGTCTCTGCCTAACACCTACTTTCTTACACAACCTTTTTTCTTCTTATTTTCTTTTCTGTAACTACGACACACACACACCCCCTTGTATCTCTTATCTGCCTCATCTCTTTATATAGAGATGTAACCAAAACAAGATAAACACATATTAAATGAAAGTCTTTGAATTTTTTTTTGGCGGTACCAAAGATTTGTATGCTAATATGACTGCACTGTACCAATGGTGGCTAGAGATTGCATGCATGAGAATGGTAACTTATTTTATGGAAACTCTTCTTTTGGACACTAATAGGTATGTGTTGGCCCAAAATGGTGTTATATTGTAGGTGTGCAATAGATTAAAATATATCAACTGTGGAATGTTCAAATTACACCAATTACTATTTAATTAATATCAAATGAAAGTACGAATTACCTTGGGATCTTAGTAATTTTAGGTTCCCCAACTCTATTGAAGTGCGCTTTGTTGAGATTACAAGAAACAAAATAGAATATGACACCAACTATGAATTTACACAAGGATGGTTGGTATTAATACTTGATAGTAATAGTTCAAAAACAAAGGAATCCTGTCGGATGACATACTGAGAATACAAAGTGATACTTAATTCATAGAAATTGTTGGTAAACTGAGTCTCATCTGTATTTGTGCTTTGATGTCTTGTGCTCTTTGCTAGTTGAGTTTTTTCTTGATTATTCTTCTTGATTGTTCGTAACCACCTCTTTTAAGTCCTCCATTCGCCTGCTCCTATTTCCTCGTCCCACTTTGCTGCCAGTACCTCTTATCCCATTGGGCACAAACTGAACTCCCAAACTGTGATTGGCCATTATGTTGGCAATAACGGTTTATTCAACAACTTCATGCCACGTGGCGCATATGTTGTTTACTGGATCCACCTTTTTAGGACCACTTACCACACACTTCTTGATGGACTTTAACTCATACCATATGGGCCGGTCTTTCTTTAGCATATTACATCATCTATATGAGTCTTCACCAATTAATCATCACAGGCTTCTTTAACTTTGGGCCTCGCATGGATATGGCACTAACAACATGGACTCATCAATGGTTAGCATTCTTGAGATCCAACTTTACTTAGATAATTATTGTTTTTCTTGTCAAGGGAAAAAAAAATATTATTATTTTTTTCAACATAGTATTTTATGTTTACAATTTATTGGAAAATAATTCACAATAAATAGTGCTTGAAACGTGGCATTTCAAGAGCAATTGTGCTCCACTAACATGATTTTGATAGCACATTGGAAAAGTCTCGATTAAAGTAGACTTAGACAATATTTGATTCAGTAATAATTAAATTTAATTAAGTAATTTATATACGAATCGTAAGTCATAAGTCAAGTGACTAACATATTTATGATCCGATTGGAGGAGAGATAAAAGTTAATGAGTATTAATGAGCGGATTTCAAATTCAGTGAATAAATACAGCATAAAATTAAAATAGATTCAATGAATCATGCCAAAAGATAATCGGATTGATTAAGGCTCATGATAAATGAACATCCCTACTTTTAAACCTCCTTATCTATAATGTATTGTCATGTAGTTTATAATTATTTAATTGTTTATAATTTACAAATTTCACATGCTGCATTTATGTGGTTGCATGTATATTCTCGTATCCTGTCAATCAAAGCAATTCTACATTTTGCTTAAGTGTAGTCTTTTTTATTTCCTCCCTAGTCATATTATCAACAAATAAATAAAAAATAAAAGAGATAAATGTTATCATTTGTACAAAATGCCTTCTTGGTGAATGGCTATATTTTACCATGGAAAAAAAAGTGTGCATGAATTAATAATTAATAATAAATAATACTTTTAATAAAAGTTCCATGTGTTTTTATTTAGTTTGATTTTAATATTGAATTTAATAATAAATATTCATAATAAATTGAATTTACAAAAAATTTAGTAAACGATAAAAAATATCTACATATACATTCTCGATTATCAAAAATAAAAATGCATGAAGGGACTCCTTTATCATGTTATGAACTATGATTTTTACAAGCCTAATATGTATAATTATGCAATTTTTGCTTAATAAACATTGACGTGAGCTTGCTTTTATTCTTAAGATAGATGCTATTATCCATGTAAGATCAAGTGGGACCCGTGCTTTAACATATATTTTGTCAACCATGTTTCAAAACTCAAAATGGCACAGACTCCAAAACGGGTCCCATGTCCACATGGATTTTTGGCCTACACGTGTATGGTTCCAGCGAAAAAAGGATCAGTGGGCCCAAGAGGTGTGTGGCACAAGTCAAACAATGATTGGGTTAAAAAATTATAATTTTTTAAAAGCATAAAAGTATGGAGTAGGGGGCAAGAGATTTACATATAGGAGGGTAGGGGGTTGGAATAGTGCTACCCATTGATTAAGGATGAATGCTGCTGAAAGATTTAGGTTTGATTAAGGCACTGAAAATTTACTCCGTATAAAAAGAGTGTTAATAGCCCCCATTTTATTTGTCTGTCTATTTAGCCTAATGATAAGCATACAATGAAGACCAATGTCTTGTCTTGTCATGTCTTATCATGTTAGGATGTTAACATTTTTATGAAGGTCGCACTAAACCAACCCCTCCTCTAAGAAGTTTAGGGGAGGGCCAATGTACTTTGCATTGATTTTTAAGCAGTGCAGGTCTACACTATTAAACATACTTTATGGGTTTATCAATAAATATATTTTTCTCTCTCTATTTTTAATTTATGATAATAAAGTACACTAAAAATACATTGTACTAACCCTCCCCTCTTCCCTCCTATAAGACCCTACTCACACCCTTCCCTATATGTGTCAATACATTTTAGAAAGAAAATAATCGACATACTCATATTATGTGTACAAAATGGATGGTGGGGGGTTTAAGGCCGACCATCCAATGGTCCATAATCTCTCTCTCTCCTCTGAATTCTCCTCTGGCTTGGCCTCCATCTCCGTCTCTCCTCCGCCATTCCGATCTCATCTCTCTTCTATCGAGCTCTCTCCTCATTTTCTCTATCCTCATCAGTTTAGTTGTATAAAATAGATAATATTAAAATGCATCAATGAAAGAAGCAATGGAGTAGTTTTTGCCAAAAAAAATCATTAGTTGACATATACGCCATAAAACACAACCTTCAATTTACATATAGTTGTAAATTACAACTGATGGCTAGAAATTAGAGAAAATTTACAAGTTTATTCTCATAAAGTGAAATCCAAGAATTATAATAAAGTAGAAAATTCAAATCTAGAAATTCAACAAAAACACCATAGTTATTAGATATTCAATAAATAACCCTAAATCTAACAATGGTTTACAAAGAAATTGAAAAATCACATCTGAAGAATCAATTCAACCTTGTTTGCACAGCGGAAGAATCACATCTAAAGCCTTTTCATTTTCAAAACCCTAACTTGTCTCCTTCGATGGAGGTTCCGAAACCCAACTGTCGTAGTGATGTAGGTGGTGAAGCTACTCTTTCGATGGAGGTTTTAACGGAGATAATATGAGATTTGGCCCCACACCCCTTGTTATTGGAAAAATTGCATTCTGGAAAGAAAGGGGAAATAGATTTGACAATAATGGAAGATGACATGTGAAGATCAATTAAGTTTATTGTTGACTAAGGTAATACCCCCAAGGGGAAGCTAATACATGCAGGTTTCGACAGAGAGATCTCGACGATTTGGCTCCACAATCATTGTTAGTGGAAAAATTGCAATATTGAGAGAAAGAGGAAAGAGATAAAGGGGAGAGAGAAAATAATTTGTTGACTTTTATGACATTTTTGCTGACTTGATTCATCTCGACCGTTGGATATTAAGTACAAGATTTGACGATTGTGAATTAATTATGTTTATTGAGAAGGACAAAAAAAATAGAGAGATAATATATGAAAAGAGAGTCTAGGGATAGAGGGTTTATTTTAGGGGGATTTTATTTATGGGAATGACTAAATGAACACCCCTTAGGTTTTAACCCCCTATCATTCCTGACACTTTCTACTCTTCTTTGTCGTTTATGTGGAGCCAACCTTTTTTTTATAAATAAAAAAATAAAACTGCCTTTTCATTGTTCAATGGACATTATTGGCAGGTAGTGGACGGAGACCTTTTTATGGTCTAGTGGAAAACCAACAACAAATGTGTCGTGTTCGTACTAGAGAAGCTAGCTAACCCTAACCTCACTTGAGGTAGGGTACCAAAATTTTCTTGATGAGCCTTGACTTATACTATTTAAATTAAATTAAGTTTGATTATAAATTATTTATTCAAAATTTAGGTTTGTATACATAGATTTTGTTTACTTTAAAATAGAGTTATGGTTTAAACACAAAATTATGTCTAATTTAATTGTCTACATCCTAACCCAAATTGATTTTTTTTGTCCCATTTACTTGTCAAATTCAAATTCTATGAGCAATAAAGTACATCAAAAAATATAAAATAATTTAAGTCGAAACTTGTAAATATCTCTTAAACATGGTATGTTATTCGACCATAATCGACGCAGACCCAAATACTTAGCTGGTGTGACTATTCCAAACCCCCAAGCCAAACCCCCCTAATTAATGTCTTTTCATAGAATAAGCAATTCTTGGGACCTACTGATACAAGGACAATGATGGGACCTACTGGATAAGCACTTTTGGGAATTCTTCACTTTGTATTTTTTCTCTTTCTCTCTGGCTCCTCTTTCTATCACCGTCTCTCCTTCTAAAATCCCTTAAATTGTTATGTTAATTTTCATTTTTTATTTTTTTAATATGTTAATTATGTTAGCATAAAACTAGTTATATGTTAATTATGTTAATTTTTTTTAATTTTCTTCCACTTCGTACAAACCCCCCACCACCATTCCAGCACATTGCTATTGCAATAGGAAATGTAAATGATAGCCATTATATCCAGGTTAGTTTGACGGGGGATTATCGAATGCCTCCCATATTCCCTGGGTGAGTTCACTGTAGATATGATTGTGCAGCTACATGGGCTACTCCGTATGTGAAGCGGTTTGATGCTGATTGCAGTCTGTGCGATCTATATTTTCTTCCGATAATTTTGTTCATGTGCTTGATTAAATTTATGTAGTAATAAAATTTCTCCAATTTATTATACATTTATGAATTTTTCATATATATATATATAGATTTTTTTTTTAAATTTGGTGCATCAAAATAGTGCATCGGTTGAATTCACTATTTTAAACACAAGATCGTTAGTGGAGTCAGGAAAAGAATCAATTTAGGAATAAATACATACTTTTGTACTTAATAAACTATTTACACATGGGTGTGAGTGAAGAGAATATATGGACCCCCTCCCCTATAATTATATTCAATTATATAATTAAATTGTTATGTTAATTTTCATTTTTTTATTTTATATTTTTTAAATATGTTAATTGTGGTAGCATAAAACTAGTTATATGTTAATTATGTTAATTTTTTTAAGTACAGCCGCGAGGCTCTACTTTAAAAAATTTTAAATTTTTTTTAAAAAAGAAGTCGCGCGGCTGTACCTATCCATAGTTGTACATTATTGACGAACACTGACCCCAATGTAGTAAAATTTGGGAGATAGAGTCGCGCTTTGTATCAATTTTCAGTCCGGTTATTTAAGTACTTGCACAAACTTTGATAATAACTTTGAATGTCCATGAGTCAAGTAATAGGAGATAGGGGGTATTTGTTTACCCCAAACCTTTATTTATCCTTTGCCTTTTATCAAGGATGGCATGCCTTGAAAGTCTTTTCCTCACGATTGGAAAGAACATAACCGACTGTATTGTATTTACAAGAAGGGAAATTCTTGGAACGGCTCCTACGCTGTTGAAATTGCTAAAGATATTGTAGATGGGTGGAGGACAATTTAGGAGTTGAACAACACTTATAATTCTCATGTTATCCTACTTAGAAACCATGAATAATATTTGAATAAAATCAATTCGGATAAAAAACATAAATAAATCAATTTTTAAATTCTAATTAATTGCAAATGCTCAAGTGAATCTCTATCGTTGTCAGGATGGTATTTTCATAAACGATTAAATAAAATGGAGCACATGGACACAACAAGTGGTGATAGCCTCTATGGTCATATCCTAGCATAGAGATATCCATTAGGGGAACATTCAACATAGTGACATACAGGACAGTGAGATTTGATAGTTGGCGGTGTGCGATTGTCCAAGGGGGTCATATTTTCGATCACATACATATGAACTAATTTATGTGCTGCACCATGAATCGTCATATCATAGTAGTCAACCTCTTCCTTTAGCTCAACAAGACCAAAACACAGCAACAAACTATGCCGCTTGTAAAACATTGATTCAACATCTCGAACCATGAGAATATTAAAATAATGATGGAGAAGATGAAGAACATATATTCTATCCCACCATTCTACTCGCATATTGAGGAAGGTACCCTCACCTTCACCTAGACCATAAAAATTTTAGTTATTATTTCTCAAGAAACTCGAGTAGTGAACAACTAAAAATGTTTGGTTCATATATATTGATGGCAGAAAGTAAACAGGAAAGGTCGGAGAAGATGAGAGTGGTCGATACTTTTTTATCACAGTAAATACCGACTGGTTTTACCCAATCGCAAGTGTACGGTCGCAAGGCAGTAACAGTGAAAGGGATCGAATCCACAGGGACTGTTGTAAAAACCAATTGAAAGACAAACAATAGTGTAAACTAATTTGGATGCTTAAATTAATAATGGAAAAATTAACTAGTTCAAATAAAATAACTAATTCAACAATTGATGAAAATTAGCTTGGATTTGGCTAGTTCAACTACCTCCACTTGTGCACACAAATCAATCCGCAATTAAACAAATTAAGAATTTAACGACGTCAATTGAAACACTTTGGTCCAGCTCTAACAATTAGATTTCCCTAAACAATGACCCTGACTTTGGTCCAGCTCAAGGTCTTTTCTTATCAAATGAGTCTTGGTTTGGTCTCTTCTAAGAATTTCCTAAGATAAGTATCAGCACGTGGAAATCGACAATCGCACAACCTAAGGCAATGGTCTATCATCCAATCAATTATGTTCAATGTTCCCAAACCTGAATCGCAAAACAAGTTTTTGTCACTTTGTTAAACACCGGGTCATGGTCAGCCGAATATGTTCAACTAACAATTCCTAAATATTATGATGATGGCCAGACATGCATAACAATAGGAAATCAACAATAAATTCAGAGAACAATGAATTAAATCCAGTCTAATCAACAATCAATATGTGCACAAAGTTTCAGTAGAACTAAAAACCATAAAATACTCAAGACAATTGTTCGAATCGATGGGAAAGATGAAGGAATTGCCACGCTTGGAATGCCTCTTCTCTGCCCTCTGTATTCTGGAAAATCTCCCTTCGGTATCTCGCGGCTAGGGTTTAGTCTTTAACCATAAAAAGTTATTGTCCCCACTGCCACGTCAGCTGGGTCCGTTTCTGCAAATCCCGCAACTCGCGGCCGCGCGTAGGTCGCGCCTGGCTCACTTTTACCCAGAATTCAACTTTTCCAACTAAATAGCATCCAGCTGTACCTGTCATTAAATCAGACAATTGGATAGTATTTTGTTCTAGAAATCTCATAAAGATTGGGTACTTAACATCATAAACACGAGTACATTTTGTAGTCACCAAAGAGCTCTTGATGAGAAGTGGAGAAAGGGAGAGAAGGCAAGATGAACACGTACATGTGTAATAATTTAACTAGGAAGAAATTAAATTTGTGGTGGAAAACACATCCACATGCACAAGAGATTTTCAATAAAATTACTAGAGATAATTTTAAAGGAGAGATAACTAGATATCGTTGGTGGTCATTTAAATTATTGCATGTGAACGTGCAGAAATATGATTCTTCTTGGTAATATACATACCGACAGAGGATATAAATTTGGATCAATTGAGAATTTGAGTCAATGATCTATGATTGTCAAGTGGTTTAAGTGATCAGGTAAATATATCACTTTTTAATTGTTTTAAGAAATATTTTCATTAATTGCAAATGTTTAAGTGATTGTCTATTGTTGTCAAGATGATATTCTCATAAACAAATAAAACAAAAGGACGAAAATGTTACAAATAAATTTTCCACCAACATGGTATGATATTTAACTCAGTTAATATATGTTTTATTTTGTCAATTCGTATTAAAAAGTTGTTAATTTTTAATGGAATTTAATACATTTTTAGGTATTTAATTTGTGCTAATCTCTAATTAATTGAATTAAAAATACGAGACGCAATTTAAGATATATCATTGTCATTAAAAGGTCAGAGACTAGTCTAAGAATATTGGAGAAGTTTTCCACAAATGCGGATGTCTACTTCGTACGATCTACAAATTGCCATGTGCGCACGAGCAAGCAATATATTTGAACAATAGTTGTCCCATACCAATTGATTCCATAAATCAATTTTGGAGGAAACTTGACTTATCACCTAGTGTGTCTCTTCAAGACGATGACATCGATTGTGATGTCGGGCTGTAAGTGTTCATGAAACAATTTAAGTAGTCAAGGCATGGTAAATTCAGTCTTTTAAGAAAATTGAGGGAGATAATCACACCATCAACAACTTCAATTCGTGAACCTCCTATTGAGACAAACACTAGTGGATGCCCCTCCTCGAAGAATTTTTTTGCAACAAATGCTCGTGTTAATCTGTCTGCATTAGTGTTCGTTGAGTCTGATTCCCTTCATTCTCGGGAACCAAGCAGACATAGTTATTGGTTTGGAGGCCCCAACTCGAACAATAGGAAGACATATCCACTCATGCTAATATGGCTACATCTGAGTTTGTTGAGCCATATATTTGCCAATTTCAGGAACCAACTTGATACAGTTGCTTCTCTATTTGCGACAACTCTATACATGCCTTCGTTTATCAGTTTTCACCTATACTACATCCTTACATTATACATGTTGAAAACGTAAAACTTGATGGAAATCGCGGTTTCAAGCAATAGCTGTCTGTCTTGGACTTCATGAAGATGCATGGATAACTATTTGATATAACCTTAATAGAGGAGTTGCACATATTTAGGACACAATATGTTGTAATATTTGATAGTGATGACTAGTAGACTCTTATGTTCGACTCACTGAACTTCTTTGCATTAGATAGAGGAACATCGATTGAACATTAAATGACTATGTTAGACATGAGATCTATCAAATAAATTGGGTGGATCTAACAAATAAGTCGGTGGATCTAACAAATAAGTAGGATGGGATAATTTATAAAATCACTATAAAAAAGATAGAAATAAAGTACAAATTATTTTATGTAGGGCAATAGATATTGTAATATAAGGAAATGTCCAGTCATATAGTGAAGGCAAGAAGTTGGCATAAATTGGTATTATAGGTCCGTTGAATAGATTTTATATTATAAAAATAAACTAATTTATAATTTATTAAAATAAGATAATTTATAAACTGTTATGTTAGATTTTTCTATGATTGACTCTAGGTTCTACTTGATAATTTTACTAATACTAATGCATTTTTAAATTAATATTTGGTGATTTGAGCTTTTTTTTAGCATAAACGCTAACATATATCATTGTTGATACAAAGTACTATAATATCATTTATTATTTTCCTCCAGTAGTGCAATGTCAATTGTTCTTTTAGATTTAATTTGTGATGCTGACGTTTACTACCACACTGTCACAAACCCACACTCTTTGGGTCTATTCTTGGCCCCACTCACATGTGATCACGTGCATCTTAGTAGTGGTGGAGTTCATCTCTTCTTTCTTGCTTCCCGTTAACGCTATGTTTGGTTCACAGTGGGAACGGGAACGGGGACGGGAATGGAACATGAACGAGAATGGAAACCGTAATTCTAAAAGAATTCTCGTGTTTGGTTGGTAAACGAATTGTAACAAAAATTATGTATTCTTATGTTTGGTATGTAGAATTCATTGAGGAATAAGAATGAAAATTGTTGTCAAAATACCATATTGTCCCTCATCCACATTCTCCTTTATAATCTTAAATGCATAATAGTTTGTTATAACAAGTCCATGTAATGCATATAACCTAGTAAGAAGACAATTTACTCACATTGTTCTTAACAAATATTTCATAAAACTTAATAGAAAGGCTTCCAACCCATAATACCAAATCCACAAAGCATGTCATAATATAATATCCACCAACATAAGGTTGGTCTCATGATGTATAAACATAAAAGTACTTTGACAAAGGCAACAATAGGTTCATAACATAAGCTACCCAATGCAAATTCAGAGCATTTGAATTAAGCTCTTTACACATGCTTCTCTTCCTTCTACTGACAAACTAAAAATTGTTGACACCAGTGTCCGATCACCACCCATCTTAACTCCAGCAGTGAAGCACTCATCTCTGCATAGCCCTTCCAAAGTGCGTAATTCATCAAAGAACTTATCCCTTCTATCCTCAAATCTCTTCTCAGTACCAATAGCCACACTAATATCATGAGCAGCTATCACAATCTTTTTTCCCAATTCAGTAGCAACCTTTCTTATAGTATCAACAACCCATGTGCTATTATTGCTCTTCCTTTTCTTGTTCCTAATTGAGTTCTCATCACCATTAATTCGATTCTCTGGTGGATAAGAATGTGCATCCTCCTGAGAAAATGATGTTCCTCCAAATGAATGATAGGTTTCAGCCCTATCACCAGACATTGTAAATTCCATTCCAAATGTGTTAGCGAATCAATTTACCTCTGGTTGATATCCACTATCATCACTATGATGCAACATTGTTTCATCTATGATTTCTTCAGTGATATCTATAGGATCTTGTGCATTCCTTCCATTGGCTTCGATCTTTACCATAAATGATACATAACGGTTCAAAATGAGGAAGTTCTTTATTTCTGAAGTTGGCTGTCCTTTTATGACTCTACATAACAAGACTATTATGTTAAAACACACATAAATTTTTTTGTGAGGCAGCACATGAATATATATATATATATATATCAAAAAAACCTTTATATACTCATCCCAAGCATGAGCTTCAGTAACAACACACTTGGTGTTTGAGTCCTAACCAAACCATTAGTGATTGGACCGTACACCATGTCATAAACTATAGAGAAGTCCTTCTTCAATGTCTTCAATCATGAATCTATCTGAGGCTTGGGCTTGATATCTATATTAGGCAACTTCTCTTCGATTGATTTCTCTAGCGCACTCAAATAACCATTCTTGAACCCATTATCAGCATTGTAGGTACCAACATTGTACAAATCAAGCAAAGCATGGATGAGGACAGCATCCTCATCATCAGTCCACATGTGTATTGCTTAGTTTTTGTAGACATAGCTTCATACACAATAACCAACACATAAAATTAAGAAATATCTTAGTAAGTACCAAAGAACAGGATTATGTGTGGACATTCACTTAACATTCAATAAAGCAAAGTAGACATTCACTTAATATCGAATAAAGCAAAGTACACAATGTCAACAACAACAAAAAAATGATTTCATCTGCCATGCCTTGATGCCCTCCATTCATGAAACATTTGGGTAGCCAATTCCTTCTCCAATTGCTCCAATCGTCACTTGGTTCAATTGACGATATAGGTTTAGTAGAAGAATTTTGTGTGCTCTCAAATTGATGAAGAAATGTTTCCATTGGATCATTGGACATATGTCTCCTAATTAGATTATGTAGCAAACAACAAGCGGTAATTATCCGATTTTGTATTTTAGTAGGATAGAAAGATGGACTGTGAAGAATTTCCCAACACAACTTCAACAAACCAAAACACCTCTCAATTACGTTCCTTGAGGATGCAAGGTTCATATTAAATAGCTCCTCCGGGGTTACTAGTTAATGACCATGTCTCCATTTATTTAAATGATACCTTTTCCCCTTAAATGGAGCCAAAAATCCCTCACAATTTTTATAGCCCTCATCAACAAACTAGACCTTGCGATATGTAACTGAATTCATTAAACTTTTGTTATTGAGAACCACCAATCAATCTTTTGAACTAATAATCACGTCAATAATAGACTTATTGAGAACCACCAATCAATCTTTTGAACTAATAATCATGTCAATAATAGACTGATATTTCAAGTGAATGACTTACAACTAATTTCTTTTTACAGAGCATGAATAAGGAGACTTCATAATGCAGACTCCTATCAGAAGCTACAAAAGGATGCACTTGCAGACAAACAAAGCAAAAAATGGTATTTCTTTAGGTTTATCAGAACAGTAGTTTTCTAGACTGATTAAAAAAAGTTAAAAAGAAAATCCTTGTATTTGTTGATGAACCAATAGTAACTCGTCTCCCACTCTTCCCACAAATGCTTCAAATGTGATGCAGGAGAACACGTTGAAGCTTAAGCAATGACATTCATGGAACATTGGGATAAACTGCAAGAGTAGTGTAGCGAAGGATTTATGTTTATGTTGGTCTGTAATGTCTTTCTTTAGGTCTTCTCTTTTGGACTTGTTTGTTTTGTTTTCTTTGGGCCCATTGTATTTTTGTGGCCCATTTTATTCTTTGTCTTTTATGGTTGCTTGGGTTGGAAAAACAAGTTAGATTTTTTGGATTTGCTAAAATTTGAAGAAGCCAGCAACTTTCACCTTTTGGTTCCAGTTCATACGTGAACTTGAACTGAACTTTGCCTTTCACCTAGGTATTCTTAGACTAAACAGGTTGGATATTTGACTGTATTGTTTGATTAATAGTGGTTATTATGGGATCGTATTTGCTACTGCTGAATTTGTTTGCAGAGCCAGAGTTTTTAGTGGTTGTTGTTGTGATTGAAGAAGTTATCGCGGTGTCATTTGGTATTTAATAGCACCCTGAAAACAGCTACAGTAACATATGGAAGAGATTTATGAACGAGATAATGCCGTACGGATGGAGCAGCGAATGGGTCGAATTGAACAGATGGTGGAGCAACTGGCAAATGGAATGACCACTCTAATGCTCAATCACCATGGCAGCAACTCGTATATGTGACTTGAGCAAAATCAAGGGGAACAATCCAGTGATGCTGATGGAGACTACTTTGTGGAGATTCTTCCAAGGCAGTGCGTTCCTCTCCAGGGGGAGGATCAGAGACAATGGGAGGTTGGTATGCGAATAGAGATCCCAGAGTTCAACGGTAATCTCCAACCTGAAGATTTCATGGATTGGTTAGTTAATGTGGAAGAAATTCTTGAGTTCAAAGATGTTTCTGAGGATAAACGAGTGCCATTGGTGGCGATTCGATTTTATTCTCATGCTACAACATGGTGGCAATAGGTGAAACTGACGCGAAAAATACTGGGTCAGGCAAAAATTACTTCTTGGGAGAAACTGAAGAAGCATATGCGATCTACCTTTCTTCCCTATAACTATCATCAAATTATGTATCAGCGCCTTCAATCCCTTCGACAGAATACTGGGATAGTAGATGACTATACAATTGAATTTTATCAGTTGTTGCCCAAAATAACATCCAAGAAACAAAAGATCAGTTGGTTGCGCCACATGTGAGAGGGTTGAAACCCCAAATTTGGGACACCATTAATTTACTGGACCCCATGACCGTGTCTAGTGCGCACCAGCAAGCTATTCAAGTTGAGAAGAAAACAAGACAATTTGGCTTAGGAAAGTGGTCTTTTCCTCTTGCAGTTTCTGGAGGTCCTAGCTCTAGTCATAATCCAGTAAACCGTAGCAATACCACCAATGCCCCAATTACATATGGTGTGATGTAGTTACTATGGATGCCTGACATCTCCTTTTAGGGCGATCGTGGCAGTATGATCGAGATGTAGTTCACAATGGCCACGCAAATACTTACAGTTTTACCTTCCAGGGTGTTAAAATTGTGTTGCTTCCTCGGCAAGATGGGTCATTCTCCTCATCTTCTATAGACAATTTAAACTTGCTCTCTATGGCCAGCATTGGGACAGAGTTGAAGGAGGCTGTTCTAGGGTATGTCTTGATTGGGAAAGAAGTAACCCATTCCATATCCGTGCCTCCAGAAGTAGTGCCTCTATTGACTAAATTTCAAGATATTTTTCCTAATGAGCTACCTGATGGGTTACCACCGTTGCGGAATATACTCCACATTGTCCTTGAACCCGGTGCTATGTTGCCTAATAGGCGACATTACAGAATGAGTCCTAGTGAGCATGGGGAGTTGAGACGATAGGTTGAAGCCTTATCCTTAAGGGCCATGTGCGTGAGAATCTCGGTCCATGTGTCGTTGCTGCACTTCTTACACCAAAGAAAGATGGGTATTGGCGCATATGTGTGGATAGTCATGCCATTAATAAAATTACAGTATGGTATAGATTTCCTATTCTACAACTTGATGATCTTCTCGATCAAATTAGAGGAGCTTCTATTTTTACTAAACTTGATCTAAAAAGTGGGTACCACCAGATTCAAATTCGACCCAGAGATGAATGGAAGACGACATTTAGGACTCGTGAGGGGTTGTACGAGTGGTTGGTGATGCCATTTGGATTATCTAATACCCAAGCACCTTTATGAGGGTAATTAACCAAGCTCCGAGGCTCTTTATTGGCAAATTTATCGTCGTTTATTTTGACGACATCCTAATTTTTAGCAAAAATGCTGGAGAAAATTGGCAACATTTTCGTGAAGTTTTTGTTGTTTTGCAAAGGGAAAAATTGTTTGCAGCCCTACAAAAGTGTGTCTTTTTGGCTCCGTAGGTGCTCTTCCTTGGGTTTATAATTTCTGCAGAGGGCTTACAAGTTGATGAATCTAAAATTGAGGCAGTGAAGAATTGGCCATGGCCCACGACTATTACTGAGGTTCGGAGCTTTCATGAGCTGGCCTCCTTTTATCGGAGTTTCATCTCCCACTTTTGCATTATCATGGCACCCTTGACTGATTGCATGAAGGGAACTCGATTTAAGTGGACTGATGAAGCTGAAAAAGCTTTCCAATTGATTAAAGAACGCCTTACTTCCACTCCAATCCTTGTGCTTCCAAACTTTTCACAGCCATTTGAACTCTATTGCGATGCCTCCAAATTAGGCATTGGTGATGTCCTCAGTCAATAGTCCAAACCAATAGCATTTTATAGTGAGAAGCTTTCGGCTCCCGGGCTTAACTATAGCATGTATGATGTTGAGTTCTATAGTGGTCTAAGCAGTCAAACACTGGCGCCATTACTTGTTTCATGGTGAGTTTCTTTTATTTACGGACCATGAAGCCCTGAAACATCTCCATCGACAGGACAAGGTTTCTTCTCGTCATGTTAGTTGGATAGCCTATCTCCAAGGTTTCACATTTTTTATTAAGCATAAGGCAGGTTCGACCAATAAAGTGGTTGATGCGCTAATAAAAACTTGGTTTTCACACGCTAAGTCGGAGGAGGAGTCTGTTAGTCACCATGTGTGTCATGGTGTCAGACTGGGAATCTTTTCGTGAATTATTATTTACTGACTCCTATTTTAGCTCAATCTTGGCAAAAATCCAGGCTGGAGAAGCTTCTGATTTTTGCTTACATGATGACTTTCCATTCAAGGGTACTCAACTCTGCATACCTGATTGTAGTCTATGGCCAAAAATCATCCAAGAACTTCATGTGCCACACCAACCATGGGTGGATATTAGTATGGACTTCGTGCTTGGCCTCCCTTGCACCCACGAGGTCATGACTCTATTTTGGTAGTTTTTGATGGTTTTTCTAAGATGATTCATGTCATACCATTCAAGAAAACTACCGATGATGTTCATGTCGCCTAACTTTATTTTCGTGAAGTATATCGTCTCCATGGGCTGCCTACCTCTATTGTTTCTTCTAACCGGGACACCTATTTTCTTAGTCACTTTTGGGGAAGCTATGCAGGGATTATGACCTCCACAAAGCTGTGCATGATCACCTCTCTGTTTCTTCTTCTAAATACAAGCTGGTAGCTGATGCAAAGCAGCGCCATGTTGAGTTTGAAGTTGGCGATTTTGTTTTGACTGTTCTCACAAAAGATCGCTTTCCTGCTGGTAATTATTCCAAACTTGCTTCCAAGAAAATTGGCTCAGTTGAGATTATTGAGCAGATTAATCCCAATGCTTATCGTTTACGCCTTCATAGTCATGTCCAAACTACTGATGTATTTAATGTGAAGCACTTGATGCCTTTTAATGCGATTTCTATGATGATAATGACTTGGTTCCACATTCGAGGATGAATTTTTTTTGCCCCCGGAGGGTATGATGCAGGGGAACACGTTGAAGCTCAAGCAATGACATTCATGGAACATTGGGATAAACTGCAAGAGTAGTGCAGCGAAGGATTTATGTTTATGTTGGTCTGTAATGTCTTTCTTTGGGTCTTCTCTCTTGGACTTGTTTGTTTTGTTTTCTTTGGGCCCATTATATTTCTATGGCCCATTTTGTTCTTTGTCTTTTATGGTTGCTAGGGTTGGAAAAACAAGTCATTTTTTTGGATTTGCTAAAATTTGAAGAAGCCAGCAGCTTCCTCCTTTTGGTTCCAGTTCATGGGTGAACTTGAACTGAACTTTGCCTTTCACCTGGGTATTCTTAGACTAAACAAGTTGCATAGGTTGGATATTTGAAATACTTGTTTGATTAATAGTGGTTATTGTGGGATCATATTTGCTACTGCTGAATTTGTTTGCAGAGCTAGAGTTTTAGTGGCTATTGTTTTGACTGATGAAGCTACCGTGGCATCAAAATTCAACAAAAGTATCAAGCCTCATATACAAGGCAGATGCATTGAGGACGAACAAGAACCCAAATCCCAAAAAACCAGTGAAAATGAGCAATGGAGCAAGACGGCTAAGATGGATCAAACTCATGGCTAAAACAATGAAAACTACACATATATGTGTATTTCTACTGCTTGACCAGTGAAGAATTGCTTGAAATTGGAGGAGAAATGGAACGAAAACAAGAATAAGAGAGATTACCTTCTCTGATGCAGTTCACCTCCTTCAATTTGGCAGAGAACCATGATGGGGGCAATGGGGGAGATGATTGGGTTAGAAATATTGATGGCTCTAATGACTTTGATCCAACGGTCAGAATTTAATGGTAATTTGCACAGCTTGGATAATTCCAATTCATCAAGGAATACACAATTCCTAAGGAAGAGACGGGAACTTCAAATTCTTGAATGATCCAAAATTTGACATTCCATTCCGAACTCGGTCAATGTACCAAACGCTCAAATTCTATCCGGGAAAGGAATTCTTTATTCCTTTCCGGGTGGAATCATGCAACCAAACATAGTATAATATATCAAGTTGGCGGCATCGGGGTATACCGAGATGACATGGGATTTCTCACTCCATACATTATTAAAATTTTCATAAAAAAATAATAAATTATATTCGGTTACATTTGATTAACATGTTATAACTTATAATTTAAATAAAAAATAATTGTACTAAATTTATTTTATTTATAGATCAATTAAGAGGTAGTGCCCTTATTCTTATTTTTATCCATGATGTGCTGGTAAAGGTGTCTATCAAACCAAATAGGGATGGAAAAGAAAATCGATTTTGGATCGGATAATACAAGATATTTATGAAATATTTACATATTCGAACTCAGATTAATTTGAATTTAATTGATCATAGTATGATCAGTCCCATTACAATTCCCAACAATATGTCTCCCAGCAATTCCAGCATTTGATGTGACATGCAGACGTGGCAAGTTAAGTGGGGCCCATCATATTTCACTCAGCCAAAAGTCAAAATAGCTAGGTAAAAAATTGGACGAAACAATAATTAATTTATTTTTTCCTTAGAATGCGGATCTCATAAAAAAAACTGGACAAAACAATAAGCTCCAAAATTCACAATGAAGGTCTAAAAATTGGGTAAGAAAATACAAGTCAAATATCACTTGATTATTCTTTTATTCATAACAATAAAGATTTAAAATCCATGATGGACAAGTACTAATTTTTTGGAGTTCCATCCATAGGTAGCTCATCCTCTTGTCCCTTCTGAAGTTTGACCATCCTAAAAATAAACAATTTGAAACTAAGAAAAATGGAGAGACAGTAAAAAAAAATCATATAACTGAAATACACATTTTTAAAAATGGTACATGTTGAGTTCTCATTAAAGATAGAAAGCCACCCTCTCATGGTTGAATACATGAACTTATGTGACTCTCTTGTGTTCCCAATGTATTTTCTTGTCTTTGTGAAGATGTAGCGCCTTGATTATTGAGTGAGTCCTACAAAAACACACTTAATTATCTAGTTATATAAAATCTAAATTTACTTTAAGTGTAAAGGTATACCATTAAGTTGTTGCATCTTGGCATGCTGTCTTTTTTTCCCTCACCTTCTCATTATTGGTTTCTTCCTAATACATGGGGGACGTCCTTTTTCTCTTTTCACCATGAGATCATTGGGGAAGAATTTTTTTTTGTTTCAAAAACCCAATATTAATCAAATTGGAATGACCAGACTAAAATTAAATGAACACTCGTCAACAAACAATAAAAAACCTAGAATAAAAATTAAAGGATGATAAAAGTTTGATCTCTTTTGTCCAAAACTAAGCTTGATTTAAGGCCAATATAAGACAAAATTGATGGAGCAGAGTCACGACCTGTTGTGTTCGTTGCATCGCTTGAGAGTTCTTGACGTGAACCGTTATGAGTTGTTGGCGTGATCGAGATGCTATGAATAATTGTTATGCACGTGAAGAAGCTACCACTGGGTGGATAAGTTGCTATTGTGAACCTAAATCAGTCGTAAATTGGTGTTTTAGGTGGGCCCCACTAATAGCCACGTCAGCTACTGGGATGGCTGGGAGATAAAACATTTTTTAAATTCGGAGAAGTAAATCAGACAATAATTCAATTTGGATTAAGGCCTGGACAATTAAATCGGATAAGATTTTGTGTGATGTTACGCAAAATTGAGAGTGCACGAATCGTTCAAGTAATACAAAAGAGAAAGCGTCGATTCCACGAAGACTATCTATCTATCCAGTATCAAAATTATTTTAGTCCTAATTCATTTGAACAATCTAAATCTCAAACCATGTCATTAACTCTTTAGTATCCATGTTGATGAAAAAACAGCCTTATGTTATCCAATTATATTTCTCAAGTATAATCAAAATTACACGACATACAAATAACCCACAATATCTCTATGTGAATTTAAAGGTATACGTGCACATTAGGTTTAATGGTATTATCTACCGAAACCACACAAATCAGATTGGCACATCTCCATCTTTCATTCAATTCATGGCATACAACACCAAATCAAGATACATTCATCATCTCTCGATCTCAACATGCACAATAAATCATTTAAGTGGTGATTAATCACTCTAGAGCATTAAGAACAATGATGTATACTCAACTATGATGCATAAGAAATTCAATACCATTATTCAAGAATTTGGATCATCATGTCTGTTAGAACCAAGAATATTCAACAAATCCATGAGAACAATACAACGAAGAGAGAAAGAGGAAAACTATATTGAGGGCGAGCTCCAAGATGATTCTCCATTCTTCTCCAAGTTGTTCCTTTCTAGAGTTCTCTTTCTATCTTAGAGGTTGCTTCAAAAGGTTCGAGCATCACTCCTATTTTTGTTTGGGTAATCCTCTTTATAATTTTTAGGCGCAAAAACTAGATTAAAATAACGTTTCCGTGGACAGATTGATCTTGCACAAACTGCTCTTTATTCTTTTATTTAGGACTGAGCACCATATTGATCCCAAACATTTTTCTCTTATTTAGCCATAAAATGATCTTTGTTTCGCCAAATCTTTTATCTACTCCTCTAGGATATCATTAACTATAAAATAACCAAAAGTGGCATAAAATGCACAAAGTCCGCTCATAATCAAAATAAAAGCCAAATGAAAGGTAGCGTAAAAATGTAAATAATTCAAACCTATCAACCCCCACCCCCCCCCAAAAAAAAAAAACTAGTTTTTGCTAGTACTCGGGCGAAAAGGGGAGAGTAACTAACCTAACTCACTCGCAGGAATTGTGATTGCATTTTCTTCACATCTGCAGTAGTTTCTCATCTTTTTTTCATACTTGACTTCTTCTTTGAGTTGCTCATCGTGAATGCGGTGACAATAAGCTTAGCTTGTGTATTAGCTTTTTGATTTTCATGCTCAGGCTTTTCATATTGAACTAGACATGTCTTTACTGGACTCGAGGGAGTTTCTTCAAAAATAAATTCTGGGATAATCATGTTTAGAGCATCAACTCAAAAACATGATTGTAAATCCATTGTGCTCCTCGACGATTGAAAGACCTTGAATGTAATTTGCTCCTCTTGCACCCTAATAATTAATTTTCCTTGTTTAATGTCAATTAATGCCCTTCTTGTAGCAAGAAATGGTCGACCAAGTATGGGTGAAATCACATCATCTTCATCTATGTCAAGAATAACAAAATCAACTGCGAAGATGAATTTGCTTGACTTTATCCAAGACATCTTCAATGACTCATCTTGATGCTTGATCGATCTATTTGCCAATTGTAGAGAGATTGTGATTGTCTTGGGTTCACCAAGTATAAGTTTACCAAACACTAACAAAAAAATTAGATTTATCTTTCACCAAGATCACATAAAACTTTGTCAAATAAAGACCTTCCAATAGTGCAAGGGATAGTAGAACTCCTTGGATCCTTAAGCTTTTGTGGAAGCTTTATTTGTAAAATTGCATTGCACTTTTTCGTAAGTATAACAGTTTCATGCTCCTCAAACTTTCTTTCGTGGAGAGAATCTAATGCGGATCAGATTGTAGTTGCCTATATGGATAATTATGATCGTAAGATTGTGTGACTCACTTGCTCTGTTTTGTTCTCCTTCAAGTCCCAACTTGGGCTTTGATTTTGTGGATCATGTATTACGTTTAGTCCAGGCCCTATTTTGGCATTCTTTTGTTTTATTTCAGTTTGTTAAGCCTATGGCCCTTTAGGGTTTGTCTTTTCTTGTTTGTAGTAGGAGTTAGTTAGATTATGATGATGATATATAAGAAACTGGATTTTCTAAAAAACATTTCCTTTTCAACCTCGATATTCTTCTTGAATCAACAAGCATGTTAAATATTTGCGTATGTTACCCTTGTTCTCATTGTTGGTATATTGTTAGAATCGACAAGCTTGAGGTCAGTCTACATTAGATTGGTATCAAAGTGAGGTTTGTTTAGTTGTGAGGCCTTTATGGAAATGCAATAGTAAGAGTACCAATCTGGTAGAGGGTCAAGGCCTTGACGACATAGCGCGGTTATTGAAACAAGTAGCAGCATTGATACAATAGATGTTTGGCATGATGGTGGCCCTATAAGAGATGCAAGTGACGCACCATCCCCTTTAGTTGGAGGAGACTTTAACCGAGGGAACAAATGATGACTTTGAAAACCCTTTTGCAAATGCTTGACCAGTTGGGCAACAAAGAAGTGCTAATCGAGGTGTGACCCCAAATCGATAGGAGACAGGTATTTGAGTGGACATTCCAGAGTTCACAGGTGGTCTTTGCGTAGAGGAGTTCACTAATTGGTTGTATGTGGTAGACAAGGCATTAGAGTTCAAAGAGTTCCCCTTTCATAAACATGTACTACTCATGCCACTCAACTTTGGAGTAGTGTTGTGACTTGGTGGCAGCAACTTAAACTCAATTGTGTTAGGCAAGGAAAAAAATTGAGTTGTGGGAGACAATGAAGAAATATACGAGGTCCGTATTCCTACCATATAATTATGTGCTCACTATGTATCACCAGTTACATAATTTGTGAATGGGGAGTAAAAGTGTTGATGAGTATACTTCAAAATTTTACTAGTTGGCAGCCTGTAATGACATTTTTTAGAGTGAAAAATAGCTGGTTTCATGACATGTTGGTGGGTTGGGGGCTAAACTCCAAGACGTACTGAATATGTTGGATATGTTTATGGTTGTGGAGGCTTATTAGAGGGATAAGCAGCTGAAGAGTCAATTGGGCAGGAAATGGGGAGATGGCTTTTGGAGTGGTAGCAGTAATAGTGACGAATATTCCAATACCAATGAAACAAATCACCCAAGTTCTCATGAATTGACAAACCAAAACAAGTGTAAGATGTTATAAATGTGGCAAACTCGATTTTCGCTCTTTTAATTGTCATAAGGCTGATTGAAGTGGCAAGGCTCTTCTTGTGGAACCCGAGGTTGAGGATATAGGTGTGATGAGGAGTTTGATCCAAATGAGGGTCATAAGCTAGAGGAAGATCTGGATTGGGGTGATTATCGTGCTATACTTCACGGGTGATTGTGTAACGCCCTGACCCGAGATTCACACCCCGAGTCCTGAACGCTACTAATTCTATAGAAAATTCGGCAACACCTCCCCGTACTTTGGAGGATGCCAACCTGAAACTCAATCACACACATAATATCAGAGTTACTAAACTACAATTCCGCAGCCTAAACAGGGCCTCAGGCCATCTAACCACAATCACACTCTAGGCAGGGCCTCAGGCCAACTAATCACATGCAACATTGCATAATCAACATCATAATCATATATAACCATCACATGGTTCCATACATCCGGGCCGAAGTCCCACAACACGGTACGAGAGTTCTGATTTCACGGCACAAGCTCTCGACCGTCAAACATCCATCACAACAGGTAACAATACCAAGTCATCAACCAACCCAAGTACTACATGTACCAGTTATAACAAAAGAGTCTACATAATTAAGCAACCCTAAGCTCCAAGGTAGCCTCCCATGTCACGCCACCCGCTACTGATCCGTCATCACAACATCTGCGCCAGTCTCACCTGAAGATCAATGAAAGTAATAGGGTGAGCAGAAGGCTCAGTAGGGATTAATGAGTAATCGAAAGTATAAGCTGGATTGAGAAGAATAAAGACAATGCAGCAACATGTCAACTACCATGATCACATCAATAAACAAATAAACTCATCACCATGCAGTCCCTTTGGCATTTTTCAACGAATATCTGGAAAATCATCAGAAACCTTGACATTGCCCTTAGACCAAATAGGTGTCCATCCCATGGAAAATTCGACACGGGTATATGACACAAGTCTTTTCAGTCTTTTAGACCATAAGGCTTGGTCTCGCTCAGCCCTCGGAATTTCACATCACAAATATCTCCTATAGGGACAACGAGCCCGTGCCCGTGACCCTAATGAAATACACCTAATCTGCATGCCAAATATGTTATGCAAGAATAGCATATATAGATAAATCAACCCTACATACATACGTAACTACGTGATGCATGTTTGAGAGTAAACTATGCTTGATGGATGATCAAACATATAATTGGTTATGCAATAATTCAATAATAAATAATTAGAGCTCGTTCTTCCTAGGAAGCAATCTAGGCAAGAACTCAAATCGAAGACCAATGAAGGATTACCAACCGCTCTTTAGAATGAAGTGAGAAATCTCTAAGGAATGATATAAAAGGGTAAGAATCTCTACCTCGTTATCCAAGCAATAATAGAAACTGCTACTACCAATTTCCGATTTAGGGTTCCGACTTTCCCAAACCTAATAAAAAGGCAAATTCGAACCCTATATAATGTCAAAACAAAACCAACCTCATATATATATATATGAATTAAATCAATAAACATTGAAATCAAACATTTCTCTCAACTAGGCCATATTAGCCTAAAATGTGCAATCGCACTCCCATATACATACCCATTCCAAATTAACAATTTCAAGTCTTCTAATATATCTTATTAAACCCCCATATGAAATTCCAAGCTCAAATTCTTACTCGAATCCCGTAAACCCCAAGTTTCCCTCTTAGGTTTACACTAACACCCTATCGATTCCTTAATGGAATCGCCTCAAATTTGGAGGGTAGGTTACCCACTCCTAAATCACCAATATATCCAAAATTGAGCCTGAAACTCGATTTCAATCAATGGGATCGAAGAAATTTGTCTCTTAGGCACCCATTTTCCAAAAATGCATATAATCTCTTCAACTTCCATTTTTAAACCACAAGTTTACTCCATCTCATACTCTTATCACATTTCTATCATGAATGACACAAGAATTGAACACAATCATGAAAATTTCGAAATATAACCTTACTTCTTTCGAGAGCCAAATAAGCCCAAAATCTTCCTTGATCTTGATTAACACTTCTAGGCCCTTCAATCTTGCTAAAATTTCCAAGCAAAACTAAGTTCCTACCTCTCCTTCCTCCCTTTTTCTCCTTCTCCCACTCTTTCTTCTTCTCTCGGCACAGTTTCTATTCAATAGAAACTAATATGTTGCTGCACGGGTTTCGTGCAGCAACTCATCTCTTTTTTTTTCTTTTTATATAATATATATGTATATGTATTTGTTTACAAATACAAAACTCCACTTCGGTGGACTCAATTGACTCCACCGAACTGGGGTCAATATATATATATATAATATATATTTATATCCATATATAATATATATATATATTTAACACTTTTATTTTATTTAATGTTTCACTCCTATTAATTATATATAACTTATGACTCACTCATTTTTAATCAACCTTAGTCCAATTCTTGATATATATATATTTTCCGAACCCGAATTTATACTTAAATTTTATTTCTATCTTTTTGGGTCGGGGTATTACAGATTGAAGGCGAGAGCAAGTTGAGAAGCGTAGTGTTCCAATCAACTTCCACTATCAGTGGGAAGGTGTCGCAACCGGTTTTGCGAGAGAAAATATTTAAAAGAAGAGTCGCCACCAATTTTAATAGGTGCAATTGGTCATCGAAAAAATAATTTGGTCTGCGAAAATCCAAAAAAAATGAGTAAGTGAGTTTGTTACGTATGGGGAAGGTGTGAGGCACCCCACAACGTCTGTTTTAAAACAGTTGCCAATTTGACTTTTATTATCCCATTATATGATTTTAAAAACATTGATTTGTGACAAAAATACATGCATGGGGGAAAATAATTATATACAAAAATATATCAAAATATGATAAAATAGGTTTTAGAAAATATATATAAAAAACTATTTTGAAATTGAATGAATTAATTTTAGAAAATGTCAACACTATATCGAAATAAAATGAAATAACTTTAGAAAACATAAAAATTATATTGAAAGTCTAATCTTGAGATTCACGGAATTTTTCCATCCAATGGTCAAATTTCCTAGAAACACTTTCACCTTAAGAATTTTTTGAGGGTGCATCCAATGCATTCCCCAAATCAGTTCCATCGTAAGTAGAGACTTCCGATATAATTTTTATAAAAAATAAAATATACAATAAAAATATTAAAGGTAAAGATAAAAATAAAAATAAAAATAAAATGAAAATAATAATAAAAATAAAACGAAAGTAAAATGAAAAATAGGAGGAATGAAAAATAAAACGAAGTTAAAATGTTGGGAACCGAGATTTTGTGGACTATACGATATTGAATTATCACAAATCTCAATTCAAATATATTAACACTTTAAATCATACAATTTAAACACATAATCACATAGTATGGAAAAACACATCTTAAATAAAATACATCATCAACATATAGTAAGAAAAAAAATAAGCACACATAAGAGGGACTCGGTTCCCGTTTTTATTTAGACAATTTATCATTTCAACCATACTATTAAATTAGTATGATTAAAAATATGATTTATTACCGAAAAAGGTCATCATATCAAAGGCTCCGCACTTCATTAAATCATTTTCCATCCAATGGTAGGGATTCCATAATTTTCCTCAAGAATTCGATTGAAAACATCCAATGCTATTCGATCGAAAACATCCAATGCTATTCGATCGGTTCTGTTGTCGGATTATTTAAACAATCATTTGTCACACAATAATTTATAAATCAAACAAAATTCTTTAGATCCCCTAGCAAATTACAAACCCTAAAAATAAGTATACTCATAGCACTTTTAGTCCAACTACTTAATTAAGAATCTAAGCCCAATACTTTGCCCATCACACTCAACACCATTAAACAAATCATTCTACACCAATAAATTCACCAACTTGGCCCAATATCTAATACCACTACCCATGTCCAACCCAAACAAAAATCCAAAACCTAGATTCTACCCTCTCCCACGACAACTTCCCCTCCTCTATTCATGGTTGAATCTTCTTCCTCATTAACAAAAAATCATAATTTCCTAGAGCCCCATCTACCACAACAAGAAACCCAGTGACTCAAATACATGCATATACATTTCATAAAATCCACCATTTATACATCTGAACACCTTCATTCATATATATATATATATATACATATATACATTTACACATGCATACACACATGTATACACACACACGCAGCATCCATACCTTTCACTATTTGTTTTTTGAGAAGAATAGCTCATGCATAAATAATGTAAGATAAATCAATTCATACATGGAATTAAAAATAATTAAATGACATAAAGGCAGATCTCTAAATGTTTTGAATCAAAGTGACCCATCCAGATCAATTGAAAGCATTTTACAAAACATGAAACATGAGGGGTATGGAATTATGAGGCAGCATAACAACCAGAACACAACAGCCCAAGAACAAGCATTAAGGGAGTGTTTTACAACAACATTAATATACGTTCGTATCTTCACAATCATTCATGAAATCAATTTGAAAACAACAGATTAAGAACACATATCAAATTAACATCCAACTTCAAAATTTTCTCACGCATCAAGACAGAAGAACACTAGAACATTTTAAAAACAGAACATGAATGGAACACCAGAAATTCAGCATAACCAACAGTCACCAAATCACAGATATTAACGAGAAAAATCATGAGAAATTACAAGTTCTTCCTTTGACTCACAAGCCATCCAAACTTCAATCATAAAGATAAAATAAAACAAGAACAGTAATCAATCCAGCAAGCTTACCTACTCAAAGCAATTCTGGGAAATTTTCCCTTGAATCCCAAAAAAAAAACCAGCTCACTATCTTCACTTCTTCCCCCCAATCTTCTCTCCCCTCTTTCTCTTCTTTCCTCCCCTCTTTATACCAAAAACTCAAATCGAAATTTCACCTCTCACCTCAAAAACCAAGATTTGCGGCCATTAATTATCAACCCAAATCTTCCTTTTTTTTTTGCCAGAGTGTTCTTTGAATTTCTGCACTCTCTCTCTCTTTCTCTCTTCCAGCTAGCAAAGGCCCCCTTTCTCTTTCTTCTTCTTGTTTTCTTCTGACCAGCGGCGCCTACTTCCTTCCTTCTTCTATTTCTTGCATTTTTGACATTTGGGTTACACTAATGTGGGCTAAGCACTTTTAGGTTAAGTAGAAATTTGGGCTGGGTTGGGCTTTAGTTGGTTGAGCATTTATAGTTTGGCTTATTGGATCAATTATTTAGACTAATGCATGGGCTTTTAAATTGATTTCTCAAATTTCCATTTAAACTTGAATTTTAACTTTAGGTCCAAACTTAACTCTAATCCAACCTATATTTTGAGCTTTATTTTTTCTTAATTTTGAATTTTTCTTGGCTAGCTTTGGACCAAAATTGGGGTACAACAGAAGGTATGTAGTTTTATTATTGATTTTGGAGGTTGTGAGAACGTGGTGGCTAAAGAAGTGATTAGAAAATTGGGTTTACAAACTGAAAAACCCTCAAAGCCTTACAGATTAACGTGAATTCAAAAGGGAGTAGAAGTTAAGGTCTTCCAATGATGTTGTGTGAGTTTTTCTATGGGAGTAAAGTATAAAGACCAAATTTGGTGCGACGTTGTCAATATGGATGCATGCCACCTTCTTTTGGGAAGACCATGGCAGTATGATAAGAGTGCGTTACATGATGGTTGAAAGAATACTTACATCTTTGTATATGAGTTCACAAAGATTGTCCTATTGCCTACCAAAGTTCAAAGCCTAGAGGAAGGCCCTAAGCAAGGAGATGGTTCAAATTTGCTTTCTCTGACTAGTAGCATATATGTTACACCAAAGAAGTTACAATTACCGAACGAACATTTGCACTAACATTACATTCGGGTCAAAATCAGCATAAAGTTATCATTTCGCAAATTGTTATTGAGATGAACATTTTAGTATCATTTAGGGTAAGAGTTGAAAGGTCCACATTAGCCCTTGTTATTTCTCTTTATTACTGAGAATACCCATAATTCTTAAATATATTATTAAATATAAATGAATATATTATTGAAAATAATAATATTATTATAAAAAATTAAAAATTATTATGTATCGGTGTTTATTAAATTGTACTAATACCTATATATGTAATTAACCACAACATTTGAAACAACATTTATATTATCAGTAAAATGAATCAAACACCCAAAACATTTGAAACAACATATATGTCAGTATTTGAAACAGCATATACGCTACTACCATATTTGCCAAATTTTATGCTAGATCGAAATTGTTTGGACCAATAACATATATCTAGAGGAAAAATGTTTTGGACCTGCTACACTTGCTACGAGGAGGGTGCACTAGAAAGCAATATGTTGAGGTACAACAAGATCAGAAAAAGTGTTTTAACTAAATGTGTTTTTTTGTAGAACACCTTATAAAAAAATCTCAACCGGTTGTTTTGTAGTAGTGTGCCATGGTTAAGGGTCCTAGTATTGGACAAAGGTTTTAAGTACTTATTGTATTTATAAAGATGTGGTTCATGTGCATTAATGCATAGTTATTACTTGTTGAGCCTCGGCTCATTGTGTTTTGTGATGTAGGTAATGAGTTTTATGAGGACGATGCAAAATTGGTTGTTGATGGTGCTGCGAAAAATTCCTAAAATTGGTACTCATGTGACCGAGCTAAGTTTTGTTAGTCTAATTTAGTTTTAAGTACTAAATCATTGATAAGTTTTGAATTCTGGTTTGGATTGACTAGAATAAATTTGTGACGCTATCATTACAATTTTAAAAGTATTTACTGCGTACTATTATTTTATTTATGAGTGCAGGAGATTTAATAATGGTAATATTTAAGTGAAGACTCACTATTATGTGAACGGTGTTCTTTTATTCTTTGAGAGTTGATCCAATTTCATAGGGTGAATTATAGGATAAGTCTTAAGGGTTGCATGGGTAGTATTTTGACTTGTGGACTCACATATTTGGGTACCTCGGACATGGTGTTATAGTTGGTATCAGAGGAAAAATGGTCCTATAATAGCAAAAGAGGGTAATTGATAAGGGCATATGAACATCTATATCTCCACTCTTTTGGAGATCATGTTCACTAAATAATTTTTGGGAGATCTGTTTAGTTCTGTCTCATTTTATTTATCATTCTTGAAGTTGCTCTATGCATGCAGCGTTATCTTCATATAATATAGTTGCCACATCTTCGATAGATTAAAGTCCACATTTTTTTTGGATATGTGAAATCATTGATTTGACTATACACATTCCCAACTAAATTTATAAATTTAAATTATCTCGGAATGAGTAGAAGAAGTTGTTATAATTGTCTGTTTCACTAATTTCTAACAATTTAACCATAAGTGAACACATAACCAATTTGAGATTCAACATTGTGAAGATTAGATAGATATCTAGCATCTACATATCTAACTAATTGAGGCTTTGACTCAAATGTGTAAAATAACCACAAATCAGTTATTCCCTGAAGATATCTTTAAAATGTTTTACTCCATTCCAGTGTTGTTGACTCAGAGCAGCACTATATCTTGTCAATAAATTTGCTGCAAATGTTATATCAGACCTCGTACAATTTTCTAGATATATTAGAGATCCAATTTTACTTAGATATCGTACTTATGGACCAAGTAATATCATCATGCTTACGATGTTGAGAATTTTTGCTTCATAAAAAAGGAAAAACAAATTCATCAAAGTGAAAATTTGCAAACCTAGGTTTAAAAACATTACCAGTTAGTGTTCAAGGTATCAAATAATAGAAGGTGAATCAAAACCAACATAAATACCAATCGACATTGTGGTCCCATCTTAATGCCTTATGGAGGTGAAATAGGAACATAAAGAACAAAATCAAAAATACGAAAATGTGAAATATTAGGTTGATAACCTAACACCAGTTGTAAAGGTGAATATGAATGATGAGCAAATGGTGTGACTCGAATTAATGATGCATCGCGTAATATTGCATGTTCCTAAACATCAAAAAGGTAAAGTATAGGTCTAGCAATCAATTGAAGACGTTTTATTAATAACTCTGCTAAACCATTTTGAGTATGACTGTGTGCAACAAGATGTTCAACATCTATATCTAGTGACATGCAATACTTATTGAATGCTTTAGAAGTAAATTCACTTGCATTATCTAGTCGAATAGACTTAATGATATAATCTAGAAACTGTGCATATAAAAGAATAACTTAAACTAAAAACCTAGCAAATGCAACATTATGAATAGATAATAAACATATATATGACCATTTAGATGATGCATCTATCAAAATAATAAAGTAACAAAATGGTCCACAGGATAGATGAATAGGTGTTCACATATATCTCCATACATATATTGTAAGAAGTTAGTAGATTCTACACCTACCTTCATAGTAGATAGTCTCACAATTAACTTTCCTTGTAAACAAGTAAAACGCAAATGATCTTTAGGTAAAAGAAATTTTTGGTTTCTTAATGGATGTTCATTCGTAATTTTCAATTATTATACACATCATGGTAGAACCTGGGTGACCAAGGGGATAATGCCAAAGTATAGATTCCTTCGAATCAGAGCACTTATGGGTCATCAGAATATGTGTTTCAATCTATTTTATACTTGCATGATATAAATCCGAAGACAAAGTCATAAACTTTTCTAGTACAAGATTGTGGGTTGAAATGATAGAAGTAATATATAGATAATTTGTATTACCTTCTCTTCCAGACTAAAAATGATATCCATTTTTACTAATATCTTTATAACTCAATAAGTTTCTTTTTTATTTGGGAGAATATAATGCCTCCTCAATATATATTTTTGTCCCTTTAGGCAATATGGTAGTAGCTCTTCTAAAGTCTTCAACCATTTTGATTTGCCCGAGATGGTATCAACATTTTCTTCAAGTAATATCAAGTGTAGAAAATATTTTTTATGTTTAAAGATAGTATGTATTGCTGCACTATCAATTAAACATGTATCTTCGTCGATCATATTTAACCTGAAAAACTTACTTTCAATATACCGGCGGATATGTTGTAAATCTTCTCTTATAATAGTATAAGAAATGATAAACTTATAATATAAATAATTTGCTAACAATATATAAAAGAGAGATTAGAGAAAGTTAGAGAAAATGAGAGAATTATTTTCCCTTTCTTTTTTGGTATCTCTTTCATTCCACAAATATCTCTTTATATAGGATTAGTATACAATAACCAAATTAATGGTTCAACCACTTTTTAAATAGCCTCATACAAATACTAATGATATAAGTTTAACCACCTCTTAATTAACCTCCAAATATACTAATCAAGTGGGCATTCACTAACCACTAATCAATATCATAATAGGGCTAATATTGATTTGGTGTTTGTCATTTTAATCATGTAAGAAGCAAAAATGGTACTTGTTAATAATATCTTGAGTAGGAGAGAAAAGTGGTCATTTTAACCATTTGTTGCAATCCAAGACTGTACTATAACAAACATCAATGGCTGTGGTTGTTAATATCTTGAGAAAGTGTACCATTTGTTGCAATTTAAAATTGTATTATAACAAACATCAATAGCTATGGCTTGAAGTACAAATTTTTGACTTGGAAAAATGGGTTGTTTGGTTGGTATGGGAATGAGAGAGACCTTCCAGTGTCAAACGAGGATTGTTATTTATGATGCATTTTTAAAAACCTAAAAAATAGTGCATAGCAATGTCATAAAATGCAGCCATGCATGTGGAGTTATTTAGTTGCTCTGTGACACCTGAATTTTGTCGACATATATATATTTTCGGGCCCGCTCCTGCCCAGTATCCCAGATGCAAATTTGCATCTGGGATACGTGTAATTGCAGTTGGATTAATCCAAGAGAGAATTATCAAATTAGCCCCTAAAGTTACGTTTTTGTGCCATTTTGGCACCTTAACTTTTTTCAGGCCAATTCGAACCTCCAACTTTCCAAAATGGGTCATGTTAGCCCTTGGAGTCAAATTCTGTCAAAATATGCTGACATAGTCGTTAGTCTATTGACATGGATTTAAAAAAAAATCAACATGGGGCAATTAAGCCCTTATACTTTAAAAAATGGGGCAATAAATCCCCTATTGTTATGGATATTGGTTCAATAATACCCATAATATCTACAATTGATGGTATTCATCATCACCACCGCTGATGCGATAACAATCTCATCAGATTAGGAACTGATATAGTTTCCCGTGGAGTCTTGAAATAGAATGCTTTCGAATCTCGTCCCTTACCGTTGATAATGTCAGAGCTAGAACGTCTATCTGAAATTGAAATTGAAGTGAATGAGCTCTAGTTATATGGTGACGGGTTCGGCAAAGGAAATACATCCGACAACAACAAAAGCTAGGATCACAGATAAATGAGAATATGGATGAGACAAGATGAAAGATTTTAGTTTTTTATTGTGGCTATTATTGAACCAATTTACATAACAATAGGGGCTTTTTTGCCCCTTTTTTTAAGTATAGAGGTTTAATTGCCTCACATGAATTTTAATTTTTTTTAAAAAAAATCTACGTCAGCAGGTTAATGGTCACGTCAGTGTATTTTGATGAAATTTGGCTCCAAGAGCTAACGTGACCCATTTAGGAAAGTTGGAGAGTTAATTTGGCCTGAAACGAGTTCAGATGCCAAAATGACCCAAAAACGTAACTTCAGGGACTAATCTGATATTTCTCTATTAATCCAACAACAATTACTTTTCCTCAATTTTAATAATTTATATTTTTTAATATTTTTTAACTGAACTCTCTCTCCTTAACTCATTCTCTCTCTCTCTCTCTCCCCCCAACTCCTTCCTCTGTCAACCTTCTCTCACAACCTAAATCGGCCAATCTCCCACGCTTCTCATCTCAGTTCTGATCTCGATCTTCTATCTTAGGACCCAGATCAGCTGGTTCTCAATTCCTATCTCCATCCCGAAGGTTGTCTACTCTTTCTCCTCTTTCGGTCTCATTTCTCGCACATCTTGTTGATATTCCTTAGGACTAGATAGCTATGTGTATGTAGTAAGATCTAAACTCAAGCTATTCCACTCCTACTTCCCATGAATCCACTTGTAATCGGTGCTTGATCCCACAAACTACCCCTGGCTAATAAAAGATTAGTGAGAAAGGGCAGGAACTCCTGGCTTGGAAACAACAAGAAAGCTTTTGAGTTTCAAAACAAAAGCCTATTCCCTCTAAAGAAAAAGAACTCAAGCTATAGGTTGCACTATTTTAATGCGAAACGCAGGTCTAAGATACAGGTGTATTTGATGGGTATCTCTCTTTTTTGGTTCATTTTATATTGTTAATTAAGAGGGTTGTGTTGATACAAATCTCTAGATATTTGCTCATAATGTTATTGTTTCTTTTTATGCTTCTTCAACCTTAATTTGCTTTTCAATTTATGAAAACTTGCAATTTACAGAGGAGATGAGTCGGAAGAGAGAGGAGTGGAGTGGCAGATCTG
Source organism: Euonymus europaeus (assembly GCA_963580455.1). Classification (NCBI taxonomy): domain Eukaryota; kingdom Viridiplantae; phylum Streptophyta; class Magnoliopsida; order Celastrales; family Celastraceae; genus Euonymus; species Euonymus europaeus. The sequence continues at coordinate 8,061,749 of OY756964.1, forward strand.
GATAGATCGAGATCTGAGGTGAAGAGTAGCGAGAGAGAAGAGTTGTGTTGGCCCAAAATGGTGTTTGTTGCAGGTGTGCCAGAGATTATAGTATATCAAACTATCAAACTAGTAAAATTACATCGATTATTATCTAACTAAATCAAACGAATGTACAGATTACCTTGGGATCTTAGTAATCTTAGGTTCCCTAACTCCACTGGAAGTGCGCTTGGTTGAGATTAGAAGAAATAAACATTGAACAAAACCAAGCATAAACCTTGTTATCAATTCTTCATGGGCTGCTTATTTGGGCCAACAACCTTTTTAGCTGTCTGGGTTAACTTCAAATAACCATCATGGGCTAACTTGATAAGCTGGGTCTGGCCCTATAGAAAGATGGTATCAACAATTGCCCCCTCAGCTCGAATTCAACTATCCGTTTGAGTTGGATTCTGAGCTGATTTGTCGCGCTTTTCCATAATCTGTTCAGTTACATTCATTAATTTGAAAACACTAGTTGTTATTCCGGTCTCTCAGCTTAAAAGATTTTTTGTTCCAAAAATCTTTCCCATTATTCTGTATACCTTCTGGAGCACTATCGTATCTGTCTTTACTCTCTATGGCGTCTTTCGTTTCACTTGATTCTTCTGTCAATGCCCATCTTCCAACTGATAAACTTCAACCCCTTGAGCGCTTAGATCACAATAAACTACTTGCCAATCAGGTAGACATTCTTCCTGCCTTAGAACGCCATCATTCTTGGCCAAAACCTCTGGCTGGTTGGTCCGCCTGGGTTTCACACCTCTGTGTTGAGTTCGGCATGTAATGGGTCAATCAAGGCTTAGATCACCTGATTGAGATGTCTCTAGAAGCGATTCCTTTTGATGCTCCTCTAGTCTCTACAACTTGCCACTTCTGGTCTCGGTCTACAAATTGTTTCGTATTCCCTGGGGGTCATATGATCATCACTCTCAGGGATGTGTATTCCCTTTCTAGTCTTCCAATCACTGGCCAAAATGCTCCAAGCCTCTTTTCCTCTGTTCGTCACAGAGAGGTTGGTATTGAGGATAAAAACCCTATTCATAGAAAGGGTTAGTTCCACCAAACGTACTGGCACCCCAAGCTATCGAGAGGATGTTATTTTCCTTTGGTGTCTGATTAACAAGTATATCTTCGGGACTTTCACTAATCAACCTGCCAAGGATTATCTACCCCTTGCATGTGCCCTAGCTGAAGGTCAGAATATGGCTTTCGGCAGCATATGGTTAGGTCGCATCTACTATTGTTCGTCTCTTCTTACTTTTGAACGCCCATACTTCCATCGTATTTCTGGTAGTCTTTGGCTTGTTCAGCTCTGGTTATTTCATTATTTTCCTTTTTCTGCATGCTCCCAGTTACCAACTCTCTCTTCGCTTTTACTCTTATGGAAAATCTATCTTGTCTTGCACTAGTGAGAAATCGTTTGTTCAAATGTTCAATTTCTTCCTGAGATTATCACCTATTCGTCCGAATGCAGATTATTGGCTATTTTTTGAAACCCTTTCAGGCAGCCCTCAGCTTCCTTTATTGTACTCCCGTGTACTTATCTCTCACATCAAGGACTTTCCTCTCTGAGATTTCTGGGCCTGTGTCACTACACCTAGATATCTTCATGAGGGTGCCAATGTAGATAACCTGATGAATCCTGCTTGTGGTTTTAAGGCATATAACCCACATTTCTGTGCAAGAAAACTTGGTTACACCCAAAGCATCCTTTTGGATCGTCTCCATCATTATAACTTCCATGGTGAAGAAAGGACATTAATACAATCTCGAGAAGTGATAGAGAGTCAAGTTGCTGCCAATAATAATTACTTGAAGAAATTCGTGTTTCAACTGTTGCCTCCCTTCAAGCCAGGCTGTAATTCTCCTTATCTATCTTGGAGAGAGGACTATTATACCAATCTGCTACCTGCTCTGGAATTTTCCCTTTCAGGTTCTACCCATACAACTGCCAATAAGTCTTTCTTAATTTCTGCCTATTTGCATACTCGATGTTCTGTCCTAACCAATTAGTGTGTGGCAGTTTCTGTTGTACCTATTTAATCCAAGAGGTTGAAAACAGTGAAGACTGAACCTGCTTCCCCTAGGACAAAGGTTGTAGCCTCTTCTACTCTACGGAGGTCTCAATGATCGGCTACTCATCTAGGAAAAACTCAGTCTAGTTCCATACCAATCAAAGTTTATGAAGAAGATGGTAGTAACTCTGACGGCATCTCCAAAGAATGTGACAACGAGCAAGTTTCTACTACCCATGTTGCAAATACTAATGAGATGACTCCCAAGACTTCAATCCAATAGGTTATTGAATCAAGCACTCCTCATTCATCTCAGGTAAATTCATTACTCAAATGTGATTATGAGTCGTAATACCATCCTTAATAACAACTAAATGCATAGCTGCAGGCAAAGCCATATAAATTACCGACCTCAATAACTCCTGCTACCATGGTGCATCCTTTTGCTGGTTTAGAATTTTCCTTTCTGTCTCCATCTCCTACCATCAATAAAGCACCCACTGAAGATGAGTTACAACATGCTACCAACGAATTGGTACGTATCTTAGGAAAAGACCTCCTTGACATTCAGGAAGAAGATAGCCAAAATTCTATGAAGTACTTAAAGATTCTCCAGGAAGACGCCAGAATTACTCTTGATGCTAAGAATAGGCTCATCCACCTTGAACGTGAATTGCGTCATCTACCTTCCATTTTTCAGCATTATATGACTCAAGAGCAGTCTCTAACTCAAAATCTGGAAAAACTCAATATAGACCGGATTTCTTATGAAGGTTTTCTACAGAATTCAGAGAAGCTGGCTGCTGAAGATGTTGAACTGCAAACCATCATTCTTGCCTCTCAAGGAGAGATTGAAACTTTGGAACTCAAAATCCAACTCTAAAAGATCATATTGAACATCAATTTGCTATGAGGAGTCAACAGCAAGATAAGTTTCAAACTTCTCAGACAGAACTTCATGTTCTTGGATCTACCATCAAGCAACAACTGTCTGAAGCTCAAATTTGGTTTGTCAACTTACAGTTAACTCAATCTCGTCTTCATGCCCACAAGACCACTTGGTCTACGCTGAAGCATATGTTAGATTGATGTTATTGCTTGAATAATTTCTTTTACTATTTTCCTTGAACATTTGCTCTTGTTAGCCAATACTTGGCCTTTTCTATTTTTGGACTATGTTATGCTATTCTGTTCTTATTGGCCATCAGTTGGCCTTTTTGTTAAATAGTATTATGCTGCCATCTATGATTACTTGCTTTTATTTTGTGTCCTGAGGCCATCTAATATTTTATTTATCCTTTGTGGCTGTAGATGGCCTGCTTATATACTACTAAAACAATCTATTTTACATAATCATGTTTATAGAAACAGACTCCCAAATACTAGGAACATACAACTTTAGGTACTTGTTGTTTATAAATCTTCTATGTGGCTGACCATCTAAGTCTGCCAACCAGTAGGCATTTCCTTGTAAACTTTTGTGTACTTTGAATGGTCCCTCCCAACTGGGAGACTATTTACCCAGCACTCGATCTTTAGTTCCTGGTGGTAGAATCACTTTTCACACCATTTGACCTTTGTTGAAAACCTTCTTTTTCATTTTCTTGTTATATGCCTGCATACTTTCTTCTTCTGTACAATCATCCTCTTTAAAGCCTCCATCCTGCCATCATCCAATTGTTCCAATTCCAGTTCCATCACCATGGCTTCTGAATACTCATCAACAGATAAATGATGTTGTCTCATGACCCTTAAGGAAGGAACTACCAGTTCCATAGGCAATATTGCGTCATGCCCATAAGTGATAGCATAGGGGCTGGAAGCTGTGCTTGTTCTCTTTGATATGCGATTAACTCATAACACTTCTGGTAGTATTATGTGTCAGGCTCTAGGATTATCTTTGATGGTTTTCTGCAAAATAGCAATAAGTACCTTATTTGAAGCCTCTGTTTGCCCATTAGCCTAAGCATAGTATGGAGTAGATGTGAGAAGTTTGATTCCATAATCTTCCAACAAAGCTTTTACATCACCTCTAGTAAACATTGTTCCCTGATCGATAGTGATAGTTTCTGGAAAGAAAATAAGTTCTTTGATAAAATCAACCACCTCACTTTGTTATACCTTTTTCAAAGGTATGGCTTCTACCCACTTTGTGAAGTAGTCGGTAGCAACCAGAATAAAGTGGTGTCATTTTGAAGAAGCAGGAAAGATCTTCCCAATAATGTCCAATTCCCACCCGCGAAATGACCATGTTTTCACAATAGGTTTCATGTCAACTGCAAGAACTCTCTGAAGACTACCACACTTCTGGCACTATTGGCAGCCTTTGGCATATTGAATAGAATCCTTCAAGATGGTCGGCCAATGGTACCCATGTCGTCTTAATAGCCATCGCATCTTTAGACCAGCTTGATATGCTCCACAAATACCTTTGTGCACTTGTTGCATCATTTTAATGCCATCTAAAAAGTCAGGACAACGTAGTAATACTCCATCAACCCCTTTTCTAGACAGCTCATCCTCGATCAGTACATAACTGCGAACCAGTACCCTGACCTTTCCTGAAGCCTGATCATTTGGATATTTCAGATGATTGATGATCCCCTTTCTCCAGTCCTCCATCTGAGCTTGAACAACTAAACAGTTACCACTATGCCTCTGTTTTTGATGGATGGATGAGATCGCCTTTCTATCGTAATAATCTATTGCACCATGTCTTCTGGTATGGTCAGACTGGAGGCTAATTGAGCTAGCCCATTGGCTTCGTAATTTTGATCCCGTGGAATGTACCTCAACTCAACTTCTTCAAAGTCATCTAGGAGTTGTAAGGCAGTACTGTACTATGGTGCCAAAGAAAAGCTGGCACACTTGTATTCCCCAGATAGTTGTTTCAAGACCAATTGAGAGTCTCCAACCACCAAAATATTTATGGCTCTTAATTCATGCAAAATCTCCAAACCAATAATTAACGCTTCGTATTCTGCCTGGTTGTTAGTACATTCAAAATCCAAATTAAAAGCTAAAGCAGTTTTTTAGCCCAAACAACATCACTATCCATTCGTAAGTACCTAATGCACCTGGACACTTGAATGCTGTCTTAAAAAACATCCTCTTTTGCAATATAAATATGATTGTATCCAGAGAAGCCATCCATCATAGACAATAATTCATGTTGAGATACACCATCTATAAGCATATCAGCAATATGCATAATATAAACATCTTTTGGTGTAACACTATTTAAATCTCAAAAATCAACACATACTCTTATTTTGCCATTTTTCTTGACTACGGGTACAATATTGGCTAACCATTCAGCATACCTGGTAGATCGTATGAATCCAACCTTGATAAGCTTTCGTATTTCCTCTTTCACACGTATTTCCACTTCAGAAGACATCCTTCTCGGTGGTTGCTGATATGGCTTGTACCCTGGTTTTATAGGTAGTCGATGTTCTACTACCTTTCTGCTCAATCCTGGAATTTCATGATAGTCCCACGCAAAACATTCAACAAATTCATGGAGTAAATATACAAGTTGTACCTTGATAACAGGGTCTAAGGTAGCACTGATGAATGTCACCATAGGCTCCTCTTGCCCCCCCCCCCAAGTTTACTTCCTCGAGAGGATTCTGAGTTTCGGCTGTAAATCATCCACACGGCCGGTGCTGCCTTCAAGTCACTTCAACATAATTTTTCTTCTTGCAGCTTCACATTGTAATCATCGTCCTCTTCTGCTATCATCACTTTTTCATCGATCTCTTCTATCATGATTTTATTTATGGTAGCCTGCACAGTTAGTTTATTGAATGTTGCTGCCACTACCTCTTTTTCTTCTTTGGATCGTGTCATCATAGGATTTCTTCAATGATCAGCTCCAACCTCCTCGGCCTGAATGGAATGATGGATGATGGTTGTAACAAGTGTTCCGCTACTTTTTTCACTTCTTCCTCTTTCAATACACATCTGATTGGTCCATATTCAGGATGATATTAACGAGCCTCCACCTGGTCTGAGGTAGTCATGAAAGGATGATTATATGCCTATATGATCTCCACATCATTCCCTATCTAGCATACCAAGAGTTGATGCATAGATGATGGAATGCACCAATTTGAATCAATCCAGTCTCGACCCAGCAAGGTCTGGTAGTTGGCCTAACTATTGATAACAAAGAAGGCCATCATAGAAGATTTTTGTCCTACTGTCAAGTCTACTGGTAGTATCCCAATGGCTTTAGTGATTTCTCCAGTAAAACATGTCATTGTCACATCAGTCGGAATCAAATCATGTTTAATTTTAACTAGAAGTTTGAGTACTGATCGTGGAATAGTGTTAACTTTCGAGCCAGTGTCCACCAACACCCTATCAATAGGACATCCATTCATCCTTGCCTTGACATACAAAGGTCTGATGTGCTGTGACATTTGGATTGAAGGTTTCTCCAGAACCACTCTTTTTGGAACTTCTTCATCTACAGCCCAGAACTGTCACCAAGCTACAAGGTTGTCTTTAAGGACCCTATTGTGCCAGCTTCATTGGTTCGGTTTTTAGCCTGCCACATAGATGCTAAAACTGGAGTAGTAGTAGCACAACCATATGGCACCTGAATTGTTCCAACGGTGAAATCTTTAATAGGTGGTTGTTCCTTCACTGTTTGACCATTTGCTTACTCTTTTCGAACCCAAGTCCAACTTCTTCGTTTGACTAATGGTCGTTTTGTTCCCTGTAAATGCTGCATGTGGGCAGCATACTGCCTTTGCTTCCTCCTTAACTGAGTTTTGGTTAGAGGCGCTGGGACTTCTTATGCCTCACCACCTGCCATTTACTCGGAAGGGTATTGGCATTTTATGAAAAAATTTCTTGTCTAGTTCTCACTCATTTTATTGCTTTGAGGAACATACGCCTTCGGCTCCCATATCTGACCCCTTTTCTCTAATTTCCGTTTGAGTTCTAGATCACGTAAATCTACATCAATTGCATGCATGGTAGTTTCTACCGGAGGAAACGAGTCTTCATCAACCAACATAGAATCTTTGTCAGGAAAACGCAAGATTCCTTTGCTAATCTTCTCTTGGATCATATTCTTCAACATCCAACAGTTGTTGGTGGTATAGGATCAGACATCATGGTACTTGCAATAGTCTTTCCTTTTATTTCTTCAGGAGATGGTAGCTTATGTCCTGCCGGAAATGTCACAAACTTTTCTTACCACAGAAAGTCAAAAATTTCTTCTGTTTTAGAGCTATCAAAAGTATAATTGACATTGCTACCAATGGGCTGTTTCTTTGCTGCCTTAGCTGATTTGGATTTGGACAATGCTGGGCAAACCCGGATCTTTTCTCTATTGTGACTTCAGCAGCATCTACCTCCACTTCTTGGTAGTAGGTACCCTTAGAAGATTTCTTTCTCCTTCCTTCTTCTTTCAGCAGCTCCTCGTATTCAGCTAACTTTGCTGTCATTTCATAAAATTCATAAAATTTCATAATTTCATACCTTGAAATTTGTTTATGAGTTTGATGTCCAATCCTCGTTGTGCCATTTTTAACGAACTCTGATTCAGGGAGATAAATCCTACACCTATTTCGCAGCATCATGAAACGGGCAATATAGGCATCAGTGTTTTCTCCAAGTTTCTGCACTAGCCTTGATAGTTTAGCCACAGACACCTCTGGCTTAGCCCGAAAAAACTGAGTATGAAATGATCTCTCCATCTCCCTCCATGTATTGATGGAATTTCTTGGCAGTGTGGAGTACCAAGTAAAAGCAACTCTTGTCAGTGAATTTGGGAATAGCTTGAGCCTCAGGTTGTCAAAATTGTCATAATTAACGAGTTCTCCATATTGCATAGTAAAGCGACCGATGTGTTCCACAGTGGATAGTCCTTCTTCTCTAGCAAACAAAGTGAAATCTGACACTCTAAATCCTCGTGGATAAGGATTTTCTCAATCTACTATAGCTGAGTATGGCTTATGATATTCTGGCCAGTCCATTTGCCTCATGCCTAGCCATATAATTCTTGTATGATCTATCTAACAGCATCAAGATCAACTGGCGGCAATTGCGGTGGAACTATAGGTTGGACCCATCTCGTTCCTCCATTTCCTCTAGGGACTCCCCCCACAGCACCATTGCATGCACTATGTCATGTGGCCTCAGGTGGCAGGTAGATGTCTGGATGATTTTTTGGGTTAGTATTGCCGTTGATGTTTGGCCTAAAAGTCTGGCCATTAGCTATTGACCTCAGTAGTGGTGGTGTGTAGCAAGGAAGAGGTGTTAATTCAATAGGATTACTTTTATGCCTTATAGGATGCCCCCTACAGTGAATTCTTCCAACTTCTACTCAAACTTGCGCTCCACCTATTTCACCACGCTTTCAATAGTTTTGTTAGAATGTATCTCCATATTTTTTTAGTGTTTTGGCAAGATGGTCGAACAGGATGACAGCCTCTTCAGATAAGTCTGCTGGCCTGTCGATTTGCTCCAAATTTTCTTCATTGTCACCATCAGTGGCGAAATTCGCATCATCTGGTATTGGCACATTTTCACGTGACAGATCATCATCGTGTTCATTCACTGGCTCTTTTCCACCAGTGCGAGTTCATGGCGCCATTGATTTGTATTTTTCTTCAGGTCCCATAGGGTGTGACAAAAAGGTTGTTGGCCCAAAATGATGTTTGTTGCAGGTGGGCCAGAGATTATAGTATCTCAAACTGTCAAAATAATAAAATTGCACCGATTACTATCTAATTATATCAAACGAATGTACATATTACCTTGGAACCTTAGTAATCTTAGGTTTCCCAACTCCACTAGAAGTGCACTTCATTGAGATTAGAAGAAATAAACATTGAATGACACCAAAAATAAATTGACACCAAAAATAAATTGACACAACGATAGTTGACATTTGATACTTAACAGTAATAGTTCAAAACAAAAGTAGTATCCTAATGGATGACATACTGAAATTACAGAATTGCAAGGAATTTCTCGGGTAATAATAGAAACCTTGATTCTGATGTATGCTATTGGCTTGAGTCGATTACTCTTGGCTGTTTTTGGTTTGATTCGCTGATCCCCCTTTTCCTTCTGTCTACCACCTTACTTAAAGCTTCTCTTCCACCAATCTCTGGCCATGTCTCACGTTCTCCTCCCATTAATCCCTATTTTTCTGGACAAAAACTTAAACTTCCAGTCGTGCAGTTCAAACAAACTCTGGTAGTTGGTAACTTGCATAACTCCTGCCACATGGCCCTTATTTTTAGCTACTGGTTCCTCATTTTTAGGCCAAACTGTTACACACTCCTTACTGGTCTTGAACTCTTCATGCTGGACCAAATCAATTCTTCATGGGCTGCTTATTTGGGCCAACAACCTTGTTATCTGCCTGGGTTAAGTTCAAATAACCATCATGGGCTAACTTGATAAGCTAGGCCTGACCCTATAGAAAGATGGTATCAACAAGTTGTAAAAGTATTAACTACTGATTAAAAGAAAATATAAAATATTAAAAAAAAACCATGCCAAGTCATTGCCGTTGGATTAAATCAACGACAAAGACGTGAATCCCATATGCAAATTTGCATCCGAGATACCGGGCAGGACCAGACCCCTATATATGTCTATTATATATTATATATATATGTAATGTTTTTCTCTCCTACATTCCTATTTTAAGGACTTAATTTATGGACTGGAATATTGTGTGTTGGATTGGTCCAACCGATAAAGGGTCTTCTCCTTAATCAATCCCATACAAGAACCCTTTTGAGCTCTTGCCTTCTCCATCAAGGGCGTAGCCATGTAAGGGCTATGGTGGGCTATAGCCTGGGTGAATTTTTTTTGATAAAAAATGAGTAGTTATACATTTCTAACTCACTTAGTCTAGTGCAAACACGAAACTACCCAATATCAATTCAATAAAATAAGATCATTTAAGACTTTTGATATAATCTTTATTGACAGCCTAAGCTTCTAGGTAGAGTAAGAAAATTATGAGTCAGGCTATATATCTTCTCCTTTCAATTTCAATCTAGGTTTTTCAAGCTATCAAACGTCCGCCATAAACAAAAGGCGCGCTACATCTAATCATTGAATTTTGAGGTAACCTTCTAATGTTTTTTATGCAATTTTTGACTTAATGTCTTTTGTATTGTGCCCCATTAATGAGTTGGAGTGTTTCAACTGAATTATTTTTTATTTTATTAGAGATATTTATGAGTTCAATTAAAGTATTATATAAAAGAGTGATGCTATTTTTACTTGAGAATTTTTTTAGTGGAGTACTCTGATTCAATCAATCATGTAGAGTTAACTTAGAGAACAATTATGATAGATAAAGATGTAATATTATTGGTTGAAATAATTATTAGTGATTGTTTTTGTTCTATGTAAACAATATCAAAAAAAATATCTGGGGGCAGCCCGTCTATTCACTTGTGTCCCCAATAAATTTGAATCTTATATGATTGTCACTTGGTAGCCCAGGGCACAAATTTTTCCTAGCTCCACCCTTGTTCTCCAGCAGAGTTCTTCTCCTAAATCGGAATTGGTGTTCATAGCGTGTCTTCCTCGCCTATGCTTGGGTTCTCCTAAAAGACCCATCTTCTCCATTGCGACCCATCTTCTCCTCTGCTTGGGTTCTCCTATTGTGATTCTTCAATGCGATCCGTCTTCTCCTCCTCTAATAAATACTCTATTTTTACAATTATTTAGGTGGAATTTACAAAACTGCTCCAGCTTTTGTTGTTTTGTAAAGCATTATGGGATCTCACACAGTTAGAAGAAAAAGAAAGGTATTGCATATGTGGAATTTCCTCAATTTTTCATACAAGCCAAGGACATGTGTTAATGTTGGAGTTCCTTAGTTTAGCTCCTCACCTCATCCCCATTGATTTTCTGGTTATGTTCTTGTTATTTTTTTAACACGTGAATCTTAAAAGTCCAACTGTTCTTCTGTATCTCATTCTTAATTGGCTGGTTTGACTTTGAAATATTAATCCAAATATCCAATGATAGTCGATGGGTTGAGAGTCAAAAGTGAAAGAGATGGTCGGTGGGTTGAGAGGAGGAGGTGACAGCTATGGTCGATGAGTTGAGAGCAAGATATCGACAATCAATGTCATTGATAGAGATAAGATCGAAGAAGATGGATTATGGAAGTCGTTGTCCATTAGATGCCTCGAGTGGCCAAAATTAGATGTCCGTAAAATATGTCTACTTTTTGTGTCTGTTTAGGAGAAAACCTGTATATATGTATGCTATGATTCATTACCACCTAACAAGTTGCTATAGGTAAGTCTACTTTTGCGAATTTATTAAGGTTTAAGTCTACCCATAACATTTATTTGAAGAGAGTCTAATTCACTATAATTTTTGTATTTTTTTATAAAAAAAATTTCAAATATTTCATCAACCAAAATACGTGGTAAATTTCAAAAAAAATTTATATTTGAACTCATCACTTAAAACTCTATCTAACAAGACTCATTATATATAATTTTTAACGTACTTTTTAATTACATTATTTTTTAAAAATAATTTAACTAGTATATATGCTATATAATTTTGATTTTTGTGTAGTTTTGTTGACAAATGAATGGTAAAATGGAAGAGTAAATGTTGTGCTAATGAAAAAGATAATAAATGTATAGAAATTTATATTTTGTTGATAATGCTGAATTGAAAAACATGTTTTGATGATGTAGATGAGTATTTAGTTTGAATTTTTATGTAATAGAGGTGAGATTCAAAATTGATTTTAATGAGAAAGGAGAAAATGTGTTATTGCAATTGTCCTAAATAAATAGCACCAATGATAGATAAGTCATGGGTGGAAAGTAGTACTTTTTTCCCCTTTTTCACATCCGGACCCAAATTATTTACAACATTGGCATCCAAATCAAGTTATTTCCCATTCTACCATGTCGAACCTACGTCACTACTAAACCATATCAACTCTTTATACTGTTGATTCTACTAACCGAAATTACTGACAAACCAGATAAAGAAAGCTTTTACACCAACGCTGTCATCAATCAAGATTTACGTGGCAGCTTGTCCTTGAAAACTGAAAAGCTTTGTCACGTAAAGTGACTTTGTCCCCAAAAATTGCTTTATTTTAATGAATATTTTTTTTAATAAACCAAATTCACTAATTGAACCTTGAATAATTCATTAATTAAACATTCATTGACTTATAATTAAATATTTATTAATTTCTAATTAAATAGTCACTAATTTCTATTAGGACAAGACCTCCTAGTATGTCCTACAGTATGACAAATTCCACAATGAGGGGGTCTGCAAGCATCATCCCTAGCATCCATCTCATTGTGAAGACTAGTTGACTAAGGCTGACCTTTCTTACTCCTTTTCAAATTAGGATCTGGAACAATAACTGCACTATAGTAAATGGGCCAAGTTGACCGATCCGGTACTGAAAAAAACATCGGAGCCCAAATATTGATATAACTCTGTATGGAATAAAACTCGTCCACGAACTAAGATCAATTAATTTGTTGGGCAGAACATACAACAATAACATGTGAAGAAGGGTAATGATAGATTAATCACTCGTTGCATGTACATATGGCATTGCCCAAATCAACAACATTTGAAACTCGATGTCTGAATGGACGACATAATCTTGATGATGCAAGTTTCACTTCAAATACCTCTGGTTGATGATGAAACATTTCCACCTTATATGCATTTGATTGTTTTCTCAAACCCTGCAATTTCAAATCTATCTCTGGTGTGAATTCAGCTCTTGATAAAGCCCGAGCAACACCGTCTTGTCGACGGTCGACTGTAGGCATAATATGCATTGCACCTGTAGAAGGTTAGTTGCACAAAAGCTGTGATTCGTAAAGCACGAGCAGCTTTCAAGGCATCGTTAAAAATTTCAACCATATTTGTAGTCATGTGTCCCCACCTTTTGCATTCATCATATAACAATGTTCAGGATGCCAATGGAATCTTTCGCAACCATTGAGTAACAGCACCATCATCGATGGTGTCAATCTCAGCCCATAATTTTTGAAATTGAGTTTCTTGGGTTAGTAAGGACATTCTATGGACTACATTTTTCAACTTCTTGTTCTTGAACACAGTGTTAAAATTACTAGCCAGATGTCTGATACAAAAACGATGATAAGCTAGTGGCTCTCGCCAACCAAGATGAGGATCTTTCATGACATTGATGATTTCGATATGTCTATAAAAAATGACACATAGACCTGGACGAGTTGTGACCCTATCTCGTAAGCATTCGATAAACCAGCTCCATGAAGAGTTTGACTCCCCTTCTGTTACAGCAAACGCCAATGCAAAAAGTTTTTCATTCCCATCAAAACCTACAGCAATCAGCAACTTCCCCTAATATTTCCCATACAAGTGAGTACCATCTACACATATCACCAATCGGCAAAACCGAAAACCTTCAATTGTAGGACCAAAGGCCCAAAAATACTTGTTTGAACATTAGAACATTCAGGTCGTTTGTTTGTTCATAATGCCAAACAACAATCGTCCCTGGATTTGATCTTTGGAGTGCATCCATGAATTCTGGTAGGACCCTATACGACTCTTCCCAATCACCAAACAATTGAGCAATGGCTAACTGTTTTGCAAGCCATACTTTCTTGTAAGAAATTGTGAAGTTGAACTGTTCCTTAATGATAGCAACAATAGCATCGATGGTAATAGACATATCCGGTTTCACCGTCTCTTTGATATAATCTGCAATAAAACCAGAATCAAGTTCAGTATGATCCCGATTTATAATAGGATTGGAACAAGTATGAATAGGTTGTAGTCTCGCAATCTGAAAGAAATCATGCCCATCAGGCATCGACGTAGTCAATTTCCAATTGCAACCATCTCCTTTTCTGCACTTCAAGATAAGACGACCAGGATCAGAGTGTGTTACTTTGTATTGTTCAATGTGGTACATCTTCATTGCCTAAATCAATTCTGCCTTCGTTGCAAATTGTGCTCTGACATACAAATTTTCATTTGTATTTTGAAGTTGAACATGTTGTTGCACCCACAGACTATCCACAGCTTGGTTGGCATAGCTAACATCTATAAATTTTGGAGCTGGAGGCTCCATATAGTGGGCAGATGTCCCGACAACCATATTGCCATGAAATTGAGAGTATGCTAAAGGGTCTATGTCCATATTGCTTGGAAAGTGTGAGAGTGTTGAAGGCCCTGCACCCATATTACCATATTGCTCGTCAATCTCATATTGATGCTCATCATCATCATCATTCTCCAAGATCTCATCCTCTTCTTCAGAATCGTCAGATCGGAGATCGTTATTATTGAATGTATCAGCATTGAGAGCACATATATCCTCTTGTGATATCAAATTTGAAATTACATTGAGATCCATATTTCCTGTAAGTTGAAAGTTGTGATCTACAAAAAAAAATTGTCAATATTTATAGATTTATAGATGAGATAGCCACACACGAAACAAATCGTGTGAAAAAACATGTGAAAACGTGTGACAAAGCTTGCCATTACAAGCTTTGTCGAGTGTGAAGAGTGTGACAATGACAATCTTTGTCAAGTGTGACGTGACGTAAAAATAGAAAATAAAACATTTCAGTTTGATTTATTGTATTAGTCAATATAAAGCTTTTCAGCTTGATTTATTGTATTTGTCAAAAACTTTTGTCATTATGATCAGCTTTTACAATGAACGATATAAAGAGTTGATGAGGTTCAGTAGCCACGTAGGTTCAACATGGTAGAACGGGAAATAACTTGATTCGGATGCTAATGTTGTAAATAATTTTGATACGGATGTCAAAAAGGAAAAAAAAAACTCAGGAAGTAAGATAAGCAGGTTGTGGTGACAGTACGTATAGTGAGCTACATCAGACACTTTGTACAATTTTTTTTTTTGAAAAAAATTGTACGAATGATAGACGTCTAGTGTACATTATAATGATTCTGACAATTTTTTTTTGTTCTAAACAAATATTAGAATATTTGTGAAAAATGTGTGACAATTCTAAATCGTCATATCTAAAATTTAAATATTCAATTTTAAATCACTATGATTCTAATTTTTGTTTCAAATAAAAAAATATATTGCTATAATCGTTACAATGTACACTACACATTAATTATTTTTCTAGTTTTTTTTTTAAAAAAAATTGGTACCCCAATTGGACACTTGAGTGGTCCAATGATTTTAAATCACTAGGTCTTCCCAATCGTAGGATATTTATTTTTTTTATTGAGTGTGACGGTGCGCGTAGTGAATTTCTTAAATCAAGAATTCAGAAAATACCTGGTCTATGGACAAACAGCAATTGAAAGACGACAAAAACACATGGATTATGAGAGTCCCGCATGAAGTAATAAAATTCATTCATTGTGGATGGACCCCACCACAACACAGAAATTGTCCACGCCAGAGTGAGTCAGTGAGTAGAATCCATATAAATTTGTGTTTTGTTATTGTTGTTATACTAAAAGACTTATTTTGATGATCTTAATGAAAATATGACTTAATTTTTATGTAATAAAAGTGATATGTTATTAAAAATTTTGTTACTGTAATTTAAGCTTTCTCCCAATGCACTCCTCTATATTGTCCACCAATTTTAATCTTAACTACATCATTACGGTCTCTCTCTATCACCTTATACAATCGAGTAAAAATATTTACAAATCATACTTTTGTTATTTGTTCTATCTAATTAAATCATTTGTTCGTTCTTTTGTTCTTTTATCTGCTTTTTAATCCCATTAATTTTAATTTTCTATATTATAAAGTTTTCCTCCTTATTTTGTGGTTTGAGTAATTTCTCTTATCGTCTAATCCATTTGATTTATATCATCCAAAATAGCATGCACTAAGGAACCTCACATTGAATATGTTGTGTGAATCATGTCCAACATACATTGATAAATTCGTTGTGTCAAGGCCAAGAAAAAAAAACGACAATTCCTTCGAAAGCACGAACACCAAATTCAAAAGATTCTAGACTAAAGCATCTCCAATGAGTGACGTTTTATAGCACTAACAATTTTAGAGTGTGTAGAGAGAATTATTTAAAAAAATTGTATTAAGAGAGGAGTAAAATGACAAAAAAAAAATGAAAAATAATAGAAAAATATGAGATAGATGATATTGATGTTTGTTATTGGAAATTTTTGTAAATAAAAAGTGAAAAAATTATATTAAAAATATTTTTGTTTATATAACTGTACTAAAAGACGTGTTTTTATCAATATAAATAATAAAATGAGACTCAATTATGTATAATAAATACGATAATTAATAAATTAAAATATTTGTCGTCTCTTTGCATGAGAGTATGTTTCATAGAATATAAACTATCATAAAAAATAAAAACTGGGAGTGTCTGAGAATATGAGTGACTCTGAAACAAAGATGCTTTTTAACTCCACAAAAGCGTATTAAACCAATCAAAATAAATGAAAAAGTACCAGCTCAGAAGCTCCCTGAAATTGTTCTCTGGAACAACTGGCTGGCATTTTGCACAAACAAAAAGGACAAACAAAGACCACAGCCCCACCCACGCCTAACATTATAAATTGAAAGTTTCTTGTGATTACCCTTCAGAAACTTTCGAATTTGAACCAGAGAACTTTCTGCCAATTTAAGAACAAAAGGTCATATATCCCAAAATCAGGATCACAAAAGCAACCTATTCAATCACTCATTATATTACTACACTACCAAAACGTGACATAGCCCACAACTCATAGAGGAATCGCTATGGACAAAAATCAAATAGATGGAGAGCACCATCTTCACTTATTGTGTTTTAACTTTCATGATTTGGATAGGTATGGTATTGCAGGGTTGATGATGACTTCGAATACAACTTCAAGTCTATGGAAGCTTAACTCTAACTTCTTTCCTGTCTGCTCCAAAAGACTGCAATTGAGATACACGAAATTAACATTACTATTAGTCTCTTATCTTCCAAAAAAAAACATTTGGTATTAGTTGAAAGATAAACAAAAGATAAATCATATAAAGTACTCCCTGCTCAAGAATCATGACAATTTTGATGTTTCAGACATGGGAGAGACCACAATTCATAATTTAGGAGAAGAAAGCAAGGAACTAATTTTCCCAAACAGAGAAGTACGAAATAAAACTCCACAAGAACGAGCACTGGAAATTTATAATGTCTAGAAAAACCCTAGTTAAATTACAGTTAACTTTGCCAGGCATGGTGGACTACATGGATTCGCAGTAACAAATTGACAATGCAACAAAATGCAACGACCAAGGGAGATAATGTGCTCTTTACTTTCCAAATCATTCAGACATTCACCAGTTATATCTTTTGCATTAATTAAGTATAAAATGAAACTAGGATAAAAAAATGATCTTTATTTCTATATACTTGAAAATCAAAACAAAGCCTATATCTCAATCTCAAGGAAAATCAAGCTTTAGAAAAACTAACTCTCAGTGTTTCTTTCAAGATGAAAATCATGATAAAAAGTCTATATCTCAGTTTGTTTCTCAAGAAAAATCAAGCTTCAGGAAAACTAACTTTCCAGTGTTTGTTTCAAGAAGTTTTCATTTACACATTTCATTTCCATAAAACATATGTTTAAAGTGATTGGTTTGAGCTTTCTAAGGCATTTTCTATTTAGCTTTTAGAAACACGAAAAATGTCTAAAACATGATTGGTTGAAGTTATATCTCAAAATGCATTTTGAGTGTTTTGAGCCTATTCTCATCAAAATCCAAAACGTCAAATAAACATTTTGTGCATTTTGAGGCCAAAGCTCAAAACACAGAAACCAAAAAAAATAGAAGAAAGAAAATGGTTTTGCAAACCAAGTAGCACCTAACTATTTTCCCTCAGGAAAATTATGAATTTCCAAACATTGGATTTTCCTTGAAACAGATAAAGCATATGTTTCTTGTTTCACATGGCTACTTATTACTCTTTAAATATGAGAATGACAATTGACAACTGTTCCATGCAAATTATGTGAGAAACTGACAATCAAGGATAAGTCTATTAAATAACTGTCCATTGACCCATATTCTAAGAATCTATGCTGGAAGAGAGATCACAAGCCTTTTATATATTTCCCAACCAATTGTTTCAAAGGCCATTTGAAGCAATAACCTTAATTAATGCTTCTTGGTTGAAGAACAAAAAATGACTAGGGGAAATAGCAATTAAAGATGTGGCATAATTATTATTACCTCAGTTCCTAATCCTTTCACATACACATTTGTAAAGAGTTCAGAAGGTTCTGGCATTGGACTTTCCTGCGAATGAAAAAAATTGCACCATGAATGAACCACAAGGAATAGGAACAAAATCCAAAGATTTTTTAGCATACAAAACAACTGCATTGTGATTCTCACCTTAGCTTGAGCAATGGCTTGATCTACTTCTTTTCTCACTTCTTTCTCAATGTCCTGTAAAAAAGGATAGCAAACGTCAACCTATAATGTCAAAGACCAGGAAAGAGTCAGAGAACTCGTGTCAGTTCAAGATAGAGACAATACCTTTAGTTCTTTCTCAGTTGCTATATCATAAGCTAATAATAGCTTTCTTATTCTCTCAATTGGATCACGCTCCTAAAAGCCATAAAACAAAAAAGGTTAAGCATGAAAAAAAAAAGGAAGGAAAAAAAGACATGCATGAAAAAATCATGCAATAACCTGTCTCACGCCACTGATTTCATCACGCGTGCGATAGGTGCTTCCAGGATCAGACATGGAGTGACCATGGTATCTGTAAGTGTCCATTTCAAGAATCTGAACACACATATCATTAGTCAAAACTGACCAATCATCTATCCATTATATGTGAAATGACATAGCATCTCACAAGAAATATATCAGGCAAAGCAGTTCATATCTAACAATCAACCATGCAGGAATCAGCTCAAGTAGGTGCAAATATAAATTACGGGTGAAACATCTAGCTACATAAGAAGCATAAGAATTAACATAACAGTCACAACAGGAAAGGTCATTGAGATATGGGCATTTGAAATTGGATCACTGAAGCAAAAACCTTTTCAATTGAGTCACTAAATGTTCTAAATTTAGATAAATGGATCACTCCGATCCAATTCCGGTCAATT
Organism: Euonymus europaeus; assembly: GCA_963580455.1. Lineage (NCBI taxonomy): Eukaryota > Viridiplantae > Streptophyta > Magnoliopsida > Celastrales > Celastraceae > Euonymus > Euonymus europaeus. Next base: position 8,080,912 of record OY756964.1, read on the forward strand.
TGACAGATGGATCTCTCTTTAAGTGACCTATTTGCAAGCTCAAGTAGGGTCAAAAAATCGAAGAATGGAATCTGTAGCCAAAACAGCTGAAAATTGTCAACTTTGAAGCACGCATGCGCCTGTCACCTTGGGGCACCCGCACCGGTTGCGTTTTGGGTGCGAGTGTGGCACGAAACGTCCAAGACGCGAGATTTGACGAATCCAAACCTAAAAAAAAATTAAAATTAAAATGGGTGCAGCTAGGGTGTAGCTGGGTGCGGCTTGGGTGCGTTTTTAGGATACGTTTAGGTCAACTTATAGGTAAATTGAAAGAGAAAAGAAAAAAACACTTCTCATAACCTAAATCGCACCATAGCAAATCTGGTCGCTGATCTAGGAAGAGGGTTGCTGATCTACAGAGAACTAACAACCAGGTATCATTTTCTCTGTCTCACTCTCTGAGTCTGTTTATCTCTTTCTCTCTCTAGCTCTCTCTCTCTATTAACGGCAGAAATAGAAGAGAAAAGCCACAGCCCGCTGTACAACTTATTGAGTACTACTGTACTAGCAATTGTGATACTTGCTGGGTTGTTTTAAGAGTCGGTAATTGCTGGGTACATGGGTAAGGATAGTAGAATTTTTTCTGAGTACATGGATAGTGGGTAATGGAATTTTTGCTGGCTAAGTGGATAGTGGGTTGCAAATTGATGGGTAATTTCTGGGTACAGTAGTACGTACTGTAATATATTAGTACATATATATTTGTACTGCCGCACCCGTATCCTTTATTTTTTGAGAATTGCCGAATCCACGTATCCTGCACCCCCAATTAAGTACTCCTGCACCCGTATCGGTGCTTCTTAGATTGTCAAGTTTAAAAAGAATGGAATCTGTTTTCAAATTATTTTGCCATGTTTGTGCCACCAAAGCCTTAGATGAGACTGAATTTCCAAAAGCAGAGAAGGCAGCAAAGAATACAAAGCCTCAGGAAATTCAAATTATACAGCCAGTAATCCTCATTAACAAAATTCCTACAGGTAGCAACTTTATCCCATATATGTAGTGGGTTTATGCAAGGATCACATACAAGATATGAAACATATCTCGAACAAAAAAATCTGAAAACAGTACCAGAAAAATTTGGGATGCTGCCTAGTTGACTCAATCTTATAATTCATTCCGCTTATCAGTATTGTTGCTACATGTTGACTCAAGCGTCAATGACTGTCTTGTGCCTGAGACACTCAACTCTCAGACAACATTGTACTGGGCTCACAAAGTAAAATATAGGCTTGCTTGGGCACTTAAAGAATGGGTAGGAAATTATTTTTGCACATGCAATTACTGATTCATTGTTTTACCAGAAATACATAAGCAGCTAAATTAACTTATCTCCTAAAATTGAACTCAACCGGTTTTTAGAATACTTCTAACCCCCTAAATCCAACATGAATTCAATTGAGGGATATGGCCTTCTGGTCACAGGTAAACCATGGTCATATCAAGCATAAAAAATATTTTCAAAACTTAAAATGGCAGATAAATAAGAAAACAAAATAAAACATTTACACAGCCCTTGATCATATGCTTCCAATAGAAATTATTTCTTGATATTATTTTCCGAGAAAAATATATATAACAAAAACTAAACAATTGTCAATGACATAACTAATAATATTAAGATAGCCATGACCATATAAATGACATTTATTCTTATTTTTATTAAAAATTAATTAAAAGAATAGCTTGACTTTACTTGCACGCATACAAACTCAGCCACAAAATTTCCCGCTCAAACTAAAGCATAATAAAGTGACTTGGCCGTATTACTATAGGTTTATACAAGGCAAAATGGCAAACAATGATATAGATACCATAGTGAAATTTGACTCAGTTGGAACTATCCTATTTTTCAATACTTTGTTATTGCGTGATAAGCGACACTTCCTCAAATGATGACTGCACTTCAACTGGCAAACATTACATATTTATCTTACATAGTATCTTCTAAGGTTCAAGTTTCACTATTTGAGAGAGAAACATGACAAGGCTCAATCCACAAATATCATGGCCCATTGAAGATCAGCAAGCAAAAAAGGAAAAAAGAAAACGAAAAAGAAAACGAAAAAAGAGAAGAGAAGGATATTGTAAGGTTTCATGATAATACCAATAGATTGGATCTAGAACATAATTCTAAATCTGTTTACCCAATTAGGACCCAAATGCAGTTACACAAAAAATTAACAAATTGGGCATGGATCAAAATATAAAAGATTCATGAATGACCTGTTATGTAAGTTATTAGACTTCTACAAGACACAGACACATACACGTATAAAGGGTGTTTGTTCTTTCCCCTTTTTCTGTCCTCTCCCTTGAATCTCTTCGATTATTTTGTGTTCTGCCTTTCAGTTTAAAGAGCCATGTTGCCTTCTACGGTTTTGTCCATCAAAACCAGTATGTCTTATTTCACTAGAGTTAACATGGAGATAATTTGCTCCAAAGTTTATGAATCAGTGCATTTCAAAAAACTCTGCATAGTTGGTTTTTCCTTTGAATTTTCCAGCTTTCGAATTTTTTATCGCACAGTTGTTCAGACCTTAAATAAACTAGATCCAGATTCTAATAATTGGACCAGATATCCGGTTGTCTATGGATCAAGATTTGACCTTCAACTTCAAGTACAATGGAATCAGATCCATATTCGAATAGTATAAATGTTATTGAGTACCAATCAAGAAAATGTTACATCCCATCGGAATCTGACTACATCTGGATTTGAAACTATGGCAATCATAGAAACTATGGCAATCATAGAAACTATGGCTTGTATAAAGAATCTAAATAAAACGAATCAGCAACAAACCTTGAAAGAAGAAACAAAAACTTACAATGGGTCCATTCTTCAAAGCATGCTCCTTGGCAAATTTACAGGCTTGTTTGACAGCAAGAGCGTCCATACCATCAACCTGTGAGAAAGGAAGAAATGCAACAAACAAAATACAATAAATAAAGACGACTTTATGTACAGATGACAGTTAATAAGTAAGGTCATATATTTGCCAATAGAAACAAAGAAAAACTACAAGTGCCTACAACGAAACTCACAGGATTTCCTATCCCACTAAAAATGATAATCCTGAAGTCTTCCGAAGCACATACAAACACAAGGAAAACCTACCACAGGCCTCTAGAAACAGTAAGCTCCTCCAAAAGGGTTAACATGCAAATATGCAATTAGGAAACAAGCCACATATTCTTAAATGAAGGAGGAGGAGGAGCACATATTCTTGTTACGCTTTTACCAATTAAACCGAGCTATGATAGAAAAATGGCTCAAAACAAATTTCCTCCACTGGAAATACTCCACAGCAGAAAGACCAAGCTTTTAGTTCCGTTTGACAGACCAGCTCCTGCCAAACTCACACCCATTAATTCCAAAGCCATGTTTCTCAAATTGCTGACCCAGTCACAGTGGAGGATAAAATGTCCGACAGTTTCCTCTTTGTTTTCATTAGTAAAATATCCACTGGCCATAACTACTGCACTCTTTTGAAGCTTATTACGTGTGAAGATTTCTCCCATGTCATTTTCCAAGTTAAAAGGGCAATTTTTCAAGACATGTTTGTTTCCAAATCTCCTTTCAGGGAATACCCATCATCGCACCCTCTACCTCAGCTCTAAGAAGAAGAGGGTTTAACAAAAGCTTTACTTTGTAAGCCTGTCCCTCCAAATTAGATTTTCTCCTTGTCTGCCTGAGTGGCCCAAAAAGAAGAGAGTTAACAAAAAATATTTTCTTTCTACGTCTGTCCCTCCTCCCCCATTATTGTCTCTTTGTAAATGGTCCCAAAAAATTGAGTGAAAGTATTTACCTCCTAATCCATATTATTCTCTGTGAAAGGAATGTCTCAAGACACCATACTGCTTTCCATACTACAATGGCCTTCCACTTTAGCATCTTATTTTGGGACAAATCATTAAGGGAATGTAGAGCTACTGCACCAGTTATCAGGCCAGAAAAAATACTTTGATTTCATTAAATATCAAAAAGAAGCATGATCAAACCAACTCATGATTTCCTTCTCTTTTTAGTTGTCCAGCCACTATGGCTAATTCCATACTTCAAATGATCGTTCTCCAAAAATTGTGATTTTCCTACATTAATCTTCCATGCCATAAAAATCTCCCAGATTTGTATTCTCTTTCTAAAGAATGGAAAAGACTGACTAACCAAGCTGGTTTTCTTTTTCATTTTGGATAAGTTATACTCTCTATTTATTGTTATTATCAGTTCTTAAATCAGGCCTACTCAGCCCCTAACTCAAGCACTATGCCACTCCAGTAAAGGAAACTCACTTGCTACTTTGGCTAACCCCAAGAGGCTCCATCAGGGTCAAATCAATGACCCAACAACCAAATGTTTTTGCTTAGGTTAAAACCTACATCATTGGATTTTCCAGACTTACAGTCAAAAGACTTCATTTTCGTTCCAGCCACAGACCTAAAATTTTGCCAAGTAATCAATAGCAAAATAGAAAAGGGGAAAGTGAATTTTCTCTATGAACTACAATATGCACACGATGACACGAAGAAAAGAAAAAAGATATTCAAACGATGATCACTAACAACTCAAACAAATTTTAGGGTGTAAAACAACTGTATTACTTCAAATCACCATGGTGGATTCAAACACAAAGACTTCCAGTTTACAAGTGGTCCTCTTCCCTTACCATGGACTATCCTTCTTCAGGTGACAAAGCAACCAATATAAGAAATTGTGTGGCTAAATATAATGTAAAATTAGAAGTAGACTTAATGATCTTGAAATCTGAACATATATATCACGCAACGAAAAGGGCTGTAGGGCTTTCAGGCAAGGAGTTTCAGAAGAAGACACCCAAAAAAATGCTCAAAATAAAACAAAACAAATGCACCATTTCAAGTAGGTACATTTCAAAATTTCACCATTAAATTGACACTATGCTGATTCTGCATAAAAGCTGATGTGGATGGGAAGAAGAAAGAAAATCAACTTAATTTCTCAACCAATATCTCATTTCACACATGCAAAGCGAAGAAGTTAGGTAAAATACTACACCAAGTCACTAACATGAGGAAACAAACGGTCAGCTGAATGTTGTAGGAATCAATTAAAAGAATAATACCAGAAGAATGCATATCATAAGTTTATAACTACTAAATAGTATGTGTTTTTAAAAGCCATGCGCCGCCTATCTCTACTATTTTACAAGTTTCAAAGGCCTTTGGCCATAAAGAGCTCTTCCTTGACTGTCCATTGCCAGGAAAACTTAGGAAATACTGTGGTACTTCTGTGGAAAATAAGGTGAAACTTGAAAGGAATTTTTATTGTGAAAGCCATTAATTTGTGTTTGGTTATAACTTACAAATACTGAAAAAGAGAGGAGAAGATAGCAACTTTCTTTTAGGTGCTTTCGCATTAAGTGCAAGTATAAATGAGTAATTAGGCAAAATATTTTCTAATTCGATGAATTTGTCATTGTTTGATAATTTTAAAGTCTAAATATACCATTTAATATTCATTTTACAAATATTTAGAGCAAAAAAAACAGTAATCTGTAATTTAACATTACCTAACTTTTTGAAAGGAAGAAACCTTTCTTATCAAAGGTTTTTAATATGCCATGCTTCACAAACTCACAGCTGGACCACTACGATATTTTTAAAGATCAGTTCAAAAGATATTAGCTTTCGAAAGATGGAAGATAAATTTATCACCTTCTTGACTAAAGTGATACTTAAAACTAGTTGTTAAGGAACATAGTCGATCCCATAATAAAAAATAACCTAAACGAAACCACTCTAATGAGAATAAAAAAGGAAAATAGTGAACATGCTGTAATACAAAATAAAAGCTCTGCTAACTCCCAGAGGCTCGCTAATTGTTGCACCTATGTATGTACCCTTAAATTCATTCAAATTTGTTCCATAGATGTGATAACGCCATAAAAGATTACAATCTAAGTACATAGCCACTTCCTAGGCAAAAATTATCACATTCATCATCCTAATCCAGAAACACAAGCACGTCAACAGTTAAAACAAAACATCAGTCATTCAAATTTGCAAAATTCAATCTGACCTTTAATCCAGGAACATAGTCCCCACGCTTGTAATAAGAGTGACTCTTGGCAGCCCTCCATTCTGCTGTCCCCATGCCATCTGTCATACCGTACACAAATTACCTATATCAGAAGAAAGAATATTAACGATATATGAACAAAGTGAAACTCCTCCAATCGTTCCATACAGTGATTGTTCTCGCAGACCAAAATTGCAGGCAGATCCCAAAGCGCGGCAATATTTAGAGCCTCGAACAACTGTCCCTGATTAGCTGCTCCGTCTCCGTACAATGTAAATGCCACTGTTTCATCCTTGGAGTACTTCTGTGCAAAAGCCAAACCGCATCCCAGAGGTATCTGGGCTCCAACAATTCCGTGACCTCCATAGAATCCAGCCTTCTTCCGGTAGAAATGCATAGAACCACCCTTTCCTTTAGAGCATCCATCCTGGCGTCCCATGAGCTCCGAAAACACCTCAAGTAGACTCCCACCGCGCCCAAGGAATAGGCAGTGATCACGATAAGCAGTGATGATACTGTCCTTCTTGGTGATCGCCGCCTCCATGCCAATCGCGACGGCCTCTTGGCCATCGTAGAGATGACAGAATCCGCGGATGAGTTTGGCCTTGTAGAGCGAATCCGCAGCGATCTCCATACGGCGCATCTTCGCCATGTCCTGGAAGAAGGAGAAAAGTTCCTCCGACGTGGTCTCGACGGAGCGTGAGGGAGCTTCGCAATTGTGAGCACCATATGGCATGGAGGTCTCGATCGTAAGAGGCTTGCTATCGGTAGAGATGTGACAGCGGAGAGACAGGGAGCATGATAAGGCGGAGGCGATCGGTCTCATGAGATTGGATCGAGAAGCGGCTGAGGCTAGGCGTGACAGAGCCATCTCGACCGTCGTATCGGCTGGCGATCTGCGATGGAGCGTGTAAAATGAAAGGAATGATAGGGGTTTGGTGGATTGTAACTCGTGTTTAGTCGTCTATGCGTTGCTCGGCGCTCGCTGACTGCTGCGGCCTTAACTTCCGTTTTCGGTGTCCCTCAATTTATTAAAAAAGTAAATTAGGTCCTAATTTAATAATTCTTAAGATAAAAGTACATCTAACATTTTTTTATTGTTTTTTTTTTATTTGGATAGCAGAATTGTGGTGGGCGATTTGAACCCATTGTTTATTGGGAGTGTCGACCTTCCTTTATATTTATAGTGATTATCAATCAATCGCGGCCTCACTTTTTTTTCTTTATGCTTAAAGTGTAAATCATTTTTAAATTTATTAAATTAAGAATAAAATTTAAAATTACATATTCGTTATTCTCATTTGTCAAAGACTAAGCAGATTGCCATTATTCCGACGCGCGAGAGAGCATATTCAACCTTGATTTTGTTCTTTTTTTGTTTCGGTTTTCATGAGAATTTTTTTCTGATTTTGGTACACCATTCTTGATGAGTTCTGCAATTCCTTTCAATATTGTTTTCATCTCATCTCAACTACCAATAGATTCATTACAATTCTTCATCATTATTTACATTTGTGATCTCTAATTTATCTTTTTTTTTCGTCACGCTACTGAAATCTTCAATCTATCAACAGATTCTCGATTTTGTCTTCGTTAATTGGCTTATTTTCATCTAAATGTTTGATTGTATTGTTTGAATTTGGATCTCAACTCATTTATGTTTGATTTCGTGAATTGTTCTTTGATTTTAGTTATGATATTTATTTGATATATTTAATTGTTTCAATTTGATTTTTTCTCAATCTTTGATTCGATTGTGTTTTTTGAATTATTTTTTTGTGTTTGTTTTATTTTTATTTTTATTTTTATTTTGCTGTTTTGATGAAATTCGATTTGATGAAATTAATTGATAGAGATATTGTGTTCTTATATGAAATTGGTACCTAAGATGATTGATTTTGGTTTATTTTTTATGTAATCTAGATTTGTTATCAGTTTTGTTCTACAAAGAAAAAATTTCTCTATAGATAAAAAATTGTTTTACCATTGTTGTTCATTGTTGTGCGCAAATAAACTTCAAGGATTGAGATTTTTATTTGATATGACATCAGTTCCTCCATGTATTTTGATTTTGAAGCATGAGTCATTAAGTGTAATGATAAGAGTTGTTTATGGTACGAATTTCATGAGTTTGGTCAATTTGGTGTATGCTAAGTGGAGTTTTCTGGATTTTGAAAATTTATGTTTTGTGGATTATTTACGTAGACATTCTAAATTCATGGTTGATAATGATGAAGATTTGAAAAAATTATTATCTCTTACTCATAATTTTTTGATGGGTCATGTTGATGTTTTGGTGAAAAGAGGTGGTTGTTTAGATATAACAGCTTGTAATGTTGATGTTTTGGGAAAAATAGGTGGTTGTTTAGATATAACAACTTGTAATGTTGATGTCTATGGTGGGATTGAGTCTTCTAGTGCTTTAGTTGATACTTCCATTGTTCATAATGATGAATATGAGCAAGAGCCAAATTTTATATTGACTTTTGGTTCTAATAAGAGGAAGACTTTACTTACTTATAGGTGGGCAACTGGTATTAGCTATGTAGGGTAGTGTCTTAATGGCGGTGTTATCGAGTTTCGCAATACTTTGTTGAAGTTTGGAATTGAGGTTGGCTTTGAGTATGTTTTGATCAAGAATGACAAGTCTAGGACTACTACTGAATGCAAATATAAGATTTCAAAAGGTTGTCAATGGCGTGTTCATGGATCTGTTGAGAAGTCAAAAGACTTCTTTTTTTTATTAGGTCACTGAACAATTTGCATACTTGTGGTTCTATCATTTGTACCAGCAAGTAAAATCGATTGGGTTTTGATATTGTTGCTGGTGTCATTATTGACTGTATATCCTCTGTTTCTCTACTTTGTTTAGCTAATGTTTTGAAAGGACGTTATAAGGGAAACCTTCTTGTTGCTATTCCAAAAAATGGTGAAGAGGGTAACCAACCATTCATTTATATTGTATAGAGAAATATATATTATGAGTTTTAGATGTTTTTGTTTGTTTGTTTATTTGTGTAGGATTATTTATGGTTGCATTTGCAATTGTTTTGGCTAAGGATGAAGATAATTAGTCAATATTTTTGATGTTATTGAAGCCTCATATTGATTGCATAAGGAACTTCACTTTAATGAGTAATCGTCATTTTAGTATTCTTAATGGTGTTAAAAAATTTCCCTTTTGCTTACCATTCATTTTGCCTTATGCAAATTAAGGGAAATTTGAAGGATAGATTGAAGGTTATAGTACTTCTTTTAGGGAAATGATTGTTAAGAAGTTCAACAATACGCTTTTGAGGCAAGTAGAGGATACTCTAGAGCAACGCTTGCTCTAATGCTTATTTTATTGGTCACCATTATGATGAGATGCATTTGAATGTGGTTGAGTCATTCATTTTTTTTATTTCTGAATTTTGTTGTTTACCCATTAGAAATTTAGTTGATAAGATTCATTGAAAGTTTATGGATCAGATATCAAATAGAAGGGATAATGCAACGACATGCAATTCAATTTTATGTCATTTTTAAGGGGACAAAAATTCAAACATTCTTGAAGGAGGTTATCCTTGGGTTGGTAGCGCAGCTAGTGTCGATGTATTTGAGGTACATTTTTATATTGTTAAGGTTTTAATATTTTACAAAGGGTTTGTTCATGTGGAAATAAATGGTTTCCCATGTCCCATGCACTTGCAGTTTTGTATAAGAGTGAAAAAGTAATTTATGATTATTTTGAGAACTACTTTCATTCTACATTTTATGTTGGATGCTACTTAGAATCCATAATGCCAGTTCAAATGGTATGAAAAATAGGTGCAAAGAATGTAAATGCAGTTATTCTCCCACCTAAATAAAAATAAAAATAAAAAATAGATTGAAAGGCTAAGAAAAAAAGGATCATATTTGTTTGAGAGAGTATTCATAGGAAGATCAAGTGTGGGAGGTGTGGACAACATGGAAATCATAGTAGGAAGAGTTGTAATAGCACATTACGATTATGACGTGATTCATTTGTTTGTATTCTTGTACCACTCATTCTATGTAATTTCAATTTTTCTACATTTGTACTTTGTTGTTTGTTCACATCATCTGTTTTTTGTGCATAATGACATAATCTGTATTTCTAATACAAAAAAATAGTTCTATAGAGAAAAATAAGTTTAAATGTGATAAAGAAGTGTTTAACAGAGAAGTGTTTCAATAAGTGTTCTCCTTAGTGTTTAGGTTATAACATGAAAATCTGATAGACGAGTTTGTTACGGTTTCACAAATTCGTTTCCCTTAGGGTTTAACACTTACTGTTTAGGTTACAATCTTATATCATGAAAAATCTAATAATAGAGCTTGCTAGAGTTTAGTGAATTCGTTCCGTTGGGATTTAACACTTATTGTTTAGGTTACAACATAGACTCCGATACACGAGCCAATTAGAGTTTAGCGAATTCATTTCTCTTAGGGTTTAACATTTACTATTTAAGTTACAACACAAAAAATCGATACACGAGCTTATTAAGGTTTAGCAAATTCCTTCCACTTAGGGAACATTTACTATTTAGGTTACAATATGAAAATCCGATAGAAGAGCCCATTAGGGTTAAATGTTTACGATTTATTTTCTATTTAGGATTTTGATTTTTTATGGTTTAGAATTTAAGGTTTATGAGTTTTGGGGTTAGGATTAGGGTTTTAGGGTTTATAGAGAAAAAAATTAGATTTTACATAAAAAAAGTAGTGCGTAAAGAAATATAATTATTGATTGATGGTTGGTAGCTTTATATAATGCAAACTTTAAAAAGGGTTGAATGCAATAAAAGTTAGTCTTCATTTTCACAAGCACTGTCTTCTTTATTCATAAAAATCATTTGAAGGGCAATAATATGTATAGGGTTTATTCGATAGAGAAATTGGTATCTATAGAAAGAAAAGCCAGTATCATCCATAAGTTTATCTCTGTGCTTGTAATATGTGATTAACACTTTAAATATTTCACAAGATAGCGTACTCTAACATATTTAGGCAAATTTCTTGAAGGATTCCTAATCTTCTCTTTCAAAGTTCCTTTTTTGTCATTCAAGAGTTCGTGAATTATATTTGTCCTGATCTGTCACTGTTCACTCTTGGTCAATGTTTTCATGATATAGCTATAAGTAAAAATCTATTTAATTGTATAACACACTATCGTGTCGCAATGCAAGTTTTAAATGATTTAAGAACTAGTAAGTGTTCATAACAAATCAAACTTATTATATTACATGAAATGATTCATTTGTTTTAAAAAATGCTAATACTTATCAACCACTTTTTAATACATATGACCGACACTCATGCAATTCTTTTCGCTCTTTTCAAATTTCTTTATGTTATCAATGATATATGTTTTTTTTAGAATAGAAAATTAATTATAATGTGAATAGTTGGATAATTAATAAATATAGGGTTACGTAGATTAGCATTTCTTTTGCATCTAATTTATAAGGATCTTATAGCTCTTTTAGTCATGGACGCATTGAGTTGTAACTCCCATTTGGTAGAATGTTTCCTAGCTTATATGCCCATTTTCTCAGCTTAGGAACTTATACGCTATACCCATTTATATCAACACTCACGTGAGACCAGCAACGTCCAATGTCTTGAAGGTTCATCTGGATTGTCATCCGAATTTAGTGGGAAGAGTAATAACCTTGCATCTTTGCATTCTTTTGTTGCTAACTTTTTGTTTATGTTTTCTTCTGGGCACTTTTCATTTTTGGTTCTTATAAAATGATGCACCAAAAAAGACCAATTCATATAAAAATAATTGTATAGAGAAAAAAAAGTCTTTTAAAGAGAAAAATAGATATTACCAAACAACAACTTGCAAACAAAAATGATGATCCGTCAAAATAATCCACTAAATGTCTTGGATTTTAGGTTCCAACTTTTTCGTGACCATTTCACTGTATGAATCAATCATCTGGAGAGAGCATTGTCATTAATTAAGTGCAATGTTAATAATGAGAAATAAACATACAAAGAAAAATGTGAGGAGTTATGTTTTCACTTACTCCGTCAGTGATTTCCTTTTCTTCAATTGTGTATATTATGTCATTCAAAGTTACATTTGACATTGGGCCTAACCCGTCGAAACATTAGCTTTTTGAAAGAAAAATAGACAAGCTTTACTTAAATAATAACATTCAACGAAAAAAAATAACATTCATCAAAGAATAACATATATAATCATAGATATATGATGAGTTAATTTTGTGTTGAATTTGGTACAAAATACTACCCAGTTTATTGTTATTGTGTGCATGTAGTGTTAAGGGGTATATTACTTAAAAGTTGGTTGTTGGGCGATATTTGCACCTTAGGCGCGGCCGCAAGACGCGGGATCTGATTCTCTTTACATAACTAGAGGTTGACATGGCAAGTATGGCCATGCTGGAACATAAGCTTTATTATTGCAGGAAAACTCTAGACAGCCGCATCACATAGAGGAGGGCCAGAAAGAATATACGCAAGAAGAAACATAAGAGAATAGTACGGTGCAAGGAATTAGAATTAAGCAAGGATTTGTCGAGCTCTTTCTTTTTCTTTTGAAATTGAACTCTCTCTTTTTTGAATATTGTGATGAGTATCATTATTATTATGTGTAACTAATTTATTTTCTAGCTAGGATTTGGTAAATTATTCTACCACAAACCTTTTGCATGGATTCAATTGTTGATTATAACGAGTTTAATTCATTGTTTTCTGGATTAATTGTTAATTTTCTATTGTTATGCATGCCTAATCAACATTATAATTCTAAGAATTGTTAGTTAAACATATTCGGCTGACCATGACCCAGTGTTTAACGAAGTAACAAGGACTTGCATAAGATCTAGGTATGGGAACATTGAACATAATTGATTGGGTGATAGACTATTACTTTAGATTGTGCGATTATCGATTTTCTAGTGCGTATGCTTATTTTAGGATGTTCTTAGGAGATATCAAACCAGGACTCTTCTAATAATAAAAGATATAGCAATTAGACCAAAATCAATATCGTTGTTTAGGGAAATCTAATTGACTGTAGCTGGACCAAGGTCTTTCAATTGACATCATTAAACTTTTAAATTGTGTGATTGTTGTTAGTCTATGTGCACATGTGGAGGTAGTTGAGCACGCCAATCCTAAGATAGATCTCGTCCATTGATATTTAATTTGACAATAATTTTAACCAGTAGACAATTTGCACTATTATTTCATATTTTAATTGGTAGTTGGTCAGTCTCCATGAATTCGATCTCATTCACTTTTTACTATTTTGCGACTCGTACTCTTGCGATTAAGTAAAACCTGTTGATATTTGAATTACAAATTTTATTTGTGATACAAAGTATCGATCAACTCCATGGTGAATAGATAGCTATGGATTCAGTAATTAGAAGATGCCAATTTTTGTGAAATTGGTTGGTGTGCAGCTATGCATGAGGAAATGCATGCCCTAGAGCACAACTGTACATGAGATGTAGTCTCACTGCCCTCTTACTAGAAAGTTATTTTTTGTAAATGAGTCTATACGATCAAGCTTAATCATGATGGTTCTTTGGCGCGTTTGAAAGGTAGTCTTGTGGCAGCCAAAAACTATGCTCGAACATATGGTGTGGATTACTTTGAGACTTTCTCTCTTGTGGCTAAAATGATTTCCATTCGGATGTTCATTTCTTTGGCTGCCTCGTGGCATTGGCCTTTATTTCAGCTTGATGCCAAGAATATGTTCTTGCATGGGGATCTCGAGGAGGAAGTATACATGGAGTAACCTCTTGGTTTTGTTGCTTAGGGGTGGTCTCGACATGTTTGTAAATTACGACGCTCTTTATATGGTCTCAAACAATCCTCACGGGTTTGGTTTGGATACTTTAGTATGGCGGTGAAGGAGTTTGGGATGTCACAATAAAAAAACACTCATATAATATGTAACGCCCCGAACCGGGAGCGCTACCGATGACGTCACTAGTCCCCTAAAGACTTCCTCTCACGTCAACCTAATACAGATTCTACCAAAAATCCGGCAGCACCTCCTCATAAATCGGAGAATGCCAACCTGAGTAACAATCAACACCAATATATATCTATCAAAAATGAATCTCAATCCGCAACCTAGCAGGGCCTCAGGCCAAATAACCACAATCACACTCTAGGCAGGGCCTCAGGCCACCTAAGCACATGCAAGGTAAATTAAAGAGGTCATTCATCACATAACCAATATATAGTTCAACAACTGGAACATAGTTCCATAATCCCGATACGAGAGTCCCAGTTTAACGGCGCAGCTCTCGACCGTCCATCATCCTCCTCATAAGGTAATTGAAAAATAGATACTTGATCCTTTAAACCAATCTAAGTACTAAATGTACTAGATAAACAAAAGTGTTCACATTATCAAGAACCTAAGCTCCAAGGTGGCGTTCCCATGTCACGTCTCCACCTACTGATCCGTCAGCTGGACATTCGTACCAGACTCACCTGAAGATCATAGAAGAAAAGTAGGGTGAGCAGAAGGCTCAGTAGGGAATTAAAGATTTAACGAGATAATCCGGCTGAATTGGAAAACATGACATAATGCAGCAACATGGCATCTATTATGAGCACATTAATAATAAACAACTTCGTCACTATATGGTCCCTCTTGGCATTCTTCAACGGATGTCCGGTATATCATCGGAAACCTTGACACTGCCCCCAGACCACATAGGTGTCATCTCATGAGACATCCGACACGGTTATATGACCGAACTCTTAATTAGCTCTCCAGCCATAAGACGTTGGTCTCGTCCCGCCCTCGGACTCCCACATCCACACGTAACTCTTATAGGAACTACGAGCCCGTGCCCGCAACTCCTAATGCATCTAATGAGCATGTCCAATATGCAAGAATAAACATATATATAAAAATCCTTTATACATACGTAACTACGTGATGCATGTTTGAGAATAAATGATGCTTGATATATGATCAAACATGTAATCGGTTATGCAATAAATTCAATAATAACATTCATGGCTCGTTCTTCCTAGGAAGCAATCTAGGCAAGAACTCAAATCAAAGACCAATGAAGGATTACCAACCGCTCTTTAGAATGAAGAGAGAAATCTCCAAGGAATGATATAAAAGGATAAGAATCCCTACCTCGTTATCCAAGCAATAATAGAAAATGCTACTACCAATTTCCGATTTAGGGTTCCGACTTCCCCAAACCTAATAAAGAAGCAAAGTCGAACCCCATATAATGTCAAAACATAACCAACCTCATATATATATGTATATATGAAATAAATCAATAACCATTGAAATCGAACATTTCTCTCAACTAGGCCATATTAGCCCAAAATGTGCAATCGCACTCCTTTATACATATCCATTCCAAATTAACAATTTCAAGTCTCCTAATATATATTATTAAACCCCCATATGAAATTTCAAGCTCAAATTCTTACTCGAACCCCGTAAACCCTAAGTTTCCCTCTTAGGTTTACACTTACACCCTATCGATTCCTTAACGGAATCGTCTCAAATTTGGAGGGTAGGTTACCCACTCCTAAATTACCAACATATCCAAAATTAAGCCTAAAATTCCAATCCAATCAACGGAATCGAAGCAATTCATCCTTTTGGCACCCATTTGCCAAATATGCATGAAATCCCTTCAACTTCCATTTTTAACCCAAAAATTTACTCTACTTCACACTCCTATCACATTTCTAGTATAAATGACACAAAATATATAACAAAACAAGGAAATTCGAAATCAAGTCTTACCTCCTTCAAGGGCAAAACAATCTCCAAAGTCTTCCTTGAACCTTCAACCGTCAACCTTGCTTAAATCTCCAAGTAAAACTAAGTTCCTAGCTCTACTTCCTCTCTCTTTCTCCTTCTTCCACTCTTTCTTCTTCTCTCCTTTCCTTCTCTGTGGCTCACGGTTTCTCTATGGCTCACGTTCCTGTTTTGTGGCTTTTCGGCCAAAACAAAGAATTTTTGTCGGCCAGCACCATTCATTTAATGTTTTTATTTTATTTTATATAAGTAAACTTCAATGGCCCAGTGGCCATTGCACAGCAAAATGGCCACTTTCGGTGGCCATACATGGGCCACCGAAAGTGGTCCTAATTATATATGTATATCTTTAGTTTTTTATTTAATTCTATTGAACTAATGATCAATTAATCCTTAGTCAGTTTAACTTCATTCTTGGTATTTTTTTTTCTAAACTCGAATTCATAATTTAATCTTCAATTTATTATTATTATTATTGTTATTATTTTCGATATTTTTGGGTCGGGGTATTACATAATATTTTAGTGACGTACTTCAGTAGGGTGCGTCCTTTTGATAGTGTATGTGGATGATGTCGAAATTTCTTATTTAAAATATTTCTTCAATCTAAGTTTCATAACAAGGATTTGTTTGTTCACAAGTATTTCTTGGCAAATGAAGTAGCCTTGATGCAACAAAGGAATAAATCTGTCCCAAGGAAAATATGTGTGGGATTTGTTTGTTACAGGATGCAGGGTTGTTTCATACTAAAGGGGTTGAGTCTCCTATGGATCCGAGTGTTAAGTTATTACTAGATTAAGGTAAGGTGGATGCAAGTTTGTTTTAGGCTAAAGAAGTTGAGTCTCTTGTGGGTCCAAGTGTCACGTTATTGCCAGCTAATGGTAAGTTGTTTCCAAATCCTGATAGGTATTATCGTATGATGTGTAAGTTTAATTATTTGACAACTATAACACGACCTAATGTATCTTATCTTGTAAGTGTGGTGAGCCACTTTAAAACCAATCCACTCATTCTGCATTGGAATGTTATTGTTTGTATTCTCTAGTATCTTCAGGCCAACCCAGAAAAAGGAATAGAATTTTTTGTCATCTATCTACAAAAGAATACTCAGATGCTGATTGGGCTGAGAGTCTAATTGATAGACGATCTATGTATGGTTTTGCTATCTTTATGGGTGGAAATATAATATCTTGGAAGATCAAGAAACATGATATGGTTGCTCGCCCTAGTGTAGAAACATAATACAAAGTTATGGGTTTAGCAACTGTAGAGATTATGTGGTTGTGGCAGATCTTTATAGAATTAGGAGGGTGTTCGACTGATCCTACTGAGTTGGGGTGTGATAATCGATCTGCAATTTATATCGCTACAAATACAATGTATTATGAATGAACTAAGCATATTGAGGTTGATTGTCACTTTGTTCATCATGCTTACAAAAGATATTTTCTTAAGTTTGGTACAGTGCACTCAAGTAAATAGTTGGCTGATCTTCTTACTAAGTCGTTGCATGGTTTGCATGTTCACTCTATACTCTATTTGTTACAAGCTGGGCATGCTGGATATTTATACCCTAGCTTGAAAGGGTGTTAATATATATTTCTCTTACTATTCCTTTGAGAATGGCCATAGTATTATTGTGTACCTCTTTTATTATTATATATTAATAAGATATGACATACACTTAACCCTAATCTATTGTTAAAGAACCCTTTTGTTCAATGTGAAGCTTTGCAAAGTTGGAGATGGCAACCCAGTTGGCTTTGAGATGAATATCTCTATACCATTCAAAACCTAGATATGCCTTGGAAACTCATATATGCGAAACAAACTCAGATCTACAACAAAAACTCAGATCTCATCAGTCATAATGCCTTGTGAAATCGGGGGCCCTGTCGGACATAGTGACACTCTATTGAGAGGTCCACATTGGACCTACTAGATTCATCACCAAATTTGGCCACTATAGAGAAATTCAAAAGACATAATGCAGTATCATTTGGTTGTTGGGTAGTAGAGGTTGAAGTTAGTGTTAGCAAGAAGAGGGACATTAGGTTGTTGGGCTGTAGATGTTAAAGAATAAAGATTTTTTTCCATTTCAGAAATAATTTTAAAAATACATAAGTTGAATAAGTTGAATCCAAAATAAGGCAATGGATCTAAATGAGATCACACATGCTCATGTCATATAACACAACAACAATATCCGAGTGTCCTTTCCAGGGTACACCATTCATTAATCCAAAGTCATTAACTATGGATTGATAAACCAACAATCAATAACCATGATTATCCCAACCATGATTCAACACAACCTCGGACGCACATTATAGTTCCCCGACATCAAGGAATGTACTCCAACTAAACAACCATAAATGCTCTGAAAAGTCACCTGGTTGTGTGAGTCCCATCACACCCACATTTCAAGTGTGTTGTCTCACATGAGATCATATAGTTGGTGACCATACTCCAACACCCAACCATTTTCCCATGTGACTTTTAAATAACCTTATGGTATCGCGAGTCCATACAGTCATCCTATATATATATAGTTATTCATGATGCATGAATGATCAACCATGCTTAATAAGTGATTAAACATGTAAATGAGTTAATGCAATCTACGTTTCAAAGAGAACTGTGAATAAACCCTAAGTCCGTTCTTCCTTAGGACACAATAAGGCAAGAACACAAAGCAAGATGACCAATGAAGAGATAAACTGCATATAAAGAGAAAATGAATGATACGAAAAGAGTTTGGGTCAAGAATTCCTCTACCTCGATTAAGCACAACACAATAATCCAAATTCTCAAACTAAGGTTTTGACCCCCTTTAACCAACCTATCAATTTCCAACATTCCAAACTCATATAATCATATTAACAACACTAATTAACAATAATAATATGAAATCAAATCACTAATCAAGAGAACTTAACTTCTCTCTCTAGGATTTTCCCCAAAATCCTCGAACTTCTATAAATTTTTACCTAGCCTAAATCAATGATTTAAACAAATAAAACAACTATAAATACCTTAGAAACAACCTATGTAAACAACAAAACATAACCCTTTACGAATTCACAAATCTAAGAAAACCCTAAAATCTCCAAAACTCATAAACTTACTTAAATCTTGGAAATCTTCTCCAAATCTTGTAATCTTCAATCCAAGCTCCAATATTCAATAATCTCTCAAACCCTCACCTTCCCTTTCTACCTCTCTCTCTCTCTAAAAATCTATTTTGGTAGAAAAAAATGAGCCATAAATCGCGTAACAACCCATTATAATAAAAAATCCCGACTGGTGTCCGGACATCATAAGTGGGTGTTTGGACACTTTGTATTTCTGCCTCTCCATATTCACTTTCTGAGGGAAGTGTCCGCACACCATCTCGAGCTGTCTGGACACTTCTCATGCATAACCTAGACCACATGCAAATAACTTCATGTTATACAATGTTTGTCCTCAAACACCAGTTCTTTCTCATATTCTTCTTTAGAATCTTCCTCAAGCCTCTATGATTCCCGGACCCAACTCGCCAAGACTTCATTTTTATATTGCAGTCCCCTATTCTCCTCTTTAAGATGTACAATTTCACATCGGAGTCTTCGAGTTTCCTATTGTTGGATCGCAGGGTTACTGCTTTCCCCATAGTTGTAGCCTACTATTTGCACATGATGATCGCGCCTCAGCTTATGAAGCATAAGTCGAGCACATTCCTTCTTAACATCTCATTCCCTACCATTGAACGTGGTACATGCTCTAATCACGCATCCTAGAGCACCGAACTGAACTTATGAGGTTCACAAAGTGACTGTCATTCTAATACATGAAGGTTGTCTCACCGTTTTGTAACGTGGAGGAGGCATTCCATGACTGGAAGCAAACTCCTTCAACACTCTTACTGAACTAACGCGACCATGTTCCCCACTTGCCATTTTCTTCTACAAGATGTAACTTAAGTAGGACTAAGATTACTACCCGGTGTGTGTCATTTACCTTAGTTTCCATCCCATATATATAACCCAAATCCATAACATGTTTTTTGTAACTCTTACAACCCTATGTAACCTTGCACAAACGTGCAACCCCCCTAAAGAACCCCGACCTTTTTCCTCTATGACGTGTCACCATTTGTTGTGGTGTTCTAAAACATCAATTTCGCTTCATCTGAATCCCCTTTAATTGTACCACAAAATTTCCATTGTCTCTGAAAGGTTCTTAGAGAATCTGTTTGCCTTCCCCGAATCTTCAATGTCAGTATTAATTCTACCTTGTTACTATTAGTTCACAAGTCAAACTCGTCTATGCTAGCGTGCCTTCCAATGCCTCAATAAAATTCATTTAACTTCCAGGGATACTCAGTCCCTCCTCCTTAAATAAATTCTTGAATATACAACTCATTCTCACATGGTTATAGCTTATTCACCTCTAGTTCTCAACCACCCATCCTCTTTCAATTTTCAATATCATATTGACATTCAAAGTAAACACTCAATGTCTACACTTCTTATCAAAAATTTCCTATTCAACACCATTTGTTTCTATTTACTTACCATTTAATATTAGCAAATAAAATCATCAATACATCACCAAACATCTAGTACTTTTTCCAAATTTGATCGACTTCTTTTTATCCCTAAGTGAACTTCTTTCGCCCAATCATTTTGTACACAAAATATCACTCATAATCCTTTACTACATACCTTCCCTATTAAGAAATTTTGTTCTCAAATTTAACTCACACTTATAACATCTATGAGATTTTTCTTCAAGGATATCAATCCTATTTCTGAAGTCCTTTGCTTCATAGACTCTAGATATGAGTACATTGTTCAACTAGATATCTCTCCACTATAACCTTTCATCATAAAGTTTTCGTGACTCCACATTTATTTATTTCAACAAATTTCAAATTTTTTTCCAAGTCAATTATCACCTAAATTTCAATAGTTCCATATACTAGGTATGGTATATCACTCTCATGTGCACTATCGTACCCCATTCTCTTTAATGTTTTAAAATAAATTAAATTGATTTCTCGAGCAAATTAACTTACCATTAATTCTAATACCTTCACCATGACAGCCTGTGCCCAAACGCATGATCATTCATCCAATACGATTTCCCAAGCCCATTTGCATGCTCACGTGCTCCACAGAACCTTGAAAACTACTTCTTCAAATTTTTTCCCAAGATACGTTCGTACTAATAAAGTACTTTCCCTACCCTATTTTGAGCGATGTGATTTTCATATTAAAACCCCTATGCCACGTGGTGGCTCAACAACATGATCTTTTCAAAGTCAACCAAACCCAAGTACCCACGCCGATGCAGAGTGTTACATGCTACAATCCCAGCACCACGTGATTGTTTACATACTGTGTTGTCCTTATCAACCAAGTCCAAGCATCCATATCAATCTGCCTATTATAGCTACTGATCGAGGTGAGACTGGTGGTGTTGGAGTTTTCAGACAGAGATAAATCCAATGCCACTAGCCAAGATTTGACATAAAAAACTATCAGATCGAGGCAAAATAGCCAGAACACATTTTGCCTTGATCTAGCCATTTGTGGCGACAAATCGATGTGAGATCGGTGACATTGGATTCATTTAGGTTGGGTGATTTCAATGTCACTAGCCTCGCCTCAATCCATACCAAAAAATGATTACCTAATGAAAAAAAAATGTTTGCCAATTCTACAAAGAAAAAGTGTTTTCTACAAAGAGAAAACAGTGTTGTATAGTTTATGATGATATTATTGGTCAATTATCTTGCCCTTGCTTTAAGCGCTTCTAGTGGTAAGAATTTTTTGGGGTTTAGCAAATCCGAACTTTTGAGTTCATCACTTGGGACATATGGTATTAATAGCGAATCCGGGTTTTTGTTCGTCAAATAGAGAAGAGTGGTTCCAGAAGGAAAATAGTTTTGACCAATTTTGAAAGTTACAGCCCCAGTATTTAAGGTACCCGAGTTTATTGGAGTTTAGTAGCCAGAACCCTAGGTTTAGCACTTGAGATATTTAGGATTTTAGTAACAAATCCATTATCTAAGCTTGTTAGGGTTTAGCTAATCCGAGTCTTGAGGTTTATTACTTAGAACATAGGGTTTTAGTAGTATATCCGAGCTTTGGGTCTATCGAATAAAAAAAAGAGATTTTATAGAAAAAAATTGATTGTATAGAGAAATAAAAATTCTACAGAGAAAAGAAGTTTTGTACTAGTAGTAAAATGAAAACTGTGATTTCATATTTTTTTGCCTAACTTTTCCGTCTAAGCTTTCGGGTTCATCACTTGAGACATATAATTTTAGTAGTAAATTTGAGTTTTGGGTCTATCGAACAGAGAAAAAGAGATTTTATATATAAAAGGTGATTCAATAGAGAAATAAAGATTTTACATAAAAATATATGTTCTACATAGAAAAAGAGTTCTACACCAGCAATAAAATGAAAGTTTGTGATTTCATATTTTTTGGCCTAACTTATCTGTCCAACCACCAAAATGATTTTCGCTGGTCTCAAAATAAGTGCAACTATTAGAGGAGTAAATCCAACGTATAATAGTTGAAAAGAAGGTCCATTGCTATTAGAAAGCCTCTGCAAAACTCTAGCGATGCTTGAAAACTTCTTTTCCTTATTGTGGCTATTTTCGATATCGGATCGAGACAAAAATTGTTTCAAACTTGAAAATGTGTTTTGCCTTGATCCAACCTTTTTGGTGGCAGATTGAGGAAAGACCATTGTCATTGGACTCATCTCAACGATACAATTCCAATGATAGTGGTCTCACTTGGATTGGACTTTGGGAAAGGGAGATATGGTTGTCAACCAATTTTGACATAGTTGGATGGTAGATATATTTTTGGGATATCTATCATTTTGTCCTTATTTCTATGTTTCAAAATGGAGTATACCTATTTCAAAGAATGAGACTCTTCATGTCATTTTATCTAACAAGGACAAACTTTAAAACTAAAGACTAAAATTGTTGGAAGAAATCAAGAACCTGAAATGTTGTTGTAGCTACCACCAATGAAATGTTATAATAAGGTGATAAGATCCCTGATTCTAGGCCCACATGCACATGATAGATGAAGAGTCAAGCCTAGATTCTCAAGTTTAGACCTAACTCTTTATTGAAAATCTAGGTTAAATAAGATGTTTTTTCATGATAATCTTTCAATGTGACATCTTATCATTCCACCCCTTTTAAAGAGTCTACACGTCCTTAGGCAATGGGTAGGGATACTTTAGTCATAGCTTGCAAACTTTCTTTTTCTGTGAGTATGCCTTATTTTTTTCCTTTTCGTTTTTAATTTTTGGTAGCCCCATTCTAGATACTTAGTTATTGTCTGATTGCCAATGTCCTACCCACTGCCATTGGATGCATGGATTCGGCGTATGCCACTCTTAATGAAAGCACCAATAATGAAGACCCATGATTCCAAGCCTACGCACACATGAATGATGAAGACTCAAGCCCATGCTCACAAGTTTGTACTTAACTTCTATTGAAAACTCAAGTTGATAGTTAAATGTTTGTCCTTCCTTATAATCCAAAGTGGTAACTTATAATCTTTCGATCACTGTTATCATTCCATCACTCTTAAGAGCATGCACGTCATCTAGTAGTGGTTAGGGAGACTTCAATCATAGCTTGTTAGCCTTCTTTTTCTCTGATTTTTTTTTTCATAGGGCGACCTCATTCTAGATATAGCCACTATTTTGTCTGCTGCCTTTGGGTGCATAGATTCAACATATGTCACTTTCAATCAAAATATCAATGATAAAGACCAATGATACGAAGACCATGCGTACGTAAAAGATGAAGGCTCAAGCCGAGACTTTCAAGTTTTGACCTAACTCTCTATTGAAAAACTCAGGTTGACAATAAAAGGTTTGTCATTCCTTCTAAGCCAAAGTGGTAACTCATAATCTTTCAATCTGGCTTCTTATTATTTCACCACTATTAAGGAGCTTGCACGTCCTCGAGCAGTGGCTAGCGAGATTTCAGTCATAGCCTACCAACATTCTTTGTTTCTAAGTAGTGAGTATTTTTTTACGGCGGCCCTATTCAGGCCATTCTAAATATAGTCACTATTTGACTGCCATTGTTCAATTTGCTCCTTTTGGGTGCATGAATTCGGCATATGCCACTCTCAATGAAAACACCAATAATCAAGACCCATAATTCCAAGCCCGAACATGTGCATGTGAAAGATGAAGGATCAAGCTTGGGCTCGATAGTTTGGACCTAATTATCTATTAAAAATTCAAATTGATAATAAGAGGTCTTTTCTTATAAGCGAGAATGATAATCTATAATCTTTCAATCTAGTATCTTATGACAAGGTTATAACACCCTTTAACACATCCTCTCGGAGGCCTTTCTCTTATGGAGGCCCGTTAGTTCACAATTCAGCTGACGGTAGTTACTACAGGCTCAGCTGCAAAAAAAAAAAAAAAAAAAAACTATGGGTGAGACTATTTGCACACCCCTAGTTTCCAATGACACCTCATTACTATTGGATCATATATTCAAGTCTGCTAGAACATAAAATAAGACTTTACAACACCAAAAGCACAAAATAAACTAACAACAAATACATATATCAGTCTAGTATGTCGATAGTTGTTGTGCCGCATCTGTTAGGAGAAGTTAACATCCTGAATTTCTCTAGTCTTGGTGCAAACAAGTCTGGCTAATAACTTGCAGTTGGCAGGTGATGATTAGTCCACATTTATGATATTGGGGGGATTGGAGAATCTGCTAGTATATTGATCATCACAAAATGAGATCCATTGATATAGCCGAACATTAACATCTTCTCCTTTCCATCTTGAGCAGTTGCATCCCTGAAGGGAAAGAAAGTGAGGCATTGTTCTTGTGAAAGCAACAAAACTGCAATTTTATAACATGTTGCTATCACATGACCCATATATGGCATTATCATCCAATGGTTTGAGTTTGCCATTTGATCAAAACAATTCACACTTGATAGCAACTCACTCGTGCTTGAGAGAGGCTACAAGACCTTGTTATAAAGTTCCTCATGCATTTCCAATTCTGTTTCCATATCCCTCCTCATTTGTCTTCACCCATCATCTACCAAACTAGAGAAACCATCAACCACTTTGAAGCCAAAATGACCATCACCTAAGACATCCACTATATTTGATATGAAAGACTACAAAAATGCTAGAATAGTGACACCCAATTCATGGCGTTTGCCCCCTTGTTCTATATACTCTCAGCTTTGGTGGTTGGACTCTCAACTTTGGTGGTTGGAATGATTTTTTCTTAAGCAGTGGCATAGGTGCCTCATTCACCTGGGCATTGTGAGGAATAGGTTCTTGCAAACAGCTTGAGTTGTTATTTGGGAGTTTTGTGTTGGGATTTCATCAAATACATGACCATCTAGTGCATGCTCAAAAGCACTAGGCTTTCTCTTGGTTGATTTACCATTTGCTTGGTTGCCTTTGAATTTTCTTTTGCCTTTCTTCCTCCCTCTCAAATTAACCTTATGTTTTGGCTCAACAATCAATGTGCTTGACTGACCTAGCAACTGAAGTTGCCTTTTCAACTCCAATTTCTGAGGTCTTGTGGCGGCTGCAAATGATCTTCTAAGAATCTTAATTTCCATGTCTATAGTCACCTCATATTTTGGATTTTGAGAGAAAGGGGATGTTGACAATTGCTTCCAAAAAACCATGGACATCTGCTAGTGGAACGCTACAACCTACAAGCCTATAGGAAGTTAGCATATGAGCATATGGGAGGCCAAATCATGAAGCTAATTTGTGTGTGCAATTATCTACAGTCACACCTGCATTGCCAAATGCTATCAATTTAGACTCAATCAGATTTAGTGCAGTAGTAGATACCACATTAGCTAACTCTTTGTATATAGTAGTCTTAAACCTAATGGGAACCCTAGTCAAACTCTCCTCAAATGAAGCCTTAATTTCAATAATCTGACCCTGAAGCAGCAAATGAATACTAGTGAAGCTTTGCACAAAGCCTCCTACCAAGTTAGTCAGGTATCTCTTCAGCTTTGCATGCCTGCCTTCCACTCTATTGGTGGTTGTGTTTCCAAGATGTAGATGCTAGTCAACCCATGCAGAAACAAAACACGCCTGTAAGGATTCAACCATGAATTTTTTATATAGTTCAAAGCTACTGGGAAGTCTTTAAATTGTTGCTCCATATTAAGAACATTATGCTCATTCTGTTATACTGTAGCAGAATTCTTCCTTCTTTGCGCTCTTGTAACAAAAAGCCACACAAAATGTCTTCATAGTAGAAGTAACCCCAACTATTTGAAGTAGAAGGAATCTATACTTATTTGTTTGATAGGTGCAGTCAAGTATAAAGACAAAAGGGAAAGATCTGGCTAGCTCTATTGAAGATGTGTAGTAAAAAATAGATCCAATAGTTGTTCTGTTGATGGCTCAGACCTATGCCTAACCACATAGCCATTTTCATTTAGCAACTTAAACAAATGTTGCATATGAGACTTCCTGCACTTTCTTTAATCTTCAATACACTCCTGACAGTATATATAGTCTTCAATGTAGTTGTATTCGTTGGATTTTTTTACCTTTAACTGATTCAAAATGTCCCTAGCCCTTATTCCAGTTTTGCTCAGCCCGTCAACAAAATTCCTCTCTCTATTGTTCAACCTACCCACAAATGAATGGCCTTCAAAAGACCTAACCAATTGGTGGTTATGTTTCCCATTCAGCACCATTAATCCCCACCTACCCGTAAGTGTGTTGATAATTGTGGCTTTCAAACTAAATGGACAATCACATTTCTTCATTGAAGATCTCCTTTTCATCACCCTATTCTTGTTCCCCTATAACCAACACTACGCTCACATCCAAGTAACACTCTAGGAGTTCGCTTTTGATCATTCAAGTATGACCTCTTAATCACTACAACTATCCCATGCCTACGACCAATTTTCCTTACATACTTAATGACAATCTTAGCAGAAGGGAATTCCTATTTTGTCCAACCAAGCCAAAATGCATAAGACCCTATTCAATGTACAGATTTTGAGGACGAAAATAACAAAAAAACTCAAAAATCATACCATGTCAGTGGTGAATTGAGTTGACGTATCCACCAGCATCGAGTTCTCCAAAATCTACAAGAAAATGGACATGCAATAAGTTTCAGACAAAATCGATGCAAAAGAAGAAAACCCTAGAAGATGGTTCAGAAGAACTCACCTGTTCTGATTCTACGTATTCTTCATCGTACTCCATATTGTTTTCATCGTACTCCAACTGTTCTTCATCCATGATATCTTCTTCAGTGTCTACACTGTAGTTTGGATATCCTTTCATTTCATCTTTGTTTCTCATGGAATGTGCGATGGTTCAAACTTGAGAGAACATGTGAGAGTGGACAAAAAACGGTGTGCAAACACAGCGCCGTTTTATATCCCATGGGATCCCATAATTTATTCCATTGTATAATACAATGGAATAACAGATTTAATTACAGTGAAATGCGTACTATTACAATGAAATACGTTATTTCACTGTGCTACAATCTATTATTCCATTGTGACAATACAATGGAATAACGTATGCGTTATTTTATTGTAATAATACAATAACATAATAGATTCTATTACAGTGAAATATGTATTATTACAATGAAATACGTTATTTCATTGTAATAAAATCTGTTATTCAATTGTATTATTACAATGAAATAAAATATGAGATACAATAGAATATATATCATTTTCCGTGCAAATAATGCCACACAAAAATAAATTGCAGAGGCTAACGACTAATATCGTATCGTCGTTAACTCGATAAAACTAGGGCAATACGTGCGTCATATCCAAAATCCGTGCAAAATCCATCCCGCCATGACCACAGTTTCCGTCCATTCTTCACTGCCTGCTTTCATTGCTTTACATTCCTTCACCGTAAAACACCTGTTCTCGTTCTCACATAACCGCACTATCTGTCAAAACCTAGGGTTTTGCTTCCTCGAATCATTTCGCATAAATTCACCTCAATTGAGATTCTCATACAAGTCCAGAAACTCAGTATTCTCCGCTGAGTCCCAACTCTCCGACGTAGAGGACTTCGACGACGACGAAGATGATGACGTGGCTGCCGAGGAATACGAATACGATGACATTGATGGAGAAATTTCTGATGGAGTCGACCAGAGTGAGGATGAAATTTCGGTGGTTACAGAAGACTCACCTGCAACGGCGACTCGGTACGAGCAATTCAAGTGGCAGAGAGTCGAAAGGATTCGTAATGAGTTCAGAGAGTTCGGCGAGGGAATCATTGATGTAGACGAGCTTGCTTCCGTTTATGATTTTCGCGTCGACAAATTCCAGGTTCTCTCTCGCAAAATTCAAATAATCATCCCTTGTATTTGTGAAGCTGGAGATTGAATTCAGGTTAATTTTTTATTTTTCGGCAGCGTTTGGCTATAAAAGCATTTTTAGGAGGCTCTTCAGTGGTGGTTTCTGCGCCAACGAGCAGTGGAAAGACTTTGATAGCCGAAGCCGCTGCCATTGCCACAGTGGCTAGGGGAAGGAGATTATTTTACACAACTCCGCTTAAGGCATTATCGAATCAAAAGTTTCGTGAGTTTCGGTCAGTATTTATAGTTCCTTTTTATATGTTGAGTTTGGGTACGATGTTTAGAGTGAGACAAATGTGTTAACTATTTCTTTTGGTGCTGTTTCCAGCGAGACATTTAGAGAAGAGAATGTTGGTCTTCTCACTGGAGATTCAGTTGTTAACAAAGATGCCCAGGTTTTAATAATGACTACGGAGATTTTGCGCAACATGTTGTATCAGAGGTAATTTATTTAAAATTTTAAACATTGACAACGTGGGGGATTTGGGATTTGCTCAATGCAAGATTCAATCTAGGCTCCTATATATATAATTCAATGTGATTCGGAATATGATTGAATGAGCAGATTATAAGATAATCTTCCAAAGTAGATAGTTCAAGCAATATTATGAGAAGAGGTGTTTATATTCTGAAAACAAAATAATTTACACAAGGAAATGGAACAGAAACAAATACTTCACAGGAGCTTCATAGAGTAATGGAGAGAAGAATCTGTAATTTCATTTATATGGAAAACATACAAGATACAACCCTAAAAGCAAACTCAACTTATATAGAAAGAAAAAGAATCAATTAAATATCATGTACAATAAGAAGAGGAGCCCGCCAAAAGTTTACTTGATCTAATGCTAAACTATGTCATATCAGACATGGTGTTTAACACCCCCCTCAAGGTGAACGGTAGGGATCAACTACGTTCAGCTTGCGCAAAAGGTAATGAAGCCAGGTGACTGGTATGGGTTTGGTGGGAAAATCACTAGGTTGCTCAGAAGAAGAGATGTGCATCTGCTTCACCATACCTGCTGTCACCTTTTCACGAATGAAATGACAGTCCATCTCGATATGTTTGGTACATTTGTGAAAGGCCGGATTAGTCCCAATGTGGATGACTCCTTGACTATCATAAAATACAGCGATAGAACGAGGAACAGAGATGTGAAAGTCCTAAAGATAGCCAACAACCAAGTGAGCTCATTGCAAGCATTCACCATGGATCCTTGGCTTTAGCAGAAGACTGAGAGATTGTATGCTACTTCTTGGACTTCCAAGACACAAGAGACCTTCCAAAAGTTACACAATACCCACTGATGGATCGACGTGTCTCAGGACAAGCCCTCCAATCAGAATCACAGTATGAGATGAGCTGATAATTAAGTTGGGAAGGAAATGAAATTCCCTGCCCAGGGGTACGTAAAACACGATGAGCACTGGCTAAGTGTTTATGCAAAGGTGTTTTAAGAAACTGGTTGAGATTATGCACAACATAGCTGGTATCAGGGAGCATCATTGTGAAGTACATTAAATGACCAATAATTCGCCGATAAAGAGATGCGTCATTGAGAGGAACACCATCTTGAACTGAAAGATGTGTGTTCAACTTTGTTGGGGAAGACAATGGCTTGAAAGCAAGAAATCTTGCATCAAGAAGCAAATCAAGAGCATATTTCCGTTGGCTGATGACCAAACCAGATTGAGATCGACTCGCTTCAAGACCAAGGAAAAATTTCATAGGGCCTAAATCTTTGATCTTGAGTTGAGACTGCAAATAATCCTTCACTAACTGAATAAGAGACTCGCGGGTGCCTCATATAACCAATCCACATATAATAAAAGAAAAATAAAATCAGTTCCCCTCTACAATGTATATAAGGAGTAATCGGACTTGGCTTGGCAAACCAAATTGGAGAAGAATATTGCTAAACTTTTCATTCCATTGGCGTGAGGCCTACTTGAGGCCATACAAGGATTTCCTTAACTGACAAAACAAGCTTCGAATCCTTCAGTGAATATCTCGGTCGTAGTACCATGTATACTTTTTCGTGCAAATCACCATTAAGAAACGCATTGTGGACGTTGAGTTGGTGCAAAGACCAATTGTGCATAGAAGCCAGAGCCTAGAAAATTCGGAGTCACCATTTTGACTATAGGAGAAAATATCTCGGTATAATCAAAGCCAGCCTTTTGATTGAATCCTTGTGCCACCAAGTAGGCCTTGTGATGTTCAATTGAACCATCTTGATTAAACTTGAGTTTATAGACCCATTTATAACCAATTGTCCTCCTACCTGCAGGTAGATACATCATATCCCATGTGTGATTGTCATGCAAAGCCTGCAATTCAGAATGCATGGCCTCTTGCCAAGCGGGATCTTTCATAGCCATAGAAAAATGAGAAGGTTCCTTATGATTGGTCACACAATGTAAGAAGGCAGCATGACGAAAAGAAACACTCGTATAACAAAAAAACTTACTAATGGGATACATGGGCGTGTGTTTGATTCTAGTAGACCTGCGTAGATCATTATCCTCACGAACAGTGGCCGGGGAAATACTAGGTGTAGAAGTGGTAGGTAAAGGACTAGAAGAAGACACTAAGATTGCAGTTGGAGGAGTTGGAGAGGGGTGAGAGCAGAGGGTAGATAAGATGTCACATCTTGAGTAGAGTCTTAGCAAGACTGGTGAATGTAAGAGGTGGACCAATTTTGGAGAAAGGAAAAATTGTTTCATGGAATTGCACATCACCGAAGATAAAAATGACATGTGTATCTAAATCAAAAACTCTAAAACCCTTGACACCAAAAGGATATCTCAAGAAAATGCAGGCTCTAGCTCGTGCCTGGAATTTAGAACGGGGATGTGGATGAACCATAGCACAACGCAGGCATCCAAAAACCCGCAAGGTAGTGTAATCTAGAGGTTTTTGAAAAAGGATTTGATACGGGTTGTGCTTATCTAGTTGACGAGAGGGTAAATGATTGATGAGGAGAACAGTGGTTAGGGTACAATAACTCCAGGGTCTGTTTGGATCAGAGTATACGTTGGCGTATACTCTGTTACCCATACTTTTAGACACTCTCAGTTTTTACGTTTTTCGATAGCTTATACTTTATGAGACATACTCTCATCCAAACAGACGGCCAAAAATTTTCTGGAAGATGTGCATGAAGTTGTATAGCCTGAGCTAGGTTAAGAATATATTGATGTTTATGTTCAGCCACCCTATTTGGTTGGGGTGTGTAAACACATGTGGTTTGATGTAAAATTCCATTTGCATTATAAAACTCTTGGAAGTGGAACTCTAGTCTCTAGACCATTGTCGGATCGCAAGATCTTAACCTTTGTGTGCACATAATGGCAGAATTGCTCAATATAAGAACGGACTTCTCCTTTTGAATGTAATAAATAACTCCATGTTGCTCTACTATAGTCAAAAAAATATCTATAGCCATCAATGAAGGTTATAAAATGGGGACCCCAAATATCCACATGGATAAGTTTAAAACATTGGTAGTGCGTGAGACACTAATGCTAAATGGCTTTCTCTTCATCTTGGCTAAAGGGCAAGTTGGACAAAGGGTGAAATGTTCTTTTGTTGCTGTGTGGGCAAAAACATGCTAGTTGTGGGAGATGGATGACCTAATCTATAGTGCCACAACATAGATGATTTGGTGACTGCATTGGTTCCCAAAACAGAGTTGCTCGACGTCAACTTAGAACCCCAAAAATATAGCCCTTTATGCATGCTCCCCACTCCAATCCTCTTCAATGTGGCTAAGTCCCACACAACACACAGATTGGAGTTAAATATAACTGAATATTTGTTGGAGGCTGTGAGTTTGCTCACTGAAATGATATTAATTTTGAAAGTTGGGACACAAAGGAGTTGGTCAAGAATGATCCCACTATGAAGTGTGAGAGACCCGATGTGTGTGACTTTGTGTTGGTCACCACTGGGAAGGTTGACATATTAATTGGCAACTGATTGAGCAGTACTAAGAAAATCAAGGGAACAAACTATGTGGTCACTAGCACCACTATCAATTAGCTAGGAAACAAGAAAAGGAATTTTAACAGCAGACTCTTGCAAGATGTTACCTGCTACTGCAGACACAGAGTACTGAGCTGAGGAGGGATTCGAATTACTACCTGAACTGTGGTAAAAAAAAGAAAAGAACCTCTGACTCAGCTGTGGACTAGATGAAGAATTCAGCTTGTGGAAGTGCATTAACTGATTGCATAACTCTGGAGGCATATGAAGTGTGCCTTGTTTCTGATTAGGATGCTGCACGACCTCTACTTGATTCACATAATGTCCCCTATCACTTTGCTGTCCAGTGCCATAACGTGAGGACTGTCTCTTGGGCTATCCTGATGGATACCCATGAAGCTTATAACATTTCTCAATGGTGTGTCCTTGCTTATGGCAGTAGTTACAGAAAAGAGTTTCTTGTCTTGCTTGTGAGTTAGAAGATGTTGACTTTCCCACATCAACAATTGGAACAGACCTAACAGCCAAGGCAGAGGAATTATGTACCTGATTTGGCACCTGAGTAACTGACATCTGTCTCTCTACATGAAGAACCATTGACAATGCTTTAGAGCAAACATGAAGAGGTTCCATACCAAGTATCTGATTACAAACTGTAACCTATCATTCATTAAGACCCATAAGAAAAACCATCGTGTTGTCCTTCTGTTGGTATTGCTCCAGTGCTGCCTGTAAACCACAAGAGCATTCTGGCAAAACATTGTAGTACATAAATTCATCCCAAAAGTCCTGCTTGGTATAGTACTCTATCACAGACATTGCACCTTGGTGGGTCTCTCCCATGGCTCTACGCAACTCATATACTCGAGTGTCATTAGATGAAGCATACCTAATCTTCAGATCCAACCATAAATCTCGAGCTGTCACTGCTCTAGATAGACTACCGACTATCTCCTTGGAGATGCAATTTGAGATCCAAGTGATGATTAAGTTGCTGCAACGCCTCCAAGAAGTATATAGAGGATCATTGAGATGAACTTCCTTCAAGGAACTATCCATGAACCCGTGCTTCTTTCTTCCTTCAAGGGCCATTAACAAAGCCCTACTCCAAACTAAAAATTATCTTCACCTGTCAATGCTTGACCGATCAACTTTGTGATTGCATAATCTGCGGTGGAAAGAGTGAATGGATCATTCTGTAGATCCACAATTGCTGGGATAGAAACAATACTTCCATCACCTTTTGTCTGAGACATAGCGTGAAATGAAATAAGGAATAAGGAATCAAGAGCAGTTGTGTAACTTGAGGCTCTGATAGCATGAAAACAAAATAATTTCCACAAGGAAATCAAACAGAAACAAGTGCTTCACAGAAGCTTCACAGAGTAATGGAGAGAAGAATCGCTAATTTCATTGATATGGAAAACGTACAAGATACAACCCTAAAAGCAAAATCAGCTTATATGCAAAGAAAAAGAATCAATTAAATATCATGTACAGAGTACAGTAAGAAGAGGAGCCCGCCAAAACTTGACTTGACCTAATGCTCAACTATGTTGTATCAGACTTGGTGTTTAACATATTCCTTGCCTCAAGAAGTTTGCTGAGATTTTGGTCAGCATTTAGACATTCAAAAAATCTCAAGCTAGGCTTCATACTTCTAATCAATCATAATGCTGCAATGTCTTTACAATGCATACTGTGAATTTTGACATTAATTGCTTAATCTTATGTTATTTATTTTTTTTATTTTAAACATAACTTATGATTTTTGTTGGAAACGTTGATGTTAGTTTACCATGCTTCTCATGCAGTGTTGGCATGGTTTCTTCCGGGAGCAGACTTTTCGATGTTGATGTGATTGTTCTGGATGAAGTTCATTATCTAAGCGATATATCTAGGGGTACAGTATGGGAGGAGATAGTAAGTGCTGTTTGATTTCAAGGGTATTTTGTTTGTCCATATTTTTAAAACAGATGAATTAATTCACTGCTGTTAATTATCCTTAGGTTATTTATTGCCCAAAAGAGGTTCAACTTATATGTTTGTCCGCAACAGTAGCAAATCCAGATGAGCTTGCTGGTTGGATTGGCCAGGTATTGCTCTTTATTGGATGATCTAGTCTACCACTGTTGCGAGCAGTCTTCTCATAGCTGATGTGCAATAGCATTGTTGTGTATGCATACTTGCTTCCGCCAACATAATTCGTGAAGGTTTTTTTCTTTTGTACAGATAAATTGATAGATATATGTATGATGAGATCAATCTTTACTCTCGTTTTATATATGGACTATGCGGGTTTTCTAAATTGAAAACCTATTGTGTTGTAAAATTCATATTTCTTTTTCTTTTATAATTAATGACCTGTTAATGTAAAATATTAGGTTAGATTGTAACATCTTAGGCTTGCGAATATATTTTAGGGGCAAGAACACTTTGACTCATTCAACACACAGACACATTTTACATCGGATTCTTTTACCTGAATGGAAAATGGATTATTTTTTCTTTCCTTTTTCTATTTCATTTTACAAGTCCATGGCCTAAAGTTATTTCTGATCCATGGACTCAAACATCTAATTGTTTTTTTTTCCATGATTATACCAGATTCACGGTAAAACAGAATTGGTGACTTCTTCAAGACGTCCTGTTCCCTTGACTTGGCACTTCTCAACACGGACTGCTTTGCTACCTCTTCTTAATGAGAAAGGAACACACATGAATAGGTTTTTCTGTTGCCTTTAGATTTTTCATTCAATTGATTTTGTTGTTTTCAAGTTATAATTTATCACCATCAGAGCATTTTTTTTTCCCCGAACATTTTTGGTTGGCTAAATCATATGACCTTCGATATGAATGAATGGCAGAAAAAAATTCTTAGTGAATTCTCAGTCATTGATTTCTCTCATGTACTAATCTAGCCGATCCTAAATATAAATAATTTGGGATAAAGTTCAGATGATGATGATGATAATTCTACTATAGTAGAAATCATTTTTATTCTGGTATAGGGATTTTGTTCCTTTTTTTCTTTCTTCCTGATATATAATATTGTTTCTATTATTAATTGTTTTGAGTGCAAGAGAGGACTCGAACCTTGCACCTTTTCATATCTCTAAGGAGTGGCTAGTACAAGGTCAAGAGCTACAAATCTACAATCTTATTTTTTTAATTGGTTACACGCCTACTAATTCTAAATTCTCTGGATGCTATGGCATATCTCCATGTTTCAAACTTTCTCATGATTATTGTCCCATCCACGAGACAATATCATCAGTAAACATCGTACTCGAGGGACCCCATCCTGTATATGTCCTGTAAGCTAATGTTCATTCAAGATAGGGCTCAACACTGATCCTTGATGTAGATATATCGTGATGTGAAATTCATGTGCAGCTCTTTTGTTCTAAGATTGGCTACTGCTTCTTCGTCATATCCTTAAGTCATATTAGCTAACCGAGCTCCTCTCTTCTCCTGGATCCTCTGCATCACCTCCCTAGGCACCCTACTATAAGCCTTGTCTAAGCTGATAAAAACTTATGTTATCCACACTTCAAAAAGGATTCTATCAGGTCATATTGCTTTAACTCCTTTTGTTTTTTTAACTTCAACTTTCCTTATACGTCTTCATTCCAAGAGTTCCTATCCTCAGGCAAACATGGAGTTTCCTTGTCTCCTTCATGGCCTCTATTGGTTAGCTCATCTTAATAGCTGCTCTACCACTTCTTCATACTATATATCCTTAGCTAGGACTTTACTATCCACTTCCTTGATGCATTTAATGTGATTTAGTTTTTTGTTTTTGTTAGTCCAAAAATATTATTCTCTCCGTCAGCGATTCCTTTTTTGTCTCATTCCATAAATTTATTTCCGTGGTCACGACGTTTGATTCTGCAGTTGTTTCTACTTATCCTTCTGGCAGTACCACTTGTCCAATGAGCCGGGAAGGTGGGGATTTGTATTTGAATGTCCTGAAACAATACACCTAATAA
Organism: Euonymus europaeus; assembly: GCA_963580455.1. Lineage (NCBI taxonomy): Eukaryota > Viridiplantae > Streptophyta > Magnoliopsida > Celastrales > Celastraceae > Euonymus > Euonymus europaeus. The sequence continues at coordinate 8,117,208 of OY756964.1, forward strand.
GTCCTTTTTATTTTATTTGTTTTCTCGTGTTGAACCTTATCCCCCTTGTCTTTCTTTCCATGGTCAAAGTAAAAAATTATTTGAACTGCTTAAAAAATGGAAAGTAATACAAACCTGCATCCAGAAAAGAAGGGCAGGAGAAATGGATTTAAGACAACGGTTATGTCATATTTTCCTATGGCATTGGTTTGACGATCATCAGTCAAGCATTCATTATGGAAAAGGGTGCATAAGTGCTTTTAGTGTTTCTATTGTTGATGCCCCTTGATCACATTAACAATTTTGGATCTTATATCCCGAAACAGGAAGCTGTCGCTCACCTACTCACAACTTTCTGCTTCGGGAGTTAGAACACTCAATGATCATGGGATGAGAAGAAGGAAACCGAAAAAACATGGAAATGAAGTGGGCCATAGTAGTATGGCTGGCATGCCTGGAAAACCTCTCTCAAAGAATGATATAAACTCAATCCGTCGTTCTCAGGTATGCTCTGAGTGATTTGAATATTTTATTACGGTTTACAGTAGAAATAAACTAATAATTTACAGTAATTATGCCCTTCAGGTTCCTCAAGTTATTGATACACTGTGTCATCTTAGGGCAAGAGATATGCTACCGGCAATTTGGTTTATATTTAACAGGAGGGGATGTGATGCGGCTGTCCAGTATGTGGAAGATTGCAGGCTCTTGGATGATTGTGAAATGAGTGAAGTTGAGCTGGCACTAAAGAGGTTTCGTGTTCAGTATCCTGATGCTGTCAGGGAGACTGCTGTAAAAGGACTTCTTAAAGGAGTGGCTGCACATCATGCTGGCTGCTTGCCTCTGTGGAAATCATTTATTGAAGAGCTCTTTCAACAAGGACTCGTCAAGGTCGTCTTTGCTACAGAAACACTTGCTGCTGGAATCAACATGCCTGCTAGGACAGCTGTTATTTCATCTCTTATCAAAAGGACTAATAATGGGCGAATTACTCTGAGCCCCAACGAGCTGCTTCAAATGGCTGGACGTGCTGGTCGTAGAGGCATTGATGAAAGGGGTCATGTGGTGCTGGTTCAAACTCCATATGAAGGCGCTGAAGAGTGTTGCAAGATTTTATTTGCTGGAGTTGAACCTCTTGTATCTCAGTTTACTGCCTCCTATGGAATGGTGCTAAATCTTCTTGCAGGTGCCAAAGTTACTCGCAACTCAAATGAATCAGAAGCTGTCCGAGCTGGGCGAACTTTGGAGGAGGCTAGAAAATTAATCGAGCAAAGTTTTGGAAACTATGTTGGAAGCAATGTAATGCTAGCTGCAAAAGACGAGCTTACAAAAATACGGGAGGAGATAGAATATCTGAGTTCAGATATTAGTGATGATGCCATAGACAGAAAGAGCCGACAACTATTGTCAGAGGTTGCATATAAGGAAATGGCAAATTTGCAAGAAGAACTAAGGAGAGAGAAACGCCGAAGGACTGAACTGCGGAGGACAATGGAATTAGTGAAAATCACTGATTTGAGACTACTATTAAAGGAGCTAAAATATGGACACCTTCCTTTTCTGTGCTTGCAGTACAAAGATTCTGAAGGAGTTGAGGATTTAGTCCCAGTGGTTTATTTGGGTGATGTTGCCTCGCTTGATGGTTCTAAACTTAAAAACATGGTTTCAGCCAACGATTCCTTTGCACTAAATATAGCAGGAGCTGGGCCAGTTACTCATGAATTTGAGAACAGTGAAGATGTTGAAACATGCTATCATGTGGCTCTTGGTTCAGATAACTCGTGGTATTTGTTTACACAAAAGTGGATTAAATCTATTTACAGGACAGGCTTACCTGATACTGCTTTAGCTCAGGGGGATGCGTCACCTCGGGAAATGATGAGAATGCTTCTTGATAATGGGGACATGCAATGGGAAAAGCTTGCTGATTCAGAATTTGGTGGTTTGTGGTGCATGGAAGGATCTCTAGAGACATGGTCTTGGAGTTTAAATGTACCAGTGCTAAATAGTCTTTCTGATACAGATGAGGTTTTACATATGTCACAGGCACATCATGATGCTGTAGAATGTTACAAAGAGCAAAGAAGTAAAGTTTCCCGTTTGAAGAAAAAGATAGCGCGCACGGAAGGATTTAAAGAATATAAGAAGATTGTAGACATGAAAAGATTCACTGAGGAAAAGATTAAACGCCTGAAGATTAGATCAAATCGTTTGAAAAATAGGATAGAGCAAATTGAACCCTCTGGTTGGAAAGAGTTTTTGCAGATAAGCAACGTTATAGTTGAAGCTAGGGCATTGGACATCAATACACAAGTAATATTTCCTCTTGGTGAAACTGCAGGTGCAATTCGAGGTGAAAATGAACTATGGATTGCGATGGTTCTTAGAAGCAAAATCCTGCTTGATCTCAAACCTGCACAACTTGCTGCTGTCTGTGCGAGTATAGTTTCTGAAGGTATCAAGGTTCGTCCTTCAAAAGACAATAGCTACATATATGAACCTTCCACCATAGTAACAAATGTGGTTAGCTTCTTGGATGAGCAAAGAAGTTCCTTTATGCAACTTCAAGATAAACATGGTGTGGAGATACCTTGCTTCCTCGATAGCCAGTTTTCAGGTATGGTTGAAGCCTGGGCATCAGGTTTAACTTGGAGGGAAATAATGATGGAATGTGCAATGGATGAGGGAGATCTAGCTCGCCTCTTACGTAGAACGATTGATCTATTAGCTCAGATTCCAAAGTTGCCTGATATAGACCCAGTATTGCAAAGAAATGCAATGGCTGCATCCAATGTTATGGATCGTCCACCGATAAGTGAGCTGGCTGGATGAAAGCTCTGGGGTGCCAAAAGGCATTTTTATTTGCTGTATACTTCTTTCCTGCAGGGCTAAAGCCTTATACTATTTGAATTACATATCCATTTATTTAATGTACATTGTAGAGATCAACAAAACATAGGTTCCCAAGTCGGGGTCTGTCTTCATACAAAATTCACAGTTTGACAATTATTTGACAAATTCATTATTCCAGCAAAGAGCATTTGCAGCTCATTGTTGCTTATGCACCATAAGCATCGAAGTAATCTGATGCAGCGGCGTGACAACAGTTGATCAAATAAAAAAGGGGTGTAGCAATCGGCCCGAAAATTGACAGAGTCGCCGCCAATCGAACTAGAAGTGCGATTGGACACTTAAAAATTCTGCGAATTAGAAATAAGGGCACGGAGGTCGATTGAGCGTGGGGAAGATATTAGGCATCTCACGATTCCTATTTAAAACAGTTACTGAATTTTAAAATAATTGACTATTTTCTGAAAACTCATTGTTTGCAAGATTGAGTTTGAAAAAATTTGAGAATATCAACTTATGGCATGAAAAATATTGGATTTTGAAAGCATCAATTTGTGGTGTTGTATTAAAAGGTGTGTCAACTTATGGCTCCAAAGGGAATAAAATTTTGTAAACACCGACTTATGGTGTTGTGTGTTTAAATGTGATGATATACTTGGAATTAAAATGGGGTTAATTTTGGAATTTCAACTTGTGGAACCGGATTAGATGAACTGGATTTGAGAAAGATACGGAAGTACCAACTTATGGCATAAATTTGTTTTAAAATAAAGTGAATTTCGTAATTATAATTTAGGATATTCGAAGAAAGAGTTAAATACCAACTTATGATATTTATTATTTGAAAAACAACCACTTATAGTAATAAATTATTTTTATTTGGTGAGACGGCTTGAATCAATTATTTCACATTGCGCCATTTTCAATAAAATAAAATCTCTAAAAAAAGTAAATTAAAATTCACAAACAATAAAATTTCTAAATGCCTACATGCCTCTAACAACCTAAAATATCATAAATGAATTTTACACTATTTTGATTATTTACATGAACATGGGCCCAATAAAATGAAAACCCTAAAATGTCTTGAACTTCTCAACTAAAGCCCAAGCCCAGCCTAATATTATGACCAATCCACAAACTAAACTTACACTACCTTCAATGATCCAATCAAATAAATCTTGTCTAAGCCCAAAAGCTCAATCATTTAAACAAGATTATGAACCCAAAATTAAACAGTAGGTAATACAATTATACAACCCAAATCATGTTTCCAAAGCCTGACCCAATAGCACATGAAAATAATCAGCCCATCTATGAATCTCTTTCTTCTTACCCTAGTCGTTCTAGCAGAGCTCCTCTCTAAGTAGGTGATCCTCTTACCCTGATCGAGTCTGTTGATGGACAAGATAATGGCGATGCCGATCGAAGAATTCAAACAATGGTGGTTCGGGATGGTTTTGGGGAGCAAAGAAAGCACGGGTGGACCTAGTTTTGGGGAGGAGAAGGTTTTCGGTGGTGGATGAATTCCAGATGAGGGCTTTTTGGCAGGGATGGGATGGAGGTAGATGATTTTGGGATTTCTATGGGGCAATGGTTCTATGTGTTGATGATCGTGAAGTTCAGGAATCCGGAGAGGAGCGGGCGCTTAGACTTTATAGGGATGAGTGGTTCTGGTAAGTAACAAGGAAGGGAAAGTTTTTGGGTCTTGGTTTACAAATTGTGATGAGGGCAATAGATAACAAAGCTGTCAGTGGAAGTGTGGTGGTGTTTGATGAAGGGATTGACCGGAGATGAGGAGTTGATAAATCCGGTAGTGGTGTTTGGGTGAGTAAGGGAGGCACGAATGAAGTTATTTGCGGGAAAGATTGGTTACAAGTGATGGAGGTTGGGATTGTTTGGTTTGTTCAATGAGAGAATGAGGAGTTGAGGTGTTGATATGGATTCTGTCTTGAGGCTCCCATGAAGAGTAGGCGTTGGATGTGAGGGATTCTTTAGGGGATTGTCAACAGTTGGAGATAGGTTTCAAATGGGGCTTTTTCGGTGGAAATAGGATGGAGATAGGTGGTTCTGTGGTTTCTATGGGTGGTGGTTCTGTGAGCTAGTGGTGGTGATGATCGGTTTCCAGTTGTTTCTTCAGTCTGGATATGAGAGACTGAGATTTTTAGGTGAATTCGCTCTCCCCTTCAAACTCTCTGTGTGATCGTTTTTTTTATGGAGGAGGGTCCGACAATGATAATTGTTGAGGCAGTCTGTGACAATTGAGTAGTGTGCCAGATTAATGGCAATTGCAGGTGATAGTTTTAATGATGGGAGGCAGAGGAGAGGAATGATGTAGGGGAAGTGGTGATGGTAGTGCTTTCAATGTGGTGTTTCATGGGCCGGGCTTAGTTAGATGGGCTTGGGGATTGGGCTAGGTTTATTGGGTGTTAGTTTGGTAGGTTTTGAGCTTCAATTGATTTTTTGAATTAGGCCACATTTATTGGGGTTTGTTTGGGCTTTAGTTGGGTTAATGAATTGGGATTGGGTCATGCCAATTGTGTATTTTGGGCTTTCTTTTGGATTTGGGCCATGAGACTTCTCTCTTTTATTTTTTTGTTTAATTAACAATCAATTACAATTAATTTGTTTTTAAAAATAACACTCTACGCAGACAAAAATGGGATACTACAAGGGGAAAGAACAGAAAACCCTAGAAAGTTCTCTGAAGGGGAATTTGTTTTACAACAATGTTAACAAGATTGTTTTCTCACACAAGTACAACACACTAAAAGGAAAACAACAATAGGGCAACAACTAGCCCAATATAAAAGAAAAGTAATAACAGCCCAAAACAGTTTGCCGACAACAGCTGAACAGGATGCTCCTGCATCAATCCTCCCTGATAAAAACATAAGACTAGGCACTGTCAAAGACTTTCTTATACTCTTCATATATATATATATATATCATTGTGTTGTAACTCATCTTCTGCAACCCACGTACTCTCCCATGCCGATTTACCCACCATTTAATCAAAATCGTCTATAAGGATTTCCATGCACCATGTCTAAGACATCCAAGATGCCTTTAATAACCTCTTTGTAAGGAATTGCGGGAAATTTCTAGTTCTGGTCATCTACCACAACGCTCCCATCATTAAATCATTCAAATGGATATAAATCATTCACATTGAAAATGGGACTAACATGAAACTCAGGCAGAAGTTCCAAGACATAGGCATTGGAACTATTTTTTGTAAAAAAAAATCTTGCAGGGACAAAACTTTTTAGGACTAAGTTTATGATAGGTCCCTTTAGGGAATCTCTCCTTCCTGAGGTGCACTAATACTAGATCACCTTCCTCAAAATCAAGATTCCTCCTGTGAGCATTTGTCATTGTAGCATACACACAGGTATTTTCCTGAATGGATTTCCCCACTTCACTATGAATTTGAGGAACATGCTCAGCAAAGTCTTCACCTCTATCACTAACTCTAGACTCAGGAGGTAAAGGAATTAAATCTATAACAGTCTTGGTTTTCACCCCATAAGCAGCTTCAAAAGGAGTTTTTTAATCGTTCTATACAATGAGTTATTATAAGCAAACTCTGCTTGTGGAATACTCACATCCCAAGACTTGACATATTTTCCAACTAAGCACCTCAACAAATTTCCTAAACTATGTGAACAAACTCAGTTTGTTCGTCGGTTTAAGGGTGACAAGCATTGGAATATCTCAGATCCGTATCCAATTGTCGCCACAAAGATCTCCAAAAATGCCACATGAACATGACATCCCTTATCTGAGACAATTGATAAAGGAAGTCCATGCAAGCGCACCACCTCCTTAAAAAAATTTAGCAATGAAGGATGCATCGACTGTTTTGGAATAGGGGATAAAATGGGTCATTTTCGAGAACATATCAACTACCACTAATATAGAATCATGGCCTTTCGGTGTCTTTGGGAGCCCCAACACAAAATCCATACTAAGGTGAACTCACACAGTCTCTGGTATGGGCAAAAGAGTCTATAATCTTGTATTTTGTGAACCCCTTTTATCTAGTTGATACTTTCTGCATCTTTTTCACAATTCTTTCCATGTCACTACATAATTGAGGCGAAAAGTAATGAACTTCCACCAAATTCAATGTCTTATCCCTGGAAATGGCCCTCTAATCCTTTCCCATGTAACTCCCTAATAATCTGCTCACAAAAAGAACTATTTGGGAAACATAATTGGTTTCCTTTAAATAGAAATCGTCATAGAGTCGAAAAGGAAGCATATTGCCATGCCTTGTTCCCTATATATTTGCGACAATAGGGCAAAAAAATCATTATATTCATATTGAATTGGTACCTGCTCAAATCCCTCAACTTGAGATTGCAACATCGCCAACAAAAGGTCTTGCAGCTCAAAGCACCAGCCACCTTATTCAATTCCCCTAATTTATGGCACAAAGAAAAAGTAAACTCTTTCAAATACGAACTCCACTTGATGTGTTGTAGAATGAGTTTTCTTTGAGAATTCAAGTACTTCAAAGGTTGATGATCTAAGTAAGCTACAAACTCTTTGATGCCAAATAATGTTCTCAATGATTCACTACCCTAACCAAAACATAAAACTCCAAGTCATAGGTGGAGCAACGTTGTTTTGCATCAGTGAGCTTTTCAATAAAATACTCCACCGATCTCCTCTCTTGACTCAAGACAGCCCCTATCCCAACATGTGACATATCACATTCCACCACAAAAAGATTATCGAAATCAGATAATGCCAAAAGAGAAGCTTCCTTCAAGAGTTACTTAATTAATTCAAAGGCTTTTTGGGCAGCTCGTGACCGATTGAATTGTGGTGCTTTCGAACATTCAGTCATAAGATTGATTATTGTGCTGAATCAATTAATAAACCTTCGATAAAAAGATGCTAGCCTAGGGAAACTTCTAATATCACCCAATGACTGTTGAATGAGCCAACTCCTTACTGTATGTACTTTAGTAGAATCCAAAAGAAAACATTTTCTAGAAACTATGAAACCCAATAACACCACCTCTTCTCAAAGGAACAAACATTTTTTAAAATTAATGAAAAGCTTCTTCGAGTCCAAAACCTCCAAAAGACAACTTAGGAGAAATAAATAATCCTCCCGGATGCCAATATAAACTAGAATATCATCAAAATAGATGGCAACAAAGTAACAAATGAAAGGTTTAAGCACCTATGACATTACACGCATAAATGTACTAGGCACATTAGAGAGGCCGAATGACACTAATAATCCATTTGGCGTCTTAAAAGTCATTTTCCATTCATCTCCACTCTGTAGCTGAGCTTGATGGTAACCAAGGTTTAAAAATTCGAAAGGCGATTTGAGGCGGTGAAGCTTGGTTGAGGCGAGGCGGTAGCCTCAAGGCGATCGAGGCGGTCGCCTCATTCCAAACTTAAAAAAAAACAGAATTCTCAATATATAAAAGCATCCACAATAATAATAACATTGAAAATGTTCATGAAAACATTACACAATCATCCATAACATAAAAACATAGAATGTCTTAAGAAAAACATATCCTCAACAATCAGAAATCAGAATACTCCAATTCATTTGTATCTAGAGGCCTAAAATATGGATCAAAAGTTCCATCTCCTCCATCATCCGTGCTGTCATCAATCAAAGAGTCATCATCAAATCTAGTAGAAAAGTCCTCATCATCACTTCTCTCATCCACTTCTGGTTCTTGAACTTGTATTTCCTTTCCTTTGCCTAACAAATAATATTAACTAATACTTTAGTTTAGTGATTATATAATTCACTTCATATCAAATTTAATACATTTTGTTTATAAAATTACTTACGTGAAGTTCTTCTCCTTTTCTTGTTTATAAAATTACTTACGGCAATTCGGCATACCTTTTAAGTTTCAACAGGAGCTGTTCCCTGTTGCTGCCTTGCTGGTGTGGGGATGCGAGAACGCCGAGAAGCTGCTATGGGTCGCGAGCTACTGGTCTCTGTTGAGGGATCGCCGCGCACGAGCTGCTGGTCTGGGCGAACTGGCGAGCTGCTGGTCTGGCGAGAGTTGCTGGTCCAGGCGAGGTCGCGACCTTCAGGGAGTTGCGCGAGCGACTGCGGGATTTAGGTTTTTAGCCTGTTCGGATTTTTGAGCTTTGACATGTATGTTTATCTGTCATTTGTTTTTGTTTGTTTTTTTTTTTAATTAATTCAACTGTTCACCTGTTCTTCCGCCTCTCCTACGCCTCACACCGCCTCACGCGGAGGCGCGCCTTGAGGCGCCCGCTTCGTTGACCGAGGCGTTTTTGACCAAAACCCAAACTGAGGCCATTTGCGCGAATCGGTGCTCCGGTCGAGGCGGCTGAGGCGCGCCTTGAGGCGGCGCCTCAGTTCGAATTTTTAAACCTTGATGGTAACCACATTGCAGATCAATTTTACTGAATATTTATGCTCCCACTAGCAAATCACGCATCTCGTCTAAGTGAGGAACAGGGAAGCGATATTTAATGGTAATCTTATTAATCGCTCGGCTATCTATACACATATGCCAATACCCATATTTTTTGGGGTCAATAAAGCAGGGACTGCATATGGACTTTTACTTTCACAAACCAACCCCTTTGCAATCAGCCCTCTAGTTTGTTTCTGCAACTCTTTCCACTGATTTAGCAGCATACAATAAGCAGGTAAATTTGGTAATTGTGCCCCTGGAATGAAGTCAATAGAATATTGAATGGATCTCAAAGGAGGCAACCCATCGGGCAATTCATCATTGAACAATAATTTTAATTCCTCCAATAACTTTTTTGCAAATCAGAAGGAAACTCCAAATGTTTGAGTGCCAACTGCTATACAACAGATCTACCCACCAAAGCAAAACAAACTCCTGATTCGCTGTATTCAACTTCAAATTCTTTAGTTATCACTAGTCCCGAAACCTTACCAACATTGGAATTGGTAGATTGTTACTCCTTCAAGGGATAAAGAGTCACCAAATTATTTCCCTTCTTAAAGGGGTAAGTGTTGGGATTTGTTTCATGATGCATATCATTATCATACAACCATGCTCTACCCAAGAGGCTATGACAGACATCCATAATAATGACATCACATTGGGCTTCATTATCAATGTTACCACTGAAGTATAATTTGAAAAAACAACAGCTATCGATAGGGATTTCAACTCCTTTGTTCAACCAAGCAATTTTATACAGATAAGGATGCTCTAATGTTCACAAGTTCAGCTTATCTACTGCCTTTCTAGAGATTGCTTCTCAACACTACTGATAACTCTATGATTTATGGAGTTATTCGTGACATTTTTGTTCTACATGAGTTAGTTCAGGAGTGTTTTCACATTTTTATGCTTAAATTGAGTTTTAGTTTGACATATTTTATTTTATTGAGTATTTTTTTAACTATTTCACGCTTTGAGTAGTTAGTTTGAGTCATTTATGACTTGTGCCTATGGTCATTTAGTTTAATAAGCCTTCATGAGAATTTTGAAAGAAAGAATGCCCTCTTACTTTACAAGAGAATTAGGTATGGGCTATTGAAAATGGGTGTTAAATGTTTATATATTATGTTAGTTTATTCGATGGGCTAAAAGTCAATAGATAAAGAGATTTGAATTTTTGATTCTTGAATGGCTTGTTAGAAGATAAGTTAGTTTAGTTGGGTTTTTTTGGGCTAAATCTAGGATGGCTAGATTAATTTGCTTGACAGACTAACTAGGAAGATTGAGTTTGAAGTTGTTGGTTTGATATTGGCTTTACATTATTTGTGTTATGTATAAATTTTGAGTTTAATTATGTTTTGGGTTTGGACTTTGGATTTGTTTGAGGTTTAAATTTGGTATTGAGCTTTACATTTGATACTTAACAAGCCTAATCCAAACAAATACAATAAGTTCGTATTTGTAGGGCTAGTTTTAAATATCATAAGTTGATATGTTTAAGAATAGTTTTTTAATAATAAAAATTAATATTTTTAGGATTAAATCAAGAAATATCAAAAGTTTGTATAGAATAAGTACACATAACATGTTGGATTATTTTCTTTAATTATTGTCTTTGATGTAGAAGTTAATAATAACATTGTGGTAAATTTTTGGACTTTATCATATTATCTTGATAAAATATATATTTTTTATAGTTATTGTATTGGTCCTTGTACAGTTATGGCCGAGTGAAAGTTTTCTCTTAATTGAATAATGTGGGATTTATTTATAATGATGTTTTTAGTGTATTTCTATTATATGTATAATTAACTCATTCGAATGACATGTATAATTTGGACAGTTTATTAGTTGAATTTTATTATAAGTGTGTACATGTGAAAATGGTTTAAATGTACATTATTTTAATTTTAAAAGATCATGAATTGGTTTTTATTTGAATTGTGAGTTATACTGGTTTAATTTAGTTTTTGGAGAAGTCAATAGTTGGTATTCCCATATTATATTCAAATGTCACAAGTGGTTATTTTCAAAACCAAGCTAGTTAAATCGGCATAAGATGACAATTTTTCTTAAAGAACAAAAATCCAAGGGTTACTTTTTTCAAACTAAATTCAAGAAAAAAAAAATATAAGTTAGTATTATTAAAACTAAATCCAAAAATGCCATAAGTTGGTATTTCGAATTCAAATTTAGTTCCTTTTCAAATCCAGTTTAAATTCCAAAATAAAATTCATTTTTCCATACCATAAGTTGGTACGTTTTTTAAATTAAGTTTACCATAAATTGGTATAGTATTTAATCTAACATTAAATCTTTATTGAAAACCTTTACTAAAAAAACTATCATAAGTTGATAGCATTTTCCAAATAGATTCATTTCTTTCAAAATAATCATATCTTGCAGGAAAAAAGTTTTTATTAAGATAGTCAATCAATTAATTCGGTAACTGTTTTCAAACAGGAGTTGTGGGGTACCTAACACCTTTTCTACACTCAATACTTCCAGGCACAATCAATAACGGTGTTAACCAACCAACCTCTGCAAATAATACTTCAGAAATCAGATACATCGGGCAGACTAATAAAGTGGTCAATAGAGCTCAGCGAGTTCGACATTCACTTCCAATCAAGGAAAGCGATCAAGGCTCAAGTGTTGGTGGACTTCATTATTGAATGTCAACACCTTGCTAAGGGCGAGAAAGAAGACCGTTAGGAGCTATTCATAGATGGGTCCTCAAATCAATAAGAAACTGGGGCATGAGTCCTACTTCTCAGACCGGGGGGCATACACACTGAACATCCTCTTCAGTTCCTATTCAAAGCTTCAAACAATGAAAAAGAATCCCTTCTTGTAGGACTTCAACTAGCAATAGAACTTGAGATAAAACAACTGATTATTAACAGTGACTCACAGCTTGTGACCGAGCAAGCGAAAGGCGAATACGAAGCGAAAGGCTCTAACATGATCAAATATCTCCCTAAAGCTAAGGAACTGATGGATAAGATAACAATAATAGAGATATATAGGCTATGTTGGGAGACAAATCTGTAGGTTGATGTGTTAGCTCGTTTGGCTTCAACTACAAATCAACAAGAGGCTACCTTAGTTAGAATTGAGATATTACCAAAGCCGAAGATAGCTGTCAAAGCTATTGTCCAGATAAGCGAAGTTCGATCTTGGATGGACCCGATACGAGTATTTCTCACAGAAAGAAAGTTGCCAAAGGACAAGAACGAGGCAAGGAGTCTCCAAGAAAGATGTGCGAGATACTCCATTATACAGAATAATCTTTACAGAAGATCTTACACCCTTTCTTATCTCAAATGTTTTGCTTCCTGAGAATCCGACTATGCTCTGCGAGAAGTTCACAAAGGAATATGTGGCAGTCATACAGGGGCAAGAACTCTGGCCAATAAGATCTTACAATGTGGATATTACTGGTCGAAGATGAAGAATGATGCCAAGGAATATATTTGAAAATATGATAAATGTCAGCGTCATGCTAACATGGCTCACTTATCACTAGCCGGGCTAAAAAGCATCCAGAATTTGTGTTCATTCGCATAATGGGGACTCAATTTGTTAGGAATTTTCCTTAAGAAACAGGAGAAAAGAAATTTCTCATTGTCATTGTGGATTACTTCACCAAGTGGGTGAAAGTGGACCCACTAGCAACCATCACAAATCACAAGGTCAAAGACTTTATGTGGAGGGTGATCATATGTCAATATGGGATACCTAGGGTGATCATCACCGATAATAGAAGGCAATTCATCAGTAATTCCATCCGAGAATTTTGTCAAGATCTTGGAATCACTCTCAGGATTAATGTTGTTCCTCACCCTGAAGCTAATGGGCAATTACAGTTGACTAATCATAAAATCCTCCAATGTCTTCAATCTCGGCTTGATCAAACCAAGGGACCGTGGACTGAGTAGTTACACAGAGTCCTATAGGCTTACAGAATAAAGCGAAGGACTTCAACTGGAGAGACCCTCTTTTCCTTCACATTTGAAAATGAAGCAGTCATTCCTATCGAGATAGGGATCTCTAGTCTCCGTATTGAAGGATTTGTTGAGAACGAGAAGAATGAGTTACTCCTAAATAATCTCGACCTACTTAAAGAAGCTTATATGCAAAGAGTGGCTAGATACTTCAACAAGCGAGTCCGAATAATGAACTCCATGGAAAGAGAATGTCCTATGGAAAGCAACCGATGTTGGGAAACACCTGGGAAAGCTTGGAGAAACTTGGGAAGGTATTTCCAGGTTGTGAAGGTCATGCTTGATGGAACATAAAAACTTGAAAACCCTAAGAAGCCCGATGAGATGCGACCATGGAACGCTGAAAAATCTTCACAATACTATATTTAGTCTTTTCTATGTCATGTATTTAAGTACTTAACTTGTACCTTACACGTGAGGATTAGGATTCCTATTTCAATGAAAGTAGTTTGTTCATCAGACAATGCTTTCAACACAACTCATTCCTTGGTTTCGTTACAACTTAAAACTCTAAAGTTACAATGACCGAGCACTTTTGCTTGTATCTCTTCAAAACTGGAGAAAGAAGAATCTTAAGTATGCTATAGCTCAACCCTCTTGATCTACGACAGCCAAGTTGAGGAGATAAGTCTCTATGACTTTGATGAGTCTACACCACAGGAACCAAATAACTATGCTTGGACTTATTACAATTTAACATATTTTAATTACAATAATCTAGCATAAAGTTTGACACAACTTAGACGCTTAAGTTACGGTAGACCCCTATAAAGACGTTAGCTACAACCTAAGTAGTATAAGGATACAAAAATCGAGCATGGGATCAAAAATAGATCAACAAAAATAGCAAAGGAAGATGCGAGAAAAGACTTGGATACATTTAAGGAAATAATGTTATTACATGATAAAACGACCAATGAAAGGACAAGGAAATAGTTCAAAAACAAAAACAAAGTGTTAATCAATCTTCAATATCCACATGTTCCTCGACTGCAGACTGCTTGATGGGTTCCTCAGTGCTAGGAAGGTCGAATGGAATAGAGCTCTATGAAGGGACGAGAGAAGGATCGGCTTCAACATCCATATATTCTTCAATCTCCTCCTCACCGTCCCTCCCTTCCCGAAGTAGATAGAATTGCTCATAGCATCCTGTTTTTTAACATCCTCTTAATTCCTGCCATTAAGGCACAAGTCGTTCATGATATTCAAACTTTGATCCTTACTAGCAAGGAACCTCCGAGCTTCCTTGACCGTAGTGTTGAAGCAGAAGAATTCTTCTTGCATAAGGGTGAACTGGAATTTTGAAGAGTCTTTATACTCCCAGTTACCAGATTGACGCCCAGTTTCAAACATCCTAGCCCCATCCACTTACCCAGTCGACCTCTGCTTCACCAACTCCTCCTCGACCTCTTACAAATTTGTAGTCGTCTAGGCCTCCACCTCTTGATCCCTCTGAAGATCTAACTAAGAAAGCTTTAAAGCTGACTCGGTCCTACCAAGAGCACCATTCAAAAGGTAGCATCTTCTTCTTGGTCCTCAAGCAAGCTTTGGACATCTAAAGATAGTTGCCCGAAGAGGGAGGCTACCTGAAAGTAAAGCCACATTAAAATCTACATAGTAGATCAAAGAAAAATATGGACAACAAACAAGGAACAAATTATATACCTCCATGAGCTGGACTGTAGAGGCCTCCAGCTTCTCTTCGGTAGGCAACTTCTCGACTCGTTGTTGATCCAAGGGAAGGGAGAGTTTCTTGAGCACATCCATGGCCACCCGAGGATTAGCCACAGTGTCAGAAAGGTGAACATTCCACTTAGGTACGTCGATGTCATCCATTCTATGAGCAGAAGATGAAAGGCATGCACTCGAGGTTTGAGAAGGAGACCCCACTACTTGGAATGAGGGGTCACATTGAAAACCCCATGACCTCGCCCTATGTCTTTTCCTCGGCCAGGCTGAGCCCGACCAGCAGCAGTAGGAATAACACCTTTCTTCTTCCTAGAGCACCAAGCATCGTTTCCTAGGAAGCACCTTTGTGTTTTCTCCTGACTTGAGTGTTGGAGCGCTTACGCTAAAGAACACTCTCTAGAGAGCTCTTAGCTCACGTTTTCTCATTCTCATAGGGAAGGACAGACTTGAGAAGATCATTCTATAGCGAGAAACGTTTAACTCATCTGAGAAGACCTAGTTTGACCATATTTTGATATGTAATCTAAGCAAGCGAGTTTAGAACGTCATCAAAGCTATTAGAAGCATATAGGCATTTATGTTTTATTTATGTAGATGGTGAATGTTTAGATTGCATGCTTAGGATTTTAATATTATGCCATGATTGGATGATGCATGCTGCGATTGTTTGTATATTACTTGTCATGCCTTAAAAACAATGCAACGCTGTTAGTTTTAGATTTAATCTAAGCCGTCTAACCCTAATAAATGTATCAAGACTAATTATGAAATGCTTGTATTTTGCTTAAATACTAAGAAGCCATCAATAGATTGGGGTTGGTTCCATTGTGATTCATCTAGAATACTTGATTTTCATGGAACCATAATTCAAACATTCTTTAGAGATTAGGATAATTTATTTGGGGTCTCAAAAGGGGTTTAAAGATATTTGGGTCATCCAATCTTAAATGAATTTTGTTTTCATAAAAATAATGGTTGTAAGTATGACTTCAAATGACTTATTTGTTGATTGTGGATTCTTTTGATGCATCAACCGAATCCCCAAAGTTTACATTAGTATTCCTTTTTCAAAATTATCATAAGTCATTCCAAGTCGGATTTTTCATCCATTCCTAAAAAACTTTTGACCAAGTTGAGAATAACCCCAATTATCCCGAACATCCTTTCTAAAATCTTCAAGGCCCACACCAAGTGAAAATTTTCATCTTAGATCCGAATCCTTTCAAAACTTTTTTGCCCAAGCCGAGAATGACACCAATGATTCCATACACCTTTTTTAAATCTTCAAAACCCACTATAAGTAAGTAGGATTTTTCATCCAATCCTGCCCAAAATATTTTTGGTCAAGCTAAGAATTGCTCCAGTGATCCTCTGCCCCCTTTTTAAATCTTCAAAATCCAATCTAAGTGGGGTTTTTTTCATCCGAATCAATCTCAAAACCAAATCGGAATTTTTTTAAAACCAAAATGCCACAACATTAATGGACCAAGCCTCACTCAATAGGAACATTGACTTCTATCAGACATAGAAGATCATTAAAATAATTGGGACATACAATCATTTTTCCGAAACAAATTTGAGCAAAAAAGGAGAACAATTTTAAGGCAATAGTTTTCGGGATTTGTGGGGAGCCTAACATCTTCCTCATACTCAATAGATCTCCATACTCATTTCCTTTTCCATAGACCAAAACAGGTGTCGAATTGCATCCTAATTTCCTTTCCGATAGACCAAAACAGGTTTCGAATTGCATCCTAAAAATCAATTGGTGGCAACTTCATTTTTTCATGCCGATTACTTCAATAAGTTTGAATCTAGTTCTAGCCATTTGTAAAAAAAATACCTGGTATGCAAAGATTGAGGAAGGAGTCATTTGGAGTTGAACATGAAAGATGAGAAAGCTCACGGATGGGTGCTCAAATCAACACTTCAAACTTTTTGAAGTTTGTTCATACCTCTCCGAAGACGATGGAGCAAAATCAACAAAAATTCAATATGCTAAACGTGGTGAATGCTCAAAATGTGAGAACACCTCCGAAGCGAAGGTATGGAAATTCTTATCATTTTGGCCGCATTACTCAACACTTCTATATGAGGCAAAGTCCACAAAGATATGATTAAGGTAGTTTCATTCTCATTTATCACTATTGTGGAATCAAGAGACGTATTCATCCACATTTCCATAAATTGTATGAAATGTCAATGTGATACATGTCTAGAATGACTAATGTTGAGTAAGTATGGAAGAAGAAATTTTTGCAGAACTGTTTCAATCGCTAGCTGAAGATGCTACTCAGAATAGGTTACCTAGAACGTTACCTAGAAAGCTATTTGTGGCAAAACAACCTACACAAGCACCTCAAGCAAGAAAATGATGAGTCAAGAGTTCTGAATTTAGGTGCATGTTTTTCCAGACAACATTGACTGAATTCAATACTAATTCTTGGTATCTGGATAGTGGTTGTTCAAGGAATATGAGTTGCAACAAATCTTTGTTTACATCTTTTGAGTCTTATGATGGCGGAAAGGTAATTTTTGGTGATGGTAGTAAAACTAAAGTAAAAGATACGGGTATGATAAGAGATTTTAATGACTACATCTTAAACAATGCTATTTATGTTGAAGGTCTCAAAGCCAACTTGATAAGTACTGGTCATTTGTGTGATTCAAAATTCTCATACTTGCATCTTAAAAGGAAAGAGATATTTGGAGAATTGTTATATGATCCCAAACAAATCAAGTCTTTCATGAATACGTCAGACAGGTTATGACATGAAAGACAAAGGCACCTCAACTATGAAGACTTGAAGAAATTTTCAAATAAAGAGGTAATATGAGGAATGCTAAGGACCGGCTCAACAAATGGCGTGTGTGGTACGTGCCAACATGGTAAGCAAACCAAGGTACCACACAAGAAGGTAAGTAGTGTTAACTCTTCAACACCATTTGAAATATTTCACATGGATCTTATCTTATGGGACCTACCCAAGTTGAAAGTCTCAAGAGTAAGAAGTATATACTTGTTGTGGTAGATGAACATTCAAGATACTCATGGACAAGTTTTTGCGCGACAAAACAATAACATTTGATGCTTTTATGATTTGTATATTTTCTTGCCAAATGAGAAGAAAGATGATGATTTTCATTTGACTATAATTAAATCAAATCATGGAACTGAGTATGAAAATGCTAAATTTTATATTTTTCCATAAATGTTGGAATCAAACACAAGTTCTTTGCCCCAGAGACACCACAACGGAATGATATAGTGGAGAAGAAAAATTAGGTCCTTCCAAAAATGGCAAGAAGTACGATGCATAAAAAGGATATTACACAAATATTTTTGACCAAAGAGGTAAACACTTTATATTACATCTCAAATCAATTTCATGTGAGATAAGAAACAAAACTCACGTGTTATGAACTCTGGGAATGAAAGAAGCCCACGGTTGTAATACTTGAATTTTGTCCAAGGATTATTTTTGTTTTGTTTTTATTTTATTTTAGTTTATTTGAATATTTGTCATGCATTTATTGTATGCTATATTTTTAATTACCCTATTAATCTTTCTTAGTCAAGCCCAAAAACCCAAGCTCGTAAGGCCACTTAAACAAACAAAACCAAAGTCCAAAGACCAACCTAATTCTCAACCCATTTTCTTTCATAAGTCCAAAACCCAATTTGCCCATCCACAGCCATAAAACCAAAGTTCGTTCATTATTTAAATAACAAAAAATCTTGTCCAAACTTTTGTCACAAAAGCCCAAGCCAACAACCATTTGTTAGAGCTAAATCTAGTCCAAACTTTCGTCACAAAAGCTCAAGCCAATAACCCATTTGCTAGAGCTAAACCTAGCCCAAACAAATTGTCCCAGAAAAAGGAGATTTAAAAGGTGAACAAATGAAACAGTAGAGGGAGGAGGAATTCATATCAAAGAAGCATAGGGAGAGAGAGGGAAACTCATGAGAAGTTGTTTTGAGGTTTAGGAGAGAGGACAAAGGTTTTTTGGGTGAACAACAAAGAAGAAAAGCGGAGGGAGATAAGAATCAACATAGAGGTTTTAAGAGAAAGAAAAAATGAGAGGATTTTCTATGTTTTAGAAGGAGAGGTTTTGGTTTTTAGAGGGAAAAGATGACAAGAAGAGTGAGATTTTATTTTTCTAGATTTTGATTTTTGGTTCTTATTTGTTTCTCTGAGAAATCAATTAGAACGTAATATTCACCTCTGTTTCCTCTGCTCATTTCATTTCTATATTTTTGAATCTTGTTTATCACATCTTTTGGATAAGGCTTTGTTTGATCAAAGAAGGACCGTTTTCCCTTCGCGAGTCTAAACCTCTTGTTAATAAATAGAATAATATTCTCAAAGACTTGTTGAATACAAAACATCCTCATAGACAAAATCTTTAAATAAATAGAAAAAAAGATTTGAACGATTATTCTAGAATGCTAGAGAGAATAGCAAAGCTCTCTATTTTGTATTATCATCAACTTCGTCCATCAAAAAACCAAAAGGCGCACACACGACACATAACAAAAACACACCTAACACACGCAGTACCAACAAGTCAACAAAACCTTAAATACAAGTTACTCAATACCTCTATGTAGGGTAAAGCATTCTTGAATCTTTTCATCAAGACATTATCCATCCCATCCCCTCTTGTATTTTCCATTTCTGTAAATATGTGTAACTATTGTTTCTATATTCATTTTCCTCTTTTATGTATAGATTTTGGACAGAAAGAACCCGATGAAGGGTTGATTTATGTTCAAAGGAACTCTTGCCTTTTGAAACCAAAAACCCATGGGTCTAGGGTTTTGGCAAACCATGTTGTCTATAGTACTATACATTTTATATTTTGTCTTCACATGCTTGTTGGCCTATTTGTTTTTTTTTTCTTCAAATTTCTAAGCTCTCTATGAAGTTCCATTTTTGTCTCTATTGGTTTTAGTCATTCGCGTATGAATTTGGTATAGAAACCCTATGATGACTGATCTATGATATGAAAATTAATTGTCTATTGTGTCCATGAAACCATTGGCCTAAGGTTTTCC
This sequence comes from Euonymus europaeus, assembly GCA_963580455.1. Taxonomy (NCBI): domain Eukaryota; kingdom Viridiplantae; phylum Streptophyta; class Magnoliopsida; order Celastrales; family Celastraceae; genus Euonymus; species Euonymus europaeus. Next base: position 8,137,238 of record OY756964.1, read on the forward strand.
CAAAATGCAATGTCTGCTTTTTTTTTTATCATACTAGTGTTGGATTTTTGGTGTATTTTTCTCTGTCAAACATTTTGTTACGGGATGTCATTGTCCTCCAAAAAAGTTGTATTCATATGATTTGCACTTTGGGTGTGGGGTCTTTTGTTTGAAAAATGGAAAAGTTTGATTTGGGGAGGGCCTTAAGAAAGTGTTAGACATCTTCTGAGGAGAGATGATTAACGAATTAACGGCTTGGTTATTAGTGGCTATTTGGGTTGTTATGTTGGTTAGGCTGTCCAGGTCAGCAATCCAAGAAGGTTGATTCCAACGTTGTATGGCAAAAGCAAGAGGATAGAAGAAAATTGTAGGGCTGAAGTTACTAGTTCAACAAATATAAATATAGAGTTGTAACACTAGGCGAATAGTTGGATTTTGGTATTCTTGAATGTTCTTCCTCTCCAGAGATTACGATCTCTGAGAGTATTTCTTCTTGTATTGTTCTCTTTCGAATTGAATTCATTCAATATACGTCTATTGGATTGTTTTCATAGTTGTATTCTTGTAAATCATATAAAGAAACATTGAGGAAGATATTATGGATGTGGTTAGTCTGCTACTACTTTATCTGTGCCAATCTCTTTCTCTCTCAATAAATAGAAACATTGTTGGATGGGGCTTCATGGAGTACATTGAAGATTGGGTAGGTATGAAGGATTATAATTGGTCAAAATCCATCTTGAACAACTTGATGGAATCAATTAGGAAGCATACAAGCAATCCTGTCAATGTGACAGTTTGTCTGACGCTACTATTGATAAGCAATATTATTAAACTTTACTATCTACTATTCAATTACAATTATCAAAATTCTAATAATGATTTTTTTTACTTTTCAATATTAGTTTTATGAGCACACCACCAAAATAACATCATCGCATAATGGACAATTCCTAATGTTCCTAAAATGGGACCTTAGTTTCTTTAACAATAACTTCAAGAGGGAAATCCTGGAAAAACTAACGACAAATAAGGTAAAATTCATCTCACTACTCACATAAAACATACAATATTTTCTTATGATTTTGGTGGATCCCCTTTATTTAAGTCATATTTCCTCCAAATCATTAACAATTTCCTCTATTTGAACCAAATTTCCTCTAAATCATACATATTTCTTCCACTATAGCTAACTACTTAATTCATCATTCAAGTTATTAAAGGTGACCCTGTGCCAACCAAAGAAGAAAAGCCACATATGGAAGAGGCAAAACAAGAAATAAAGTGGAAGACTCGAGTGAATAATCAAGAAATAGTAGTGACAATGACAATTTAGAACAAGAAACAAATAAGGTGAAAGACACTTTTGTAGACCCAAGAACCAATTTCAACAATGACAACTCACAACACTCAAACACAAATGTCAGTCCCAGTAGGACAATGAGTGACAGACTAGCATGTGAGTATCAATCATTATCCAATAACGATGGTGAAAGCTACAAAATATCAGTTCGACAAAATGTTGACAATGAGAATGCTATTATCAATGTAGGAATAGCCATATCCAATGAAATGGAAGTTGATCAAGTGAGTAACATGAAGAAGATGGACAAGAGTGATGAAGATCAGCTAATGCTTAATGTTGATGATCATACTGCATTCCTTGATGTACCAATAGTAGTGAGTACTGAATTACAGCCAGAAATAAACAATGAGCAAACTGTGAAAGAGAAAGAGGGCATTGATGCACTGAACAAAGAAATAGAAAATACCAGACAAATTGTTAAAGCATTGGAAAAGTAAATAGAGGGATACCAAGCACATAAACTGAAACTATAAGAAGAAAATGATGACCTAATAAAACAGTTGGAGGAAAAGGTTGCGGAATTGGTAGAAAGAAATGGCAACAATGAGCAATATGCAAAAGAGAATGAGGTCATTGATGCACTTGATAAAGAACCATAAATTACAAGAGAAATGAATAAAAACTTGGAGAAGGAAATGCAAGGATACCAAGCTCAAATTCTGAAACTACAAGAAAACAATAATGACCTAGTAGAAAAGGTTCCAACATTGGCAGAAACAAATGATAATAATACAAAAATTCATGCAAAAAGGGAAAAATCAAAAGAGAAAAAGAAGAAGCCGAGAGCAGAATTAGAAGAATCATGAAATGAGAACACAATGCTAAAAATGAAGTTGCAATCAAAGAAGAAGAAAAAATAGAAAGCTAAAGGCTGAATTAGCAGGTACTGAAAAAACACCTCAAATGACAGAATTTCCTTCTAAAAAAGAAGCAAAAACAACAACAAAGGAAGAATTGCATATTCAATTGCCAAAATTGAGAACAATAACTTAGACACTTGTGAGGAATATAAAAACAAGGTCAAGAATAAGGAATGAAGATCCTGAATTTCACTATTTTCTAAAAATGAAAATGAAAGAAGGAAAGCAAGAAGGAAAGAAATGAATGTTGAAGGATGGAGATGAAAACGAGGACAAAATCATTGACGTTGATGATTATGTCCCAAATTCTGAAAATGTTACCAAGAAGCGAAAGACAACGCCACTGAAAATAGCTATTGAAGGTGACATTGTTCTAGTTGTTATGGATGATAATGCCAAAAAAATTTCTCAAAGAAATTGAAGAAAAGAAAGGAACAAAGTAATAACCCTGAATTTTATATTTATTGATATAAGTTTTGATTCCTATAAAATTGCAATTAACTACAATTTTTTTTGTGCAATACAATAATTTGGTCATATCACATAGTAGTAACCCTCCACGACATAAATGTTCTAAGAACAAATAACGAATTTACAAACAGTGTATGTCAATTTCTTCTAAATCCCATAACTACCTCTTAATTATATAATTTTCACTAAATATTGTAAGTTCTTATGGTTCGTATGAACAATCCTTTCAATAATCATACTAATTTATTTTCATATCACAGTTTCCTTTGAATCCCATAATTGCCTCTGAATCCCACAATTCCCTTTGAATCACATAATTCTCATTGAATCTTATAAGTTCCTCTAGTTTGTATGAATAACATTTCAATAATGATACTAATTTATTTTCATATCATTAGTGGATATGCCGAGATCCTAATGAGAAGGCATAAAGAAGCCCCTGAATTTTCAATGTTCACCAATGGCATGCCAATAGTCCATACAAGTTCAGTTATGGTTAGTATATAATTATAGTTTCTTATTAGATTTTCTTGCATGTATAATAACAACTAATTCACACACACACATGATTGCTAAAAGAAATTCATCAAGAAGAAAGATGAGAAATACTTGAAAGTATTTGTGGAAACCAAATTGAGGGAGGAAATTAATGTTGATAACAACTTGATCATGCCATTAAATTACAATGGACGCAAAAACTCAAGAAGCCATTGGATGCTACTTGTACCATGGAGAATAAATTTGGGGACATTATAATTCAATTCTACCAAGGAACAAAAATAGTTGAGATCGATATTGGAAGGATGCACAAACAATGGTGAGATGATTAAATAATGTTACTATATCATTAAGTATTATAATAAAATTACCATATGTAAATTTTCCAACTATTATCTATTTAAAAATTATAATATAAACTGCTTGTTCATCTACAGATTGATTACTACAATAGCTTACGACATTTAACAAATAGCAAAAAAAATACCCTCTGCAAACAATATGAAAAATACCACAATAGCCTGCATCATCATAATTATATTACTCAAACTTTTTAAATAATAATATATAGGCTGTTAATTCTAATCCTAATACGTTACTAAACTAAATTATGTAGAGTTGATTGTGGAACAATCTGCTTCTTAATCATGGCATGTATTTTCAAAGGTGAAGATATCACAACAAGTGTGACTCCTACAGATTTAAGAAATCGAAGAGCCAAAATTGTGTATGATTTCATATTGGACATAGGAACAACATAGATATATTGAAATTATTAGCCAAATTGATGATGACATAGCATCAAAATTGAAACGAATCGAGTCTCTAAAAGAATACATAAAACTCATTTTGTCATTGATTTATAAACACTTTTGATAAGAAGAACTGTACATTACTATTGTTTTGTAACGATACCCTTTAATTAAAGAAAATGGATGTCAAATACTAGACATAATAGGTATGCCTGTAATTTTGGCAATGTTGACATGATCTTAGTTTTATAATGCTATAAATCCCTCTAGAAGTCTAAGAAATCCTTTGTAACTCACACAAATTATTTGAACTTCCAGAAATTTTCTTGATTTGATAAAAATCCTCTGAGTTTGTTAGAAATCCTTTGAAATATGTACCTCCAGCCTATCAACAATTTCTACAGACAACGAGGATAAATTTAAAATAATTGACACTCAAATTAGCAACATTAACATTCCACAACAAATGGCAATAATAAAAAGCTAAACACTAATACACTTTAACTCAAAACCCTAAAACTCTTTAACCCTAAACTATCCTAAAACCCTTTAGTCCTAAATCCTAACCCTAAAACTCGTTTTTAATCCTAAAACCCTTGAACACTTTAACCCTAAAATCCTACCCTAAACCCTATTTAACCTAAACCATAAATCCTAAAACACTAAACCTTAGAAATCATATGTAATTCTAAGAAACCTTAGAATTCTTAGAAATTATCTGTAAATCATAAAATCCTCTGAATTTCATAGAATCCTTTGAATTTAGTTTTTTTTAACATATTGAATTTTGTATTACTGCTATGTATAAAAATCCTTTGGAACTCTTACAAATCCTCTATAATTCACACAAATCATTTGTACTTGACAGAAGTCATCTGAAATATGTAGCTCTAGCCCAAATTACATGTCAATTACTTCTACATACACAAATAATAAAATTTGAAATAGTTTACACTCAAATCAGTACACATTAATATTCCAGTACAAAAATTACCTTAAAAATGAAAAAAATCGTGTTTGAAAAATGTAAAGTTATAATTATCCCCTAAAACATAACCAGATGCAGTTCTTATACAAATAATAATTCACAATTTTTCAAAATGAAATCTAAAATCAATTAATCATATCTTAGCAGTAACAGATCTCCTATTATGATTAGTTAAACAACCACACCTACCATACCTAAATCTCTTGAAAATAATCTCTCTACATGAAGGAATCCTCTTGTTCCTTGGTATACCAGGCTGCGTTTTACACAATGGAGGGAGAAGCATTTAAAAGCCTAAAATCTAGCTTGCTAAAAGTTGACATAGAAAAAATAGGATGGGAATAACTGTGGATATAAGATTGAGCATGAAAGTAACTTTCAACAAAATCTAAAGGCTTATCAGTGCTCTTCTGTAAAGTTGTGATGCCATGTGAACTTGGAAAACTGTTGTGTTGCCACTGACCACATGAACATGTATGTGAAGCAATATCAACCACCATCAAAGGATACGAATGAACCTCAAGAATATGATCATGGGATGAGCTCACAATCCAAGCACAACTCTCTTTCAAGCTAATGTTATATCTTTTATCCATTTCAGTACATAACATCGACATCCACTTCAAGGCAGCAATTTTCTTACCCGACATTTGATTCATCAGTTATAATCAATCATATCAGTGATTGGTAAATGATGATAATCTCAAATTTGAGAGTTGAATGACTCGGCAGCATTCGAACACATCTCTCCATAATGTCTACCCATGAAATACGCATTACTTCAGTTCTAAAAAAAGAATATCATTTAGATAATCCACTACTATACTCCCGCCCTCATTCTTTAAATCAGTTAACTTCATATGAAACATCTCTTTAGTTGGAGCATAAGCACATTCATGAAACTTATAAACCAACCTCTCCCATAAAACATTGGTTGAACCCCTCAACTTGTGCTTCAAATTATTTTGTAGATGTTGTAGACAAAATGAATGAAAAAAAATTGGAAATAATTTCGACAAAATGAAACAAACATGATCCGATAAAACAATAGCCAATTTCTCAAGAAAGCATGACCAATTATTCATGTCCTTAGTGTGAACAATAGCAAAAGCAACAAGAAACAAGCCTACAAACAAAGATAGAGAGTAAATAAGCACAAAATGAAAATTCACTAAACGATAAAGAAATCCTCTAAATCAGATAGAAATCCTCAGAAAATTGGACATATACATTAATAAAAGTGATGACCAATATGTAAAATTGATTAAAATTTTTAATGATTATAGCAAAATAACAATTATTAACCACAGAAAATGTAAAAAATGTAAAAATATTAACTATAAATAATGAATACTTACCTTAATTGCCATCCTTATTAGTCACAGATAGAAGATTGTCCTTGTACTTCCATTTCACAAATGTACCATCTAAGAACAACATTGGACGATAGTAATTGAAACCACTAATACAAGCACCAAATGCAATGAAACATCATTTAAATTGTCCAGTAACTCAATCACAATCAACGGAAAAATGACTCGTCGATCCATACATTTTGCTTCATCAAAATACCAATGCAACTGATCAAATGATGAAGCAATATCTCCAAACATTTCCTTCTTAGCTTTCTCTAAACTAGACCAAGCAACATGGTAACTAACTTCAAGACCATAAATCGTCTTAAACTCATAAACAATATCAATCAGATGTGTTAGAGGCTTTCCACGAACTTGTTCAAGTATTAGTTTAGAGACATCATCATAGCTCATCCTTGAATTTTTAGAAGTCCTCATAGCAACACCACATGTATGAACATTATTCAAAGTTCTAATATATACATATCCATTTGACTTCTCAACCGATGCATAAATTCGCCACAAGCAATCCTTTGATTCCCTAAAACTACATTTTGCTGTAACTCTCTCCTTATTGTTCTTGACATATTCAAACTTGAAACCAACCTCAATTGCATACATTGACAAAGTGGTGCAAAATTCGTGAATTCCATCTGGAAAAGCTTGACCAACCTCCCTAATAGAATCTGCCCAACCAACACCCAACAACTCCATCTCTTGATGTCCACAGAACTTCAAAAGTAGATAATCCTCAGTAGAATTTATACATTGAACATCCATAAAAGAATCAGCAAGAATAATAGAGGAACTTACAGTTTCTTCAACTAACAATGGACCTTTATCATTAACAACCACATCAACACAATCCAAACCACCAGGATGAACCAAAATCAACATATTTTGCATATACTCATCATTCTCCATGATACAATAACTATAACCAGGTATAGAGCACGAAAATTTCACAACCCTACCAATCAACCCAAACCACTTCCCACGAACAAATTCAACTAACATATCATAAGAAAAATCAATTGAAAGCCTCTTCATGGCAGTTTGATTACCATATTTGCAAATGAACAGAATCACTTCAGAAATTTTAATACCTAAAATTTTAAAAATATCCATTGTAAAAGACAACATTTACGTATATAATCATAAAAAATCTCTAAAACAGATTATGCACATATTTAACACAATCAACCATATTGATGAAATTATCAAACAATATAATGCAAATAAGTTAGAAATTAAAAATGAGCGGAATCACTTCAGACATTTTAATACCTAAAATTAAAAAAAAATGCATTGTAAAAGACAACATATACGTGTATAATCATAGAAATCATCTGAAATAGATTATGCACTTATTTAACACAATCAACCACATTGATAAAATTATCATACAATATAATTCAAATAAATTGCAAAATAACATATATACAAGAAAAATTAAATGAAAATGGATCGGTCAAAATAAACTGTAAAAGTACAAAATCAAATATTATGTTTTAAAAATATTTAATTAAAAAAGTAATACTATTATAAATATCTATTTGAACAGAATATGAAATCAAAACCTTATTTAGAACGAAATCAAATGTACACTATGTAATGGAAGTTGCGATCAAACTTCGCAAGCAACGACAGAGGATTTTGGTAAGATATGAAGCTACAATCTGAAGCTTTTTTAATGCTATACTACTACTGGGAGATAGAAGATGAATCAATATTTCAAATTCAAATAAAATTGAAAGCAAATTGTGAAGCTAATCGATCTGGAGATGAGAGCAACGATAGAGGATTTCGGTAAGTTATGAAGCTACAATTTGAAACTTCTTTAACGCCTATACTACTTCATAGAGATAGAAGATGAATCCATAATTCAATTTCAAATGAAATCGAAAGCAAATTGTGAAGAGCTAATCGATCTAGAGATGAAAACTACCGCAAATTTATGTAACTGCCAATATGATTAAGTTTAAATGAGGGCAATTTTGTCATTAAAATCATTGACTAATTGAATATGTCCTTATTGAGCTATAGTTTAAAAAGTACAATAACAAGTTCATATCAATGACTTATCCAAAAAAAGAAGAAGAAGAAGAAGGAAAAAAAACCTAACTAATATGGCTTAAAATCAATATGAAGCTAAGTCGATCGTCTGCTTGAAAAGAAATTAGGAAAAGTGAGAGGTCTCAATCATCATATATTTGTTAGTTGGCAAGCTAGCTTTGGCTACCTAATTACCAAACAAAGACAATAATATTGTTTTCTTTAGCTACAATTTTTCTCACAACTAAACTAAGGATGTATTATCAACGTCAACTCTAGTTTATTCATACATTAATGCCAGTTCAATAATGGAATTAAATATTAATAAAGTTCAGCAGTGCCGACACTAATGTACCAGCACACAGTTGCTAATACACCTGTTTTATAATTACTCGTAAACACAGAGTACTAGAAACTAACAAAAAACCAGCGTTTGATTCTTTTCCTAATTTATAGTGATTTGACTAGAAACATCACTTAGATGAAGCCAAAAACCAGACCATGATTGAACCTGCAGCATCTTCCATGTAGAATTATGGAGCCGACCATACATGTTTTTTGCTATTTTTTATGGGTACATATACTATTGCATTATAGTCCTTTTCTGTCCAGGTTAAACTAATGTAAATTCTTATGTCAATTGAACTCCTTTTTTACCCAAATAATTGCTTGACTTAACTTTATGTAAATCCTAAGTATTGAGTTTGGCGAACTTTTTGAAGTACCATAATGGATGTTGGAGAGATATAACCGGGGAGCGCCTGTGTGCAAGTGTAGGATAATACCACGCGATTATTTCCCACATTCGACACACTTCTCTTTGCCTCAAGTGTCGTGATATTAATCAGATCATCAATCTTCTAAGTGATAGAGTTATATAAGTGCAAGAAAAAGGTCATAAGTTTAAGTTTTGAAAACTAACATATTCACATATATTATATTGGAGTAAGTCTAAGTACCATCCTTTTTTTATGTCATTTGTTGAGAAGATATGATCGACTATGCACACCTATAAATGCCCAAAAGCTTATATATGCACACACATGGTGGTTCCCAAGCGTGGAATCCCGCGCTTGATCGTCCGATTTAAGATGATCATTTTTCCTTTAAAAAATTTAATTTATCTGAGATAAAGAACACATCAAATAGCTTCACTAACATTTTTGCAAAAAATTATGAATGAAAAAGCACCCACAACAAATTTATGAGATAAGAACCAAACGAATTAAACCCAATACCCATCATTCACAACCTTGCAATTTCATCTGCTTTTTCCAGTCAATAACCTAACCAATGTCAATTTTGGGGCAGATCAACCATGCCCATGCCTGTCTGCCCATGAAGATGGTTTTGGATTGAGAGCCCAAATCAAGAAGCGCTGATCTTCCGGGTGCTTGATCGGGAATAGCCGATCAGAGAAGAGGAAGATGGGTTTTCATTGGGTCGAGTGTGTTTAGTTGAGAAGAAAGGGAATTGAAGAGAGAGAGATTTGCAACTTTTTGAATGAAGTAATTTTTATAAAAAAAAATTTATCTGGTCGTCCATTTAATTAATCTGACAGCCAAATCAGGGATTCCGGATAGAAATATTTGCCCGGGATCCTGCCTACGAGGATCCATATATATATATATTATTGACCCACATAAAACTCAAAACTTCCAAGACATTAGTTATTCTGGGCAGTAAAAAAATCGACTGCTATAAACCCAAACCATAGGTTAATCAATCCCTCTTCATCGATATCGTTTGTACTAAGTGATGTAAAACTCTAAACGTTTGTTTGACAGAGCTTATACTCTAGCTTATAAGCTGAGCTTCTCTCTGGCCTCTGCATATCAGCTTATATTCTGTCAGACATACTCTCTGCTAAATAGCAAGTAAATTCTTACCTTGTGCATCGGAACACAAAGCAAGTCATTACTTGTCAAAAATAATTCTATTTAACTTGCTATGATTTTTGGAAGTTCACAATTGAAATTTGATATAATATCCAAAACAATACTCTATGAATATAACATTGATTGGGGGTGCATTCTCTAGCATGTGAAGTCACCGTCAAAATTTTCCCAAACCTAGAACGTTGTATTTATGTTCGTGCCCTCTATATACAAATATTGTATGTACAGGTCCAAGACATGGATATGATATATCATAACAAGAAGGACAATTGACGTGGAAATTTCATAGACCATCCACTTCATGCCACCCAGACTATATATCAAATGTCAAGTGGCACAAAGGAGAATGTTTTTGTGGGTCTCTCTCTCCCCCTATATAGCATGTGACTGTGTCTCCTTTAATTTCAGATAAAATGGAGGCATTAGTATTGGAGGATTTCGATGATTTTGGTCAGATTTTTGGCTTCCTCAGTACCCCCCATGTGAAGGCCTAGCAATCCAATGAGAAGACGACAACCAGCCTGATGAGAACTGCTTCTCAGTCAAACAAGACAATTTAATGGATAAATTTTTGGGCCTCGTCTACCTTTACCTGTTGCCCATATCCTTGTCGTAACTCATTATTATTCCCATACTGACGCTATATATGGCTATTTTATTTTGGTTATAAGGGCAACATATCCTGCAGACTATGGTTCAGGACTCGGGGCATAACTTTTTTCTGTTTCTATGGATAAGGCTCTAAAATGGGAGAGCGGGATTCAAACTGGAGATAAATGTTGAAGTAGTACGGCTAACTTATAAGCTTTGCAGTAATGATTCACCAAACAGATGTCATACTCTATTTGGTGAAGCAATGCCCAAAACAGTATCACTAGCTTATAAGTTTTGCTATATCGCTTCACCAAATAGGTATCTTAAGCTAGTGGTACTGTTAGTTATATGTTGCAGTATCACTAGTTTAAAATAAGCTCCAATTTGGAGCTTATTTGAGAGCAGTTCATCATTTTTTTATTTTTTGTTTATTTTTTTACGTTTGTAACTTATATGAATACTAAATTATTCATTTAGTATTAACACTTAAAATTTAATTTAATAATCAATTCCCTTATAATTTATATTTATTAAATTATACTTTTTAGTTTGTATAATATTATTCTTATTTTATAATGAAATAAACATAAAAGAAATTAAAAAGATACAAATAAAAATAAATTTTTCATAGCTTATAAGTTAATCTCATTTATAAGTTTCACCAAATGCCTCAAAACTTATTTTACTACTTATAAGCTAGATTAATTTTCACAGCTTGAAAATTAGATTATTTTTAAAATAAATAAACTTTACCAAACGGAGCCTGTAGTATAGACATCTCTTATTTTCAAAGTATCATATCATTGCTACCTGTAGAATCCAAGCATCAAAGTATCTCGAAGAATAAAGGTAAAAGCTCAGAACTATGTAATCCTAACTGATGAGTTGTATAGGAAATGGTACAATGGTATTCTCCTCAGATTTTTGGAATTTCCAGAACCTATAAAGTTATGAAGAAAGTACATGAAGAGGTATGTGGAGCACATCAAGCTGACATAAAGATGAGGTGGCTCTCAAGGAGATAGAGCTACTACTAGCCAACCATCCTTAATGACTGTACTTCTTATTCTAAGGGATGCAAGCAATGTCAAAAGTATGATAGTATACAAAGAATCCCTGCTGGCGAGTTACACTCAATCATCGAACCATGGCCATTTCATAGGTGGGCCGTGGATTTAATAGACAATATTTACCCAGCATCATTAAAAGGCCACACTTTCATCTTGGTGGCCACAAACTTCTTCATTAAGTGGGTAAAAGCAATTCCTATGAAAAAGGTGGAGCAAAAATATGTGATTCAGTTCGAGCAGAAATATGTGATTCAGTTCGTCCAGAAAAATTTGATACATCAGTTTGGCATTCCTCAGTTCATCACCACAGACTAAGGAACCATCTTCACTGGGGAGGAGATGAAGGCCTTTGTTGAGAACTATAGGATTCAGCTCATAAATTCCACTCCCCACTATGCTTGGGAAAATGGCTAGGCTGAATCTTCCAACAAAGTGTTGATAGGAAGTCTTGGAAAGATGATAGAGAATAACCCAAGGGATCAGTATAGATTGCTATTTGAGACTTTGTGGGTGTACTGAACTTTCAAGAGAGATGCAACAGGTATATATGAATCATTTCACTTTAACCTATGGGTATGATGCTATATTACCTATGGAGGTAGTGCTCCCTTCCCTAAGGGTGATGAGAAAGAAATTATCTACAAATCAAGGAGTACTCCCAAGCCATGGTGATGGAGTTTGAAAATCTTGATGAAGAAAGAGTTAAGGCCCTCGAAAAAATGATAGTGCAAAAGTCTTAAATAGCCAGAGCTTATAATGAAAAGATAAAGAGGAAGGTCTTTCATGAAGAGGAATGTCTTAAATGGCTAGAGTTTATCAATGGTGGATATCTAAAGATGTACGTCCCTACTATAGGGGAAGTGATAGAGAGCTAACATCCTCCGTTGTGACCTGGGAAGACTTGGTAAATCTTTTTTTGACGAAGTACGAGCATAAAGTTGAAAAATTCCCCACCATTTAGGACCTTTAGGGAAATTTCATGAAAGAAGGAGAATGCTTTCAAGATTAGGCCCCCAAGTGGAGAGACCTAGCATCCCAAATGCACCCACCACTAGTAGAACTATATCTGGTTAACGAATTAACAGATGCACTAAGAGAGCCATACACCTCAAAGATTGCCGGGAGAGGGCATAATGATTTGCATGAAATAATTCGAGCTGGCGTATTGAACGTTGTGTACAAAGGGGAACTATCAGCATCGATATTTCAATGCTTGACAAGTCAGAGTCTCAAAATGGAGGAAAGGAGAAAAAGAAAGAAAATGAGGTGCATACCATCCACTATGGTTTTAATCCAACCTATAGCCCATATATGATTACAGGCCCCATAGCAATGATCCTAGACCACCAAACCCATATAATCATCATCCGAAACTGAACAATTACCAGCCAGCACAACAAAATGATCAGCCACTCTGTCCAAACAAACATAATTTCTAAAATAATTTCGGACCTCGAAGGCAACCTGAAAGCTTTACCCCTATACCCATAACTTACTCTTAGTCTTATGCTAAGTTATTTGTTCAATCACCAGTTGCACCCATCCAGGGAAAACATGAAAATCCACCTTACCCTCAATGGTATAACCCTAATATAACATATTTCTATCACGGGGGCCTTCCAGGATGTTCAATTGAGAAGTGTTTCCCCTTTGTGAGGATTGTGGAAAATATGGTCAATTATGGATGGTTGGATTTTAATGGGATCAAGAAGCCTGATGTCACCCATAATCTTTTACCCGATTATGAAAACGGAAGCACTAATGCTATTGAGAGTTCAGCTAGGTCTAAGGGAATGAAATAAACATGCCTTTGAGTGTGGTGCTAAATGCCTTAGAGAAAGATGGACTTATCGAGAAAAAGAGGAACTAGACCCAATGCTGAGATATGATGATTATGATGAGTCCAAGACTTGTGCATTCCATCGAGCGGTGAGAGGACACTTTTTGGACAGCCGTTTTCAATTTTGGAGTAGGGTGCAATATTTGATTGACGCTAAGAGGATAGTGTTTGAGGAGGAGAAGAGTATTCTAGAAGTAGTTAATATCATTGGGTAGGAGCTTAATAGGGGACCGACACTTGGTAGGCATGGGAAGCCAATCGTGTTGCAATACGTTTTAGATGATGCATAGACTGTCCCGCTGTAGTTTGCTTATTCGAGTGATAAGGCAATCCCATAGATATATGAGAAAAATGACTCTGAGGGTGGCGTGGATAACATAAGTGTTAGTGGAATTACACGAAGTGGACGTGTTTATTCTCCAGAAGCCCTTTCACTTTAGTATATGGGATAGAGGTGTCTCTTCCCATTGAAGTGCAAATTTCCTGGCTAAGAGTGATGGTAGAGGCCAACTTTGACGAAGCAAAATGGGCTCGAACTCGATACGAACAATTAAATTTCATTGAAAAAATATGCTAGGGGCTCTTTGTAGAACACAATTTTATCAGAGGCAAACGATAAGAGCACATGACAAGAAAGTTCACCCTCGTTGTTTCAGAGAATGAGATTTGGTATTATAGATGATTCAGTCACCGCAAAAGGACGATCACAGAAAATGGACTCCTACCTATGAGGGACCATATGTGGTGAAGAAAACGTTCTCTATGCTGCAGTGATTTTGACAAAGATGGATGGAGATGATTTGCCTCACCCTGTGAATGTTGATGTTCTTAGGAAGTATTACGCATAAAAAAAGAGAAAAAAGGAGAATTAAAAGAAAAAAATCCTGCTAGAGTGAAAACCCGAAAGGTCAATCTACGTAAAAAAAAACCTCTAGAGTGAAATGGTGAGTCGTATTTGAGTTGGTCGTTGACTTGTCTCATATTGATAATAGAGGGAGATGCAACATAAATTTCATAATGTTAAAGTGTGATAGTCAATTGACAACGCACCAAAATTGAGGCAGTTTTTGGTGCGTCCTTTATGCCTTGGAAGAGTTGCAACCCATTAACAAAAGGAGTGGTTTGCTGACGGGTGTGAAGGGTTCAAAGACAACCTCATGCAAGTCAAATTTGATAATTATTAATTGGCTGCACACCAAAACTAGGACAGTTTTGGGTGCAGTCTTCGAGTTATCACAATTTCATCTTAGAGAAGTTTGGTTTGTTCTTTGTTTCCATGACTTCTCTATAATTATTGTATATATCTCACTCTAAAATATTTTCTTGATTACTACTGATCATTCTCAATAAAGCAATGTGATTATTCATTTCTTCGGTTTTATTACTTGTTTTCTCCACCTCTCTACCCTAATTACATTCTCATTCCATATTCCAAAGTTTATCATTTGCTTTTAATTGATGGCATGCATAGCTGTACTATTGAATTTATCACTAATAAAGTTTTGATAGGAAATGTGATGAGTGCATTAGAACATTATTGTTGACAGGAAATTGAGGGGTGTTGGCATCCGAAGAGGAAAGGAATTGAATGGTAAACCTGTGGTCGAGACAAGAGAGGATGATCCCAATCATGAAGGTGGCAAAAGAAGTCTTGATGAACAGATAATTTCAAATTAAGAAATGCATGCACATATAAGTCTTGAAGCAAATGGCCGATTACTGGGACCATCTAGAAAAAGACAGCATGAGAGTTTAGTTGTCAAAGGAAGGAGGTCCTTTGCCAACAGAATACATAATGTGTCCTTTGTGTATTGTCGCAGGTTCATTTGATGGGTACAAATGGTATGGCATAGTACTCAAGTCAAATGAGTAGTCATGAGTTATCCTGATAGGAGGCTATAAACCCTGATCATTTATTTGGACCCATGTTCACGTCTTATCACTTGTACGAGTGCATAGAAAAAAGAGAGCTCAGGCGTGCACGTCGACTTTCCTCCTCTCTCTCTCTCTCTCTCTCTCTCTCTCTCTTTCATGAACATTTTCAACCCCTCTTTAATGTTTTGTCTTATCTGGCCAAATCCCGCATCTTCGTCACTAAGTGACATTTCTCTATCGTCTCCATCATTAGTGATCTCGATATTTCAACCTCTTTTGAAATTTCATGAATCGTTTTTAATGTTTTGTCTCTCCTAGCCAAATTCTTGGCTATCCTCTCTAAGTTCCGCATCTTCACCGTCTCTATCATCTACTCACTTTCTCATCAGTTCGTCTCTCTCCCCGTTTCCATCATAGATAGCACCCCAAGCTCCATCTCTCACTAAGCCAAGCTTCATCCTTATTTTTCCTTCCTTCATCAATACTACTGCTCACCTTCACTTTCTTAGATCCACCATTTAGTATCTAATCGAATGGACACCAGTCTGTCACCCCGCTCATAAGTAATCATATTATTTTCTAGAGCGGAGATCATCCCCTAACGATGGATCAATCCTAATATTCTGGGAGAGGCTAACACTTGTTGGGCCACACACTACCTTCAGGAGCACGCTATGCTATTTTTGATAGATCCAATTCCTGTAGAGGACTTACCAATGTATCCACGAATAGTTTGAGATTTTTATATAACTCTTCAAGTCTTATCACCAAGTGCAAAGACTAGACCATAGCCAGTTTATCAAGTTGCTATAAGGCTCTAATTCACCACAGTAGACATATGTAATTGTTTAGGATATCCTCCCTCCTATGATGTAGCTACAGGCGTCGAAGCACTGATCCCTGTTACCAAAAGAGAGATAATCGGTGACATATGTCAAGGAAAGAGAGATAAGAATGTTGAGGCTACACGCCGCTCATATTTATCAACAGTAGAGGAGCAAGATTCGTCATGCCCTATACTACATGTATAAGGGCATGTGGTTTGATATTGGTGAGTTCTATATGGCCAGTATCCTAAAGGCACAAAGTTTCGTGGAGAACACATTGACAAAGATCGAAAAATTATATTTTGCATGACTTATTACCCGTCTGCTTTTTAGCAAGGGCATTCGCCCTTCTCAAGGCTAGAGCTCCCCATTTTATCCAGTAACCATTATGGGAAAATTACATGGTGACAAAGTACTGGCCGCCGCTATTACGAAGACGCAACGAGCATCACGACCTCAGGTTGCACTAATACAGGAAACATCTTGATCTTCCAGTGAGTCGCCATCATCTGATCGTATTCAGGAAACACCGGCTCACGAGCATCAGCTGGAGGAGGGATGATAAAGGTGTGAGCACTTGCTGACTATGCTCACGAATATGGCACATGACTAGGAACTCTATAGTACTAACCTGTGTCAGGAAATTCCCATCTCAGGTTTCCAACCATTTTTTTCAAATAGGGTTGGTTCACTTGGGTTCAACCCAAGTTCAGTTAATTTTCAGATTTCAGCCAAGCTGAGAATGGCTGTAGCGATCCCGAGTACCTTTACCAAAAAAAATTGAAATAAAAAAAAAGATTCAAGGAATCAAGAGAAGAAAAACCAAAATATCAGCCAAGCTTGGAATGACTATAGTGATCCCATGCATTTTCTTGAAATTCGGACAAAAATTGGTTTGCTAGTCCTTTGCGCGTCATTACTATGTAAAAGTCACACAAAAGGAGCAGCTGTAGTACCCTATTTTTGCCCGAGTTAACACTTTATTCTTTTGTATATATTTTTTTCTTCTTCAAAATAATAAAGCAAAAATGATCAATTAGTGAATTAGAAATTATTAAATTTTAATTTAAAAAAATGAGAAAGAATAAAAATACAATCCTAACCTATATATCGGGCCCATGACCCCAAAAAGCCCAAGACCCCATCTCAATCCAAGCCCACAAAAATCCATATCCATGATTTTGGGTTGGCACTTTTTTCCTTGACCAACTCTCCTTATTGCTCCTTGCCCTTCCACTAACACACATTCTTTCCTCCTCTTCAGTGGCACCTTCCTATCTATATCCCACACCATCTTAACTCCTAGCACACACCACAAGAACATCCACTAACATTACTGCTACCTATCTCAATCCTCATCACTGTCACTGCTGTCACATACCCGAGTCTAACCACTCATCAAGACTCTCCCTCGATCAACATCATATTTGCCCAAAAGGTGACCGAATGAAGGAGGACTCTCCATCACGGAACCATCATCAACACCTCAATATCTCCCTTTCATCACCACCGAAACCCATCTAACCCAAGCCCCATTTATACAGTCCTCACTGAAAATCATTCTCACTACATCATCCTATAACCCATCATTCACACATCACTTGAACATCACCGGAAGACTTCCTTCTCTCAACACACCAAACAACTACTGCAACCACCCCCATCACAAGATGAAAAAAAAGAATCAGCTACCCATCATCTGAGCCAGTCATCCTCCTCACCCACACTAGAATCAAGTTGGATTTTTCATCATCCCCTCTCAACCCTGCCAGTATCGAACCCAAAGTGACACCCACTGTCACCAACAATAGCCTAGAATCCTGCCCAACCTTCACCATCAATATTAAAAATGAGACCCATCACCGATAACCATCAATATTCAAAACATTACCCATCAATGGAAGCCTCACTTTCTCCCATACCTAGTTTCCACACCCGAGCCACCACCAAGCCCGATTTGTGCAAGGTAAATCTCTGCCCCTTTTGAATTGAATTTATTTTTTGAATCAATTTCTGCTGCCATATCTGTGTTACTAGTTTTGTTTTCTTGTTTACATCTTGGATCTTTCTAGAACGTCATCGCTGTTGGAGTGGAAGGGTTGGCCATTTAGGAAGAAAGGGTTTTGGCAAAATTATGCATGGGATACTCTTGGCATGCATTTCCTTCAATCTATTTGCATGTGTTTGCTGGGTTTGCCTTCTTATTATGTGCTAGAGTTGATGCAACTTCATTGGCTAAGGGAGAAGGAGAGTTGGCCATGCGAGGAAGAAGTTGCAGAATAGGAGAGAAAGAGGAGAAATGTTTGGCCATTTCGTGGCATGTAATGGGCTGTAAGTGTTAGGCCAGATTTGAGCTTGTGAATAGTTAGATTGTAATTTAGAAATTGGGCATTGGCTAGTGGTTAAGAGCAGAATTGGGTTTTTAGTTTTACATCTATTTGGGCCTTATTGTACATTAGACTTAGGTTCTTAAGGGCAATCACAATGATACACACCTAATGACCCATTAAATTTTTAAAATGAGTCCCACATCTATCTCACAAAAATACAACTTTCAAGACAATCAAATTAGTATAACACATATTCCAATACTGTCACATCAGCAAAACACATCTCTCAATACAAAACTTTTATCCAATCCAACCACTTTTCTATCATTGAATACTATCCCCATCAAATTTACACCAAAATCAAGATTGGGTCTCACCTTTATTACAAAAAGTCAAGCCACATCATCATCCACATCACCAAAATATATATCCCTATACAACCATCAACAAAACACATTTTTCAATACAGCCACATCAACAACTAATGACTCATTACCTTTGGCACCATTGTGGTTGCCCTAGATTTAGTTTGGGCTTGATATACTTTTAGTCTTAAAATATTGTTTGGGCTTTTTGGGTAGATTAGTATGGATTTCTGGAGATTTTTATTATGTTTTCTTGTATGTGGGCCTAAGTCCATGTACCATGTAAATAGTGGAGGTGAAATAGTGTAAATACATACATAATATTTTTAGGGTGTTAGAGACATATAGAAATTTAATGTTTGTGTACATATTAATGAGTGTTTAGATTGCATGCTTAGGGTTGTATTTCTATATTATGTCATGCATGTTGAAATTGATTTGTATATCGTTGGTTATGTCATGAAAAATAACACAATGCAACAATGATTAATCCAAGCCTTCTCATCCTAATAATGACACCAAAACTAATTATGGAAGCCTAATATTCCGTGTAAATACCAAAGAACCTTCAAGATATTAGGGTTCTGTCGGCATTCATTCAGAATAATTGGCTTTCATGGAACCAAAAATCAAACTTATTTTTAGGGTTTAGTAGAATTTATTTGAGGACTCAAAAGGGAGTTTAAAGATATTTGGCCTATCTAATGAGCCATAAATGTATTCTCTCTTTCCTCAAGAAACAAATGATTGTAAGTATGGCTAAATCAGACTTATTCGTTGTTTGTGGACCAATTTGATGCATCAACCGAATCCCCAAATGTTTAAATCTTTTCAAAATCACCAAAACCCATTTCAAGTGGGATTTTCCATTAATCCTCAAAATATTTTTGGCCAAGCCGGGATTGGTTGTAGTGATCTCGTGCACATTTTTAAAGTATCAAAACTCATTCCAAATGTGATTTTTCATTCAATATTCAATGCATTTTTTAGCCAAGTCGAGAATGGCTGTAATGATCCCGTGCACCTTCTCAGATTATCAAAACCCACTTCAAATGGAAAAAATTTCATCATTCTCAAAATATTTTTAACCAAGCTGAGAATGATTGTAATGATTCCATGCACTTTTTTAAATTATCAAAACCACTTCTAGTGAGATTTTTCATCATTCTCAAGATATTTTCAATCAAGCCGGGAATGGCTGTAGTGATTTCGTGCACGTATTTAAATTATCAAAACTCAGTGCAAGTGAGATTTTTCATTCAATATTCAGTACATCTTTCATACAAGCTGGGAATGACTATAGTGATTCCGTGCACATTTTTTAAAGTATCAAAATCCACTTCAAATGAGATTTTTCATCATTCTCAAGATATTTTCAGCCAAGCCGCAAATGGCTGTAGTGATCTTGTGCATTTTTTTATATATTTTTTTTATCAAAAACACTTTATGTGGATTTTTCATCCAAGCATCAAATTGCCACAATATTAATGGGCCAAGGCCACTCAATTGAAACGTGGAATTTGTAGCATACATAGAAGTTCATTAAAACAACTTGGACATATAAATAAATTTTTCAAAACAAATTTGAGCCAAATAAGATAACATTTTCAAGGCGGCTGTTTTTTGGTAGTTGTGGGATGCCTAACACCTTCCTCATACTCAATAGATCCCCTTATCCATTTCTTTCTCATAGACCATATTAGATGTCCAATTGCTCCTCAAAATCAATTGGTGGCAACTTTATCTTTTCGAGCTGGTTGCATCATACACGTTGTATTAAAACGAGGGAGAATTCAAAACTCCCTTTCAAAGTTTTACCCTTAATTCAGGAAGTTCACTACCGCTCATTCTTGTTCCTCTGAGTGAATCCATAACCACTGATTTAGGTTTTCCCAAAGCTTGTTGAGTCTATTCTACTTAGTATGTATCTACTCCTCTTCCATTTTGGCATTATTAAGACAAATTTGTTGTTCATTTGTGAATTTTAGGTTTTGTGTGATTATGGGTTTCAATTTGATAATGGGTTATGGGTTTCAATTTGATTATGCTTTGGGTTTTGATTGTGGGCTTTGATTATATTAGATTATAGGTGTAACGCCCTGCCGTACAGTACTTTAACCAATAGGCTAATAGGTCGGAATGCTACTCACATTATAGTATAAACTCACCATATATCTTAGCAATCACATATAGAATAACCTTCATTGAATACAACTTCACTTCAATAAACAATTCCACCAAATTAATTAAAAAAAACCTAATTTGAATTTAAAGCGTCATTCTATATTTATTTAAATAAGTAGTAGCATCCAATTAATCTCCCTTAAGTACAACTACTGTGAATCTTCAGTTATTATCAATTAAATCACAATCTCAACTACGGATTCGAAGCACATAAATCAATTTTATAGTTATTTATTACATCTTCAATGAGGCCTTGCTTTTGTCACATGAGAATCATGTTCATGGATCCGCGATGACACCATCAACTCCTAAATCAACATAAGCACTTGAGAGATAATGACCTGTATCATGGAATATAGTGAACCAAGGCCCAGTAAGTAATACTTATGCATGAATACATGTGAAAATCATCTTTAGAAAATAGTCAGCCTTTTAAATCCTTTCTCCAATACTTGGGCCCTTAACTTAAGTAAACTACTATAGAGTAATCGGTCCGAATTTTCTTTAATTAAGTGTTCTTCTAAAGAACACTTTCCAGTCAAAATCATCTCCATTTTCATTTCATCTCTAGTACCATTTCCATTTTCAATAAACCTCAACCTTAACTTTCCAGTATACCCCCATGTAACACTTATACCCGGTTCATAAAAAGATCCTTTCATTAAATTGGCATTTCCCTTTTCATGTAATGCAATGCATCGTGCTTATGAACAGTATTTAATACATCAGTAAATCATACATAACAAGTCACTTTTAAGAATATCAAAACCTTCACCATATTAGTCTCATCACCATGTTCAGTTCAAGCACATAACAATACACATTACATTCTACACATAAATAACATTAACAGATCAGTTGCACAATCACTGTAAGCAAATAGCACCTTCAACACAGTTATAACATAAATAAATCATTCATAACATTGTTTTGTAATATAGTTGAGTATTACTTACTATCGTTTCCCTTAATTCCAAGTAATTTTGATTAATTCCTGTAACACAAAATAATATACTAACTTATTATAATTTATTTATGAAATTATAACTATTAAATTTTGGGTAAAAATCATATAATTAAAGGTCAACCGGGTTTGCCATATTCAAGTTTACTCTGTTGGTCTCACATACATGGGTCAAAAGACCTGCTTTGTAGGAGATCGGGTCATCACCGGTACATGGGGCGGTAGAGCCCATGACTGATACAGGTGGGAAGTGGGTGACCAGACAAATACAATGGTCGTATTCACTACCTGAATGGTGGCCAGAGTAGAGAGAAACATGGAGGAGAAATAGGCAGCCCACCGTGACGTTTCCCTAGCCGCCACCTCTGGTTCACTACTAGGGTTCCCTTTTTTTTATTCGTGTGCCATGTGTTTTAATATATTTTTGATTTTTAATTACTCTTTTACCATTGTGCGCCTGCCTTTCCACACTAATTACCCGTGAATCCTATTTGATTTACAATTTTGCCATTAACTTCTTTATTCTTTTTTTAATTTCTAGATTTCACAAAAATTTCATCCTAAATTTGATTCTGACGATTCATGCACTAATAAATTTTATTTCCCATATAGAATTTATGAAAAATCTTTTGATCCTATTTAATTTCGTTTCACAGATTCACATTCCTTGAATTCAATCGTCGCACCCATCATATTGTATCTATATAGTAATTCATGCATAATGCTACCCATCCTGCCCCATTCTACTATTTGAACATATCTAAAGACTTATGTTATTACAATAGGTTCATGCAAGTTTGTGTATGAATTTTACGTACTCAGCATTATGAGTTGTGGGTTTGATTCCATATTTCAACTTGATTATGCTAGGGTTTTCTATGATTATGGGTTATGTGTTTTGATTATGTGTTCTAGGTTTTGATTTGATCATGTTATGGCATTCGATAATATAGAGACTAAAACTGCAGCTGATGTAATGGATAGTGTGTAAAGGGATGACAATGCTAATGAATCTGACTACATTCATATTGACTATTTTGACTCTTCGAACCCTTTATAGTTATAGAGACAACACATAAGAGGATCCAAATTTAAGGGATAAGGCTATTAGGAAGAAGGGTAGGTTCCCTGCATATAAAAACAGAAAGTATCCCTACTTTTGAATTTAGTATGTTATTTTATAGCAATGCTGAATTTAAGAAAGCTACTATAGAATATGCAATTACTACTCAGCATGATATTATATTTACTACGAATGAGTCCATTAGGTGCAGAGCTAAGTGTGTAGGGACTATTGATTTTCCATGGGTAATATTTGGATTCTTTAACAAAGATGTTGACGATTTTCAAGTCAAAACCTATGTTTCAAAGCACTCTTGTGGGATTTGAAAAGGTTGACCTATAAATTTTTAGTCTCTAAATTCTATGATTTAATGGTTGCTCATCCTAATATTAAAATTAGACAGTTGAAGTCTTTCATAGAGAAGATACTTCAACTAGATGTTAACTTGACTTTATGCAAGTAGGTTCACAGGAAAACTATAAAAGATTTGGCTAGAATGTAACACGTCACCCCAATATGAACTTATATGAGATAATAAGTGAGAAAAATCTAAGTTTTGAGAAGTTTTAGAAGTGTTGGGTACGCCTAGGTGCAGTGACTATATTTAGCACGCTTATATATGTTTGATTCATGTTTGTTATCTTGATTTATTGGCATTAGTTGGTGTAGACATTTTGTACGGTTAGAAGGAATTTTGTGTGATCAAATCTTTTGAATCGGGATGTGGAACTTGGGTCTGGGTATTATGTTGAATATGTGATTGCATATGATGTTATTATTTTTGTATCAATTTGTGCATGATGATAAATGGCCCGAGGCCCTGCTAGAATGGGGATTGTTTGCTGATAGATGGTCTGAGGCCCTGTTAGGTTATTGATATGATGTATTATGAATTGCTGCATTTAATCTAGGTAAGCATTCCCCAATATACGGGGAGATAGTTTTGAATTTTCAATTGATGCGATTGACATAGTTGTGTGGACTAGGGTTGAATCCAAATGATGTGAATCACATCGGTGACCTAGGATGGTGCACAAAGCACCAAGTAGTGCCTTCCGAGTCGGGGCGTTACATGGAAACTGTGTCAAGGATTATGGAAGGCTGAGAGACTATGCAAAGAAGTTATCTCTCTCAAACCCAAGCACGACTCTATTGACTCACAGGGATCATGAGAATGATCCACCTAGCTTTAAGGCTTTTTACTGTTGTTTTAAAAGTTGTAAGAAGGGATTTTTAAATGGGTGTAGGTCAATTTTAGGAATTGATGGGTGCTTTCTCAAAGTGTTGGTTAAAGGGGAGCTCCTTCTAGTAGTAGGAAAGGATGAGAATAACCAAATGTCCTATTGGCTTGGGTAGTAGTCCTTGTTGAGAATCAAAAATTTCAACATGGTTTCTGAATTTATTGAAGCATGACACATGATCTGCAAATGGGCACGGCTTCACTTTGATAAGTGAATGGTAGAAGGTATGATTTGTTAATGTATTTTTTTTGTATTAATTTGGCTACTCCATGGGCGTAACCTAAACATGTTGTTCAATGTTGCAGGGTTTGGTTGGGGCAGTTGCCAGTACTTGGCCAAAAGCATAACACATTGTCATCATTTGTATGAGAATTGGTGAAAGACATATTCAGGAAGGAGCTTGAAAAACCAATTCTGGAACCTTGCAATGTGAAACCCCGACCAAAAAAATTTAAGTTTCCGTTAAATTTTGGGTATGAAACTATTGGAAATGGATTTGGGAAGGTTATGGATCATAGCATAGGATTTGAACTAGGTTCACAAAATTGGCAATAACTTCTAGCACAGATATCCGTTTTAGGCCCATAATATATCAAATTGAAACTTAGAACGAGATGGAGATGAAAAATAGGGCCAAATGCCTTTGTTCTTCTAAAGATCTTACTATAAGAATTCAAGTTTTTATTCTTCCATTTCACGAGATCAAAATAATTTCTAGAATACTATTTTTGAAGTGAACCCATGGGATCATATTTGGGTGTTCAAGTTCATCTTCTTCAACAAAGCTTTTCCAAATCCTATCCTCGATCCTTTTATAGCTTTGTTTGGGATTTCTAGTGAGTTGCTAAACTTTGAACTAAAACACATATCCTACCTGTGACCATCCTCTAGCCATTGTCAAAGTTCCTCAACCAAAATAGCATAGAGTTAAACTTGAGTGAACCTTTGAGCCAAAAACTTGTAAAGTCCCTTTGTTGGACAATATTCTTTGAGAGGTTGTGTGTGAAAGTTTGGGTTACCACTTGGAAACCCTAGTTCTTGGTTATCTTGAAACCTAGGTTGTAAGAGTTTGAGGTTAGATTGCCTGAAATCCTACGTTGTTGGTGAACTTGGAAAACCATCATCCATTAGTGGATTTGGAAATCCTAAACTTGCGGGCTTAGGTAGTGGACGTATGAAGAATGAGTCTCTGAACCACTATATATCCATAGACACTTTTTAATTACTTTACTTGGTTGATAGTATGCTAAACTTGTTGCCTTGTGTGTTGGTCATTTTCTTGAGGTTGCTAATTTCATTAGGACAAGTACTTTTGCTTGTTGATTTTCTCGAACACTAATATGCCTGTGCACCGTTCATATATTTAGACTTCGAACTTTGATATAATCTTGATTAAGGTGTTGTATATTACATACAAAATTTCGTTACTGTTTGTACCACTATTTTGTAGGCGTAGGGGGTCAGGTTTGGCCTAAAAGGAAGTAGCTGCATATTGTCTGAAAGTTTGAGATGCACGTTATGAACAGATGAATCCATTTAATCACAGCCTACATGGGCTGGACAGAAGGATGGAGATAAGCCATTAAATCAAATATTTAGAAGGCCCATTTCTGTTTGTCAAAGGGAATAAGATTTGGTCTTAGGAGTTACCTAGAATTTAGAAAGTAGAGCTTATCTTACTTGGTTATCCAACTATTTTATGGAAACTCTATCTCACCTGAACCAATTCATCATGGAGCACGAATGATCATTTTCTTCAGATTTAGGGCACCGCTACAGTGCAATAAAGACACTATCTCAGCAATGGAGGAAGTTCAGGCACGTGTGAGAGAATTTTGGGTGGTTGTAGTCATGATAGACATGGTAATTGATTCAAGAGTTTTGAGGGGATATAAAATCATGAAGAAGAGGAGAAGAAAGGACACACATGTAATCACTCAAATCCTGCCCAGCAGCATAAACTCACTTTCTTTCAAGCATTCTAGCTTTTGTTGCCCAAATTCATCTTTTGTCTCAAAATCATATTTTTCTTTAATCATTTCTCTCATCAATGAAATGTTTACAGTTAGGCATTTGATTCTAGCGCAATTTCTAGTGAAATATTTTCCAATGGATCTAGAGTTTCTTGAAGATTAATAGTGAGATTATGAGTTATCCCTTTCTTCACACAGTCGTTTGATTAGAAGTTTGTTTACAAGTGCACCCACGTTACATATTTTGACAATTTGAGGCTGACTGGAAGTCTCTAGCATGCTCACGGAATCATCTCGTGACCACAAGGGGCAAGATTAACCTTTTTGGCATATTGCAACCAAATAGAGGCAACTTCCTTTTTCTTGGTTTGACAGAAGATGATCTGATTGTAACTAATGCACCAATACAAGCATTCACAGAAGAAGTCACCAAAGAAGTATGAGTGCTGCCAATCCAGCTGATTGTTGGTACTAAGGCTTCATTGATTGCATTCTTTGTCATTAATTCTCATGCTAGATACCATGCTTTACTGGGAAGAGACTAAATTCATACCAACTGGTATGTACCATCTTGTTTACATCAACTATTGTTTTTTTAGAGGGACAATGTTGTGGAGGTGTCATGGGCAGATAGGAGGCCATTGAAGGCCAATTCAAAAAAATGTAGAAGCCAGATACTATGATGATGATACGGGGCCACTAAAGTTCTTTGGTCATATAAACGAGAAAAATCCAAAGTATTTATCTACATCCAAGACAAAGTTCTATTTCATCTTGAAGAGACCAAATGAGATGCTTAAGCCTCAAAGCAATTATGCCATACAAGTCAACCTCTATCCTTATCATTGAAGAAGTCCCATGAAGCCCCTATCCCTATCAAAGAGAGGGTAGTCCTGCCCATAGTTAGAAAGGCTTAAATGTAGGTCACACTGAACAGACTGTTAGGAGACAAAGAATGGGAACATAATGGAACATAAACGATCTTTGAAGAAGATGAAGAAGTTAAATCTGAAGGTAAGGAAATTTTGATTGAAGATCTGACAAAATCACCACTAAATCTGGACGGTTTGAAAGTAGAGGTTGAAGACCTATTAGAGGAGGTCAATTTAGGAATGAAAGAGACCCATGACATACCTATATCAACAAACTTCTAGACTACAATATCAAGGTACAATTAAATAAGTTGTTGAAAGAGTACATAGATTTTTTCTTGGAATTATGACTAGATGTCAGGATTAAGCTGAAAGTTAGTACAACATTAGCTTTCAATCAAGCCTGACGATAAAGCAGTCAAGCAAGCTCCAATAAGAATGTCAGCAAAAGTGGAGTTGAAGGTCAATGAGGACATTTAGAAGTTGTTTGAGGCTAGCATCATATGACCAGTGTGGTATTCATAATGGCTCTCCAAAATCATACCAGTGGTCAAGAAGAGTGGTAATATCAGTGTATATGTTGATTTCAGGGATTTGAATATAGCCATTTCAAAGCATATTTATGTGATATCGATAGTAGACATGATAATTGATGATGCATCAAAAAAAAATTATGTTGGACGGCTACTTTGGTTACAACTAGATTTTCATTGCAGAATAAGATATTTCAGATACTGCGTTTAGGTGTTCTAGAGCTCTATGAATCTAGAATAGTAATGTCGTTTGGTCTCAAGAATGCACGGGAGACCTACCAAAGAGTGATGAATGCCATACTCCATGACATGGTCGGGCACTTCTTGGATGTTTACATAGACGATATTGTCATCAAATCTAAGAAACTTGTTGATCATATTGCACACATACAAAAGAGTCTTGACTACACTAGTTGAAACTCAACCAGTTTAACTGGGTGTTTGGAGTAACGAAATGGAATTTTCTGGGTTTTCTAATTCACCAAAGAGGCATAGATGTCGATAAAATAAAGCAAGAGCAATCATGAATACGGCTATACCTAAAAATGAGAAGAAGCTGTAACATTTTCTAGGTCAGGTAAATTATCTAATGTGATTCATATCTACCTGGCAGGAAAAAAGAAACAATTCATAAATGTATTAAAACTAAAAAATGAGTCAGAATTCAGATGCAAACATAGACATGAAGATATTTTTATAAGATCAAGAGATATTTTTGTGACACACCTGTGTTGGTAACCATATTCAAGGAAAATCGTTGAAGCTATACCTATCAGCATCTTATGACTCCTTAGGTTGTTTGCTAGCACAAGACAACAACCAAGGACTTGAGCAGGCCATTTATTATTTAAGATGGGTCTTACTTGAGACCAAAGTCATAGATTCTACAATGAAAAAGTTGTTTCCAACACTGTACATTGCTTACACGAAACTCAGACACTATCTCATTAGAGAAAAGGTACATGTTATTTCAAAATTTGATTTATTCAAATACATGCTATCCAAACCAATCATGAATGGAAGAGTGGACAAGTGGTCGCTAGCATTGACAAAATTCACTCTAATATGGAGACTGCAAAAAACATTCAAAGACAAGCATTGGCAGACTTTTGGCAGATCACCAGTCAAGATAGGAGTAGAGGACATGCCATCTATATGCTACTCGAGTAAAATTCCATGGGTTTTCAAGTTTGATGACTCAAGTATAGATAATGTTGTCGAAGCATAAATAGTGATCGAATCACCTGTAAGTACAAAATCCACCTTATTTTTCAATTGGAATTTTGATTACACTAATAATCAGGCAAAGTATGAGGCTCTCTTGATTGGTCTGGAGATCTTAAAAGAGCACAAGATCATTCTAGTGGAGAAGCATCAACACTAGTCAATCAATAAAAAGGGAATGCCCATAGAGATGCTAAACTAGGATAATCTGGTAGCTAAATGAAGGCAGTCAATTGTGGACTAATTAAAGAATCCAAATCTCAAAAATACCTAAAACAATCAGAATGCTAGCTCAAAATTATGTGCTAATTTAAGGCAAATGTTATAGAAAATGGTATGATGGTCTACTATTACATTGTCTAAATTTCATAGATTGTATAGAAATATTAAGGCAAGTTCATGAGGGACTGTTTGGAGCCCACCAAGTAGGAATTAAGATGCGGTGGCTGATAAGAAGGAACGACTATTTTTGTCCTACAATCTTGAGATATTACATCGGATATGCGAAAGGATGCAAACAATGACAAAGATTTGGAAACATTCAAAACATTCATGCTACTGAGATTCACACAATTGTTAAGCCATGGCCTTTCTAGAGTTGGGCCAATGACAAAATCGACAAGATCCACCCACGTTTTTTCTAAGAATCATGGTTTACTTTTGGTTGCAATAGACCATTTCATAAAATAGGTGGGAGCTATCCCAAAGAAGAAGCTATAGCAAAGTGATGTGGTGAAGTTTGTCAAAGAAACTACTAATTTTTAAGTTAATGAGACAAACCATGTAGGAGTAGCTATGTTTTTCACAAATCTTCTTCAAATCCTCATATGTTTCCTAGCTATCCGCATCTAAACGATCAATTGAGTTATGAGTATTTTGTAACTCTCTCTTTGATTTGGTATTCTTAAGAAAGCTCATCGTACCTGCCAGTATAGTATGGATAAAGTCCACCTCCCTTAGGATATTTGTCAAGAGATGTAAACTCATACGGCCATTTCATTTAGAAAGTAGGTTCAGTAGAGCTTCGCTTGTCAGCAATTCTCAAATATATCAAATAACTTAGATCCACCTTTATTTGCCAGCATATGTGTCTGACTAATGCTGGGCTTATCATCAATAGTCATGCCCAAAAAGAGATCATTGTCGTGTTCTTTACCCTTATTGGTGTGAGATAAGACATCTGCAAAAGGGTCATCATCATTCTTCTTTTCACCAGTGCTTACACTAGAGTTGATGGTATTTCCAAATAAATCATCAATTAAAGCAGGTGATGTTGTTGTTGGATTTCCTATGCTATCATCAATCAGAATCTTTGATGAATCATCAATCACTAAAAACTCATATGGATCTCCAGTGTCTATTAAATCAGGTATTGTTAGGTGTCAAATACACCTAATATTTTATTGTTAAAGAACACATTTTACCCATGATTTTGGTATAGTTTCTACCTCTTTTGGGTGTTTATGTGAACAAGTACTGGAGATGGATGTGATAACTGAAATTGAGCTGAACCCGACATTTGCAGCCTGGGCGCAGCCGCAGGATGCGATTTCACCTTTTCACGTAATTAGGAGCTGACGTGGCAAGCAGTTATTGGATCAAGGGTTTAATATTTAAGACAAAACCCTAGGAAACAAAAGGGTAGGACACCAGAGATTGGAGAGACGGTAGAACACACAGAGGCAAGGAAATCAAGCGCGGCTAGGACTGTGAGAGATCAACAGCAAGGCTAGGCGTGATTCCCCTCCATCTTCTTGAGATTTGAACATTGATTATTGAGTATTATGTTGGATTTTATTATTATTATGAGTAGCTAAATTCTTTTCTAGCTGGGATTTGGTAAGTTCTTCTACCATAAACCTTGTGCATGGATTCAATTGATGATTAGACCAAGTTTATTTCTTTGTTCTCTGGATTAATTGTTAATTTCCTATTGTTATGCATGCCTGATCAACATCATAATTTTAGGAATTGTTAGTTGAACATATTCGGCTGACCATGACCCAGTGTTTGACGAAGTAACAAGAACTTGCGTAAGATCCAGATTTTGGGAACATTGAACATAGTTGATTGGGTGATAGACCATTACCCTAGATTGTGCGATTGTCGATTTCCTAGTGCGTATGCTTATTTTAGGATGTTCTTAGGAGAGACCAAACCAAGACTCCTCTAATAAGAAAAGATCTTGCAACTGGACCAAAGTCAGGATCCTTGTTTAGGGAAATCTAATTGACTGCAGCTGGACCAAGGTCTTTCATTTGACATCATTAAACTTTTAAATTGTTTAATTTCTATTAATATGTGTGCACAGGTGGAGGTAGTTGAGCTCGCCAATCCTAAGCTAGGTTTTGTCCATTGATATTTAATTCAATCGTAATTTGGTCATTAGGTAGTTGGCGCTATTGTTTTGTAATTAATTGGTAGTTGGTACAGTCTCCGTGGACTCGATCTCATTCACTTTTACTATTTTGCGAGACGTACTCTTGCGATTGGGTAAAACTCGTCGGTATTTGAATTGCAATTTTATTTGTGATAAAAAGTATCGATCAGGTATCTGAATAGCAGCAGCAGGGTCAAGCTTAGCAGATTTCTCCAAATTATTTACCAAGACACCTTCTCGTCCTCCCAAAGGCGTAAGATCTATCCATCAAAGAGCAAAGTATGTATATCACCCATGTCAGAAATAGTAAGTAGCGTTTCTCATGATCATATATTTAGGGGAAAAACATATATTTAGGGGACCAACGGAGCGGTACTCAAAGACCAGCCTTTCATTAGAGACCAATAACCTAAAATAAAATAAAATTTCACACTTACTTCAAGAATTGCCCAATACCCTTTTACTAGCCAAAATGAAATATAACTGTTTCATGTTTGTTTGCAGCTTCTTTGTTTGCTTCTTCTAGGTCATTTATGAGATGGGTCTCTAAATCTTTTTTTTGTGCTTCTATGTCACCTATTGAGTTTGATTTAGTTTTCATATGTTTTCCATATTAACTTTGGATGTAGCTTTTCTTTAGAATGGTCATTTATAGAGCTGATTCAACTAGTTGTTTCATTAAGTCGTTCACATTAAGTTTAAATTATACGGTTCTTTACACTGAATAATTTGAGTGCTCAACAAAGTGATATTGTATGAATTTCAGGTTTAAATTGAAAGGTGTTTATATGTAGACTTCCTGGATTTTACACATTCTATATTTGCTCTAATCTTTAATATACTAATATGGAAGGCATGTCTATGTAAAATTGGGCGAGTTGGAGTGTCTTTTGCTACTCTCTTGACTAGTAGTTGAAAATGCCGAAATTTAAAAACATGGACATCATGTCTCCATCCATTGTTTGGGTTTCTTCCTTTCAAGTCAAAATGTCAAAATATAGAAACAATTGTTTTTAATGGGTGTTGATTGTTTTAAAAAAGAGAGAAAGACAGAAAAATATAAATGAAAAGGGAGAAGAAGTGATGTGAGGGGATAAGGGTAGTTGTGATATGTATAGTTGGTGGAAGTTGGCATGAAGCTTCGTTAATTTGAATATCTCAACATTAGAACATGCATTAATACAATCCTTCACTCAACTTGGCCACGTCAACATGTGAGACACAATTGAATGGGACGCAGAACTGTCCCATATGAGTTATTGCCATTAAGTAGTTTAGTCCTACTACAACTTCTTCATGAAAAGGAGACATAAAAGTTGCTCTTTGGTTTATGTTTCCAGGCAGAAATCAAATTTTATATGCTCTCTTATATACAGGTAAATTTGTTTAGCTTTTAAAGTTGTTGATTTGTCAAGGTAATTTGTTTGCCAACTTTTATTTTCTATCATTGTTGTTTGGTGTTTCGCTTTTGCTTTAGCATTTTAACATTGTTTTTGGTTTCTATGGACCATTGTTGATAGGGTAGATTTTGTGTTGCCTACTGTTCTTCGTTTCCTTTTGGGTTTAGTTGGTTGCTCGAAATTCCTCAAGGTAAAGGTATACTAATTTTATATTTTGTTTGGTTGTTGTTATTTTCAACCAGCTCGGCTAGCTGCATAAGTAAATTGTAATTTTTCTGAAAGTAGCCTTAATTTTCATCAAATATAACATTTGTTTCGATAGTTTAATTATCAAGAATTTATGCATAGCCTGTAATTCGTTATGACACGTAAAGAAAATTTACAATTCTATTATTTTTTTTCATTACTAGTAGATGGTACTCCTATCAACTAAATAGTCCACATATACCAATACTTAGTTTATTATTGATTATTTTCAAATAAGACATGGAGTATCTTGAATTGATGGTATTAGTGGGAATGTTTTTACTTTTTGTTCATTCAAAAGTTTGTTCTTCTTTGCAAAATCTCTAAGTTGAAATAGATTTAGCTTTCATGATTTACAGGTTGTAAAATTTATAGGTTGTATTTGAGCATAATGTGCTTTAGTTTGATTTTTTCAGGAAAGTTACTTCTTTGTAGTTAGTTGTGCGTTTGATCTCAAGTGACCAATTTCTTGCTCATAAGGTATGTTCATTCAATTGTTCAATGTTTGGTTTTTATTCTGTTGGTATTTCTCTGTGTGATTTATGGTCTTTTGACCTAGGCTTCACATGATGTTTTCTGATCTTTACTTTGTTGTGTTGGATGTATTATTTGTTTTGTTTTCACTCCCATTTTTAATATGATATTAGGATGGAGATTGGTGAGACTAGCAAACAACGTAGACTTAAACAAAAAAGGTTAATTGAGAATCGTGCTTAGTAACGCATTATGCCATCCAAATTAAGTGATGCTCAGTCAGTTAATGTTGTTGATATCTTAGGTGGCTCTACTGGAAGTGACATGGAAAATGCTCAGGTTTTGAATCTAGGTTCTCATGATCTCACATGCGAGTTTTTTGGTGCCATCTTTTGGCATGGTGAACGATTAAAATCAAATTCTAATCGCAGACCAATATACTCCATGTGTAGTCGAGGTGGGAAAATAAAACTACCTTTATTAAGAGCGACACCTTTGTTACTTGATGAATTGCTTGATTGTGAAGGATCAACCAAAAGTAAAAAATTCCAAAAAAACATACGGATTTACAACTCGATGTTTATGTTTACATCTCTTGGTGGAAAAGTTGATCGTGCTATCAATAATGCTTCTAGACCATACGTTTTTAGACTTGTTGGTCAAAATTTTCATCGGATTGGTTCTTTACTTCCAGCAAATGGAGAATCTCCTAAATTTGCACAGTTATATGTATATGATACTGAGCATGAAGTTATGAATAGAATCAATGATGTTGGTTCTACTGATAATGATGCAATTGATGAGGAAATTGTTAGAAGTTTGATTAGCATGTTTGACGGTCTAAATCAAATTGCAAGAGCATTTCGGATGGCAAGAGATAGGTTTCACGAAAGTGATATTAGACCTATAAAGTTAAGATTATGTGCAAGGAGAAACGGTGATACTGATCAATATAATGTTCCTATGTCCTCAGAGATTGTAGGATTAGTGGTTGGAGGTTTTGGTGATAATTCCGAGCATAGGGATATAATTGTATAGGACAAGGTTGAAGGATTGAAGCGTATTGATGAATTTCATCCAAGTTTTATGGCTATGCAATATCCATTGTTATTTCCTTATGGCGAAGATGGGTATTCAAAATTTTTGAAATGTGAAAATGTGGTTTTTACGCATCCCACGGAAAGAACATGTGTGACTATGAGAGAATATTATGCATATAGACTTCAACAAAGGTTTGAAGAAGGGAAAACACTAATTAAAAGTGGTAAACTTTTTCAGCAGTTCATTGTGGACGCATATGCATGTGTAGAAGAATAAAGATTACATTTCATTCGATGTAATAAAAAAAACTACGTATTGAAAAATATAAAGGTGTGTGTGATGCTTTTGCTACTGGAAATATTGATGGTAGTTCTATTAGCAAGCGGATTTTCCTACTATCAAGTTTTATAGGAGGACCACGTTATATGATTCAAAACTATGGCCATATCTTCATATGTTGTTGAATGTTCAAAAGGGTGCAAGGAATTACATAGAACTGCAAACAGTTGCTGATATTATTCATCTGACATTTCAGTCTGCATGTATGGCAATTGGCTTACTAGGTGATGACAAGGAATGGCATGAGGCATTAGGGCTAGTTGAGATTTGCATGATCAAATTGAATGACCAAATGACCTCAATTATAAGTGAAATTTTGTATGGACATTCAGTTATATATGAAATGATTTATCATGTGCTTACTTGAATTTTATTAAGCTTATAACATGTTGATTAACCTAAGTGCTAGCATTGAAGCTCTTTGAGCTTACAAGCAAAAATGGGATGTTTTGTCATCTATTATTTTTGTAGGCTTAATCAAATGATCATCATGAGCCTATTTGAAGTATCATGAAGCTGATTCTATTGAGAAAATTTGTGCATCATGATTTGAAGCTCATTTAGACAAGTTTGGACATGGTCAACCCTATTTGGTTCAAGTTTGACACTTTGTGTGCAATAAATGGTTTCAGCCATGTGCCTTGTGTTATTATTGCTGGAGAATTAACTCAAGAACTTCTAGAAACCTTATCATTTGTTTTGGAGTCAATAAAGTAGAGGGAATACAAGTTTGAAATACTTGGTTGGTAGTGTGCCTAACACTTGCACTATGGAGACAAGGAAGAGACAAGGGAGAGACAAGATGACATACAGTTTTAATATTTCCAGAATTTAAGATGGACTTGTTTGGCATCCATTGGAGAAGGTTGCTACATACAGAAGAGTAATGTGTTTGATCCAAACAAGGTGCAACCCATGGTGACTTTCTTGGAGAAATATGTCCAACGGCTTGATCTTCAATGGCTGAGATCAATTTCATTTGAATTAAAGAAAGGTCCAGATTTAAAGTAGCTTCAAGGGCCAAGATTTGAAGATGTATTGATTCAATGGTTGAGTTGGTTTTTGTTTGTTTTGAAGAGAGAAGGGTTGGCCATTCTTGCAAGGTGGAAGAAGCATTTGCAAATTTTTACTAAGTGTTCAAGCTTACTTGCTCTCAACTTCATCTTCTTGATTCAAGCTTCTTTCTTGCGATCTCTTGCTACCACTTTGATTACATTCAAGCCATCATATTCCTATTTGAAAGAGAGATCCAAAAACTCCTTGAACCACCCCAAAAATCTTTCTACCCGTGGGTACTCTTGGTGTGTTCTTGAGAGTTCTTCAACAAAGCTTCACCTAAACCTATTCTTGATCTAGTGTGAGCTTTGTGTGAGATTACAAGAGTGTTTGCTACACATTTGAATCCAAACCCATTTGAGCAGCATCTTGTAAATTTGAGTGTTCTCCAACCGTATATAGCCTAGAGCTAATCTTGAGAGAACCAAAATCCAAATACTTGTAAAAGTCCCTTTTGAGGGCATTACCTTTGAGAGGTGTGAGAAAGTTTAAGGTTAGCTTCAAACCTTGTTGGTGTACAAGTTTGGGGTGTTCTTGGAAACCCTAAGTTTGTGGTGAACTTGAAAAACCACATATATCCTTTAGTGGATTGGGAAATCCTAAGCTTAAGGGCTTAGGTAGTGGATGTAGGTGTGAGCACCGAACCACTATATATCCTTGTGCACACTATTTTGATTTCTTTGCTTGTTTGTGTGTTAAACTTGCTGCCTTGTAGTGACTTGTTTTTTATTATCATTCTATTGGTGTTATTGGTGATTTGTGTGCCTTAGAAGTTGATATTAGGGTGTTGTTTGCTGCCATTGCTTGTGGTTGAACAACTTGTGATTATTGAATTCTAGGTATACTTTTGATTGTTAATTTTCTAGAATACCAATCTGTCCGTGAATTTTTCATATAGCTAGACTTTGAATTTTGAGCTGAATTTTTGATATAGTGTTTATTGAGGTGTTGTAATATTGCATATCAAATTTCGTTACATTCCGAGTTGAATTGCTAGGTCAAATTGCATTTACACAATTAGTGCGTAGATTTGCATTCTTGACATTGTCTTAATCATTTGTGAGATTTTAGGTTGTGGTTTTGTACTTGGGGTTTATACTTAGTTTTTTTTTAAAACACAATTCACCCCCCCTCTTGTGTTAGCCTAGTGATTTCAATTGGTATCGGAGGAGGTTAGCAAAGTAATAGAATTAACATTCTAGCTTAGATCAAATGGCTTACACTAGTACTAGACCACATGATGGTGAGGGCTTGTCATCGAATAGGCCACCTTTCTTTAATGGGAAGGATTATGGTTTTTGGAAGAATAGGATGAGGATTTTCCTTAGGAGTATGGATATGGCCTTATGGAGAGTTATAGAGAATGGACCATTCATTCCTACTAAGGAAGAGGGAGATAAGGTAGTTCCTAAGGATGAGAGTGAGTATAGTGAGAGTGATGACAAGAAGGTGAGCTTAAATGAAAAAGCAATTAACTTGTTACATATTGCATTAGCTAGGGGTGAGTATGATCATATTAGTGCATGCACTAGTGCTCAAGAGATTTGGAAATGTTAGAATTAAAGCATGAATGAACTAGTCAAGTTAAAGATTGCAAAATTAACATGTTAGTGCAAAAATATGAATTGTTCAAAATGCTTGAAAGTGAATGCATTAGTGACATGTTTAATAGGTTGACATGCATATGCAATGATTTGAATGCTCTTGGCAAACCTTACCCTATGCATGACAAGGTACAAAAAGTTCTAAGGAGCTTACCTAGAAATTGGAGTGAGAAGGTGACCGCCATTGACGAGGCCAAAGACGTGAGGATTTTGAAGTTGGATGAGCTCATTGGGAGCTTGATGACTCATGAGATGAAAGTGTTAAATAGAGTGGATGAGGAGCCTCAAAGAAAGAAGGGCATTGCCCTAGCCGTGACCTCTAAGCCAAGGGAGGCCATGAGTCATGGTGAAAGGGAAGTGTCTTCAAGTAGTGAGAGTGAAGATAGTGATGATGAGATGGCTATGATGGTGAAGAA
This sequence comes from Euonymus europaeus, assembly GCA_963580455.1. Lineage (NCBI taxonomy): Eukaryota > Viridiplantae > Streptophyta > Magnoliopsida > Celastrales > Celastraceae > Euonymus > Euonymus europaeus. The sequence continues at coordinate 8,175,371 of OY756964.1, forward strand.
TTTCAAGAAATTTGTGAGGAGCAAGAGAGGTGGATTCAAGAATCGAAAGTTCAAAGACAAGGAGAAGGAGAAGGAAAGAGAGAAACCAACTTGTTTCAATTGTGGCAAGGTTGGTCACTTTATTGCCGAGTGCCCCAAAGCATCCAAGAAATATCACAAAGGGAAAGACAAAGAGAAGAAGAAGGCATTGAAAGCAACATGGGATGATTCATCATCAAGCTCATCAAGTGAGGATGAGATGGAGCATAAGGCACACTTTTGTCTTACGGCAAAAGAGGAGAAAATTGACTCATCCTCTCAAGATGAGATGGTATGCTTCAAGTCTTAATCCAATCCATGCCAATGGTACTTGGATAGTGGATGCTCAAGGCATATGAGTGGAGATCGAACCTTATTTACTTCATTCAAGGAAAATAAGAATGGTGGTTATGTCACTTTTGGAGACAATTCTAAGGGAAAGATTCTAGGCATAGGATCGGTTGGTAAGGGTTCCTTTTCTCTAAATGATTGTCTTTTGATTGAAAGGTTGCAATTTAATTTGCTTAGCATTAGTCAATTAGCGGATAAAGGATATGATTCACATTTTAAGAAAGGTAAATGTTGTATTGTAGATGAGCATGATAATATCATTACATCCGGTGTTAGAATAGGTCATATGTATGCACTTGACTTAAATATGATGAATGATAATATGACATGTTTGATTTCTTCTAATGATGTTGTGTTGTATTGGCATAGAAGATTGGGTCATATAGGTGTTTCTACTTTGAGAAAGCTTAGTTCAAAAGAATTAGTTAGAGGCTTACCCAAGTTGAAGTTTGGTGATTCCATTATATGTGAACATTGCATTAGAGGTAAGCAAATTAAGGAGTCTTTTAAATCAAAAAATGTTGTTTCTACTTCTAGGCCACTTCAACTATTGCATATTGATTTGTTTGGTCCTAGTAGGACAAAGAGTTTAGGTGGCAAGTATTATGCATTTGTTATTGTTGATGATTATTCAAGATTTACTTGGTGTTTGTTTTTAGCTCATAAAAGTGATGCATTACATGAGTTTAAATCTTTCATTAAAAGAGTGCAAAATGAGCATGAATTGCATGTTTCCAAAATTAGGAGTGACCATGGAGGTGAATTTGAAAACTATGGATTTGATGCTTTATGTGATTCTTATGGTATTACACATAATTTTAGTGCACCTAGAACACCACAACAAAATGAAGTTGTTGAAAGGAAAAATAGGACATTACAAGAGTTAGGTAGAACCATGATGCTTGAATATGCCTTACCTAAATACTTTTGGGCCGAAGCTATAAATAATGCATGTTATGTCTCTAATAGGTTGTCTATTAGAAAGATTTTGAAAAAGACTCCATATGAGCTTTTGTATGCTAGGAAGCCTAAAGTTGACTATTTTAGAGTGTTTGGTTGTAAATGCTATATTTTGAATACAAAAGACAATCTTGATAAATTTGATGCTAAGAGTGAAATTGGTATATTTCTTGGTTATTCTACTCATTCTAGAGCTTATAGAGTTTTTAATGATAAGTCTAAGGTTGTGGAAGAAAGTGTGCATGTTAAATTCGATGATATGTTTTCGCTTGATCCAAATGTGCTTGTAGAAGAAGAAATTTCAGGTTTTGAAGGGCTAGATCATCCAAAGAGTTCACACTCTATTGGTGGTCATGATCTACAAATAAAAGAGGATGATGATTTATTGGTGGGAAGCTTGAAGGAGATGAAAATCTCAAATGATGCTACATCAAATCAAGTGGAATCTATGTCTAATAATGAAGATCATGATGAGCATGGTAAAGATATACAATCGGGCAACTCTAATAATCAAGGAAATAGGCTTCAAAAGAAGGGCAAGCACATGCATCCTAAAGAGCTTATCATTGGAGACTTCTCAAAAGGCATTCAAACAAGATCAAGATTAAATTCGACGGTCAACTCTAATCCTTTAAATCTTTATGCTATGATATCTATGATAGAGCCTAAGAATGTGAAAGATGCTTTAATTGATGAAGATTGGATTTTTGCTATGCAAGAAGAATTAGAACAATTTGAAAGAAGCAAGGTTTGGACATTTGTTCCAAAACCTAGAGACAACACCATTATTGGAACCAAATGGGTGTTTAGAAATAAGATGAATGAGAATGGTGAAGTGACTAGGAATAAGGCTAGGCTAGTAGCTCAAGGTTATTGTCAAGAAGAGGGTACAGATTATGAAGAAACCTTTGCACCGGTTGCAAGGTTCGAGGCCATTAGACTTTTATTAGCTTTTGCATGCTATAAGGGTTTTAAACTTTTTCAAATGGATGTTAAGAGTGCTTTCTTGAATGGTGTGATAAATGAGGAAGTGTATGTTAAACAACCTCCGGGTTTTGAATCTAAAGAATACCCTAATCATGTTTATAAATTAGACAAGGCATTGTATGGCTTAAAGTAAGCACCTAGGGCATGGTATGAGAGACTTAGTAAATTCTTGTTAGAAAATGATTTTCCTTGTGGTAGTATTGATAATACTTTGTTTACTAAATGCAAAGGTGATGACTTGTTGATTGTGCAAATATATGTGGATGACATTATATTTGGTGCTACTTTGGAATCAATGTGTGATGACTTTGCATTGTGCATGAAAAGTGAATTTGAAATGTCTATGATGGGTGAGTTGTCATATTTTCTAGGATTGCAAATTAGACAAACATTGCATGGCATTCATATAAGTCAAACTAAATACACTTATGACTTGCTTAAAAGGTTTGGGATGGACTTGTCTAAAGGATGTTCTACACCAATGGGGGTGTCATCCAAATTAGAAGCCGACCTTAAAAGCAAAGAAGTGGATCAAAAGATGTATAGGTCTATGATTGGAAGTTTACTTTATTTGACCGCATCTAGGCCGGATATCATGTTTAGTGTGTGTATGTGCTAGATATCAATCTAATCCTAAAGAATCACATTTATTGGCCGTTAGGAGGATATTGAGATACTTGAAAGATACACCAACCTTAGGGTTGTGGTATGATAGAAAATCCTCATTTGACTTGCACGCTTTTAGTGATGCCGATTATGGAGGTTGTAGAATTGATAGGAAAAGTACAAGTGGTACATGTCAATACCTAGGGAACATGCTTATATCTTGGTTTTCAAAGAAACAAACTTGTGTTGCCTTAAGTACAATCGAAGCCGAGTACTGGCCATAGGTAGTTGTGTTGCACAAATTCTATGGATTAAACAACAATTGATTGATTTTAATATGTCATTTGACAACACACTTATTCATTGTGACAACATTAGTGCAATCCATTTATCTAAGAATCCGGTTCATCATGGAAAAGCCAAACACATTGAGATTAGACATCATTTTATAAGAGATCATGTAGCTAAAGGGAATATTGTGCTTGAACATGTAGAAGGAGAACACAACATTGCAGATTTGTTTACCAAACCCTTAGCTAAGGATAGGTTTATAAAATTCAGAGATGCGTTAGGCTTGATTGATGCACCTTGAGTGAAGTTGCTTGAATGCATGCTCTTTGCTTGATTTCATGTATGTGACACATCTCCATTGGTCTATATATATTTATTTGAATGAGATGCCCATGTGTAGGGGGGGTTCCTAAATCAAATTTTATGTATTTGATGTGATTCCTTGCTTAAATGATGATCCATGATTGCTTCCATGTTATTGGTATCCTTGCTAGCATATATGAGCTTGAAAACATATTTAATTTTTAATTGGTATTTTGAATGATTTTCAAGCTATGCATTCAATGTTTTTACATGGCTTAGGAAGCATTAGTTGATGCACTTCATTGAGTTAAACCATTCATTGTTTTTGAAGTTACATTACCCCTATTTGTTGATTGTGCTTAACTTTGGATGAATTTGGATAAATCATGAAATGAATTATATCTACTGATTTAAGCTTCATTATATATCTTTGGAATCATGTTTGATCATGTTTGATATAAATTGGATGAATCTGGACTGACTTATTTTTCGATGCTAAAATCTGTCACACCATCACACTAGGCACACGTTGGTTGAACAGTCATAACTTATTCATATGAGCTCTGATTGACTTGATTCTTGTTCTGAAAATTATTTAAGACACTCTGAAATTTTTCATTGTCAAATAGTGTCAGGTCAATTTTAAGTTTATCAGGTTCAATTTGTCTGTTGAAATTAATTCACCTGTGCAGTCATTAAACTGGGCTAGTTGAGATTTGCATGATCAAATTGAATGACCAAATGACCTCAGTTATAAGTGAAATTTTGTATGCACATTCAGTTATATATGAAATGATTTATCATGTGCTTACTTGAATTTTATTAAGCTTATAACATGTTGATTAACCTAAGTGCTAGCATTGAAGCTCTTTGAGCTTACAAGCAAAAATGGGATGTTTTGTCATCTATTCTTTTTGTAGCCTTAATCAACTGATCATCATGAGCCTATTTGAAGTATCATGAAGCTGATTCTATTGAGAAAATTTGTGCATCATGATTTGAAGCTCATTTAGACAAGTTTGAACATGGTCAACCCTATTTGATTCAAGTTTGACACTTTGTGTGCAAGAAATGGTTCCAGCCATGTGCCTTGTGTTATTATTTCTGGAGAATTAACTCAAGAACTTCTAGAAACCTTATCATTTGTTTTGGAGTCAATAAAGTAGAGGGAATACAAGTTTGAAATACTTGGTTGGTAGTGTGCCTAACACTTGCACTATGGAGACAAGGAAGAGACAAGGGAGAGACAAGATGACATACAGTTGTAATATTTCCAGAATTTAAGATGGACTTGTTTGGCATCCATTGGAGAAAGTTGCTACATACAGAAGAGTAATGTGTTTGATCCAAACAAGGTGCAACCCATGGTGACTTTCTTGGAGAAATATGTCCAACGGCTTGATCTTCAATGGCTGAGATGAATTTCATTTGAATTAAAGAAAGGTCCAGATTTAAAGTAGCTTCAAGGGCCAAGATTTGAAGATGTATTGATCCAATGGCTGAGTTGGTTTTTGTTTGTTTTGAAGAGAGAAGGGTTGGCCATTCTTGCAAGGTGGAAGAAGCATTTGCAAATTTTTACTAAGTGTTCAAGCTTACTTGCTCTCAACTTCATCTTCTTGATTCAAGCTTCTTTCTTGCGATCTCTTGCTACCACTTTGATTACATTCAAGCCATCATATTCCTATTTGAAAGAGAGATCCAAAAACTCCTTGAACCACCCCAAAAATCTTTCTACCCGTGGGTACTCTTGGTGTGTTCTTGAGAGTTCTTCAACAAAGCTTCACCTAAACCTATTCTTGATCTAGTGTGAGCTTTGTGTGAGATTACAAGAGTGTTTGCTACACATTTGAATCCAAACCCATTTGAGCAGCATCTTGTAAATTTGAGTGTTCTCCAATCACATATAGCCTAGAGCTAATCTTGAGAGAACCAAAATCCAAATACTTGTAAAAGTCCCTTTTGAGGGCATTACCTTTGAGAGGTGTGAGAAAGTTTAAGGTTAGCTTCAAACCTTGTTGGTGTACAAGTTTGGGGTGTTCTTGGAAACCCTAAGTTTGTGGTGAACTTGCAAAATCACATATATCCTTTAGTGGATTGGGAAATCCTAAGCTTGAGGGCTTAGGTAGTGGATGTAGGTGTGAGCACCGAACCACTATATATCCTTGTGCACACTATTTTGATTTCCTTGCTTGTGTGTGTTAAACTTGCTGCCTTGTAGTGACTTGTTTTTTATTATCATTCTATTGGTGTTATTGGTGATTTGTGTGCCTTAGAAGTTGATATTAGGGTGTTGCTTGCTGCCATTGCTTGTTGGGATATTGCTTGTGGTTGAACAACTTGTGATTATTGAATTCTAGGTATACTTTTGATGTTAATTTTCTAGAATACCAATCTGTCCGTGAATTGTTCATATAGCTAGACTTTGAATTTTGAGCTGAATTTTTGATATAGTGTTCATTGAGGTGTTGTAATATTGTATATCAAATTTCGTTACATTCCGAATTGAATTGCTATGTCAAATTGCATTTACACGATTAGTGCGCAGATTTGCATTCTTGACATTGTCTTAATCATTTGTGAGATTTTAGGTTGTGGTTTTGTACTTGGGGTTTATACTTAGTTTTTTTTTAAAACACAATTCACCCCCCTCTTGTGTTAGCCTAGTGATTTCAAATTGTTGTGTCTAATGAAAATTTTTGAGAAATTCATGAAGAACAGAAATTTAAAGGAACTCAAGAAAGAGAAGTGCTCATCTTCCAAACCCAAGAAGAAAAGCAAAGAGTCAAAATCCACTCATTGCTATAAATGCAAAGGATTTGGACACTTTGCTCAAGAGTGTGCAAATTGGAAAAAGAAGCCAAATGCATCAGAAAATTATGATACAGAAGAAGAATCTGATGTTGAATCTGAAGATGAAGAGAAGGAAACAGCAGTAGCCCTTCCCGTAATCTTTGGTGACCACAAGTCTAGGACAGGCTCAACAGATGATAGTGATTCAGAATTTGATATGTGTGAGCTTCAAATAGCCTAGAACAATATTTTTGAGGAATGTGTCAAGAGTAAGAAAGAAAAACTTAAACTTGTCAAAGAAAATGAAATTCTTACTCAAGATTTGAATGAAGCGAAAGCAAAAATCAAGGAATTACAAGAGAAAATCCTATATCTTGAAGCACTCTGCCCAGTTGAGGTAACTTCTGATGTAACCTACCTCGCTGAGGCAAAAAAGAAAAGAGAACACATGCTAAAGAAGGTATATTCAGATATTGACAAGTTTAAGTTAGGATCTAACAGATTGCAGGACATTCTTGATAAGCAAAGGATGAGCAAGGAAACTTGTGGCTTAGGATATGAAAAAGGTGAGTGTTCAAAATCTGGTTCACACACATGTCTTCCTAAAAGTTTTGTGCAGTTTGTGCCTTCTTCATCCAAAACTTTGGAACAAGAAGAGAAGAGATCTACCATTCCAAACAAGGTAAATATACAAGGTAATAGATCTTCTTCTTCATATCAAAAGCATGAAACTTCATATAAATTTGGTAGGACTGCTCAACCATTTTTCAAGCAACCATTTGTTGGAAGGCAAAATACTCAAAGGTATGGTAAAGGTAAGTTTGTTCCCATTTGTCATCATTGTGGAACTAGGGGCCATATAAGACCTTATTGTCATAAGTTATATGGAATGCCTAAATCATATTTTTCCAGGAAGACTAACTTTGAAAATGTGCAGAAAAAGTTTCTTCAAAACAGGTTTCAAAATCTTGCTGGAAAACAATGTGATGCTCGTGAGAAATCACATGATATAAGACAACGTCCAAAATTATCTCAAACAAAGAAAGTTTGGGTCAAGAAATCTGATTTGAGAGCTTTAAGTGCTGTAAAAGAAAAATCTATAAGTGCATATAACAGTAAGGTAGCCTCCAGGCAACCTACTTCATTGACGCAGCAGCAAACAGATGCAACTGAGGTAACTTACAGCAAGCCTACTTCACCAAGGCAGTGGCAACCAGATTCACACGAGTTAACTGCCCCCATGAAATGCACAAATCCAAAATGAGTTGGAGTTGAATACATGGTTGTTGGAAGTTGCTGCACTCAGACACTTTGGATGAAATGAATGCTTCAGAACTATGGAATGAATCAGGAAAGTATGCTCGCATTAATTTTTGATAAAATGAGTGTGGTTACATTTCCAATTCTAGAACCAAGCATATTATGTTTCATCATCATTTCATCCATGAATTTCTAAAAATGAATCTATGACTCTTGGATATATTGCTTCTGAAAATCAATTGGCTGACATATTTTTTTTTCAAAACCCTTAGACAAACAAAGGCGTTTGTTCCTAAGAAAAGCACTAGGGTGATTATAATAGAATAGATTTTCAAGTAGTTTGAGGTAACAAGTGTGTGGGATATGTGATTTAATTCTTGATCTATGATTCAAGCATTGATTGTTTGATATTACCTCCGAATGTGTTTATTGTTAAATGGCTAATCCGTTCATAAAATTGAAAAGATCATGTTATTAGTCATACATTGTTTTTCACAAAATCTCTACTTGCAAAGTCTGATTGACATAATGCTTGAGATTTGTCTTGATAGGTCTATTGAACAAATTTTTTGGGAAACTTGATGCAAGCAATACAAATGGAAAGGGCTACGTCAAAGGTATTTAAAGAAAAAAAAGTATGTATCTCTTGAAATAAAGGGAGCTACCTAAGGTTAGATGGTATGTATCTCTTGAAATAAAGGGAGCTACCTAAGCTTGACTGTGAAAGCCGCTATGAACTCAAAGGTTTCTCCTCTTGAAATAAAGGGGGCAATCTTGTATGTTACTTGCATGTGCATAAAAGTACCAAAAGATTTTGATTTGACAACCTATGGAAAGTCAATCTCTTGTATTATGTTATATCTTGATCTAACAAATTTTTGAGATTTTCACACAAATGCACATGAACGAATAACATGCATCAGATTTCAAGGATATGATGAGGAAATAGTAAGTCCATTTCTTGAACACATCTTATGGTAATTCTTCCTTGTCATTGTTTTAATTCTTTTGATTGAGTACCAAAATCTATAAGTTCCATCCTCGAAACCACTTTCTCCTGATTTCCTATTTTATTTGGATTCACTTTTATTTGTTTTAATTATTTGGGATGGCCTAGTTATGTTCTAGGAGAAAATATGTTCAAGTATGTAGGCCAAGTGAAAAGTACGCTACAATATAACTTCATTCCCCAAGAAATTTTGAAATTTTGAGAGCCCATTTTTGACAATTTGTGGGTCAAAAAGGGGGAGATACCTTATTAAGGGGGAGATATCATAATGAGAGGGAGTTGTTTAGGATATTATGCTCGGTTTATGGGTGTGTTTACATATGCAAGATATTGATTGTTTTCATTGAAGAAGCATATGTGTTTTTTTTTGTTGTTGTTGTTGTGCAGGTATTTTGATCCCACAATTGTCAAGGGGGAGATTGTTGGTTTTTAATTTAAGATAAAAACTAATTGACAATTGTGAGATATATTTAAGCTTTTAATTTTTGTTGTTAATGGACTGTCTTATATAAGTGGGATAAGAAGTCTATTCATATGTGGATAGCCACATAAGAGTTCTATTGGAAGTTAAACATGTAACTACCATGGATTATCTTTGATTATTTTTATATTATCAATTCCAGTATTGGATTTGTGTTATATCTTCTCAGGTGATGAGCTTGCTTGTGAGAAAAGAAGTCTATCTATTCAAGGCAATCGTTGGACATAAATAATCCGAGCAAGCTGATTTTGATCTACCGAAACTATCTTTGAGAGAGTCTTGAGCGTGTATTGGGTTTTTGGAGAAGCAAATCACTTCTTATTTCATGTGTGATCTTGAGTGTTTAAATGAGTGATTTGTAGTGAGGATATTTGTATTGGTGATTATCATTTGAGAGTTTCTTATTTGTTAAGACTCTTGAGGGATTCGAGAGTGGACTCTACCTTGTTGAGGTTGAGAAGAGGTTGAAGCAATACACTGAATGGGAGAGATGAGCGATGTCTTTAATTCTAAGATAGGGTTGTAACTCTTGATTCGTTTTAGTGGATTGTTCCTCAAGGTTAGTCGCTCATAGACTCGAGGTTTTTCCTAGGTTGGGTTTTCCTCGTAAAATTCTTGGTGTTTGATTTTCGTTTATTTTTCCGCAATTTTAATTTCCATATTTGTTGGCTAACGATCTTGGTGAGAAACACCGACTTTCAATTACCTTTTGAAAAGTTTGTTTATCAAAATATTTTGATATTTTAAGAGAGGGTTGAGACTTGTTTTGTTTTAAAGCAATGTTAGCAGCAATTTTTAAAATTTTGTCTGGAACCACTAAGGATGAAGCAAGAGGTTGTTGCTGTGTTTGAATTGTTAAAGCAGTTTCAAGAGTTTTTTGAAGGAAAGAAATCCATTCTATTAAGGATGGTCTATTTAAAATTTCTTCAGGGATGTCAGATTGAGATTTTGAAGAAGCTACCTGTTTACCTTTTGCTTTAGCCTGTCTTTTGATCTTCTTCATCGGCAATATCCGCCCATGACATTTTTGGTACAATGGATGCTTCTTGTAAGGCATATGATTCTTTTGATAATTTTTGAGTTTGAGATCTTGTTGCGGGTGGAGAATCGCAGCCATGTCTGCATCTAGAGGAAGTGCTTGACATTAAAAGAATAAACAAAATAGAAACAAGGGGGATTTTAATGGAAAGCTCATACAAAGATGATAAACCACTTATTGGGTTATTATCTCGTATTACCGGACAAAAATGGCTCATTAAAATTACATTTCAAAAAAATTTCCTCTTTTGATACAATTGCTTTAGTTGATTCTGGAGCAAATTTAAATTTTCTTCGTTCTTATTTGGTTCCTAGTCATTTTTGGAAAAAACAATAGAAGGGATAAAATCTGCCAAAGGAGAAAATTTCAAAATATTATATAATTTATATAATTTTACGATCAAAAATTTTAATATTGATTTTACAACTAGTTTTCTTGGTATTCAAAATATTACAAAATACGTTATTCTAGGAACCCTATTCTTTGACCTAATTAAACCATTTCAAGTAGATCATGATGGGCTCCATACTTGTTTATTAGGTAAGAATTTATTTTTCCCTTTCCTTCAAACACACCAGCAACCTCCTGTTTCATCTTTAGTGGTTCCAGACAAAATTTTAAAATTTGTTGCTGACATTGCTTTAAAACAAAACAAGTGTCAACCCTCTCTTAAAATATCAAAATATTTTGATAAACAAACTTTTCAAAAGGTAATTCTTATGGAAAAAGAATCTACATGTGATGATCAAAGCAAGTACTTTATAAAGTCTTTTCTCCATATTGGCATTATATGCCACATGAGTTTAACAAAGATCAAAGATTTTATGAATTTATCCTGATTGATTCAGATTAAATTTCTTTAAAAAATATCAATCTTCTAACACATATGCTATCACACACTGTACTGTATAAATTTTACAAATATTAACCCCATATATGTGGGGTCAAGACTTAAATAAATCTAAAAGATTTTAGTAAATTTTAAATCTTGCAGTATATAATTACCGGGACTATGAAGAGGCTTGGACAAAAACATTTCTTTATCAAAATTCTAAGAAAAAAAAACACTCTTGGTTTTTCTATTTTAAATATAACCAAACATACAATTTCCCTCGTTGGTTCAATGAATAGTGGTGGTACTTTGGACCTCTACAACAATTTCTTCCACCTTTAGTCAATGAAGGATTTGATGTCTTTCGATCTCGTTATCAACCAAAAGACATGTCTTTTCCACCATTATTTTATTTTTTTCTCAACATTTGCAATCTCTTGGATTTCCAATTGGGAATACAGCTATTATAATGACCCGAAAAACTCTACATTATTTAATTCTCAAATACCGTTGCAAATGATGTGATAAATTCAATGCTAGCAAAGCCTACCCACAAAATATTTTAACATGGTTTTCTTCAAACCCGTCACAATCCAAATTGATTCGGAAATTCCATCAAAATTTCCATGGTATGAAATCATTTATCAATTTAAAACTGGTTTTTGCCACCTTAGAGGATGAACTGGCTCATCTCTTACAAAAAATATTATCCGAGCTAAAAATTCATGGCAAACAACCTCTGTAAAATCATCTGCCATAAACTCAGATAAAAATTCCAAAAATATTTTAATTCTGAGGATTTTTTGGATGAAGAAAACTGATCAAGTCCAGTCATGGCTTGACTATTCCACCTAAAACAGTAGGTGGTAAAAAATTTGTCAAATCTATTAATAGCTTAGGTTTTGCTCAAAAACCTATAATACCCTTTAGGGTTCCAGTTTTACCATCCGATAAAACCAACAAAAGATGGAGACATGCTGGAAAAAATACAAAACACTATTGTTTCTCCGTAAAAGCATAGTGGAAGACAAAGTTTACTATTCAAAATTTCTTTTCCATATTTTGTAATGATGGGAAGGATGTTTTCCCTTAGTCCCTCCTTGTATATAAGGGGAAGTCCTTAGTTGGTTTAAACAAAAATAGTCCCTCTGTAAAAAAAGCTCCCTCTCAATTGTCAAACCGTCCTCTCAAGTGTTGGTAGAGTCGCTTCAAAAACCAAAAGTTTGTAAGTCCAATTGCTTATCTAAATTGAAAATTTATTTAAAGTTTATGTCTTTAATTTCTGCATTCAATATCAATGGTCGGTTCTACTGTGATCCTCTTTATATCAGATTTTTTACTAAGACTCTTTGAATATCACAATTACCAACCATCTAACTAAGTCTTGCTTGCTTATGTTCTTGTTTGCTTGCTTGATCCTCGTCGTCTATGGTATCGAAGCCAGGGGCAAGTCGTTGTAAATTAGGGTACAAGTGGTTGAACATTAAAGTTCAGTGTTGAGACCTTAGCGGTGTGGGGGGGGGTGCCTGTGTGGGCTGGATTGCCATTGTAAACCAAACTGATGACGTCAAAAAGGTGTCACTACCGAGAAGACGTTCAGTGGGTCAGACCTGCGATAATGCACGAACGAAGATCCTTCCAGGGAGCTAATCAGCCGAGCAAGGCAGTCTTGATTGACCAGCTAGGTAGCCTGTCAGGCAGCTTACCGACTAGGCAAGTAGGGCAGTCCAGGTTGATCAGCTAAGCAGTCTGGGAGCTGAGCACAACAAACAAAAGTGAGCTAAGGCCGCACCAGAGGTAGTCCTCTGGCGTTGGCGCTCCGACGCTCAAGTCAGTTGGTATTTAATCAAGTGAGCTCCTCGGACAAGAGCTCTCAGTTAGCCAGTACTCAAATTGTGATTCAGTTTTTTAATACCTGACTTGCTGAGCCTTATATAGGGCTAGAGACCACTGTTGAAGTGGGTCTTTCCATTATGATTGTGGACCACATCCAACTGTTTTTCACCTTGGTAGGTCCAGCTGGTGCACTCTTACCGAGGAGATTGCCTGGTAGGCATGAAGAGTCTTGGTCCACATATGATGTGGCGGAGCACCATTGGTGGGGGTATTTTTGTAATATCACAAACTATACCCACAGTAGTAGGCATTGTTCAGATATTTTCAAATACTCTCTTTAGAACAACTTCTACTTCTAGTTCAATATCTTAAGATAGAATCGTCAATTAAGAATAAATTAATCTTGAAGATTTAGTTAGAGATGTTGACCATTGGGATATTCCTAGAGTGGATATAAAAAATATATAAAAAGGAATCCAAATTCAATATTAGCCGCAATGATTATACGATCAAAACTAAAGAAAGAGATATTCAACTTTTGAAATCTTATGAAACTATTTGGACTTCTCACAAAACAATTTGTTGAGAAACATAAACAAAAATATAATTATCTTCATATAGGATTAGTACAAATAGGTATTAAACCTTTAACTCGTGAAGGTTTAGATACTCCAATTCTCGTGTGTTTACTTGTTTGTAGAATGTTAGAATTCAATGATTTACTCTTAGGCACAGTCGAAACTAGCCTTTGTAGTGGTCCAATTTATTTTGTTGTTATCCAAATTTTGTTGTCTCGTTAAGTGATCAAAATCTTTTAGATCATTAATCCTAAATATAAAAATACACAATTACAAAATGACCGCTGGATCTTTTCCAATTTCCTTAATTTATAAAATTCATTAAAAAGCTATGTCATCTGCTTTTGGTTCCAAAGCTTTGCGCAAATCACCAAGAGGATAAACATTATTAATCCAAACAGATATTGCCAGATCTAATACGACAATCCCTAAGAGCATCAAATGGAACGAAATTACATTACCTAAAACTTGGGAATTACATGCGGTTGTACCTCTTAAAAAAGTCAAAAATACAAACATAGATTATATTACCCAATCTACTGATTGAAAAATAGAGATTACATTTAGTTCTCGACGTCACTCAATTGATTTACAAAATCTTCATCTTAGTTTTTTTCTAAACCAAAATTAGGACTTCCACCTCGTAATTCTTTCTCTACTACACCAAGTACCTCTTACAAAACTAGACATTCATGTCCTTCTGCTACAAATACCTCTTATCAATCCGACTTAAGAAAAAGTCAACAACTCTGGTTCCATCCCAAAACCATTCTACAATGTCCAACATCCAGAGTCTCATACCAGCTCAAATTCTGAGCCAAAAGATTCTCCTCCAGTGTCACCTACTTATTCTCAAATGGTAGAAAATCAAGATGTTTAGGAATTAAATGTTTTAGTTAATGACTTCGTTATTGACAAAAAATATCTTCAAAAAGTTTTGTATTCTTCTTATAATCTTCAAAAAAGAGAATGATTCCTTCATCATTATACAGGACAAAAACGTGAATCTGTTCAAAAAGAATATTATGAATTTATGAACGAATACAAAAAGCAATTACTATTCTTTGATTGACATGAAATGACCCTACATGACACAGGTAATAATTATCCTTTTTCTTCAGAATTCATCAATACTACCACTAGAGTCCAAACATGGTATGACACCACCCAAAAAACTATAATTGAGTCTAAGCATCCACCACTCAGCCAACTTAAGTTAGACTACAAAAATTCTTTTGTAATAGCCACACCATTTAAAATTTCCAAAGTTGACAAATTCAAAAATCTAGTAGAACAAAATAATTTTACAAATCAACACCGCTCCACCATTGGAAAACAATTAAATAGAATTGAGGATTATGTTCAGAAGCCAACAAATTCCTCTACCCGAGACAAACCTATTTTCAAACCATATGAAATACCATCCACATTAGCCAAAACAGTAGCTCCTAACGATATTGATTTTATCACTGAGTTAGACTAAAAGTTAAAAATAACTTCATGCTAATATAACTCAATTTCTTTCTTTACAAATTCCTGACACACCTGAAACCTCATTCAAACCAAGATTGCACGATCTTGATAAAATAGATAGTGCATCAGAAAAATCTGACTTTGAAGTTAATAAAATGAAATGACAATCTCTTCAAAAATTATATTATTCCAAAAGTACTCCACCCGATCTTCTACTAGAAGAAAAAAAAAACTAATCAAATGCAAATACCATTTATGAATGGAATATAGATGGTATGTCTGATTACAATATTCTTAATCAATTACAACAAATGACATTGATAAGAAATGCTTACAAAACAAAAAAGGATACAACTAAATATGAAATCTCTGAAATTAAAATGGAAATCAAAACTCCCAAGAATGAACAAATTCAGGATTGATGGAAAATTAATGAATTAACTTCAATTATAGATAAAGGAAAAGGACTAATCACTTCTGAAACCCCCAGTGAAATAGATGACATTGAAAGAATAAACAAAATAGAAACATGGGGATTTTAATGGAAAGTTCATACAAAGATGATATACAATTTATTGGGTTATTATCTCGTATTACCCGAAAAAACATGGTTTATTAAAATTACAGTTCATATTCAAAATTCTTTCTCTTTTGACACAATTGCTTTAGTTGATTCTGGAGTAGATTTAAATTGTCTTCGTTCTGGCTTGGTTTCTCGTCGTTTCTGGGAAAAAACAATAGAAGGAATAAAATCTATCAATGGAGAAAATGTCAAAATTCTTTATAAATTATCTGATATTACTTCAAAAAAATTCTAATATTGGTTTTACCACTAGTTTTCTTGGTATTCAAAATATTACAAAATATGTCATTATAGGCACCCCATTCTTAGAATTAATTAAACCATTTAAAGTTAACAATGATGGAATACATACTAAGATCTTAGGAAATAAGTTAATTTTCCCTTTTATTTACAAACCTATTACAGAAGTTATTAATGTTCTAAAAAAAGTTCTATTCATGATTATTCACTCAATTGTCTTATTATTATTAATAAAAAAACAGGTCAAACATCTTTCTGAAGAGCTTGACATCACCATGATAGAACAACAATTAACAAAACCAGAAACATAGTAGAAAATTCTTTCTCTTCAAAATCTTTTTGAAAAAGATGTTTGTTCTGATCTACCCACTGCTTTTTGGAATAGAAAGAAACATGTCGTACAATTACCTTATGAAAAATATTTTTAGGAAATTCATATTCCTACAAAAGCTCGAGGTATCCAAATGAATAAAGATTTAGAAAAACACTACAAGAAAGAAATTCAAGAACTTCTAGATAAAAAATTAATTAGACAGAGCTAGTCACCATGGAGTTGCACTGCCTTTTATGTAAATAAAAATGCTGAAATTGAACGAGGTGTTCCTCGTTTGGTTATTAATTATAAACCTTTAAAAAAAGCTATCCAATGGATTAGATACCCTATTCCAAGTAAAAAAGATCTCCTTGCAAAATTATATGATGCTAAAATATTTTCTAAATTTGACATGAAATCAGGTTTCTGGCAACTCCAAATCCAGAAAGAAGATCAGTATAAAACAACCTTTACCGTTCCTTTTAGCCAATTTAAATGGAATGTTATGCCATTTGGATTAAAAAATGCATCGTCCGAGTTTTAAAAAATTATGAATGATATTTTTAATCCTTATTCTAAATTCTTAATTGTTTATATTGATGATGTCTTAATTTTTTTCCCATAGCATTAAACAACATTTTTATCATATTTCTATATTTCTCAATATCATAAAAGAAAATGGTCTAGTTGTGTCCAAGACAAAACTAAAATTATTTCAAACTCGTATTCGCTTTCTTGGTCATAATAATTATCATGGCACTATCATATCCATTGAAAGGTCCATTCAATTTGTTGATAAATTTCCTGACAAAATATTAGATAAAAATCAGTTGCAATGATTTTTAGGTAGTTTAAATTATATAGTTGATTTTTATACTAACCTACAAAAATTATGTAAACCTCTACATGATCGATTAAAAAAGAATCCACCCCTTTGGACAGACACTCATACTGCCACAATCCAACGGATTAAATCTTATTTACGAACCTTGCCTTGTTTAAATATTCCAGACCCAAATGCTTTTAAAATTGTAGAGATTGATGCCTCTGAAATTGGATATGGAGGTATACTTAAACAGATTAATAATGGTAAAGAATAAATAATACAATTTAATTCTAAAAAATGGAATCCAACCCAACAAAATTATTCAACCATTAAAAAAGAAATTGTATCCATCATTTTGTGTATTTCAAAATTTTAGGTCAATTTATTAAATCAAAAATTTCTTGTTCACGTTGATTGTAAGTCTGCAAAAGAATTTCTTCAAAAGGATGTCCAAAATATTGCCTCAAAACAACTTTTTGCCTGGTTGCAGGTTATTCTTAGTGTCTTTGATTTTGATATTGAGCATATTGCAGGAAAAGTTAATAATTTACCTGATTTTCTAATAAGAGAATTTTTGCAGGACAGATAAAAAATTCAAACATTCATTTTCCCAAGGTTTGTTTTTATCCTCATTGCTAATGATGAATTTAGAGTCTCTACAATATATTTTACATAGGTTTTCCATGCCTATATTTGATTATCATTTTAAACTAAACCTATATGGCAAAATCGCCATAGGCTTTAAAAAAGTAAGATAAATGTTATTATATCCTATTGCGAAGGTTATCAAGATGAAAGGAATTATCCAATTTCTAATGCAAAACTTTTTAAATGTATTTATATATTTGATTTGTATAGGAATATGTTTACCTTGGCTTATTTGGAAAATGTGATAGCCAATACTTATTCAAATATGGGTAAAGAAGTGAACAATGAACCTAGAGTTGGAATGATTTTTGAAAACCTTTATTTAGCATGGGAGTTTTGGCAAAAATATGGGAAGTTGGTGGGTTTTGGTGTTAGGATACAATATCATAAAAAAGTAAAATGGATAAAGTTGCGACTAATGCATTATTCGTATCCGCAAAGAGGGTAAAAGAAAGGAAGATAAAAGGAGGGTGGGAAGCATTCAACGGTGGGAAGAAAGAACACAATGCAAGGCAAGATTGAATGTTATTTTGGATAGATCCATCGGCAAATACAAGATCAAAGAATTTTTTTGTGGAACATAATCATGAACTTGAGTCTACAGAAGCAAATGAGTGAAACCCAAGTTGCATCAATTGATTTGGCACGTGATGCTGGAATCTCTCCGAAAGAAACACACCAATTAAGAATTAGAGAAGCCAGGCCGGGGGCCTGAATAAACTTGGGTACATTATGTAAGATCAAAAGACTTATCTACGATCAAAGAGAGAAGAAAAAATAATAATATATGGGGATTTGGGAAGTATAATAAGGTATTTTCAGGAGAGAAAAATCAAAGATCCATCATTTTTTATTCTATGCAATTTGATAGCGATGAACTAGTCACTGATATATTTTGGGCTGATTCAAGGATGATTGTTGATTATGGTAATTTCGGCAATGTAAGCGGTGTTACAAACTTATGCATTCATAGGCACTAGGACATGACTCACAGCATCATGCACACTTTTCATTGTTTGCCATTCTTTTCTTTTACAAGCCCAACATGATCAAAGTCAAAGATTTGAGGTAAGTAATCTTTCTATTTCGGTTTCACATCGAGAAGACGAATACCTACATTCAATTTTTGTTCCACGTCGAGAATACGACATCTGCCTTAAATTGTTCCACGTCGAGAAGACAAACAATTACATGTAATTTATGTTCCACATAGAGAAGACGAACACCTACTTTAATGTTTGTTCCAAGTCAAAAAGACGAACACATACTTTAATTACTGTTCCACGTCGAGAAGATGAACATCTACCTTAAATTCTTGTTCTGCGTCGAGAAGTCGAACATCTACTTTAATTTTAGTTACACTTTGAGAAGATGAACATCTACTTGAATTCCTGTTCCACGTCGAGAAGACAACCATCTACTTTAATTTCAATTCCACGTCGAGAATACCAAACTCTTAGCCCAAACTATCAATCAAGCCTAAACGGGAAGCCCAATTAGGAGATTATTCTAGGAAAACTCAACAGAGAAATTAGTTTTGATTTTTTAGTTAGAGTGAATTTAGGAAATGAAAAATCAAGAAGGGAAGCAAATCAAGGAGAAAAAGGGAAAAATAATTGAAGAAGGAAAAGAAAGAAAAGGAAAATATTCTTTGATGTTTATGCAGAGAAATTAAGGACTTACATTGAAGAAAATAAGGAATTTTACGGGTTTGGAGAAGAAAAATTTTGGTTTGAAAAAATGTATAAAAAGGGTGTAGGGTTTTTTATGTGGAGGACATGGAAATTTCCGCGTCCCACCCCACTTAAAGATGGGACAATCCCATCCCATCTAGATGGTCGACACGTCTTAAGTGGGGGTGCGATGGTTATTTCAAAACTTAAACCCATCCGTGAGCTCAGCTTTGATTAACTATGTATGCGGTGATTAAAATTACCAACAAGGACATAACGAATTACAATTGGTGTTTGGTTCGAATTCCAACGAGATCTAGTCATTTTACACGTGTCTCAACATTTCTGGACTCAATTAATTTTTTAAAACTTACACGGTTTTCGTGGTTCCCTTCAACAACAGTACCATTATAGGGTTACTGTTTTAGTGTTAATGTTACTATTTGAAAAATAGTAGTTCAATATTTTTTTTGAGAAGTGATTTAATTAATTTTTAAAAAATACACACCTTGATATCTCGTTAGAAAATAAATAGGTCGACTTAAATTACTTTTAAACATGCTATTATCATGTTATAAAATATTTTTAACTGCAAAAATGAAGTTTTAACTGTTTAATGATGTTACCTGTTTTCGAGGTTGACTTCAACAACAGTAATACTATAATGTTACTATTTTAGTGTTAATGTTATTGTTTCGAAAACAGTATCCTTGTAATGTTAGGTTAATTTGTTTAAAATCTTATCTTTCGTCAAAATAGTATCATTAATTAATTTTTAATTACCATCACTTAAACTTGTCAATATCAAATTAATGTTAGAGGACAAGAGTAAAAAAGTACAGTTAAAGACATAATAAAAATTGCCATCAATTTCGTGATAAATTAAAAAATAATGCAATTAAAAATATTTGGCAATATCACACAGGCTTCTGGGATTTTCTTGGTTGCGATTCAAAGTTAAGGGAATTGTAGTCTATAATTATTAAATTACAACCATTCACATCCATCCCCAAGCTTCTCATTAGAAGTATTTATCTCGGTTTAATTGAAAAGACCAACCAACAAATCAAAAACGAACATTGAATGAATAGAATTTAATAGGTACTTGAAATGTGGAAAGAATTCGCTTGTGGAAAGAATTTGAAAAGACGTCTCTCTTTACAATATTTAAACCTCACCACCCCTTTGACTGATATTATATTATACGGGAGTTATACTCACCAAATAAAAACCCTATAAGAGTTAAGAGTACAAGAACAATCTGAAGACTTCGTTTCTAAGCAGGATGCTTGAAGAGAAGACAATCCCGCAATGATTTCGAACCGGTTACTATGGATAAAGAGAGTGGGAGAAATTGATTCTAAGCCTTTCATAACAAGTGCAAGGATCATACAAAGGATGAAATGCGTGCACTTTTACTGGTACTTTTGCAAGGCTTAATGCAGGCATATCATCCTTGCACTTGTTCTGGAATGGTTTCGAATCAATTTCTCTCATTCTCTTTATTCAAACAGTAATCAGTTTGAAACCATTAGGCTGATTGTCTTTCTCTTCAAACATTCTACTTGGTTCAAAGGGGGTGATGATAACATGTCTGTCACTCCTCGGAATGGTGATGTTGCTGCTCATTCCCTTTTAAAATTAGCATGCCAGTTTGATGCTCCTTATATATGGGTTGGTGAGGTTCCAGGTTGTGTTCAAGATGTAGTCAATCGCTATATGGTTTGGCTGGGGCACTGAGACGCATTGATGATGTCATCAAAGACTTTTGTATTTGATGTAACGTATACATGTTCTGTTGTTTGGTTTTTTATTTCTTGTTCTGGGAAGTGTAATATCCTAGATCTTTTTTTGGATGCTAGTGTTTCTTTCTCGATGAATGATATTGACTATGGGGTTCTTCTTCCCCTTCCAAAAACAAAAATTGAAACATTTTCTTGCTTTCCGTTTAAATAATTTGAAATTTATTAACCTGACGAATCCTCTTCTTCAACTAGATTCAAGATTAAGGACTACGCTATTTATATTTTGGGATTGCATATTTTATTGTAATTAAATATGTTTTATCAATTAAAAAACTTAATTCAAATAAAAAAATTGCCAATATCACACACGCATCTGGGATGGGAGTGGCTTATGGATTAGGATTTAGTGATATTGTTTTGGATATTGTAAACATTTACGCTAGTATTTTGAAATGTTAACTGTTTCAAAATAGTTAATAGGTAATGTTAAGTAACCTTACAAAAACAGGAACTTTGAGTATTGTTACTGTTTCAATTAAAATATTCTATGCTCAAGTTTGAGTTAAGTTAATTTTTAAAAATTAGTATTACTATTTTAGTTTAGTAGTCTTCATGATACCGTTTTAAAAGTTTTTACTGTTTAAAAATGTTACTGTTTTTGGAGTTGTCTTTTCAAAATCAATAATTGTAATATCCATTAATTTTTGGTTGGAATTCCAACCAACTTTAATTGATTCAATATTAACATGTTATTGAATATTTTTAACTGCAAGGTTGGCTAATGTTACTGTTTTAGTTAATGTTACTATTTTATAGTTGCATTTAAAAAAAATGTAATACCCATTCATTTTCTTAAAAATCGTTTCTTTTAATAAATAGTATCATTAAATAATATTAATTTAATTAAAATTTGTAAAAAATAAATATCAAATTTAATTTAATTGATTACAGTTACACTTGTCAATATCAAATTCACGTTAGTAGAGGAGAGCAAAAACGTACAAGAAATTGTAAAATTGAAAACAATTTCTTGACAAATTAAAAAACGTAATTCAAATAAAAAATATTTTCCAATATAACACAGGCATCTGGGATGGGAGTGGCTGTGATAATTACAGTATGTAATTATTAACTACAGCCACCCCCAGCCCCTAGCTGAAACTTGGAAGTATTTATCTCGGTTTAATTGAAAACACAAACCAAAATTCAGGAACGGTAATCGATCAGACGAGCTCGGAATGAGCCGAATCTTGGTGGGTAGCTGCGCTTAATCATTCTAAAAAGATCTCGTGAAGGGTCCTTCGACCAATTTGAAATCTAGATAGGTCAATTTTCTGATACCTCCAATTCGCACACCTAGGTAGCTAGTTCGAGTTCCAATCCCTTGTTTTGACAGCGTGATCGATCAGACGAGCTCCGAATGAGCCCAATCTTGGCGGGAAGCTATCCTTGATCATTCTAAGAAGATATTGTGAAGGGTCCTTCAGCCAATTTTTAACCTAGATAGGTCAATTTTCCTATACCGACCCCCAATTGGCACACTTAGTTAGCTCGTTCGAGCTCCAATCCCCTGTTTTGACAGCGTGATCGATGAGACGAGCTCAAAATGAGCCGAATCCTGGCGGGTAGCTGTGCTTAATCATTTGAATAAGATCTCGTGAAGGGTCTTTCGGCCAATTTTTAACCTAGATAGGTCAATTTTCCGATACCCCCAATTTGCATACATAGGTAGCTCATTCGAGCTCCAATCCCTTGTTTTGACAGAGTGATGAATCAGATGAGCTCCGAATGTGCTGAATCTTGGCGGGTAGCTGTGTTTACTCATTTTAAGAAGATATTGTGAAGGGTCCTTCGACCAATTTTTAACCTAAATAGGTCAATTTTCTGATACCCACAATTTGCACACTTAGGTAGCTCGTTCGAGCTCCAATCCCTTGTTTTGACAGCGTGATCGATCAGAAGAGATCCAAATGAGCCGAATCTTGGCGGGTCGCTGATATTAATCATTCTAAGAAGATGTCGTGAAGGGTCCTTTGGCCAATTTTTAACCTAGATAGGTCAATTTTTTGATACCCTCAATTTGCACACCTAGGTAGCTCATTCAAGCTCCAATCCCTTGTTTTGACAGCGTGATCGATCAGACGAGCTCCGAATGAGTTGCATCTTGGCGGATAGCTGCGGTTAATCATTCTAAGAAGATCTCATGAAGGGTCCTTTGGCCAATTTTTAACCTAGATAGGTCAATTTTTCGATACCCACAATTTGCACATCTAGGTAGCTCGTTCAAGCTCCAATCCCTTGTTTTGACAGCGTGACCGATCAGAAGAGCTTCAAATGAGCCGAATCTTGGTGGATAGCTGGGCTTTAGTCATTCTAAGAAGATCTTGTGAAGGGTCCTTCGGCCAATTTTTAACCTAGATGGGTCAATTTTTCGATACCCCCAATTTGCACACCTACGTAGCTCGTTCGAGGTCCAATCCCTTGTTTTGACAGCATGATCGATCAGACGAGCTCCAAATGAGCCAAATCTTGGCGGATAGCTGCGCATAATCATTCTAAGAAGATGTCATGAAGGGTCCTTCGGCCAATTTTTAACCTAGATAGGTCAATTTTTCTGATACCCTCAATTTGCACACTTAGGTAGCTCGTTCGAGCTCCAATCCCTTGTTTTGACAGCGTGATCGATTATACGAGCTCCAAATGAGCTGAATCTTGGTGAGTAGCTGTTCTTGATCATTCTAAGAAGATATCGTGAAGGGTCCTTCAGCCCATTTTTAACCTAGATAGGTCAATTTTTCGATAGTTTTCCTGAATGCCTAAACAAAATATTATGTAAAATGGCTTTGACAGCATTTGGTTTAACGGCTAGTGGAAGTTCATGACGTTAATGCTTTTGAAATGCATAAGCAATTTCCCCTTTAGTTCGTCTCATAAAAAAACAAAAAAACAAATCAAATGGGTCAAGTTGCAGAATTAAGAAGTAAGATCAAGCTTAGGCTTCCATCCTCAGATAATCCTCTAGAGTAGTTATAGTTGGGAATTAGAGATTTTGATCCTTTTCGCTTGAAAGGTACAAGTTCTACTCTATTGGTCTGGTTTTTTTTAATGCTGCATGAAAAACCATAGAGCAAAGGGTCAACCATGAAACATAAAAAGAAAAACATTAAAGAGGAATCCTGATAACGAACGATACTTTTTTTAACAAGAGGGTATTGTCTAAAACACTAACTTCATTACAAGGCTGATATCTGTTTCATGGTTTTCCTTCAAGTGTGTTGAAAAAAAAATTAAGTGGAAGTTATTCTATGAAACGGACAGTATCCTTGTAAATAGGAATGGGCATCCCCTGAGACAGTAACCATAAGGAAGGTTACTGTTATAGGGATAATAACATGCAATTGTGTTGAACAAAGTATGAAAAACCAAAAAAAAGAGGTTAAACCGAAAAGGTTAATGTTAATGTTTCAGTTTTAAAGCTAAAATTGTTGAGAAACACCTTAAAGAGTTTGTTCTTTTATGTAACAAAAAGCTTATTTAATATTGCGCATGTAACGACCCACCCCAGTCGCTACTGGTTGGCCGGGCCCATGGACCACTATCCCCAACCCCTCTCCTGTCGCACAGGTGGGTTGTTGCATGATTCGAACACCCGACCTCATGCCTTTAACATAGGGGCCGCGCCTCACTATGTCACCACCTGTGCGATAGGAGAGGGGTTGGGGGTAGTGGTCCATGGGCCCGGCCAACCAGTAGCGACTGGGGTGGGTCGTTACAGCGCACCCCAAACCTAAACCCCCCTCCCCACCCCTCCCCTGCCCTCCCCCTTCATTAGGACATTCAGAAGAAAAACAAATGGCGATGGTTAACAGAAAAAGAAAAGCTTCTTGTTCTTTACCAAAATCTTCAAATACTGAGGTAACAATGAATATTTTAGTTAAAGGTTTTAATACAACACGTTTAGCTCTTTTTGAAGACTATGTTTTTACATCTTCTGCAAAGTACTCAGAAAAAAGTAAGGAAAACTACATATAAGTTTGAGGGATGAACTACAAACCGCAGCACCGGTCGAATCTCCAATCAGTAATAAGGAGATTAAAAGCTTCACCTTCAGAGACGAGCACATTATGCATTTAAAGAGGACACCATTCTGGAGCCTTATTAATAGCATCATCAGCAACAAGCTTGATAAGCATAAATGTAGGAAGAATCAAAGACATTCCAGATATTCCAGATATTCCCGATAAATGTAGGATGATGATATTACAGATTTAATCTCGTGCTTCCAATAAGAATCAGAGACATTCCATATCCAAAATGCAGAGCTGGACATAACAAGCAACGACTTGCGGTTAATATTTGGGATTATGGATGGAGATGTTAGGATTGATATGGGGAAAAGGGCCAAGAAAGGTTCGTCAAAATTTGCTGGAAGAAGTTTCTTAGAATGCAAAAAGATGACGAAAAAGATAATTTCTGCGGCAATAAAGAATGCAATTGCGGGGGAGAAGAAAATGGCATTGTGGATGTTGCTCGTTTGCTGACTTTACTACCTATGGTTTGCCTCTTTGTCCCCAGCAGAACACAATAATTAGGATGGTGCTACGTGCAGTATGTGGAAGGTATATCAAGAATGAAGTGTTACAACTGGTCTGAACACATCCATGAATCCTTGCATACTCTTCTATGAGCGAAAGCACAAAATCCATGGGACGTCACCGGCTGTGTTATGGCTAAGTTAAGTTCACTACTTCACTTTTACTGTTTATATTACTATATTTGTGTACCTTGCATCAAATATATAATATCATCGAAAATTTAACTAATCAATGATTTTCCAATGCATTGACATAGTATTGGTATTGCAAAAAAATGGGAGTTGTTGAGCCTCTGAATGATGCAGTATCGCCTCGATGTCTAAGGTGGGATCTGCGGAGACTATGGAGTGCGCTAAAAGACAATGCCTTAAGGGGAGATGCCAGATCAATTGTGCCATTTATACGACCCATAGACATAGTGGGGATAGAAGAAGATGCTGCAGCAAGAGGGCAAAAGCATGCTGGAAAAACAGCTGAAGTTGATTCTATTGGAGTGTGTCAAGGAAGACAGATACAAGAGAGAGATGAAGTCATGAATGAATTGGGGATAGAAGTGTCCCCTGCAGGGGGAAGCCAAGGAGATGTAGGAGAAACATCTGAAGAACATGTAAGAGTTTCTGGTGTAGAGATGGAAGATGTTTCCAATACATCTGAAAGGGTGGTGGGGAGTGAAAGAAGAGGGGAAGCCAAAAACTTATACAATGAACTGGGGATAGAAAATACACCGGTAGGAGGACAATCAGATGCTGTAGAAACAGCTGTTATTATTGATTCTGTTGGATTGCGTGAAAGAAGAGAAGTCCAAGAGAGAAAAGATAGAGTCATGAGAGAATTAGGGATAGAAGAACCCCCTGCAGAAGGAGGGCAAGAAAATGTAAGAGTTGATTCAATAGTTTCCGATAGCTTCCTTCAATTGTTCGAGGTTGCACAAACACTTCATGCTTGGGCCAACGCAAAGACTGCACTGCCCAACGAAAATGCCGATACACAATGGAAGGTGGAGGAATTGGAGCTGCAACTAAAAGCCACACAAGCCAAATTGGCTGATTTAGAGAAACAACTTGCTCAAGCGCTCTCAAATGTTAAAGAGAAGGAAAAAGAGAACGAGGATTTGCTGAACAAACTTCAAGTAACCTCAAAGCTGAGTATGGATAGACTTTATAAAAGCACACTTGCCAAGGCTCTTTCAAGGAAATTGACAAATGATCTTGAAGATGCAGAAGCACACATTAAAGAGCATGAGATACAAAATGCTCATCTACTTGAACAAAAGACCCAGCGGCGAGTAGAAAAAATAATGTATGAAGATCGATCTCCTCAGCCAACAAAACAGCTAGTTATTGACGTGCAGAGATCAATGATGACAAGACTAAAAGAAAAACCAAGGAAACCTTGCGTTGATCCAGACTTCACGTACCCTGATCGAAAGAAGAAGCCAACATCATCTAACCAAACAGTCAATAAAGTCGCCACACATGAAGTAGCTGGCACAATGAAACAACCATTGGAAAAAAAAGAGCCTTCTTTTGTCAAAGTGGAACACGTTAGCATACCTTCGTGCATCACTGAGGAGGAAGTTGGAGGAAATGGAACAGAAATTAACCCCATCGTAAGTATGGTGAAACATAAGACAATGTTACAGGTTGACAACTTAATGAATTTCTTGTAACTCTTAATGTCATTGCATTGGTCCACAGAGATTCTATTTATAATGCCTCAAGCTATGAAAATGCCGTGTTCTTAGCATACGTGTACGAAATCCTTCGAGACTCGATGACAACAAGCACTATAAGCTACCAACTTCTAGTAATAGTAGCGCATATAGATTTTTAATATAAGATAAGTCCACCACATTATTACTAATAGCTTTTGTTTAAAAAATCTATGTAGATCATTAATGCGCACGGGCATGTGCTACACACTGCGGCATACCAAAATGCTCCACGAAGATACGAGCATTCATTTCTAATTTTCAATTCTATGTGCTGGGTTAGTGTTTTATTATTTGCATAAAACTATAATGTTATGCATTCCAATTGTTTGCTCTATTATAATGTTATAAGATTGAGAAGCGTAGGATTTATTTGGATGAGCCGCTAGAGAAAACAGTCCATGATAATTGCATATTTTTGCTGTTTCCTTTGCACTCTAGCTGCAAGATGGACATCGTTCCAAATCACTAGACATTGCTTGTCTTCGATGGCCAGCAACACGAATGGACCTTCTACAATTCCAACCTACATCTAGATGGAAGCGCAGACCGTTACATGGAAGACGCGAAACTAGTATTAATCTTGAATAAAATTTCCTAACATCGTAAGGTTTCCATTTCTCAAACAGTAACATTACGGTCCTAGATTATCTTGAACTGTAGTGCATAACATTCATATAATAATCCCTTGATATATTTTTTTGTTCCTCAATGATACGCAGAAGGATTATGTCGAGAACAAACAGAAGGAGTACAATATAAAGTCAGACATATTTACAAACGTAGAGTTCAACTTCTATGAATTCACGTATCCTCTGTTTGCTGCCAAAAACTGTCCGCAACAAGATATCGGCAGTGTAGATTATGGTTACCATGTTTGCCACATCATGGACAGAATATGCTGCAAACTACAGATTGAGAAGATGATGCCATTAAAAGATATTAGGAAGTTCAAGTGTAAAATAGTAGCGAATTTTATCAGGGATTAAAAATTGTAATAGAACTCAAATTAACCACCTACAAACACAATTATATGTTATGTTTTTAAGTGTATATATCAAGTTGCTGCTAGTGTTACCTTTTGAAGTTATCATGTGTTAGTGTTGCTCCTTCAGTTATAGTAACTGTTACACTAAGTTACTGTTTCAGGTATATGTACTGCTTCATTTTTTTTAAAAAAAACATAAAATTTATTAGTAAACTCACACACCCAATCACGCACACTATATATTCTAAATAAGAATCGAACCCAGATATCACTGTATCTGGGCGGTGTGGCTAGCATTGTGCTACTCCCTAATTCTCAAAGATTAATGCTTCAGTTATGTCATGTAATGTTCCTGTTAAGGACAGTGTTAATGTTCTAGTGCGGTGACCATTGAAGTATACTGATGGTCATGCAGGGTACGTCCAGCTTAATTGGAATGGCTGTGTGCTCCAAAATCCACTTAATACAAAGTAACATTAACCTTAGAACCATGTTTTCAAAAATCAATGGCCATGCATGGTCCGTGAAGGGTACCTCAGATCACTGTAGGGTACATAGAGGTTGCATGACTACACTGTAACTTTCAGCTTCAACCCAGTGTATCTTTCAGCTTTGAACCAGCTTAACTAGTTCTGAAATTCTACCTAATGTGGATCCAATCTAACCTAAGTGAATTATTATACCATCAAGCATAGTGTGACCTTAAAATTCCCAACAAACTCTCCCTTGACACTTGCTTGACAAAATCCCAAAACATTACTCACTCACCCAACCTAATCAGCTCATCTCAGCTGAAACATCAAGTCAACTCAAAATAGCATCTACAACATAGTAAAACTAGTTTAATGCCATAACAATATCATATGAGATGATCCCACACATATCCACAAAATCCACAACATAGCAACAAATTCACAGCAATCATGTTTATCAGAAATTAAAACATCAAAGAAAACACATGATCACAATATGTCCACAACCTAGAAAGCAAAACATGTCCACAACCTAGAAAGCAAAAGAATAATGTTCAACAACAATGTTCTCTCCCTTTTTGACAAGCAAGGGACACCCTAAAAAGGATGACGTGGTAGCTAGACAGATAGTTTCTCAAGCTTTGCTTGGATAATTCTTCTAAATACAGTGGTAGCTAGACAGATAGTTTTTCCAATCAGAATAGCATGTCGTAACCTCTGTCTCTCCTCATTCAAACCACCACGATGCCTGGTGGGTAAAATGTTACTACACACAAAGAAGTTCAAGGCTTTATACTCTGGTTTGATTTTGGTACTTCACAACTCGCCCTTGATCTCAGCAGATAAACCATCACTCCTCAAGAATGAGGCAACATCACTCAGTTCTTCAAACTGATCAGAATGATCAAAGTCATAGGGCTTGAATTTAGGATCTCTAACTAAGGGACAGTTGAGTATCTTGGCAATGACTTTAGGTGAAAGCACAAAAACCTAACCCCTAACATTAGTTTGGATTGCTGGAACTTCCCTAGACTCAGGTTGAAACATGTTTGAATAAAACTCTTTCACTAGTTTAGTAAAGATGATTCCAGAAATCTCACAGTAGGAGTCCCACTTTCTATTTCTCATAAAAGCAGGAATTTCAGATGTTTTAAAATTAGATAAAAGAAACCGTCTCTCGGGGATGAAATCCTTACTAGAGAAATAGTCATCATACTTTTTCTTAGCAGTTGAGTTAGAAAACCTAGTTTTCGACGGAGGAGGAGTAGATGCGGATGATAGAGAATGCAGTTCCTCAGTGGCCGTGAGAGACGAAGAAGATGCAATTTCCTCTGTTCTTGCCTTTTTTCGAGATGATCCAGCTTTTGGTTGTCTTGCCCTACGAGAAGATGTAGGCGAACCAAGATTTGAGGCCAACGTGTTGGTCTCCTCAGTCAATGGAGGAGCAGTAGCAACATAAGTCTTTGCATATCGAGTTCTTGGTGCCATGATTCTTGAAGAAGCAGAGGTACGGACTGATCAGAGGTAGCCTACATGAAGGTTTCTTTGTATGTTTAATTGCTTTGATTGCTTTCAAAGACGTCAAAATCAGCATGAACAGAGAGAAGAATAAGTGTAGCCATGGAAGAAAGAGAGATTTGAGAGAAATGAAACATGAATAGAGAAAATAATGAGTGTCTCCTTGTAAGTCCAACAACTACCACTGTAATGACACATACAAAGAAACCCAACACTGGGTTTGAACATTCCACGTGCCAAAGTCTGGCCTTTGATAATCATTTGCACATCTAGCTAGAATATGATTGTTAATAATTGAATCAGCAATAAACAACTCCATAACTGGCAATAACTACTCCAATACGCACACTGTTCTTCCCAAGAAGAATGGTTATGGGAAAACATAACTTTGCTTGCCGAAATTAGTCTTAACAAACATACGCACAATCTTTTTGGAAAATTGATGGGTCGTGAACAACGCAATAACTGGCAGGCCATAATTGCCTCATTTACACCCAGTATGCTCACTCTTCTTGGAAATGGATGGGTCATGAACGACTTCATAAACCTATTCAAACGTAGGTTTTGGTGGAGAATCTGGTGCCATTGGGGTGTGTCAAAATTATTTCTCTTCGTTGCCCTCCTTAGGTGAGACCTACTCTCTGTTTTTGTCGAGTTTTACTATGGTGAGATTCTATGACATATACAGCTGTCGGCGGCCGAGCATCACTTCAAATCTTCTTTAGGCCCATATAAACTATACATCTTCGTTGACATGGGAACAACTAACAAAGATACGGCAAGATTACGGCTTTCCACCATTTCATGGTGAAACTGCGTCGAACCACGTGCGACTTCCAAGCAAAGTAGAAAGGGTGGACTAGGATGTCTGTGAATGGATTCCTTGCAACGAATTTTGGTTCCAGGCTGGTTTGAGGTTTCCTTTGCCAGAGTTGATGGTGGCGCTGCTTCGTTACCATGAAATTGCTCCTACTCAGCTGATGCCGAACACAGTTAGATTGTTGTTGGCTTTGGAGTGTCTTGTTAGGATATGGAACCTGGACTTTTGTCTTCATGACTTCCTGGCTCATTATAAATTGAGAGAGCATGTTGTGGAGAAGGGTAGGTATGAGCTTGTCATCTGCAAGGGCGGTAAACCTTTGATTGTTGACCTTTCGAAGGAAAATCACGGTTGGGAGAGACCATACTTCTTTGCTCGGGATGAAATTATTTTGAAATGACCTAGCAAGGTTCCTATAGCATGGAGGGAAGCAAGTAACGCTCTTTCTTTGTTCTTTTGTATAAAATTAGTTTACTTGGTGTCTGACATTTTAAATGTTTTCGTATAGGTCATCTTTCTTCTTTTGACGGAGAAATCAGTGAGATCTTGGTGTTGAATATAGGTAGGGTCATGGCAATTCCTGAGTCTGAGAGGGATTGGAAGGTGATCATGACTCCGAACAATCTCCGTCAGTCTGGTATTTGGAATAACGTGGATGAGCCAGTCTTTGGAATGACTCGGACTGAAATAGTAAGACAAGGACTATTTGTGTCAAAAGGTGATGTTGCAAGCTCTACCAATATGCCTATTGTTGATCTGGCAGGTAAGAGATTGCGATCAGAGGTTGAGATGATGGAAAGTGTCAAGAAGAGTTGGTTGGAGTCTCATTCTGTTGTTCACACTAGGAAGACTGAGCTAGACTTTCCACAACTACTTGCATCAAATGAAGAGTTGACTCGCAAGTTAATGGAGGCCTTGGCGCGAGTTGAAAGCCTAGAGAAGCAGCACTCTGAGAAACCATCTGGAACTGAAGGGCCTAAACAACAAAAATAATAATTTGTTGTACTGTTTTGGTTACTGTTTCATTGTGTTACTATTTCACCTTATGCTATTGTTTCACTTAATGCTACAATTTCACAGTTTACTGTTTCACTTAATGCTACTGTTTCATTGTGTTACTGTTTCACTTAATGCTACTGTTTCATTGCGTTACTGTTTCACTTAATGCTATTGTTTCATATCTCGATTTTCTGTTGGTTTAGGCATTGATGAAAGTGTCAATGTCCCAGTATTTTCAAACATTAATGTCCTTCAAAACATACTTCATGGGTTGCACTTGCATCCCCCATAACAGTAACACATTACATTCCAATCATAAATGAAATACTATTATAATATTATCAATACATTTATATTGCAAAAGGTAGACCAAAGATCGAAATCTAAATTCTTTCTAACCTCCCACTGTGGCTTGGAACCCGGGATGAGGACTCTACTTTTTTAAAGTCTTAAGCACATTCACTTTATTGTGCCATGCTTATGCACAATCATATACATTTGTACGAATAATGTTAGAGAAGTGGTAGATCAACCCCATAAGGATTTTTGTTCTCGTTCCGGAGCGAACAGTCTACAAAATTGTCATGGCTGGTCAATAAATTTAGTTTGAACATTGATAATAACGATAATATGTAATATCATTCAATGCATACTCACACATTTTTTCCAAGAATAGGTTCATCCCCTCAAGATTCGCATGACAAATACGCCTCATTCCTCACTGCAATAAATAAGTTGATGTCGTTAGTTAACTTTTCCAAATTTTCTACAAATTTCAAACAAATTGTAAAAATACAAAGGAATGGGCAATAATAAATTTCAGCCTGAAGAAAATCGGCGGAACAATTGGGATGTGAATGCTGAAAGATGCTAGGCCCTCCTTTCTCAATCAACAAATTTTTAGGTATCTCTGGGTCTTCGAACATGGTGTCACAAAATCCAATCTACACAATAATAGGTTGTTGTGGTGCATTTACAGTAATCAGTTGGGATACAATTAAATTAATACGCACCTTTTTTCACAAGTACACTTACAACAACTTATCACAAATAAGAAAAAAGAGTAGACTTACAACAACTTCAATATCCGATTTTCTCTTCAAATCGGAGTCCGTATTGGACATTGCATCGAAGATA
Organism: Euonymus europaeus; assembly: GCA_963580455.1. NCBI lineage: Eukaryota > Viridiplantae > Streptophyta > Magnoliopsida > Celastrales > Celastraceae > Euonymus > Euonymus europaeus. The sequence goes on from OY756964.1 coordinate 8,208,454, forward strand.
TATACCCTCTTTAGCTTCAGATCAATCATTATAATATACCAACGCTCACCATCACGCATGAGAATGTACATCTACATATAATGTAGTAACACTTTAGGATTAACAGTCTTATATGGATAAAAATAAAAGAAAAATAGTCAATAACAATAAGCTACACGGTTTGCTACTCTTTTTGGGAAGCATCTTATGAATGAGCAATTTGATGGTTTAAAATATTCTTTAAGATCTGCATCCTCATTTCTTCAGAGCGGACTTCGTCCATTGCTGCTTCTGGAGTTCCATTCAATATCGATTCCTGCAGTCACCGTTGAATTGTTTCGTCTCCGTTGAATTGTTTCAGGTTAGTATGCAACTCTACATTGGAACTCTCGTTAAGTTAAAAATAGCAACACAGTAATTCTGATTACTCATCGCAAATGAAGAGAGCATGTAGCACCATCCATCTACTACTTTTCTACCTAGCCACAGATTGTCCGTACTATACAACATGGATGCCATGTCCACAACCTACAGGTAGCCATCAATATGTCACCTCTTTTACATATTATCCTTAACTATACTTACAGTGACAATGGCACTATGCAATTAAAAGTTGTGCATATTATGCTGGCCTGCTTATTAATGGCCCTTCCTTCAGCCAAGCATGCCAGCTCCGAAAGCTTCAAGAACTGTGAACCAAGATCCACTAGTATTTGGCTAATAAAACATGGTTCATAATTCACATCAGCATGACTATACCATTTTTCAGAGGAATCAGATGCAAGTTCAAGTTCACTAAAACTCACTCAGGGTTTAAGTCCCTCTCGAACAAATGCATCTGCGTAATAGACTCCTTCTCATCTCTAGTGGGTTCATATGAAAAGCTATTTGTAAGGATAAGCTGCAAATTGTTGAACTTATGAACATTCATTTTCATTCCTAAGCAGCTTTAAGTGTTCAATAAGTACTTACCCACGGGTTTTCCCTAGCAGGATGGCTCGGTTTAGGCAGTTCTTCCTGCTCCTCGAGGAAAGTTGTATTCTTTACGGGCGTACGACCCGTTCAAAATTCCACATTTGCACCCTCTTCAGAATCTGTTATCTGCACCTGAAAGTGGCAGAAATTCGAATTCAATATGTCATCCTTACAGGTACAAATATGCAATTAATGCGGAATCAGCACAAAATCGTATGCATTCGCGTGTTACCTGATTCAAAATGGTTATATTTGGTTGTTTAGGATTAGGTGAGCTCTCCACCATCTCATTCTCATTCCCTAAGCCAACATTCTCTTTACCTTTGTTACCTTTGACTATAATCCCTTCCTTTTCGGTTTCGCTCTCTACCGATATCCCTAAAAGTTCCATGGCCAAAACCTGCAAACGATTAGTTTTGGCCACATCTTCTTCCATTTCATCTACCATTTCACGTATGGAACATTTCCCTGTTACACTGTTGCGTTGTCTATCCATCTTGCTTCTTCTTTACCGGGTACAAACCACTGTATGTCTGTATGTTCGTTGGGATGAAGTTGAGAGGAGTTCAGAGTTTAGACAGGAGGGAGAGAGAGAGAGAGAGAGAGAGAGATATTAAGAATTCTAATGAGAATAATAAGGCAAATATTCGATTTCTACTTCTCGTTGCTGTCCCCCACGCAATGTCAAAAAAGTTAAATTAAGTAAATGTGAACAAAAAAAGAATGGCATTCATTAAATGTGATTGCATTTTGCATCATTAGCTTCGTACACATCACCACTGTATTTGCTTGGTGCCAAATTGTAAAAAAAAATCGTTGTATATTTCTTAAATGTTATTCAGTAACTTAGTTAGTCTTACTGTTCCACGTTATTTGGTAAGTCTTACTGTTCCATTTGACGGTTACTATTAGTCTATCACTGTTCCATTTTGCATCATTAGCTTTGTACACACATCACAACACTGCTACATTGCATATTTATTATACATTATTCACTTAGTGTTACTGTTCCCTGTTGATAGTTACTTTTAGCCTATCAATTGCAAATGTTACTGTCTTTCTCATTTCTGTTTCAAGTTAAGGTAAAGGTCTTCAAGTACCCATACTACAATAATTCATGAGTATTACAATAAAAAGTTGTCTATGACATAAAATCCTAAATATAGTTGTAGTGCACAGGGCGCCATACAATCCATGAACAAATTATATTAAAGTTTGATAGATTAAAGACATTGTCAGTCAATTAGTCATCATCAATGACCATGATGCTCGTCAAAAAAGAAAGAGGATAATCTCGCCAATCCAGTAGCAGGATCATCTTCCGGCTTCTCCTCACCAGACTGACATACACTCCTGCTATTATACTCAAAAGCTATATCAAAGAAATCATGATAAATTGCATTCTGCCTGTGTAGTAAAATTTTCGTAAGGACCTTAAGCCTTGAGGGCAGCTCCATTGTTTTCTACTGTTACAGTTTCAACTACGTTAGGATACATGGTTACTGTTCTATGAACCACCACAAGTAATGGATGAGCCAGAGAACCGGGACTTACGTTGTTGGCCAAGTTTATCTTTCTATTACCCATCACGCTCAATGAATAGAGGCCAGAGTCTTCCCTGCAACAAGAAACAAGAATTACATGCTATAATATATTAGAGTTAGAGTCAGAATTTTGGGGATGAAGATGTGTGATCGATGTATACTTTTTCTCGCAGGTCAAGTGACGCGCAATCCGCAATTTAAAAGTGCTCAGCTTCAGACCATGCCCAATGGATTGGCTTCCAGTAAAGGAAGAATATGCATACATTCTGTCCAAATATACAAGCTACACAAGGGCTCAGTTTAAACAACGTTAACATGTACATAATCACAGATGAACATCAGACATGAGCTTACCACAGTCTTTACGTTATCGACACGCTTGCTCTCAGATTGGCTCCAGTTGGGGTCAAACATATTGACAACCAGATTGACTATGTCGATCAGAATAACATACCAGCCGACTCCATCTAACACTAGTATGCAAATCTACACCACAGCAAGTGAGATTAGTAATTTGGCCAAATATAGTTCTCCAACAACAAAAGTGTACATTTCACCAAATTTAGAACTACCGTGTTGCAATCGTAGAGTGATGTAAATTGAGATTCTCTTTCCCTTAACTTAACTGCGAGATCATTGACATTTGCCACACCTTCGAGGATTGAACTTTGCATCATTATCATTATCATTATCGCACTCATACATATGGAATACATGATCTCTTTTGACATAATACAACACGAGACCAATAAGTGGTTACAGTAGAACACATACGGAAAAGTCGACTGGCATATACGCCCAACCCTCTGCAGCTTTGGAAGCATACAACCAACTCACAACATCCATAACCTTAATTGAAGGAGTTCAAAATTAACAAGAAGAAACATGCTAATGTCTATTAATTGTATTGACCATAGAATAGTTAAAGTTACTGGCCTCCTCTGAGATGTCTTCACCATCCTCCAAACAACCAAGAGCGCTCCTAGTCAGCACATGAGAAGGCGTTTCAACCATTACTTCCCTGCACATTAAGAAACATAACATTAAAACCTTGGCCCAAACTATGAAATAGTAACCTTTAAGGAAGGTTACAGTTAATAATAATGTCCATTGTTCAGTCCATGTTCAGATTCAGATTCTCTCTGTGCCTCTTGTTTTAAGTTTCTTAAAGACTTTGTTTTACACACTTGCAACAAAACAAATAACATAGACCTTGTGATGAGGGTTAATGTTAATGTTCTATAGAAAATCCTGTTTACAAAGGGTTTCACATCTGAAGAACATGCTAGAGGCAATACATACATGTGAAAGGCTTCGTACACACTACAGAACTCACCCCGGATAGAGTGTTTGCATAAAATGTATCTTTGTGTCATGAATTCCATCTCGCTTTTGTTGTGGTAAGAAGGAATCCCTCTCAAGAACTTCTAAATGACCAACGGAACGATTGCGGAGTATCACAATCAAAGACAACACTGTGTGTTTTATAAACTAGACCAAAACTTGACAATTAGAACAGTTACCCATGGATCCATATCATCAGTCTCATCTCGGCTGTTAATAGGATGCTCAAAGATCATAGAATCCCGATTGGGCTCTACATCCTCGCTGTACAGCTCCTGTCATATAACATCGCATATTGAAAACTACTCAGATTCGTACTAAACTAAGGCATCTGCATCCAATTTAGTGGAAAAATAAAATTACCCTCCGTGCCACTACCTGCCAATCTCCGGTCTTACATTTTTTACTACCAAGGCCACTGTAAATCTTGAATTTTTTCCGCGAGAACGACCCTGGTGAGCTGTTTACGTGGCTCCCTAAGCATTCCATCTTTCCTTCACAGATTTTCTGTTTCAGCGCGTTCAAGATAACCTCCATGTTACCCTTCATACACGCAACTTCCCCGTGTAAAAGGTCAACTCTTCTACAAAGGCCAGTATCAGATTCTTCTTCCATTGGAATGAAAGAAGAAGCTACCGCTACCGCAATGAAAAAGAAAGACAGACGAAGATAATTTGTTTCAATTTAAAAATTGTGTAAACAAACTCTTTTTTTAAGGTTGGAGGGAAGAGGATATTATCTGCTAGCAGATCTGATCTGTTGACTTTGGTTTGGTGACTATGGTTTGGTTTGTACATAGCGTGTACCCAGGCATTATGCACGAATCGACAGCGTGTCAATCCAGTCAACAACCAAAACTGAAAATGATCATCATCTAGCGTGTCGACCACGGAAATTGCAATCTCCAGATGTCGTTTGTTTGAAAAGTCAATAGATTTATTGAAATGCCCAAGAAAAATATGTCAGGAAATTGTGTTGCGGCATTCGATACCACTCTTGGAAAAACACGGCTGCCAGGGCTCCGCTGTGAATTAATTACCAACATACACCGTTTTAGTGCATTTTCGGCCATTAAAATTTATATTTTATTATTTGAAATTGCTAAAATTTGGCTGGGATCCACATCCAAGCATTCCAAACTTATTTTGTGAAGGCAACAATTTTAGATTTCGAACTCGGGTCGCACAAATGTTTGAAAGAGTGCATTTGCACACATAGGGCTCTATTCCGAGCTCCATTAGGGCTGTTTTGTTACAAGAACGTGGAATCAGTGTCCGATGGTGATGAAATTTGGTGGGGATCCATATCCAAGCATTCCAAACTTATTTTGTGAAGGGACCATTTCCAAATTTTGAACTCGGGTTGCAAAAATGTTTGAAAGAGTGCATTTTCACAAATAGGGCTCTATTCCGAGCTCTATTAGGGCGGTTTTGTTTCAAGCATGTGGAATCGGTGTCCGATGGTGCTAAAATTTGGTGGGGATCCACATCCAAGCATTCCAAACTTATTTTGCGAAGGGATCATTTTTAAATTTTGAAGTCAGGTCGCACAAATGTTCGAAAGAGTGCATTTGCACACATAGGGCTCTATTCCAAGCTCCATTAGGTCGGTTTTGTTACATGCACATGGAATCAATGTTCGATGACGCTGAAATTTGGCGAGGATCCACATCCAAGCATTCAGAACTTATTTTGTGAAGGGACCATTTTCAAATTTCGAACTCGGGTCATAGAAATGTTCAACATTTGATAACTGTAGTTGGCCTATTCACAAAGTTTATATTGTTTTGTTGACATGAGACAACCTTGGTGGGCTAAATATGTGGTTAATATCTGACATTGTGTTTCCATTCTAAAGTGAATTTTTGTCTTTATCAAGAAACGTTTGTCGTATCACTTTTGTCGTCCAACAATTTTGGAATGTCACTTTCTCATCTTATTCAAACTTGGTGCACATTTTTTTTAATGTAAGGATACATAAACCAGAAGTTTGAATTGCGAATCTCAGCCATTTGAATTCAAGGAGGGAAATGTATTTTCGACCTTGAAAAGCATGAAAGAAACAGTTCCTAGTCCCACCTCGCCTCGTCCCAAGAAAGTAATTTAGGGAAATGATAAGAGACAGAGTATCTTAATCCAATCCGGTAGCTTAAGCCTAGTCTAATCTAATCTATTTAGCTAGACCCTACTCAGATCAGGAAAGCCTTCCGATTGATGCATTATTCTTCTCCTGCTGAAATGAAATGTGTTGTTGAAAAAGAAAGAATAGTTTTTTTAGAAGAAAATCCAAAAGAAGATAGTGAAAGAAACAATTATTGTGCCATGGCAGCATCAGAATTGAAATCTGATGCACTTACGGAAGCAGCAAGAGATCTAAAGGCAGAAGATATTGTGGGTATCTGCTTCAACTCCATTCAAATGACATTTAATTTCTACAATTCATAGGCAAGGGTGGTGGGATTTAGCACAAGACTACAAAATTGCAAGAAACGATGTAATGGAGATGACGCCATGGGGGAGTGGTGCTATTGTAAAGAGGGGATGAGGAGACAGAAGCCCATTGATTATGAGAGATCAAAGCAACGATCTGTTGATGAAACCAGATGTAATTGTCTCGTAAGACTAAGGATAGTTTCCGATGTAACAATTGGGAAATGGGTTGTCACGATATTTGAGCCGAATCACAATCACGAGCTTAGCAAGCTTGAGCATGTGCGATTTCTTAGGTCGCACAGGGATGTTACTAGAGGTGATATGGCAGATACATTACGTGAGTCACAAATCAGACCAACCCATATCATGTAGTATCTGGTGAGACAGGCGAGAGGAATAGACAAAGTGTGATTCTTGCGCAGGGACATTTACAAAGCGTTGCATGGTGTAATTAGTTTGGAATTGTTGAGGGTGACGCACAACGAGCATTGGCATTTCTAGATTTGAAGAAAGCTAACGACAAGGGGTGTTATCATGACTACAACACCACTGAGGATGGTAGGCTAGGGAATTTATTTTGGTGTGACACATTGTGCAGGTATGATTATGCATGTTTTGGTGATGTTCTATCTTTCGATGCCACATACAAAACGAACATGTATGCGCGACCATTGGTGATGATGATTGGTGTTAATAGCCATTTCTGCACATGTTTCTTCGGTTGTGCTTTGTTGTTGGAAGAAACAACGCCGACGTATACATGGCTCCTAGATACTTTTTTACAAGCAATGGGGAGTAAGGAATCGGAATCTGTCATTACAGATGGATGTAAGGCAATGGCAGTAGCAATTCTAGAGAAAATACCACGTGCAAAACATTGACTTTGTGGGTGGCATCTCATACGGAATTGTCAGGGGAACATTGGTAACAACTCATTCGCTATTGATGTCAAGAAATTCTTTAGGCATTCTGATCCGAGCTTATTTGTTAGCAAATGGCGGAGTATGCTTGAAAGACATGATTAGCTTGAAAATCCATGGGTTCATGACTACTTACGAGCAGCGTCATATATGGTGCGACTCATATTTGGCAGGTCAATTCTTTGCGGGCCAATGAACTACACAGCGATGTGAATCAATTAAGGGCAACCACAATGGTGCCACCCTAATGGCCCATCAAAATTTAAAAATGGGTCTCACATCTATCCCACAAAAACACAACTCTCAATACAATCAAATTAGCATAACACATATTCCAATACTGCCACATCAACAAAACACATATTCCAATACAAAACCATTATCCAACCCAACTACTTTCCTATCCTTCATACTATCCCCATCAAATTTACAACAAAATCAAGGCTAGGTCCCACCCTTATTACAAAAAGTCAAGCCACATCACCAAAATACATATCTCAATACAATCACATCAACAAAACACATTTTTCAATGCAATTTCCCTAACTCGCATCGCCCTAAATTTATGGGGAAGCGACTACATTTTTACAAACTTGTTGAGAAGTTTGACGCAAAATTTGCAACAATTAGGGATGGTGAAGCCCAGGCTGAGCACAAGACATTGCATGGAACACCTGTGATGAAGGGTCCATTGGTCCCTTTGGAGCGGCATGCAGCTTCTATATACACGCGAGCCATATTCGGGAAGTTTAAATTTCAATTGGACCTTTGTGTAGGTGTTGTTAGGGTGTCAGAAGTAGTAGTTGGACAAACGAGGGTCTACAAGCTGACAAGCTTCTTAAACAGAAGTAGGACACACACTGTGCTATTTGATTCAAGAGATGGCAAGCTTTCCTGCTCCTACCAGTTCTCGAGGGGAATGGGTACCCTTGTCGGCACTTGCTTCACGTAATGATACAACTAACTATGATGGAGATTCCACCTTGTTTGATATTAAGGAGATGGACTCGGGATTCAAAAGAAATGGCACCAGTAAGTGGACAAAGTCACGTTCCACCAGAACTAGCTATAATGGTACGATATGGGTCGTTATCCTCGATTAGTAATATCGCGTGCCATTTCGCAAGTCGTTCGGCCACTTGTTTTGACAAGCAAAGTGAGACCTGACAGTCATGGCTAACAAGTAAGTATTCATGACTCGTGCAATCAGTTATTGTAATTGTAATTGACCGTGAGTCAATGATGCTATTATAAACAATCGCCAAAATTCAGAACAAATGCAGGTATCGAGAGCTAATGCAACATAAACTGAGCCAGCAAACGTAGGTGAATCAGATGGTCCTAAAACAAAGATAAGGGGCCCAGAGGTAACATGTTGTAAACAACGAGCAGCAACTACTGTGAGTACCCAAGCTGGAGTAGTAAGAAGGTGATCTATTTGCAAGACAGTGGGTCACAACTGGAGGAAGTGTGAATCGTCACTGGCAAAACGTGTGGAAGATGTTGATCGGAATGTGTCTCATTCCCGAGCATCATATGACAGTGTAACATGATATAGTATTTGCATTTTAAATCCATACAGTTTTACACTTTCACTTGCATGTTTGTTCAATCATTGACACATTGTGCTGCAGGTGTTACCAAGACGTGCAATGTCTACTAATGCTGATACTGAACGATCAGACGCAGCTGGTAGTTCCAAAACATGGATTGATTATAGTCAAGTTTTTAAACAACACTTAACATCTATTAAACTGTTTGATTGCTAAATTTATAATAGTACGTGATGGGATAAATTGCTACTGACAACAGGTGGGAGACCGTGATTTAGAATAATCATTGAGGTGGACGTGTCCCACAGAGGATTCGATGCATCAAATTAAAAATTTAATCAGCATTGACAGGGAAAAAATATTCCTCTCAAAAGTGCTATTGTTTACTTGAAACAGTCTGATGCATTTATGCATAAAACATTTTTGTGTTAATTTTGTTTTACCGAACATAAATGTTAAGGTTACTGTTTCATCTTGGTAAACTGAAGTTTCATTTTTTTACTGTTTTAAGAATGAGATTCACTGAAGAAGACTGAAACCTTAGAAAACAAAATCTTATGAAGAGAAGGGAGGGTATCATGAAGCAATAAACCGAAGAAGAAGGTTACTGTCTCAGATTTCTTTTGTAGGTTTTTTGAAAAGATTATGAATCTCGTGAAGGAAACAAGAGCATTATATGAAACAATACCTCTATTCCCAGTCGGGTGAGCATTATGAGGTAGTATTGATATTTGGATATTAAGCTGATAACAAGGATGAGTCTTTGATGTTTAAACCCATATTTTGATCATTATGTGTGGTATGTTTGCTAAATAATTGTGTTTGTGATTGCATGTAGCATTCATGGAGGCTACCTTAAGCTCATGTAGCGGCCATGTAGCCTACCTCATAAACCAATTTTTGAATGTTAACTGCCATTAGTACTCTTGAAAGTTGAAACCAAGGTTTCTGGTCTCTTTACTGCCTTAGATGTAAAGGTGGAGAGTTTGACAGAAAAAGATTCATGATTTGGAGAAGGACATGTCACTTCTTACTCAAGCTTTGGAGTACATTGAGACCCGTGTGGATGAAGGTGCACGCACAGGTAGCGAAGATATGACTGAGCTTTGCAGTCAATATACTCTGCTGAAAACAGAAATTGTGGATATCAACCAATGCAATCCAGAACCTAGAGTTTGGAAAACTCTCCTCCTTAATGACTAACTCCCCTTAGTGATAACTATCCAATCACTCAGAACATAGCCTACATTGTAGAACTCATGATTTACCTAGTGAACAACCAACAACCCTTGCATAAAACCATCAGTGCACACAAACAGCACACACAGTCAACTGATTATGAATATTTTAACCAAACTAGACAAGAAAGAGCAGTGCACACATTAAACCTTTACAAGACAAGTTGTTCATAACAAAGAAGCTATTCTAGACAAACACATCAAACAAACAATTCAAACACATCCAAACAGGCAATTCAAACAACCAACTGTTAACAAAACAAACAACTATTCTCAAAATCTCAAAGCTCATCTCTCCCTTTTTGGAAAGCAAAAGTCTAAAAAGGCCTCTGGGGGCGAGGAGCTGATCTACTGGTAGCTGCAGTAATGGCTTGATTGATATCCACTATTTCAGTCTTCAGTAACTGATATTGACTTCTCAATTTTTTCATATCTTGACTATGAGCACGTGCACCTTCATCAATGCAGTAAGGGTAGTCAGAAGAGGATTCAAATCAACAACAGTCACAGATGTTGAAGCAGAAGTAGACACACCCTCTCCCTGAGTATGAGAAGCAGGGTCAAGAACTTTCTCTCGCTGAAGAGCTGGAATTTCCTGAATGTTGCGATGAGGGTTGAGAACAGGTTTTTGTCTACCACTTCTAGTAACAGTCTTAGCACTTATGGAGGGATCAAGAGGAATGTGGTCACCAGACAATGCAACTTGTGAGGCAGCAAGATAATTGGAGATCAAAACTCCAAAAGGAAGACCATAATGTGTAGCTTTCTCAAATTTGGCTTGAATAATACGTCTAAAAATTGTGGTAGCCAGACATATGGGTTTCCCAACAATAATGGCATGTAATAGACATAGACGATCCTCATTCAGACCTCTTTTGTGTCTAGTAGGAAGAATGTTACTGTAGAGAAAGAAATTCAAAGCTCTATATTCTGGTTTCAGTCTAGAGCTAGGCAACTCTCCTTGCACTGGATCAGGGGATCCATCACTTCTCAATAGAGCAGTAATCACACTCATCTTCTCATACTGATCAGACTTCTCTAACTTATAAGGTTTAAATGTTGGTTTCTTAACCAATGGAATATTCAATGCTTTAGCAATAACCTTAGGGGACATCACAAACTCGTGACCTCTCACATTTGTCTGAATTGCAGGGACATCCCTAAACTCCGGTTGAAACATATTAGAATAAAATTTCTTCACTAATTCCGTAGAAATTACCCCAGAAATATCGCACACACTCTCCCACTTCCTAGATTGCATAATCGCAGGAATTTCAGTGTGTTCAAAATTAGACAAAATTAAACGTCGTTCAGGTAAAAATCCTTACTAGAAAAGAAATCTGTATACTCTTTCTTGGCCTCTGATGTACAGAATCGATTCTCTGGAAGTGAAGGAGTAGGAGCGGCATCAGATGAGGATGAAGAAGACCCATTCACTTCCTCAGTGGCCGTGGCAGGAGGATAGACTTTAGTATCTCTGCTCCGAGTGCGCTTGCACGAGAAACTTGCCTTAGACTTCTTAGACTTAGAATGGGGCACATGGTCAGTAGTTGGAGTATCAGGAGAAACAACGAAAGACTTGAAAGATCTGGTTTTGGGTGCCATTGAGGGAAGCAGAACAAAGGTACAGACTATCAATTGAAGCCTACTCACGTATGACAAAGATGATAGGTACAAGGTTTTGACCAGAGAAGACCATTTCATTTCTAGAAAGAAAGACTAAATCGTCCCATAATATCTGATGTGCCCAAACAATGGAAACAAATGCACCACCCCACATAAGACTGACACTTGGCACGCACGCAAAAATTAGTTGCTGTTGTAGGCTACATGAAATAGCATGGCCATAAGGAAGCCTACATCAATGTTGCTTTTTTAGTGAGAGTTAACGTTTGTGGGGGGTTATAAAATGTCAACATTTTATAGTAGTTAGGAAGTAACGTAATGTAATTTTATAAAAATAGGAACTTGGACTTTGGTATTATTTCAATTTTGGGATAGACAGTAACATTAAAATATTTCGGCTACTTTAATTATTGCTTTTTTAGTGAGAGTTAATGTCAGTATTTTTGTTTTAAAATGTCACTATTTTGAAGTCGTTGGGAAGTTATGTAATGTAATGTTATTGCTATTGTTAGTGTTAGTGTTACAGTTAGCATAAATGTAAAGAAGTGTAAAACTAAATGAATATAAAGATAAATGTAAGATTATTTATTTGCTTTGGCCATGGCCCAGTCAAGGAAGCACGATTTGAAGTTCTGTGCATGGGTATTAGCTTCGTGGAAAATAAGTGTTGCTGCCAACTCGACCCGTGCGCTTGGACATTCAATAGTATCTCAAACTCTTGTTCAGGTCTACATCCACTTCAAGATATAGACTCCACATGAATAACTGTAAAAGCAAAGACAATTAGATGACGCATTAAGCTTTCGAGAAATACCACCAGCTGAAATTCAAAATTAACAAAGGGTATTGAAATTTATGAACTAACCCATCAGGCTGTTGGGGGACCTTCGGGTACTGAACTTTAAAGCTTTTTAACCTTGGAATGGCGGGCTACGTTGCCTTAAAACGAGAATATGCCAATAACTCATCAATAAAAGAAGCCTATGGCGAAACAAAGTTGAGTGTTAGTATGAATAGCGTAATACATGCACACAATAACCTGAACGTGAATTAAGCGAAGGGATACCAGTTGAGTCACACAATGTATACGAGTATGTTTAGTCTTGGCAGAACAAAGAGAGTTCATCATATAAATCTTTTCCTCAAGGAGATCAAAAAGGCAATATATCCAATGACCTTCAGTCAAAATCGAAACAAAAATCTGGAATTGGAAAACAAATGTAAGTACAAAGTGTAATGCATGAATTTTATCAACACAAAAACTCGCGCAAAAACAATTTTTGGTTCAGCATATGCGAGTAAAAAGAGGGTTGTTCGGTTACCGAAAGCAATATATATGACATGTGTGAACACCAAGAAAACCCTAGATGATGGCCTAAAAGAAATGCACAATTTTGACCCACGAAATTAGTAAAAGATTGTGTCCTAGTCTTAGAAATTGGAATCAAGCCCATAAAAGATGATTTTCACACAAAATAGGAAAAGGATAAATCTTAAATAAGGAGCGCAAGATAATCATTCCTAAAACAAACTTGATTTTATTCCAATCAATCAATTTAACCAAATCAATTAATTAAATAAAATCAGTTACCAATTATCACATAAAATCAAGTCAAGTAAAACTCAAGATGCAAGTTCCCAAAAATGCAAAAACTGATGCTCATGTAGGCTACGTGCATCTTACCTGGAATCACTGTGTACTAATGTAGGGTACATGCAGGTTACATACAGGTTACATGAAAGCTTTGTTTGATCTTCAGCTGTAAACCAACATGCATTCTAACCTAATGTGGATCTTACATTGATCAAGCATAGCGTCACACAATAAAACCTTACATAATTTACCCACATTTATTGTGCATCTTTATCAACAAATGACATTAATAAGGTGTGATGGAGTGATCTTAATGAAAGGGTATATTAGGAGGAAAACTAATTAAATTTATTGTTATAATCATATTAATTGAGTTTTCTTAATTTGTGTGAAAAGACAAACAAGCCTATGAAATAGGAACGGACCGACGGAGGGAGTATTTAAATTCATATAAATGTAAGCAAAAAATACATACCTCCTCTGTCGTGATTGGAATGGAAAGCCATTGATCTCTAAGTAAATTGTCAACTAGTTTGTCAATTCTATTACCGTTTTTACCGGCGTAATACTGCGATTTAAAGGAACATTCTGTGATTCAGATCAAATTTGGTTAAGTAAGATTCAGAGCACAATGCTAACCAAAACAGTGTGAGGAAGGAACCAACAATGCCTCCGTCCGGATAAGGCAAGGATATCATCCGCATTCCACAGTCGCATGGCAATGTCAACAATCTGTCGTAACGATATGATCATTGAATAAAACATTTTAGTTTCCGTCCATGTCCGGCTTTCAACAGATGATGCACATGAGAAAATACAAACTTGGCTACACAACTAGCTTGACCCTTGTAGGCTGGTGAAAGCCTCTCGTGTCACATAATAATTGGAGCAGCGAATGAGTATCTCACTACAGCCATTAAAAGAATTAGCAACAATATATGACTGAGATGGATTTCCATGAACAATTAAATAAATGTGGCTAGTAAAAGTAAATAGCAACCCGGGATCTAGTTGATTGTCCCATGCATAAGCAGCTAAAACTCCCTCGGGTCCTTCCATAGAAGGTATCTGTTGTTTTGAACTCCTTTTTGGCCTACACTGTCGAGTCGATAGGTGTACCGCCTCATTGTAATGATAGAATGAAGGATTGTCACATATGGAAATGCGAGAAAAAAAATGTATGCAACATAAATTTAATTTAATAGTTATCTCGTAGACTTTGTACGCATACCACTTTATGTTTCTTCACAATCTTTTCATAGTCCCTCTGCAAGGCAGACCCCGAGGGAGAGGTGTCATCTACATCAATTAATTTGAATCTCTTGGTGCCTTCAACAACAGAAGGTGACTGTAGAGTAATGGTTTAAGGGGATTGGGCCAAGGGATTATGTGAAGCATGTGGGCTTTGTAGGTATGTATGATTTAATTGGTTGGGTCAATGTATTGGGCTTATCTATGAATGGATTATGTGAAGCATTTGGGCTTTGGGATTTATATTATTTAGATATGAAAATTGCATGAAAATAAAGCTCTATGTGACATTTTGTATGTTCATTGCATTAAGGCAACTAATTATAAAATTTCAATCATACTAATTTAATAATATGGTTGGGATAATCGATTACCAGTAAATAAAAAGGGAATCGAGATTCCATTCTATTCATCATTTTTTAACATTGTTAATATGCTATTTGAAATGTGTTTATATGTGAATTATATGATTGATTTGATGTTGTTTGATCTATTTGTTAATTATGTGATTTAATATTTTAATATGTTTGATTGAGGGATTTGCGATAATTCAATATCGTATAGTCCCCACAAAAAATTCGGTTCCCAACATTTTATCTTTATTTTATTTTTACCTTTATTTATCTTACCTATTTTTTTTCTCTTTCTTATTATTTTACTTATTTCTATTTTATTTTCGCTCTATTTTATCTATTTATTTATTTTACTTTATTTATTTACTTATTCATTTATTTATTTACTTATTTTTCTTTCCTGTTTTTATTATTTTTCTTATTTTCGTTTTTATTATTATTATTATGATTATTATTATTGTTATTTTATTCATTATTATCTTTTTGTATTTTTTTATTTTATTCTATTGAATTTGTTTGTATTTTATTTTCATTTTATCTTACTTGTTTCTATTTTTATTTTTATTTTTATTTTTATTTTGTTCTATTTTTATTTTTATTTATCTATATCATATTTTTATTTTATTTTTTACTTTATTAAATATATATAGATGTATTTTTGATTTATTTTCTTGTTATTATTATTATTATTATTATTATTATTATTATCTTATTTTATTTTATTAACTTTATTCATTATTATTGTTATGTATTTTTATAATATTTTATGTTATTTTTATTTTTGTATTTCATTTACATTTTATCTTTATCTTTATTTTTAATTTTATTTTAGTTAATTTTATTTATTATTATTCTTCATATTTTATTTTACTTTATTTTAAACTTATGTATTGTATAAAAATTATATCAAAAGTCTTATCCTGCGATGAAATCAACTTAGGGAATGCATTGGATGCATCCTCGTGAAGATTCTTGAGGTGAGAGTGTTTTTTGGGAAATTTGACCATTGGATGGAAAAATCTTATGAACCTCAATATTAGACTTTTAATATAGTTTTTATATATATTTATAAAATTATTTTATTCTATTTGAATATAATTTATATATATTTTATAAATTGATTTTATTCTATTTTGATATAGCCTTATATTGGCTTAAATTATTTTATCCTATATAGCTATTATATTTTTCTAAAGATTATTTTAATCCTATATAGTTTTTGTATAATTTATATAATTATTGTACTTTATATACGTCACAATTAATATTTTCGGAAAAATCATTTAATGGGATAATAAAAATTAAGTTGGCAACTGTTTTTAAAACATGCATTGTGGGGTGCCTCACAACTTTCCCATACGCAACAAACTCGTTTACCCTTTTTTGGGATTTTTCGTAGATCAAAATAATATTTTTCATGGTGACCAATTACACCTATTCAGTTGTTTGCGCCTTCTTATATTTTATTAAAAATTCATGGTGACCAATTGCACCTATTCAGTTGTTAAGTAGTTATGAAGTAGGTTTACCTCTTTGCACTTCTCTATAGGTAAAGAACAATCACTCTTCACGACGGTCCCTAAGGGAGAGGTTTCATTTGCAGCATGGTCTGCCCTTTCATTGGCCGCACCCTCCACATCTGCATCAGTTATTTTGACTCCCTCAGTGCCTTCAAAAACAGAAGGTGACTGTAGTCTCAAACTCCTCCTGAGCACCGGTGGGCAAACCAGCTGCTTGTAATGGCCAAATGAAGAATTGTCATGTACGGGAATGTTCGACCAAATGCATGTATAACAGAAATTGGTGAGGCTAGTTATGAAGTAGGTTTACCTCTTTATGCTTCTTCACAGGAAAAGAGCAGTCACTCTACATTGCGGTCCTCGAGGGAGAGGTTTCATGCCCACCAAGGTCAGCCCTTCCAACGGCCCCAAAACCCACCTTTGCATTTGGTGTATTCGATGGTCCAACATTGTCTTCATCCCCGTAAGTTGCGTAAGTGGATGGGATCCGTGCATCCAATGCATTTTGGACCACCTCTTCAAGTGCATCAAACTTGGAGTTCAGATTTTGGATCTGCTGGGAAAGACAGTCAAACCTTTCCTCCCAGAACACCTTTAATGATGCTTGCAAAATGAGTTTCAAAATCAAACAACGTTTAAGGATTAACAAATATATATTAAATACTATGATGAATTTTGCATAATTAAATATGAAATTAAGAGCAATTACAATGTCTACTGGAACGGCCCAAGAAGGCGAGAACTCTTCTTCACAATCCTTCCTAGCAGGTGGGGAGCGGTCCCTAGAAACTCCTTGAGAATGTTTGGAGTATCCTTTATGAACGGCGGAAGTAGTGGAGTGTTCCCCAGAAAGTCCCTAAGAATGAATGGAGTGAAAAAGACTGGCACAAGGAATGGAATGGTCTTCAGGTTGACGAATGACTTGTATACCAGTGGAGAGATCCCACCGTGCTCATCCAAGTACCTAATAATTTCTTTCACAACCTCTGGTTCCAAATGCTAGATGCGAGGTTGGGGCTTTGCCTCATATGCAACGTCCGGTTTTTCTCGGTGGTGATGCTCTCGAGGTAGAATAACTAAAACAATAAGACATTCAATGGATCAAGAATAGAAGAACAATACATTTACATGTGAAATAGCTTAAAATTTGTTTTGGTGTGGAAAGAACTTGATACCTGCAAGAACAGTCCGCATCCACCTAGATAAGAACAATGACTGTTCTCATTGCTTAAAGCAGAATCAACCACACCCTCAAACACATATCTGGGCCAATTGAAATCCTTCAGTTGGTCCAAATATGGCAGAAACTTCCACATGTCCGATGAGACGTTGGTACCTGTCTCCGGTCGTAAGAAAATTAAAATGCTGAACAGCAAAAAGCAGGAACGGTGGGAAGGCCCCTCCTTCATTTTTTGCAATCTTTCCTCCAAGTATTTGCCCTTCACCGGACCCGACACGGGAAAACCATATTTATCTCTCAACTCAAAAAATAGAGATATCACCAGAAGACCTGAGGAGTTCTTCAAGAGAACTACCACTGTTCCTCAAACCCATCACAACCTTGACATCCCTCTCATAAACGGGAATTTCTGTTCTATGAGCCATTAAAACATTTCGACCTTCGTCTAAATTTCCTATCAGCTGCACGATCAACTCGCGACTTTGACGGACCTTCTTCATGTGCAGCAGAGATTCCAGGCCAAGAATGGCAATGTCATCCTTTTTAGCTATGCCATTCGATATACTGGTGAGATAATGAAAAAGGCACATGGGAGCACACCGCATCATCGTTGAAGGACATCGCAGCACCAAATATTAAAATATAATTTTTTCAATTAAATACAACTAAAATAACCTCTAAAGAAGAAAAGGTCATACTATGAAACAGTAACCTTGACAAGTGACATTCTTTCCAGGGTTCTTAAAGGTTACAAATCTAGATAAATCTATGAAGGTGAGAGATTTTCAAGAACAGAGCCTGTAGAGCCTCCAAAAAGAAAAGGTAATCCTTATGAAACAGTAACCTTCAATAAAAGGTTACTGTTTCATTGTTAATAATGCTTCAACTGAAGAATAACAGCCTCGAGTACCTCCAAAAACAAATGTTCATAATATGAAACAGTATCATTGGTCACAAGGGAAAATGTTTCATTTGCCAACTAAAAATCTCTTCATCTTCTTTAAATCACCAGACTTGTGTTTGATGTGGGATATTTGATGCTTCTATTTATTGTACTTATTATAGGTCTTCAAATATAAGTTATATCTCCTAGATTGATAGCATTATCTTGACTTATTTGAGAGTGGTATATCGTGTGCTTTTGTGTGACTTCTTTATTCTTCCATTACTCAACCAATCTTCCCTAAAAATGACGACTATGAGCAATTATGGACCACTTGTGATTAACTTGTGTGATAGGATTCATTTTATGGAATTGTTGAGGCATGATGTGCATTTTCACTTCAAGAAAATGGGTCGTAGATGATAGAAAAGTATTGTCATAAAAGGGGTTGCATGACAAAATTTGTTTCTATCATGTATGTCACTATCATCTTTTTATGAAAGAAATTTTTTGCCATACATTAATGATATAATTTAATAATCATAAACCTATCACTCCAAAAAATTAATTTTTTAATTAATTTCGGTTAATATTTTCGTAGTTGTTGGTTTTAAAATTAAATTTGACATAAAATTGAATCCAAATGCATTATAATTACTTTATAATATTACATAACATTCAATACAGAGAAAATGGTCTAATCTTAAGCAACAAATTCCCAAACTTTATATCTCAGGTATTTTAAGTCACAAAATTATTCCATGCATTCTAAACAAGAGAGCATTCGTAACAACCTTCAAACAAGGCACAATTTCCAACAACCTATCAAATTTTTCACAAACAAAAGAAGAAGAAAACCATTCTTAGCAAAGGAAATGTAGCAGCTCCTCTCATTCCCAGAAAGGTCCTCCAACACTACAAAGAGGAAAGAAATTAACCAAAATGAACATCAAACAAACTACATCAATGAAGGAAAATAAACATTATGGGATAATACTTTAAAATTTCTAGAGTAAACTCATCATTTTAAAATAATCCCAGGGCAATGCAAAATCCTACTAAAGTTACCCATCCACACCAATGCCTTTCACTCCTTTATTCAAATATGAGCTTGAATCCATTTTGCCTCAAATACACCATCTGGCACAAAATATGGAATCCAACCATCTTTAGGTAAGTGTTCGTACATATTAGGTGCACAACAAACCATTTTCAATGTTACTTACATCATCACTCTTACAATGCCCAACTTATAGCACCGTATAAAACAATTATTGACAATGAAATAATTTTCAACTCAAGAAATTTTTTGACTAGAAGCTAAAGAAACCCCTCGAGGAGCTATGAAGAAATAGCAATAACAATATGTTGAGTCAAATTTTGGGTAGCACAGACCTTGTGATGTGTCAAATGGAAAGGTTTGAACTAGAATGGATCAAAGAGGGGTGATATCTTCTCAACACTAGTAAGAAAAGATAAATTATCCTCTAATGATGTTCTAAATCATAAAATATTGGACTTATTGTGTCAAACAGCCAGACTTCAAACATATTTTATGATATCAATGGTGCAAGAGGGTCTTCCCCTATTACTAAAAGAAGGCCATGGGCATCCATGAGATTGGGTAGGGGAGTTGAAAAGTAGAGAATTTGTTACAGTAGAGAGATGAGAAAGAAAATAGTTGCAGAGGAAGAAAGAAGTAGTGTAATCAAATATTTGATTAACTCATAGATCATTACAGGATACAAGAATGTTATTTATACAAAGTCTATGAAAAGGTAACATGATTTGACACGAGTTGTGATCTTGCAGTTTACCATTGAAGAACACGAAGAAGCTGAAGAAATTAAAGAAGAAGACTGATTTGAAAACAAGCCAAACTAGACAAACACAGTATAAAAAGAGCCCAAAGAGAAGGCCCAAAATACAAGCCCTAGACTCTTTAATAAGTAATCAAATGGATCCAGGCCTTCCAAGACTTCGGACCAGCCCAAGACTTCTAGAAGAAAGGATGAGCTTCTTCTTCTCCGACAGAATCCAGGCTTCTTCTTTTCCACATAAATTCGGCGATTCTACCTTCTCTCTAACAGGAGTTCCTTACACTGAGCTATCAAGTCACTGTGCCATGTCAAGGTTATAAAATATCATTATTAATTCTATTATTATTATAACATGATAGGGTGACTCAAAACATCTAATAATAAAGACTGCAGGAAGTTGAGGTACATCCATAGAAGATGTTGCTAACTAACCCATTTAATCATGGAAACCACCAAAAACTTAAAATTAAACATAATTGTTGGAAGACAAATACAATCTTACAAGAATGAATGTGCGCTAAAGGGGGAAATATAGCATCCAAAAACTCAAAATTAGCTTCAAAATTCATCATACAAAGCTTTGGCTACAAAATCAAACTAATGCAACAATTAAAAAAAAGAACCAAGAGATCCATACTTTTTTTAAGACAGTTAAAACATATCACTCTCTCTTTTACAAGATGCAGGTGCATTTCATGTGACAATGCCCAAACCCACCAAGGATTAATTTCAGACACCCAAACAATGCAAAACTTAAACATTGCAAACTATTCTGCGGGAAAGCCTTCTATAGAATGTTTCAAAAGAAGATACCATATAGTATTGAAAGTTCGGTGTGCCTCGCCAAGGAGAAAATCTGATTGGGAAAAACCTCGAGTCTATGAGCGACCAACCTTGAGAAACAATCCACTAATCACGAATTGAGAGTACAACCCTATCTTTGATCTAAAGATATCGCTCATACATCCTATTCAGTGTTTGTTCCAACTTCACTCAACCCACTAGGGTAGAGCTTGCTTTTGGAATCCCCAAAAGACTTCACCTCAACGAACTAAACACGTTTTTGTAGAGTCGCCAACAATAACAAAATACCCTCACTACAATTCTCTCTTTATCCTATCACTCAAGATCTCACTCTAAGAGATATTAAAATAATGAGAAAATTTTGAACACACAAAAGCAAGAACCCATAGTCAATTTTGCACGTCGCTTTTTTTTTGTCACCCCCACTCTTTGATGGTCGTATCTTTATATAGTGCACCATGTAGTTTCTTGATAAGAAATCTATGATTTTGATAATACTTGGAACTTATCTTCTTAAACTACAAATGATAAATCAACAATATATTTTATGATTATCTGCAATATGTATATTGGTCAAACCACTTATCCACTAAGTGGTATATCACATCTACACCACTATACACAACAAATTTGTTTTATGTTTTATCACACGGCATTGTCTACATAATCTCATAGTATTATCATCTTAAAAATTCATATGTCAAAGTACGTGTTATACTTGTCATGCATGTCCAAATTCACTAGCACAAATTCATACGTCCAAATACGTAATGTAACATCACACAATTGTCACAATTTGGGTTTTAAAAATCGACAAGTATAGTGCAATTTGGAAAGATAAATAGGGAATAAGAAACGGATAATGCTAGTTCCATTGCAAGCATCAATCATATTCAACATCATCATCAAATTCTATCCCAAACTATCATAATCAATATGTTAAGGGTAAACTACAGGAACCCATAAGATACATTAATAAAACTCCATGTCATGAGTTTTCCTTTGCCATTTGTTCTTATCAAGATCTATAATTTCATCTATTCTACACAATTCATGTCTATTCTTATCACTTTTCAATACATCCTACTTTTATTATTTTCAACTCTACGCAGCAATAGTATATTCTACATTTATATATATGACCAAGCTTCTTATCATTTTTTCTTTCATCTTATTTTGATCGGCGCTACCCCTATTCTAGATCAAATAGTTTAGTTTTTTACCCTATCACATCACGTAAAAACTATGTTGAAAAAAGAAACTGTAAAAATTAAAATGCAATTATAAATGGCTAGAAGAAAAAGATAAATTAAGACAAAAGTCTACCAACCAGACTTGGTAAAACCTTTGTCAATCGTTAGGTTTGGTTGATATTTAGAATCAGTACCTGAAAGAAACAAATTGGATTGTTCAATAATGATGTCGTTAAATTGACACCATCAACAGCTACATCTACGCCCAAAATTATGTAAGTTTTTTCAACATCTCCAATTTTCCTTACCAACTCTGAAACCCAATTTTCAGGAGACATACTCTTCAAATCTAGAATTCCAAGACCACAATGACACAGTATGCTTCCATCTTTATTGGCTTTCCAATTAGACGCTAACCTGACATCAACCATAGAGCAATTTTCAGCAGCCAATTGAGTTCTTCCCTCATAAAACAGTTCAACCTCAGCCTCAGATTTATCATGAATTTTCTGCAACCCATGACAACATCCAATCACCATCTGACCATACTTCAATATTGAAAGAACACTTTCACAGCCCCCTTCACTTGGACTTCTAGGTTTCGTAAATCTAGAAAATGCACAAAAACATAAACCTCAAAAGTAACCGGATTTAAATATTTTTCAGTCTGAAATTCTTGAAATAGTCCTAAGCAACTCTGTTGAAATTCCATGCCCATTCCCAGGGATGATATCAGACCATGAACTTGTAAGTAAATGCCGGAAACTAGTAGATCTGTTTGTTTCCCATGATCATCTTGGAGGGTTTCGGAAGAGGAAAAATCTCCATGAAATACATCAATAATAACAGCGGCATGTGCTTCGACCCTATGATACTCCTCATCTCCTCGAGGATACACATCGATGATAAGTTCCCCACCAGCTTCAAGAAGGGGTTCTGAATCGACTTCAAGAATAGGTTCGTCGTCATCATCACCATAATCCTCGAAGATTGGATCTCCAAGAACTTCGTAGTCATCCAAGATGGGTTCCGAATTGGGATGGACCTCCTCATCGTCAAAACCCAAAGCTTCCTCAACAGAGTGAGTTACCTCGCCTCGAACAAAAGGTGAAAGAAATTTACTTCCTCCTCAAGAATTATGCTAGAACCAGTCGGGTTGTCAACGAGACTCACTGCCCCGTGCCGTTGATGGTCTCCTGCCATATCTGCCACGAACTATGTCAAGTTCGCCAACTGATGGCGAAGCCTTGCATTCTTATCTCTCAAACACTCCAAACCTTCTACCGCACAAGCGTGTCTCCGTGAGGGGACAAGAAACCTGTGAAACCTGCATGGGCGACCAAATGATGCAGCCATAGAAGATTGAAAGGGGATAATCTAGAGTTCAAGAATGGAAGGTAGAAGACACTGCCGTGTCAATTTGTTCTCCAAAGAGAAACAAGGGTTTTCAATTTAATTTCAACAAAAAGCTCCCTACACAATTCAGGAATACAAAGATATAAACACAAACACAAGGCTAAGCAGGCCCAATAGACAAAGCTAGCTTAAAAGACTCTAACTAAAGCCCAAAATACTACTAGACCCAATTGACAAAATGAGCTAAATTAATGTAATGCACTACATCAGACTCCCCAAGTGGGAGAAAATTTGACCTCGAACTTGCATAAGTTGACATCTAAAACATAACAGCACCGCAGGATGGTATTTTTTCAACAGTTGCTGATAATACTCCTTATTCTTCTTTTCCCAACATAAAAGTGAGCAGCATGTGATTTACAGAGTATCGCATCAAGGCTGAAATCTCCAATCTTTACTTCCCCTTGGTTCCCATTGACAAAGATGTTGTCACACTTTATATCTCTGGGGATCACAAAAGGGTCATAACTATGAAGGTAGAGAAATCCACTTAGGATTTGTCTACACCAATGCTTGACTGCCCTTATGTTAATTCTCTTGTTCTTTACCCTGTACTGTCTCGAAGTCCCAGAAGCTTCAATTTCAGTCACAAAGTTCATGTTCCTATTCTCAGTATCAACCCAAAAAGTGTAGAACTTCATAATTGAAGCTAATACAATACTCTCTGTCCCTAACAGGTCAGTTAAAATTCCTCATAATGATGTCGTTAAATTGACACCATCACCAGCTACATCTACGCCCACAATTTTGTAAGTCTTTTCAAATCTCTAGCATTCCTTACCAACTCTGAAACCCAATTTTCAGGAAACATACTCTTCAAATCTAGAATTCCAAGACCACACTAACACAGTATGCTTCCATCTTTATTTGCTTTCCAATTAGACGCCGACCTGACATCAACCATAGAGCAATTTTCAGCAGCCAATTGAGTTCTTCCCTCATAAAACAGTTCAACCTCAGATTTATCATGAATTTTCTGCAACCCATGACAACATCCAATCTCCATCTGACCATACTTCAATATTGAAAGAACACTTTCATAGCCCCCCTTCACTTGGACTTCTAGGTTTGGTAAATCAAGAAAATGCACAAAAACATAAACTTCAAAAGCAACCGGCTTTAAATATTTTCAGTCTGAAGTTCTTGAAATAGTCCTAAGCGACTCTGTTGAAATGCCATGCCCATTCCCAACGATGATATCAGACCATGAACTTGTAAGTAAATGCCGAAAACTAGTAGATATGTTTGTTTCCCATGATCATCTTGGAGGGTTCTGAATCGACTTCAAGAATAGGTTCGTCGTCATCATCACCATAATCATCGAAGATTGGATCTCCAAATACTTCGTAGTCATCCAAGATGGGTTCCGAATCGGAATGGACCTCCTCATCGTCAAAACCCAAAGCATCCTCAACCGAGTGAGTTACCTCGCCACGAACAAAAGGTGAAAGAAATTCTACTTCCTCCTCAAGAATTATGCTAGAACCAGCCGGGTTGTCAACGAGACTCACTGCCCGGTGCCGTTGATGGTCTTCTGCCATATCCGCCACGAACTGTGTCAAGTTCGCCAACTGCTGGCGAAGCCTTGCATTCTTATCTCTCAAACACTCCAAACCTTCTACCGCACAAGCGTGTCTCCGTGAGGGGACAACAGACTTGTGAAACCTGCATGGGCCACCAAATGATGCAGCCATAGAACATTGAAAGGGGATGATCTAGAGTTCAAGAATGGAAGGTAGAAGACACTGCCGTGTCAATTTGTTCTCCAGAGAGAAACAAGGGTTTTCAATTTAATTTCAACAAAATGCTCCCTACACAATTCAGGAATACAAAGATGTAAACACAAACACAAGGCTAAGTAGGCCCAATAGACAAAGCTAGCTTAAAAGACTCTAACTAAAGCCCAAAACACTACCAGACCCAATTGACAAAATGAGCTAAATTAATGTAATGCACTGCATCATATAATCATACGGAGCATATTGTTCAGTCAACCATAGATGAAAAAACAAAATAGTGAAAAGCATACATGCATTTGGGGTACGACTCTCACCTTGTAGACATTTGGGGGTGAGGTGGGGACAACTACTTTGAATGAAGATATGTCCAACTTCTAAAACTAGAATTAGAGTCCAGAATTCATAGTGAGAGACCCTAGTAATTAAAGAAAAGTTGCAAGGACCATAGAGACAGAGATCACTTTCAAAAAAATAGTGTTTGAAGCAAACCTTTGCGTGCATTTTCATTCTTCTGCTTCTATGTAGCTTTCTCTCCCTACGAAATGGTCCAACAATTCTCATTTTTCTTTGCAAAATTGCGGAGCTCCCCTGTAAAGATTTCACACAAACATACCACTTTAAACTATCAATAAAATGTGACGTTTGATTGACACAATATTTTATCCGAAGTCCACAATTTTAAGTTGTTTGAAATGTGAAATAAACGGTGACTAATGAATTGGTGATACTTTGAAGTTGCATAATAAAGAATTGACTGATCGATTACTCTTTCGTCGTTGTCATTCTAGTTGTGGATGAGGTTACTAGACTCGACATCAACTTGGTGCACGGTAAATTGAGGGACAAGCTGAGCCTCTAAGGGAATTGAACTTGTGACTTTCTGTTGTTTAACGGGCCAAATTGGTGCATCATTTTGATGCATCGAAAGTTTCTTTGAACTTCTAAGTTTCATAAATGTGTAATATTTAACATGATAGATCTAACGATTAAGTTCATCGTAAAAAATGGATACTAATTTTAAATCAGCGAATATAAACTCAAATACTTTATAATTTTAGACGCCAAAAGATATAATTTTATTTCAAAAAAATATCATTAAATTCTTTATACCTACTATATATTTATAATATTTTTTTAAATATTGATGCACCGATTGGGCAGAGTAATTTTTAACACCGGATCTACGCCCGATCCAGCCAAAATTGCAACCACAAGTTGAAGAACCAAACGTAGCGAGTAACACGTGCTCAAAAGGGTAATCTAAACCGATACAGCTGTCACGACACAGCCCAATATCTTAAATCTTGTATACCCAAAGTAGTCCACGAACATTGGACAGTCATGCGACAACAGCATGTGATTTTATCAATTCTTGGGAGAAGGTGAGAGAGAAGAAAAGTAAAGTAAAGCGATCAAGAAAATACGAAAGCGAAAGGAATCCACGACCACAGCCACATACAAAGGTCAAGGAGGATTTTGTTTTAGTGTTGGGCGATTAGTGGGGTCCATGAATGATCTCCTATCCTCCACACACCCACCGGCCACCACCACTGGCGATTAATAATCAGTACACCAACTATTAGACAACCAATTCTTTCCCAGTGAGGCACAAGAATATGCCAAGTCGACGGTGGAGACACACTCTGCCCCTCTCCACCATCTCTCTCTCTCTCTCTCTGAAATGTTATTCTCTCAAAATCTCTACCATTGTTTCTTTTCATATTCAGACAATTCCCCACCAATTTTATAACTTTCAACATCCATCACAAACCAATAATAATAATATATATTCGTAGAATATACTTTATTTGATGAAGCTTGTGTTAAGCACTTTATAAGATGAAATTAATAAATCCACCCAAACACAAAAGTATCGATGTTGGATGAGGAAAAAATATTTATTATGATTGCCTCTAACCAAGAAAGTGTTTCCATCCATTGGCTGTGGTTAAGCTTAAGACGTAAGATAGATATACGTATTGCATATTGCTAAAACTGTGTACCTTTTGTTTTGCCAGGTAAGACAAATTGAACGGTCCTGATTCAATTGTCTACCCAGATACGAATATATAATATTATGTTGTCATCGTTCATTAGTGAAGCATTACTTACTATATCATCCAAACCAGAGCCGCTCCCTCTCTCCTCTGTTCTGTATACTTCCTAGCTATTCATGCCTTCATGGTATTAAATTAACAATACTGTGTTGCCCTCCCGATTGGTTTTTCAAGCGAGATGATGATGTCTCGAACTTGGTCACAGTGTGGAAACAACGGCCACAACTCCCGCACCTGCGCTGACTCCGGTGGTGGTCTTTCCTCCAGCGAAAATGGAATCATGCTTTTTGGTGTACGACTCGGTGAGAGCAGCAGCTCTTTCAGAAAAAGTGTGAGCATGAGCAATCTCTCCCAGTTTGATCAGCCTCAGGATCCCAACCCGGATTCCGGCTACGCATCGGACGACGTCGTTCACGCCTCCGGCAGAAGTCGCGAGCGCAAGAGAGGTATGCAATTTCAGACTTCATGTATACCGGCGAAAATGACTTTTTTCCCCTCAGATTTTGAATTGAATTCTCCGTTGGATTTGATTTTAGGTGTGCCGTGGACGGAGGAGGAACACAAGCTGTTTCTATTGGGATTGCAGAAAGTAGGAAAAGGAGATTGGAGAGGAATTTCGCGTAATTTTGTGAAGTCGCGTACGCCGACTCAGGTGGCGAGTCACGCACAAAAGTACTTTCTCCGTCGTAACAATCAGAATCGGAGGCGTCGAAGATCTAGTCTCTTTGACATCACCACTGATTTGGTAAACTACCTACTATTCACTATTACCAAAAAATTTCTGACTGTTTAATCCCGAGCTAATCTCGTCTGAATTTCAATTCTCAGTTCAAGAATTCGTTAATAGCAGATGATCGAATCCACCAAGACATGACGGGGCAACATCCACCGCCGCAGACGCATTTAAATTGCAATCTGAAGGGATATCCGATTTCAAGTTTTCCAGTATCTCCTGTGGCATTACCGGTGACCGGAGAGAACTCAATGGAGCATCTCAGTTTAGGATCAATGAATCAACGGAAATCATCCAGTAATCCAATCCGTCCAGTACCGATACTTCCCGTTCCTCCGTCATCCAAAATGGCCGATCTAAGTTTGAACCACAAGGCCTCCTTATCTCTGAAGCTTTCAACCCCATCGTCGGAGGAGCAGTCACCGCACTCGTCATCGGCGTTTGAGGCCGCGTCAAGTGGAGACAGCATCATCAGTGTTGCTTGAAGATATTAACATTATATATATTAGTTTTTTTTATGGTATTATATATATTAGTTAAATGTGATGTAGATTGAAAATATGTGGGATTAATATATAAGAAATAGAGAATTTGTGACTAAGTCGAAAAGAATATGAGATTTACTAGGTAATTAGTCAGGTGATGTTTGTACAGGTTAGATGACTTGCGCTATGTTAAGTTGCTACATTCATGCCGGAAAGGAATGAAAATTCATTCGATTAATGATATTCTCTTGTTTGGTATCTCCATTCATCCTGGAATTTCATTCCCTTCATAAATTTGTTGTTCCTTTCTCTCCCTCAGGAACAGACAATTCGTAATGAATCGAAATTATCTAAAGTTTTGAAATTACATTTTTGCCCTTAAGATTAAATTTGGAGCATTGGATCAAAAACATCTGGGTCATCAATTTGTTTAATCTACTATTAGGAGCTGAAAGCAGCTAATTTTCTGGCTTTAAGTAGCTTAATTTTTTGGTGTATTTGGTACAAAATACTGCCCATTTTATTGTTGTTGTGTATAGGTACTGCCTAGAGGAGTATTAGCGAAAAGCTGGTTATTGACTTGTACATAAGTAGAAGTTGACGTGGTAGGTTAGGGTTGTGGGGCACTTATTCTTTATTAGAGAACAAAACCCCCATTGAGCCGCAGAACATAGCAAACACCAAAGACATGAAGAGAAAAAAGAAGTAACCACATGTAGCAAAGGAGATTGGAATCAAGAGTAAGGATCGGCCGTGAATATTTTTCTAATCCTCTAAAAAAAGAACATTTTTTCTCAGTATTGTGATGATTTTTATTATTATTATGTGTAACTAGATTCTTTTGTAGCCATGGTTTGGTAAGTTCTTCTACCAAAAATCTTGTCCATGGATTTGATTGATGATTATACTAAGTTTAATTCATTGATATCTATTTATTGTTGATTTCCTATTGTTATGCATGTCTGATCAACATCATAATTTTAGGAATTGTTAGTTGAACATATTCAGTTGACCATGACTCAATGTTTGACGAAGTAACAAGAACTTGAGTAAAATCTAGGTTTTGGGAACATTGAACATGATTGATTGGCTATGCGATTGTCGATTTCCTAGTGTGTATGCTTATCTTAGGATGTTCTTAGGAGAGACCAAACCAAAACTGCTTTGATGAGAAAAGATCTTACAACTGGACCAAAGTCATGATCGTTGTTTAGGGAAATCTAATTGACTGCAGCTGGACAAAGGGCCTTTCGATTGATGTTGTTAAACTTTTAAATTGTGTAATTGCTATTAATCTGGGTGCACATGTGAAGGTAGTTGAGCACGCCAATCCCAAGCTAGTTTTCATCCGTTAATATTTAATTCGATTATAATTTTATTGTTAGATAATTTGCACTATTGTTTCGTAGTTAATTGGAAGTTGGTACAGTCTCTGTGGATGTGATCCAATTCACTTTTTACTATCTTTCGACATGTACTCTTGCGATTGAGTAAAACCTGTCGGTATTTGAATTGCTAATTTTATTTTTGATAAAAAGTATCTATCACCTGCCCATTGCCCCCATCGCAATTGTCTCTCACAACGCCAAATCGAAGAGACGGACTGTAGTGGCAATGATAATCTATCTTCTTCTTGTTTTCATTATTTCTTTGCCTTTAATTTGAAGATTGATTCTTCGCTCTATGGTCAAGTAGTTGAACTCCTTTTAAAGACACACATATGTCTTCTTATTTTCCTCATTATTCCAATTGTTGAGAAGGTACTTCTCTGTTTCAAATCTTTGATTTTTGTTAATTATTGTTTACAGTGTTTGAACGCTTTTTAAATTGCAAAGTATTGTTTCAAGATAGCCAGTTCGTAAAAGATAATTCTTTCTCCCCCTTTTAGTCGTGAGTTGGATCCCTTTTCTTTTTGATCTCCCTAACTGGTCTAGGGTGTTAATCTTCCTTATAAGAACCAATGTTCATGGTGATGGAAGAGTTCATGCGATCAACCGCTTCAGTTAGAATCCAAATGGAGATAATTATGCATTTGTAAAGTTGTGTTTGTTCAGTTTTTTGATTGCGAAAAAAAGCTTTATCAATGCTCCTAAACTGAGAATTCAATAGCTTGTTAATTAGCCTAAGATGGTCAGAATCATTTTGTTATGCAAGACATATTTTAGAGGCTCCTGTTTTCATTCAGTCTCACTTTAATTACTTCATTAACTTATAGGTACATCTTGTGCTCTAAAATAGCTAAAAGGGTGTTAATCGACAGGGCTTGCTCTAGTGATTTCAACAGGTTCCTTTTTTCTTATTTTATACCAGTTTCAATAGGTTTCTTGTTTAAGCTTTGCCTCTCTTTTATTGACTTGTTTGAATATAGTGGCTCTATGTATGTGCTAAATATATTGGCTTGAATGATTAGGTTCAATGCCTTTTTCTTAAATATATGTTACTACAGTGATGGCTTGTATCATGCGACAAAAGAAATTGGTTGCTTCATTGTCCCTTTGGAACCAAATTCTTTCTTTGGTTGACCTTATTTTCTTTCTTTTTTGTATTGGAACATCACTCCATACAATAAGACCAACATGTAGGTCTTATATATTGGATTTTGCATATCAAAGGGCACACCTTAGAAGTTTAGTGTACGCAAGTGATATTACATGCATTGCAAAATTAAGAATGAATAGGAAGACTTTTGGAAATTTGTGTTAAGCGATCTAGTGAGACGATTAGCAGATATTTCAAGAGAGTGTTGGATGCCATCATTTGTCTACATGAGGAGCTAATTAAAAAACTTGTACTTGTGCCACCAGATTCTATGGATGACAAATGGAGATGATTTAAGGTAATTTATGATGATCAACAATTATAGCCCTAGTTAAAAATTTCAAAACTATTTTTATGCAATATTTCCTTTCGTTTATTGCTTTGTAGAATTGTACGGGTGCTTTATATGAGACATATATCAAAGTAAGAGTACTGATAGAGGATAAAGCAAGGTATCATAATTATAAAGGTGAAATTCCAACCAATGTCCTTAGTGTCTGGGGGCCTGATATAAATTTTGTCTTGTTCTTTCAAGTTGGGAGGGTTTTGCAGTTGATGGTAGGGTGCTCCGTGATGCTGTGAGTAGACACAATGGTTTAAAAGTACCACATGGTGAGAATGCATGAATTTTGTTTGTTTCTTCTTTTAAATAAATCCTATTGGTAGCATAATTCGTAATAGGTGCTTACATGTTGGTTCTTACTGACTTGTTGATGCTGGCTATACAAATTGTGCAGGATTTTAGCTCCATTTAAGGGGCAAAGGTATCATCTAAATGAATGAAGACATGGTTATCAACCATTAACTCCTGAGGAGCCATTTAATATGAAGCATGCATGAACGAAATTGAGAGGTGCTTTGGTTTACTGAAGTTGCATTGGGCAATTCTTCGTAGACCATCTTTATATCCTACTAAAATACAAAATTGGATAATTATTGCTTGTTGTTTGCTACATAATCTAATTAGGAGACATATGTCCAATGATCCATTGGAACCATTGCTTGACCAATTTGAGAGCACACTAAATTCTTCTGGTCATCCTATATCTTTAAGAACCAAGTAATCATTGGAGTAATTGGAGAAAGGAATTGGCTACCCATATGTTCCATGAATGGAGGGCATCAAGGCATGGGAGATGAATTTTGGTTGCTGACATTGTCTAGTTTGCTTTCTTCAATGTTAAGTGAATGTCTATACAAAATCCTATTGTTTGGTACTTACTATGATATTGCTTAATTTAATATATGATGGTTATTGTGTATGAAGCTATGAAGCTATGAGGCTATGTCTAAAAGAACAAAGCAATCACACATCTGGACTAATGATGAGAATGCTATCCTCATCTATGCTTTGCTTGATTTATACAATTTTGGTACCTACAATGCTAATAATGGGTTCAAGAATGGTTATTTGTGTGATCTGGAAAAATCATTAAAGAGAAGATGCCTAATATAGATATCAAGGCCAAGCCTCACATAGAGTCAAGGATCAAGGCATTGAAGAAGGACTTCTTTGTAGTTTATGACATAGTGTATAGTCCAAACATGTGGATTTGGTTGGGCTTCAATCACCAAGTGTATTGTTGCTAAAGCTCATGTTTGGGATGAGTATATAAAGGTTAATATTTTTTTAGATATATATACATCTACTGCTTCATGAATTGTTTTGTGTGTTCTAACATATTAGTTTTTTTTATGCAGAGTCATAAAAGGGCAGCCAACTTCAGGAATAAAGAACTTCCTCATTTTGAACCATTATGTACCATTTATGTTAAAGATCAGGTCAATGGAAGGAATGCACAAGATCCTACACATATCATTGAAGAAATAAGAGAAGAAGTGATATTGCATCACAGTGATGATAGCGGATATCAACCTGAGGTAAATTAGTTTACTGACAAATTTGGAATGAAATTTTCAATGTCTAATTATAGGGCTGAAACCTATCATTCATTTGGAGGAACATCAATTGTTCAAGAAAATGCACATTCTTGTCCACCAAATAATGGAATTAGTGGTGATGGAAACTCAACTAGGAACAAGAAAAGGAAGAGCAATAATAACACACAGGTTATTGATGCTATACAAGAGGTTGCTGCTGAATTGGGAAAGAAGATTGAGATGGCCACTCATGAACTTAGTGAGGCAATTGGTATTGAGAAGATATTTGAGGATAGAAGGGATAAGTTCTTTGATGAATTATGTGCTTTGGAAAGGCTATTCAGAGAAGAGAGCTTCACTGTTGCAGTTAAAATGAGGGGTGATAGGACACTGGCGTCGATGTTTTTTAGTCTACCAGTAGAAGAAAAAGAAGCATATGATAAGTGCAACATTCAAATGCTCTAAAGTTGCATTGGGTAGCTTATGTTATGAACCTATTGCTGCCTTTCTCAAAGTACTTATGTTTATGCATCATGAGACCAACCTTATGTAAGTGGATATTATAATATTATATTATATTATATTATATATGCATAACATGGACTTGTTATAGCATACTATTGTGCATTTGAGATTATAAAGAAGAATACGAATGAGGGACAATGTAGTATTTTGACAACAATTCTCATTTTTATTCCTCAATTGAATTCTACATACCAAACAAATGAATACATAATTCCTGTTATAATTTCTTTACCAACCAAACACAAGAAATCTAAAGAATTATTGTTCCCATTTCCGTTCCATTCACGTTCCTGTTACCATTCTTGTTCCTGTTAAAATGGAAAGATGGGACGTCGTTTTGATTGTTGGGGTGAGGGGAATTGTTGTGTAGTTTGTCAAGTTTGGTTTGAGATTGATAGAGCATCGAGTAGTTATTTGTTTTAGGATGCTACCCTCATATAGCGAGTATCCTTTACGTTCGGCTCTTTCTAGACTATATTATAAAATCTTATTTTGTTTTAGTTATATCCTTTTCTCCAAATAAACAAGACATCACCACCACCATCCTCTCTTTTTCAGATATCATTAGGGGCGGGTGACTAATCAAATCAAAGCTTTCGACATTGACATGTCATCTTCGACCATCAATCGCCAACAAAATACACTTGTCTTGCCTGATCTGGCCATGATGACAGACTCCACCACGACAATTTTTGACCAAACCTCGTTCTAGATCATTCACACATTTTTCAAAAACAAGTCACCGAAAGTTGGATCTAGTAGAGAAGGACTAAAATGCAAAAAAATTGCTACTGCACTACGATAGCAGCATAAGCACAACTTTATTACTTATACTGCAACTACTAATTGGTGAGGTGGGTGTTAGGTGCAAAATGCACCTATTATTATGGTAATAAAGAACATATTTTTCTATGATTTTTGATACAAATTATTTCCCGGATCGTGTTTTTATGGACTTGTACTGCTGGATTGAAGTTAAGTGTAAAGATATTTATGGTCAAGTTTGTGACCTAAGTGTGGCTAGAGGACACAAAAATCGGATATATTTTAAGTTGCTAATGTGGTAGACGTCGAGGTTGGGTCCACTTGTAGGGTTTTGGAAGAATATATACTAGTTATTCCCGCTAGACAAGAGGAGTATTTTCCATACGTGAGAAGAAAAGAAGAGGTGATTTCCCAAGAAAAAGACGACTAAACTCTTGTAAATTCCTCAATTCTTCCATTGATCCAAACATTTTTCCTAAGTATTTTTATGGTTTTCATTATGACTGTGTGAACATACTACTTTTTAGCTAGGATTTGTTATTTTCTTCTACCAAAACCTTGTGCAAGAATTGATTGTTGATTAGACTAAATTTTTTTTCTTTTGAAGAGAAGATTTCTTATATTGAAGGATGTAAGCCAAATCGACTCACACATGAGATTAACAAGAACCACCACACAATACAAAGGCAAGCCTTCAAATGTCAAAAAACAAGAGCACCAAACTGAGGATTTACAAGCATTTACATAAACATGAATTAAACATAACCATAAGACAAAGCAGGACAACCAATAAAGCCTAGACACCAAGAATCAGGAACAATAATCAACAGTGAACTTGTCTCTTATAGCAACATCCAGAAGTCACCGGGGGCCACCATCGTCCTAAACCTGGCTTTCCTTACGTAACAAAGCTTTTTTTGCCATACAGTGAGCTGTATTATTTCCCTTCTTGCTGATATAACAAATTGACCAGAATTGAAAACATAGAAGAGTCCTCCTTATCTCCTTGATGATCGACCCCCATTCCGACTAAGGCTCTAAATCTGATAGCACATCTCAAACAATAGTTTAGGAATTCCCTTTTAAGAATGATATGGGGAAGCCGTAAATAAGAACCTAAGCGAACAATCGAGAGGGCACGATAATACGATAGGATTCCATCTTTTCCACCATAACCTTTCCGCTAGAGAATCTCAGACAATTGAACCCAGACCGGTCCTAACCTCATTAAGACCTACATCCCAATTTACTTTAAACATCCCCTGTAGAGGAGGATTCCAAATAAGAGTAGCAGAAGTTTGTCGCACACAATTAGGAGAACTAGAAGGTGACCCCGCTCCTTGAAACAACAAGGCAGAATTCATCGCAAAAGAAGCCAGATGGATCGGATTTAAAAAGAATTTTCATGTATAAAAGAATTTCTACGATGCCAGATTGCGTGGAACATTGAAGCCAAAATTGCCAAATCCATATAAGAGAGCCTTTCAACTATGTCCAACCACAACTCCTCAAAATCTAAATAAGAGAGAATTAAATTTTTGAATCTTGGAAGAGCTATGGGCAAAGAGCTTCATAGAGTAATCACAACTCCAAAATAAATGAACACTGAATTAAATTTCCTTTTTGCATAGTAGACACAACGCATCCAAAGAAATTTTGCGATGAAACAATTAAGAATAAGATAGTAATACGTGAGATAAAATTCTCCAGATTAAAACCTAAGTAAAAGCATGAGCCTGGAGTGACCAAACAAATTGCCACATCAGAGTCTTCCTAACCCCAGAAGAAGGGGAAGCCTCCACAAGACACCCAACATAATGAGTTATATGAAAACCACTTATGATAGTAAAGGACCCTTATTTAGTGCCATCCCAACTCAATGAATCTGGCCCACTGTGAGGATGCATGGGAATTCTTAAAATCTTATGTGCAATATGAGCTGGAAAAAACTCTATCCTTCTCCAACATACCAGACTGACTCAGGTTTTCAAACCATGGAATAGTGCAATCCATCCATTTGTCATTCCATATATGCACAAGCACCAGTTTGCCATTTCCTATTTTCCACATAGGGCCTATCAAGAGGAGATCCCTACCAGAAAAAATACTCTTCCAAGCGAAAGATACATTCTCCTTACAAGGATTCGAAAGAATTGAAGAACTGTGAAAATATTTAAGCCTCATCACACCACTAACCAAAGAATTAGGGTGTTTCATAATCCTCGAACATTTCTTTGCTAGAAAGGCTTGATTAAAATCTGAAAAGCTATGAAAACCCACGCCCTCTCCTCTTTTGGGCGACATTGCCTTTCCCAAGCAACCCAAGCCACCTTTTTGGTCTTTCCCGAATTACCACCCCACCAAAAAGACCTCGGAACTTGATCAATCTCCAAACAAGTCTTTTTCGGGAGTTTAAAAATTTGTATTATGCATTGCATAAGATGGGATTGGTTGGAACACGGATTTGATGAAAACTTCCCCCTATAAAAGAAAGAAATTTGTTTTTCCAGCTATTCACCCGTTGCTTCACTCGCTCCATAATAAATTGAAAAGCCTTTATTTTTGACCTCCCTATTAAAGCCGATAAACCCAAGTAATCTTCATCCCAATTAGATCCTTCATGAGAGCACGAATTGGCAAGAACGTATGTTTGCTAAAATAGAGGGTAGTTTTCTCCACATTAAGCTTTTGACCACATTGCCTTTCATAGAGGAGAAGGTTCTTGAGGATGCAGTTCCAAACTTCAGGGGTAGCTCTGCAAAATATAAGGCTATCGTCTGCAAAGAAAAGACGAGACACAAGCAAAGAACCCTTCCCAAAAGGAATGCCTCGGAAGTTTTTTTTTTTGTCCATAGCCTGCTTAAGATAGAAACTCAAAATTTCAGCACAAAGAACAAAAAGCATGGGAGAAAGTGGATCACCTTGGCGAAAGAGAAAAAGCAACCCCTAAAACTCCATTAACAATGACCGCGTAAGCTACTGATGTAATACAAGCAATATTCTATTTTCTCTATTGGCCACAAAAATCCATTATAATAAGCACCCATTTCACAAAGCTCCACTCCATTCTATCATATGTCTAGCTCATGTCAAGTTTAACTGCCATGTAATTTGTGTGACCTCATTGTTTTGTACTCATACTAAGAAGAACCTTAAAGGCGATCAAAGTATTATCCGAAATTAGACGGTCTTGCACAAATGATGATTGATTTTCCTCAACCAATATAGGAAGGATTTTTTTCAATCTATTTGCTAACACTTTGGAAATAGTATTGTATATCACATTACAAAGACTTATAAGCCAAAACTCCATAACAAATTCTGGAGAGTCAACTTTCGAAACCAGAGCTATGTGAGTGAGATTAAACTCTTTCTGGTTATGCTCACTCTCAATCACCAACAATTTATTGAGAAGTTTAGATTCCACATGGTTACTATCAACCTTCTCATTAGCTATCCACCTCTACAAAAGTCGTTTAAAAGAAATTAATTTACATGAAATTCCAGGTAACCCAGACTTCCAAGCTACAAAAATAACTTTATTGCATTTGGGATTGGAACCCCAGTGTTCCATATATTTAAAAGCACAACAAGAGGGTCTTTATTGGTTTAAAACTTTCCGCCATTTAAACATCAAATAACAATGATAGAGGAGGAAGTTCCAGTATTGACCACCTAAAAAGTAAAAACCATTTCAATTCTCTCCATAGTTCCAAATGCTTTATCTAGGCGTTCCTTTATGAATTGGCCAGGACGTCTCTTTCTATTGCTCCACATAAAATGGTTCCCCCTAAAACCCAAATCCACCAGAACAACAGAAGCAATCACCTCCGAGAATTCCCTCATATGCCTACCAATATTTAAATTGTCCTCTCATTTTCAGACAAATTCAAAATTGAGTTGAAATCACCAATATAGGCCCATGCCATAAAAGAAGAGGGATAAATGGATTTCAAAAGCATCCATCTTTCTAAACACTTGCTACCATCAGGATTACCATAGAAGAAAGACAAAACCCATGACACTATCTGTCTCTCATTCCTTAATTAAGATTGAAATATGCCATTGAGAAAAATTGATAATGTTAGCATCAATAGATGAATTCCAGAATAAGACCAAACCACTACTACGTCTCCTAGGATTAACTACAAAAGCACTCTCAAACCCCAACTTACATCGGATGTACTCAACCTTATTTTTGTACATTTTTGTTTCCACTAAGAAACAAAGAGATGTCAACTTTTCTTTTATTAAGAGTACCTCTCAAATTGTGGTACTCAAATTGTGCGAGGGTTACCAAGCCTCTGACAATTCCACGATAGGCAAGTCATAACCCTAGGCGGATCTGCACATCAGGCTCCACCATTGCATTTATCCTCTTACCAGCACTCTCCAAAACTGTTTCCCTTTCCCAGCACTCTCCAAAATTGTTTCCCTTTCTTCAACCACCAACCTACGTTTGAACCTGGCACTACATTCCTGCTCATAACCATCATTCTTTATACCTACGTTTATTCTCTATCCTTCTTTTTCTAAGATCTTTGGCCACACACATCCATCAAACTACTAAAATCCACATCTTGCATACATTCTATTGCAATGATATCCAAACTATCATGTTCGTACATAATAGGCATAACCGGATCTACGATCCCCTTTTCCTTCATAATTGCACCAGAATGGCTCAAACCTAGCTTTCCACCCAATCTCGTTGCCAAAACTGATTGGGGAGCACAACTGCCTCCAAAAACTTTATCCTCCCCCCAAAAAAAAAGAGAATTACCCTATGCCAAACTAGATAGAGGCTTTTGATTTATCACCAACAGCAATAATATTAATATTTGATTCAAATTTATGGGCTTCTAGACTACACCCCTTCATCCTTCTTTCACTTCCAAACCCAGTTCTCCCTTCGTCTGATTGACTAACTTTAGGCTCAGGTTTTTTACTACCCGAAATAGACTACCCATGGGACTTAGGACGTGATTTATGTAGAGACGAGTATGCTCTCAACTAAGTATCATAATGAACCGAGTCAGACCCATAATTAAAGTAAAACTTTTGCAATCTCTCATATTGGAATTTGACTAAGACCCCTTAGAGGGCAAATTTAACCATCTTTCCCCTTTGATGAGGTTTGGACAGAGGAAGCCTGATCCTAATCCATTGAAATTTTCCCCAACACAACCCCTCAGGTTTTGTGTCAACCTCAACCACCTCCCTAATCAAACCTTCGATTCATTCCCTTATAGCTCTTGTCGTTCCTAAAATTGGAAGATTATGCAGTTGGACCTAGAATAACTCCTTATCAAATAAAACATCCTTTATTGAAGTCTCTCTCTCCATTTCTTTTAAGTTAAATTTTTTTTTGTCAAATGTCCACGATTTCCCCTCCATAACCTGGACCTTATCCTTCTCGTTCCCAAAAGAGATTGCATAAATATTCTGACCTAAGTTATGAAATCATGGGGGAGACACGATCTTCTAGATATTCCACATATTTCGAGCCACAACCTCAATAACAATACTCTTGTCTGAGATAAGTCTACCAAAAACCCCAATGCCAGACTCTTCTCTTGAGAAGGGCAACTCCTTATGAGAAACAGAAAGTCCTTGACTTTCCTCATACGTAACTCATAAATTTGGCCAGATTTCTTCTAGATCCTCCATCCAGACTAAGACCCCAGATAAATCAAAAGAAAAGAGAAGGGAGAAAGAGAATAATAAAAAAATGACCATAGGGATCAACTAAAAATGATCCTCTGGGTCAAATTAAACCAAAGGGAAATACTCCTGCTAATTTTCTGCACTGAAACCCTAGGGTTTGAGAGAGAAAAGTGACTCTTGTGTTTACAGATGATTAGATTGAATTTCATTCTTTATTCTCTGAATTAATTGATTGTTTCCTATTGTTATGCATGTGTGGCCACCATCACAATATTTAGGAACTGTTAGTTGAGCATATTTGGGCGACTGAACTCAGTGTTTATTGAAGTGACAACACATGTATTGCGATTCAAGTTTTGGAACATTAAACATAATTGATTGGGTAATAGATCATTGCCCTAGGTTGTGCAATTGTCAATTTCCTTGTGCTAATTCTTTTCTTAGGAAATTCTTAGAATAGACTATCCAATACTCCTTTTATAAGAAAACAACTTGAGCTAGACCAAGCCAGAGTTATTGTTTAAGAAAATCTAACGGATTAATCTAGACCAAAAGTCTTTCAATTGACGTTGTTCTTAAATTCTTAATTTGTGTAATTGCGTATTAATTTGTGTGCACAAGTGGATGTAGTTAAACAAGCCAAATCCAAATTAATTTTCATCCATTGTTGAACCAATAATTTTATTTGATCTATTTAGTTTTTTCATCCATAATCAAAGCATCTGAATTTTTCTTGCACTATAATTTGTTATTCAATTGGTTGTTTGGAACAATCTCTTTGGATTCGTTCGCTTTCACTATTTAGTGTCTTTGACCGTATATTTTCGATTAGATAAAACTAGTCGGTATTTGATTTTTGCAAGTTTTCTTGTGATAAAAGTATAGACTAAGTTTTTGATATTAAGTTTACATTGCTATGTACAACACAATAATGTCTTTAGATGGCATGAACGATTTTGCAGTACAATTAGCAACTCTCTAGGAGAAGATTAAGGAATAGGCCGCCCTATCATTGCCCTTTTTAGAGGAGAATGTTGCAGTGAGAGTAGAGAATACGAATGTATGCACGAAGAATATTACACTATAGAAAAAATTGAGCAACTGGTCAATCAGTTCTCTACAGCTCCACGAGCCACCCACATCCTCTTAAATGAAACCATCGACTCCATGCTTATTCTTGACAACTAGGCACCTATGGAAGGCCCCTTCCTAACCTTCCTTGGTCGATGACTATGCATAATATATGCTCGCTGATCCCATTGACTTCATCTTTCTGCCTTTATGGTGAATCACAATATAACAACTACTCATGTGGAGTTAACTTATTCATTAAGACAGATCATAAGTTTGAATGCGTCTTAGAGGTTGGCCAAAGTAAAAGCATTTATTCGACGACTCTTTGGAGTTCCAACCCTAATCAAGAAGACTCATCCAAATAGTTTCAGACTCACCATTTGTAGAGCATATCTTACCCATAGAGATGCCATGGAAGTTCTTTTTAAATGAGCATAGAGGTATTTGAATGAAGAAGGTGCACTATGTATTTGTATTAATGTAGTGGCTATATATGTCATTACTCATCAGTTGGAAATGGAAATTATATAAGGTTTTGGTTTCATATTTGCACGACAAATGTTCCATTCTATGTGAACTTTCAATAATTATTCAAGATCTCGGTTCAACAACCTGATACAATTGACAACATAAACATTTGGTCAAATTTGCATTGGGAATGGAGATTTTTATGGAGGAGAAGACTCTTTACATGGGAGGATAATTTGGTTAACAATCTAGGGTAGTGTTTGTCTCAAATCTCTTTGTGCCCAAACGAGAAAGACATATTGATATGGAAGTATACTGCTAAAGCAGAGTTTTCAATGAAGTCACTATATAATAATTTAGTTGATGCTTCAATCCAATCCCTAAATAATGGAAAATCCATCATTATATATTAAAATTTGTCAAAGTGAGGCTTTAGATGAGAAACTCACTGCCACTATTGAAGAGAAAGAAAAACAGTAGTGCTGCCAAGGTCACTACTCTTTTGGAAGAAAAAGACAAGAAGCATACGATCAAGGCTACCGAGCTGACTAATTAGTGGAATTTTCTTGCTAATAAAGCAATAGCTTAAGTGTGGTGCAAGTTTTTGAATGAACTTCAACAATGGTTGTGCAAGGAATGAAATCTCGAGGAAGTGTTTAAGTCATCAATTTCGAAGGCACTGGCAATGACCTACTGATGCTCAAGTCAGTGACATCGTGGCTAAAATTAAGTGTCAAAAGTGCATAAAAAACTTGACAATAAATAGAAATTATAGTTACTTATATGTATGCTAGTTTGAGGTCGATGTTCTCAAAATCATCAAGTTTGAACTAAATTTTTCTAAAAAATGATTAAGTCAGACTGGTCAAAGGCATTGTCAATGCCATTGTGACTAACATAAAGCGTCCAAACTTGACAAAACGTACTTAGGCAAGCGAGGGTTATTCCTCTATCCCATTTGAAGTTGATGTCATTAGGATTGAACTAAAAAAATTTATTTGTCTCAATTCAAATTTAGTTTCATAGACAACGAGTTTGAACTGTAGGTTAGTTCATTATGTGAGCTGTATATGTTGACTACAGCTAAATCATACAGCTGTATACAACTGAGTGTGTGTGAGTGTGTGTGAGTTGTGTGTGAGCTGTAATGAGTGTGTGAGTTGTGTATTTATATGTCATGTATTCTACTGAAATGAATAAGAAAAATATGCAATATTGATTCTATGTTCTAACGTGGTATCGGAGGTCAGAGGCGCCGAACCCTCACCTACTGTACAGCTGCTGCTGTGCCACTCCTGTCTGCACTGAATCGTCCCATTTTCTTCAAATTGAGAGTCGATTACAACTTTTGGTTCGCGCACGATTCGATCGGTTCTGGCGCACTAAGTATCAGGTCTTTGCGCGCCCGTAGGTTCTGTTCTGGCCAGATCCTCTACTGGTCTGGAACGACTAGTTCTGAGCCTTTCTCGTCCGGTGACTGGTGTTGATTCCAATCCAATTCAGATGGCCTTCTCTGGTCACGATTTTGCTTCCGATTCAGGTGGTTTCCTCTGGGCGAATCGCGCATTCTCTGGTGGTTGCGCTGAGTTGTGTCTTCTGGGTCTGGTCGTGTCAAGTTCTCTACTGCCATTTTCTCTATTCTAGCCAGCGCTGGTCTGGTCCGGTGGCTCTCCACACTGTCAAGTGCTTTCCGGTTTGCTGCTGTCTGTTTTTGGTGAGCTGTTCTGTGCTGGTTCAACCAAGGCGGCACCTCCTACTTCCGTCCGATCTCTGATCTCCGCTCCCCTATTCAACGGCAGCGAGTTCTTGGTCATTAGCACCCAGAAGACCTTCGATCTACCCTTGCTCGAGTCGTGTCTCCGGCGCAGGCTTTTCTAGTGTCTCGGGTTCCGACTCCAGAACAGCGGCTGCTCTTTCTCCTCCACGGCTTGTTCTGGCGCAACGTGGGATCTTCAAAGCGTTGGCTTTGAAATTGGGCTCCTATATTTTGGGCTAGACAATAGTTGGGCTTCCCTGGGTCATTCTCTAGCTCTCCTTCATTGGTCTTTGGGCTTTGTAATTGGGCTCCTACATTTTGGGCCAGATGATAGTTGGGCTTGGTAATTGTGACTACTTTATTTTGGGCCAGGTGGTAGTTGGCCTAATTATTTGGGCCAGATCAGGCCAGGCCAGAACAGTCTTTGGTCTGTGGTTAAAAAAAAATCGTAATTACTGAAATGGCTTCTGACGATCGCAATCATTTGATTAATGTTCGTCTGACTAGTGATAATTATCCCTACTGGGCTAATGTGATGAAAAAATTTCTCCTTGGGAGGAAAAAGTGGGGTTATATTTCTGGGTCTATTAGTCGACCTACTGACGATACAAATGAGGGATTTGCTTTGGCTGCTGACAATTGGGATTCTGAGAATGCCCAAATACTTACTTGGTTCCATAATTCTGTTGAATCTCAAATTGGTATGATGTTTGCTAACAAATATACCACTGCCAAAGCTGTGTGGAACTATTTGTCTGAATTGTTTCAAGAAATTAACATTGCCAAACGATATGAGTTGGATTTGGCTATCATGTGCATTCGACAGCAGGGACGATTGATACAGGACTACTATGGAGAAATTACTAATTTGTGGGATCAGCTGGCCTTGATGGAGCCGGAAAGTCTTACGATTTCTACTGATTATATGAAATTTAGGGAAGACGGACGTCTTACTAAATTCCTTGCTAGCCTTGACAGTCCATTTGAAACCCTACATGGGAATATCTTGCGTCGTTCACCTCTTCCTACTGTTGATGCGGTTGTGCGGGAACTTAGGTCTGCAGAAATTAGACTTAAGACTGGCATTTCAATGAGTTCAACCCCATCTGTTTTTCTAGCATCTCCACTGTCATCTACTCCTTCCGGTTCTGGTTCTACTTCTGGTTTTCGCCCTCGGGGTCGTCTTTCCCAGGACGAATGTGCCTTCTGTCATCAAAAAGGACATTGGAAAAATCAATGCCCGAAGAAAGGTGTTTCATCTCCATCTATTGGAAAAATTCTTGCTTTCACCGCTATTGAGAGTATCCCTGATTTGACCGATCTTCGTGCTCAACTCTCCCACCTTCAGCAGATGATTTCTTCTCCGTCATCTGCATTGACTACAAGTACTTCTGGTT
Source organism: Euonymus europaeus (assembly GCA_963580455.1). NCBI lineage: Eukaryota > Viridiplantae > Streptophyta > Magnoliopsida > Celastrales > Celastraceae > Euonymus > Euonymus europaeus. The sequence continues at coordinate 8,253,164 of OY756964.1, forward strand.
TGCAAGCTTCCTCGTCAGAAATGGAAGTCAAGGAAGCCGATTGGGATATTGCCGGATTTTGCTGATTCTGGTTTATTTTTGGGTTCTGTTTTGTTCTGGATTTGCTGGTTCTGGTTCTGAATTTTCTGGTTTGATTTTGCTAATTCTGGTTTATTTTCGGGTTCTATTTTGTTCTGGATTTGCTGGTTTTGGTTTTGAATTTGCTGGTTCTAGTTTTGAATTTGCTGGTTCTGGTTCTGAATTTCCTGGTTTTGGTTTGTCTTCGGGTTCTTTTGGGTTCTGATTTGGTTCTGGTTTTGCGGAGTATTTTGTGTTGTATTTAGTTCTGGTTATTGGTTCTACTTTTGGTTCTGGTTGTTGGTTCTGCTTCTGGTAAAGGCATTCTGGTTTGCTGATATTTCATTTGGTTTTGGATTTTGATATGTGATTCTGTTATCGCTGTGTGGTCTACTTTTCTTTTACGTTGGCAAACTTTTGATGATTTTCATGCAATCATCCTCAGTTTGAGAGGGGGTGTGAGCTGTATATGTTGACTACAGCTAAATCATACAGCTATATACAGCTGAGTGTGTGTGAGTGTGTGTGAGTTGTGTGTGAGCTGTAATGAGTGTGTGAGTTTGTGTATTTATATGTCATGTATTCTACTAAAATGAATAAGAAAAATATGCAATATTGATTCTAAGTTCTAACACATTATTGGTGGTAGAGTTTCATGTGGATGGTGTTCCAACTTTAAGGCATTTTTGTCCATATTTTCCTTGCAATTTGTAGGCTCATTTTCCTACAACTTTGGTGACCAAGTTGGGGCCATCTAGTATTGATTTCTTTTATGTTACAAAAGATAGGTTTGAGAACCCAGTCTCAGTCTTTAAAACATTGCGTGAGAACATGTCTAAGTCAGGTCTTGCACTCATCATTTGTCTATTGGGTCAAGCTTATTGTTCAACACTTGCCAATTGAAGTCTTTATTTTTCCCATTAGTACCTTACAAATAGGAGTCTTACTTCTACCAAGATCATGACTTTGGATCCTTAAGCTAAGAAGGAAGGGTGTTTCTCCAATTGTGATTTTATTTGTTGTTCAATAATAACAAAGTACCCCGGGAAATTCATCTGCCCAAGCTCCTTTTGCTTGTTTGAAGCATTTCTTGAGGGTGTCAATGATGGTTTTGTTAGATGCTCCACTCGATTGTAGATGTCATGGAGTAGCAAAATTGAGTATGAATTTTTAGTAGTCACATAAATTTTGGAACTTGTGACTGGTGAATTAGTTATTGATGTTTTGTCAATTTTCTTGGGTAATCAAATCTATATATGATATTTTTCCAAATGAAGATTTTGACATCCATATTTTTATTGCCTTATAAGCTTCATATTCGATCCATTTCATGAATTAGTTAGTGAACGCAAGGAAGTTCGTGTCTTTGCACTATTGGTAATGGATCAATGATTAACATTTCACATTACAGTAATGACTAAGGTGCTTGGATTAGTGTTAGTCTCTTGGGTGGGAGGTGGATAAATTTGGCCAATCTCTAACATTTCGAATTGGCTAGGACATATTATGCCAATTTTCATTCATGAAGTTAGGCTATGGCATATTGTGCCTCGCTCATGCCAACGTAATGGAGCAAAGAGTTGGGATATGATCTATTATATAGTGATATCTTGTGTACTTCATATCATGTTGCTTTGGCACAAAGCCGTCGAAGTAGTCAAGCAGCATTCCTTCATTAATGCACTCAATGATTGTGATCATCCATGTTTTGTTTTTAGAAGGTTCTTCGACAATTGTCATCGAAGTCTTGGCTAGTTACTTCTTACCTTTCCATGTTACCGACCACTTGAGTATTTTCACTATGATAGTTTATGGCATCGTAGTCTAGTGTAGAAGGCTAAATTTAAATTTGCGAGTGCGTTAGCATGCACGTTCTTTGACCCTAGTATTTAAGAGATGGCGAATTTGGAAAATGTTCTTTGAAGTCCTTTGGTAATTTGGTGGTAGAATATCATGCTCGGCTCTTTTGTCTGCTGGTTTCCTAATAGATATATTATGACAAGTTGAGAGTTTGAATGAACTTTTATACTTTTTGCTATTAGTTCTTTTAATAGGTTTAAGCTGGCTATGGGGGTCTCCTATTTGACTTCATTATTAAAGGTTGTCAAGTCGCATCTAATCGAATGTTGAATTAGGCTCCCCTTGGCAAATGTAACACTATTTCTGGACTGCTACCTTTGAGGTTCATCTTTCCATCGACCATTGGGTTCTAAAAGACTGTCACGTTGATTGAGATGCAAAATAATTCTTTCTCAGTTGTTTCACTCGAATCAAGTATGAATTTGGCGATGAAGAGGATCACAGCTTGTGATTTGATTCTCGTGCGTGGTTGTATGATGTCATACTTGTTGAGCTTGACTACCCATTTGGTTAGCCTACCTAAATTTTTTTGTTTGTGTAGAATGGTGCAATGTACGAGCATAGTGAGTACCACGATTGAATGAATTTAGAAGTAGGGCTATAGTTTTCTCATGGCTATGATGAGGGTGAGGAAGAAGGCCAACTGCTCCACTTGGATGTACCTTGTTTCAACATTAGGAAGGCTTTTGCTGATATAGTAGACAAGATGTAGTTTTCTGCCCTCTTCTCAAATTAAGATGTCGCAGACGATAGTGACGGAAATGGCTAGATAGATATAGATGGGCTCTCCCTTATGTGGTTTTCATAGAAAATAAGAGATTGTTAGATATTGTTTCAGTGATTGAAGTGTTTCTTGGCATTTGATATTCTAAATGAAGTCTTTCTGATGACGTCAAAAAGGTGTCACTACCGAGAAGACGTTCAATGGGTCAGACCTGCAGTGATGCACAGACGAAGATCCTTCCAGGAATCCAATCAGCCGAGCAAAGCAGTCTTGATTGACCAGCTAAGTTGCCTAGCAGATAACTTACCGACCAGACAGGTAGGGCCGTCCAGGTTGGTCAGCTAAGCAATCTGGAAGTTGAGCACAACAAACAAAAAGTGAGCTAAAGGCCGCACCAGAGGTTGTCCTCTGGCGTTGGCGCTCCGACGCTCAAGTCAGTAGGTATCCACTCCTCGGACTAGAGCTCTCTCTTAGCCAAAGTATAGATTGTGATTAAGTTGGATAATACCTGACTTGTTGAGCCTTATATAGGGCTGAGGACCACTGTTGAAGTGGGTCTTCCCATTATGGTCGTGGACCATATCTAGCTGGTTTTCACCTTGGTAGGTCCAGCTGGTGCACTCTTACCGAGGAGACTGCCTAGTAGGCATGCAGAGTCCTGGTCCATCTATGACGTGGCGGAGCACCATTGGTGGGGGTATTTTTGTAATATCAGTTGCCCCCAACTCTCTTATCGAGGCGTCGTTCTGCGCAAATCGATGAGAGGAGTTATTATGCCATTCCATTAATGAGGAGATGACAGCTCAGACCCTTAGATCAATGGTCCATGTCTACGCGGTTCATTGGCCATCTGTTGCTGGCCGTTGATCTGAGATTGGCCTTTTGCTATAAAAGGACCTGGGAACGAGTCATTCCATACTTATTCTGAAATATTGAGAGCTTTTACCGAGCAGTAGTACATACCGAGCAGGATAAAGAGTCAACCCTCCAATTTTGACATACCGAGCAATCTTCTAGGTAAGCCATGTCTTCTTCTAGTTCTAGCAGTTCTTCTATTTCCGGTCTTTCAACACCACCTCTGGTAGCGACCGAGCAACTACCTCTACCGATGAGGTAGTTATTACCCAAACTAATCCTCCCTTAACAAAACGCAATTTTGTAGATTCTTCCTCGGTAGAGTGTTCTGTAGAGTATGCCCCCCATGACCTTCCTCCTCCTAATGAGATGAGCGGAGGTACCGATGACAGCATCTCTGAACCGACCTACCTTTCCTGTGACCTATCCAACAGCTATATTGACGAGGTGGTGGCCAAATGTGGTCTACCCTTCCAATACCGACGTGTGGGTGAGGGTGAGTCTCCTTTTCGTCCTAGGAGAGGTGAGTTTGCTATCTCACTTCGGTCACTCCAAGCAGGTGCTAGGATCCCCTGCCCACCAGCCATAACCAGCCTTCTTCGTCGGTTCAATCTTTCTCCTGCCATTCTGGCACCGAACTCTTGGGACTTTCTAGCAACATTGTTTGTCTCTCTCACAAATACCATGTCGGTATCTCTTCCTCGGTCATTCAACACCTTTCTCTTCTGTGTCATCTACCGAACTCTCCTGGCCTCTTCTACTTAAAACTCAAGCCAGGACTTAAGATTCCTTTGTACAACCAGTCCATCAAGAGATGGAAAAATTCTTACATCTTTGTCCGAGTTCCTCTTCCTGAAGTGGAGGAACTCCCTTTCCGTACCACCTGGTCGGTACCTCTTACCGATCAGTTTAACCGTCCTCCCCAGTTGAGGGGTGAAGAGTTAAAGTTATATGAAGTCTGGAAGGAACTCCTTATCGTTGGGGCTGATACCGACATGAAGTTCAGTTCACAGGACTTCTCGGTGTCTAATTTTGGTTACAGATCTCGACAAGGTTTGCATATTTTTGATTTTTCAACTATTTTATCCATCATTACTGATCGGTATTCACTTGACTTGCGGTCATGCTCTGCAGATATGGCCGACCTATCAGAGTATATGGCGATGAACGCTGCCCCTGCTCCTCGGCAGCAAAAGAGGAAGAAGACAAGCAAGGGTAAAGACCCTAAGAGGCCACGTGTGTGGGGGCCACAGGGGAGACTGCGGCATCTGAGATTGCCCTCACTGGAGCTACCACCTCGGTTACTACGGTAACTCGAATTACTCCTCCCCCTCGGCAAGGGACTCCTCGGTCAATTCCTTATCAGATCCCTCGGCAGGTGAATGATCCTCCTTTGGGACCCATTGCCGAGGAGGATTCTGCTCGGCATGCTCCAGAATGGGATGTCAGCAAGACTGACAGGGTAGTCAACCCAAGAGTGGCTACCGAGATGCTGAAGCACTTGCCAACCCCTGCAGACTATGACAGGGTGTCTAATCTGACTGCTATGGAGCATCTGACCCAGATGAACTCCCTCTTCATGCAGGTATGAGCTCCTTCTCCTCAGCTCGGTAACTTTTCTTTTTAATGAATTTTTTCTAAGTCATTTCCTCTTTTCAGACTGCTGTCCACCTCTCTGCCCTTCCCTCAGGCATTGCTCGGTTTGCCTATGAGGAAACCGTTCAAAGGGACAGGGCCGATGCTGCCGTGGAGCGTGCCACCAAGGCCAAGAATGAGCTCAGTTTGATGAGGGCCGAGGTGGAGGAGATGCAGCAGGCTCACTCTGCTCAGATGGAGAAGGCTGCTCGGCAGCGAAAAGAGATGAAGGAGAGGGTGGTCTCCTTGGAGCGCAAATTGAAGAACGCTGAGGAGACCTACCAACGTCTCCTTGGTGATGCCGAGCAGCAGACAATCCAGAAGTTCAAAGACTCCGAGGACTTCAAGGCTGCATTGAGGGAAGAGGGCTTCTATGGCTTCCGAGGAGGGGTTAAAGAGTCCAGGAAGCTACTTGTTAAGGCTGGCCTGGATTCTTCCATCCTGACGCCTCTGTGCCCTTCTCTCATGGGAAGGGATCATCTTGAGGAGTCCAAAGAAGAGATTCTGGAAGCCTTCAGGAAGGCTGAGCAGAGGAGGAAGAGGGGACTTGGTGAGATGGATTTCTCTGATGAGGAGGCATCCGATGAGGAGGTTGAAGTAGTAGAGGAGGAGAACCTGGAGGCTGACCAAGAAGCACCAAGTCAGGCTCCTCTACTAATTGCTGATACAACCGAGGAGATACCTTCAGTTCTTCCATCCACTGTGCCCACTGCCGAGGAGTGTGGCTCTGGAGCTCTTCTTCCTTAGATCCTTAGGATCTTTGTTGTATGCGCTTAGCCCTTTTTGCTTTGTTCTTGACTTGTAATGAACCTGCTTTAATTCAATGAAATCAGAATTCGTGACTGCTCGGTAGTGCATATTATATACTTGTGTATATATATTTTTTGTTTGAAAGTCATCGTGCCTTTCTGGTCGGTAGGCCGACCAGCCTTCTTATATATATATATATATATATATATATATTTTTTTTTTGAACTTTTAAGTCTCAAATTTTCTGAAGTATTTCAGAGTTGAAGATACTTCCCTGGTCGGTAGGCCTCCCAGGATCTTTGTGTCTTCTTGGTTTCTTGATCAAAATCTTCATGTTTTGATGCCTGGTCGGTATGCCGACCATGACTTCAGAAGCTTTTTATCCCTTTGAGGAATATTGGAATGCCATCCTCGTCGGTAGGCCGACTGTGGTGTTGATTTTTGAAGATCTTTCTTCCTTTTAGGAAGGTCTTGAAGGCCATCTTGGTCGGTAGACCGACTGTGGCGTTTGGGCCCTTTTTATTAGGGTTGAAGTCTTCAGTGTTGTGTGAAGATTATCCTGGTCGGTTGGCCGACCAGGCTTATGATGTCTTCGTTTCCTCTTTTTGGGAAATTGGATTTAGTCTGGTCACCTTGCGACGCTGGTCGGTATGGCATTGATACTTAGCCAATTTTTTGGCTAAGTTTACATGCTGTCCAGGTCAAAGCCTTCTCCTGCATTGTGATGCTTTTTTGGGAAAGAGACCTGAACTTTTATTCATTCCTGCATGTTCAAAGCTGAAAAGCAGATACATAGAAATAAAAACATCATGTGTTATACAATAAGGCATTACACATAGTATCTCCGAAGATTGTCGACATTCCAGGGTCTCATCTCCCCGGGCTTCCTTGGATCTTCAATTTTGTATGTGCCTTCTTTTAAGATTTTTACAACTAGGTAGGGTCCTTCCCAATTTTCACCTAGCTTACCTGGATGTTTACCTGTAGCAATTACCTTTCTCAGCACAAGGTCTCCAACAGAGAAACTTCTCCTCTTTACTCGCCTGTTGTGGTACTGAGCTGTTCTCTGTTTATAGGCAGCAGTCCGGATCCTTGCATTCTCCCTAGTTTCTTCTAGGAGATCCAGGTTGTTCAGCAATAGCTCATCATTCATCGATTCTTCGAAGTTGGTAACCCTCAATGACGGGGCTCCAATTTCGACTGGGATGACTGCCTCGGTCCCGAAGGAGAGAGAGAATGGAGTTTCACCTGTTGATGTCCGAGGAGTAGTGCGGTATGACCACAGCACACTAGGTAGTTCTTCATCCCATTTCCCCTTTGCTCCATCCAGCCTTGTCTTCAGTCCTTCAAGGATAGTCCGGTTTGTCACTTCTGCCTGCCCATTAGCCTGGGGATGTGCCACGGAGGTAATCCTTAGGTCAATGCTAAGGTCTCCGCAGAACTTGTGCATCTTTCTGCTCACAAATTGTCTTCCATTGTCCACCACGAGGGCTTGTGGCAAGCCATACCTGCAGACAATGGTTCTCCATATGAAGTCCATCACTTTCTGTTCCGAGATAGCTGCCAATGGCTCCACCTCTATCCATTTAGTGAAGTAATCAACGACAACAATGAGGTTCCTCCTCTGCCCCAATGTCTGGACGAATGGTCCAAGGAGATCCATGCCCCATTGAGCAAATGGACATGGATTTTGCATGGGGATGATGTCTGAGGAAGGTACTCTCGGCACGTTTGAGTGCCTTTGACACTTATCGCACTTCTGTACGAGCTTCTTAGCATCCTTCATCATGGTAGGCCAATAGTACCCGCATCTCAGTACCTTGTGACTTAAGGTCCTGGATCCTATGTGGCTTCCACATATCCCCTCATGCACTTCCCGGAGTGCATAGTCTGCATCTCTGGGTGCTAGACATTTCAGATATGGAAGAGTGAAGGATCTTCTATACACCTCTCCCTGGATCAGGGTATATCTAGCTGCTCTTTTTCGGAGGCTCCTTGCTTGGTTGCGATCTTCAGGCAAACTTCCATCCTCCAAGTATTTCTTGATCGGATCCTTCCAACTTGGCTCATGACCGACATCAATATCTGCCATCAATGTTTGTACTTTGATACTCTTTTGCAGGAGTATTTCCACCTGAACTGAGGTAGGTACCTGCACTGAGGAGGCAGACGCCAATCGTGCTAACACGTCGGCTTTTGAGTTTTCGCCTCTAGGTATTTGTTTGACCTCCACCTTCGGTATCCTCTCTATCAGCTCAAGTACTTTTGCCAAGTACTTAATCATACTTGGTCCTCTTGCTTCGTATTTGCCTTTGATCTGCTCGGTGACCTATTGTGAGTCACTGTGAACAATCAAATTTTTAACTTCCAGCTGCTCAGCAAGGCGTAGTCCAGCCAGCACAGCCTCATATTCCGCCTCATTGTTCGAGGCTTTAAAATTGAATCGCAAGGAATGTGCTATGGTCATGCCCCCCGGGCCGAGCAGGAGAATGCCGGCACCACTGCCTTCTTGGTTGGAGGATCCATCCACAAACAATTGCCATTGTTGAGGTGTAGTGGCGGCAATGTCCTGGTTGGGCTCTCTATGGCATTCAATGATAAAATCGGCTAAGGCCTGGGCTTTCATAGCCTTCCTTGGCTGGTACTGAATGTCAAACTCCCCCAATTCAATAGCCCACTTCACTAATCTTCCTGAAGTATCTGGCTTTTGGAGGACTTGTTTTAGTGGCTGGTCAGTCAGGACAATGATCGAGTGTGCTTGGAAGTAAGATCTCAGCTTCCTTGCTGCCACTATTAATGACAGAGCAAGCTTCTCAGCATGGGAGTACCTTGTTTCTGCACTAACCATCATCCTGCTGATGTAATACACTGGCTTTTGCACCTTGTCTTGCTCACTCACTAGCACTGCGCTTACCGCGTGTTGTGATACTGCTAGGTAGAGGTACAAGACTTCACCTTCTCTAGGACAAGTCAGTAGAGGAGGTTGGCCTAGATAATCTTTAAGATTTTCAAAGGCATTTTGACACTCAGGTGTCCATACAAATTCCTTGGCCTTTTTTAATGCCTGGAAAAATGGCCTACATTTGTCGCCGGACCGAGCAAGGAACCTTCCTAGTGATGCTGCTCGGCCAGTCAGCCTTTGAAATTCTTTGGCATTTGTGGGTGGCTCCATCTGTAGGATTGCTTCCACCTTTTCAGGATTCATCTCAATGCCCCTGCTGGTTACCAAGAAGCCAAGAAATTTCCCGGATGCCACTCCGAAGGCACACTTGTCCGGGTTAAGCTTCATTCCAAACTGATCAAGTGTATGAAAGACCTTGCGCAGGTCAGCAGGGTGGTCCTCAACTTTCTTGCTCTTTACCACCATATCATCTACATAAGCCTCCAAGGACTTTCCTATCTGATCTCTGAAGATATGGTTCACCAACCTCTGGTAGGTAGCTCCAGCATTCTTCAATCCAAATGGCATCACCTTATAGCAATATGTCCCCTCAGGAGTGATGAATGAGGTGCCTTCTTGGTCTTCGGGATGCATTCTTATCTGATGGTACCCTGAATAAGCATCCAAGAAGCTGAGGAGCTGATGTCCTGAGGTGGCATCTACCAGCTGATCAATCTTTGGTAGTGGATAGCTATCCTTAGGACATGCTTTATTCAAGTCGGTGAAGTCAACACACATTCTCCATTTTCCATTGGCCTTCCTCACCATGACAACATTGGCTAGCCATTCAGGGTATTGGACTTCTCTGATGAAATCTGCATCCATTAGTTTCCTTACCTCTTCCTTGATCGCTTCTTGGCGATCAGGAGCAAAGTTTCTTCTTTTTTGCTTGACTGGTCGGGCACCAGGTATGATGCTCAGTCGATGTGTTATCACCTCTGCACTTATGCCGGGCATCTCATCAGCACTCCAGGCAAAAGTACCTACACTCGCTAAGAGTAGTTCAGTGATCTCCTTGGCCATTGTTTCCCCAAGTTGAGATCCAATATGGAAGTTTCTTTCGGAGCCAGCCATGACCTCAACTTTCTTGAGTTGCTCTACTGGAGTGGGTTTGAACACCTGCTCCTCTGCCCTCATATCTAGGCTGCCTACTGAGATCTTCTCTTTCTTCCTCTCTTTGAGTTCAGTGAAGTAGGTGCTCCGGGAAGCCTTCTGATTTCCCTTCACTTCACCCACTCCCTTCGAGGTGGGGAATTTCATCTTCAAACAATAGGTTGAGACAACAGCTCTCACCTTGTGAAGTAGTGGTCTTCCTATGATGGCATTGTGTGAAGCCTTCACATCAACTACCAACATGTCCACCATGTGCATCACTGTCCTGGGATGTGTTCCCAATGTGACTGGGAGGGTTATCATTCCTTTTGGTATGACTGACTCTCCTGTGAACCCGTACAAGGGTACTGAGGTCGGCTTTAGCCTATCCTCTGAAAGCTTCATAGCCTTGAAAGTGTGGTAGAACAGGATGTCTGCTGCACTCCCATTGTCTACCAAAATTTTCAGGACGTTGAAGTTGGCGATCACTGCATCGATTACCAAGGCGTCATCGTGAGGGACTCGAACACCTTCCTCATCTTTCTCTGAGAATGTGATGACATCCTCATCCCTCTTGACCCTTTTTCCCTTGGTTGGCTGTTCAGTGAGGCGAGCATATGCTCTCCCAGCTGATGTACTTTCTCCACCTGCTGCCAACCCTCCAATAATGACACCACAGAAATCAATTGTTTCTGCCGTGCCTCTCTCATGTGGAGGAGAATCTTCCCTCCTCCGGGGCCTTCTACGGTCATCATCTTTTCTGTCATCTCTCCTTCGTTTTCCTTCTTGATTTGCAGTGTATCTCTTGAGGTGTCCTCTTCTTATCAACTCCTCAATCTCATCTTTCAATTGAATGCAATCATCGGTATCATGACCGCGGCCCTTATGAAACCTACAGTATTTGTCTGAAAACTTCCTCTTCTCTGCAGTGGTGGCATTCATCTCCTTTGGCCATTTGACCAAGTTCTGGGCCACTATTTCATTCAACACTGTTCTCGGGGGTGCATTCAGTGGAGTGTAGTTATCAAAGCGACTAGGTGGTGGACCAGTTGGAAATTTCCTGGATGACTGGTCTCTTCGTCTGTTGTCTTCTCTTCCCGACCTCTTGTCACCGCTTGGTCGGCCACTTCCCATCCCTCTTGAGCGGCCCTTCTCTCCAGTGCCTCTCGCCTTATCAGGAGAGGTTCGGATCGCAAAACGAGAAGACTTCAGTGAATCTGTTGCCTTGATGTATTTCTCAGTCCTTGCCAGGAGTTCGTCCATGGACTGAGGGGCATCAGTGCACAAGGAGTTGCAGAACTGCTCATGACGCACTGTCCTGATCAGAGCAGCATTTGCCACAGCAATTTGCACGTCGGGGATCTCCAGGCACATCTGGTTAAATCTTCCTATGAAGTCACGAAACGGTTCTCCCTTCTCGTGTTCAATCACCATCAAATCCTGATTGGTGGTCTTGGGCTTCCTAGCACTAGCAAATCGGAGACTAAACTTCCTGGATAGGTCCTGGAAGCTATAAATGCTGTGCCTAGGAAGGTTGATGAACCAAGTCCGAGCAGGTCCAATAAGTGTTGAGGAGAAGGCCTTGCACAACACCGCATCTGAGGCCCCTCGACACTCCATCATAGACTTGTATCCCATGACATGGTCATAAGGATCTCTTTTTCCATCATATTGCTCCAGGTTTGGGAGCCTGAAGTCACGAGGTATGTCTGTCTCAAGGATATCCCTAGACAGGGGAGTCATGGAACTGTCCCACATTTCATCAATGATGCTGCGTCCCTGCAGGGCTGCTAGCTTGCGGTCTACCTCTTGAAGGTGCTTATTGACATCATCATTGACCTGGGAGTAATGGGTGTTCTTATTGGTATTGGAATTTCACTCTCGGTTCTCATCCCTCCTCTTGCTCCTGGAATCTAGAGAGCCTGAGTTTTCATCACCCTCGTTCCTTTCAGTGGTCCAAGGCGGGCCTTGCTGGTTTGCCATCATCATCTCAGTGAGGAGCTGCACTTGTTGGCAGAGTTGATTAAACCGTGCAGCACTGATGGGAGGACCAGCTGTCTCCGGTGGTGGTGCTTGGACGTTTCCTCCTTCTCGGGCTTGAGGTGCATCCAAGGGTACCTCATGCCTTGCAGGATTCCCATAATCATGGTGTTGCTGCCCGGCCTCATCTACCAGATGATGGGTATGAGATGTCTCAGGATCGTTGGTTCTTCGAGGTCTAACCATTGTAAGGGAATTTAGTCGTTTCCCACAGACGGCGCCAAACTGATGACGTCAAAAAGGTGTCACTACCGAGAAGACGTTCAATGGGTCAGACCTGCAGTGATGCACAGACGAAGATCCTTCCAGGAATCCAATCAGCCGAGCAAAGCAGTCTTGATTGACCAGCTAAGTTGCCTAGCAGATAACTTACCAACCAGACAGGTAGGGCCGTCCAGGTTGGTCAGCTAAGCAATCTGGAAGCTGAGCACAACAAACAAAAAGTGAGCTAAAGGCCGCACCAAAGGTTGTCCTCTGGCGTTGGCGCTCCGACGCTCAAGTCAGTAGGTATCCACTCCTCGGACTAGAGCTCTCTCTTAGCCAAAGTATAGATTGTGATTAAGTTGGATAATACTTGACTTGTTGAGCCTTATATAGGGCTGAGGACCACTGTTGAAGTGGGTCTTCCCATTATGGTCGTGGACCATATCCAGCTGGTTTTCACCTTGGTAGGTCCAGCTGGTGCACTCTTACCGAGGAGACTGCCTAGTAGGCATGCAGAGTCCTGGTCCATCTATGACGTGGCGGAGCACCATTGGTGGGGGTATTTTTGTAATATCACTTTCAATTTTCGAAGGATATAAAAAAAAATATGTTGCACTTTTTTGAAGAGTGGGATATAAATTAGTTTAGTGTAGCCATATTTTCTGTCAACCTTTGGACATCTTTTATATTCTATGGTGATGGCATGTTGAGGACAAAACATATTTGGTCAGGGTTAATTTCTATTCCTCCATGTACCTAGGAATTTCCTCTCGCCACTCCGAATGAGCATTTTAGAAAATTGAATTTCATGTTATACGTGGAGAGTAAATCAAAGGCCTATCATAGGTGCACCAAATGTCGGTTTACGACCAACGATTTTATGAGCATGTTGTTGATGCAAGCCTCTATTTTCTTACCCAAGTGGTTATAAAATATCTTATTGAAAAGTTGGTGGTATGTTGATCTAGCATTTTTCAATTTGACCGATATCACTTAATAAAAGAAAATTCCTCTTTATGTGGGGAATGGTGTTTTCTCTTGGCCTTCTGGATGCAAGCAATCTGGGTGTATCTTGAGAAGGTGTACATGAAACTAAGCAACTCGTGTCTAGCCGTAGCACTGACCACTATATCGATGTGTGGCAATGAAAAGGGATCTTTTGGGATGCCTTATTCAGGTCGATGAAGTCATTGCACACTCTCCATTTCCTTTTTTCAACAATGATGTTAGTGATCTTGTCTGAGTATTGAACTTCTCACCCAAGGCCATTTTCAAGGAGTTTTTGCACTTCATGTTCCAAAATATCATGGTGGATTTTTGCACTATTATTTCGACAAGTTCATGTAAATTAAGTCCAATAATTGGTGTCGGGTGTTGTAATTGTTATGAAGTAGCCATTGTGTTCATCTTCCCCCTAAGGGTATTTTTGTAGTAACTTTGTGATGCATGTTGTTCTTTGTGGATTTCCTTTACTCTCCATTTTGACGAGAATCGAACAACTTGAAGGTAGATCGAGGAGAAGATTTTAAGTTCACTAATCCACATTCATGTGAGTATGATATTGTATATATCTAAGGGCTATCCACGATATGAAATTTCCTCTTCAGATTGATACCCTCCACATATTGACTTTGTCATGCATGTTGTTCTCCGTAGATTTCCCTTATCATGAACTTTTACTCTCCATTGAATCTAAAAAGGCGAGTCAATTTGCTTTAGATATGGAATTTATTAATCCCCATACCCTTTAGTGTGTCCATGAACTACACGTTAGTGGAGCTGCCATTATCGATGATGATTCTAGCCACCTTACAATTTGTAATGAGCAAGGTTATGATGACAGCTTCATGGTGGGATCCTAAGAAAATTAAGGCTTCATCATTGATGACTTTGAGTGTCAATTCTATCCTATTTCCATTTGACTAGCTTCTCGATTTTTTGGATTTTCTATTTATCGAACATCTCTTTGTGATACAGAGTGGTAGATGCCACTTATTTTGGACCTACCCATTATCATTCTCATGTCGTTATTTATATTTAGTGGTTTTGGCAAAGCTACTTCTCTACTTTTCAATTTGGCAAGGATCTCTTTTCTTTTTTCTATTAGAAGATCCTTGAGATGACCACTCTTTAAACTCGTGTCTGATTGAGAAATAGTATGGTTGTTATGGTCATAGTTGCAATGAAAATCACAACACTTCAATGTATCTCGTTAACCATCGTTTGGTTTTTTGGGTCATTTCACAGTACTACCCATGTCTCTTATGACTTCAACCAATTCCTTGGGTTTGATATTTATATTATAATTTGGCACTTTTTGGTGTCAATCATTCCCTTTTGATGTATTGTCATGTAGACATGGATTCTTGTTTGTCATGTCGTTCATACGCTCATTGTATCTATCATACTTGTCATCACGTTTATCATTATAAGATGTTGTCAAGGTGAGATATCCTTTTGATATTGTTTGGCTATGGTTTCATCCTCTTCCCATTTGATTTGGGACTAAGCTCACACCTTGACATCTTCCATAGTTTTATTGGATACTTGGTTTTTCGTTGTACAGTTCCTCTTCAAGCAACTGACATCATCATAATGTCATGATGGTTGTTTCTATGTTTCTTTGGTGCAGTCTGAGATGGACATTATTTTCTTATTGTATCATGCAAGTAGTTCTAACAAAAGCTTGTTCATTTGCTGGTGGATCTTTTAGAGATCTTTGGAACACTTTCATACCCATTTGCTTCTAGCAAATTGTTTATTAAACATGTCGACTAACACAACAAAGGAAGTGATGCTCCTATTTGGTAGATTCATAAACCAAGTGAGAGCCCTCTCATTAGAATGATGTTGGAGCCTTTACACATCCAAGCTTCTTAAAGGTGATTGGGAATGGTTCTGTCTATAGAGTTAAAATAATAAAGTTGCAAATATGCAAGGTGAGAACAGAGTGTTTGCTGGACAATTCTCAGCTGCCTCAATCAGTGCGGCTCAACTGAGAATGAGATGAATTAATAGAGATTGCCAGCCGTACACGTCTGCTCAAAATGGTCGCGCTGAGCGCAAACACAGACACATAGTGGAGACTGGTCTCACTCTTTTGGCTCAGGCTCACTTACCTCTCAAATATTGGCCTGAAGCCTTCCAAACTTCTGTCTTTCTAATTAATCGTCTCCCTACACCTGTTCTCCATGGTCAAACTCCTATCACCACCTCATTCGGGACACAACCCGGTTACTCTAGCATTAAGACATTTGGGTGTGCCTGTTTTCCGTGTCTCCGACCCTATCAAACAAACAAGTTCCAATTTCATACCACAAAATGTGTTTTCCTTGGTTACAGTGATGCTCACAAAGGGTATAAATGTATCAGTTCTACTGGTAGAATTTATATCTCTAGACATGTTGTTTTCAATGAACTTGAGTTTCCCTCTCGGGCCAATTTCTTTACCACCACTACACCTGAGTCCATGTCACTCATCACATCACCTCATATTTTTCCTCTTATTCCATCCGCTTGTACACGTCCCTCTCCATCTTCCATTGTTGGTGAACACGTTCCTACCTCATCTTTACCAATACAATCCACTGAATCCACTTTGCCATTGCCTGATGAAGCACCTACTAGCAATAACAACTTGTGCTCAGATTCCTCTACTTCATGTGAACCCAATGAAGCTAGTGCTGTGTCCAGCTCACCTAGTGACTCTGATGATCCTTCTCCTCAACTTGCTGCCACATCTTCTCCTGCGCCTCCTCAAGAAACCAATCCGGGGCATACTATGGTGACACGGGCCAAGGCAGGAATTCAAAAACCCAAGACATATCCCCCAGAGTATCACGTGTACTCAGTCAGCAAAGCTTCAGACCCCATCGTGCCTAGTTCTCTTAAGGAGGCACTTGTTTCACCATCTTGGCTTATTGCTATGCAAGAGGAGGTTCTGGCCCTCCAGAAAAATCGCACATGGATTCTAGTACCTCCCTCTCCCACCTACAATGTTGTTGGTAACAAGTGGCTGTATAAAGTTAAATATAATTCTGATGGGAGCTTTCAGCGATGTAAAGCCAGGCTTGTCGCCAAGGGGTTTACACAAACTCCAGGGGTTGATTTTTCAGAAACTTTCAGTCCCGTAGTTAAGGCTTCTACCATACGAATGGTGCTCACTTTGGCTGTATCTCGCAACTGGGTCGTACGACAACTTGATATTAATAATGCCTTCCTCAATGGGACACTCGAAGAAACGGTATACATGCACCAACCCGATGGCTTTGTGGACAAAACAAGACCTCATTATATTTGCAAGCTTCAGAAGGCTTTATATGGTCTGAAGCAGGCTCCAAGAGCTTGGTATGACAAGCTCAAGACTACCTTGCTGTGTTGGAAATTCAGGAACTCTAAATGCGATTCATCTCTCTTCTTCTACAATGATGCGGCTCAAATTATTTTGATCCTCATCTATGTTGATGATATTATTGTAACTGGCAGCAGTGCTCTCTCCTTGCAAAAGTTTGTCTCCAAGCTCCACCATTTGTTTGGCTTGAAAAACATGGGAAGTCTCCATCACTTTCTTGGAATGGAAGTCAGGCGAGATGACACAGGTATGTTCTTAACTCAAACAAGATACATTGAAGAACTCCTCAAAAGGTCTCAGATGGTACATCTTCGGTCATGTCCTACTCCCGCAGTCGTAGGCAAAAATATGTCCATTCATGATGGAGAATTACTTAAAAATCCATCTATCTATCGCAGCCTTATTGGTGGCCTACAATATTTGACAAACACTAGACCTGACATCTCCTTTATTGTCAATAAATTAAGTCAATTCTTGCATGCTCCTACCACAATCCATTGGCAAGCAGCTAAACGTGTATTAAGATATTTACAAGGCACCAAGGATATGGGACTGCACATTAAACCGAGTACCAGGCTGTTCTTACAAGGGTACTCGGATGCTGACTGGGCTTGTTGTGTGGATGATAGACGATCCACTGCTGGTCACTGTGTTTATTTTGGTGACACCTTGGTCTCGTGGTCTTCAAAAAAACAGCATGTCGTAGCTAGATCAAGCGCAGAGTCGGAGTATAGAGCCTTGGCTCAAGTTGCATGTGAGTTAACTTCGCTGGAAGCACTCTTGCGAGAACTCTCCTTCAAATGTGCTTCTGTTCCAATCACATGGTGCGACAATCTGAGTGCGAGTGCCTTGGCTGCCAACCCGGTCTTTCATGCTCGAACAAAGCACATTGAGGTTGATGTTCATTTCGTGAGGGACAAGGTTCTTGCTAAACAACTTGATGTACGATATGTTCCTTCTCTTGATCAAGTGGCTGACTGTCTCACTAAACCTCTCTCTCACTCTCGGTTTCAATACCTCCGGGACAAACTTGGAGTTGTTCAACGGCCCTTACCACTCACAAGTTTGCCGGGGAGTATTAGATATAAACAACAATTGTGATATATAGTTACTAAGTTTGTAAATTACTTTTGTGTACATGTACATGTGTCAAATTGTAATAGGCTTAGTCTTAGGGCTTGGCTGGCAATCTCTATTAATTCATCTCATTCTCAGTTGAGCCGCACTGATTGAGGCAGCTGAGAATTGTCCAGCAAACACTCTGTTCTCACCTTGCATATTTGCAACTTTATTATTTTAACTAATAATGAAAAGCGACCATTTTGAGCAGAGGTGTACGGACAAGAATGCCTAAATTCTATACCCTGTTGTTTAACAAATGCACCAAAGGCCACATATTCACCCCCCATGTCTGTCTGAAGACACTTAATTTTTCTCTCTAATTGGGTTTCAACAAGAGATTTGAATTGCACAAAAATACGTAGAGCATCAGATTTATTTTTTAGTGGGAAGAGCCATGTAAATCGATTGAAATCATCAATGAAATGAATGTAGTATTTGAAACCGGTGGATGATTGCAATGGTGAAGGACCCCATAAGTCAGTGTGTATTAAATCCAATGGATGGGTGGCATGAGAAGAAGATATTTTAAATGGCAACCGGTGAGATTTACCATACTCACATGCATCACAAAAGGGAATATGCTTCTCATTAATAAGAGATTTTTGATTACACTGCTGTAAAATTTGATGGAGAACTTGAGATGAGGGGTGGCCTAATCTCCTATGCCACACCTCTCTCTGGGAACTAGTAGACTTGGACTTGACAGATTGAATGAAAAACACCAAAGGATAGGTGGGACGTGACAATGCAGTGGGTGATGAGGAAGATGCACAAGAAGTAGTTGAAGGAGAAGGAATATCAAGCTTGTACAGTCCATCTTCAAGCTTCCCTCGGAGTAGAACTTGTCCCGTTGCCTTGTCCTTAACAACACAACCACAAGAATCAAAATTGACAGTTATATTATTGGAGGCAGTAAGTTGAGAGACACTAAGCAAATTTTTCTTAATAAATGGAACATGGAGAATGTCTTTTAACACCAAGGTTCGATTAGTAGATGTATGCAGTAGTGAATTGCCTACATGAGCAATGGGAAGTTGAGCACCATTACCAACAGTCAGAGAGGTGTTACCAGAGTAGTTGGTACGCTGGCCGAGATTGCCAACATCATCTGTCACATGAGCGCTAGCGCCACTGTCAGCATACCAGGCGGGATCACTAATGACATCAGGGCTGGCAACATATGCAACAGAGTTTTGGGTGTTATTGGTGGGGCTGCGACCATGATCTGGCTGTTGGCCCTGATAAGCTTCATCAAAACGGTAGTAACACTTGACGGCGGTATGCCCCAGTCTCCCACAGACTTGACACATAGGGCAGTTGTTGTTGTTGCGACCTCCTCGGCCACGCTGGAATCGACCTCCTCTATGGGCACCCCGATTTGGAGTCCATGAATTTTGCCCTTGTCCAGAAGAGCGTGAGGAGCCCCTGCCTGGATTATTGCGCGTGCCAATAAAGTTAGCAGAGGCGTGATTCAGATTAAGAGACGCAACGCCACTGTTGATTTGCTCAAGCCGTTTTTCATAAGTTAACAATTTAGCTTGAAGGTCAAGCCAACTGATGCTTTCTTTTTCTTGAATCTGACACACAACTGGGTTGTAATCCAAGGAGTCAAGACCAGTAAGTACTTGTTGGACAAGATCATCAAGTGGAACAGGTTTTCCGGCCAAAGCCAGGTTGTCAGCAAGCTTGCGGGCAATTTTTAGATATTCAGACATGGTCATGGCACCCTTTTGCAATTTCTGGAATTCCCGTTTGTAGAAGGTCACATTTGACTTGGTTTTAATGCCAAACACACTTTGAATGGCTTCCCAGAGATCCTTGGAGGAAGCACATTCCATGACTTCAGCAGCTACATCAACATCCATGGAGTTATATAACCAGCCGAGTAGCATCTGATCTTGAACCATCCAATCTTCATATTCTGTGTTCAGCATCAGCTCTTCTTTACCAGAGCCATCTGAAGAGAGGGGCACAAATTCTGGTGGACATACCCGTGTACCAGTGAGGAAGCCTTCCATTCTGTGACCACGGATAACCGGGAGTACAAGATTCTTCCATAGAAGATAATTTTCATGATTCAGCTTAACTGAACAATAAGATCCAAACGGATGGCCTGAGGAACCCGAAATTCTCTGTGTGCTAAGAGAGGGGGCAGTAGACATATCTCTACTTTTAGGAGTGACGGTGGCCGAACTCTACGTCTTAGGACCACTGATTTGTGCTCCGATCGGTGAACTCACTGGAACATAAGGATCTTCTTCGCCGTGACTGGCCATGGCCTCTGATACCAAGTTAAAATAATAAAGTTGCAAATATGCAAGGTGAGAACAGAGTGTTTGCTGGACAATTCTCAGCTGCCTCAATCAGTGCGGCTCAACTGAGAATGAGATGAATTAATAGAGATTGCCAGCCAAGCCCTAAGACTAAGCCTATTACAATTTGACACATGTACATGTACACAAAAGTAATTTACAAACTTAGTAACTATATATCACAATTGTTGTTTATCTCTAATATATAGTGGGCGACGTGATCATTAGGGTCGGTGTTGCCTTCGTAGAGGTTAATATTTGTGAAATGTGCAATACCATCAATGAGTGGGGATTCAGCATGGTAATTATTTTGAGTATTCTTCATTGGCATTGGCATTGGCATTCTTGGGTTTTGATATTTTTTTGTGTAGTTATGCCTTAGCTTTTGCAATTTTACATACCAGCTTGATGTCATAAGTGAGTCCTACGACAGGAAGGAGTCATTGGGTACTAGTCACATGAATCTAGGGGCGCTCTTGGCTAAGGAGTCTAGGTAGGATTATGGAAGAGGGTAGTCCCCTATTTGTGGCTCGTGATTATTACCGGCAAGGCAGAGTGTGTAGTCTCATATTTACCCTACTTGTTTCTGCATGGTTTGAGGATATTTAGTTTTTTGAATTTACTGTTTCTTCTAGGGGTGTTCTTCTCCAATTATGTCACCAAATTCATTAGAAGCTCATGGTATGCCAGCGACCACTTGAGGGGTCTGATCCATTAGAAAGTCTCGTCTTCCATTGAGCGTGACATATTTTGCTCGAATTGACTCATTTTTTGCTTTAATAGCAGCATACCTGACCTCCATGGTATTGAATTGTTTGGGTGTGGTTATGTAGCTTGACGGGGGAAAGGCAGTTCAAACAAATCTATAGGACAAATCTAACTGCTCCATTGTCAAAGTTGGTAGTGGTTTGGATAACAATTGTTGTAGGAGGTTATCAAAGGAGAAAGATCAACCGCACTCAACCTCCAGATCATTATAGATAGATGAATCATTTACGCATTTTGTACACATTCATTCTCAAACACTAATTAATAAAAGATCAGACATCCCGTGGACGTAGGCAAGTTGTCAAACCATGTAAATCGTTGTATATTTATTTTTATCTATTTATTTCCATTCTATGTATAATTTATTCGATGTATAAATTGCATCCATACTTCTTTGATTCTAAATTCTAAACTTCTATCTAGAAAGCCCACAAAACTCGAAGTGTGAAAAACCATTTGACTTTGCTTTTTCTGTTGGTACACAAATTCACCCACTTAACTTTGCTTAATTGTTTTTCACTTCTTTCTCTCTCGACTCATTATGGTGATATGTTTTATGTCTATGTTTTTTTTTTTTATGTCCAATCTGTGAACATTTTTTGTTATGAATAATGTTAAAATAACACTTCGTATAAAAAATATATAAATTGATTTAATTTTTTTTAGAGGAAGCTACCCTTAAATCCTTGATATTTTGCCCACTTTATCTAAATTGTGGCTTGTCCTGTTTGTCAAGATAGTAAAATTGGGTAAAATATATTTTCGCACTCACATTTGTCAAAAGACAAAATTTCTCCTTTAATTTGGTGAAAGATGCTTACCTCTTGGAGAAGAAAAAAAAACAATGATACTTGGGTCGATTTCTACCTATATATTAGTTTTTAATATTTAAATAATTTATGAAATGAAATGGGGCCTCAGTGTTTCATAGTAAATGTGGGCCATCACTGTTCATTGATGAACATGAGTTTTTTTAAAATAGTAATAAATATAATAAATTTAAGGTTTAATTACTAATAGATATCTAGTGTTGTAGACGAATAATTTTTTATAAAAAGTTCTATACCTATATGTAATTTGATCACGATATTTTATTCCACAGAGTATGTTTGACCTGAAAATAACTTTTTAATGACAATATTAATCTCTTACATTTACTTTATAAACTACTCGCTTTCTCTCTCTCCTCCTCCTATAGCATGTCTTCAAATTGTATATCTCTTTCCTCTCTCCTCCCTCTATACCACCATGTCTCACTAGCAACCTTGATAGAGCACTTTTGTGAGACAGTGTTTTGATTAAGAAAAATAATATGTATCCGGAGACTTATCTCATTCTTATGTAGTGCCTATAAGACATGTCATCTCATCTTGTTTCTTAAGAGGGATAAAAACAGAAATAAGGTATGATGTAAAACTCCTTAAACCTATAGACATTCATGATGTCATCGCTATAGCTATACAAATAAATTGAGAAGTTTTCTCATCTTTGGCCTATATTTCACAAACCTGCCTTTTCACATAAGCATGGTGTTAATTCATCGCTAATACCACATGTTAACAAGACTTGTGAAGTTAATAAAATTAATGAAACATCAATTAAAAAAATGAGTTTTCTATTAGAAAGGTCACACTTGAGAAGTTTCAAGAAGAGAGGCAAAAAGGCTTGTGCTTGTATTGTAATTAGAAGTATGTCATAGGACATAATTGTTCCAAGAAACAATTATTGTTACTTGAAGTGAATTTTGAGGATGACAATTTAGAGTTGGATGAAAACTGTGAAGAAACTGTTGCAGATGTTGAATTCTTGCAGTTGGAATTAAGTGTATGTGCATTCTATGGAGTTGCTAGTATACATTCTTTTAAGACTACAAAAATTCGAGGTTTCATTGAGAATCAACCAGTTTTGATTATGGTAGATTCTGGTAGGACACAAAATTTCATAGATTTTAGTTTTATTAAACATTTGGGTTGGCCTTGTGAGAAAACAAAGGATTTTGAAGTCATGATAGCACATGTAGATAGGATAAAAAGTATGGGATGTTGTAGGTCAATCTCTATTTCTATTGGTGATTTTAACTATGAGACAAGTCATTAGTTTTACCCTTGGGAGGATGTGATGTCGTTCTAGAAATTGAATGGTTTTGTACATTTAGTCCAATACTGTGGGATTTTCAAAACCTCGCCATGGAGTTAACTATAAAAGGTGGGAAACATTCGTTGAGTAGCGGAACTACAAATGTCAATGAGATTCAGGATATATCCTTATAAGGCATAGAAAAATAGATAAGTAGAACAAATCTGGGATTAATACTATACTCACAAGAGGTGGTGAAAGTTAATGAAAAAAACATCTATTTGTGGAGCAGATCACAGACCTGAAATCTTTATTGAAGTCAAATGAGCCCTTTGTTCCAAGTTCCTCATTATTTACCTCCCATTAGAGATCATGATCATAGGATACCCTTAATAGATGGTCGAAGACCAACTAGCAAGAGGCCCACCATTTTGGTCCTCTTTAGAAATCTAAAATTGAAAAAGTCGTTCAAGAGCTTCCTGAGGCAACTTTCATTGGGGCTAAGGACTTGTAGCCCCTCTAAATATTTGTGTGAAAAATGTGGAATATCATGGGGCTATTCAGGATTTTCGAAGAGTGCAAAAATGTCATTGGGCTAGATTAGGATTCCATATTTGCTTGGTGCACCATACGATGATGTTGAAAGGCTATTCAGGGTCCCGTTGAGTATAAGAATGTCGTTGGGTCGAGAAAGGGTCCCGTATGGTGTAGTTATTTACTTGCATCTTGGTGTACATGTTTAGATGTCATTTTGTTGCATTAAACTTTATTTCACATTTCAGCTTTGATATTGATCATTACTTTTTCTTTATCCCTACTGAGCCATTTTCTCCTCTTATCCACTTTTTACGTGAGACTGGTATTGGTGACCAAGATACGGGTCAGGAGAGACATGCGGGACATGGATAGGGCCATGGAGTATTAGGTCTAAATATATGTTATTTGTTTCCATCTTAGTACACTTAGTACTTAACTTGTATGACCTCTTTGGAGTTTGTATACCATCATGGTATGGATGATTGATGGTTGGGAGGGTGCTACGTGTGATTGGGACTCCCATAGCTAGACTATGGGTCGTGATGTTATATCTATATTTGCTTATTTATGATGCTTGGTGTTCATTTATACATGGATTACATAAGGATAGGTGGCAGACCCTACTTGACATATGAATGTGATAGATGGCCAGACGCCTTGCTAGGAATGTGGAATTGAATATACGATAATTGTTGCATATTTCTCCAGATTCATACTCTCCAATATACGGGGAGGTGTTGCCAGATTTTTGGTGGAATTTCACCTACAAGATTACGTGTGAAAATGTCCTTTGTGATGAGTGATGACATCATTGGTAGCAATCTCGGGTGGCGGCTTTACAATTTGGTATGGGAGCCATGTTTAGCTTTATGTAGGATCTGAGGTTGGGTGTAGGGTGTATGTTGGTGAGTCTTTAGGCCATGTCACGACCTCTACTGATATGATGATATGTTTATTTTCCCTTTAATTCCTCATTTAGTAAATGTTGTTGAGTAGTTTTATATGTGGTGATGTAGATAGAAACTCTTACGATGACTAAGTCATCACGTGCTACAGAAACCCCGGTTGTTGGGGCAGACGAGGGACACAGAGAGGCTGAGGTCAAGTTGTATAGACACAGATTGTTAGAATATTAGAGGGCCATAGAGGGGAATAGACTTCTGGGGTTAGTATTGAGGTGGGATCAATATAGAGACTAGGATGAGAGCGTTGTTTAATTCAGATGTTTATGTTCCATTCACATTTGTGAATTAAATTTTGGGTTTGGGAGTGCTAAGAATACTTGTCAATAACACTTTAATTGTTTGATAGTGTACAAATTATAATGTCTTACCTGTGGAATATTACATTTAGACTAATGTAATAATGTTAGAATGACTATACTCTTGGAAGGTGATAAACAATTCAAACATATTTACCTCTTCATCAATAAGAATCATATCAATACCAGTGAGTTCATCACTGTTGCTTGAATTAATTGGATCCCACATACGTGAGATTCGCACGTTAATCCGCCATTGAAGTCTATTTGTTTGGAGATTTGCAAGCATTGTGGCTACTATGTTATGTAAAACTTTACAAAGTTATGTGGCTGGTCAGTCCCAAAGTTAATTCATTGGAGATAATATAAACCATAATATATAAAGAGCAAAAAAATGTGATCAATTCATGGGGTTTCATGAATACCATAAATAACATAAATCTTTATCAACATAAATTTCATCATTGAATAAATTAATGACCAAGTGAAACATATTAGGCAAATGAAGGGGGGTGTGTTGTTGATGAGTATTATATGAAGACATTCCACTTATTATTCATCTAGCAAGCACTGTAATTATTGCCATGTTAGATACAATCCAGTGTATTCTTAAAATGTTTGAAAATGAATGACCAAATGAAACCTATCAGCCAAACGAAAGGACATGTATTGTTGATGAGCATTAAAGTAATAGATTCTAGTTATTATTAATTTTGCAAACAGTGTAATTAATTTCATTAGCTTGTCATGTAATTATTAACTGAAAACTAACTCATCATATATTTCACACAATCAAAATCTCATGTGGCATACAAACACAAAATTAAGATGACATGATGTAATGTGAGCGCAGCTTTTGTTTAAGTAATAGATAGATAGAGAAATGGGCAGAATTCCACCGCAGGATGCCTGGAAGGCATTAATTTCACACAATTTCAAAATTTCGGTGAGTGAGTTGAAAGATTTTAAGTCATCCAAATTAAATAGGGTAATTTGTAAAAGTGACCCACTTGAAAAGTCAAATTGTAGATGATATTACAAAAATACCCCCACCAATGGTGCTCCGCCACATCATATGTGGGCCAAAGACTGGTCAAGCTTACCAGGCAGTCTCCTCGGTAAGTGTGCCACCTGCTGGACCTACCAAGGTGAAAAATAGCTAGGTGCGGTCCACAATCATAATTGGAAGACCCACTTCAACAGTGATCCTTAATCCTATATAAAGCTCAGCAAGTCAGGTATTACAAAACTAATCACAATTTGAGTACTAGCTAACTGAGAGCTCTAGTCCGAGGAGCTCACCTGATTAAATACCAACTGACTTGAGCGTCGGAGCGCCAACGCCAGAGGACTACCTTTGGTGCGGCCTTTAGCTCACCTTCGTTCATTGTGCTTAGATGTAGGGGTGCCTAGCTGATCAACTCCTAGGAAGGACCTGCCACCATAGAAGATTGTCTGGTAGCTACTCGACTGCCCTGCTGTTCGGCTTCTGGGAAGGATCTTCATCCTCGGTATCTGTGCATGACAGCTGGTCTGACCAACTGATCGTCTTCTCGGTAGTGACACCTTTTTGACGTCATCAGTTTGGCACCGTCTGTGAGAACGACTAAGTTCCATCTTCTTACAATGGTTAGACCTCGAAGAACCAACGTGAATGATCCTGAGACATCTCATGCCCATCATTTGGTACACGATGCCGAGCATCAACACCAAGATTATGGGAATCCTGCAAGGCATGAGGTACCCTTGGATGCACCTCAAGTCCATGAAGGAGGAAACGTCCAGGCACCACCACAGGAGGCAGCTGGTCCTCCCATCAGTGCTGCACGGTTTAATCAACTTTATCAACAAGTGCAGCTCCTCACTGAGATGATGATGGCTAACCAGCAAGGCCCACCTTGGACCACTGAAAGGAACGAGGATGATGGAAACTCGGGTTCTCTAGATGCCAGGAGCAAGAGGAGGGATGAGAACCGAGAAGGAAATTCCAATACCAATAGGAACACCCATTACTCCCACATCAATGATGATGTCAATAGGCACCTTCAAGAGGTAGACCGCAAGCTAGCAACCCTCCAGGGACACAGTATCGTTGATGAAATGTGGGACAGTTCCATGACTCCCCTGTCTAGGGATATCCTTGAGACAGACATACCTCGTGACTTCAGGCTCCCCAACCTGGAGCAATATGATGGAAAAAGAGATCCTTATGACCATGTCATGGGATACAAGTCCATGATGGAGTGTCGAGGAGCCCCAGATGCAGTGTTGTGCAAGGCCTTCCCCTCTACACTTATTGGACCTGCTCGGACTTGGTTGATCAACCTTCCTAGGCATAACATTTATAGCTTCCAGGACCTATCCAAGAAGTTTAGTCTCCGATTCGCAAGTGCTAGGAAGCCCAAGACCACCAATCAGGACTTGATGGTTATTGAACACGAGAAGGGAGAACCGTTTCGTGACTTCATAGGAAGATTCAACCAGATATGCCTAGAGATCCCTGATGTACAAATTGCTGTAGCAAATGCTGCTCTGATCAGGACAGTGCGTCATGAGCAGTTCTGCAACTCATTATGCACTGATGCCCCTCAGTCCATGGACGAACTCCTGGCAAGGACTGAGAAATACATCAAGGCAACAGACTCATTGAAGTCTTCTCGTTTTGCAATACGAACCTCTCCTGAAAGGACGAGAGGCTCTGGTGAGAAGGGCCGCCCAGGAGGTGTGGGAGGTAGCCGACCAGACAGCGACAAGAGGTCGGGAAGAGAAGACAACAGACGAAGAGACCAGTCGTCCAGGAAGTTTCAAACTGGTCCGCCACCTAGTCGCTTTAATAATTACACTCCACTAAATGCTCCCCCGAAAACAGTGTTGAATGAAATAGTGGCCCAGAACTTGGTCAAATGGCTAAAGGAGATGAAGACCTCTGCAGAGAAAAGGAAGTTTTCAGACAAGTACTGTAGGTTCTATAAGGGCCGTGGTCATGATACCGATGATTGTATTCAATTGAAAGACGAGATTGAGGAGTTGATAAGAAGAGGACACCTCAAGAGATACACTGAAAATCGAGAAGAAAAACGAAGGAGAGATGACAGAAAAGATGATGACCATAGAAGGCCACGGAGGAGGGAAGATTCTCCTCCACATGAGAGAGGCACGGCAGGAACAATTGATTTCTGTGGTGTCATTATTGGAGGGTTGGCAGCAGGTGGAGAAACCACATCAGCTGGGAGAGCATATGCTCGCCTCACCGAACAGCCAACCAAAGGAAAAAGGATCAAGAGGGATGAGGATGTTATCACATTCTCAGAAAAAGATGAGGAAGGTGTTCGAGTCCCTCACGATGACGCCTTGGTAATTGATGCGGTGATCGCCAACTTCAACGTCCTGAAAATCTTGGTAGACAACGGGAGTGCAGCAGACATCCTGTTCTACCACACTTTCAAGGCTATGAAGCTTTCGGAGGATAGGCTAAAGCCGACCTCAGTACCCTTGTATGGGTTCACAGGAGAGTCAGTCATACCAAAAGGAATGATAACCCTCCCAGTCACATTGGGAACACATCCCAGGACAGTGATGCACATGGTGGACATGTTGGTAGTTGATGTGAAGGCCTCACACAATGCCATCATAGGAAGACCGCTACTTCACAAGGTGAGAGCTGTTGTCTCAACCTATTGTTTAAAGATGAAATTTCCCACTTCGAAGGGAGTGGGTGAAGTGAAGGGAAATCAGAAAGCTTCCCGGAGCACCTACTTCACTGAGCTCAAAGAGAGGAAGAAAGAAAAGGTCTCAGTAGGCAGCCTAGATATGAGGGCAGAAGAGCCGATGTTCAAACCCACTCCAGTAGAGGAACTCAAGAAAATTGAGGTCATGGCTGGCTCAAGAAGAAACTTCCATGTTGGATCTCAACTTGGAGAAAGGATGACCAAGGAGATCACTGAACTACTCCTAGCGAGTTTAGGTACCTTTGCATGGAGTGCTGATGAGATGCCCGACATAAGTGCTGAGGTGATAACACATCGACTGAGCATCATACCTGGTGCCAGACCAGTTAAGCAAAAGAGAAGAAACTTTGCTCCCGATCGCCAAGAAGCGATCAAGGAAGAGGTAAGGAAGTTGATGGATGCCGACTTCATCAGAGAAGTCCAATACCCTGAATGGCTAGCCAATGTTTTCATGGTGAGAAAAGCCAATGGAAAATGGAGGATGTGTGTTGATTTCACCGACTTGAATAAATTTTGTCCTAAGGACAGCTATCCACTACCAAAGATTGATCAGCTGGTAGACGCCACCTCAGGACATCAGCCCCTCAGCTTCTTGGATGCCTATTCAGGGTACCATCAGATAAAAATGCATCCCGAAGACCAAGAAGGAACCTCATTCATCACCCCTGAGGGGACATATTGCTATAAGGTCATGCCATTCGGATTAAAGAATGCAGGAGCCACCTACCAGATGTTGGTGAACCATATTTTCAGAGATCGGATAGGAAAGTCCTTGGAGGCTTATGTGGATGACATGGTGGTGAAAATCAAGAAAGCTAAGGACCACCCTGCTGACCTGCGCAAAGTCTTTCATACGCTTGATCAGTTTGGAATGAAGCTCAACCCGGAAAAGTGTGCATTTGGAGTGGCATCCGGGAAGTTCCTTGGCTTCCTGGTAACCAGCAGGGGTATTGAGATGAATCCCGAAAAAGTGGAAGCTATCCTGCAGATGGAGCCACCCACAAATGCCAAGGAGGTTCAAAAGCTGACCGGCCGAGCAGCATCACTGGGGAGGTTTCTTGCTCGGTCCGGAGACAAGTGTAGACCATTTTTCCAGGCGTTAAAAAAGGCCAAGGAATTCACATGGACACCGGAGTGCCAAATGGCCTTTGAAAATCTTAAAGATTATTTTGGCCAACCTCCTCTACTGACTTGTGCAAGAGAAGGTGAAGTCTTATACCTCTACCTAGCAATATCACAACATGCGGTAAGCGCAGTGCTGTTGAGTCAGGTAGATAAAGTGCAAAGGCCGGTATATTACATAAGCAGAGTGATGGTCAGTGCAGAGACAAGGTACTCCCATGCGGAGAAGCTAGCCCTGTCGCTGATAGTAGCTGCAAGGAAGCTAAGACCTTACTTCCAAGCACACACAATAATTGTCTTGACTGACCAGCCACTAAAACAAGTCCTCCAAAAGCCAGAAACTTCAGGAAGACTAGTGAAGTGGGCTATTGAATTGGGAGAGTTTGATATCAAGTATCAGCCAAGGAAGGCTATCAAGGCACAAGCCTTGGCTGATTTTATAATTGAATGCTACAGAGAGCCCAACCATGACAATGACGCCACTGCACTTCAACGATGGCAGTTGTTTGTGGATGGATCATCCAACCAGGAAGGTAGTGGTGCTGGCATTCTCCTGCTCGGCCCGGGGGGCATGACCATATCATATTCCTTGCGATTCAACTTTAAAGCCTCAAATAATGAGGCCGAGTATGAGGCTGTGTTGGCTGGACTACGCCTTGCTGAGTAGCTGGAAGTGAAAAATTTGATCATTCATAGTGACTCACAGTTGGTCACTGAGCAGATCAAAGGAGAATATGAAGCAAGAGGACCAAGTATGATCAAATACTTGGCAAAAGTACAAGAACTGATGGAAAGAATACCAAAGGTGGAGGTCAGAGAGATACCTAGAGGGGAAAACTCAAGGGCCGACGTGCTAGCACGGTTGGCGTCCGCCTCCTCAGTACAGGTACCCACTTCTGTTCAAGTGGAGATGCTCCCACAAAAGAGCATTGAAGTGCAAACTCTGATGGCGGATATTGATGTCGGTCATAAGCCGAGTTGGAAAGATCCGATCAAGAACTACTTGGAGGATGGAAGTTTGCCAGAAGATCGCAACCAAGCAAAAAGCCTCCGAAAAAGAGCAGCTCGATATACCCTGATCCAGGGAGAGTTGTATCGAATGTCGTTCACTCTGCCATACCTGAAATGTCTAGCACCCAGAGATGCGGACTATGCACTCCGAGAAGTGCATGAGGGGATATGTGGAAGCCACATAGGATCCAGGACCTTAAGTCACAAGGTGCTGAGATGCGGGTACTATTGGCCTACCATGATGAAGGATGCTAAGAAGCTCGTACAAAAGTGCGATAAGTGTCAAAGGCACTCAAACGTGCCAAGAGTACCTTCCTCAGACATCATCCCCATGCAAAATCCCTGTCCATTTGCACAATGGGGCATGAATCTCCTTGGACCATTCGTCCAGACATTGGGGCAGAGGAGAAACCTTATTGTTGCCGTTGATTACTTCACTAAATGGATAGAGGTAGAGCCATTGGCAGCCATCTCAGATTAGAAGGTGATGGACTTCATATGGAGAACCATTTTCTGTAGGTATGGCTTGCCACAAGCCCTAGTGGTGGACAATGGAAGACAATTTGTTAGCAGAAAGATGCACAAGTTCTGTGAAGACCTTAGCATTGACCTAAGGATTACCTCTGTGGCACATCCCCAGGCAAATGGACAGGCAGAAGTGATAAACCGGACTATCCTTGAAGGACTGAAAACAAGGCTGGATGGGTTGAAGAACTACCTAGTGTGTTGTGGTCATACCGCACTACACCCCGGACATCAACAGGTGAAACTCCATTCTCCCTCTCTTTCGGGACCGAGGCAGTCATCCCGGTCGAAATTGGAGTCCCGTCATTGAGGGTCACCAACTTCTAAGAATCAACTAATGATGAGCTCTTGCTGAACAACCTGGATCTCCTAAAAGAGACCAGGGAGAATGCAAGGATCCGGACTGCTGCCTATAAACAGAGAACAACTCAGTACCACAACAGGCGAATAAAGAGGAGAAGTTTCTCTGTTGGAGACCTTGTGCTGAGAAAGGTAGCTGCTACAGGAAAACATCCAGGTAAGCTAGGTGAAACTTGGGAGGGACCCTACCTAGTTGTGAAAATCCTGAGAGAAGGCACATACAAAATCGAAGATCCAAAGAGGCCCGGGGATATGAGACCCTGGAATGTGGATAATCTTCGAAGATACTATGTGTAATGCTTATTGTAACACATGATGTTCCTATTTCTATGTATCTGCTTTTCAGTTTTGAGCATGCAGGAATGAACAAAAGTTCAGGTCTCTTTCCAAAAATAAAGCATCGCAATGCAGGAGAAGGCTTTGACCTGGACAACATGCGAACTTAGCCAAAAAATTGGCTAAGTATCAATGCCATACCGACCAGCGTCACAAGATGACTAGACTAAATCAAATTTCTCAAAAAGAGGAAATGAAAACACTATAACCCTGGTCAGCCTACCGACCAGCGTCACAAGATGACAAAACTAAATTAAATTTCCCAAAAAGAGGAAATGAAGACAGTAGAAGACTGGTCGTCCTACCGACTAGGATAATATCTACAACAATGAAGACTTAAGACCCCAATAAAGAGGGTCCAAGAGCCACTGTCGGCCTACCGACGAGGATGGCATTCCAGATATTCCTAAAAGGAAGAAGACACAAAGACCCTGGTAGGCCTACCGACCAGGGAAGTACATTCATCCTCTGAGAAACTTGATAAAATTTGAGACTCAAAGTCCAAAAAATAAAATAAAAGAAGACTGGTCGGCTTACCGACCAGAAAGGCATGATAGCCTTCAAAGTTAAAAATTAAATACAGAAGTATATAAATGTGCATTACCGAGCAGTCAAAAATGCTTATTTTATTAGAGTTCTAACGAGTACATTACAAGGAAAGGGCATAACAAAAAGGGGCTAAGCCCGTACAACAGAGAGCCTAAGAATCTAAGGCAGGAGCTCTAGAGCCGGACTCCGCGGCAGTAGGCACATTGGCTGGAAGAGCTGTAGTTATCTCCTCGGTTGTATCAGCAACCAGTAAAGGAACTTGGTTTGGTGCTTCCTGGTTAGCGCCCAAGTTCTCATCTTCCACTACTTCAACCTCCTCATCAGAGATCTCCTCATCGGAGAAATCCATCTCACCAAGCCCCCTCTTCCTCCTATGCTCAGCGTTCCTGAAGGCTTCAAGGATCTCCTCCTTGGACTCCTCAAGATGATCCTTTCCCATGAGAGAAGGGCACAAGGGCGTAAGGATGGAAGAGTCCAGACCAACCTTGACGAGCAGCTTCCTGGACTCCTTGACACCCTCACGGAAGCCATAGAAGCCTTCCTCTCTCAGAGCAGCTTTGAACTCCTCAGAGTCCTTGAACTTCTGGATTGTCTGCTGCTCGGCATCACCAAGGAGTCGTTGATAGGTCTCCTCGGCATTCTTCAGCTTGCGCTCTAAGGAGACATTCCTTTCCTTCAGCTCCCTTCGTTGCCGAGCAACCTTCTCCATATGAGCAGAATAAGACTGTTGCATCTCCTCCATCTCGGCCTTCATCAAGTTAAGCTCGTTCTTGGCCTTGGTAGCCCTCTCCTCGGCAGCATCAGCTCTCTCCCGTTGAACTGTCTCCTCGTAGGCAAACCGAGCAATGCCGGAGGGAAGGGCAGAGAGGTGGACAGCAGTCTAAAAAAAAATGAGTTAGAAAAATTTATTAAAAAGAAAAGATACCGAGCTCAGAAGGAAAAACTCATACCTGCATGAAGAGGGAGTTCATCTGAGTCAGATGCTCCATAGCTGTCAGACCAAACACCCTGTCATAGTCTGCAGGGGTAGGCAAGTGCTTTAGCATCTCGGTAGCCACTCTTGGGGTGACCACCCTGTCAGTTTGACTGACATCCCACTGGGGAGTATGCTGAGCAAAATCCTCCTCGGTAATTGGTCCCAATGGGGGATCATTAACCTGGCGAGGGATTTGGGAAACCCCAAGCCGAGGAGTTCCAAGCCGAGGAGACGGAGCACTCCTGATCACAGTTGTGACCGAGGTGGTGGCACCAATGAGGGCTGCCTCAGAAGCAATGGTCTCCCCTGTGGCCCCCACACGTGGCCTCTTGGGCTCCTTGCCTTTGCTGGTTTTCTTCCTCTTTTGTTGCTGAGGAGCAGGGGCAGCGTTCATCGCCATGTACTCGGACAGGTCGGCCATATCTGCAAAGCATGACCACAAGTCAAGTGAATACCGATCAGTGATGATGGATAAAATATTTGAAAAATAAAAAATATGCAAACCTTGCCGAGATCCGTAACAAAAATTAGACACCGAGAAGTCCTGTAGACTAAACTTCATGTCGATATCAGCCCCAACAACAAAGAGTTCCTTCCAGGCTTCGAATAATTTTAGCTCATCGCCCTTCAAAGGAGGAGGACGGTTGAACTGATCGGTAAATGGTACCGACCAGGTAGTTCGGAAGGGAAGTTCCTCTCTTTCAGGGAGAGGAACTCGTACAAAAATATATGAATTCTTCCATCTTTTGATGGACTGGTTGTACAAGGGAGACTTGAGTCCTGGCTTGAGTTTCAAGTAAAAGAGACCAGGAGAGTTTGGAAGATGGCACAGGAGAAAAAAGTGTTGAATAACCGAGGAAGAAATACCGAGATGATATTTATTGGAGAGGCAAAGAATGTTGGCCAAAAAGTGCCAAGAGTTGGGTGCCAGAATGGCTGGAGAAAGATTGAACCGACGAAGAAGACTGGTTATTGCTGGTGGAAAAGGGATCCTAGCACCAGCTTGAAGTGACCTAAGTGAGATAGCAAATTCACCCCGCCTAGGGTGAAAAGGAGACTCACCCTTACCCACACGTCGGTAAGGGAAGGGAAGACCACACTTGGCTACCACTTCGTCAATATAGCTATTGGACTGATCACAAGTGAGGTAGGTCGGTTCAGGGATGCTGTCATCGGTACCTCCACCCCTCTCATTAGGAGGGGGTAGGTCATGGGGGGCATACTCTACTGGGTATTCTACCGAGGAAGACTCTACAAAATGGCGTTTCATTAAGGGAGGATTGGTTTGGGTGATCACTACCTCATCGGTAGAGGTAGTTGCTCGGTCACTATCTGAAGTAGAAGTAGAAAGCCCAGATATAGAAGAAGTGCTCGAACTAGAGGAAGACATGTCTTACCTAGAAGAGTGCTCGGTAAGCTGGAGTTTGGAGTTTTGAGATTGTTATCTTGGTCGGTATGTGCGGTTGCTCGGTAAGCTCTCTCAAATTTTAGGGAATGTATGGAATGACCAGGCCTTTAGGCCCTTTTATAGCAGAAGACCAACCTCAGATCAACGTCCAGAAACAGATGGCCAATGAGCCGCGCAGACATGGATCGTTGATCCAAGGGTCTGGGCTGTCATCTCCTCATTAATGGAATGGCATAATTACTCCTCTCATCGATCCGCGCAGAACGGTGCCTCGATAAGGGAGTTGGGGGGCAACTGATATTACAAAAATACCCCCACCAATGGTGCTCCGCCACATCATATGTGGGCCAAAGACTGGTCAAGCTTACCAGGCAGTCTCCTCGGTAAGTGTGCCACCTGCTGGACCTACCAAGGTGAAAAACAGCTGGGTGCGGTCCACAATCATAATTGGAAGACCCACTTCAACAGTGATCCTTAATCCTATATAAAGCTCAGCAAGTCAGGTATTACAAAACTAATCACAATTTGAGTACTAGCTAACTGAGAGCTCTAGTCCGAGGAGCTCACCTGATTAAATACCAACTGACTTGAGCGTCGGAGCGCCAACGCCAGAGGACTACCTTTGGTGCGGCCTTTAGCTCACCTTCGTTCATTGTGCTTAGATGTAGGGGTGCCTAGTTGATCAACTCCTAGGAAGGACATGCCCCCATAGAAGATTGTCTGGTAGCTACTCGACTGCCCTGCTGTTCGGCTTCTGAGAAGGATCTTCATCCTCGGTATTTGTGCATGACAGCAGGTATGACCAACTGATTGTCTTCTCGGTAGTGACACCTTTTTGACGTCATCAGTAGAAATAACCTAGTTGTAAATTTTTAAGAAAAATAACCTAGTTCTCTCTTAAAATGACTAAAACACCCTTAATATTACAAAAGAGGTCATTCCCAAAATTCTCACGCCCGACGACTTCCTGCAAACACTGATCAAGCTTCTCCTCGAACGCGACTCCTTCAATGAAACAACTCCTCCAGCGACCCTTCCCAACATTCAAACGCTCTTATTGCTTACTTAGATTACTGGTATGCATTACTTCTAACTTCTTACTACTTTCTCTCTTTCGATCCCTAATTTGGTTTAGATTTCTTGCGTTTGATGGAAGGGCTTGTTTGTGGTTTGAGATTGGATATTTATGAGGAAATCTATATAACTATTTGAGTGCATTTTCATAACTGATTGAGCAAAGTTTGTGGTTGTTGAGCAAAAAAAAAATTTGGTCGAACAATCTTTTACTTAGTTGAGCAAATCTTGGTTGAGAAAATATGTTTTGAGATTTAGCAAACCTATAATTGGTTGAGCAATTTTTTTTTAATCGAGCAAACTTTTATATGGTTGAGCAAATCGTTTTTCTGGTTGAGCAATTTTTTATTTTGGTCGAGCAAACTTTGTACTTGGTTGAGCAATTTTGTCTTGTGGTCGAGAAAATTTGTATATGGTTGAGCAAATCTGTTTTGTGGTTGAGCAATTTTTTGTTTTGTTGAGCAAACTTTTTACTTGGTTGAGCAATTTTGTCTTGTGGTCGAGCAAATTCGTATATGGTTGAGCAAATCTGTTTTTTGGTTGAGCAATTTTTTTTTTTGGTCGAGCAAACTTTTTACTTGGTTGAGCAATTATGTCTTGTGGTTGAGCAAACTTGTAATTGGTTGAGCAATTTATTTTTTATGGTCGAGCATTTTTTTTTTGGGTCGAGCAAACTTATATTTGGTTGAGCAGATTTGTTTTGTGGTCGAGCAAAATTTTATTTGGTTGAGCAAACTTGTTTTTGTGTTTGAGCAAAATTTTTACTAGGCTGTGCATATTTGTAATTGGTTGAGCAAATCTGTTTACTTGGTTGAGCAAATCCTTTTGTGGTTTAGCCTATTTTTACTTAGTTAAGCAATTTTTTTTTTGGTTGAGCATGTCTAAAATAACACTTTTTGTTTACAGTGCAGAGCAACAATGAATTACTTAATTGATGAGAAGGATCATTTTCCAGCAAAGGTCACCTCTTTTTCAAACATCTCACATGTCATGGGGCAAATTAGAAGTTGTTTGAATGAGAATCAACATTTGGTGCAACAAAATCTTCCTGGATTCTTGGAACATAGCTCACATCTTGTGAAATAAACTGATCATTTACTCTCTGCTTGGTTGTTACACACAGTGGAGTACCAGATCTTAGAGGATTATCATTTTGTCTAAGAAAAAACTGTAAGTCATGATCATTTCGAAGCTCCATCGGTGCCATTTTGAAATGAGTATTGTAGACAAACTTCATAACCAAATCAAAGGAACTAGAATCTACTCCAGTCAATTGGTATATGAGTTGAATAAATTCTGTATATGTAATTGTATTAGATACAATTAATCCCTGACTTCTCCCCCCTTTGAACCTGTGTGTGTCTCGACAATTTTCCCACACTCCACCATATAATAAAACAAAATCAATCTCAAAATCCATTCCTGCGCGCATAGTAATAAGACAATACAAAATTAATAAACTGGACTAAAAAAATAATTTTGCTCGACCAAATAAAAACTTGCTCGACCAAATAAAACAACTTTGCTCAACCACAAAATAACTTTGCCCAACCAAATAAAAAATTTCTCAACTGCAAACAATTTTGCTTGACCAAGTAAAATTATGCTCAACCAAAAGCAAATATGTGCTCAACCACAAAACAACTTTGCTCGACCAAATAAAAAATTGCTCAACCACAAAACAACTTTGCTCGACCAAGTAAAAATATGCTCGACCAAAAATAAATTTGTGCTCAACCACAAAACAACTTTGTTCGACCAAATACAAAATTGTTCAACCACAAAATAATTTTGCTCGACCAAGTCAAAATATGCTCAACCACAAAACAACTTTGCTAGACCAAATAAAAGTTTGCTCAACCACAAATCAATTTTGCTCGACCAAGTAAAAATATGCTCAACCACAAAACAACTTTGCTAGACCAAATAAAAGTTTGCTCAACCACTAAACAGATTTGCTCAACCAAGTAAAAATATGCTCAACCAAAACAAATTTTCCCTCAACCACAATATAACTTTGTTCAACCATATAATAGATGCTCGACCATAAAAATTAAATGCTTGACCAACTAAATATATTGTGAACACTGAAAGACAAATTTTACGAAATATTTGACCTACGTTCATAGAAAAATATGAACTCACTTGATTTTTGATGTCTGTAGAGATCTGTAACAATAAAATCTTCACTTTGAGGACAAAATCTGGACAAAAACACAAGTAGATTGCAGATATCTCAATGTGTTGATATCAAAAATGGGGAATGGGTAGTGAGGAGTGAGGAGTGAGGAGTGAGAAGTGAGTAGGTGAAGTACAGAGCGAAAAAGGTTAACGATGGAGTTTCATTTTGTTTTATTCTTCAAAAAGAGGGTATTTTTGTCAGCTGAATAAGCCAGCCATATATCACGCCCTAATCTTCTTAGCAAGACAGCTCATATCCAGTCATGATAGACAACTCACATCAAGCCATAAAGTCCATCTAGACAGCTCACATCAAGCCATAGCAAGACAGCTCATATCCAGTCATGATAGACAACTCACATCAAGCCATAAAGTCTATCTAGACAGCTCACATCAAGCCATAATTCATCCTTGGAAAATTAGTTGTAATTTGTCAATATATAATCAACGGACCCTCACTGTGAGAGGCATCCAATACAATTGATATGGTATCAGAAGGGTTCTTCTAAATTCAGAATTCTTCTGTGTTTTAAGTCTTGGTCTTGGTCTTGGTCTTGTTACTCTTTGGGTTTCTTGGTTTCTTCTGGAGCTTTGTTTTGGTTGTGTGCCTGTTGAAATCTTTTTGGTTTATTTTCTGGTGACCTGATTGTTGTTGACAACATGGCTACTGGCGTTGTGTCAACAAATCACTCGAATTCTTTTGGTGTTCGTTTCACAGGTAAGAATTATTCTGCCTGGGAGTTTCAGTTTCGCCTATTTGTTACAGGGAAAGAATTACGGGGTCACATTGATGGGAGTGATCCAGCTCCTACCGATGCTACAAAATTGGCTCAGTGGGCAGTCAAAGATGGTCGTGTCATGACATGGCTTTCAAGCTCTGTTGATCCTTCGATGGTCATTAATCTGAGGCGCTATAAGATTGCGAAAGAGATGTGGGATTATTTAAAGAAAGTTTATCATCAAGACAACTCAGCCAAACGATTTCAGGTGGAGTTTGAAATTGCTAACTACTCTCATGGCAATCTCTCCATTCAAGATTTTTATTCTAGTTTTCAAAACTTATGGGCTGAATTTGCTGATATCATTTATGCCAATATACCCATTGAATCTCTTCCTGCTGTTCAAGAGGTTCATGAACAGAGCAAAAGAGATCAATTCTTGATGAAGTTACGGCCTGAATTCGAGGCGACTCGCTCCAACTTGATGAATCGTCATCCTTCTCCTTCTTTGGAAGACTGCTTTGGGGAATTACTTCGTGAAGAACAGCGTCTTGCAACGCAGGCTGCATTCCAGCAAGACACATTAGGCTCTAATGCTGTTGCTTACGTAGCTCTTGGACGAGGCAAAGGTAGGGATATGCGTAAAGTTCAATGTTTCAGCTGCAAGGCGTATGGACATATTGCTGCCAATTGTGCCAAGAAAACTTGCAATTATTGCAAGAAGCCAGGACACATTATCAAGGAATGTCCTATTCATCCCCAGAATCGTCAAGCTCATGCCTATCAGGCTACAGTTGACTCCACCAGTTCTTCTCCAGTTGCTGAATAAGCTGTTCTTACACCTGGAATGGTTCAACAGATGATTGCTTCCGCCTTTTCAGCCTTGGGGCTTCAAGGTAAAGGTTCATCGTCATCTTTCTCTTGGCTGGTTGATTCTGGTGCGTCTAATCATATGACTAATTCCTCCACTACTCTTAGTAATGCCCAGCCATATCATGGCTCATCTTGCATTCAGACTGCGAATGGTAGTACACTTCCTATTCATGCTATTGGAGATATTAATTCTTCAGTTACAAATGTGCTTGTATCTCCTAAGCTTACTACCAGTCTTCTTTCGGTTGGACAGTTGGTCGATAACAACTGTCATGTTGGATTTTCTCGTGATGGTTGTCTTGTGCAGGATCAGGTGTCGGGGAAGATACTCGCGAAGGGGCCTAAAGTTGGACGATTGTTTCCTTTCAATTTTTCTGTTCCTAATGTTCTTTCTTTGGCATGTACTACTGTTAACAATAAGAGTGTCATCTGGCATAAACGGTTGGGTCATCTTAATTCAGTTGTTTTATCTCA
The DNA here is from genome assembly GCA_963580455.1 of Euonymus europaeus. Lineage (NCBI taxonomy): Eukaryota > Viridiplantae > Streptophyta > Magnoliopsida > Celastrales > Celastraceae > Euonymus > Euonymus europaeus. The sequence continues at coordinate 8,293,085 of OY756964.1, forward strand.
TTTGATACAATCTGGTTTGTTGGGTACTAAAGATCAATTTTCTCCATCTCTTTCTCTTGATTGTTCAACCTGCAAATTAGGTAAGAGTAAGTCTCTTTCCTTTCCTTCTCATGGTAGCTGTGCTGTAAGCTGTTTTGAGCTGATTCACAGTGATGTGTGGGGTATTACTCCAGTAATATCTCATGCCCATTATAAATACTTTGTGACATTCATTGATGATTACAGTAAGTATAGTTGGATTTATTTTCTTCGTTCTAAATCTGAGGTATTTTTTGTTTTTCAAAAATTTTTGGCTTATGTTGAGACTCAATTTTCTTCATGCATCAAAGTATTAAGGTCAAATTGTGGTGGGGAGTATCTGTCTCGTGAGTTTCAAGATTTCCTCCAGACCAAGGGTATTGCTTCTCAACGTTCTTGTCCTTATACACCTCAACAAAACGGTGTCGCTGAACGTAAGAATCATCATCTCTTAGATGTTACTCGTACCTTATTGCTTGAATCATTTGTTCCTCCTAAATTCTGGGTTGAGGCATTGTCTACGGCCGTCTATTTAATTAATAGATTGCCTTCTAGCGTCTTGCAATTTGTCACTCCCTATTATCGTCTTTACCATAAATACCCCAATTATCTTGATATGCATACTTTTGGTTGTGTTTGTTTCGTTCATTTGTCGTCTCATGAGCGGAACAAACTTTCTGCTCAATCTGTTAAATGTGCATTTATGGGTTATAGTCTTCCTCATAAAGGCTATGTTTGCTATGATGCCTGCTCCAACAAATTTCGTATTTCTCATAATGTTGTATTCTTCGAACATCAATTTTTCTACTCCACTCATGTTGACTCCTTGCCCGAGTCATTTGTTCTCCCTAATTTTGATGATCAGACTCCTTCTTTTGAACGTTTCAAACCTGGACTTGTGTATGACCGACGACGACCAACTTTGCCCCTTCCTGAGCTGGATCCGCCATCTGAGCCTGTTCAAGCTCCACCTTCCACGGCTAATGCCACTCTTGAGGTCATTCCTCGCCACTCTACCAGAATCTCTCACCCTCCTGATAGGTATGGTTTTTCTCCTACTGCTCTCTGAGCATCTCTATCTTCTATTCCTATTCCCTCATGTTATTCAGAAGCTGTTAAAGATATACGGTGGCGTGAGGCAATGACTGAGGAACTTCAGGCCCTTCAGACCAACCAAACATGGGAGCTTGTTCCTTGTCCTGCGAATGTTAAAGTCATTGGCTGTAAATGGGTGTACACGATTAAACTTCGTTCTGAAGGTACTCTTGATCGCTATAAGCCCGGTTGGTTGCTCTAGGTAATCGATAAGTGTATGGCATCAACTATGATGAGACCTATGCTCCAGTTACCAAAATGACTACGGTACGCACTATTATTTCTATTGCTGCTTCCCAGGGCTGGTCTCTTCATCAAATGGACGTTAAAAATGCATTCTTGCATGGTGATCTCAAGGAAGAGATTTACATGACCCTTCCTCCTGGCTTGATGTCTACTTTTTCTTCGGATGTATGTAAGTTAAAGCGCTCTCTCTATGGGTTGAAACAAGCACCCCGAGCCTGGTTTGAAAAGTTTCTGTCTATATTGCTTCGTTTTTCATTCCATCAAAGTAAATATGACTCTTCTTTGTTTCTTTGCAAGACATCGAATGGTATTGTGCTTCTTCTCGTTTATGTTGATGATATTGTCATTACTGGGACGGATTTCTCATTGATTGATCGTTTAAAGCAGCATCTTCAAGCATAATTTCATATGAAGGATCTTGGTCCTCTTACTTATTTTTTAGGGCTGGAAGTTTATACCGATTCATCGGGTATATTTCTAAATCAACATAAATACACTCAAGATTTGATTACTTTGGCTGGCCTTCGCGATTCTTCTTCTGTTGATACACCTCTAGAAATTAATGTGAAATATAGTCGTGAGGAGGGTAATCTTCTTTCTGATCCTATGATGTATCGACAATTGGTGGGTAGCCTGAATTATTTAACTATTACTCGACCTGACATTTCTTTTGCTGTCCAGCAAGTTAGTCAATTTATGCAAGCTCCACGACATCTCCATTTAGCTGCTGTACGCCGTATCATTCGCTATCTACGTGGGTCACCTAACCGTGGACTACTCTTTCATACTGGCTCTCCTCTTCATCTGACTGCTTATAGTGATGCGGATTGGGCCGCCTGTCCTGATACACGGCGATCAGTCACGGGTTGGTGTATGTTTCTTGGAAATTCTTTGATTTCGTGGAAGAGTAAAAAGCAAGCTCGTGTTTCTAAGTCTTCCACTAAATCGGAATATCGTGCGATGTCCCTTGCTTGTTCTGAGATAGTCTGGCTTCGTGGTCTTCTAGCTGAGATTGGCTTCTCTCAAACTACTTCAACATCTCTTCATGCTGATAATACCAGTGCCATTCAGATTGCTACTAATACTGTTTTTCATGAGCGCACGAAGCACATCGAAGTAGACTGTCATTCTATTCGCGAAGCATTGGACACTCGTATCATTTCCCTTCCTCATATTTCTACAGATTGCTGACCTATTTACGAAAGCCATGACCCACCAACGTCACCAATTTCTTTTGGGCAAATTGATGCTTTCTGACCGACCCGCATCAATTTGAGGGGGGATGTCAGCTTAATAAGCCAGCCATATATCACGCCCTAATCTTCTTATCAAGACAGCTCATATCCAGTCATGATAGACAACTCACATCAAGCCATAAAGTCCATCTAGACAGCTCACATCAAGCCATAGCAAGACAGCTCATATCCAGTCATGATAGACAACTCACATCAAGCCATAAAGTCCATCTAGACAGCTCACATCAAGCCATAATTCGTCATTGGAAAATTAGTTGTAATTTGTCAATATATAATCAACGGACCCTCAGTGTGAGAGGCATGCAATACAATTGATAATTTTGGTCTCAAAAAATTCAAATGAGGTCATTTCACCGATTATTTTAGGGGAAGGTTATTTCTACAATTTAACTTTTCAAGTGGGTCATTTTTACAAATTTTCCAATTGGGTCATTTTTACAAATTTTCCAATTAAATACGACAATCGTTCGATAATTGCATATTGCAATGAGCGGATTTTCTCACCGAATCGGCATCATATCAGCCGTTTCTGGACAGCGCTCTTCCTGGCGTTGACATCATTGCCTTCTCCTCCCAAATTTATTGGAGGGAAAAAAAGTTTTATAGCATTTTTTGTTAGGTAATTGCTAAATACACATTTGTTTTTACTAAGGATACACAATAGATTTGACTTGTCTGACAATTGTGTCGTTTTTTTGTGTACAGCGTAGATAGAGAGGCATGCATGCATGGCATGCGTAATAAAAAAACCAATACTTTTTACTATTTGATGAAACGACCTAACCTTATAGGCTGTAGCAAAACAGAGAATAGTCTTGTAGGTAATGATTATACACAGCTCTCTTTTGCTTTTCTGATTGAATATTGAATATATACATGTACGTGTGTGTGGTCGTGTATATATGTGTAAAACTCAATTCATCTTAAATAAACATCCCTTCAAATATGCCAGAATCAGTTAAAATTAGGCACCTACTCCCAATAAATTGACTGCAATTTTATTAAAACATAATAACACATATTACATTGCTAATCTTCTATTATAGTGGGCTCAGTAGGCGCAAGAGGAAATGTAGGACGAATTTGCTGCCCATATGCATCAAGTTGTTCCATATACGGTAAAATCCATGCAGCTGCACACTCATGCCTGAAATAATGCCACTGAGGCATAATGGTAGGCATTGGATAACTCCCAGTTAAGGAAACTTGGACGTAGTGATTATCATTAACGTGTCCAAGGGCGATAGCAACATGTTGATGCTGAGGTGGAGGAGTTGATCGCAGTGGTAAATATGTGAAGCTCTGTCGTGAACTAACAACGTGTAGTATGACATTGTACCTGGAAGAAATCAAGAGACCCATATCTGGCATTATCATCCAATGCTGAGTTGGTGCTGCTTTATCTGATTCAAAGAAGTTCAGGGTGTTGTGAATACCCAATGCATGTTCTTCACTACCAAACATTGTAACATATTCATGCCAGAATGCGCCCAACTCACCTATCAAGTCACGACGTACAATATCCCATGCATGTTCGCCAAAACCAAGACCAGCAGCTATCCCCCGAAAGCCGCAATTTCCATCAGGTATTACATCTTGCACAGCCACAATGTAAGGATGCAATATTGATGGGAACTGACGGATATAAAGATGTTCATACGTAACATTACTAGATCGAGAACTATAGAGAGATGAACAACTGTGTCTCCCTGGTTGTTGGGAATGATGACTTGAATTTGTATGATTTACTCCATCTGCCTTTTTCATCGAGGATAGGCGTCCCACTGAAATACTATGTCTACTTTGCTCTACGTAGTCAGGTGCAATAAGATTACCTCTAGTATGCATGTTTGCCTTTTTCTTCGATGAGGGGCGTCCACGTGTACTTTTTTTCACAACTGGATCCTGTACTACTGTAGTTAAGGGTTTAATTATCTCCCTGATCTTTCTCAGTAGACTGAATTTTCCTGAACGTGAGTGGCGCTTGAATTGATCTGCAAACATTTGTAGCTCAACAGTACAATCGATGTCATCATCTGTAAGAGAAACACATGGTGATAAGTCAAGTTTCTTCCAGAACGCATCGATGGAAGAAAGTGGTATAGGCTGACTATCGTGCATGTATATTGAAATCTCGTGTGCACACGGGAGTCCATAGCTCGTACGAAGTTTACAACCGCAGGCGTATGAATCATCTCTGACAACTTGACATTTCTCAGATTCATTGAAAATCAGATTCAACGCAGCAATAGAAACAAAACCACGTAATTCCTTGAATTGATCTGTGTTGAATCGGTGTTGAATGATATGTCTACTCTTCTCCATACTAGCTTTGATTGATGTGGCCTGAGCTTGAACGAGTTGATGAATTAAAGATATTATTGAGTCAATGTCTGACTGTGATGATCCCAGATATTTCTTTAACTTTGCATGTTGACTCTCGACCCTATTAGTGGTCAAGTTTCCGAAATGCAAATAGGTATTTGTCCAAGCAGAGACAAACATCTCTTTATATGGTGTCAACCATACATCTTTAATGTAATTAACCACAACTGTATAGTTTTGTAGGATTACCTCTAGGTGCGATAAATTGTACACGTACGCAGTCTCATTTTCGGATTCCACCAAAGTATTCCAGGAGGAGTAGAATGCATTCCATGATTCCTTGTCTTGAAAAAATCTCTTGCAGTTTGCTAAAACTGCCCTATTTATGTGCCATCTACAGAGTAGCTTATTTGCATCAGGAAAAACCATGGCACATGATTTCATCAACGCCAACTCTCTATCGGTGACAATAACTCTTGGGGCAACTGATTCCTCAATTGTTGATCGCAAACATGTTAAAGCCCATGCATAATTGTCCTCCTTCTCGGAATTTAATAGCACAAATGCTATGCAATATGTCATATTTGTTGAAGTCACCCCGACAATCTCAAGAAGAGGCATTCTGAACCTGTTCGTCTTGTATGTTGCGTCCATTAGTAAAACATGTGGGAATGCACGTAGTAGTGCCAATGAGTCTGGATGAGCAAAGAATAAATCTTGGAGCTCGTTGGTTATATCGTCAGTTCGATAATAGAAAATGTACATGTGCTCATGTAGGAATGACATTAGAGACTGAATATGTGATTTACCGGCTTTTTCTGAAGTTCGAAACTTCTGTCGTGCATTGTATATTGTTTTAATAGTGGACGCATTGCTCGGATCTCTTTTCTTGAACGATGCCAAAATGTCTCGTGGTTTAACACGTTTGCTAGACATATCTACCATCATCTCAAATTCAGACTCAGAAAGGCGACCGACATATGGATGCCCCTCCATATATGATGCAGGGGCATGGTTGTGCATTCCACAAAGCACTCTCACCATCCATTCATCAGCTCCATGTAATTTCAACCCTTTAAGTCGGAAAGGACAATCAAGTTTTTTTGTGCCCGTTTGCTTCGTGGATGATTTCTTCCCTCTGTACATGCCACTACGATCGCATTGCAACAACAATGATGAGCTCGATGAACTTCTTGTAACAATGATGAATCCCAAATTTCGTCCTATTGCTTGAACCCAATCACTCAACGATTGACGTGAATCAAACACCTGAAAATAATTTATAAATGTTATAAAGTGAAATAAGTTTGGTAAACATGTTTAAATAATAAGACATTATTTTCCTAATTGTTATACCGTCTCGGTTAAAAATTGATTTGTAATGTCAACTTCTATTTTCTCTTCATAATCGCCCGAAAGTTCTTCTTTTTTCATTTCATTTCTGATAATACAATCCTGTCAACAAAAAATTTCACTTGAGTATCTGTAATTAATCAAAATATTTAAAATATTCACTATTTATATTTACCTGATCACTAGAACTACTACTTGACAGTCGTAGATCTTGGGCCCAAGCTCTCATTTCTTCCAAATGATCCATATCCACAAGGTTAGAGAAAGTGTGTGTTTGAGAATTGAGATTGAGAAGTGAGAATTGATAGTGTGATATTGTGTCATATTTATAGCTTGAATAATCCAACCGTTATTGAAGGCTTAGTTATAATTAACGGCTAAATGTATAGCAAACGGTCATAGAATATTTCATGATACCTATTCTATGTATAGCCAACCGATAGCAAACACGCATGCTTTATAGTATAGCAAACACGCATGCTTTGTATAGGGTTAGAGAAAGTGTGTTATAGTCACGCATGCTTTGTAAATAGGGAGGAATTTGAATTTGAATTTGAAAAGGAGCTGTTGATATGTACACAAAGCGAAAGAGACAACTCTCCGTAATTACCGGCTAATAGCGGTTTATTCACGGCCATGCCATATAATTGGCTACGTAGCTTTCAAGAATGGGAATAGTCAATAAAATGACAAATCTCATGGAATGTACTTTTACTAAAAAGTAAAAGCCACGTACATGCACCCTAAAAAAATAAAAATATAAAGCACGAATTCCAATACCTATTTGGACTATTTGGACTATCGACAATTTACTCCACGCGTACCTTATAGTAATAATTGACGATTTGACGTATTGTACTTTTTGTGCACTTAGTAAAAACGTATGTGCACATAGATGCACCCTTTTTGTTACTGGTAATTTGCTACAATTTTGCACACACAAACACCAAACTTCTTCCATATCTAAAACGATTAAGAAGTGAAGAGAGAAGAAGAAAAAATGGAGCTCAAACCAGGATTATCAGCTTTGGTCACTGGAGGTGCCTCTGGGATCGGTAAAACTCAATCCCCTAAATTATTGTTTCGTTTGAAATTTGTGTTTGTTTTGAATTTCGACCATTAATGAGTCGCTTCTAAGTTCCATTGGAGACGATGGAGGAGGCAGTGAGCTTAAGGTTTTCAGTGATTTTTTCTTCTATTAACCGAAAATTTGTTAGTGTTTGGGATGCTGATTTACAGAAAGATTTGTTTCTGTTGGTCAAATTGGGAGAATGATAGTTATATATGACAGTGATGACACAATTTTGATTGTGTGGCCAATTCTGATTGTGCATAAGCTATTCGTATGAGGATTTCATGGCTAGCCTCTGTTATATGTCTTTTCCTGATGGATGTGTTTGACCAATCCTTTGAATTGCTCCATTCTGATTTGTAGAGGGCCTTTTTTACGAAATTAATCTTTCTGAGCTGCACAACTGCAGAAAAGTGCTGGCTTCCTAAAAAATAAGCATATTTTATATTTCAAGTCATGTTAGTTAAACATCTATTGAAAGTTAAATGTTTTTAATCACTTGGTGCCTGCTAAATTTGTAGGGAAAGCTCTTAGCTTAGCTCTTGCAGCAAAGGGAATATTTGTTACAGTTGTTGATCTATCTGAAGAAAAGGGAAGGGAAGTTGTGTCCCTTGCTGAGAGAGAGAATACCAAGTTCCATTTGAACATGGATTTTCCATCTGCTATGTTCATCAGATGCGATGTGACAAAGACTGGTGAGTTATCTGATGTTTGGAGTAGATGAGGTTTTTACCATCTCACCAATCACCTTTTATTTCGATCATGCTTTAGAGATTTATGCACGTCTAAGGCTTCAGCAATCTATGCTTTTGTATCCATGTATCATATTTATTTTGTTTTCTTTGATAGTATTTGTCTCCTTCACCCAGCCCATTACATTTGATAAACAGATAGTCAACTTAATTGTAGTCATACTGCAGAATATGAACTCATACCAAACAAAATAAACTGGTTTCGTTCAGGCAGTTAAGCAAGTTTTTCTGCGTTGAACAGGAGATTTAGCTGCTGCTTTCCAGAAGCACTTGGCAACATATGGAGGGTTGGACATCTCTATTAATTGTGCTGGGATTGGTAGTTCCGTTCCATTTAATAAAGATCAAACTGATGGAAGTCATTCATGGAGGCACACAATAAATGTGAACCTGGTAGCAATCATTGATTGCACTCGTCATGCGGTAAGCTTGAAGATTGACCTGATTTGCCTGCTTGAAGCTTTTTTATGATTTTACCATCGTCAGCTGTTTCCAGCTTGATGAATGGGGATCAGAATTCAGAACGGTTCACTTTGGCACTTTAACATGTTATTGACTTGTCAATGTGATTTAAATAATTCTAACTGAGCTCTTTCCATCAAATGGGGCATCAGTTTAGACACAACCTGAATGTTTGGTGAATGCTGAATCGCTGATTTGCTCATATGGTTTATTAAAAGTCTATGCAACTTTACTCATGTTAACCATTTGAAAAGTTTTTAAACTTTTTATAAACGTTCATTCGTTATCATCACCACCATCATCATTATAATCGACATTGTGGTAATAAATCCTTATCCCGCCCATTGATTAAGAATATCTCTTTGTTTTTGAAGCAGAGTGATGGAAGTCTGCTTAGAATTGGACAGATTACAGTTGACTTGTTGGAATTTGAAATCTGCTAAAATCAACCCTGATAAATTGCCTCCCATCTTCCCAATACAGAAAAAAATACTGATAAAGTTGGAGATACTTTTCATGGAGAAACGTCACTTGCAGATTTTTTGTTTGTCAAGTCATTTATTGGTTGCAATATCTAAAATCTTCCATGGTTTCTGAACAGATCAGCTGTATGCAAGCTACCCAAAAACCTGGAGTGATTATAAATTTGGGGTCTTCTGCTGGTCTCTATCCAATGTATATGGACCCTATGTACTCGGGCTCCAAAGGTTTTGTTCTATGTTACCTTATCTTTCACATAAAAAATCTTACTTACAATCTTATTTGTGTGACCTGTGTATCCTGTAATTTGATTTGTTTGTGCAGGCGGTGTTGTTCTTTTTACTAGAGCACTAGCTCCTTACAAACGACAAGGTATTCGTATCAATGTGCTCTGCCCTGAGGTATGCCTTTGTTTTGAGGACTCATGGTATAAAATTATAGCGACCTTCTTGGAATCATTTATACCTATGCTTTATAGATCCAGGGTACAGGTGTAGCTGAACATTGGATATAGTTTTTTCAAAATATTCTACTGTAATTTGTTCTTGAGTATCTAAATATTATTTGACTAAAATTTTTGTGCAAGTTGGATTTGGTTTCAATTTATATGTTGGCATTGCATTTCAAGAGTGATGTAGGAGCGCTTGCCCTGCTTTATGGTTCGTTTTGTTAATTAGTTCATGACTCCCTGGGAGGAAAAAAATTTCTATCCGTGAATAATCAAGTCAATTTAGAATTCATTTGGAAGCTTAAATTCTGGCATGCAGTCAGCCAGTCACCATCAGTTGATGGTTTTTTTTTTCGATCATATCTTTTATGTACTTTTCATGCTATTTCATTCATGATAATCAAAGCCTATTCAACAGTTTGACATCTGATTCACATGTGGCTAGTTCTTCCATTTTCATCTTTATTTCATTTAAGGTGCAATGCAAACCAGCGTAGCAACTAAATTCATCAATGAAAGTTTGCTGCAGTTTGTTCAGACTGAGATGGGCTTAAAAATAGATCCTGCATTCGTTAATTTGGTGGGGGGATTTGTGCCAATGGAAATGGTTGTGAAAGGTACATCAAGTATCTTCTTTGATCATGTCTTTCTTTAGCCCTTCTTTCCTGAGGCATATGACCTTTTTAAGTGGTGAGAGCATTCTGCAAAGTACAGTGGTTTTACCTGTAAAATCTATGACTTTAAGAATGTCTTGTGTGCAAATTAGTCTCGTTTGGGAGGTATGTTGTTAAATATATTTAGACGTCAGGTATCCCATGTTGAACCATGTGCTCTCTAGATTCTTTCAAATTTGAGAAACTTGTGTAAATTTGGCTTGTTTACATACGTGTTTCCAGATTGTTGTCTAAATGTTTCATATTGCTTTGTTCGAGATGTCTTAGAATTTTAAGGTTTTTGAACGAAGCATGACTAAGATATAATATATGAAGTTTAGTAAAGAGCAGAGTGGAGACAAGAAGGCAATTAAAACAAAGGCAAGAGAAATAGCAAAAAATTTCAAATATCTTGCGTCTATAATTCAAAATGATGAAGAGATTAATGGGGATGTGCTAAATATAATTTAAGCTTGTTGAATGAAGTGAGAAAGTGAGCTACGGTGTTTTGCTCAACTGGAGAATACCATTGAGGTTACAAGGGAGATTCTATAGGTCTGCCATATGCTGATACGCTTCACATATGATGTATGGTGTGGAATGTTGCGCAAATAAGAGGCAACTCTTCCAGCGAATGGACATGGCAGAATTGAGAATGTTGATTATGTGCCAATAAAATGAAACATAGACTCGAAAACAAGACTCTTTGATCTAGCGTAGGGCTAGCTTCAATCAAGATAAGATGCTTGAAAATATACTAAAATGGTTTTTGTCATGTGTGCCATAGAATATTAATGTAGTAGGTGTGTGAGTTGAAAAATCCAACTGGGAATATTAAAAGGAGAAAAAGAGAAGGGTATAACCCAAAAAGGCATGTATGGAAGTGATAAAAGGACATGATTATTCGCAATTGTAGCTTTTGATAGGAATGTATGGCGAAGGATAAATCAAGTGATGGTTTCTCCCTAATATCTCATATGGATTCCTATAGCCAGCCCCAATATTGTTTTTGGTAAAGGCTTTGATGATATGAAAACTCTTGGGAACTGATGAATTTTTGGATGAATACGTGTAAGTCAATAATGTAATATTTATTTCTATTTGAACTCAAGTTTTCATTTCAAATAGCAATTTTATGTGTTGAACTATCTACCACTTTTAGGTGCATTTGAGCTCATTACCAACAAGAGTAAAGCTGGGGCATGTTTATGGATTACAAATCGAAGAGGTATGGAGTATTGGCCCACTCCCGCAGAAGAAGCAAAATACTTGGTGCGTTTGTCAAGTTCTGGAAAAAGAATCTCGTCAAGTGTCTATGAAAGCATTCCAATTCCTCAGAGTTTTGAGAAAATGTGAGCATATTTCAAATTTCTTAACTTAATAACATTGTGGGTTATGCTTGCTATTTTTTGTTTGGTTGGATTACCCGTTGTTTTCTCTGAGATACCAATAATTTTAATCTATAGAAGGAACTTGGCCGCGTTGTTGCAATGAACTTACAATGACAAATGATTATGAAAAAGATTTACCTTTTCATGCATGAAGAATTGGATTTATGGAGAATATATCTAAGACTTTTTCTTCTTGTCCTCAGAATGTGAACTCCTTAAAATACCTCATAATATAATCCAATATTTGCAAGTGCAGCAATATCGAGTGAGGTATACTGCCTGGTGAGTCCCATTCCAGATTGTCCTCTGTTCTGGGTCAAGAACGGTTGGTTTTGGTCACTGTTTTAAGTTCCAGTCTGTATCAGCAGATGCTAAAACAGTGCTACGGCAGGTCTAAGCTAGTAGTGCCTGTGAATAAAATGTTTCACTTAATATTCGATTTTACTTCGGTGCTTATTAGCTATCAAAATCTGACTAAGATAACCAACAAGCTCATACTTCATTATGTTTCTTGCCTCAACATTGCGATCAAACTTATTAATCATGATTTTTATTTACAGAAGAAGAATTTATGTAAAATCTATTATCAGCTCACTTTGAGATGTCACACTCCATATTATGTTGGTTTACAGTCTGCGTATCTATTGTTTGTCCCTAACCTCTCCTACTGCAGGACTCTTTTTGCACGGGTGTTGTTTGCCTTTACCTTTAAGATGTCACTCTCAATTTTTGTACTCTTGTTAATTGTCTTGATCTGCAGAATTGCGCACACCTTGAGTCATAATTTTCGTGCTGCTACATCCATAGTGCAAAGACCATTGAAGTTGCCCATTGAACCTCGCCATGTTCTGGTGAAAATAATTTATGCTGGCGTAAATGCTAGTGATGTAAGTTTACATCTCTCTCTCTCTCTCTCTCTCTAAAAGTTTGGTTTTAGATTGGTATTCTCTTTCTTTGTAATTGAATGCTTTCAACAACGTTTGATTATTTACATCTTATCTTCTTGAATTTCCAACCTACATTGTTCAGCTGGGTGGCAAACTGCATGCTGCAATAATCCAAAATATACTCAAGTTAAAAGGAAATGCTAAATTTACTAATTTCTGTGTGAGTACTGAGTAGTTGTTGTCTTTAGGCAGTGGACATACTTGTGCCACGTAGAAGTGCCTCTGAGCTAAGCTTTCTAGTGTATTGTTTTCTGAGAAGGTACTCTTAACTTCATGGAAGTAAACTTGTGATATGGACACTATCCTTTGACATTGTTTCAATGGCTACCTAGGAATCAAGACTATTAGGCTCTGGAGATTGTGATATTGATCATTAAACATTATTGAGTTATTAGATCCAGTTTCTTGTGCTTGCAGTGAAAATTTCAGTCATCTTTGCTAATGGTGGAAGACTGGAATATGGAGCCTTTTTTTTATTTGATGTCTTATCATCACTTATTATTATTATTTGTGTGAGAAAGTTTGTCCTAGTTCAAGTCCTAAGGAATAGGCTACCACTAGGCCAAGAGCTTCTTTTTTAGATAATGGAGTTTGTTGAAAAAAATTATGTAGGTACTATTGTGAGAAAGCTCGAAATGTTGACTTTTTTCTGTAATATTTTATTGTCATTTCTATTCTAGCTGCTATTTGTTATCGGATTGTATTTTTATTTTATTTTATTTATTTTTTTCCCGTTTGAAAAAAAACTCTATTTAAGTAAACTCTGTCCTTCCTATATGTGCATTTGCATTTAGTATTTATTGACAAGGATGCATTGTGCACAGGTGAATTTCAGCTCAGGTCATTATTTTAGTGGAAGCAACCAAGATGTCGCATCCCTTCTTCCATTTGATATTGGTTTTGAGGTGTAGGAATCATTCTTAATTACCATAATGCCCTTTATTGTCTTGATATTGGAAGGTTGACTTTGCTCTGGGTGGTGGTTAGAATTTATTTCGGACATGATTATTTCAAGTGTTTCTTCCTCACTCTGATGTTGCAGGCAGTTGGGATAATTGCAGCAGTAGGAGACTCTGTAAATGGCTTGAAAGTTGGTACTTCTGCTGCACTCATGACTTATGGAGCTTATGCTGAATTCATAATGGTATACTATCTGGAAAAGCGTTAATAATGCAAAGTTTTGACTGTACATATAAGCTTGTAAATGCTATTAAAGATTTTGAGATTGTGATATCTATCGAAAAACATTATCAGTTTGATGTTGTTCATAATTAGGTTCCTTCAAAACACATACTTCCTGTTGCAAGGCCTGATCCAGAAGTTGTTGCAATGCTTACTTCAGGACTAACAGCATCAATTGCCCTAGAAAAGGTGACATTACGTAATTTATTATGTTCAACTCTATGCTTCTCAATACTCTCTCTCTCTCTCTCTCTCCCCCCTTATTTGGCTTCCTAACATTCATTAATCTTGTTTATTAAAAAAATGTTTATTAATCTTACTTGGAAAACAACTTTTTGAGAATTTCTTTTTGTCATCATGGAACTTATAGGCAGGACAAATGGAATCTGAAAAGGTTGTACTTGTTACTGCTGCAGCTGGTGGGACTGGGCAATTTGCAGTACAGGTTGAATTTAATTTATGGGAATACATTCAATTACCTTGCTGGCTATCCATATTGATTAATTATATTATTTGTACCTTTTATTTTGGTCTTTGTATAGGACTGATTCATTGCAAGAAACTCAATAGATAACCAATAAAAGGCAAAAAAAGGAATTTTAATATCGTAGGCTCAAAAATATATTATGTTCTTGCCAGTGGCCAATAGTGGTAAAAAAAGGATCACAGTTTAGGCCTCGAGTTCAAGTAGTATTATGCTTTTGTAATCAGTTCTGTACATGCTTGAAAACATTTTGAAGCATCAGTATTCATTTTACTGTCTTGCGAGTCTAAATGAAAGGAAATGCTATTACACGATCTACTCTTAAATTTTTCTAATTCTAAGAACAATTTCAGTCACATCGAGCCCTATTTGCTCTTCTAAAGCAGAAAAGATTCTCTAAATTTAATTATTGGGCAGAATCACAGCAATAAATCATTGAATTCCATGTTCCTTAAATTGAACCAAAAGCCATATTTCCTGCCAATAAAAACACAAAAATTGTTAATTGCCGTGAAGTTTTTCTATCACATTGAAACATGTACCAGGCTTTGTTTGACCCCTGCAAACAGTTTCATGGAATTTTCTTCCTCCTTATGGTATATTTTTGAATTTTGATAAGGAAGGTTATGACTTATGAGTTCATGAAGTTGATGTTCACTGTTTTCTGATGAACAAAAAATTATGTTGAAAACTTAAACAAATTATTTGTAGTTATTACTATCCTTGGTCAATGAGAATTCCCCCTTACAATCAAAAGGATTTTTGAGGTGGATGCACGGTAAAAGTATGCAGGCAATAGATATGTAACAGTTAGTTTAAAAACATGAAAGGCCTAACAAGGTTCCGTGAACAGAATGGTTTAGGTAAGGAGTTTTATGGTCATTATTGCACAAGGTGCCTGCATAGTGGAGAGGTTATTTGAAGAATTGGATCCATGACCGTGAATATGCTGTGAGACAACTTTACCACTCGACCAAGGGTTACATGGTCCAATAGTTTATTGAAAAGTACAATAGATTGTGCAAAATACCATTTTTTAAAGTATTCTCTTATAGTTCTAATGAACATACACTCGATGAGGCAACTAAAGAATTGTTCTTTCTTTCTATTGGCCTCTGCTTTGTGTTTAGAAATCTAGTTTATAAACATCTTGTGTTTCCTTCTATCATTGTATCACTCGTTCTTCAAATATGTGAAATGTTCAGAGTATGGGTGGTCTTGTGCATAAGGGCAGAATTGTGCTCGCATGGGATTGAGTTGCAGGATTTAGGCTGACCAGAGTAGTTAAAGCGCAAAGCGCACTTGAAGCGCTAAGGCCTTGCATTGCTTCAAAGCGCAAAGCGCAATTTAAGCGCACGCTTCAAAGACGAGAAGCGCAAATATGAATCTTGACAACAAATTATACATATATTGAAATACACAAACCAAATCAAGCTTAAATAAGTAGTCAATACATATATTGAAATATGTTGAAGGACAAGTGTGTGGACTTGTATAGAAGATTCTAGAATTATGTAGGTAAACATATATCCACAAGTCTGTGGACTTGTATAGAAGATTCTAGAATTATGTAGGTAAACATATATCCGCAAGTGTGTAGACTTGTATAGATGATTCTAGAATTATGTAGGTAAACATATATCCATATGTTTTTAGAATTATCTAGGAAAATCTAGAACTATGTATGTGTGACTATATATATTAGTGAGCTGCTGTGTAATTATTTAAGAGGATTGAATATACTAGAAATTTGTGTTCTCTCAACTCCTAACATGGTATCGAAGCCTCGCATCTAGGGTTTCTCCTTCCTGTGTGGTCGCGCCTCTGCTGCGGTGGTTGCGCCTCGTCTCTGGTTTCTGTTTCGGAAGTTGTTCTGGTGTTGCGCTTCTGTTTGTGGTGTTGCGCTTGTTGCTTCCCGCCTCTGTCGGAAGTTTCGTCCTGTGTAGGTGTTCTATTTCGTCTGGTATTCTGTGGTTCAGGCGTGAATTTGTTTTGTTCCCCCAGTTGTTCCAGGTTCTGTCTTGCTGGTATTCTCAGGTTCTGTCTGTGAATTTGCTTTAGCATTTTCCTATCACTTGCTGTTCTGGTACTCTCTTAGTCCTTCTATTTGGCTTCTGGTGTTTGTGTCTGATTATCTACCATACCAATGTCTGCCTCTGCATCTTCACCAATCTCTACTTCAGACTTGTCCCGTGATCATGACACTCTTCAAATTTTTGGCCGTGGTCGTGGACGTGGAATTGTACGTAAATGTATCTTTTGTGGAAAGGACAACCATACTGTTGATCGATGTTATGATAAATATGGTAAACCTTGGGAACGTAATAATCTCTCTCGGCCTTCTTCTGGCGGTAGTTCAGGATTTCCAAGTTCTGGTGCTGCTAGTGCTGCTTCTTCATCTTCCGTACCTGTTCCTTCTACTATCACTATCTCTCAAGCTGAGTATGACTCTCTTCTCCATCGTTCTCAACAATATTCGTCTTCAGATGTTGCTACTCTTACTCAATCAGGTACTTCTCCATGTCTTAATGTTTCTGGTATGTCTCCTTGGGTTATTGACTCAGGTGCCTCAACACATATTACTGGAAAGTTTGATAAATTTATTACCTTTGATTCTAATTCATCCCCTCAAACTATAACTGTTGCTGATGGACGTCCTTGTTTTGTGTCAGGCAGTGGTACTTTATCCCCTACTCCTTCTCTTTCCCTGCAACATGTTCAATATGTTCCTAACTTTCCTTTTAATCTTATGTCTGTCAGTAAGCTTACCAAAGCCTTTAACTGTAGTGTCACTTTCTTTCCCTCTCATTGTGTTTTTCAAGACTTAGAGACGAAGAAGATGATTGGTGGGGGTCGTGAACACGCTGGTCTTTATTATTTGGATCCACCTACTGCTTTGCTTTCTACTTTTGACGTATCTTCCTTGTCTCCTCTTCAGTGGCACTATCGTTTGGGGCATCCATCCTTGAAACTTCTTCGACAACTTATGTTTGTTCCTTCTTCTCTGTCTAAGTTAGAATGTGATGCTTGTGAGTTAGGTAAACATCATCGTGTTTCCTTTCCTCCACGTGTTACTAGTCGTCGTTCTGTTCCTTTTGAATTAGTGCACTCTGATATTTGGGGGCCTACTCGTGTTGCTAGTCTTAGTGGTCATTTCTACTTTGTAACCTTTATTGATGATCATTCTCGGATGACTTGGTTGTTTTTATTAAAACGTCGTTCTGATATAGCCCCTATTTTTGAACTCTTTTATAATGAAATTTACAGTCAATTTGGTACTTCTATTCGTGTGTTACGTTCTGATAATGCTCTTGAATATGTTAAAGGACCCTTATCTTCTTTTTTGGCAACCAAAGGTATTATTCATGAAACTTCATGTCCACATACACCTCAACAAAATGGTGTTGCTGAGCGTAAAAATCGGCATATTATTGAAATTGCTCGTACACTACTTCTTCATATGCATGTTCCTAAATGCTATTGGGGTGATGCTGTTTTAACTGCTTGTTATTTAATTAATAGAATGCCGTCTTCTCTTTTACATGGTAAATCTCCTTTTTCTATTCTTTTTCCTTCTCTTCCTGCATTCTCTCTTCCCCTTCATGTCTTTGGTAGTAAATGTTTTGTTCAAATCTTGCGTGGTGGTAATGATAAGTTGACTGCTCGGGCTACTTCATGTATCTTTGTTGGTTACTCTCGTACACAAAAAGGTTATCGTTGTTGGGATCCTGTTTCTTGTCGGTATTATGTAAGCTCTGATGTTACTTTCTTTGATGATGTTCCATATTTTTCTAACTCTCCTATGGTTCCCGAGTCCTCTTCTGTTCCTTTACCTCTACCTCCCTCTTCTAATGATTTACCCAAACCATTACAAGTTTATAGTAGAGGCACTTGGTCCAAGCTTAAATCTGCTGGTCCAACAGATCCACATCTTAAAGACCAACCTGCTTCGACTCCCCCACTGTCTTCTTCGCTCCCAGATCCTGTTGTTCCTCCTACAGTCTCTCCTACTGATCTTCCTGTTGCTCTTCGTAAAGGTAAACGGACTTGTACTCAACATCTTATTTCCAATGTTGTGTCCTTTTCTCATTTGACTCCTTCCTTTTCTTCCTTTATTACTTCTCTTTCTGCCACTCGTCTTCCCTCTTCTTTTAATCAAGCCGTTACTATTCCTGCTTGGAAACAAGCTATGGATGATGAAATTGCTGCTCTAAAGCGCAATCAGACTTGGACTCTTGTTGATTTACCTCCTGGAAAGCATGTTGTTGGTTGTCGATGGGTTTATGCCATTAAATATCTCCCTGATGGTAGTATCGAGAGATATAAGGCTCGCTTAGTTGCAAAAGGGTACACTCAAACATATGACGTTGATTACTTTGAAACTTTCTCTCCAGTTGCTCGGTTGTCTTCTGTTCGAGTCATTTTGGCAGTTGCAGTCACCAAAGATTGGCCCTTATATCAACTTGATATTAAAAACGCCTTCTTACATGGTGATTTACAAGAAGAGGTGTATATGGAGCAACCTCCTGGATATGTTGCTCAGGGGGAGTGTAAGAAGGTATGTAGATTGCACAAAGCCATATATGGTCTTAAACAATCTCCTCGGGCATGGTTTGAAAAGTTCAGTAATGCTGTGTTAACCTTTGGCATGAAGCAGGTAGTTGTGGATCATTCTGTCTTTGTGAAACATAGTGCTAGTGGTTGCATTATTCTTGTTGTGTACGTGGATGATATTGTAGTCACTGGTAGTGATTTAGCAGGCATCCAGGCACTCAAACTGTTTCTCAATGGTCTTTTTAGTGTAAAGGATCTTGGTAAATTGCGTTATTTCTTAGGAATTGAGGTAGCTCGATCCAATCTTGGTTTATCTCTGTGCCAAAGAAAGTATGTGACAGATTTATTACAGGAGACTGGTCTCTTGGGAGCTAAACCCGTTTCGACTCCTATGGATCCTAATGTTAAGTTTAGCAAAGATGGTGGAGAGCCTTTTGAGAATCCAAGTAGATATCGGAGATTAGTAGGAAAATTGATTTATCTTACTGTTACTCGTCCTGATATTTCATTTGCTGTTGGAGTTGTGAGTCAATTCATGCAGAATCCACAGGTAGAACATTGGAATGCAGCCTGTAGAATACTTAAATATCTTAAGGGTGCACCTGGATTGGGTTTATTGTTTAAACGTTCTAAATCCTTTGAAATCAAGGGATTTAGTGATGCAGACTGGGCTGGAGATTCTCTTGATAGGAGATCAATCTCTGGTTATTGTGTTTTTCTGGGAGATAACTTGGTTACATGGAAGAGTAAGAAGCAGAATGTGGTTGCTAGATCTAGTGCAGAAGCCGAGTATCGTGCTATGGCACACACTGCTTGTGAGATGATGTGGGTTCAGTCCTTGCTGCAAGAAATAGGTTTTCCATCTCTTACTCCTATGAAAATGTTCTGTGATAATCAAGCAGCTATGTATATTGCTTCTAATCCTGTTTTTCATGAGCGTACTAAACATATTGAGGTGGATTGCCATTTTATTCGAGACTTGGTAGTGAAGACCAAGCGAATTCTTCCAATGTTTGTTCGCTCTAAAGATCAAATTGGAGATATCTTTACTAAAGCACTGTGGAGGACTCAATTCTTAGAGTTGTGTGACAAGTTGGGCATGAGTAACATCTATGCTCCAACTTGAGGGGGAGTGTTGAATGACAAGTGTGTGGACTTGTATAGAAGATTCTAGAATTATGTAGGTAAACATATATCCACAAGTCTGTGGACTTGTATAGAAGATTCTAGAATTATGTAGGTAAACATATATCCGCAAGTGTGTAGACTTGTATAGATGATTCTAGAATTATGTAGGTAAACATATATCCATATGTTTTTAGAATTATCTAGGAAAATCTAGAACTATGTATGTGTGACTATATATATTAGTGAGCTGCTGTGTAATTATTTAAGAGGATTGAATATACTAGAAATTTGTGTTCTCTCAACTCCTAACAAAATACACAAACCAAATCAAGCTTAAATAAGTAGTCAATAACATAGTAGAATTAGTCATAAGTTAAAAAGTCTTAAACAAAGTAACAAGGGTATCCACCAAACAACTTTAATCTTCTATTGCCATGTCAGTAATATCATCATAACCACTGAACATCTCGTCATCAGATTGAACTTCATCATAATTGAATTCTCCAACAATTTCTTCCTCTTCTGTGTCCTCATCTACACATTCTTCCTCTTGCACCACTCTAGAACTAGAAGCATTTGATTGTCTAGTATTCACTCTTGGTTCTCCAACTCCTGATGCTTCTTGCACAACATTCCATGTCAAACTATCATCCTCAAACACCGGTTCATCTTCCAACATTTCTCCAACCAACCACTCATTGCTATCATCAATATTATTCAAACAAATAGGATCAACCAAATCCCTCCTATCATATCGAGCCTTGAGAGTTTGGTTATATTTGACATATACTAAATCTTGAAGCCTTTGATGTTCAAGTCGATTCCTCTTCTTAGAGTGAATCTGTTTTTTCAAGAATTAAGACTAAGTATCAAAACTAAGAATTTATGTTTGAAATTAAAAATTCAGATATGAAAATAGAACTTACATGTTCAAATATGCTCCAATTTCTCTCACACCCGGATGCACTACAAGTCAAACTGAGGACCTTGATGGCGAATTGTTGCAAATT
Source organism: Euonymus europaeus (assembly GCA_963580455.1). NCBI lineage: Eukaryota > Viridiplantae > Streptophyta > Magnoliopsida > Celastrales > Celastraceae > Euonymus > Euonymus europaeus. The sequence continues at coordinate 8,313,941 of OY756964.1, forward strand.
AGGTGATGCACATCCATACATACTCCACCATTGAACTGAAAAATGAATACAAATTACAAAATTACAAACATAAATGGGAAATCAACAAGGGAATAAAGAATAAAACTTAAGAATGAGTTTAAAATTACCAGGAGATTTAGTTTTCCTCGATCTCACTGCCATTGGATTCCCAAATAGTCCCTCAGATCGTTTATACAATTCCAATTCATCCATTACTTTATCTTGCAATGAAATATCTGGAACCAATCTGGTCACACACTTCATCAAACCCCCCACCAACTCTTCACAATTCTGCACACTAGGGTCATAATAAAAGAATCCTGGATTCAAGTAGTGACCCGCTGCATGTAAAGGTTTATGGAGTAGGCATTCCCAACGTTTATCAATCATCTCAAAAATTGGCTTGTAAATGGCTTCTTTGTCACCAAAGGACTTTTGAATAGCTTCTTTGGCTCTATCCATCGCTTCATACATGAATCCCATCGCCGGTTTCCTCTCATTATCAGCTAGTCGTAGAACATGAACAAGGGGACCCATAACTTTGAGTGTATAAATCACATTCCTCCAAAAATGGATTAAAAAAACCACTTCAATAGCTCTTTTCGCCTTTGCTTCCTTCGCCCACTTACTTTGTGACCATTGATCGGAAGTAAACATGTTTCTGAGACTTTGCTTTTGCTTATAAACACTTTGCAATGTAAGGAAAGTAGTAGCAAAGCGAGTCACCCCATGTCTCACCAATTCCTTCTTCTTAGTGAATTCTCTCATCATGTTCAAAACCCCTGTATGATTGTAAATATAGCCAACCAAAGCAATTGCTTTAGCCAAAGTCTTTTTCACCCTATCGATCTTTCCAATATCTTCCAACAAAAGATCAATGCAATGGGCTGCACATGGTGTCCAATACAAGTGTGGTCTTTTAAACTCTAACAACTTCCCTGCAGCAACATAGTTGCTTCCATTGTCTGTGATCACCTGCACAACATTTTGCTCTCCAATCTCCTCCACAAACTTATCAAGCAACTCAAATAATTTATCTCCAGTTTTCACATAACCGGAAGCATCAACAGACTTTACAAACATGGTCCCCAAAGAACAATTTACCAAAAAGTTGATTATTGCTCTTTGTCTTCTATCAGTCCAACCATCCGACATTATGGAGCATCCATGCTTCGCCCATTCTTCTTTGTGACTCTTCATCAAATTTGTAGTATAAGACACCTCCTTTTTGAGAAGTGGTACTCTCAACTCATGATAGCTAGGAGGTTTCAAATTTGGCCCATGAATCCCTATGGCTTCGGTCATTTTTTTGAAACTATCCAATCGGGCTACATTGAAGAATAACCCGGCTTGGTAGAAAAAACGAGCTATATGTTGAACAGTTCGAGCTCGTAATTCTTTGTCACATGCTTCTTTGATATTGGGTTGTCTCATGCTCACTTTGACTCCCTTATCTTCTTGCCTCATGAACATCATCCCAATCTTACTCTTTGAAACGCTTCGTTTTGTTTTCTTTTGATGAACACTTCCTTCACTTTCAGCCATCGATCTTTTGCCTCTATGGTTCACTTCTTCAAATTCCGCTTCCATCTCATCTTCTCCAAATTCAAAGTCATCCAATTCTTGAACTTGGACCTCCTCAAACGCAGCTCTCTTTGCCATTTTCTTCACATTCACATAGTTTTCAATCTCTTTTCTAACATCAGGAGGAACTTTCTTACATGCTTCAACATTCCTCGACTTCCCAATTAAGTGCTCCTTTTGTCGATAAACGCCACCCTTAGAAATTTTTCCACAAAACTTACAAATAATTGTAGTTGCTTCATCAGGATTTGGACAGTAGCAGTAATTCCAAGCCGGATCCTTCCGATTAGAGTTCGGGGTTAAGCTCGATGATGTCCCTTCATTAACCATTTCTTCAATAGGCTGAAATAATGAATGATGTGCTGCCAAGAATTTGTGGATACAGGAAATAGTTAGTGCTGCCAAGAATTAGTGGTCCAGTGGATCCACTAATTAGTGGATACATAAAATAATTAGTGCTGTGCCAAGAAGGCAATAATTATTGGATACAATAATTAGTGGATACATAAAATAATTAGTGGCTTAGTGCTGCCAAGAATTAGTGGATACAGCTCAGGTCTGATGCTATAATTAATCAATGATTTAAAAGAACTAAGCATTTAATCAAGGATTCCAAAACTGCAAAAAAATAAAAATAAATTGCGGCAAAAAATAAACACAAAAGGCATGATAAAATCATAAAACAATATGAATACAGAGAAGAAGTAAAGAACAGAGAAGAAGTGAAGAAGTGAAGAACAGAGACAATAACAAGAGAGAAAGATGCGAACGAGAGAGAGAGAGAGAGAGAGAGAGAGAGAGAGAGAAACTAGAGAGAGAGAGAGAATACCTGGATATCAAAGACAGAGAGAGGAACTGAGCTCCTTGGATGATGGCGTCAAGTGCGATGTGCGAAACTAGGGTTGCTGCTAGCCAAAGAAGAATGGGCGATGCGCTGGAAGAGGGTGAAGTGAAGTGTGATGGTGCGGAACAAGGGCTGGACTGAGTTTGTGAAGGCTAAGCCCAACAAAAAGTCAAGCCCAGGCCCTCGTGAGCTTCGCCTGTCTCTCGCGCTTCGTCTCGCGCTTTGCCAGAAGCGAGCGCTTGTCTGCGCCTGCAGAATTGAGGCGATGCGAGGAGGAGCGATGCGCGACCCCTGCGCTGCGCTGCGCCTCAGCGCTTAAGCGAGCGCTTCAGTCGCTTTTGACAACTATGAGGCTGACTACATCTGCCCTTCTTTGTTCCTGCAACCACTGCAGGAGCATTTATGGGGAAAAAATATGGGATTAAGCTTGTATGTTATATTTCTTATACAATACAGTGTTTGCTTTATTGTAAGACAGAAGGATAGTATAATATTCGTGATAATATGTCTAAATTACCCCCAACTAAAACAATAATAATCTAATGATAAAAAATTACTAACTTTCATCCTTAAATAAAATCGTTCCTTATATCATAACAAATATCCAAAATAAATGGAATCCTCTTAACATAATAGCTATCACAAATAAAAACTCCTAATATGACACTAATCATACATATCATCATTGATCCATTCATTATACATTTCTTCAGCTAAATTGTCCCTCCATGTTGTCCATTCGTCACTAGAATCTAGGGTTGCAATATTTCCTCCATTTGTATCATTCACAACACCACCTTCAGCATCCATTTCTTGTTCAATCGGATCAGTGGGCATTTCAGACCTTATTAGGTTGTGCAGTAAACAACATGCCATGATAATCCTATTTTGAATTTTGATGGGATAAAAACATTGACTCCTCAATATGGACCATCGCTTTTTGATAAGACCAAAACATCTTTCTATCACATTCCTCGCCGAAGAGTGTTTATAGTTGAACAACTCTCTTGCATTTTCCGGTGCATTGCCACTACCGCGCCAATCATTCAAATGGTAGCGAGTACCTCGATAAGGTGCAAGAAACCCTTCACAATTTGCATATCCAGCATCAACTAGGTAATAATACCCTATTAGAAATTTCAAAATTATTAGTTTCATACATGTTTAACTTAACATGCAATGTTATAACAAAGATTTTGATTCTTCTTACCGACTGGAACCTTGAACCCACTAGCTCTATAATTGCATTCCCCAAAATCCCAGAGTCGGAAGCTGATCACTCTCATTCAGTTAATACATATATGAATTTTAGATCACGTGAGTACACTCTTGATGAGGACCAGCCACGCCCATACGCGAGCCCAACTGACCCCTACCTCCACTAACAACCAAGGCCCAACTGCACCCACCAATAGGCTAGCTATAACCAAAGCCCAATGACTGGTCAAACACCCACTCACGGGCTGGCCACTGCCACCAGAAAACCTTGGCTGATAGGAAGAGGCAGTGCCCTTACTTATCAAGTGGCCCTTCAACACCACATCTTTCAATGTGGGACTCTATCAATACTCCCCATTGAAGACCAACGCCCACGTTGGTCAAGCACCATGGGCCTTCTGCCTATTCCAGGCAGGCACTCCCATGGTCAGCCATTCCGCAGGAGCAGTCCCGAGTTGGAAGATCGATAGGCCTCCCATACCATTGATGAGGACTAGCCACGCCCATACGCGAGCCCAACTGACCCCTACCTCCACTAACAACCAAGGCCCAACTGCACCCACCAATGGGTCAGCTGTAACCAAGGCCCAGTGACTGGTCAAGCACCCACTCATGGGCTGGCCACTACCACCAGAAAACCTTGGCTGATAGGAAGAGGCAGTGCCCCCACTTATCAAGTGGCCCTTAAACACCACATCTTTCGATGTGGGACTCTTATCAACTCCTAAGACATTTGTGGCAATTTCACCTTTGCGTGTTTGATATCTTGCCTTATCAATCTCTGGAACATTGACTCTTATATGAGTGCCATCCAAGGCTCCTAAAGAATTCTAGTAGCACATATAAGTCGTTCATATCAATAAATATGATATGAGGAGGTAATAAATAAATATGATGCAAAGAGATGTGGGATTATATAATTTTTTTTTACCTTAAATGGTCTCCATCTAGGGTCTGTACAGTTATCAGTAACTGGTTCTGGACTATGAAGTAGAGTTCCATGAAGTCTCAAAATAGCATTTAACACACGATGAAAGTACCTATTGACTGTCTCAACGGAACGAATAAAAATATGTCCCATTGATCGATTTTTCACATGATGTGCCAAGATATGGAGGAATATTGCAACTTGTTCCTCGATGTCTACTTGACCATTTTCTTTCAACTTACCCTTCGTACGAAGAAGGCCACACAATATATGAAAGGTATGAAGATTCATGCGTAATTCAGAAATACATGATACATCATCATGATAAATAAGAATGCGCTCAAGCCAATCACTTCTTTGACCTACTCTAATATTTCCATGCACTCTCCTACTAGACCCCGGTCTAAGAAACGACCTTTGGTTCAAACAACGTTTCTCATTTAGACAAGAAACAAAAGCAACCATTGACAAGTAGAATGTGATGCAAATATAAAACATCTTCATGCGTTTATGATGCAAAAGTAAAAGCACTGCCATCTCATTCTCTTCGAAATCCATGTTTACCTATTTAAAATAATGCACAAAATAATATGTAAAATAAAGCCCAAAACAAGATACAAGAACGCACTAAACATAATACGAAGCAAAATCATCTCGATCTAAAAAAAAATATGTCCCGACATACATGGCTTTGATGAACGACATAGAAAATTAACATGATTATGGGCATAACACTAGTGCACATCAAAACAAATTATATGATTCTGGGCATAATACTGATGCACATAGAGCAAAACTAAATTCAAAGTAATGAGAAATTACTTAATCAAAGATGAAAAAAGAAACAATTTCAAAAGATAAATGACAAACGCTCAAATCATCTAATAATGCACGTCAATGACTTTTGACAACAACATTGTGCAACAAAAAGAACATCTAATAATAATGAAAAAATTACCTCTCTTTTCTCCCTTTTAGCTAAGAATCAATGTTATTCTGGAATGAAAAAATAAATTAAGGTGTTTAAATAAAGAGAGAAAAAATTAAATCAAAGAGGGATAAAGAGAGAGGGATCACCTCAGTACTGGTGTTGTCATCGTTCTAAGGTTTAGTTTTTCTTTTACAATATATATATAGTAAGAATGAGGGTATTTTTTGTCATTTGACATTTTATCTTTTATACTAAGCGCTCCATATAAAAATAAAAACGAGTTGGAGGTGTTTTAATTTTATACGGCCTAGAGTGTATATAAGAGGCCCTTTTGCATAAAATTATACTATCTTGAGTTTTTTAAAAAACGTCCAAACACCAGATAACATCATTAAGGAATAATTTTATACTATACGGAGTCCTTATCCCTTGCTCCAAACGGAGCCTAACATTCTCCTATTTCCTATAGTGCTCCACATATCTAATTATTTAATCCCTCATGTTCACTTTTAGTGAAAGTTTGCTATAACTATTTACCTTTCCTGTTGTAAATCTTTTGATGAAGTTCTGCCAGACCGCAGATTTTCATAGGATCTTTATGCATTTAATTATTCTGAGAAAATAAACGTGGGAAAAATAGATCTTTGTATCTGTATATACTTATATGTATAGTTTGTTGTGGATGCTAGTTTAGAAGGTGTGGATCAGAGATGTCTTGAGACCGAGGAGAATCGAACGTGAGATAACATTTTAGTGTATTTGTGGTACTTACATTAGCCTATTATTTGTGCTGTCATAATATCTCAGGTAGGAAACCAAAAATCAATACATTTTATTTGCAATTGTTGCAATTTATTTGATAACCGTAGGCGTAATTTCATTTTTTCTTTCTATTTCTACTTATTTTCCTTGTGATTGTGCTAATCCATGTAAGATACCTCATTCGTTTTTTCAAATAATCAATGATTTCAAAGCAGGTTTCTGACTACTTAGTGCTTATACCCGCAGCTTGCAAAACTAGCAGGAAATACAGTCGTTGCAACTTGTGGAGGAGTCAAAAAGGCCCGGATTTTGAAAGAATTGGGAGTTGATAGAGTTATAGACTATAAAGCAGAAGATATCAAAACTGTAAGTTGGTCAAACCATGTTTTTCTTTCATTGCATTTACTATTTGAAAATTCTGAACCTCAGGTTAATGTTACATGGCAAGCCAGCAGAAAATTGGATCCATTATGGCCTTCTGTTATTTTTCATCCAATGAATTTTTGTATCTAAGGCTTTTCCAAAATGATTGCTTGGAATAGAGCTGGTCACATAGAACCCTAGATTATTTCTCATCCATAAAAGTTAATCACAACAACAATGGCAAAAAAGCATCGTTTGAAGATTTTCTGACTTGACCCAAAACCTTCAAAACTGTATCATAATAAATTTCTTCTAACCATGTTGTACGCTTGAGAGATTTCAACTGAATTTTTTTAGTCTGGGTTGGAGTGAAGTTTACCTTTTTGTCCATAATGTACAACTTCTTGTATGTCACCGACCTAGTTAAAGTTGCTGATTACGAAAAGCCCTTGTGATTTAATTTTTAAGTTAAGCAAATAGGTAACAGCAGATAAATTTTTGGTCTGCAGCGTCTGCTTGATCTAATTATGAAGTTATTTTATCTTCTTAATACGATGGTCCATGGCTATCATAGGATTTTATGCGACCAAAGGATTCCTTTAATGTCAAAGGAAAAATTCTATAGGTCAGCTATACGACCTGCAATGATATATGGTTCTGAGTGTTGGCCTGTTGGCCAACATATCTGAAAAATGAATGTGGCAGAAATGTAAAATGTTTTGTTGTATGTGTTGCCACACGAGGGAAGATAGAATACGCAATGAGATTATTAGATTTAAGATAGGACTTAGGAGTAGCACCAATTGAATATAAGTTGTGAAAAATCATTGATGGTATGGATATGTACAACATAGAGATAGCTGGACGGCTGTGTTAAGAATCGGGAGTTTATATAGGAGAGTAGGAAGCGAAGTTAAAGACCTAGTAAGATATGATTTGAAATAGTCAAAAATGATATGGATTCATTAGGAGTTGATGGAAGTATGATCCCTAAATAGAAATGACTAGCGGAAACAACCACGACTATCATAGGCTTGAAAAACTATGTTTTCTCTGCTTCATCGTATTTAGCCTTTGAAACCAGATGTCTTCATCTCTTTAAATTTGATTTATTCGATTTTACCATGTAATAACATCAGGTGTCTATTGCTAATTTCTGGTTCTTTACTTTCAACTTCTCTAGGTTCTGAAAAAGGAATTCTCCAAAGGTGTTGACATCGTCTATGAATCTGTTGGTGGTGACATGTTTAATTTATGCTTGAATGCATTGGCACTTTATGGACGACTGATTGTGATTGGAATGATTTCTCAGGTTCGTGCTTTTCAATTTTAATTTTTCTGATAGGTTTTACATTATATCAGTTCTTCAGATATTACATTTGGTGAAAAGTGTGCCTATTACTTAGCTATTGGTGTTCCTTCTGATCTCTTATTTCTATCTCTTTTTGTATTTGATTTGACAAGGTGATTAAACAAACTAACAATCTGATACATGCTACGAAACTTCTAAACATTTATGAAAGTGAATCTTGGTAATTTCGAGGCACAAAAGTGTAAAGTAGATAAAACTCTAAAATTCTAAATGCATTTTCTTTGAAATGGATTCTGATGACTGGTGGCAAAGAAAATTATGTATGGTGACTCAATTTCATTTATCTGATGCATTCAAGTAATGTTAATATTAGTTACTTTGTCATTCAACCAACCTAATAAATTAACTTGTTGGGTTGGACATTGCACATCATTTATGCATATTCTAACGCTCCCCTCACATGTTGGCTGACAAGCTGATGGCCCAACACATGTACAACAAACGAGACCCAAAACTAGAGCTACACCAAACACACATACAAGCCCAAACTTCTGGAAACCAACAAATGAGGTTTTAAATTGTAGAGGTTAAGGTTTGAACCAAGACCTCCCGCTCCAATATCATATTAAGATTAGTTACTTTGCGATTCAACCCAATAAATTAACTTGTTGGGTTGCGCATTTCATGTCATATATACATATTTTAACACGTAAGAAAGATAAGGAGCAACATGTGAGTGCTTTACAGATCTATTTGCCTACATACACCTGGACATGCGCTCATTTGTAGATATACAATTATGCTTGAAAATTTAGGATATTCTGATTTAATTTGGATATTTAGGGATGCAATGTGGCTCTAAAGGGCATAGATTAACCTTTATATTAATGGTCCAGCGCTTATAAATTGTGTCTCTCTTGTCAGCATTGAAGTAGGATCTGCAATGTATTACAGAGTCTTAGTTTTGCTTTTTTTTTAAAAACGTTTTTCATCAGGGTGGCACCCTCTGTAATAAAAGTTCTTTTTCCCTTACAAAAAGTGCAAACTACATTATTTGACGAGTTTTAGAACCGACTTATCCTTTTTACCTGAAATAAAATTTTGTTTGCACATTTTAATATTGTTAATGCCCTTGAATATGTTTATTAAGATAATTATGCTGTGTTATTGTCTAGCTACCAATAATTGTTTCAAGTGTTTGAGGAAAGAAAGAAGGGCCCGATGAAAAGTGATCTTGCTTGGCATTTTTCAATGCTAATCACTAGGATCCTTGACAGTGTACATCCGTGGTTTCAAACTATGTTGACTTATTCCGAGTCAGTTTCTCTTTTGGTCTGGCCAAACTATGTTTAGAATTCATGGACATAACTGTATTGCTCTGAGTTGTGGGTTTGCAAAATGGAAAGCCAATGGGGAAACTGATACTGCAATTCATTTCTGATTATTAATCTCTATACTTGCCTGATGGTCTACATCTGTGGTCTCAATCCAAATTGGCTTACTAAAGTCAGTTTCTCATTTGGTATGGCCAAACTCTGTTTACGACTAGCAGTTCAAATTGCTTTTGTAAAAGAACCAAGAATTTTCCACAACGGAAGGAAGTTTACATCTTTATTAGAATGTTCTCACTGCTTGTTTCTCTTATAAGTGTTTTCTAGTCAAAATGTTGAAGTTAAAATCAGGTTTGTATTTGAGGAGTCAATTATGTGAGTAAGTAGTTAATTTCCGCTATCTGTTTGTTTTCACTTTTATTTTATAACGTGAATTTATCATTTTTGCATCAGTATCAAGGAGTGCATGGATGGAAACCTTTAGCTTATACTGGACTGTGTGAGAAGCTCTTAGCAAAAAGCCAAACTGTGGTATGTAACTGTCATATCATGAGACTGATGCCCTGTTACCAGTACTTGATTAAGCTTCTGTATGATTCCTTTCTGTTGTCATCTCACATTCTATCTTTTCGCTTTTACCAGTGTTTTGGATGAATTTCCCTCCTTTTGACCCAATAGAAAGTTGATAAATTGTTTAAAAAGATCTGCAGGAAAAGTAATTGTGTCACCAGTGACCATTGACCACTCATGCATTAGTGTTCTAGTGTGTATTACTTCTATTTTCTTTTTGAAGTTTCTGGGCATATGTATTTTCCTAGTGGTTTTTAATAGAAATTATCATAGAGATAAGTTTTTCCATTGGTTGCTATTCTCTCCTGCCCATGTTGTGAATGTGTATCCATCTTCTTAAAATGAGCTCCTCAGGGACCTTGTTCACACATCCATCAGGGAATCTGGATATGCTTGCCTATAATCATGCTCTGTCTATTTCTTGTCACCTTTGGTTTATTACATATATCTCTGCATAACCATTTGCTAATTTCTTTCAATTACACACTCTATTACATAATCAGATTTTGAACTGGGTTTAGTCACATGTAAATGTTTATGCTCGTATAATGTTCCTACCAGCACATACTATTCTCGTAAATTACAGGGCAGAAGTTTATAGGTTCAATGTCCATTTGTTTATCACTTTTTTAACAACCAAAAGGATCGTTGAACTGTATATAATTCATGAAGCAAATGAATTGCCTCCGTATGGTTTGGTGGTTTAAAGCATTTCATTTTTTCTCAGGCTGGTTTTTTCCTGATACAATATTCTCACTTATGGAAGGAACACCTTGATAGACTATATCATCTTTTCTCTACGGGAAAGCTTAAGGTAATATATCTATCCAAGATATGTGGTGTTATTTATGCTGGCCAATGTTGAGTACGTGTGATGGTTATACCTAGGCATTTTTTGAATTTTAAATTTTCTCCGGGGGTGGCAGTCGGATTGAGGGGCTTGATGCATATGTTAGCAGTTTTCTTGATAGGCTGTTTGCGCCAATATGTGCATTTTCAAGGTGATTTGTTAATTGGGAAAAGAAGTGAGAGGTCGAGGATGATCATGTGTGTTATGCCATTCTTGTAGCATTCACCAAATAAGAATTGATTTTACCACTGGTAATATAATTTATCAACCTAGGGCTATTTTATCAAAAAAGTAATTATTATTGGTGGTTACCTGTTAGTGCCTTTGATTTGGATTGAAGTTTTTGTCAGGCACAGCAGGCAACATTAGTTCAAATTTCTCATTGGAGAAACAAAAAAATTAGGCTAGCATTTGTCATTCAATTTTTTTGTTTGTTCACAGGAACGGATTTTCAACTTCGTTAGCATTCTATTTGTAGGAATATCATTCTATTTTGCCACTAATGTGACCAGGGAGGTTTCTTCTCCAGTATGCAGATGGTGTCTATAACGTCCTGACCCAAGAACACTACTGATGACGTCATACTCGTCAACTTCGTTAGCATTCTATTTGTAGGAATATCATTCTATTTTCCCACTAATGTGACCGGGGGTGGTCTCTTCTCCAGTATGCAGATGGTCTCTGGAACGCCCTGACACTAGAAAGTTACTGAGGACGTCACACTCATCACTAAGGACATTCTCACTCGCCTTCCTAACCATGAATTCTATCGAAAATCTAGCAGTATCTCCCCGTATATAAGAAAGTGTCAATCTTGATTTAACACATAGTATCAAGCAAACAAATCCAATCACAATTCTGCAGCTTAGTAGCGCCTCTAGCCATCTACCACAATCATACACTAAGCAGACTCTTAGACCTCCTATCCACATGCAAAACATATAGATAATACATCATCAATCATCACACAGAACCATGTAAAGTTATAATCATCCAGACCCTAGTCCTATTCACCCGGTATAGGAGTCCCGATCACACGGAGCACCCTCCCGACCGTTCATCGTCCATATCGTATATGTACTCTCAATATCAAATCAGTCATAGAAATTCTCAAATACTAAATGTACTATAATAAAAGAACCAATAATCAACCCATTTAACTAATGAGTCCTAATCTCCAAAGATGGTCTTCCATGTTACATCTGCCTCCTACTGACCCTCAGCCTGGTCATCAGTACCGGTCTCACCTAAAGAACACAAGAAGGAAGATAGGATGAGTAGAAGGCTCAGTAAGGATAAAGAAGAATACGGCTCAGTAAGGATAAAGAAGAATAATTAACTTCAAAATGGCCAGAATATGAAATAACCATAAATGAAGCAATATGACATCTAATCATGTATACAAAGCAGCAAATAAATAACTACACCATACGGGCCTTGACTCAGTTCTACAAACATTCAAAAAAAACCATCGGAAATCTTAAATAATGCCTCGGCACCACCGTATGGTGCATCAAACACATATGGAGTCCTGACCCGGCCCAAAGGAAATTCTCACATCGTTTGGAATTCCTGAATAGCCCCAGAGTTTCCACATTTTCACAAATAACACCTATGAGTATTACGAGTCCATACCTGCAATTCTCAATGCATCTAAAATGCATGTTCGACATGTTCGTGCAAGAATAAGCATATGTATACCCAAAAAAAATAGATATATGTATATACTACATGATGCATGTCATGAGTAAACCATGTCGGATTGGTGATCGACATGTAATTGGGTATGCAAATCAAGCAATATATCAAAGTTCGGTTCGTCCTTCCTCGGAAACAATCAAGACAAGTACACAAAGTAAAAGACCATTGAGAAAATCAAAACGCTCTTTAGAGAAAATAATATCGAACATGAATAAATTTGGAGGTAAGAAATCCATACCTCATTATAAAAGCAAATAGAATCAAGAAATCAAATTTTCAACTCTAGGGTTTTGACCCTTCCAAACTTATCGATTTAACAAAGCTGAATCCATTTCAATACATCCATAATTCTCATTTCACATCCCTAACCCAAACAATTAAGGAATCCTTGCCTTTATCTCTATAGAAAAATCTCAACTCTTGGAATCTCTAACAATTCGAACTTGTGCTCAAATAAAATATGAAACCTACATATACTTAACCATAATCAAGCTATTTTATCTCCATTTTCATCCAAAACCAAGATTCAACACATATCTATAAAAGTCCATAAAAACTAACTTTCCAAAATCAAGAAAAACTTACCTCAAATCCTTCTTGAATCCTTGTTGAATCTTGTTGGATACTCACAAATCTACCGAATCTAATCCAAAATCTCCCTAGTGAATCACTCTCTCTCTTTCTCTCTCTTTCTCTTTCTTTTTCTCGACACTTTCTTTTTCTCTCGGCAAACACTCGAAATTTCCTTTTCTTTAAATGTTGCGCTGCACCAGCTTTTAAGTCTAATAATTTCATTTCATTTTATTTTTTATTTTATATATAAACTATGGCCAATGCATGCCTATATCATGCCCACTTTCGGTGGGCTAACACATGCTCACCGAAAGTGGGTATATATATATATATGGTTTGTTATTATTTTTAATAAAATTTACTTAATTCTATTTTATTAATTACTAATCCATCCTTGGTCGAATTGAACCTAATTCTAGGTATTCTCCAAACCCGAATTCCCAATTTATTTATTTTTTTCGGTTTTATTATTATTATGATTATTATTATTTGGGTCGGGATATTATAGTGTCAACCTAACTCCACCCCTTGAGCAACAAGTTCTATAGAACTCATAAAAAAATTAGCAAGTTAGTTCCTGGGACTTGCTGACTTTCTTGGGGAGAGTAGAGCAATCCCATGGTTAATGAAAAATAAAACTAGGAAAGTTTGCTGGGTTTGGATTGACCATTTGAAATCTGAAGAACTGGCAAGAACACTAAAACTTATATTAGCAAATACACATCTGTCCAGTGTTGTTAGAATCGCGATTAGATTCATGTGTTTCGGTTTGATTTTTTAAGGGAATGATGCGAATTGGTATTAGAATCGTCAAATCGTTCAATGATTAAGATTTAAGACTTTAGTTTAACTGTTTAAGTACAATTGTAGACATAATTGTTGATTTTGCACTATGGTAGACATGGTATAAATGTGAATGCTTGTTATAAATATGATATTAAGTATCATATAAATATTTTATATGAATATAAATTTATTTAATAATGTATTACTGAAAATGGAGTGAATCTTACGATTCACGATACAAAATTTTGCCCGATCGATTCAAACGATTCAATCCAATTTGACAACCTTGCATCTGTCTACTTTAATGGCTGGAAATTTGCTGGTGTGAAAATCATCTATGCATGTTTCTGTTTTTTTCTGTCCTGAATGCTGACAGGGGTCACATTCTGGTTTTCCCTACTAACATCCAACCAAATCTGTCACCACTTTTGACTTGAATGGATCACAATACCACACTGTTCCCGTTCTATTGTTCATAGGTTGTCATAGACCCCAAAAAATTTCTGGGCCTCCATGCTGTTGCAGACGCTGTTGAGTATCTTCATTCGGGTAAAAGTGCAGGCAAGGTGTGTAAAACTGTCGAGCCATGTTTTTACGTCGTGTCGATTGAGACTTGTATTAATTGTTAATATGCAACTTGGACTCTAATGCTTTCATAATTCACACTTGACAGGTGGTTGTGTGCATTGATCCAACTTTTGATCGGAGACCCTCAAAATTATAAACAAGTATTGGTCAAAGTTAACTAACTTGACCTAATTCCCACCTTTAAACAAATAATGTATGTGACAAAGTGCGAGCACAAGCCTACAGTTGCAATGAGATGATTACTGTATGAGGGAGCCATGTTCCTTTTTTGGTATGTGTGTCTTATATGAATGTCTACTTCTTCATGTTTGGATCTATTTTGTATCTATAGATCTCATTGCATATTTGTATTTTTAGTGACTTTCTGGATCCTTGTCTCTGTACATTAACTAAAAATTCTAACTTCCACACTTTCTCTTAGATTCTCATACTAGAGAAGTAAATGTGTTTGACCAAGATCAGATAATATCGCAAAACTGTTATACAACCTTATTAATGCACAAGTATAAAATAAACCTCCACACAACATACATATTCATTCTTCTCCATGCTTACTTAACAAGATGGATGTCATTTTCGAGATCCAAAGAGATCGCAGGCAGTTCACAATTGAGATCGGTTACTTGGATGCCATAGCAACTCTTCTTAGGCTTTGGTTTGAGTTAACTGCTGCTTTTTGCAGGTCACAGACCAGCTCACATATCTCATCTAGCATAGCCTTCACTCTATCTCCAAGCTGCCGGATTCTTTGCAAATAAACTGAAGGTGCTTGCTCAAGAAAATTGGTCACAGTAACCCTATATGGGATTGGATAATGCTCGTTATGACCTAAAGAAGGATGGAAAGATGTCAGTTTACTAGTTTAGCACTAGGAGAATACTCTGAAATGTGCAAAACAGTATAGTATGAGAGTTTTCTTTTCCTCTAAATCCACAAATATATATGGTGGACGAGGATCAGGCAAGTAAAGAAGAACTTAAGCAAGTAAGACTTAGTTAGATGGTTGATGATTGATGATTGTTATATTCAGAGAGTATTAAATAAACAATATGATATAAAAAGGAAAATAATTAAATAAATTAAATTAAATATGTAAACATTAAACGGTAGAACAGGCCATTGATATTGAATTGTAAAATTTAAAGACATAAATAAATAAGAACATTAGGTGGCAGAACTAACCATTGATATTGAATTGCAGAATTTAAAAACATAAATTTAAATAAACTTTAAACTTTAAAAACTAAGCATTATAAAAATTAGACTTACAGACTTTTGACATTTTGAAGCTACTCTACAAACACTTGAGAGACAGTTTTACAATTGAGAGGAAGGTTTCGTTATAGAGGAAGCTTAGACTTATAAAGAGAAGAATTGGTGGAACTAAGCTCAAGAATACAATGTAAGGACTCCTCCTAATATAGAAGGAGGGACTGAGGAGAAATATGAGTCCAATCATTACAAAGTATGAAAAAATAAATTAAATAGTGGTTTTTGTCTTCCACTATGCTTATATAGAAAAGCAATAGTGTTTTGTCTTTTCTTTTCTTTTAGCATGTCTTCAACTTTGTTGGTTTTACCGGATTGTAAGACTGAGACTCCAAAGAATATTATAGGTTTTTAAGAAAAACCTCAATTATAAATGGATTTGATAAATTCTTTACCACCTATTGTTTGAGGTGGAATAGCAAAACTGTATAAAACTAGGCTTGATTAGGTACCTGGTAGGATTTTTGAGTATTTTAGCAAAACTTCTAGCTATAAATGGTTTTGACATTTCCTTTACTACCTATCATTTGAGGTAGAATAGTCAAGTCATATAAACCTAGGCTTGATTAGATACCTTGTAGGATTTTTGAGTTTTTTAGCAAAACTTCAATTATAGACTATTTTGACATTTTCTTTACCACTTATTGTTTCAAGTGGAATAGCCAAGCCATGACTGGGCCTGATCAGTTTTTCTTAAGAATTAAGTCAAATTTTGAAGAAGCATTTTAGTACTCGTATATCCAGCCTTTTGGTTCATCTTCGTAATCAGCCCAGTGTTCAGAGTTACGGGTAATGGATTCATCAAATTCTATCATTTCAGTATCATAAATAAGGTCTTTCAGAAAGTCTTCTACATGATCTGTAATTAGATCATATAAAATTTGATCGTGAATTTGAGAATAAAGAATTATTTCAAGGATTTCTTTCTTAAATCATAAGGTAAACCATTTTGATGAAATACACATAAAATTTCTATTTTGAAAAGTTCTGCATTTATAATGGATAATTTCATTCATCTTCATAACCTTCGCAATAGGATATGACAACATTTATTTTTTCTTTTTCAAGCTCAAGATAGATTTTGTCATTTTGGTTTAGTCTAAAACGATAATCAAATATAGGTGAGGAAAGCCTATGTAAAATGTATCGTAGAGATTTCGAATTCATTATTAGTAATGAGGATGATAACAAACCTTGGGGGAAACAGATGTTTGGATTGTCTTTATCTTTCTTGCAAAAATTCTCTTGTTAGAAAATTAGGTAAATTGTTATCTTTACCTGCAATATGCTCAATATCAAAATCAAATACACTAAGAATAGTCTGTCAGTAGGCGAAAATTTGCTTTCAGATAATATTTTGGACATGCTTTTGAAGAACTTCTTTTGCAGATTTACAATCAACGAAACAAGAAATTTTTCATTTAATAAATCACCCTGAAACTTGGAAATACACAAAATGATGGATAAAATTTCTTTTTTAATGGTTGAGTATTTTTGCTAGATAGGATTCCATTTTTTAGAAGTAAATTATATTTTTTCTTCTTTTGCATTCTTAATCTGTTTAAATATATCTCCATAGCAAATTTCAGAGGCATCAATCTCGACAATTTTAAAAGCATTTGGGGTTTGGAATATTTAAACAAGGCAAGGTTGGTAAATATGATTTAATTCGTCGAATTATAGTAGTATGTGTATCTATCCAAGGGGGTGGATTCTTTTTTAATCTATCATGTAGAGGTTTACATAATTTGTTGTACCCCAATTTTTGTCCAAGATTACAAGATTCAAAAGTTTTAAAAGAAACCTCTAATTTTCACCAATTATGAGATCAAGATTATCTCATTTACAATTATTAAAACCCTAAAACAAAATCAACTAATAAGCCAGCCCAACTAGAAGCTTAAACCCAATTAATTAGACAGCCCATTCATTGCTCAGTTTCTTGGATAGCCCGGTCACTACCCAAATTCATTTGACTAGCCCGGCCCACATACCATGTAGCCCTAATGCCTAAAGAAAAAACGCAGCAAAGAAGAAGGGAAAGAGAAGAGTGCCGCCAGAGGAGAGAAAAAGGAAAAGAAGGGAAGAAAGAGAGAGATACGCCGAAATCTTAGGGATTTACACGGATAGTAATTTTAGAGATTTAATGACTTTATTTGAGGAAGGAATTTCGATTTTGGGTTTGTGTTAGGAAAGAAATCAATTTCGAGAAGGAAAGGGAGGAAGTGCCGGAGGTAGAAGAAAAATTGAAAAGTTGAGGAGAGGATTCCGGGATTCAAAGAGGATTTGATTTGGGTGTTCGTTAGGTTATAAATAGGAGTTTGATTTCGGTTTTGGGAGGAGGATTTTTTTGGCTGGGAGCCTCACTGTTATCCTTTGTTCTTGGATTTCCAGTGTACTGTTGTAGCCTTTTCTCTGTCAAATAGCCAGAATCCTTCCCCAGAAAATTTCATTGTCGCCAAATCAGGCTCCCTGAAGCTACTCGGTCATCATTGAAGCTCCAACACCACCACCCAAAGCCACCGCAATTGCCACTTTCACCACCACAATACCTCTTTTCATCCAATCTACTTCTCTGGTTCTTGGGTCCTCCTTTTATTTTATCAACTATTTGGGTTTTCCATTGCTTTGATTATCGGGAGGTATATTTCAGTTTCGAATTGAATTTTTTGTTAGCTTTTGAAATTAATTTTCTAGTGTTCTTTATTGTGATTTTGCTGCCTCTATGTTGGGTTCATGAATGGGTAAATGTGTTAAGTGCATATCTGATTCTACTCTTGAAGTCCACAATGCAAATTGTTTAAATCGTTGCTCTGTGTTCAGTAAATTATAAATTGATTTCTGCTGGTTCATATGGTGATCATGTAACTTGCAGTACTGATTGGTTGAAGTTCTTTAGTAAGTGTAACTGTTATTGATTCATATTAATCGATGCATCATGGTTGGATTGAAGTAATTGTCTTGAATGTGCGTTGTACTACTTTGAAGGTTGATTTAATGGGCTTGAAATGAAATTTATATGATGCTTTGATAATGGCGGAAAATAAGGTAGATTATGGTGATGTGATATTGTATGTCTCATGTACTTAAAGGATAGATCCTACACTGCATCCTGACATGCTCGGTTAAAACTACTGAAGAATTGGATTGCTTGAATTTAGGTTTCTCGGTAGGTCCCATGATTGAAAAATCTTTATTCTTTATCTTGTTGAACTGTGGGACTGGATTTTAATTTCTCAGTGTACTCTTCTTATGTAAATTTAGGGAATGTTTAAAATAAATATGCTTGTCTTGTTTTGGAAGGATTCCATGGAAATATGACTTTTAGTTGGAATGGATTTGTTATTTGGAATTGTATGTTTGGGAAATCAATGTTGTGAGATAATTTGGTCTCAAGTTTTCTTTATTCAAGTTCTGGTGAGTTTATCTCAAATTGGGTTGGAGATGTGTTGTTGATGTCCAAAAGGTCCTAATTATTATATTGAGGATTTGTCCGACGACGGAACCAACGAGGAAGCATTGGATGCTCTCCCGAATGGATTCTTGAGGAAATGATTTTATGGAATCCTTACCGTTGGATGGAAAAGGGTTTCACAAAGTCTAAGGTGAAGCCTTCAATATAATAATTTTATTTCGATAATAAATCATAATTTTTCAATCATACTAATTTAATAGTATGGTTGAGATGATGAGTTATCAATATAAAAACGGGAACCGAGTCCCTTCAATGTGTAATTTTTATTTGCTATTTGTTATTTGTTGATGATATGTTTTTACTTGAAATGTGTTTTTTCCATGTTATGTGATTATATGTATGAATTATATGATTTAGTATGTTAATATGTTTGATTAGGGGATTTGCGATAATTCAATATCGTATAATCCACAAAGCTCGGTTCCCAACATTTTATTTTTATTTTTATTTTATCCTTGTTTTATTTATCTATATAATATTTTATTTTATTTCATTTTATTTTCGTTTTATTTATCTATCTCTTTTTATATTTTTATTTTACTTTATTTTTATTCATTATTATGTTGTTTGTGGTTTATATTTTATTTTACTTTACTTTAAACCTATGTACTATATAAAAATTATATTAAAAGTTTTTACCTACGATGGAATCGATTTGGGGAATGCATTGGATGCACCCTCGGATAAATTCTTGAGGTGAGAGTGTTACTTGGGAAATTTAGCCATTGGATGGAAAAACCCTATGAACCTCAATATTAAGGCTTTTAATATAGTTTTTATACATATTAAAGTTATTTTATTCATATATATATATATGTATATTTTATGAACTCATTTTATTCTATTTTAATATAGCCATATATCTACTTAAATTATTTTTCCTATATAGCTATTATATTTATCTAAATATTATATTTATCTTATATAATTTCTTGTATAATTTATATAATCATTGCACCTTACATATATAGTCTATATATATATTATAAAATTATTTTATTATATTCAAATATAATTTATATATATGTATTTTATAAATTCATTTTATTCTATTTTGATATATCTATATACTTATTTAAATTATTTTATCCTATATAGCTATATTTCTCTAAATATTATTTTTATCTTATATAATCTTTGTATAATTTATATAATTATCACACTTTGCGTACGCTACAATTAATATTTTCGAGAAAAGTCATTTAATGGGATAATAAAAGTTAAGTTGGCAACTGTTTTTAAAACAGGCGTTGTGGGGTGCCTTACACCTTCCCCATACGCAACAAACTCACTTACCCTTTTTCTGGTTTTTTTTGGTAGACCAAAATTATATTTTTCATGGTGACCAATTGCACCTATTCAATTGGTGACGACTTCTATTGTTTTATTAAAAACTCATTTCGCAAAACCGGTTGCGACATAATTTTTGTAGGTTAGGATAAAAATCAACTATATAATTTAAACTGCCTAAAAATCATTGCAATTGATTTTTATCTTATATTTTGTAAGAAAATTTATAAACAAATTGAATGGACCTTTCAATGGGTATTATAGTGCCATGATAAATATTATGACCAAGAAAAAGAATACAAGTTTGAAATAATTTTATTTTTGCCTTGGATACAACTAAACCATTTTCTTTTATGATATTGAGAAATTCATAAAGATGATAAAAATGTTGTTTAATGCTATGAGAAAAAATTAAGACATCATCAATATAGACAATTAAGAATTTAGAAAAAGGATTAAAAATATCATTCATAATTTTTCGAAACTCAGAGGGTGTATTATTTTGGCAAATGGCATAACATTTCATTCAAATTGGCCAAATGGTACAGTAAAGGCTGTTTTATAACGATCTTCTTCCTGAATTTGGATTTTCCAGAAATTTGATTTCATGTCAAATTTAGAGAATATCTTAGCATCATATAATTTTGCAAGGAGATCTTTTTTTATTTGGAATAGGATACCTAATCCATTGGAGAGCTTTGTTTAAAGGTTTATAATTAATAGCCAAATGAGGAACACCTCGTTCGATTTCAACATTTTTATTTACATAAAAGGAAGCACAACTCCATGGTGACTGGCTCTGTCGAATTAATTTTTTATCTAAAAGTTCTTGAATTTCTTTTCTACAGTGTTCTTCTAAGTCTTTATTCATTTTGATACCTTGAGCTTTTGTAGGAATATCAATTTCTTGAAAATCTTTTTCATAAGGTAATTGTACGCATGTTTCTTTATATTCCAAAAATCAATGGGGAGATTAGAACAAATGTCATTTTCGAAAAGATTTTGAAGAGAAAGAATTTTCTTCTATGTATCAGGTGTTGTTAATTGTTGTTTTATCATAGTAATATCGAGCACTTCAGAAAGATGTTCGACCTATTTTTCTTTATTAATGATAAGACAACCGAGTGAATAATCATGAATAGAACATTGTTTTAAAAAATATCTTTTGTAATAGGTTTGTGGATAAAAGGAAAAAATAACTTATTTCCTAAGATCTTAGTATGTATTCCGTCATTGTTAACTTTTAATGGTTTGATTAATTCTAAGAATGGGGTGCCTAGAATAACGTATTTTGTAATATTTTGAATACCAAGAAAACTAGTAGTAAAATCAATATTAGAATTTTTGATCGTAACATCAGATAATTTATAAAGAATTTTGATATTTTCTCCGTCGATAGATTTTATCCCTTCTATCATTTTTTTCCCAAAAACGATGAGGAACCAAGTCAGAATAGAGACAATTTAAATTAGCACCAAAATCTACTTAAGAAATTGTATCAAAAGAAAAAGAATTTTGAATAGCAACTGTAATTTTAATAAACCATTTTTGTCCAGTAATACGAGATACTAACCCAAGAAATGGTGGTTTATCATCTTTGTATGAATTTTCCACTAATTTTTTTAAAAATTTTGTTTATTATTTCAATGTTATATATTTCACTAGGGGTTTCGGAAGTGATTAATCGTTTTCCTTTATCTATAGCCGAAGTTAATTCATTAATTTTCCATCGATCCTGAATTTGTTTATTTGTGAAAGTTTTGATTTCCATTTTTATTTCAGAAATTTCATATTGAAGATCTTTAAGAGTAGAAATTTTCATTTTAGGTTGTGGATCATGTTTGGACAGGATGTCTTTTAAGTTATAAGTTGTGATTGGTGCTGCAATCTTGATGTCAGGGTTGACTATGTTTTGTTTTAATTTGTCTAAGTAGGCGAACTTAACTTGAAAATCATCTATATGATTAACAACATCCAAATAGAATTTTTGATCACTAGAAAGCATATTTATTTCTGGATCAGAAGATGAGGATGAGAGGTCATCATATTGGTGATTGTAACGCCCCATTTTCGAAACGTCACATGGTGCTAGCCGCACCTTCCTAGGTCATCAATGTGATCCACTTTCTTAGTCATTAACCCTAGTTCACTCAACTAGGAAAACACCCCAGTCAAAAATCCGGCAGTATCTCCCCGTATATCGGGGAATGTCTACCTGTAACAAAACGCAGCAATAATCACAACAATAACATTATAACCTAGCAGGGCCTCTGG
Source organism: Euonymus europaeus (assembly GCA_963580455.1). Taxonomy (NCBI): domain Eukaryota; kingdom Viridiplantae; phylum Streptophyta; class Magnoliopsida; order Celastrales; family Celastraceae; genus Euonymus; species Euonymus europaeus. Next base: position 8,336,590 of record OY756964.1, read on the forward strand.
CCATCTATCAACATACAAATTCCAACCTAGCAGGGCCTCAGGCCATCTAGCAGCATGCACAAACTGATTCTCACACATGTATCACATTTCACATAATAGAAACAATCCCAAGCATCATTTAATAGGATTCAGAGTTCATCCCCGATTCAGAAGATACAATCACATAAATTAGCTTCTAACCATTCCAAAACACACCCACTGGTGCCAATAATTGATAAATCATATATTATCTCATACAACAAGTGTGGAAATAAACAAAGTGCAACACACTCACTATTCCCAAATCCTAACCCTCCTCCAAGTGCCATCCATACCACAACTTCGTCTCTACAGATCCGCAACACCGACACTAGTACCAGTCTCACCTGTAGGAAGGAAGGAAAATAAAAAGGTGAGCTAGAAGCTTAGTAGGGCAAAAGAGATAACAATCATTATAGGCCGAATCCAATATGAAGGCAAACATCGGACACTCATCCTGGTTCTCCCAACCATCAATGGATGCGAGCCGACTCATTACCTTTCCTCGTTCAATCCTGGTTCTCCCAACCATCAATGGATGAACCATACCATTTCAATAAAACCCCCAGAAAGTCATCTGGTTGTGTAAGTCCCATCACACCCACACCTCAAGTGTGTTGCCTCACATGAAGTCATTTGGTTGATGCCAAGCCCAACACCCGACCATCCTCCCATGTGACGTTCAAGTAGTTCCTAATGTATACCTGAGTCCATACTCTAGCATCCCATGCAATCTCTAATGCATTCATGCTTCATGCCATCAATTAATATATATATATACTCAACCTATATATTTTAAGCTACTCATGATGCATGAATGATCAACCATGCTCAATAAGTGATTGAACACGAACAAGGGTTAATGCAATCTACATTTCAAGAGAAAATAAGAATAAATCCTAAGTTATTTCCTCCTTAGAAACAATAAGGCAAGAACACAAACCCGGTGACCAATGAGGAAATAAACCGTAATTTAGGGAGCAAAAGAACGATATGAAAGTGAATTGGTCAAGAAATCCCCTACCTCGATTAAGCACCACTTGCAATAGCAATTTCTCAAAGTTAGGGTTTTTGGCCCTCTTTCACCCACCTATCAATTCAAGCATTCTGAACCCACAACATCGTATTAACAACACTAATAAGCAATAATAACATGAAATCAAATACTAATCAAGAGAACTTCTTTCTCTCTCTAGGATTTTCCCCAAAATCCTCGAACTTCTCCAAATTTGAAACCTAGCCTAAATCAACGATTCAAACTAGTAAAACAATCACAAATAACCTTAGAATCAACATATCTAAGCCCTACATTCCTCTATTAAAGAATCAAACAAATCTAGGAAAAACCCTAGAATTCCAAAACTATGAAAACTCACCTCAAACCTTCAAATCTTCCTTGATTCTTGATATTCTTCATGAATCCATGAAAAACCAAGCAAAACCTCAACAAATCTCATTCTCTCTCTAAGTTTCTCTCTCTCTCTCTCTCTCCCCTCTCTCTCTCTCTTCTCAGCTTCCTCTGAGATTCTGTTTCAAATGGTCATCTAGTCCTTAAAAATTGAAATCCCGACAGCCGTCTGGACACCCTAAGTGCCCGTCCGGACGGTTCATACCTAGAAAACATTGCTGGCCCAGTTTCTTCATTAAGTGTCCAGACGGCTCCCTAGGGTGTTCGGACATCTCTTTTTTTCCATAATTTTCAAAAATTTCATATTCGTCTTGGTCTAAGCTTCGATTTGATATATTATGGGCCGAAAATGAATATGTATGCTTAAATTTATGGCCCATTTAGTGAACCTTGCTCAAAAATGATTCTTTGCGGCCTTATACAACTTTAATGGTCCGTAACCTCTTCGAATCCATTCCCCATAACTTATTATCTAAAATTTAACCAAACCTAATATTTTTGGGTCGGGGTTTCACAGTGATCATTATCAGAACTGCTGATATGTGTATCATCATAAGTATCTATGAGAACTAATTCTAATTTTGCAAGAACATTGTTATCTAATTCCCATTCACTAAGAAATTTGCGGACTCGACAATATCTTGTTATATGTCGTAATTGTATTACATTTGTAATAGACTACAGACTTGGGGTCAAATTTTTTGGATTTTATTTTTGGATTATTCTTGGGTTTTGTATACTTTTGGTTTTATTAGAGAATGGTTTTTGGGTATAGGATTTCATATAGAATCGGGACCTATATCGGGTTGGCATATTTCTGTATGATTTTGAAGAGCTATTTTCTTTTGTGCAATTTTCTTCGTAACCAAATTGTTTACAAAAAGAACCTAATTCATTTTTAGACTTATTTTCTTCCATTTTAATTGTTTCTGTACTTGATATTAGAACATAATTTTAAACCTACCTTTTGAATATAATTACCTAGATCGCCATAAGTTTGCTGATCATATGGTATTTGATTATTGTATATAGATCTAATTTTTTTCTCTAACTTTGTCACCTAATAAGATGGGAAGACCAGAAGAAAAAAAATTATTTCAAAAGGATTGGTTGTTATATTGACGGAAGTCACGTAGTTTCTTACATCGTAAATTTGCTAAGAGTTCGGAAGATCTATCTCTAATACTAGAAGGGTCTCCTAAGAAATGTTTTGAGATAGAAAAAATTAATGTGGCAATAGTATCTTGAATTTCTTCAGCAAAGTCTTTCTTGATTGTCGTACCATCAGATGAAGATTTTGTAAATCAATTGAGTGACGTCAGGAGCTAAATGTAATCTCTAATTTTTCATTAGTTTCTTGAGTAATATACTCGATATTAGTATTTTCAATTTTCTTAGGGGGTACAGCCCCTTGTAACTCCCAAGTTTGGGGTAAGGTAATTTCATTTCATTTAATAGTTCTAGGAATTTTCATATTGGATCTGGCAATATTTGTTTGGATTAATAATTTTTCTCCTCTTGGTGATTTGCGTAAAGCTTTGGAACCAAAAGCAGATGACATAGCTTTGTAATGAATCCTATAAATTAAGAAAATTGGAAGATATCTAGCGGCCATTTTGTAATTGTGTGTTTTGATGTTTAGGGTTAGTGTATCTAAAAGATTTTGATAACTTAATGAGACAGAAAATTTGGGTAACAATCAAAATAAATTGGACCACTACAAAGGCTGGTTTCGACTGTACCTAATAGTGAGTCATTGAATTCTAACATCCTACGATCTCATAAACATAAAAGAATTGAAGTATCTAAACCTTCACGAGTTAAAGGTTTAATACCTATTTGTACTAATCCTATATGAAGATAATTATATTTTTGTTTATGTTTCTCAACAGATTGTTTTGTGAGAAGTTTAATAGTTTCATGAGATTTACATCAACGTTTTGTAGCCTAATTTACAACGACTTGCCCCTATATCTGATACCATATATATATATATATAATCACAAATTTTTAGCGTCATTCTCTTTTAACAGTGCCCCCATGGCGCCACACTCCTACTGGGGCAGCTTTCAAGGTCATCTACACTAGAACAAGCCGAGATCAGAAAATGAAGCAATGACAGCTAGTTCCCAACCCCACCAGCCCGCCCTGCATCCCAGCTTGATTGAGAAGCCATATGTCGAATTATGGTGTAGCTTATTATAATGACCGACTGAACTTTAAAGCCCAAAGGTAAACTAGAAGACTTTGTGGGGGAGACAAGGAGCCTGAAGGGCTCTGAGTTTGTACCTGATAGATACTAGGGTTATTGATATATGCCCTAGTTGGCACTTGTACAATGTACGACAGATTTTATATAGTGAAAACGCAAGAGCTCCCGTGGACGTAGGCTTTATTGGTCGAACCACGTAAATCTTTGTGTTCAATTTCTTATTGCTTTCTAGTTTTGTGTTTGAGTGCTTCTTGATTATGTGAGATCAATCACTACAATTTGTATCGGAGCGCTTGGTTCATGCAATCAAGATGAGTGAATTGATGAAAACAAAGTTCGACAAGTTTAATGGGAAGGGAAACTTCACATTGTGGTATATGCGAGTTCACAATCTGCTAGTTCAATACAAGTGTCATAAGGCGTTGAAAGGCAAGAAGCCTGCGATGATGAAAGAAGAGGATTGGGAAGATATGGAAGAGTTAGCTCTCAGCACATTCTGCACTTGTTTGACCAATTTGGTTCTATGCACTGTAACTAAAGAGAAGACAACGAAGAATCTGTGGAAGAAACTAGAGGATCTGTTCATGGTAAAGAACAACACCAACAAGTTGTTCCTAAAATGTGACTTGTATACTCTGTAGATGCTAGCAGATGGGGATTTGATTGAACATATTAACATGTTTAATCAAAAGGTGAATGATCTGTTACGGATGGAGGTAAAAGTTGAGGATGAGGAAAAAGCCATGATGTTGTTGTGTTCTCTACCAAATTCGTATGAACACCTATTGATGACTTTGATGTATAAGAAGGAAACCTTAAAATATGATAGATAAAGTTGTAGTTGTTTTGAGGTCTCATAATACAAAGCAGATGTATGAATCAAAAAGCTCTCATGGAGAAGGTCTGGTTGTAAGCTCAGAACGTGGAAGGGGTAGACACAAGGAGAAAGATCAATCTAGAGGGAAATCAAATGGGAGATCCAAGTCAAGAGCCAAGAAGGGAGTATGTTTCAAGTGCAATGAGAAAGGTCACTACAAAAGCGATTGCCCGCTTTTGAAGAAAAAGAAGCAAGATCACAAAGATAATTCCGCAAGTGTAGTGGCAGAAAGTACAGATGATGATGAAGATTTGTATGTTGTGGCAGCTCTAGCATCAGATTCTATCACAGGTATTCCGGGTTGGATTTTGGATTCAACATGCTCATCGTATTATACAACAAATAGGGATTGGTTTGATACATATAGGTTAGTAGATGTTAGTTTTGTTATGATGGGTGATAACTATCCTTGCTTCTTGATAAGTACCAGAATATACGTTTTTAAAGTGATAAAATACTACCAAAGCAATGCCAAGAAATTGTGCTTAAAAGCTGAATTTTCAAGATTATTGTATTTAAGATCTTCTTGGATGTTTTGCAGGTTAAGAGGTAGTAAGAGCTGTCGGAATGAGATTTGATCTTCAGAAAATATTTAGAGGACACTTCAAGCTTTGCAGGAAGTGCTGGTTCACAAAAATCAGAGTTCGTTTGGGACTCTAAAGGTTGCCTCAAAGTCAAGTCTGGAAGTTATATCCGAAGCAGAATTTCTGTTTGCAGATCAGACCTTTAGAAGCCCATAACTCGAGTGTCTGATGTCCAAATTGAGTGATTCAAAAGCCCATAATTATCTAAACATTTGTATCTACAATATTGATGAAGGGTTTGAGTTCATAATAGGCTTCGTTTAGGCCCAGAATGCAGTTACAAGATTAGTGTGTAATTGGAAGTTGATGTCATTGATGATACCATTTCCATTCAAAGAGTGGACAATCCACCACCAAAAGATGGCACTAACTCCTCCACTATGTGCTCATTTTCTCTATAAATAGAGAGGAGTAGGAGCTAGGAGGGAGAGCTTGGAGACAAGAAGGAAAGAGGAGAAGGATTGGAGGCAAAAAGAGGAGAAGGAAAAGAAGAAAACAAGGCTTGTGTTTGTAATTATGTTTTTATGTTTTATGTTTTATTTGGTTATGTATAACTAAACTCTTGTTAGCCAGGGCTTGTCTTGAAGCCCTAAGCATGCTTTCAATTTTATAAGTTGTGTGGATTTCAATTTCTACAAGCATGATGATTTTGATTTTTCCATATTATGTGAGTTCTAGTATTGTGTTTCTTTGAGTAGCTAACTTTGAAGCATGTATTAGAATTAATTGTTGTAGAACATGGTCAATTGCCTTGTTGAATATGTTCTTTCTTGCAACATATAATTCAATTGAAAATGAATTATGAAAAATCAATTCTTGAATACCTAAGTACAAATACCATGTATTAGGATTCTTGTGACATTCATATTCTCTTTACTCTTATTGGATTCTTGATTGTTGATTGATGCAGATGCCATGCTAGATTTCGATTAAGAATACACGTAATGAGGTAGACGCCATACACTTTACATGCAATTAAGAGAGAATCATACAACTTGAGTTTGGCCATGACCTTGTTGTGAATGTTGTCATCATATGCTTGTTAAAATTGTTAGTCTATTATTTCTTATAAATTATTTGAATGTTTTGTGGTGGATTGTGAGTCTTAACTATTGTTTTCATTAATATCAATTCTCATTCTTGTTCTCAACATCAATTTCTTTGTCTTAATTTTTATCTATTATAAGATTTAACCCCCCCCCTTTTTCCCCTTTTATAATTGTATCAATTATATTCAAGTGTTAGATTATATATCTATTAGCATCACTCCTTGTGGGATCGACTCTTACTTGTTCACTATATATTAATTGTACATTTGTAAGTATATTTTAAATTGTTACTAACGACATAACACTTCTGCAGCAACTTTTTTAGAATCTGATACAGACAGTATGGCTCTCTGGCATATGCGTCTAGGGCATATTAGTGAGCAGGGGTTGAACTTCACAAAAGGAAGCTACTGAAAGGCTTTTAGTTTGGAATTTTAGGATAAAAATTGGATTGGCCCAAATGAGATCATGACTTTCCAACTAGAAAGTGACAAGGATTGACATGTGGCAAGAAGTGGTCAAGAAGATCAAATGATTAATCATCAAGATAGGAAACTAGTTGACGGCTCATCTGAGGGGTCGAAGAACAGAGGCGTAAAGCATGAGAGACAGTTAAGGGAATATGGCAGGTCAAAAGATAGTTTTGTGGTTAGTGTGTTCATACTGAGAAATTCTAGGATTATGACCATTAATAATGGAACATGAGAGAAATAATAATGTAAGAGAGAAATAAGAAATGTGGCCAAAATATGAGGCACTAATAATTGGACTAGAGATCCTAAAAAATTTAGGTGCCGAGGAGCTTCTAATCATTGGAGATTCAAGACTAGTGATCAAAGAATTAATTGTTGAGTACAAGTGTAGTAGTATTTCTTGGCTCCCTAATTCACAATAGCAATTCAACTTCTACAAAAGTTCAAAGAAGTTTACTTAATGTATGCACCAGAAGAACTCAATGGGGAAGCAGATGAGTTAGCAAAAATAGCTTCAGGTCTAAAGATGTCTGAAGAGTTGACACACAACATCCAAGGCAAATATGTAGATTTTCACATCTTCAATATCATCATCAGAAAGAGAGATGGAAATTTTTTTGGCTAGACATCTAAAATAGGGAATTGGTGAATTACAAGCTCATATAAAGAAAAGATGTTAACTTAAGTAGTTAAGTAGGACAATGGTGGAATAGTCAAAATCTTACTAGAAGAAGAAGTAGAAGTAACTTTAAATGGGTTTATTGAGAAACTTACGTTGATCGGAATGGAAAAGGTCTACGGGGTTTAAATTTCAAATTGAATGTTAGATATGTCAGATAGTATTGGAAGGGCTGAGAAACGTGTATTAGGGGAAAGACTCTGATTTTGAAAAAGTACATCAGATGACACATGTAATATGTGGGGAGTTTGTAAAGTTGGAGAATTTAAATGGTGCTACCTTTACACAAACAACTTTGATGTTTTACCAAAGATTTCTTGTGAGGGCAAAGCATTTACACCAAAATATGGCCAATGGGCTTGGCCCATTAGGTCCATAATATGTAGACTTTTAGTTTGGAAGTTTAGGACAAAAAATTGGACTGGCACAAATGAGATCATGGCTATCCAATTAGAAGTGACAATTGTAAGATACGAGGATTGACACATGACAAGAAATGGTTGAGAAGATCAAGGGATTAGGCACGAAAGTGGGAAAGCAGTTGACTAGTTCATCTGAGGGGTCAAAAAGCAGATAAGTAAAGCATCAAGGACAATTAAGGACATGTGACAAGTCAAGAGATAGTTCCATGAATAGTGTGTTTGTGCCTAGAAATTCCAAGAGTATGACCATTAACACTGGAGAAATGTCAATGTAAGAGAGAAATAACGAATGTGGCTAAGAAAGTGTGGGAAATGGTTGTTGGTTCTTCAAGTTGATATCCATAAAAGTGAAACAAGGGCAAGAGGGGAAGTGCTCGCAAAATTCAATCAAGATCAAGACTTCAAGCAAGAAACACAATCTCTTCAGTCAGTTTGAGTGATCTATGATATTTTTTTAGTTTTTCTTCCTTAAGCGTACATATCGTTCAAGTTCAATTCAGTAGTAATCAATGTTTCAAGTGTTAGCAAAGCTATTTCGATCCAGTTAAAAATTCAAAGCTATTTTTGATCCCTTCTTAGCCAGCACAATCTTTTGAGTTATAGAAGTCTTCTTTTTGCTTGTAGAAAAAGTAGTGAACAAAGTGTTTGTAGGTTGTTCGAGTTTGATCATTAGTACTTGTGTTATGGACCAATTGGATCCAGTCTAGTACTAGATTGACGACCTTGAGTAGATCCTCCATGTTGGTAAATTGGTGATTTCGCTGTGCATGGTCTTGCAATACATGGAGATCCTTGGAGACGAGTGGGCAATTCCATAGGAGCTCAATTGATAGCACAACCCATGTTTTCCTACACCAATCTCCTTTATTCTCAAAGGTTAGTAATAGTCATCTACCACCAACTCTCCTATTTTATGGACTTTGATTGCCTCTTGCGGAGAGTTAGGATTTGCACCATGTACTTTCAAGAAAGTATCAATTTGCACCATGTGCTTTTAAACGTGTCAAATAACACCTCTCACTCCCATTTTCGTATATCGTTGCACCTTTCGTCCAAATGTCGTCTATTTCGACAGAAGGTACAACATTATATGAAAATGGAACTAAGAGGTATGATTTGACAAGTTGAAAAGTACAGGGTGCAAACCCTAACTTTCCCCTTGCCTCTTACATTAACAATTTCGAAAAAATAAAAGTGTTTATTTTATTATTATTATTATTATATATATATATCAATCTGTAACAAGAACAAAGGAACAGACAATACTCCTAATAGAAATAAAATGGCAGCACGTTTTGCTGGGTGTACTTAAGGAGTGTCAATAGCTTTCGTTAAGGAAGTAAGTCAGCATGAGAAAGGTCCTTGATCTATGTTCTATCATGCCTCTACAAGTGTAAGCAGTTTGGTAAAATGCTAAGCTTGGAACGATGGCCCTAGAACAATTTCTATGCAAGCAACTTTGTTAATGAGTAAGCAAGTTGGTATGTATAAGCTCATAAGAAACATGTAGTAGCTTCTTTGCAATTTGACCATAGATAAAGTGAAAATCTAAGGTGTTGATTGACATAGAGATATGTTGCTCCAACATTTTTCACAATATATCATTGGTGATTTGAGCAATTTCACACCTAATTATTGAAGGAGCTACTGTAACCAATTTACCTCGATAGTTGTAGAAACAATTGCATGGTATTCAGCTTTGATAGATGACTTGTGACAGTTAGTTATTTTTTTGAGCTCCAACTAATGGGGTTGGGATACAACAATAAAACATAAGCTTAGTATAGGTAGGATCATCAACATAATTGACCCTATTTGCATCGAAAAATGCATGCAATCAGAGTGATGATGTCTGTCGCAGAAACAAACCATGGTCAATAGTGTCATTGAGGTAGCTTAATATTCTCTTTACAGTTGTTCAGTGTGTTTTGGATGATTTGTGCATACATTGTGATAGCTTATTTACGGCAAATTGGAGTTTGGTCGAGCATGTGATAAGTATTGAAGAGAATCAAGTACTTGTCAATACTCTATTACATAATAAACTATAGAGCCATCATGGAGTAGGAGAGATTCACTAGAAGATATGGGCATCAAAACTGCTTTGGCATCTAACATTTTGTGATAGACTAGTAGGTCTTGATTATATTTTTTGTCTGAGATAAGAGGATCCTAGTGGTAGTTCAGTGAAATTCAATATCAAGAAAAATGTAAGAGGTTTAAGATCCTTGAGTGAAAATCGTTAGGTTAATTTATCAACGAAAGCCTGAATGGTTCTATCTTAGTTGTCAGTAACAATTATGTTGTCCACATAGACAAGCAGGTAAATGGTCATGGTAACATGCACGTGGTGCCTACCGTTATCCATATATTGCTTTGCTCAATTTGCGGACATGGGTCAAACATTAAGAATTGATAGATCTCATTGGTTTCTGTATAAGAACAATATCAATTATGGTTCCCTGCAGGAAAACATTTTTAATATCGACGTGTCGTAAAGACCACCCACGAGATACCACAATACTTAGCACAAAGTGGACGGTGGTTAGCTTAACAACTGGAGTAAAGTTTCATGAAAATATATGCCAAGGCTGTAATGCAATCCTTTGGCTACTAGACAATATTTTTACTGAGCAATGGTGCCATCCAAATTTTTTCTGATTTGAAATATCCATTTACATCCAATAATATTTTTCCTGGGTTTAGGTGGAACAAAGTTCCAAGTAAAGTTTTTGAGTAGGGCATTGTGTTCATCAGACATGGCTTATCTCCACTGAGGGTGTTTCTGGGATTTAATGTATATAGATGGTTTTGTCGGAGAGGCTTGGGTTGTGGAGGAAAGAGATGTGTTTAGGTCAAAGGTTTTTTTTGGTTTGTGAATGTTATGTTGAGCGTGGCTGACAGTTCAGGATTACATGAGAACAAGTAGTGTGGGGGATATGTGAGGTGTCTCTTATAGTTGAGTGGGTGTGAGTGAAGTCACACTAGTAGGAAGAAGAGAACTTACATTGTTGGTCGTGTGGCCGTTTGTGGAAGCAAGTTTGTACGAGGCCGAGCCAGGTTGTTGTGGCTCATGCAGATGTGGAATGGTAGGTAATGTGGATGTGATAGTTATGTATGGATAGGAGACCATATAAACAGAAATAATGGAGGGGGCTGATGAGAGGGTGGAGATATGAGCAGCAAAGTTTTTACGGGTTAGTAAAGGTATGTTTGTGAAATTTGAGATAAGATTGGAGAGAGATTGAGTATGATTAGATGAGGATGCAGGCAAGAGATTTTCAAGGGAAATTTTTCTTAAAAAATATGACATGTCTAGACGCAAAGATCTTTTTGGTTGTAGGATCTAGAAAGTAAAAGGCATGGTGAGTAACTGAGTATCCAGGAAGATATATGGACAAGAATGAGGTTCGAATTTATGTGTTGTATACGGACCAAACTAAGGGTATCAAAGACATCCAAAGACTTGAAGAGAGTTTTGTTTGGATAGTAATGGAGTTTCAAAATTGGGAGAATAAGATGGTAAGCGATTAATCAAGAATGTGCCATTGTAAAAGGCATAGGAAAAAAAACAGAGAGGGTCGGAGGCGTGATGAAGTATAGTAATGAAAGTTGTCAAAGAAAGGGATTGGATAGGGTCCCTACACATCATAATAAATTACTTGAAAAGGTGCATGACATTGAATTGAATAAAATTTAAACAAGAGCTTGCGACTTTTGTTACAAACACAAGAATCATTGAGGTATATAACTTTGAAGTTGAAATGTGATGTGCAGTAGACAATTTTTGCCAGATAGGGGCTGAGGGATGACTTAAGTGACAATGCCTCAAATTGGACGTGGTGAGAAGAAAAGTAGGTCTCAAAGAACTAGAATTGGAAAGTGGTCATTCATACATATTGTTTCTACTTCGGCCTTTGACCAATGATTCCCCCATGCTCAAATCCTTCACAAGAAAATAGTTACAAAAGAATTTAATCGAGGTATTATTGTGTCCAAAAAACTGAGAAATATTTCTCAGAGATTAGATTGCATTTAATGGATGAAGTACAAAAAATATTATTTAATGCAAATGTAGTAGTAGGAGAATCAAGAATAGAACTGCCTGTGTGAGTTATAGGCATACCATTTCCATCACCAATAATGTCATCTTTATTACCCATGTAGTCAGAGTTCATGGATAGGTTCTGCAAATCAAAAGTGATATGGTATTTAGTAGCCGAGTCTACTACCCAGTTGGTTTTGGTTGATCCAGACTCACTAGTGTGAAGATTTTCTTGAGGTCAATTCTACAAAACTTGTGGTTTGCACTTGGAGTGGAAAACTTTGGTAGTGTGTCCACTTTTGTCACATAATTGACACACCAATTTTGATTGGCCAAATGGAGAAGTGGGTTGCAAAGAGTTTCATGGAGAGGAATAATTTCCAAAACTATTATAGCCATTACCATAGGAACGGGAATTACAAGACTGACCTGTAGAGCTATGAAAATTTGACTGCATATTAAAAGATTTTTGACCTATTCGATTGTTTTAGGAGGAACCTTTGTTTTCGGAATTATTTCCAACACCTTTTTGAGTAATTATGCAATTATAGGGGGCTCTATCTTTTATGGATCATCATGACTCTAGCTCATTTCTTCATCTAGTAATTTGTCATGTAGGTCTTTAAACGTGATGGTTGAATCACAAACACATATAACTAAGGTGAGTTCTTTAAATCCTCTTCAACGTCATTGAGTGTGTGGGCAATAATCTCTCATCACTTAAGCGACGACCAATCAGAGCCAAATCATCAATGATGTCCATGATATTGGTCATGTATGCAACCATCGAGAGACAGACATCGATTGTTCGCATCAAAATGGAGAGTGTTGGACCACAAGTCTTACATTTGTGTTTTGATGCAAAATGTGTTGTTTGATTGTACTCATATTTGAATGAATTTGGATAAAACATGAAATGATCATGATAATTGATTTAAGCATAATTATATATCATTTGGACTCTGACAATGTAAATGACGCAAGTATGACCCATGCATTTTCAGAGGTTTTTTGGGGAAAAAATGACAGTAAAAGCAAGGAAAAAGAAGATAAAGAACACACAATTTTATGTTGCTGGGATTCAAACCTGGGCGTTATGAAAAGACGTACAAAAAAAAATCCACCACACCACAAGCACATTATGTGATCTATGATCGCAACAATTTTTACAAAACCTTTTACACCAAGGGGTAGCTATATAGTTCACAAACGTGAGACGCACGCGAGTATTAGCTATATAGTTCACAAACGTGAGACGCACGCGAGTATGTGAAGTAAGAGATCACTCGCTACGAAATCACTCGAAATCCAACGTCTTTGAACTACATAGATCAATTCTTGTTTGAAGAAAGTTTTAGTTGTTTTTAGGAAACAATCTTCCTTCATCTTTGACTTGGAGGAAGATTCCTTTTTTGAAGTTCTATTACTTCTTGGACTCTAATTGTTCTTTTTCGAGGTATCCTCCTAGGATACGTGACCTAAACCAAGGACCCAGGGTATTTTTTTCTTGGGATCCCCGTCCTTGAATAAACTTTGAAGCCGGTATTCCATATTTTACGTAGGTTCATTTGGGTCGAGCCTTTAGGCAGCCCGACTCTATTCGGGACAGCAAACTGCTATTAGGACCCATGGGCCTCTTTGATGAGCTCAACGGCTTCAGCCCAGCGAAAATGCTGTTAAGTTTGCTAGTGTAGTTTCTGGAAGGAAGAGGGTAGAACAGCCACGATAGAGCGATGAAGTCTTATAATTCACCATCGCGTTGTCCTCCATTGCTCTTTGTTGCTGTGTTTATCGCAGTCATTTCTCTGCGCGCAGCTTCTTCGATTCACGCTATAGAGCAGCCAACGTAAGGACCAGTAGTTTCCCTGTGTTTCAATCAATTTGTGTATAATTTTTTTCGGTTGATTATTGAAAATGAATTTGTATCATATCTTTTGATATCCCTGATCTGTTTGGAAGAATCCGATCTAGAAGCTGAATTTAAATTTATATTATCTGAGTTGCTATGCGAATTCTTACAGGAGAAGAGCAGGCTTTGGTCGCAGAGCTTTGTTGAGTTTAAAGGAAACCCCTGCCGGAAGCAACGTCACTTTTGCCTGCTCTCCTTCTGGTCCCTGCGTTTCCTGTCTTTACTCTGAGAAGGTTTTTAATTTCTTTTCCCTTCATCCATGGAATTGTTTTGCGCTTCTTATTGTCTTGAATTTGAATTACGGAAGCATGTGGCATTGTTGTCTTGTGTAAACTCTTTCAATTTATGTGTACTAGAGTATAAATGGAGAGTGTCAGTAGTCATGCAATGGAAGTGGTAGCCTGTTGTTTTGAGTTCTGATGTGAATTGATCTTGGTATTAGTATTACCTTCATATCCGTCTTTCATATAGCACTTTTGGGGAAATGGCAACAGAAATTTTGCTTCATAGTGCATGGGAGTGGTTTACCTAAAGAGCCTAGTTGGAGAAAACTAATAGTGGTCAAGTATGCCTTGAAAGACAGGGTTTGGATACTTAGATGTCTAAAATCAGGAAGGGATCCTCACAGGACGGGTCTCTGGAAGACTTTAAGAACTTCCGTCATAGTTTCCAGAGGATTTTGTGTTAGCTTTTGAAAAGATATTTAGTGTGGTCAATGTCTCCTTAAACTGCACGGTTTTCCCAGTAATGAATATGCAACAATGAGTGGCAAACTTCCAATCTGACAATGCGTGTTATGCACAATGACAATTGTACCAATAGCAAATTGTACCACTAGGAAACATGTTAGCCTGTAACTTCATAATGTTATGCATGCCTTAAAACAAGAAAAGGTGTCAGATGAAACTTTTTGAGCATATGAGCCATGGTCAATTAGAGATGGTTATGAGGGGACAAACAACCTGTTCTTATCTTCGTGAATTGTAATTAGTAGCTCCTATTAATACGATAACTACTATGTCAGGCTTTCTTACCAGCTACCATTAATATAGTATTCCCCTTGAGGGCATCTGTGCTAGCTGAGTGTCATAAAGTACGCTTTTCACACTGAGGTACATATGTTTATCGATTATTTTCGGTATAACTCTAGAGCATCATATAGTTCCCTAGGTATTCTTGCTGACTGGAGCTTTAATGATTTTATGTTTTTCCAGATCTGTGTCTATCTATTAATTAAGACTGATAAGCTTTATAATTTGTGTAAATAACTACCCATAGGAATGGCTGTATGTGCACAACTAAACAATTGCCTGAGTTTCTTAGTTTCCTTGCATAAGGTTGCACAATATTCTTGACTTTGCTACTATGCTTTTGAAGCGATTAACGTAACTTTCCTTAATATTAAATCATCTCTTGGAAACCAAAAATCAGGGAGTGTTATCAAGCAAAGAGGAGGTAGTCTCATTCTTGGACGCACTTCTACCTAGCTTTCTAAGATGAGCAAAGACATGTGCATCAACTAAAAATATAGAGTTTCAAAATCTAGCCTATAGAGCTAAAGCTCTTAGCATGCGTTCATACATTGAATCAAGTTGTCTATACTCTATAGTCGATAAACCTCAACCCTTTACATTTAATAGTTGGTGGCACGCCATGTTTTGCTTTATTGATATGCTTGTAAAAAACATGCATATTTCTAAATTATTCAGCTCATGTTTATATCATTTAATTTGCCATTCCACCTGCTCATATTCTATTAAGTATGTTTTTTCAGGATTGTGCATTTTAGAGTCTCCTGTCATCATTGACGCACTTTTTCCTTGGTTTTGGTTATAGTATATCTTATTATCCTTATTTCTGTAGAGTGATGCAAAATATCGTTGCAGTGAGACTGGCTATCGCATCCCTTTTAAATGCACAGAAATTGAAGATGCTTCAAAGGATGCAATTGGCAAAAAATCGCAAATTGGTCGATCTGCTTTAGAAACTTCTGACGACAGCAGGAAAAGATATAGAAGTCTAGTTGATGATTCATCTATTCTAAAGGGTAAATCACAGGCATATATTACTTACAGAAGCTGCATCCCACCAGTTAATGAAGAGAAGTTGTCAGTTCTTGGTTTTGAGGTACCCTTATTTTCTTTTCTATTGCTGTTTCATTTTGATATCTGCTCTTTTTGTCCAACTGGCACTATGAACTGGAGTATCGTTTGCTTGGCTCAATTTATTTAAATATATTTATATATTCCTTTCCCTTGATCTTTGGCTCTAGATTCTCAATTCCCTTGTCTTAAGCAGGATGTGCATTTTATCACTCGAATGTGATGCATGACCAATGGCTCTTTCCAAATATGTTATGTATAACAGCCCTAGTTCAGCTGGCATGTTTTCCACCAGCCTGTGCGTGAGGAGAGGATTTTAAACCAATGGTTGATCCTCCACCCCAAGAAAGCTGACATATGATTTATACCTGCACATATATAATATTTGTACATTTAAAAGTCATGGACTTGAACTTTGATTTACTAGAAATTATAGCCAATCCCGACTTTGGGATCCTGCATTATTACGGTAAAATTGTGTTGCGGATTTTTGAATTACCTGGTTTGTGTAACTATTGAGCAATGCCAGTAGTATTCACTGAGGAGGACCTCCTAGGAGTTTTTGTTCTGTATAGAGAAAAAATTCTTGGTTATTACAGTTTATAACTTATTACTGAAGATAAGAGAGCCCAGGAGTGTGAATCTTATGCTTTTCTTCCTCTTTTCCAGGAAGAAGGGGTGTGGGTTGAAATTGTTTAAAACGTGATAGAAGTCTAGCCAGTTTCCCCACTTTTAAAGATACTGTAATTTTTTGCTTGCTTTATGGTTTGTGATTGCAATGGTTATAAAATTCTTGCAATCTGAAAATTTGGCATCATCATATATTCTTTGTAACATTGATTATAAAAGTTAAATACTAGTGATTTTGTTCGATAAACTATTTACTAGTGTCGGGGCTCATTGCACAGGGAATTATTTTTTGCTTGCTCCTCATCAGTGGCTCAGTTGTGTACATCAGAAGAAAGCGAACAGCTAATGCCATGACTGGAGTTGGAGCAGGACGGATTCAGAGCAACTCTAGGTTTTAACCTTGAATTTTGATACCTCTTCTGTTTGAAACAATCTTTTAATGATTTAGCTATTTGTTTCAAGCCTGCGGGGCAGTCGTTGACCATCTTCTCTGCAATGATGGGTTATGCAGTCTTTATTTGGCAAGTAATGCCAAAAGAAGTCACCGATTTAGTAGTAGTTGGAAACAATCATGGATAGATGTTTCTTCTCTTTGTAATTGTACATGGGTAGTTGCCATCCTAGAGTCTTATCTTCCACTGCTCGTGCAGAGTGCAGACATGTAAAGGCCGGACTACTTGTACAGTCTGGTTCGTTATGTTAAGGAGCTTGGCCAATTGTCTAGAAGAAGAAAAAATCCAGGAAAAGTCCAGAGATTTATTTCTTCCAAAAGTCGAAACTTTCATGTCGGGTCTTTTTAAGCCTATGTTTGTGATAAGTTAATCATCCACGAATTAAGAAATCATTGCCTGCATCATCGGGGTTAAAATTGTTGAAGTTCCACCATGTAGTATCGGGATCAATTAGATCGCTACCCATGCGAGTTGAGTCTGCCATCTATAGATGATAGTACCCAACTATAACGCCAGACCGAAACAGAGGAGCCATTTTCAACACTCAATCGCAAGCCATCCTTCAACAAATCTCGACTGTACTATTCCTTTCATTAGACAATTGACGATTCACAAAATCTTCAACATATGTTCATTTCATTAGTCAATTGAGAATTCACAATTCACAAAATCTTTTAACATACATTCCTTTCATTAGAGAATTGACAATTCACAAAAAATTTGACATATATTCATTTCATTAGACAATTGACTCACCAAATAATCGTACTTAATCTATTCAATTCTTCACATCGCATTGAAAAATTGATGCTATGCATAACATGGAATAGCCTAGACGGATAGATTTGAGAAAGACAAAAATATACCTATTTGTGATAGCAACTTCTCTTTTCATCCCTAAATTTACTACACTTGTCATTAACAAATGCATATTTGCTCGATCCTTGGGATCTCCAATCGATGATGTTTTAGTTACTTATAAGTCTTTCAAATATGGATCACCCACAAGATGGAGGGTATATCACATGATGGATCCTAAACCATCTAATATGTTTGTTGGGTCTCATTTGAGTTTACAGGTGTAGAAGAGTGTTAAGAATACCAAATTAAAAGATTATAGGATCCCCATTCAATTAATAAGATGTACCCAACCTCAAAACATTTGAGGGCTCCTATTAGGGACAAAACTCACATGGACCTTTTGCCCAATCTGGGACAATATATCAAGTGCTTGTTGGAAAAATCTCTCTCTCAACCCCTCTCCAAATTATCACAAAAAACCCTATATATTTAACATCAATATGAAAAATCAGCCATCCATATTTTGCCACCGAATAGAGGATTGTACTCAGAGCTACCTTTGAACTAAAAAGAATATAGGATTTTTCAAATGAATACATTAGCCAAATATTGGGTACGTATGGATAGGTCACTAAAAGATAGGAGTGTCTACATTTGATCACTAAAAGAAAAACTTTTCCAACTAAACCACTTGATATTTTAAATTTTAGCAATTGGGTCATTATGGTTCGATTCTGATCAATTTCATCACTTAAATTGTTGACTTTTCATAATTTGACTACATACGATATAAAATTTGAATAAAAATAGCCAAGCGGAATATAAAAAATTAGAAACAAAAAAAAAAGATAGATGAAAAAAAATCAATCTCATGAATGCAACTCCACTCAATCTCAAGCTGAGCTCAACAAAACACCAAATCAAAATCCTATTGAAATCTAGATTCACGATATCAAAATCAAAATTTCCCTTCCACTCTCAGTCCACTCAGACTTATGCTCAATAAATCAACAAATTAAGTGCAATTTAAGCCATGAATCCACCAAATTGAAGCAAATAGAAGTTATGAATGGTAGCCCAAGTCGAACCAGATCTACATTGGCCAAAAGTTGCATCGGGTTTGGGCAATCCAACCCTATGCCTCGGGTGGGCTTGAGCTCTATTTTTAGGGTTGAGCTCAGCCAAAAGTCCCACCACTTGAGCTGAATTTTGGCTGACCTATGCCCGAAGTTCAACATGAGGCCTTGGCTGAAAAAAAAAACAAAAACCCTCTCTTCTTCTACAGTTTTGCTTAGCTTTCAACCTTTCTCTAGAACCTCTACTCACTCATGAGTCATAAAGACAATATTATAACATATTTACATCGAAAGCGTTTTAATATCCCATGTTCTTATGTCTCATGGGATCCCATACCAACATGGCACTGAGGTGGCATTGTGAGCTGGAAGTTGACTAAGATTTTTTGAAAATCATAATGAAATTTGTTCCATGATCTCTCTCCCATGTCTCACATCTCACGAAACCCTCTCTGTCTTAGTTTTGAAAACGCAAACAAAACCTTTGCCTTTCTCTCATTGAAACAACCTTCGCTCCTCCATTCTTCATCGATTCAACACTTCCGTCTCATGTGAAACATTCGTCTATGTTCTTTATCACCCTCACCGTCGCCAATTATAGTGACGTTCTTCATCTGTATATATTTCATTTCAAAAAAGTATGTTTTCCTCCATCTAACTTCAATTTATGTGTTAAAATCACTGATCGTGCCGACATGCAAAACCTAAATCCATTGTTTCTGTAAAAATAGGGCTTTATAGTAAAATAATGTTCATATTGTTCGAATGCTGACTTGGGTCTATATT
Organism: Euonymus europaeus; assembly: GCA_963580455.1. Lineage (NCBI taxonomy): Eukaryota > Viridiplantae > Streptophyta > Magnoliopsida > Celastrales > Celastraceae > Euonymus > Euonymus europaeus. The sequence goes on from OY756964.1 coordinate 8,356,113, forward strand.
TCTCTTATTTACAATGGAAAGGTGCAGTGTTGCAGTGTTGAACGTTATTCCATTGTGAATGCACAATGTAATACGATATTTCATTGTACATTCACAATGGAATAACGCATGCCATTGTAAGATTACAATGGAATAACGCTATTGCATTGTTTCTGTTCCGAAGGAATAACTTATTCCATTGTAAAATCATGTTGCCTTAAGTTATTCAATTAAGATTTTACAATGGAATAAGGTGTTCCATTGTAAAGGTACCACAAAATACCTTATTCCATTATAAAATATCCATGGAATAAGTGTATTTCATTGTTACCGAATCATTTTATTTCATTACTTGATTGTTTTCAGTACCAAATCAATCATGGTTAAAAAAAAGGTACAACAACAACATCTCCTTCCAAAACCAAACCAAGATACAAGATGGTGGGGGATAAGAAAGTGTATTCTCATCATTATAGATCTAATCTGATTGAAAATGGGGATTTTCTCAAAACGTTGAAGTTTACTAAGAAGCATAAAGAAATTCTACTCAAGACTCCATTCTAGCACCATTTCAATCAATGGCGGGGAAGCCATGAACTTGCAGTGACTATCAAGAAGATCTATTATGTTGTTTGTGATATACTAAGCACCTATCATAATCACAGTGGAGCTTTCCTATTGGCAAAGAAGTCTGTTTACCTATCCGACCAAGATGTTACACTAATATTCAGTGTACGATCGGGTAACGTGGTTATGAATTTGCAAAGGACGATAAAGCCTAAAAACATTCCCTTTGTTGGCAAAACATTTCATGAAAATATCAACATGATAACATCAACAAACCTTAAGCCAGCAATTCAAGCTGCAATTGAGAAAGAGACAGACATTGGTGCTAATGACTTTGCAAGGCTATTGGTGATGTACGTTTGACCAACGTTGTTTTTTTCGACTAGCGGTGATGGACTACCTTGGGCTTTTATTCAATATATTGAAGACATCGATAAGATGAAAGAGTATAATTGGTCTAGGGCAATATTGAATAATCTAATGGCCTCAATAAAAAAAAAATCCACTTATGTGTCAAAAGTCATAGGGTGTGTAGTCATTATGATGGTAAGTTAACGGATACCTACCACCACAAAATGCTTGTAATTGTTATGTCTTCTTAAATTACTAATGAAATGTATTCCTTGTAGTACTAGTTCTGTGAACACATAAAAATGTTCAACACTACCCCCAGTGCAAGTTTTCTAAGATTTCTAAGATGGGATGTGAAGAACTTTCCAAAAGACCTTTCCATAGATGTACTAACCAAACTTAAAAATCTAAGGTACATATTTCACTTTTATTTCGCAAATGAGATTAATGAATACTGACAATGAAATACATATTTCATTGCAGTTAAATGCAATGGAATACACGTTCCAGTGTTGTAGACGACAATGGATTATGTATTATTACATTGTAGTTTAATACAATGGAATAATTATTCCACTGTAATCTATCAACTATGTTCATGGATTCCACTGTACTTTTGTCTTATTCCATTGTGTTATAATAATAGATCAAATCTGAATAGTGGAAAGAGACTAAGGAAGAACAATAAATAATTGACGGTGAAGATGTTACCAGTGACACAGAAAAAGAAAGCACACCAAACATCTCTGATGTTCCTATTTTTGAGACCGATCTGCAACATAAAAACAAAGAGACTGAAGAGGAAGAACATAAAACCAAAGAGACTGAAGAGAAAGAAAATCAAAACAAAGAGACGGGAGAGGAAGAAAGTCAAATCAAATTAAGAGGTAAACTACCCGAAGACAAAGAAGTGCAGCACATATACATCAAAAATAAATATTACAAACCTGCATAAATAAAACCCAACACAAAGACTGATTAAAATTTCCCAAACAAAACACCAACGAATTAAGATGAAATTAACACAGAAAACTTGGAATTATAGTAGCAAACACGCGGTGTAGAAGCACAATAGCAGAGTAGATTATACCAACCTACAAAGGAATTTAAGAGACAACCCAAACATAACACATCACTTGCTTCTTGCATGCTCTTCTTGATAGTTTAGCACAATCTGATCAGAAAAGGGAAGGAAAAAAATCCACTTATATAAGCTGATTAAGTTGAGTCATCAAGTGAGATTGAGAAGTTTATTTTGAACTACATAACAGGGTTAAACAAAATGACTGAAATGGAGGGTAAGGACACCAAACCTAACTATAGCAACCTGCAATAAAAGGCACAGGAAAAATTGTAAAGATAAAAATAATAGCATTAATACACTTTAAGATTAAACCAAACTAATGAACAAATGATGACAAACCACATATGAGAAATACACCTGACCAATCGAAGCAATCTTGGATCAATTTTAGAGCTCTAATATCATTCCATGTTACATTATAGTTTATGTTTCTTATTTAGCTTTTTATTAGAAGGTCCACCAATCAAATATAGCAATGCCAAGTCGAAGCATTGAACAAATAGATGAAGCATAGACCTTCTAGACAAATAATTTTAAATTTTAGCCTCCATCCCAAAAGTAAGAAAATTATAACTAAAAATAGTTCAAAACTGTCTAATTAATTTTCATCAATAATCAATATCGACCATTTAATGTCATTCTTTACTTATTCCTATCAATGGCTCTATTTCCTTAAGCTGCAAAGTGATGTAGGTGCAAGAGTCTTATTTGCAGAAGGGAGGACAAGAGTTTTATCCTATTATTCATTCATTTTCCATTAATAATTTTCAGCACCATGCATCGTCAATTTTCCTAAGCAAATAAATTGATGATTTCAGCAACATGTATAACATTAAGAAGACATGATTTGTAAAGCTCATATATCCTCATGTTCCAAAGACTAAATATCTGCACATGAACCCTTATCTTCATACGTCGCTCTTTCAATCTTTATGGTCTTGCAGAAATTTATCAGATACAAATTCCAATATCAAACAAATCAACAAGTGAATCAACAGCTAGCTAGCTAGCTGAATCAAACCTTTTTCATACTTTCTAATACTTTTCAAAAGAAGTTCCTACGCAAGCTCATCACCCAGCATCACAAATAGCAAGAGAAATTGACCAAAACAATCAAAGAAATAGTAATGGAATAATGATACCTAAGGAAATAGAACTGATGAAAAAGGAAGAATCAAAGAAATTACCTGGATCTGACTGAATTACCTGGAGCCTCGAATCATTAGGAATTTTGGTATGTTACTCTAAACTGCGATATATGTAGAAATAGTGATGCAGGCAAAAGGTAAAACACAACAAGAACAGAAGATGAACTACTCAAACGGACCCAGAAAGATCAAAAGGAACTTGTTGGTACTGTTCTCGTTACAGAGAAGACAGAGTTCTATTTCAATTAATGATAAAAAAACTAACTACAACCCCAGTACCCAGCTACCATTTAAAACAAGCTAATGGGCTCACTAAACAAAGCCCAAAGACATAGCAAAGCTTAACTCATAACAAAAGCCCAATAAAGACCCAAACATAAGTATTGCATATATGCTCCTGCATCAAATAGGCAAACGAAAGAGAAGAACAAAGAATCCCCCAAAATTAAAGAATCGTGAGTTACTTGGATATGCTAGGAGGTTCGATGTCGAGGTTTGATAAACTTTATTCTTGGTTTTCTGTTCCAGCTTCTTATGGGATTTTCTGTTCCACTTTTCCACTTTTCTATGCTTTCACCAATTCAACACATGAACCAAAAAAAATCGAAAAATAAAATAGAAGTCGTCGACAATCGCAGGAACATAGCATGTAGGGAAAAGGGGAATAAGGCACAAAAAGAACCCATCAAATTCCCCAACAACAGAGAACACTTGATGAAGTAGTAAGAAACCTTCAAATCCACGGGTGCAAAACTGACCGTTTTGAGGAGGTGCTTGCAAAAGAGTCCCAAATCAATTTGTTCACTAAACCCAGAGTGAAGAGACAAGGCAGCTCTCGAAGTGGCGCACTCTCTACTTATTTATAGATTTTTCAACCCCGATCTCTCTTCCTCTAACGATTCGTTTCTCATTCCAACGTCTCTCCCCTAATTCCTCATTCTTTCCATTTTCTTTACCGGCCAACGACTTTCTTCCTCATTCCCCGGCGCCTATTTCTCTCTCTCTCTATTTTTTTCCTTTTCCCTTCAAGCGGCGACATCAACGGCGCCCCTCCCCTGCTTTCTATCTCTCCGCGTTTTCTTTTTTTGTATTAGGGTTCATGAAGGCTTGGATAGGGTCGGGCCAAATGCTTGAGTTAATCTTTGGGCTTGTGGCTTATTGTTTGGGTTTAATTGGTACAATAAAATTGGGCCACTTATTTGGACTTTGGAGCTTGCGTTGGGTAATGAGCCAAATTATAATTGAATAAATTCCATAAAACTAATACTTGGGTTAGAATTTGATTAATTGGACTAAGCCTTACTTTAAATGAATTTATCCATGCTTTGAATTTATATTTTTGGGGTCTGGGCAAAAATGGGGTACAACAGATTCGAACACTCGTTGAAAAAATAAACGAACTCGATCGCAGGAGGGGAAAAAGCAAATCCAATGTCGCATATCATAACACCTAAAATGGAACGAACGACCAAGATAGCAAATAGCATGCAGCAAAGCCCACGCAGAAGAGTAGGGAAAATAAACTGGAGACTCGCCACAAAATAGCAGGATTCTCATGCACTTGGAGTTTTTTAGTATTTAGTAATTAGTAATGTCACGCCCCAACCTGCGGAGCGTGAGCTAAACGACAAACGTCATGTATTCACACTAGACCCGTCACAAGCTGACATAAACTTAAAATAAAAATTCGGCAACATCTCCCCATAAATTGAGGAATGCCACCCTGCACAAAATATAAAGAAAACGCACTTCTATATCCAATCCAGCAACTACATACATCCTCCACAATGAAAGCCCCTCAGGGGTTCCACAACACTCACATACATATATATACGGCACAGGAGTCCCGATCACACGGAGTCCTCTCCTGGCCCTTCCAAAATAGCCACAATAACACAAGTATCCAACTACTCGGCATAACAAAAACCATAACATAAATAAAAGGAAACAAACACCTAAATGCACCCCAAGATGACTCTACTAAGTCGGGCCACCACAGTCACACCCCGTTCTGCTGATCTGGAGGATCTGTACTAGTGGATGGCTCACTTGAAAAGGAAAGAATAAATAGGGTGAGCCGAATGCTCAGTAGGGATATCAAATAAGAGTATCAAAACAAGGCGGAAATGTGAAGAACGGAATGAATGCATTAGAATGCTATGTAGAAAAATGTCTCCGTACACCCATCCGAACCTCTAAACACCCACCCCATGACTCCGAAGGGTTGTGGATCGCTCCCACACCAGTACCCTACTCATATTCACCGGCACCGTATATCGGTTTGCACGGTAAATCCATGAAGAATGTGTAAATCCGTTGCACATTTATATTTTTTACATCCATACCATAATAAAATTCTCAACCCCGAATCATCACTCCTAACATGGAAACACCCGAGCCCCTTGCCCGGTGATCCATCATGCCACTAAATGCACATTAAAAACCATTTAAATGTTATAACACATAAGCACATCACATGAAGATCCAAATACATGTCAATCGAACTCAACACATTCAGGGGTAAATGCATATATACAAATTTAATAAAACAATCAAAGAAAATGTCATACAACGAATCATGTAACGTGTTTGGCTCCCTTGGAACAATCAAGAGTAGCCCAAATGAGTTTATAACAATTAATACGATATAAAAGATTTTGAGGAAACAACTTTTAAGACTTTTAAGGAACGAGAAGAATTTAACCAAAGAAGGAGAAATCCCTACCTCTTGTCGACAACGCACAATCTCTATCGCTGAACCAAGTCTTTTTCCAAGTAAAATCTCGAACCTATTTAATAAAAATAAACTCAATTCAATTTCCCCAAGTTCAAACTTCTAAGATTCAAATCTCAAAATTTCCATATTCAAAAATCTCTCTCACTTCTCCACAAATCGACATTCTAGCATTCTAATCGATAATGAATAGCAAAATCTCAATAAATATATATATATTTTTCTCTTCAAATTAACCCAACCTTCACTTAAAAAAAAATTAGGCTAAGAAAAAAAAAATCTACATGTTTTGCTTTCTTTCCAATTTCTACTTCAAGAACAAATCCCCCTTTTGATTTTCTAAATCCCCACCTAAACCCAACAACTCAACGCCTTTTAAGCCTAACTAAATTGCTAAAACAAATAATTAATCATAATTTTCGAAATTCCTAAATTCCCAAAAAAACCTAGAATTTCAAAATTGTTGATTCCTTGAAACAAGTTAAAAATTCATACCAAGTAGTGGAAAGGAGTTGGATATTGTTGTCTAAACCAAACTTTGTGAAGGTTCTTGGTGACAAGAAGCTTGATCATGAAAATAAAGAGAGAAGATTGACTTAGAGAGAGAGAAATTCATGTAAAATAAATAAGAACTTCAAAAAAAAAAAATACCTTAGCCATGAAGATGAAAGGAATTTGTGAGTTGATTTGGCTGGAAAATTAAGGAGGTGAGGTTTTGTTGGTATGAAGGTAGAGTGGCAGAGATGAACAAGAAGGAAAGATAACTTCTAGGTTGGCTTTTGAAGGAAGACGAAAGAAAGGAAGCTGCTAGACTTTACTTCACTTTTTTTTTGACATACCCTTTACTTTATATATATTAAATATACATGCATGGTTTTGTTTTTTTTTCATATGTCAGATACGGCACAACATATACATATATACATTTGTATTTTTTTTCCTTCTATTATTATTATTATTATTATTATTTTACTCTATTTTTTTCTTCACCTTGCTATTTTATTTCAGTTTAATTTAACAAATAATTAATTATTTTTTTCTGGAACAGGATTTTACAAGTAATGATGATATCATCATACAATGTATAAAAGTATAATACGAACAGGTCGAAGATCAATTATAAAAGGGAGAGGGCTATGATTACACTTTCGCTTTTTTTCCTCCTAAATTTATAAAAATTTTATAATATTAATTAATTTTTTTGACCTAAATTAACTAACATTTGAAATATTTTTAAAACAAAGATAGAGTAGATGATAAGATATAATAAAATTGCTAACCAATCAATTTTTCTCCCTAAAATCAGGTAAACTAAAAACCTATTAATAGCCTTGGTTGTTTGGTCACAACGGTAAACATATTTAAATTTTCTATCTTTTAGTATTCTAACAACCATTTATAATTTTCATTTTATTGCTATGTAAATTACAATTTAATAATTAATTTAATGATTATCCTTCATAAATATTTAAATTATATTATGATTATCATTTATCCTATTCAAACCATAAATGGATAATTTCAAATTAATATTAGTTTATACTATATAACTACGTTTTAAATGTATAATATTGATAGTTTAAGAATTTTTATTATAATTTTAAATTTTGAAATTTTAAATTTTAAATATTCAAAAAAAATTATGAGGACTAATCTAAGATGTTGACGTTTATTTATGGCATTGAAAATTGTTATGATAGCAATCTTTCTTTTTTTGTTAGGAGTAACTCCACATGAGCAAGAGTGTGAGTCATTAGTTCTTATTCGGAAGTTTATGCGATAAATTATTGATAATTATTTTTATTTTGATTTGTTTATGGTGTTCTATTTTCTTGAAAATTTCAAGGCTATTGGGGTCGATAATACCTTTTAGAGGAAATTTGATCAAGATCAATATCTTAAACGAGCCCATGAACTTCATACAAGTTCTTTACTCCTTTGTTTCTTCAAACTCTTTAAGCCTTCATCATTTTCGTGGATATTTTTTTTTCTTGTAATGTCCAGAAGGCTATTAGAGCTTTAAATCCAAATGCAAGTTTATTACTTTTGGTTGATTATGAAATGCGTGTGATTTTTTATAATTATATTGGATTTTATATTGATGGATTTTGAGAAATTAAGTTTAATAACAATGTGATTCATTAGCAGCAAAAGTTCCTCTGATGAAAATAAAGCCTTTGAAATATATGGATTATGATGTGAATCTCTTTGTTTCCAGCAAATGCCCCTTCCAAGTTTATACATTTGATTGTATTTGAAAATATTAATATGCATTAACAACAATTTTTGAGTATGATGTCATACCATATCATTGAGTCTTCTTCTCTTTTATTTTCTTGTTACGTGGGTGAAGAATCTAATATAGATTTCAACAAAGAGAATAAGGAAGTGAATGTAACGACTACACTTTCTATGCCTCAATTTCATATGCTGATAGTCCCAGTTGTAGGATCTCCTATGATGCATCATATGTTCTTAAATCAATCACGTATAAGAAAAGAGTTGAGTTTTTTTTTCTATTTGAATTTGTTGGATTTTAGGATTGAATTATTTTGTTATTTGGTGATTGTGCTAACTTCTCATATGGAGAAATGAGCTTATAGTTTCTAAATTCACAAATTTTATCATATTAGCTTACGAGTGAATAAAGTTCTAGCTAATATTTGAATATACTTATTTTTTGGTTGCTTATAACCAGCTTGTAAGGATAAGTTTTGTCTCTTAAATTATATTTTTATTATTATTTTCATGACTTCCTCAATGTTATATTTTGGGAACGTTATGTTAGAAAACTTTTACTATGCTTGTATCAGGTTAGGGGCACTTCACATTAAAACTTTCTGGAATCACTACAAGCCTGGGTGATGTGTTATGCATAAGAGTTTTGATTTTTTTTAGTACATTTTTTTTGTGTGGATTTGAATCTATCGAAGGCTAAAAGTTTGTATTACATGTAAATTTAAAATTATTTTTGTTATTCGATATGTGGACTTTTTTTGTGAGAAAGTCATCACCTCATGTACATGATTGTATGATATGTTTGAACTGGGTGATATATGCTTACTATTTGATATTATTTTTCATGTCATTCTAATATTAATTTTGCATTAATTTTGTCATCATGAAGTCAACATTCCTAAAAAAAATATTCACAATCACATGACTAGCTGGACAACCATAATTGTTAGTACACGAGAAGGCATTAAAAGAGGCTAGGGTTCCTTATGCGTTAGAAAAAAAGATGATTGTCACTTGTATATGTTAATTAACAATGATCTTTGTTTTGCTTGAGTTAGGAGTACTATGATGTATTTATATTTTAAGTAGACTTCTAATTGTTTTTACAAGTTCTATATTGAGTATGGAAGGGAAGTGCTTGCATTTGATGTTGAAGCAACAAAAGTTGGGCTCATATTTCATAAGCTATATTCATATATATATATATATATATATATTCATCAAGAAAGACAGGTAGATCTATGCATAATGGCATATTTGTTGCCAATTTTGATAAGTTATTGTTTCTAATATCAATTATTCAAGAAAATTTCGTTCATGAAATTATCACAAGATTAAACGCCTCATGTTGATCGGTCTATTATATGTGACCGATTTATATATAAATATAAAATAAATACTAATCGTAGCAGATCTATAATTTTTTTCATGTGAAAAATTTAGCTAAAATTTTATAATATGTGTTTATGTAAAATTTACCCCTAACTCAATCATAATTTAGAACATATTTCTAAATTTATATTTTATAATAAATAAAATTATACATATTTTGACGCATACTTTATGTATTACCTGTTTTGTTAATTTTTCTATGGTCCAAATTATAAAAAAATTTATTATCGGTGTGCAATGCACGGATCCAAACACTAGGCATTATAAGGTTAGCTTGACATGTGTCCCATATCATTATTTTGACTTTTGACTAGGCGGAGCAACCGGGAGAAAGAATATATCATTCGAGCACCAACAAAAATTAAGAAACAAAAAATTTAAATTCAGGTAATTTGCATTTACATTTGGCTTTCATTTCATTTCCTCGTCTTTCCCTTTCCTTCTCTTACCTCCATTTTTTATTTTCCATTATTAAAAAAGCAGAAGTTATTTATACAATAAATATAACCCAACGCAGATTTTTTTGTTTCTTTCCGTTTCTGATCAATGATGAGAGAAGAGAGGGGGGAGAGCGAGGTATGATTGGTAGATCGAACCGAAACGACTCGTTTCGCTACCTCTCTCGATCCGGACCCTGTAACCCTAACTTTTTTCTGTCCATAGAATATACGGATTTATCTCCTTCAATTTCTGATCCGAAATCGTCAGTTGATATTGGCCGTACGATCTGCGAGGTATTGTGATTGGAAGCGATGCCGTCACACGCGGATCTGGACCGTCAGATCGAGCATCTGATGGAGTGTAAGCCGTTGCCGGAGGCGGAGGTCAGGACGCTGTGCGATCAGGCCAGGGCCATTCTGGTGGAGGAATGGAACGTGCAGCCGGTGAAGTGTCCCGTTACTGTTTGTGGTGATATCCATGGCCAGTTCTATGATCTCATCGAGCTCTTTCGCATAGGTGGAAATGCTCCTGACACCAATTATCTCTTTATGGGCGACTATGTAGGTTAGTTTTACATATTTATCTCGAATTTTGGAAGGACCATGATGGTTTTCTCTTTTTCATCGTGAAAAAATTGCACTTTTGTTGGTTCTAGAAGCGTAGTGAGCTATTCATTCATATGTTCTGATCTATTGGCAGATAGGCATCATATGGATATCTGTTGTTTAGAAGCAGGCTCTTATGTATAGCTAACTCATTGGGGACTGGTGGAGGTTTCCTTGTATGTGGTTTGTTAGCATGTGATTCTATTTAGTCAGAATTCTTTCAAGATAATGCTACTGTCTGAAGCTGAATTTTAGTCTTTTGAGTGAGTCCTTTGATTGATCAAATTGTGATCCAGAATTCGTATGAACCGCACGTACTATATATGTTGTGGGTTATTTGCACTTACAAGGTGATTTGGATAGTGGATTGCATTGTGTTTATGGCTTAATCTTGGTTTATAATGTTAACATTTTTGCCATTGATGACTGATTGACATTGATACCTTACCTGATAGAAATCTTCTTTGTTCGCTGCATATTGAAAATTCACATTTATGATGATCTTTTTTTCTTTTTTAATTACATCAATGCAGATCGAGGGTACTATTCAGTGGAGACTGTCACCCTGTTAGTGGCCCTGAAAGTTCGTTATAGGGATAGAATTACAATTCTAAGAGGGAACCATGAGAGTCGGCAGATCACTCAAGTGTAAGGGTTCCCTTAATTATTTTTTTGACTTCTCATTGCTGTATGATGATCTAAATTATCACAATGGACAACAGTCCTGTCTTGTTATTTATCACTTGATTTGACATGCAGCTATTGATATCTTTATGTGTGGTTTTCTGATTGGCAGAAGTTCCTACAAGCATTGATGCAACTACTATTGTATGCTTTGTATGCTTGTGCAGACAAACTTTTACTTTTTTCCTTCCTTATTGATGTTTCAACCTGGAGCCTTCTACTAGTGAATTTAACGAGCCAGTGTATAGTATGTACTGGTGAAATAGGGGCTACTTAACTTTTATATGAGACAAGATTTAGAATCTTAAATTAGTTGCAGATAATTTTCCTTTTTTCTTGGGAAAATGAAGTAATTGTATTAAAAAGTCCCTAAGTTGTGCTGCCCATTATATTGCAAAGAATACTACATGACTCAACAAGAATGGGCCAATAATATATAAGATGAATACATTTATGCCAGAAGCAAGGATGATGCTGCCAGTTGTCAGTCACTAATGCTATGGATACTTGTTTCCAGTTTCAATACCCTACACTCCTGTCCAAATGTGTAGATAACTTTTCATGTGGTAACACTTCCACACAATGGTCAAACAATCATCAGACTGCTAAGCACCCACTAAGGAAAAGAGGACAGGAGAGGAGAGGAGGAAGTGGAGGCAGGTTAGGGTGTTTTGGGTCCTTCATTGGAAGCTTTTGACCAAGTGATTTTACTATATATTCTCACTCTGGACTTGACTCTCACCAGCTCATTTTTGAGATATAATATGGTCGAAGGCTAAATGTCTTCTAGTTCAGTGATGTTATGGTGCTTAAGATTGCATATTGGTAGCATGAGATGAATTGAACACATTCTGTTTTTTATTTTATTTATTTATATAAAAACAAAGCATTTGTGGAGTTTAATGATAGTTTATTTAATAGTGTAGCATGAGACTTTGCTCTTGTTAGTGCATATGCATAGAGAATGGGGTATGTTAGCTTTAAAAGGTATTTAGTTTTTGTGGGTGGACATTGCTTTGAATATCATGATGCTTAGCATGCAGTGTAAAACTTTGCTCCAATCTCCTATATGGTTATTTGTTAAACACCTTTGTCAAATCTCTTGCCAGTTATTTTGTTAATGTGCTTTGTGTACTCGTTCTCTCTCCAATCTTTGGTTGCCTATCTAGATGTTTTCTTATGTTCAGGTATGGATTTTATGATGAATGCTTGAGAAAATATGGAAATGCCAATGTGTGGAAGTATTTCACCGATCTTTTTGATTATCTACCTCTTACTGCGCTGATTGAAAGTCAGGTTTGTGCTGTACACCTTGAGGAGTATCTTTTTCCATCTAATATCATTTATCTATTCTGAGTGCTGGGAGTTCTTTATGTTATAGATCTTCTGTTTGCATGGAGGGCTTTCACCATCTCTTGATACCTTGGATAATATTCGAGCACTGGATCGTATACAGGAGGTATGTCTTGCAGTCCTAGTTAAAATAGTTTTGGTAGTATCTGCTTGTTAGTTGTCTTAGTTCACATGATGAACATATGAAATAATCAGTGGATGTACATATGTTGTTGGAGTTATGATTTCTAAAGCACTTTCTTTTTGTGCTCAATTAGGTTCCGCATGAAGGGCCAATGTGTGACCTCTTGTGGTCTGATCCAGATGACCGCTGTGGATGGGGAATATCTCCTCGTGGTGCTGGCTATACATTTGGGCAAGATATAGCAGCTCAGTTCAATCGGACCAATGGCTTGAATCTGATTTCAAGAGCACACCAGCTTGTTATGGAGGGATACAATTGGTGTCAGGTGAGTGGACTTAGACAAATACATTTTAAATGTGCATATCACTATAAAATATTATGATATCAAAGGTGACTGTCGTTTTTTGAACTTAATTCTTCAGGACAAGAATGTGGTGACTGTATTTAGTGCTCCCAATTATTGTTACCGTTGTGGGAATATGGCCGCAATTCTTGAAATTGGAGAAAATATGGACCAAAATTTTCTTCAGTTTGATCCAGCACCTCGGCAAATTGAGCCTGATACCACACGCAAGACTCCTGATTATTTTTTGTAATTCCCATATTTCAGCCGGCTGTTTGTATTTTTCTTTTGCTGCTCTACCACTGTAGATTTCTTGAAAGGGAGGAGTTCTCCTTGTTTAATTTGAGGTGGATAGACAACAGTCATTCTTTTGTTTGGAGTTTTGTGTTGCTGCTGCTTCCTCATGACGTGATCAAGTTACTCAACGAACGGACTGAAGGCGCTGATAAGCCTGTTGTCTTGTATATTTGAAAAAGGAAAGAGCGGCAATAACATTTGCATCTGTATTTTTATGATTTCGTTGTAGAAAGCAGGTGGTTTTTTACATTTTGTTTCAATCCCAGTTGTAGTTTTACTGTTTTATTTAAGTGCAACCCATAGTGGTTGGTCAAGTGAACCAGAAAATTGTCTGAAGTACTATAAAATTTACGGAAGAATCTTCACATGCTTAAAGGATGGTGGTTTAGTGTTTTTTGTGTGGCTGAGATTGATTGTACGTAAATTTATGACAGCTTTAGATTGTAATGCGAACGGGTAAGGCGTTAAGCTGTGCCTATGTCGCTGTCCAACTGCTACAGGTTGTGAGGCGGGAGGCTTGCTGCTCAGTGAAAGCAAGCGATCTTTTTGGTTAATTGTGCACTTAATTATTATTTTGTTCCTTTCGAGTTTGGACAGTGAAGTATGACTTATGATTTGTTTTGTTGTTGTTCTTTCTTGTTCTTCTGTCTCTTTGCTTTGTTATATTGTATGAAATTGCTATATTGCTATGTTATATGCACACACTGGCACGAAAATGCTATATGAAATTGCATATTATTGAGAATTGCTTCGGTGGAGGCCACGGAATTGCACGGGTCAGTGCGTTTAATCAACGCATGTGCTTGTTTGATGAAATGTCGTTTAGAAACTTTAATGTGCATCTGGAACTTGCTTAAATTTTGTGGGGTTTCTTTAACATCTATCAATTCAAGCTGACAAGAACTTGTTGGAAAATACGCATTAGCGGAAACATTTTAAAAGCAAGGAACGCACATAGGAGTAATCGATAAAAAAAACAGCTTTCAAAATTTTCTTGCTAATTATAGTTGACATGCATAATCTATAACTAGACTAATTTTGTAAAGATTTCATACTTAGAGATCTCTCTGGATTGATCTCTAATAATCTGTATCGAATGATGGAGTCAGCTGGATTGATTCAAAACTCAATCCTGCCGTATCCACCAATTCCCAAACTCGGATTCAAGAGCGTGAGCTCCTTACACCAAGAACCTGAAGAATAGAAATCAAAACTGTGGAGATAATTAGAGAGTCGAGTCCAACTAGAGTCTCAACATTAGGAAAACAAAACATACTCGTGTGTGTTTATATAGAGGTCGGCCAACCCAGGGTTTCCTAACCCTTGGTGGCCGGCCCACACTCCTCTCCAATTAAGAACTCCAACCTCAGTTAGGTTTTCTGATTCACTTAGGTTTGGGCTTACATGGGCTACAGTGGGAAAAACAAGGAAAAAATAAAACATGGGCTTCCTATAAATTTAATTATCAGCCCAAATCCATGAGCATAATTAAAATCCATAAACTATAATATATTACACTAAAATATTATAGTTGCACTCCCCGTTTTATCACGAATAAAATCTGAGCCTTTCGTTATAATCGTTCATCAAAATCCTCACGTTAAGTTACAGATACCCGTCAATTAAATATGCCACTGAATGTTCAATTTTCCATGTAGTCAGACTAGAAAAATTGATTCACACGTAGTCCGGATCAATACACTCCAAGTGTACTAGTATAATAAGTTCAAGTTATACTGCTTTCCGTAACCAAGATAGGCATACTGAAATATTATACTACAGCCCCTGCCAACGGTTTGTTCAACTCCGTCTAAGCTTTGATCGTTTGCTTATATTCAATAAGAACTTATGAATTGATCTTCTGTGTGTAAGCTAAACTCTACACACCAATTCATATACGATATAAAATAAAAGGCGCTTATGCCAATATGTCATTTTTCATATATAAAGTACTAAACATATTTTATTCCAAATAAATAAACCGAGTTTAAATATTACATAAAATAATGACCTTTAGCATACTATCCCTATCAGAACTAATATTATTGATGTCTATTTTAAGAGTGATCGTAAAGCATCCTCAACATTCGTAGTTGATACTTCTCTTGTTGACAAGCAGTATTTTAATGAAGCCTCTACTCCAGGACTTGGAAGCTATGGAAGGTATTAGCACTCTTGGAAATGTGATCTGGGAAAGTTTCGTACAATATCAATATCCCATCAATTAATGGGATGAAATTCGACATGTCTACATCAAAGATGGGTCATAAATTTTATTTATTTGGATGTTAATTTTCGAAACATCACCAATGACATTCTTGGTTTTCATAATTTCCTTCTTGGTTAGAGTACTTACCTACATAGATGACGCCTTTTGTTTGCCATGTTTTCTTTTTACTAAGCCAAATTTAAGCTTTGGAGAAAATGCATTTGTGATAGAAGGATTTTGAAACTAGAGTTAGATTAATGATGGGGTTTGTTGTGCTTTCTTAAGTCATGTGGAAGATCATTCTATGCCATATAATGTCGCTTTAAGATATAGTGTGGATCTAATGATTCAATCTAGGCATAATGACAAGATCATCAATAGAAAAAAAATCATAACAAATATTGAAGAATTGTTTTAGGCTTAATATCTTAATTGATTATGTTCGATGGCTTGCATTTCAATCATGTCCTTTTGGGGGTAATGATGAATGATCGAGTTCAATGAACATAGATAATTGTATTGAACTAGTGAAGATTTTGGCAAGTCATAGTGACTGTTTTTTTTTTGAATAAAAGGAACTTGAAACAACCGGCGATTGATCCACTGAAATACAATCACGTAGCCATAGGGGCGCCAAGGTTACATCTCATACATGGGGAGATCTAGAAACATAAGTAATCAAAAAAAGGGCAATAGCATGAGAAACCCTATTGAAAGTCCTAGGCCTAACTAAAAACCTCAAGGAGTAAAAGACTTGCATTTTCTCTCTAATGCCTCCAATCAGCCCCACTTCATTGCGATAGCCCTCAGGAGAATTGATTTTCTGTATAGCACCAAGGGAATCACTGATGATCTGCCCTATAAGGCTTAGTGAGGTTAATCCCTTCTTTAGCTCTGTCATCTCTACCGTAGGCACAAGCGTGACAGAAGATGCTACTGCCATCACCAGGTCTCCATGCCCATTCCTTGCCACACATCCTACAACACTCTTATTACCCACTCTCTCTCCTGCAGCATCCACATTGACAGTGATTTCATTGTCTCTTGACACTCTCCAACTAGGGTGAGTAAACTTTTGGAAGTCCATTTCTCCCCCAAGTCTACAAGTTGAATACTTCCTAAGGTAGTTAGGGATCCACGTGAAGAGATGTTCCACACTTCGGCGAGGCCTATCATTGACAAGCTGATTTCCAAAGTTCCAAGCATCCCACAAAGCCATCAAGCATATATCAATCTCCTTAGTCGGAATAGAGAATCAAATCTCTCATAATATATCAATCAACTCGACTCCTTCCATACGCTTTAGAGAAACCCACCAAGAGAAGGATTTCCACGTCTACTTGATAATACTACAAAACACAAGTGTATGAGAAGTGAAATCATTAAAGGTGCCACAAAGTGGGCAACCATTTTCAACAAAGACATGACGCCTCCTAAGATTTTGGAATGTAGGTAAAAGATTCAGACAAGCTTGCCACAAAAATATTGTCACCTTCAGTGGAAGCTTCCTATTCCAAAGCCACGACCACCACTCCCGCTGCCATCCATTGGACAAAGAAGTACCTTCATGATTCTTTGTTGTTACCAAGCAATAAGCACTTTTGACACTATAGTTGTCCTTACCATCCAAACTCCAACATAGTCTATCTTCACAACGTCGCATTGGCCTAAGAATGCTTAAGATATTCTCAACATCAAGAGAGATAAAATGGTCCCAGATCACACTTTAATTCCACCGCCCATTCACATCCAATAAGCAACTCACCGTAGTATTTTCTTCTAGCTAAAGCGAGGAAATAATCTTCATCAAGGAGGTGTTAGGAATCCAGCGCTCCTTATAAATCTGGATTGATTCCCCATTACCCACCACCCATCTAGCACCCTGACATAGCAAGTCTCTCCCCCAAATGAGACTTCTCCATATGAAGGAGGGTTGCACATCCACCCCGCTAGCCAAGCTCTGAGGGAAATATTGACTCTTCATAACTCGTGTCATAAAAGAGATTGGGTCTTCTCCACAATCCTCCGAATTTGCTTACCCATGAAAGCTTGATTGAACCCACCAATCTCACGAAATCCCATCCCTCCTTCACTCTTTGGCCTACACAATATAGACCATCAGACCAATGCACTCTCATTTTCTCCTCAGTAGAGCCCCACTAAAATCGAGTGCAAGCACATTAGATATGCCTACATATCTTAGAAGGAAGATAAAAGCAAGATAAAATATAATAAGGTATAGCTTGTATGACAACCTTTAGAATACTTTTCTCACCACCCAATGAGAATTACTTTTCTTTCCACCCTGCTAAACACTTGATAATCCTATCTCTCACATATCCAAACTGCACCCTTCTATTCCCTAGAGAAAAAGTTGAAAATCCCAAATACATATTATGCCTGGAGACAACTGAAATCCCCAACAAGATAGACAATCGCACAATTTGGACAATTGAGGTGTTGAGACTAAATGTCAAAACACCCTTTTCAAAATTAATCATTTGACCCAATGCTCGTTCATATATCATCAAGCAGTCTTGTAAATCACAGAATTCTCGCTCCTTCGCTCTATAAAAAATAAGCTATCATCGACGAAGAATAGGTGACTAATAATGGGGGTTGTACAAGCAATTTTAAAAGCCCGAACCTCCCTGAGCTATTGGGCATTGGAAATAAGAGAAGACAGCCCCTCTAAGCAAATCACAAACATTTATGGGGACAACGGGTCTTCCTGTCTAATCACCCTCTATGGTCTCCGTTCTCCCTATACCTCCCTATTTATCAAAAAAGAATAGGACACTAAATGAATACACTTCATCACCATCATTAACCATTTCTCAGAAAAACCAAGCTTCCACATAATAACTTTTAAATAATTCCACTCCACCCTATCATAAAGCGTTGCTCATGTCAAGATTTAGTGTAACATATCCTATCCCCCTTGTTTATATTATCGAATCTAGTACATGCATTCAAACCCATTAACCACATTATCTGTAATTGACCTTCCTAGGATAAAAGTGCTTTGAGTAACGTCAAGCGCTCCATCCAACACCACTTGCAATATATTAGTGAGAGCGAGCGACACAGTCTTATACACGATGTTGCATAACGAGATCGGCCTAAAGTCTTTTACCATTGTAGAATGCTTGATCTTTGGAATAAGTGTGATAAGGGTTTTGTTCCAGCTATGAATATCACTCTCTCCATTCAAAATATCTAATGCAGATGCAATCACACCATCCCCAAACACATCCCAATATCACTGTAAAAACAATTTGGATATACCATGCACTCCCGAGGCTTTAGTTGATTGTTTATCTCATAAAGCTGTCTTAATATCATCCCGCACAAAAGGTCTATCAAGAATCTGATTAATTCCAATCGAAACACTCTTATTAACACCTCGCAAAGCTAAATCAATAACTGGTTGAGATGGCTGTGAAGTTTTCAACATCAACAAAATATTTATGAACCACTTGGAAAATAGCTCTCTGGCCTGTGCATCACTCCCCTTACTTGTTAATCAAACCTGTAATTAGAATTTGACGCATTCACTCAGAAGCCTTTGCATGAAAAACTTTGGTGTTTTGGTCCCCGCTCTACATCTAGTCCATCCGGACCCTCTGTTCCCACCTCATTTTCTCCCTAAAGTACCATCCGTCCAGCTCATCCTTCAATGTATGGATATTAGTAACATTCTGCACAAACTCAAAGTTGCCCTTTAATATCTTTAATTCTATGTCTAACATTGTTATACTTACACCACCACCACTAAGATAAAGCACCTACGTATGTCACCACTTCCTGCTGAATCCCAAGCAAACTGCCCATAGTATCCCCCTATGCTTCCCAGACTACTTCCTTGCTCTCTTCATCCATTGCCCAAAGAGCTTCAAAGTGGAAATGTCCTCGACAAATCATAGGCTGCCCAAAGGGCCTACTCTCCCACATCATTTTTATTGGTCAATGGTCTGAATGCCTATACTCCAATGCAAAAGCCTGAGCTTCGGGGAAAAGATCCCTCTAAACCTCAATAACACACTGATTGAATCTCTCATGCACATAGTCAACTGCAGCCTATCAATTCCACCAAGTGAAGACATTCCTTGTAGTATCGACATCTTCCAGACCACATAACTCTAGGCCCTCACGAAAGACTCATGGTATCAAAACTACGTGGTTGACCACCCAATTTCTCACTATCAAACAAAATCTCATTAAATTCCCCTCCCATCAACCATGCTAAAGGAGGATTAGTATAATCGTCTCGAATTTGGGCAAGAAGATCCCCAGAATGGATCCTGAACCTTGTAGAATGGTTCCCATAAAACCTGATAAACCTCCACACTTGATCTTGTTGAGTGACAACCACATCAATATGCTCAGTAGACACAAAATGAATGACCACATTCATCCCCTCCTTCCAAAAGAGAATCAAACCCCCTCTTCTACCCTCACATTATTGCACAAACTAACATACCTCACAAAATTTATTTTAACTTTGAAATTAACACAGTGTGTAATACCCTGACTTGAAAATTTTGGAAATAACAAGTATGATAGCGACAGGTCTACGAAGGAACATTCGGTAAATGAGATCAGGTTAAGAATAAATTGATTTGTGTTAAATAGTAGATATTAGGTGAAATTTATTAGAAGCATCAGGGTTCGGAAATGGCTGAGTTCGGACGAGAAATAGGGGTTTGAAATACAAATTTGGTGATGGAATGGGAAAAGATGGTAACTGAAGACAATGGCAAAAATTGAAATTAAGGGGAACAAGAGCGGAAAGATGGGAATGTGAATAGTACAAGCATGGTGCCTAAAACATAAATATCTAGATTTAGTTTTTTTTAGAAAAAAAGAGATGGAAATAATGAATTCATGCGCGTCCAATTTTGGCAGCGCCGATCTCCCTCCTATGACCACTTTAGGCAACAAGAATGGAACCAATCCATTTGGCTCTTTAGAAAATATGAAATCGGTCCAAGAATCGCCTTAAACGGAGCCGTATATCTTTGGGAAAAGCTCCTGAAAGTTTCGGCCAGCATAAATTTTGACTGTCAATTTCTCCTTCCTCCGACCTCTATTTGATGTGAGACTACCACTGTTGAGTTCTTCTCGGTGAGTACTACAAAATCCAGTTGGTGATTTTAGGTGAA
This sequence comes from Euonymus europaeus, assembly GCA_963580455.1. NCBI lineage: Eukaryota > Viridiplantae > Streptophyta > Magnoliopsida > Celastrales > Celastraceae > Euonymus > Euonymus europaeus. The sequence goes on from OY756964.1 coordinate 8,376,827, forward strand.
AGTCTTTGGATCTCTGGTGACCTGAATATGGGCATTTCGGGCACTGTTTGACCCAATTTGACTTTTTTGGATAAAGTTTACCCATTTGATCAAATCGTATATTTTATGAATATTAGGTGTATTTGAGCTTATTTGTGACCATGTATGCGTATTTTGGTGTAGAAATGTATGTGAACAAATTTATATGAGAAAGTTTTGGTTCAAGTGGGATGTGAGGCACAATCCACGAGGTAGGAAATACTATAACCTTTGTATTATTTTTGGAAATTATCATAATTTTACTTAATTGATGAATCTCGTAGTTTATTAAATTGTATTGTGAATTTTTGGGCATAAATGGCTAGCAGGTTTATGTGGAATTGTGGTGGGAAGTGCATACGGATGATTATGTTATTTGAGATTTTCTACTTTTGCTGGAAATTTTTACCTTAATATTGAATGGTTTTTGAATGGATATTTATATTTGGTGTATATTGTGAGAATTGTAGATGTTGTTTTGTGGAGATGTTCTGTGAAGGTGGTGTTGTTGTGCTAGTAACAAACAGGTGGCCCGGTATATATAGTGGGTAAAATCCAGGTAATGATTCGCTATGCGGCCACATAGCAATGGGTAGTAAGCTTGGGTAGAAAAAAGTGTCTACCTTCCTTACTCATAGAGAGATCTAGCGATGAGGTCGGGAATGTGGATGAAGTGGCTTCGACAATGAGGTCGACGATGTGGATGAGGTGGCTCCGAGGATAAGGTTGGAGTTGTGGTAGGAGTGGGTGGCAAAATAACTATTAAATTTTCATCCTGATATGGAATGTGAAATTAATTATCATGGGAAATGATTGTGAAAGATGGTATTGTTAATTAGGTAATGGTGATAAATACTATATAATGGTTATTCGTTTATTGCGGATAATAGTATTTCCCACTGGGTTTCGGCTCACTCATGTGTCATATTTTTTTTTTCCATATGAGTTTAGAAACGTCAATCGAGCTAATGATGTAGACCGGATTGAGGGACATGTGCACATACCATGAGATGAGAGTCTGGTTAAATATATGTGACATGTGTATGTATACTTATATATATAAATATAAGCATAAGTGCTGGATTGAAGTAATTAAGTTTTGTGACATGTAATCAATTTTAATGGAGTGGCTTAATTTAGTTGTTTAAATTGTCCACATCATGTTCCGGGGGTTGGGGTGTGACAAGTTGGTATCAGAGCTGTAGGTTGGGGTTAAGGTTGAGTTACGATATATGCACCAGTTACAGTTTAGCATCATAGCCAATTGGGTAAGTGTTATATGGAAATTTTTTGATGATTGTTGTTGTATAAAATAATTATATATATATATATGTATGATGGTGTGTAAAATAAATGGCTCATGGAGAATGGGGTAGACCTCCAGTGTGGAGAGCTATAAAAATAGTTTTTCCAAGCAGAGGTAGAGGATGGATACTTCAGTGGGTAGGGGAGGATCCAGAGATATTAGAGATAATTGTTATAAATAATTGTAGGAGATACTTAATCCTTGTGTTAATTTGAAATTTTGGTTGTTTGATTTGTGTGCTTTTAATGTGATAGTTGGAAAGTGTAGCCGAGCTTATTGTTCCGTTAAATATGATTGTAGAGTGACTTAGAATGTTGTGGAATTGATTGTTCCTTTAATGAGTAGAGGATACTTTAATCTTGTGCTAATCTGAAATAAAGCGGGTTCTAAAAAGTGTAATTCATTTGGCAAAATCCAGGTAGTATATTGAATCTTTTAAAGATGTTTATGTCAATTATGTGTTATGCGTTAACTTGGGCTTTAGCAATTATATTTGTGTGTGCTACTAACACTGATGCTAGTGATTTATCGGCCGAGTATATAATATGGTATGTTCGATCGTTAAAGTGTTTCGGGAATAATTGTGGATCAACAAAATCATTGTTTAAGTTGGTTGTGCCCAGGGTAGCATCTGGATTATTTTTTGGCGGTGCTGTCAAACGGATTAGGGAATCAAGTCTAGATATGATTTGATCATGAACCCTCTCTAAGGCTTACATTTGCCTACGAATTTCTTCCAGCTCCTGCTGTATGCTTGAATAGTTATGATGAGATCGAGTATCCATGGGTTAGAATAGAAGACAAGAGCAGAAAATTTATGGATACTTGATGAGCCTCTATAGCATGGGGTTTATATAGGGTTGAAGCTCCAAATAGTTTAGGATTGTTGTGCCTATCAGATTAATGGCATGTAAAATTTCCTGTTTGATTTTTTTGATATCTCGACTACCATGTGTAACTGTTTCTTTTTTAAAACAATTTTATTTGCTATATGACTTTGTGCAAATCTTAGCCAAACTATGTGCTAACATGATTCATAAGATTTTTATTTTATGGTTTCTTTTACAAGCATTTATTATGAGCAATGTGATTCTAAGTTGCAACTAGAGATAAGCACCTAGAAGGTGCCATGTTTGATGTGAAGGATTCTTTTGTTAATTCTCAATCTTGATGAGTTTTGGGAAGTCACAAGACACTATATCTCATGATATAATAAGTTTATCTCTCTATATATCTTGTTTGTTGTAATTCTTTAATGTTATTGTGAGTCTCAAAAATTTATTGGTGATTGTATTAGAGTAGTATCTGCTTATACATCCTTTTGTTATGGTATCAAGTGTTCATGCCTTTAATATGATCGATAATATTAATCCTCATAGGTATTTGATTAATTACTCTTTTCGTTATTGATCCTCCTAACCCAATTAAATGAAACAATATTTATAAGGAAAAGAAACTGTAGATACAAAGTGATGTCTATGGATCTATATTTTTATAGCCAAAGGCTAACTCTATATGTTAAAGCAGCAAAAAAAATGCACAAGAGCCAATTGTACAATCATAAAATTACGTGGCTACAATCAATTTATTGCAGAAGATAATAAAACAAAAAGACATTTTGTTGTTGTATTATTGTAGAGAAATGTGGATCGATTATATTTTATGCAAATGGTTAGATAATTTATGTCTACTAGTAAGCATTTATATATATATTTTTTCAAAATTAAAAACAATCGTATTAAAGTGTCCAACTATGAATTTTGATGTGGTATAAGTGAGATTGAAGTATACTTTATTGTATTTAGAGACTTCAAAATAGAGATTATGTTTTAGTTACAAGTTTATTGAGATAAGACGTTAGACATTGCATATTTTTTAGAACATAATAGCTTCCCGTAGATGCCCAAAATCGACAATCACCAAATTCAAGAACTTGGACATTTAACCATTGTTTGGGAAAGACAGGACTTAGAGGCGAAAGAAAATTATGGGATAAAATGGATAGATTTTGAAAATTATAGGTGTTTAGGAAGAGGAGATAGATTTTGTGAGGTGAATTTGAGAGTAAAAATCGAGTGGATTCCACGCATAACTTTTTCTCTCAAAACTGGTGGGTCCCACTCAACTATAAGATGTGGGTCCCACGTGAATTTATATAATTATAAAGGGTGAGACCCACTTGTTATTATATAAATTTATATAATATATATAATAATACATATATAAATTTTTATTGAGGGTAAAATGGTAAATCTATATCAATCTTACAAATCATAAAACACACATTTTTTCATTTTTCATTCTCTTACTTTTTGAGTATCTAAACAAGAGCAGGTAAAATTAACCTCCTCTCCCTTCCATTTTTAATTCATCTGAAATTTTTCTTCCCCTCCCCTCTCCTTTTATCTTACAATGCGTTAGGTGGACACTGATAACCTTTAAGAAATTCGAATCCTGCATACTTTAGAAATGGAAGAACCGTTAAACACCAAAGACCGAATTTGGGGGACCGGTCGTTGGGGCTTCAACGATCAAGTCAGTTTAATGAGTGAAAAGACGGTGATTGTGGTAAAGATTGGGAAAGAAGGATTGGTGTTTGTGAATGCTCTAGTCATAAAATTAGAGAGAGGTTCTGGTTTTAAATGTGCATTTCCTTCTACAGAGAAGGAATGAGCTATTTATAGTGTGTTGGCTTACTAAATTTAGTAAGGGATTTGTGGTCTTTGTGGCTGAATTGACAACCTGACATATGATAGGAAGACACCCTGACGAGCTGACAGCTACTTCCCATAAAATTAAACTAGGTGATCTCTATAAAGCATAAAATAATACTGGGCATTAAATGAAAACATCAAGTCAGACATTGCCAAAGTCTAATAATAAGTGTTATATAATCTGTTGTGGCAAGATTCCTTCTTCACAATTGAGCTTCCAATGATGCGGTTCCATGGTGAGCTTCAAGCTCGACATAGTGGGCTTTTTCTTCTAAACTTTGAGTCTTTAATGGAAGAAGACAGTTGAGAAAGCTCTTGTGATTTTTTCATCTTCTAAGAAGAAGAAAAACAAGAAGGCTTCTACGTTTGAACCTTCTAAAAGGATTTCTAAAAAGAAGTCTAAGGACAAGCTAGTAGCAAATAAAGGAAAGTGTTTCTTCTGTCAGAAGGATGGGCACTAGAAAAGGAACTGTTATGAATATCTCAAGTCGTTGAAAGTCAAGGGAAAAGAGATACCTTCTGAAGGTAAGTCTAACCTTTTTAAACTCAAGAATATTATTTCCATTTACTCATCATCTACTTCTTGAATCATTGATACTTGTGCATCTTCGCACGTATGTGTGTTATTGCAAGATCTGAGAGGAAGTATAATTCTGGGAGCAAGATAAGTGGTCGTAAAAGTAAGAAATGGAGCAATTGTTGCTACCATTGCTATTGGGACTGCTTTAATTAAATGAACTTCTTATATTTTAAATTTGGATAATTTTTTATTAGTTCCTAATGCTTTCAATAACATCATCGTTGTGGGACTGTTAGCATAGAAGAATTATGAATTCAGTTATAAGAATGATGTTTGTTATATTCATTTTGGAAATGAATGTGTTGCACGGATAATTTGATAAATGGTTTATATTATTTAAATATGGATGATAGTAAGCTCCTCACTCATGATGTGAATAATAATGCAAATGGATCACATATAAATAATTCTAAATATTTGTGACATCTTAGATTAGGTCATATTGCATACGAAAGACTTAACAAGTTGATAAAAGAGGGTTTGATCAAATCCTCAGATTTAGAATCCTATTATACTTGTGAGTCTTGTATTCAATGCAAGATGACTAGATCACCCTTTGTTGAACAAAATCAAAGATCTACATATTTTTTAGACTTAATACATTCAGACATATGTGGGCCATTTAATCAAATGGCTAGAGGTGACTACTTCTACTTTATTACCTTTACTGATGATCATTCATGGTATGGGTATGTGTACTTAATAAAGTACAAGCATAAATCTTTTGAAAAGTTCAAAGAGTTCAAGGCTGAAGTAGAAAATCAAACTGGAAAAAGTATTAAAGCTCTTTGATCAAATCGAGGAGGTGAATACTTGAGTCACGAGTTTGATGGGTTCCTTAAGGAATATGATATTATTTCACAATTGAATCCTCTAGGAATACCACAGTTGATTGGTTTATTTGAAAGGAAAAATCATACTTTGCTAGACATGGTACGCTCAATGATGAGTTATACTGATTTACCCCTTTCACTAAAGGGTTATCGTCTTCTGATTGCAACTTATTTGCTGAACATAATTCCTTCTAAATTTGTTCCTAAGACATCATATGAGATATATGTTTGTAGGACTCCAAGTCTTATAGATATTAGGATTTGGGGTTTTTTAGCTTACATTAAAAAGCTGCAAAAAGATAAATTGGAGGCTAGATTTGAACAAAGTAGATTTGTAGGATATCCAAAGGAAACTTTGGGACACTATTTCTATATTCCCAGTGAACACAGGATAGTGATCAGTAGAGATACCATGTGCTTGTTTGATAAAGAGTATTTATCATAGAGTATAAGCTAGTGTATAAGCTGTGAAAATAAGTTGTGAAAATAAGCTGTGAGATAAGCTGAGTGATGTTTGGTAGGGAGTATTTTTACATAGAGTATAAGTTGTCAAAATGACACTTAAGGGCATTTTTTTAACTACTTAATAAATTAAACAGATAATATATATCATTTCAATTTTTTCCTAATTAATTTATTTTGATATTCAGAGTAATTTTTTAATTAAACAGTTTATAAGTATCATTTTAGTTTAATTTTAAAAATAAATAGAATAATCATTAACTAAGTTTCATACATTTCTTTAATATAACTAATAGCATACATGTTAGCTAATTAATTGTACATACATGTCTTACAACATCGACAAGGTACACATTTACATTTGTAACAATAAACTACCCTAGTGCATTAGCAATCATATCTCTAACCACACTCATGTTGTGGTCGTCTACGAAAACATCACTTTCTGCATTTCCCGGTCCTTCTTCATGCACAATGGAACTGCTGGACTCGTCCCCCAGAATCTCAAACTCCTCGTTACTCCGGCTTCTCCGTCTAATATAATTGTGCAACGCACAACATGCAACCACAATGTCCACCTGTGTTGGATACTTAAAACGCGGCATATTATTAAGAATCTTCCACCGCATCTTTGTAACACCGAATGTCCTTTCTATGACACTACGGAGAGATGCGTGCTTCTGGTTGAACTTCTCGCGTGGTCCACTGGCGCGTCTTCCATTCCTCCACTCTGGCAAATGATACCTCTCACCTCTATAAGGCGCAAGGTAACCGGGCTTGTTAGCATAACCGGCATCCACCAAGTAATATTTCCCTGAACAAGATCAACACGAATTGGTTAACAATATTTCAACCACTACGAGCATTAATTAAATATTACGAAAAATACCCCGCAACATACCTTGAGGCGGATGCGGAAAGTTATATGCCGTAACAGAATGCACGTGGTCCAACACGCGCGCATCATGGGCGGAACCCTCGTATCCAGCAGCAATAAATAAATACATCAAATCAAAATCACATACCGCCAATACATTCTGTGATGCAAATCCTTTTCGGTTGATATACGGAATTTGTGAAGCCCGCGGTATCACTGCCCGTATATGTGTACCATCAAGCGCTCCTATTGCATTGCTAAACGCCCATGATCGTCGGTCACTACTTATCTTAATCGGGACCTCTGAGAATTGATTTTCTGTAGGCCTAATCACATCTATTGCCATCTGGTACACCGACCTCAATACGATACTGAATATCCTAGAAATGGTGTCATCGGAATGCTGGAAACGCTCACAGGATACTCTGTTACTGACTCCATGCCCAACAGTTAACAAAAAAATAGCTACCATCTCAGGAATTTGAACATGCCCAGTTGATTCAAGCATGTACCTCTCTGCCAAATCATTGCATAATGCTCTAAAAGTATCTACAGATACGCGAAAATTTTCCTGACACCTAACCGGATTACCATTCAGTACATCCGTAACCCACTGTGCACCCGTTAATGATAATGTCCTACAACGGATCCGTGGCACCGGAGGAGATCCATGATTCTGAACAGAAAACATAGCGGCAGCAGCAGCTGCCATCGAACTAAAAAAGACTTGGTTCTCATATTCCTCATCAGAGCTAGATGTATCCATAACTGGCAAAGAAATGTAAGTGTAAGATTAACAGGGGAACATTCCACTATTTTTAAGAAAAGAAGAAGACATATCAAATCAGTGCAGCGGCGCCATCATTTGTAAAAAAGTATAATGCATATTGAAAAAAAAATTAACAATCATTAAGGCTATTGTAATGCCACAGAACATGCCCAGTAAAAAAACAGAGTCAATAAGAGTCAATATTAACAAGCATATGCCATCTGTGTACTGCCAAACTCATAACTAGAATTTTTTTGTAACTTCCAGTTCCAAAAAAACCAACAAATCAAAGTTCTATGCATTGTAAAAAGACTTAGCTGAAGAAAACAAACACACATGTAATATTATTCTACTTAAAAAACAAACTTCCAGTTCTAATTATTGTATGAAACATCCAACAATAATCAGTGCATAAATTTATTCTAATGGAAAACAAACCCAGTGAACAATGACTCTACCAACACATCAGTTCAGTCTCTCAGCACAACTAACATCTCACTTTCCCTCTTCACCAGCAAAACGAATAATGAAACGACGGCGGACACTTGGAACCATGTTCGGAAGGACATGGCCAAAGTTAGGGTTATCTATATTCTCCAAAGCATACAGGTACACATCCTCAGTAATGTGGCCATCTTCAAACATCTGGTTGAGGATGGACAACACCTCATCAGGCCCTGTATTAGTAGTTGCAACTGAATGGCCAGCTGTTGAGGATGCCCTTCTTTCACTCCTGCGCGCAGCTGCTTCTTCGTTCTGAACCTCTAGTGCTTCTGCAATCCTGGATATGGCATTGTTTTCAATGTTCTTCCTCTTCTTCGCAGTAGGAGTACCTACCGGTTCTGATGCGGAGTTCCTGAATCTGGAAGCGAAATCTGTGCTATTGGGATTTGAGGACTTCTTTCTAGAATATGGGGTTCTCTTCGCTGGTTAGCTACCAGTGGATTTCTCTGGCTCAAGCTGCACTCTGATGCTATCTTCGACCGAGTATGGGATGTATGTTGATGGGTCACACCCCTCAAACCAGTCAGTCTCCACAAGTTCCTCCTCTATCATGTTTGCCCGAACATTCTCTCCACTAGATGGCACTCGAAGATGCTGCCAAGTTGCAATACCACCAGCAAAACAGAATTGCAGCTCATCACGGTATCGAAAACCATGTTTTCGGAACTTAGCATAATCTTTGTTTTCCTGCAGGTCATTAAAATAGATTATCAAAACATGAGTGGCATAAGCTTAAGTGTACAGATACATTAAAACATATCAGCCTTTATTACCAATAAAAATTAATTTTACTTACCTTAATTTTGAGGTCCCACCAATCGTCAGACATTACGGCTCTCTTAGTTACGTCATCCCAGCCCATACCTGTCTCATTCTGAGTCATGCGACTCCACAAAGACCAATCCTTTCTCAACTGATCCCACCTATTCTTCAGGGTTACCTTTGTGTATTGAAGGCTAGTACGCTGATGGAATTTTTTAGCAATTGCATCCCATTCCATCTTTGGCATAGGTGAACCCGGTGTCCTTGTGATCTCCTCAAGAGTCTCCACACAGATATCTACCAATGCATCAACAGACCACTCCTCCCATTTGGTTTTCTCATGCTCAGATTGGGTCATAACTTGCTTACCGGGTCTCGACATTCAATAATCCTAGGTAAAAATAAAAAATTTCTAGACTCAACAGGTTTTCACAACCACAGAAAAATGCATTAAAGATATAAAACCTTGTACAAGTTGTCACGGAATTCATATATGATATAATTAGATTAATAGAATAAACAATCATATTATTAGGCAATACCATGTTTGAGTAGGAGAATTCACAAAACAAACAGACCAGACCAGTGTAGATGGAGTACTATTCATATTGGTAGGCAGCAGTATGTGGTCCTTGTTACTTTGCATGAATAATTCCAACAGAAACTACATAACTTTGATAATTTGTTGACCCTAAAGACCAAATTAGTTTGTTGTTTTTATTTATGTTATTTTATAGTATATTTATTGCTCCAAACTAATGCAGCCAAACTCCAAATGCCGCCAAGCTCTTTTGTGTATTGCAATTCTGGTAGTAGGCGACAGTAATTGGTAGTTTTTCTAGTTAATGAAGATTACCATACTCATCTCCAACAAACCAGCATCGAATAGGTAAAAAAAAAACAGCAGAAATTGAGTCCACACTTCGTCAGTACAAGCACTCACAGAAATTGACTCCAAATACATCAATGCCATGCATATATAAATCAGTACCATACTCATCTACAGCAAACCAGCATCCCATAGGTGAAAAAAATAGCAGAAATTGAGTCCAAATTTTGTCAGTACAAGCACTCACAGAAATTGACTCCAAATACATCAATGCCATTCATATATAAATCAGTACCATACTCATCTCCAACAAACCAGCATCGAATAGGTAAAAAAAACAGCAGAAATTGAGTCCACACTTTGTCAGTACAAGCACTCACAAAAATTGACTCCAAATACATCAATGCCATGCATATATAAATCAGTACCATACTCATCTACAGCAAACCAGCATCCCATAGGTGAAAAAAATAGCAGAAATTGAGTCCAAATTTTGTCATTACAAGCACTCACATAAATTGACTCCAAATACATCAATGCCATTCATATATAAATCAGTACCACACTCATCTCCAACAAACCAGCATCGAATAGGTAAAAAAACAGCAGAAATTGAGTCCAAATTTTGTCAGTACAAGCACTCACAGACAGGGCCATGCATACGATTTTGTTCAAAATACTAGACAGAATTAGCATAGACAGTAGAGGAATCAAGATTTGGGAAGGCGTACCTGGTCGTATTTGATGAAAATAACACGAACCCGAAGTTGCGGCTTCACCTCCGATCCACTCCAACTATGACGACGAGCAGCACAGCGAGCTTCTTTCCGTTCCAGCAGTGGGCGAGGTGGGCAGTGGGTAACAAGGGCAGACAGAATTAGCATAGACAGTAGAAGAAATCAAAAAAAGGTAACCCTAGATCATTGGCGGATGCAATCGAAGAACGTAGATGAGGAATCAAAATGGGGGAAGGCGTACCTGGTCGTATTTGATGAAAATAACACCAACCCCAAGTTCCGGCTTCACCTTCGATCCACTCCGAGTATGACGACGAGCAGCGCAGCGACCTTCTTTCCGTTCCAGCAGCTTGCGAGGTGGGCAGTGGGTAACAAGGGCAGACAAGGAATAATTTTTTTTTTATGTTAGGGTTTCTAACACGTGGCAATGAAAAACAGAATGTATAAGCTGGATATAAGCTGGCGTTAACTCATGTTTGGTGAGCTAGCTTATAAGCTAGCTTGTAAGCTAGCTTACAAGGCCACCTACTCTTTACCAAACAAGGCCTATATTTCTGAAAAAAGAGTTTATTCAGAATGGAGGTATTGGGAAAAAGATAGAACTTGAGGAAGTATCTGATATTTCACAAAATGATCAAGATCAAATTCAAGAATCCAATGATGCAAGTACTATCATCATACAAACTCCTAGAAAATCTAGTAGAGTTATCTGTCCTCCTGCACGATATAACTTACTCTTATACACACGAGTTGTTTGTTCATGGAGATGATCCTACTAGTTATGAAGAAGCAATATCAAATATTGACTCTTCTAAATGGCTTGAAGCTATGAAATTCAAAATGAATTCAATGTATTCAAACCAAGTTTGGGATCTTGTGGACTCTCCGGAAGGTATTATACCTATAGGATGTAAATGGGTTTACAACAGGAAATTTGGTTTGGATGTCAAGGTAGGTCGTAACATCCTGAAAATTTAACTATTAGTAAACCATCACTTAGGACACTAAATATAAATATATAGCCATATTTCAGCATACCTATACACACACACATGTATATGTACGTGTGAATATGTGTGTGTTGTGTCTACCTTGAATGTTAGTGAAATTTAATAAGAGACAAATTAAGTCTTTTGTGACAAGGTAGGATCAAGCATGGGATATAGTTCATGATTATGGAAGGAAAGTGACTTGGCTAATAGGAGAACATGGAAAAGGGGAAGATTCCATTACAATAGTTGGATGACCACTCATGAGAGATCCCCACATAGGTGAACTCGGTTATCAAGGGTAGAAACCCAATGGGAGAAAGTGGAGTGTTATTTAATAGATGTTAAATATTGAAGGTTTAGGGAGGTCCAGTACATGGCATACAAATGCATGAGCGAGAGAGTTTATGGGATATAGGTAATCTAGTTAGTGATGATAAAGGAAGCAATGGGAAAATTTAGTGGATTTTTAATGAATTAATAAATGAGATCTAGGTGGACAACCAAGTAAGGTTGGACACTTGGCGGTCAAGTATTAAAATGGTGGGCCAAAAACCATTATGTTTTCACTTGAGAAATGTGTGAAGATCAAGTAAGATCTAAGGGGAGTGACACACGTCTATCAAAGGGAGAACTAGGCAAGGGTATTTAAGTGGAAATAAATGAGTTTAGAGTCTCTACATTTCACACCAAATAAGTAGAAAGGAGAGAGAAATAGTGAGAGGAAATAAGAGTTAGAGAGAAAGATGGTGAGAGGAGAAGAAGGAGATTTGGGGTTTTTGGAGTCCTTGACAAGGTAAGTAGATTATGTGATGGTTGATGCGCTATCACAATTAGGAGAATTCTTTAATCTACTGAGTCATTTTATTTTCTTAGCCCTTGATCGGGTGTAAGGACCAAACCAAACTTCCAAGTTGATCAAGCAAGAAATCGGGTAAGACATGACATTTTCCTATAGATTGAGGTTAAGAAGTGACTTAAATATCATTTTTTATAGATGGATGTGAAAAATGCTTTCTTGAATGGGAGTTTAGAGGAACAAGTCTACATGGTACAACCAGAAGGATTTGTAACTGAAGGAAAGGAACACATGGTCTATATGCTTAAAAGGTCAATATATGGACTAAAACAAGCTTCTCAACAGTGGTATCTTAACTTCCATGATACCATTACTTCTTTCGGTTTAAAGTAAATGATGTTGATAAGTGTATATACCTGAAAATTAGTGGAAGTAAGTTTATGTTTTTAGTTTTGTATGTATGTTGACGACTTATTAATAGCCAGCAATGATCGTGGTCTACTTCATGAAACTAAGTGTTATCTTTCTCAAAACTTTGAAATAAATTATATGGGTGAGGCATCCTACGTGATAGGGATAGAAATATTCCGTGATCGATCACGTGGATTGTTGGGATTGTCTCAGAAGGCTTACATTGAAAAAGTTTTAGAAAGATTCAACATGAAGAATTGTGGTCCTAATATAGTTCTAGTTCAGAAGGGAGATAAGTTCAGCTTAAGATAATGTCCTCAAAATGAATTGGAACGTGAACGTATGAAAGATATTCCATATGCTTCTCTTGTTGGAAGCTTGATGTATGCAAAAGTATGTACATGACCAGATATTAGTTTTGTTGTTGGGATGTTAGGCAGATATCAAAGTAATCCAGAACTTGATCATTGGAAAGCTGCAAAGAAAGTATTAAGATATTTACAAGGAACTAAAAACAACATGCTCACATTTAGGAAAATTGATCATCTTGAGGTGATTGGTTATACTGACACAAATTATGGAGGATGTCTTGACAACAGAAATAACACTTTTGGCTATGCATTATGGCTGCAAAATTTCATCTCGAGGCTTGGAGTAGTGGACTCGATTTCTAGGCCTTTGAAGATTCATTGTGATAATGTCACAGTAGTTTTCTTCTCAAAGAATGATAGGTTTTCTAAAGCTGCCAAGCACATTGAGATGAAATACCTATCGATTATGAAAAAAATTCAAAAACATCGAGTGTCAATAGAACACATTAGGACGAGTGTTAACATAGTTGATCCACTCACTAAAAGACTATCACCAAAGATTTTTATGCAACATGTTGAAAGAATGGGTCTTGAAAGTGGTAGTTAGATAATTTGTGGATAGCATTGTGCTTGATTATTTGACATTATAAGTATGAGATATCTTTGATGAGTTTCTGATTATACAACTTTTTGTCTTCTTCATGATAATTGTTTCATGCATGAGTATTGATTATGAGACCATGAATGTAATCCAAAATTATAGTCTTTTGTATAATTCATTAATGTGTAGTGCATGGAAGGGAACATGCTCTTGAATTATTATGGAACCGTCATGACTCTCATTGATGTTTTATCTATCATGATATACTAGTAAGTTTGTGATTCAAACAATAATGCACGCCTAATGATATTTCTTGTCAAATATATATGTACAATTGTCATATGGACCAAGTGGGAGAATGTAAGAAATAATAATATTATTTATTATTATTTGTTTGCTATTATTGTGATTCACATAACAATTATTATTGACAAGATTTTAGTTGAATCCCTAACTTCTAGTAATTAGAATTCTAATGTTATTTGGGTTGTTTTCCTAATGAAACTCCCTAACTGTGATGGACGGTTGAGATTTAAGGGTTAAGTGAAAAACCTAGGTCCTCTCTATCTATACATACGCTACTAATTTCCATCCGACATGACGAAAAAAATTACAACACTAACGAAATATAGAGAAAGGAGATAAACCGGTTTTTTATAGATCGTTCAAAGGAGTGTTTCTTCAAGATCAAGGTTTGTGATTCAGATTCGTTAGTTGAAAGCGATGACTCAATGTACGCTTTCTTATACATTAACATTTATGATGTTTATATGTGTGAAAATTATGTTGATTGAAGATTCTAGATATATCGATCATGTATTTAATTTTGATCAATGAATAGTTTTACAGGTTCATGATTTAGCTAATGTTTGCAAGAGTGGTTGTCGACACAATTATATGCCGACACCACTTTCTTCATTTATAAAATGTTGTAAAAGTTACAACATTAATAAGACATAGGAGATATCAATTTTGATTGGTATCAAAAAAAAAAATTCTAATTTGGGAAACTTTCTCCTTTTGGTGTGTGACACTGAAATTCTTTTGGCAACCTTGATTTTGTGATTCCGGTGAATGTCCTAGTACCTTTTTACTATCGGAAATTGACCGAATTTTTGATCAAGCACGCTTCCGTTGTGTACATTGTATACCATCTAATAACATTTAGATAGTCTCTCTTGATTACTATCTCGATGTCATCTTTTAACTTACGAAAATCATTTGTATCATGTCTATGATCCCAATGAAATATGTAGTACATGTCCTTGGACCTATTTCTCAAAGGAGTGGCCATCCTTTGAGGCCATTTAAGGAGATTAGTAGCTTGGATGTCTATCCACACTTGGCTTAGTGAGGAATTTAGAGGAGTATATATCATACTACGAGCAGTAGAAACTTCAGGGCTTCTACTTATCATTCTTCCTTTCTAATCTACCACACTTATTTGACCTTCTAGAAGGCCTTTCTCGGTCATTATGATCATCAGAATTTTTACCCTTGATTGATGATGATGACACACCCAAGGCATCCTCCGAGGTTTCGTCTAAGTTAATGTACTTCTCAGCACTATCGAGAAGCTTTCACATGTCATTAGAAGGTCTTTTGGACAAGAAGTTCCTCATCCTTTCATGTCATACAATTTTGATCAATGCATAGACAACCACTGATATCTATAGGTCTCGAATATCTAGCCACTCTCTAATCGGGTGATAAAATCTCTTAGAGATTCATCTCAGCCATGTTTTGGATTCAACAAACGGAGGTTGTTCTTCCTCCACTTTTTGGTAGGGACGAAGTGGGTGACAAAATTTTGATAAAGATCCACAGAAAAAAAAAAAAGAGTTGACACCAAGATGCGGGAGGTCGAGGAACCATATTTTTACTGCACCTACCATGGATGAAAGGAAAGCTTTGCATAATGCTATATTGGTAGCTTCATGAAATTTCATGACTAACTTGAATCCTCTTACACGATCAAAAGCGTCACTCTTCTCATCAAACTTCCCCAAGGTCAGTGCTTTAAAATTAGGAGGCTTCTATGTCTCCAAAAGTTCCAAAGATAGAGGTGCAAGGGAACTATCTTGAACCAGCACTACCCTTTCCTGAAAGGCTATCATCTTATTCTCTTGGGTGGACCCATGTGGTCCATGCACTGGGCTGTAGCCCAGTGCAAAATTTTTAAAAAAAAACACTTAATATACTTAATTCTTAAACCAAGCTTATTAATATACTTAATTCTTAAATCATCAATACTTATGATTGCTTTTGGTTATTTTCTTATGGTTTGACAACCTCTTTGATTGCAGATTTTGGACCTTTTGGTTGTCTAAGTTTTTGGCTGATTTCTATTTGGTTTTGATGATTATTTTTTTTACAAATTTTTTAGTTTGTTTTAGTGTAGATAGTTCTTTGTCAGTAGTTTTTTGTTATTGTTCTCGACTGTTCATCATTATTTTATGTTTTGGAATCATTTCTTATTTATTTGTGGATGAATTTGAAGAGAATATAGAATATTATCAAGTATTCTTGTTGTTCTATTTGACGAGATAATGTGTATATTTTGCCGTCAATATCTTTAATGAATTACTGTTTGTGCTTAATTACTGAAGGCTAAAAGACATTAGGATTGCTTGTTTAAATCTTGATTATTGACTTAGAATTTGTCATTAGGTGCTCAAAAAAAAAATTCGGGGCACTGAACCCCACCCCTTAATACAGCTGTTATCGTTTTAAAACTTCTAAAAAAAATAGTAATTCTAAAACTCTATTTATACTCGCAAGAGCACGAATCCAAGTAGTATAAATGTGGTAAAGACGAGTGTCGTACCCACAGGGATTGAAGATTAACTAACTCTAATTCTTAGAAAAACAAGTTTTTATTTTCTTTCTCTTTTATAGTAATATTAATAAACACCAAAACTAAAATTGAGAGATCAACACAAATAATAAATACTAAGACTTTAATTTCACCACTCTATTGTTTTTAAACCATATGGTTATCAATTATGAATTCATCCAAGCATATCAAAGATCAAGTTTTCTAATTCATGTAGTAGTCATTGGCATCTAATTTACCACATCTATCCTTAATTTGCAATTATCCATGGCATCTGGACTAATTTGACAAACAAGAATGCAATAGGATCAATGTAACTTATGAAATGATCACAAAATTCCTAGCATATGACATCTATGACTAGGTAACTTTGGTAATAAATTGCAAGAAGCTATTCTCAAATTGAGCATGACATCTACTACGATTTGCATCACATTAATCAAACCTAGATGGTAGCTAAGCATCGAGATTTAATTATTAATAAACATAGCAATTTAATACTTGACATGACATGAATAAATTACAATTAATTCAACCAAATTTATTAAACACAATAAGATGATGATGGTCAGCTAGTCTTTCTAGCATCTGATCAATAAATGGCAATGGAAAGTGATCCGTTCTTATAGCAAAATTTAGTTTTCGGTAATCAATACACACACGCCACCCTGTCTGTTTTCTTGTTGGGATGAGCTCATTCTTTTCATTGGTGATCACTGTGATTCTTGACTTTTTGGGAACAACTTGCACTGGACACACCCATTTGCTATCAGAAATAGGATATATAACTCCAACATCGAGCAACTTCAATATTTTAGTTCTGACAACCTCCTTCATAGCTGGATTTAGGCATCTTTGTGCTTCCCGCGAGGATTTTGAATCATCTTCTAGCAAAATTCGGTGCATGCACATAGTAGGACTTATGCCCTTGATACCAGCAATGGACCATCCAAGAACACTTTTGTATTCACGTAACACCCTCAAAAGACTTTCTTCCTTTGAATCAGTAAGATTAGCGGCTATAATGACAGGTAATGCTTCCTCAACACCAAGATAAGCATATTTCAAATGCTCCGAAAGTTGCTTCAATTCTAACTTTGGTGGACATTCAATGGAAGGGATCAATTTGGTGAATGGAGGACCAAGAACTTCAAAAGTTCGTCTCCATTGGTTATTTGATAGTTGTTGCTTCTCCAGATATGCACAAAATTCCGCAACTCCTCCATCTTCATTAACCTGAAATTCAGGAAAAGTAAAGCAAGTTGCCAAATGATCAATAGAATGATGCTCCAAAAATGTATCAAAAATTAAGTCATCTAAAATTTCAATGCTGAAACATTCCCTGATATTCGATGGATGTCGTGTAGCTTCAAAAAGCTTAAATTCTACTATTTGTCCTTGCACTGTCATAGACAAACAACCCTTTTGAACATCCACAATAGTTCCTGCAATTGCCAAAAAAGGTCAACCCAAAATAATTGGTACATTTCTGTTTTCCTCCATGTCAAGAATGATAAAATCTGCTGGAAGGAGGAATTTGTCAACTTGGACAAGCACATCCTCTATAATTCCCCTTGGAAATTTTATTGATCGATCCGCTAATTGCAAAGTGATTAAATTCGGTTGTAACTCTTTCTCCAGACCTAGCTGCACAAAAACAGAATATGACATTAGATTAATACTAGCACCTAAATCTAGAAATGCTTTTTCAAAAGAAACTTGACCAACAACACAAGGAATAGTGAAACTTCCTAGATCTTTCAACTTTGGTAGTAGTTTCTTGTTCAACACAGCACTACATTGTTCAGTTAGCATCACCTTCTTGTATGGTGCCGGCTTGTTCTTCCTTGTACAAATATCCTTCAGAAATTTTGCATAAGCTGGAATTTGTTGGACTGCGTCTAGGAGAAGTATGTTAATCTCAACCTTCCCAAAAATATCCATGACCTTCTGCATTTGTCCAGCCCTCTTTTCGCTCTGCAATCGGCTAGGAAAAGGCACATGAGGTTCAAAACTCTGAGTTTTTACAGGTGCACTAACCTTGTTTTGAATCTTTGTGGATTCTTTCTTGTGTGACCTTTCTTCATTTTTGGAAGCGTCTTTGTCCAAATATCCCACAGTTCGTCCTCCACGAGTAGTGATGACGTTCATTTGTTCCTTACCTTTCGGATTCATTTTTGTCTGACTTGGAAGTCTGCCAAATTCTCTTTCACTTAATTGCTTTGCAATTTGACCAACTTGAACTTCAAGTTTCTGAATGGAAGCTTGAGTATTGCTGAATTGTTGATCGTAAATGTTATTTTGTTGCGTCATCTTTTGAATGAAATTATTGGTATTAAGAGCAAGAAGAGCCATTTGTTCTTCCAACGAAGTTTTTCTTAGTTTTGTTTGTGCTTGCTGCTGATTTTGATGGATCTGCTTGTTCTGATCTTGTCCCCTCCAACCAAAATTTGGATGGGTTTTCCATCCCGGATGGTTTGTAGTTTCATATGGAATGTTGTTGGGATAAAAACCATCTTGCCCCGCATAATTGATTTGTTCTTGTTCTGGAAGAGGAGACGTGGGACACGTCTCTGTAGTGTGATCTGATTGAGAACAAATTGCGCTACAACTTGAGCTACTTGTTGGGATGATCACGAATTCTAAGCAGAAAATGCTTTTACCAACATATCAATTTTTTGTTCCATGGCTTTCAACTGAGATTGATTCATATATGTGGTGTGGACTTCATGCATGCCTCTTGGAAGTTTTGCTCCTTGCTTTCCTCAAAAAGAGAATTGTTGAGAATTCTCGCTTAGAGTTTCAAATAACTCAAAAGCTTCTTCACTACTTTTCTCCATCAACATACCTCCACATGGAGAGTCTACGATGCTTGTATTGTTAGCATCCAACCCTTCATAAAATGCTTGAATTTGATCTTCTTGAGATAGGTTGTGGTGTGGACATTTGAGAAGCAGCTGTTTAAATTGCTCCCAGGCTTCATAGAATAAGTCACCATCCTTTTGCTGCCATGTTTTAATCTCTCTCCTTAATTGCTTTGTTTTCTGGGCTGGAAAAAATTTCTTCAAGAATTTTGTTGTCATTTCCTCCCATGAATTGATCGATTCTGGGGCCAATGAATTGAACCATAATTTTGCAGCATCTTTGAGGGAAAATGGGAATAAAATGAGTCGGACTTCCTCTCGTGTCAAACCCTGGACACGTTGTGTCATACAAAGGTCAAAGAAATCCCTGATGTGCATATGCGGATCATCTAATGGTGTGCCTCTAAAATGAGGTGCTGCATTAAGCAAAGTTGGAGAGAATGTGACATTTCCTTGAACATTGGGTTGAAATGCTATGCTTGATGGCTGAGCCAAATTCTGAGGTATAAATGAATTCTTCATTGGCCTCCGAACTTGTGCATTAGCCTGTGGATTTACAACTTGGGCAAGAGCATTTATATTTTGTTCCTCCATGTTTCTTTTTGTTCTTGCTTCTCTTCTGAGTTGTGCAAGAGTTTGCTCAATCTCCGGATCGTATTCAAGTAGGTTAAGACTTTTAGATCGACGTCCAAGCATGTACTGAAAGAATAAAGCAAACTAATAAATAAATAAATATGCAATAATATACACAATTGAAACTAGAGATAAATTAATAACTCCAATCCCCGACAACGGCGCCAAAAACTTGTTATCGTTTTAAAACTACTAAAAAAATAGTAATTCTAAAACTCTATTTATACTCGCAAGCGCACGAATCTAAGTAGTATAAATGTGGCAAAGACGAGTGTCGTACCCACAGGGACTGAAGATTAACTAACTCTAATTCTTAGAAAAACAAGTTTTTCTTTTCTTTCTCTTTTTATAGTAATATTAATAAACACCAAAACTAAAATTGAGAGATCAACACAAATAATAAATACTAAGGCTTTGATTTCACCACTCTATTGTATTTAAACCATATGGTTATCAATTATGAATTCATCCAAGCATATCAAAGATCAAGTTTTCTAATTCATGTAGTAGTCATTGGCATCTAACTTACCACATCTATCCTTAATTTGCAATTATCCATGGCATCTGGACTAATTTGACAAAAAAGAATGCATTAGGATCAATGTAACTTATGAAATGATCACAAAATTCCTAGCATATGACATCTATGACTAGGTAACTTTGGTAATAAATTGCAAGAAGCTATTCTCAAATTGAGCATGACATCTACTACAATTTGCATCAAATTAATCAAACCTAAATGGTAGCTAAGTATCAAGATTTAATTATTAATAAACATAGCAATTTAATACTTGACATGACATGAATAAATCACAATTAATTCAACTAAATTTATTAAACACAATAGAGTGAATCCATCATCACCTTAGTAAGAGGATTAGTTCCTCATATTAAGTTTACACAACAAATAGAAATAAATAAAATTCACAAACATAAGTAATAAAACAACTAGAAAAATCCCCTTATTATACTTGATGCAAGAACTCCTTCTCTTTTCTCCTTCTTCCTCTTGTTATTTCTCTTCTTTTTGTTGTTTTTGGTGTGTATAACAAAGAATAGATCATGCCTTTATATAGACAATGGCAAGGAAAAATATTCAACAATGGCAAGCTTGAATAACAACCATTGTTGAATGTTGAAGGGAACCATTGTTGAATAGCAACCATTGTTGAATTATTTTGGTGCAATGAAGAAGTTGTAAGCAATGATGTCAACAAAAACCTTTCATGATCTTCACTTGGGTTGGACTCATGATTGGGCCTATAAATATGAAAATAAATACAAAGTGATTCATCCACGGTGATTAAAATTTATTGTACAAAATCACTTCAAAAACCCCAATTTTGTGACAAATGCTAATACTAATTTATATTTAAAGTAGATGTTTTCAACGGCTATCAACAGCCCATGGCAACTCAAAATACTGGGTCCGCCCCTGCTTATTCTCAATCAACTTTGTCCTCATTTTAGACCATATGGGTCTTGCCCTTCTTTGAACTAACTATCAATATCTTATCTCGATTTTCATACCTCTCTTGGTCTGTGAATTGCCTAAGTTGGAGTGGAGTGTCACTCCTCATTTAAGACTTGAGGAGCTTGGTTCCCAATTTTTGGCAGATGTTGTGATAAGACCTTAATTTTATCATTCATGGCTTGCATTTGTTGCATCATGTTTGCGAACTATTTGAGGGTAACAACCATCACCAAATGTGTTGGATGGTCTCTCCTCAGGTGAAAGAGAGACTGCTTGACTTCATCCATTAGTGCAATCTCCGAACCAAAAGATTGATTCTTGGAGAAATTGCTTCCTACGTGATTACTTCTCGTGCTGGCCATTTTGTATTCGTGCGTGTAAGCTTGTTGCTTTTCACAGCCGACGCTAGACTAATGATGATCAAAACTAGTCAGCCTTGAAGGGGATCTTAGTTAGTCAAAACCACATTAGTTGATATCACATCGGTATCCTACAAGACAGTCAAAGGTAAGTTAAGGTTCTTGAGGTGTGTCTCAAGAGAGACACTTTGATGCCTAAGTCAGTTCGATATAATTTTATAGCTAAAGAGATTTCTTGATATTTAGGCTCTCACTCTTTAACAGGTTGTAATATGAAAATTGAATGTGCCTATCATCTAAAAGAAGTCTCATTATATATTTCCCTAGTAATAACTGTTATTGTTTTTCCTAAAAAAAAAAATTGTTGTTGTGTAACCAGTGGCAAACTCACATTGGTCCGCACCCCCCGCCCCCTTGGAATTTTTAAATATTTTTTTTTTTACATTTTACCCAGTATCCCATAATAAAAGACTATCAAATAAAAGTCCAAATAAACCAATTTAAGAGTAGCCCAAATAAGACTAGCTTTTAAAAGCCCAAATAAAACAAGCCCAACCCAACACCTCGTCTTCAATATGAGAACCACGCAGCACAGCTACAAATCTAGGACATTCTTCTCATATTCCATGGAGGCACAGCTGCACAACACAAAGCTTCAAACGTACGATTCATTTGTATAAATTTTCAAGTCCAGTACATGTTGCAAATAGAGTTTGTCTTAATGATATTTCTCCCGAAGAAAAGACTCAAAGAAAAGACAAATTTGTACCACTATTGTGTTAAGTTGTTCAATACTATAGTAGATTTACAACTCATGGAATTGAATGACCGTTTTTCTGAAGCAGACACTGAGTTGCTTCTTTGTTTGGTAGCACTCAATCCAAATGACTCATTCTCTTCTTTTAACAAAGAAAAGTTGTTTCACTTTGCGTAGTTATACCCCCTTGATTTCTCTGAAGTGGACCTTGTGATATATACTTGATAATTAGTTGCAAACTTACATATTTGATATGCGCAATAATGATGAACTTGCAAGTGTTCATGGGATTACTGGTCTTGCAGAGAATTAGAGAAGATGGTTGCAACAAAAAACAACTTTGTTTATCCACTTGTGTATAAACTTATAACTCCTAGCATTGACTTTACCTGTCGCAACTGCAACTGTGGAGAAAACATTTTCAGCTATGAAGATTGTGAAGAAGCGATTACGTAATCAAATGGGAGATGAATGACTCAATGATTGTTTAGTTATATACATTGAGAAAGAAGTGTTTGCTGAAATTTCTAATGAAGTTACTATGCAATATTATCAAAATATGAAAACTCGTAGATTGCTATTGTAACTGTTGAACAATTTATATATGTGATTTTCAATATTTGTATGAACACATATTTCAGTATTTGATCATATAGTGAAAGCTTTCTAGTCAATTAGTTAGATTTTGTTGATTAATATTTTTGATTGAGTTATAGTTTGATCTTGTGCTTTAATCTAAACCCTAAAAAAAATTCGCGACTCTACCACAAATCCTATCCCCCATTAGTCTAGTGGCTAGGTTTGCCCCTGTGCGTAATTGTCCCAAATACGTTATGGGAAGTTAATTCCTTTCGTAACATCTCATTTTAATGCGACTACATCTTGGTAGGCTGAGTTCACCTTTTGAGCCATTTACCGAGGTCACTTTAAGGTGCACCTCGGTATGTACATTTATCATCTCAATAGTACCCTATGATTGAAACTCTCTTTATCATAGGTTATAGACATGTGTGTGTCCTCTCATTGGAAGGGATAATTTTGGTATTTTGAATAACAATTTGTGTTTGAAATAAATTCGGATATGTTAAAGAGTTTTATGCACGAGAATTGTGTACTCTTTTATCAAAAATGATAAACATCTCAGTGATTTTCATGTCAAAATTATCCCACTACTGTGTGTTATTTATTTATTAGATGTGATTTTCAATAGATCCCTTACTATAATGTCACCACACCCAATGATTGAGTATCATACAGTACTTTATTACTTTTTAGATGAAAATCATTGGAATCTCTAGCATTACTGATTCTTTTACATCAAACATTGCACATGAAACAGGTAAATTGCATGCGTTTGAAACTCACTCACTTTACACCCATGACACATCTAATCAACACAAAGCAGATAGCGTACAAAAAAAAAGCAGAAAAATCTTAGAAAGCTCAAGAGTGAATACTATTTACAATTTCACTTTGAATATGACACACATATCTGTTTTCTGTTTCTGCCACCCTTTATTATTATTTGTCCACTATAATTTGGTATAAATCTCATGCAGTTTAACAAGTATTTGAATGGACCAACGACTTGAACAATCATGGAACTCCAACAATTAAAAGAATCTGCTGACAAAGAGCGACACAATATGCAAGGGCATCCTTAATGCGATTTATAGAAGTACTTATACTTTTAGGCCATATATTTGAACAAACGACCGAAGTTAAAGTTGATTAAAGGTTTACGATTTAAAGTTTAATTAATTTTAGTGACTGATGTTTAGCATTTGGCGTTTAAGTTTGTGAAGCTTTAGGCAATCATTTGAGTAATAGTCTAGTTGATTAATTTTCCATTGTAATGAAGTAATATTATTGTGGTCGCGCATTGAGTCAGACAATTCGAGTTTAGTTCCATGTCAATTGTTAAAAAAGACAAGTTTGTGTGAATTCGTTCTCGATTAAAAAAAAATTAGGGTTTGAGATTTTAAGATTTGATGTTTTAAGGTCTGTGATTGTTTAATCAATTTTAATCATAAATATTTTAAAATTTAGAGTTTTAAAAGTAGATGTAGTTATATAAAACCCAATAAAGACTTCTTTATTGGAGAAGGACGGTGTATATAAACATATATAATCACACACTAGTTATAAACATATTGAAAAGCTTGGACAAGACTACAAAAAATCGAGTATTATAATTGAGTTTCTAGGTATTAGTAACCAAATTGCAAAGCTTGAATATAAGACTACAAAAAATGACTATTATAATTGACTTTGTACGTACTTTGCAGCTATACTAAATTACTAATACATGCACCTTCCATCTACTTAATTTTGTACTTGAGCCACGTTCATGCACTCACATTTACATTTCAAACTCAACCCAAATTCATGTGTATCAATTATATATACATTCTCGTACTTGACCAGTAACCCAATTCAAAAACTCGAACAAGACAAAGACTTATATGTGTGTGTGTGTTGCTGCTTAATTAATTAATTTTGGTCAAGGACAGAGATTGAATCCAAATTAATAGCTCTCTCCTTCTCTCACACGCACGTTCACATTGTACTTGTAATCAAATATATTAATGTACATGAGAACAATTAGTCCACAAAAAGTAGTATTGTATACTGCAACACAGTAGATTGAGTTTCTGGAAAGTCAGTCATGCTACGTTTTACCCTAGAATCTTTCAAGGGCATTTTTGTGCATGTCAAGCTTCTTCTACTCCATTAACAAAAATTAAAAAATATATATATTCGATCGAGGGGTACAGATGCCAGACCATGTGTCCTCCATTGCACTGGTTAGCTTCCTCATTAACCTCTCCGATATATTGCTACGCTTGTCCCGGTGGTCGTTTCCTATAAAATAAAATGTTCTAATTAACTTGTAAGTAAATTAATCTGTTAAAAACAGATCACTAAACAAAACAAACAAACATTAATATTATTAACAAAATCAAAACATACACAATATTATTAATATTATTAATGTTCTATATTGTTAATATTAATATTATTTCATATAATATTATTATTTAGTAAAGCTAGATAAGAAAGCTAAAGGAAAAAAGCCACCATCGAAAGCTTAAATTAAAGGTCTCGTAAATGTGGAGAACAAAATCAAATGAAATGTTGGGTTAGCTTTGAATCATTAATTAACAGTTTTATGAGAATAAAGTTACAAGAGACAGATCACTTTATGTTTCTTTTCCTCGCAAGGTTAATTGGTGAGGAGTTTTAGAGCATCTTTATATCTATATATATATATATATATATATATATCATAATGGAATGATTTCACATCACTTAGTTATGAAGGAAGCCTTAAATTAATTTACAAAACTGAAAACATGATATATATGTTTGCAAAATAGTTTTGTTTTTCAATTTATTTTTGAGATGGATATAATAGCGTAAAAAAAAAGGTGAAAATAATTGAGCCGTGAATTAAGCTTCTTGTATTAGTGATTGAAATCGTTGCTTCCCAACATATATCTCGTATTATATGTGTAGTTTATTATTCGTATAATACTTGCAACATATACATGAATTCCATGCATATCACTACAAGAAAAACCAATTTTTGCGATGGAATACTTTTCTGTCTCTAAAAACGACTTTTCTTGTAGTGTGCATGTTACAGTTTGATCGATTTAGTAAGGTTTCATGGATCAATTATATGTATGTTTTAATTCATTCACTGTACACAAAAACAAAACAGTAAATTAGTGTTTCATACCTGTTATGAATGGGATCAGGTCCATTGGGAACTCTTCTCTTCCTCATCACGTAATTGAGATCCAATTCTGGACTATGAACAAGCTCCTGCTTCTCTTTATTCCTTATCAACACCTCTTCATGATTCCTCGGACTTGCTCTACCCATTAATACTGCTCTTCTGCTACTACTACTACTTGTGTTTCCTCTTCCAGTACTACTTTGCACCATTAATCCAACAAAGAGAAGCCAACAAAATCCCACTAATAATAGGTTTAAAACCCAATAATTAGAACTGCAAGTACTGCTACTGCCCATGTCTCTATGTCTCTCCCTTATTCCAAGCTAGCTGGTAATTAGCAACAATAATATTAGCGAAGAGAGATTAGCTAAGCTAGATATATATAGATGCATCTTATGTGCTCTAAAAATATAGAGAAGGAAAAAAGAAGAATGGATGAGAAGGAAGAGAATAAAAAGAAGAAGCTTAGCTGGTTTCGAAGGTGACATGGGGTGAACTTAATTTTGCTTTATACTAATACTACTACCACTCCTTCACTCACTCTGTTTCTACTTTGATTTGTGTACGTATTTTTATGCACGCACATATACGTTAAGGCTACCACCACTCCATAAAGCTTCTCATGATAAGCCTTTAAGTTATACTGCTCTGAAAGAAAGGAAATTAATCCGACGACCATGTGACATAGGAATCCCAAACTACAAGCACAAGAGGACAAAGGAATCTTCGACGGTCCTAAACAAACTCTAAAAAAGAGCATTCTTATAAAATTTAACGCAAAATCACTAATTATATTAATGTAATTAATTTTCCCGTCAAAGCACTTTTAATAGACAACATAACTAACTCATTTAAGATTTCTTGTGACCAGCGGTGGCTTTGGGATCATTGGGGCATAGAAATAGCGATGCAGGGCAGGGTTCTGTGGGTAGCGCTGGCGAAATTTTTTGAGAGTTCTTTATGCCCCTATTTTTTTATGAGACCCTCACCTCAGAATCTTAGACGAGTTCACGAGTAGAGACAGAGCGACGCTGAGAAAATCATAGGCGAACCTCACCTCATCTTTTTAGGGCAATGAGCATATCACACACAATCAGACGACAATTTGGTCACTTTAGGGCTATTGGGCTTCTCATTCTTAGGCTGCAAGTAGTGGGTTGTTATAGGGGTGATAAAATTATGTGTAAGGATAACATATTTGTCCTATGTTTGTTGGCTTGGTGCTACATTCTTTCCTGAGTCAATTTCAAGTTATGTCTGAGCATAGCTAGCTATTATCCCTCAACAATAAGGCTTTTCATCAGATCTAACTCTGTTGTTCCCATATCATATGTGAGGAGATGATGTGATGAATACCCATAAATCATCTCAAAAGGAGTTTGTATTTGTTGTGGTATAGTATGAGGTATTGAAGATGAGGTTGGCAGATGTTGCCATAAATTCCAAAATTTAAACCCTAAACAAAATCCTTTAATAAATTTTTTATAATACCCTATGAGTCCAAAAAAACTCCTGATATCCTTGTCAATAGTTGGAATAGGCTTGTCTACAATTGATTTAATCTTAGAAGGGTCTATTGATCACGAGTCTCCTTAGGTGGTAGGGATGGTTGTACTTTAAATATGGACTAGCCCTGTGTTATGGAACTTCCAACTACTCATTGTGGAATTTAATAATGGTGGAAAGACATCAATTTCTCAAAATGTCCGAAACATAGATGAAGCAACCATACAGAGAATTAAGAAAGACTTAAACCTTTCCAACACCCTAATCGACATTAAAAGCATAGATATATGCTATTATTACATATATTGGACATGAAAATGAAAATCATTGCAATAAAATATTTGTCTAATTACGCGGATCAATAACTTTAAAATCAAGCACTGACTGTTGTTTGAAAATACCAAAAACCAAGCTCTTGTATGAATTCGAGCACTAGGATAAGCTGTTCTTGGATATGAGGAGAGAGAATGTAAGAAAAAGTGAAAAGATGTTGTCTTAACCCAACTTAATAATGATTGACATATTTGGACAAGAATGTAAAAACACTAGAGAAGAGAGAAACGAGAACATAAAGTTTTCCGAATTGTTGTAATAAAAAATGTCCAGGTGGCATGTCATGTAGGTTATGTTAGGGTATGTATGTTTATATTATGTACATTTAGCATTTTCGCTATTGTTTGGTAGGTTCACATTTGTTGTATGGTTGGTAGTAATTTACCACATTGTGATATTTTAGCTTAACAAGTGCATTTTGGATTAACATAAATGGCTTTGGTCATATTTTATGTTGTATGTGTATTTATTTTTTACTGTATAGAACTTTGTTGGTTCCTTTTGCACAGGGAGAAGATCAAACCCCCTCTTAGCCAATTTGGTTAGTTGAATGTTCGGACACCTTTCACAAATCCAGCAGGTGTGCTCCTGAATACGATGATTCATTTTTCTTGGGGAGAAGATCAAATTTGATTTTGGCTCTTTTGGTGATAGGATTGTAGAAGCGTATAGGTTGTAGTGAATTGTGAGCATGCCAAGACTTGTTGTTAGTCAAAAGATTGCATTAATCTAACCTCCAGCTAGGCATTTGTGTGAAGTTTGGAAAACAGAAAAAATTATGGTTCGGGGCTTGCCTTTGTGGAAGGACTTCAATATTTTAATACAAGTAGTAATAGAAACCAAAACCAAATATTGGAATGAAAAAGTTCTATTAAAATGTCTTAAAAAGTAACACATCATGGAATTCATTAAAGATTCATTGAAGATACACCCAAGTACATGAAAATATATATTTTATAAGCAAAAACTAAGAATAGCCATAGAGACTACCACCTAGAGGTGTTAGGCTAAGCTAGGAGCTAAGTAAAAAGATAGTTGACTAGAGTCATGCTATAAAGGATAAAGTTTGAGGCGTTGGGTTTGTGTTTCACTTAGAGTACTTGATGCTTCTACTATTGTTGCTTATTATACGCCTCTAAATGTGAGTGACCTCTCTTGGATCAATGGTATGTTCTTCACTTTTGAGAGAGTGGGAGATCGCGTCCTTTTGGAAAAAGACTTGATTATGGTGTTACTTTGTCACTCTCCTTTGAAACAAGGATTATGTGCAATGATTGCCCATTCATAGCTTTCTCGGATCACGGTCTTAGTTTCTTGGATTTGTTGAGGCATGATCCACACTTGCTTTATCAAACTCCCCTAGAAAGTAGGACACTTGCACATTCTTGACATTAGGGGTGGTGGGCAACTATCTTTGCTTGGACATGAAGAATGGTAGTAACTTCTGAACGCCTTTTAGTTGCAAGTAATGGCTAGCAAAATGCTAGAGTGAAATTAGGCACCTTAAGGGTTATAGCGTTTTGATATTTAAGGTTTCTTCAAGTCTATCCACACGATATATTGTTGGTTTGTTGATAAGTTGGCCTATTCTAGGAGAACACGACTGTCATTTGAAATCCCTATATTTAAGACTTCTTGTCTGAGTTTGGGCATTCTCATAATTCCTTGCCTCTAACATATGCTTTTCCATACAATAACATCTACAAAACAACAAACATTAATTTAAAATACCCCTTGAGTCTGCCACGTGTCTCCATGTGATTAGCCATTTGCAAGACCATCGTGTCATTTGTCAATATCTGATTGGCTAGTAATTTTGGGTGTAAACAATGCTTCTACAACTCTTCTTCATTTTTAAGAAGGGGAATTTGAACTTTTTGCTTGAACTTCAACTACTAGACCACCACCTAAGAAGGAGAATTTGAATTTTTTGGCTTAAACTTCAAGTTCCGTTGCAGCTTTAACTCCTCCGTCCTATCACTACCAGTTTCACGGTACTTCTGATAAGGTTTAAACCCTAAATTCCCTCACCAAAGTCTTTCCATTCTCTTATTAAATCTGTGTGCTTTTCCATCTTCCAACAATGGTAGCGAATTCACCTTTTCCCAAAAGTCAAGAAATGATCACCAGCCAACAAATTCAAAATATTATCATCAAAGATTTCATTTTGGTTCATGCTCACCCTAATCATTAAATTCTTGTTTTCAGTCAAAACTTCTTCGGTTTGACACTTTCTTTTAAGGATGGCTTCACCAAGTCTCTAGAAGCTTTCTATCCCCTCTGTGACATCAACCTGTCTTTGAAGAAAAAGTACCACTTAATACTTACTTAAAATATTCTCCCATCCGCTGTGGCCCATAGAAGATTAACGATATGAGGCATGGCTATCTCAACTTTATTCGAAATTTGAAGATCTTTGGAAAAACCTTCGTATTCATGATTATTTGCTAATAAATTTGCAAAAAATCCATATTGATCTCTCTATTGTATGGTGCTTCTCAATTATGGGAGATTGGGACAAACTCCTATTTTCCCATTAACTCTATGAAAGCTCCATAAGGTTCTTTGTTGGGTTTAAAAGAACCTACTAGCAAGTGCACCAGTCAGTGGAATAGCACAAGTGCCTAGCATGGATCTTATCCAAATAGACAAAATTATATTCAATCCAAATATCTATTTGTATGTGTGTATTAACAGTGCAAGAAAGATAAAGTTCCACTCAAGATTATTTGGTTTGCAATTTAATAGAAAACAAACAATAAAAGTAAAGAAGTTTTTGGAATTTTCAGTTTAAGAATGCAAATGCAGATTATCACTAAGAAAACCAAACTAATAAAATGAGTTTCAAATAAGAGAAATAAGCACCAATGTTTCGCAATCCACCATGGGTCAATGATTTGCAAAAGAGAGCGATTCAAACACACTTGTCAATTCAAGTATAACAAATCTGTACCAAGGCCAGTTTTCACGCACCTAGGCCAAATTTCCCTTAAATCCAATACTAGCCATCTTGTTAGTGTAGCTCGGATGTTCCTATAACATTTTAGTCATCCTATTGGTCTAAACATGAATAGGAATTAATGAAGCTCTATCAAAATTAGGATTCATACAATCATTTTCCTAACCATAGGGAGACAATATTTGCAATCTAAGGTTTCAAGAAGTATGACTAACATGACATTTTGCCTTCTAAAAAAATCCATCAAACAAATTCATCTAAAATCATAAGTGGTGAGCAAGCACAAAGAGCAAGAAGAGTTTGCAATAAAGCATAGAAATTTTAGATTAATACTCAAATCTCATGTATAAACAAATCGAGTCATTTAGAAATCAAGCAACCCAAGGCTTCATCCTAGCTTTGGCAACAAGGAATATAGTTAGACATATAGAGAGAGAAACATGATGAATAAACCCAAAAAGGAGAAAGTCCAAGCCAAGATGAAGAATCCCTCCTCCAAGTCTTGAAACCTTTTTCTTATCTCTATTTTTTCGTTCTCCAAAAATTCGGTTTGAAGTCTCAAAAAGTGAGTTGTGGCTAGGATTTTTGCATATAAAAAGCTAGGCCAAAACTGTCTAAGGCTCCTAGGCATGTAGAAATTCTAGCTAGGCGTAACCTTGCCTAAAAATAATACTTTTTTTTTTCTCCATAAACCTTGCTTCTGAGCTGGATGGTTGACAACCTTTTGGGCGTGCACAATCGCCTAGTCAGATGCCTAGGTGAGCTTTTGCTCTAAAAGTCACCATTTCTGGATTAGGCACCTTTGATTGTGCCTAGGCGTGAGTAAAATTCACCCATAATAGTTTTTACACTTGTTCCAGCTCCAAACATGCTTGTCTTAACCCCTATTCGTCACCTTTTGTTCTAATCCGAAATTTAACTACTAGAATGCAAAGCAATAGGTAAACATATTAAACTAAACATACTAAAGGCGTAAGAGGGAGATATTACTACTAAAAATAATAGGTATTTTCATACCTATCAAACACGCCACACTTAAATCGTACTTGTCCTTGAGTACAACTAAACTAAGCATATCTACGAAAGATAAAGTCCTAACTCACTAACGCAGGAATTGCGGTTGCATTTAAAATATGCAAAAAAAGACGTTAAACCCCTAGGTGTCTCTAGTTGAGGAGTGTTAACTCTTGAGGGCTCAAAAAAATGACACCCACAAATGCTTCAATCATATGAGTGCAAGCACTCAACACTTTAACCATACCATATACTCAACCAAAAAATTTCGTCTACTCAATTACTCATTTTGTGTGATGTGTGGTGCATGAGGAAATGTAAAAGAATGAGACTTCCAAGAGTTTATATATGTTGAACATAGTCACATTGCAAGACTCCCAAGAACAATCAAGTAGTAATACCAAGACACATTCATTTATATGTGTACTTCTCTTTTTCTTTTTCTTTTTTCACCATTTCATTTTTCACTAGGATTGTGCAATGCTTACTCCATTAAGCTTTCTAGTCAACCCATGTAGCGAGTTTTCAACCAATGACTCCCAACTAGTTGGCTTAGGGCATTAGATGATAAGGCACCCCTCGGATCAATCACTCAACTTGAAAAGACTTCAAAGTTAAACTAGTCTAGAATGTTCATCATGTTTGCCTAATTGCTCACCTTTTTACACGAAACTCGAGTTTCATCAAAATATATCTATATATATATATATATAGATAGCTGTACAAAAATATTAGTGCAAAAAATATTACTATCATGGTGTTCTAGCTCATCTTAGAGAAAGACCATATTCAACATATATACCCATCCAAGACATACCCCACAAACATCTTAGTGCAAGTAAGTCAATTTAATATGTAATGAAGTAGACTTCAAAGATTCATTCAAGAATATAGAGGAATCAAGATGGGTCCAAAAACTCAAATTACAAACAATATGATAAGCATCAAAACTGATATCAAAAGAAATTCGTCAATAAGATAATCCATAATACATAAACTCAGTACGCACTAAAAAGATAAAGTATCTCGACCCCCACACTTTAAAACAAGTTTTGTCCTCTAACCATCATAAAAAAATAGATATATTAGAACAAAATGGAGAGCAATCTTAGAACAACACAATCTAAAAAGGGGGAACTATGAAGAGAGGCCACTAGACAGCCCACGTCGAGCAAAGGTGAGATAGTGATCATGACGTAGCTCTTGAAGTACGGTGAGTATGATCGGATTCTACTTAAAAAGAACCTAAAAATATTGTTGAATATACTCAGTATGAGCCTAAATTTGTTGTTGGATAGAGTGATGTCCATCCTTGAGTTGTGTAAACTAGGCTCGTATGTCCTCCATGTGTATGCAAGAACCAACAACATCGACAGCATCCTCATTTGCATCCTTCTCAGTAGCATCACCGTCCTAGACACCTCAAGCAGCCCATGTTGTTCTCTAAGCAGTAGAGCACATATGAGCCATACTAATGCGCCAATTGCTCATCTCAACCTCCTCCATCGAGAGGGGGGTAGACTACATAGTTAAAGGTATCACTCTAAAATGTGTCAGTAGGTGAGTGACAATACGAGACAAGCACAACTGCTTCACCATAACTTTATCATCTTCAACTCTCCTCCTGATCTCCAAAAAGGACCAAATATAGTAGTAACCAAGATCAAAACACACACCCGCCCAAATACAGTAAAAAATCTTTATGATATCCTACAATCTCTCACTTTGATGACCTGTTGAGCACAAGTTTTCTTATACTAGCTAGTCTATGAGATACATGACCTTTGACAACCCAAATTTCCTCACACATTTCTTAGGCTAGCCATAAAATTGTTGGGCCATCCACTTATGCTGCTGCAGTTGGATAGCAAGCTAGAATCCACTGCGAAGAGTCTAGGAAGGGGGATGCTCAATATATGCATAGACACCCGTAACTAAAAAACTAATAGTAGTCAATGGAAAAATAGCTTGATACTCTCCCGTGCCTGTTTCTTTCACTGTGCAAAAGAAGGCACGCAGTAGCTTTAAATAGACAAAGATGTCATTAGTAGTGACATTTGAGGTAGCAATGAAAGGCATAAGAGGGAGAAATTACTGCAAAAAATAATAGGTATTTCCATACTATCATTCTTTCTTCTCTTATCCTCGTGGTGTTAGGGATATGTCTTACTCTTATTAGCTTAAGAATTTTGCTCTTATACTAAAAATGTAATTGTATCTCATGTTCCAGGGAAGCTCAATGCAGAAGCTAATGTGCTCCCTATAGCGGTAATATAATATCTTAAGGCGCCATTGATAAAACTATCACAGTCCATATGAGTTTATTACCTTTTGACAAACGAAGATCTCTTACCGTCTCAAGTGTATTTTATGTTGAAATTTTAAAACCAGATTAGAGACATCCTTTGATCCAATTTTTGAAGCATCTAAACATGAATATTGATTAGAAGACAAGAAGAAGGGTGATCAACCATGTTCTAATTATTGGAGAACTATAAAAAAGAGAGTACATAAGATGATTTACTACCGAAATGCTTAAATCAGGAGGAATCCATGAAGATTATGGCTAAGGTGCATGATTACATCTGTGAAGCTTATCAAGCGATAAGAGGAAGATGAGATGGTCATCAGAAGGTACTGATAATACTAGCCCTCTATTATTAGCAAGATCTTTCGACCTTTTAATGATGGACATGATTTCATCATAGTAACCATGGACTGCTTTCCAAAATGAGTGTAAGTCTTTCCACTAAAATTTGTGAACCAGCAAAATGACATAAAAATCATTAAAGAGAGCATCATTCACAATTTTTGCCTTCCTTAACATATTATAGCTGATCAAGGTACAATCTTCTTTGAATATTAGTTACAAGCATTGGACTTGAAGTATGATTTTGAAATCTCATAGGTGACTGACTTGATCGCCAAGCTTCGTTGGTTAAATCCCTCTGATTAGGAAACCTCTAACCTCATGTGTGAGTTTTCCAGGATTGTTGATAGGAGTCAAATAAAATTTGAAATCATCCCCACAAATTTCCTTTGTTAGGGTACAATGGTTAGTTAATTTCATGGTCAGCATGACATGAATGATTTCCAAGAACAAAATTAAATTTAACTGAACTTGAACCCAAGTTCTTATTTTTTTTAGGAGACATTTTTTGGCTGAGATGTCCACCGCTAGACAGAGCAAGAGTACAAATGCATTTTTTGATGGTTACGTCAATTCAAAGGTGACACCTAGGAAGTCTTTTGAGAACTACGATAAGGCATTATGGAAAAAGATTGAGAAGATGAACCAAGCAGATTTTAAGTCCTTCAACAAGCAAATTTTTTGCTCCACTTTCTATGACATGGAGATGCAAATGCAAAGTTTGTACTCAGCCCACAAATTTGTGAAGTTTCAGAAGGAGTTAATTGGGATGATATACTATTGTATCAAATCAATTGAGAGTTCTCCTTACTCATCATAATATCTCATATATGAAGATATTATTTATGGATATGGGGGCAAGAAAAATATATTGTTTTGTATGATGGAGCTGAAGTGAGATGTTCTTGTCGTAGGTTTGAGTTTAGGAGCATTTTGTGCATGCATGCTTTTATAGCGAATGATCAGTTTTTACTCCCTGATGTGTATATTTTCAATTGATGGAGGAAAGATGTTAGAAGATGTCATTCCCAGGTGAAGGTTAATTACGTTGGTTGGACACTTATTAAGTCACAAATGAGGTATGATGAGATGTGTAAATTATTTTCTAGATTGACTGATCTTGTTGCTGAGAACACTGGATTTTTTATTAATGTAATGCGATGGATTGATTTATCATTGAAGAACATGCAATCTACTACACATGCACCATTGATTACTCAATTGTCTAATTCCCATGATCATGTGCCCAAAAGGGGAAAAGACGTTCACCAAGTGTGATGAAAAAGAGTATTTTTAAAAGGAAGTACAATGGGAGTTGTAGTATAGTGACACCATTGACACAAATAAATGAGGACAATTAATGTTGAGGACATACTTTGTCTTTATTTTATTTTATATATTTTTTTCATTTATGGTTTGGCTTTCTTAATTATTGATGTAAGGTGATTACTACTATTTGGCATGGAGAATTTATGTGAGTGTTTGTTCTCCTTTTTGAAAGTTTGGACCATTACATTAGAATCTATGATACCATGTTATATGTTTTGTCAATCACATTATATACCCCTCTTAATTGAATTAACATATATTGACAACAATCACAGATTGGAAAACCTACCATCAACAAATATAAGATCATGTTCAGCATCCAAAATAGTTTAAATAGACTACTATGCATAACATGATTCATAGGGTTTCATGGTAGCATTTTTAACAACAAAAACTAAGTTGGACAAACCCAACATCAATGGTCGCCCCGAGAGCAATCTTGTTAAGCTTATTTGGCAGTTTGGTATGGTGGAATATGCTCTTGAAGATGTACATACATATAAAATTGCAATTGACCCTATTTAGCAAACAAAGAATGGGTAAGAATGTCACTATACCGACATGAATGTGTTGTTCCATATGTAAAATGCTTACGAGTTAGGTGCTTGTCTTAGGGTATCCTATCTTGTGACATCATTCATCTCACTGAGTTGAACCTCACTTTTGAAGATGGATAAGTTGTTGAAATACCTAAACTGAAGCGACAATTATAGTGTCGACAAGAGTAATTGATGAAAAAAAAATTGTATAATTAGCTTTCATCCATATAAATTGATAGGCATCGTTGATGAATGGATCAAAAAAAATTCGGCTTCTCAGTGGAAAGGAGTTGTACTTCTCCCACTTTCCATCATTGATGTCAAGAACTAGAACGACCTAGTGGTTGGCTGAGTGCCGATTCTCAATAAAGTGAAGTGGAAATCACATATTTGTACATTCTAATTCCCTTCATGAGCTTGTTCGATACAAATTTCTTCAATAGGTCATGTTGACCAGCCTTCAAGAATGACATTGATAAACTAGTTATCGCTAGCGACAATCCCATATGCATTTGTCTTCCGTTTGACATATTTTGTTGTTGTCGCACTAGGGACTTGGTGTATGTAATTATTAGCTGAAAATTGCGTTCCTCAAATTAATTGAAAATGGAATAGACATCAACACATTATAACACTATCATGGAACTTGATAAAGACTTACATTGCTTGAAACCATATTGCAGTTGATAAGTCCTAGCAGATCATTCCATAGGAGATAGTTTTCGGCAAACCAAATGAGGACACCGTAAATAATATTGCAGGGGTTATATTAAAATGTAATAATAACTTTCAATATATTAATTAGTAGAAAGAGTACTGTAAAAGACAGAAATTATAATGCCATCATGCAGTTTACAAAGAAAATACATTTTTGAGCTAAAACTTACTTGCTTTTTCCTTCTTTTGCTATATTGGAACACTTCAACCTATCTTGCGGGTACATCTCTCGATAAACACAGCTTTTTTCATTCATTACCCTTTGTGAACTAGGCCTATCAGGAAGATTGAGAGCATCGATATCACAAAAATCAATTTCTTTATTGTCAACTTCCTTTTTCTATTTCTTCGTCGTAGGCTATTTGTTACTCACATCATAATCAAAATCAGAGTCTTCTCTTGCTACCCGGGCCTTCGT
The DNA here is from genome assembly GCA_963580455.1 of Euonymus europaeus. Taxonomy (NCBI): domain Eukaryota; kingdom Viridiplantae; phylum Streptophyta; class Magnoliopsida; order Celastrales; family Celastraceae; genus Euonymus; species Euonymus europaeus. Next base: position 8,414,462 of record OY756964.1, read on the forward strand.
CTTGATTCCTTTGACATTGACCTAGTATCCTCTCTTCATTTTTTCGATCTAGATTGTGGTGGGGGTAATGCCACTTGTAATCATCAATGCCCCAGCTCGGCATAAGTAACTTCTTGGAATTAAGATGGACCGAATTGAGGGCTAGTTTCCATATTACTTGGCATTGTCATAGACAGATGACATGGAACACGATTATTTTTATCAAATAATGCCACTATGTCATTGGTTTCTGCCTTCAACTTTTCAAACTCAGCGACAATTTTTTTTTTGTCTATCAATATCATCTTTAATTTATTTTGTACAATACAATTCCTCTATCAACAATGACATCTCACCATCTTTCACATGCAACCTCCCCTTCAAGCCTTCTATCTCCTTTTGTAGCTTGTCTTTCTCTTCTACATGAAAGAGATTCTTAACCTGTGATATCTCAATATATTTTCGAGATATGGCCAATTTCAGCCCAAGCATTCTTAACTTGTCCAACGTTTCCTTCAAAGTATTGTTTGCACCATTTTGGTCATGTCAATCATCATCTTTTGGAGGAGAAGCAACTGGGACGACATATAACTTGTTGTCATCCATGAAATAATCATTGGTTTGATCAAGGCCTTCATTCACATTCATTGTTTGAGGGTTCTTCAGGTATTGAGTCAAGGTGGAACTATCTTAGACACGAGGGGTGAGATAAATGAAGCTCTCATTTCTGCTAGCCAGAAAAGAGAATAAGGGGGTATGGTCAGGGAGCTAATTACTATAGAAAATGAAGTAAGAAAAACATTGATGACAGGGAAAGAGATCTGGCCATTTGGATTGTTGTACTGGCATTGGGCATAAGATTGGGCCTCGCAATGGCTCAAAAGCTTAGTGGCACATAAAGTACTTCTGAAGAGTTGGAAGCAGTTGTAAGTCAACAACATTACAAAGGAAAGATGAAGAGATGGGCAAGTCAAGCTTCCTAGTAGACAGTATGAAAACTAGAGGAAAAAGTCTTTTAGACTTGAGTTACATAATTATAGGAAGAGGAGAGGAAATCTCAGTCTAGTTTAGGGGTTAGGAAGAGATGCTAATTTTGATGCACGTATCAATTGTCTGATTATCACTTACTATTTTTGAGTCAGTAAGCTCATCACTTTCTGTCATAGAAATAGTTCGTTGCTTCTTCAATGCCTTCTTCTCCTTATTAGTCATTAGCAGCTCAGTGGGCAGTTGTACTTCTCCATAACATATATTGTAATAGTATAAAAATTATAACTGAACAATTAAATTGAATTAGTGACATCACTTAACTTTCTCCCCCTCAGGGTCACAATATATTTGTTGTAGAAATCCTTTGACCATCCTCTTATATCCCATTTTAGGAACCTTGTGAATATGTCAGCGTTATTGGGTGCTCTCAAAACCAATACTAGAATTATATTACATTATAGGGTGTTAGATCATACTTTACCACAGTAATTGTTAATTACTATGGGAATGTGTAATGCTTACCAACATCACAGTCACACATCCAGACAACTTTTTGAGCTCATCCTTGTACATCTTAAGAAATTCCAGTTGTCCTTCTTCATATGATCCAAATCATCAAAAAACTTTATAAATGCCCATGGAATATGGTTTGCTCTTGTTGAAAAGAACAACATTAGGCAAGCATACAAAACTAGTTGTCGCGCAAGATCTTCAATGTCGACATCATTAGACCCTATAAGAGCACTGTGTATTGCAGCCCTTATATTGACTGCCTTCATTAATGGTTCTTCAAAAAATCACCTTTTCACAAACTTGTTTCTCACCAGAAAATACACCAAAGATCAGCGTGAAATCAAGCTCACTCAACCTTGCTCTTTTTGTATCAAGCATAAGGCTTTCTTCTCATTGAATGTACTAAATATGTCGCTGATGATATGATCCTGCTTAAGTTTCTTAAAGTTGGTCGATATAAATATCGCAAGTAAACCTGCAATACTAAATACTGACGGGTCTTACCCAATTGCAAGTGTACGAGTCGTGAGACAGTATAAAAGTGAATGAGGTCGAATCCACAGAGACTGAAAACACTTACTAAGCAAACAGAATAGCAATAACACAAACTAGTTGTAGAAAATTCAGATTATTAAATACTAAAGAACTTAGTTAAACTTTTAATAAATCAAATTAAAGGGATCTAGCCTGGATTGGTGTTGTTCTTCTACTGTCACTTAATCACACAACTTAATATGTAATCACACAATTTAAAGGTTTACCGTTGTCAATCAGAAGACCTTGGTCCGGCTCTCCTAATTATGACTTTCCTAAATAACGACTCTGGCTTTGGTCCAGCCCAAAATCTTTTCTTACCATAGGGGTCTTGGTTGGTGTACCCTAAGATTTCCCTCAAACAAGCATAAGAATAAGAAATTCGACAATCGCACAACCTTAAGCGTTGCTATACCACCTAATCAATTGTGTTCACAATTCCCAAATCTGGATCCTATGCAGATTCTTGTTACTTCGTCAAACACTGAGTATGGGTCAGCCGAATATGCTTAACTAACAATTCTTATCATTATGATGTTGATCAGGCAAGCATAATAATAAGAAATCAACAATAAATTCAGAGAATCAGTGAATTAAACTTGATGTAATTGTCAATCAATTTGTGCAAAAAGTTGTAGTAGAAGAAACTAACCAAATCCAAACTAAATATAAAATTACTTACACATGTTCATGATTCAATTTGATAAATAACCCAGAAATTCAATTGGAGAAAAATGATGATTTTTGATTTTGCTTGAATTCCTCTTCTTTGCATCTCCTCTCTAGTTCTGGATTTCTCTGCCGTCAAAAAGTGGTCTTCTGGGTTAAGTTTCCAACTACTAGAAACCCTAAGTGCCACGTCAGCCTCCTAACTTACATAACTGGCCCGCGTGAACTCGTGCCAGCAAATAGGTCGCACTGCAGTTTCTGCCTAGAAACTCTTTATTCCTCGTCTTGCATTCATCTTTCACCTGTCCAATTTAAACACTATTTGGGTAGTATTTCGAACTCAAAACATATCAAAACACACTCTAAAAGATCATAATTATAGATGCTATTTAGCACTTATCAAAAGTCAGGGTGGTTATCGCTCATTAGTGGTTTGAACATGCACCAAAATGGTGTTTTATAGAGGCACATTTGTTACTTCTTAGTTAAATATAGTGTACGTAGGAGGCTTGTTAAAGCTCTCAGATTTGATTTGTATTGCAACTTCTTTTTCTCTCGCTCATCTTTCGACAACGAGGGCTTTTCCTTTCACGGCACTACACCAAAAAGGGTCATAGATGATAGATAAAAACTGTCATAAAGGGGGGTGCATGACAGTTTTCAATTCTATCATCTATGTCACAATCATCTTTTTATGACAGAAAAAACATTTATCATGAATTTATGGTAAACATTAATAATCATAAATTTGTCACACGAAGAATTTCATTTTTTAATAAATTTTGAGTAATATTTTGGCGCCAAAATTTTGTGACAGATTTTGTGTATGTATTTTTTTTGTCATGAGTCTTCAATTCAGTAGTTTTATGACAGAATTTTGTGACTCTTTTTTTTTCTATCACGAGATTTCAAATTAAATATTTTTGTGACTTTTTTCCTGTCACGAGATTTCGAATTCTATAGTTATGTGACAAAATTATGTGACAATTTTGCCCTGCTTTTGAAATTGATTTTCAGATTTCCAATGTGAAATTAAAATTAAATTCAACATAAAATTGAATTCAAAAGCATAATATAAAATAACATTGTCATAAAAGAAAAATAAACCCTTTTTATACATCATATTCCCATCTTAAGTCACAAAACTATTCCACACACATGCTAAACAAGAGTGTACTCAGCAACAACATATCAAACAATAAAAGTTTTCAAAAACAAAACAAGAAGAAAACAATTCCTATCCAAGTAAATGCAGCCTCCACTCATTCCCATAAATCTCCTCAAACACTGCACATATGAAAGAAGTTCACAGAAAAAGTTGCTCAAACTGAAGCACTTACAACATCGATTAGATAATGACATTAATCAAGAGCACATATATTCTTTGCATTCGTAAAAATGATTCATTGAGTGTGCTTGCTAGAAATACTTTGTAAGGTTAACAAATTTTCTAACACCTTCTATGTGACCAGGTTGTGGAAGCCTTCCCAGTGATTGTGCAAGTATGTCGTTTCTTCCATCTGACTTCAGTGACCCTTCTTCAGCTTCCCTTTTCAGATTCTCCTCTCACAAAACAAATAAAGTAGTCAGATTTCACAACAATAATGTAAATGATAATGTTTAAGTATGCTTCAACTACTCACAATTTTGTTAACAACGTCTACAGTTTCGGGGTCCTATCCTCCCTTTTATTAAATATGGACTACTTCATTTTCATTGTTTGTTTCAAAACTTTTAATGACCAATAGTTGCATAAATATTCCAAAGAAAATACTCCCGAAACATTATTAAATACCTCTTCCTTGAGGTCCTTGTCAATCTGCAGAGACTCCAGTAAAAAATGTTCCCTTTCACTGCCTAGAGAATAGCTCCTCTTTTAGGGGGGAAAAGATCATGGGAAAAATTCTATCAAAGATGCATTAAGAATAATAAAGATAAAGTTCTACCTATATAATGTCCAACAAAATCAGGGAGGAAATAACAATTCAAGAATGTCAATAAGTATACTTTCTGACAAAAATAATCAGTATAGGCAATTATTTGATACAATAGTCTCATAAATCATTAAGTACAACATAGAATAAGCAAATGAATTCCTTTGGAGCAAGTAATTGTATAAACAAAATAAGCAACCTCAAAAATAATCAGTATAGGCAATTCTTTGATAATGTTTAAGTATGCCTAGTCATGAATTTAGCTGTGAAGCTTATTCAACATAAATCAATGAATGATGGAGTTGTTTGCTTATCTAGTCACAAAATAACCCAGAAAGCTAACCAAAACTTATAAAAATCGCAAAATAAAGCACAACTGAGTTGTCTGATGGTTGTGCATAGCTGGATGACACCACCACAAAAAAAATTATGAAGATTATAATCCATTGACAACGAGTCCAAAAATAAAATCAATCTTCATAGCAGGATGGGGAAAATATCTATTACCATCACAAAGAATCAGTAGTAGTAGATGCGAAACGATGATAAGAGATGATGGAAAATAGCAATAACAGAGATGTAGTAAAATAAAGGGTTGGACCAGTTAAGTAGCTCAAATTAGTAGGGCTTTTCTAGGAGGGCTTACCTGGATGATGTCAATAAGAGCTTGGTTTGATGGGATTGAGGAATTGATTCACTTTAAAGACAAATTCTCTGCAAAATTCCAACGCAGAAACATCAAAACCCAACCAAACCCATCTTATCCTGGCTTATCAATAATCTTGGTTTTTACATCTCTAAGAGCCAAAGGAGCTACCAAGAGCAGAGCATTCAAATACTGACTACTAATAGCTCTAGAGAGGTTCACTTGTAAATAGACAAAAGAAATAGTGTTTAATTAAGATTCACAAACGATCTTCAGTTGGTTACTGCGTAGTTCTACTATTTTTTTCCATGGGAAAATCTAAAAAAAATAGATCGAAAGTCAGTCATAAAGAGGGGAAAGGGTAGCGCACAATATTGAAATCTCAAAAATAAGCAAAAGCTAGAGAAGCATCCTTATCAATTATTTGTGTTCAGGCACGGTTATAAACAAAGGTTAGTAACACAAGGATGCAGGGAAAAAAAATCCAGCCAGCTATCCATTTTGTAAACAGAAAATGGTCAAATTCAATTATAACACAAACCATAGCTTTCCTCTTGGCAGGCCTCCTTTTCCATTTATTTGAGCAAGGGGATAATTTGTAGGAGATCAACTAACATTCATTCCAAGCATAAACATGAACAACAACTAAAGTATTCCTGAAAATATATACCTAAAATTTGAGAGGAAAACAACAGAGGTTATGTTTTCATAATATAAAAACAATAATATCATATTAATGATAAAAAAGAATTAAAAACATAAATATTTAAAAACCTGGTCAATAAGAGAAACGTCTGTTATATATTAGATTTGAGAATATATAATCTAAGTTTAATCACCAATGAGAACTACTTAATAGAAGAACAAAAAAACACCCACATTTGATGTTTCTTCAGTTCATGTTTCTCGTAACAGTAAGCCAGTGTAATTATATAAACTATCTAACCAACTACTGATCAAATAAACCTGCTAATAGAAAAGGGAATAACCTTGTTAAACTTGTGGTTAAATTGGAACCCAATTTTGGGACACAAAATAGAGAACATAAATAAAGAAGGGTTTAGCTTGGCACATAATAGGTAAACAACCTCATAAATAGTCCAGAGTCATCAATCATAGAGTCTATAAATATGATAGGAAAGTGGTACATCAAAATCCAAAAAAATTGAGTAAACAAAGAAGTACCCGAGATAGAAGACGATGGGGGAGCTAATCGATAATTCCATTCACAATTGTAATTCAGTTTTGTCAGTACAACAGTTGAAGAAAAGAGGAATTAGATTGTTGAAATGAGTATGATTTGACTGAAATCAAAACTGGATTATATTTCGAAATCAAGATGATAAACACGAAAAAGCATTCAAATTTCAACATATAATTGGATGGGTATGTGTTAAATGACAAAGAGATCAACAAAGCAACACAAACTGGGCAAATAAGCTTGATTTCCCTGTCATCTATGAACCAATTTTCAAACAGAGTAAAACCAGGGAATCAAGAAGTACCTAATCTCTTTCAAGAATTCCAATGTATCCGAGTAGTAGAGACTGGAGTGACTCCATCCAAAGGCCCCACCACCCAAATTCTTCGATTGTTCCATTCGAAGAAGAGTGCAGATCGCTGAAGCCCAATAGCATGCTTTGTTAAGCTGCGCAAAAGGTGAGTAACACATACCCATTAAATTATAGATTGGGGCTGGAATATGATAAGGTCAATTTAAGCATTCCTTAAAAAGGAATATTTTTTAGGACAAAGATAGCCAAAAGATGAAGAAGCCCAGACCCACACTGCTTACCAAATACCAAAACCATAGAAAGTTACGAGCTGCATCAATAGTACATACTTTTCGTGAGTGGCGAGGTAGTATCACTTCAACCAAGGTAAACACAAAAGCCAAATAAATGCAACGATGAACAAATGAAAAGCACACATGAAGAAGCCCAAACCCAGATTGATGCTTACCCAAAGATTTCAAAGCAAGAATCGAGCGAAAAGGAAAATCCCTGATAACTAGCCAGAACCAGAGAGATTCAGGAATTGACCAAGCGAAAAGGTAATCACCACCAACACACAGAGTCGTCCTGAAAAAGTCGATGCATGAATCAAAGAAAGAAAAATAGAGAAAAATTCAAAGAAAAAGACCTAATGAGAGTAAAACTACACCGATCAAGAAATTAGCAGAGTAAAAGATTAACCAAAACAACAAATCAATGAGCATGATAGAAAAAGAGATCATAGAAGGAATAGATCATACCCATGAGAAAGCAAAAAATGTTGGGACTCGCGGTGTAGAATATGTCTCGATGTCTCGATTAGATAGCGATAGATAGATAGACGGACATATTACATAAGAACGCACCGTTTTGTATATTAGTATATTGTCATTTTTTTCAGAAAATGTAAAATGCACTGTTTTTGTTCATTTTATTTAATAAAATATGAATTAAAATTTGAATATGAATAATAAAATTATATCAAAAAATATATGATATATATTATTTCTATCACAAATATATCATATTTTGTTGATAGACAAAAGTTCTGTCACAAATCTATCTTAAGACTATCTATCAACTATTTATGATAAACAAAAGTTTTATCACAACTCTATCACAAAACTATCATCTATTCATGACAGATAAAAATTTCATCACAAATCTATCATTAATTCTCTGATAGATCATTTTTCTATCACAAATCTATCATTGTTTTATGATACAACTGATTTCTATCATAAATGCTCTATCATCTATTCCTAGTAGTGCGGGTATTTCTCTTTTCATACATTCCCTTTATTGATTTTTTTATCAGTAGATTGCACTATCTTTTTGGCTCTCTATTTTATTATCCTACAAACAGAAGCAACATTATGTCGTTATACCCATCCAGTATAGGTTCATTTATTGCCAAGTTAAGTTCCTTGATCAAATTCCAGTACTTTTATAGACAATTAAATTATTTATCATGTTGGGTCACATTATTTATCATGTTGAGTCACTCCAAATGCATGCAATTTCTTACCTAACCCATAATAGTGCCAAGTTGTCATAATAAACAGACACTATACTATGAAGTTGTTTCTTTACTTTTCAATGCTTAAAACAAAATTTAAACCCTAATTGAACCTACCAAAAAAAAATCCAATTCCAAAACCCATGCATTTTCAGTGTCAAAATCAACAACCTCCCTCTTTTGCTCATCTACTAGAATGTAATGAACTTTATTCAACTACTAATTTCCACAAATATGAATGAAACCCTTAATACAGTCATGCATTTGTGAAATTTATGAAAAACTCCTAAATCACTAAAATGTCTCAACGGAGACCAAAATGCGACCGACTTACCACGACAAAGGTTCTTTGATAACAGAGAACATGAGGGTGGCTTGAATTGGTTCAAAAATGGCGGTTGGAACTAGCTAGTCGTTCAAACAGGCAGAAGGTTCGTCATTGGGTAGAGAATTTAGACTATGTCGGGTTCTCACAAAACCCAAATGAGTTTCTTGGGTTTAGAAATCAAAGATCAGTCAACCTGAAAGTTACCTAGGTTACTTTCTTTAACTTCTTAGGTTACGTCATTTGACTTACAAATTTTTTTGAACTTTTATCTCAATCATCTACTGAATCAAGTATCATCAGGCTTATCAATGATTATGTATGTTTACCTCATTCCCCTATTTGGATAAGTAGAAATGTTACATGCTATTCAAGATGGTGGGGAAATCCAAATGATAATTTTGAATAGCATTAGAATAGCATTTTGAAAGCATTTCTGTATAATATTCAAATGCTGATTTTTGAAGCATTTTGACATGAAAAGTCCATATTACCCTGCTAATTCTGTTAATCTCGAGAATACCCTTATTTCTTAAACATAAATGAATATATTATTAAATATAAATAAATATATAGTATTAAATATAAATGAATATATTATTAAAATTATTAATATTATTATAAAAAATATAATATTAATTCAATGTTGATTAAATTGTATCAATATCTTTGTACGTAATTTGCCACATCATTTGAAACAACATATATGCTATTAGTAAAAATTAAACTAAACACCCACGAAATTTGAACTAAAACTTATGTTAGCATTTGTTTGCACCATAATTGTATAGGCCAGATGGGCTAGATTGGAGCTAAGAAATTAGGGAGCAAGGTAATCAAAAGGGCTAGGTAGTTGGCAAGGAAAGATGGGGTCATAGGTGATGGAGTGACTGGACCGGATTGTTAGGTGCAATCTGTTTGGGTTAGCAATTAATAGGTCACTAATGTTGTATAAAATACGGGCTCAAATTTAAGAATTGTTAAGGTGGAGACAGTCTTAAAAGCTACCTAGAATTAAGGAGATAAGGGTTTATCTTCCCTATTTTAGTGGAAATAGTGCTTGAGTTGGAATGGGCACTATGGAGCACGAACTGAGCATATTTTAAAGGTTATGGCGCCATTACAACACAATTGGACCACTACCATAGCAGTTGGAGAAGATGGAAGCACATATGAGAGAATTTTAGATGGTTGCAATCATGACAGAAGTAAGGGTTGGTTCCAGAATTCTTAAGAGATATATATTGGCAAAGAGGAAAAAGAGGAGAACACACAACCAAATACAAAAAAAAACTCAGCCTAATGGCATCAATCTCTCTTTCAATCTTTCAAGCATTCTAGCACTCTAGCTTACATTCAGCTTTGTACACAATTTTCTGTAATTATTTGGGTCATCAACAAAATATTACATTTTCCCATTAACTGAGCATATTTTAAAGGTTATGGCGCCATTACAACACAATTGGACCACTACCACAGCAATTGGAGAAGATGGAAGCACATATGAGGGAATTTTAGATGGTTGCAGTCATGACAGAAGTAAGGGTTGGTTCCAGAATTCTTAAGAGATATAGATTGGCTAAGAGGAAGAAGAGCAGAACACACAACCAAATACACAAAAAAACTCAGCCCAATTGCATCAATCTCTCTTTCAAGCATTCTAGCGCTCTAGCTTACATTCGGCTTTGTACACAATTTTCTGTAATTATTTTGGTCATCAATGAAATATTACATTTTGGCATTTCATTTTAGTCCAATATCTAGTGAAGCGTTTTCTAGTGAATCTAGACTTCCTTGAGGAGTCGTAGTGAGATTACGAGTGACCCCTTTCCTCTTACAATCGTTTGATAGAAGTTAGATTCCAATGCATCCAAATCCATTTTTTATACTTTGAGACTGACTGCAAGTCTCTGGCACACCTGTATACACCGTCTCGTCACTAAGGGGCATGATTGACCTTTTTAGCAGATTTCAGCCAAATATAGCCAACATCCTTTTTGGCACACTTGGTGGGACTCACTGATTCTTGTCAAACATGCTGCCCAAAACTCGAAGATTTGATAAGGAAATTGCAGCGGGAAGCGAACTTCCTGAGGGAGATCCTACAACGGTAGATCTCAATTAATCACCACCACTTCAAGAGGTGTTGTTTTCGCAGAATTCATCACCAAGGGGGCAGGCCACTCAGAGTAGGCCATCTAGTCTAGTACCATCCAATCAGATCGACGTGCTAGACACCAGATTGAAAGAATTTCAAATTAAGATTGTGCTCACACTGCAAACTGCACTCCAGAATGCAATACAGACCGTCAAGCATTCGCTCACAAAAGGAGAAGATGAGTCAGTTCCCAAGGCAGACAAAGGCAAGACTAAAACCTCTAAACTCGAGGGGCATGATTCAGGAGTGCAAGGTTCTGTTGAGGGACAAAATCAAACTAAATAGGTTAGATATACTCCACCCCACAAAAGGGAAGAGAGTATTCCTGTCATGTAATACCCCGCGTCTATACGTAGTGCTTACGTCATAGTAGGGGTATAGGTTTTGTTTAATGTTGTGATAAATACGAATTTATTGAATAGTCATATGTATAGTCTGTAAGGGTATATTTAAAGGAATTACGGGAAGTGGAAAACAGAAATTAGAATTTAGAAATAAATAAACAAAATTAGAAATTAGAAATAAATGTATACTATATATAAATATTAAGCTGGGCATGGAGATCGAGGGAGAGAAAACCCTAAAAGTAAACGCAAGAGAGAGAGAGAGAGAGGGAAGAGGGGCGGAAGACGGAACGGCGATTTCATTTTTCGGCGACGAGCTCTTCGAGAGGAGTCGAGGGGTGGCAATTTCGGATCAAAAGGGAGCCGTTTTGGTCTCCAATGACCTAGTTGAAACTCACGGCTACGGAGGTTCACGGTGATTTCTACGGCGACTCCGTTCATCATTCAGGTAAAGGCAATGAACTATTAAATTATTAATAATTGAGTAGTTAAAACCATTTGAAGAGGGTGATAATGAATAGTGTGTTACTATGATTTTCAGGGACAGGTACTAATAAGTGAAAATTTATCAAGTTTAAGGGGATCACGCAAAGGTAAGTAATCTCCAACTGTGATACGGAACAATATGTGTTAAACTATGCTTGTGTAATTTTGGTACCGAAATTATGAGATGGAAGTTATATGCTGAACTATGAGATTGCAATTATATTGTATGTATTTTTTTATCCTGTATTGACTGTAAATGGTTATTTAAGGTTATGCATGGCATCAGTTAAATATTGACATTTAAGGAAAATGAAACATTTTAAATAACCAGGTTATACTGCTATAGAGAGGGTGTACTGAAAAGTAAACGTTTTACTGAGAATGGTTAATGGAAACAGAGACAGGTTTATGGAAATTTGTGTAAGAACCCTGTTGTACCCCAATTTTTGTCAAAGATTAAAAGTCTACAAAATTCTAAATTCTAAAAACTCATAACTTACACCTTTTATGAGCGCAAGACGAGCCCACTTAAAATCTTAGCCCAGGTAAATGAAAAAAAAAATCAAACATAATTTATTTGTTTAGCTTACAAATTATTTTGTTATTTTTGCTTTTGTTTTGGGCCCAATAAGTGAAAAACTTAAGCCCAAAGAACCAATCCAGTGAAATAAGCCCATTGTTACCATCCATTTGAACAACCCGGCCCGGTCCGAACTTTTTACTTAGCCTAAAATGCTAGAATAAAGGCCCGACTCAGATTTCATAGACCAAGTAACAAACCTAAAACCTAATCGGAAGGAAACGAAAGCAAAAGACGGAAGAAAGAGAAGAGGCCTACCGAAAAAAGCAAGGCGAGGCGCCGGTGCAACGGCTAATTGGAAAAAGTGGGGAGGGCACCGAAATTCAAACAAAAGGATGATTGGAGTTGACAATGGAGCCGCATATTGTTGATTTTTGGAAGATTTTGATTCGAAATTTGCTGTATAAAAGGGGGATTTTCTGGGGAGAATGGGAGGGAAGAGTGAGTTGGTTTAGCTCGGTCTTTCTGGTGAAATTCATTTGTTTTTTTCTTTTGACCATTGGGATTTTCTGGGGAAAGCTTCACGGTGATTTGGGGGCTGGCTTCCAATCTTTCTGTTATACAACTGTATAACAAGCGTGAAATGAGGAAACCGAATGGAGAGAACAGATTTGCAAAGGTCCGTTTTGAGATGGATTTCTCCGGTGAAAGTTGCAGGAAAAAGACAGAGGGAAAAGAGAGGAGAGAGAAGAGATTCTTTTTCTGAAATTTTTCATATCATTCCACTACTCAGACTGTCACATATACCGGCACCACTACACTGGTATCACCACGTGGCATCCGGACCCAAAATCAAAATAACAATAACAATAACAGGCATTCTTCTTAAAACGACAACGTACCACTTAATACTACTTAATGACCCACTAACTTACTTAACGACCAATTACAAGTAAAATAATAAAACTACGTACGTAACCATGCAACTCACTGTGCCTGACAAGTAATCAGCGTTCCCAGGTTTGTAACAATACCTCCGCCTTCAAATGATCTTGCCCACAAGATCAGGGTACTGACTGAGTAATCGTGCGTAGGAAACCCATGTAGCTGTGTCTCCAGTTTGGCCTTCCCATTGAACTAGAAGCTCCACAACAGGGTGATTCCCTTTTTTAACCAACCTTGTGTCCAAAATCTTCTCAGGTGCAGCTCGAATTTGTCCATCAGCATTAGGTTGAGGCAGGTTGGATGACACCAACACATTATTTCCAATGTGTTGGTGTTCTCATGGTTTAAACGTCTCATTCATGAGACTTTGGAAGGTGCTTGGTGCATTAGTCAAGCCAAAAGGCATGACTAAGAACTCATAGTGTCCCTCATGAGTCCTAAAGGCAGTTTTGGGAATATCTTCCAGTGTGACTCTAATCTGGTGATAACCATATCTCAAGTCCAGTTTAGTAAACACTCTTGCTCCAGTAAGCTCATCAAGTAATTCTTCAATAACTGGAATGGGAAACCTGTCCCTGACAGTGTTCTTGTTAAGTGCCCTATAGTCTACACACATTCTCCAGGTTCCATCAGCTTTTCTTACCAAAATCACAGGAGAAGAATATGGGCTGGAACTTCTTCTGATCATCCCACTGCTTAGTAGTTCTTGAACAATCTTCTCAATTTCTTCCTTCTGACAATAGGGATACATGTACGGCTTGACATTAACTGGTGGTACTCCCTCTTTCAGAGTGATTTTATGATCACAATCTCTAGAAGATGGTAAGCCCTGAGGTAAACTAAACACTGTCTCAAACCTATTCAGTACTGCCTGCAGCTCAGAATGAAGAGTATCCCCTGCTATGGTCTCAGAAACCCCTATATTAATCATTTGCAGTAGTAGACCCTGCCTTTCATGAATAGTTAATTTCTTAGGTTCTCTGTCATCAATTAAAGAGCTACCCTTCTTCTTCAATCCGTGCAACTGGAAGGGTTTACTCTCCCAAACAAACTCCATTACCAAGGTAGAGAAATTCCATTTCAGTGAGCCCAGATCTTGCAACCATTTCACCCCTAATACTACATCGCATCCTCCAAGTGTTAGTGCCATAAATTCAGATTTAAATCTGCCCCCCTGAATTTCTATTGGCACTTGAGTATACCTTCCCTTACACCACAGTAACTCTCCATTAGCCAGTTGGACTGGTGTTAAGCACTCCATTGAACATTGAACCCCAGCCTTGGACGGAATTGAAGGGTCTACAAAATTATGAGTAGACCCTGAGTCAATGAGGATCACCACCGACTGTCCCATCAAAGCTCCTAAGACCCTCATCGTGCATGGGCCAGTAGCTCCAGTAATTGCATGAAAGGTAATCTCGTGGCACTCATCATCCTCTGGCATGACAACTTTCCCATTTTCTGTACTAGCAGTTGCTTCACCTACTTCAATAGGGTTATCCCCAACCCCAACATCTTCTCCTTCTCCAGACTCAATTAGAAATAGCTTAGGTTTAGCACATCGGTGGCCTGGTTTTCATTTTGTGTCACAGAAATAGCATAAGCCTTGTGCCCTTCTATCCATCATCTCTTTTTCAGTCAATTTTTGGTAAGGTTTGTTTGGTGTTTGAGGATATGTGATTTGCAAGGGTGGAGGGTTAGACAAAGGAGGGTAGGATTTTGGAAAAGAGGATGGAGTTGGTAACAAGGCAGGTTTAGGTTCAATATTTGGCTGGTTTAGGCTTGGCTGTTTAGGTATTTTTTTGGTAGCAGTCAGGCTCTCCTCTTGCATCTTAGCTAAACCATACGCCTCATTCAGTGACCTAGGTTTCATCATCATAACCGGCATTCTTACTTCCTCTCTTAACAGAGCAAAGAAACAACTAATTTTGTGAGCCTCGGCGAAATCCTTCACCCTCACTATTAGCAGCTCAAACCTCCTCTTCAGCTCTTCCACTGACCCTGTGTGTTTGAGCTTAAACAACTCTTCAATGGGATCTTCAAATAAACTAGGACCGAAACGGATCATTAAAGCAGTCATCAACTCTTCCCAATTAGTGACCCCTCCAGAAGCCTCTAATTCAGTAAACCAAGAATATGCAGTGCCATCAAAGTAGTAAGATGCGATTAATACCTTCTGATGAGCAGGTGTTTTATAAAATGTGAAATACTGAGCTGCTTTGTTAATCCAAGCAGCTGGTTCCTCTCCAGAAAAATGTGGGAAGTCAAATCTGGGTCCACGAAAAGTTGAATCCCCAAATCGTGACCTGCCCTCATCCTCCTGTATAGAGCTACTCCCCAGAGAGTCCTTCATTCCTGTTTTCCCTTTCAGAGCTTGTACCATCGTCTGCATCATGGACTCCATATTAGAGAACTTGATGGTAAGATCATCAATGGCTCTCTGTTGGTTATCCATAGCAGTCGGGTCTGTCATAGCTCTTGTTACAACCATGAGATTAACCTCCCTCTGATACCAATTTGTTATACAACTATATAACAAGCGTGAAATGAGGAAACCGAATGGAGAGAACAGATTTGCAAAGGTCCGTTTTGAGATGGACTTCTCCAGTGAAAGTTACAGGAAAAAGACAGAGGGGAAAGAGAGGAGAGAGAGGAGATTCTTTTTCTGAAAATTTTCATATCATTCCACTACTCAGACTGTCACATATAACGGCACCACTACACTGGTATCACCACGTGGCATCCGGACCCAAAATCAAAATAACAATAACAGGCATTCTTCTTAAAACGACAACGTACCACTTAATACTACTTAATGACCCACTAACTTACTTAACGACCAATTACAAGTAAAATAATAAAACTACGTACGTAACCATGCAACTCACTGTGCCTGCCAAGTAATCAGGGTTCCCAGGTTTGTAACACTTTCTAGATATCTTTCTATTTTCTTTTTGTTGTTCTGAATCTTCTAGAGATACGATTGCTGGGTTCCCTTTCTTTTGTTTTTTTGTTTTCCGGAGACAGAGAGTGAGGAAGGAGTTTCTGGTTTTGAGAGGAGGATTTACCAAAAATTTCTAAAGAAGATTTCGAGAAAGGGGACTTTCGACTCTTTTTTTGTTGTTGTTTTCAATCTCCTGGAAATACGATTTCAGAACGGGTTTATGGGTTCTTTCATCTGTTTTTGATTTCGGCTTCAAAACCACTTTCACTGTCACAATACCTCAATTTCTCTGGTCTACTTCTCGAGTTCTTGGGCTTTTCTTCTGTGATTTTATCAATCATTTGGGTTTCTGTGGATTTGATTATCAAGAGGTATATTTTTGTTTTGAATTGAATGGATTGTTAGTTTCTGGAAATTAACTCCCTGGTACTCTTTATTGTGATGCTTTTGCCTCTGTGATTATGTTCATGAATGGATATATAAGTGTAAATACATGTAAATGTTGCTATAAGAGACTAGCATGGTTCCGGATAATCTTCATGTTTCATGGATGCTGTGATTTGTATAACATTGAAATCATCTTGTGGTTATTCATAAATTTTGGTGGAGTGTGCCAGGTTCAACTATGTGAATATTTGATCTTTTATGCTTGGTACAAGGAAATTTTTGGTATTTTTACTTGATGAGTACAGGTATATATATTCATGGTTTATGTGTGGTTGAGGCTGATATGGGAAGTCAAATATAAAGGTGGTTCTGTAAGCTCTATATCTTGAGGACTCATTTAAAACATTTGAAGCTTGTGATTATAGATTGTGTTAAATGCATATTTGATTATGCTCTTGAGGCCCACAATGCAAATTATTAAATTGATGCTCTGCGTTCAGCAAAATTCTAAACTGGTTTTCGCTGGTTTATATGGTGATCATAAAACTTGTGGTATTGATTGGTTGGGATTATTTGACAAGTGCAGTTGGTAATGATTCATATTAACCTATGCATCATGATTTGATTGAAATAATTTTCCTAAATGTGCGATGTACCACTGTAAAGATTGGTTTAATGGGTTTGAAATGAAATTTATATGATGCTTTGATGATGGCAGCAAAGAAGGTAAATTGTGATGATAAAGGATAGATCTCATACAACACTCTCACATGATCAATTGAAAAAGAATTGGATTGTCATTCTCCTAATGCCATGCATAAAAAATGTATGCACACGTGTTGTTTTTATTTTAATTGCATACACATGAGGTGCGTCTACCTATGATGCTTGCTGTTTTTAGGATTCATGAAAATACTATGCATATTGATAAATTGGTTATCCAAGATGGTTTTCTCGTTCAGGGCATTTTCAAATAGGGTTGAACTAAACAAATGTGTTGTGCATATTGATGAAAACCCTAATTATTACATTAAGGTATATCCGACGACGGAACCGATCGGATAGCATTGGATGTTTTCGATCAGATTCTTGAGGAAAATGATGGAATCCCGACCATTGGATGGAAAAGGATTTAATGAAGTGCGGAGCCTTCGATATGATAACCTCCTTTCGGTAATGAATCATATTTTTTTAATCATACTAATTTAATAGTATGGTTGAAATGATGAATTGCCTAAATAAAAACGGGAACCGAGTCCCTCTTATGTGTGCTTATTATTATTTTTTTACTATATGTTGATAATGTGTTTTATTCAAGATGTGTTTTTCCATGCTATGTGATTATGTGTAAATTGTATGATTTAAAGTGTTACTATATTTAAATTGGGATTTGCGATAATTCAATATCGTATAGTCCACAAAAACTCGGTTCCCAACATTTTAACTTCGTTTTACTTTTCATTCTTCATATTTTTCATTTTTACTTTCGTTTTATTTTTATTCATTATTTTCGTTTTATTTTTATTTTTATTTTTATTATTTTATTTTTATTTTTATCTTTACCTTTAATATTTATATTATATATTTTATTTTATTTTTTATAAAAATTATATCGAAAGTCTCTACCTACGATGGAACTGATTTGGGAAATGCATTGGATGCACCCTCAAAAAGATTCTTGAGGTAAGAGTGTTTCTAGGAAATTTGACCATTGGATGGAAAAATTTCGTGAACTTCAAGATTAGACTTTCAATATAATTTTTATGTTTTCTAAAGTTATTTCATCTTATTTCGATATAGTGTTGACGTTTTCTAAAATAAATTCATTCAATTTCAAAATAGTTTTTTTTATATATATTTTCTAAAACTTATCTTATCATATTTTAATATATTTTTGTATATAATTATTTTACACCATGCATGTATTCTAGTCACAAATCAATGTTTTTAAAATCATATAATGAGATAATAAAAGTTAAATTGGCAACTGTTTTAAAACAGACGTTGTAGGGTGCCTCACACCTTCCCCATACGTAACAAACTCACTTACCCATTTTTTCTGGATTTTCGCAGACCAAGTTATTTTTTTTCGGTGACCAATTGCACCTATTACAATTGGTGGCGACTCTTCTTTAAATTTCTTTCTCAAAACCGGTTGCGACAAACCCTATGGAAGGGTGATATATGGAAATCCCAATCGGTTGCTCTGTAGCAGTGTACCTAGGTTAAGGGCCCAGGTTAAGGAAATAAGGTTTTGAAATGGTAAACAGAATTGAGGCATTCATGTTATGGTTCAGTGTGGTTTGTTGTATGTACATTCTCATAATCATTATTGTGTTGAGATTACTTGCTAGACTATAGCTCATTATGTTTCGTATTGCAGGGAATGAGGATTTGAATGAGTACGCTGATCTAGTGGTTGATGGTGGCGATGGAGATCCTCAGTAATGGTGCTCATGTGAATGAAACGGGGTTACAATGTCTTTTTATTTTATTTCTCATATGTTGCTGGATTATTGGGATTTTATTGTGATCTTTTGAATAAGTTAGCAAATCTTGGATTTATGGTCTAATTGGATATGGTACGTATGTTTTATTCTAAGTTGCGAATATTTGCGATTCGGAAATTGATATGATATTTGGTTTTAGGTTAAACACTGTGTGTTTATGTGACGGCAACCCAATATGTATTGTTGGGTTTATTTATGATTTATTTTATCGGTAAACGTTTTTGGAATAAGTGAGTGTGACTGGTATTTGTTATGGATATCTAAGTAATGGCAAGTGTGGCGCCTGGTTCGAGGTATCTGATTGGGAGGTAAATATATGGGTCGTTACATGTCAAGACTGATATTGGACGTTCACCAGTCCCAAAAATCCAATCCCAAGTCTTTGCTCACACCAATCAAGCTAATTCTCTAGCAGCTTATTACCAGAGCGAGATACCTCATGTCAACTATCAGCGAGGCACATCCTGAGTTCCGGGATTCACTATTTAAAAGAATCCTGCTGGCCAGATTCCACCTACAGATATAGATGCTGTCAAGAATGTTGTGCAGAAACTCTATGGACTTGGACTCAGACAGGTCGGCCGCCCTGAATATCACAAACCATACATGGAGTTCATTGACAAGGAGAATCCTTATCCTCGAGGATTCAGAGTTCTAGAATTCACGCTATTTTCTGGAAAGGAGAGACAGTCCACTGTTGAGCATGTTGGGCATTTTACCATCCAGTAGGGTGAGTTGGCTAATTATGATAACTTCAAACTGCATCTATTTCCCAATTCATTGACAGGACCAGCATTCACTTGGTTCTCAATGTTACCATGAAATTTTGTGGGTTCATGGAGAGAAATGGAGTGAATCTTTCATACATAGTCCTTTAGATCTGAGCCAGCAGTTTGCATTGCTGAACTATCTAGGCTATCACAAAGATCTAGAGAAAGTTTTGACGCATTCTTGACTAGATTCAAGAAGACGAGGAACCGATGCAAAATATTGCTTCCCAAAAGTTTGTAAAGATGGCTCAACAATATCTTGATATTGAGCTGCGTAAAAAGTTTCAAGATATGGAATTTCGAGACTTTTATGAATTGGCAACAAAGGTGGCAGAATATGAAGATCTACTCAAAGAAGAATCTCATAAGGAAAACCTCAGCAGGGACTTATTACTAAAAAGTACATGACATGGAGACTGCAGAGATAGCCAATATTGCAGGACCAGTCACATGTCCATCACTTGCGAAACCTAAACATGGGACTAAGAAATCACTCAACAGTGGGCCCGTCTACACTTTTTAATACTGCTAAGACAGAAGATGTCATCGACTTCTTGCTTGCTAAAAAATTCTTGTCATTTCCTGCTGGTCACAAAATACCATCCAAAGAAAACAAGGGATACTGTAAGTACCATGACCTCTAGACATATTGTACTGTGAATTGTTAAGGATTTGTCTAAAATGATTTAGGAGAATATCAAGAAAAGAACCATCAAATTTCCTGACAAGGAAACCATGCTGATAGAGGAAGACCTATTTCATCCAATGGCTACAATCAATGCGATCAAGGTTGATCTCAGGAGTCTACTAAATAGGAGACTCTATAAATAGGAGACCCATCGGCCTAAAGTGCAGAACTTCGAATGGAGGCAAAAAAGCCCCTGATGGTATCAACGGTCCATAAAGACAGAATCATCAACCAAGAGTTATCAACAGTTACCAGAGACAAAGGTACGTGGTACCTTACCCAACACACTATGATCAGAAATGGCATAGAGTGTAGGCTCGAAAGTTCCCTCTACCGTTGAGACGGACTCAGAAATGAAGGCTGCAAAGGCAAAATTTGGCGACTAAGTACAGGTAGAGGGACAAAAATGAAGAACTACTCAAAAAATCCTTATATCCCGAAACATATTACTTCAAGCCGAGAAAAGTTCAGCTTGAAAAATGGGAGAATGATCAAGGGCCGCCCAAATATTTAGCCAAAGTAAGCTTCCAAGCTCCTCCAATCAAATCAATTCAGATGATCGAGCAAGACGGAGTTCAAAAGAAGATGGTCAGACTAAAGAAGTATCCGGGTAGGCATGCAACTGAAGATGCTAAATCAGTTGGCAGTTAGTCTTCTGAGGTTAGCACTACTTTTGGCTGCTTTATGGTAGGAGATATCTTTATTGCATATCAGTGTAACATCATTACACTACCACCTGTATACCACGCTTCCAAATTTAGTGGGTCAGCCAAGATAGAGATGAGATGTGGAGATGAACCTCAGAGTGCGGTCACTATCCAAACTGTTGATAAAGACAAACCAAAAAAGGTGATATTTGAGAAGCCATCCTACACCATGACTTAACATATTCGGCCATTATACATCAAGTTCAGATCAATGGCCATCATATCAACAAAGTTAAGTAGAAAACGGATCAGTGGTAAACACAATACCGGTCTTGGTTCTAAGCATTCTTGGTCTCACAGAAGATCATTGGATCCCAACAGGCGTCACAATGGCTGGAGACACTAGAGAAGTCACCAAGGCAGTAGGAGTGACGCTAGTGCAACTGACAGTGGGTAGTAAAACCTCTCTAACTACTTTCTTTGTCATTAATTTCAATGCTAGATATCATGCTTTGTTAGGAAGGGATTGGATACATACCAACTTGTGTGTACCGTCTTCTCTACATCAATTATTGCTGTTTTGGAGGGACAACGATGTAGAGGTGGTATGGACAGGCCGTAGGCCATTCAAGGCCAATTCAAATAATATGGAAGATGGATACTATGATGATGACATAAGACCAATCAAATTCTTTGGTTGCACCAATGAAGAAAATCTAAGATATTTGTTTGTGTCCAAGGTAGAATTCAGTTTCATTATGAGGAGAGCAAAAGGGATGATCCAGCCTAAGGCAATTGTGCCATATAGGTCGATCATCATTCTTATCATCGAAGAAGTCCTATGATGCCTCTTTCTCTAGCAGAGAAGGGGGTAGTGTTGGCCGCAGTTAGAAAAGCACAGATGCAGGCCATACTGGACAGACTGTCTCGAGATAAAAAAAAATGAGAACAAAACGGAGCAGAGATGATCTTCAAAGATGAGGGAGATGAACTTGAGGGCAAAGAAATCCAAACTGGAGATCTGAAGAAAGCACCACCTAAGCTGGACGATTTGAAAGTAGAGGTGGAAGACCCGTTGGAGGAAGTGAATTTGGGAACAAATGAGGACCCACGACCTACTTACATTAGCAAGCTTTTCGACGGCAATACCAAGGTACAGTTAATCAAGTTGTTGAAAGAGTATCGTGATTGTTTTGCTTGGAATTATAATGAGATGTCATGTTTAAGCTGAAAGTTAGTACGACATCACCTTCCAATCAAATCTGGTTGCAAAGCAATCAAACAAGCTCCAAGGAGGATGTCAGTAGAAGTGGAGCTGAAAGTCAAAGAAGAAATTCAGAAGTTGCTCAAAGCTGGGTTCATAGAACTAGGGATGAAATAGGGCCGGGCTGAGCCGGGCCTTGACAGGCCCTAGGCCCGGCCCTATATTTTTTAACAAGCCCGGGCTCGGCCCGAGCTCGATAGGGCCAAAAAAAATCGAGCTCGGGCTCGGCTCGTTTTAAAAGGGCTTGGCCCTAAGCCCGGCCCTAAAGGCCCGTTTGTAATATTTTAGTTGTGTTTTAATTAATATATATTAATTATTTGTTTGATTATAAATATATATCTATATAATATTTTCATATATATACATATATAATATGTATATATATAATATATAGTATAGATATATATATTATATATATAATGTATATGTTATATATATATATATGTAATAATATATATAGGCCCTAGGGCTTACAAGCCGGGCTTCTTCAAGCCCGAGCTCGGCCCGTTTAACCAAACGGGCCCATTAATAGGCTCGAGCTCGACTCTTTTTACTTAAGAGCCGAGCTCGGGCCGGGCCTCTAACGGGCCGCCCGCGGACAGCCCGGCCCATTTTCATCCCTACATCGAACCAGCACATTATTCAGAATGGCTGTCCAACATTGTGCCAGTGGTCATGAAAAATGGTAAGATACGAGTATGTGTTGATTTTAGGGATCTGAATGCAGCCAGTCCAAATGACGTTTATGTCATGCCAGTAGCTGATATGCTGGTTGATGATGCATCACAAAATCAGATTCCTGGGGCTCTGGGAACCTTCGAGTGGGTTGTCATGCCATTCGGTCTCAAGAATGCATTGGCGACTTACCAAAGAGCGATGAATGCCATATTCAACAACATGATTAGGCACTTCTTGAAGGTGTACATAGACGATATTGTCGTCAAATCCAAGAAAGTTGCTAATCACATTACGCATTTACATAAGAGCTTTGACAGAATGAGATCACAGCAGTTGAAACTTAATCCCCTGAAATGCGCATTTAGGGTGAAGGCACGAAACTTCGTAGGATTTCTAATTCATCAGAGAGGAATGGAAGTGGATAAGAACAAAGTCAAAGCAATCATGAATGTAGTCACACCCAAAAACAAGAAGAAGTTGCAGCGTTTTGTGGGTCAGGTAAATTATCTGAGGCGATTCATATCTAACCTGGCAGGGAAAACAAAAGAGTTCTTGGACTTGCTAAAACTGAAGAATGAAGCAAAATTCAGATGGGAACCAAGACATGAGGAGTCCTTCCAGAAGATCAAGACTTGTTTATGCAATCTACCTGTGTTGGCACCTCCAGTTCATGGAAGACCACTAAAGCTTTATCTCTCAGCCTTTCATGATTCCTTAGGTTGCTTGCTGGCACAAAACAATGACCAAGGACATGAGCAGGCCATCTATTATTTGAGCCGATTCTTGACTGAAATTGAGGTTAGATATGCTGCAACAGAAAAATTGTGTTTAGCTCTATACTTTACTTGTATGAAACTCAGGCATTATCTTATCAGAGCAAAGATACATATTATTTCAAAATTTGATTTATATATATGTTATTCAAACCAATCATGACTGGTAGAGTAGGTGTCGCAACCGGTTTTGCGAAGAGAAATTTTAAAAGGAAGAGTCGCCACCAATTGTAATAGGTGCAATTGGTCACCGTTTAAAAATAATTTGGTCTGCGAAAATCCAGAGAAAATGGGTAAGTGAGTTTGTTACGTGTGGGGAAGGTGTTAGGCACCCCACAACGTCTGTTTTAAAACAGTTGCCAATTTAACTTTTATTATCCCATTAAATGATTTTTTTTAAGAAAAATTAATTATGGCAGGAATCATATATTGAGTAACAAAAATATATTGAAATAAGATAAAAATAAGTTTGATAAAAACTATGTTAAAATTGAATAAAATAATTTTAGGAAACATAAAAATTATATTGAAAGTCTAATGTTGAGGTTCACAGAATTTTTCCATCCAATGGTCCAATTTCTTAGAAACACTCTCACCTCAAGAATCTTTTCGAGGGTGCATCCGATGCATTCCCTGAATCAATTCCATCGTAGGTAAAGATTCTCGATATAACTTTTATACACCACAAAAATATACAATATAAATTTTGGAAAAGCATAAAATATAAAAATAAAATAAAAATAAAAAATAAAAATAAAACGAAAATTAAATAAAATAAATTTGAAATAAAAATAAAATAAAAATATAAAATAAAAATAAAAATAAAATAAAATTAAAATGTTGGGAACCGAGTTTTGAGGATTATACGATATGAATTATCGCAAATCCCGACTCAAATGTACTAACACTTAAAATCACAATAACACGTAAATCAAATAACACCATTAAATTAATCACATAATTCATATAACATGGAAAAACACACATTGAATAAAACACATCATCAATCATATAGTAAAAAAAACACATGAGAGGGACTCGGTTCCCGTTTTTATTTAGGTAATTCATCATTTCAACCATACTATTAAATTAGTATGATTGAAAATAATAATTTATTACCGAGGGTCAATTTTCGTATCGAAGGCTCCGCACTTCATTAAATCCTTTTCCATCCAATGGTTGGGATTTTCTGTAAAATCATTTCCTCAAGAATCCTCTCGAGATAGCATCCAATGCTTTCTCGTTTTGGCTCCGTCATCGGATCAATTAATCGATCGTACAATAAATCATGAATTAAATAAAGTATATATATTTTTTAAAAAAAAGATCAAAGCCCAAGCATTACATATAATCCCTTGACCCAATTAAACAATTCTTTTTAAACCACAAATTTGCAAATAACAATCCCAACTTCATAACCATTACCACATTCAATTTAAAAGCCCATAACCCATTTTAACCTTATAATTCATGGATCTTTTTAGCCCAAATTCATGTTCAAAACCAAATGAATCATAGAAATCTAAACCGAAAGAATACAACCAAAGCCCGTTATTTATACCAAAACCCATGACCGTTATCATGACCTAAAACCCAATACAACTTTAAAAACAAAACAAAAAAAAAAACACCAAAGCCCGAATCATTAAAATAAATCATATCCGACCCAAAACAAATACAAACCAAACCAAGACAAAACAAACTAAACCAAAACCTGGCCCATTAATTATACAAACAAAACCTAACCCAAATAAAACTCGGCCCATTAATTATAGAGTCCAGCCCGCTACTGTTCACCATCTTCCTTCTCCAGCACACGTCCGGCACACCTGCAAGCAGAGAAAACAGAGCAGCAAACCAGCAAAACCAGATCCAAAAATCCACAATAACAAGCATAAGTGGTACAGATTTAAACAATAAAAGAACTTTAAATACAAGATTGAAACTACCTCGGGTTCTCCTCCGGATCTTCTCTTCTTCAAAGTCTCTGGATTTGCGTTCCTCTGCCGTGCTTCCTTACCTTCTCGAATGACAATCGGACCGTTCAGAATAAAGTTTCAGGTATTACGAAGCTTCTATCCAAATTTCACTTCGATCGGACCACGGATCGGTTTCCGATCGTTGATTGCAAAACCTGTGCGCAGTGTCTCTTCTCCCCAGAATTGCAGTCACTTTCTATCAGAAGCTGAGGTAGATAGACACCTTCAAATGGAAATCGCACCGATCAGAATAAATCTCCAAGTGTTGTGAAGCTACTGTCCAAATTTCACTTCAATCGGACTACGGATCATTCCCCGATCGTTCCGTCCAGAAAACTGGTGCAGCACCCCCAAATCCACTCTTCCCCAAAGGAACCCCCAAAATTCCTCAAAAAAACGCCAACCCCCCCACCATTGTTTCTCCTTCCAATCTTATAACCCAAACCGAATCAAAACCCCCCCCCCCCAAAATCAACAAAATCGGCTTCTAGAGTTTCTCTCTCTCTCCATTTTCAACCTTTCGGCGCCTCCTACTCCTTCTTTTTCTTTCTTCCCGTTGGCATCCATTCTCCCTCTCTCTCTTCCGTTTCTCCATTTCCTTCTCTTTTCTTTCTCTTCTCACTTCTTCTAGAACTAGGTTAATCAACAATTGGGCCGGGCCATGTCTTCCTAGGTCACTTAGTTGTTGGGTCAGGCTTTTTCTTTTCTAGAATAAGGTATGGTTTACTAGTTTGGGCCAGGCAGGCTTCGTATTTTTAAAGCTTTTGGGCCTAAATTAATGGGACAAACGGGCCTGCTAATTTGGGCCACCAATTGGGTTCAAATTGTTTGGTTTAAATTACATGATGGGTCAAACTTCTTGTTTGGGCTTAAATGACTGATCATGATAATATTTTAGGTTCCAATTGGGCCAGAAAATTTAAACATTTAAATTTATCGGGTCAATTAATCAAATCAACAAAATTCGAATCTTAAATTCGAATCCTAATTTTTGGTCCACGGTTGACTCTAATTCAGCCCATATTTCGGGCTTTATTATTATTTGTATTTTTTTTATTTTCTTAGCTAATTTTGAGCCAAAATTGGGGTACAACAGTAGGGAAATGGTCGCTGGCCTTTACAGAATTTACCCTTATATGGAGGTCGCAAAAAGTAGTTAAAAAATAAGTATTGGTAGACTTTCTTGCAGACCATCAATTATTGGAGTTCCAGAAAGAAGAAGAGGAGTAGTCGCCCATGTATTTTGCAGATCAGAACCCTTGGGTGCTTAAATTCAATGGCTTGAGCATAGATAATGCAGCCAGAGCAGGGATAGTAATTGAGTCACCTGGGGGTACCAAATCCACATTGTCATCCAATCTGGATTTTGATTGCACCAACAATCAAGCAGAGAATGAGGCTCTCTTGATTGGCCTGGAAATTCTGAAAAAACCTAGAGCGAGAGACGTCAAGGTGCTGGGAGATTCGCAATATGTAGTACAAATGTAGCAGTCTGACTCTAGCACCATATTACGCTGTAGCCGTCCAGCTGATAGCTAAGTTCGAAGAAGTCACGCTCAGTTATCTACCAAGAGAAGAAAATTGGGAGGCCAACGAATTAGCTCAGACTGCTTCAGGGTTGCTTATGTCTGCAGATCTGACGCACAAGATTATTCTATTAGAGAAACGCCAACACCATCGATCAAAGAAAGGGGCATGCCAATAGAAGTTTTGAATGTTGAAAATTTGGCAGTTGATTGGAGGCGGCCGATTGTGAAGTATTTAAAGAATCCAAATCTCAAGACACCTAGAACGATTAGAATGCAAGCTCAACACTACATGTTGATTGAAGGAGAATGCTACAGAAAATGGTATGACGGTTTGCTTTTACGTTGCCCCAATTTTGTAGATAGTATTGAAATATTAAGGCAGGTTCATGAAGGTATGGAGCTCACCAAGCAGGAATCAAGATGTGTTGGTTGATTAGATGACACCAATATTTCTAGCCTACAATCTTAAAGGATTGCATCATATATGCGCTGGGATGCATACAATGTCAGAGGTTTGGAAGCATTTAGAGAATTCCTGCTACAGAAATTCACCTGATTGTCAAGCCATGGCCTTTCCGGTGTTAGGCCATTGACATAATTGGGAAGATCCATCCAGCCTCTACTAAGAACCACAATTTTTTGGTGGTTGCGACAGATTATTTCACCAAGTGGGTGGAGGCTATTCCAAAAAAGAAGGTGGAGCAAAGCGATATGGTAGAATTACTCAAAGAGCATTTGATCTATCGTTTTAGGACCCCAGAGTCGATCACAACCAATCAAGGTACAATGTTCATAGGAGATGAATTTAGAACGTTCGCTGAAGATTTTGGGATCAAGATGATTAATTCAACTCCTTATTACCCTCAAGCCAACTGTCAAGCGAAGGAGAGTAATAAGATTCTCATCAACATGCTAGAGAAGATGATAAAAGAAAATCCTAAAGTATGGTACAGAGTCCTTCCAGAAATTTTATGGGCATACAGGATGAAAAGGCGTTCAAACACTGGTACGAGTCTATTCAGTCTAACATATGGGCACAACGCCATGTTACCAATGGAAGTAGTAGTTTCATTGCTGAGAGTGGCGAAACAACACAGTTTCATTATGGAATAATACTCCGAGGCGATGATGATGGAGTTGGAACAACTAGATGAAGACCGCATTCAGGCTTTCAACAGGATGTTGGTTCAGAAAAAGAAGATAGCCAGAGCATACAATAAAAGAATTAAGAAGAAGGCCTTTTTTTGAAGGACAACTAGTTTGGAGAGCCATATTACCTTTGGGGTCTAAGGATCATGAATTGGGCAAGTGGTTCCCCAATTGGGAGGGACCCTTCAAGATTCATAAAGTCTTGAGGGGGAATGCTTATTGGCTCAGCAACTTAGAAGGATAGCCTCACAGAAAGTTTATTAATGGCAAGTTCCTTAAAGGATACTTTCCCACTATTTGGGAAAGGAATCCTTCCACTCAGAAAAACATGTAATTGGGCCAATTCATGGCCCAATAAGTTGTCTATCAATAATAAAATGGCAATATAATTATCAAAGACAAGTTATTAAAAAGGCCGAAACACAACTTGCATGTTTAGATAGTTAACAAAATAAAAGACCAACCTACGGTCTCAAAGTTGTTCAAATAACAGACATCTAAAAAAACACAAGAAAGATGTCAAATATCAAGAAAATCTAATTTCTTCACAACTTGCCACTGTTTGGACAGTAGGGCAAGCTTTTGGTGTAGTTATTGTTACTCAAGGTTGCTACAAAGGATAGTGTCATAAGAGTTCTTATCTCTACCGCCATTAGCTTCAGTTGTGTTGTTTCTTCAGAATGAGCTGCAGAAAAAACATCAATTTGCTTCTTCAGATCCAAAGATTTCTCCTTCCTGTCTTCAATCTCCTTGAACAGTTCAGCGATCGGTCTTGATGATAGAGGATGGCTTGGCGCAGCTTGATATCTTTAGCTCTAGAACATTTAATGCCAATTTTTAATTCCTTGGCCTGGTCATTAAGTTTGATGAAGTCATTACACTTGGCGGAAATGATTGCACGTTCATCAGTGAATCGCTGGAAAGAGGAAATCATGATGGGTAGTTCTGATTCAAGACAAAGGATTTGGTCTCTGAATGAAAAAGAGAGAGTGTGATCACGCAACAGTATCTTAGCGGCAGACATACACTTGCTGGAGATGTCAGCAGTGAGGTCTAACAAGTCCAAAGGTAGTTTTTCTTGAAGAGATAGTATAACAGCATGGATATCAGCTTTGGATGGTGGTCCTTCTGGCATTTTTTTGGAAATGGTGGTTGTCAAGAAATCAAGGTTGAGGTCACTTAGGGGATCATCAAAGTCTTCCAAATTTACAGCATCCAAAATCTTAAAGGGAACGTTGCTACCAGAAGCCTGTATAATTTAGAGAGTTAGATTTAATTCCAAGGTGCAAAACTATCAATAAGATATAATATACCTGGGATGTTGGACTTGGCTTCGAAGGAAAAGAGGAGAAGGGGTCAACTTGATAAAGCTTGTGCGAAGGAGATGATTTTTCTTTTTTTCACAATGCAAAATGGAGTGAAAGGGGAGACGAATTTGGTAGCACATAGAGAGGTGCATCAATGGGGTCATCTCTTGAAAAGTGGATGGAAGAGTCGAGTGATTGGTCCTCACTACTATTTTCTGAATCAAAGTTATCACTGACATCGATGGTAGGATCATGAGATTTACGGAAGAGGCTTTAGTGGCAGCTCGAAGGCGTGCAGATCGTTTAGGGAAAGTTTCCCTGGAAGAAAGTTGCTTCTTGTTAGTCTTGCCGGTCTTGGTTTTCTTGGTAGGAGGGCTTGATGGTTCAGGGGAACCTGTTGCAGGGAGAAAGTCAGGATATAAAGATGAAGAAAAATTGTAAATCAGGTTAGTAAAATTACCTTCTGGAGATTCTGTTCTTGTGCTATTCTTAAGCTTCATCATGATAGAAGATGGTGGAATTTTTTTTCCTTTTTGAATCCACCATTCTTTGAAAGTTTTTCCCCTAAAAGGTTTGTATGGTGGAGGAGTGGTGAAATGGAAGGAATCAAGTAACTGGTTGAATGCGGTATGGTGGTCAACAATTATGGTTTTGGAAGTAATGGAAACTCTGGGACGTTTGGGTGGATTGAATATAAGATTGGGTAATTCATGTATGCCTTGACTGAAACCAAACTGTTGGGCCCAGTACTGAGGAGAGTAGAGTTTCAGGCCACAGGTTGGATTACGAGAATGACTTAAGGTCACACCAAGATGAAGGTGTCTGCAGGTCAAGAAACTTCCCCAGATTGCTTTTATTTCAGGCTCATCCATATTCAAATTTTTGATAGGAAGATCAAGCCAAGAAAGGCCAATATTGTCTGTAAAATGGTAGAAGAGATGGTTGGGACGGTCAAGAGATAAGTTCCAAAAGAAGGTGTATATATATATATATATTCAAAGGAGCTATCACTGGTGCAGCTAGCAACTAATTCTCCATAGGAGAAACAGTTGATAGGAGGAATAAATGATCCAAAACGCAATTCAGGAAAGTAACTAAAAACCCATAAAGGTAGGAGCCACTATCGGGGGTATTGAAACCAGGAGAATGATGGGTCATATTAGCCATCGCCAAGTAGAAGTGAGCTAGAAGCATAGAAGCAAAGGTGAGTTTGGTACCACTTGCTAAGGCTTGGGCAATTGGCATATATTATTTGGTGGGTTGGTTAGCAGAGACACAAAAAAACAAATCGGCAAAGGAAACACCAAAGAAAGGCAGTATGTTCCTCGGTTCCAGGGTTACCTGAGAAGAAAGTACAGGCCTTGAAGTAAGAATTATACTTGAGAACTGCATTAGAAAGTTGTACTGATGGATTTGAAGGAGCAGCGACCAAATGAGGAACATCTAGACCTGTTACGGGTAGACCGGTTAGTGTAGCCAAGTCATGCGGACTAATGGACATGGGTCCACAACGGAAGAGGAAAGAGTTGCAAGATCGAGACCAGAAACAACATATGACGTTCAAGAGATCTTCTTTAAAGGGACTTCAACCCTAGAAAAGGCGATCAGACGGTCAATGCCAGCTATGGCCCAAAAATATGAAAAGATAGGGGCCAAATGGTCGATCCATTCTCCCCAGTTATTAGAGGGTTTGGACCAGGCGTGAGGTTTCACAACGGAGACCACAAAGTGGTAGTGGAAAGGGAGTTCTTAGAGATCCTTGTAGGCCAAAGGTGTTTGTGGGTCAGTGTTGGGTAAGATTGATGGTATGAATGTTTTGATGGAGGGAGAATCAGCTATAATGAGAAGGTGATGAGGTGCTGGAATTAGGGTTTCCTAATGAGGAAGAGTTCTATGGAAGAAGTAAGGAAGTGGCGAGAGAGTTTTAAAAGAAGATAAGTTTCTTGGGAAATGTCAAGAAGATAGATGACTGTTTTGAATGTAGGAGTTATTGTAGTGGATTTGAAATTCAAACACCAATCCAGGTTCATCTTTAACCTGATAGGCGCGGGGGGTATTGTTTGCACCATAATTGTACAGGCCAGATGGGCTAGACTGGAGCTAAGAAATTGGGCTGTAAGGTAATCAGAAGGGCTGGGTAGTTGGCAAGGAAAGATGGGTCGTAGGTGATGGAGTGACTAGACCGGATTGTCTGGTGCAATCTGTTTGGGCTAGCATTTAATAGGTCACTAATGTTGTATAAAATACGAGCCTAAATTTAAGAATTGTTAAGGTGGAGACTTAGTCTTAAGAGCTGCCTAGAATTTAGGAGATAAGGGTTTATCTTCCCTATTTTGGTGGAAATAGTGTTTGAGCTGAAACGGGCATTATGGAGCACGAACGGAGCATATTTTACAGGTTATGGCGCCATTACAACACAATTGAACCACTACCACAACAGTTAGAGAAGATGGAAGCACATATGAGGGAATTTCGGATGGTTGCAGTAATGGTAGAAGTGGCTGTCGGTTCCAGAATTCTTAAGAGATATATATTGGCAAAGTGGAAGAAGAGGAGAATCTGAAATACACACAAAAAAACTCAACCCAACGGCATCAATCTCTCTTTGAATCTTTCAAGCATTCTAGCGCTCTAACTTACATTCAGCTTTGTACACACTTTTCTGTAATTATTTCGGTCATCAATGAAATATTACTATATGACATTTATGTTTAGTCCAGTATCTAGTTAAGCGTTTTTCAATGGATCTATAGTTCCTTGAGGAGTTGTAGTGAGATTACGAGTGACTGCTTTTCTCTTAGAATCGTTTGATAGAAGTTAGATTCCAGTGCATTCATATCCATTTTCCATACTTTGAAACTGACTGCAAGTCTCTGACACACCTTTACACACCATCTCGTCAATAAAGGATAGGATTGACCTTTTTAACAAATTACAACCAAATAGTACCAACAAATATTTAAAACAACATATATGATATTAGAATTATACTCCATAAAATGTTAATTCAAACCATCCTATATGACTAGCACTACCGTAACAATAGAGTTCACATACGCTCCCCGTTAGCATGACAAACTCCAAGACCCGAGACCGATACTCTCTAGTTGGTCTACAACTTTTTTATTATTATTTTAATTAAAAAATAATTTCAACAACAACTTGACATAGAGAAAAGCAAGCGCCAATGCTCTGTCGCAGTAAAGTTCGGATGCTGTTAAGTAAGCCAACGGGGTTAGTGTTTCCGCCGATCAATCGCACGAGCAGGATACCATCGTCCGCCGCTTCGCACTCCTTCCTCCTGTCCCATTCAATTAGCGTGCGTACTATCGCCACCATGAGCGAGCACACACTTGATCCTCGGGTTCTCGATGCCCTGTTTCAACAGAAGCGGTCTCTCAGATCCAGAATAAGGAAACAGCTCAAGAACATGGAACCTGTTCAGAGATCTCAAGAAGGTAGCTCTCCTAGTTTCCCCAAATATGTTTGATGTTTTATTTGCTCTGAAATGATTGGTGATAATCATTCAGTACTTCAGGCAATGAAAATATGTGTTGGATAAAATTTGACATAAATTGGTTGCTGATTATGAATCTAAAATTTTAAGTTGGATTTGAATCATTAATGCTAAAGAGAGTGGTTAATGAGGAATAAGATTTTCTTGCATGTTATTTTCTGTTCCAGATACTGCAATTCAGAATATTGTTCTGGAATCTCCATGGTTCAGAGCTAGTAAGAGTATGTGCGCCTATATAAGTTGTGCTTCTTTGAGGGAGGTTGATACATCGAGAATTATGTCAGAGCTTTTGTCAGTTCCCAAAGGTGTGTTTCTTTCCTCCTTCTGGCAAGTTGTACAGCCTATCCTCTACTGCGTTAAAATCCTAAGGTGTAAATGAACAAGAATCAGATTTGAATATGATTGTTTTAAAATTCTCGTCCCACACCTATCACCATTGGGAATGATTATGTCATATTAATCATATATATTTGCAATAAGATCTATAAGAAATTGGGCCTAATTGTTAATGAAACGACTTCCTTTTTGAATATTCTTAATCCTAATCGATAGTGCAAAGTGGCATCAATCATGGACTTGCTCAGCTATTTCAAGAAAACACGAATCTCATTGCTTTTTTTGCTTCAAAGCTATAGGTGCAGTTTTCTGTGGCCATGGGAGAGTGATGTAGCTCAGCATATTGTGATCTGCATTTGGTTTTTCTCTATTTGAAGTCCAATAGTCTGCCCTAAATTTTATTTTTTTCAAGTTACTTGGTGTTAAATAGTTTTTAGTCATTTTTTAATACAAAAATGAATTTTACTAACGGGGATCCAAGATGGTAAAACCAAATGCAGTTATGTTATTTTGTGAGGTCAAACCTAATCAGAGTTGGTCTTATAATTGGTTTCCTATTAAGAGTGCAATTACTGGTACAATGGGGGACTTTAAACCCCCCACGCACCTCTTACGTTTCATATAACAAACGGCTGTGGAGAAACCATAATTGTTTTTGGACTATGTCACTCTCCCTTCTTTGAGTCCAATGAAATCACAGTGCTCAGCCTTTGTAATGACTGCAATAATGTAATAAAACATCCTTACAACTCAACCTGTTGCTTATGGGTCACCTTTCCAAAACTTCACTTATGACCTCAATTTCTCCTAGTGGATAAATTCATAAATTTCGCCTCCATTTAGAGATCCTTATAGCTAACTTTCAACTCAAGAGGGTGATGCTCAGATGAAGAAAAAGATTTATGTTCCACGTGTGGAGGACAGGAACAGCAACATGAGAATGCTCAAAATATCAAGTCTTGATGATCTTGTTGCAAACTCCATGAACATTTTGGAGCCAGCTATGGTCGATTGCCAAGGGAATCAATGTGAAGATGGTAGGTTTTCAATATGAAGTGTCAGCTTGTAGCTATATGCTAGGTTTTGCTTTCCTTGATTTGATATCTTAGCTGTACCCATCTTTTTTTCTCATCATCTAAGCATTGTTCCAGTACAGAGTATTGTTCCCACTATATGCGTTGGCTGCATAAGTCCATGATGCCTTTGGTATTAGTTTATCCAATGCATACTTTTTTGTTATATATCTAAGTCAACAAGTTACTTTTAGTTTATCCATTGCATAAGCATTTGTCTATAGAAAAAGATTTCAAGTCTTAGCCTTCCCCCAGTTCTCTGTGACTCCTTTTATAAGTATTGTTTTTAACTTGAAAAAGTAACTCCCTTGACAGTTCGCTATCTCCAGCTAAGTTTTGGTTTTCTTTATAACGCCACAACTGTTTTGAAAATTTCAACTGTTTGCAACATAAGTCATCATGCCCTTTTGTTTTGCTTTGTTCTTTGGATTTTCTCTTTTTACTCTTTACCTATGGATTGATCTATCTTTGTTCCCCCAATAACATTCTTCTTTTGCGTTAAAAAAACTCCTCTTCTTTGTTTTTTTTGTGTGTTATCTTTTCCTTCTACTACTCTGTGACTATCTTTTGTCAAGCATGTGATTTGATGAAATCTATTTTTCTTATTTATGTTGGCATGGAGCAATTCTCTGCATTAATTACCCGGACTATCGGAACTTAGTTACTGTCATTGAGACTGGGCTTTAAGGCTGTATGCATTAGTCCATGCACATTTTCCATTTTGATAGAGTAGCAACAGTTGGATCACAAGAACCATTTTCTATGTTAGAAAATTGCAACGATTCTGTCCACTATATTTTCAACAATTCAACTTCTAAAGGTAGTTTTTGGAGTAACATTTATATTGGGTTTTTGGTAGAATGTTAAAAAATGTTTTTGAACTGATACAGTATTTGGATATTATGAGGAGTATAGGTTTCTAGTGTTGATATACAATGAAATGTGGATTTGATGTCCTCTTAGATTCATGTGTGCTTGTGCTTGATATATTTATCCTTTTTGCACTGGCCATAATATTAAGGAAATATGTTCATGCTTTCATAGTTGTGATCCATTTTACTTTGTGGACTTTGGAGCTGGCAAAGGTTGTTATTTTTGTCCATCCTTTATGCAGTTATGCAGGCAGAAGATCCAGTTGACTTGATCATTGTACCGGGTAATTGTATTCCACCTCTCTCTTGCTAACCTACCCATAAGGAAAGTTACGTATCTTGATTATCCTGCTGACCACATAATGTTTTGCCGTTTTGGAATATGGCTCTTTGGCAATGACGATGATGATAGCAATTTTCTGTTGCTTCTTGTCCTGTCAGGTCTTGCATTTGACAAAGCTGGAAGACGTTTGGGCCGTAGTGGGGGGTGAGTTGATGCATCTCAAGCTTATTGGATTTATAACATTGTTGGCCTTGGCCAACATACCGCTATCATATTGTTTGAGATGCTTATTAGTTTTGATTTTCCAAATTTTTTTGTAATACCGTGTACTTGGGAAATCCTGAAATTTAGCTGTAAACTTGATAAGCTTGCTTATTCTACAAAAATTTTGTACATATTTATACAAGTTTGTTGTTTAATGTTACACCATTGTTTTAATGCATGGTGGAATATGAAGTTACTATGATATGTTCCTGAAGAAATACCAAGAGCTGGCGACGCAGCAAAAATGGAAGCAGCCCCTCCTTGGTATATATTTATATATCCACAGTTATTGGTGCTTTTCTATTTCTCAATAATCAGAACTTACAGCATCGAACTTTTATTTTTGTTACGCATTTTTCTTTTAATGTTTGCTTGTGTTATCTGGTTGCAGTTGCACTATCATATTCTCTTCAGGTCTTGGAAGAAGAAGCCATACCAGTCACTCCCTCTGATGTACCCGTGGATGCTCTTGTATCCCCAGCTGGTTTCATGCCCATAAGCTCAGCAGCAATGGAGTGGAGTCACTGAATGACGGCCCTCTCTCTTTCTACCACTTATGAAGGTTTCTCATTCCTTGAGTGGATGCTCGCTTTGCTAAAATGTTGTTGCTTGTCTGCATCTTTGGATTAGTCTGTCCAAATGATTAAATTCGGTCTTGGTGCATAACTAAGTTGTGCTTGATGGTATTCCCTATCGTTGCAGGAAAACAGTACCTGGATGTTACTTAATCTAAGGTATTGAATTATTATTTAGGCTAAGATAGCAAGATTAACATATGGAAGAAAATTAAAAATAATAAATCTTGGTCCATAAATTCGAATACTAGATGGAACTCCATGTATTTGATGGAAGATCCACAAAATATCATTCCTGCTTTTTGGCAATTATGGATGGAATTTGATAAATGTCTCTTCCTCACATTAGACGCTAATGTGGTAGATCTCAAAATTCAAAGCCAAAGTGTCCACACTCAATATGAAAAAGTTTATAAAATTTGGCCTTTGTTTACATTTAGGATCCATTTGATTATATTGATTTGCAATCATAATAGAAATTCTATTACTAGTAATTAAATTAAGATAAAACAATTTCAAAAGTAATCACATTCAAGTGTTTGATTAATATAGTTAAATTGCCGTAAATTGTAAATTAGTTTTCGGATTTGTCCTCAATGTTTGATTTTAAAAGGGGTTTCATACCATTAGGTCCCTCCTTACAAACTCATACATCACTAGATCCATGACTTAATCAAATATACCAATAAGTCCATAATTTTTTGGACAAAATTACTCATACATTCAATTAATATATTACTAACAATACTAGCAAAACCCAAATTGCTATGTGTCTTGCCAAGCCTCTATGGATGTTACTTGACGAACCTCTCAAATTCAGTCCAGTAGAAAGCCCTAACGAAAATGGTGTTATTTGATGTTCTGTGCTTCTTCTAGGTAAGAGAATGAATCCCTTAGCCAACAATGGATCTTTCAATTTACATGTTGAAGCAGATGATGACGCCCAATGAGGATGATTTCATCAAGGATTTCGGCCACCTTGGAGAGCTGGTCAGACGTGGATGGTCTATAGGGCAACTTGTTCGAATTAATAAGTATCGATTTGGTTTATATGTAGTTATATGTACTTCTGAATCATTGATGAGCTTCATATTTGAACAAAAGCAAGTTTTGTGGCCTCTCGTCAATGGTTTCCATAAATGAGTGATCAGTGAACATAGTTTATTAGATTTGAAAGTCTGGTTCATGAATTGCTGAGATTCTTGTGAGGTCGCTCACATCATGAATATCTAAAAAGTCAAAAAACAATCATTTAGGTAAAAAAATTAGAGCCAGTGAATAATATACAGGTCAAATGTCAGACACTTGCTTTTCAAACATTTGTATTTCTCTCCACTTAAAATCATGTCAGTTAGGAAGACACTTTGTATTCTTATATATTCACATGCATATTGACAAGAGTATAAAAAACATAGACATGTTGGCTCCCATTTTACGCATATAAACATAAAAAATGAATTTACCCGGTGGACATGATTGTACAGACTTGTTCTTTTCCTTGCTGAATAGTATGTTGTCGTTCATCCTATCTGTCCAAACTAGTTGCTTATTTTCTTCACCAAGAAATCACAAATTTAAAATGACTTAAATCTCCAATTGTGTAACATTGTAGTATTGAGAACTATATTGTGATATGATAGGGAATTGATGGTTTATTCCAGAAAGGTCAAAGGGTAAATGGAGAATTAGGGGTATTCTAGGGGTAATATTGTAATTGGTGTGTTAAGGGGGAGTTAAGTAGGGTTTCAGGGTATTTTGTATGGCATCGAATTGTGTCATTTGTCTTTCTTGTGTGGGGGAGCAGCCCCTTGAGTTGGCTTGCAGTGTTTTGTGTTCTATCAGTGGTATCGGAGGCGTTCAATTCTTGTTATGACCAGATCGAAAATGGCGGAACAAAATGAGGCATTGAGGAGAGAATTAGATCGGGTCAAGTCTAAGGTGAGCACTATGAAATCTTTGATGGAAGACTTCCATTCAAAGATCGAATTGATTGAGGGGTTTGATACCAAGATGGAAGCTTTGATGGCATTCATCCAGCAAGAGAATGACAAAGCACCTCTCGACTCTTTGGCTCCCTCTCTGGATTTCTCGTGTGAAGGCAATATTCAGTCTGACATTGTCAAGGAGGCCGGGACAGTGTTGTTCGTCGGCATGCACTTAAGGATGCTACTGAATGGGATCGCAATGATATGCGATTTCGGAAGCTAGAGTTGCCGGTGTTTATGGGCGAGGACCCGGAAGGGTGGATTTTCAGTGTAGAGCGATACTTTCGTTGCAATCGCGTCTCAGAGGATGAGAAGTTGTTGGCGATATCGGTATGTTTTGAAGAGAAGGCACTCCACTAGTATTGGTATTTGTATAGAGATGCGACTAATCCTTCCCAATCTTGGGTCCATTTCCAGAAATCTTTGATCAAACGTTTCAAAAGGGCCTTTGTAGGGGGAAGATTTGAGGCGCTGATGTCCATTCGCCAAACCACTTTGGTGGAGGATTACAATGATCGATAGGCCTCGTCATCGAGTCAGACCGGCCCGCTTTTTTGAAGCCTATGCTCGGCCTTGGCCCAAGCCTGGAAGAAGGATTCAGGCCTGGGCCGGGCCTGAGGAAAAAACCAAGGCCCAAGCCCGGTCTGAGACCAAGGGTATCGGGCCTTTGGGCAGGGGCCTCGGGCTCGGACCTGTTAATTCGGGAGTGTGACATTCCAAAGACAGCCTTCAGGACATACAAGGCCACTATGAATTTTTCGTCATGCCCTTTGGGCTAACGAATGCACCGGCAACATTCCAGTCTTTGGCCGTATTTGCGGAAGTTCGTTTTGGTATTTTTCGATGGTATACTAATTTACAGTATTGATTTTAATTCTCACTTGGAACACGTCCGTGTGGTTTTATCAGTTCTGAAACAGCATCAGTTGGTGGCAAATAAAAAGAAGTTTATTTTCAATCAAGCGAAGTTAGAATATTTGGATCACATCATTTCCTGTGGCACTGTCGTGGCGGATCCAAAAAAAAGTAGAATGTATGGCGCAGTGGCCGGTTCCTAAGGATGTCAAGGAGTTACGAGGCTTCTTAGGCTTAACCGGATATTATCTTCAATTTGTGAAGAATTATGGTATAGTTGCCAAGCCACTTACTACATTGTTAAAGAAGAATGCGTTTGTGTGGGATGAAAGAGCAGGGACAACTTTTGAGAGGTTGAAAGCATGCATGAGTTCAGCTCAAGTGCTATCAGTTCCTAATTTTTCCAAGAGTTTTGTGTTGGAGACCAATGCGTCTGGGAAGGGTTTTGGCGCTGTGTTAATGCAGGAAGGGAGATCGGTGGCTTTCTTGAGTCAAGCATTTTCTCAAAAGGCTCAACTTAAATCAGATTATGAGAGAGAGTTAATGGTGATTATTTTCGCAACTCAGAAATGGAGGCATTAGTTATTGGGAAACAAATTTATTATCCGCACTGATCAGCGGAGCATTAAGTATTTGGGAGAGCAGTGGGTTTTATCGTTGGAGCAACAAAAATGGCTGTCCAAACTAATGGGATTCAGTTTTGAGATTTAGTATAAGCCAGGTAAATCCAATCTAGTAGCTGAAGCTCTTTCACGGAGACAACAATTCTTTGCCATGGAATTTGTGACTGAGGGTGTATATCCAAGTGAGTATTTGCAACTATTAAGTCTTCAAGCCCAGTGGTATTCAGTCTCGATTCCGTTAGGACAACATCTTCG
The DNA here is from genome assembly GCA_963580455.1 of Euonymus europaeus. Taxonomy (NCBI): domain Eukaryota; kingdom Viridiplantae; phylum Streptophyta; class Magnoliopsida; order Celastrales; family Celastraceae; genus Euonymus; species Euonymus europaeus. The sequence continues at coordinate 8,454,780 of OY756964.1, forward strand.
CGTCTACTCAATTCTCTATCCAAATAGTTGATCGACCATCTCTTAAAATCTTAAATTAAAATATCATAAACTCTTACCCAGATAAATCACTCAATCAATTACTTAAACCAATCCCACAAATTTAATAAACAATCTAGGAAAAAAAAGTTTTTTTTATACGCCTTTTATATGGACTTCTTATTCGATTTAGTTTTTTAAAAGTGTTTGTAACTCAATACATCCTTAAATATTTGAATCTTGGTACAATAAAGACAAATTTAATATTTTAGTTGGTTTAATGACAAGTTTACAATCTCTCTCTCATACACTCTCTTCCTATCTCTCACGCTCAGAACTTTGCCAACAACGGATCCTTATTTTCTGACCACCATTTTTTTCGCCGTCACCACCAAAATGAAGCATGAACTTCTAGGAAAAAAACTCAACAAACCACAAAAAATTTCGTCCACCGTAGCCACCAAAATAACGAAGAGAAACTCGCAACCACCATAACTTTTCTCATTCAATACGGCCAACTCTGCCCACCGTTTTGAAAATCAAAGACATCATTGAGGTCACAAGAGTAAGGGCTATGATTTCTAACCAATTTCTGGCTGTATTTGTGAGTTTTACGAAAATCCTTTAAATTTTGGGTAAGAAATTCTCTGAATTTTTTTTGTTTAATTTTAAAAACTCTTCCGAATTCTTTTGGTGAGTTTTACAAAATACTCTGAATTCTATGTAAGTTTGAGAAACTCTCTAATAATCTAAATTTTTGGTTTTTTATTTTATTTTGAGAGATCTTCTAATTTTATTTTATTTTGAGAGATCCTTTTTCATGAAATTTTTTAAGAGGGGTGAACTTAGTCAAAAGTGGGGTGCAACTAGCTTCCAACTAAAATAAATTCATTTTTTGGGCTCAAAAGTAAAAAATTCAGCATATTAAATTTACTTTAATAATATTTGAGTGAGACAAGTGTCTAGGCCTCAAGTTGGGGCGGGCCCAAAAGCCAAGATTGATCATTTGAGCTTCAAGTTAGGCCTAGGTTGGGCTTGTGAAAAAAATAATAGTACAAGCCCAATTTGGGCTCAGATGATTCATTCTTATGGGCAGTGCTTCGGAACAATATGTGTGACTTGTATCACACCTATAATATATTCAATTTAATCAAATTGGCTTTTAAAAAAATCAGGAATTCAATTTTTGTTTTAGGTGACTTGATCAATAAACGTATTTGCTTGCATCCTATGGATACACAAGTGATTTCGTCCACAAATCACGTGATTTCATAGGTTTTGGTGTAAATCTTGAACCATAAAATGTTTATTACTGATTTGAAATTTGTCAATAACCATCCTTTGAAAGGCAATTCCAATATAGTAGTAACTACGTACTATTTGGGAAGGGGGGAAAATGAGGGTGAGTAAAATATGAAGGTAAAATAGAGAGAAATTGAAAATGTTGGGTGTTTGGGATAATAAGGTGAAATTTGAAAGTGAGTTTTGTTAGTAAAATTTGGTGGGCCCCATATGTTTATTTTTACTCCCAAAACTAGAAGGAAAAGCGGTGGATGGTAGGAAAAACGTGGGTCCCACGTAGTAATTTATAAAAAATCTTAAGTTGTTCTCCTGCTGCAGATTTGATCCCTTCATTTGTTTTTTCCCAATATGGGCGGGGAACTAGATCTGAACGAAGACAGTTTAAATCAGCTCCAGAATCAACTAAAGCTATCGTATCAAAAGAAAAAGATTTGTTGATTTGAAGTGTAATTTTTATAAACCATTTTTGGCTAGTAACTTGAGATAATAATCTGAGGAAAGGTTGTTCCTTTTTTATTTCTAAGTCTGTTTGTTTATTATCTTTTTTTTATATTTTTGATTTCTGATTTAAGTTTAGAAATATCTTGTTGGAGTGTCTTAATACTAGGATTTGGAGTTTTCATAGTAATTTCTATACAAGGCAATTTATGATTATCAGGTAGGAATCTAGAATTTTCTTCATCTGATGACTCATCTGTGTCATTTAAGGTTGAATCTATTTTTGTAATTATCTCTTGATCTAATTTCAATTGTCTAATTTTTTTACGAACACGACAGTATCTTGTCCAATGACCTGATGTATTACAATGTTGACAAGTTATTCTTTTATTTTCAGTAGATTTTTTTGTTTTGTCGAGATTATAGATTGTCGGAGTTCCTAAGGATTCATTTTTCTGAAGAGAAGAGGATTGATGAATATTAGTGTAAAGGTCATGTATTTTTTTATCAATTGCTTTTTGGAAACTAATTTCATTTGTTTTTCTACTCGGTGTTGAAGATTTTAACTTTAGTTGGGTCAAAGGTGGATGTTTAGACTTAACAATGGTTTTTTGAGTATTATCATACAATGTCTGAACCCTAGTAGTAGTATTGTTGGATTTTGAAGAATCTAAAGATTTGGAGGAAATCGAAGTAAAAGGATAAATAGCCCAGTCAATGCGGGGGTCATCTAAAGATAATTCAAAATATTCCAAAAATGGTACTTGTTTTCGTAGTCCCTCATGAAAATCATAATATTCTCTTTGAACAGACTGTCTTTTTTCGCCTGTATAATGACTGAGAAACCAGTCTCTTTTGGCTGTATTTTGAGGAGAATAAAAATCTTTTCGTAATGATTGTTTATCGATAACGAAATCATCACGGATAAGAACATTTAACTCTGGGTCATTATTATCAACCATTTGAGAATAAGTCGGAGACATTGGACGAGAATCTTTTGGTTCCTGAGTGGAACTTGTTTGAGATTCTGGCTGTTGAACATTGTAAAATGGTTTTGGTATAGATCCAGAATGATTGACTCCGTGTAAATCAGGATGATAAGAAGTACTTGGATTGGATGAGAATTAATTTTTTGTTTTATAAAAAGTGCTTGGAGTAGAAAAGGAATTTCTAGGAGGATTTCTAATTTCTGATCCAAAAGATGAAGAAGATGAACTACGAATGAATTTTTGTAAATCAATTGAGTGTCGTCGAGAACTAAAAGTAATTTCTACTTTTCCATTACTTGACTGACTAACACTTTTTATGTTCATGTTTTCTACTTTCTTTGGGGGCACAGCCCCTTGTAATTCTCTTGTCGTGGGTAAGGTAATCTCATCCCACTTAATTGTGCGTGGAAGAGTCATGTTGGACCGACCAATATTTGTTTGAATTAACAAGGTCTCTCCTTTGGGAGATTTTCGTAAAGCTTTTGATCCAAAGGTTGAAGACATAGCTTTATAATGGATCCTATAGATTAAAGAAATTGGAAGGGATCTAGAAGACATTTTATAATTGTGAGTTTTGATGTTTAGAGTGAGTGCATCTAAAAGATTTTGATCGCCTAAAGAAACCATAAAATTTGGATAACAATCAAAATAGATTGGACCACTACAGAGGCTAGTTTCAACGGTACCTAAGAGTAAATCATTGAACTCTAACATTCTACAGTCGAGTAGACATAAAAGAATTGATGTATCTAAACCTTCACGATTTAAGGGTTTAATGCCTATTTGAACTAATCCAATATGAAGGTAATTATATTTTTGCTTATGTTTTTCTAACGATTTTTGGGTGAGAAGCTTAATGGTTTCATAAGACTTAAACAGTTTAATATCTATTTCTTCGGTTTTAATTGTATAATGATTACGACTTAAAATATTAAATATGGATTCCTTTTTATATATTTTATTTATTTCAACTAGGGGAATATCCCAATCATCAACATCTCTAACTAAATCTTCAAGATTAATTTCTTCTTGATTGACGATTCTATCGTCTGATATAGTGAAAGAGGTAGAGGTTGATCTAAAAAAAGAACTCATGTTTGAATACTACTCACAGCTCGGTGCCTGTTCTAAGGGTAAGGTGGCACTTACTAGGCAGTCCGTCGCTCTTTATTGGCCTCCGCAACAGTCCCTTAGTCAAAACTACAGCACTGGCACAGTAGCATTCAACCCCTTGTAGCATAATTTACAACCACTTGCCCCTCGCTCTGATACCATAACGGGAAGGATCTAACAGGCATGGAAGAAAATAAGATTTCTTGGAGAGCCTCTGCATTTGAGACCGTGTTGGTAGTGGAGACATCCTTCCTCTTTCTCTTCTAGAGGAAGTGCTCATATTTTCTGTTATAAGACAATGGAGTGAGCATTCATTTATAGAGAGATTGATAGGTTTTGTAGGTTTTTGTAAAAAAGGGAAAAATAATTTTTTGCCACATAAAGTAGTATGAATGCCATCATTACTTACTTGAAAGGGTTTAATAAGATCAAGAAATGGTGTCCCTAAAATAACATATTTTGTGATGTTTTGAGCACCAAGAAAATCAGTATGAAATTCGATATCAGAATTTCTGATTGTAACCTTGGATAATTTGTACAGAATCTTAAGTTGTTCACCTGTTGCATACTTTATACCCTCAATTGTTTTTTCCCAAAAACAACAAGGAACTAAATCAGAACGAAGACAATTTAAATCTGCACCAGAATCAACTAAGGCAATAGTATCAAAAGAATAATCTCTTTGAATAACAATTGTAATTCTGATGAACCATTTTTTACCAGTTACTTGAGTTAATAATCCAATAAAGGGTTGGTCATTTTTGTAAGAACTTTCCGCTAAAATTCTGTCTGTTTCTAGTTTATTAATTCTTTCATCTTCATCTAGATCACTAAGTGATTCCGGTGTAACTATGCCTTTTCCTTTATCAATAATAGGGATTAATTGGTTTATTTTCCATCAATCATTTCTTTGTTGACGCCTAAGAGTGTTAAGTTCGATTTTTATTTCAGTGACCTCTACTTGGAGGTGTTGAAGATCAAGAGCAGAAGAAATTCCTGTTTTTTTATCATGTTTGGATAAAATTTCTTTCAGATTATAGGTTGCTTTTGGTGGAGAAATCTTAATATCGGAATTAAATAATTTTTTTTTTTAATTTATCCTGGTAAGCTAACTTGACTGTGGAATCATCAATGTGATTAACAACTTCTAAAATGAATTCTTGATCCCTAGAAAGCATGTTTATCTCAGGGTCAGAAGATGAAGAAGGGATATCATCAAATTGATGTTCATTATCAGAAGGAGATAAAGATGAATCATCATCAGTGTCTAAAAGAATTAAATCTAATTTTGCAATAATTGTATCATTTAATTCTAATTCATTAATCCTTTGACGAACTCTACAATATTTGGCATAGTGGCCTGGTTTATTGCACCTGTAACAATTATTATTATTAGGAGATTTAGAATTGTTCGGTTGAGGGTTAGGTTTTGCTTTTGGTTCTTCTCTCTTCTTGGGAGAAGATTTTGGAGTAAAAGAATTTTTAAAAAATCTAGATCGAAAGTTAGATCTGGAATAATAAGGCTTTTTGGAATAAGAAGATTTCTTGAAAGAAGAATCTTTTTGTTTGGAACAATTTTCTTCAAAACCAAACTGCTTGCAGAAAGATCCTAGTTCATTTCTAGACTTGGTTTGTTCGTATTTTAATTGTTTTTGTAGCTTAATATCAGAACATAATCGTAACCCTACCTTTTGAATGTAATGTACCAAATCACCATAGGTTAACTGATCATAAGGAATTTGGTTATTGTGTAAAGATTTAATTTTTTCACACACCTTGTCACCTAATAATATTGGAAGACCCACTATGTAATATCCCGAACCTAAATTTTTAAAAAATTATTTTTAAAATTTTATATTTTTAATAAATATTACATATTTTTAGAAAAATATTGGCGCAAGAATCACTGAAATCGAAGTTGAATTGAATTTGTTACGAATTTTGGAAATTTAGGTAATTATAAGAAAAACGAGGGGCAAAATGGTCATTTCACCGGAAAAATCTGGGCAGCAGCGTGAGAGAGAGGGGGAGAGAATTTTGAATGGGTTTTCTTCGTTTGTGGTCCGATTGAGGCGTGTGAGGTGTCAAAACGAAGCTTGTACAGAGAGGATAAAAATCCAACCGGAATCGTCGTCATCGGACCACCATAGGCGGCGGAATCAGGCGGCAAAGTTTCGGTTTCCGACGACTTCCGAGCTCGATCCCGGTCGATTCTGAAGGAGTTTCGGAACAACACAGGTACCATTGGATTGCTTGTTTTGAGAGCTTTAATTTGATGTATGGTTCGCCGGAAAACGTCGTCGGAATCGTCGGCTCTGGCGACAGCAGTGGCAGTGTCACTGTTCACGGGTTTACCCGAGTTGACCGGGTTGACTTTTACCCGAGTTGACTTTGACCGGTTTGACCATTTGACTTTTAGGTTGATTTTTCCGTATTATGATGCAGGAGGCTAATTTGGGGATTTTGGATTGAGATTTTGGACGTACTACGAATTAGCGTAGTTGACATTTCAGATAGGGATTCTACCCTATTCCTTATTTGGGGTTCCGGGAGTTCCGTATTTGACGGACTCCTATTTGTCTATCGGTGTGAAATTCCATAAGGTTGGAAATTTCTCTATTTATACTCTTATCCAATTTATTTCCGCAATTGCACTATATTACTATTTCAGGCTATTATTGATTGTGTTTGCACGACTGGTTGCACTCTTGTGCGCCACGTCTCCCGTGGGGCCCACACTCAGTGGTGGGGCCCACATCTTGGTTGTGGGGTTTTTTGGTGAGAGTCCAGATAGGACTATACTCTGGTGCTGAGCTTTGTGGCTCATCCCTTTCATTCTCATGTTTTCAGGTGAGATAGCCGGAGTGGAGGATCAGCGCAGGGATGCGTGAGGCGTGATGTAGCTGGTGTGGGGATGTTTTGTCTGTCTGTAGTATCCGTGTTTCGTATCTATGATGTTTTGTCTGTCTGTAGTTTCCGTATCCCTACTGAGCTTTGTGGCTCATCCCTTTTTGTAATGATTGTTTATTGATAACAAAATCATCACGGATAAGAACATTTAACTCTGGGTCATTATTATCAACCATTTGAGAATAAGTTGGAGACATTGGAGGGGGAATCTTTTAGTTCCTGAGTGGAACTTGTTTGAGATTTTGGCTGTTGAACATTGTAAAATGGTTTTGGTATAGATCCAGAATGATTGACACCGTGTAAATCAAGATGATAAGAAGTACTTGGATTGGATGAGAATTGATTTTTTGTTTTATAAAAATTACTTGGAGTAGAGAAAGAATTTCTAGGAGGATTTCTAATCTCTGATCCAAAAGATGAAGAAGATGAAGTACGATTGAATTTTCGTAAATCAATTGAGTGTCGTCGAGAAGTAAAAGTAATTTCTACTTTTCCATCACTTGATTGACTAACATTTTCTATGTTCGTGTTTTCTACTTTCTTTTGGGGTACAACCCCTTGTAATTCCCATGTCGTGGGTAAGGTAATCTTATCCCACTTAATTGTGCGTGGAAGAGTCATGTTGGACCGAGCAATATCGGTTTGATTTAACAAGGTCTCTCCTTTGGGAGATTTTCATAAAGCTTTTGATCCAAAAGCTGAAGACATAGCTTTATAATGGATCCTATAGATTAAAGAAATTGGAAGGGATCCAGAAGACATTTTATAATTGTGAGTTTTGATGTTTAGAGTGAGTGCATCTAAAAGATTTTGATCGCTTTAAGAAACCGTAAAATTTGGATAACAATCAAAATAGATTGGACTACTACAGAGGCTAGTTTCAACGATACCTAAGATTGAATCATTGAACTCTAACATTCTACAGTCGCGTAGACATAAAAGAATTGATGTATCTAAACCTTCACGAGTTAAGGGTTTAATGCCTATTTGAACTAATCCAATATGAAGGTAATTATATTTTTGCTTATGTTTTTCTAACGATTTTTGGGTGAGAAGCTTAATGGTTTCATAAGACTTAAACAGTTTAATATCTCTTTCTTCGATTTTAATTGTATAATCATTACGACTTAAGATATTAAATCTGGATTCCTTTTTATATATTTTGTTTATTTCAACTCGAGGAATATCTCAATCATCAATATCTCTAACTAAATCTTCAAGATTAATTTCTTCTTGATTGACGATTCTATCGTCTGATATAGTGGAAGAGGTAGAGGTTGATCCAAAAAGAGAACTCATGTTTGAATACTACTCACAGCTCAGTGCCTGTTCTAAGGGCAAGGTGACACTTACTAGGTAGTCCGTCACCCTTTACTGGCCTTCGCAACAGTCCCTTAGTCAAAACTACAGCACGGGCACAGTAGCATTCAACCACTTGTACCCTAATTTACAACCACTTGCCCCTGGCTCTGATACCATAACGGGAAGGATTTGACAAGCATGGAAGAAACTAAGATATTGCAAAAAATGGTACTTGTTTTCGTAGTCCCTCAAGAAAATCATAATATTCTCGTAAAAATTAATCATAATTTTACCATTTAGTTAGAGATGTTGATGATTGAGATATTCCCCGAGTTGAAATAAACAAAATATATAAAAAGGAATCCAAATTTAATATCTTAAATTGTAATGATTATACAATTAAAACCGAAGAAAGAGATATTAAACTGTTTAAGTCTCATGAAACCATTAAGCTTCTCACCCAAAAATTGTTAGAAAAACATAAGCAAAAAATATAATTACCTTCATATTGGATTAGTTCAAATAGGCATTAAACCCTTAACTCGTGAAGGTTTAGATACATCAATTCTTTTATGTCTACGCGACTGTAGAATGTTAGAGTTCAATGATTCACTCTTAGGTACCGTTGAAACTAGCCTCTGTAGTGGTCCAATCTATTTTGATTGTTATCCAAATTTTACTGTTTCTTAAAGCGATCAAAATCTTTTAGATGCACTCACTCTAAACATCAAAACTCACAATTATAAAATGTCTTCTGGATCCCTTCCAATTTCTTTAATCTATAGGATCCATTATAAAGCTATGTCTTCAGCTTTTGGATCAAAAGCTTTACGAAAATCTCCCAAAGGAGAGACCTTGTTAATTCAAACCGATATTGCTCGATCCAACATGACTCTTCCACGCACAATTAAGTGGGATGAGATTATCTTACCCACGACATGGGAATTACAAGGGGCTATACCCCCAAAAAAAATAGAAAACATGAACATAGAAAATGTTAGTCAATCAAGTGATGGAAAAGTAGAAATTACTTTTAGTTCTTGACGACAATCAATTGATTTACAAAAATTCAATCGTAGTTCATCTTCTTCGTCTTTTGGATCAGAGATTAGAAATCCTCCTAGAAATTCTTTTTCTACTCCAAGCATTTTTTATAAAACAAAAAATTAATTCTCATCCAATCCAAGTACTTCTTATCATCCTGATTTACACGGAGTCAATCATTCTGGATCTATACCAAAACCATTTTACAATGTTCAACAGTCAGAATCTCAAACAAGTTTCACTCAAGAACCAAAAGATTCCCCTCCAATGTCTTCCGATTTATTCTCAAATGGTTGATAATAATTACCTAGAGTTAAATGTTCTTATCCGTGATGATTTCGTTATCGATAAACAATCATTACGAAAAGATTTTTATTCTCCTCAAAATGCAGCCAAAAGAGACTGGTTTCTCAGTCATTATACAGGCGAAAAAAGACAGTCTGTTCAAAGAGAATATTATGATTTTCTTGAGGGACTACGAAAACAAGTACCATTTTTTGAATATTTTGAATTATCTTTAGATGACCCCCCATTGACTGGGCTACTTATCCTTTTACTTCGATTTCCTCCAAATCTTTAGATTCTTCAAAATCCAACAATACTACTACTAGGGTTCAGACATGGTATGATAATACTCAAAAAACCATTATTAAGTCTAAACATCCACCTTTGACCCAACTAAAGTTAAAATCTTCAACACCGAGTAGAAAAACAAATGAAATTAGTTTCCAAAAAGCAATTGATAAAAAAATACATGACCTTTACACTAATATTCATCAATCCTCTTCTCTTCAGAAAAACGAATCCTTAGGAACTCCGACAATCCATAATCTCGACAAAACAAAAAAATCTACTAAAAATAAAAGAATAACTTGTCAACATTGTAATACATCAGGTCATTGGACAAGATACTGTCGTGTTCGTAAAAGAATTAGACAATTGAAATTAGATCAAGAGATAATTACAAAAATAGATTCAACCTTAAATGACACAGATGAGTCATCAGATGAAGAAAATTCTAGATTCCTACCTGATAATCATACATTGCCTTGTATAGAAATTACTATGAAAACTCCAAATCCTAGTATTAAGACACTCCAACAAGATATTTCTAAACTTAAATCAAAAATCAAAAATATAAAAATAGATAATAAACAAACAGACTTAGAAAGAAAAAAGGAACAACCTTTCCTCAGATTATTATCTCAAATTACTAGCCAAAAATGGTTTATAAAAATTACACTTCAAATCAACAAATCTTTTTCTTTTGATATGATAGCTTTAGTTGATTCTGGAGCTGATTTAAACTGTCTTCGTTCAGATCTAGTTCCCCGCCCATATTGGGAAAAAACAAATGAAAGGATCAAATCTGCAGCAGGAGAACAACTTAAGATTCTTTATAAATTATTCGACGTCACAATAACAAATAATGATGTTAACCTCAAAATAAGCTTCTTAGGTATTCAAAACATTACAAAGTATGTTATTTTAGGAACTCCATTCCTTGAATTACTTAAACCATTTAAAATTAGTACTAATGGAATTCATACTAAAATTTTAGGAAATAAAATAGTTTTCTCTTTTATACAAAAACCCATCACAAAAAGTATCCATTTATTAGCACAAAACTCTGTTTATGAAGATTCCATAAATTGTTTCATTGAAAATAAAGAAAAACAAATTGAACACCTTTCTGATAAGATTGATATCTCCCAAATTGACCAACAATTATCAACAGCAGAGACAAAAGAAAAAATAATTTCTCTCCAAAAACTCTTTGAAAATGATGTTTGTTCTGATCTTCTACTTCCTTCTGGGATAGGAAGAAACATGCTGTCCAATTACCTTACGAAAAAAAATTCAAGAAATCAATATCCCTACAAAAGCCCGAGGGATACAAATGAACAAGGAATTAGAAGAACACTGTAGAAAAGAAATTCAAGATCTTTTAGATAAAAAATTTATTAGACATAGTCAGTCTCCTTGGAATTGTGCTGCTTTTTATGTTATTAAAAATGCCGAAATTGAAAGAGGAGTTCCTCGACTTGTTATCAATTATAAACCGTTGAATAAAGCCCTCCAATGGATTCGTTATCCGATTCCAAATAAAAAAGATTTACTGGCTAAATTATATGATGCTAAAATCTTTTCAAAAGTTGATATGAAATCTGGTTTCTGGAAAATCCAGATTCAGGAACACGACAGGTACAAGACAGCATTCACTGCCCCTTTCGGACAGTACGAATGGAATGTCATGCCATTTGGTTTGAAGAATGCACCTTCTGAATTTCAGAAGATTATGAACGACATTTTTAATCCTTATTCTCAATTTCTAATTGTTTATATTGATGATGTTTTGATTTTCTCTCATAATATCAAACAACATTTTTATCATCTTTTAAAGTTTCTTAAAATTATTAAAGAAAATGGCTTAGTAGTCTCTCGGGCAAAAATCAAATTATTCCAAACCAACATCCGGTTTCTTGGACATAATATTTATCATGGTACTATTATACCAATTGAAAGATCCATCAATTTTGTTGACAAATTTCCTGATAAAATATTAGATAAAAATCAGTTACAAAGATTTTTAGGAAGTTTAAATTACATTGCTGATTTTTATCCTAATCTTCAAAAAATATGTAAACCTTTATATGACAGGTTAAAGAAGAATCCCCCTCCTTGGACAGATACTCACACTGCTATAATCCAAAGGATTAAATCTTATCTCCCAAAATTACCTTGTTTATGTATTCCAGATCCTACAGCTTTTAAAATTGTTGAAACTGATGCCTCAGAAATTGGTTATGGTGGAATACTTAAACAACTGAGAAATAAAAAAGAAGAAATTATACAATTTACTTCCAAGAAATGGAATTTTACTCAGCAAAATTATTCAACAATTAAAAAAGAAATTTTATCTGTTGTTTTATGTATTTCAAAATTTCAAGGAGATTTATTGAATCAGAAGTTTTTAGTCTGTGTTGATTGTAAATCTGCAAAAGAAGTTTTACAAAAAGATGTTCAAAACATAGCCTCCAAACATATATTTGCAAGATGGCCGGCTATTCTTAGTGTTTTTAATTTTGATATAGAACATATTGCTGGCAAAGATAATAATTTACCTGACTTCTTAACTCGTGAATTTTTGCAGGATCGATAAAACATCATCCACTTAAGAGCATTCTCCACAAGCAAATCCTCCGAGCGATAATCAAGGTTAATTTTCCCTATGCATCCTTTTCAATTAAAACGCCTTGTGAAAAGACTTAATTATCTTATAGCTGATCTTATCCAAGAAAATAAAAGGTTATATACTCAAATTATTCGATGGCACATTTCCCATCCTTATCAGCGAAATCCCCCTGCCTGGGTTAATCAAAATCGAGCTGATATTTTTGAAAACAAACATATTATCCATCTACTGACCCTGCAAGCCAATTCTGTTCAAAGTGAATTAGAAATTATTTCTCGTGCTTAAAATGGCTTCTAATTCACTTCATTATATTTTACATAGATTTTCAACCCCAATCTTTGACAATCAGTTTTCTCCTAAAAACCATGATCATCTTTATCTTGAACTTGAAAAAGAACACATTAATGTTGTTATTCATTATTGGGATTGGGAAGAATCTTGGAAATACCCCATTTTAAATGCTGATACCGTTAAAATAGAATGTTTGCGCATCTTTCATTATTTTGATTTACCTTATGATTTACGCAAACAGATTCTAGAAATGACACTTTTTTCTCAAATCCGTGATCAAATCTTATTTGACCTTATCACTGATCATGTTAATGATTTTATAAATAGATTTATTGCGGATGAAGAAGTATTGGAGTTCGATGATTCCATTGACAGTATGAATGAATTTTGGGATGAATTTGAAGATGAACCCGAAGCATGGGTAAATGAATTTTAAATGATTTAGAAATTCTTTCAAACTGATCAAGCCCAGTTATGGCTTGACTATTCCATCTCAAATGGTACGTGGTAAAGAATTAACCAAATCTGTTGAAAGCTGGAAGTTTTGCTTAAAAACTCAAAAATTCTACAAGGTACCTAACTAAGTCTGGGTTAATCGACTTAGCTATTCCACCTCAAACGGTAGGTGGTAAATAAACTGTCAAATCCGTTGAAAGTGGGTATTTGCTAAAAATACTATTATGCCCTTATGGGAACAATTTTTACCATTTGGTAAAACCGTGACAATCATGGACAAGAAGACAAGCTTATTGCTTTTCCACAAAAGCACAAAATGAAAGTCATACTCCAAAAGGTGGGAGACAAAGACCACTATTGAAGTCCCACTTTTATTTTTATTTCTTTCTTTTAATCATTGTAAAGGTAATCTCTTCATCTATAAAAGAGATCACCTATGCCTTAGCTTAGCATCTTACATCTTGGTTTATCTTTGGGCATCCTAGTTCCATCTTAGAATTCTCTCAACTTCTCTTCTCAAAACTCTTCCTCTCTTATCAAAAACGGGAACCACAGGGTTCCCTCCTCTCAATGTAACTGCAAGCAAGCATTCAAAAGTCTATAAGTCAATCCAGTTTAGTTACTTACAGTCTTTTGAATACATCTAATAATATCTATGGCTGGTTTAACCGCCTTTATTGCTTAATTTGTTCATCTTTATATGGCTGGTTCTACCGCCTCACTTACTGCTTAATTTATTGTTCTTATATGGCTGGTTCTACCGCCTTTCTTATTGTTTTATTTTCTTTAATCTTCGACGGCGCTACAAACGGTCGGCTCTGCCGCTTGTGGTTATAAAGCCCAGAAGCTTTATGTTCTTTATTGTTCCTTTTGTTCTTCATTTATTTTATTATGCTTGACATTGCTATTGCTTTAGCTTTGCTAAATTTATTTTTGTTTTTATTCTTGCTCTACTTAATTTTATGTTTATAGATCTCTATTCTTCTACCCCTTCTTCTCTGTTATAATCAATAAGACTCAGGACTATTAGTCTGTTGAGTCCAATTTATATATTGAGTTTGGTGATTCTCTGTGAAGATCATAAGCCTAAACTCATTAACTGAATCCAATAGCTTAGTTTCTTCCCTGCTTATCAGATCCTTCCCGTTATGGTATCAGAGCCAGGGGCAAGTGGTTGTAAATTAGGGTACAAGTGGTTGAATGCTACTATGTCAGTGCTGTAGTTTTGACTAAGGGACTGTTGCGGAGGCCAGTAAAGGGTGACGGACTGCCTAGTAAGTGTCACCTTGCCCTTAGAACAGACACTGAGCTGTGAGTAGTATTCAAACATAAGTTCTCTTTTTAGCTCAACCTCTACCTCTTCCACTATATCAGACGATATAATTGTCAATGAAGAAGAAATTAATCTTGAAGATTTAGTTAGAGATGATGATTGGGATATTCCCCGAGTTGAAATAAACAAAATATATAAAAAGGAATCCAGATTTAATATCTTAAGTCGTAATGATTATACAATTAAAATCGAAGAAAGAGATATTAAACTGTTTAAGTCTTATGAAACCATTAAGCTTCTCACCCAAAAATTGTTAGAAAAACATAAGCAAAAATATAATTACATTCATATTGGATTAGTTCAAATAGGCATTAAACCCTTAACTCGTGAAGGTTTAGATACATCAATTCTTTTATGTCTACGCGACTGTAGAATGTTAGAGTTCAATGATTCACTCTTAGGTGCCGTTGAAACTAGCCTCTATAGTGGTTCAATCTATTTTGATTGTTATCCAAATTTTACGGTTTCTTTAAGCGATCAAAATCTTTTAGATGCAATCACTCTAAACATCAAAACTCACAATTATAAAATGTCTTCTGGATCCCTTCCAATTTCTTTAATCTATAGGATCCATTATAAAGCTATGTCTTCAGCTTTTGGATCAAAAGCTTTACGAAAATCTCCCAAAGGAGAGACCTTGTTAATTCAAACCGATATTGCTCGGTCCAACATGACTCTTCCACGCACAATTAAGTGGGACGAGATTACCTTACCCACAACATGGGAATTACAAGGAGCTGTACCCCCAAAGAAAGTAGAAAACACGAACATAGAAAATGTTAGTCAATCAAGTGATGGAAAAGTAGAAATTACTTTTAGTTCTCGACAACGCTCAATTGATTTACAAAAATTCAATCGTAGTTCATCTTCTTCATCTTTTGGATCAGAGATTAGAAAACCTCCTAGAAATTCCTTCTCTACTCCAAGTACTTTTTATAAAACAAAAAATCATTTCTCATCCAATCCAAGTACTCTTATCATCCTGATTTACACGGAGTCAATCATTCTGGATCTATACCAAAACCATTTTATAATATTCAACAGCCAGAATCTCAAACAAGTTCCACTCAGGAACTAAAAGATTCGCCTCCAATGTCTTCAACTTATTCTCAAATGGTTGATAATAATGACCCAGAGTTAAATATTCTTATCCGTGATGATTTTGTTATCAATAAACAATCATTACAAAAAGATTTTTATTCTCCTCAAAATACAACCAAAAGAGACTGGTTTCTCAGTCATTATACAGGCAAAAAAAGACAGTCTGTTCAAAGAAAATATTATGATTTTCTTGAGGGACTACGAAAACAGGTACCATTTTTTGAATATTTTGAATTATCTTTAGATGACCCCCGCATTGACTAGGCTACTTATCCTTTTACTTCGATTTCCTCCAAATCTTTAGATTCTTCAAAATCCATCTACTACTAGGGTTCAGACATGGTATGATAATACTCAAAAAACCGTTGTTGAGTCTGAATATCCACCTTTGACCCAACTAAAGTTAGATTATAAAAATTCTTCTATTATTGGATATTATAGTCTGACATTCCATCTATATTCCATTCATAAATGGTATCAGCATTATATTTCATTTGATTTGTTTTTTTTTCTTCGAACAGAATATCTGGTGGAGTGATTTTAGAATAGTAAAGTTTTTGAGGATTTTGCCATGTCATTTTATTGACTTCAAAGTCAGAATTAATTGGGGTATCTCCCATTTTATCAAGATTATTGATAGCTGGAGTTGTGGATGATGTAGGAGGAGTTTTAGGAATTTGTAAGGAAGGAAAATGAGTAAGAGTGGTAGTAAGTTCCTGCAATATTTTCTCCTTAATTTTTTGTAATTTTCTTTCTATTGCAGACATAAAATCAGTATCCTGAGGAGTTAATGTTTTGGCTAATTTGGGGGGTATCTCATATGGTTTAAACATTGGTTTGTCTGAACTTTCTGTAATGGTTGGTGTTTGAACATAATCTTCTATCCTAGTTAATTGTTGACCAATGGTAGATAGATGTTGATTTGTAAAATTATTTTGTTTTACAATGCCTTTGAGATCCTCAATTTTGGATACTTTAAATTTATTACAACAAATGACAATGGTTAGCAATGCTTACAAAACAAAAATGGATACAACTGACCAAGCCTTTGCCAACTTAATCATTGCTGGTTTTACAGGACAGTTAAAAGGATGGTGGGATTACCATCTTACATCTGCTCAACAAAATGAAATTCTTAATGCCGTTAAAACTGCTTCTGACGGTACAATTATCAAAACAGAATTAGGCATCGAAATCCAGGATGCTGTTGCCACACTTATCTTTTCAATTTCAAAACATTTCTTAGAAGATCCTCCTAGCATCAGGGATAGGTCTTCTGATTGTTAGGTGACAAGGTGCGTGAAAAAATTAAATCTTTACACAATAACCAAATTCCTTATGATCAGTTAACCTATGGTGATTTGGTAAATTACATTCAAAAGGTAGGGTTACAATTATGTTCTGATATTAAGCTACAAAAACAATTAAAATATGAACAAACCAAGTCTAGAAATGAACTAGGATCTTTCAGCAAGCAGTTTGGTTTTGAAGAAAATTGCTCCAAACAAAAAGATTCTTCTTCCAAGAAATCTTCTTATTCCAAAAAGCCTTATTATTCCAGATCTAACTTTCGATCTAGATTTTTAAAAAATTCTTTTACTCCAAAATCTTCTCCCAAGAAGAGAGAAGAACCAAAAGCAAAACCTAACCCTCAACCGAACAATTCTAAATCTCCTAATAATAATAATTGTTACAAGTGCAATAAACCAGGCCACTATGCCAAATATTGTAGAGTTCGTCAAAGGATTAATGAATTAGAATTAAATGATACAATTATTGCAAAATTAGATTTAATTCTTTTAGACATTGATGATGATTCATCTTTATCTCCTTCTGATAATGAACATCAATTTGATGATATCCCTTCTTCATCTTCTGACCCTGAGATAAACTTGCTTTCTAGGGATCAAGAATTCCTTTTAGAAGTTGTTAATCACATTGATGATTCCACAGTCAAGTTAGCTTACCTGGATAAATTAAAACAAAATTTATTTAATTCCGATATTAAGATTGCTCCACCAAAAGCAACCTGTAATCTGAAAGAAATTTTATCCAAACATGATCAAAAAAACAGGAATTTCTTCTGCTCCTGATCTTGAACACCTCCAAGTAGAGGTCACTGAAATAAAAATCGAACTTAACACTCTTAGGCATCAACAAAGAAATGATCGATGGAAAATAAACCAACTAATCTCTATTATTGATAAAGGAAAAGGCATAGTTACACTGGAATCACTTAGTGATCTAGATGAAGATGAAAGAATTAATAAACTAGAAACAGACGGAATTTTAGTTGAAAGTTGTTACAAAAATGACCAACCCTTTATTGGATTATTAACTCAAGTAACTCGTCAAAAATGGTTCATCAGAACCACAATTGTTATTCAAAGAGATTATTCTTTTGATACTATTGTCTTAGTTGATTCTGGTGCAGATTTAAATTTTCTTCGTTCTGATTTAGTTCCTTGTTGTTTTTGGGAAAAAACAATTGAGGGTATAAAGTCTGCAGCAGGTGAACAACTTAAGATTCTGTACAAATTATCCAAGGTTACAATCAGAAATTCTGATATCGAATTTCATACTGATTTTCTTGGTGCTCAAAACATCACAAAATATGTTATTTTAGGGACACTATTTCTTGATCTTATTAAACCCTTTCAAGTAAGTAATGATGGCATTCATACTACTTTATGTGTCAAAAAATTATTTTTCCCTTTTTTACAAAAACCTACAAAACCTATCAATATCTCTAGAAATGAATGCTCACTTCATTGTCTTATAACAGAAAATATGAGCACTTCCTCTAGAAGAGGAAGAGGAAGGATGTCTCCACCGGCAACACGGTCTCAAATGCAGAGGCTCTCCAAGGAATCTTATGCTTTGGATATAGCACCAATCATCCCCAAAAAATCAAGAGCTGATATTGCTGATGAAGAAGATCAGAAATTAGCTCTTATCCAAGCCAAATCAAAAGGTAAAGAGGTAATATCTACTGATCCGCAACCCCAATCTCCAATTCCTCAAGAGATTTTAAACAACCCATCCCTTTTGGAATGGGTCTCATCTTTACAAAAATCACCTGAGGTTGCATTGGCAATTCAAGCACAAAAGCCACCCATTAGTTCAGCTTTAGTCATTTTTGAGCCTGTTTTAAAAACTGCTGCCAGTATGGCTTTAACACAAAACCAAACTCAACCTTTTACTTATGTATCAAAATATTTTGATAAACAAATTTTTCAAAAGGTTGTTCTTATGGAAAGAGAATTTCAGTGTGAAGATCCAAAAGCAGTGGTTTCCAAGATCTTCCCTAAAGATTGGCATTATGTGCCACAAGATTTAAATAAAAATCAAAAATTTTATGAATTTATTTTAATTGATACTGATTCAATTTTCATGAAGAAATACCACAACCCACAGACTTCAGTACTCACACATTGTACAGTTCAGATTTTAAAAGTTTTAACTCCAGCAATGTGGGGACAAGAGTTACACTTATTAAAACAATTTTCAGTCAATTACAAACCTTCAGGGTTTTCTTATTGGGATTATCAAGAGGCTTGGAGCAAAGCTTTTTTACTCCAAAACTCTGAACAACGACATCCATGGTTTTTCCAATTTAAAGTTAATCAAACTTATCATTTTCCCCATTGGTTTAATGAATGGTGGAGGCACTTTGGACCTCTCCAAGAAATTTTACCTTCAACTGTCAAAGAAGGATATGATGTTTTCCGATCTCGTTATAAACCCAAGGACATGGCCATACCCACCTTATTATATAAATAATTTATAATATATATATATTGTTGTAAATGTTAAAAACATTTACTTAATATGGATGATACACTTTACCAACTCAACCACTAATCCATCAAATATATTAATTATGTTACACACCTAATAGACATGATTTAATAGTGGTGGATGGAGATATTAGAATTAGTGGAGAAAATGCAATTAGCATTTATTGTATTAGTTGATTTAGGTGAGTTTTTGCACTATAAATAGGTGCTTAAACTTCATATTTTGTACACATCAATTGAAGAAAGTATTCTCTCATTTTCTATCTTATTTCTATCTAGTCATTTCTCTCCAAATATTATTCTAAATATTATTCTTATAATACAAGATTTCTTAATCTTGATTTTGAGAATTCTTTAATTCCTTGTTTTTCACAACATATTATCAGCTCGAGTCTCCACCGCTGTATCGAAAGCAAGCTTTTGAGGTTGTAAGTAAGTAATCGCCGATTGTTATATTTTCTAAGTTTATTATAATATTTCATTATGTTGAATTTAAAAAGTTTAGATTTCACGGCACATGATATTTCTGGAAGCAATTATCTATCTTGGGTTGTTGATGTCGAGACTCACTTGGATGTTGTGGGACTTGACGAAACCATTAAAGCGGAAAATACTGAGTCTCCACAGAATCGGGCTAAAGCAATGATTTTGCTTCGCCGCCACCTTCATGAGGAATTAAAAGTTGAATACCTCATGGAAAAGAATCCTCTAGCATTGTGGATTGATTTAAGGAAAATGTATGAACACCAGAAGAATGTCATACTCCCAAAAGCTCGTTACGACTGGATGCACCTGAGGCTGCAAGATTACAAATCAGTCCGTGAGTATAATTATGCTATTTACAAAATTACCTCACAACTTGATTTTTGTGGTGAGAAACTTACTGAGTCAGATAAGTTGGAAAAAATATTTTCCACGTTCCATGCTTTTAATATGATATTGCATGAGCAATATCGGCAGAAAGTATATGCAAAACATTCTCATCTAGTAGGTGCTTTACCTGTGGCAGAGCAGAATAATGAGCTACTGTTGAAAAATCATCATTCTCGCCCTACTGGCAGCACACCGTTCCCTAAAGTGAACGCTGCTTTACATAATAATCGAGGACGAGGACGTGGACGTGTTGGAAGAAGAGGTCGAGGCCGTGGTTATAGCCATCAAAACCATGGAGGTAATTCTGGCATACCACCAGAAGAGGTATGATGGTGAAACAAGTCAGGCAAATAAAAGATTGCCAAATAAACCCGAGAAGGGTAATAATGATAACTTGTTTCAGGTGTGGTGCTCAGGGGCATTGGTCACGTACCTATCGTACGCCTAGAAATTTGGTAGATTTATATCAAGCCTCAATAAAAGGAAAGAGCAAGGTGGTAGAAACAAACTTTGCTAAGTTTGATGATAATGATGACTTTGATGATCTTGAAGATCTTGGCAATTTAACACATTTGGATGTTTCGGATTTCCTAGAAAATCCTGATATATATAAATAAGTTTATTTACTTGTTGAGTTTAATTGTTGTATTGTATTTTGATTGTAAAAGCATTTAATTACAAGCAATAAAATTTCAGCATTTTATAAATATCATTTCGATAAGTTAAAAAACAAAAAAAGAAAGAAAAAGTCTGGAACTACTGACGGTGGGTTCGATCCTCGGACCTTCTTTTCTAATCTATATTTTATTGGATCTCGCCACCACTCGGCCACCAGTCCCGGACTTGTCAAATTTATACGTTTAATATATTTATATGCAATCTAATATTTATTTATATTATACTTTTGGATTAATATGTGACGCAAATTATTTTGTTTCTCTTTAGAATTATGGTCGATGAAGATATATGTTTAATTGATAGTGCAACAACTCACACTATCCTTAAACATAAGAAATATTTTCTACACTTGACATTTCTTGAAGCAAATGTAAATACCATCTCAGGCACATCAAAAATAATTGAAGGCTCCGGAAGAGCTAATATCATATTGCCTAGAGGGAAAAAAATATATATTGAGGAAGCATTATACTCTCCCAAATAAAAAAGAAACTTATTGAGTTTCAAGGATATTCGTCACAATGGATATCATTTTGAGTCTGAAAGAGAAGGTAATAAAGATTACTTATATATTACTTCTATCATTTCAAGCCAGAAGCTTGTACTAGAAAAGTTTGTGGCTTTCTTTTCAGGTTTATATCATGCAAGTATAAAATGGATTGAAACACATGTTGTGCTGCACCAGAAGTGTTCTAATTTTAAAGAATCTATACTTTGGCATAATCGTCTTGGTCATCCAGGTTCTACCATGATGCGTAGAGTAATTGAAAATACAAATGGACATCCATTAAGAAACCAGAAGTTTCTTTTACCTAATGATCACTTATGTGTTGCTTGTTCACAAGGAAAGTTAATTGTGAGAACATCTACCCTGAAGGTAGGCGTAGAATCTCCTAATTTTCTGCAACGTATTCATGGAGATATATGTGGACCTATTCATCCATCATGCGGACCATTTTTTATTTTATGGTTTTGATATGCATCATCTACGTGGTCACATGTGTGTTTATTATCAACTCATAATGTTGCATTTGCTAGATTCTTTGCTCAAATTATTCGTTTACATGCATAATTTTCAGATTATCCCATTAAGTCTGTTCGATTAGATAATACTGGTGAATTTACTTCTAAAGCCTTCAATGATTATTGCATGTCATTAGGTATAGATGTTGAACATCCAGTTGCACATACTCATACTCAAAATGGTTTGGCAAAATCACAAATAAAGCGTCTTCAGCTGATTGCTAGACCTATGCTTTTGAAAAGTAAATTACATTTTGATGCTTGGGGACATGCCATATTACATGTTGCATCATTAATTCGAGTCAGACCATCTGCTCATCATTCATATTCACCTTTACAGCTAGTATTAGGTTCTCAACCCAATATTTCACATCTTTGTATATTTGGTTGCGTTGTTTATGTTCCTATTTCACCTCCACAACGTACTAAGATAGGACCACAACGTCAACTTGGTATCTATGTTGGTTTTTATTCCCCTTCTATTATTCGATATCTCGAACCACTAACTGGCGATATTTTCAAAGCTAGATTTACAGATTGTCACTTTGATGAATCTATTTTTCTTTGTTTAGGCAGCAAAGATTCTCAACATCATAAACATGATGATATTTCTTGGAACACTGTGACACAATCTCATTTTGATCCACGAACAAAGCAGTGTGAACTTGAAGTTCAAAAAATTGTTCATTTACAAGGTATTGCTAATCAATTACCTGATGCATTTACTGATACTTTAAAAGTTTTGCAATCACATATTCCTGCTAGAAATTCTACTAAACGTATCAATGTCCCTGAAGGACAAGTAGCAAGTGATGAATTAAAACCACGTCAGAAACGTGGAAGACCACTGGGAGCTAAAGATAGATTTCTCCGAGAAAGAAATGTCCAAACTCCTATCAAAGCCCTAGCAGAGCATACTCCAGAAGACCATATTTCTCCTGTAGAGATTACTCTTGAAGAGAATAAACTTATTGAATCCCAACATTCTGAAACAATATCTCTTAAAGAGATACAAGTATCTGATAACGAAAATAATGAGCGCTCAATAACTCATAAAGAAATTTGGGATAGAAGTAAGATTATTGTTGACGATATATTTGCATATGCAGTTCTACAACCAAAAGTAGTAAGGATTCTGAGCCTAAATCCGTTGATGAATGTCGACATAGAAGTGATTGGCCTAAATGGCAAGAAGCTATGACAGCGGAACTAAATTCTCTATCAAAAAGAGAAGTTTTTGGACCTGTAGTCCAGACACCAGAAGGTGTTCAACCAATAGGATTCAAATGGGTGTTTGTACGCAAGAGAAATGAGAATAATGAGATTACTCATTATAAAGCGAGACTTGTAGCACAAGGTTTCTCGCAAATATCAGGAATTGATTATGATGAAACATATTCTCCTGTCATGGATGGAATTACTTTTAGATTCTTAATTGGCCTAACAGTAGCTGAACGATTGACTATGCGTCTTATGGACGTAGTGATAGCTTATTTAGATGGATCATTGGATAGTGAAATTTATATGAAAATCCCTAAAGGATTTCTGTTCCCTGAGCAAAACCTAAAGGATTGTGTTCAATCAAACTCCAGCGTTCACTATATGGATTAAAATAATCTGGGCGCATGTGGTATAATCGATTGAGTGAATATCTTATTAGAGAAGGATTTACGAATGATCCAATTTGTCCATGCGTATTTATTAAAAAGTCAGAATCTGGATTTGTTATAATCGCTGTTTATGTAGATGACTTAAATTTAATTGGGACTCCTGAAGAGCTCACTAAAGCTGCTGATTATTTAAAAGCAGAATTTGAGATGAAAGATCTAGGAAAGACAAAATATTGTCTTGGTCTTCAGATCGAAGATTTGAATAATGGTATCTTTCTTCATCAATCTACTTATACTGAAAAAGTATTAAAGCAGTTCTACATGGATAAGGTACATCCTTTGAGTTCTCCAATGATAGTTCATTCACTTGATGTAAAGAAAGATCCATTTCGACCTCAAGATGAGGGGGAGGCATTACTTGGTCCAGAAGTACCATATTTGAGTGCAATTGGATCTTTGATGTATTTAGCCAATTGTACTAGACCAACTATTGCATTTCCTGTGAATTTGTTGGCCACAGATATAGTTCTGCTCCTACTCGACGTCATTGGAATGGAGTTAAACATATCATGCGTTATCTGCGAGGAACAACCGACTTGGGTTTATTCTACTCATCAGATCTCAAGTCTCAGTTGGTTGGATATGCAGATGCCGATTATTTATCCGATCCTCACAATGCCAAGTCTTAGACTGGTTACGTATTTCTTTTTGGAAATACTGCTATTTCTTGGAAATCAGTTAAACAAACATTCACAACAACTTCTTCCAATCATTCTGAGATAGTGGCAATTTATGAAGCTAGTCGGGAATGCGTATGGCTGAGAGGAATGATTTCTCATATTCAAGAGAAGTGTGGATTACAATCTGTTAAAAGTATCCCAACGGTAGTCTATGAAGACAATGCTGCTTGTACAGTTCAGCTCCGCGGAGGATACATAAAAGGTGACAGGACTAAACACATCTCCCCAAAATTCTTCAGTACACATGAGCTCCAGAAGAGTGGTGATATAGATGTTCAACAAGTTTGCTCTTGTGATAATCTAGCAGATTTATTCACTAAATCGTTACCACCTACAACATTCAAGAAGTTGGTCTATAAGATTGGTATGCGGAAACTCCAAGATCTTCTTGCATCAGGGGGAGTAAAGACATAAAGACAGTGTTATTGATTGTACTCTTTTTTCTTCGACCAATGGTTTTTTCCCACAGGGTTTTCCTTGGCAAGGTTTTAACGAGGCAGTCTTCTCACTGATCTCACTGAGTTGCTATACAAGAATGATGAGTATATACAACATATACACTTATATCTATTGCCCATAAATGATGATGTTATATATGCATGTATAGGTGTTATATATTAGATGCATACATATGAGATACTGTGATATATATTAGGTGTTATATATTTGTTGCAGTGTCTATAAATATGTACTTTGTTGTGGTGCTGATATTATATATACATATGTGTGTGTGTGTATATTAAATCAAAATTATTGTAGGAAAGCCTGAATTGGTTTTGAATAAATTTCGTTCCCACAAGTCCAACAAAGCCCAATAAACCAAGCACAAAAGAAAAGAAAAGAAAAGAAAAGAAATAGAAAAATAAGGAAAGAATTCAGTTGGGGGTTATTTATCTCTTTTCCTTCGTATCATTTTTCTCCTCAAACTCTTCTTCTCAATCTTAATCTTACTAACTTAATCCCTTTCCATTCATCTTTATCCAACCTTCTTCACCTTTAAATACAACTTCTTTCCATCACTTAAGGGGGGAAGGAGCCGGCCACTTGAGCTCGGACTCATACTACCCAAGTCTCTTTTTTCTTCCGGATTCCCATCACACACTATCACCAAAAGAAAAAAAACCTTGGATCCTCTCTTTTCTTTGTTTCCCTCCCACAGCTGCTTTTCTTTTCTTACTGTCACCACTAGACGTTTCTCTTATTTATCTCTTTACCCATCTAATTTCATTCTTCTTATCATCTCATCATCGCTACCATCTCAATCCTCTCTCTCATCAACTCACTCTTACTTGATTACTGCCCCCATAATTCCTTCTTCCTCTCGGCATCATCACTAGTACAACATATACACTTATATCTATTGCCCATAAATGATGATGTTATATATGCATGTATAGGTGTTATATATTAGATGCAAACATATGAGATACTGTGATATATTCTATATTATATGTGTTGCAGTGTCTATATATATGTACTTTGTTGTGGTGTTGATATTATATATACATGTGTGTGTGTATACGTGCAAATCTATTGTAGGTAATGCTACTGTGTAGATATATATTGTATGTGTGCAGATAGGTGTGGTGCCGTGCATGTATGTATATTGTGTGTTTATATGTTTGGATTTAATATAGTTGATCCTTAGCAAATTACCGAATCAAATATCAAAAGTTGGTATTGTTAGGTGATAGGTATGAATATACCTCTTGTTTTTGGTGATAATAACCCTCTATTATCTCATTGGTTTTGTCAATTCGGTACATTTATCTATTGTCTTGGATTTTGATAGGCAATTGATGGTGCGGAACAAAAAGGTGGCAAATATGGGCAAGATGAGAGCAAGAATTAGCTTGAAAATTATCCTAGGCGTGATTTATACACGCCTAGGCGGTACGGGCCACGCACTGAACAGAGTAGAATTGGAAAAATTTAGGGAAAACTGTTTTTCTAGAACAGCGCCTAGGCAAGGTGCACCTAGGCGTATTTCCTACACGCCTAGGCGCCCCTGAACGAAAATGACAACTTTTATTTCGCGAAAGTCCTAAAAACTGGACACTTTCTAACTTATCGAACGGCCGTTCCAGGGAGCGAAAAAGGGAGGAAAGAAGGAGGATTCAAGGCTTGAAGGAGGGATTCTTCATCTTGGCTTGTGTTTCTTCCAACTTTGGGTTCTACCAATATGTTTTTCTCTTTTTGCTTGTCTCTTTCTCTCTCTATGTGTAGCTAAACTCTTTATCACCAAGGCTAGGATGAAGCCTTGGGTTGAATGATGGTTGTATAAATTGATTTGGTTATATGTCACATCTTCTTGGGTATAAATCTTTGGTTTCCATGATTATTGTGGATTCTTCTTACTCTTTGTGCTTGATCACCACTTAGAGTTTTGAATGGATTTGTTTGATGGATTTTGTAGATGGTGAAATATCTAGTTAATCATGCTTCTTGGGACCCTAGATTGCAATTGTTGTTTCCATTAGGTTTGGAACAAGTTTGTATGAATCCTATTTCTATTAAGCTTTCATGAATTCTTATGCATGTCTAGACCAATAGGATGGCTAGAATGTTGATAGGAACATCCAACCTACACCAATAAGATGGCTAGTAATTGATATGAGGGAAATTGGCTTGAGTGCGCTAAAACTGACTTATGTACAGATTCGTTATACCCGGATTGATAAATGTGTGAGTGAATTGGTTGTGTTTGCACATCATTGACCCTTGGTGGATTTCGAAGTCTTGGTACTTCATTCTTGTACTTGAATTCATTGCATTAGTATAACTTGCAGAGTGATAAATTGCATTAGCATTTGCATTCTTCAATACAAAAATTCCGAAAACACTTTACTTTTCTTGCTTGCATTCTTATTAAATTGCAAACCCAATCAACTTGAGCGGAACTTTAATTTCTTGCATTGTCCATAAATATATACAAATAAGCACTTGGATCAATTATAACTCTGTCTCTGTGAATACGATCTCTACTGACTACTTGTGCTATCCCTTCGACTAGTGCACTTGCTAGTAGGATATTTTAAACCCAACAAGTTTATGGCGCCGTTGCCGGGGACGGTAGCTTATACTTGATCCATTGTTTTGTTTGAATAGATACTTGCTTACATAGCATGGTCATACTCGATAATTGTTTGTCTCACATTATTCTCTTACTCTATGTAGTTCATGCAAGGACGGCGTTCGCAAGATACGGAAATTCTTCCAATTGATTTAGATTGGGACGTCTACGCCGCAACAAGATAGACAAGCAAATTTTTGGGGAGCATTCTTCCACCCGCTCTAGTTCTCCTACATCTAGCTCATCTAGTTAGAGCTCTTGTGGCGACAATCTGGAACGAGTAAAAATGGCAGAAAATTTTGAAGGAGTTGAAGACAATGGCATCAACCCCAATGCTCCACGCACTATACAGGATTTCTCTATGCCTCAATTTACTACTCGTCAATCGTGCATTGTTTTTCCAACTATTGCGCCTAATTTGTCATATGAGATTAAAGGTTATATGATTAACTTGCTTCCTTCCTTTTCAGGAGAAGAAAATCAGGATGCTAGCGATCATATCGATAATTTCTTGGAGATTTGTGGCACACAACAAATTCAAGGGATATCAGCAGAATTTATTCGCCTCAAACTTTTTCCTTTCTCTTTAAAAGGTGATGCAAAGAACTGGTTCAAGACCTTGCCTACTAATTCTATCACTTCTTGGGAGCGGCTGTCTGCCAAGTTTATTCAGAAATTCTATACTCAATCTAAGACGCAGCGGTTAAGAGATCAGATATTTCACTTCAAGCAAAATAAGGGGGAACCACTGTATCAAGCTTGGGGGAGGTATAAAACTCTGTTGATTGGGTGCCCACGTCATCAATTCTTGCCATGGCAGACTATATTGTATTTCTATCAGAATTTTTCAGATGACTGTCGGCATAGGCTAGATGCAGCTGCTGGTGGGAACATTATGGCTAAAGAACCAGCTGATGCCACAGTGATTATTGAGAATGTAGTTGCTAACTCTTCACAGTGGGATAGTAGAGATACAGGTGGGTCTAGAGCAACTGCATATGAAGCTGGTACTCCCAACACAAAAATTGCTTCTATGGCTCGGAAACTGGATGTTGTAATGAGTCTATTAAGCAAAGCTGCAGAGCCATGTGGTATTTACAGGGGCACAGACCATCCTACCCATATGTGTCCTAGAAGTGGCACCTTTCCTGAAGCTGAAGTAAATGCTGTTCAGAATTATCACCGGCAGCAGAATGATCCTTTCTCTCATACTTACAATCCGTGTTGGAAGAACCATCCGAATCTGTCTTATGGCTCTTCTAACAACTACAGCCAAGGTCCAAAACCCTGGCAAGGCCAACCTCAAGCACCACCTCCTGACTCGAAGAGGTCTACTATGGATGATCTGATCACTCAACAAGCTCAGTCACAAGTGAAGATGCAGAATTCACAAGCTGAGATGAGTAATTCTATGAATCAGTTGCAACAGACGGTGGCTAGTAACACTCAGTCTATCTCCAAGTTGGAAATGCAAGTTGGTCAACTTGCTACTGCTTTGAGTGAGCAGCAGCTGGGGAAGCTTCCAAGCCAGCCTGAAGTTAATCCCACGAAACATGAAGATGCTAAGGCGGTTACTGTTTTGAGAAGTGGGAAGAAGGTTGACAACAGGATTGAGTTCAAGAAGCAAGACGATGAGGGGAATACTGAATCGACAGTGGAGGAGCCCCGTGTATCTACACAACCCCTAGCTGAAAAAGACAAGCAGCCAGTGGAGGATTATGTTCCATCGGTGCCGTTCCCATCTCGACTTGCGCCTAAGAAGAAGAACAAGTACAACCGGGATATTTTTGAAGTTTTGAAGAAAGTTGATATTAATATCCCACTTATTAAGGCGATCAAGTCTATTCTAGCTTATGCCAAGTTTTTAAAGGAGATGTGCACTAACAAAAGGAAGATTGGTGAGCATGAAGAAGTTTTTCTTTCTGAGGAAACTAGTGCTTTATTGCAAAAGAAGCTCCCTCCCAAATTGAAGGATCCTGGGAGTTTTACTATTCCGTGCATCATTGGGGAGAAACAAATTGAAAAGGCTTTGATGGACCTTGGAGCTAGTGTTAATATCATGCCATATTCTGTCTATTCTACTCTGAAGATAGGAGAACTGAAACAAACTAAGGTTACTTTGCAACTAGCTGACCGTTCTCTTGTGCATCCTTGTGGGCTTGTTGAAGATGTATTGGTGAAGGTGAGTGAATTTGTTATTCCTGTGGATTTCTTGATACTTGACATGGAAGGTGAGTCAACCCCTGGGAGAGATTTGCCTCTTATTCTGGGTCGGGGTTTTATGGTCACTACTAACACCATTATTGATGTCAAGTTGGCTGTCGTTTCTATGACATTTTTTGACACAAATATTGAATTTAGACTCTCCGAGGCCATGAGGCAAGCTGATGATGCGAAGACGTGCTATTGGTTAGATGTGGTGGAAAGAAGAGCTGACATAGAAACATATCGAAATGATAGAACCACTGCGCTTGAGGCTTTTCTTATGGGTGAGTCTGAGAGAATTTTGAATGATGACACTGTGGAAGTCTTTAACATGTTTGAAGCTGTGCCTCGGCATCAACATAAGTGGCGGCCCACTTTTGAGAAGCTGAGGGACTCTCCGAGCACCAAGAAGTTAGTACCATCAATAGAGAGCCCACCAGAGCTAGAGTTGAAGCCACTTCCTTCGCATCTTCAGTATGCTTACTTGGGTAATTCTAACACTCTTCCTATTATTATTGCTTCTGATTTGACTCCTGTGGAAAAGAAAAAATTATTGCGTGTTCTTAGAGAGCATAAAACTGCAATTGGCTGGACGATAGCAGATATCAAGGAAATCAGTCCATCTATGTTCATGCATCGAATTTTATTAGATGATGGAGCAAAGCCTAGTAGAGAGGGTCAGCGGCGTTTGAATCCGACTATGAAAGAGGTGGTTCGGGCTGAAATTCTGAAATTGCTTGATGTAGGAATTATCTACCCTATTTCCGATTCTAAGTGGGTGAGCCCTGTTCAGGTAGTTCCGAAGAAGTCAGGAATCACAGTTGTGAAAAATTACAACAATGAGCTTATTCCTACTAGGAAGGTCACAGGTTGGGGAGTCTGCATTGATTACCGTAAGTTGAATACATCTACACTGAAAGATCACTTCCCTCTTCCATTTATTGATCAAATGTTGGAGCGACTTGCAGGACATAGCTATTACTGTTTTTTAGATGGATATTCAGGGTACAATCAAATTGCGATTGCCCTAGAGGATCAGGAGAAGACGATATTCACATGTCCATTTGGGACCTTTGCTTATCGACGGATGCCGTTTGGGTTATGCAATGCTCCAGCTACTTTTCAGAGATGTATGATGAGCATTTTTTCAGATATGGTGGAAAGATTTATTGAAGTGTTCATGGATGACTTTTCCGTCTTTGGGTCTGATTTTGATCACTGCCTCCACAATCTGACTCTAGTTCTACAACGCTGTAATGAGACAAATCTTATACTAAATTGGGAGAAGTGTCACTTTATGGTTCAGAAGGGTAATGTCTTGGGCCATATCATTTCTAACGATGGCATTCAGGTGGACAGAGCAAAGATTAATCTCCTTTCCAAGTTGCCGCCGCCCACTAATGTGAAAGGTATTCGTTCTTTCCTAGGCCATGCTGGGTTCTATAGGCGGTTTATTATGGATTTTTCAAAAATTTCAAGACCCTTTGTGTTTTTTTGGCGAAAGATGCAAATTTTGAATTTAATGCTGAGTGTTTAAAGGCCTTTGATACCTTGAAGGAAAAGCTCACTTTTGCTCCCATTATGATGCCTCCGGATTTTTCTTTGCCCTTTGAAATCATGTGCGATGCTTCAGATTATGCTATTGGGGCAGTGCTTGGGCAACGAGTGGACAAGAAGTCTCATGTCATTTACTATGCCAGCCAGACTCTCAATGATGCTCAAGTAAACTATTCCGCCACTGAGAAAGAATTATTGGCCATCGTGTTTGCCTTGGATAAATTTCGCTCTTATCTTACTTGTTCCAAGGTGATTGTATATTCTGATCATGCGGCCTTGCAGTATTTAATGACCAAGAAAGACTCTAAACCCAGATTGATCCGATGGGTGCTTCTCCTGCAGGAATTTGATTTGGAGATTCGAGATAAAAAGGGTTGTGAGAATGTGGTGGCTGATCATATGTTGCGGTTAGCCATCAAAGAGGGTGAATCAAAAGACATGGACTTTAATGAGAATTTTCCCGATGAGCAGTTTTTTGTTGTTGAGAAAACTCCATGGTATGCAGATATTGCAAATTATCTGGCTACACGTCTACTACCTTCTGGCATGACCAAACAAGCTACAAATAAGTTCTTCTCCACCCTCAAATATTATTTTTGGGATGAACCATATCTTTTCAAGTCTTGCCCTGATCAAATTATTCGACGATGTGTGCCGGAACCTGAAATGGAGAGTATTTTGCATTTTTGTCATGCTCATGTGTGTGGAGGGCATTTTGGAGGAAAGAAGACAGCAACAAAGGTCCTTCAGTGTGGGTTCTTTTGGCCAACCCTATTTAAAGATGCTCATGCTTATTGCACCACCTGTGATCGATGCCAACACACAGGTAATATTTCTTCTAGAGATCAGATGCCTCTGCAAAATATATTGGTTATGGAACTGTTTGATGTTTGAGGTATTGATTTCATGGGGCCTTTCCCTCCTTCTTATGGCCATCCCTATATTCTAGTGGCGGTTGACTATGTGAGTAAATGGGTGGAAGCAATCCCATGTCGAGCCAATGATCATAAAATAGTTCTGAATTTTCTGAAGGATATGATCTTTGCAAGGTTTGGCACACCGAGGGCTATTATCAGTGATGGTGGATCCCATTTTTGCAATAAGCCTTTCGAGAAGCTAATGAAAAAATGTGGGGTTACTCACAAGGTTGCTACCCCTTACCACCCTCAAATGAGTGGCCAAGTAGAGATTTCGAATCGAGAGCTCAAACATATTCTTGAAAAGACTGTCTCTTCCAATAGGAAAGATTGGAGCATTAAACTCAATGATGCGCTTTGGGCCTATCAGACAGCCTTCAAGACTCCCATCGGCATGTCTCCTTACCGGTTGGTCTATGGAAAACCGTGTCATCTTCCGGTGGAATTGCAACATAGAGCATATTGGGCCATTAAGGCTCTTAATTTTGACCTTCATGGAGCCGGTGAATTGCGGAAGCTCCAACTTAATGAGCTCGATGAACTCCGGAATGAATCCTATGAGAATGCCAGAATTTACAAAGAAAAAACCAAGATATTCCATGATCGGCATATTTCTAGGAAAGTATTCGAACCTGGCCAGCGGGTATTGCTATTTAATGCTCGTCTTCGATTGTTTCCGGGCAAGCTTCATTCGAGATGGAGTGGGCCTTATGAGGTCCTAAACGTTCATCCCCATGGCTCTGTGTGTATTAAAGATCCCCATACTGGTTTTGAGCAACAGGTTAATGGTCACCGTCTAAAACCATATTTTGAGACTACCTTTGATATGGAGAAAAATAAGCTTCGCCTTGAAAAATCTCCATCACAATGATTTTCCAGGTTGTCTCGTGTCCTTGTTATTGGTGTTTAACTTTATGCTCATCCCTAGTTTTGATGCATTGAGGACTATGCATGTTCTTAAAGTGAGGGGTAGTAGTGTTTTAAAATTGTTAAGTTTTGATGCGACCTCTTTTATTTTGCAGGTGCAGCTACGTCTGACTGAAGAAGCTAAACTTAGCGCTGCTTGGGAGGCAACCCGAGATGTGATATCCTTTCTATATCCTTGTGTGCTTCATTGTTCCATCTCTTTAGAAGGTATTAATGTGTTTCTGCATTTTTTGGAATTTTCTGGGTTGTATGTGGAAGTTTGTGGAGTTGGATACCCGATACAGAGGAGCACGCTGTCCCGGGCGTGTTTTATACACGCCTAGGCGCTAGTCTTTAGCGCCCAAAAAAAAAAACGCATAGGCGTCAGTATTACACGCCTAGGCGGGTCGGACATAATTAAAACCCTCATAACCACTCTTTGTCACATACACACACGCCCACCTCCTCCTTTGAGCCGCCCGAACCAAATCCTTCACCTAAGCGGACATCTAAGCGCTCAAGGTTAGTAACTTTTCTTTCTCTTCTCTGTTCTTTGCGATTTATGGGGTTGATGGATCTATTTTGAGTTTGAACAAAGAGAGGGAAAGAAGTAAATGGAATTGGGGGTGAAAATTTTTAGGTGTTAGTAATCTAGGGCTTGCCATAGCTTGTTTACTGTTGAATTGTTGATAAATCACTGCTGGAATTTCTGTGGGTGTGGAATGTTAGAGGGAGCATGGTAGCAACAAGGAAGGTGGTGGCTGCCATGGCAGCCACGCGTGGGGAAGATGGACTGCGCCTAGGCGCCGGTCCATTCACGCCTAGGCGTGGTCGCCTAGGCGGGACCCTAAAACGCCTAGGCGGAAGAAAAAAAATATTAATTACTTACAAAAATTATTTCCTGCTATGCTAATGGGAGAAAATTATTTAATTTTGTAGGAATTATGCCCAGAACTAAGAGTGTCGCACCCAATCGCCCAAGGAAATCTGCTCACACCGCACCAGCTGAGGGATCATCCTCTGCTGCCACTACTAGGCTTTTTGAGCTAGTGCGTACATTCTATCGCACAGTCCAGGCAACCGACATCGATCACTATAATGTTACATTGCCCTCTGGAGTGGTTACTTTCTCCGCTGCAGACGTGTGTGCTTGCATTGGATACCCCATTTTTCGGCCTGCTGATAGCGGATTCTTACCGCCTTTATCTAGTACCGAGCTGCAGCAGCACTCTAGGATGGTGGAGCAGTTGGGTGGCACACGTGGAACTTTCTTGAGGAAATCTAGCCTGCCAGAATCTATGTGGCTGGTAGATCGGATCGTGCACCAGAACTTATGGCCAGCCGGGCATCATAGCGAGCGACGGCGAGAGATTTTAGAGATCTTGTACTGTATATTGGCTGGCATATGGATTGATCTGGGCCGCTATTATGTTCGGTCTTTTCTGGAGATTAGGAGGCGTGTTGAGGATGCGAGTGTTGGTGTGAAGCAACTCTTTTTACCTCGTATTATCACGCGGTTAGTGGCTCATCTTGGAGCTATCCCTCTTGATATGCGCCCCGAGACCCTTCTGATGGAAGAAGTCGACATGCGCCATTGGCACATCAATATATCTCGTATGACAGGTATTCACCATAGACGTGCTCGGGCGGCGCGCGATGACCCGGGTGTTGCTGTTGAGGCCGATGAGGAGCCGGCTACTGATGCTGTTGCACCTACTAGGCAGATGGACGAGCTACGAGCTCAGCTTACACAACTTGAGGATGGTCAGCGCTCCCTGCAGCAGCAGTTCTAGGCCCATACGGAGTATGTCCAGCAGCAGTTCCAGGCACAGACGAAGCAGACTCGGGCCATGCTTGACATATTGGCGGAGCTACGACGCGACCGCTATATCACATTTGCTCGTCACGGACCCTCTGGCGGTCCCTCCTCCTAGACTCCACCCCAGGTTGTGTTTTTCTTGGCTTGTCCTCCATTTTATTCATATACCTATTTCACGCTTTGCGGACAAAGCTTATTTTACAGTGGGGGGTGGGAGTACTTTATTTTGTATGTATTGCACATTTTGGATATTGTCTGATCTGAATTTGACCGCTGGTACTTATTATATTTGTTTCTGATCAGAGCTGTTTAATCCAGTCTTTACCTCCTATATGCTTGAGTGAATTTTTGAAGTCTACTAGATTGCATAATAAATGAATTCACTTGCACTAAAGTGTTGTGGGGTATGACTTGGACGGATATATGTGTTAACTGTGGTTTCTGCCTGAGATGAGCTTGGACACATGTTGGTGATATGTTTGGCACTAGTTATTTATGTTGTGTACCGAAAGAAAAAAAAATGTTCCGCTCTTGCGTCTTATTGAGTAACCGGGGCTCTTGTCTAACAACCTCGAGTTTCGCGTAAAAAGATGAGACAACCATGATGAACATTCTAGGCTAGCTTAACTTCGAAGCCTTTTCAATTCGAATAATTGATCTGAGGGGTGTCTTATCACCTAATGCCCTAAGCCAACTGGTTGGGAGTCATTGGTCGAGAATTCGCTACATGGGTTGAATAGAAAGCTTAATGGAGTAAGCATTGCACAGTCCTAGTTCAAAAAAAAAAAAGAGAAAAGAAATAAGCATACATATATATATAAATAAATGTGCCTTGGTATTGCTACTCTGTTGTTTTTGCGATTCTTGGAATGCGACTATGTTTAATACATATATATAAACTCTTGGAAGCCACATGTTGACATTTTCTCTTGCACATCACATTACATTAAAGGAGCAATTGAGTAGACAGAAATTACTCGTTGAGTATATAGTGTGATGTAAGTGTGGGGTGTTTGCGCTCATTTGATAGAAATGTTTGTGGGTATCGTTCTTGTAAGCCCTCAGGAGACAACACTCCTCCACTAGGGACACCAAGGGGTTTAACAGCTTGTTGCATATGCTAAATGCAACCGCGATTCCTGCGTCAGTGAGTTAGGATTTTACTTTTCATGAGTATCTTTAAATTAGTTGTACTCGAGGACGAGTAGGATTTAAGTGTGGGGTGTTTGATAGGCATGAATATACCTCTTGTTTTTGGTGATAATAACCCTCTATTATCTCAATGGTTTTGTCAATTCGGTACATTTATCTATTGTCTTGGATTTTGATAGGCAATTGATGGTGCGGAACAAAAAGGTGGAAAATATGGGCAAGATGAGAGCAAGAATTAGCTTGAAAATTATCCTGGGCGTGATTTATACACGCCTAGGCGGTACGGGCCACGCACGGAACATAGTCGAATTGGAAAAATTCAGGGAAAACTGTTTTTCTAGAACAGCGCCAAGGCGTGCGCCTAGGCGTATTTCCTACACGCCTAGGCGTCCCTGCACGAAAATGGCAACTTTTATTTCGCGAAAGCCCTAAAAACTGGACACTTTCTAACTTATCGAACGGCCGATCCAGGGAGCGAAAAAAGGAGGAAAGAAAGAGGATTCAAGGCTTGAAGGAGGGATTCTTCATCTTGGCTTGTGTTTCTTCCAACTTTGGGTTCTACCAATATGTTTTTCTCTCTTTGCTTGTCTCTTTCTCTCTCTATGTGTAGCTAAACTCTTTATCACCAAGGCTAGGATAAAGCCTTTGGTTGAATGATGGTTGTATGAATTGATTTGGTTATATGTGAATCTTCTTGGGTATAAATCTTTGGTTTCCATGATTATTGTGGATTCTTCTTACTCTTTGTGCTTGATCACCACTTAGGGTTTTGAATGGATTTGTTTGATGGATTTTGTAGATGGTGAAATATCTAGTTAATCATGCTTCTTGGGACCTTAGATTGCAATTGTTGTTTCCATTAGGTTTGGAACAAGTTTGTATGAATCCTATTTCTATTGAGCTTTCATGAATTCTTATGCATGTCTAGACCAATAGGATGGCTAGAATGTTGATAGGAACATCCAACCTAGACCAATAAGATGGCTAGTAATTGATGAGGGAAATTGACTTGAGTGCGCTAAAACCGACTTAGGTACGGATTCGTTATACCCGGATTGATAAATGTGTGAGTGAATTGGTTGTGTTTGCACATCATTGACCCTTGGTGGATTTCGAAGTCTTGGTGCTTCATTCTTTTACTTGAATTCATTGCATTAGTATAACTTGCAGAGTGATAAATTGCATTAGCATTTGCATTCTTCAATACAAAAATTCCAAAAACACTTTACTTTTCTTGCTTGCATTCTTATTAAATTGCAAACCCAATCAACTTGAGCGGAACTTTAATTTCTTGCATTGTCCATAAATATATACAAATAAGTACTTGGATCAATTATAACTCTGTCTCTGTGGATATGATCTCTACTGACTACTTGTGCTATCCCTTCGACTAGTGCACTTGCTAGTAGGATATTTTAAACCCAACATTAGGGACGTTTCAATGCCATAATTTGGAATTTTAAGGATTCAAATACCATAAGTTGGTGCCTTTTTTTAAACCTACCAAAAGTTGGTAGCAAATTTGCGTTGATGATAAAAAAATCATTTATTTTCGATATTTCTACGAATAATTGGTTTTTCTCTTTAATGTAATTAATTTTTTTTTCCTTACGGTCAATAATTGACCCAAATTTGTTTTAAAAATCTTTCCAAAAACTATCATAAGTTGATAGTGTTTCAAAAATCAAATTTCTTTTAAAACTATCATAAGTTGATTGTGTTTTACAAATTTTTTTTATTTTATTTAAAATGGGCAATGTTTTCCCACACAAAAATAGCTTTGCTACTCATCTAAAATTATTTCATGTTTCTTTCATAGAAATTATGAGAATTAAAGATGAGACACCAATTTTTAAAACAAATTATATCTTTTTTTTTACCACATCTTGCAAAGGGCAAGTTTTCGTAGGGTTTTCATCTAATTAATAAGGTAACTGTTTTCGAACAGGTGTCATGGGGTGCTAATACCTTCCCCATGCTC
This sequence comes from Euonymus europaeus, assembly GCA_963580455.1. Classification (NCBI taxonomy): domain Eukaryota; kingdom Viridiplantae; phylum Streptophyta; class Magnoliopsida; order Celastrales; family Celastraceae; genus Euonymus; species Euonymus europaeus. The sequence goes on from OY756964.1 coordinate 8,492,586, forward strand.
AATCGACCCCCGTTCCCTTTTTCTCTGGTTCGCAGGTTTTCTTTGGTGTCCAATTGCACCTTAAATCAATTGGTGGCGACTCTTGAGTTTTTTTATATATTTTTTTGTGTTTCGAGATAATAGTATTTCGTAGGAATATTTCGCCGATCCACGTCGTGACCCTGGTTGCGACAACTGGCGACTCTGCTGGGGACAAAAGGTTTTTTAAACCTTAGAGGGTCAAGCCTGTATGATTAATTGATGATTACCTCTATTTTTTTTTTGTGAGATATTTTTTGTGTCTATTTTGTAACAAGTTATTTGTTTGTTCTATCTTGTGATTTATACGATTTCTTCCAAATCTATCTTTACACATTCATACTCACTACAGCCTACCACCCGGGCTCTACCTCTAGCGTTAGAGAGGGTTGACTACTATTCTCGTGAGATTTTGTCTCCGCATGGATAGTGGAAAACATCCTCACCGGATTGACTTCCCTTAAAAGTTAGGGGAAGAGCCTTTGTCTCAGTAGTTGAGATTTAAAAGCAACATGATCCGGGACCTCGCGATGTAGTTAGATGAACCTACTCATGCACTTTATGAACTTTAGCCATGGTTATAAATTTTCAGACATTTTAGGACTATTTTTTTTTCCTTTTGCTTTAGTCTTTTTCTATTGCTTTTGCTATGTTGTAAATATCTTTTTCCTTTTCAGTATACTAACTTTGGGGGCATCTTCCAATCAGACTTATGCATTTATTTAGAGCAAACATTTGTGTATCATACTTTTGGCTTTCCAAAAAAAAAAAAAAACTCTTGCATGTAATCAATGCCTCAAAAATTGTCACTGTCATACCCACCAAACTTGGTTGTAATCATGAAAGAAATGGGGAACAGATTGCATTGCTTCTTAAATGAGGGATTATTGGGGCAAGTTTTCTTTGATTGATGCTAAGGGGAGTTTTTGGAAAAATTGTCACACGAAACTTAAGCGTTATAACTGGGGCAAATTTTTGGGATTTGTGTGATCAATTAGAAGAATCTTAGGTTGCTATGGTCGAAGAAGAGAAGGTTTAACTGTTAAATCTTGCTCAACAATTGGACCAGTTTGAAGTTTCAATGTCTTTCAAGAACTTGCAAGGGTAATCCCGAAGGCACTATCATCGTTGGCTTAGCTCAAAGCCATTGTATGGGTCTTTCAATTATGAGCATGCTTTACTTTGCATACAATAAATTTTATGGCATAGTGATTTCATGGTGGTTCTATCATTTTATTAGTTTGTCTGAGAATCTCTTCTTGCTAAAATCTATGCTCACCTGAATTTATACTTTTGTCAACCTCTATTCTCAATTCCAATTGCATTTATTTCTTTAACAAGTTTGAGAAAAATGATAAGGAGGATGATGTACTTAACGAACTGGATTTTGGATATACCCATTGACAATGTTGAATTTGGCTATGCAATTGAGGAAGAAATGGAGATCAATCAAGAAGAAAAGACAACTCAACCGTACTAAAAAGCTGTTGAAGTTGTTGATGTGATGATTGAGATAAAGAGAAGAGATGTCAAAGGAAGAGCAGATTTTGAAAAACAAATACGGTACTAAAAACGATGATGGATGCTCAAATGAAAATAGCATTAGAAGATCAAAAGCTTTGAAAAGGAAATAAATTCAAGAATACCATATGCTAAGTTTCTTCAAGATACAATCAAATAAATGGCAAAGGAAGTTCGAAGTTCTCAAAGTGGATTAGATAGGGTGGTGTTGTTTCTAAGGAGGAAATTTTGGGTGCATTCACTTTTTTTTTGGGAAACTTCTAAGGAGGCTGTCTTTGCCATCCTATCTGCTTTATCGAAAAGAACACCACCCCAAAAAAGATTATGTTTCGAAAAGATGTATCAACATCCTAATGACCATTTTTATGTGGGATGTAGATGTCATTGGTCCCATTGAACCCGAGACTTCGAGTGGGCATCGCTTCATTATAGCTTCAACTGATTATTTTACAAAATGGGTAGAAGCGAATTCTTATGTGACAAGCAACGTCGTTGTCAATTTTTGAGAAAAAATATTGTATGATGCTATTGGGTTTCTGAAAGAATCATTACCCACAATGGCATGAATTTCAATATCAAATTAGTGAAGGATTTTAATATGAACGGCATTGTTGATGCAAATAATAAAAATATTCAGAAGATGACGAAGAACTACATTAAAAGCTTCATTTTTCTTTATATTTGTGCTCGATTTCTATATGCACTCTTACTTGTGAAAAGTCTTATCGCTTTAGTATGTGGGACAAAGGCAGTCCTTCCCAGTGAAATTGAAGTTCATTTGTTAAGAGTGGCGGTGGAGGTCAACTTGAAGGAGGATCATGTCCAAATTTAGTATGATCATTTAAATTTTATTGAGGAAAAAAGAATGGGGGTACTTTGAGGGAAACAACTCCATCAAAGGCGAATAATAGGGGTTCATAGCAGAAAATGCATCGTTGTTATTTTAGGATGATTCAATCACCTCAAAAGGGTCGTCATGGACTCCGAATTATAGAAGACCTTGTTGGAAGAAAAAAAAAGAAAGGAAAAAGCACCCCGCTAGAGTGAAAACCCGAAAGGGCGCTTTAGGCAAAAGTTGGGAGAAAAGAAAAAATTCACTAGATTGAAAACCCGAAAGGGCGATCTAGGTAAAAAAAAAAACTTGCTAGACTGAAAACCCAAGAGTGTGGTCTAGGCAAAAATTAGAGCAAAAAAAAAAGTTGGCTGAACTAAAAGCTTCAGGCACAAAAATCAAAGAAAAGAAAAATTTCGCAAGAGTGAAAAGGCCTTCACGAACACTTTGAGAAGAGAAAGAAATCCTGTTAGAGCGAGGCAAGGTATAAATTGAGATTTCTGACAAGCAACAGAAGTTACATGGGGAATGTTCATAAAAACGGTTGAAGGGGGTGAAAGTCATTGATTGTTTACATTGTTTATTCTCTTATGACAAATATGGAAGTTTGAGTAAGATGAACTTGCTTTAAGATTGTCAGATTCAACAATTGTTAATTGGGTGCTCCTAAAACTGGGGCAGTTTTGGCGCAAGATCCAAATTATTGCATTCTCATCTTGTTTAAATTTCCACATTTCTAAACTTGCTCCTTAATCTCCTTCAATTGGGTGCACCAAAAATTGGGGCAGTTTTGGCACAAAATCCATGTTATCTCATTTTCATCTTGTTTAAGTTTCCACCTTTCTAAAATTTCTCCTTAATCTTCTTGAATTGGGTGCATGCTTCATCTTGTACGATCATTTTCTGTCTTCCTTCGTTACCAATCCAATGCATTCGCAATCATTATTTCTCATAAGCATTCTCATTTTTCTCATGCATTGTTATGCCATTGAATTTATCTATGATAAGTAAAGACTTAAAAATTGAAAGAATGGTGCATTAGGAAATTACTTCTGTTTGAGATTTGACAGGCCATTGGTACTCCCAACAGGAAGAATTGAAAGAGACAGATATTAGAAGAAACATATGGACTTAGGACAAGACTAAAAGATACTTCTTATTATGTAAAAGAGGAAACAAGAAAATAGGGGAAAATATCTGAATTTTAATGGCAAAGATGGTTGAGCACAATGAAGTAGATCAAGGGCCAGAAGAACAGTCGCTGTAAGGAAATGAAATGTCTTGAATCATGATCACATGAGTATATGGGGTGACAGAAGACTCAAAGACAAATCATTTAAAGCAAAATTTTCCCTAAGAGGCAATCATTGCAAAAAAATAAAAAATAAATAAATAAAAATGATCATTGTTTGTTTCAACATTTCATCCCGAAGAAAGGAAACTTCAGAGATCGAATCTTTTCAAATCCTTTCCCTAACAGTAGGCTATAAATTCAGATCAATTCTTTTCAAATTCTTGCCTTGATGGGAGGCTCTAAACCCTGATCGAAAACATTACTTTTCTTGCAAATCCAAGCCGGGAATGGTGTAATGATCCCGCGCACTTTTCCTTTTCAATTTTCAGCCAAGCCGGGAATGGCGCAATGATCCCGAGCACTTTTCCTTTTCATTTGCTTAGCCCAGCCAGGAATGAGGCAATGATCCTGAGCACCCTTCACCCCATTTCATCCGTCTTTTCATCAGAGAGACTGTACTTTCTCATCTCTGTCAAACAAAAATCGATTTACTACACCTTTGCGCTCCATTTACCGTGTAAAAGTCACGCAAAGGGGGGCAGCAGTAGTACCCGATTTTTGTCCTGGTGGGACCTATTAAATCAAAATTATTGTAGGAAAGCCTGAATTGGTTTTGAATAAATTTTGTTCCCACAAGTCCAACAAAGCCCAATAAACCAAGCACAAAAGAAAAGAAAAGAAAAGAAATAGAAAAATTAGGAAAGAATTCAGTTGGGGGTTATTTATCTCTTTTCCTTCGTATCCTTTTTCTCCTCAAACTCTTCTTCTCAATCTTAATCTTACTAACTTAATCCCTTTCCATTCATCTTTATCCAACCTTCTTCACCTTTAAATACAACTCTTTTTCATCACTTAAGGGGGGAAGGAGCTGGCCACTTGAGCTCGAACTCATACTACCCAAGTCTCTTTTTTCTTCCGGATTCCCATCACACACTATCACCAAAAGAAAAAAACCTTGGATCCTCTCTTTTCTTTGTTTCCCTCCCACAACCGCTTTTCTTTTCTTACTGTCACCACTAGACATTTCTCTTATTTATCTCTTTACCCATCCAATTTCATTCTTCTTATCATCTCATCATCGCTACCATCTCAATCCTCTCTCTCATCAACTCACTCTTACTTGATTACTGCCCCCTTATTCCTTCTTCCTCTCGGCATCATCACTAGTACAACATATACACTTATATCTATTGCCCATAAATGATGATGTTATATATGCATGTATAGGTGTTATATATTAGATGCATACATATGAGATACTGTGATATATTCGATATTATATGTGTTGCAGTGTCTATATATATGTACTTTGTTGTGGTGTTGATATTATATATACATATGTGTGTGTGTGTGTATACGTGCAAATCTATTGTAGGTAATGCTACTGTGTAGATATATATTGTATGTGTGCAGATAGGTGTGGTGTCGTGCATGTATGTATATTGTGTGTTTATATGTTTGAATTTAATATAGTTGATCCTTAGCAAATTACCGAATCAAATACCAAAAGTTGGTATTGTTAGGGACGTTTCAATGCCATAATTTGGAATTTTAAGGATTCAAATACCATAAGTTGGTGCCTTTTTTTAACCTACCAAAAGTTGGTAGCAAATTTGCGTTGGTAATAAAAAAAATCATTTATTTTCGATATTTCTACGAATAATTGGTTTTTCTCTTTAATGTAATTAATTTTTTTTTTCCTTACGGTCAATAATTGACCCAAATTTGTTTTAAAAATCTTTCCAAAAACTATCATAAGTTGATAGTGTTTCCAAAATCAAATTTCTTTTAAAACTATCATAAGTTGATTGTGTTTTACAAAAAAAAATTTATTTTATTTAAAATGGGCAATGTTTTCCCACACAAAAATAGCTTTGCTACTCATCTAAAATTATTTCATGTTTCTTTTATAGAAATTATGAGAATTAAAGATGAGACACCAATTTTTAAAAAAAATTATCATTTTTTTACCACATCTTGCAAAGAGCAAGTTTTCGTAGGGTAGTCATCTAATTAATAAGGTAACTGTTTTCGAACAGGTGTTATGGGGTGCGAATACCTTCCCCAAGCTCAATCGACCCCCGTTCCCTTTTTTCTCTGGTTCGCAGATTTTCTTTGGTGTCCAATTGCACCTTAAATCAATTGGTGGCGACTCTCGAGTTTTTTTATATATTTTTGTGTTTCGAGATAATATTATTTCGCAGGAATATTTCGCCGATCCGCGTCGTGACCCCGGTTAAGCATTATAACTGGGGCAAATTTTTGGCATTTGTGTGATCAATTAGAAGAATCTTAGGTTGCTATGGTGGAAGAAGAGAAGGTTTAACTATTAAATCTTGCTCAACAATTGGACCAGTTTGAAGTTTCAATGTCTTTCAAATATAAATAGTTTCAATGCATATTGTTCAAATATAGAAGAGGAATTGGATGGTAAACCGTGGTATTATGATGTGAAAAAATACTTGGAAAGAAGAGAGTATCCCCCAGATGTCTCAGAAAATGACAAGCGTACCATACAAAGACTCTCTAGTTCCTTTCTTTTTTTCTTCTTTTTCCTTCATTAAGGTTTTTATCCCATTGGGTTTTTCCTTAGTAAGGTTTTAATGAGGCATACTCTTTGTATACGTGATCATCCAAGGGGGAGTGTTGTAAATGTTAAAAATATTTACTTAATATGGATGATACACTTTACCAACTCAACCACTAATCCATCCAATATATTAATTATATTACACACCTAATAGACATGATTTAATAGTGGTGGATGGAGATATTAGAATTAATGGAGAAAATGCAATTAGCATTTATTGTATTTGTTGATTTAGGTGAATTTTTGCACTATAAATATGTGCTTAAACTTCATATTTTGTACACATCAATTGAAGAAAGTATTCTCTCATTTTTCTATCTTATTTCTATCTAGTCAATTCTCTCCAAATATTATTCTTATAATACAAGATTTCTTAATTTTGATTTTGGGAATTCTTTAATTCCTTGTTTTTCACAACATATATAAATATATACTAATACATATATAAATTTATATAAAGGGTAATATGATAAATTTTATCAATTTTACAAATCATAAAAATATACTATTTAACTTTTCTTCCCCGTACTTTTTAAGTATCCAAACAAGAAAATGTAAAATTAACTTTTCCTCCCCTCCCCTCCCCTTCCCTCCATTTTCCATTCTCCTTAAATTTTTCTTCCCCTCCCCTCCTACCTCCCAAACAATGCATAAAGAAGCAAAACTGACAAACTGAATCAAGGACCATCCCCTGGTCCAATAGAAGCAAGACTGACTAACCCATACACATAAAAGTACACAAAGATACACTCTTCTTTATCACCAAGAACATCTCTTTGTTGTCGATGTTGTTCCAGGCATAGATCACGCAATCAAACTATCATGTTTTGCCGGTATATAGACTAGTGATTGCAGTTTCAAATGTGGCCACAAAGGCACAAACTACCAGCATCGATTAGCATATAGAGGGACATTGGAAATGGTTGGGTTCCAATAAGCCTGGGTCATTATTCAGGCTTCGAGCCTGGGTTGGCTGGCCCAAAATTAGCCCAAGGGGTTGGGCTGTGATTTGAAGCAAACCCCAAAACTCTAACTCAGACCCACCTATAACTATGTTTGTATTGTCCAACTGTCCAAGTACAATGTCCTTTCAAACTTGGGTTGGGACTCGGCTCGTGTGCAATTTGGTAACCCTTACAAGTACCATCCCGATAGAGTCTTGAATGGCTCAGCCCACACATTTAGCACGTGAAACTCAAAACCCCCGAGTTGTCTCGAACATAGAAGTGAAGATATTTGTACGGCATAGTTCTTAGAACAAATCAACGGAAAACCAAGGTTATTAACACGACGCTATTACAATATTTTTGTCTTGTGTTCTCCTCTTTAATTTTTTACACCACTAGGCGGGCCAGACATGTTGGCCCATTTGGACCCAGACCCGACATGGTAAAAACTCTTTTCAAATCGAAAGCCCACCACAAGGTCCACAACCCATGAAAGTAAAATAGGGCGTCAAGCCTGGCCTGTTTTCATTGTACTGTAACTTTCGTTTGGGAGAAGGAGTTTGGGCAGGTGAGTAGAGAATTCAAAATAATGATACCTTGATGTTATTTCCTTATAATAAAAAAATCCAATCCAACTAACCACAATAATGATAAAATTAATAATCACTACTTCTATCCAATATTTGATAATGCAACTCCCTTCTACTTTTATTAACGGCATCATCACTAGTTGTCAGCTGGTAGAAATTAAGAACCCACAAGCACACCATCTTTGGCCGGATCCAAAGAACCACTCATACCAGCAAGGAATTCAAACTCGCAACCACCTCCACCATTGTAGGCCGCTTTTCCGGATTTGAGCAATCTGTACAATGCATTGCAAGCTTCGAGACCTTTTTTCCATCACGAGCACAAAAACTCGGGTCTCCCTTCAAGCTCTCATCCACAAGCATGCGTTCAACCCGACTAGACTTCAGCTTCTTATACTCAGCTCTAGCCCAATCATCAACAAGAGGCATTGGTATGCCACGGAACCGACAGTTGAGTGCATCATTCCTGTCACAGACTCTTTTTGATATGAGCATAAGAAGTATAACACCAAACGCAAATACATCTGCCTTCTCAGTCCAGGCACCTATCAAGCAAGTTCCAAGAGTATTTAGTAAAAAGAATTAAGTGCCCTACAGTTAGCTAATGAGAAAAACCATGCAAAACTATAAGTCCTTCATTGAACAAGTCCGGTTATGGGGCAGCAATTAAAAAGCCTGCTTCTCAAAAAAATAAACACACAAAAAACTTTATGAACCATAGAAGCTTTCGATACAGAATCTAATTCTTCCCTTTATGGGAGTCGCCCAAATATGAGTGATGAAATCTCCTAATTATCTAGGAGAGGACTATGTCGCAATCACTTTCGTTTCTCTTTTACTGGACCAAAAAAAACGAAAGCTTTCCCAAGGACATGCCTTCAAATTTCATTTTCCTTGTCCAACTAAAACTTTCCTTTGATTCTTTGTGACAAACATCTTGTTGGTGCTAAAATAACCTGGTGGAGACCCCTCCAAAAATGCACAAACAACATCAATGCAAGTATGGTTGTTCTCAGGAGAATGAATGAAAACAAAGATGGACTAAAATTAATGTAGGAGCTCATGTAAAAAATTCGACCAGAGAAAAAGGGCTGCAAATAGCAGAAAATAAGAAGGCGTACCACCACAAAGTCCATCAATATATCCGTAACAACCAGATAAGCACTTTTCAGTGTAACCATGGGTAGGAGAAAGCTTATCAGGCAAATTTCCACCATGTAGCATACCAAAGTCGAACAGTACTGGATTGGAATCCTGAGGGACAAAGAAACAGGACAATAATTACCTTTCGCCAATGACCGATGTGAAAAAAGAAGAAGCAAGGATGTAAAGATCTCAATTAAATCCAACCTGGTCAAGCATTATATGAGCAGCATCAATGTTGCGAACTAAGTATGGCGGCTTATGGGAATGCAGAAACTCAAGCAGAGACGCAAATTTACGTGCCACATTCATTCGCTGATGCCAAGTAAAAGTATCTGAAAGTAAAACAGTCCGTATGAGAAAAATGAGATGAATATAATGTAGGAAATTAGGAAATGGAATGTTCACACTCGAAGCAAGTAACACTACCTCTCTTGATGAAGTTGTGTAATGTATCCAGGGATTTAAGATCATAGACAACAGCAATCATATCACCATCATGACAATATCCAATCGACTTGACCAAGTGCGGCTCGTTCCGTATTTCAGGTTGCTTCAAAAATGACAGCTCTTGCTAGAACGACCAAATCACAAGAAGGAAACCAGCTAAGATTTTTTTCATTCAAAAAATATACAAACAAGAAGAACCAGGACAGAAAATATTGGGTGACACAGATACACCAAGGAACATACTTTTTGTCTTCTTGCACCTTCACCCATGTAGATACTATAAATACGATCTTCCGCAGTCCAGATTTTCACAGACACCTCTATGCCTTGAGGAGTTGTCCCGCGGTACACTTGGCCAAATTGGGTAAAGTCGAGAAAGTTCTTCTCACTGAAGTTATCAGTCAACAGGTTCAATTGCTCTCTAGTAAGTTTATCTGGACATCCTCCGAGGCATCCATCACACAATACCATCTCTAAGCATGTAAACATATCATGGACATTAGAAAGAAATCAGATAACACCAAACGTTAAAAATAAGCAACTTATAATTCAGGATGAAATCTCAGCAGTGATTACTGTCAAATTTGAAAAATGGGTATAGTAAAGACTAATTAGCCTTACATACCCTGTCCTGCTTTTGCTACATGGCATTTTTTTGAGTCGATTCTCAGAGTTCTGAGCGCAGCTGAAGCAATTGATATGCGTCCTAGTTGGCATAGTTCTTCAAGAATCTGCTTATGACAATCAAGCAGCTCACATTCATACTCCAAGAGTTCCGCTTCAGGAGACAGATAGGCAACAGGTCCTCGCAACAGCATCAAGCTCTTGTTTGGGTTGTCCAGCCTCCTCTCTTTTTTGGAATTCTTTTTGGAATCGGGGAATGTGTATGAGCATCGTTCCATGAAGAATAAAAAGCTGCAATACCAATGTCAAAGCTTACCATCAAATTGTAACAACTTCACCAATGCATGAATTGCAGCAGGCAAACATAATAGTAACAGACACTAAAAGATTTTATCCCAAAATAGTTAAGGGTTTTTAAGAGAAGTATATTCAAAAAGGATATTTTATTCAACATAGCGATTGGTAAGAAAACAAAAAGGGTGCTGTGAGCATCAGAGGCCAATGGAGGAACAGAGTCTTATGTTAGAATCACAAACCTCGAAGGAAAAGGAGCTGTAACTCTAATTGGAATGAGCACTCAACAGTAACCAAACTATATCTAATAAATCTAAAAACCAGAAAAGGACCGAGGTGATACCAAGTACAGAATCCCCACGCCCCGCTTGCCCACTTGGAGATCCATTATAAATCTCTCTCTCTCTCAGGACTCAACAAGTTCAGAGCTATGATGACATTACGGAGTACGCTTTAAGTGAATTATCGCAACCCAAACACGGTCGAGTCGGAACCCTTCATTGAATTTGGATCAAGTGAAAGAAGAAGCCAACAACAGAATGGCGTCCACATAGGGCAAGCCAATCAATTTTCAACAAAAGAGCAAGTAAGACTAAGGCAAACAACCTATGCGTAGTGTGCCATACAAGCACCACAAGTTCTCCCAATAAAGTTTTTTACAGAGAAAACAGGAAGGTACAAAGAAGCATAACATCAACAGAAAACCAGAAAAGGGAAACAGCGAAAAAGTTTCTTACGATTTAGTGCGAAGCGCGCAGACAGTGAGACGGGCGACAGGCGATGGCAGATGCGACAAGATAAAAGAGCGCAGACGGTGAGACGAGCGATTGGCGATGGCAGATGAGCGCGGACAGTGAGAAAGAGCGGAGGAGCACTGCGATTGTGCGAATAGTTAGGTTTAGGGTTTCTAATTCAGATTTCTGAATGTGTATAAGTGCTAGTTTTTGCGTGCGATGCAAGAATATATGAAAAAAAATTATAGTTTCATTGAAATACTTATCATAAAATAACTTATATAAAGTATATGTTTATAAAAATATATGCATAATTCTATTTGTTATAGAATATTGATCAATAAATATATTCTTAAATAAACACCGAATTATGGTTATTTAAGTTTTCTTGAACATCTAATTTATAATTTCACATCTTTTTGTTTTTTAAGTTATTTTGTCTAGTGAGAGTCAAATCCTATAGGGACACATGATTATTAGAATCAAACAATGCAGCAACTGGGTCATTGAACTCCTCAACAAAACTGCATTTTACGTTCATGGCTTTCAATGAAGAATTCTCAGACTCATTGAAAAAATAAAAAATTCCAAACTTTAATAAGTCTCTGTAAAAAGTATCAGTGTTGTAAATGTTGGACTTGGGATGTGGGTTGGGTCGCCCATGAGGGCTAGACTCAACCCAGTCCATTTAACAAGAGAAGTTAAAGAGAGGTTGAGAGGAGTTACTTGATGTAACTATATCCCTAACCTCTTCCATGTGGAACTTCACCTCACCAAAAAGAAAAAACAAGGGTGTCGTTCTTTTTGAAAGAATTTCAAAAGGTAAGCTTGCAAGGATAATCAAAAGGTGTTCGCCCCCTGAATAGCATTCCGGTTCTAGTAATTAGAAATCACTTAAAAGCATTGTGAAACATACTATGATCCTCGAAGTTCTCCAAACCGATCAAAAAAGAGTAAACGTTCTTGATCCTACGGAATCTACAGTAAAGATAGAAGACATGACAACAACAACAAAAAAAAAAATGATAACTCATAGCCTATAGTCAATTACAGAACAAAGTAACATTTGACTTCTTTTAGATCATGTACAATATTCGCGCACTGCTAAAATAAATTAGGAAAATGCAGTTATTCCAAAACATCACCTTTCGCCTCTATATGATATTTTAACCATGCATAACAATTTAGTTTGTCAAAAGGTTTAGGGTTTAGGATATAACTATATTCATGTCAACACTCGTACCAAGGAATATATTATCAACTGGTAGTAACAGCATTGAGTTATCAGAAGAATGGTGATGAAATCAAATATGTTAATATTTTTTAGTAATTTAATTATAAAAGTATATCGATTATTTGGATGCAAAATGTAACTGTTTCTAAGTATAACGTATTTTATGTATAAAATCTATCTTTTGTTATAATTTTAACAGTTTTCAAATTGATTTACTCATAGCAACCAGATAAGTCAAGATTTGACAGATAAATTTTATGTATAATTAATTCACTTTAGTTTCACAAATATGACAACCCATTCACGTACAAGGAACTGAATTTTTGGACAAAAGCAGAAAGTAAAAGATACTAACAATTTTCTACTTTGAATTACTAAAAATAATGAAATTTATCTTAGTTGTTTGCGGCATGTGGATTGTGTATGAACCACGTGCATTTAAAACTGATCATTCATTGCATGTCACTTCAAGTTAAGATGACTTTAGAGTGTTTAAACTGGAGATACATAGAGTAGAGGAGCTGCAATCAGTTTTATTATGCGAATTTCAAGAATCATTTAGAGACTTGTGACATAACCAGTAAATAAGATCAGACTGCGAATTATTGAACATTTGATTACTGAAAGATTTGACCACAATCGACTCGGTCACCCAATTTGTAAACATTTCAACTCAGGAATCCAACTTTTAAAATTGTTCCAATATATACATAGACTTATTTCTCCCTATTTTGAATAGTAAACTAGCCGATTTTATATAAATATATATATATATATTTGTATTTTTAGATGTTGTTTCCTAAAAAGTCGCTGACTTGGATATTTCTTATAGTTTTTAAAAAAATAATGACTGAGAAAATAAACAAAAGAAACTTAAGCAAAAAACATAATTTCACTTCTTCATAGGGCGACTATCTCCCACCTAACTTCCAACAAACTAACTCTAGTTCGACTTTCATTCACCATTTTGGACGACCAACTATCCAAAACATTCCTCCAACTTGCATTAGCATAAATTGACCATCCTTGACTGCCAATAAAAAAAAGTTTTGTGAGAAATCACTCACAATTCGTGAAACTTTTGAACGAAATCACCTCAATCTGGCCATCAGCATAGGTGACTTACACCACAAGTAGGTCAGTCAGCTAACACCAATTGTGGCTCATTTCGACACAATATTTTGTTTCACACCTGATTCCACATTGATTACCGGTAATATGTTTGGTAAAGAGTATGTGTGATAGAATATAAGCTATCGTAAAACGTAAAAGTTGAGAGTGTCTGAGAGTATATCTGATAGAGTATAAGCTAGCTTATACGCTGTACCAAACATATGTTCCTCACCTATGAGACCAAGGACGGATGTAGGTACTGCGTACTTAATGACTCAAACCCTTTGTGACGACCCAGCCCAGCTCGACAGCCCATCTGGCCCGCCCGGCACCGTGGCCTCACATTCAGGCTCCATGGGCCCTACCCCCAACCCATCTGGCCCCGTAGGCAAGTAGGTTGTTGGAGACAGGAATCGACCTCCTGACCTCCCTTTAACATAGGGCCCATGGCACCATATGCTACCAATTAAGCCATGGGCCCTATGTTAAAGGGTGTGGAGGTCATGAGTTCGACTCCTCTGAATCTCACACCAACAACCTGGGTGCCTGCGGGGCCAGATGGGTTGGGGGTGGGGCCCATGGAGCCTGAATGTGAGGCCGCGGTGTCGGGCGGGCCAGATGGGCTGTCGAGCTGGGCCGGGTCATCACACCCTTACTTGAATTGTTCCTAAAAAATTAACATTTCGTAGCAGGAATAGAATAGAAGTTAGGTAGTTTTGTGTTAAACACCCACACTCCAATTCATAGTATTTATTCCCCCAAGTCAGTTCATCTTAACTTACTTACAATAGATAGATCACACAATGGTGTCTTATGGTGGTGGTGGAAAGGTGGTGAATGGAGGAGCAATGGTGATTGGCGAATTTTTTTTGGCAGACTTGAATTTCAATTTAGTTTACTTTTTTTTTTAACATGGAGTGCTGGAAGATAGATGGGGTGGCAATTTCACTTCTTTAATTTAATTTTTAATAAAATTACACTAATAATAATCTTAAAATTGTTCGATATTTTATTGTCATCTCGACATGTTAACTCTTCGAAGAGGTCTAAAATCTGCCCGCGTTACTATGAGTTTCTTAAGTTGGGAACGTTTACAAATTGGATGATCGTGATGAACCTAATCAAATCTTTGTAACGAAAACTTCAATTAACCCACCAAACTGTTGTGTTATGTTTTATTTACCAATATAGCCACTCTTATAATGGGATTACAGGGTATAGGCTCACAGCTCACTCGCTTTCTCAATCCTTCTATTGTATTTTTTTATTTTTATTGGAACATTTTGGTTGCTAACCCTATCACATCCTTTACACATGCAATTTTTTTTTACACACGATTGACATACTTTTTGATGAAAAGGCTTAGCCACATAATATATTGAAAAAAGACCTCACCAATGGCGGAGGAACACCAATGTACAAAAAAAAGCCTTCAAGAAGAAGACATGTGAGGCAAACAAAAATAGAACAACATAAAAATGTCCCACTCCATGGAGAAAACTCAAAGACAATGTTCACACCACGGAGCTCAAACAAAAACAAATTACAAATTCATGTGATCATGCAACCTAGGTGTCCTATTGTTGGACCAGTTTTTAAGACAGCTGGATGATATCAAGAGCTGCGAACTTGAATAAGGAAAATGAGGAGTACCATAATGTATCCAAAGTTGTAACCTGTAAAAGATTAGCGGCACTATGCTTACCCAATCAGCAACCTTTCCTCTGAACACAACTTCATTCCTCTCTTTCCAGATGGACCAAACTGTTACAAAGAAAATCATGAGCCACCATTTTCTCTGCATTGCGCCTCTTACCTCTAAGCTGGCCCACTGCTCAAAAAGGCTGCAAATATCCCCTGGAACACACCAATATAATTCCCACCAGTGGATAAGTTTATACCATAAAGATGAAGGTCCCGAGCATGAACAGAAAACATGATCAACTGTTTCTGGAGCAAGAAGACAGAAGGGACAAACATTATCGGATGACTGAATTATTCCTTTGTGCTCAAGAATATCTCTTGTAGATAACTTCTTGTGAAAAAGAATCCAAGTGAATACTTCTACTTTTGGTGGTACTAAACCCTGCCATAGTTGTTTATAAATTTCAGGTCTGTGAATGGACAGAGGAGTGTTAACCAAACTTCTTTGCAAGAGCACAGTATACAAGGAAGCGACTGTGAACTCTCCAGTGTCAGAATTGAATTTCCATATTATCTTATCTCTTTGGGCTGGATTCAATACAAAAGCTTGGAGCTGTGCTTTTAACACCCTGACCTGCCCTTCCTCCCAGCTGAATAGTCTTCGCCTCCATTTGAACCTCCATTCCCATCTTGAGTTGTCCCAAATTCCCATACCCCAGATTGATTCAAACTGCTGTTCGGATAGAGTGAAGAGTCTATGAAATGACTCACAAAAAGGTGTCGCAGCATTCCAGCAATCAAGCCAAAATCGGATGTGTTGGCCATTCCCTATAGAGAAACCTACTCCTTCCTTAAAGAGCCTGCCCAAATGGGATGAAGAATCTGTCAATAAACCATGAATACCCTTCCAGACAGATGATGCAGTGCTTAGTGTAGGAACATAAGATGATTGCTTCAAGCTTCTTCTTTTGTCATACTTTAGCTCAATTACTCTCCTCCATAAAGCATAATCTTCATTAACGTATCTCCAGGCCCATTTAAACATCATAGACTGATTCTTGAGACCAATATCTGAAATTCCTAAGCCACCTTCTAGCTTTGGCTTCAAGACTTGTTTCCAGTTTATACAATGCATTTTCTTTTTACCATCAGCATCTCCCCATAAGAAATCACGTTGCAAACGCCCCAATTGTTTTGCCACAGTAGCCGGCATTCTAAAAGGGGACATGAAATATGTTGGCAGGTTTGACAATGCCGATTTAATCAAAGCGATCCTACCTCCAATAGATAAACATCTCCCCTTCCACTTTGCAAGTTTACACTTGAATTTTTCAATGATTGGCCTCCATGTTTTAACTTTTTTGTAATTTGCTCCCAGCGGCAAGTCCAGGTATTTGACTGGCAGAGTTTCTGATTTGAACTGATGCACTGATGCTATCTCCTCTACCCATTGTTTGCATTTTCCAAAGCCTATCATTGAACTTTTTGCAAAATTTACTTTCAGACCTGATATTATTTTAAAACACCTCAGGATTCGCTTAAGTGCAAGTATCTGATCTTCAGAAGCTTTACAAAAAATTAAGGTGTCATCAGTAAATTGTAAGTGAGAAATGGACAGACCATTCCGCTGAACTTCAATCCCCTCTAGCAAACCACAATCCTCTGCCTTTTTCAACATCTGGTGCAAACCCTCAACAATAATGTTAAATAGAAAGGGTGATAGTGGGTCACCCTGCCTAATACCTTTCTCCATTCTGAATTCACGGCTTGGGGATCCATTGATTAGAATAGATACCCGGGCAGAAGACACACATTCCTGCATCCAACCTCTCCACTTCAAACCAAAACCCATCTTTAATAATACAGTATCCAAGTATCTCCAATTTACAGTGTCAAAAGCTTTCTCAAAATCAAGCTTGATTAGCAACCCCTTCTCCTTCCTCTTCTTGACAAGATGAATTAATTCACTGGCAATTAACACACTATCCAGGCTTTGTCTGCCTTTAATAAAAGCAAACTGATTTTCACTAATAATGGATGACATGGCAGATTGCAATCTAGAAGCTAAAGATTTTGATATAATTTTGTAGAGACAACCCACTAGGCTTATTGGCCTAAAATCATTCAGTCGATAGGATCCCTTGATTTTTGGAATTAGAGCAATGTAGCTTGAGTTAATGCCTTGAGGGAGTGAGCCAGAGGAATAAAATTGATGCACCATTCCATAGACATCTGATTCCAGAATTTTCCAGGCTCGCTTGATAAAATTAAAGTTTACCCCATCAGGGCCAGGAGCTTTAGATCCATCACAGGACCACACAACATTTTTAATTTCCTCATCAGAGAAAGGTGCTTCAAGGAGTGCCCTTAGATGAGAAGATATTGAGTTGAACTGCAGCCCATCCCAGAGAATTGGATGTGAAGATTTTTCGCTGAATAATGAAGAGAAATAATTTGCTGCACCCTCCTTGATCTCTGATGGAATTTTAGTTAGGGAATTAGCAAACTTTAAACATGAAATTTGATTTTGCCGACCCCTTATGCAAGCTGAAGCATGATAGAATTTGGTGTTCCTATCCCCTTGACTGATCCATTGAATTCTGGATTTTGTCGCCATATACATTCTTGCTTTTTACTTTCCAACCACAAGTCACTTCGCATGGAAGTAAGGATCTCTAATTCCCTTTGCGACAGAGGACGTGATTCCGCAAGGCGTTCCCATTTGTCCACATCATTTTCAAGGGTTCGAATTTTTTTATCCACATTCCCAAAAACTTCTCTATTCCAGATTTTAAGTAGCATAATAAGATACTGCAGTTTAATAGCCAGGGATTCATTTCGATCCAAGTTGAGCCTGATTTCCTCCCAAAAGACTTCAATATATGTGTAGAATCCAGGATGTTGCCACCAACAATCTAAGACCTTGAAAGGTTTGAGACCCCAATTCACAGGAGCTGATTCCAATAATAGTGGGGTGTGGTCTGATAACCCTCGTGGAAGCCCCCACAGCTTCAAGTTTGGAAAGGATGAGAACCACTCCACGGATGCAAAAATTCTATCAATTTTGCTTTGACTGATGGAATTTCGCCAAGTGAATTTCCTGCCCAGTAGAGGGAGTTCTATAAGACCAACTTGATTAAGGAATGCTGAGAAATCTCGCATGCCACTTGTGTAACCCATTTGACCCATTCTATCATGTGGATGTTGAAAATGCACTATACACTAAACAGATTAATTATATTAGGAAAATTAATTACTAAAATCTCAAACAATATTAACAATAAATTAAAAGTGTAATTAACAATAAATCCATTATCTAATACTCCCTCCGTTCCATTTTAATTGTCTCCTTCAATTTTATACACAGTTTAAGAAAGTATATAACTCTCTTTTAGTTTGACTTTTATACCCTCATTGAAACAATTAAAGCTAATTAATGTGCACAGTTATTGAGTTTTTCAATTTAAGAATAAATAAGGATAAGATGGGAAAAATTGATAAAATTAGTTTTAATAATAGAAATAGACATGTATTTTTGGACATCCAAAAATGAATAGTGGACAATTAAAATTGAACGGAGTGAGTAAATAGGAAATAATGTGTTCAAGAATATATAAAATAATTTGTCAAAGAATTTAGAGAGCTATTAATAATTACCTCAATCGATACGAAGAAATGGTAATAGGTTATAAATTTTAGGATTGCTAAAAAATTTAATTACATACTATCGAGACTTTTATTCCATTACATCAAAGGAGTTAAAAATAAATTTGTATTGGCCATATAATTATGAGCTGGTCTAATCTTCTTTCAATGTAAATGTCACATTTAGATCCTCTTTTCATAGATATTTATGTACAAATTACATGAAAGCTACAAATAACTATGCTTGTGTATGGAGCTAGAGAGTTTGCGCTCACGTGTGCCAGCAATTACCAATTTATTATCTGTCCAGTATCTCATCCTGATATATAATTTAAAAGAAATTGTGAACTGTTGAAAGATGGCTTAATCAATACTTACTTGGATTATGAACCATGCTGCCCAATCGAGAGAGCTAGTCAAGAGAAGCAAATGACCTTGATTTTTCTAACTCTTAAGTTACCACAACTCGTAACCTACTCAAATTCTTAAATTTTAATATTCAAAATGGATTAGATCTCTTAAATCAACACAATCCACAAACAACTCAATTTCTTAAATTTGAATATTCAAAATTTATTTGTTGGTTATATTTTTTGTTATATCATATTATCCACTATATGTTCGATTCAAAAATTATTTAAATATAAGTTTAGGAGAAAACAATAATTTATATATTGTAAAAGTTTTGTAAATTTAGGAGGGAAAGTAGTTGAAGTGTATATATTAAAAAAATATTGTATGATGGATTTTGACTTAAGGGATTTTAGGAAGAAAAACAATATTTTGTTGGTTAATATTTTCTACTATATCCTATTATCCACTATATCTTTAACTTTAAAAATTTATCCACTTTTATCTTAGATTTTAAAAAAAATCAATATTATATATTGTATGATAGGGATTTTACTAGAGTTCCGTTAGGCAATAAACGGAACAGGTACGGTTCATTTATTATGATGACACGTAAAACTCCTATTCAAATTTTTTTGATAAAATTGAAATATTTGTGGAATGACTGGTATAAGCCTGTGTTGCTCTAACCTGTGTTTGATGGTGATTTTATAAAAAATCAAAAGAAAGAAGTGACGTAACATTACATAGCATAATGAGAAATTGCCAATTCACCTACACTGAGAACAAACACACTATTTCAAAGAAAAGTGACTCAACCACGGAACAACAATATCACCTGAACAGTCTTTCCAAGACCCATCTCATCTGCCAAAATCACATTCATCGTATCATTATACAAAGAAAGCACCCATTGCAATCGAACATGGAATAGGAGGCAAAAACATAAAACCCAAAATAATAGCTCAAGGCCATGTTTGGAAGAAGGTTTCGGGAGGTGAGGTTTCAGGGAGTTTTAGGAAATGAGGTTTTAAGAGATTTCATAAAATTTCATGAAACCTTATTTGATAAGAGGTTTCAAAAAAGAAGTTTCATTAGATTTTTTAAGTTGAGCATAAGATTATTTTTGTATTTTCACTTTTATTTTATAATAAAACTTTTCCAAACCCTCAAATTGAGGGTTTCACTTTTGCTTTGAGATGGAGGTTTCGCAAAACCTAATGAAACTTTCTGCCAAACGAGATTTCGTTAAAAACGAAACATTTTCAAACCTCCCCAAATCTCCTTCCAAACACAGCCTAAAAATTAGTTTACAAGATAGGAACAGTGGGAAATAGAACAAACAGAAAAGAACACAGCGACATGCAAGTTGTTGCTCCTCTGACTTCTTTTGAGAGACCCTTTGATCATAAAATAGCAAACTAAATATGTCAGTTAACAAGAAAATATAATATGCATCTGGGGCATTTAGCAAAATTCGGCTCATAGGAAAGAGAGAAATAAAATCCAAATATTATCCAACAAGAAGAAATCATGCCTGCAACAGCGCCGCCTCCTCTACTTCTTGTTGATTTTTGGAATGCTGTTACTTTACTTACCAGTTTATGAAGATATTCTTCTGTCTGACTAAAAAATGATGAGAGAACAACATGTGTTGTTTGTGGAATTCTGCTGCTCTAGCCACTGCAAGAAAAAGGTTATTTGGCCGCAGAATTTTGAGACAGAACAAATATTCGTCCCAAAATGTAATTTTGTGAGAGAAAAAGTAACATTTTCCGTCACAGGATTTTTTGGAAATATTTGAAATTGTTCAAACAAAATTTGCGACAGAATAGGCCGTGAAAAAAGTCTTATGTCTCAATGCCACCGCAAATATTTATCTCTTTTAGAATGTGCTTTGACGGAAATCATTGTTCGCCACAGAATACGTCTCAAATTAGCGACGGGACAAGTTGCCGTCACAAAAATTTTAACTTTTTCAATACTTTCTTACTAGACCGTGACAGCTAGCTTTTTATGTCACAACATCCGTTGCAAAATCTAGCGACGAAATTTAGTCCATCGCGAAATCAGTCTCTAAATATACTTTTATACCATTTCACCGACACATCATCTCTTATTGTCTACCAGATACAAAAACACAGAAATCAGACATTTGAGAGCAAAAATGTGCAGAATTTCTCCAACTTAATTATTTGTATCTAAGTTGCAGATCCGAATTCATCATCTCAATCCAAGTTTATGATTTCAATTCAATATTCTGTGTTAATAGGTAAGAATTTATTTATTATTTTCATTATTTATTTTTTATGCATTTTCTTGGAGAATAAAATGTTTGAATTTTCCGAATTCATCATCTCAGTCCAAGTACATCATCTTTAAGCACATATTATGTGTTAATATGTAAGAATTTATTTATTGTTGTCATTATTTAATTATTATGCATTTTTTAGTAAATAAAATGTTTTGAATTTTAGAGGATGAGAAGTAGTGGTTGTTCTAGAATGAATTTTAAAGTATGTGTAGTAGGAATTTTTTATGAACCAAACTAACTAGTATTATTAATATAATGACAACAATAAGATGACTTACTAAAAATTTTAGTATTATTTTTATAGTTGATTGTGTTATTTCAAATCAATTTATGTAGGTGATTTTAATATAATGGATGTACATGAGTATCATTTATGAATGTATAGTCGAGTGGAACCAAATCGAGTAGGAATTACACATGAGTTCTTTAATGAGCTTGAGGAATTTGTAGCTTTTGAATCTACAAATTATACTCAATTTCATAATACAAGAACAACAAGATGTCCATGTAGTCGATACAAATGCAAAATGTTTCTTGATTTGCAAGAAGTTAGAGTGCACTTATGTAGAAAATGTTTACAGGATGGATAATATTAGTGGACAGCTCATGGTGAAGATATGTCTGAAATTACCCCATATGTTGTTGATGAATCAACATATGCAAGAAATTATTATTGGGAAGGCGATGATAGGAATAATTTTAATGAATACAAGTAAATGGTAATGGATGTTGCGGGGCCGGAGGTTGGGGCTAAGTTGCTACAAGAAGATAATTACAACCAACAATTTGTGAATGAACCTCCTAATCCTGAAGCACAAAGTTATTTTTTGAAATGTTGTCTACTTCCCAAGCACCATTGTATGATGGATGCGAGTCACATTCGGAGTTTTCAGCTTTGATGAGGTTTTTAAACATTAAATCTGATTATAATATGCCTTAGGGTTGTCTGGATGAGGTTGCACAGATTATCAAAGAGATGATGCCTGTTGATTTCTATCAATATGAAAAGTTAGTCCCCAAACTCGGAAATAGGGATGATCGAATTGATTTTTTAGTTAATGGTTGCATGTTGTATTATAAGGAGGATGTGGATGAAAGGCAGTGCAAATTTTGCCAAGTAGATCATTATAAACGTTGAAGAACTGGACGTGGTCAGGCCAAGGAGATTTCTGTTAAACATATATGTACTTTCCACTTATTCCCAGGCTTAAGCAATTATTTAGTTCTATAGTGACAACGAAGGAGATGTGGTAGCATTATAAGCATCAACGCAAGCTAGACATTTTGTGTTATCCATTCCATGAAGAAGCATGGAAATATTTTGATCAAGAATATCCAAATTTTGCTTCAGAATCGCGAAATGTAATGTTAGGTTTGTATGCAAACAGTTTCACTCCTTTTGGACAATCGGAAAAAACTATTCATATTGGCCTGTCATGTTAACACCTTACAATTTATCACACGAGATGTGTATGAAAAGGGAATTTATTTTCTTGAGAGTAACTATTCCGGGTCCAAAAAATCCAAAGAGTATGATTGATGTTTATCTAGAACCTTTGATTGACGAGCTAAATCAATTGTGGAGCAAATGTGTGATAACATATGATGTCTCCTTGAATGAAAACTTTGTTATGAGAGTTGCTTTGATGTGGACTATCAATGATTTTCCTATATATGGTATGTTGTCTGGATGGAGCACTGCAAGAAAGTTAGCATGTACTTGCTGCATAGAGCATTCAAAGGCATTTACCTTGGAAAATGGAAGAAAAAATTCATGATTTGATTGTCACAGATAGTTTCTGCCTATGATGCACCCGTTTAGATGAAATAAGGATTTTTTAGAAATTAAATTAAGAGATTAGAATCTCCTCAATGTTTATCTTGGGAAAAAGTGTATGTGAGTCTTTGGAACTTTCTAAAGATTACTAAGACTGGAAGACAGCTAGTATTATCGGGATATGGAAAAAATCATAATTGGACCAAGAAGAGCATATTCTGGGATTCGCCTTATTGGAAGCACAATATAATACAACACAGCCTCAATGTCATACATACTGAGAATAAAGTGTTTGACAATATTTTCAATACTTGTATGGACATTAAGGGAAAAACAAAGGACAATGTAAATGCTCGAGTTGATCTTCCACATTATTGTAAACGCACAGAACTAGTGTTGGTGAAAACATTCTGTGGTAAATCCTTCCAACCTAGAACAAAAAAAATTCCCAATAAGGTAGGCGCACAATTTCATTAGGTATACTCTCTTCCTTTTAATAATTTTAGGATTATTTTTTCGTTTTTGATAAGGTACTTTTATACTTGTTAATGGTTAGAAAAGCAATATTCTTGTGTATTTGACTGAACTTCTGGGTGGTCTTCTTCATCAATTGCTGAAACTATCCCCTGCCCTCGCAGTAGCTGCTATTCCATTTTGGTAGTCCTATAATTCTTTTGCGTTGTCTCTAGATGCATTCTATAATATCAATGAGTTCATTTGGTCACTAGTAATTATGATGAGCTCTATCATCAGCTTCTTTGCTTGTTTCCTTTTACTTTTGCACTTGTTAAGATATGTTCAGTTAATGAATTTTGACACATAAGCTCTTTACAAATGAAAAAAGTAATCTGTAAGAGCACATGCAATGGTGTGTGTTTATTGAGGACGTTAGATGTTGTTGGAATGTGTGTTTTTGCTGATGTGACTGTATTGGAAGATGTGTTTTGTTGATGTGGTTGTATTGAAAGATGTGTTTTGGTGTGATCAATCTTGATTTTTGTGTAGTTTTGTTGTGAAAAGGATGTAGGAAAGGAAAATAGTTGGTTTGATTAATGGAGAAAAGAATAATTGTATTAAAAGATATGTTTTGCTGATGTGGCTATATTGTAATATTTGTTTTGCTGATATGACTGTATTGATATATGTGTGTGGTTTGAATTTTTGTGTGATAAAAGTGGGGTCCATAAATAATTTTAACGGGGACAACAAGATATAAACCATTGCAAGTGCTCTAATGATATTGTGCATTTGGCTGATTATAACATCTTCATGTGATCCATTCTCGTACGTCTGATTTCATTTTCTCGTGCCGCTAAATATCACTTTAAACTTCAATGGAAATATTTGATTCTAATTCTTTGAATTCGTATAAAGTATCTATGCATTGTTATTCTGTATTTAATTTATTTTGTGTAGTATAGTTATTCGTTCTCTGCAGCTTGCTGGGATTACAGTACAGATGATTTTTTTAAGCTGTGAATGATCACTTGTGCTTTGTTGGGTATTATCACTGACTACTTGGGTATGATGGTACTGCCAACTTGGTTTAAATTATGATTATTGCAGATGGATAGTCATCACTCTAGTGGTCATGGTTGTACACCATCCGATCAAGCTAGTGGTCATGTTCCTCACCCTAGTGGTCGTGGTCTACAATCTAGTGCTCGTGGGGGAAGTTCTAGTAGACAATCCCCATCATCTGTGACTGTGAACTCTAGATTACTGAACCATCAGTTGGAGGATAATATACGGACCTCACAACAATCTCCCTTCTTCCCAATGCAAGAGACCAACCTCACCTGGCCCCACCCACTAGTCCATCAGTTCCAAACACACAGCCTGAGCCTGCTACACTGTATGCAAGTAACTCATCATCTAGATACTCGGATTTGGATATGAGCACATCTTAGTGCAGGGTAAGTACACTTTTCATTTCTTTTTTTTAATCTTCTTGAATTACAAAAACATTTACATCAATAATGTGCACTACTTTTTTTACTTTCTAGATTTGAGCCAAGTAGTGTACATTGGAGGATATCCGAGATAATTAAGAGAAATTTTGAGAAACCCTTCGCTAATTGGACGACTATAGATGAAGCTCAAAAAAATTATTATTTTCAAGAGTTCAAGGTAATTTTCAATCTTTTATTGGAATTGTATTATAGTTTGTGTATGGTGCTAATTTAGGAAGTGTTGGGCTTGTTAAAACTTTGTAGAA
Organism: Euonymus europaeus; assembly: GCA_963580455.1. Lineage (NCBI taxonomy): Eukaryota > Viridiplantae > Streptophyta > Magnoliopsida > Celastrales > Celastraceae > Euonymus > Euonymus europaeus. The sequence goes on from OY756964.1 coordinate 8,517,919, forward strand.
GCTGTATAAGTGGGAACCCTCTGATGATTATATGATTATAAAAGAATGAAATTTGAAGAATGCTACTTTGATGTGAGGGACGGGCTTGATAAATTTTGAGAGACTGAGGAGTACAAGATAAGAAGAGAAAAGGGGAAGATCAATCAATCATCATCGATTCAAGGTAGTGTCCATATTTGGGCTCCATTCCCACCATAGATCATCGTAAGAGAACAGTAAAATCTTACAATTTAAAAAGTTTGATTTTTTAATTGTTTACGTGGATTTAATTGAAACAAACTTGGGTTTTCAATTAACATTATAGGAAGAAAAAGAGGGTGATTACTCAACAGCTTTGAGCTATTCCTACTCACCCATTAGCGAAAGGACACAGGAGAATTTGTAAATCCTCTGGTATCTGAAATAGCTGTAAATGCCAAATTTACTTATTAGTTTATTTTTAGTATAATTATAATAATTTACTTATTTTTACTTTTGAAACGGGCAAAATATTATCAATTTAAAGAAATTGCATCCAGCCAACCATCGATGCTAGACAATGATACTATATTTTTAGAGGCAATTGGCGGGATGATTAAAAGGGGTCGTGTTTATGGACTTGGATTAGAGGGACGTCGTATGCATTGTTCATCTGCACCTAGCGGGTGCTATGGATTTCAAAATGATCAAGAGCTATAGCAGGAAATAGAGGAGCTTGTGGCTTGGATAAACTCTGAGTTAATTGGTAATGTAGCACATCTGCATAAGCAGTTGGAGGAGAATCGGCAAATGCAACAACAATAGACACATGAGCAAATGTTTCAGATGTAGGAGCATATGCAGGCGCAACTGCAACACTAGATGTAGTTATTTATGCAGCAGTAGCAGATGCAGCAATACTTCCTTCAGTCAGTGGCACCAACAGCCTTCGTTGATAATCCCAACAACCATGAACTTGAGAGTTCTGATGGATATTCTGACGACGAGTAGACTGTTTTAATTTAGAGGGATTGTATTATTTTGATAAATACTTTGAATACTTTTAAGTTTTAGATAAGTATTTTTAATGCATCTAATTTATAATGTCAGTAATTATTTATATATGAAATTTTATCAAAAATAATTAAATTTTAACTTCAATATTTAAAATTTAAATATTAAATCAGCAATAAAAAAATAAAACCAATATATAATTAAAAATTCATATTTTAAAATTTTTTAATTAAACAATTAGAGACGGATATTCCGTCACTAAATATAAAATAAATTATTTTAAAAAATATTTTAAATTATTTGCGAGGGAATATCCATTGCAAAAAAATCAAAAATAGTAAAATCAATCAGCGACAGATATTTTGTTGCAAAACTGCAAAAATAAAAATAGAAAAATGAATTAGCAATGGAATATCCGTCCCTAATTCCGTCACGAAATTATTTTGGTAGAAAAATGTCGTCTCAGCTTATGTGACTAATTCTGTCGCAAATAACCGTCACAAAAATTAGCAATGGCTGTTTTAGGGATGAAATATTCATCCGTGGTGAAATCCGTCTTTGACCAAATTAGGGATGAAAAAAAACTATTTTTCAAATTTTTTTGCGTCGCGAAATCACATTCTTCTTGTAGTGAGTAGCATCTCCCTGTACCTTTCGACATCATTACTCTTCAATGCCTCCATTCTTTTACCCCGACCATCATCCTTTTTCTTTGAGAACTCCCTCAACATTCTTTCATGATATTTGGCAACTCTCCTATTACAGTCAGTTCGCGAATCACGAATGGCCCAATGAGCCTTAAGAAGTTTCTTACGCCACTGAAAGATGGATTTCAACTGCTTCTTCCTCTTGGCTTTCAAGGAGGCCTATACTTCTAATTAGCCCCAGTCGCTGACGTTCAAACAAACGCACAAACTTCCTGTATAGCCTGTCAAGCATGGCCATTATCTCCTATTTCTACTGTTGATCAACTTCATCTCTCAATCGTGCAAGTACATCCGCAAGCTGAAGCTTATTTTCTTTAGTTTGTAAACGCAAAAGAAGATCTGACCTAATCCTTTTTTCGCTCCTAATTGACTGCTAGTAAACCACTTGCTTTCTTCAACGGAAGCTTTTGAAGGTGAGTGAAGGAGACGAAATAGGCGTCAAAATATTAGTTGGGGAAAGATAGACATTTAATTGCATTTGTAATGGCGCATGTGTTGCAATTTTTTTTAAATGTTGGTGATTAGAATATATTTAATCTAATAGTAGATATGGTTACTGTTTTTGTACAGTTATTTGAGATGACTGTTTTTAGTTCAACCCGCATGATACTAGCAAGGAATCGCCCTCCCCGACGGCGGGCTATTGCATTTTTATTTATTTATTTGCTATTTATTTTAATTAATTTAATTTAATTTTTTTTTTATTTATAATAGTGACAAACAATCATGTGTATAAACAATTTGTCTCTTTCACTTTGTTGAGAAAAAATGAAAATAAAAACTTCAAATTCCTAAGGAGTGCAATCGCATGGGGTTGATAATTTTGAAATGAATAATATTTTGTTTAGTCTTTTTTCATGCGTAGCATCATTGAGCAAGAAATGGAAAAAGGACAATATCAAATTGATCGCTGGAAAACCAAACAAAGAAGTGGAAAATCCACATCAGAAATTGAAAAGAAGATTGCATACATTTTCTGCAAGAACTAACATTTGAGCAACTTACCAAGCTATGTGTGACTCATCAAAAGATTAATAGAAATAGCCAAGATTCTTGCTATTCGTTATCAAATATCACATGTAGATTGATTCAAGAATTCAAATTCCAACACACTTACCAACTACCTAATAGCCAAAGCATGTTGAGGCGTGCCACACATGATACAAAAGAAAAAGAAAATAGAACCTCAATCAGTTTTGAAGTCCATGAGAAGCACTTTAATAACTATAATTTTGCTTCAGATGTAATACAGTTAACTATACTTGTCATCAAGTAAAACAAATTACCCAAACATAGAGAGAAAGAGAGTGTGTGCAATAGAGACGATGCTCTCCTTTCATAGAAAAAAAAACAAGCAAAGACACAACTCTAAAAGGAAGAAAGCAAACGACAGTTTTTCAACATGAGACAAATAACAAAAGAAAGCAAACTGGGCCAGCAACACATTACAACCCAATACTCCTCCTTAATGTGTTGTGGCACAGACTTCTTGAATGCCTAAGGCAGCCCTGAGCTTGAGAAACTGAATCTTTGGCAAAGACTTGGTGAATATGTCAGCAATCTGCTCCTCTGAAGCACAAAACTCCATTCGAATAGCCCCATTCTTGACAGCTTCACGGAGAAAATGATACTTCACAGCTATATGCTTACTCCTACCATGAAAAACTGGATTTTTGCTCATAGCAATTGCTGCCATATTGTCATACTTGATATTAGTAGCACCCTCGCAAACAAAACCCATTTCCTTCAAAATAACTTTAGCGACATGGAGTGACTTGCAGCAAGGGCAGTAGAGACATACTCTGCTTTAGCAGTCGACTGAGCCACAGAGGATTGTTTTTTGGATAACCAGGATATCGCCCCTGAGCCTAAGGAGAAAACATACCCCGAGGTACTTTTAGAATCGATGATAGACCCTCCCCAATCATTGTCTATGTAGCAAAATAACTTAACATTATGAATCAATTCATATACAAGCCCAAAATTCTTTGTACCTTGTAAATATCTAAGGACACATTTTCCGCTACCTTTGTGAACTTCTTTTGGATGCTCAATGAATCTAGAAAGAAGACTCACAACAAACATTATATCCGGTCGAGTAGCAGAGATGTACAAGAGACACCCCATCAAGGATCTAAATTCATGTGGATCTGCATCAGGAGACTCCTCAATTTTGCTAAAATTTTCTTTGACATGGACAGGAGTACTTATTGGTTTACAACCCGTCATGTCAAACCTCTCTATCACAGTTTCCACATATCATCTCTGCCTAACATAGGTTTTTCCATTTTCTTGATTCACCTCCATCCCAAGAAAATCATGAAGGAGCCCTAAATCATTCATCTCAAATTCTTTTTTCATTTCATCCTTGAATGCATACATAGCCTGGTCTGAACTTCCAGTAAATACATACACAAAAACAATTAGTTTTCCTTTATCCATACTACCCCTCACATATAAAATGTGTTCATGAGCACTCCTCCTGAACCCCTGTCTAATAAGGTTGCCACACCAGGCTCTGGAAGCATGCTTAAGGTCGTATAAAGCCTTCTTCGATTTCAAAACTTTATGCTCTTCACCCTGCTGGATAAAATCGGGAGGTTGCTTCACAAACACCTCCCCCTCAAGGTCTCTGTTTAAAAAGGCAGACTTCACATCTAACTGAAGAATTTGCCAAACATTCTGAGCAGCAAGAGCAAAAATAATCCTAATAGTCTCAAGTCTAGCCACAGGAGAAAAAATAGTCCTAATCAGTCCCCTTCTTTTGAGAAAAACCTTTTGCTATGAGCCGTCCTTTGTGTTTGAGAATGGACCCATTTGACTTCATCTTTGTCTTAAAAATCCACTTCACTCCGATGGTGGATCTATTGGCAGGAAGATCGACTAACTCGCAAGTCTCATTATTTTTGATCATTTGAATTTCTTCTTCCACATCTCAAACCCAAACAACTTGATCTTTAGCCTCATCATAACTAGCTGGCTTGGTCACAACAAACTTGCACTGCTCATAAATATCAGTAAGAGTTCTAGTTTTTCTTGGAACTAAAACCGGAGATCTAGGCACATCATTGTCCCATTCTCCATGTAACTTTGACTTCTAACTCTGACTTCTCACACATTGAAGTGACAGCATCATTCAGTTGATCAACTGCAACACTGTTAAGTTTGTTTAGTTGACTATGCTTGTCAATAGAAGTAACCTTTTACAACTATGCATGAGCCTTTTTTTCTTCTTGTGACTAACGACTACATATCTTTGGCTCTTCATAAACCTCACGTGGATTGGCCCTCTCTCCAAGTACCACTTAAGCTCTGGAATGTGAATGTGGGAGTCAAATTTGAATTCTCAAGCCAGAATGGTTCATTCCCAAGACAATACATCATGAGGGTCTATATGTGATCGTGTTTAAATACAAAATTTGATTTTACTAGTTGATTTTGATAATATTTTGTTATTGCCTTAAATGAGAATACTGTTGCCACCCTTCATAGTCATTGATGGTCATTGAAGGCAAAGCCAATATGAGACTAGTTTTCCAACAGAATCCTATATCTCATATGGATGGTTAAAATTGTAGTGTTTTTTGTTTATCTGATAATCTTTGAAAATCAAGAGTGTATATAGAAAGTTAAAATTACATATTAAAGAAAGGAGGAGGTGGGAACACGAGTTGAAAATTATATGTCGGACATATATAGTCATACTAGGAGGAAAACAAGAGAGAAGTAAATAGTGAGGGGGTTTGGGAAGGGAAGGTAAAATTTGAGGGGATTATTTGAGAGGAAAAATTGAGTGTGAACAAAAAGTTGGGGTGAGTATAATCTGACAACTAAATTATGTAATTGCCCTCTAAAATAAGGGACTCAAGCAACGTTTTAAGTTTATTCTTTGGTAAATCAGGTGGAACTTGAAATAATAAATAAGTATATATATAAACTGTTTAGAAACATGGATAAAATGGTAAATTTTTATCAACTTTAAATCATAAAAATGCACTTTTCTTTTCCCTAATTTTTTAGGATCAAAATAAGATAAGGTAAATTAACTTGTCCTCACCTCTCCTCCTATTCATTTTTCATTTCTCTCAAATTTTTCGTACCCTCCCCTCCCCTCCCCCTTTCCAAACAGTACGTAAAAGAAAGAAGGGAGTTGAAACCTAGTTGAAAATTAAGGCAAATTTGTAGGTAAGTCTAGTTTATGAGACTTATTAAGGGTAAGTTCACTCATTTAAACTTATTTGTGATTAGATCTAGTTTTTAGGTTTTTTAGTAATTAAGTTAATTTTTTTATTGGTTAAATTACATAAGTGCCCTTTAAAATATGAAAAATCATTCAATTATCGTATATGGAAACCAAGTATGCTGAGCATATACGAGCTTGTTACGGTTTAGCGAATCCGTCCCACTTATGGTTTAACACTTAATGTTTATGTTACAGTATGGAAATTCGATGTACATGCCCATTATGATTTAACGAATTCGTTCTTCTTAGGGTTTAACACTTATTGTTTATGTTACAGTATGTAAATTCGATATGGGTGCCCATTATGGCTTAGCGAATTCGTTTTTCTTAGGGTTTAACACTTATTGTTTATATCACAACTTGAAAATTTAATTCATGAACCCGTTAGGATTTAGCGAATTCTTTTCCTTTATAATTTAATACTTATTATTTAGGTTATAGTAGTGAATAAAAAAACACAATTATTATATAGTAATTACATTATTTTTGAAAAATAATTTAATTAAAAAAATATTAAAAACTATGATGGTCTTGTTAGAAAATATTTTATGTGCTGTGTTTGAAAATATAATTTTTTTTCAAATTTATCTTGTATTATGACATATAAAATATTTTAAAATTTTGTTTATGAAAAAAATCAAAAATCTGAAATATAAAATTGGAATACAAATAAAATTGTTTGGTGAACTTTAAACCTTTATAGTTTCATTTAATGCATCTGGCTATCTCCTGAAAATTAATTGAAAGTCACGTGTCAAAGTCTCTTGTAAGGTGTCTTTCGTTTAATTGAAAGTCACGTGTCAAAGTCTCTTGTAAGGTGTCTTTCGTTTTCAAGTATGTAACCTCGATTTTCCTCCGCCATAAGTGAGTATTTTTTTTTAATAAAATCTCGGAGGTGTCGCCCTCCTTTATAAAAAAAAAAAAAAAAAAAAGTCATACTGTAGTCTGATCATAGTAATGACTATAGTTTGCATTCTTGGAATTCTATAGTTTGCGTGTGGAAATAAAAGATCAAATTATACTTCTCCTCTCCCTCTCTTTTGAGAGCCAGAAACAAAAAATGTCGAACAGTAGAAGCCTTACTTCACCGACTCCGGTGGTGGACCTCAGGCTACGATGGGACGTGTTCCTCAGTTTCCGCGGGGAAGACACGCGCCGCACCATAACGTCTCGTCTCCGCAGCTTTCTCCACGAGCAAGGCGTCCGGGTCTTTCTAGACGACGACGGGTTGGAGCGGGGAGACGAGATCGCGCCAGGTCTTCTGGAAGCCATCGATGACTCGGCTGCCTTTATTATCATAATTTCACCAAAGTACGCTTCGTCCCACTGGTGTCTTGAGGAAATGGCGAGGATATGCGAATTGGGAAGGCTGATGCTCCCTGTGTTCTACGGAGTAGACCCCTCCGATGTTCAGCGACAGAGGGGACCTTTTGAAGATGATATGAAGAATCATTATTCGAGGTTCGGGGCGGAAAAAGTAGAAAAATGGAGGAAAGCAATGGGGAAAGTTGGAGGTATAGCTGGTTGGGTTTTTAACAACAGGTTGTATACTTGTATCCCCACATATACTTGCTCTGCTTGCCTTGTTTGTGATCTACAGTATATTTCAAACCCTAACTTCTCTGATTTCTGGATAGTTTGAGATTTTGACGCTTTTTACAATTATCAAAAGTCTGTATGACTACTCGATACTCATGAATTCATGGATATCCTTTGCATAATTAGAGCAGAGGACGAGTAAAAGATCTAGTTGCGCTTTAGTTGAGTGACAAAGGTAACCATAATATGCGGATCGGAATAAGCGTCATACAAAGTTTCACTGTTCTGGCTTTATATTGATTTACAGAGATTGTGTTGCTGACCATGCTTCAGTTGTGGCTGTCCGAGGTTGAGTTGTTCGTGAGTTGCCGAGGAAAATAGTAGATAGGCGTAGTTTTGGGGAAGCTAACCGTGTTCTGGTTTGTTGGTGAATTAATGTAGTGAACATTTACTATATTTTACTAATATATATTATATTAGTAGCTGAATATTTTAATCGGGGAATTGAGAGAGGAAGTAAATGTAGAATTTAGAGAATGAAATGCTTTGGAATAATATTTTGGATCAAATTAATTAAGTTGGAATGCACCCACTTTGATTTGTGCCTTGCTATATTTTAATATCTTGTCCATTCTGGATACGTTGACTTGCAGAGGTGGGTAAATTTTAAATATGAATGCAAGTTTTCAGGACTCTCAACTCCCAACTATCTTTATCATGCACACTGGCTTTAAAATATTAGTTTTTCTCTATCTCTCCAACCTTTTCTATTAAAGAACGTATGTTCAGCATAGCTTATAATTGACTTTAGCTTATGGGAAGGAAAACTAAACTTCTCTTGTTGTTTTAAAAAAATCATGGCTCGGGCTTCATAGGGATTTGTATGCCAGAACCAAAAGCTAGCATAAAATCATAAAATGTCAAACTATTGATGGCTTGGAACCAATGATTGATCGACATGGTAGTTTTGTACTTGTGTTTTGCAGCCACTGCTAAGGCTGAAGTACTTATGATGAATTGGAAATTTGGAATTATTAATTTGTCAGTTTAGCTTATAGATACAGTGATACACACAACAAAGATTTTGTTAGTTGTTTGTTTAGTTGACTATGCTTGTCTATAGAAGTAACCTTTTACAACTATGCATAAGCCTTTTTTTCTTCTTGTGACCAACGACTATGTATCTTGGGCTCTTCATAAACCTCACTTGGACTTGCCCTCTCTCCAAGTACCACTTAAGCTCTGGAATGTGAATGTGGGAGTCAAATCTGAATCCTCAAGCCAGAATGATTCATTCCCAAGACAATACATCCTGAGGCTCTATATGTGATCGTGTTTAAATACAAAATTTGATTTTACTAGTTGATTTTGATAATATTTTGATATTGCCTTAAATGAGAATACTGCTGCCACCCTTCATAGTCATTGATGGCAAAGCCAATATGAGACTAGTTTTCCAACAGAATACTATACTGCAAGATAAAGTTTGGCAAAGCCATAATATTTCATTAGCTTTTAGCAAGTCCTATTGTCATTACACTTTTAGAAAAAAGAAGTTTATTTCTCATAATTATTACAGTATTGTGAATATGTTCTACAACAAAATGGTTCGGCGCTAAACTTTTTAAGGCCACAATTTTATCAGTTTTAAGGCATTGGCAGTCCCAATAGGAAGTTTATCTTTCACAACCATTGTATTATCATATCTTCTTTTACAGTTTATGCATTATTTACCGGTGTTTGAGGCCAACACCAATCACAGCTGATTCCTATGTACTATACCCATATACTAATGGGGCAATGTACAATGCCTTATGTAGAATTGCAGATATGTTGGTTTTATAGTTTGAAAAGGTGGCGTCTAGGTTGCAGTGAAGAAACTTGATCCCTGCCCCAAGTATTTGTCTCTATCTTAGCTTATATGAACATGTTATCCATTTTTTTTTAAATTTCCCTTATATTTTTAACAAGTAATCTAAGTAGACATCTAAGGTAGCTTAATTTGCTAAGGTTGGATGATGGTTCTAGTCACATTATGTTTTTCTCTGTCCCTCTTGCTGATAGCTAAGGGTATTGTCTGTCGTGCGAATGCTCTAAGAAACTGAAATTTTCATAGCAGGGAACCCTACACATCTCATTTGGTTGCTGTATATCCATTTCAATTTGCCCCTTGTTAATCCTAATGTACCTGCAATCATGTTTTTCTGACAGTGCCGATTTGATTCTTGTTGAATCTCTAGCTAAACGGGTTCTGCATGAATTGAGAAGAAATCCAATGGCTGTGGCTACATATAGTGTTGGACTTGATTCTCATGTAGAAGAACGGATAAAGTTGTTGAATTCCAAAGCCACTGGCATTCAAATTCTAGGACTTCATGGACTTGGTGGTGTTGGTAAGACTACACTTGCCAAGGCTCTCTATAATAAGCTTGTTGGTCAATTTGAATACCATAGTTTTATTTCGGATGTGAGGGAACAACATCAAATTGGTGGTTTAGAGTCACTTCAAAATAAAATTATCGGCGATCTTACACGGGGTCAGTTTCCTCTCATAAGTGGGGTTCATAATGGCATCAGTGCTATCAAAGGTATAGTTTATGACAAGCAGGTTCTCATTGTTTTGGATAATGTTGATAATGTAACACAACTTGAAGCATTAGCTGGCAAGAGAGAATGGTTTAATGAAGGAAGTCGAATTATCATTACTACCATAGATAGACAGATTTTGCATGAGAGTTATGTGAATCAAATTTATGAGGTCGGGGAGTTGAATTCCTCTCAGGCTTTACAACTTTTCAGTTACCATGCGTTAAGAAGGGAGAAACTCACTGACAATTTCTTGAATCTCTCAGAACAAATTGTTTCCCTTACAGGAGGGCTACCATTAGCTCTTGAAGTGATGGGTTCATTTTTTTCTGATAAGAGGACCATAAAAGAATGGGAAGATTCTCTGAAAAAGTTGAGGCATATCGAGCCTTGTCATCTTCAAAATGTGTTAAAGTTTAGCTTTGATGGGCTGGATGAACAGGTCAAGTGTATATTCCTCGACATAGCATGCTTGTTGGTCAAAATGGATATGAACAGGGAAGATGCTGTGGATATAATCAAGGGCTGTAGATTTGAGGCTGAGATATCTATTTCTGAACTCATAGCAAAATCTCTTGTAAAGATTACTGACGATGACTCTTTTTGGATGCATGATCAACTCCGAGACATGGGAAGACAAATTGTTCGGGAACAAAATCTAGTAGATCCTGGTATGCGCAGCCGATTGTGGGATCATGATGAAATTTTGACTTTATTAGAAAACAACAAGGTATGTTTTTTTCCCCTTTCATTGAAAGCACACATTTTCTTCTATGTTCTATCTTCTTTAGACTTAACCTAAGTCTGAAAACAAGTATTTTATGCTGCACTGTCGTATATGGAGGATTTCATGAAAATTCTCATTCTACACAACATGCTAGTCATGCAGTTAGTTTGTAATGTGGGAACTAGTCCCAAGAAAGGTGAAATGAGAAATAGATAGATAAACGAATGAATATAAATGGACATTTCTTTAAACCCATGTAATTTGTTTAAGAAGTATGTGGAGATATCGGTAGAAATGGAGGGGAATGAAAAATTGAAGCAAATCAAGAAGATAGTAGCCTTCAAAATCTCACTGTTTCCTCATCATTTATTCTCTTTATATATAGGGCCAAACACAAAGTAGGAAAAAAATTATTGAATGTCTTTTGTTCCCATCATTAGTGTACTTTGCACAAATATGTTTTTTCTAACCATCAAAATGCCAAACATAGCATTTCTCGTCAATATTATCAAGGCTCAACTTTACGTCTGTATTCCAGCATGCTTTTCTGCATATTGCATGTGGAAGCTACTTCAGCCTCAGGAAATTCGCTGGCGACATCAATTGCTTACTCGTATTAAAACCAATTTCGTGGTGCTAGTGCTGCATAGTTTTTTCCTTGTATTTGCTGATGAATTTTTATTTCTATCGACTCCAGGGGACAAGAAGCATACAAGGAATTGTCTTAGACTTCAAAAAGAACTTCGTGAAGGATCCAAGCGGGGTTAGGCTTTCTTGGAATAACCTTCTAAGAAGACCCAATATTGCCTCTGCAGTTACATTTCCGAAGGAAGTATACAAGAAATGCCTTCAAGATGGAGAAGAAAATGAAAAGCATGTGGTACTTTACACTAAACCTTTCAAACCAATGGTTAATCTGCAACTACTGAAAATCAATCGAGTGAAATTGGTTGGAAACTTTAAGTATTTTCCTACAGAACTAAGGTGGCTGCAGTGGAGAGGATGTCCTTTGAGAACTCTTCCTTCTAACTTTCAAACAAGGCAACTTGCTGTCCTCGATCTATCAGAGAGCAATATCAAACGAGTTTGGAGTTGGAATGCTAAGAAGGTAATTGCTTCTTTCAACATCATTGTGACGATAGTCATCACCATCATCTTTCTAAACCTAACTAGGACTTTTCTATGTTCTTTCTTTAATTTGTTCCTTCTCTTTGCAAGGTGGCTGAAAACTTGATGGTCTTGAATTTAAAAGGTTGCCACAATCTTGATTCTATTGATTTATCGGGGCATCAAAAGCTTGTAAAGCTTGTGCTTCAGCAATGTAGTAAAATTACGAAGCTTCACAAATCAATTGGTAGCCTGAGTACGTTGGTTTTCTTGAATTTGAAAGACTGTATAAACTTTGTTGAATTCCCAAGTGATGTCTCCGGGCTGAAGAATCTTGAGACGCTTATCCTATCTGGTTGCTCTGGATTCAATGAATTACCGAATAGAATGGATCATATGAGATCTTTGAAAGAACTTCTTCTTGATAAGACTGCCATAGCAACCCTACCTGAATCTATCTTCCATCTTACAAAACTTGAGAAGCTTAACGTAAATGGCTGCCGATCTTTGAAACGGTTACCTCATTGTATTGGAATGCTGGCTTCTCTTAAGGATCTCACACTTAGTGACACTGCACTAGAAGAACTACCATATTCTGTCGGACGTTTGAAGAATCTGGAGAAACTAAACTTGATGTGGTGTAAATCACTTGCTAAAGTGCCTAATAACATTGGTGATCTCAAATCATTGACAGAATTCTTAATTGATGAAACTGCAATCAGGGAGCTTCCTAATTCGATTGGTTGCTTGTCGTTTTTGAAGATCTTGTCGGCCGAAAATTGTGAATTTTTAAGTAGATTGCCTGATTCGTTAGAAGGGCTAGCCTCAACTGTTGAGCTTCAGTTTGGTGGGCCGTTGATAACAGTTTTGCCAGAAAATATTGGCTCCTTAAAAACACTTCAAAAGCTTGAAATATGCAGTTGTCCATTGCTTACATCATTACCAGCAACGATTGGAGGCATTTTAACTCTTACGACTTTGACCATATACAATGCCAGCATCACCGAGCTGCCAGAGTCCATTGGCTTGCTGGAAAATCTTGTCATATTGCGATTGAACAAATGCAAAAAGCTCAATAAACTCCCATATTCGTTGGGAAATTTGAAGTCCTTGCAGCATTTTTGGATGGACGAAACTGATGTGATAGAAATACCGGAAAGCCTTGGAATGCTCTCTAGATTAATGGTTTTGAGAATGACGGAAGGACCTTTATTTCGATTAACTGGAAACAGTGAGCCAGTGGAGGATAATACAGAGGTGAGTCCTACGCTTGTTCTACTGCCAACTTCTTTGTCAAATCTCTCTTTGTTGGAAGAGCTGGATGCTCGTGCTTTTGGAATATCAGGTAAAATTCCCGATGAGTTTGAGAAATTGTCGTCATTAGAGATCTTAAATCTTGGCAACAATGATATTTGCAGCCTTCCGTGTAGCCTGAGGGGCCTCTCATTCCTTAGAAAGTTATACTTGCCCAGGTGTGAAAACCTTAAATCCTTGCCTCCGCTTCCCTCCAGTTTACAGGTGGTGGATCTTGCTGATTGTTTTGCTTTAGAGAGCGTATCTGATCTTTCAAACTTGGAGAACTTGCATGACCTAAATCTGACAAACTGTGAGAAAGTGGTGGACATTCCAGGCCTAGGATGCCTGAAGTCCTTGAAAAGATTGTATCTGAGTGGCTGCAAGGCATGCTCGTCGGTGGTTAAAAGAAGACTTTCCAAGGTTCTCTTTTTGTCTCACGCTCTCTTGTTTTCTCTTCACTTACACACTGACAAATGCACAATCTGCATTTCGGTCGTGAATTGGGCTAGTACAGCTTCCTCTGACGTCAAATAAAATTGTAATTGTCATTCATGTGCAATTTCAGGTATGTTTGAAGAACATTCGCAACCTAAGCATGCCGGGAAGCAAAATTCCTGATTGGTTTTCGGAAGGACGTCTAAGGTTTTCTAAGCACGAAAACCTTGAAGTCAAGGGTTTGATAATAGGTGTTGTTGTCTCTCTCGACCATCAGATAACAGATGCCTTGAAGAATGAACTCCCAGCAACAGCAGGCATTCAAGCAAAGATTCTTAAACTTGGAAAGCCTATATACACCACCACACTACAGTTAATGGGAGTGCCAAGGACACATGATGATCAAGTTCACTTGTGTAGATATCAACATTTTCATCAATTGGTTTCTCAGTTGAAAGACGGCTGCGAGATAGAGGTGACAACCTGCGGTAAGGGGGTTAAGCTTAAGATGTCCGGTGCTCACTTGGTGTTTCAAAATGATGATGACTATGATGGGGATGACGAACTACTCGATGGGAGTAAAAAAGCAGTATCAGAGAGGCTCGCAAATTTTTTCGCCTCTATACATGAACACGATGATTAGAGAAAGAGCAAGAAACTGCAGTGCCGGGGAAATACTTGCATCAAGAGACAAAATATTGCTTGAAGTTCAATAATGTCCAACAAGGATCTCAGTTTTTTCATATTTAAAAAAACTAATCGTATGCCTACGTTTCGCACGGCAGGTAAGTTAATTAAGTTCCACTAATTAGATCTCTGCCAGTATGAAACAGGGAAAATAAAAATGGAAGTCATATTAATAGCCAACTTATAGAAAATTAACGATAAGATTAAATACTTTGCTCAACAATTCATTTAGTTTTTCGATTACATTAACATACTTTACTAAGCTGAAGTCATGCAGAACATTAAACTGTGTCTAGATAAGGGTCCAAGTGTAGACTTTAGTTCAACAACATGATCATAGAAAAATCTCCAGCTTCTCTTTATGCCGCACTAGAAATCTATAAAGAGAGAATTTTACTAGCATCTTGAGAATGGAAGTTTATGTTACTTTTGAGGGTTTTTTTTTTCTTCTTCCAAAGATATATGTCGACTTTTCATGGAGTAAAATACATAATAATTTTGCGACCAAAAGATTATAGGTAGACGCAGTAGTGGAACCACATAGAGACCAAGGGGGCGAGTGCTCTGCTTTTTCTATAAAAAAAAAACTTAAATATAATATTAATCATTTCAACGCTCCCTTATTTTTTTTTATATAATATTATTCATTTCTAAAGTATATACTCTATGTTATGAATTTGTTCTTTATTAATTCGTTGTCCACTGTTCCCAATTCATTTCTCTCAATTCATACTGACTTTTCTGAATTAGAAACTTTGATATATATGGACTAATTCAATATATAGACTAATGTTCCGTTTGTTTGACGAAAAATCAATTTTTGAAAAATATTTTCCTCACTTTATGGTGTTTGGGGATGGAAAATAAAAATAGTAAGTTGAAAATGTTATATAATCAACTCAATTTTAAGACTTTAAAAATGGAAAATAACTTCCCTTCTCAACTTTGGGATATTATTTTCCCTAAAACTATGAGCATGAATATGAACATATTGAGTCACATATTTTTAACCTAATGCACATTTATGACCCGTAATACTTTAACCAATTTAATTTAGATTGTGTTTCGCGTATATATAAACACATACGTATTATATATATAAATATACATATGTATGTATACACACAATAAAAGATATTTAACAATAAAAAATGATATGTTCTAAAGAATTTTCATTACTGTCAATATTATATATATATATATATATAAATTCATGCATATTCACACCAAACGTACACACACATTTATTGGTCAACATAATAAAAAATGTTGTATTTCAAATTTTTAATTCCAAACAAACAAACAATGGAAAATATTAGTAATTTTTTTGTCCAAATACTAGAAATTAGTTGTTTTTACATGATATATTTTTCTTTATCATGAGACAAACAAACGGAGCTTAAGTTACATGAATATTACATTGTTACATCTTTAATGTGATCATATTTGATGTACTTCAATCTATATGGAATATACTTGTTTTGAACACCATTATTAATTTGTCACGAGAGTTTTGGAAGAATGTTCATACTTTAATGGTCGTTATTTTTTTTAGCACTTGGTCTCTATAAAATCAATGATACTTTATTTTTGAATTTTTTTTTGGCCCGAACCCATCAACTATTAGCCCCTCTGTGAATTCCTAGCTCCACCCCTAGGTAGACGTATACGTGAATTATAAGTTTGCAATATATCTCAAGATCTGAGAATGTCACCGTCTTCTCCTCTCTGACTACATATTTATAAAAATCATTAAAAGTAAATGACCTTACACACGGGTAGATAATGGCCGTCACCATTCAAAATCTCAATAAAAATACATGATAAATAATTCATTGCAACAACCTCAATAATTGTATTAACTGCAACAATTTTGACCATAAGTCAAGGTCTATAGTTTTGATCACAAGTCAGGGTCCATTTCTATATGACAATATATAGTGATGAAAATTGGCCATATTGAATTTATCACAAAAAAAGTGCACACGATGGCCAAACTTGTTTGAAGAGCTAGGAGGCTCTCCTTTATTACGCAACGAGCTAGTGTCGATTTGAATACTTGATTCTTATGATTCTCAGTCCTCTCCACGTTCCTCATCAAATTCTAAAAATCTATTGAACTATTCCCATGTTCTCATGATAATTCAGTCACTTCTCGAGTTCTTAAGAACTATAATTACTTCCTCTATAGCACGTGTTTTGAAAGCCAGCAAAGATTTTATTTCATATAAGGAGGCACCGGATAAAAATCAATTTACACTCACCAATAGCATTGGTCCCTCGACAATCTTGAGAACTGTTACTTTCTTGTTATGTTTCAGTGATGAATCCTATAGTTTCTTGGACGTAGCTAACCTTCCAACACAAGTAGGAAAGGTTAACAGTTGGTTGAGATAGCAATCTCTATTCTATTTTGTATTGATGAAAATATGAATCCTCAAACGTGATATAAGGTATTATTTATCTCCAATCTGTAACCGGAGGATAAAGCATAATTAAATGAAATTGCAACTACATTTGGCAACCATTATTGCTTCTAGAATTATTGCATAAAAGATGTATCCCTCAATTATTCATAGCACAAAGTTGACAACTAGCCACCTTTGTTGGTCTTATCTTCACCCATAATCTTCTCCACGACTGTATCTTTATGACTCTCATTATTATCTCCAATGATCGATCTGTTAACCATGCTCAATAACTCATTATGGCGCCTACTACCAAATTCAATGCATGCACAGTTTGTAGCATCTCCACTACGTGATTCAATACATGCATAGTTGGCAGCATCTTCACTGCCTACCTTAAGCATGGCCTCCTTGATTCGTAAGCGTCTAGTTCAATTATATACATTTTTCAAGTTTCGACCTTGGTCCTCATCATTCCTCCCCCCCAATATGTCCTTGTCCTCAAGGACTAAAGAAGGAAATTGTAGCTTCATTAAAGATAAGTCCTCCCAAGTAGATTCCTCTAGTGGCAAGGCATCCCATTGAATTAAAACTTCCCATCATATCTAGTTCTCACGCTTCATCTGGCAATATTCAAGGGCTCGGGACGGCTGGATAATAACATCTTCATCTTCATCTATGACTCGTAGTTGAGTCGCCACAAAATCTGAATTTTTGATTCTTCATTTAAGCTGCGAAACATGAAATACCGGGTGAATGTGTGCTATAGAAGGTAACTCGAGTTGGTAGGCCACGTTCCCAATTCGTTGAAGCACCTTTTAAGGCCCATAGAAATGGCTACCTAATTTGAAAAGATCCTTTTGTGTAACTGACTTTTGTTTGTGAGGCTGAATTTTGAGAAAAAACCCAATCATCCACAGAAAATTGCTCCTCTCGATGGCCTCGATCATAATAGGTTTTTTCTTGGTTGTTTGCCTTGTCTAAGTTACTTTTGAGCTCTCTTAGGAGTGCATCTCGGTTGGATAAGTCATTGTCAACTTCAACATTCAAAGAATGACCTTCATTGTAGTGGATCAGCTTAGGTGGTGAGCGTCCATAAAGATATTCAAACAGTGTCTTCTTGGTCGATGCATGGTAAGTTGTATTATACCAATATTCAGCCCAAACTAATACATCTTCCCATTTGTTATCGAACCGACTTGGCACATCTAGGAAGAAATTAGAATGCACGGTCAAACTTGCCACTATTATACAGCTCTACGATCAGATTGGCGCGACAGCGCATCAGCAACCACGCTCTCCTTCCCAGGTCGATAATGAATCTCAAATTCAAAGCCTAAGAGTTTAGCTATGAATTTCTGCTGCTCCGAGGTGACAATTGGTTGCTCAAGTAAATGTTTAAGAAGTTGTTGATCTGTGTAAATTCTGAATTTTTGGCCAATCAAGTATGGTCGCCATACTCGGATTGCTTCATTCATGGCTAGCATCTCTTTTGAATATGCGAACCAATTTTGTTTCATGGGCCCTAACTTCTTGCTTAGATAGGCCAAAGGTCTTCCATGTTGGGTTAGAACAGCCCCAATTCCTTCATCACAAGCATTTGTATGTACTTCAAAATCTTCCTCAAAATTGGGCATGGCAAGGACGGGAGTTCGTGTCATTGCATCTTTGAGAGCTTGAAAAGCCGCGATGTTTGTGGAGTTCCAACCAAATTTTCCTTTTTTTAACATCTCTGTTAGAGGTCTAGCTATGAGACCATAATGCTCCACAAATTTTCTATAGTAGTCGGTTAGCCCAAGAAATTCACGTAGTTGTGAAATAGTCTTTGGTTGTGGCCACGATTGCATGGCTTCAATTTTTTGCTGATCCACCTTTACACCCTCGCGAGATATTATGTGACCCAAATATTCCAATTCTTCTTGCGAAAAAGAGCATTTGGATGGTTTAATAAAAAAAAACTATAACATTCTAGTATCTCGAGCACTACCCGTAGGTGTGATACATGGTCAGCCCAAGTTTTAGAGTAAACCAAAATATCATCAAAAAATACTAGTACAAATTTCCTTAGCTGTGCAGTAAATATATGATTCATGGCAAATTGAAAAGTAGATGGTGCATTGCAAAGGCCAAAAGGCATTATCAAATACTTGAAGTGGCCATTGTGAGTTCAAAATTTTTTCTTGTGAATGTCTGTCTCATGGACTCGTACTTGATGGTAACCAGCTCTAAGATCCAATTTTGAAAAAAATCGAGACCCTTGTAATTCATCAAGCATATCGTCCATTGTTGGGATAGAAAATTATCCTTGATCCTTGCCTCGTTCAAGGCTTTATAGTCATTGCAAAACCTCCATAAGCCACTTTTTTTTAACAAGTAGCACCGGGGATGAAAAAGGACTATTACTTGGCCAAATCAACCCATTTTGCAGCATTTCATGAACTTGCTTCTTGATCTCATTTTTTGGAAATGAGCATATCGATATGGAGGTACATTTACTGGCTTGGTCTCATCTTGCAATGGAATCTTGTGATCGAAGAATCACTTTGGTGGAATAGATTTTAATTCCTCAAACACTGATTTGAATTCTTGCAATAGCATGTCAATTTCTTGGGGCTGAACCTTATCGACTTCTCCGGAATTGTAGTGCCCCATGTTCACTTCCTGAATGGAGAAGCACTGTCCACCACTCTTCCATATCTTCTCAATGGAAATGGAGGTCACTACCTTAAGGTCCTCTGTTGTTGCCGCTGCCAACTTGACTTAACCATCACGCCACTGAAATTACATAGTCATTTGCTTGTAATCGGTCACCACTCAGTCCAACTCTGATAGACATTATACCCCAAGCACAATGTCCAGCCCGTGTAATGGTAATACAAATAGATCTACTCTCATTTGTATCCCTGGTAAATAAATCTGTGTACCAGAGCAAACCTCCTTGCACAATAGATGTTCTCCACTAGCCTCCTTTACCTCGAAAGGTTCAATGGGATTGATGCCCAACTTTAGAGAGTTGGAAACTTGACTATTGACAAAATTATGGGACAAGCCATTGTCAATTAGAATCGCGAAAGGCCTATTGTTAACCCGAGCCTGTAGCCTCATGGTTCTGGGTCTTTTCATACCACCAGGCATGTAGTGATATTTTGTGGATCAGCGACGTCAGTTGCTACCTCCTCATCCTCAGTATCATAGATGGGCTCCCTTTCCTCCTAGCATGCTTTGATCATAAATGATTGAGGTTTTTTATAGCAGTGTCTAGGGACAAACTTTTCATTACAATTGAAAAATAGCCCATTTCTCTCCTTTTTGCTGCATTTCCTCTCAAGTTAACCTCTTTACTCCAGCTGGTAGAGGTTTTTTCTTTTCTTTATACCAATTTTTAGGTTGCTCCTCTTCGACGTCATCCGAAGACACCCCCTCGCTGATATTAGAATCATTATCTGTGGAACCTTGACCTGTCGACCCCGACGATTGGCTATCATGGTTTCACGCCTTCTTTCCTTTTTTGTCCTTCTTCTTTCTACGAAGCATATCTACCATCTGATCAAATCTCTACTGCATCTCCATGACAAAAGTTTACAAATGGGTTTCCAATGCTTCAATCCTCTCCTTGTGAGACATTCCAAGAAATTAGGATTCGATATATTTTGCTCTCAATGAAAGCACCAATGATGAATCCTATAGTTTCTTGGATGTAGCTAACCTTCCAACACAAGAGATGGAACACAGAACAGATTGAAGTTCAAGGTGTTTTATTATATCACCACCAGAATCAATACAGCGGCAAGAAGTCTAAAGAGACTAAATAGAATGAAACCCTACTAGGAGCCCTACATACAACCAATAACAAAGAGACACATGTAGAAGAATACAAATACTGTACAAAGTATATGTTTCATATATTTACTTAACACCCCGCCCGCGCTCGCGCCCCCCCCCCCCGCCCCGCAAACTGGAGGTCGATGAAGCTCCGCAAACAACTCCAAGTTTATCACGCAAGAAGATAAATCGTGAATGAGGAAGAGATTTGGTGAGGCAATCGACAACCTGGTCATGTGATAGAACATAGCAGACATCAAGATGTTTTTCCAAAACACGATTGCGAACAACATGCACATCAATTTCAATGTGCTTAGTTCGAGCATGATAAACGGGATTATGAGCAAGAGCACAAGCACTCATGTTCTCACACCAAAGAATGGGAATGGATGGAAGAGGAAAATGAAGTTCATATAACAAAGACTGAATCTAGGACAACTCACAAGTAGCATCAGCCAAGGCACGATACTCAGATTTGGTACTCGAACGAGAGACTACATGTTGTTTCTTAGAAGACCATGATATCAAGCTATCACCAAAATAAACACAATCGCTCCCATCAGATTTTTGATCTTCAGGGTTACAAGTCCAATTTGCATCAGAAAAACCAGTGAGAGTGAGAGTATCACTGGGACAAATATGTAACCCCATGTTCTTCGTACCTTTAAGATAACGTAGCACCCGCTTGACTGCCTGCTAATGAGTATTACAAGGGCACTGAAGAAATTGCTGAGAGCATTGACAATGAAAAAAAATATCCGGACGAGTATGCTTCAAATACTGCAAGGCACCTAAAGTGTTGCGGTAGATAGTAGGATCAGTCATGAGATCATCATCATTAGTAGATACAAGTTCTTTTCCAACAGTGGCAAGTGTAGGATAGGACTTTACATGAGCCAACTTGGTGTGCTGAAGAAGGTCGGCAATATATCGGGATTGAGTTAAATAAATCCCAGTGGCATCTCTGTATGCTTCAATTCCAAGAAAGTGATGTAAAGGACCTTGATCCTTTAAGGCAAAAAGATCATTGAGTCGAGTAATAAATTGTTGGAGAGAGTGAGGATGACTGCAAGTTACAAGGATATCATCCACATAAATTAAGACAAATAGCAACTGAGAATTCTTCTTAAAGAAAAACAGTGAGTAATCCATTTGAGAATTAAGAAATCCCCAACTAAGTAAAGTACAAAGAAGTTGCTCATACCAAGCGTGGGGGGCTTGCTTGAGTCCATACAAAGCTTTCTTGGTATCGGAGGTAGCTATGGCCGATCTCCACTCCACTGCCTCTGCAATTGCATCTGATTCTATCTCTACAGTGCCTTCCCCTACTGCGTCTTTGCCTCTCTCCGGGGTCTCTGTCTCTAGCCCCCCGCGTGCCTTCTCCTCATCCTCTGGTGGGAATCCTCTTGGTCCCTTCTGTGCCGTGAAGCTAAAGCGCGACAACTTCGTACTCTGGAAGAGTATGGTTTTACCCACCATTTGGAGCCATCGACTGGATGGATTTCTTACTGGAACCACCGCTTGTCCTCCGGAATCTCTTCCTGCCTCGTCTGATGGCTCAAATGTTGCCTCCACCCAACCCAATCCAGTTTATGAGCTTTGGGCAATACAAGATCAGACCCTCTTGGGGTGGTTGTATAACTCCATTGATGTCGAGGTTGCGACTGATGTCATGGGTGATGAATATTCCAAGGATATGTGGAATGCAGTAAAAACTCTGTTTAGTGTTCAATCTCGTTCCAATCTTCTCTATTTTAAGAAGGAGTTTGGTCAAATGTTGAAAGGGGGCTAGAGCATTAGTGACTATCTTAAGAATATGAAGCACATTGCTGACAACTTGAGCTTAGCTGGAGCACTTGTTGATCCCAATGACCTTGTGTCTCAAGTTCTTGCTGGATTTGACTCTCTTGAATACAACCCGGTCGTGTGCCAACTCATTGAGAAGCCTTCTCTAACCTGGTTGGAACTTCAATCCACTTTACTGAGTTAGGAACGGCGCTTGGAACAACAAAATGCTAGTTTCTCAAATCTGACTTTGACACAGCCTAATGCTCAGTTTACTTCTTCTCATGGTGGCTCTCTAACTCGTGGCAGAGGCAGGTCTTTTCGAGGTCTCCCTGGTCGTTCTGGTGGCCGTGCTGGTCGATCCAGTGGGAATCGCACTATGTGCCAAATTTGTGAGAAAGTTGGCCACACAGCTAGTCATTGCAATTATTATATTGGTGCTCCTTCTGATCAAAGAAATCTGAACATGTCTTCCACTGAACCATCTGCCTTCTTCGCCTCTCCGACCGTGGTTGCTAATCCTGCCTTATATGCTGATAGTGGTTCCAGCACACATATCACGCATGACTCCACTAACATTGCCAACAAATCCGCTTATCATGGTAACACTCAGCTTCTTGTTGGTAATGGTGCAGAATTTGATATCTTACATACTGGGAGTTTATCTCTGCCTACCTCTACTAAGTAGTCCTTGGTTCTTAAAAACACTTTACATGTTCCTACTATAACTAAAAATTTGCTTAGTATTTCTCAATTGACTCATAACAATAATGTTTATGTTATATTTGATGCCTTTGTTTGCTATGTGAAGGACAAACGAACGAATGCAGTGCTGCTCTAAGGGAGACTTAGTGATGGTCTTTACCGCCTTGACATACCGAGTGTTCTTGCTTCTCACGTATCCACTCCAGCGTCCAGTTCTACGAGAAGTGGTCCATCGTGTCTCTTGTCCAAGTTGTCTAGTATTGAGTCAGTGTCACCATGTTGTTTTTTGTCTTCTTCTAAAAGAAGTGTGGCATCGTCGCCTAAGTCATCCATCTGACCGAGTCCTGTCTCAAGTATTATCTAATTGCAATGAAAAACTGAATGATTCTACTTGTATTTTTTGTGACGCCTGTCAATATGGGAAGTCTCATTCTCTGCCTTATTCTTTATCCACTTCACATGCTTCCCAAGTGCTTGAATTAATCCATACCGATCTTTGGGGGCCAGCTCCTATTCAATCCTCATCTGGCTATCGCTATTATATACATTTTTTGGTTGACTATAGCCGCTACACCTGGATTTTTCCACTTAAATGCAAATCTGAAGCACTAAATACCTTTGTTATGTTCAAACAGCTTGTTGAAAATCAATTCGATCGCAAAATTAAATGCCTACAATCTAATATGGGTGGGGAATACAAATATTTTTCTAAGCTCTTAACCTCTCATGGCATCATTTTCTGCCATCCTTGTCCTCACACATCCGCCCAAAATAGTCGGGTTGAGAGGAAACATAGGCATCTTACCGAAATGGGACTCACTCTTCATGCTCAGGCTAGTGTTCCTCTAAAATTTTGGTGGGATGATTTTCAAACAACTTGCTACCTCATTAATCGACTTCCTACTCCCATTCTTAAAGGTAACTCACATCTTTTTCAACTCACTAGTGTGTCTCCCAATTATTCAACTCTCAAAACATTTGGTTGCACATGCTTTCCTTGTTTACATCCTTACCAAAAACACAAATTTCAATTTCACTCCACCAAGTGTGTGTTTCATGGTTATAGTGATGTTCACAAAGGATTTAAGTGTTTGAGTTCAACTGGTCGTCTCTATGTTTCTCGTCACGTGGTGTTTAATGAGGCTGAATTTCCTTTTCTTACCGGTATTCTTAATACCAAAAGTCCATCCACGTCCGATATTGTGTCCATCTCAACCTCACCTGGTCCTCTGTTCTAGTGTCCATCTCCACTTCACTTGTATGTTCACCTCCTCCCGGTAAAGATCTTCCTCAGTCCACTCCTGGAGCATCTCTGGATTCACCAACTTGTTCATTTTAGCCACAAGTTACCTCTTCATCATCACTGGGTGACACTAGAGACCACCATGGTGATTCTCGGACTGCTCTTGATACATCCAGCCATGATGATGCTCTTGGCACATCCAACTCTCTTCGTGCATCTCCTATCACTGGACAATCTCCTTCTTTGGGTGATCATGAAGCTATCTCTACTGGTGCTATTTCTACTAGTGCGAGTTCTCAGTCCAGTGATAGCACGGGTCTCATATCTAATGATACAACTATGGCATCTTCCCCATCTCAGTTACAACCCCAACATCCTATGCAAACAAGGTCCAAATCTGGCATTGTTAAACGCAAGACTTTCTCTCCAGATTTCCAGACTTATTTGGCCAGTGTGTCCTCTGGTCCTCCTGAGCCTACAAATTTACATCAGGCCCTTGCATCTCCTCTATGGAAGACTGCCATGATTGAGGAATTCAAAGCGCTTCAGAAAAATGGTACATGGTCTCTTGTTCCACGTTCTCCCTCTTACAATATTGTTGGCAACAAATGGGTGTTCAAGACCAAGGTGAATGCTGATGGGAGTTTTCAACGGTGAAAAGCGCGTCTTGTTGCTAAAGATTTTCATCAAACTCTTGGCATCGATTTCTCAGAAACTTTTAGTCCTGTTGTGAAGTCGTGCACTATTAGACTTATTCTCACTTTTGCCGTGTCTAAGAACTGGCCAGTTCGTCAATTGGACATTAATAATGCGTTTCGGAATGGAACACTTCATGAGACTGTCTACATGGAACAACCACCTAGCTTCGATACCAAGATGGAACACAGAACATATTGAAGTTCAAAGTGTTTTATTAACAAGTAGGCAAGGTTAACAGTTGGTTGAGATAGCAATCTCTATTTTGTATGGATGAAAATATGAATCCTCAAATGTGATACAAGGTACTATTTATCTCCAATCTATAAGTGGAGGATAAAGCATAATTAAATGAAATTGCAACTACTTTTTTATGCTTACTTAGCTACCATTATTACTTCTAGAATTATTGCATAAAAGATGTGTCCCTCAATTATTCATAGCACAAAGTTGACTACTAGCCACTTTTGTTGGTCTTTTCTTCACCCATAATCTTCTCCATGACTATATCTTTATGACTCTCATTATTATCTCCAATGATCGATCTATTAACCATGCTCAATAACTCATTATGGCACCTATTATCGAATTCAATGCATGCATAGTTTGCACCATCTCCACTACGTGATTCAATACATGCACAGTTGGCTCCATTACATGATTCAATACATGCATAGTTGGCAGCATCTTCACTGCGTGCCTTAAGCATGGCCTCCTTAATTCGTAAGCGCCCAGCTCGATTATATGCATTCTTCAGGTTTTGACCCTGGTCCTCATCATTCAGCTTAGACTCTGGTGTCTTGCTAGATGTTTGTATCTATGTTTTTTTTACATGTTACTGAAAATAGAATTGTTTATCTCTGTATGATAAACAAAAGAAAACTAGATGGTGGCTCCTACCTTCAAAGTAATGCTTGGTTTGGTTCTGCATATCAATTAGCATATATGCTACTTGGCAACCAAATACTGATTTTTGTTGAAGACAAGAGAATTAATATAACTTTCACACTTGAATTGCACTATACCATGACACTTATATATATATACAAGAAGTGATAATGGCTAAGTATAGAAACAGGTCTCCTATAACTCCTATACAAAAGACTATAATAAGCTATCATAATCTCACATATTGTACAATAGAAAGTAGCCTTAATAGCCGTAACTTTAGTTAGGAGAATTAGTTGGGGGAATATCTCATAAATGGCTGTAACTCTAGCTACAACATCTTTATCATAACATCCCCCTCAAACTCAATGAGGTTGGACTGTTAGCAACTTGAGTTTGGGTGCCAGGGTGTAAAACATTTTGGAAGAAAGTGCTTTGGTGAAAATATCTGCGATTTGATTGAGTGAACGGACGGACTGAAGAGTAATAGAAACTCAAACAAGATGTTGATGCATAATATGACAGCCAATTTCAATGTGTTTAGTGCGCTCATGTAAAACATCATTATGTGCCACCTTCATGGAACTCTCATTATCACAATGAATAACGGTAGCAGAAGTTTGTGGAACTCCTATGTCCTCAAGTAGCCATCGTAACCATATTAATTCAGCTGTTGCATTGGCAAGAGCTCGATACTTTGATTATGTGCTTGATTGTGAGACAAGGGTTTGTTTCTTACTTTGCCAAGAAATATGGGAATCACCAAAGAAGAAGCAATATTCTGTTGTGGACCTCCTATTAGTGAGATCACCACCCCAGTCGACGTCTGAAAATGCTCAAATAATCAAAGAAGATTGGGAGGGAAAATATAAACCATGAAATAAAGATCCCTTGATGTACCGCAAGATATGAAGAACTGCAACATAATGATTGGAATGAGGTGCAACCATAAATTGACTAACTTTATGCACTGCAAACGTGATGTCATGATGAGTGACAGTGAGGTAAATCAAACCTCCAACAAGTTGGTGATATAAAGTGGCATCTCAGCCAATTTTTTTAGATGAAAGATCTCGGTTTGCTTAGCTATTTTTTGGGTCTTGAAATTTCTTCTGATCCTAGTTGCTATTATCTATCTCAAGTCAAATATGCTTCTAAACTTTTGAATAGAGCAAGGATCACTTATAATAAAACAACGTTGACTCCTCTTGATCTAAACATTCGGCTGCAATCTATTGATGGCAAGTTACTTCCAGATGCCACTTTATATCGCCAACTTTTTGGAGGTTTAATTTACCTCACTGTCACTCATCCTGACATTGCGTTTGCATTGCATAAAGTTAGTCAGTTTATGGCTGCACCTCATTCCAATCATTATGTTGCAGTTTTTCATATCTTGCGGTACATTAAAACTACTTTTTGTTGTACAATATGTGAGATTATGACAGCTTATTATATTCTTGTCTATAGGAGTTATAGGAGACTTATTTCTATCCTTAGCCATTATCACTTCTTGTATATATATATACGTGCCATGGTAAAGTGCAATTCAAGTGCAAAAGTTATATCAATTTCTTCAGAGAGATACTCCACTTACTTTTCTTTATTAGTAATAAGACAATGGAGTGTATAATCATGAATGGAACATTGCTTTAATAGCTTAATATCTTTTGTAAGGGGTTTATGAATAAAAGGAAAAAATAGTTTGATTCTAAATATCTTAGTATGTATTCCTTAATCTTTAACTTTAAAAGGTTTAATTAATTCTAAAAATGGTGTGCCTAAAATAACATATTTGGTAATGTCTTTAATACCAACAAAATTGGCTGTAAAACCAATGTTAGAATTTTTTATGGTAACATCAAATAACTTATATAGAATTTTGAGGGGTTCACCATTTGCAGATTTTTTTCACCTTCAATAGTCTTTTCCCAATATCTATGAGGGATCAAATCAGAACGAAGAAAATTTAAATCAGATCGGAATCTACTAAAGCAATTGTATCAAAAGAAAAGGAGTTTTGAATAACAAGTGTAATCTTAATAAACCATTTTTGACATATAATGCAAGGTCAAATACCCAAAAATATATTGTTTATCATCTTTTTAAGATCATTCAACCAAAATGCCATCTGTTTCTACTTTGTCTAATCGTTCATTTTCAGCTATTTCGCTTAGGGTTTCAGAGAGGAGCAAACCTTTTCCTTTATCAATAACGGAAGTTAATTCGTTGATTTTCCATTGATCGTTAATCTCTAATTCTTTAAGATTAACATTTGTTCCAGGTTTTGTCTCATGTTTAGACATAATATCTTTTAAGTTGTAGGTTGTAGCATGTGTTTTGGGTTTTTTTTCGAGGTGGATGATATTTTGTTTAATTTTTCTAGGTAGGCTAATTTAACTTGGGAATCACTAATGTGATTAACATCTAAGAAAAATTCTTGGTCATGAGAAAGCATGTTAATTTCAAGAGAGGAAGATGAAGAAGAAAAGTCGTCATATTGGTATTCAATGTCAGAACTATTAATAGTTGAAGTGGTCTTATCATCAGTGTCGATGAGAAGTAATTCTAATTTTGCAAGAATGTTTTCGTCTAATTCAAGTTCATTAATACGTTTATAGACTATAGAATTTTTTGCTATATGTTTTGGTATGTTACAACTATAACAAATAACAGACTTAACTTGAGATTTAGATTTTTCTATTTTGGAATAAGTTTTAGTTTTTTTATCATTCTAGTTTTATTATTAAAAAATGATTTTTCTGTATTTCATTTGGTTGATTTGTTTTTCTTCTAAAATAAGGTCAGGTGCTATAGTTTTGGAGTAGTATAGTTTTGTGGTGATTGCCATTTCATTTTGTTAATCTCAAAATCGGAGTGCATTGGAGTACTGTCTGTCTTGTCAAGATTATGTAACACAGGTTTTGATGATTCTAGAGTATCAAGGATTTGTAAAGAGGGGAAATGGGTGATGTTAGCACGTAATTGTTGTAATTTTTTTATCTAATTCTTCCATGAAATTAGTATCCGTAGTGCCAAGAATTTTTACTAGTTTTGGAGGTATCTCATATGGTTTAAAAACGGGTTTGTCTAAACTTGTAGAAAGGGTTGGTTTCTGTACATAATCTTTAATTCTAGTTAATTGTTGGTCAATTGTTGATAAATGTTGGTTTGTAAAATTATTTTGTTCTACAATGTTTTTGAATTCTTCAATTTTAGAAATTTTAAATGGTGTAGATAATACGAAACTATTTTTGTATTCTAACTTAAGTTGGGTGAAGGGTGGATGCTCAGACTCGATTATTGTTTTTTGTGTCATGCCATACCATGTGTGAACTCTAGTGGAAGTGTTGATGGAGGTAGAGGAAAAAGGATATTTGATATTCTTATCATTGATAATCATTTCAAACCAGTCAAAAAATAATAATTGTATTTTGTATTCATTCAGAAATTCATAATATATATATATGTATGTATGTATGTATGTATGTATAGAGTGAAGTGTGTGCAATGGCATAAAACAAAGGAAGAAAAAAAAGAGTTGTTTTTTAGTGTTACCGACAGAGAGAAAAGGGTTTTGACTGGATTTTTAGCTAATTTTTAAAGAATCAAAGGTACTCAAGCAAGGTTTAGCAAGATTCAACCAATATCAAGATTTAAGGTAAGAATCTTGATTTCTATAGTTAGAGGTTTTTTGCGGGTTTGTGTAAGAATGTTGGATTTTGATGAAATTAATTATTAAATGGGTTGCATTAAAATTATTTGTCATGATAATTGCTAGATTATTTGGTGGATTGAAGTTGTAAGCTCATATTGATATAATTTAAGAACCTGGAAAATCTTAGTCGGAAGAAGGTGAGCTTTTAATTCGAATCTTCATGTTTTTGCCATATTTTTTTATATCATTTAGGTTAGAAACGTGATAAGGGTATGGATTATAGTAA
This sequence comes from Euonymus europaeus, assembly GCA_963580455.1. NCBI lineage: Eukaryota > Viridiplantae > Streptophyta > Magnoliopsida > Celastrales > Celastraceae > Euonymus > Euonymus europaeus. Next base: position 8,547,709 of record OY756964.1, read on the forward strand.
ACTTGTTGGTTAAAAATGAAATTTGAAGAGATTTTATGCATATTTGAGACGAGTGCTGGAGGGACAAATTTATTCAATCTCGTTGATTGGATTGGAATGAGGCTGAGTTTTGGATTGTTGATGATCTAAGGGTGGGTAACCTACCCTCCAAATTTGAGAAAATTCCATGATGGAATCGATAGGGTTCTAGTGTAATCCTAAGAGGAAATTTTGTGGATTACGGGGATAGAGTCAGATTCTGAGTATGGGTTTGATTTGGTTGTTTAAGAAGGTATATTAGGGTTCTAGTGTATTCCTAAAATGTAAATCTAATTGAGAATTGATAGGGTTCTAGTTTAATCCTAAGAGGTAAATCTGATTGAGAATTGATAGTAGCATATTGTTTGTTAATTATACTGTGTTTATGATATTGTTGACGATACACCTATTCGGCGTGGGTTGTATTAACGACTGAGAGGGTACTCCGTCTGATCAATCCAGTGAAAAATATAGTTTTAGTAGACTTTCACAACCTTGAATTGAAAGTGTTTTTTCAACTCGTAGATACACATATTCAAATGCAAACTCTTCTTGTCCAGAAATACTCACCAACATACCACCGAAAAATTCATCGGAGAATGAGTCGCTAGCATAGTTCACGGAAGGCATGCTGACACCATGTTGGGATACATTTTGCCACATCGAACACATCATTTTGATGATTGTGAGCATAATCATGAATTAGACAGTCAACTGGATCATCAATTGGAAAAAACACAGGATCATCGACTGGATTGTCAACTTCATCATATATGAGACCGTTTTCTTGATCCTTAGAGCCATCATCAAAACCATATTCTAAAAGATCAAATAAAGGTTCATGGATAGGTTCATCAAATTCATTGTGATGCGATTCTATTGGACCAATGTCCCATGGTCTGCCATTGTTCTTACCGAAGCCAAAACCAGGAAATTCGTATCTTTCTTCTTTAGAATTTAGGACATGGTCCCCAACTTGTAGATATGGAACATTTTCACCAAAATATTCATTAGTTTCTCTTTTATTTGAAGAAATGCACAAGGATGTTATTAAAATGCTTCTATCCATGTTACCATGAAGGAAAAACAAACATCATCATCTCCTTCAATTTCAACCGACTCTATTAGACCATGCACATTGTAAAGATACTTCCTCTAAATGTTATACCTCCAAGGGCGGAGCATCATGAATTTTATCCATTAATTGAACATAAGAAATCTTGTCCGAAGCTATGATACCCTTACTTTTCCCACCTTTATATATGTAGTTCAGGTCATACTTTTCACAATCTCCAAAATATCGAGTCAAAATGTTGATGTGTTTCATACATTCAAAGAATGTAAAATGTGTTCTTAATTAAATGTATAAATTCTTAACATAAAACAACTATTCCAAACATAATTTATAGCATTCTAAACCAAATTTAACACAATTCTAAGCATAATTTAACTCTATTCTAAACCGCAAATAACAATAAGTGCTTTGCCAATCTGTTTTCCAGAGCTCACAGTCTATCCTAAAAAATGTTCTATATGCAACCAACAAAACTTGATTTCATAAACCCCAACAAAATAAAAATCTCCACGGTGTAGGTAGCAATTCATAACCAACATGCATTATATAGATCTTGAAAAAAAATCACATTAAATAATGTGGGTTTAAGATTTAACTTGTGGTGAGTGTAAGGAAGAAACAAAGCTAGCTTCGTATGTAATTTGGTCTACCAGGTGGAAACGAGTTTGGAGCTGGTCAAAACTAGTTTGGAGTTTCTTATTCAAGCTAAAGATATTCAAAAATAATTTGGAGTTGGACAGAGCTAGACGAATCTGTAGTAGGCGAAGAAGCTGGACGAGTTGCATAAGGTGTTGTTTGAAATTGGTTTTTAGAAAAGTTTGATTTTTTTTTACTTTTTATTTATTAAAATATGGTAGGAAAGTGCGAGGGAGCATGAACTAATCAAACTTTTTAATAAAAAAAGATTGATATTTAAAAATTTTAAAATATGATTAGATTGTTAGAGTGGTTTTGATAAAATATTACAATAGTAAATTTTCATAGTAAGGTAGGAGATCACTAGTACTGCTGAATAAAATAAAATGAATTTTAGTTTATATTAGGATTTTTTCAAAAACTAGCATTCTCAAAACATGAAATTATAACTCTAGCCCCACCTTTTTATAATTTCACAAATAACCTTTTGGACATTTAAAAATACTTGCCTACCCTCCACTCTCATTCCCCTCAAATGTAATTTGTCAATTCAAAAAAACTTCAAAAACAAGAAATTAGGTTACAAACCTCATTCTCACACCTGCAACTCTCTCTCCTCTTAGTCTTTGTGCTGCAAATCTCTCATCCCACTCTCTTTCTTGCACTACTTTCTCCTCTCACTCTCTTTCTTGTGGCATCTCCCTCTTCTCTCACTCTTTGTCTTCCGTGCATCACTCTCATTTTGGGGTGGATTTGCCTTTGCTCCCAACTACATATTCAGGTAATATTTCTATTAATTTATCATATAATTGTATTTTGTTATTCCCTCTCATATCCATCCTTAAATGAAATAAATGTTTTGTACTTTCGTATGAACTAGTTTTTTTTAAGATTCAAGGGAAGTGAACATTTTTTTTTATCAATTGACAGGCTGAGAATAGTTCTAAAACAAGTTTAGAACAGTTGTTACACAAATTGAGAACAATTATTTAATTAATTTTTCTAAGTTCATTTGATAGGTTAAGAATGTAATCAACAGGTTGAGAATAGTTATTATACAAGTTGAGAATAGTTGTGAAACAAGTTGAGAACAATTATTAATTTTTTTTTGCTAAATTCATTTTACAGCTTGATAATGTAACCAATAAGTTGAAAAAAATTATTAAAAATGTTGAGAACATTTGTGGAACAAGTTGAGACTAATTATTAAACTATTTTTTTAAGTTCATTTTACAGGTTGAGAATGTAACCAATAGATTGAGAACAGTTCTAAAACAGGTTGAAAATAGTCATTAAATAGAAAAAAATAGTAACAAGAAAAATACCAAAATTTCATGAGAACCAAATAACCTATACAGCAGTAACAACAATCCAATCTCCTCGTATTTTGATTTGATGCATCAACCAACAACTCAACTTCATGCTTGCCGATGACTGTTATTTGTAAAAGAAGATGAGGAGATGTGTGAGTCGTGAAACACCTTGATAGCGAAGAAATCAGTCTTTGTACTCACTCACCAAGCAACTAACCACAAATAAACACTTGGTTGACCTAGCAACTTTAAATTGAAAGTGTAACTCCAACACATATATAGACACCTTTTTCAGCAAAGACTTCTTATTCACAAATAGCTCTCCAATAGCCAATATCTCAAGTGAGTCATCAGATACATAGATGTGTATACATTTTTATCCACAAACCGTTTCAAGCATATTGATCAGTCAAATATTTACGCATAATGAATACCTTGTTTTGATATTAATTTGTTCCTTTTAATGAGTGATTGGAGCTTGGATATTATTAATTATATTGTGTTTCAATTGTTAGGTGTGGAGACAAATCAATGTAAGAGATGCTGAAAATTGGTGAAAATGTCAATAGGAGTTGTAGATCGATTGACACTCTTTGTGGATCAATTGACAATTGGCAGATTCACAAATTTTATTTTGGGAAGCTACTGAAATTAGTCCAAAACACGTGGGGCCAATGGGAAATGACAAGACTCCAGTTTAGAATATTACCATAATTAGGAGAGGCATAAAAGGCTTGGAGGATGCATTTATTTGGAACTTTTAGACCTAGCCACAATTTCAATCCTTGGAGTTTCCGTCAAGCATCAAAGAGGAGAGAGAGACCGATTTCTTTCGAAATTTTTGGGTTTTATCTTGAAATTTTTGGAACCACGAATTATTCTACAATTACTTTCGTTGTTCCTAGTATTATGATGAACTAATCCTCTGCTAGGGCTTTAATGTAGCCTAGTCATGATTATTCAATGAATTTGGTGTTTGTTAATTCATGATTATTATTTTTTGTTTGAGTATCTATTGGTCTGTTTAATGATTTTGAATATTTAGCCAATATTTGAATTACTTGATGCTAAACATGAGACTGAAAGGAGATTGTTTGGAATTTCTTTTTACAATGGATACTGTAGGTTTGATGAACCATAAGAATATAGGGGCGTTGACTATGTAGTCGTTACATGATTCTCCATACAATTTAATGAGTTTTTATTATCTAAATCCAATTGTTAAGAATAACAGGGATTAGTGATAGAAATACTTTTGATATAACCAAGAATGGAGTATTGGACATGTTAGGGAAAATCGACTATCAACATGGATAATAATTGGGATTAACATGCCAAAGGATTTGGGTGAGATTGGTGTGGTGAAATTAGATGTACTAGTGAATTGATTACTTTTTTGTTTACAATTTCCTTACTATTTAGTTTAATCTACTTTTCAATATTCAATTGTCCAAATAGTGTTATGGTTAATTAATTTGGTCACTCATTGACAATTTATTCAATCCATGTGGGTTCGACACTTTACTTTCCATTATATTACTTGTCAGATTTGTGCGCTTGCAATTTATTTCAATACATATCTCTCATATCACTTACATTCTTCAAAATACGGAGTCCATGCTCTAGGTCCTCCATATTTAGTACCTAGTAATACCATGCATATTTTTCATACCCCAAATCTACCTCAATACAGAATTCAATGTCGAACATGGACATCAAAGAAGGGTCACACTTCATCTCGTTTATGAATCCTCTAACGTACTTCACACAATGAGATCCTCCTGGAATGAGTAGTAGAATCCCATAATGGTGAATTATGAATTTAAATTTATTGATTGGTTGAACGAACTTAAGCATTATATCTTCAATGTTACATTTTTTGACTGGTCGAACAATCCTATTCATTATCTCCTCAACATTGTGTTTTTTGACTGGTCGAACCATCCTATAAATGACAACATTTATCAACAAAAAAGTGAAAAAAACGCAGTTCTCAACTAAGTCAAAATAAACATTTCTCAACCAATCAAAACAGACATTTCTCAATCAAATCAAAACAAGCAGTTTTCAACCAATCAAAATAGACATTTCCATGCTCTAGGTCCTCCATATTTAGTACCTAGTAATACCATGCATATTTTTCATACCCCAAATCTACCTCAATACAGAATTCAATGTCGAACATGGACATCAAAGAAGGGTCACACTTCATCTCGTTTATGAATCCTCTAACGTACTTCACACAATGAGATCCTCCTAGAATGAGTAGTAGAATCCCATAATGGTGAATTATGAATTTAAATTTATTGATTGGTTGAACGAACTTAAGCATTATATCTTCGATGTTACATTTTTTGACTGGTCGAACAATCCTATTCATTATCTCCTCAACATTGTGTTTTTTGACTGGTCGAACCATCCTATAAATGACAACATTTATCAACAAAAAAGTGAAAAAAACGCAGTTCTCAACTAAGTCAAAATAAACATTTCTCAACCAATCAAAACAGACATTTCTCAATCAAATCAAAACAAGCAGTTTTCAACCAATCAAAATAGACATTTCCATGCTCTAGGTCCTCCATATTTAGTACCTAGTAATACCATGCATATTTTTCATACCCCAAATCTACCTCAATACAGAATTCAATGTCGAACATGGACATCAAAGAAGGGTCACACTTCATCTCGTTTATGAATCCTCTAACGTACTTCACACAATGAGATCCTCCTGGAATGAGTAGTAGAATCCCATAATGGTGAATTATGAATTTAAATTTATTGATTGGTTGAACGAACTTAAGCATTATATCTTCAATGTTACATTTTTTGACTGGTCGAACAATCCTATTCATTATCTCCTCAACATTGTGTTTTTTGACTGGTCGAACCATCCTATAAATGACAACATTTATCAACAAAAAAGTGAAAAAAACGCAGTTCTCAACTAAGTCAAAATAAACATTTCTCAACCAATCAAAATAGACATTTCTCAATCAAATCAAAACAAGCAGTTTTCAACCAATCAAAATAGACATTTCTAAACCAAGTCAAAGCAAGAAATTTTCAACCAATCAAAATAGACATTTCTAAACCAAGTCAAAACATGCAATTCTCAACCAATCAAAAATAGATATTTCTCAACCAAGTAAAAACCAGACAGTTCTCAGCCAACCAAAACAAGCATTTCTCAATGTAGTCAGAAGAGACAGTTTTCAACTAAGTCAAAACACTCAGTTCTCAACCTAGTCAAAACACTAAGTTCTCAACCATGTCAAACAAGGAAATTTTCAACCAAGTTAAAACAAACAATTCTTAATCAATCAAAACATGCAATTCTCACATTAACAGACATATATGTTTAGAAAAATAAATCCAAATATCAATTTCAGTTGATAATCAAGTGAAACTATGTTCAGATCCCTTGGATCTAGATTACAATCTAGTTGTTACTCAAATTAAAAACTTTCATTTCATTTAATAATCCATATGGAAGGGAACACCAAATACAAGCATATGAGAGAAATAAAGAGAGAGAGAGAGAGAGAGAGAGAGTACCTCAATATGGTGAGAGAGAATGAGAGAGATCACGACAGAAGAATGAGATAAGGTTGTCGATCTTCCTTCACCAAAGATGCAAAGCAAAATGTAGCCTCAAAAGGTTATTTCTGAAATTATAAAAACGAATGGGCTAAATGTATAATATAAAATATTTTGAGGGTTATTGTTTTTTAAAAAAAAACGCTCTATATTAACCAACATGAAAGTAGGAAACGGAAACCAGAAAAGAGCGAGTCCTACTCCTACGTGCTCGACGCATATATATTGAACTTGCCTGCCTACTTCTCCAATTTCAAGCTCTTCTGAAAATGGATTAACAATGGTTTCCATTTTGAGTCTCAAATTGTTTATATGAAATTGATTTTGCGTCATAAGAGAATCGCTCGTTGTCAACAATGTCGTTCTCTTCGAGTATCGGAGATTCTGCAGAGCTGGAGGGTAATCTCACCCTCAGCGATCGCCTTAAGGTCTTCAAGAGCTCCAACTTCGATCCAAATGCCTATTTCACCTCCAAATGCCAGACCATGAACGAGAAGGTCTTGATTTTGTTGTCTTGTTACATCTATATTACCTTTTTCCCAATTAAACAATGATTTGATGTTTCAAAGAATTCTTGGGGCGGAAGATTGCGAGATTTAATGTTTTTTTGTGCATTAATGTTGACAGGAGATAAGGCACCTGTGCTCATACCTCGTTGAGCTGAAAAAGGCCTCAGCGGAGGAGATGCGCAAAAGTGTTTATGCTAATTATTCAGCCTTCATCCGGTGAGCACGGTAATTTGAGATATGTGATTTGAGGTTTTTGGAGATACGCTTTATACTTCCATATTGAGGCACTTGAAAGTTATTTAAGAAATTGCAGATAGTGTTTTATAATAATTGTATGTATATTAATATCAGTTTGCTGAGCTGGGTTCATTGCCACATCCAATTTTTGTTGCATGATTAATTGGTTTTGAATACGTAACCATTGAATGATTGGTCTTTGATTAATTAAAATTCCTTGTAGTTTGAAGTGAATGAAGAATATGGATGATAGCCTCAAGGACTCATAGTTGGAGTCGAGACAAGTTGATGAGGGTCTTTTTACAGAGTTAATTGATTTCTTGAATGTACATGATTTCTTCTATATTATGAAATTCTGAATTAAATTATGTGTTCCTTTAAGTTTTAGACTTACAGCAAATTCCGCTGCTTCATCTATTGAACATCAAGGGGTCTAAAGATTGTCTGAAAAATCAAGAACTAGAAGTTTTATTATGAGCCTTCTTGGCCAGAACTTTCCTACGTGAAAATGGTGTCATATTATGACTAAGATAATTGATTCCAAGTTAGGCATTTGGTTTGTGAAGATATCATGTTCATGTCTACTACTTCATAGTCTGTAGTAATTTTATTTATCATAAATGTATGAAAAATAGTGTACAAGACGTGATTGGGTACTAGCTATTCAGATGGTAGCATTTCCTTCATATTTGAGGTTTTGTGAACTTGATATAGTTATCCAACTTCCATATTTGATATTTCTGCTCCAATGAACCCAGTTCTGTGCTTTATCTTACTTGATATATCAATGTCTGGTACTATAACTTCAAAAAAAAAACAATTGATTACAAGTGTAACTATGTTAGACTTGTACGCGTTAGAAGGGTCCAAAAAATGCTAGCAGTTTTTACCACTTGTTTGTGTTGTTAACATGTGGGCAAAACACAGCTAAATGTGCATCTGTTTGGTTGCTTAGGTGTAATATATATGAACTTTATCTATGAAATACAAAACAATGTTAGTTTTTATTTGCAGCACATCCAAAGAGATTTCAGCACTCGAGGGGCAGCTTCTTTCAATGAGAAACCTTCTATCAACACAAACAGCTTTGATTCATGGTTTAGCTGAAGGTGCAAGCATTGATGCCCTGTGCACTCATGCTGATGATTCAGCAGAAAAGGACACTTCCAAAGCTGAGAATAGACAACTTTCTAAGATAGAAGATTGGTTAACAGAGTTCGTGGAGACCCTTGAAGTTCTATTGGCTGAAAGAAGAGTTGATGAAGCTTTGGCTGCCCTGGAACTAGGAGAAAGTGTAGCCAATGAAGCTAATGACAGGCATACATTGAGTCCAACAACACTCATGTCATTGAAGAACACCATTACAGAACAAAGACAAAAACTCGCTGATCAGCTCGCAGATACCACTCGCCAACCTTCTACACGTGGTGTTGAGCTTCGTTCAGTTGTCTTAGCTCTCAAAAAACTTGGGGACGGTCCCCGTGCCCATACATTGCTACTCAGTTCTCACCATGAGAAGTTACAGTCTAACATGAAGAGTCTTCGTGCATCAAGTGCTTCATATAGAGGAGCATATGCTGCTGCACTTTCTCAGCTTGTTTTTTCAACCATTGCACAAGCAGCAAGTGATTCCTTAGCAGTGTTCAGTGATGAACCCGCATATACATCTGAGCTCGTAACTTGGGCTGTCAAGCAAACTGAGGCATTTGCCCTTCTTCTAAAGAGACATGTTTTGACTTCATCGGCAGCTTCAGGTGATATGAGAATTGCTGCAGATTGCATGGAAATATGCTTGGGCCACTGTTCTTTATTAGAAGCTCGTGGATTGGCCCTTTCTCCAGTCTTACTGAGACTTTTTCGGGTCAGCATTGAACAGGCATTGAGTGCAAACTTAAAAAGAATTGAACAGAGCAGTGCTGCTCTGGCAGCAGGAGATGATTGGTTGCTCCTGCATCCACCAGTTGGTGCACGTCCTTTATCTTCGGTTGCTTCTCTTGGCAGCACAAGTACATCACAGCCAAAGCTTTCAATCAGTGCTCACAAATTTAACTCAATGGTTCAGGTGATTAGTTTTTTTTTTCTTTCCCATTTATAATGTATTCCTTCCATTGGTGTTAGTTTTGAACTTTTTCCTCCATTATTTAGTTGGCAGCTGCTGTCAACTGATTTTGTAACAAAAGATTATTTTCTTAATCTATTGCACATTGTCGTGATGCTTTAGTGCAATACTTATAAATTTTCAATTGAATTATTCTTTTAGTTCATTTTATTTTGTTTCGATTTGTATTCATGTGATGTCAAATCCTCTAATTTTCAGATCATCTTGAGTTCAGGATTTTCTTGAAGATGTGGGACCGCTTGAGAGCCTTCAGTTGGACAGTCCTGCATTGGAAGGCATTCTAAAAGTGTTCAGCTATTATGTCAATCTGTTAATAAACGCACTACCTGGATCACTAGAGAATGAGGAGAACTTGGATGGCTCTAACATTAAAATTGTTAAAATGGCGGAAACTGAAGCCCAACAGATAGCTTTGCTATCTAATGCATCATTGTTAGCAGATGAGCTGCTACCAAGGGCTGCCATGAAGCTTTTGCCATTGCCTCAGTCTAATCAAATGGATGATCATTCTAGAGTGTCTTCGGAAAGGCAAAGCCGTCTTTTGGAGCAAAGGGAATGGAAAAAGAGGCTTCAACGTTCTGTAGATCGATTGCGAGATAGCTTCTGCAGACAACATGCACTTGAGCTAATCTTCACAGAAGATGGTGATGTCCGTCTAAATCCTTATATCTATACTAGTATGGATGGAAGTGGAGAAGAGCCTGAATGGTTTCCATCTCCAGTTTTTCAGGTAATAAATTCTGATATGCCATTTTATTTTATTTGTGATATTGTTTGTTTTTCCTTATAGAACAAGGACATTGAAATAGGTCCTGGTATCGTAAACAATTAAAAGTTTAAAACATGTCAGAAATATTTACCTTGAGACTTACTGATTGGTGCCAAATGCCATGGATTTTTCTCTACGTTCTTTTTTTTTCTGGGGAAAATGGTGGAGGAAACTATAATTTTAACCAGAATAATTGTTTGGTTTTATGGATTGTATTCAACTCCAAGAGTAAATCTCCTTTTATTTCTTGTAATATTACATGCTCCCAGCTCTAGATAAAATTATATGGCATACAAAGAGGAAAAATAACTTTTTATGAAGAAATTAATAAAAGCAGTACTAAATCCTATCATGTGTTTTTTCCTTCTACTTTTTTGAGGGCACTCTAATGACCGGCCACCTAAAATAATGAACTATCAAATATCCATGAGTTGATGCATGGATAGGATTACCCCTACTTTTTTGAGATGGTTTATTTCTGTAGATTTGGCTGCTTGCATTATTATTATGCCTGCATTTTGACGGCACCTTAAATGTCATTCCCCCTATTGTTATGTGGCTAGTCTTTTTTTTCTCACATGACATGCTTTTTTAGAACTTTGGTTTTCCATGAGAATTCATCACGAACTAGACGTATGATTAGGAACTATTTGCAAAACTAACTCGGATGGCAAGCCTTGCGACGGATATGTTTGTGGGCAGGGAAAGATTTGCAACCATCTTACTAATGAGACTTACGGAGACAGTGATCCTGTGGCTTTCTAATGATCAAAGCTTTTGGGAAGAGATAGAAGAGGGGCCAAATCCTTTAGGACCTCTTGGCCTTCAACAGGTACATTAATTTAATTTATGAATATGTTTGTTCTAGTGAATTGATCGATATACCTTCCCACAATGAAATAGGATTACAGATGCTGAGTTGCTGTGTTAAATAAGTACAGTTTACATCCTCGTTGCAGCTTTACTTAGATATGGAGTTTGTTTTGCTCTTCACATCGCAAGGTCGTTATTTGTCTAGAAATCTACACACTGTCATCAAAAACATTATAGGAAGAGCTATTGAGGCAGTATCTGCAACTGGAATAGATCCTTACAGGTACATTTAGCTGGCTGGAAATTGTATTATATATTTGTTCTATTTTCTTATATACATGCTATAAAATAATTGTTCAGAGGATGTGGGGAGATCAACAGCCTCCTGGATGAACTTTTTATTTTGTATTTTTGTGGCATAAATGGATACACTCAAGAAACTGCCTTTATAACCAATTTGCATGACTAGTATTTTGAAGCACTCTGGGAATATTCCCTCACAAGTATTTGTTTTAGCAGTGTATTGCCAGAGGATGAATGGTTTGCTGAAGTTGCACAGATAGCAATCAACATGCTTACAGGGAAAGCCACCTATGGTACTATGGAACGTGATGTTACAAGCCCTACTGCATCCCTATCAGCCAAATCTGTCTCGTCAGTCCACTCTCATGGCAGTAACTAGAGGTTGCTTATTAACTATCAGAAGCATGTTACGTGACTTGATAACTACCACTCTCACAGGTCTAGTATCAAAACTGTTCTGTTAAATGATGTACCGCTAGCCTCCTCTGTCTACATGCAACTTCTGCAAAGCGTATCACTTCAACCACCCACACGCTCAGTTGCCATAATGTTTCATATGCCTAAGGTTCATCCAGGAGGCTCACATCACTACTGTTCTGCAATACAATTTATTTGTCGGCTTCAAATCATGCTGTTGTGTTCTAGTCAGAGTCTGTACACGAACTGCGCTTCTAAGCAGCACTTTGTTTTAACTTTTACGTTTTTTCATATGTTATGATCCATTAATTGGTTTCAATGAAAGAACAAGCATGCTATGTGCAAATTTATATGTGACTTCAATATATAGCATGATACATTATTGTTCCTTAAGAGTTATATTTACGAACATACAGGATCTCAAGTTAAACTGAATGGTCAGAAGGAAATTGACAGTCCTAGGTGCCTTTGCTTTCTGGCTTCACCCTTTTTCTAGTATAACCCTTATTGGTGCATGCTTTAATAAAAAGAACTCTTTTAGAAATTTAAAAAGAGTACTACAAAAACCTTGTATGGTCTCGGTCTCGGCCTCGACGTCACTTTATATTATTCTTCCCCTGTTACGCAATTCGAAAGCTAGCCTCAATCTTCCACTCCAATTATCCATTAGCCTACCTCACATGTCTATTTTCAAAATTGTTCTCTTCTGTCTACAACCAATATCTGCAAAGCATATCACTTCAACTACTCACATGCTTAGTTACCATAATTTTGTGATAGCCCTAGAGTTCATCCAAAAAGCTAACATTGCTACTTCAATTTCAAGTTCTTTTTTCCCTTCAAAATCGTGCTATTGTGTTTTATGCACTTAATTTGTTTCAATGAAAGAACATGTATGCTATGTGCAAATTTATTTGTAACAATTTTCAATCCTGAGAGTTGGTGTTTCTCACCAAGATCGTTAGCCAACAAATATGGAAATTAAAATTGCAGAAAAATAAACGAAAATCAAACACCAAGAATTTTACGAGGAAAACCCAACCTGGGAAAAACCTCGAGTCTATGAGCGACTAACCTTGAGGAACAATCCACTAAAACGAATCAGGAGTTACAACCCTATCTTAGAACTATAGACATCGATCATCTCTCTCATTCAATGTATTGCTTCAACCTCACTCAACCTCAACAAGGTAGAGTCGACTCTTGAATCCCTCAAGAGTCCTCACACACAAGCAACTCACAAAGAATAATTTTCAATACAAAAGCCCTCACTACAAATCACTCATTAAACACTCAAACTCACACTTGAAACCATGAAGTGATTCGCTCTTTTGAAGTTACAAAACTCAATGCTCCAATCTCTAAAAAAAACCGTAACTTCCGTAACCCCAAGACTAGATTGCATGGATATTTTATAGCCAACATGTGCCTTGAATTTGTAGACTTCTTTTTCCACAAAACAATCTCATCATTCTAACACCTGAAAAGAGATATCACATATCCAATACTGAAAGTGATAATATAAGCATAATAAAAGATAACCCACGGTATTTACATGTTTAACTTCCAATATAACTCTTATATAGCTATCCATATATGAATAGACTTCCTATCCCACTTGCATAAGACAGTCTATTAACTACAAACACTTACATAAAGCCCACCATGCAATAAAAATTAAAAGCTCATAAGTTAAAATCTTAAAGCCCGTGCAGATGAAGTAAGTTACTACACCTACCGTAGTAACTTACTTCACTGCTCAACATCACCCAATTGTCACATATTCATGAACCATAGACCAAAAAACTCCCCCTTGACAAGTGGGGGATCAAAACACCATTTGGATTTATAAACTGCAACGTAAACCAAGTGACCAATATACAAATAACTATACATTCACCAAGCAATCATATATCATATGCAAACAACACATGCTTGTTCAATCAAAAGGCGCGGTGCGGTTTGGCACATGTGCTCCCTAAATCAGTAACCAAATAAAACAACTCCTCCTCATTATGTTATCTCCCCCTTTTTGCCCCAAAAATTGTCAAAAATGGCCTCACAAAATTTCAAAATTTCTTGGGGAATGAAGTTATATTGTAACTTACTTCTCACTTGGCATACATACTTGAACATATTTTCTCCTAGAACATAACTAGGCCATCCCAAAGAATTAAAACACATAAAAGTGAATCCAAATAAAATAGGAAATCATGAGAAATTGGTTTCAAGGATGAAACTTTTAGATCTTGATACTCAATCAAAAGAATTAAACAATGATAAGGAAGAGTTACCAAAAGATAAGTTCAAGAAATGAACTTACTACTCTCTCATCATATCCTTGAAATTTGATGCATGTTATTCGTTCTTGTGCATCTATGTGTGAATCTCATAAACTTGTTAGATCAAGATAAAACATAATGCAAGAGATTGACTATTCATAGGTTGTCAAATCAAGATCATTTGGTACTTTTATGTACATGCAAGCAACATATATGATTACCCCCTTTATTTCAAGAGGTGAAAGTTTTAAATTCATGGCGGCTTTCACAGTCAAGCTTAGATAGCTCTCTTTATTTCAAGAGATACATACCTTCTAACCTTAGGTAGCTCCCTTTATTTCAAGAGATACATACCCTTATTTCTTTTCTTTCTTTCCTTTTTTTTTAAATACCTTTGACGTAGCCCTTTCCATTTGAATTACTTGCATCAAGTTTCCCAAAGAAATTTGTTCAATAGACTTATCAAGACAAATCTCAAGCATTATGTCAATCAGACTTTGCAAGTAGAGATTTTGTGAAAAACAATATATGACTAATAACATGATCTTTTCAATTTTATGAACGGATTAGCCATTTAACAATAAACACATTCGGAGGTAACATCAAACAATCAATGTTTTAATCATAGATCAATAATTAAATCACATATCCCACACACTTGTTACCTCAAACTACTTGAAAATCTATTCTATTGTAATCACCCTAGTGCTTTTCTTAGGAACAAACGCCTTTGTTTGTCTAAGGGTTTTGAAAGAAAAAAAATGTCAGCCAATTGATTTTCAGAAGCAATATATCCAAGAGTCACAGATTCATTTTCAGAAATTCATGGATGAAATGATGATGAAACATAATATGCTCGGTTGTAGAAGAATAGGAATTCAAAGGAACTCATGGAAGAGGAGTGTTCATCTTACAAACCCAAGAAGAAAAGCAAAGAGTCTAAGTCCACTCAATGTTTCAAATGCAAAGGATTTGGACACTTCGCTCAAGAGTGTGAAAATTGGAAAAAGACTGGTCATACTGACCTTTGAGCAATTTAACTACCAAATTGACATGGTATTTTACCTGGACCTATTTATGTGAAAGATGATATTGTGGGAGGGGGGAACTAAGCTTATGTAAAGTCTTTGCATCATTCTTTGGTCCAATCACCTTGTGATGGTTCCATCAGCTTTACCCAAATTCAATATCATCATGGCAGGAGATGGAGAGACAATTCATTAACTATTTTATTACTGATAGTCGGGAACCAAAATGTTTTTGTTCTCCGCTTATCATGAAGCCAAACAATGGGGAAGAGGTGTTCGACTACCTCCAAGATATTTCAGAGTGTTTGCTAAAGTGGAAGGTTCTAATGAATGGACAAACGCCACGTCCTCTAAGATTGGGCTTCCAGAAAGATGTAAGCTCAAAGAGTTGCTAAATTTTATGAGTCAACCACTATAAAAACCTTATAGGATGGGTTGCAAAGGTATGCCAAGGTGGAAATAACTAAGGGGAAAAGAACCAACTCACCAAAAAGGGTAGACAAATGATCTTAAATTGGCCATTCTAGGCAAGACAGCAGAAAGGCCCGAGGCCAAGCTGAACTCAACTAGACGACATAGAGTTCAGCCAATGTCACATGGGAGGATGATAGGTGTAGTTCTAGCTTGACTCGTTCCAAGTGACTCCCTTGTGAGGCAACACACAGAGATCCCGACAAGCTAGTTGTGAATCGAGTATAGATCCTATGTGGCATGGCTAAGACCACCCATTGGCTACTTTATTCGTGGTTGGTCTTGAAATTGAGTGCGCTCAATAATTGCTATATGATTGGTGCTATTTGGTTCAACTGGTGGCGATCGAGGAATAAAGGGTCGTCATGAATGATTTACCTAATTTAATCTGTGATTTAGACTACATATTTTTGCATGATACTTTTGCTTGGAATTCAGCCTTATTATTTTATTCATTATTATTTTATCCAACTTAGCCTTCTGCTCACCCTTTTACTTTCTTTTCCTTCTCACAGGTGAGTCTGGTTCTAATACCAGAGATGTTGATTTGTTGGAGCATCGTTGACATGGATAAGCACCTGGGTTAGAGAGTGGGTTGTAGTGAGATAGATCTCCTTTTTTTTTGGTAATTTGGTACTTTTGGAATTGTTATGATGCATGCATGAACACATTTTCAATGTGAGATTTATGATCAATCGGGAAGGTGTATCATATGATCAAGACTCCCAGGCTAGGTTGAGGACTGTGTCTCTTGGATGATATATATGTTGGGATACCTTATGGTACGTTGCATGGATTTATGTTATGTGATATTGCATGTTGTTAGATGGTCTAAGGCCCTACTTGTGGACTAAGTGCTAATTGATGGCAGAGGCCTTATTGAATTATCGATGTGGCTTATATTAATTACAGTGCATCTATCTAGGTTGGCATCCTCCGATTTATAGGGAGGTGTTGGATTTTTTATGTGGATTGAGGGTGACCTTGTTGTGTGACGACTAGGATTAATATGTATATTTGGATTTATAAATCCTTGATAATAATCACATTGATGACATAGATAGATAGATACAGTAGCGCTTCCCGTGTCAAAGCGTTACAATTCGATATCAGAGCGAGGTTCAATAAAGTAAGATCTGTGTGTGAGTTTGGGTGTGAGAATTGTGTGATAGTAGGTCTCCAGGCCATGTCACGATCTCTGCAAATTTGGTATGTTCTCTTTCCCATTAAATCGTCGTTAGTCATTGTTATTGAGTAGTATTAAATGTTGTGGTGCAAGATGTCACTTTATATGGTTTTTCCCATATTACATGATTTGAAAGCTAGCCTCAGTCTTGCACTCCAATTATCCATTAGCTTTCCTCATAGGTCTAGTTTCAAAATTATTCTTCTCTATCTACAAACGATTTCTGCAAATTATATCACTTCAACTACCCACACGCTTAGTTGTCATAATTTTGATAGGCCTAAAGTTCATCCAAAAGGCTAACATCACTACCTGTTCTCAATTTCAAGTTCTTTTTTCGATTAAAAATCATGGTATTATGTTCTATTCACTCCTTGTTTTAAGCACTTAACTAGTTTCAATGATAGAATAGGTACGCTATGTGCAAATTTCTAGGTAACAATTTTTCAATAGTAGTGCAGAAGAATTTGTTCCCACAAAGAATTCTATGAGAATTTCAACATGACTTCTATAATATCCGAAGTTGGGATGAAAATTAGGGGAGCAATTCTCAACAACGAACGATCATGAAGAAGATGGAAGAAATTACCACCATGTGGACGGTGAAGGTACCAATCCACCAACAGTCAATGCGATTGCAAGAGGGACAATCCCGACTAATGATCAGTTGGAGATTGAGATCCAATACACCACTGAGTATCTAGAGTCCTTGTCCTCTCACTCTAATAAATATACCAAGATTTAATTATGGAATCCATTGATTTCAGGTGAGTTTCAAGGAGTCCTCGAGATATCGAGGATTTCTATGTAACTCATTTGGAAGATTTGGTACCCGTGGAACTAGAATGCAATCAAGATTTTGGAGATTTGGGAGGTTCATTTAAGGTCCCAAAGGGGGGTCGAATATATCCAACCCGCTCAATGAGGCTTAAATGAGCTTTTCACATTTCATGAATGGCACGGTTGTAAGTTCGGCTGAATTGGACTTAATTCATTGTTTGTTGATCCTTTACGTGCATCAACCAAGTTCTCCAAATATCATGTTAGCATTTCTTTTCCATAACTATCTGAACCCACTCCAAGTGAGTTTTTTCATCATCTCAAATACTTTTGGCCAAGTAAGGAATGACTCCAATGATCCCGTGCACCATTTTAAATTATCAAATCTCACTCCAAGTGAGATTTTTCATTCAATTCATACAAAAAAATTTTGGTCAAGCTAAGAATATCCCCAGTGATCTTGTGCACCATTTTAATTCTCAAAATCCACTCCAAGTGAGATTTTCACCCAATTGTTAAAAAAATATTTTTGGCCAAGCCAGGAATGACCCAATGCTGTTGTGCACCATTTTAAAATTATCAAAACCTATTCCAAGTGGTATTTTCATCTTCTAAACATTCTTTTGTCAGGTTGAGAATGACCCCAATGATCTCTTGCACCATTTTAATCCTCAAAATCTACTCCACGTTGCATTTTTCATCCAATTCTTATAAAATATTTTTGACTAAGCCGACAATGGCCTCAGTGATCTCGTGCCCCCTTGTAAATCTACAAAACTCACTCCAAATAGGCCTTATTTCATATAAATTATTTTCAAAACCAAAATACCTTTTTATAACCAAATTGCCTCACCATTAATGGGTTAAGCCCCCACTCATTTAGAACATTGACTTCTAGCTGACATAGAAGATCATTTAAATAATTGGGACATACAATCATTTGTTTTTGCAACACAAATGAGAGTCAAATAGTAGAACCGTTTTAAGGCAACCGTTTTTAGGTGTTGTTGGGAGCCTAAAACTTTCTCCATGCTTAATAGACTTCATTACGTACTTCCTTTTCTATAGGCTAGAACGGGTGTCTAATTGCATCATAAAAATAAATTGGTGATGAATTTATCTTTCATGTCGGTTGCTTCAGCTAGCGACTTCACTAGGGACATAGTTGTTGTACCAAAGAGGTTGAGCCTTTTCATTTTGATTTTTTTTTATTATTTTGGCCCACTTGTTTATTTGTTGTATAATTTTTCTATTTTTTATTGGGAAATTTAATGTGTTTGTTCATGATTGTAAATAAAATGACAAGTTTATTGATTTCATAAAATTTGAGTGTTGGAGTATTTTTAAGGATATGGTGTGATTTCTCTGCACACACATCACTATTTACATGCACAGAAACAGCCCACAAAACCCCGGATATTACTAGTGATTAGTAAGGGTTGATTCTTGCTTTTAATGGACTTTGTTCTCACATAAAAAAGGTAAGACACTTGAATTGACGTCCTTTAAGATATTGAGGATGTGAGATAACCTAATCTAGTGGCCTCTCACGTAGTCACGTTTTAGTTAGATATACCACCCGTATGCACATTAGATAACCCTTAGATCTGATTCTTGACCTTTAGAAATTTTTAGGGACTCTACCTTGTTTAGGAACAACGAGGAACTCTCTTATCTCTAACTCTATTTCCTTTATGTACATTTATATACCTTTAGATTTGTCCATCATTTACTATAAACTTGTTAGTTATTCACATATGTCTATATATGTATTTCATG
The DNA here is from genome assembly GCA_963580455.1 of Euonymus europaeus. NCBI lineage: Eukaryota > Viridiplantae > Streptophyta > Magnoliopsida > Celastrales > Celastraceae > Euonymus > Euonymus europaeus. Next base: position 8,567,044 of record OY756964.1, read on the forward strand.
TACACCTAAATAAGTTAGTTAGGTTATACCCATTTATATACCTTTTAATTGATTGCACATGTTCATATATACTCTTCATATATTTTTCATGTGTACATTAGTTAGAATATGCTTGTACATGTATACCTTTGCATGTACAATGATTCAATTATTTGTATATCATCTCGTTCTTTTTCTAATGTTGTATGTAACTATTCATTTATACTCATTATTTTCATATTTTATTCATTTTTTCATGCGTTCACAAGGTACATTCTTTGCAATTAAATAAGATGATGTTCACATAAATAGTGATCGGGACTAGTGGCGTAAAGCGAGATGATCCAGGGAACGAAAGATACAGTTTCAAAGATAGGCATTGCTAAAGTTGGTACAATTTTGGGAAGCACTGCGTATCATTGTTTTACTTTCAACTCTACAATCCATCTCCATTGATAGAGGAGTATGGGTAGTTGTTGCGGTATGATTCACACGTAAGTAGGATTTACAATCTAGAATAGTGTAGAAATGGCAGAAGGGTTGTTCACAATATCTTGAGAATTGGGACTAGTGGCGTAAAGCGAGATGATCCAGGGAACGAAAGATACAGTTTCAAAGATAGGCATTGCTAAAGTTGGTACAATTTTGGGAAGCACTGCGTATCATTGTTTTACTTTCAACTCTACAATCCATCTCCATTGATAGAGGAGTACGGGTAGTTGTTGCAGTATGATTCACACGTAAGTAGGATTTACAATCCAGAATAGTGTAGAAATGGCAGAAGGATTGTTCACAATTTCTTGGGAATTGACATAAAGATGATTAAGACTCTAGGGAAGGACAAGGGTCCCATTTGGGTTTTTTCTATTGCTCAACTGATGAACTTTGCTTGAAGAAAGTTTTAGACCCCTAAAGATGATTTTTACTTTAACAGTGTGTAGACCAATATTATTTTCTTGCACGGGTGGATATGTGGAGAAAAATGTGATTCAGCTTGAAAAGGGTGATTTTCAAGGACGTTCACAGTAGTTAGGACTCTGGTTAGTGAGCCACTTGAAGTATTAGAAAAGTATCAAAGTCCTGATTGTTGTGTTTGAATATCATACCCGACCACTTATGGATCCAATTCATAATTTGAAAGCAGCAGAGCTACAATCGACTATGTTGACTATTGATGTGTGAAATTTTTTGTCTAGAAATGTTAGAGTTGGAAACAACTTTTGATAAGGCAATTAGGTACAAGCCGAAGGGGCAACTTTATAAATGTGGTGATTACAATTGGTTACCAGTTATGGAACCTTTGGGTGGCATCAATCAAGCACCTACAATGTTCCTTTATCGGGAAGGTGGCAACCTGTGCACACCAGTCACACATGAGAATCAAAGGTGTTCTCACCAAGTGGTGGAGGCATGGAAAAAGACTCGTGTAATACAGCGGGGGAAGCCTACTGTGGACTTGAAGGGGAAGGATTGATATTCTCGATGGCTCCAAGGAAAAAAGAAGACAATTATATAGTGTGACAATTCTACCAACAAGAAAGGGAAGGAGAAGATGTCCTTTAAAAAACAGAAATCCTAGATTTGAAAGTATTATCAAATGAGGATGAAGTACCAGTGCAAGCTCTGTTGACAAAAGGATGGAAATGGCTCAAAATATATGGGAAGAAAAATATAATAGATATAAAAGAAAATACAAGAAGTTTAAGAAAAAGATCAAAGAATAGAAAATACAATACGATACACTAAGGAAGAAATTCATGAAATTTCAAGAAAAGATGAAGAGGAGGAAAAAGGGGAAGAAGCAAGCAAAGCATGTGAGAATTGAAAAGGGGAAGACAAGAGTATAGCTCCTGGAAATGTGTGAACAGATCCAAAGGCTGAATGAAAAGCTTATATCTTGAAAGGAAATTTCTTATCAACTCCAACTGCAAATCCATAAAGATAGAGAAGAGCAATGAAAGGTTGAAACAGAGAGAGACGAATTAATCAAATAGATGAACGAAGCGTTAGAGGTGAACTAACAACAAATGATAGAGAATGCAACTCTAAATGAACATAATGATTACCTTCACTTGTGGTGTAATTCTTCAAGCTCATTCAATTGCAAATGACACATTTCTCTTGCCTCCAAGTCGAAATTAAACTTTTTGAGAGACCAATACACTTGGTGTTCCAATTCCACTAGAAAGTGACACTCTTTTTCATAAAGAAATCTAAATGGTGACATCACTAAGGGTGCTTTATAATTTTTTGGGTATGCACATAATGCATCGTTTTAAATGCAAAGAATAATCTTCTCAAGAAAGGACCCATGAAATCAATGCCCCATACATCAAAAAGTTTGTTAAATGACAGTTGATCTCAAATAGCTATGTTGTCAGTCCATTGGCATCTGTAACATCTCTTGCAAAAATTCTATGCATATTTAAAAGTAGTAGGCCAATAAAAATAAGCTTGGAAGACCTTTAGTGTAGTCTTTTTCTCCCAAAGTGAGCTCCGCGTGCATAAGAGTGACAATGAGCCAGAATTTCTAGTTGCTCAGATTGTGCAACACATCTTCGAATAATTTGATCCAAACATATTTTGAGAACGTATTGGTCATCCTATATGTAATCTCTTGCCCTTGAAATTATTTGCTTCCTCTCCTGATAAGATAATAATGTTAGCATACCAAGGAGTTTCGACAATAGTTAGGAGTTGCTCATCCGAAAAAGTCTCGTCCAAAGGAAGCCCTACATGATCATGTTTAGTAGTAGTCAAGATTGATGATCCGCTACAACATTTTCAACTCCCTTTTTATATTTAATTTCAAAATCGAACTTTTGCAAAAGGAGAACCCAATGAATTAGTCTTGGTTTTGCCAATGAGGTATGATTTGAATTTTTTAAATGCAAAATCACTGCCTACAATTCCTTTTCCATTGTTGAGTAATTTGGTTGGGCATCATTCATATTACACGAAGCATAATATATGGCATATGGAACTTTATTCTTTCATTGACCCAACGCAGTTGCCAAAGAATAATCGCTAGCATCTCACATCAACTCAAAAGGAAGCTCTTAATCCGGTGCTCACATGATCGGGGTTATTGTCAATGCTTCTCTCATGCTATTAAATGTTATCTGACACTCATCGATCTATATAAATTCAACTTCTTTTGTCAACAAAACACACAATGGATGATAGATTTTTGAAAAATCTTTTATGAAGCATCAATAGAACTCTAAATGTCTGAGGAAACTACACAAACTTTTAGTTGTTGTTAGTGGAGGTAACTTTGATGTGATCTCAATCTTTGCTTTGTCAGCTGCAATGCCTAGGCTAGAAATTAAGTGCCCCAACACAATTCTTTTTTGTACCATAAAGTGGCAATTTTCTCAGTTCAATACAAGATTAGTTTCCTCACACCTCTCCAAAACCAACCAAAGATGCTCAAGATAGTCATCAAAATCTTACCCAAAAAAAACTAAAGTCATTCATGAAAACTTCAATGAATCTATCTACCATGCCGAAGAAGCTACTCATTATACATCTCTAAAATGTGGCTACCGCGCTACACAGCCCAAAAGGCATTCAACAATATGCAAAGGTGTTATATGAGAATGTGAACGTGGTCTTTTTCTTGTCTTCAGGTGCTATGGCAATCTTATTATATCCACTATAGTCATTAAGAAAACAACAGTTACTATGCCCTACCAGCTCTCTAACATCTAATCAATGAACGGTAATGAAAAATGGTATTTTCTTGTCTCATTATTTAATTTCTAGAAATCTATGTACAGTTTACAACCTGTGGTCATCCTTGTAGGTATCAATTCATTATTCTCATTACGGAGCATTGTGATGCCACTTTTCTTTGGAACAACATGAATAAGACTCACCCACTTACTATCTGAAATTGAGTAGATCACCCCCCCACATCTAGCAACATCAAAATTTCTGCTTTGACAATGTCTTTCATATGTGTATTCAGCCGCCTTTGTGGTTCTCTGATGGGTATTGCATCATTCTCCAAAAAAATCTAACACATATATCTAGTAGGGTTGATTCCCTTAATGTCAGTAATTTTCTATCCCAACGCTATTTTATGCTTCTCCAAAATTTGGATCAATTTTTGCTTTTCTCCCAAACTTAGTTCCCCAGCCACTGTCATTGCTTCTTCTCTAAGAAGTTATATTTCAAGTCATTGGGTAACCGCTTCAACTCCAAATTTGGTGCTTTGATGGAAGAGGAGATAAGAGAGGAATTAGTAGGCATCAATTGTTCAAAATGAAGAGTAGTCTTACCACCATAAGGCCGGTCCAACTGGATTGCTTACACAACTTCTATTATTCAGCCATCATGCTCCAAAGCTCCCGCGAAAATTGTTTTATCATCTAAGCCATGTGCTAACACTATTTCCATTGGATCAACACTTGTAACCTGAAATACCTCAATCACAAGATCATGTGTGGTATCAATATTGAAACAATCTTTAAGATCATCATGAGATTTGGAAGCATCAAATACACAAAATTCCAATTTATTTTCATTCACCTGTATAGTTACAGTCTCATTTTTCACACCAATATTCATGTTAGGAATTATCATAAAAGGATAACCAAGAATAATAGGTAAAGTTGAGGATCTCGAGTTATCTTCCATGTCCAATACAACAAAATCAGAAGGCAAAATTAAATTCTTTATAGACACCAAAACATTTTCAAAAATTCCTATAAGCCTTTTGACACTCTGATCGACCAACTGTAAAGTGATAGAAGTCTCCTAAAGTTCCCCCAACCTAAGTTTCTCATACACAGAATAATGCAATAAATTAATGCTTTTACCTAAATCTATCAATGCCTTTTCAAAATATTGGTTTTCCACCTTACAAGGAATGTCAAAATTAGCTTTCTTTTGGTTTGTCATAGCTATCAAGGGGCATGCTTTGGTCATATGTTCTTGCTGCGAACAAATTGCACATAGTTTGCCTAGCTTTTTGGATGGCATAGAACCTTGCACATGCATACAGTTCATGGCCACGTGAATCTATCTAGTGTTATTTGTCATATTCTTCTATTTCAGTGCTCTAACTATCCTTTCAATTTCTAGATCAAATTCTTGTTATTGCTTTTTTTGAGAACAAGTATTGACCATACATTGCAGAAAAATAATTGGGTACCTTCAAAAAAGATTGACTGATGTAAGTAAAAGACACTTAAACTGAAATATAAGTAATATAAAACACTATTGTCATAATGCAATCGGTAATGGACTTAACAGTCTCGGCAATGGCGCCAAAAACTTGGTCAATACTTTTTTATCACAAATAAAATTTGCAATTCAAATATCGATGCGTTTTATCCAACCACAAGAGTATGTGCCGAAAATACAATAAAAGGCTAAAGAGATTATATCTACAGAGACTATTTTAACTACTATTTCACTACGAAACTATAGTGTCAATTATCAAATAGTAAAATTATTATCATATTAAATATCCATGGTATCCTAAGAATTTTCTAAGAAAAGCATATTGATCTATCTAATAGTTACATTACTTTTGTATACCATTTAACTCTAGTTTTTGCCTCATTTAATGCTATTGAGCATCTATATTGCCTAATCTTATGATTAATGTTATTTTCATATCAAAGACCAAAAGGAGAAAAGAAGATACTAAAAGGACAAAATTATTGGCTATCGATCAACTTTTTTGGCAATGGATCAACCATAGAAGAAGGCAAAAGAGTCCAGAGAATTTGGCGATCGATCAACCATTTTTGGGGATCGATCACCTACGCGCAGATCACAATTTTCAGGTTTTTCAACTGAAAAAACTTTACCCAAATTAGATAATACTAAGTAAAAACGGCATAACTTAGTATACAAAGCATCACTAGGGTTTATTGAGGTATAAAAGGTCATCTTATCTCATTTTTGGAACCACCTCATGACCTAGCCACCATTCTCTCATATCTTGGGAGAGTTGAAGAAAAGGAGAGAGAAAGTTGATCTATGGATTTTTTGGGTTTAATCCTTCTCTTTAGTTCTTGTTATGGATACATTGATTGTTATTTGTGTTGTTCTTGATACCATGAGGAACTAATCCTTTCATTAGGGTCCTAATGTAACCTAACTTTGAAGATTTCATAAACTTGACTTGATATTCTATTGATTTCTACATATTATTGAGTATTTATGGTTATGTTTAATGCTTTTGAATGTTTAATCACCATTAACTGATTCGATGCTTGGATTGAGACCGAAAGGAGATATCTAGGAATTGTTTTTTTGCCATAGATACCATAGGGTTCATGTACCATAGGAATATAGGGACATGTCTTGTGCAATAGTTATGTGGTTATCCATAAATCTTAATGGATTTTTGTCACTTAAATCTGAATGTTAGGAATAACAGAGGTTAGTGATAATAATACTTTTAGTATAACCAAGAATGGAGCATTGAATAGGTAAGGGAAATCGATTGTCAATAATTAGTTGTAATTACGAATTGATAAGTCAAGGGAGTAGAATTGGATAGGTGACGGTGGAATTAGGGACCCTAGTGTTTTACTCATTCGATTAATATAATCTGTCATAATTGTTAGTTTACATCTTTAAGTGCTTCTTTAGAATATAAATTCTTGTTACATTGTTTATGTTAGTATTAATCAAACCAAAAAATTTATTCGATTCTCCAAATAGCGCTAGTGTTAATCATAACGGATACTCATCAACTGTTAACTCAATTCTCGTGAGAACAATAATCTATTCATCACTTTATTACTTGTGCGATTTGTGTGCTTGCAAATAAGTCCCATCACATATGCACAAGGAAATCGACAATCGTACAACCTAGGGCAATAGTCTATTGCCCAATCAATTATGTTCAATGTTCCCAAAAGTTGGATCTTATGCAATTTCTCGTTACATCATCAAACACTAGGTCATATGACAATGCTTAGGTCACAAATTTGTCTAGAAATAGTTTTTACTCTTTACTGCTCCATCAATATTTGCTCATCAAAACATCACTTTGGGAAATATTTTATACCAAATATCATGACAAAAAATATGTTCTTTAATTCCATAATAATATGTGCATTTTACACTAACAAAACCCCTCAAACTTAAACCTTGATTGTCCTCAAACAAATAGCCAAGAAAAATATTGAAAATCAATTAAACTTCATTTGAAAAACTCAATCAAGAATTGACAATTGAAGTACTTTAGCATTGTTTTAGTGCAATACTAAATTTTGGTAGAAACTGCACAGTCTTAACTTTGTTCACAAATGCTTAAGCATACACTTCTATTTTTACACAACCTTATAAAGGTACACAAAATATATATTAAAGAAATCTATTTCAAGCGTTTAAGGGTTGTGTTTACTCTCATATGAATTCAAAATATGGAACTATATGCTTGTATGTCCACCAATCTTACTTCATGCAAGCATTCTCAACCATGAATTAGAATGACTTTATTGGGTTTTGAAAAATATGGCTAGGGAAGGCTAAAAAATGCAGTGGATACAAACATCATAAATTGGACACAAACTAAGTTATCATCATCCAATCACAAATAGGCTCAATATGACAAAGGGAATAGCTTTGGAGATTAACATAGGCTAAATAAGGGCAAAGCTCATACAAAACATATGATGGCTATGCAAACATCAAAATAGTTTAAAAATGCATCATCATAGGACCAATCCTACTCCTCCAATTTTTCATATCCTCAAATATGTTGAAACTGTCCAATCTCTACACATACCACATGTAAAGCTCTCTAACCTCATTCGTACCAGCTTCAGTAGAATTGTAACACATCTTTGGTCCTCCCCTTAAAGTGAAAGGAATGAGCACTAGCTTTAGATTGTCAACAGTTATCCCTGTCAAATGTAGGGCATGACAAAGATATGTAAAATTCTTCAGATGTTGGTGTTAATCTTTATCACATCGCCCTTCATAATGAGACATAAAATTTAACAACTGTGGTGACAAACTCACTTTAGCTGCCCCTATAGGTTGATACGTGGTACATGATGGCTGCGCAATATTCTACAAAATATATCAATTCATTATGCGTACAAGTGCATTAGCATTATGTGCTCCTTAGGCTACCTCAATCTACTTATTGTTATCACCCATATTCCTCTATCGCAGTGCTCTAATTGTTCTCTCAATTTTTCAATCAAATTCTTTCAATGGCTTTTGTTGAGAATGAATATTGACCAAACAGTGTAGAAAAATAATTGGGTACTTGGAAAAGAGATTGATTGAAGTAAGTAATAGAAACTTAAACTAAAATAAAAACACTATTCCCATAATGCAATTGGTAATGGACTTAATAGTCCCAACAACGACGCCAAAAACTTGGTCGATACTTTTTATCACAAATATAATTCACAATTTAAATACCGATAGGTTGTACCTAATTGTAAGAGTACGTACTGAAAGATACTAAAAGGTGCATGAGATTGTATCCATAGAGACTGTTTCAACTACCAATTACCTATCAAACAATAGTGCCAATTATGAAATAGTAAAATTATTATTAAATTAAATATCAATGGATGAAAACTATCTTGGGATTGGCGTGCTCAACTACCTCCACCTATGTATATAGATCAATAGCAATTACACAATTCAAAAGTTTAATGACGCCAACTGAAAGGCCTTAGTCGAGCTGTAGTCAATTAGATTTTCTTAAACAACAATCCTGACACAGGTCTAGTTGCAAGATCTTCTCTAATCAAAAGAGTCTTGGTTGGTCTATCATAATGATTTCCTAATACAAGCATATGCACTAGGAAATCAACAATCGGACCATCTAGGGCAATGGTCTATTACTCAATCAATTATGTTTAATGTTTACAAAACCTGGATCATATGCAAGTTCTTATAACTTCGTCATACACGGGGTCATGGTCAGTCTAATATGTCAAACTGATAATTCCTAATTTTATGATGTTGATCAGACATGCATAACAATAGGAAATCATCAATAAATTCAAATAACAATAAATTAAAATTGGTATAATCGTCAATCAAATATGTGAACATGGTTTTTGGTAAAGAACATACCAATTCAAGCTAGAAAAGAATTGAGTTACACATACAAATAATAGAAAGCATATATATACTCAGAAACAATGTTCGAACCAATGGAAGATATGAGTTTGAGTGCTCCTTCTTTTCTTCTCCAATTTCACGTATGACACCTCTCTTTGTGCTGCCACACTTAGGTGACAAATTTTCCCAGAAATAAGTTTTACTCTTCACTTTACTCCAACAATACTCATTCATCAAAACACCACTTTGGGCGATATTTATACCAAAAATCATGAGAAAAACATGTTCTTTAAGTCCAAAATAATAGGTGCATTTTGCACCTTACAATGTCCCTCCAGGTTTTGAGCTCAATTACTAGACCAATTTTGAATCATCAGTCTCTATTAAAAGCCTCTAAGAGTAATCTTATGATGCCCGACCCTATATACTCGTAATTAGAACAATAAAAGGGATGAAAAGCAATGATTTTGGAAGTATCAAAAGTGCTAGGCATGCCTAGCACAAATTGGAAACAACAAGAAATTCGGGTGGGGCGCCTAAGCCTGTGGAAACCTACACCCAAGAGCACCCAGTGCAGTGCATGAAATGAAAAAAATAGACCAAGGGAACCCCATAAAATTCTGGGCATTTTTAAGACAGAAACAAACTTAGAGATGATACTTCTTGGTTCACCAGACTTTAGCGAGAGAAAGAGAGAAACCTAGTCTGAGAGAAAGATTCTAGAAGAGATTAATATTGGATTTCAAAGGTTTATGAGAGGCTAACAAAATTCAAACAAGATTCAACACGGATATGAAGATTTGGAAGTAAGTTTTCTTGATTTGAGAAAATTTAGGTCTTGGTTAGATTTGTATAAACCATTGATTGATTGAGTTTAATGGTTATGGAAGCTTGTTTATGACTTGGTTATGGTTTATATCTAGGTTTTATAGTTGGTTTGAAGTAGAGGTTCGTTTGGGTTGAGACTCAAGCTTTGTGAGGAAGTCTAGAGAGAGAACAATGAGTTTTTCTTGAAATTATGGTTAATTTCATGTTGAGATGTGTTATTGGTGATATTTAGATAATGAAATGAGTTTTATTTTGTTAAAACTTGATAGGTTTGAGAAAGGGACAAAAACTCTAGAGTTGTGAACTTGATTTTTGTTAATTTCACTTCTAAGATATGAGGTATGAGAATTCTTATCCATTTTCTTTCATGAACTCCATTGATGGCAAAAAATCATTTTGATTCTTCATTGGTCTTGTATTTTGTGTTTTTGCCTTATTTTCTCATAAGGAAGAACGAACTTTGAATCACTTCATGATATCTCTAATTGTTGAATGCATACCCAATTACATGTTTGGTCTTATATTGACTATGGTTTACTCTTGATCGTACTGAGATCATGAAGATAGTTATATTTTTGCTTATGTTTTTCTAAAGATTTTTGAGTTAGAAGCTTAATGGTTTCATATGACTTAAACAATTTAATATCTCTTTCTTCAGTTTTAATCGTATAATCATTACGACTTAGGATATTAAATCTGGATTCCTTTTTATATATTTTGATCAGAAAATACAAGCTCTTCACATTGATCTACACCAATCTTCTTGCCATAAAAATAACTCCTTAGGAGCCTCAACAATTCAGAATTTAGATAAAGTAAAAAATTCTTCTAATAGCCTTATACAAAGTTCTAGTTCTTCTTCTGAAAATCATGATAAACCTCAGAATAAAAGGATTACTTGTAAACATTGTAATAAATCAAATCATTGGACACGATACTGTCGTGTTCGAAAAAGAATTAGAAAATTACAACTAGAACAAGAAATTATTGCAAAACTAGATTCAACCTTAAATGATACAGATGAGTCATCAGATGAAGAAAATACCAAAATAAAACCTCATAATCATACATCTTCTCTCACAGAGATTACCATGAAAACTCCAAACCCTAGTATTAAAACACTTCAACAGGATATTGCTAAACTTAAATCCGAAATCAAAAATATGAAACAAGAAAAGGATTTAAAGGAAAATTAGGAACAACCTTTCCTCAGATTATTGTCTCAAGTTACTAGCCAAAAATGGTTTATAAAAGTTGCACTTCAAATGAAAAAATCTTTCTCTTTTGATACAATCGCCTTAGTGGATTCTGGAAGGTCAAAAAATCTTTCTCTATAGTTCCCTTTTTTGATAAGAGGGGAAGGTCTTGAGAGAGGAGAAGTTGAGAGAACTAAGCCAAGAGTTGAAAGAGAAGATAATGAGAATGGATCCCCAACCAAGGCATAGGTGGTCTTCTTTTATAGATGAAGAGACCACCTTTACAATCATTAAAATAAATACTAAAAGGTAAATAGTGGAACTTGAATAGTGGTCAATGTCTCCCACTTTTGAAATGATGCTCCACTTTTGATAATAAATGTTGCTTTTATGGAAAAGCAATAACCTTGTCTTCTTGTCCATAATGTCTTCATGTTTGGACCCGAAAGGGTATAATGGTATTTTTAGCAAATACCCAGCTGTGAACGGATTTAACAGTTTCTTTACCACCTACCGTTTGAGGTGGAATAGCTAAGTCAATTAACCCAGACTTAGTTACCTACCTTTTAGGATTTTTGGGCTTTTGAGTAAAGCCTCCAACTTTCAACGGATTTGATTATTTCTTTACCACCTACCATTTGAGGTGGAATAGCCAAGCCTTTACTGGACCTGATCAGTTTTGGGAAGAATTTTAAAACCATTTAAAACTCATTTACCCATGCATTGGGTTCATCTTCAAATTCATCCCAAAATTCTTCCATACTATCGATGGAATCATCATGTTCTAAAACTTCTTCTTCTTCAATAAATTGATCGATAAAATCATCAACATGATCAGTAATAAGATCAAATAAAATCTGATCACGTATTTGAGAAAAGAGTGCAATTTCATGAATGTTTTTGCGCAAATCATAAGGTAAATCAAAATAATGGAAAATGCGCAAACACTCGATTTTAACTGCATCAGCATTTAATATAGGGTATGCCCAGCATTCTTCCCAATCATCCAAGAATGGAGAATAACATTAATTCGATCTTTCTCAAGTTCAAGATAAACATAATTGGGTTTTTTGAGAAAGAAATTATTTGAAAATATAGGAGTTGAAAACCTTGCTAATATATATTTAAGTGAATCGGAAGCCATTTTAAACTCGAGAAATAATTTCTAATTCACTTTGAAATGAATTGATTTGTAGGGTCAATAAATTGATAATATGCTTGTTTTCAAGAATATCAGCTCGGTTTTGATGAACCCAAGCAGGGGGATTCTGCTGATAAGGATGAGCAATGTGCCACCTGACAATCTGAGTATATAACCTTTTATTTTCTTGCACAAGATCAGATGTAAGATTGTTAAGTCTTTTCACTAGGCGTTTTAATTCAAAGGGGTGCATAGTAAAGAGATAACCTTTATAACCTTTTTAAGAGATTGTCCCCTTTGATGTGGCGTTCTCCAGATAATATGTTATCGATTCTGCAAGAATTCACGTGTTAAGAAATCTGGTAAATTATTATCTTTACCAGCAATGTGTTCAATATCAAAATCAAAAACACTAAGAATAGCTTGCCATCTAGCAAAAATTTGTTTGGAGGCTATATTTTGGACATCCTTTTGTAAAACCTCTTTTGCAGATTTACAATCAACACGAACTAAAAACTTTTGATTTAATAAATCACCTTGAAACTTCGAAATACATAAAACAATGGATAAAATTTCTTTTTTAATTGTAGAATAATTTTGTTAAGTAGGATTCCATTTCTTGGAAGTAAATTGTATAATTTCTTCTTTGCTATTTTTTAACTGTTTAAGGATACCACCATAACCAATTTCTGAAGCATCTGTTTCAACTATTTTAAAAGCAGTAGGATCTGGAATACATAAACAAGGTAATGTGGGTAGATAAGCCTTAATCCTTTGGATTATAGCAGTATGAGTATCCGTCCAAGGAGGGGGATTCTTCTTCAACCTGTCATGTAAAGGTTTGCATATTTTTTGAAGGTTAGGATAAAAATCAGCAATATAATTTAAACTTCCCAAGAATCTTTGTAACTGATTTTTATCTAATATTTTATCAGGAAATTTGTCACCAAATTGGATAGATCGTTCGATTGGTATAATAGTGCCATGATGAATATTATGACCAAGAAACCGAATATTCGTTTGAAATAATTTAATCTTTGTTTTGGACACAACCAAACCATTGTCTTTAATAATCTTGAGAAATTTGAAGAGATGATAAAAATGTTGTTTGATATTATGAGAAAATATCAAAACATCATCAATGTAAACAATTAAGAATTGAGAATAAGGATTAAAAATGTCATTCATAATTTTCTGAAATTCAGAAGGTGCATTCTTTAAGCCAAAAGGCATAACATTCCATTCGTATTGTCCAAAAGGAATAGTAAAGGCAGTTTTGTACCTATCTCACTCTTCAATCTGGATTTGCCAGAACCCAGATTTCATATCAAATTTTGAAAAGACTTTAGCATCGTATAATTTAGCTAGTAAATCTTTTTTATTAGGAATTGGATAACGAATCCATTGGAGGGCTTTGTTTAAAGGTTTATAATTGATAACAAGTCGAGGAACTCCTCGTTCAATTTCAGCATTCTTATTAACATAAAAAGCAGCACAACTCCAAGGAGACTGGCTGTGCCTAATTAGCTTTTTATCTAAAAGATCTTGAATCTCTTTTCTACAGTGTTCTTCTAATTCTTTGTTCATTTGTATCCCTCGGGCTTTTTTAGGTATATTGATTTCTTGGAAATCCTTTTCATAAGGTAATTGGACAACGTGTTTCTTCCTATCCCAGAAGGCAGTAGGAAGATCAGAACAAACATCATTTTCAAAGATATGTTGGAGAGATTCTATTTTTTCTTTTGTTTCTGTTGTTGATAATTGTTGGTCAATTTGGGAGATATCAATTGTCTCAGAAAGGTGTTCAATTTGTTTTCCTTTGTTTTCAATAAAACAATTTATGGAATCTTCATAAATAGAATTTTGTGCTAAGACGTGGATATTTTTTGTGATAGGTTTTTGTATGAAAGGGAAAATAATTTTATTTCCTAGACTCCTAGTATGAATTCCATGATTACTTATTTTAAATGGTTTGAGTAACTCAAGGAATGTGGTTCCTAGAATAACATACTTTGTAATATTTTGAATACCTAGGAAACTAGTTTTGAGATTAACATCATTGTTTGTGATTGTAACATCAGATAATTTATAAATAATCTTAAGTTGTTCTCCTGCGGCAGATTTGATTCCTTCATTTGTTTTTTCCCAATAAGGACGAGGAACTAAATCTGAACGAAGGCAATTTAAATCGGCTCCAGAATCCACTAAGGCGATTGTATCAAAAGAGAAAGATTTTTTCATTTGAAGTGCAACTTTTATAAACCATTTTTGGCTAGTAACTTGAGACAATAATCTGAGGAAAGGTTGTTCCTTATTTTCCTTTAAATCCTTTTCTTGTTTCATATTTTTGATTTCGGATTTAAGTTTTGCAATATCCTGTTAAAGTGTTTTAATACTAGGGTTTGGAGTTTTCATGGTAATCTCTGTGAGAGAAGATGTATGATTATGAGGTTTTATTTTGGTATTTTCTTCATCTGATGACTCATCTGTATCATTTAAGGTTGAATCTAGTTTTGCAATAATTTCTTGATCTAGTTGTAATTTTCTAATTCTTTTTCGAACACGACAGTATCGTGTCCAATGATTTGATTTATTACAATGTTTACAAGTAATCCTTTTATTCTGAGGTTTATCATGATTTTCAGAAGAAGAACTAGAACTTTGTATAAGGCTATTAGAAGAATTTTTTACTTTATCTAAATTCTGAATTGTTGAGGCTCCTAAGGAGTTATTTTTCTGGCAAGAAGATTGGTGTAGATCAATGTGAAGAGCTTGTATTTTCTGATCAAAATATATAAAAAGGAATCCAGATTTAATATCCTAAGTCGTAATGATTATACGATTAAAACTAAAGAAAGAGATATTAAACTGTTTAAGTCATATGAAACCATTAAGCTTCTAACTCAAAAATCTTTAGAAAAACATAAGCAAAAATATAACTATCTTCATGATCTCAGTACAATCAAGAGTAAACCATAGTCAATATAAGACCAAACATGTAATTGGATCTGGCAATATCTGTTTGGATTAATAAAGTTTCTCCTTTGGGAGATTTTCTTAAGGCTTTCAATCCAAAGGCTGAAGACATAGCTTTATAATGAATGTTGTAGATTAAAGAAATTGGGAGAGATCCAGAAGACATCTTATAATTGTGAGTTTTGATGTTTAGAGTGAGTGCATCTAAAAGATTTTGATCACTTAAGGAAACTGTAAAATTTGGATAACAATCAAAATAAATTGGACCATTGCAAAGGCTAGTTTCAACTGTACCTAAGAGTGAATCATTAAACTCTAACATTCTACAATCACGCAAACATAAAAGAATTGATGTATCTAAACCTTCACGAGTTAAGGGTTTAATACCGATCTGGACTAATCCTATATGGAGATAGTTATATTTTTGCTTATGTTTTTCTAACGATTTCTGGGTTAGAAGCTTAATAGTTTCATATGACTTAAACAGTTTAATATCTCTTTCTTCAGTTTTAATCGTATAATCATTACGACTTAGGATATTAAATCTGGATTCCTTTTTATATATTTTGTTTATTTCAACTCGGGGAATATCCCAATCATCAACATCCCTAACTAAATCTTCAAGATTAGTTTCTTCCTGATTGTTGATTCTATCATCTGATATAGTTGAAGAGGTACAAGTTCATCTAAAAAGAGAACTCATGTTTGATTAATATCCTCAACTTGATGCTTTACCAATAATATCGCGCTGGCACTTACTGGGCTGTCCGTCGCCCCTTACTGGCCCCCTTTTGTTCTTGGTTTCCGCAAAGCATTAGCATGGTATGCAATCAACCATAAGTCCCTTAATATACAACCACTTGCCCCAACCTCTGATACCATAACGGGAAGGATCAGACAAGCAATGAAGAAACTAAGCTATTCGATTTAGTTAATGAGTTGAAGCTTGTGATCTTCACAGAGAATCACTAAGTGGTGGAGGAAGAACAGAGATCTATAAACATAAAATTAAGTAACACAAGAAAAGAAACAGAAATAAATTTAACAATGCTAAAGCAATTGCAATGTCAAGCATTATAAAATAAATGATGAACAAAAGAACATAAAGAACTTCTGGGCTTTATAACCACAGGCGGCAGAGCCGACCGTTTGTGGCGCCGTCGAAGCAAGACATAAATAAAACAATAAGAGAGGCGGTAGAACCAGCCATATAAGATTAACAAATTAAACAATAAAGGCGGTTAAACCAGCCATGGATATTATTGAATGCATTCAAAAGCTGCAAGTATGAAACAAGATAAACTTACAGACTTTTGAATGCCTGCTTGTAGCTTACATTGAGAGGAGGGAACTCTGTAGTTCCCATTTTTGATAACAGGGGAAGGTTTTGAGAGAAGGAGTTTGAGAGAATTCTAAGAAATGGAACCAAAGAAGATTGTTCCAAGCCAAAGATGATAAACTAAGGCATAGGTGGTCTCTTTTATAGATGAAGAAATCACCTTTACAATGATTAAAATAAATACTAAAAGTTGAATAGTGGAACTTGAATAGTGGTCAATGTCTCCCACTTTTTGATATGATGCTCCACTTTTGATAATGTTGCTTTTATGGAAAAGCAATAACCTTACCTTCTTGTCCATAATGTCTTCCTTGATAGTAACTTTTGGACCCAAAAGGGTATAATGGTATTTTGAGCAAATACCCAGCTGTTAACGGATTTGACAGTTTCTTTACCACCTACCGTTTGAGGTGGAATAGCTAAGTTAATTAACCCAGACTTAGTTAGGTACCTTGTAGGATTTTTGAGCTTTTTGAGTAAAGCTTCCAACTTTCAACGGATTTGGTTATATCTTTACCACCTACCATTTGAGGTGGAATAGTCAAGCCATAATTGGGCCTGATCAGTTTTCTTCGTCAAGAAGATCATCAGAATTAAAACTTTTAGAAGATTTTCGAGAAGATTGTGTGGATTGACCTTTTAGTTCAGATAAGGTTTTTTGAAGAAGATGAGCAAGTTTATCTTCATATGTGGCTGAAATTAATTTGGAACTGATAAAGGATTTCATCCCAAGTAAATGGTGCTCTGACTTTGCAATCTGTTTGGTTTTGGCATGATTATCAGAGAACCATTTAAGTACATTATCAGGATAGGCTCTTGTAGCATCAAACTTGTCCCACCATTTTGTACGATAAATCCGAACTAAGTATGATAAGCTGGCAGGTTCATTATGAAATTGATATTGCCAATTTGTAATCCATGAGATGGCAAAGATTGAGAAAAAGTATAATAGAGGTGGTATAGCCATGTTTTGTGGTTGATAACGGGATCTGAAAATATCGAATCCCTCTCTGACGATTGAAGGTAAGATTTCTTGGAGAGGTCCAAAGTGCCACCACCATTCGTTAAACCAATTGGGAAAATGATAAGTTTGATTAACTTTAAATTGAAAAAACCATGAGTGCCTCTGCTCAGAGTTTTGAATTAAAAAAGCTTTAGTCCAAGCTTCTTGATAATCCCAATAAGAAAATCCCGAAGGTTTAAAATTTACTGAAAATTATTTTGTTACATGTAACTCCTGTCCCCACATTTCTAGGGTTATAACTTTTAAAATCATGACAGTGCAATGTGTAAGAACAGAATCTTGGTTATGGTACTTCTTCATGGAAATTGAATCGGTGACAATTAAAATAAATTCATAAAATTTTTGATTTTTTTTGTAAATCTTGTGGCATGAATGCCAGTTTAGAGGAAAGACCTTAGAGACCACAGTCTTTGGATCTTTACTTTGAAATGCAGTTTCCATAAGAACAACCTTTTGATAAATCTGTTTATCAAAATATTTGGATACATAAGTAAAAGGTTGTGTTTGATTTTGTGATAAAGCCAAATTGGCAGCAGTTTTTAAAACAGGTTCATAAATAATCAAGGCTGAACTAATGGGTGGTTTTTGTGCCTGGATTGCTAAAGCAATCCCAGGTGTCTTTTGTAAAGATGAAACCCATTCTAAAAGGGAAGGATTGTTTAAAATCTCTTGAGGAATTGGGGTTTGGGGTTGAGGATCAGAAATTACCTCCTTACCTTTAGATCTGGTTTTAGCGAGAGCTAACTTCTGATCTTCTTCATCAGCAATGTCAGCCCATGATTTCTTTGGGAGGATTGGTGCTGTATCTAAAGCATAAGATTCTTTTGAAAGTCTCTGCATTTGTGACCTTGTTGTTGGTGGAGACATTCTCCCTCGTCCTCTTCTAGGGAAGTGCTCATGGTTGCTGTAATAAGATGATGAAGTGTGCATCTATTTATAGAAGAAGTTTGTCCCTTTGCAGATTTTTGGATAAAAGGAAAAAATATATTTTCTCCAGATAAAGCTGTATGAAGGCCATCATGACTAACATGAAATGGTTTGATAAGATCGAGGAAAGGTGTCCCCAAGATAACATATTTGGTAATATTTTGTATGCCCAAAAAATCTAAAGTAAAAGAAACATTAGATTTACTGATTTTAGCATTGGATACTTTGTAGAGAATCTTAAGTTGTTCTCCTGCTGCAGTTTTCATTCCTTCAATTGTGTTTTCCCAATAATGATAAGGAACTAAATCAGAACGAAGGCAATTTAAATCTGCACCAGAATCTACTAAAGCAATAGTGTCAAAAGAATAAGAGTCTCAAATAATAATTGTAATTTTGATAAACCATTTTTGACCAATGACTTGAGATAATAAACCTAGGAAAGGCTGATCATTTTTATAAGAACTCTCAACTAAGATTCCTTTTGTTTCGATTTTATTTATTCGTTCATCTTCTTCTGAGTCACTCGGCGTGGGTGTTTCAGACGTCATTAAGCCTTTTCCTTTATCAATGATGGAAACTAGTTGATTTATTTTCCATCGGTCATTCTTCTGCTGATTCTTAAGACTGTTAAGTTCTATTTTTATTGCAGAAATCTCTATTTGGAGATGTTGAACATCAGGAATAGAAGAGGGTTCAACCCTTTGATCATGTTTAGATAAAATTTCTTTCAGATTGTAAGTTGTTTTTGGAGGAGCAATCTTATTATCAGAGTAGAATAAATTGTTTTAATTTATCTAAGTAAGCTAATTTTACTGTGGTATCATCAATGTGGTTAACCACTTCTAAGAGGAATTCTTGATCCCTAGAAAGCATGTTTATTTCAGGATCAGAAGATGAAGAAGAAAGATCATCATAATGATTATCAAAAGGAGATAAAGATGAATCATCATCAGTGTCTAAAAGGATTGAATCTAGTTTTGCAATAATCTTATCATCTAATTCTAACTCATTAATCCTTTGGCGAACATTACAATACCTAGCAAAGTGTCCTGGTTTGTTGCATTTGTAACAAGTAGGGTTTTTTGGATTTTTTGTATTGTTAGGTTGGGAATTAGTTTTTGTCTTTATTTCTTCTTTCTTTCTATGGAATGATTTTGGTGTAAAAGAATTTTTATAAAATCGGGAGCGATAATTGGATCGAGAATAATAAGGCTTTTTAGAAGGAGGTTTCCTAGATGGGGAATCTTTTTGGTGAGAACAATTTTCTTCAAAACCAAATTGTTTACAGAAAGAACCGAGTTCATTTCTAGATTTGGTTTGTTCAAATTTTAATTGTTTCTATAACCTAATGTCAGAGCATAATTGTAAACCTACCTTTTGGGTGTGATTTACCAGATCACCATAGGTTAACTGATCATAAGGAATTTGGTTGTTGTGTAAAGATTTAATCTTTTCTCGTACTTTGTCACCTAATAAGATTGGAAGACCTACTAAGAATTTCTCTTTCCAGAAAGGTTGGTTGTTGTCAGGCCTCATCATGACTCTTGTCAAGAAGGTATCTTTGTATTGGCGAAAATCATGAAGTTTTCGGCATCTTAAATTAGCTAAGAGTTCAGAAGACCTATCTCTAATACTATATGGATCTCCTAAGAAATGTTTGGATATTGAAAAGATAAGTGTGGCAACAGCATCCTGGATTTCGACACCTAATTCACTTTTGATAATTGTACCATCAGAAGCAGTTTTAACAGCATTAAGAATTTCACTTTGTTGAGCAGATGTGAGATGATAATCCCACCATCCTTTTAACTGTCCTATAAAACCAGCAATAATTAAGTTTGCAATAGCCTGGTCAGTTGTATCCGTTTTTGTTTTGTAAGCATTGCTAACCATTGTCATTTGTTGTAATAAATTAAGGATATTATAATCGGACATGCCATCTATATTCCATTCATAAATGGTATCGGCATTATATTTCATTTGGTTTGTTTGTTTTTCTTCTAATAAAATATCTGGTGGAGTGGTTTTAGAATAATAAAGCTTTTGAGGAGCCTGCCATGTCATTTTGTTGATTTCAAAATCAGAATTTATTGGGGTATCTCCAGTTTTATCAAGATTGTTGACAGCTGGAGTTGTAGATGATGTAGGAGGAGTTTCAGGGATTTGTAAGGAAGGAAACTGTGTTAAAGTAACAGTAAGTTCTTGTAATTTTTTCTCCTTAATTTCTTGTAATTTTCTTTCTATGGCAGTCATAAAATCAGAATCCTGAGGAGCTAATGTTTTGGCTAATTTGGGGGGTATCTCATAAGGTTTAAACATTGGTTTGTCTGAATTCTTTGTAATGGTTGGTTTTTGAACATAATCTTCAATCCTAGTTAACTGCTGACCAATTGTGGACAGATGTTGGTTTGTAAAATTATTTTGTTCTACAATGCCTTTGAATTCCTCAGCTTTGGATACTTTAAATGGTGTAGCAATAACAGAAGAATTCTTATAATCTAACTTAAGTTGGGTTAAAGGTGGATGTTCAAATGCAACCACTGTTTTTTGAGTATAGTCATACCATGTATGAACCATAGTTGTAACATTGATTGAGGAATCTAAAGATTTTGAAAATTTTGAAGCTTTTGAGGCTTTCGGAGTGAAAGGATAGAATGCCCAATCAATACGGGGGTCATCAATGTCTAACTCAAAGTATTCAAAGAAGGATATTTGTTTTTGTAGTCCTTCGAGAAAATCATAATATTCTTTTTGAATAGACTATCTTTTTTCACCTGTATAATGACTGAGGAACCAGTCTCTTTTGGCAGTATTTTGAGGAGAATAAAAATCTTTTTGTAATGAGTGTTTATCAATAACAAAATCATCACGGATAAGAACGTTTAACTCTGGGTCATTATTATCAACCATTTGAGAACAAGTTGGTGACATTGGCTCTTGGGTGGAACTGGTTTGGGATTCTGGCTGTTGAACATTGTAAAATGGTTTTGGTATTGAACCAAAATGATTAACTCCACTTAAATTAGGGTGATAAGAAGTACTTGGATTGGATGGAAATTGATTTTTTGTTGTATAAGAAGTGTTTGGAGTAGAGAAGGAATTTCTAGGAGGGATTCCTAACTCAGATCTAAAAGATGAAGTAGACGAACTACGATTAAATTTGTTTAAATCAATTGAGTGTCGTCGACAACTAAAAGTAATTTCTACTTTTCCATCACTGGATTGAGTAACTTGTTCTATGTTTGTGTTTTCTACTTTCTTTGGAGGTACAACCCCTTGTAACTCCCATGTTGTGGGTAAGGTAATCTCGTCCCACTTAATTGTGCATGGAAGAGTCATGTTGGATCTGGCAATATCATTTTGGATTAATAAAGTTTCTCCCTTGGGAGATTTTCTTAAGGCTTTCGACCCAAAGGCTGAAGACATAGCTTTATAATGAATCCTATAGATTAAAGAAATTCGAAGAGATCCAGAAGACATCTTATAATTGTGAGTTTTGATGTTTAGAGTGAGTGCATCTAAAAGATTTTGATCACTTAAGGAAACTGTAAAATTTGGATAACAATCAAAATAAATTGAACCACTGCAAAGGCTAGTTTCAACTGTACCTAAGAGTGAATCATTAAACTCTAACATTCTACAATCACGCAAACATAAAAGAATTGATGTATCTAAACCTTCACGAGTTAAGGGTTTAATACCGATTTGGACTAATCCGATATGAAGATAGTTATATTTTTTCTTATGTTTTTCTAAAGATTTTTGAGTTAGAAGCTTAATGGTTTCATATGACTTAAACAGTTTAATATCTCTTTCTTCAGTTTTAATCGTATAATCATTACGACTTGGGATATTAAATCTGGATTCCTTTTTATATATTTTGTTTATTTCAACTCGGGGAATATCCCAATCATCAACATCCCTAACTAAATCTTCAAGATTAATTTCTTCTTGATTGACGATTCTATCGTCTGATATAGTGGAAGAGGTAGAAGTTGATCTAACTTAGTTAGGTACCTTGTAGGATTTTTGGGCTTTTGAGTAAAGCCTCCAACTTTCAACGGATTTGATTATTTCTTTACCACCTACCGTTTGAGGTGGAATAGCCAAGCCTTTACTGGACCTGATCAGTTTTGGGAAGAATTTTAAAACCATTTAAAACTCATTTACCCATGCATCGGGTTCATCTTCAATATATATATATATATATCACGGCATACCATCTTGTTGTGCATTAGAGATTGCATGGGGTGTGCGAGTATAGGCTCATATATTTCATCAAAAAAATCTTTCCAAATTCCATCTAAGGCAAGATTGGCTACAATGATCCCAATAACTTTCTATCAAAGTCATTTCAAAATTTCAACAAAGTTATGGATGATTTTTCATTAGAGATTGCATGGGGTGTGCGAGTATGTGCTCATACATTTCATCAAAAAATATTTTCAAATTCAGCCAAGGCAGGATTGGTTACAATGATCTCGAGCACTTTCTATCGATTTCATTTGAAATTTCAACTAAGTTATGAATGACTCCAGTGATCTCGAGCACTTTTCATCAAAATCATTTCAAATTTCAGCAAAGATGGGATGACACTAGTGATCTTGAGCACATTTATCAAAAAAATCATTCCAGTCAAGTCAGGAATTACTCCAATGATCCTGGACGTTTTTTTATCAAAATCATTTCAAAATTTTAGCCAAGTTGGGGATAGCTGTAGTGATTTTCAGCACTTCTTTGAAAATCAAAAATCAAAGAAATCATCAAAAGAAAAATATTCCCTCCCATATTTCAGTTTTCCTGTATAAAACTTAGTTGACTACTCCTTTGTGTGTATTTTATGAAATAAAGGACACACAAAGGGGGCCACTTGTAGTAATCAATTTCTTCTAGACTTAGTATTAAAACTTTAAAAAAATCATAAATAATAAAAATTAAAGAAAAGGGAGAGAAAGGAAACCCTAAAAGGTCCAAAAGCTCAGGTTGCATTGATCATTGACTCAAACCAAATTACCCACAAAAGGTGAAAACCATTTCTCATTTAAAAAACCCAAAGACTTAGTCCAAGCCCAACAACCCATTTCTTAAAACCCTAGCCCAATCAAAAACCCAAACCCATTCCTACAAAACAAAATTACCCCAAATTTGAGCCAAGACATGAGCCCATTAGAGAAAAAGCCCTAGTAAAACCCAGAAAGGGATATAAATGGAACCCTAGTGTCTCATAAGAAGGGGAAAAGCGCATAAAAGAGGGGGAGTTGATGAGAATAAAGAAGAATAAGAAGAGAGGTTTATGCCAACAGA
This sequence comes from Euonymus europaeus, assembly GCA_963580455.1. NCBI lineage: Eukaryota > Viridiplantae > Streptophyta > Magnoliopsida > Celastrales > Celastraceae > Euonymus > Euonymus europaeus. The sequence goes on from OY756964.1 coordinate 8,590,818, forward strand.
AAAGATAGAAGAATGGGAAAAGAAAAGGGAGACAAAAAAAGACGAGTGTGGGGTGAGAGAAGAAAAGAGGAAAGAAAAAGGAGGGCATTTTGGTTTTTCTAGAGAGAAAGCCATTTTTGGTTTTGATTTTCTTTTACTTGGAAAAGGTAAAGGAAAACCATTGCTTAACCATTTCTTCTTCTTCATTTTTTTTGTTCTTCCAAAAAAAATGGATTCCTTCATGCTTATACTTCCATATACTTGTGTTATTTGTTTTGACGTTTATTTTTCTTCAAATATTTCTTTATTTTTGGTTTTGTTTGTGCTTGGATTCTTTGTTTTGTTCAAACAGAAAATGTGATTCTACATTCACCTCCATCGTCAAACCCTATAATCTAACAAGGTTGTGAATTCCCCATCAGAACAACACCACCCTTCTCCAACTCTTCATAGCTAGAGATCTAGACCCTATTGGGATACATATGGAACGTAGCCCCAATATCCAAGATCCAATCACTAGCGCTTGCGGAACACACAACCGATGAAATGACCATTGAGTAATTTGAGTTGTTGTCTTCACCATTCTTTTGAGCAATATTAACCGATGACCATTCTTTTGAGCAATATTAACCAATGAAGAATTTGAGTTATTCTTCTTCTTTGCCACCTTTGGAAAATCTTTCTTCCAATGCACTCTCTCATGGCAAAAAGCGCACTCATCCTTCGCAAGTTGTTGTCCTTCTCTTGATTTGGACATCCCCGCGAGGAACCACTGCAAGATTTCTTCTTATCTTTCTACCTCCCATCTCTTGCCATCAATTTCTCTGATGTTGAATCACGGGATGCCTCTTTATCCTTCTTTTTAAACTCGAACTTCATTGTAGTTCAATTCTATCTTCTCATGTATCAAAGTGTTGACAAAGTTCTCAAACTCCTTGGGTAGTGAATTCCAACAACAATAAGGCTTTCACCCCATCCTTGACAATTTCCACCAAATTCACCAATTCGTCAAGTAATTTAGCAATCTCATTTATGTGTTCACTCATAAATGCACCCCTCTTTATAGTCAAGCGATAAAGCTTCTTCAACAAATGGAGATGATTCTCGATACTCTTCTTCATGTAATTATTCTCTAAAATATGTTGCATCTCATTATCAAAATTCACATCAAGTACTAAGTACATCAAATCCCTCTCTAAGCATTTTCGGATAATACCACATGCACGCTTGTTCATATGTGCCCACTCTCCATCATCAATGTGATCCGACTTGTCTTCAAAATTTTCATCAAGATATTTATATGTTAGAACTCTCTATCATCAATGGGATTCAAATTGTCTTCCAAAACTTCATCAAGATATTGATATGTTAGAACATTCATTACCTCAACGCCTTAGAGACCAAGAGTATTAGTTGCATCAAACTTCTCTACATCCAATTACTCTTTACAGACAACCCTAGATTGTCTACCCGAAGTTTGTCTACTACCCTTGCCTTTGGTAGTTTCAACCAGAATATCCTCATCACTCAACATCCTAAAACAACTTGATTTCACAAAATAAGGCAAGCAATCCCAAATAGATAGCAAACATGGTAGAAATTGAATCAATGGAATCCCAAAAACAATTCAAAACTCTCTAAGAAACCCAACTTTTTCAATGACGAGAAATCGACACAAGTAGAGATAGGACAATGATTAAGAGTAGTAAAACAAGCAAAGAATATGAGATTTACGTGTTTTGACATTAGCCTACATCTATGGGGAGACAATGGAGTGATTTTCGTATAGAGATATTTGAGAGAGATATAAAATTTTCTATAGAAATCGTGTTTTAAAATAATCAGATCTAGTCGGGTGTCCAATTGGCATTCAATTGTGGAATTCAACATTGCACTCTGTTTTCAACAAAGACAGGTCCCAACCTTGGTTGGCCTTCTTGGACTGATAAGTAGCAAAAAAATTCATTAGTAGAGTCGACTGATAGAATGAAAATTGGGGTAAACATCAACTCTAGCTTAGAATACCAATTAAACTGATCATTTATGGAAAATTGAGACAAACTAGAAAGCTTGCTATACTTGGGAGTACTCTTGATGGTTTTAAAGGAAAAGTCATCACTATCCGACAATGGAAATTGAATAAATATGTAGCTCGTCCTTTAATCATAATGTTTGAACTATGTATACTCAGGCCATCATCCTCTTTTTGAATTTCAAATAACAATGACTGTGATTACTTGAAAGGTGGCTAGGGAAATAAGATGTTGAAGAACATTGGAAGAGAAATGAATGTTATAAAAGTCACAGACATATAAAGGAGTGCCGAGAAACAACTAAGAGTTCAAGGTTAAACATTCCGGACAAATGTCAAAACAAAAGTCACAATCGGTTTTGCGCAATTGTAATAGGTGCAATTGGTCACCGATTAAAAATAGTTTGGTCTGCGAAAATCCAGAAAAAAATGGGTAAGTGAGTTTGTTACGTATGGGGAAGATGTGAGGCACCGCACAACGTCTGTTTTAAAAAACAATTGCCGATTTAACTTTTATTATCTCATTAAATGATTAAGAAAATCAAACATGACATTTAAACAAAAATATATACATGAGGCATGATAATTATTTCCATGAAACATTCTCACCTCAAGAATTTTTCTGAGGATGCATCCAATGCATTCCCCGAATTAATTTCATCGTTGGTTAAGACTTTCGATATAATTTTTATACACACATAAAATATAAAATATGAATGTTTAAAAATAAAAATAAGAAATCCTCTCCATCCAATGATTAGGAATTCCTAAAATTTCCTCAAGAATCCGATCGAAAACATCCAATGCCATTCGATTGGTTCCGTCCTCGGATTAACCTCCAATATATTAAACAAATCTAAGCATTCATGGTTTGATTTCCTCGCCATCCAATGGTTAGGAATTCCCTAAATATTTCCTCAAGAATCCCATCGGAAACATCCAATGCCACTCGATTGGTTCCGTCGTCGGATTAACCTCCAATATATTTAAACAACACCAAGCATGTAATATAAACACTTATTTAATATGTACATGAACCCTAACGCTATGTTTGGTTCACGGCGGGAACGGGAACGGGAACGGGAATGGGAACGGGAACGGGAATGGGAACAGGAATTCTAGAATTTCTGTGTTTGGTTGGTAAAAGGAATTGTAAACAGTAATGATGTATTCCAATGTTTGGTATGAAGAATTAATTGAGGAATAGCAATGGGAATTATTGTCAAATTACCATATTGTCCCTCCTATACATTCTCCTTTATCATCTCAAAGATTGCTATATGAAGTCCCTGTAACACACATAACCTGGTAAGAAGACAATTTCCTCACATTTGGTATTAAGGCTTCCAAGCCATGATACCAAATTCACAATTTCAAATAATGAAAGACAAAGATACATAAAAATACATTCATCATCCAACATGCCATAATATAATATCCACTAATATAAGGTCTCATGATGCATGAGCACAAAAAACCATTTTCAGAAAGGCAAAAACAAGTTCATAAAGGCAAAAACAAGTTCATAACATAAGTTATCCAAGACATCTCAAAGCATTGCAATGCAGCTTCTAACATATGCTTCTCTTTCTTCTACCGGCAGACTAAAAAACATTGACAATAGTGTCCTATCACCCCCCATCTTAACTCCAGCAGTAAAGCGCTCATCTTTGGATAGCCCCTCCAAAGTGCGTAATTCATCAAAGAACTTATCCCTTCTATCCTCAAATCTCTTCTCAGTACCAATTGCCTCACTAAGCTCATGAGTGGCCATCTCAATCTTCTTTCCCAATTCAGTAGCAACCTCTCGTATAGCATCAACAACCTGTGTGTTGATATTGCTCTTCCTTTTCTTGTTCCTAGTTGAGTTCCCATCAGCATTAATTCTAATCTCTAGTGGATGAGATTGTGTATCCTCTTAAGCAACTGATGTTCCTCCAGATGAATGATAGGTTTCAGCCCTATCACCAGACATTGGAAATTCCATTCCAAATGTGTCAGCAAACCAATTTACCTCAGATTGATATCCACTATCATCAGTGTGATGCAATGTCACTTCCTCTCTGATTTCTTCAGTGATATCTGTAGGATCTTGTGCATTCCTTCCATTGGCCCGATCTTTACCATAAATGATACATAATGGTTCAAAATGAGGAAGTTCTTTATTCCTGAAGTTGGCTGCCCTTTTATGACTCTACATAACAAGACTAATATGTTAAAACACATAAACAATTTTGTGAAGCAGCAGATGTATACATATCTAAAAAAATATTTACCTTTATATACTCATCCCAAACATGAGCTTCAGCAACAACACACTTGGTGTTTGGGTCCCAACCAAAACCACTAGTGTTTGGACCATACACCATGTCATAAACTACAGAGAAGTCCTTCTTCAATGTCTTCAGCCGTGACTCTATGTGAGGCTTGGCCCTGATATCTGTATTAGGCATCTTCTCTTTGATGGATTTCTCTAGCGCACTCAAATAACCATTCTTGAACCCATTATCAGCATTGTAGTTACCAACATTGTACAAATCAAGCAAAGCATGGATGAGGACAGCATCCTCATCATTAGTCCACATATGTGATTGCTTTGTTTTTGTAGACATAGCTTCATACACAATAACCAGCATATATAAATCAAGAAATATCTTGACATTGAATAAAGCAAAGTAGACATTCACTTAAAATTGAAAAAAGCAAAGTAGACATTCACTTAAAATTGAAAAACTTAACATTGAATAAAGCAAAGTAGACATTCACTTAAAATTGATTTCATCTCCCATGCCTTGATGCCCTCCATTCATGGAACATTTGGGTAGCCAATTCCTTTCTCCAATTGCTCCAATGGTCACTTGGTTCAATCGACGATATAGGTTCAGTAGAAGAATTTTGTACGCTCTCAAATTGATCAAGAAATGGTTCCATTGGATCATTGGACATATGTCTCCTAATTAGATTATGTAGCAAACAACAAGCGGTAATTATCCGATTTTGTATTTTAGTAGGATAGAACGATGGACTACGAAGAATTGCCCAACGCAACTTCAGCAAACCAAAGCACCTCTCAATAACATTCCTTGCGGATGCATGCTTCATATTAAAAAGCTCCTCAGGGGTTACTGGTTGATGACCATGTCTCCATTCATTCAGATGATACCTTTGCCCCCTAAATGGAGCTAAAAATCCCTCACAATTTGTATAGCCAGCATCCACAAGGTAGTAACAACCTACATGTAAGCACCTATTGTGAATTATGCTACCATTAGGATTTTTTAAAAGAAGAGACAAACAAAATTCAAGCATTCTCACCATGTGGTACTTTTAAACCATTACGTCTACTCACAGCATCACGGAGCACCCTACCATCGGCTGCAGAACCCTCCCAACCCGGAAGAACATAGATAAAATTCATATCAGGGCCACAGACACCAAGAACATTGGTTGCAATTTCACCTTTACAATTACGATACCTTGCTTTATCCTCTACTGGTACTCTTACTTTGATATATGTTCCATCTAAAGCACCCATACAATTCTACAAAGAAAAAAGAAAAGGAGATACTGTATAAAAATAATTTTTAAATTGGTTACTATGGCAATGAGTGTTGATCATCTTAAATTACCTTAAACCATCTCCATTTCTCATCCGTAGAATTTGGTGGCACAGGTACAGGTTTTTTAAGTAGCTCCACATGTAGACAAATGACGGCATCCAACACTCTCTTGAAATATCTACTAATCGTCTCACTAGATCGCTTAAAGCGAAATTGGATAACTCTATTCTTCACATGGTGAGCCAAAATATGTAAAAAAATTGCAACTTGTTCGTCAACCAACATGTTTTTTGTTGGTTTTAAACCTCCTATACTCTCTAACATAGAACACAAATTTCCAAAAGTCTCCCTATCCATTCTTAATTGTGCAATGCATGTAATATCACTTGAGTGTACTAAACTTCTAAGGTGTGCCCTTTGATATGCAAAATCCAATACATAAGACCTACATGTTGGCCTTACTGTATGGAGTGATGTCCCAGTACAAAAAAGTAAGAAAATAAAGTCAACCAAACAAAGAGTTTGGTTCCAAAGGGACAATGCAGCAACCAATTTCTTTTGTCGCATCATACGAGCCATCACTGCAGGCAGTAACATAAGTTTAAGCAAAAGTCACTGAAACTAATCATTCAAGCCAAAAGTTACTAGTTTGAACACCAAATATGATAACAAAGATGATAACATCACAGTAAATCTAGGCATGTTACTGGGTACAAATACACATATAATATCTATAAATGAACAAAGCCACAAGTCAACTAAGCAAACCATGATATATTATTAGCTACAGAATATTGATACCTCTAATAAAATCAATGAAATTATTATTTTTTTCCCTACTGATGTGGACTAACCTAAATTCACCAACTTCACTAATTCACTGAATCTTGTCCTCTACCAGCACACAGATTGACACAAAACTAGCTAAATATGTTCAATTGATATATACAAAAGCTACAGACAAGGAGGAAAAGAATGTCGGCAATGGAAGCAATAATTGAATCAAAGAAAAGAACCTGTTGACATCACAGAAACACGTTGTCGATTTCAAGGATGAAGTAGCTCCCGTTGATTTCAATTTGAATGATGAAGCACGAACCGTCGCTGTGGAGAGGTGAAAACAGGAATTAAAACAATCCATCTCCTCTTGAAGGAAAACAAGAATGAAAACAAGAAGAAGAGAGCTACCGTTTCGTGATGCAGTGCGTCGATTTGGTTTCGAGAGAGAAATCGCGATCTAGTTTCACCAGAAAGAGAGAAGCGCTTGGGTCAGAGAGAGAATCGATGGGGCTTAGGTTAAAGAAATTGGTGGCTGAGATTATTTTGATCTAACGGTCAGTATTTGTTCATAAGGGCAAAGTTGTAATTTAAACATGTCAAGACAATTCCCATTCATGCCGGAATTGTCCTTTCCTTGGGGAGATCCAGGAATGGAGGATTCCTAAATGGAAAGGAATTTCAAATTCCATTCCAGTGTTTATAAACGTACCAAACTACGGAATTTGCTTTGACCTGGAATTGACCATTCCGATTCCGGCCGGAATGGTGATACCAAACATAGCATAAGTTTTTACATGCTTCTAACACCCTAAAATCATGTATGCAATTTTTATTATTTTATTATTTTTATTTACATGGCCTTAGGCCCAAATACACATGTAAAAACCCCAATTAATACTCAAAGCCCCAACCTAAATCTAAAAACCAAAATACAACAAAGCCCAAAAGAATTAAAACCCCACATATATACATGTAACATCCGGTCCATTTAACAAAAATTAAGGAACCCATAAATTTCTAAATCGGGGCCCAAGCCTTACACCATATGTTTCTTGCCCAAATTCCTAAAAATCCTAAATACAAGTTTAAGCCCACATATAACATTCAAAGATCCAAAAAACTAAAACACTAAGGAGACATGCTCAAAAATACAGTTTCAAAAATATTACCTTTTGGATAATTATCCATGGTTCGATTTGGCTGGTTTTTTTACAGTGCTTAGAGGACAGTTGGTGCGTGATTCTGAACGGTGAGATTACGATTTGAAGCTTCAGAATATCAGTTTCAAAACTGGTTTCCAAACTGATTTTTGTAGAGATATTTCTCAAAATGGAGTTCGGGAATGTTGATAGATGGAAGGCTATTTGTGGTTGGATTTTGCTGAATTTTGGACAGTGGTTAGAGGACAGAGTGATCTTGATTTTGAACGGTTGGATTCTGATTTGAAGTTTTGGAAGGTCAGTTTCAAAACTGGTTTCCAAACTGATTTGTCTAGGGATATTTCTAAAATTGGAGGTTTAGCAATGGTGACAGATGGAGGGCCATCCATGGTTCGATTTGGCTAATTTTTGGACAGAGGTTAGAGGATAGAATGATCTTGATTTTGAACAGTTAGATTATGATTTGAAGCTTCAGAAGGTGAACGTATGATGACAGTGACGATGGTGGTTTGTGTGGTGATGTTGTGTAATGGAAAAGGAGAAGAATTGTGATGATGGTTTAAGTTGAAAGGAGAAGTTTAGGGTTGCTGGATCCAAGAGAAGGAAGATCTCCCCCTCCTTTGAGTGTTGTTTTTTGGGTATAAGAAGAGAAGAGGTGGTGGTAGTAGTTACGGTAGGTGGAGATTAAGTGAGGGTGGGTGGATTAGTAGGTAGGAATGGTTGGTGAGTGATTGGTGGGTGATAGTGATGGAGGAGTGGGTGAAGATGGTAGGTGAGGGATTATGCCCAAAAGTATATATCCGAAACAAATATTATTGAGTCTCCAAAATTAAAAATATTGGACCGAACCCAGACAAAAATAGGGTACTACAACAACGAAAGAAAAAGTTTAAGTAGGAGGAAAAAGAATTTAAGCACCACACTACAAAGCGATAGTGGATATAGTGAATTCCCCCAACAAGGATGAAAATAAGATTTTCGAACAGGGACATGCATATAGGGATGTCAAAAATACTCGTACCCGACGAGTACCCGCACAATTGGCCCCAAATTATACGGGTTTGCCCCGTTAATTAAGGGGTACGAGTATTTTAATGGAAAAAATAGTGGGGCGACTAAGGGGAAAAATTTGTCAAAATCTAATTCACCCCGTGCCCGTATATATGTTATTACTTATATATATATATATATATATAATTAGCATGAATAAATCACTAAAAAAAATCTATATAAATATATCAGTTATTTATATTTAATTTTTTATTAAATTTATTTATTGAATGGATAATATATATATATATAGGGGGATTCACCAATAAATCCTTTAATAAAAATATGTATTCTATTCACTCCCTTCAATTTTTTAATATTCCAAAACATCCTTTAAATAATTCTGGACAAAACTACCCTTATTTCAATAAATTATTATGTGTATGACATATGCTGACATCACCAGATTCTTTTTATTTTTTTCTTTTAAAAACTTTAAAACAGTTTTATCTCTCAAAATATAAGTCGGATTTTAAAAAATATATATATTCATAATCAACACGAAAAACTCTTTCCAATGAAATCCATCATCGATATGTTTAAATGTTCATTCGTCAAATCCTCTGAATGAACTCAGAGGATTTCTCAAACTTATCCAAAATTCAAAGAATTTCTCAAAACTCATCAAAACCAATCAAAAGAGTTTTCAAAATTAAGCAAATAAAGTCAGATGATTTCATAAAAATATATTAAAAAAATATAGATTTTTTGAAAATCAAACAAAAAACAACAAAAAATTTCAGAGGATTTCACAAACTTGGTCACAAATTTAGAGGATTTCACAAAATTTACCAAAATAAATTAAAGGAATTTTTGAAATTAAGCAAAAAAAATAGAGGATTGCATAAAATATATAATAAAAATTATAAGAATTTTTGAAAATCAAACAAAAAATAACCCGAAACTCTAAATCCTAAACCTAAAATCCCAAAATCTTAAATACTAAATCCTAATATCTTAAATCTCAAAATCATAAAGTATAAACACTAAACTCTAATATTTTAAACACAGACTCTTAAACTTTAAACCTTATAACCAGAAATCCTCTGAATTTTTCAGAAATCCTCTGAATTTTTCAGAAATCTTCTGAATTTTCCATAAATCCTCTAAATGTAAACAATTATAGTTTTAATTTCGAACAAAAAAATCTTATAAATAATTAAGAAGAATTTACAAAAATAATAAGAAAATCTTAAAATTCTACTAACATATATTCCTAAACCTTAAATCTTAAGTTCTAAACCCCAAAATCCTAAATAATGAATTATGTTCTCCTAAACCCTAAAACCTTATACCATAAACTCTAAACTCTAATATCTTAAACTTCAAAACCATAAACTTTATCAAAATGAAACAAAAAAACAACTAAAAAATTAGATGATTAGAGGATTTCTCAACCTTATCAAGAATTCAGATAATTTTACAAAACTCACCAAAACAATTCAGAAGAGTTTTTCAAATTATGCAAAAAAAAAAAATCAGAGGATTTCTTACCCAGAATTCAGAGGATTTTCGCAAAAATCACCAAAACGGTTAAAAATTGTTATGCTATTTGGTATTATTCTCATAAGTTATTAGCTTTGGTTGTTAGTGAAGAATGTAATAAAAATATTGAAATTTGTATTGAAGAACTTTTTGTTGATGGATAAGTGTTTCATTGTTGATTTTGATAATATAATGATTCACAGATTTTAATGTATATGCATAGGTTACTGAGTCAACTAAATTTTGTGTATGTGAGTGCATGCACTTAATTTTCATGAAATAAAAAAAAAATTTGGTTGATCGACTTTTCACTTTGATTCATCAAAAGTGAAAATATTAGTTTATCTTTAAAAACATATAGATAATATGCATGATTTTCATCCAACTTTCTGAGATTTTATTTATATTTATTTTATTATAATAATTATTTTCTAAATAAGGAGCAATCATGTACTGATAAAAATAAGGATAGATTTAAATGAGGGGAGGGTAAAATTGTCATTAATTTAGGCTAAAATTTAAAGTTATCCTTATTGAGCTAAACTTCAAATAATTGGGGATGTATTGGGCTACAAACTTTTCAAAAAGACTAAATGGAATATAAAGTCCATATAAAGGACTTATCACCAAATAATCCATATATTGTATATATATAGTTATCAAACTCATTAATTTACATGATTTTGTATATAATTTACTATAATTTATTATGCTCTCTCAAATAATTGAAGACATCTATAATTTGTTAATTAATGACTTGGGTTTTAAAATTTTATGTATTTTTTTACAGTGCCGGGGCGGGTAAATAGTCGGATATTCTCTGCCCCGACGGGTATGGGGATGAGATAAAAATTAAAATGCTCGACGGATATTTTTACGGGTATGGGTAAGAATTTTTTTTGACGGAAATGGAGAAGGACGAAGGGATACCCACTCCATTGGCATCCCTACATGCATACATGCGAAAGGGACCCATACAACTTTTGATGGGTTCATACCCATATATTGTCATGCAGCCACCAAACCAAGGTTTTGGTTCAACAATGGTATGCCACCCACCAACCACTCACCAACCAAGCCACCATTGTTGAACAAAAATCAAGTCTTCATGGTTGATTTTCTTTGTTCAAAATGTGTACACTTCTTGTGTTCATATTTGTATCTCTATAAATAGAGAGGTGTGTGTGTGTGTGCCATTAGAATGTGTGGTAGAGAGAAACAAGTTGGTGTAGCAAGTTACAAAGAAAGAAGAAAAACTTTGTAATGTCATATTGATTCGGTATCCTTAACAAGTGGTATCAGAGCCAGAGGTTCATATTTCCAGCAACCGAAAATCAGCGCCCCGTCACAAGGACACGTCATCATCTGCCTTGTCACAATGACACATCATCATCTACCACGTCAGCGCACAGTCACAAGGACACGTCATCATCTGCTACGTCAGCGCACAGTCAGCAATTGTGCCACGTCAGCAGTCACGTCATCAAACGGCGTTAGTTGACCGTTAGTCAACAGTTAAGTCCGGTTCAAATTGCAAAAACTTTGACCGGACGGTTCGGTGTTTTTCAGACCGGTTTTTAGGAAGGTCAGACCGGTTCTCATGGTTTTCGACCCTTCCGGACGCAATCGTGCTATCGGTTTTGCAAGATTCCACTCCAAAATTTTGGTGTTGCTCGGTTTAGCTTGAAACCGAATCTTTTCTGATGGAAGCTTCTACATCAAAGTTATCTAGAGACATGATGAAGTTGACACCCACAAATTATGCATTATGGAAATCTCAGATGGAGGATTTCCTGAATTGTAGAGATCTGGCGGATCCCTTGGAAAATGAGGGCAAAAGACCAGATGACGTAAAGGAGGCTGAGTGGACAAAGAAACACAAGAAGACGATCGGTCAAATTCGAAATTGTATCGATCATAGTGTGTTTCACCATGTTGCACAGGAGACAAGTGCATATGATCTCTGGAAAAAGTTAGAGAACTGTACAAAGCCAAGACTGCTCGAAATAAAGCACTCTTGGTCAAACGCCTTGTCAATTTGAAATTGAAAAATGGTACATCTGTAGCTGAGCACACCAATGAGTTCCAGAACTTGGTGAATCAACTTGTAGCTGTCAAGTTCATTCTTAAAGATGAAGATCAAGCCTTACTACTTCTCAGTTCCTTACCAGACAGTTGGGAGACGCTAGTGGTCTCTCTCAGTAACTCTGCACCCGGAGGCAAACTCACTATAGAGATGGTCTCAGATGCTTTATTCAACGAGGAGAGTCGAAGGAAGGAATTGGGCATAGACCAGTCTCATGCCTTTGTTACTGAAAGCAGAGGAAGACCTCAGGGGAGAGGCAGGAGTAGAGGTAGAAGTCAGAGCCGAGGACAGAACCAAGATCATGGAAAGTCCAATGACGGCAAGAGACAGCAAAAAGGTAAATACAAGTGTAATCATTGTGGCATTGAAGGCCATACCAAGAAGAATTGTCGAAAATTACAACAGAAGCAAGGTCAAACCAGCTATGAGACAAAGAATGAAGGTGGTGAAACTCTGGTCACCATATCGGAGGATATAGCAGTACTCTCTTGAGTGAAGAAATGTGTCTACATGCAGCAAGCCACGATCCTGAGCGGGTGGTCGACACTGCTGCATCTCACCACGCCACTCCTCGAAGTGATTTCTTTACTACATACAAAGCAGGTGACTTTGGTACAGTGAAGATGGGCAACAATAGTTTTGCCAAGATTTTTGCAATTGGTGATGTGCATATCAAGACCAGTCTTGGTTGCACTATGGTATTAAAGGACGTTCGACACGTCCTTGAGCTCTGGTTCAACCTCATTGAGATGAATGCCCTCGACAAACAGGGCTATCACAATCATTTCGGCAATGGCTCCTGGAAATTGATAAAAGGAGCTATGACATATGCTAGAGGACATATTTGTGGCACGCTGTACAGAATGCATGTCAAAGTATGTGTGGAAAGCATAAATGCTGTGGAAGAAGAGACTTCGCCAAATCTTTGGCACAAGAGACTCAGTCATATGGGAGAAAAGAGGTTATCCACTCTGTCAAAGAAGGCACTCATCAAAGTGTCTAAAGATATTCCGCTTAACCCATGTGATCATTGTTTATTCGAGAAGCAGCACAGAGTCTCATTCAATACATCTTCCACGAGAAGGTCAGAGTTGCTGAGTTTGGTACACTCTGATGTCTGTGGTCCTCTAGAAGAATAATCTTTGGGAGGTAACAGATATTTCCTAACCTTTATTGATGATGCTTCAAGGAAGGTGTGGGTATATTTTCTCAGAACTAAGGATCAGGTGTTCGAGAATTTCAAGAATTTCCACGCTATGGTGGAAAGGGAGTCCGGAAAGAAGTTGAAGTGTCTCCGATCATATAATGGAGGTGAGTATGTTTCCAAGGAGTTTGAAGCATACTGTGCTGAACGCGGTATTCGGCACGAGAAGACGGTTCCACTACCCCACAACATAATGGTGTAGCTAAGATGATGAATCGGACTATCATGGAACGAGCAAGGTGTATGCTCAGTATGGAAAAGCTGCCAAAGCCATTCTAGGGTGAAGCAGTTCGTGTGGCCCGTTACTTGATCAACAGATCACCGTCAGCACCGATGAATTTCGAAATTTCGGAGAAGGTGTGGTCTGGAAGAAATATTTCTTACTCTCACTTGAGAATATTTGGGTGCAAAGCCTTTGCACATGTATCCAAGGAGCAGAGACAGAAGCTTGATAGCAGATCCACTCCTTGCATTTTCATCGGATATGGAGATGATGAATTCGGATACAGACTGTGGGAACCAACTGATAAGAAGGTTATCATAAGCAGGGATGTCGTATTTTATGAAAATGAAATTTTTGAAAACTTGGAAAAATCCACCAAGTCTACTGTTCCTAGTGTTGCAAACACTATCCCAGATCCTGCACCAGTGATTCCTGCAGATAATGATGAATTGCAGGAGGAAGATCTAGAAGAAGATCATACAGAAGGTGTTGAACAGGGGGAGCCACAACCTCCTCCTCCAGAAGCTGCAGAATCAACACAACCTCCTCTAGTTGAAGCACCTCAGCCAGAAAGATCTCAGAGAGGTCGTACTCTGATTCCGTCAAGAAGATATCTGGATTCAGATTATATTTTTCTTACTGGTGAGGGGGAGCCAGAAAGCTTTCAAGAAGCTCACACTCATACTGAAAGTAGTGAGTGGATGCAAGCTATGCAAGAAGAGATGAATTCCTTACAGAAAAATCAAACTTATGAGTTCGTGAAACTTCCTAAAGGGAAGAAAGCGCTGCAGAACAAATGGGTGTTCAAGCTGAAGAAAGATGGCAGCGGAAAGCTTGTTAAATACAAATCTCGGTTGGTCGTCAAAGGTTTTCAACAGAAGAAAGGAATTGACTTTGATGAGATTTTCTCACCGGTAGTGAAGATGACATCCATCTGAGTCATACTTGGGTTAGTAGCAAGTATGAATCTGGAACTTGAACAAATGGATGTAAAGACGGCATTTCTCCATGGTGATTTGGAGGAAGAAATTTACATGGTGCAGCCAGAAGGCTTTGAAGTTCCAAAGAAGAAGCACTTGGTCAGTAAACTACAGAAAAGTCTCTACGGCCTTAAGCAAGCGCTGAGACAGTGGTACATAAAGTTTGACTCATTCATGATGGGTCATGGTTACAAAAGGACTGTAGCAGACTAGTGTGTTTATGTCCAAAAGTTCCCAGACGGTAATTTTGTGATATTACTGCTCTATGTGGATGATATGTTAATTGTTGGCCAGGATGTAGCCATGATTAACAGTTTGAAAGCCCAGCTATCCCAGTTCTTCGACATGAAGGATTTAGGTCCAGCTCAGCAAATACTGGGTATGAAGATTGTTCGTGACAGGAAAGCCAAGAAATTATGGCTGTCACAGGAAACCTATGTTGAACGAGTGCTTGAAAGGTTCAACATAAAGAATGCGAAATCGGTTACCACTCCACTAGATAACCATTTTCAGCTGAGTAAAAAATCTTGTCCTTCATCAGAGAAGGAGATTGAAGAGATGGATGTAGTCCCATACTCTTCAACAGTCGATAGTCTAATGTACGCAATGGTGTGTACAAGACCAGATATTGCTCACGCTGTTGGTGTGGTGAGCAGATTTCTTTCAAATCCAGGGAAAGAGCATTGGGAAGCTGTTAAATGGATTCTCAGGTACCTGAAGGGTACGTCAAAGTTATGCTTGTGCTTTGGGGGAGCAGATCCAGTTCTGGATGGTTATACTGATTCAGATATGGCCGGTGATCTTGATAGTAGAAAAACTACTTCAGGGTATGTTTTCACTTTTGCAGGGGGAGCTGTATCATGGCAGTCCAAACTGCAGAAGTGTGTTGCTTTATCTACAACAGAAGCAGAGTATATTGCTGCAGCAGAAGCTGGTAAAGAAATGTTGTGGTTGAAGCGGTTTCTCCAGGAACTGGGTATTAATCAAGAAGAATACCAGATACATTGTGACAGCCAGAGTGCTCTAGACTTGAGTAAGAATTCCATGTATCATTCCCGCACAAAGCATATTGATATTCGGTATCACTGGATACGTGAGGTGATTGAAGAATAGTTGTTGAAACTGATGAAGATTCACACTGATGAGAATCCAGCAGACATGTTAACAAAGGTGGTTACTCGGGAAAAGCTTGAGCTATGTCGGGACATAGCCGGGATGGACAGCAACTGAAGACATACAAGTTGTTTTCTCCTCCTATGGGTATGAAGGGGGAGAATTGATGGGTTCATACCCATATATTGTCCAAGAAGGCTGCATGCATGCATGCAGCCACCAAACCAAGGTTTTGGTTCAACAATGGTGTGCCACCCACCACCCACCAACCACTCACCAACCAAGCCACCATTGTTGAACAAAAATCAAGTCTTCATGGTTGATTTTCTTTGTTCAAAATGTGTGTGCTTCTTGTGTTCATTTGTATCTCTATAAATAGAGAGGTGTGTGTGTGCCATTAGAATCTGTGGTAGAGAGAAAGAAAGTTGTGTAGTTAGTTTTAAAGAAAAAAAAACTCTTTGCATTTTTCTCTCAATTCTTGGTTTCGTTGATTGTCATATTGATCCGGTATCCTCAACAACTTTAACAGGTTCTGCACCTTGACGGTTGAGAATTGACAAATCTGATTGGTCGACTATGAGGAACCACCATGGGATTCCTAGACCATGAGTTAGAGGTCAAGATTAGCACACAATAATATATGGGTAGGAAGCAAGATTAGCACACAATTTCTTATTAATCTTTAGACTAATAGCAAGTTTTGACATGCTCTTAATTTTTCATACATCAGAACCAACCATTACTTCTACATCATCACCGCGATTGTCGAAGGAGGTTGAGATTCCCCCGATGACAAATTAACCGTTAGAAAATTAAAATAATTAGTTGGTCATATTATATAATTAAGGATTAACGTAACTGATTCCATAAATTATTGAGTTGAGTTTGTAGTAGTGAAGGCTTGCAGATTCTCTCAATGCATACAAGAGGCATATATCAATAGATTATTTCAAATTAATGTCAAAATTAACACGGTGAATATAATTGAATACTTTATATTTTATTTAAAGTAACTCTAAAACTATTATTTCTTGCCCCCACAGATTTTATTACATGATGATATAATAAATTTAACCAAAACCCCCACGAATATTATTCTTTGGATCAGCACATGTATTTGATGGAGGAATCAAACACTCAACAGGCACTGAGTGACAACACCAACACTTGCATGTAGTGAACAAATTGCCGTTTAAGGTAATTAGGCAGATGATATGCCATGTCGTGTCATTTTTCTTTGACGTTAACAGTCGCAATATAAATATTTTGCACGTGTAGAATTCCAACTGCATTTGCTTTAGCTTTTTTCTTTGTGATTGCCACATCCACGTTGTTGGATTGGACAAATGATAATGATGGTTCAAAACGTGTTGGAAATAAAAATGTAATTGTGAGTGTATATATATTTTCATATTGATCCATCTTGAGTGAGGAGCGAACTAGTCTTTCTAATAATTATTATATATGCTTAGCTACATATACATATACATATATATAAGACCCAACCAAAAGAAAGAGGGTTGGCATGACCTGTACTTGGCTTTCCACATCCACCACCAATTTTGTTTCCTTTTCTTTTCTCGACTGAAAGGAAAGGAAAGGAAAGCATGGATAGTGCATACTCTTCTTGCATTTAATGCCGGCAACAAATTAGGTGCAGTCCCTACACTAACTTAACAAGCCTAGAACTATTACAAATGCAGAAAATACTAATTCAAAAGTCGTAGAGGGTGACTTCCATCGCCCCCAATTAGATAGGAATCAACTCCTAACCTATCGCCGACCCAGTTAAAATAGCAGGACTATAGAGAGCGACACACACGTGTTTATAAAGTCTCCGAAAGCCTAGTAGCAATTCAAATGCTACATGCTCTTAAATTTTACATTTTTTCAATGGGATCTTATTTTTGTTATATAAAAAGTCGAGTCACATATTAATTCAGATCATTAGAATACATATCTTAATATAATTACATAAGCAAAATACAAATTCATATACATTTTCTCCTTTCTCCATTAGCAAAATCTCTAAATTGCAGGCATCCTCATCCATTCTTTAACGAAAATATACTAAAATTATTATTGGATCCCACATTTTTATCAAAAAACATACTCATCCATATCACCAATCCAAATATTAGTCAATTATTTGTCTAGCTGGCTAAAATATATATATATATATATATATATATATATATATATATATATATATCATCAAATTGAATGAGAGATCGATGTGTTGTGCTTCTCCAGTTGTTCGACTTTGGCCTTGTTGAGATGGCGACATAAGCACATAGAGCAATTGCTAGCTCTTCAAGGTCATTTTCAAACACGTGAGAAATAAAAAAGAATACATTTTATGGATGACAAAAATGAGTCATGCAAAATCAATATAACAGGTGGTGAAAGGAATGATTAATGCCCATGGTAGCCTTTTAGAGAGCAGGCAAATGATCAATCCAACCCAAGTTGAGGGAAGAGCCTTAATCTTGGGTTAAGGGAAATGTTATCTCAACGGCTGCAATTGCTTAAGATTAAGAGGTGCAACTCCACTCAGAGAATAATGTTAGGGATAAAATGATGATCCTCATCATTGAGGAATTACATTTCTTTTCTAAAATAAAAAATTCAACAAGTTAATTCCCTCACTCTAACATTTTGTAAAAATCCACCATCTTTTAGAATAAAATCTTAGACATTCGTAGACGTTGATGATTTGTCAAATCAAGTAAACACTTGTGTTTTTTTATTTTTGTTTAATTACGTTTGGTACAGAAAAATGCATCGACACATTTTAATTAATCGAAGTCGAGTGTTGCATAAATACTCCATCCATGTTATTTACTGAATTATTGTCCATATTTTGATTTGGTAATTGACTCTCAAAATGTTACAAATCGATACCTAAAAGATAAATTTATAGTCACTCTATCAGGTAATCTGCCTATGTGATAGGTTGCGGTTGGAACATTTCCTCCACATGGGATTTTACTGTTTTTTATAGATAAAAAAATTACATGTGTCACATATATATTCAAAAAAAAAACAATTATGAATTAGATTGAAATCCCAGCCATTGGATCTAATCAACGGTTAAGCAAAACGAGCCATACGTTCTCCAGCGGCTCTTCACATTCCACTCTCATCAACACATTCGGATCTAAACGGAAGGAGATGAGGTTGAGCAAAACGAGCCATACCTTGCAGATGCTCAAATCCAAGTCATTGCAGTTCGTGGTCAAATATGACCTTGATTCTCCCATTAAAGTCTCCTCCACCCATGCCGCTTCGATGCCAAAAGCAGATTGGACCGACGGGAAGCTAAAGCTCCGAGATGCTCGAGTCGGCGGCGGGACCTTATGGATTTGAAGAAGCTGAAGCTCGAAATTCACTTCAAATCTTCCTTTGTCAGCGTCACTGGATGCTTCACCGAGTCTGCCACTGTTGAGGAACATTGATAGTTTGATACCATTTCAAACTAGACCGAGTTACATTGACAAAGAAAATTTAATTATTTTTTTTCTTTTTTTTTGACGACGAGTAAGGTCAAGCCGTCAAGGTGATCAAGTAGGCACGTCAGCATGTTCGCTGATTGAAACTGGGCCAGCTTGACTGAGCGATTAAATTGGATTAAAATTTATTTTTCAGGTATCGATTTGTAATGTTTCGAAAATCGATTTTTAAATTGAAATATGAATAATCTTTCGATTACAAAATGTTACATTAACCCTTATTTATTATATAATTAGCCTCGTGAAATTTCTAGTTTTGATTTGTGGGAGGAGAATAAGGCTATTTACTTTTGTTTTCTTTTCCTTTTTATGGGGGAAAAAAAATGCTTTTGCAGTTTGTAGAATAGTATTGTGAAATATGATTCTCGAGTGAGTAATTGTAATTGTAGTGGAGGCCGGTGAGGTACATGCAGAAGAGAATCACCAGATAAAAATAATTTGACATAAATTTTAGGGATAAGTGTCAATTTAGCCCCTCTATTTATTAAAATGGGTCGATCAAGTTCATGTACTTCAAAACGGGTCATTGAAGCCCATCTATTTACCAGTTTGGTATGATCAAGCTATTTAGTCAATATTTCGTTATAAAGTTGATAACATTGCTGTTAGTTTAGTGACATGTATTTTTTCAATATTTACATAATTTATGATATGGCAAACATCTGGCGTTGACCAATAATAAGATGCCACATGTAAAAATTAATGACCCAAAAATCCAAAATTCAAAAGGCATTCAAAAAAAATTGATGATAAAAATTGATATTTACCAACACTAGGGATGACAACGGGTCGGGTACCCTTCCATTTAAGAAATACCAAAATCGTTATCGTTTAATGTACTCTATACCAAAACCGTTTAAAAAATTATTTAGATTTTCAAAACCGGAACCTTTCCATAACTGTTTATCGCCGGGTACCCATTTACCGTTTAACTTTTTCAATTTCTTTCATAATTGATTGGATAATGTTTCCAAACACTCATTATATATTTATAAACTATGAAAGTCTATAACAAAAAATCACACAATTGGATTAGTGGTTAAGTGATTTAGTTTTGTATACACGTGTAAAGTTTGAATCCCTTATCTAACATATATACTATATTTTTAAGAATTAACTTGAAATTAAGGGTCGGGCCGGGCTGGTTATGGTTATGGGTACGGTTTCGGTTCGGGTACCCTAACCATTTATTAATCGGTTCGGGTATCCTAAACCCGGCATCAAATACCAAAACCGACCCGAAACCGTGACGGATTTGAAAATAAAAACCAAAACCGTTTCCAAACCCTATGGGATCGGTTTTTGGATTTTAAACGGATCGGATACCCTGCGGATAATGCACGGATCGGGTTTTTTTGTCATCCCTAACCAACACCAGTAGATTATAGATCCACCAAAAAAAAAGGAGAATTGATTATCAAAAAATCAAAAATAAAAAAAATCTGGATCATGATGGTTAAATATGAAGTTAGGTCGCAGCAGATCCATCCAAAATTTTTTTTTTGATTATCAAAAAATAAGAAAAAACAAGATGGGGATTATTCAATTTGAAGCTTGGTGTGCTTTGGTGGTCACTACATTTCTTCTTCTTGCTATTGTTGTTCAGACATACTCAAATCAAATGCAAAGTGGTATGGAGTTCTTCCGAAAATCCAAAGCGGTCCGTTTAAGAGGCCACCACGACAAGTACCTTCACATAGAGGAAGACCATGAATCCGTTATGCAAGACCGTAACGGATCCTCCAAGACCGCCAGATGGGCTGTGGAGTTCGTACCTGAATCCTAATCCATCATCCGCCTCAAGAGTTGTTACGGCAAGTACCTCACAGATCTTTGTTAAAGAAGAGAGATGGCGATGATTCCAAGATAGATAAATCGATACTGTCCAAAACAAACCTGGATTAGGGGAAACTAAATCAGATCTTTGTCAAAAAAGAGAGATACACAAATTTGTTTGAAAGGAGAGAGAGGGGGAGATAGAATTAGAGAGGTTTTTAATTCAAATTTATTGATTTTTTAATTGTTTTTATCTAAGATATTTTATTTTTTAATTTTTTTTGATAATGCCATGCAATATCATACATAAATTTTTATTAAAAGTCATGTCATATACTGGTTGCCACATAAGTAGTTTTTAACGGAATCTTGATATAAGGGCTAACAGTTATCAAAGTCGAAAGTAGAGGGGCTTGATCGACTCATTTTGATAAGTAGATGGACCAAATTGGTAGTTATCTCTAAATTTTACTTCACTCTTCGCCTAATTAGTGAAACAAAACATTCACTTCCTCTCCTCAAAAAAAAAACATTCACTTCCTATCTAAGTGGTGGGCCTGCCATTGTCACACATACTGGGCCCTCAAGTGGTGGGCTCAACGCTATTATATATAATCTTAAATTCTAAATTTGTAATTGTCATTATGTACATTACAATATGTTAGTGTGCTTTAAATTTGATATGATCTAATTTTTGCAGTAGTGTGTCAAAAATTTGCAGTCAATTTCAAATTGTGATCGATTGTTGCGATCAATCTGACTTTGAATTAAATGATTGTAAAAAATAAAAGAGGAATCTAAATAATTCTAGAAACTTTGAACTCACTATGTGTTTCACCAAAACAAACAACATCTTGAAAGCATAAAAACTTGAGAATAAAAGGTAACAAGAAAGCTTGTTTATACTCCA
Source organism: Euonymus europaeus (assembly GCA_963580455.1). Taxonomy (NCBI): domain Eukaryota; kingdom Viridiplantae; phylum Streptophyta; class Magnoliopsida; order Celastrales; family Celastraceae; genus Euonymus; species Euonymus europaeus. Next base: position 8,612,668 of record OY756964.1, read on the forward strand.
TAGAGTTGTTTTGTGTGGAAAAAGAGAGTTTTACGTTCTTAATTTCTACTATATATATATATATGCTCATAATGCTTCCTAGAAACTATGACCACTATCATAAAAACATAGTCATTTCAACCATGAACTTCTTCCCTCGATCGCATTAACTTTGATAACTGTCCAAAACAGGCAACTACAGTCTAACACATGCCTACATTTCCTTAACAACTTGTTGATACCGTGCCCACCTTTATAATAGAACACCCCATTTTCTAATAAATTTTAAATCGAACTCCAAATCCTACTCGTGTTTGATTACGTCCATGACACTCATAATCCTGATTTGTAGTTACCTAACAATCTGACAAAAAATCAACTAAATGTGTACGCCACGTGGTAACACCTAAATGATCCTCCATGAATATGTTGGGCTTGCTTGAGATCCATAATCTTGTTTGGCTCTTGATCAAGAGTAAATTTCATGACTCATTATTATAGCTCAACTCTTTAATCATACCCGATCTTCTTCGGCCCTTCACTTAAGGATCAATACATATCTATAAAACCCCAGGATTTGAAGCCTTCAACGGGCGAGTCTCCACTGTTCAACAGGAGTGTTGCGCATTGTATTGTTACCTTCGCTCCGAAAACGAGGACGTTCTCCACCTTCGTCGTCGCCTGCCCGCCATATATTGATTTTCACTGGGGACGTGGGTGGATGTTGGCCTTTCCCCTTCTTTTTTACTCTACTCTCGCTCGCCCCCGTCTGATTATTGTTGATGCTGTATCTGTCGTTCACTCTAACCGACTGTATCTTGCTTTTTCCTCACATACACATGCTTTTACAGATTCATGAACCTGCTCACTCTGATGTCATCTCTACTCGATCTCTTCCCGTGCCCCTTGCTTTGTCGTCCAGCCAGCCCTAATTCTTTGTTCTTCTTCATTCTATCCTACAAGCATCTCAAATTCCAGGCCGGTGCATGCACCTCCAACCTAGAGCCAACTGTTGTATGTATGCGTTCACCGTCTCTACCTGCCGCTATTTACTTCTTCTTCTGCAATCTTTTATCGTATATATTTTTCTTCACCGGTTTAAGGGGGCCTTTTATTTCTGGTACCCATGGGTGGGAGACGACTGTAAGATGGTGTAGATTTGGGTTAAGAGGGCCTCCTTCTTCCTTCTCCACCGTTGGATCTTTGTCCTTGCTCCTTTCAATCTCCTCTGTTTGGCTTCCTTTTTTTGTTTTCTTTTCTTCTGATCTGACGAGGGTGAAGGGCGTGGTTTTGCTTTTTCCCAACCTCATCTATTTCGTCCATGGTTTACTTGCGATCTTCATTTCTTTTTCTGTCTGCTTCCTTGTATCTTGATTCCCTTTGCTTTTGTTCAAAGATAGGGTGTTCTGGCTTGTTGAAATATAAAACTTATGCATGTGTTAATCAAACTCAGATCCTCTTAATTAATTAACATCCAAAAGTAAATAAACAAATAGTATCGTCAACAAGACAAGTCACTCCCTGCATCGCTAAGGTAACCCCAAATTTCAAAAACCCAAAATACCCCTTCGTCTATATATCCCCCATCACCACACATCAGATTGATCATGAGGACAAAATTGAATCGGGCGGTCTCTAAATTATATAGACAGAGCACGAAACGCTGCCAGGCTCCAGTAGGGAAGGGACTTTAGTTTGCGAAACCCGAGGTATCTGTCACTGTCTATTACAAAAACTCAGTGGTACCGGCACAGTGTGCACCAACCTCCACTGTTCAAGGAGATCACAGAAACACAAAACGCTACTCTCTCTCTCTCTCTCTCACCGGTTCTCTATTGATTCTGATTTCGATTTATATCCATCTTTAAATGCTAGTATAAGTTCCTCTCGAGTGCTACTTGCAGTGCCCAATCCAGACCTGTTGTCCTGCGCAGACGTTTTTTTATTTTGAAAGTGTAAAAGCATAGGTTGCGAGGGCAGACCCCATATGCAATGTCATGGTAATGTCGTTTTAGCTGGTACTATCTGAATTTTCTTTTGAATTCGGGTAGGTTTTGGATGATGGATCCACCCTCAATGATGAATGACGGGTCCTACAATTTAGGAGAGATCTGGCCGTGTCCGATCGGTGGCGGTGGCATTGTACAGGCGGCGATGGGGAGAGCTCTGTTCGGGCTGGAGCAGTTTAGGGGTTCTGGTGGTAATGATCCGCTGATGATGGAGTCGATAGGGGCCAACAGTGGTGGTGGCGGCGGCGGGATTACAAGAAAGCGGCGTGATGTGGATGGTGAGTCGGCGAAGAGTGTCTCTACTAGCAATGGCAACGGCAATAGTGTGGTATTCATTTTTTTAATTTGCATTTGGTGATCTGAATTTTGATTCTAATGCATTACTTTGAGCTCTGTCCTCCCTCTTGCTTTACTTGGAGGACTGTTTGTTTCTAACTAATTTATGTTCAATAGAAATCCAAATGTTGAACAATTACTGTACTTAAAATTTCATTTTTAAGTTTGACTGTATAATGAAATCTCCAACTCTGTTTATATAGAAGGGGATCCAGGGGCAATTAACTATTACGATGCTGATTGGTTTTTGGGTTCGATCAAGTTGGATTTATGAATCTTCCTATTTTTTAAGGGATTTAAAACTGGGCAGAATGAAATTGAATGCAACGGGAAACGGCGTAAATCATCATCGTGTAGAGATGATAATGGTGAATCAAGGGCTGAAGCAGAAACCAGTGCTGGCAAGGCTGCAGAAAAACAAAATACTCAACCACCAGAAACATCCAAACAAGATTACATCCATGTACGAGCTAGAAGGGGTCAAGCCACTGATAGCCACAGCCTTGCAGAAAGGGTAATCTCCTTCAATCCTGTGATTACGAGATTTTACTTTTAGATCCAAGGATCCTTCCAGTTAGATATTTGATGCACTGTCTAATGACAACAAGAGCTACGATGGATTGATTTATTTATTCTGTTTTATCGACAGGCTAGGAGAGAGAAGATTAGTGAGAGAATGAAAATTCTTCAGGATCTGGTCCCTGGTTGCAACAAGGTATAGTATTTGATTTTTTTGAAGTGGATTGATATCAGTAAAAAAAAGTATGTGCAGGTCTCTTATACATAGCCTTACGCAAAATATTGAATGATTGTTGATCGGTTACCTTTTCAATGACATTCTTAACTTAGTCTGCTCCATATATACACCAGCAGTGTTGAGACCTATCTTGTGTTTTAATCTAGCATGGTTTATCTTACAAATGTTTTCTATGATGGGCTAACATCTAGGTTATCGGCAAGGCCTTGGTCCTCGATGAGATTATTAATTACATACAGTCGTTAGAACGTCAGGTTGAGGTATGATTCTTAATTCTGGTGATGATTTGTTGTATTAGTATATTACATACTTTATGGTAGCAAATATAATCCCTAAAAAGTTGTTGCATATTGCAGTTCCTCTCAATGAAGCTTGAAGCGGTGAATTCAAGGATGATTCCTGTGATTGATGCACTTCATCCTAAAGATGTAAGCTAACTCCGTGTGCTGTTATGAATTTATTTTTTAAGGTTTGTCTCCATAGGTTTTACTTTACACTTTTTTTTATCACGTTTGTGTACATAAGGTTCAGGTTAAGCTGTTCATCAAACTTGCCTCTTAGGCACACAGTAGTTTTTGAGAATAAAATAACCCAAAATAAGAGAAAGTGAGTGCCAAACTTCCAGAAAAATTAGTTCACTTATGTATATTGGCAAATTAGGTTCTCCCTTTCAGTTAGGGGCTGAGGGCAAAACAGGTATATTAATTGTCATTCCGTTGGTCGAAAGTAGCAGACAACCCTAAACTATCATGCCTAACCCACCCCCTTCATCTTCAAGAAAAAGGAAAGAGAAAACTTACCCTTGCTTTCATGCATAATCTTTCCGCATGTTTCGCTGACAATAAGGCAGGGTTTTTTTTTAATTGTATGCCTTGTGTTGAGGAAGATCCCATTAGGCCTCTCTCTCACACACATATAGATATAGCTTTATTGAGGAAAAATTGAGTTGCGTGTTTCCCCATGGACTTTGATCTGGGAAGATCTGATTGATTTACTTGCTATTCTGCCTTTCTCAATATAATTTTATGCTTCTATTTCCCTAGATAAAATATATTTTTATGCTTTAAGATCAGTTTATTTTTCATGCAAGTACAATTTTGCTCTCCCTCCGTAAAAATTTATTTTGATACATGTCTTTTGACAAACCATGTACTCATAGATCAACTGGGAATTACAGGTTGCTCAGCAAACATTTGATACTGGTGGTATGGCATTTGGTTCACAAGCTACAAGGGGATTCAACCGTGGTTCTTCTCCAGAATGGCTGCATATGCAGGTTGGTGGTGGTTTTTAGAGAACAAAGTAATCCAGCCAACTCTTGTCAATAATTATAAGGCCATCGACTGATGATGCTTCTTTCCTCTGTGGCTGTGAAAAATCTTACACCTATATGTTAAATCAACTGGAAACATTATTTCTACTTTCAACATCTGACATGGAGCTGTGATTGCTGTCTCAAAGACTTCTTAAGTTGGTATCTTAGCTTCTCTACGCAGTCTTCATGACCTTTGTCTGTAGTAATAGCTAAACAGAAACTCCGAAACAAGTATTCTTCTTATATAATAATGTTACTGCTTCTAAAGTTCCAATTTTTGCATCATTTGCAGACTTTTCTGCTATTATCAGCCTCCAGCATCAAGATCTACCCCTTAGATTTTTTTATTTTTTTTTTATTTTTTTTAACATTTTGGCCAGTTTTGCTTGAGCCCCTCAAAAGCAATCTGTCAGCCTCATTTTTGGTCAAAAATAAAAGCAATGCAGATAACAATTTCCCGTGGTTATGTAAATTTACTTTCATTTTACATGTCCTTCGGTATGTTCTCTTCCCTCTCTCACAATGTTATTGCTGTCCCTGACTCCCTGTGGATAATAGAAACGGAAGTTTGAACAGAGTACTTTGGTCATAAATATATATGTATGCATCCATCCTTGTTTCCATTACCAAACTCTTGAAAGCAATCTTAATCATGTAAATACTTTATTAGGGTGTCTCGCACCTTGAATATTCAAGAAGGATTAAGACTGCCGCCTTGCAATGCAGCTAAAACCCATATACATTGAACAAAATGTATCTAGCTCATTGTGCTAATTTAAATGGGTACATTACTTGCAATCATGAACACATAATGGTAAAAATAAAAGTCAACGATTTATTGAAAGTATCAAATTTAATTAATCCAAACGGGCTACATCACAGCCCTAGTGATTGAGATTAGTTCATAACTACCAAAAAATAATCAACAATCAATAAAGAGATAACCCATCAAAGAACATTGACTGAATCTCCTGCAAGCACGAAACTAGGTTGGCAGCTCTCCTCTCAATCCCCTCTCTCGTTCTATTACTCTACCTTTTCCCTCTCAAATTTGTGTCTTTTATGTTTCCTAAGAAGTCTCTATTTTAGAATCCTAAAATTACTCAGTTTCCTTAACTTTTTAGGAAACAAATATTTGTCCACGATCTTGCAATTAAATTCTAGACTAAATGAAACATATTTTGGAATAGAAATTTCATCAAAGATGTATCTCCGGATGTGTAGATAATTATGGGCTTTTGAATCACTCGATTTGGACATCAGAAGTTCAAGTTATGGGGTCTGGTCTGCAAACAGGCATCATGCTTCTGATAGGACTTCCAAACATGACTTCATACCAACATTTAAATGCCTAAACATACTCCAATTTGTGTGACCCAGCACTTCCTCGAAAGCTTGTGATGTCCTCTAAAAGTTTGTTGAATATCACATCTCATTCCGTCAGTTCTTCTACCTCATAACCTGCAAAACATCCGAGAAGGTCTCAAGTACAATAATCTTATAAATTCCAGTTCTAAACACACTTCATTAGCATTTCTCCATTGAGGTCATACACATAAAATATGATCAAAAACCAACCTCATCAAACACAAGATTGAATTACTTAAAAAGGGATGTAAATATGTAGAAATACGAACACATCAAATTCCCCCACGCTTAGCTTTTACATGTCCATGAGTAAAACACCCATGTAAATCTAAACAACTGCAAATCTCAGTTACATTTGAGGCATTATCACAACGCATACAATGATCAAGAATTTTCCCAATGGAGGCCACATGCCCACCTCGAAATTCTGCGAATGTCAACTAAATTAAAGCTAAGTATACACATCTCTTTTCACTTCAATTCACAAATAGTTTTGATCAGTCATGGGACCTTCACAACTAACATGACCAATTCATACACAAGTCACACCTCTTTTCTTTTCCTCCATACCACTACAATCTTGGTAGCAAATTAATGATTTATTTTTTTTCTTTACCTTTACCTTTACATTTATCTTTACAGTGAGTACATTTTATGCTCCATCTCACCAAAGTAACAACAATTTTTCTTTTTGCTTTTACTTTTTATATTCGGGTGAGTGCATTTTATGCTCCATCTAACATTTTTTTTAAAATAAAATGGTGGGTGCATTTTATTCTCCATCCTACCCAAAGGATTTCCTATCCCTATTTACTTAAACCTAGATATAGGATTGATGTAAAGGAAAATTATTCAGAATTCATTGCGCAATCCTTAACCATGCTTTGCTACTAAGTCCGCACATCCTCACAAGGACTACTGCTTCAATTAGCTACTAAGAGCTAAATATACTTATCAGAAATTCATGAGACATTGCAATTACGCAAGATTAGGATGTGGACCACTATGTATGCGTCATTCCAATGATCTCAGCAATTCTTCAAATAGATATGATTTTTGTTTTTTTTACTACGATATCTTCCCCCACACTTAAACGACACATTGTCACCATTGTGTCAATTAAGCAAAGAATAGACTCACCAAGAAGATATAAATTGAAAGGGGAAAAATGTAAAGATGAGGGAAGTTAGCTGATGTTGAAGACTCGCAGCCACAATGCCATCCGTAGCAAAAACAATTAATTATTGATTCTCCACCTTGGGTTACCTCCCAAGTAGTGTTAAGTTTTACGTCTTCAGCCGAACGTAGTCCCCGCAACATGAATCACTCCACGTCATCGAGCATCCAGGAAACTCGTTGTCTATCAAAATTGGCTTCGTAATATGGCTTCAAATGATACCCATTCACTTTGAAACTAGGGCTGTGTGGATCTTGTCGTATTTCAACAGCTCCATGAGGGAATACTTGCACAACAATAAAAGGACCAGACCATTCATATTTTAATTTACCAGGAAACAACCGAAGGCGTGAGTTAAATAACAATACTCGTTGCCCTACAAAGAAATCTTTTCGAACAATATGCTTGTTATGCCACTTCTTCGTATAGTCTTTACAAATTCACGAACTCTCATAAGCTTCATTTCAGAGTTCTTCTAATTCATTCAATTGCAAACACCTCTTCTCACCAACTAAATTAAGGTCAAAATTCAACCAAGTGAATACACTTAGTTCTCAACCACTCAAAACATGCATTTCTCAAAAAAATTAAGAGAGAGAAACAAAGTGAGAGAGCACAGTAGAGAGAGTACCTTAGTAGACACAAAGTGAGAGAGCATGGTAGAGAGAGAGTGAAAGAGCACAGTAGAGAGAGAGTGTATAAGAGAGCACGATAGAGAGAGATAATCACAGAGAGCAAGGCAACCTTCTTCCTCTTCCTTCCAAGCTTAGAGAGAGAGAGAGTTGCAGAAGACAAGAAATGTAGCCCAGGAGAAGTTCCAACGTGAGAAGTGAAGAAAAGAAATTTGTCACAGAGTTCCAAGGTTTTGACCTAGTTTTATTATTTTTAAAGTTTTTTTTTTTAATTTGGTAAATGATTTTGGGGGGAAATGGTGTTTGAGGGTATGTAGGACATTTCATAGGTCCAAAAGGTTATTTTAGAGATTTTAAAAAAGGTGAGGTTAGAGTTATAATTTGATTATTACAAAGGGTTATTTTTGGAAAAAACCCTTATCCAAATAATGCTTCCAAAGGTAAGGATCATCCCAATAGTAATGTCTGACATCAGAAAATAACCTTTTCTTTTGATGCATAGTCAAGCCATTTGGTACCACGCGCCTTGCATCATAATTTGTAAAATCAGCAAACCAATGGCCATTAACTTTATTATCCATGTACAACTGCTCATCAAGAAAAGTCTCGATAGTGGGGACCATATCTCCACTCTCCTCATTCACCAAACATGATAAATGATCGACTATAACATTCTCAGATCATTTCTTATCTTTCATTTCAATATCAAACTCTTGAAGGAGAAGGATCTATTGAATTAGCCTAGGCTTTGCATCTTTCTTGGAAAATAAATATTTTAGAGCTGAATGGTCAGAGTAAACGATTACCTTAGACCCAATCAAATAGGAACGAAACTTGTCCAACGCAAAGACAACTGCAAATAATTTTTTTTTTGTAGTGGCATAAATCAATTGAGCATCATTTAGAGTCTGAATGGCATAATAAATCACATGAAAATTCTTCTCTCTTCGTTGCCCTATAACAAGTCCGATAGCGTAGTCACTTGCATCGCACATGACCTCAAATGGTAGGTTTCAATCGGGTGCAATAATGATCGATGCCGTAGTGAGCTTCTCTTTAAGCAACTCGAAAGCTTTCAAACATGCGTCATCAAATTTAAATTCGGCATCCTTTAAGAGAAGAGAACAAAGGGGCTCGGTAATTTTAGATTCTTTTTGATAAATCTCTGATAGAACCCTGCATGTCCCAAGAAGCTGCGCACTACTTTGACGGTTGTTGGAGAAGGCAATTTTTCAATAGTTCTATCTTTGCTTTGTCTACCTCTATCACTCTCGCTAAAATTTTATGCCCAAGCACAATCCCTCCTTGCACCATGAAGTGGCACAAGACTAGGTCCGTCTCAACATACCATTGCAACACCAAGGCTAAATTTTGTAGACAAGCATCAAAAGAGGAGTCAAAACTGAAAAATCATTCATAAATACCTCAATGAAGAGCTCTACCATATCCAAAAAATCCTCATCATGCTCCATTGAAAAGTTTTCGGTGCGTTGCACAATCCAAAATGCATCCACCTATATGCAAAAGTGTCAAAAGGACAAGTGAAAGTAGTCTTTTTTTGTCTTCGGGTTTTATGGGGATTGGATTATACTCGGAGTATCCATCCAAAAAGCAATAATAAGCATTTTCGGCCAGTCTTTCAAGCATTTGAACAATAAAGGGCAACAAAAAATTATCCTTGTGAGTAGCATTATTAAGCTTACGATAATCAATCAAACCCTCCATCCCGTAACTGTGTGAGTAGGAATCAGCTCATTAGCTTCATTATTGACTACTGTTGTGCCTCCTCTCTTGGGTACAACTCACCCAATTACTATATGAGATTGGATAGATGATCCCCGCATCCAAAAGTTTCAAAAATTTCGCCCAAACAACTTCCTTCATATGTGGATTCAACATATGCTAAAGTTGAACCATGGACTTGTCATCATCCTCCATCAAAATTTGATACATGCACATGGTTGAGATTATTTCCTTGATATCCATAATAGTCCACCCAATAGTCGTCTTATACTCTCTCAAAACCCGCAAAACGTTATCTTTTTCAGGTGCACTCAAGTTGTTCTTCGCAATAATCATTGAAAGAGTGTCTTTCTCTCAAGATAAACATATTTGAGATGAATTGACAGCCGTTTAAGAGTCAAAGATGTTGCATAAATTATGTTTGGTAATGGCTTTGAAGGTGCCAGACCAAGTTCCTCAAACTCCTCTTTCCACCATGGCTTGAAGTGCTTTGATGCATCAAGATAAAGTGCACATTCATCTAGCAAAGAATTGTCATCATCTGTGGTTACACTATTCATCAAAGAAGCCTCAAATATATCGGTCATCAAATTTTCTTACTAAACGGTCAATAATATCAATGCTACAACAATTTTCAGCATCTCGTGGCCTTTTTACTTCATCAAATATTTTGAAAGTAGTTGCTCCCAAATCACACAATGGCCTATCACAAACATGATTGCCATTACACATGGAATTTTAAAGCTTCCGTGATTACTCATCTTTGGTGGGAGATTTCGTTGCAAAAGTGCACTACACTCCTCATTCAATTGAATCTTTTCATGATTGTCGTATCTCCACTTTTTGGAAAGTATGTCTTTCATGAACTTAGCATACTCTGGCATTTGTTCTAGCACCTTTGCAAAAGGAATCTTGATCTCCAATTTCTTGAACATAACTAGAAACTTTGAAAACTTCTCATCATTATTATTCTTTCAGAATTTTGTGGATATGAAATAGGTGACACATAAGTAGGAATTGAATCCATAGCCTTTTGGGGTGATTTACCAAATGTTATCTCCACCGGAGGTGTAGTTTTAGGCTCCGAATCATCTTCCTCATTCGGCTGGTCCTCTTTTTCAGCATCTAGGTCAGCTACAGTTTTGAATTGCTTTCCTTGCCTCAAGGTGATGGATTGTGCTTTCTCTTGATTCTTAGGATTGACCTCAGGCTAACTTGGTAAGGTACCTTTGTCGCGGCCACTAAGAGCATTAGCTAGTTGACCCACTTGAATCTCTAAGTTTTGAATGGATGCTTGTTGATTTTGGAGATTCGAAGTCGTCACCATCATGAACTTAGCCAAGGCTTCTTCAAGATTCACCTTGGATTCTTGTGGAGAATTTTGTTGTCGTGGATTCAATACATTTTGATTATTTTCCAATGAGAAGTTTGAGTGATTCCTCCATCCTAGATTATAAGTGTTGGAATAAGGGTTATTCCGTTGTCTATTGAAATCTCCAATTAGATTTGCTTGCTCCATATTTTCCGTATACTCTCCTATATGGGATGAGGTCCTACACAAAATTCACAAGCATTAGCTGGAGGATTATTAGTTTGAATACTTAAAGAATAAACTTTCGTAGATAGGGTAGAAATTTGTGTGGTTAACACAACCATTGCATCCATCTCTAGAATGGGTGCTGGTTTTGGGTTGATTCTTTCACTCGGCCATTGATAGATGTTATTGGCCATTTTCTCCAACAAATTCCAAGCCTCCACATGCATCTTCCCCATTAAAGCTCCACCGGAAGCGGCATTTACAAGTGTTCTGCTGGTTGCACTTAATATGTCGTAAAAAGTTTGTGATTGCATCCGTTCTAGAATTTCATGATGTGGACACTTTCGCAGAAACTCCTTGAACCTCTCCCATGACTCACAAAGTGGCTCCTTGTCATATTGAGCAAAAGTCAAAATTTATTGACGTAAACATGTCGCCTTTGTAGGAGGAAAAACTTTGCAAGGAACTTCGTCTTCAAAACTTCCCAAGCGGTGATGAAATTTTGTGGCATAGTTTGCAACCATACTTTTGCCTTGTCTTTGAAAGAGAATGGGAATAACCTCAACCAAATTGCATCATCATTAACACCTTGATTTTGAATGTGTCGCAAATCTTTAAGAATGTTGCCAAGTGAGTGTTTGGGTCTTCGGTTGGCAATCCATTGAAAGTGGATGCATGTTGCAACAGTTGAATGGTATATGGCCTAATATCAATGGTTTGGATATTTAGCTCTGGACTTTGAATAGCTGATAGTGTAGCAGTTGTAGTAGCATACTCTCTTAGAACTTTTATCTCGGGTTGTTCAGCCATAAGTGTGTCATTGTAGCATACTCTCTTAGAACTTTTATCTCGGGTTGTTCAACCATAAGTGTGTCATTGTTGATCTCAACTTGTTCCTTTCTTTCTCAATTCAATTGATGGAAAGTTCGCTCGATCTTAGGATCAAAGGGAACTAACTCAAAGCTCTTTGATCTCCTAGTATGCATGCGAATCCGAGATCACCTGAAAACAAAAATTAAAACAACAATTACAAAACTCCGGAGTATACCTAGACAAAAAGTACACCAATAGTGAAAAAATTAGGGATAGTCCTCGACAATGGCGCCAAAAACTTGTGAAAATCATTCGCATGCACACGAAATCGAAACAAGTAATAAAGTAGTCAAGAGACCGGATGTCGAACCCTCAAGAACTACCGAATTAAAACAACTATTGATTTCTAATTAATCTTAACAGTATCTAGATATAAAATTTTTAGATTGATTTATGACTAATTAAAAACAACAAGTAACAAGAAGGAGAGGGAGCTACGAAACAAGAAGATAGCCTTAGTGAAGGTGCTATGGAGAAGTCAAAAAGTTGAAGAAGCAACATGGGAAAGAGAAGAGGAAATGAAGGCAAAGTATCCCGAATTATTCGGTAAGTAATTTCGAGGATAAAATTATTTTTAGGGGGGAGTGTGTAACGCCCCATATACTCTCTTTTTTTGATACCAAGGAGAGAGAATATCCAACACAAATACGGAGGCCCAATAGACCAATGAGCAACACAAAAGGAGGTAGCCCTCTTCCTTTTAGAGGAGTGTGTAACGCCCCATACACTTAACTTATTTATATGACGTTTTCTCATTATTTTTATATAGATTTCATACGTTAAACATGGGTAAATGATGATAGATTTATTGTTTAGTAAATTGTATTAATTGAGCAATTATTTGATAGATAACTGTAAAAGGAAAATTAGGAAAAACAAATGGGTTAAAGTCGAATTTCTAGCGAGTGGAAAGGGCAATACAAGGAAAGAGGAGCGGCGCCAGACGAGAGGCAGAGGTGAGGCGTGAAGGAAGGGAAGAAGTAAAGAATTGGAGAAGAGGGGGCACAATGGCTGTCTAGAATTGATTAGAAAAGTTGTGAAGGTGAGTAATACCTCACTACACCTGGAATATGTTTGTGAACGAATGAATTTTGGTCTATTATTTTTGAAGCCGAAACTAATGTAAAATTTATGGATGTGTTTTCTGTGATTTCTGAACTGAATTGTGCCATTTCGTGTTCGTATATGGATTCTCTAGCGTGCGTATCCTATGGTTTTGGTGAATTTTGCATTTGTACGGCATGCAGATCTTGTGGATTGCAAACTGTTTATCTTTATTTTTTTAGAGATGGTTTTGATGTGAATTCAAGGCTTGAAATTCTGATTCATACACGTCAACGTACAGATAAATGGTGCTTGCCATACAGATAGTTTTGATGTGATTTCATGGTTTGAATTATATAATATACTACGATATATGACCGGGCATTGCCCCGGGTTTCTGAAATGAAGCGTTATATAATTCTCTCCCACTCGAAAATATAATCACTATTCTTAGGTGCTGTTCATATAAAACAGTGAATTGCGAGTTTGAAAAATGATACAAGGAGGATCGTATTGTCTTACAAATTGTTAGAGAAGACTACTAAAGTTATCACAATTGCCCGGGTTTGTGACACTAATGGTGGCAGAAAAAGTATCAACCCAACTCTCCAATGGAGCTTCCAAAAATAGTTCTGATGATAAATTATCTGATCTAACATAGAAAATACCAATTTGGACAGTCACCATATCGGAGCATCGCAAATAGAAGAACCACATCTATTATGCCCTTGTAGCATGAACATATAAATTAAAATATTATCACTGAATAGTATAAGAGTAAAAATAGAACAAATGTATTCAGTAAATACTAAAGCTAAGAGAACAAAATGTTAAAGTGTATTCGTGCCTAATTTAATGAAAAATATAAATAAAAATGGAATATTGACCTTATAAGTGTTTCATCCTCTTGTTCCAACTTCTTATCCTGTCAGCATACAATTGATAAATATAAACTTCATTCTATATCATGATCACACATTCACATCTATATGGCACATCCACTATAATGAATAGAGTAATTAAAGTTCTACCTGCATGATTAATCGATTAACCTTCTTTATGTGTTGTGATGCAGAATGGAAGCTAGGCTCTCAGCCAAAACCAGCCCCAAAGTCATATAATTCAGAGGGAATACACAATCATCAATTGACTACAATTCTTTTTTTAGGTTTCTCCACTCAACTAAATACGGCAAGACTTCTGCCACATTTGATTAGCTATTTAGCTTTTCCAACTCAATTAATCCCTTGAATTATTAAAAACTAACATATCCCTACATGAGCATAAATATTCCAATCAGTATCTCTTTCTTCAACTTCAAAAAGACAATTAACCATGGAAAATTTTGTTGATTTACGGATAATCTAGAAGTGCAAGTTCCATATTTGTGTATGAACCTACAAACTGGATTGCCTTTACTTTTACATGGAATAAAGAAAATATATGTAAACAATTAAGCAAATGAAAGAAAATGACATTAAGGAACATAAGAGATGAAAGGTTAAGAAATACAACATTTACCTTGTGTGGTTTGCAGGGGAGATCCTACGACTGCTGTTTGTTTCCTTCAGTGTTTCCTTGTCCAGTGAAAGTCATATCATCTGGTAAGTAAAATACAATCCATTGTCTTTGGCTTCTTTTGTCAAACAAAAACCAAAAGGAAATTTGTGTGCTTTCAATGGCCAAGCCCAATTAACCAAACTTCAGGGATGTGGTCTCATTTGGTAGACTAAATGTATTAATAAATTATATGAAGCATATTAATCCAACTGAGGTTCATCGGTACCAGTTCGTACTCCCTTTTCTTTTGGTTTATCATTAATTAACCATGCACATGAGAAGAAGGTGCAAGCCTCATATCACGAGACATATTAATAACTAATCAACCTAGACCATTTGCTTGAAATTCTATTGCAAATTCATCAATACAAATTGTAATGCCAAAGAGCAATCCATAGCAAGAGACCACCAAAGCAAAAATAAACCCCAACTTATTGAATTAAATGACAGCATTTGGTATTTGAAATCTCATCAAAGCATTGCTAAAGATTGTATAAATTAAAGAGCTTTTAACAATAACCAGATGAAAAGGACACCTTACTCAGTTTTTACCTTAAAAAAAGAATTCGTTGTACACAATAGAAGCACTTGCAGTTCAAACTCAACCTCTGCTTTTAGTTGACCTGACCAACTACCTCAACTGCGCGAATAGCCTGTGATAACCAACCCTGGCGCCCAATGACAGATATGCTAAAATCCAGTTAAACATCTGACATCATGAACCAAAAGAATTAAGCAGCCTCATGACATAAAGGAACATAATAGATGAATCAAATTAGTAATCTCAGAATTTTTGGTCAAAAATGGCAGTGTGAAAGAAGTCAAAGAAAATTGGCAACAAAAAATGAAAGCAAAAGATGTTTATACTCGCGAAAATTACCATCTATAGCATGTTCACCAATTGTTGATCAAAAAATTTGGAACAGAGGTAGGTAATAGGCCCCCCAAAGTAAGGAAGATTTACATTACCGCAATGCTAGCAAAGAGGTTCCTCAAAGCCATTTGATGGAAATACTTCCCTTCCCGTTGTACACAACAGTAAGCCACCATCAATAATAAATTAGAACATAGAATGAGAACCATAAGATGAAACCTAAAGGTACATGACGTGCATAGAACAAATGCTAATGCATAAAAATGTAAAATGAAACTTCATTGCTAAAATTGAGAAACCAATAGAATGGAATAACTAAAAATGCATTTAATAGACAAAATTACAAAATGAAGATAGCAAAACAAAGAAAGTGCACTTACTTCCCAGAAAATTATGCAATCATGCTCAGCTAATAACCACCATGAATCAAATTTTGTTGGTCATTGAAAATGAATCAATTTGAAGTGGCGATTACAAAAGGGCAGATACTCCAAGTATAAAACAAATAACCAAATCCTCCATACAACTTAACAAATCTCTTAGAGAATAAATCTTGGATCAGTCATTAAGACTTACATATTCTCTGCATTTGGGCCATATTTGAAAAATTGATCTGTTATCTCTGTCTGTCAACACCTCTTCTTGCAAAAAACAAAGGGCAGAGATGGCAAGTAAAGACTACATAGTCTCATAGGCAGTAATAAAACTAAAAATCACATATTCATATAGAAGAAAAGGAAAAATGATAAAAACCATATAAACACAGAAGCACACCAAAAGAAATTTAGAGCTCTACCATCTAGCCTTCCCCCAACCTTCTGCGCTTAGTCCTCACACTTACAGCATACAAATGCAAAGCCTTGAGAATCAGTCCTAAATGAACAACACATAGTTGTTGGAACAGAAACCAATAAAATCATGGCACAGAATCGTCCCCACTGACCTCCAAATAACTGCGATGACCGAGTCGTACTTTCGTTCCGTCGTTCACCCGTGATGAAAGAGCAGACCCCTCAAGGCCAGCTAGCCACGGAATCCAAACGATAAAAAGGAAACATAAAGCCCTAATAACGTGAAGATTAAAATTGGCGATGATTCAATTCCCGTGACCTACGTCGTTCACCCGCGGTGAAGAACTTATCATGTTTGATCAATAATAATGTGAAGATTGAACAATCGGTGTACCTTTGTTTCATTCGATCGTCGAAGCAGAGTCGGTTCGGAAAGCATATTGATGTGCGGATAAAAGCGGAACAAAAAAGGCCTTTAAAAAAATTGTAGCCAAAGTCGGTTTCCGCGTACAGAGAACAATTGGATATAGGTTGTAGATGCATGTATAGACGTTGCCATGCCGGTTCGGAAAGCAAATTCAATGAACTTGGGCAAGGTCATGGCGTTGGTGGAAGAAGCTGGAGAAGATTTGGATGGTGGATATGGAGCTATAGAGTAATAATCGACGATAGCAATGTAGATGAAGAAAGCACAGCGTGCGAGTGGGGTAAAAAAGGTGTTGGGAAATTTGGATCAAATGGTATAATCTCAAATTCCCCTCCCAGGAACTTCTTTAAACAAAATAGAAAATACACAACACAAGAATTATAGTAGAAACTCCAAACCGGAGAAAAACCACTTTTGTTGTCAAAAGACAACCAGAGAAAATTTTACTATGTGGAAAATTGTTACAACCACACTCTCAGTAACTTTCTCACACACCCAAAAAACAAAGAAAACAATTACAAGCCCAAGAGAATTTTCCCACAAAATTCTCTCACTCAAAACCACTCATACAAGTTTTTCTCTCATTTTTGGATGATGTTTAGCACCTAGTGAACTACTCAATTTATAGATGCATAAAGTTCATCTTTGGTACATATTTTCAGCAATGGCATTTGCCAAACTTTCAACCATTCAACAATGGTTATTGGCCTAACAAGCTTGAATTCAACAACAATGGTTGTTGGCCTAACAAGCTTGAATTCAACAACAATGGTTGTTGGCCTAACAAGCATGCATTTTGCATGTGGATGTTACTAACAAACCAATATTATTTTTCATCAATCACAACAAAAGGGGACTCGCCGGGAGGATAGCTGAAATCGATGAAATAAAAAAATAAAAAATCAAATGAATAAACTTCTGTAAAGAGCAATCGAATGACAGGAAGAGGGGAGTTCACAACCACCACACCTATGCCACTCACCAGGAGAAGATAACACAGGTAGAAGTGCTGAGTGACCACTTTGGCAAGGGTAGAAACGGCGGAGCATACGCAGAGCGGTTCCGCATAGCATAAATCATAGCACGCAAAGGTAGAATCGCAGAGTGAAAACCCACGTGTCGATTCCAATACATGCAGAGCGTCAAGTGTGGGAATCGCATACCGCTGAGTCCTAGGCGAATATCGTGAATATGCCGAGAAAGTGGGTTTGGAGAAGTAGGCGGGTTGTCTTCGCTGCTCAGACGGTGTCGTATTGAGGGTAACCCAACAATTGGAGGTTTGACTCGCCGCTCAGACGGTGTCGTATTGAGAGCGGATTGAGTGGATAACCCAACAATTGGGGGTTTGAGGTTGTGGAACGTCGTCATTTTGGGAGTTGCACTCGAAACATAGTTGCGAGAATCAGGTACGTTGGCAAACTCGCCACCTAAGATTGAGGTTTTCACCAAGTTTATATAATAATAACTAGCGTTAAACCCGCGCAATACGACGGGAATGACAATTTGGAGACCTTAAAAAATAATATATCAAGTCAAAAACAGTATAAATCTTATTACAAAGTGCATCTGAAACCCTTAAAAATTAAATCCCGATTAGCAAGTGGATAAGAAAAGGTAAGTGATTACAGGTATGCGGATTAGTAGATTTCACATATAATTAAAGACGTGGAGCTACAGTTGAGAGACCTTTAAAAAATGCCTCTCTGTAAGAAGTTACAAACAGACTAATTGGAAGCAAAAGGAGAAGAACCTAAAATTCATCTCGCCTTCCAATGAGATTGAGCAAATCCATTTCATCACCACAATTATCTGAGAAAAGCTATTTGTGCTTCCCAATCTAAACAAGTTTGCCTATGATTCTAAATAAGACAATGAATTCCAGATTTAAATTGTTATTGATCGTAGAGGAACAATTTCATGAGGAAATTTTCATTTTGCAGGGAACATGAATGATATTAAGAGTTCATGAAGAAAAGCTGCGTGTAATTGATATGTGCACTTATGAGGAACTTACCCTTCACCCATAATGTGAACCCGCAAAAGCATTTAATCTAACAATGGCCCCAATCGCACGTGAAGATGGCCACTTCCAAAAGTTAATAACATGAAAAATAAACATCAATCATAGTTAGCAAAAAAATTGGTACCAAACTAAATCAAATCCAAAATTAAACAGAGCATAACATAATAGTAAAACATGGCATAAGTCCAAAGATTGTAACCATGATTGATGAAGGAGCTTTTAGTCCCTATTCGATCTATTTTATAGTTGTTTATCAGCGCGCTGAATCAGGGTCCACAATTTTCATTGCTTCTCTTTTGCTAGGGTCTACCAATCACTCTTTTTAGGCCTAGTAAAGTGGTGTCATCTTTAATGTCATCATACATGAAATGAGTAAGAAAGAGTGCTGGAAAGATTGATACAGATGTCCAACAAATGAAGATTAAGAACAATAATCCAACCGCACTTGCAGTTAGTGATTTCTATGGAAAAGGGTCTAACTGGACAGCTACTCCAAGAGCTCTTAGTTCAAAGAACAAACACACAAAAAAGACCAACCTCAAAAGGAAAAAGAGTGAGGGAAGTAGTGATCAAATGCACAGCAAACACTGCCTAAGAAATTTATCCAAACCTGCAAGAAAAAACACAGAGAAAGTTACGTAACAGTATGGTTGTGAGAAGCAATGAAAATTTGATTATTTCCTTTGTCTCTAATAAAAAAGACAAACAACAAATGGAGAAACAGAGCTCACTCTCTTTCTCATCTCTACTAAGTTTAAAATGGCCATCTCCTTAACAGAACATGATAATCCTAGCAATGAGTTTGTCCACAGATAAAATACAGTGGCAAAAAAATCCAAGAAAAAATCAGTATTCATGCAGCACAACAAACCCAAACATGACCAAAAGACCTACTCAACAACAACCAAGCTGCTTTCTCACCACGGGTGAAAAGAAAGAATCAAATTGAAGAAACCCAACAGAAGAAGCAATTAATACAGGAGCAGAAGAATTGAAATTGTGAAAAAATAGAAGCTGAGCTTAAATGCGAACCTGACCGTCAGAATCAAAAGGAATCCAAACTGAGCAGAAATGAGAACCTGGGAACTAAAAAAAGAATGAAATCGAAGAAACCCAACAGAAGAAGCAATAAAAACAGGGGCAGAAGAACCGAAATTGTGAAAAAAATAGAAGCTGAGGTGAAATGCGAACCTGACCGTCAGAATCAGAATAGAGATCACCCAACGCTAGAAGACAGAAGAATCCAAACTGAGCAGAAATAAGAATTTGATTCACCGCATAGCCAACCACAAAAAGAAAAGAAAATAGAGACGAAGAGAGAGCAAAGACGAAACGCAAAACAGTGGAAGGAACAAATCAGAGCTAGACAAATAATGCAGGCGCACAACATACCAATTCAAAAACACATAGAAAAGTAAGTTGGTGGAACTGCGTAAAAGAGGCGTGTCAGAAAACAGACAAAAGCAAGTCGGTGAAACTGCGTGAAAGAGGCGTGTGAAACTGTGTGAAAGAGGACCTACCCGAGCAATAGGATGAGAGGAGATCAAAAGTAATCGGATAGCTCGGATGCGCGAGAGTAAAGAAAAAGAGAGTTCGGTAAAGGGACGATAGAGTTGAAGTGAGGAATACGACGTTGTTTTTTGCTCGGAGGTGTTAATACAACGCGCGGATTCGACGATGAACAGTGGCACTCGCTGTGGGTAGTGTATATATATATGATCTAATCAATCAACACAGCAGCTAAAGAATGTCAGAAACAACTTAAATAATACAAAGCAACTAAAGAATGTTAGAAAATATCATAAAAAATAGTCGCAAATGCATAATCGGCAAACCAAGCAATGAAACTCAGAAAGACCCAAAAAGAAGCAAAACACAGTACTCAAACATGGCAAACTCCAATAATCGGCAAACAACACCCAAATCAATAACACAAAGAAGAACAAAAACCAAAGCAGTGAATGAGCGAAGTAACAAACCAGAATCGCATGAACCTGGGAAAAGGGATTAACCACAGTTGAAGGCCAACACACACACAATCTTCAATTATTGGAGAAGAACTACTATAACCAGTCGGAAAATTGACTCACCTAAGCAAAGCCAAGAGAATGAACCGAAGCTGAAAGCAGCACACAACAAGAAGTCCCAACAGACAAAGGAAATGGGAAAGAGTGCCGGTGGGATAAAGATCCTCAATCGGAGGCAACCAAACACATCAACGACATATAGAGACGGAGCTACGGATCAAATGGAAACATGATGAAGCTAATTGAAAGAAACAAACCACGACACACAGTATGGGCCTCAACTTGCTCGCGCTATTCTTTACCACAAGAAGATCTACAACAGAAGTACAAATCCATTATAAACAAAGCAACATAAATTGGGAAAAATGGAAATTCCTCCTTTACAGCCTCTAGAAAGACTTGAAGGTTTTGAAGTCATTTTGGCTTTTCTTCTCATGCAATTGTACAGGAAAATTTGACAATCGAAGAGTTAGTAGAGTTGGACTCATGTGGAACTTAACATAAGAACCAAAGAAAAATGAAGCTCACCCACTAAAATCTGAACTGTGAACTCAGAATTGTAGCGAGGAGCTTCGTATCAACATGATTGGAGCGTAAAAGAGAGCTTCGAACCACCCCAATCACGCGAAAAGAATCCTCTTGATGTCTCCCGTTCTCCCCTTAGAGTCAACGAAAAATATAACATAAAGTAGACCAAGGATCGTAGAATATGAAAGACAGAGGAATAAATTACAAACCTGAACACCAGAAGCAGACTGCGAAAGAACAAAGAAAGAAATAAGCTGAAGAATCAAACCCCAAGCATGAACCTACGAAAAGAGAAAGTCCCCAAGATCCGACGTTGACGATCGAAATAGCATGACGAACCTG
This sequence comes from Euonymus europaeus, assembly GCA_963580455.1. NCBI lineage: Eukaryota > Viridiplantae > Streptophyta > Magnoliopsida > Celastrales > Celastraceae > Euonymus > Euonymus europaeus. The sequence goes on from OY756964.1 coordinate 8,634,010, forward strand.
AAGGCTGTGGGAGACTGTGTAAGGCAGAACTAAACAAAACAAATAAGAAGAAGGAAGGCTAGGGTTTGTCTGCTGGCGAGGAAAGGAAGAGAGACAAAGATCAGAGGAGATGAAGCCAGGGATCGTGGAGGACCGGAGGCAGAAGGAAGGTTAGGTTACGACGCCGTTTTGTGCCAAGATGGAGGTTGAAAACAGAGGCTAACTCGCGAGAGTAAACAAAAATGAACGGGACTCGCTGGGAGAGCGTCCCAAAAAACACGGGTATATAAGAAAGGTATAGATAATAACATAACATAGACATAGATACATGTCACTGTACTCAACTACGTGTAGGTGAATGGTATGTGTCTTCATGCAAATTCTAGAGGTATTTTATTTATGACTCATGACACTGCCTTGAATTGTTGTGATTCAAGGAGTAGGTGTGTTTGTTTTACATTTTACACAGCTTAAAGCTGTGGGGTTCACATAAAATACTGTGCCAACTAAACGCCACATTTTGTTGACAGCTTAAAGCTATGAACCCTAAAACTTTAAACTGTGCAAAATGAAATGTTGTCATTCCATAGTTTTTCAAAACTTAAAGTTGTAGGACCCACAATATTTTACAACCACATTACATAATTGTCCCTCTGTATATTAAAAGTCTTTAATTACTTTTTATTATAATACATTTTTTTTGTAATTTTATCTGCAAAGTTAATCTAACAGAAAAATGAACGAAACACCCCACAACATTTTGTACAGCTTAAAGTTATGAGCTTCATAGCTTTTTACATAACATTTTTCATAGCTTTAAGCACAAAGTTTTTGACAGCTTAAAGCTATGAAATGCAATTGTGAAACAAACGGACCCGGATACGATTGTGCAATGGAAATGATCATGGAAATGTTTTCATGTGGATAGGGTGTGGAAATGGTTAAGTTCTTATGTTCATTGAAGGGGTGGGGTGAATGGTCAATGGAGTTAGAAACAATCGAATTAACATGCTCTCATCAGATAAACTTGTAGTGACAGAATGTACACCCCATGCGATGAGCCCAAATCATAGAAAAATGGTGTTAAAGTATTTATGAAAATTTTCTTACATGAGCACATTGCAATCATGTATGGTATTACTCGCTGGGCTTTGGCTCACTAGTTTTATAGGGCAGGTGATGATCAGTTTATTGAGCACGATGGTGATGTTATTGATGGAGTCGCCAGAGATCCTTGATGAGAGTTCATGTGATAGTCTCTTAGTTTCTTTATAGTGAAGTAATTTAGATATTTGGCCGTATTCAAGACCAAGAAATTTGGATTTCTTGTTTGTTTAAGTTTATAAATTACTAAGTTATTAGTGTTGATATTGGAATTGTTCTATGCATGTATTGGAGATTTTTTTTATCTAGACTAATTACTATTGACATTTGAACCATCTCTTTTGTGTGGAAGCATCTTAATTGAGATTTGTTGGTTTCTGTCTCTGTCAAAGTTGGTATACGTATAAATAAAAAAAATTAGTCCATTACTTGTTTGTCTTGTGGGGTAGCCCAAGTCAGTAAATTGGTTAATGAAGGATTTATTTTAGTTTCTTTAGGAATCAATTTCCTTTGATTGCTACTGGGATATGATAAAACATAGACGTAACAATTTGTTTGTCGGACTCTTCTTTTGAGTACCGATAACACGGGTTATTATAGAAACTACTCCCAATTAACAACCGTATTTCACAAGCACAAGTTTAGAAAATCATAAACGGATTGATTTTAGTAGAAAATCAGCAAACATTACATAAACCCTCGAATCCATATCTGACATTCATTCAATTTATGGTATTTATGGCACAATCAACCCAATTTATTCTTTTCAGCCAAACATGGATAGTTAAATCATTCAAACATAGGTCAAGTATTCAAAAGCATTAAGCGCAATCATGAACACATTACGATAAGTAAAAGTCAACGATTTATTGAAAGCAACAAATTTAATTAATCCAAACTAGGCTACAAAGAATCAACAATCAAGAAAGAGATACAACCCATTAAATAACATTGACTGAATCTCTTAGAAGCACAAAACTAGGTCGGCGGCTCTCTTCTCTTGTTTGGTTACTCTCCCTTTTTGCCCCTCAAATTCATGCATTTTATGTTTCCTAAGAAGTCTTTATTTTAGAATCCTAGAATCACTCAGATTCCTTAACTGTTTAGGAAACAAATATCTCTCCACAATCTTACAATTGAATTTTGGACTAAACAAAGCATATTCTCGGAAAGAACTCTTCATCAACAATGTAGCTCCAGAAGTGTAGATAATTATGGGCTTTTGAATCACTCGATTTGGGCATCAAATGTTCAAGTTATGGGGTTCGGTCCACCGAAAGGCATCCTGCTTCTGATAAGACTTCTAGACATGACTTCAGGCCAACACTTTAAGGCCCATACATACTCTGATTTGTGTGACTCAGAACTTCTTGGAAAGCTTGAGATGTCCTCTAAAGGTTTGTCGAATAATGCATCTCATTCCATCAGCTCCTTCTACCTCATAACCTGCATAGTATTCGGAAAGGTCTCAAGTACAATAATCTTAGAAATTCTACTTTTAAACACACTTTTTTAACATTCCCTCATTGAGGTTATACACATAAAATATAATCGAAAACCAACCGCATCAAACACAATATTGAATGATTTGACCACATAAAATGGATGTAAATATGTAGAAATTCGATCACATCAGTAAGCATACTCAAGAGAGAGGCATGCCAAAAATGATTCATAATGATATTAACAAAATGACCCCATCAATTAGAATGTGACACGTGACACGTGTCAAAACATGTACCTTGGCATGGCATCCAGTGTAGCCTACCTAGGTAAAAGATAGCACATCTGCTCAAAATACTGAAGAGGTATCCATTGTAACCAGACACTTCTGAGCGGTTGGTGAAATGAGCTATTGAGTTAGAAGAATTTGACATCAAATTTCAACCCAAACAGGCTATCAAGGCACAAGCCTAAGGCTGATTTTATTGTATAATGCTACTAAGAGAGATGAGAACAATGCCCAACCAAGTCAAGAACAATGGCATCTACTTATTCATGGTTCCTTAAATCAGGACGGGAGTGGTGCAGACATTCTTCTCCTAGGCTCGGAAGGTGTAATCGTGGAACATGCGTTGTAGTTCAACTTTAAGGCTTCCAATAATAAAAAAAATATGAAGCACTCCCGGTATGTTTATGCCTTTCAAAGGAGTTAGAGTTTGATGATCAACAGTGACTCCAAACTCATCACTAAACAAATTAGGAAAGAGTACAGGGCCAAAGGTTCGAATGTGGTCAAATACTTGGCTAAGGCCAAAGAATTGATGGAGAAAATTCCAAAGGCGGAGGTAAAGCAGATACCACGAAGGGAGAACTCCAAGGTCGACATACTGACATGGTTGGCATCAGTATCCTCAGTACAGGTGCCCACCTTGGTACAAATTGAGATTTTGTCACAGTAGACTATTGAGATATATACATTGTGGTGGACATTGACATTGACGTTGAGCCAAGTTGGATTGATCCAATTAAAGAATTCTTGGAGAATGTAAGGTTTCTTGAGGATCGCAACCAGACAAAAAGGCTATGAAAAAGATCAACTTGATATACTTTTATTTGAGGGGAGTTGTATCAAAGATCATTTACTCTTCCCTACCTGAAATTTTTGTCACCCTAGAAGGCAAACTATGCCCTTTGTGAGGTGCATGAAGGAATTTGTCGAAGTCATATTAGAGCAAGAAATCTCAGCCACAAGGTACTGTGGTGTGGTTATTATTGGTCCCCAATGATGAATGATGTCATGCTCCTTGTACAGAAGTACGATAAATGTCAAGTGCATTCAAATGTACGACAAGTACCTTCCTCTAACATTATCTCGATACAAGATTCATTCCCATTTGCACAATGGGGGATGAACCTTCTTTGGACCATTCACCCAGACAGCTGGACAGAGGAGGAACCTTATTGTGGCTATAGACTACTTGACTAAATGGATCGAAGGAGCCCCTAGCTACCATCTCAGAACATAAAGTGATGAATTTCATTTATATTACCATAGTTTACATATATGGTTTACCCAAGCTATGGTTCTAGATAATGGTAGATAGTTTGTCTATAGGAGGATGCATAAGTTATGTGATGACTTAAAAATTGATCTAAAGATCACCTAGATCACCCATCCCCGAGCAAATGGGTAGGATGAGGTGACCAACTGCACCATCCTGAAAGGCCTAAAAATAAGGCTTGATGAGGCAAAAAGAAGATGGATCGAAGAATCACCAAGCGTACTATGGTCGTATTGAATTACACCTCAGATTTCCACTGAAGATACTCAATTCTCTCTTTCCTTTGGAATTGAGGAAGTCATCCCGGTAGAAATTGGCATCCTCTTAGTAAGGACCACCAACTTTGATGAGTAAGAGAATAGTGAGCTGCTCTTAAATAATCTTGACCTGTTGGAGGAGACGAGGAGAATGTGAAGATTATGACTATAGTGTATAAGCCATGCACAACTCGGTACCACAATAACAAAGTAAGAGAGAGAAAGTTTTTAGTTGTAGATCTTGTGTGGAGAAAGGTAGAAGCCACAAAAAAACATCTAGGCAAGCTTGGTGAAACCTGGAAGGGGCCCTATCGAGTTGTCAAGTTATTGAAAGAAGAAACCTATAACATTGAAGACCCAAGGAAGCCCAGGGACATGAGGTGGCTGAATGTGGACAATCTCCAAAGATATTATGTTTAAAACAGATCCAATTACTTAACAATAGTGTTTTGTTTTGGTAGGTGTAGAATTTTTCACTTTTAGTGTTTGTTCCAATCATTTCATAAGATTTTAGAATGAATAAAGTGTCGATTTTCCTTCAAAGACACAACACAACACTGCATAGTGTGGATCACCTCTGATGGCATACAAACTTGGCCAAAAAATATAATTGGACAAGTATAAATGCTAAACCGACAAACCAGGTTGAGCATACTGACGTGGAACATCTCCTCGATAACCTTTGAAAGCTTGGAAAAATTTCAAACATAAAGATGTTACTGAGGTGAATAAACTGCACCAAATGCCCATAAACTTAAACAAAAATCAAGTCGCAGAAAACACCCTGGCAAGATAGTAGTGGATGGTCAATGCCAATCTCCTCAGTACAATTAGAAAGTTCTAAAAATTTTCTTAGCAAAAAAGTAGCAAAGAAAGATAAAGGAGATTTCATTGATTCATGAAAATTTCATTACAAAGGGGAGTGGGGCACAACCCACACAAAAGAAATAAAATTTATGGCTCTACATCAGGGAGGCCCGAGCTACTCTAACTAGGAAGGAGGATGTTAAGGGTGCCAGGTTGGGATGCGTCCATGGTAGGAGGCCCCTCAAGGTTCTCTAAAGGGGGGAAGAGGAGTAGGGTCTACGGTAGTCTTATCCACTATCTATACTACTTCTTCCCCTATGACCTTGATCAATCTAATATTTGCATGGCTTTTGTATATCAATTAACATTAGTTTTTGCCTCATTTGATGCTTTTGAGCATCAATACTACATAATCTTGTGATTAATGTTACTTTCAGATCAAAGGCAAAAATGGAAAAAGATGAGGTTAAAAAGACAGAAGTATTGGCGATGGATCAATTTTTCTGGAGATGGATCAACCACAAAACAAGGCACAAGAATCCAGGGAATTTAGGAGATCGATCACCCATTTTGGTGGATCGATCAATCTTGAAGTTACGAATGGCAGAGAAGTTTGGGGATCGATCGCCCATTTTGTGGATCTATCCCCCTTGAAGTTATAAATGGCAGAGAATTCTGTGGATCGATCACCCATTTTGGGGGATCGATCCCCCACGCGCAGATCGCGAATTTCATGGTTTCCAGCTGGGAAAACTTTGCTAAAATTAGAAAATACTAAGCCAAAACGACATAGCTTAGTATAAAAACTTCATTAGGGTTTGTGGAGGTATAAAAGACCACCTTATGTCATTTTGGAGGGGGTTGATGACCTAGCCACTATTCTCTCACATATTGAAAGAGTTGAAGAAGAAGAAGAGGAGAAAGGAAGTGGAGCTCCAGATTTTCTGGGTTTAATCTTTCTTCTTTACTTCTTGTTATGGATATTATGATTGTTATTTGTGTTGTTCTTGTTATTATGAGGAACTAATCCTCTCATTAGGGACCTAATGTAACCTAGCTTTGAAGGTTCCATGAACTTGACTTGATATTCTCTTGATTTTTGCATATTATTGAGTATTTATGGTTATGCTTAATGCTCTTGAGTGATTGATCACCATTCAATTGATTTGATGCTTGGATTGAGACCGGAAGGAGATATCTAGGTTTTGCATCTTGCCATAGATACCATAGGGTTCATGTACCATAGGAATATAGGGACATGCCTTGTGCAATCGTTATGTGGTTTGCCACGAATCTTAATGGGTTTTTGTCACTTAAATCCGAATGTTAGGAATAACAGGGGTTAGTGATAGGAACACTTTCAGTGTAACCAGGAATGGAGCATTGAATAGGTAAGGGAGACTGATTGTCAATAATTGTTGGTAATTATGGATTATTAAGTCAAGGGAGTGGAATTGGATAGGTGATGGTGAAATTAGGAACCCTAGTCTTTACTCATTCAATTAATATCATTTGTCACTATTGTTTGTTTACATCTTAAAGAACTTCTTTAGAGTATAAATTCTTGTTACATTGTTTATGTTAGTGTTAATCAAACCAAAACAACTTATTCGATTCTCCAAATAGCGCTAGTGTTAATCATAACGGGTACTCATCAACTATTAACTCAATCCTCGTGGGAACGATAATCTATTCATCACTTTATTACTTGTGCGATTTGTGCGCTTGCAAATAAGTCCCATCAAGTTTTTGGCGCCGTTGCCGGGGATTGACGCAACATGTTTTGTTGATATTCGTATAGGTTAACTTTGGTACTAATTTGGATTTTATTTTTGTTCTACTACCTCAGGTACTCTTGTCTTGTTTATGAGCTTGGGGCGACGTACTTTGAGCTTGGATTTGACTGGTTTGGATCCAGAGATTGAAAGAACGTTGAGAGTTATTCGAAGAAGGCAAGGGCAAACTGTGAGTCAAGAAGAAGCTATGGCTGAAAATCGAAACAGAGAGCCTCCTATGCAAGTGCATCCTCATGGAGTGAATCCCGACATAGCTGAGCATGTTGGAGGGGTGAACCCAGTTGTTGGTGACAATAATGGAGTAGTGGGTCCAGCGTTGAGAACACTTCGTGATTATGCCATGCCTACGATGGATGCATCTCCTTCTAGTATTCTTTGTCCAACAATTTCAGCAAACAACTTTGAGATCAAGCCGGCGCTTATCACTAGGATTCAAAATTCATCAATGTATTGTGGTCTCCCTCTGGAGGAACCGAATAACCATCTCATGTCATTCTTGGAGATTTGTGACACTGTCAAATACAATGGTGTTCCAAAAGATGCAATTCGATTGATGCTTTTTCCTTTCTTTCTTAAGGACAAGGCGAAAGCTTGGTTATTGGCACAACCACCATCATCTATCACCACTTGGGAAATCCTTGCACAAAAATTCTTGGCAAAGTTCTTTCCTCCCTCGAAGACTGCAAAAATCCGCAATGAGATTTTAAATTTCAACCAGCGTGATCAAGAGCCTTTTAATGAGGCATGGGATAGATTCAAGGAGACTTTGAGAAGATGCCCTCACCATGCCATTCCAGAGTGGCTACAACTCCAAACATTCTACAATGGACTGAACTTTTCTTCAAGATCAACAGTAGATGCTGCAGCAGGAGGATCTTTGCATAAGAAGACTCTACCAGAGGCTCAAGAGCTACTTGATGAAATAGCTTCAAATTATTGTTTATGGCCAACTGAGAGACTTGCACCGACTAGGCCAGCTGGAGTTTATGAGGTTGATGTTATCGCAAATTTAAATGCACAATTGGCCACTATATCAAAGAGGTTGGATACATTGAGTGTCAATGCAGTGCATGGTAATCCGGGAGCTCAGAATCAATTGGGTATGCAAGGGTCTTCAAGCATATGTTGTGACTATTGCAATGGAAATCATGTAAGTGCAGACTGTGAAGCCGGAAATCCTTTTGCTAAAGATGAACAAGCAAATCAAATCGGGAGTTTCAATAGGCAACACAATGACCCCTACTCAAACTTCTACAATCCGGGGTTCAGAAACCATCCAAACTTCTCTTGGAGCAATAACCAAAATGTTCAGAATCGGCCTCCAAACTACCAACCCCAAGAGAAGAAGCCAGATTTGGAAGGGATAATTGCTCAGTTAGCAGGGAACATAAATAGTCTCTCATCTAACACAAATCAGTTCATTACCAAGACGGACCAGTTCATGAGCAAGACAGAGACTACGCTTCAAAATCAAGGAGCGTCCATCCGCAATCTAGAGGTCCAAGTTGGACAATTGGCTAATGCTTTGAGTGGAAGAGAGAGAGGTGGTTTACCTAGCCAAACTGAGGTGAATCCCAAAGGAAAAGAACAAGTACATGCCATCACCTTGAGGAGTGGAAATCTGGTCAAGACAAGTGTGGATTTAGAAGCTGAGAAGGCTGAGAAGAAAAATATTGAAGTTGAAAAATTGGCAGAAAAATTGGTGATCGATCCCCCAACATTAGGGATTGATCCCCCTCAAAAATCAGCAAATACTGGGAACTTGACAGATTCTTTGGTGATCGATCCCCCAACACTGGTGATCGATCCCCCTGTGCAAAAACAGAGTATTGAGTCAAGACAGCCTAGATTTGCAATTGAACATGATTGGCCTGATAGTTCAAAGCGTGAACCTCCCGTTAAAGCTTATATTCCACCAATTCCTTTCCCTCAACGGTTGAAGAAGAACAATGTTGATGTGAAATTCTCCAAGTTCTTAGATGTATTCAAGAAGCTTCAAATTAATATTCCTTTGCCGAAGCTTTGGAGCAAATGCCAAGTTATGCAAAGTTTATGAAAGATATTCTATCTAAGAAGCGTAAACTTGGAGATCATGAACGAGTTCAATTGACGGAGGAGTGCAGTGCTATAGTTCAACGCAAGCTTCCGATTAAGCAAAAAGATCCGGGAAGTTTTACCATCCCATGCACTATTGGTACTACCTTGATTGAGAGAGCATTGTGTGATTTGGGTGCTAGTATCAACCTTATGCCATTTTCTATTGCTAAACATATTGGGTTGAATGAGATATCTCCTACCACAGTCTCTCTGCAAATGGCCGATAGATCTATCACTTACCCTCGGGGCATAATTGAGGATGTGTTAGTCAAAGTTGACAAGTTGGTTTTCCCAGTTCATTTTGTGATTCTAGATATGGAGGAAGACTCTAATACACCAATTATCTTTGGTCGCCCATTCTTGAGTACGGGGCGCACACTCATCGATGTTGAGAAAGGAACTCTAGCTTTGAGAGCAGCGGACAACCAAGTCACTTTCAAGGTATTTGATGCTACTAAATTTCCTAATGATGATGACACATGTTTTTGCATAAATACCGTTGATCAAATCATTGAGGATACTTATGCTATGCACAATACAAAAGATCCACTTGAGATTTGTTTGAGCCATGAAGAGGCAACTGAGAGTGAAGATTTGGGCATTCTTGAAACAATGAACTATCTTAATGCTATGAAGACTTATGCTCCAAGGAGGTTCCGAGAAGTGGAAGATCTTGGAGTTGCATCTTCTAAACCTCAACCAAGTGTTGTGGCTGCACCCTCTTTGACATTGAAGCCCTTGCCCTCTCATCTTCGATATGCTTATTTGGGCCTATCTGAAACTTTTTCAGTTATCATTTCTGCAGAATTGAGTAAGATGGAGGAAGAGAAAATTTTGCGGGTTTTGAGGGAGTACAAGACAGCTTTGGGGTGGACTATTGCCGATATTAAGGGAATCAGCCCTTCCATGTGTATGCACAAAATATTGATGGAGGAAGACTTCAAGACTTCAGTTGAGCATCAACGCAGATTGAATCCGAATATGAAAGAAGTTGTGAGAACTGAAGTGCTAAAACTTTTAGATGCTGAAATTATTTATCCCATCTCCGATAGCAAGTGGGTGAGTCCGGTGCAAGTGGTTCCGAAGAAGGGAGGTATTACAGTGGTTACCAATGAGAAGAATGAGCTGATACCTACAAGAACTACTACCGGTTGGCGTGTTTGTATTGATTATAGAAAGCTTAACAATGCCACTCGGAAGGATCATTTTCCTCTCCCCTTCATTGACCAAATGTTGGAGAGACTAGCTGGACATTCCTTTTACTGCTTCTTGGATGGCTATTCTGGATATAATCAAATCCCTATAGCACCCGAAGACCAAGAGAAGACTACTTTTACTTGCCCTTTTGGCACATTTGCTTATCGGCGGATGCCATTTGGATTATGCAATGCTCCAGCCACCTTCCAACGATGTATGATGAGCATTTTCTTAGATATGGTGGAGCGCTTCATTGAGGTATTTATGGATGACTTCTCTGTATTTGGCTCTTCTTTTGATTCTTGCTTGCACAATTTGGCCTTGGTTTTGAAGCGTTGTGAAGAAACCAATTTGGTTTTGAATTGGGAGAAATGTCATTTTATGGTGCAACAAGGTATAGTGTTGGGGCATCGAGTGTCAGCACAAGGCATTGAAGTTGATAGAGCAAAGATTGATACAATTGAGAAATTGCCACCTCCTATCACAGTTAAAGGAGTTCGAAGCTTCCTAGGGCATGCCGGATTCTATCGGCGTTTCATCAAGGACTTCTCCAAGATCACCAAGCCTCTTTGTAGCTTGTTGTTAAAAGATGCAGATTTTAACTTCTCAAATGAGTGCTTAGAAGCTTTCAACTTGCTTAAGGAGAAACTCACTACTGCTCCAGTAATAGCTGCTCCAAATTGGGAATTTCCTTTTGAAATAATGTGCGATGCTAGTGACTATGCCATTGGCGCTGTTTTGGGTCAAAGAAAGGAGAAATTGCTACATGTGATTTATTATGCTAGTCGCACCTTGAATGATGCCCAGTTGAATTACTCCACTACTGAAAAGGAGCTTTTAGCGGTGGTATTTGCTCTTGATAAATTTCGATCCTATCTCATTGGATCGAAGGTTATTGTATTCACCGACCATGCCGCTTTGAAGTATCTACTCTCTAAAAAAGAGGCCAAGCCACGGTTGATTCGTTGGATCCTTTTACTAAAAGAGTTTGATATTGAGATTAGAGATAAGAAGGGGTCAGAAAATGTTGTTGCCGACCACCTTTCTCGATTGATGGAGGGGAGAGAAGATGCAAGCCTTCCTATTTTGGAGACTTTTCCCGATGAACAACTTTTTGCTATCACCACCTCTACCATTCCTTGGTATGCTGATTTTGTGAATTATTTGGCAAAGGATATTCTTCCACCGGATTTGACTTTCCATCAAAAGAAGAGATTTCTACATCAAATTCGATTTTATTATTGGGATGAGCCTTTCTTATGGAAGCATTGCTCAGATCAAATCATAAGACGATGTGTCCCGAAGGAAGAGATGGTAGGAATTCTTACACATTGCCACTCACTTCAGTGTGGGGGTCATTTTGGTGCAAACAAGACTGCAGCAAAGGTGTTGCAATCCGGATTTTATTGGCCAACTTTGTTCAAGGATGCCCATTCTTATATGTTAGCTTGTGATCGATGTCAGCGCATGGGCAACATCTCAAGCCGCAATCAAATGCTGCTCACTAATATTCTTGAGGTGGAGCTCTTTGATGTATGGGGTATTGATTTCATGGGACCCTTCCCAAAGTCACTGAACAATCAATACATCCTCGTGGCGGTGGATTATGTTTCAAAATGGGTGGAAGCCACGGCATTGCCAACCAATGATTCAAAAGGTGTACTAAAATTCTTGCGAAAGAATATATTTTCACGGTTTGGGACTCCCCGAGCCATTATTAGTGATGGAGGTACACACTTTTGTAATCGACAATTCAACTCCTTACTTGCCAAATATGGGATAACTCACAAAGTTACAACCCCATACCATCCTCAAGCTAGTGGTCAAGTGGAGTTATCTAATAGGGAGTTGAAGAAAATTCTTGAAAAAACTGTGGGCTCCTCACGCAAGGATTGGGCTTTGAAGCTAGATGATGCCTTGTGGGCCTACCGGACTGCTTACAAAACTCCTATTGGAATGTCTCCATTTCGATTGATCTATGGCAAAGCTTGTCACTTACCCGTTGAGCTTGAGCATAAGGCTTTTTGGGCTGTGAAATATTTGAATTTTGATATGGTGACTGCCGGAGAGAAGCGAGCCTTGCAATTAAATGAGATGGAAGAGTTTCGCAATGAAGCTTATGAAAATGCAGCCATCTACAAAGCGAAAACTAAGAGATGGCATGACAGTCGCATTGTGCCCAAGGAATTTCATGTTGGGCAAAAAGTCCTCCTTTTCAACTCTCGTCTTCGCCTCTTTCCAGGTAAACTGAAATCCCGGTGGTCGGGACCATTTCTTGTTACTAAAGTATCTCCTTATGGAGCAATTGAGGTTGAACATGTCACTTTGGGGACAAGATTCAACGTTAATGGTCAAAGGTTGAAGCCCTACTATGAAGCTGATTTTGATGTTCAAAAAGCTTCTTTGACCCTCCAAGATCCTCAATAGTGGATACAAGAAGTCGAGCCAACGACTATAAACAAAGGCGCTTGTTGGGAGGCCACCCAACTGGGGTAAATTCTTTACTTTTCATATTATGTTTTAGCATCTTGTGTATTTAACTCTGGGTCATTTATGTACAGGGAAAATAAGTGCAACTGCAGGTGATTAATTGGAAATCTGGATATTTGAAATTTGAACCAGAAACGATGGAGATCGATCCCCATTTTGGGTGATCGATCAACCTCAAAGGGGACACATTCAGGTAACGAGACAGACTTAAATGGTGATCGATCCCCTTAAAAGGTGATCGATCCCCCCAAGCCCCAAGTATTTCTGTAAACAAAAAAAAAAATTATATATAAAAAAAATTAATTATTAATTACAAATTAAAAAAGAAAAAAAAAGATTAGAACCAGATTGTTTGTGGGATCGATTCCCTTTAATTGTGATCCATCCCATCTTGAGTTCTAAAAAAAAAAAAAAAAAAAATTCAAATTCCACACTTTGCCTCACGCACAGCCCACATCATCTAAAAAAAAAAAAAACACTTTGACTCACGCACACAGCACACACATGCACTACACCACTTTTTCACCTTTTTCAATTACAGTGTTCTTCTTTCTCACGTACACCCAGCAAGCCTCCCTTCATTTCTCTGCTTTGCATCTCACGATCATCACCCCTTCAGACAGTCAACATCCAGGTATGCTTGCTTGTCTCCTCCATACTTTCTGCATCTATATATATTTGGATTTACTTTTGAAGAGTTGTCTATTCCCCTTTCCCTTACGTTCCCCTCTTGAACAATTTTTTGGGAAGCACTTTGTGGTACTGTCACTGTCTGCATTTATTGGGTAGAGCTATTACTACCTCCCTTCTTGTCTAATTGGTTGTTCCTTGTACTCCAACATTTCTCTCATCCCTTGCACCACTTATGCACACAAACTGTTTGATGAAATGCCTCAATGACATTTTCTTTTCTTTACTGTGTGCTCAAAACAATTGTTAAATACCCTCCTCACAAGCTGCCTGTTCCTTTTGAAGGTACTATGGGAAAACGGAAGGCACACGTCATTCCCTCACCTAGTCCTCAACCTTCGCGAGCCCGTGTTTCTCAACAAACCCCGAATTCTCCATGCCCCAGTCTTGCCTCGCTCGTCCGCACTACCGTCATACAACACGAGTGGTCTATTCCTCTCACAGTCAGTATGGCCCACGGCAACCATCTAGCTCATGCTTACGTCTTGCAGAATCACTTTTTCTTCTTATTTAATGAGAAGCTTGAGCCTATTAAGATTTGGGATAACGCAGTCCGTGATTTCTATCGGACTTTGAAGGCGGTTCCCAAAGTTGACGATGATTCCGGACCCGCTGAATATTCTGCTGTTGTGTACAACCAGTCCTTTACATTCACTGCCGCTGATGTGTGTGCTACTTTAGGAGTCTCTGCCAAATACCAGGAGGGAACCCAACTCTATAAGCCTACTGGTTTAACTAGCCTGCAGATGCTTCACTACCTAGTGCCCAACACACGATGTCATACACCAAAAGGAATTGGCACTCGTCGCGCATTTCTCCCACCTTCTCTATGGTTGCTTGATGATGTGGTGTGTTTCAACCTTTATCCATTTGGGTCTGCACAAGAGCACCGACCTCCACTGCTGGATATCCTCTACTACATGCACACCTGGAGTTGGTTTGATTTTGGCGCCATTTATATTTCTGCATTTTGTCGCGCCCAGGATGAGCTTATGCACCAGCCTTCAGGGAAGGGTAAGTTATATTTTCCAAGGTTGATTACCTCCATTTTGCAGCGTAAACAGATCCAGTTACCAGCAGCCGTAGGCACTCTCTTCGACTACATGCGTTTTGATCTCAAGGCTTGGAACATGAGAGTGACTCACATGCCCGTCGACGCTTGACAACGATTTCAAAATGGACCGTATATTCGCATCCATGTTGTTCGTCGACCAGGACCACCTTCATCACCTGAGTCTATTCTTATCTCCTCCCCTCCTACACTTCCAGAGCTGGACACTACTCAGGCCAGAACATCATCTGCCCCTCCAGCATCTCATGGTCCATCTTCTTCTGTCTCCCATGTTACACTTGCAGATGTTTACTCCGAGCTACGTGAGTTACGCTCGAAGATGGACTCATTATCGGCTGCAGTCACTGCTATTTCCTCTCATTTGGGCGTCCATCTGCCGGTCCACACACCTTCTCCTCCTATCAGTGCCTCCCAGAACTCTTCTGACAACTCTGATTCTCAGGATCCTACAGGCTCTCAAGATTATTCTAGTCATTCCCCTGCATTATGACCTCCAGGTTGTGTTGTTCCTTCCTTTTATTTATTTATTTTGGAATCACTGAGGACAGTGTTATATTCTAGTGTGGGGGTGGGAACCTAAAACTTGTGACTTCCAGCTTTTGTATTAGTGACGTGAGAACTTCTTGTTTTTAACTTCTGGACCTTGTTTGTTTTTATGCTCTGCCTCCTTGCAATGATGATTACTAGTAGCATGGTTTGATTGCTTTTGAGACAAGTTGTCTGATTTGTGGCTTAGAGACTGTAAAATGTTGTTTTTGGACACATAAAAAAAAAAATACAGCCTAAAGGTGAAGTAAAAAAGAATGAGTATGTTGAAAACATCACTTAGCCAAATGCGGAGACTATGACCTATGTGAGCTTTTGAGCCTTTCCACCTTCATTGAGTGATGAAAATCAACTCCACTTTTTATTTTGTGCTCACTATATACTAGATGATCTCATTATCTTTGTTCGGTTGCTTGGTCACTTGCTAAGCATGCATCTCATGAGCATAACATTCTTGTGAACTCTCCATGGGAAGATCATTTTTGTTCTCGGGAAATGACAGTAAGGCCATCTTTATTAGCCACTAAATTCCCTTTTCAATCAACCCTCACGAAAAATATTATCGCTAGATCCCTTTTTGAAGCCAAACACTAGCCTTTCCTTCTTAGCCACATACTACAATTATTTGGATAAATTATGGACTATTTAATGCATTTATTGAAGATCATTGGGATATACTGTGAGAAAGCACAAGGATTGAGGAATTCTCTTGGGCTTTCCATGAATTATCATTAGAGAAGAGAATGAGTTTGGTAAAAAAGGGAAATTTTCCAATTGTGAAAAGAAAGAAAAAAAAATGTGTAAAGTCTGGGGGAAAAAAAAAAGAGATTTGAGGAAGAATAAATGAGAATTGCTGATGGTTGATTTTATGAGAATGGTCTTCAATTGCTAACTTGAATAGTTCTTCAATGGTTATCAGCACTCTTATCAATGCCTTCTTCCTACCTAAACCCTAGACTTGCATTACAAGCTTTAAAAGTCCTACTTGATCCTTGAGAAATTATGATCCGAACATGGGAGTAAATTTGGGTGTTGCTCACTGCTTAGTAGTGGCATCCTTTCATCATATCATATTCTGCATGTTTCATGAGCTTTCTTTACAAAATGTATATGGGATCTTGATTACATTATTCCACCCATATACACATGAGTGAAACACTTTAGCCAACTTCGGTGTGAATTTATTTATGAGTGAACATCGGTGAGATTTTGAAGTTGAGGCTAAGAGCTTTGTGATGTGTTCTTAAAATCAACTTATTCTGAGATGTAACCTAAGGGCTATTCTTTACTTTCTGAATAATAAGTCTCTAAGTTGTGGATTGGATAGCTATACTCTATATTGTGATTGAACTGTGTGATCTTCTGAGACTAAACAAGGAGGTGAAAATTGCATTCTGCTCCTAATCCTAATCTCATTCTCATTGGTGTCCATGCTTTCATGTAAATCCTCTTTTCTAAAAATTTAAGATTTGCTCGAGGACGAGCAAAAGCTTAGTGTGGGGGTGTTTGATCAATCTAATATTTGCATGGCTTTTGTACATCAATTAACATTAGTTTTTGCCTCATTTGATGCTTTTGAGCATCAATACTACATAATCTTGTGATTAATGTTACTTTCAGATCAAAGGCAAAAATGGAAAAAGATGAGGTTAAAAAGACAGAAGTATTGGCGATGGATCAACTTTTCTGGAGATGGATCAACCACAAAACAAGGCACAAGAATCTAGGGAATTTAGGAGATCGATCACCCATTTTGGTGGATCGATCAATCTTGAAGTTATGAATGGCAGAGAAGTTTGGGGATCGATCGCCCATTTTGTGGATCTATCCCCCTTGAAGTTATGAATGGTATAGAATTCTGTGGATCGATCACCCATTTTGGGGAATCGATCCCCCACGCGCAGATCGGGAATTTCATGGTTTCCAACTGGGAAAACTTTGCTAAAATTAGAAAATACTAAGCCAAAACGACATAGCTTAGTATAAAAACGTCATTAGGGTTTGTGGAGGTATAAAAGACCACCTTATGTCATTTTGGAGGGGGTTGATGACCTAGCCACCATTCTCTCACATATTGGAAGAGTTGAAGAAGAAGAAGAGGAGAGAGGAAGTGGAGCTCCAGATTTTCTGGGTTTAATCTTTCTTCTTTACTTCTTGTTATGGATATTATGATTGTTATTTGTGTTGTTCTTGTTATTATGAGGAACTAATCCTCTCATTAGGGACCTAATGTAACCTAGCTTTGAAGGTTCCATGAACTTGACTTGATATTCTCTTGATTTTTGCATATTATTGAGTATTTATGGTTATGCTTAATGCTCTTGAGTGATTGATCACCATTCAATTGATTTGATGCTTGGATTGAGACCGGAAGGAGATATCTAGGTTTTGCATCTTGCCATAGATACCATAGGGTTCATGTACCATAGGAATATAGGGACATGCCTTGTGCAATCGTTATGTGGTTTGCTACGAATCTTAATGGGTTTTTGTCACTTAAATCCGAATGTTAGGAATAACAGGGGTTAGTGATAGGAACACTTTCAGTGTAACCAGGAATGGAGCATTGAATAGGTAAGGGAGACTGATTGTCAATAATTGTTGGTAATTACGGATTATTAAGTCAAGGGAGTGGAATTGGATTGGTGATGGTGAAATTAGGAACCCTAGTCTTTACTCATTCAATTAATATCATTTGTCACTATTGTTTGTTTACATCTTAAAGAAGTATAAATTCTTGTTACATTGTTTATGTTAGTGTTAATCAAACCAAAACAACTTATTCGATTCTCCAAATAGCGCTAGTGTTAATCATAACGGGTACTCATCAACTATTAACTCAATCCTCGTGGGAACGATAATCTATTCATCACTTTATTACTTGTGCGATTTGTGCTCTTGCAAATAAGTCTCATCAGACCTCCACACCTCTTCCTCGACGAATGCCTCCTCGTCGAAAAGGTTCTCCTCGATATGTCCCTTTAGTCTTCTCTCTTCGGCTTTCCTAAAACATCCAAGATCTCCTCCTTGGACTCCTCGAGATGTTCTCGGTCCTTAAAGAAAGGGCATAAAAGTGAGGATGGAGGAATCCAGGTCAACCTTGAAAAGAATCTTCCTAGACTCCTTTACCCCACCTCAAAATCCATAGAATCCCTCCTCCCTTAGAGCAACCTTGAATTCCTCAGACTCAATAAACTTTTAGATTGCGTTCTACTTGGCATCACCAAGGACCCTCTAGTAGGTCTTCTCGACATTCCTCAGTTGGCTCTCTGAGGTGGCCCCCTTGGACCTAAGCTCCCTTCGCGGTTGATCAACATTCTCGGCCTGCACAAAATGATCCTCCAACATCTCAAACATCTCAGCTTTGACCTAGTTGAGCTCATTCTCACCTTGGTACTCCATTCCTTGGCAGCGTGAGCGCTCTCCCTCTATGCGGTCTCCTCATAAGCAAACTGAGCAATGTTTGAGGGGAGTGCAGAAAGGTGGATCATAGTCTGCAAAGGATAAAAAGAAGTTAAGTTAAATCGAATAGAGAAGGAAGGGAAATTGAGCTGATGACTTACCTGTATAGGAAGACTATTTATTTGAGTAAGGTGTTCCATAGCCATCAAGTCAGAAACCCTATCATAATCTGCCATTGTACAGAAAGGAAGGTTCTCCCCAAGAGAAAGAGGAACATTAAAGTAAAGTTATGAATTTTTGCATTGCTTGACAAAAGAGTTGTACAAGAGCGATTTCAAATCTAGCTTGAACTTCAGGTAATACATGTTAGGAGATTTGGGATCGTTACACAGTTTCATGAGGTGTTGAAGCATCCAGGAAGACATACCAAGGTAATGCTTATGAGATATGTAAAAGAGGGTACCAAGGACGTGCCTTGAGTTAGGGGCGAGGATAGCCGAAGAAATATTAAACCGACAAAGTACACTTGTTATGACAGAGAGAAGGGAATCCTTGCCCCTGTCTAACGAGAGCTAAGGGAAACGAAAAACTCACCCATCCTAGGATGGAAAGGGGATTCATTTTTGCCCACATGTTGGTATGGGTAAAGGATCCCATACCGAGCAATTGGCTCGTCTATATACCCTTGAGACCTAGTGCAACCTAGATAGGTTGATTTAGTTGTGTGGGTATCAGCATCTCCACTTCTCTCATTAAGAGGGGGTAGATCTTGAGTAGCATACTGCACAGGGCAATCTATTAAGGAAGACAACGGTCCTACTAAGGAGGGTCTCACAAAAGAAGGATTTTCTTGAGAAATTATAAGCTCCTCTATGGAGGTCTCTTTTAGATCACTATCCGAGGAAGAGGAAGATGAACTCAAGGAAAAGGAAGAGGAATAAGTGGAACTAGAAGAAGGCATTTATCACCTTGTAAATCAAAGCTTGAGAACATGGAAAATGAATGGGGTTCTAGGTCCTTTTATACTTGGGGACAACCCTAGATCCACGACTAGAATGGATAACCGTTGAGCTGCATGAATATAGACATTGGTTTGAGGATCCAAGTTGTCATCTCGCCATTAATGACATGACATGATTACTCCATCATGAATCTTCTCAGTTGGCGCCTCAATAATGGAGTGGGGGCAAGTGATATTACCAAAATGAGTCTACCAATCAGAAGGTGACACATGTTAGTATAGACATGTACTTTGGCATGGTATCTAGGTAGGCTACAATCTACCATGCTAAAAGATAGCACATATCCTCGATATACCAAGGGGGTATCCATTACAACCTAGTTGTCTACGTTCATTAGGAAACTAACCATGAAAAAGTGTCTTATCCCTACTGGAGGAAGAATCCTACTGAGGCTCAAACTCTACATCCTAGAGATCAATAGTGCCGATGAACGGAAGAAAATAGTCCTAGTTCTATTCAAGTTCAAGCTCCTAGCCTTTTATATAAGCTCTGAAAGTTAGGTAAGTCTCTCTCGAATCATAATCTTCACTTAAGCTTATAAAGAGTTTCGGACTATCGTGCTCTCTTTGCTTTTGAGTATGACTTGACTTGAGTATCGAATAGCCAACGCTAGAGGATAACCTCTGGTGGGCCTTTAGCTCATGTTTGTTCACTATGTAGGAAGGATACTCAGTTACTATTGTTGTGAACACCCATTCAAAGGAACAGACCTAACCGGCTGATCATCTTCTTGTGACTGACACCTTTTTAACGTCATCACATAATATTGGCTATGTTGAGTCAAAGGAATTTCCAGAATTGTTAAAATGGTTGTCGCTTCATTGAGAGGAGGACATGACAGCCCATTTCAAAGGTAAAAGAAGGATGATCGCAAATATAGTGCCTCTGAGGGTGCAGACCACCTGTAATTAGTGTTCAACCAACATACCATTTGTTAGTGTCTGCTTCCTAAATCCTATACTTGAAAATGAAAAGGACATTTATTCTACTCTGAATCAACCATAGGAGAGCAATTACCTCAAGAAATGCTTTGACAATTGACAATGAGGCCAATAGTAAAATTTCATCCTTTGCAAAAGACACCTGATATCCCCATTGGCAATATCAAAATCCACAAAAAAAATGAGAGCATATAATCAGTGACATATTGAACAAGTAGGAAACTTGAAGAACAATTCATAATGCCATATCTATTTGCAAAAAAGAAGAAAAATTTAATCATATCAACATGTTCATAAGTCATAACTTTCACAATGCAAGCTTCCTATCACAAATCAATGTGCTTGTCACATAATAATAGACAAGAAGACAATTCAGATGGTCATTCTAAAATTGGCATTTCAAAGCGCTGAATCATAGACTCGAGTCTTCTTTGAGAAAAACTTGAAACATGGATACATTGTCCAAGGAGGAAAAGTTTTTCAATATGTTGAACACAACTTCTTGCGAATTAAATACAGTTTCCAATACTTGGTATGAGTATTCATCAATAGATACAACTAGAGGAAGTCATTATGCAGATTTTTTCATCACGACCATTCTAAACTATCTAAAACTACTTCTACCAGATCCTTAGACAGAGATTAAAACTATTCTTTAACGCATTACTTGATGCAATCATTCCTCGGTCTTCTTCATCTAGGCCACTTCTTCCCACTTTGAAGATGTTGTTGAAAATTGACATACACTAAGTTTACTAACCTCAAGTACCTAATTCAAATTATCAAAGAATTATATGGTCCAAGCTGGTCACAAATGGAAAGGAGAGTTTATAATGTGGTTATGTTATTTTTTTTCTTGAAAGGATGAAAGATTTATTAAAGCATCAAGGTGGTGCATAAAGAAAAGTTAAAACTTTTAGCCTCAAAAATATTATTTTAAAAATAGCACTATAGTTTTAGGTTTCTAAAACTATTGTCTTTAATGAAGTCTACGAATGATGCACTTGAAATTGAAGGTCCTATTGTTTATCTCAACCTAGATCATCCACACGATGGCCACAATAAGTATCTTCATACTCACCTTGATGCAGCACAAGCAAACTCAAGCCTACAAGTCTAAGCTTAAGAAGAAGATAATCTAGAATCCACCAAAGAAAATATAAAATTTAAATGTTTCGATTATCATCAGATATGTCTTAGAGTAATACAAAGAGCGCTTAAATAGTTATTTTCAACCCTTGGAAAAATAAGAGGAATTACTGAAAAGCTAAATTTTAAGAAAATGAAAAGTCATAATTTAAGAAAATAGTAAATTGCTCTATCTTGTGAATTGCGTCATCTTATAATTTGCTTTATCTTGGAATCTGCATTATCTAAGCTTCTGCGCCAAATCTACAAGTTGGAAATTCTCTTTTCCATACAATAGTTCATTACGTCTTCAATCCATTTAGCCACTTGTTCTACATCAGGACTCTACTTCAGAAGAACTCGACCTCGAGTTATGGCCAAGATAGATAAATTTGTCCACTTTGAAGGCAAACAAGTCAAGGAAATTGAATGACTTTGAGATCCCTATAGACTCAGGCAGATCAA
This sequence comes from Euonymus europaeus, assembly GCA_963580455.1. Taxonomy (NCBI): domain Eukaryota; kingdom Viridiplantae; phylum Streptophyta; class Magnoliopsida; order Celastrales; family Celastraceae; genus Euonymus; species Euonymus europaeus. The sequence continues at coordinate 8,656,008 of OY756964.1, forward strand.
TCATATAGGCACTATCATTAATCCGCTTCAACATCTTTTTAGGACCATACTTCCGAGGCTTTAATTTACTGTATGTCCCTACGAGAAAACGCTCCTTCCTAAGGAACACCATAATTGTGTCTCTTTCATTAAACACATTCACTCTTCGATGCTTATCAGCGACAATTTTATAGTTAGCATATGTTTTCTCCAAGCGACTCCTTACCTCTTTGCAAATTGCCAAAACATCTTTATCCATACCCTCTACAGTGACACTAAGTCCTAGACCTCTATGAACTGATTAGGAGTAGTAGTATATACAACAACAAAACGAGATTTACCTATGACACTATGAATTGCACTATTATAAGCAAACTCCAACTGTGGTAGTGTAAAATCCCAATGTTTTGATTTGTCTCCTTAAAACTTTGAAGTATATTACCCAGAGTCCTGTTAGTGACCTCCATCTGGTCATCAGGTGAGCTGTAATACTCCTATTCAATTTAGTTCCAAACATACGCCGCAAGGTAACACAAAAGTGACTCATAAACTTTTAGTATCTCGATTAGACGTGATTTTTTTTAGGACACCATGTAGCTGAACCACCTCTCTAAAATAAAGCTTGGGTATGTTGGATGCATCAGCTATCTTTTTACAAGCTATAAAATTACCCATATTTGAAAATCTATCCACCACCATCGTGAGGAATAGGGAGAGGTGTGTACATGTATTTTAGACGTGATCCCTAGAGGTTTGACATATATAACAATTGCTAACAATTGTTGCTGCATCACGCTTTATCTGAGGACAAAAATACCTCTCTTCAAAACCGACAATTGTTTTGTCACATCCCAAGTGTCCACTCAAACCTCCATAATGCAAATCTCGAATAGGCTTCTCATGCAAAGAGGAAACCAAAATACACAGTTTGTTCCTTTGAATAAAAACCCATCATTAATATATTAATCTGTGGCAGCTGTCCTGTGAATGCACTTCTTCAAAATTTCCTAAAAATCTAAATCCGTCTCATATAATTCCTTCAAGCCCTCAAACCCCTCGACTTCTTGGAAAAGAGTGACCAACAACGATGCTCTCATACTAAGAGCATCAAAAACTCGATTCAAAACTCCAGATTGATGCTTGATAACAAATGGAAATTTTTGCAGAAATGTTGTCGACCTAATATGCATCTTGTTTACCTGCTTTAGGCTATTAATAAATTTGAACGGTTGATGACCCGTGTACAGAAAAAATTCCTTTTGGATTAGATAATGTTTCTATTGCTACAAAGCTCTGAAAACTGCATAAAATTCTTGATCATACAAACCCCACTTTTGTCGAGCCTCATAAAGTTTTTTAGACAAGAAAGCAATTGGCCTCTTCTCCTGTGAAAGAATAGCTCCCACTCCTACACCACTAGCATCACATTCGACCTCGAATACTCAGTCAAAGTTTGGAAGAGCTAAAATGGCGACGGTGCAAAGTTTCTCTTTAATTAAATCGAAACTGTGATCTTGAGCTTCCCCCCACTGAAATTTCCTCTCTTGAGAGACTTAGTAATATGAGTAGTGATAGTACTAAAATCACACACAAATCTCCTATAAAAGGTGGCCAAGCAATGAAAACTTTCCATATCTGCAACTTTCTTTAGCGTCTGCCAATCACGGTTGGCACGAGTTTTCTTCTCATCAACCTATATCCTATCCTTGCCTAGTATATAACCCAAAAATAGTAACTTGGTCATACAGAACGTACACTTCTTCAAATTCATGTACAACTTGTTCTATCTCAATGCACAAAGAACATACTCTAACTGTCTCAAGTGTTCCTCCCTTGTTTTGCTATAAATTAGTAAATTAGTAAATTAGTATGTCATCAAAATAAACTACAAAAAATAACCAATAAAAGGTCAAAGAACCTGATTCATGAGTCGCATAAACATGCTCGGTGTATTTGAAAACCCTAAAGGCATCACTAACCACTTATATAACCCTTCTTTAATCTTGAAGGTTGTTTTATGTTCATCCCCTAACGTGATTCGAATTTGATGGTATCCAATATAAAGATCAATTTTAAAATATAATTTTGAACCTTCAAGGATATCCATCATATCATGTAGTTACGGAATACGAAATCTGTATTTAATGGTGATTCGATTAATTGCCTGATTGTCAACACACATATACCATGATTTATGCCCCTTCTTCACTTTCTTTAGAACCAAAAGAACTAGCACTACACAAGGACTCATACTTTCCCAAATAAACCCCTTTCTGAATAAGTCTTCAATTTCTACATGCAAAAAATTCATCTAGATATCCAACGAAGACATCATTCATAATGTTGCAGAATCTTACTAGAGCATTTGTCTAGCCGAATGGCACGACTAGATATTTGAAGGAACCATATCGAGTTGCACATGTAGTCTTTGTTTCATCACCTTCAACAATATGGATCTATCAATACTTGTTCTTCATGGTGACCTTCTTTAGTGCTAGATAATCAACACATATTATCAATGAACCGTCATGCTTCTTTTGGAGTAGTAGTGGCACACCATAAGGGACCTTGTAGAGAATAATTAGACCACCCTCCAATAGATTTGTCAATTGCTTCATCAATTTGTTCAACTCCAAAGGACTTATCGGATAAGGCACTTGTGCTAGAGGCTTGCTTCTCAAAACCAATTCAATCCAGTGGTTCGTGTCACAACATAGAGAGATAGAGACTTTGAAAGTTCTCGTGGCATAACATCAATGAACCTATTCAGCACTTCTTCTACACCATCATGAATCTTATCCTACTGATATGCATGTACTTCAAACAAGCTAGCATTCTATGTATTCAGACTTCTTCTAGCCTTCTCAAGTCGAATAATAGATAACATACCATCTAAGTGTTTCACCACACTCTTTGTACTAGGGACTGCAATCATAACAAAAAAATCTTAGACTTCTCTCGTCCATGAATAGGAAACCACTAAGGTGAGACATCAATGTCGATTTAGACTTCATGAAAAATTCATTCCTTGTGATCACATCAAAATCATCTAGGCGAATCACAATGAAATTTACTGACAGTCAATAAGGTCACCATGCCCTACACCGCACAAGAATCTGAGTTCAATACAGCCCGCACACTCAAAACAGTATGAAGTAGTAGTGAAACCCCTACGCATTCGCTCCACATTACAGATAAGTCAATGATGGGTAGCAAACCATAACAAAGTCTCATAACAAATTCTTACAACATTGGGGAAATTGATGTTTCCAAATGATTTTTCAAAGGACACTTGGTCTATCCGAAACAACACCAATAGAGAGAAGATAAGAAGATTTTTGCTATTAATTGCCCACTGTTTGAAGTGCCCTAGAAAAAGACATCTCTAACCTCCTCCTCATCCCAAGGAAAAATAGCAGCAAACTTATTTTCTACTTTCAGTGGAAGAAAATCGGTTAGAACAATCCAATTCCAACCTACATCTTTGATCCAATAACTAGACACTGGCCGATATAGATCCCTCAAACTCAAGTCACGCAACTTTACATCCACTAAAGCTCTATTACCCACCCAAACGTCAAACCAAAAAAGAGTTTCCTGGCCACTGTGAACTAAAACACGCAACCCTTGGCACATGATCGGGGTGACTTTAACAATACCACGCCAAGCATTTGATGCACATTGCTTAGTCACTGATCTATCAATAGTAGCTTTCTAATGCAAATGTTTCATAGAAATGATTCTAGCCCATAGGCTACTTTTATCTTTAATTAATCTTCATCCCAATTTAGCCACGAAAGTCAAGTTCATATGAACCATGCTTTTCACACCAAGGCCACCCTCATCCATAGGCCGAATGATAGTGTCCCATTTGATGAGGTTGATACCCTGCTTCTCATTAGAGTCTCCCTGTAGAAATCGACATACTAGTTTATCAATAGTGTTGCATACCCCTACCGGTAGTAGCATGGTTTGCATCACGTACAGTGGAATAGAATTAAGAACATACTTGACTAGGACCAACCTTCCTACAAAAGATAAGAACTTTTTCTTCCACGCCTCCAACCAATTAGCAACTCTCTCAATGATGTACTGAAAATCATTAGTCCGAACCAGAAATTATAGAGAGGTCATTAGCGACCGCGGATTTCACTCCTTCCATTCCATAGCCAAATTAATCAAGTGACCAAGCCTTTCAATGCACCAAAAAAAAAAGAAAAAAGATAAGGAGATAATGCATCCCCTTGTCAAACCCCTCTCCTAAGATTGAACCAATCCAAACGGTCACCATTCCAAATAATTGACATCCTTGAAGATGAAACACAATGCATCATATTCTGAATCCAAACATCATTAAGCCATATCTCCTTCAAAAGGTCTTTCAATTTTAATGGCCATGTGACCAACACCACTCCGCTTAGTTCTCATGGAATGAATAACCTCCTAGTACACAACCAAACTACTCTGATTGGGCGATACAATATTAGGGATAATCATTTTGAGCCTATTTGTCATAACCTTTGTAATCACTTTATACCCCCACATTGCAAAGACTTATCAACCTAAACTGATTCAACAATTCTTCATATCGCACCTTCGACACTAAAACTACCAGCGCATCATTATGCCTTACTAGCAAGTCACTTGTCATCCAAAAATCTGTTACTATTTGGCGATAAGAATGCCCCACATTATGCTAAAGGCGTTGATATAAACTAGCGTGAATATCGTCCGGGCTTGGTGCTTTGAACGGAGCTGTATCAAATAAAGCTTGATAGACCTTCTCATTCTCCAAGCTTTGATGAGTCAACTCCATTACATCATATCCTAACATAGGAAAGCAGCCTTTAAGATGAGCCAAAAGGTCCTCACGAGGTTCTCTCGTGAATAAGCTTGTGATAAAATTCTTTGATAAGAATTTGTACTTGGGCTGAATCGGTTACCCAATTTCCTTCAGAATCTCTCAATGTCCCAATGAAATTCTTACTCTTTCGAATGACCGTCATTTCATGATAGAACTTCGTATTGTGATCAGCCGAATGAATACAATTTGCTCTAGATTTCTGGAACCATGAGAGTTCTTTCTGATACAACACAAGGTCCAATTCCTTTTCAAGCTCATCCTCTAAATAGTACAACCACCTTGAAGGACGTCTAGTTAAAACCTTATGAATCTCTTCAAGTCTTGCCCACATCCTCTTTTTTCTTCTTGAAATACTCCAAACTCAATAGTGCTCCAAAATGTCAAGACCGAAGCGATGCGGCTATTATTAGCGTCTAGTGATTTGTTAGTATACCAATTATCCTGAATAACCTTATAAAAACCTGGATGGCTCAACCATGTTGCATGAAATTTAAATTGATTCAACCTCATATGAGTATTAACATCCTTTAATTGAACAAGGATAGGGACGTGATCTGAATGGTGCTTAGGAAGATGTAGAACTCTAGCCACCTAAAACTTATGTCGCCAAGTTGAATTACATAAAGCTTTGTTGAGTCAAGCCCCCTTGAACTGAGCACCTCTCCCTCTACTCCAAGTATAGGCCTGGCCTAAAAACCCCATATCTAGTAAATCATGCTCAAAAATCCAATCCCCAAAATTAGAGATAATAGGATGGCCTACAACATTCCCATTTCTAACTTCATTAGCACAAATTACCAATTTAAAATTACCTAAAGTAATCTAGAGATGATTAAGAGCCAGGAAATTCTTATTAAGATCCATCTATAGGAACTTTTTTAGATTAGTTGTAGAGCTGCCATAAACAACAGATAATAATTAACAATGAAACCCACTACACTGAACCCGCATATGACTAAATTGAGGATGGATAGAAAGAATGTCTATCTGATAGGAGTTATGCCAAAAGACCAAGTTACCTTCACTAAATCCCATTGGCTCCACCCGAATCTAATTATCAAACCCTAAATTTTTGCAAAGAAAGTCCACTTGAATTCCACTGACTTTCGATTCTAATAGTCCCAAAATACCTGGTTTATACATCTAAAGAAGATCTTGCAGGGAACATTGAAACTCCTTCGATGCTGCCACTAGACAATTCCAAATCATTAAATTCATTAAATAATGGATTAAGAAATCGATGCTAACCACTGCCACCCAGGAAAAAATCCAATAGATAAAAATTAAGAGGAACGCCCCCTACAAAATTCTCCTCCCTCCCATGAGGGTCGTTGGCATACTCCACCATATGTCGTCTCCAATCCTCCACAAGTTCAACTATTAGACCTCATCACCAACCCCTACATTGGCAATGGGAGGAGGATCTTGATGGTGTTCTGAAAATAAATTGACTAAAGAAACAATGTCTTCCATATCTCCAGAAGGGCGATGAGAATGATGAACCACCGCCCGACTAATCAGTTGACCTTTATTAGACCTATGGACCACAATGTGCTTCTTAGCATTGGCAGCATACTTTAAGTAGGAGGAGCTTTGAACATTATTTCAAATCATCTGTTTTTTGATAGTACAGCTTCCCTCCTTAATCTCTATAGGCACATGAGGATATGGGTTGCGCTCAGCCTTTTTGGAATTAACTTCTCCCTTGGACCTTATCCCTTTTCCATTCTCTTTCACAGTAGAAGTATTCTTTTGGCCCATGTGCATCTCATGTACACTCCAATATAGGCCCCCCCATTACCTTGAGCAGTATCTTCATCATGAATCTCATCAACCAATAACACCGCAAATCTTGAATTAGCTTGCTGGTTCTCAACAGTTTGTTTAGTACCAACTATTGACTCCTCTCTAGGACTACACCCAATTCTTACGTTCTTACCATTTTCACCGATGCAGCCATATATCTTGGCCTCTTTGCTGATCATTAGGTTGGTTAGCCTTCAATAGACAACCATCATTCTAGTGACTGAAACACCCACAATCTAAACATGTTAAATGGATAACCTCATATTCAACCCTTCGAAACCTCCACTGCTACATAAATTTAGCCAGGAGAGGTTTGGTTATGTAAACCTCCACACAAATACTCGCAAATTTACCCCTTGAAATAGTACTAGTAGTGTATCCACCTTAATCGAACAGCCAATGCAAGTACCCACTTTCATAAGAAAGTCATAATCACAATACTCTATAGGGAGACAAGGGATGCAAACCCATACCAACAATCTATCCATGTTCTCCTATCCTGGGTCAAAATTGGGATGCCATTGGTGGACTATCAAATAATGATTAAAAAAATCATCCAAGGTCCCTTAAATAGGCGAAGTCACAATCCTTTTTGGAGGCAAACTTGACTAGAAAATAATCTTGATCGATAGCGAATAATTCAATAGGAGCTTTCGGAGGGCAGAGAGCCTTGATCTTGCGCAGGAGAAAAGTGTTCCCAATTGTCCTTCCTAACAATTTGATAACGAGAGTCTATTTCTATGGATGGTGATGTCTCGTCTTCTCCTCCTTTGAAACATCAATCACTGCACATTCAAGATCTACATCCCCATCAACCATTATCACTATCATCATTTGAAACCCACTCTTTCTCAGAAGCCTTACCATCTTCAATATGACCCGTATATCCCAGCAATTTTTCTACGAATGATGACAGGGGAACATATTCCTCAGTTTCCTCAATATGTTCCTTATTCACAAGTATCTCTTCCACTATACTCACGTCTTCCTTAGGCGAGGAATCATTTTCAATCTCAGCCATGTTAATTTTGACTTTCTTATTGCTCCTCTCCAGCAAGCCACCTCCTATTGAAAACGACTTGGAGTGTGCATTGCTTTTTCCAATTCAATTACAAACTTGTCTAATTTTCTTTTAATACCACCCTTATAATTTATGTGTCTTTCACTCTATCAATTTTAGGGGTTGGCATTGGGTGGGGCCAGTCCGAAAATATGAGGCCTAGGCCCAGCCTAAGCCTGAGCCTGAATATCAACTTCGGGCTTTGGGTCGGGCTTGGTGCAAATTCTTGAGCCCAAGCCCTTCCTAGCCCAAGAAATTCGGGCTTTCAAGCCGGGCTTGGGCCTTCAGCTTGTGAAATTGGGCATGAACTTTAATTATTTTTATCATATAGAATAATTACATAATTAAATTTTAAAATATATATATGCACTACACTGCATGCACTGTCCAATGCAGTGCATATATATTGCACTACGCTGGGCAGTGTAATATATATATGTATGTATGTGCTATATATATCTATATATGTATGTATGTATGTATACGTAATATGTATGTTATATTTTCGGGCTAGGCTCAGCCCAAAAAAATGGGGCCCATGCCCTTGCTAGGCTTAGGGTTGAGCATCCCAAGCCCGATGTCATTTTAGGCTTTGGCCTGTGGGCCATTTGGTGGCCCCTAATTAATCTACACGTAGATGTGTTTTTCATTTTGAAAACAACAATTTTAGTGTTCTATCTAATTTGCACACTTTTCTTTACTTTCTACAAAAAATTTATCGTGGGTTAATATTATTGTTGGTCACTGAAAGATAGGTCATGTTTCAATTTTGTCCCATAAACTCAAAAGGTTGCAAGTTGGTAAACAAAAGTGTAAATTTGTGGCAAATCACACACTCTGACATAATTGAGCAATTTGGATAGCTATTGGCAGGTTTACTGTGAACTCAAATTGCCACATTGGAAAGTAAGGCAAAAAATAACATAAAAAACCCTCAGCCACATAATTCATGGCTCTTCCTACCTCGAGCTTTTGAAGCTCTCAAAACATGGTGGCGGCGGCCTCCTCCAATTCCTCAAAAAAATCTCGCATACCCATTCTCAGATTTACCATCCCCTTCTCTGTCAAACATGGAAAAATCTTTCTTTATTTGCCCTTCTTGTGGGATTTTCTTACTAGTCTACCTTCTTTCCCTCTCTACATAACCAACTTCGGTCTTCTTTTTAGTCAACCAAAAAAACCTATACGAAGCAAAATTGGATCTTAATCCGCCATTGGAGATACTAAAAAAGCTTTTTAATGTGAGAAACAGTGGCTTAGACTTGGATGGATCCGTCAATTTTGCACCATGGTAATGGCCGTCACCTAAATGACTCTTTACTTGTACGCCCTTCTCCTCCATCAACTTTGCCACTGCAATTTGAAAATCAATTAGTGGGTCGCCATCACACCCGGTCACCAATAATTTCCAATCCATCAATGTGATTTTATCCAACATCTTTGACCCACTTCCTACTGTTGGATTGCAACACTCGATAGGATCGACGCCAAGACGATGGGATCGTTTGGGGGAAGGGATGGAGGAGAGCAATTAAGGAGGAAGAGAATCTAAGCTTCACTGAAAGATGAAGCTTTGGATCAAGAGAACATGCAAAGATTCAGGGGTGGTCGATAAGAGGTGGTTGGTAGATGAAACTTGAAAGAGAGACAATCTAGGGTTTCAATCTCAATTGTTGGTTAAATCCAACGGTTGAGATTGAAACATTTTTTTTTAATTTTGTTTAAAATGTATATGTTATTAACTTTATTGTAACTCTGTTTGCCACATCAGAGAATCGTTTGCCATGTCATTATGTTTAACGACCAGTTTGCCATGTCAGTGTCTTTGCTGCCCGATTTGACTAAAGCCTATTTGAGTGTGTGATTGAGCACAAATTTACATTTTTGGTTACATTTAATGACCGAAATGAAACATGATCAATCTTTCAATGACTAATAGTAGCACTAACCCAATTTATCATTTTTCTTTAACTTTCTACCAAAATCTCTAGCTTTTATCCATAATATATCGATTTCACAGTATTTTATTTCTCTATAATATTTTAGTCGTTATGTGAGAGCTCACTATTTTAAACCAAAAACAAAGATCTCTTTTCCTTTAAATCAGACAATAATCAAGATAACTTTTTGTTTTCTTTCACCCACAACACCAACAAATTAATGACACATTCAACACTTCTACAATATATCCATATTCATCTACAATTACAGATCTAAAAAAAGAACCAAAAAACTCAAGGAAATGTTGAAACGAAGAGATTGTTATGTGTTATTTCAAAAGTTTGTCCCACATGGAAGAAATCAAAGCTTGTGATATGGTTTATAAACAAACCAACAACCATGGGCTTGTAAGCAACAAGTCATGGTAGTGGGCTCGCGTGCATATAAAGCTAAGCCTAATGGGCCAAATCAAATTGAAATGGGTGGATTTGCCCCCTGCGTGCAAGATCAAGCTTGGTCTTTAGCCTGATTTTTGTTTCTTCCTTCCAGATTTTTGTTTTAATTTTTTGGAACCACATTTTGCACAAGTCTTGGGTTACCTGTGAAGACCTATTCTCACGCCCAACTCCTTCAACGTCCATGTTGTTGGTGTGTTCCACTATCCCATCAACTTCTCAGATATTTCTCTCTTATGGTTACAGCATTTGCACTATAAATACACAACCCCTCATTAGTTCTGTATACTTGAAAACCTTCTTTCTGGTCATGCTACTGCCCTCTTGTTTCCTGTTGTTCCTGCCACCCAATATTATCTTGGAATAGCCTTTCAAATCCTGGAGGATATCCGACATTGAAAAATATTCTTGAGGACAGTGTCACCACGCCTCAGGCTTCTCTACAGTTCACCTTCTTACCGTACATACACTGATAACAATCTCAAGGATATTTTTACCATCATGGCCGCCACTGTTACCAACGACGCTATCCCTATTCCAGAATCTGGGAATGTTGTCCCTGTCACCGTTGCTGCACCACCACCTACTGCTATTGCTGCACCAGTCATCCCATATGCCAAGCCGTTCCCGGACATATTGAAAATTGAAGTTTTCAAGGGTGAAAACCTCAAAATGTGGAGGGACCGAGTCTTCAGCACTCTTGACATGCACCATGTTGCTTGGGTTCTAATCAATGTCAAACCGGAGCCTATAACTGAAGATTGGACTGATGCTAATAAGGTATGTAGATACACCATTTTGAGTTGTCTTTCAAATGACCTCTTTGATGTCTACTGTAGCTACAAAGAAGCAAAAGAAATTTGGGATTCTATGATTCCCAAATACACTGCCAAAGACGTTGGGAAACAAAAATTCATGATAGGCAACTTCTACAAATGGGAGATGACGGAAGATAAAGACATGAAGTCTCAAATCAATGAGTACCATAAATTAATAGAAGACTTGAAGGCGGACAAAAGTATTGTCCCTGAAGAATTCCTTGCTGGAGTGTTGATTGAGAAGCTTCCCGAGTCTTGGAGCAATTACAAACAACAATTGAAGCACAAACAAAAGCAGCTATCCCTTGAAGATCTCATCACTCATATCACAATTGAAGAGACTCATAGAAAGGAAGTAAAAAGTGTCAAAGATAAGGAGATGGTGTCAAAAGCAAACTTGGTGCAAGGCAAAAATCATTAAAAGAGGTACGAAAACAAGTCTGGTGATTACAAACCCAAGGTGAATAACCCCTCTCTTAAACCAAGAGGTACATGCTTTGTTTGTGGAAAGCCTGGGCATCATATTCCTCAATGCCGAAAGAGAGTGAGAAATAACAATCCTCCTAAGCCAAGTGCAAACTTGGTTGAAGGAGACGAAGGCATTGCTGCGGTTATTTCTCAAGCCAACTTGGTGGCTAATATCAAAGATTGGGTGATAGACTCTGGAGCTACTAAGCACATATGTGCTAGTAAAGATGCATTTTCTTCATATACTCCCTGAAGGATGAGAATGAGGTAGTCTATCTTGGAGATTCTAGAACTGCTCGAGTTCTAGGAAAAGGCAAAGTTTAGTTGAAACTAACTTCTGGAAAAATCTTGGCATTAAATGATGTACTCCATGTTCCAAACATAAGAGCAAATTTGGTTTCTGTGAGCCTGTTGGGCAAAGTGGGGGTTAAAGTGTCATTTGAATATGACAAGATTATAATGACCAAAAATAATGATTTTGTGGGCAAGGGCTATTGTAATCAAGGACTCTTTGTACTCAATGTTCCCAATATTCTTAATAAGAATGATGCATTCTCTTATGCTTACTTTATTGACTCTATTGATTTATGACATGCTAGATTAGGACATGCAAGTTTAGGATATATCAAGAAAATGCAAGCACTTCGTTTAATATCTAATTTTTCAACTTGTACGAATAAGTGTGAAATATGTGTTGAAATCAAATCCACTAAAAAACCATGTCCATCTATGAATAGAGAAAATGAGTTGTTAAACTTAATTCATATGGATTTAAGAGATTTGAAACAAAATATGACTAGAGGTGGTAAGAAATATTATATAACCTTTACTGATGATTATTCTAGATATGCTAAAGTATATTTGCTTAGGAATAAAGATGATGCTTTTGATGTGTTTTTGCTTTACAAAGCTGAAGTAGAAAATCAATTATCTAGAAAGATTAAACGAGTCAGATCTGATAGAGGTGGTGAATATGTTTTAATAAATTATTATTGTGAAAAAGAAGGAATAATATATGAAGTCACGCCTCTCTATTCAGCACAGTCTAATGGAGTAGTTAAACGAAAAAATAGGACTTTAAAAGAAATGATGAATGCTATGCTTGTTAGTTCTTATGCTTCTGATAACTTGTGAGGTGAAGCTATATTATCTGCATGTCATTTACAAAATAGAATACCTCATAAGAAAACCGGCAAGTCACCCTATGAATTGTGGAAGGGTTATGCCCCTAATTTAAAATATTTGAGCTTGTGGGGGTGTCTTGCTAAGGCAATGTTGCCAGATCCTAAGAAAATGAAAATTGGGTCGAAAACTTCTAATTGCATGTTCATTGGTTATGTTGAACATAGTGCTGCATATAAATTTCTTGTTTTGAGAAGTGATGTTTTTTATTGTAACACTATAGTTGAGACAAAAAAATGCTGAATTTTTTGAGCACATTTATCCATTAGCTGATAAAATTTCTCATGCACCTGTGAATAATACTATTGATGAAACCACTGAAGAGGAATTGAGAAGGAGTAAGAAACCAAGAAAAGAATCCTCCTTTGAAGATGACTTTTATACTTATCTTGTTGATAATGATCCGGTCACTTACTCTGATGCTATATCTTCTAGTGATGCTCTGTTTTGGAGAAATGCTATTAAAACTGAAATTGATTCAATCTTGCAAAATCATACTTGGGATTTAGTTGATTTACCACCGGGAGCTAAACCAATTGGTTGCAAATGGATTTTTAAAAGAAAACTTAACCCCGATGGTTCGATAGAAAAATACAAGGCTAGATTAGTAGCAAAAGGTTATACCCAAAAACAAAATATTGACTATTTTGATACTTTTGCTACTATTACTAGAATTTCTTCAATTCGTGTTTTAATAGCTTTGGCATCAATTTATAAACTTGTCATTCATCAAATGGATGTTAAAACAACATTTTTAAATGGTGATTTAAACGAAGAGGTTTACATGGTGCAACCTGAAGGTTTTGTTATATCTAGCCAAGAAAATAAAGTTTGTAAGTTGAAAAAATCTTTGTATGGCCTAAAACAAGCACCGAAACAGTGGCATGAGAAATTTGATCAAGTAACATTGCGTGATGGATTTTCATCTATTGGTGTTGATAAATGTGTTTATACTAAAGTGATTAACCATAAATGTGTTATCATTACTCTTTATATGGATGATACGCTTATATTTGACACTAATCTTGAAATAGTACATAGTACTAAAAGTTTCTTAGCTTCGCAATTTGATATGAAAGATATGGGTGAAGCAAGTGTGATATTGGGTGTTAAGATCATAAGGAGAAATGATGGTATAATGTTGTCACAAGAACATTATGTTGAGAAACTTCTAAAGAAGTTTGAAAATTTTGAGGTGACACCTGTGAGTACTCCTTATGATAGTAACACTCAATTAAAGAAAAATCGTGGTGATCCCATTGCTCAGTGCAAGTATGCTCAGATTATTAGGAGTCTGTTGCATCTTATGAATTTTTCTAGACCTGACATTGAATATGTAGTGTGTGGGTTGAATAGATACACTCATAATCCCAATTCTAAGCATTGGTCTGCATTAAACAGACTAATGAAATATTTGAGAGGTACCATGAATTATGGTATTCTATATAGTGGATTTCCCACTATATTAGAAGGATACAGTGATGCTAACTTGTCACGCCCCTCTCCCAGATAGGTGCGGATGAGCACCAATGAATCCCAGAGGCGCGACCGGCAGGGAACCCCTCCATTCCCCGAACCGAATTTAAACCCAAGCTACTATGAATTATCAAGATAACTACATAAGTAGTCTCACATGTATATAAGTCTCAACCATCATCCCAAATACTACCAATAAAATGTAACAGGCAAAACAGAGTCTATAGCGGAAAATCCAATAGATACAAAAGACAAACACACACATCCCCACAACAACTACCCATCACGTCTCACGCATCCCTGCGCTGATCCTCCACTCCGGCTATCTCACCTGAAAAACATATGAATGAAAGGGATGAGCCACAAAGCTCAGTAGGGATATGGAAAAACATCGATATACGAGTAAACAGAATATACAACTCGAGATATGATAATGGAAATGAACAAGAACTCAAATAGTGATACACTCCCGTACCACCGAACTCCAGTAAATCAGAGATGAAGTAAGAAAGTCTGTATGATGTAAAATACATAAAGAAAAACCATAAGTAATACCCTGATAGGATATAGAATCTCTGAACCCATCATAAATATCAACAAATCAGTCAATCTGTAGGGTAAACACCGAATAGGCTCCACCACTACCATCCTCAAGTACAACTCTCAAATCAGCCCACAATCATAATCCAACTCAAAACCATATCAACACAAATCCGTATGACAACAGAAAATCCTACCATGGACCCACCCTGATCCCCGCAAGGTGTCTCCCAGTCCAGGTACTCCACATATTGGATGAGGATCGAGCCTATATAGGTACTCGATAGCATCGCCTACATCGAAGAGCGTCCCCTAGGATGTACCCCACCTCAATCCGGTCTCCAGGTACGTACCCGATCAGAACCATCAACAAATCATCCAGTAGGCTGGGTCGCCTGATGTGTGTCCCATACACTACAAATCATCCATCAATAATCTCGTAGCATCATCACCGAAAATCACCAGAGTACAGTCCTATTTGGACTCTCAAAATACCACATAAACAAGAAATGGGCCCCACTTCTGAGTGTGAGCCCCACATGAGACATGGCGCATAAGGATGCAGCCAGTCGCATAAACAATCCATAATAACATAAAATAATAATATAGTTGCAATTGCGAAAATAGATCGAATAAGAATACAAATAGAGAAATTCCCAACCTCCGGAAATTTCATACAAATAGACAAGTAGGAGTCCGTCTAATATGGAACTCCCGGAACCCCAAATAAGAAATAGGGAAGAATCCCTACCTGAAATGTCGACTGACGCTAATCCGTAGTACGTCCTCGACTCACCGAAATCCGAACCCCAACATCCCCTAATCAGTCTCTTAACTTCCAAAATTCGTAACAAATCCGATTCAACCCTGATTTCAGTGATTCTTACGCCAATATTTTTCTAAAAATATGTAGTATTTATTAAAAATATCAAATTTGAAAAATTATTATATTTTTTTAAAAATTTGGGTTTGGGATATTACATCCTCCCCCCCTTAGAAAACAATTTTCGTCCTCGAAATTATATAAAGGGTAATTATTAAGTGGTAAATGGTAAAATAATTAGTATAAATCAAAAGAATACATATGTCGTAAACAAGTCCGGATAGCGCTCCTGCATATCCTACTCTACCTCCCAGGTAGCCTCCTGAACTCCATAATGCTGCCATAACACCTTAACTAAGGGTATAGTCTTCGAACGCAATCTCCGTATCTGGCTATCCAAAATCTGAACCAGACGTACCTCATAGGTAGCATCCTCTCCAATCTCCAGAGTCGACCAATCAATAATATGGGAGGGATCGCGATGATAACTCCGTAACATAGAAACATGAAACACACCATGAACTCCAGACAACTATGGTGGCAATGCCAACCTATAAGCCAAACTCCCCACTCTCTCCAAGATCTCAAATGGCCCAATAAACCTGGGGGTTAACTTCCCTGATCTACCAAAACGCTGTATCCCTCGCTTCGGACTAACCTTGAGGAATACGTGGTCACCCACGTGAAACTCTAGAGGTCTTCGTCTTCGATCTGCATAACTCTTCTGACGTGACTGAGCCGTCAGAAGTCGCTGTCTGATAACTGTCACAGCCTCAATGGTCTGCTGAACCGAATCTAGTCCCAACAAGGGTCTGTCCTCAACCTCCGACCAACAAAGTGGTGACCCACATGGTCTACCATAAAGTGCCTCAAATGGTGCCATCTGAATACTACTCTGATAAGAGTTGTTATACACAAACTCTACCAGTGGAATATGCGTCTCTCAATCACCCCTGAAATCCATAATACATGACTGAAGCATGTCCTCCAAAATCTGTATAGTCCTCTCACTCTGACCGACAGTCTGTGGGTGAAACGCTGTACTAAAACTCAGCATCGTCCCCAGAGTGTCCTCAAAACTGCTCCAAAAGCGAGAAGTAAAACGAGGATCCCTATCGGATATAATGGACACGGGTACCCCATATAGCCGTACGACCTCTCGAATGTAGAGTCTAGTAAATGCCTCCACCGAGTCAGTCTGCTGAATCGGTAAAAATTGAGCTGTCTTCGTCAATCTATCAACAACAAACCACACAGTATCAAGTCTCCTCACAGTCCTTGGTAAACCCATCACAAAATTCATACACACATGCTCCCACTTCCACTCGGGCAATGGAAGCGGCTGTAACAATCCAGGAGGTCTCCTATGCTCTGCCTTCACCTGCTGACAAGTAAGGCATCTCATCATAGTCTGGGCCACATCTCTCTTCAGTCCACTCCACCAATACTGTTTCCATAAATCTCGATACATCTTAGTAGCACCAAGATGTATCGCGAACTGAGAATAGTGTGCCTCTCTAAGTATCTCATCTCTCAACTCAACATCTTCTGGAACCACCAATCGACCTCTAAAATGAACTCCGTTATCAGCACCTCGAATCCAACCATCCATATCCTCAATATCGTCAAAAATCGCATCACCAAGCTGTGCATCCAACACCTTCTGTACTAGTGCTGGACGGCTCACCAAACTTCTCAAAAAGCATCTCTCACCCCTATCATCAACATCTAGTCGGTACTGCCCAATGGTGTCCACCAAATCAAACTCCTGCAATAACAATCGTGCCACTGCCAACTTCCTACTCAAGGCGTCAGCCACCACATTGGCCCTGCCTAGATGATACTGCAATGAGAAATCATAATCTCCAAGGTACTCCATCCATCTCCGCTGCCTCTGATTCAGATCCTTCTGTGTGAATAAGTGTCGTAAACTCCGGTGATCTGAAAACACCTCAACTGCTCCCCATAAAGGTAATGCCTCCACTGCTTAAGTGCGAACACTATAGCAGCCAACTACAAATCATGTACAAGATCATTCTTCCATGTGGCTTCAACAGTCGTGAAGCATACTCCACCACCCTCTCCTACTTCATGAGCACAAAACCTAATCCAATCCCTGAAGCATCACAATATACATGGTAACCAATACCACTATCCGGAATGGTCAGGACTGGAGATGAAGTGAGTCGGGTCTTCAGCTCCCGAAAAGCCTGCTCACATCTATCAGTCCACACGAAAGGAACGCCCTTTCGCGTCAACTCAGTCATCGGTGCAGCAATCCGTGAAAATCCCTCTATAAACCTCCTGTAGTAACTAGCCAATCCCAGGAAACTACGAATCTCTCCCACTGTCCGCGGAGTCCTCCAATCCAACACGACCTCCACCTTGGCAGGATCTACTGCCACTCCATCTCTGGATATCACATGCCCCAAGAATCTCACTTGAGTAGCCCAAAACTCGCACTTACTCAGCTTGGCATACAGTTGATGCTCCTTGAGTGTCTGCAATACAATCCCCAAATGCCACATATGCTCCTCCTCTGTGGCCGAATACACCAATATGTCACCGATGAAGACTATCACAAACTGGTCAAGATACTGTCTGAACACCCTATGCATCAAGTCCATGAAAGCTGCTAGGGCATTGGTCAGCCCAAACGGCATGACTAGAAACTCATAATGACCATATCGAGTACGGAATGCTATCTTTGATATGTCCTCCTCCCGAATCCTCAGCTAATGATAACCTGACCTGAGATCAATCTTGGAGTAATAGTGACTACCTCTCAATTGATCAAACATATCATTTATCCTCGACAACGGGTACTTATTCCTCTCAGTCACCCTATTCATCCGCCTGTAGTCCACACACATCCTCATCGAGTGGAAGTAGGAGCATGTGTGTATGGATTTTGTGATGGGTTTACAGAGGACTGTGAGGGGACATGATACTGTGTGGGTTGTTGTTGATAGATTGACGAAGACAGCTCACTTTTTACCAATTCAGCAGACTGACTCGGTGGAGGCACTTACTAGACTCTACATTCGAGAGGTCGTACGGCTACATGGGGTACCCATGTCCATTATATCCGATAGGTATCCTCGTTTTACTTCTCGCTTTTGGAGCAATTTTCAGGACACTCCGGGGACGATGTTGAGTTTTAGTACAGCGTTTCACCCACAGACTGACAGTCAGAGTGAGAGGACTATACAGATTTTGGAGGACATGTTTCGGTCATGTCTTATGGATTTCAGGGGTGATTGGGAGACGCATATTCCACTGGTAGAGTTTGTGTATAACAACTCTTATCAGAGTAGTATTCAGATGGCACCATTTGAGGCACTTTATGGTAAACCATGTAGGTTACCACTTTGTTGGTCGGAGGTTGGGAACAGGCCCTTGTTGGGACAAGATTTGGTTCAGCAGACCATTGAGGCTGTGGCAGTTATCAGACAGCGACTTCTGACGGCTCAGTCACGTCAGAAGAGTTATGCAGATCAGAGACGGAGACCTCTAGAGTTTCAGGTGGGTGACCACGTATTCCTCAAGGTTAGTCCGAAGCGAGGGATACAGCGTTTTGGTAAATCAGGGAAGTTAACCCTCAGGTTTATTGGGCCATTTGAGATCTTGGAGAGAGTGGGGAGTTTGGCTTATAGATTGGCATTGCCACCACAGTTGTCCGGAGTTCATAGTGTGTTTCATGTTTCTATGTTACGGAGGTATCATCGTGATCCCTCCCATATTATTGATTGGTCGACTCTGGAGATTGGAGAGGATGCTACCTATGAGGTACGTCCGGTTCAGATTTTGGATAGCCAAATACAGAGATTGCGTTCGAAGACTATACCCTTAGTTAAGGTGTTATGGCAACATTATGGAATTCAGGAGGCTACCTGGGAGGTAGAGTCGGATATGCGGGAGCGCTATCCAGACTTGTTTACGACATAGGTATTCTTTTGATTTATACTAATTATTTTACCGTTGACCACTTAATAATTACCCTTTATATAATTTCGAGGACGAAATTGTTTTCTAAGGGGGGGGAGGATGTAATATCCCGAACCCAAATTTAAAAAAAAAATATAATAATTTTTCAAATTTGATATTTTTAATAAATACTACATATTTTTAGAAAAATATTGGCGTAAGAATCATCGAAATCAGGGTTAAATCGGATTTGTTACGAATTTTGGAAGTTAAAAGATTTAATTAGGATTATGCAAGGGCAAAATGATCATTTCACGAAAAAACTGGTATAACCCAGATTTTTCTGGGTTCTTCTTCTCCAGCACGCATGGAGAGAGGAAATGTTTTTGGAAAAATTGGATTTTGGGTGTTTGTGGTCCGATTGGGGCAAGTGAGGTGTCGAAACGAAGCTTGTGGAGAGAGGAACAAAACCCAACCAGAATCGTCGTCATCGGACCACCACAGGCAGCGAAATCAGGTGGCAAATGTTCGATTTTCCAGCGACTTTGAGACGAGATCCCGGTCGATTTTGGTGGAGTTTTGAAACGAGACAGATACCATTAGATTGCATTTTCTGAGAGCTTCAATTTGATATATGATTCGCTGGAAAACATCGCCGGAATCGCCGGCTCCGGCGACGGCAGTGGTGGTGCCACTGTTGACCGGGTTGACCCGAGTTGACCGGGTTTGACTTTTACCCGAGTTGACTTTAGACCGGGTTTGACCAGTTGACTATTTAGGTTGACTTTTCTGTATTTTGACTATCGTGTATACGTATGTGTATTTTGATACAGGAGGCTGATTTAGGGATTTTGTATTGGGATTTCGGTGAGTCAGGGACATACTACGGATTAGCGTTAGCGCACATTTGAGGTAGGGATTCTGCCCTATCTCTTATTTGGGGTTCCAGAAGTTTCGTATTCGACGGACTCCTACTTGTCTATTTGTATGAAATTCCCGGAGGTTGGGAATTTCTCTATTTGTACTCTTATTCGATTTATTTCCGCAATTGCAACTGTATTATTATTTTATGTTATTATGGATTGTTTATGCGACTGGCTGCATCCTCATGCGTCATGTCTTATGTGGGGCCCACACTCAGAGGTGGGGCCCACTTCTTGTTTGTGTGGCATTTTGAGAGTCCGGATAGGACTGTACTCTGGTGATTTTTGGTGATGATGCTACGAGATTATTGATGGATGATTTGTAGTGTGTGGGACCCACATCGGGCGACCCAGCCTACTGGATGATTTGTTGATGGTTCCGATCGAGTACGTACTTGGAGACCGGATTGAGGTGGGGTACATCCTAGGGGACGCTCTTCGATGTAGGCGATGCTATCGAGTACCTATATAAGCTCAATCCTCATCCAATATGGGGAATACCTGGACTGGGAGACACCTTGCGGGGATCAAGGTGGGTCCAGGGGAGGATTTTCTGATGTCATATGGATTTGAGTTGATATGGATTTGAGTTGGATTATGATTGTGTGCTGATTTGAAAGTTATACTTGAGGATGGTAGTGGTGGAGCCTATTTGGTGTTTACCCTACAGATTGACTAATTTGTTGATATTTATGATGGGTTCAGAGATTCTATATCCTATCAGGGTATCACTTATGGTTTTTCTTTATGTATTTTACATCTTACAGGCTTTCTTACTTCATCTCTGATTTACTAGAGTTCGGTGGTACGGGAGTGTATCACTATTTGAGTTCTTGTTCATTTCCATTATCATATCTCGAGTTGTATATTCTGTTTACTCTTATATCGATGTTTTTCCATATCCCTACTGAGCTTTGTGGCTCATCCCTTTCATTCATATGTTTTTCAGGTGAGATAGCTGGAGTGGAGGATCAGCGCAGGGATGCATGAGACGTGATGGGTAGCTGTTGTGGGGATGTGTGTGTTTGTCTTTTGTATTTGTCTTTCGTATCTATTGGATTTTCCGCTGTAGACTCCGGTTTGCATGTTACATTTTATTGGCAGTATTTGGGATCATGGTTGAGACTTATATACATGTGAGACTACCTTATGTAGTTATCTTGATAATTCATAGTAGCTTGGGTTTAAATCTGGTTCGGCGAACGGAGGGGTTCCCTGTCGGTCGCGCTTCTGGGATTCATGGGTGCTCATCTGCACCTCTCTGGGAGAGGGGCGTGACAGTTTGGTATCGAGTTAACGATACCTGAGGAGGTTCTGGTTGTGAGAGGTCGAGGGCGTGATGAGGAAGACGAGACTTGAGGAGGTTCCGGTAACTCGACCTCATCACACAAACCAGAAGTGGGCCCCACCTCTGAGTCTGAGCCCCACAGGAGACATGGCGCATGAGGATGCAGCCAGTCGCATAAACAATCCATAATAACATAAAATAATAATACAGTTGCAATTGCGGAAATAAATCGAATAGGAATACAAATAGAGAAATTCCTAACCTCCGGGAATTTCATACAAATAGACAAGTAGGAGTCTGTCAAATACGGAACTCCCGGAACCCCAAATAAGATATAGGGCAGAATCCCTACCTGAAATGTCGACTGACGCTAATCCGTAGTACGTCCTCGACTCACCGAAATCCGAACCCTAAAATCTCCTAATCGGTCTCCTGCACCGAAATACGGATGCGTATACTCGATACCATTAAAATACAAAAAGGTCAACCAAAAGTCAAAATCGGTCAAAAAGTCAACTTGGATAAAAGTCAAATCCGGTCAACTCAGGTCAAAAGTCAACTCGGGTCAAAAGTCAAACCCGGTCAACAGTGGCACCACCCCTGTTGTCCCCGGAGCAGGCGATTCCAGCAACGTTTTCCGGCGAATCATATATCAAATTGAAACTCTCAGAAAATGCAATCTAATGGTACCTGTCTCGTTTCAAAACTCCACCGGGATCGCGTCTCAAAGTCGCCGGAAAACTGAACCTTTGCTGCTTAATTCCGCCACCTATGGTGGTCCGATGAAGACGATTCCGGTTGGGTTTTGCTCCTCTCTCTACAAGTTTCGATTTGACACCTTTCACGCCTCAATCGGACCACAAACGCCCAAAATCCAATTTTTCTAAAAAATTTCCTCTCTCCATGCGTGCTGGAGAAGAAGAACCCAAAAAAATCTGGGTTATACCAGATTTTTCATGAAATTACCATTTTGCCCTTGCATAATCCTAATTAAATCTTTTAACTTCCAAAATTCGTAACAAATCCGATTCAACCCTGATTTCGTTGATTCTTACGCCAATATTTTTCTAAAAATTTGTAGTATTTATTAAAAATATCAAATTTAAAAAATTATTATATTTTTTTTAAAAATTTGGGTTCGGGATATTACATAACTAGATCTCAGATTCAGATGAGACAAAATTCACTAGTGGTTACATTTTCGCGCTTGGTGGAGGTGCTATAACTTAGAAATCAGCCATGCAATCCACTATTGCTAGATCAACTATGGAATCAGAGTTCATAGCTCTGGAGTTGGTTGGTAGTGAAGTTGAGTGGTTAAAAAATCTCTTGGCAGAAATATCATTGGGTGTGAAACCAACACCATCTGTGTCTATGCATTGTGATAATCAATCTACAATAGCGATTGCAAAGAATAAGTCCTTTAATGGCAAGAGTAGACATATTCATTTAAGACATGATGTGGTAAAACAGTTGTTAAAATATGGAATAATATCCATTGATTATGTAAAGTCAGAGTTGAATTTGGCCGACCCTCTGACTAAACCCTTAGGGAGGAAGATGATCTTAGAAACATCGAGGGGAATGAGACTAAAGCCAACTTGAGATATCAACAATGATGGTAACCTAACCTATGTGATTGGAGATCCCATGAAGTAGGTTCAATAGGTAATGATAATTCATTGTTGATCTTGTGACACTACTAAAAATTGAAAGTCCATCCCATGGTATATGTTTAGTGTTAAACTACTACTAAATTGAGGTTGAGCGAAGCTCTTAATGAATTTCATATCCCTTACGGGTGGTGTATTAAAGGTAGTATACACTTGATGAAATTCAACTATATGAGTGTGAAATGGGGCCGCTTCTATGAGATTTTGGCAGAAACTCTAGAGCACTCATGAATATCCAGGCACGCGCATGGCCTATTAGCGCAAAATCTCGATGAACAACATGAATTGTGGGGGTGTAATGTGATTGATAAGGTCTCTGACTTACAATAAAAGGCCTTTGGTTCAAAAAGCTATTAGCTTTACCAAAACCTTGTGAGTTATATCTTATTTATTCTAGAACTAGTTCAATGTTTAAAACAACTAGTTTCGAGGCATTTACATCCATGATAATAAATCCAGCAGTAGCAAGACCATTTCCTTTTCCTAAAACTTTTGAAATATGTGGGGGATTGTTATGTGTTATTCCAAAACTTTGTCCCACATGGAAGAAATCAAAGCTTGTGATATGGTTTATAAACAAACTAACAACCATGGGCTTGTAAGCAACAAGTCATGGTAATGGGCTCGCGCGCATATGGCTAAGCCCAATGGGCCAAATCAAATTGAAATGGGTGGATTTGGCGCCCCCCCCCCCCCCCCCCCCCCCCCCCCCCCCCCCCCCCCCTGCGGTGGCCTTCCAGCTATTTGTTTTAATTTTTTGGAACCACATTTTGAACAAGTCTTGGCTTACCTGTGAAGACCTATTCTCACGCTCAACTCCTCCAACGCTCATGTTGTTGGTGTGTCCCACTATCCCATCAACTTCCCAGATATTTCTCTCTTCTGGTCACAGCATTTGCACTATAAATACACAGCCCCTCATTAGTTCTGTATACTTGAAAACCTTCTTTCTGGTCTTGCTATTGCCCTCTCGTTTCCTGTTGTTCCTGCCACCCAATATTATCTTGGAAGAGCCTGTTGAATCCTGGAGGATATCCGACATCGGAAAATATCCTTGAGGACGTGCCACCACGCCTCAGGCTTCTCTGCAATTTACGTTTTTATCGTACATACATTAATAACATAGATATCTGTAATTGGAGAGATTGAAGAGAGGTAGACAGTCGAATATTAAAGAGGAAGACAGGGTGAGACGTAAGTTTTAGAGAGAGAATAGGGATGCGTACAACATAGAATATGAGACAAATATTTTAGGGTTTAACTGTTTAGGCAAAAAATAATAATAATAATAATATGGTCAACTTTCTTTAATAATTTTGCAAATTTTTTTAACCTATGTACATCTGTAGCTCTTATTTTCCTAAATATGGAAAAACTCAGATCGTTGTCTAAAATTGTGATCATAGATCAAAATGACCCATCGAGAATCCGAGAAACAACACAAATTGAGTTTCTGACATTCAGTTGAATCTCGATTGGCCAACACAAGTGATAGCAACCGGTGAAAAATTTGCAAACGTGAACATCAACAGCAAATGAAAATTCAACATGTAATAATTAAACAGACAAATCTTCTGTCTCTTGATGCAAGTATTTCCTAGTCACTGCACTTTCTCTAATCATCTTGTTCGTGTATAGTTTTGAAAAAATTTGCCAGCCTCTCTGATACTGATTTTTGACTTTCATCGAGTAGTTCCTCGTCCCCATCATAGTCATCATCATTTTCAAGTACCAGATGAGCACCAGACATCTTAAGCTCAACCCCCTTAACGTAAGGAGGGTTTCTCTCTGTCACCTCTATCTCGTAGCCCTCTTTCAACTGAGAAATCAATGGATGAAAATGTGGATATCGACAAAAGTGAACTTGATCATCATGTGTCCTCGGCACTCCCTGTAATAGTAGTGCAGTGGTGTATATAGGCTTGCCAAGTTTAAGAATCTTTGCTTGAATGTCCACTATTGCTGGGAGTTGATTCCTCAACTCATCTGGTACCCGATGGTCAAGAGAGACGACAACACCTATTATCACACCCTTGACTTCAAGGTTTTTGTGCTTCGAAAACCTTAGACGTCCTTGCGAAAACCAATCTGGAATTTTGCTTCCTGGCATGCTTAGGTTGCGAATGTTCTTCAAACATACCTGAAGCAGAAATTGCACATGCATGACAGTAACCTTTTTATTTATGACATCAATGGAAACTGTACAAGCCCAATTCAAGTAGGAAGTGCATGATTTTGTATTTGTGGGAGTGTGTGCGTGAAAGAGAGAACAAGAGAAAGCAAGACAGAGAGAACCTTCGAAAGTCTTCTTTTAACCGCCGAAGAGCATGCCTTGCAGCCACTCAAATACAACCTTTTCAAGGACTTCAGCCGTTCTATGCCTGGAATGTCCACCACTTTTTCACAGTTTGTCAGATTCAGGTCATGCAAGTTCACCAAGTTTGAAAGATCAGATAAGCTTTCTAAAGCAAAACAATCAGCAAGATCCACCTCCTGTAAACTGGACGGAAGTGGAGGCAAGGATTCAAGGTTTTCACACCTGGGCAAGTGTAACTTTCTAAGGAATGAAAGGCCCCTCAGGCTACTCGGAAGGCTACAAATATCATTGTTGCCAAGATTCAAGATCTCTAATGATGACAACTTCTCAAACTCATCAGAAATTCTACCAGATATTCTGAAAGCACGAGCATCCAGCTCTTCCAATAAGGAGAGATTTGACAAAGAAGTCGGCAGTAAAACAAGCATAGGTCTCTCCTCTGTATCATGCTCTGCTGGCTCACTGATTCTAGTTAATCGAAATAAAGGCCTTTTCGTCATTCTTAAAACCATTAATCTAGAGAGCATCCCAAGGCTTTCTGGTATTTCTATAACAGCAGTTTCGTCCATCAAAAAATGGTGCAAGGACTTCAAATTTCCAATTGAAGATGGTAGTTTATTGAGCTTTTTGCACTTGTTCAATCGCAATCTGACGAGATTTTCCAGCAGGCCAATGGACTCTGGCAACTCAGTGATACTGACATTGTATATGGTCAAAGTAGTAAGGGTTAAAATGCCTCCAATCGTTGCTGGTAATGATGTAAGCAATGGACAATTGCGCATTTCAAGCTTCTGAAGTGTTTTCAAGGAGCCAATATTTTTTGGCAAAACTGTTATCAATGGCCCGCCAAACTGAAGCTCAACAATTGAGGATAGCCCTTCTATCGAATCAGGAAATCTGCTTAAAAATTCACAATTTCCGGCTGATAAGATCTTCAAAAATGACAAGGAACCAATCGAACTAGGAAGCTCCCTGATTGAACTGGCATCAATTAGGAATTCTGTCAATGATTTGAGATCACCAATGCTATTAGGAACTACAGCAAGTGATTTACACCACATCAAGTTAAGTTTCTCCAGATTCTTCAAATGTCCAAAAGAATCTGGTAATTCTTCTAGTGCAGTGTCACTAAGCGTGAGTTCCTTAAGAGAATCCAGCCTTCCAATACAATGAGGTACTTGTTTCAAAAATCGGCAGCCATTTACGTTAAATTTCTCAAGTTTTGTAAGACGGAAGATAGATTCAGGTAGGGTGGCTATGGCAGTCTTATCAAGAAGAAGTTCTTTCAAAGATATCATGTGATCCATGCCGTTCGGTAATTCATTGAATCTAGAGCAACCAGATAAGATAAGCGTCTCCAGATTCTTCAGCCCGGAGACATCACTTGGGAATTCAACAAGGTTTTTACAATCTTTCAAATTCAAGAAAAGCAACATACTCAAGCTACCAATTGATTTGTGAAGCTTTGTTATTTTACTGCATCGCTGAAGCACAAGCTTCTCCAGCTTGTGATGCCCGGATAAATCAATAGATTCAAGATTGTGGCAACCTTCTAAATTCAAGACCATCAAGTTTTCAGCCACCTTGCAAAGAGAAGGAACAAATTAAAGAAAGTATATAGAAAAGTCCTAGTTTGGTATAGGACATATGACCTTGAGCAAAAGAAAATATTATTTTCCTGCAGTCAAAGCCAGAAAGATGGCGATGACTATCGTCATGATGTTGAAAGAAGCAATTACCTTCATAGCATTCCAACCCCAAACTCGTTTGATATTGCTTTCTGATAGATCGAGGACGGCAAGTTGCCCTGGTTGAAAGTTAGAAGGAAGAGTTCTCAAAGGACATCCTTTCCACTGCAGCCACCTTAGTTTTGTAGGAACATACTTAAAGTTTCCTACCAATTTCACTTGATTGACTTCCAGTAGACGCAACTTAACCATTGGTTTGAAAGATTTAGTGTAAAGTACTACCTGGTTTTCATTTTCTTCTCCATCTTGAAGATGTTTCTTGTATACTTCCTTCAGATATGTAACTGCAGAGGCAATATTGGGTCTTCTTAGAAGGTTATTCCAGGAAAGCCTAACCCCACATGGATCCTTCACAATGTTCTTTTTGAAGTCTAAGACAATTCCTTCTATGCTTCTTGTCCCCTGAGTCGATAGAAACAAAAATTCACCAGCAAATAGAAGCGGAAGAATATGCAACAATAACACCATGAAATTTGTTTTTAATATGGGTAAGCAAATGATGTCATCAGTGGATTTGTTGAGATTCAATTGGCTTCCACAAGCAATATGCAGACAAGCATGCTCGAATACAGACATAAAGTTGTGCCTTATAATATTTACCAAAAGAGGTGATGCGGAATTGATGCAGGGAAAAAGTTGCTTATGTTCTTCAATTGAGCATGGTAGTTCAGATAAAAGCAGTAGTCAGCATATTATGTTTTGTCCTTCTATCCTCCTCCAATGTTTACATTTTTCTTAATAAGTCATTTGCAGAGTAAATTTTGTATGTTTTTTGGTTTAAGTTTCATTTTGTATTGATTTTACTCTGTACTCAGCAGGCGAGAGAATTTAGGAATACCTTAGAGAGAAGACGGCTTCTGGGCAATTTCATACTACATTAGCAACTAGGAACAGGTTATTTGTGGCTATATTTGGCAATTTGATGGTTAGAAAAAAACATATTTGTGCAAAGACACCAAAGTACACAAATGAAGGGAACAAAAGAAATTCAATAATTTTTTCCTACTTCATGTTGGGCCCTGTATATAAATTATAAAGAGAGTAAATGACGAGAAACAGTGAGATTTTGAAGGCTACCATCTTCTTGATTCGCTTCAATTATTCATTTCTCTCAATTTCTATCAATAACTCCATATACTTCTTAACAAATTACGTTGGTTTGTACAAATGTTCATTTATCTTCGTTCATTTATCTATCTACTTGTCATTTCACCTTTCTTGGAATTATTTACATTACAAACTACGTGCATGACGAGCATGTTATGTACAATGAGAATTTTCACAAAATCTTTCATATATAACAGTGCAAGTTAAAATACTTGTCATCAGATTCTAGGTTAAGTCTAAGGAAGATATAACATAGAAGAAAATGTATGCTTTTCTCAATGAAAAGGAAAAGAAAAAAAATACCTTGTTGTTTTCTAACACAGTTAAAATTTCATCACGATCCCACAATCGGCTGCGCATACCAGGATCTACAAGATTTTGTTCTCGAACAATTTGGCTTGCCATGTCTCTGAGTTGATCATGCATCCAAAAAGAATCATTGTCAGTAATCTTTACGAGAGATTTTGCTGTGAGTACAGAGATTGATTTTTCAGCCTCAAATCCACAGCCCTTGAATATATCTACCACATCCTCTGTTTTCATACCCATTTTGACAAACAAACACGCTATGTCAAGGAATATACACTTGACCTGTTCGTCTAGCGCATCAAAGCTAAACTTTAACACATCTTGAAGATGACCAGGTCGGATATGCCTGAACTTTTTACAAGAGTCTTCCCATTCTTTTATGGTCCTCTTATCAGATAAAAATGAACCAATCACTTCAAGGGCTAATGGTAGCCCCCCTGTAAGGGAAACAATTTGTTGTGAGAGATTCAAGAAATTGTCTGTGGGTTTCTCCCTTCTTAATGCATGGTAACTGAAAAGTTGTAAAGCCTGAGAGGAATTCAACTCCCTGACCTCATAAATTTGATTAACATAACTCTCATGCAAAATCTGTCTATCTCTGGTAGTAATGATAATTCGGCTTCCTTCATTAAACCATTCTCTCTTGCCAGCTAATGCTTCAAGTTGCGTCACATTATCAACATCATCCAAAACGACGAGAACCTGCTTGTCATCAACTATACTTTTGATTGCACTGATGCCATTATGAACCCCACTTATGAGAGGAAACTGACCCTGGGTAAGATTGCTGATAATTTTGTTTTGAAGAGACTCCAAACCATTCATTTGATGTTGTTCACGCACATCCGAAATAAAACTTCGGTATTCAAATTGACCAACAAGCTTATTATAAAGAGCCTTGGCAAGTGTAGTCTTACCAACACCACCAATTCCATGAAGTCCTAAAATTTGAATGCCAGTGGCTTTCGTGTTCAACAACTTTATCAGTTCTTCTACACGAGAATCAAGTCCAACACTATATGTAGCCACAACCATTGGATTGTTGCTCAATTCACGCAGAACCCGTTTAGCTAAAGAATCAACAAGATCCCGATCGTCACTGTTAAAAAAAAAATTATTGCAGGTACATTAGAATTAACAAAGGGCAAATCGAATTGGATATACTGCAACCAAATGAGATGTGTAGGGCTCCCTGCTATACTTCGTAGAACAGGCGCACAACAGACAATAACGTTAGTTATCCACAAGAGGGACAAAGAAACAGATAATGCGGTTAGAAACACCATCCAACCTCAGCGAATTAAGCTACCTTAGATGTATCCTTAAATTATGTGTTCAAAAAATGAGGAAAATAATTTTTTTGAAAAAAAAAAAAACCACATTATGTCTGTTTATGTAAAAAAAGGTACAAGAAGTTGCCTATATAAAAAGTATAAAATGTTACCTGTATATGGCCATAAAATAATTGTAAGAAACTCAGAATAAACTATAAAGCAAAGAAGTTTAAGAAGAAAGTCAACATCAACAAGGAAACTTCAGTAATATAGAAATCAGAATAAAAATCTGTAACATGTTCACATAAGCTAAGATTAAAGAAAAATTATTTGGGCATGGATCAAGTTGCTTCACTGCAACCTAGACGCCACCTTTCCACAGTATAAAACAAACATCTCTGCAAATCCGCATAAGGCTCTGTACATCGCCCTATTAGTATCTATATGGCAATTAGCTGTGCTTGGTGTTGGACTCAAACCCGGGTAAATAATGCATAAATTGTAAAGGAAGATTCACCTAAGTTGTAAAAGAAGATTCACTATAATACGACAGTTGACTTCCCATTGGGACTGCTAACGTTGCAAAACTGATGAAATGTGGCCATGAAAATTAATGTTGCAACCATTTTGTTGTAAAAGAGATTCGCAATAGTGTAATGATTGTGAGAATATACTCTCTTTTTTTCTAAAAGTCTAATGACAATATGACTTGCCCTAAACTAATGAAATATGGCTTTGCCAACCTTTACCTTGCAATATAGTATTCTGTTGGAAAACTAGTCTCATATTGGCTTTGCCATCAATGACTATGAACTATGAAGGGTGGCAGCAGTGTTCTCATCTAACGCAATACCAAAATATTATCGAAATCAAATTTTGTATTTAAACACGATCATGTATGGGCCCAGAGGATGTTGGCTTGGGAATAAATCATTCTGGCTGGAGGATATGTTTTTTATTAGAAAAGGTAGAAGAGACGAAGAAAACTAATATTTTAAAACCATAGTCCACGAGAAAGATAGTTGGAAGTCTTGAAAACTTGCATTCATATTTAAAATTTACCCAATTGTGCAAGTCAACGTATCCAGAATGGACAAGATATTAGAATATAGCTAGGCACAAATCAAAGTGTGTCTATTTATTTGACAATATTTTCCTCTCCCAATTGCCCCATTAAAATATTCAGCTACTAATAAAATATATAATATATTATTAAATGTTCACTACATTAATTCCCCCAAACTACGCATATGCACTATTTCCCTCGGCAACTCACTAACAACTCAACTTCGCACAGCCACAACTGAAGCATAGTCAGCAACACAATCTTTGTAAATCAATATAAGGCCAGAACAGTGAAACTTTGAATCACACTTAGTCCGATCCTCATATTATGGTTATCTTTCTCACTCAACAAAACGGCAACTATATCTTTTACTCGTCCTCTGCTCTAATTAAGCAAAGGATCAGCTATCCATGATTTGACAATTGTAAAAAGTGTCCAAATCTCAAAACAATCAAGAAATCAGAGAAGTTAGGGTTTAAAATATACTGTACAGAACAAACAAGACAAGCAGAGCAAGTATATGTGGGGATACAAGTATACAACCTGTTGTTAAGAATCCAACCAGCTATACCTCCAACTTTCCCCATGGCTTTCTTCCATTTTTCTACTTTTTCCGCCCCGAACCTCAAACGATGTTTCTCCATATCCTCTTCAAAAGGTCCCCTCTGTCGCCGAACATGGGAAGGGTCTACTCGGTAGAACACAGGAAGAATCAGCCTTCCCAATTCGCATATCCTAGACATTTCCTCGAGATACCAGTGGGACGACGCGTAGTTTGGGGAAATTATGATAATAAAGGCGGCCGAGTCGTCAATTGCCTCCAGAATACCTGGCTCGATCTCGTCCCCCCGATTCAACCCGGCATCGTCTCTAAAGACCCGGACGCCTTGCTCGTGGAGAAAGTTATGAAGACGAGACGTTATGGTGCAGTGCGTGTCTTCTCCCAGGAAACTGACGAACACGTCCCATCGAAGCCTTAGGGCCGCCATCTGTGTCGGTGAAGCAAAGCTTCTACTGTTCGACATTTTTCCTCTGGTTATCGCAAGAGAGAGAGGGAGAAGGATATAAGTCTATTTCAGAGTTTAAAAAATCAACTAGTTTGGTTAAGAAAAGGATCTCGCCATGTTGCACACTTTTCACTATTTAAATAACTTAAAAAATACAAAATATTCTTCTCCTCCAAAAATCAAAGATTTTTCCTTTTTTTTTCCTTCCATCCTTTATTTTTTTTATCTCTCATCACCTTCTTCTCCCTCATTTGTTACTTTTCAACATTCTTTTTCCGCAAAATTTTCATGACTTTACACTTCTAACATTCTTTTCTTCACCCTTTCAAGATCTTCAATTATTTCATCACTTTACACTTCTAACATTCTTTTCTTCACCTCTTTCAAGATCTTCAATTATTTCATCACTTTACACTTCTAACATTCTTTTCTTCACCTCTTTCAAGATCTTCAATTATTTCTAACCTCTTAAGAAGCATCATGATTCTGTCATCGATATTTTTCTCCAAAAGTGATATACTATCTCTCTAAATTGAGGTATGACGCTTCGGTAAATTTTCGAGAGTTGTATTGCATAATATCATAAGTTACATTTTGTTTATTTTCAAGATATATTATAGTGCATGGTATTTTTAAGTAGATCTTCATTGTATTGAGGTTTTGAAACTCGATGTGTTTGTGTAATTTGGTTACAAATTTATCGAAAACTAATATAGAAACAGTAAAATAGTACGTTAATAATTATATAAGCGTTTTATAGTGCGTTTTGGTTTAGAACAGATGTTTATTTTGATTGATAAACTGTTAAATCTTATAGTTAATAAAATATTTTTCAATTTAAAACAATGTTATTTTCAGTTTAAAGTATATGTTTAGAACAATGTTGTTTCTTGCTAAATTACAATTATTTTGGTATAAAACCGTGTTATGTGATTTAGAGTAGTGTAATTTCCAGTTTAGAATAGCACTATTGATGTTTAAAATAATGTTGCTTGCCCTTGCATGCGTGGAGCTCATATACCCTATAATCAACACTAATGAGCCTCTTACAATTCTAGAACCTGTTATGTGGTTGCCTCCACAATGCAGGGTACAATTTGGAAGACGAAGGAAACATAGAATAACATCTACAAGTTATATTTAAATCATTTTTTTATTATATTTATTATTGATTACTAAATGGGTACTAACACTACCGAATTCAAGAGAGATAGGAAATACTCAACTGTGCAGTAGGTGGAACCAACAAGGTCACGTTAGGCAAACCTGCAAATAGCCAACTCCATTCATCCAACCAATAGATAATTGGTCTCAACCCATGTTTCATTTATTCTCAACCATCATATCTATATTCTAAATCATAATTTTTTATTTTCTAAAATTCATTTTGTTTCGTCTATTCTCAAAGCTAATATGTCTATTATAAATTGTATTTTGTCTGTTCTCAAAGGAAATTACATTTGTCTTACTAAACATGTAATAAAATCAGAAAATTATGGGGCTATGATTTGCAAAAAAGACATGGACACAATTCAAATTCACCAGACAATAACAAACTCATTTTTTCTTTCAAATGCACCACACAATACCATGCAATACAACCTTTGAGAACTTACCAAAGGTTCAAACCACAATTTAAAAAGAAATTCGATCACTTTTGAAGAAGAATATCGATGAGAGGAGCAAGATGCTTCTTAAAAGGCTTGAAACAAGTGAAGACCTCATAAGAGGTGAAGAAAATGAAGAAAAAAAGAGTAAAGTGAAGAAAGATTTGGGGAAAAAGAAGACTGAAGAGAAAAAATGGCAGGGAAAAAGATGATGGAAGAGAAGAAAAAGGTTCAAGAGAGACAAGAAAAAGCTGTCACGTTGGTTTTTGGGAAATTTGTTAATATGACCCGTTTTGAAAGTCAATTTAGCGATCTAACACATTTCTCAAATTTTAAAAAAATTAACCATTTTAGCTAAGGAAAATACTTTCATGCCTTTGCACACTTTTCCACCACATTTTAATAAATTAAAAATTAAATTTGAAACTTCTTCAAAACGCGTACAGATTTTTCTTCTCTCCCTTCAAGCTCGCTTACTTCTCTCTCTTCAAGTTTTTTCTTCTTCTCTTCCATCCTTTTCTTCTCTACCATTTTTTTTCTTGTCAATCTTCTTCCCCAAACATTTATTCACTTCACTCTTCTTTTTTTCATTTTTTACACATCGATCCGTTTTCTTCATCTCCGTCTGCGAACCTTTGTTTGATATTTTCAAGGATGGTTTTCATGATGACACTAATGATCAAAAACGACGGATCCACCAACCACCCATCTCTCTTCTCCAAAATAGCCACATCATATTGACCACATTTGTTGTAAGTTATTTTAAGTTTAGAATGAGTCTTTGGCTTATAACAGATTTATGTTCGATTTAGAAATGTGTATTTAATGTTATATATGTTTTGACCTATTATATTATGTTTAGAATAGTTATAAGGTTTATAATGAGTCTAGAATTAGTTTAGAATAATTTTATACTCGATTTTAATGTTATATACATACTTTTTAAGTCAATATTAATTATTATTATCATTTTGGCATTTTTAGTTCGGATTGTGAGCGTATTTACTATCAAATTTATGAAGCTACTGAGTGAAAACGTGACATTATTAGTGTTGAAGCCAACATAAATGAAAATATAGAGGAAAATGATTGCAATTGAAAGTTAAATCATTTTCCTCTATATTTTCATTTATGTTGGCTTCAACACTAATAATGACACGTCTTCACTCAGCAGTTCCATGAATTTGATAGTAAATACCCTCACAATCCGAACTAAAAATGCCAAAATGATAATAATAATTAATATTAACTTAAAAAAGTATGTATATAACATTAAAATCGAATATAAAACTATTTTAAACCAGTTTTATACTCATTTTAAACCTTATATCTATTCTAAAACATATTATAACAGTTCAAAACATATATAACATTAAATACACATTTCTAAATTAAACATAAATATATTCTAAACCAGTTTTAAACTCATTCTAAACCTTATATTGAACTAGTCTAAATCATAATATAGCAATTCAAAACACATATAACATTAAATACACATTTCCAAATTGAACAAAAATCTGTTATAAGCCAAAGACTCATTCTAAACTTAAAATAACTTACAACAAATGTGGTCAACATGATTGGCTATTATGGGGAAAGAGAGATGGGTGGTTGGTGGATCCGTCATTTTGATCATTAGTGTCATCATGAAAACCATCCTTGAAAAGATCAAACAAAGGTTCGCAGACAGAGATGAAGAAAACGGATCGATGTGTAAAAAATGAAAAAAGAAGAAGAGTGAAGTGAAGAAATGTTCGGGGAAGAAGATTGACAAGAAAAAAAAATGGTAGATAAGAAAAGGATGGAAGAGAGAAGAAAAAACTTGAAGAGAGAGAAGAAGAAGCTTGAAGGGAGAGAAGAAGAAGGAGATTGAAGAGAGGAAGAAGAAAAATCTGTACGTTTTTTGAAAAAGTTTCAGATTTAATTTTTAATTTATTAAAATGTGGTGGAAAAGTGTACAAGGGCATGAAAATATTTTCCTTAGCTAAAAGGGTTAGTTTTTTAAAAATTTGAGAAAGGGGTTAGATTCCTAAATTGACTTTCATAACGGGTCATATTAGCAAAATTCCCTTGATTTTAACCCATTTCCAAGCAAAATTACAAATCAAAGTTTCCAAAACATTTAGGGTTTCCACCCTCCTTCCCAACCTACCAGTTTGACAAAAACAAACTTATTCCATCATCCCAAGATTTCCAATTCATCACAACAATAAGATAACAAATCAAAGATTTAGAGAAACTTACCTTCTCTCTCTAGGATTTTCCCAAATCCTTGAATCTTGGCCCAATCGTTCCTTCACTCGAAAATCACAATCAAACCAAGATATACATCCATAATCATGTATACATTCAACTTCTATAAGCATTTAACCCAACTTTTGGAAAACTTAGCAAAACTTACCAAAAATCACAAATCTTTCTTGAATCCTTCTCCAATATTGTTTAGTATCACCAATCCACTCCAATTCAAGCTTTATCCTCTAAAGTCTCTCTCTCAAGATTTCTCTCTCCTCTCGGTAACCTTTGATTTTGTTTTTTTGGTCAATATGGCCTTTTCTGGCCCTAAAAAACCAAAAATCTCTTCTACGGAGTGCACAACCTCCCCAAAAATAGCTTCCTACTAGGTCTAAGCTTTGATTTGATATATTATGAGACCCAAAATGGACATGTGTGCTATAGTTATGACCCATTTAGTGAACCTAGTTCAAAAATAATTATTTGTGATCCAGTACAACACGGGTGATTCGTAACCTCCAGGAATCCCTTTCTAATAATTTAATACCCCAAAACTTTAACCAAAATTTAAAAAATTTAGGGTCGGGGTTTCACAACCAATGTACCATCAACACAAAGAGTAACCACTCCACATCCCCGCTTACTACCCTAGGTGGTCTAACATGTCATTGATGTTCTTGCATATTCGCAACACCGGTATCTGAATCGGACTCACTGTAAGGTGGAAAGAAAAGTAAGGGCTAAGTAGAAGGCTCAATAGGAGAAAAAGAGATTAACAATAGCATTTAGGCTGAATATTCAACAAAAAGGTTCCTTGAAGCAAAATGCAATCTAACCATGAATATACTAACATAAATAATCAACTAATCAATCAATCCTCCATAGGTCATCACCACTCTAAACCCCTGACACCAAATCACATGTCCATCAGTGTGCTCACTCACCATCAATTCTGACCCATGAAGATTTGACCATTCACGTGGTCGAAACCACACCACACAAGATCTAGGCTCGATCCATAACCAGCCCTATTGGATCTTTGTGTATTTCCTGACATGGAAGTCAATTGGCCACGTCGAACAATCCTAAGGGATTACGAGTCCGTACCCGATCTCTCCATGGATCTAAAATTCATGTCAACATGATTATGCAATGATATATATATATATATATATAGATATATATAACCATCCAAGATATATACTCATTCAACATGATGCATGTTCAAGAATGAGTAATGTTCAATAGATGATCAAAACATGTAAATTAGGGTATGAAATCTCACAATCGACCATAATCAAAATCACACATAAGGGTTGTTCTTCCTTAGAAGCAAATAAGGCAAGAATTAACTTCAAAGACTAATGAAGAAATTCAAAAGAAATTTAGATAAGCAAAAATATCATGGCATCAAAGAAGGGTTAGTTTTTCATACCTCGTTATCCAACAAAATAGAATAAGAAATTGAATTCTCAACTCTAGCGTTTTGGCCTATTTCTCAAACCTATCAATTTTACAAAACCGAAACTCATTTCACCTCATGCATAAACCCCATTCCACATATACATATAAGTTAAACCAAGAATCCAAGAAAACTCACCTTTCTCTCTCTAAAATTTCCAAAATCCTTGAATCTCCAACTAATCCAAGTCTTTACTTCAAATCCCAAACAAAACCTAGGAATTTAATCACAAACAAACCTTAAATTAGCCTACTTAACCACTAATTACATCCTATTAAAGATTTCTCCAAATATGCCAAAAACCTAATTTCCAAAACCATAGAAGTATCCCGCTCTTCCCTTGAGTAGACAAGACAAAGAAGGTAGCCATTCCCTCATGATGGAATGTCTCATACCATCCCAAGTCATAAGCGACAACATGCCCAATCTGTCATAGCCAACTCGTTTCCTTCTTTAGAAAATTAAGCTCCGTCTGCTTTTGCTCATTGTTTTTTTGGTGAATAATGCAATGCGAAACTTTGACGCTCGGCGTTTGAAATTGGAGGCATATTTTGCCACAAATAAATGGGATATTCTATTTGTATTGTGTGTCGTACTAAAGAAGAAGGCGTAGGGGAAATAACAGACTCGCCTTTTGACGCAGCCCCACAAGGTGGCAATAAGTCTTCCCTCGTCCAGATCCGGTATTTGGGAGGAGAATCACAGCCGGATTAACCTAGATCTAAAGGGGTTCGGATCTATGCCTTCAACACTAGCTTCCAAGGAAGCGACAACCACTATGAAAGGTGGATCTCCTTTTTTATGAAAAAGGATCAGGGGATTGCTTTCAAAGAAGGTAAAGGGTATTCTTCCAGGACGTAGGGATCAAAGTGCTGATTTCTCTCATTTGGTTCACATCTGACCTCAGAGAGGTGACACGTTCTACGCAATTATCGGCATGAAATGTTTATATGGATTCGATCCACAAAGGAACTACTATATGTACTAGGTGGAGCTGCTGCTCTTGTCTTCGAGTATGTAGAAGAAGAGGAGCCGTTTTCAACAACTAATATTTTGCGTATCATAAAAAGTCTCTCCTTATTAACCTCACTCTGGGGTGGTCGCCTCATTCCAATCGTCTCCATAGGGAAGCACTCATGAACCTTCAAAATCCAAGCCAAGAGGGTGTTTGGTTTGTCATTTTCAAGTTATTTTCAATTTTCAGTTTTCATCAAAACTGAAAACTTGTTTGTTTCACCCATTTTTAAAAATGACATTTAGAAAACACGGAAAACTCTCAACGTAAAATTCAAAACACCTTTTTTATGTTTCGGTATTTTCAGTGAAAATATGAAAAACTCTCAAAACAATATTCCTTCTGTCATTTACGTAAATGGCTCCTTCCATCGCCTCTAACCTTCCTTAGGCCTTCGACTCCTTATCAGTTCTCCCTCCGTCCAGGGTTGTTCTCCTTTCGTCGCCTCTCTCCTTCTCGTCCAGGTTTGTTCTTCCACTTTTAGTTGTGATTTTCTTCCTTTCTAAAGTCAATTTGATAGGCTATTTTCTTGTTCTAGGGTTTAGGCGTCATTTGCTCCTTCTTCTTTTGAATTTTGAAATTGTACCTCTTCACTCTTCAAATTTGTTGAATAGGGACATCGGATTTGCTGATTGAAGCTATTCGTTGCTTGATTCTACTTCCCCTCAGCACCAAGTACCATTCGAGACTGCCTTTAATTTTTTCATCGTCATTTTTTGTTCTTCTCGTGGGTTTACTTCTGCTATGCTGTAGATTTTTTGGTAGTTAGGGGTTTTTGTGCACAGCTCATGTCTTTGGGGTTGTTTTGGCAAGCTGATTCGGGGGTTTTCTGCTGCTATGCTGGGTCTGTGCTGGATGAGATTTGGGTCTTCAATTAACTACCCACAGTTGTGTTTTGGGAGTGAATTTCTAAATTAAATCAGCTGTGTATGTATTCATGAAGAATGTTTACTTGTAGGCTTCTCTTGTTCATAGGTTGATAGCATTCTACAATTTGGTTGTTCTTGATGCATTTCTTGCGAACTGAGTTTGTAACTTCATGTCTTTACTGTTATTGATATAATAGGATGCCACTAGCAGTTTAATGCTTCTCTAAATCCCAAAGGTATTACGGGCTCTTTGTATTGCTTCCTCTGTGATGTTTGTCTGGGCCTAGTTGGAGTACTTGTCCATCCCAAGTACATATCTCATTTTATTTATTAAAGCTTTTGTTTTCTTGCTCTTCGCTATTTATGTGCATCTCATTGTAGTCTCTACCTGCCCAGTAGTTTAAGGTCTTATCTAGATGACTTTTGCCTTCTGCATTTTAGTTTTTTTCTTCATGAAATGCCTAAACCACTTGTATAATGTGCATACAAAAGGTATTATGAGCTTGAAGTTGTGGCTTGGAGAATACACACTTTTGCCTTCTGCGGGGGTACTATATTACTATGTTGATATTACAACACATGTTGAACTTGTGAATGGGTTGCTGACCAATGTTTGCTAGCCAAACCAACTCGAAATTCGGTGAACGATTGAAGCTGAATTTTTTTATTTGCATTGGGTGCTGCCCAATGTTTGCCGCCCCTAATGGAAGTAATGTTCTGGATTTCTCTATTTCTTGTATGCTCCTTGCCTGTAAAATTTATTTAATGGAAAGAGGATGTTTGAAGTTCTTTGTTTAGTTCAACGAAAAAAATATTCCACCAGATTAGCAACAATTGAGGTGTAATGTACAATTACTTCCAGTGAGCCTCTACACTTCTACTGCTAGATTAAATTGTAACATTTGAAATTGAAATACACAGTTTGACACATGTATGTCTCTAGATATATAAATTCATACAAATAGTTGCATAACTAGTTTATAAAATTGTGCAGGTGTCTTTGGGTTTCACCTGCTTGGTGTTTCTTAATAAATTTTTCATTCAAAAATACAAAAAAGAAACACTATATGTAATCTTTTATAAGTTCTCCATTTATTATTAAGTTTGAGAACTGTTATGTTTATTTTGCTGACTATGAACCTTCTGAGCTTGTGGTAGTATTGAAAATACTTATTAAATAATTTTAATTTAGAAAGTACTTTAATGCATATTAAAACATGTATGTATTTTCTGGAGTTTGTAACTTCATATATTATGTATGTTAATCATAAAAGAATTGTTCAAAAATTGCAAACCAAATGCATTTTCAATTTTTTGAAAAAGAACTCTCAAAACAAAAAACTGAAAATAACTCTAGAAACTAAAAATTGAAAACTGAAATACAAACCAAACAAACTCTAACTCTCTCAAAAATTATCTCTCTCTTCCTCTCTTTCTCTCTCTTCTCGAGCAAAAATTAGAGAATACCAGAATTTTCATTTGTTCTCAACACTTTAAAGTCTAAAAATCATGTAAGTGTTCGGATACCTTGAGCTATGACAACCCACTACCCCCTATTGAGGCATAAGTGTCGGGACACCTCCAAGGGCTATCCAGCCACCCCTCACTTTTTTTTCTTTTCAGAATTCCATATTTTTGTTTTATCTAAAATTTAACTTTAAATTTGGGTTGGGGTTTTACAACAAGGGTTCCAAAAAAATGATGTGGTCAAAACAAATGAAGACTTGCTCCAAAAACAATGAAATGTCTCAAACTGTTGGATCGGGGTTCCAACATTCTTCTTTTCTAATCTTCAATCTCTTCTATTCTCTTCATAATGATTCTATCCCTACCATCAAGTTTCTTCTCCATTCTCTTATCCATCATCAAAGGTAAATTTTCAAATATCATAATCTCCATAAATTAAAATGCATCAGTAATTAACATAACTACATAAATAAACTATCGATAACTAAAATTAAACTATTATAAAAGGAATAAACTGTCCTAAACATAAAAATACTATTTTACATATAATTTTGCAGTATTTAAAAAAAATTAACACTATTCTAAACCAAACAAAATTCATTCAATATAACAATAAGTACTTTGACAAGATTTTTATAAGTAATTTGCTAAAAATTCAACATTATTGTAATTAAAAAAATTATGAAAAAAGACACTATTCTAAAGAATTAGGAGTGCATGAGTTATCCCATAACTCGTTGAAAAAAGAAAAAAAAAACAGAGTATGAATTTGAGAAACACGAAGCTCTTTAACAAAAACACATGGATTTACTAATCTTCAAGGGCAAATGCATTCGTGATGAAATTGGTTATTTGATTATTTTGAGCAAGCGTTTAAATTTGACAACAGTTTTGGGGCTTATATGTCCCCAACCCTCTTCACAAATCTAGCACTCAATTCTGGGACTGCCTCATAAGCTCATATCTAAAGAAAAAAAATAAGATTAAAGTTTTTATAAAGAAAAATAAAACTATTTAAAACAAATCTAGAATTGTTCTAAACAGAATGATAACTGTTTAAAGAAAAAATTGCTATTTTAACCCTTTTTAAAAATGATTTTAACAATCTAACCCCTTTTTCAATTTATTTTAAATCTAACACTTTTGACCTTGAAAAGTACTCATATACCCCCTGCACACTTTACCACCATTAATTACTTTACAACATTTATTGTTTATTAAATACAGTTGTATTTTTCGTTAATGACTATTATTTGTAACAATGATTACTGTAACTGATTTTTTGGGACTTTTTAGTAAGAGCACCTACTTTTTGGTTGATAAATATTATTTGTATCATTGATAAATAATATATGCCATATAGAGAAATAGAACAAATACATATATCAAATGGGTGCTTCTCCTAAGATAATCTTTCGTAATCCGCGTGCCCATATTTTGAACCTTCTTTACAAACTTCCTCACCGACTTAACAAACATCTTCTTCTTCTCCATTTTCTACTCTCTTATTGTCTTCCTTCTTATGTGGCTTTTGAGAAGATTTGAGGTCCATATTTTCCTGCTCAAACAAGCTAAGTCTTACGAAAATATAACTGATCTTACTATCAATTTTATTTTTAGACATAGATAGAGTACCATTGACCATTCCCCGAATCAAGATACTCACTAGCAATCCCAGCTCAGTAGTATTATCTAAATTAGATGAGTAATATAGCCTAGCTAATCTCTGAATCTTTAGGAACTATTTCAATTACTTGTACCTGAACAAGAAAAACATCATATAAATTAATAATCTATATTTTAAATCATTATCAACCTAATAATACACTTATCAATCCAAATACAATATATTATCAACGTAAACAACTATAATATAAGCGTAAAGATATATATATATATATATATATATTATCAACTTTAAAAAACTTAATATATACATAAAAAACATTACCATAAACGTAAACATTTACATTATCAATGAAAAAATATATTTACCTCATTGTGTTCTAGTAAGTCATTCAGTCTTGAATTTGGGTGCTTTAATTTGTGGATAACCACTTCAACATTCTCAGAAGCATTTTACCATTAACACAGTTCGAAAAGTTTTAGCAATAACAAGAATAACCTCATATGCCCACAATTGAAATTCCCAAGAAAAACTTAAAAGATTGTACCACTTATACACATTTTTCTTTTCCTTGAATTTCTCAGATCTTCCAACAAGAGAATTGTTCAGGAACTCAATTGTTTTCTTGTATGACAAAGTATCCGAAGGATACCTGTTGAATAAATCCAAATAATCAACCAACTTTTGAAAATTCACATCAAGTAGCAATTTTACATCTCTTCCCAATAGCACAAAGTATACAAGTGCTAGCTTTTTAACGTCGTATGGATCTTGACATTGCATGAAAGTCTTTTGCGAGTCTTGACAGATATTGAATATCTACCACTAAAATACTTCTCTTGCAAACCAACCTTAGGTTCACTGTCTTTCTCTTGCTTTCTCATTATAAAAATTGAAGACATC
Source organism: Euonymus europaeus (assembly GCA_963580455.1). Classification (NCBI taxonomy): domain Eukaryota; kingdom Viridiplantae; phylum Streptophyta; class Magnoliopsida; order Celastrales; family Celastraceae; genus Euonymus; species Euonymus europaeus. Next base: position 8,699,247 of record OY756964.1, read on the forward strand.
TTGGGTAGATTAGAACAACTCACTTCTATTATAAGGTCAAATTCCCTTATTTAAAATATTATTTTTTCGCCAATCTCCCTCCCTATTCATCTTTTTTTGAGTGTACTTGACTTAGCAAGAGTTAGTGTACAATCTAAACACCCCATTTCATATTTTTTAATTGAATAAACAGTACAAAGTAAGATTCTCTGAATATAGTAAGTTTATCGTCGTTCAACTTACTTTTAATATCGCTCAAGGTTTCCCATACCTTTGATAATGACATAACCTTTGGAACAGATCTTTCATTATTAAGAATTTGCTTATCCATTTTAAGTGAACTCTGCATACAAACAAAAATTTTAAAAATAAAAACTTATCAACCTAGATACAATGACTATAAACTTAAAACTAATGCAGTTATCAACCTGAATAATTGTAGTTATAAACAAGAATATAATACATTTATCAATGAAAACTATAAGTTACCAACCTAAATAAATGCATTTGTATACCTAAAAATAATACAGTTATCAACAAAAAGGTTACAAACTTGCATGTTGCAGTACTATACTTTTTTGCCACAAAATCAACAACAAATGAAGATCAGTCATTTATTTTTGCATGCAATATTCAAAATCATTCATTAATTAGACTAACGTATATATTGCATGCAAGACTGAAACTGTTTCACTAACATCTTCAAAAACTCTCAACCTTTTAAACGAAGTGTAACACTAAGCCCATTATTCATAAAATCATGGAAGCGAAGGAAATAACAACAAAAATTACAAAAAAGAAATCGAACAAGAGAAATTACTGATGAAGCCATGAAAGGAAACTAACCTTGGTCTTTGTCGTTGGTCGTGGACAACAAACTAGTAGAAAAATGCATAAAGTAGTATGTCTCCACAAAGAAGAAGAATATGAAATGAAGTGAAAACCTCTTGAGTGTAAAAACATGCAAGTCTTGAAAGGACATTTAACCGCATATCAAGACGCTTACTATTCAAACTACAAGATTTTTTGCAATTTAAGGGCATAGTTGTCTTTTTCTATGGTAAAAGGGTAAGGTTATTAATTATTTGAGAAGAGGTGTAACTTTAAAAGTTATTATGTACTTAGTCATTTCTCAAAAAGACCTAAGATACTTTTATTTCCACACGTTAACTAATATGCTGCCTTTGCTAACAATTTCATTGATTTGGGAGCTCCAAATTCGTTAAACTTTTAAAAGGGTTCTTGCCAAGAGCATCAATTTGAGAGTCTCATATTGGCTCCATCAGAACCATCCAGAGAATAAAGTCATATAATTCATCTAGAGAACCATTATTTGTAGATATGTATTACCTTAGACACTTGTTGACATAGATGACAAATCGTCAACATAAAGATACATAAGTTTTGTGAGGAAATCGGTATCGGTCTAGGGATAACCTTGATCACCCATCCTCAAGCCAAATAACAAATCGCACTATTGTTCAAGGACTGAATATCGGGTTGGAAGTGCAAATGGACAATGGACAAATAAGCTGGCCTCAGTGTTATGGTCATACCAAAACTCGAACGTCCATAGAGGAAAGCCCATTCTCCCTCTCCTTTGGCATAAAAGTTGTTTATCTCTATGGAAATTTTAAAAACCAAAAATTTTGCAGACATGGAAAAAATGAGGTGCTCTTGAAAAACTTTGACCTACTAGAGGAAAGTATGGATAATGCAAGGATCAAGATAGCAACATACAAACAATAAAAAACTTGTTACCATAATCGAAGGGTTAGAGGGAGAAAATTATCAGTTGGAGATCTAGTCCTAAGGAGAGTAGAAGCTATCGAGAAAAAACTACGTAAGTGCAGTGAAATCTAGAAAGAACATTTAACACATTACTGAAACATTGAGGAAGCACAAACAAGGTTAAAGAACAAGATAAAAACGAAAAGGTGAGGCTCTAGAATGCGGATAACCTCCGTACATATTATGTTCAAATTCTCAGGACTTAAATTTGCTTCTTGTTATTTACTTCCAGTTATTTACTTTTTTTAATTCATCAATTTTTAAGTGTATTATGTATTTCCCTTTGGAAGTTTCAAGGTGTCGTTCTACCTAAAAAGTTAGGAATATAGTGCTATGGTCCAACCAAGAGCAGGCACAAATTGGTATTTTTATATGGGTTTTTTTCGAAAAATAACCCTTTTTAACCATCAAATAATGACTTTAACCCCACCTTTTTAAAAATTTCATAACTAATCTTTTGGACCTATGAAATGTCTTACATATCCTCAAACACCATTTCACCCCCAAAAAAAAAATCATTTACCAAATTAAAAAAAACTTTAAAAATAATAAAACTAGATCAAAACCTTCACTTTAGAAGCCCTTTCTTCACTTCTCACGTTGGAACTTCTCCTGGGCAAAATTTCTTTTTGTATTCAGCAACTCTCTCTCTCTAAGCTTGGAGATGACATTTTGAGGAAAGAAGAGGAAGAAGGATGCCTTGCTCTCTGTGATTATCTCTCTCTACCTTGCTCTCTCATACACTCTCTATCTACTGTGCTCTTCCACTCTCTCTCTACCGCGCTCTCTCACTTTGTATCTCTCTAAGGTACTCTCTCTACTATGCTCTCTCACATTGTGTTTCTCCATTAATTTTTTTAGTTCCTAAGACATGCATGGATTTTCATTTGTTGAGAACTGGTTGTTATTCAAGTTGATAACATAGTAATTTTGAGGTTGAGAACCAAACTGTTTGTTAGTAAATGAGAACTGAATTTTATTCTATTGGTTGAGAACTGTTTGTTTTTACTTGATTGAGAACTGCATTTTTTGATTAGTTGAGAACTTTCTGTTTTGATTGGTTGAGAACTACCAACTTTGTCTTGGTTGAGAAATGCATGTTTAGACGTTGTTGAGAATTGACTATTTAGATTGGTTGAGAACTTAATGTTTAGATGTGGTTAAGAACTGACTGTGTTTAGATGTGGTTGAAAACTACCTGTTTTGATTGGTTGAGAACTAAGTATTTTGACTTAGTTGAGAAATGTCTGTTTATACTTGGTTTAGAAATGTTTGTTTTGATTGGTTGAGAACTGAGTGTATTGACTTGGTTGAGAAATGACTATTTTGACTATGTTGAGAAATGCATGTTTTTAGTTGTTGAGAACAACCTGTTTTCATTTAGTTGAGAAATGCATGTTTTGATTGGTTAAGTACTTTATGTTTTTATTGGTTGAGAACTAACTGTTTAGATATGGTTGAGAACTGTCTGTTTTGATTGGTTGAGAACTAAGTGCTTTGACTTGGTTGATAAATGTCTATTTTGATTGGTTGAGAAGTGAGTGTATTGACTTGGTTGAGAAATGACTATTTTGACTATGTTGAGAAATGCATGTTTTGAGTGGTTGAGAACAGTCTATTTTCATTTGATTGAGAAATGTCTGTCTATACCAGGTTGAGAAATGTCTGTTTTGATTGATTGAGAACTAAATGTATTGACTTGGTTGAGAACTCACTATTTTGACTTTGTTGAGAACTATATATTTTCACTTTGTTGAGAACTGCATGTTTACACTTGGTTGAGAAATGTCTGTTTTCATTGGCTGAGAACTGTATGTTTTGAATTTGTTGAGAACTGTATGTTTTGAATTTGTTAAAAACTGTCTGTTTTCATTGGTTGAGAATTGTATGTTTTGAAATGGTTGAGAACTGTCTATTTTGACTTGGTTGAGAACTGCCTATTTTGAATTGGTTGAGAACTGTCTGTTTAGACTTGGTTGAGAATTGTTTGTGTTGGGAGTGGTTGAGAACTTCCTGTTTAGACTTGGTTGAGAATTAATTGATTGTTTTTTCTTAGTTGAGAATTCATGTGAGCAATATATATAGGTTGAGAAATGCATTATAATTGGTTGAGAACTGTTTGACGTTTGATTGAGAATAGAATATATGAACTTTTGTTATGATGTTGCATTATGCAGGATGACTGATGTGAGTATAATGGTACGTTACTGTGGAGATTGGGAGAAATTGGACATCAATTATATGAACAAAGGTGGAAAGAGCAAATTTGTGATTGTTCAAAATGACATTTCATACGAGGCGTTATTGGACATTATGTACGGTATTACGAAGATTAATCGTCTCACATATGAAATTCAAATGAAGTATGTTATGAATGCACACGGTCCAATGGAGCCTGTTCATATTGAAGATGACAGTAATGTTAATTTCTTCCTTAGATGTAACATGGATAGAAGCTTGCCTATGATATGTTTATGCATTTCATTTTCGAAGAGAAGATGTGTGGATGCTAATGATGACGAATTCGTGAGTATTACTGGATTAGATTCAGATTTTCAAGAGATTGGGTTAAGCAGGAACAATGACATTGACTATGGCCCTCCCAATCCTCATTTCGAAAACACACATATTGATGAAGCTGATGGTGATCCACCTCTACATGTTGAAGCTAATGCTGATGGTGATCCACCTATACATGTAGAAGCAAATGCAACTCTTAATTCGGGGTATAATGTTCGTGGTAATGCTAGCTCAAGTTCAATTGGCAACTCACAATTCTTAACCAAATGGTTGAGAACCATTATTGAACAGATTGAGAATATAACAAACAGGTTAACAATTGTTATGGTTTTAACTTGATTGAGAATATAACCAACGGGTTGAGAACAGGTATTGAACAGATTGAGAAAAATGTTGAACAAGTTGAGAACAATTGTTGAGCATGTTGAGAATGTAACTAACAGGTTAACAATTGTTATGGTTATAACCAAGAGTTTGAGAACAATTACTGAATAGGTTTCTCAAAAAAATTAGGCAACACCTCCCCGTATATCGTAGAGTGTCAACCTGTATCAAATACACAACAATCATATGAAGGCCTTTGGCCATCAAACAATATCAAAACCACAACTCCTAGGCAGGGCCTCAGGCCATCTATCAGTATGCAATAATATCATAAAAGTTTTATACATATAACATGTTTTTATAGTTATAAATAAAATGAACAATATTATACAAGCTATCAAAATCTAAATTCTTGTTTAAAACACTCAATTACAAATTTTTTCCTATAGAAGGGCATCTCCTGTATCTTCAACTCTAAAAGTGGGACATCTGAACTTAGGAGTTCGATGAACTTTATGCAAAACATCCCATAATCTGACCTGCATATATATGGAAGACAATAGTAAGAAATTTACATACTAATTGCTAAGTTGCTTAAACTTTCACAATTTGTTAGAAAACATACTCACCCATTATATTGTTGCGGACAACTAGAAACTTTTTCAGTTGTCCAAGTCTTGTCATACTTTTCATCAACATGACCTAGGATCTTCGACAGTATATTTTCTATAGGTTTCATTCTCTTTGCAAATTCTATTTTCCGAGTGTGCGACAATAAAGAGTCAAAAACTCGAATCCCCATGCCTTTTATATCCAGTTGAACAGCGACCCAATGATCACCACCAATGTTCGCAGGGAAGTAGATATAATCGAACATATTCCAAAGTTTGTTATTTCTTGACCCATCTACAAACCTTAAAATTGTGTCTTTATGATCCCAAACACTAGGGCCACCTTTCTTTCGAAATAATGAGTAGCGCTGCTCAATGTAAGCCTGCATGAAAATATTCAGTTCTCAACCAAGCAATCACACATTTTTCAACTAAGAAAAAATATTCAGTTCTCAACCAAATAATCACACATTTCTCAACTAAGAAAGAAATATAGATATTCAATTCTTAACCAACTAATCATACATTTCTCAATGTAAGCCTGATGAAAAATATTCAGTTCTCAACCAAGCAATCACAAATTTCTCAACTAAGAAAAAATATTCAGTTCTCAACCAACTACAGATATTCAGTTATCAACCAAACAATCACACATTTCTCAACTAAGAAAAAAATACAGATATTCAATTCTCAACCAACTAATCATACATTTCTCAACTTAGAAAAAATATTCAACCAAGTACTTATGTGAAATTGGGATTGGATAATGTCACAACTCTGGGGGAATATATTGGGATGCTCTGCCTTTCTTTTCAATATGAAATGAATGGCTGTGTCAATATGCTGAGAACATATTGCATAATAAAGAAAATGAGTTAGTATAATATATTCTAAAAAAATTACGTAGTAAATAGATTGATTGAAATTCATTTTATACCGTTTCATCAACCAACAAATATACTAAACTATTCTCAACCAGTAAATAAAGTGTTCTCAAACAATAAAAAGCTGTTTTTTTTAACAAATTGAAAATGTAACCAAAAGGTTGAGAACAGTTATTAAACATTGAGAATAGTTGTTAAACATTGAGAACAATTGTGAAACGGGTTGAGAATAATTATTAAACTATTTTTTCTAAGCTCATTTGACAGGTTGAGAATGTAATCAACAGGTTAAGAACAGTTATTAAACAGGTTGAAAATAATTATTAAACTATTTTTTTGCATAAGTTCATTTGACAGGTTGATAATGTAACCAACATATTGAGAACAGTTAATAAACATGTTTAGAAACAACCAAATTTTCCTCCGAAAAATCCGGAAGCACCTTCCCAATATTGGAGAGTCCCAACCTGAATTAAACACACAACAATCATATCAATTCCTCGAGTCGTCAAATAACATGAAATTCACAACTCCTAGGCAAGATGAATTATGAGAGGTGCTAAATTGCATCTATAATTATGAACTTTAAGAATGTGTTTTGATATGTTTAAGTTCAAAATACTACCCAAATAGTGTTTAAATGGACAGGTGAAAGATGAATGCAAGACAAGGAATAGAGAGTTTCTGGGCAGAAATTGCAGCCTAAGTGCGACCTATTTGCTGGCACGAATTCACGTGGGCTAGTTACGTAATTTAGGAAGCTGATGTGGCATTTAGGGTTTCTTAAAAGTTGGAAACTTGACCCAGAAGGGGATTTTTGGACGGTAGAGAACTCCAAAACCAGAGAGGAGACGAATTGAAGAAGAATTCGAGCAACACCAAGCATCATCATTCTTCTCCAATTGAATTTTTGGGTTATTTACCAAATTGAATCATGAACATGTGTAACTAAATTTATATTTAGTTTGGTTTGGTTAGTTTCTTCTACTACAACTTGTTGCGCAAATTGATTGACAATTACACCAGGTTTAATTCATTGATCTTCTGAGTTTATTGTTGATTTCTTATTATTATGCTTGCCTGATCAACATCATGATGATAAGAATTGTTAGTTGAGTACATTTGGCTGACCCATACCCGATGTTTGACGAAGTAACAAAAATCTGCATAGGATCTAGATTTGGGGATTGTGAACATGATCGATTAGGTGGTACACCAACGCTTAAGATAGTGTAGTTGTCAACTTTCTCGTTCATATGATTGTCTTAGGGAAATCTTAGGGTACACCAACCAAGACCCTTACGATAAGAGAAGATTTTGGGCTGGACCAAAGCCAGAATCGTTGCCTAGGAAAGTCACAATTAGGAGAGCCGAACCAAGGTCTTCTTCTGATTGACATTGGTAAACCTTTAAACTGAGTGATTGCATATTGCGTTGCGTGATTAAGTGAAAGTGGAAGTACAACACCAATCCAGGTTAGATCCCTTTTAATTTGATTTATTAAAAGTTTAACCGAGTTCTTTAGTATTTAATAATCTGAATTTCCTACGACTAGATTGTGTTATTGCAATTCTGTTTGCTTAGTAAGTGCTTCAGTCTCTGTGTATTCGATCCCACTCACTTTGATACTGTCACACGACGCGTACACTTGCGATTGGGTAAGACCTGTGTGTATGAGATATTGCAAGTTTGACTTCTGATATTTTATGTCCATCAGATTACTAAATTTTTTTTAAGTTCATTTGACAGGTTGATAATGTAACTAGCTGGATGTGAACAATTCTAAAATAGGTTGAGAATAGCTATTAAACAGATTGAGAACAATTATTAAACTATTTTTTCGTAAGTTCATGTGACAGGTTGATAATGTAACCAACATGGTGAGAATAGTTCTGAAACAGATTGAGAATAGTTATTAAACTGGTTGAAAACAATTATTAAATTATTTTTTTCTAAATTCATTTGATAGGTTGATAATATATACAACAAGTTGAGAATAGTTCTAAAATAGGATGAGAACAGTTTTTACATAGGTTGAGAACAATTATTAAACTATTTTTTTCTAAGTTTATTTGACAGACTGAGAATGTTAGCAACAGTTTTAAACAGGTTGAGAATAATTATTTTATTATTTTTTCTAAGTTCATTTGACAGGTTGAGAATATAATCAATAGGTTAAGAATAGTTATTAAACAGACTTGTAAAATTAAGACCATTATCATCCACACATCTTCTCTTCCAAAATGAAATGCATTAACATGTCACGGGCAAGCTTCTATCCATGTTACATCTAAGGAAGAAATTAACATCACTATCAACTTCAATATGAACAGGCTCCATTAGACCATGTGCATTCATAACATACTTCATTTGAATTTCATGTGTGAGACGATCAATCTTCGTATACTGTACATAATGTCTAATAACGCTTTTTATGAAATGTCATTTTGAATAATCACACATTTGCTCTTTCCACCTTTGTACAGATAATTAATGTCCAATTTCTCCCAATCTTCAAAGTAACGTACCAATATACTCACAGTATCCCGCATAATGCAACATCATAACAAAAGTTTAGATATTCTGTTCTCAACAAAACGTCAAATAATTCTCAACTTATTATAATGCATTTCTCAACCTACATATATTGCTCATATAAATTCTCAACCAAGTCAAACACAGGCAGTTCTCAATATATTCAGTTCTCAACCAATCAAAACAGTAAGTTCTCAACCAAGTCCAAACAGGCAGTTCTCAACGAAATCGAAATACTGAGTTCTCAACCAAGTGAAAACAGACAATTCTCAACCACTCAACACATGAAGTTCTCAACCAATCAAAACAGTCAGTTCTTAACCAAGTCTAAACAAACAATTCTCAACCTAGTCAAAACATAAAGTACTCAACCAATCAAAACATGCATTTGTCAACCAAGTGAAAACAAGTTGTTCTCAACCACTCAAAACATGCATTTCTCGACATAGTCAAAAGAGTCATTTCTCAACCAAGTCAAAACATAAAGTACTCAACCAATCAAAATATGCATTTCTCAACCAAGTGAAACAAGTTGTTCTCAACATAATCAAAAATAGTTATTTCTCAACCAAGTCAATACACTCAATTCTCAACTAATCAAAAGACCACTCAACATAGGTAGTTCTCAACCACTCAACACATCAATTCTCAACCAATCAAAATCGGCAGTTCTCATCCAAGTCTAAATAGGAAATTCTCAACCTAGTCAAAACAGACATTTCTCAACCAATCAAAACATGCATTTCTCAACCAAATGAAAATAAACTGTTCTCAACCACTCAAAATATGCATTTCTCAACATAGTCAAAAGAGTCATTTCTCAACCAAGTCAATACACTCAGTTCTCAATCAAGTCAAAACACTCAGTTCTAAACCAATCAAAGCAGACAGTTCTCAATCACATCTAAACAGTTATTTCTCAACCACATCTAAACATTTAATTCTCAACCAATCTAAATAGTCAGTTCTCAACCACGTCTAAACAGTCGGTTCTCAACCAATCAAAAACATACATTTCTCAACAAAGGCAAAATGGACAGTTCTCAACCACTCAAAACAGACAGTTCTCAACTAATAAAAACATGCAGTTCTCAACCAAGTAAAAACAAACAGTTCGGTTCTAAACCTCACAATTACTTTGTTCTCAACTTGAATAACAACTAGTTCTCAACCAATGAAAAAACATGCATGTCTCAGGAACTAAAAAAGATTAAATTCTTAATAACTCCATATATGTTTACAAAACTAAAGCCACAAACCAATTTTAATGGATAATCAAGGGGTAAATACAACTTTTAGTCACCGAAAGATAGCCATGTTTCATTTTGATCACCGAATGATAAAACGTTTCAACTCAGTCACCAAACATTTGATTTTATTCCAATCAAGTCACTTGGTCGGGTTTTCTCAAATCCGGGCAGCCAAACTGTTGACGTGGCAATTTGACTACCTTTTGATTGGTCCACGTGGAAAATTAACACCACGTGGAAATGTCTTACAAATTTTAAAATGAAAATAAATCAAAAATCAAAATAATTTTTTTGTCTTCTCTCTCCTGTTCTTCCTCTTTCTCTCTCTTGTTCTTCTTGGTCCCCTTCGTTAAGCTCTCATCTGGCTCTACCACGCCTGAAAATAATCACCAACAAAGCTCATAAACCACCTTGGCACTCAACTCCCACATGGTCTTTGATTTTTTTCAAATCCAAACTGTTGAATCGAGAACACGATGGGAGCTGTGAACGTTGGGATTGAGATTCCACTGAGTTTCTATTGAAGGTAGATCTGGCCATCTATGACCGTAATAGTCACAAATGAGTTTCTATCGAATATGCTCGTCAGACTTTCGATTTTTCCTCCTACGGCGTCGAGGAGGAATCAATGGCCTTTCACATTGAAAATGAGAAACACTTCTAGCCCGGTGTCGGTTTTGTCTCAGTTCTAGTCTCGCTCTTTAGATGCCTCTAACAAAGAACGGATCGTTGCATGAATTCTTGAGCTAAGTGGGTTTAAGATAATGCCCAACTACTTGGATTGATTCCTTTACAACTTTGTTTATTAAAGAAAAAATCAAAGCAACGAAAGACAGCCATTCACAAGCAAGCTGATAGATTCAATTTTGACATTTATTTTCATTTTCAATTTTTTGTGTTGTTGAGAATTCACAGCCATGATTCTTGCAATCCATAACTCTTGATTGCCCTTAATTATAAGAGATACATTAGCGTCGCACCCACTCTGTTACACTCTATGCACGAGCCTTCAAAGCCTTATGTGATCAAATTCAAGTGATTAGGCATCCTGTTGATGGCACTCTATTCACTTCTTTAGGCCTTGTCTCTAAGGCTGAGAGTTTTGAACTATTTCAACAGTATCTCAAGTCAATAGCACTGGCCCCTGTAGCATTCACTATTCAACGGTCCTCTTCTCGTGGAAATGACTCCTACCACTCCAGAAACCAATCCAGGCGGTCATCCCCCAAGGTGCCAAATCTGCTGCTAAGACGGTCACTTTATCGATCGTTGCAAGCAGTGCTATGATCATGCGGCCACTGCTCAACTAGCAAAAGCCTTCACTGGCTCTTTTTTTTTATATGGCAAGAGAAAACAGAAACTACAAGACCTCCACTCCCAACCCAAACATATGATCAGGAGGATCAAAACCACTATGAAGCCAATTTTGAAACTCCAAAAGAAAAGAAGTGGGAATGCTACCCGATAGACTCAAGGTAGCGGCCCATTTGACGAATTTATCCGCCCAAGCATTTTCAAGCCTGCTAACTTTCAACAACCTCCAATTTGATAAACTGGTAAGCTTCCCTCGAATGTCTTCAATCACATTCTCGATAGCCCAATCCGCCACCAAAGTTGGATGATGAACTGCTTTAACAACAATTAAAGCATCTCCCTCAAATATAACATTAGACCATTGACTCTCCACACATTGAACAACAGCAAGCCGTAACGCCATAGCTTCCCCAACAGTGGCATCCAACCGAGAAGAGCTGGTCACAGCAGCAGAAATCACACTCCCAGAAGCATTGCGAATAATAACTGCAGAGGAACAAACACTGAGATGAAGAGCAGTGTCAAAATTAGCCTTATACCAATTCTCAAAAGGGGGAGACCAAGACACCAACTTCTCCGGCCCGTTTGACGCTGAACTCCTCCAAGCTTGAGAATGGCGTTCATGAATTGAGAAAATTTTAAATATCAGTAGAGAAGAATTGATCCTCAAACCCCCATGAACCAACACATTTTTATAATGCCACATTTGATCCCATGCAACCAATGCCAGTAATTGAAATTCATGGGCATCCCCACTAGGAATGCCAATCCTTTGAGGATTTAAAATAACCCTCACCCACTCCCAAACATTGAAATTGTCATAGTGTAACATATTAATTCTCCATCTGGACGCAGCCCACAATAACTTGATAATCTCACAAGAGAGAAGAAGATGAGACAAGCTCTCTGTTTCAGCATCACAAATTGGACATAGCTGCTGCTCATGAGAAAGATGAAGAATAGAAGACAGTCTTGCCTTAGTAGGAAAAATATCCCATATCATCTTCCATATAGATAACCTCAAACGTGCATGCACCTTTAAATTCCAAACCTGCTTCCACAACTCAAAAGTCAATGGAGAAATTGCAGCGTTGTTCAAACAATGATAAGAAATTTTGACTGAAAATATGCCTTTGCTATCAAGGTGCCAAATCCACCTATCATTTCCCCCAAAAGCAGACAGATGAATTTTCAGAATATTAACAACAGTTTGCCTATCAAATAATTCATTTAACCTCCGAACATTCCATCGTCTAGGATTATCCAACATAAGATTAGCCACCGAAATATCATTCAAATGCCCCATTAAATGAGGAAGAGGAACTGGTCTAAAGCCCGGTTGATCTGGTATCCAAGGGTCAGTTTTAATCATTCGACACAATCCTTCTCGGACAACCTCCCTAGCTGACATCAAATGCTTCCATACCCAAGAGTCGCCATCCAAAATTCGAGCTACCATGATATTCCCCCCTTTAGGAGTAACATATTTATTGATTAATTGAAGTGAACACATAGAGGACTTGCCAGCCACCAATTTCCAAGAATATTTAGCCAAAAGAGAGAGTTCATATGGACAGTTCTCCTAAATCCCAACCCACCTTGAGCTTTTGGAGTACACATGGAACTCCAACTCTTCAAATATATATGCCTACTGCCACGTTCAACACCCCACCAAAAATCACGCATAATTCCATTCAACGAGTGACATACATAATGCGGCAAGCGGCAGATAGACATAGTATAAGAAGACAAAGTAGAAAGAGTCAACTTAATTAACATACCGCGAGAAGCTTGAGATAAAAGCTTTGCTCGCCATCCAGATAACCTGTTAACAACCCGCTCTCGCATAGAGTCAAACCACCATCTCCTATTACTAAAATCCACAATCGGCATCCCCAAATAAACAGCTCACGCTGGACACACACGATTGCCAAAGAGAGCAGATATACTAGTCTTCAATCCCTCGAAAGCATTGCAGCTAAAGAAGACTGCTGATTTTAAAGAATGAACACGTTGACCCGACCATGTACCATATTTAGAAAGGCAGTGTTGGATACAATGAGCTTCAGCAACAGTTGCTCTAGCAAAAATGATGGAGTCATCTGCATAAAAAGATGAGAAATAGGCACATTCCCTCTGCTGATACTAATTCCATGGATAGCACCCAAAGCTTCTTCTTCACTGCCTCTTGCTCTCTCTCTGACAACGACACTCCAGATTGGTTACTGGACATTGGGGCTTCGATCCACATGACTTCACACTCTTCTGCTTTGGATCAATACATTCCATACAATCAATAAAGATTGTGTACTTGTTGGGAATGCTACCTCTCTACCCATAGCTCACACGGGTACACTTAAACCTACTCTTAATCTCCAACTGTTAGATGCTTTAGTAGTTCCCCATCTTACATAAAATCTCTTGTTTATTAGTAAATTAACAAATGATTTTCCTTTATCTTTTTCTTTCATTAATAATTGTTTTTTTTGTTGTCAAGAATCGCCTAACGGGAAGGGTGGTGGCAATGGGTAAATGCGATGAAGGCTTATATGTGTTAGTGCAACAATTTTACCTTTATTTTTTTTCCTTGAGAATAAATCTCTTTCTACTTCATTTCATTTAGGAAAATGTTATATGACCTAACCCTAAACAGCCCATAATAAACAATTCCATTGTAACATCATATTCCATCATAAATTTACAATAGAATATCAAATTTCATTGTAATATGATATATCATGATATTTCATGTATTGGAACTTATTCATTGCGACATTTGGGGCCCTTCTCCGGTAAATTCAAATTTTGGGTTTGTCTATTATCTCTTATTCATTGATGACTACTCACAATTTACTTGGCTTTACCCCATCAACTTGAAATCCAATTTTTATAATATTTTCCTTGAATTTCAAAAATTTATGGAAAATCAACACTCTACTCGTATCAAAAATTTTCAAAGTGATGGTGGTGCTGAATTCACTAATAACAACTTCCAGGGACAGCTTCGCATCTCCGACATCCATCATCAACTCTCTGGCCGATATACTCCTACCCAAAACGATCGTGCTGGAAGGAAACATCATCATGTGATTGAAATCGGTCTAGTGACTTGCCCAAAATAGTTAAGTGGATTTACACTTTCTCAAGTGCATGTTTGTCAAAGTGATAATAGGAGTGAATCCCAAATCGTCTCACAAAGACTTTTGGTTTCGTCTCGGGTCTATGAAATATTAACCTAATTACTAATTAAATATAGTATTCACAATGTCAAGTGGTGGCGAAATTGCACTAACCACTGGTTAGATTCAGTTATATGAAATGGAAACTAGCTACTGCAAGAAAATCAAAATCAAATGGACCCAACTAAACATAACATAAATCACTCAAGTAAAAGCTAAAACGGAATGAACAATAACCAAGCAGATTAAGCTAGAAATTGCAAATCCAAATATGATAACTAAATGAAATAACAATAAGTGAAGAGAGTTTAGAAATCAAATCCAATATCGAGAGTTGAGGCAAAATGGCCTTCCAATCTACAAATAGAGGTTGAAGCTAATTCAACTTGGGACCTTCTCAAGCTCTATAGGGAGGAAGAACTTCTTCTTCAAGTTGGTTGGGTCTCCAAGACTCTTAGAGACCTTCTTTAAGGTGATTTTCAAACTCCAACAAGGTATAGAGATGAAATAAAGCAAGAGAGCAAAAACGCTAGAATGAATTGTCAATTTCGGCCAAAGTAAGTGTTGTTGCAAGAATGGGGTCTCAAGACCCCTAAAACCTTACCATCCTAACCCATTACAGATGAGTCCCATTGGTTAATTAAATTGATTTCCTTGAAATATTCCTCAAAAATTGCGTAGAAAAGTTGTTATCGGGGTGCCGTCAGGATGGATACTGATGGCATCCGGAAGGGAGAGCTGGAAAATGTCCATTGTCAGCCTTTGTGGCTTGGTCGTCTAGATGGCCAAATTGGTGTCTGGATGGCCATGTGGGCGTCCGGACGCCTTGTCAGATGCGTCCAGACGGATGACAGTAAACTTCATTTTTCAGCTCCTTAATTCTTCATTCTTCCCATAACGATCCCGATCAATCCGAAACCTACAAAAACCATTCAAACAAGTCATAAATGACTCAAACAAGATTAAACAAGTGTTTAAACCAATTTTAGGTTGAGAGAACCAAATCTGGTACATTGAAACCCAAATGCTTAAGAGATATCATTTCCATATCTTTCAACCATCATACCTAAAACTTGGATTTTAAATATCTAAGCTACCAAACCAACTTGAATCACTACAAAACACTGATTGTGCATTGGCTCATTAGCACGAATTTCGGCAACTCAAACCTAAAATGTGGCTTTTAGGCATTGAAACTCAAGTTTTCTTTTTCTAAACTCCACAAGAATATGCAAAATATCATCCCAATCATCTAGCCATGTTTTTTCATTCGCACACTCCTCTTCATATCTGGGTTGACAGCTTTAGCATTGCAACTTACATCATCAACCGATTATCAATACCAATTCTCGGAGGTAACTCCCTGTTTGAGCTTCTTTATTGTTCATCTCCCAATTATGCATAGTTGTCATGTTTTTCTTGACTTACATGATTATATGCCTCACAAATCTTTGTCCCGTAGTATTCCATTCATTTTCATGGTCTACAGTCCTTTTTACAAAGGATTTTGTTGTCTTGACTCCATTGCCTCAAAAATCTATATTACTTGCCATGTCCAATTTGATGAAACACATTTTTCTCACCTCCACATTTCTTAAGCTAAACCACTCATCTTCCTACATTTTTTGGAACCTAACCTATCCTCCACCAACCTACAACCACTTCTCCAGCACCACCTACCCGCCACATTGCAAAATCTGACCATAGTTTTTGTGGTTTGTGTATTGAACCATTGTATGAGTCTTTGTAGGTCCTTAAATCTTCTGCAGGTCCATTACAACAACCATCTCTCTCACCTACTATATCAACAACCATCGATGAGTTGGTCCCCATTGCCTCTCCTACGATTACTCTAATAAGTTCTCATTATATGCAAACACGAGCTAAAGTTGGTATTTTCGAACCTCATCATTTAGCGACTCTAACTACTTTGGGAACCTCCAGTCTTCAATTTTTACTACTTACAACCATAGTATTGAAAGGTTTCAAGTCTGCAACCAAAAATCTAGCCTGATATGTGGCAATGGACGAAGAAATTCAAGCCCTACAAACCAACCGCTCCTAAATTATGGTGCCTTGACCTGCTGATGCTAATGTTGTGGGATCCAAATGGGTGTTTCAAACCAAATACTTGTCTAACGGGATGATTGAACGCCTAAAAGCCCATCTTGTTGCTAAAGGCTACGCGTAGGTTTCTAGGCAATACTATATTGACACTTTGACTCTAGCCATCAAGGCCAACAAATTTTTTGTTGTACTCTCAATTGTTGTGACCAACAAATGACCTCTCTGCCAGCTCGGTGTCAAAAATGCATTTCTCAACAATTATCTTACTAAAACGGTTTATATGGATCAACCTCTTGGGTTTATTGACCCTTTATTTTCCCAATCATGTTTGTCAGTCAAAGAAAGCATTGTATGGTCTCAAACATACCACTATGCTTGGTTCCAACGGCTCGATAGCTTTCTCCTCCATCTCGATTTTTTGCAGTCGGGCCGACCCATCCCTTTTTGTTTTTTACAAACAAACATTATTTATTTGTCTATTTATGTTGATGCTATCATAATAACAAGGAACAACTCATCTCTCCATGATAATTTCACC
Organism: Euonymus europaeus; assembly: GCA_963580455.1. Lineage (NCBI taxonomy): Eukaryota > Viridiplantae > Streptophyta > Magnoliopsida > Celastrales > Celastraceae > Euonymus > Euonymus europaeus. Next base: position 8,716,239 of record OY756964.1, read on the forward strand.
AAAAAGCTCAACTCTGAGTTTGCTACAAAGGATCTGGGACATATCAATTACTTTTAGAAGCCACACAAACCACTGATGGTGTTTTTCTCAGTCAATTGAAATATGCATGAGATATTCTTCAGCGTGCTCAATTACTTGACAGCAAGTTGGTACACACACCAATGGTCATCTTTTAGTATTTGTCCTCTAAAGGCCCTTTGTTCTAGGATCCTACAACTTATCGCTCTCTTGTTGGTGCTGTCCAAAATTTGATTATCACCCAACCCAACATTGCTCATGTAGTCAACTCTGTCAATCAGTATCTCCACTCACCCACAAAAGACCATTTTTATGCAGTGAAACGTATTATTTGATATGTTAAAGGCACATTACACTTTGGCCTTTGTTTTCGTCCATCAACTGGTGTTTTTATTGCTTACTTTGATATCGATTGGGCTAAGTGCCCTGACACTCGATGCTCTCATCTGGATATTCTATCTATCTTGGTAACAATTCATTTTCCTTGAGTGCCAAAAACCAATCCACTATGGCTTGTTTCAGTTGCGAGTCTGAATATTGTTACTTTGCTACCACTGCTATTGAGCTTTTTTGGCTCATGCATCTTCTTCATGATCTCAAGGTGTACCTTTCGCAACTACTTTTTCTTTTGTGTGACATTTTTTAGCTTTAATACTGTCACACACAAGTGGGAAAAACATTTTGAATTAGATTACCACTTCCTTTGGGAACTTGTTCTTGCTGGCAAATTGCGCACCTAATTCGTGCCCTCTCATATATAGTTTGCAGACATTTTCACCAAGAGTGCACCATGACCCCCTCTTTTAGTTCTTTTGATTGAAGCTTCACGTTCAAATGAATCCTATGCTTAGCTTGTTGGTGAGGGGGGATTCACAACCATGATTCCTACAATCCATAATTCTCTTGATTGCCCTTAATTATAGGAGATACCTTAGCCTCATATTATTTTCATTGATTTTGTCAATCACCATTTACATGCAATTACTACATTATATGTGTATATAAATGGACAACCTCTCACCATTCAAGGCATGGTGGTTTTGTCAAATATTCTCATGCACAGTACCTGCACTTTTATTTAGCTCAACTCACATGGCATGGGTCCTATGCCCATTTCCCAAAAAAGATGTTCATCTTACGTGGCAAGATCAAGTGCCTACTTTTCTACCCAAAAGAGGCTAGAAAATGTAGTGACAAATTGACAAGAAGGGAGGAGAGGACTTCCTTTCGAAAGAGGGGACAACTTTTCAAAAGAGGAGGTTCATGGAAAAAAAGTCCCTTTAGAGAAAGGAAAATAGTGAAAAATGGTTCTTTTTGAGTTGGAGGAAATTCCTTTTGAAAAGAGAAGGTTTTTTAAACAGAAAGCGGATAAAAAGAGAGAAAATAAATATAGGAAAGAAAAAGAAAGAAAGACAACCTTAGAAGGAAGTTTTTAAAAAAGAAGATCTAGAGTACTCGAAGGAACCAGAGGAGGCAAACCTACATGGTTTCAATATGAACCAGAGGTAAAATAGATGCTCCCAGGGAAGTATCCTAATTATCTAGTCTCCAACTACTATGGTAGTCATGAGTAGGTTTGTATTTCCACCAAATTATCCACCAATCTCCCATAAATCCTAGATGAACATATCTATGTTCATCTGTTTGTTTCCTCCACTAGATCTCAAGTTAAAATATTCATGTTCATCTCACTCCTAAATGTTCAGGGATGGACACACCTCTGCTCATCTTTTGACCAAAAAGTCCAATCAATCTATAAGATCTAGATGAACACATTCTTGTTCTCTTCCCACCAAATACACTCAAACAAGTCTTAAGTGACTCTGACAAGTACATCTTTATTCATCTCCTCTGCCGAACATCTAATCAGGACTCCAAATAACTTGGATGAATACATCTTCATTCATCCTTGTTCATCTTGAACGAAATCAAACTCAGATCCCATATCTCATCCAACCCATGATAGTTTTACCCCTCTAAAATATCTTTGTACGAGTACATTTCTACTCATACATAACTCACTCAAGGAAAACTCCTAAGAGTATATTTTTACCCACAATTTGAGAATTTCATACCTAGTACATTTCTACCCATACGTCTTCCTCGAGTACACTCCTACTCGGGACACCAACCACCATGCTTTAATACATTTCCACCCACATGTATCACACACATTTACATCTCTTATTTGAAACACTTCTGCTCGTAGTTTGAGACCATCTCATACATAGTAAATCTCTACTCGTATGTTCAGATATTATCACGAAAGTGAAACCAACGCATGAGTGCCCATTATTCGTGTGTATTTGAGTTCATGAACATGGTCAATGTCAACTTACCCGTCTATTCATTAGATTAATGAGCAAATTTGAATGAAAAGATCAAAACATTGTAATATACAAGAAGGAATCATTTTTGGAATAAAAGTCTTAAAGTGGATAACACCTTCTCCCGTACAGAACCAACTCGTCAACCTTCTCGGATCCTTGATCCACAAACCAATATTATCCAAACAATAAGACATCTAATTGTGTCTCTTAACCTCAATTGGTGCTAACTTCAAAAAGCATGCATGGTTAAGCCTCCTTGACCGTTCATCAAATACTAGCCCAACATCGTGATTTGCTTGGTTACGATAACTAGAGGCTTCACTAGGAATGACAAGAAAAGACTCCATGTTTAATCTAGAAGGTCGAGTTGTTCTACAAAAATATTTTTGTCTCACCGTCACTCGCCCTCTAACTCATTTATCCATGTATTCATATGCTTGTATGTTATTTTATGCCATATATATCATATCATGTATACACATTCATGCTTACATATCATGTCTGAATATGCTAAAGATAGGCCAAGCTCCCAATACCAACAACACTGCTCAACATCTGCACCAAGTAAGTAAAGGCATACCCAACAAATGTTGGACGAGAAGAGGGGAAAGCATCGAGCTATGGTTAGTAGCAGAGGTGCCATAATCCAACGCTCCAAGACTTTCAAACTCCTTCTTGAGTGGCTAAACCAATGGAATGACAAGACATATCTTGTTACTATTTAAGCAATCCTCATATAAAATACTCATGAAACCCCAGCTCGAGGATCTTATCGAGGCTCATAGCTAGGTGCAGGTCATCGTGTTTCCTATGGATGCCGATTCGAAGAGTGAATTCACATTCTACTTCTTTCACAAATTATATATTTATTTTTCATTTGTATATTCATTTTAGTTAATGACCAATCGTCAGTTATCTTCGATAAACCCCATCCTTAATAAGTCCTACTGACATATCCAAATCAAATTTGAGTAATCAGTTACCTAGGATAGGTTTAGGCTATGGGTTCATGAAATCAAGTCAATCAACCATGTTTTGAGATGTTAAATGTCCAAGGTTGACCATGTTCCTAAAGAAAGTCAAGACTGACTTTAGACTTCGGTCATCGCATCCAAACAAAACAATCAAGGATAAACCAAGTACTTAAATTGAACAAGAAAAATAATGTCGAAATCACTTGGTCTACCATCATTAGATGAGCTAAGTGGTGCAACCATTTTTACTAAATTGAATTTAGTATCCTATTATCACCAAATATAGGTGAAATCATTAGATATATCCAATATTGTGTTTCGGACTCATGAAGGACACTACAAATACACGGTGATTCCCTTCTACGTCGCCAACGCACCCGTTACTTTTCAAGCTACTGTGAACATATTTTTTCAGCCATTCCTTTATCCCTTCATCTTAGTCTTCTTTGATGATATTTTTATTTATATCAACACTCGTGAAAAGTGTTTACAACATGCTAAAACTGTCCTACAAGTTTTACTGGCCTATCATTTTGTTGCAAGAGAAGCAAGTGCACATTTAGTCAAGCATCGATTGAGTTTGCCAGCCATCTTGTCTCAGGTCAGGGAGTGGAGATGTAAAACTTGGAATTTAAAATTAAATTTTTTTTTACTAAAAATGGAGCAGGTATAATTGTTGTCTAGAAAGGCGTAGTTGATGTCCAGACAAATAATGAAGAACAACCATTAGTTCTATTCAAAAGGAAGCTGTTCTGTTGGACCATAGGTCCTACATTTGTATTTTTGATACAAAATACATAATGTATTATTTCATTATGCATAACTTGGATGACTTTGGATAAATCATGAAATCATTTATAACTACCAATTTAAGGCTCATTATATATCTTTGGAATCATCTTTGATCATACTTGATATGAATTGGATGAATTTGGACTTGTTCATTTTTCGATTACAAAAGCTTATCAAACATCCCAGTGTGCATACGTTATTCAACAAACTTATTCATACAATTTTCACATTACTTGATTCTTGTTCTACAAAATAATTAAGACATAGAGGAACATTTATTATTCAGATTCTGTGAATCAATTTTGAGTGAAAGTTGTCCAATTTCTCTGTCAAAGTTAGTGTAACAGTGTAGACATGATATAACATTATTTAAGCTTACTTGATGAAATTGAGTGACCAATTGAACTCCAATGAATATGAAATTTTGTAGCACATTCAAATATATATGAAATAATTTATCACTTTCTTACTCGAATTTATTGAACTTATGTCATGTTGATTACCCAAAGTGCAAGCATGAAGCTTTTTGAGCTTACATGCAATATTGAATTGTCGTGTCACCTATTTATTTGTAGATTAATCAGTATGAGATTATTTAAATCATATTGGAGTTGACTATTACTGAGAAAATTTGTGCATTATGTGTTGAAACTCATTTGGACGTGTTTGAACATGGTCAACTCTATTTGAAAAAGTCTGACTTCTCATGAGCAAAAATCAGTTGCAACTGTATGACATGCATTGCAGATCCATTGAGGATTGTAGATGTAGACTCATATTTCCTTAGGATTGTTTGAATGTCCCATGAAAGGATGGTTGTTATACTCAAGGTGTTAATCCCAAATCAAGTGACTTCCATGTGAGACAACACAGAGAGATACCAATGGCCAAGAATGGTAGAGTCCAGGTCTTGTATGGGGTTATACACGAAGATACCAATGGGTCAAAAATGGTCGAGTCTGGATCTTGTATGGGATCACAAATGGTCTAGTTTGGGTCATGTGTAGGACCATGGGAGTTACTCAACCTCTCTTTGGCTGAGCATTGATGTTGAGCGAGGCTCACATGTATGATGGATGTTTGAGTTCTAGTTGATTAAATTGGCTGTGACCAACATAGAGTTGGCTTGACATTTAATTTATGTTTTATGTACATGATTTGAGTGTCATATTGATGCATACTACTTCCTTTAAAGTTTAGCATAAATAATGATTTCTTACTCTTTAAATATTCTTTGATAGGCTTTTTGCTCACCATGTTTCCTTTACTTTCCCACCTCGAAGGTGCATCTAGTTCTGGTACCATGGTTAAGGATTAGAAGGAGCATGTGTAACATGGATAGGCCCCCTGGAGAGTGTTTAGTGTTGAACCACAGGTCTCACATTTGTGTTTTGATGCAAAAATACTTAATGTACTATTTGATTGTGTTCATATTTGAATGAATTTGGATAAAACATGAAATGATCATGATTATTGATTTAAGCTTCATTATATATCTTTGGAATTATGTTTTATATTAATTGGATGAATTTTCACTTGTTCATTTTTAATTACAAAAAAACTGCCCAAATAACACTCTGTGTATACGTTGATTGAATAGTCACAACTTGTTCATATGATCTCCAAATGACTTGACTCTTGTTCTGAAAAATTATTAAGATAAAAAATGAACATGTTTTGTTCAGAGTGTATGAATTAATTTTGAGTGAAAGTTATTCATTTTCTCTATCAAAGTCAGTGTAACTATGTAGACATAATATAACATTGTTTGAGCCTTACTTGATGAAATTGAGTGACCAATTGAAGTCCAATGACTATGAAATTTTTTATTCACATTTAAATAAATATATATATAAATTATTTATCATATGATTACATGAATTTTTATTGTGCTTATATTCTATTGATTGACCTATGTCCAAACATTGAAGCTCTTTGACCTTACAAGCAACAATGAGGTGTCTTGTCACCTATTTCTTTGTAGATGAAATCAATTGAGTATCATGAGCATATTGAAGTCGTATCTTAGCGAGAAAATTTGTGCATTTATTTAGTGAAGCTTAATTGGTTAAGTTTGAGCATGGTCAACTTTATTTGGGAAAAGTTTGACTTCTCTTGTGTAAAAGAAATTTCTTCGAGCTGTGTGAATTGAGTTTTGTTGTTGGAGAATTAATTTTTGATGCTTCTAGAAGTCTTCATTTGTGTTTTTTGCCAAGAATTCAAGAGAGGATTCAAGTTTGAAATGATTAGTCTATATTGTGACAACATTTATTTCTTGGGAGATAAAGGAGAGAGAAATTGTTGAAAAATTATTCTTTTTGGCAGATTCTATTTTAAAGTGCTTGTTTGGCTTGGTTTGTGCAAGAGTTTCATCATCAAGAAGGAATTTTTAGTGCAACAAAAAAAGCCTAATCCAAAGGAGATATTTTTGCACAAGAAGTTCCCATGGGTCTATTATGGATGGTGGAGATTGAATTGATTCAAATTTTCTAGGGTCAAGATTAGAGTAAGAAAGAAGGGCCAAGATCAAGATCTAGTTTTCATTCAAGAGCCGAGATTCATTTTGTTGGAAGAGAAGAGAGAGCGTTTGCTTGTGTCGGAAGAAAAAGAATATTTGCAAAAATTAGCTAAGTCCTTGAGCTTCAAATCCTCTCATTATCAAATTTTGATTCAAGCTTTTTCCTAGAGATCTCTTGTTAAAAATCTAATTATCATCAAGCCATCATCTTCCTACTTCAAAGAGAGATCCAAAAATCCATCAAGAATCCATCATTCTTCATCCAACCCATGGGTTACCCTTGTGGTGTTCTTGAGTGGTGTTACAACAAAGCATCCCCTAATCATATCTAGATCTTCTTGAGACCTTTGTGTGAGTTTATATTAGAGAGATTGCCACAAATTTGAGCTTCATCTTCATTCTATCCGTGAGCATCCTCTATCCATTGTGAGCGTTCCTCAACCAAATAGCCTTGAGCTAACCTTGAGAGAACCTTGTACCAAAAATACCTGTAAAGTCCCTTAATGGGAAAAACCTTTGAGAGGTTGTGAGATAAGTTTGGGGTACCACTTGAAAATCCTATTCTTAGTTATCTTGAAACCCCGATTGTAATAGTTTGGGGTTCGCTTGCCTAAAACCTGAATTTCTTGGTGAACTTGGAAAACCATCATTCATTAGTGGATTTGAAAATCGTAAACTTGCGGGTTTAGGTAGTGGACGTAGGAGGAAGGACTCTCTGAACCACTATATATCTTTGTGCACTTTCTAATTACTTTTCTTGCTTGATATTATGCTATACTTTTTGCCTTGAGTGTTGGTCATTTACTTGAGGTTGCTAATTGCATTAGTGAAGGTTTTTCTAAACAATTAGGACAAGTACTTTTAATTATTGATATTTTGGAACACCAATCTACCCATGCACTGTTCATATATCTAGACTTCAAATTTTGATCTGAATTTTAGATATAGTCTCCATTAAGGTGTTTTGATGTTACATATCAAATTTCGTTACATTCCAACTTGAATTGATTGGACAAATAATTTTTATCCGATTGGTGTGCAGATTTGTATTTTTGACATTATGTTATGATTCTTCTGTGTTTGTTAACTATCTATTCATTAAATATTGTATCACATATTACATTTCACTAAAATTTGATTAGGAGTCCAAATTTTTGTGTAACTTGTTATTTGGTGCACCTACACAATGAGGATGATTTCATGGTCAGGACGATGCTCCGCGTGATCGGGACTCTCATGCTAGGTTTGTGGACTACGTGTCTTGACACAATGATTACATGTGTGTATTAGATGGTCTGAGGCTCTCCCTAGATTTATGGTATAGTATCAGATACTACTAGGCTCTCCCTAGGTTTATGGTATAGTATCAGATACTAATTGTAGATTGTATGTGGTGATTATATGATTTTGATAGATGGTCTAAGACCCTGCCTAGGTTTGTGAAATGATATGTGGTTATATTATGTATTTTCCAAGTTCGTATTCTCTGAAATACGAGAAGGTGCTGTCCAATTTTTGTGGTGAATTAGTAGTTGATGAACTTGTAGTATGACTAGGCATATGAATGTGATTGATGTTTATATTACGGATATTGAATGATGATTCATGTTTAGTGATGTAAGAACGAATCATTAATAGTGCCCCCGAGTGGGAGTGTTACAGCAGATGGACCCTAAAAAGGTTACCGCAATTGTTGATTGGTCGCAACCTAAAACAATTTTAAGCATTAAGAAGCTTTCTCGGTGTTACCAAATATTACCGTCGCTTTGTGGATTGATATGCCATGATTGGAGGGTCAACCCGAGTCATTTTGGTGCCTAAAGCGGCATGGTAAAATTGTGAATTACTGTGAATTTTTTTACAAATTGAGACGGTACTCATAGGTTTTTTATTACAAAATTGGTCAATAAATTTTAATTACAAAATATAAATATAAAATATGGTATTCATGCTTAATATATAAATGATTTTATTATTATTCTTTTGATAATATAAAAATTAAACTCTGCACTTCTCATAAGTTATTTAGAGTCGTCCATTATTGTACAACTCATTTTACGTTACTATTGGTGATATAAATACCATTTTTAATGAGTGAAATAAATGTTTGACGGTAACAACCAAATTTACCTACTAGCCTTTCGTGTTTGTGATTTGAAAAATGATTCCTCTTGGAGATGGTTCTTTGAAAATTACATGGAGCAATTGGAACTATACTCAATTGGTTATTATATCTAATAGAAATAAAAGCGTAGAGAATGGTGTGATGCGTGTTTTCCCCAAATCACTCTATGCGGCATGCATGTATCACATCGGACAAAATATAAAGGCCAAAAAACTCCCCTGAATCTGTAGTTAATAATTTTCATAAAAGTCGCTAAGAGTTATTGTGTAGCAAAGTTTGAACATGTAATGTGCCAGCTGAGACGATTTGAGGACAAAAGGGTCTATAAGTATTTGGAAGATATAGCCTTTGGGAAATGGGCTAGGGCATATTGCTTCGTTGAATGTTATACCATCTTGACAACTAACATTGCTGAAAATGTAAATGAGATTTAGAAAGAGGCTCATTTGTTACCAATACCAAAGTTGATGAAGTATCTATTTGAAATGCTACAAAGATGGTTCCACAAGCATCGAGAATGTGCACTTGAAATGAAAAATGATATCACAAATTTCCATGAAAATATCTTACAAGCTCGACATGTGAAAGCTAGCCGAATGAAGGTTGAACATAAAAGTGTCCTTGAGTACCATGTAAAGGATGATGACATGAGAGGGCAAGTGAATTTACAGAGCAAAAGTTGCACCTACAATGTTTTTGATATTGATCATCTTCCTTTCACCCATGCTTGTGTAGGAATTGCAACGAGGAATTGGCAACGACGCCGTTATGCTAAAAGTACTATATGACATATATACTTCTCCTTGCTTATGCAAAAGCCATCTATCTTGTAGTCAGCACTAATGAGGTTGTTATAGTTTAAAAAAATGTTCATTCGTTGCCTCCAGAATTCATCATACAAGCTAAAAGATGAAGAAAGCGCAGAATACCCTCAAGAGGTTGTTACTTACATCATTTCTTGGTTATTTATTTTGTTTACATATCTAATTATTTTAATACCTACCAATTCAGGGGAGGTACAATATACTAGACTATGCAGCGGGAGAATGCAAAGTGGTCACAATAGGCAGACATGTAAGGAACCTATGCCATTGCATCCAACAAACATGTATTTGCTATCCTCAGCAGATTTTATTTTTTCATCAATAATATATATTTTTACCAGCAGGTAATCACACAAGGTTTTATATGTGCTTCTTGAACAGGTAATGATCTCAGACCAATGATTGTGGAGCCAATTCAAATTCGCCAAACCATTGTGGTGCGAGTTCAAATTCATACATTGTACTAAATAGAAATTACCAAGTTCTTTTGTTATAAGGCTGCATGTTTGACTCAGTCTGCAAAGAGCAACAACCTTTGATGGAAATTGATCTTCTTCTCTAATCTTGTACTCTATTTTATATGGACTACAAACAAACGATTGATTATCACAAATGTTAAAAGTTTCAGCTCTAAACTGTTCTAAACATAAATTAAACTGTACTAAACAAAACTTTGACAATCCTAAACTTAATTATAAACTATTACTGTTCTAAACATAACCCTAACTGTTCTATACAAAAACTTAACTATTCTAAATAAAATCCATCAACACAACAAACACAAATACGTACACTCTCAACATAAACCGGCAAATGATACTATTCTAAACATATATTGATAACAAATCAGATAAATCTATACCAAAACTCACACAAACTAGCAAACCAAAAAATGAAACAAAACATAATTTCCCAAACCAAAGCAAAATATGTGCATAAAAGTAACAAAGAAGAAGTGGGAATGCATGACTGAATTAACCAACAACCTAGTTTCTTTGATGAACTCAAAAAGTCGTTCTTTATGATCAAATGTTAGCTGTTAATGATGGCATTCTGCAACTTATCTTCCCTTCCCTTCTAGCATTACACGAACTATCATTTGCATTTTTTTATTTTTTTTAAATTTTATCATTTTTTTCTTACATTTGTTTAACTTTATTAAATGTTTAATATCTTTTTTTTGAGAAAAATATATGCTGAGGCATTTGAGTCCTTTCCATAAGGACAAGGGTTAGATATTAATTTTTTTAGAAAAAGGTTAGTTAGCTAATAAATTTTTGAAAATGGTCAAAAAGTCAAATTTCTCCCACAACAATCTCTGACATCTTTGTCATGTTGTCCCAATTCTTTTCAATTAACTGGGATAATAAAAGGATTATTTGGCGATAAGTCCTTTATATGGACTTTATATTTCATTTAGTCTTTTTAAAAAGTTTGTAGCCCAATTCATCCCCAATTATTTGAAGCTTAGCTCAATAAGGATAACTTTAAATTTTAATCTCAATTAATGAAAATTTTACCCGCCCTTCATTTAAACCTATCCTTATTTTTATTAGTACATGATTGCTCTTTATTTATAAAATAATTATTATAATAAAATAAATATAAATACAATCTCAAAAAGTCGGATGAAAATCATGTCTTTTATCTATATGTTTTTAAAGATAAATTAATATTTTCACTTTTGATGAATCAAAGTGAAGAGTCAATCGACCAAATTTTTTTGCTTTCATGAAAATTAAGTGCATGCACTCACATGCACAAAATTTAGTTGACTCGGTAACCTATGTATATGCATTAAAATATGTGAATCATTATATTACCGAAATCAACAATGAAACACTTATACATCAACAAACGTTATTCAATACAAATGTCAATATTTTTATTACATTCTTCACTAACAACCAAAGCCAATAACTTATGAGAATAATATCATAATAAAACTCAATTCATATTTTAAACAAAATCAAAATACCAGAACAATTTTTAGCCGTTTTGGTGACTTATGGCAAAATCCTCTGAATTCTGGGTAAGCAATCCTCTGAATTGTTTTTTGCATAATTTCAAAAGTTCTTCTGAATTGTTTTGGTGAGTTTTTTAAAATCCTCTGAATTCTTGACGAGTTTGAGAAATCCTCTGATAATCTAAATTTTTAATTTTTTGTTTCATTTTGATAAAATTTAGGATTTCGAGGTTTAAGATATTAGAGTTTAGAGTTTATAGTATAAGGTTTTGGGGTTTAAGAGATCGTAATTTATTATTTATGATTTTAGGGTTTAGGACTTAAGGTTTAAGGTTAGGGTTTAGGAATATAAGTTAGTAAAATTTTATGATTTTATTCTTATTTTTGTAAATTCTTCTTAATTATTTATAAGATTTTTTGTTCAAAATTAAAACTAGAATTGTTAACATTCAGATGATTTATGGGAAATTCAAAGGATTTCTGGAAAATTAAGAGGATTTTCTGGTTATAAGGTTTAAAGTTCAAGAGTCTAGGATTTAGAAGATTAGAGTTTAGTGTTTATACTTCATGATTTTGAGATTTAAGATATTAGGATTTAGTATTTAAGATTTTGGGATTTAGGGTTTAGGATTTAGAGTTTCGAGTTGTTTTTTGTTTGATTTTCAAAAATTCTTATAATTTTTATTATATATTTTATGAAATCCTCTATTTTTTTTTTGCTTAATTTCAAAATTCCTTTGATTTATTTTGGTAAATTTTGCGAAATCCTCTTAATTTGAGACAAGTTTGTGAAAGCCTCTGAATTTTTTGTTTAATTTTCAAAAATTCTATATTTTTTTGATATATTTTTATGAAATCATCTGAATTTTTTTACTTAATTTTTAAAACTCTTTTGATTGGTTTTGATGAGTTTTGAGAAATCCTCTTAATTCTGGATAAGTTTGAGAAATCTTCTGAGTTCATTCAGAGGATTTGACGAATAAACATTTAAACACATCGATGATGAGTCTCATTGGAAAGAGTTTTTCGTGCTGATTAAGAATATACTTTTTGAAAAAAGAATCCGACTTGTCTTTTGAGAGATAAAATTATTTTAAAGTTTTTAAAAGAAAAAATAAAAAGAATCTGGTGATGTCAACATATGTCATACACATAAGGATTTATTGAAATAAGGGTAGTTTTGTCTAGAATTATTTAAAGGATGTTTTGAAATATTGAAAAATTGATGTTAGTGAATGAAATGTACATTTTTATTAAAGAACTTATTGGTGAATCCCCCATAATAGAAACATTGCACTGTGCAATGCCATGAAATTTTCAGCAGAGTTTAAAAGATAAAAAAAATGCAAACAAAAAAAATAAAAAAATAAAGAAGAAGAAAGAAGCTTAATGCTTGATAGGTCATTAAAAATAATTTTGTGACCCACTAAGTACATTCATTAATCTTATTGCCCAATAGATCCATGGGTCCATAAAAATTATTTAATTAAGTCCATAATTAATCAACTAAATTTTTAAAAGGAAAAAAAATTAACATTGCTTGCAATCAATTTTTTTTTCTTCTTTTTTTGAACATTGGAAACACATTTCCATTAAAATTTAAATGTAATAAATTTTCATTTTACATGATATCATTCTCCACCCATAGGTTGTAAGGTTTCTCTTTTGACAAACGAATATATCAAAATTAATATGAAAGAACCTCGCTTGCATAATTATGTTAATAGGCTTAGAATTCTAATAATTTATTAGAAGACAAAAAAAATAGCTCGGAACCAGGATGACCAAAATATTATTCAGTAATTAATATAGCAGCCACAATACCCAAAATACAAAAAAATTAATTTGATCTAAATAATTACTCCAAAATAGGATGTTAGCAATATGTATGTGACATTATGCTTGGACATGTAATTTCCTAATTTAGGATAGCTTGGATCCACAATAGGATAGAATGAGAGTCAAGTGAACGAGAGTTAAGCGTGAACTGAAGATCAAATGAAGATGTTAGGTAACCTGCGTGGGGCTTACATGAGTTGACTGCAATCTCGGGTAACCTGCATGTAGCCTACATGAGCTGACTGCGATTTCGGGTAACTTGCATGTAGCCTACATGAATATCAGGTATTTTGAAAACGTGCATCTTGAAAGTAATGTGTTTTTTTGTGGATAATGATAACTGATTGTATTTAATTAATTGATTTGGTTAAATTAATTGATTGGTATAAAATCAAGTTTGTTTTAGGAATGATTATCTCTCATTGTTTAGATTTATCTCTTTCCTATTTAGAGATAATCATCTCTTTAAATTAAGAAAGTCTTACCTTATCTTTTATGGCCTCGATTTCAAGATTAGGACATAATTTTTTTTCCTAATTTTTTGGGTTAATTTTATGCATATCTTCTAGCCCATTATCTAGGGTTTTATTAGTTCATACGCATCTCATATATATTGCCTTTGTTAACCAAACAATCCTAAGACTTTTACTCGCATGAGCGAAACTGAAAAATTGGGATTTTGAGCGAAATTTTATTTTGACATAATTCATGCATTGCACTTTGAGGGCATTATTGTGTGTTCTTGGGGCTTGAAGACTTCAATGTGACTTTGGAGCATCATTGTGAAGGATCTACTTGTGGATGGGTGTGTCGAGTGATTCGAGCAAGAAACTGGTATAGGTGATGTGGATCCTAGCTCTAGGGACGTTCTTTAACCCTTTTTGTGATAGTGGATTACTTCAAAGGTTGATGACTACAGACATCCGAGATTTTTCCCTGGATTAGGTTTTTCTCATAAATATCGTGTGTCGCACTATTCATTCACTTTTAGTATTCAAGTTTTAATAACAAGTCTTACAAAGAGTGCAATTGTCAGTCCAAAACTTAAGGTGGGGAAGGAAGAAATGAAAATGTTCACCAAAAATTTGGCGAGAATGCTAATCAAAACCTTTCTTGTTCCTATTTTCTTGCTGGAGTTTATTTCATAATGGAGCAATAAAAAATGACAAAAGATATTTGATCACAGCGAAACGACATCAGATAAAGGAGGTCGAGGTTCCTGTTGATAGGCTCATAGTCTTACGAACAAGGACATTAGCACTATTGTATTAACATTGCTTCAAAACTAAAATAAATAGGAAAAATAGTTTTTCAAGCTTTTGGGTTATTAATTTTCGACATTATCACATATAATATAGTGATACGAATAGTAAATAACTAGGTACATGTTTGTTCGGAAATTATGAGAGCCATTGAAAGGTGTATTTGTGTCCTAGTTTAGCTTTATCCAAAACATCTAATCCGTACAACTTTTTTTTTAGAGGCTTTATCAAAATAATGGACGAGTGAAGTCACTATTTCAAGTCTAAAAATTATTTCAAGTCGAGGTCAAATTTTCAGTCCAAATATTTGGACTTGTATTTTGTTCTGAATGTATTTAATTGACTTTGTCTTCTCTAATGATAAGAGAATGTGGCTAATAATCAAAACAACTTGTTATAAATACATAAAAATATATTGAAAATTTTTAGTACAATTCTCAAATTATTGTATAATTCTTAAAATATACTAAAAAATCATAGTGTAATTCTCAAAAATATACTATTTTTTATAGAATAATTCTCAAAATATACTAAAAAACTAAAATATAATTTCAGTATATAAATGAGATCAACGCCCAAGGAATTATTGTTAATAAATGAGATCAACATTAAAAGAACTTGTCTATGAACTTGATTCTATTAAACTAGTGTCTGGACTTGTTTCTATTGAAAAAATGTGACAAATCAAATCAGAAATTTGTGTCAAAGTTAGTTTATTAACTAATGTATGAACCACTATAACTATTATTTAAGATAGAAAACTCTAAGTAATATGGTGCAGGCCCTATTTTAACTATTTTTCATATTTTGTTCCCTAAACTGGAGGAAAACAATGTTTAGATGATATGATGCAAACGTTGTTAGTAAATCTCCACCACTATTGTGGTTTTCTTTATTTCTCTCTCTTTTGAAGAAAAATACTGTTTTTAAATATCAAATCTCTGGATTGGGGACCATTGTATCATTTTTATGCATTAGATAATCATAATTCTTTTTGAAAATTAATGGATAATATGTATTTGTCATAGAATTTTTTGAAAATAGCTAAATATGAACCTTATGATAAAACTAAGTTAGATCGTAGATCTTGCTAAATTTTTTAGTTTTGAAGATAAACTTAAAAATCAATGGCAAAAATTATTTACATATATTGTATCTATTATGATTTTAAGAAAAAATTTACTGAAACCAATAAATTTGTTATTAAACTCAATTTTTAAAATTTCAAAAATTTGCTCACTTATACTAATTGTTTTGTATTAATAAAAACGCCAAAAAAATGTCAATGAACCAATCCAAATAGACCGGCACGTGACAAAATAACATACTTCCTGTACAACTACGACATTTTCTTCTTATGCGTATGTTGGCAAATTAGAATAAAAAAAATGATACTTGATAACCATCACAAATAAATTAAAAAATTCATTATTTAGAGGAGAGAGGGGACGGGGAGAGGCGAGAGAAATTTTTTAGGGTATTTTAGTTTTTTAAAAATTGATGAAATATATTTTAAATAATCTAAGTAAATTTGATGGATTTATTAATTTATTTAATTGGGTCATGAATATAATGATCTATAAATTTACAATGAGGGACCTATCATCAATACCTTTATACTAGATCGGTGCCCACGCGTTGCTGCGGATGACTAATCTTTGGAATGAAAATCACAGATGCCCCTTTCTGACTTCCATCACCTCCAATTAATTGCAGAATACGCTTTAATTTTTATCTACATAACAAAGTTTGGTATAGCATGGTCATGGATATTCAAACCATTTAATCTATTTACCATTTTGCAAACACATACTTCAGGTACTATTACATGGGTAAAAAGAGTACATTGGATGAAGCTGAAACGAAGAATCAAAGCCACGAATGCAGGGGCTCAATCAGCTGGAAGGCATAATAAACAAAAGCAAATCTCAAAAAGTAGCGAGAACCTTTGGGTGCGACGTGTCCTCTTATGATGCATTGCAGCTATTGCGTTTTCCATGGAAGGCACTTCCCTACACATCTTTTTGGTCTCAACTTCCATTACTTTGTTCAATGTTTCAACCTTCTTTGGCAAAGTCTGCTTTTTCCAACATTTAGACCATGAGAGTGAATTAAGCATGAAATGTAAAAAATAGAAGTTGTTCCCAAGTATGTGATAGTTAAATTTACCAGATTTGATGTTTTTGTGTCAGTATATTCCCAGACGAAGTGGCCAAAGTGCAAGAAAGCCTACAACGTGCATATGAGTTGGATGCCCTTGATTCTGCTCAAGCAGAGACTATCTGGATAAACATGGTCTAGAGGTACATTCAGATAGAGGTAGATGAGAATCATTTGTTATGCATAAATACTAAAACAGCGAATGAAAGCAGAGGCAGGGGTGAAAGGATTAACTTAATTAAACATTAAAACCCAGGTGATGATTGCTGGAACACATAAAAATCAGGTCAAAGATAATTAATGACGTAAATTAATTTTTATTGGAACAGGGTTGCTCACAACAAAGTAACAAAACAGGGAGATAGGAGATAAGAAAATGAAAATGAAAAATCTAAAAGTACTTTAAAAGAGATGACCCACCTTAAATTGGATGAACGAATTTCTTTGAGACATTTTTCTCACACCGGGCTTCTTTCCACGTTTATAGGCAAGATTTCCATCTTTTCTTCTTTTGTGCTTCTATTTTTGCCGTTGCTGCTACTACAACTTAGTTTAAGTTCAAAACCTCGGAGACTAAGAAGTTCATGTATAAAACTAATATGCTGACATATATGCAGTAGATCCTTTAAAGTTGTATAAGACTTTCGAATATGATGTCTGCTAGTGTCCTTTTTCCAGTTTCAAATTATTTGAGGCTAATACAATGTGTTTCATTTCCTCGTTTCAATTTTGAAGCAATAATCTTAACATGCGTATAAGAAAACATAATGAAAAAAAAATATCATCTAAAAAATGTATCATCCAAAGTATCTTTCATCGAGTCACACTAACTGAAAATGTCTATCATACACCATATTATCAACTTGAAGTCTAACCCAAAATGCTATAGCTGTGCAGATTGGTGACATCAACAACTGCTAAGTGCTAAATTTAGACATATCATCTAACAAATCCATAAAGATCCCAAAATTGATCCATAGAACAGTGACACCTACAAACTCCAAGATGTATCCTAAAACAGAGTTTACACAGCGAATTATGGCTCTATGATTTACCAAATCAATAAAATTAACAGAATGAAAAACATAACCCAGGTAGACTCCCGTAACCCATTGTAATGAGCAATCTTTTTACATCCTTGGACAATAACCAATAGCATCTAATTGAGTTAATCATGTTTTATCCTACAATAGAAATCAAGAATCCAAAAAGCAGGAGTAGACGTCAAAATTAGTTAGCTGATCAAAAATGGGCAGTTAACCAATAGCACGAGTGCAGAGAAAAAACCAGATAGCTTTTATGCAATAGAAAAATCCAAGTATCAGTTAACATTATACCTTTTTTGCAATAAATTTTGGTGTCTCAGAAAAATGTTACATGCAACATTACCAGGTTATTCATAGGATGATTGTCCTCATAAATCGTGTGGGGAATGAACCCATAGTTGTGGGAGTAAACAACTGAAAGTGTAGAACATGATCAACCTAATATCAGTGATTCAAATACTAAAAAAATTATGACAGTTACCACCATAATAAACAACATAAATTTTTTTTCAATTCACAGCTCTATCATAATATATCCCAATGACTCTAAAATAGAGATATGGAAAAGCAGTTATATACATGTGGAATGGTCGATTAACGAAAGACTGATGTGAGGAACAAATTGTAATGAAACGAATGAGACTAAGGTAGATTAAAACAGAGGTTACACAGAAAGAAAGCAAGTCAACCAAGGAAAAAAATAATTTGAACCCCACCTTTTCGAGTAAAAACCTTTCCCCCCTGTTGCTTTCAAGTTCTTGTCCATCAATTCACTCGAATTGCTACACGCCTACACCTCAGCATCAAGCCACCACTGAACAAAGAAGCAGCTCTTAGATATCTACCTTGTAGTTTTCCTTTGGTTGAGGGAATTTGAGAAACAGTGGTCATAGTAAGGTAAGAAATTACTCATACCTGCATAATAGGAAGATAAGATAAGTCTTTGAGGCCAATTTCACAAGGCCGCCACTGTGAACAAAATTATCCATTTCAAAACTACCCAAATGTCATTTGAATGTGAGACTATAAGATTCTACAAACATAGTTTACCTTTTGAGTCTCGTGGCATAGCTATGTCAGATTTCCAGAAAAAGAAAGTAGAAGAATAACCAAGGTTGTAAAAATCGCTAGTCGGCCGTTAGGCGGTTCGCGGAGATTAGGGATTAATTGGATTAATCGGGGACTAGTCGGGGATTAATCGGATTAATCGTTTTGAGTTTTTTTTAATTAATATATACATATATCCAATACATATCATATATATATGTGTAAAAACACAACATATGAAAACAGTTTGACACTAAATCAATAAAATCAAGTTCTAAATTAGTAAATCACTAAATCTTAGTAAATCACTAAATCTTATATTCTTACATTCACAAATTAATCAATTTAATTATGTATCAACAACACTAAAATTAAAATCAGTAAAATCAGCTGCACTAAAATCAATAAAATCAGAAGAAAACAAACAAAAATAGTACTGTAGCAAACAATAGTAGAGACGTGTTAAGCCTTTTATATTTCAGTCTTTAGTTGAGGGCATTTTGGTATTTTGGTGTAATTGTTTTATGGCTGCCACTGCAGTTTTGTAAGGCACTTTTTGGAAAATTAAAACCCTATTCTCCCTGCTCCGCCTCCTCTCCTTCTCTGTCTTTTTCTCTTCTCTGCTTATCCCTGTGTTACTTTCTTGGTTCCTGACAAGACGACAGAGGAGAAGTGGCTAACAGAGGAGAAGATAGGTGCTGGCTGTCGAAGTCGCGGTGGCTGGTGGAGGCGGAGTCGAACTCGAGCTCGCCCGACGCGATGGCTCTCGCAGGCAGCAGTGGAGGTCGCTCGCTGTCGCAGATCGCAGAGAAGGTCATCGGTGGCTGTCGAGATATGGCTGCCTAAGTTTCACAAAAATTGATTTAGGTTTGGAAAATATTTAGTGGGCTGGGCTGGGCTGGGCAATTGGGTAATGGGCTAGGCAATTTCTGATTTGGGCCGATTATGTCCGATTTGGACCGATTTGGGCCGACTACTCGGGCAACCGATTTGTTGCTTCGATTTTCCAGTAATCCAGTCGCTCACCTGCGACTCGCGATTAACCGGCCGACTAGTCGCCGATTTGGGCGATTTTTACAACCTTGAGAATAACAAATAAATAAAATAAAACCTTGAGGCAGAGCTATTTGTATGAATGTTGTAATGTTGTATAGATAACCTTGGCTGAACTTAGCCATCTATATATTACAACAAAACAAAATCATGTACACTAATCATTCTCACCTTGAATTTACAGCTACCAAGAAGGCTAAATGGGCCAAATGACTTTGTGAAGGGCTTCATTGCATGGCAAGTACATGATGAGTCTTGGAGGCAAATTAGTGCGTAATTCCATAACAAATATCAATTTGGCTAGTTTCCAATAAATAAAGGAGAACTAAAATATGAATGCATTACCATGTAATTAAGTCTCAAGAGATCTATTTTCAATGATATTAGGATGCCGAACTCCACTTAGCAAATCCACCTCATTCTGCAATTCCAAATTGAAAATTTGTAAACCAATACAAATAATGAACTACCATAGAATCCTACATATATAAACAATGAATAACACAGAAACTCTGTGTTTGCGTCTTAACCTGCACAGTTATCTGGATGCAAAGGCTTCCTTGCTGTAGATCTAGGCGAGTTTGGCTAAAAGAAGTAGCAAAATGTTAGCATCACTACCCCTCAAACTATAGACCCAATTAACCTACTCAGCAATTCCTAAACAGTTTAATTTAACAAAACTACCCTACATTCAGACGATAACCAAGGAACAAACATAGCAGAACACGAAGATCAAAAGCAGCTCACAATTTTAGAAGTTCATTTACGCACCTGAGTGAGTGGACCAATGGTCACAGAGATCATCGAGTGTAACCAAAAATTGCACTGGTACAACCCACCACAAAGAAACCCGAATTAAAATCGCAGGAGGAAAAACCCTCTTCACAATTGGAAGGCTGAGCAGAGATTGCTAAACGCGATGAAAAGGAACAAACCACAACTGAAAGATAACAAAAGGAACGAATACAAACCTATCGATTTTGTTGAGCTGGAGGTGAGGTCGGTTCAAAAAAGCAGGACGCAGACGAACGCACGGCGTCATGATCGGACGACATCGCTTTGCGTGGCACGTTTGAGGCTAGTCGCTCGACTGCGTAGGGAAGGCCGGACTCGCGCACTTTTTCATTCTGCACGTCGAGGCTAAGGCGAGACACAGCATAACAAATCCAGAGAAGCAGAGAAAAGGACGATGAAGTTGAGGAGCGAAACATACCCAAAATCCTCAAAAAGATTTTGCGAACCCAACCCGAACACCCGTGACGGTCGTGAAGAAATAAGGATGCCCCAAAAGCAGATGTAAAAACCGACTCTGTGGGAGTAATTGGAAATTGCAGAACACGCACGATAAGGAAGGAGGTGGGCGGAGAGAAGGTGGTGTTCGGGACGATGTCATTTTGCTTCTCCTGTCGTTAGCCAGAAAGACGGAAACATCAGACATCAGCGTGAAGATCAGTTGCGCGAATACGTAGAAAGTCGCAACTCGCCGCCAGGAGAGACTCTTCTTCTAACTTTATATATAAGTAATAAGTAATCAGTCATAGAAGTAATAGATAGATAGATAATAGATAATAGATATTACGGAAAAACTTGTTGTTTTGGAGGTTTTTTATGCGGTCACGTCATCCTATGTGATCCCCACAATTTTCCATACTTTATTGTAGACCGCCATTTAATTCCAGGCATTGTTATTTTGTGTAATAGTGATGGGATTCAAAAATAAATTTAATGGACAAGGTTGCCTTTTATACATCATATTCTCTTCTACTAACGTCTCATAAATGCGGCTCGAAAGGGTGATTTCATAATTGAACTGACACTTCCCGTTCTTCTACACGATTCAAATTTCAAGTTGGGTTACACTCTTAAGAAACTTATATTTCGTGCACATAACCAAATGATGCCACCGAATGGCATTGAAATTGACCCAGAAGCAGGGAGGAGATTAATAGCGCAGCCATCGTTATGAGTAAATAAATTGATTCGACTTTTATGCGTTCCTCGGTAAGTCCCCCTCCTTGATTGTATGGATTTATATGGAAGGCAATAATGAGTGAGGTTTTGAGGAATACCTGATTTGAAGGATTCGTGTCTACAAAGATGGATCGGGTATCGGTTTGCCTGGCTATTGATCCTAAATCACTTCCCTGGTTCTGATTTAGCTTCTATCACCCCTGTATAAATGGTAACCTGATTCTATTATGGGATTTTATTTTTGTTTTTTTTCTCCTTTTTCTAAATTCTAATACATGTTATTTGTTATGAAGCAGAAGCATCTGTATAATTTGGCTGATGTTGGGCGGTGCATTTGGATCCCCTTCAATTGTATGATGAAAAAAAATGAGAGACAACCTTCTAGAGATGGGCTTCTTAAAGAAAAATGTAGATGCATTTCTTCACTTTCTTACAATTTTTAGATTGCATTTTTGGGTGGTTTTGATAGAATTTTGATACCAGTAAATCCCAAGAACAATAAGGAAAAATAAAAATGACAACGAAATTACGTGGTTCGACCATAAAGCCTACGTCCACGGGAGCAGCAACACAAATCTTATTATTTCTTCAAACAGATTACAAATCACCTCTTCCCTTAGCTTTCTATGACGGCTGCACTCTTAACAAATTGCAACCCCACGTCCAAGAAAAAACCCTCGCACATCATATAAGAACAACATATCCCCAAGACAAATGGCCCAACCCAGCCTATAAACACCAAACCAAAAACAACACCAAACTAAGGCCACACAAGCCTCAAAGCCCAAAGCCCAAAGAGAAACAAATAAAAGCAAACAAATCAAGCCATAAAAACTACAAATCTCCACCATGGCGAGATTTGAATGCTACAACACCAACCAATTTCAAACCAGAACTAAAACACCAACAAACCAAAACACCAACAAACCAATCCACCTTAACATTCAAAACGCTCTGCCAAATGCAACACAAAAGGTTGCAGCTACTCCAAACCAGAAAACTCAACAAGCCACAATGTTTCCCAAGTTCAGACAATGACTGAACTTAGCTAAAGGCACAATTTTTGTAAACATATCAGCATGATTATCTTGGGTATGAACCTTCAAGAGAATCACAAAACCGTCATTCACAATTTCACGAACAAAGTGAAACCTAACATCAATGTGTTTGGTTCGAGCATGGTAAACCTGATTTTTGGCCAAATGGATAGCACTTTGGCTGTCACAATAAAGCTCCACCTGCTTCTGATATATACCCAAAATCAGCAAGTAATCCATGAGCCCAAATGGCTTCTTTTAAAGCTTCGGCAACAGCAATATATTCGGCCTCTGTAGTGGATAGGGCTGTAGTATCTTGCAAAGTAGATCTCCAGCTAATTGGGCCCCCAGCATAAGTGAACAAGTAACCAGTAGTAGATTTTCTATGATCTAGATCACCAGCATAGTCGGAGTCCACATATCTGCACAAATATTTGCCATCATCATACTTTAATTTTTCAAATCGAAGACCCAAATTCAGAGTACCTCGAATGTACCTTAGCACCCATTTTGCCGCTTCCCAATGCTTCTTACCTGGGTTATGCATAGTTTCTTGTTGATTCGGTTGCTGCGACTGATCAACCAGAAGTGGTAGAGGACTACCTCGAACTTCTTTATCATTGTAAGGTTTATCACTTGATAATTCTTCTGAAAAATGTTCAAATTCCACTTGGTCATCAATTTCGTGGTGTTCAACTTCATTACTCAATTGATCTTGCATTTATTTCTCTTCTTGTAACATTTTACTTTCATCAAATCTGACATCTCTACTCAAAACTAGCTTCTTCAATTCTGGACACCATAATCTATAGCCTTTAACACCAGTAGAAAAACCCAAAAAAATAGCCTCCTTAGCTCTTGGATCAAGTTTACCTTCAGTCACATGAAAGTAGGCAGGACAACCAAAAACTCGTAAAGAATCATAATCCGTGGTGGGTTTTCCTGTCCACATTTCCATAGGAGTTTTTCCTAAGAGTGATGCAGATGGAAGTCTATTT
This sequence comes from Euonymus europaeus, assembly GCA_963580455.1. Classification (NCBI taxonomy): domain Eukaryota; kingdom Viridiplantae; phylum Streptophyta; class Magnoliopsida; order Celastrales; family Celastraceae; genus Euonymus; species Euonymus europaeus. Next base: position 8,740,199 of record OY756964.1, read on the forward strand.
ATTAAATGACAAGCATAATTAACTGCTTCGGCCTAGAAAACCTTGCTCAAGTGAGCATTAGATAACATACATCTCACTTTCTCCAACAATGTTTTGTTAATCCTCTCAGCCACTCCATTTTGCTGTGGAGTGCCTTTAATTGTAAAATGTCTCTTAATCCCTTCAGATTCACACAACTTCTGAAACATATCAGACTTGTATTCTCCACCATTATCTGACCTCACACATTTGATTTTCCTCCCAGTTTGTGCTTCCACCACTATCTTCCAATTAACAAATTTCACAAACACTTCATCTTTGCTTCTCATCGTATATACCCACACTCTCCTAGAGAAATCATCCACAAAAGTGACAAACCATCTTCTTCCACCCATTGAGCATGTTTGAGTTGGACCCCAGACATCTGTATGCACATAGTCTAAAATTCCTTTTGTCTGATGAAGAGCAGTTCCAAATTTCACCCGAGTTTGTTTACCCAACACACAATACTTGCAAAAACAAAGACTGCAATTTGAAAAATTCTTTAACAAACCTTGACTTGTCAAAATCTATAATGATTTTTCACCTGCATGGCCCAATCTCATGTGCCATAATTTTGTTGTCACATTTTTATTCTCATCTGTTTTGTTGACTACATTAGCAGCCCCTCCAATGTCTGTCTTTCCCAGCAAGTAGTACAAGTTTTTCTTTCTGACTCCCTTCATCACCACCAAAGCATCCTTGGATACCTTCAAGATACCATTTTTCATTGTAATTGTGAAACCATTTGACTCTAAAGCACCAAGTGAAACAAGATTCTTCTTCAAATCGGGTACATACCACACATTTGACAATTCCCTGATAATTCCATCATGAAGCTTTAGCTGAATTTTACCAACTCCACGTTTTTCACAAGCAAGATCATTTCCCAAAAGAGCTGTTCCACCATCTTTGAGCTCCAAATCAACAAAGTATTCTTTATTTGGACACATGTGATAAGAGCAACCCGAGTCAAGAATCCATCCATCAAAATTACTGTCAGTAGAAGTTGCCAAAACAAAGTCATCTTCATCATCAATCTGAGCCACATTAACATTGGTTCCTTTATTCTTTAATTTTGGGCAATTTTTCTTCCAGTGTCCTCTTTCATGACAAAAAGCACATTCATCTTTAGCAATATCTCTTCTTCCCTCATTTGAAACTCCTCTTGAGCTAGAACGAACATCATTCTCATTCCTTAAATTTTTGTGCTGACTTCGGCCTCTAACCGTCAAGACTTCAGAAGTGTCACCCTGAACTTGTTTGTCACGCTTTCGAAGTTCATGATTTGACAAAGCAACAGATACATCCTTGTATGTTATCTTATCTTTACCATGGGTCAAAGTGGTAGAAAAATGTTCATAAGAATCAGGTAAAGATCCTAACAATAATAATGCCTTATCTTCATCTTTTACTTCTTCATCTACATTCAGTAACTCAGGAAGAAGCTTGTCAAATGCATGAATATGTTTAATCATGGAGGTACCTTCTTTGTAGGAGAAATGAAACAGTTGCCTCTTCAAAAACAGATGGTTTTGAATATTTGTGGCGCCCCGACCCGGAATTCACGCACTGAGCCGGGAGCGCCACTTTAGGCGTGTGCCCCGTCACTAAGGACCTTACCACACGCCATCCTAATCCCGGATTCTAACAGAAATCCAACAGCACCTCCCCGTATATCGGAGGGTGCCAACTTGGAGTCACATCTCATTTAATACGTTAAAGAAAATCAATAATAATCAGAGAAGTTCCGCAGCCTATCAGGGCCTCTGGCCATCTATCCACATTCACACACTAGGCAGGGCCTCAGGCCTCCTAATCACATGCAATCAATAAGCAATGCCTATTCATATCAATAATATCATCAAAGACTATCAAAGTCTATCAATCCGGACCCAAGGTCCAATATCCAGGTACGGAAGTCCCGATCACACGGCATACCTCCCGACCATCCATCCAACATACCGAAAAGGTATTTAAGCAACATAATAGTCAACCAATAAAAGTACTACATGTACTTAATTCATAACCAAGGTTCTCAAACAACCAAATACATATCCTAGTGCTCCTAGGGTGGCCTTCCATGTCACGCCGCCTCCTACTGATCCGCAGCCTGGTTCTCAGCACCAGTCTCACCTGAAGGATACATAAAGGAAATAGGGTGAGCAGGAGGCTCAGTAGGGAAAATAAAATGAATCATAAGAACGTAAAGGCTGAATATTGAAACAAGCTCAGTGCAGCAACATGACATCCTAAAATGTCACAACAATGTATAAGCTCGGGCTACACCCTATAACGCCTGGCACTAGGCAACGAATATTCCGGAAAACCATCGGAACCCTTGCACTTTGCCCCGGAACGACTATAGGTGTACCTACACAATGGAAATCCCGATTCCGGCAATGACGTGCCCCTTCGGTATCCAACATCATCACAAAAGTATAACCTAAGGATACTACGAGTCCATACTCGTAGACCCGATGCATCTAAAATTCATGTCCAATGATGCCATGCAAAAGAAGATCATATATATACAATCCTATATATATATACATAACTACGTGATGCATGATCGAGGATTATCATACCCAATAGATGATTGAGCATTCAAAGGTTATGCACTTCATCAATAATCAACAATAAGGTTCGTTCTTCCTAAGGAACAATTTAGGCAAGAACACAAATAATAAAGACCAATGAAGAATTTCAACCGCTCTTTAGAGAAGAACAATACGAAAGAAAATGGGGTAAGAATCCCTACCTCTTGTTGAGCAATTTACCACAAAATCCACAATTACGTTCCTAGGGTTCCGATTTCCCAAACCTAACAATGTGGCGAAACCGAACCCATTCATACACCAATAAACAACCAACAACTCATATAAACATCAATTAAATCAATAAATTCGAAATTACTCACCTTCTCTCTCTAGAAATTTCTCCAAAATCCTTGAAACTCAACCCAAGCTCAACTCTACTCCAAATCACAAACCAATCTACATATACATCCAAAATCAACCTATAATCAACATATCTAAGCCTTACCTTCCATCTATTAAAGAATCAAACAAATCTTGGAAAACCCCTAGAATTCCAAAACTATGAAAACTCACCTCAAACCTTCAAATCTTCCTTGATTCTTGACATGCTTCATGAATCCATGGAAAACTAAGCAAAAACATCAACAAATCTCCTTCTCTCTCTAAGTTTCTCACTCTTTCTCTCTGTTTCGGGCTCTCCAAGTGTTGGTAATGCCCAGAAATGTCTATCTTGTTTCTTAAAAACTGATTTCCCGATAGCCGTCCGGACGGATTACTCTTCCCGTAACCCACTGGTTTGAATCTAGGCATATCCGTCCGGACGCCCTATTATCCGTCCGGACGGATCACTATTCACAGAACCTTTCTGCCTTCAGTTTAGGCATATCCGTCCGGACGCCCAATTATCCGTCCGGACAGATTACTGTTCACAGAAACCCAGTTTTTTCTAAAATTTATTTTCTGTCTCGGTCTAAGCTTCGATTTGATATATTATGGGCCCGAAACGGACATGTACACTAAAAGTTATGACCCATTTACCAAACCAAGCTCAAAACTATTTTTTTTAGGGTCTTATACACTTCCAATGGTCCTAAAACTCTTCGAACTCATTTTTCAATAACTTATTACTTAAAATTTAACCAAACATAATATTTTTGGGTCAGGATCTCACAATATTCCTCATCATATATTTCTCTTCAAGTTTCTTCCACAATTTATTTGCTGAAGTGTCACACATCACATCATATTTCACCTCTTTTGTTAGCAAAATCAATCTTGTCGATTCTTGATCTTTCATAGCTTCTGGCTTGTCGCCAAGAGTTATATCTAGGCTTTGATGAACTAGTATATCTTTTACTTCACACTGCCACATTCCGAAGTTTGTCTTGCCATCAAATTTCTCAACATCAAACTTGGGGTTAGAACCAGACATTATGCTAGGCTTGCTAGAAAATCTCAAACTTTCCTGGGCTGGATGAGATGCAGACCCTCTTGAGCCCAAAGCTTCTATGACCGTCGAGTCTGACATGAAACAGAGAATCAAAGCAAAAACTGTACATCTTCGATACCAATTGATAGAATTTTGATACCAGTAAATCCCAAGAACAATAAGGAAAAATAAAAACGACAACGAAATTACGTTGTTTGGCCGTAAAGCCTACGTCCACGGGAGCAGCAACACAAATCTTAGTATTTCTTCAAACAGATTACAAATCACCTCTTCCCTTAGCTCTCTATAACGGCTGCACTCTTAACAGATTGCAACCACCCCTCCAAGAAAAAACCCTCGCACATCATATAAGAACAACATATCCCCAAGACAAATGGCCCAACCCAGCCTATAAACACCAAACCAAAAACAACACCAAACTAAGGCCACACAAGCCTCAAAGCCCAAAGCCCAAAGAGAAACAAATAAAAGCAAACAAATCAAGCGATAAAAACTACAGGTTTTGTGGCTCATTTATTTTCTCTACTTTTATTATTTATTATCATATATACATGGTCAATGGTTACTGTATTATCTGTTCTTTTTCTTTTTTTCACAGGTGTTGAAATGAGTTAAGCTTTGGTGATCATCTGTGCTAAGGTCAGTTATGATCTTGAGTTTCATTTTTTTTAATGGTTTTGATTGCCCGATAAGCTCATTAGGTTGGTTCCTTAGTATTATCTCCCAGTTAAGCTTTTCTCTATTTTTTTTTAAAATTAGGTCTTTTTCACAATTGTTTGTTTATGCCATTGACAATGTTATCTTATTTTGTCACCCTGTTATAGGTTCCTGTTAACAAATCGGTATACAATAATATGTAGTTGTAGGTGTTACCTTTGAAGCGTGCTTGATCAAAATCCTTTCAATCCCAGATAGTATGGAGGTCCTAGATCGTCCACCAGAATCACAAAACCAAAGTTATCAAAAATAGAAAGTTTCTAAAATAAGAAACTTTTCTTTTTTATTCTCTAATCAAAGATGGAAGGAAATATCGAATGTGATGGTCATCTCGGATGTGTATCTAATACACAACATCAATTGTTGCTTTATCGGCAACCACTTTTACCAACAAAAGTTAGTTTTGAGTTAATTGAACCACGACCCACATGTTTAATTAAAGTCTAATGTGTTAGCAGTGTCCTTTAATTAAGTGGATGTGGCTTGGTATACAATAAACTTTTATTCAATTAATAATTCGATTATTTTATCTCATGTAAATTATCGAATTCACACATTTCTCATTTCTAACCTTAGCTGAACAATTTTCGTGATTCTTTATGTGTGACTGTCTAAGTTCATTACCAATTAGCAATAAGAATAATATCAAACTCTTTGATATTAATTAAAACACCTTTTAATCATTTTTTATAAATCACGAGTGACGCCTAGCAGCATATCGTGACTATCCAATCAGTAATGAATACTTTCATATGAACCTTTAATTATGATTACCATGTAATTGAATCCTTCCACTGTACAATATTCTAATAGAGTGAGGATCATGAATATCCGTCAAATCCACTAACTCAATTATATGTCAGATTCAATAATTTATTGACAAACAAATAATTAATGAAAACACATTTTCATTAATCATGTAACCCATAGGTTATCCCATATAGATATATTTCTCAATGTTTCCATTAAGGAATGCAGTTTAGACATCCAACTACCATATTTCATAATCATAGTGTGCATCTATGGCTAATAAAATCCTGATAGACTTCCACACAACAACTGGTGAAAAGGTTTCCTCATAGTCAACTCCTTGCCTTTGATATATCCTTTTGCAACAAGTCTTGCTTTGAACGTCTCTACCTTTCCATCCAAACCAATTTTCCTCTTACAAACTCATCTACGTCCTATATGTACAATACCTTCAAGAGAGTTCACAAGATCCCAAACTTGGTTTGAATACATTGAGTTCATTTCGATTTCATAACTTCAAGTCATTTTAAAGATTCAATATCAAATATTACTTCTTCATAACTAGTAGTGTTGGTTTTTAATTTATAAAATCTAATTGACAATTGTGAGATATATTTAACCAATTGAATTTTGTGATAATTGGGTGCTGCAGAGCAGTGAAGTAAGTTACTCCGGTATATGAAGTAAGTTACTTCATCTGCACGGGCTTAAAGATTTTAACGCGTGGGCTTTCAATTTTAATGACATGCAGTGTTTTATTGTTAATGGACTGTCTTATATAGATAGGATAGGAAGTCTATTCATGTATGGATAACCATATAAGAGTTATATTGTGAGTTAAACATGTAACTACCATGGATTATCTTTGATTATTCCTATATTATCAATTCCTATATTGGATGTGTGACTTATCTCTTCAGGTGATAGAATGCTCAGAGTTCTGGTGGGAGAAGAAGTCTTCATAATCAAGACAAGCTGATCTTATATATATTCCATGCACGTTGGTTTTAATTTTTGACCGAAATTATCTTTGAGAGAGTCTTGAGCGTGTGTTGTGTTTTTGGAAAAACAAATCACTTCTTATTTCATGTGTGATCTTGAGTGTTTAAATGAGTGATTTGTAGTGATGATATTTGTATTGGTGATTATCATTTGAGAGTTTCCTATTTGTTAAGACTCTTGAGGGATTCGAGAGTGGACTCTACCTTGTTGAGGTTGAGAAGAGGTTGAAGCAATACACTGAATGGGAGGGATGAGCGATGTCTTTAGTTCTAAGATAGGGTTGTAACTCCTGATTCGTTTTAGTGGATTGTTCCTCAAGGTTAGTCGCTCATAGACTCGAGGTTTTACCCAGGTTGGGTTTTCCTCGTAAAATTCTTGGTGTTTGATTTTTGTTTATTTTTCCGCAATTTTAACTTCCATATTTGTTGGCTAACGATCTTGGTGAGAAACACCAATTCTCAATTGGTATCGGAGCAGGTGTCAACGATGGAATCTATATCAACGAATCAAATACCACAATTTGATGGATCAAATTATTCGTACTGGAAGGCACGCATGAGAGCATATTTGAAATCCATTGATGAACGAGTTTGGATGTCAGTAGTGAAAGGGTATATTGAACCCGAGTCCATTGATAAAGAGTGTAACGAAACCTCTTGAAAAATGGACTAAAGGTGATCTTGAAAATGCAGGTTGGAACAGTAAGGCAATGAATGCTTTATTTTCTGCTTTAAATATTTCTGAGTTTCGCATGATATCACATTGTAATAAGGCAAAAACAGCATGGGATATACTAGAAGTGACACATGAGGGCACAAATCTAGTCAAACGTTCAAAACTGCAACAACTTACTTCTAGGTTCGAAACTCTAAAGATGGAGGAGAATGAGATGTTTGATGACTTCTATGCGAAGTTGAGTGACATAGTCAATACCTCATTCACTCTTGGGGAACCATTTGAGCCGAGCAAGGTGGTAAGAAAAATTCTTAGATCTTTACCAGAGAGGTTCATGATGAAAGTTGCAGCAATAGAGGAGAGCAAAGACATTGATAAAATTAAGGTAGAAGAATTAGTTGGCTCTTTAGAAACTTTTGAGGTAAATTTTCTTAAACCTAAAAAATCGAAAGGTGTTGCTCTTTATTCTAGTGATGAAACTAACTACGCTATTGATGAATTATTGTTTCTAATGAAAATTTTTAAGAAATTCACGAAGAGCGGGAATTCAAAGGAACTCATGGAAGAGGAGTGTTCATCTTACAAACCCAAGAAGAAAAGCAAAGAGTCTAAGTCCACTCAATGTTTCAAATGCAAAGGATTTGGACACTTTGCTCAAGAGTGTGCAAATTGGAAAAAGAAGCCAAAAGCATACAACGATAGAGAAGAAGAATCTGATGCTGAATCTGAAGATGAAGAGAAGGAAACTCCAGTAGCCCTTCCGGTAATCTTTAGTGACCAAAAGTCAAGGGCAAGCTCAACATATGATAGTGATTCTGAATTTGATATGTGTGAGCTTCAAGTAGCCTACACCAATCTTTTTGAGGAATATGTCGAGAGCAAGAAAGAAAAACTCAAACTTGTCAAAGAAAACGGAATTCTTACTCAAGATTTGAATGAAGCGAAAGCAAAAATCAAGGAATTACAAGAGAAAATCCTAGATCTTGAAGCACTCTGCCCAGTTGAGGTAACTTCTGATGTAACCTACCTCGCTGAGGCAGAAAAGAAAAGAGAACACATGCTAAAGAAGGTATGTTCAGATATTGACAAGTTTAAGTCAGGATCTAACAAATTGAAGGATATTCTTGATAATCAAAGGATGAGCAAGGAAACTTGTGGCTTGGGATATGAAAAAGGTGAGTGTTCAAAATCTAGTTCACATACAGGTCTTCCTAAAAGTTTTGTGCAGTTTGTGCCTTCTTCATCCAAAACTTTGGAACAAGAAGAGAAGAGATCTACCATTCCAAACAAGGTAAATATACAAGGTAATAGATCTTCTTCTTCATATCAAAAGCATGAAACTTCATATAAATTTGGTAGGACTGCTCAACCATTTTTCAAGCAACCATTTGTTGGAAGGCAAAATACTCAAAGGTATGGTAAAGGTAAGTTTGTTCCCATCTGTCATCATTGTGGAACTAAGGGCCATATAAGACCTTATTGTCATAAGTTATATGAAATGCCTAAATCATATTTTTCCAGGAAGACTAACTTTGAAAATGTGCAGAAAAAGTTTCTTCAAAATAGGTTTCAAAATCTTGCTGGAAAACAATGTGATGCTCGTGAGAAATCACATGATATAAGACAACGTCCAAAATCATCTCAAACAAAGAAAGTTTGGGTCAAGAAATCTGATTTAAGAGCTTTAAGTGTTGTAAAAGAAAAATCTGCAAGTGCATATAACAGTAAGGTAGCCTCCAGGCAACCGACTTCATTGTGGCAACAACAAGCAGATGTAACTGAGGTAACTTGCAGCAAGCCTACTTCACCAAGACAGTGGCAATCAAATACACGCGAGGTAACCTATAACGAGCCTACTTCAAATACTGTTGAACCATCTCGACAAGTCAAAATGAATGATGTTCAAGATCTAATCATTGGAGAGGTAACTGCCCCCATGAAAACACATGCACAAATCCAAAATGAGTTGGAGTTGAAGACATGGTTGTTGGAAGTTGATGCACTAAGACACTTTGGATGAAACAAATGCTTCAGAACTATGGATTGAATCAGGAAAGTATGCTCGTATTTATTTTTGATAATATGCGTGCGGTTATACTTTCAATTCTAGAACCAAGCTAAGCATATTATGTTTCATCATCATTTCATCCATGAATTTGGTAAAATGAATATGTGTCGTTTGGATATATTGCTTCTGAAAATCAATTGGCTGACATTTTTTTTCAAAACCCTTAGACAGACAAAGGCTTTTGTTACTAAGAAAAATACTAGGAGTGATTACAATGGAATAGATTTTTAAGTAGCTTGAGGTAACATGTGTGTGGGATATGTGATTTAATTCTTGATCTATGATTCAAGCATTGATTGTTTGATGTTACCTCTGAATGTATGTCGCAACCGGTTCTGCGAGAGGAATTTTAAAAGAGAGTCGCCACCAATTGTAATAGGTGCAATTGGCCACCAATTAAAAAAATAATTTGGTCTGCGAAAATCCAGAAAAATGGGTAAGTGAGTTTGTTACGTATGGGGAAGGTGTGAGACACCCCACAACGTCTGTTTTAAAAACAGTTGCCAATTTAACTTTTATTATCCCATTAAATTATTAAGAAAGTCAAATGTTATATTTTAACAAAAAATATATACATGAGGTACGATAATTAGACATGATATAAAAACTATATTGAGAGTCTAATATTAAGGTTCATGGGGCTCTTCCATCCAATGGTCAAGTGTCCATGAAACACTCTCACCTCAAGAATTTTGTATGAAGGTGCATCCAATGCATTCCTCAAATTAATTCTGTCGTCGGTTAAGACTTTCGATATAATTTTTATACATATAAAATATACAATATAAATGCTTTAAAAATATTCTCTCCATCCAATGGATGAGAATTTCATAAAATTTTATCCTCAAGAATCCTTTTGGGATAGCATCCAATGCTTCTCCGTTTGGTTCCGTCGTCGGACATTTGGCGGGTTGAATATAGAAAATCGTATGATCTGATTCTTTTAAAATTATTTAAATATATACATTCTAAAATAAATTATGAAATTAAAATTTTAAATATGCTTATTAATCTAATTAATATTTACACATATCATTATTTATTTTATTATATTTTAACATTTTTATATGGATCCAAAATCCCAACCTAATACTAAAACCCAGAACATAAAACTCATACAAATCTCAGAATTACCAACAGGCCCAATGTTCAATATAGCCCAAAACCTAACACAAAAGACAAACCAACTTCAAAATTGTGCCCAAATCAAAACACAAGCCCGGACCCGGCCCAAAACAAATCCAAACTAAACCTGGCCCAAAAACACAACAAACAAAAACCTCAAACCCATAAATAAACAAAACCAAAACCAAAACAAAAAAATATTCCAAAATCCGGCCCAAAATAATATAATCAGAGGCCCAAAACAGAAACCGAAACCCCTAACCATCTAAAATAAACCCAAAACAGATCCAGGCCAAAACAGATCCAGGCCCCGCCCATTACTGTGCTTCTTTCTTCTCCACTGGCAGTCGGCACCAGCAACATCGACCGGAGACTGCCGTCCCCTCCGTCCGTCGAACCTGCAAACAAAGAAACAGAGCAGCAAACCAGCAAAACCAGATCCAGAAATCCACAATAACAAGCATAATTGGTACAGATTTAAACAATAAAAGAACTTTAAATACAAGATTGAAACTACCTCGGGTTCCCCTCCGGATCTTTTCTTCTTCAAAGTCTCTGGATTTGCATTCCTCTGCCGTGCTTCCTTACCTTCTCGAACGACAATCAGACCGTTCAGAATAAAGTTGCAGGTATTACGAAGCTACTATCCAAATTTCACTTCGATCGGACCACGGATCGGTCCCCGATCGTTGATTGCAAAACCTGTGCGCAGTGTCTCTTCTCCCCAGAATTGCAGTCACTTTCTATCAGTAACTGGAGTAGATAGACACCTTCAAATGGCAATCTCACCGATCAGAATAAAGCTCCAAGTGTTGTGAAGCTACTGTCCAAATTTCACTTCGATCGGACCACGGATCGTTCCCCGATCATTCCGTCCAGAAAACTGGTGCAGCACCCCTAAATCCACTCTCCTCCGAAATTCCTCCCAAAAAACCAACCCCCAAATTCCTCCAAAAACAACCCAAAAACAGCCCCGAAATTCCTCTCCAAAAAACCCCCAAAAAACAGCAACTCTCCTCCCTTTTATAACCAAAAAAAGAATCAATCCCCCCAAAATCAACAAATCCGGCTCTTAAGGTCTTCATCCTTGAATTTCAGCCTCTCTCTCTCTCTCCTGTCTCTGTCGGCCGCCCCTCTCTTTTAGGTGAGTTCTTGACTTCCTCCAGCCGGCGCCTCCCCTTCCTCCAAAAGCTTTTTCTTTTTTTCTTTCATTAAGTCATTTAGGGTTAGGTATTTGGTGGTGGGCTGGGCCGGTCCAGGTGGGTCAAATAGGATTTTGGGCCTTTGGGTTTTTGGGGTTTATTTTAGAGATGGGCTTAATTGGGTAATGGGTTAGTTGTAGGCATTTGGGCTGGGCTTGGTTGGGTTATTTAGTGTTTGGGTAGGTTAATTTGGGCTTTAGGCATTCTTGGGTATTAATTGGATTGGTATTTTTTGTTGTGAGCAATTAGGCTAATATATGGCTTATTTGGGCCAACTTGGGTAAATTAGGAAATATTTTTTTTGTTTTCTTTTTCAATATTTTTATTTCATTTTTATATTTTAAAAAAAAAACTTTCTGGACAAAAATGGGGTACTACAGCTGCCCCCCTTTGCGTGACCTTTACATAGTAATGGCGCGCAAAGGAGTAGTAAACCTATTTTTAGTCAAATTTCACGAAAATGCACGGGATCACTACAGCTATTCCCGACTTGGCTGATCATTGGAAATGATTTTTTTTGGAAAATGCACGGGATCACTAGAGCCATTCCCGGCTTGGCTAATCATTGAAAAATGATTTTTTTTTTGAAAAATGCACGGGATCACTAGAGCCATTCCCGGCTTGGCTAATCATTGAAAATGATTTTTTTGAAAAATGCACGGGATCACTAGAGCCATTCCCGGCTTGGCTAATCATTGAAAAGTGATTTTTTTAAAAAAAAAATGCTCGGGATCACTAGGGCCATTCCCGGCTTGGCTGAAATTTTAAAAATTTTCTTTTATCTTTTCTTTTTGTTGTTTTTTTTTTTGGAAAAATGCGCGGGATCACTAGAGCCATTCCCAGCTTGGCGAATCATTGGAAATGATTTTTTCGAAAAATGCACGGGATCACTAGAGCCATTCCCGGCTTGGCTAATCATTGGAAATGATTGATTATTTATTATTATTTTTTTTAAATGCACGGGATTAGTACAGTCATTCCCGGCTTGGCTTGCTATTGGAAATGATTTTTGAAAAAAATGCTCGGGATCACTAGGGCCATTCCCGACTTGGCCAATCATTGAAAATGATTTTTTGAAAAATGCACGGGATCACTAGAGCCATTCCCGGCTTGGCTAATCATTGAAAATGATTTTTTTTTGAAAAATGCACGGGATCACTAGAGTCATTCCCGGCTTGGCCAATCATAAAATATTTGAAGAAAGAGATGCATACCTGATTCATGAAGATTGTCTGAACTTGTACTGTTTGAACAAACCTGTCAAATGATAAGCAACATGCAACGATGATGCATGCAATGACATATATTGCACAATTATGAATATCTCACTTGGAATGAATGCAATACTCTCAAGTGTTTCATTTTTCCCTCTTTTTTTGTTTTTTTTTATTGTTTTTGACCAATTTTCTTCAAAAATCATATATGCCCACATTTCTTAATTACAACTTTTTCCATTCTTATGCTTCGAATCATTCCTCTGCTAATAATACATATCTCAACCACAGGGTTTTTTTTTCATCCCTTTTTCAGTGTAGGGCACCAACATCCATCGATGATCAAAAAGTAATATTCAAATGCACTTATCACGTTTTTTGTCATAACTTTGTCAATGATGAAATTAACAATACGACCATTCACGTCAAATGGAAAACTTCTTGAAGGATGAATGAGATGTGAAAATGGATGAGCAAAGTCAAAGAAATGAACACTTCGATAAAATTTAATCGAAAATGATGAGTGACGATAGGAAGCTTTATTTTGGAGGGGAAGAGGTGATGTCAGAGAAATGAAAAATAGACTGAGCTTTTCCAAGATGAAAATTGTGACAATTCAAAGATTACACCAAAACTGCCCCAGTTTTGGTGTGCCCTCAATTAACAATGATTAAATCCAATTTGCATCAAATTATATCTGAACCCTTCATTTTTGGCAGCAAAATTCTTCTTTTGATGTAATGATAGCGCCAAAAACTGCCTCAGTTTTGGGGCGTGTCTAGGAAGCCAATTATGCATCTTCACCCGTATCACCACAAATCAAATTGATGACCAATCATGACACTTTCCAAAGTCCAACAAGTCCATGTCTGAACTGTTATTCTGAACTCCCAATCTGAATTGAATGCATATTTTCTCCTCTTTGTTTTTTTCTTTCCTTTTCACTTTTCTTCACTGTTGTTTTTTTTTTTCTTTTTTTTGCATTTTTTTTGGTGTGTTTTTGTCCCTAATTTTTGCCTAGAGCGCCCTTTCAGGTTTTCACTCCAGCGGGATTTTTTTTTCATAATTATGCAAATGCCTCTATTGAAGACAGTAACTCAATTTATTCATCGTAATCTAAATTTCCAAAAAGATAAACAACACAACGTCTGCAATGTTCCACAATTACTGAAATGATGGAAAATAAAAATTCCCTGACTGAAATCCCAGGTTTTCATGATTTTCCGAAGGATAACAATTCTGTGGTTGGGCTTGTGTAGTAGAAAACCGCATGGTATGCCTTCCAATATCACTGGACGATTGATTAGGCATGTGTGTCATGGTTCCATGGTTTCCTGCAATATATGTCACTAACAGATCAATACTTTTGGACAAGTGATCCAGACGTGCCTCAATCTGCGTTAACCTTTCAGCTACGTCAGTGGTTCCGGATGATTGAGAACGATGAATGGTGGGGGATTCAGCCACAGTAGGAGTCTCTGCAATATCATCACCCTTATATCTTCCAATCATTCTGCGATCAATAGCACATTTCGGATACTGCACCTCCTCATGCGATGCCCAAAGAACTCCAGCTCTCATGCACAACGTGCAAATCAGAGAGGGCAAACAAAGCCCTATGGTTGTTGTATTGCGACAACTGTGTACTATGGAATTGTGCAAAATTTTGCCAACATCAATTGATTTTCCATGTAGAATACAATAAAGCAAAATTGCTCTATTTTTGCGGATATCTGTTGCATGACTACTTGGCATGAGCTTCGCCCAGATAAATCGCATCCAAGTCCTGCTATTTTTTGTCATAGCAGATGTGGGAAATGAGACTCCCACCCCATTAAATTTCTTCCAGACGGCTCCTGGCTTACACAACGTACGAATCACTTCATCCAAAATAGTATCAGACTCCAGCAATGCCGAGAAATCGTCATTGACGATATCTGGAAGATTGTAGACTGCATTGATGGTTTTGCTATCAAATGGGACCATCATACCCCGAACATATACATGTTCATACCCTACAACTGCATTTGCATAAAATTCCCTTACCACTGGGACAACTGCGGGTTTTGGCTGTGCAACAAAATCCTCCCAACCCCGTTCAGCAATAATTTTTGCAATTGCAGGTTCTGCTGTTAAAGAAGTTTGCAGACCTCTCTCTGAAATAATTTTTCTCCCTCTTATTGATTCTTGATATTTCCTAACCGCTTCCAGACAGATAAAGCGATTTAGATCAGTCATTTGAAGGGATTGCTCGAATGGTCTTTTGGTAGCCATAAAGATGAGCTAACTGAGGTGGTTCAAAATTGACCTGTGAAGTGGGAGAAGATCACGAAGGATTTCAAACAAGGAGTTTTAGCGGTGTAAGAAAAGAGAAAGAATTGGCGGATGGCTTGCTAGTAAAGCTGAGTTGACGGTGAAGGGATGACTCAAAGAGAAAGAAGACGAAGTTGGCCAGAAGATTGAAACAACATTGAAGAAGGATTTGAATAAAATGTCATGAAAGAGAGAGATGAGAGGAAAAGTCAGGATTCACGGTTGAGTAGGTGGAAGAGATTACAAAGAAATGAAACACAAGATGGCTGGAGAGACAAAAAATCATTAAAGAAGAGTTGAATAATTGGCAAAAGAAAGGGACAATGGAGGAATATTGGAATGCACGCCTGAATTAGCGATAAAGATGGTGAGTGATTGTGAAATATCTCATTTGGCAACCAAAAGATCCACAGACAAAGAAATCACTCATTTAACAACAGAACTTGCCTTTACATGGTCAATATCGTAACCTGCGTATATCTGCTCCTCAACTATGCTCATTATTGATGGTATCAATTCAAGTCACCGTCAGTCTTAATCTCAAAGTCAATGCACACTATCCTCACTATTGCCACCGTTATCAATCAACACGTGGCCACATAACAAAAATAATTATGCACTATCCACTTGTATGGGAGCCACATATTTCTTTCTGAATTCCTTCCGTAATCTGTTTGGTCTCCTTGTCATTTTCTGAGTCATTTGACCAATATTATTCTCCCCCACTGTACTTGAGGATTCAAATCTAACATCCCTGTCCGGGTGGCAAAAATCTCCTGATGATATTTCAAATTCATTCTCAATGTCAGAGAAGGATTCAACATTATTTATTGAGTGCACCCAAAAACTGTTTCATTAGGTTCATCTTTTTCTTTATCATCAATTTCAATCTTGGTGAATGGAATGGTAGAATGTGTGAGATTTGGAAATTATGAAAAAATGAAAGAGAATGATTTTGAGAATTTTGAACAAAGAACCTTATTCATGG
Organism: Euonymus europaeus; assembly: GCA_963580455.1. NCBI lineage: Eukaryota > Viridiplantae > Streptophyta > Magnoliopsida > Celastrales > Celastraceae > Euonymus > Euonymus europaeus. Next base: position 8,756,261 of record OY756964.1, read on the forward strand.
TGATAATATAGAAAATATGAAATGCTACAACATGCAACAACCGCATTGAAACTTCATCAAAGACAATGTAAGGACATGCTCATTACAAAATCCAATAAGTGGTCATGAGCTAGACCACAAATGGTTGTGCATTTAGAGATTACTCCTTGAGGCCATTGATAAGATACTGAAAATTTCCAAACTGATCCAGTTATTAAGCTCAAAAACCAATGGGCGAGAAATGATTAGTAGCAGAGTTGACTTATTTATTTAACAGCAACATGAAGATTAAACGTCAATGCCCCAATATTATCATTTGCCAATGATTTTTGTTTTTATTATTTTTTTTTTACTTTTTTTTGTCATTTTTTTTATACCAACTTCATTAATACATGCATGATTGTGAATTTATGTACATCCTATAAACAAATGAACTATTATACATGTGATGGCAATGAATGACACATATATAGATGGATAAAACCCAACTAATATATACAAAATAATACAGGAAATGTATATACAGACATGTATGAGGGAAAGAGGGGTATATACATGGGCATAACTTTAAATGATGTATGCAAGATAAATACATGAAACATTTATGTACAATCAAAACAATATATGTACGAATCAAAACAAAACATTATATACAGCAAACACAACAATGTATGTACAACAAAATAATATATACAACATCCAAAAGACGTAAGATTAGAAGTAGTTTCCTGTGTCCTATGTCTATGGTCATTGGTTATGGACAATCTAGGCTCTCGACTTATCCCCCACCAGTGTCCATTACTGGAATAGCCAGGGTCCCTCTTAACAGAGGAATGGGTCGAGTGAGGATTTTTCGCGAGCCTGCACGGGGATTGAAATCCCTCGAAGGTCTCGTTCACTTCATCCTCTCCTAAGGGTATTAAGTCCGAGTTGTTGGACTCATGAAAATGGTGTAGTGCACGATGTGTGAGGACAATAATAAAAATAAAAAAAAAGCTCACAAAACACAACAATTTTTTTAAAATAATAAGAGAATATCAATAAAAAAACTAGAGAAATAAAACACCAAATATATTTAAAACAAACAAAATCAAATAATGAGATAAGAAAAGTTAAATTTTGAAGGCCCAACTCACTAGTTTTAAGAAATCTATATACATTTAAAAACTAGTTTTCCCCAGCAGAGTCGCCAGTTGTCGCAACCGGTTTTGCGAGAGAAATTTTAAAGGAGAGTCGCCACCAATTGTAATAGGTGCAATTGGCCACCAATTAAAAAAATAATTTGGTCTGCGAAAATCCAGAAAAATGGGTAAGTGAGTTTGTTACGTATGGGGAAGGTGTGAGGCACCCCACAACGTCTGTTTTAAAAACAGTTGCAAATTTAACTTTTATTATCTCATTAAATGGTTAAGAAAGTCAAATGTTATATTTTAACAAAAAATATATACATGAGGTACGATAATTAGACATGATATAAAAACTATATTGAGAGTCTAATATTAAGGTTCATGGGGCTCTTACATCCAATGGTCAAGTGTACATGAAACACTCTCACCTCAAGAATTTTGTATGAAGGTGCATCCAATGCATTCCTCAAATTAATTCTGTCGTCGGTTAAGACTTTCGATATAATTTTTATACATATAAAATATACAATATAAATGCTTTAAAAATATTCTCTCCATCCAATGGATGAGAATTTCATAAAATTTTATCCTCAAGAATCCTTTTGGGATAACATCCAATGCTTCTCCGTTTGGTTCCGTCGTCGGACATTTGGCGGGTTGAATATAGAAAATCGTATGATCTGATTCTTTTAAAATTATTTAAATATATACATTCTAAAATAAATTATGAAATTAAAATTTTAAATATGCTTATTAATCTAATTAATATTTACACATATCATTATTTATTTTATTATATTTTAACATTTTTATATGGATCCAAAATCCCAACCCAACCTAATACTAAAACCCAGAACATAAAACTCATACAAATCTCAGAATTACCAACAGGCCCAATGTTCAATATAGCCCAAAACCTAACACAAAAGACAAACCAACTTCAAAATTGTGCCCAAATCAAAACACAAGCCCGGACCCGGCCCAAAACAAATCCAAACTAAACCTGGCCCAAAAACACAACAAACAAAAACCTCAAACCCATAAATAAACAAAACCAAAACCAAAACCAAAACAAAAAAATATTCCAAAATCCGGCCCAAAATAATACAATCAGAGGCCCAAAACAGAAACCGAAACCCCTAACCATCTAAAACAAACCCAAAACAGATCCAGGCCAAAACAGATCCAGGCCCCGCCCATTACTGTGCTTCTTCCTTCTCCACTGGCAGTCGGCACCAGCAACATCGACCGGAGACTGCCGTCCCCTCCGTCCGTCGAACCTGCAAACAAAGAAACAGAGCAGCAAACCAGCAAAACCAGATCCAAAAATCCACAATAACAAGCATAATTGGTACAGATTTAAACAATAAAAGAACTTTAAATACAAGATTGAAACTACCTCGGGTTCCCCTCCGGATCTTTTCTTCTTCAAAGTCTCTGGATTTGCATTCCTCTGCCGTGCTTCCTTACCTTCTCGAACGACAATCGGACCGTTCAGAATAAAGTTGCAGGTATTACGAAGCTACTATCCAAATTTCACTTCGATCGGACCACGGATCGGCCCCCGATCGTTGATTGCAAAACCTGTGCGCAGTGTCTCTTCTCCCCAGAATTGCAGTCACTTTCTATCAGTAACTGGAGTAGATAGACACCTTCAAATGGCAATCGCACCGATCAGAATAAAGCTCCAAGTGTTGTGAAGCTACTGTCCAAATTTCACTTCGATCGGACCACGGATCGTTCCCCGATCATTCCGTCCAGAAAACTGGTGCAGCACCCCTAAATCCACTCTCCTCCGAAATTCCTCCCAAAAAACCAACCCCCAAATTCCTCCAAAAACAACCCAAAAACAGCCCCGAAATTCCTCTCCAAAAAACCCCCAAAAAACAGCAACTCTCCTCCCTTTTATAACCAAAAAAAGAATCAATCCCCCCAAAATCAACAAATCCGGCTCTTAAGGTCTTCATCCTTGAATTTCAGCCTCTCTCTCTCTCTCCTGTCTCTGTCGGCCGCCCCTCTCTTTTAGGTGAGTTCTTGACTTCCTCCAGCCGGCGCCTCCCCTTCCTCCAAAAGCTTTTTCTTTTTTTCTTTCATTAAGTCATTTAGGGTTAGGTATTTGGTGGTGGGCTGGGCCGGTCCAGGTGGGTCAAATAGGATTTTGGGCCTTTGGGTTTTTGGGGTTTATTTTAGAGATGGGCTTAATTGGGTAATGGGTTAGTTGTAGGCATTTGGGCTGGGCTTGGTTGGGTTATTTAGTGTTTGGGTAGGTTAATTTGGGCTTTAGGCATTCTTGGGTAGTAATTGGATTGATATTTTTTGTTGTGAGCAATTAGGCTAATATATGGCTTATTTGGGCCAACTTGGGTAAATTAGGAAATATTTTTTTTGTTTTCTTTTTCAATATTTTTATTTCATTTTTATATTTTAAAAAAAAAACTTTCCGGACAAAAATGGGGTACTACAATGTGTTTATTGTTAAATGGCTAATCCGTTCATAAAATTGAAAAGATCATGTTATTAGTCATACATTGTTTTCACAAAATCTCTACTTGCAAAGTTTGATTGACATAATGCTTGAGATTTGTCTTGATAGGTCTATTGAACAATTCTTTGGGAAACTTGATGCAAGTAATTCAAATGGAAAGGGCTACGTCAAAGGTATTGAAAAAAAAATATGTATCTCTTGAAATAAAGGGAGCTACCTAATGTTAGAAGGTATGTATCTTTTGAAATAAAGAGAGCTACTTAAGCTTGACTGTGAAAGCCGCCATGAATTTAAAACTTTCACCTCTTGAAATAAAGGGGTTAATCTTATATGTTGCTTGCATGTACATAAAAATACCAAAGGATCTTGATTTGACAACCTATGAATAGTCAATCTCTTACATTATGTTTTATCTTGATCTAACAAGTTTATGAGATTCACACATAAATGCACAAGAACGAATAACATGCATCAAATTTCAAGGATATGATGAGAGAGTAGTAACTCCATTTCTTGAACACATCTTTTGGTAACTCTTCCTTATCATTGTTTAATTCTTTTGATTGAGTATCAAGATCTAAAAGTTCCATCCTTGAAACCAATTTCTCTTAATTTCCTATTTTATTTGGATTCACTTTTATGTGTTTTAATTCTTTGGGATGGCCTAGTTATGTTCTAGGTGGAAATATTTTTCAAGTATGTAAGCCAAGTGAGAAGTAAGCTACAATGTAATCTCAAATACCTCATTTTCATAGAAATTTTACAGAGCTCATTTTTGGCAATTTGTGGGATTTTGAGGGGGAGATAACATAATGAGGGGGAGTTGTTTGAACATGTGCTCATGATATTATGTTTGATTTTTTGTTGTTTGCATATGATATATGATTGTTTTGTTGTGTAGCTATTTTGATCCCACAATTGTCAAGGGGGAGATTGTTGGTTTTTAATTTATAAATCTAATTGACAATTGTGAGATATATTTAACCAATTGAATTTTGTGATAATTGGGTGCTGCAGAGCAGTGAAGTAAGTTACTCCGGTATGTGAAGTAAGTTACTTCATCTGCACGGGCTTAAAGATTTTAACGCGTGGGCTTTTAATTTTAATGACATGTAGTGTTTTATTGTTAATGGACTGTCTTATATAGATAGGATAGGAAGTCTATTCATGTATGGATAACCATATAAGAGTTATATTGTGAGTTAAACATGTAACTACCATGGATTATCTTTGATTATTCCTATATTATCAATTCCTATATTGGATGTGTGTGACTTATCTCTTCAGGTGATAGAATGCTCAGAGTTCTGGTGGGAGAAGAAGTCTTCATAATCAAGACAAGCTGATCTTATATATATATTCCATGCACGTTGGTTTTAATTTTTGACCGAAATTATCTTTGAGAGAGTCTTGAGCGTGTGTTGGGTTTTTGGAAAAACAAATCACTTCTTATTTCATGTGTGATATTGAGTGTTTAAATGAGTGATTTGTAGTGAGGATATTTGTATTGGTGATTATCATTTGAGAGTTTCTTATTTGTTAAGACTCTTGAGGGATTCGAGAGTGGACTCTACCTTGTTGAGGTTGAGAAGAGGTTGAAGCAATACACTGAATGGGAGGGATGAGCGATGTCTTTAGTTCTAAGATAGGGTTGTAACTCCTGATTCGTTTTAGTGGATTGTTCCTCAAGGTTAGTCGCTCATAGACTCGAGGTTTTTCCCAGGTTGGGTTTTCCTCGTAAAATTCTTGGTGTTTGATTTTTGTTTATTTTTCCGCAATTTTAATTTCCATATTTGTTGGCTAACGATCTTGGTGAGAAACACCAATTCTCAAATAGGATCATCACCATGATCTACATCTCCATGAATAAACAACTGTTGTGTATCATGAAACAAGTTATACAGTGCTAGAGGATGGATAACTCTACAAGATTTTCTAGGAGTTTTTGTGATGATACTACTTGCATCATGGGATTCTTGAATATGATCTTGATCACTTAGTGGAATATCATTTTTTTTATCCCTTTCCTAATACCTCCATTAGGAATAAACTATTTTTTCTAGAAAAATGACAACTCTACTAATCACTATCCTATGATGAGTGGGAATATAGAAATAGTATCCCAAAATTTCCTTTGGATATCCTACAAATTTACCTTGTTCAGATCTAGCCTCTAATTTATTTGTTTGCAGCTTTTTGATATAAGCTGGACAACCCCAAATCCTAACATGTTTAAGACATAGAGCCCACCAACCCATATCTCATATGGCGTCTTAGGAATAAATTTAGAGGGAATTTTGTTCAGCAAATAAGTTGCAGTCAGATGACAGTAACCTCATAGTGAAATGGGTAAATCTGTATACATCATCATTGAACGTACCATGTCTAACAAAGTATGGTTTCTCCTTTTAGATACATCATTCAGCTGTGGTGTTATTGGAGGAAATCCTTGGCCGAGGTTACATGATTAATGAAAAGGTATTTTCATCAATTATTTGTTTGTCAATAAATTATTGGATCTGACATATAATTGAGTTAGTGGATTTGACGGATATCCATGATCCTCACTCAATTGGGATATTGTACAGTGGAAGGATTCAATTACATGGTAATTGTAATTAAAGGTTTATATGAAAGTATTCATCACTGATTGGGTAGATTTCACTCGTGATTTATAAGAAATGTTTAAAAATTGTTTTAATTAATATCAAAGAGCTTGATATTATTCTTATTGCTAATTGATAATGAACCTAGAAAGTCACAATTAAAGGAATCACATGAAATTTGTTTCAGCTAAGGCTGGAAAGAGAATTGTGTAAATTCGATAATTTACATGAGATGGAAATAATCGAATTATTGATTGAATGATGTTTATTGTAAACAGGGTTGGATCCGATTAATTAATGGACACTGCTAACACATTAGTCCTTAATTAGACATATTAGTCCTTATTCAATTAATGGGCATTGGTTGAAAAATTAGTTGGCAACCAAAAATGGTTGCCGATACTTTCATTCTTAAAAGTAGGACTTCCAAAAGTGGAAAGCTATGTAATATCCACAAAAATTGAGAAAATGAAGTTTTTGCTATTTTTGGAAAAATTTTCCAAAATTTCTTATTTAGCTAGTGGCCCGGTTTATAATAAACCTTTTATTAAATTAATAATTTGATTATTTCATCTCATGTAAATAATCGAATTCACACATTTCTCATTTTCAACCTTAGTTGAACAATTTCCGTGATTCTTTATGTGTGACTTTTTAGGTTAATTATCAATTAGCAATAAGAATAATATTAAACTCTTTGATATTAATTAAAATACCTTTTAATTATTTCTTATAAATCACGAGTGATGCCTAACAACATATCGTGACCACCCAATCAATGATAAATACTTTCATATGAATCTTTAATTACGATTACCATGTAATTGAATCATTCCACGGTACAATATCCCAATAGAGTGAGGATCATGAATATCCATCAAATTCACTAACTCAATTATATGTCAGATCTAATAATTTATTGACAAACAAATAATTAATGAAAACACCTTTTCATTAATCATCTAACATTGGCCAAGGATTTCCCGTGTCAATAAATATATGGATCACATAGGATATTCTCCTCGTTTATTTGAAGGCGATGGATCCCTTATTAATTGCACACAAGTCTCCATACATAACTAATCGAATCAATCGAATGTCAATATTTATTCAATGAATAAATATTTTTCACATTGACAAAATTCGATCGCCCATATACAAGACTACTATGTCATCTCAGGTTTAAGGATTACTTACACAACCGTAAATAAATAATAAATCATTGACAATGAAATAAACCCCCAGTGATTCATTAGCAAGTCACGTTCGAAACATTTATTCAACAATAAATCTTCTATATTTTTTATTCTAATATCTCATATTAGATTGCATGTAACTCAAAACCCTATCATCATAGGAAACAAACAGTATGCTGATCTTTCGAATTATTATTGTCCAATTAATAATTCTACTATCATGAACATAATTTAAGATATTTATACTAGAGATCACTCGTTATTCATATTCTTAACTCTTGAGAATGAGGTTTATAACAAATATCTATGAAAATATTTAACATAACTAATAATTATATTAAATACATAAATAACTTTCATTCAATATTCAAGCTCATATAGTGCTATTATAATATAGGTTTCAAATACAACCATATAAATTTGCTATACGTAAGCTCAGACAGAGTTTGAGCATATTAGTAAGCTTTGTTATGTTTGGACCTTAACAACAACAACCAACACCACGGGGTTATGTAATACACCAAGTCTTGGTGGGGCACTTAATATGTGCACCTGCTATAAATATGGACGAACAACAAATCAACAATGTGTAGGTTTTAGGTGAGATTTGTATTTAGTTCAAAATTGCCAATAAAGGACCTACAAATATTTAAAGTTACTTTCTTTAAGCCTTGCCAGATGTGCAGAAAGAAGAAAGAGTGGTTGAATGCATTTTCATTTGTATGTGATACTATGCTTTGGACATCATGACTTTTTGTCTGACTCAGATAGTGTTCGTTTCTACTCAGCTTCTTTATTTGACCCTGAATGGTTAGTTTGGGAAGAGATTATCCGGTTAATGGCAGTAAGGTTTGACTCCATATAATAAATCAGAATTGCAACATGAGTTATGATTATATATATATATATATATACACACAAACACTTTAGTCATGTAAAGCAGTGGACTATTTCGTTGACTCATAGCAACCTGATGTCATCCCTTGATGAATTGTTATTCGTGAAATACAGTGGTTTGCACTCCTATTGGACACAGATCCAATTGGGCTGCTGTTGGATAATATAAGTTAGTCTACACCTGATGGTCTTTAGGTTGTTTCTGGTGGATATTACAGGTAATATTTATTTACACCGTCGAAAAAAGAAGCTTCCAATTTTCTCTTCTTTTTAATTTTTTTTACTCTTCTTCATTGGCATGCACCTCTCATTATTGAACAGGTGTGGGATCTTACTGCTGGGAAGCTCTTGAATGATTTTAAGTTCAACGAAGGACATTCGATCCTTTGACTTACATCCCCTAGAGTTTCTCCTGGTAATAGGTATCGAGCTTATGTTTCATTAGAAAAGACTGAATCTTGAGAATAAATGTCTATGAGGTGTAGATTTGATGGGATAGAGATTCTTGACAATGTGGAGAGGCAGGAAGATAATATGTTTGTGGGTGACTCATTGAGTGAATTGTTGTCGTGTATAATTCATGGATTTTCTCTTCCTTTGATTACAATGAGTCATGCAATTTTTGTGTTCGACCAGATGCTTCTCAAATTGAAATTTACTAATTGTTCTAAATTTGAACTTTAGATCTTCAAATTTTGTTTATAAAATGTAGAATGAAATGGGTTGAAAATCTCAATTTTGTGACGGAAAAATCCGTCACAAACAATCAATTTTCCGTCGCTAATAAAATTAGTGACAAAATTTTTTCCGTTTCTAAAATCGTTGTCGCTAAAATTAGTGACAGAATTTTTGTGACAAGACACATCCGTAACAAAAACAGTGACAACATTTAGTGACGGAAAAAAGTGCGTGGCAAAAATATTAATGACGGAAAATGTTTGTCACAAAAAATTAGCCACAGAATTTGTGACGGAAAAAATTCAGTCACAATAATAGTGATGGAATTTTGCGACAGAAAAATGCTGTCACAAAATATTTAATCACGGAATTTGCGACGGAATTTCTGTCACAAAACTAATATTTTTAAAAAAATTAATTCTACGAAATATGTATTATAGTTGGAAAAAATGTCACAAAATTAATTTTGATAATAAAATTTAAAATAATTAATTTAAAATTTTGATTATTTTCAAAAACATTAATCTATTTTTTTAAAAAATTTAATTTTTATTATTAAATAACACATTTATGTATTTTTAGTTTTGAAATATAAACACCACAATTAAAATATTATAATAGGATTAAAATTAAAAAGTATTTCAAACCAAATTTAGAAATATTAATTCTACAAGTTTCATACAAATAAAAATAACACATCTAATCATCCAGATCAAACAACAAAAATAACACATCTAATCATCCCGATCAAACAACTCGACATCCTCCTCAAATGATCTCTCGATCACATCATACATCTTGCAGCTCTTGTCGTAAATTGGCTAAGGTAGACTGATACTCATGATATTGACTAGCCATAGACGACTGATAGTGTTGATACTGAGTAGCTAGAGCAGACTGGATCGACAACTGGATCGATGACTCCACCTGATCCATTACCTTAGCAATAGCCCTTTGGATCGACAACTCGATGTCCAAATCAGTTCGAGATCCCGACTGTCTGCTCATGGAGTATGTGTCGTACAAACCACGTGCCTCTAAATCGATACCGTAGATGTGACCTTTTGCATTCCTCCCGCCAACAGCCTCTAAATATATAGCATTATCATCAGGGGAGTCTCCAACACCCAACGACGAAGTTGATGCATGAGAGGATGCTGCTTCCTTCAACCGAGTAAAGTTTTACTGCATCAATTTTTTTTAAAAAAAATGTCAACAAATATTATCACATAAATATAATATTATTATTTATAAATAATAAAAAAATGATTCTTACAAATAAACTAGTTGAATGTCAACAAATATTATCACATAAATATAATATTATTATTTATAAATAATAAAACATGATACTTACAAATAAACTAGCTGAGCGGGGATCAACGAACATATTTGTACCCTTTTTCATATGAGTAATAGAAAATATCTCCATAAAGGTGGGTTCACTGCCTTTTTCTCCCACTGTAATTTAAATTACAAGACAAATTGTATGATATTTAAAACTACATAAGCAATTTAAAATATAAATTATTTAAAATTTACCATGCAATCTTTATGCTCAAAGGAAGGAATTGATCCACCGGTGTGGACACACTCGTCAGTCTGTGATGCTCGATTTTTCTTTCCTTGCTCCCTTCTCATTATGTAAGTCGTGTCCACTCACGTCTTTTCAAGTTCAACCCTCATATTGTCAGGGATCCACGTTCCTTTGTCTTTGCCACATCAAACCATATGCATTGTGTGTCGAAGTGCCTCTGTATTCTTCAATTTCCACACTTTCTCCACTTCTTTATCATATGATGGGTCCCATTTATACTTTTTTCTGCAAAATAAAAATCCAAATAAGAATAGTTAGTATTAATGGGTTGAGCATATACTAAAATAACAAAATAATTAAAAAAAACCAATACTTCATTGTTACCTTGAACTCTCCAAAATAATATTCCCTCTGCTCCGGAGTAGTCTCCTTCCATACAGTGGTAGGATTTTCAAACTTGGTCTTTATAATATTGGTAATCATCCTTCTAACTTTTATGGGCTTAAACCTACAAAGTGGAAAAAAATCATACCAATGACTTAATTATTCATGTTAATGATATAAATTAAAAAAAAAGTGTACTTACAATTACTTTATAGGTTGTATCCACGTACGATTGTCTTTGCGATCAAGAGCACCAATCATGTGTGATGAGGATCCAACATCATGTGCCTCTAGTGGAGTCTGGGTGTTTGGTATATTTGGAGCCTCTGTTTCAGGTGCATGCGAAGGTGGCATATTGGTGGGTGGAGGTGGCATATTGGTGGGGGATGTGGAATGTGAGTGAGTGGAGTTGGCATGTGCGTCGGAGGAAGTGGCATGTAACCAAGGTGTGACATGTAACCAACAGGTGACATTGTCTGATAAAACGGGGATAATGAAGATTGATATGCTGACCATATACCATCACCCAATAAATTGAGAGAATGGGCGACTTTTTTAAGAAATTTTGAGTGAAAGGAGTGGGGGCAGGTTTTCGTAAAATTTTAGGGATAGTGTTTTCCAAGAGCTGTCATGTTAATGTTATCTATTAACTAGTATCATAAATTGCAAGATAATTTTGTGCAAGCAAAATAACACTAAACTTTGATATTGAATATAAAATTAAACACATATTAGTATCATGTTGGATCGAACCACTCGCAATTGAAAAGAACAATTTTCTTCATCGGTAGACCAGGAAATTCTAACTGAACAAGCTCATTTAGTAGTCCATAGTAATCATTCTCCAATTGTCCATAATTAGTTCCTCCGATGCATACTCTGCTATTGATTGATGATTTGCCTTTGCTCCACGTATTATTGTCAAATTTTTATCCATTGACGTAATATATATTCCATATCTCAACCCTCCTCATTGGTCCTAATGCCACGCTCCGTAGGAGTTCATCAGTTATTCCATTTTGTGGATCATGCACCTTAAATTGTAAAATAATGTGTCACAACATATATTAATGTCATTTAATAAAAGTATCATATTATTATAGTATTCTTTGTACTTACGAATGTTTTGAACAATGACACAAAACCAATCTCAATTTGGTAGTCGACTTTTTCATCATTCATAACAGGTCTTGACACTCGAACATAATATGTATACAGGCTGCAACACGTATAATGTCAACATATTTAATAGCTTCTCACAATTTATCAAAAAATGGAATACGACAAATGTACTTACAAAAGGTTGGACGATGTTACAATTCAGAAAAATGTACAATGTCGCAACATTATATTATTGATCGGTAAAGTAGCGCCTACCAGCTTCACCACAAAGCCGGCCAAGTTGATTGAAGATTGATATTCCAGGAAATTTCGAGTTCATCATTCCGCCATCATCATTTCGAGGAATTTAGGTTCACCGAGAGCTTACCTGTGGTTCAAAGTAGTACGAAGCAAACGTTGACGTTTCTTCAACTATATATGCTTCACAAATATATCCTTCCACTCGAGCTTTATTTTTAACCTTTTTCTTCAAAAAGTGAAGGAACCTATTTCAATGATGAATCAAATGTATATGTAAATCAATTATCAAAATATGTATCACTAATGACATATAATAAACATGAAAAAATGCCTTTCAAAAGGATACATCCATCTATATTCCACAGGCCCACCAATCCTTGCTTCGAATGGTAGATGTTCTAGGAGATGTTCCATAGAGTCAAAAAAATATGGAGGAAATATACGTTTCAATTTGTAAAGGATCACAAGAATGTTAGTCTCCATGATACTCAACTGATCCTCCTGTAGAGTAGTTGAACATATATCTCTACAAAACTGACTCAACTCAGCAAGCACTGACCAAATTGACTCAGGCAATGCACGGAATGCAATAGGAAGTATCCGCTCCATGAAAACATGATAGTCGTAAATTTTCATCCCAAATAGTTTTCCTTGCCAAATAGTATCCGCTCCATCAAAACATGATAGTCGTGAATTTTCATCCCAAATAGTTTTCCTTCCCTCATATTTACACACCTGCCTAAGTTGGAAGTATAACCGTATGGCAACTTCAACTTGGAGACCCAATCACACACCTCCCTTTTTTGTTGCATGTTTAGACAAAATTTTGCCTTGGGCTTGAAGGATTTACCTCTGCCATTTTCCACCAACGCTAAAGCACTACGTTTATAATAAAGCGGAAGATCTAGTCAAGCCTTTACATTATCCTTTATTTCCCCTTAACGTCCATACAAGTATTGAAAACATTGTCAAAAACGTTCTTTTCAATATGCATGACATCGAGATTGTGTCGGATATGATTGTCCCACCAATAAGGCAAATCCCAAAAGATGCACTTCTTGGTCCAGTTATGATCTTGTCCGTAGCCTGAGAATATTAACTGTTTTCCAGTCTCAGTAATCTTTGGAAAATTTCACAGTCCAGCCAACATTTCTTCATCAGACAAACGTGGGGGAGGTTTTGAACTCTTATTTCGATTTTTAAGAATTGAATCTTTGTTCTGTCTGAAAGGATGTATCATAGGTAAAAATTGTCTATAACGATCTGTGATACCCCGACTCGTAAATAATATAAATAATGAATAAGATAGTGACAAGCGTACGATGAGATGATAGTGAAACCAATAAATTAAATTCGGGATAGAAGTAAACAAATATATAGAATAACAATAAATAAGGGGGGAAAACATAAACAGAAAAAAAATACCAGAAGAGTCGAGAGAGGGAAAGAAACATAAAAAAGAAACAGAAACAGAAACAGAAAAAAAGAAAGGAAAAATGAAACAGAAACAGAGGAAAAAAAAAGAAAAACCACGATTTCTGTGAAATCCCGACCCAAATATATTATGTTTGGTTAAATTTTAAGTAACAAGTTATTGAAAAATAGGTTCGAAGAGATAACGGACCATTGGAAGTGTATAAGATCCTAAAGGATAGTTTTTGAATTAGGTTCGGTAAATCGGTCATAACTTTTAGCACAGATGTCCGTTTGGGGTCCATAATATATCAAATCGAAGCTAAGACCGAGACGCAACTGAAAAATAAGGCCACAGGTCTAGGCGTGTACAAAACCGCCCAGTGCAGTGGCAAAAAATATGGAAATGGTGCATGGGCGCCTAGGCGCACTTTTTGTGCATGCCCAGGATAGCGCCTAGAGCAGCGGGCGCCTAGGTGCAACCCGAGGCTTAAAGAGGGTGTTACGCGACCGGAACTTCATTTTTGTGGAATTTCCGACTTTTAGAGGGAGAGAGAGAGAAATAGAGAGATAAAGAGTGATTCTTGAGAGATTTCAAGGATTGAAGCTTGGATTGAAGGATAGAAGAAGAATAAAGAAGAGTTTGACAAAGTTGGAGGAATTTGAGGTAAGTTTCTACTTTTCCATAAAATCTAGAGTTTTTGTAATTTCGAATGGAACTTCGAATGGGTGTTTTAGAATAACTATAGAGGTTGATTTAAGTCTATATATGTTGATATATACTAGGTTGTGTGAAGATTTGGTGGATTAAAGGCTTGAAGATTTAAACTTAACATATTTGGGTTCTAGAGAGAGAAAGGTAATTTTCTCTTGAATTGTTGGTTTGATATATGTTGATTATGATTATGGGGGATTAATTTGTGGGATTGGGTGATGAATTTGCTATATGGTAGGTTTGGAAAATCAAACCCTAATATTTGGGAAAAACTTGTAGCTTGTGATAGCTTGGAATTGAGGTAGAGATTCTTACCCCATTTTCTATCGTATTGTTCTTCTCTAAAGAGCGGTTGAAATTCTTCATTGGTCTTTATTATTTGTGTTCTTGCCTAAATTGTTCCTTAGGAAGAACGAACCTTGTTGTTGGTTATTGATGAATTTGCATACCCTTTGAATGCTTAATCATCTATTGGGCATGATAAACCTCGTTCATGCATCATGTAGTTATGTATATATATATAGGATTGTTATATATACGAGCTTCTTTTGCATGACATTATTGGACATGAATTATAGATGCATTGGGTCTACGAGTATGGACTCGTAGTATCCTTAGGTTATACTTTTGTGCTGATGTTGGATACCGAATGGGCACATTGTTGCTGGAAATCGGGATTTCCATGGTGTAGGTGCACCTATAGTCGTTCTGGGGCAAAGTGCAAGGGTTCCGATGATTTTCCGGAATATTCGTTGTCTAGTGTCAGGCGCTGTAGGGTGTAGCCCGAGGTTATACATTGTTGTGACATTTTAGGATGTCATGTTGCTGCATTGAGCTTGTTTCAATATTTAGCCTTTACGTTCTTATGATTCATTTTGTTTTCCCTACTGAGCCTCCTGCTCACCCTATTACTTTTCTGTATCATTCAGGTGAGACTGGTGCTGAGAACCAAGCTGCGGATCAGTAGGAGGCGGCGTGACATGGAAGGCCACCCTAGGAGAACTAGGATATGTATTTGATTGTTTGAGAACCTTGGTTATGAATTAAGTACATGTAGTACTTTTATTGGTTGACTATGGTCGGGAGGTATGCCGTGTGATCGGGATTCCCGTACCTGGATATAGGACCTTGGGTCCGGATTGATAGACTTTGATAGTCTTTGATGATATTATTGATATGTATATGTTTTGTTTATTGATTGCATGTGATTAGGAGGCCTGAGGCCCTGCCTAGTGTGTGAATATGGATAGATGGCCAGAGGCCCTGTTAGGCTACAGGGAGGTGCTGTCGGATTTCTGTTAGAATCCGGGGTTAGGTTGGCGTGTGGTGAGGTCCTTAGTGACAGGGTACACACCTAAAGTGGCGCCCCCGGCTCAGTGCTTGGAATTTGGGTCGGGGCGTCACAGCTTGGTATCAGAGCGCGAGGTTAGCTCTACGTAGGATCTGGGGTTGGGTCCTAGATGTAAGTTAGTAAGTCTCCAGGCAATGTCACGACCTCTGCTGATCAACACGGGTTAGTTACGTAAGTTACGAAGCTGATGTGGCATTTTAGGGTTTTAATAGTTGGAAACTCAGTCTAGAAGGGGACTTTTTGACGGCAGAAGACTCGAGAACGAGAGAGGCACGGAAAGCAGAGGAATCCTAGCACAAATCAGCATCATTCTTCTCCGATTGATTTCTGGTTTATTTTTACAGAATTGAAACATGAACATGTGTAACTAAATTTTTATTTAGTTTGGTTTGGTTAGTTTCTTCTACCACAACTTGTTGCACAATCTGATTGACAATTACACCAGGTTTAATTCATTGATTCTCTGAATTTAATGTTGATTTCTTATTATTATGTTTGCCTGATCAACATCATGATGATAAGAACTGTTAGTTGAATACATTCGGCTGACCCATACCCGGTGTTTGACAAAGTAACAAGAATCTGCATAGGATCCAGATTGGGTAATTGTGAACACAATTGATTGGGTGGTACACTAACGCTTAAGGTTGTGCGATTGTCGACTTTCTCGTTCATATGCTTGTCTTAGGGAAATCTTAGGGTACACCAACCAAGACCCCTACGGTAAGAAAAGATTTTGGGCTGGACCAAAGCCAAATTCGTTGCTTAGGAAAGTCATAATTAGGAGAGCCGGACCAAGGTCTTTAATTGACAATGGTAAACCTTTAAATTGTGTGATTGCATATTAATTTGTGTGATTGAGTGACAGTAGAAGAACAACACCAACCCAAACTAGATCTACTCCATATTTATTTATCCAATTTTAGCTTAGTTTAATTGTTTATTGCAATCTGAATTTTCTGCGTTATTATTGCTATTTTGTTTGTTTGGTGATTGATACGGTCCCTATGGATTCGATGCCGCTCTCTTTTATACTGTCCCATGACACGTACACTTGCGATTGTGTAAGACCCGTCAGTATTTGATATTGCAGGTTTACTTGTGATATTTTATATCGACCAAGTTTTTGGCGCCGTTGCCGGGGACTGTTAAGTTTATTACTGTTCAAACGTTTCTCGATAATTTTGATTTATTTACTTACTTGTTCATTGAGTGATACCCGAACTTACATTGCTATTTATTCGTGTCACAGGTAATCTTTTGACTCTTCAAGTTGCATGATAACTACACGCTCACAACACAGAGAGCTAGAAGCGTTTAATTCTGAAATTGAGAGATCCGTGAGAGCATTGCGACGAAGAAATATGGCTGCCGAGAATGATCAAATTGTTGAAGTTGGTGATGCGGGTAACGAGAGGGTTCCTATGATGAATCGATACATTCCACGCAATATAGCCCAACCATCTTGCATCGCTTTTCAGCCCAACAGAGGGGCCACTTTCAGTTTATCACCTCAGTTGTTAAACTTTGTTCCTCATTATGAGGTGAGGTTTGATGAAGATCCTCATCAACACTTGAAAGACTTCACCGATTTGTGTCGAACACAAAATATGACAGGGATTTCAGCTGATAATTTGAAGCTCATGCTGTTTCCATTCACATTGAGAGGAGGAGCTAAAATGTGGTACAACTATATTGAAACAGGTTCTATTGGTACATGGGAACAAATGGCTACAAAGTTTTTGAGAGAATATTTTCCGGCTCATAGAACTAAGCAGCTCATGAGAGATTCAAAATTTCCAACAAAAGGATGGAATTTATTTTATGAAGCTTGGAAAGATTTTAAGACCCGTTTGGCTAGATGTTCGACTAATAATTTGCACAAGGATGACATCGTTTTGCACTTCTATGAGGGATTGAATGAGGTCAATAGAATGAAGGTTGACTCGGCATGTAATGGGGTTTTGATGAGAAAAAGTAGTGAAGAGGCTATGGAATTGTTTGAGGAATTGAGTGAGGATTCTCAACAATTCTCAACAATTCTCTACAAGAAGCAAAAATTCTTCTAAGCGGCAAGGAGTGTATGAGGTGAGTGCAGACACAATTGTGCAGCGGAGATTGGCAATTTGACACGAAAAATTGATCTTTTAGTTTATACTATGAAATGAATGAATTCTGTAGCTCCATCTCACGTACCACAACCAGCCATGATTTGCGTAATATGCTCACACCAAGATCATGATAATGAGGCATGCCCACTGACAGCTATGACGGAGCAAAAAGAAGCAAATTATATGGGTCAGTCGAATTTTAACCAAAGGAACCAGCAGTACCCTTGGAGAAGTCATCCGAATTTTTCTTCGAAAAATGACAAGCCCATTAATGCTGCACCAGTTCCAGTAGCTCAACCGGCTAAGAAAAGTGATTTGGAGATTTCCATGATGCAATTTATGCAGCAAACGACTCAAGCAATTCAGAAGTTGAAGACTCAAGTTGGACAAATGGCTAAAGAGATGAGTGAAAGGAAGAAGGGAGAGCTACCAGCACAGCCTATTAGTAACCCAGCTAGTGTGGAACAGTTGAAGGCTGTTACAACACTGAGGAGTGGAAAAACAATTGATAACAAGGTTGGGGATTCAGAACTTATGCAAAAAGACTGCCGTCCAGATGCCGATAGGATGCAAACAGGTCGCGGTTCTACACCAGATGCTACGAAGGATTGGGGAAGAGATCCACCACCTTTCCCGCAAAGGTTTGCTAAACAGAAAGTTGATTCTAAATCTCTTGATGTTTTTGAAAATTTGCGGAAGGTAGAGATTAACATTCCACTCCTTGATGCTATTAAACAAATTCCTTCATATGCTAAATTTTTGAAAGAATGTTGCACTAACAAAAGGAAATTTGTTGATCATGAGAAAGTAGCCTTGACTGAAGAGGTTAGTGCTGTTTTGTTGCATAAGTTACCACCTAAGCTCAAAGATCCTGGTAGTTTTACTATACCTTACAAGGTGGGAAATCAATTTTTTGAGAAGGCATTGTTAGATCTTGGAGCTAGTATAAATTTGCTACCTTTTTTTGTGTATGAGAAATTAGGTTTAGGAGAGCTCCAACCCACTTCTATCACTTTACAATTGGGTTATCGCAGTGTGAAGAGACCTAGAGGAATTTTGGAAGATGTGTTGGTCTCTGTGAAAGGATTAATCTTACCAGCTGATTTCATTGTTTTAGATATGGAAGATAGTCCAATGGCTGCAACTTTGCCTATTATTCTTGGTCGCCCTTTTATGATTACTGCCGATATGAATATTTGTGTGAAAAAAGGGACAATAACTATAAAAGTTAATGATCAAGAATTGGAATTTAGGGTGTTTGAAGCTTTGAAATCTCATGATGACCATAATGATTGTTTTAATGTTGACATTTTGCATGAAATTGTGAGTGAAGTTTTTCAGGTATCGAGTGGAGATTTTTTAGAGACAGTAATGGTGCACGAAATAGATGCTAGAGCATTATCCACGGCAACCATGGATCATAGGAGCCAAATTAAAGAGGCACCAAAGTTGAACAATTAACACCTACTAATTCATCTCTTGTTCCCTCTACAGTTCAAGCACCAAAGTTGGAGTTGAAACAATTGCCGAATCACTTGAAGTACATATATTTGGGAGAGGATAATACTTTGCCGGCCAGTTATTGTTGCTGCAAGCTTAAGTTTGGGGGAAGAAGAGAAGTTAATCAAAATCTTATAGCAACATAAAACTGCACTTGGCTGGTCAATAGCTGACATTAGGGGAATTAGTCCTTCATGGTACATGCATCAGATTTTATTGGAAAGCGATGCTAAACCTACTAGAGATGCACAAAGGAGATTGAATCCTCATATGAAAGATGTTGTCAAGGCTGAAATTTTGAAATTGCTAGATGTGGGAGTCATATATCCTATTTCAGATAGCAATTAGGTAAGTCCAGTGCATGTGGTTCCAAAGAAGAGTGGTATTACTGTGATCAAGAATGAAGATAATGAGTTGATACCGACAAGGATGGCGAGTTTGTATCGATTATCGAAAGCTCAATAATGCCACCAGGAAGGATCACTTCCCGTTGCCATTCATTGATCAGATGTTGGAGAGATTGGCAGGGCATAGCCATTATTGTTTCTGGATGGATACAGTGGGTATAATCAAATTGCTATTTCACCAGATGACCAAGCAAAGACTATGTTTACATGTCTTTATGGCACTTTTACGTACCGTAGGATGCCATTTGGTTTGTGTAATGCTCCAATAACTTTTCAGAGGTGCATGATGAGTATTTTTTCCGATATGGTAGAACAGTTTATTGAGGTTTTCATGGAGGACTTTAGTTTATTTGGATCAGATTTTGATGAGTGTCTCGAGCATTTATGGCTGGTTTTGGAAAGATGTGAAGCCACTAACCTTGTCTTGAATTGGGAAAAGTGTCATTTCATGGTAAATGAAGGCATTGTGTTGGGACATTTAATTTCCAGCCGTGGCATTGAAGTTCACAAAGCTAAGATTGACATTATTTCCAAGTTGCCAAGTCCAACCATAGTTAAAGGTGTGCGTAGTTTTCTTGGGCATGCAGGCTTTTACCGGCGATACATTCAGGATTTTTCCAAGATTTCTAGACCCTTGTGTGAGCTCTTGACAAAAGATGCAAAATTTGTGTGGACTCAAGCTTGTCAATCAGGTGGTTGTGTACACTGACCTTGCTGCATTGAGGTATTTGATGACTAAGAAGGATGCTAAGCCACGCCTCATTCGTTGGGTACTCCTTTTGCAAGAGTTTGACTTAGAAATCAAAGATAAAAAGGGTGTGGAGAATGTGGTGGCTGATCACCTTTCTCGATTAATCACGGAGGGTGGCCATGAAGAGATACCGTTGGGTGAATCTTTTCCAGACGAACAACTACTATTGGTGGCCGAACATCCTTGGTATGCAGATATAGTCAATTATCTTGTGACTAACTCATTCCCATCTAATCTTTCTTACCAGGATAGGAAGCAGATAATCTCTCATGCTAAGTATTATATTTGGGACGATCCATACTTATTCAAGATTTGTCTGGATCAAATTATCAGACGCCGTATTCCTCAATCTGAGCAGCTGAATGTCCTAAAACATTGTCATGTTTATGCTTATGGAGGCCACTTTGGACCCAAGAAGACAACTCTTAAGGTATTTCATTCTGGATTTTATTGGCCTACTATATTTAAAGATACTTTTGCTTTTTGCAGGATTTGTGATCGATGTCAGAGAACTGGCACTATCTCTGCTCGTGATCAAATGCCACTAACTGGTATTCAAGTCATTGAACTTTTTGATGTATGGGGTATAGATTTTATGAGACCTTTTCCCTCCTATTTCGGATTTGAATACATTTTAGTAGGTGTTGATTATGTGTACAAATGGATCGAGGCTGTCCCCTCCAAAACTAATAATCATCGAGTGGTCCTTAAGTTTTTACAGGAAAACATTTTTGCTCGATTTGGAACACCAAGAGCTATCATCAGTGACGGAGGCAGCCATTTCAATAATTATCCTTGTGCCGCTTTGATGAAAAAACAGTTAATCCTAACCATAAGGATTGGTCTTTGCGGCTGACTGATGCACTGTGGGCTTTTCACACTGCTTTCAAAACTCCCATTGGCATGTCCCATTTCGCTTGGTATATGGAAAACATTGCCATTTAGTTGTTGAATTGGAACACCGAGCTTATTGGGTGATTCAGAAGTTCAATTTTGACATGAAGGCAGCAGGTGATAAGCTTCGTATGCAGTTGAATGAGTTACATGAGATGCGTCACGAAGCTTATGAGAATGCAAAGCTCTACAAAGAGCGTTCTAAGCACTATCATGACAAAAAGCTTTTGCGTAAAAGTTTTGTTGAAGGCCAGAAGGTGCTTGTCTACAACTTGCATTTGCGGTTATTTCCTGGCAAACTCAAGTCCAGATGGCATGGGCCATACGTAGTGAAAACCGTGTATCCTCATGGCGCTTTAGAGTTGCAGCACCTTGATTCTGAAATAACTTTCAAAGTTAATGGCCATCGTGCAAAGCTCTATCTTGATTCTGACCATTTTACTTGTAAGGAGGCTATCTACCTCAATTCACCTACCTCTTAATTACTCAGATGTGTCTAGCTGCAGACGTTAAACTCAGCACTTCATGGGAGGTAACCCATGCAGGGAGGAGCAATTTTTTATGCGGTGCTTTTCAGCTAAGTTTCCTTCCTTTTTCATTACTGTTTTCTTGTTTTTCTTCCAGTTTTTTTCTTTCCACATTGCATTTTTCCTGTCAGTTTTTCTTCCATTGAGGACAATGCCATGTTCAAGTTTGGGGGAGGGTTTCTGTGCGATTATAATTTTGTTTTGGCAGATTTTTGTTGTTTGATCATCTTGAGTGCAAGAGTTGAAAGTGAAACTTTTGATAAAGTGATGGGTGTAACACTCTTACTAAACACATGTCACTGAGAACACTTGAGCCGCTTGTGAGAAGCCTTCAACACAGAGTGTTATAAGTACAATACTATGTTTGCTAGAACTTGCATTAAATCGGCCGAGTAAAATGCCATAATTTGTGGATCAGATATGATAAATAATTTCACAGTCAACCCTAAAACTATTGTCTTCGTGAATTTGTTTGCCCACTTTCATTTTTTTGACTCACCACACTGGACCAGTGTCTCTGAATTGCCTTTCTGTTTGATAGCCAAATGCCCACCCTGAGCCAATTTTTCTTTGAGCATCATGTATCTAATGGCAAGATTGAGTAACTAATGGGATGCTAGGCTGAAAACATAGGCAGGGTCGGGTTGGAATGGAGTGCAGAGAAGTAGTTTGGGGGAGGGTTGATGTAGTTTGCAGGCAAATTGTGGGCAGTGTGTAGAGATAAAGTGGTGTAATTGCAGTTACTCAGGTCACAGGCTTAAAAAAAAAACAAAAAAAAACAAAAAAACATGGGCAGGGTCGTATTGGAATGGAGTGCAGAGAAGTAGTTTGGGGGAGGGTTGATGTAGTTTGCAGGCAAATTGTGGGCAGTGTGTGGAGATAAAGTGGTGTAATTGCAGTTACTCAAGTCACAGGCTTGAAAAAAAAACAAAAAAATATATATAAAAAAAAAATTTGTGAGCTTGTTGTGACCTGGTTGTGGCCAATGTATGAGTGCTATAAATACAAAGTGGGGCCGTCTAAACCCTAACCCTAGCCGCCTCTCATTGTTTCTTTTTCTCTAAAAGAGACGGGCTTACCTTGACGGTTGACGCATAAACCACATCGGCCACCGTCAACCATGGCAGAAAAGAAGGCAAGAAGAAAGGAGAGGGCCAAGAAGGGTGTCGATGTGGAGATGGGGAACTCAAGTACTATGCTGGAAGAAGATTTCGAGCGATTTATTTCTCCTATCGTGGCAAAAGAATACAAGAACATCTAGAAGAAAAGGGGTTTGCACGTGGAAAGGCACGTGGTGATGGATGACTTCAAACAGGTGAGTTGGTACGAAATTTTTGAAAGTACGGGATGGTTGCCTTTAGGGAAGGTTGTGGGATTAGCTAATACCCAAATTGTCCACGAGTTTTATGCTAATCTGATGGTAAATGAAAGTTACTGTGAGGCTTATGTTAGGGGATTAAGATTTTTCTTTAACCCTAGGAAAGTATGTATGACTCTGTCATTGCCACCACCAGTGCGAAAACCGGAATACAAATTTAGAGAATTTGGTATGGTTGAGTCTGAGATAGAGTGGCCAGAATGGTCTGTAGTTGTGGCTAGCTTGACTGACTGTAGTGTGACAGATTTTACCAAGACTGTGGTGGCGTACTCTGAATTGATGCAGCCATATCGATTGCTAGCACAAATGGTCACTAGGAATGTAATTCCTGTGACACATTTATCCACTGTTAATGTGAAAACTTGTTATTTGATATATGCAATTGTGAATCGGTTAAATTTTTTATGGGAGGAACAATTTACGATCACATAGTGAAGGTGAAAGAGGGGAAGCTGAGTGGGCAGGTTTTACCTTTTGGAGTTCTAATTACAAAAATCTGTATGGCCGAGGGAGTTAAGGCTGAGAAAGGAGATGTTATGCAGAAGAGGATGGCTCCATTAACTAAGGTTTGGTGGGACAGAAGTGAAACCCAACTAGCTAGGCAGCAGAACAAAGGTGCGAGTGCTGAGCAAGAGGAGGTTGAGCAGGAAGAGTATGTCAGAGACCTGGAAGCTTTAGAAGAAAAAATTTGTGATTTTGGTTATGAAATGGAGCAGATGAGAACTGTACAGGAACAGGTGGTGACACGAATGGAGGGCCTGGAAACAGTGCAGGGGAGGATTCTTGGTCAATTAGAGAAGATGGAGAGAAGACCATAGGAGCTGTGCAGTAGAGTATTGCAGCCTTTATGCAGCCTGTGCAGGAGACATCAATGACAATGGTGTCGCCCAGGAGGAGCACAAGGCAGAATTGATTAGTGTGAGAGTTGAATTAGATGGAATTGGTGCACAGTAGAATTGGTTTAGGGTCTAAGGTTTTTGTGGGATATTTTGGTAGTTAATTAGGAAGCAAACTATTGGTTGCTGGTCTTGTTATTTTGGGACATGATGCTCTTAACCTTGCTTTGCCTAGACTTTTTACCTTATGAATCTCCCTAATCTATGCATGCCCATATGTCTGTTCTGTTCATCATTTTGTATTGCTATTTCTCAATGTGTGATTACTTTTGATTTGTGATGCAAATTATTGGCATAAGGAGGTGTGGATGGACATGCAAGCTTATGGTAACTAGTTTGTACTTATATGAGTGAAAACACGTACCCTAAACACTTGAGTGAAACACTTGTAATTCATGAGTGAATCTTGGTGAGGATGTTATAGGTGACATGTGATAATGGTAATTGTGAAGCCTTGAGCCTTATTTTAAGTTTGCTCGAAGATGCTCAAAACACACTCTGTGGTGATTAAAAAATATATATTGGTGTTGTTAAAAGACAAAAAAAAAAATCTGTGTTTGCTTAATCAAATTAACAGTTTACACCTATTGCATTTCACTTGTTGCTTGGGGACAAGCAAGAGTTTAGTTTGGGGGATTTTCATAGGTGCTAAATAGCATCTATAATTATTATCTTAAAGAGTGTGTCTTGATATGTTTTGAGTTCAATTTACTACCCAATTAGTGTTTTAATTGACAGGTGGAAGATTTAGGCAAGTCATGAAATAAAGCGTTTCTGGGCAGAAATTGCGACTAAATTGTGACCTATTTACTGGCACGAATTCAACACGGGTTAGTTACGTAAGTTACGAAGCTGACGTGGCATTTTAGGGTTTTAATAGTTGGAAACTCAGCCTAGAAGGGGACTTTTTGACGGCAGAAGACTCGAGAACGAGAGAGGCACGGAAAGCAGAGGAATCCTAGCACAAATCGGCATCATTCTTCTCCGATTGATTTCTGGTTTATTTTAACAGAATTGAAACATGAACATGTGTAACTAAATTTTTATTTAGTTTGGTTTGGTTAGTTTCTTCTACCACAACTTGTTGCACAATCTGATTGACAATTACACCAGGTTTAATTCATTGATTCTCTGAATTTAATGTTGATTTCTTATTATTGTGTTTGCCTGATCAACATCATGATGATAAGAACTGTTAGTTGAATACATTCGGCTGACCCATACCCGGTGTTTGACGAAGTAACAAGAATCTGCATAGGATCCAGATTTGGGAATTGTGAACACAATTGATTGGGTGGTACACTAACACTTAAGGTTGTGCGATTGTCGACTTTCTCATTCATATGCTTGTCTTAGGGAAAGCTTAGGGTACACCAACCAAGTCCCTACGATAAGAAAAGATTTTGGGCTGAACCAAAGCAAAATTTGTTGCTTAGGAAAGTCATAATTAGGAGAGCCAGACCAAGGTCTTCTAATTGACAACGGTAAACATTTAAATTGTGTGATTGCATATTAAGTTATGTGATTGAGTGACAGTAGAAGAACAACACCAACCCAAACTAGATCTACTCCATATTTATTTATCCAATTTTAGCCTAGTTTAATTGTTTATTGCAATCTGAATTTTTTGCATTATTATTGCTATTTTGTTTGTTTGGTGATTGATACAGTACCCGTGGATTCGACCCCGCTCTCTTTTATACTGTCCCATGACACGTACACTTGCGATTGGGTAAGACCCGTCAGTATTTGATATTGCAGGTTTACTTGTGATATTTTATATCGACCAACATGTCGTGATATAGTGTGATGTTGCAGTGAATGATTCTGTTATGTGGTACCCCTGCATTTCATTAAAAAAGTTATGTTTTATTACTTAATGCATGTGATTGAATATTTGCTTATATTGTGGTTTTTTGTAAATTGTGGGAATTGTGATTTAGAGATTAGAGTGATGTGGAAAAGTCCCTGTACGTACGTACATTGGGTGATAATCCGAGAAAGGATTCGCTATGCGGCCACATAGCGAAGGGGTGGCAAGTCTCGGGTAGAAGAAGGTGCCTACCTTCCTTACTTGTAGATTGCTTCCGGCGAGAAGGTCGAAAAGCGGAGAAAATAGCTTCCAGTGAGGAGGTCGGAAAGGGGAGAAAATAGTTTTCGACAATGAGGTCGGAAGGCGTTCGAGGTAGTGACGGATATTCGAGGCGGGTTGAGAAATAGAAGTGTTATTTAAATTGTCATGCTTCTGTCAATAATTATTTGTAAATGTTTTGTGTGTGTGAATATGTTATTCCCTACTGAGCTTCAGCTCACCCCCTATTTTTCCATTTTTTTATAATTCTCAGATGAGATGGTCGTGACCAGTCAGACTCCGAGTGCATGCAAAACAGAGGAGTTGGCGCACATACCGGTGTGCTGATTAAGGGTTGAGTGGACCTAGGGGATTGGGATTGCTGAGCTGGAGTCTCAGCCAGTTATATGATACTATTATGTACTTATAAACTTAACACCTATATTTTAAGTATATTGATAATTATATTATTTAAAATATTTTGTTGAGTTTGAAAAGAAAGAGTCAAGAGTGTGGTTTAGCTACACGTCACGTGCCGGTGGGTGAGGTGTGACAAGGTGGTATCGAAGCAGTAGGTTTGAGTTAGGACTGAATGGAGTGTATGTAAACCGGTCCTGTTTTCTGCCTCGTAGCCTTTCGGGAAGGTACACATAGTACTGTGTGAGATATATTTTGGAGGTTCTTTGTTAGCTCATTGACAGGCATGCGTGTGTAGCATGACCGATATATCTATTGAAGGATGAAAAAAAAGGAATGAGTACGGGATGATATAACTCAGTAGTGGCTTGAAAATTTGATTAATAAATTTTGTGGCATGGATGATGATTTTGGGAATATGTACACTTGAGAAGTGTTGCGTGTACTGAAAGAAAATTAATTATTGTTAAAATGTTTTTGAAGTAGTTTGGTTGGTGGATAGTGTTGGGGTGCCTGTTAAATTGGTGTTGCATGATTGGTAGGGAGTAAGATAATTGATAATAAGTCTGGTGGCGTAATTTAAAATTTGTGAGTTGTAGTTTTAGTTAATTTGATAGTGAGATTGTGTTTTTCACCTGTCCTGCTTGGCTATTGTTATGTGTTAATTTGATGGTGAATTCAAGCGAAATTTTGTGAGGAAGAGGGCGATGGTATTCCATGTATAGGAATACTGGCTTAAACAGGTGTGAGTTCGGGGAAAATAATCTTAAATTGAAGTAATTTTTAATGAGTTTGTTATTATGAATTTTTGGGACGGTAATTCAGTGATTATGTGATTTGAGTTTTCCGAGTTGTAGTGACTACATTTACATATATGTCGTTAACATCAACTTGGAAAGATTTGTTGGGTGTTGCATTGAATATTGAACTGATGTGAATGCGAATCATGTGTTATACTCGGTTATGCTTGATGGATCGATTATAGGAACCTATTTGATCTGAGTTGAGATGGCCATATACTTAACTTTGAGATGAATTGATGTTATATAGGTTCCATGCTTTAATGATGGTGACGCTGGTATGTGGCTAATTACTGAGTTGTAGAAAGTGCTTTAAGTTTGCAACAAATTGAAATGAAAGTGGTTTCAGTGTTCCGCATGTGATACGTGAAATTTGTGGGTGATGTACTTGATAATGAAAGGTAGGTTATTCAAATTATGTAACCAGTGCCAGGCTGAGTTTGAGTGGTCATACGTGAAGTAATTACTTTTGATAATTGAGAAGTCTAGGCGAGAAGGAATGTGATCACTAGTTATTATAGTGGTGGTGAAGTGGTGTTGCGGCGCTTATAATTGTGAGATTTTAATTAACACTAATATGGCTGGTTAGCCGTGAACTGCATGATATACTAATTAAAGTGAGTATAGTAGGTAACAATAATACTGATGATTAAAATGACTTGTAATGATTGAGAAGCTAAGTGAATTTTCCATGGTTGGATTAAATGTGTTGTGGACTGTAGTCTATTGAATGACCTTTCGGCGGGTCGAGGTGATAACCATCATTATCAAAATTGATTCCCCAACAGGTGATATGGAAGTTTTAGTGGGAGGAGTGAAGATTCTTGTGGTAAAAGAATTTGATGATTAGGTAAATTGATTGTTCTTATAGGAAATATCTTGACTTTAGCAAGATGGGGACATAGAATTTATACCTTGTTGTGCTATAATTGTGACTGGATGGAACATGTAGAGATTTTGAGTTGTTCCTGTTAGATGTTGCGTAAATTGGGATTTATGATTTTTCTTTGCCTATTTGTGATGGTATTTGCCGAAGGCAATAATGGAAATTATTGCTGATGGTTGTTGGCCAATTTGAGTGAGTGGACATACTAGTATAGAATTAGAGTTAATGACCTAGCATGATATAATACAACGTGGTTGTCGAACTGTGAGTAGCAGTGTCATACTGGTTAATGAGAAGTTACAGTTATGGTGTTGGGCGCAAGTAGTATGTTTGAGTATTCGGAAAATTGGATGTCTGTATAGTGATATGTGACAAATCTAGAATTCTGGTGGGTATAATGGTATGTTCATCAAATTAAAGTTTGGCTAAAAAAATGTTGAAATGTAAGTGCATGTGGTTTGTTATTTATGGTCAATGAGAATATGGAAGAAACTTTGTTTAGCACTTATTGATTAAAGGTGCGGTTGTAATTGAACAACTTGTGACAAGTTGAGGTTGAAATTGGTTCATAGGTTGAATCTTAAGCATGTAAATCCCAGGTGATATATGTTGGAATAATGGGGTGTTCACCCTGTTTAATTTCATGAATGGGAGTGGCTATATATTGTGTGATATAGACACTAAAATTTTGGATTATAAGCATAGCTGGGAGTTAACGATTGTGATTACTTATGACTTTGTGGAAGCATATGACGTATAAACTGTACCGGGAAAGGAGAAGGGAAAAAAATTACATTAGAGGATATTCCGGCAGTACATTAGATGATATTATAGCAGGACAAAAGAGGACTATTATACATAGCATATATGGGCAAACCTCAAAGCCAACAAGCTGAGATAATACAATGGTAGATTGTGGGAATTTGTACATGGATAGTAGGAAATAGTACAGACCAAGACGAGGACATACTAGTAGGTATGTTATCGGTACTACCTAGCAGTGGTCGTACCATCCAGCCCATTCCTCCGTGCTATATGGCTCGGTACGAGGGAGAGACCCAAGGGGGTAATCGAAGCCAGTGTTGTATAGGTCAGCATAGTCGTCATTTAGGGTGGTTGTGGCCAGGATGGCATCCTGACTATTCTCTAGTGGTGCTACTAGCCGGATTAGAGAGTCGAGTTTGGATATGATTTGATCATATAACCTCTCCACGACTTGGAGTTGTCTCTGAATCTCCTCTAACTTGTGGAGTATACGGGAAGAGTTGTCATGAGAGTGGGTATCCATTAGAGTATAGGGAAAAGAAAACAAGGGTAGTAGATTCTCTGAAGACGAGTTGAGCTTTTCTAAAATGAGGTTTAAATAGAAGGGGAGTATAAACGGATAAGGATGAAATTATTTATTCAAGAAACACGTTGCATTATGGGTGGATTGAGGGGCCAGTAGGATAAGAATGGGCTCGTCTACCCAGATTTGTTGTGTCAGTATTCAGTTTCTTCTATCTGGGAAGTGATAATATCAAGACTTATATCCCGAGAACAACTTAGATTCATCGTTTTACAGGGCCTGATAATTGTTTGAATGTAAAAAAAAAAAACTGAATGGTGAGTGGTAATATTAAATAATGGTGTTGTGTGTCAGGATGGTGCTATTAAGTGTGGTAACTAAGACGAGGGAGTAGTACATGATTTTTTTTTCGAGGGACGTAGCAACCTATTCAGGTTATTGTTAGGTTGCAATGGAGTTAGGAGATACCTAACTTGGTAATATTTTTCTCTGCTTGCTGTAGACGAGATTCTCGAGAAGAATGTTTGAAGTGTTGGTATTGTGCTATGCTTGATAACATGATAGAGTTAACTTGGAATTTCCCTTGTAGTTTTTGGTGTGATTATTCAACATTAAAGCTAAGGTAGTCGGGTTCATTGGTTGTGAATTTTAAATGTGAAAATGACTTTATCTGGGGGTTCCATAGAGAGAACTCCGGTCGCATGTCTCACTAGATTATTTGGACCTTTCTTTGTAGGAGCCACTACCGGAGTGCAATCAAGAAACTACTGAGTTCTAGTGGTACTTAGTTTCAATGATTGTGACATGGATCGGATTGGTCACGTTTGTCATGTTGCGTGGTTGTTAGAAATCTTTGGTAGATCCTAGCTCAGGGCGACTAGCAATCTTAATGAAATGAATTGATGTTGAAATCACTAGGCTAACACAAGAGGGGGGGTGAATTGTGTCTCCAAAAACTAAGTATAAACCCCAAATACAAAAACCCCAATCTAAAAACGTACAAATGATCAAAACAGTGTTTATAGTACAAATCTGCCACCCAACCAAGTAGATATTATTTGACCTAGCAATTCAAGTCCAAATGCAACGAAATTTGGTATGCAATATCAAAATACCTTAATGAATACTACATCAAAAATTCAGATCAAAATTCAAAGTCTAGCTATATGAACAGTGCACGGACAGATTGCTATTCCAGAAAATTAACTATCAAAAGTATACCTAGAATCCACTAATCACAAGTTGTTCAAACACAAGTAATATCCCAACAAGCAATGGCAGCAAGCAACACCCTAATATCAATTTCTAAGGCACACAAATCACTAATAGCACCAAACAAGAAAGGAAATCAAAAATAGAGTGCACAAGGATATATAGTGGTTCGGTGCTCACACCTACATCCACTACCTAAGCCCTCAAGCTTAGGATTTCCAAATCCACTAAAGGATATAAATGGTTTTGCAAGTTCACCACAAACTTAGGGTTTTCAAGCACACCCCAAACTTGTACACCACCAAGGTTTGAAGCTAACCTTAAACTTTCACACACATCTCAAAGGTAATGCCCTCAAAATGGACTTTTACAAGTGATTTGGTTTTTGGTTCTCTCAAGATTAGCTCTAAGCTATTTTGATGAGGAACATTTAATCTCTCAATGTATAGCTCACTGGTAGGATATAAATTTGGCTCAAATTCGTGGCTTGCACTCAACCAAAGGTTCACACAAAGTCTCACAAAGATGGAAATAAGTTTAGGAGAAGCTTTGTGGAAAGTAGCTCAAGAACACTCAAAGAAATACCTTAATGATTTTGGCTTGAAAGTGTGTCTTAGCTTGAGGTTGATGAAGGGAAGATGATGACAATAATCTTAGCAAATGATGATCAAAAGATCAAGAGAAGATCACTCAAAAATTGTAGAATCAAGAACAAAAGCTCTCTTGGTAATTTTTGCACATGGGTTTTCCAAGTGTGGAATGAAGCATGATTTTCCTCTTCATTTGTCTCCATTTAATCTTGGCCATTGGATCTTGTAAATCTTCAATCTCAGCCCTCAATCAACTTATAATCTCTTCCCTTCATCTTCAAAAACGAAATCAATCAACACCATTGAAAGGCTAGCCGTTATTGACTTTTGGTCAACCTTTGATTCAAATTTCAAATCTTGGCTCCAAGGTTTGTTTGGATCTTTTGTGCTTCTTGTTAAACTCTTCTTCATGCTTAAAAAGGCTTCAACACTCAACCAAACAACCCCTGCAAGTCTCACACAAAATTCCCCCCAAAATACTTGAAAACAAGAACATAATAGTACATGGTGATGTGGACAATTTTCCTCCAAGTGTTTTGGCTCCAATCTTTTTCATTTGATTTCAAATGAATCCAAGGCTTCTCAAACTCCCTCCAAAGGCTCCTAAGGATTTCTAGAAGGGTTATGACAGAGCCCCTACTCCAAATAAATCATCCGACATTAATTCAACTTAGTCTAACCCATGGAAGGTCAATTTGAGGAATTTAGGCTATTTTGGATAAGAATGGGTTGCACCAATTTAAGTCTTCTTCACTCCAAATTTGGTCAAGTTTCTCAATAAATATGTCTTAGACTATTTCCTAAATAAATCCTTCAATGTAGCTCACATAGTCTCAATTGCTCCCAAATAGGGTTTCCTAGGGGATTTCGGGTTCTAAGTGCCTAAACACTGAAACCTCAATACTCAATGACCATTTCACATCCTCAATTAATGTCCCAAATAAGTGTATGATTTGTACCTACAAAGAAATGAGTGATAGAACACTCCAATTTTGCTTGTAAGCTCAAAGAGCTTCAATGCTTGCACTTGGGTTAACCAATATGATATAAGCTCAATAAAATTCAAATAAGCACATGATAAATCAATTCATCTATATAATAATGTGCATACAAAATTTCACTTATAATTGAGGTCGTTTGGTCATTCAATTTGATCATGCAAATCTCAACTAGCCCAGTTTAATGACTACACAGGTGATTTATTTCAACAGACAAATTGAACCTGATAATCTTAAAATTGACCTGATACTATTTGACAATAAAAAATTCCAGAGTGTCTTAAATAATTTTCAGAACAAGAATCAAGTCAATCAGAGCTCATATGAATAAGTTATGACTGTTCAACCAACGTGTGCGCAGTGTGATGTTGTGACAGATTTTAGCATCGAAAAATAAGTCAGTCCAGATTCATCCAATTTATATCAAACATGATCAATCATGATTCCAAAGATATATAATGAAGCTTAAATCAGTAGATATAATTCATTTCATGATTTGTCCAAATTCATCCAAAGTTAAACACAATCAAATAGTCCAATATGTATTTTTGCATCAAAACACAAATGTAGGACCTATGGTCCAACAATCTCCCCCTTTTTGATGATTACAAAACTACATGATGTAAAAGAGCTATTTGATATCAATATAATTTGGATACCAAACCTCATGCATAAAGTGAGCAATCACTCCCCCTTAAGTTGTGCAACTAATATGCATTTTTAATCAAATCATATGCACTTTTTCATCAATTATCTCTTCCCCTTTTTGTAAGAACTCAAAAAGGTGAGGAAATAGGGGTAATGCAACTTCAAAAACAATGAATGGTTTAACTCAATGAAGTGCATCAACTAATGCTTCCTAAGCCATGTAAAAACATTGAATGCATAGCTTGAAAATCATTCAAAATACCAATTAAAAATCAAATATGTTTTCAAGCTCATATATGCTAGCAAGGAATACCAATAACATGGAAGCAATCATGGATCATCATTTAAGCAAGGAATCACATCAAACACATAAGAGTTTATTTGGGAACTCCCCCTACACATGTGCATCTCATTCAAATAAGTATATATAACCAATTGAGATGTGTCACATGCAATTAAGTAAAGACCATGAGTTCAAGGTGCATTAATCAATCCTAATGCTTCTCTTAATTTTATAAACCTATCCTTAGCTAATGGTTTTGTAAACAAATCGGCAATATTGTGTTCTCCTTCAACATGTTCAAGCACAATGTTTCCTTTAGCTATATGATCTCTTATAAAATGATGTCTAATCTCAATGTGTTTGGCTTTTCCATGATGAACCGGATTCTTAGATAAATGGATTGCACTAATGTTGTCACATTGAATAAGTGTGTTATCAAATGACATATTAAAATCAATCAATTGTTGTTTAATCCATAGAATTTGTGCAACACAACTACCTATGGCCATGTACTCGGCTTCGGTTGTACTTAAGGCAACACAAGTTTGTTTCTTTGAAAACCAAGATATAAGCATGTTCCCTAGGTATTGACATGTACCACTTGTACTTTTCCTATCAATTCTACAACCTCCATAATCGGCATCACTAAAAGCATGCAAGTCAAATGAGGATTTTCTATCATACCATAACCCTAAGGTTGGTGTATCTTTCAAGTATCTCAATATCCTCTTAACGGCCAATAAATGTGATTCTTTAGGATTAGATTGATATCTAGCACACATACACACACTAAACATGATATCCGGCCTAGATGCGGTCAAATAAAGTAAACTTCCAATCATAGACCTATACATCTTTTGATCCACTTCTTTGCTTTTAAGGTCGGCTTCTAATTTGGATGACACCCCCATTGGTGTAGAACATCCTTTAGACAAGTCCATCCCAAACCTTTTAAGCAAGTCATAAGTGTATTTAGTTTGACTTATATGAATGCCATGGATTGTTTGTCTAATTTGCAATCCTAGAAAATATGTCAACTCACCCATCATAGACATTTCAAATTCACTTTTCATGCACAATGCAAAGTCATCACACATTGATTCCAAAGTAGCACCAAATATAATGTCATCCACATATATTTGCACAATCAACAAGTCATCACCTTTGCATTTAGTAAACAAAGTATTATCAATACTACCACAAGAAAAATCATTTTCTAACAAGAATTTACTAAGTCTCTCATACCATGCCCTAGGTGCTTGCTTTAAGCCATACAATGCCTTGTCTAATTTATAAACATGATTAGGGTATTCTTTAGATTCAAAACCCGGAGGTTGTTTAACATACACTTCCTCATTTATCACACCATTCAAGAAAGCACTCTTAACATCCATTTGAAAAAGTTTAAAACCCTTATAGCATGCAAAAGCTAATAAAAGTCTAATGGCCTCCAACCTTGCAACCGGTGCAAAGGTTTCTTCATAATCTATACCCTCTTCTTGACAATAACCTTGAGCTACTAGCCTTGCCTTATTCCTAATCACTTCACCATTCTCATTCATCTTATTTCTAAACACCCATTTGGTTCCAATAATGGTGTGGTCTCTAGGTTTTGGAACAAGTGTCCAAACCTTGCTTCTTTCAAATTGTTCAAGTTCTTCTTGCATAGCAAAAATCCAATCTTCATCAATTAAAGCATCTTTTACATTCTTAGGTTCTATCATAGATATCATAGCATAAAGATTTAAAGGATGAGAGTTGACCATCGAATTCAATCTTGATCTTGTTTGAATGCCTTTTGAGAAGTCTCCAATGATAAGCTCTTTAGGATGCATGTGCTTGTCCTTCTTTTGAAGCCTATTTCCTTGATTATTAGAGTCGCCCGATTGTATATCATTACCATGCTCATCATGATCTTCATTATTAGACATAGGTTCCACTTGATTTTCTTGATTTGATGTAACATCATTTGACATTTTCATCTCCTTCAAGCTTCCCACCAATAAATCATCATCCTCTTTTATTTGTAGATCATGACCACCAATACAGTGTGAACTCTTTGGATGATCTAGCCCTTCAAAACCTGAAATTTCTTCTTCTACAAGCACATTTGGATCAAGTGAAAACATATCATCGAATTTAACATGCACACTTTCTTCCACAACCTTAGACTTATCATTAAAAACTCTATAAGCTCTAGAATGAGTAGAATAACCAAGAAATATACCAATTTCACTCTTAGCATCAAACTCATCAAGATTGTCTTTTGTATTCAAAATATAGCATTTACAACCAAACACTCCAAAATAGTCAACTTTAGGCTTCCTAGCATACAAAAGCTCATATGGAGTCTTTTTCAAAAATTTTCTAATAGACAACCTATTAGAGACATAACATGCATTATTTATAGCTTCGGCCCAAAAGTATTTAGGTAAGGCATATTCAAGCATCATGGTTCTACCTAACTCTTGTAATGTCCTATTTTTCCTTTCAACAACTCCATTTTGTTGTGGTGTTCTAGGTGCACTAAAATTATGTGTAATACCATAAGAATCACATAAAGCATCAAATCCATAGTTTTCAAATTCACCTCCATGGTCACTCCTAATTTTGGAAACATGCAATTCATGCTCATTTTGCACTCTTTTAATGAAAGATTTAAACTCATGTAATGCATCACTTTTATGAGCTAAAAACAAACACCAAGTAAATCTTGAATAATCATCAACAATAACAAATGCATAATACTTGCCACCTAAAATCTTTGTCCTACTAGGACCAAACAAATCAATATGCAATAGTTGAAGTGGCCTAGAAGTAGAAACAACATTTTTTGATTTAAAAGACTCCTTAATTTGCTTACCTCTAATGCAATGTTTACATATAATGGAATCACCAAACTTCAACTTGGGTAAGCCTCTAACTAATTCTTTTGAACTAAGCTTTCTCAAAGTAGAAACACCTACATGACCCAATCTTCTATGCCAATACAACACAACATCATTAGAAGAAATCAAACATGTCATATTATCATTCTTCATATTTAAGTCAAGTGCATACATATGACCTATTCTAACACCGGATGTAATGATATTATCATGCTCATCTACAATACAATATTTACCTTTCTTAAAATGTGAATCATATCCTTTATCCGCTAATTGACTAATGCTAAGCAAATTAAATTGCAACCTTTCAACCAAAAGACAATCATTTAGAGAAAAGGAACCCTTACCAACCGATCCTATGCCTAGAATCTTTCCCTTAGAATTGTCTCCAAAAGTCACATAACCACCATTCTTCTTTTCCTTGAATGAAGTAAATAAGGTTCGATCTCCACTCATATGCCTTGAGCATCCACTATCCAAGTACCATTGGCATGGATTGGATGAAGACTTGAAGCATACCTAACCATATGAATTCAAAAGACCTTAGGTATCCAAACTTTGGATCCTTGAGGGTTAGATACAATAGCATAGACATTTAATTTTAGCACAACACTTGCATATTCAATTTTGTCATCATATTTCAAGCACTTTGGCACCCAAACCTTTTTCAAACTCACTTTCCTCACTCTAGGGTGTGTGGCCCTAGATGAAGATGCACCACCCAAGGAGTGAGCACCTTTGGCCTTGGCTTTTGAAGCCTTGGCCGAACCTTGTATAGTCCTTGAAGTTTTAGTCAAGTCTCCTTTAGGTCTTACAAGCTTAACCGATTCTTCATTTTCACATTTAGAACCATCAAGAGTCATAGCATCATAACCAAGTCCACTCCTATCTAAATAATGCCTTTGAGAGGCCAACATTTCATCCAATTTCAAAGAACTCATGGCAAATTTAGATAATTGAGTTTCTAGAAATCTATTCTTTTCTTTTATCATATCAAGCTCATGTTGCAAAGAAGTAGCATTGGAAAGCATTACACACTCATGTTCATCCCATGTAACTAATTCTTCTTCTAACTCAAGCACTCTAGCTTTAAGATGATCATAATCATGCATATTTACATTTGAATTTTCAGCCATACAAGCATAAGAGATTTTTGTTTTAAACACTTATTCTCATCAATCAAAACATCATGCTCAAGTATCATATCATCATTTTTAGCACATATAGCAACATACTTGGCATTCAACTCCTCAAGTTCACTAACATGCATTTCATCATTTTTCATAAGTCTAGTATTTTCTTTCTTAAGTTGTTTGCACTTTCTAAGCAACATACCATGAGAATCACATAAATCATCATAATTGGAATATAATTCATCATAGGTTAAAGGAGTAGAATCTTTTACCATCTCATCTTGAGAGGATGAGTAAATTTTCTCCTCTTTTGCCATAAGACAAAAGTGTGTCTTATGCTCCATCTCATCCTCACTTGATGAGTTTGATGATGAATCATCCCATATTGCTTTCAATGCCTTCTTTTTCTCTTTCCCTTTTCCCTTGTGATATTTCTTGGATGCTTTGGGGCATTCGGCTTGGAAGTGGCCAACCTTGCCACAATTAAAGCAAGATGGCTTCTCTCTTTCCTTCTCCTTTCCCTTGAAGTTCCTATTCTTGAATCCTCCTCTTTTGTTCTTCACAAACTTCTTGAAGTTCTTCACCATCATTGCCATCCCATCATCACTATCCTCATCACTCTCACTACTTGAAGAGTTCTCTTCATCCTTCACCTTAGAAGCCATGGCCCCTTTAGGTTTAGTAGTCACGGCTAGGGCAATGCCCTTCTTCCTTTGAGGCTCTTCATCCACTCTATTCAACAATTTTATCTCATGAGTCATCAAACTCCCAATGAGCTCGTCCAACTTCAAAGTCCTCAAGTCTTTGGCCTCCTCGATGGCGGTAACCTTCTCACTCCAATTTCTAGGTAAGCTCCTTAGAACTTTTTGTACCTTGTCATGCATAGGGTAAGGTTTGCCAAGAGCATTCAAATCATTGCATATGCATGTCAACCTATTAAACATGTCACTAATGCATTCACCTTCAAGCATTTTGAACAATTCATATTTTTGCACTAACATGTTAATTTTGCAATCTTTAACTTGACTAGTTCCTTTATGCTTTAATTCTAACATTTTCCAAATCTCTTGAGCACTAGTGCATGCACTAATATGATCATACTCACCCCTAGCTAATGCAATATGTAACAAGTTAATTGCTTTTTCATTTAAGCTCACCTTCTTGTCATCACTCTCACTATACTCACTCTCATCCTTAGGAACTTCCTTATCTCCCTCTTTCTTAGTAGGAATGAATGGTCCATTCTCTATAACTCTCCATGAGGCCATATCCATACTCCTAAGGAAAATCCTCATCCTATTCTTCCAAAAACCATAATCCTTCCGATCAAAGAAAGGTGGCCTATTTGATGACAAGCCCTCACCATCATGTGGTCTAGTACTAGTGTAAGCCATTTGATCTAAGCTAGAATATACCTGAAAGGGCAGTGCCACAAGGCTGCTACGTCAGGTGCTGGCGAGGGAGAGAAGACCCTCCTACCGTTGCTAAAGCTTTCTCTTTAAGGCTTTTCACTTCGATTCTCGTTATTCAAGCGGATCGCTTTGTTTGTAATGAAATCACTAGGCTAACACAAGAGGGGGGGGGGGGTGAATTGTGTCTCCAAAAACTAAGTATAAACCCCAAATACAAAAACCACAATCTAAAAATGTACAAATGATCAAAACAGTGTTTATAGTACAAATCTGCCACCCAACCAAGTAGATATTATTTGACCAAGCAATTCAAGTCCAAATGCAACGAAATTTGGTATGCAATATCAAAATACCTTAATGAATACTACATCAAAAATTCAGATCAAAATTCAAAGTCTAGCTATATGAACAGTGCACGGACAGATTGCTATTCCAGAAAATTAACTATCAAAAGTATACCTAGAATCCACTAATCACAAGTTGTTCAAACACAAGCAATATCCCAACAAGCAATGGCAGCAAGCAACACCCTAATATCAATTTCTAAGGCATACAAATCACTAATAGCACCAAACAAGAAAGGAAATCAAAAATAGAGTGCACAAGGATATATAGTGGTTCGGTGCTCACACCTACATCCACTACCTAAGCGCTCAAGCATAGGATTTCCAAATCCACTAAAGGATATAAATGGTTTTGCAAGTTCACCACAAACTTAGGGTTTTCAAGCACACCCCAAACTTGTACACCACCAAGGTTTGAAGCTAACCTTAAACTTTCACACACCTCTCAAAGGTAATGCCCTCAAAAGAGACTTTTACAAGTGATTTGGTTTTTGGTTCTCTCAAGATTAGCTCTAAGCTATTTTGATGAGGAACATTTAATCTCTCAATGTATAGCTCACTGGTAGGATATAAATTTGGCTCAAATTCGTGGCTTGAACTCAACCAAAGGTTCACACAAAGTCTCACAAAGATGAAAATAAGTTTAGGAGAAGCTTTGTAGAAAGTAGCTCAAGAACACTCAAAGAAATACCTTAATGATTTTGGCTTGAAAGTGTGTCTTAGCTTGAGGTTGATGAAGGGAAGATGATGACAATAATCTTAGCAAATGATGATCAAAAGATCAAGAGAAGATCACTCCAAAATTGTAGAATCAAGAACAAAAGCTCTCTTGGTAATTTTTGCACATGGGTTTTCCAAGTGTGGAATGAAGCATGATTTTCCTCTTCATTTGTCTCCATTTAATCTTGGCCATTGGATCTTGTTAATCTTCAATCTCAGCCCTCAATAAACTTATAATCTCTTCCCTTCATCTTCAAAAACGAAATCAATCAACACATTGAAAGGCTAGCCGTTATTGACTTTTGGTCAACCTTTGATTCAAAATTCAAATCTTGGCTCCAAGGTTTGTTTGAATCTTTTGTGCTTCTTGTTAAACTCTTCTCCATGCTTACAAAGGCTTCAACACTCAACCAAACAACCCCCCCCCCCCCAAAATACTTGAAAACAAGAACATAATAGGACATGGTGATGTGGACAATTTTCCTCCAAGTGTTTTGGCTCCAATCTTTTTCATTTAATTTCAAATGAATCCAAGGCTTCTCAAACTCCCTCCAAAGGCTCCTAAGGCTTTCTAGAAAGGTTATGACAGAGCCCCTACTCCAAATAAATCATCCAACATTAATTCAACTTAGTCTAACCCATGGAAGGTCAATTTGAGGAATTTAGGCTATTTTGGATAAGAATGGGTTGCACCAATTTAAGTCTTCTTCACTCCAAATTTGGTCAAGTTTCTCAATAAATATGTCTTAGACTATTTCCTAAATAAATCCTTCAATGTAGCTCACATAGTCTCAATTGCTCCCAAATAGGGTCAATAAAAATTAATGTCCATGACCATTTCACATCCTCAATTAATGTCCCAAATAAGTGTATGATTTGTACCTACAAATAAATGAGTGATAGAACACTCCAATTTTGCTTGTAAGCTCAAAGAGCTTCAATGCTTGCACTTGGGTTAACCAATATGATATAAGCTCAATAAAATTCAAGTAAGTACATGATAAATCAATTCATCTATATAAGAATGTGCATACAAAATTTCACTTATAATTGAGGTCGTTTGGTCATTCAATTTGATCATGCAAATCTCAACTAGGCTAGTTTCACAACTACACTAGTGAATTAATTTCAACTGACAAATTGAACCTGATAAACTTAAAATTGACCTGAAAATATTTGACAATGAAAAATTCCAGAGTGTCTTAAATAATTTTCAGAACAAGAATCAAGTCAATCAGAGCTCATATGAATAAGTTATGACTGTTCAACCAACGTGTGCGCAGTGTGATGTTGTGACAGATTTTAGCATCGAAAAATAAGTCAGTCCAGATTCATCCAATTTATATCAAACATGATCAATCATGATTCCAAAGATATATAATGAAGCTTAAATCAGTAGATATAATTCATTTCATGATTTATCCAAATTCATCCAAAGTTAAGCACAATCAAATAGTCCAATATGTATTTTTGCATCAAAACACAAATATAGGACCTATGGTCCAACAGATGTGACCTTGTGTTAAGCTTGCACAGTTAGCAAATAAAATTCAGGAGTTGCACAGGATAATTAATGGGCTATGGTTGGTGGACAAGTTATTTAATTTAATGTTGTTTAATAAAATAATTTATGTGATAGTAAATTGGTGCTGAATATTTGCCATGGCGTTACTGATTTGAGCTGCCTATTTTTTTTTAAAAAAAAGAAGTTGGAATGACGCTAAAAAAAAAAAAAAAAAATTGTAAGTTACAAATTGATATGGTGATTTGATATCATGTTTTGAAATCTTATGTATGAGTTCGTTAAGTTTTGAGTTGCGCGGAGATATTGATTAGTGAGGAGATGTGTGGAATTTGCTTTCAGTTGATAATATTAATTATGAGTAGTCTGTCCTTATGATGGAGTGCTCATGATGGTGTGGCCATTCTAATGTGATTATCGTTAATAATATAGAAATTTAATATTGGATATGTATATATATATATATATATATAAATTGACGTGGTTGGAGTGAGATAGTTGGAAGGTAGATATATATGAGAACAAGTGATGTACAGATGTATTAATTTGAAAGGGGCCACTGATAGGCCGACGTCAAGAGGGTGATTATTCACTGATATATCATGCATTGAAAGTTGTTGGAATGATGAGTTGGTGAGGATTATGTGGTGTGATAGCACACATGTGATAATTATGAATTATTCTTTGACACAATAGCGCAGTTATTGTGATGCTAACGTAAAGATATTTAATGACAAATTCTGGTGTGCGCGTGAGTGGATGATTGTGACCGAGATGGTGGGTCACGGTGGGACAAATTGAGATGAATTACTATTGATCATGACTTCTTAAATATGACTTGTGTTGTCTTTTGTTTCGAAATGCTATGCTAAATTGATCCCGGAAATTGGTTATTGTAGAGGAAAAACAAAAATTGATGCTAGATATAAGTTGCTTCTTAAATTACATTGGTGGAGTATTGGTGATACGAAGCGGCCGACTTATCGTGTAGAAAGGGTGACCGAGGCGCTAAATTTGCGGTGGAGAACGAATAAGATCCACTTTGCGAGATTGGCATTAAATTTAAATTTCGAGGACGAAATTATTTAAGGAGAGGAGAATGTGATATCCCGACTCGAGAATAATATAAATAATGAATAAGATAGTGACAAGCGTACGATGAGATGATAGTGAAACCGATAAATTAAATTCAGGTTAGATGTAAACAAATATATAGAATAACAATAAAGAAGGGGAAAAAACATAAACAAAAAAAAAATACAAGAAGAGTCGAGAGAGGGAAAGAAACATAAAAAAGAAAAGAAACAGAAAAAAAAAAAGGAAAAACGAAACAGAAACAGAGGAAAAAAAAGAAAAAACGCGATTTCTGCGCGTTGGATTTCGGCAGCTCCGATTTCCTTCGTCCAGTCACCATTGGTCACAAAATTGGTACCAATCTCTTCGTCTCTTCAACACATATGAAATCTGTACAAGAATCGTCCAAAATGGAGCTGTATAACTCCGGGAAAAGGTCTTCGAAAGTTTCGGCCTCCACAAGCTTCGACGGTCGATTTCTTCCTCCTCCGACCCCCGATTGATGCAAGGCCACCATCATTGAGTTCGTCTCGATGAGTACTACAAAGCCTAGTTAATGATTTCCAGTGAAAGTCGCCAGATCTCCGGTGACCCGAATGTGGGCAATTCGGGTACTGTTTGACTCGGGTTGACTTTTCCGGGTAAAATTCACCCCTTTGATTAAATCGTATATTTTACGTATTTATGCTGTACTTGAACGTATTTGTGACAGTGCATATGCATTTTGTTGTAGAACTTGTATTTGAGGCTTAGTGATGTATGTCGGAAAATTCTACGGGGAAGTATTGGTTCGAGTGAGATGTGAGGCATGCTCCACGAGATAGGGAATACTTAATTTTATGCTATTGTTGTGGTTTTTGCATTTTAATTAATCGAAGTTCTTGGGGTGCGGTAAAATGTGCAATGAATGCTCGGAATAAGTGTCTACTGGTCAATGTGGGTTGTGTGTGAATGTTTGTGAGTGCATGTCGCGATATAGTGTGATGTTGCAGTGAATGATTATGTTTTGTGGTACCCCTGCATTTCATTGACAAAAGTGATTTTATGTAAATTGTGGGAATTGTGATATGGAGATTGGAGTGATGTGAACAAAGCCTTGTACGTACAGTGGGTGATAATTCATGTAAGGATTCACTATGCGGCCACATAGCGAAGGGGTGGCAAGTCCCGGGTAGAAGAAGGTTCCTACCTTCCTTACTCGTATATTGCTTCCAGCGAGGAGGTCGAAAAGCGGAGAAAATAACTTTCTGCAATGAGGTCGGAAGGCGTTCGAGGTGGTGACGAATATTCGGGGCGGGTCGAGAAATATAAGTGTTATTTAAATTGTCGTGCTTCTGTCAATAATTATTTGTGAATGTTTTGTGTGTGTGAATATGGTATTCCCTACTGTGCTTCGGCTCACCCCCTATTTTTCCTTTTTTTGTTATAATTCTCAGGTGAGATGGTCTTGACCAGTTAGACTGCGAGTGCAGGCAAGACAGAGGAGTTGGCGTACATACAAGTGTGCTGAGTAAGGGTTGAGTGGACCTAGGGGATTAGAATTATTGAGCTGGAGTCTCAATCGGTTTTATGGTACTATTATGTACTTATAAACTTAACACCTATATTTTTAAGTATATTATTTAAAATATTTTGTTGAGTTTGAAAAGAAAGAGTCGAGAGTATGGTTTAGCTACACGTCACATGCCGGTGGGTCGGGGTGTGACACAATCAAATCATGAATTCTTCTTACCATTCTTCAATATAAATGTTCTTGAAAGCTCCATGCAGTAAGGACATGCTAACTTCCGAGCAGTGCTCCATCCAGACAACATACCATAGGCAGGAAAGTCATTTATAGTCCAGATCAACGCAGCTCTCATAACAAAATTATCTTTCAAAGACACATCGTAGGTTATCACACCTTCACACCATAACTAATTGAGCTCATCTATCAATGGTTGTAGATAAACATCAATTTTTCTCTTCTGATTTTTGGGACCCGTGATAATTACTGTTAAGAACATGAACTCCCTCTTCATGCACATCCCAGGAGGTAAATTATAAGGTGTCAATATTACCGGCCAACACGAATAGGTTTTTCCTGATTGCCCAAAAGGAGTGAAACCATCTGCACAAAAACCTAACATTTACATTTCGCGGGTCTCCATGAGTTGTCCAATAATAATATCCATCATGAAAATCTTTTTTATATAACTGTAGCCTGATCTCATCCAGCACCATATATTTTCTACATCTGCACCTAATACAAGGACATTGTATTTTTCCCGTACTCTGAAATTGAAAATCATTTGCGAAAGCAAAAGCAAGAAACTCTTCAACCCCATTAATAAACTCTTGCGTAATTCCCACTCGATTTAGGCCTAATTGGTTGTTCATCCAAGAACGATACTCAGGCACATCCATTGTATCCATCAGGCACATCCATTGT
This sequence comes from Euonymus europaeus, assembly GCA_963580455.1. NCBI lineage: Eukaryota > Viridiplantae > Streptophyta > Magnoliopsida > Celastrales > Celastraceae > Euonymus > Euonymus europaeus. The sequence goes on from OY756964.1 coordinate 8,801,172, forward strand.
ATCAATCACCTAAATAAAGATATTAAAATGACATATAAATTACTAACTTAAAACAAACGACATCGTATACTAATTATAAAATGCTTGCACAAATTAACAATCAATTACAATTTTAAAACTAAATTTTATAATAAAATTGACATATATATATATATATTTATATTATATTTTATAAACTCGTAATTTTTTCCTCCCTTACATCACCATATACAATTAGAATTAAAATTACTTATATGTGTTGAAAGAACTGTGAAGGTTTGTTTTGAGACTAGTTGAAACAAGGAGTTCCTATTCTTGATTGCTTGTGGAGATTGAATTACACCTGACTTGTTTGATGAAAGAAGAAAGTCTTGATTCAATAAAAAAATGGTAAGGATCTGGGAAGGAAAAGTGTTACTGGGTACGAACTCGATCAAGGAGAGGAAAAATTGTGTTGACAGTGTAAAAAGTGTATTTTGTGATGGAATTAGGGACGGATTTTTCCGTAATAATTTTTTGTCGACACTTAGTGACGGAATTAGTGATGACAAATATTTCATCACTAATTAGTGACGGATTTAGGGACGGTTTAACGTTTCCGTCACTAATTAGAGACAAAATTAGTGATGGATAACTTTTCTTCCCTAATGAGCAACGAAAATAGTGGCAGAAAAATATTTGTGACTATTTACAGACGGAATTAGTGAAAATATTTAATTCCGTCACTAATTATTGATGGAATTAGGGACAGTGTTTGTGGTGTCACTAATTAGTGATGGAATTAGTGATATGTCACTAATTAGTGATAGAATTAGTAACAGAAACATTGACTGTCGCCAAAATGTCAAAGAGTTAGTGACGGAATTTTCAGGGTTTGTGACGAAATTATTTAGTGACGAAAATTTCCGTCACTAAAAGTCAAATTTGTTTCAAAATTTTTTGTGGCGGAAAATTTTTCCGTCACTGAAAAAGGATTTTCTTGTAGTGGTAATTTTAACATGTCCTACGTTCATTAATGGAAGTAAAATTTGGTTGTTCTACAAGATTTTATTTTCGAAGGAATCCTTTCTATTTGTTTAGCAATCTCAGAAGGAATCTTTGTGGTTCTTAAGTTTTTGGTGAGATTGGTAATGAAGTACTGAGTTTTAGAGTTGTATGACTCGTATCATGTGCGCATGTATTAATACTTTCTTGATTGGTTTCCCACTTTGGGCAAATCTTGCCCTCAATGCACAATCATGTATTGATTTTCTAATCTGCCACAACTTCCATGATGATATGAAGATTCTCTGTAAATGGCTTGGATAGTTCTTCAGTTGCAATAGTGTAAAACTCTCCCATGCTTAGCTCCTCCAGTACAAAATACATGTTTTAAAGCTTTGGAAGACAGTAAGGTATTACATGCAAGTGTGCAATTTCAGGGAAAAACCCTTTTTAATACCAAAAGACCCGCGGCAAGACTAGAGTTTACTTCTTTGGCCTCTTAAGACTTTGCTACTGAGTGTAGACATTGCTTATAACACTTCAGCAGAAAACCAGATTAAGTGTGGGTCTATGATTAGAATAGAGATGAATGAAGAAAGATTGAACTACTGATTTTATTAAAATCAAAGATGATTACAACAGAATACCTAGATCAGCAGATCTAGATCCAATACTCCACAGGAGTCCAAGAACACCAAACTAACATAATACAATTCCAGTAACCCCATGCTTTCCTTGAGTACAATTGTAACTGACTCTACACTACAAGTAATAACCAAAATACCAGTAACAATGCAAATACCAAATTTACCCCTTTACTTTTCTCTTGTAAACTAGTACATCTTTATCAATATCCGCCTCTAAAAGAGTCACCTTGTCCTAAAGGTGAAAATATGGAAATTGTTGAACAAGAGTGTCAAAGTCTTCCCACGAGTCATCATGATAAGCTAATTCCTTCCAATAGATAAGCACCTGCCTTGAACCATCAAGTAGAGTGCACACTTTCAACACCTATGCAGGATAAACATATAATTCACATTCATCTGTCAAAGAAGAAGGAAGAAGTTGTGGATGATCAACTGCAGAAACAACTTTTTTAAGCAAAGAAATATGAAAGACAGGATGAAGTTTTGCCCCCACAAGCAGTGCCAACTTATGAGCCACTGCCCCAACATGCTTCACAATCTGAAAAGGGCCATAAAATCTAGGTGATAATTGTTCATTGAGTTTTCTAGCCAAAGATCGCATCCGATAAGGATGTATTTTCAAAAACACCCACTCCCCAACTTCAAAGGACAATTCCCTCCGTCTACTGTCAGCCATAGTTTTCATGTAACGTTGCGCCTTCTCCATGTTCACCCTTAACTCGTCTATAAGAAAATTACGTTCCTGAATTAAGGTGGACACTGCCACTAAAGCTGAGTCCTCACCAACAATGAGCAAAGAAGGTGGATCTCTGCCATATAAAGCCTTCAAAGGAGTCATGTTAATGAAACTCTAGAATGTGGTGTTATACCACAACTCTGCCCAATGAGGACAATGAAGCCAAAGCTTAGGCTTACCAGCCACCATACACCAGAGATAAGTTTCAAGGCAGAGGTTAAGAACTTCAGTCTGTTCATCCGTTTGAGGATGGTAGGCAGTAGAAAATTGAAGGACAGTGCCAGAAAATCTAAAAAGTTCCTTCCAGAAACTACTACTAAAACTCGATCTCTGTCAGTTATAATAGATCTAGGAAATCCATGCAATTTCACAATTTCAGAAGCAAATAAAACTGCTATAGACCTTGAATCAAAAGGATGGCCCAATGAAAGAAAATGAGCATATTTGATAAGTCGATCAATAACAACCAGAATGGTATCTTTGTGATTAACACAGGGCAAACCCCCTATGAAATTCATAGTAATATCCTCCCAAAGAAGTGTAGGCACTGGTAAAGGTTGCATTAAACCAGCCAACTTCTGGGTGGAATATTTATTTTGCCCACAAACTACACACCTACACACCTACCAACAAATTCTTTCACATCTCTCTGCATGCAATCCCAATATAATATATTGGACACCCGTATAAAAGTTCTGAAATACCTCAAGTGACCATTTCCAGGAGTCTCATGAAACTCTTTCAAAAGCAATGGAATTCTAGGTGAGGACTTAGGAAGAACCAGTCTAGACTTAACAAAACTTCTTGAATTCTCTTAACAATATCGACATCTAGTTGTACATCATCAGCTAATAAAGACCAATCTACACACTGGAATTTAGATAAAGCCTCCAATTGACCTATAAGAGTAGTTTCCTGATTTGTCTCATTCGAGTCCTCCAAAATTAATGCTGCAAAATATTGAACCTTCCCAGAGAGTGCATCAACTACGCCATTCTCCTTTCCAGGTTTGTGCACAATATCAAAAGAGAACCCCATTAATTTGAGAAGCCATTTTTGTTGCTCAAGAGTCAGTAACCTTTGTTCTTGCAAATATTTTATAATCTTTTTATCAATTCTAATTTCAAACCGCCTCCCTAACAAGTAATGTCACCACTTCTGAGTGGCAAACACAATTGCCATCAACTCCTTTTCATACACTGATTTGAGTTGAGCCTTCTCAGAAAAAGACTTACTCAAAAAAGCAATAGGCTTCCCATCTTGCATCAACACTGCCCATACCCTTTACCAGAAGCATCAGTTTCTAGGATAAAAGTTTTTGAAAAATCTAGAACTGCCAGCACAGGAGGCTCCATCATCATACTCTTCAACCTAGAAAAAGGCTGTTGAGCTTCTCGATTCCAGTGAAAAGCATTCTTCTTCGACAAATCTGTCAAGGGTCTAGCAATGATACCATACCCTTGAATAAACCACTTATAATAGCTTGTCAAGCCTAAAAATCCCCGAAGATCCTTCACATTTTGTGGCTCAAGCCAAGAAGCTATACAATCTAACTTCTTAGGATCAGCAGCTACTCCCTCCTTTGAAACGATATGCCCCAAATATTCAATCTTGATTTGCCCAAAAGTACACTTTTTGACATTGACCACTAAACTGTGATCTCGAAGAAGAGACAGAACCAATCTAAGGTGCTCTAGATGAGTGGCTAAATTAGAACTATAAATCAAGATATCATCAAAAAAAAACTAAAATAAACTTCCTCAACCAAGGACGAAAAATAAAGTTCATCAAAGATTGAAAGGTAGCAGGGGCGTTTGTGAGGCCAAAAGGCATTATCAAAAATTCATAGTGGCCCTCATGTGTCCTAAAAGCAATTTTAGGAATGTCCTCTTTTCTCATTCTTATCTGATGATAACCAGATTTGAGATCTAGCATAGAAAAAATTGTAGCGCCTCCCAACTCATCTAACAATTCATCAATAACCGGAGTAGGGAATTTATCTGGAATAGTCAATTTATTTAAGACCCTATAATCGATACAAAATCGCCAAGCCCTTTTTTGTACCAACAACACAAGACTCGAAAAAGGACTCCTACTATGTTGTATTATACCTGCTGTCAGCATCTATGGAACCATGTTTTTAATGACATTCTTATGGTGAATGGGATAACGGTAAGGCCATAGATTATGAGGGTCCACCCTATCCTTCAAAACTATGCCATGGTCCTAGTCCCGCTCTAGAGGTAGGATTACAGTCTCACCGAAAACTCCAGGAAATTCCTCTAGTACTCCTGTGTTGGCAGTGCAACTAAGGCCCTCATCCTTACTTAAAGCCAACTCACAAAAATCAATTAGGTAGGTGTGTTGGCAGTGCAACTAAGGCCCTCATCCTTACTTAAAGCCAACTCACAAAAATCAATTAGGTAGGCATAATCAACCTCTTTCAAGCATTTCCACAACATTTTTATGGTCATTATCTGATGAGTTAATGTAGGATCCCCTTGCAATTGAATGCCCTGATCCCCCAACAAAAAAGACAAGTTAAAGAACTATAGTTGGTAACCACATCCCCTAAAGATTGCAGCCAAGAAACTTCTAACATGACATCAGCATAGCCCAAGCAAAAAGGATAAAAATCCAATAAAACACTATAACCAGTCAACACCAACTCCACATTCCTACAAACTCCTTTCCCCTCAATTCTACACCCAGTACCCAAACCTTGAAGGTACAGGCAGGATCAACTTGCAGACCTATACTTCCAACTATCTCTAATGAAATAAAATTGTCAGAAGTGCCGCTATCAATTAAGACTACCAACTTCTTCCCAGTAATAGAACCCCGCAACAATAAAGCATTATTGCTATTCAAGCCAGTTAAAGAATTTAAAAGAAAAATCTTTACTTACAGCCACTGTTCCTAAATGAGGTTTGAGTAAATAAGGCTCAGTAGAAGAGAGATCATCCTCCTCCTCTTCGACAATCAAAAGATGGAACTGCTTCTTGCACTGGTGACCAGGAAAATATTTCTCAGAACATTTGAAGCATAATCCCTGAGCTCGCTTATACTGCTCTTCCTCTGGAGTCAATCGCCTGCCAATTTCTTTTTTAACTACATTGCCAGTTCTTGTATCAGCCATTTTGTCAGTAGACTGTCCAAAAGTGGATTTAGCCATCTGAAACCCTTATTTTGGAAGTATTTGAGGTAAACGATTAGAAAGACTTGGTTGTAATGCTCCAGTTTTAGTAAGCTTCCATTTCTCTGCCCAAGCTTCTTCGATAGCCACATTCTTCTCCTTAATCTGCAGCGCCATGTCCATCACATCATCCAATGAGTGTGACTGAGGCACACGGATCTCTGCTCTAATTTCTCTCTTTAAAGCATTTAAGAAGGCATACTTTAACACCTCTTCTGACGCATCCACAATCTGCGCAGAAATTCCTTCAAAAAGTTCACAAAATTCATTCACAGTTGAGGTCTGTCGAAGGGACAAGAAAGCTTCATAACCGATATTCGATTGTGTTGAACAAACTGCTTCAGTAACGCAGCTTTGAATTGGCACAAATCCTTCAAAGGAGTGCGTCGCTTAGTCCACTGTAGCCAGTGGACCGTTTGTCCTTCCAAACACACCGTAGCCGCCACCACTTTTTCTCCCGCTGGAACTCTATTCACTGTGAAATACCGTTCAACACGAAAAAGCCAACCATAAGGATCATCTCCAGTAAAGATCGGAAGATCGAGGCGTCGAATCTTCAATTCTTGCCTGTCATCAAGGCGGCGAACATCATCCTCAACTGTGGTAAGAGTCGCATCTACTGCCACCGAAGTGGACGAAGAACCTGGAACTCTGTAACAAACCAGATTTGACAATAGTTTGCTATGAACAATGATGAGTATTCTATCAATTACAATCAACTGAAAGGGAAAAAATAATTTCTTATTATCAACACAAGTCAAAAGCAATCTCTACAGATGACTAGAACTTGAGAACAAGATTACAAGAATCTAGAAGAACTAAGAAGAAGGAAGAGAGGAGAGAATTCCAGAGGAGGGAAAACAAGCTTCCAGCAAAATCATTTCTTCTCTTCTTTCCCGCTCACACTCTTTAAATTCAGGAAGCAGTTAATCATCAACGGTTGAGATGCATTGATATTTCTCCTGCTAATCCAACCCTACATTCCACCGACTTAGCAAAACGACGCAGTATTAAGAGTTGAAACAGAGAGTTGTAACAAAACTCCCCTCCTTTAAAGGATCTTGTCCACAAGATTCGGATATTGTTCTAACAACACTGAATTTGAAACCCATGTAGCTTCAGACACATGTTGTCCAGCACATTTAACCAACCATTGCACCATAGGATACAAACCTTTCTTCACCATGCGACGCTCCAAAATAGCCTCAGGTAAAGGAAGTGGCAAACCTTCAGCTGTTGTAAATGGAGGTAATGCAGACAAAATAGAACGAGTGCCCAAATGCTTCTTCAATTTTGAAACGTGAAAAATTGGATGTAATAGGCACCCATCTAGCAATTTCAGTCTATAGGCCACCTTACCAATTTTCTCTAAAACTTCAAATGGCCCATAGTAACGCGGCGCCAACTTCAAATTTTGCTTTTGCGCTACTGTCAATTGACGATAGGGCTGCAACTTCAAATACATATAATCACCCACTGTGAATTCTTTGAAAGTTCTCTTATTGTCAGCATATTGCTTCATACGTTGTTGACTGAGGACCAAATTATGTTGCACCAGCTGCAAAATAGCCTCCCGATCCTTCAAGAACTGATCAACACTATTAATGGCAGTAATGTCTGGCATGTAACGGATGATACCAGTAGGTGGAATTCCATATACAATCTCAAAAGGGGAGAGCTTGGTGTTAGAGAATACTTGTATTATAACAATATTCGGCCAGCGGCAATCATTTCACCCATTCTTTTGGTGTATCTCCAAAATAAGATCGAAAAAATTGCTCTAAGACCTTATTAATGGCTTCAGTTTGGCCATCCCCCTCTAGATGATAAGCCCTAGTTAACTGCAGTTTAATACCCTGCAATGCCCATAATTCATACCAAAAATGGCTAGTAAACACTGTATCACGGTCAGATAAAATTTTCTCAGGCATACCATGCAACTTAAAAACATTGTCCAGGTATATTTGAGCTATGGAAGCAGCAATATAAGGATGTCGAAGTCCCAGAAAATGTGCATACTTAGACAACCGATCCACGACCACTAAGACCACATTTTTCCCATACAAAAGTGAAAGACCCTCTATAAAATCCATGCTCACCTCTGTCCAATCCGAGTCGGAATGGGTAAAAGTTGTAAAAGTCCATATGGTTGGACAGTGAGGCTCTTAGTACGCTGACGAATTCCACATTCACGAACAAAAAGTTTGACAGCTGATTTCATTCCCTTCCAACGGAAATCTCGCTTGACCCGTTGATAAGTCTTCTCATAACCACGATGACCTCCTATTGGAGAAGCATGAAATATCTCCAATAAATGCTAATGAAGAGCAACATCAAGACCAATCACTACCCTTCCTTTGAAAAAAAGAATACCATTTTGATACATATAGTGCTACACATTGTCCCCAGCCTGGAGTTGCTGGATAAGAGTCATCAATTTTACATCATCGGCATAAGACTTTAAAATGGAAGAATTAATGTCAATGATGGAAGAAGAAATAGTTTGAAACTCAATAGGAGTATAAGAATCACAAAAACTTTCCTTTCGCGAAAGAGCATCAGCGGCCAAATTCTCAATTCCTTTCTTATACTCAATTCGAAAATCAAATCCAAGAATCTTGCTCAACCAGCGTTGTTGGAGAGGTGTACCTATCCGCTGCTCCAATAGATACTTCAAACTACTATGATCCGTTTTAATCACAAAATGATTGCCGAATAGATAAGCACGCCACTTCTAAATGGCTGATACCAAGGCATACAATTTTTTTCATAAGTAGATAAATGCAGTAATCTACCTTTAATGGCTGCGCTATAGTAAGAAATTGGATGGCCTTGCTGCAAAAGCACCGCAACAATTCCTTTTCCAGTGGCATCGCACTCAATCTCAAATGGGAAAGAGAAATTTGGAAGTGCTAAAACAGGAGGTGTAGTAACTGCCTCTTTCAATTGCTCAAATGCCAAGGCTGCTTCTTCATTCCATTGGAAATTATCTTTTTTCAGAAGCTGTGTCAAAGATGCAGCAATACCCCCGTAATGTTTGATAAATCGGCTGTAATACCCCGTTAACCCCAAAAAACCTCGCAAAGCTTTAACTGAAGTTGGGATATGCCATTGCTTGACTGAGGCAATTTTACCTGGATCGGTACTGATTCCATCTTTGTTGATAATATGGCCAAGATAACTCACTTCTTTAACTCCAAAACAACATTTCGACATCTTAGGAAACAATTTATGTTGCTGCAGTATGGTTAGAACAGCTGCCAAATGATCATAATGGTCGTCTCGATGTTTGCTAAATATCAATATATCGTCAAAAAAAACCAGCACAAATTTCCTCAAGAAGGGTCAAAAAATATCATTCATAAGACCTTCGAATGTGCTCGGGGCATTAGTTAGCCCAAAAGGCATGACAAGGAACTCGTAGTGTCCATCATGAGTGCGAAAAGCAGTCTTTGGAATGTCATCTGTATGCACCCTTATTTGATGGTAACCGGATCGCAAATCAAGCTTGGAAAAAATTGAAGCACCACTCAATTCATCCAATAATTCTTCGATAATTGGTATTGGAAACCTATCTTAATAGTGTGTTGATTCAATGCTCTGTAATCGATGCACATACGCCAAGTTCCATCAGCTTTACAAACCAAAATCACTGGAGAAGAGTAAGGACTACTGCTGGGTCTAATAACTCCTGAATTCAACAGTTCCTTCACAATTTTTTCAATTTCCTCTTTTTGGTAGTAAGGATATCGATATGGCTTAATATTGATAGGGCATACCCCTGTCTGTAAAGGTATAAGGTGGTCACATTCCCTTTAAGGAGGCAATCCATTCGGCACATCGAAAACATCCTTGAAAGTGGTTAACACATCTGTCATCCGAGCATCTTCGACTCCTACTGCCGAGGTGTCATCCGAGTTGACAGAGACAACCATTTGCAACCAAATGCCTATACGCTCAATGCAAGCTAAGCGCTTGGGTTCCGAGATGTCAAGAAACTCCTGCCCAACTTTGTACAAACCTTGTAGTGTACACTCTTTACCTAGCCACCAAAATTGCATCACTTGAGTATTGAAGTTCCATGATAAAGTTCCCAAGGTTTGCAACCATTGAATGCCCAAGACGATATCACAACTAGCCAAAGTGACTAAAAGAAAATTCGTAACAAATTTGGTAGTTTTAATAGTAATGGGTACAGACTTAAGTTGACCAGAACAAGTAATGCGATCTCCATTGGCCAATTTGATAGTATTAAACTTCATATCAAGAATAGGAAGAGCCAGTTTGGCTGAGATAATCGAATCCATGATGTTATGGGTTGACCCAGAATCAGTCAAAACAACCACCTGTTGACCAGCTATAGTACCTAGGACACGCATGGTTTTTGGTCCTTGAGCACCTGACAATGCATGTAGAGAAGAGCCTCTGGTTCTTTTGGCAAGACCTGAGTGTCATCCTGAGAATCACATGCTTATATCATGGCTGCTTCAAAGTCCTCATCGACATAGTCTTGCCCTTCAAGACACTCCAAAATAAATAATTTTGGTCGAGGACACCGATGCTCTGGAGTCCAAGTAGTATCACAAAAATAGCATAATCTCTTAACTCGCTTGTCTTGCATTTCTTTGTCAGTTAATCGCCTTGGTCGAGCATTTGATTGACCTTGCACTTCAGTCATCCTGGAGCTATTCTGAGGATATGTAATAGCTAAAGGTTTGGGTTGAAACTGTTGGCCACCCATAGCAACTGGAGTGGGTAACAAGCCTGGTCGAGTATCCGGTGAAGGATGAGTAATTATGGGTGACACCCCATTAACAATTAATAAACTCTCTTCTTGCATTTTGACCATTCCATAAGCCTCAGTCAAAGATCTTGGTTTCAACATCTTGATAGGTAATCTGACTTCTTGATTCAATCCACCAAAGAAAATGGACATTTTATGTCCCTCAGATAAACCTTTCACCCGAACAATTAGTATTTCACACTTATTCTTATACTCCTCTACAGAACCAATTTGTCTATGTTTCATGATTTCCTCCAATGGATCCTCGAATTGACTAGGTCCAAAACGGATGGTCATAACCGAGACTAACTCAGGCCAACAAGATAAACCACCAGAGGACTCAATCTCCGAAAACCACGAATATGCCGTATCTTGAAAATAATATGATGCAATCACGATTTTTTGATGTTCTGGTGTACGATAGAAAGTAAAGTATTGGTTTGCTCGACTCACCCAAGCAGTCAAATTTTCCCCGCTGAAAGATGGAAAATCAAGTCGTGTTCCTCATGCCAGATTGTCGACAAAGGTAGATCGTGATTCCGGTTGGCGGGACGAACTTCCAATTACAGAATCTACCACCTGCTTGCCTTGCACCGTTTGCATCAAAGCTTGAAACATGGCCTCCAAAGCCGCAAATTTGGACTCAAATTTGTTGTTAAGTTCGCCCAGTGCTTTCTGCTATCCCGCTGGTTGTTGTTCACCCATGGCTCTAGTAGCAACCATACAGATTGTGGAGAAGCGTGTTCAAGTACAGCAATGGACAGATCAAACAACGATCAAGAGGCTTCGATACCACTTATAACAAACCAGATTTGACAATAGTTTGCTATGAACAATGATGAGTATTCTATCAATTACAATCAACTGAAAGGGCAACAACAATTGCTTATTATCAACACAAGTCAAAAGCAATCTCTATAGATGACAAGAACTTGAGAACAAGATTACAAGAATCTAGAAGAACTAAGAAGAAGGAAGAGAGGAGAGAATTCCAGAGGAGGGAAAACAAGCTTTCAGCAAAATCATTTCTTCTCTTCTTTCCCGCTCACACTCCTTAAATACAGGAAGTAGTTAATCATCAATGGTTGAGATGCATTGATATTTCTCTTGCTAATCCAGCCCTACATTCCACCGACTTAGTAAAAAGACGCAGTATTCAGAGTTGAAACAGAGAGTTGTAACAAACTCGCGTCTCATTTGAAAGCAAAAAACGAAGTACCTCATCCAATTTCAGTTCAACAGAGGAAAATTGAGAATTCATCGCAGACAATCGTGTTTCAAACTTTAGATTCAATGAATCAACTTTTCCATTAACGGTGTCAGCAGCGGTCGATAAGATCTTGAATCGCGAATCAACAGTTGCATGTAATTCTTCAACATCATTTTGCAACTCATCAGCTGTTGTAGACTTCCACATCGCTAAAGACCGGAGACCTCCGATACCAATGATAAAAACAGAGATGAATGAAGAAAGATTGAACTACTGATTTTATTAAAATCAAAGATGATTACAGCAGAATACCAAGATCAGCAGATCTAGATCCAATACTCCACAAGAGTCCAAGAACACCAAACTAATAGAATACCCTTCCAATAACCCCATGCTTTCCTTGAGTACAATTGTAACCGACTCCACACTACAAGTAATAACCAAAATACCACTAACAATGGAAATACCAAATTTACCCCTTTACTCTGCTCTTGTAAACCAGTACATCTTTATCAGTCTATCCATAGAAAAATCATAAAAGAATTCAGATGGTTACCTCAATAAACTAAAATTTGGGTTAGGGTTGTAGAACCCTTCTATGATTTCGGAATCTACTATACACATTTAGCACTTATGACTGCTGCACTTAGATTTATAGTTTAAAAAATAACCTAATTGGAGCTTGGTTCAGATTATCAGATTTTAAACAAGCATGTCTCTTTTGTTATTTTCATTCTCTATTATTAATACTGTGTGAAACAATCCAATAATTGATTAGCAATTGCTGGATTGATAAGCATACACACGCGCCGAAAATGTTACCTTGGTAGTCCTCTCATTTTATTGGGGGGACAGAACTGGACTATTGCAATTTTTCAGCAGGCACCCTCTTTAGGCAATAACATTACTATCCAAATTGCTACTGTTGTCATCCTCAAGGATTTTATCAACACTGACCTGACCCTAACTTTAATTATTCTTTTGGTTGCTGCTGCTAAATGATTGCAACTTTTCTATGCAATTAATCTATCAATCTATAAGTAGTTTCACAGGAATGGCACATTGGTATTGCAACACTTCTAAAGTAAAAAGTAAAGTTTTGTTATTACTATGGACTCTGCTTACACAGAGCAATTCTCAGAAAGCAATACAACATTTTGCGAACAAAGAAAAAAAAAGGTTTCTCATATGTATCCCTGGAGCATCCAATTGGCATATATAAACTTTGCAACGGTAAGGGAAGAATCTTTTGAAAGTAAATTACTTTCTTGGATGTACATGCATAGTAATGTATATTCTTTAGGAGTCTTTAGTATATTAAATAACTAGATATGGACTATCCTGAGTTCCTAAAATATGAGATACGTATTATTTTTCAAAATAAAATAACGATCAAAAGGGTAAAAAACTATTGTTCGATCAACGTGTCATTAGTTTTCGTTCTATAGCTAAAGCCATTGGCAATTTAGTGATATTTTGGGTTTTGGCATGGGAAAATATGTGAAAAAGGTTGTTGAGAAACAGAGTGTCAGCCCAACAAGCAAGGGAGAGGAACAAGGCATATTTGAGTGAGTTGGAAACGAGAGTCAAAGGCTTGGAGAAGAACTCAAAAGTTGAAGGGAGAGTGTCCACGTTAGAGAATGAGAATCAGAACATGTATGTCTCATGCCCACCACCATTAAATCATTTCTCCATCATCATTGCTTTCTGAACTCACATTTGATATTGACTACTTCGTGCACTAATGTTTGTACTTATGTTAGCAATTAGCGATGAATCAAGTAATGTGCAGTTTTAGGTGTTGTTGATCCGATCAAGGATGGTAGAACTAAAAAGTTCATTGACAAGTAGTTTCCAAGTAGTGAGCTTTTTAGCAATTTTATTGTGTGCTCTTAATAATACGTTGGTGGGCATATAAAGGAACAGTCACAGGGTTAAATTATTCTCTTAACTCGACTACTGCTTGATAGTAGTCCAATGCAAATATCAGTTTTCAAAATTGAAAGATGTCTTCAAAGCTGACGAGTAAGGATGTGTTTGTTTTACATTTCGCACAACTTAAAGTTGTGGAGTCCGCATAAAATGCTGTGCCAACCAAACGTCACATTTTGTTGATAGCTTAAAGTCATGGGCCCTACAGCTTTAAGACGTGCAAATGAAATGCAGTCATCCCATAGCTTAAAGCTGTGGGATCCACAATATTTTAAAATCACATTACATAATTGTCCCTCCGTATATTAAAAGTTTTCAATTATTTTTTATTGTAATACCTTTTTTTTGTAATTTTATCTATAAAATTAATCTAATAGAAAAATGAACGAAACACCTTACAACATTTTATATAGCTTAAAGTTGTGGGCTCTACAACTTTTTACACAACATTTTTCATAGCTTTAAACATAATATTTTTGACAGTGTAAAACAACATTTTTCATAGCTTTAAACATAATATTTTTGACAGTGTAAAACTATGAAATGCAATTGTCAAACAAACGGACCCTAAGTGATCAATATTATGATTTTTCAATATTTTTAAGTGGGCTATGTTTCATGCATTATGTACATATGGTAAGTTATTAGTCAACTGGGTGTGAAAGGTTTTGTATTGAATTGATTACTTGGAAATTATGGATTTAGAGAGTCTTTCAGTACAATTTTTTATTCACTTTTTTTTATTTGTGAAATTATTTTGTACTTGCTTCAAGATGTACATCGTTCGTGTTGTAATTTCCACACCCCCACACACTAACAATATTGTCCGCTTTAGGTTGTCCGGTTCACTGGATACATCGGGCCCATATAGGGGTTGTCCGGTTCACAAGGATACAACGGGCCCGCACGGCTTTGTTTCTCCTCAAGTGCAGCAAGTGGGCTTGGGCCCAACTCACTACACAAGGGAAAAGGCCTTGTTAGTGGGTTGAGGTGGGCAACTCCTTATAAAGGAGACTTAACCTCCCACATCTTTCGATGTGGGAGTTTTAACACTCCCCCGCACTTGTGGGCAGGGTTATACCACAGACCCAACAAGTGGAGTAGAGGTCATACCCAAGAATCCAACTGGATCAAACCTGCTCTGATACCATGTTGTAATTTCCACACCCCCACACACTAACAATATTGTCCGCTTTAGGTTGTCCGGTTTACTGGATACATCGAGCCCACATAGGGGTTGTCCGGTTCACAAGGATACAACGGGCCCGCACGGCTTTGTTTCTCCTCAAGTGCAGCAAGTGGGCTTGGGCCCAACTCACTACACAAGGGAAAAGGCCTTGTTAGTGGGTTGAGGTGGGCAACTCCTTATAAAGGAGACTTAACCTGGGAGTTTTAACAGTTCGTGTGATCGATCTTATATTTTGATACATTAATTAAAATGCTGGTTCAACCTTATTTACTTTTGAACCGTGTCTAGATGTGGCCACTACCCTGGTAAAAATTGCAGATGTTGACAGGAATCTTGGCAACGAGGATGTTGCAAATGATAGAAACCGAGAGGCAAGTAATTAGTTGTTGGAAGCTCCAAAAGTATTCTTCGTTTTGATAAAATTGATTTTAATTGACTATTTCAGAAAGACCTGTGTTCGACGGGTCGTCTCTAGATCAGTGTTTTGAGAACTGGACCGAACCGGCCGATTGGACCGGTTGAACCGGGAACCGTTGCTCTGACCGGTTGGTTTGACCTATCAAACCGGATGACACGGTTTGACCGTGTTAAACCGGTTAGAACCGGAAAATCGGTAACCGTTAAACCGGTTGAACTGGCCGGTTTTAATATTTCAATAAAAATCATTAAAAAAAATAATTCTAAAACTAATAATAAGAAATATATATGTGAGAATTGGGTTATTTGATTATTTTGTATTTGAATTTTGAAATTTGACACTTTTTTTTGAATCATTTTGTTGCTCACATACATAGATATCTAAAATTTATCTTAAAATTGTATAAAATTAATCATATAAAATATAAACCTAAATATTTTTATGTATTTTCTTTTTTATGATTGAACCGGTGGTTGAACTGGTTCAAACGATTAAACCGGTAACCGGTGTCTTGACCGGTTTGATGATCGGTTCGATTTTCAGAACACTGCTCTAGATGAACCATAGTACATCAATTATGGAAATTTAAATAATTTTATTTTTGACAGACCTAACAACTCCTCCAATTCCCTTTTATTGATGTGGTTGTCAGCTGTTTTGTTATCTATTTTTTTAAAACAATATTTCTTTATTTACAGAAACATCTTATATTCTTATTGACATGAAAAATCTACAATAAAAAATAAATGCATATTCTTTTTTTTTAAGGAAATAAATGCATATTTGAGACTATGAAGAGGTTGCTCTTCCATTAAGAAAGATCAAACGAGCATGGCAATTGTACGTGAAAAAAAAAATTGTTAAATGTATATTTGAGACCATGAGGGTGAGGTTGCTATTGCATTAAGAAAGATCGAGCGAGCAGGCAATTGTACAAGAAGAAGAAAAAAAAAACATAGCATACGATTAACAATAACACCCACAAAGCACGTGCATCACCCTAGTTAATATAATGCTCGAAAAAAAAAGTACAAAATGATATTAAAGATAACTGCAAAGGCCCCGGGGTAAACCCCAAAATACACAAACAAAAGCTTCCACAGCACCACTACCCCTTTATATGATCAAGAGTGGGCAAAAATACACCTATCAAATCCTAAAATACACCCCTGGCCCACAGTTGTCTTGTCTGCATGTAAATTAATGTCCACCACTTTTTCTATATCTTTGCACGTGATTTACTCTAGCCCATAAAATCATGAAATCCACCACCTATGCATGTAAATGAGTTTTCTAGAACATTATATTGGTAGGTCCCATTTTTACATCCAATCATCCATCGTACTTGGCGTTCCAATTTGGCTTTATCTTTCAAAAATATCGAAATACGTATCCATGAAACTTCCTACTTCCGTCTTACAAAAGAAAGTTAAATTTTTAATCTTTTAAAAAATAAATTTCAAATATTATAAATACATTAATAATATCGATTAATATTATAAATATATTAAACAACACAATATGCAAGCAATTTTATTACAACTTCATAGCATAATATACCTAGGGAGCTGCCTAGACGTAGTAGAATGGACTTACATTGCAAGGCGGTCATTATACGGTGTGACTCATTCAGATGAACATACATATCTATATCTAAACCATTGAACCATTATTAGATGCATTGGATATCCATCGACTAAAGTTAGTTGCACATAGTGATTGTCATTAACAAACTCAATTGATAATACAATGTGCTCATGTTTAGGTGTGTGCTCATGTTGAGGTGGTGGTATCTATCATAACAGTAAGAAAGTCATGGACCCCCCGAGAGCTAATGAGATGTAAAATGACATTATACTTACTAGCAATCAGGTGGCCTATGTCCGGCATTTTCATCCAATTTTCAAGAAGAGTTGCACTATCTGAGTTAAAAAAATTCAATGAGTTATGAATAGAATAGGCACGTTCGTAAACACCAAATATGTCACAGTACTCCGACCAAAATGTTCTTGACTCACAAATCAAGTCTTGGTGAACAGTGGCCCATCATCATACCCTAGTAGGACAACAATAACCCCGAAGCCACAATTTCCATCTTCCCTTATATCTGTAATGGACTAGATATAAGGCTGCATCATTTGTGGTAACTAATTGATGTATAAATGGTTTTGGCTAACCTTTATTGATTGTGAACGCCTTTGTTTTGGAACAGATGATTCTGAGGGTTTAATATACATGGATGAACAATTGTGTCTGCCTGGTTCAGGAGATAGTGAGAATTCATGTTCAACGTATTCAAATGCAGATGAATCACAACAAATGGAAGTGTCAACCTTCTTCTTAGCAGATGGAATTCCACGGGTTTTTGACTTCGCTTCAGGATTGAGAATTGAAGTGGTAGAAGGATTTATAATCTCTCGTAACTTCCTTAGAAGGATTTATAATCTCTCGTAACTTCCTTAGAAGGCTAACCTTACCTGTGCATGGTTTTCGTTCCAATTGATCCATGAACATTTGCACCTCAACATTGCAGCTAATCTTAACATCTTCAAGGGAAACACAAGGCAATAGATCAAGCTTCTTTCAGAGTTTATTGATGCATGCAAGTGGAATTGCACGTGATTCTTGCATGTAATTTTAAAGTTCATGTGCACACGGTAATCCATGAGTATAGCAAAGCTTACAAGCGCATTGGTACGAGTCAAGCTCGACAACTTGATAACAAAAATAAGTCACAAAGCAACCTCTAATACAAAACCTCAAAGTGATTGGAAATGTACCAGTTTGAACTGGTGTTGGAAAACATTCTTGCTTTTCTCCAAACTTGCTTTCACTGCTGTAAGTTGATGTTCGAGCAACTGGTGAATAGACGTCCATGTTGATTCAATATCCATTTGGGAAGTGCCCATATATCTTTTTAGCTTCGCATGTTGACTTCCAGCTAAATTACTTGTTCGATTTCCAAAATGCATGTATCTATCAATCCAAGCTGCGACAAACATTAGTTTGTATGGCATTAACCACTCATCAGAAATATAATTTAGGACAATCAGATAATTATTGAACGTGTATTGGATAGTGAATAAATTATACTGATATTATGTCTATCTCTGAATCCACTAAAGTATGCCAAAAAGTGTAGAATGCATCCCATGATTACTTTTCATGAAATTGTTTCTTGCAATTCGCAACAATGTTCTTGCCAATATGCAATTTGCAAAGCAATCTAGTGGAATTGGGAATTATATTAGCACATGAATTCATTAAAGCTAGATCTCTATTTGTGATGATAACTCATGGTCTTGTGTAGTGCAATCTTCCATTGTCGAACGCAAACAACTCAAAACTCAGGTATAATTAGTCTCTTTCTCACACTGTAAGAAAACAAATGCAACACAAAAAATCATGTTATTGATGTCACACTGACTATCTCAAAAAGAAACATTCTAAATCGCTTTGTCTTATGTGTTACATCCATGATTAGGACATGCGAAAATGCACGAAGTAAATCTAATGATCGTGAATGTGCAAAGAACAAATATTATAGCTCATCAGTGAGATCATCACTATGATGAAGAAAGATATAATCATGTTCATCTAAGCTTGACATAATTTGTTGCATTTGAGATCTTTCGGCCTTTTCAGCTATACGATACTTGCGTAGTGCGTCATATATCGTTCGCATGGTGGAAACATTATTTGGATTTTTGTTCTTCAGTGCTGTCAAAATGTTTAGTGACTTCACTAGTTCTTAAACATATTTATCAAGATATCAGCCTCGACCTTATAGAGACGTCCAGCGTATGCATGCCCCTCCATATTTGATGATGCATAATGGTTATGCAATTCGCATACCACTCTAATCATCCAATCATCATTCGTATTCAATTTAATCCCCTTGATTCTAAATGAACAATTATATCTTTTGGTGACATTCATTTTTGTGGATGGTTTTCTACTTCTGTATGCCCCACCACATTCACATTATAGTAACAAACGATCTCTACGTCCCAACGCATTACTGTGATCATATGTTTTAATTACGACCACGAATCCAAGTTGGTGTGCAGTTGCTTGCACCCATTCAATCAACAAGGTGTGCGAATTGAAAACCTACAAAAAATTAAATTAATTAATTTATAATTACCAAAAAGTTGACATAATAAATTCATATTTAAAATTTATAAATAAATTATATGTAACGAACCATATTAATTGAAAATTCAGTTGTCACATCAATATTATTTGTTCATTTTCTTCTGCAACATAATAATATTCTCCTTCATTTTCTACATCAACTTGAAAAACTTTCTCCTATATTAACACAATTTACTAATTATAGTAGCGTTTAAAATTAATAGTTTGACCTTTCAAAAAAAAAACAATTAATAGTCAGAGAAAAAAAAATAGTATTATGTAGAATATCACCTCACTCGAACCACCTGAACTTGAAAACTTGAGATCCTCAGCCCATAAACGGAGATGATCCATGTTAGATTGAATATGAAAATAAGAATGAATTTTATAAAAGGTCGGAGCTTATGAAACTTCTGACCTTAGTAGGAGGAAGTATGTATATATATGTTTCTAAAAATAGTTGAAAAAGAAGCAAATAAGATTTTTAAGGCTGTCTTTGCCAATCCTAATATTTTATCTGTTACGCTTAAATAAAATGGAATGTACACAAGGGGAGGTAGGAGGAAGGTGCAAGGAAATTACGTAAATACATTTGTGATTTTGCATGTGGGTCATAACACATGCATGGAGGAAGGAAGTAGAAAGTTTAATGTTACTTATTTCAATATTTTTAGGGACCCACAAATATCATGTTCCAGGACACTCATTTATATGCAAATAGGTGGTTTTCGTGCGACCATTACAGAAAGTGGTGGGCACTCATTTACTTGCAAACAGGTGATGGGCCAGGGGTGCATTTCAGGATTTTACGTCAATGCAAGTAAAATAAATTACATTCAAACATTTACAAAAATGGTGGCACTAATTTAGATGCAAACATGTGGTGAGGTATGGGATGCAACCCAAATTTTTGGGGGGTGAATTTCCGCCCACCCTATGATCCATAGCGGAAATAATTGCTAGAAAACCCTTCACATTAAGGAAAAAATATATATTTTATAAACATTTGAGTAGCGTGTGTACAACTCGCTGAAAAATCCCTCAAAATCGATTGATTTTGAAATATATAGACTAGACACGCGATGTGTCATGTCGTGTTATTTTTATTTGATGTTTAACATCTTTATATTTTGCAAGTGTAGAATTTCATCTACATTTTTTTTTAATAAGTTTGCTTTGTGATTGCCACATCCACGTTGTTGGATTGGACAAATGGTCATATTTGTTCAAAACGTGATAGAAATAAAAGTGTGAAGTGAAGTAGTCTTTCTAGTCGTTATTATATATGCTTAACTAAAGATATTTGTAGATATTACTTTCATTGAGCTTTTAGCAAATACAAGAGACACATATATACATAGAGATACTACGGATACAAAGAATAGGACTGACACCCTAAGCTATAGGGAATAGCCGTTGAAGACAGACATAAGTTTAGGAGATTGGTAAACTTTATGACTTTTGTCAGTACAATTGGTTTGGGCTTTCAGCTGGGCTCGTGGCTCCTTCTTTACACCCCCTCAAGATGGAGGTTCTGGAAGAAACACCAATCTTGTCACGAAGCACAACAAATTGAGAATGCAACAGAGATTTAGTGAGAAGATCAGCAAGTTGGTCAAGAGTGGAGATCTTGTGAACATGAAAGAGGCCGCGATTGACCATAGATCGAACAAATTGAAGATCCAACGCAATATGCTTCATCCGAGAATGTAGAACTGGATTGTGACTAAGAGCAATGGCTCCCTGATTGTCACAATAGAGGATAGGTTTGGTGGATATGGGATGACAAAGCTCATTCAACAAATGTTTTAACCAAACGACTTCACAAGCATAGAGGCTAAAGATCGGTATTCGGCCTCAGTGGAGGAACGGGCAATAGCTCTTTGTTTCTGAGACTTCCATGAGATTGGGGTGGAACCAAGAAAGATGATAGAGGTAGAGGTAGACGAACGGTCATCCGGATTCTCGGCCCAATCAGAATCTGAATAAGCCTTAAGTGAGAGAGTTGATGTTTTGGAGATGGTGATGCCAAAATCAAAGGTGCCTTTGAGGTAGCGCAATAAGCGCTTGAGAAGAGACCAGTGAACATCAGTAGGCTTACTCATAAATTGAGCCAAACGATTTACGGCAAAGCACAAGTCGAGTCGAGTGATACTTAAATATTGCAAACTGCCCAAAAGTTGACGATACAGAGTAGGGTCAGGCAGAGGAGTGCCATCTGTAACCTTGACTGAAAAACGAGATGGTAATGGCATGTTAACAGCTTTGGCACCCTCCATATCAGCACGATATGGAGCTGACAAATTATTATATAGGTTGTATGGGTATGTAAGACCCGTCAGTAGTGACCACCGGGTCGAGCTGTCCCGATTGGATATTATTTTAAGTAATTAATCGTAACAAGTTAATTATAATAAGTTAATGATATTAATAAAATAAGTTGATTAAAAAATGGTAATATTAATAAATGAATTAAAGGTTGTGGGATTAATAAAGAATTATGGATATTGTATGGGTTTTCGGAACTCATATTGGTAATTAAATTATCAGGATTACGGGAGCACATCGCGATAAGTAATACTCAACTGTATTATGGAACTTTGTGATTTGGGAATTTTATGTGCTATTATTTGTATTGATTGTGATGTCTATTTGATTGTGTATGATAACAGTTTGTACTGATTGGATGTTTTCATGAGACCGAATTTGCGATGATTCGATTGGAACGAGACAGGTACCATTAGATTTCTGTTGTTGTAGGCTTTATTCTGATGTAGAAGTGACCGAAAAAATCGCCGAAAAAGTGGATTCCGGCGACGGTCCGGCCGAGTTGACTCGGCTCCGACCGAGTTGACTCGTGTTAGACCCGTTTTGATTGGGTTGACCCGGTTTGACTATTTGACCCAGTTTGACTATTTGACCCGTTTGACCGTTGACGTTTTCTAGGGTTGACCGTTGACTTTTCCGTATTTTGACAGTATTGGGTATACGTATTCGTATTTGGTGTCGAAGATTGATTTAGGAGTTTTGTGTTGGATTCGGATAGCTGAAGAGGTACAACGGAGTTGAGTTAGTCAGCATTCCAGGTAGGGATTCTGCCCTACTTCTTATTTGGGGTTCCGGGGGTTCCGTATTTCACGGACTCCTATTTGTCTATTGGTGTGAAATTCCCGGAGGTTGGGAATTTCTCTGTTTCTACTCTTATCTGATTTATTTCCGCAATTGCAACTTGTTATGGTTATATGTTGTTTGTTTGGAGGTATGTGTACGGCTGGCGACACTTTTGTGCATCGTGTCTCTTGTGGGGCCCACTTATCCTCTTGTGGGGTTCACATCCATAGGTGGGGCCCACATCTTAGTTGTGGTTTTTTTGGTGAGAGTCCAGATAGGACTATACTCAGGAGATTTTCTATGATGATGCTACGAGATTGTTGATGGATGATTTGTAGTGCGTGGGACCCACATTGGACAACCCAGCCTACTAGATGATTTGTGGATGGATTTGATCAACGTACCTGGAGACCGGATTGTGGTGGGGTACATCCTAGGGGACGCTCTTCGATGTAGGCGATGCTATCGAGTACCTGATGTAGGCTCGATCATCACCCAATCTGGGGAGTACCTGGACTGGGAGACACCTTGCGGGGATCAGGGTGGGTCCAGGGGAGGATTTTTTGGTGTTATGTGGATTTGAGTTGATGTGGATTTGAGTTGATATGGATTTGAGTTGGATTATGATTGAGTACTGATTTGAGAGTTGTACTTGAGGATGGTAGTGGTAGAGCCTACTCGGTATCTACCCTACGGATTAACTGATTGTGATGAGGTGTATGATACATCGATTTTTCAGAGATTTTATACCCTATCAGGGTATCACTTATGGTATTCCTTTATGTATTTTATATCGGTGGTACGGGAGTGTATCACTATTTGAGTTCCTGTTCATTTCCATTATCATATCTCTATCGTATATTCTGTTTACTCTGATCTCGATGTTGTTTCCATATCCCTACTGAGCTTTGTGGCTCATCCATTTCATTCTCATGTTTTTAAGGTGAGATAGCCGGAGTGGATGATCAGCGCAGGGATGCGTGCGATGTTATGTGTGGTTGCTGGGTGGATATTTGTGTCTTTGAATTTATATTCCGTTTCTACGATTTTCATGGATTTTCCGCTGTAGACTCTGGTTTGTATGTTGAGTTTGTGGTGGAGATTTATACATATATGTGAGGTTTTCTTTGTAGTTATCTTGTTGATTTATAGTGTTTTGGATAGCTTGGGTTTAAATCCGGTTCGGGGAACGGAAGAGTTCCCTGCCGGTCACGCCTCTGTGATTAATGGGTGCTCATTCGCACCTATCTTGGAGAGGGGCGTGACAGTTTGGTATCAGAGGTGGTTAGTTAGTTTTGGAGTGGGTATTCGGTTTATTTTGTTTTTCCCCAGCTACACATCACGCGCTTCCCGGCTGATCTGGTGAGTTATTCTTTCTTTTACGCTTTGGGGTATTTGATTTATGTAGTGGTATGTTTATTTCAGACATGGTAGATACACGTAGTACCCGCGTTCGGGGTGGACGTGGTCGGGGTAGAGGCGAGATTCCTGATCCGATTGAGGAGGTTGAGTTACCGATACCTGAGGAAGACGAGACCTCCAGTGTATCGAGGAGTGGTAGATCCTAAGGCAGTTGAGGATTGGTTGCGATAGTTGAGGTGATAGATGGTGACACTCAGGATACCTGTTGAGAGGAGAGCTCTATTGGCTTCAGCATTTTTAGAGGATGATGCTTATGTATGGTGGGAGAGTGTGACTATTGGTAGAGAGAGTATAGAGATGCCATGGTCGAAGTTTGAGACACTGTTTCTAGCACAGTATGTTCCCCAGGCCATTCGCGTTGCGAAGGCCAAGGAGTTTCTGGAGCTGATTCAGAGTAGAGATATGACGGTGTCACAGTATCAGGCACGGTTTGAAAAGCTTGGTCGATATGGAGAGTACATTGCCACTGAGGAGAAGAAAATACTGAGATTTCAGCGCGGGCTGAAACCCCGCATTTCAGAGCGTTTAGCAAGGATGATGGTTTGTACTTACCGGGAGTGCATTGACAAGGCACTTGATATAGAGAGGAGCATGGTTGATTCACAGGATAATTGGGAGCTTCATAAGAGGAAGTACAGAGATACTTCTTCTGCCTCAGGGAGCAGTAGTATACAGAGGACTGAGGGTCAGAGACAGAGACCCAGACAGGATCAGGGGCAGAGATTCCAGGACAGGAGGCAGGACCGTCCGAGTCAGCAGCAGAGTTCTCAGAGACAGGGAAGCAGGGTCTGCAGCAGCGACATCAGGGTCCACGACAGGGACAGGGGTCCATATCAGGATTGTATTGTTATGCGTGTGGCCATACTGGACACATGATATCAGACTATCCCAAGGCGGATAGCCCATTGTGTTTTTCTTGTGGACTACCAGGACATATCCAGAGGTTTTGCCCGAGGAGTCGTACAGCACCATCAGGCAGAGGACAGGGAGCCCCAACATCTGCACCTAAGGCTCCAGCAGGCAGAGGGGCCAGACCTCTAGCACCATCAGTGAGACAGCAGCAGCAGAGGCAGGGCCAGAGAGCTGGAGTTTATGCGGTTGCACCCGAGCCAGCACCAGATCGTGATTTCATTGGAGGTAGAGTTTTACTTTTCAGTTCTTGGGCTCGTGTTCTATTTGATATCGGTGCCACGCATTCGTTTATTTCTACCTCTTTCGTTGAGGCATTGGGGTTAGAGATTTCAGATTTGGATAGGAGATTGGTAGTGAATTCTCCGTTGGGGTCAGGTACTGTGGTAAGGGGCATTTGTAGGGGTTGTATATTTCGATTTGCTGATCACGAGTTCCGAGCGGACTTATATGTTATGGAGTTCACTGACTACGATGTGATACTTGGATTGGACTGGTTGACCGATTATGATGCTGTGATAGATTGTACAGAGCGTAGGGTCACGCTGACATCACCATCTGGACGAGTTAGTTTTTGTGGGTCGCGGGTTGTTACATGTTCACACTTTCTTGACAACTCACGATATACTAACTGTCTAGTGGCGAGCTTGACTTCTACATCGGAGATTGAGGCTAGTACGGCTGTGCCAGTGGTAGAGGAGTATTTGGATGTATTTGCTGATGAGTTACCAGGATTATCACCACAGCGAGAGACTGATTTTGTGATTGAGTTATATCCGGGTACAGACCCGATTTCTATTCCACCGTATAAGATGGCTCCAGCAGAGTTGAGGGAGTTGGATAGGCAGTTGCGGGAGTTGCAGGGTCTGGGATTTATCAGACCCAATACTTCACCATGGGGTGCTCCAGTTCTCTTCGTGAAGAAGAAGGACGGATCGATGAGGATGTGTGTGGACTACAGGAAGTTGAATAGGGTGACTGTGAAGAATAAGTACCCGTTACCGAGGATAAATGATTTGTTTGATCAATTGAGGGTTAGTCACTATTACTCCAAGATTGATCTCAGCTCAGGTTATCACCAGTTGAGGATTCGGGAGGAGGACATATCGAAGACGGCATTTCATACTCGATATGGTCATTATGAGTTTCTGGTCATGCCGTTTGGGCTGACCAATGCCCCAGCAGCTTTTATGGATTTGATGCATAGAGTGTTCAGACAATATCTTGACCAGTTTATGATAGTCTTCATCGATGATATATTGGTGTATTCGGCCACAGAGGAGGAGCATAGGGGGCATTTGGAGATTGTTCTGCAGACACTCAGAGAGCATCAGTTGTATGCCAAGCTGAGTAAGTGCGAGTTTTGGGCGACTCAGGTGAGATTCTTGAGGCATGTGAGATCCAGAGATGGAGTGGCAATGGATCCTGCCAAGGTGGAGGCTGTGTTGGATTGGAGGACTCCGAGGACAGTGGGAGAGATTCGTAGTTTCCTGGGATTAGCAGGTTACTACAGGAGGTTTATAGAGGGATTTTCACGGATTGCTGCACCGATGACTGAGTTGACGCGGAAGGGTGTTCCTTTCGTGTGGACTGATAGATGTGAGCAGACTTTTCGGGAGCTGAAGACCCGACTCACATCACCTCCAGTCCTGACCATTCCGGATAGTGGTATTGGTTACCATGTATATTGTGATGCTTCAGGGATTGATTTAGGTTGTGTGCTTATGCAGCAGGATAGGGTGGTGGAGTATGCTTCACGACTGTTGAAGCCACATGAGAGGAATTATCTTGTACATGATTTGGAGTTGGCTGCTATAGTGTTCGCACTTAAGCAATGGAGACATTACCTTTATGGGGAGCAGTTTGAGGTGTTTTCAGATCACAGGAGTTTACAACACTTATTTACACAGAAGGATCTGAATCAGAGGCAGCGGAGATGGATGGAGTACCTTGGAGATCATGATTTCTCATTGCAGTATCATCCAAGCAAGGCCAATGTGGTGGCTGACGCCTTGAGTAGAAAGTTGGCAGTGGCACGACTGTCACTGCGGGAGTTTGAGTTGGTGGACACCATTGGGCAGTACCGATTAGATATTAGTGACATGGGTGATAGGTGTTTTCTGAGCAGTTTGGTGAGCCGTCCAGCACTAGTACAGAAGGTGTTGGATGCACAGCTTGGTGATGCGATTTTTGATGATATTGAGGATATGGATGGTTGGATTCGAGGTGTTGATGGAGGAGTTCGTTTTAGAGGTCGATTGGTGGTTCCAGAAGATGTTGAGTTGAAAGATGAGATACTTAGAGAGGCACACTATTCTCAGTTCGTGATACATCCTAGTGCTACTAAGATGTATCGAGATGTACGGAGACAGTATTGGTGGAGCGGACTGAAGAGAGATGTGGCCCAGACTGTGTTGAGATGTCTTACCTGTCAGCAGGTGAAGGCAGAGCATAGGAGACCTCCTGGATTGTTACAGCCGCTTCCATTGCCTAAGTGGAAGTGGGAGCATGTGTGTATGGATTTTGTAACGCCCCAAACCGGAAGCGCTACCGATGACGTCACTAGTCTCCTAAAGACTCCCTCTCACGTCAACCTAACACAGATTCTATCGAAAATCCGGCAGCATCTCCCCGTAAATCGGAGAATGCCAACCTGAGCAACAATCAACACCAATATATATAATATCATGAATAAATCTCAATCCGCAACCTAGCAGGGCCTCAGGCCAACTAACCACAATCACACTCTAGGCAGGGCCTCAGGCCACCTAAGCACATGCAAGGTAAATTAAAGAGGTCATTCATCACATACCCAATATATAGTTCAACAACTGGAACATAGTTCCATAATCCCGGTACGAGAGTCCCAGTTTAACGGCGCAGCTCTCGACCGTCCATTATCCTCCTCATAAGGTAATTGAAAGATAGATACTTGATCCTTTAAACCAATCTAAGTACTAAATGTACTAGATAAACAAAAGTGTTCACATTATCAAGAACCTAAGCTCCAAGGTGGCGTTCCCATGTCACGTCTCCACCTACTGATCCGTCGGCTGGACATTCGTACCAGACTCACCTGAAGATCATAGAAGAAAAGTAGGGTGAGCAGAAGGCTCAGTAGGGAAATAAAGATTTAACGAGATAATCCGGCTGAATTGGTAAGCAACTTCGTCACTATATGGTCCCCCTTGGCATTCTTCAACGGATGTCCGGTATATCATCGGAAACCTTGACACTGCCCCCAGACCACATAGGTGTCACATCATGAGACATCCGACACGGTTATATGACCGAACTCTTAATTAGCTCTCCAGCCATAAGACGTTGGTCTCGTCCCGCCCTCGGACTCCCACATCCACACGTAACTCTTATAGGAACTACGAGCCCGTGCCCGCAACTCTTAATGCATCTAATGAGCATGTCTAATATGCAAGAATAAACATATATATAAAAATCCTTTATACATACGTAACTACGTGATGCATGTTTGAGAATAAATTATGCTTGATAGATGATCAAACATGTAATCGGTTATGCAATAAATTCAATAATAACATTCATGGCTCATTCTTCCTAGGAAGCAATCTAGGCAAGAACTCAAATCAAAGACCAACGAAGGATTACCAACCGCTCTTTAGAATGAAGAGAGTAATCTCTAAGGAATGATTTAAAAGGGTAAGAATCCCTACCTCGTTATCCAAGCAACAATAGAGAATGTTATTACCAATTTCCGATTTAGGATTCCGACTTTCCCAAACCTAAAAAGAAGCAAAGTCGAACCCCATATAATGTCAAAACATAACCAACCTCATATATATATATGAAATAAATTCAATAAACATTAAAATCGAACATTTCTCTCAACTAGGCCATTTTAGCCTAAAATGTGCAATCGCACTCCTTTATACCTACCCATTCCAAATTAACAACTTCAAGTCTCCTAATATATATAATTAAACTCCCATATGAAATTTCAAGTTCAAATTCTTACTCGAACCCCGTAAACCCTAAGTTTCCCTCTTAGGTTTACACTAACACCCTATCGATTCCTTAACGGAATCGTCTCAAATTTGGAGGGTAGGTTACCCACTCCTAAATCACCAACATATCCAAAATTAAGCCTCAAACTCGAACCCAATCAACGGAATCGAAGAAATTCGTTCCTTAGGCACCCATTTTTCCAAAAATGCATATAATCTCTTTAACTTCCATTCTACTAAATATACATACATATGAGTCTAAATCATCATATATAAACTCTATCATTAACTAAAAATCAAGATTCATCCATAATCCACAAAACCCACAAATAACCCTAACTATCAAATTTCTCTAAAAACTCTTACTCTTTATATCTCCTTGAATCCTTTAATCCAAGCCTAGATGAGCAAGAATCCACCAATTCCCAAGTCAAAACCACCACTTTCTCTCCTTTCTCCCTTCCTTCTTCTGTCTCGCGGCTTCCCTTTCTAAAACAAAAAAAGGAAATGTTGTGCAGCGACATTTCAATACTTATTATGTTTTTTTTTTTTTAAACAAACAAATGGGCCACCGCCCATTTGTCACATGTGCTGGCCACTTTCGGTGGCCCAGCTCATGGCCACCGAAAGTGGCATTTGTCATTTCAAATTTGTTTTTTTTTTAATTCATTTATATATAATATGTTTTTGTACACTTATATATATATCTATATATTATTAGTTAGTCAACCATTTACTAAACTTTAGTTACATTAAACCCAATATTTGGTTTCCACATTTATTATTGTTGTTATTATTTTATTCTATTTTCTGGTATTTTTGGGTTGGGGTTTTACAGATTTTGTGATGGGTTTACCGAGGACTGTGAGGAGGCATGATACTATGTGGGTTGTTGTTGATAGATTGACGAAGACTGCTCATTTTCTACCGATTCAGCATACTGACTCGGTGGAGACACTCACTAGACTCTACATTCGAGAGGTCGTATGGCTACATGGGGTACCTGTGTCCATTGTATCCGATAGGGATTCTCGTTTCACTTTTCACTTTCGGAGCAGTTTTCAGGACACTCTGGGGACGATGTTGAGTTTTAGTACAGCGTTTCACCCACAGACTGACGGTCAGAGTGAGAGGACTATACAGATTTTGGAGGACATGCTTCGGTCGTGTGTTATGGATTTCAGGGGTGATTGGGAGACGCATGTTCCACTGGTAGATTTTGTGTATAACAACTCTTATCAGAGTAGTATTCAGATGGCACCATTTGAGGCACTTTATGGTAGAGCATGTAGGTCACCACTAAGTTGGTCGGAGGTTGGGGACAGACCCCTGTTGGGACCAGATTTGATTCAGCAGAACACTGAGGCTGTGGCAGTTTTCAGACAGCGACTTCTGACTGCTCAGTCACGTCAGAAGAGTTATGCAGATCGGAGACGGAGACCTCTAAAGTTTCAGGTGGGTGACCATGTATTCCTCAAGGTTAGTCCGAAGCGAGGGATACAGCGTTTTGGTAGATCAGGGACGTTAACCCCCAGGTTTATTGGACCATTTGATATCTTGGAGAGAGTGGGGAGTTTGGCTTATAGTTTGGCATTGCCACCACAATTGTCCGGGGTTCATGGTGTGTTTCATGTTTCCATGTTACGGAGGTATCATCGGGATCCCTCCCATATTATTGATTGGTCGACTCTGGAGATTGGAGAGGATGCTACCTATGAGGTACATTCGGTTCAGATTTTGGATAGCCAGATACGGAGATTGAGTTCGAAGACCATAACCTTGGTTAAGGTGTTATGGCAGCATTATGGAGTTCAGGAGGCTACTTGGGAGGTGGAGTCGGATATGCGGGAGCGCTATCCGGACTTGTTTACGACATAGGTATTCTTTTGATTTATACTAATTATTTTACCCTTGAGTACTTAATAATTACCCTTTATATAATTTCGAGGACAAAATTGTTATTTAAGGGGGGGAGGATGTAATATCCCGAACCCAAATTTTTAAAAATATATAATAATTTTTCAAATTTGATATTTTTAATAAATACTACATATTGAGAAATTTGAATCGGGCAAGAATCACCAAAATCGGAGTTGAATCGGAGTTGTTACGAATTTTGGAAGTTAAAAGATTTAGCATGAAAGGAGGGGCAAAATAGTAATTTCACCCAAAAATCCGGTAAAAACTAGATTTCTCTTCTTCTCCAACAGCTCACACACGGGTTTGAGAAAATTTTTTTTGAAAAATTGGGGTTTTCGTGTTTGTGGTCCGATTGGGGCAAGTAAGGTGTCAAATCGAAGCTCGTGGAGAGAGGAGCAAAACCCAAGTGGAATCACCGCCATCGGACCACCGTAGACGATGGAATCAGGCGGCGAAGTTTCGGGATTTCAAGATTTCAAAGCTCGATCCCGGTCGATTCAATAGGAATTTTGGAACGAGACAGGTACAATTAGATTTCTGTTGTTGTAGGTTTTATTCTGATGTAGGAGTGACCGGAAAAATCGCCGAAAAAGTGGATTCCGGCGACGGTCCGGCCGAGTTGACTCGGGTTTGACCCGGTTTGACTATTTGACCCGGTTTGACCGTTGACTATTTGACCCGGTTTGACCATTGACTTTTCCGTATTTTGACAGTATTGGGTATACGTATTCGTATTTGGTGTAGGAGATTGATTTAGGAGTTTTGTGTTGGATTCGGATAGCTGAAGAGGTACAACGGAGTTGAGTTAGTCAGCATTCCAGGTACGGATTCTGCCCTACTTCTTATTTGGGGTTCCGGAGGTTCCGTATTTGACAGACTCCTATTTGTCCATTAGTGTGAAATTCCCGGAGCTTGGGAATTTCTTTGTTTCTACTCTTATCTGATTTATTTCCACAATTGCAGCTTGTTATGGTTATATGTTGTTTGTTTGGAGGCATGTGTACGGCTGGCGACACTTTTGTGCATCGTGTCTCTTGTGGGGCCCACTATCCTGGTGGGGCCCATTTATCCTCTTGTGGGACCCACTATCCTGGTGGACCCATTTATCCTCTTGTGGGGCCCACTATCCTGGTGGGGCCCACTTATCCTCTTGTGGGGCTCACATCCATAGGTGGGGCCCACATTTTGGTTGTGGGTTTTTTGGTGAGAGTCCAGATAGGACTATACTCAGGAGATTTTCTATGATGATGCTACGAGATTGTTGATGGATGATTTGTAGTGTGTGGGACCCACATTGGACGACCCATCCTACTAGATGATTTGTGGATGGATTTGATCGGGTACGTACCTGGAGACCGGATTGAGGTGGGGTACATCCTAGGGGACGCTCTTTGATGTAGGCGATGCTATCGAGTACCTGATGTAGGCTCGATCAACACCCAATCTGGGGAGTACCTGGACTGGGAGACACCTTGCGGGGATCAGGGTGGGTCCAGGGGAGGATTTTCTGGTGTTATGTGGATTTGAGTTGATGTGGATTTGAGTTGATATGGATTTGAGTTGGATTATGATTGAGTACTGATTTGAGAGTTGTACTTGAGGATGGTAGTGGTAGAGCCTACTCAATATCTACCCTACGGATTAACTGATTGTGATGAGGTGTATGATACATCGATTTTTTCAGAAATTTTATACCCTATCAGGGTATCACTTATGGTATTCCTTTATGTATTTTATATCACAGGTCTTCTTACTTTATCTCTGATTTACCGGAGTTCGGTGGTACGGGAGTGTATCACTATTTGAGTTCCTGTTCATTTCCATTATCATATCTCTATCGTATATTCTGTTTACTCTGATCTCGATGTTGTTTCCATATCCCTACTGAGCTTTGTGGCTCATCCCTTTCATTCTCATGTTTTTAAGGTGAGATAGCCGAAGTGGATGATCAGCGCAGGGATGCGTGCGATGTTATGTGTGGCTGCTGGGTGGATATTTGTGTCTTTGAATTTATATTCGGTTTCTACGATTTTCATGGATTTTCCGCTGTAGACTCTGGTTTGTATGTTACAATATGTTGAGTTTGTGGTGGAGATTTATACATATATGTGAGGTTTTCTTTGTAGTTATCTTATTGATTTATAGTGTTTTGGATAGCTTGGGTTTAAATCAGGTTCGGGGAACGGAGGAGTTCCTTGCCGGTCACGCCTCTGTGATTCATGGGTGCTCATTCGCACCTATCTGGGAGAGGGGCGTGACAGACTGTTTTCTGTTGATAACATTCACATGCATTCATGCATAAGTATTACTTGCTGGGCCTTGGCTCATTATGTTCCGTGATGCAGGTGTTATTTGTTTGCTGAACATGCTGATGTAGCGATTGATGGTGAGCGTGCGGATCCGTGAGGATGATGCTCATGTGACAAAGGCAGGATAGTTTAGGTTAATTCAAGTTGTTGGCTTTTAGGTTTCGAATAGACTTGTTAAAGTATGACATTGCTATCAAGATAATCATGGATGATAAATGACTCATCAATAGTGTTATTATTATGCGATTGATTCATTGATGTTTAAGTAGTATATTAATTAACTTAGGGTTGTATAAACTGTATGGTAAGTGTTGAATTGGATGGGGGTAGTGTTCTAGCTCATGGACCCGCAAAATTGGGTGTCATGGGTTGGGGCGTTACACTTCTACTCTAATAATGGGGGTGGGGGGTGTGGGGGAATTTCTATTTCTTACACCATTTCTCACCAATAATGGCATCTCTCATTTAACTTCTCCCCCGCACACTCCTGAACACAATGGTTAGTCTCAGCGTCGCCACCGTCATATTGTTGAGACCGTCCTTTCCTTGCTTGTTATCTCATTTTTCCATGCCCCTAACCTATTGGTCTTATGCGTTCACTACAACCGTGTATCTCATCAACAGACTTCCTACACCAACACTGCAACTATCTTCTCCATATCTCAAACTTTTTTAACCAACTTCCCAACTACTCTAAGCTTTGAAGCTTTGGATGTTTATGTTATCCTTGGCTTCGGCCATACTCACCTCACAAACTTGGTGCTCGATCACTCCCTTGCACCTTCATTGGATACTCCTCCTCTCAAAGTGCCTATCTTTGTCTTGATCCAACCACTTCCCACATCTATCACTCCCGTCATGTCCAATTTGTTGAAACCATTTTTCCATTCAAAAATCTACAGCGTCACCAAGACAGACTTTCTGCTGACACATTGTCTCTTTGGTGCACAACTACCTACATTAGACCAGGCAACACCACACCATCTTCTATGTTGTCTTTTGCAAGTACCTATCCCGTGGATTCTTTATCTTCACCAAACTGTACAACACAACTCGACCCACCAGAAGAGCCCATATCATCTACCCGAACTACCACACTTGCTTCTCCCACTCGCTCCACCCGACCCGAACTACCAGCAGCTCCCTCACCCATCACTAATCCCACCACATCTAGTCCTCTCACTACCACAGCTTCTCCACCTCCACCCCGACACATTGTTACTCGATCCCAAAATAATATTCGTAAACCTTTAACCAAGCTTAACCTTACGGCCCAGCTTCACCCTTCCAATGATCGAAAGCCTACTTGTGTCACCCAAGCCCTCAAAAATCACAATTGGCGTCAAGCCATGTCCGATGAGTTCGATGCCTTGGTCCGAAATGGGACATGGACTTTGGTTCCTCCGGATTCCATCCAGAATTTGGTGGGTTGCAAATGGATTTTTCGAACTAAATATCTTCCTAATGGTTCTGTTGACAGGTACAAAGTCCGTTTGTTTGCCAAGGGCTTTCATCAATGTCCTGGAATATATTATCATGATACTTTCAGCCCTGTTGTCAAACCGACAACCGTTCGTATTATTCTTGGCATTGCCGTGAGCCAAGGCTGGGGTCTTCGTCAACTAGACATCAACAATGCTTTCCTCCAAGGTACGTTAACGAAAGATATCTACATGGCTCAACCCCCAGGCTTCATTGATAAGGACAATCCAAGCCATGTTTGCAAACTCCGGAAAGCAATCTATGGCTTGAAGCAAGCTCCATGTGCACGGTACCAAGAATTACATACCTTTCTGCTTCACTCTCACTTTCGCAACTCGTCTGCTGATTCTTCATTGTTCATGTTCAACAATGGCACCACCACAGTCTATCTTCTAGTGTATGTTGATGACATAATTGTCACTGGGAACAATGGGGCAGCAGTTGAACACTTTATTCATCTTCTTGCCCGGCGGTTTTCCCTCAAGGATTTAGGTAACTTGCAGTATTTTCTTGGGGTTGAAGTGGTGCCCCACAGTGTTGGTCTCCTCTTATCATAGCGTCGATACATATCTGAGCTCCTTGCATGTACATAAATGATTGATGTCAAGCCGGTTGCTACTCCAATACCGATGTCACCAACTCTCACTCTTCATTCCGGCACTGCTCTCACTGATCCTATGGAGTATCGGGCTGTCGTTGGTAGCCTCCAATATCTCTCTCTCACCAGACTGGATATGGCCTATACAGTCAATAAGCTTTCTCAATATGTACATCGTCCAACATCTAATCATTGGAATGCGGTCAAAAGATTGTTGCGTTATCTATGTGGCACCATTGATCATGGAGTTCTTCTTGCCAAGAAAACTCCTCTCAGCCTTCATGCATTCTCCGATGCCGACTGGGCCAGCAACAAAGATAATTAGACCTCCATCGCGGCTTACTTGGTCTACGTTGGTCGAACTCTAGTCTCTTGGAGCTCAAAGAAATAAAGAACGGTGGCTCGTTCCTCCACTGAAGCAGAATTTCTCTCAGTTGCCAACACGACATCTGAAGGTCAATGGATCTGCTCTCTTCTAAGTGAACTTGGTGTTACGCTTCACTAGCCACCTATCATCTATTGTGACAATATTGGCGCTATGAATTTTTGCTCCAATCCTGTCTTTCATTCTCATATGAAGCATGTGGCCTTAAACTATCATTTTATTCGCGGCCAAGTACAAAGTAACTAGCTCCGGATCAGTCACGTCTCTTCTGACGATCAGCTTGCTGACGCTCTTACCAAGCCACTGTCTCGAACTCGGTTTCAGTTACTTAAACACAAGATTGGTCTTTCCTCCATAAGTCCAATCTTGCAGGGGCATGATAAAGCTAAATCTTGGCTTCCCATATTTATCGTTATCTTCCCACAATCATATCCTTTAGTTACATATACTATTGCTTATATTTAGCTGATAAATGCCAGAATTACTTTCTTAAAGTGCTAAAATACTACCAAAGCAATGCCAAGAAATTGTGCTTAAAAGTTGAATTTTCAAGATTATTGTACTTAAGATCTTCTTGGATGTTTTGCAGGTTAAGAGGCAGTAAGAGCTGTCGGAATGAGATTTGATCTGCAGAAAATTTTTAGAGGACACTTCAAGCTTTTCAGGAAGTATTGGTTCACAAAAATCAGAGTTCGTTTGGGCCTCTAAAGGTTGCCTCAAAGTCAAGTCTGGAAGTTATATCCGAAGCAGAATTTCTGTTTGCAGACCAGACCTTTAGAAGCCCATAACTTGAGTGTCTGATGTCCAAATTGAGTGATTCAAAAGCCCATAATTATCTAAACATTTGTATCTACAATATTGATGAAGGGTTGAGTTCATAATAGGATTCTTTTAGGCCCAGAATGCAGTTACAAGATTAGTGTGTAATTGGAAGTTGATGTCATTGATGATACCATTTCCATTCAAAGAGTGGACAATCCACCACACCAATTTGATGGACAATCCACCACACCAATTTGATGGACAATCCACCACCAAAAGATAGCACTAACTCCTCCACTATGTGCTCATTTTTTCTATAAATAGAGAGGAGCTTGGAGACAAGAAGAGCAGCTTGGAGACAAGAAGGAAAGAGGAGATGGATTGGAGGCAAAAAGAGGAGAAGGAAAAGAAGAAAACAAGGCTTGTGTTTGTAATTATGTTTTTATGTTTCATGTTTTATTTGGTTATGTATAACTAAACTCTTGTTAGTTAGGGCTTGTCTTGAAGCCCTAAGCATGCTTTCAATTTTATAAGTTGTGTGGATTTCAATTTCTACAAGCATGATGATTTTGATTTTTCAATGTTATGTGAGTTCTAGTATTGTGTTTCTTTGAGTAGCTAACTTTCAAGCATGTATTAGAATTAATTGTTGTAGAACATGGTCAATTGCCTTGTTGAATATGTTCTTTCTTGCAACATATAATTCAGTTGAAAATGAATTATGAAAAATCAATTCTTGAATACCTAAGTACAAATACCATGTATTAGGATTCTTGTGACATTCATATTCTCTTTGCTCTTATTGGATTCTTGATTGTTGATTGATGCAGATGCCATGCTAGA
This sequence comes from Euonymus europaeus, assembly GCA_963580455.1. NCBI lineage: Eukaryota > Viridiplantae > Streptophyta > Magnoliopsida > Celastrales > Celastraceae > Euonymus > Euonymus europaeus. Next base: position 8,838,104 of record OY756964.1, read on the forward strand.
TTTCGATTAAGAATACACGTAATGAGGTAGACGCCATACACTTTACATGCAATTAAGAGAGAATCATACAACTTGAGTTTGGCCATGACCTTGTTGTGAATGTTGTCATCATATGCTTGTTTAAATTGTTAGTCTATTATTCTTATAAATTGTTTGAATGTTTTGTGGTGGATAGTGAGTCTTAGCTATTATTTTCATTAATATCAATTCTCATTCTTGTTCTTAACATCAATTTCTTCGTCTTAATTTTTATCTATTTCAAGACTTAACCCCTTTTCCCCCCTTATAATTGTATCAATTATATTCAAGTGTTAGGTTGTATATCTATTAGCATCACTCCTTGTGGGATCGACTCTTACTTGTTCACTATATATATTAATTGTACATTTGTAGGTTATTTTAAATTGTTACTAACGACATAACAATTTTTGGCGCCGTTGCCGGGGATGTGATTACCTAATATAGTGTCATCTAACTCTTGTATATAATTTATTTATTTATTGTTAGCATCTCCTACATGGAAGGTTTACATTATATGTCATTATTTAACGTGGTTGGCTTAAACGCCCCATTTTGTTTTCTATTAATGGCTGGTTCAAACCGCCTACTATTCTTAATATATGTATATATCTATTAATATTAATGGCTGGTTCTACCGCCTATTAATATGCCTTAATATTTACTAACATTATTTTTTTTTTATGGTTGGCCTTTTCTGCCCCATTTTATTTCTTCTGTATACTAACTTTTTATATATTGTCAACTAACTCCTTTAATCCTCTGGTTGTGATTGGCACTGCCATCCACCAAATTTCTCTATATTAATTTATGTTCATGGTTGGCCTCGCCACCTAAGTAGTTCATTTATATTGTTATTTTTCCTATTTTGCAGATACATGAATGTACAGCTCAAATCTTGAGAACTTATCGAGTGACGACATTTCGTTAAACACAAAATTAGCGGATATCCGTTTATTTTGTCAAAGAGACCATCGCACTCCAGAGAGATCACCTTTGTCATCACCAACTCCAAGTCCCACAGCCCCAGTTCAAATGGAAGAAGAACCAGATAACATGAACAAGCCACTTAAGGATTTCTCTGTGCCTCAAGCAGCAGATCAAGCTTCATGCATTGTCTACCCCCAGACTACTGTAGACAACTTTGAACTAAAGTCAGGAATGATTCATTTGTTGCCTACGTTCTTAGGCCATGCTGGAGAAGATCCTCACATGCATCTTAAAGAATTCTCTGATGTCTGTTCCACAATTAAAATAAGATGTTTAACTGATGAGCAGGTTCATCTGCGATTGTTTCCATTTAGTCTGAAGGAACAAGCAAAGACATGGCTTCACTCTTTACCAAGAGCTTCAATTAGAACATCGACAGATTTGGCAAACAAGTTCTTGATGAAATTCTTTCCAGCTCAAAAGACAAATAAAATAAGGAAAGAGATAGTGAGCATCCAACAAAATGATGGAGAAGCATTCCACGAATATTGGGAGAGATACAAGAGGCTCTTAAGCTCTTGTCCTCATCATAATATTCAAGAATGGCTACTAATGCAATATTTTTATGAAGGGATGCCAGATTCAGATCGCAAAATGGTGGACGCCACATCTGGTGGTGGATTGATGAATAACAATGCCGGACAAGCCAGAGAGATGTTCGAAACTCTGTCAACTAATTCTCAACAATGGAGCTACAATAGAGTGAGAGAACCTCAGAAAAGGGCTGGAATCTACGAAGCACAATCAAGTTCAAACATGGAAGCCCAAATTGCAAACTTGACAAATATGGTGAAGCATTTAATCGTTCCAGGCTCTCAAGTGTGTGCTGTGTGCAGTACACCTGGACATGCTATGGAAAGTTGTCCACAAAATGAAGTTGCGGTCTTGGATGCACAAATAAATGCATTCAGTACGTATCCAAATCAGAATCAAAACCAAATGCAAAGGCCAAGGAATGATCCATTTGCTCCTACCTACAATCCAGGATGGAGGAATCATCCAAATTTTAGGTGGAGTAATAATCAACCAATGCAACAACCTTTTGCTCAATTACCACAACATCGGGTCCAAGTGGAGCCTCCAAAACCATCACTTGAAGATATGGTTACATCTATGGCACAGAGCACTCAAGCATTCATGCAGAAAACTGATAACGCCATTGCAAATTTGGAACAACAAATGGGACAGTTAGCCACTGCATTAAATCAAAGAGAACCTGGAAAGCTTCCTGGCCAAGTTGTTGTCAACCCTAAGATTAATGAACATGCTAAAGCAATCACTCTGAGGGGAGGGAAAACAATTGGAAAAATGAGCGTGCCAGAAGAAGAGAAGAACCTTGACTCTGACAATATGATCAATCCAGACGTTTTAGATCCAAATTCTAGCAGCATTGCTACTCCTTTCCAGGAAACGCCAAACCTTCAGGTTAACTCTAACCTTCCAAATTATATTTCTTCACATGCTCCTTTTCCTAGCAGATTGCAGAAATCAAAGAAAGAAGATCCAATGCAAGGAATCTTGGATACTTTCAAGTAGGTGGAGATTAACATTCCTCTTTTAGATGCCATCAAACAAATGCCAAAATATGCAAAGTTCCTCAAGGATTTGTGCACAAATAAGAGGAAGTTCAAAGAGTTTGAAACGATTAAGGTTTCTGAGGAAGTTTCGGCTGTTCCACAAAGCAAACTCCCTCCCAAGCTAAAAGATCCGGGCAGTTTTACTATCCCTTGTATCATTGGGAGTCACAGGTTTGAGAAAGCTCTTCTTGACTTAGGTGCATCTGTCAATCTAATGCCTTTTTCTGTTTTTGAATCTTTGAATATAGGGGAACTAAAGGCGACCTCTGTGAGCATCCAGTTGGCAGATAAATCAATCAAATACCCTAGGGGTATTCTGGAAGATGTCTTAGTCAAAGTTGACGGATTAATCTTACTTGCTGATTTTCTAGTATTGGAGATGGAGCCGATTCCTTTGTCAGAAGTAAAATTAACCTTAATTCTTGGTCGTCCATTCATGGCCACAGCAGGTACCAAAATTGATGTTCAAAAGGGTACACTAACTATGAATGTGCAGGGACAAAGGTAGATCGTGATTCCGGTTGGCGGGACGAACTTCCAATTACAGAATCTACCACCTGCTTGCCTTGCACCGTTTGCATCAAAGCTTGAAACATGGCCTCCAAAGCCGCAAATTTGGACTCAAATTTGTTGTTAAGTTCGCCCAGTGCTTTCTGCTATCCCGCTGGTTGTTGTTCACCCATGGCTCTAGTAGCAACCATACAGATTGTGGAGAAGCGTGTTCAAGTACAGCAATGGACAGATCAAACAACGATCAAGAGGCTTCGATACCACTTATAACAAACCAGATTTGACAATAGTTTGCTATGAACAATGATGAGTATTCTATCAATTACAATCAACTGAAAGGGCAACAACAATTGCTTATTATCAACACAAGTCAAAAGCAATCTCTATAGATGACAAGAACTTGAGAACAAGATTACAAGAATCTAGAAGAACTAAGAAGAAGGAAGAGAGGAGAGAATTCCAGAGGAGGGAAAACAAGCTTTCAGCAAAATCATTTCTTCTCTTCTTTCCCGCTCACACTCCTTAAATACAGGAAGTAGTTAATCATCAATGGTTGAGATGCATTGATATTTCTCTTGCTAATCCAGCCCTACATTCCACCGACTTAGTAAAAAGACGCAGTATTCAGAGTTGAAACAGAGAGTTGTAACAAACTCGCGTCTCATTTGAAAGCAAAAAACGAAGTACCTCATCCAATTTCAGTTCAACAGAGGAAAATTGAGAATTCATCGCAGACAATCGTGTTTCAAACTTTAGATTCAATGAATCAACTTTTCCATTAACGGTGTCAGCAGCGGTCGATAAGATCTTGAATCGCGAATCAACAGTTGCATGTAATTCTTCAACATCATTTTGCAACTCATCAGCTGTTGTAGACTTCCACATCGCTAAAGACCGGAGACCTCCGATACCAATGATAAAAACAGAGATGAATGAAGAAAGATTGAACTACTGATTTTATTAAAATCAAAGATGATTACAGCAGAATACCAAGATCAGCAGATCTAGATCCAATACTCCACAAGAGTCCAAGAACACCAAACTAATAGAATACCCTTCCAATAACCCCATGCTTTCCTTGAGTACAATTGTAACCGACTCCACACTACAAGTAATAACCAAAATACCACTAACAATGGAAATACCAAATTTACCCCTTTACTCTGCTCTTGTAAACCAGTACATCTTTATCAGTCTATCCATAGAAAAATCATAAAAGAATTCAGATGGTTACCTCAATAAACTAAAATTTGGGTTAGGGTTGTAGAACCCTTCTATGATTTCGGAATCTACTATACACATTTAGCACTTATGACTGCTGCACTTAGATTTATAGTTTAAAAAATAACCTAATTGGAGCTTGGTTCAGATTATCAGATTTTAAACAAGCATGTCTCTTTTGTTATTTTCATTCTCTATTATTAATACTGTGTGAAACAATCCAATAATTGATTAGCAATTGCTGGATTGATAAGCATACACACGCGCCGAAAATGTTACCTTGGTAGTCCTCTCATTTTATTGGGGGGACAGAACTGGACTATTGCAATTTTTCAGCAGGCACCCTCTTTAGGCAATAACATTACTATCCAAATTGCTACTGTTGTCATCCTCAAGGATTTTATCAACACTGACCTGACCCTAACTTTAATTATTCTTTTGGTTGCTGCTGCTAAATGATTGCAACTTTTCTATGCAATTAATCTATCAATCTATAAGTAGTTTCACAGGAATGGCACATTGGTATTGCAACACTTCTAAAGTAAAAAGTAAAGTTTTGTTATTACTATGGACTCTGCTTACACAGAGCAATTCTCAGAAAGCAATACAACATTTTGCGAACAAAGAAAAAAAAAGGTTTCTCATATGTATCCCTGGAGCATCCAATTGGCATATATAAACTTTGCAACGGTAAGGGAAGAATCTTTTGAAAGTAAATTACTTTCTTGGATGTACATGCATAGTAATGTATATTCTTTAGGAGTCTTTAGTATATTAAATAACTAGATATGGACTATCCTGAGTTCCTAAAATATGAGATACGTATTATTTTTCAAAATAAAATAACGATCAAAAGGGTAAAAAACTATTGTTCGATCAACGTGTCATTAGTTTTCGTTCTATAGCTAAAGCCATTGGCAATTTAGTGATATTTTGGGTTTTGGCATGGGAAAATATGTGAAAAAGGTTGTTGAGAAACAGAGTGTCAGCCCAACAAGCAAGGGAGAGGAACAAGGCATATTTGAGTGAGTTGGAAACGAGAGTCAAAGGCTTGGAGAAGAACTCAAAAGTTGAAGGGAGAGTGTCCACGTTAGAGAATGAGAATCAGAACATGTATGTCTCATGCCCACCACCATTAAATCATTTCTCCATCATCATTGCTTTCTGAACTCACATTTGATATTGACTACTTCGTGCACTAATGTTTGTACTTATGTTAGCAATTAGCGATGAATCAAGTAATGTGCAGTTTTAGGTGTTGTTGATCCGATCAAGGATGGTAGAACTAAAAAGTTCATTGACAAGTAGTTTCCAAGTAGTGAGCTTTTTAGCAATTTTATTGTGTGCTCTTAATAATACGTTGGTGGGCATATAAAGGAACAGTCACAGGGTTAAATTATTCTCTTAACTCGACTACTGCTTGATAGTAGTCCAATGCAAATATCAGTTTTCAAAATTGAAAGATGTCTTCAAAGCTGACGAGTAAGGATGTGTTTGTTTTACATTTCGCACAACTTAAAGTTGTGGAGTCCGCATAAAATGCTGTGCCAACCAAACGTCACATTTTGTTGATAGCTTAAAGTCATGGGCCCTACAGCTTTAAGACGTGCAAATGAAATGCAGTCATCCCATAGCTTAAAGCTGTGGGATCCACAATATTTTAAAATCACATTACATAATTGTCCCTCCGTATATTAAAAGTTTTCAATTATTTTTTATTGTAATACCTTTTTTTTGTAATTTTATCTATAAAATTAATCTAATAGAAAAATGAACGAAACACCTTACAACATTTTATATAGCTTAAAGTTGTGGGCTCTACAACTTTTTACACAACATTTTTCATAGCTTTAAACATAATATTTTTGACAGTGTAAAACAACATTTTTCATAGCTTTAAACATAATATTTTTGACAGTGTAAAACTATGAAATGCAATTGTCAAACAAACGGACCCTAAGTGATCAATATTATGATTTTTCAATATTTTTAAGTGGGCTATGTTTCATGCATTATGTACATATGGTAAGTTATTAGTCAATTGGGTGTGAAAGGTTTTGTATTGAATTGATTACTTGGAAATTATGGATTTAGAGAGTCTTTCAGTACAATTTTTTATTCACTTTTTTTTATTTGTGAAATTATTTTGTACTTGCTTCAAGATGTACATCGTTCGTGTTGTAATTTCCACACCCCCACACACTAACAATATTGTCCGCTTTAGGTTGTCCGGTTCACTGGATACATCGGGCCCATATAGGGGTTGTCCGGTTCACAAGGATACAACGGGCCCGCACGGCTTTGTTTCTCCTCAAGTGCAGCAAGTGGGCTTGGGCCCAACTCACTACACAAGGGAAAAGGCCTTGTTAGTGGGTTGAGGTGGGCAACTCCTTATAAAGGAGACTTAACCTCCCACATCTTTCGATGTGGGAGTTTTAACACTCCCCCGCACTTGTGGGCAGGGTTATACCACAGACCCAACAAGTGGAGTAGAGGTCATACCCAAGAATCCAACTGGATCAAACCTGCTCTGATACCATGTTGTAATTTCCACACCCCCACACACTAACAATATTGTCCGCTTTAGGTTGTCCGGTTTACTGGATACATCGAGCCCACATAGGGGTTGTCCGGTTCACAAGGATACAACGGGCCCGCACGGCTTTGTTTCTCCTCAAGTGCAGCAAGTGGGCTTGGGCCCAACTCACTACACAAGGGAAAAGGCCTTGTTAGTGGGTTGAGGTGGGCAACTCCTTATAAAGGAGACTTAACCTGGGAGTTTTAACAGTTCGTGTGATCGATCTTATATTTTGATACATTAATTAAAATGCTGGTTCAACCTTATTTACTTTTGAACCATGTCTAGATGTGGCCACTACCCTGGTAAAAATTGCAGATGTTGACAGGAATCTTGGCAACGAGGATGTTGCAAATGATAGAAACCGAGAGGCAAGTAATTAGTTGTTGGAAGCTCCAAAAGTATTCTTCGTTTTGATAAAATTGATTTTAATTGACTATTTCAGAAAGACCTGTGTTCGACGGGTCGTCTCTAGATCAGTGTTTTGAGAACCGGACCGAACCGGCCGGTTGGACCGGGAACCGTTGCTCTGACCGGTCGGTTTGACCTATCAAACCGGATGATACGGTTTGACCGTGTTAAACCGGTAACCGTTAAACCGGTTGAACCGGCCGGTTTTAAGATTTCAATAAAAATCATTAAAAAAAATAATTCTAAAACTAATAATAATTAATATATAAGTGAGAATTGGGTTATTTGATTATTTTGTATTTGAATTTTGAAATTTGACACTTTTTTTTGAATCATTTCGTTGCTCACATACATAGATATCTAAAATTTATCTTAAAATTGTATAAAATTAATCATATAAAATATAAACCTAAATATTTTTATGTATTTTCTTTTTTATGATTGAACCGGTGGTTGAACCGGTTCAACCGATTAAACCGGTAACCGGTGTCTTGGCCGGTTTGATGATCGGTTCGGTTTTCAGAACACTGCTCTAGATGAACCATAGTACATCAATTATAGAAATTTAAATAATTTTATTTTTGACAGACCTAACAACTCTTCTCCAATTCCCTTTTATTGATGTGGTTGTCAGCTGTTTTGTTATCTATTTTTTTAAAACAATATTTCTTTATTTACAGAAACATCTTATATTCTTATTGACATGAAAAATCTACAATAAAAAATAAATGCATATTCTTTTTTTTAAGGAAATAAATGCATATTTGAGACTATGAAGAGGTTGCTCTTCCATTAAGAAAGATCAAGCGAGCAGGCAATTGTACAAGAAGAAGAAAAAAAAAACATAGCATATGATTAACAATAACATCCACAAAGCACGTGCATCACCCTAGTTAATATAATGCTCGAAAAAAAAAGTACAAAATGATATTAAAGATAACTGCAAAGGCCCCGGGGTAAACCCCAAAATACACAAACAAAAGCTTCCACAGCACCACTACCCCTTTATATGATCAAGAGTGGGCAAAAATACACCTATCAAATCCTAAAATACACCCCTGGCCCACAGTTGTCTTGTCTGCATGTAAATTAATGTCCACCACTTTTTCTATATCTTTGCACGTGATTTACTCTAGCCCATAAAATCATGAAATCCACCACCTATGCATGTAAATGAGTTTTCTAGAACATTATATTGGTAGGTCCCATTTTTACATCCAATCATCCATCGTACTTGGCGTTCCAATTTGGCTTTATCTTTCAAAAATATCGAAATACGTATCCATGAAACTTCCTACTTCCGTCTTACAAAAGAAAGTTAAATTTTTAATCTTTTAAAAAATAAATTTCAAATATTATAAATACATTAATAATATCAATTAATATTATAAATATATTAAACAACACAATATGCAAGCAATTTTATTACAACTTCATAGCATAATATATCTAGGGAGCTGCCTAGACGTAGTAGAGTGGACTTACATTGCAAGGCGGTCATTATACGGTGTGACTCATTCAGATGAACATATATATCTATATCTAAACCATTGAACCATTATTAGATGCATCGGATATCCATCGACTAAAGTTAGTTGCACATAGTGATTGTCATTAACAAACTCAATTGATAATACAATGTGCTCATGTTTAGGTGTGTGCTCATGTTGAGGTGGTGGTATCTATCATAACAGTAAGAAAGTCATGGACCCCCCGAGAGCTAATGAGATGTAAAATGACATTATACTTACTAGCAATCAGGTGGCCTATGTCCGGCATTTTCATCCAATTTTCAAGAAGAGTTGCACTATCTGAGTTAAAAAAATTCAATGAGTTATGAATAGAATAGGCACGTTCGTAAACACCAAATATGTCACAGTACTCCGACCAAAATGTTCTTGACTCACAAATCAAGTCTTGGTGAACAGTGGCCCATCATCATACCCTAGTAGGACAACAATAACCCCGAAGCCACAATTTCCATCTTCCCTTATATCTGTAATGGACTAGATATAAGGCTGCATCATTTGTGGTAACTAATTGATGTATAAATGGTTTTGGCTAACCTTTATTGATTGTGAACGCCTTTGTTTTGGAACAGATGATTATGAGGGTTTAATATACATGGATGAACAATTGTGTCTGCCTGGTTCAAGAGATAGTGAGAATTCATGTTCAACGTATTCAAATGCAGATGAATCACAACAAATGGAAGTGTCAACCTTCTTCTTAGCAGATGGAAGTCCACGGGTTTTTGACTTCGCTTCAGGATTGAGAATTGAAGTGGTAGAAGGATTTATAATCTCTCGTAACTTCCTTAGAAGGCTAACCTTACCTGTGCATGGTTTTCGTTCCAATTGATCCATGAACATTTGCACCTCAACATTGCAGCTAATCTTAACATCTTCAAGGGAAACACAAGGCAATAGATCAAGCTTCTTTCAGAGTTTATTGATGCATGCAAGTGGAATTGCACGTGATTCTTGCATGTAATTTTAAAGTTCATGTGCACACGGTAATCCATGAGTATAGTAAAGCTTACAAGCGCATTGGTACGAGTCAAGCTCGACAACTTGATAACAAAAATAAGTCACAAAGCAACCTCTAATACAAAACCTCAAAGTGATTGGAAATGTACCAGTTTGAACTAGTGTTGGAAAACATTCTTGCTTTTCTCCAAACTTGCTTTCACTGCTGTAAGTTGATGTTCGAGCAACTGGTGAATAGACGTCCATGCTGATTCAATATCCATTTGGAAAGTGCCCATATATCTTTTTAGCTTCGCATGTTGACTTCCAGCTAAATTACTTGTTCGATTTCCAAAATGCATGTATCTATCAATCCAAGCTGCGACAAACATTAGTTTGTATGGCATTAACCACTCATCAGAAATATAATTTAGGACAATCAGATAATTATTGAACGTGTATTGGATAGTGAATAAATTATATAGATATTCTGTCTATCTCTGAATCCACTAAAGTATGCCAAAAAGTGTAGAATGCATCCCATGATTACTTTTCATGAAATTGTTTCTTGCAATTCGCAACAATGTTCTTGCCAATATGCAATTTGCAAAGCAATCTAGTGGAATTGGGAATTATATTAGCACATGAATTCATTAAAGCTAGATCTCTATTTGTGATGATAACTCATGGTCTTGTGTAGTGCAATCTTCCATTGTCGAACGCAAACAACTCAAAACTCAGGTATAATTAGTCTCTTTCTCACACTGTAAGAAAACAAATGCAACACAAAAAATCATGTTATTGATGTCACACTGACTATCTCAAAAAGAAACATTCTAAATCGCTTCGTCTTATGTGTTACATCCATGATTAGGACATGCGAAAATGCACGAAGTAAATCTAATGATCGTGAATGTGCAAAGAACAAATATTATAGCTCATCAGTGAGATCATCACTATGATGAAGAAAGATATAATCATGTTCATCTAAGCTTGACATAATTTGTTGCATTTGAGATCTTTCGGCCTTTTCAGCTATACGATACTTGCGTAGTGCGTCATATATCGTTCGCATGGTGGAAACATTATCTGGATTTTTGTTCTTCAGTGCTGTCAAAATGTTTAGTGACTTCACTAGTTCTTAAACATATTTATCACGATATCAGCCTCGACCTTATAGAGACGTCCAGCGTATGCATGCCCCTCCATATTTGATGATGCATAATGGTTATGCAATTCGCATACCACTCTAATCATCCAATCATCATTCGTATTCAATTTAATCCCCTTGATTCTAAATGAACAATTATATCTTTTGGTGACATTCATTTTTGTGGATGGTTTTCTACTTCTGTATGCCCCACCACATTCACATTATAGTAACAAACGATCTCTACGTCCCAACGCATTACTGTGATCATATGTTTTAATTACGACCACGAATCCAAGTTGGTGTGCAGTTGCTTGCACCCATTCAATCAACAAGGTGTGCGAATTGAAAACCTACAAAAAATTAAATTAATTAATTTATAATTACCAAAAAGTTGACATAATAAATTCATATTTAAAATTTATAAATAAATTATATGTAACGAACCATATTAATTGAAAATTCAGTTGTCACATCAATATTATTTGTTCATTTTCTTCTGCAACATAATAATATTCTCCTTCATTTTCTACATCAACTTGAAAAACTTTCTCCTATATTAACACAATTTACTAATTATAGTAGCGTTTAAAATTAATAGTTTGACCTTTCAAAAAAAAAACAATTAATAGTCAGAGAAAAAAAAATAGTATTATGTAGAATATCACCTCACTCGAACCACCTGAACTTGAAAACTTGAGATCCTCAGCCCATAAACGGAGATGATCCATGTTAGATTGAATATGAAAATAAGAATGAATTTTATAAAAGGTCGGAGCTTATGAAACTTCTGACCTTAGTAGGAGGAAGTATGTATATATATGTTTCTAAAAATAGTTGAAAAAGAAGCAAATAAGATTTTTAAGGCTGTCTTTGCCAATCCTAATATTTTATCTGTTACGCTTAAATAAAATGGAATGTACACAAGGGGAGGTAGGAGGAAGGTGCAAGGAAATTACGTAAATACATTTGTGATTTTGCATGTGGGTCATAACACATGCATGGAGGAAGGAAGTAGAAAGTTTAATGTTACTTATTTCAATATTTTTAGGGACCCACAAATATCATGTTCCAGGACACTCATTTATATGCAAATAGGTGGTTTTCGTGCGACCATTACAGAAAGTGGTGGGCACTCATTTACTTGCAAACAGGTGATGGGCCAGGGGTGCATTTCAGGATTTTACGTCAATGCAAGTAAAATAAATTACATTCAAACATTTACAAAAATGGTGGCACTAATTTAGATGCAAACATGTGGTGAGGTATGGGATGCAACCCAAATTTTTGGGGGGTGAATTTCCGCCCACCCTATGATCCATAGCGGAAATAATTGCTAGAAAACCCTTCACATTAAGGAAAAAATATATATTTTATAAACATTTGAGTAGCGTGTGTACAACTCGCTGAAAAATCCCTCAAAATCGATTGATTTTGAAATATATAGACTAGACACGCGATGTGTCATGTCGTGTTATTTTTATTTGATGTTTAACATCTTTATATTTTGCAAGTGTAGAATTTCATCTACATTTTTTTTTAATAAGTTTGCTTTGTGATTGCCACATCCACGTTGTTGGATTGGACAAATGGTCATATTTGTTCAAAACGTGATAGAAATAAAAGTGTGAAGTGAAGTAGTCTTTCTAGTCGTTATTATATATGCTTAACTAAAGATATTTGTAGATATTACTTTCATTGAGCTTTTAGCAAATACAAGAGACACATATATACATAGAGATACTACGGATACAAAGAATAGGACTGACACCCTAAGCTATAGGGAATAGCCGTTGAAGACAGACATAAGTTTAGGAGATTGGTAAACTTTATGACTTTTGTCAGTACAATTGGTTTGGGCTTTCAGCTGGGCTCGTGGCTCCTTCTTTACACCCCCTCAAGATGGAGGTTCTGGAAGAAACACCAATCTTGTCACGAAGCACAACAAATTGAGAATGCAACAGAGATTTAGTGAGAAGATCAGCAAGTTGGTCAAGAGTGGAGATCTTGTGAACATGAAAGAGGCCGCGATTGACCATAGATCGAACAAATTGAAGATCCAACGCAATATGCTTCATCCGAGAATGTAGAACTGGATTGTGACTAAGAGCAATGGCTCCCTGATTGTCACAATAGAGGATAGGTTTGGTGGATATGGGATGACAAAGCTCATTCAACAAATGTTTTAACCAAACGACTTCACAAGCATAGAGGCTAAAGATCGGTATTCGGCCTCAGTGGAGGAACGGGCAATAGCTCTTTGTTTCTGAGACTTCCATGAGATTGGGGTGGAACCAAGAAAGATGATAGAGGTAGAGGTAGACGAACGGTCATCCGGATTCTCGGCCCAATCAGAATCTGAATAAGCCTTAAGTGAGAGAGTTGATGTTTTGGAGATGGTGATGCCAAAATCAAAGGTGCCTTTGAGGTAGCGCAATAAGCGCTTGAGAAGAGACCAGTGAACATCAGTAGGCTTACTCATAAATTGAGCCAAACGATTTACGGCAAAGCACAAGTCGAGTCGAGTGATACTTAAATATTGCAAACTGCCCAAAAGTTGACGATACAGAGTAGGGTCAGGCAGAGGAGTGCCATCTGTAACCTTGACTGAAAAACGAGATGGTAATGGCATGTTAACAGCTTTGGCACCCTCCATATCAGCACGATATGGAGCTGACAAATTATTATATAGGTTGTATGGGTATGTAAGACCCGTCAGTAGTGACCACCGGGTCGAGCTGTCCCGATTGGATATTATTTTAAGTAATTAATCGTAACAAGTTAATTATAATAAGTTAATGATATTAATAAAATAAGTTGATTAAAAAATGGTAATATTAATAAATGAATTAAAGGTTGTGGGATTAATAAAGAATTATGGATATTGTATGGGTTTTCGGAACTCATATTGGTAATTAAATTATCAGGATTACGGGAGCACATCGCGATAAGTAATACTCAACTGTATTATGGAACTTTGTGATTTGGGAATTTTATGTGCTATTATTTGTATTGATTGTGATGTCTATTTGATTGTGTATGATAACAGTTTGTACTGATTGGATGTTTTCATGAGACCGAATTTGCGATGATTTGATTGGAACGAGACAGGTACCATTAGATTTCTGTTGTTGTAGGCTTTATTCTGATGTAGAAGTGACCGAAAAAATCGCCGAAAAAGTGGATTCCGGCGACGGTCCGGCCGAGTTGACTCGGCTCCGACCGAGTTGACTCGTGCTAGACCCGTTTTGATTGGGTTGACCCGGTTTGACTATTTGACCCAGTTTGACTTTTTGACCCGTTTGACCGTTGACGTTTTCTAGGGTTGACCGTTGACTTTTCCGTATTTTGACAGTATTGGGTATACGTATTCGTATTTGGTGTCGAAGATTGATTTAGGAGTTTTGTGTTGGATTCGGATAGCTGAAGAGGTACAACGGAGTTGAGTTAGTCAGCATTCCAGGTAGGGATTTTGCCCTACTTCTTATTTGGGGTTCCGGGGGTTCCGTATTTCACGGACTCCTATTTGTCTATTGGTGTGAAATTCCCGGAGGTTGGGAATTTCTCTGTTTCTACTCTTATCTGATTTATTTCCGCAATTGCAACTTGTTATGGTTATATGTTGTTTGTTTGGAGGTATGTGTACGGCTGGCGACACTTTTGTGCATCGTGTCTCTTGTGGGGCCCACTTATCCTCTTGTGGGGTTCACATCCATAGGTGGGGCCCACATCTTGGTTGTGGTTTTTTTGGTGAGAGTCCAGATAGGACTATACTCAGGAGATTTTCTATGATGATGCTACGAGATTGTTGATGGATGATTTGTAGTGTGTGGGACCCACATTGGACAACCCAGCCTACTAGATGATTTGTGGATGGATTTGATCGGGTACGTACCTGGAGACCGGATTGTGGTGGGGTACATCCTAGGGGACGCTCTTCGATGTAGGCGATGCTATCGAGTACCTGATGTAGGCTCGATCATCACCCAATCTGGGGAGTACCTGGACTGGGAGACACCTTGCGGGGATCAGGGTGGGTCCAGGGGAGGATTTTTTGGTGTTATGTGGATTTGAGTTGATGTGGATTTGAGTTGATATGGATTTGAGTTGGATTATGATTGAGTACTGATTTGAGAGTTGTACTTGAGGATGGTAGTGGTAGAGCCTACTCGGTATCTACCCTACGGATTAACTGATTGTGATGAGGTGTATGATACATCGATTTTTCAGAGATTTTATACCCTATCAGGGTATCACTTATGGTATTCCTTTATGTATTTTATATCACAGGTCTTCTTACTTTATCTCTGATTTACTGGAGTTCGGTGGTACGGGAGTGTATCACTATTTGAGTTCCTGTTCATTTCCATTATCATATCTCTATCGTATATTCTGTTTACTCTGATCTCGATGTTGTTTCCATATCCCTACTGAGCTTTGTGGCTCATCCATTTCATTCTCATGTTTTTAAGGTGAGATAGCCGGAGTGGATGATCAGCGCAGGGATGCGTGCGATGTTATGTGTGGTTGCTGGGTGGATATTTGTGTCTTTGAATTTATATTCCGTTTCTACGATTTTCATGGATTTTCCGCTGTAGACTCTGGTTTGTATGTTGAGTTTGTGGTGGAGATTTATACATATATGTGAGGTTTTCTTTGTAGTTATCTTGTTGATTTATAGTGTTTTGGATAGCTTGGGTTTAAATCCGGTTCGGGGAACGGAAGAGTTCCCTGCCGGTCACGCCTCTGTGATTAATGGGTGCTCATTCGCACCTATCTTGGAGAGGGGCGTGACAGTTTGGTATCAGAGGTGGTTAGTTAGTTTTGGAGTGGGTATTCGGTTTATTTTGTTTTTCCCCAGCTACACATCACACGCTTCCCGGCTGATCTGGTGAGTTATTCTTTCTTTTACGCTTTGGGGTATTTGATTTATGTAGTGGTATGTTTATTTCAGACATGGTAGATACACGTAGTACCCGCGTTCGGGGTGGACGTGGTCGGGGTACAGGCGAGATTCCTGATCCGATTGAGGAGGTTGAGTTACCGATACCTGAGGAAGACGAGACCTCCAGTGTATCGAGGAGTGGTAGATCCTAAGGCAGTTGAGGATTGGTTGCGATAGTTGAGGTGATAGATGGTGACACTCAGGATACCTGTTGAGAGGAGAGCTCTATTGGCTTCAGCATTTTTAGAGGATGATGCTTATGTATGGTGGGAGAGTGTGACTATTGGTAGAGAGAGTATAGAGATGCCATGGTCGAAGTTTGAGACACTGTTTCTAGCACAGTATGTTCCCCAGGCCATTCGCGTTGCGAAGGCCAAGGAGTTTCTGGAGCTGATTCAGAGTAGAGATATGACGGTGTCACAGTATCAGGCACGGTTTGAAAAGCTTGGTCGATATGGAGAGTACATTGCCACTGAGGAGAAGAAAATACTGAGATTTCAGCGCGGGCTGAAACCCCGCATTTCAGAGCGTTTAGCAAGGATGATGGTTTGTACTTACCGGGAGTGCATTGACAAGGCACTTGATATAGAGAGGAGCATGATTGATTCACAGGATAATTGGGAGCTTCATAAGAGGAAGTACAGAGATACTTCTTCTGCCTCAGGGAGCAGTAGTAGACAGAGGACTGAGGGTCAGAGACAGAGACCCAGACAGGATCAGGGGCAGAGATTCCAGGACAGGAGGCAGGACCGTCCGAGTCAGCAGCAGAGTTCTCAGAGACAGGGAAGCAGGGTCTGCAGCAGCGACATCAGGGTCCACGACAGGGACAGGGGTCCATATCAGGATTGTATTGTTATGCGTGTGGCCATACTGGACACATGATATCAGACTATCCCAAGGCGGATAGCCCATTGTGTTTTTCTTGTGGACTACCAGGACATATCCAGAGGTTTTGCCCGAGGAGTCGTACAGCACCATCAGGCAGAGGACAGGGAGCCCCAGCATCTGCACCTAAGGCTCCAGCAGGCAGAGGGGCCAGACCTCTAGCACCATCAGTGAGACAGCAGCAGCAGAGGCAGGGCCAGAGAGCTGGAGTTTATGCGGTTGCACCCGAGCCAGCACCAGATCGTGATTTCATTGGAGGTAGAGTTTTACTTTTCAGTTCTTGGGCTCGTGTTCTATTTGATATCGGTGCCACGCATTCGTTTATTTCTACCTCTTTCGTTGAGGCATTGGGGTTAGAGATTTCAGATTTGGATAGGAGATTGGTAGTGAATTCTCCGTTGGGGTCAGGTACTGTGGTAAGGGGCATTTGTAGGGGTTGTATATTTCGATTTGCTGATCACGAGTTCCGAGCGGACTTATATGTTATGGAGTTCACTGACTACGATGTGATACTTGGATTGGACTGGTTGACCGATTATGATGCTGTGATAGATTGTACAGAGCGTAGGGTCACGCTGACATCACCATCTGGACGAGTTAGTTTTTGTGGGTCGCGGGTTGTTACATGTTCACACTTTCTTGACAACTCACGATATACTAACTGTCTAGTGGCGAGCTTGACTTCTACATCGGAGATTGAGGCTAGTACGGCTGTGCCAGTGGTAGAGGAGTATTTGGATGTATTTGCTGATGAGTTACCAGGATTATCACCACAGCGAGAGACTGATTTTGTGATTGAGTTATATCCGGGTACAGACCCGATTTCTATTCCACCGTATAAGATGGCTCCAGCAGAGTTGAGGGAGTTGGATAGGCAGTTGCGGGAGTTGCAGGGTCTGGGATTTATCAGACCCAATACTTCACCATGGGGTGCTCCAGTTCTCTTCGTGAAGAAGAAGGACGGATCGATGAGGATGTGTGTGGACTACAGGAAGTTGAATAGGGTGACTGTGAAGAATAAGTACCCGTTACCGAGGATAAATGATTTGTTTGATCAATTGAGGGTTAGTCACTATTACTCCAAGATTGATCTCAGGTCAGGTTATCACCAGTTGAGGATTCGGGAGGAGGACATATCGAAGACGGCATTTCATACTCGATATGGTCATTATGAGTTTCTGGTCATGCCGTTTGGGCTGACCAATGCCCCAGCAGCTTTTATGGATTTGATGCATAGAGTGTTCAGACAATATCTTGACCAGTTTATGATAGTCTTCATCGATGATATATTGGTGTATTCGGCCACAGAGGAGGAGCATAGGGGGCATTTGGAGATTATTCTGCAGACACTCAGAGAGCATCAGTTGTATGCCAAGCTGAGTAAGTGCGAGTTTTGGGCGACTCAGGTGAGATTCTTGAGGCATGTGAGATCCAGAGATGGAGTGGCAATGGATCCTGCCAAGGTGGAGGCTGTGTTGGATTGGAGGACTCCGAGGACAGTGGGAGAGATTCGTAGTTTCCTGGGATTAGCAGGTTACTACAGGAGGTTTATAGAGGGATTTTCACGGATTGCTGCACCGATGACTGAGTTGACGCGGAAGGGTGTTCCTTTCGTGTGGACTGATAGATGTGAGCAGACTTTTCGGGAGCTGAAGACCCGACTCACATCACCTCCAGTCCTGACCATTCCGGATAGTGGTATTGGTTACCATGTATATTGTGATGCTTCAGGGATTGATTTAGGTTGTGTGCTTATGCAGCAGGATAGGGTGGTGGAGTATGCTTCACGACTGTTGAAGCCACATGAGAGGAATTATCTTGTACATGATTTGGAGTTGGCTGCTATAGTGTTCGCACTTAAGCAATGGAGACATTACCTTTATGGGGAGCAGTTTGAGGTGTTTTCAGATCACAGGAGTTTACAACACTTATTTACACAGAAGGATCTGAATCAGAGGCAGCGGAGATGGATGGAGTACCTTGGAGATCATGATTTCTCATGGCAGTATCATCCAAGCAAGGCCAATGTGGTGGCTGACGCCTTGAGTAGAAAGTTGGCAGTGGCACGACTGTCACTGCGGGAGTTTGAGTTGGTGGACACCATTGGGCAGTACCGATTAGATATTAGTGACATGGGTGATAGGTGTTTTCTGAGCAGTTTGGTGAGCCGTCCAGCACTAGTACAGAAGGTGTTGGATGCACAGCTTGGTGATGCGATTTTTGATGATATTGAGGATATGGATGGTTGGATTCGAGGTGTTGATGGAGGAGTTCGTTTTAGAGGTCGATTGGTGGTTCCAGAAGATGTTGAGTTGAAAGATGAGATACTTAGAGAGGCACACTATTCTCAGTTCGTGATACATCCTAGTGCTACTAAGATGTATCGAGATGTACGGAGACAGTATTGGTGGAGCGGACTGAAGAGAGATGTGGCCCAGACTGTGTTGAGATGTCTTACCTGTCAGCAGGTGAAGGCAGAGCATAGGAGACCTCCTGGATTGTTACAGCCGCTTCCATTGCCTAAGTGGAAGTGGGAGCATGTGTGTATGGATTTTGTAACGCCCCAAACCGGAAGCGCTACCGATGACGTCACTAGTCTCCTAAAGACTCCCTCTCACGTCAACCTAACACAGATTCTATCGAAAATCCGGCAGCATCTCCCCGTAAATCGGAGAATGCCAACCTGAGCAACAATCAACACCAATATATATAATATCATGAATAAATCTCAATCCGCAACCTAGCAGGGCCTCAGGCCAACTAACCACAATCACACTCTAGGCAGGGCCTCAGGCCACCTAAGCACATGCAAGGTAAATTAAAGAGGTCATTCATCACATAACCAATATATAGTTCAACAACTGGAACATAGTTCCATAATCCCGGTACGAGAGTCCCAGTTTAACGGCGCAGCTCTCGACCGTCCATTATCCTCCTCATAAGGTAATTGAAAGATAGATACTTGATCCTTTAAACCAATCTAAGTACTAAATGTACTAGATAAACAAAAGTGTTCACATTATCAAGAACCTAAGCTCCAAGGTGGCGTTCCCATGTCACGTCTCCACCTACTGATCCGTCGGCTGGACATTCGTACCAGACTCACCTGAAGATCATAGAAGAAAAGTAGGGTGAGCAGAAGGCTCAGTAGGGAAATAAAGATTTAACGAGATAATCCGGCTGAATTGGTAAGCAACTTCGTCACTATATGGTCCCTCTTGGCATTCTTCAACGGATGTCCGGTATATCATCGGAAACCTTGACACTGCCCCCAGACCACATAGGTGTCACATCATGAGACATCCGACACGGTTATATGACCGAACTCTTAATTAGCTCTCCAGCCATAAGACGTTGGTCTCGTCCCGCCCTCGGACTCCCACATCCACACGTAAGTCTTATAGGAACTACGAGCCCGTGCCCGCAACTCTTAATGCATCTAATGAGCATGTCTAATATGCAAGAATAAACATATATATAAAAATCCTTTATACATACGTAACTACGTGATGCATGTTTGAGAATAAATTATGCTTGATAGATGATCAAACATGTAATCGGTTATGCAATAAATTCAATAATAACATTCATGGCTCATTCTTCCTAGGAAGCAATCTAGGCAAGAACTCAAATCAAAGACCAATGAAGGATTACCAACCGCTCTTTAGAATGAAGAGAGTAATCTCTAAGGAATGATTTAAAAGGGTAAGAATCCCTACCTCGTTATCCAAGCAACAATAGAGAATGTTATTACCAATTTCCGATTTAGGATTCCGACTTTCCCAAACCTAAAAAGAAGCAAAGTCGAACCCCATATAATGTCAAAACATAACCAACCTCATATATATATATGAAATAAATTCAATAAACATTAAAATCGAACATTTCTCTCACCTAGGCCATTTTAGCCTAAAATGTGCAATCGCACTCCTTTATACCTACCCATTCCAAATTAACAACTTCAAGTCTCCTAATATATATAATTAAACTCCCATATGAAATTTCAAGTTCAAATTCTTACTCGAACCCCGTAAACCCTAAGTTTCCCTCTTAGGTTTACACTAACACCCTATCGATTCCTTAACGGAATCGTCTCAAATTTGGAGGGTAGGTTACCCACTCCTAAATCACCAACATATCCAAAATTAAGCCTCAAACTCGAACCCAATCAACGGAATCGAAGAAATTCGTTCCTTAGGCACCCATTTTTCCAAAAATGCATATAATCTCTTTAACTTCCATTCTACTAAATATACATACATATGAGTCTAAATCATCATATATAAACTCTATCATTAACTAAAAATCAAGATTCATCCATAATCCACAAAACCCACAAATAACCCTAACTATCAAATTTCTCTAAAAACTCTTACTCTTTATATCTCCTTGAATCCTTTAATCCAAGCCTAGATGAGCAAGAATCCACCAATTCCCAAGTCAAAACCACCACTTTCTCTCCTTTCTCCCTTCCTTCTTCTGTCTCGCGGCTTCCCTTTCTAAAACAAAAAAAGGAAATGTTGTGCAGCGACATTTCAATACTTATTATGTTTTTTTTTTTTTAAACAAACAAATGGGCCACCGCCCATTTGTCACATGTGCTGGCCACTTTCGGTGGCCCAGCTCATGGCCACCGAAAGTGGCATTTGTCATTTCAAATTTGTTTTTTTTTTTAATTCATTTATATATAATATGTTTTTGTACACTTATATATATATATCTATATATTATTAGTTAGTCAACCATTTACTAAACTTTAGTTACATTAAACCCAATATTTGGTTTCCACATTTATTATTGTTGTTATTATTTTATTCTATTTTCTGGTATTTTTGGGTTGGGGTTTTACAGATTTTGTGATGGGTTTACCGAGGACTGTGAGGAGGCATGATACTATGTGGGTTGTTGTTGATAGATTGACGAAGACTGCTCATTTTCTACCGATTCAGCATACTGACTCGGTGGAGACACTCACTAGACTCTACATTCGAGAGGTCGTATGGCTACATGGGGTACCTGTGTCCATTGTATCCGATAGGGATTCTCGTTTCACTTTTCACTTTCGGAGCAGTTTTCAAGACACTCTGGGGACGATGTTGAGTTTTAGTACAGCGTTTCACCCACAGACTGACGGTCAGAGTGAGAGGACTATACAGATTTTGGAGGACATGCTTCGGTCGTGTGTTATGGATTTCAGGGGTGATTGGGAGACGCATGTTCCACTGGTAGATTTTGTGTATAACAACTCTTATCAGAGTAGTATTCAGATGGCACCATTTGAGGCACTTTATGGTAGAGCATGTAGGTCACCACTAAGTTGGTCGGAGGTTGGGGACAGACCCCTGTTGGGACCAGATTTGATTCAGCAGAACACTGAGGCTGTGGCAGTTTTCAGACAGCGACTTCTGACTGCTCAGTCACGTCAGAAGAGTTATGCAGATCGGAGACGGAGACCTCTAAAGTTTCAGGTGGGTGACCATGTATTCCTCAAGGTTAGTCCGAAGCGAGGGATACAGCGTTTTGGTAGATCAGGGACGTTAACCCCCAGGTTTATTGGACCATTTGATATCTTGGAGAGAGTGGGGAGTTTGGCTTATAGTTTGGCATTGCCACCACAATTGTCCGGGGTTCATGGTGTGTTTCATGTTTCCATGTTACGGAGGTATCATCGGGATCCCTCCCATATTATTGATTGGTCGACTCTGGAGATTGGAGAGGATGCTACCTATGAGGTACATTCGGTTCAGATTTTGGATAGCCAGATACGGAGATTGAGTTCGAAGACCATAACCTTGGTTAAGGTGTTATGGCAGCATTATGGAGTTCAGGAGGCTACTTGGGAGGTGGAGTCGGATATGCGGGAGCGCTATCCGGACTTGTTTACGACATAGGTATTCTTTTGATTTATACTAATTATTTTACCCTTGAGTACTTAATAATTACCCTTTATATAATTTCGAGGACAAAATTGTTATTTAAGGGGGGGAGGATGTAATATCCCGAACCCAAATTTTTAAAAATATATAATAATTTTTCAAATTTGATATTTTTAATAAATACTACATATTGAGAAATTTGAATCGGGCAAGAATCACCAAAATCGGAGTTGAATCGGAGTTGTTACGAATTTTGGAAGTTAAAAGATTTAGCATGAAAGGAGGGGCAAAATAGTAATTTCACCCAAAAATCCGATAAAAACTAGATTTCTCTTCTTCTCCAACAGCTCACACACGGGTTTGAGAAATTTTTTTTTGAAAAATTGGGGTTTTCGTGTTTGTGGTCCGATTGGGGCAAGTAAGGTGTCAAATCGAAGCTCGTGGAGAGAGGAGCAAAACCCAAGTGGAATCACCGCCATCGGACCACCGTAGACGATGGAATCAGGCGGCGAAGTTTCGGGATTTCAAGATTTCAAAGCTCGATCTCGGTCGATTCAGTAGGAATTTTGGAACGAGACAGATACAATTAGATTTCTGTTGTTGTAGGTTTTATTCTGATGTAGGAGTGACCGGAAAAATCGCCGAAAAAGTGGATTCCGGCGACGGTCCGGCCGAGTTGACTCGGGTTTGACTATTTGACCCGGTTTGACCGTTGACTATTTGACCCGGTTTGACCATTGACTTTTCCGTATTTTGACAGTATTGGGTATACGTATTCGTATTTGGTGTAGGAGATTGATTTAGGAGTTTTGTGTTAGATTCGGATAGCTGAAGAGGTACAACGGAGTTGAGTTAGTCAGCATTCCAGGTAGGGATTCTGCCCTACTTCTTATTTGGGGTTCCGGAGGTTCCGTATTTGACAGACTCCTATTTGTCCATTAGTGTGAAATTCCCGGAGCTTGGGAATTTCTTTGTTTCTACTCTTATCTGATTTATTTTCACAATTGCAGCTTGTTATGATTATATGTTGTTTGTTTGGAGGTATGTGTACGGCTGGCGACACTTTTGTGCATCGTGTCTCTTGTGGGGCCCACTATCCTGGTGGGGCCCACTTATCCTCTTGTGGGGCCCACATCCATAGGTGGGGCCCACATCTTGGTTGTGGGGTTTTTGGTGAGAGTCCAGATAGGACTATACTCAGGAGATTTTCTATGATGATGCTACGAGATTGTTGATGGATGATTTGTAGTGTGTGGGACCCACATTGGACGACCCAGCCTACTAGATGATTTGTGGATGGATTTGATCGGGTACGTACCTGGAGACCGGATTGAGGTGGGGTACATCCTAGGGGACGCTCTTTGATGTAGGCGATGCTATCGAGTACCTGATGTAGGCTCGATCAACACCCAATCTGGGGAGTACCTGGAGTGAGAGACACCTTGCGGGGATCAGGGTGGGTCCAGGGGAGGATTTTCTGGTGTTATGTGGATTTGAGTTGATGTGGATTTGAGTTGATATGGATTTGAGTTGGATTATGATTGAGTACTGATTTGAGAGTTGTACTTGAGGATGGTAGTGGTAGAGCCTACTCAATATCTACCCTACGGATTAACTGATTGTGATGAGGTGTATGATACATCGATTTTTTCAGAAATTTTATACCCTATCAGGGTATCACTTATGGTATTCCTTTATGTATTTTATATCACAGGTCTTCTTACTTTATCTCTGATTTACTGGAGTTCGGTGGTACGGGAGTGTATCACTATTTGAGTTCCTGTTCATTTCCATTATCATATCTCTATCGTATATTCTGTATACTCTGATCTCGATGTTGTTTCCATATCCCTACTGAGCTTTGTGGCTCATCCCTTTCATTCTCATGTTTTTAAGGTGAGATAGCCGAAGTGGATGATCAGCGCAGGGATGCGTGCGATGTTATGTGTGGCTGCTGGGTGGATATTTGTGTCTTTGAATTTATATTCGGTTTCTACGATTTTCATGGATTTTCCGCTGTAGACTCTGGTTTGTATGTTACAATATGTTGAGTTTGTGGTGGAGATTTATACATATATGTGAGGTTTTCTTTGTAGTTATCTTATTGATTTATAGTGTTTTGGATAGCTTGGGTTTAAATCAGGTTCGGGGAACGGAGGAGTTCCTTGCCGGTCACGCCTCTGTGATTCATGGGTGCTCATTCGCACCTATCTGGGAGAGGGGCGTGACAGACTGTTTTCTGTTGATAACATTCACATGCATTCATGCATAAGTATTACTTGCTGGGCCTTGGCTCACTATGTTCCGTGATGCAGGTGTTATTTGTTTGCTGAACATGCTGATGTAGCGATTGATGGTGAGCGTGCGGATCCGTGAGGATGATGCTCATGTGACAAAGGCAGGATAGTTTAGGTTAATTCAAGTTGTTGGCTTTTAGGTTTCGAATAGACTTGTTAAAGTATGACATTGCTATCAAGATAATCATGGATGATAAATGACTCATCAATAGTGTTATTATTATGCGATTGATTCATTGATGTTTAAGTAGTATATTAATTAACTTAGGGTTGTATAAACTGTATGGTAAGTGTTGAATTG
Organism: Euonymus europaeus; assembly: GCA_963580455.1. Classification (NCBI taxonomy): domain Eukaryota; kingdom Viridiplantae; phylum Streptophyta; class Magnoliopsida; order Celastrales; family Celastraceae; genus Euonymus; species Euonymus europaeus. The sequence goes on from OY756964.1 coordinate 8,863,331, forward strand.
GATGGGGGTAGTGTTCTAGCTCATGGACCCGCAAAATTGGGTGTCATGGGTTGGGGCGTTACACTTCTACTCTAATAATGGGGGTGGGGGGTGTGGGGGAATTTCTATTTCTTACACCATTTCTCACCAATAATGGCATCTCTCATTTAACTTCTCCCCCGCACACTCCTGAACACAATGGTTAGTCTCAGCGTCGCCACCGTCATATTGTTGAGACCGGCCTTTCCTTGCTTGTTATCTCATTTTTCCATGCCCCTAACCTATTGGTATTATGCGTTCACTACAACCGTGTATCTCATCAACAGACTTCCTACACCAACACTGCAACTATCTTCTCCATATCTCAAACTTTTTTAACCAACTTCCCAACTACTCTAAGCTTTGAAGCTTTGGATGTTTATGTTATCCTTGGCTTCGGCCATACTCACCTCACAAACTTGGTGCTCGATCACTCCCTTGCACCTTCATTGGATACTCCTCCTCTCAAAGTGCCTATCTTTGTCTTGATCCGACCACTTCCCACATCTATCACTCCCGTCATGTCCAATTTGTTGAAACCATTTTTCCATTCAAAAATCTACAGCGTCACCAAGACAGACTTTCTGCTGACACATTGTCTCTTTGGTGCACAACTACCTACATTAGACCAGGCAACACCACACCATCTTCTATGTTGTCTTTTGCAAGTACCTATCCCGTGGATTCTTTATCTTCACCAAACTGTACAACACAACTCGACCCACCAGAAGAGCCCATATCATCTACCCGAACTACCACACTTGCTTCTCCCACTCGCTCCACCCGACCCGAACTACCAGCAGCTCCCTCACCCATCACTAATCCCACCACATCTAGTCCTCTCACTACCACAGCTTCTCCACCTCCACCCCGACACATTGTTACTCGATCCCAAAATAATATTCGTAAACCTTTAACCAAGCTTAACCTTACGGCCCAGCTTCACCCTTCCAATGATCGAAAGCCTACTTGTGTCACCCAAGCCCTCAAAAATCACAATTGGCGTCAAGCCATGTCCGATGAGTTCGATGCCTTGGTCCGAAATGGGACATGGACTTTGGTTCCTCCGGATTCCATCCAGAATTTGGTGGGTTGCAAATGGATTTTTCGAACTAAATATCTTCCTAATGGTTCTGTTGACAGGTACAAAGTCCGTTTGTTTGCCAAGGGCTTTCATCAATGTCCTGGAATATATTATCATGATACTTTCAGCCCTGTTGTCAAACCGACAACCGTTCGTATTATTCTTGGCATTGCCGTGAGCCAAGGCTGGGGTCTTCGTCAACTAGACATCAACAATGCTTTCCTCCAAGGTACGTTAACGAAAGATATCTACATGGCTCAACCCCCAGGCTTCATTGATAAGGACAATCCAAGCCATGTTTGCAAACTCCGGAAAGCAATCTATGGCTTGAAGCAAGCTCCATGTGCACGGTACCAAGAATTACATACCTTTCTGCTTCACTCTCACTTTCGCAACTCGTCTGCTGATTCTTCATTGTTCATGTTCAACAATGGCACCACCACAGTCTATCTTCTAGTGTATGTTGATGACATAATTGTCACTGGGAACAATGGGGCAGCAGTTGAACACTTTATTCATCTTCTTGCCCGGCGGTTTTCCCTCAAGGATTTAGGTAACTTGCAGTATTTTCTTGGGGTTGAAGTGGTGCCCCACAGTGTTGGTCTCCTCTTATCATAGCGTCGATACATATCTGAGCTCCTTGCATGTACATAAATGATTGATGTCAAGCCGGTTGCTACTCCAATACCGATGTCACCAACTCTCACTCTTCATTCCGGCACTGCTCTCACTGATCCTATGGAGTATCGGGCTGTCGTTGGTAGCCTCCAATATCTCTCTCTCACCAGACTGGATGTGGCCTATACAGTCAATAAGCTTTCTCAATATGTACATCGTCCAACATCTAATCATTGGAATGCGGTCAAAAGATTGTTGCGTTATCTATGTGGCACCATTGATCATGGAGTTCTTGCCAAGAAAACTCCTCTCAGCCTTCATGCATTCTCCGATGCCGACTGGGCCAGCAACAAAGATAATTAGACCTCCATCGCGGCTTACTTGGTCTACGTTGGTCGAACTCTAGTCTCTTGGAGCTCAAAGAAATAAAGAACGGTGGCTCGTTCCTCCACTGAAGCAGAATTTCTCTCAGTTGCCAACACGACATCTGAAGGTCAATGGATCTGCTCTCTTCTAAGTGAACTTGGTGTTACGCTTCACTAGCCACCTATCATCTATTGTGACAATATTGGCGCTATGAATTTTTGCTCCAATCCTGTCTTTCATTCTCATATGAAGCATGTGGCCTTAAACTATCATTTTATTCGCGGCCAAGTACAAAGTAACTAGCTCCGGATCAGTCACGTCTCTTCTGCCGATCAGCTTGCTGACGCTCTTACCAAGCCACTGTCTCGAACTCGGTTTCAGTTACTTAAACACAAGATTGGTCTTTCCTCCATAAGTCCAATCTTGCAGGGGCATGATAGAGCTAAATCTTGGCTTCCCATATTTATCGTTATCTTCCCACAATCATATCCTTTAGTTACATATACTATTGCTTATATTTAGCTGATAAGTGCCAGAATTACTTTCTTAAAGTGCTAAAATACTACCAAAGCAATGCCAAGAAATTGTGCTTAAAAGTTGAATTTTCAAGATTATTGTACTTAAGATCTTCTTGGATGTTTTGCAGGTTAAGAGGCAGTAAGAGCTGTCGGAATGAGATTTGATCTGCAGAAAATTTTTAGAGGACACTTCAAGCTTTTTAGGAAGTATTGGTTCACAAAAATCAGAGTTCGTTTGGGCCTCTAAAGGTTGCCTCAAAGTCAAGTCTGGAAGTTATATCCGAAGCAGAATTTCTGTTTGCAGACCAGACCTTTAGAAGCTCATAACTTGAGTGTCTGATGTCCAAATTGAGTGATTCAAAAGCCCATAATTATCTAAACATTTGTATCTACAATATTGATGAAGGTTTGAGTTCATAATAGGATTCTTTTAGGCCCAGAATGCAGTTACAAGATTAGTGTGTAATTGGAAGTTGATGTCATTGATGATACCATTTCCATTCAAAGAGTGGACAATCCACCACACCAATTTGATGGACAATCCACCACCAAAAGATAGCACTAACTCCTCCACTATGTGCTCATTTTTTCTATAAATAGAGAGGAGCTTGGAGACAAGAAGAGCAGCTTGGAGACAAGAAGGAAAGAGGAGATGGATTGGAGGCAAAAAGAGGAGAAGGAAAAGAAGAAAACAAGGCTTGTGTTTGTAATTATGTTTTTATGTTTCATGTTTTATTTGGTTATGTATAACTAAACTCTTGTTAGTTAGGGCTTGTCTTGAAGCCCTAAGCATGCTTTCAATTTTATAAGTTGTGTGGATTTCAATTTCTACAAGCATGATGATTTTGATTTTTCAATGTTATGTGAGTTCTAGTATTGTGTTTCTTTGAGTAGCTAACTTTGAAGCATGTATTAGAATTAATTGTTGTAGAACATGGTCAATTGCCTTGTTGAATATGTTCTTTCTTGCAACATATAATTCAGTTGAAAATGAATTATGAAAAATCAATTCTTGAATACCTAAGTACAAATACCATGTATTAGGATTCTTGTGACATTCATATTCTCTTTGCTCTTATTGGATTCTTGATTGTTGATTGATGCAGATGCCATGCTAGATTTCGATTAAGAATACACGTAATGAGGTAGACGCCATACACTTTACATGCAATTAAGAGAGAATCATACAACTTGAGTTTGGCCATGACCTTGTTGTGAATGTTGTCATCATATGCTTGTTTAAATTGTTAGTCTATTATTCTTATAAATTGTTTGAATGTTTTGTGGTGGATAGTGAGTCTTAGCTATTATTTTCATTAATATCAATTCTCATTCTTGTTCTTAACATCAATTTCTTCGTCTTAATTTTTATCTATTTCAAGACTTAACCCCTTTTCCCCCCTTATAATTGTATCAATTATATTCAAGTGTTAGGTTGTATATCTATTAGCATCACTCCTTGTGGGATCGACTCTTACTTGTTCACTATATATATTAATTGTACATTTGTAGGTTATTTTAAATTGTTACTAACGACATAACAATTTTTGGCGCCGTTGCCGGGGATGTGATTACCTAATATAGTGTCATCTAACTCTTGTATATAATTTATTTATTTATTGTTAGCACCTCCTACATGGAAGGTTTACATTATATGTCATTATTTAACGTGGTTGGCTTAAACGCCCCATTTTGTTTTCTATTAATGGCTGGTTCAAACCGCCTACTGTTCTTAATATATGTATATATCTATTAATATTAATGGCTGGTTCTACCGCCTATTAATATGCCTTAATATTTACTAACATTATTTTTTTTTTATGGTTGGCCTTTTCTGCCCCATTTTATTTCTTCTGTATACTAACTTTTTATATATTGTCAACTAACTCCTTTAATCCTCTGGTTGTGATTGGCACTGCCATCCACCAAATTTCTCTATATTAATTTATGTTCATGGTTGGCCTCGCCACCTAAGTAGTTCATTTATATTGTTATTTTTCCTATTTTGCAGATACATGAATGTACAGCTCAAATCTTGAGAACTTATCGAGTGACGACATTTCGTTAAACACAGAATTAGCGGATATCCGTTTATTTTGTCAAAGAGACCATCGCACTCCAGAGAGATCACCTTTGTCATCACCAACTCCAAGTCCCACAGCCCCAGTTCAAATGGAAGAAGAACCAGATAACATGAACAAGCCACTTAAGGATTTCTCTGTGCCTCAAGCAGCAGATCAAGCTTCATGCATTGTCTACCCCCAGACTACTGTAGACAACTTTGAACTAAAGTCAGGAATGATTCATTTGTTGCCTACGTTCTTAGGCCATGCTGGAGAAGATCCTCACATGCATCTTAAAGAATTCTCTGATGTCTGTTCCACAATTAAAATAAGATGTTTAACTGATGAGCAGGTTCATCTGCGATTGTTTCCATTTAGTCTGAAGGAACAAGCAAAGACATGGCTTCACTCTTTACCAAGAGCTTCAATTAGAACATCGACAGATTTGGCAAACAAGTTCTTGATGAAATTCTTTCCAGCTCAAAAGACAAATAAAATAAGGAAAGAGATAGTGAGCATCCAACAAAATGATGGAGAAGCATTCCACGAATATTGGGAGAGATACAAGAGGCTCTTAAGCTCTTGTCCTCATCATAATATTCAAGAATGGCTACTAATGCAATATTTTTATGAAGGGATGCCAGATTCAGATCGCAAAATGGTGGACGCCACATCTGGTGGTGGATTGATGAATAACAATGCCGGACAAGCCAGAGAGATGTTCGAAACTCTGTCAACTAATTCTCAACAATGGAGCTACAATAGAGTGAGAGAACCTCAGAAAAGGGCTGGAATCTACGAAGCACAATCAAGTTCAAACATGGAAGCCCAAATTGCAAACTTGACAAATATGGTGAAGCAGTTAATCGTTCCAGGCTCTCAAGTGTGTGCTGTGTGCAGTACACCTGGACATGCTATGGAAAGTTGTCCACAAAATGAAGTTGCGGTCTTGGATGCACAAATAAATGCATTCAGTACGTATCCAAATCAGAATCAAAACCAAATGCAAAGGCCAAGGAATGATCCATTTGCTCCTACCTACAATCCAGGATGGAGGAATCATCCAAATTTTAGGTGGAGTAATAATCAACCAATGCAACAACCTTTTGCTCAATTACCACAACATCGGGTCCAAGTGGAGCCTCCAAAACCATCACTTGAAGATATGGTTACATCTATGGCACAGAGCACTCAAGCATTCATGCAGAAAACTGATAACGCCATTGCAAATTTGGAACAACAAATGGGACAGTTAGCCACTGCATTAAATCAAAGAGAACCTGGAAAGCTTCCTGGCCAAGTTGTTGTCAACCCTAAGATTAATGAACATGCTAAAGCAATCACTCTGAGGGGAGGGAAAACAATTGGAAAAATGAGCGTGCCAGAAGAAGAGAAGAACCTTGACTCTGACAATATGATCAATCCAGACGTTTTAGATCCAAATTCTAGCAGCAGTGCTACTCCTTTCCAGGAAACGCCAAACCTTAAGGTTAACTCTAACCTTCCAAATTATATTTCTTCACATGCTCCTTTTCCTAGCAGATTGCAGAAATCAAAGAAAGAAGATCCAATGCAAGGAATCTTGGATACTTTCAAGAAGGTGGAGATTAACATTCCTCTTTTAGATGCCATCAAACAAATGCCAAAATATGCAAAGTTCCTCAAGGATTTGTGCACAAATAAGAGGAAGTTCAAAGAGTTTGAAACGATTAAGGTTTCTGAGGAAGTTTCGGCTGTTCTACAAAGCAAACTCCCTCCCAAGCTAAAAGATCCGAGCAATTTTACTATCCCTTGTATCATTGGGAGTCACAGGTTTGAGAAAGCTCTTCTTGACTTAGGTGCATCTGTCAATCTAATGCCTTTTTCTGTTTTTGAATCTTTGAATATAGGGGAACTAAAGGCGACCTCTGTGAGCATCCAGTTGGCAGATAGATCAATCAAATACCCTAGGGGTATTCTGGAAGATGTCTTAGTCAAAGTTGACGGATTAATCTTACTTGCTGATTTTCTAGTATTGGAGATGGAGCCGATTCCTTTGTCAGAAGTAAAATTAACCTTAATTCTTGGTCGTCCATTCATGGCCACAGCAGGTACCAAAATTGATGTTCAAAAGGGTACACTAACTATGAATGTGCAGGGACAAACGATTGAGTACAAGGTATTTGGAGCACTCAAATTACCAAGTGATGAACATTACTGTTTTTACTTAGATGCGTTAGATACAATTTGTCAACAGGTGTTCAATGAAAGTTGTGGTCGAGATATTGTGGAAAAAATTTTAATTCATGACTTTGGAACCATCGATGAGGATAAACAAGCTAGCAAAGTCTTAGCTCGCCTTGAAGCCTTACCTTCTTTAGGTATGTATATTTCTGCCTTTGAGCCTTTACCAGTGCCTAAGACAAAACTTGTACCATCTGTTGTGCAGGCACCTCAATTGGAGTTGAAGGAACTACCAAAGCATTTGAAGTACGCGTATGTGGGCGAAGAAAGTACATTGCCAGTAATCATTGCGTCTGACCTCAGCATTGAAGAAGAAGAGAAATTGTTGAGGGTACTAAAAGAGCATAAAACATCAATCGGATGGAGTATTGCTGATATCAGAGGAATCAGTCCCTCTAGATGTATGCATCGAATACTACTAGAGGAGGGAACAAAACCAACAAGAGATGCCCAACGCAGACTTAACCCAATAATGAAGGAGGTGGTGCTAAAAGAAGTACTCAAATTGCTAGATGTTGGCATCATTTACCCTATCTCTGATAGCAAATGGGTTAGTCCGGTACAAGTGGTTCCTAAAAAATCTGGAGTTACAGTAGTCCTTAATGAAGATAATGAGTTGGTTCCCACGCGAGTTCAAACAGGATGGCGTGTTTGCATTGACTACAGAAAGCTTAATTCAGGTACTAGAAAAGATCATTTTCCACTACCTTTTATTGATCAAATGTTGGAACGTCTTGCAGGTCATAGCCATTATTGTTTTCTTGATGGATATTCGGGCTACAATCAGATTGCAATAGCACCAGAAGATCAAGACAAGACGACATTTACTTGTCCATATGGTACATTTGCCTACAGGCGCATGCCTTTTGGTCTTTGCAATGCTCCAGGTACTTTTCAAAGGTGTATGATGAGCATATTTTCAGATATGGTGGAGCACATTATTGAGGTATTTATGGATGATTTTAGTGTATTTGGTTCATCTTTTGATAAATGTCTTCATAACCTCGCTTTGGTCTTAGAAAGATGCCAAGAATGCAATCTAGTTTTAAACTGGGAAAAATGTCATTTTATGGTACAACAAGGAATTGTACTTGGTCATATCATCTCTAGCAAGGGAATAGAAGTTGACAAAGCAAAAGTGGATCTGGTAAGTAATCTTCCACCCCCATCTACAGTTAAGGAAATAAGATCTTTCCTTGGACATGCAGATTTCTACAGGAGGTTCATCAAGGATTTCTCCAAGATAGCTAAGCCATTGTGTAACTTACTATCCAAGGATGTGACATTTGAGTTTGATGAGACATGTTTGATAGCTTTTAACAAGCTTAAACTCCTTCTTACGTCAGCACCGATCATGATGCCTCCCAATTGGAGCCTCCCTTTTGAACTAATGTGCGATGCTTCTGATTATGCTGTAGGAGCAGTTTTGGGACAACGAGTAAATAAAGTACCTCATGTTATCTACTATGCCAGTAGAACACTCAGTGATGCCCAATTAAACTACTCCACTACAGAGAAGGAGCTCCTTTCTGTTATTTTTGCTTTAGAAAAATTTCGTGCATATTTGATTGGTACTAAAGTAATTGTATTTTCTGACCATGCAGCTCTTAGGTACCTTCTTCAAAAGAAGGATGCAAAGCCTCGCTTGATTAGATGGATTCTATTACTTCAAGAGTTCGATCTGGAGATTAAGGACAAAAAAGGATCCAAGAATGTAGTGGCCGATCACCTCAGCCGTTTGGTGAACAATTCAGTGACCGAAGAAGACTCTTTGCCTCTAAATGAGAATTTTCCTGATGAGCAATTATTATCTTTATCTATTTCTACACCATGCATGGTATGCTGACATTGTCAATTACCTTGTTACAGGTGATCTTCCAGGAAATGTGCCAAGAACTTACAAGGATAAGCTCGTGACACCATCAAAGTATTACATATGGGATGATCCATACCTTTTCAAATGGTGTTCTGACCAAATCATCAGACGGTGTGTGCCAGAATCAGAATTTCAATCCATACTCACTTTTTGTCACTCATATGCTTGTGGAGGACATTCTGGTCCAAAGAAGACAACTTTGAAAGTATTGCAATGTGGATTTCATTGGCCGAGTTTTTTCAAAGATGCATATACTTTCTGCTCTACATGTGATAGGTGTCAAAGGTTAGGTAATCTTTCATCTAGGAATCAGATGCCTTTATCACCTATTCTAATAGTTGAAATTTTTGATGTTTGGGGTATTGATTTCATGGGACCTTTTCCTTCCATCTAAAGGTTATTTATATATCTTACTTGCTATGGATTATGTTTCAAAATGGGTGGAAGCAGTTCCATCCAAGACTAATGATTCTCGAGTTGTTCTCAGATTCCTTAAAGAAAATATATTTGCAAGATTTGGAACACCCAGGGCGATCATTAGTGATGGAGGGTCCCACTTCAATAATAAACTTTTTGCAGCACTATTGCAAAAGTACGGAGTCAAATATAAGGTGTCCACGCCATATCATCCACAGACAAGCGGACAAGCTGAAATCTGTAATAGGGAAATTAAGCAGATATTGGAGAAGACTGTGAGCTCCTCACGCAAGGATTGGTCTGATCGTCTCATGGATGCTCTATGGGCTTATCGTACAGCCTACAAAACTCCGATTGGAATGTCACCATACAGGTTGGTTTTTGGCAAACCCTGCCACTTACCAGTCGAATTAGAGCACAAAGCATATTGGGCTATCAAACAGTACAATTTTGAGATGAAGGCTGCAGGAGAGCAACGAAAGTTGCAGTTGAGTGAGTTGGAAGAACTCCGAAATGAAGCTTATGAGAGCTCTAAAATATACAAGGAGAAGACCAAGGCCTATCATGATAAGACCATTTTGAGAAAACATTTTGAACCTGGGCAGAAAGTCTTATTATATAACTCACGCCTCCGACTATTCCCAGGTAAGCTCCGTTCACGATGGTATGGTCCATTCCTTATTACTCATGTTTTTTCACATGGTGCAGTGAATCTTCAACACCCACAGACGGGAAATATTTTTAAAGTGAATGGTCATCGTCTCAAGCACTATTTAGAGCCAGCAACAGAACATTTTGATGAGAATTTAAGGCTCTCTGATCCTGTTCCACTCACTTGATACGCTATTTCGTCTGGCTGACGACGCTAAATTTAGCTCTTATGGGAGGCAACCCATATTTCTTTCTCATTATCTTTGTGTGTTCAATCAAGCATTTAGTTCAGTTGCACATTTTCTTAGCATATTCACTTTTACTTTCACCTTGAGGTGGTCACTGTACACTTTTGTGTGCGTGGGGCTTGATTGCGCCCATATGTCTACGGTGTGAGCTTTCTCCACCAGCTTAATGTGGTTTGGATCTTCAAATGTTTACTTATAGGGCAGCTGGGAGGGAGAGCATCTCATGACGGTATTGTCATTAGTATAAGACCTGAAGGTTTACATTTTGATCCTGTGGACAAAAGCTGTGGTCTCCTGATAGGCCGAAGGAAAACACTCGATGGCGTTAGCACAGAAGTCACTGGAATGAGCCTCTGTTACCTTACTTGTGCATGTGCATTGGTTGAGAAAAAAAAAAGTATATCTATTTATATTTATATATTTGGGATTGCTTCCGCAAAATATATTTTGATCGGGTAAGATAGTATGATATATTATGCTACTAATTGCATGTCTAGGGAAATTCTGTCTAAGGAGTTTGGTATTTAAGTGGACCATTGTGTCCCTCCAATCTTTCCTGGGAATTTTCCTGGTGTAATTAGTGATATAATTGTTTATATCTTCTTCACCAATGATCTACAAAAAAAAAAAAAAAAAAACGAAACCCTAATTGTTTTCTTCTAACACTCTGTTTATTCCTGATTTTCAACTCTCCCTTTTCAGATCATCTTTCTCTTCCTCCGTCACAGTATGTTGCGCAGCCCTCGTGATACCGTTGCAACGGTAGAATTATTCGCCAGAGCTACAATCCTACCAGAACGTCGAATCGATTCCAAAATCCTAAACGATTCTGCCAACCGATGGGCCATGAGCTACCTCCGTGACCATTCTCTGCTGTTCTTGGTCGATCCTGATCCAAAAGACAAATTGCCGGTATATCCTCACATCGTTCGCTCCTTTTACCATACTCTTCTCAAGTTACCCCACTCTTCTGGCACTCCACCAGTGTATCAGGTTGACATCCCTGGTCTTCGGCTTCAATTCACGTCAGCGGATATTTGCAAGTGTTTAGGTTATCCACCTACCGCTGACGTCGCTGTAGGTTTTCAAGCGCCGATCTCTATTTCCCATCAAGAGATGATTGATGATTTGTGTCAAGGGCGACACGATCCGAATAATGCTGCTTCTACACGCCGTTCTTATTTGCCGCCACGATGTGGATGCTTGATGATGCCATCCGAAGTAACCTTTGTCCCATTGGACACAGTCAACAACGCCAGGGTAACATACTTTCCGTCCTGTATTACATGTATCGCGGAGCCTGGTTTGATATTGACCGGATTTACCTTGAGAGCATTCTTAAGGCGAAGACCCTTGTGGAGAAACAAAAAACCAAGGTCGGGAGATTATTTTTCCCGAGGCTCATCACGCGGTTGCTTTTCAGTATGGGCATTCTCCCACCTCCCAGTCAGACAACTTCCAATTATCCGGTGACTGTTTTGGAGAACTCTACCTGGCGTCAGAGTACTAGCCACATGCTTTCCAGTGCTCGTCGACAACGAACACCGCGACATCCAGTTTCTTTACCACTGGAAGCGTCTGACTCTTCTGCTGCTTTACTACCTCCGACTGACCACATTCACGACATCTTATCCCGTCTGCATAGGTTGGAGGTTGGACAACAGCGGCTAGAACACATGCTGAATGTCCTCATGGACATGGTGCGGCGCTAACCATCTTCTCCTTCCACCATTGTCCGAGCATCTTCCACCTCAGGTTGTATTTTTCTATCTTCTGTTTCTTTTCATTGCATTGCTTTTCCATACTTCGTCATTTTCACATTGCGGACAATGTTTGGTTTAGGTTGGGGGTGGTGGCATATTTATGCAGTTTCATGATTTGGTACTGGTACAATTAGTTTGAGTCATTTTTTTTATCTGGATTAGTCGAAAGCAACTTTTAACACATTTGTTTTCCACCAATACTAAGCCTTGTGGTAAGATGGATGATAATGCATATGACTAAGACTATTTTCTGGTTCAAGCACAAATGAGTGGAGAGAAATGAGTAAACAACTTATGAACTTGCATTGATCTCTTGAAATGGATAATTGCTGTCAATGAACACCATTACATGGTTTGTGGAATGATTGGATGAATGTTGAGAATGATATTGATCAATGTTTGAGAACAATGTTGTAATTTTACTGGGCCTTTGTTTGAGATGTTCTATATTATGAATTCGAGATTATGAATTCGAGACAGAAGAAAAAAAAAAAAAAGACAGAGAAAAAAAAAGAGAAAAAATTGTTATGTGTATTCGTCATTCGTCAGTAGATAAGTTTTTCTGTGATAAGGCTCTATTAGTTTGTCAATTGGAAAATGTTGATCAATAGAATTCCAAAGCAGGTTTGTGATAAGACTGGTGGAAGTTCTTGACAGCTAATATACCTATCATTTGATCAATGTTTGTTTATTTGTTTGTCCTTAAATTGACTTTTCTTCTGAGTGCATATCTATTTTCCAACTCCACGAGAGAAATTCATAGCCCAAAAATCCTTCTATACCCTGTGAGAATATGGAGTTGAGGCTTTTACTTGGATAAATTGTTTGAGGTTATATGCATTATGGATTGTGGTATGAAGGTTTTGGCTTAGCACACACACAAGTGTTGGAAGTTGTGACTATACTAATCTGGATAAGAATTGTGATCTCTTACCTTTTGTTCTAGTATTGTTATTTTCACTCATTTCTCATAACATTTTTATGCTTGAATTACTAGGGACTAGCAATATGCTGGTTGGGGGTTGTGATAAGTGCCAGAATTACATTCTTAAAGTGCTAAAATACTACCAAAGCAATGCCAAGAAATTGTGCTTAAAAGTTTAATTTTCAAGATTATTGTACTTAAGATCTTCTTGGATGTTTTGCAGGTTAAGAGGCAGTAAGAGCTGTCGGAATGAGATTTGATCTTCAGAAAATTTTTAGAGGACACTTCAAGCTTTTCAGGAAGTATTGGTTCACAAAAATCAGAGTTCGTTTGGGCCTCTAAAGGTTGCCTCAAAGTCAAGTCTGGAAGTTATATCCGAAGCAGAATTTCTGTTTGCAGACCAGACCTTTAGAAGCCCATAACTTGAGTGTCTGATGTCCAAATTGAGTGATTCAAAAGCCCATAATTATCTAACCATTTGTATCTACAATATTGATGAAGGGTTTGAGTTCATAATAGGCTTTGTTTAGGCCCATAATGCAGTTACAAGATTAGTGTGTAATTGGAAGTTGATGTCATTGATGATACCATTTCCATTCAAAGAGTGGACAATCCACCACACCAATTTGATGGACAATCCACCACCAAAAGATAGCACTAACTCCTCCACTATGTGCTCATTTTCTCTATAAATAGAGAGGAGCTTGGAGACAAGAAGAGGAGCTTGGAGACAAGAAGGAAAGAGGAGAAGGATTGGAGGCAAAAAGAGGAGAAGGAAAAGAAGAAAACAAGGCTTGTGTTTGTAATTATGTTTTTATGTTTCATGTTTTATTTGGTTATGTATAACTAAACTCTTGTTAGTTAGGGCTTGTCTTGAAGTCCAAAGCATGCTTTCAATTTTATAAGTTGTGTGGATTTCAATTTCTACAAGCATGATGATTTTGATTTTTCAATGTTATGTGAGTTCTAGTATTGTGTTTCTTTGAGTAGCTAACTTTGAAGCATGTATTAGAATTAATTGTTGTAGAACATGGTCAATTGCCTTGTTGAATATGTTCTTTCTTGCAACATATAATTCAGTTGAAAATGAATTATGAAAAATCAATTCTTGAATACCTAAGTACAAATACCATGTATTAGGATTCTTGTGACATTCATATTCTCTTTGCTCTTATTGGATTCTTGATTGTTGATTGATGCAGATGCCATGCTAGATTTCGATTAAGAATACACGTAATGAGGTAGACGCCATACACTTTACATGCAATTAAGAGAGAATCATACAACTTGAGTTTGGCCATGACCTTGTTGTGAATGTTGTCATCATATGCTTGTTTAAATTGTTAGTCTATTATTCTTATAAATTGTTTGAATGTTTTGTGGTGGATAGTGAGTCTTAGCTATTATTTTCATTAATATCAATTCTCATTCTTGTTCTTAACATCAATTTCTTCGTCTTAATTTTTATCTATTTCAAGACTTAACCCCTTTTTCCCCCTTATAATTGTATCAATTATATTCAAGTGTTAGGTTGTATATCTATTAGCATCACTCCTTGTGGGATCGACTCTTACTTGTTCACTATATATATTAATTGTACATTTGTAGGTTATTTTAAATTGTTACTAACGACATAACATTAGCCTTAAGTCATGGCTCAATTTGTATCCATAATCCTGGGATACTTATCCCTTCAATCATGCACTTGTAATCCATATATACTGGGTATACGTTCAATACAAGATTAAGAAAGAATTATCATATTCTTCTATATACTATTCTTTTTTTGTGTATTTTTTTTAGGTTTGTAGTATTGTTAAAAAAAAGTGTAATATGAAAATTTTACAATTAAAATCCTTGATGCTCACTCTTCATTTCATACAATTATACTCATCGGAGTTCCAATCAAATGTCCTATAAAGACCCTTTATTGATTAATTACCACTACACAATTAATGGTTCAAATGTTTTAACTTTAATTACTAAACTTTTGTTTTTGTTCCAATCAAGTCACTCGAACATGTTTTTACAAATCCAGGCAGCATAAACACAGATGTGGCAGTTTGACAATGACGTGGATTGTCCACGTGTAAAATAAAAAAATCATTTTTTAAAAGTTAAAATATGAATCGATCAAATTTTGACACTTGGTCCTCTCCATATCCACCCATCTTCTCCTTTCTCACCCCTGCTTTGGCAAGAAGACCTACAATCACACCACCCCCAGATCCTGAACCAACAACTATAGCATCACACTTAATAACAATAACCATTGAAGGGTGAGGGTAATAATTGACAATAGTGGCCCTCGGACTATGAAGAGAGACAGGGAATCTGAATAGTTGGAGGGACTCCGCAAACAAGTTAGTAGGAAGTTTGATGCCCCTGAGACCTCTATAGAAAGGTCCATAGAGCAATGACTGGTCACCTTCATTGTGATGATCTGCATCTCCTTTGCATTCTAGCTCTTTATCTTTGGATAGTAATGGTACAATTTTGAGTGGTCTTTTGGGTTTTCGTGTAACGGTTCCTGTAGACATAAATGGCTCCATTGCTAGCAAAGATGGAGAAGAAAGATGAGGGGCAGTATAGAGATTTGTGATAGGCGGTGGGTAAATAAGCTAGGTCGGGCGACGTTTGGCACCAGAAATCCAGAGGTGTGAAAAGACCAACTGTGAGGCTTCATGGAAGGGAGATATCGGTGGGCTGGTGGAAGGGAGAAGATTGGGGTTGTTAGGGTTTTTCAAAATTTTCATTATTTTACAATAATATAATTTATTTTTTGTAAATTTTTTTAAAAATAAATTGTGTTTCCATGTCACTTGTTTTTTTTCAATATTTATCCACATGGATCAATTATCAGATAGTCAAATGTGACATCACCTTTTTTGTTGTCCGGATTTATTAAAATCTGCCCAAGTGACTTGAGTGAAACAAAAATAAAAGTTGAGTAATTAAGTTGAAAATTTGAATTTTTGGTGATGAAAATGAAAAACGAACAATGACAACCCATGCACACAATCTATCTATACTATCTATAATTTCTGAAACAAACTTTTGGTTAAAGACAATCTTGACACATGGATGAGCTTGGAAGTGCCACATGGAAATTAGGTTTTAAAGTAAAAAAAAGTTATGTCATTAATTTTTCCTTATCATCTTATCTCATTTTTATCACAAATTAAGAAAGTGATAGACACGGGTAAGTTAAAAAGACTTTTCGTATATAGTGCATTTAAATCTGTTAGTTTTTTCCTTATCATCTTATCTCATTTTTATTGCATCAATTTACAAGGCTTGAATATTGTGGATATAGTCATCTATGTTCACGTCATTTAATTATAACAATGAGTAAATGTTTGTACAGATTCATTAAATATTGTTTTAGATTACTCGAACGTAGTCAAATAGATTTAAGATCTAAACTATTTATAAGTTCACAAACCAATATCAAAACACAAACACAAGATAAATGTACGATGAAATATGATCACAATGACAGAAACCATTTTGAGGGGCTGCCACTAGATTTGGTTGTCAAAATTCTTGAAAGATCAGTAGAAGAAGCTTCAACTTTTTTTTCCCTACGAATGAGGTAAGAAAATTATAAAAACTTTTAAACACTGTTTAAATTACAATGTACGTCAAGATTATTGTTGCCTGAATGTCTTGCAATACTGATGCCCAAAATAAGTATTTATCATTCATAATGTTCGTCTAATGAGTTTTATTTTATGATACAAAAATATACAGCTGCTATGCTTTCAGAATGATTGTCAGTAAACCTATAATTGCTAGAAATGTTGATGTGTGGCCATTGAGGAGTATCTTCCCATCAATCGATAACAGGGGTGAAGATTTCTTCAATTACATGGTTTCCATAGATGTTGTCGATGCTAAACTCCTTCAAGGGACGCATTATTTTTTCAACAAGGATATGCCTTTTACTGGAATCATTATGCTAAAAGATGCAGCGGTAAGTGGGAGGGAATTATATGCATATGTTTTCACACTTGCAGTCGTAAAAACACACAAACGATAGGAAATCTTATTTTTCCGGTTATAAATAAAAACAACCGTTTATACCCCATGTTGGCTTTATTCAAATACATAATATAACACCCACAATGTCCTCTTCAAAAATATTTTATGCCGACAATTCTAAAAAATCTTACAAGTTATTTTTCGACAACTACAAATGTTAAGATAGATATACATAAAATTAATCAATTTCCGTGGCGTAGCCACCGGTTAAACCTAGTTAATCCCAAAAAATATAACTCTTTGATAAAATTGATCTTTGAAAAGGTTGGCTTGTGAGATTAAGAACTTTTAATTTTCTGCCCATAACAAGAAAACAATAATTTTGTCGCAGAATTTTCTGTTGCAAATAAATATGTTCTCCTCGTAAAATTAATTTGACGACGGGATTTGCAAATGTAAAAACTCTCCGTCTCAAAAATGTTCACCGCAAAAATCAAAAACGGATTGTTATGGAATTTTTTGCAAATGAAATTTGTCGTAGAATTTATGTTGGAAACTCATTATTTAATTATTAAATAATGTATAAATTTTTGATTTAACTTATTTCAGCCAGAAATTATTTAGTATTTAAATAATTATTTTTCAATTTGCACTGGAAAGTTTTTAATTATTCCATGGCAAAATTTCAACTGCAAAATACATGTTTTTTTTGGTAGTGGCTAGAGAACCATTAATCTTAATAAATTTTTAAGTACTCAAATTAATTATGGGGCAAATTAGATAGAAGGACATGGTGATGTCCAACCTTAGAAGGGAAAAACCCATGCAAACACAAGGGGAGTAAATTGTATTCCCAAATTGCAAAAATAATCCCGTTTTTATAATTTTAACAATTAATTATCAAATATCAAGTAACACATAAATTTGGCCTCTAATAATTATGCTAAGCAAATTTTCAATCAAGTAAAATTTGTAATATAATATATAATGAATAGCTAGTTAATAAACACACAAAAATCACAATTCCTTTATTTTCCGTTGATGGTTTTCCCTTCAACGCCTTGTGTAACCCGGATTGAATCAGTACATCATTGACTTGTACTTGCCACAAGCCAAAATTAATTCTCCCATCAAATTTCTCGATGTCAATTTTGACGCCTGACATGTCTGCTTCAAGCAACCTAAACTATGATACCAATTGTTGGAAGAATTCACAGATTCCTATTGCAGAAATTCACACGACAATAGAGAAAATTGAAATAGGAAAATGCAACAATCACGACACAAGAATTTAACGTGGATAACTCCAAATCATGAGAAAAACCACCAAGAGAAAATCCACTATGTGGAAAATTTGTACAACCACACAAATCTAGAAGTCTCTCTAATTTTTGCCCCACATAAACCCTAGTAAACCACTAGTATTTATAGAAGAGTTAAGTCTCCAAATTCTATTCTACCTAGGAATCCCTCTCCCAAGATGTTTCCAATTACAAATATGATACCACTTATATTCCTAATTAGAGACAAACTTGGAAACGTGTTTCCACAAAACAATGATTCCTTTTGTAGCAAAAGAACTTGTCCAACTTTTTGATCAAATTCCTAATGGAAACTTTGTTGAGCCAAATCCGGGGTTAGATCTTAAAAAGAAGTTAGTTGAGGAATTGGAGAAAATTATGATTGATGAGACTAATATTGACAAGTATTTCCTCGTCAAGAAAAACTTGTCAACTGATGAAAAGGAGTCACTTTTGGGCCTATTGATGAGAAACATTGAAAAATTTGCATGGACTACACAAGCAATGCAAGGGGTAGATAGGGAACTAATGAGCCACCGGCTAAACATTCGTCTGAATACAAGGCCTATCGTCCAGAAGGCCAGGAGATCGGTGTTGGTATATGCAAATGTTGTAGTCAAAGATGTTGAAAAGTTGATAGAGGCGGGGGCCCTTCGGGGGGTGGATTATCTAGAATGGCTATCAAATATAGTTGTTGTTAAGAAGAACGGGATGTGGAGAGTGTGCGTGGACTTCACCGATCTAAATAGATCCTGTTCAAAGGACCTTTTCCCACTGTTGAAGATTGATCAGTTGGTGGACTCGACATCTGGTAGCCAAAGAATGAGTTTTCTAGATGCTTACAAAGGCTACCATCAGATTCCCATGAGTGTGGAAGATGAAAAAATACATCTTTTGTCACTCCAAGAGGCACTTATTGTTATAAGATGATTTCTTTCAGACTGAAGAATGCGGGGGCAACTTACCAGCTGCTGATGACAAAGATGTTTGGAGGAATAATAGGGCAAATAGTTGAGGCGTACATAGACAACATGGTTGTCAAGACTGTTAAGGAGAAAAATGGCTTGTCAGACCAACAATTCATCTTTGATGTTTCGGGAATATACAATTTAAAGTTAAATGCTTCCAATTGTGCTTTTGGAGTTAGCTCAAGAAAGTTCCTTAGACACCTGGTAACTCGTACGAGAATTGAAGCTGATCCAGGGCAAATTTCGGCCATCAGAAATTTGAGAAGCCTAGCATCAGTCAAAGAGGTGCAGAGATTGACCGGGATGGCGGTCGCCCTTAACATATTCATTAGCAAGTCATCTGATAGGTGCCACCACTTCTTCAAGAGTTTATGTGGTGCCAAAAACTTTTAGTGGGATGAGGAGTGTGAGAAAGCTCTAGCCAACCTAAAGGTATACTTACAATCAACTCCACTCTTGGCTACCCCAATTCCAAAGGAGAAATTGAGAATCTACTTGGCGGTCTCATACATTTTAGTAAGTTCTGTACTTCTAAAAGTTGAGGGAAAGGTAGAAAACTCATTTACCATGTGAGTAAGACGCTTCTGGAGGCAGAGACAAGGTACACTCCATTGGAAAAGCTATTATACTGCTTGGTGATAGCTTCTATGAAGTTTAAACACTATTTCCATGATCACCCTATTGAGGTTCTTACAACATACCCAATCCGGACCATCCTGAATCGAGCTGATCTATCCCGGAGAATCGCCAGGTGGGCAATAGAACTTGGCTAGCATGAAATTCATTTTTTCCTAGGGGTGGCCATCAAAGCCCAAGTACTGGCTGACTTCATGATAGAATTTTCCAATCCGCCAGCCCAACCAAAAGCGAAAGTTTGGACTTTGAACATTAAAGCAGTCAACACTTAAGAGCTTATGGTAGACGGATCCTTGTCAAGGAGGGCGAGCAGAGTAGGTGTTGTCCTAATTTCACCTGCGGGCTATACAATAGAACAGGCCATCAGGTTAGGATTCAAAGCGACAAATAATGAGTCTGACTACGAGGCCCTCTTGTGTGGATTAAGAAGTTGATCCAGTGTGCATGTTTGATTCTGTCCACTTTCTTCTTTTCGGCTATATGTTGAAAAACTTTAAACAAATGAAGACAAGAATTCGGAAGGGACTTTTCGTCAATGAGTTCCGTAAAACTCGGAATAGCTTCTTCATAGTAATCACCTGGTATGGAGAATCCGGAAATATCTCGTATTTCCCAAAGAGAAGTTCCAATTTCTCCACGCCTCATCACAAAGGTATTGGTTTGAGGACACCATACCTCACATAGAGCTCGATATGCTGAAGAAGGACGCTGATATTCCATCGTAACTGCTTGAACTGCTAGCGACAAGTCCTCCAAGCCTCTATCTTTGAAGAGTCTAGCAACTCGTTTGGACCAGTCCTAAAAGCCATTGACATATAAAATTTCTCCTCTAGAGTTCAAAGATGACCCCCATCTAACATGTCTGTTTCCAATACTCTCGACAATTAAAGGTTGTGGGATAAAGGTATCCTCATTATGATGTGGAGGAATACACAAGTAAGGTAGGCCTAAGCGATGGGCATCCTTGGATGCCAATTCTTTGGATCTGCTAATCAAGGACATGTCCAAAGCTTGAAATCAGTTGACACCCGCCATAGCGAAGCTAACAGTCACTACATTGTTGACATGAAGCTTGAGATAATCTTGCATGCCCGTAGAAGAGTGAAGTCCAACAAAAACCATTAGAAAACGAATTGTTTTCCATTAGAGTTTGTGCTACTCACGGAATCTGTCTTTGGAGCTGAATGCAGTTTGAAAAGAGCCATGTCTCTACAAAAAAAATCCAATTTAAGTAAATCTCAATGTCTGACAAAAATAAAATAAAAATAAAGGAAGAATGATGCTTACGGGAAGAAGTTTTGTTTTGTAAGCAAAACAAGGAGAAAGCCTTGGGGTTAGTGCCACTTTTATATGGTAAAGAACCATAACTAAAGTCAAATCTCCAAACCCAAGTAGAATTCTATTTGTTAGTAGGAAAAGAATTAAATATAGGTCTC
The DNA here is from genome assembly GCA_963580455.1 of Euonymus europaeus. Lineage (NCBI taxonomy): Eukaryota > Viridiplantae > Streptophyta > Magnoliopsida > Celastrales > Celastraceae > Euonymus > Euonymus europaeus. Next base: position 8,884,426 of record OY756964.1, read on the forward strand.
ATACTCCAAATAGTTTAAATAATTCAGAACTTAAATTATCTAATCTTTGATAAATGAAGTTTTGATGGGGCATTTGTAGACATTAAAATAATAATTAAATTACTAGAGCCCTTCAAATTGAATTAATTTAATTTAAGTTTTGAAGAGTCCAAATCAAATTGAGTTGAATGAAAGGATAAATTCTATGATAATATCAAATTAAATAAAATCAAATCAAATTAAAATCAAATAAAAATAAAATCGAAGAGATAATCACTAAACAAGTGATTTCTCTATAATACCCTTGATGTCAAGGGTAGGTCACGTAAATTTCACCTCTCCATTTTCCTATAAATACCAAGCTCATTTTGTGGGAAAAGGAGGAGAAAAGAAAGTTTACGAACTTTGGGAAAACTCTCTCAAATTCTCCACAAGTCAAAGTCTCAAATATGGAATTCTTTGAATTCCTCCAAGTTCAAGTACTTCAGATCAAGTCCAAGTCTTAAATCCGTAATTCTTTGAATTCCTTCAAGTTCAAGTGCTCCAAATCGAAGTTCTTCAAGTTCAAGTGCAAGTCTTCAAATCCGGAATTCTTTGAATTCCTTCAAGTTGAAGTGCTCCAAGTCCAAGCTCTCCAAATTTGGAATTCTTTGAATTCCTCCCAGTCTCAAGTTCAAGTTAAGTCCTAGAACGGATTTGTTTAATCTGATTAAGAACGTTACATTATTCTTCCATTCAATCGATAATTAGAGGATTCGTGCACATGACGATCACGTTCGAAGAGAAGAAATCGAGTCCACTTTGATTTATAAATTTTTAATTGGTACAAAGTTTTAAGTGTATTTAATTTACACGCGAAATTTATTGCGTAAAATTATATAAGCTCAATAAAATTCAAGTAATAACATGATAAATAATTTAATATATATTTAAATGTGCATAAAAAATTTCACAGTCATTGGAGTTCAATTGGTCACTCAAATTCATCAAGTAATCTCAAATAGTGTTATGTTATGTTTGAACAGTTATACTAACTTTGACAAAGACATTGAAAATATTTCACTCAAAATTATTCATTCTCTCAGAATAATAAACGTTCCCCTATGTCTTAATAATTTTTTAGAACACGAATCAAGTCATTTGGAGATCGTATGAATAAATTATGACTATTCAACCGACATGTATACAGTGTGATGTTTGAGCAGTTTTTGTAATCCGAAAATGAACAAATCCAAATTCATTCAATTAATATCAAATATAATTCCAAATGATATAAACATTCTTAAATCAATTATCACGATCATTTCATGTTTTATCTAGTTCATTCAAATAATAGTATTATCAAATAGCACATTAAATATTTTTGCATCAAAACACAAATGTAGGACCTATGGTCTAACAAGAAGGATTTCCATTCCATTTAAAAACTTAGAAATAAAGAAAAAAATATCAAACTACTGAAGCTGTCTCTCTCACTCATAGTACGCGAATTTTTCGTCTTCATCTTTGACAATCATATCTCCACTTCCCAACATCCAATAGAAGCGAGACCATCGCCATTGAAATTGTATCACCGAGAGGAATCCAATGCCACCAATCTCACTTTGATATGTTGTGAGAAATGGATGGATCGAAGCAAAACGCATTTCGGAGTCCGAAACACATTTTGCCTCGATCTGGTCATTTCCATATCAGATCCCAAAATGCGTTTTGCTTCGATCTAGTCATTTCCAATATCAGATTGAGGGATAATTTTTGCATAGGATTTTGTATCAATTAGATGATTCCAATGCCACAAGCTTCACTACAATCGAACATCAGAAATAGCCGCAAAAATAAAAAGAAGTTTTCAGGCATCATTGGTGCTTCGTGGTGGGTTTTCGACACTAGTGGACTTCCGTTTTGGCTGCCGTAGGTCGAGCTTTACTCCTCTCATAGTCGCACTTCTTTTGAGACCAGAGGTGATCATTTTAGTGGTCGAACAAAAAAGTTAGGCCAAAAAACTTGAAATTATAGTTTTAGAACTCATTTTCTCTGTAGAACTTATATTTCTATATAAAACTTTTATTTATCTTCAGAATCATTTTTCTTTGTAAAATCTCTTTTTCTCTGTACGACAAACTCAAAGCTTGGATTGACTAATAAAACTCTATGTTTCAAGTGATGAATCTCAAGGTATCGACAAAAAAGTTAGGCAAAAAATTATGAAATCATAATTTTTGTTCTATAGCGCTTGCGCATAACTTATTTTCTCTTTATAACCTATATATCTTTATAAAATCTTTATTTATCTATAAAATTCCTTTTTCTCTGTAAAATTTCTTTCCCTCTGTTCGACGGACGCAAAGCTCAAATTCACTACTAAAATCCTTTGTCTCAAGTGATGAAACTCAAGGTTCGGATTCGCTAAACCCTAATGAGCTCAAGGAATGGATTCGCTAATAAAATGCTAAATGTCAAAAGTGTTAAATCTTAGAGTCCTAACTACTAAACTCTAACGGCTCGGGTACCTTGAAAACTAGGCTTCAAACTTCCACAATTGGTTACAACTCTTTTTTCCCTGTAGAGTCATTTTTTCTCTATTTAACGAATCAAAACCTGAATTCACTATTAAAACCCTATGTTCCAGGTGATGAATCCTAAAGTTCGGATTCGCTAAACCCAAAAAATTCTTACCATTGGAAGCACTCAAAGCAAGGCCTATATAATGTCCCAATAATATCATCATAAACTGTACAATGTTATTTTTCTATATAGAAATCACTATTTCTCTGCAGAATTTTCAAAATAGTTTTTTGACTAGGTAATCCCTTTCCAGTGACTGATTGAGGGGGAAGATAGTGACATTGGAATCGCCTAAAAAAATACGAATTCAACGCCACCAGTCTAACCTCAATCCTTCACTAGAAACGGCTAGATTAAGGCAAAATGCATTTCAGTCTTTGCCGACTATTTTGGCTCGATCCAGCGGTTTTTTATGTCAAATATTTACAAGGCTAGTGGCATTGGGACGTTGTTGTCGGAAACAAGCGAATCGAGGCCAAATGCGTTCTAGACGTTTTTCCTCGATCCGACAAGTTTTTGATGTCGGATCTTGGCAAGGCTATTGGCATTGGATTTGTATCAGCTTCACTATTCCAACACCACCGGCCTCACCTTGATCCAAAGTTGAAAGCATTTGCAGCAAGAAAATGAAAATTTTAGTCATATTTAATTAGAATAACAATGAAAAATTTTAGTCATTTGCAGCTAGATCTTAACTTTCAATAAATTTCAGTTGCCTTTTACTATCAAGAATTAGTAAATTTGGACCTAAGTCTAATTTTCCCTAATTATATTGTGTCATTCTTTTCGAGTAATTTGACAAATAGAAGGATATTAATATGTAGAGTTGAACTTGAGCAATTGGAATGATTCATTACTAGCTAGCACAAGCATTAGGAATATTCACTAACTGTAAAAAGAATCCCGATATCGGTCAATTATTTGTGCATCTACCTAAACACTTAAAACAAATATATTTTTTCAAATCGAATGAGTTGGAAGTGTTTGTGCATCTCTAGTCGTTAGACTTTGGCCGTGTTGAATGGCGACATGAGCAGCTAATAAGTCAATAAGCAGAGAGAGAGAGAGAGCAATTGCTAGCCGCTCAATCCTCAAGGCCATTTTCAAACACTTGAGAAATTAAAAGAAAAAAGAAAACATTTTAATCAATCGAAGTCGAGTGTTTTTTTTTATAGGAAAAGTCAAGTGTTGAATAAGTACTTCAAGCATGTTAATTGTATAATTAGCCTCGTGGAATTTCCAGTTTTGGTTTGTGATAGGAGAAAAAGGCTATTTATCTTTGTTTTCTTTCCCTTTTTATGGAAAAAACACAATGTCTTTGTACTTTGTAGAAGAGTACGGCGAAGCATGATTGTCGAGTGGGTAGTTGTTGTGAGGCCTTGACACGAATAGCCTGTGTTATTGTTTTATGTATTATTTAAACTTTGTTTATTTATTTGAATAAAATATGATATGAAAAATGACATGATATAAACGTATTTTATTCTCTATAATATATGTATTGGTGTGCAGAGTTTAGCTTACATAAGGAAGATCAATTTATAAGTTTCTATCAAATATAAGTAAATGATCACAGTTAAGACGAAATGGGACGAACCGTCAGTTTGGTTGTGGTATAGTATTTCAGTATATTTATCTTGGTTATGAAAAGCAGTACAACTTAAACTTACTATACTAGTACATTTGAAGTGTATTGATCATGACTACATGCGAGTTTATTTCCCCAGTTTGACTATATAAAAAATTATACACTTACACAAACGTTATGAAATTATTCATATTCTTGATTCATTAAAGATTATTGGTACATGTGCATTTAGTGCATGAGACTCTAATTTACTAAAAGGTGAGGTTTTTTTGTACAGGCTGACAAACATTACGTGAATTTGATTACCGTATTAATTGTATAATGAATAATAATCTGTTAATGAAATTCATGTGTGATTATGAATTGTTGATACTCTATTGAGAATACTTATAGGATTTGAGATTCTTGCAAAAACTCTGTAGGTGAAGTTTAATTAATCCGATACATTCAAATAAGTTAAGCGGAGAATATTTAAAGATATGAATTAAATATTTTATGTTAGTGACTTATAATTGGCGAGTATATATAACTTAATGTGAGGATTTTAACTAATGATTATAACAAAATAGGTCAAATATAATTTGAAATGAGAAAGAGAGTGCAACTATAGTATTTTAGTAGAACATATTATAGTTCACAGATTTAAATTAAGTCCATAATTTTGGGTTGATAATTATAATTGATGAGAACCCTATGTCTTATTTTCTTTGTTGCTCCCCAGTGTACCCCATGAAAGCTAAAACTGAATTGAATGAAGAAACCTAACTAAAGTTGGAGACTCCCTATCAGAGAGCATGCGTGGGTCGGTCACCTAGGGTTGGAAAAGTCTAAGTTGGCCAACCCTTATATAGTGTCCGTTTGGGAAACAATTTTCATTAGCATATAATTTAGCATTCAACATACATGCTACACATAAAAAAATATTTAACCAAATACCCAATAATAATTTTAGCATATATGTTACAATTTTCAAATGCTACATAAAAAACCATTTTCAATAACATTTACCTTTTATCAAAAATGAAAAGTCTAAACTACCCCTTATATTTCAGACAAATGACCAAAATAGCCTTAATGTTAAAATCTATTATTTATTTTATTTAATAATAAATTTTTATTTATTTTTATTTAATAATATATTAACATTTTTACTAATATTTTTAATTATTTATATTTAATAATATATTTATTTTTAAATAATATATTTAATAATTTACTTATTTATATTTACTAATCTATTATTTACTTTTATTTAATAAAATATTCATTTATATTTAATAATATATTAACATTTTTACTAATATATTTAATTATCTATATTGAATAATATATTTTTTTAAAATAATACATTCGATTATATTTAATAATTTATTTATTTATATTTACTAATCTATTATTTATTTATATTTAATAATATATTAAAAATTTTACTTTCTAATTCTCTCCATAATTTTGGTTTTGATTTCACTGGTTGTCTTTGGTAAAAGAGACCACACTCTTAACCAAGATAGATAATTGGTACATATGGTGGAAGATCTGGATGATTGAGCTTTGAATTGACCCTGTCAACCCACTCGTTGTTCTTTGATTATTAGAAATTAATCCAGAGAGATATCAAGATCCGATACTCTGTAACTCTTATACAGTTGATTAATATCAATTATTCCATGGTAGTTATTATTGATAATAAAATTTTCTCTCTATTGTTACTATATGTAACTGTATATGCTTCCACGATTTCGTGTTTTCCAATAGGCCGGTGAGCTAGACGTAGGCTATTCTTAAGAATTAATGGTTTGATTTAACATGATAAAACAAATGACCCGCTAATCACCCCAAAACATGAAAGATGAAAATCAGTTTACAAATATTTTGCTTCACTCCTCGCCTGATTAGTGAAACAAAACATTCACTTCGTCCACAAATTGCAGACAAAAACAGCTAAAATTAGTTATGGTGGGCCTTCCTTTGTGGGAGACAATATGTCCACACACAGTGGGCCCTCAAGTGATGGGCCTCAGCCCTACTATATATAAATCCTAAATCTGAAATCGTCTTTATCAGCTAGACACACAATCAATTAATGATTGATAAACTCTAATTAGATCAGGTGATAATCAAACTTATTTGATTAACATCCTCAAAATAAATAAATAAAAAATATCTTCAATCGAGACAGGTCTCTTGCGCGAGGGATTTCAAAAACCACACAGACCCATCCGTCATATCAGTTCCTGTCGAGAGCAAATCCAGCCCACTTGTCCTGTCCAGACTGTTGTTTTCTTTTGATTTCGTGAAAACAGAGCAGAAGCACAGGTTGCAAAGGCAGATCAAGACCTTTGTTGTTGCAATTAATCCTCGATATGCAATGACATGGTAGTGGCATTTTAGCTGGTACTATTTGAATTTGCTCTTGTGTTCGGCTAGGGTTTGGAAGATGGATCCACCCTCATTGATGAATGACGGGTCCTTCAATTTAGGGGAGATCTGGCCGTTTCCGATCGGTGGCAGTGGTACTAGAGAGGCGGCGATGAGGAGACCTCAGTTCGGGCTGGAGCAGTTAGGGGGTTCTGGTGGTAATGATCCGCTGATGTCGGAGATGAGAAAGGCCAACAGTAGTGGCAACGGCGTGGTTACAAGGAAGCGGCGTGATTTGGATGATGAGTCGGCGAAGAGTGTCTCTACTAGCAATGGCAATAGTGCGGTATTCATTTATCTGAACTAATTTAATTTGCATTTGGTGATGTGAATTTGGATTCTAATGCATTAGTTGAGCTTTCTGTCCCATTTGCTTTACTTGGGATTGCACTGTTTGTTTCTAAATTCTAACTAATTTACGTTCAATCGTGGTTCAATACAGTCCAAATATATATTTTTTTAAATAGTCTCCCAATCTCGAATAATTGCTTTACTTAAAATTTCATTTTTCAGTTTGATTGTATAATGAAATCTCCATCTCTGTTTATATAGAAGCGGATCTAGAATGTAAATAGCTATTGCGATGCTGATTTGTTTTTGGGTTCCATCAAGTTGGATTTATGGATATATATTTTATGGGTAGAATGAGTTTGAATGCAATGGAAAACGGCGTAAATCATCAGCATGTAGAGATGATAACGGTGAATCAAGGACCAAAGCAGAAACCAATACAGGCAAGACTGCAGAAAAACAAAATACTCAACCACCAGAAACACCCAAACAAGATTACATCCATGTACGAGCTAGAAGGGGTCAAGCCACTGATAGCCACAGCCTTGCAGAAAGAGTAATATCCTTTCCTCCTTTTAGACTTACAAGTATTTGAATAACTAATAATGATGGCTAAAACTTGATTAAGAGATTTTATTTTTAGATCCAAGGATCCTCCTCGTTAGATAGTTGATGCTAATTAGTAACCGTTGAATGAACCCAAGAGCTATCAGTACGGATTGATTAATTTATTCCGTTTCAACGACAGGCTAGAAGAGAAAAGATTAGTGAGAGGATGAAAATTCTTCAGGATCTGGTCCCTGGTTGCAACAAGGTATCATATTTGATTTTTGTTTTGAAGTGTGGATTGATATCAGTAAAAAAAGTACATGCAGGTTTGTTACACATAGCCTTCTGCAAAATATTGACTGATCGATCACCTATTCAATGATATCCTTTATTCAGTCTGCTATATTTGCAGTGTTGTGACCTATTTTGTGTTTTAATCCAGCATGGTTTATTTTAAAATCCTTTTTCTAAGATGGGCTAACATCTAGGTTATCGGAAAGGCATTGGTCCTCGACGAGATTATTAATTACATACAGTCATTAGAACGTCAGGTTGAGGTATGATTCTAAATTCTGATGATGATTTATTATATTACACATTTTATTGTGGAAAATATAATCCCTAAAAAGTTGTTGCATATTGCAGTTCCTCTCGATGAAGCTTGAAGCAGTGAATTCGAGGATGATTCCTGTGATTGATCAATTTCATCCTAAAGATGTAAGCTTGCTCTGTGTGCTGTCGTGAATTTATTTTTTAAGGTTTGTCTCCAAAGGTTTTACTTCCGCCTTTTTTTAATTGCTTTTTGTGTACAAAAAGTTCAGGAAAGTTCAGGTTAAGCTGTTCATCAAACTTGCCTCTTACGCAAACAGTTTTTGAGGATAAAGTAACCTAAAATAAGAGAAAATGAGTGCCTAAACTTCCAGAAAAGTAATTCACATCCCTAACTGCCCTGCACACATCCAAGAAAATGAATGCCTAAACAGGTATTCCATTGGTCGCGAGCCGCAGACCACCCTCAACTATCATGCCTAACTCCCCTGCACCCTTCCAAGAAAAAGAAAAGAGAAAACTTATCCTTGCTTTAATGCATAATCTTTCCGCATGTTGGCTGACAATAAGGCAAAGTTTTTCATTAATTGTATGCCTTGTGTTAGGGAAGATCCCATTAGGCCTTTCTCCCTCTCTCTCACTCACTAATATATAGATTGAATTGAAATGTTGCTTTATTTGCTATTCTGCACCTTCCACTTTCCCATTTGAACTTTATGCTTCTATTTCCCTAGATAAAATATATTTTTAATTTTTATGCTTTAAGATCAGTTTATTTGTGCTCTCTCTCAATAGAAAATTTATTTTGATACTTGTCTTTTGACAAACCATGTACTCATAGATCAATTGGGCATTACAGGTTGCTCAGCAAACATTTGATACTGGTGGTATGGCATTTGGTTCACAAGCTACAAGGCGATTCAGCCGTGGTTCTTCACCGGAATGGCTGCATATGCAGGTTGGTGGTGGTTTTTAGAGAACAATGTAATCCAGCCAACACTTGTCAGTTATTATAAGGCCATCAGCTGATGATGCTTCTTTCATCTGTGGCTGTGAAAATCTTACCCCTATATGTTAAATCAACTGGAAACATTATTTCTACTTTCAACATCTGACATGGAGCTGTGATTGCTGTCTCAAAGACTGCTTAAGTTGATAATATCTTAGCATCTCCGTTGTTTCTTGTGGCAGGCTTCATGACCTTGTATGTAGTAATAGCTAAACAGAACCTCAGAAACAAGTATTCTTCTTATAAAGGAATGTCACTCCAAAAGTTCCAATTCTTACATCATATGCAGACTTTGCTCTGAGGTTTGATACTTGTTTGTGTGAATTGAGTTTGGTTCCACATAATTTCAATTGCTACTATTGTCGGCTTCCAACATCAAGTTCTTGCGTCATGTTACTGTCGTCTACCCCTTAGATGTTTTTTTTACATTTGTTCAGTTTTGCTCGAGTCCCTCAAAAACAATCTGTCAGCTTGATTTGTGGACAAATATAAAAGCACTGCAGATATGCCAATTTCCTGTGCTTATGTACTTTCATTTTGGCTCTTCGGTTTTGTCCCCATATAAATGTCTCTGTCTACATTCATCCTTGTTTCCATTACTAAGAGCTCTCACAATCAATCATAATCATGTAAATGCTAGATTTGGGTGTCTTGCACCTATTATGGGAGGATCAAGGCCGCTGCGCTTAAACCCATATTTGGCACAGAGTATGGCTGACAGAGTATGAATTGGTGTATAAACTGTTAAAATAAGCTACTTTAAGCTGATTAAATATTTGATAGTGTTAATTTGTTCATAAAATAAAAACTGTCAAATTATCAATAAGGGTATTTAAAGAATTTTAATAATAATACATAATAAATAAGTTTAAAATTATAATATTAGAATATTTAACATATATACGAAGTGATTCAAGGATGGATTTGCAAATAAATTCAACAAAAATACAGGAAAAATTAGAGCTCAACATAGAAGGTCCCAACTTGCAAATGGGGCATATACAAGCCTTGAGTGATGCCATGCTTCAATGACTCATGCATTCTTCACTCGGTCAAACTTGATCAAAGTCAGGAACAGAAACACCAATATCTATCCACATTAGCAATGGGTCAAACTTTTGCAGCAGAGAGGAATGAAAGGCCAAGGGAAGTATCTGTCAAATTCTTCAGCATGAAAATAATAGCTCGTCAAGTGAGCGGTCAACTGCAATGTTTGATTGTGGCGTATCAAGGCTGTTTGGTGTGACAGGGGTGGGAGAGCTTGGGACGTTGGTGTGCTATGCTGAATCCTTCCAAACCAAAAGGGGGCTACTGCTAATTAAAATGGAACTCCAACTGGGTACATTTAATAGAAAATTAACAATTTCTATCAATTTTGCATAGGTAGCCTAGCGATTGTTCTAATTTAAATTAGAAGGATCACCGTAAATACAACGCCTCTGAGGGTGCAGGCCACCTGCAATTAGTGTTTAACCAACATATCATTTGGTAGTTTCTGCCTTCGAAATCCTGACAGAATCTCCATTGCAAACTTTGATACTGAGCTGTGCGTGTGGCCTAGATCAATCTGGAAGACACCTCTTGTGTTCGGGCTTCTCATCATTTGGAGCCTCTTCTTTCTTTATCTTTTGGCCTCATTTTATTTGCTAGTTTTCTTTTTTTTTTCGCCCATTTTCAATTGTGTTATGGCTCATTTATTGTAGTTTCAAATTTTATCTTATCTTGTGTATATATACTGACATTTGTATCTGTTGTTATTTTAATGAGAAATACAGATTTGTGTTTTTCATTTCCATTCCCATTCTCTCAGCAATCTCTTTTCTTCATCTCCTTCTTCACAATTGATGACCTGGAAACTATAAGATAAGTAAGAATTATTTCATGGCATCGGAGCAGGTTTATCCTCATGGTGTTCTTCCACCAGCTACAACTACTGCATGTGTATAACTACTGCATGTGTTCTTCCACCACAGTCTATTGTTTCCACTACAGTGGCAGAAGCCACCAATGTCATGAGAAGGTTACCAACCCAAGCTTTTTCCCAACCCATCTTGCCAAACCCCATTTACACTACAGCTGAGGGCCGGCCCTGGCCTATTTGGGGCCCGGGGCGAGAAATTATTTGGGGCCCTCAAGGCGGGGATCAGGGCAGTGCTCTGAAAATTTTTTTGGGGTCGGGGCAATGCCCCTAATTTCTTTTTTCACACAGTCATAACTTTTAAACTAATAATAAAAATTCAAGCAAATAAAACAACAATAAATTTTTGATGGCTGAAACCCAATTTTGGGAGGCTAGGTCATCACGCCTTGAATGTCATTGCATTAAAATTAAACTAGTCATTACAATATTCAGTTAAAAATATAATTACATGAAATCACATAAATATTTTACACCGTAGTGCATTTTGAGAGGCAAAGTCATCAATAACAGTTTCGAAGTCACACTTTTCTAAGACATGTTTTTCAATGCATAATATGGCCAGTCCATTAATCCTCTCTTGTGACATAGTTGACTGTAAATAATTTTTTAACAATTTCAACTTAGAAAAGCTCCTCTCTGCAGATGCAACAGTTAATAAAATTCTATAAGCTATGAAAACATTTGGTAAACAACCCAAAGATTCCACAAACTCAAGAACTTGAATAGCTGTCTCTATTCCTGCAGGTAAGTAAAGGATCAACACTTGCAATTCACTAAACAAGTCATCCCCATTAATATCTGATTTGCTATCATGTTTTAGAGCAGTTTCAAGCTTGACACAGTTAGCTCAGTCATTGTGCCAGAAATACAATAAGAAATCTCAATTAGGCAAGCACAATTAGGCGAACTCCACGACAGTAAAACTTACATTGATGAAAATATTAATCCATTTTGTCAAAGAAGGAATACAATAAGAATATAAGATTGCAGTGAGAAATATCTACATCTATAGAATAACAAAAAAACAAACAGTGCTATTGAAGAGGGAAAAACCCACCAATGATATTGGGGATATAAAGGTACACAGTTAATTTGCTGAGTATTGGCCTTGACTTTCCCAAATTTAAACCTTATATCTCAGTTACTAAAGCGTAGTTCAAAAACCAAAAAGTAAATTAAATTAGTACATTCATCATTCCCCTTCCACATACTGCTAATAGTATGAAGAAAGATTGCAAATAAAAATGACTGCCACATTACTTGAAATTGATGACTGTTTCCCTGGCTCATTTATAAAGCCCTATTTCCAAAGTATGTGCTAGATATCCAAGAACACTCCAAAATTCATTTCATACATTTGTTCTCCCTAGTGCTACAATAAATATGAATAATTCCAGAATATAACATGAATGCAATAAGAATGGTTGAAAAAAATTTATCCAGGCATGAAAATATCCAATAACACACGGATTGAAAAAGAAGAACAAAACAAAATGACTAATTTGTTGAACAATTCTACTTGTACATTAAAACAAGCAGCAATCCCAATCTAATACCCGGGCCCAGCCACCACGTCTCCAAAAAATCTGAATGGATTGCGAAACCCATCTTTTATCTTCAAAATGAGGGAGACCTCAGACAGTTGCCAGGTAACAGTAAGAGCAATCATGACTGAGAATTAATACCGCAAATATATTGGGAGTTTGAGATACATTTCTCTAGCACCATATCACGAGAAGCCCAAAAGGCTTGTAGGTATCAACAGGTTTCATCTAATTTAGGAACAAATTCAGGATCAAGATTCAAAACAAAGAACTTTTACTAACTAGAGGCAGTAAACGAGGTGGATAGGTGGTGATGGGCGTGATTCTGACGACGTTGTTGGGAACGGCGATACCCGGATTCCGGCGAAAGGGGTGGGCGACTAGGCGCGATTCTTCCAAGTTCTGTCTCCGTCTTTGTCTGACACTCTCACTGTCGTGCAAGACTGCAAATTGTATTTAGGTTTACTGGTTTAGATTAACTTAATGATATTAAAAAAAATGGAGGGGCCCATTGCGGTCGTATAGGCCCGCCCGTGTTCAGGGCCGGGCCTGCTACTGCTACCTTACCTCATCCTAGCTTGCCGAACACCATATATAATATAGTTCCATTTCCTTCCTATCCCCCATCTCAACCACACAACCTATTTACTCACCCTTATAATTTTCTTTCTAATGATTATTCTATCATCAAGTTATTTTATGTTGAATTGACAGGATTTAACTATTATACTTGGAGTTACATTTTAAAATAGCTCTGGAAGCAAGGAATAAATTAGGTTTCATCAATGAAACCTTACCTATTCCAGATCAAAGAGATCCAAATCATTATCTTTGGGTTCAAGCTAATAGTCTCATCAAGACTTGGATCACCAATTCTGTTTCAGCTCAGATTCTTCCCAGCATATCAAACTATAACACAACATATGAGCTTTGGTTAGATCTCAAGAGTCGATATTCAATTGCAAATGAGACTAGAGTCTTTGAGATATTGAGAGATTTATCTAACATCAAGCAAAAGGACTTGTCAGTCACTGATTATTACTGCAAAATGAAAGCTCTCTAGGATGAACTCGATGAGTATGACAAACTGTTGTCATGCAATTGTCACAACTATGAAACAAAGCTTCATGTTCAACAACAAAGGCAAAAGGAAAATATTATACAATTTCTTACGGGAACGCTAGGTAGCCCACACTTAAATGGCCGATGGTAGCCCATGCATATGTGGCACATGACTCATCAGATGACTGTGCATTTTGAAAATAAAAATAATGGCTCGTTAATCAAGACTGCACTGACCTGAAGGAGGGAAAACGAGACCTCACTTTCTCTTCTAACTCAGGTTTCCACTTTCCGGAATAGAGAACAGCGAGACGATCTCGTTTCCACCTCTCCGGTGTGACGGAAAATCTGGCGTAGACGAGGTTTCTTTGGTCATAAGCTGAATCAAGTTTTCTTCGCTGAGCAGAAGAAGAAATCACAAGGAGAGCTTCATCCGTCAGGTGATTCCGAGTATGAGAAACCCTACCTCGTTCTTTACACTTTAACAGTGCTCTCAATTCCTGGTTGGGGCGTGCATATTGAACCAAGGTATTCCATTTTTTTATACTCCTCCATGAAATAATTTATGATTTGAGCCTTTTAAACCCAAAGAATTGGTCCAATGAAAAAGCCTGTTTGTGACATTTCTACTACCAATCCATTACCCGAACTTAAGCCCAAAGTTTTAATAGGTTATAACCTGGCCCAGACCCTTGGTGGCTTAAGTTAGCATGATTGCGAGAAACCCAGCCCAAGCCACATTTATCCAAGCCCAAAAACCTAATGCAAAATGAATGAAGAAGAAAAGCGCCGATCGGAAAAAGGAAGGAAGAAGGGGGGGCGCTAAGAGAAGAAAATGGGACGAAGAAAAGAGGTGATAGAGTTTGAAAAAAGGGGAAGAGAGCATAAAATTCAAATAAAAAGGGATTCGGTTTGAAAATTAGAGCAGGATATTGTTGATTTTTTTTTTTGGGGGGCGGGGGGTGGGGGGGGGCGGCGGCGTGGGGGTGATTGATGATTCGGTGCTGTGGGTATAAGAAGAGGTAGAGGGATCAAATTTGGGAGGGGGGTGAAGAATTGTTTGAGTCTCTTCTGAGTTCTCTAATTTTCTAGGATTTCTTCTTTCTTCATCCTTCTCTGTTGCAATCGTTTTTCTCGGGAAAGGATTTTGATCGGTTTTTCAGGGCTTTCTTCCTCTCGTCTGTTTTTCTTTGGGGTTTCTATTTTTTTTTTAGGAAATTTTCTAGAGAGAATTGAGAGGAAGAGTGAGATTCTGGGTTTTCAATTTTCTCCTCATTGAGCTTCACTGTTATTTGGGGATTTTTTTGCCAGAAAATTTCTAAAGAAGATCGGGGGAGAAGAGAAAATAGTGAGCTGGGTTTTGCTTGTGGGTTTCAAGGGAGAATTTCCCAGAATTGCTTTGTGTGGGTAAGCTTGCTGATTGATTATTTTTCTTGTTTTATTTTATCTTTATGATTGAAGTTCCGATGACCTGTAGGTCAAGGGAAGAATGGCTGTGAATTGTCTTTAGTTAAAGAATAAACATGAGTTTTTCTATCAATGTTTTGAACATGGAGGTGCTGTGTGGCTTTAATTTAGTGCTAGGAATGAGTGTTTAAGTTCTTTATCTTTGAATGATTATGACTCTGCTATCATAATTGTTACTGGCCATTCAAATTGACTTTTCAAATCCATAACAAGATTGTATGAAATTTCTGGATATATCTAAGTTGAGATTCCTATATTAAGCTCTTGGCTCTTGATTCTATAAAATTCATTGGGTATTATTGAATTTTGGCATGTCATGATTTAGTGATAGTGAATTAGTAACATTGTGTGCTTGGGGGCTCATCCATAAAGCCGATTTGCATTTTGTGCCTGCAATGTATTGGTGATTGGTAAATGCGTTGAAAGTTTGTAAGTCTATCAAATTGGGGAAAAGTAGGAGTCTAATTACTATCTATTTAGTTCATGTTGATGTGGGGTGGTGAAAATGATGGGTGTTCTATAAGTCAAACGTTTTGAATACATAGTTTGTGTCTATTATAGAAAATTCATGATACAAGTTACTTAAATGGGTGTTGTATGTTCGGTGATTTGAGAATGGTATTTTCCCATGCTTTATCGGGTGGGGTCATGGGAATTATTGTATTGTGATAGTGAATTGTGCCTCAAATAAAATTCATATGATGTTATGCATAAATGATGTATATGTACCTACTGTTCTTCATGATTACGTGTAATTATACCTGCTTATATATGATATATATATATATATATGTATATGTACATATGTATACATACTTGGTGTCATGCGTATGCACATACAAGATTATGGGTAATGCGTGAATGAATTGCAATATATGTATATAGAGTATGGACCTACTGTATTGTTTTCCTCTTGATTACGTGGACCAATAAGTGCTTACATGTATATTATTTTTATATATAGAGCTTGTTGTTGATTTAGATTACATAAGAGGGCTATTTTGAACATTGATGGATTTGTCTTATACGATTATGCTGATCGGATTTGATATTATAAGATCATTTGACCCTCAGTTTTGATATTACTTGTTGGTTGCATTTGTTTCAAATTGGATTGAGTAAAATTGAAGATGTGTTGTGCTTGGGAGGGTTTAAAATTATATTGAAAGTTGATCCAATGACGGAACCAAACGGGGAAACATTGGATGCTATCCCGAAAGGATTTTTGAGGAAATGATTTTACGGAAATTTTACCATCAGATGGAAAAGGGTTCCAAGAAGTCTAACGTTGTGTCTTTAATATAATAATATTTTTGGTAATAAATCATATTTTTTATTTTTAATCATACTAATTTAATAATATGGTTGAAATGATAAATTGCCTAAATAAAAAGGGAAACCGAGTCCCTTTTATGTGTGCTTATTATTATTATTATTATTATTGCCATATGTGAATGATGTGTTTTATTTAAGATGTGTTTTTCCATGCTAGGTGATTATGTATAAATTGTATGATGTTGGTTTTTAATTTATAAAATCTAATTGACAATTGTGAGATATATTTAACCAATTGAATTTTGTGATAATTGGGTGATGACATGCAGTGTTTTATTGTTAATGGACTGTCTTATATAGATAGGATAGGAAGTCTATTCATATATGGATAACCCATAAGAGTTATATTGGGAGTTAAACATGTAACTACCTTGGATTATCTTTGATAATTCCTATATTATCAATTCAAGTATTGGATGTGTGATTTATCTCTTCAGGTGATAGAATGCTCAGAGTTCTGGTGGGAGAAGAAGTCTTCATAATCAAGACAAGCTGGTCTTATATATATTACATGCACGTTGGTTTCAAGTTTTACCGAAACTATCTTTGAGAGAGTCTTGAGCGTGTATTGGATTTTTGGTGAAGCAAATCACTTCTTATTTCATGTGTGATCTTGAGTGTTTAAATGAGTGATTTGTAGTGAAGATATTTGTATTGGTGATTATCATTTGAGAGTTTCTTATTTGTTAAGACTTTTGAGGGATTCGAGAGTAGACTCTACTGTGGTGAGGTTGAGAAGAGGTTGAAGCAATACACTGAATGGGAGGGATGAGCGATGTCTTTAGTTCAAAGATAGGGTTGTAACTCCTGATTCGTTTTAGTGGATTGTTCCTCAAGGTTAGTCGCTCATAGACTCGAGGTTTTTCCCAGGTTGGGTTTTCCTCGTAAAATTCTTGGTGTTTGATTTTCGTTTATTTTTTCGCAATTTTAATTTCCATATTTGTTGGCTAACGATCTTGGTGAGAAACACTGACTTTCATATGATTTAAAGTGTTAATACATTTGAATTGAGATTTGCGATAATTCAATATCTTATAGTCCACGCAAAAACTCGGTTCCCAATATTTTAATTTCATTTTATTTCTATCTTTGTTTCTATTTCTATTTCTGTTTGGTTTTCATTTTCATTTTTATTTTGTCTTTATTTTTATATATTATTTATTATTTTATGTTGTTCTTATTTTTGTTTTATTATTTTATTTTAATTTCATTTCATTTTATTTTTATTTTTTACTTTTATTTTTATCTTATTTTCTTTTACTTTTCTTTTATTTTATTTTTTCTTTTTATTATTTTTATTTACATTGTATATTTTAGTTGTGTATAAAAATTATATCGAAAGTCTTAACTGACGAGGGAATTAATTTGGGGAATGCATTGGATGCACCGTCAAAGAAAATTCTTGAGGTGAGAGTGTTTCATGGACACTTGACCATTGGATAGAAGAGTCCCATGAACCTCAATATTAGACTCTCAATATGTTTTTATATTATGTCTAATTATCGTACTCGACGTAAATATTTGGTTAATATGTCACACTTGATTTTCTTAATCATTTAATGGGATAATAAAAATTAAATTGACAACTGTTTTTAAAACAGACGTTGTGGGGTGCCTTACACCTTCCTCATACGTAACAAACTCGCTTACCCATTTTTCTGGATTTTCGCAGACCAAAATATTTTTATGGTGACCAATTGCACCTATTACAATTGGTGGCGACTCTTTTAAAAAACTCTTTCACAAAACCGGTTGCGACACCCCACCATCTATAATAGGACGTTTGAAGAATAAGGAAATGAATGAAAGAAAGACGGGAGATTCAGATTTTGATTACAAATGGGGTTACAAAGACAACATTAGGGAGAAGGGTAAAGCACTTTCAAGAAAAAGACTTGCGACCATCAAGCAAGATGATCCAGTTTATGTCGACGAGATGGAAGACCCCTGTATCAAACAAGAAGGCAAGACCATTGCCATCAAAATCAAAGGGAAACAAGTTCATGTTGCCGAAAGATAGGGAGAAGATGGTCAAGATACGTAATATTGGCACGAACGAGTAAGTCTCCTTCCAATATTTTTCCTCATGGCACTGGTTTAAAACAATGGCATTAATAATTCCATTGTTAATATCAGTGGATTTGGTTAATCCATTGATATTCATTAATGGAATAGTACCCATGTGAAAAAAAATAGTTTGCCTTTGAAAACTTCAGCTATATTAAATCCATTACGAAAAGAAATTGAAATTTGTTTTGGTAGATCCGTCATTTATTGTAAAAAATACAATGAAATTATGTGCTCAAATGATAATATTGAATGGAATAACTTATTAACCGTGACTGTTAATTGATAGCAGCAAAATTATTTGGTTCGGTGAAAACACAGTCACGTACATTGACGTTGTTTCCTTATGTACCACAGAGATGGTTTCGAATAATGTAAGTGACTAATTGAATGAAAACTATTTCTTATGCACTGTGTGAATATCTTATTTACACTATTATGATACCACATCCAGGTCATCGATTCATATTCTGAGATATTGATGATTTGCAATGTAGAGACAGAGCAAGATACCCAAGAACTTCAAATGGCCAAAGCGATTGCTTTTACGAGTTCTAGTCTATCATACATAACGTGGTTTTTGTTGATTAAATTAAATAACAGAAGTATTAAATGAAATATATGTTTTGTTGTAGACATTCATTCGAATAGGTAAACCCGAGATTTTCAAAAAACATGTGACAAACAAAGTGATGGAGGTGCATTATGAATACAGGTACCTCTTATTACCCATCCATGCAAAAGGTGACAAATTTGTTGCGGATCATTAGACTCTACTAGTACATGACACATGGGATGGATTGTGGATACATTACAATTCATTGCTGCCAAGGATTAAGACTGCAAGGGATCCTTACTTAAAAGATGTCAATGAATTTCAAAGAACATTATCTCGTATGTTATTGAAAAAATTTCATAGAGTTCCAATTTTTTTAATCAATTATCTTTTTCCTACAAATGAAGTACTACAACAACATGATGTCAGAGCATCTCAAATGCGAACCAAAATGCAATATCACATTTCTTGAATCACCACAACAAGCTCCTGACAGGTAATTTACAGAGCATAATTAACCAAAAGTATAATTAAAAATAAATATGTGTTATGTAGCTCATTATCATTCAACAATTTGGACTGTGGAGTATTTGTCATGTTCATCATGGACCACATATTCAGCAGAATTTCGATCCCAAAGAATATATCAACATCTAACATTGCAAGCTTTAGATCCGAAGTACTGCACGACTTTTTGAATGACAAGTGACAATCATGGGACGAGAATGTGTACAAGGCGAGAACAATGTTAGCAAGTAGTTCCAAATGACTGTTGAATTTGGAAATGTTAATTTTGTAATGTTTGTCAGTACAATGAAATGTATTTTGCCTTGACATATCCCTGGGGAACAACTAAGTTCAATTTGCTTTAATAAAAATACTTTAAGACTTTTATATATTTTCAATGTTTGCATATATTCATTATGGCAATAATTAGTAGATATTTTGAACATGTAGAAACCAACGTTCCATTGATTTTTAATAGTGGAATAGGCGAATTCCATTGTATATAATCAATGGATCAAATGAATTCCATTGTTCTACATGAATTCCATTGAACATAACATGGAATACTGGGATTCCATCAAATTAATTCAATTCATTAGGTATACTTTGCAGAAAGTGCATACAAATAAATGAAGCAGTAAAGGAAGGAGAAACATTACATAATTCCAAAGTTCAAAATATATCCATTCTTATACATCATAAGCCATAGAAAATACAAATTCATAATGTAATTTGATTAAAGTACTAGAAATGTAAAAATTAACTCGTCCATCCTCCACATGCTTGCGAAATCATCATACTTCCTGTAAAAATAAAAACGGATAACTAATTAAAAAAAGTTGAATGAAATGACATTGTATTAATCCGTAAAAGTATGTACAATAATTTAATCTATACCAATATATCATCGAGGCCAATAGATTGATCTGTCATTAATGTACTATCCTCTACATGATCTTTTCCACCTCGTTTCCGCTTAATTTTCTTTTCCTTCCTAACACACTGAGGATGCCCCTTTGGTCGTTTGATTACTAGATCCTTGTCCTTTGAACCTAACATTAAGCAATCAACTGTTATAGTGCAATTGTCTTAGATTCACTCTCCAGCCAAGCTTTCACTGATTTGTGCTTGGATTCAGTTGTGGCAGTGAAGTCTGCGACATTGGTAAATAATGTACAAAGCTCTTCATATCGACGCTGCTCCTGTTGTCGCAATCCATCCATCGTAATTAATCTTCACTCGAGAATGACATCTCGTCAAATCTTTCATCCACCTATCAAATACTTCTCTGGAAGCAAATAATGACCCATGCGAACCAGCACAACAATGGCATGCCTACAAATCATTCCTCTAAATTCAAAATTGCAGCACACACAATTGACTGACAAATTCACTTCCTCAAACAAAACCTTAAATAAAACTTTCTTCCTACAATTGTCCCCATATGCAATATCCTCAACATTGAAAACTCTAAAATCAACAATGGCCTCAACATACAAAATCCCATAATAAACCATCCGACATAGCTCCTTCTGAACTCCTTGAACTTCAATTCAGTGTATAATTTCTAATTTTTTTTCCATATCGCAAGATGTCACCCATTGTAGCTGCTTGTTAAATGAATTGAAATTAGCAATAGTTTCTTTCTCAACCTTATCCCTCAACGCGTTGTTGTATTGCTCAATAAACTGTTTTAATGTCGTCTTCGAGTGCACATACCCGTCAAAAAATACATTAATACTCTCACTCCTCTGAGTTGTTGACATCCCTAAAAAGATCATATACGGATGGATGACCAAACATTGTATCCAATTTCTATTAAAAAATGAAACATGGGTTGTTCTATTGGTATTAATCCATGGAACTTCCCATAAAAACAAAATGTGTAAAAATACTAATAATGACATAACATACCTGTCTAGAATGTTTTCTTTAGGTATATAGGAACTTACTTTGCCCTATCACAATACAGATTGTTCAACCAACTATTGTTTTGCAAATGAAATGTTGAAACCATCAAATTGCATCCACCTTCAAACTCATCGATAGTATGTGAATCAAAAACAACATTCCCCATTGCAGCAGTTAAATTGATTGTATTCCTTGAATGAACCAAGCTTCTCAGGAAACTTCTTCAAAATATGCCATAAACATCACATATGTCTAGCATTAGGGAAAACTATTTGAATTGCATTCTGCGTAGCTCTATCTTGATTCGTTATTATTGCATGTGGAGCAACCCTATACATACATGTAAGCCATGTTGTAAACAACCAAGTAAATGTCTCTGTAGTTTCATTAGACACCAAAGCACACCCAAGTAGTATGGACTGGCCATGATGATTTACTCCGACAAAATGAGCGAATGACATGTCACTACACCAAAAAGAGTCATAGATGATAGATAAAAACTGTCATAAAGGGGGGTGCATGACAGTTTTCAATTCTATCATCTATGTCACAATCATCTTTTTATGACAGAAAAAACATCTGTCATGAATTCGTGATAAATATTAATAATCATAAATCTATCACAATTTTTAATTAATTTTGATTAATATTTTGGTAGATATTAACTTTTTGTGACTGATTTTTTCTATCACAAGATTCAAAATTATTTTAATTTTAATATAAATACTATTTTTAATTTATTTATTTATCCCTGTTTTTGAAATTCATTTACAGATTTGATAGATGAAATAAAATTAAATTGGACAAAATTAAATTCAAAAGCATTATAATATACTGCATAACTAATAAAACCAGATTAAATGATATAGATAAAGCATTGAAATCTCAATACATACATTGTCATGTAATATAACTTTGGAAGAAAGGATGCGATTCATACATTGTATCTAGCTTGTACAATCCTAAAAGACTGACTTCACAGCTTCACAATTCACATTAATTTGGTTCTACATATACAAAATATAATATACATGAACCGTACCCAAGACGACATTCATATAGCTTGCGCAGTGCGATGGATCTGCAATAGAGAGTAGAAATTATCTAATGTAAAATTGACTGATACTTGGTAGTTGATTAAACTCATGCGAATATCTCAAGCAAGGAAGTCTTCCAGGGCCTTTAGATCAAGTAAAGGAACTTGTAGGTCTAGCAGCATAACTTCAATCGTATGAGGTAAAGATGGCTTATCACTATTTACAGGAGGGGAAGGTCTAGTTGGCCTACTTGGATGAACTTCGCCAGCTTTCTCAATGTGAATGTCAAATTGCAATATTGAAACAAGTACCTTTCTGTTAATGAAAACTAAGCATAATAAAATAAGGAGCCATTACGTAAGGTGTGTAACGAATCAAGCAAAACAAAAGACAATCTACTGCATCAGAAAAGAAAGATGTTTTTACCAGTGTCTTGTGTTGAAGATTAAAATGTCATGGAAGCTTGGAGTCTCTGCTCATGCCTTCAGAAACATCAATGTCAACTCTAAAACCCTCCTTATATCCAAGAGACTCCAACTCCCCAACATTAGTGTTAGCGGAACACCTGCATTAAGCAAGATTTAAGCAAGCCCACAATAAAATTCTAGAATTTCCATTTCACATATTTTTCATGCATATTAATTCCAAGTTGCAGATATTTACAAGGATAATAATTCCAAGTTGTTAAGAGGTATGTATAATCAAGCATGCATCATATGATAAGGTGCATGTAATTTGTTAAGAGTTGTCTAAACTCATCCTCTAGCTTTGAGATAGCTTTTGCAAGTAAGTTATTGACATGGTTAAACACTCCAAAACTACTCTTAAAACCTTTGTTGCTGCTGAAAAACTTAAACTATTTCTAAACTTTATACTCTTAGAGAGCTTTGAAACAATTCAATAGGTTACCTTACCAGTTTCTTTGGTTAACTTGTTTTTTCACACAATGGTGATCTTCCCCATCCACTCACTCTTCCCCCAAGCAGACTCAGCAAACTATATTCAGGAACACAAAGAGAGCTTTATGGATTCACTTCTACAAAGCCAAAAAAAGGAACTGAAAACAGTGATTATAAGAAGCGGATACCTTGGGCATTGGCGCTTCATTTGTATTATCATTGCAGGAAGTCTTATAACCTAATGCTTTCTCTAAAGCATGGCGGACTTTGAATTGGCCCTGCAATCTTTTCTCAAGTTGTAGAATCTGCATAAATGACTTAAATTAGTGGAACTGTATCAGATGATTGACTTCTGAGCCCCGCGAAGTCATATTTGAGAATTTCGTTTTCAGAATACAGCATAGAATGGAACAAGTTTAGTTTCACACCTCCTCCTTCAAAGAATTTTGGACCTTGACCTTGTCTGATTGCTTCTTTTTGGATTTCATGCTGTCCTTCAACTGTCCCATGTCCTAGCACCAGATCATAATCAGAAGTTTTAACATTTTAGAATTGTATGTAAGTGAATGCTCAGCAGTAAGTAAACAACCCCCAAATAATCAGTGACCAGACAAGACACATAGTAAATTCTTTGCATTGATTGTACAAAAAAAGAAAGAAGATCCAGAACAGGGGAAAATGATGCAGATGTCATTGAGGATATTTGTTTGACCAACTTTTACTCTTTTAACATTTTTTCGTATTTGACATCGCATACAAGATTTACCTCCTCAAAATGCATGTTGTAGCCCTGTATTTTATGAGATTTCTTGTTAAGTAATGTACAAAAGGAAAAGGGGGAGGCTATATCGCAAGTGTCGATTCAAACCAATCAAAATACACCCAGTCAAGTTAGTTCCTACACCAAAATTTTCAAGAGCAAATGAGCAATTTTTTTAATTTCAACTCTCAGCAAGTAACCCATTCCATTTGAAGCAATAACAAAGGAACATATTGTTAAATAAATTGACTGTAAAATTCCCATAAGAATGTAAAAAACTGAACTGGGTTTTACGAACAAGAACAGAGAGGTGAGATTCCAAAAAAGACACACCAAATCGAGATGTGGCTTACCGATTTGACGACAAGCGGAGCTGAAGAAGATGGAAGAAACTCAATTTGACGAGAAGCAGGATCTTGGTGGATTTTCGCATGAAAATAAAGCAGTAAAGACAGTCCATTAAAAAGAAGAAATCAGCTGTGAAATCAGTACAAAAAAGGAGAGGGATTCATGCTTGAAACCCTAGAAGAAGAAGGGGCTAGAAACACATACCTACTCCAAAATCGCAGAAGGAAAAAGCGGAGGAGGAATCGCCAAAGGAAGGAAGAAGACGAGCAACGGAGTGAGATACATCTTGTTTTGGGATTTAGGGGCTGAAATATATTTTTCAATAGAGAAGTGAGAAAGAGGAGCTGCACAGGTTTTTAAATCTGACCATTTTTTTAATAAAATGTAAAACACATAATTTTCAATTATTTTATTTAATAAATATTAATTAAAATTATATCAAAAATTTTGTGATAGGCGTAATTTCTATCACAAATATATCATATTTTGTTGATAGAGAGGCGGTTTATCACAAATTTATCACAAAACTATCATTTATTCATGATAGACAAAAGTTCTATCACAAATCTATCAGAAAGCTATCATCTATTCATGATAGACAAAAATTCCATCACAAATCTATCATTAATTCTCTGATGGATCATTTTTCTATCACAAATCTATCATTGTTTTATGATACAACTGGTTTCTATCATAAATGTTCTATCATCTATTCCTATTTTTCTTCTAGTGTGTCGTAGTTATTTGTCAAATAAGTAGTATCAAACGTAATAACATCACCAAATTCACGGGCAGCAACTCTGCTACGAGGATCAGCCCAAAAAACACTCCTTAACCTCCCTTTCTCATCCCAATCTATCAAATAAAAAAAACCCTCATTCTTAGATTTCATCTTAGCATAATAATTTTGTATTGCAGTAGCATCACCCACACCCATTCTCATCTGTCTAACTTTGGCAATGAGATTACGAGTGTCATTTTGCAAGAAAGTTAAATTTTCATGACCTCATGTAGCAATAACCTGTGCACTTTGACTCTTATTTGGCCTAATCTCGGCAATGTCATTTATAAGTAACTGCCTCTGAACATGCGCATTAATCTCCCTATTACAAATGAAAAACCTTGATTTGCTAGGGCTCAATGAATGATTGTGTTCGTCCTCAAATATAGTAATCTCCCATTTATCCCCCAACATTGCACGACATCTGACCCTAGCATAACATCCAATTTTTTGAGACGAACGATGGTTTCTAACATTTTTCGACCAGCTAATTAGTTTGCCTGAAATAAAAAATCAGTCCATCAAACAACCCAAAGGAATGATAGTTTTAGGTGCCACTCAAACAAATAACTTATTACATTGGTTTAATCAATGGAATAGTCCTCCTTGATTAAATCTAATGGATTACACTTACCACAGACTATAAGCATTAATAGAAAACAATGGATTATACTATCACTTTGAGAAAAAGCTAGCATTATATTCTAAAATGAAGATTGACACCAACCTGCTCTTGCGCAAGTAAATGTCACAAACTTGCAAATCCCATCCTTGTCCTTATTTGATGTTTTGCGCTTCACTAGGAATCCATTGAGCTCACCATGTGTCGTAACCCATTTTCGTCCGGGTATAATTCGAGACATAGAATGTTTTTAATTTTTGTATATATATTTATCATTTTATTTTATTTTATTTTTTATTTTATTCTATAAATGTTTATTTTATTTTTGTCACCCATCTCTTCCTTCCACAAATCACTCCACAGGCACTATCCTTTTCTTTACCTAATTTAGCCAACACTCTCCTTTTATTTTCTCCATCACTCATTGTCATTCAATCTAACATGAAGAAATAAAAGACCACTAGGACCCAATTCTTTGGCTAGCTTCCATTTCTTGAAGTCTACAAGAAGAGGACTTCTTTTTGGATCAAGGAACACACACACGGGCTTGGAGGGAGACACTTCTCTGGGAGCTCATCATCCCCTAGCTACACGCATTTTTTTCCCTCTACAGAGAAGCCTAATTCTTCTTCTCCAAAACGGAATCCTTCACTTCCATCTCTCAGGCCATTCCCAATTTTCTCACTACCATCACCATAAGCTTTTCCAGCCACTAATCCAACCTCAGCCTCATCTTCTTGGATGGGTACGCTTCATTTCTTCTCATAGCTATACTTTCTTCTTCACCACATAAGGGCACCATCACTCAAAATTTAAGTAGCTTCTCCTCCTTCATTACCAATTCCTCTCTTCTCTTCTCACAAAAAAACTATCATCTACCTCACAAAAACCGGACACTCTCTTTCATCATGACTCCATCCTTACTCAACCAAATCTAGCCATCATCTCCTGCTGAACCTCCTTCCTAGCACCAGCATCTGTGGGTTCCATATCAGCAACAATAGCAACAATAGCAACAAATACAGCAACAACAAAGCTTTCAAAAATAACAACCACCGAAATCTAACGAAGATGTTAGAACTCAGATTGGTCAGAACTTGTGGATCTGTGAGAGCAGATGGCGCTTTTAGGGATGAGAGGTCTCTCTGTTTCATCAGCAACGGCCAGGACAAGAACCAAGAACGCCTCCGCGTTGACAAGAAGCTCGGCAAGATTCGTATCCGTTTCGCTGTGAAATTGTGCAGTTCAGAATCAACGAAAGAAAAACAGCTGAGGTCGATCCTTGGTCTCTAAATAATTACTCGTCACAAAGAGAGTTGGCCTGTTGAGAAGCAGAGGAGAGGCAGAGAATCAAGAAAGGAGGGAGAAGGGTGAAGGAAGAAGCAGAGAGACGGGCCAGGAAGATGGTTAAGGTTTGGGGCTCAGGTGTTGGCCCAATGTGGTAATGTCTATGAATTGGGCCATATGTTAAAAGGCATGTATATTGGGGCTTTTGGGTTTAGTTTATTGTAAATTTTAGTTTAGGTTTAGTTTATTTTTAGTTTTAAAGTGTACTGGGCCTTTTAGATAATATTTAGGTTTTAATTAGAAAATTTGGGCTTTTGTGTGTTTATTTTATTTCCAAATTAAAAATACCATAAGTTAGTATTACAAGTTCATACTTAAATATCATAAGTTGATATTGTAAACTCATATTTAAATACCATAAGTTGGTATTCCCAATCATCAATTTTATAAATTTAATTCTCTTGAAATAAAATACCAAAAGTTGGTATTTTTTTTTCGAATATCATAAATTATTACAAAATAAATATCATAAGTTGGTACCTCCAAATTATTTTCAAATTCAATTTATTTATTACAATTTCGTAAGTTGAAATTCAAAACCGGATCTCATTCATAATTTTAAACCAATCATTAAATTTAAATACAACACCATGATTTAATGTTTCAAAATCCAATCTTTTTAATGCTATAAGTTGGTATTCAATTTTCTTCAAATATCATAAATTACAAAATTTATTTTATTTTAACATAAAAGTTAATAATCCCAAATCTTTTTCAAAATCACTTCATCCCAATTTCATAAGTTGGAATTTCGAACTCGACTCTATTTTAATCCCTAATCAATCATTAAATTTAAAAACAACACCATAAGTTAATATTTACAAAATTCGATTCTCTTTAATGTCATAGGTTGACACATTTTTAAAATACAACACCATAAGTTGGTGTTTTCAAAAATTTATATTTTTCATGCCATAAGTTGGTGTAATCCGAAATTCAAATTATCATTATTCCTTCAAAATAACCCAATCTTGCAAACAATGAATTTTCAGAAAATAGTCAATTATTTAAAAATTCAGTAACTGTTTTAAACAAGAGTCGTGGGGTGCCCAACATCTTCCCCATGCTCAATTGACTGTTGTACCCTTATTTTTGGTTAACAGGTTTTTTTTCAAATGTCTAATTGAACCTTAAAATCAATTGGTGGCGACTCTGTCAATTTTCAAGTCGGTTGACACAGCTGGTGACTCTGCTGGGGAAGACAGGTTTTTCTAAACCTAAGAGGGTCAGTCTGAAATTTTTATTTAATTGGCTACTCTTTTGTTTTATTTTTGTTTGCTTGGTTGGTTTCTTTATATATGACGGTTGTTTGATTTCCTTTATACACTAACACTCGCACGTGCCTACCACCCGGGCACCATTCTAAGCATTTAGAGAGGGTTGAGTGCTATTCTCATGAGACTCCGTCTCCGCATGGGTAGTGGAAGACATGCTCACCGGATTGACTTCCCTTAAAAGTTAGGGAAGGAGCCTTTGTTTAAAGGCAACTTGATCCGGGACCTTGTTGGATAGTTAGACAAGCCTACCCTTATGCACAGTAAACTTAGATCTTGTTATCATCAAAAGTTTGTAGGAATTAGACCCTGATTTTTTCTATACTTTACTCTATTTAATTCCTATACATTTATCCATCATGTTCATACATATTCATTAGACACTTATACATAGCTATTCATATATTATTTTGTGTACATAAGTTATATTGTATCTATATGTATATTCATTAAATTACACATGTTCATATGTACTTTTCATGTACACATTAGTTTAGGTTATATTCATATACATATTTTTTAATTGATCATACATGTCCATATATACATTTCATACATATACAATAATTCAGAGAAAATCTATCTTTTGACTGAATGATAGCTGTATGTTCAAAAAAAACAAAAAAAAAGGTCAATTCAAGCAATACTTGGGCAATTTTTGGGAAAATTAACTCTTAATTTTATTATGAGTCAAGTTAGAATGGATCAAACTGGGGCAGTTTTGGGAAACTGTACTGGGCAATTTGATGAATTACATAGTGGACGAGGGTCAAACTCTATTGCTAATCTTTGCTCTCGCCCATCGGGTTTTGAGTTCAATAACTTGATTGGTTGGAGATTTTCAGTCTCCATCAATTACCTCCAGGAGTAATCTCTAAGTGCACAACCATTTGTGGTCTAGCTCATGACCACCTATTGGGTTTTGTAATGAGCATGTCTTTACTTTCTCTTTGATGAATTTTTAGTATGGCTGTTGCATGTTGCATTATTGTTTCTATGTTCACCATGAATAAAGGTCTCTGTTCAAAATTCTCAAAATTATTCTCTTTTATTTTTCTATCATTTCCAAATTACAAATCTCACACATTCTATCATTCCATTCACCAAGATTGAAATTGATGATAATGAAAAAGATGAACCTAATGAACCATATTTTGGGTGTACCCATTAACAATGTTGAATCCTTCTCTGACACTGAGAATGAATTTGAGTTATCACCCAAAATGTTGAGATGTCTCAATCGAGATTGGAGTCGATCAAGCATATTTATGAGAACCGTCTCTGATGGGAAGAATTCGGAGGGAAAAGTTGTCTTGTTCATCGTTGAGCTTTATATTGAATAAATTAATAGCATGACCAAGCATGAACTTTTTGTTTGGCAGTAGTCGAGTTATGGGGAAAATCAGTGAAATCTGTAGTAACCAGGCTAGTGAACGCTGACATAACAGAAAGTACTACATCTCAGGCTATAGGAATTTTGGGGGGTGTTTTGTCGTGATATGCAAGGGATGGTTTTGGAATTTATTGGATGATTCTTGCATCACTCTTGTATGATTTGGTCTTCATCAAGATGTGTGTCGGTTATAGATAATTCTCTATTATTTTATTCGGGAAGTGGTTTGGTTTTCTTCATGCCAATAATAAGGTCTTGTTTTACAGGGTTAAATGAGTGACACTTGGCTTTTCTCTTTAAGGCTGGTTATTGCTTTCAACAGTTTTGGTGGGATTTGTTGATCGATTCTTGTGCTATCTGAACATGTGTAAGGTTGGCCATCAAAAATATTGTATTTTTTTTTATCAATGTATGGGTCAAGCCTGTCGAAAATGATAGAATGCTCCATCTGTTAAAGTTGCAGTCGACACCATTAAATGGGTGGGCCGTTGGTGTTGAAACTATTGACTCTTTGTCTCTTCTTATGGGTTGGAACTTCGAGTTTTGCAAGATCTGTCTTAGCATTTTGATCACATCTGGGCACCATTATTTCAGAAACTCATGTTTTTTAAATAATATCTTCAATCGGAGCACGGTGGGGTGAAGTAAGATGGTTCGTATCATGAGGAGATTTTTGTAGTCCTTATATTTGTATCTTCAATCGAAGCATTGTGGAATGAAGCAAGATGGTTCGTATCATGTGGAGCTTCCAGAAGATGAATTTCCATAAAAATTGTTAATTTTCTTGAGGTATTTCCCTTGAATGCCTTGTATTCCTCCATCTTTGGTTATTTATAAAAAAAGTATGTCCGAGCATGAAGAATGCACAGTGGAAGTTCGAGCTGGTAAAACAAATGAAAGATGAGAGAGTAATAGCAGATAGTTGATGACTTGTTGCCAATTATAATGAACAATATTCATTTCCTCAGGTCACGATATTTGTTTGGACTCACTCATAATTATATTGTCAAAGCTAGTATCGCAAGAATCAGATTTATGTAGAAATGACACGTGTCCCATTTAATCTCCTGCATATACTAATTTGTTACTTCCTGAAAGACTTTGATCTGATGCGATAAATGCATGATTTTTTTTGGAGAATTGGAAAATGTACTCCTTTTGTTTTCTAGCATCTAGCCTTACAAATTGTTAAAGTCAAGGTGGCAATCTCTTTGATGGATATGTTATCAGGCTCAATGGTGAGGATAGTGTGCAGTGACTATGATATTAAGACCAACGGTTTTAATATGGCTATAATGACTTGAATTAATACCATCAATAATGAGCATGGTTGGGAGCAGATATGTGCAGTTTATGATGTTGAACATGTGAGGACAATTTATGTGTTAAATGAATGATTTTCTTGTCTGCGGATCCTTTGGTTGCCAAATGAGATATTTCACAATCACTCACCTTCTTTATCACTAATTCAGGCGTGCATTCCAATCTTCCTCCATTGTCTCCTTCTCTTGCCAATTATTCAATTTTTCTTTAATGATTTTTTGTTTCTTCCGCCACCTACGCAACTGTGTATCTCGACTTTTCCTCATTTCTCTCTCTTTCATGACTTTTTATTCAACACTTCTTTAATGGTGTT
The DNA here is from genome assembly GCA_963580455.1 of Euonymus europaeus. NCBI lineage: Eukaryota > Viridiplantae > Streptophyta > Magnoliopsida > Celastrales > Celastraceae > Euonymus > Euonymus europaeus. The sequence goes on from OY756964.1 coordinate 8,915,841, forward strand.
TTCATCTTCCTGCCAAGTTCGTCTTCTTCCTCTTTGAGCCACCTCTCCATCGTCAACTCATCTTTACTAGCAGGCCATCTGCCAATTTTTTTCCCTTCTTACACCGCTAAAATTCCTTGTTTGAAATCCTTTGCGGTATTCTCACACTTCACGGGTCAATTTTGCACCAACCTCAGTTAGCTCATCTCTATGGCTACCAAAAGACCACATGAGCAATCCCCTCAAATGATTGATCTAAATCGCTATATCTGTCAGGAAGCGGTTGAGAAATATCGAGAATCAATAAGGGGGAGAAAAATTATTCCAGAGAGAGGTTTGCCAGCTTCTCTTACAGCAGAGCCTACAATTGCAAAAATTATTACTGAACGGGGTTGGAAGGATTTTGTTGCAAGCCCAAAACTCGCAGTTGTTCCAATGGTAAGGGAATTCTATGCAGATGCAGTTGTAGGGTATGAACATGTATATGTTCGGGGTATGATGGTCCCATTTGACAGCAAGAGGATCAATGCTGTCTATAATCTTCCAAACATCGTCGATGATGATTTCTCTGCCCTGCTAGAGTCTGAAACTATTATGGATGAAGTGATTCGTGCGTTGTGTAAGCCAGGCGCTGCTTGGAAGAAATTTAGAAGGGTAGAGGTCTCATTCCCTACATCAGCCATGACTAAAAATAGCAGGACTTGGATGCGATTTATCTGGACGAAGCTCATGCCAAGTACTCATTCAATCGACATTCCCAAAAATAGAGCAATTTTGCTTTATTGTATTCTACATGGAAAATCAGTGGATATTAGAAAAATTTTGCACAAATCATTGTCCACAGTTGTCGCAATACAATAACTATAAGGCTTTGTTTGCCCTCTTTGATTTGCACATTGTGCATGAAAGCTGGAGTTATTTGGGCACCATATGACGAGGTACAATATCCAAAGTGTGCGATTAATCGTAGGATGATCAAAAGGTACAAAGATGATGATGTTGATGATACTCCTACTGTGGCTGAATCCTTTATTGTTCATCATTCCTAGTCATCTGAAACCACAACTATAGTTGAAAGGTTAAAGCAGATTGAGGAACATCTGGATCATTTGTCCAAAATTATTTACCCGTTAATGGCATATATTGCAAGCAACCATGGAATCATGACTCACATGCCTAATCAATTGTCTAGTGATTTTGGGATGCATACCATGCAGTTTTCTACTGCACAACTCCAACAACATAATCATTATTCTTTGAATCATGAGGACCAAGGGTTGAAATCAGGGTTTTATTTTCCATCATTCCAGTAACTGTTGAGCATTGTAGAAGTTGTGTTGTTATTGTTCATCTTTTGGGAAATTTAGTTAATGTGTTTCAGTTGAATAAATTGAGTTACTGTCTTTGATTTATTATGTATTTCTCATGCCACTTGTTATCTTCAATGGAGGCATTTGAATAATTATGATCGGTTGAATCCTTGAAGGGTGCAAAAGTAACAGTTGAATTGATACAATCATTGTTTGGAAAAAATAAAAAACAAAAAAATCCCGCTAGAGTAAAAACCTAAAAATGTGCTCTAGGCAAAAATTAGGGAAAAATAAAAATTCTTCGGAAGTGAAAATCCTTAGGGGAGCTTCAATTCAGGTCACAGACTCAGTTTTTAGATTGTTGGAAGAAAGGGTTCGGTTCATGAATTTGTGAGTGACATCTGAATAGACCATTAATTTGTCTCGTAGTGATATGGGTGAGGATGCAGAATGGAAAGATATACCAAAACTGGGGTAGTTTTGGTCCGTGTCATACATAAATATTTCACCTTGGAAGAAATTCGGCTCAAAGAAGAAAGCTGGTTGACAGATATGAAACGTTCAATCATAGTCAATTAAACATGCACCAAAACTGGGGCGGTTTGTGGTGCAATCATTATATCAGAAGAAGAAGCCTGTTGGCAGAAATGAAGGGTTCAAATAATCTTATTTGATGTGAGTTGGATTTAATCATTGTTAATTGGGGGCACACCAAAACTGGGGCAGTTTTGGTGTAATCTTTGAATTGTCACAATTTTATCTTGGAAAATTTTAATCTCTCTCTCATTTCTTTGACATTCCTACATTCTTGTGTATATAAATATCTCAGTCAAAATAAGCTTTCTACCATCACCCATTGTTTTCGACTAAATCTCATCAGATTATTCATTTCTCTGACTTTGATCATCCAATTTCACATCTCAAGAAGTTTCTCATTTGATTTAAAGTATTGGCATGTATAGTCATACTATTGAATTCATCATTGACAATGTTTTGACAGAAGATGTGATAAGTGCATTATAATATTACTTTTGTCAGGATATTGACAGAGGTTGGTATACTATACTGAAAAGGAGATTGAAGAAAAACCCTATGGTCGAGACATGCATTATCAGGAGAGGGATGATTTGAAACATATAAATGGGAAATTTTTTTAATTAAGAAGTGTGTGCACACAATAGATTTTGAAGAAAATTGATCATTACTGTAATTAAAAAAAAGAAAAAATGAAAACAGAATTTAAAAATTGGAAAAAATTGAAAAAAAGAAGAAGAAAAAATGAAAAAGTTTTGAGAGTAAGGTTCTCAAAAAAGGTCATCTGTTAATCAAAATGTGGAGTAATGATAGCGACTTGCGAGTACTCCATTCTTTCCAAATAAAACAGTCATAATTGAGTAATATATGTCATTGCATGCACATCGCTGCACATTGATTATCATTTGACATGTTTGTTCAAACAGTATATATTCGGTCAATCTTCATGAATCAGGTATGCATCACTTGTTCAGAATATTTTGGAAGTGGTTCACAAATTTAGTTGCGTAGTCATGCATTAATTGCAGATTTTCAATTACAAAACTGTCAATCATTGCCTTGACGGGAGGCTATAAACTCTGATCAATAATTTTGATCATTGTCTTGATGGGAGGCTATAAACCCCGATCAATAATTTTGATCATTGCCCTGATGGGAGGCTATAAATCTCAATCAATAATGTCAATCATTGCCCTGACGGGAGGCTATAAACCCCGATCAATAATTTTGTTCATTGCCCTGATAGGAGGCTATAAACCCCGATCAATAATTTTGATCATTACCCTGATGGGAGGCTATAAATCCTAATCAATCATGTCAATCATTGCCTTGACGGGAGGCTATAAACCCCGATCAATCATTTCAATCATTGCCCTGACGGGAGGCTATAAATCTCGATCAATCATTTTGACATTTGCCTTGACGAGAGGCTATAAACCCCGATCAATAATTTTGATAATTGCCTTGACGGGAACCTATAAACCTTGATCAATCATTTCATCTCATATTTACATTACTTCTAGGGATGCAAAATCAATCATGTTTAAAGTTTCAACCAAGCCGGGAATGGCAATAGTGATCTCGAGCATTTTCTAAGAAAATAAAAAATTCATTTGAGCTTTACGCCAAGCCGGGAATGTTAATAGTGATCCCGAGCATTTTTCAAGAACAAAATAAATATAAGAAATTCCTTTCAGATTGCAGCCAAGCCGGTAATGACAATAGTGATCCCGAGCATTTTTAAATTTTTGCAAAAAAAGAAAAAGAAAAGAAAGGATGTCGTAACATTTTCTCCCGTGTGTCTTTCTTGACTCGTTTTTCAAATGTTTGTCTCTTTTGTCAAAATTTTCCTCCCCGTCCCAGTCATAGCTCAGGCAAGCGTGATTTTCTTCATGAATTTCGTTTTCATGACATGTGTTTTCAAAATATTTTTGCCATATTATTTTTCCTGTCTCTGTCATTTTTTCCTCTACATCTCTACCACGTCTTAGTCAAAGTTCAAGCATGCGTGACTTTCTTCTTTTCTGTCATTTTCATGGCATGTGTTTTCGCAATTTTCTTTTGCCAACTTTTTCCTCCATATCTCCATCATGTCTATTCCCTGTCCCTATCACAGCTCAGGCGTGTACGCATTTCTTTCGTTTTCATGGCATGTATTTTCAAATTATTTTTGTATCTTTTCTCTATATTTTTCTTCCCTGTCTATATCATGTTTCTTCCCCCTCTCCATCACGCCTCTATCACCAGCTCTGGAGCGTATCCCCATTTTCCTCCTCTATCTCCCTTTCTGGCCAATTTTTGTCTCTTTTGGTTGATTTCTCTGTTTTCTCCACTAAGTGACACATTTTCATCGTATCCACCACGATCTCGACTTTTCAACCACTTTTGAAATTTTACGACTCATTTTTAATGTTTTGTATCTTCATCATATCCAGTATCTGTATAATCTTTCTCATCATCTCGTCTCTTTCAAAATTTGTTTCACTTCTACCGATAGTCGATCACCGTTTTCACTCTAATTTTGCCATTTCATCTTTTGTTTCCTTATATTACTGACACGATTACTCAGTTGCAGTGAGTTTCGTTCATTGTTTCACTTTTTCTCTCACTATTGTTCACCTTCGTCTCTTTAAAATTCCTTATCCATCTTTCATCTAATGGATGATACTTTGTCACCCCGCTCACAAGCAATTGATTTGTTTGCTAAAGTGGAAATTATTCCTGAAAGAAGGATTGATCCTGCTATCCTAAAAGATGCTGACACTCGTTGGGCCTTGCGCTTCCTTCGGGATCATTCGATGATGTTCTTAATTTATCCAGATCCGGAAGGAGATATCCCTATATATCCCTGAATAATTTGGTCATTTTACGAAACTCTTCAAGAGTTTCCGCCCAGTTTGACGAAAGGACCTCGATCTATTTATCAGGTGGATGTGGCCGATATCAGAGTCCGGTTCACCACAGCTGATATCTGTTCCTGTGTACGATATCCTCCTACTTATGATGAAAACACGAATTTCAAAGTTTCCATCTCTGCTTCCAGAATGGAAATGATCGATGACATGTGTCAAGGGAAGAGAGATAGGAATGCAAATGCTACACGTTGAGCATATTTGCCAAAAAAGATGTGGCTGTTGGATGACGCCATCTGATCCAACCTTTGTCCAATCGGCCATAGCCAACAACGAGTAGGTAGCATTTTTTTGTGCCTTATACAACATGTATAAGGGCACATGGTTTGATATTGGGGAGATGTACATGGATAGTATTGTAAAAGCCAAGAATTTTGTGGAGAATCGAGTGGCAAAGATTGAGATATTATATTTTCCAAGACTTATTACTCGATTACTGCTAAGCAAATGTATTCGCCCTCCTCTGACCATGAGTTCATTAGCATACCCAATGATTGTTATAGATAAAAACACATGGCGGCAAAGTGTAGGCCACATGACTGCAACTGCCAAGAGATGACAAAAATCACAGCCACGGACTGCGGTACCACAAGAAGTTCAATCGGCTAACGAGCCGTCACCTCCAGATGCTATACAGGAAATATTGGTTCAGTTGGACCAGTTGGAAGCGGGACAACAAAGGTTGGAGCACATGCTGACTATGCTTACGAATATGATGCGTAAGTAGGGTTCAATCCAAGTCAGGAAAGTCCTAACTTCAAGTCTCAGCAAGGTTAAGTTAGGTTCATCTGTTCATCTCAAGTTTAGCCTCTGTTCAATTTTTAGCCAAGCCGAGAGTGGCTATAGTGTTCCCGAGCGCCTTTCATGTAAAAAAAAGAAGAAGTCAAATCAAAAATAAAAATTTTGTTCGATTTTCAGCCACGCCGGGAATGACTGTAGTGTTCCCGAGCACTTTTCATTTTTATAAAAAATCAAAAAAAAATCTTGTTCAATTTTCAACCAAGCTGGGAATGGCTATAGTGTTCCCGAGCACTTTCATTTAAAAAAATCAAATCAATTCAAATCAAAAATCTTGTTCCAATTTTCAGCCAAGTCGGGAATGACTACAGTGATCTCAAGCATTTTTCTGTTTAAACGAAAAAATCAATAAAATAAAAAAAAGCTTGAAATTGGAGATCAAGCATCTTTGAAATGAAAGTTTTTCCCTCAAGTATTTCGTTTTCCGTACGAATCCGGGGGACTACGCCTTTGTCTACCTTTTATTTCATAAAAGATACACAAAGGGGGACAGCTGTAGTAATCCGTTTTCGTCCGGGTATAATTCGAGACATAGAATGTTTTTAATTTTTGTATATATATTTATCATTTTATTTTTTATTTTGTCACCCATCTCTTCCTTCCACAAATCACTCCACATGCACTGTCCTTTTCTTTACCTAATTTAGCCGACACTCTCCTTTTATTTTCTCCATCACTCATTGTCATTCAATCTAACATGAAGAAATAAAAGACCGCTAGGACCCAATTCTCTGGCTGGTGATAGGTATGAATATACCTATTGTTTTTGGTGATAATAACTCTCTATTATCTCATTGGTATTATCATTTCGGTATATTTATCTATTGTTTTGGATTTTGATAGGCAATTGATGGTGCAGAACAAAAAGGTGGCAAATATGGGCAAGATGAGAGCAAGAATAAGCTTGCAAATTACCCTGGGCGTGATTTATACACGCCTAGGCGGTACGGGCCACGCACGGAACAGGGGTGAATGCAAAAATTCAGGAAAATTGCATTTTCTAGAGCAGCGCCTAGGCGCATTTCCTACACGCCTAGGCGCACCTGCACAAAATTGACAGCTTTTATTTCGTGAAAGCCCTAAAAACTACACTTTTTGGACTTATCGAGTGGCCGTTCCAGGGAGCGAAAAATAGAGGAAAGAAGGAGGATTCAAGGCTTGAAAGATGGATTCTTCATCTTGGCTTGTGTTTCTTCCAATTTTGGGTTCTACCAATATGTTTCTCTCTCTTTGCTTGTCTCTTTCTCTCTCTATGAGTAGCTAAACTCTTTATCACCAAGGCTAGGATGAAGCCTTGGGTTGAATGATGGTTGTATGAATTGATTTGTTTATATGTGAATCTTTTTGGGTATAAATCTTTGGTTTCTATGATTATTGTAGATTCTTCTTACTCTTTGTGCTTGATCACCACTTAGGGTTTTGAATGGATTTGTTTGATGGATTTTGTAGATGGTGAAATATCTATTTAATCATGCTTCTTGGGACCTTAAATTGCAATTGTTGTTTCCATTAGGTTTGGAACAAGTTTGTATGAATCCTATTTCCATTGAGCTTTCATGAATTCTTATGAATGTCTAGACCAATAAGATGGCTAGAATGTTGATAGGAACATCCAACCTAGACCAATAAGATGGCTAGTGATTGACATGAGGGAAATTGGCTTAAGTGCGCTAAAACCGACTTAGGTACGGATTCGTTATACCCGGATCGATAAATGTGTGAGTGAATTGGTTGTGTTTGCACATCATTGACCCTTGGTGGATTTCGAAGTCTTGGTGCTTCATTCTTCTACTTGAATTCATTGCATTAGTATAACTTGCCTAGTGACAATTTGCATTAGCATTTACATTCTTCAATACAAAAATTCCAAAAATACTTTACTTTTCTTGCTTGCATTCCTATTAAATTGCAAACCCAATCAACTTGAGTGGAACTTTAATTTCTTGCATTGTCCATAAATATATGTAAATAAACACTTGGATTAAATCATATCTCCGTCTCTGTGGATACGATCTCTACTGACCACTTGTACTATTCTTCTGACTAGTACACTTGCTAGTAAGTTATTTTAGACTCAACAGCTGGCATCCATTTCTTGAAGTCTACAGGAAGAGGACTTCTTTTTGGATCAAGGAACACACACATGGGCTTGGAGGGAGACACTTCTCTGGGAGCTCATCATCCCCTAGCTACACACATTTTTTTCCTCTACGGAGAAGCCTAATTCTTCTTCTCCAAAATAAAATCCTTCACTTCCATCTCTCAGGCCATTCTCAATTTTCTCACTACCATCAGCACAAGCTTTTCCAGCCACCAATCCAACCTCAACCTCATCTTCTTGGATGGGTACGCTTCATTTCTTCTCATAGCTATACTTTCTTCTTCACCACATAGGGGCACCATCACTCAAAATTTCAGTAGCTTCTCCTCCTTCATTAACAATTCCTCTCTTCTCTTCTTACCAAAAAACTATCATCTACCTCACAAAAATCGAACACTCTCTTTCATCATGACTCCATCCTTACTCAACCAAATCTAGCCATCAATCTCCTGCTGAACCTCCTTCCTAGCACCAACATCCGTGGGTTCCATATCAGCAACAATAGCAGCAATATCACCAAATACAACAACAATAGAGCTTTCAAAAATAACAACCACCGAAATCTAACGAAGATGTTAGAACTCAAATTGGTCGAAACCTATGGATCTGTGAAAGGAGATGGCGCTTTTGGGGATGAGAGGTCTCTCTGTTTCATCAGCAACGGCCAGGACAAGAACCAAGAACGCCTCTGCATTGACAAGAAGCTCGACAAGATCTGTATCCATTTCGCTGTGAAATTGTGCAGTTCAGAATCAACGAAAGACAAACAGCTGAGGTCGATCCTTGGTCTCTAACTAATTACTCCTCACAAAGAGAGTTGGGTTGTTGAGAAGCAGAGGAGAGGCGGAGAATCCAGAAAGGAGGGAGAAGGGTGAAGGAAGAAGCAGAGAGACGGGCCAGGAAGATGGTTAAGGTTTGGGCTCAAGTGTTGGGCCAAGGTGGTAATGTCTATGAATTGGGCCATATGTTAAAAGGCATGGATATTGGGGCTTTTGGGTTTAGTTTATTGTAATAAAATAAATATCATAAGTTGGTACCTCCAAATTATTTTCAAATTCAATTTATTTATTACAATTTCGTAAGTTGAAATTCAAAACCGGATCTCATTCGTAATTTTAAACCAATCATTAAATTTAAATACAACACCATGATTTAATGTTTCAAAATCCAATCTTTTTAATGCTATAAGTTGGTATTCAATTTTCTTCAAATATCATAAATTAAAAATTCATTTTATTTTAACATAAAAGCTAATAATCCCAAATCTTTTTCAAAATCAATTAATCCCAATTCCACAAGTTGGAATTTCGAACTCGACTCTATTTTAATCCATAATCAATCATTAAATTTAAAAACAACACCATAAGTTAATATTTACAAAATTCGATTATCTTTAATGTCATAGGTAGGCACATTTTTAAAATATAACACCATAAGTTGGTGTTTTCAAAATTTTATATTTTCCATGTCATAAGTTGGTGTAATCCGAAATTCAAATTATCATTATTCCTTCAAAATAACCCAATCTTGCAAACAATGAATTTTCAGAAAATAGCCAATTATTTAAAAATTTAGTAACTATTTTAAACAGGAGTCGTGGGGTGCCTAACACCTTCCCCATGCTCAATTGACCCCCGTACCCTTATTTTTGGTTCACAGGTTTTTCTTCAAGTGTCCAATTGCACCTTTAAATCAATTGGTGGCGACTCTGTCAATTTTCAGGCTGGTTGACACACCATGTTTCTTGTACAGCTCAAAAATTTCAACGTCGATGACAACAACCATTCCAACAACAATGGTAATATCTTCACAATCATCGACAACATCATCGGGATAATTCACGACCAGAGGACTATGGTAAGCAAAACCATGACAACAATCGATTATATCTTTCCTGTAAATAATATAAAAAAGCGAGCTCATGATGACCATGTGAGTACCGCGACAAAGATAACACACCCAAGACCCATTACACATCATTCGAACCATAAAATCATTCAAGAGAAACATAAAATTTATAAATCAAGATGAATACCCGTTTGCCATTGTCGCGATGACGGATCTGTATAACTTTGGAGCTGACGAAGCTGTTAATCTCGATTTTAAATAGAGACAACGAGGCGGAGACGAAGCTCGAATGTCGTAAATATCGGATGACGAATCTGCATAACTATGGAGCTGACGAAGCTGTTAATCTTGATTTTAGACAGAGACAACGAGGCGAAGACGAAGCTCGAATGTCATAAATATGGCTAGAGAGACAGAGTAAAAAGAGATGTAAATGCTGAGTTTTGAAATTCAAAACCTAACCTAAAAGTAGTCAAAACAAAAGTCAACATTCTCAGCTATGCACATAATGTGTCACTGCCAACTCAACTCCACCTAAGCATGGGCTACATATCATTTTTGAATTTCTTATGGGTATTAATGATGTCTATAACAATGTTAACAACTAGCTTCTACTCATGGTTCCTCTTCCAGATGTTCAAAAAGGTTTTAATGCTATTGTTCATGAGGAAAGAAAACAAGAAGTGACAAATTCAGAAAAGCCTTCAACAAAAGATGTAGTAGCTATGGTAATCAGGAATTTTAAGAGTAGTGGACGACATTTCACCAACAAATTCAACAATAAAGGTCCACAATCTCGTAGAGATGTTGATAAATCAAAGAAAGACAGTGATCAAAATTTCAAGGGATCTCAAGGCAACAAAGGAAATTTATTTTGCACGCACTGCAAAAGAAATAATCACACAGTTGATCTATGTTTTCTAATTCATGGTTTCCATCCAAAAGACCCAAATCCAATCCTCAAGGGAACAAGTTCTACAATGCAAACCAAGTCACTCATTCTGTCCAAAGACTATAGACAACTCCAGATCTGTTGACCTTATAGATGATCAATGCAATCAGATTCTAGCTATTCTCAAGAGCAAGGTCAACTCTGCATATGTTACCACCACTCAATCACAACACATGGCTACTGCATCTGCAGTAGCAGGTAACATTTTCTCAAATACAGCTAAAATAAATTCTCAATGGTTGATTGATAGTGGTGCCTCCGATCATAGTGTTTGTAATGTGCATCTTTTACATGAGTCATCTCCTATTCATAATTCATTTGTTTCATTACCTACTGGTCAAAAACACCCTATTACTCACATAGGTTTACTCCAACTGAATGAACACATAACACTGAAAAATGTATTATGTGTTCTCAATTTCACCTTCAACTTATTAATTTCGATAAACAAGCTTACTGAAACAAACAAATATTCAGTTGTGTTTAATAATAAAACATGTGACTTGTAGGAGATAGGTACTATGAAGAAGGATGGGATGGGAACAATATTTAAAGGAATTTATCTCCTCAATCACACTCCAAGAAGAGACTTAGATTCTTTAGGCAGTGTTAATTTAGTTTTGAATGCCAAAGTTTGGCACATGAGACTTGGACATTGTAATACACTGACCCGAAAATACCAAAAGAAATAATAATAATAATAATCAATAATAATAATAATAAATAATTAAATTAGAAGTTTGGGTTTGATAGTACCCAGTATTGGATTAAAAATTGACTAAAGAGAAAATTGACTAAAGAGATGTTTAAATTGAATAAGTTATATCATAAATAAAATAATTCAAAGAAATAAAAAATATATATAAAAATTTAAAGATAATATATATATATATATATAATGGACCACTTTCGGTGGCCCATGTGGCCAAAAAAAATTAAAGTCAATTAAATGGTGCTGGCTCGGCCAACGCCATTGTTATTTTAATTTGGTCGAGAGAGTGACCAGTGAGAGAGAGAGAGACATAAGAAGGGAGGGAAGAAAGAGATAAAGAAAGGGAGATTGGTGGAGATTTTGGCTTGAATTTTGAAGGTTCATGAGTGTTTAAGCAAGATCCAACACTATTCTATAAAAATTTCAAGATTGAGGTAAGTTTTTTTCTTGATTTGAGAAAACTAGTAGGACGACCCGAGCGTCGAGAGTTGCGATTAAGACCCCTACTGATGGGGGAAGAGATGATAGATCTTAGGGTCGAGACCGAGGTCGTGGGAGGGGAGTAACATGCACTACTTGGCGCACTCCTAGCACACAGGGATCAGTACCGGGGTTGAGTACAGACATATGGTGTCGTGGGCCCTTTGTTAAAGGGCGAGGAGGTCGAATGTTCGAATCTTCCCACCAAAAACTCGGGTGGCTTGCGAGCGCCAAAGGGGTTAGGCTGTCTGGTCCATGGACCTGGGAAGTACCCATGCGCTGAGGGGGGGGGGGACTTAGTCTTAGTTGGTGATCACCTTGTAAGGTGATTGGAAGGTCAAGGGTTCAAGAACCATTGGCAACAACCTACCTTGTGATAGGTGATGTGTTGGAGGTAGGGCCCATGGAGCCTGAATGTGAGACGCCTGTGTGATTGCGGGACAGGGTCGTCACAGACATCCTTCACTTAATGTTTCCAAGCTCATTCCCGTGCTGACTGATTCTAGCATTAAAAATTGTATTGATTGCTAGTTGGGCAAATTAAAACGTCAACCTTTTTGTATTAGTAGTAATGAATCTAAATTTCCTTTTCAGCTAGTATATATGGATATTTGGGGTCCCAATTCCACTATTTCATTTGATGGTTTCAAATTTTTCTTAACAATTGTGGATGATTTTTCAAGGATGACTTGGGTTTTCTTCATGCATTCTAAGGATGAAACTATAAACCACATTAAAAGATTTTCTAGTTATGTCAAAACTCAGTTTGATGCAAAAATTAAAATTAATAGAAGTGACAATGAGAAAGAATTTCAAATGCAAGATTTTTTCATTTTAGAGGGAATTATACATCAAACTTCTTGTCCCTACACACCACAACAAAATGGTGTTGTAGAGAGGAAGTGTCAACACATAGTAAATATGGCTAGAACTCTCAAAATTCAAAGTGGTTTATACCAAAATTTTTGGTTCTGTTTTGTGCATATAACAGTATATTTAATTAACAGGACTCCTACTAGGATTTTAGATAAGAAATCTCCATATGAGATTCTTTATAATAAACCAGTAGATTATAATACATTTAGAGTATTTGGATCTTTTTGCTTAGCAAAAACAAATAGACCTTTTGGGATCAAAGTTTGATCCCAAAGCTACTCCTTGTATTTTCATAGGATACTCATTGACTACTAAAGGTTATAAATTATTGGATTTAAACACTCATGAAGTATTTATATCCAGAGATGTTGTGTTTCATGAAAATCTATTTCCTTTTAAACAAAATAACACACAAAACTCACAAGACAGTGTTAATCTCCCACAAAACAACACCAACACACATCAAAATGATAGTAATAAAACTCATAGAATTAGAAGAAAACCTACATATCTTTCAGATTATCAATGTGATTTGCCATCTTTTTCTTATCCTACTACTTCTTTTACTCATTTTATTACTGCTATTACTCTTCATGTTGAACCTACAAGGTACAAAGAGGCAGTTAAGGATATCAATTGGTGCAATGCAATGAATGATGAAATGCAGGCATTGAAAGATAATAATAATGGGAATTTACTGAATTACCTCAAGGTAGAAAAGCTATAGGTTGTAAATGGATTTACAAAATTAAATATGAATGGAACAATAGAGAGATATTTTTTTTTTTGAGGAAAAACTGATTTCATTAGCCTGATAAAACAAGATCAATAAAAATATTACAAACAGAAGGGACATGACCTATACACCATACACAGTCAGTAGAGGTCATTCCCAATTGAGCCAAAGAGTCTGCAAGCCTATTGCTAGATCGGGGACTAAAAGATACAATACAATCTAGGTTTTGTAAAGCTAAAAGACAAGACTCGACACATAGACCATACGGTGCTCTAGCAATCCTTTTTGCATGAATATCAGAGACAATTTTTAAAGCATCTCCTTCCAAGGTAAACCTAGTGAAACCCATGTAATTTGCTAATTCAAGACCAAACAAAAAGGCAGTAGCTTCAGCAAAACAGCTATCTCCAGCAAAAGGAATTTTTTTATACCCAGCTGCAATAATCTCACCCCTACTACCTCTGAGAACAGCCCCTACCCCCGCTAAAGCAATAGAGGCAGACCAGGCACCATCCACATTGATTTTATAGTTACCAGCACTAGGAGCAAGCCATGAACATGTACCAGATTGATTGGGGGCAGCTACATGAACTAAATTCAGAGGAGACATAAGGATATTGGCCTTGAATTTAATATCTGAGATAGACATACCTGAGCCTTCATGCACCAACTTATTTCGGCCTAACCATATATAGTAGAAGAGACTCAAGGTATCCAACAACTCTTTTTCATTGAAATGATGCAGAAGGAAACCAAACCAAGTCAAAGGATTTGGGTTCGATCGAATTAAGCGCCTGAAGGTGATCCTTTTCGACCCCCAAATATCTTGGAAAGTTGGACAGCTCCAAAAGAGATGAAAACTAGATTCAACTTCATAATGGCAGAAAGGGCAGTAGGGATCAATATTCATACCTCTTTTTAACAAGTTGTCACGAGTTGGTAATGCATTCTTGCCTAATCGCCAGGCAAAATTATGAACTCTGGGAGGCAGATTAAGTCTTGACAGTTTAGACCAGTGAATATGAGGCAAAGAAACCGTTGGATAGATATTCTCATCCTGAGCTGAGACACTAGCCAACTTATAAGCTGAATTGACTGAGAAATTTCCATCATGATTTGGACTCCACATTAGAGAATCTTGAGGCATACGAGAACAAAGCGAAACAGCACATATAGCATCAACTGAGTGCCTCTGAAAAATAGAAGAAATAAGAGGAAAATTCCAAGATTGAGTCTCAGGACTAATCAAATCAGCAACTCGAAGCTCCTCATTTCTTAACTGGGCCAGAGGGGTAGGAATACCAAGAGGGAGACCAGGAACCCATGGGTCCTTCCAGACATTGATACTTACACCATTGCCTACTCGCCATCGAATACCTTTTAAAAGCAAATCCCTAGCAGATAAAATGCTAGACCAAACAAAAGAAGGATTAGTTCCTCTTCCTGCCGAAACATAAGAACCATTTGGGAAGTATCTTGCTTATATCAATCGGCTGCACAATGAAAGATTATCACTCAGCAACCTCCACCCTTGTTTTGCCAACAATGCCAAATTAAAAAGATGCATATCCTGGAAACCTAACCCCCCTGAGGACATAGGCCTACAAATAGTTTCCCAATTAATCCAATGCATCTTCTTGTTTGATGAGCCACTCCAAAGGAAATCTCTAGAAAGCCTATTCAGGTCATCACAGATAGATTTCGGAAGCCGAAAAATACTCATGGCATAAGAAGGAATGGCTTGAATGACTGACTTAATCAAAATTGCCCGACAAGCCTGAGAGAGTGTTTTTTCTTTCCAACCACTCACTTTTTTCCAAACTCGATCCTTAAGGAACTGAAAAGTAATCCTACGATTACGCAAGATCATTGTGGGAAGACCGAGATACGAAGAATCATTGCTGAAGTCCGGCATTTGGAGGAAACCTCGCAAAGAAGAACGAAGCTCTTCCCCAACATTGTTGCTAAATAAAACTGAAGATTTGTCCACATTAAGCTTCTGCCCAGACATCAGCTCATATTGGTGAATAGTCTCCAACATAGTGAACCCCTCAACCATATTTGCCCTGCAAAACATCAAACAATCATCTGCAAATAGAAGATGAGATATCACCGGAGCAGTGCGACATATCCTAATGCCATGAAGAGAGCTAGACTGAATACGTTGATGAATTAGATGAGACAGCCCCTCAATACAGAATAAAAATAGAAAAGGGGATAAAGGGTCTCCCTGCCTTAATCCCCTGGAGGGCTTAATAAACCCCCGGATTTCTCGATTCAAAATAAAGGAGAAAGATACAGATGTCACACACTTTCGAACTAGAGAAATCCACCAAGAAGAAAACCCCAGCTTAGCCATCACAAAGAAAAGAAAGTCCCATTCAACACAATCATAAGCTTTGCTCATATCCAGTTTTAAGGCCATATAACCTTGCTGCCCCTGTCTCAGACATTTGAGATAATGAAAAATTTCAGCTGAAATCAACAAATTATCACAGTTGAGCCTTCCCGATATAAAGCCACTTTGTTCCGGAGAAATTAGAGTTGACATAAATGGTTTTAGCCGATTACAAAGGCATTTAGAAATGATCTTATAAACTGTATTACACAAGCTAATGGGTCTAAAATCTGTTACAAACTCTGGACTGCGAACCTTAGGAATTAATGCAATCAAAGTATGATTGATTGGTTTGTGGAAGATACCTTCATTCAAAAAAGATAGACAAGCTGTCGTGACAGAGGGACCAACATGATGCCAATATTTCTAAAAAAAGAGGGCTGGAAGACCATCAGGACCAGGGGACTTTGAAGGATGCATGCTGAAAATCACTGATTTAATTTCCTCTGCTGTAAAGGTCTCAGAAAGTTTACAATTCATCTCAGTAGAAATTCGAGGGTCAAAGTTTTGAAAAATATCATTCGCAGTCAACGGACCACTAGTCGAAAAAATTCCAGAGAAATGATCTACAATCAATGGCTCAAAAGATCGCACTCCCTCCACCTAAGTACCATCTGATTTCCTGATTCCATGAATAAAATTACGTTTACGCCTCTGATTGGCCTTGCTGTGAAAATATTTTGTATTTCGGTCACCATGACGAAGCCAAGAGTTCTGGGATCTCTGCTTCCAGGCCACTTCCTGCCAGTAGTATAGGGAATTAAGATCTTTTTCAAGAGATTCTAACTTAGCTTGCTGCTCATGATTTATTTGATAAGTTCCACCATTTCTGATAAAACCAAGAGCTTTTTCCTTCGCTTTAATCTCTCTCTCCAAATTACCAAAAGACCCAGCTCTCCATGCATTTAACTGGGAATTGCAGTTGGACTGATGAACTGAAATACTTTCCAGAGTAGGGGAGCCACTCGTAGAGCACCATGATGAAGCTACAATAGAATCACATTCTGGTCTATTACACCAAAATGCCTCAAATTGGAATCTCCGAGGGCCAGAATAATTAGCACGAAGCCCTGAAATATGCCACAACCCTATCCAGGCGCTCCTTAATCAGGTATGCTCCTCTGCGTTTGTTAGACCAAGTGAAGCAGGAACCAGCGAAACCAATATCTGAAAGAGAGCAGTCCAACAAGGCAGACCAAAAATTTTGCATCAACCCCTCTGATCTGCCAGAGCTGCTAGATGTCTCATAAGAGGCCAAAAGTTCATTAAAATCACCCCCACAAACCCAAGGAATATCAGTCTGAGCACCCAAAATTCTTAATAAATCCCAAAACCGCATGCGAGAACTAGAAACAGGCGGTCCGTAGATTCCAGTAAGTCTCCAAGAAGAACCATCTGAAACATGAATAACCGAATCAATATGCCACTGGGAGAAAGAAGAAATACTCAAATCACAATCATTATTCCAAAGCAGCAAAAGACCACCACCCAAACCAGAGTGAGGCACAGACAAACAGGAACTGTAATTCAATTTTAGGCGAAGAGATTCTGAAGCTGCAGAAGAGAGACGAGTTTCTGAGAGAAATAGAACCTCGGGGGAAAGACGATGCACCAGCCGGCGCAAAGCGTGAACTGTACGGGGGTTCCCCGAGCCCCGACAGTTCCAAAATAGAGTTTTCATTGCGATCGGCGTGGCTGATCCTGGTCAGCCACTGCCGATAATAAAGAGGGGAGTGTTTCCTTCTCGCCAAAGACATATTTTAATTTTTTTTTGGGCCTCGACCCAAGCAAACTATCATCTTCCAGCTTTGAGTTAGCCTCAACAAAATTCCTTTTAGTACCAATGTTCGGAGGATCAGCCATCTTAATCTCAGTAGAACCATCCCTCAGATCAGTTACTACCTTTCTTGCCTTAGCCTTCATCCGAGTGCCTTTTCTGCGAAGAGGTTGGGAGTGCTGTGAAGTACTGCTGGCACTAAAAATTATAGCCTCTTGCTCTAATCTCTTAGTTGACCCAGTCATCTCTCTTCCGTGCAAACTAGCCCCAGCTTTGGGTATGGCATAATCATCATTTATTTCCTTTGGAACATTACTAGCTTCTTTATTCAGCCCCGCCCCAGACTGAGCCACATTCATTGCCAAAGGATCCGCGCTAATAGAGTTTGCTGTATTTCTTGATTCCTCATGAGCAGAATTTTTCGAACCATTTTGAGAATCCGAACATGACATGTTAAAGTGCCGCTGTCTAACACCCATCTGGTTAGAGCTCAACCATGGCCCATAAGGAAAGGATACCATCGGAGTATTTTTGGATGCTTCAAAATGCAGAGAGTAGTGTTTCTCATCATGACCCAACAGACCACAGAAAAAACAAAACTCAATTAACCGTTCGTAACGGAAGGACACCCACACCTTTGAGCCATCTGGGGTAAGTACCATACATCCCCTGCGAAGAGGTTTCTCTAAGTGAACCATAGCACGAAATCGGAGAAATTCATTGGAAGATCTGTGTTGTGGCCTATTGTCTGCCGCAAGAAAGCCCCCTGCTGCCATACCAAGAGAGCTTGCCACCTTGGGAGAATGACAAACAAGAGGGAGTCCATGAGCCTGGACCCAAAAGGGGCAGGATTCAAATCTGACATTCTCCCATCTTTTCAGGATCAACAAGTGATTATCCATATACCAAGGTGCCTCATTCATCACTCTAACCAGTGAGAACTCGGTAGGAAAAATAAACTGAAAAAGATTTGGACCGAGATCCAGTATCTTCAGATCTTCCTTAAAACCCCAAGCTTTCCTAAACACAGTTCGAACTGCCGTCTTGTTCAGGATCCGTGAAGTGAGAAGTTTTCCAACTGCACTATTTGGGAGTTCCCTCAGATTATCTTGTATAGCTTCTTCCTAGAGAACAACAATTTCACCTTCTTCTGAAGTAAGAGAGAAAGTAGCCATCGAATTAACTACTTCTTCCATTAAAACCGAGAGAAAGAGAAATGATAAAGTAGTGAAAAGAAAAGAAGAAAGTAGCCTAAAGGAAAGGTGAGGAGGACCCTTGACGGCGATGTGTCAAGCGGAGCCGACTCAAGAAAGAGATAACCCTAGTCAAAAGGAGAATCCTCACGAAGAGAGAGAAACTCTCAATGAAGAGAGAGAACTTTTTGATTATAACAATAGAGAGATATAAGGCTAGGCTTGTGACTCAAGGCTTTAGTCAAAGTGAAGATTTTGACTACAATAAGACTTTTGCTCATGTAGTCAAAATAACCACAGTTAGGATTTTTTTAGCCCTATCTTCTATGTATAAATGGCCAGTCCACCATGCTTTCCTAAATGGAGCCTTAGAAGAAACTGTTTACATGAAAGTACCTCCCGGTTTAGAAATTTCAAACAAAAATCTAATATGCAAGCTGAATAAATCTATCTATGGCTTGAAGCAAGTTTCAAGACAATGGAATGAAAAATGCACAAGGGCATTGACTGACTTTGGCTTTACACAAAGGAAAGCAGATTATTCCTTATTTTATTATAGTCATAAAGGTGACAAAAAATTTCTTTTACTCTATGTAGATGATATGGCCATAGGAGGTAATAATATTCATTTAATTTCTAAAGTTAAACATCATTTAGCTAAATGTTTTAAGATTAAAGATTTAGGACCTCTAAGATATTTTTTAGGACTTGAAGTTAATCAAACAAGAAGGGATTGACTATATGCCAAAAAAAATGCTTTAGATCTCATAAAGAATATTGGCCTATTTAATGCCAAACATAGCAATTCCCTTATAGACACCAACTCAAAACTATCTCTAACTTAAGGAAAAACATTGGAGGATACTCTTCAATTTCAATTTAGGAGTCTTATTGGGAGATTAATGTATCTCAATTTAACACGACCTGATATTAGTTAAGCAGTCAATACTTCAAGTTAGTTTATGCAGAAACCTACGTATACAAATGCAAGCTGCATTTTGCATTCTAAGGTATGCCAAAGGTACTATAAATCAAGGAGTATTTTATCCTACAACCAACATATTACAGGTCCAAGCTTTTTGTGATTCAGACTGGACCTCCTATTCAGACACAAGGCGCTCAATTACAGATTATTTTGTCAAAATGGAGAATCTCTGATTTCATGGAAATCCAAGAAACAATCAACGATTAGCAGATCCTCAACAGAAGGTGAATACTGATCAATGGCCTCTACCACTACTGAACTTATGTGGATTCTTCATATTTTCATGGAATTACAGATTTGACTCAATTACCCTATGCTTCTTCGCTGTGACAACCAAGCAGCGATTCATATTGCTACGAATCCTGTCTTTCATGAAAGGACCAAGCACATTGAGCTTGACCTTCACTATACCAGAGAAAAGATAAAAGATGGTTTAATTAAATTGGCTTACTTCAAATCTATCGATCAACCTACTGATCTCCTTACTAAATCGTTGGTTGTGCATCTTATACAACGCCATCTCTCTAATTTGAACAAGCTTCACCCTGTTCAGTTTGCCGGGGCGGTGGGGGGGGGACAGAATCTCCATTGCAAACTCTGATGCTGAGTTGCACGTGTGCCCTAGATCAATCTGGAAGACACCTCATCTGCTCAGGCTTCTCATCATTTTGAGCCTCCTCTTTCTTTATCTTTTGGGCTCATTTTATTAGTTTTCTTTTCTTTTCTGGGGAAATTGCCAAAAAGTGCAAGTTAAGACACTTATTTGTAGAAAAGTCAAGTAGGTTATTTTACTTAAGTTTAGGTAAAAATAAGGCTAAGTAGGTAATTTCAGGTCTTGTACTTACTTTTTAATGTCAGAATTACCCTTTAACTTCATTCTAGTGGGCACGGTATACGTTGGGTTTCGTGCATCTTGTTTCTAGTTTTGGGTTTCTTGTCTTTCTGAGAGAGGAGAGTTATGGTCGACGGGTTGATCGGAGGAAAGCCGCCTAGAGTTGATATTGGTTAGTCTTTGTCGGAGGTGTTTGGGTTGTGTGTATTGTATGTTGGTGGTTGTTTGGATCTGTGATAGAGGTGTTTGGGTTGCCGGCTGTTGCGGTAGGGAAGGTCCGGTCGACTGCACTATCTTCTTCGACTGTCTGGTAAGTGGTTGGTTGTTGCACTGTTTTAGTATTGGTACATTATTTTGTATTTGTTATGGTTTATTTTTTATTAATATTTTTATGATTTGCATTTGTGCGGAAGATGATTTATTTTTCTTTCTTTTTTCCTGTGTTTTTTGGTGAATTTATTCTTCATTGGTTGTAGGATTCGTGCTTCCAGGGGAAGATATTGTACTGTTCTCGCTTATGTGATACTATTGTGATACGTGGGGGATCCATTCGCACTGAATGTTTCTTAAAATTATTTAAGTTGCGTACTATGGCCGAAGCTGTTTTCTTGATGATTAAGTGTTCGTCTCAAGTATTTCCTGTTATGCTTCGCAGTGATGTTGATTTTCAGTCATTAGTTTTTAAAATTTGTGAGAAGTGGAGCACTTGTCAAGCTGGGAAGTTTGATTTGTCTTACTCCATACCTGGTTACGATGGATGTTCACTTAGGAATGAGGAAGATTTTAAGACAATGGTTTCGTTGGTTAATGTTCTTGGGTTGCATCTTGTCAAACTTGTTGTCACATATTTAAATGATAATATCCATAGTGTTGCCAGTGCTTCGTGTTTGAATAAGAATAATTGTAATGTGAATGAGTTTGGTGTTGATGAAACAGTCAATGAAGATGTTGAAGTTGATATTCCGACTTTTTGTTCTTCGTCGAATGGTAGTAACTTACTTTCATCTTCGTGGGGTGGTCTTATTGCTGATGTTGGCCAGAGATTTGACGGGGGTGTAGCTGAATTCAGGATTGCGTTAAGCAAGTATTCTATTGAAAAAGGTTTTAAGTTTAACTATGTGAGGAATAATGATGATAGGGTTGTGGCTGAATGTGTAAATAAGTTCTCTTATGGTTG
Organism: Euonymus europaeus; assembly: GCA_963580455.1. Classification (NCBI taxonomy): domain Eukaryota; kingdom Viridiplantae; phylum Streptophyta; class Magnoliopsida; order Celastrales; family Celastraceae; genus Euonymus; species Euonymus europaeus. The sequence continues at coordinate 8,937,441 of OY756964.1, forward strand.
TAAGTGGGTTGTTCATGCAGCTAGGTCGAAGGTTAATGGTGCTTGTTATATCCGCAAGTTTTACAAACACCATACTTGTCTAGTTCTTAAGAGAGGTGAAAAGAGTAATAGGATGAGTGCGAAGTTAATAGCAGAGTTGATTGTTGAATTACTTAGGAAGAAACCATCTCTGTGTCCGAATGATGTTGTTTCACATTGTCTTAATAGTTATGGATGTGAGGTTAGTTATGACAAGGCTTGGAATGCTATAGAGAAGCAAAAGCTGATATTTTTGGTGACTCATCTGTTTCTTATAAGCAATTGGGTTTATACGTTGAAGCCGTAAGAGTTCACAATCCTGGGAGCCACGTTGTGTTGGAGGTTAATGATGATTCAAAGAGATTCCGACGTTTGTTTGTAGCATTTTATGCTTCTATAAAGGGCTTTCATCATTGTCGTCCAATGTTGTTCATTGACGGTACTTTTTTTAAGGGAAGGTTTAAAGGGACTTTGTTATCTTCAACGGGGAAGAATGGAAATCAAGGTGATTGTATTTTTTTTATGTACTTATTCTGTGTTTTAAGAATTGTGAGCTGTGTTTGGTGCACGCATGATACTTATGTGATACATTTTTGTTATTTCTTTGTTATTGTTGGGTGTTAGTCAGGGTTGTTCCCATTGGCTTTTGCTGTTGTTGATGCTGAAAACCACGATAATTGGAAGTGGTTTTTCGAGCAATTACAAGTTGTACTTAGTCGGGATCAGACAATTATCTTTGTATCGGATCGGAATGTTGGGTTGGTTGAAGCGTTGCCAAAGGTTTTTCCTACTGCAAATCATTTCTTTTGTCTTCAACATTTGAAACAGAATTTGAGGGATAGATTCAGTCGTGGGCCTTTTACGAATCGTCAAAGAGAACGTTTCGTTTGGTTGTTACGTGAATGTGCTATTGCTCCTACTGTTGAAATTTTTAATCATAAATTAGCGGTTTTGAAACAAGAGGGTGGTGCTGTTGTTGATAGTTTCCTAGAAGATTTACCATTGAAGCATTGGACTAATGCGTATGGTGTTGGTTGTCGTTACGGGGAGATGCATTCGAATGCAGCTGAGTCTTTCAATTCTTGGATTCTTGACTGTAGGAGCTTGCCTATAAAGTATGGTGGTTTTATGAAAGGAAAAAAGAATCAGGTAATTTTCTTCTTTTTTTTTACAGCAGTTGTTTTCATGTCACTAGTAATACAGCATTGATACGTTCGTTATGGTTTTGTTTTCCTATTCGTAGATGGGTGGGAAGGCATACTTTGCCCTAAAATCGTTCAAAAGTTTCATGGATTTGATGTTGAAAGTCGAACCTGGGATGTGCAAAGGTCGTCTGATACTACTTTTGAGGTGTTTTCTGAACCACGACATGTAGTCGACATTTCGCTTTTCAAGTGTTCTTGTGCCCTGTGGCAACTGAATGGCTACCCATGTGTTCATGCTTTCAAAGCAATATCTAGGTCTGGGAAACCAGTAGAAGAATTTGTGCACTATTACTTTCATGTGGAAGCATTTCGGAAAACCTATGAAGAATCCATAAATCCCATTCCATCATCTTTTTTATTTGATTCTACCATTGATGATAATTGTGATATTCTTCCTCCCACTACTAGGAGGCCCCCCGGAAGGCCTAAGAAATGACGTATTAGGTCAAGAGGTGAGGAGGTGAGGAGGTGAGGAGGATTCGTTGCGGGAGGTGTGGTAAGATGGGGAACCACAATAAGAAAACGTGCAAAGAGCCGTTGGCATAATGTATGATGATGTATGTTATTATGATGATGTATGTTGTCACTTTTGTAATTTTTCGTGATTAATAAGTATGACTCTCTAATCCATTACTCGTGATTATTCGAAATCTTATTTTGCAGTATAGTATAGTTAACATATTTTCGAAATTGTTAGGGTAACTCAAATGTATCACTGTCATGGTAGGGTGAATTCATTATATCACAATGATATCAGGGGAGTATCGTGCAAGAAATGGTTAGGATAACACAAATGTATCACTGTCATTGTAGGTTAATTTCATTGTATCACAATGATATCAGCGGAGTATCATGCACGAATTGTAACACATTATCGTAAAACACGATCGAATATCGTTCGTTCATCATGGTTTAATCAGCTGGGTATACGTGATTTATATTTTGTCCTAATTATACGGGTATCACCACTGTATGACGTTGCAATCGTTTTATAGAATAATTGCGCAAGTATCTTCTAAAAATTATCATAATTTGAACTTCAGTGTATCATAGTAAATTCAGAAGAGCATTTTCGAAGTATTGAAGACAAACTTCGATAGTAAAACATAAATGTATGCCGGATTACACATAGATTTATGGAGGATTATGGGATTAGAAAGTCTTTCGGGAACATTGAAACCATACGACATCTGTACATCATAATCTCCTTTGGTGGGAGGACATTCTCTATAGGCGCGTTCTTCACCAATTTCTCAATAATGTGGCAGACATGTACACCACAGTCAAGCCTGCTCATAAAATGCGAGTTTTTCTCAGTATTCATCAATTTTGATGTGAAAAATATAGGGAAGTATAATGAAAGTTTAACTTACGATCCATAAATTTGTTGGGGGCATTCAGTGGCAGCTTGAAGTGTCATGTCGAACATTGCATTGATTTCTTCGTTGTCAAGGTCTTTATCTTCATTATTTTTTATGAACTACTCTTTCTACTTGCTCATCACGTACGTCATCTGTGCGAAGCTTATTATTAAAATTTATATGTATCTGAAAAGTAACGTATATCTATCATGTTATTGTCAGCATAGTAGCTTACCAGAATTTCAGCGTCTGCAATATAAGGATCTATTATTCCTTCTCTGGGTTTCATGCTGTTATAGAGTGTCCAATCTCCATCCATTGAGTCGAATACCACTACTGTCCAGTGATTCGGCTGAATGATATTTCCTTTTCCGCCATTGGAATTGATCGGAAAAATTAGGTATCGGGTTGGAGCTTTCAAAGTTGAAAGGACATTGTCGATTTTGCTCTCTTTCATATCTCTATATTGCTCTCTTGTGATATAAGTCTGTTCAACACAGATATATTTAGTGAAATAGTTCAACCAGATTAAGAAGCAATTCAGTGACAATATGATAATTTACCCAACACAAGCTGTCAAATATGTAGAATGTTGGTGTAGGCTCGTTTCCTATAAGTTTCCCCATGTCTTTGTAGAAATCATCCATAAGAATCCTTGCATGTGCATTAATAACCTGAATTCATTGGGAAGTTTACAAATTTGTTAGGAATAGTAGTGATTCATTATCTCTTAGTAATGAAATAGTAGTGTTTCATTATATTTTGAAATACTTACATTGCTTGATATTCCTTTGTCGGAGAGGATGTCAACCAAATCTTCCATAGTCACAAGTCCAGATTCCAAGGAACCACAAATTGGTATTCTAGTTGAGCAAAATAATTTGAGCAATAATCATATTATCATCGACATATTAACTATGTTGCTTTCAAATATCATACACATATTACGTCAATATTGTAGGACATTCAAAGCATTGAAAATAATGAATGTATTGAAAGTTGAGCTCAAAGAGGACATACGTTTCTCCATGCTTTTCTAGAGCCGAATTTATCTTTCTCAATGTATTGAGATCCAGGTGTTTTGGAGTTTTCCAACCAACTGGGATCTTCCGTAGCTTCTTCTTCGATACCTGTGATCTAGTGTTAGTTAGATGAGTAAGATCAACAATTCCAGAATCTTTTTCAGGATGTGTTTCTTCATCTTCTTCTTCATCTTTTCCTTTCTCTCGATTTGCCCTATTTTTTCGCTGTGTACGAGGGAAAGAGTAAGCATACTCTTCATTCCTATTCCTCTTTCTGTCATTATTATTCTTAATCCTTTTTATCATCGATGAAGAATCAACATCAGACACCTACATGTACAAGATTGATGAAGATAATTAAAACATGATTCATGAAGATAATTTGAAGAAAATGTTAGAATTTACTTTGTCATTCTTCGCTCGTTTCACTTCTAGATTATCAACCTTATGGGCAGAGTGTTCCTGTATTCTTACATATTGATGAGTTATGGGAATCATATATAGAAAAATCAAAAAAGTATTATCTTTGTATTACGTCACCTCAGTCCTTGGGTCTTTGGCTTCTGGATTGACAATATTACGAGAAATTGCTTCCTGTATTGTTGAGTTTCGATAAGTAAAGATATTCATAACTTAACGTATTATGACTGTATTATTACCTTGTCATCTTTGGACTCTACTGGCTTGCTAACGCACTTCACTGGAGTATCAAGCAGTTGAATTAAGGTGTTAATATCATCCTTCTTTTTAATGGGGGTGTCGCCCAGTGATTGAGACTGCAATAGTCATTATATAATGTGTCAAAACAAGCTCAACAAGTGCAAATGCAGTGGAGTATTTATAAATTCTCACCAAATTCAACTTTGGGATGTCAGTCATCCATTCCTCAGCAGGACCACGAGGGTCTGAGTTATGTATTCCCTAGTCTTTCCCAACTGCAGAAGTTCCTGGTGTCTGTATCACAAGGGTATCAAACACATATTACTTATATATCACAAGGGAATCAAACACATATTACTTATATATCACAAGGGAATCAAACACATATTACGTCACCTCAGTCCTTGGGTCTTTGGCTTCTGGATTGACAATATTATGAGAAATTACTTCCTGTATTGCTGAGTTTCGATAAGTAGTGATATTCATAACTTAACGTATTATGACTGTATTATTACCTTATCATCTTTCGACTCTACTGGCTTGCTAACGCACTTCACTGGAGTATCAAGCAGTTGAATTAAGGTGTTAATATCATCCTTCTTTTTAATGGGGGTGTCGCCCAGTGATTGAGACTGCAATAGTCATTATATAATGTGTCAAAACAAGCTCAACAAGTGCAAATGCAGTGGAATATTTATAAATTCTCACCAAATTGAACTTTGGGATGTCAGTCATCCATTCCTCAGCAGGACCATGAGGGTCTGACTTATGTATTCCCTGGTCTTTCCCAACTACAGAAGTTCCTGGAGTCTGTATCACAAGGGTATCAAACACATATTACTTATATATAACAACATCATCCCAAATATATCCTCTAACCTGCCATTTATCTTCGCTGGTGTTTACTGGAGTTGTTCCTCTCAATTTTTGGGTCAATCCATGTATTTCCATTTCTATCAACTCCTCCTGTAGTGTTGATGCTATGTTATTTTTCTCATGCTCCACTAATCTAAGCTTCTCCTTAATTTCCTCCAATTCTGTTTCTAACGCAATTACCTTCTTCTGCAAGTAATCAATATACGTATCCTTTTCTTGTAGATCAGTCAGAAGAGTCTGAATCTGTTTCTCAGATGATTCATTGCTCTCTTCTATTTTTGATACGCTAGGTGCTGCTGACGTACTTTTCTTGTCCGAATTTTTTATGACATACTCTGCAAGCCTTATCAATGGTGTGTTCTCAAGGGTATCATCATCATCTTCTTTTGGAAAAAATTCTAGTGCTTCTGTTTCAGGGTTTTGCCCATCATCTGATGTGTGGCTGTCATCTGCATTTTCATCGGTATCATCATCATCATCAAATGCACTATCATAATCATCAGATTCATCAGCACATGAATCATCGTAATCATCATCATATCCAGGCTGATGAAGTCTTTCAACTGTCGTGGTCTTCAATGTTCTTGTTAGCTCTCTGAGGTCCCATTTTGCGCAAATCAGGGTTGACTTTGAGTTTTTCGCCTCACAAATATCTGAAATGTCCATAACCCAATACTGTATCACAGGGAGATAACAAGATTTCAGTTACAATATTGCAGAAGCACATTCATATAATTATGATCGTATCATATACATATCATAACATTATATTTCCTTACCGGCAAAGCGACTAAGCAACCAGTGATATCTTCTGGCCTGGACTTACACAATGATGTTTGCAAGTATTCGTATGCATGCCAAGACCAATTATACTTCTCTATGTCCTCCACATCTTCGATGTAGTTTACGTATCCCCAACTCAGTGTCATTGACTTGTTAGGAACAATCAATGATGCAAGCAGGTACAGCACAATAAGACGACATAGATCATCTTCATGATTTTCATCGTCCCCTGCTGCTGCTTCTTTGAGTTCTGTGGCTATATTTGTTTTGGTCAATCTAGGGCAGAACCTAAAGCGTCTCTCAATGAATTTACTGCTGGAGTCTTTCTTTTGGGGTGTTATCTCAACAGCCCTCTTGCCATCATTTATTCTGAAGATGTTTCTGAAATTTTGTACGTAAACTTCCTCTACTCTCCACCCACGAGGAAAGCTTTCTTCTCTTTGTCAAAAGTCTTCAATAGGTTAAACATGTTCATGTTGGAGAATGCACTGTCTGCAATGGTTACTTCTTTCTGCATTATAGCTTCAATTAAGTTCCAAAATGGCATTTTCCTTAGCTTTTCAGTCTGTCTCTCAGTCAGAGGTATTTCAGCAATGAGCTCTATAATGCCCTGAAGACTTGACCGATAACTGGGCGTATTCTTTGACAGTTTTGGTTCCTATGTATCACATATGTATCATTGATTAATCACAAATGTACTACAACCACTCATACATCAGCAGTTAATTACTGAATCGAAATTAGCATCTTCTTAGTGAATACTCACTTCTTTCGACAATATATCACTATAGGATCTTTTATTCACAACCGAACGGGAATACGTTATCAATAGAAGCAAAAGTGCTTTAAAAAGTGCATAAGAGAAGCAGTGATACATAAAAAGTGCATAAGAGAAGTGTTATACTAAAGGTTAAGTAATAATACAGTGGGAATGGGTTTGACAGTTTTGGTTCCTATGTATCACATATGTATCATACATTAATCACAACTGTATTACAAAACAACCACTCATACATCAGCAGTTAATTACTTAATCGACATTATGATCTTCTTAGTGAATACTCACTTGTTTCGACCGTGTATCACTAAAGGATCTTTTTTCAAAACCGAACGGAAATACGTTATCAATAGTAGGAGAAGTACTTTAAAAAGAAGGTGTGTTATACTAAAGATGAAGTAATAATACAATGGGAATGGGTTTAAAAACTTACCATTGTTGACTCAAGAACTTCTACCGCAGATGAAAATGAAGGGAGTATCAGAATGGGTATGAAAGGCGCTTTATTGAGAGTGTCGGTCGGGTCGCGACGATCAGCGGGTAAGAATGGCTCCGACGACTCACAATCGCGACGATCACAATCGTGACGATCACAATCGCGACGACTCACAATGGCGACGATTCTTGACTGAGAATCGCGACGATCACGGTTTTCGAAATGGAAGGAGACGTCTCGTTCTAATGTAGGTTTTCGAAATGGGTTTTCCGTCGGGGAGAAGGTGAGTTAAACCGGAGCTCATGTTGTCGATTACTATGGTCTTTGAGTGTTATTCACGTATCACAGTCGACGAGGAGAATTTTGATTTTCAAAATGTCTGACACAAAGGGCAGTTATGTAAAAGGACTTAGGAGGTGACCTAAAAGTAAACAAATTTTTGGCGCCATACTCCCCTTCGTAACAGTTCTAGAATGTGTACCGGCTTACAATTTCCCCTTCTTTTCTTTCGGCCCGTTTTCAATTGTGTTATGGTCGATTTACTTTAGTTTCAAATTTTATCTTATTTTATTCGATCACATCAAATGACTGTTTGTCCTCTTGTGTATATATACTGACCTTTGTATCTGTTGTTGTTTTAATGATAGATACATATTTGTGTTTTTCATTTCCTTCCCATTCTCTCTGCAATCTCTTTTCTTCATCTCCTTCTCTCAATTCATGACCTGCAAATTATAAGACAAGTAAGAATTATTTCAAATCAGATACCTGAAAATGAAAAGGACTTTTATTCTATACAGAATCAACCATGGCAGAGCAATAAATTTGTATAAATTAAATAGGGAATAAATTTGTAGACCTAAGGCTGCTAATAAAAGTCATTTTAAGTGATGCTGCCTCAGACTCGTTTTATTACAGTTGGAAAGGATAATAAATTTGTTGAAGTACGAAAAACAAGACAAAGCCAGAAAAAGTCTCTCAATCTGGAGAAATTGGGAGTCATAAAGCAACACATCGGCAGCTACATCTTCAACCCAAGACTACAAACAAAACAACGGTTCTAAACTAGTTTTGATGTAAATTAATATTGAGTCACAATAATCCTCACAAAGAACAAAACACACCCGTTTTTAATTGTTAGTTGCTCTCCCTTGTCTCTTTGACAAGGATGTTTTCATCAAAAAAAAAAAGAGAATATCTCTCAAGGACGAGGACATTAATCACTCCATTTTTTACACAAGAAATACTTTAATTGAAATTACTTGTTTGTCCCTACAATAATACAAGTTTAAATGTAACTCAAAGGCCTTAGCTACCATAAAGCTAATTATCCTTCATGCACCCATTACTCCTTCATTCAAGCTGAAAACTGCCCAAAAATAAAACAGAGCACATGCTAATGTTTTTGCCATAACGTGCTCGTATCATCTACAAATGACTTGATTCTTACTCCTATAAATTATTCATACATAGAGGAACATTTATTATTCAGAGTGTATAAATCAATTTTGAGTTAAAGCTGTTCAACTTCTATGTCAAAATTAGTGTATCTGTGTAGACATGATATAACACTGTTTGAACTTACTTAATGAAATTGAGTGACCAATTGAACTTAAATAAGGAGCGAAGCCAAGGAGATATATTAGGGGTGTCACAACCATTCCTGAATTAATTATGATACAATTAAGTTAGCGGGGGTTCTCCAAATTTTTTTTAGGGAGTATTAATCTGAATCTTCTCTCATTTGATAGCGCAATGCCAGATCGTGCTAGAGGTATGCTCTGTGAACTTTTTTGTATGCTTGATGACCGATGATTGTTGCATTACATGTTCCTTGAGTTGAAATGTTCTGTTTACGGGCAAAGAAAGCTTCATATCGCTTGAAATTTCCGAAGATGGCGACTCAAGAGAGACAAAGAAGAGGACACGTGTGAAGAGAAGAATGAAATCTTGATTTTTTTCAACCTTGGACGCATGTTACAAGGTTGTTTTAATATTAAATATATAAAAAATGCTATTAAGAAATTTCATCAAATGTTAGATAATGAAATATAACTATTAATAATAATTTCAAATGATTAATTATAAATGGTACAATATTTGTATAAAATATGATTTTAATACAATAATATCTTTATTGATAAATTGATAGTTTTTACTCTATCAAAAAATTAACACTACCAAACACATACACAGTTTAAAGTAGCTTATTTTGACAATTTATACAATAACTTATTTTAACATCTTACATATCAGCTTATACTCTCTAAGCCAACCTCTATACCAAACAAAGCCTAAATGTATTGCCCCATTAACTTGTGTTTTCACTTTGATATAATAAAAACTATAATTATCATTAAATACTATTTGGTTCAGCATGTTTAACAACAAACTCCAATTTTTCAACACCCACTTCATATTCAATAGACAATCTATCACAATCAACCACGATTTATCCATTTTTGAGCTGCAAGTGTTCCCGACACATAAGAGGGCAAACATACTCTCAATTTTTCACTTCATATTTATGAAAGGAAAACCATAAAAACATTGCAAACAAAACATAACTAAATGAAACTAGAAAAAAAAAAGACAAAAGGAATACATATGCTGTAAGAAGAACTTTCACAACACCATTATCAGGTTACAGACTTAATTTTGATAGTAAATTATGATCAAATTTCATAAACTACTCATTAATATCAAAACATGCATAATACACCCAGATCAAGTAAGAAACTTTAAAAAGAATGAGTGGTTTGTGTACATAATCAATTCAAGCTAAACAAGCAGCTATTTGTGCTATCATTATGTGTGATTATCCATCCAACAATGAAAACTACAAGACAACTACCCTGAAAGCAAAAGATTGGAAGAATGAAAAAAGTCATATTTTAAAGTTTATAATGCATCATCTATAATGGAGTGCATCTATATAAGTGCTTATTTATTGGAAAAACACAACAAAACTTGTTGACTACACCTTTTGAGTAAACTTTCACAATGAGTTGTTCACCACGCCTTTTTGTTTTATCCTTCTCTATTAAAATAATTAGTTGACCACACCTTTTGAATAAACTTACACAATTGAAAGTTCAACTTTAGAACACTCATAAAGCATATTCACTTCCACCGAAGAATTCAATCCAAAACCAAAGTACTATCTTATTTTTTGGAAAATAAGGAGGGGATAACCTACAAAAACAAAAATTTAATCTACTACATTTCACACTCTTCTTGGCCAAGTAATCCCAGCTGCATCATCGGTCAAAATGCTCGACATACCACAAGGAGGGAGAGCTATAACAGATACTCCCCTGTTGAACTTCAACGCTTCGGTAGCTAAATAATCAGCTGCTCTATTTGCTTCTCTATAAACATGATCAACTTTAACCACCCACTCTCTCTTAAGAAGCCGTCTACTCTTAGTAATCATATTTGATAAGTTGAGCTCTGGTATAGCACCACCTTTTAGCCATCTGGCTTCCAATTCCGAATCAGTCTCGAACACAATATTTCGGTGTCCCTCCCTCCAAGGAAGACGAAGCCCATGAATTGCTGCCCATGACCGAATCCAAGACAAGTTCATTATGGATAACTAGTTTCATAAGCTACAGAATTTCTAAGCAAATGGACCTCATCTGGCTTGCACTAATTAGAAAACCCAAAGCAAAGGAGAATCCAAATCGAATATATTAACTCACATCTCTGTTTGGTTTCCAAGAAAGAAAAAGGGTCCAATCAAAATTGAAAGGAAACCAACCATTTTGACCAAAACTAATAAAAAAAGCTTCTTTAATGTAGCAAGTTTCGCTTTTTCCCTTTATTTCATTTCTGTGCAACCAAATAGTTTCATTTCTGAGCAACCAATAAATGAAATCAACCAAAAGCATGTCAAACTCAAATCAAAACAACCAAAAAACCATGTTCCATTTACAGAATTGAAACCACAAACACATTTACCTGTTAAGAAGAGAATTGTTGAAAGTTAAAGTTCCATGCTTTCTAGAAGCTAGAATAGAGTGAAACTCTAGGCAATGTTAGACATAAAAGGATGAAGAAATTGACAGAGAAAAAAATGAAAGCTCTGAGTGAAGTACAGAGAAAGAAGTCATAGAAGAAGAGCCATTAAAAGTGATCTGCTATGCTTCAGGAGAACACAACATAAACAACTAAAAATGTAAGCAAATACGAAATTGAACGACAGAATCTTAGGGTTTCAAAATGTTACCTTGCTTATTGTCGGCTAGTTGCAGCAACTCGCAGTTCCTAATATCGTTGTAGGTCCACGCTTGCACTCGCACGACACTTCGCAGCTGCTGCAAGCAATATGTCTCACTTTAGATAGATTCTAGGGTTGGCATTTTAAGTCTTTTAGTCTTAGACTTAATCTGAGTCAAATAGTCAATTACTCAAAATAAATAAATATCTACTATATTAATATTTGGTAAGTAGTAATACACTACCAATATTGTATTGAAAGGACATATGTGTGTGTATATATATATATATATATATATATGTAATTTAAAACATATAAAAATATAGTTCAGTTTTAGGTTTGAAACAAAAATTATTTTCTAGAAGAGAAAACTGAAGTAGGCAAATCTCAAAACCAAAACCAAGCCAAACTTAATTTTTTGTTTCAGATTTCAGTTAGGATTGGCTTATCGATTCTTGAAACCTCTATTTTCTATCATTAGTCAATCATAAATGTTTATGAAAGAAAAGTTTTGTCATTGTTCCATCATAAATGTTTATGATAGAAAAAGTTTAGTCTTTGTTCCGTCATAAATCATTTTGATAGAAATAATTATGTCACGACACCTCATAAACATTTATGATAGAAAAAAATATATCACTATTCTATCACATATTTTATGATAGAAAAAATTGTCACACAAAATCCATCAATGTAGGCCTTCTTTGACATAGTGGGCATTCAAATAAGATAAAGATTGAATTCAATGGTCAATTCTAATCCCTTATATGTTATGATTTCTATGATAGAACCTAAATATGTTCGGGATGCATTATTAGATGAGGATTGGATTTTTATTATGCAATAAGAACTTTAAAAAATAATGTTTGGAGTTCTGTTCCAAAACCTAAAGACCACACCCTTATAAGAACAAAACGAGTTTTTAGAAATAAGATGAATGAGAATCGTGAAGTGACTAGAAGCAAGGCTAGATTAGTGTCTCAGGGGTATTGCCAAGTAGAAGATATAGATTATGATGAAACTTTGCATTGGTTGCAAGGTTGGAGGCCCTTAGACTTTTATTAGATTTGGCATGCTATATGAATTTTAAAAATTTTCAAATGAATGTTAAGAGTGTTTTATTAAATGGTGTGATAAATGAGGAAGTGTATGTATTGCAACCGGTTTTGCGAAAAAAAAAAATATAAGAGTTGCCACCAATTGTAATAGGTGCAATTGGTCACCATAAAAAATAGTTTGGTCTGCGAAAATCCAGAAAAACGGGTAAGTGAGTTTGTTACGTATGGGGAAGGTGTGAAGCACCCCATAACGCCTATTTTAAAAACAGTTGCCAACTTAATCTTTATTATCCCATTAAATAATTTTTTGAAAATATTAATTGTGGCATATATAAAGTACGATAATTATATAAATTATACAAAAAATTATATAGAATAAAAATAATCTTTAGAAAAATACAATAGCTATATAGGATAAAATAATTTAAGCAAATATAAGGCTATATCAAAATAGAATAAAATAATTTTATAAATATATATAAAAACCATATTAAAAGTCTAATATTGAGGTTCATAAGATTTTTTCATCCAATGGTCAAATTTCCCAATAAACACTCTCACCTCAAGAATCTTTCCGATGATGCATCCAATGCATTTCCCAAGTTGATTCCATCATAGGCTAAGACTTTCAATATAATTTTTATATAATACACAAGTTTAAAGTAAAGTAAAATAAAATATAAACCACAAATAACATAATAATGAATAAGAATAAAGTAAAATAAAAATAGAGATAAAGATAAAGATAAAATAAAAATAAATAATAACATAAAATAGTATAAAATACATAAAGATAATAATGTATAAAGTTAGTAAAATAAAATAAGATAATAATAATAATAATAATAATAATAATAATAATAATATGAAAATATAGTAACAATACATCTATATATATAATAAAAATAAAAATAAGATAAAAATAAAGTATAAATAAAAAATAAGAATAAAGTAAAATAAAAATAAAAATAGAGATAAAAATAATATAAAATAATATAAAAAGATAATGATAAATAAAGTTATAAAAGATAAGATAAGATAGTAATGTTGGCCAACCTCTATATAAACACACACTAGTGTGTTTTGTTTTCCTAATGTTAAGACTAAAGTTGGACTCGACTCTCTAATTTTCTCCACAGTTTTGATTTCTGATTTTCAGGTTCTTGGTGTAAGGAGTCCACGCTCTTGAATCCAAGTTTGGGAATTGGTGCATACGGTGGAAGAACCGCGCGATTGAGCTTTGAATCAATTCGGCTGACTTCATCATTCGATATAGATTATTAGAGATCAATCCAGAGAGATCTCTAGGTACGTAATATTTACACAATTGGTTTAGCCATAAATTATGCATGTTGACCATAATTAGCAAGGAAATTTTTGAAAGCTATTTTTCTATCGATTACTCCTATGTGCGTTCCTTGTTTTTAAAACGTTTCCGCTAGTGTATATTTTCCAACAATTGGTATTGGAGGCAGTCATAGATCTGTAATCGATGTTAAAACAAAACTCAAAAATTTCTTGATTATGGTTTTGTATGATCTATGATTTTTTCTGTGTTGTGGCTCACTTGTTTTTGCAGATTGAAATTCTAGCTATCATGGTCTAGTTTTTTTTTATTTGATTTTAGAATTGTTCACTCCGAATTAGGGAGTAGGAATTAATGTAAATCAAAATTTAGATTGTGAACTCCAATTTGAAGGAGGCTATGAATTTTTTGTAAAATCAAGTGAAGAGCGAAGAAGGAGCGAAATTGGAGCAAAACGGATGAACTGTCAAATCTCGGTAGCTAGGAAATTCGGTCAGCTGATCTGGGCAGCTTGGGCAGCCTGGTCAGATTGGGCAGTTTGGGAAGTTCAGGCAGCAGGGCAGTTCGAGCAGTCTAGGTTCAAGAATATTTCCAACTCCAACGGGGATTCCTAATCGAGTAGAGTTCCGAGCTTGATAGAAGACCATGATAGCTAAGACTCTTGATTGAATGGTTTCCTATTTTAATTGCATGTATGATTGTAATTTGTTGCCATGTTAGATTAGGATTCCTATATTCTAGGATATTATCTAAACATGAAAAATAAAATACTAAACACCGTATTTTAAAATATTAAGTGAGAGAAGGTTATAAATAACCTATGGTCTCAATCATTGGTTAAAAAATAAAAATATGTGAAATTAAAATTAGAAAGATGAGATGTTAAATGCAACTATGGTATAATTTTAGAAAATATGTTTTAAACCTTATGATTATTTTCATATCCAAACCATGTAATTCTGACCCATGCATTTGAGAATTCTTTTTGTGATAAAAACAATGTAATGCATAGAAAGTTTTGTCGGAGATTGAGGTTATTTAATTACGCATCATTTTTATGGAAAGCCCCCTCTAATTTGGGAACGATCTGGTTGCTAGATTGTTAAATCACTAAATTGAATAACCAAGATATGCTGTGATAACAGTTTTGACTACTTGGAGAAAATAATGGTTTTGGCAATGATACTAAAATATGTAAATTTCAGTCAAGACATTTGTAAGATATCTCTATTTCAGTAATTTTGAAATCACAAGAATATTTTTAAAGTTTGAATTATTGGTAAAAAATTTAATAGAGATGTAATTAAAAATATATGTTGGCTCGACCTTGTTCCATATCAAAATTTTTTAATTATAGATATCTCAGATTATTAATTTCTTGATAGTTACAATAAGTAGCAATTTATTATAAAAAATTTTCCCCATCGGAATCATTTTTATGAAAATTGTGAGATTGTGATCCTATGATGGTTTTACACTTAGCTATAAATTATGGAAATATTTCCCATCGAATCAATGCCATTATTTATAGGACCAAAGAAAAGACTAATTAAATTTTATTTGACATGACGTTTGTCTAGATAATAAAATTTAATGTAAACTAAATTGTATGAAATTTATTCTCCCATCGAGATAGAAAATTTCATACTAAAGTGTTTTGATTGTCGATGAATTATTTTCGTAATTGTTTATGAGTAAAATTTATAAATAATTCGAATCAAGTACGCTTTAGAATTAATTTTCTTATATGCCATTTTTCAGATTTAAAAATGTCTTTCAAACCTCTATCTGTTATTCTAAAAGACCATAAGTTGGATGTAATAAACTATGTCAATTGGAAAATGAATTTGGATATTGTGCTTACTGCTGAAGAGTACAAATATGAGTTGAGTGAACTATGTCCTGAATTGCCTACGGAGGGTGCCACTGATGAGCATATTGCTGCTCACAAGAAGTGGAAAAAGGCTGATGAGATGACACAATGTTACATGTTAGCATCAATGTCAGATGTGTTGCAAAAGCAACACGAGACTATGACAAGTGCCTATGACATCATCTATAGCCTAAAAGAGATGTTTGGTGATCAAGGTAGAGCTGCAAGGCAGACTGCAATGAAAGCACTCTTGAACACCAAGATGTCTGAAGGAACCAATGTAAGGGAGCACGTTCTTAAGATGATGAGTCTTTTGGATGAGCTCGAGGTCCTTGGTGCTGATATTGATTGCGAAAGTCAGGTCGATATCATCCTTTAATCTCTTCCAGAAAGCTATGAGAATTTCCGATTGAACAATAACTTGAACAAGAGGGTTTATACGTCGCCAGAACTTCTCAATGAGCTCAAAATAGCAGAGGCATTACTACCAAAGCAAGCTAAGGTCAATCTTACTGAGAAAGGCTCCTCTTCTAAATCGAAAGGTAAGAAGAAGAAAAAGACTCAGAAGAAGAAGGAAAAATCAGTAGACTCAAAGGATATTCAAGGCGGAGTGAAAAAGTCGAAAGAAAAGTGTTTTCACTGTGGTTAGAAGGGACATTGGAAGAAACAATGTCAAACTTGGCTAAGCAAGAATAAAAGAGGTAACCTCTTATCATTTGTTGTTGAAACACAATTAGCCGTTGTGTCTACCGGAACCTAGTGTGTAGACACAGGAGCCACTAATCGTGTTTGCAATTCGTTGCTGGGGTTCCAGAAAACCAGACAACCAAATGATGAGGAGCGTTACATTCTTTTGGGAGATGCGACAAGACTAGAAGTAGCAGTTGTAGGCTTTTTTCATTTGAGTTTTAGTAGGGATAGGACTTTTAATTTTGAACGATTGTATAATAACTCGGTTGTTATCAAGAACAATACACATTTTATTTG
Source organism: Euonymus europaeus (assembly GCA_963580455.1). NCBI lineage: Eukaryota > Viridiplantae > Streptophyta > Magnoliopsida > Celastrales > Celastraceae > Euonymus > Euonymus europaeus. The sequence goes on from OY756964.1 coordinate 8,954,026, forward strand.
TTCTGGCACTTTAGTAGATAATCTTTATATTATAAGTCCAAGTACTACTAAATATAATGAATTGAATAACTCAACAATTTTACCATCGAAGAGAAAAGAACCTTCGAAACCGAATCAAACCTATCTTTGACATTTATGCTTAGGTCATATTAATCTAAACAGGATTTCTAGAATGGTACAAGATGGACCTTTGAGTTCATTAGAAGTAGAGGAACTTCCAGTCTGTGAGTCATGTTTGGAAGGTAAGTGACCAAGAGGCCATTTTTGGCCAAGGGGCATAGAGCCAAAGAATGTTTGGAGTTGGTACACTCAGATGTGTGTGGCCCAATAACTATCCGAGCGAGAGGAGATTATGAGTATTTCGTCACTTTCATAGACAACTATTCAAGGTATGGATACATTTACCTAATGCACCGTAAGTCTGAAACTTTTGAGATGTTTAAAAGTTATAAGGCAGTTACGGAGAAACGTTTAGGAAAAAAATATCAAAACACTACGATCCGATTTTTGTGGTGAATACCTCTCGGGAGAGTTTATGGAATACTTGAATGTAGAAAGGATATCTTCCCAGTTCATGGCACCAAAGACACTATAAAAAAATGGTGTGGCCGAAAGAAGGAATATGACTCTTATAGAAATGGTGAGATCGATGATGTGTTTTTCGGAACTGGCTGATTTTTTCTAGGGATATGCTTTAGAAACAGCTGCGTACATTTTGAACTTAGTTCCTTCTAAGTTAGAACCAACTACTCCTACAGAATTATGGACAAGGCAAAAGCCCGGTTTGACCCATATTCGGATATGGGGTAGTCCGGCCCATGTGCTGGTAGGGAACGCAGGAAAGTTGAAAATCTAGAATAGGAGTATATTTTTTCGTATGATACCCTCAAGGTACCAAAGGTGGTTTATTTTATAGTTCTAAGGATCCGAAGGTCATTGTTAGCACCAATACACGATTTTTAGAAGAAGACTATATGATGAACCACAAACGCAAAAATAAAGTTGTTCTTGAAGAAATAAGAGGATAAACACAAGAAAAACAAATACCTCAAGACTCACCAGTTCAAGATAACAACCCAGTGCCACATGAAAGTGGGAGGATTGTAGAATCTCAAACTGATTCCGTTCAAAGGGATGATCATGATATGCTGAGAAATCAACCAGATCAGCATGAAGAGCCTGATACAAATAGAACATAATCATCACACCAAAATACTCTAAATGAACAGGTAATGCCTCGTTGTAGTGGGAGGGTAACTAGATTACCTAGTTGGTATGTTCTATAGGGTGAAGTGTATGAAATGATCCCAACCAAACAAGATACTGATCCCAATAACTATAGTGAAGCACTCCAAGATAAAGATGTAGAATCTTGGAAGAAAGCTATGAAATATGAGATGGAGTCCATGTACTCTAATCAAGTCTGGAAACATACACCGAGTGAATTGGGTTACTGCATTAAATGTACGATGAAAAATAATATGTTAATAAAATTCACATCCATTATGGATTGATGATACCCTCTCGAGAATGCTTATAGGATTTGAGATTGTGTCAAAACCCTGCAGGTGGATTTTAATTAATCTGATGCATTCAAATAAGTTAAACGGTAAGCTCGAGGAATATTTAAAGATGTCAATTAAATATTTTATGTCAGTGACATATTTAATTGACGGGTATCTGTAACTTAATGTGAGGAAGTATAGTTGAAGCATTTCTTTGCGAAATAGTCGTTGCGAAATAATGCAAGTATAGTTGAAGCATGTTTAGGAACTATACAGCGTATGAGTATGCTCATCGGTTTGGTTGGATTGCTGATATTCACTGGTATTTTCTGAATTTCAATGTGGGAAGATGACTAAACAAAATAGCCATGCCAAGAAAGCTTAAGGAAGAGTTGCAAATCCATGGAAAAGATCCGAATCCAACAAATAGCTTGGACCAATTGATTTGTGAAAAAACACACAAATTAGTTGATAATACATTCCCTGAATGTTTTGAGATTTTAGTGTAACGAAAATGTAATTCACAGCCTCGAAGTGAAATTTATTGGCGGCAATTTGTGACATTAAAATAAAAAAAACATACGCACAAAAATCAAGGTTCTGTCTGGCAAGTGTTTTCAAACATCAAAATTAAATAAGAAGAAAAAAAGGTCCTTGTCCTGAAACCTTCTTTCATCCTTGTCCGAAATTGCGGGACCTAAAAAAATAAAAATAAAAAGGATGTGAGTTAAATGCCCAACAAGGAATAAATAAAGAAGAGAAGCAAAAGGTTACAAAATAACAATGGAAAGAGACTTCTAATATGCATGTGCCACATTCCAAGTGTACCAAAATATTTACATATTATATTGATGTATCCAAGGTATAGTTACTAGTAGTCTACTCCCCTCCTGCTATTGTTTAGTCTGTGTTGCTGGAAGTATACTACTTATATTGTTACTGTAACTCGATATTACCTAGTGCTATTGTGAAGCTAATGTCAGTTGCATGTGATGTGTGTGACTAAGCCTTCATGGCCAAGAAAATCAATAACGATGAACAAAATGTAAGCATAAAATTGATATCAACAACAGAAATATAAAAACAAGTCACCTAAAATTAAAGTTTTTCACCCTAGGCATCATCGTATAGTAGCTCACAAATAAACAAGGGACGATCACCCTGCAGACGAGAAAAATTATGTGATTCTTCTAACTATTTTCATTACTTTTTTAATTATAAACATCAAAGGATTATTATTTCTAAAACTATTAGAATTAGTATCAAGTAGTCTGTACATAGACGTGTAATTCATTAATTTGTTTCATACTTCAACTTGTAATATTTTAGTGTTGTTCTAGAGAATTTTAGCACTATTTTTTTTGTTGCTTCTTCCACTTCTTGATTGTTGCAAGTTCTTCTGATGAGGTTCCAGTTTATCCGATTTTTGCTGCATACACTATGAATCATAGCCTTTGTGAATGATTATTTGAAGCACAAAATAATGTATACCTTGTACTCTAGACCAGAATCTAGTTGGTACTCAACAATCTTACATTTGCTCTTCTGACCTGCTTCACAACACTCGACTACTTGTTTAAAACTTACTGTCTCTTTATAACGGAAAAGGTCTTTCCTTTCGCCTAGAATCCAATGTCGTTGAAATGCTTTGCCTGATTAAATTAGAATTGGACAGTTATGGGTGAAGAAATATGAAACTCTGGATTTTCCAATGGCAAAAAGAAGAAACTGTCATGTGCATGATAGATCTCACATCTTACAATTGCAAAATAATCCCAACTCTTGGGATCAGTTCACACTAAAACCAGCGGTGTCCTCTAAAGAATAATAAAGACAGATACATGCATACATACATACATATATATATATATATGTATGTATATTTGAAAGAACCATTGAGGACCCGAGGATGTTCTTTGTAGACATTGACTTCCTTGATATACATACATATATATATATATATGTATGTATATTTGAAAGAACCATTGAGGACCCGAGGATGTTCTTTGTAGACATTGACTTCCTTGATGGGGCAGAAATCCAAGTCTTTCCCCAAAATTATGTTCCTTAAGTAGTAATCAAGTAATATCCCATCTGATGGTTTGAAAATGTAGCCAATATCTAGGATTGTGTTAATGATTCTCTGTTTCTTTTCTTGCGAAGATCAAATACCATCCAAATTATTAAAATAACCTTAAACAAATCTTGTCAACGCCCAGACAATGATTCAAATCAAAATTAACACTTCTTCGACAAATTTAATTCTTTTCTCAGAAGTTTAAAACATACCCTCCCCAATACAATTTGTGTTTTAGATTCACACTTCATAAATTGATCCAATGAGTGATCTTTTTGATAATCAAATTTTCTCTAGAAGTGATCTTCTTGTTTCTTCCACATTCCTTCAATGGTGCGAAGAGTTTGCTCTTTTGTTAAATCAACCATGGTCCTATTTGCTTCATTTGCCTTCTGTATTGGAGCTTCTTTTGCCTTCCTTTTCAGATGCTCCACCTCCCTAGTGGGACTTTCATATTCTCATTATCTACACACAATCAATCAATATATGTATGAGAAATTAACAAAACGCCACAGCAAATATATTAAAAAAAACACTGTAAAATAGTGAAATTGAAGATATAAGACTAACAAAATTGCTTACCCTCAATATTCTTTGTCATTGTTGATTGACAATTGTTTAAGGCCAAGAGATGAGAGAGAAGAAAAACCCAGCCCTCACTCCTGAATCTTGACTTTTCTCGTAAAAAAAAAGATTGTTTATCAATATAAAAATTAAAATTTTTGTTTTGGTAGAAACATCAAAATTAACACACTATCATAATTCTAGGTCCAACTTCCATAACTCATAAGGCATAAACAATAACATAGTTCCATACTTCCAATTCCAAACTTCCAATAATAACATAGCTAAACTTTTATTTTCCAAACTTCCAAACTAAGTCCAACTTTCAAGTTTCAAACAAACAAAGTTCCAAATAAATAAAGTTCCACATAAAAAAATAAAACAATGCCTATATCAGTATTGTTATAGCATACAAATTTACAAATCACAAGGCCCAACTTACAAAATATGCAAACACAAGATCAACAACTTTGGCACATTCAATTTTCAAATAAAGGGAAGGAACTTGTGAATGATAGTAATGTGATTCTGATGCATCCAGTGGAAATCAATTTTTGGACTCAACATATGATAATACAGTAGCTAACTCTTATCAAATGGCAACGAAATGTAAACTAATAATCAAATTTAAATTGTAAAAATGACAAAACAAAACCCGTTTCTCAGTTACTCACAGTCTCACATAGCAATGTGGTATACACATGACACAGAGTGATGAGGTCAAAATGGTGTCAATCCCAAAAAAGACGATCAGTTGGTCAGACCTACTACTTGGCACGATAACCAAGGCTGAGATCCTTCCTGTGTAGTAAGCAAACGTGAGCTTGAAGGCTCACCAGAGGTGGTGCTCTAGCGTACGCGCTCCGACACTCAAATCAGTTCGTACTCAAAAGCAAGGAGAGCTTGGCGAACCACAGCTCTCTATTAGCAAAAGTATAAATTGTGATTTGAGAGTTTCATACCTGACTTTGAGGGCCTTATATAAGATTTAAAGAGTACAAACTTGGGTGGGATTAGGACTCTTACTTCTTGACATCTACACCATTAATCTCTGGATTACTAGAGTTCGAGCCTCACTAGAAATATTTTCTCAGTAGGAATCAAATTCCTCTTCAAGATTGGTCTTCTAATTAGTGTTGGAAACCTTTTGAACATACGAGTCTCCTCGGTATATCAAGGAGTCGGGTTACATTCACCTAACCCGATAAGATCTAGTAGTTCTATGGAGGTGTATTATTATCGAGGTGGACTCCTCGATTATCGTGGAGCTCCCTAATGATACTTGTGGACAGGGGTTTATAGGGTAGACTCGCTTATCAAGATGTCGTCTACACAAATTGATGAGGGAGTAATCATGTCATACCATTAATGGCAAGGTGACAGCTCAGACTATCAGATCGATGGCTCAGATCCTTAAGGTTCAACGGTCCTCTATTCTTAGCAACGGATGAGATGGTGGTCCTCAAATATAAAATGACTTGGACCGATCCTCATTTATCAAGTTCTAAGAGTTTCAGTCCTTCTTACCGAGCAATCAATCCTACCGAGTGACCTCTTTATTTTTCCAAGCAAGCACATCATCATTCTTACCGTGCAAGTAAGAGATGTTTTATAGTTCTAGTACCTCTAATTCTATTTTTGGCTTCTCTTCCTCTTGTTTTGGAAGTGACCAATCAACTACCTCCACCGAGGAGGTCGTGGTCACTAAAAGAAATCCTTCCTTTGTAAGACCACCTTCTCTAGGTCCCTCCTCGTTAGGCCCATCGTCTTCCTCAGTAGAGCACCCTATAGAATATGCACCTCGGGACAAGCCCCTTCCTAAAGAAAGGGGTGGAGGCGTTGATGTGAGTATGTCTGAACTGACCTACCTCTCTTGTACCAAGTCCAAGGAGTATGTTAATGAGATAGTGGCGAGGTATGGTGTCCCTTACCCATGCTGACATGTGGGTAAGGATGAATCTCCTTTTCACCCTAACCAAGGTGAGTTTGCTATCTCACTTAGGTCACTCCAAGTAGGTGCTAGAATTCCCTTCGTACCAGCCATTACAAGTCTCCTTCGTTGGTTCAACCTCACTTTAGCCATCCTGGCACCTAATTCATGGCACTTCCTTGGTATTTTTCTATGTCTCTCTCATAGGCACCATCTTGTTATCTCCTCATCGGTAATCCAGTGCCTTACCAAATTATGCCACATACCCAACTCTCCTGGCCTGTTTTATCTCAAGCTCGAGCTAGATCTAAGGTCTTCACTATACAACCAGTCGGTAAAACAATGGAAGAGCTCGTGCATCTTTCTCAAGTTCTTCTTCCTCCTAGAGAGGAACTTTCTTTTTGTACTACCTAGTTGGTTCCTCTAACTAAGCAGTTTAACAACCATTCTCCTCTAAAGGGGGAAGAGCTTAAACTTTATGAGGCTTGGAAAGAGCTTCTAGTCGTTGGGGCTGATATCGACATAAAGTTCACCTCGGAGAACTTCTTGGCCTCTAATTTTTGCTACGGCTCTCATCAACGTTTGTTTAATTTTGCTTTTCAAATTTTGGTTAGCATCACTGATCGGTCTATACCTAACTTGTTGTGATGTTCTACAAATATGGCTGACTTGTCAAAGTATATGACAATGAATGCTGAGCTCGCTGCTTGGTTAGTGAAGAGAAAGAGACCAAACAAGGGCAAACACCCAAAAAGACCCCGGGTTGGTGCTACCGGGGAGACCAGAGCTGCTGAGATAGCTCTTACTAGCATCACCTCCTCGGTCACTACGGTGACCCGTACTATTCCTCTTCCTCTCCTTTCTTGGATTGGTACTTCTCATTATGGAGATACTATAGTGGCTACCGAGATGCTGTAGCACCTCCCAACTCTTGTAGACTATGATAGGGTTCAAGACTCACTGCGATGGAGCATCTAACACAAATGAATACCCTCTTCATACAGGTAAGACTTTGTATCTTAGTTTGGTTGAATATTTTTTTCCAAAAAATTTCTAACTTTTTCCCTCTTTTTCTTGCAAACTGTAGTGCACCTCTCTGCCCTTCCTTCAAGCATTGCTCGGTTTGCTTACAAGGAAACTGTGCAAAGGGAGAGGGAGGATGCTTCCGAGGAGTAGGCCACCAAGGCCAAAAATGATTCTTAACTTGATGAAGTCCCAAATGGAGGACAAGCTACAAGCCTAAGTGGCGCAGGCCGAGAAGAATACTTAGTAGAAGTGAAAGCTAAAAGAGAAACTGGGCTCCTCATAGTGTAAATTGAAGAATTCAGAGGAGACCTACCAACGACTTCTTAGTGTTGTCGAGTAGGATTCCATCATTCAGTTCAGGAAGTTTGAGGAGTTCAAGTCCGCCCTAAAAGAGGAAGGATTCTATGGCTTCCGTGGAGGGCCCAAGAAGTCTAGAAAACTTATTTTCAAGGGTGGTATGGACTCCTCTATCCTAACTCTCTAGTGTCCTTCCCTTATGGGAAGAGACCACTGACTCGCCCAAAATAGGTAAGTGGATTAACGCTTTCCCAAGTGTAGGTTTGTCAAAGTAATAATAGGAGTGAATCCCAAATCGTCTCACAAAGACTTTTGGTTTCGGCTTGGGTCTATGGATTATTAACCTAATTACTTAATTAAATATGGTATTCACAATGTTAGGTGTGGCAAAATTGCACTAACCATTGGTTAGATTCGGTTTTCCCTCTTGGGGTGATTGATTGAACTAAACCCTAATATGCGAGATGAGAATTAAATACTAAACTACTACGGGAAATCAAAATGGAAATAAGCACAACATAATAAAATGTAAAACATAACACAAAACGTTCAAGCACAAACTAAATCGGAATGGAAATATTCAAGTAGATTAAACTAGAACTATGAATCCAAATGCGATAATAAAATGAAATAACAATAAGGAAGAGGAGTTTAGAGATCAAATCCAATGTCGAATGTTGAGGTGAATCGGCCTTCCAATCTACAAATAGAAGTTGAGGGTAATCCAACTTGGGCTCTTCTCAAGCTCTACAAGGAGGAAGAACTTCTTCTTCTAGTTGGTTGGGTCTCCAAGACTCCTAGCAATCTTCAATAGACTTATTTTCGAACCCCAAGCAAGAATCAAAGATGAAGAACAAGGTAAGAGAACAAAAACCTTAGAGAATATGTATTTTCGGCCAAAATGAGTGTTGTTCAAAGAATGGGGTCTCCAAACCCATAAAACCCTCATACCTCTCTTAAAAGACCATCCTAACCTATTACAAATAAGTCCCATTGGTCAAATAAAGTAATTAGACAAGTTTTCCCTTCAAGAATTGAGTAAAAATCATAAAACCCGAAATTATTGGAACTGTTCGAGGCATCATCTTGTTTTAATTCCACAGACTTCAATTCTCAATGGATTTATGCGTATGAGCACTCGTTGGAAAGAGCTGGATGTCTACTTCAACTCTGTAGAAGAAAGTGTCTTCAAATGCGATCATTTACACCTTCAAAAGTTGACCCGAACATTATTGCGCAGTGCCGTCCGGACAGATATGCTTGAAAACAGCACTGTCCGGCTTTCTTCTTCAACCGTCCGGACGGTGAACAGTACCGTCCGGACGGATATTGTGAAACCCCAACCCAAAATTTTTGTTTTAAGTTTCGATTAATTTATGGGCGTTAAATTATTGGGAAATGAGTTGGGGAGGTTACGGGGTCACAAAGACTTTTATTTTGACCATTTCAATCGCATAATATTTCAAATCGAGGCTTAGACCAAGTCGGATGTGTGTCGGATGCGAATTTGGAAGATAACACCGAGACAGTACTTTGGGGGATCGATCGCCAATATGGGAGGATCGATCAACCAGAAGTAATGGTAAAGGAAAAGAAAAAGGGCCAGAGTGTTTTGGGGATCGATCCCCCTGAATCGTTGGTGATGGAAAAAAAGGGGCAGAGTGTTTTGGGGATCGATCGCCCATATTGGGGGATCGATCCCCCCTGTACAGTGGTCGCGATTCCAGTGTTTTAAAACACGATTTTTAACACCATAAACCCATTTTTCTAGAGTTGGCCGAGAGGAGAGAGAAAGAGAGAGAAACTTAGAGAGAGAGAGTGATTTTCGAAGATCAAAGCTTAGATTGTGGATGTTTGGGTGTTGCTAACAAGATTTCCAAGGAGTTTTCAAAGATTCAAGGTAAGTTTTCTAGTTTTGGAATTTTAGATTTTTTCTTAGATCTACTTTGATTCTTTAAGAAATGGAAAATAGGCTTTAGATATGTTGATTATGAGGATATTTGCTGATGTTTTACTAGTTTAAATCATGGGTTTAGGCTAGGGTTCGAATTTGGAGGAGTTGAAGGATTTTGGGGAAATTCCTAGAGAGAGAAGGTAAGTTCCTTTGATTTATGGAATTATTTCATGTTGTAATGGTTATTGTTAAGATAAATGTGTGTTATTAACATGTATATATGGATTGGAATGATGAAATATGGTTAGGTTGGTGAAAGGGGGATTTAAACCCTAATTCTTGGAATTTGGAATTGTGTGTTATGCTCAACTTGAGGTAGGGGATTTCTTGACCCTTTCTTACTTCGATATCGTTCGTTGATTCTAAAATTCGGTTTGAATTCTCATTGGTCTCTTTGTTTGTGTTCTTGCCTTATAGTGCCTAAGGAAGAACGAACCTAAGGTTTATTTATATATTCTCTAAATGTAGATTGCATTGCCCAATTACATGTTCAATCATCCATTGAGCATGCTTTGAATCTTGTCATGCATCATCAGTAGTTGTATATATATATATATAGGTTGATATATATGTATATTTGGCATGGCACGAGCATGAATGCATTAGAGTTTGCACGAGATGCTCGGGTATGGACTCGGGATACCATAGGTTACTTGAAAGTCACATGGGAGGATGGTTGCGTGTCAAGGCATGGGCACGGATCATATGACTCCATGTGAGGCAACACACTTAAGGTGTGGGTGTGACGGGGTTCACACAACCGGGTAGAACCTTCGCGGGTGTAATGTGAATGATGATTGCGCTCTCATTCATGATGGTTGGGAACCATGTAGTGCCTTTGAGGTTTGGTTAATCCATAGTTGAAGACTAGTGGATTGATGAATGTGTTTTACCCCGAAGGGAATACCCGGACTATTGGTTGTGTTATGTGACATGTGCATAGAGGAGAACATATTGATGCATTATCTTATCTTTAATAACCGCCATGTTGCTTGTTTTACTCTTTACCCCTACTGAGCTTCTAGCTCACCCTTTATTTTTCTCCCTCCCTACAGGTGAGACAGGTACTAGTGCCAGAGGTGCGGATCAGTAGAGACGACGTTGTGGCATGGATGGCTCTTGGAGAGGGTGTAGGTTTGGGATTAGATTCTTAAACCTTTTTGTTGAAATATTTGTATGAAATGATTCCATGTGTGATATATTGACTGCTTGACACCGTAAGGTGTGGATTATGGACGGTTAGAAGGTTATTCCATTGATGTGGGACTTCTGAATCGGGTGTGGACATTTAGTCCTGTTTATTGGTTGTGTGGAATCATTGTGATGTATGAATCATGAATTCAGTTTGTGCATGCTGCTAGATGGCCTGAGGCCATAGGTTGTGAATTTGCATGCTATTAGAAGGCCTGAGGCCATAGGTTGTGAATTTGCCTGCTGTTAGATGGCCAGAGGCCTTGCTAGGTTGAGATGTGATTATATGATGTTATGCTGCGTTTAATCAGGTGGGCATTACCCGAATTACGGGGAGATGCTGCCGGATTTTTTGTTGGAAGATTTAACTTAGTTAGACGAACTAGAGTTAAATCCTCGTGTTGTGAATCACATTGATAACCTAGGACGGTGCGGTGAGCACCACGTAACGTTCCCGAAATTGGGGCGTTACAGATATGCTTGAAAATCAATCTGTCCAGCTTTCTTCTTGAACCGTCCGGACGGTTTCTGATAAGTGTCCGGACGGTTGACAGCAAAATGCAATTTTTCAGCTCCTTTGTGTCTTTTCTTCCATATTCAACCCCGATCAATCCGGAGCCTACAAAACTCATTCAAACAAGTCATAAATGACTGAAACATACTTAAACAAGTGTCAAAACCATTTTTAGGTTGATAGAACAAAATTCGGCATATTAAAACTCAAATGCTTAAAAGATAGCATTTCCACAACTTCTAACCATTATGCCCAAAACTTGGATTTCCTATCTCTAAGCTACCAAACCAACTTGAACCACTAGAAAACACTTAAAATGACTATGTCAAAGTGTTGAATTAAGCATTGGCTCATTAACATGGATTTCGGCAACTCAAACCTAAAATGTGGTTTTTAAGCATTGAAACTCAACCTTTTGCTTTCAAAACTCCACAAAAATATGCAAAATACCATCCCAATCACAACCCCTAACTAGCTTTTTGCTAGTCCTCGAGCAAAATAGCGAAAATCAATTGGGATGAATTTCGAGAGAAAAATTTACTTTTAAACCAATTTGTTTGGAACATGTGTGAGTGTAAACATGCATTGACAAGTTCTTCCCTAAATGTTTAACCCTCAGAATAAACACATGACAAAGATGCAAGAGAGCACAAATCTCAACCAAGTCTTGATTTTAACTAAAAAGGTTGCTTCTTTTTGAAACCAAACCATTCTCGTGTATGTGTGTGCGTGACCACTTGGAACATCCTTGCCATCAATTTGGATTAGAAAATGCAAGAGTGATTCATCAAATGAATCTCAATCATAAAGTGCAAGCCGCCATATGCTCACTTTTCAAAACTTCTCTCCACTAATATAGCCCAACACAAAACCAATGATCCAATAGGACTTTTAAAGCATGTAACGTAGGTTGAGGCTATGGGTATGTCAAAATGGAAATTTTAGGCTGAAACCACAACTCAAATATACATGTCAATGTAACAATGGTCATACATATGCATGCATGCACATATACCCCAAAGTAGTCCCAACTCACCTTTTTCACACTCACTTTGCTTTTTCTTTCTCTACTCTCATTTTTTTTCTTTTTTCTTTTTTTCTTTTTTTCTTTTTCTTTTTTGTATATATATGCCACATTGATTTTATTGATGGCATGCAATCGTCTTACTCTATACATATATCCCAAACTTGGATATTTTCATTCAATGAACTAAGTTGTTGCCTTCTTTTGCTATTTTTTTTCTTTTTTTTTCACTTTTTTTTTTCTCTTTAAAGCAAGCAACACCTTACAAAATGCACCATCACAAAAACGCATCACTCAACCCATATGCATGATGATATGCACAAGCATCCCACAAAAACATGTATATCCAATTGCGCGGGTGATGCATGGGGGAAATTTTGTTCTAGCTAGGTACATATGTAGGTGTTGAAATAAAAAGGTTAACATTTGGCTAGGAAGGGACACCTAGGGATAAATTTAAAGTATGGTAGGCTAGAAATTAAGCTCAAACGACCAAAGAAGGCCTTATGTCATCTCATCAGTCAAAATGTGGACTAGGATTTCGCCTCAAGAGTTTATCAAGTGAGTTCTAGTGCTTGTGAGATTCAAAAGACTAACACTAAGCAAAACTTCTCTAAATGTCCAACACTTCAAAACCTTATGGTCATGTGCTCAAGGGAAAAGAGAAATAGTCCAAACTTCAAAACAAGACAAACTAAAATGTCAAGCACAATCCAAGGGATCTTATATGCCTCCCACTACAAGTCATAGTTCATATTTTTCATCATGGACAATCAAGGAATCACAGCAATGCAAAGCTTTTCACAACACACAGTTCCAGAATTTTTCTTTTTTGTTTTTTTTAAGCAAAAACTTTTATTTTTGAATTTCTTTTGAAAAACTAAACCAAACACAAACTGGGCACCCCCACCCCCAACTAGAGTAAGACATGGTCTCCATGGATGGAACGAACAAAATGGTGCACAGTAAGTAATTATTCAATGCAGATGCAAAACACTAAGTGGTTCTAAGACTACAATACTCCCAAAGTACCACAAACAAACGGAGTAATGTCACGGCACCAGCACCCCCATGACTAGGTATATGGACAATCAAATAACAGCAGGAGAAGTTGAGAGTACTCCCTGGACATCCTGTAGAAGGAGTGTCTCATCCTCTGGTGCATAGGGAGCAAGGAATGGCTTGAGCCTTTGTCCATTCACAGTGAAGGTGGTCCCATTCTTTGGATTGGAAATATCCACAGCACCATGGGAATGAACCTTCTTGACAATCTAAGGGCCACTCCAACGACTCTTCAACTTTCCTGGAAAAATATGGAGCCTAGAATTGTAGAGAAGCACCTCTTGCTCAGGGAAGAATTTCTTGTCCAAGATCTTCTTGTCATGCAAGGCTTTCATCCTCTCCTTGGACAGTTTGGCATTGTCATAGGCCTCCCTTCTTGCTTCTTCTAGCTCTGAAATCTGCAACTTTCTCAGCCTTGGGCATCATCAAGTGAAGAATTAATCTTTTTAATAGCCCAGAAAGCATGATGTTGAATCTCAACAGGTAAATGACAAGCACGACCATAAACCAAACGATAAGGTGACATGCCAAGAGTGGTTTTGAATGCAGTTCTATAAGCCCAAAGAGCATCAAGTAATTTATCAGACCAATCCTTCCTATTAGGATGAACTGTCTTTTCAAGAATGACCTTGATCTCTCTATTAGCCAACTCAGCTTGACCATTAGTTTGGGGGTGATATGGAGTAGAGACCTTGTGAGTCACTCCATATTTCTTCATGAGATTTTGAAAAGGTTTGTTACAAAAATGCGAACCCCCATCACTAATTATGGCCTTTGGCATGCCAAAACGTGCAAACAAGTCTTTTAAAAATTTAAGCACAACCTTATGATCATTGGTTCTACATGGTATAGCTTCTACCCACTTGGAAACATAATCAACAGCAAGCAAGATATACATATAGCCATTAGAAACAGGAAAAGGCCCCATAAAGTCAATTCCCCAACAATCAAATATCTCAAGGGTCAATATGGGAGAAAGAGGCATCATGTTCCTAGCTGTGATTTTTCCAAGTTTTTGACAAGATTCACACGCTTTACACCACAACACAACATCTTTAAACATGGTAGGCCAATAAAGTCCACTTTGTAAAATTTTTGCAACAGTTTTCTGGGCTGCAAAGTGACCACCACAAGCCCCAGAATGACAAAACTCAAACACAGAAGCAAACTCATCATTAGGAATACAACGTCTCACCAACTGATCAGCACAATATTTAAAAAGATAAGGTGAGTCAAAGTAATAGAATCGAACCTCAGAAAGGAACCTACGCTTGTCTTGAACATTCCAATGAGAAGGTAATTGCTCAGAGACAAGGTAATTCACAATATCCGCAAACCAAGGTGCACGCGACACAACAAAGAGATGCTCATCCGGAAAATCATCATGCAAAGGTGGAGAAGTATGGGACTCGGGTAGCTGCAATCTAGACAAATGGTCAGCTACCACATTCTCGACACCTTTCTTATCCTTGATAGTGATGTCAAACTCTTGAAGCAATAAAATCCAGCGTATCAACCTGGGTTTAGCATCTTTCTTTTGCAACAAATACTTCAAAGCAGAGTGGTCAGTAAAGATGGTGATAGGAGAACCAATGATATAAGAACGGAATTTATCTAAAGCAAACACAACAGCAAACAATTCCTTTTCAGTGGTGGTATAATTCTTCTGTGCATCATTCAATGTTTTACTTGCATAATAAATCACAGAAGGTTTACCATCAATTCTTTGACCTAAAACAGCACCTAGAGCAAAATCACTAGCATCGGTCATAAGTTCAAATGGTAAATCCCACCTAGGAGATTGCATGATAAGAGCAACTGTCAAGTGTTTCTTTAGAGTCTCAAAAGCAGATTGACATTCATCAGACCAAACAAATTCTGTATCATTTTGCAGTAAAGCACACAATGGTTTGGTGATAGCACTAAAGCCTTGAATAAAACGTCGGTAGAAGCCGGCATGACCAAGAAAAGAGCGAATATCCTTCACAGTCCTAGGAATAGGCAATTGAGAAATCAATTCTATCTTAGCCCTATCAACCTCTATACCACATTTTGACACTAAATGTCCAAGTACCAACCCACTAGTCACCATAAACTGACATTTTTCCCAATTAAGCAACAAATTCTTTTCTTCACATCTAGTCAACACAGCATTTAAATTTTTCAAGCACACATCAAAAGAGCATCCAAACACAGAAAAATCATCCATAAAAACTTCACACATGTCCTCAAGCATGTCAGAAAAAATGCTCATCATGCAACGTTGGAATGTGGCAGGGGCATTGCATAAACCAAATGGCATCCTCCTAAAGGCAAATGTGCCAAAAGGGCAAGTGAAGGTGGTTTTTTCTTGGTCCTCTAGAGCTATGGAAATTTGATAATAACAAGAAAAACCATCTAAAAAACAATAAAACTCATTTCCAGCAACTTTTTCCAAAATTTGGTCAAGAAAGGGCAATGGGAAATGGTCTTTGCGACTAACCAAATTCAGTTTTCGGTAGTCTATGCACATGCGCCATCCAGTCACTTTCCTAGTAGGAATTAAATCACCCAAAGCATTTTCAATGACAGTTAAACCAGATTTCTTAGGGACTACCTGTGTGGGACTCACCCACTTACTGTCAGAGATAGGATAAATGATTCCAACTGCTAACAGCTTCAAAACCTCCTTCTTCACAATTTCTTTCATGGCAGGGTTGAGTCTCCTCTGTGCATCTCTCACTGGTGTAGGATCTCCCTCCAAAAAAATGCTGTGAGTACAAATATTAGGGTCAATACCCTTGATGTCTGCAATGGTCCAGCCAATAGCTCCCTTGTGCTTTTGTAAAACCGCTACCAAGCTGGTTTCTTGCTCAGGAGTGAGCTGAGATGAAATGACAACAGGGAATGTACCCTCTTCTGGACCAAGGAAAATATATTTCAAATCTTCAGGAAGCTTTTTCAGCTCAAGAGTGGGAGTCTCCACAATGGATGGCTTCATTTCCTCGGGTGGATCAAGAATCTCAAAGTTTGGTCCCCGCCATCTACCAATGTGGCTCACATCCTCCAACTTAGCTGAATCATCAATATCACAACGCTCATCCAATATGATAGGATCAAGATCATCCAAATCATCTTCTATATCATCAATTTGGCTAGATTTCTTAGGATATGCATCCTCATATACACTCTCAGAATCAAGAACAGAATATAAAACTGATGGGCTAAAACTCTGAACCCAATCTATTGTTTGCAACTCTGAATCATCACAGTCACTAGGCATCTTGCAAGCAGTGAAGACATTCATCTCAAATGTCATATTGCCAAAAGTGATCTTGAGCATTCCACTCTTGCAATTGATCAAAGCATTTGTAGTAGCAAGGAAAGGACGCCCAAGAATGATAGGAGCACTAGCAAGAAGTGAAGTAGGATGTGGCATCTCTAGGACTACAAAGTCCACAGGATAGTAAAATTTATTCACTTGCACTAAGACATCTTCCACAACTCCCTTGGGTTTCTTGACTGTTCTATCTGCCATCTGCAAAAGCATGGGTGTCTGCTTCAATTCTCCAATATCGAGCTGTTCATAAACCCATAATGGCAACAAATTCACACTACTCCCCAAATCAAGTAAGGCATTTTCAAGCCTTTTTTCACCAATAACAATAGAGATAGTAGGTGATCCAGGATCACGCAGCTTCTGAGGAGTATCACTCATGATCAAAGCTCTAACTTCTTCAACTAGAAAAGACTTCTTGGTCACATTCACCTTCCTCTTTGCAGTACATAAGTCCTTCAAGAACTTAGCATAGGAAGGGATTTGTTGAATAGCATCTAAAAGTGGAATGTTGAGCTTCACTTGCTTGAAAATCTCCTGAATCTCAGTATGATGCTTGTTCATCTGCCCAACTTTCAATCTATGTGGATAAGGAACAGTAGGTCGATAAATCCTCTCATTTTCTTTCTCTACCACAGATGGAGTCTTCAATTCTGAATTTTCTTTATCTTTCTCTCCCTCTACTTCCTTTCCTACCTCAACCACCTCAGGTGCACCCACAAGAGCATGACTAGAGTGCTGAGAATCAATAGGGGCCTCAGGTCTAGAAACCTGCTTCCCACTCCTCAAAGTGGTAACTGCTTTGGTCATCTCAAAACCATCTCCATAAACATTATGAACATGCTGTTGAGACTGTTGTTTATAGATCGTAGGATTTGGTTGAGGTTGAGCTGGAAACTTTCCCTTCTCAAGAGTGCTCAAAGTGGTATTCATTTTTTGAATTGTTCCTCGCAAGTCATTGATGGCTTGTGTATTCTGATTGTTTGTAGTAGCTTGGACCTGCATGAACTGCTGAAAAGTGGTAGCCATCTGTGCTATGGTATCATTTAGAGACTTCTTGGGTGGAGCAACTGGTTGTTGAAGATGAAAACCAGGAGGTGCTATTGGAGGAAGATAACTCTGAGTATGCTGAAACTGCTGTGGAGGAGCCATCTGTTGTGGATAACTCTGTGAAGACTGTCCTGGTTGATCATTCCTCCATGAAAAGTTAGGATGGTTCCTCCACCCCGGATTGTATGTGTTCGAATAAGGATTATTCATCTTGTTGACCCAATTTGCAGCTTGCAATTGGTCCATTCCATTCTCCATCATAGACATGATAGGGCAATCTTGAGTCTTATGGCTAGAATCAGCACATAAGTTACATGGTTCCACCGTTTTCACTGCCTTGACTTTTTCCAACTCCATAATCTCTAGTCTTCTAGACAAAGTAGCTAGCTTAGCTTGAACATCCACATCTTCCTTCAACTCATATTTACCACCACTTGGGATGGTTCTCAAAGGTTGAGCAGCTATAGCAATTCTGTCAGTTCTTGTATTCCACTGGCTAGCACTCTCTCCAAGATAATCAAAGAAATCCAATGCGGCGTCTGGCTCTTTATCAAAGAATTCTCCATTGCACATAGTTTGCACAAATTGTTTGCACTCCGGCGTCAGACCCGTATAGAAGTAGTTGACAACTCTCCAAGACTCATAGCCATGATGTGGACAAATATTCAATAACTCCTTGAAGCGGTCCCAACTAGCTTGGAAAGTCTCATCATGCTTCTGAGTGAATTGAGCTATCTTCTCTTGAATCATTTGAGTTCTCTGAAATGGAAAGAATTTTTGTAAGAACTCACGTTGCATATCAACCCAACTAGTAATAGAATTAGCTCTCAATTGATTAAACCACAACTTAGCCTTATCCTTCAAAGAGAAAGGAAACAAACGCAATCTAACATACTCATCAGTGTTAGCCCTATTAATGAAAGTAGTGCAAGCTAACTCAAAATCAGTAAGATGCTGGTAAGGGCTCTCAGATTCCATGCCATGGAATTGAGGTATCACTGACATCATGCCATGCTTAACAGAAAATGGAGGTGCATTTTCAGGTAATATGATGCATGAAGGAGTAGTAGTGCGAGTGGGCTGAATAAAATCCTTAAGAGTACGTGGTGCAGAATTAGCCATGTTTTCACAAACTTCTTCGTCAAATAAAATAAGCAAACCAAGCTCAGAATCACTTTCAGAAGTCACAGATGCAAAATCAGTTTCAATACTAACAATGCTACTTGTATTGCTAGATGTCCTACGCAACCTATTATGATCGTCTCTAACCCAAGACATGCAACATCAAGCAATCACAAAGTAGAGTAGAAATTTAAGAACACAATAAAAATAAAATAAAATAAAGGAAGACCCGAACCGAAGGACAAAATTCCCCGGCAACGGCGCCAAAAACTTGACTCGCCCAAAATAGGTAAGTGGATTAACGCTTTCCCAAGTGTAGGTTTGTCAAAGTAATAATAGGAGTGAATCCCAAATCGTCTCACAAAGACTTTTGGTTTCGGCTTGGGTCTATGGATTATTAACCTAATTACTTAATTAAATATGGTATTCACAATGTTAGGTGTGGCAAAATTTCACTAACCATTGGTTAGATTCGGTTTTCCCTCTTGGGGTGATTGATTGAACTAAACCCTAATATGCGAGATGAGAATTAAATACTAAACAACTACGGGAAATCAAAATGGAAATAAGCACAACATAATAAAATGTAAAACATAACACAAAATGTTCAAGCACAAACTAAATCGGAATGGAAATATTCAAGTAGATTAAACTAGAACTATGAATCCAAATACGATAATAAAATGAAATAACAATAAGGAAGAGGAGTTTAGAGATCAAATCCATTGTCGAATGTTGAGGTGAATCGGCCTTCCAATCTACAAATAGAAGTTGAGGGTAATCCAACTTGGGCTCTTCTCAAGCTCTACAAGGAGGAAGAACTTCTTCTTCTAGTTGGTTGGGTCTCCAAGACTCCTAGCAATCTTCAATAGACTTATTTTCGAACCCCAAGCAAGAATCAAAGATGAAGAACAAGGTAAGAGAACAAAAACCTTAGAGAATATGTATTTTCGGCCAAAATGAGTGTTGTTCAAAGAATGGGGTCTCCAAACCCATAAAACCCTCATACCTCTCTTAAAAGACCATCCTAACCTATTACAAATAAGTCCCATTGGTCAAATAAAGTAATTAGACAAGTTTGCCCTTCAAGAATTGAGTAAAAATCATAAAACCCGAAATTATTGGAACTGTTCGAGGCATCATCTTGTTTTAATTCCACAGACTTCAATTCTCAATGGATTTATGCGTATGAGCACTCGTTGGAAAGATCTGGATGTCTACTTCAACTCTGTAGAAGAAAGTTGCTTCAAATGTGATCATTTACACCTTCAAAAGTTGACCCGAAAATTATTGCGCAGTGCCGTCCGGACAGATATGCTTGAAAACAGCACTGTCCGACTTTCTTCTTCAACCGTCCGGACGGTGAACAGTACCGTCCGGACGGATATGCTTGAAAATCAATCTGTCCAGCTTTCTTCTTGAACCGTCCGGACGGTTTCTGATAAGTGTCCGGACGGTTGACAGCAAAATGCAATTTTTCAGCTCCTTTGTGTCTTTTCTTCCATATTCAACCCCGATCAATCCGGAGCCTACAAAACCCATTCAAACAAGTCATAAATGACTGAAACATACTTAAACAAGTGTCAAAACCATTTTTAGGTTGATAGAACAAAATTCGGCATATTAAAACTCAAATGCTTAAGAGATAGCATTTCCACAACTTCTAACCATTATGCCCAAAACTTGGATTTCCTATCTCTAAGCTACCAAACCAACTTGAACCACTAGAAAACACTTAAAATGACTATGTCAAAGTGTTGAATTAAGCATTGGCTCATTAACATGGATTTCGGCAACTCAAACCTAAAATGTGGTTTTTAAGCATTGAAACTCAACCTTTTGCTTTCAAAACTCCACAAAAATATGCAAAATACCATCCCAATCAACCACCTATAGGAGTCCAAGGAGGATATTCTGGCTACTTTCAGAAAGGCTGAGGAGAGGAGACTCATTGGAAGAATCGAGGTGGACTTCTCGGAGGAGGAGGCTTCTAACGAAGAAGTAGTTAAGGTAAGTGAAGAGGAACTACTCCCTACCGAATAGTAGCACCTTACTCCCTTCTAGGCCAGGCAACACAGCCCCTCTTGATGAGGAACCATAGAGAGCACCTCATAT
Source organism: Euonymus europaeus (assembly GCA_963580455.1). Taxonomy (NCBI): domain Eukaryota; kingdom Viridiplantae; phylum Streptophyta; class Magnoliopsida; order Celastrales; family Celastraceae; genus Euonymus; species Euonymus europaeus. The sequence continues at coordinate 8,974,773 of OY756964.1, forward strand.
GTGGGCTATGTCCCCTTTTTGTAATCCTTTTCTTCTATGTAATGAACCTTCAAATTTGGAATGAAATTTTTTTCTGTTACTGGTTTGCTGTTTTTACTTAAGATTTTTTTTGTAATTTTCCCATTATACTGAGAAGCAGTTGCATTTTACCACTGTTCCTCTTTCTCGGTCATGCAAAGAAGGATTCTTGGAGCTTTCCATGGAAACTCCTTAGTCAGTTGGTCCAACCAATTATTCCTTGGTAACCTTATGCTGTTTGAACACTTTTGTAGTATTTGTGGGTATTCCAAAGAATGACTAGTCGGTAAGTCCAACCAGGTATCTCAGTACTCATTTTGAAAAACTTCTACATATATTGAGAGGATAATGAGGAATGATGTGTCAGTTGTTCAATTGGGTTCCTCGGTACCCTATCTTATTTAAGAGATATCGAGGTACAACCATTGATGGTTCCTCGATACCGTGTTTTAATTCCAAAAAAAATTTCTACATTTGAATGGATACGGAGGTACAACTTGGTCGATATACCCAGGCTTATCGGTTCTATCATCCTTTTTTCTCAAAACATTTTATAAGTTCTAAGATGATGCCGAGCTATAATCTTTCTCGATATGGTCATCTAGGTTTATCGATTGGGCATTTGTACTTTAAGAAATTTTTAATTTTTGGCCAAGTTTGTATGCCATTCGAGATGAACCTCACCATGTAGTACAGTGTTATGTCTTTGAAGGGAAATCCATACTTTATTCATTTTGAGGTCAAATGAAAACTAGAGCAGGAATGATGAAAATGGAAAATCCTACTTACCGAAATAAAGCACTACTTCTAGCAATTACATTTACTTCAAACATAATATCTTCGAAGATTGTCCACATTCTAGGGCCTCATGTCCCCGGGATTTTTCTGATCTTTGATCGTGTAGGTGGCTTCTCTCAAAATCTTAACCACCCAGTAGGGTCCTTCCAAGGTTTCACCAAGCTTACCTTGGTGTTTTCATGTGGCCTCCACCTTCCCCAGTACTAGGTCTCATATAGAGAACTTTCTCTCTTTTACCCGCCTATTGTAGTACTGAGCAGTTCATTGTTTGTACGTCGTAGTCCCGGATCCTTGCACTCTACCATGTCTCCTCCAGAAGATTAAGGTTATTGAGGAGTAGCTCATTGTTCCCTAACTCGTCAAAGTTGGCCCTCCTTAGTGAGGGGACCCCAGTCTCAATCGAGACGACTGCCTTGATTCCAAATGAAAGGGAGAATGAAGTTTCTCCTGATGATGTCTGAGGTGTAGTGTGGTATGACTACAACACACTTGGTAGCTCTTCAACCCATCTTCCCTTGGTCCATCAAGCTTGTCTCCAAGCCTTCCAGAATGGTATGATAGTCACCTTAGCTTGCCCATTAGCCCGGGGATGTGCTACCGAGGTGATCCTGAGGTCTTCACAAAATTTATGCATCTTTCTACTAACAAACTATTTTCCATTGTTTACCACCAAGGCTTGTGGTAACCTATACCAACAGACAATGGTTCTCCAGATGAAGTCTATCACTTTTGTTTCAAGATGGCAGCTAATGGCTCTATCTCGATCCATTTAGTGAAGTAGTTGACTGCCACAATAAGATTCCTCCTCTGTCCGACTGTTTAGACGAATGGTCCAAGGAGGTCCATGCCCTATTGCGCAAATGGTCCGGGGTTTTGTGTTGGGATAATGTCAGAGGAAGACACTCGTGGTATATTTGAGTGTCTCTGACACTTATCACACTTCTGTACAAGGTGCTTGGCATCCTTCGTTATAGCAGGTCAATAATATTTGCACATTAGTACCTTATGACTTAAAGTCTTTGCTCCAATGTGACTTCCACAAATTCCTTCATGCAGTTCCTGTAGCGGATTGTCCGCCTCCCTAGGTGTCGAGCACTTCAAATAGGGAAGGGTGAATTATCGACGGTATAGTTCTCTCCGTATCAGGGTATACCGAGCTACTCTTTTTTGGATGCATTCTACTTGGTTTCAATCCTCAAGCAGCCTTCCATTTTCCAAGAATTCTCTAATAGGGTCCGTCCAGCTAGGATCCACATCGTCATCTATATCTACCACCAGTGTTTGTATTTCAGTGCTTTGCGACAGCAATAGCTCCACTTGCACTGAGGTAGGCACCTGTGCTAAAAACGCTGATGCCAACCGTGCTAACACGTCAACCTTCGTGTTTTCCCCTATTCGTATCTATTTTACCTCTACCAAATATTTGATCATATTTGGACTCTTTACTTCATAGTCCCTTCTGATCTGTTTAGTGACGAGCTGTGAGTCACTGTTAATGATCAAGTTTTTAATGTCTAACTTCTCGGCAAGTGGTAAGCTTGCCAATACTGCCTTGTATTATGCTTCATTTTTTGAAGCCTTGAATTTAAACTGTAATACATGTTCAACAGTGATGCCCCAAGGCCGAGAAGGAGAATGCCTACACCACTGCCCTCCTAGTTTGATAACCCATCCACAAGCAACTACCATTGCTCAGGTTCAGGTTTGACATTATCCTAGTCGGTCTCTTTGTAACACTCCACAACAAAATCAGCCAAGGTTTGTGCCTTGATGGCCTGCCTAGGATGAAACTTGATGTCAAAATCTCCTAATTCAATAGCCCACTTCACCAATCGCCCTGAAGTGTCTAGCTTCTGAAGCACGTTCTTCAATTATTGTATGGGCTTGGAAGTATGGCCTCAACTTTCGAGCTACTACTATTAGTGAAAGGGAAAGCTTCTCAGCCTAGGTGTACCTTATTTTTGCATCTATCATAACCTTTCTGGCGTAGTACACCAGTCTCTGCACCTTGTCTTTCTGACTTACTAGCACTGTGCTAATCACATGTTGTGATATTGCTATGTAGTGGTACATTGTCTAGCCATTCAGGATATTGAACTTCTCGGATGAAATTAGCATCAATTAGCTTCCTTAACTCTTTCTTAATCGCTTCTTCGCAGTTAGGAGCAAAGTTCCTTCTTTTCTTCGTGGCAAGTCGGGCTCCTAGCATAATGCTTAGTCGATGTGTTATCACATCAATACTTACACCAGGCATCTCATCTGCACTCTATGCAAAGGTGTCAATACTTCCTACGACTAATTGGGTGGGTTACCTCTTTGGCCATCTCCTCTCCAAGTTGGGAGCCGATGTAAAACTTCCTCTCAAAGCCAGGTAGGATCTCAATTTTTTTTAGTTCCTCGACCATAGTATGTTTAAGAACTTTCTTCTCCTTCTTTCTTTCTCTGAATTCAGTGAAGTAGGTACTTCGGACAGCTTTTTGATTCCCATTCACTTACAACTCCCATGGAGGTGGGAAACTTCATTTTCAAGTAATAGGTTAAGATTACAACTTCCACCCTGTGCAGCGGTGGTCTTTCTATATTGGCATTATGGGAGGCCTTCACATCGACTACGAGTATGTCCACCACGTGCATCATAGTACTAGATGTGTTCCCAACGTGACTGGTAGGGTTACCATTCATTTTGGTATAATCGATTTTCCTGTGAACCCATACAAGGGTACCAAGGTGGGTTTAGCCTTTTCTCTAAGAGCTTCATGACCTTAAAGGTATGGTAGAATAGGATGTCCACGACACTCTATTGTCTACGAAGATTTTTAGGACGTTGAAGTTGGCAATGACGGCCTCAACTACCAAGGCATTATCATAAGAAACTTGTATGCCATCCTCATCTTTCACTGAAAAGGTGATGACCTCCTCATCCCTTTTGACCCTCTTAGTTGTGGTCGGTTGCTCAGTAAGGCGGGCATAAGCTATCCCGAAAGAGGTGTTTTCTCCTTCATATCATCTCTCTTCCATTTTTCCTCTCTATTAGTAGTGTACTTCCTGAGGTGGCCCCACCTTATGAGCTCCTCAATTTCATCCTTTAATTGTCAAAGTTATCAGTATTATGGCCATGGTATTTTTGAAACCAGTAGTCCATATCTAAGGATCTCTTCTGTGGAGGGGTCCTCATCTTCTTTAGTACTTTGACTAAGTTTTGGTTGGCTATCTCATTAAGTACATTCTTAGAGGATCATTCAGAGCCATAAAACTATTGCACCGGGCTAGTGGACCGGTCTTAGACTTCTTCGAGGACTAGTCACCTCACTAGTTGTCCTCCCTCTGTGGTTTCTTTTCACTACTTAGTCGACCACCTACTGATCCTTCTGGGCAGCCCTTGTCACTAGAACCCTTTACTCGATCAAGGGAGGTTTGTATAGCAAATCGAGAAGACTTTAGAGAATCTATGGCCTTGATATATTTCTCATTCTTAGCAAGAAGTTTGTCCATAGTCTGGGGTGCATCAGTGCGCAATGAATTATAGAACTACTCATGTCGGACAGTCCTTATCAAAGCAGTGTTGGCCACAACAATCTGAACATCTAAGATCTCCAAGCACATGTGGTTGAACCTCCCTATAAGATGACTTCCCTCTCTCGTGTTCAATTTCCATCAAGTCTTGGTTGGTGGTCTTCGGCTTCCTAACACTTATGAATCGAAGGCTAACCTTCCTTGAGAGGTCTTGGCAACTATAGATGTTGTGCCTTGGAAGGTTAATGAACTAAGTCTAAGCTGGTCCAGTAAGTGTTGAGGTGAATGCCTTGCATAGAATTGCATCTAAGGCACCTCAACATTCCATCATGGACTTGTACCTCATCACGTGGTCATAGGGGTTTTCCTCCCATCAGACTGCCAAAGTTGGAAAGTCGAAAGTCTTGAGATATCTCTGTGTCGAGAATGTCCCTAGACAATGGAGTCATGGAACTATCCCACATCTCATCAATGATATTCCGCCCCTACAGGGTGCCAGATTGCGATCTATCTCTTGAAGGTGTTTGTTCACATCTTCTTTGTTGTTGGAGTGGTGTGTGTTCCGTCTAGTGCTATCGATGGAGTTTCCAGCTCGATTATCATCCATTCTCTTACTTATTGAGTATGTAGAGCGGGAGTTTCTATCATCTTTGTTCTTTTGGGTCTCCTAAGTAGGGACTTGCTGATTCACCATTATCATCTCAGTGAGCAGCTGCACTTGTTGGCAGATTTTATTAAACTGTTTGTTTAGCACTAATAGGAGAATCAGCTGTCTCTTGTGCTAGTGCCCATGGGTTTCCCCTATATGGACCTAGGGTGCTCCCAATGGAGCATTCTTTCTTGTGTTATTCCTCGAGTTTGGGAGCTGCTATTTTGTCCCATCCGTTGGATGTTAGATGTGAGAGGACTTAGGATCATTCACATTGGTTCTCCTAGGTCTAACCATTGTGAGTTAAGATATTAGAGTTTTCCACAGACGTCGCCAAACTGATGACGTCGAAATGGTGTCAATCCCAAGAAAATGATCAATTAGTCAGACCTGCTGCTCGGCACAGTAACTGACATTGAATATCCTTTCTGCATAGTAAGCAAACCTGAGCTTGAAGGCTCACCAGAGGTTATCCTCTGGAGTAGCCACTCCGACGCTCAAGTCAATTTGTACTCAAAAGCAATGAGAGCTTGGTGGACTAGAGCTCTCTGTAAGCAAACATACAAATTTTTATTTGAGAGTTTCATACCTGACTTTGAGAACCTTATGTAGGAGTTGAAGAGTCCAAACTTGGGTTGGATTTGGACTTTTCCTTCTTGCCATTTACACTATTGATCTCTAGATTACTGGAGTTCGAGCCTTACTAGGACTATTTTCTCAATATGAATCAAAGTACTCTTCAAGATTGCTCCTCTAATTAGTGTTGGAAACCTCTTGAACATATACCAAGGAGTCGGGTTACATTCACCAAACCCGATAAGACCATAGTAGGTCTATCGAGGTGTATTATTACAAAAGTGAACTCCTTGATTACCTTGGAGTTCCCTAATGATGCTCATGGATAGAGGTTTATCGGGCTGTAAGAGGACACGTGTCAATCTTAAATTGGAGGGCTTATTATGGTGTTATCACAAAGCATACACATTTACACACTACACAGAGTCATAGAGGATACACTAAGTCTCAGTTAATCACAGTTTGGAATTTGGGCACCGACATAGGTGAGAGCAGAGTGACAACGTGATAGAGTCACAATCGAAGAGTAGAGTGACAAACATAGCCACGATCGGAGATGAAATGTACGAAAGAAGGGTTTGGGAAATTGAAATCCCTAATTAAAAACAAATTTTTTTTGAGAAATGACTCTCATTTATAAAACATTTTGAAATCTAACCTCACATCTCAAATAATGTTTAGTTTAACCTTTTTGGCATTGCAAAAGACATTGCAGCCCTTATCACGCCTTTTCATGTACTTTTCCTTTTTAAAAATCTTTAAACTCATGAAAAAACAGCTCTCTCTCTTCTCGCACACTCCCTCCATGCTTCGTATCCCTCAGTTTCCTCATATTGTTCAACCTTCGCCCAGTCTAAGCTTCATAATATGCCATAACGACACCACCCAGAACTGAAACGATGCTAAACTCGGCGACATAATCTCCGTCTTTGAAGTTGACAAACATAGAACTGTTCAGCTTTCTTGCGAAGTGTCTAGTATTCTCCTATCTAACCAAAGTTACATGATTTGTTCTACCTTTTATGCTCAGTTTTTGCATGTACTTTAAGTCGAAAAGGAAATAGCACTAAACTATAGTTAGCTTTATGCATTTGGTTTTCGCAACTGCCATATTTTTACGTAACTATACAAAAGAGTATATCATTGATAAATGTATGTATTTTTAGTTGAGAACTAGTTTTGTTTTCATTTATCTCATGCTAATTTTTCGTTGATACTTGATTCATTTTTGTTCAGCTCATGCGCTTTTTTTGGGTTGATAAATGTTGTAATACTCGTTTGAAATTATTGAGTTTTGTTGATAAATTTGTTTTTCTTTGAGAACAATCATATTTTTGGTTATATATCAAATAACTTTTCTAGTTGATAATTGTTTTACTTTTATTTTAGAATTATATTATTTTTTCATTGAGTATTTACTAATGGCGTGATTCAAAGATTGATAAGGTTAGGATATTGGTTCATTTTTTTTGTTTAGGGATTACGATTGATATTTCCTTATAGTGTACTGCATTTGGTGTTTAAAAATGCATATTCTTAGTTAAGTATATCAGTACACATATTTCGTTCAGAACTATATTTGCCTTCGTTGAGCTCATGCATTTTTTTGGTTGATAAATGTTGTAATTTTTCTTTGAATTTGTACAATTGTTTCGTTGAGATTGGTTGATAAATTTTACATGCAGATTTGAGAATTTAATGTTTATAGGGTTGATAATTTCATGATTTAGAAGATGGTTCGACTAGTCAGAAAACTTAAGGTGGAAAACACAATGAATAAGATGATTAGACCAAAAGACAAAAATTTACTATTATATTTCACCATTATGGTATTTTGTAAAAAAATTATCTCTATCTTGAGTGTTTAGGGTATGAAACATATGATGTGTGCTATTACCAAATATCAATGATCTAGAACATGCACTCATAATATTGAAGAACGACAACAATATAAGAGATATGTTTGCTTGGTTTCGTGGATACTAATATATAAACGTCTATGTTGCACACAAATATTGAAATGATGATGTCCAAATGAAGATATTGCAAAGGATTTCATAGATTTTGAGAAAAATAAAAGCAGACTCAATGAAAACTAAAACTTTTAGTGTATTTTGTTTTTATATTAACATATTTTCCCCAAGTTTACTACTAAAAATATTTCGTTGATAAATATGTGTATTTTCGTTGCGAACTATATTTATTTTCGTTTATATTAGGCAACTTTTAAGTTGATAACAATTTTACTATTTGTTGGTTACATTATCAATCGGTTTAATAACTATTATCAATCTGTAGGTTACATTCTCAACCTATTTAATAACTGTTCTCAACCTATCAAATGAATTGAGAAAAATAGTTCTAAGATATCCATCCCAAATATTCTCAACCTGTTGGTTATATTCTTAACCTATTTCATAACTATTATCAACTTATTTGTTATATTCTCAACTTGTTTGATAATTGTTCTCAACTTATTCAATAACTATTCTCAACCTATTGGTTATATTCTCAATTTGTTTCACTCTTCGCAGTAACGAATCAATAAGCTAACATTAGTCATCTTGCATAATGCAATATCATAACAATGGTTAAGATACTTTGTTCTCAACCAAAGTTTTAAACTATTCTCAACCTAATTATATTGCTCACATGAAGACAAAATAATACAATATTGAGAAAATAATGTAATGTTCTTAACCGTCATAGTCTTGGGTACCATATTTTCATTTGACTTATCATCATTTGTAAAATTGTGGATAACATTGATGTATATACATTCATATCCACGAACAGCTTTAAGCATATCTCTTATATCACTTTCATTCTTCAAAATTAAAAGTCCATGCTCTAGATCCCTTCATATTTGGCACATGGTAGTAGCATGCATATGTTTAATACCTCAAATCCTCCTCAACAAATAATTCGATGTCGAATATGGACATCAAAGAAAGGTCACACTTCATCTCATTTATAAATCTAAAAATAATTACAGTTATCAACGAAAACTATGAGTAACAAACCTAAGGATAATGCATTTATAAACCTAAAAATAATATAGTAATCAATGAAAATTTTACAAACTTTCAGGTAGCAAGTAATCTTTTGTTTTCTGCCACAAAATCAATAACAAATTAAGAGTACTTATTCATATTTAGAAGAAGCATCCATTGGAATCATTCATTATCATCTACATCTACAGGAGAGAAAAAAAACACAACCAACAAACTTTTCTCAACTTAACAACCAATCCTAGGCCATAATATATATATATATAGTATGCAATAATACATTAACCACTTCGAGAACTCTCAGATTTTATAAACAATATGTAACACAAATGCCATTATTCAAAAACTCATGGAGGCAAAGGCAATGACAAAGAATATTAAGGTAAAATAAACTAGAAGGAACCTTAACAAGAGAAATGAAGAGTAGAAAATTAATCTTGGCTTCTTTCATTGGTTGTGAAGAAAAGAAAACTAGTAAAAATTGGACCAGAAATTGTCCAAGGAAGAAGAAGATGAATCAAAAATGAGAATGCCCAAGCTTGATGAAACAAAAGCACTAACCGAAATATATGCACCTATAACCACAAAAATAATAAAATTATCAACAAAAACTATGAGTTATAAACCTAAAAAATGCATTTTTAAACCCAAAAATAAAATAGTAATCAAGGAAAAAGTTATAAACTTTCAAGCAGCAAGTATTGTTTTGTTTTCTGCCACAAAATCAACAAAATTTAAGAATAAGCATTCATGTTTGCATGAAGCATCCATTGGAACCATTCATTATCATCTATATCTAAAGAAAAATTTCTCAAACCTGGATGTAAATTTTATCAACCAAACTCAATAATTTCAAACCAATATGGAGCTTAGAGTGTGCAAAGGTTGAACAATCTGAAGAACCTGAGGGATACAAAGTATGGAAGGAGTAGGAGAGAAGAGAGAGAGATCTGGTTTTCGTGAGTTTTAATATTTTTTAAAAAGAAAAGTGCATGAAAATATATGAGAGGGGCTGCAGTGTCTTTTTCAATGCCAAAAGAGTTAAACTAAACATTATTTTAGGTGGGGCTTAGATTTTAAAATGTTTTATAAATGGTGGTCATTACTATCTGAATCCTGTTTTTTTAAAAGACCTTTTTATAATAATATGAAATTTAAACTATGTATCAAGTCACCATTCATTTCTTGTTTGAATAGGGTCTTTCTCTTGAGATTGGAACTTGTAGCGTCATTAGTTTGATTCCAATTTCTTTGCTTAAAAGAACCCTAAGATTATGCTTCTTCTTAGGTTGTGCAACTGATAAGAACCTAGCCAAGTGCGCGCCCATACACACATTTAGCAGGCTCAACCATCCAAGAAGCCCAACCAATGGCCACATATGGGCTGGTTGTAACCAACAAGCCCAATAGGCTTTTTGCCTAGAAAACTTGTTGGCTGATTAAGGAAGGCATTTGACCTCTTTACCAACAGATCTCAACTCCCATATCTTAGCGATGTGGGACGTTCGTATCAATACCCTTCGCTTTACTAAGCCGACGTCCACGTTGGCTGACACTCAATGGGGGTCTTTCGCTAGACTGGGGTTTTTACCCGTATCACCAAATCCATTGATAGCCATGTTGTATCCCAATTTTTCTCAAAGTCTAAAAGGCCACAAAATTTCAAACTTAAAAATTCACAATTTACATCATTTATGAGCCCAAGATGAGCTCATTTAAAACCTTAGCCCAAGTGAATAAAAAAGCCCAAACACAACTCATTTGTTTTATTTATGTGCAATAAGTGAGTCATTTAAGCCCAAAGAAATGGTCAGGCCCAATCCAACTAAAACTAAAATAAGAATTCCGAGTTTGATTTTTTCAGGTGCTTTCTTTTGATTCTTAAGGGTTTCTCTTCTTTTTTTTGATTTTGGTTTTTCTGGAGACAGGATTTCAGAAAGGGAGAGACGAGTGAGTTCGGCTTTTCTAGTTTTAGGAAGAATTCCGAGTTTGATTTTTGAGTTTTGAGTCTCTATTCGGTCTGTGAGTTTTCTGTCAAAATTACATCTCCTCTGTTTCGAATTTTTCTTAGCTACCTGAAACCTTTGGAAATTCACCATTATCACTACCATAATCATGGAACTCGTCCCTTTTGACCTATCTTTGTTGTTCAATTGATGTTTGGATGGCTTGTGAGTCAAAGGAAGAACGTGTAATTTCTCATGATTTTTTCTCGTTAATGTCTGTGATTTGGTGACTGTGGGTTATGCTAAATTTTTGGTGTTCCATTCATGTTCTTTTTTTTTTGTTAAATGTTCGAGTGTTCTTCTGTCTTGATGCGTGAGAAATTTTGAAGTTTGATGTTAATTTGCTATGTGTTCTTAATCTATTGTTTTCAAATTGATTTCATGAATGATTATGAAGCTACGAACGTATATGTATGTTGATGCGAAACACTCCATTAATGCTTGTTATTATCCTTGTTCCAGGGCTGTTGTGTTCTAGTTGTTGTGCTGCCTCATAATTCCACACCCTTCATGTTTTGTAAAATGCTTTCAATTGATCTAGATGGGTTACTTTGATTCAAAACGTTTAGAGATCTGTCTTTATGTCATTTGATTATTTTTAATTCCATGTATGAATTGATTTATCTTACATTATTTATGCATGAGTTCTTCTTCTCAAAAAACAAATAGTGAAAGGTATGGATGCTCTGTGTGTATATACATATGCGTATGCATGTGTAAATGTATATATATATATATATATGAATGAAGGTGTTCAGATGTATAAATGGTGGGTTTACGAAATGTCTATGCATATATTTGAGTCACTGGGTTTCTTGTTGTGGTAGATGGGGTTCTATGAAATTTCTGGATTTCTTGTTGAATTACCGTACAGGGAGTTGTTAAGATTTTTCTATTAATAAGAAAGAAGATTCAACCATGAATAGAGGAGGGGAAGTTGTCGTGGGTGAGGGTAGAACCTAGGTTTTGGATTTTGTTTGGGTTGGACATGGGTAGTGGTATTAGATATTGGGCCAAGTTGGTGAATTTAATGGTTTAGAATGATTTGTTTAATGGGTTGAGTGTGATGGGCAAAGTATTGGGCCTAGATTCTTAATTAAGTAGTTGGACTAAAAGTGTTTTTAGTATAATTATTTTTAGGGTTTGTAATTTGCTAGGGGATCTAAAGAATTTTGTTCGATTTATAAATTATTGTGTGACAAATGAATGTTTAAATAATCTGACGACGGAACCAAATGGGGAAGCATTGGATGCTATCCTGAAAGGATTCTTGAGGAAATGATTTTACGAAACCTTTACCATCGGATGGAAAAGGGGTTCCAAGAAGTCTAACGTGGTGCCTTTAATATAATAATCTTTTCGGTAATAAATCATATTTTTTAATCATACTAATTTAATAGTATGGTTGAGATGATAAATTGCCTAAATAAAACGGAAACCGAGTCCCTCTTATGTGTGCTTATTGTTTTTACTAGAAGTTGATGCTGTGTTTTATTTAAGATGTGTTTTTCCATGCTATGTGATTATGTGTAAAGTGTATGATTTAAAGTGTTAATATATTTAAATTGGGATTTGCGATAATTCAATATCGTATAGTCCACAAAAATTCGGTTCCCAACATTTTAATTTAATTTTATTTTTATCTTTGTTTCTATTTCTATTTCCGTTTTGTTTTCATTTTGTCTTTATTTTTATATATTATTTTATTTATTATTTTATCTTGTTCTTATCTTTTATTTTTGATTTTAATTGAGTTTATTTGATTTGATTTGATTTTAATTTCATTTTATTTTAATTTTTACTTTTATTTTATTTCAATTTTATTTTTATCTTATTTTCGTTTTACTTTTCTTTTTATTTTATTTTTCGCTTTTATTATTTTTACTTTTAACATTTACATTGTATATTTTAGTTGTGTATAAAAATTATATCGAAAGTCTTAACCGACATGAGAATTAATTTAGGAAATGTGTTGGATGCACCCTCAGAGAAAATTCTAGAGGTGAGAGTGTTTCATGGAAACTTGACCATTGGATGGAGGAGTCTCATGAACCTCAATATCAGACTCTCAATATAGTTTTTATATTCTGTCTAATTATCGTACTTGATGTATATATTTTGTTAATATGTCACACTTGATTTTAATCATTTAATGGGATAATAAAAATTAAATTGGCAACCGTGTTTTAAAACAGACGTTGTGGGGTGCCTTACACCTTCCCCATACGTAACAAAATCGCTTATCCATTTTCTGGATTTTCGCAGACCAAACTATTTTTATGGTGACCAATTGCACCTATTACAATTGGTGGCGACTCTTTTAAGAAAACTCTTTCGCAAAACCGGTTGCGACAATTGGCGACTCTGCTGGGAAACACTAGTTTTTAAATGTAAATATTTTTCCTTTTTTAAAAAAACCTAGTGAGTTGGGCCAATTAAATTTAATTTTTCTTTTCCCATAATTTGATTTTGCTGTTTTTAATTACATATATTTGGTGTTTTATTTCCCTAGATTTTGATTGATATGTTCTTATTATTATTATTTTTTATTTTTTATTTTTTTATTTATTTTTTTAAAAAATGTGTTGATTGTTGATATATTTTTGAGCTTTTTATATTATTGTCCTCACACATTGTGCACGATACCTTTTCATGAGTCCAACAACTCAGACACAAAACCCTTAGGAGAGGATGAAGTAAACGAGACCCTCGAGGGATTTCAATCCTCGTGTAGGCTCGCGAAAAATCCTCACTCGACCCACTCCTCTATTAAGGGGGACCCAGGCTATTCCAGCAATGGACATTGGCGGGGGAATAAGTCGAGAGCCTAGATTATCCATAACCAATGACCATAGAGTTGTAGGACACAGGAAACTACTTCTAACCTTATTTTGTGGTACATATTCTTGTTGTGCTTGTATATACATGATTCTACTTTGTTTGTATATATGATGTTTTGCTTTACTGTATATATACATATGTTGTCATGCTTGTACATACACGATTTTATCTTTTTGTATATAGGAGGTTTTACTTTATTGTATATACGGTTCTGTTTTTGTACATATGGAGTTTTTATATACGTTATTTTTGTTTGCACATATATTTTTGTATATATTCTTGATTTTGTTCACTTTTTACATTGTTTTTAATTTGCATTGCATACATGGGAATCTTGAGCACTATCGAAATTGGGTCATAAATTGAGTCATTACCTATAAGCCACGGACGTAAGAAATAGTACCATCGGTTGAGTCGATGGGGCAATATGTGGAAGATGTAGATCATGGCCCATCAGAACAAGAGGATAATGGTGTACAGTCTACCAGACACGCTATGGAGAATCCGAGAAAAGTTTATGTATTTTGCCCATACACGTTGAAACTGACGAGATGTACTAAGGAATTTTATGTTAAAATGCTATGGATTATGGATAATTTCTCAAAATTCGATATGGTTCAAGATTCCTATCATCACGCATTTTTCATAATGATCATATTTTTAAATCTTATAAAAGTTTTCATTTGCACATAACGATATTTTTAAATTAATCAAAATTGCACAAACATAAAGTCACGGCCACCACTATAATACTCGCTCGCAATCGCGACTCACCACAATAATGGAATCAACAGAACGCAAGCACTAACTGAGTCTCGAAGTAGCAAAACTAAAAGTATAGCCCAACCAGTTAATGAAGTAGATAATCAATAAAATAAAATATAAAATAAAACAAATTATTCAATTCAGATGCAAGTTCGGATCCTAGATTATTTGGAGAAGGATGGCTAAGACATGAGTCTGTTGAATTGTCTCAGAACCGATCGTCAATTTGTCTCATATTGATATGGTCGTAAGTGCCTAATAGACTTCGTAGTGTTTAGGTTTGACGACAATAATTTGAAATGCGCACAAAAACCGAGGCAATTTTTGGTGCGTCCCATTCGTTATCATGTATTTCACCCTAGAACAATTCAGTCCAAAGAAAAAGCCTGACCCTTTACTCAACTTGAACCCAAATCATTACCCCGATTTTTGTCCAAACCAAATTTACCCCAAATTCATAACTCAAAACCAAACCCAATTTAACATCAACCCAAACCATTTCATAATACAAAATCAAGCCCAATCCAAAACTCAAACAACAGCCCACCCCATTTTTTAAATACTAGCTCCATTATTATTATTTTTATTTCAACAACAACTCTCACATTTTTCCATACCTCTCTCCTCTTTATTCATTTTTCAACAACAGCCCACACATTTTTCCACATCTCTTTCCCTTTTATTCATTTTCAACACCTCTTTTCTCTTTATTCATTTTTCAACACCAACCCACACCTTTTTTCACACCTCTCTCCTCTTTATTCATTTTTCAACATCAACCCACACATTTTTCCACATCTCTTTTCTTCTTTATTCATTTTTCAACACCAACCCACATATTTTTCCACACCTATTTTCTTTTTGTCTATTTTTTTTTTTGAAAATCTAAAATAACTCTCAACTTCATCCTTATCACCCTATATATATTCCCCTTTCTGAAAAAAGTGGGGAGGATCCTTTGGAGGCCTGGGAGGGAGAAAAATCAGAAACTTTTGGAGAGCAAATATTGGAGAAAAAAAGAGAGAATTGACCTTGAGTCTTTACAGGAAAGAATTGGGTCCTTGGTTAGGAAATTGAAGACAGTCCATCTCCTTCATTCATCACCATCCTCTACTAAACAACGATTATCTAAGCATCACCTCATCTCACTATTTCTGCCAACTGTCGTATATATCCCACCCAATATCACTGTCACACAGGTATCATCGTCATCGCATAAATACTTGATGTTTTGCTTTTGATTTCACTCACGTTCCTGTATTGAAGTCCTCCTACTTGGTTCTCTTGTGTCTAAATGGCATCCACTTCACTTCAATATATTCTACAAAGGTTTTCAACCCCCATCTTTGACAATCATTTTTCCAAAAAAAACTCAAACATCTTTATCTTGAATTAGAAAATGAACAGATTAATGTTGTCATTCATTATTTGGATGATTTTGAGCATTCTTGGAGTTATCCTCTTTTAAATGCTGATTTTGTCAAAATAGAATGTTTGCGTATATTTCATTATTTTAATTTATCGTTTGATCTACGCAAGCACATTCTTGAAACAACACTATTTTCTCAAATCCGTGATCAAATTTTATTTGATCCTATTACTGATCATGTGGATGATTTTATCAATAAATTTATTACGGATGAAGAAGCCTTAGAGTTTGATGATTCCATTAATAGTGATCTCGATGATTTTTGGGATGAATTTGAAGATAAACCCGAAGGATGGGTTAATGAATTTTAAACTAATGTTTTATGCATTGGTGCGTCCCATTCGTTATCATGTATTTCACCCTAGAAAAATTCAGCTCAAGGAATAAGATGATTGGCTAATGTGAGGTTTTGACTTAATTGAACAAGCACCAAAACTGGGGCAGTTTTGGGTGCGTTGCATATGTTATCCTCGAAGGGTTGCAATAGGTTGACAAAGAGAGAAGTTTATTGGCAGATGCAGAGGGCTCAAAGCAACCTTATGCGAGTTGGATTCGATTAATGAGTGCACACCAAAACTGGGGCAGTTTTGGTGATCATCCCCAAAAATATTGACCTATGTTAATCCTTGGATTTTTTTTTTAATTCATGTTATGGGGATAAATGGATTTGGTTTTTGAAGTAGTCACTTGTGACATCTGAGTATAATTTGGGAATATAAATTATGGACTTCTCCAAAAACTAAGTAGCACCGATATAACTCGTAATGCCAATAAAAAAAATAAAAAGCCAATTCGGTACACTACCTCACACCTTTATTCAGATAATAAACGTCCAAATATTACATGTCACGCAACTGAATCAATTACACTAATTGAAGGATACACATAAAATAGTAATATTAAAATGGACACTAAAAACATCATAAGAAATAAATTCATCATGCTTCCGATCAAGAGGTAATTCTCACTAGGCAACAACTGTAAAGATGACAAATTCAATTATTGTTAAGAATCAATCATAGAGTCTAAATATCGTATATAAAAGAGGTTAAAATAATAACTCACAACAAATTTCAAATTTCCAAACAAGACAGACAAATAGGTCGGGATTACATAAAAAAAATCCGAATGTATTAGCATAGAATCTGTTGATTAGGAATTTCAAACCCAAATGCCTCTGTCGATCACACATATCCAACAACTAAGCTAACCCGTATGCATTAGGCTCGATTTTTCTTTTTCAAATTAAGAAACCCAACATCAAATAACAGATTATACATCCTTAGACAATCCCAATCTCACGGCTAGATCTCTCTGGAATTTTTCTTAGCCAATGCCCCACTCCAAGATCATCAACTCATGGAAGAATTTAAATATTCATTGAAGATAATATGGATAGATCAAAACTAAGAACATAGTAGTCATCAAATGCAAATAACAACATGATCAAAACTAGAACAAGAGGAAGACACAGTATTGAAAACTTCAAAAACAGTAGAGAATCGAATCAATGAGAGCAGCGTGCGCAAAATATCGAACAAAATTTGCAGGAAAACTACTCAAGAACACGAAATTTTCAGATAATGAACTATAAGAATATAAAAAGAGAATTGAAACTAGAAAATTTCATCCAATCAAGACTCATGGTTAGTTTTTCTCTCTAGAATTTTTCTCCAAAATTTCTCTCAGAAGAAACCTCTCCCTAGTTTTTTTTAATCGTATCTCTTTTCCAAAAATTTCTCCCCAATAAATGAAGTCAACATACAGTAATCGATGAAGTAAATGAACTCATTAGGTATCAAGAACTCGAGTCACATTACAGAGATCTAGAATCGTTACTTTAAACGAGTTGACTGGGATTTGAAGAAAAATTTGATGGAAAGCAGGAAGATTGGGTATTAGAAGTGACAGACTGCACTCGAATGGATTTATAAAGAAAGGTCATCTCGGGTAAGACGAGAATTAATTAATATTTTATTAAAATTAAGAGAGGGGCATTGGAGTCATTTTCACCTTAATTCCATGTGGAATCACTCATTCCATGTAAAATGAGAGGGAATGGATTTTGGGTGAGAGAGAGAATAAGGAATGGAATGAGTGATTCCATTCCTCCAACTTATAATGCACCAAATGATGGAATGGGAATCACTCATTCTCTATTCCACCTCTATTCTCAACACCAAACATGCCCTAAGAATATAAAAAGAGAATTGAAACGAGAAAATTTCCTCCAATCAAGACTCATGGTTAGTTTTTCTCTCTAGAATTTTCTCCAGAATTTCTCTCAGAAGAAACCTCTCCCTAATTTTTTTTAATCGTATCTCTTTTCCAGAAATTTCTCCCCAATAAATGAAGTCAACATACAGTAATCGATGAAGTAAATGAACTCATTAGGTATCAAGAACTCGAGTCATATTACAGAGATCTAGAACCGTTACTTTAAACGAGTCGACTGGGATTTGAAGAAAAATTCGATGGAAAGCAGGAAGATCGGGTATTAGAAGTGATGGACTGCACTCAAATGGATTTATAAAGAAAGGTCGTCTCGGGTAAGACGATGAATGGATGATGGACAAACGGGTAATGGCAGAGTAATATTGGTGAAGGAAGCGTGTTACGCTCGCTAAGAGAAAAGGAGAAATAAAATGATGGGATAGAAACATAATAATGACAGTGAGGAAAACTAGTGATGGGATGTCAATAATAACACCTTACTATTACTTTTTAGAGCGAGTCCTACCTATGCCTTTAGAATAATTTCTATATCTGCCTTTTTAAAAAATCGATAATCACAGGCAAAATTGAGGAGTCATGAGTAGAGATGTACAATCGGGCCAGCACCATTGTTTAAACATAAATTTTGGTTTGGCCGAAAGCCAACAAAACAGAAATCGCGAGAGATAGAGAAGGAAAAGAGAGAAGAAGAAAGAGTGGGAGAAGGAGAAAGAGGGAGGAAGGAGAGCTAGGAACTTAGTTTTGCTTGGAGATTTAAGCAAGGTTGAAGGTTGAAGGTTCAAGGAAGACTTTGGTTTTATTTGGCTCTTGAAAGAGGTAAGGAAATATTTCGAAATTTTCATGATTGTGTTCAATTCTTGTGTCATTCATGATAGAAATGTGATAAGAGTATGAGAATGAGTAAACTTGTGGTTTAAAAATGGAAGTTAAAGAGATTATATGCATTTTTGGAAAATGGGTGCCTAAGGGACGAATTTCTTCAATCCCGTTGATTGGGTTTGAGTTTGAGGCTTAATTTTGGATATGTTGGTGATTTAGGAGTGGGTAACCTACCCTCCAAATTTGAGACGATTCCGTTAAGGAATCGATAGGGTGTTAGTGTAAACCTAAGAGGGAAACTTGGGGTTTACGGGGTTCGAGTAAGAATTTGAACTTCGAATTTCAACTTCGAATTTCATATGGGGGTTTAATAATATATATTAGGAGACTTGAAATTGTTAATTTGGAATGGGTATGTATAAGGTAGTGCGATTGCACATTTTAGGCTAATATGGCCTAGTTGAGAGAAATGTTCGATTTCAATGTTTATTGATTTATTTCATATTTCATATATATATATGAGGTTGGTTATGTTTTGACATTATATGGGGTTCGACTTTGCTTCTTTATTAGGTTTGGGGAAGTCGGAACCCTAAATCGGAAATTGGTAGTAGCATTTTCTATTATTGCTTGGATAACGAGGTAGGGATTCTTACCCTTTTATATCATTCCTTAGAGATTTCTCACTTCATTCTAAAGAGCGGTTAGTAATCCTTCATTGGTCTTTGATTTGAGTTATTGCCTAGATTGCTTCCTAGGAAGAACGAGCCATGAATGTTATTATTGAATTTATTGCATAACCGAATACATGTTTGATCATCTATCAAGCATAATTTATTCTCAAACATGCATCACGTAGTTACGTATGTATATAGGATTTTTATATATGTTTATTCTTGCATATTGGACATGCTCATTAGATGCATTAGGAGTTGTCGGCACGGGCTCGTAGTTCCTATAAGAGTTACGTGTGGATGTGGGAGTCCGAGGGCGGGACGAGACCAACGTCTTATGGCTGGAGAGCTAATTAAGAGTATGGTCATATAACCGTGTCGGATGTCTCATGAGGTGACACCTATGTGGTCTGGGGGCAGTGTCAAGGTTTCCGATGATATACCGGACATCCGTTAAAAAATGCCAAGAGGGACCATATGGTGATGAAGTTGTTTATTATTAATGTGCTCATAATAGATGCCATGTTGCTGCATTATGCCATATTTTCCAATTCAGACGGATTATCTCGTTAAATCTTTATTTCCCTACTGAGCCTTCTGCTCACCCTACTTCTTTTCTATGATCTTCAGGTGAGTCTGGTACGAATGTCCAGCCGACGGATCAGTAGGTGGAGACGTGACATGGGAACGCCACCTTGGAGATTAGGTTCTTGACAATTTGAAAACTCTTGTTTATCTAGTACATTTAGTACTTAGATTGGTTTAATGGATTAAGTATTTACTTTCTTTTACCTTATGAGGAGGATGATGAACGGTCGAGAGCTGCGCCATTAAACAGAGACTCTCGTACAAAGATTATGGAACTATGTTTCGGATGTTGAACTATATACTGGTTATGTGATGAATGACCTCTTTAATTTACCTTGCATGTGATTAGGTGGCCTGAGGCTCTGCCTAGAGTGTGATTGTGGTTAGCTGGCCTGAGGCCCTGCTAGGTTGTGGAATGAGATTCATTTATGATATATATATATTGGTGTTGATTGTTGCTCAGGTTGGCATTCTCCGATTTATGGAGAGATGCTGCCGGATTTTCGGTAGAATCCGTGTTAGGTTGACGTGAGAGGAAGTCTTTAGGAGACTAGTGACGTCATCGGTAGCGCTTCCGGTTTGGGGCATTACAGTTTGGTATCAGAGCGAGGTTTGGTTACGGATTTACGTAGGATCTGGGGCTGGGTCCTAGTTGTGTGTTAGTAAGTCTCCAAGCCATGTCACGACCTCTACTGATCCGGTACGTATTCTTTCCCTTAAATCCTCGTTCTTTGTTTAGTACTGAGTATTTAAATCTGTTGTGGCACAGATGGATACTGGTAGGGAGACACGTTCTTCTCGTACTATGGCGACCCCAGATGGTAGGGGCCGGGTTGAGGGAGTGGCGCGCGTTACCAGGCGCACTCCTAGCACACAGGGGTCACTGCCGGAGATGGGCACTAGTGACAGAGTTGGGGAGAGAGTCCATGAGGGATTATATACTAAAGAGGGTCAGGAGAGGACCTCAGAACAAGTACTACCAACCGTACAGGTTACTCCGAGCGCTACTACCGGGCAACCTATGACGTTGGAGGTTTTGGCTGGAATTGTGACAAATTTAACTCAGGTAGTGCAGACGCAGGCACAGACACAGGCCCAAGACTTAGCCCAGATTCAGGCTCAAGTTCAGGCTCAGGCTCAAGCCCAGGCTCAGGCTCCGACACAAAGTCAGACACAGACTCAAGCTTAGATAGTTATAGCTCCTGAGGTACGGGTAGAGGGACAGACCTCTGGCATTAACACTGGAGGCGGGGCACTGTTTAGGCCGGGATAGGAGATGTATGAGGTGGATCAACTCCGCCGGACCAATCCCCCACAGTTTTCTGGAGATGGAAATGGGTGTGATGCCGGAGATTGGATACGACAGATGAGCAAACGATTTGAATCGCTGGCTCTACCTGACGATCGAAGAATAAAGCTAATTTTCTACTACCTTACGGGACCAACATATGACTGGTGGGATTCCTTGGATCAGAGGAAACATGACTTGACTTGGGCGTCATTTGAACTAATTTTCATGCAGTGGTTTGTGCCTGAGAGTCTCCAGCCTGACAAAGCTAAGCAGTACTTGGAGTTGGTGCAGACTCCTGAGATGACAGTGACGCAATACACGAAACAATATGAGGAACTTTATAAGTACGGAAAGAAGAATGCTCCGAATGAGTGGAGCAAGACAGAGAGGTACCGAAACGGGCTGATTCCAGGTATTGGGAAGTTGATGATCCCTTCGGGGAAAATTTCTTATGATGCGGCTGTAGATATGGCTCTTCAATTAGAGCTGGGAGAACGTAACTCCCCGTAAGTACTGGGGTATACATAAGGTCCGTAAAGCTCCAAATTCAGGGGGTGAAGGTGGCAGCGACCAGAAGAGGCCAAAGGAGTTTCAGTCAATATATTATTTCTAATTAAGAAATGCACATAAGTACAAATTTCGAAATGGTCAGTGAAAAAAAAATCGAAAGTTGAGTTCTCGAGTAAAAAAGATCCCTTGTTAATTGGAATACGGGGTGTGTACAGAGAGTTCAATGAGTCAGAGGGTCAATCAGTTTGGTTTGATAATTCATAATTGTACGCGTGCTTGGAAATATCAGTCTCACACAAGTTCCTACAAGAATAATTTTTAAAGTATTACATGGAATTTTAAACATGTTTTAAAAAGATTAGATTAATACGGATTTTTGCATATTTCTCGTAGTTTATCATTTCTCTCTAAAAAAAAAGGGTCCAATATTTCATTTGTCATATTCCTTTTAACCAAATTTGGATGCGCTTCCTAACAATGATTGAATCGGATTGCGAAGTTGAGGACGAAATTAAGATTCTTCCTGAAATGATGAGACATACTAACTAAGAGGTAAAGATGATTTAGTTACACAAAAATAATATCAAAAATATCAACTAAGAACTGAATTAAAGGAGGCTAGAATAAGAGATGACACATTAGGGTAAAATTTTTATGGGAGTGACAAACATAGAATATATTTGATAGGTGATGCGCAAAAACTGTGGCAGCTTTTAGAGCAGGCAGTAAGCCATATTGTTTTCAAATTTCAAACATTCCTTTTCAAATTACTCTTATTCAAGCATTTGCTTAGTGAAATTTCTGAAATATTCCATTTTGGAATCTATTATTTATCTCTTTTCATATCTTCTCATCTTTCTCATGAATAGCCATATTACTAAGCTTATTTAAATATAGTCAAATGAAGTATATGAATAAATGATCAGAAATAATACGTCGATCAAAGACTGGAGCAGAAAGGGATACAATAAAATGTGATTAGCGATTGCACAAGTGTATAGGGTGGCATCAGACTTTATCATCATATTCTTATACATATGCATCAACTATTTCGAGGTTTTCACATGCCCAATTCCATTATTTCTAAATTAACATGTTTTCATATTAAAAGGTTTTTTAAACTTTTGAGATCAAATTTCAAGTTATCTTTTGGATTAAAATATTTTTCGGATTAAAACACTTTTCATCATCGGGATTCGGATTAAATTTGTTTGTTGATTAAAATGGCCTTTCATGGCAGATTAAAGCTATTATGCTTTCATGATAGATTAAACCTTTTATAATGGATTAAAATTGAAAGCCAAGCCGGGAATGACCCTAGTGATCCCAAACATTTTTATAAGGAAAAATCAGCCAAGCAGGGAATAGCCCTAGTGATCCCGACCATTTTATAAGAATTTTTTTTTCCAATTGTTAGCCAAGCCGGGAATGACCCTAGTGATCCCGAGCATTTTTCAAAAAAAAAAATTCAATGATTAGCCAAGCCGGGAATGGCCCTAGTGATCCCGAGCATTTTTATAAGGAAAAATCAGGGAAGCCGGGAATGGCCCTAGTGACCCAAGCATTTTTCAAAAAAAAACAAAAAAGAAATTTCCAATGATTAGCCAAGTCGGGAATGGCTCTCGATTAAAATATTTTGGAGAATTAAAGTTGTCTTCAGTTCTAGATTAAGATGTTTGGTGGATTAAAGTTGTGCATTAAAATATTTTGGATTAGTTTTGAAAATTCACACAGTCAAATTGGGATACCATACCTTTACTAGTCATTTATCACGTAAAATGTCACAAAGTAAGACAGCTGTTGTACTCCAATTTTTGTCAAAGTCTAAAAGGCCACAAAATTTCTAACTTAAAAATTCACAATTTACATCATTTACAAGCCCAAGATGAGCTCATTTAAAACCTCAGCCCAAGTGAATAAAAAAGCTCAAACAGAACTCATTTGTTTTTTTTGATGTCCAATAAATGACTCATTTAAGCCCAAAGAAATGGTTAGGCCCGATCCAACTAAAACTAAAATACCATCTCAATTTAAGCTCAGCCCAATAAGCCACAAGCCCCAAAGAATTGATCTAATGGAGTAAGCCCGTGTGTAACATCTCTGCAGCCAGCCCATCACCCGAACTTAAGCCCAAATCTTTAATAGATTAAAGCCTGGACCGGCCCAAGATAAATCTACCCAGGCCGAAATCTAAAAAAGAAAAAAAGAAAAAATGGGAGAAAGAGGAAGGGCCGACCAGAAGAAAAATGAGATGAAACAGGGGAGAGAGGGTGCGCCGACTAGAAGGAAAAGGGAAGTAGTAGAGGCGCGCTTGAGTTTGAAAGAGGAGGAGAGGCACCAAAATTCAAATAAAAAAGGATTCGGTTTGACAATTAGAGCCAGATATTGTTGATTTTGGGGTTTGATGATTCGATGCTGTGGGTATAAGAAGAGGCGGAGAGATCGAGTCTAGAGGAGGAGGGAGTCAAGAATTGTTTGAGTCTCTTATGAGTTCTCGGATTTTCTGGTATTTCTTCTTTCTTCATCTTTCTCCGTTGCAATCGTTTTTCGGGGGAAAGGATTTCGATCAGTTTTTCAGGAGCTTTTTTCGATTCTTCGAGGTTTTTATTCTTTTTTTTATTTCTGTTTTCCTGGAGATAGGATTTCAGAAAGGGAGAGACGAGTGAGTTCGACTTTTCTGGTTTTGGGAAGAATTCTGAGTTTGATTTTTGAGTTTTGAGTCTCTGTTCGGTCTGTGAGTTTTCTGTCAAAATTACATCTCCTCTGTTTGGAATTTTTCTTAGCTACCTGAAACCTTTGGAAATTCACCATTATCACAGCCAGAATCATGGAACTCGTCCCTTTTGACATATCTTTGTTGTTCAATTGAAGTTTTGATGGCTTGTGAGTCAAAGGAAGAACTTGTAATTTCTCAAGATTTTTTCTCGTTAATGTCTGTGATTTGGTGACTTTTGGTTATGCTGAATTTTTGGTGTTCCATTCATGTTCTTTTTTTTTTGTTAAATGTTCTAGTGTTCTTCTGTCTTGATGCGTGAGAAATTTTGAAGTTGGATGTTAATTTGCTATGTGTTCTTAATCTGCTGTTTTCAAATTGATTTTATGAATGATTATGAAGCTACAAACGTATATGAATGTTGCTGCGAAACACTCCCTTAAGCTTGTTATTATCCCTGTTCCTGGGCTGTTGTCTTCTGGTTGTTGTGCTGCCTCATAATTCTACACCCTTCAAGTTTTGTAAAATTCTTTCAATTGATCTGGATGGGTTACTTTGATTCAAAATGTTTGGAGATCTGTCTTTATGTCATTTGATTATTTTTAATTCCATGTATGAATTGATTTATCTTACATTATTTAGGCATGAGTTCTTCTTCTCAAAAAACAAATAGTGAAAGGTATGGATGCTGTGTGTGTGTGTGTATACATATGTGTATGCATGTGTAAATGTGTATCTATATATATATATATGAATGAAGGTGTTCAGATGTATAAATGGTGGGTTTTATGAAATGTCTATGCATATATTTGAGTCACTGGGTTTCTTGTTGTTGTAGATGGGGTTCTAGAAAATTTCTGGATTTCTTGTTGAATTACTGTACAGGGAGTTGTTAAGATTTTTCTGTTAATGAGGAAGAAGATTCAACCATGAATAGAGGAGGGGAAGTTGCCGTGGGTGAGGGTAGAACCTAGGTTTTGGATTTTGTTTGGGTTGGACATGGGTAGTGGTATTAGATATTGGGCCAAGTTGGTGAATTTAATGGTTTAGAATGATTTGTTTAATGGGTTGAGTGTGATGGGCAAAGTATTGGGCCTAGATTCTTAATTAAGTAGTTGGACTAAAAGTGCTTTGAGTATAATTATTTTTAGGGTTTGTAATTTGCTAGGGGATCTAAAGAATTTTGTTTGATTTATAAATTATTGTTTGACAAATGATTGTTTAAATAATTCGACGACGGAACCAAATGGGGAAGCATTGGATGTTATCCCGAAAGGATTCTTAAGGAAATGATTTTACGGAACCTTTACCATCCAATGGAAAAGGGGTTTCAAGAAGTCTAACGTGGTGCCTTTAATATAACAATCTTTTCAGCAATAAATCATATTTTTTAATCATACTAATTTAATAGTATGGTTGAGATGATATATTGCCTAAATAAAAACGGGAACCGAGTCCCTCTTATGTGTGCTTTTTTTTACTAGAAGTTGATGATGTGTTTTATTTAAGATGTGCTTTTCCATGCGATGTGATTATGTATAAATTGTATGATTTAAAGTGCTAATATATTTAAATTGGGATTTGTGATAATTCAATATCGTATAGTCCACAAAAATTTGGTTCCAAACATTTTAATTTTATTTTATTTCTATCTTTGTTTCTATTTCTATTTCCGTTTTGTTTTCATTTTGTCTTTATTTTTATATATTATTTTGTTTATTCTTGTTCTTATTTTTTATTTATTATTTTATTTTATTTTCGTTTTATTTTAATTTTTACTTTTATTTTATTTCAATTTTATTTTTATCTTATTTTCGTTGTACTTTTCATTTTATTTTATTTTTCGCTTTTATTATTTTTTACTTTTAACATTTACATTGTATATTTTAGTTGTGTATAAAAATTAGATCAAAAGTCTTAACCGACGAGGGAATTAATTTGGGGAATGCACCCTCAGAGAAAATTCTAGAGGTGAGAGTGTTTCATGGAAACTAGACCATTGGATGGAGGAGTCTCATGAACCTCATACCCGAACGAAGGACCATGTTGACTGCACTCAGTGGGGGTCTTTCACTGGATTGAGGTCCTTACCCGTACCACCAGATCCACTAGTAGCCTTTTGCATGGCGGCCCAGTCCCAAACCTGGACCAAGCGCACAGAGATCGAATCTCTCTAATACCAATTGATAAGAACCTAGCATACACACATTTAACAGGCTCAACCATCCAACAGGCCTAACCAATGGCCACATATGGGTTGTTTATAACCAACAAGTCCAATAGGCTTTTTGCCTAGAAAACTTGTTGGCTGATTAAGGAATGCATTTGCCCTCCTTATCAATAGATCTGCTATTGTCAACCTCTTTCAAACCTAACCAAGCAAAGAGAAGAAGAAAGAAGCGCAAGAAGATACGCAAGAAGAGACTAGAGTTTCAGAGAATGAAGAGGAATTCTTCATTTTGTAATTTTCATTTCATGAGTCTCTAATAGCTGGAAGCAGCTTATATACAATACTTAGACTGCCTCAAGTTGCCAGCTATCGTGAGCTTATTGGCTACAAATGTAACTAACTCTACATGTGTTACAGTTATCAGTTGTAACTAAAACATTTTCCTAACTGAATACAATTGGACTCTTAACAATACCCCTTCCTCAACTGAAATCTTGTCCTCAAGATTAATATCACCAAGCCGTGCCACTTTAGAAATGGAAGGTTGGATATTTAGCAATAAAAAAAGCATAATCCTCCGAAGTAGCTTCATGAATATTGTGACCCTTCCAGTGAACCAATAGTTGTGTACCAACCACGACTCTTTTCTTATAAATTCTTCTTTGAAGAATAGCCTGAGGCTCAGGATCCAATACCAACCCAGTAATAGTCACAGTATGCAGAGTTGTGCTAGGAATTTTAGCTGGACCAAGGTGTTTCTTAAGGCAACTTACATGAAAAACAAGATGTATCTTGGATTCAAGTGGTAATTCCAACTTGTAAGCCACTAGGCCTATTTTTTCCAGAAACTTATAAGGACCATAAAACTTTGGATGGAGTTTATGGAATGAATGTGAAGAGAGGGAAGGCTTCTAATAAGGGGTTAGTTTCAAATATACCAAATCACCTACTATAAATTCCCTCTCAGTTCGATGCTTATTTGCCTGAACTTTCATTATGTCTTGAGCTATTCTAAGGTTATGCTTCAACAGTTGGATAATACTATCCCTGGACTTCAAATTTTGTTCCGAACAATCCAACTTGGCAGTACCTATTTCATACCCAATTATAGTTGGAGCAGAATAACCATATAACAATTCAAAAGGTGTAGCCCTAGCAGATGTGTGATATGCTGTATTATAGCTCCATTCTGCCCAAGATAGCCATTGTAACCACTATTTGGGCTGCAAGCCTGTGAAACATCTTAAATATGTTTCCAAACACTTGTTAACAATCTCTGTTTGGCCATCACTTTGGGGGTGATACCCGGAATTCATGCACAATTTTGATCCCTACAACTTAAAAAATTCTTTCCAAAAATTACTCAGGAAAACTACATCCCTATCACTGACTATTTTAGATGGCATGCCATGTAGTTTGAAGATATTGTCAACAAATACTTGTGCCACCATGGCTGCTGTATAGGGATAGGATAGTGCAATGAAATGGCTATACTTAGTTAGCCTGTCCACTACCACGAAGATCACTGACTTGTCTTTACAGTTTGGTAAACCAATTATAAAATCCATGCTTATCTATTTCCAAGCCTGATCAGGGATAGGCAAGGGTTGTAGTAACCCTGGTGGTGACAAAGTTTCATATTTATTATGTTGGCACACATGACATTCAGCCACCAGCCTCTTAATATCCTTCTTCAAACCAGTCCAATAAAAATGTTTCTTCATTCTATGATAGGTCTTTAATACCCCAGGATGTCCTGCAGTAGCACTAGCATGAAACTCCTCAAAGAGTTTCCCTTCCAAGCTGAACTGGGACTTAATACAATCATGCCTTTGTATTTAAGAAACCCATTGTTAAAGCTGTAATGTGGCAAAGCTGCAACATTCTCGTGGAACTCATGAGTTTTGGTTTTAATCCAATCATCAACCTCCAAATCTCTCCTTAGAGCATCAATCCAACCCATACACGGATATGAAATTGCTGAACATTGTAATGAATCTGTCCCAACTACAGAGCCTTGTATTGGTAACTCTGATAATTGGTGTGATTATGAAACTCTGGATAGAGCATCTGCCACAACATTATCTACCCCTCTTTTATACTGAATTTCGTAGTCAAAACCAAGCAATTTGGCTACCCACTTTTGTTGAAAGGGTGTTGTAATTTTCTGACTCAAAAAGTATTTTTAACTTTTATGGTCAGTCTTAATAATAAAATGCCTTCCTTGAAGATAATGCTGCCATTTTTTAATTGCATGAACCCAAGCAATCAGCTCTTTTTCATAAGTTGAAAGTGCCTGATTTCTAGGGCCAAGTGATTGGCTAGTAAATTCAATTGGTCTCCCTTCCTGTTGGAGTACTACTCCAATACCTCCTCCCAAAACATCACATTCAATCTCAAATACTTTAGAAAAATTAGGTAGAGCTAGCACCTTAAATGAAGTCATTGTTTTCTTCAATTTGTCAAATGCTGTAAAAGCTTGTTCAGACCACTTGAAACTGTCTTTTTTAGTTAACTGGTATAAAGGTTGGCAAATACTACCATATCCAGGAATGAATTTCCTGTAATATCCTGTAAGCCCCAGAAAACCTCTCAAGTCCTTCACTGTTTTTGGAGTTGGCCAACTCAAAACAGCTTGTATTTTAGTTGGATCAGCAACTACTCCTTCCGTTGATACAACATGTCCCAAATAATATACATTAGTCTTTCCAAAAGAACATTTTTGTTTCTTAACCAGCAATTGGTGATGTTGTAACACCTGAAATACTTGTTCCAGATCTTGCAAATGAGCACACCAATTAGAGCTATATACCAAAATTTCATCAAAGAAAACCAACACTGTCTTCCTCAAGAATGGCTTGAAAATATTGTTCATAAGGGTCTGAAATGTTGTTGGTGCATTCGTTAGACCAAAAGGCATTACCAAAAATTCATAATGGCCTTGATGGGTTCTGAAAGCTGTCTTTGCAACATCATCCTTGTGCATTCTAATATGGTGGTAACCAGACCTCAAATCCAGCTTTGAAAAGTACTAAGCTCCTTGTAATTCATCAAGCAAGTCATCTATAAGAGGTATGGGATACTTGTCTTTGATGGTCAGCTGGTTGAGCTCCCTATAATCCATGCACATTCGCCAAGTGCCTTCCTTTTTCTTGACCAGTAATACAAGTGAAGAAAATGGACTGTGGCTATCCCTTATAAATCCAGACTGTAAGAGTTCTTGTATAGCTTTTTCAATCTCAGTTTTTTGGAAAGGTCTATAGTGGTATCGCCTTATGCTGGCAGGTTTTGCAGCCTCAATCAAAGGTATTCGGTGGTCAATTGGTCTTTTTGGTGGTAATGATGATGGTGACTGGAATAAAGACTCATAAATTTCCAGCAGATGGAGCAACTCCTGATACTGTCTTGTAGTTAAGTCTGGACTATCTGTATTGTCATTATTCTACATGACCTCCTGAGAATAAAGTAATAGGCCTACATTATTCCCTTTTAATTGTTTCTCCATTTGATAAGAAGAAACTGATTCCAACAATGAAGAATTTGGGGACTCTCCACATATCACATAGGTGTCAGACTCTTAACAGCAACAACATCCAATACCTCAACTGTCAACTCTTCATCCATTTCTTGTCCGTCTAGGGTCTTTCTCTTGAGATTGGAACTTGCAGCTTCATTAGTTTGATTCCCATTTATATGCTTGCAAGAACCCAAAGACTGCATCCATTCCTTGTTTGAATAGGGTCTTTCTCTTACGATTGAAACTTGCAGCTTCAATAGTTTGATTCCTATTTCTCTGCATGCAAGAATCCAAAGACTGTAGGATGACTATCCCATTCTCCTTCTTAGGCCATCCAAAATAGAGATTGGAAACTGATACTGGGCCTTAAAATAGAGTCATTATTTTGTCTTTTAGTGAATATTTTGCCCACATCAGTTACTCGATATTGCATTGAGTTTTATAGTTCTTCTACAGTGAAATGTACATCTGGCGCAGCACTATAGAAGCGCTTCTTGTTTTATTCAAAATTTTGTTCCGTTCTTTGTCTTTTTAAGATGTGTTTTTAATTTTTTATGACTTTTGGCTACTGGCTTGTGTTTTTTACTTGAGATTTTTAGTTTATTTATTATCCAAAAAAATGCAAATATTCTCTTGATATTGAATTTTCTTACGTGTTTGGATCCACTCATTGACCAACCACCGCACTCTAATGAGTTTTTTATATAATCAACTAATTTTGTTGAACATGCAAGAAATAATACAATAAAAGTATGAGGGTTGGCTATAAAAATACAACAAATCTAATTAATAAATATAGTTTTTATTTATTAGCAACACTATGAATTTGTTAAAGATGTATATGCATGATGTGTTTGATATTTTGAGAATCAAGCAACTTTAGGACCATCCATCAAAATACAAAAATTTATACTCAAACGACCTCATTTGTAGACACACAAATTAGCTACTTAATAAATTATTTATTAATGTCAACTATTAAACAAAATAAAAATTAATATCATGTTATTATTATTATTATTATGGTAAAGGTTTGATCTTTTTAATAATAGTAAACTAGATTCAGTTTAATTAAATAAAAAAGTGATTATAGAAATGAATATTTAAATGATTTAGAGTATTAGTTTAGAGTAACTGATGTGTGCTATTACTGTTTCAAAAACTGTAAATTGGTGAAAATGTATATTTTTGTTGAAATTTAGAGAGTCTGTTTTTGCTGGAATTTAGAAATCTGTTAAGAGTAACTACTGTGGATGGTCTTAGGTTTTGCAACAACATCCAATAACTCAACTGTCAACTCATCATCCATTTCTTGTCTGGCTTGGATATTTCTGTTGAGATTGAAACCTGCAGCTTTGTTAGTTTGATTTCCATTTATCTCCTTACTTGAATTAGTAGTATGACATCATATCACATTATGTAGTGTTATTGCAAATTACAATTAATTCATAATACATAAAAAAAAGAAACATAGGTTACAATTATAATGTATATAAATATATTAATGACATTAATTGTCAATTACATAATTGTATATGGACTATATTATATATTTGGACTGTATTATCTATGTGTCTATGTGTGTCTGGTAGAATCAAATAAAATCAGACAGATTGGATATCTGCACATTCAGGTCGGATCGGATCGGATACGAGTTTCGGATCGAATATGCCTAAATCCATATCCATTCAAAATATTTGGATTTTATCCATATCCATTATCTAGTCAATGGGCTTTCCTACTGTTTGACTAGATCTGATAAAAAATTCACAGAGACGAACACATTTGCAATCTGTAGGTTTGTGTTCCCATATTGATAAATCATGAAATTCTAATTGGTGTCATAAACTAGCAAAATATGTGTCGTATGGATTCATGGAGAATATCCAAAATTCGATGGATAAGATATTGATTTAGATTTTTTTATCCGTGGTATATAGATATAGATATGAATACATTATTTTTATTTAGGATTGAATATGAATTTTGATAAATTCGATCCAAATCTAATCTGATGTCATTCGTAGTTTTAGGCTCCTTCATCATAACGTTACAGTTACTGAAGGTACCATTACTATGACTGAAGGTACCATTACGATGCCACTTCTGAAATACTGTTGCATCAATCGTATTTTTTATTGTAGAAAAACTTGTCTAAATTGAAACGATAGCGTTTTACTTTATTTCAATGTATCATCACGGGTGACCTAATTTTTGTATCAGGACACTCATTTCTCTCATAAATTCAACCAAAAAGTCAGAACTGAGACAGTCATTCCTGCCAGCAACAATACTAACGAAGTAATGATAGACGCCTCTCTGCTCTGATCGTCTCGTCGTGAGTTTGTCTTCCTGCTTATCGATCTGGGTTTGACATCCTGCGACTGCTGAGTTTTTCATTCTTTCATGGCCTGGAATGTGCTCTCTTCAACCCCAACTCGTACAATGACCTAAATCAGTTACATCAAGAACCAAAACCCCTGGCAGTGCGTTGACCCTAGCATTGAAAGAGAGAGATGCATAGTCTATGGTCTTTTCCCGCTAAGCAAAAAACTAATAGCGTCTAAAAAGAGAAGAGAATTGACCTAAAGCCAGGCCTTGTGCCAGGAACCTTAATCGATATTCTTATGCTAGGAGTCGAAACCCACATCTCTCGAGAAAGAATCGATCTCGAGTTTTGTGTTTCACTTTGTGATACTCATTTGAATCAAAAGGATTGAGAGAGATAAGCCAGATCACTTGTGAGGATTAAGTTGGGACTTATTTGATCATTGAATCGCATTCATTTTCTTGGGCATCCGGAAGAGGTAAATGTAACCCTGTCGGAGCCGGCTACGAAGCGGTGGAGAAGAGTTCCGAAGTACACTTGTTGCTTCGACTTCAATCATACACTTGTCAAGTCAATTAGTGAAGGCAATGTCTGAAACGTTGTCTCCACTACTTGTGAAAGGGAGGAGACTCGGTCAGTATAAGGAATTTTTCTCAAGCTCAGGTACAGGCGACTCATTCACATGTGCTATGCAGCCATAGAATGTGATTTTCAGCTATAATGTTTGTTTTTTTTCCTGAAAGAGTTCTCATGCATCAAATTCTTATTTCTTTTTTTCTTCCTTTTACATATTTGCGCACTTCCCATAATAGGACGGAATTGTCCCAATACACAATTGTAACTCTCTTATGTTGTTTTTTCTTTCTTTTACATTAGACTCACTATATTTGCGCACCCCCATAATAGGATGAAATTGTCCCAATATACAATTGTAAGTTTCTTTCAATTTTTATTGTTCTTGCTCTATTCTTTCATTTATTTAGTATTTTTCGGACTTGATATTTCTCTTTTTAGTCTTCAACAATTTGTCATCAAAACTTGTTGTTCTCATGGAAAATAGATGATAGAGTTCTCAAGGCATTGAGAAATATGGGGTTTGAGTCTTTATTTCAGCTTACTCAAGCAGTTAAACCACCTCTCAATTTTGGGTTATCTAGTTCAGTGCCATAATCCAGAGAGAGGTTATTTTGAAATTAGGGGTTATAGAATCTGTATAGGTTTAGAGGATATATTCCACATTATTGGTTTGCCAATAGATTGCAAACCAGTAATATGATCTGAATCTCGAAACTCTACACTAGATTTCTTAGGTCTTGATTGTGATAATTCTAAAAGATCTGTAAGTTTTGCATGGCTTAGCGAACATTTTGAGAATGTTCCTCCAAACAAAAATGAAGAATCTGCGGAATTCTTTTGCCATGTCAGGGCCTTTGTTCTTTATATTTTAGGTTGTTTTGCCTTGCTCGATACCTCAGACAGGGCTCCAGTGATATTTCAACCACTGTTGAAAGACATTCAACATATTAGGTCATATGCTTGGGGAGCAGCAATGTTGGCCCAAATTCATGTTGGTCTACAGAAGTGTCGCCGAGGCTTGAAGAACCTAATTTTGAATTTAGTCATTTTTTTGGTAAGTCTAAATTTCATATGCTAACCTTTTTTATGTTATAGCTTAATAGGGTATGATTTACTGTTTTTATAGGTTTTCGCGGTCATTAGACTACCAAAGTTGGTTTCTTCACTTTCCCCGTTTGATCGGGTGTGTCCTACTCAAATCCCACAACTAGTAGGGTGGGCAAGTCTATTGAAAAAGCCATTCAAGAACCCAACAATATTGAAGAATGTTTCTATGGTTCATGAGGCTTTGAATGACTTGAACAAAAATGAAGTAAGCATCTTGTGGATAAAAATTATTTTTCATTTTTAATATCTCTTATCATTTTTTTTATATTCTAGGTAGCTTGGAAACCTTATGAGGAGGTGATGTTGCCTTCCCACCTTGCTGCCCATAGATCGATGTTCCTTTCAAGGAAAGTTCTGATATGCTTGGACAAGGTTTCCTCCACTTTTCTGATTCATGTCCAAGGCAGTTGGGAATAGGGGAAATGAGTACTGATGATCTCAAATCTCTAATAAATCTTACAATTAAGAAGAGAACAAGTAATTTGTTGGCGGTGGATTGGGAAAAAGACGAAAAGTATGCTAACTATTTAAATGAATGGGAACATGACATCAATTCATCGTTAGGTCATTGGACTCCAGTAACCAAGGTAGCTATCTATAATTATTTTACTAGTTTCTGTAATAATTTTATTGTTCGTTTACTAGTTATTAAAAAATTTCATTTGATTATTTTTATATTAACTTTATCTTACTTACATCTGATTACTACCTCCCTTCCATTTATTGCCACTAGGAATATGCCTAATCAACAAGCTAAATGATGAAGGTAGTTATCTATAACGATTTTACTACTTGATTTATAATTATTTTACCATTGGTTTACTAACTATTATTTTTATTTATTTGCCTATTTTTCATGTTGGCTTTATAGAACCTTGAACCATGCCCTCCTCTTGTTTGGATGATGCTAACCATGACCAAAGAATCTATTCATGAAGAGAGAAATATCGGTAATTATTTATTATTATTTTTATATAATTCAGATTTTACTACTTGATCGGTAATTATTTTAGCAATGGTTTACTAATTATTACTTTTATTAATTTGCTTATTTTTCATGTTGGGTTTATAGAACCTCGAACCATGCCTTCCTCTTCTTCGGATGTTGCTAACCATGACCAACGAATATGTTCTAATGAGGACAGAAATGCAAGTAATTATTGATTATTATTTTTATTTAATTCAAATTTTACTTCTTGATAGGTAATTATTTTATTATTGGTTTACTAATTATTATTTTTATTCATTTGCTTATTTTTCATGTTGGCTTTATAGAACCTCAAGAAACCATGCCTCCCTTTACTTCAATTGATACTAAGTTACTAACCAAGACCAGGATACAAGGGAGAGTGGCGGCGGCGACAATGATTGATTATTGTTTTTATTTAATTCAATTCCACTTTTTTGTGATTTTCTAGTACGACATGAGTCACTAGCTTAAAGCCTCGCTACGCGCGTGCCATTTTTATATCGATTGAATTATTTTTGAATTTAATAGTATATTTTTTTATTTAAATTTAGTTTTGACAATAATAATATCTTCAACTAGTAATTGATAGGCCTATCGTAAGGCTCGCTATCCATTACTCCAAAGGTAGTGATACAATATGTTTTGCCCTCTTTCAATTGCCTCCTAAATATATCCACACAACGTTAGCTTATTGCTGTGTGCATGATAGATCCCTACAAAATTAGAGACAATACAACATTCTTGATTGTAAACAAAGTGAAGGCATACTTTTGAAAAGGGCTAAAAAATTCCGAAATATTTACCTCTTCATCAATAAGAATCATATCGATACCAATGACTTCATTGTTGCTTAAATTAATTGAATCTCATGCACGTGAAATTCATACGTTAATCCGTCAATGAACTCTATTTGTTTAGAGTTTTCCAAGCATTATGCCTAACAATCAGCCATATTCTCTACAACTTTACAGCACTTGCCTTCCTGGTCAATTGCGATGTTTGTTCATTTGAGATCATATGAACAATATATATAAGGAACAAACAAATGACATAAATACATTGAATTTCATGAATCTATTGAATGAAATTAATTCCATGTCACAATAACATAAATGTAGATGCATAAATTATAAGGTGAAATGTATTAGGCAAGCCAATGGGTATATTCACGTTTCTCTCTAATCTCAATGATAATTAAAAACTTATGTTATTCATCGATAATAATTGAATTTTCAAGTGAAATGTTTTAGGCAAACGAAGGGGCATGTTGACGTTTCTCTCTAATTCCAATGATAATTGATTACTTATGTTATTCATCAATAATAATTGAATTTCTAAGTGAAATGTATTAGGCAAACGAAGAGGCATATTCACTTTTTTCTCTAATCTCAATGATAATAACTTTTGTTATTCATCAATACTAAAAATTGTTGTCATGTAATTATTGACTCAAAACTCATTTATCAATCTTACCCTTTTGTGGGCACATTTTTCAAGACTCATTGATAACACCATAATCCTATGTGTCACACAACTAAAATCTCATGTGGCTTTCAACCAAAAAAATAAAGATGACATGGCCTCATATGAGCATTGTTGAGGCTCAACGTTACTTAAAGTAATAGATGTATTTCAGCTATTTGTATTGTTTTGCATCGTTCTAACCATTACTGTGGAAAACTACTACTTCATGTGAGTCTTTTTTTTTTCATTTGCATATTTATATATTGGTTTTTTTGCATCAAGCTAACTTTACAGTATTTTGTATGACATTATATGGGAGTGGAAGATCAAAATCTCAATCTTCAAACCTGGAATGACTCCCCTTTTGATGATGACAATCGATATGTGTCTAATAATGAGGAGAGTAGTAATTATTCGTTATTGTTTAGCTTCCCTTTTTTTCCAATGTGTATTATTCATAGCTAACTGTTGCGTAGTTATTATTGTTTTGATTTGATTTTCTAAAGATACAGTTTCTGCTGAAATTGATGTTACTGCTGAAGATTCACTTCATGTTGAATAAAACTATTTTGCATCAAGCTAACTTTGCAGTATTTTGTGGGACACTATACTATAGTTGAAGATCAACTTCTTAGCCTTCAAAGGTCACTTATTGGTCAATTTTCTGGTACGACATGAGTCACATATTTCAGCTACTTATATTGTTTTGCATCATTCTAACTAATACTGTGGAAAACTATTACTTCATATGAGTCTTTTCTTTTCATTTGCTTTATAGATTCTCCAACCAGGAATGACCTCCCTTTAGGCGATGACAGTCGATCCGTGTATAATAATGAGGAGTGTGGTAATTACTCTTTATTGATTAGCTTCCCTTTTTTCCATTTTGTATAATTCACAGCTAACTGTAGCATAGTTATTATTGTTTTGATTCGATTTTCTGAAGATGCAGTTTCTACTGAAATTGATGTTACTGCTGAAGGTTCACTTTATACCGAAGGTTAAGTTATCGATAATGAAGATGATATCGAAGGTTTGGTTAAATATTCAATGCATAGTGCATTATGCCAAGCTGATTACCTTCAAAAATTATCTATAATATGTTATCTTAGTTGTAGCTGACCAGGAAACGGAAATGGGCAACAACTAAAAATGATATTGCGACAAGGAAGTCTTCAAGACAGCTAAAGACCCCCAGTCATCTAAGTACTCCATTGATGGTTGTGGATCCTGCTATTCACCAAATGCAATGTGTAAAAAAAAAAATTTAGATTTATTTTGCATCATTAGTGACTCATACTCCAAATGAATTCTTGTGGAAAAGAACACTGAACTTGCAAATGCAGCCACCAAGAAAAAGCTTCTCGTACTCGATGTAAATGAGATTCTTGTTGATATTGTCGGTAATTGTCCCGAAGAGTAAGCGAAAAAAGGAAAATCTTCTAATGCAAGAACTGGTGAAAGTTAGCTTTTCCTTATGTATGAAATTTAATGTTCTCTTAGTTCATTTCATTGCTTAATGCTAACTTGTTTGGCATTGGATTTTAGGTTGTGAGGCCATCTTGTAGTGAGTTTCTGCAATTTTGTTTTCAGAGATTTTGTGTTGGTGTATGGTCATCAAGACAATGGTACCCTTCCGTCTATGACTGATCATGATACTTTCTAGTTTTTCCATGTCTTCATCATAACTATGACTTTCAATTATAATATTTGTTGTTTTGCTTTCGTGATGGCAGAAAGCAAAAAAAAGTTATTTTCGAATGGGTAGCTCACTTTTTTTTTCCTATTGTATCATTTAAATGCATTTCCTCGTTAATCGTGTGGCCATTTCAATGGAAGGGATTTCTTATGATGACAAAATTGTGCAGGATAAGACACAATGCACTAAAGGTGCTATAACTACATATAAGAATAAAGCTAAACCCTTGTAACTTAAGGATTTGAATAAAATATGGGAAAATGATTGCAAACTTTCATGTAGAGAGGGAGAATATGATGCATCAATCCGGTAAATTTTTCATATTTTGTAGTTGCATTTTTTGCTCTTCCACTCTTCAAGTACAAGATTATCACAAAAAAAGAAAAAAAAAGAATCCACTCAACATTATCACACTTGTTTATCTGTGAATAGTTTCCAAAGTTGTTAAGTTGTTGACCTGTCTTTGTATGAGAATATGTAGATGTTTCGAAGAAGCAGGCATAAAAAACAACCAAAATCGGAGCAAGTTGGAATAATTTTATCAAAATAGGAGGCAATAGAATTCATCCTCTGGTACACTCCATCATAATAACGTTACTAGAAATAATCATAACTTTATGATAAGTTTTACGCAACAATAATTTAAAAATATCCACGTAACAGTACATGCAGCCAAAGTAACATTGCAAAGAACAACCGTAATATTATGATCAAGGTGTATAAAAGACGCTTTAAGTAACAATACTTCATAACTACCCTCGTAATGGAACACGTCATCCTAGTAATATTTCGAAGAACAACCGTAACATTACGATCAAGATGTCTAAAATATGTTTTACGCAATAGTGATATAGAACTGCCCTCGTAACGATACACGCAGTTCAAGTAATGTTTCGGGGAACAACAGTAACATTACAATCAAGGCAACTCAAACATCTTTTATGCAACAGTACTTTGATACTACCCTCGTAACAATCCATTCCATCCTAGCAACGTTGCGGTGGAACAACCATAATATTAACGTGGCATGGATTGAATGGATCAACCATAATATTACGATCATGATATCTAAAATAAGATTTACGCAATAGTAATTTAGAACTTCCTTTATAACATTACATGTAGTCCTAGTAATGTTATGGGTAACAACCATAACATTACAATCATGTTAGCTAAAACACATTTTATGCAACAGTAATTCATAACTACACCCATAACGGTACACACGGTTATAGTATATTTTTTATGCATCATTAGTGCAAATGCAGCCATCAAGAAAAAGACTCGATGTAAATGAGATTCGTACTGATATTGTCCATAATTGTCTAATAGGAAGCGAAAAAGGAAAAAACTTCTAATACAAAAATTAGTGAAAGTTAACTTTTCTTTTCGTATAAAATTTAATGTTCTCTCACTTCATTCGGTTGCTTAATTTTAACTTATTTGACATTGGATTTTCACTATTTTGAGGCCATCTTGTAGTGAGTTTCTACAATTTCATTTTGAGAGATTTTGTGTTGGTGTGTGGTCATCAACACACCGATACCCATCCATCAATGACTAATCATGATTCTTTCTAGTTTTTCCATGTCTTCATTACTTTGACTTTTAGTTATAATATTTTTGTTTTGCTTTTGGCCCCAAATTGTGCCTTGAACCACGCCTATTGACAATTGCAGCCAAAATCTGGATGTGTTCCTTGATATCGTAATCGGAGAAAGAAGAAAGTTGTTTTTTGAATGGGTAGGTCACTTTTTTTTACTATTGTATCATTTAAATGCATTTCCTTTTCCATCATTTGGCCATTTCAATTGAAGGGATTTTTATGATGAGAAAATGATGTAGGATCATACATATTGCTCTAAAGGTGCTGTGACTATATATAAGAACAAAGCTAAACCCTTATACCTTAAGGATTTGAATAGAATATGGGAAAATGGTGGAAAGCAATGTTCATATAGAGAGGGAAAATATGATGCATCAAACACATTGTTGTTGTATGATTCGCCTAGCAGGGCCTTACTCAATCCAGTAAACTTTATGATAAAGTTGTATAAAACATGGCTTAAGTAACAGTACTTCAGAATTATTCTCGTAACCATACACGACAACTTTTTAACATTTTGGGAGAACAACCGCAACATTACGATCAAGGTGCCTAAAACACGTTTAATGCAACAATAATACAAAACTTTGTAACGATACATGTGGTTCCAATAATGTTTCAAGAAACAACCGTAACATTACAATTAAGGTGTCCAAAACACATTTGAGGCAACGGTACTTCAGAAATAACCTCATAACGGTTCATTCAATCCTAGAAATGTTGCAGAGCAAGAACCATAAGATTATGCTCAAAGTACGATGATAATTCAAACTATTTTCGTAATGGTACACGTGAAATGTTGCAGAGCAAGAACCATAAGATTATGCTCAAAGTACGATGGTAATTCAAAACTATTTTCGTAATGGTACACGTGAAACTAGTAATGTTGTGGAGAACAACTGTAATATTACGATTATGGTGAATAAAACACGTTTTACACTATAGTACTTCAGAACTGTCATCGTAA
Organism: Euonymus europaeus; assembly: GCA_963580455.1. Lineage (NCBI taxonomy): Eukaryota > Viridiplantae > Streptophyta > Magnoliopsida > Celastrales > Celastraceae > Euonymus > Euonymus europaeus. Next base: position 9,015,614 of record OY756964.1, read on the forward strand.
CGGTACACGCGACAAAAGAAACATTTCGATAAACAACCATAATATTAGGATCAAGGTGCGTAAAACATATTTTATACAACAATACTTAAGATTGACCCTCGTAACGCTAGACTAGGTGATAGTAACGTGACGGGGATCAATCGTAACATTATGATCACGATACCTTAAACACGTTTTATCCCACAGTAATTCAAAACTGCCTTTGTAACGTTACATGAGGTTCTAGTAACATTGTGAGGAACAGTTAAAATATTGCAATCGTGTTAACTAATACACATTTTATGCAATAGTGATTTAGGATTGCCCTTTTAATTGTACATCCAATACTTTAGAAATACTGCCGTAACAATACATACAACCAAAGTAACTTTGAGAAAAAAATTCGTAACATTAAGATCATGGTGAATAAAACACGCTTTAAGTAACAATATTTCAGAACTACCCTCGTAACAGTACACGTTATCCTAATAACGTTTCGGGGGAACAACCGTAGCATTACGTTCAAGTTGCCTAAAATATGTTTTACACAACAGTAATTCATAACTATTCTCGTAATGGTACACACGATCCTTGTAAAGTCGTGAAAAACAACTATAACATTACGAGCATGGTGAATAAAACACGTTATATGTTGTAGTACTTTAGAGCTACCCTCATAATGGTACACACGACCAAAAGTAACGTTTCGATGAATAATCGTAACATTATGATTAAGGTGCCTAAAACAACAATACTTGAAATCTACCCTCGTAATGCTACACTTGGTCATAGTAAATTGGCGGGGAACAATCGTAACATTATGATCATAACACCTAAAGCACATTTTACGCAACAATAATTCAGAATTGCACTCGTAACTGTACACGTGGTAGTAATAGATTTATTTTGCATTTATTAATGACTTATACTCCAAATGAATTCTTGTTCAAAAGAACATGGAATGTGTAAATGCAGCCAACAAGAAAAAGCTTGTTGTACTCGATGTAAATGAGATTCTTGCTGATATTGTCCGTATTTGTCCCTAAGGGGAAGCGAAAAAAGAAAAACATATAATGCAAGAACTGCTGAAAGTTAACTTTTCATTATGTATGAAATTTAATGTTATCTCACTTTATTTGATTGCTTAATGCTAACTTGTATGGCATTAGATTTTCAGTATTTGTGAGGTCATCTTGTAGTGAGTTTTCGCAGTTTTATTTTGAGAGATTTCGTGTTGGTGTGTGGTCATCAAGACAACAATACCCTTCTATCAATGACTGATTGTGATGCTTCCTACTTTATGCTTTGCTTTCAGCCCTAAATTGTGCCTTGAACCATGGCTCTTGACAATTGCAGCCACAATCTGAATGTGTTCCTTGATATCGTGATGAGACAAACTAGAAGAAAGTTGTTTTTTGAATGGGTAGGTCACTTTTTTTTTGCTATTGTATCATTTAAAATAAACATAAAGAAAAAACATGCAAAATGGAAGCAATTTGGGACAATTTTATTAAGATATGGGACAGTAGAATTCATCCTTTAGTACACTCCATCATAGTAACATTACTGAAAATAGTCGTAACATTATGATCAAAATGACTAAAACAAGTTTTATGCAACAATACTTTAGAAATACTCTTGTAACAATATACGTAGCCAAAGTAACCTTGCAAAAAACAACTGTAACATTATTATCAAGGTGTATAGAACAAGCTTTAAGCAACAGTACTTTAGAACTAGTCTCATAATGGTACATGTCATCCTAGTAACGTTTTGGGGGAACAACCATAACATTATGATCAAGGTGCCTAAAACACATTTTACACAACAACAATACAAAATTACTCCTGTAACAATTGTAACACCCCCGTCCCTAAACCTCCATTTATCAAGAGTTCACCTCCGAGATAATACCTATTTAACCGTTAATGGAATCCCTATTATATAGCATCTTCAATCATAATGATTTCCAAATCGATACATAGACTTTCCAAATAAAAATACAATACAAAAATACATAAATCAGTTACTTCATATTAACATTTCATCTTAGCACCTATCCACAACATATTATCAATGAACACACAATCTGTGACACATATGGAAGTATAACTTACCTAGTGGTAACTTCCCTAAATTCTGTTAAGTTTGATTCAAAGCTTTATTTCCTGGAATTCAAAATATTACATCATATCATAAATACCTATTACAATTAATTATTCATAATTTAATTGGTCAACCTTGCAACCCCTGGTCAACCCCCCATACGGGCTGCCCAACCCACCGAGTCAGGCTGACCCGACCATTTTGTCTCCCCTATACATAGGTCCTCTTGACCTGGTTGTTTCCACTATCGGGTCACCTCACCTACAGTCAGCATGTATTGACTAGTTATCGCATGATTCCCCCATTTGATTCTCTCCCCTATTGACAATGCTACAGTACTCCTTTGGATACGAAAATTGTACCTTCAGACTCCTCGTGCTCTGCTCATTCTTTCCGTGCCAAAACGTTTGTCGTTCGCCTCCACCTCCGCCTCCAGAATTCCGTCTTCCATTGCCCTTCGCTGCCCGTTCTAGTTTTAGAGTTTGGTTTTTTTGGTTTCCTCCCATCTCGAAGTCTGTGCCCCATTTTTATTTCCTAATTAATCTTTTATCCATTTTTACTATTCTACCCTTATCCTTCCTAATTATTTCCACCCATATCAGTACTAGCCTACATCATAGTCGTATATTTAACTTATTTTAATTATCACCTACCTTATTTTGTATATTTAGATTATTTAAAATTCATAAATTAAAAGCTATTTATTTTAATTTCTTTTCACTTAAAGCTGCTTAATGATTCGGGTACTACAATGGTACACTCTGTACTAGTAACGTTTCGAGGAACAATCATAACATTACAATCAAAGTGCGTAAAATACACTTTATGTAAATTTACTAAAGAACTATCCTCATAACGGTCCACTTAGTTTTAGTAATGTTGCGAGGGAACAACCAAGATTACGATCAAGGTGCCTAAAGCACATTTTATGCAACAGTACATGAGATCTAACCTGGTAATGCTACACTTGGTCATAGTAACATGGCGGGAAATAACTGTAACATTACAATCATGATGTCTAAAACACGTTTTACACAAGAGTAATTCAAAACTGCCCTCGTAGCGGTAGACACGGTTCTATTAACGTTGTGGGGAACAAGCGTAACATTACGATCATGGTGTCTAAAACACATTTTATGCAACATTAATTTATAACTGCCCTAGTAATAGTACACGCGGTCATAATAACGGTTTTGAGAACAACTATAACATTACGATCATGGTGTCTAAAATACATTTTACGCTATAATACTTCAAAACTACCATCATAATGGTACACTCAGCCAAAGTAACGTTGTGGTGAATAACCGTAACATTACAATCATGGTGTCTAGAACTACGAAAGTATCAAAAAACTATAGATTGTTAAAAATGGAGTTAGTAATTTCATATTAAAAGTATAGGCAAATTGGTAATTTACATTTAATTATTTAAATTATTTAAAAAATAAATAAATTAAGTATGTAGCTGAAATGCCACATGGCAGTTGCTCATTGGAACGATTTTGGAACCTGTTCTTTGGGTGGATTATTTTGAAGAAAAACCCGAGTACCATGCATGTGAGTTTTCTTGAAGATTATTGATTCATCAGGATTTAGGTGAGTTTTCTTGAAGAATTGTTTCAGATTATTGATTCATGGCCTGGGTTATTAATTCTCTTTACACATCTCTTCACATTATTGGCTAGGGTTCTTCACTTCTTTGACCTAGAAATTGGGGTTTGTTTGCATTGAGACTTTTACGGCTTAGTATATCCTACAAGCTCTAGGTAGACTTTCTAGGGCTTAGTATACCCTCAAAGCTCCGGGTAGCTATTTTACACTTTTATCCTTCAACACGACAACTTTGATGGAGGGCCATTCCAATTCTACTTTTGCACCCATTCCAATTCTACTTTTGCACATTCTTCTCGGGCTTGTAATGTAGTTCGTGCAGTTGAACACAAAAATTTGTCCACAAACTCAAAAAATTGTCCATGAACTCGCAACTGAATTATGGGTCAAACAGATCATATTCTGAATTGAAACCTTCCATCAAAGTTGTAGCTCCGGATATGTAGATTATCCTGGGTTTTGGAATTACTCGAATTGGACATAATATGCTCAAGTTATATAACTTCTAAAGTACGACATTCTGTGAAAAATAAAAGATAAATAGTTGTACTCTTCTTTTGTTACGTTTCTATTTGCCTAAGTTTAATTACTATTGGAGGCATAATAAAAATTGAATTATTCGTCTTCATCTTGTTAGATCTGAGATCATAATCTAAGATGTAACGTAATCTGAGAATGGTCTAACCATTCTCAATAAAAAACAAATCAACCCAAGAAAACATAAACATTATCGCTATTGATAGTTAACCTGTTTGGGAAAAAGATATGCCAGTTGTAACACTCCGAACCTTGGGATAACCTATTGTGGTAAATGTGGTAAGATCAGTGATGTCATTTATCAGATAGGTGATGTCACCTGTGACTTCGAAACATTTTTCATAAATTCTATAGCAGAAATAAAAATTATGGGTGTGAGAATCATTATAATTGGGGTTAAAAATTAAAAGATCATGAATTTCGGAGGGAATAATTAGTATAGGAAATTGGGATATATAATGGCAAACAAGTAAATAATACTAGGTTCATGTGTAATTAAACATATAATGGAAGGGTATAAAGGTAAAAGGGGCTCAAATTCAAATAACATTAAAAATGTAAGTAATTTGGCACAGGAACCGAGGAGCCTAGGAGGAGAAACCCTAGAAGCTTCACGTACAGCGGCGGTGGCGGAAGGGCTGTTGGGGCTAATGACAATCGTTTTCCATGAGATCGATACCGGGAGGAAGAGGGCGAGACGAGGAGTTCAGAGACGTCGATTTTGAATGAAATAGAGTCATAACCACCGCACAACGACGAAGAGAAGGCACGTTAGGCTGCTGGATTTTCTGCCTTGATTGTACGAACTTTTGCCACCTCATAGGTATCTGTGACCACCGTCGAACTCATCTAATCACCGACTATCTAACCCGGCCAGTCGTGGGCTCCCACCTCCTCCTTATTGGCGATGACCCGACTCGAGTGCTAAATGGGTTTGTTGACTCGTGTGGATGGGAGAGAAGGATAAGCTGAGTTGACCCAACTAGCTGACTGGTATACACCATGTGTGTTCACTAGGTGGACCAAAAATTAACTAAAATAATTAGTTTAAATAATTTATTTAAATAATTGTTAATATATATGGGTGTTATCATTAATTTCAGGTATAGTTGAATGGTTTGAATTACATAAACGCACTAAGGTAAGTAATATCCAATTGTATTACGGAACATTGTGATAAATATTTTGTTTACGTGATAACTGTGTAAAATGTGTTGTTTGGCTGCGTTGATTGACTGTCTAAGATTTGCGATGTGTCATATGATGATGCAACTGTATTATGGAATATTGTGATGGATGTTTAATTATGCTATTTCTGGATGGACATGAGGTGAAATTATAATGTTTATGGAGGTAATGTTTACTGTTTGATCTGCATGAAACATGACATATCATAGCATACACGCATGCACATAAAGGATAAAATGTTTTTACAGACCAGGTACTACTACTTTAGAGGGTGTAGATGTTAAGGTTATGTTGATTGGAAAAGGAAAAGGTTTCATTGACTAGAAGGTGTTCTTTGGAAGAACACTTAATTAAAGGAAAATCTCGACCGGTTACTCTGTAGCAGTGTATCTAGGTTAAGGGCCCAAGTACTGGAAAAATAATCTAAATGGTTGACTGCTCTCTAAAGATATGGTTCACGTGCATTTATGCATCAATATTACTTGTTGAGCCTCGGTTCACTATGTTTCGTGATACATGTTATGATTTCTCGTATGATTATGTTGACTTAGGAGTTGATGGTGTCGTCGTAGATCCATAAAGAAGATGCTCATATGACTGAAGCTAGTTTTCATGGAAGATTGATTAATTAAGTATTAAATTTGTTTATGCACTTATAGTTAATAGCTTTGATGTATGGTAATATGTGTAGTTAATAGCTTTTATGCGACATTAATTTAGAACTGCACTCATAATGGTACACGCGGTTCTAGTGACAATGTGCGGAACAATCGTAATATTACGGTTATGGTGCCTAAAACACGTTTTACGCAACACCTCGTAAGGGTACACGCGGTCATAGTAATGGTTCGGGGAATAAGCGTGACATTATGATCATGGTGCCTAAAACATGTTTTACGCTACTGTACTTCATAACTACTCTCGTAATGGTACACTTAGTTAAAGTAACATTGTAGTGAACAACCGTAACATTATGATCAAGGTGCCTAGAACTACGGAAGTGTCAAAAAACTACGGACTGGTAAATACGGAGTTAGTAATTTCATATTAAAATTATAGGCAAATTGGTAATTTACATTTAATTATGTAAATTATTTAAAAATTAAATAAATTAAGTATGTGGCTGAAATGCCACATGGCAGCTGCTCATTGGAATTGAAAATGTTAAAGGTAGATAATATGTTTTATACACATCCTATATCCTATATAATCTATGTGGCATGTTGGTTGTGCATGTCGCATAGATTTTTGGGTAGACAAATTTTTTTGTTTTGTTGTGTGTGTAACCCTAATACCCGCCTATCGACGTGAGAGATTCCTATTTATATATATATTTTTTAACTCAACATATTCTATTTCTTGGTTACTTTCATTTCACTTGTATTTTATTTCATCTTTGAAAAAGAAATCTATTTCGGCCAATCTATGGATGGTCAAATAAAACAAATAAGGAGAAAGGTGAATTTCGGTCAATTGTGGTCATATAAGAAAAAAAAATAGAATGACATAATTTATATAATTAATTAATTAATTTTCAATATGCTTATATTTACAATTCCCTAAAAAAAAGCAAGAAGTTATTAGAAGTTAACAGAACCTTTACACCACACCACATATTTTTTGTAACGGCGTGTTCAAGCACCAGCCATGTGAACCACCAAACTCTCTCCGCATATCAGGCTATAAAATATTACAGACTTCCCAGTTGAGATTAATTAATTGCTCTGTTTCTGTTTCGCCTTTTTGCATTCTTCTTTGAGGTCTCTGTTTCTCATATTTTCCAAGGCTTAGTTTCATTGGTGGGTATGTCGGAAGTAAGGCTGATTGGGGCTTGGGCAAGCCCATTTGTGATTAGAGCAAGGATAGCCCTCAACATCAAATCTATAGAGTACGAATTTCTTCAAGAAACTTTTGGATCTAAAAGTGAGCTTCTTCTCAAATCAAATCCTGTGCACAAGAAAATCCCAGTTCTACTTCACCACGATAAACCCATATGCGAATCTCTCATAATTGTGCAATACATTGATGAGGTCTGGTCCTCTGGCCACCCCATTCTCCCTTCCGATCCCTATGACCGTTCCCTCGCTCGCTTCTGGGCAGCTTATGTCGATGAAAAGGTCTTTTTTTTTCTCTTTTTTTGTTCGATTTTTTGTTTCTAATTATTGTTATTGGAGGACTCAAAACATTTTTATTTTTTTTTCTAGTTGTTTCCTTCGATGAGAGGGATTTCAACGGCCCAAGGAGAGGAAGCGAAGAAGGTAGCGATCGAGCAACTCAAAGATACTGTGGTGGTTATGGAGGATGCATTTGGGAAATGCAACAAAGGCAAGTCATTTTTTGGAGGAGATGAAATTGGGTTTGTGGATATAGCATTTGGGAGCATGTTGGGGTGGCTGAGAGTGACTGAGAACATGAATAGTGTGAACATTTTTGATAAAGCCACAACTCCTAAATTGGTGGAATGGGTTGAGAGATTTTCTGCCGCCGATGCTGTCAAGGATGTTTTGCCTGAAACAGAGAAGATGATGGAGTTCGCCAAGTTAATTCAGGCCAAGATGGCTGCTGCTGCTGTTCCTGCTCCTAAGTAAGCATGCATGTATTTAAATGCTACCAGCTACCAGCTACCTTGTTGAATAAATAAGTTGTCGGGAGAGGCCATGAATGAGGAAATGTCTTTAATAAACCTGTATTGTTCTTATCAATTTTCTTTTATTTTACTTCTTTTATTTTCGGACATATAAATACTTAAAAATCAAACCTCTTTGATTTTCTAAATTTCATTTAAAAAATTTATGTATAAAATTCAAATATCATGACTTACATATACATCAAAGAAAAAATTATTTATAAAATTATAATGCACATCACATGTCGTCCACATATGTATGATTAATATGAAGATAACTTATTTATAAAATTATAACGCACATCACATGTCGTCCACATATGTATGTACACATATGTATGATTAATATGAATATAATCGTGATAGTGATATATCTCCACCGGTTGCTTCAACACTAATAAAAAATGATAATTTCAAGTCATGTGAATATATATTTTCAAAAAGCTGCACCCTCCCTCCATCCTTGCAAAATAAAGGATACACACCACACCACACCACGACAGACTGAAGCAATGATATGAAAGATCATGGTTGCTTTCCAAATTCATAAACAAATGGCTGGTAACGTTGCATGAGAGTCTCGCTACTGCAGCCCATTTAGCAAAATCATCCGCTGAGGTATTTTTAATGCTTGCTATTCTTTGATATTCTCCTACTGTTAAGCCTATTCAAATTATTACAAGTGTCCTCAATCAAATTCTCTCCAGTCCATTGAGAAACCACATCAGGTTGAGTAACTAAAACGATCATTAAAATATTTTCCTAAAATTGAACCTCCTGCAATTGAAGATCTAAACATCTGTTGAGCTGCCGAAGCTATTGCCTCACCCACCATAGGATCTACTCCAGAAGCGATACAAGACAAAGTTTGAAAGAGATGGAAGTGTGAAAAGGTAGCCTTTGTATTAAACTGACAATTACGACTCACCAACACAAACATGACTTATATATGACATTAGGACAAACCCTAACACCAATGTTCGCACAGAATGATAACATATATCACAACTAATTGACTTAATTACAAAGAATAATAATCACTAAATGAAAAGAATTAATACTACTTAACAGCCTCCCGCAAGAAAGTGAACCGTGAGTGAGACAAGGGTTTGTTAGGCAGTCTGCAACTTGATCCTGTGAGGGGATATACCGAACTTGTAAAGCGTTTGACATAACCTTGTCCCGAACCAGATGAACATTGATCTCATTGAGTTTTGTTCTATTGTGGTATATAGGTTTAGCAGCAAGAGCACTGACACTGAGATTGTCACACCACATGATGGGCATGGCAAGAAGATGAAAATCAAGCTCCTTGAGAAGTTCTTGAACCACGTAAGTTCACAGGATACATGATCAGGGCTCGATATTCTAATTCTATGCAAGACCGTGCGACCACAACTTGCTTCTTAGAGGACCATGAAACCTGGGTATCACCGAAGAAGGTACAGGTCCCAGCTACAGATTTTATGTCTTCAAACGAGCAGGCCTAGTCAGCGTTTGAGAACCCAACAAGATCTAACCAGTCACACGATTTTATGTGAAGCCCCATATGGTTGGTCCCTTGCAGGTCTCGTAAGACTCTTTTCACACCTTGCTAGTGGGTATTAGTTAGTTGGGTTACACAAGAACTGACTAAGCTTATTCACGATGTATGCGATGTCCTGCTTGGTGTTGGTAAGATACTGGAGACCAACCAGTGTGCTCCCGTACGTAGACTCTAGGATTAATCTTTGGGTTCCCATCCATAGGAAAAAAGTGCTTACCCATGGCAACGAGAGTGAGAAAGGAATTTGCATGTTCCACAATAGCTCTCCTTAGAAGTTCTTCTATGTATTTGGTCTAGGTTAAGTACGTGCCTCTGAGAGGTCTGTGAACTTCAATGCCTAGGAAGTGATGGAGAGAACCCATGTCTTTAAGTGCAAACTCTTTGTGTAGTTTCTGGAAAAATCCTTGAAGATATTGTGGGTTGTTGCCGGTGACTATAATGTCATCAACATATATAAGGACTAGAATGATCTGAGCACTTTTCTTGAAGAAGAATAGTAAGGTATCACTCTTGAATTTGTTGCATTACCACTTGAGCAAGGTTGCTTTTAGCTGCTCATACCAGGCCCTTAGGGCTTGCTTGAGCCCATGCAGAGCTTTGTGTAACCTGCAGACATGATTGGGCTTCTGTGAGTCAATAAACCCCTTAGATTGTTGCATGTAGACTGTTTCCTAGAGCTTGCCATTTAGAAAGGCATTGTTTATGTCAAGCTACGTACCTCACAATCCAGTTCTTTGACTTGGCAATGGTTAGGATAACTCTAACTGTAAAGGCCTTAACAACTAGACTGAAAGTAAGTGTAATCAATGCAAGGTGTTTCATGGAATCCTTTAGCAACTTGTCTATCTTTTGACAGCTGAAAGCTTCCAACTACATTTTGTTTGACTTTGTATACCCACTTATTTCCCACAAAATTATAATGGGGAGAGAAGGGGATAGTTCCCAAGTTTCCTTTCTCTGTAGGGCCTCAAATTCCTTAAGCATAGCTTTTCTCCACAAATCAGATTTTAGTGCCTCATGAGCAGTTCTTGGTTCTCAAGAAAGAGTCATTCCTGCAATGGCAATAAACAAATGATAATCACTTGAGAACATCTTTGGCTTGACAATACCAGATCTGGACCTTGTGTGGATGCCAGTGTGAGGCTTTGGGGCTACATCTGTCCCTCTATTTGGACTATCCACAGAGGAGCTAGCTTGGCAACTGGTAATTCTAAGGAGTTGCTATATGAACAGGATTGGTGGGAGCCCACAGAAGTTGCGATATCCTCACCTGGTTGAGAAGTCTCGAAGTAGGCAGGAGAAGACAATACTTCAAGGGAGCTGTAAGGAGTGACATTTGAACTTGGTGCAGCGAAGGAGGTGAAACAAGTGGAATAGGTGGTAGTAAAGGTGGAGAAATCCAATTGAAAGAATTAACGAAAATGTCAGAAGGAGGAGCTTTGGTGTTTAAAAAACTTGACTGGGAAGGACGTTCAGTTTCATTGAAGATGATATGGCAAGAGATGTACAATCTTCCATTGGAGTTGAAGCATTTAGCCCTTTGTGTGAGTCATTGTATCCTAAAAAGACATACGCTAGAGTGAAATTGAAATTTTTGTGGGTAGTAAACTAGGAAATCAAGAACACCAAAAAACTTTTAGGTACTTGTAATTGGGAGGTTGGCCTGTCAATTTTTCAAGTGGAGTTATGTTAGCTAGGACTGGAGTTGGTAATCTATTAATGAGGTAGGTGGCAGTGTGGAAAGCTTTCCACCAAAATTTGAGTGCCATGTGGGCTTGGACATGGAGGGTAAGGCCGGTCTCAGTGATATGCCTATGTTTTCTCGTGGCCCTCCCATTTTGTTGTGAGGTATGAGAACAAGGATGTCTAAATTCAATGCCATGATTAGTGACTAAGTCATGAAAGGCTCTATATTCCCCAACCATGTCATATTGAATGCATTTAATTTTCTTGTCAAATTAGTTTTCAACAATCTGTTTAAATTGGAGAAAGGTAGATATAGCTTCAAATTTAGCTTTCAAGGGGTAAATCCCAAGTGTAGCTATTGTGATCATCAACAAAATGAATGTAGTATTTGTATCCAAAAGTGGATTGAACAGGTGATGGTTCCCACAAATTAATATGGATCAAATCAAGAATGTGTGAGGCATGTGATTGTGAAGACTGAAAATGGTGAAGATGAGATTTTCCAAGTTGACAAGCATCACAAAAGATAGAATCAGAATTAGATACCAGTTTTTCATTGGATGTTCGCAAAATAAGAGATAGAGTTTTAGAGGAGTGGCCTAATCTCCTACGCCACAACTCCTTGGACTAAACAAAAACATTTGAGCTCGCAAACTCAACATTTAGAGAATTTAAAAAAGCGGTATTACAACTATGATCTTGAGCTAGAAGAGACTGGTAAGTGGAGCTGGAACAATTGGTGGATGAGGGGAGATTGAGTCAATAGCCCATCCTTAAGTCTCCCATGAAGTAATGTCATTCCTGTCAGCAAGTCCTTGACAAAACAACCGGATGAGTTAAAAACAACAAAAACATTGTTATGGAAAATAAGCTTAGAGATACTCATCAGATTCCTTGTAATGCTAGGAACATGTAAAATGTCATACATGGTCACAGTGGAATTATGATTGCACACCAAATGAGGGGTGTCCAAATCAGATTAGCAACCGTGGTTATTTGGTTTTTCAGTTTCGGTTTTTTGGTTAACGGATTCGGATATAAATTTAGGGATTTTTCAGATATTTTTTCGAATTTGGTTTTCTCGGATTTGATTTCGGCTTTAACCGAAAAAACCAAATAAAATTTTTAGTATGTTTTATATATTTATTTATTTAAATAATTAAATTTAAAAAAAATAGATTCATATATAATTTCTAATTTATCAATTAGGGCTTAAAATAACATCTCCTCAATTCCTCCAATACTATTTCATTCTCTACATACTGCAGTCCTTGATCGTTATCTCTCGTGTAAAAGGTTTTTTCTCCTCTCTTAGGTTTGCTAAGTGTTCGTCCGTGAGTGAATCTGCTAGAGTGCTAGGGTCTTGGTGTTTGTTTGCGGTAACTAGTCATCGATTGTTGAATTTAAAAGGTGTAGACGAGACGACAAAGGGATGGTTTGATTATTCTATTTGGTTTTCTCTATAAAGAAATTGATACGGTGCTTTGAAATAAAGAACCAATGTTTATTTTGTCCTTACGTAATAATTCTTTTGTGATGATAAAAAAGTAGGCACATGGTACAAGTAGGAGTTTTGTGTATAACCACACCAATAAGTGCCCCCACCATTTTATCATCATTGCCTTTGACCTTATTTGTGTGCAATTAATGTAATGGACTTCTTCTTTTTTTTTTTGTATTTTTTCAGATGTCACAAAATAATCCTGCAAGTGTCGAGTCATTTGGTACTGAAGAAGCCATTACCTCAGAGACTGTAGGAACAAAGTCAATGGATGCTAGTAAGGAGAAATTGGAAAAGAGAACACAATCTGATATTTGTGTTCACTTTGAAAAGCCTTTCAAAAATACAACAGGAAAGATTAGGACAAGATGCAACAACTGCAACAATGAATTAGGAGCTGAATCATCTTCAAGAACAAGCACATTGAGAAATCACATTTCAAAATGCAAAAAGCATTCTGGTTCTATTGGCCCCAAACAGTTTGAATTGATCTTTAAAGATCTGAAGGAGGGAATGAAGAAGTTACTTCATGGAGGTTTGATCAGAGAAAGATTACAAACACACTTGTACGTATGGTTGTTGTGGACAAGTTACCTTTCAATTTTGTGGTAGGTGATGGTTTTATTCAATTTATGAAAGTTGCTTGTCCTAAGTTTCATGTACCATCAAGGAAAACAATAACTAAAGAGTGTTATGACTTATTTGTGGAGGAGAAGTCTAAATTGAAAGAGTTTCTTGTTGAAGCGAAACAACGAGTTTGCTTATCCACAGATACTTGGACATCATCGCAGAAGATTAATACATGAGCCTGACAGCACATTTCATTGATAATGACTGGAATCTTCACAAGAAGATTATAAACTTTTGTCCAATTTCTAGTCATAAGGTGAGTCTCTTGGCAGAGATATAGAGGTGCACTTGGCAGCATGGGGTATTGATAGTATACTAATTGTCACAGTGGATAACGCTTCTGCTAATGATGTTGCTATAGATTACTTGGCTAGGAAAGCCAAGAATTGGGGCACTAGTGTCATGAAATCTAATCACATTCACATGAGATGTGCTGCACACATATTGAATCTCATAGTTAATGATGGCCTGCAAGACATTGATGCCTCTATTAGTTGTGTTTGAGCAGTGGTTAAGTTCGTTAGACAATCTCCGGCAAGGCATCAAAAGTTCAAGGAGTGTGTTTTGATTGAGAAAATTGAAAGTAAAGGCTTATTGCGTTTGGATGTACCTATTAGATGGAATTCAACATATTTGATGCTTGAGGTAGCACAGAAGTTCGAGAGGGCGTTTGAAATATTTGATGCCCTTGAACCACGCTTCAAGGTTGAGCTTGGAGAGAGTGGGGTGCCTACAGGAGTTGGATTGGGAAAGAGTGAGACAAATAGTGACTATTCTCCAACAATTCTATGACTTAACATTGAAAGTTTCTGGTTCTTCATATGTGACGTCAAATATCCTTTTCCATGAGATTAGTATCTTGCATTGTCTTTTCCAGGAGTGGACAAAATTTGATGATGTCGGATTGATGTTAATGGCTGAGAAAATGAAATTCAAACTTGACAAGTATTGGGGGATACAACAAAAATGAACATGTTGATCTACTTGACATTTATCATAGACCCAAGGAAAAAGATGAAATGTTTGAAGGTAGCTATTGAGGAGATGCATGAGAAAAGTGTTGCTAAAGCCTTGATTGATACAATATCTAAAAATCTTGAAGAGATGTTTAATGAGTACAAGCTAAAAATTGTATCACAAAGTGGAGACTCAAGTTCATGTATTCCGACTTCAAGTGAGTTGCACACTAATTTACAAGCCAATAATGATGCAAGAACTAGAGTCCTCTCTAAGTTGAAGCAGCGTAGGATTGAAGTTGGTGGTGCTGAAAATAAATCAGAGTTGCAAAGGTATCTAACAGAGGATATTGAGAAATACAGTGAGGGTTTTAATATCTTGGCCGGTGGTGGAAGTTAAACTGCAAGAGATTCCATATTGTTTCAGCGATGGCGTGATCTCTTGGCAATTCCAATATCAATTGTTGCTTCTGAATAGTCTTTTAGTACAGGTGGTCGGATACTTGATTGTTTTAGAAGTTCACTCACTCCTCGAATTGTGGAAGCACTAGTTTGTACCCAAGATTGGTTGAGAAAGTCTAAGAAGGTAGATGAAGAGGATCTTGAAATGCTTGATAGTATTGAAAATGGTAAGATTTTATATAAGTTCCTTGATCCATCTAGCTAATTCTTATTTAAATTATTTTAATGTTTATTTTGTTCATTATAATAGATTTAAACATGGCGCACACTGGATTGGAGACTATTGCGGAGTGAAGAATTTACACTATTTATTTTGTTACCAACATCTTAGCTAGGGAACTACAAGAATGAAACTAGAACTCAAGAAAATATTTGTTACCCTGACTTTTGGATTTATGGTCATTGCAACTAACATTATTTATGTATTTATGAAATTTTCATCAATCAAGTACGATTAAAAAAAGGTTCAAGAAATGTTTTTTAATTCTCAAAATCGAAATCCGATCCGAACCGAACCGAACCAAAAAAGTTCAATTTTTTCGATTCGATTATCTGATATATATTTTTCGATTTTGATTTTTAAAATATCATAACCGAATCAATTCGGATATTTTGATTTCTGTTAAAAACCGAACGGACACCACTACACCAAATTGTTAGACCGAGTATGATGAATATGTAGTTTTTGACCATTATCAACTATGAGATAAGTGTTACCATTATAGTCAAATTTTTGAGTGAGGTAGTTGGAATCACAACTGACATGGTTGCCAGCCCTACTGTCAGCATACCATGTAGGGTTAGTGACAGCGATAGATAATTTTGGAGGAAAATTCGTGAAAGCAGTGGGTTGAATAGTGAAAACGGAAGACTAGACAGGAGCAGTGGGTCTGGCTTGCTGGTCAGGAGAGCTCCCCATGTATTTGTTATCAAACCTAAAGTAGTAGTATACGAAAATGTGGCTAGTCTTGCTGCAAACTTGGTAAGTGGGCCCATGGTTTCTGCCTCCTCATCCACTAGATCTGCCACAACCACGAGAGTTAGGATGACCCCCTGATGATCTATTGTTGTTATAGGCACCTTTGTTGTTATTTTTTTTTTGATAAATCAGATAAGTATATTAAAGCTCAAAGAGCACGAGTACAAATACATGAGACACAAAGTCTCAGTAGGGGAAACAAAATGCAACAACTACAAACAGCAAACAAACAACTAAATAAGCCAAGCAATCATCAACTCATCTCTATCAACACCACTTTTAGCCAGATAATCAGCCACCATGTTTGCCTCTCTCCAAATGTGAAGGAACTCAACCCCCTGCATCTTGATAGAACAATTTCTAATAGCATTGAGATCCTGATCTAGCTTCCAAGGAGTCACAGCCTTATCCAATAGCCAAGTGATACTATTCAAGGAGTCAGACTCCAGAATAATTTTTTGACTATCATCATGATCCACACTAATTTCTAACGCCTTTCTTATTGCCTTTACCTCAGCAGAAGTTGCATCAATGCTGCCAGCAGGATCAGAAAATAAACAAAGAAAATCACTATTGCTATTCCTCAACACACCACCAATCCCAGCCTTGTTTAAACGGTGCGAACCATCGATATTCCACTTTAAATAACCCAAGGGGGGAGATATCCACTGAACTGAAGGCCTCACTTTCTTACAACTCAAATTTTGAAGCTTGACTCCTTCACTAGAATTCATAAGTTCAGGACCGCTATAAGTCATGTTAATATCAACCGCTTTGAGCCAAACTCCATATCTAATGAAAATTAGATATCTTAAATTTGCCCAATCAATCTGAGAACCATCAAAAAAATTTCTGTTTCTTTCAGTCCAAAGAGTCCAGAATGTTGCTGCAAGAGCCATATACCAAACCTTCTTTTGCTGATCCCCATGAGCAAAGCTTGGCCATCCTTCAAAGAGACTTTGTACAGACCCAGGAGAACACCAAGAGACCCCCCCACCATCCCATCATGTAGTACCAAATTTTGCTAGCTTCTGTGCAGTGAATGAACAAATGATCTATTGTTTCAGAGAAAGTAGTACAAAACATACACCCATCATTGTCTATAATCCCCAATTTCTGCAGCTTGCTTTTTGTGTTGATTTTTCGACTAAGAGTTAGCCAAATAAAAAACTCAACTTTGGGAGGAGCCCAACCATTCCACACTTTTGAGCAAACCACATCTAAAACTTGAGGATCATAAGAAGCGGCTACACGGGTTAGAGACTTCACTGAAAAAATACCATCAGGAGAGAATATTGGACAACATTAGCACGGGCAGGACCTAGACTCATATTGGACAGCCCTCCATTTAGTTGTTCCAAATGGCGTTCAAAAGTAAGAAGAATAGACTGCAATTCTAGCCAGCTGATGTGAGATTTTTCAACAATTTGGCACACCACAGGGTTGTACTCCATGGAGTCCAATTCGACAAGAGTTTGAGAAATCAAATCATCATGTTCAACAGGTTGGCCAGCTAGAGCAAGATTTTCTGTAAGTTTTTTTTAACTGTTTTAAGGTAGTCCACCTATTGTCAAGCCATCATCTTGGAGTTTACAAAACTCCTTCAAATCGACGATGTTAGTGTAGCTTTTTCGGTTGCTCTGCCTTGGGTGTTTTTGAGTTGTGCAGTCTTTTTGTTCCCAGTGGTTCTATTTGGTTCCAGTGGTTTGTGTCTTTCGTGTTTGCTTTTTGTTGTTTTGTGTTGTCTTTGTAGCTCGGGGTTTGGGTCCCGTTTTGTGTTCTCTTTCTGTTTTGTCTGGGTTTGTATCCACAGTTTTCCTCCGCCACAAGTGAGGGTAATTAATAAAATTCAGGAGGTACCGTCCTCTTTCACCAAAAAAAAAGACTGAGTCTAGACTCCAAAGAGAGTCTGTAGAGCATCCCAAAGGCTTTTGGATAGGTCATTTCCTAATATCTCTGAGGCAACATTAGCCTCAATAGAATTGTAATGCCAGCTGAAAGAGTCTAGTTAATAGCAATCCAATTTTCATATTCTGCATTAGGAATGACTTCAATAGAAGTTGAGTCAAGTAGAGTGTGGGTGGTAGTTTCTACCGGGCATGATTTAATGCAGTAATAAAACTCTCCAGGTGATTCCCTTTAATGACAGAGAGGACAATGGCTTTTCAGAGCAAACAGTTGTCATGGCTGAGCTTCACAGATCAATAGAAACCCAGGGTTTTACCTAAGGTTTTAGCCAAAGAGGGATTTTCAAGGCAAGATCAGTAACATGGGTTGACTGAGAGAGAGCCTAGGGATGCAACAACATTGGATCGTGTGTTAATGCTAGAGTCGATTCTGGTGGTGTTGGTTATGATGGCTCTAATACTACAAAAAAAATTGAAAGAGATGGAATTGTGAAAAGGTAGCCTTTGTATACAATTGACAATTACGGCTCACCAATACAAACAAGACTTATATTTGACATTAGGACAAACCCTAACACCAATGTATGCGCAGGATGGTGAAACATGTCACAACTAATTGACTTTAATTAAAAAGAATAATAATCACTAAATGACAATAATTAATACTACTTAACAACTGCTTAACAGTACAAACCAAAGTAATCAAAAATTTCTTAGTTGAAGGACAAGCTATGGCAGCAAAAGCTGTGAGGTTTTAACCTATGACTCTATCAAAATTGACCTGACGCACTTTAAACCACCTTGAAGGGATACTATTGAGAAGGAAAGAAAAAAAAAGCTGTCAATTTGGCCCCTATAGTTATCAAAACAGGTTAATCAGGCCCTTGTACTTTAAAATGGATCATTCAAGCCCCTCTACTTTATAGTTTGGTATTTGTTTGCCCTTTTGTTTATCTAACGTCAAATATGTGGAAATGTGGCGAGATTTTGTAACATATATTTGCTTTAAATAAAATCAAAAAGTATGTTAGAAGCCCCTATACTGTGCACAATGGGTCATTTGAGTTCTCAAATTTTTTTTTTGTCTGTTCAACCCCTCTACTTTGGATAATGGTCTAAATAAGCTCTTGACCCTCTTTCTATCATAACCATCCTGATGTGTCAGTTATCAATGCTGATGTGCATATTTTTTATTTAGAAAAAAAAATTATTAAAAAAAAGTGTCTTCTTTTCTAACAGATCTTCCAGTTGGAGAAAGTTATCTTCTTCCGCAAATCTTCCGGTTGAAGAAAGTCGTCTTCTCCAACGAATCTTTCATCTCTTGTAGCTTATTGAGATCTCATCTCCTTCAAAATTTGACTCTTCCTTGATTAAAATCAAATCTGCTACTCTCACAACAATTGGAGGTGGAGATGTGCTGTTACAGCCAACTCGATTGCATTGATCCTTCCCTATTCTAGGAGCACCCATTCTAGGTATTCTCTTGTAAAGTGAACAATTTCATCATAACAAAGAGAACCTAGTAGTGAGCTTTTTTGGGTCCTCTCTTGTCCAAAACATTCTCTTCCTAGATATTATACTTGCTATTTTTTATTTGCTTTTTTATTTAAAACAATGTAATTTTTTATTTACTTTTTAATATAGGTAAAATGAAGCCATGTCACAAATTGCTATCCACGTCAACATTTTTAACGAAAATTTGGATGAAGGGTTAACGTTACCCATTGTTATAAGTAGTGGGGCTTCTAGCATAATTTTCCCTAAATAAAAATATAATTACATGGAAAATCTTAAATCAAAAAATTAAAAAAATTCTAAATCAAAAATAAAAAACCCTAGGCATGTAATCCATCGTTGCAGACTCTTCATCACCGCTTCACCAGCTCTTCCAGCCTTTCTTTATCGCTGTTTCGTTGGCTCCATTGTTGCTTTGGTTGGTTAAATTGAGTTCTTTTGGATGTATGTGCATAAGAACAATGTTTCGTGGGCTAAAATCAAAAGAGGAAGAGATGTAAAATGGGTCACATATTTGTCATTTCTCGATAAATGGACCATGGACTTAACTTATAAGGGTTCGCTTTCTGGCCCGCTTCTTTGTTTTGTGGCAATCCTTTCATATTTTCCTAATGGTCTTGCAGGATCGCCGATTGCTTGAGGGGCCGCTAGTAGAGTTCTTTGTGACTGGGTTGTATTTTTATTGCTGTTAATGCAATAATTAAGCTTGTGGTGTTAAATGAGTAAAACGAACTTGGTCAAAGAAGGAAATCTAGTGCAGGAAGAATCGAGAAAAAGTGACAGTGAATTATTGAGTATAGGTAGTGGTTGCCAATCTTGAAATCTAAATGGTTGGGAAACGTGAGGGTTGGGGAGTTAATACGAGTAGTTAAGGGAATCATTTTCTGGCGATGAACTCGAAGTAGTTGTTGGTGACGGGTTAGTGGAAGAGGATAACTGAGTTAGAAAAGGATTTGAGGTTGCTTAAGATATCATTACAAGGCATACCTTACAGGTGAGACTAGCGAGGCCATTCGAGTTGATGGTGCGGACTGAACTATTAGTGTACCTCCAATCTCTTTATTAATTGTGTCTCCTCCATAGTGTATATGTATGAACTACTTGTTTAAATATATAATAAGTGAGACAGTAGTACTAGTGTACCTTGAGATACAATGAATATTGTACAACCAAGCTTCTGTCTTTAACAAATTAAATATGGTATCCGAGGCGAATATCACATAGGTTGTCGATTCCTCCACCGTCACAATCCACTATGATGCAGGAGCCAATATAGGGACTGTCAATCAAAAAGACATGCCAGAGAAGGAACCTATGGACAAGGGAACCAATGTTGACTTGAAAAGCAATGCTGACATGGACGAAGGTTCGCCATCACAGACATGTCAGAATTTAAAGACCAAACCCCGTATGAAAAGCTTGCGAGACATTTTAAACAATTAGTTATTATTTTCTTTTATGTCAGGATCAATATGATCGTTGGGTTTTAGCCGTTGTAAGGGCTTTATCTATTGTTGTGTTTGTTTTTTTCTGGGTTAGTTAGTCTTTTGGAAGATCAGTCAGCTTGGAGAAGAGTGGTTCGCCACCAGTATCTTTTGTATCTCTACCCTGGTAATGAAAGTTCAGTTAACTATCAAAATAGTGTCGTTCCAGTTTAATTCCATCTGAGTGTTCTTAGCTGCTGCATCAAATTGGTATCAAAGCGAGGTTGTATGAAACCCCAGTCTAGTAGCATCGACTCACAAAAACTTGTAATCGGCAACAAGCGCAGCGAGCTCGTTTATACGCCTCCAACAATGTCACAGGTCCAGCGAGATGACTTACTACAGTCATTGGTGAAAGAGCTGCGAGAATCACAGGAATCTACCTAACAGATTGAACTTATGACCACTAAACTCGACAAAGTTTTCCATCAGGTATTTGAAGAAAGCTCCTCCGCTCGAGAGGACGACAGTGACGAATGGATTCCGAACCCACAGCAAACTAGAGAAAATCGACCACGACAGAGGAATGCCCAAGTGGAACATCACCGAGACCCAAGGGAAGAACTTATGAAGCGGATCAAGGTAGATGTGAAAGAATTTTGGGGAGGTCTAGATCCAGTCGTCTTCCAAGATTGGCTAGTATCCCTTGAAGATTATTTTCGTTGGTATAGAGTGCCGGATGATTGCAAAGTTGATTTCACTATTGTGAAACTAAAAGGTAGTGCACGAGCATGGTGGTTGGCGGTGGAAGAACAACGACGTCCACGAGGACGAAAGCCAATCACTGACTGGGAAATCATGAAGGAACGCCTAAGGGATAACTACTTACCCTTGAATTATACTGAGTCCTTGTTTGATGACATGTGGGCTCTTAAACAGGGCAACTTGTCGATTCAGATCTACACCGAGAAGTTCCGTGACCTCTATGTCCGTACTCAGATTGTCGAACGAAATTTGCAGGCTTTATCCAGATATCGTTCGGACTTAGAGACGATGTAAAAAGAGAGATGCTCAGTCTGCAGCTCGGTAGTGTCGATGAAGCTTACTAGATGGCCTTGAGGTTTGAAAATCAGCTGAAAGGCGGATCTTCAAGGCGCTCCTGGAACCCTGCTGAAGACAAATTCACAAGAAGTACCACGGGTTCGAGCCCAACTGCAGGTCCAACTCAGGGTACTTACGGGCCTACTAATACAGCTGGATCCAATAATAGAGAGGTGCAGAAACCTGGGCCAGAAAATGTAGGAAAGTGCTTCCGGTGTGGTAGTAAAGGGCACTATTCGATGGTCTGTGAAGAGGAAGAAGAAAGCAACCTGTTAGATCCGGAAGAACCGTCAGACGCCAGACAAGAAGATGAAGCAATCGAAACCCATCTACAACCTTCTGAGCTGCCCAGCTGTGTTATTCACCGACTACTGTTAGGTGCCGATCAGCAAGCAGATCTGGCCAAGGAGGATTGGCAACAGTGCACTATTTTCCATACTAAATTTGAAGTTTTGGGACGGGCGATAGACACAATCATCGATAATGGGAGTGGTATGAACGCAATCTCACAAGTTGTGGCAGAAAATCTCAAATTTCCCAAGGAAGATCATCCACGACCATACCGAATACAGTGGGTTAATTCGTCATCTATTCCAGTTCATCGGAGGTGCAAGGTGAAGCTTGGTGTGACGTCATTCCCATGACTGTATGTCAGCTACTTTTGGGAAGACCTTGGCTTTTTGATAGGAAAGATATATACAATAGTTTTACTAATACTTATGCTTTTCAAATGGGGAATCACAAAATTATTTTGGATCCTCTGCCTCCCACAAAGGGAATTCAACCAGCCTCGTCCGAAAAATCAGTTCTTACTCTACAGCCTTTGGAAGAAACTGCCCAAGAGACATATCTTATTTATCTCCTACTTAACCGAGTAGAAGGCTCCGAGTCCAATTCTGCACATGAGGTGACTACTCCAGCTGAATGGAGTAATTTATGGTCCGGCTATGCTGACATTGTGCCGGAGGAATTGCCTGATGGACCAGCGCGAACCATTCAACATATAATTGATTTGGTTCCCGGAGCGTCTCTACCAAATTTAGCCTCATATAGGATGGCGCCTTCCGAACAAGAAGAGCTGCAGCGCCAGGTCTCTCAATTACTCGCAAAGGGTTTCATCCGAGAGAGCATGTCTCCATGTGCAATGCCAGCAGTCCTAATTCGTAAGAAAGACAATACACGGAGGATGTGTATCGATTGTAGAGCAATAAATAAGATCACTGTCAGATATCGCTTTCCGATTCCCAGACTGGATGATTTATTAGATCAACTCTCAGGTGCAACTATATTTTCTAAGATAGATATTCGTTGCGGGTATCATCAAGTGCGCATCCAAGAAGGCGATGAGTGGAAAACGGCCTTTCGTACCCGGGACGGTCTCTATGAATGGCTTGTGATGCCCTTCGGACTCGCCAATGCACCTAGCACATTCATGTGTGTGATGACTGACATATTCAGAGAGTTTATTGGCAAATTTTTGGTTGTTTACTTTGATGACTTACTTATTTATAGTCGTTCTGCCACTGACCATTAATCTCACTTGCACTTGATTTTTCAAAAACTAAGGCAAGAGAAGTTTTTTGCACACCAAAAGAAATGTGCTTTCTTTCAATCTAAGATTTCTTTCCTTGGTTTTGTTATTTCAGGCCATGGCTTAGAGGTGGATAGCGCCAAAATTCAGGCCATTACAAGTTGGCCGACACCAACTTTATTCATTGAGGCACGAAGTTTCCACGGACTGGCCACTCTCTATCGCCGGTTCATACAGAATTTCAGTTCCCTGGTGGCCCCTATTACAGATGTCTTAAAGGAACCATCTTTCGTTGGACGGCAGGTGCGGAAAAGGCATTCCACGTGATTAAGCAAAAGCTCACGCAGGCTCCCATCCTTCGGCTACCTGATTTTGCCAAGGTTTTTGAAGTAGCCTGTGATGCTTCCCATATCGGAATTGGAGGTGTTCTCAGCCAGGAATTGAACGATGCTCGCCAGCGCTATTCTTCTTACGATCTAGAATTTTATGCTCTAGTTCAGTCACTCAAACATTGGCGGCCGTACTTACTGCATCGCAAGTTCATACTGTTTTCATATCATGACTCCTTGCGGCATCTCAACTCACAGAAAAAAAAATTAATTCGAGACATGCTAGATGGTTCGATACTATCCAACAATTCTCTTTCACGGTCAAACATAAGGTGGGTATTGAAAATAAGGTAGCTGATGCTTTAAGTCGACGCCATCATCTACTGGTTACTTTCTCGGTCTCGGCTACTGGCCTGGAACATATTCGCTCTATTTATCCAGAGGACCCTGATTTTGGGCACATTTGGCATGTCACTTCTCAACCTCAAGCTGAATCTTTAGAGCCTTCTGAATTTCTGATCCAAGATGGTTATCTTTTCCGCAATAATCGGTTTTGTCTTCCCGCAACATCTATCCGAGAATTTGTGTTGTTGGAGCTTCACTCGGGGGGTTTAGCAAGACATCTGGGTCGGGACAAAACATTGGCTTTGGCTAGGGACCGATTTTATTGGCCACAACTTGCTCAGGATGTTACTAAAATCATTCAGCGGTGTCAAACTTGTCAAATGCAGAAGGGTGTTCGTCACAACACTGGGTTATATACTCCACTACCTATTCCAACTCATCCCTGGGCGGATATTTCTATGGATTTCATTGTCGGGCTACCTCGAACACCTAGACACACTGATTCAATCATGGTTGTCGTTGATCGGCTTACAAAAATGGCTCATTTCCTACCTTGTGCTAAGACATATGATGCTCCTCAAGTTGCCGGCTTATTTTTGCGAGAAATTGTTCGACTCCATGGACTTTCCAATACCATCACATCTTACAGAGATGTAAAATTCATGAGCTACTTCTGGAAGACACTATGGATTAAACTCGGCACCAAACTACAATTTCCAATGCCTTCCACCCCCAAACCGACGGACAAACCGAAGTAACCAACCGTAGTGTTGGTAATTTGCTCCGTTGTTTGGTCACTGATCATGCCACCTCTTGGGACCTCATACTACCGTTGGCCGAGTTTGCCTTCAATAATTCAGTTAATCGTTCGACTGGTTATACACGTTTTGAGGCCAATTCTGGACAGCATCCAAAGACACCTCTGGATTTACAACCACTGTCGACACATGTCAAAGCCAGTGCAGAGGCGGAAAACATGGCTACTCATATTGCCTCTACATTGGCTGAGCTTCGCCGCCGTCTCTCGGTAAGTAACACCTATTATGCTAATTACACGAATTCTCATCGTAGATTATTATTTTTTGATGTAGGGGATCGAGTCCTTATACGCTTACGCCCAGAACGCTATCCTTCGGGAACCGTATCCAAACTCCATCCTCGTCGAGCCGGTCCTTTTCGAGTTCTCAAACGCTTGGGCAGCAATGCCTATCTTTTGGAGTTACCGGCAGACTGCCACTACAGTCCTGTGTTCAATATTGAAGATCTTACTTTGTATCACGGGGCCGATATTACTCCTACTCCCCTACCTCTGCCCACCTTTCAAACAGCGTCTGTTCCTCAAGATCACGCTGTAGTTATTCTCTCCCATGACTATGTCCATACACATCAACGATCATATCGACGTTTCCTGATCAAGTGGCGTGATCGCCCCCTTACGGACAGTGCGTGGTTATCAGAGTCTGATGTTCGGGCTAAATTTCCTATCCTACTACAGCAGTATCTCTCTTCTTGCTCGTCGGAGTCGAGCCTTTCCCAGCAGGCGGGAATTGATGCAGGAGCCAATATAGGGACTGTCAATCAAATAGACATGCCAGGGAAGGAACCTATGGACAAGGGAACCAATGTTGACTTGAAAAGCAATGCTGACATGGACGAAGGTTCGCCATCACAGACATGTCAGAATTTAAAGACCAAACCCTGTATGAAAAGCTTACGAGACATTTTAAACAATTAGTTATTATTTTCTTTTATGTCAGGATCAATATGACCGTTGGGTTTTAGCCGTTGTAAGGGCTTTATCTATTGTTGTGTTTGTTTTTTTCTGGGTTAGTTAGTCTTTTGGAAGATCAGTCTCCTCGGAGAAGAGTGGTTCGCCACCAGTATCTTTTGTATCTCTACCCTGGTAATGAAAGTTCAGTTAACTACCAAAATAGTGTCGTTCTAGTTTAATTCCATCTGAGTGTTCTTAGCTGCTGCATCACACTGTCACTGCCATCGTCTACCTAAATTCATCTCCTCCTAATTTCGTTGCACTGGTTCGTATCCTTCTACACTGTACCAAAACTTTGTTGAAATCTAGCCACATATCTAGTGTAGTGGTTGCACAAAACTCGGCTTCCTCTCTTCTCGTCTACTCATCGGATGTGGTGATCACCGACGATGAAGTAACTGGGTCTCTGCTTCTATCTAGTTGTCGATTGCAACCTTGAGGGCATCAATTTTGAAGCTCCTCTGGGTGTTGATTATACCATGTGTTTGAACTTCGATGTATGGAAAGTGCCGATCTGCTCTTCTAGTTGATGATATCACCTAGATCATTCCAATATGCATTATGATATTTGTTTGCCATTGATCTGCATGCTTCCACTGTGTGTTCAATCATTCTGGAAGTTGCTGCGTGCTTCCACTTAATGTTCAATAATTCTAGAAGTTGTACTTTGGTCCCTATTATTTTTGGAATTTACATTTTGGTCCCTACTATTTATGGAATTTACAATTTTGTAACACTCACCTTCACTCGGAGTAATTACACGGCACGATAAACCACCATGCATCCACAGACTCCTCAGACTACATGTTGGCCTATCGTAAGCCTCATCGGTCATCTAAACCCAATAATTTCATAATCAACTTTACTACCAAATATTCATGTTACATAACGAGTCTCAAAATATATAATTTCTTCAATATTATTACAACTTTAAATAATAATGTTTTGAAAATAACACCATATGCATTAAATAAAGCTAGAGAACTTGTGTGATTCTTCCACTCATTCTTCTTCCAAATCTACATGTATGGGAAACATGTATGAGGGTAGGTCGAGCTATTTATTTTAGATAATAATTATGCGTGTAACATGATTTAAGTATAAAGAATGTCATAACAAAGTTGATAATAACATAGTATTTATTTCTGAAAATAATACCTTTAATGAGAAAAATGAATACGAACGTTATCGTAAACAACCATATTTTTTTTAGATCAAAATAACCACCATGCCTGTCATTTCCAATTTGAATCCACCCAATGGATTTAATCTTATAGTGCCGAAGAATCACTCCGAACACACTATCTTCAAGTCCCTCGGGACAACCCATAGTCGGGCCAATACTAGGGTGGCTATGTGCATAGGCAATATCGTCAATCATAATTTTCGTCAATTCCAAGTAATTACCATAAATAAAGCGCATGGGTTTGAAAATAATTCCATATATATATATATATATATATATATATATATATATATCGGTAGTTCTAAACATACATAGAAAAAACATACATAATTATACATAATTGATGTGGCATGCCACTTAGGCAAGTGACTAAATTTTTTCAAAAAAAAAAATGAAAGCCTAAAAAATTTGAAAGAAAATGTGATAGATCTCACGTTTTTCAAAAAAATTACATTTCAAAATTCAAAATATTTTGTACATATCTATTCCAATTCTCTCTCATCTCTTTCACTCTTTCTTTGTCACTCCTTCTCTCTACCACACACTCTCTCTCCCTCCCTCCCTCCCTCTACAAAGCAAGCCAACGTCGGAATCCTATACTCGTTTTGACAATAAAATGGTAAGATCTGATGTTCCTTGACTCAAGAACTCGAATAGTGGTGGCGTTGTACCACGGAGATGTTGCCGGAGTTGCTTGAATCGGCCACTTTAATCTCGCGGCGGTTTTTCAGCTATTTTAGAGCTATTACAAGTGGGTGATATGAGTTTCGTTATTTGAAGTTTGAGACCACTTTTGGAGGTGGCAACGACCGGAATGGTGGCTGAACGACGGTACGTAACAATTGAAAATGACAGTGTAATACGCCATTGTAATAGTGGAATATGACACTGTGACGGTGTAATACGACACTGTGACTATGTTCTATCTAATTTTTTAGATTTCTTATTGATTTTTAATTTTTTGACTGAAAAACAGTTAGGTCAAGTATTTCTCAACTCAATGACTCCAATGGTGGTGATAGTACACAAAGATATTGTTGCAGTTGCTCTAATCTTCACTTTTTTCTTGCGATGGGTGCCATCTTTTTTCAATAGGTAGTTGATGGTGGTTGTCGTGTGGATTTGGTTGTTCAAAGCTTCTTTTTGAGATCTATTATCAATTTTCAATTTTTTGAGACCAGTCATGTTGTGATTAGTGTTTGGAGGACGAAGTTTTGTCCCCGATCAATGAAAGAGAGATTATGTAGCATATCAACACCTGTGTTGTTTCACATTGCTCGACTTTGTAATTACATTTTTTTCGTTTTTATTACATTGCTTGTATGTTTTTATTACATTGTTCATGATGAACATTATAATTGAATTATCATTTTAGATGTTTTCTTTTAATCTTTCACTTACAATTAAACAGTCATTTGATATGTTTTATCTTTATTTGTGAAATATATTTTATTTCAAATGATTTGCACAATTTATTTTTAGCATTGCAAAAATAATAGTTAAAAAACATAAAACAAGTGAGGAAATATCATAATGAAGAGAAAGTAGCACCAAAAAATAACTTAATGAATACAGTGTAATAAGACAAGACCATGCAAGACACTATGACACAAGATAAATATTGTGACTCGAAACTCTGTTTCTGTTACTAGATGAAATATGATGTTAGTTTACATCGTCTCATATTGTAATTAAATTATTTTATTGTTGAATAACATGTTACATGTATCTTATTACTTTGTCCAGTCCCTTAATTACATTGTTCGACTGATACACTGTTTGACATTGTTCTTCTTTATAATTACATTGTTTTCATTTTTATTACATTGTTTTTACATTTTTATTACATTGTTCATTATGAACATTATAATTAAATGATCATTTTAGATGTTTTCTTTTAATATGTCACTTACAATTAAACGATCATTTCATATGTCTTATCTTTATTTGTGAAATAAATTGTAATTCAAATGATTTGCACAATTTATTTTTAGCATTGCAAAAATAATAACTACAAAAGCATAAAACAAGTGAGGAAACATTATAATGAAGAGAAAGTAGCACCAAAAGGCAACTTAATGAATACAGTGTAATAAGACAAGTCATACAAAACACTATGACACAAGATAAACATTGTAACTCAAAATTCTATTTTTGGTACTGGATGAAATATAGTTTACATCGTCTTACATTGTAATTACATTGTTTTATTGTTGAATTACATTCTATATATGTCTCTTATTACATTGTCAAATCCTTTAATTACATTATTTTATCATCTTTTCGGAGAATGTCTATATCACTGAATACGGTTCATAATATCATACTGGCTCAAAATCTCAAATCAAAATTACAAATTCTGGTCATTTAAAAGCTTGGTCAATTGGATTAAGAAGGGTGGGTATTCAGAAATAATGTTTATTTTTGGAAAGTGAGAGAAATAGATGATACTGAGAAGAGAGAACCTGACACATAAGAGAAAAAGAATGTTTATTTTTGGAAAGATGTGTAACAAATGGGTGGAAGAAACAACAAATGAGGAGAGAAAAGCGGGTAAACTTTTTTGATATCTCTTATTATTTTATTTCAATTAATCTAGTTGGCATGCTTACATGGCATGACACATAAATTATATCAAATTATGTATTGCAGCTTTATGTATGTTTGGAGTTTTCATATATATATATATATATATATATATATATAAACTTTATAGTTCATCTCCACATTCACATGGAAGTTTCAGTGTGGAACTATTGTCTAGCTTAACTTTCAAACATTTTTATCACGTAATAACCATCTATCAATACCTGAAACACATCACGTTATATATATATATATTTTGTTTTCAATTCCATTTTCAAAAAAAAAAAAAAATCCAATCATCACAAAATCAGTTTCATACAATATATAGATTCAAACATCCATCAAGTTAATTTTATCCAAAACTATTTAGCGATTTAATGATAAAAAAAATTAGCAAAACACATTTGAGTATATATAGCGTGACCAACCCTTACCTTCGCTATCAAGCGGGTACCTTTCCTTTCCGTTTGTCGTAAACCAAACTCGGCCCTTCTTTGTTGGTTCCTAAACAATGAAACCTCAATTACTTCCCAATAATACTCATATAACCATAAAGTATACTTGATTTCATATCGTTAACATTCAGCGATACATGCTTACGTTTTTAGGTCCACTCTATGTTCAAACTCAACCTAGTTCTTATTTAAAGTTCACGACCACCTCTTCTAAAATAGTAGGTAACCGTATTTCCATCCTTCCCTTTTTCTTTTCCTTGTCTATGGGTTTCTAAAGTTGCATGAACACATGAATCCATATTTCCTTGTTTTTTCTTCATCATGAAATCGATACAAAATCCACATGCGTGGACTTAACCATAAAATACAATATTTTCGTAAACACCATACATGTATTTTCTAATGGTATTTAAGTCACTCCTCAATCAATAAGAAAATGTCATGTCTTACCTGATTCCTTGCTTGATCAACTTGAAAGTTTGGTTTGGTCCTTATGCCCGGTCAAGGTGTTGCCAAAGACTCCAAAGCCCCCAAATCTCCTTCTCCTCTCACCGTCTCTCTCTCTAATTCTTTTTTCCTCTCACCGTCTCTCTCTCTAATTCTTTTTTCCTCTCTCTTTCTACTTATTTGGTGTGCAATGTGGAGACTCTTAACTAATTTATTTCCAGTTAAATACCTTTGACTACTTCTCCCTTTGATAGACGTGTGTCACTTCCCCTTAGATTTTACTTGATTTTCACACATTTCTCAAGTGAAAACATAGTGGTTTTCGGCCCACCATTTTTATACTTGACTGCCATGTGTCCCGCCTTACTGGGTTATCCACCTAGATCTCATTTATTAATTTATTAAAAATCCCCTAAAATTTTCAATTGGTTCCTTCATCATCATTAACTAGATTACCTATATCCCATAAACTCTCTCTCTCTCTCTCTCATGCCATTTGTACGCCATGTACTGGACCTCGACCTCCCTAAATCTCCAATATTTAACATCTATTAAATAACACTCGATTTTCTCTCATTGGATTTCTACCCTTGATAACCGAGTTCACCAATGTGGGGATTTCCCATGAGTGATCATCCAACTATTGTAAAGGAATCTTCCCTTTTCCATGTCCTCCTATTGGCTAAGTCATTTTCCTTCCATAATTATGAGCTATATCCCATGCTTGATCCTACCTTGTCACAAAAGACTTAATTTGTCTTTTATTAAAATTTTCTAACATTCAAGGTAGACACAACACACAAATATATATATATATATACAGCCAGGCTCCTAGGTGGGATGCTGCACAAAAGTTGTGATACGGGATTCGCATTTTGGCCGTTCGATTGATCAGATGGCCCACATATTTTATTTTTTTAAAACAAGAAATCCGTCTAGAAAATTTCTACATCCCCCTTCCGATACATCTCGTTTGTTTCTTCTCTTCAATACTCCGCCGAACACACCAACCCTCAATTGAATAGGATGAGATTTGGATGAACTCTAGTCATGAAATTTCAGCTTTTAATTTTACTCAGCCAACTCAGTTCCAAGATGATTTGTTGAAAGAATTGAACTTAACCCCCATTAACAAGAATGCCCTAAGTGTCTTGTCTAAATAATGAAAAAACCTAGGAATACAACATTTTTATTTTTAATAAAAATAATGGGAATTCAAGTACAAGCAATGCCAGGTTGCCTAGAGACATTCCAATCAGAATCAGAGTCCCAAAAGAGAGAACATGATGGTAAGAATTAGCCGGAACAAAAATCGAAATCCCTAAAATAAATTGGTGATTATTTTAGCTGGACTTTTGTTTAATTTCAGAAATTCTACCTTGTTGGAAACCCACAACAAGAATTACAAGGTCAGAGGGAGCCCCAAAGACAGAGCGAGAGGGAGAAACAAAGTCAATGCCATAGCATAGGAGGTTGCTCGCAAGACAAAGCTGGAAGCGTCCTCAGCGACTTCGACGATCGACTTTTGTCCTAGTCCATGAAGAACTCAAAGTGGTCCTACTAGAAGATAGAAAGATAGAAAAGGCATGTAGAGGTCGGGGAAGAAATAAGGGGCGTAGAGGTTGGACAAGAAAGAAAAGTAGAAGAGCCGATATACAACCTTTTGATTTAAAAAAGAAAAAGATATAGGCCATCTGATCAATCGAACAGCCAAGAGACGGACCCCGTGTCACAAATTTTGTGCGGGATCCCGTCTAAGAGCCTGGCCATATATATACAGATATATATAGGTATGCTGAAACATGGCTATATTATATATATATAAACTTTATTTAATCTACACGTGTCCTGAGTGATGATTTACTAATGGTTAAATTTTAGGGATGTTACAAGTTTGGTCCCTAATATTTATAAAATTTGTAGATTAGTCCCTGATATTTATGAAGGCGACCCTACTGTGACTCGATATAGGTCTCGCGAGACCTCTGTTGTAGTTGATGACTAGCATACTGTGAATAATCAATGATTTGACGTAATTACTAGTTCTATCTGATTGGTTGATGAAAAATGTGATGGAATTGTGGCCTATCCTTTGTGGTGCAAGAATGTGCTAAAAGCCTTACAAGGCATGGGACTAGATCATCACTTATCCGCGGATGTACCATCTACCATTACTACTGAGTACAAAACCTGGATCATGCGTGATGCTAGAATTTTTAGCTAGCTTATAAACTCGATGGATCGGTTAGTCAAGATGTTATTTTCGAATGTCGATACTGTGAAGGAACTTTGGACGGCTATCGAAGAAACACATTCTTTCTCACAAGATCTCTCGCAGTTATATGAGGTTATGAATGGCTTATTCCAGTCAAAACAAAGTGGCAAACCTTTACAAGAGCACTTTGCCCAGTTTAAAAGTTTATCTAATGAATTTAAAATGCTCTTTCCTTTTACTAGCAATATGAACAAGTTCAACGAACAACGTATGCAAATCATTGTAGTATGTTTTTTGGCCAGTCTGGAACTAGGGTTAGAAGGAGCTCGTGCTCACATGCTATCTGGAAAGGAAATTCCTACACTCTGTGACACTTATCGTCGACTCAGTCGGTCTATGTTACATGATGATCCACCACGGGTCCCATCTTCTAGCGGTGACCATTCTGCCTTTGTTTCTTATCATCCTAGTGGTCATTGTGGACTTGGGTGCGGACATGGTACGGGTGATCGTGAGACTTGTACATGTCATTATTGAGGGGAAACTGGTCATATTTGTCTACAGTGTTGGAAATTACATGGCAAGCCAGTTACAAATGTTGTAGTGAATGAGTCTAATATATCTTCGGGTCGATGGACTGTGGAAATGATCGAGGATAAATTTGCTCGCTATAATAAGCATCAAATTGGTAGATTTGTTGATTTCCCAGTTGCTACATTTGCAGGTAATTCAACTGCTTGTTTGGCTTCTACTCCCACTTGGGTTATTGATTCGGGGTCCACACACCATTTGACGAATGTCTCAGGTACTCTCTCTGACTTTTATGTGACTTCTGATCATCATAGTATCATTGTGGCGAATGGATCCCCATTGAAAGTACATGGTTGTGGCTCTGTAAAATTTTCCTCCTCTATGATGCTTCACAATGTTCTTTACACACCCCAGAATTCATTTAATTTGTTATCTATTGGTCATATTACTCGTGACTTACACTGCTCAGTGACCTTCTTTCCTACTTATGGTGTGTTTCAGAACCTTATGATGAGGAAGATTATTTGTAGTGGTTGGATGGCTAATGGTTTGTATGTATTGAATGAGAGTTTTCCTTGACTGTTTACTGCAGATTGGGTCTTCCTTCCTTAGCTATACTAAAGTATATTTTTTCTAATTTTAAGTCTGTGTCACACTTGTCTTCTGAGTCCTGTCATTTAGCAAAAATAACTCGTGTTTATTATCCTATTCGACAAAATAATCGTACATCTACTCCTTTTGCTTTAGTACATTCTGATATTTGGGGACCTTGTCCAGTCACTTCTATGTTGGGTTTTCACTATTATGTGACCTTTATTAATGATTTCTCACGTTTTAATTATATTTATTTGTTAAAGTCTCGATCTTAGCTATTTTTTGTGTTTCAGACATTTGTGTTAGAAATTTGAAATCAGCTCCATACTACAATTCAGATATTTTGGAGTGATAATGAAGGTGAATACCTTTCTCAGCCTATGCTTGATTTCTTTTGCACTCAGGGTATAGTTCATCAAACTTCATGTTCCTATACTCCCCAGCAAAAT
The DNA here is from genome assembly GCA_963580455.1 of Euonymus europaeus. Taxonomy (NCBI): domain Eukaryota; kingdom Viridiplantae; phylum Streptophyta; class Magnoliopsida; order Celastrales; family Celastraceae; genus Euonymus; species Euonymus europaeus. The sequence continues at coordinate 9,049,809 of OY756964.1, forward strand.
GGTGTCACTGAGTGTAAACATCGTCATCTTTTATAAATTGCTCGTGTTTTTATGCTTCACACGAGTGTTCCTAAATATTTTTGGAGTGATGCTATTTTGACGACTTATTATCTAATCAATTGTCTCCCGTCTTCAGTTCTTGATGGTCAGTCTCTTAGATCTATGTTACTCCCACACCAGAGTCCATTTCTTTTATCTCTTCGAGTTTTTTGGGTGCACTACTTATGTTCAAGATGTTCATCCACAAAAGACTAAACTTGATGCTCGTGCCTTCCAATGCCTTTTTCTTGGTTATTTTAAATCCCATAAAGGGTATCGATGTTTCTATCCTGAGTTGAATCGATTTCTAGTGTCCTCTAAGGTCTCATTTGAATAGTATCTTCCCTTTTATTCCTCATTGTCTTTGACACCTCTGGTTCCTACCATTTCTTCCACATCTTCTATATCGAGTACTAACGATTTCCTAGTTTATCATAGTTCCACAGCTTTTGTGTCCTGTTCAGACTCTTCGCCTCTCCATACTGCACTTTTACCCTCTACTACCACTAAGCCAGTCTTCTTTTCACCGGGTCTGGTAAGTCCTTCTCAGCCTGTTTTCCATGATAACATTTCTTTTTCTAAAACACTTGCTATGCTTGATGTACCTAGTACACCGGTTGTTCCTGATGTTCCTATTGCTAGTCGTTGCCCATATCGTGCTTGTAGGGATCATCCTCGCTATATAGATTCTCAGCATCTGTGCAGGCATCCATCTCTACTTTGGATACTCACTTAGTTTTAAAAACTATGGCTGATGCTCTAGCCTATCCCAGTTGGTGTGTAGCTCTGGAAGAAGAAATGGATGCTCTTGAACACAATCACACATGGGATCTTGTCACTATTCATCCATCCAAACATGCCATTGGATGTAAGTTGGTGTTTACTGTCAAGCTTAATCCTAATGGTTCTTTAGCTCGGTTAAAGGCTCGCCTGGTTGCTAAAGGTTATGCCCAAACCTATGGTGTTAATTATTTTTAAACATTCTCTCTTGTTGCTAAGATGGCCTCTATCCGATTGTTCATTTCATTGGCTGCTTCTAGAGATTGGCCTTTATATCAACTTGATGTTAAGAATGCGTTTCTACATGGTGATATAGATGAAGAGGTGTATATGGAACAACCTTCTAGTTTCCATGCTCAGGGGGGCGTATCAAGGTGTGTAAGTTACGGCTCTCTTTGTATGGTCTCAAGCAGTCTCCCCGGGTTTGGTTTAGGAGTTTTAGTATGGTGTAATGCAGTTTGGTATGCAACAATCAGAGAAAGATCACACCCTTTTTTATAGTCATACTTCTACTAGTTGTATTTTCTTAATTAAGTATATTGATGATATTGTTATTACTAGTGATGATGCTGTTGTGATTGCTGACCTAAAGAGCTTTATTTAGTCCAAGTTTCAGACCAAAGATTTGGCTCTTTTGAAATATTTCTTAGGGTTTGAAGTAGCAAGATGCAAAAAGGGTATATTTCTATCATAAAGGAAATATGTGTTAGATTTATTACAAGATGTTGGGTTATTCAAAGCCAAAGTTGTAGATTCACCTATGGATCCTAGTGTCAAGTCATTTTCTGATGATGGTAAAGTATTTCCTCACCCTGATAGGTATCGTCGTATGGTTGGTAAGTTGAATTGTCTAACTACAATGACGCGGCTTGATATAGCTTATCCTGTCAGTATTTTTGGTTAGTTTATGGTTGATCCACACACTCTACACTGGAATGCTATAGTATGTATTCTTCGCTATCTTGAAGCTAATCCTGGTAAAGAATTGGAGTTTAGTGACCATGATCACTTGTTAATTGAAGGATATTCTAATGTTTTTTGGGCTTGAAATCCTTTTGATCGCCGATCTACATCAGGGTACACAGTGTTTGTTGGTGGTAATTTGGTAGCTCGAAAAAGCAAGAAGCAAGATATAGTTGCTCATTCTAGTTTTGAAGCTGAGTATCGTGTTATGTCCTCAGTTGCTTCATAAATTTTGCGGCTGCGACAATTATTGGAGGAGTTGGGTGCGCCTCATGGAGTCCTACCAAATTGTGGTGCGATAATCGATCTATAATTTATATAGCTACTAATCATATCTATCATGAGAGAACCAAACATATTAAAGTGGATTATCATTTTATTCGACGTGCATATTGGTGACATTCTTAAATTTGGTTATGTTCGATCTAGTGAACAATTGGCTGATCTTCTTACTAAGCCATTACCTGGTTCTCGTGCTACTCTTATTTGTAACAGGCTGAGACTAGTTGATATTTATGCTCCAACTTTTGGGGGGGAGGAGGGGTGTTAGTCTACCTCTCATTTGTCTACCACCCATTTGTCTACCTCCCATCTGTTTTATTAATTGTGTCTCTTCCATAGTGTATTTGTCTAAACTACTTGTTTTGCATATATAATAAGTGAGACAGTGTACCTTAAGATATATTGAATATTGTACAACCAAGCTTTCATCTTTAACAAATTGAATACAGACTACTAGATAGGTACACATACCGTGACTCTGGAAAATGTGATTTTGAGTTTAAATTTGATTTTGTTGCTCTAACAAGAGTCTTGCTCATCTGTGAGACATGTATAAAGGAGTGGATTTTTATATATGCTTATGAATATATGTATCTCTACTAAGTAATATTATTAAGAGTTTGTAAAAAGTTATTATATCAAAATTTCTTTTAATTAATTCCCTTTAAAATTCCACATCATGTTCTAAGAGTCGGGGTGTGAAAAGTTGGTATTAGAGCATAGGTTTGGTTACGGTTGAGTAATGGTATGTGCATCAGTTTGGTTTTATATTGCAGTCTATTGGGTAAGCGTTATGTGAAATATGTAAATGATTGTTCTTTTATTTACGTGCATGATGGTATGTGATATAGATGGCTGATGGAGGATAGGGTAGATCTGTAGCGTAGAGAGCTAGAGGGAGAGTTATTATTTCAGGTAGAGGTAGAGGTTGGATAACAAAGATAGAGGATGAGAATCCAAAGATGCTAGTATGGGTGTTAGGGGATAGTTCACATGATAGAGTGGGTACGGGAGAGTTTAATTGACAAGAGTAGTTACCTAAGCCTGATAAGGAGGTGCAGATGCCTGAGCCTATTGTTTCTTCATCTAGGATAACATTGGGGGATATACATATCATAGCGGGTGCTACTGTTTAGGCTAAACTAAAGGGCGTAGTACCTCACATTCAGAGAGCTAAAAGAGGGAATGAGATGGGGCCTCGAGTGGAGGATGTAGTTGCTGAGACTAATACTAGGAGGGTATTGACAGAATTATTAGAGCTTAGACAGACCAAACCTCTTGTTTATAGGGGAGTAATGGATGTCGTACAACTTTTATAGTGGCTTACACAGATGAGCCACCGATTAGATACATTGCACGTAAATGCTAAGTATGGAGTGCAGCTGGTATCACATTTCCTTGAGGGTACTTCTATAACATGGTTGGAGTCTCTTCTTAGAACACAAAGTACTATATTATGTGATAGATTTACCCAGTTGATATAGGAGAGGTTTATACTCAGTGTTGTTAGAGACTTATTATTAGTGCAGGAGTTTCTTATCTTTTGGCAGACCTAAGAGATGACAATGACCCAGTTTTAGATTAGGTTTGAGGAGCTAGTTATATTTGGTCAACGCTATGTTACATTGATGATGAGAAAGTAGCATGATTTCAAATGGCCTTACTTCATAGTATAACTATGCAAGTTCAGACTCAGAGGTTGACTACTTAGCAAAAAAGTGATAGTGAGTTATTGAGTGTAGGTAGTGATTGCCAATCTTGAAATCTCAATGGTTGAGCAACGTGAGGGTTGGGGTGACTAATAAGAGTAGTTAATGGAATCATTCTCTGGCAATGAACTTGAAGTAGTTGTTGCAGACTAGTTAGTGGAAGAGGATACTCGAGTTAGCAAAAGATTTGAGTTTGCTTAAGATATCAATAGTAAGGCTTACGTTACGGGTGAGACTTGCAAGGCCAATTGAGCTGGTGGTGCGGACCGGACTACTAGATAAGTGCACATACCATGAGATTGGAAAATGTGATTAGGGTTTAAATTTGATTTTCTTGATCTAATGAGAGTCCTGCTCTTACGTGGGACATGTATAAAGGGGACAATATTTATATATGCTTATGAATATGTTTATATTTCTCTGCTAAGTAGTATTATTAAGGGTTTGAAAAAAGTTATTGCATCAAAATTTATTTTCATTAATTTCCTTTAAAATTCCACGTCACGTTCTCAGAGTTGGGGCGTTATAGATCAACCCGTTTTGGTAAATAAAGGGTCAAATTGACACTTATCCCGAATTTTTTTTTGAGATACATTGAGACACTAATCGCACTTTTTTTTTAGAATCCCATTCGATGCATAATTATATTTAAAAAATTGACACTCTATGAGGTTGTATGCTTTATACATATCCATCTGCATAGTCCTCAAGCTGCCATTCCCTCTTTTTTATTTTCACGTGTGAAATAACTCATGAGAAAGTACCACATTCTCCTAAATAACCTTGTCTGGCATAAAATATGCATGGTTCAGACTAATAAAATTACTAAGAATTATCTTCAACTGATCCGTCATGATCTTAGAGATTACATGATAAATGTGTTGGAAAAAAGTAAACACAGAAGAAAATTAAGGACTACATAGTAGCAATCGATGGGAAAATTGCTTCAAAAATTTCTTATCAATTCTTTATTATCATAGCATGCATAACACCCTATCCCAAATATGAACATACAAGAGACAAAAAGTGAAAAAAATCTATGTTTCGTGAACTTTAATAATTGTTGGCACTCTTAGGTGCAGTGTTAGACATGCCCAACATAGATATGAAGGAATTTAAGTAACTAGGGGAGCCTAAGCGTGCACAACCTTGAGCCCAAAGGATGCCCAAAGTACTGGAGAACTTTGGGGAAAAATCGGGCCACAAGCCTATGCGTGCCCCAACTTTCACCCAGTCTAAAGTTCCTTGATTTGTGACTCTGAGTAGGGTTGGGCGCCTAGGTGCAACACACTCTTCCATATTCTTTTAAAGGCTGTGTGGAGTCCAACCTTAGTCATTTTGTAATGAGTTATAGAGAGAGAGAGAGATTCTTGAAAATCTAAACTTGGATGGAAGATTAGAAACAAGATTCATGGAAGTTTGGAATATTTGAGGTAAATTCCATGGTTTTCTAGAATCTAGGGTTTTGTTAGAATTGTAGAGGAACCTTTTTGGATTGGATGTATATGTTTAGGAAGGTTGTTTAGAATTTATTTATGGCTGTATTTGTAGGTTTGATTATTGATTTGTGATACAAGTTTGATTTGGGTGGAGGTTCAAGAGTTGGTAATTTTTCTAGTGAGGTAAAGGTGAGAACTCTTGACTATCTTGTGTATTCAATATGGATATGTGTTGTTGGTGACATATTAATGATGAAATAGGTTCAGTATTTGTTAAATCCGTAGGTTGGTAAAAGAGGATCGAAATCCTAGAAATTTGAATTGTTGGTTTGTAATCTTTTGCTTGGATACGAGGTAGGAATTCTTACCATTGTTTTGTCACATTCGTTTCGATCCTTTAAAGAGTGGTTTGATTTCTCATTGGTCCTTCTTTTTGTGTCCTTGCCTTATTTGTTCCTAAGGGAGGATGAGCCTATGTGTGAAATCTTGATATTGAATGAATAATGATTAGCATACCTTATTCATATCCGAGCATCTTTTGGATATGGTTTACTCGAAACATGTATCATTTTTTGGATAGGGCCCTATAGGCTTTCCAAATTTTGAAGGAATGCCTTAGACTAGGTCATGCCTCCATATGTGGTAGGGTTCTATGTTTTTCGACAATATTTTGGAAGTTCCGTTAAGTTAGGCCCGGGCACATATAGTGTGGTTATTTACTTGATGTGCATTGTTAGATGTCATGTTGCTGCATTACGATTGTTTCTTTTCTAGCATTTACATTGTTGATTATTCTTCTTTTCTCCCTACTGAGCCTTCTTACTCACTCTATTTCTTTTTCCTATGTTCTTCAGGTGAGACTAATACTAATAGCCAGACTGTGGATCAGTAGGGGACGGCGTGACATATATGGCCACCTTGGAGTATTAGAACTCCTTATATTGGGTTGACTGTTGTTTCTCTTTTACTAATGTGTTGATTATATACCTACATGGTATGCATGATGGATTGTCGAAAGCGTGTGCTGCATTATTTGGACTTGTGCATCGGGTTGATGGACCATGAGTCCGAAAGTTAGACTATATAAGTCTATTGATGATGATGGTTATTGATGATATATTGCATATGGAGAGGATGCCTAAGGCCCTGCTTAGTGTGTGATTGTGGCAGATGGTCGAAGGCCCTGCCATGTTGGCACTCTTTGAAATATGGAAAGGTGCTATGGATTTTCTATATAATCCAATGTTAGGATGACATGGCAGAATGTCTATAGTGACTTGTGTATGAGTCATCCCCGCTCGGGGTGTGATATTTAGGTCAAGGGCTTACAATATAAATTAGCAATGTCTAGATTAATGTACCTAGAGATGTTCAAACATTACAAGTACTTTAGTATGTATCACAATAAGTTCTGGCATACATAAGCTTTCCAAGAAATTACGATCATAAAGATAACAATGATTATGGCTCTGAGTAAATAGAATTTGCACTGACCAGTTCTCCATTGTCGGCGAAGTTGTCTACATTCAAACATTACAAATACTTTAATTGCAGTATGCATTACATTTACAAATAATTTTTGACCTACATAAACTTTCCTAAAAATTAATATCATAAAGATAACAATGATCACACAAAAGCTGTGATTTTTTTTTAATGAAATATAAATTTTATATCATAATGAGAGAAGAAAACCCTCCTCCTGTGCTTCACAATGGGGGGACGTTCGGGCCTAACCCATATCGGAAAAAAAAAATACCATTGAACAAAACAGCACACAATGAAGTGCAATCTAATTTTTGATTCTCAAAGCAAGAACTCTCGTTTGATCCGGATTTAAAAGACCTTTTACTTTTTTAGGAAGCTCGTTAAACCTACAAAACAATTTAGATATTCTACAATTCGAAGCTTTTGAAGCCACACTAACAGCCAAGCGTTTATTTCATGAAAAAACACGTTGAAAGTGAACCTAGATGTTCTTACAGCTAATTTCAATTTGCTGCCTTAAATAAATCAATTTCCATGGTCATTTGGAAGCAATAGATCACAAAAGCTGTGATGAGTTACATTTAGTAAAGGAAAACAATATTGTACATTGTGGTGAAAAAGAAACCACACCTAAAACTTAGCCATCTTTTGAATCTTCCATCAATTAGGACTTGAGTAAACAAAACCTCGGTGAACAAACCCTAGAATGATTATTCTGCTCAATGTATCTGTCAACTTAAAACCAAATTCAGTATGAACATCAGCATTTCAAAGATTGCTAAGAAATTACATACCCAATAAAGAAAATCAAATGCCTTAAATAAGCCAAATCAATAATTACACAGAGATTGGAAATGGTCTTTGAAATAGCCAAAACTGTGCAGACTCCATTCCTACAACCTGGCATATCTTCTCCAAGCAGTAATTTTGAAGACCTTTCTTTCACTATTTCAATTTCTAAAACCCCAAGAACCAAACTAGTGTTACTAACCAAATTATCTTCACAAATTTGCAGATTCGGGCCCAGTTGACGTGGCAATAGGGACAATATTTTTTTAGGGTTAAAGACTAAACCCTAGGGGTTGAAAACCATTCCAAAAATTCTAGAACACAGAGGATAAAGAGGAGGCAATTCCAAGAGTGACGATTTTTTCTTTCCCACATCGATTCGAACAATTATCTTGAGTATTTTTATGATTTTAGTATGATTATGTGTAGGTAAGTACTTTTTAGCTAGCATTTGGTATTTTCTTCTGCTGAAACTTTGTGCACAGATTGATTGTTGAATATACTGGATTTAATTCATTGTTCTATGAATTTATTGTTGATTTCTTATTGTTATGCATGTCTGACCATCATCATAATATTTAGGAATTATTAGTTGAGCATATTCGGCTGACCATGACCCGGTATTTGACGACCCTTGCTTCTCTAATTTCCCATCATCAAACGTGGGTTTATCTTTGCTATTCGTATCAGCAGTAATGGCTTTTGAAATAGCCAAAGCTTTGTAGACCCCATTCCCATAACCTAGCATATATTCTCTAGACAACAATTTTGAAGACCTTACCTTCATCATTTGAATCTCTAGAATCCCAAGAACAAAACTGATGTTACCAAAATACCCAAATTATCTGCACAAACTTGCTACCAGTTGAAAAACACAAAAGGTATAAATTATTACTTGAAGACCACCCTTGCTTCTCTTATTTCCCATCATCAAAAGTGGGTTTATCTTCACTTTGCGTACCAGCTAACTTGCATAATTGGATGCCTCAACTTTCCCCACATGCTGACCCATAGAAGGAGGAGAAAAAAACCATTCAGATATACAATTGAAGGGTTTTACTAGTGTCCAATCCGGTCAAAGGATTGGACACCGTACAATCCATTCCAATGAACGACACATAGACGTCAGCATCCATAAATGATTTTCAATTTTTTTTTAAAATTTTATTATGAAATGATATGACAAAAATGGGCATGAGGATTTGATTTATTATTAATGAAAAACTTAATAGAGCGATGTCAATAATTTTTTATTTTTTCCATTCTTTTATCGACAAATTACTGTCAGAATTTATTTTTTTGCTGAGGGATTAGAGGCATTTTTTGTGACTGACATAAATTAATTGTTTTTAACGGATTACTGACGAAAAAATTCATCGATAATTATCAACGAATTTAATGGTGGAGATTATAACATTTAATCTAATGATAGAGATGTGGACGATTTTTGTACCATTATATGGATAGACTGTTTTGTAGTTCAGCCCCCTTTTGGATCATTTGGGCGGCAACACCACCAATGAAGGCATGGGCCCTGTTCTTTTTTCCTGTTTAACTAGGCTTGCTTTGTATTTTTTTTTGTTTTGGCCCCTTTTGGTGATATTATATTTTCTTTAGTTTTATTCTGTCAACTAGTATAGCTAGGGTTGGAATTCTCAGATTTTGATGTTTTAAACAAAGTTAAGAAGAGCCAAAATTTTGTGTTTTGACCTTTCTTCTGACCAAAACAAAAAGTGGGGATTTCTATACAATTGGATATTCTTAGACTAAACAGGTCTATAGATTTCTATTTGTGGACTGCTTGAAATTTTTACAAGTTGTTCATCTGAGTGGTCCTGTTCATGAGCTGCTACGCCTCCAGTTGGTATTGGAGGGAGGTTACATGGAACCCAGGAGCCACCATAATAGTGTGTTGATGAGATCTACGATCGTGATAATACTATGCATATGGATGAGCGCATTGGGTGTATAGAGCAGATGGTGGAACAACTGGCTATTGGCTTGATTACGTACCCTTATGAGAAATCTACCTAGGGAAAGGCCAATTGTACGTGGAGGCCCATCAGGAGGGTCTATAAGATGATTCTAGTGAAGCCGAAGACAACTACTATGAGCAAAATTCCCGCCAATGATGAACAATACCCATGGGGTAAGATTAGAGACAATGGGAATTGGGGATGCATACTGAGATCTCTGAGTTCAACGATAGCCCATAGCCAGAGGAGTTCCTAGATTGGATGTCCACTATGGAGGAGATCTTAGGTTTTTTAGGAGTTTTTGAGGATAAGCGTATGTCTTTCATAGTAACTCACTCTTGAACTCGAGCGAACGCTTGGTGGTAGCAAGTAAAATTGACAAGAAGCTGGTAGACTGGGCAAGCCTAAAAATACGACCTAGGAGAAGCTTAAAAAGCACATGAGGTCTTCCTTTCTGACTTATAATTTTCAACGACTCATGTACCAACAACTTCAGAACCTATGTGAAGGCAACGACACGGTGGATGACTATACCACTGAGTTTTATCAATAACTTGCCCATATGACATACAAGGGGCGAATGACCAATTAGTGGCAATATACACTTGATGGTTGAAGGCCCCAATCCGAGATATGATGAACTTACTTGACCCAACAACTCTTCCTGTGGTTTATCAGAGGCTATCCAAGTTGAAAAGCACTCGCATCAAACTTCAACTGCTTGTAGTTCTCTTATTTTGAACAATATTGAGGGTCTTAGTTCGAGTGCTAATATTAATACTGAGCAAAATGTGTCAAGTTTGTCTTCATCATCTAGGGCAATTAACGGTAACATTGGATGTTATGGGTATGGGGAAACTGGGCATCGACTGAATGATTGTAATAAGTCAGTGGGAAAAGACTCTCTTTATGGAGGCCGATGATAGGGATGAAGGTTAAACAAAAATTATGAGGGAACCAACGTATGACATTGACACGATGGATGAAGAGTTGGTCACTAGGGATGAGGGTACAACATTTGTTATTCAATGCACTTGTTTGACTCCACAGGTTAGTGATGATGGTTGGTTACGAAATAATATTTTTCAATCTACTTGTACTATTTTGGGAATGATTTGTCGATTTGTAATCAATATTGGCAGTTGTGAAAACAATGTTTCCATTAAAGTAGTTCAAAAATTGGGCATCAAGATAGAGAAGCACCCCTATCTCTATAAGTTGTCTTGGTTCAAGAAGAGTGGCAAAGTAGCTGTTTCTCAGCTTGTTTTGGCCCATTCTCCCCTCAAAAATAAAGATTCAACATGGTGTGATGTTGTTGCTATAGATGCTTATCATATTTAATTAAAGTGGACATGAGAATATGATCAAAGTGTTATTCATGATGAGCAAGCTAATACATACAACTTCACCTTTCAATTTCAATGTGTCAAAATAGTATTGTTGTCCCGCCAAGATCCTAAAGTGTCTAGAACGTCGCTAGGTGATACTACTCTACTTTCTTTTGCTCTTTTTGAAGAGTTACTAAAAGCTGACATCATTTATGTGTTAATTGGGAAGGAAGTTGGGACTTCAATACCCGTGCCCTCTGCAGTAACTTCACTTATTAAATAATTTCACGAGGTCTTTCTTGATGAGTTTCCTGATAGTTTGCCACCCTTTCAGGATATACATATTGGTTGACCTACATTATGTGTTTATGTATTACTTTATTACTGTTGTATGTCTTAAGGGTATTTCTGTCTTTGTATTGTTTAGGTTGTCTTTTAAGGAGCAAACGTGTTGTAAACGTAAAGGCACTATCAAGACTTCAAAATGGAGTGGCTAGCAGTATCTTCCCGAGGATTATCAGGGTAGAATATGCCAAGGAAGCTTGGGATGTTATAGCTAAAGAATTTCAAGGTGATGGTAAGACTATGATTGTCAAGTTACAGAATTGTAGGAGGGAATTTGAGAACCTCGGGATGGAATCAGAATGTATTCGTGATTGTTATGCCAAAGTTATTGACTTGGCAAATGAGATGCGCACTTTGGGGGAGGATGTTTTAGATCAAAAAATTGTTCAGGAAATGCTCATTAGCTTGCCTGAACGTTATGATATTGTTGTAACAGCTATAGAAGAAAACAAAGACTTATTTTTTCTTAAACTAGAAGAGCTGGTAGGGTCTCTTGAAGCTCATGAGAACGCCGGTTGAGAAGCTATGAACAAACTTAGTCATTAGAGAATGCTTTTCAGGCCAAACTAAATGTTTCAGATGAAGGAGGGAAATTTAGGCAAACTAACTGGAAAAATGCATAACAAAGTGCAGGATCTAGTACTGGTCCTTCTCAATGCGAGATTTAAGATAAAGAAGACTCCAAGAACAACTAGAATAGTTTAACAATATGTTGATGACAATCAAATAATCATATTCCAAAAAAATAAATTGATTGTAGCACATAGAGATGACCATAGTCATGTCATCTACAATAACATTCATTTCAGCCTAAGATATAGTGTTATTGCTATAGAAATTAGAGAAGCCAGGTAGAAAAACACCTCTAGATTCTCTAACAATCCTACCACCTCCAACGTAGCCTAAATCGACCAAGACACTGCCATAATAATTAACCTTTATAGCATTGAGTATCATCTAAATGTACTATATGGGCATCCCTCATGTGAGATCTTTTAAGATTTAATTTTTTTTTGCTTTTAGTTTGGTGTCCATATCTTGTCTTTGTTCTTCTTTTTTCGGCTTTGTCCCTTGTTGGACGTGGTCTCTTTTTGATGGATTAGGCCTAGTCCCCCTATTGTGAGTCATCGAAGAAAGGCTATTCTTCTCCCTCCTATGAAATAAATTTTCCCTTTTTAATAAAGATATTAGAGAATATTATCAATGTGGATGCAAAAATTTGTTCGATCCATAGGTCAGAGGAGAACCTTCGTGGCTACAAGAACAAGAGAGGAACTACGAAACTTTTTAGCCCGTTTATACTCCAATGCTCAAGTCAATGTCTTTATTAAGGAGCAACTCAGAAATCAAGTACGTATTCAAGTGCACATACCTTTGGTCTTCTATATATAAAGTTTGAGTACCCGGTAGGATTACTCCTCCTGAGGATTGAGATATTATCGTCTAATCCTTGTTACGCTAAGAACAAACCCGCTCTCTTAGGAGAGCTCACATCTCTCAAAATTTGATCTATTGAGCGTTGAAATTTATCTTGGGAGTTGGGATCTTACCCTTTCCCCTGGGTTAGTCCTTTGGCCTGCTTGCCACATATCATTCTAACTTTGGATAATGCCTCTTAGGTAAATCAATGTGGTATAAGCCCTCGATTTTGGATTATGTCTCTTTGAAAAATTTATGAGAGATAAGTCCCTAAATTTTGGTGATACCTCTTTGGAAATTTTATTTGAGATAAGACTTCATCATGGTGATGCCTCTTTTGCATATCATTTTTATGCAAGATAATACCTTGTCTTTGGATATTGCCAATTTGGTAAATCTATGTGAGTTAAGTCCCCCACTTTGGATGATATTTCTTTGACAATTTATGTAAGGTAATACCTCTTCTTTAGATGATTCAACAAATCTATACGGGTTAATTAGTCCCCAAATTTGTTTTATGTCAATTTGACAATTTTGTGCGAGGTAAGACCTCGGCTTAACGTGACACCTCCTTGGTGAATCTATACAAGGTTAGACCACAACTTTGGTTTATTCTTCTTTGGAAATTTCATGTGTGGTTATATATTGACTTACTATGATGCCTCTTTAGTGAATCTATGCAAGTTTTGACCTTGTATTTGATTTATGTCTCTTTTGAAATTTTGTGCAAGGTAAGACCTAGGCTTGCCAAGACACCTCCTTAGTGAATCAATGCGAGGTTTGACCTCGTCTTTGGTTTATTCCTCTTGGCAATTTCATGTGAGGTAAAACCTCGGCTTACCATGACGACTCCGTGTTGAATCTACCTCCGCTTGCCATGACACCTTCTTGGTGAATCTATGCGAGGTTAGACCCCGTCTTTGGTTTATGTCTCTTCAGAAATTTTGTGCGAGGTAAGACCTCTACTTATCGTGACATCTCCTTGGTGAATCTATACGGGTTTTACATCATTTTAATTTATGCATCCTCGGTAATTTCATGTGAGGTAAGACCTAGGCTTACTATGATGCCTCCTTAGTAAATCTATGTCAAGTTAGACTTCGTCTTTAGTTTATGCCTCTTTGGCATTTTCTTGCAAGGTAAAACATCAACTTACTATGACATCTCCTTAGTGAATATATGTGAGGTTTGACCTCATCTTAGCTCTATGCCTCTTTGGCAATTTCATGTGAGGTAAGACATCGACTTACCGTGACACATTTTTTGTGAATCTTTGTGATGTTAGATCTCACCTTTGGTTTGTGCCTTCTTTACTAATATCTTCAATTAGCATGGTTTGTCTCATCATCTATTTTTCTTTACTAATCTCTTTGGTTACCATGGTTTTCATCATGAACTATTTTTCTTTACTAATCTCTTTGGTTAGCATGGTTTTCATCATCAACTATTCTTTTCAGTAATCTCTTCGATTAGTGTGCTAGACCTCGTCAGTTTTTTTTTTACTCCACTCTTTAACCAATCAAACTGGATGAATATTCATTTTTCTTTGGATTTTTATCCTACTCTTGCTCCCTACTATTGGTGTAATCATTCAGATACGCTTACTTGACTATGTGTTATAGGTGCCGCTATAAATCATGGCATTCTTCTGTAATATGTCTTTTGTCATTATAGTAAGAATAATAGTGAGTCTAGTCTCTGTTGGTTAGATCGTCTATCATTCTCACATGCCACATGAATAGTGTTCATTATTGATTTTTTGAAAGATCTTGATATTCAATGAAGCTCGTGTATATGGTCTTATGAATAGACTTCAATCTGCTAGGTGAATCTTTTTCACTTTTTGACTCATTATCTTTTTTGTTTTATCATTCTCGAGTTCGATGTATTTACTGATTCTTTCTTGTAGATCATTTATCTTGCTCGATGGCTGGAGGGCGAAGTTTTTTCTCGACTTACTATCTTTTGGGAGTACTAGACGAAAGGTTACAATTCTTGTCTTCTCCTCACATTCTTCTATATTTCTATATACATTAAAATAATGAGAAGCAAAATCTCTTAGGAGCTCACCTTCCCTTCGATGAGTAAAGAATAATCTAAGGTTGCTAGCTCTCTCTATTGCCAAAGAATCCTAACACGAAAGATCATACCAACTCCTTCCAAGAGAATATTGAATTCCCTAAAATTCCATGAAGCCACTTTATTGCATCTTTTCAAAGTTGGGGGGAATATCTTTCACATAGTGTCATTTTGTGAGTGTTGGCAATGATATGAGCTATAAGATTTTACTTTTTCATCGTAAGCTTCAAATATTAGAGAAGCAAACTTGGACGAAGGATCTTCCCTGTTTATGGACTTTACAAAAGGGGTTATGGTCATCCTTCTAATTGTTTGCTTCACATTCCTTTGCACACTTCATTGTGCCTCATTGGTCGTCTTCTTGGAGCTTTGCACCCTTTCCATACTCCAAGAATGATGTCTCATAAAAGTTCCAAGAATGCCTTGTCTTCTCTTTTGGGGTGAAACTTCTCTCTCTATGGCACAATTCTCATACACATGTCTTGGCCTCATTGGGGAATGCCTTATCTTTATACGAAGCCTGCTAGTATGAATTTTGTAGTTCTAGGTGCCACTTGGGCTTCTTCTTGGGGTACAACTCCTATTCTTGCAAGACCTCTCAGTATGTCTTTCATAATCTTAGGAATGCCTTGGGCTCAAATCCTCAATTATTTGATCCTTGATTGGGTGTACGGGTACAATGGTACTGGCAAGTTGTTTTCTTTTTTCTTTAATGGAACAAAGCTCATTCGTCATGCCTCTTAGTTCCTTATATCCTAGTCTGAGTTATTCTTGCCCTAGCTAAAGTTATTTTTTCTTCCGGCATACAACTTTTTCGTTCTCCTCCAAAGGGATATGTCAATTATCCTCTTTTTGAGGTTGACTTTCTTCCCTTCTATGACATGGGTGGGAATACCCCAATCCAGTCTCGAGTTTCTGTCTGGTATTATGGACATAAGCGTAAGATTCACTTATTTACAATGATTCCAACAAACAACGCCAATTGTAAATGCAAAAATTTACTCGACCCACAAGTCAACAATCAACCTCCTTGACCCGCAAGAACGAGAGAGGAATAACGGCCTTTCTTGACCCATTTGCACCCAGACACTCAAGTTAGTGTCTTTTTTAAGGAGAAATTTAGAGATCAAGTAAGTATTCAAATGTGCATATATTTGATATTCCTTATATATTGATTGAGTATCTAGTAGGATAACTCTTCCAGAGGATTGAAACTATCGTCTAATCCCTATTGCGAGAATAATTAAAAAAAACCTCTGTTAGGATAGGTGATGTCTCTTAAGCTTTGATCTGTTGAGTGTTTAAATTTATCTTGGGAGTTGGGATCATATCCTTTTCTTCTAGGTTGGTCTTCTAGCCTGCTCCCTAGGGAGTAGACATGACTCATTTTATCATCCATAGATAGAATATATTGTAACTAATATTGATTGATAAAATCAATCATAATATTTGTAATATCAATCAAATACCCAAAAAATCAATTAGGGATTTGATTGATTGATTTACTCACCCACACAACCTTATAAATAGAGGCCTCGTGTATAATATAAATCAATTAATAAGAATATGTAGTCACAAAGGACTTTAGAGATGAACCCCGAGTAGCTTAGTTGGCGAGTATGGTCGTATGTAATCTCAAATCTCGAGTTCGAGCTTTATCTCCTTTGTTGATTCAAATAGAGAGTGGATGTGTCAAACCAATATAAAAATCATTGGATAGACGAATTTCTCATCTTCTTTCCCATTCAATTATAAATTTCATTATGGTATCAAAGAGGTTTGGCTTGAGCCATAACTCGATCCTACTTACAGGTGATGTTAGCCAAGGCCGGCTGTCCTTATATGGGAGGATTCAAACCTTCATTACCTCGTAAAATTAATTAACATGAAACTAGAACAATTTATTTTGCGACGTTGGGAGGTAATTGGAACTGTATTCACAATCTAAAAAAGGAATACAATATTAGCATTTTTTTCAATAGAGAACATAATTGTTACTTTTTCCACTAATAATAAAATATGCCCAAGTAAATTATGAAGTATCAAGATTGTATTGCTTGCTTTTTAAAACTTGGAAGAGTATCAAGATGATACAAGCAACCATGTTTAGTTATGTCGTGATCAAGGTTATTAAAATTGGACCGATCTGGTCAGAGGTCTCTAAACCGGTGGTTAAAATGACTAGTACTTTTTCAATGGACCATTTTGATTCATTTAATTAAATTAGAAATTATTTACAAAATTTGCTTTGGCTAGGTAGAATAAGAACTCATGACTTTGCAATTGATAGGCAGATGCACTAACCAACTAAGCTATGATGCTTCTTTTGTTTAAATTGATACATTTATTGAATATATTACATATCATAAAAGTTTCATCAAATATTTTTAGTTATGTCTATTTCATTACGCATTATAATGTATATAACTTTGAAATATATAATATTAATTTTTAAATTTTTAAATGGAGCCATATCATTTATACATTTATATATTATTATGAGTATTATATTTAATAATTTATTACATTGAACTCCGAGTGAACCATTGAATCATGAATAGAAATTTTTTCCAATTCGATTATTGCCAAGTTTTCAAAACCTTAATTGTGATAAGCCCACTAAGACTTGGGCCAATTTGTTTATGTTGAGTGCTTTGGAGACATTAGGCCCAGTTACATTTCGACCCATCACTTACATTAAACGTCCATTGTATTTTTTCCCTGTATGATTTTCGAACAACATGAGAAGTTAGAACAAATTTTAGTTTTCACATTCAGGGGAATCAAAACAAAAATGCATTCCCATCTGGAATTGGGAGAATCAACCTAATCCGAAGAAGCCATTGTTTTTTGTTCGATTAGTCGACGAGATGATCGAAAGAGCGGCCATGGAAAGAGATGCTAAGAGCAGAAGAGCAGCTGCAATATTTCCCTTGTCAAGAAACTTATCAGTACTGGATCTCGATTGTTCAAGTCCAATATAATTCAGTGACTTAAGGAGTTCGTATAAAGTGCCGAGAATTTTTTTGAATTCGCAACTCACAGCAAAATCGGCACCAACACCAGTTGCAAGAAGAAAGCTCATCACCTATAACACCAAAAATATGTTAACAAACTTATTGAATCTGGGTCTGACTGTCATTTTGGCTCTATGAATCGCATACTCGTGAGATGATATCATAAATTCAATATTGCATAAATCCAATCAAACAATTTGAAGAGATCTCTGCTCTTGGTTTAAGGCCTGCAAAAATTTGTCTCTTTTTCTTTATCCTTAAAGATACCCTCTTGATTGAGGGAGAATCTTATTCAAAGCCCAACATGTGTACACGAGTAGAAGTGTTTTAGGATCCAATCTATGTTCCAATATCATGTTATAAATTAGATATTCGTGAGAGCACCTCATAAATCCAATTCGAAGACGTATTTTGTTGCTACGGAATTAAGGTGTTTACGGTTTTATTCTTAAAACCGTGCACTCTTGATTGGGAGAGAGAAAATATTTTTACTTATAAAAAACATGGCGAGTTACACCTAACCAAAACCAGAACCAGAAGTGAAATACAGTTGTTAATATTAATGACAGGCTAAATTACCAAGGAATTCGATTAAGGTATACCTTGTCTCCATAGAAGTCGAACTCCGGCAAGAATTGGCCCTGGATCACCCTTTTCTCTTTCAACGCGTAATATATAGCGAAAGGTAACTGCAACAAACTGTAGGTTGCACCTATAACAGCAACGGAAAGCACATACCTGCAAAGCAAATATATTGTTTGTGTTTTCTAATCACTCAAGATTGAAAGAAACCAGAGAGAAATTAAGATACAATAATTAATTGCACACGATATAAGTTACCTATATGCGCTGAGTTCCTTGAAAGTTGACTTGGCACCACCACCATATGTGATTTTATCAGTAACAATTACAATCATATAAGCAATAGAAGCTGAGAGAGTGAGGAGCCTCAGTACAAGAATCGAGTATGATATGGCTTTGGATTCCATTCTGGGCTCTGCTTTCTATGTTGCAACTTTGTATCCATCGCTAGTAATAATATGTAGCATTGTTTTTGTTTTTGTTTTGTTCCTGTCGATTATGTCGAGTAGTAGATTTGGATGTTCTCTGTACATGTCGTCGATTCATTAGCCTTGCCGGCAGGACACATTGGAGCTGACAACATAATTACTGTCGGGATTAGAGAGTGCCAAAATTTGGTATTGGAAAGTAGAGTCACGCACACATGTTTATAACCGTATAGACCAGTGCAATGGATTCGCAAGGTGTTAGTGTGATGGGCTTGATATTTTTAGATAAATGGGCTTGATAGTTGACTAAGTCTGTCAATCGGTCCAGTGACTTGTGTGGCTGGCCCAATGAGTCAATGGGCCCTAGAATGGCAGTGGCTGTCACAATACCATAGGTTCAAATAGAACAGTACAAGGTTGCAAAGTGACCCTAATTTTGAATCAATAAAAGAAACTATTCACAATCAGAAATGATATAGGAGCAAGTTTTGGTGTGATCAAGTAAATAGAACAGTACAAGGTTGCAAAGTAACCCTAATTTTGAATCAATAAAAGAAACTATTCACAATCAGAAATGATATAGGAGCAAGTTTTGGTGTGATCAAGTAACCCAATATTGATGTGTCATGCATTGAGTGAATTGTAAAGGACTCCCGGTATTTAAAACAATCATTGATTGCTTGACACGTCAAGTTTGGGCTTTATTGGACATTCATTAGTTAGAATTTTTAGCAAAATTAAAGCACAGTCACCAACCATATGCCAGTTACAACAAACAATGATTTTGAAGTTCTTATGATATCAGGACTGTCTCATTCTAGAAGTTTATTCAAAATTAAATTTTTAACCTCCAACTAATATCTTTCCAACTTCCAGGATCCAACCAAATATGAAACCTAACTCGGTGTAACTATATTGGAAATTACTACTTTCAAGATCCTAAGCTGTGGGTCATACCGCTGATAATATCTGCTCAAGGACGTGAGAAACCACCACCTCCACAGGCTGAATGTTGGCCACAGCAGCACCAGGTTCACCATGCTGAAAGGCAATGCAGGTTAAAAAAATTATAACAATATGCAACCAGAAATTAAAGAACCCGAGAAGTAAATAGAAGCACCACACAGTACCATATGCAGTACTATGAGTGTATGCAATAGAGCTCAAAAAATCACACTTAACACGGTTGAATAGGTGGAATATGTATTCCAGTTTTTTGACGCTTTTCAGAAGTAATAAAAAGGATTTAGTAAAAATAAACAAATAAGCCTTACTGAAGAGTGTCTAAAGGGTTATAGTGTGTCACTGAAATAACTCACAATTCCAAGGCCAAGTTCAATCTTTCCTGGGCCCAAACAATCTGATGCCACCAGACCAGGCAGTGTGCAAACTGATAATGCAACACCCATTGTTCCAACCACCTCAGAAGCATGTCTTGCTTCTGCAGCAACATCAACCAGAGAAAGACCAGCTGCAGCAGCAGCTCCAGCTACCTGTCTTCCACAAATGGATCAGAAAAGTACAAAAAAATCAATGAGAAAAATCAAAACCGTCTGGTGTGCATGATTCTGACAGGAAACAATTAGCATATACTTTTGCATAATAAAATACAACAAAAATATAGGTTTCTGGAAAGTATTAACACTGAAAATAACTGGGCACTTTTTTCCCGCAATGTGATTTAACATGTGAAAACCTTTCCTCCAAAGACAAGTAAATTTTAAACTACAAGTTTTATGATAGACTTTCTACTTTTAGGTACCTACTTCTTAAAGCATCTAACAATGAAGAGAACCAGCCTTTCTTAAGTTGCTTCTAGGAGTCATACCCAACATCATTTCACACGAACAATAACAAGGATTTAAAAATAAATGATGTGAAACTCATTTGTGGAATAAGCTTTAATAAGGATGCTATTTAAGCAGCTACAAAAAGTACAAGCAATGCCAAACTATGCCTTGGCCTAAGAAACAAGATCCAGATGAATGCTAGGCTGCTAACGAATTCCTGTGACATGGAGTTGCATAAGAATGTGCAGACACTTAAACAGAGAGAATGAACCTTTTGAACAAGAATAGTCCCAGCCAATCCTCTTCGTCCAGCAATGCCCCGAGGAGGAGGTAAAGCACAATCATCTCCCACGATTACAGTCTGCAAAAACATGTGCAAGTATCATTTATTTAATATTATTCTCTCCAACTATGTGTCAAATGATTTTAAGATCGGAAATTTGAATAGACATAACCTCTATTTTGTAACCTTCAGATTTAGCTTGCTCAGCAGCAAGACCAAAATTTAAACGATCACCAGTATAATTCTGTCATTATTCAGAATACAAAACCACAAATCAAAAACTGAAAGCCCAACTAATCCCTCACAACACAGTCTACTCATTAAATCAGCCACATGGATTAACAGAACAGAACAGAACACCCAAAAAGCTTTCTGTATGGCAACAAGCATTTCACACAACTATAATGCTTTGATCCCTTTATTTTAAATTTTTAGGCTTCCAATAAAGGTAATTTTCACAAATGAAATGCCACCAAAGGCCCCAAGCTTAATTTTTTTAAAAAAACTTATGAACAGATTGTCACTAAATACTGTTCTGAAATAATTATACCTTGACAATCAGAAGACATCCCATAGGACCAGTCACAGCTCGAATCCCCTAAATTGTAATCACAGATTAGAGTCTTCTAAAACTTGCAAGAGATACACATATATCTTATAATGGAAAACTGTTAATAGATAGCAAGAAACCATACTGTTAAAATTGAATCAACTTGTGGAGAGGCAAAAACATCTCCACATATAGCAGCTGTTAGCATCCCCTCTCCCACAAATCCAGCATGCGCAGGCTCATGGCCACTTCCACCTCCTGTATAATGAAAACTTACAGTAAGACAAAGACCAGTTTCTGGAACACCAATCTAATTTCAGAATAGCCAGCCTTTGATATCCAGATATCCAGATATGAAAGTTATGCAAATCACCTTTCTCATTCTTTTAGCAATAAGGGACTGCAAGAATTAAAGCAAATACACATTGAAAATTTAAAGTCACTTTCAAGGCCTACGCAATGAAGGCATCTTAAGGTAGCGGAACATAATATCATCAGAAATGCAATACAGTGCTAACGATAAAACGGATATACAAGACCATATAGAGGTAAGGAATAGAAATGCAATAAAAATATGGGCTGAATAACATGAATAGGGATATAATCACTTTGATGACTTCTGGATCACCTGGAAAGAGAAAAAAAAGATTTTTTGGGACAATAAGAATTGCAAATTTGGATCATTAACTACAGGTGGCTAGCCCCACTTCGCTTTTGAAATAGCCGTAATTGAACGTGATGAAGAAAATTGACTACATGCATTGTAATCTAGTTATGGTTTCTTAGGTTGGCACAGCTGCTTACTCTTTCCTCAATAACATTTGAACATCAAGAACAAATAATCAGAAATAGAGGAGACTTTTTCCGAAAAACACATTTCTGTTTTCACATGTATTTGACCAAAAATTAGTATGAACAACTACCTCATCATGCTTAGCTAAACTTGATGGTGGTAATGAAACAGGGATCTTGGCAGGTGGACGATTCCCTGACAAATCAGACAAAATACTAAGCCAATAAAAATAATTTCAACATATAACTTCACTTTGGCTTCCATAAATTGATATGTCAAAAAGATACACCCTATTCTTCAAAGATGGGACATTTGGTACTATATTATACAAATTTTATCATGTGAACACCAAGATTTGGCAAAACGACAAAATTCAGCAGTAAACTAAAGCACAGTCACAAACCAAACAATCATGAATCTGACTTTCCGAGTTTAAACTTGGAGCAAAATTCTTGGTATGGTCCGAAGCCCTTTTGCCATTCTGCGAACTTTCGCTTCAAAGCATTGTGCGCTTTCAGTTCCTTCACCCCAAATTTCATGTCAGGAGTATCAAACTTTAGTTTGATGGGGCAAAGATCATCAAACATTTGTAGTCCAACAGTCTCCATATTTTCATTAGGAACAGACTCCTTGTTCACTTTGGCAATCAAAGTAGAATAATTCCCATTTTTATAACCACCGTCATTCCCAGAGGGCTTGAAAGCAGCTGGATGATATGAAATAAAAGGTTTCGGTTTCCTACAGTCGACCCACGATTCTTCCGTGTCATCATCAAGAGAGACAGCAGCATCATCAGGAAGCTGAGGTAAATGAACTGACACAGAAGTTTCTTTGGCCACTTGCATTACTTCTTCACATACAAGGTCAAGCTCTGCCTCTGGCGAGAAATCACCTACGCCTTCTTGTGAATTTGGACACCCGTTCTGAAACTCGTGAATTGTTTGTAGCACAGGGAGAGGAAGAACCGGACCAACAAGGGTATCACTAGGCTGCACTTTGTGGGACCACTTATTGCTGCGGCATGAAGGTTTCCTCAAGAAGAAAGGAGGCAATTGGGGTAATTTCGGAACTGTTAAAAATTCCAAAGCAACCTTCTTCTGATCTACGAGTATTTGAAGAAGTTCCGAGTAGCTTGAAAAGGCAAGCTGCAGGAGTTCCATAGGCAATTCTGCCCATAGTCTTTTTAAGGCAACCTCACAAACGCTTGTGGGCACACTGATGTCGTCAAAGACAACTGTGGCAGCTGGAAGAGTACGAAACTGACTGAACCCACAAATCTCCAACTTTTCACGTAAAATCTCATGAAACTCTGAGCTAAAGTTTTCTTTCTGCTTAGTTTCCTTTCTGCTACAGTTATTCATACTTGAAGCAAGAAGTTGAGAAAGATCACCATTTAAATAAGCATTAAGGTAATTAAGCTTTAAATACTTATATCTTTTGGGAAATTTGTACACCTCATCACCCATATCATACAGTGCATTATCTTCAACACCTAGCAACAGGTCTCCATGAGCAACTTCTAATTTTTTAACCAATTTCCATGAGGCAGAATATCTTTGAGATTCAAGCTTTCCAGAGGACATGAGCCTAATTACCACAAACCCAGCAAATTCTCCAGACTCAGATAGCAACGAAGTAAGGTTCTTGCTTAGGAGTCCAAAGCCTAAAACTATCTCCTTTTTCTGCTGCCAATCAAGCCACGAGGGAAGGGCATCCTTTGCAAAATCTTCTCTGAGAATACTACTACCACAGGGACACTCACGCCCAGACAACAATAAATTTGAAGGAAGCTCCCATGCATAAAGGGAATGGCAGTAATTTGAAATTTCTAGAGGACCAGAACCCTTACCAGCTGGCAAACAAGGACCATAGCAGAAGAGCTTAAACTCATCATTCCAAAATGATCCCAATGCAATGCAAAACCCTGATTTAGTAGCCCATTCAGAGGTAGCATCCTTTAACTGTGACCTCAGTTCAGACAATCTAAATACATCAATGAAGCAAGGTTTATCGAGATTGTGTTCCCACTGCAATATTGGCATCAAAGGCCTGCGCACATCATAAATTACAACCAAGCTATCAGAAGCCAGAACAAACTGGAATCCATTAGAAACTGCCTTTGAAAATGCAAGAAACTGCTTTTCAGTTGATGCATACATACCCAACATCTCAATTTTTGCTAAACAAGTAATCTTACTTTCACCAGACCTCAAGTCAACCAGGAAAACAGCATCTGATCGGGCAACAATCAAAATCCGACCATGCCAACTGAACTCACAACCCAACCATTTAGCACTCTTTGAATTACTAGAATCATCCCAGGAAACTCTCAATCTAGTCCCTTTAAAATAAGCAATCAAGCAATCAGATTCCATATCAAACAAGAACAATGCACCACTTTCTAACAATACCAGGCACTCCTCAGGTAAATGTGGACTCCAACATGCTCCCGCAATTGCGCAAGTCTTAAACATTTTACAACCCAAATAACTCAAAAAAGGCCTTCTCCTACTTCCACTTAATTTAATATTATACCAATCAACGGAATACATAGTACAAGCCATCAAATATCCAATGGTAGCACAGTCAGAAGACTCACCTTCAAGACCCCAAGATGGCACTACTGGGCTCACCAGAATCCTGACAATACGATGACTGGACCGCTTTTCCGCCCTAAAAATAAATTCGTTATCAGCATCAACCCTCAAATTTCCATCTTTAACAGAAAGCAGCAAGAATCCAATTTGTTCAAGGTTCTCCCCAGTCGGGAAAAACACTATAACACTGCCACCATTGAACTCGAGGAGCTGAAGGCGGTTGTGGGACAATGAAAGGGAGGAAACTGAGTCGTTTTGTGGGCCAAATATAGATTCAATAGATGAGGCGGTGGAAGGAGGGACTGAAGGACAAGTAGTGGAGATGTACCTGGAGAGCGAGAGGCGAGGAGGAGGAGAAAGAGGAGGAGGAGCGAGAGAGGGGGAAGAGAAAAGTTGCGAGAGGGTTTTGGGATCTTGGTTGAAGAAAAGAGGTCCGAGCGAAGGTTCCGACCGGAGGAGGAGTGGCGGGTCAAACACCTTCCCGATTGGGAACTCAGGCTTCAACTCCTCCGCCAAGGACTCCATAACCCTAAAAGACATCAATTGAAACGAATATAAAAATGAGGAAAAAATTTGACGTACTTATCTTTGCGCTTGGGGCAATGACGCAGCTTATGAGGTTCTGACCGAGGCGCGTCAATTGCTGGTTGAAAACTATTTCCAAACCCCCTCTTAGGCCTGGGCTTGCCCCTGGCCTTCCGAGAATTTTTGGAAGGGCTCCCTTCGGGGTTAAGCTCTACAACTCATAGTTCGAAATTATTTGAGTCTATTCTAGATTTTTAGTTTGCTTACGGCTAATTTCATCTTTTACGTTATTCCCGACTTCATGTATGTGTAGAAAACTCATGTAGAGCTCGCGAGCTCATTTGTTACCAGTGAGGAGGATTTTGGAAGGGTAATCGGCATCGATGGAATCGAAAAGGGTCCTTCCCGAGCATCACAGCGATAAGAACCAACGACAATGGCAGAGAAAAGAGGGTTAAACGGAAGGAGGTATGATATGGATATATATACATTTATTTATGTACATATTCGCAAACCGTAAATTGAAAGTCGAAGCAAGTGTTAAATGGCACGTTTTGCTATGAAAATTTTGAATTGTTTGAATTGCGTATAGATACTGAAGAAGAAGAAATCAAAGGATGAACTGATAGAAGAAGCTTCTGCTGATGGCGACCCTCTCACTTCTTTCTCTGTTTCTTACCATTGCGAACGAAATAATAATTTTACAACCCTCTCTCTCGCGTAAATTAATTTGCTTTAATGCTAATTTAAAGATGAAATTCATGGTTTCTGTAATTGATGCTCTAAACTTGATTGAAATTTACATCCTTGAGGTGGGTTTTTTTTTTTCCTTTCAATTTCCCTTTGGGAAACTGTGATGTTTGATGTTTGAATTTGGGCTTCAAGTTTCTCTCATAACTTAAATATGAATTTCCCCATTCATTTAGTTTGATTGTTAATGATAATTTTAGTTCGTACTAGGCATATCTGGGTGTTTGGAATATGGGGCTGGGGGCGAATTCTCCTCCTGTTAAGCAATACTTTCAAAATGTCCTTAAGATAAGCAAAAGAGATTTTCTTTTTCTGCATCAAATATTCCTACTTCATTTTGTGTCATAAGCTATTTATGCTATTTTCCTCTCCATTTAGTTTTAAGGTCAATATAGAGGGACAATATCTTCTGAGTTGCCTGCCGAAGAGAAAGGTGACAGTGACACTTCGGGAAATCGTTGCTCCAGAAGCAACCTTCATATCTATTTATGAGGTGCTGAGTGCAACTGCCAATGAGACTTCAATAGCTTTCGATATTGAAAGGAAACTTACTGATTGTGTCGGATATAGACAATCCCTTGGTTGGATTTGTACACTACTTGTTTACTCTGGAGGAAGAAGTTCCTGTTCTTCGTGTATGAATTGCAGCTTGAGTCTCGCATCCAAGGGAAAGGATTGGGAGAATTCTTAAGCAATTGTTTGAGCTAATTGCTTGCAAGGTGCTTATTCCGTTTCTCCTGAGCCATTTCTCCACAATGAATCATTAGAGTAGCATTGTATGGAAACTTGTTTGCTTTAATACTCCAAAATGATGTGAATTGCATCAACCAGCAACTAGCTTAATGACAATTTAACATGCGACTGAACAATAATCCAGTTAATCAAGAAAACGCAGCTCCTATTGCCTCAACAAAAAGGCATCAACCACAGAAATCACAAAGTATATAAACCTCTTGCTTCCAAGTCATTTCAGATATTGAAACGTTAGTTAGAAGACTATTTGCCTATTTGGTAATCTCTGAAATTACATCCCTTTAAAATGAAGTTCAAAACGGAGAAACATGACACTCGCTTTCTCAGCTTTATGCACCAATATTCTTGAAAAAAACTATGCATAAGCGGAAAGCCTAAATAGTCAAACCGGTGGAAAATCACGAACAAAAATGTGATCAGTTCTTCCAACAGTCGGAAACATTATGGAAAGAGACAAACCCACAGATCATAAAGCCTGGAACTTGTCCTTGACAGCCAAAGCCGCAGCTCTGTACCATGACGCAGCACCCATGGCTCCTGGGTCTGGAACGGAAGCAAAAAACTCACTGGAGACATAGCTTGAACGGCCAGCCTGCATATCAATCAATGTACATCTTCTATTACACAAATGCAAAGCATAGGAAATCTGGAAGTCATAATTGTGGAAGAAACATGCAAACACAAGTGCGAGATTTTCACCAGATTCCCGTAATAAAATGCAAGGTGCTAAAAGCATCCCATTGATAAATCAGCCAATTGGATGCAATAGAAGTTCAACCTAATGCAACATATTTGGTGCTGGACATTCGCTATGTTTAACTCTGATGCGAATCTAATAAATAAACAGAAAGGCCACAGCCTTGCATATATAAGGTGTCACTGACAAGTAACCACCAAAAGCAAATTTACGGAATAACTAATTACAATACAAATCGGCCATAATTAAATGAGAAGTATCTACCAGATGATTTGTGCGAGAAATTACTAATTTTACTCAACTATCCCTTTCTTATCATACCATCTGACACAAATCAAGTGCTTCATTCAAATCAGAAAAGCAACACAGCTGTGAAGGCTTAAAATCTAAGAAAGAAGGTTGTGCTTGGCCAAGATAAATTTTTTGTCCGACATCCAAGAAATGATGTTCCAATAGAGGGAAAGATAGATGAGTACAAGAAAGAATGTAACCTGTGCTTGCATTTGTTTGGTTGATTCAGCTCCAGCTAATGCAGCTTCAGAAGAGAGAATAAAAGCGGTACAAGGGTCATCCCCAGCATTTAACCTCTGCTAATGTAGATTTATTAATACCAACTTATAAACCACAGCAACCATGAAAGCAAAAGACAATGACCATTGTAGCTGACCTCCTGAAGAACTGTTGATGCTGGAATAAGAGCATCTAATAATGTACGATAACCAGCTCTTGCACCCCCATACTTGCTGATTGCCGCAATGGAAGCATCAAGCGCTTCAGCCCCTGGATCAAAAGATACGTTAAGGCACAACTGAAGTAGGTCCTAAAACATCATATTAGAGGAATTATCTCACATTGTTTGGCAGTGACAACTGACTGACGATTTGATATCAACTTTCCATATGCTGCCTTGCAGAGTATATGATATCTGTCCATAAAGTGAGATGAAGAGATTCGAGAACCTCTGTAAATGAATAATATTTATTTATGAAAAAATAACTGATAAAGAATGCAAATTACATGATCTCAATTGTTCCTCCCATGACTCTCCCAATAGATGATCCAATTTCATTTACTGTTTCTGCAGCATCATTCAGAGGATAGCTGAAAAGGAAACAGGTTGTCCCATAAGTTAATGAAGATTGTCTTACTTTGTCTTTGTTATGGCAATCAAAAGCAGGAGCCATAATGTATTCATTGTTAATGGAATACAATGGAAATGCTAAAGAGCCCCTTTGAGAGGCACCATAATTTTAAAGAGTCCCCTTCAGGGGGTTAGGGGGTTACGGAGATACAGAGATGCAACCTAGAGGTCACTGGTTCAATCTTGAAAATAGCCCCTCCACATATTATGTTGTGTAAGGTCACTAATCACTATACATGCTGCATGTACCCAACCCCCCTACTGCGGGTCAAATTTGACCATGCCACAATCTTTTCCAAGATTGCAACATATAAAAGTAAGGTTACCTAATATAGTACAAAAAAATTCTACAATATCTCCCAGAAAACTTACCACTTTTTCATGTCCGCCAAAATAGCTGTTGCGCCTCTATACATCTGCCAAACAAAAATATATATCATACATAATACATTGCATGCCACATCTTAAGTAGAGGGGTACTGAAAGGCAAAGTTAAAGAATAATACTCACAGTTGATCCGCAGTCACCATCGCCAACTTTGCTGTCCCATTCATTTAAGCTGTCCCTGAGATCAATAACCGCATTTGCTGCTGCTTCAATAGCCACCTCAAGAATACGTCCTTGTTTATTCAGCAGGTCCAGCCGACTCAATGGCTAATAAAGAGCAAACATGAGAAGTCAGATTTGACTAGGAGAAGTCCAATAACTTTTCACAGACCCTCATAATTTATCCTGCAGTTAGCATACTAAATGGGGTATCAATTACTTCATCTATTGGAATAGGAAAAGTCGCTACTGACAGCATATTTCAGAGGCAAATTAAAATATGAAATAGTTGCAAATAAAAATATGGGCTGAATAACTTGAATAGGGATATAATCACTTTGATGACTTCTGGATCACCTGGAAAGAGAAAAAAAAGATTTTTTGGGACAATAAGAATTGCAAATTTGGATCATTAACTACAGGTGGCTAGCCCCACTTTGCTTTTGAAATAGCCGTAATTGAACGTGATGAAGAAAATTGACTACATGCATTGTAATCTAGTTATGGTTTCTTAGGTTGGCACAGCTGCTTACTCTTTCCTCAATAACATTTGAACATCAAGAACAAATAATCAGAAATAGAGGAGACTTTTTCCGAAAAACACATTTCTGTTTTCACATGTATTTGACCAAAAATTAGTATGCACAACTACCTCATCATGCTTAGCTAAACTTGATGGTGGTAATGAAACAGGGATCTTGGCAGGTGGACGATTCCCTGACAAATCAGACAAAATACTAAGCCAATAAAAATAATTTCAACATATAACTTCACTTTGGCTTCCATAAATTGATATGTCAAAAAGATACACCCTATTCTTCAAAGATGGGACATTTGGTACTATATTATACAAATTTTATCATGTGAACACCAAGATTTGGCAAAACGACAAAATTCAGCAGTAAACTAAAGCACAGTCACAAACCATCAACTCCTACAGGCCAGTATGGTGCCTTAGTTGGAGCATCCAAACGTTGCAAAATAGCTTGATTGGATTTCATTATAGAAATCGAAAATCCTGAAACAAAAAAGGAACAATGAGAACATCATTATTACTTAAACAAGTTTCTATTGCCAAAAATTACAAACCTGCCATATCAAGAGATGTCATAAATGACCCTGCATACACTCTATCAACAGCAAGCCCATGTTCCAGCTGCAATTGAGGGACTGCTTTTCCTACAGCAATCATCAATTCATGAATAACAAGATGTTGAATCATGACGACATGTTAATTACAACTGCGAGATGCCAAGATGTTGCCAAGGAATAACATATACAAGATTGGAAATGAGACGATATGAAATATTATTAATAAGTTCATGTACTATAGAATCTTCTAAAGAATTGTTGGGTATACTACAAATAAATATCATGCATCAAAAGATACTAACTGGTGCCACAGCAGCAAGTAAATATAATTGCAGAAGTTATAATAAGCTTCAGAAGCAAATTTCCAAGTAAAACACAGCACAATTTTTTTTCCGATACTATACTATCCTGGTGAGATTAGCCTAACCAGCTGAGTAGAAGAAAAAACAACAAAAGACTAAGCATCTAAGTTCAGGATTGAGCAGCAGATAGAAATTTAATAAATTATAAAATATATAAGTTGACGGTAACCATGTTTAAAAACATGCTGCTATAGAACATAAGAAAAATAATGAGATTCAAAACTCTTTCTGCAACGAAAAAATGATCGAGAATGATATTCCAACCAACCATATGCCAGTTACAACAAACAATGATTTTGAAGTTCTTATGATATCAGGACTGTCTCATTCTAGAAGTTTATTCAAAATTAAATTTTTAACCTCCAACTAATATCTTTCCAACTTCCAGGATCCAACCAAATATGAAACCTAACTCGGTGTAACTATATTGGAAATTACTACTTTCAAGATCCTAAGCTGTGGGTCATACCGCTGATAATATCTGCTTAAGGACGTGAGAAACCACCACCTCCACAGGCTGAATGTTGGCCACAGCAGCACCAGGTTCACCATGCTGAAAGGCAATGCAGGTTAAAAAAATTATAACAATATGCAACCAGAAATTAAAGAACCCGAGAAGTAAATAGAAGCACCACACAGTACCATATGCAGTACTATGAGTGTATGCAATAGAGCTCAAAAAATCACACTTAACACGGTTGAATAGGTGGAATATGTATTCCAGTTTTTTGACGCTTTTCAGAAGTAATAAAAAGGATTTAGTAAAAATAAACAAATAAGCCTTACTGAAGAGTGTCTAAAGGGTTATAGTGTGTCACTGAAATAACTCACAATTCCAAGGCCAAGTTCAATCTTTCCTGGGCCCAAACGATCTGATGCCACCAGACCAGGCAGTGTGCAAACTGATAATGCAACACCCATTGTTCCAACCACCTCAGAAGCATGTCTTGCTTCTGCAGCAACATCAACCAGAGAAAGACCAGCTGCAGCAGCAGCTCCAGCTACCTGTCTTCCACAAATGGATCAGAAAAGTACAAAAAAATTAATGAGAAAAATCAAAACCGTCTGGTGTGCATGATTCTGACAGGAAACAATTAGCATATACTTTTGCATAATAAAATACAACAAAAATATAGGTTTCTGGAAAGTATTAACACTGAAAATAACTGGGCACTTTTTTCCCGCAATGTGATTTAACATGTGAAAACCTTTCCTCCAAAGACAAGTAAATTTTAAACTACAAGTTTTATGATAGACTTTCTACTTTTAGGTACCTACTTCTTAAAGCATCTAACAATGAAGAGAACCAGCCTTTCTTAAGTTGCTTCTAGGAGTCATACCCAACATCATTTCACACGAACAATAACAAGGATTTAAAAATAAATGATGTGAAACTCATTTGTGGAATAAGCTTTAATAAGGATGCTATTTAAGAAGCTACAAAAAGTACAAGCAATGCCAAACTATGCCTTGGCCTAAGAAACAAGATCCAGATGAATGCTAGGCTGCTAACGAATTCCTGTGACATGGAGTTGCCTAAGAATGTGCAGACACTTAAACAGAGAGAATGAACCTTTTGAACAAGAATAGTCCCAGCCAATCCTCTTCGTCCAGCAATGCCCCGAGGAGGAGGTAAAGCACAATCATCTCCCACGATTACAGTCTGCAAAAACATGTGCAAGTATCATTTATTTAATATTATTCTCTCCAACTATGTGCCAAATGATTTTAAGATCGGAAATTTGAATAGACATAACCTCTATTTTGTAACCTTCAGATTTAGCTTGCTCAGCAGCAAGACCAAAATTTAAACGATCACCAGTATAATTCTGTCATTATTCAGAATACAAAACCACAAATCAAAAACTGAAAGCCCAACTAATCCCTCACAACACAGTCTACTCATTAAATCAGCCACATGGATTAACAGAACAGAACAGAACACCCAAAAAGCTTTCTGTATGGCAACAAGCATTTCACACAACTATAATGCTTTGATCCCTTTATTTTAAATTTTTAGGCTTCCAATAAAGGTAATTTTCACAAATGAAATGCCACCAAAGGCCCCAAGCTTAATTTTTTTTTAAAAACTTATGAACAGATTGTCACTAAATACTGTTCTGAAATAATTATACCTTGACAATCAGAAGACATCCCATAGGACCAGTCACAGCTCGAATCCCCTAAATTGTAATCACAGATTAGAGTCTTCTAAAACTTGCAAGAGATACACATATATCTTATAATGGAAAACTGTTAATAGATAGCAAGAAACCATACTGCTAAAATTGAATCAACTTGTGGAGAGGCAAAAACATCTCCACATATAGCAGCTGTTAGCATCCCCTCTCCCACAAATCCAGCATGCGCAGGCTCATGGCCACTTCCACCTCCTGTATAATGAAAACTTACAGTAAGACAAAGACCAGTTTCTGGAACACCAATCTAATTTCAGAATAGCCAGCCTTTGATATCCAGATATCCAGATATGAAAGTTATGCAAATCACCTTTCTCATTCTTTTAGCAATAAGGGACTGCAAGAATTAAAGCAAATACACATTGAAAATTTAAAGTCACTTTCAAGGCCTACGCAATGAAGGCATCTTAAGGTAGCGGAACATAATATCATCAGAAATGCAATACAGTGCTAACGATAAAACGGATATACAAGACCATATAGAGGTAAGGAATAGAAATGCAATATTGCTTTCTATACCAAGTTGTCCAAAAGAAGAAGAAAAAAAACTTCACTCAAATTGATCTCTCTCCTAATATTCTATATGATTGATTTTTCTCCTCTTTGTAATTGCAAAGATATTATTAAAGCAGAACAAACCCTCATCTAGTAGTAGACTCAACCCAGACTTAATAGGAATCTAACAAAAATAGGAAAATATTATGAAATTTAAACTCGTTACCCGTGTAATCCATGTACCTAATTCATGACCATGCATAAGGATAGTCAAAACCACAAAGTGCCAATTATGATTGTTTTCTTCTTTGTAAATATAGATACTGTAGGATGGGTACACCATGTGGATTTCCCAGTAGGTCACCCATCATAGTAGCACTACTTGCACCCAAGCATGCTTAGCTAAAGAGCTTTGTTTGGATCTTGTGTGAAAGGAGAAAAGATGTTCACAGTATGAAAACAAACATTTTCTTTAAGAATTATGATCCAAAGGTTGGTATTCCTACATTTATCTCTTAAGCCATGTGACATGAGTAAGATAAAAGGACTTCATCTACAGATATTTGAATGAAGAGATTCATGTGGGTTAAAAAGCTCCCACAAAATTAAATCAGAAACAGCAGGTTTGAGTACTTGACATTTTCACAAACCTGATATAATAGCAACCTTATCATATGTTGCACTTGAAATGTCAGCACGTAACACGACTTTCACCTATACTCCCATACAGAATTTATTTTTTGAATTAAAATGTGATGAATGAATCAATAAAAATTTCAGAATAACAGAACCAGAATGTGAAATAGCACTTTACCGAAGGAAAACCATCTAAGTACTGCAGTCCAGGATAAGTTTCTACAAGACCCTCAATGAACTCAGTAACCACATCTGCAGCCACAATAATAAAAATAATTTAAGTACTTTTCCTATCACATTAAAAAATATGTATACAGTTAGCCGATTACCCACAATTTGTTCAAGATTATAATTCACCACAACTTAGAAAGGGTGATGTTCATATGCTTCAAAAACAATTAAAATTTTAAAAACGCTAATTTAGAAACGAAAATAAACAGCAAAGGGAGCTGAATTGAAAAATACTTTTTTATTCCCTTCTCCCTCTTGAAAACCAAACAAAGTACAAAAGAACCAGGACCTTTGTAAAAGAGAAGTCTAAACTCGTCGTGCCATAAATCCAGCCGATTCCAAGGTACCAAACTATGACAATGAAAAATAAATAACACACAATAAAACGAACAATACAAAGAATAAATGTCTATCTTATCCACATAGTAAATTGCTTTTCCTATCTGCAGTCAGCCTACTCGGTTGCGGATCTTACAAAGCCACTAAGTATCACAGGAAACCTTGCCCGGAGTTGGCACACCAACTTGATTGTGTCCTGATGAAAATCCATTGGATCATATTCATACATGTTATGAAAATCACATTTACTCATATCAGATACGCGCTACGCTATTGAAGCATCGCCACGAGCATTCAAGGTACAAGTAAAGTCAGATGATGAAATTTTGTTACAATCGTTTTCAAAAGGCGAGAAAATCAACTTTTAAAAGCATTTTCCCAACCATAACAAAAAACAAGAAGTTGATTAACAATACTCGCAAGGAAGTGCACAAAACAGCCCCGCAAACCACAGAAACAGACAACAAAACTCAAGAAAACAGTAATGGAAAGAAGTAGAGAGAGTAAATGTGAAATGACAACCATTGGGATCGTTGATGAGTTTCTTCGCCGGAAAAGCCGTAACAGTCTCGCTTGCTTGAATCGAAGAGAGAGCGAGAGCACAAACCCTAAGTCGCAATGCTTTGCATTAACTGTAGAGGGAATTAGAGAGAAAGCTAGCTACAGTCAAGTTGTTTGGTTTGGGGGTGAGTCCCAATTTATATTTAATTGGTTACTTGGATAAGTACGATGAGTCATTTTGTAGAAGCTCACCTGAAGAAGGAGCTTTTTTTCCTCTCCCGGTTTTCTTCAAAGGAATGGAATTGATTTTGGTTGCTCGTCTCCGCCTCCGGACAAAGAAATGCTGATTTTTCAAATTACCCAAAACCCCTCGTGTTTCTATTCATTTACACGCAAAGGCATGGATGAGTTAATTATTGCCATGGATTGTTGGGCTTGGATTGAGCTCATTAAACTTTAAGGGCTTGTTTGCATAAATAAAAAAAAGTTAAGTGAAATAATGTAAGGAATAATTAAGTGGGGTAGGATAGAGTAATTAAATGAAATTGTAGCTTGTTTGAATGAGATAAGAGTTAATTAAAATATAAATTATTTACTTTGTTTAGATAGAAAGTCGAGTAAGGTAGATTAAATAATTAAAACATTTAAGATGACTTATCCCCTATTTTACCCTCTTAATCTCCAAATTAGGAGGTTAAAATTATCACTTAAGGAGAGTAGAGTAGGAAATAATTTATTTCCTATATC
The DNA here is from genome assembly GCA_963580455.1 of Euonymus europaeus. Classification (NCBI taxonomy): domain Eukaryota; kingdom Viridiplantae; phylum Streptophyta; class Magnoliopsida; order Celastrales; family Celastraceae; genus Euonymus; species Euonymus europaeus. The sequence continues at coordinate 9,085,498 of OY756964.1, forward strand.
ACCCTCCTAACCACTTCTCACTTAAAATCAAGTAATGTATATAATGATTATTCTACTTAACCCTCCCTAATTAACTTTCCAATATCCAAATCCTAGCAAACTCTTAAACTATGTTTGTTTTGGAAGAAAAATACTAAATGGAGGGAAATGAAAGTTTGGGGTAAAAATGATGGAATCTAAAAATGAAGGTGTTTGGTTAGGATAACTAAAATTATATAAGAGACGTTTTTCTTCTAAAAATGACAAGGGGCCATGGTTTTTATTTTTTCTTACCCTAAAAGATGAGGGGAAAGCTATTGATGCAAGACATTTATATGGGTCCCAAAAGTGAAATTACAAGTGTAACCTTCACACAAATCTCTATCGAGCCTATATTATATAAAGCAGCAGCATTTGCGGCTCTCTCTTAGCGAGTACCGACTATTCCGCTACAGTTCCGCGCGTTGGCGTCCGACCGTGGTATAAAGCTGCAGCATTTGCGGCTCTCTCCTGGCGAGTACCGACTATTCCGCTACAGTTCCGCGCGTTGGCGTTCGACCGTGGTCCGTAAAACGACGTCGTCTCTCGGCTCATCTTCAACTTCGGAACAGCGCCCTTCACCAGTTCTGCCTCTGTCAGGGCTCCTAGGGTTCCACTCGCGCGTCGGTATAAAGACCTGCGTCGGTGTAAAGACCTGGAGAAGCAAAACGACGTTGTTCGCTCTTGATATTTCGTCAACAACATCACCACACTGACATAACCTCTCCCATTCCCCAGGTACATGCATCTACTTTTCGGTCTCCCTTATCTCTTCGCTCGGGGAAACCCAACTTTCGTGATATCGTCCACTGTAATTCGCCTACTTTTGATTATTTTTCTCTGATATGCAATTCGCCTTTCCTGAAACTCCTGATAAGACCCTCTGTTGCGATGGCTCCACTGTAACAAAGGTTGTCATCAGCATTTTAGCGATTTCCGGGCGATTACCAACTGTTCAACGTTTGTCCTGCGCGTCGTCTCTGAACTTGCCGCGCAAAACGACACCGTGTCTTTTCCTTCCTGCTAAAACGACATGCGGAAATCGATGCTTCTCATTCCCCAATCGCAGATCATGTGCTGCCTTGCGATCCTTCACAGAGAGAGTTCTTCCCACCCCTGCGATCGTGCTTTTGTATGTTCATGCACCTGAGTATCTACTTTATCTCTTGATTGTCTGTCATTCGGTCCACCTGTCCGATAGGATACTGCAACAGTCCGATCTTGCTTTGGGGGATTCACCCACCTCTTAAAACCCTTTGCGTAGTCTCTCCCTATCTTTCCTCGCTACATTACTTCTGTGCAAAGTATTTCCTCCTCTATTGATTGTTCGACGTATGTTGTAATTTGTTTCGTGTTCTCATCTTGCTGCTTCTTATTACTGATTTTCTTGCTTCTGCACTTCTTATTTAGTGGTTTGCTTGCCTTTTCTAGGTCTCACAATGTTTGTTTCTCCCAGGTTATTCACTCCTGGTTACAAGTTTGGTTGTTTCAGCTTTCGAATCGCAATATTTCATGCTTCTTTTCAGCTTGCTGCTACTCAGGTTTGAAAGTCTTGCATCTATTTTAGATATGCTTTCTAGATTTGTACCTTCTTTTTTTGGGACTTTTGGCCGCCGACTGTGAGGTAATCTTCCTCTATTGCAGCCCTAAGTTAATATTCCAGTGAACATAGAAATAGTTATGTCTTTAAATTCCCATGGTCTCTCTTTTACAGGATGTGAAAAGGTTGTATATGGCTATTCGAGCGAGAGCAAGCCTTAGCAGTGTCTTTACAAACATCCGGATGACAATCATAAAACTAAAATCTGGAAAGTTATAGGTTCATGTACCCATTGCTCCAACCAAGGAGTGTATTCAGGTTTTATTTCCTCTATTATTTTATTTCCACTGATGTATATGTAATTTGCTAGACAATTTTCCAGTCTTTCGATATGACTATATTTAGATGAGCCTTTTTAATTTGGAGAAATTTTTTGTTCAACCTTCCCATTGTAGATTTTCTATATATGGGTGATTGATTTTTATTTTGTTTCTATTTCTTATTTAGCATTCCCTCTCGCATCATCAAAGCATTATTCCAAGCAGTTAGGATCAGCTGCTTCAATTTGGTAGGAAAATTGGTGGGGATCATGTGGATTCTGCACCATTTGATTCTATATGAAGCAATGCTCTCCTCACTAATTAAATATTATCCATTATGTGTGTTAATTATTTCAATTCGTTCCACTTTTCCACCTTTTCTTTCTTCTTTTTCAAGCATCTTGCTTACTCCTGTCTCAAATTGTGGTGTATGTGGGGGGTTCTATCAAGGGAAAGTGATTTGTTGGCAATGAGAGTAATCATTGTCCTTCTATTTATGTATATTTAGCCACGTATATGGTCATGTTTGTTATATGAGCTTCTACTAAAAATAAAGGCTCATACATTTGATGTGATGAGTCCTCTGTTTAGTCTCATAAATTAATGATTTAATAGATTCTGTTTGACGCTCCTATTGGGTAAAGGTGAAGATTGGGTCAATGGACAGAGAATTGGTAGCTATTGGGTAAGTATTCCTTGCCTCTCTATACTATTGGTATTCCAACTAAACCGAAAAAATAAGAGAGCTGATCATAGTACTTAGATTAGCAATATTGGCTTATTATGGAATGGTGCCTCCTTTGTTGTATTTGTGCATCTGATTTATCAGCCACTTACGCTTAAATATCATTTATGGTGCCTCCTTTGTTGCATTTTCTCTGTAACTAGACTTCGGCCTTTTTCCAATAGTTCTTTCATTGGCTGGAAAAAACTTTAATGCGTAAATTGTTGTTACAAAAAGAGAGGTTGGAGAAGGGAGAGTTGGAGATGAGTTGCCTGCCAAACAAAATGATTCTCTGGTTTGCCATGGAAACTTGATTCTATTCACTTTTTGACAAATTCCCACATGTTTCTGATTGAAGGGAAGAGAATTGGACTGTAGTTTGTCTTTGTGTTTGTTGACCTCTTATGTATGCAAGGAACTATCTAACGAAGAAGCATCTCTGGATGTATGCGTCTTTACCTAACTAAGAAGCATCATTTCTTTGTAAAGCAACTCTCAACCTTTGTTCTGCATTTGTAAGATGCCTTTCAGTATTTGCCAGATACATCTCTTTCTCTTACTGCTTCGTCTGTGATTGGTGCAACCTTTGGTTGTCTACCAAATCGGTAAGGTGAACTTTTTCTAATGCAAACAGTTTGATTTATTTGGGTTTGAAACAATGATTGAAAAAAATAATGATATTTGACCGCTCTTTCAAAGATCTTTATTTGACTTTGTTACATAAAGTAACATTACTTCATAGTTGAATTTAAAGAAATCCCATATAGGTGAGGTTGATATGAGAATTCTTCAAAGGCAAAGCCACCAAATTGGAGCTTAGAAGAATATGGCTAAAGCACCGTGAGTAATTTTATTGTTCCATTTTCGTGGGTCTATTATAAATTACAGTAGTTACTTTATTTGATTTATTGGACAAATTGTTGAGCAAATTCCTAATTTGTTTAGGGAACATATTGTGAATTTCAAACAGGTATATTTCCATGCTCATCAATTGAAGGATAAAAGGATCCAGGTATTGGGTGATAGCTTTCCACTGCCTACTGCTATCGATAAATCTTAGATGGAATTGAGCATATTGCAATAGTCAAGGTGAGCTGTGTTCGTACTACTGGAATTAATGCTTCATAAAATTCAATGGTAGGCATATTTGAATCACCTTGAGGAAGGTTTGAGCCTGTGGGTTCTGTCCCTTGGCTTGACTCCTACACGTATAAGAATGCTCCATTGGTGAAGTACTGTGTCACTAAAACTGGAAGGTTTTTTCATTACTATGCATGTATATCAATGGAGAGAATGTCTGCATTAGAGCCTAAATTTTAGCTGATTAGGCATGGGAGAGAGACTGAACTTGATTTTCTTTTCATCTGGCTTCTTTAAATGTAAGGTACTTAGCTACAATACAGTTGTTTTTCTTTTTTTATTTATGCAATTATGTTTCCCTCTTATTATATTACAAAAAAAAAGTAATATAATTTCCTTCCGCGTCTTTTCCTTAGACAACTTTTGAAATTGTATAACACTGAATCATCCAATTACCTAAATCAATTAAAATATCTGAAAATGTCAAATATCCCTAAGAGTAAGCATCTCTAAGTGTCCCAAGTGAGTGATACTAATGATTTGGATTTTTCAAATTTGAAAATGGAGTCAAATTTAATAGTTAAGATTGGTGTATTGTTGATGCTTTAAGATATTTTTCTTTGAGATATTTTGCACTATCGTGAAATATCAATCCTACAATCCCTTTCATCTCTTATGCTAACTTAAATAGATTTTGTAAACTTATACTGACCCGGGGCAACGCCCGGGTTCCTACCTAGTCTATTATATAATTTGAAGTCCTGCATTGTTTGTACAGCGAGTTGAGCGTGGTTTCCATACTCGCGCGTGAGTCCTGCATTTTTTTTTAAGGACCGTTAGATTTGTTATCCTTTGATTTCTAGATTGTTCCTTTTGATCGAGCGGTTGATAATACATCTATGTCACTTGACTTTGTTCTGGAAAGTTACTTCACTTTCCCCTTTAGTAAATCATATTTTCGCTTCGTTCGTCTTTAGTCGGTTATAGGAACACTGCTCAAAATCTTAAAAGCATAAACTTGTGATTGTGTTCAACGGAGAAGAGGATTGTAAGCTTGTAGTTCCATAATCTCCAGGTAAGGTTTATACAAACTTTTTAGTGTTTCTTTTCCTTTTTCAATTGTTTTTCTCCATAGTAGATACACAATTTCCTTTTCTAATAATAGAAAGCAGTCGTTCTCAAACAAATGAGAAATCAAAATGAAAAGTAGGAATTGACAAACATAGGATACCGACTACTCACCTTGATAATGAAACTTTTTCCTAATCAAGTTTCCCCCTTTTTGTGGGTACATCCTAGCGGTTGGAACTTCTTGCTCTTATGCTAAGATAGAGGCAAGTCTTCCAATACAATCAAGAGTTTGATATAGAGATTCGAGAAGAATTGTGCTATGACAATATCTAGGTCATAAGGGATATGGATGAAGAGTCGTGTTGCAGAGAAAAGAGAGATGAACAGAATTGAGTAAAAATGGGTTGTCTGAAAGGTTTTTTTTTTTTAATGAGTGTTTGACTGCACTCTAAACAAGGTGCAATGAAGGAAGGCCAACTAATGGTAAAACTAACGGTTTTTTTAGTGTTCTTGGTAGAGGCATGCATGTTACTCCTCCTTATCAATTATTGTGCATTAAATGATTTGCCGGCTACTACCATTAAATGTTTTGTCCAACCTTTGTAAAAATGCTTTGAACGAGAGTTGAATATAATCACATTATAATATCTTTTTGTTTCAAGAGCTGTAGATCAATATGAAAAGAAAAATATTTAGATTGTTAGATAATATGGTTATTGTATTGGATAACGACTACTCACCTTGATAATGAAACTTTTTCCTAATCAAGTTTCCCCCTTTTGTGGGTACATCCTAGCGGTTGGAACTTCTTGCTCTTATGCTAAGATAGAGGCAAGTCTTCCAATACAATCAAGAGTTTGATATAGAGATTCGAGAAGAATTGTGCTATGACAATGTCTAGGTCATAAGGGATATGGATGAAGAGTCGTGTTGCAGAGAAAAGAGAGATGAACAGAATTGAGTAAAAATGGGTTGTCTGAAAGGTTTTTTTTTTTTAATGAGTGTTTGACTGCACTCTAAACAAGGTGCAATGAAGGAAGGCCAACTAATGGTAAAACTAACGGTTTTTTTAGTGTTCTTGGTAGAGGCATGCATGTTACTCCTCCTTATCAATTATTGTGCATTAAATGATTTGCCGGCTACTACCATTAAATGTTTTGTCCAACCTTTGTAAAAATGCTTTGAACGAGAGTTGAATATAATCACATTATAATATCTTTTTGTTTCAAGAGCTGTAGATCAATATGAAAAGAAAAATATTTAGATTGTTAGATAATATGGTTATTGTATTGGATATATGTTTTCTCTTATAGTCATTATATATATATATATATATATCTATCTATATATATATAGTAGATAGTAGATAGTGGATAGTAGATTTTAAAACCCTACAAATACACTGAATTTCCTATCAATAAATCTCACAATTGATGTTGTGTATATTCTCCCTACATATATACATGGGAGAATTAACTGAATCCTATTGTTGCTATTTATTTCTAATTCACCCATGTCCTTTTTGTTGCTATTTATTTCTAATTCACTCATGTCCTTTTTGTTGTGTTTGTATTTTTGAATTCTTTTGTTATAGGTCACATAGCTTGAATCACTGCTTGGTTCTTCGTTCTTTAGTGTCAGGTAACCTTGCTACCTTTTAATTTTCATTCTAGATTATTGCCATGTTCTCTATTTGTTGGTAAATTTATACAGCTTATGTGCTTGCCCATTTTGCTTGCAGTTGGATAAAAATTTGTATTTAGCTTTGTTTTCGTAAAAGACCATTCTTAGCTACGTTGCTCCATAATTTTAAGATAATTTCAATTTCAATTTTTTCCCCCTCTTATGCACTATGATTTTCCATTGTTTCAACTTCTTGACAATATGGTTTCATTGTTTTATTTTCATGATAGGACTTCTTTTTCCATTTTCACTGTTTGTCCATTTCTTTTTGGGTTTCTATCGATTTAAATTATTGTTTTCAATTTCAGTTTTGAGCTATGTATGCCTAAGCTATTTTTTTCTCTCTTTTTTGATTATCTTCACTATTAATTGCTTTGCTCAAATTCATATATATTTTGATTGTTTGTCTATTTCTTTCTGGATTTCTATCGCTTTAAATTGTTGTTTTTAATTTGTTATCTTTCTTTGTTTTTCTTTGTATTTTCAGCTTTTGTTTGTTTGAATGCATTAATCATGCATTATTCTGATTCATTTGATTCTTCAGCTCGCACAACTACTGTTTTTTTTCTTTCAAGAAACCACTGTTTTCTGTGGTGCTAAGGTTTTTGTTCTCTGTGGTGCTACGGTTTTCATTGATATGGTTAAGTGTTGTTGATTATAACTTATAGCTACTATTTACTTCTAATTCACTCATGTCCTTATTGTTGTATCTGTATTTTTGAACCCTTTTGTTACAGGTGCACATAGTTTGAGCCACTACATAGTTCTTCGTTGTTTAGTGCGAGGTAAACCAGCTACTGTTTAATTTTCATTATAGATTATTGCCATATCCTTTTTCCCTTGGTTAATTTATGCAGCTAATGTGCTTGCCCATTTTGCTTGCAGTTGGATCAAAAGTTGTAGTTAGCTTTGTTTCTCTTCAAGATCATTCTTAGCTACGCTGCTCCATAGTTTTAAGGTAATTTTAATTTCAGTTTTGAGCTATATATGCCTAAGCTATTTTCCCCCTCTTCTCTCGATTATCTTGACTATTAATTGCTTAGCTGAAATTGATATATATATTTTGGAGCACGATGAATCCCCATTGTTCCAACTTCTTGACTCTGTGATTTGATTGTTTGATTTTCATAATGAGTCTTCTTTTTTATTTTGATTGCTTTTCTATTGTTTTTTTGGATTTCTATCGCTTTTAAATTGGTGTTTTTAATTCGTTATATTTCTTTGTTTTTCTTTCTATCTTCAGCTTTTGTTTGTTTGAACGCATTAATCATGGAAAATGGAGAGACCAGTAAACAAGTTCGACATTTTCGTAGAGAAATTTTAAGACGTCGTAGAGAAACATATAATAGACGATCTTCTATAGAGGCTTCTTCATCTTCTGTTCCAAAATCTAGGAGTACACATTGTGCACGTGATGATAAAGGCCTCTTTCAGATGAACAACTTTGAACATGGTATTGTGCATATCAATAACAATTGCTATTCGAGCTTCGGTGGTCCAAGGCAGACATGCCGCTATTGCGGTGCTATTTTTTGGTATGAAGAAAGGCTGAAAACTGCTGGGTCGCAGTCACCTATTTTTTCTCTTTGCTGTAGGAAAGGGCGAATTAAACTTCCGGAGTTCAAACCAACTCCCGATCCACTTAGTTATCTCTTGGATTATAATGGTAGTGGGACATCAAGACTTTTCAGGCAGCATATTAGAGCTTACAATTCAATGTTTGCATTCACTTCTATAGGTGGTAAGATTGATAGAAGTGTTTATGATGGTCTTGCGCCATATATATTCAGATTGAATGGGCAAAATCACCACTTGATTGGCTCTTTACTGCCAGCAGATGGTCAACGTCCTCAATTTGCACAATTATACATCTATGACACAGAACATGAAGTAGCTAATAGAATAGCTGCACTTGGTGATCATGATGAAAGTCAAATTGACGCAAGAGTAGTGTCTCAACTGATAAACATGTTTGACAAAGTTAATGCTTTAGTAAAACTTTTTCGCATGGCAAGAGATCGATTCTCCAAGGGGAAAATGCATTCTGTATCTTTAAAAATTTGTGAAAAACATGTGGATGACTCGATACAGTATAGCACAACATCAAACTCCCAGCTAGCAGGGTTATTTGTTGGAGATCTCGGAAGCACAGATAAAGGACGTGATATTATTGTTGAGTACCAATCCGGAACATTGAAGCGTATTAGTGATTTGCACCCTTCCTTTATGGCCATGCAATATCCTATTCTTTTTCCATACGGTGAAGATGGATATCGAACGAACATTCCTTATCAAAGTGGCCCTGGAATTCCTTCTCTAAAACGACAGTATGTTACTAGAAGAGAATTCTATGCATATATGCTACAACAAAGAAGTGTTGGTGGTGGCTCGCTTATACTTGGAGGACGACTATTTCAGCAATATATTGTTGATGCATATACATCGATAGAAGATGAAAGATTACGATATATTCGTTTCAAATGTCAACAAGACCATTATAGATCTGAAATCTATAGTGGTGTTCAAGATGCCTTTCTTAGAGGTGATATGAATGCTAAATCTATTGGCAAACGTATTATTTTGCCTTCAAGCTTTACAGGCAGCCCAAGATATATGATCCAGCATTATCATGATGCTATGGCAATATGTCGTTCTCGAGGTAATCCAGATCTCTTTATTACTTTTACATGTAATGTACAGTGGCCAGAAATTGTAGAGGCGTTGAGTTTAATTCCAGGGCAGAAAGCAGAAGATAGGCCAGATATCGTGTGTCGAGTTTTCCACATGAAGCTGACAGAGTTTATGAAAGATATACGAGAGCGTAACTACTTCGGCCAAGCAATTGGTTCTATTTACACTGTTGAATTTCAAAAAAAGAGGCTTACCTCATGTGCATATTGTCGTATGGTTGCACCAAAATGACAAATACTCGACTCCTGATGACATTGATAAAATAATATGTGCTGAAATTCCTGATCAACAAAGGAGCCTCTTCTCTTTAATGTAGTCTCACACTTCATGTTGCATGGTCCATGTGGTTTTGCAAACACTAAAGCACCATGTATGCAAAATGGGAAATGTTCAAAACATTTTCCCAAAAAGTATTGCTCTCAAACTATTGTTGGCGATGATGGGTTTGCAATTTATAGAAGATCTGATGACCACAGATTTTTCATCAAACAAGGAATTGAACTTGACAATCGATTTGTTGTGCCATATAATAAGGGTGTCCTACTAAAATATCAAGCACATGTAAATGTTGAGTGGTGCAATCAGTCAAGATCTATTAAGTATCTATTCAAATATATTAACAAAGGACCAGATAGAACAAGAGCTGTTCTACAAGAAAATATATCCAATGAGAATTCTTAGATTAAAGATGATGCAAGCACGATTGATGAAATCAAGTTATATGTTGATTGCAGATATGTTTGTGCATACGAATCTTCTTGGAGAATTTTTGAATTTGACATTCATTGCAAGTATGCAGCAGTCCAGAATCTAACTATTCATTTACCTCAAATGAATAATGTTATATTCAGAGGTGATATGGACGTTGATGAAATCCTTCGTCGGCCCGGCATGGAAAAAACAATGTTAACTGAATGGATGTTCACCAACACAATAGCTGTTGATGCTAGAACACTAACCTACGTTGAATTTCCCTCATTTTGGAGATGGGATCCAGTTAACAAAGTGTGGTTCCGCAGGAAACGAGGACATTGTATCGGACGTATGTCATATGTTCATCCATCTGCAAGAGAACTTTATTATCTTCGTATGCTGCTTACTTATGTGAAAGGAGCAACTAATTTCACTGACATAAAAACTGTTAATGGGATCTCATATGCCACATTCAAAGAAACATGCAATGCAATGGGTTTGATTGGAAATGATCAAGAATGGCACGATGCTTTAGATGAGGCTGCCAACTGGGCAACATCTCATGAACTGAGAGAACTTTATTTGTTACAATAATCATGTTTTGTGAAGTTGGTGATCCCAAAAAGTTATTCGATGCCCATCTGCAAAACTTTCAAGAAGATATTGCTTACAAGTTGAAAAATTCATTTGGCATGGATGTCTCAACCATATCACTCTCTCATGTTAGAGATCAGGTATTACAGGAAATTGATGCATTGTTACTAAAAAATGGATCCACTCTTGCTGAGCACAATCTCCCTACACCCTCTCATAGATTGATTCAACAATTGAACAATACTTTGTTAAGAGAGGAACTTCACTATGATATGCAGCAAGTTTTGCTCAATGCTGAACAAATGGAGCAGAAGTTGAATAATGAGCAAAGACATATTTATCATATCGTTCTCTCATCTGTTTTAAACAATACACCAGGATTGTTTTTTGTATATGGCCATGGAGGTACTGGAAGACTTTTTTGTACCAAGCTATAATCTATCGGTTAAGATCACAAGGAAAGATTGTTCTTGTTGTAGCTTCGTCTGGAATTGCTTCTCTATTACTCCCTGGAGGCAGGACAGCTCATTCAAGATTCAAAATTCCCATAGATATACAAGATCACTTAACATGTCATATCAAAAAGGGAAGTCAACTTGCTGATTTGTTAGAGAAAACAAGTCTAATACTTTGGGATGAAGCACCTATGGCTCATCGAAATTGTTTTGAGGCATTGGATTGGTCTTTAAATGATCTTTTTGGAGGCATTGAATCAGAAGATGCATATATACCTTTTGGAGGAAAACCAGTTTTGCTAGGAGGAGACTTCCGACAAATATTACCCGTTATTGCCAAAGGTTCCAGACTTGACACAGTTAATGCATGCATTGTCAAATCGAAACTATGGAAACACTGTACAATATTTCATTTGCATACCAATATGAGATTATCTGCATCCAGCCTAAATGAGAGTGAAAGAGCTGATTTGGAATCATTTTCTAAATGGCTTCTTGATATTGGCGAAGGAAAAGTTGAATCAATCAAAATGAATGATGAAGAAGAGTATGCAACTTGGATTAAAATACCAGAGAATCTGGAAGTGCTTCCCAAAGCAGGAGATATACAAGATATAACATCTGAAATATATAGTGACCTGCCATCTCTCTACTCCAACCCAGCATACTTGACAAAATGAGCTATTATAACAGGGACAAATGCAGCTGTTGATGAATTGAATGCCTATATTCTATCATTGATTCCAACAGAGCAAAAGACATATCTTAGCTTTGATTCCATATCAGACGATCATAAGGCATCTGACGACATTGATGTTCTTTATCCAATTGATTTCTTAAATTCTTTAACATTCAATGGTCTGCCTAATCATGAGTTGCAGCTGAAAATAAGCTCTCCTGTTATGCTATTAAGAAATCTAAACCAAAACAATGGTCTTTGCAATGGCACAAGACTTATCATTACAAAGTTAGGTGATCGAATTGTTGAAGCCAACATTATTTCAGGAAGCCACATAGGTAGTAGGGTATACATTCCAAGGATAGTAATGACAGGGGCCGAACCAAAGTGCCCATTCAAAATCAAAAGAAGACAATTTCCATTACGATTGTGTTACGCCATGACAATAAACAAAAGTCAAGGACAAACACTTTCTCAAGTTGGTCTCTATCTGCCGAAACCAATCTTCTCACATGGTCAGCTTTATGTAGCTCTATCACGTGTGTGTACGCATAAAGGCCTAAAGGTTTTACTAAAAAGTCCAACAGAACAACGAACATTATATACAAAAAATATTGTATATAATGAGATTTTTGAAGACCTATAGTATCCCAAATGGTACTCTTTCTAAACTCACTTTTTTTTTACTTGATATAGATGTGGGTTTACTAATTTATAATTCTTATGAAACTACTTTACTAGGTCATGGACTACACACCATTACAGGAATTACAAGCTGGACAGCGAGGCTATAAAATACTTGGTCGTGTCACAAAAATTTGGGACTCCACAAATCCTTCAATGCATGATGAACTGATCTCAGTGGATTTTCTTTTAGTTGATGTCCAGGTATGTCAAATCATTTTTCTCACTTATGCTAAATTCGAAACTACAATTCTCAAAGATTATATTAATTATGATTTCAGAGAACAGCTATCCAAGGCTCGATAAGAAAAGAGGATGCCCCTCGAATGAAAGAACTCATCAATGAGGGTGAAATATATATGTTCACAAACTTTATCGTTACACCTGTGAAGAAGGATTTCCGTGTTTGCAAGCATAACTTAATGATTCGCATTGGTACATGGACCATAGTGAAGAAAATAACAGATCAACAGTTGGAAATCCCTACTTACAGTTTCACACTCATTGATGAAAAAGAATTGGAATCAAGAATACCCAACAATATTTATCTTACAGGTTAGTCATCACTGATATATATGTATGTATGTGTGTTTTTAAATTTTTGTAACTTTTATCATCATTTATCTAGAACATTTTTTAAACAGATATGCTTGGCCATCTTCAAACTGTGTCAAGATTGGCATATGTTTTTAAAAATGGCAGAAATGTTCCCATCAAAGAAATGAAAATTCGGACAATAAAGTAAGTAATTTTTTTATCTATTTCATTCAAAATAATATACTTATAAGTACACTAACACCTAACAACTATTTTCAATACACAGCATGACAGACATTCGAGTGACAATATGGGCTTCAAATGCAGAAAAATTTGATGAACAAAAAGCAGCAGCACTGTCTGAAAAAGAACCTTTGGTCGTTATTCTTACAGCAATGACTGTTAAAGCCTTTCAAGGTAATCTCACCATTCCTTTCAACAACATTCTCACAAATGATTACAAAAATATGCACTAATGTTTGTACTTGACTATTAAAAATCAAAGGACAAATTACTTTATCAAGCACTTCAGCCACAAGAATATATCTGAACCTGCAAATTGATGAAGTCGACAATTTTCGCAAAATGTAAGAAAATTATATGCAAAAACTATATTTATGACATTTTAGCTAAAAAAATCAAATATAAATTCTTCTTATTCTTAACAAAATTATATATATGAAGGGTAGCTTATCCACTTGGAGTCACAACTATTGTGGAAACTCTTGAGAACAAAAACAGCAAATACAAAGCCTTTAATGCCTTCCAAGAAAACCATAATGGAATTTTTACAGCTCGATCGTGTTGCTGACTTGGTAAAAATTATCTACTTTCATGCACTTATGATAATAGTTAATATATATATATATATATATATTCATAGTTGTGCCATCTGTTTTTTTTTCCTTGCGAGAGGTTTATTTATTTTTACTTGACTTACTCAACAAATAGCTCTTGATGATAGGCATCTTCAAAAGTCAATAATATGGAAAGAACATCAATCACAACTAAAGATAAAGCCCACACGAAATAACAATGGACTGCCAAGAGTGGAATGTAGATGATTGTTATCTCTCAAAAGATAAAGTTTTTATCCTGTTCCAGTTCTACACTCCTACCCCTTTTAAAATTGGAACTTCAATGTAAAAATGGGCTTAGTTTGACTTAACAAAGAAAAGTATAACATTATTATCAGTGATGTAAAAATGGTAGACATGGACAACTTTGAACTCATGTAGCTTGTGGGCCTTGAAATAGACTTAACTATCATTAGTAAACTTGGACTATCACTCCCTCTGTTGATTTTTATAGAATTTCCCCACATTTTGTATATGCCTACAAAACAATGCAAGAAATGGTGTTGTTTTTTCCCATCATTACATAAGCCTGTAGAATATTTTCTATTTATATGTTTCATAATTCACTGATATTTTAGTTCTCAATTTAATCCAATTTTATCATATGAAAGTCATTGATTAATTCAGTTTCTTTTGTAATACACAGACTTTGTACATTGTATATTCTTATAATTAAGTAAATGCCACAGGGAAAGAAGTTCATTTGTGAAGCAACAATAAAACAAATTGATGGTTCAAAAGGCTGGTGGTACAACGCATGTCCGAAGTGCACAATTGGAGTAAACAACTATGATGGAGTTATTTGTTGTAGACAGTGTGGTCAACTACAAAATCCACCAATACAATGGTAATTATATAATATTTTATATTATACTATTTCTTCCCACTTAAAATAATGTATTATCATCATATAATAGATCATTTTGTGCTATCAATTACTTATAGGTATAAGCTCCATACAACAGTTGTTGATGATTCTGGAGAAGCAAAATTTTATATCTTTGGAAAACAAGCTGAAAAACTAATCAAGCTGTCATCATTAGAGCTTATAAATCTCCCTTCTTCAGATCGATATACATTGCCTCCTATTATTCAAGAAATTGTGGGTCAAACATGCACATTCACTGTCTACATAAATGATCGAGAGTTGACAAAACTTCAACTCACATTTAATGTGTCAGAATTGATCACTAAAGCATCTACTGGTACGTATATCATTACTTGCTTATTATTTGGATAAATTTAGGTTAAAAAAATATCTTCAATGATAGTGCCAATTCAAATACTGATGATCTTATTTTCATATTATTTCAATAAATTCAGGCCAACAAAATATAAAGATTCAAGACATTAGTGATGGGGGCAGTTCAGGAACAAAAAGAACAAGGTAAGAACATTTACAAATCATTCAAGTAAAAAAAATTATTTTAAGATAAATCACATATCATAGTTTCCTCTGTCAACAACAAGGAAGAAAATGTTGAAAGCAAGTTACCCATGAAGAAACAGAACGTCTATCAAGTTTAATGCTATCATTTCAGCCTCTACATCTGCAGCAACACGTTCAGAAACTACAGGTACCCATAAACCTTTTTTCTTTTTTTTTTAAACTTTGTTCCAACTAGACCAACAGTCAGTGTAATCTTTGGAATACACATTTCTTTTGTGCGATAAGGACATATTTGTCGATTTAGAAAAAAGTTTTTCTCCGTTGCATGTTGTTATAGTGTCCTCGGAGTAATCAAGTGTATTTTATTGATGTCATAATCACTATTTGTGTTTTTTAAGATATAATTTTCACTGAAGATCAATGCAATTATTGCTTACAATTTAATATTTTAGCTTCTGTTGATTTCCATGTCATGTATTTACTGATGGCAGATGATTAAATGAGTAGGTATTTAAATTTATTACTCTGTGTGGAAACTCTCATGCTTCGTTGTCTTTTGGTATTAATCGTTCTTTATAAGTCTCACGTGCTCATTTCTTTACAGGTTCTTAGCATAGCTTGCTTCATATTATATAGTCACTGTGGAAACTATGTCATGTTGAAAACTAAACCCCTGAAGCGAAGACAATTTCAACCTTCAACATGATGTACGTATGTTGCCTTATTAGAGTATAATGATTTTGTACTCTCTCAAACAAACTATGCTACGTATATAATCTAACCATACCATATATATATGTAAATTATGTGTTGTGTATCTATTAAATATTTTATGCTCTTTGGAAGTAAAACAATAATTAAATATCATGTAAGTTTAATATGTTATCAATATACTATGTTCTGTATGATATAAGTTTGCTATCTTCTAAACTTCATGAATGAAATGCAATGGGATTATATCCGTTGATTGTGCCCAATCTCTTATGAATAAAACAATGGATTATATCCAATGTTTTCTAACAAAAGTTAATTACATACCAGTCTTTTATCTAACAATACCAAAACTAATACAAATTATTTGAACATTTAAACTTAAAAAAAAAAAGATCCTGCAGCAAAGCGCGGGTCTTTACTAGTTTGTATATATAAATACATAATAAGTGGGACCTATATAAATTTATATCAAGGATAACATGATAAATTTATATCAACCTTATAAATTATAAAAACACAATTTTTTTTACTTTTACTTCTCCTACTTAGGGTTGGCAACGGGGCGGGGCGGGGGCGGGTTTGCCTTTCCCATCCCCGACCCCGAAACTAAACCCCGTCCCCATCCCCGACCCCGTCCCCGAGTTTTGGGGTTCGGGGAATCCCCGAACCCGAACCCGACGGGGATGTAGGACACCCATCCCTGAACCCTAAACCCGAACCCGACGTCATCAATATCCAAAAATCAAAAAGTTGCACAATCAATTATAAATAGATGATAATAACAGTCTAACAATTCCAAATGACATCAAAATCATGATCATCTCTCAATCAATACAAAATACTAACAAGTCCAAAATCCAAATTACATATTAAACATAAACAACAAGCAAGTCCAAATTACATATTAAATAACAACCAATACTTAACAAGTTAAACAAGTCCATAACCAAATTCCAAATCAAAGTATTACAATACAACATTGAAACCCGAATATGATATCATGCATTAGAAGCCTCAATATTGATGTTGGTGGCGCAAGACTCCGGCTCCTACAACATGAATATAGTGAAATAAATAGGAGGCTACTATAATAAACAATTAAAACTGTACTAAGCAAAACATGACAACTTTCCTCTAAACACTATAACAAATGAATCATAAATGTGATATTACCTCCATCTCAGAATCATCATCATAATTTTCCTGTTTTGATCCTGTGGAATTTGGAATAATAAATGAATTAACGAAATAATAAGTAATAAAAACTTTTAAAACAATTAAGCTCTAAAACTTGAATTTGAGTAGATTAATACCTTGAATTTGACTCCATAACCAATCTCGAGCACACATCAAAGCCTCTGCAGTTTTTGGATGAAGCCTACTACGGTGAGGACATAAAATCCTCCCACTAGCACTAAAGGTGGATTCCGAAGCAACGGTCGTCACAGGAATAGACAACACATCTTTCGCAATATCATGCAAAGTGGGATACTTGATCCCATTTGTCTTCCACCAACACAAGATATCAAAATCATGTGTATTCCTAGGCAAGAGAGATTCTTCTAAATAGTGATCCAACTCCGACTTCACATGTTCAACAATAGGAGTATATTCCATGAACATTTCAAACTTGGTAGCATAACTACCCCGCTTAGGAAGTGGAGGCCTTAAACTTGAAGAAGAATGTGAACCTTGACTTTGACTAACTCCTTGAGATTGTTTAACTCTCTTTTGATACTCTTGAACCAAATCATACAACATTTGCTTTGTTTTTTCAATCTCCGAAGAAGATGTCTCACCATAAACAAGTGGATAATAGAATTCAATAATCTTCATCTTGTACCTAGGATCTAAAATGCTTCCAATTGTCCCTAAACTATATATCAATATATGTATCAGATAGACATATTACGCATACAACTAGAATACTATAATATATTAACACACACAAAGATATATATATATATATATATCATATATTTATATAAGTTTCATAGCCCTAAACGTAAAACTGGTAAACCCTAAACCTTCTTAGAGACTTAGAGGACCAAAACCCTAGTCCCTAAACTACATTTGTATTAGATAGCCATATTAATATATTATTACACATACAACTATAAATCTATAATACATTAATACTATAATATATGTCTATATTAATATACACAACTATATATATTTATATATCATATATGTTATATGTATGTATACCATATATTGATATATATTCAGTAATTACACAATACTATAACAAATAGTATGATACTATTGACTATTGTATATGTATATGGCTAATTGACTATATGTATTATATAACCATTAATGATTAAACCATTACTACTAGTCTACTACTACACATTACACAACTTTTATACAAATATCTTAAATATGTTAACAATTAATATATAAAATAAATAAATATATTCATATATATTGTCATATTGATGTATTTATATGTTTATAAGTTTATTTGTATAAATATATATGTTAAAATACTATATATATATATATAATATATATATATATATATATAATATATATATATATTCGGGTCGGGTTCGGGGCCGGGTATGGCATTACCATACCCAACCCGGCCCCGAAATGTGAGGTTCGGGTTTTACCCGAACCCGAACCCGCGGGGGCTTTTGCCATCCCTACTCCTACTTTCTAATAAGTTAAGCCAAGTCTCCCTACTCACTTGGTTAATATTTGTTGTGTGGGTTGCAGCCTACGTTTTACCAGCTATACCCCAAACAAAACATTTAAACTCTCATCTAATAATGAAAAATAATATGTAGCTCATATTTAATTATTATATTGTCTTAATCAATATGTTGAACATTTATTTAGTTTTATTCTAATTAATTGTTAGTTTATTAGGGTTTAACGAATATATTCTCTTTGGGGTTTAACGAATATATTTCCCTTGAGGTTTAACATTTATTGTTTAGGTTACAGTATAAAAATCTAATGTACGAGTCCGTTATGGTTTAGCGAACATATTCCTCTTAGGGTTAAACACTTATTGTTTAGCTTACAGCATAAAATTCTGATACACAAATTTGTTAGGATTTAATAAATTCATTCCTCTTAAGTTTAACACTTATTATTTAGATACAGGCTCTTAAAATATGGATTGTTTATCACTACCCTTTAATAATAGTCCATGACTAACTACAGCCCATTTGCCTATTTTTTTTCAAAGAATAACTCAACGGCACCCCAATATGACAAAAAAGAGCATGCAGACTTCTCTAACCTAGAAAACAGAGCATATGTTGAACTTCTACACATAAAACATGATTCAGCCACATTTGAGTTTGGTAGTAGTTTAGTAGTAATCAAATAATGAGTTAGTTAATGACATTCACAGCTGCAATATTACAATTGTTAAGAGGATATAAGCTTCTAAAAGACTGCAATCCTTGTAGCAAACTGTTCAGGTCATCCTTTTGCAGGTTCATAGTGATATTTGACCCACATTTTAAATACCAAAAAGACTAGACAATCTAAAAGCAGCTCCATCTTGACAAAGTGAGACCTATTGATGTAATCAAACACCAAGAGTTTCTCATTGTAATCTTCAGGCACCTTTTCTCTATGTGGAAAGACGGAGATACATTGTTCTTTTGCTATTAGCAACATGACTACGTTGTATCATGTGGCTATAACATTTCTCATGTACAACATTATCATCCAGTTCTTCTAGTCCACAATCGCATCATAGAAGTGTACACTCTGTTTCAATTCTTGTGTACTAGACAATAAAAAAAAACTTTATCATACAACTCAGAATAGTTCTCTAACTCTGCAGCTAGATCCTTCCTCACTTTTCTCCAACTTTCACTAGTTTCCCAACCATAGAATGATGCGATAATCCTAAATCCACAATGGACATCACATGGTAGATCAATTAGGTTAGTTATAGAAGAATAGTGGAAATTGGAGACTCAATTTCCTGTGACTCCACCTCTTGTCCTATAAACTCTCAACTTAGTGTTGCACCAAGAGTCATTAATGACCAAGAGCACACCACAAGTCATTATTGACCACAAAATGTCATTGATGGTAAGTTGCCTAACTCTTGTAAATTGCAAGTTTGCCATCACTCCATGTCTATATAAAGACACGATCTCTTCACTACAAATATACAAGTATAAGGAAAGAAAGGAGAGGGTGAGAGTGAGGAAGAAAGAGAAAAATTTATTTGAGAGGTGTTTAGTTTTTCTTTTAGTTTTAAAATAGAGTTTTATTATTTTCTCCTTGTTAAATAGAAGGTTGTAACCGTCTATTCTATAGTGAATTCTTTTATATTGGTCCGTAGTTTTTACCATGTTCATGGGGTTTTCCACGTAAAATCTGTGAGTCCAATTTAGCTTTTTTACTATTTCATGTTCATTTGAAGCTGCAATCCTGCTGGATCCGAACTGTCATGACAATTTTTTCTACTAATATGGTTGTGGATTTTGTTGTGATAGAGCCCGGTGTGGCTAGGATTATATGTCCTAGAAAATTTCAGAAAATCTTATTTTGTTCTCTTATAGAGATTGTGTCTTGTTCTGTATGAACACTTGGAAGATAAAAAACTATTCTGGCAGTAAAGAATTTCAGAGATTTTCCTGGAGTTTATCTTGTTTACTTGATAGTTGAGTTCCTTTTGTGGTTTCTTTCTTAGTAGTTCAATATGGAAGTTGGTTAAAGCTTATAGAAAAAGCTTTGTTAGCAACTTGTTTTCAATGGCAAATTTGGAGCTCAACTCAAGTATTTCTATATAGATTTTCTTTTGTTGCTAAAGTTTGGTATTAATCAAAACATAATAGAGATTTCGATGTTCTAGAGAGAGTCCTCATATTAGTCATCCGTTCTTTGTTGATGATATTTTGATATTTTTCACGTGCCACAGTTAGTGATACTGAGGCTCTCTGATGTAATCTTCAATGCTACTAGGATGCATCAGGACAAAAAATCAATTTGAAAAAATCTGTGATCACTTTCAGTCCTAAGACTTCTAAGACTTGTATAAACTTTATTTTGCATACATTGGATCTCCATTCTTCTCAAGCTCATGATAGGTATCTTGGGATTGCCTTCGGCGATTGAAAGAAACAAGCGCAAGACTTTTGATTATATCTTGGACAAGGTTCGTAGGAGGTTGAGGGGTTGGCAACGCAAGCTGTTTTCTGCAAGTAGACGGGAAATTTTTCTTAAGGCAGTACTACAACCTATACCTGTTTATACTAGGAGTATCTTTTGGTAGCCAGATATGTTATGTCAGCAGATTCGTTCTTTGATGGTGTCTTTTTGATGGGGAACAATGGATGACAAGAGGAAAATCCCTTGGGTACGATGAGAGATTTTATGTTTGCCAAAATCGTTTGGTGGCATGGGTTTTCGAGACTTTGGTCTTTTTGATCAATCTTTATTAGCAAAACAAACATAGTGGATTATGCATTCCCCAATCTCTTTGGCGGCTCTTATATGAAAAGGTAAATACTTTCCACACTCTTTGTTTTTGCCAGCTCCTAACAAAAATGGTGGTTCATAGCTTTGGAAAGGTATTTTATAGGGACGAGAGTTGTTAGAATTGGGAGTTCGATGGCGAGTAGGGGATGGTGCTACAATTAGAGTCTTCAAGGACCCATGGCTACCAAAGCCTTTTTCATTTAAACCTAAGAAACTCGAGCCTCATCAAGCAAAAATTTTGGTGTGTGCACCGACCAGCTATCTTTGCCATTCCTTTGTGTGTTGGGTTGGTCCTAGATAGGCTCATTTGTAGTTTTGATAAATCTGGGATATATACAATAAAATATGGGTATAGGGCTGCTTTTTAGTGGAGTAAAGATATTGGGTCTTCCTATGTAATTGAGAAGGCGAAATGGTGGAATAAGCTGTGGGCTCGCAGGGTGCCTTCGAAGGTTAAAATTTTGGTGATCCATTGTGTGGCTTTAGCATGGACGAGTTAGAGGATATTAATCAGTATTGTTTATTTTATTGTGAGAATTTGGCTAGTGTATGGGTTGCATTGGGTTGTGATGATTTGCTTCACACTCTACGACCCTGTGATTCTGCTGATATTTTGTGCAAGTTGGGTAGCTCCTTGGACAAGCAAGCTTTTGAATTTGTTTGTATTCTACTTTGGCGGGTCTAGAGGCGATGAAATACTCATGTTCATCAGGGTCTTGTGCAAGATACTTCTTGGTTAATGAATTGGGTCCAATAATATTTCGGAGAATATCAAACGTGTCCTCAAAATTCTCCCATGAATCGTCACACGAAGGCAACTCCTTCCAATGGATTAAAACAGAACCACCATTAGGAACAGCTCTAAACTTCAACACTTATTCTGGTTCTAACTCCAACTGCAATTCACCAGTCAAGGAAACAGGTAAGGGTAAGGAGCTGGCAGCCACTTCAACTCCACGTTTAAGTTGAGAGATATGGAAGACTGGATGAATTTTTGCTGAAGAAGGTAATTCCAGCCTATAGGCAACAGGTCCCACGGGTTCTAAAATCTTGAAAGAACCAAAATATCGAGGGCTTAACTTCTCATTGGGCCTGCGAGATACCGAACTCTGGCTATACGGTTGCAAACGAACATACACCCAGTCACCAGTATCAAAGCTAACATCTTGACGCTTCGCATCTGCGACAGCCTTCATGTGATCTTGAGCTACTACCAAACAATCCTTCAAATCCTTCAGAATCTCATCCCTCTCCCTTAATTGAGTGTCCACTGCTAATAAAGAACTCTCATCAGAATATTTTAAGAGCACAGATGGCTCACGACCATATAATGCTTGGTAAGGAGTCACTTTGGTAGACCCATGATAAGTGGAATTAAACTAGTATTTAGCCCACAACAGCCCGGACAACCACTTCCGCGGATTCTCGTTCACAAAACACCGCAAATAAGCTTCTAAACAATGGTTAACCACCTCCGTTTGACCATCCGTTTGCGGATGGTAAGAGGAACTCATCTTCAAAGTAGTGCCAACCTATCTGAATAACTCCCGCCGAAAGTTGCTGATAAAAATTCGATCTCGATCAGTAATAATCGATTTCAGAAAACCATGCAAACGGACAATTTCCTTGGCAAACACTGCTGCCACATCTGGAGTGCCATACGGATGACCCAAAGGTATGAAATGACTATATTTTGTTAAGCGATCTACCACCACTAGGATAGTATCCATACCGTGAACTCGAGGCAACCCACCAACAAAATCCATCGAAATATCATCCCACGGCTGCTGCGGAATGGGTAAAGGCTGCAGTAGGCCAGCTGGTCGAGCAGTAGAATATTTATTTTGCAAGCAAACTCCACATTTTGCCACAAACTTCTGGATATCTTTCTGCATCCCCTCCCAATGTACTATGCTAGAAAAACGTTTATAAGTGCGAAAACCCCCTGAATGGCCACCAGTAAGGGTACTATGAAATTCTTGTAGGAGAGCCGCAACTCGTGGAGATCCTCTAGGAATAACTAACCTCCCGTTAAAAAACAACACTCCTTGCCGCACTGAATAGCCAGGATGATAGCTCGGGTCAACTAATAATTCTTGTAGAAGTTGTTTGAGTTTCGGATCACCTTGAGTCTCAACCAGCAATCCAGAAAAATCAGCACATTGAACTCTTGACACAACACATAACTGGACCTGTAAACTTGTAAGCACCAGAAGTGTTCCCATGGCAGGTTGGTACTCAACAAAATGAATGGCAAAAAACTGCTGCCTCCGAGACAGTGCATCAGCTACATTGTTACTCCTTCCGGGCTTGTATTCAACAGTAAAATTAAAACCCAACAATTTAGATAGCCACTTTTGTTGCGCCATTGTAAGAACTCGCTGCTCCTCCAAATACTGAATGCTTCTCTGATCTGTTCGAATGATAAATTTACTTCCCAACAAATAATGCCTCCACCTGTGAGTAGCAAAAACGATGGCCATTAATTCCCGCTCATATACCGACTTCAATTGGGCTTTTTCCGAAAAAGCTTGACTCAAATACGCCACTGGCTTACCCTCTTGCATCAGTACGGCTCCAAATCCTTTGCCCGAGGCATCCGTCTCCAGAACAAAAGGTTTGGAAAAATTAGGTACTGCCAGAACTGGAGCTGAACTCATACATTCTTTGAGCTTCACAAAAGCTGCCATGGCTCGATCATCCCAATGAAAAGAATTTTTCTTCAACAATAAAGTCAAAGGCCGAGCGATTATACCATAATTTTGGATAAACCTCCTATAATAACCAGTCAGCCCAAGGAACCCACGCAACTCCTTGACATCCTGAGGGACTGGCCAGTGAGTCATACATTCCAATTTCTTAGGATCAGCCGCCACCTGTCCACAAGAAATGACATGACCGAGGTACTCCAATTTCTTTTGGCTGAAATTACATTTACTGCCATTAGCCACCAACTGGTTGTGCTTCAAAATAGATAAGGTCAACTTGAGATGCTCCAGGTGGGAATCAAAATCTCTGCTAAAAACCAGAATATCATCAAAAAACACTAGCACAAATTTCCGTAAATGCGGCCGAAAAATCTCATTCATCAGAGACTAAAAAGTTGCAGGAGCATTCGTAAGACCAAACGGCATAACCACAAATTCATAGTGGCCCTCGTGCATACGGAAAGCCATTTTAGGGATGTCACTCTCCTTCACCCAAATTTGATGATACCCAGATTTCAAGTCCAATTTTGAAAAAAATTGTAGCCTCCCCAATTTCATCCAACAATTCATCTATCACCGGAATGGGAAATTTATCCGGAATTGTAATGCTATTTAGAGCTCGATAATCCACACAAAACTGCCATCCACCATCCTTTTTCTGGACTAAAAGAACAGGACTCGAAAATGGACTTCGACTATGCTGAATCACCCCTGCCTTCAACATTTCCTTCACCAAACTTTCAATTTCATTCTTTTGATTATGAGGATAGCGATATGGCCGCAACCGTGGAGGTTGAGCTCCTTCCTTGAGCTGGATGGTATGATCACAAGCCCGGGTAGGGGGAAGTTCTAGTTCCTTCTTAAACACCTCAGGATAAGAGTTTAATAAATCAGTCAAGGATTGCGAATCATTGCTCCCCAATTCAACACTGACCCCTAATGTTGAAACCGTAGATCTCTCTGCAGAAACTTGGGATATTTCAAGGAAATAAGCCACATCCTCAGATTTCAGATTTTTGAGCAAGGTTTTTAAAGAAAGCAATTCCTTGTAAAGCGAAGGATCGCCTCTCAACAGCACTCGTTCCCCTTGCCACAAATACTTCATGGTAAGCGATTGATAATTAGTGAGGACTTCCCCCAAGGAACTGAGCCACGCCACTCCCAGAACCACATCCGCACAACCCAAAGGAAAAGGGTGAAAATCGTGGATAATCTTATGACCTTGAATCACCAATTCCACAGCCCGGCATAAACCCGTGCAACTGACATTATGACCATTACCAATACGAACCCCAAAATGATGATTCTCATCTACTGGAATACCCAACTCTTGAACAAGGGATTGCGCCACAAAATTATGAGAAGCTCCTCTGTCTATCAATATCACTACCTCTTTTCCCCAGAGATGACCTTGCAACATCATAGTCTTAGGATTGGTAAAACCCACCATAGCATTCATAGTAATTGCCACTGCTGGCTCCTCCAAAACCTCTTCTGTACACAACTCTTCAGCTGAGTCAACAAACTCCTCAATATCCCCTTCGTCTGCAGCCAACAATAACTGTAACTGGCCATTTTTGCACTGATGGCCTGGATGAAACTTCTCGGGGCACCGAAAACACAACCCACGCTCTCTTTTGTACCGCTCTTCCTCCATCGTCAAACGCCTCGGAGCCTCCTTGCGAAACTGCCCATCCTTAAAGAAACGTGTTCTGTCTCCTTTATCAGAAGGGGTACTCAACGAAACACGAGTAAACCGATTAGAGTCATTTTTAAAACCTACATTCGCGCGTCCCTCTATGGAAATACCAGTGTAAGGCCTTGCCTTCTAAACAAACCGAAATAGCCAATAATTTATCCCCTTCAGTAACACGATTGCAGCGAAAATATCTATCCACTCGAAACAACCACCCTTTTAGATCGTCACCGTTAAAAACAGGAAGCTCCAATTTACAAAAATGCAGATCGAAACGATCCCAGTCCCCTGGTTCCTTAAACGATCCCAGTCCCCAATGTCAGCCGCAGCTGAACTCGTCGGACCCTGGTCAGGTTTTAGAAACTACGACGAAGCATCCATCTTGGAACCTAGGTCCTCCATCAAAGACATCTTCAAGTGGAAACCCTCCATCAGCAACTTGATGGAACTCACCTCGGATTTGACTAGATCCAACTCTTTGCGCAACTCCTCGGATTTGGTCATTTCTAGAGAACCGAAATCCTCTGATACCACTGATAAAACTTACAGGACAAAGAACCCACAAAAGCAAGCCTAACGAGGGGCTGCACTTCCAAGTCACTGAGACATCCAAGTACAGAGATACCCCAAAACAACACCAACCAGCCCTACAAAACAGGAACAACCCCAAAAGACCTAACTAACCCTACCCTAACAACTGAAATTCCCAATTAACCCTTGCCCTTACGTGAATAGACTATCGACTCTTTATCAGCATTCCTTTCCTTAAAGACAACACCATCGATATTTAGTTTATACCCAAGCCTGGCTGACAGCCGCCACAGGTTACAAGCATCTTGATAAGATATCGACGTCATCCCTATCTTCTTAGAAGCCTGGGCTCTTGGATACTCAGCCTTGTAATTGAAAAGGACTCTTCAAGTTTCATCAACATCTCTCATACGCCCATTATGAATGAACTGGTTCCTGGCATTCCAAATGGTCCGAGCAGAATAAGCAAATATAGAAATTGAAGCCAAATAACAAAAAAAGAAATAGCTACAAACCCTAAGTTGAGGAAATAAACATATACTTACTTTTTATGATCTCTTGCAATCTTTTTAGTAGTTTCTATAGAATGACGAAGATTTGTTGCTGAAAAAAGAGTTGTAGTTCGTGTATTAGGGTTTCGTAAAGGGGGAAAATTTGACTTCATATTCAACAGTATTTTGCTATTTTTAGCTGGAATGTACCTTATATGATCTAGTGTAGCTATGAACGGTTGGACGCCAACCAACGGTTGAAACAACGATTTCCTGCCACACTAAGGTATCCTTATGTAGTGATGAGTATTTCTGATCCGTCCATTAATTTTGTATTTTTTATAATATTTTTACCATCTTATCATGATTATAATATAAAATTCTTGATCTGTCCTTTTCTCTAATTTCCCAAATAAAAACAATGACATTTTATCAAATCTGTTTCGGGTCAATCCTCTCATCCCCTTAGCCAAAAATCGTATTCACTGATTGATGAAAGGTGAATTGAATCACGTATTAATCATTATCCATTCACTTTTGGAAGGAAAAAAAATTCACGTTTCTCAAAAGGGCAAAAACTCCCATTACTGCGGCTAGTCCACCAAATAAGCGACACGTGCATATAATTAAGAAAAGTGGAACACGTTATTGGTTGCAAAGTGTCTCCTCGTAAACCATCCATTCAAAGATTACTACGGCGAAAGAGTTCGTGGACCCTTCGCGAGCTTTGTCGTAGGATCGGGTTGTAATTTTTTTTTCCTCTCTATAAAATCATAATTTGAAATCACAAATCAATAAATTTCAGCGAATGCTCTGTGATTGGGTTTCCGTTTGTTTTCTTAGTTGTAATTTACAAATCGATCAACTATGCTCTGTTTCATTGCATGTTGACAGAGTTTCTCTATATATTTATTCGCCTGGATTAGAAAGAAGCCATTTTTTTGTTGAGATTATCATTTGCTACTTTGGTTTCGCTGGGTCTTATGATCTGTTCGAGGAATCAGACGATTTTAATACAAAGAGGGTTTCAATTTGTACCCATCTTAGGACCGAATCGGTCATTTTCTTATGTAAAGAAACGAAAATCAAACTGGGTTTCTATTGGAATTCGATTATCTGAATTCAAGCCGATTTCGTGTGTAAAGAGATCAATGGCGATGGAGACTGCATCACAATCAAACTGTGGGACGTCGACGTTCATTTTGACATCCGGTGTCAGCGGCCGTGTAAATGCTCTGTTCTCGCTTCGAATGTGGAAGAGCTTGTTGGTGTTGATAAATGCCTTCATTTTGGTCGTTTTGTTGCCGTTTCGGTGCTGGAAGCAGGCGGTTGTCGTCACCTCTTCTTCTTTGTCTTCTTCTTCCGGGGAGAAAATGAGGGATGAGAGGTCGGAGAGGAAAGGACCAGTGGTGAGGGTACCGACGGTGATTGTGTCGCAGAGGAGCGGTAGTTCTGGTGGGTAATGCAGGACGATGATGGTGATTCGATTAGGAATTTTTCACTTTTTGTGACTTCAAGGGGGGACACCATTTTTACACAGTCGTGGACTCCTGTTTCTATCAAAATAAGGTCGATAATTCAAAATGTTTCATTCCCTTGCTCTGCTTTTTCACGTTCCTAAGACTTTGATTCTTCGAAGCAGTTCATTTATGGATAAATGAGTATGATGTTGTGCTTGATTGTGTTTTCTGCCAATGAATTATTTTGCTGGGTATGATTTCTTGTAGGACTGATATTTTGAGACTGAAAATGTCTCTTCGTTAATTTTTGTTTCATGTCGTGTTGGGTTTTGCTTGGGTTGAGTATTTTATCTGATCTGTCGAACTTTTGTGGATCCTAAACTTTCCGGAGCATATTTTTTTTAATACTTGTTTGTATTCTTCCATTAGGATGTTCATGTTACAAATTGCTTAAGAATGAAGTTTCTTGCTTTTCATTTCTATTGCTAATGTTCTGTTTGATTATAACAAGGGAGAAGCTGATAATTTTTATCACCACTTTTATTGCGAAAAAGTATTGATTCTCTGACATGAGTTTTCTATCGATAGGAAACTATGCAGGAAGCTTTAATTCTGTAACAATACTGCATTTGTAGAGGGGATATTCTCAGACAACCATATCATTAATGTCGATTAGAAACTATGCATGTTGTCATTATCTAAAAGGAATAATATCATGGCTTCTGTGATGCCATTCTAGCTGGACCTCAGCTCAAGGATTGTAGTGCCCAAGTAAAGTTAGGTGCCACAACTATTACTAGCAGTCTCCCGAGCGAATATATCTCTTTCACCTGGTCCCCATTTTTTCTGGTCTGCATCTGATGCATCAGTTTGAAAAGCTAGTGGAGTCACAAATAACACTTTGCGTGTTGTGTATCATGGAGCATAATGTTATTTAATTGTCAGTGCATTACTGTATTATTTTATTTCTGACACTCTCTCTCATTCATTGGCTCACAATTTGGTATAGTCAAGTTGATAGAAAATGGTGTATTCAATATACCATATGTTTCATCTGTTTATCTTGTGCACATTTGAATTTAGTTATAGGTTTCACAATGGCTAGGGATCAATTAAGAGTAAGATAAACAATTTCCGTGTACAAGGCTCCCACAACGGGCAGTGTCAGGACAGATAGATTTGTACACATCATACTTTCACATAATATGTGGAAAGACTGCAACTCTAACCATGGGGGCCTCATGCTCTGCTTTATCAATTAAGAGTATTTATCCAATTAATTTTACTGTGCCAAAATGAGTGATTTAAGTTTGTGTTTATACTAGTACTTTTGTAACAGCAGAAACCATTTTGTGGTGAATCTGATTTTGGATCTTCTAGGGATCAGTATTTAAATCCGATGTCTTTACCATGAACTAGCTGATTGTCGTTTTTAGAGAATTTTTGCACTGAACCATATTTAAACATGAAACTTGAACAAGAAAGAAACTTGAATTCATACTGTACACATTTGTCCTGCTACTTGTGAAAAAGAAGAATGAAGCTAACTGCATAATGAGTCTGCCATTTTACGTAGACAAAAGTGTTTTAGTGCAATAGTCCTTCAATGTGTCCCCTGATAATCATTTTTCATTTTTATTTATATTGTCACCATTTGTATTTTGCGAATGATTTCCCCTAACGGGATGCGTTTGCAGTTTCTTGAAAGGGATGTATGTTTGTACACATTCCATATTCTAGCGCTGCGTCTTTGACCACCTTAGTTTCTTCACGAAGAAACACGTCGAGTAGTGCAACCATGTTTAGTTGTAACTTGTAACGTTGTTATTGGAGTCTATAATCTATATCTTACTGTTGGCTACTTGAATCTTTAGTCTGAATGCATTGTTATTCAGTTAGTAGATTCGTTTTTGCAACTCATCTGTGTGCTCTAGGAATGAAGTTTTCATGTTATACTTATCTTTTTGCAGGGGACTGGTGGTTCTTGTGCATGGGCTCAATGAACACTGGTTTGTTATCTCTGACTTATGTCAACTTGATGACCATATTTACTTTATTCTGTAACTTGATGTTTTGCTAATGATTTTCGAAATTTACTTCAGTGACAGATACAATGATTTTGCTAAGGAGCTGAATGCTAATGGATTTAAAGTTTATGGGATGGATTGGATTGGTAAGCATGAACCATTTGCTAAACTTATGTTTACTTACTGTCTTTGCTGAACCTTAGCAATTGTTTACCTTTTTATACCTACGTACCCTGTCTATGTTTGCATGATGTTTCTTTTGATTACTTCTGTCCGATAACTGAGGGCAGAGACTATCTACCTTCCTGATTAACTGAAAGTTGTCTATGTTTTCTTTGCTATTCCCATCCAAATTTTCCCTGTTGCTATTGTTGTTCCTTTGTCAAGTGCTTCATGGGTGTCAGTATTGGGAATTTTTTCATAGAAGACACTATTATGGCGTAGAATCTAACTTCGTACACAAACAAGTTTTAATTGAGTCTAGTCTGAACCAGTTCTAAGTGTGTCCAGTCGGAGATCTTAAAAAATATACGCACTATTTGTCCCCCCAAGAAAATAGATGCATACGTGACGATTTGTGCTCTTTTTTTTCTTTCTTTCTTGTTCCAGAAACATAAAAGGCACTCATCATCTGTTTTATAATTACTGACACTGTTCATAGTCTAGAGATCACTGTTCTTCAACAATGCATGTATATTTGGATGTTGCAGGATTAGGGTGGGGTGCCCATTGGTGGAAAAAAGTTAACATGTGAAGCTCCTCATAATAAGTAAGCTTGTTATTTAAGCATGTGTGTAAACTTGTATATCTAGAATTGATATCAGGAGCGCACATGCCGGTAATTTGTTAAAATCGTCAAGAAATGCTGTACGATTTTATATACGATGCCTTTTTAGACTGAATTTTGAAAGAATTGTAATTTGAATTGGTCATTAGGTATATCCTGGCACTGCCCCACCTCTAAGTCATGCCGTTATGCTTATAATAACAGAGTTACACAGTCAAGCATATTTGGTTGTGACCTTTTTCTGTTCTGCATAATATAGCATGAAATTGTATGTTTGTCTGGCTAACCTTCCAGTTTGCACAAAATGGAAATCCTCTTCCTTTGGTGTTTAGATTTTTTTATTTTGGATGGTATTTTCTCGAGTCACCTCCATTTTTTTTTTGGGTGAAACTTGGTCATTATCGATATTCAAGGGGTCGATAGCGTTTGCATTTACTTGAAGAGCATAGTGCTTTAATATTCCAAATTTTAGGATTTCTGGTGTCATATGACATATAGGTAAGTTAATTTCCTAAGTTTGTTTGTTCTTTGTCACCTACTAGGACATGGTGGATCTGATGGGCTGTATGCATATGTTCATTCTCTTGACTATGCCATATCAGATATGGTGAGTTTTTGACTTTCATCTTGGCAAAAATTAATATTTAAAATACATATTGTGTAGGGTTATCTAAATGTGCTCGTCTGTGTTTAACTTGGTACAAAAATCATTTCTTGAGAAGGTTCTAGCTGAAAATCCAGGACTTCCATGCTTTTGTTTCGGACACTCGACTGGCGGGTCAATAGTCCTGAAGGTAAGAGTTGGTAGGAAGTTATGGTTTTCTTCCGGATGTCACTACAACATTTCAATATAACTTTCACTTTTTTGCATGAAAAATCAGGCAGCACTAGATTCTAAAGGTTGAAGCTCGTGTCGCTGGTGTGGTGGTAACTTCCCCAGCTGTCGGAGTTCAGCCATCGCACCCAATTTTTACGATAATAAGATTCTTTCAACTTGTGTTTTTTTCTTCTTCTATGCATACTTTCAAGCTCTCTCATCAAATTCAGGGGAAAAATATATACTGTAATGCATTTTCATAACTTCAAAATACTATTATACTCCTGCAAATGACAATTAAATTGGTGAGATTAGGCCATCGTTGAAACCCTTAATTTTCTTATGGTAGGTACTAGGGCCGATTTTATCATTTTTGTTGCCAAGATATCAGTTAGCTGCTGCAAATAAGAAAGGAATGCCAGTTTCACGGGACCTAGAGGCACTAGTGTCCAAGTATTCAGATCCACTAGTTTACACTGGGTCCATCAGAGCAAGGACAGGTTATGAAATTCTTCGAATCTCATCCTTCTTGTTGCAGAATATGCAGAGACTCCGAGTTCCTTTTCTAGTCCTTCATGGCACTGCTGACACTGTGACTGACCCAGAAGCTTCTAAAAAACTGTATGAAGAAGCCTCCTCAACTGACAAAACAATCAAGTTACTTGACGGGCTTTTACATGATCTTCTCTTCGAACCAGAGGGAGAAGAGATCATGCGAGACATAATTGAATGGTTTAGTTGTAGAATCCAGTGCTAGATAGTGATGGGGAGATATTGCAACTTCTCTGGATATATGAGAAGATCTCTAACCAGGTAAAGGAAATAATTTGAGAATGTTGATTCTTCATTAGCTAAAAACTTATTTGGTGTTCTAAGCACATATTTCATTTGCACAAGCCTTGAACTTCGCCGCAAATACGGGATATAAAACGTCACTGTAAGCATGTTGATAAGCACATGAGATTTTTGTTTTCGGGCAGATAGTGCATTATTTCCATTTCAAAGTTGGTTTCCTTGATCTTAGAACATGACGAGTAAAAAATGATCGTATCCTTCCCCTTCTAGGCAGAATGTATACGGTAGAATTATTCTTTATTCCTATTATGTTCTTACTTTGTCTAAGAAACAATCAAGTTACCAACCTACAAGGAACAAGTGATTGCCCACAAAACAAATGGAGAAACAAGTGCTTCAGAAACAGCCTGCAATTCGCCACGACTTTTCTAGTAACTAGCATTACTCTATTAACAAAGCCAAGACACCAATACAATTTGGGAAGTACCGCTAGTCAAAATCTCTCTTTTTTAAACTGTTTGGTTATGTAAGCGCTGATCCGACCTGAACAGATCATTTAAAAAAAAAGGAAAAGGAAAGAAAGACATTCATAGCCCGATTCAGTTGCATCAATTTGTAAAATTCTCTTACCAAGCTATTGTAAGAGTAAGGAGAGACTGGGCTCGAGTTTGAACAGCACAGATTAATTCTGAATGTTTCGCCAGCCAAGGTGGTGCATTCTTCTTCGAAAGAGGATACAAGACATGGAGATGTTGAGTGACTTTAGGTAGAAAGTCTGACATAATTTACAAGCCCCGAAAACTGCTGAAGTTCTGTTTTGGTTAAGGGTCCTTTAGAAAACTTGACCAGTCGAGTAGCCAAATGAGGTTAAAGAGTGTAGGTACCCTTGTGAAAAGTAAGACCAAGGATTTCAAGTACTTAGCTGTAGGGCCATTCATCGCTAATTCATCCACTTTCCTGCAAATTAAGGGAACAAATCAAATGTGAAAAAAAATAAATAAAAATTTGCTTAAAATTATGCAGCAATATAGCAGCAGTTGTTGTCCAAGTTCTTTTGTAGCAGAAGCTGCTTTATTTTAAACCAAAAACAGGGCTCCATTAGCCTCAAATAATACAAATACAGCTGCAACAAGTTATTGCCACGTTAAAATAATATACATATGACGCGCTCAATAGAATACCTCCAGTATAGTTTTAGCTTAGCTTCATCATCAAATACTTTACAGAGAATTTTGCAAGTCATTTCATCTCCTGTCTACGAAAGATTTTATGTGCCACTTAGAAAGATTAGAAATATGAACCTTAGACAATGTAAGTAATGCTATTGTAATCTCTTACCAATGGATTAACTCTAGACAGAGAAATACTTGATAGAACATATCTGCAACAAAAATAAAATGCTGACCGGAAGGTGAGTGCTATATTGATTAAAAGACTAATGACAAGTCATAGAGTTCTTAGTAAAATTGTTGTGCACTCAATAACAATAACCTAGAAACCTTCATTCCCTTTGCAACTTGTGGAGCAGTTCTAGATTACAATGTTTGCATGATAACTAGTCGACTTGATGACATCAATCATTTCATCCAGATGCTCATCACTAGATAGAAAAGGTTCATGAAAATGGACCCACCAAATTGTAAACAAAGAAGCCTGTGATGAAAACTGATGAAACTCTTGTTCAGCTTTTGCTTTGTTTACTGTTATTAGTATGAACTACTTAACAATGTACCCCAGATGCTTCCAGATAAATCATACAAAGAAATACTTGAATGTATCTTCATCCCTTTATTTGTCCTTTGACGTCCAAGTTGACAGATGAAATTCCATAGGATCCATGAGCTTTTCCCTCTAATACCCGACAAATGTATGGGTTTATCCACAACAAAAAAAGTCAACAACTCCCGCACACAAGGATCCGACAATGGACGTCGTTTAGGAGAAGAACAAGATGTATTCTGCCCACCCCTGCATACGAGAAAGGCTGTTTATGGGAATTAAACCCATGGCCCTCAGGTTGTCGTGAAACAAGTTTACTATGAGGTGAAGGGTTTACGACAATATAACTTAATATTATATTTTCCTATATTATTTCACACCCCTGAAGAAAATAGGAAAGGCCAGCTACAACATTCTACATAGAATGAAAATGAAAACTACAATTCATAAGGAAGTCAATGTTCACTCTTAGTTCCCCAAACACCCCATCCCACCCCTAATGCTCGAAGGAAGGTAAGAAAATTTTCTTCTTTGTAAACTTATGGATCTAGAGGGGAGGGGGAGGGATAAGAATGGGGCTTACGGTTAGCTCTGCAGATAAGAAATGAACAGACTAGGCTCCATATAATAGCATAGCATTTAAGAGGACATTTTATATTGAACTCAACAATAGTTTCACTCCTGCATAAATAAATGGCGACACATTGATAGCTATGTCTTTTGGAGTCATTAGATTCCATCTCTACTTTATAAGGGGCTGTCAATTCAACGATTACCTCAGCTTACAAATATAAAAATTCATAGCTATTAGCTAACAAGTATGTTTTCTGAACAGTTAGAACCACAGCACCCAGACGCTTCTATAAAAGTTGGAATCACTCAATTAAAGCCAAAATACAAGCAATAAACTTAACAAAATATTAATGTACTGCACAAGCACAATAGTGCACCAAAATCAACTTGACAGGCTTATATGCAGCGACAAAGATGACTAAAACATGTAATCAAGGTGAAAAAAAAATTAGACATCATATATCTCAGCTCAAGCAGTATCCAAATCTCATGAAAATTTTGGAGTATTAAAGCAAAAAAGTTTCCATACAATGTTCCTCTAATGATTCATTGTGGAGAAATGGCTCAGGAGAAAAGGAATAAGCACCTTGCAAGCAATTAGCTCAAACAATTGCATTAAGAATTCTCCCAATCCTTTCCTTTGTATGCGAGACTCAAGCTGTAATTCTTACACAAAGAACAGGAACTTCTTCCTCCAGAGTAAACAAGTAGTGTACAAATCCAACCAAGGGATTGTCTATATCCGGCACAATCAGTAAGTTTCCTTTCAATATCGAAAGCTATTGAAGTCTCATTGGTACTTGCACTCAGCACCTCATAAATAAATATATGATTTCCCTACGTGTCACCTTTTTCTTCAGCAGGCGACTCAGAACCATACTGCCCCTCTATATTGACCTTAAAACTAAATGGAGAGGAAAATAGTAGAAATAGCTCATGACACAAAATTAAGTAGGAATATTTGACGCAGAAAAAGAAAATCTCTTTTGCTTACCTTATGGAGGTTTTGAAAGTATTGCTTAACAGGAGGAGAGTTCGCCCCAGCCCCAGATTCCAAACACACAGATATGCCTAGTACGAACTAACATTTTCATTAACAATCAAACTAACCGAATGAGGAAATTCATATTTAAGTTATGAGAGAAACTTAAAGTCCAAACTCAAACATCAGACATCACAGTTTCCCGAAGAGAAATTGAAAGGAAAAAAAAAACCCCACCTCAAGGATGTAAATTTCAGTCAAGTTTAGAGCATCAATTACAAAAACCATGATATTCATCTTTAAATTAGCATTAAATCAAATTAATTTACGCGAGAGAGAGGGTTGTAAAATTACTATTTCGTTCGCGATGGTAAGAAATAGGGAGAGAAGCGAGAGGGTCGCCATCAGAAGAAGCTTCTTGGAAAGTTTGGTAAAATGACCCATTTTATAAATATTTTTTTGCTATGTAACTCATTTTTGAAAAAACTTAACTTTTAACCCTTTTTGTTATGGAAAATTTTCAAATACCCTCAAGCACACTTTCCCAATGTGAAAAGACTCTGCAGAGTTGAAAATGTTTAATAAAAGTTGTCATTCAATATTTTGATATTTTTTGTTCATCTTCTTCTCCAACTTGTTCACTTCTTTTTTTTTCTAGTCTATTGCAGAAACCAGAGTATTATTTTTCCTTCTTCTTTTCTTCCTTTTCCTTGACCTGAGCCGCAGTCTATCGTTGAGCAGAAATCAGATCCGTTAAAGTACAGCTTATTCGGGTCTATAAACAACCAGCTAGTCGATGCTTTAAAGGAACAAGAAGTGTCTTTGGGAAGTTCAAATCCAGTGTTGTCGAGTCGAGCCCATGGAGTCTGTCATTTTTTATGTACTGATGTAGATGTTGAGCTTTTAACATTGGAAATAGGGTTTGAAGTCGAGCCAACAATGGATTTACTTGAAGTGGATCTACGGTCACTTGATCTTGTGGTCAAGGATAATCCAACATTAGAATTCCTAGATGAAGATGGTTGGTTCATGATTGCAAGAATGCATGGTCGTAAAGTGTATTGGAACATGTTGACAAATGAAAATTTGGCACCTTGCACACCTACAAAATGAAAACAAAGTAATAATACATACAAGTTTGAATCAGTGTGAATACACAAAATTTTTAGAACATTTTTAGTTTGGTCACGTTGTAAAGGTTTTTGTTTAGAACAATTATTTTTTCTGTTTAGAAAACTTATAATTATTTTTAGAACAGTCAAATTTTTGTTTAATACAATTTCATTTTAAAACTTTTGACATTTGTGATAATGCTATTTTTTTCCTAGTGTATATTGTCAATGAAGTACAAAATTAAATCAGAGGACAAATTTTCATCAAAGGTTGATGCTCTTGGCAAACTCCAACGAGCAGAGTTCGTTATGCATTGCTTGGGAGAACTTATTAGTTCAAGCGTAAGGGTTTGAAGATTGACTTTTATAGCCTTGTCGGTTTCGCATATGCCTTTCAGGTAAAGACACTTAAAATGTGTTTAGAACACTTAATGTTGTTTTTAGAAGAGTTTTTTAATTTTATTTTTGTTCAAGAGATGTATCTTTATGTTTAGAGCATTTATCTTTCTATTTAGATCAATATAATTTATGTTTAGAACAATTATATGTATATTTAGAACAGTTATAGATATGTTTTGAACAGTTATCTGTCTATTTAGAACAATTATCTTTCTGTTTAAAATAGTTTTAGATTTGTTTTGAAAGTTTTTGTTTTTATTTTTATTTTTAACAACTTTAATCTATATTTTTTTTCCTTCAATTATGGGCTTATGAGGTAGTCCCAAGGTTGGGTGCTAGATTTGCGAAGACGGTTAGGGACATATAGGCACCAAGACTGCTATCCAAATTCGAAATCATGCTCAAATTTTTTTTCTCTTACGTTGATATTTGAAATCCACATATAGCTTTCATGTTTAGTGTATATTTAAGTATTGGTAGCCTCATGAGATTCAAAGAAACTTTAGGTGGTCATCTAATTAGTTTTTGGAATAAATTGTTATCATGTTTAGAATTTGAAGATTGACTTCTAACGCTTTGTTGGTTTCCCGTATGTCTTTCAGCTAAAAATACTTAAAATGAGTTTAGAACATTTAATGTAATCTTAGAAGAGTTTTATTTTTGTTTATGAGAGTTATCTTTATATTTAGAATGTTTATCTCTTTGTTTAGAACAATAAATTTTTTTTTTTGATAACTAGAATAGTATAACTTATGTATTGAACATTTATCCATATATTTATAACAGTTATAGATATATTTTAAATAGTTAACTTTTTGTTTAGAAATACTCTAGATTTTTTTTGAACAGTTTTTTGTTTTGTTTTGTTTATAACAGTTTTTATCTCATTTTTTTCTTCAGTTATGGGCTGATGAGGTAGTCCCAGAGTTGGATTTTAGATTTGCCAAGAAGGTTTGGGACATATAGTCACCAAGACTGTTGTTCAAATTCAAAGTTCTGCTCAAAAGTTGTTCTCTAAGATTTATGTTTAAAATCCACATATAGCTTTCATGTTTAGTACATTGTATAACAATTTTGTCATAGTACATGCTGTTATGGTGAATGAAATTTTTTGGTTTAGAATATTGCAAAATTCTGCGTAAAATGGTGTTTTTTCTGTTTGAATTGAGTGGAGATGCTTTGTGAATGTATGGTAACAATCGATATTGACCTCTTTTCACGAGCCTCTTGGTCCATTTTTGAAGTATCACAAATGTTAAGGTTTCAAAACAAAACTGTTATGATCAGATAAATGAATCTACTTGTGAGTTTGACACAACAAGTGTAGACAACGAACGGTTTTAAATAAAAAAGTACAACTTTTCTGAAAACTAATAATCTCTATATTCTAAACAAAACTATAACTGTTTTATGTTTTAAACAAATACATAATAGTGATAAATCAAATCATAACTATTCTAAACAAAATTATTCAATTCACCAAACACAAATTCATACAGTTCTCAATAAAAACAACTAGCAAATGATACTATTGTAGTAGTACTAGATTGTGATGGAATAACGTCAAAATGATATTGACATAAATGGTAAACAATATATTTGAATAAGCATAAAATATCCTATACGCAATCTCATAAGATTCAAAGAAAATTCAGGTGGTCATCTAATTAGTTTTAGAATTAAGTGTTATCATGTTTAGAATAATTTACCAATTTTCTATTTAGAACAGTGTAATTTATGTTTAGCACAATGTAATTCTGTTTAGAACAGTTTAAGTTCTATTAGAAGTGCACATGGGTCGGATTTGGCCCAACACCTCATCCAATCCCCATAAGTTTAGATTTGGCCTCAACAAGCAAGGCTAAATGGCACAATCAAATTGGGGCAATCAAAGTTTATAGATTGAAGTTGGATTAACCAAAATCTATAACCTATCCACTATAAAAATGAATCAAGTTTATAGACCCATATCTTAACTAAACTTTTACGGGTTGGGGTTGGGTTTATGCCGTTGGAGCGGGTTGACAGTTTGAGCCAAGTATTGTGTATCCGTAATTTCTTTTATCAGCAGTTGATTTATTTGTGTTAATTGTTGGTAACGTATTTCAATTTATGTAAAAGATGAAATCTGAAAATTTATTTTTGATGGATAAGAGATTGGAGAAAAAACCCAACACTAGGGATGAAATAATATTTGGAGAGTATGGAAGAGATTCAAGACCTTGAGAAAGATAATGAAAAGAAGAATGTTGACAATATACATTGAAAAAAAAAACCATTATCACAAATGTCAAAAAAATTAAAACTAAACTGTTTTAATAAAAAATTAAACTGTACTAAACATAACTTTGATTGTTCTAAAAATTATTATAAATGTTCTAAATGAAAAAATAATTGCTCTAAACAAAATTTTTTACAACATGACCAAAGTAAATGAAAATATTTTTGAAAATCTGTGTATTCGTACTGATTCAAACCTATATGTACTGTTGCTTTGTTTGTAGGTATGCAAGGTGTGACATTTTCATTTGTCAACATGTGCCAATATACTGTATGACCATAAGTTCTTGCAAATGCGGGCAGTCTTAGACTGACAGCACTGGATTCGAACTCTCTAAGGACTCTTCTCATTCCTTCAAAGCAACAATTGGCTGGTTTTTTATAGGCCCGAACAGGTTGCAACTTCGACAAATCTGATTCTTGCTTCATGTAAGGCTGGGGTTTACATCAAGGAAAAAGAATACTGTAGTTCCTGCAGTGGACTCGAAGAAAAAAGAAAGAAATCATGTGGAGAAGAAGATGAATTAAAAAGCCAAATATATTGAATGACAACTTTTAATAAATAATTTCTCTCTCTACAAAGTCTTCAATGGTGAGAAAATGTGTATGTAATTGTGTTTGACACGTAGCTCTTGTGGGCCCAATTGAATTTGGCTTGACAGATTTTAAATTAATTGTGAAAAAGTGTAAATGAGGGTATAAAAGTACTTTCAATAGCCAAAAGGGTTAAAAGTTAAGTTTTTTAAAAAAAGGGTTACATAACAAAAAATGTTTGTAAAATGGGTTATTTTGCCAAATTTCCCAAGCTTCTTCTACCAGTTCATCCTTGGATTTCTTCTTCTCCAGTATCTATACGCAATTCAAACAATTCAAAATTTTCATAGCAAAACGTGTCATTTAACACTTGCTTCAACTTTCAGTTTACGGTTTGCGAGTATGTACATAAACGGAAATTTGGCAAAATGACCTAAAAACAAAACTGTTTTTGCTAACTAACCCTTTTTAAAAAAAAATTAACTAATAACCTTTTTAATCAAGGAAATATCTCATATGCCCCCACTTCACTTTTACTCTCTTCCCTCCAACTAAACTGCTTTAATTAATTAAAATTTTGAAAAATTAAATAACTTACCTTACTAGTTACTACTGGTGCACGAAGAACGGAAGATCGAAGGAAGGAAGAACGACGCCAAGCCAACCAAAGAAGCAATCCGGCATTGCACCCAAAGAAAGTTCCCGTTCGTTCTGCTGTTCACGAGGTCTTGCCATTACTTCTATCAGTCCAGCACACACGGGTAAGGCATGCATTTTACTGGTTATTCCTACCTTTCCTTTGTTGTTGATGATCTCGTTTTGAAAGAACTGGAAGGAGAACGATCATATGTCTGCTCGTGGTATGAAATGCATGAGTGTATGGACCTTGTCCTTTGGTTCTTTTCTGGTTTTGTTGTTGTGCATCATGTCATTTGGGTTATGGGTTAGGTTTTGCTATTTATTTGGGTGATATTGGGTATTCCATTATGGATTGAAGTTAGTTGTTGTAAGTTTGATGAAATGCAAATATTTCTCAGGTTTTACGAATTTGGAATTGAGTGGATGATACTAAACAAGATGTTGCATCGAGTAGTTACAATTTTGTTTAGAAGCTTTGAGGTTTTTATGTGAACAGTTTTACTTTTGTTTATCATTCCGTTTATGTTCGTTTAGAATAGTGTCAAGTTTGTTCATAACAGTAAATGTTTGGTGTGGAACGTTTTAATGTTTTGTATATGACAAATTAAGTTTTATTTTGCACTTTTGTTGGTTTTTTTAGGATAGCATTTTCATTTGTATTTATAACATCTGGGAGTTGAAATTCGTTACATTTGGCATACTTAATTGTTTGTTTGCAGTCCATCTAAATGGAGTATAGGATAAGAGAGGCAGACAGGTTCCCTTCTAAGGTGAATGCTCTGCAGACTGTATCAAGCCACATGCCTTATTAGAGAAGAACTCGGAAAATTTAACTGCTTAGAGCAGTTTAACAATTCATGTTTTGGGAGGTTCCTACAAATAAAAACACCAAAAAATCATCCGCATATCATACACCAAGTTCTCTTACGCCAAGTCAAAGCTCCAAAGGATGAGTATGAGGGAAAAATGGTTTTTAGACTATGTGAAAAGAGAGCGACATTCTCCATTAGGGAGTTCAACCTAATAACGGGTCTGACATGTTCCCCATTGCCAGAATTTGATCCATTACCAAAAATT
The DNA here is from genome assembly GCA_963580455.1 of Euonymus europaeus. Lineage (NCBI taxonomy): Eukaryota > Viridiplantae > Streptophyta > Magnoliopsida > Celastrales > Celastraceae > Euonymus > Euonymus europaeus. The sequence goes on from OY756964.1 coordinate 9,127,318, forward strand.
GGGCAATTTTGCATTGTTGATACAGTGTTTGAAGCGAAAACACTAATATCATGCAAAGAGTTGGAAGAGAAGTTCATTGGATTCAAGAAGGTAAAGATGAAGTTGAAGCTAGCTCTGGTATACTTTGGTAAGGAGATGAAGTTGTCCATCGACCTTAAACAAAAGTAATAAACAGGTTTCACACAATCCCAAACAGAAACTACAGTAATAAACAAAAGTAATACTATTATAATAACCATTCTTAAAAGAAATCTACATTATTCCAAACAGGTTTCACACAACTTCAAACAGAAACTACACAGTTGTAAACAAAAGTAATATTATTATAATCGGAATGACAATTATTCTAAACATAATTTTAAAATGGAGCAGTATTACACGTACCTGAATTTTTTGACTCGATTATCTTACAAAATGTTGGCAGCTGAGCATATCCTTCTTCTGCAGTACCATATTTAGAATTAAGGGCACACTCCCTAGCCTTCCACCCCTTCTATTAGCTACACTTGACGCCATTTTCCTTCTGAAAATTTTGAATGAAGTCATTGAGCCTATAAATTCGACCAACTTTCTCATATTTAGACTTTATACAGTCATCAATCAATGAGCTTGTTGCTTGTCGATTATCAGTGAAAGTCAAACAATTAGACGAGACACGAACATCACGAAACTTCTTAATCTGAAATAAAGAAACATCTTTCATTGCAGTGGCTCGCATCCACCAGTTGCATTCATCAACACAGCATCGAACCACAAATAATGTTTTGGTAGACTTGAGAACTTTGAATTGAAAGTGTTTATTCACCGCATACTTGCACAGCCTTTTATGCAAAATCTTCTTCTCCGTAAAAATGTCACCAACTCTCATAACCTCGACACTTCCATCAGACTCAACATTGGACTCAATTGCACGATTGACTGAAGGATTGCTGAGGCAAGAATGAGATATATTTGTTGCCTGATTATTCCGGCCATTATTATGATCTTCGACTGCATAATCAACTTCCTCAAGGAATGCATCATCGACTACATCATCAGATATATCATAGGCTGCCTCATGAGTTTGATCATCAAAATCATCAACATACAGTTCAACAGTAGGTTCATTGTTATGTGGTTCTATTCCATCAATGTCTGGCAGTGTCTCTTTGTTTCTACTAAAAAACCAAGACCAGGAAATTCCTCTATTCCTTCCACAAAATTATACACATCATCCCTATGTTGGATATTTGGTAAGTTATCCTCGAAATCATCAATTCTGCCTCCGATATTAGAAGACAAGCACAGAGATGTAACTGAAATACTTCTATCCATATTACACCAAACGAAATAGCGAACATCATCGTCTCCTTCGATCTCAACCAGCTCGGTAGGACAACGCACATTGTAAAGATACTTCATCTGAATATCATTATGCTGCAGCTTTGTAATATCACGGACTTTATCGACTAATTCACAATAAGAAATAAACTCTGAGACTATGATAGCCTTGCTTTTCCCACCTTTATATGTGTAGTGCGTGTCATTTTTTTCTCACTTTCCAAAATACTGAATCAAAATGCTCACCTCTTTCATTCCTTCAAAAAATGAACAATATATTCCCAATGGATTATTTTGCACAAGGACACAAAAAAAAATTTATTCAAAATATAATTATACTATACTAAATAGAATATTCACTATTCTAAACACAAGTTTACTCTGTTCTAAACTAAAACTTCACATAATGCTAGTCTTCTAAACAACATATAACAACTGCTTTCTCAACCCGTAGCCCAGAACTCAAAATCAGTCATAACGTAGAAAAGTATCGTGCATTGCTTCACAATTTTCCTATATGCAGCACAACTACACGGTTTCCATGAACCCAACATAATGAAGACATCCACTTTATACATAACAACTAATAAACATAATGAATTACAGATTAGGGTTCAATATCTGACCTTTAGTAAAAACGAGTCTCGAGCTTCAAATCCGAATTTGGAAACTAAGAAGACCGTCGGAATTAGAGCTAGAGCTCAAAAACTTTTACGTCATTCAAGTCAAAAGATAATGTAGAGGAGAAGTTGTCCGAAATCACAACTCGAGCTTCGATTTCATGGTCGGAAATCGATATTCGACGGCATGCTGTCCATACGCATCGGGAAAGATGAAGAACGGAGGAGCTCGAGGAAAGAGCTACGAGAGAATTTTACTAATTGGGAATTAACAAATAGTGGAAGGAGGGTATATGAGACATTTCCTTGGTTAAAAAGGTTATAAGTTAAGTTTTTTTAAAAAAGGATTAGTTAACAAAAATAGTTTTGTTTTTGGGTCATTTTGCCAAATTTCTCTATAAATGTACATATATATATATATATACATATGCATATATATATATATATATACATATGCATATATATATATATATATACATATGCATATATATATATAGCATACCTCCTTCTGTTAACCCTCTTTTCTCTGCCATTGTCGTTGTTTTGATCGCTGTGATGCTCGAGAAGGACCCTTCTCGATTCCATCGATGCCGATTACGCTTCTCTATGGCCTCGAATAAATAAATAAAAATAAACATTAAAAACATAATTACATTATTAATTTTTTTTATAGAATTGACGATATATGTTATTCTAATTGAAGTTTTTTAGGGTTATGGAGTCGTTGGCGGAGGAGTTGAAGCCTGAGTTCCCAATCGGGAAGGTGTTTGACCCGCCACTCCTCCTCCGGTCGGAACATGCGCTCGGACCTCTTTTCTTCAACCCAAATCTCAAAACCCTCTCTCAACTTTTCTCTTCCCCCTCTCTCGCTCCTCCTCTTCTTTCTCGTCCTCCTCGCCTCTCGCTCTCCAGGTACATCTCCACTACTTGTCCTTCAATCCCTCCTTCCACCGCCTCATCTATTGAATCTATATTTGGCCCACAAAACGACTCAGTTTCCTCCCTTTCATTGTCCCACAACCGCCTTCAGCTCCTCGAGTTCAATGGTGGTAGTGTTATAGTCTTTTTCCCTACTGGGGACAACCTTGAACAAATTGGGTTCTTGTTGCTTTCTGTTAAAGATGGAAATTTGAGGGTTGATGCTGATAACGAATTTGTTTTTAGGGCGGAAAAGCGGTCCAGTCATCGTATTGTCAGGATTCTGGTGAGCCTAGTAGTGCCATCTTGGGGTTTTGAAGGTGAGTCTTCTGACTATGCTACCATTGGATATTTGATGGCTTGTACTATGTATTCCGTTGATTTGTATAGTATTAAATTAAGTGGAAGTAGGAAAAGGCCTTTTTTGAGTTATTTGGGTTGTAAAATGTTTAAGACTTGCGTAATTGCGGGAGCATGTTGGAGTCCACATTTACCTGGGGAGTGCCTGGTATTGTTAGAAAGTGGTGCATTGTTCTTGTTTGATATGGAATCTGATTGCTTATTTTCGTACTCTTCCAGCTGCCACAGTTGTCTTTGACAACATCAGTGTGCCCACAAACGTTTGTGAGGTTGCCTTAAAAAGACTATGGGCAGAATTGCCTATGGAACTCCCGCAGCTTGCCTTTTCAAGCTACTCGGAACTTCTTAAAATACTCGTAGATCAGAAGAAGGTTGCTTTGGAATTTTTAACAGTTCCGAAATTACCCCAATTGCCTCCTTTCTTCTTGAGGAAACCTTCATGCCGCAGCAATAAGTGGTCCCACAAAGTGCAGCCTAGTGATACCCTTGTTGGTCCGGTTCTTCCTCTTCCTGTGCTACAAACAATTCACGAGTTTCAGAACGGGTGTCCAAATTCACAAGAAGGCGTAGGTGATTTCTCGCCAGAGGCAGAGCTTGACCTTGTATGTGAAGAAGTAATGCAAGTGGCCAAAGAAACTTATGTGTCAGTTCATTTACCTCAGCTTCCTGATGATGATGCTGTCTCTCTTGATGATGACATAGAAGAATCGTGGGTCGACTCTAAGAAACCGAAACCTTTTATTTCATATCATCCAGCTGCTTTCAAGCCCTCTGGGAATGACGGTGGTTATAAAAATGGGAATTATTATACTTTGATTGCCAAAGTGAACAAGGAGTCTGTTCCTAATGAAAATATGGAGACTGTTGGACTACAAATGTTTGATGATCTTTGCCCCATCAAACTAAATTTTGATACTCCTGACATGAAATTTGGGGTGAAGGAACTGAAAGCGCACAATGCTTTGAAGTGAAAGTTCGCAGAATGGCAAAAGGGCTTCGGACCATACCAGGAATTTTGCTCCAAGTTTAAACTCGGAAAGTCAGATTCATGATTGTTTGGTGCCCTCCCCCCCGCCCAACCCCAACCACCACCGCCCAACCCCAACCACACCCCCCCCCCCCGCCCCCGCCCCCGCAACAGTATGATGTTGTGCTTGATTGTGTTCTCTGCCAATGAATTATTTTGCTGGGTATGATTTCTTATAGGACTGATATTTTGAGACTGAAAATGTCTCTTCGTTAATTTTTGTTTCATGTCGTGTTGGGTTTTGCTTGGGTTGAGTATTTGATCTGATCTTATCGGATCTGTCGAACTTTTGTGGATCCTAAACTTTCCAGAGCATATTTTTTTAATACTTGTTTGTATTCTTCCATTAGGATGTTCATGTTACAAATTGCTTAAGAATGAAGTTTTTTGCTTTTCATTTCTATTGCTAATGTTCTATTTGATTATAACTGTAACAAGGGAGACGCTGATAATTTTTATAACCACTTTTATTGCGAAAAAGTATTGACTCTCTGACATGAGTTTTCTGTCGATAGGAAACTATGCAGGAAGGATATTCTCAGACATCCATATCATTACTGTCGATTAGAAACTATGCATGTTGTCATTATCTAAAAGGAATAATATCATGGCTTCTGTGATGCCATTCTAGCTGGATCTCGGCCCAAGGATTGTAGTGCCCAAGTAAAGTTAGGTGCCACAACTATTACTGGTAGTCTCCCGAGCGAATATATCTCTTTCACCTGGTCCCCATTTTTTCTGGTCTGCATCTGATGCATCAGCTTGAAAAGCCAGTGGAGTCACAAATAACACTTTCCGTGTTGTGTATCATGGACCATAATGTTATTTAATTGTCAGTGCATTACTTTATTATTTTATTTCTGACACTCTCTCATTCATTGGCTCACAATTTGGTATGGTCAAGTTGATAGAAAATGGTGTATTCAATATACCATATGCTTCATCTGTTTATCTTGTGCACATTTGAATTTAGTTATAGGTTTCACAATGGCTAGGGATCAATTAAGAGTAAGATAAACAATTTCCGTATATAAGGCTCCCACAATGGGCAGTGCTAGGACAGATAGATCTGTACACATCATACTTTCACATAATATGTGGAAAGACTGCAACTCTAACCATGGGGGCCTCATGCTCTACTTTATCAATTAAGAGTATTTATCCAATTAATTTTACTGTGGGCAAAATGAGTGATTTAAGTTTGTGTTTATACTAGTACTTTTGTAACAGCAGAAACCATTTTGTGGTGAATCTGATTTTGGATCTTCTAGGGATCAGTATTCAAATCCAATGTCTTTACCATGAACTAGCTTATTGTAGTTTTTAGAGAATTTTGGCACTGAACCATATTTAAACATGAAACTTGAATTTTTTTTTCTTTTCTTCTTCATATTGTACACATTTGTCCTGCTACTTGTGAAAAAGAAGAATGAAGCTAACTGCATAATGAGTCTGCCATTTTACGTAGACAAAAGTGTTTTAGTGCAATAGTCCTTCAATGTGTCCCCTGATAATCCTTTTTCATTTTTATTTATATTGTCACCATTTGTATTTTGCGAATGATTTCCCCTGACGGGATGCCTTTGCAGTTTCTTGAAAGGGATGTATGTTTGTACACATTCCATATTCTAGCGCTGCGTCTTTGACCACCTTTGTTTCTTCACGAAGAAACACATCGAGTAGTGCAACCATGTTTAGTTGTAACTTGTAACGTTGTTATTGGAGTCTATACTCTATATCTTACTGTTGGCTACTTGAATCTTTAGTTTGAATGCATTGTTATTCAGCTAGTAGATTCGTTTTCGCAACTCATCTGTGTGCTCTAGGAATGAAGTTTTCATGTCATACTTATCTTTTTGCAGGGGACTGGTGGTTCTTGTGCATGGGCTCAATGAACACTGGTTTGTTATCTCTAACTTATGTCAACTTGATGACCATATTTACTTCAGTGACAGATACAATGATTTTGCTAAGGAGCTGAATGCTAATGGATTTAAAGTTTATGGGATGGACTGGATTGGTAAGCATGAACCATTTGCTGAACTGAACTTATGTTTACTTACTCTCTTTGCTAAACTTTAGCAATTGTTTACCTTTTTATACCTACGTACCCTGTGTGTGTTTGCATGATGTTTCTTTGATTACTTCTGTCAGATAACTGAGGGCAGAGACGATCTATCTTCCTGATTGATCGAAAGTTGTCTATGTTTTCTTTGCTATTCCCATCCAAATTTTCTCTGTTGCTATTGCTGTTCCTTTGTCCACTGCTTTATGGGTGTCAGTATTGGGAATTTTTTCATATAAGACACTATTATGGCGTAGAATCAAACTTTGTACACAAACAAGTTTTAATTGAGTCTAGTCTGAACCAGTTCTAAGTGTGTCCAGTCGGAGATCTTCAAAAAATATACGCACTATTTGTCCCCTCAAGAAAAGAGATGCATACGTGAAGATTTGTGCTCTTTTTTTTTTCTTTCTTGTTCCAGAAAGATAAAAGGCACTTATCATCTGTTTTATAATTACTGACACTGTTCATAGTCTAGAGATCACTGTTCTTCAACAATGCATGTATATTTGGATGTTGCAGGATTAGGGTGGGATGCCCATTGGTGGAAAAAAGTTAACATGTGAAGCTCCTCATAATAAGTAAGCTTGTTATTTGAGCATGTGTGTAAACTTGTATATCTAGAATTGATATCAGGAGCGCACATGCTGGTAATTTGTTAAAATCGTCAGGAAATGCTGTACGATTTTATATAGGATGCCTTTTTAGACTGAATTTTGAAAGAATTGTAATTTGAACTGGACATTAGGTATTTCCTGGCACTGCCCCACCTCTAAGTCATAACGTTATGCTTATAATAACAGAGTTACACAGTCAAGCATATTTGGTTGTGACCTTTTTCTGTTCTGCATAATATAGCATGAAATTGTATGTTTGTCTGGCTAACCTTGCAGTTTGGGCAAAATGGAAATCCTCTTCCTTTGGTGTTTAGGTTTTTTGATTTTGGATGGTATTTTCTCGAGTCACCTCCATTTGTTTTTTTGGGTGAAACTTGGTCGTTGTCGATATTCAAGGGGTCGATAGCGTTTGCATTTACTTGAAGAGCAGAGTGCTTTAATATTCCAAATTTTAGGATTTCTGGTGTCATATGACATATAGGTAAGTTAATTTCCTAAGTTTGTTTGTTCTTTGTCACCTGCTAGGACATGGTGGATCTGATGGGCTGTATGCATATGTTCATTCTCTTGACTATGCCATATCAGATATGGTGAGTTTTTGACTTTCATCTTGGCAAAAATTAATATTTAAAATACATATTGTGTAGGGTTATCTAAATGTGCTCGTCTGTGTTTAACTTGGTACAAAAATCATTTCTTGAGAAGGTTCTAGCTGAAAATCCAGGACTTCCATGCTTTTGTTTCGGACACTCGACTGGCGGGTCAATAGTCCTGAAGGTAAGAGTTGGTAGGAAGTTATGGTTTTCTTCCGGATGTCACTACAACATTTCAATATAACTTTCACTTTTTTGCATGAAAAATCAGGCAGCACTAGATTCTAAGGTTGAAGCTCGTGTCACTGGTGTGGTGGTAACTTCCCCAGCTGTCGGAGTTCAGCCATCGCACCCAATTTTTACGGTAGTAAGATTCTTTCAACTTGTGTTTTTTTCTTTTTCTATGCATACTTTCAAGCTCTCTCATCAAATTCAGGGGAAAAATATATACTGTAATGCATTTTCATAACTTCAAAATAGTATTATACTCCTGCAAATGACAATTAAATTGGTGAGATTAGGCCATCGTTGAAACCCTTAATTTTCTTATGGTAGGTACTAGCGCCGATTTTATCATTTTTGTTGCCAAGATATCAGTTAGCTGCTGCAAATAAGAAAGGAATGCCAGTTTCACGGGACCCAGAGGTGCTAGTGTCCAAGTATTCAGATCCACTAGTATACACTGGGTCCATCAGAGCAATGACAGGCTATGAAATTCTTCGAATCTCATCCTTCTTGCTGCAGAATATGCAGAGACTCCAAGTTCCTTTTCTAGTCCTTCATGGCACTGCTGACACTGTGACTGACCTGGAAGCTTCTAAAAAACTGTATGAATAAGCCTCCTCAACTGACAAAACAATCAAGTTACTTGACGGGCTTTTACATGATCTTCTATTCGAACCAGAGGGAGAAGAGATCATGCGAGACATAATTGAATGGTTTAGTTGTAGAATCCAGTGCTAGATAGTGATGGGGAGATATTGCAACTTCTCTGGATATATGAGAAGATCTCTAACCAGGTAAAGGAAATAACTTGAGAATGTTGATTCTTCATTGACTAAAAACTTATTTGGTGTTCTAAGCACATATTTCATCTGCACAAGCCTTGAACTTCGCCGCAAATATGGGGATTGCTTAATTATATGTTTAGCATTTCCTCCATGAATAATAGACAGGTAAGGTTGCAGGCAAGTTGCCTACAGTTCTTAACTTCCGCACCAGATATTGTATATTTGGTTTTCATTTTCGATAATCTTGATGGGTGTTGTCTAGGGTGTTGATGGTCGGTTATTGACAATTTTTGTCAAATCGTTTAATTGATTTTGGATCAAAAAAGTAAATTGGTGGGAAACCAATTTATTACCGACAGCTTAAGCATGTCGAAGATGAACCATGACATTCCATACGTTATTCTATTGTACTATTACAATGGAATAACATATTTTATTACAATGGAACATGTTATTCCATTGTAATAGTACGCATTCCATTGTGATAGAATGTAATAGAATCTGTTATTCCATTATAATAGCACAATGAAATAATGTATGAAATCTCATGTCATACAAAGTCACGGGATATAAAACGTCACTGTAAGCATGTTGATAAGCACATGAGATTTTTGTTTTCGGGCAGATAGTGCATTATTTCCATTTCAAAGTTGGTTTCCTTAATCTTAGAACATGACGAGTAAAAAATGATTGTATCCTTCCCCTTCTAGGCAGAATGTATACGGTAGAATTATTCTTTATTCCTATTATGTTCTTACTTTGTCTAAGAAATAATCAAGTTACCAACGTACAAGGAACAGGTGATTCCCCACAAAACAAATGGAGAAACAAGTGCTTCAGAAACAGCCTGCAATTCGCCACGAATTTTCTAGTAACTAGCATTACTCTATTAACAAAGCCAAGACACCAATACGAATTGCGAAGTACCGCTAGTCAAAATCTCTCTTTTTTAAACTGTTTGGTTATGTAAGCGCTGATCCGACCTGAACAGATCATTTAAAAAAGAAAAGGAAAAGGAAAGAAAGACATTCATAGCCCGCTTCAGTTGCATCAATCTGTAAAATTCTCTTACCTGTAGAAGCTATTGAAGAGTAAGGAGAGATTGGGCTTGAGTTTGATTAGCATAGATTACTTCTGAATGTTGGGCCAGCCAAGGTGGTGCATTCTTCTTCGAAAGAGGATACAAGACATGGAGATGTTGAGTGACTTTAGGTAGAAAGTCTGACATAATTTACAAGCCCCGAAAACTGCTGAAGTTCTGTTTTGGTTAAGGGTCCTTTAGAAAACTTGACCAGTCGAGTAGCCAAATGAGGTTAAAGAGTGTAGGTACCCTTGTGAAAAGTAAGACCAAGGATTTCAAGTACTTAGCTGTAGGGCCATTCATCACTAATTCATCCACTTTCCTGCAAATTAAGGGAACAAATCAAATGTGAAAAAAAAAATCTGCTTAAAATTATGTAGCAATATAGCAGCAGTTGCTGTCCAAGTTCTATTGTAGCAGAAGCTGTTTTATTTTAAACCAAAAACAGGGCTCCATTAGCCTCAAATAATACAAATACAGCTGCAACAAGTTATTGCCACGTTAAAATAATATACATATGATGCGCTCAATAGAATACCTCCAGTATATTTTTAGCTTAGCTTCATCATCAAATACTTTACAGAGAATTTTGCAAGTCATTTCATCTCCTGTCTACGAAAGATTTTATGTGCCACTTAGAAAGATCAGAAAGATGAACCTTAGACAATGTAAGTAATGCTATTGTAATCTCTTACCAATGGATTAACTCTTGACAGAGAAATACTTGATATAAAATTCTGCAACAAAAATAAAATGCTGACCGGAAGGTGAGCAAAGAACAATACAAAATAAGAACCGGGTTAAAAATCCTCTTTTGATCAAGATCAACTTACAACACCAATTCCCAAAGTTACGATTTTGACCCTTTTCTTCCAACCTATCAATTTCAACAAACCAAACCCATATAATCATATCAATAACATCCATTTATCATAACAACATGAATTTCAATCACAAATCTAGAGGGACTTACCTTTTCTCTTTAGGATTTCCCCAAATCCTCCAAACTTCACCAAATTCGAAACTCAACCTAAACCAGTGATCAAACCTATTAAAACGATCATAAATAACCCTATAAGCAACATATCTAAATCCTATAATCCATCTCTTAAAGAATCAAATTAATTCTACAAAAACTCTAGAATTCCAAAACTAGAAAAACTTACTTTAATCTTTGAAAAATTCTTCAAATATTGCTAGAATCCTTAATCCAAGCTTGAATCTTCAATAACCTATCAAGAAAATCTCTTCCTCTTTCTACTTTTTTCCCCTCTCTCTTTCTCTCTCTAAAACTGTTTCAGCAACAATGAACCATTTTCTAGTTGTGAAAGGACTTTAATCTCGTCAAGGTGTGCCTAGGCACACAGGCCTTAAACTCCCCGGCATGAGGTTTTGTTCTAGGTGGCTCCTGGCCACCCATGTTTTAATCTCCTAGGCACCCTTCGATCTAACTTTCTTTGACCGCTTTATTTTTCACCCCAGTATTGCCCAGGTGCACTATGATGCACCCATGACAAATTCAAATCTAACCCTAGGTTTCTTCATATCACTTAGGCTCTACCCCATGCTCTTAGGTGCCCTAATTTCTCCTCAAACTTCCAAAACACATATTTTTCTTAACTTTTGATCCTTCCTAAGTTAATATTTGGGGTAGGTCATCACACAGGTGCTATTACAGGATGCAAATTTTCAAAAAATTTCAAAAAAGTAACCTGAGATGAAGTGGCAAGTAGGGCCCAACGTGTAACAAGCACTATTTGAAATGACCCTATGACATCATAGTGAAAGACACCAGTAATTTGGATCATTGATGGTCATTAGTTTGTATGATCTTTAGCAAGAATTTTGATGAAGTCTAATTTATCTTGTTTCATATTATAATGAACGATTTTTTTGTAAACTTGTTATGGTGAAGTCGAATCTATTGGAAATTATAATGCGAATATTTGGGTCAAACCTAATACTTCATAAGCTAAAATTGATGAAGTGAAATGTGTCAACATTCTAGAATTATAAATTTATCAGAATCTATTACTTCATAAATTGGTTGTTGGTGAAGTTTAATGTACAGTTGGTCAACGCCATTTGGTGAAATAGTATGTCAAAGTAATGAAAATGTGCCATTAATAGAAACTATTCCCCTCTAAAATTGCCCTTTAATTTCTCTCACCAACAACAACACAGTACACTCAAGTTAGATCACTCAACCAGACCTCTTTCATCCTCTCGATGGAGATTTTTGTTTTTGTAATTGGCACCACAGTTCGTCGATTGTCAGCTTTTCTCGTAAGCTCCCTCTCTCTTGCTTCCCTATCTTAATCTAAGGAAAACCTGTGTTTTATCTCTTATTCTTTCTCATACCCGTACGAAACTTCATGTTCTCTTTGCACATACATAAATGGATTGAAATCGTGCACTCTCTATGATTTGTATACATAAACTCCTTAATACATGCTTGTAACTCTCGCATTGTCAAAGTTTGGGGGTTTAGGTCATTTCTGTTTTGGGTACAGTTTTAGGGGTCATTATGGTTCTTTAAATCTATGGATTAGGGTTCTGATTTGAATATGAGGGTACTCTGTTTAGAAGGGCTAAGGTACTTGACATACAAAAAAATATAGGTTAGGGTTTTTGTAATTTACATAATACAATGTTGTGCTTGTATAGATTCTTCTTGTTATTTACCTATGATTTGCTTTTGTGTTCTTGTTCTATTAGTAGGCTATTGTATTTCTGAAATTATTTATGAATTTAGTTATTTCACAAGATGTTTAGGATTCAAATATGTTATTAACAGTATATTACATTAGGATATAACAAATAGATGGATAGATCTTGGATGCACGCCGATAGCACGAGCAAATAATATGACAATGGGGTTGAAGAATTTCTTCAAAATAGTTTAGAAAATGAAATAGACCCTAATCGTGTCTCATGTCCATGGCACAAGTATATTAATTCAAAAAAGTGTTCTATTAGAGTTATTAGAGAGCACTTATATTTCAATGGTATAAAAGTGAATTACAAGAATTGGATTTGGCATGGTGAGGACATTATTTAGAATGAGCAGGAAGAAACTTTGGACCAAGATGTGGAGGATGATAAACACGGTCAGAACTTTGATACAATTAACATGTGTGAAGTTGCTTATGAAAAGTACAATCAGAATCAATCGCAATTTCACCAATTTGTTGAAGAAGTAGAAAAGCCTTTGTATAGGGGTTATGAATGTTATACTAAGATTAGTATATTGGTTAAACTATATAATACTAAGGCTCAACATGGAATGTCAGATGTTTTATTCGCTGACCTACTAGCAAATTTTGGTGATATGCTACAACTTGATAATGAGCTGGCCACAACTTTGTATGTAGCTAAGAAAACTTTGAGTGTTTTGGGGATGAAGCATGAAAGAATTAATGCTTGTCCTAATTATTTCATCCTTTTTGGAAGGAAGTATGAAGATGCCACTAGTTGTGCCAAGTGTAGAATGTCTCGTTGGAAGTTAAATAAAAAAATGTGGAGAAGATGGGATTCCCTATAAAAGTGGTTTGGTACTTTCCTCCACTTTAGGGATTTAAATGGATGTTTAAATCATTAGAGACTTCCAAAAACGTAAATTGGCATGTTGATGATAGAATTGTAGATGGCTATTTACGGCATCCAGCCGAATCTCCATCATGGAAGTTGGTTAATCACATGTGCCCCGAGTTTGGGAATGAGCCAAGGAACCTTTGATTAGGCCTTGCTACTGTTGGAATCGATCCTCATAGTAACCTAAATATAAGATATAGCTATTGACCAGTGATGTTGGTCACTTATAATCTCCCACCTAGTATGTCCATGAAGAAAAAGTTCATCATGATAACTATGTTGATATCTAGACCAAAGCAACCGAGTAATGATATCGATGTCTACTTGGAGTTATTGATTGATGATCTCCAAGTTTTGTGGAAAGGTATCGAGGGAGTGTATGATGCTTATCGTTGAGAGACTTTCACCGTGAGATCTATTCTACTATGAATAGTGAAGGTTTTCCTTGCCTATGGAAACTTGTTCGGCTACACAACTCATTATTACTATGCATGTCCAATTTGTTGTGAAGACACTCAAGCAATTCACTTAGAGAATGGGAACAAGATGTCTTATTGGTCACTGTAGATTCTTGCCTAGATATCATCCTTATCGAAGGCAACAAAGGAGTTTAATGGGAAGGAAAAGCTAAAAATTGCAGCAAGTTTACTTACTGGATTAAAATGGTTTGAAAAATTGTGTTTGATAAATTGTGTGTTGGGAAGAAAAATAAAGAACATAGGCAACCTGCGAAGAAAAGAAGTCCATTGAGTAGTGATAAAGTTGCCAAAATTATTCACAAATGTTGGAAGAAGAAATTTATAGTGTGTTTTGAAAGAGAACTAAAAATAATTTTTGATTTTTGAAATGATTACAAAAATTCATTTGGGAGGTATTTTTTTGTAAATTGGCAAAACTAAAAATCGTTTTTGATTTTAAAAACCAGTTTAAGATGTTTTAACACTTTTTCATAAAACTATTTTAACTTTTTCAAAAAAAGACGAAGAATTGTTTTCATTAATGGAAAACTTATAAATAAAAAACTTGATTCACGATCTAAAACAAACCATGGATAAAGGAGTTTGGTGCCTCCATGTGCAAACCCACATAGAGAACTCGTAGATATATTTGATCATGCCTCCCACTGCATAAATTTAAAAATCTACCTGCGATCAAAGGTAACCAAGCACTTGTTTTGATTTGAGTGTTATTTTCAGTCATATATTCTTGTTCTTTGGGGTGCGTTGTATCGCTAGAAACTTTTTCATTTTAGCGAGTTCATCTTTGATTACTTTTCAATTTGTGATTCTTGGCTTCAAGATTTGATTTAGAAATTACAAATCACATGCTTCATGAAATGTTACATCTACTTTGGTTCATAGATCTAGGTATTGAGACTTTGATCCATGTTATTTTTGATGATTTTTCAGTGGTTACCCCTGCTTTATCAGATTTCATGCTTGTTTTAGAATTTTTGAGAACTAACATAATAAAATATTAGTATAGTATATGGTCTAAGTTAGTTTTGCTTATAGAAATCTTGTAGAATCTGTGGGTTTTTATGAAAATTGAAGACTCCAATTGATTTATTGACCCATGTATTCTTTTCTTTTAATTTCCCTTTCAGTTGAATTGTTACTGAATTTCCTAATTGTGAAACTTATTTCTTTTGGATTTTCAGTTTGTAGGATTGTTTTGGATGGCCTCTATTGCTGTGAACATGAGTAGTTGGGTTTTATTTGTATCAAAAACTTTTTAATTGTGTGTTGAAAATTTTAGAGGAGAGGTGCTTATTGTTTATTTTTTCGTTCTCAGTGAGATTATTGTAGGTTGATGAATTTCTTGTTTTGTGGAGAATTTTTCAACGTGTTTTTATTATTGGAAAGTACTTAAGAGATCTATATGATTACTTGATTCGAGACCAAAAGCATATATCTGTAGAGGATAATTGAGAATGAATCCTCTCTCTTTCTATATTTAGGTTAAGTTTTTTCATATATTCAGTTCAATGTTATAAGTTTGTACTTGTTATTAAAATGGACATTGAATTGCATATTCTATTTTGATATTTTTGCTTCAATATCTTGAAATACTACTATGGTTCAAGATGATTTTGAATTGGTAAATTGAAATGGAATTTTCGGCTAATTTTTTTTTATTTCATTAAAAGTACATTTTCAATGTGAGTTAAAATCTTGAAATTTGATCCTTCATAATTTGATTTAATGAGTGAGATCACAACTATACTTGTTGACATGAGCATGTTTCCAATTTATTTTGTAAATGCTTTGAGAACTATCTATTCCATGTTTTCTCATTGCTTTCTTTATGCCCTGGCTAGAACAGTTTATCAGATTACAGTCTCCAGCTACAGTTTTAGTATTATGTTAGATATCTACATATCAAGAGTAGGATTCATTTTTTGCCCATGTCTATCCACTACTATTAATTTCCTACGATTGAATAATGCATCTTTATCATTTATGCTATTCTCCATCATTGATTTGTAAATATTTTTATTGATTCGTCTCAGGTATATACTTTTTAAAATGGAGACAATAGAAGATTAAAATGGAGACAATAGAAGAAAACTCATTATGGAGCTCAATAATAGATAAATTGTTCATCGACATAATGGTCGACCAAGTTACAAGGGATAATATGAAGAATGGTCTCTTCCATAACCGGGTTTGAACCACAATACTTCAAGAACTGAATACGAAGTCTGGAAGAACACTATCAAACAAGTCAAGCAGAAATTCAATTGGATTAATTATCATCAAGCATTGTGCATTTTTTTATCTTTTTAACACTACTAGATTTGGATGTTACTCAACTCCTAATACAGTGACCGCAGATGAAGAAGTATGGGCAACATACTAGAAGGTATTTTCAAAGCCATTTGTCATACATAAATTACATATTAGTAAATCAGTAAATGTCTTGACTTGATGAACATATTTTGTCTCACTCACTTGTTCTCGAATGTCATCTCCTCTGATTACAGGCACATCTAGTTTCTCATTAGTTCAAGAAAGATTGTGACAACTATCGCAATCTTGGCATACGTTTTAACACCAGCATAGCTACTGGAGTGCTTGATCATGCCTCAACACTGAGTCCTCCTAACACCGATGAGGAGAATGAGCTAGACCTTCAATATAAGTATGTTTGTGTCCATGTTCCTACAAGAGCTAATATGGAAGAGGACTCTTTTAATGTTGACTTGATGGACTCGAAGACACGCAATGACAAAAGATTGGTAGCACCTCCAGCAATTCAAGAAACATTCAAGGCATAGTGATGTAACAGAGGAACATGCATTCGTAAAAGTTCAAAATGTGTAAGTTGAGAGGTTGAAGACATCCGCAATTGTGAGGATGTAAGTGCTGCCCATGATGACTTCTTGGCCCAAGCTATGAAAATACTCAATGCAATGTCTTTTGCGATGGATCTACATGTCAGGGCAATCCCGATGTTCACAAATGTTGACTATAGGAAGATGTTCTTGGCGATGATGAATGAGATGAGGGAAGGTTGGCTTCTTTGCCTCTAGGGTCTTTAGCCTCTTAGTGAGTCTTCCATTGGTATTTTTTAAAACTCCCTACTGAGTTTAATGTTGTCCTAAAATAATGAATTGTAGTATGTTGGTCTAATGTTAAATTTTGTAAGCACTGTTGGTATAAGAAAAGGAAAAGGTGATTCAAGGTAGAGGGAGGATGTGCCAGACTAAAAAAAATGTATTATTTTCCTTCCAGCACCGAGGCTGCAAAGACTGTAACCTTCATCAGCCACTACAAACACATGAGATATCATGACGAGCATTACCATGGAGATGGAGTACTGCGTCACCCTTCATATTCGAAAGCATAAAAACAATTCAATCGAGTTCATTCACTATTTGTGATTGAGACATGTAATGTAAGGCTCGATTTATGCACATATGACTTTGAACCTTTTGGCCAGTTAGGTCAATAGTATTCATCTTGGTCGGTGGTAGTCACTTCATACAATTTGTCTCCCTGGATGTTCATGAAGGGGGAATTCATGTTTTTGACAGTGATTATGCTTGGACCAAAGAACCTAAAACATAAAAAAGAGATGTATTCCTCTATCATTGGTTCATGAATTGTGCATGTTATGGGAGTATGGTACTTGTGTAGACATGGATTTATATATGAAGTAGAACTTCCAACTATGAGCTGTTTTGATGTATCGGTGACTTTTTGGCATACTCCATGTTATTTGGTTGGTCTACAGCTAGAAAGTTTGCTTGTCCTTATTGCATGGAAGATTCTGGGGCTTTACACTTTAGAGATGGGGTACGACATTGTAGTTTGACAACCATCACAAGTTCCTTCCTTACGACCACCAGCATAAAAGGAACAAGAATTGGCTTAGGAATAACATAGTTCTCACATAAATGGTCCCACTCACATAATTGTTTTTGGGATGGAGAAGGTGACTGAGGAGGGTGGGGAGACACATAATCAGCATATGTGCAAAAAAATTTGATTGTGGTTGGAAGAAGCGTAGTATTGTTGTGTTCAAAATAGCCTACTAGCAAGTGCACTAGTTGAAAAAATAGCACAAGTGGTCACCAGGGATCATATCTACATAGACAAATTTATACCTTGATCCAAATGCCTATTTGTATGTATATATGAACAATCAAGAAAAGTAAAGTTCTACTCAAGTTGATTTGTTTTCAATTAAAAGATACGAGCAAGAAAGATAAATGTTTTTGGGATTTTTATATTTAAATATGTAAATGCAAAAGTAAGTTATCACTAAGCAAACTACATGAATGCAATGAGTTTCAAGGATTGGAATGAAGCACCAAGGCTTCAAAATTCATCAAGGGTTAATGATTTTCACAAAAGACTAATCTACTCTCACACTTGTCAATCAGGATATAACAAATTCGTATCTAAGTCGATTTTAGCTCACCTAAGGCAAATTTCCCTCATATCGATTGCTAGCCATCTTATTGGCCTAGGTCAGATATTCCTATAACATTCTAGCCATCCTTCTGGTCTAAACATGCATAGGAATTAATGAAACTCAATGGAAACAGGATTCAAAAAAACTTGTTCCTAATAAAAGGGAAACATTGTTTGTAATCTAAGGTGTCAAGAAGCATGATAAACTTGATATTTGAACATTTAGCAAGGTCTCATCCTAGCCTTGGAAACAAAGAGTTTAGCTACACATATTGAGAGAAAAAAAATTAAAGATGGAGAAGGAAACAGGTTGATTAAACCCAAGATTTGAAGAAATCAAAACCAATATAAAGAATCCCTCCTTTTAGCCTTGAAAACCCTTCTTCCCACTTTATTTTGCTCTCTTGAACAATTTCTCAGAATGTCCAAAAATGTCTTTCATCAAGGATTTTAGTGTAATTAAAACCGGAGAAAAGTCCACTGGGGCACCTAGGCTTGTGGAAAGTCTCGCCTAGGCATTTTCAGTCTTTTTTTCAACTTTTCGAGGCGATCTACTATGCCCCTAAGCTTGTTGACAATTGCTCGAGAATAGTTTGTTGATCTCTTCCAACACCACAATGTGTTCCCTGTCTCGATGTTACGAAGATACCTAGAAGATCCAAAACATGTGTTGAATTACTGATCATTAGAGTTGACCTCAGACCTGACCTACGTGGTGAAAGTAGTGAAAATTCTAGCAAGGGAGGTGAAACAACTTCAGAACAAAGAGATAGCACTTGTAAAGGTTCGGTGGAGGAATCAAAAATTTGAGGAGGCCACATGGGAGAGGGAAGAAGACATGAAAATAAAGCAACCAGAACTATTTAGGTACATCAATTTCGAGAGTGAAATTTTTATTAAGGGAGAGACTGTAACACCAGAGCTAAAGGTTGCCTAGGGAATAGGAAAAAATGATAGAAAAGGTAATTTTATATACAAGTTTTTATTTTATATAGGTGATGGTAAGTGATTGAAATAAATTAGATATTAGAGGTATGAAAATTGTTAGAATTGAACTCAAAATAATTTACGAAGAATTTTAAAGGTTAGGCTAAAATGGTGGGGATAGTGTGGCTAATGGCAATATTGTAGTTAATGCTAAGGTCATCACCTAATAAACCAAAAAACCTAGGGTCAGAAAACTCCAACTAGTGATAAAATAAAATAAAAATATATAAATGGCACGAAAATCAAGAGAAACCCTAACTGGTACCACTGTTGGAGACGGAAGGGGCGAACGATGAAAACTGAAAGAGGACTTTCCAGACACGGTTGGCGGTGGTTTTGGTGTCAAAGTATCGGCCTCGAGGAGAGGAGTTAGTTGGTGCCAATTTTGGACGGAGAGGATGGGGAACCATCTCGCGCCGGAACAAAGAAGCACAAGGGAACCGTCCCTTTCTACGCCAGAATTCCCATCACCCAGACCACGATTCAGGTAGCTAAGGCCACCGTTACACTCACCGAACCACCCGCTACAAAGCCCAACCCTCCGTGAGCCCCACCGTCTCCATGTGGGCGGTGACCCAAACACCATAACACATGAGTCCCTTGACCTGCATGATATGGAGGAGAAGACTCAGCGGGGTCAACCTAACTTGGTTGACTAGGACCCTCCTTTGTGTGTTAGCTTTTGACCCAGAAGGATTAAAAAAGCCATCTAATTTGTTTAAATTAATTAAGATAGTTATTTAGTTTGTAAATAAAATATTAATGGGGATGCGTATTGTGATGAATTTCAGGGATAGCTACTGATAATATTATTGGAATTACGATAGTGCACTAAGGTAAGTAATACTTATATCTGTGTCACGGAATACTGTGTTATGGATGTTGTACTGTGATGGGATATTGATGTGAATGTCTACTATGAAGTGATAATAAGGAGAATGACTTTTTTGGTTATACATATTTTGTATTGTATGTTGGTATGTTGTATTGTATAATATGTTGTTCATGGTATGCATTCATCATAAAAGAAAGGGAAAAAGGTTTTTTATGGATCAAATATATGTTATAGAGAGCGTATACTAGAAATGTTAAAGGATGATGTTATTATTAAAAGGGTATCCTTTGAAAGGATACAAAAAGAAGAAAATCTCAACCGTTTGCTCTGTTGCAGTGTATTACGATCAAGGGCCCAATTATTGAAAAATGTTTTAATATGAGTAAGCTTGAGTTTATATGGAATTTACTGTAATGCATAATTCATTTAGCACGATTATATGCATATTACTTGCTAAGCGTTAGCTCATTGTATTTCATGATGCAAGTAACAAATTGTATGAAGATTACTCAGACTTGCTTGCTGATATAACTGTGGCGGATCCTTGAACACAGTGCTCATGTGGATAGAGGGTTGGGGTGTGGAACTATTATTATTATGCTATTGGATTCTATTTTGTTTTAGTATTGCTTAAAATAAATTACAACAATTTGATTTGAGCTTTGCGGCATTTTAGTAAGCATTAGAGAATCTAGCGGTTGATAAGTTGCTTGAGGAAATGTTAGGAATATATCAGCTTGAATTATGAGGTGTATGGATGGATATATAAATAGCACTTCCACAGTGAACTCTTAGATTTGGGAGGCCATCGGATGGGGTGTTACATGAGTACTTGTTGTGATTGATGAAAAATAATATTGGTTTGTTAGTAACATCCACATGCAAAATGCATGTTTGTTAGGCCAACAACCATTGTTGTTGAATTCAAGCTTGTTAGGCCAATAACCATTGTTGAATGGTTGAAAGTTTGGCAAATGCCATTGTTGAATGTTTGGCAAATGCCATTGTTGAATGGTTGGCAAATGCCATTGTTGAAAATAT
The DNA here is from genome assembly GCA_963580455.1 of Euonymus europaeus. Lineage (NCBI taxonomy): Eukaryota > Viridiplantae > Streptophyta > Magnoliopsida > Celastrales > Celastraceae > Euonymus > Euonymus europaeus. Next base: position 9,148,308 of record OY756964.1, read on the forward strand.
GTACCAAGGATGAACTTTATGCATCTATAAATAGAGTAGTTCACTAGGTGCTAAAGATCATCCAAAAATGAGAGAAAAACTTGTATGAGTGGTTTTGAGTGAGAGAATTTTGTGGGAAAATTCTCTTGGGCTTGTAATTGTTTTCTTTGTTTTTTGGGTGTGTGAGAAAGTTACTGAGAGTGTGGTTGTAACAATTTTCCACATAGTAAAATTGTCTCTGGTTGTCTTTTGACAACAAAAGTGGTTTTTCTCCGGTTTGGAGTTTCCACTATAATTCTTGTGTTGTGTATTTTCTATTTTGTTTAAAGAAGTTCCTGGGAGAGGAATTTGAGATTATACCATTTGATCCAAATTTTCCAACAACTGGTATCGAAGCCGGGAGATTCTAGGTTTCTTAAGGCATAAATGACAAGCGTTAAATTTGGTATCGAAAAGTTTGATGGGAGAATCAACTTTGGCTTATGGCAAATTCAAGTCAAAGATGTGTTAATTCAATCCGGGTTACACAAGGCATTGAAAGGGAAACTAGTCATTGATTCCACTAGTGATTCTAGAGCTGCTGTGATCGATGATGGTTGGGAAGATCTTGATCTAAGAGCTGCAAGCACAATTCGACTGTGTTTGGCTAAAAATATTCTTGCTAATGTGCATGGATTATCTACAACCAAAGAGCTCTGGGAAAAACTTGAAGAATTGTACCAGTCAAAAGGTATTTCAAGTCGTGTGTACCTGAAGGAGCAATTTCATACATTACGTATGAGTGAAGGAACCACGATTTCATATCATTTGAGTGTTCTCAATGGGATTGTCACTGAACTTGAGTCTATTGGTGTTAAGATGGATGATGAAGATATAGCTTTAAGGCTTATCTGGTCTCTTCCATATTCTTATGAGCACATGAAACCTATATTGATTCATGGGAAGGAAAAAATAATTTTTTTAGAAGTTACTGGAAAGCTTTTCTCTGAAGAGAAAAGGCTGAGTGGTGGAAATAATGTTCCACCTGCAGAAAATTCAGCAATAGTAGCTGAATCTTGGAAGAAGAATTCCATGAAAAAGAAGGTGGTGTGCTGGGGGTGTGGTCAGTCTGGACATCTCAAAAGAAATTGTCCAAAAGGTGGAGCTGGTTCGGCAAGTAGCTCTGGTGACGCTAACAGTGTCTCTCGTTGGGGAGATGATGTTGATGTTGTGTGAAGGCAAGTAAATCCTCATGGCATGCCACTAGTTGCCATGAAAGAGGATGTGTTACTGCTAGTGGATCCATAGTTTGCACACAGGCATTGGTTTGGCATTGATGCAAGGTGTGTGGTGGAAAATATTTGTCGATGACTGATGAACTTCCGGGAAAGCCAAACGTGGGAGTTGTACCATAATTTTTCAGTAAGTTTTCGACATGAGCCGATGTGAAATTCTTAGAATTGGTGATTAATTCTAAGTGAGTGTACTCTTTATGGTGGAGTATGATAATTCTCGGTGCAGGGAATTATGACTGTTGGAGTAGACAGTGTTGTGGAGTAACTATGTTTATTTTTAATCAAGGTGGAGATTGTTGTGATTGATGAAAAATAATATTGGTTTGTTAGTAACATCCACATGCAAAATGCATGTTTGTTAGGCCAACAACCATTGTTGTTGAATTCAAGCTTGTTAGGCCAATAACCATTGTTGAATGGTTGAAAGTTTGGCAAATGCCATTGTTGAATGTTTGGCAAATGCCATTGTTGAATGGTTGGCAAATGCCATTGTTGAAAATATGTACCAAGGATGAACTTTATGCATCTATAAATAGAGTAGTTCACTAGGTGCTAAAGATCATCCAAAAATGAGAGAAAAACTTGTATGAGTGGTTTTGAGTGAGAGAATTTTGTGGGAAAATTCTCTTGGGCTTGTAATTGTTTTCTTTGTTTTTTGGGTGTGTGAGAAAGTTACTGAGAGTGTGGTTGTAACAATTTTCCACATAGTAAAATTGTCTCTGGTTGTCTTTTGACAACAAAAGTGGTTTTTCTCCGGTTTGGAGTTTCCACTATAATTCTTGTGTTGTGTATTTTCTATTTTGTTTAAAGAAGTTCCTGGGAGAGGAATTTGAGATTATACCATTTGATCCAAATTTTCCAACAGTACTTTGTAATTCTATATATGTACATATGTTTGTTGTTTTCGCTTGATATTTTGGTTTGGTGTTTGCCGAAAAGATGGAGGCACGATGGTTTTGAATTTCCTCAAGTTGCAGATTGGCCTTGGAGGAGAAAAGAGGAGGAAACTGAGAAGACTTTTGGGCCCGGCATGCTATGCTTCTTGATGGACTGAATATTGGATTAGTGATATTTAGGCTTTGATTCTAAGTTTTTGGGCCTTTGTTGAGTTTAGTTACTTTGTATATAATTTGGGCCTTCTATATTTGGCGGGCTTTTGGGTTAGTTAGTTTGGGTTTTTTGAGTTATTGGGTACTTGAGCCCAATGTCATGAAAATATTGAAAATAGTAGACGTAAGTAGGTACTAAATTGCATACATATATTTTAGGACATTAGAAGCATAGACATTTAGGGTTTCATGGATTCTAAATATTGAGTGTGCATGCTAGAGATTTTGTGTTATGTATATAATAGAAAAGGCGCAATGTGACAATTGTTAATCAAAGTTGTCTCATCCTAATAAAGCGCACCAAGATAATTATTGAAACCTAGTATTTTGTTTAACTACCAAGGATCCTTAAAGATATTGGGGTTATGTCTGCATTCATTCAAAATACTTGATTTTCGTGAAACAGAAAAACAAACTTATTTTTAGGGACTAGGAGAATTTATTTAGGGACTCAAATGGGGGTTTAAAGATATTTGGTTCATCTAATGAGCCTTAAATGTATTCTTTCTTTTCTCAAGAAGAACATGATTGTGAGTATGGCTTGAATTGGACCTAATCATTGTTTGTGGATCACTTTGGTGCGTCAATCGAATTCTCAAAAATTCACAATCTTTTCAAATCATCAAAACCCACTTCAAGTGGGATTTTTCATCAATTCTCAAAGCATTTTTGACCAAATAGGGAATGACCCCAATGATCCCGTGCACCTCTTTTCAAATATCAAAACTCACTCCAAGTGAGATTTTTATCATTCCTTAAAATAATTTTGGCCAAGCCGGGAATAACCCCAATGATCTCACGCACCTTTTCAAAATATCAAAACCCACACGAAGTGATATTTTTCATCAATCCTTAAATATTTTTGGCCAATCCAGGAATGACTGTAAAAATCCCGTGCACATTTTTTATTTCAAGACTCACTCCAAGTGGGATTTTTCATCTAAATCTTTTTCTAAACACCAAAGTGCCACAATATTCATGGATTAAGCCTCCACTCAATTTTAACGTGGACTTCTAGCATACTTAAAAGTTCATTAAAATAATTGGGACATACAAATTATTTTTCAAAACAAATTCGAGCCAAAAAAGAGAAATTTTTTAAGGCAATCATTTTTCTGGAGTTGTGTGGTGCCTAACACCTTCCCCATGCTCAATAGACCCCCCTTATCCATTTTCTTTATCGTAGACCATATTAGGTGTCTAATTGCTCCTTAAAATCAATTGGTGGCAACTTTGTTTTTTGAGCCAGCTACTTCAATGAGAGTACCAACACTAGAAAAAGTACCATAACATCAAACAATACCTGTCATATTCTTCATTTATTCACCCATTACTAAAACTCGAAACAATACTACAACATCAAACAGTGTGCCAACCATATTAATATGCGGGTAGGGTGATAAGTGATGTTGGTATTGTTTTTCAATTTGATACTGTTGTTGGTAATAATATTATTTTAAAAATTGATATTTTTGTTAGTAACAATATTGTTAATGATGTTGTTATTTTATTATGATGTTGTTGTTAGTAATGTTATGGTTACAAAAATTGATAGTATTGTTAGTAATGATATTGTTAATGATGTTGGTATTGTAATTAATTTTGATATTATTTTTGGTGATGTTATTATTTCAAAATTTAATACCGTTATTGGTAATAATACTATTAATAATATTGGTATTATTTATGAATTTGATACTCTTGTTGATAATGAAATTGTTGTAAAACTTGATAGTATTGTTGGCAATAATATTGTTAATGATGTTTGTACTGTTTGTGAATTTGATATTGGAGTTGGTTTCAGTTCTAGAGAGAGAGAGAGTGACGATTCTAGAGAGAGAAGTGTATTGGAGGTGATTATTGGAGATTAAAGCTTGGTTTTGGAGATTTAGAGTGGATTCAAGGGAGATACAAGCCTTGGAGGTAAGTTTCTTCATTTTTCCATTTCTAGGATTTTTGAGTAGATCTTGTTAGATGTGTTTAGAGTTGATTCATATGGTTTAGATATGTTGATTCTAGGTCATATGTGCTTGTATATGTAGGTTTGATTCTTGTTTTGGAGTTGAGCTCCATAAGGTTGAGTTTGGGGGTTTGAGAGAAACCCTAGAGAGAGAAAGTAAGTTTTCTCAATTTAATGGTTTAATTCATATTAGTTATGATATATTGAGTTGTTTTGGATGATCGTTTGAGTTCGATTGGATGAAAATTATTAGGTTGGAGAAACGGGGGCTAACCCCTAGAGAAGAAATATAATAAGGGGGTATGGTCATGTCCTTGGGTTCATAACGGGATCGGAAAACATCAAATCCTTCTTTGACAATTGAAGGTAGAATCTCTTGGAGGGGTCCAAAGTAGCGCCACCATTCATTAAATTAATAGAAAAAATGATAAGTTTGGTTAACCTTAAATTGGAAAAACCATGAATGTCGTTGCTTGGAGTTTTAAAGTAAAAAAGCTTTGGTCCAAGCTTCTTGGTAATCCCAATAAGAAAAACCTGAAGGTTTGTAGTTAACTGAAAATTTTCTTAATTTGTGTAACTCTTGTCCCCACATCGTTGGAGTTAAAACCTTTAAAACCTAAACTGTGCAATGTGTGAGAACTGAAGTTTGTGGGGTGTGATACTTCTTCATGGAAATTGAATCAATATCAATTAAGATGAATTCATAAAATGTTTGATTTTTATTTAAATCTTGTGGCACATAATGACAATCTTGAGGGAAGATCATGGAGACCACAGTTTTTGGATCTTCACATTAAAATTCTCTTTCCATAAGAATAACCTTCTGAAATATTTGTTCATCAAAATACTTTGATACATAGTAAAAGGTTGGGTTTGATTTTGTGTTAAAGCCATGCTGGCAGCAGTTTTCAAAAGTCATTCTGGAAAATCATCAGATCCCAGTATTGGCTTGATTATTCCACCTCAAACGATAGGTGGTAAAGAAATAATCAAATCCGTTGAAAGCTAGAAGTTTTGCTTAAAAACTCAAAAATCCTACAAGGTACCTAACTAAGTCTAGGTTAACTGACTTAGTTATTCCACCTCAAACGGTCGATGGTAAAGAAACTGTCAAATCCATTTACAGCTTGGTCTTTGCTAAAAAGATCATTATAACCTTTTGGGTAAATAAATTTACCATCCGGTAAATCCACAAAAGATGAAAAATCATGGACAAGAAGACAAATGGTTATTGCTTTTCCATAAAAGCAAAATGGAAGTACAAAACAAAGGTGGGAGACAAATACCTCTATTCAAGTTCCACTTTTTATTTTGTATTTCTATGTTTTAATGATTGTAAAGGCCCCTTCTCCATCTATATAAGGAGAAGACCTATACCTTAGTTGAACAAGTTTTAGTTTTGGAACTTCAAGTTTCTAAGTTTTCTCTCTTTCTCCAACCTTTCTCTCTTATCTAAAATTGGGAACTTTGGTTCCCTCCTCTCAATGTAACCTTCCTTCTCCCCGTGTAACCCTCAATCCTCAATCAACAATCAAAAGTCTGGAAGTCCAACATTTATGATGTTTAACGCTTACAGTCTTTCAATAATAATTTATATGGTTGGTTTTACCGCATTTATTGCTTAAATTTTGTATCTTATATGGCTGGTTCTACCGCCTTTATTTTTTAATCTTGTTAATGTTCTTATTGATCTTAGTTTCTTTATCTTTTTAATATCTTTGAAGGCAGCACAAACGATCGGCTCTGCCGCCTGTGGTTATAAAGTCCAAAAGTTCTTTATTTAATTTTAAATGTTTGATATTGCAATTGCTTTAGCATTGTTAAATTTATTCTTGTTTCTTTATTTGCTTTATTTAATTTTATGTTTATAGATCTTTCTTGATCCTATAATCAACACGACTTCAGGCATATTAGTCTGTGAGTCCAATTTATATATTTAGTTTATTGATCATCTGTGAAGATCACAAGCCTCAACCATCTAACTGAATCTTGTAGCTTAGTTTCTTCTGTGATTGATTCATCCTTGTTGTTATGGCTTATATATATAGCGCACCTCTCCTATGTGGTATCCCAGATTGAATTTTCAATTCGAGATACCCTTCACTATCGTTGGATTAATCAAACAACGATGACTTGTCATATATTTTATTATTTTATTAAATCAGTAAATTGTGTTCTCTCTCCTCTCTCCTCACTCCTGCGCTCTTTCTCTCCTCAACTTTATATCTCTCTCGCGATCAGATCTCCTCCTGTACGACTCCATCTTCGATTTCCATTTCGGATCAAACTACTATTCTAGTCTCCTTTCTCGCTTATAAAGGTAAGTTTTTTTGTTTTGCAGAGGTTTCCCCTTCCATTTTTGTTTGATCTCCATTTGTGTGTTGACCTTTCCATTCAATATTAGCAAATAGTGATGAGGGGAAAAACCTAGTTACAATGACTTAGAATCACTTTCTTAATTATTGAAAATTTCTTGTGAATGTCTCTGGAGCAGGCTTGAACAAATCTATGGGCTCCAATTAGTTTCAGTTTGAGTTATGTTTTGGTCATAGATTTATGTTTTTATCTCTTGAACTGAGTGTAGATTTGGAGAGAAGCCAACATTCTTTCTCTGTGAGAATTTGGTTTCCAAACCTTTGTTGTGGCTGCAACTTCTTATATTTTATTTGCGTGCAGATATATTATTTGTTCTGACTATTGGTGAAGACTAATGACTGAACATCATAAATTGCTACTTTTTCATGATAGTTTCTCATGTGTCCCTAATGCAATTGACATTTTTTTCTTTGTGTCTATTTTTATTCCATGTAAATTTTTCATTGCTGAGTTTTAATTAACCTCCATTTTCTTATTGCATGGTATCCTCGTCATACACATTACTGGATTGAATAGCATTTGTTTTGAACTTGTTTTGCTAGGGCATTGGAATTGTTTTTTTAGGTGTTTGTAGGTGATTTGGGCTCCTCGTCAAATCCGATTCAGGAGTTTGTGCCTCAGGTAGTGTTTGAAAAAATTTCAAGAGTAAGATAGGAATTTGATTTGGCTATGCAGCATGTTGTTTACATATATGGACAATGGAATTGAAACTTCTTTCCAAATACTAGATTTATATTATTCTTGTATGAATCTTATTATCCAGCATTGAAAATATTTGTTAGGCACACATTTGAAGAATGAAACCCAGAGTTTCATAGATTGAATATCTCATTATTATCAAATGCTTAGCTTCTCACTAATATCTCAAGATAAATACAAGACAAAATGAAGGCCACTATTATTTACATTGTAGCTAATGATGACAATTGAGTTATGTCACAATATTCACAGCTTTTGAGGAAAAAAGAGGACCAAGCAATGTCTTCCACTATGTGGATTATAGCAACATACTTAATGTCAACCAATCTAAACTTTTGTGCTCTTAGATTGAATGAAGATGTAAACAATAGCATATCATGTGTTGGAATTCCTAAGAGTCATCATTGATCAACAAGTTATTAACAAACAAGATAAAGTGGGGGAAAACATTTGTGCACTGCACTCAACATGTGCAATGGTTCTCTAGTTCTAATTTTCGCATTTCGCCAAGCAAGCTTGGACTCAAAAGGGTGTCTTCTTAGTAAGATTGATCTCAGAATTTAACTAGTACATTCAAAGGAATAACTAAGAGTAAGAGGTTGTCTTCTCATTTTCACAAATCATGAAAATAAACAAACTAAGATCTACTTTGACTACCTCTCAAAAATTGGCTTCTTCTACACTTCATTTGCACAAGGAAGCAGCCAAACAAATTCAACAAGAAAGAAAAGGCAAATCATTTATAGTGTTGTGGCCCGAAAGTTCCAGTAAGAACTACGGCTTCATAGTTTAATTATTTTTTCCTACAGGAATCCTAATCAGTCTTAGGGATGGAATAAATCAAGATTAAACTATGATAACCAGCAATTACCATGAGTCAGCAAGAGTCACTTGTATCCCAACAAAATTAACATTCGTTTCGAAGTCCTCAAAGATTGAGAAGGATCTGGACTGGAGCTTGGCAGAGCTGGGTCAAAAGGTTGATGATCAAGAGTGGAACAGAGATGTGGAGTGAACGATAAGTGCTATTTAGGTAGACTAAGAAGGATCTGGTCTCACGGGCTACTGATCTGGGTCGTTAAAGGGTAGATTGCATCGGAGGAGATTTGATCGCGAGAAAGATACAAAGCTAAGGAGAAAGAGACCACAAAAGAGAGGAGAGAGAACACAATTTATTGATTTAATAAAATAATAAAATATCTTACAAGTCACTGCCGTTGGATTTAACTATGAGAACTAGCAATTACCATAAGTCAGCAAGAGTCATTTGTATCCCATCAAAATTAAAATTCATTTTGAAGTCCACAAATACTGAGAAGGATCTGGGCTAGAGGTCGGCACACCTAGGTCAAAAGGTTGATGATCAAGAGCGGAACAGAGATGAAGAGTGAACATAGACTGAGACGGATTCGATCTCACGGGCTATCGATCTGGGTTGCGAGAGGGTAGATTGCATCAGAAGAGATCTGATCGCGAGAGAGATACAAAGCTGAGGCGAGAGAGAGTGCAGGAGTGAGGAGAGAAGACACAATTTACTGATTTAATAAAATAATAAAATATATGACAAGTCAGTGTCGTTCGATTAATCCAACGACAATGAAGGGTATCCCAAATTGAATTTCCAATCCAGGATATCACATAGGAGACGTGCGTTATATATATATATATATATATATATATATGACATTACCACATGATATAACAGTATCAAATAATATAACAATACCAATTAATTTAACAATATCAACTTATATAACACTACCATTTTATATTAGAATTCGAACTGACCCAAATTAAAAAATTACACTTTTAATTTACTTAATAGTACCAATTCACATGACAATACTAACTTAAATAGACAATATCCAATTTATTCTTCAGAATGCGCTTCATTACTTTCCAAAATGAAATTATCTTCAGTCTCATTTTTGTCATGACTGTATATAAAATATCAAAAACAATCACGACGGAGAATGACAGTACAAAATAGACAGTACCAAAATATCAACTATTATCAACACATTTCACAATACCAATATAACAGCCAGTATGAATCACTTACTAACAATACTAGACATGATAATATCAAGTAAACAGTACCAAAAAAAATTATCTAGTACCAATGCATTTAACTATCAAATTCACAAACAATATCAAATTTATTAACAGTACAAAACTTATACACGGAATCAAATTCACAAACATTATATAATTCACAAATAGTATGAAATTAATATATAGTATCTAATTCACACACAATAACAACTGTATTCTCAAAATAAAGATCATGACAGTACTAGCAACTTCAAAGAATTTATGCACAATACCAACAACAAATAATATCAAATTCATTAACAATAACAAATTCACAGATAGTATCAAATTTATATATAGTATGAAATTCATAAACTATAGCAACAATATTTTCACAACAAGGAGAATGTAACAAGATGTTCAAAAAATTTATTAATAGTACCCAACAACAAACAGTATTGAAATTACAGACAGTCCCATCCGTATTCTCAAACAACAAGCATGATAGTACCAATAATTAGAGATCTTGGAAAAAAACATAGGTCTTGAACAATCCCAATCATACTCTCAAACAACAAGCATGACAGTACCAACAATTAGAGATCTTGAAAAAAACATCGGCCTTGAAAAAAAACTATCAAATAAAGATTTTGAAATAAAAAAAACTGAAGATCTTGAAGAAAGAACTATAGATCTGGAAAATATATGAAGAAATCTTGAAAAAGAATTACAAATCTTGAGAGAGGAGGGAGAGAGAGAGTCTACAAAATAGAAACTTACCCATTTGATTGTGTCGAAAAAAGGTCAAAAAATATGAGAAGGCGATCGAAAAATCTGAGATTTTAGTGAAAGAAAGTGAAAGAGAGAGAATATCTATAAATTTTTTGAATTTTGAAGGGTATTTTTTGTTAGCATATGGCATACAAAATACGCAGCGAAATACACTACAAAATTTACCTTTTGTAGCGTGCTTGTACAAACAGTTTTTCCGGTATTCCAATCGTCTAGATTCCTTTCTGTTCCTTGCTTGATCCTATCAATACAACCTGTTCACCGGTAGAACTCCGATTGTGCGAAGCTTCTAGATTGTCCACCGGAATCACAAAACCGAGTTATTCCAATATTTTCGATGTCACACACCAAAAACCAGAAACTTTCTAAAATTAGAAAGTTTCCTTTTAGAGAAACATGTATCTTTTAAAAACTATTCAAAATCAATTGAATTGTACATCTCAAAGTTGTATATTATACAACTTTATAATGTGCACTAAAAAGTGTTGTCGGCACAATGTGTCGGCAACCACTTTTTGGGTGCTCATTAATATATATACATATATATTATTATTAATTAAATATGATTCCATAATTGATTAATTTGTGATGTGCTAGCATTATTAATCAATCAGATCTAATCCGGTTTACAATAAACCTTATTTAATTAATAATTCGATTATTTTCATCTTATGAAAATTATCGAATCCACACAGTTCTCTTAATAACCTCAGCTGAAATAAATTTCCGTGATTCTTTTATGTGTGACTTTCTAGGTTCATTACCGATTAACAATAAGAATAATATCAAACTCTTTGATATTAATTAAAACAACTTTTAATCATTTCTTATAAATCACGAGTGACACCTAGCAGTATATCGTGACTACCCAATCAGTGATGAATTCTTTCATATGAACCTTTAATTACAATTACCACGTAATTAAATCCTTTCACTATACAATATCCCAATTGAGTGAGGATCATGAATATCAGTCAAATCCACTAACTCAATTATATTTGAAATCCAATATTTTATTGACAAACAAATAATTAATGAAAACACATTTTCATTAATCATATAACCTCGGCCAAGGATTTCATGTGTCAATAAATATCTGGATCACATAGGATATTCTCCTCGTTTATTTCGAGGCGGCGGATTCCTTATTGACTGCACACAAGTCTCCATATATAACTAACTGAATTCATCAAATGTTAATATTTATTTAATAAATAAATATTTCCAACATTGATAAAATTCAATCACCCATATACAAAACTACTATGTCATCTCAGGTCTAAGGATTATTTACACAATCGTAAATAAATAATAAATCATTGACAAGGAAATAAACCTCCACGTGATTCATTATTTAACAAGTCATGTTCGAAGCATTTATTCAACAATAAACCTCCCATACTGTTTATTTTAATATCTCATATTAAATTGCATGAGACTCACAACCCTATCATTAGAGGAAATAAACAGTATACTGATTTTCCGAATTATTATTGTCCAATTAATAATTCTACAATCAGGAACTTTATTTAAGATATTTATACTAGAGATCACTCGTCACTCATATTCTCAACTCTTAAGAATGAGGTCTCTAATAAATATCTATGGACATATTTAATACAACTATTTAAATAAAAATATCAAATAAATAATAAACTGCCATTTATATTAAACAATTAATACAGTACAATTATTATATATGTTCCAAATACAACCGTATTAGATTGGCTATACAAGACATATATCTAACAATCTCCCACTTGTCCTAAAGTCAATCGCTATGGTATCTCATACCCATCTTTTCTAGATGACGATCTAACTGTTGTAGAGTTAGAGCTTTAGTTAATGGATCAGCAATGTTTTCTACTGATGCTATTTTCTGTATAGATACATCTCCTCTTTCAATTATCTCTCTGATAATGTGGAAACGTCTTTCGATGTGTTTGGATTTCTTATGAGACCTTGGTTCCTTTACTTGAGCAATTGCACCATTGTTATCACAGTATAGTGGCACTGGTGATTCAATGGATGGAACAACACCAAGTTCTGTAATGAACTTCTTCATCCAAACCGCTTCCTTTGCAGCATCCGATGCAGCGATGTATTCAGCCTCTGTGGTAGAGTCTGCAGTAGTGCTTTGGTTGGAACTTTTCCAACACACTGCTCCACCATTACATACGTAAACCAACCCAGAGATAGACTTTCTATCATCAATATCTGTTTGGAAATCAGAATCAGTATAGCCATCGATTCTCAAATCACCTCCTCCATATGTTAAGATCAATTCTTTAGTCATTCTTAAGTACTTAAGAATATTCTTAACAGCAGCCCAGTGTTCTTCACCAGGATTTGATTGAAACCTGCTTGTAACACTTACAGCATGTGCTATGTCAGGTCTAGTACATAACATAGCATACATTAGACTTCCAATTGCAGATGCATATGGAATCTTGGTCATTCTTTCTCTTTCCTCGGGTGTCTTTGGAGACATTTCCTTAGAAAGATGAATGTCATGTCTGTAAGGTAACAATCCTCTTTTAGACTCTTGCATGTTGAATCGTTTCAACACCTTGTCTATATATATAGATTGAGAAAGCCCTATAATTCTTTTAGATCTATCTCTATAGATTCTAATTCCCAGAATATAGGCTGCTTCTCCCAAATCTTTCATGGAGAAAGTTTTTGACAACCAGACTTTAACTGAAGTCATCATTCCAATATCATCTCCAAAAAGGAGAATGTCATCAACATACAAGACTAAGAATGTGTGAGCACTCCCACTAACCTTTTTGTAAACACAAGGTTCATCCACATTTTTAATGAAGCCAAATGATTTGATTGCTTCATCAAAACGGATGTTCCAACTCCTTGAAGCTTGCTTAAGACCATAAATGGATCTCTTAAGCTTACACACCTTTTGTTTTCCACCTTTGGATTCAAAACCCATAGGGTGTTCCATATAGATATCTTCCTCAATGTTTCCATTAAGGAATGCAGTTTTGACATCCAACTGCCATATCTCATAATAATAGTGTGCAGCTATGGCTAATAAAATTCTGATAGATTTCAACATAGCAACTGGAGAAAAGGTTTCCTCATAGTCAATTCCTTGTCTTTGAGTATATCCTTTTGCAACCAGTCTTGCTTTGTAGGTTTCTACCTTGCCATCCAAACCAATTTTCCTTTTGTCGACCCATTTGCATCCTATAGGTACAATACCTTCAGGAGAGTCCACAAAATCCCAAACTTGATTTGAATACATTGAATTCATTTCAGATTTCATAGCTTCAAGCCATTTTGAAGAGTCAATATCAGATATTGCTTCTTCATAACTAGTAGGATCATCACCATGATCTACTTCTCCATGAACAAACAATTCTTGTATGTCATGTAGTAAGTTATACCGTGCTGTTGGACGGATAACTCTACTAGATTTTCTAGGAGTTTGTGTGATGACATTTCTTGCATCATTGGATTCTTGAATATGATCTTGATCATATTGTGGAATATCATATATTTCCTCAAGTTCTATTCTTTTCCCTATACCTTTATACTGAACAAAATCTTTTTCCAGAAAAATGGCATCTCTACTAATCACTATTTTGTGATCAGTGGGAATATAGAAATAGCATCCCAAAGTTTCATTTGGATATCCAACAAATCTTCCTTGTTCAGATCTGGCTTCCAATTTATCTGTTTGCAGCTTTTTAATGTGTGTTGGACAACCCCAAATCCTAACATGTTTAAGACTTGGAGCCCTACCAACCCATATCTCATATGGTGTCTTAGGAACAGATTTAGAAGGAATTATGTTCAGCAAATAAGTTGCAGTCAGAAGACAGAAACCCCATAATGAAATGGGTAAATCTGTATAACTCATCATTGAACGTACCATGTCTAACAAAGTATGATTTCTCCTTTTAGATACAACATTCATCTGTGGTGTTCCTGGAGGAGTCAATTGTGAAACAATGCCATGTTCTTTTAGGAACATTTCAAATTCTAGACTTAAGTATTCACCACCTCGATCTGATCGAAGACCTTTAATACTTTTTCCAGTTTGATTTTCTACTTTAGCTTTGAATTCTTTGAACTTTTCAAAAGATTCATGTTTGTACTTCATTAAGTACACATACCCATACCGTGAGTTATCATCAGTAAAAGTAATGAAGTAGAAATAACCACCTCTAGCCATTTGATTAAAAGGCCCACATACATCTGAATGTATTAATTCTAAAACTTCTGTAGATCTTTGACTTTGTCCCAACAAAGGGCGATCTGGTCATTTTGCCTTGAATACAGGACTCACAAGTAGAATAGGATTCTAAATCCGAGGATTTGATTAAACCCTCTTTTATCAACTTGTTAAGTCTTTCTTCTGCAATATGACCCAATCTAAGATGTCACAGATATTTAGAATTATTTTTAGATGGTTCTACAGCATCATTTTCCACATCATGAGTTAAGAGCTTACCATCATGCATATTTAAATAATACAAACCATTTATCAATTTTCCCATACCAACACATTCATTTCCAAAATGAATATAACACACATCATTCTTATAATGGAATTCATAATTCTTCTGTGCCAAAAGTCCCACAGAAATAATGTTATTTAAAGCATCAGGAATAAACAAACAGTTATCCAAATTTAAAACATACGCAGAAGGTAATTTAATGAAAGTAGTCCCAATAGCAGTAGCAGCAACAGTTGCTTTATTTCCTACTTGTACGACCACTTCATTTGCTCCCAGAGTTTTACTTCTTCTCAGATCCTGCAACGACACACATATGTGCGAAGATGCACCAATATCAATGATCCAAGAAGTAGATAATGAGTAAATAGAAACAATACTCTCAAGTTTACAGAAATTAGGCATACCTTCTGAAGGTGTTTCCTTTCCTTTTCCCTTGACTTTCAAGGATTTGAGATATTCGGAATAGTTCCTTTTCCAATGCCCATCCTTCTGACAGAAGAAACATTTTCCTTTATCTGCTGCTGGCACCTTGTCCTTTGATTTCTTTTTAGAAATCCTTTTAGAAGGTCCAGAAGTAGAAGCTTTCTTGTTGTTCTTCTTCTTCTTAGAAGATGAAGAAGCTACAAGAGCCTTCTCAACTGTCTTTCCCTTCATGTTATCTTGAGCTGTACCTAGCATATTCAGAAGTTCTCCCAAGGTACACTCAATTTTGTTCATGTGGAAATTCACAATGAACGGTGAGAAGGATTCAGGCAGGGACTGTAAAATCAAATCAGTCTGTGAGTTGAAATCCATGAGAAAATCCAAATTCTCAAGTTGTTCAGTCAAATTGATCATCCTGAGAACATGATCTTTCACATTTGCACCTTCAGCCATTCTCTTTCGGAACAATTCCTTGGAGATATCATATCTGGCTGTCCTGCTTTGCTCTCCATATAATTCTTTCAGATGAAAAACCATATCTTGAGCACTAACATAATTCTCATGTTGTTTTTGAAGCTCATTTGTCATTGAAGCCAGAATATAACTTCTGGCTACCAAATCATGCTTCAGCCACCTTTCATAGGTAGCCTTTTCCTCCTCAATAGATCCTTTAGGTAAGGATGTGGGAACAGGTTTGTCAAGGACATAGCCAATCTTTTCGAAATTGAGAACTATTCTCAAATTTCTCAGCCAGTCAACAAAGTTTGGCCCAGTAAGCCGGTTTGCATCCAAAATGCGTGCAAGTGGGTTGGATTGAGTCATACTAGTGTGCTGCAGAAAATAAACAGAGATTATTAACAATAGTCTATATTATCCAAATAAATTTTGGTCTTTAAAATTATTTGGTACCTCCTACTAATTTTTCGTAACTCATACATCCCTATTTGAGTAACGGAAATCCTTGTAGAATTTCTAGTAAGTGATTGAGTTCTTATTAATTTTCAGTATACCTCACGTTTAGTCATTTCTTGGAATACTTAAATCAATAAGTGAACAACTCTTGTTCAATGTATCTCATACATGATTCAATCATTTTACTTTGGCTCCTAGTATGCAGAACCTCACCTTTCCTGGTTTCTTGGCCCATTATACATAGTTAAGTAAAACCCATTATTCAATAAATATAAAAATTTGAATATTAGCATTCTCACCTTTATTGGTTTCTTGAACACCAATATATTTTTATATTCATAACATCTCATGCTTAATAAAATATTAGAAACATCTCTTATGACTCATTGCATAATCCCCATGATTTCTTCATGATCAATCATACCAAATCATAAAAGTTTCTAAAATTTTATATAATGGAGAGCCACGATATAATTTCATAAATCATACCGTTTATCAACTTAATATTTAAAGGGATGTTAAATAGGTCTCATCATAAATTACATACATGCATAATTTTTAAAATTTATTCTAAGAATATATCTCATATATTTAACATAAATAAATTCAATTAATCATGCATCAATTATTTAATCTAAACATATATCACATATAAATTCAAGAATAAATAATATGTAATTTAAATCATGCATCAATAATTAAACAATTTAACTATACACATGCATCATTATAAAACAATTTCATAATCATCATTTAATTAATTCAATTTAAACTAAACTAATTAAATCATGCATATCTATTTATTCTAAGCATATATCAAATATAATATTTAAAACAAATAAGAGTCCAGTCCATTTACAGTCCAAAATAAACAGCCTATTATAAATAAGCCTGCAAGTTCTGGCCCATGATCCACCAGAACCAAAACATTTTGTTTGGCCCATCACCCAACAAATTCGGCCCAATCTTATCTGGCCCGTGTATCCATATCTGAATCTGGCCCATGTGCTAACTGGCCCATGAAAACTGATCCAGACCATTTCTGTGGTCTGCGACTCGTGAAGGGTAACCGGGTCTCAACGACCCGTCTTCTTCGCCCGATCGTCATCCTGCAATTTCCACCGACCAGAAGCAACAATCGGAAATCTGCAACATTTATAGATTTTAAGCCAGAGATTCCGGTGTTGTTTTCGACAGTTTGAGGAGCAGAAGATCCTACCAGAGTTATCTCATGATTCCGATAAAATCACCTACAACCAAACTTACCTTAAACGATCAAATCGGGTTCTCCGTCTACCTACGGGAAGACAGCCTCATCACCTGCAACACTTGCAGATAATCCGGCAGAGAAACAGGCAAGCTCAACACTTGAGTCCAATCACCAGATGCATGAATATACAACAAACCAAATCGGCATCTTCCTCATCTGGACATAACCGAAAATGAAAAACCTGCACAGAACCTCTCCTTGTCTAGGCGACTGAAGTGACAGTGGCCACCGTTCAAAAACTCTTTTTGGCGAACCCCACAGATCTAGCACCAGACCCAATGTCAACACTTGAACATCTCTCTCTCGTAGTATATTCAGTGATGAATAACCAAGAAAATAGATCGGTACATAAAACAACAAAACAGATCCACACAACCCAGTATAGATCAAATGTATATCTAGATCTAATAATCTATTTTATCAATTCATCCAATGAAATAAAATTAGATTTAAACACATGCATATCAGATCTATATGACAATTTAGATCTAAATTGTATACCTAGCCTAACGGCTCCGATACCACTGTTAGCATATGACATACAAAATACGCAGCAGAATACACTACAAAATTTACCTTTTGTAGCGTGCTTGTACGAACAGTTTGTCCGGTATTTCAATCGTCTAGATTCCTTTCTGTTCCTTGCTTGATCCTATCAATACAACCTGTTCACCGGTAGAACTCCGATTGTGCGAAGCTTCTAGATTGTCCACCGGAATCACAAAACCGAGTTATTCCAATATTTTCGATGTCAGACACCAAAAACCAGAACCTTTCTAAAATTAGAAAGTTTCCTTTTAGAGAAACGTGTATCTTTTAAAAACTATTCAAAATCAATTGAATTGTACATCTCAAAGTTGTATATTATACAACTTTATAATGTGCACTAAAAAGTGTTGTCGGCACAATGTGTCAGCAACCACTTTTTGGGTGCTCATTAATATATATACATATATATATATATATATTATTATTAATTAAATATGATTTCATAATTGATTAATTTGTCATGTGCTAGCATTATTAATCAATCAGATCTAATCCGGTTTACAATAAACCTTATTTAATTAATAATTCGATTATTTTCATCTTATGAAAATTATCGAATCCACACAGTTCTCTTAATAACCTCAGCTGAAATAAATTTTCGTGATTCTTTTATGTGTGACTTTCTAGGTTCATTACCGATTAGCAACAAGAATAATATCAAACTCTTTGATATTAATTAAAACAAATTTTAATCATTTCTTATAAATCACGAGTGACACCTAGCAGTATATCGTGACTACCCAATCAGTGATGAATTCTTTCATATGAACCTTTAATTACAATTACCACGTAATTAAATCCTTCCACTGTACAATATCCCAATTGAGTGAGGATCATGGATATCAGTCAAATCCATTAACTCAATTATATTTCAAATCCAATATTTTATTGACAAACAAATAATTAATGAAAACACATTTTCATTAATCATATAACATCGGCCAAGGATTTCCTGTGTCAATAAATATCTGGATCACATAGGATATTCTCCTCGTTTATTTGATAAATAAATATTTCCAACATTGATAAAATTCAATCACCCATATACAAAACTACTATGTCATCTCAGGTCTAAGGATTATTTACACAATCGTAAATAAATAATAAATCATTGACAAGGAAATAAACCTCCACGTGATTCATTATTTAACAAGTCATGTTCGAAGCATTTATTCATAGGGATGGCAACGGGGCGGATCGGGCACGGATCAGGGGTGCCCCAGTGCCGCCCCGAAAATTAAACATGATGCCCCGATCTGCCCCGCCCCGACCCGCGGGGCAGATTTAATTGATCCGTGCCCACCCCGCTCTTGATCCGCCGACTCGACCCGTTGCTAACTTAAAAAAAAAAACATTAACATTACAAGCTAATATTAAGGCTCAAAATGACTTGGTCCTGCAAATTTAAAATTACGAGCATTAACAAAATGGTCCAGCAATGGAAATCAAAGCATAATGTACTAAACACATAAAAGTACAAGCATACAAAATGGTCCAGCAATGGAAATCAAAACATAATTCCATTTATGACATTCCAATAACTATCAAACTTTTGGAACATTTGAAATGTCATATCTTTAATCACAGGATTATAACTCAAACTCCACTCCGCCAAAGATATCTTGATTTCACAAACTTTAGGAAAATAAACATTAGCTGTAGGATATTTGGTTCCTGAGAGATTGTTCATATATTATGTTTCAAGCGTAGACCACTAAACCCTAAACCATTTAATTTTAATTGTTATAGAACTGTCACGCTAGATATATATCTAAAAATTCAATCGAAATAGTTAAGAATATATTGTTTCTAATTTGCAAAAGCATAAGAATATATGAGTTCCAATTTCCAAACTTCCAATTTGTAACAGTATGATGACATGACCCAAAGGGTTATATTGTGTAACTGTGTTAAATATATTTGAATCCTGCAAGGCACGCTTCAGTCTTCCATTTTATTGAGTTTATTCCATTGTTTTTAATTGTTCTTATCACCATTGTAATCTGACGTGTAAGTGTGTAACCATATGGTGAGGTTTGTGTTTTTAATATATATAGAGATACAAATCAATTAACTACATAAGTAAAATATATGTGTTATATAATATCTATGTATAAATATTTTACATCCCCTAATATACATAATACATACAATATATATATATATATATAATATATGTATTGTATATATTCGGGTCGGGGCGGATCGGGTCGGGGCAGATTAAAGATCCGTAACCGCCCCGATCCGTGGTCGGGTCACCAAAGTTCGATCCGTGTCTGCCCCGTTACTTGTTTGGATCGGGTAATATCCGCGCGGATCGGGTCGGGGCTGATCGGGTCGGGCTGGTCGGGCAAAATTTGTCATCCCTATTTATTCAACAATAAACCTCCCACACTGTTTATTTTAATATCTCATATTAAATTGCATGAGACTCACAACCCTATCATTATAGGAAATAAACAGTATACTGATTTTTCGAATTATTATTGTCCAATTAATAATTCTACAATCATGAACTTTATTTAAGATATTTATACTAGAGATCACTCGTCACTCATATTCTCAACTCTTGAGAATGAGGTCTCTAATAAATATCTATGGACATATTTAATACAACTATTTAAATAGAAATATCAAATAAATAATAAACTATCATTTATATTAAACAATTAATACAGTACAATTATTATATATGTTCCAAATATAACCGTATTAGATTGGCTATACATGACATATATCTAACATTTTTGTCCTAAAAAATTCCATGTGACTAACTTAGAATATAAGACAATTTTATGACTAAAAGGTACATTTGCAATCAAAGATGACGATCTAGTATTATCCATTTTAATAACTAAATATACCATTAAGATCATTACCAATAGATGCTTAAAATATATACTTGATAATGTATATGGATGTGTGTCACTGTATTGAGATGTGTTTGATAATATGAATGAGTATATGACTTAATTTTGATAAAAGATGTGGGATCAAGTATTAATTTTAATATAATTTTATGAAAAAATAGATGAAAGACCCTTGATCTTTGTAGATTTTATTAATAAACAAAAAATATATATAGATATTTATGTTTTGCCCTTATAATAATATTAAAAAATTATTTTAATAATATAAATGAAGATATCATTTAAATTTGTATGTAATTAGAAATATATCTAATTGAAAATTTTGAATAGCTTAAAAGTGGAGTATCACTGTACTTCCATTACAGCAAGTCAACTGTAAAGACTTTGCACCTGACCCTGGGATTCGGTTTATAGAAACCTTGATAATGATCCCTCTTGTTGTCCGCCGTAATAACAAAGATTCCCCACCATCTTGTATTCCCCTCCATTATTCGTCCGGGCTTGGCCTTCCTGAAACGTAGCTTTCTTTTTCGGAAAATTTTGAAGTTTCAAGAATAATGGAAGGAGGAGCGAAGTTAGACAAATGGGGTTATGAGGTTAATACCTGTTCCGATGAATGCATAGCTGCCATCAACGCCTATTATCACCAGGTTTTGCTTTCTTTCAATTTCAATTCAAAGTTGTTTACTCTTCCTTCTTTACCTATATTGATTGAGGTTTGATTGCGCTTTTTTTTACTACTCAGGTGCTTAATTATGGGAGAGAGAGGAGTGTGATTTTGGAAGCCCCAAAACATGACAAGGATTGTGTTTTGGCCCACATCTTGGCGGCTCATTCCCTCTGCTCGACCGATTCTTCTCAATCCCGACTTCATATCCGGGCCGCCAAGTCTAGACTGGTAAGCTTTTCATTCTCTGATGTAACTTGAGAAGAAGTTTTAGTGCCTGCTTGAATTGAAATTCTGCTGAAAACAGGAAGAAGCCACCTCGTATGAGAAAGCTATTTTTGATGCTCTCATTTATTTTATTTCTGATGATAGAGACAATGATATAGCTTTGGAGTTGCACTTTAAGGTGAGTTTGTCTTTAATTGAACTCTCCTGTCAATTCATCATGTTGGTTGTAGAACATAATCTATGTAATGCTGTTGGGTGTCAATTTTTTTTATTAGGAATCTTGAGAAAAATAGGTCTAGATTCGGATATATCACATGGATTGGGTTTTATTTTATTCATGTTGCAGAGAATTTCCTTTTAGGGTGCCGTTCCTTTTTGTGGTGCAAACTAAATAGAAATTTTTTGCATGCATAGTAGGGGGAAAAAACTATTCAATTGAACAATGATCGACTCTGTTGTTAGAATATTTCAGAAGAAAGTGTTATACATTGGTTTTAATCTTCATATTTGATTTGATTAAGTGTTTCAATTTTGTGTATGTTCCATTCAACTTATCCAAGGACTATATATTATGCAGCTTCTGAGAGATTTCCCAAGAGATCTTGTGTCTCTAAAGAGGGCACAGGTGCTCTGTTTCTACATGGCTAGGCCTGATTTGTCTCTGAATCTAGTCCAGCAGGTTCTTCTCTAGCCATACAATGCATCTCAGTTTAATTTGCCTTCATGATCATTACTTTTTATGTCTATGCTTGATACTTCTTGGTCACTTGCTACAATACTTCTGCTAGGCAGTAATTTTCCATCACCTTGGCCTATTTAATCCTCATTCAAGACTCAAGTGAATCCTTGGAAGAAAAAGTAAAAACCACTCTTTGCCTATGTGCATTTTGTTATGCAGATTAAAGGCAAAAATAACAATAATTAAAGAACAAAAGAGGAAAACGACACAGAAAATTATAGTGGTTCGGCAAGACTTGCCTACATCCACTGTCAACTACTCAAGTAATCCACTAATGATGAAAATAGGGTTACATATGTTTTTGTATATCCCTAGTCCCAAAATTACTCGTCCCCTCCACCATCAACTAGCCCCTTAATATATAAGCCATATTTAACAATCTACACCTTGGCAAATATAGCCTCTTAGAAGACTGTAATCTCAAGCTCCATCTCAAACCAATTAAGTTGGACAACTCCTTTCTAGCAATTGGTGACATTAATCAAGTCCAAGCAATGCTTGAACTTGTCAGTAGTTAGGGCCTTCGTCAACATGTCTCTTGCATTATGAAGATTCACTTCACCTGAAGAAACCAATTCTCTAATCTTATGAAAACGCACATTTATGTGCTTGGTTTTCAAATGATACACCTAGTTCTTTGCCAAATAAATGGCATTCTAACTATCACAATCTAGGTAGCACGGACACGGACACGGATACGAGACACGACACGACACGGACACGCGGATACGTAATTTTTCAAAAAATTAGGACACGGATACGTTAGAGGACACGTTGAATATTTATTATAATATATAATTATATATATATGTTTATATGTTTCAATTTCATAATTTTAGAACAAAAATCATTTAAATTAACATAGTCCAAACTCCAAACCAAACATAATATATTAAATAAACATAATCTAAATAAAGATAACTCATGCAATCAATATTCCATTGCTTCTTCATGACCACTCTCTCCGGCATCTTCGTTATCATCAGTAAAGAACACAGACTCCAAGTCCGGCTCATCAAGGGAGAGATTTGCAATCTCTAGGTCTCCAACATCCTCAAATGTGCCAAACTCATCTCCGGCAATGTCCCACATTTTGGCTTCCCCTTTCACATATCCTGGAGTTCTTCTTGATAAAAGACGAAGATTGCTATGAATGAAAACCAAGTCTTCGGCACGTTTCGGTGTCATCTTATTTCTTCTCACCGAATGAACAAAGGAGTAAGTGCTCCAATTTCTTTCAGCACATGATGAAGAAGAAGGTTGGACAAGTAGCTTCAATGCTAAGCTTTGAAGCAAAGGTGAAGTTGCACCATATGTAACCCACCAACTCTTAGCATCCATACTATACCGATGATGAATGGAATCCGAATCACCATAATCTCCTGATGAGCTTGAAAATTCTACAAACTCTAGTGAAACTTTTGTTCTCTCTTCGGGATTGGGAAAATACTTCTTCAAACATTTCATTCTTTCTCTAGCAACTTCTACATCTCTATGTGGAGGTACCCGAGTAGGGTCTTCAAAAAGCCATTGATCACTATAGTATCTTAAATAGGAGAAAATAAAACAACCATTAGTCCTACTCCTATAATTGTTGATAAAAAAAATTAAGTAATTGAAAAGTACAATAAAAGTTACCTTGGATTCAATGAATGAGCTAAGTAATGGAGTGGAGTGTTGTTCTTGTTCCAACGACTAACAAGAATTCCATGCACCACGTCATAAAAGGTTGATGTCTCATCTACTCGCTTTCCTTCATGCCTATATATTGCATGCCTCACTTTTTCTATCATGGAATCCCACATATCATACACCAAGTGAAGGCAAGGCTTGTCTGTATCACAAGCTCGAAGCATATCATATATAGGAGCTGTAAAGGAAAGTACATAATCAATTGAGTCCCACCAAATGTCATCCAACACCTTCTCTTTTACAAATTTAGCCTTCCCCACATCATCCTCCCTATAGGAATTCCATTGCTCACTAATCACCATGGCTTGGAGACTTACTTTTATAAGCTTGAATCTTTTCAACATCACTAGCACTGAAGCAAACCTAGTGGAGGCAATTGATAACAACTTCAAGGGCACAAACACATTGAAAATGGCTAATCTCATGGAATGATTCATGATAAAGTTTTTGATAAACACAACATCTTCTGACAAACTAGTGATCCAACAACACTCACCATATGTAACTTGATTATTCTCCAAATTCTTAGCAGAACAAATATTTTGCAAGGCAAGGTTGAGTGTGTGGACCACACATGGCGTCCATACGATGTTAGGATACAATCCTTCAATGAGAAGCCCTGCCCCTGCACAATTTTTGGCATTGTCTGTGATCACTTGCACCACATTTTGAGGACCAACTTCTTCAATCACTTCTTTCATCAAACCAAAGATAAAATATTTATCTTTGATTTCACCTGAACAATCAACTGCCTTCAGAAACATAGGCCCACTCTCGCTAACTGCCATAAAATTAATCAAAGGCCTTCTTTGTGAGTCACTCCAACCATCACTCACAATGCTTACACCTTTCTCTCGCCATGTGCTTTTAATTGGTTGTAACAATCTCTCCACATTGGCCTTCTCTTGTTGAAGCAGACTAGTCCTCAACATGTTATACCCTGGAGGCAAATAACCCGATAAATTATGATTGGCAGCAAATGAATAACTACTCATATAATAAGGACTTCTAGCCAACTGGAATGGTAACCCAGATGCATAGAAAAACCTTGCAATCTCAGCATGCAACTGATTCCGGCCTTGCAAATTAAATGCCTTTTCAATAGCCGAAGAACTTTCACTTCTCATTGACTTTCTTTTTCTTGACTCATAAGTCTCTTGCTCAAAATTGGTCATATTACCACCCAATACCATGCTAGAAGGGGGTAACGGTACTTTCTTCGGTGCAATTTGCATTTCTTTCTCCTTCACTTCATCCTCCAATCTTTGCATATCACTAAGGTCTTTGGGAGTAACCTTTTTACAAGCTCCAATTCCAGTACCACGCAGCTGCAACAAGTGTGCTCTCACCCGTGTATAAGAGCTTTTTTTTTGCTCATGACAAAAATTACATTGCCATTGAATATTTCCTCCCCCTACTTCCCCTACTTTTTCAGTCCTTGTGACATACCTCCAAAGAGGTTTGCTTGAATCTTCAACACCAACATTTAATTGTGTTCCAACTGAGGCCGCAGTAGAGCCACTGTTAGTATTACTATCGGTTGAGCTTCTCATATAAGCCATTATGATTGATGAATTATCCAAAGATTCGCACACTGCCATAGTGAATATTCAGAGTCTCAATCTCAGATTTTAAGTCACAATAAATGGATAATATGAAGAAATAATAGCAGCCAACCATTAGAGCACATACTGGAAAATTGAATAACAAATTACCAGATTCGAAATCACAACAAACTCAGTTCATAATTGAAGACATTACCTGACAGCAGCAACCCAAGCAAAGACGAACCAGCAGCAACCCAAGCGAAGAAGAAACCAGCAGCAAGAAGTGCGAACCCAAACCAGCAGCAACCTAGGCGAACCCAAACCGGCAACCCAGTAGCCCAGGCGATGTCGCGAACCAGCAGCAGCAACACACGCGAAGAAACAGAGGCACGCGAAGAAGAACCAGCAGAGACGCACGCGAAGAAGAACCAGCAGAGACGCACGCGAAGAGGAAGAAACAGCAGAGAGGCACGCGAAGAGGAAGAAACAGCACGCGAAGAGGAAGAAACAGCAGAGAGGCACTCGAAGAGGAAGAAACAGCAGAGAGGCACGCGAAGAGGAAGAAACAGATACGCAAATTTGTTTTCTAGGTCATTACTAAGGCATTACTAAGGGACACGCGTGTCATTTGCGTGTCCCTAACGTGTCCGGAAAATAAAAAATAAAAAAAAAATTCGGATACTCAATTTTGCGTATCCGACACGTGTCCGGAGCGTGTCGGAGCGTGTCGGTGTCCGAAGAGTGTCGGACACGGACACTCTAGCCTAAATAGAGTGTCGGTGCTTCATAGATCACAATACAACAGAACTCCACCTTACTGAATACCCAGTTTTTTAACTAGCTCTGCAAGCCACAAAACTTCTTTAGTTGC
The DNA here is from genome assembly GCA_963580455.1 of Euonymus europaeus. Classification (NCBI taxonomy): domain Eukaryota; kingdom Viridiplantae; phylum Streptophyta; class Magnoliopsida; order Celastrales; family Celastraceae; genus Euonymus; species Euonymus europaeus. The sequence goes on from OY756964.1 coordinate 9,174,780, forward strand.
TTCATTGGCTGCTTTAGTCATGGACAATGTGACTAAAGTCACCCAAATTTCCAACAAATAGATCCTCCCACCAATGCGAAAACATAGCTTGTTCTTAACCTTCTAGCGTCAAAATCCCCTGCATAGCCTGAATCTCTATAATACCCCACGACTGACAAAGCCTCTTCTTGTTGATCAAACATAATACCATAATTCATGGTACGTCTCAAGTATATATAAATCAACTTAACCGCATTCCAATGTTGTCTCCTTGGATTCGACATATACTTATTCACCACACTGACCGCGTGTGCTATATTTGGCCTGGTGCAAACCATAACATACATCAAACACCCTATTGCACTAGCATATGAAACCCTTGACATGTCTTCAATCTCTTCTTTTGTACTTGGGCATTGATTGGTAGACAATTGAAATGATTCGCTAGTGGTGTGCTCACAATCTTAGCATTTATCATGTTAAAATTCTCCAGCACTTGCTGCACATAGGCCTTTTGAGACAGCCATAGCCTCCCAGACTTCCTATCCCTATGAATCTCCATCCCTAGAATCTTCTTGGCGGCGCTCAAATCCTTCATGTCAAATTCTTTCTTTACTCAACCGGTTCTTTCAACTTGACAACATCAACCATATCCTTTGCAGCAGTTAGCATATTGTTCACATATAATAACAAGAAAATAGAACCCTCATCTAGTCTTTTAACATAAACGGAACAATCATACTCACATCTTGTGTAGCCAATCTAAAGCATGTATGAGTCAAAATGTTTATACCAATGTCTTGGAGATTGCTTCAGCCCATAAAGACACTTCTTCAGTTTGCAAGCTAAGTGTTTCTTTTTTGGTTGGACAAACCTCTCTAGCTGATCCATGTAAATATCCTCTTCCAAATTGCCATGAAGGAAGGCCTTCTTCACATCCATTTGCTCTAACTCCATGTCCATATGTGCTACAAGACTTAACACACACCTTCTAGATGTGTGTCTCACAACTAGAGAGAATTTCATCATAGTCTACTCCATTCTTCTGTGAGTACCCTTTTGCTATTAGCTGAGCCTTGAATTTTCCATCATCCTTTTTTCTTGTACACCCACTTGCGCTCTATGCACCATATTTAACACATTTTATGCCAACTTAAGAGAACTTAGTTGTAATTTATGTATTCTTAAAATGCATTGCTTAATAGTTAAAGTTAACCTAGAAAGACATATTTTATCTATGTCAGAAAGTGAAATTGAACAAGTCAACATGTTTGGACTATGGGTTTCATGTCCCAGAGTAGGCCTATCCTTTGGTATTTTCTCATTAACGTATGTTGGCACTATGTTTATATTGGTGACATTTCATTCAATGGTACGAGTTGCCTTCACTATTCCTTTCTGGTTTTGACAGGTTATACCCCATAATGAACAAGAAGAATACATATATGGAATGCTGGCTTTTCCATTGCTAGAGCTTGGTCAGATGGAAGATGCCAAAGAAGCTGGAAGGAAAGGACTTGATATCAACAAGCATGATTGCTGGTCGCAGCATGCTGTGAGTTGTATGCGTTTGTTTTTTGCTTTAATGAACGTTTAGACATTTGTTTCTCCTAAATACATTATTGTCTGCATTGTGACAACAGATTATATATGGGAAAATATTTTTAGATAATTAATTATGCAGGGCATAAGTTTGAACCTTTCATGTTGATGGGTCCTGATCAATTCACAATAGAAAATAAGTGATACAATTGCATGATCTGAGTGGATGAACCTAAGAAACAGCATTGTTCTGGGATTTATATATATATACACATACATACTATATATATATATATATATTTGTATATCTTTACAGTATAAATTATTCTCTTTTGAAAGATGCAGGATTTTACATATGTTCAATTTCTCTGATTGATATTCATAGTGCTTAGCGTCTTATGCAGATATGTCATGTTCTTCAGTATGAGTGCCGGTTCAAAGAAGCAGTAGGGTTCATGGAAAAATGCTCGTCTTCATGGGTTTCCCGCTCCTCTTTTATGTGCGTGAGATATTGGATTACGTTTCATATGAATTTTTCTGGACTACAGATTCCTAATTGATTTCAGTCTTCAGGAACACACACAATTGGTGGCATGTAGCTCTATGTTATTTGGAGGGCCATTCTCCAATAGAAAAAGTTGTTGAGGTTTATGACCATTGTATATGGAAGGAATTAGAACGATATGATGCTGTTTCTCCTGAGGTAATTGTTTTAATAATCTCTTGTGCATGATCTTAATTTGTGTATTTGGTTGTTGTGTTACGAATTTTGGTGGATTTAGGTTTACTTGAATGCTCTCGGCTTGTTTTTGCGGGTGTATGTGCGTGGTGAACATAGCTTCTTTGGCGACCGTATGAAAGTCCTATCAGATTGTGTATCGGATCAGGTGAACGATTCATCCTTATGATTTATATTTGTTACCACTTAGATTAATCTCCATCTACAAATAAATTATTGGAGGTTTGCAATTTAGAGCTATATGGAACATTTTATAATCATGTTTTAACTTCATTATTGTGTTTTGTAAAGGATACATTTAGATATGATTTTTTATTTTATTTTCCATATCTGATTTGTGTGTGCGTGTGTGCGGGGTGAAGGTTAATGTATTTCCATCTTTGGCAACATTTGTGGACTGAGACTGCTTTGTCAACTGATATTCAAATTGTCGCTCCGCAATAATCATGTCGAAACGGAGCTCTTTTACTGCAAACTCCATTTATTTATTAACATGTAATACTGGCTCTCATTTACCAAATATTCTGATTAATATGGAACCACAATTTCTGTGCACATTCATTATCTTACAAATGTTTAGGCAAGTTGGAAATGGAAATGAAAAAAAAAGAATGTCGCAACTAGTTACCAAGTCAAGGCATTGTAGGCACTTAATTCGGCAATTATTGTTGTGTCATGCATATTTAGAAGGTACCATCCGCATCTTTGTTTCTTATTAGATCTGGCATTATCTAATAGATTTATATTTGCAATACAATGTTTAGGGCAACTGGTATTTAGAGTGGCATCTCGATGTGTTGATATTGTGGGCTTTAGCTTTTTCTGGAGATCATTCAAAAGCGGAAGAATTACTCAAGGGCTTGAAAATGAAGTTAGCACATCTTCTGCTCTCCTCTTTACACATTGTTAAACGCAAATTAAAGTAATAATTTATGAGGAACCTTTCTATCTTTTTTGTAGATTTTCTGTAATTAACAAGAAGCAGCAACAAGCAATGCGTCCAGGAATCTTGGTTTGTACTTCTAAATGCTGCTCTCTTCAATTATTATGAAGTCTCCCTTCCTTTGTTCATGCTCTTCTCTATGGCCACATTATATGCTACCCTTTTACTCAGGTCATAGAGGTTCAACGAACTCTTTTTTGTAGGAGCTGAATCAGTAATAACTTTTTCTACCAATTTCTTTCGTAGAATAGGTTTGATAAATTAACCTAAAGGTATTGTGTCTTGTTGATTATGGTTAGAGTTTGTGCGTTTGACCCTTTGCACAGCACTGTTCGTTATAACGTGGTTGTTTGTGTTTGAAACATTTGCTACTGACCATGTTGGAACTTGTTTCTTCTCAAATGCTTTTCATGTTACTATCAAATTATTTGAAAATGGATTATGTTTACATGTTCTTCTTTACTCCTCTCTTTCATACATTCGTCGTTTCACTTCCTTGGTTTGGGTCTTTTCTTAGCTGGCAGAAGCGTTATTTGAGTATGGGAACGGTAATGACGAAAAAGCTTTGGAATTGCTTGGTCCAGATTTTGAATGCGATAGTTGTAAGGTAGTGGATTAAGAACAATTCAGATGACTATATTCTGTGTTGCTATTCAGAATTTTCAAGTCTAAAACTCTGTGACTTCTTGATGCTAGATAATTGGGGTATCCGATGAACAACTTGATGTATTCAAGGAAGTCTTCTACTGTATATTACTGAACACTGGAAAAGCTACCAAAGGTATTGAATATCTATCTTTTGTCGCAATATGCATATCTTCATCATCTAACAATGTGTTTGAAATGTAGCAATCGAAGTTATTGAGAAGCATATCAACATGAGGGAGGGCATCCCTTTCTTGTGGCGACTGCTGGTATGGCTCTTCCATTTACATATGAGTTTTTGTTCCTGTTTACATTTAAAGGACCATCCTCTTTGCCTCTTTGGTTCAGGAGAGAGGCTATAATATAGCCGGTAGGGAACAAGAAGCTACAAGTGCTGCTCAGAAGGCTGAAGCACTAGAAGCTGCATATTTCTAATTAAGCTTATACAAGGCTGGCTTAGACATAATAAATTTCTCGTCAACCAGCTATGCGATTGGCAGAGGTTGAATTTCCGTTCAACCCGTACTTCCTGACCTCCTTAAGTGAGTCAGTCAGTGTATTCCTTGTATGCATTTTGTGTGTTATATGTTCAATAAAAAGTGTGTAATGAAGGTCGTCTAACATTATTTATCTGCTGTTTGTAAGCATTTGATGGAAGCCTCTTGCGATTTTGAGGGCATTTTGAGCTTTCTTCACTTCTCTTTTGTTCTGTTATCTATGTATTGTAAGTATACTTACATTTGATACATACATGCATACTAGTAGCCTCTTCTATGACGTTCATGTGGAGAAAACCATTTTGTGAGTTTACAGTCTCTTCCACGCCAGACAAGTCTCTGAAGATGTAGGGACCAGGTACGTCGAGACAGAGACTGACTTTAAGAGTCAAGTCGTTGGTATTGAAATCTAGCTTACCTAAAACCGCACGTTGGAAGTTGGAACATAATGTCGTGATGATACACTGGATATGTACAATAGCATTATTACAGCTTACTCGATCGGTGTATATTTCGTTCTTTGGGATGGTAAAAGTAAAAGCAATAGTAGAAGACTGTTGAGCTGCTTGCAAAGAAATCTAAATTCACATTCCAATTAAGGGCATCTTGCAGAATACTGTTTCAAAGTCAACCCACATGTGCACGTGAGGCCCACGTGAAACCCAATCAGATCAGTTATCAAACATTTGCCACGTCACAACCCAAATTCGAAATCGTCCCGCGGATCCCTCGTGTTCGGCTCCGTATCCGCCTGAGCTCCTCCACCACCTCCTTGGAGTGTGGCCGGTCGTCCTTGTCTGCCGCAACGCAGCGGAAAGCCAATTCAGCCACCGCTTCGACGCTCTCTATTGAGTCCTCCAAAACCGGGTCGACAACCTGATGGAGCAGACCTATCTGGATCTTGGATACCACCAGATCCGCCAAGGCTATGTTACTCTTTTCCCGACTCTGATCTACTGCTTTGAGTCCCGTTATCAGCTCCAGCAACACGACTCCGAAACTGTACACGTCACTCTTCTCCGTCAACCGGAATGAAGTATGATAGTCCGGATCCAAGTACCCCGGCGTACCCTGAGGTCCGGTCCAAACGAACCCAGACGAGGACGACGACGTTTCGGGGAAAACCAGTAGTCTTGAAAGCCCGAAATCTCCCACCTTCACCCTCATATCTTTCTCAACAAAAATGTTCGATGAGGTCAGGTCTCTGTGGACTATCGGTGGTTTCACGGCGAAATGTAAGTACTCTACAGCTAATGCAATTTGAAAAGCAATGTCGAGTCTCACTTGCCATGTTAAAGACCCTTTACGGTTTACGTTCTTTTGGCCGTGGAGATGGTCTGCGAGGGTGCCATTAGGGACGTAATCGTACACCAGCAGTAGTCCTCGCGCGTCGCTGCAATACCCGTGTAGTCTAACAAGATTCTGGTGATTAATTGAAGATAAAATCAAGATTTCGTTGCAGAATGACTTGGTCGAGAAGGCTCTGCCATTGGCGGCGGTGGCATGATTGTTGCTGTGGAGGTACTTCACTGCAACAATTCTGCCGTCTAGGAGCTGACCCAGGTAAACGGACCCGAATCCGCCATCACCCAATTTGCGTTTCGGGTCAAATTTGTTGGTGGAGGCTTCGAGCTCCTCGTAGGTGAATACGGGAGGTAGTAGACTCGCAGAGCGGTGACGGCGGAGGAAGACGGTGGTGGGATCCTCTTCTGTCGCCAATGACTTTACACGTCTGGATCGGAAAATTGCAGCACCGACAGAAACTGCGATAAACAAACACACCAATGCAAAGATTGTGCACAGAATCGCTACTAGATTGGGATTCTCTTTGCGAAGCCAGGGAGGCGAAAACCTGGATTCGGACTGGAAACAAATAAATTGCTTACTCGGGTCCGTGTCATTGAATCCACAAACACCATTCTTGGCCTGGCAATCGCTGCAGCTGGAGAAGTAAGAGTCTTGAGCCACATCGAACTCCACTTCAATGCCACGTCTCAAGTACTCGTCAAGGTACCCAACAACATCTCTCTGGCATCCTTGCGGCGAGAGAGGGCTGTGTGTGATTCCACAGCCGTGGAGGAGGCGAAGTGGGTCCTTGATTAGCTTGCAATCCCAAGGACAATGACTGCAATTAGGGAGATTGGGAGGGGAACAGGGACGGAGAACAGAGAGTCGAGAGCAGGAAGAATCAGAGACTCGAAATGGGGAGGCAGAGAAATTGATTGAGCGATTGGGAATGGAAAAGAAATGAAGAGAAGAACAATTAGTAGTTGTCGGCGAGGGTTGGGGGGAGAGGAGGAGAGTGGAGGAATTGGGTTCGTAGCTATGGAGAGAAAAAGCGATGTTGTCAATAGAGATACTGGAGTAAGGTGAGGAGCATTTGAGGTGGAAAGCAGGGTGTCCACAACCTGGTGAAGAAGAGAACGGAAAAGGAGGAGTGGAATTGAATGGAGGGCATGAAGGAGAAGAAGAAGATATTGAGGGACACGAGTGAGCAGATACTGAAGCAGCAGTAGAGAGTATTAGAAAAACAACACCCAGAATTGGTGGCGGAGGCATGGAGGATTTTGAGTGAGAGTTGTGGTTGATGTTGTTGGTAGAGTCGTCAAAAGAAGCAAAGATGAGAGAGATCTGAAAAAAAATATTTGTGTCTTGGCTTTGCTTCGCTGCTGCCTAGGTTCTTGGAGTAGGAGTAGGAGTAGGTGCAGAGAAAGAGGAGTGCAGGAGTTGTGTGCGTCGTCACGTGAAGTGATGTGAAGACAAATTTTACTCGAGAAGGGTGGGGCCGTTTTTGCCAAAGGACTCCACCCAGGGCCAGATTGTGGAAATCGTGCCCTCCTTTTTTTCTTTCAAATTTACTTTATTTTGCTTTTACATAATTTTAAATAGAATTTCGGTGCGTTTAGTTCAAAATTAAATATGTCTGAGTATGGTTATGTTTTTTAATAAAAAGACTAAATATGAGTACGAGAATTTAAATACTATATTTTATATTATTTTCAAAAAAATAATATTTTTTATTGCAAATCTTCTCGTATAAAAATTGATAAATTTATAACAAAAATTATTTGCTAAGAATATATAAAAAAGATATTAGAGAAAGTAAGAAAATAATATATATTTTTTGCCTCATGTTTGGTTAGGGAGAATAATAAGTGAGGCAATGAAATGTGTTTTTCATTCACTTGTTTGATTTATATGAAAAATGAGTTTTTTATGAGGAGAATAACATAGTTTTTAGAATTACAAATTTAATCTTCATTAAATCTCATATAAAATTATCAATTTATTATAAAAGGATAATATAATATTTTTATCTATATTACAATATGTTCAAACCAAAATTCATTTTCACATTCACCCAAACATGCAAAATTTATCTTTAAACTCATTCACCCATTTTTATTCTCCGACTCATGCTCAACTCATCTTAAACTCATTCTCACATCAACCAAACAAGAAGTTGGTGTATTTTTCTTCATTGTTTTAAAAATCGGTGTGAGACACAGCCTTGAGGCGCACGTCAACCGCCTTGCAGCAAAAAAATGCCTTGCATCTCAGCCTTGGATTAGGAATATGGGCAATTCCGCCTTGTTCCATGAGGCAGGCCTTGAGGCGAGGCGACTGATAGGTATGAATATACCTCTTATTTTTGGTGATAATAACCCTCTATTATCTCATTGGTATTATCAATTCGGTACATTTATCTATTGTCTTGGATTTTGATAGGCAATTGATGGTGCGGAACAAAAAGGTGGCAAATATGGGTAAGATGAGAGCAAGAATAAGCTTGCAAATTATCCTGGCCGTGATTTATACACGCCTAGGCGGTACGGGCCACGCACGAAACAGAGGCGAATGGAAAAAATTTCAGAAAAACTGTCTTTCTAGAGCAGCGCCTAGGCGAGGTGCGCCTAGGCGCATTTCCTACACGCCTAGGCGCATTTCCTACACGCCTAGGCGCCCCTGCACGAAATTGGTAACTTTTATTGCGCGAAAACCCTAAAAACTGGAGAGTTCTGACTTATCGAACGGCCGTTCCAGGGAGCGAAAAACAGAGGAAAGAAGGAGGATTCAAGGCTTGAAGGAGGGATTCTTCATCTTGGCTTGTGTTTCTTCCAATTTTGGGTTCTACCAATATGTTTATCTCTCTTTGCTTGTCTCTTTCTCTCTCTATGAGTAGCTAAACTCTTTATCACCAAGGCTAGGATGAAGCCTTGGGTTGAATGATGGTTGTATGAATTGATTTGTTTATATGTGAATCTTTTTGGGTATAAATCTTTGGTTTCTATGATTATTGTGGATTCTTCTTACTCTTTGTGCTTGATCACCACTTAGGGTTTTGAATGGATTTGTTTGATGGATTTTATAGATGGTGAAATATCTATTTAATCATGCTTCTTGGGACCTTAGATTGCAATTGTTGTTTCCATTAGGTTTGGAACAAGATTGTATGAATCCTATTTCCATTGAGCTTTCATGAATTCTTATGCATGTCTAGACCAATAAGATGGCTAGAATGTTGATAGGAACATCCAACCTAGACCAATAAGATGGCTAGTAATTGATATGAGGGAAATTAGCTTGAGTGCGCTAAAACCGACTTAGGTACGGATTCGTTATACCCGAATTGATAAATGTATGAGTGAATTGGTTGTGTTTGCACATCATTGACCCTTGGTGGATTTCGAAGTCTTGGTGCTTCATTCTTTTACTTGAATTCATTGCTTTAGTATAGCTTGTCTAGTGATAAATTGCATTAGCATTTGCATTCTTCAATACAAAAAAATTCTAAAAACACTTTACTTTTCTTGCTTATATTCTTATTAAATTGCAAACCTAATCAACTTGAGCGGAACTTTAATTTCTTGCATTGTCCATAAATATATACAAATAAACATTTGGATCAATTATAACTTTGTCTCTGTGGATACGATCTCTACTGACTACTTGTGCTATCCCTTCGACTAGTGCACTTGCTAGTAGGGTATTTTAAACCCAACAGCGACATGAGACGGGTATGAGGCGATTTCCTTCCTATTGGCCCAAATTCCACCATTTTTTATAACAAAAGCCAACTTCATAGCCGAAGGAAAAAACCTAATCCTAATTCATAAGTGTTAATTTTATATTATTTTAATTGAAGGATAAAATTTTCATTTTTAAAAAAAAAAACATGTTTTATACAAACCAAACAAGGGAATGAGCTTTGACAAAGCTCATTCTCTTGCCTCACCCCCTATTCTTCCCAACCAAACGTGGGGGTAGTGTTTTCTCTGGGGAGTGGTGTCGCGTACTGATCTGATAATATAATCCCCACAATTTTTTATTTTATGGAAAAATATATCTATTCAGTATTTACACAATTAATTATAGAGTACAAGGCTAAGTCAGCAAAGCAATAATATGTATTTTTTCCCAATAATATGCATTTTTTTTGGCAAGGCAAACGTTCACTCAGCATCATACCATAAGAATAAAAAACACAAAATTTCTCACTTTTCTTTTTTCCCAAGTATAATTATAATTTCTTGATAAAGTCATCAATGTTGTGGTTCTTATGGATGATTTATATGTTAAGGCTTCTCTATTTTGAGTTTGGATTGAGGCGACCTCCTCAATCGCTTTGAAGCTACCGCCTCGTACCGCGTTATGCTTTTTAAAACCTTTTTTTTATTTCACTAAACATATATTTATATAGGATCAGTATACAACAACCAAATTCATGGTTTAATCACTTCTTAAATAGTCTCCTCCAACTACTAATGATATAGGTTTAACAACCTATTAAGTAGTCTCCAAATACACTAATAAAGTGGGCATCCACTAATTAATAATCAATATCATAATACTTCCCCTTGGATGACCAAGTATATGTATAATGTGCCTCGTTAAACCTTACTAAGAAAAAACCCAGTAGGATAAAAACCTTAATGAAAGGAAAAAAAGTACATCATTCTTTTATAGCAACTTAGTGAGATTAGTGATAAGATTGTCCTGTTAAAACCTTGCTAAGGAAAATCATGTGGGAAAAATCATTGGTCAAAGGAAAAATTGTACAATTCATACCACTGTCTTCATGTCTTTACTCCGTCTAACTTAAAAATATATGTGAGTTACCGCATACCAATGTGATAGACCAACTTCTTGAATGTTGCAGATGGGAGCTCCTTCGTGAATATATTAGTCAAATTATAATAAGAGTGAATTTGCTAAACATTTATATCGCCACTCTTTTGGAGATTATGTGTACTAAAAAATTTTAGGGAGATAATTTTAGTTCTCTCTCCTTTTATATATCCTCCTCGAAGTTGTGGTATGCAGCAGCATTGTCTTCACATAATATAGTTGACACATCTTTGACGGATTAAAGTCTACATTTTTCTTGAATATGTGAAATCATTTATCTCAACCACACATTCCCGACTAACTTCAAAAATTGCAATTATCTTTGAATGATTAGAAGAACTTGTTGTAATTGTCTACTTCACTAATTTCCAAGAAGTAGTATTTTCACCAAAGTGAACACATAGCTAGTTTGAGATCTGGCATTGTGATGATCAGATAGATATCCAACATATGCATATCCAACTAATTGAGGCTCTATCTCAAATGAGTAAAATAACCCCAAATCAATTCTTACACGAAGATATTTTAAAATATGGTTTACTCCATTCTAGTGTCGTCGAGTCGGAGCAGCACTATATTTTGTCAATAAATTTACTTCAAATGCTATATTAGGCCTCGTACAATTTCCAAGATATATTAGAGATCCAATTGTACTTAGATATGGTACTTTTGGACCAAGTAATATCCCTCCCTCATCCTTGAGTCAAAATTGATCTTTCTTGATATCAAGTGAACGAACTATCATTGGAGAACTCAAATGCTGAACTTTATCCATATAAAATTGTTTCAATACCTTTTTAGTATAAGTAGATTGATGGATAAAAATTCTCATAGTTGTGTACTCGATCTGTAGGCCGAGACAATATTTCGTCTTTCCAAGATCTTTCATCTCAAATTAGACCTCATCAAATGGCCAGCGGGCCAAAGCCTGCCCCAAGCCTAACATTGCATCGGGCCTAGGCATCCTAACCTCATGCCTGGGCCCCATTTCTGGGGCAGAGCTCGACTCGAGTATATGACTCAAGATTTGTGAAAAATAGCAAGATTGGAGAAATCGGACCATGAATGATGGAACTGTGAGAGTACGAAGTCAGCTAAAAAATGAGGCAGTATGATGTGCCGCAATGAGCCGCTCCAATGATTTTTAGCAGCTTCTTGTTCGTAGGTTGTGTTGCTCTTTTCCTCCACCCTCTATTTTTTTCTCTTATTTATGCATTGAGGACACTGTTATCCTTAAGTGTGGGGTTGGGTGGAGCACAATTTAGTTTGATTTACAAAAAAAAAAACAGAGAGAAAAAAACAAAAAATTGCTCATTTATCTTATCTTGTGGAGCATTATTGTTAATTCCCGAATATGGACTTGTGGTGTTTCGGTCCTAAGCCTTTGTGATTTGAGTAAGTAGATTCTTTGGGGTATCTCACACTTGACACCTTGGGTCAACTGACTTAGGATTGTCGATTTGAAAACTCGTTACATGGATCACATCAAAAGTTGAAAGGGACATAGCATTTATAGTCATTTTTATGTTCATAGCATCCAAATAAACTACCAGGATATTTTTTATTTGTTAATTCTGAGGTTATTGTCGTATTTGTGTCATGATCATTTGAAAGTCAAAAATTCGTTTGTTTGCACTAAGCACTACACTACTTGATAAACTGATTAAACGAGCATATGACATAAGACTTGATTAGACTTGCTATTTTGGTGGTTGTGGAGTTCATGAGGTTGAATTTGTCGGTTTACATGCAGTTTTAGTGAATTCATATTTTCTTGTTGTGGTATGGAATGATGATGTATTATTTTGAATGTTTGTGGGTATCATTTTGGTAAATCCTCATGAGAAAAAACTCGTCCACTAGAGAGACCTAGAAGTTTAAAGGCTTGTTGCATAGCTGAATGTAACCACGATTCCTGCAAAAGTGAGTTATGTGTTATTTATTTTAATCGTCATACATTATGATTTATGTTATCTTTGCTTGGGACTAGCAAAGTCTGAGTGTGGAGAAATTTGATGAGTCCATATTTTGTTCATACATTTGGCTTAGATTGTTTTGATTTTATATTATAATGTGTCTATTTTATTTCTCAATTGTTCTTTTTTTAGGGATTTTGAGAAACAAGATGAATTTGGATTTAAAACTTTAGTTTTGATGTGCTGATATTTGACTAGTCGTTGTGGGAGCTAATTTTTTTTTAATTTTATTGATTCTAGTGACGTTGGGAACTAGACATTTCAAACTTCTCACAGATGTCAAGATTGGAGAAATCGAACCACGAATAAAGATGCTGTGAACGGACAAAATTAGCTGAAAAATGAACTAAACTGCAGAATTTTTGGACTTGATTGCTATTGGGCCCACCTAAAGAACCACTTCAAGTCATTTTTGTCCAGCCCATATCTAAGGGCAACCTTGTCTTTTCACTTAGGAATTGCTTGACCTAAAAAAAGACTAGAACAATTGAAAAGGGAAGACATACGAAGATTGAAAGAAAAAGGAGGCAGCAGCTTCTTGGTTCTTAGACTCACGCGCGACAAGAAGAGAAGGGAGAAGAAGAAGGCTAGTCGTCAATTTCATCTTTCTCTTCTAGGTGTAACTGTGTTTTACCTATTTCATTCTCTTGTTTTGTCATGTATTGAATTATGAATTTACGAATGGTTGGATATAATTACAAATTCTGGATTTCTATATTTATTGAATTATTGTGTGATTTCTTTTGATTGACAATCATTGTAATTGCTTAGGGATTATTTGATGGAGCCATATAGACAATAAGATGTTGTATGGTTCAAAGCTTCTTGAAACTTTGAATTGCGACTTTACAGGATTATTTGATTAGATGATGTGTTTGTATCATCCCTATTTCCAAAGAACTTCATGAATTCCTTGTGTTTAATAGATGTAATAAGATGGATAGATTACATATAGGAATATCTGACCTACACTAATAGGGAGCGGGGGTGCTCCTATGCCTAAAAAACAGGAGCCTAGGGATGGCAGTGGGGTCGGGCGGGGACGGAATAGGGGCGCCCCGCCCCCGCCCGGCTACCTTATTACCCTGCCCCGCCCTGCCCTTCGAGGCAGCTATTCTGCCCCGTCCTCACCCCGCCACGGGTGTCCTGCCCCTGTTAAATTTTGTCAATCTATTCTAAGCTATATTAATGATAAATGACTCAAATTTTATATGATTCTAAGTTATTAGTCTATTACATTGACAAAAATACTTAATTAGTGTTCAATTAATCAAGAATCCAATATAACATATGATTATTTCATTGAGGACTTGGGGTTAATATAACTTTATATAGATATATATGGTATATTAATATATATTTCTATTATACATTCATACATACATAGATATATATATATATATATATAAATCTATATATATGTGTGTATATACATGTATATAATATTATGTCTTAAGGGATACGGGGCGGGGGGATCGGGACGGGGAAACTTCAAATCTCATCCCTACCCCGCCTTCAGGACAATCTTTGTTGCCCCGTCCCTACCCCACCAAAGGATCGGGAGGGGAAAACCCGCCCGGGGCAGGGTGAACATATTTTGCCACCCCTATAGGAGCCCCTCCTGTGCTTTAAATACCACACAGGCCGTTAGATTGAAAATAGATCTGATGAGCCTCATATTATCTCCTTCATCAAAATATATATTCTTCTGCACAACCGTCAAAGCAACAGTCAAATCTCCCATGTCAATGCTCTCTTGCCCTCTCCCACATCTACCCAGAAAAGCCCACTTTAGATTTCCATCATCAAAAGCTCTTTCTCACTCCTTATCTTCAACTGAGTTTGGTTGTTGTGGTCGCAGAACTAATCATCATTTCTGTGGCAACATCATAGTCATGGCTGCACCTGGATCCTCCCATAAGTCAGAGGAGGAGTATGTGCGCCATTCTCTCGCCTGAACAGTTTTGAATATTGAGTCAGAAAGGCAGAGTATGTGTTTTACGAAGATATTGTTTTTTGTTGTTGTAAGTTGCTCTGTCTTCTTCATTTTAACTTTGTATTTTGTTGGATGTTTTTTTTTCGAGCGCATTTCTAATTAAAGATGAGACATGGTCCGTATCATTAGGGTTTCATCTACTTCAATGAATAAAAACAATGTCTTCAATCGGTGATTAATTGCTGCAGACAAATCCTAATGGAAGCTTGAGGAGGTGTTGTCATCAATGACTTGTGTTGCCTTTTCCTTTATGTGCTTAGGGTAAGAAATGTTTTCATGCTAGTGCATTAGACCAGTCATCAGATATAAATATGATCTAACGACCTGTGTTGTATTATAAAGCACAAGAGGGGCTCCTGTTTTTTGGGCACAGGAGCCCCCCGCTTCGACACCAATAAGATGGTTAGAAATCAAGTTTAGGGAAATTTGACTTAAATGAGCTAAAATCGACTTGGGGACGGGGTCTTTGTAATTGATTTGTCATTTATTTATTTGGTTCCAAATACATGTTTAAAATGGATTAATGGTTGAATCCGAAGCCTTGGTGTTTTCTCAATTGTTAAGAAAACCGAAAAATTCACAAAAACATCTTTTAATTGTTTTCTTAAATTTTCTGAATTTAATCACTCGACTCCAATTATGTGGAACTTTAATTTACTTGTCACGTGTTTAGTTGGAAATTTAATTATAGTCTCTTGAGAGCAGACATGTACTTGCATATCTATACTATCATTGATCTGTGCGCTTACAGGATAAATTTATGTGAGTTTGACTTATTTTATAGGTTGAATTTGTGAGGAACAAGCCTCGTTCATAGCCTATAAACACACCCAAATCTACATCCCCTTTTTCATCAAAACAAACTCCTCTCTCTAATCTCTAACTCTGTCACTCTCTAAGTTTGAATCCATCTTCTCTCTAAGCTCAAATCCAAATCTCTCATCTCTGATTAATCATACTATACCTCTGATTAGCGAACTTGCGATGTGGGTCTGAATTTGAAATTTCTAGCAAAGTCCGGCTGCGTCACTTCGAGTCTCGCACAGTCGCACTATCACCTCGTAACCCATTGACCACTACTGCCTTTTGGAATACTCTGTACTAGATTTATGGTGTGATAAGGGTTTATTATATACGGTATTACTAGAGGTGCATAAACTGTTCATTCCATAATATCCATAAATGATGTGGCATGATTAGTAGGATGATGACTCAGCAAGAGGGAAAAATTTGAAAACAAAATCAAATTTGACTTTTGAAGTGTAACCATCTGACATGATTAAAATAAATCATAATAAAAAATTGAAAAATCCAAAATAAAGTCACATGTCTCTCACTTTTTCTCTCTCATTCACCATCTCTCTCTCTTTCACTCTCTCTTTCACTCTCTCTCATCTCCATTTCTCTCAACACCCATACCCTCAATTCAAGCTCCATTTTTTCCGACGACCTCGATCTTCCTTCTATGGTGGCTTCACTGGCGAGTTGCTATTTTTTCCCCTCAACAAACAACTACAAGATCAGAAAGTTATTTGCGGTATGAGAAATTACATTTTGACATATTCCTTTTCATTTAAATGAGTTTTGGTTTTTAATAAAGGTAGTTGAACTCATTTTTTTTAGAAATAACTGAAGATTTTTTGTTAATACATTGTCTTTACTAGTGGAAGATGGGTAACATTGTTCTGAATAGTCATTGTCACCAACGGGAGATGGATTTTCATATTTTTGGCATTTTGATGCTGAAGTTTGAGTTATTTTCTATTACATTGTGGACTAACATGGATATTACATTTATTTTAATTAGTTTGATATGGTTACATTGACATGTGCTTATAATATGGTAATTACATAGGAGTGCTAACTTTATTGTTATATTGCATAGTTCAAAGAGACTATTACATTGTTCAATACGTTGCTATATCATTGGGTTTTAAAAATGAATATTTCATTGTTATGTGACAATGTACTTGTATGTCCATGACATGGTTAATGATTTGCAAACTTATTATAGATGACGAAGGATAGTTCATCACGATCTAAACATAATTCAAAAGTTTCAGGCAATGTAAATGTTATTTCATCGAAGAAGCCTCGTAGGCCTTGCAAAGAAATACAGGTGTTCAAATACAATATGATAGCACTGAAAACTCTGTTAGAAAGCCTCGAGATTAATATACAATACCCATTATAATAAGAAATTGTCAAGATTAAACATAATGTAATAAGACATTGCCTAATGGTCAACACAATGTAATAAAGATTGAAAGATAAAAAATAATAAAGAAATAAGACACTGTAAAACTAATACACAAGCTAGTAATGCATTGTCAAATTAAGATAGTGTAATAAAGCACTGACAAATTCAAACACAATAGAATAAGTCACTGCCAAAATAAAAGACATTGTAATAAGGTCCTACATAATACTTAAAACAATGTAATAAGACACCTAATAAGACACTATCAAATTAAAACATAGTGTAATAATGCCCAATTCTTCCATACCCATGAATTACAAGTTTATACACAAATGTCATAAGTTTCAATGAAGTAACCATGATAACATGTAGAGTTGAGAAGAGAGAGAAGCAGAAAGACTAAAAATTTTGAGGGAATTAGAGCTTGTCCTGGGAAGCGTAACATTAACTAATGTTTAATAATCTATGTGGTATGATGAGGTGTCATGCCACATAGATTATGGACATTATGTATGAAATAGTTTTGGGTCGTTTATCATTTTCTTATTATATATTTTATAAATTATAATTATAGTTATATTTTAGTGGGCTTATTATATAATTATATTATTATAATTACAATATATCTTACATAGTTGCATTTATTCATACATTATACAGATACAACGGTACCCAAATCTTCGATTCAACTAAAGTTTTTTTTTTCTTTCAATTATGAGTTATAAATTATCGATCTATTTCTCTATTTGTATTGCAGGTGAAAGTGAGTTGCAATTTGTATGACCATTTTTTGATAATTGGAATTTGGAAGTTGGAACTCATCTTTATTGATCATCACAATGTGTGGATTGAAGCATTGGAGAATGAACATTTGAATTTATTATTTCTTTTTTTATATTATATTTTTTGATTATATATCTGCACATTCAATTTGTTGCATTAATGTGCACCCTAGGCATGATGTTGCTCACCTTGACACTGCTGATGAGGAGGATGTTCTTTTGAGAGAATCCATAAGATCTCCCTTTGATCAAATTTGAAATGAGGGCACGTCTACTTTCACTGTTAGAAATAAAAAATAAAAAAACGTCTAGTGTTGTAGGTAATGGATTTATAGAGTTATAACTACAAATGCTAGCAATGTTTGAGAAGTTAAAGCAAAATGTAAAATTTGTGATAAACTACTTAGTGGTGAGTCAACTGGAGGTATTAGTCACTTGAAACGTCATACCGAAAGATGAAGTCAATACTAATGTAGATATAAGAACACAACAGCAATTAAATGTAGACCAAAGTGAAAATGTTACTAATTTTCATTATGATGAATCAAGTGTTTGTCAAGACCTTATAGATTAACATGTAGAGTTGAGAAGAGAGAGAAGCAGAAAGACTAAAAATTGTAGAGGGAATTAAAGCTTTTCCTAGAAAGTGTAACATTAACTAATGTTTAATAATCTATGTGGTATAATCAGGTGTCATGCCACATAGATTATGGACATTATGTATGAAATAGTTTTGGGACGTTTATCATTTTCTTATTATTATATATTTTATAAATTATAATTATATCTATATTTTAGTGGGCTTATTATATAATTATATTATTATAATTACAATATATCTTACATAGTTGCATTGATTCATACAGTATATAGATACAACGGTATCCAAGTCTTCGATCCAACTAAAGTTATTTTTTTTTAAATTATAAGTTATAAATTATTGATCAATTTCTCTATTTGTATTGCAAGTGAAAGTTAGTTACAATTTGTATGGCCACTTTGTGATAATTGGAATTTGAAAGTTGCTTGGAACTCATCTTTATTGATCATCACAATGTGTGCGGGATTGAAGATTTGGATAACGAACATTTGAATTTATTGTTTCTTTTTTATATTATATTTTTTGATTATATATTTGCACATTCAATTTGTTGCATTAATATGGACCCTAGGCATAATATTGCTCATCTTAACACTGCTGATGAGGTGGATGTTATTTTGAGAGAATCCATAGGATCTCCCTCTAATCAAATTCGAAATGAGGGCACGTCTACTTCTACTGTTAGAAATAAAAAAACGTCTAGTGTTGCATGTAATGGATTTATAGAGTTATAATTACAAATGCTAGAAATGTTTGAGAAGTTAAAGCAAAATGTAAAATTTGTGATAGACTACTCAATGCTGTGTCAACTGGAGATATTAGTCACTTGAAACGTCACACCAAAAGATGAAGTCAAAATACTAATGTAGGTATAAGAACATAAATGCAATTAAATGTAGAGCAATGTAAAAATATTACTAATTTTCACTATGATGAATCACTTGTTTGTCAAGAGCTTGTAGATTATATGATTATGACCGAGCATCTGTTTACTTCTTTTGAAAAAACATGATTTTACTGGTATATGTTGGACCATAGGTCCTACATATATGTTTTGATGCATGATACTTAATGTGCTATTTGATTGTACTCATATTTTAATGAATTTGAATAAAACATGGAATGATCGTGATAATTGATTTAAGTATCATTATATATCATTTGGAATCATGTTTGATCATATTTAATATGAATTGGATGAATTTGGACTTGTTTACTTTTGGATTACAAAAACTGCTCAAACATCACACTGTGTACATGTCGGTTGAATAGTCATAACTTATTCATACGATCTCAAAATGACTTGATTCTCATTCTAAAATATTATTAAGACATATGAGAACATTTATTTTATTGAGATTATTAATCAAGTTTAAGCTAAATATGTTCAATTTCTTTGTCGAAGTTAGTATAACTATGCAGACATGATATAACATTGTTTGCGATTATTTGCTGAAATTGAGTTACCTATTGAACTCCAATGGCTATGAAATTTTGTGTGCATATTTAAATATATGTTAAATAATTTATTATGTGCTTACATGAATTTTATTGAGCATATATCATATTGATTGACCTATGTCCAAGCATTGAAGCTCTTTGAGCTTACAAGCAACAATGAGGTCCATTGTCACCTATTTCTTTGTATGTGAAATCAATTAAGCATCTTGAGCTTATTTTTATCAGTGTGAAGCTTATTTAATTGAAAAAATTCGTACATTCATTTGTTGAAACTTAATTGGTCAAATTTGAGTATGATCAATTCCATTTGAGAAAAAGTTTGACTTATCATGAGGAAGAATTGGTTCAAGGTGTGTGAAATAAATATTTTTGCTGGAGAATTCATTATTTGAGCTTCTAGAAGTCCTCCTATGTGCTTTGTGCCAAGAATTCAAAAGAGATTTCAAGTTTAATAAGATTGGTCAACATTGTGGCAACATTTACTTCTCGGAGGACAAAGGAGAGAGAAATGGTTGAATTTTTTTTTCCTGTGCCATAATCTAGAAAGGTTTGTTTGGCTTGGTTCGAGCATTACTTTCATCATCAAGAAGGAATTATTGATGCAACAAAACAAGCCCAAGCCAAAGGAGATATTTTTACTCAACAATTTCTAATGGCTTTATAATGAATGAAGAAGATTTATTTGGTTTGAATTAAAGAAAGGTCAAGATTAAAAGAAAAAGGAAGGGCCAAGATCAACACTTAATTTTTATCCCATGGCCAACATTATTTTGTCTTGGAAAGAAGAGAAGGGGTTGGACTTGTGTGGAAGGTGCAAGAACATTTGTAAAAATGGGCCATGTCTTTGAGCTTCAAATCCTCTCAACTTCAAATCTTAATTCAATCTTCTTCCTATAGATGTCTTGCTAAAAATCGGACTATCATCAAGCTATCATCTTCCTATTTGAAAGAGATATCCAAAAATCCATCAAGAACCCATTATTCTTTATTCTATCCGTGGGGTATTATTTTTGGTATTCTTGAGTGGTATTTCAACAAAGCTTATCCTAATCTCATATATATGTTCTTGAGAGCTTTGTGTGAGGTTGTCATAGAGTGATTGCCACATCTTGAGCCTATTCTTAACCATATTCGTGAGCATCATCTCTAGTCTTTGTGAGAGTTTCTCAACCAAATAGCCTTGAGCTAACCTTGAGAGAACCTTGTGCCTAAACACTAGTAAAGTCCATCTGTTGAAAAAAACTTTGTGAGGTTGTGAGATAAGTTTGGGATACAACTTAGAAACCTTAGTTCTTGATTATCTCGAAACCTTGGTTGTAAGAGTTTGGGGTTAGCTTGCCTAAAACCCTAAGTTATTGGTGAACTTGGAAAACCATCATCCATTAGTAGATTTGGAAATCTTAAGCTGTGGCCTTAGGCAGTGGATGTAGGAGGAAGGACTCTCCGAACCACTATATATCCTTGAACACTTTATTTTTACCTGCTTTAATTGATTTTGCGTGTTGGTCATTTGCTTGAGGTTGTTAATTGCATTAGAGGAGGTTTCTCTAAACCATCAAAACACACACTTTTAATTGTTAATTTTTTTGAAACATCAATCCGTCCGTGCAGAGTTCATATAGCTAGACTTCGAATTTTAGTCTAAATTTTTGACATAGTGTTCACTAAGGTATTGTGATATTTCATACCAAATTTCGTTACATTCCAACTTGAATTGCTAGGTCCAATAGCTTTTATCTGATTGCTGCGTAGATTTTATTTGAATACTAATATGTTTGTGTACTGTTCATATAGTTAGACCTTGAATTTTGATCTGAATTTTTTATATAGTATTCATTAAGGTGTTTTGATATTTATTGTTAAATTTCACTACATTCCGACTAGATTTCTAGGTTAAATTTCTTTTATCAATTCGATGTGCAAATTTGTGTTTATTGACATAGCTTTGTGAGTTTTGTGTATTTGTTAGCTAGATATTCATTATATATTATATCACATATTTCACTTGACTTAAATTTGCTTAGGATAATCATTAGAGGCCAAACTTGCATGTTACACGATATTTAATAATTAATTGTTAAATTATAAAAAGGTGTTTGCCTTTGCAATTTGGGTAAACAATTCACCCTCCTCTTGTATTTGCCTAAGTTTTTCAGTATAGTCCAAATGAGTATTAATCTATAATATCACTTTTTTTCTGCATCAGTTGTAATAAGGGATACTTTAAATAGATTTACTACTCAATTTACAGATTTGAAGAACTTTTTTACTCATTTCGATGGAAAAATTTGTCTTACATTTGATATTTGGACTTCTATACAAAAAATGAGTTATTTATCATTGACTGTCATTATATTGATAATGACTAGAATTTCAATAAAAAGACTGTTAGTTTTAAAGTTTAGAGTCCCCTCATACCAGATATTCACTTGCTAATTTAATTTTGTTAGAACTTAAAAATTTATTAATTAGTCAAAAAATATTTTCAATTACCTTAGATAATGCTATTAATAACGAATCAACACAAAGAACTTTAAAACGTTATCTTAACTTACCTTTAGGTGAAATTTTATTTCATGTTCGTTGTTGTGATCATATTTGTAATTTGATAGTGCAAGATGGTTTATGCATTTTACATAATTTTGTTGAAATAATTAGAGATATTGTTCTATGCATTAACTCATTTGTTTCAAGATATGAAATGTACAAAAGTTGTTGTGCAAAATTAGAAATGTGGAGAAAAAACATTCCTTTAGAAGTGCCTCACCGATAGAACTCGTCATTTTTACTCTTAAGAGTAACAACAAAATATAGGAGAGTTGAAGATTTATTTTGTGCGGAAATAAAAGAAAAACATCTCAATTATGATATTCAAACCCCTAGCAAATATGATTGGACAATTGCGGAAATTATTAGAGATTTTTTTAGATGTTTTTTCATACTTCAACCAAGATATCTTGTTATGTTTGTTATCCTTTATCATTTCAAGTACTTATGCAATTAACTAATATTTGTTGCACATTAAATCGTTATTCACAACTTGATATTTTTAAAACTGCTTTGATGGCCATGAGAGAAAAGTTTGCAAAATATTTTGATTATTTACCAACTATATTCGTTATTGTTGTTGTTATGGATCTTATGTGTAAACTTGATGCATTAAAATTATGACGAGAAATCATATACGATAATGATGTAGATAAAGTCAAATCACAACTGGTGGAAATAAATAATTCTTTAAATCAATTGTATGATCAATATAAAAATCAATTAGGAGAGTGTAGGATACCACAAAATACGTCTGCTATGAGTCTTCTTCCTCGTCTAATATCTTAGGAGGTTTAGCATTATCAAAGAGTAAACGAACTCAATCATCATCATCATCTAGTGGGTCAACTTCTGAATTTAAAAGGTATCTTGATCAACTTGGTGCTTGATATTGAGGATAATCCTTATTTTGATATATTAGCCTGGTGGAAAGTAAAAGGGTATAGGTGCCCTTTACTCTCCAAAATGGCGCGTGATCTACTAATTGTTTCAGCTTCGACCGTAGCGTCAGAAGCAACTTTTAGTGTAGGTGGAAGAGTTGTGTCATAAACTTGGAGCAACCTTGGTCCTTCGACAGTGGAACCATTGATATGTCTTAAGGATTGGAGTTTAGCAAATCAAAGAATGCAAGAACAAATGCGAATAGCTAAATTAGAAGAAGAGATGAATCAATTAAAGTTGTCAATACCGAAATGGATTGAAGATAGTTCCACCAATGAATGATTAGTCATAAATGAATTTGTATTTATTTTATTAGTAATTTAATAAGAGAGATACAAATGATTAATAAGTAATATTTGTATATTGGTGTCAACCTAGTTGTGATGTATATACAATATATATGATACATTTTTTACTCTCAAAAAAATTAATCAAATGAATAAATAATATTCTTCAATTATTCTTTATTCATGTATTTTTTTTTAATTATTCACAAAATAATTTTGTAATTTATACACAATACATAATTTACGCATTTAATAATTTTCATCAAATGGACGTGTCTCAAAGAGTCAAAATGAACTTTGGAATCATTTAATATAATTGGTCCAATATTTGTCTTATTGGCAATAAAAATATTGTCTATATGTACTGTGGCAATACAAAAATTTGCCTATGTTTTGTATAGACCCAGGCTCGACATATCCGGCTGAGCTCGAGATTTTTGTCTCAAGATTGGGCTTGAGGCTCGAAGACTCATTCCGGGCCTTGGCCAAGGCCGGGTAAGGGCTTCTCAAAGTCAGCCCTGCCCGATGATGAGGCCTATCTCAAATTCTACCTTCAAATAATTAGTAGTTTTAGTGAGCTCTTTAGGAGTCTCAACTAAATTTAAATCATCACCATAAACAGCCACTAGAACAAATCTATTTTGACATTTTAATAAATATGCAAGGACAATTTAGAAACTCATATTTAATAAGGTATTCACTTAATCGATTGTACCACATGTGCCTAAATTGTTTTAATCCATATAGTGAACATTGAAGTTTGATTGAACACAATCCTCTAGGCTTTGCTTCAGGCAACCGAAATCCTTCAGAGATTTTCACATAAATTTCACTATCCAGCGATCCATATAGATAAGCTATTATTACACTCATAAGATGCATAATCAGTCGTTTAGCAACTGTCAAGCCAATTAAGAATCTAAAAGTGTTTTCATCTATGACAGAAGAATATGTTTCATCATAATCAATATTTGGTCTCTACGAGAAACCTTGTGCTACAAGTCTCTCTTTATAATGAGTAATCTCATTATTCGTATTTTGCTTGCGCACAAATACTAATTTGTATCCAACAGGTTGAACACCTTCTAATGTCTAGACTACAGGTCCATAAACTTATCTTTTTGATAGAGAATTTAATTTTGATGTCACAGTTTTTTTCCATTTAGGTTAATCACTTCTACGTCGAATTCATCAACATATTTAGGTTCAAGATATTCATTACTTTTAGTAATGTCTGTGGCAACTGCATATGCAAATATATTATCAACAACAATCTTATCTCTATACCAACTTTCTTCATGAGATATTGAGAGCTCATTATTTTGATCATCAGGTACTTGAATCTCTTCAAAAGATATTTTTTAAGAAGGTTGAGATTCAGTAAGTGTATTTTCATCAGCATTAATCTTCACAGGAGTATTCTCTACAAAAAAAAAGCTCTTCTGAAGCAGCCTCTACTAGAGCTCTAGTAGGAATTTGTACATTTCTCTTTCAGGAAAATATATCTTTAGCTCCTAGTGGTCTTCCACGTTTCTAACTTGGGTTTAGTTCGTCACTTGTTGTTTGTCCTTCAAGAACATTGATACGTGCAGTAGAATTTTTAGGTGGTATATGTGACTGCAAAACTTTTGAAGTATCATTAAATACATTAGGTAATTGATTAGTCATACCTTGTGTTGAATAATTTTATAAACTTCACGTTCACATTGTTTTGTTCATGGATCAAAATGAAATTCTGTTACAATGTTCCAAGTAATATCATCATGCTTATGAGATTAAGAATCTTTTCTTCCTAAAGGGGAAAAAATAAATTCATCAAATTGACAATCTACAATCATAGCTTTGAAAACATCACCAGTTAGTATTTCAAGATATCGAATAATTGAAGTGGAATCAAAACTAACATAAATACCAAGTTGAAGTTGTGGCCTCATCTTAGTGCATTGTGGAGATGAAATAGGAACATAAACACCACAATTAAAAATATGAAACATTAGGTTGATAACCTGACAACATGTGTAAAAGTGAATATGAATGATGAGCAGATGATGTAACTCGAATTAATGATGCAACATGTAATGTTGCATGTCCCCAAGTATCAAAAGATCATTTGCTTTTTAAAAGCATAGGTCTAGCAATCAACTGGAGACATTTTATTAGTGACTTTGCTAAACCATGTTGAGTATGAGTATGTGCTATAAGATATTCAACATCTATACTTAGTGACATGCAATAATCATCAAATGCTTTAGAAGTAAATTCGTTAACATTATCTTGTCGGATGGACTTAATGTGATTATTTGGAAACTATGCATGTAAACAAATAATTTGAGCTAACACTACAAGAAAATTGACGATTACCGACAGAATTTACCAACATAAAAGTTTTATCGATAAATATCGATGGATTATAGACGGATTAGCGATCAAATTTCCATTTTTGAAATTATCATTGGGTTGTCGACGAAATACCGAAAAAATTATTACTGATGGATTGTTTTTGTAGGTAATATTTTACACCAAATTTGGCATGGATTATTGACGAAATTTTCATCGATAATCAACAAATTACCGACAAAATTTAATCTATCGATAATTTTTTTACAAATTTGAATTTTTTTCACTGATGGAATGTTTTGTCGATAAAGTCAAAGATTATCGACATAATTAAAATACGTCAGTAATATTTTTGAATTTTCTTTTATTCTAATTTCTGTTGATCGAAGCGCTTCTTCTTAAATGCCTATTGTTTCCTACTTTTGGTCAAGACCTAATCCCATATCCCCCTCCACCCTAGTCAAAGGATTTGGACTTCCACATTGATCAAGGGGTCGGTGCTAGATCGGAGGAATCCCACCAATCATAGACGATTCTGGTCAGAGTTACTACGTCTCAAGTAAGGCCGTAAGGGATTTCTCCTATGATTTTTTTTGTTGTGCTGGTTGCAGTGGTGAAGAAGAGGTAGTGCCAATTAACATACGAAGCTGACAAATGGTACCTTTGTTACTTCGATCCTCTAAAATCGGGTGATTGTTTTTAGGGCTTTAGGGATTTCGTTTGACTGGTTTTGCTTATGAAATCCATTCATTTTTCTGACTGCAATTTGATGGTTTTCTTTATTTTTCTTCTATAATTGTAGATGATGTTTCATTTTTATCAATGTCTGATAACCGATTGAGTCAAATTCTCAAGTAATGCTCATCCTCTCTAATGGAATCGTTGCAAAAACAAAGTTAGTTCTTCTTTTATGTGCTCACTCTCTTTTCCAAATACAAGAAATAACACGTAATATGGTTTTCTCTTTATGTTCAAAAGGATGTTTTGTCTATCACAGGGAGTCATGTGGGAGACATAGTTTATATTCCAAAGATTATCATGTCGGCAATTGACAAGAGATGTCATTTTACAATTAAGAGAAGACAAACTTTCTTGCCTTTTACCATCGTAGATATTGATTCTCCAAAAGAAGTGTACACAACAAATTTTGCGTGTAAATTTAATACACTTAAAACTTGGTACAAATTAAAAATTTGTAAATCAAAGTGGACTTTGATCTCTTCTCTTTGAACGTGATTGTCACGTGTACAAATCCTCTGATTATCGATTGAATGGTTGGAGAAGAACGTAATGTTCTTAATCGGATTAAACAAATCTATTCTAGGACTTGACTTGACTTGAATTGAACTTGAAATTTTGAGGAATTCTAAGAATTTTGAATTTGAAGATCTTGGAGTTGGAGTACTTCAACTTGAAGGAATTCAAAGAATTCCGGATTTGAGACTTGCACTTGATCTTGAAGGAATTCAAAGAATTCTGGATTTGAATACTTGCACTTGAACTTGAAGAACTTGGATTTGGACTTGAACTTGGAGGAATTCAAAGAATTTTTGATTTGAGACTTGGACTTATGGAGAATTTGAGAGAGTTTTCCCAAAGTTCGTAAACTTTCTTTTCTCCTCCCTTTTCCACCATATGAGTTTGGTATTTATAGGTAAAGGCATAGATGGAATTTACGTGACCTACCCTTGGCCTCAACCTTTGACCTCAAGGGTATTGTAGAGAAATCACTTAATTAGTGATTATCTCATTAATTTAATTTTTATTTTATTTTAATTTGATTTGATTTAGTTTGATATTATCTTAGAATTTATCCCTTCAACCAACTCAATTTGGTTTGGACTCTTCAAAAATTAAATTAAATTAATTCAATTTTGAAGGGCTCTAGTAATTTAATTATTATTTTAATGTCTACAAATGCCCCCTCAAAACTTAATTTATTAAAGATTAGATAATTTAAGTCTTGAATTATTTAAACTATTTGGAGTAGGAGACCTATATTATTATTTTTTTCCTACTAACAAATAGAATTCTACTTGGGTTTGGAAATTCGACTTTAGTTATGGTTCTTTACCAAATAAAAATGGCACTAACTCCAAGACTTTCTCCTTACTTGTTTTGCTTACAAAAAAAACTTCTTCCGGTAAGTATCATTCTTCCTTTATTTTCTTTATTATTTTTTTTGTTACACATTGATTGTTTCCATTATGTCTTTTAGGTTTTTGAAGCCTTGAGATTTGTGTGTTACCATATTTAAGGTAAATAAATTTCTTCTTTTGTGATAAGTGTACCATGTTTTCTCTTTTTTTTTTCCTTATTAGTGGCTTTATACCGTGTTCCCAACGAGAGAGCTCATCTTTCTTTTTCTTCTTAGGCTTTAATGTACTCTCCACCTCACAATCAACATCTCTATTTTTTCCTCTGAGTTTTTCTTTTTAGTAGTAATTCTAAAGCAATTCCATTAGTCAACTTTTTTCCTATTTTATTAATGACTTCCTTTTCATGACCAATAAAATCAAAATTTGGTTACAACGTGCTGCACTTATACTGTTTTTTTTTTGTTTTTTCTGTAAGTTTTTTTTACAGATTTTTTATATTTTCTGCCAGTTTTTTTTGCCAATATTTTTTCCCCTGCCAATATTTTCTGTTAGTTTTTTCAGTATTTATTTATTTATTTTTCTGCCAGATTTTTCCCTGACAGTTTTTTTGCCTGCCAGTATTTTTTTTCTCTACCATTTTTTGTTTTGTTTTGAGGCTTACTTAAATTGGAATTTTTTTGTAGAGACATGACTCCTTTCCCAAACTTAAAGGGAAAACAATTCTTTTCTGATGGCTTTTGTTGGACTTCACTCTTCTACGGGTATGTAGAGTTATCTCAAGCTTCATGTTAACAATGTAGTGACTGGTCGCTTTGCTAAAGCGGGTGTTAATCGGTTTCAAGCTTTGGACATGTCCTTGATTACAAGATCCAACGAATTGGCATCCAAGGATGCCCATCGCACTGGCCTACCTTACTTGTGTATTTCTCCACATCATAACGAGGATAACTTCATTCCACCACCTTTGATTGCTGAGACTATTGTAAACAGACATGTTAGATGGGGGTCATCTTTGAACTCTAGAGGATAAATTTTATATCTCAATGGCTTTTGGGACTGGTCCAAACAAGTTGCTAGACCTCTCAAAGATAGAGGCTTGGAGGACTTGTCGCTAGCAGTTCAAGCAGCTACAATGGAATATCATCGTTCTTCTTCAGCATATCGGGCTCTATGTGAGGTATGGTGTCCTGAAACCAATAACTTTGTGACGAGGCGTGGAAAAATTGGAATTTCTCTTTGGAAAATACGAGATAGTTCTGGATTGTCCATACTTGGCGACTACTATGAAGAAGTTATTTCGAGTTTTAGGGAAGTCACTGACGGAAAGTCCCTTCCGGAATCTTGTCTTCATTTGTTTAAAGCTTTCCAACATATAGCCGGAAATAAGAAAGTGGACAGAATCAAACATGCACACTGGATCAACTTTTGGCTTAGTGGAGTTTCTCGAAAATTCAATCCACGAGCAAATTCAAGGTATAAGAAATTAACAAACTTGGAAAATTTTGAATTTCTAAAGAGTAGAACAACACGTGTGCGACGGCCCATAGTAATTCCGAACCAGAGTTTTCCCCTTGAAGACAAGAGAGATTTTTTTTAACGGAACTGGACCTTGAATTATCCGCCGATAAAATTGATGAACTGGAGATAGCTGCATATCTCTCAATTTGGCTTTGTCGATTTGTTATTCCATCTAGTGTTGATAACTTGAGACCTGCAACTTTTAAAGTTGCTTCTAGGATGGCTTCAGGCCTAAAATACAGTTTGGTTCCGCCTATTCTAGTGAGTATTTATAAAGGTCTTACCCAAACTTTTACTTCTGATAAAAAGGACCTTGGAAGAGTCACTCAATCATTCCTAGGGCACTTTCTTTATGGTTGGGTAGCATTACATTTTCCTCGTGGCATATTTGTTCTCATTGACACATCTTTTGGGTGTCTCACACTTAGGAGATATTCTGGAATTTTAAATGTCTATCAATTTTGGGAGCCTAACATGATAGACTGCAGGAAACTTCTTCGTGGAGACATGCACTCCAAAAACTTTAAGTGGATTGCGAGTCATCCTCCAAAACAACTTGGTAACCACACAGACATTGAAGGTCTGTCAGAAGAGACTTAAGAATTTATGATGAGTATTCAACTTGCCTATTTACCATGTCGTCGGGGGTCATCATATATATTGGAAGTTTATAGTCCACATCGATTTTCGAGACAACATGGATTCAAGAAAATCAATCTTGGATTTCCAAATCCACACTCTTTTAAGTTGAATTCGAATACCCTTTATAGTTGTTGTTTAACTTTGACGAGAGTAGGGAGTAAGGTAGAATTTCATGTTCCAAAGCCTTGTACTAATATGTGTAATCAGATTGACCAGAAATATGAAAATTGGGGGAACACTACAGTGGCTCCCATATTGCTTAACGTTTCCACTACTGTTTTGGAGAGTAGTGAACGTATTGATTTTAAACTTGTTGAGAATATTGTATCTACATTTTCTTCGAGGAAAAGACGAGTTAGAGAGAGCAACTCCATTCCATTGTCACCAAAAGAAAAGGCTCCCAATGTGGATTTAGACATTCTAGAAGAACGTGCTTTGAAAAAAATCTAAAGTTGGACCTTCAAGGGAGAAAACTTCAGTCGATAAAATATTGTCGAAAGTAAAGTCTGCAATTGTTGCAGTTCCACCCGAAGGAGCACATATCGAAATTGAGCATATTTGTGACTCAGATGAGGTACCAATAGTTAGGAGATCAATTCGCTTTCGCTCTGGAAAAAAATAATCTCAAAACTAGTACCAAAGATATTCCTATGGAAGAAAAGAGTGATAAGAATCTCTCTCCACATTCTTGGAATAAAGGTATTACCTTATTTTCTTTGTCTTATTATCTATTATTTGTCAATTCATCATTGGAATAAAGGTATTACCTTATTTTCTTTGTCCTTGTTATCTATTATTTGCCAATTCATCATTGGAAAATAAAATATGTTTTTTTAATATTTCGATAACATTCCTGTAGACGGGATGATTGGCGCCCTTGAGGGTTTTTCTGGTGACGGTTTCCCAATTAATTGTCCATCAGGTGATCTTCCTGATAGTATTGGAGGCAGTGTTATTCCATCCCCAAATTCTTCAGAGAATGGGAGTCTAAACTTGAGAGATGGAGGGGCCACTTCAAGGACATTGGAACAAAAAGTTTCCTCCCCCAAATCCCCACAAGTGATTATTGTTTTATCCGCATCAACAAATCATAAAGATGAGTCACCATGTCCTTTAAATAGACATGAAGAAATGCTTCGTTAAGCAATGGCGGCATATCTCGAAAAGGAATTTAGCAAGGCATTGCATGGAGACCTATCGGACTTGAGAGGATGGTGGACTCAGAAGTCATCCTGTTATAAAGACTTTTGTCGTCAACTTTTTCATATTGATATTTCTCCCTTAATGGCAAAGGTTGTTGAATACTTGAATCACATTGATGATTTCCTTCTTGAAGAGAATGACATTATGCGTCTTCCATCTCTAGAAGAAAAGCAAAAGAAGTTGGCTTCTTTGGAAGATCTTATTTCTACTGGCATGTTTATTGTTCCAGATTTGACCCAGGAACGTCGCAAGATAGAGGCGGAACAAAAGAAAGTTAGACTTGAGATTTCTCATCTAGAGAAGCAAGACAATGTTTTCTCCTCCAAACTTAGCTCCATTGATGAGAAAATGAAGAAAAAAAGTAAGGACCTTGATCAATTGAAGGAATCTCGTTCAAAGTTAGAGAAGCTTTAAGTTAAGGATGCTACCACAACTGAATCGATTGCTAGACAAAAGGCAACTTTAGAAGAAGGATTATGCAGACTAGCAAATTGGACCAATAACCATTAGGCTTATTATATCTTTATTTATTCTTGCATTTTTTTAGGCTAATTCTTTTTCTTCATGTAACAAGCATTCATATCAATGAATTCTCATGCTCTATTTTTTTAGAATATATTGTTGCACAATCAAGTACACATAAAGGTTTTCTCAAAGAAGAAACCTTAAGAACTTATTTCAATATGAATACATATTGTCTCAAACAAAGGAGATTTTTTTTTGAATTTGACTGAACTAGAGAATACCCAAGCTGCCTACGTACCCCTTTTGAGGGATCAAGTCAAATGTAGTTCCATGAAAGGATGTTTTTTCCTAGACCGGCCTTTCGAGATTTCAATCTAGCGATTTTTTTTCAATGTCATTCATAGTTTATACTCAAATGGGCAAGGAGTATGACAATTCAATTCTAAGAGTAAAAATGCTTTAGGGACTTTGCGTTGATGGGTCCGATTCGTAGACCTTCCTTGTCGACAATCTTGTAAGCATCATTTGAGTAAACTTCTATGACTACATAAGGTCTATCCCATTTGGGTAGGAACTTGCCCCCAGTCCGACGAGTGATCACGATTGGTCTCCTTATATCCAAGATCTAGTCTCCTACTTGAAATGATTGAGGACTTACTTTTTTATTGAAAGCTCTAGACATACGAACTTGATAACATTCTAGTCACTTTTGAGCTTCTAGCCTTCTTTCATCTAAGGACTTAAGTTCTTCAAACCTTTATTGGGCATTTTGCTCTATTTTAAGGACTTCTTGGATAGCAATCCTAAGAGATGGAATTTGACATTCCAATGGTATCATTGCTTCAACGTCATAAACCAAAGAATATGGTGTTGCTTGTGTTGGTATTCTATAAGTTATTCAGTAGGCCCACAAACCTTCTCATACCCTTTCATGCCAATCCCTCTTTGACTTGAAGACAACTTTCTTTAGCAAATTGCATAGATTTTTGTTGAAGGCTTCTGCAAGTCCATTTGCTACTACGTTGTACGTGGAGGAATTATGTTAGACAAAATGAAACTTTTGACAAAGTTTGTCCATTAAGATATTATAGAATGACTTCCCATTATCAGTAATGATATATTGGGAAACTCCATACCTATACATGATTTGACCTTGGATAAAATCTACAACGATCTCTTTTTAACTTCTTTTAGTGGGAGTGCTTCCACCCATCTTGAGAAATAATTCGTAGTTGCCAAAATATACAAGTGACCAGCGAAAGATTTCAGATTTATGGGTCCTACAACATCCAAACCCCAGGCATCAAAAGGCCACGAAGCAACAGTCTGATGTAAGGGTTCCGGTGGTTGATGTATAAAGTTCGCATGAACTTGACAAGCTTCACATCTTTTGGCATGGTCCATAGAATCTTTCACCATGGTAGGCCAATAATACCCCATTATTTTTATTCGGAAGTGAAGTTTTGGTCTAGACTGATGAGCTCCACATATCTCAGAATGCGCCTCTTCCAACACTTGATATGCTTCTTCTTTTCTTAGGCATCGAAGAAAAACAACGTCAAAATAATGTCGATAAAGCGTATCTTTATAATAAATGAATTTGGGGGCATGTCGTCTCACTTCAGTCTTGTGATGATGATCACTTGGTAACTTTCCGTAATTAATAAAGTCAATGATTGGTTGCCTCCAATCTTTATTTTTCAGTTTCGACTACTGAGATATTATTATTGACTTCCACCTCATCTCCATATTCATCTCCAAGTTTCCATGATGGAATGATCCATTTTTGAGAAATGGACCTAACTGTGATGTCTTTATCAGAATTAGCTAATACAATAACTAAATTGGCCAATGCATTTGCTTGTCAATTTTCATTCCTTGGGACATTGATAATACTAACGAAGTCAAATTGTTCCAAAAGTTTAGCTGTATGCTTTTGGTAAGGAATCAAATCAAGCTTCCGGACTTCATATTTTGATAAGAGTTGGTTGACTACCAATTTAGAATCTCCAAAAACATCAAGTTGTCCGAGTTGCATTTTCAAAGCTATTTCAAGTCAATTATCAAGGCTTGGTATTCTGCCACATTATTGGAACATGTTTCCATCAACATGAAGGAGAAAGACATGACTTCATTTTGAGGAGTAACGAAAACTACCCCAGCTTCCGCACCATATTTTCGAGCAGCACCATCAATGGATAATCTCCATGATGTTATTACATTGGTGAAAAAGACTTCTTCATCCGAAAACTCTTCTGGAAGTTCCCACTCTATTGGAATCGGATGGTCTACTAGAAAATCTGCCAATATTTGTCCTTTTCGGCCTTTTGAGGCACAAAGACAATATCAAACTTCGATAAAAGAAGTGCCCACTTTGCCAATCTTCTAGAAAAAACCGGCCTCGACATAAAAAATTTAAGTGGATCTGCCATTGAGATTAAGTGAATCTCATGTGCAAGCATATAATGTCTTAGCTTCTTTGTTACAAAGACTAATGTTAGACACACTTTTTCAATTGACGTATAATTTAATTTCGTGCCTACCAACGTACGACTCACGTAGTACGATGCACTTTCTTTCATTTCGTGATTACTTGTCCAAGAAGTGCTCCTAAGGATCGCTCTTAGGGTGCAATATATAGAATTAATGGCTTTTCGAGAATTGGCACCATCATTACAGGAGGATTTAGGAGGTACTCCTTGATACTATTAAATGCATTTTGGCAAGTATCATCCCATTTAGATGGGGTTTCCTTTTTCATCAACTTATTGAAAGGATGACATCATCCAGCAAGGTTTGAAATAAACCTTCTAATATACTTGAGCTTTCCTTATAAGCTTTTTAGCTCATGTAAATTAGTTGGCTCTGGCATTTTCAGAATACCATCAATCTTTGTTTGATCAATCTCAATACCTCGATGCCTTACGATGAACCTAAGAAAATTTCTAGACGTGAAACCAAAAGCACACTTGAGAGGATTCATTTTTAATTGAAATCGACGATGTCTTTCATTGATAACTCATAGATCCTCCAAATGACTTTTACGATCTTTGGTTTTTACGAGTAAGTCGTCCACATAACATTCCACCCTCTTATGCAACATGTCATCAAAGATTTTTTGCATGGTGCGTTGATATGTGGCTCTAGCATTCTTCAATCCGAAGGGCATACCTTTGTAACAATATATCCCTTTTGGAGTACGAAATGCAGTGAATTCTTCATCCTTTGGGTTCATCCGAATTTGATTATATCTAAATGAGTCATCCATGAATGATAACACTTCATATTTAGTAGTTGCATCCACAATTAGCTCTGTAATAGGTAATGGAAAATCGTCCTTCTGACATGCTTTATTTAGGTCTCCAAAATCAACACAAACTCGGAGTTGTCCATTCTTCTTCATGACTGGAACAATGTTGGCAATCCATGTAGGGTACTTGGCTTCTCAAATAAATTCAGCTTCAATTAGCTTATTGACTTCATTCTCAATCTTTGGGATCAATTCTGGTTAGAATCGCCTCCAAGTTTGTTTGATAGGACGCACTCCATGTTTGATAGAAAAGTTATGCACAATGATCCTTGGATCTAGCTCTGGCATTTCTTTGTATTTGGACGTATTTTGTTTCTTCTTCTAGACTTAAAAGTGTGCTAGTGAATATTTCGTAAAATCGCGAAAGAAGATGAAAATTTCGTGCGCGAACTTAGTTTCAAATTTTCACTTCAAATTTGACCATATAACTCTTTTTCATGTTCTAAGAAGAGGGCGTTGGTTTTGAAGAATATTTTGCGAGAAAATGAAGCAAAATGTTTACATTTAGTACAATCCCGAAAGAAGATGAAAAGTTCGTGCGCGAACATAGTTTCAAATTTTCACTTCAAATTTGACCATATAACTCTTTTTCATGTTCTAAGAAGAGGGCGTTGGTTTTGATGAATGTTTTGCGAGAAAATGAAACAAAAGGTTCACATTTAGTAAAATTCCGAAAGAAGATGAAAAGTTTGTGCGCGAATTTAGTTTCAAATTTTCACTTCAAATTGGACCATATAACTCCTTTTTATGTTCTAAGAAGAGGGCGTCGGTTTTCAAGAATGTTTTGCGCAAAAATGAAGCAAAATGTTCATATTTAGTAAAATCCCGAAAGAATATGAAAAGTTCGTGCGCGAATTTAATTTCAAATTATCACTTCAAATTTGACTATATAACTCTTTTTCATGTTCTAGGAAGAGCGCGTTAGTTTTGAACAATGTTTTGCGAGAAAATCAAGCAAAAGATTCATATTTAATAAAATCCCGAAAGAAGATGAAAAGTTCGTGCGCGAACTTAGTTTCAAATTTTCACTTCAAATTTGGCCATATAACTCCTTTTGATGTTCTAAGATGAGGGCTTTGGTTTTAAAGAATGTTTTGCGACGAAATGACTCAAAACGTGAATATTTCGTAAAATCGCGAAAGAAGATGAAAATTTCGTGCGCGAACTTAGTTTCAAATTTTCACTTCAAATTTGACCATATAACTTTTTTTCGTGTTCTAAGAAGAGGGCGTTGGTTTTGAAGAATATTTTGCGAGAAAATGAAGCAAAATGTTTACATTTAGTACAATCCCGAAAGAAGATGAAAATTTCGTGCGCGATCTTAGTTTCAAATTTTCACTTCAAATTTGACCATATAACTCTTTTTCATGTTCTAAGAAGAGGGGGTTGATTTTGAAGAATGTTTTGCGAGAAAATGGAGCAAAAGGTTCATATTTAGTATAATCCCGAAAGATGATGAAAAGTTCGTGCGCGAACTTAGTTTCAAATTATCACCTCAAATTTGACCATATAACTCTTTTTCATGTTCTAAGAAGAGGGCGTCGGTTTTCAATAATGTTTTGCGACGAAATGAAATCAAAACGTGCATATTTCATAAAATCGCGAAAGAAGATGAAATGTTCGTGCGCAAACTTAGTTTCAAATTTTCACTTCAAATTTGACCATATAACTCTTTTTGATGTTCTAAGATGAGGGCTTTGGTTTTAAAGAATGTTTTGCGACGAAATGAAATCAAAACGTGCATATTTCATAAAATCGCGAAAGAAGATGAAAAGTTCGTGCGCAAACTTAGTTTCAAATTTTTACTTCAAATTTCACCATATAACTCCTCATGACATTCGAAGATGAGGGCTTTGGTTTTAAAGAATGTTTTGCGACGAAATGACTCAAAACGTGCATATTTAATAAAATCGCGAAAGAAGATGAAAAGTTCGTGCGCAAACTTAGTTTCAAATTTTCACATCAAATTTGACCATATAACTCTTTTTCATGTTCTAAGAAGAGGGCGTTGGTTTTGATGAATGTTTTGCGAGAAAATGAAGCAAAAGGTTCATATTTAGTAAAATCCCGAAAGAAGATGAAAAGTTCGTGCGCGAATTTAGTTTCAAATTTTCACTTCAAATTTCACCATATAACTCCTCTTGATGTTCTAAGTTGAGGGCTTTGGTTTTAAAGAATGTTTTGCGACGAAATGACTCAAAACGTGCATATTTAATAAAATCGCGAAAGAAGATGAAAAGTTCGTGCGCAAACTTAGTTTCAAATTTTCACTTCAAATTTGACCATATAACTCTTTTTCAAGTTCTAAGAAGAGGGCGTTGGTTTTGAAGAATGTTTTGCGAGAAAATGAAGCAAAATGTTCACATTTACTAAAATCCCAAAAGAAGATGAAAATTTCGTGCGCGAACTTAGTTTCAAATTTTCACTGCAAATTTGACCATATAACTCCTTTTCATGTTCTAAGAAGAGGGTGTTGATTTTGAAGAATGTTTTGCGAGAAAATGGTGCAAAAGGTTCATATTTAGTATAATCCCGAAAGAAGATGAAAAGTTCGTGCGCGAACTTAGTTTCAATTTATCACTTCAAATTTGACAATATAACTCGTTTTCATGTTCTAAGAAGAGGGCGTTGGTTTTCAAGAATGTTTTACGAAAAAATGAAACAAAATGTTTATAGTTAGTAAAATCCCGAATAAAGATGAAAAGTTCGTGCGCGAATTTAATTTCAAATTATCACTTCAAATTTGACTATATAATCTTTTTCGTGTTCTAGGAAGAGAGCGTTAGTTTTGAACAATGTTTTGCGAGAATATCAAGCAAAAGGTTCATATTTAATAAAATCCAGAAAGAAGATGAAAAATTCGTGCGCGAACTTAGTTTCAAATTTTCACTTCAAATTTGGTCATATAACTCCTTTTGATGTTCTAAGATGAGGGCTTTGGTTTTAAAGAATGTTTTGCGACGAAATGACTCAAAACGTGAATATTTCGTAAAATCGCGAAAGAAGATGAAAATTTCGTGTGCGAACTTATATTCAAATTTTCACTTCAAATTTGACAATATAACTCTTTTTCATGTTCTAAGTAGAGGGTGTTGATTTTGAAAAATGTTTTGCGAGAAAATGGAGCAAAAGGTTCATATTTAGTATAATCCCGAAAAAAGATCAAATTTCGTGCGCGAACTTAGTTTCAAATTATCACTTCAAATTGGACCATATAACTCTTTTTTGTGTTCTAAGAAGAGGACGTTGGTTTTGAAGAATGTTTTGCGAAAAAATGAAGCAAAAGGTTCATATTTAGTAAATTCCCGAAAGAAGATAAAAAGTTCGTGCGCGATGTTAGTTTCAAATTTTCATTTCAAATTTCACCATATAACTCCTCTTGACGTTCTAAGATGAGGGCTTTGGTTTTAAAGAATGTTTTGAGACGAAATGACTCAAAACGTGCATATTTTATAAAATCGCGAAAGAAGATGAAAAGTTCGTGCGCAAACTTAGTTTCAAATTTTCACTTCAAATTTGACCATATAACTCTTTTTCATGTTCTAAGAAGAGGGCGTTGGTTTTGATGAATGTTTTGCGAGAAAATGAAGCAAAAGGTTCATATTTAGTAAAATTCCGAAAGAAGAAGAAAAGTTCGTGCGCGAATTTAGTTTCAAATTTTCACTTCAAATTTCACCATATAACTCGTCTTGATGTTCTAAGATGAGAGCTTTGGTTTTGAAGAATGTTTTGCGACGAAATGAATCAAAACGTGCATTTTTCGTAAAATCGTGAAAAAAGATTATATGTTCGCGCGCAAACTTAGTATCAAATTTTCAATTCAAATTTGACCATGTAACTCTTTTTCATGTTCTAAGAAGAGGGCGTTGGTTTTGAAGAATGTTTTGCGAGAAAATGAAGCAAAAAGTTCATATTTAGTAAAATCTTGAAAGAAGGTGAAAAGTTCGTGCGCGAACTTATTTTCAATTTTTCAATTCAAATTTTATAATATAACTCTTTTTGATGTTCTAAGATGAGGGCTTTGGTTTTAAAAAATGTTTTGCAACGAAATGATGTACAAAGTGCATATTTCATAAAATTGCGAAAGAAGATGAAATGTTCGTGCGCAAACTTAGTTTCAAATTTTCACTTCAAATTTGACCATATAACTCCTTTTGATGTTCTAAGATGAGGGCTTTGGTTTTAAAGAATGTTTTGCGACGAAATGAAATCAAAACGTGCATATTTCATAAAATCGCGATAGAAGATGAAAAGTTCGTGCGCAAACTTAGTTTCAAATTTTCACTTCAAATTTGACCATATAACTCTTTTTCATGTTCTAAGAAGAGGGTGTTGATTTTGAAAAATGTTTTGCGAGAAAATGGTGCAAAAGGTTCATATTTAGTATAATCCCGAAAGAAGATGAAAATTTCGTGCGCGAACTTAGTTTCAAATTATCACTTCAAATTGGACCTTATAACTCTTTTTCATGATCTAAGAAGAGGGCGTCGGTTTTGAAGATTGTTTTGCGAAAAAATGAAGCAAAAGGATAATATTTAGTAAAATCCCAAAAGAAGATCAATATGTTCGTGCGCGAATTTAGTTTCAAATTTTCACTTCAAATTTGACCATATAACTCCTTTTGATGTTCTAAGATGAGGGCTTTGGTTTTAAAGAATGTTTTGCGAGAAAATGGTGCAAAAGGTTCATATTTAGTATAATCCCGAAAGAAGATGAAAATTTCGTGCGCGAACTTAGTTTCAAATTATCACTTTAAATTGGACCATATAACTCTTTTTCATGTTCTAAGAAGAGGGCGTTGGTTTTGAAGATTGTTTTGCGAAAAAATGAAGCAAAAGGTTCATATTTAATAAAATCCCGAAAGAAAATCAAAATGTTCGTGCGCGAATTTAGTTTCAAATTTTCACTTCAAATTTGACCATATAACTCCTTTTTGATGTTCTAAGATGAGGGCTTTGGTTTTAAAGAATGTTTTGCGACGAAATGACTCAAAACGTGCATTTTTCATAACATCGTGAAAGAAGATTAAAAGTTCGTGCGCAACCTTCGTTTCAAATTTTCACTTCAAATTTCACCATATAACTCTTTTTGATGTTCTAAGATGAGGGTGTTGATTTTGAAAAATGTTTTGCGAGAAAATGGTGCAAAAGGTTCATATTTAGTATAATCCCGAAAGAAGATGAAAATTTCGTGCGCGAACTTAGTTTCAAATTATCACTTCAAATTGGACCTTATAACTCTTTTTCATGATCTAAGAAGAGGGCGTCGGTTTTGAAGATTGTTTTGCGAAAAAATGAAGCAAAAGGATAATATTTAGTAAAATCCCGAAAGAAGATCAATATGTTCGTGCGCGAATTTAGTTTCAAATTTTCACTTCAAATTTGACCATATAACTCCTTTTGATGTTCTAAGATGAGGGCTTTGGTTTTGAAGAATGTTTTGCGAGAAAATGGTGCAAAAGTTTCATATTTAGTATAATCCCGAAAGAAGATGAAAATTTCGTGCGCGAACTTAGTTTCAAATTATCACTTCAAATTGGACATGTTCTAAGAAGAGGGCGTTGGTTTTGAAGATTGTTTTGAGAAAAAATGAAGCAAAATGTTCATATTTAGTAAAATCCCGAAAGAAGATCAAAATGTTCGTGCGCGAATTTAGTTTCAAATTTTCACTTCAAATTTGACCATATAACTCCTTTTGATGTTCTAAGATGAGGGCTTTGGTTTTAAAGAATGTTTTGCGACGAAATGACTAAAAACGTGCATTTTTCATAACATCGTGAAAGAAGATTAAAAGTTCGTGCGCAAACTTCGTTTCAAATTTTCACTTCAAATTTCACCATATAACTCCTCATGACGTTCTAAATGAGGGCTTTGGTTTTAAAGAATGTTTTGCGATGAAATGACTCAAAACGTGCATATTTCATAAAATCGCGATAGAAGATGAAAAGTTCGTGCGCAAACTTAGTTTCAAATTTTCACTTCAAATTTGACCATATAACTCTTTTTCATGTTCTAAGAAGAGGGTGTTGATTTTGAAAAATGTTTTGCGAGAAAATGGTGCAAAAGGTTCATATTTAGTATAATCCCGAAAGAAGATGAAAATTTCGTGCGCGAACTTAGTTTCAAATTATCACTTCAAATTGGACCTTATAACTCTTTTTCATGATCTAAGAAGAGGGCGTCGGTTTTGAAGATTGTTTTGCGAAAAAATGAAGCAAAAGGATAATATTTAGTAAAATTCCGAAAGAAGATCAATATGTTCGTGCGCGAATTTAGTTTCAAATTTTCACTTCAAATTTGACCATATAACTCCTTTTGATGTTCTAAGATGAGGGCTTTGGTTTTAAAGAATGTTTTGCGAGAAAATGGTGCAAAAGGTTCATATTTAGTATAATCCCGAAAGAAGATGAAAATTTCGTGCGCGAACTTAGTTTCAAATTATCACTTTAAATTGGACCATATAACTCTTTTTCATGTTCTAAGAAGAGGGCGTTGGTTTTGAAGATTGTTTTGCGAAAAAATGAAGCAAAAGGTTCATATTTAGTAAAATCCCGAAAGAAGATCAAAATGTTCGTGCGCGAATTTAGTTTCAAATTTTCACTTCAAATTTGACCATATAACTCCTTTTGATGTTCTAAGATGAGGGCTTTGGTTTTAAAGAATGTTTTGCGACGAAATGACTCAAAACGTGCATATTTCATAAAATCGCGAAAGAAGATGAAAAGTTCGTGCGGAAACTTAGTTTTAAATTTTCACTTCAAATTTGGCAATATAACTCTTTTTCATCTTCTAAGAAGAGGGCGTTGGTTTTGATGAATGTTTTGCGAGAAAATGAAGCAAAAGGTTCATATTTAGTAAAATCCCGAAAGAAGATGAAAAGTTCGTGCGCGAATTTAGTTTCAAATTTTCACTTCAAATTTCACCATATAACTCCTCTTGATGTTCTAAGATGAGGGATTTGGTTTTAAAGAATGTTTTGCGACGAAATGACTCAAAACGTGCATTTTTCGTAAAATCGTGAAAAAAGATTAAATGTTCGCGCGCAAACTTAGTGTCAAATTTTCACTTCAAATTTGACCATGTAACTCTTTTTCATGTTCTAAGAAGAGGGCGTTGGTTTTGAAGAATGTTTTGCGAGAAAATGAAGCAAAAAGTTCATATTTAGTAAAATCCCGAAAGAAGATGAAAAGTTCGTGCGCGAACTTATTTTCAATTTTTCACTTCAAATTTGATAATATAACTCTTTTTGATGTTCTAAGATGAGGGCTTTGGTATTATAAAATGTTTTGCAACGAAATGATGTACAAAGTGCATATTTCATAAAATTGCAAAAGAAGATGAAATGTTCGTGCGCAAACTTAGTTTCAAATTTTCACTTCAAATTTGACCATATAACTCCTTTTGATGTTCTAAGATGAGGGCTTTGGTTTTAAAGAATGTTTTGCGACGAAATGAAATCAAAACGTGCATATTTCATAAAATCGCGAAAGAAGATGAAAAGTTCGTGCGCAAACTTAGTTTCAAATTTTCACTTCAAATTTCACTATATAACTCCTCATGACGTTCTAAATGAGGGCTTTGGTTTTAAAGAATGTTTTGCGATGAAATAACTCAAAACGTGCATATTTCATAAAATCGCGAAAGAAGATGAAAAGTTCGTGCGCAAACTTAGTTTCAAATTTTCACTTCAAATTTGACCATATAACTCTTTTTCATGTTCTAAGAAGAGGGCGTTGGTTTTGATGAATGTTTTGCGAGAAAATGAAGCAAAAGGTTCATATTTAGGAAAATCCCGAAAGAAGATGAAAAGTTCGTGCGCGAATTTAGTTTCAAATTTTCACTTCAAATTTCACCATATAACTCCTCTTGATGTTCTAAGAAGAGGGCTTTGGTTTTAAAGAATGTTTTGCGACGAAATGACTCAAAACGTGCATATTTCATAAAATCGCGAAAGAAGATGAAAAGTTCGTGCGCAAACTTAGTTTCAAATTTTCACTTCAAATTTCACCATATAACTCTTTTTCAAGTTCTAAGAAGAGGTCGTTGGTTTTGAAGAATGTTTTGCGAGAAAATGAAGCAAAATGTTCACATTTAGTAAAATCCCGAAAAAAGATGAAAATTTCGTGCGCGAATTTAGTTTCAAATTTTCACTTCAAATTTGACCACATAACTCTTTTTCATGTTCTAAGAAGAGGGTGTTGATTTTGAAGAATGTTTTGCGAGAAAATGGTGCAAAATGTTCATATTTAGTATAATACCGAAAGAAGATGAAAAGTTCGTGCGCGAACTTACTTTCAAATTATCACTTCAAATTTGAGCATATAACTCTTTTTCATGTTCTAAGAAGAGGGCGTTGGTTTTCAAGAATGTTTTGCGAACAAATGAAGCAAAATGTTTATATTTAATAAAATCCCGAAAGAAGATGAAAAGTTCGTGCGCGAATTTAGTTTCAAATTTTCACTTCAAATTTGGCCATATAACTCCTTTTGATGTTCTAGGAAGAGAGCGTTAGTTTTGAACAATGTTTTGCGAGAATATAGGGCTTTGGTTTTAAAGAATGTTTTGCGACGAAATGACTCAAAACGTGAATATTTCGTAAAATCGCAAAAGAAGATGAAAATTTCGTGCGCTAACTTAGTTTCAAATTT
Source organism: Euonymus europaeus (assembly GCA_963580455.1). Lineage (NCBI taxonomy): Eukaryota > Viridiplantae > Streptophyta > Magnoliopsida > Celastrales > Celastraceae > Euonymus > Euonymus europaeus. The sequence continues at coordinate 9,218,267 of OY756964.1, forward strand.
TCACTTCAAATTTGACCATATAACTCTTTTTCATGTTCTAAGAAGAGGGTGTTGATTTTGAAAATTGTTTTGCGAGAAAATGGTGCAAAATGTTCATATTTAGTATAATCCCGAAAGAAGATGAAAATTTCGTGCGCGAACTTAATTTCAAATTATCACTTCAAATTGGACCATATAACTCTTTTTCATGTTCTAAGAAGAGGGCGTTGGTTTTGCGAAAAAATGAAGCAAAAGGTTCATATTTAGTAAAATCCCGAAAGAAGATCAAAATGTTCGTGCGCGAATTTAGTTTCAAATTTTCACTTCAAATTTGACCATATAACTCCTTTTGATGTTCTAAGATGAGGGCTTTGGTTTTAAAGAATGTTTTGCGAGAAAATGGTGCAAAAGGTTCATATTTAGTATAATCCCGAAAGAAGATGAAAATTTCGTGCGCGAACTTAGTTTCAAATTATCACTTCAAATTGGACCATATAACTCTTTTTCATGTTCTAAGAAGAGGGCGTTGGTTTTGAAGATTGTTTTGCGAAAAAATGAAGCAAAAGGTTCATATTTAGTAAAATCCCGAAAGAAGATCAAAATGTTCGTGCGCGAATTTAGTTTCAAATTTTCACTTCAAATTTGACCATATAACTCCTTTTGATGTTCTAAGATGAGGGCTTTTGTTTTAAAGAATGTTTTGCGACAAAATGACTCAAAACGTGCATTTTTCGTAATATCGTGAAAGAAGATTAAAAGTTCGTGCGCAAACTTAGTTTCAAATTTTCACTTCAAATTGGACCATATAACTCTTTTTCTTGTTCTAAGAAGAGGGCGTTGGTTTTTGTAATACCCTGACCCAAAAAGATAGAAATAAATTTAAGTGTAAATTCGAGTTCGGAAAATATATATATCAAGAATTGGACTAATGTTATTGATTAAAAATGAGTGAGTCATAAATTAAATATAATTAATAGGAGTGAAACATTGAATAAAAATAAAAGTGTTAAAAATTTATATATATATAAATATATATGTTATACATGAATATAGATACAAAGTATATATATTGACCCACTTCGGTGGAGTCAATTGACTCCACCGAAGTGGAGTTATATATTGTAATAAATATATACTTATAGTATATATATATAAAAAATATATAATAAATGAATGGTGCTGGCCGGGCCAGCACCATTCTTTAAATAAAAAAAACATTGTTGTTGGCCGAAAGCCAACAAAAGCCAACAAAAGAAAAAAAAAAAGACAGAAATCGCGAGAGACAGAGAAGGAAAAGAGAGAAGAAGAAAAGCTGGGAGAAGGAGAAAGGGAGAGGTGAGGGAGAAAGACTTTTGAGATGGTTTGGAGTGTATGTAAAGTATAGAAGCTTTGGAGATTGTTTTGCCCTTGAAGGAGGTAAGGTTTGATTTTGAATTTTCCATGTTTTTGTTATATATTTTGTGTCATTGATACTAGAAATGTGATAGGAGTGTGAAGTAGAGTAAATTTTTGGGCTAAAAATTGAAGTTAAAGAGATTATATGTATTTTTGGAAAATGGGTGCCTAAGGGACGAATTTCTTCGATTCCGTTGATAGGATTGGAATTTTAGGCTAAATTTTGGATATGTTGGTAACTTAAGAGTGGGTAACGTACCCTCAAAATTTGAGACAATTCCATGAAGGAATCGATAAGGTCCTAGTGTAATCCTAAGAGGGAAATTTGGGGTTTACGGGGTTCGAGTAAGAATTTGAGCTTGGAATTTCATATGAGGGTTTAATAAGATATATTAGGAGACTTGAAATTGTTAATTTGGAATGGGTATGTGTAAGGGAGTGCGATTGCACATTTTAGGCTAATATGGCCTAGTTGAGAGAAATGTTTGATTTTGATGTTATTGATTTATTTCATATATATAATATATATGAGGTTGGTTATGTTTTGACATTATATGGGGTTCGACTTTGCTTCTTTATTAGGTTTGGGAAAGTCGGAATCCTAAATCGGAAATTGGTAGTAGCATTTTCTATTATTGCTTGGATAACGAGGTAGGGATTCTTACCCTTTTTATCATTCCTTAGAGATTTCTCTCTTCATTCTAAAGAGCGGTTGGTAATCCTTCATTGGTCGTTGATTTAAGTTCTTGCCTAGATTGCTTCCTAGGAAGAACGAGCCATGAATGTCGTTATTGAATTTATTGCATAACCGAATACATGTTTGATCATCTATCAAGCATATTTTATTCTCAAACATGCATCACGTAGTTACGTATGTATGTAGGATTTTATATATGTTTATTCTTGCATATTGGACATGCTCATTAGATGCAATAGGAGTTGCGGGCACGGGCTCGTAGTTCCTATAAGAGTTACGTGTGGATGTGGGAGTCCGAGGGCGGGACGAGATCAACGTCTTATGGCTGGAGAGCTAAATAAGAGTTTGGTCATATAACCGTGTCGGATGTCTCATGAGGTGACACCTATGTGGTCTGGGGGCAGTGTCAAGGATTTCGATGATATACCGGACATCCGTTGAAAAATGCTAAGAGGGACCGTATGGTGATGAAGTTGTTTATTAATTAATGTGCTCATAATAGATGCCATGTTGCTGCATTATGCCATGTTTTCCAATTCAGCCGGATTATCTCGTTAAATCTTTATTTCCCTACTGAGCCTTCTGCTCACCCTACTTTTCTTCTATGATCTTCAGGTGAGTCTGGTACGAATGTCCAGCCGGCGGATCAGTAGGTGGAGACGTGACATGGGAACGCCACCTTGGAGCTTAGGTTCTTAATAATGTGAAAACTCTTGTTTATCTAGTACATTTAGTACTTAGATTGGTTTAATGGATTAAGTATTTATCTTTCTTTTACCTTATGAGGAGGATGATGGACGGTCGAGAGCTGCGCCGTTAAACCGGGACTCTCGTACCGAGGTTATGGAACTATGTTCCAGATGTTGAACTATATACTGGTTATGTGATCAATGACCTCTTTAATTTACCTTGCATGTGATTAGGTGGCCTGAGGCCCTGCCTAGAGTGTGATTGTGGTTAGCTGGCCTGAGGCCCTGCTAGGTTGCGGATTGAGATTCATTTATGATATATATATATATATATATATAGGTGTTGATTGTTGCTCAGGTTGGCATTCTCCGATTTACGGGGAGATGCTGCCGGATTTTCGTTAGAATCCGTGTTAGGTTGACGTGAGAGGAAGTCTTTATGAGACTAGTGACGTCATCGGTAGCGCTTCCGGTTTGGGGCGTTACAGTTTGGTATCGGAGCCAGGTTAGATTACGGATTTACGTAGCATCTGGGGCTGGGTCCTAGTTGTGTGTTAGTAAGTCTCCAAGCCATGTCACGTCCTCTGCTGATCCGGTACGTATTCTTTCCCTTAAATCCTCGTTCTTTGTTTAGTACTGAGTATTTAGATCTGTTATGGCACAGATGGATACTCGTAGGGAGACACGTTCTTCTCGTACGGTGGCGACCTCAGATGGTAGCGGCCGACGAGGGAGGCCGAGGGGCCATGGTAGAGGCCGGGTTAAGGGAGTGGCGCGCGTTACTAGGCGCACTCCTAGCACACAGGGGTCACTGCCAGAGATGGGCACTAGTGACAGAGTTGGGGAGGGAGTCCATGAGAGATTATATACTGATGAGGGTCAGGAGAGAACCTCAGAACAAGTACTACCAACCGTACAGGTTACTCCGAGCGCTACTACCGGGCAACCTATGACGTTGGAGGTTTTGGCTGGAATTGTGACAAATTTAACTCAGGTAGTGCAGGCACAGACACAGGCTCAAGCCTTAGCCCAGATTCAGGCTCAATTTCAGGCTCGGGCTCAAGCCCAGGCTCAGGCTCCAACACAAAGTCTGACACAGACTCAAGCTCAAACAGTTATAGCTCCTGAGGTGCGGGTAGAGGGACAGAACTCTGGCATTAACACTGGAGGCGGAGCACTGTTTAGGCCGGGACAAGAGATGTATGAGGTGGATCAACTTCGCCAGACCAATCCCCCACAGTTTTCTGGAGACGAAAATGGGTGTGATGCCGGAGATTGGATACGACAGATGAGCAAACGATTTGAATCGCTGGCTCTACCTGATGATCGAAGAATAAAGCTGATTTTCTACTACCTTACGGGACCAGCATCTGACTGGTGGGATTCCATGGATCAGAGGAAGCATGACTTGACTTGGGCATCATTTGAACTAATTTTCATGCAGCGGTTTGTGCCTGAGAGTCTCCAGTCTGACAAAGCTAAGCAATACTTGGAGCTAGTGCAGACTCCTAAGATGACAGTGACGCAATACACGAAACAATATGAGGAACTTTATAAGTACGGAAAGAAGAATGCTCCGGATGAGTGGAGCAAGACAGAGAGGTACTGGAACGGGCTGATTCCAGGTATTGGGAAGTTGATGATTCCTTCGGGGAAAATTTCTTATGATGCGGCTGTGGATATGGCTCTCCAATTAGAGCTGGGAGAACGTAACTCCCGTAAGTACTGGGGTATACATAAGGTCCGTAAAGCTCCAACTTCAGGGGGTGAAGGTGATAGTGTCCAGAAGAGGCAGAAGACTGAGTCTCAGACACAGAAGGACCACAGAGGTGGAAGAGACCAGGGACAAAGGTTAAGGAGTGGCAAGGTAGTGTGTTACAAGTGCGGAAAGGAGGGCCATATGAGGGACCAGTGCAGATCTAAGGAAATTATATGTTTCGAATGTGGTGTAGCTGGACACAGGAAAAGTGAGTGTCCTCAGGGTGGCAGAGTATCAGAGCAGATGCAGATCCCGGGTATACCGCCCCCAGCTCTCCCTTCCACAGCTCCATCTGGAGGGAGGGAAAGGGGTGGAGCTAGACCGCAGCAATAGGCTTTGACGCATGGACGCGCTTTTGCCTTGGGACATCAGGAAGCGCCGGAATAGTTAAATTTCATCGGAGCTATATTTCCTACCTCTAATAATTGAGCGAGAGTATTGTTTGACTCGGAAAAATTAGAGTGAGATTGTGGAAATAGAAAATGTAGAGGTATAAGAGAGAAACAAACATTAGTTTGCATCGAAGAATCTAAGGCTCAATGGTGGCGTATTACTCGTACCTAGAGTTCGTGAATAACTATGAAAATAGTAGTTTGAGTAGTTAATATTATATGAAAGGGGATGTCTAGATGACGTGAGAAGGTAGGAGATGGCGTCCTGGTGGACACTTGCATAAAGAAGATAAATGTGATGGTGAGTCGGTCTAGAGTCATGGAAATTTCATGACTAACAGTTATAGTTGATAGTTATCTAGCTATTGGAAGGATGAGATCGATGGTTAGAATCCATTAAGAAATGGGCTTTGGGGAACCGGATTAGTATCCTTAGAAAAGAAAATTGTATGAGAATGAAAAAAATGTGTTAAATTTGAGGAAATAAAGTTTCCCTAAAGGGAAGGTGTGTATCAAAAGGATAAGGATTTATTTACAAATCATTGAATGATATTGTATTTAGAATGATGGAAGTACCAGATGTTGTGACTCTATAACAACATCTAAGATATGAGAATTTATAAGGTTGAGTATGAAATTCGCGGTAAGAAGTTTGGGCACTAAGGGTACCTGAATATCCAAGTGATAAATTTTATTTAAATGCATAAGATATGACAGTGATTGATGTGTGCTCTAGAGCTAAAGGTGAATAGTCTATAACTATTTGGGAAATAGACTGGAAATTCAAGAAATTTACTTAGTAAATTGAATGATAATAATTGTGAATGGTGAAAAAGAGAGAGTGTCTCGAGAAGTTAATGAAATTTACCGAGGCTTTCAAGAGCTAATGGTGACAAAGTAGTAATGATAACATAGACTAGCTCGTCATGTGAGTTAATAGTAACAAAGTAGAATTATTACTGACACAGAAGATTCGAGAAAGACAGACGGGTTCTTCAGGATTTTTCAGAAATAATGGAGATCTTGGAGTACAACTAAAGAGGATTCGGATGAAGCGAAATTATATGGATGTTTTAGAACACCACAACTAAGGGGTGACACGTTATAGAGTAGCTGAAAAAGGCTAGTTTATTGGGTCCTTTAGAGGGTTACACGTTTGGGTGACACGTTATAGAGTAGCTGAAAAAGGCTAGTTTATTGGGGTCCTTTAGAGGGGTTACACGTCCTATGCAAGGTTTCATAGGGTAGTAAGAGTTGAAAGTAACATGATTGAATTCGAGTTGTATTTAAGAAGGGGAACCAAGTTAAGTGACACAAACCAAGTAGTATTTCTCTCCCTACTCAAGTTATACAACTTGGAAAAAAAATGGCAAGTGAAGGACGCGACCAAGCTTGTTCAGTAAAGGTGCTAAAGGAGTTTACTTCCAACCGTGGGATGCCTTTTCCACGATACAAAACCGTAAGGGAACCGTCATGTGTTAGAACAACGGTTACCTTACGAAACCCAGACGTTGAGTTGGGTGCCCTGGGATGCGTGATTAAAGCATGGACCACGTTCAATGGTGGTGAACTGGAAGTTCAGGAAGAATGTGCTCGACTTATGCTTCATAAGCTAGGAAACGATTTTGGTATACAGATACCAGGCTACAACTACGTGGAAAGCAGCAATCTGGCGATCCAACAACAGGAAACTAGGAGACTCCGACGTGAAGTTGTACGTCTGAGGGAGGAGAACCGGGGACTACGGTACGAGAACGAAGTTCTTGCGAGTCAGGTCAAAGAATCGGAGGAGCGTGAGGAAGATTCTGAAGAGGAATCAGAGGAAGAACCAGTGTTTGAGGACAAACACTGTATAACCTGAGAATAGTTGCATGTAGTCTAGGTTATGTATAAGAATAAAGCTCATAGAGAAAATATGAGTTTGAGTATGTGAAATATAGGAACTAAGAGTAAGAAACCTTTGATATTAGGTGTAAGACCTATTAGTAGGAATGTGTTAAAAAATTATGTAATCGACTAAGGTTTGTAATATGAATGTGTGTATGAATGTATGTTCTAAGAAGAGGGTGTTGATTTTGAAGAATGTTTTGCGAGAAAATGGTGCAAAAGGTTCATATTTAGTATAATCCCGAAAGAAGATGAAAAGTTCGTGCGCGAACTTACTTTCAAATTTTCACTTCAAATTTGACCATATAACTCTTTTTCATGTTCTAAGAAGAGGGCGTTGGTTTTCAAGAATGTTTTGCGAAAAAATGAAGTAAAATGTTCATATTTAGTAAAATCCCGAAAGAAGATGATAAGTTCATGCGCGAACTTAGTTTAAAATTTTCATTTCAAATTTCACCATATAACTCCTTTTGATGTTCTAAGATGAGGGCTTTGGTTTTAAAGAACGTTTTGCGACGAAATGACTCAAAACGTGCATAGTTCATAAAATCGCGAAAGAAGATGAAAAGTTCGTGCGCAAACTTAGTTTCAAATTTTCACTTCAAATTTGACCATATAACTCTTTTTCATGTTCTAAGAAGAGGGCGTTGGTTTTCAAGAATGTTTTGCGAAAAAATGAAGCAAAATGTTCATATTTAGTAAAATCCCGAAAGAAGATGAAAAGTTCGTGCGCGAACTTAGTTTCAAATTTTCATTTCAAATTTCACCATATAACTCCTTTTGATGTTCTAAGATGAGGGCTTTGGTTTTAAAGAATGTTTTGCGACGAAATGACTCAAAACGTAAATATTTCGTAAAATTGCGAAAGAAGATGAAAATTTCGTGCGCGAACTTAGTTTCAAATTTTCACTTCAAATTTGACCATATAACTCCTTTTGATGTTCTAAGATAAGGGCTTTGGTTTTAAAGAATGTTTTGCTACGAAACGACTCAAAACGTGCATATTTCATAAAATCGCGAAAGAAGATGAAAAGTTCGTGCGCAAACTTAGTTTCAAATTTTCACTTCAAATTTGACCATATAACTCTTTTTCATGTTCTAAGAAGAGGGCGTTGATTTTCAAGAATGTTTTGCGAGAAAATTAAGCAAAAGGTTCATATTTAGTAAAATCCCGAAAGAAGATGAAAATTTCGTGCGCGAAGTTAGTTTCAAATTTTCATTTCAAATTTCACCATATAACTCCTCTTGACGTTCTAAGATGAGGGCTTTGGTTTTAAATAATGTTTTGAGACAAAATGACTCAAAACGTGCATATTTCATAAAATCGCGAAAGAAGATGAAAAGTTCGTGCGCAAACTTAGTTTCAAATTTTCACTTCAAATTTCACCATATAACTCTTTTTGATGTTCTAAGATGAGGGCGTTGGTTTTCAAGAATGTTTTGCGAGAAAATGAAGCAAAAAGTTCATATTTAGTAAAATCCCGAAAGAAGATGAAAAGTTCGTGCCCGAAGTTAGTTTCAACATGAAAAAGAGTTCTATGGTCAAATTTGAGGTGAAATTTGAAACTAAGTTCGCACAAGAACTTTTCATCTTCTTTAAGGATTTTTCTAAATATGAACCTTTTGCTTCATTTTCTCACCCTCTTCTTAGAACATGAAAAAGAGTTATGTGGTCAAATTTGAAGAGACAATTTGAAACTAAGTTTACGCACGAACTTTTTATCTTCACTCGCGAATTTACGAGATATGCACGTTTTGCTTCATTTTCTCGCAAAACATTCTTCAAAACCAAGGCTCTCTTCTTAGAACATGAAAAAGAGTTTTGTGGTCAAATTTGAAGTGAAAATTTGAAACTAAGTTCGCGCATGAAATTTTCGTCATCTTTCGCGATTTTATGAAATATGCACGTTTTGAATCATTTTGTGGCAAGACATTCTTTAAAACCAAAGCCCTCATCTTTGAACATCAAAAGAAGTTATATGGTCAAATTTGAAGTGAAAATTTGAAACTAAGTTCGCGCACGAACTTTTCATCTTCTTTCGGGATTTTACTAAATATGAACCTTTTGCACCATTTTCTCGCAAAACATTCTTCAAAACCAAGGCCCTCTTCTTAGAACATGAAAAAGAGTTATATGGTCAAATTTGAAGTGAAAATTTGAAACTAAGTTTGCGCACGAACTTTTCGTCTTCTTTCGCGATTTTACGAAATATGCACGTTTTGAGTCATTTCGTCGCAAAACATTCTTTAAAACCAAAGCCCTCATCTTAGAACATCAAAAGGAGTTATATTGTCAAATTTGAAGTGAAAATTTGAAACTAAGTTCGCGCACGAACTTTTCATCTTCTTTCGAGATTTTACTAAATATGAAACTTTTGCATCATTTTCTCAAAAAATATTCTTCAAAACCAACGACCTCTTCTTTGAACATGAAAAAGAGTTCTATGGTCAAATTTGAAGTGATAATTTAAAACTAAGTTCGCGCAAGAACTTTTCATCTTGTTTAGGGATTTTACTAAATATGAACCTTTTCCTTCATTTTCTCGCAAAATATTCTTTAAAACCAACGCACTCTTCTTAGAACATGAGAAAGAGTTGTATGGTCAAATTTGAGGAGAAAATTTGAAACTAAGTTCGCGCACGAACTTTTCATCTTCTTTCGGGATTTTACTAAATATGAAACTTTTGCATCATTTTCTCGCAAAACATTCTTCAAAACCAACGCCCTCTTCTTTGAACATGAAAAAGAGTTCTATGGTCAAATTTGAAGTGAAAATTTGAAACTAAGTTCGCGCAAGCACTTTTCATCTTCTTTCGCGATTTTTTGAAATATGCACGTTTTGAATCAATTCGTCGCAAAACATTCTTTAAAACAAAAGCCCTCATCTTAGAACATCAAAAGGACTTATATGGTGAAATTTGAAGTGAAAATTTAAAACTAAGTTCGCGCACGAACTTATCATCTTCTTTCGGGATTTTACTAAATATGTACCTTTTGCTTCATTTTCTCGCAAAACATTCTTCAAAACCAACCCCCTCTTCTTGGAACATGAAAAAGAGTTGAATGGTCAAATTTGAGGTGAAAATTTGAAACTAAGTTCGCGCACGAACTTTTCATCTTCTTTCGGGATTTTATTAAATATGAAACTTTTGCATCTTTTTCTTGCAAAACATTCTTCAAAACCAATGCCCTCTTCTTAGAACATGAAAAAGAGTTATATGGTCAAATTTGAAGTGAAAATTTGAAACTAAGTTCGCGCAAGAACTTTTCATCTTCTTTCGCGATTTTACGAAATATGCACGTTTTGAGTCATTTCGTCGCAAAACATTCTTTAAAACCAAATCCCTCCTTTTAGAACATCAAAAGTAGTTATATGGTCAAATTTGAATTGAAAATTTGAAACTAAGTTCGCGCACGAACTTTTTATCTTCTTTCGGGATTTTACTAAATATGAACCTTTTGCTTCATTTTCTCGCAAAACATTCTTCAAAACCAAGCCTTCTTCTTAGAACATGAAAAAGAGTTAGATGGTCAAATTTGAATTGAAAATTTGAAACTAAGTTGCGCACAAACTTTTCATCTTCTTTCGCGATTTTAAGAAATATTCACGTTTTGAGTCATTTCGTCGTAAAACATTCTTTAAAACCAAATCTCTCATCTTAGAACATCAAAAGGAGTTATATGGTCAAATTTGAAGTGAAAATCTGAAACTAAGTTCGCGCACGAACTTTTCATCGTCTTTCGAGATTTTACTAAATATGAACCTTTTGCTTCATTTTCTCGCAAAACATTCTTCAAAACCAAGCCCTCTTCTTAGAACATGAAAACGAGGTGGATGGTCAAATTTGAAGTGAAAATTTGAAACTTAAGTTGGCGCACAAGTTTTTATCTTCTTTCGCGATTTTACGAAATATGCACGTTTTGAGTCATTTCGTCGCAAAACATTCTTTGAAACCAAATCCCTCATCTTAGAACATCAAAAGGAGTTATATGGTCAAATTTGAAGTGAAAATTTGAAACTAAGTTCGCGCACGAACTTTTCATATTCTTTCGGGATTTTACTAAATATGAACCTTTTGCTTCATTTTCTCGCAAAACATTCTTCAAAACCAAGCCCTCTTCTTAGAACAAGAAAAAGAGTTAGATGGTCAAATTTGAAGTGAAAATGTGAAACTAAGTTGGCGCACGAACTTTTCATCTTCTTTCGCGATTTTACGAAATATGCACGTTCTGAGTCATATCGTTGCAAAACATTCTTTAAAACCAAATCCCTCATCTTAGAACATCAAAAGGAGTTATATAGTCAAATTTGAAGTTAAAATCTGAAACTAAGTTCGCGCATGAACTTTTCATCTTCTTTCGCGATTTTGTGAAATATGCACGTTTTGAGTCATTTCGTCGCAAAACGTTCTTTAAAACCAAATCCCTCATCTTAGAACATCAAAAGGAGTTATATGGCCAAATTTGAATTGAAAATCTGAAACTAGTTCGCGCACAAACTTTTCATCTTCTTTCGGGATTTTACTAAATATGAACCTTTTGCTTCATTTTCTCGCAAAACATTCTTCAAAACCAACGCACTCTTCTTAGAACATGAGAAAGAGTTATATGGTCAAATTTGAAGTGAAAATTTGAAACTAAGTTTGCGCACGAAGTTTTTATCTTCTTTCGCGATTTTACGAAATATGCACGTTTTGAGTCATTTCGTCGCAAAGCATTCTTTGAAACCAAATCCCTCATCTTAGAACATCAAAAGGAGTTATATGGTCAAATTTGAAGTGAAAATTTGAAACTAAGTTCGCGCACGGACTTTTCATCTTCTTTCGGGATTTTACTAAATATGAACCTTTTGCTTCATTTTCTCGCAAAACATTCTTCAAAACCAACGCACTCTTCTTAGAACATGAGAAAGAATTGTATGGTCAAATTTGAGGTGAAAATTTGAAACTAAGTTCGCGCACGAATTTTTCATCTTCTTTCGGGATTTTACTAAATATGAAACTTTTGCATCATTTTCTCGCAAAACATTCTTCATAACCAACGCCCTCTTCTTTGAACATGAAAAAGAGTTCTATGGTCAAATTTGAACTGAAAATTTGAAACTAAGTTCGCGCAAGCACTTTTCATCTTCTTTCGCGATTTTATAAAATATGCACGTTTTGAATCATTTCGTCGCAAAACATTCTTTAAAACAAAAGCTCTCATCTTAGAACATCAAAAAGACTTATATGGTGAAATTTGAAGTGAAAATTTGAAACTAAGTTTGCGCACGAACTTATCATCTTCTTTCGGGATTTTACTAAATATGAACCTTTTGCTTCAATTTTCTCGCAAAACATTCTTCAAAACCAACGCCCTCTTCTTAAAACACGAAAAAGAGTTATAGGGTCAAATTTGAGTTCAAAATTTGAAACTAAGTTTGCGCACAAACTTTTCGTCTTCTTTCGCGATTTTACGAAATATGCACGTTTTGAGTCATTTCGTCGTAAAACATTCTTTAAAACCAAAGCCCTCAACTTAGAACATCAAAAGGAGTTATATGGTCAAATTGGAAGTGAAAATTTGAAACCAAGTTTGCGCACGAACTTTCATCTTCTTTCGGGATTTTACTAAATATGCACGTTTTGAGTCATTTCGTCGCAAACCATTCTTTAAAACCAAAGCCCTCATCTTAGAACATCAAAAGGACTTTTATGGTCAAATTTGAAGCGAAAATTTGAAGCGGAAATTTGAAACAAACTTCGCGCACGATCTTTTCATCTTCTTTCGAGATTTTACAAAATATGAACCTTTTGCATCATTTTCTCGCAAAGCATTCTTAAAAACCAACGCTCTCTTCTTAGAACATGATAAAGAGTTATATGGTCAAATTTGAAGTGAAAATTTGAAACTAAGTTTGCGCACGAAGTTTTTATCTTCTTTCGCGATTTTACGAAATATGCACGTTTTGAGTCATTTCGTCGCAAAACATTCTTTGAAACCAAATCCCTCATCTTAGAACATCAAAAGGAGTTATATGGTCAAATTTGAAGTGAAAATTTGAAACTAAGTTCGCGCACGGACTTTTCATCTTCTTTCGGGATTTTACTAAATATGAACCTTTTGCTTCATTTTCTCGCAAAACATTCTTCAAAACCAAGCCCTCTTCTTAGAACATGAAAAAGAGTTAGATGGTCAAATTTGAAGTGAAAATTTGAAACTAAGTTGACGCACGAACTTTTCATCTTCTTTCGCTATTTTGTGAAATATGCACGTTTTGAGTCATTTCGTCGCAAAACGTTCTTTAAAACCAAATCCCTCATCTTAGAACATCAAAAGGAGTTATATGGCCAAATTTGAATTGAAAATCTGAAACTAAGTTCGCGCACGAAGTTTTCATGTTCTTTCGGGATTTTACTAAATATGAACCATTTGCTTAATTTTCTCGCGAAAAATTCTTCAAAACCAACGCCCTCTTCTTAGAAAATGAAAAAGAGTTATATTGTCAAATTTAAGGTGAAAATTTGAAACAAAGTTTGCGCACAAACTTTTCGTCTTCTTTCGCGATTTTACGAAATATGCACGTTTTGAGTCATTTCGTCGCAAAACATTCTTTAAAACCAAAGCCCTCATCTTAGAACATCAAAAGGAGTTATATGGTCAAATTTGAAGTGAAAATTTGAAACTAAGTTCGCGCACGAACTTTTCATATTCTTTCGGGATTTTACTAAATATGAACCTTTTGCTTCATTTTCTCGCAAAACATTCTTCAAAACCAAGCCCTCTTCTTAGAACAAGAAAAAGAGTTAGATGGTCAAATTTGAAGTCAAAATTTGAAACTAAGTTGGCGCACAAACTTTTCATCTTCTTTCGCGATTTTACAAAATATGCACGTTCTGAGTCATATCGTCGCAAAACATTCTTCAAAACCAAGCCCTCATCTTAGAACATCAAAAGGAGTTATTTAGTCAAATTTGAAGTTAAAATCTGAAACTAAGTTGACGCACGAACTTTTCATCTTCTTTCGCGATTTTACGAAATATGCACGTTTTGAGTCATTTCGTCGCAAAACATTCTTTAAAACCAAAGCCCTCATCTTAGAACATCAAAAGGAGTTATATGGTCAAATTTGAAGTGAAAATTTGAAACTAAGTTCGCGCACGAACTTTTCATATTCTTTCGGGATTTTACTAAATATGAACCTTTTGCTTCATTTTCTCGCAAAACATTCTTCAAAACCAAGCCCTCTTCTTAGAACAAGAAAAAGAGTTAGATGGTCAAATTTGAAGTCAAAATTTGAAACTAAGTTGGCGCACGAACTTTTCATCTTCTTTCGCGATTTTACGAAATATGCACGTTCTGAGTCATATCGTCGGAAAACATTCTTTAAAACCAATTCACTCATCTTAGAACATCAAAAGGAGTTATATAGTCAAATTTGAAGTTAAAATCTGAAACTAAGTTCGCGCATGAACTTTTCATCTTCTTTCGCGATTTTGTGAAATATGCACGTTTTGAGTCATTTCGTCGCAAAACGTTCTTTAAAACCAAATCCCTCATCTTAGAACATCAAAAGGAGTTATATGGCCAAATTTGAATTGAAAATCTGAAACTAGTTCGCGCACAAACTTTTCATCTTCTTTCGGGATTTTACTAAATATGAAACTTTTGCATCATTTTCTCGCAAAACATTCTTCAAAATAAACTCTCACTTCTTAGAACATGAAAAAGAGTTATCTGGTCAAATCTGAAGTGAAAATATAAAACTAAGTTCGCGCACGAAGTTTTCATGTTCTTTCGGGATTTTACTAAATATGAACCTTTTGCTTAATTTTCTCGCGAAACATTCTTCAAAACCAACGCCCTCTTCTTAGAAAATGAAAAAGAGTTATATCGTCAAATTTAAGTTGAAAATTTGAAACAAAGTTTGCGCACAAACTTTTCGTCATCTTTCGCGATTTTACGAAATATGCACGTTTTGAGTCATTTCGTCGCAAAACATTCTTTAAAACTAAAGCCCTCATCTTAGAACATCAAAAGGAGTTATATGGCCAAATTTGAAGTGAAAATTTGAAACTAAGTTCGCGCACGAACTTTTCATCTTCTTTCGGGATTTTACTAAATATGAACCTTTTGCTTCATTTTCTCGCAAAACATTCTTCAAAACCAACGCCCTCTTCTTAGAACATCAAAAGGACTTATATGGTGAAATTTGAAGTTAAAATTTGAAACTAAGTTCGCGCACGAACTTTTCATCTTCTTTCGGGATTTTACTAAATATCAACCTTTTGCTTCATTTTCTTGCAAAACATTCTTCAAAAACCAACGCCCTTTTCTTAGAAAATGAAAGAGAGTAATATCGTCAAATTTAAGGTGAAAATTTGAAACTAAGTTTGCGCACGAACTTTTCATCTTCTTTCGCGATTTTACGAAATATTCACGTTTTGAGTCATTTCGTCGCAAAACATTCTTTAAAACCAAAGCCCTCATCTTAGAACATCAAAAGGAGTTATATGGTCAAATTTGAAGTGAAAATTTGAAACTAAGTTCGCGCACGAAGTTTTCATCTTCTTTCGGGATTTTACTAAATATGAACATTTTGCTTCATTTTCTCGCAAAACATTCTTCAAAACCAACGCCCTCTTCTTAGAACATGGAATAGAGTTATAGGGTCAAATTTGAGGTAAAAATTTGAAACTAAGTTCGCGCACGAACTTTTCATCTTCTTTCGGGATTTTACTAAATATCAACCTTTTGCTTTATTTTCTTGCAAAACATTTTTCAAAACCAACGACCTCTTCTTTGAAAATGAAAAAGAGTTGTATGGTCAAATTTGAGGTGAAAATTTGAAACTAAGTTCGCGTACGAATTTTTCATCTTCTTTCGGGATTTTACTAAATATGAAACTTTTGCATCATTTTCTCGCAAAACATTCTTCATAACCAACGCCCTCTTCTTTGAACATGAAAAAGAGTTCTATGGTCAAATTTGAAGTGAAAATTTGAAACTAAGTTCGCGCAAGCACTTTTCATCTTCTTTCGCGATTTTATGAAATATGCACGTTTTGAATCATTTCGTCGCAAAACATTCTTTAAAACCAAAGCCCTCATCTTAGAACATGAAAAGGACTTATATGGTGAAATTTGAAGTGAAAATTTGAAACTAAGTTTGCGCACGAACTTATCATCTTCTTTCGGGATTTTACTAAATATGAACATTTTGCTTCAATTTTCACGCAAAACATTCTTCAAAACCAACGCCCTCTTCTTAGAACGTCAAAAGGAGTTATATGGTCAAATTTGAAGTGAAAATTTGAAAATAAGTTCGCGCACGAACTTTTCATCTACTTTCAAGATTTTACTATATATGAATCTTTTGTTTCATTTTCTCGCAAAACATTCTTCAAAACCAACGCCCTCTTCTTAGAACATGAAAAAGAGTTATATGGTAAAATTTGAGGTGAAATTTAGAAACTAAGTTCGCTCAGGAACTTTTCATCTTCTTTCGGGATTTTACTAAATATGCACGTTTTGAGTCATTTCGTCGCAAACCATTCTTTAAAAGCAAAGCCCTCATCTTAGAACATCAAAAGGACTTTTATGGTCAAATTTGAAGCGAAAATTTGAAACAAACTTCGCGCACGATCTTTTCATCTTCTTTCGAGATTTTACAAAATATGAACCTTTTGCATCATTTTCTCGCAAAGCATTCTTAAAAATCAACGCTCTCTTCTTAGAACATGATAAAGAGTTATATGGTCAAATTTGAAGTTAAAATTTGAAACTAAGTTTGCGCACGAATTTTTTATCTTCTTTCGCGATTTTACGAAATATGCACGTTTTGAGTCATTTCGTCGTAAAACATTCTTTGAAACCAAATCCCTCATCTTAGAACATCAAAAGGAGTTATATGGTCAAATTTGAAGTGAAAATTTGAAACTAAGTTCGCACACGGACTTTTCATCTTCTTTTGGGATTTTACTAAATATGAAACTTTTGCTTCATTTTCTCGCAAAACATTCTTCAAAACCAAGCCCTCTTCTTAGAACATGAAAAACAGTTAGATGGTCAAATTTGAAGTGAAAATTTGAAACTAAGTTGGCGCACGAACTTTTCATCTTCTTTCGCGATTTTACGAAATATGCACGTTCTGAGTCATATCGTCGCAAAACATTCTTTAAAACCAAATCCCTCATCTTAAACATCAAAAGGCGTTTTATGGTCATATTTGAAGTGAAAATCTGAAACTAAGTTCGCGCACGAACTTTTCATCTTCTTTTGCGATTTTATTAAATATGAACCTTTTGCTTCAATTTCTCGCAAAACATTCTTCAAAACCAAGCCCTCTTCTTAGAAAAAAAAAAGAGTTAGATGGTCAAATTTGAAGTGAAAATTTGAAACTAAGTTGACGCACGAAGTTTTCATCTTCTTTCGCTATTTTGTGAAATATGCACGTTTTGAGTCATTTCGTCGCAAAACGTTCTTTAAAACCAAATCTCTCATCTTAGAACATCAAAAGGAGTTATATGGCAAAATTTGAATTGAAAATCTGAAACTAAGTTCGCGCACGAAGTTTTCATGTTCTTTCGGGATTTTACTAAATATGAACCTTTTGCTTAATTTTCTCGCGAAACATTCTTCAAAACGAACGCCCTCTTCTTAGAAAATGAAAAAGAGTTATATTGTCAAATTTAAGGTGAAAATTTGAAACAAAGTTTGCGCACAAACTTTTCGTCTTCTTTCGCGATTTTACGAAATATGCACGTTTTGAGTCATTTCGTCGCAAAACATTCTTTAAAACCAAAGCCCTCATCTTAGAACATCAAAAGGAGTTATATTGTCAAATTTGAAGTGAAAATTTGAAACTAACTTCGCGCACGAACTTTTCATCTTCTTTCGGGATTTTACTAAATATGAACCTTTTGTTTCATTTTCTCGGAAAACATTTTTTCAAAACCAACGCCCTCTTCTTAGAACATGAAATAGAGTTATAGGGTCAAATTTGAGGTAAAAATTTGAAACTAAGTTCGCGCACGAACTTTTCATCTTCTTTCGGGATTTTACTAAATATGAACCTTTTTCTTCAATTTTCACGCAAAACATTCTTCAACACCAACGCCCTCTTCTTAGAACATCAAAAGGACTTATATGGTGAAATTTGAAGTGAAAATTTGAAACTAAGTTCGCGCACGAACTTTTCATCTTCTTTCGAGATTTTACTAAATATCAACCTTTTGCTTCATTTTCTTGCAAAACATTCTTCAAAAACCAACGCCCTTTTCTTAGAAAATGAAAGAGAGTAATATCGTCAAATTTGAGGTGAAAATTTGAAACTAAGTTTGCGCACGAACTTTTTATCTTCTTTCGCGATTTTACGAAATATGCACGTTTTGAGTCATTTCGTCGCAAAACATTCTTTAAAACCAAAGCCCTCATCTTAGAACATCAAAAGGAATTATATGGTCAAATTTGAAGTGAAAATTTGAAACTAAGTTCGCGCACGAACTTTTCATCTTCTTTCGGGATTTTACTAAATATGAACCTTTTGCTTCATTTTCTCGCAAAACATTCTTCAAAACCAACGCCCTCTTCTTAGAACATTAAATAGAGTTATAGGGTCAAATTTGAGGTAAAAAATTGAAACTAAGTTCGCGCACGAACTTTTCATCTTCTTTCGGGATTTTACTAAATATCAACCTTTTGCTTTATTTTCTTGCAAAACATTTTTCAAAACCAACGACCTCTTCTTAGAACATGAAAAAGAGTTGTATGGTCAAATTTGAGGTCAAAATTTTAAACTAAGTTCGCGCACGAACTTTTCATCTTGTTTAGGAATTTTACTAAATATGAACATTTTCCTTCATTTTCTCGCAAAATATTCTTTAAAACTAACGCACTCTTCTTAGAACATGAGAAAGAATTGTATGGTCAAATTTGAGGTGAAAATTTGAAACTAAGTTCGCGCACGAATTTTTCATCTTCTTTCGGGATTTTACTAAATATGAAACTTTTGCATCATTTTCTCGCAAAACATTCTTCATAACCAACGCCCTCTTCTTTGAAAATGAAAAAGAGTTCTATGGTCAAATTTGAAGTGAAAATTTGAAACTATGTTCGCGCAAGCACTTTTCATCTTCTTTCGCGATTTTATGAAATATGCACGTTTTGAATCATTTCGTCGCAAAACATTCTTTAAAACAAAAGCCCTCATCTTAGAACATCAAAAGGACTTATATGCTGAAATTTGAAGTGAAAATTTGAAACTAAGTTTGCGCACGAACTTATCATCTTCTTTCGGGATTTTACTAAATATGAACCTTTTGCTTCAATTTTCACGCAAAACATTCTTCAAAACCAACGCCCTCTTCTTAGAACATCAAAAGGAGTTATATGGTCAAATTTGAAGTGAAAATTTGAAAATAAGTTCGCGCACGAACTTTTCATCTTCTTTCGGGATTTTACTAAATATGTACCTTTTGCTTCAATTTTCTCGCAAAACATTCTTCAAAACCAACGCCCTCTTCTTAGAACATGAAAAAGAGTTATAGGGTCAAATTTGAGGTCAAAATTTGAAACTAAGTTTGCGCACAAACTTTTCATCTTCTTTTAAGATTTTACTATATATGAATCTCTTGTTTCATTTTCTCGCAAAACATTCTTCAAAACCAACGCCCTTTTCTTAGAACATGAAAAAGAGTTATATGGTAAAATTGGAGGAGAAATTTAGAAACTAAGTTCGCTCACGAACTTTTCATCTTCTTTCGGGATTTTACTAAATATGCACGTTTTGAGTCATTTCGTCGCAAACCATTTTTTAAAACCAAAGCCCTCATCTTAGAACATCAAAAGGACTTTTATGGTCAAATTTGAAGCGAAAATTTGAAAAAAACTTCGCGCACGATCTTTTCATCTTCTTTCGAGATTTTACAAAATATGAACATTTTGCATCATTTTCTCGCAAAGCATTCTTAAAAACCAACGCTCTCTTCTTAGAACATGATAAAGAGTTATATGGTCAAATTTGAAGTGAAAATTTGAAACTAAGTTTGCGCACGAAGTTTTTATCTTCTTCTGCAATTTTACGAAATATGCACGTTTTGAGTCATTTCGTCGCAAAACATTCTTTGAAACCAAATCCCTCATCTTAGAACATCAAAAGGAGTTATATGGTCAAATTTGAAGTGAAAATTTGAAACTAAGTTCGCGCACGGATTTTTCATCTTCTTTCGGGATTTTACTAAATATGAACATTTTGCTTCAATTTTCACGCAAAACATTCTTCAAAACCAACGCCCTCTTCTTAGAACGTCAAAAGGAGTTATATGGTCAAATTTGAAGTGAAAATTTGAAAATAAGTTCGCGCACGAACTTTTCATCTTCTTTCAAGATTTTACTATATATGAATCTTTTGTTTCATTTTCTCGCAAAACATTCTTCAAAACCAACGCCCTCTTCTTAGAACATGAAAAAGAGTTATATGGTAAAATTTGAGGTGAAATTTAGAAACTAAGTTCGCTCAGGAACTTTTCATCTTCTTTCGGGATTTTACTAAATATGCACGTTTTGAGTCATTTCGTCGCAAACCATTCTTTAAAAGCAAAGCCCTCATCTTAGAACATCAAAAGAACTTTTATGGTCAAATTTGAAGCGAAATTTTGAAACAAACTTCGCGCACGATCTTTTTATCTTCTTTCGAGATTTTACAAAATATGAACATTTTGCATCATTTTCTAGCAAAGCATTCTTAAAAATCAACGCTCTCTTCTTAGAACATGATAAAGAGTAATATGGTCAAATTTGAAGTGAAAATTTGAAACTAAGTTTGCGCACGAAGTTTTTATCTTCTTTCGCGATTTTACGAAATATGCACGTTTTGAGTCATTTCGTCGTAAAACATTCTTTAAAACCAAATCCCTCATCTTAAACATCAAAAGGAGTTTTATGGTCAAATTTGAAGTGAAAATCAAAACTAAGTTCGCGCACGAACTTTTCATCTTCTTTCGCGATTTTACTAAATATGAACCTTTTGCTTCATTTTCTCGCAAAACATTCTTCAAAACCAAGCCCTCTTCTTAGAACAAAAAAAAGAGTTAGATGGTCAAATTTGAAGTGAAAATTTGAAACTAAGTTGACGCACGAACTTTTCATCTTCTTTCGCGATTTTGTGAAATATGCACGTTTTGAGTCATTTCGTCGCAAAACGTTCTTTAAAACCAAATCCCTCATCTTAGAACATCAAAAGGAGTTATATGGTCAAATTTGAAGTAAAAATTTGAAACTAAGTTCGCGCACGAACTTTTCATCTTCTTTCGGGATTTTACTAAATATGAACCTTTTGCTTAATTTTCTCGCGAAACATTCTTCAAAACCAACGCCCTCTTCTTCGAAAATGAAAAAGAGTTATATTGTCAAATTTAAGGTGAAAATTTGAAACAAAGTTTGCGCACAAACTTTTCGTCTTCTTTCGCGATTTTACGAAATATGCACGTTTTGAGTCATTTCGTCGCAAAACATTCTTTAAAACCAAAGCCCTCATCTTAGAACATGAAAAGGACTTATATGGTGAAATTTGAAGTGAAAATATGAAACTAAGTTCGCGCACGAATTTTTCATCTTCTTTCGGGATTTTACTAAATATGAAACTTTTGTATCATTTTCTCGCAAAACATTCTTCATAACCAACGCCCTCTTCTTTGAAAATGAAAAAGAGTTCTATGGTCAAATTTGAAGTGAAAATTTGAAACTATGTTCGCGCAAGCACTTTTCATCTTCTTTCGCGATTTTATGAAATATGCACGTTTTGAATCATTTCGTCGCAAAACATTCTTTAAAACAAAAGCCCTCATCTTAGAACATCAAAAGGAGTTATATGCTGAAATTTGAAGTGAAAATTTGAAACTAAGTTTGCGCACGAACTTATCATCTTCTTTCGGGATTTTACTAAATATGAACCTTTTGCTTCAATTTTCACGCAAAACATTTTTCAAAATCAACGCTCTCTTCTTAGAACATGAAAAAGAGTTATAGGGTCAAATTTGAGGTCAAAATTTGAAACTAAGTTTGAACACAAACTTTTCGTCTTCTTTCGCGATTTTACGAAATATTCACGTTTTGAGTCATTTCGTCGTAAAACATTCTTTAAAACCAAAGCCCTCAACTTAGAACATCAAAAGGAGTTATATGGTCAAATTGGAAGTGAAAATTTGAAACCAAGTTTGCGCACGAACTTTTTATCTTCTTTTAAGATTTTACTATATATGAATCTTTTGTTTCATTTTCTCGCAAAACATTCTTCAAAACCAACGCCCTCTTCTTAGAACATGAAAAAGAGTTATATGGTAAAATTTGAGGAGAAATTTAGAAACTAAGTTCGCTCACGAACTTTTCATCTTCTTTCGGGATTTTACTAAATATGCACGTTTTGAGTCATTTCGTCGCAAACCATTCTTTAAAACCAAAGCTCTCATCTTAGAAAATCAAAAGGACTTTTATGGTCAAATTTGAAGCGAAAATTTGAAACAAACTTCGCGCACGATCTTTTCATCTTCTTTCGAGATTTTACAAAATATGAACCTTTTGCACCATTTTCTCGCAAAGCATTCTTAAAAGCCAACGCTCTCTTCTTAGAACATGATAAAGAGTTATATGGTCAAATTTGAAGTGAAAATTTGAAACTAAGTTTGCGCACGAAGTTTTTATCTTCTTTCGCGATTTTACGAAATATGCACGTTTTGAGTCATTTCGTCGCAAAACATTCTTTGAAACCAAATCCCTCATCTTAGAACATCAAAAGGAGTTATATGGTCAAATTTGAAGTGAAAATTTGAAACTAAGTTCGCGCACAGACTTTTCATCTTCTTTCGGGATTTTACTAAATATGAACCTTTTGCTTCATTTTCTAGCAAAACATTCTTCAAAACCAAGCCCTCTTCTTAGAACATGAAAAAGAGTTAGATGGTCAAATTTTAAGTGAAAATTTGAAAATAATTCGCGCACGAACTTTTCATCTTCTTTCAAGATTTTACTATATATGAATCTTTTGTTTCATTTTCTCGCAAAACATTCTTCAAAACCAACGCTCTCTTCTTAGAACATGAAAAAGAGTTATATGGTAAAATTTGAGGTGAAATTTAGAAACTAAGTTCGCTCAGGAACTTTTCATCTTCTTTCGGGATTTTACTAAATAAGCACGTTTTGAGTCATTTCGTCGCAAACCATTCTTTAAAAGCAAAGCCCTCATCTTAGAACATCAAAAGGACTTTTATGGTCAAATTTGAAGTGAAAATCTAAAACTAAGTTCGCGCACGAACTTTTCATCTTCTTTCGCGATTTTACTAAATATGAACCTTTTGCTTCATTTTCTCGCAAAACATTCTTCAAAACCAAGCCCTCTTCTTAGAACAAAAAAAAAGAGTTAGATGGTCAAATTTGAAGTGAAAATTTGAAACTAAGTTGACGCACGAACTTTTCATCTTCTTTCGCGATTTTGTGAAATATGCACGTTTTGAGTCATTTCGTCGCAAAACGTTCTTTAAAACCAAATCCCTCATCTTAGAACATCAAAAGGAGTTATATGGCCAAATTTGAATTTAAAATCTGAAACTAAGTTCGCGCACGAAGTTTTCATGTTCTTTCGGGATTTTACTAAATATGAACCTTTTGCTTAATTTTCTCGCGAAACATTCTTCAAAACCAACGCCCTCTTCTTAGAAAATGAAAAAGAGTTATATTGTCAAATTTAAGGTGAAAATTTGAAACAAAGTTTGCGCACAAACTTTTCGTCTTCTTTCGCGATTTTACGAAATATGCACGTTTTGAGTCATTTCGTCGCAAAACATTCTTTAAAACCAAAGCCCTCATCTTAGAACATCAAAAGGAGTTATATGGCCAAATTTGAATTTAAAATCTGAAACTAAGTTCGCGCACGAAGTTTTCATGTTCTTTCGGGATTTTACTAAATATGAACCTTTTGCTTAATTTTCTCGCGAAACATTCTTCAAAACCAACGCCCTCTTCTTAGAAAATGAAAAAGAGTTAAATCGTCAAATTTCAGGTGAAAATTTGAAACAAAGTTTGCGCACAAACTTTTCGTCTTTTTTCGCGATTTTACGAAATATGCACGTTTTGAGTCATTTCGTCACAAAACATTCTTTAAAACCAAAGCCCTCATCTTAGAACATTAAAAGGACTTATATGGTGAAATTTAAGTGAAAATATGAAACTAAGTTCGCGCACAAACTTTTCATCTTCTTTCGGGATTTTACTAAATATGAATCTTTTGCCTCATTTTCTCGCAAAACATTCTTCAAAACTAACGCCCTCTTCTTAGAAAATGAAAAAGAGTTAAATCGTCAAATTTGAGGTGAAAATTTGAAACTAAGTTTGCGCACAAACTTTTCGTCTTCTTTCGCAATTTTACGAAATGTGCACGTTTTGAGTCATTTCGTCGTAAAACATTCTTTAAAACCAAACCCTCATCTTAAAACATCAAAAGGAGTTATATGGTCAAATTTGAAGTGAAAATTTGAAACTAAGTTCGCGTACGAACTTTTCATCTTCTTTCGGGATTTTACTAAATATGAACCTTTTGCTTCAATTTTCACGCAAAACATTCTTCAAAACCAACGCCCTCTTCTTAGAACATCAAAAGGACTTATATGGTGAAATTTGAAGTGAAAATTTGAAACTAAGTTCGCGCACGAACTTTTCATCTTCTTTCGGGATTTTACTAAATATCAACCTTTTGCTTCATTTTCTTGCAAAACATTCTTCAAAAACCAACGCCCTTTTCTTAGAAAATGAAAGAGAATAATATCGTCAAATTTGAGTTGAAAATTTGAAACTAAGTTTGCACACGAACTTTTCATCTTCTTTCGCGATTTTACGAAATATGCACGTTTTGAGTCATTTCGTCGCAAAACATTCTTTAAAACCAAAGCCCTCATCTTAGAACATCAAAAGGAGTTATATGGTCAAATTTGAAGTGAAAATTTGAAACTAAGTTCGCGCACAAACTTTTCATCTTCTTTCGGGATTTTAATAAATATGAACCTTTTGCTTCATTTTCTCGCAAAACATTCTTCAAAACCAACGCCCTCTTCTTAGAACATGAAATAGAGTTATAGGGTCAAATTTGAGGTAAAAATTTGAAACTAAGTTCGCGCACGAACTTTTCATCTTCTTTTCGGGATATTACTAAATATCAACCTTTTGCTTTATTTTCTTGCAAAACATTTTTCAAAACCAACGACCTCTTCTTAGAACATGAAAAAGAGTTGTATGGTCAAATTTGAGGTTAAAATTTTGAACTAAGTTCGCGCACGAACTTTTCATCCTCTTTCGAGGTTTTACTAAATATGAAACTTTTGAATCATTTTCTCAAAAAATATTCTTCAAAACCAACGCCCTCTTCTTTGAACATGAAAAAGAGTTCTATGGTCAAATTTGAAGTGATAATTTGAAACTAAGTTCGCGCAAGAACTTTTCATCTTGTTTAGGGATTTTACTAAATATGAACCTTTTCCTTCATTTTCTCGCAAAATATTCTTTAAAACCAACGCACTCTTCTTAGAACACGAGAAAGAGTTGTATGGTCAAATTTGAGGTGAAAATTTGAAACTAAGTTCGCGCACGAATTTTTCATCTTCTTTCGGGATTTTACTAAATATGAAACTTTTGCATCATTTTCTCGCAAAACATTCTTCATAACCAACGCCCACTTCTTTGAACATGAAAAAGAGTTCTATGGTCAAAATTGAAGTGAAAATCTGAAACTAAGTTCGCGCAAGCACTTTTCATCTTCTTTCGCGATTTTATGAAATATGCACGTTTTGAATCATTTCGTCGCAAAACATTCTTTAAAACCAAAGCCCTCATCTTAGAACATCAAAAGGACTTATATGGTGAAATTTGAAGTGAAAATTTGAAACTAAGTTTGCGCACGAACTTATCATCTTCTTTCGGGATTTTACTAAATATGAACATTTTGCTTCAATTTTCACGCAAAACATTCTTCAAAACCAACGCCCTCTTCTTTGAACATCAAAAGGAGTTATATGGTCAAATTTGAAGTGAAAATTTGAAAATAAGTTCGCGCACGAACTTTTCATCTTCTTTCGGGATTTTACTAAATATGTACCTTTTGCTTCAATTTTCTCGCAAAACATTCTTCAAAACCAACGCCCTCTTCTTTGAACATGAAAAAGAGTTATAGGGTCAAATTTGAGGTCAAAATTTGAAACTAAGTTTGCGCACAAACTTTTCGTCTTCTTTCGCGATTTTACGAAATATGCACGTTTTGAGTCATTTCGTCGTAAAACATTCTTTAAAACCAAAGCCCTCAACTTAGAACATCAAAAGGAGTTATATGGTTAAATTGGAAGTGAAAATTTGAAACCAAGTTGGCGCACGAACTTTTCATCTTCTTTCAAGATTTTACTATATATGAATCTTTTGTTTCATTTTCTCGCAAAACATTCTTCAAAACCAACGCCCTCTTCTTAGAACATGAAAAAGAGTTATATGGTAAAATTTGAGGTGAAATTTAGAAACTAAGTACGCTCACGAACTTCTCATCTTCTTTCGGGATTTTACTAAATATGCACGTTTTGAGTCATTTCGTCGCAAACCATTCTTTAAAACCAAAGCCCTCATCTTAGAACATCAAAAGGACTTTTATGGTCAAATTTGAAGCGAAAATTTGAAACAAACTTCGCGCACGATTTTTTCATCTTCTTTCGAGATTTTACAAAATATGAACCCTTTGCATCATTTTCTCGCAAAGCATTCTTAAAAACCAACGCTCTCTTCTTAGAACATGATAAAAAGTTATATGGTCAAATTTGAAGTGAAAATTTGAAACTAAGTTTGCGCACGAAGTTTTTATCTTCTTTCGCGATTTTACGAAATATGCACGTTTTGAGTCATTTCGTCGCAAAACATTCTTTGAAACCAAATCACTCATCTTAGAACATCAAAAGGAGTTATATGGTCAAATTTGAAGTGAAAATTTGAAACTAAGTTCGCGCACGGACTTTTCATCTTCTTTCGGGATTTTACTAAATATGAACATTTTGCTTCATTTTCTCGCAAAACATTCTTCAAAACCAAGCCCTCTTCTTAGAACATGAAAAAGAGTTAGATGGTCAAATTTGAAGTGAAAATTTGAAACTAAGTTGGCGCACGAACTTTTCATCTCCTTTCGCGATTTTACGAAATATGCACGTTCTGAGTCATATCGTCGCAAAACATTCTTTAAAACCAAATCCCTCATCTTAAACATCAAAAGGAGTTTTATGGTCAAATTTGAAGTGAAAATCTGAAACTAAGTTCGCGCACGAACTTTTCATCTTCTTTCGCGATTTTACTAAATATGAACCTTTTGCTTCATTTTCTCGCAAAACATTCTTCAAAACCAAGCCCTCTTCTTAGAACAAAAAAAAGGGTTAGATGGTCAAATTTGAAGTGAAAATTTGAAACTAAGTTGACGCACGAACTTTTCATCTTCTTTCGCGATTTTGTGAAATATGCACGTTTTGAGTCATTTCGTCGCAAAACGTTCTTTAAAACCAAATCCCTCATCTTAGAACACCAAAAGGAGTTATATGGCCAAATTTGAATTTAAAATCTGAAACTAAGTTCGCGCACGAAGTTTTCATGTTCTTTCGGGATTTTACTAAATATGAACCTTTTGCTTAATTTTCTCGCAAAACATTCTTCAAAACCAACGCCCTCTTCTTAGAAAATGAAAAAGAGTTATATCGTCAAATTTGAGGTGAAAATTTGAAACTAAGTTTGCGCACAAACTTTTCGTCTTCTTTCGCAATTTTACGAAATGTGCACGTTTTGAGTCATTTCGTCGTAAAACATTCTTTAAAACCAAACCCTCATCTTAAAACATCAAAAGGAGTTATATGGTCAAATTTGAAGTGAAAATTTGAAACTAAGTTCGCGCACGAACTTTTCATCTTCTTCCGGGATTTTACTAAATATGAACCTTTTGCTTCATTTTCTCGCAAAACATTCTTCAAAACCAATGCCCTCTTCTTGGAACATTAAAAAGAGTTATATGGTCAGATTTCAACTAAAAATTTTAAACTATGTTTGCGCAGAAACTTTTCGTCGTCTTTCCCGATTTTACGAAATATGCACGTTTTTAAGTCATTTCGTCGTAAAACATTCTTTAAAACCAAAGCCCTCATCTTAGAACATCAAAAGGAGTTATATGGTCAAATTTGAAGTGAAAATTTGAAACTAAGTTCGCGCACGAACTTTTCATCTTCTTTCGGGATTTTACTAAATATGAACCTTTTGCTTCATTTTCTCGCAAAACATTCTTTAAAATCAAATCCCTCATCTTAGAACATCAAAATGAGTTATATGGTCAAATTTGAAGTGAAAATCTGAAACTAAGTTCGCGCACGAACTTTTCATCTTCTTTCGGGATTTTACTGAATATGAAAATTTTGCTTCATTTTCTCGCAAAACATTCTTCAAAACAAATGCCCTCTTCTTAGAACATGAAAAAGAGTTATATGGTCAACTTTGAAGTGAAAATTTGAAACTAAGTTGGCGCACGAACTTTTCATCTTCTTTCGCGATTTTACGATATATGCACGTTTTGAGTCATTTTCTCACAAAACATTCTTCAAAACCAAGCCCTCTTCTTAGAACATGAAAAAGAGTTATATTGTCAAATTTGAAGTGAAAATTTGAATCTAAGTTCGCGCACGAACTTTTCATCTTCTTTTGGGATTTTAATAAATATGAACATTTTGTTTCATTTTCTCGCAAAACATTCTTCAAAACCAAGCCCTCTTTTTAGAACATGAAAAAGAGTTAGATGGTCAAATTTGAAGTGAAAATTTGAAACTAAGTTGGGACACGAACTTTTCATCTTCTTTCGCGATTTTACGAAATATGCACGTTTTGAGTCATTTCGTCGCAAAACATTCTTTAAAACCAAATCCCTCATCTTAGAACATCAAAAGGACTTATATGGTCAAATTTGAAGTGAAAATCTGAAACTAAGTTCGCGCACGAACTTTTCATCTTCTTTTGGGATTTTGTTAAATATGAAAATTTTGCTTCATTTTCTCGCAAAACATTCGTCAAAACAAACTCCCTCTTCTTAGAACATGAAAAAGAGTTATATGGTCAAATTTGAAGTGAAAATTTGAAACTAAGTTGGGGCACGAACTTTTCATCTTCTTTCGCGATTTTACGAAATATGCACGTTTTGAGTCATTTCGTCGCAAAACATTCTTTAAAACCAAATCCCTCATCTTAGATCATCAAAAGGAGTTATATGGTCAAATTTGAAGTGAAAATCTGAAACTAAGTTCGCGCACGAACTTTTCATCTTCTTTCGGGATTTTATTAAATATGAAAATTTTGCTTCATTTTCTCGCAAAACATTCGTCAAAACAAACTCCCTCTTCTTAGAACATGAAAAAGAGTTATATGGTCAAATTTGAAGTGAAAATTTAAAACTAAGTTCGCGAACGAACTTTTCATGTTCTTTCGGGATTTTACTAAATATGAACCTTTTGCTTCATTTTCTCGCAAAACATTCTTCAAAACAAACTCCCTCTTCTTAGAACATGAAAAAGAGTTATATGGTCAAATTTGAAGTGAAAATCTGAAACTAAGTTCGCGCACGAACTTTTCATCTTCTTTCGCGATTTTAATAAATATGAATCTTTTGCTTCATTTTCTCGCAAAACATTCTTCAAAACCAATGCCCTCTTCTTAGAACATGAAAAAGAGTTATATGGTCAAATTTGAAGTGAAAATTTGAAATTAAGTTGGCGCACGAACTTTTCATCTTCTTTTGCGATTTTACGAAATATGCACGTTTTGAGTCATTTCGTCGCAAAATATTCTTTAAAAACAAATCCCTCGTCTTAGAACATCAAAAGGAGTTATATGGTCAAATTTGAAGTGAAAATTTGAAACTAAGTTCGCGCACGAACTTTTCATATTCTTTCGGGATTTTACTAAATATGAACCTTTTGCTTCATTTTCTCGCAAAACATTCTTCAAAACAAACGCCCTCTTCTTAGAACATCAAAAAGGACTTATATGGTGAAATTTGAAGTGAAAATCTGAAACTAAGTTCGTGCACGAACTTTTCATCTTCTTTCGCGATTTTAATAAATATGAATCTTTTGCTTCAATTTTCTTGCAAAACATTCTTCAAAACCAACGCCCTCTTCTTAGAACATGAAAAAGAGTTATAGGGTCAAATTTGAGGTCAAAATGTGAAACTAAGTTTGCGCACAAAATTTTCGTCTTCTTTCGCGATTTTACGAAATATGCACGTTTTGAGTCATTTCGTCGTAAAACATCCTTTAAAACCAAAGCCCTCAACTTAGAACATCAAAAGGAGTTATATGGTCGAATTGGAAGTGAAAATTTGAAACTAAGTTCGCGCACGAACTTTTCATCTTCTTTCGGGATTTTACTAAATATGAATCTTTTGCTTCATTTTCTCGCAAAACATTCTTCAAAACCAATGCCCTCTTCTTAGAACATGAAAAAGAGTTATATGGTCAAATTTGAAGTGAAAATTTGAAACTAAGTTGGCGCACGAACTTTTCATCTTCTTTCGCGATTTTACGAAATATGCACGTTTTGAGTCATTTCATCGCAAAACATTCTTTAAAACCAAATCCCTCCTTTTAGAACATCAAAATGAGTTATATGGTCAAATTTGAAGTGAAAACTTGAAACTAAGTTCGCTTACGAACTTTTTATCTTCTTTCGGGATTTTACTAAATATGAAAATTTTGCTTCATTTTCTCGCAAAACATTCTTCAAAACCAACGCCCCCTTCTTAGAACATGAGAAAGAGTTATATCGTCAAATTTGAGATGAAAATTATAAACTAAGTTTGCGTACAAATTTTTCGTCTTCTTTCGCGATTTTACGAAATATGCACGTTTTGAGTCATTTTATGAGAGAATTATTTTGAATTTTTTTTATTCATAAGGTGAACTTTCTAACCCATGGCAAGATTGTATGAAATTTGTGGATGTATCTATATTGTAATTCCTATATTGAGTTCTTGGTTCTCGTTTCTATAAAAAAAATTCCATGATATTGAGTGTGTGCTATTGAATTTTGGCATGTTATGATTGATTGATAATGCACTACAAGAAAACAAAGTTTTCTGTGACAAGCAAAGTCATCACTGAAAGTATATT
This sequence comes from Euonymus europaeus, assembly GCA_963580455.1. Lineage (NCBI taxonomy): Eukaryota > Viridiplantae > Streptophyta > Magnoliopsida > Celastrales > Celastraceae > Euonymus > Euonymus europaeus. The sequence continues at coordinate 9,249,250 of OY756964.1, forward strand.
TATTGTCACAAAAATGTTTTAGTGACAACGTTAGTGACGACTCTGTTTCGTCACATATGTGAGTGTCATTGAAAGTTTTGTGACAAGAATAATGACTCGTCACTCATGAACAAACATCAGTGATGGTCAATATTGTCACAAATATTTAAGCTTTAGTGATGACATTAGGTGTCACAAAAACAAATATTTTTGTGATGGTAATACTTGTCACATAAAGATTTCTTGTGATAACAATATTGTGTTCTTTGGGGCTCATCCATAAATCTGATTTGGATTTTGTCTATTGAAGTGATTGTATTTTTGTGTGGTGGGGTTTTGAGTTAATATCAATATGGGTTCATGCATGGATAGAAGTTAGCATGATGAAATTAATGAAGAAGCTGAGATTAGTACTTGTGATTAACTATAAGGGTTTGGTTTGAATATCAGAGAGACTAGTTGTATATTCGAATTAATTATGAGAACTTTTTTTCTGTTTGGGATTGATCTGTGGATGATAACATGGATACATATTTGAATTGCTTATGAGAATTGTCTATTTAGAGTTATCTGAATATACTAGGGATGGGTATGAAAATGTTTAGTTGAGTTGGGATATAGGACATGTTGGGTTGGGTCTATAGGACAAGCTATAAGGTGTTGACATGCTAGGTTTTGAACTTGCTCATGAAGGCCCTAATTATTATATTGAATGTTGATCCGATGACGAAACTAATTGGGTAGCATTGGATGCCGAAAAGATTCTTGAGGAGAAGGATTTTCATAAAACCCCCAACCATTGGATGAAAAGGGTTTCATAAAATATAATATGGAGCCTTCAATATACTAATTTTCTTTAGGTAATTAATCATAAATTTTCAATCATAATAATTAGTAGTATGGTTGAAATAATAAATTACAGACATAAAAATAGGAACCGATGTCTCTTCCATGCATGATTGCTATTAAAATTGGTTATAATTTGATGTGCTAGTAGTGTGTTCTTTTGCTAACAATGTGCCCTTTCTATGTTGTTTGTTTATATGCGTAAATTACATGATTTAAAGTTTTATTGCATTGAATTAAGACTTACGATAATTTCAATATCGTTTAGTCTACAAAATATAATCTTGGTTCTCAATATTTTTTCTCAATAAATCCATATTGTATATTTTATTTAGATATAAAAATTATGTTGAAAATCTAAACCAACAGCAGAATTAATTTGGGGAATGCATTAGATGTACTTTAAAAAAAAAATTGAGGTGTGAGTGTCTCATGGAAATCTAACCATTGGATGGAAGGGTCACATGATCCTTACTATTAGAATTTCAATATAGTTTTTATACCCCATATATAAATATTTATGCCCCATGTATGTATTTTGATAAAAAATGTCATCGTAGATTTTCTTAAGCCAAATTAACCATCCAATGGAATAATAAAAATTAAATTGAGAACTGTTTTTAAAATATACATCGTGGGGGTGCTTTACACTTTCCCCATAAGTAACAAACTCACTTGTCGAATTTCTGAATTTTCATGGATCAAAATGATTTTATGGTGACCAGTTGCATCTATTACAATTGGTGTCGACTTTATTATTTTTCTTTTCCAAAACCGGTTGCGACAATATTCGTGGGCTTAATTTTTGAAATGTGATCTTCTATGAAAGAACATTATGTTAGCAAGTGACTGAATTTCTGAGGGTGTTAGGACTTGTGTTAGTCCAAAATTTGATAGGAGATTGTGCGCTAATATTTCCTCCTATCAGAAGAATTGTGTGCAATTTAGAGAAGATACAACTATTGATTTGGGTTTTCCTTCCTAAAAACGAATTTAATATTTCACAGCATCAATTACAAGCAGTAATAGAAATCTAACATTGAAATGAAAGCACTTCTATTGAAATGACTAAAAAGTAGTACATCCTAAAATATACTGAATTTAATTGATGATATACCAAAGTGTATAAAAAATCATGCTATACAAGATAAAATATAAGAATAGTAGTGGAGGCTACAATCTTTATATTTGAATGTAAATAATTGGGCCAAAGATAGTTGACCAGAGTCATGCTAAAGAAATGATAAAATTGTGAAACACGGAGTCTGTATTTGACGCGAGGTACTTTCTGCTTCATATATTTTTTTTATTATAGGTCTCTGAATGTGAGTGACTTCTCCCAAATTAATGGCATGATCTTGGCTTATCATGGAGTTGTAGATCGTGTGATTTTGTATGATGACTTGATTCTTACATTTCTCTCTACTCTTCTAAAAATGAGGCTCTTATTTGTCAGTGGATCTCTTGTAGTTGATTTTTATTGTGAGCATTGTTCTCATAGATTGTTAAGGCGTGAAATACATGAAGTTGATTCCACTTCCCTGAAAAATTGGACTCTTGTATGTTCTTGGTGTTTGAGATAGTGGATGATCACCTTTGGTTGAGCACGAATGAAGGTCATGACTTTTGGATCTTCCTTCATAGATGGATGTGGAGGGAAGGTCTGGTCATGAAAGTGCATAAGTTGCTTAATTTTAGCTTATTGATTGTATATAACGGTTGAAAATGTGTTTAAGACAAATCAAGAGAGAAGAGAGTTTATCTTGATGATCTTCTATATTTTCACGTTCTTATCCAGTTAATATATTGTTTTATTTTAGGAGAACACAATTGCACAAAATTGTCCCTAGATTTTATTCTCATTATAATAATTTGGATAATCTACTGATTTTCTACAAATAAATTATGGATATCCTTATCAAAATCTCTAAAAAATCATAAATGGTTAATGTCAAACCTACCTTGAAATTGTCACGTGTCACCTTGAGATTGGTTGAGAACACCAATGACGGGCCCACACCCATCGCGTGTCAAAATGAGTTTTGACAGTGATATAAACAGACGCACAATAAAAAAATGTAAATAAAACAACCCAAATTGGCAAAAATTTAAACTCGAAACCATAGTTGAAGATATTTTAACGTTCCAATATAATTTTAAGGAAAGTAATAAAAAAAATCCCAAATTTGCTTTAAATGCAATCTCAACTTCTACTTTTTTCTTTCTTTCTCCAACCCAAGTGCTGCGTTTCGGAACTTCTTCAATTTAAAAGTCATCAAGTACACGCAATTTCGTCTCATTCACGGACCCACGGTTTCTCTTGCCCATTAACTATACTACAACAAAGCCCATACATGACTCTCCTTTTCGTGCCATTTCCACACTAAAATAAACAAACCAATCACCTCATCGTCATCATCAACGACGACAACAATTTCTCTATGAGCTAGCAAGTACTGTTTGGTTTAATTAGGTTTTTGAAGTACTAGTGATGGAGTTATTCACGAAAGCCACGGCAGTGAAGCTCCGAAGCCACCTAGACAATTACCTAGTCGCCGATGATGACAAACAAACCGTCCGTCAGAGCCGCAACGGCTCATCACGCAAAGCCACGTGGTTCGTGGAGATAGTCCAGGCCAAATCAGACGTTATCCGCCTCCGAAGCTGTCACGACAAGTACCTAACCGCCTCCGACAAGCCCTTTCTTCTCGGCATGACAGGCCACAAAGTCCTCCAAACGGTGCCGTATGAGATGTTGTCGGATTGGGACACCGAGTGGGAGCCTATTAGAGATGGGTTCCAAGTCAAAATCAAGTCGTGGTGCGGCAAGTACTTGCGTGCAAATGGTGGGACCCCTCCCTGGAGGAACTCGGTGACCCACGATGAGCCTCATGGTGGTGTGACGAAGAATTGGGTTTTGTGGGATGTGGAGGATGTGGAAACTGACTCTCTCGTGAGGTACTTGTCTTCTATGTCGAGTTTCTCTTGTGTCTCTGAAGATGTTTTGGAGGCTGCAGCGGTTGATGGTGACGGTGATGGTGATGATCGGGTTTTTGGGTCCGAGCCTGGATCTCCTGTCTCGGTTGTGTCCTTCAAGACTGCTCCCAGGTTGACGATGATTTCCTCCATGTCTCGAAAATTGGCCTCAAAACAGGTACCTCAAAATTAGTTCATAATTTCATCATCTTTACTTTTTTACAATCAAATTTGGTTACTGGGCAATTGCCGAGGGCATGTTTTAAAACTACTACTTTTAATTACAAAAATGGGTAATCAAATGCCAAATGAGTTCATGTAAACCAAAATTATTATAATGGAATATGAATTATAATTTGTTTCACATAGAGGTCCTCACCAACCCTTAAGCACTCGGGTTCTGATAAGATCCATTGTTTTAAAAGCACAAAAGCGTCTACCTCCTTTCCATTGGCTGGGATGTGTCATTTGAATCAGCCATGTCTGCCATAATTTTCTTTTTGGTTTTTCGTTCCAATCAACAAGAATCAACCCCACGTTCGGTTGAGAATGAGGTTAAAATGTGAATGAATTTAAAATGAGCTAGGTATGAACTTAATAATAGAGAAAAATAGGGAGAGGCTGAATAAATTTAAAGATAAAATTTTATACATTTTGTTAAATATGAGAATGAGAATAAAAACGAGTATAAATTTTGATTTTAATGGATGGTAATATAAATAAAAAGATTTTATTATCTTTTTATAATAAATTGATAATTTTATATGAAATTTAAGCTATGTTTGGGAGTAGTGTTGGGAGAGATTCGCGAAATAGTGAATCCCTTTAATAGGCTCTCAATCTCTTCTAACTCCGCTTATACAAATTAAGGATTCATTTTTATGAACTCTTTTCAACCCAACCTCTCTGAACCCTTTCCAACCAATTCCTCCCGACCTGTCTCACAAGCAGAGTCTTAATAATGGCTAAATTTATCATTTAAAAAGAATATTATTATCTCCATAGGGAGAATAACCAAGCCCTCTCCGAACCCTTCCCAACTCAATTCTTCTCAACAACTCTTCCAAGCAAAATTTTAATAAAAGCTGAAATTTATCATTTAAAAAAATGTTATTCTAATTTTCATGAGCGTAAAAGAGGTGAATGAGAAAATCAACTTTCAAGTCTTAATTCTCACCTTTCTTGAGCTCGTCATCTTTTCCGAAACCGAGATAAATCAACACGCGTAATCACCGCGTTTCAACGAAACGCGCCTGTGCCTTTTTGTGAGTTCTGTTTCTCGGCCTTGGTTGGCACTGAACTGGGGTCTTTTGCGTTCTCTCTTTTATTTGACTCTCGCTACATTTCTTCTTCTGGTTGTTGTTTTTCAGGCATACCCGAATCAATTGCGAAGTGTAATGGAGTTTTTCCGAAAAGCCAAAGCGGTGCGTTTAAGGGGTCACCACGACAAGTACCTCCACGTAGAGGAGGGAGAGGAATCCGTTACCCAAGATCGTAATGGATCCTCCAAGAACGCCAGTTGGGCTGTCGAGTTCGTACCCGGATCCGAATCCATAATCCGCCTCAAGAGCTGTTACGGCAAGTACCTCACAGCCTCCAATCAGCCTTTCTTGCTAGGCATGACTGGTCGCAAAGTGATTCTGTCCCTCCCCAGACGACTCGACTCTTCCCTCGAGTGGGAACCCATCAGGGAAGGGTCTCAGGTCAAGCTCAAGACCCGTTACGGTAACTTCTTGAGAGCCAATGGGGGTCTACCACCGTGGCGGAACTCTGTCACCCACGATATTCCCCACAGGTCTGCTACGCAGGACTGGATTCTTTGGGATGTTGAAGTTGTGGAGACTCTGGTTCAGTCCCCGGATCACCACCGACCCGCAGGTTCTCCTGTGACCCATTCCGTCTCCAGCTCCCCTTCCTCTGTATCGACCAAATCTGGGAATTTATCAGGACAGGAGGTACTGTATTTTTTTAAAAAAATATTTTCTTCATTTTTTAAAAGTGTAATTATTATTTTCTATAATTGAATATCTGCTGTGTGGTGTTTTGGTGATGTGCAGTCGAGTGGTTCTTATTCGGGTGGGTCGCCCCCAAAATCTGAAGGGAGGACTATCTACTACCATGTGGCAGATGAGAGTGGTGAGGTTGATGATGATGTTGTGGAAGGTTATTCTTTCAATTTCAAGGCGAATGGAGTCGAAGAATTGACTAAGAAATTGGGGGAAGAGACTGGCCTTGAGGATATTATTGTGTGTACTCGGAGTCCATTGAATGGAAAGCTTTATCCTCTTCGCTTGCAGCTTCCTCCCAACAATGCTGATATGCATGTTATCATAGTCCAGTCGTCAGCGAAAGGTATATCCATTTGAGTTTGTTAGATATGCAATTGTTGTAGTTTCTTGCATCAGTGGAAATCTACTAATTAAAACATGACTACTTACTCTTTATGTACACATCAGTAGACCAATATCCTTCCTTTTTTGCCGTAGGTTTTTGATTAGTTTGGTCAATTATTTCTTCTTAAAGCATGTTTGGTGAGATGGCTTATGATGTTTTATATGCTTGTGTAACTGTTATAACTAGTAAATGCAGTGATGTTGCCATAATTACCGGTGCCTTGTTGGGGGTTTAATCACGCGTCATGGGAATTTGTTAACATTTTATCAGATGGATGAATTGAGAATTGGTGCCCCGGAATTCTAGCAGCATCAAGTGATCATTTTTTCCTGAGCCCCCCCAAAACAGAAGATCTTTTCTCTTTTGTGATATCTACATCAAATTGCTCGAGCATATCAGCTGGTTTATAGAGTTAAAACTTGGGTTTCAAATGAAATTCTTGAATCAACCATCGCCTTGGAGTATGTTTGATTTGGTTATAAATAGAAAGGAAGGCTTTAAGTTTCAATGTTTGGGTTTGGACTGATGGCTTTTGGAGTGAGTGAACAATTGGAAGAGTTGTCATTTGCTGAAAGGTTTGGACCCTAGAAGAATCATTGTGAAAAACAAATGGTGTACTTTTAAGTCTACTACATGAACCAATCAAATTTAGCTGACACGTTCACTTTGTTTTGTGGTTTTCTTTGGTCGTACTCTATTTGATTGTTTGTTAAATGCGCATGAACAAATGGTGTATTTTGAAGTTTCCCATATGAACCAATCAAATTTAGCTGACACGTTCACTTTGCTTTGCGGTTTTCTTTGGTCTTACTCTATTTTTGAATGGTTGTTAAATGATCATGGTAATCCATTGTAAAATAGCTCCAAAATAAGTATTGGTCGCTAGGTTATGGGACAGAGTTGGGATTTCCGCTACAGAGGTTCTATTTAGGGCATCAATTTGAATGTTTGAAAGAATACTGGACTAGCCTTCATTGACATACCTTGCTTGTTTTTCAAGTGTAGCGAGATATTACACATGCAATAAAAGATGCATGTAGGCGCGTTTAGTATTTTTTGTATCTACCGTTTGTCAACCTTTCTTCTTATACGAACCTTAGCATCGAGCATGTATCAGTTCTGTTCTGTTAAGTAGCTTTTAACTTGCATTTAATAGGTTTGTTAATCAGTTTGTTACTCATACCAGACTTTGCTGACATGGCAAGTCTGATGTGGCTTATATTAGTGTTAAGTAAGTTTACCAGTCTCTGTAATGCTATATAAGCTTGATTCTGCGCTTGTGTAATTGAGAAAGTTTCTCGATCAAACACCATTGCTAGGGCTAAGGTAGAAAGGAGGCTATGAATTTCATTGTAGAGTAAGTTTACCAGTCTCTGTAATGTTATTAAGCTTGATTCTCCGCTTGTGTAATTGAGAAAGTTTCTCGATCAAACACCATTGCTAGGGTTAAGGTGGAAAGGAGGCTATGAATTTCATTGTAGGTTTTTTATTTTCAAATACTGGATTTTGGTTCGCTCTGTATCTTTGGCATTATGTTTTACTTCTTTAATGTTGGTCTAGCAGCGGCAAGAGATTTTGGACAGCAAGGTTTCCCATTATGATTCATCAAGTGTTACAGTTTAGGCATCTCTTCTACTACATTTTCTGTTCAGTCCAGTTTATACATCACAGGCTAGCTGAAAGCTTTTGAGAGTCGATAGCATGGATACCCTCGTGATTTTACCAATGGCGGATCATGGTCACTGGCTGCATCTCGGTTTGTGCCGCCATCAATGATGTCATCCCCATCATTGTTCTTGAAAGATCAATAGTAATAAAATATCAGACTTCATTGTCTGATTTTATCGAATATTTTGCTTCATCACGTTCTTGGCTGGTGAAAAATATGTATTTTATGATGCCCTAGGACTGCTTTTTTCTGCTCCTATATGGGTATAGTTGAATAGTTCTGTGTCGTGGTTGAACTCACAAGTCATAGCCTCTTGACCGTGGAGGTTGGTGGTGAAATTTAGTATTATAGAAATATATATATATATATATATATCTTAATTTGTGAATAATGCAATATTTAAGATGATAGGATCAAAATTTTGTCAAGTCAGATTAATGTCGAGGGATGTCAGCATAAAGTTTGTTTTGTTGCAATTATTAATTGAAGTTGTCAAGGGTGTATTTGATCAAAACAGTTTTTGAATCTAAATGTCTCTTTCTAAATATGAACAATTAAGTTCTTCAACTAATCAAATTATATAAGTTATATTATTATATTAATGTTGATTAGTGGATGTCACTTTTTAGGGAGGCTACATATGAGGTAGTTAAATCTATATTATTAGTAATTGAAAGAGGTTATTTAATAAATAGTTAAATCATTAATTTGGTTGTTGTAAAATGATGTGTAGTGTAATGATAATACACATCAATTGTAAGTATTCGCCACATTTTTCTCTTGTAAACTTTCTTTAATTTTCTTCAAGTATTATATATTTTTCCTAATCACTTGTCTCCTTTAATCTTGATATGAGGAATATCCTGAGCTTGTTTTACATGTTATCAACACGATCGATTTACCATTCGAAGGTTCGTTCCTACTTCAAGATTAGCGGTATGTTTGTTGAAACTCATATTTATTATAAATATTTCCATGGCCAAACTTGCAAATTTCTATTCTTGATATTTTGGTTAAAAAATTACTTGAATTGAGTGTTGAAAATTGAGATATATCTGGAAGTTATGAGTCTTAGTCATACCATTCAAGAAGATTATAATGCATCCCCGCAGGATCACGCTAAAGTTATGATTTTTCTGCGTCATCATCTTGATGTTGAATTTAAAAATGAATATCTTACTACAAAGAATCCTCTTATTTTGTAGAAAAATTTAAAAGAAAGGTTTGAACATTACAAAAGTATAGTTCTTCCTAAAGCCCGATATGATTGAATGCATTTGAGATTGTAAGATGTTAAGTCTGTACGTGATTACAATTCTGTTTTATTTAAAATCACTACAAAACTTGAATTATGTGTGGTGAAAACGTTTCTGAATCTCAAAAGTTGGAAAAAAAAATCTACTTTTCATGCATCTAATATGATACTATAATAACGATATCGTGAATGTGAGTTCATATTATATTCTCAATTGATTTCATGTTTGGCTTGTGACTGAGCGAAACAATGAGCTGTTGTTGAAAAACCACCAATTTCTTCCCACTAGAGCCGTATCGTCCCCTGAAGTGAACGTAGTATCTCATAGTCGTCGTGGGAAAGGACGATGTTATGGAAGAGGAAGAGGAAGAGGAAGAGCAAGAAGAAGAGGTCATTGGAATGGTAATCGGAACCATGAAACCTCATATACTTCATATCGCCAAAAGGGACATAGTGGTGGAGAAACAAGTTAACATCATCATAAGCCCCAAAAGGGCCAAAAAATTATTTGTTATAGGTGTGGCATTCAAGGACATTGGCCTCGAAATTTTCGCATATCAAAACACTTGGTTGAGTTGTACCAAGCTTTTATAAGAGGAAAATAAAAAGTTGCTGAAACAAACTTTGTCAAGTTTGATGATGAGGATGATTTAGACAATTTTGATGATCTTGAGGATTTCAATGATTTAGGTAATTTGGATGTTTCGGATTTCTTACAAAATCTCGATATTTGTAAATAAATTTATTTACTTGTTGAGTTTACTTTTTCTATTGTGTTTTAATTATGAAAGTATTCAATTATAAGAAATAAAATTCAATATTATGTATATATATATTCTTTTGATCAATTTACTTAATTTTTTAAAATTGAAAAACAAAAGCCTGGAATCAGTGACGGTGGGTTTCAATCATCGGACCTTCTTTTACTATTTTGTATTTTATTAGATCTGACCACCACTTAGCCACTAATCCCGAGCTTGTCAAGTTTATACTTTGTTATATTTATATACAATATAATATTTATCTATATGATACTTTTGGGTTAATATGTGATGCAACTTATTTTATTTTCTTCTTTAGAAAAATGGTTGATGAAGATATATGTTTGATTTATAGTGGAACAACACATTCTTTATTTTAACATCGAAAATATTTCTTGGATTTAACATTCCTTGAAGCAAGTGTTCATACAATCTCAGACAAATCAAAAATAATTGAAGGTTCCGGAAGAACCAATATTGTGTTGCCCGGAGGTACAAAAATTTACCTTGGAGAGGTACTATACTTTCCTAGATCAAGAAGAAATTTGATCAATTTTAAAGATATTCGCCGAAATGGATATTACATTAAATTTGGAAGTGAAAATAATATATAATATCTATACATCACTTCAATTGTATCAAGCCAGAAGCTTATGCGAGAAAAATTCAAAGCTATATCTTCAGGTTTGTACTTTACTAGTATAAAGTGGATTGAATCGTATGTTATAACTCATAAGATTCATCATGATCATGAGATAAAACACTAGAAGTGTTTTAATCTAAAAGAATCCATACTTCGGAATTATCACTTTGATATTCAAGTACCCCCAGTGTCCAAACTTCTTACCAAGAATTTCATACTCAACCTCATAAATTCTCATTTGCGTACCATTTAGTGTTATTAAATAGAGTCACAACATTTAGTACTTCCATCATTCTAAATACAATATCATTCAATTATTTGTAAACAAATCCTTATCCTTTTGATACACACCTTCGCTTTAAGGAAACTTTATTTCCTCAAATTTAACACACATTTTATCATTCTCAATTTTTTTTTTTTTTTTTAAGGATACTAATCCAGTTTCCCAAAGTCCATTTCTTAATGGATTCTAACCATCGATTTCATACTTCCAATAGCTAGATAACTATCAACTTTAACTGTTAGTCATGAAATTTCCATGACTTTAGACCTAACTCAGCATCACATTCATCTCCTTTATGCAAGTGTCCACCCGGACACCATCTCTTATATACTCACATAATCTAGACATCCCATTTCATATAACATTAACTACTCAAACAACTATTTTTGTAGTTATTCACGAACTCTAGGTACGAGCAATACGCCACCATCGAGCCTTAGATGCTTCGATGCAAACTAATGTCTGTCTCACTCTAATTTTTCCCATGTCAACAATACCCTCGCTTAACTATTAGAGATATGAAGTATACCTCCGATGAAATTTAACTGTTCCGGAGCTTCCTCATATCCCAAAGCAAATGCTCGAGTCTAAACCGTAGTCGGCTGCTGTTGCTGAATCTGTTGTGGTGGTCTACCACCTCGTCCTCTCCCTCCTGCAGGAACTGTAGAAGGTAGAGCTGGAACTGGTGCCGGAGGTGGTAATCCCGGTGCCTGAAACTGTGCCTGCTGTGTAGTACCACCGCCCTGTGGACATTCATTCCTTTTGTGCCCTATAAGATTACACCCATAATACTTCGGACCCGTGGTCCTACATTGATCCTGCTTATGCCCTTCTTTACCACATCGAAAACATGTGATCTTTCCACCATGTGGCCTAGGCCCGTTGCCTCGGTCCCCTTTCTGATTGTGAGAGTCAGTCCTCTGTTTCTTTTGACTACCTCCACTTGTGGATGAAGAGGTTCGTCCTTTCTGGGCGTCCCAATACTGTCGGGAGTTTCTCTTCTTCTGTTCAAACCTCAATGCCATATTCACTGTCTCAGCATAGGTCTGAACTCTAGTAGCAAGCACCATCTCACCCAAACTTGGAATCAATCCATCACAATACTTTTCTGCCTTGCTCCCCTCATCCGGAGCAAACTTCCTACCATACTTATATAGCTCTTCATACCTCTTTGTATATTGTGACACCGTCATGTCTGGTGTCTGTACAAACTCCAAATATTGTTTGGCCTGATCGGCCTGAAAAGTATGTGGAACAAACCGTTCCATAAATAGTAATTCAAAAGAAGCCCACGTCAGTTCATACTTCCTCGAGCCTAAAGAATTCCACCAATCGTAGGCATCACCTCTCAGATAATAGAACACCAACTTCACTCTCTGGTCATCCGATATGACTAGAGTATCAAATCTTGCTCCCAGTTGATGCAACCATTCTTCAGCTTCTCGACCTTCCCCCTCTCCGGAAAAGATAGGAGGACTTGTCTTTCTCAACTGGTCAACCACGTACATTTTCCTACCCAATCCTTGCATGGATCCTGTTTCAGTACCAGCCCCTGAAGCCTGCCCCTCGGTACGAGCCTCAGGTGTTCTAGCAAGCTGGTTCGTCACCACCTCAGTTAGGTTTATCATTGCACTTGCCAATGCTTCTAAAGTCACTGGTTGACCACCCAAGATGGTAGGAGCAACCTGCACTGCCGGAGGTGCCTCCACATGCCCTGGAGCAACCCCGAGAGCCGTCTCCTGTCCCCCGGTCTGAATATCATCACCCAATTGTTGTTCTTCCAGCACTGTATCCTCCTCTCTGATCTCTGTACCTAACCCCGGTACTGATCCCTGTGTGCTAGAAGTGCGCCTAGTGGTGCACGTTACTCCCCTCCCACGACTTCGACCTCGGGCCCGAGGTTTATCACCTCTTCCCCCATCAGTAGGGGTCTCAGTCGTAGCTCTCGACGCTCGTGTCGTCCTACGAGTGTCCATCTGTGCCACAACAGATAACACTATTTAATACAAAATGGATAACAAGGATTTAAGGGGAAAGAGTACGTACCGGATCTGCAGAGGTCGTGACATGGTCTGGAGACTACTAACATACCACTAGGACCCAACCCCAGATCCTACGTAGAGCCGTAACCTGGCTTCGATACCAAACTGTAACGCCCCGACCCGGAGGGCGCTACTGTTTAAACCTAATTCAATATCTATAAGATATTAAATCTCAACATTATCACAAAAGATTTAATCTTAATTTCTCCAACTAAATCCGTAAATTTCTTCCGAAATTTCGGCAGCATCTCCCCGTATATCGGAGAATGCCCACCTGAAATACGCAGCACATATTCATCAAAATATAAGGCCTCCGGCCATCACATCACAAACAAACACAATCCTAGGCAGGGCCTCAGGCCATCTACAGCATGCATCCGCAATACATATTAAATCACAATCATCATACATGTATCAACATGCAATATCACAATAAGATTCACACTCGGGTACAGGAGTCCTATCACAAGACATCCTCCTATCCGTACCATCCACACACCGTCAAGGTGTTCATAAACGTAGTCAACATACACAATCCTCAATTTGTGCATAAAATATCAAACATAATAAAGAAAATTAATTCTTTATTCTAACCCATCCTAGTGTCTCCAGGTGGCACCATGTCATCCCACCTCCTACAGATCCGCAGTGCCGGTATCCGTACCAGTCTCGCCTGTGTGGAAAGGAAATAAAGAAAAGGGTGAGCAATGGCTCAGTAGGGGTAAAGAGGATAACAAAATATAATCGCTGAATAAAAAGATTAAGTCAATGCAGCAACATGCCAAGACTATGAGTCACCATCACAAATACTCATCAAACCGTGGTCTCGTTTCCTACCGTGAGTCCCAATGGGATGACGCCTCGGCATCCATCCCCACACATCGATATCGGTGAACACTGCCACCATACGACTCAATAAGGAAACCATGACCAATTACAAGACACTAGTCTTGTCCATACTGACTCGGGTTCTCTGAACCGATTCCTCAGAATCTCAGTATGTTGCCTCATATAGAAGTCATTCGGTTGCAACCAAGCCGAGGTTCCACAACCCTCCTCCCATATGACGTTCACACAACCTACGGAAGTCACGAAACCATATTCGCACTTCCATGTGGCTCTAATGCAACAATGTCATGCCATGAATTTAATATAGCGATAAACCAATCCTAGTTATATATTTAACTAGCCATGATGCATGAATAAGAACCAAACATGCTTGATATAAGACCAAGCAATCAACCGGGAATGCAAACTAATATTTAGGAAAATTCGAGAATAACCCTAGGTTCGTTTTTCCCTATGGAGCAAATAGGGAAAAACACAAACATGAGTAACAATGAAGATTAAAAACGCATTTTTAGATAACAAGAAATTATCGAAAGATTGGGCTAGAATCCCCTACCTCGAATCCAAGCAATGAATAGAAAGTGTTACTACTCAACCTAAAATTTTCCGGCACGAGCGTAGGTGTTCGATGCGTCCACGAATCACCTTATGTTTTCAACAAGCCTGTAGGAGTAGTTATCGACTAGTCATCAAATTTCAATGAATTGAATTTATAATTCTTTCTCAATTTTGTATTCGAAATAGTTCTAGCCAACACTATTAGTCAAAATGTGAATTGTTTTTCCCATGTAAGAACCCATTCCAAATTAGCAATTTAGAATCACCTAATATATATTTTAAAACCTCGAAATAAAAGCCCCAACTCGGATTTTTCACTCGAACCCTTTAAACCACAAACTTCCCTCTTAAAGTTACACTAGCACCCTATTAGTTCCTTCACGGAATTGTCTCATATTTGGAGAGTTTGTTATCCTCCCTTACATTATTAATATATCTGGAATTTAGCCCCAAATTCGAAATCAATCAATGGAATCAATGAAATTCATCCTTCAAACACCCTTTTCCCAAATCTCTCCCAATCCACACTACTACTTCAAACCAACAATCAAATCTACCAATTTAAGCATAAACAACTTCTATTCAACCTATTTTATAATCAAATGTATCCAAAAATTCAGATTTGTTACATACTTTAAAATTAAACCCATAAAACCTAACTATGAAAATCTATAGAAAACCTTACCTTAACCTTGAAATCTTTGACAAATTATTGTTGAATCTTGTTAAGCACCTCAATCTTGCCCCAAAACTCACTCTTTTCTTCTCCCCCTTTCTTCCTCTTTCCTTCTTCTTTCTTTCTCTTCTCTCTCGGCTTCTCACTGTCTTTTTTTTCCTTTCGTGAAATGTCGCTGGCTTTCTTAATTTTTTTTTTAATAAAGTGGCCATGTGGCCATTTGAGTGGCCACTTTTGGTGGCCCAAAAATGGCCACCGAAAGTGGCCTCATATATATATTTATATATATATATATTATATATAATATATATAGATTATTATTTATACCTAATTCATTTTTATTGAATTCTTTTTATACCATAGGAGATTCATTCCCCAATCAATTTTTTTTTTCTTCCACTCATTAGTTGGTGTTCTCTCCAAACTCGAAATAACAATTTAATTGCTACTATTATTTTTTTTTCTTTTTGAATATTTTCGGGTCGGGGTTTTACAATGACGCTCCTTCTGTGGACTGGTTCATCATATCTATCGAAGTGACACGTGTCCAAACCTTATTCGTGCGGTTATTTTCGTAATATCAGTACTTAACCCAAAAAAAAATTTCTAAAAGGAAACACAAAGTGGTGTCGACTATTATACTACAAAGACATCAACTAAAAGTGACGATGAAATACACGACCGAAAATTTTAGCCATGGTCTTCCATTGTACCTCAGATAATGATCGCAGCTTTGATAAGATTTACCTTTGGGTTTCGGCACTAAGCATAGATCGGTTTGAAGCGAGAGAGCCGTGTTGAATGAGAAGTGAATCTTGCATATGAAAGAGAAGAAGATTGAATGATGGTGTTCCAGAGACATATGTGTAGTGTTAGCCTGTCAACTAATAGATAAAACATAAGATAAATCAAATTGAGTGTTTGATTTATTCTTAGATATTACCTTAAGGTGATAAGGTAGTCACCTAATCAGTTTAGGAGACTTTAGTTCTTATCACATAGATGCCTATAAATATAAGGGTTTCACTTGTATTTGACACATCAGAAATATACGTAAACGCTCTCTTTCTCTCTCGAAACTCTGATCTTCCGCCTCCGTGATCAAGGCTAGTTAGGGTGTGAATAGTGGGAGGACTCTGGTAGCGATCTCCGAGCCTGGACGTGTTCGTGACATCATTGTCGTTGTGTGTTCGTGTTGTAAAGGAGTCCGTTGATCCATCTTGTAGTACGTGAAACCAAACCGTTCGATCCGTAATCTGCGCTTCAACAGGTATTCCACTGTATACTAATACATGTGTATGTATTATATTTTTCCTACACCTATGATCTAGATAAAAATATATTATCTTGTTATTAAAAATAACTCGTGCTAAGCGCGGACATGTTCGTAGTATTAATTGAATATTGTTATTCAAAAATAAGGTTTTGAGATGCAACATCAACTTTTATCTGCATCAGTTGGTTGACATTTGTATTTTGATTTGTCAGGTGGATGAAATCAATACCTATGTCAAAGCAAGATAATTTGGGTGTCTATTCGTATGTATTAATGTTTTCCTCTGATTCGAGGGACGTTTTCCTTTTACGACGCTAAATAATTTTCAAGGCTCACACAATGACATATTAGGTGTTTTTCATGTCACTTCTTAAGTGGTCGACTTAGCACATGTAAAACATATTGCATGTTATGATGAAGCTCCCACTTGACGGGACGTCACTTGCTGAAACATCATACGGATTTGCATAGATGTTACACAATCATCCAACTTAAAATGTCAACTCATGCATTTTGTCCGGCTTTCGTAAGGCTTATATGTGGTGATTAATCACACATTCGACTTTTAAAATAGTCTCATCTCAGACTTACTGAGGTGACATAAGAATTAAGCAACTTATGCAAAAATAAACCACACATGATACTACTTAAGTGACAACTAGGTTTCTTATCTCTTTCTACCAACCACACAAGTGATAGATTGATCCCCCGTGTGAGTAAGGCGATCGAAGCCTTGTGACATTAAATTGTGCCTAAATTGCGATGTAACAAATACAAACATATTATGAATAATACTGCAATTTTATTTCATAAATAAAAATTAGAATCCAACAGGTACCCTTACATTACTAGAATCTACGTAGACCTATAGGCCTAACATGAAACAAAAACAAATCTCTAGGTATTGCTTTTGTCAACGGGTCAGCCACCATCTCTTTAGTGGTAATGTATTTAAGGGTAACTTCTTTTTGGTTGACCATGAGTCGGATATTATGATAACGAAGATCAATATGCTTTGCCTTCCCATGATACTTGGGATTCTTTGTATACTCCAAGGCAGCCATGCTATTAGAGTAAATCTCGATAGGCTTTTCAACTTGAGAGCTGACCTCGAGATATCGTAAAAATCGCTTTAACCAGACAGCCTCCTAGACTGTAGCTGAACATGCAATATATTCAGCCTCCATTGTCGATAGAGCAATGCAGCTCTGGTTTTTGCTACACCATGAGATTGCTCCTCCTCCAACGATAAACACATATCCAGAGGTGGATTTCCTTTCATCTCTATCACCAGCCCAATCAACATCACTGAATCCAGTTAATCTCAAGTTCCCTCCGCTATAGCAGAGGACTAGATCTGTGGTTCCACAAAGGTAACAAAATATTCTTTTCACAGCTTCCCAGTGGACAAGACCTGGATTACTTTGATATCGACTCACTAAGCCAACTGCAAAACAAATGTCAGGACGAGTACACAACATAGCGTACATCTGACTCCCAACTGCACTGGCATAGGGAACCCTGCTCATTCTATTTCTTTCTTCATCTGTCTTAGGGCATTGATCAAGTGATAAATATCAACCCTTTTCAACAGGAGTATCAACGGGTTTTGATTGATGCATGCGGAATTTTTCCAAAATATCCTTAATATAATTTTCTTGGGACAGACCAAGAATTCTTTTGGATCTATCCCTCATGATCTTGACGCCAAGCACATAGTTAGCTTCGCCCATATCCTTCATTTAAAAAACAGAGCCATTCTTTCATGGCAGTGATCATCTCCTTGTTATTCCCAGCTACAAAATGTCATCAACGTACAGAGATAGGATAAAAAAACCCTCTTCTGTCTTTCTGACATATAAACAATGGTCATCTTCAATCATATTCATGCCTGCCAACAAAATGGCTTCATGAAACTTGAGATACCATTGTCTAGATGATTGTTTGAGACCATATATGGATTTTTTAAGACGACATACTTTGTCTTCTTGTCCCTTTGCCACAAAGCCAAAAGGTTGATCCATATAAATCTCCTCATCCAGCTTTCCATTTAAGAAAGCTGTCTTAACATCCATCTGGTGTAGCTCCAAATCTAAATGGGCTACAAGTGCTAGGATTGAGCGAATGGAGACAAATCTCACCACAGGAGAAAAAGTCTCTTCATAGTCTATTCCCTCCATTTGGGTATAGCCTTTCGCTACTAATCGGGCTTTATACTTGTCAATTGAGCCATCGACCTTCCTTTTGACTTTTAAGACCCACTTATTGCCAATTGCCTTTCGGCCTGGTGGAAGATCAACCAAGTCTCAAACTTGGTTCTTTGCCATTAACTCCATCTCATCATTCATGGCAGCTAACCATTCATTGCAAGCAGGTGATTGAAGTGCTTCGTTATATGAAGTAGGCTCATCTATGTCTGATAGAGAGCATAACAACGCATGTCCTTCAACTCCAAAATGTCGACGAGGAACGTTTCCACGTTGACTTCTCCACAAGGAGTTTTCAGTACTCCCACTATCTATGGCGACTGACTGAGAATGACGTTTCAATTCCCTCTCCTCACCAGAGATAGTAGAAGGTTCCATAGACTGTATCTCATACAATTCTAATTCCTTGCGGACATCACCAATGCTTGGGAATTCATTTTCTAAAAATTCCACATCTCTAGATTCTGTCTCTGTCATACCCCCATCAGGATGTTCACCATACATCACATATCCTTTCGAGTGTTCAGGATATCTGATGAACACCTTTTTGCTGGCCCTTGGGCCAAGCTTCCCATACTTATGAGAGGTAGAGTGAACATATCCTGCTGAGCCCCATGGGCGCAGATGATCTAACTCTGGAGTCCTTTTGTTCCAGAGTTCATAGGGAGTAGTAGGTACAGACTTACTTGGAACACGATTAAGTATGTATGTTGCCGTAAGCAGCGCATTGCCCCAAAAACTTATAGGGAGATTGGCTTGAGCCATCATTGACCTTGTCATGTCCAATAAAGTCCTGTTTCGACGTTCCGCTACACCATTTTGTTGCGGTGTCCTAGGAATTGTAAGTTGCCTACTAATTCCTTTATTTTCACATAGAAGTTTAAAGGAATCAGACAGATATTCACGTCCTCTATCAGTTCGGAGAGTTTTCAAATTTCTCTCTTGTTGATTTTCGACTTCCGCAACAAAGCGTTTGAATCATTCTAATACTTCATGTCGATGAGAAAGCAGATACACATACCCAAATCGTGAATAATCATTTATGCATGTTAAAAAGTACGACGCTCCATGTCGTGTTTTAACATTCGTAGGCTCACATATGTCAGAATGAACTATCTCCAAAGGATGAGAGGCCCTTAGAGCCTTACCAAAAGGCTTTCTTGATGCCTTTCCCATTAGACAATTCTCACACACAGGGAGATTGAATTTTTCAAGCGACCCCAATAGGCCTACTTTTGCTAATCTAGCCATTCTTTCTTGACCAATATGGCCAAGTCTAGCATGCCATAACATACTATCTATTTTAGGGAAAGTAACAAATGCAGAAGAAGAAGAAGAAGAAGAAGGAGAAGAAACCGCAGTATAATAATCCAAATTTAATTTAAAAAATCCATTGACGACTTGTCCACTAAAGAACAATTTATTATCAAAAAACATATTAACGACATTGTTCTCAAAATGAAAAGAATAACCAAAAGGCAATAAAGCTAGCACAGAGCAAAGGTTACACCGAAAATTTGGACAATATAGAACATCATGCAGGATTAAACTGCGACCCCCTAACAATCTAAGTTGATAGGAACTGCATCCTAAGATCTCCACTTATCCATTATTTCCCAGATAGACGTACAGAGTTCCAGCTGGAATTCGGTGAAAGTCCACAAAGCCCTGTCTGTCACGAACTATGTGTTTGTTCGCTCCTTTATCAAAAATCCAATCAGGAAGGGAGTTAGCAACTAATGCATAAGAACAAACATTGACAAAAGACAATTGAGGAACAACCTTCTTGGGCTCAGAACAATTTATGGTCAGGTGTCCCTTGTTTCCACAGTTGTAGCACTTCATTTTAGCTACATTTCTCTTGGGCTTGGTCTTCTCAATTTTCTTGCCTTTAGGCCCATGACCTTTCCATTGCTTATTTTTCCCTCCACCTTTGGCCTTAAACCCATTATTTGGTTTGTTGGGAGCATGGGCCACTAAGGCCACTTTCTTGGTAGTAGCTTTGCAATCAACTTCTAGCTCAAGATGATAGGAAATGTCATCGAAGGTTTTGATGTTCTCTGAGTGAGTCATCAATTGCTTCATGTGAACCCACTCAGGATCCGGCAAGGAACGGATCACAGCCAACACCTGTTGCTCATCACTAAGTTCAACACCAGCATTCCTCAAATCCTTGATCATGCCCTTCATTGCACGAAGGTGCTCGGGCATTGTGTGATTTGGCAGCAACGTATACTCATTGAATTTGAGATTCAAGGCACGAAGCCTAGTGGCATTGGTTTGCCCAAACTTGATTTTGAGATCATTCCACATGGCCTGAGCTATAGTGCAATCTTCAAAATCATCAATTAAGTCATTTTGCATAGCACTAAGCATTGTGAACCGTGCACAACGGTCTTTCTTGACCCAATTGTCATAGGCTTCCTTGTCACGACGGTGCTGGGCAGTATTACCTTCTTCTGGTGGCACCATAGCCAACTCCAAGGTTTCAAGCACTTCTTGCTCGTTAAGAAGATACTGAATCTTCCTTCTCCACACATCATAATTTTCGGATCCAGTTAGCTTTTCACCTTTGTTCAAATCAGCAATAAGATTTTTCGAGGCCATTACTACAAAAGTAAACATTGTTGGATTCAATTTAGGTACAATTTCATATTTTTGAGAATTTCATAGTTCAAATTATTTTTCAAAAAAAATGAGGTCGAAAAATCGCTATGCTCAAAATCATCAATAGGTATGAAGATTTGTTATGCATTTTTCATCAATTGACTTTTTTGATGTTATCAATGTTATTACGAATGTAAAGCAATACTGTATGTGCTGGTTAATGATTTTGAATTGTCTGAGCTTCGTGCGGGTTGTTTTTAATAATATGATAATATATTTTTTTCATGTATATCATAGGTCTGAAGATTTGTTATGCATTTTTTGAATGAATTGACTTTTTATTGTTATCAATTTCATTGTGAGTGTAATGCAATAATATATGTGCAGGTTAATGACCTTGAATCGTCCGAGTTGTTGCAACGTTTTTGGGTTACAAAATTAAATTTAAGTGCGAAAAATGAATTTCCAACAAAGACTTGATGATCATATGAAAGTCGTGAAATTAACTTATTAGATTAAACAATAATGTAACTTGAATATTTCTATGACAAAATATAGCGGTTGTGTCAATACTATCTTAAGAACACAATATTCACATCACATTATAGCAAATACCTTATTTTTTTGGTGAAGCCGGGGAATGCCCTGGTGGATGTGTGCAGTGGGTGAAAATAATGCTGATGAGAAATTTTTAGGCTGGTAAAAGGATTCTTGTCATATTCCTCCCCATTGCCAAGAACGACAGTTGCTTTTTAGCTTCTGTCAATGGTGCTTGCTCCCACAATCAGTATCAATGGTGCTGTATTAGCTAAGGTAGCGCTCTGTAGACCCCCATTTCCAGTCGAGCAACTGACAAAAATTCCTCTTTGAGTTTTCTAAGCTTTATTGGAAGCCTCGTGTTTTTTTTCTTCTCTTTTCAGTGAGAGGAATCAGGCAAATAAAATTTATATAATTTATTCCAATCATAAAAGGATAATTGAAATTTTGATTTGCTGCAAGTAGACAGTCATAAAACATGTGTGATAAGTTAGCTACTAAGCATTGAAAAACTGTATTCTTCATCCAAAATAGTTCATTGGCTTCCAGCATACCAAGAAGATACTAGATTTTTAATTTCTTCTTCCAATAATTGGATTAACATAAATAACTTACATGGGTCTTTTATGAAACCACTTCTTGAGAAAAGTAAGCCAATGATCCCTTCCCATGTTGCATAACCTTCACTGCTTCATCAGTTGAGAACACATCAGTAGAATTAGGAGGGCTATGATGATCCCACCCAATTAGGATCTCCTTTATTGTCTCCCAGTGGAACACCAGCCAGATTAATCTTTTTTTTGCAAGAATCCAATCAATCCAAAAAATTATGTTTTCAATTTAATTAGGTGGGGAAAAGAGTACCTCCCATTTATGTTTTAGTAGTTCTCCACTAACATCAACTCCACCTTCAATGTCCCTAACAACTTTGGATTCCTGTAGATATTGCTCTATTGATGAGTCTATAGTCATTACCGTATCTAAGAAGATCATTGACCACATTGAGCATTTATATATGAAGCCATGAACTTGCAAACAGTTAAATCAAAAACATCATTGACCATTTTGCTATATGTTATGGATTTAACCCACAGAGTGGGATGTGTCAAGCTCCAATAATTAGAACTACACAAAGTGGTACAGGCATTACTTATCCATTGGCTTGGAAGAAAATCAATAGTAAATATGCATGTTCATAGTCCCAATCGACAACATTTAGGAAAATGATATATCCCATGGGGTTGTGGGATCCCATATTTTATTTCATTATATTATTACAATGGAATAACATATTTTATTACAGTGAAATAACGTATTTCATTGTAATAATACGTATTACACTGTATTAAAATCTGTTATTCCATTGTATTATTAAAATGAAATATCTCATACGTTATTCCATTGTATTATTACAATGGAATAACGGATTCTATTACAATGGAATAATGTATTCCATTGTAATAGTATGCATTCCACTGTAATATAATCTATTATTCCATTGTAAACTATAGTGGAATAACTTATGAGATCCCATGGGATACAATCCCATGAAATATAAAACGGCACTGCAACATTTATCATACATATTAAAAAAAAGCCCCTGAACCATTTTTTTTTATCAAAAAATAAAAATAAATAAATAAAGTCATCTTTTGTCATAAATTGCTTGTTCCTTTTATATTACTTTATAAATCAATTCCTTTCAGCTTGTTCCATGTTTTTTAGCATAATCATCAACTATGTAATATATCCGACATGTCACCGCAACCTTTAGCAGGTCATCAAGGCCACAAAGACCAGCAACAGTGTTGAAAAAACCCACCAAAGGAGTCGCTCCTAGCTGACTGGATCAATCCATCTAAATCCATTAACTATGTAATATCCGGTCTCGAAAAATAATAAAAATATTAAATTAAAGGTGACACGTGTATGATGATATGTTAGAGGAAATGATAATTAAACTCGGAAAAAAATAATAAAATAAAATAAATGGGAACAAATATGCTGGTGGTGATAAAGGCTTCATAGTAGGGGTACTCTTCGAATAAAAATAAAAATGAGAGATTAAATGGATAGATAAAACCAATTAGAATTACTAGAAAAAAAAAGAGAAAAAATGAAGAAAAATAAAAGAAAGAAAAGAAAAACAACAAAGTAAAAAGAAAATGAAAGATTCACCAATAAATTATTTAATAAAAATGTATATTTCATTCACTAACTTCAATTTTTCAATATTTCAAAACATCCTTTAAATAATTATGGATAAAACTACCATTTTTCCAATAAATCCTTACGTGTATGACATATGCTGACATTAACAGATTCTTTTTATTTTTTTTCCTTTTAAAAAATTTTAAAAAAATTTATCTCTCAAAATACAAGTCGGAATTTTTTTTAAAAAATAGATCCATAATCTCACGAAAAACTCTCAAACTTATCTAGAATTCAGAGAATTTCTAAAACTCAACAAAACCAATCAAAGCAGTTTTCAAAATTAAGCAAAAAAAAAAATCAGATGATTTCATAAAAATATATCAAAAAAATATAGAATTTTTCAAAATCAAGCAAAAGGCAACCAAATATTCGGAAGATTTCGCAAACTTGTCTCAAATTCAGAGAATTTCGCAAATTTACCAAAATAAATCAGATGAATTTTTGAAATTAAACAAACAAATTAGAGGATTTCATAAAATATATAATAAAAATTATCAGAATTTTTGAAAATCAAACAGAAAACAACCCGAAACTCTAAATCCTAAACCCTAAAACCATAAATCCCAAAATCTTAAGTACTAAATCCTAATCTCCTAAATCCAAAAATCCTAAACTTTAATATTCTAAACACTAGACTCTTAAACTTTAAACCTTATAAACAGAAATCCTCCGAATTTTTCAGAACTCCTTTGAATGTTAACAATTCTAGTTTAATTTTGAATAAAAACTCTTATAAATAATTAAGAAGAATTTAACAAAATAAGAAGAAAACCATAAAATTTTACAAACCCACCACTAAACCCCAAAATCCTAAATAATAAATTATAATCTCCTAAACCCCAAAACCTTATACCCTAAACTCTAAACACTAAACTCTAATAGCTTAAACCTCAAAACCTTGAAAATTTATACCTTATTACCAGAAATCCCTTAAATTTTCTACAAAAAATTTAGAGGATTTATCAAAATCAAACAAAAAAATAACCAAAATTTTAGATGATAAGAGGATTTCTTAAACTTGTCAAGAAATCAAATGATTTTACAAAACTCACCAAAACAATTAAGAAGAGTTTTTGAAATCATGCAAAAAAAAAAAAATCAGAGGATTTCTTATCTAAAATTTAGAGAATTTTTGCAAAAGTTACCAGAACGGTTAGAAATTGTTATGGTATTTGGTTTTATTTCAAATATGAATTGAGTATTATTATGATATTATTCTTATAAGTTATTGACTTTAGTTGTTAGCGAACAATGCAATAAAATATTGACATTTGTATTGAATAACGTTTTGTTGATACACAAGTGTTTCATTGTTGATTTCGATAATATAGTGATTCACATATTTTAATGCATATGCATAGGTTACTAAGCTAAGTAAATTTTGTGCACGTGAGTGCACTTGATTTTCAGGAAAGAAAAAAAATTGATTGATCAACTCTTCACTTTGATTAATTAAAAGTGAAAAATATTAGTTTATCTTTAAAAACATATAGATAAAAGACATGATTTTCACCCGAATTTTTGGGATTATATTTATATTTATATTTATTTTATTATAATAATTATTTTCTAAATAAAGAGCAATCATATACTAATACAAATAATGATAGGTTTAAATGAGGGCAGTGTAAAATTGTCATTAATTGAGCTTAAAATTTAAAGTTGTCCTTATTGAATTAAGCTTCAAATAATTGGGGATGTATTGGGCTGCAAAATTTTCAAAAATATTAAATAGAATATAAAGTCCATATAAAGGACTTATCACCAAATAATTCAAAAAAAATTTCACAACAGTCGAGAGGGAAAGAAAAAAGAAAAAAAGAGAAAAAGAATGAAAAACCTGATTTCCGCGCGTCAGACTTTAGCAACGTCGATCTACTTTGTCCGGCCACCGTTGGTCACAAAATTTTGAACCAATCTCTTCTTCTCTTCGAAACATATGAAATTGGTCCAAGAATCGGCCAAAACGGAGCTGTATATATCTCGGAAAAGCTCTCTAAAGTTTCGGCCTCTGCAAGCTTCGACGGTTGAGGGGTTCGACTCCCAGCTTCAACAACCCACGTCTCGGAGACGTGTCTCGGGTGAGGGGTTGGAGGGTAGCGGCTCGTGGGCCTGGCTTGGGAGTGGTTCGTTACATACAATGGGTAAAATCTGAGTAAGAATTCGCTATGCAGCCACATAGCGAAGGGTGGAAAGTTCGGGTAGAAAAAGAATGTTGATCTATCTAATATTTGCATGACTTTTGTACACCAATTAACGCTAGTTTTTGCCTCACTTGATGCTTTTGAGCATCAATACTGCCTAATATTGTTATTAATGTTACTCTCAGATTAAAGGCAAAAAGAAAAAAAGAAGTGGTTAAAATGACAGAAGAATTAGCGATGGATCAACTTTTCTGGAGATGGATCAACCAGAAGACAAGACACAAGAATCTAGAGAAATTGGGGATCAATCGCCCACTTTGTGGATCGATCCACCATGAAGCTATGAATGACAGAGAATATTGGCGATCGATCGCCCATTTTGTGGATCGATCCCCCTTGAAGATATTAATGGCAGAGAATTTTGTGGATCGATCACCCATTTTGGGGGATCGATCCCCCACGTGCAAATCGCGAATTCAGATTTTCCAGCTGGAAAAACTTTGCCCAAATTGGAAAATACTAAGCCAAAACGG
Source organism: Euonymus europaeus (assembly GCA_963580455.1). Lineage (NCBI taxonomy): Eukaryota > Viridiplantae > Streptophyta > Magnoliopsida > Celastrales > Celastraceae > Euonymus > Euonymus europaeus. The sequence goes on from OY756964.1 coordinate 9,275,699, forward strand.
CATAGCTTAGTATACAGACGTCACTAGCGTTTATGGAGGTATAAAAGACCATCTTATATCATTTTGGAGAGAGCTCATGACCTAACCACCATTCTCTCACACCTTGAGAGAGTTGAAGAAGAAGAAGGAGGAGAGAGGAAGTGGAGCTACAAATTTTCTGGGTTTAATTTTTTTTCTTTACTTCTTGTTATGTATATTATGATTGTTATTTGCGTTGTTCCTGATACTATGAGGAACTAATCCCCTCATTAGGGTCCTAATGTAACCTAGCTTTGAAGATTTCATGAACTTGACTTGATAGTCTATTGATTTCTACATATTATTGAGTATTTATGGTTATGCTTAATGCTTTTGAGTGCATTACCATTCGATTGATTTGATGCTTGGATTGAGACCGGAAGGAGATATCTAGGATTTGCATCTTGCCATAGATACCATTAGGTTCATGTACCATAGGAATATAGGGACATGCCTTGTGCAAATCGTTATGTGGTTTTCCACTAATCTTAATGGGTTTTTGTCACTTAAATCCAAATGTTAGGAATAACAGGGATTATTGATAGAAATACTTTCAATGTAACCAGGAATGGAGCATTGAATAGGTAAGGGAGACCGATTGCCAATAATTGTTGGTAATTACAGATTGATAAGTCAAGGGAGTGGAATTGGATAGGTGATGGTGTAATTAGGGACCTTAGTCTTTTACTCATTCGATTAATATAATCTGTCACTATTGCCACTTTACATCTTTAAGTGCTTCTTTAGAATATAAATTTTCGTTACATTGTTTATGTTAGTATTAATCAAATCAAAACAACTTATTCGACTTTCCAAATAGCCCTAGTGGTAATCATAACGGATACTCATCAACTGTTAACTCAATCCTCGTGGGAACGATAATCTATTCATCACTTTATTACTTGTGCGCTTTGTGCGCTTGCAAATAAGTCCCATCAAGTTTTTGGCGCCGTTGCCGGGGATTGACGCAACATGTTTTGTTGATATTCGTATAGGTTGACTTTGGTACTAATTTGGATTTTTTTTCTTCTACTACCTCAGGTACTCTTGTCTTGTTTATGAACTTGAGGCGATGTACTTTGAGCTTGAATTTGACTGGTTTGGATCCAGAGATTGAAAGAACGTTGAGAGGTATTCGAAGAAGGCAAGAGAAAATTGTGAGTCAAGAAGAAGATATGGCTGAAAATCGAAACAGAGAGCCTCTTGTGCAAGTGAATCCTCATGGAGTGAACCCTGACATAGTTGAGCATGTTGGAGGGGTGAACCCAGTTGTTGGTGATAATAATGGAGTAGTGGGTCCAGCGTTGAGAACACGTAGTGATTATGCCATGCCTACAATGGATGCATCTCCTTCTAGTATTCTTTGTCCAACAATTTTGGCAAATAACTTTGAGATCAAGCCGACCCTTATCACTATGATTCAAAATTCATCAATGTATTGTGGTCTCGCTCTTGAGGAACCGAATAACCATCTCATGTCATTCTTGTAGATTTCCGACACTGTCAAATACAATGGTGTTCCAAGGGATGCAATTCGATTGATGCTTTTTCCTTTCTCTCTTAAGGACAAAGCAAAAGCTTGGTTATTGGCAACCACCATCATCCACATCACTTGGGAAATCCTTGCATAGAAATTTTTAGCAAAGTTCTTCCCTCCCTCGAAGACTGCAAAAATCCGCAATGAGATTTTGAATTTCAGCCAACGTGATCAAGAGCCTTTTAATGAGGCATGAGATAGATTCAATGAGACTTTGAGAAGATGTCCTCACCATGCCATTCCAAATTGGCTACAACTCCAAACATTCTACAATGGGCTGAACTTTTCTTCAAGATCAACAGTAGATACTGCAGCAGGAGGATCTTTGCATAAGAAGACTCTACCAGAGGCTCAAGAGCTACTTGATGAAATAGCTTCAAACTGTTGTTTATAGCCAACTGAGAGACTTGCACCGACTAGGCCAGCTGAAGTTTATGATGTTGATGTTATCGCAAATTTAAATGCACAATTGGCCACTATGTCAAAGAGGTTGGATACACTGAGTGTCAATGCAGTGCAAGGTAATTCGGGAGCTCAGAATCAGTTGGGTATGCAAGGGGCTTCAAGCATATGTTGTGACTATTGCAATGGAAATCATGTTAGTGCAAATTATGAAGCCGAAAATCCTTTTGCTAAAGATGAACAAGCAAATCAAATCGGGAGTTTCAATAGGCAACACAATGACCTCTATTCAAACTTCTACAATCCGGGGTTTAGAAACCATCTGAACTTCTCTTGGAGCAATAACCAAAATGTTCATAATCGGCCTCCAAACTACCAACCCCAAGAGAAGAAGCCAGATTTGGAAGGGATAATTGCTTAGTTAGCAGGGAACATAAATAGTCTCTCATCTAACACAAATCAGTTCATTACCAAGACGGACCAGTTCATGAGCAAGACAGAGACTACGCTTCAAAATCAAGGAGCGTCCATTCACAATCTAGAGGTCCAAGTTGGACAATTGGCTACTGCTTTGAGTGGAAGAGAGAGAGGTGGTTTACCTAGCCAAACTGAGGTGAATCCCAAGGGAAAGGAACAAATACATGCCATCACCTTGAGGAGTGGTAATCTAGTCAAGACATCTGTGGATTTAGAACCAGAGAAGCTTGAGAAGAAAAGTATTGAAGATGAAAAATTAGCAGAAAAATTAGTGATCAATCCCCCAACATTGGAGATCGATCCTCCTCAGAAATCAGCAAATACTGGGAACTTGACAGATTCTTTGGTGATCGATCCCCCAACACTAGTGTTCGATCCCTCTATGTAAAAATAGAGTATTGAGTCAACACAGCCTAGATTTGCAATTGAACATGATTGGCCCGATAGTTCAAAGCCTGAGCCTCCCATTAAAGCTTATATTCCACCAATTCCTTTTTCTCAACGGTTGAAAAAGAACAATGTTGATGTGAAGTTCTCCAAGTTCTTGGATGTATTCAAGAAGCTTCAAATTAATATTCCTTTTGCCGAAGCTTTGGAGCAAATGCCAAGTTATGCAAAGTTTATGAAAGATATTCTATCTAAGAAGCGTAAACTTGGAGATCATGAACAAGTTCAATTGACGGAGGAGTGTAGTGCTATATTTCAACGCAAGCTCCCGATTAAGCAAAAAGATTCGGGATGTTTTACTATCCCATGTACTATTGGTACTACCTTGATTGAGAGAGCATTGTGTGACTTGGGTGCTAGTATCAACCTTATGCCATTTTCTATTGCTAAACATATTGGGTTGAATGAGATCACTCCTACCACAGTCTCTCTACAAATGGCCGATAGATCTATCACTTACCCTCGAGGCATAATTGTGGATGTGTTAGTCAAAGTTGACAAGTTGGTTTTCTCGGTTCATTTCGTGATTCTAGATATGGAGGAAGACTCTAATACACCAATTATCTTGGGTCGCCCATTCTTGAGTACGGGGCGCACACTCATCGATGTTGAGAAAGGAACTCTAGCTTTGAGAGCAGTAGACAACCAAGTCACTTTCAAGGTATTTGATGCGACTAAATTTCCTAATGATGATGACACTTGTTTTTGCATAAATATTGTTGATCGAATCATTGAGGATACTTATGCTATGCACAATACAAAAGATCCACTTGAGATTTGTTTGAGCCATGAAGAGGCAACTAAAAGTGAAGATTTGGGCATTCTTGAAACAATTAACTATCTTAATGCCATGAAGACTTATGCTCCAAGGAGGTTCTGAGAAGTGGAAGATCTTGGAATTGCACATTTTAAAACTCAACCAAGTGTTGTAGCTGCACCATCTTTGACATTGAAGCCCTTGCCCTCTCATCTTCGATATGCTTATTTGGGGCTATCTTAAACTTTGCCAGTTATCATTTCTGCAGCATTGAGTAAGATGGAGGAAGAGAAAAATTTTCAGGTTTTGAGGGAGTACAAGACAAGTTTGGGGTGGACTATTGCCGATATTAAGGGAATTAGCCCTTCCATGTGTATACACAGAATATTGATGGAGGAAGACCTCAAGACTTCAGTTGAGCATCAATGCAGATTGAATCCGAATATGAAGAATGTTGTGAGAACTGAAGTGCTAAAACTTTTAGATGCTGGAATTATTTATCCCATCTCCGATAGTAGGTGGGTGAGTCCGGTGCAAGTGGTTCCGAAGAAAGGAGGTATTACAGTGATTATCAATGAGAAGAATGAGCTGATACCTACAAGAACTGCCACCGGTTGGCTTGTTTGTATTGACTATAGAAAACTTAACAATGCCACTTGGAAGGATCATTTTCCTCTCCCTTTCATTGACCAAATGTTGGAGAGAATAGCTGGACATTCTTTCTACTGCTTCTTGGATGGCTATTCTGGATATAATCAAATCCCTATAGCACTCGAAGACCAAGAGAAGACTACTTTTACTTGCCCTTTTGGAACATTCGCTTATCGGCGGATGCCATTTGGATTATGCAATGCTCCTGCCACCTTCCAACGATGTATGATGAGCATTTTCTCAGATATGGTGGAGTGCTTCATTGAGGTATTTATGGATGATTTCTCTGTATTTTGCTTTTCTTTTGATCCTTGCTTGCACAATTTTTCCTTGGTTTTAAAGCGTTGTGAAGAAACCAATTTGGTTTTGAATTTGGAGAAATGTCATTTTATGGTGCAACAAGGTATAATGTTGGGGCATCGAGTGCCAACAAAAGGCATTGAAGTTGATAGAGCAAAGATTGATTCAATTGAGAAATTGCCACCTCCTATCACAGTTAAAGGAGTTCGAAGCTTTCTAGGGCATGCCAGATTCTATTGGTGTTTCATCAAGGACTTCTCCAAGATCACCAAGCCTCTTTGTAGCTTGTTGTTAAAAGATGCAGGCTTTAACTTCTCAAATGAGTGCTTAGAAGATTTTAACTTGCTTAAGGAGAAACTCACTACTGCTCCAGTAATATCTGCTCCAAATTGGGAAGTTCCTTTTGAAATAATGTGTGATGCTAGTGACTATGCCATTGGCGCTGTTTTGGGTCAAAGAAAGGAGAAATTGCTACATGTGATTTATTATGCTAGTCGCACCTTGAATGATGCCTAGTTGAATTACTCCATTACTGAAAAGGAGCTTTTAGCGGTGGTATTTGCTCTTGATAAATTTCGATCCTATCTTATTGGATCAAAGGTTATTGTATTCACCGACCATGTCGCTTTGAAGTATCTACTCTCTAAAAAGGAGGCCAAGCCAAGGTTAATTCGTTGGATCCTTTTACTACAAGAGTTTGATATTGAGATTAGAGATAAGAAGGGGTCGGAAAATGTTATTGTCGACCACCTTTCTCGATTGATGGAGGGGAGAGAAGATGCAAGCCTTCCTATTTTGGAGACTTTTCCCGATGAGCAACTTTTTGCTATCACCACCTCTACCATTCCTTGGTATGCTGATTTTGTGAATTATTTGGCAAAGGATATTCTTCCACCGGATTTGACTTTCCATCCAAAGAAGAGAATTCTACATCAAATTCAAATTTATTATTGGATGAGCCTTTCTTATGGAAGCATTGCTCAGATCAAATCATAAGAAGATGTGTCCGAGAGGAAGAGATGGTTGGAATTCTTACACATTGCCACTCACTTCAATGTGGGGGTCATTTTGGTGCAAACAAGACTGCAGCAAAGGTGTTGCAATCCGGATTTTATTGGCTAACCCTGTTCAAGGATGCCCATTCTTATATGTTAGCTTGTGATCGATGTCAGTGCATGGGAAACATCTCAAGCCACAATCAAATGCCGCTCACCAATATTCTTGAGGTGGAGCTCTTTGATGTATGGGGTATTGATTTCATGGGCCCCTTCCCAAATTCACTGAACAATCAATACATCCTCATGGCGGTGGATTATGTTTCGAAATGGGTGGAAGCCATGGAATTTCCAACCAATGATTCAAAATGTGTACTAAAATTCTTGTGAAAGAATATATTTTCACGGTTTGGGACTCCCCGAGCCATTATTAGTGATGGAGGTACACACTTTTGTAATCGACAATTCAACTCCTTACTTGCCAAATATAGGATAACTCACAAAGTCACAACCCCATATCATCCTCAAGCTAGTGGCCAAGTGGAGTTATCTAATAGGGAGTTGAAGAAAATTCCTGAAAAAATAGTGGGATCCTCATGCAAAGATTGAGCTTTGAAGCTAAATGATGCCTTGTGGGCCTACCAGACTGCTTACAAAACTCTTATCGGAATGTCTCCATTTTGGTTGATCTATGGCAAAGCTTGTAACTTACCCGTTGAGCTTGAGCATAAGTCTTTTTGGGCGGTGAAATATTTTAATTTTGATATGGTGGCTGCAGAAGAGAAGTGAGCCTTGCAATTCAATGAGATGGAAGAGTTTCGCAATGAAGCTTATGAAAATGCAGTCATCTACAAAGAGAAAACTAAGAGATGGCATGACAGTTGCATTGTGCCCAAGGAATTTCATGTTGGGCAAAAAGTCCTCCTTTTCAACTCTCGTCTTCACCTCTTTCCAGGTAAACTGAAATCCCAGTGGTCGGGACCATTTCATGTTACTAAAGTGTCTCCTTATGGAGCAATTGAGGTTGAACATGTCACTTTGGGGACAAGATTCAAGGTTAACGGTCAAAGGTTGAAGCCCTACTATGAAGCTGATTTTGATGTTCAAAAGGCTTCTTTGACCCTCCAAGATCCTCAATAGTGGATACAAGAAGTCGAGCCATTGACTATAAACAAAGGAGCTTGTTGGGAGGCCACCCAACCGGGGTAAATTCTTTCATTTTAATATTATGTTTTAGCATCTTATGTGTTTACCTATGTGTCATTTATGTATAGGGAAAATAAGTGCAATTGCAGGTGATTAATTGGCAATCTAGATATGTGAAATTTGAACCAGAAACGATGGAGATCGATCCCCATTTTTGGTGATCGATCAACATCAAAGGAGACATATTCAGGTAAAGAGATAGACATAAATGGTGATCGATCCCCTTAAAAGGTGATCGATCCCCCAAGCACTTAAAAAAAAATTTGAAACAGATTTTTGTGGGATCGATCTCTTTATATGGTGATTGATCCCACCTTTATATATAAAAACCAAAACAAAAAAACAAAATTTGACTCACGTCACAACACACCTTTACTTCGTTTCTCTACGTTGCTCCCACGCCCAGTACCACCCTTTCTGACAGTCAACATTCAGGTATGCCTCCTCCTCTCCTTCTTACTTTCTACATCTACATATTTTTCTTCTTTATCTCTTTCTTCGAACGCTGTCCTTATTACTTCTATATCTTATGACCACTTTTTCTACCATTTCTCCAGTATGTCGTGTCACCCACGCGTCACCGATCCCACTTCTTCTTCTTTCATGGCTTTGTTTACTCAGGCCACCATCGTTCTCGAGAGACGAATCGATTCTTACATCCTGAATGAACCTCAAAATCAGTGGGCGATGGGCTACCTTCGTGATCATTCTTTGTTGTTCTTGGTCCAACCAGATCCAGCTGACGATTACCCGGTGTATCCTGATCTAGTTCACTTCTTTTATCATACTTTCGTGAAATTACCACACTCCTCTAGAGCTCAACCCACTTACCAGGTTACTGTCACTGGTATTCGACTTCAATTTACATCAACAAATGTTAGTTTTTGTTTTGGCTTTCCGCCTACTTCTGATGTAGCTCAAGGTTTTAGTCGTCGAACTCTGTTTTCATAGAAGAAATAATTGCTGATATGTGTCAAGGGTGGCACGATCGCAATCCTACGGCTACACGTCGGTCCTTTTTACACCTTAGTTGTGGATGCTTGATGATGCACTGCGAAGCAACCTTTGTCCCATTGGTCATAGTCAGCAACGTCGAGGCCAAATTCTTTCTATGCTATACCACATATGGAGAGGCGCCTGGTTTGACCTTGGCTTGATTTACATGGAGAGTATTTTAAAGGCGAAGGCCTTTGTGATACAAAGACAAACCAAGGTTGGAAACCTGTATTTTCCACTGCTCATCACCCGGTTACTTTACTGTAATGGCATTCAGCCTCCTCGCACTTACGTATCTTTCGCTTATCCAGTCACTGTTCTAGAGAAATCTACTTGGCTTCAAAGTACTGGCCACATGGCCACCATTGCTAGGAGGCAATGCACACCTCTTGGACGCATCCACCTCTTTTGCTGCTGACCCACCACACGCTCCTTACATCCAAGAAATGATAGGCCGCTTGCATCGGCTGGAGATTGGTCAGCAACGCCTCAACTATAACCTCACTAGACTCCTGGATATGGTTCGAGACTAAGGACTTTCCACTACTACCCTGTCAACACAGCTTTCATCTCAAACATCATACTCGGTTCCCCTGACTTCTGACCTCCAGGTTGTGTTGTTCCTTCCCTCTTATTTATTTGTTTTGGAATCACTGAGGACAGTGTTATATTCTATTGTGGGGGTGGGAAACTAAAACTTGTGAGTTTCAGCTTTTGTATTAGTGACGTGAGAACTTCTTCTTTTAACTTCTGGTCCTTGTTTGTTTTTATGCTATGCCTCTTTGCAATGATGATTACTAGTAGCATGGTTTGATTGCTTTTGAGACAAGTTGTCTGATTTGTGGTTTAGAGACTGTAAAATGTTGTTTTTGAACACATAAAAAAATACAGCCTAAAGGTGAAGTCAAAAGGAATGAGTATTTTGAAAACATCACTTAGCCAAATGCGGAGACTACGACCTATGTGAGCTTTTGAGAACCTTTCCACCTTCATTGAGTGATGAAAATCAACTCCACTTTTTATTTTGTTCTCACTATATACTAGGTGATCTCATTATCTTTGTTCGGTTGCTTGGTCACTTGCTAAGCATGCATCTCATAAGCATAACAGTCTTGTGAACTCTCGATGGGAAGATCATTTTTGTTCTCGGGAAATGACAGTAAGACCATCTTTATTAGCCACTAAATTCCCTTTTCAATCAACCCTCACGAAAAATATTATCCCTAGATCCCCTTTTGAAGCCAAACACTAGCCTTTCCTTCATAGCCATATACTACAACTATTTGGATAAATTGTGGACTATTTAATGCATTTATTGAAGATCGTTGGGATATACTGTGAGAAAGTACAATGATTGAAGAATTCTCTTGGGATTTGGATGAATTATCATTAGAGAGGAGAATGAGTGGTAAAAAAAGTGAAATTTCTCGATTGTGAAAAAAAAATAATAAAATTTGAGGAAGAATAAATGAGATTTGATGATGGTTGATTTTATGAGAATGGTCTTCAATTGCTAATTTGAATAGTTCTTCAATTGTTATCAGCACTCTTATCAATGCCTTCTTCCTACCTAAACCCTAGCCTTACATTACAAGCTTTAAAAGTCCCACTTGATTCTTGAGAAATTATGATCCGAGCATGGGAGTAAATTTGGGTGTTGCTCACTGCTTAGTAGTGGCATCCTTTCATAAGATCACATTCTGCATGTTTCATGAGCTTTCTTTGCAAAATATATATGGGATCTTGATTCCACTATTCCACCCATATACGCATGAGTGAAACACTTTAGCCAACTTCGGTGTGAATTTATTTCTGAGTGAACATCGGTGAGATTTTGAAGTTGAGGCTAAGAGCTTTGTGATGTGTTCTTAAAATCAACTTATTATGAGATGTAACCTAAGGGCTACTCACTATGTTTTAAGATTTAAGTCTCTAAGTTATGGATTAGATAGCTATACTCTATATTGTGATTGAACTGTGTGATCTTCTGAGACTAAACAAGGAGGCAAAAATTGCATTATGCTCTTTAATCCTAATCTCATTCTCATTGGTGTCCATGCTTTCATGTAAATCCTCTTTTCTAAAAATTCAAAATTTGCTCAAGGACGAAAAAATCTTGGTGTGGGGGTGTTTGATCTATCTAATATTTGCATGACTTTTGTACACCAATTAACACTAGTTTTTGCCTCATTTGATACCTTTGAGCATCAATACTGCCTAATCTTGTGATTAATGTTACTCTCATATCAAAGGCAAAAAGGGGAAAATAAGTGGTTAAAAGGATAAAAGTATTGGCGATGGATCAACTTTTTTGGAGATGAATCAACCGCAAAATAAGACACAAGAATCTAGAGAAATTAGAGATCGATCGCCCACTTTGTGGATCGATCTACCATGAAGATATGAATAGTAGAGTATATTGGGGATTGATCGCCGATTTTGTGGATCGATCCCCCTTGAAAATATTAATGGCAGAGAATTTTGTGGATCGATCACCCATTTTGAGGGATCGATCCCCCACATGCAGATCGCGAATTTCAAGTTTTCCAGCTGGGAAAACTTTGCCCAAATTAGAAAATACTAAGCCAAAATGGTATAGCTTAGTATACAAAAGTCACTAGGGTTTATAGAGATATAAAAGACCATCTTATATCATTTTGGAGAGAGCTCATGACCTAGCCACCATTCTCTCACACCTTGAGAGAGTTGATGAAGAAGGGGGAGGAGAGAGGAAGTGGAGCTACAAATTTTTTGGGTTTAATATTTCTCTTTACTTCTTGTTATGGATATTATGATTGTTATTTGTGTTGTTCTTGATACTATAAGGAACTAATCCTCTCATTAGGTTCCTAATGTAACCTAGCTTTGAAGATTTCGTAAACTTGACTTGATATTCTATTTATTTCTACATATTATTGAGTATTTATGGTTATGCTTAATGCTTTTAAGTGCTTGATCACCATTCAATTGATTTGATGCTTGGATTGAGACCCAAAGGAGATATCTAGGATTTGCATCTTGCCATAGTTACCATTAGGTTCATGTACCATAGGAATATAGGGACATGCCTTGTGCAATCGTTATGTGATTTTCCACTAATCTTAATGGTTTTTTTTCACTTAAATCCGAATGTTAGGAATAATAGGGGTTAGTGATAGAAATACTTTCACTGTAACCAGGAATGAAGCATTGAATAAGTAAGGGAGACCGATTGCCAATAATTATTGGTAATTACGGATTGATAAGTCAAGGGAGTGGAATTGGATAGGTGATGGTGTAATTAGGAACCCTAGTCTTTTACTCATTCGATTAATATAATCTGTCACTATTGTCACTTTACATCTTTAAGTCCTTCTTTAAAATATAAATTATCGTTACATTGTTTATGTTAGTGTTAATAAAATCAAAACAACTTATTCGACTTTCCAAATAACGCTAGTGTTAATCATAAGGGATACTCATCAACTGTTAACTCAATCCTCGTGGGAACAATAATCTATTCATCACTTTATTACTTGTGCAATTTGTGCGCTTGCAAATAAGTTCCATCAAATGCCTACCTTCCTTACTCGTAGAGGGTTTCGGCGATGAGGTTGGGACTTGGAAAAGACAGAGGTGGTTGATATTGTGATGGAAATGGGAAATACCTAATTAATATTTGCATGCAACTCGATGTGGAATTGAACTATGATACACTTTCCAAGGTTATGGTATTTTCTACTGAGCTTCGGCTCATCCTTGTGTTTTATGTTTTTTTTAAGTTAGCCGAGCGATGCCAGTCAAGCTGGTGATGAGAACTGGATTGACTCAAGTAGGTGCACACACCATCAAAGAGGAGTCTGATTATTTATACGTGTTATTTATATATTTTATGTGTATAAATAAATAAAAAAGTCACTTCAATTAATTGGGTTTAATTAGTCATTTGATTTCCGCGTCATGTCTTGGGGGTCGGGGCGTGACAATTTGGTATCGGATGGTAGGTTGGGGTTAATGTTGAATTATGGTATGTGCACTATTTTCGGTTCAGTATCACAGCCGATTGGGTAAGAGTTATGTGTGATGTGTTTGAGGAATGTGAGATTCAACTAATTATATATATCTATGTTGTTGTGTAAATAGATGGCTACTAGAGGACAGGGTAGACCTCTTGTATGGAGAGGTTAAAAAAAAGAATAGTTAGTCTGGCAAGAGGTAGCGGATTCTATAACTTTGGAATAAACTAACATTTATTAATTTATCTATGCGTAATTATTGTTGAATTTGGGATAGATTCACTTGGAACTTTGATTGGTATAACTATTGCTTATATGGTTACGAAATTGTGGAATAATTGATTACTAGAGATGCTAGAAACTTGTGAATTGGTTGTTGCTTGCCAAATGTTGTGTTTAGCATGAATTTTTTTCTATTTGTTACTGATTGGCAGTGATGAGGAATGTGATTGTTGCTGAGACATGAAGTGGAATGATTTATCACTTTATGTATGAATTGGGTCGTTTCATATGAATCTATTATTGTTGCCTAGGTGAATCATGTGATGGAATTGAGTTCTTAGTGTTGACTAGGGATGTGGCTTGGGTTTACTTAACCATTGGTAAGGAATTTGGGTAAGTAGGAAGTACTTAACCCATGTGATAGCATGAAGTTTTATTGATTCCTATATTTATATAGGGTTGTAAGCTCTCGGTAAGTTACTAGACTATTAAAGGAGGTTTCCATTGTTTGTTTATACGATTATGTAAATCTGAAATCTTAGGAAGTTGATTAGTGCAAATCCACATGTAGTGGAATTGCTAGTCAACCTATTATTAGTTGATGCTAGAATGATTGTGTAGTTTATATTCAAATCAAAGATGTTCGAACACAAATTTTCATGTCATGTTGGGTACTGATCGATAGAGTAAGTTAGGGGCTTTAGTTGGTTAATATGGCTTGATGATGTGGCATAAACTTTGAGCCAATAACTCTGGATGTAGGTTGCAATTATTTGAATGAAGTTGAGATGTCGAATTGTCAACTAATGATGCTAGCTCCATGTGGTTACCCCGTGTAATTGAAGATATATTGTTGGTAATGTGGTTTGTGATTGTCGAGCTTAAGCAAGTATATGCGTGCTCTATCTACTTAACTTGACAGATTGTTTGTATGTGGAGGCTTTTGATTGGCGGATTCTGACATGTGCAGTATTTGAACTGCATGTCATAAAATTCATGTGTATCTCGGTCAATTGTGACTCTAAATTAAGTGGTGCCGCTGGTTGCTCTAATTACCTTGCTTATATGAATAAATGATGGTGGTCTTGAATTGGAATTTTCTTTAGTTGAGAGGAAGTGATGAAGTCCAAACGTGGTTGAAATTTTTAACCTAATTGTTGCTATGAGCATGGGAAATATTCTTTTATATATATGTTTGAGTTAAATGGCATAAAGAATTGTAGGGATTATTGGGGAAGTTGGGAATGAGAAGTAAGTGATTTAACTAAGCTAATTAATTGATAAAGAGGTTTGATTATTAAGGCTGATAAATGACCTTGTAAGAAGCTAAAGGGGAAATTTTGAAGGTTTCAAGGTTGGAAGAGAAGAATGAGGGTGTATGCCAAACTTATAGATTATTCAGTATAACTTGATATACCTTGATGTATCTAAACCTATTGATGAACATAATTCATGTGATGTGTAGAAATATATAAATATACTGATATAAGTGAATTATAGGGTTAAGTGGAACAAACTGATCGTTACTCTACTTGCTAATGTGATTTTTATTAATGTGGTGTTGTGCCGAAAATTTTTGCTCAGTTGCCTGCAGATATTGGAAGTTGGTGATATTTTTGGTAATGACATTTGTTCGACATTTGGGTTCGTTGGAGAAATTGGGTTTTACGCTATGTAGTGTAAAAAAAATGGGGTGACATATAGACTCCTTTACATTTGGGTGGGGTGAGTAGAAATTACGAGAAAAGAGATATTTTATAGTAGACTCAAATCACTACAGTACGAAGGAGTACTATTATACATTGCGTATTAGAGTAAACATCTAAGCCGACAAGCGGGGGTATTACATAGTAGGTTCTGGGGATGGTACGATTAACACAATTTGTACACAGAAATAGAAAATAGTGTAGGTTGAAGGATGGTTAGCTTCTTTTATTCCAACAGGCATACTGTTGACACTATTTGGCAGTGGTCAAACCATTCAACCCACTTCTCGCTACTATACAGTTTGGTACGAGCAAGTGACCCAGGGTAGTAGCTAGAATCAGTGTTGTGTGAATCAATAGAATCATTGTTTGGATTGGTTGTGTCCAGGGTAGCACCCTGACTGCTTTCTAATGTTGCTGTCAACTCGATTAGAGAATCACGTCTAGATAGGATTTGATCATAAACTCTACCTAATGCTTGGATTTGCCTAAGAATCTCTTCTAACTCCTGGTGTATGCTTGAATAGTTGTCATGAGAGTGGATATCCATTGGATTGAATGGAAATTAAGAGTAGTAGTTTTGCTGAGCATTGGTTGAGCCTCTTCGATACGGGGTTTATATATGATTGAAACTCAAGTGGATTAAGATTGTTGTGCCAATCCATAAACAATGTGTCACTACTGGAGGGAATTGGAATCAAAATGGATAAGGATGGGCTCGTGTCACCATGTTGTTTCTTTGATCAGGAGAGTGACAAATACTAGGGCTCATATCTCAAAAATAGGCTGTGATTGTCGTTTATGAGATGTGCTTGTGCAATTAGAATGATTAATTTGGCCATACAGATATTGTGGGACGGTAAGTTTCAATGCTAGGTAATGATACTACTGTGCCACATGTCATATGCTGGAGCGTTTCAATTTAGTTTAGAATACCAAATAAGATGAGGGGGTAATAAATGGTTCATTAAGGATTATGAGGCAAACCACATAAGTCACTGTGATGTGAAAAAGGAAAGGGAGTCAAAGATTATATTCTTTAGTTATGACTTAGGCATTTGCTGTTATTGTTATGGATATGCTGATTGAAGAGTATGTTGGTTGATTATAATAAATGGACTTGTATTCACTGGAGGAGTGTTGAACGTGGAGTGTATGTGAGGTGTTTGAATGATGGTTGGGAAATGAATGAAACCCATCTGATGTGGTTATTAGTAATATGAAAATCTAATATCGTATATAACCTATTATATATATATATTGCCAGTGTATGTGCGTTGAACACTTACTAGTGGGTGTGCTGGCATGAATGCTTGAATTTTCCTAAAATGGGGAAGGAAAAAAAAAAGGTTGGTTTCCATATGATGTGCAATTGTCTTAAATTTGTGAAAAGGGCCACTGACAGGCCGACACCAAGAGGGTGATTATTCATTGATATATCGCCATGTGTTGGAAGGGTCAGTTGGTGAGGGTTATGTGGTGTGATAACACACATGTGATAATTGTGAATTTTTCTTTAACACGGTAGCACGGCTACTGCGATGCTAATATAATAAGACTTAATCACAAATTCTTGTGTGTATGATGGGATGATTTACCATCTTCGCGATTTCATTTAAATATGGCTTTTGTTATTTTCTCGGTATTCTATATTAATTTGATTCTAAAATTCGTTATTGTGAAAAAGTGTGGTTGCTAATATACTTTACTTCTTTGAGATTGTTTTGGTATTGAGATGAGTGATAAGGAGGACATAAAGGATGCTAAAGAGCCCTTTCCCATGATAAATATGGTGGGTATTAACTAATTAGAAGGAAAAACAAACATAATTGATAATTGTGAGATAAGTATGTGATGTGTCTAAAATCTTTTGTTTTATCTAATAATAGACTTTTACTTTAGTTAAAACACTTGGTGGATAAGTGCTTAATGTCATGTGGAGTCTCTTGTGGATATTATCACCACTCATAATATCACAATTCTTTATTGATAATGTCGTGTGATGATAATGCTAGGATCCCGTGTACATCTGTATTGGCTAAACTACTTGGTGGATAAGTGGGAGCAATATCTTTTGTTGTTGTTTGGCTTTATTATATTTTGCTCTACAGGAGATATCTTAAAAGTCTTATCATTAAATCAATGATAATCAAGTCGTTGGGTGAGCTATTTAAGAGACAAGAGCATCCAGTGAAGAAGTTACGAAAGCTACGTGCAAGAATAGATTATTTAGGTTTTGCTTCCTTTTTATATTATATTCTCTCGTAATCATTCGTTTAGATGAGTTCTTGAGTGCTTGAGTGAAGAGAGACTTGTAGTAATGCTTTTAAATTTTGAGTGGTGAAGGTGTGATTCTTTGACTGTGAAATCTTTTGGAGATTTCAAAAGCGAGCTCTACCTTGGTGGGTTGAGTGAGGGTGAAACAAACACTGAATGGGATGTAGGAGCGATGTCTTTAGGTCAAAGATAAGGTTGTACTCTTGATTTGTGATTAGTGAATTGTTTCTAAATGTTGGTCGCTCATAGACTCGAGGTTTACATGGATGATATCGTTGTCAAGAGCAAGAAACCCGAAGACCACTTAGGAGATTAGCAAGAAGTTTTTGATGTCTTGAAGAAGTTTGGAATGAAGCTTAACCCAGAGAAATGTGCGTTTGACATTTCCTCTAGCAAATTTCTCGATTTCCTCATCTCCAAACGAGGAATTGAGGTAAATCCCGAAAAAGGTAGCAGCCATAATAAATATGCAAGCCTCGAGGAAAAAAAAGGAAGTTCAGCAGCTCACGAGATGAACCTTGGCTTTAACCCGTTTTCTCGCCAGATCAGGAGACAGGTGTAGCATTTCTTCAATGCGCTCAAGCAAACGGAGAATTTTCAATGGAATGAATATTGCCAAAAAGCTTTTGAGGAACTAAAGTCTTATCTTAGCCAGTCACCCCTACTCACTTCTTCAAAAGATGGGGAACTGTTATTTCTTTATCTCGCCACTATCGACCACGTAGTGATTGTTATGCTCATAAGTGAGGAGGACAAGGTCCAGAAGCCGATATACTATACAAGTAAAGTCCTCACTAGGGCTGAGAGGAGATACAACAAGGCTGAGAAGTTTGCCTTAGCACTTGTAACAGCTGCTAGAAAATTGCGACCATACTTTCAAGCCCATACGATTACAGTGTTGGCAGACCAACCACTAAAGAGCATACTACAGAAACTAGATACGTCTGGCTGACTTATTAAATGATCGATTGAACTTAGTGAGTTTGATATCCACTATGAGCCAAATAAGGCCATCAAAGCCCAAGCCCTCGCAGACTTTGTCATTGAGTGCCAACATCCTCTAAGAGAAGAAGCACCCCATAACCTATGGGAACTCTTTGTCGATGGCTCCTCAAACAAGGATGGAAGTGGAATGGGGATTCTGCTTCTCGGACTGGGGGTATGACTACGAAATATGCTCTCCGCTTCCAATTCAAAGCTTCCAACAATGAGGCAGAGTACGAAGTGCTCCTAGTAGGGTTGAAGTTAGCAATTTAACTAGAGGTGCGCAATTTGGTTGTTAACAGCAACTTTCAGCTCATAACCAAACAGGTCCGTGCCGAATATGAGGCTAGAGGTTCCAACATGATCAAGTATCTCGAGAAAGCAAAGGAGTTATTTGGAAAAATTCCAAATATTGAAATACGAAGAGTGCTCCGAGAAGAGAATCAACAAGCCGATGTGTTAGCTCAGTTAACATTGACCTCTAAAAAGGTTGAGGCCTCCTCAGTGCGGATAGAGATATTACCCAAGCCAAGCATCTTTGTTAGGGCTATCACCGAGATTAACACTGAGCAGTCATGGATGGATCCAATACGAACTGTCACGCCCCGTTTCCGGAGACGCGACTGGGTGCTCTCTCCGCACCCTTCCTAGGTCACTAGTGTGAACATCCGGGATCAACCGGAAATCCGGCGGCACCTCCCCGTATATCGGAGAGTGCCCACCTGCATCAGAAACGCAGCAACAACAACATCACACTAGCAACCTAGCAAACATAGGCCTCAAGCCTCAACCACATGCAATCCTGACCCTAGGCCTCAGGCCATCCACTACCAGCATGCACAAACTGATGGCATCACATATAAATCCACACACGGATTTTTATAGCATCAAATATAACCAGAATTCAACATCCACATCCACATAAAAGCACAACCGTGCTAAATGGTTATATTCTCTCAACATAGATATTCTACATAAACCCACATGCATAGAGTATATCTCTAGCACTCTATCCTATCCAGGGCCATCCATGTCACGTCCCGCTCACCGATCCGCATCACCGGTACCTGTACCAGTATCTCCTGTGAAAGGAAGAAAATAAAGGAGTGAGCTAGAAGCTCAGTAGGGTAAAGAAGTAAACATTAATATAGGCAGAACCGAAGGAAGTAATGCATCAATATGTACCTACCACATGAACGTATACTCAATAATTTCACATCAACATTTACCCGGATCGACCCTTTCGGAGCATAACAACCACAATACCATTGCAACTCAATGTAATATTGCCCGGGAGCAAGCTCACCACAACCAACCACTCCTAGGATCATCCGGTTGCGTGAACCTATCACGCCCGCACCCAACAAGGCAAGTCACTCTCGACCCTACCCTTAGTGCGTTACCCCACATGGAGTTCACGTGACTTGGTGATAACAACCTTCACCTTGCCATCCTCCCATGCGGCTTTCAAGTAACTTAAGGGTTCCCGAGTCCATACCCGAGTCCCCCATGCATCTCTAATGCATTATGACATGTCATGCCGAATAGATAAGTATATATGAACATCCTATATATTTTACATAACTACCATGATGCATGAACGGAAAATCACAACGTGACCGTAAATGACGGAACACAAAATCGGGTCATGCAACATTCAACATCAAACAATAATCCACACAAGGCTCGTTTCCCCTTAGAAGCAATTAAGGCGGAAACTCAAATAATGGCGACCAATGAAGAATCGAAACGCTATTTAGGCAACAATAACGAATTATAGAAACAAGGGTTGGAAATCCCCTACCTCGTTCCGAGCCAACTACACAAATTCTCAAATTTAGGGTTTTAACCCTTGGTTCTCCCAACCTATCGATTCACATCAAATCGAACTCATATAATTAATCCAAAAATTCCATATTATCATATCAATCACAATTTAATCAACAAAATCATAAACACTTACTTTCTCTCTCTAGAAATTCCTCTAAAAATCTTCAATCTCAACCCAAGCTCAAATCAACTCCAAATCATGAACCAATCTACATAAACATCCAAAATCAACCTATAAACAACATATCTAAAGCATAGCACTCAACTCTTCAAGAATCTAACAAATCTAGAAAAACCTAGAATTTCCAAAAACTAAGAAAAACTTACCAAATCACCCAAATCAAGCTTGAATCTTCCATGCCAAGCTTCAAGAGTCTCCAATCCACAATCTCCAAGCCAATCTCTTGCTAAAACCTCCTTCTCTCTCTTCTTCTCTCTCTCTTTCTCTCTCTACTCGGGCTTCTCCAAGAATTTTATGCAAAAAATGTCAAATTCTGGGCTTAATATCTGATTTTCCCGACAGCCGTCCGGACGCCCTAAGTGGCCGTCCGGACGGATTACTGTTCACAGAACTCACTGCCTTGATTCTAGGCAAATCCGTCCGGACGCCCAATTATCCGTCCGGACGGATTACTGTTCACAGAACCCAGTTTTTTTCTCAAATTTATTTTCCGGCTCGGTCTAAGCTTCGATTTGATATATTACGGGCCCAAAACGGACATGTACACTAAAAGTTATGACCCATTTACCGAACCAAGTTCAAAACTATTTTTCCAAAATGCCGTACTTCACAAATCATCCGTAACTCGACTCAAAACTAAATTTTTGGGTCGGGATTTCACACGAACCTTTCTCACAGAGGGAACGTTACCTGAGGATAAAAACAAGGCTAGGAATCTCCGAGCAAGGGTAGCAATGTATTCAATCATTCAAGGAACTCTTTACAGAAGATCTCAGACACTCCCTTACCTTAAATGCCCTGCTCCACGAGAATCCAATTATGCTCTCCGAGAAGTACATGAAGGAATTTGCGACAGCCATGTAGGAGCAATGACCTTAGCTAACAAGGTATTGTGTTGTGGATATTACTGGCTAAGTATGAGGAAGGATGCTGAGGAATTGGTGTGAAAGTGTGACAAGTGCCAGAGGCATGCCAACATACCTCACCTTCCCCCATCCGAGATGACTATCATTGAGTCCGTTTGCACAATGTGGGCTAGACCTGTTCCCCAGGCAATAGCTCAAAGGAAGTTTCTCATAGTGGCGGTAGACTACTTTACAAAGTAGATTGAGGCTGAGCCTCTGGCCACTATCACCGACCACAAGGTAAAAGACTTCATATGAAAAACAATCATTTGCAAATATTGCGTTCCTTGGATCTTCATTACAGATAATGGCTGACAGTTTGTGAGTATAAACATCCGAGAATTTTTTGAAGAGTTGGGCATCAATCTTAGGATCACTGTTGTAGCCCATTCTCAAGCTAATGGTTAGGTTGCAGTAACCAACCGTATTGTACTACAAAGACTCAAAGCTCGTCTTGATTAAGCCAAGGGGATTTGGACCGAGCAGCTCCACAGTGTCTTCTGGTCATACAAGACTACGCCTAGAATAGAAACAGGTAAGACGCCTTTCTTCCTAATGTTCGGATCAATAGTTGTCATTTCAATATAGATCGGGTCGCCACTCCTCGGATTGTTGACTTTGACGAGTCAGGGAACAATGACTTGTTGCTTAACAATCTTGATTTCCTGGAAAAAGCTCAAGAGATTGCTCGGATCAAAACTGCTGCCTACAAGCAAAGAACGGCCCCGTTATCACAATAAAAGAGTCTGAATAAGGAAGTTCTCAGAGGGAGATTGGGTGCTAAGGAAAGCCACTACAACCGGTTAGCACCCTGGTAAGCTCGGAGAGACTTGGGAAGGCCCTTTCTGAGTTATCAAAATCATGTTGGATGGAACCTACAAGTTGGATAATCCCGAGAAGCCAGGAGAGATGCGACCCTAGAATGCTGAAAACCTCCGAAGATACTACATTTAACTTTCTTTTATTGGCATTTATTTAAGGACCTCTTTTTCCTACTCGTTCCTTACATGAGGCCTAGGATTTATCATTTCAATGAAAGTATCTCGTTCCTTTATCAAGATTTTCGTCGCAGTGAACTGATCAGGCTCATTAAAACTTATTTTACCTAAGTTACAATGGCCGAGCATTACTCCAGAGGCCTCTTAAATTACAAGGGTCGAGGAAAGACTTGGCGTGTTACAACTCAATTATTTTGAGTTATGGAAAGATACAAGTGAGGCTGATCACACCATACCGAGCATTAGAACACAAACATTGAGCATGAAATAAAAGATAAACTAATTAAGAATGATAAGAGGAACACAAGAAAAAACTTCATTGAACTTGAGAAATGAAATTCACTTACATATAAGCCGAAGAAATAGTTCAAAAATAACAATAAAAATAAACTAGTTCTCTACACTCCTCAGTAGCAGTCTCCTTCTCGGGATCCTTGGCACGAATAGGGCTGAGAGGGACATCGTTCTCTGGAGGGACGAGAGGGACATCATCATCCATGTATGTCTCAATTTCCTTCTCATCATCCCCCTCTTCCTCCTGGAAAAGATGAAATTGCTCTTAAGTGTCCTCGTTGACAACGCCCTTCTCGTCCTTTCCTGTAATGCCAGGACACAGCTCGTCTAAGATATCCGAGCTCTTACTCTTACTGGCAATGAACCTCCAAGCTTCTTTGACTACAGTCTGGAAGCAGAAGAAACCCTCCTACTTGAGGGTAAACTGGAATTCAGAAGAGTCCCTAAACTCCCAAAGACCAGCTTTGTGCCCACACTCGAACATGCGGCCTCCTCTGCCTCCGCGGCCAACCCTTTTCTATTGCAGCTTTTCTCGGTCTCATACATAGTGTTGGGAAATCTAAGTAACTAAGATTGCGAGCGCTAGCATCAACTTTATTGGTTTCCATCCATTGCAAGAACATGGTTCTTTCATCTCATTATTCAATACATCTACTACGACAGAGTCATCTCGAAATAGAACGCTTTGTTGATTTGGCATGTGGAAGTTGAGTCTTTCTATAGCTGGTTCTTGAAAATTAATTTTAAATTGGTATATTCTCCAACATGCCTCTGCTAAAGATACGTATCTACCATCCACATATTGTTTGATCTCATCACTTGTAGTTTTGTTGATCTTATTGCATTGCTCTTCTCATTTTTATCGACATGTAAGAAAGTTCTAGCTCTATCTGGTTGCTTTGTGACATATTTGAAGAGATATTTTATCGACCGTGACTTCTTGCAAACCTCAACATTTAGGTGTGCTTGGTATTTGACCAATAGACCTCGATTATATTGGACCACGAACCTGTTGTCCAACTCTATTCCTTTTTTGACAATATAATGGTCATCTCTCCACTGGCGATAAACATGGAACCATCTACATCAATTGTAGTTTCTTTATAGTACTTTTTTGGGAAATGTTTGGTGCATTTTCCATCCAACATACACGAACATTTTTTATTTGACATTCCACACGAACCATGCATCATATATGCTTCCACTGCCAAGTACCCAACCATGTCTTCTTCTTTGTTTGGTATTTCTACTCGCACTATATTCGTCTATGTGTGTCGTTGTTGGGTTCTTATCATCTGGATGTAGGAATAGTAAAATATATGCATGGGGTAGCCCACATTTATGGAATTCTATTGTATATAAGATTGTAATTTTAAGACATTAATAATAATTAGTCAATCTACTTTGTGATATAAATTACGTGTTGAATATTATCAGGAAATTAGTGTTGGGTTTCTATTTTTAATAGTATTTTCCTGGTCTGCATGACTATTGGTTTTGTGATATATTCCAGGTTTTATGAACTTCTCTTTTATCTATGTTACAATTTAAACATATCTAACACACACATATTAGTAGTTCAATCACATTTTTTAAAGATTGTATTCCCCCTAGAACTTCATATTTATGTAATTTAGTTATTAATTTTTTAATTTCTATACATGTAGGATATGTTTTTAAAAGCTTTTTTTAAATTATTAGATAATAATTTATAGAGACAATATTGTGTTATGAACTTACTTGCAATTGTTTTTCCAAACACCTTTCTTTTTTCATATATTTTCCATCAATTCGCGTAGCTTTATCTCAAATACTTGGACTACAATATCTAGCCATTTTGAAGGATCTACTTGTCCAACCATATTTAACATATATTTAATCTCTGGCCATTTTGGATTACATGTGAATGTGATGAAAAGGTCGGGACACCCAGCCCATCTACAAATAGTCATTGAATCTTGATAATTCTGAACTATATAACGTGGGTTACCTGTGTGATGATGGTGGAATAGTTCTTTTGCCAATCTCTTCAACCACTATGTAACCATATGAAATTGCATCTTGAAGACTTGAATAAAGTTCAGTTCTTAACTTATCTTGATTGTTTCTGATGTAACACAATCGTTGTTCTTCAATACAAGTGTAAGCATCTACAATGTATTGCAAGAACAATTTTCCAATATTTATTAATGTGTGGCCTTCAGTAAGCCTTTGTTGTAATCTAAAGGCATAATACTCTCTCATGGTAACATATTCGTGCTTTATTGTTCTGTTCGCAGTACTATTGTTGTACTCCATGTATTCCCTATAACCATCTTCTCTATAAGGAAATAATAAGGGGTATTGCATTTCCAAGAAGCTTGGGTGCAACTCTGTAATCCTTTGTAGACCTTTTGCAGTATGGTGTACAACAACATCCCTATGTGGCTTGTGTGGGTCTAAATCACCGACAATAAGTGGTGCAACCTGATAGGCAGATTGTACTCTTTTCCATCCTTCTCACGGGAGTTGTACAAATATAAGCAACAATTATGGAGTTCATTGTTGTTGAATCTATCAAGTGCCATATGAAAAGATTTAGCCAATACATTGTTCTGGTCCAACATATGTAAAAGAGATTTCATCAAATCAATCAGGGCACCAGTTGTTTCACTTGACCCAATTGCATTGAAATGGTTCATTACTCATTCTCCGTATCATAAACATATAGTTGTGCATAAATAGGTCTGTTCCCCTCCTCTGGTATAAGAGATCCAATAAGGTGATGATTTTGACCGTTCAAGTGAAAAACGTATGGGCCACCTTTTCGGTTTAATGACTTATCAACATGTCCTCCCATAGAAGTGAATGCAAAATCACAATTGTATGCTCGTATGTTATCCATAAGATGTGTCGCCAAAGTATTGCCATTGTTTGTCATAAGTTGCTTTAACAATTGTGGTGCTTCTCTAATTTGGGGCAATTTTACTCTTCCACCCATACAATAATTTGAAAATTATGGTAATGATGGTTTCTTCACATTTTTTCGTCTTTCCTCAAACCAAATATAAGCTCCACATAATTCACAAACACACTCGGGTGGGCCACAATCATGAATTGATTTATCCCTTGCAAACATATTTTAAAACATATCTTATGCCATGATATAGTTTTTAATTTTACCCTTTTCCCCTTTTCGGGGGCATTGAATATTTTATTAAGCATAATGCATGTCTTACCTCTAATACTTTTAATTATTGAGTTTTGTTTCTGTTTTGCCATAGGCTCTTTTCCATTTGGTCTTCATAATAGTTTTTCTTAGCGCTCAAGCATCCTTATACTTTATTTTACATATTTCATCATTCGTTATGACATGTATACCTGCTATAAAACTTTTAGTTTGTGGCAGTTTTAATAAAAAATCATGATACCATGATTTTGCAGTCCCTTTTGGATTTTTAAATGTTAACATAAATATCTTTTAAACATGTATTTCTAAACTTTCTAATGGTCTGTCTATCTTGTAAATTTGGATTGGCTATGGCGATGAATATCAATACCTGCAAGAGCTGCATCAAAGTTTCAGTAGTTATAAATAGACAATACATGTTGAATATGTTCTTGGTATACTCACCTTCGAAAACATTGTCACTGGTGGTAAATCCAAGAAAATGTCTCGTCCCACGCATATGTTTGTTGCTTTGTGTTCTTGCTTCTGAAGAAATAGATTAGTTTGAAAAAATCATTTTTTTATGGTTTTGCTGGCTGTATTGTTATTGACATCCCTGAATGTCAAGGTTCAAAATTGGAATGAATTTTTACTCCTATTTAAAAATAGGTGTTTGTCAGTTTGAGAGATCAAACCTTTATATTGATTTTGAGTTGGTCGTTGCTGTTTTACCTTCTTCTCCCTCATGATAGCCAGCCTTTGCATCCTTGATTCCTTGCATCTTTTTTTGTGAGTGTTATGTTTTGGTGGATGATCTACATGGGCATGTGGATTCGTTGGTCGCTAAAATTTGAGACAAAAAGATCACATCATCATATTGGACAATTTATATAACCAGTTAGATTATATAATTGTTGTTTTGTTAAAGTAAAATAATCTAATTCTATGTATATTAATTGTAGGTATACTACCAGTTATTTAGTCTCTAAAGGTTTTATTTTGTTGGTGGTGTGTTTCAATGTTGTGATTTTCATAAATAACCTACTCTTCTTAATAGTGCAACTGTGTTGTTAATCTGTGTTTTTTGTAGTTTAGTTTTATGGAGAAAACTAATAAAATGATGTGTTATATACTACTACTATAGCTCATATCAAGCACATTCTCATATGCTATAAAGGTTGTTTGTAGGAGAATAATTTTTTCTCTTAGCAGATGGACCCATCCATAGATTCAATAGATGAAAGAAACACTATAGGAATCACAAGCACATATGTTGCCAAGTAGGAGATTGTAATCGATCACCTCTAGCTGGAAAACATATGACTTTCTTATAAAGTTGTTCAACAGATTTGGCAATGGGCGTAGATCTTGTCCATGATGTTCCATCAAAGCAGTCACTGTAATTCCCACTACATTTTTGACCTCTCGATCAAAAAGAGTTAATGTAACATATCTTGTGCTATCTCCAACTACAACTCCGACCTTCTAGCTGTTGCCAAATTTAAATAAATGTAAGAAATGTATAGTTTTGATACTTTAACAATTAAGTTTAAAAACTTGTTTTCCCCTTAGATTTTGGCTCCTTTCATACTTTCTTGCACCTGTCGCAATGCAAAACTCGATCCTCCTTGATTAGTTTTTTGTTGCAGGTCTTAAATGATAAATAGTACCAACCAAATCTGTGTTGTAAGTTAATAATATTTGCTTGGATTGTGACGATGACATTATTGTTTTTGTCAAATTCAGGTGTCATTTCAATCCAAATCAGATATTGTCTTCTTGTTCCTAATCATTTGGTTCTTCCCTTGTGTTTGTTGATAATAGCTTGGTTCAATGTTTGTTATCTGTATGCTCCTTATGTCATCCCTATAAGAGCAACATAATGAAGGCATGGAAGTTGAATAAATTATTAAATTTGACAATGCATATAGATCGTTACATCACCAACTTTTATAAGAGTTGTGTAATTTTACCATAACTTGAACGATGCAATCTTCGGAATACTCGTGTCCATGATAACCTTTGAACCAGCTGTTGATGATAGACGATGCAAAGCTATGCAAGATATAATTTTTTTAAAATAAATTTGTATAAGGTTAAATTGGAAACAATGGCCTAAATCAATGCGTTGTACCTCCAAAATGTCTTATTATAGTTGAAATTATAATCACAATAAATGGGCTTACGCTCGAGCTGTTGTACCCTTCATCAAAAACCCTCATCTTTTCTTCCCATAGTGTGACTCTCACTTTATAATCTCTGCGGATCAAGATGTCAAACTCCAACATAGTTGTAAACATACAATAGTTATCATTGCTATTCATTTTTAATGAAATATGAGTCGTAGAATTAAAAAGATTATGAAAAAAGGGGGTATTGTCACTATTTGGTACGACCACTTGTAATAATGTTTGATATCAATTATCTACCCCCAATCAGCTCGGCAGCTCTTGTTACTGGGTCATCATATTCATGGTAGTTTCTATATGTTATGTCGTTAGTAACAATTTAAAATATACTTACAAATGTACAATTAATATATAGTGAACAAGTAAGAGTCGATCCCACAAGGAGTAATGCTAATAGATATATAATCTAACACTTGAATATAATTGATATAATTATAAAAGGAGGAAAAAGGGGGGGATTAAATTTTGTAATAGATAAAAATTAAGACAAAGAAATTGATGTTGAGAACAAGAATAAGAATTGATATTAATGAAAACAATAGCTAAGACTCACAATCCACCACAAAATATTCAAAAAAATTATAAGAAATAATAGACTAACAATTTTAACAAGCATATGATGACAACATTCACAACAAGGTCATGGCCAAACTCAAGTTGTATGATTCTCTCTTAATTGCATGTAAAGTGTATGGCGTCTACCTCATTACGTGTATTCTTAATCGAAATCTAGCATGGCTTCTGCATCAATCAACAATCAAGAATTCAATAAGAGCAAAGAGAATATGAATGTCACAAGAATCCTAATACATGGTATTTGTACTTAGGTATTCAAGAATTAATTTTTCATAATTCATTTTCAACTGAATTATATGTTGCAAGAAAGAACATATTCAACAAGGCAATTGACCATGTTCTACAACAATTAATTCTAATACACGCTTCAAAGTTAGCTACTCAAAGAAACACAATACTAGAACTCACATAATATGGAAAAATCAAAATCATCATGCTTGTAGAAATTGAAATCCACACAACTTATAAAATTGAAAGCATGCTTAGGGCTTCAAGACAAGCCCTAACTAAAAAGAGTTTAGTTATACATAACCAAATAAAACATGAAACATAAAAATATAATTACAAACACAAGCCTTGTTTTCTTCTTTTCCTTCTCCTCCTTTTGCCTCCAATCCTTCTCCTCTTTCCTTCTTGTCTCCAAGCTCCCCCTCCTAGCTCCTACTCCTCTCTATTTATAGAGAAAATGAGCACATAGTGGAGGGGTTAGTGCCATATTTTGGTGGTGGATTTTCCATCAAAATGGTGTGGTGGATTGTCCACTCTTTGAATGGAAATGGTATCATCAATGACATCAACTTCCAATTACACACTAATCTTGTAACTGCATTATGGGCCTAAAAAAAGCCTATTATGAACTCCAACCCTTCATCAATATTGTAGATAAAAATGTGTAGATAATTATGGGCTTTTGAAGCACTCAATTTGGACATCATACGCTCAAGTTATGGGCTTCTAAAGGTCTGGTCTGCAAACAGAAATTATGCTTCGGATATAACTTTCAAACTTGACTTCGAGGCAACCTTTAGAGGCCCAAATGAACTCAGATTTTTGTGAACCAATACTTCCTGAAAATCTTGAAGTGTCCTCTAAAAATTTACTGAAGATCAAATCTCATTCCGACAGCTTTTACTGCCTCTTAACCTGCAAAACATCCAAGAAGATCTTAAGTACAATAATCTTGAAAATTCAGCTTTTAAGCACAATAATCTTGTGTGTGTGCTAAGCCAAAACCTTCATACCACAATCCATAATGCATATAACCTCAAACAATATATCCAAGTAA
Source organism: Euonymus europaeus (assembly GCA_963580455.1). Classification (NCBI taxonomy): domain Eukaryota; kingdom Viridiplantae; phylum Streptophyta; class Magnoliopsida; order Celastrales; family Celastraceae; genus Euonymus; species Euonymus europaeus. The sequence goes on from OY756964.1 coordinate 9,304,075, forward strand.
AAGCCTCAACTCCATATTCTCACAGGGTATAAAAGGATTTTTGGACTATGAATTTCTCTCATGGAGTTGGAAAATAGATATGCACTCAGAAGAAAAGTCAATTTAAGGACAAACAAATAAACAAACATTGATCAAATGATAGGTATATTAGCTGGCAAGAACTTCCACCAGTCTTACCACAAACCTGCTTTGGAATTCTATTGATCAACATTTTCCAATTGACAAACTAATAGAGCCTTATCATAGAAAAACTTATCTACTGACGAATGACGAATACACATAACAATTTTTTCTCCTTTTTTTTCTCTGTCTTCTTTTTTTTTCTTTTTCATCATTGTTTTTTTTTATGTCTCGAATTCATAATCTCGAATTCATAATATAGAACATCTCAAACAAAGGCCCAGTAAAATTACAACATTGTTCTCAAACATTGATCAATATCATCCTCAGCATTCATCCAATCATTCCACAAACCATGTAATGGTGTTCATTGACAGCAATTATCCATTTCAAGAGATCAATGCAAGTTCATAAGTTGTTTACTCATTTCTCTCCACTCATTTGTGCTTGAACCAGAAAAATAGTCTTAGTCATATGCATTATCATCCATCTTACCACAAGGCTTAGTATTGGTGGAAAACAAATGTGTTAAAAGTTGCTTTCGACTAATCCAGATAAAAAAATGACTCAAACTAATTGTACCAGTACCAAATCATCAAACTGCATAAATATGCCACCACCCCCAACCTAAACCAAACATTGTCCGCAATGTGAAAATGACGAAGTATGGAAAAGCAATGCAATGAAAAGAAACAGAAGATAGAAAAATACAACCTGAGGTGGAAGATGCTCGGACAATGGTGGAAGGAGAAGATGGTTAGCGCCGCACCATGTCCATGAGGACATTCAGCATGTGTTCCAGCCGCTGTTGTCCAACTTCCAACCTATGCAGGCGGGATAAGATGTCGTGAATGTGGTCAGTCGGAGGTAGTGCAGCAGCAGAAGAGTCAGACGCTTCCAATGGTAAAGAAACTGGACGTCGCGGTGTTCGTTGTCTACGAGCACTGGAAGTTGTCTGACTGGGAGGTGGGAGAATGCCCATACTGAAAAGCAACCGCGTGATGAGCCTCGGGAAAAATAATCTCCCGACCTTGGTTTTTTGTTTCTCCACAAGGGTCTTCGCCTTAAGAATGCTCTCAAGGTAAATCCGGCCAATATCAAACCAGGCTCCGCGATACATGTAATACAGGACAGAAAGTATGTTACCCTGGCGTTGTTGACTGTGTCCAATGGGGCAAAGGTTACTTCGGATGGTATCATCAAGCATCCACATCGTGGACGGCAAATAAGAGCGGCGTGTAGAAGCAGCATTATTTGGATCGTGTGGCCCTTGACACAAATCATCAATCATCTCTTGATGGGAAATAGAGATCGGCGCTTGAAAACCTATAGCGACGTCAGCGGTAGGTGGATAACCTAAACACTTGCAAATATCCGCTGACGTGAATTGAAGCCGAAGACCAGCGATGTCAACCTGATACACTGGTGGAGTGCCAGAAGAGTGGGGTAACTTGAGAAGAGTATGGTAAAAGGAGCGAACGATGTGAGGATACACCGGCAATTCATCTTTTGGATCAGGATCGACCAAGAACAGCAGAGAATGGTCACGGAGGTAGCTCATGGCCCATCGGTTGGCGGAATCGTTAAGGATTTTGGAATCGATTCGACGTTCTGGCAGGATTGTAGCTCTGGCGAATAATTCTACCGTCGCAACGGCATCACGAGGGCTGCGCGACATACTGTGACGGAGGAAGAGAAAGATGATCTGAAAAGGGAGAGTTGAAAATCAGGAATAAACAGAGTGTCAGAAGAAAACAATTAGGGTTTCATTTTTTTTTTTTTTGTAGATCATTGGTGAAGAAGATATAAACAATTATATCACTAATTACACCAGGGAAATTCCCAGGAAAGATTGGAGGGACACAGTGGTCCACTTAAATACCAAACTCCTTAGATAGAATTTCCCTAGACATGCAATTAGTAGCATAATATATCATACTATCTTACCCGATCAAAATATATATTGCGGAAGCAATCCCAAATATATAAATATAAATAGATATACTTTTTTTTTTCAACCAATGCACATGCACAAGTAAGGTAACAGAGGCTCATTCCAGTGACTTCTGTGCTAACGCCATCGAGTGTTTTCCTTCGGCCTATCAGGAGACCACAGCTTTTGTCCACAGGATCGAAATGTAAACCTTCAGGTCTTATACTAATGACAATACCGTCATGAGATGCTCTCCCTCCCAGCTGCCCTATAAGTAAACATTTGAAGATCCAAACCACATTAAGTTGGTGGAGAAAGCTCACACCGTAGACATATGGGCGCAATCAAGCCCCACGCACAGAAAAGTGTACAGTGACCACCACAAGGTGAAATTAAAAGTGAATATGCTAAGAAAATGTGCAACTGAACTAAATACTTGATTGAACACACAAAGATAATGAGAAAGAAATATGGGTTGCCTCCCATAAGCGCTAAATTTAGCGTCGTCAGCCAGACGAAATAGCGTATCAAGTGAGTGGAACAGGATCAGAGAGCCTTAAATTCTCATCAAAATGTTCTGTTGCTGGCTCTAAATAGTGCTTGAGACGATGACCATTCACTTTAAAAATATTTCCCGTCTGTGGGTGTTGAAGATTCACTGCACCATGTGAAAAAACATGAGTAATAAGGAATGGACCATACCATCGTGAACGGAGCTTACCTGGGAATAGTTGGAGGCGTGAGTTATATAATAAGACTTTCTGCCCAGGTTCAAAATGTTTTCTCAAAATGGTCTTATCATGATAGGCCTTGGTCTTCTCCTTGTATATTTTAGAGCTCTCATAGGCTTCATTTCGGAGTTCTTCCAACTCACTCAACTGCAACTTTCGTTGCTCTCCAGCAGCCTTCATCTCAAAATTGTACTGTTTGATAGCCCAATATGCTTTGTGCCCTATCGACTGGTAAGTGCCAGGGTTTGCCAAAAACCAACCTGTATGGTGACATTCCAATCGGAGTTTTGTAGGCTGTACGATAAGCCCATAGAGCATCCATGAGACGATCAGACCAATCCTTGCGTGAGGAGCTCACAGTCTTCTCCAATATCTGCTTAATTTTCCTATTACAGATTTCAGCTTGTCCGCTTGTCTGTGGATGATATGGCGTGGACACCTTATGTTTGACTCCGTACTTTTGCAATAGTGCTGCAAAAAGTTTATTATTGAAATGGGACCCTCCATCACTAATGATCGCCCTGGGTGTTCCAAATCTTGCAAATATATTTTCTTTAAGGAATCTGAGAACAACTTGAGAATCATTAGTCTTGGATGGAACTGCTTCCACCCATTTTGAAACATAATCCACAGCAAGTAAGATATATAAATAACCTTTAGATGAAGGAAAAGGTCCCATGAAATCAATACCCCAAACATCAAAAATTTCAACTATTAGAATAGGTGATAAAGGCATCTGATTCCTAGATGAAATATTACCTAACCGCTGACACCTATCACAAGTAGAGCAGAAAGTATATGCATCTTTGAACAAACTCGGCCAATGAAATCCACATTGCAATACTTTCAAAGCTGTCTTCTTTGGACCAGAATGTCCTCCACAAGCATATGAGTGACAAAACGTGAGTATGGATTGAAATTCTGATTCTGGCACACACCGTCTGATGATTTGGTCAGAACACCATTTGAAAAGGTATGGATCATCCCATATCTAATACTTTGATGTTGTCACGAGCTTATCCTTGTAAGTTCTTGGCACATTTCCTGGAAGATCACTTGTAACAAGGTAATTGACAATGTCAGCATACCATGGTGTAGAAATAGATAAAGATAATAATTGCTCATCAGGAAAATTCTCATTTAGAGGCAAAGAGTCTTCTTCGGTCACTGAATTGTTCACCAAACGGCTGAGGTGATCGGCCACTACATTCTCGGATCCTTTTTTGTCCTTAATCTCCAGATCGAACTCTTGAAGTAATAGAATCCATCTAATCAAGCGAGGCTTTGCATCCTTCTTCTGAAGAAGGTACCTAAGAGCTGCATGGTCAGAAAATACAATTACTTTAGTGCCAATCAAATATGCACGAAATTTTTCTAAAGCAAAAATAACAGAAAGGAGCTCCTTCTCTGTAGTGGAGTAGTTTAATTGGGCATCATTGAGTGTTCTACTGGCATAGTAGATAACATGAGGTACTTTATTTACTCGTTGTCCCAAAAATGCTCCTACAGCATAATCTGAAGCATCGCACATTAGTTCAAAAGGAAGGCTCCAATTGGGAGGCATCATGATTGGTGCTGACGTAAGAAGGAGTTTAAGCTTGTTAAAAGCTGTCAAACATGTCTCATCAAACTCAAATGTCACATCCTTGGATAGTAAGTTACACAATGGCTTAGCTATCTTGGAGAAATCCTTGATGAACCTCCTGTAGAAACCTGCATGTCCAAGGAAAGATCTTATTTCCTTAACTGTAGATGGAGGTGGAAGATTACTTACCAGATCCACTTTTGCTTTGTCAACTTCTATACTCTTGCTAGAGATGATATGACCAAGTACAATTCCTTGTTGTACCATAAAATGACATTTTTCCCAGTTTAAAACTAGATTGCATTCTTGGCATCTTTCTAAGACCAAAGCGAGGTTATGAAGGCATTTATCAAAAGATGAACCAAATACACTAAAATCATCCATAAATACCTCAATAATGTGCTCCACCATATCTGAAAATATGCTCATCATACACCTTTGAAAAGTACCTGGAGCATTCCGAAGACCAAAAGGCATGCGCCTGTGGGCAAATGTACCATATGGACAAGTAAATGTCGTCTTGTCTTGATCTTCTGGTGCTATTGCAATCAAATTGTAGCCCGAATATCCATCAAGAAAATAATAATGGCTATGACCTGCAAGACGTTCCAACATTTGATCAATAAAAGGTAGTGGAAAATGATCTTTTCTAGTACCTGAATTAAGCTTTCTGTAGTCAATGCAAACACGCCATCCTATTTGAACTCGCGTGGGAACCAACCCATTATCTTCATTAAGGACTACTGTAACTCCAGATTTTTTAGGAACCACTTGTACCTGACTAACCCATTTGATATCAGAGATAGGGTAAAGGATGCCAACATCTAGCAATTTGAGTACTTCTTTTAGCACCACCTCCTTCATTATTGGGTTAAGTCTGCGTTGGGCATCTCTTGTTGGTTTTGTTCCCTCCTCTAGTAGTATTCGATGCATACATCTAGAGGGACTGATTCCTCTGATATCAGCAATACTCCATCCGATTGATGTTTTATGCTCTTTTAGTACCCTCAACAATTTCTCTTCTTCTTCAATGCTGAGGTCAGACGCAATGATTACTGGCAATGTACTTTCTTCGCCCACATACGCGTACTTCAAATGCTTTGGTAGTTCCTTCAACTCCAATTGAGGTGCCTGCACAACAGATGGTACAAGTTTTGTCTTAGGCACAGGTAAAGGCTCAAAGGCAAAAATATACATACCTAAAGAAGGTAAGGCTTCAAGGCGAGCTAAGACTTTGCTAGCTTGTTTATCCTCATCGATGGTTCCAAAGTCATGAATTAAAACTTTGTCCACAATATCTCGACCACAACTTTCATTGAACACTTGTTGACAAATTGTATCTAACGCATCTAAGTGAAAACAGTAATGTTCATCACTTGGTAATTTGAGTGCTCCAAATACCTTGTACTCAATCGTTTGTCCCTGCACATTCATAGTTAGTGTACCCTTTTGAACATCAATTTTGGTACCTGCTGTGGCCATGAATGGACGACCAAGAATTAAGGTTAATTTTACTTCTGACAAAGGAATCAGCTCCATCTCTAATACTAGAAAATCAGCAGGTAAGATTAATCCGTCAACTTTGACTAAGACATCTTCCAGAATACCCCTAGGGTATTTGATTGATCTATCTGCCAACTGGATGCTCACAGAGGTCGCCTTTAGTTCCCCTATATTCAAAGATTCAAAAACCGAAAAAGGCATTAGATTGACAAATGCACCTAAGTCAAGAAGAGCTTTCTCAAACCTGTGACCCCCAATGATACAAGGGATAGTAAAACTGCCCGGATCTTTTAGCTTGGGAGGGAGTTTGCTTTGTAGAACAGCTTAAACTTCCTCAGAAACCTTAATCGTTTCAAACTCTTTGAACTTCCTCTTATTTGTGCACAAATCCTTGAGGAACTTTGCATATTTTGGCATTTGTTTGATGGCATCTAAAAGAGGAATGTTAATCTCCACCTTCTTGAAAGTATCCAAGATTCTTTGCATTGGATCTTCTTTCTTTGATTTCTGCAATCTGCTAGGAAAAGAAGCATGTGAAGAAATATAATTTGGAAGGTTAGAGTTAACCTGAAGGTTTGGCGTTTCCTGGAAAGGAGTAGCACTGGTGATAGATTTTGGATCTAGATCGTCTGGATTGATCATATTGTCAGAGTCAAGGTTCTTCTCTTCTTCTAGCACGCTCATTTTTCCAATTGTTTTCCCTCCCCTCAGAGCGACTGCTTTAGCATGTTCATTAATCTTAGGGTTGACAACAACTTGGCCAGGAAGCTTTCCAGGTTCTCTTTGATTTAATGCAGTGGCTAACTGTCCCATTTGTTGTTCCAAATTTGCAATGGCGTTATCAGTTTTCTGCATGAATGCTTGAGTGCTCTGTGCCATAGATGTAACCATATCTTCAAGTGATGGTTTAGGAGGCTCCACTTGAACCCGATGTTGTGGTAATTGAGCAAAAGGTTGTTGCATTGGTTGATTATTACTCCACCTAAAATTTGGATGATTCCTCCATCCTGGATTGTAGGTAGGAGCAAATGGATCATTCCTTGGCCTTTGCATTTGGTTTTGATTCTGATTTGGATAAGTACCGAATGCATTTATTTGTGCATCCAAGACCACAACTTCATTTTGTGGACAACTGTCCCTAGCATGTCCAGGTGTACTGCACACAGCACACACTTGAGAGCCTGGAACGATTAACTGCTTCACCATATTTGTCAAGTTTGCAATTTGGGCTTCCATGTTTGAACTTGATTGTGCTTCGTAGATTCCAGCCCTTTTCTGAGGTTCTCTCACTCTGTTGTAGCTCCATTGTTGAGAATTAGTTGATAGAGTTTCGAACATCTCCCTGGCTTGTCCGGCATTGTTATTCATAAATCCACCACTAGATGTGGCGTCCACCATTTTGCGATCTGAATCTAGCATCCCTTCATAAAAATATTGCATTAGTAGCCATTCTTGAATATTATGATGAGGACAAGAGCTTAAGAGCCTCTTGTATCTCTCCCAATATTCGTGGAATGCTTCTCCATCATTTTGTTGGATGCTCACTATCTCTTTCCTTATTTTATTTGTCTTTTGAGCTGGAAAGAATTTCGTCAAGAACTTGTTTGCCAAATCTGTCCATGTTCTAATTGAAGCTCTTGGTAAAGAGTGAAGCCATGTCTTTGCTTGTTCCTTGAGACTAAATGGAAACAATCGCAGATGAACCTGCTCATCAGTTAAACCTCTTATTTTAATTGTGGAACAGACATCAGAGAATTCTTTAAGATGCATGTGAGGATCTTCTCCAGCATGGCCTAAGAACGTAGGCAACAAGTGAATCATTCCTGACTTTAGTTCAAAGTTGTCTACAGTAGTCTGGGGGTAGACAATGCATGAAGCTTGATCTGCTGCTTGAGGCACAGAGAAATCTTTAAGTGGCTTGTTCATGTTATCTGGTTCTTCTTCCATTTGAACTGGGGCTGTGGGACTTAGAGTTGTTGATGACAAAGGTGATCTCTCTGGAATGCGATGGTCTATTTGACAAAATAAACGGATATCCGCTAATTTTGTATTTAACGAAATGTCATCACTCGATAAGTTCTCAAGATTTGAGCTGGACATTCATGTATCTGCAAAATAGGAAAAATAACAATATAAATGAACTACTTAGGTGGCGAGGCCAACCATGAACATAAATTAATATAGAGAAATTTGGTGGATGGCAGTGCCAATCACAACCAGAGGATTAAAGGAGTTAGTTGACAATAAATAAAAAGTTAGTATACAGAAGAAATAAAATGGGGCAGAAAAGGCCAACCATTAAAAAAATGATGTTAGTAAATATTAAGGCATATTAATAGGCGGTAGAACCAGCCATTAATATTAATAGATATATACATATATCAACAATAGTAGGTGGTAGAACCAGCCATTAATATTAATAGATATATACATATATTAAGAACAGTAGGCGGTTTGAACCAGCCATTAATAGAAAACAAAATGGGACGTTTAAGCCAACCACGTTAAATAATGACATATAATGTAAACCTTCCATGTAGGAGGTGCTAACAATAAATAAATAAATTATATACAAGAGTTAGATGACATTATATTAGCTAATCACGTCCCCGGCAACGGCGCCAAAAATTGTTATGTCGTTAGTAACAATTTAAAATATACTTACAAATGTACAATTAATATATAGTGAACAAGTAAGAGTCGATCCCACAAGGAGTAATGCTAATAGATATATAATCTAACACTTGAATATAATTGATACAATTATAAAAGGGGGAAAGGGGGGGGGGGGTTAAATCTTGTAATAGATAAAAATTAAGACAAAGAAATTGATGTTGAGAACAAGAATAAGAATTGATATTAATGAAAACAATAGCTAAGACTCACAATCCACCACAAAACATTCAAACAATTTATAAGAAATAATAGACTAACAATTTTAACAAGCATATGATGACAACATTCACAACAAGGTCATGGCCAAACTCAAGTTGTATGATTCTCTCTTAATTGCATGTAAAGTGTATGGCGTCTACCTAATTACGTGTATTCTTAATCGAAATCTAGCATGGCGTCTGCATCAATCAACAATCAAGAATGCAATAAGAGCAAAGAGAATATGAATGTCACAAGAATCCTAATACATGGTATTTGTACTTAGGTATTCAAGAATTAATTTTTCATAATTCATTTTCAACTGAATTATATGTTGCAAGAAAGAACATATTCAACAAGGCAATTGACCATGTTCTACAACAATTAATTCTAATACATGCTTTAAAGTTAGCTACTCAAAGAAACACATTACTAGAACTCACATAATATGGAAAAATCAAAATCATCATGCTTGTAGAAATTGAAATCCACACAACTTATAAAATTGAAAGCATGCTTAGGGCTTCAAGACAAGCCCTAACTAACAAGAGTTTAGTAATAAATAACCAAATAAAACATGAAACATAAAAATATAATTACAAACACAAGCCTTGTTTTCTTCTTTTCCTTCTCCTCTTTTTGCCTCCAATCCTTCTCCTCTTTCCTTCTTGTCTCCAAGCTCCCCCTCCTAGCTCCTACTCCTCTCTCTTTATAGAGAAAATGAGCACATAGTGGAGGAGTTAGTGTCATCTTTTGGTGGTGGATTGTCCATCAAATTGGTGTGGTGGATTGTCCACTCTTTGAATGGAAATGGTATCATCAATGACATCAACTTCCAATTATACACTAATATTGTAACTGCATTCTGGGCATAAACGAAGCCTATTATGAACTCAAACCCTTTATCAATATTGTAGATACAAATGTGTAGATAATTATGGGCTTTTGAATCACTCAATTTGGACATCATACGCTCAAGTTATGGGCTTCTAAAGGTCTGGTCTGCAAACAGAAATTATGCTTCGGATATAACTTTCAAACTTGACTTCGAGGCAACCTTTAGAGGCCCAAATGAACTCAGATTTTTGTGAACCAATACTTCCTGAAAATCTTGAAGTGTCCTCTAAAAATTTTCTGAAGATCAAATCTCATTCCGACAGCTCTTACTGCCTCTTAACCTGCAAAACATCCAAGAAGATCTTAAGTACAATAATCTTGAAAATTCAGCTTTTAAGCACAATTTCTTGGCATTGCTTTGGTAGTATTTTAGCACTTTAAGAATGTATATTTTGGGCTATGAATTTCTCTCATGGAGTTGGAAAATATATATGCACTCAGAAGAAAAGTCAATTTAAGGACAAACAAATAAACAAATATTGATCAAATGATAGGTATATTAGCTGACAAGAACTTCCATCAGTCTTACCACAAACCTGCTTTGGAATTCTATTGATCAACATTTTCCAATTGACAAACTAATAGAGCCTTATCACAGAAAAACTTATCTACTGACGAATGATGAATACACATAACAATTTTTTCTCTTTTTTTTTCTCTGTCTTCTTTCTTTCTTTTTTTTTCTTTTTCATCATTGTTTCTTTTTTTTTTTTATGTCTCGAATTCATAATCTCGAATTCATAATATAGAACATCTCAAACAAAGGCCTAGTAAAATTACAACATTGTTCTCAAACATTGATCAATATCATCCTCAGCATTCATCCACTCATTCCACAAACCATGTAATGGTGTTCATTGACAGCAATTATCCATTTCAAGAGATCAATGCAAGTTTATAAGTTGTTTACTCATTTCTCTCCACTCATTTGTACTTGAACCAAAAAAATAGTCTTAGTCATATGCATTATCATCCATCTTACCACAAGGCTTAGTATTGGTGGAAAACAAATGTGTTAAAAGTTGCTTTCGACTAATCCAGATAAAAAAAAATAACTCAAACTAATTGTACCAGTACCAAATCATGAAACTGCATAAATATGCCACCACCCCCAACCTAAACCAAACATTGTCCGCAATGTGAAAATGACGAAGTATGGAAAAGCAATGCAATGAAAAGAAACAGAAGATAGAAAAATACAACCTGAGGTGGAAGATGCTCGGACAATGGTGGAAGGAGAAGATGGTTAGCGCCGCACCATGTCCATGAGGGCATTCAGCATGTGTTCCAGCCGCTGTTGTCGAACCTCAAACCTATGCAGGCGAGATAAGATGTCGTGAATGTGGTCAGTCAGAGGTAGTGCAGCAGCAAAAGAGTCAGAAACTTCCAGTGGTAAAGAAACTGGACGTCGCGGTGTTCGTTGTCTACGAGCACTGGAAAGCATGTGGCTAGTACTCTGACGCCAGGTAGAGTTCTCCAAAACAGTCACCGGATAATTGGAAGTTGTCTGACTGGGAGGTGGGAGAATGCCCATACTGAAAAGCAACCGCGTGATGAGCCTCAGGAAAAATAATCTCCCGACCTTGGTTTTTTGTTTCTCCACAAGGGTCTTCGCCTTAAGAATGCTCTCAAGGTAAATCCGGCCAATATCAAACCAGGCTCCGCGATACATGTAATACAGGACGGAAAGTATGTTACCCTGGCATTGTTGACTGTGTCCAATGGGGCAAAGGTTACTTCGGATGGCATCATCAAGCATCCACATCGTGGACGGCAAATAAGAGCGGCGTGTAGAAGCAGCATTATTCGGATCGTGTCGCCCTTGACACAAATCATCAATCATCTCTTGATGGGAAATAGAGATCGGCGCTTGAAAACCTACAGCGACGTCAGCGGTAGGTGGATAACCTAAACACTTGCAAATATCCACTGACGTGAATTGAAGCTGAAGACCAGGGATGTCAACCTGATACACTGGTGGAGTGCCAGAAGAGTGGGGTAACTTGAGAAGAGTATGGTAAATGGAGCGAACGATGTGAGGATACACCGGCAATTCGTCTTTTGGATCAGGATCGACCAAGAACATCAGATAATGGTCAAGGAGGTAGCTCGTGGCCCATCGGTTGGCAGAATCGTTAAGGATTTTGGAATCGATTCGACGTTCTGGCAGGATTGTAGCTCTGGCGAATAATTCTACCGTCGCAGCGGCATCACGAGGGCTGCGCGACATACTGTGACGGAGGAAGAGAAAGATGATCTGAAAAGGGAGAGTTGAAAATCAGGAATAAACAGAGTGTTAGAAGAAAACAATTAGGGTTTCGTTTTTTTTTTTTTGTAGATCATTGGTGAAGAAGATATAAACAATTATATCACTAATTACACCAGGGAAATTCCCAGGAAAGATTGGAGGGACACAGTGGTCCACTTAAATACCAAACTCCTTAGACAGAATTTCCCTAGACATGCAATTAGTAGCATAATATATCATACTATCTTACCCGATCAAAATATATATAGCAGAAGCAATCCCAAATATATAAATATAAATAGATATACTTTTTTTTTCAACCAATGCACATGCACAAGTAAGGTAACAGAGGCTCATTCCAGTGACTTCTGTGCTAACGCCATCGAGTGTTTTCCTTCGGCCTATCAGGAGACCACAGCTTTTGTCCACAGGATCGAAATGTAAACCTTCAGGTCTTATACTAATGACAATACCGTCATGAGATGCTCTCCCTCCCAGCTGCCCTATAAGTAAACATTTGAAGATCCAAACCACATTAAGCTGGTGGAGAAAGCTCACACCGTAGACATATGGGCGCAATCAAGCCCCACGCACACAAAAGTGTACAGTGACCAATTCAAGGTGAAATTAAAAGTGAATATGCTAAGAAAATGTGCAACTGAACTAAATGCTTGATTGAACACACAAAGATAATGAGAAAGAAATATGGGTTGCCTCCCATAAGCTCTAAATTTAGCGTCGTCAGCCAGACGAAATAGCGTATCAAGTGAGTGGAACAGGATTAGAGAGCCTTAAATTCTCATCAAAATGTTTTGTTGCTGGCTCTAAATAGTGCTTGAGACGATGACCATTCACTTTAAAAATATTTCCCGTCTGTGGGTGTTGAAGATTCACTGCACCATGTGAAAAAACATGAGTAATAAGGAATGGACCATACCATCATGAACGGAGCTTACCTGGGAATAGTCGGAGGCGTGAGTTATATAATAAGACTTTCTGCCCAGGTTCAAAATGTTTTCTCAAAATGGTCTTATCATGATAGGCCTTGGTCTTCTCCTTGTCTATTTTAGAGCTCTCATAGGCTTCATTTCGGAGTTCTTCCAACTCACTCAACTGCAACTTTCGTTGCTCTCCAGCAGCCTTCATCTCAAAATTGTACTGTTTGATAGCCCAATATGCTTTGTGCTCTAATTCGACTGGTAAGTGGCAGGGTTTGCCAAAAACCAACCTGTATGGTGACATTCCAATCGGAGTTTTGTAGGCTGTACGATAAGCCCATAGAGCATCCATGAGACGATCAGACCAATCCTTGCGTGAGGAGCTCACAGTCTTCTCCAATATCTGCTTAATTTTCCTATTACAGATTTCAGCTTGTCCGCTTGTCTGTGGATGATATGGCATGGACACCTTATGTTTGACTCCGTACTTTTGCAATAGTGCTGCAAAAAGTTTATTATTGAAATGGGACCCTCCATCACTAATGATCGCCCTGGGTGTTCCAAATCTTGCAAATATATTTTCTTTAAGGAATCTGAGAACAACTTGAGAATCATTAGTCTTGGATGAAACTGCTTCCACCCATTTTGAAACATAATCCACAGCAAGTAAGATATATAAATAACCTTTAGATGAAGGAAAAGGTCCCATGAAATCAATACCCCAAACATCAAAAATTTCAACTATTAGAATAGGTGATAAAGGCATTTGATTCCTAGATGAAAGATTACCTAACCGCTGACACCTATCACAAGTAGAGCAGAAAGTATATGCATCTTTGAACAAACTCGGCCAATGAAATCCACATTGCAATACTTTCAAAGGTGTCTTCTTTGGACCAGAATGTCCTCCACAAGCATATGAGTGACAAAACGTGAGTATGGATTGAAATTCTGATTCTGGCACACACTGTCTGATGATTTGGTCAGAACACCATTTGAAAAGGTATGGATCATCCCATATGTAATACTTTGATGTTGTCACGAGCTTATCCTTGTAAGTTCTTGGCACATTTCCTGGAAGATCACTTGTAACAAGGTAATTGACAATGTCAGCATACCATGGTGTAGAAATAGATAAAGATAATAATTGCTCATCAGGAAAATTCTCATTTAGAGGCAAAGAGTCTTCTTCGGTCACTGAATTGTTCACCAAACGGCTGAGGTGATCGGCCACTACATTCTCGGATCCTTTTTTGTCCTTAATCTCCAGATCGAACTCTTGAAGTAATAGAATCCATCTAATCAAGCGAGGCTTTGCATCCTTCTTTTGAAGAAGGTACCTAAGAGCTGCATGGTCAGAAAATACAATTACTTTAGTGCCAATCAAATATGCACGAAATTTTTCTAAAGCAAAAATAACAGAAAGGAGCTCCTTCTCTGTAGTGGAATAGTTTAATTGGGCATCAATTAGTGTTCTACTGGCATAGTAGATAACATGAGGTACTTTATTTACTCGTTGTCCCAAAACTGCTCCTACAGCATAATCTGAAGCATCGCACATTAGTTCAAAAGGAAGGCTCCAATTGGGAGGCATCATGATTGGTGCTGACGTAAGAAAGAGTTTAAGCTTGTTAAAAGCTGTCAAACATGTCTCATCAAACTCAAATGTCACATCCTTGGATAGTAAGTTACACAATGGCTTAGCTATCTTGGAGAAATCCTTGATGAACCTCCTGTAGAAACCTGTATGTCCAAGGAAAGATCTTATTTCCTTAACTGTAGATGAAGGTGGAAGATTACTTACCAGATCCACTTTTGCTTTGTCAACTTCTATACTCTTGCTAGAGATGATATGACCAAGTACAATTCCTTGTTGTACCATAAAATGACATTTTTCCCAGTTTAAAACTAGATTGCATTCTTGGCATCTTTCTAAGACCAAAGCGAGGTTATGAAGGCATTTATCAAAATATGAACAAAATACACTAAAATCATCCATAAATACCTCAATAATATGCTCCACCATATCTGAAAATATGCTCATCATACACCTTTGAAAAGTACCTGGAGCATTCCGAAGACCAAAAAGCATGCGCCTGTGGGCAAATGTACCATATGGACAAGTAAATGTCGTCTTGTCTTGATCTTCTGGTGCTATTGCAATCAAATTGTAGCCCGAATATCCATCAAGAAAATAATAATGGCTATGACCTGCAAGACGTTCCAACATTTGATCAATAAAAGGTAGTGGAAAATGATCTTTTCTAGTACCTGAATTAAGCTTTCTGTAGACAATGCAAACACGCCATCCTGTTTGAACTCGCGTGGGAACCAACCCATTATCTTCATTAAGGACTACTGTAACTCCAGATTTTTTAGGAACCACTTGTACCGGACTAACCCATTTGATATCAGAGATAGGGTAAAGGATGCCAACATCTAGCAATTTGAGTACTTCTTTTAGCACCACCTCCTTCATTATTGGGTTAAGTCTGCGTTGGGCATCTCTTGTTGGTTTTGTTCCCTCCTCTAGTAGTATTCGATGCATACATCTAGAGGGACTGATTCCTCTGATATCAGCAATACTCCATCCGATTGATGTTTTATGCTCTTTTAGTACCCTCAACAATTTCTCTTCTTCTTCAATGTTGAGGTCAGACGCAATGATTACTGGCAATGTACTTTCTTCGCCCACATACGCGTACTTCAAATGCTTTGGTAGTTCCTTCAACTCCAATTGAGGTGCCTGCACAACAGATGGTACAAGTTTTGTCTTAGGCACAGGTAAAGGCTCAAAGGCAGAAATATACATACCTAAAGAAGGTAAGGCTTCAAGGCGAGCTAAGACTTTGCTAGCTTGTTTATCCTCATCGATGGTTCCAAAGTCATGAATTAAAACTTTGTCCACAATATCTCGACCACAACTTTCATTGAACACTTGTTGACAAATTGTATCTAACGCATCTAAGTGAAAACAGTAATGTTCATCACTTGGTAATTTGAGTGCTCCAAATACCTTGTACTCAATCGTTTGTCCCTGCAGATTCATAGTTAGTGTACCCTTTTGAACATCAATTTTGGTACCTGCTGTGGCCATGAATGGACGACCAAGAATTAAGGTTAATTTTACTTCTGACAAAGGAATCGGCTCCATCTCTAATACTAGAAAATCAGCAGGTAAGATTAATCCGTCAACTTTGACTAAGACATCTTCCAGAATACCCCTAGGGTATTTGATTGATCTATCTGCCAACTGGATGCTCACAGAGGTCGCCTTTAGTTCCCCTATATTCAAAGATTCAAAAACAGAAAAAGGCATTAGATTGACAAATGCACCTAAGTCAAGAAGAGCTTTCTCAAACCTGTGACCCCCAATGATACAAGGGATAGTAAAACTGCCCGGATCTTTTAGCTTGGGAGGGAGTTTGCTTTGTAGAACAGCTGAAACTTCCTCAGAAACCTTAATCGTTTCAAACTCTTTGAACTTCCTCTTATTTGTGCACAAATCCTTGAGGAACTTTGCATATTTTGGCATTTGTTTGATGGCATCTAAAAGAGGAATGTTAATCTCCACCTTCTTGAAAGTATCCAAGATTCTTTGCATTGGATCTTCTTTCTTTGATTTCTGCAATCTGCTAGGAAAAGAAGCATGTGAAGAAATATAATTTGGAAGGTTAGAGTTAACCTGAAGGTTTGGCGTTTCCTGGAAAGGAGTAGCACTGGTGATAGATTTTGGATCTAGATCGTCTGGATTGATCATATTGTCAGAGTCAAGGTTCTTCTCTTCTTCTAGCACGCTCATTTTTCCAATTGTTTTCCCTCCCCTCAGAGCGACTGCTTTAGCATGTTCATTAATCTTAGGGTTGACAACAACTTGGCCAGGAAGCTTTCCAGGTTCTCTTTGATTTAATGCAGTGGCTAACTGTCCCATTTGTTGTTCCAAATTTGCAATGGCGTTATCAGTTTTCTGCATGAATGCTTGAGTGCTCTGTGCCATAGATGTAACCATATCTTCAAGTGATGGTTTAGGAGGCTCCACTTGAACCCGATGTTGTGGTAATTGAGCAAAAGGTTGTTGCATTGGTTGATTATTACTCCACCTAAAATTTGGATGATTCCTCCATCTTGGATTGTAGGTAGGAGCAAATGGATCATTCCTTGGCCTTTGCATTTGGTTTTGATTCTGATTTGGATAAGTACCGAATGCATTTATTTGTGCATCCAAGACCACAACTTCATTTTGTGGACAACTGTCCCTAGCATGTCCAGGTGTACTGCACACAGCACACACTTGAGAGCCTGGAACGATTAACTGCTTCACCATATTTGTCAAGTTTGCAATTTGGGCTTCCATGTTTGAACTTGATTGTGCTTCGTAGATTCCAGCCCTTTTCTGAGGTTCTCTCACTCTGTTGTAGCTCCATTGTTGAGAATTAGTTGATAGAGTTTCGAACATCTCCCTGGCTTGTCCAGCATTGTTATTCATCAATCCACCACCAGATGTGGCGTCCACCATTTTGCGATCTGAATCTAGCATCCCTTCATAAAAATATTGCATTAGTAGCCATTCTTCAATATTATGATGAGGACAAGAGCTTAAGAGCCTCTTGTATCTCTTCCAATATTTGTGGAATGCTTCTCCATCATTTTGTTGGATGCTCACTATCTCTTTCCTTATTTTATTTGTCTTTTGAGCTGAAAAGAATTTCGTCAAGAACTTGTTTGCCAAATCTGTCCATGTTCTAATTGAAGCTCTTGGTAAAGAGTGAAGCCATGTCTTTGCTTGTTCCTTGAGACTAAATGGAAACAATCGCAGATGAACCTGCTCATCAGTTAAACCTCTTATTTTAATTGTGGAACAGACATCAGAGAATTCTTTAAGATGCATGTGAGGATCTTCTCCAGCATGGCCTAAGAACGTAGGCAACAAATGAATCATTCCTGACTTTAGTTCAAAGTTGTCTACAATAGTCTGGGGGTAGACAATGCATGAAGCTTGATCTGCTGCTTGAGGCACAGAGAAATCCTAAAGTGGCTTGTTCATGTTATCTGGTTCTTCTTCCATTTGAACTGGAGCTGTGGGACTTGGAGTTGGTGATGACAAAGGTGATCTCTCTGGAATGCGATGGTCTCTTTGACAAAATAAACGGATATCCGCTAATTTTGTGTTTAACGAAATGTCGTCACTCGATAAGTTCTCAAGATTTGAGCTGGACATTCATGTATCTGCAAAATAGGAAAAATAACAATATAAATGAACTACTTAGGTGGCGAGGCCAACCATGAACATAAATTAATATAGAGAAATTTGGTGGATGGCAGTGCCAATCACAACCAGAGGATTAAAGGAGTTAGTTGACAATATATAAAAAGTTAGTATACAGAAGAAATAAAATGGGGCAGAAAAGGCCAACCATAAAAAAATGATGTTAGTAAATATTAAGGCATATTAATAGGCGGTAGAACCAGCCATTAATATTAATAGATATATACATATATCAACAATAGTAGGTGGTAGAACCAGCCATTAATATTAATAGATATATACATATATTAAGAACAGTAGCCGGTTTGAACCAGCCATTAATAGAAAACAAAATGGGGCGTTTAAGCCAACCACGTTAAATAATGACATATAATGTAAACCTTCCATGTAGGAGGTGCTAACAATAAATAAATAAATTATATACAAGAGTTAGATGACACTATATTAGGTAATCACGTCCCCGGAAACGGCGCCAAAAATTGTTATGTCATTAGTAACAATTTAAAATATACTTACAAATGTACAATTAATATATAGTGAACAAGTAAGAGTCGATCCCACAAGGAGTAATGCTAATAGATATATAATCTAACACTTGAATATAATTGATACAATTATAAAAGGGGGAAAAGGAGAGGGGGGGGTTAAATCTTGTAATAGATAAAAATTAAGACAAAGAAATTGATGTTGAGAACAAGAATAAGAATTGATATTAATGAAAACAATAGCTAAGACTCACAATCCACCACAAAACATTCAAACAATTTATAAGAAATAATAGACTAACAATTTTAACAAGCATATGATGACAACATTCACAACAAGGTCATGGCCAAACTCAAGTTGTATGATTCTCTCTTAATTGCATGTAAAGTGTATGGCGTCTACCTCATTACGTGTATTCTTAATCGAAATCTAGCATGGCGTCTGCATCAATCAACAATCAAGAATTCAATAAGAGCAAAGAGAATATGAATGTCACAAGAATCCTAATACATGGTATTTGTACTTAGGTATTCAAGAATTAATTTTTCATAATTCATTTTCAACTGAATTATATGTTGCAAGAAAGAACATATTCAACAAGGCAATTGACCATGTTCTACAACAATTAATTCTAATACATGCTTCAAAGTTAGCTACTGAAAGAAACACAATACTAGAACTCACATAATATGGAAAAATCAAAATCATCATGCTTGTAGAAATTGAAATCCACACAACTTATAAAATTGAAAACATGCTTAGGGCTTCAAGACAAGCCCTAACTAACAAGAGTTTAGTTATACATAACCAAATAAAACATGAAACATAAAAATATAATTACAAACACAAGCCTTGTTTTCTTCTTTTCCTTCTCCTCTTTTTGCCTCCAATCCTTCTCCTCTTTCCTTCTTGTCTCCAAGCTCCCCCTCCTAGCTCCTAATCCTATCTATTTATAGAGAAAATGAGCACATAGTGGAGGAGTTAGTGCCATCTTTTGGTGGTGGATTGTCCATCAAATTGGTGTGGTGGATTGTCCACTCTTTGAATGGAAATGGTATCATCAATGACATCAACTTCCAATTATACACTAATATTGTAACTGCATTATGGGCGTAAACGAAGCCTATTATGAACTCAAACCCTTCATCAATATTGTAGATAAAAATGTGTAGATAATTATGGGCTTTTGAATCACTCAATTTGGACATCATACGCTCAAGTTATGGGCTTCTAAAGGTCTGGTCTGCAAACAGAAATTATGCTTCGGATATAACTTCCAAACTTGACTTCGAGGCAACCTTTAGAGGCCCAAATGAACTCAGATTTTTGTGAACCAATACTTCCTGAAAATCTTGAAGTGTCCTCTAAAAATTTGCTGAAGATCAAATCTCATTCCGACAGCTCTTACTGCCTCTTAACCTGCAAAACATCCAAGAAGATCTTAAGTACAATAATCTTGAAAATTCAGCTTTTAAGCACAATTTCTTGGCATTGCTTTGGTAGTATTTTAGCACTTTAAGAATGTATATTCTGGCACTTATCACTATATTACCACGTTTCTTAGGAGATGGGTTGATATTATGTATCCCCCCGTTTAAACAAAAAACTGCAAAGAAGGCAAAGTATTTGAGATCTCCGCTTACCCTAACCATTTTTTGAATATTTCTAGATTTAATATCTTAAGTCGTAATGATTATACAATTAAAAATGAAGAAAGAGATATTAAGTTGTTTAAGTCTTATGAAACAATTAAACTTCTAATCTAGAAATCGTTAGAAAAACATAAGCAAAAATATAATTATCTTCATATTGGATTAGTCCAAATAGGTATTAAACCCTTAACTCGTGAAGGTTTAGATACTTCAATCCTCTTATGTCTACGTGATTATAGAATGTTAGAGTTCAATGATTCACTCTTAGGTATAGTTGAAACTAGCCTTTGTAGTGGTCGAATCTACTTTGATTGTTATCCAAATTGTACAGTTTCTTTAAGTGATTAAAATATGTTAGATGCACTCACTTTAAATATCAAAACCCACAATTATAAAATGTCTTCTAGATCTCTTCCAATTTCTTTAATCTATAGGATCCATTATAAAGTCATGTCTTCAGCTTTTGGTTCGAAAGCTTTAAGAAAATCTCCCAAAGGAGAAACTTTATTGATTCAAACCGACATTGCTCGGTGTAATATGCCTTACCCAGAACCTTTAAATGGGATGAGATAACCTTACCTCAAACATGGGAGTTACAGGGAGCTGTACCCCCCCCAAGAAAGTGGAAAATATAAACATAGAAAATGTTAGTCAATCCAGTGATGGAATGTAGAAATTACTTTTAGTTCTCGACGAAATTCACTTAATTTACCAAAACTCAATCGCAGTTCATCTACTTCAAGTTTTAGATCAGAGATTAGAATTCCTCCTAGAAATTCTTTCTCTACTCCAAGTACTTCCTATAAAGCAAAAAATTAATTTTCATCCAATCCAAGTACTTCTTATCATCCTGATTTATGTGGAGTCAATCATTCTGGTTCCATACCAAAACCATTTTACAATGTTCAACAGCCAGATTCTCAAACTAGTTCCACCCAGGAACCAAAAGATTCCTCACCAATGCTACCAACTTATTCTCAAATGGAAGATAATAATGACCCTGAGTTAAATGTTTTAATTCGTGATGATTTCATTATCGACAAAAAATCATTACAAAAAGATTTTTATTCTCCTTTCAATACTGTCAAACGAGACTGGTTTCTCAATCATTATACAGGGGAAAAACGTCAGTCCATTCAAAAGAGTATTATGATTTTCTCGAAGGACTACAAAAACAATACAATGTTTTGAATATTTTGAATTATCGTTAGATGACCCCCGTATTGACTGAGCTTCTTATCCTTTTTCTCCAAAAATAATCAATGCTACTACTACGGTTCAGACATGGTATGATAATACACAAAAAATCATCATTGAGTCCGAACATCCACCTTTAACCCAACTCAAGTTAGATTACAAGAATTCTTCTGTTATTGATACACCATTTAAAGTATCTAAGGCTAAGGAATTCAAAAGTATTGTTGAACAAAATAATTTTACAAATCAACACTTATCCACAATTGATCAACAGTTGAATAGGATAGAAGATTATGTTCAAAAGCCAACCATTACAAATACTTCCGACAAACCTGTATTTAAACCATATGAGATACCAACCAAACTAGCTAAAACATTAGCTTCTCAGGATACTGATTTTATGTCGGCAATAGAGAGAAAATTACAAGAAGTTACAACTACTCTTACTCACTTTCCTTCTTTACAAATTCTTGAAACTCCTCAATCATCCACAAATCCAGCAATCAATAATCTTGACAAAACTGAAAATACTCCAATCAATTTCGATTTTGAAGCCAACAAAATGAAATGGCAATCCCCCAAAAACTTTATTATTCTAAAACTACTCCATAAGATAATCTGATAGAAGAAAAATAAACAGATCAGATAAAATATAATGTTGATACCATTTATGAATAGAATATAGATGGTATGTTAGATTATAATATTCTTAATCAATTACAGCAGATGATAATAGTAACCAATGCTTACAAAACAAAATGGATACAACTGACCAAGCTATCGCAAACTTAATTGTTGCTGGCTTTACTGGTCAATTAAAAGGATGGTGGGATTACCATCTTACATTCGCCCAACAAAATGAAATTCTTAATGTTTTTAAAACTACTTTTGATGGTACAGTCATCAAAACAGAATTTGGTGAAGAAATCCAAGATGCTGTTGCCACACTTATCTTTTCAATATCAAAAAATTTCTTAGGAGATCCTTACAGCATTAAAGATAGATCTTCTAAACTTTTAGCTAATTTAAGATATAGTAAACTTCATGATTTTCGACAATACAAAGATACTTTCTTAACTAGGGTTATCATGCGCCCTAATAATAATCAAGCCTTTTGGAAAGAAAAATTCTTAGCAGGTCTTCTTATATTGTTAGGAGATAAAGTTAGGGAAAAGATTAAATCTCTTTACAATAATCAGATCCCTTTTGATCAATTAACTTATGGTGATTTAGTTAATCACATTCAAAAGGTAGGTTTATAATAATGTTATGACATTAAGTTACAAAAACAATTAAAATATGAACAGACTAAGTCCAAAAGTGAATTAGGATCTTTCTGTAAACAATTTGGTTATGAAGAAAATTTTCCTAAAGAAAAAAGTTCTAAAAAGTATAAACCTACTCAATTTCGATCTAAGGTTTATAAGAAATCTTATACTCCAAAGTCATTTAGTAAACAAAGAAATAAGACAAAAACAAAAAAACAATCCTAAGGATGACAAATCTAATTCTAAACAAGTGGTTTGTTTTAAATGTAATACACTAGGTCAATATGCAAAGTATTGTAGAGTTCGCAATCGAATTAATGAGCTCGAATTTGATGAAATTATTATTGCAAAATTGGATTCAATTCTTCTCGATACTGATGACGAATCATCATTATCTTCTTCTGACAATGAACATCAATATGATGATATCCCTTCTTCATCTTCTCACCCTAAAATAAACATGCTTTCTAGGGATCAAGAATTCCTTTTGGAAGTTGTTAATCACATTGATGATTCCATGGTAAAGCTTGCTTACCTAGATAAATTAAAACAAAATTTATTTAATTCTGATAAAAAAGTTGCACCACCAAAAGCAACCTATAATCTAAAAGAAATTTTGTCCAAACATGATCAAAGGACAGGACCTTCTTTTGCTCCTGATCTTCAACACCTTCAAATGGAGGTCTCTGAGTTAAGAATAGAGCTCAACACTCTTAAGAATCTGCAAAGAAAGGATCGATGGAAAATAAATCAATTAGTCTCCATCATTGACAAAGGAAAAGGACAAATTACATATGAAACACCTAGTGAATGATAAGAAGATAAACAAATTAACAAAATAGAAACACAAGGAATTTTAGTTGAAAGTCCTTATAAAAGTGACCAACCTTTTATTGGATTCTTATCTCAAGTCACTGGTCAAAAATAGTTTATGAGAATTACAATTGTTATTCAAGAATCTTATTCTTTAGATACTATTTCTTTGGTTGATTCTGGTGCAGATTTAAATTGTTTAAGATTTGATTTAGTTCCTTGTTGTTTTTGGGAAAAAACAATTGAGGGTATAAAACCTGCAGCAGGGGAACAACTTATGATTCTGTATAAATTATCCAATATTCAAAAAAGAGTTTTAACTCAGATGATCTTCTTGATGAAGAAAACTAATCAAGCCCAGTATTGGCTTGACTATTCCACCTCAAACGGTAGGTGGTATAGAATTAATCAAATCCGATAAAAGCTGAAAGCTTTGCTCAAAAGCTCAAAAATTCAAAAATCCTACAAGGTACCTAACTAAGTCTTGGTTAATTGATTTAGCTATTCCACCGCAAACGGTAGGTGGTAAAGAAACAGTCAAATCCGTTAACAACTGAGTATTTGCTAAAAATACTATTGTGCCCTTTTGGGACAAATTTTTACCATTTGGTAAAACCCAACAATCATGGACAAGAAGACAAGGTTCTTACTTTTCCATAAAAGCAAAAAGTGGAAGCCATATTCCGAAAGATAGAAGACAAAGACAAAGACTACTATTCAAGTTCCACTTTTATATTTTGTATTTCTATATTGTAATCATTGTAAAGGTAATCTCTTTATCTATAAAAGAAAGAACCTATGACTTAGTTTGGCATCCTAAGTTTCATCCTAAGTTTTCATTTTAGTTCTTCAAGTTCTCTCTCTCTCTCCAACCTTTCCCCCTTATCTAAAATTGGGAACTTCGGTTCCCTCCTCTCAATGTAACATTCCTTTTCACAATGTAACCTTCAACTTTCAACCTTCAACCCTTAGTCTTCAATCAAAAGTCTGTAAGTCCAATATTTATGTTGCTTAACGCTTATAGTCTTTCAATAAAATTATATATGACTGGTTCTACCGCCTTTATTGCTTAATTTCTTGTTGTTATATGGCTGGTTCTACCACCTCTCTTATTATTCTTATGTTCTTTATCTTCGACGGCACCACAAACGGTCAGCTCTGCCGCCTGTGGTTATAAAGCCCAGATGTTCTTTATTTGTTCTTTGTTTTTTTTTATAATGCTTGATATTGCAATTGCATTAGCATTGTTAAATTTATTCTTGTTTCTTTTCCTACTTTATTTAATTTTATGTATAATTCTTTCTTGTTCATATAATCAACACGACTTCAGGCATATTAGTCTGTGAGTCCAATTTATATATTGGGTTTATTGATCTCTGTGAAGATCACAAGCCTCAACCATCTAACTGAATCTTATAGTTTAGTTTCTTCTCTGCTTGCCTGGTCTTTGTCGTTATGTATATATATATATAAATTCATGTGTACATTACAAAATAAATTAGAATAAATACTCATATTGTAATACTTAGGTCTTTTCAAAGCCAATTTCTTATTTTTTTCACAAAGGATTACAATGCCTATTTATAGACTCACACAGACCCTAGGTTACTAAACTAGGGTTTACAAATCATACATAGACTCATGGTTAACAAACCAGAGTTACATACCAAACCATAAGCAATCATTCTTGGAATCTATCAACAGGATCATTATTATATAAAGTAAGATAAACACCGAAGTACTTATCAGACACACTCATAATTATACAGTATTATACAAAAGGAGACAGCTTTTTGTTAAATGCTGTCTGAGAGGTGTCACCAACCAAGATTGGTTATGGAGGCCAGAACTGTTCTTGAAGCCGTCTAGTATGGTATCGGAGCCTAGTTGGCTCCGATACCATTATGATCCTCTTTTGAGAATCATATTTCGATCCACCAAATATCAGTACGGGCATAATTTTTTCAAAGATAATCTTTTATTTTTTTTACAAAGGAATATGAACCTGGTGGATCGGAATATAATTCTCAAAAGAGGATCATAATGGTATCGGAGTCTCTAGCTTAAAAGTTTTTTTTTCTGCTTTCTTCTCAACTTTTGTGATGGTCCTCCATCAAAATTAAAGATCAGGGAAAAATGCTCTTTAGTTGCCATGTAATACACGGATCCTCTACATCAGAAATCTCTGAATTTTGTTCCTTCATAAGAAGGTGGCCTGTTGTACCAGGGTAATGCTGTTTGTTATGACATGTGTCTTATAAAGATATTTACAGGTTTAGATTTAGCTGGTATATTAGACTATGCATGTAATACCCCGACCCGAAAAAAATAAATAGCAATTAAATTATTATTTCGAGTTTGGGAGAATACCAGTATTGGGTTAAATTAGACTACAAATGGATTAGTAATTAATAAAATTAAATAAGTAAATTTTATTAATTAACTTTTAAAAAAAATAAAAAATAAGTGTCCACTTTCAGTTGGCCAATTTGTGGCCAAGTCCAAATATTTAAAATATATATATATATATATATATATATAAAGCCAACGACATTTCACAAAATGAAATGAAAGAAACAGACATGCGATGCCGAGAGAGAGATAAGGGGGAAAAAAGGAGTTAGGAAGGATTAAAGTTGGGTTTTGAAGAATTTATGGAGCTTAGCATGTTTCAAGAAGGATTAAAGAAGAAGTTGTGATTTTAAGGTAACTTTTCTATAGATTTTCATAGTTAGGTTTTTATGGGTTTTGTAGATTAAAGCTTGAATTTTGATTATTTGAGATAATGAGGTTTAAATAGGTTGATTTATACTTAATTGTGTATGTATTTGTTAGATTTGAGTTGATTGGAAGATTTTCAAGCTTGAGAGCTTTGGGAGGAAATTCTAGAGAGAGAAAGGTAGGATTCTTTGAAATTATGGTTTAATTTACATTTATATATGTCATTGGAGAGATATAAATTGTGAAATGGGTTGTGAATTTGCCATATATTAGGTTGGGGGTTCAAACCCTAGAATTTGAAATTTCTGATTTTTTGTGAAATTACGTGGATTCGAGGTAGGGGATTCTAGCCCATTCTATTCGTTCTCGTCTAATATTTTAATTGTGGTTTCTCTCTTTATTGGTCTTTATATTTGTGTTCTTTCCTTACTTGCTTCCTAAGGAAGAACGAACTTAGGATTGTTCTCGTGTTTCATAAAATGTTAGATTGCATTCCCGATTGATTGTTTGGTCTTATACCAAGCATGTATGATTTGTGTTCATGCATCATGAGTAGTTATCTATATAACTAAGATTCGTTTATATCTGGTATTGATTCTATGGCATGACATTGTTGCATTAGAGCCACATGGAAGTACGAGTATGGATTCGTGACTTCCGTAGGTTGTTTGAACGTCATATGGGTGGAAGGTTGTGGAACCCTGGCTTGGTTGCAACCGGATGACATCCTTATGAGGTAACGTACTAGGGTCCCGAGGGATCGGTTTAAGGAACCCGAGTCAGTATGGACAAGGCTGGCGCCTTGTAATTGGTCATATTTTCCTTATGAGTTGTAAGGTGGCGGTGTTCACCGAAGTCGATGTGTTGGGATGGATGTCGAGGCATCATCCTAGCAGTACTCACTAGGAGGAAACGGGACCGCTAATTTTGAGTATTTGATTCTTATGTCGTTAGTAACAATTTAAAATAAACTTACAAATGTACAACTAATATATAGTGAACAAGTAAGAGTCGATCCCACAAGGAGTGATGCTAATAGATATACAATCTAACACTTGAATATAAGTAATACAATTATAAAAGGGGGAAAAAGGGGGGTTAAATCTTGTAATAGATAAAAATTAAAACAAAGAAATTGACGTTAAGAACAAGAATGAGAATTGATATTAATGAAAACAATAGCTAAGACTCACTTTCCACCACAAAACATTCAAACAATTTATAAGAAATAATAGACTAACAATTTAAACAAGCATATGATGACAACATTCACAACAAGGTCATGACCAAACTCAAGTTGTATGATTCTCTCTTAATTGCATGTAAAGTGTATGGCGTCTACCTCATTATGTGTATTCTTAATCAAAATCTAGCATGGCGTCTGCATCAATCAACAATCAAGAATCCAATCAGAGCAAAGAGAATATGAATGTCACAAGAATCCTAATACATGGTATTTGTACTTAGGTATTCAAGAATTGATTTTTCATAATTCGTTTTCAACTGAATTATATGTTGCAAGAAAGAACATATTCAACAAGGCAATTGACCATGTTCTACAACAATTAATTCTAATACATGCTTCAAAGTTAGCTACTGAAAGAAACACAATACTAGAACTCACATAATATGGAAAAATCAAAATCATCATGCTTGTAGAAATTGAAATCCACACAACTTATAAAATTGAAAGCATGCTTAGGGCTTCAAGACAAGCCCTAACTAACAAGAGTTTAGTTATACATAACCAAATAAAACATGAAACATAAAAACATAATTACAAACACAAGTACAAACACAAGCCTTGTTTTCTTTTTCTCCTTCTACTCCTCCTCCTAGCCCCTTCTCCTACTCCTACTCCTACTCCTCTCTATTTATAGAGAAAATGAGCACATAGTGGAGGAGTTAGTGCCATCTTTTGGTGGTGGATTGTCCATCAAATTTGTGTGGTGGATTGTCCACTCTTTGAATGGAAATGGTATCATCAATGACATCAACTTCCAATTACACACTAATCTTTCAACTGACTTCTGGGCATAAACGAAGCCTATTATGAACTCAAACCCTTCATCAATATTGTAGATAAAAATGTGTAGATAATTATTGGATTTTGAATCACTCAATTTGGACATCAGACGCTCAAGTTATGGGCTTCTTAAGGTCTGGTCTACAAACAGAAATTCTGCTTCGGATATAACTTTCAAACTTGACTTCGAGGCAACCTTTAGAGGCCCAAACGAACTCCAATTTTTGTGACCCAGCACTTTCTGCAAAGCTTGAAGTGTCCTCTAAAAATTTGCTAAAGATCAAATCTCATTCTGACAGCTCTTACTACCTCTTAACCTGCAAAACATCCAGAAAGATCTTAAGTACAATAATCTTGAAAATTCAGCTTTTAAGCACAATTTCTTGGCATTGCTTTGGTAGTATTTTATCATTTTAAGAATGTATATTCTGGCACTTATCACAACCCCAACCAGCTTATTGCTAGTCCCTAGTAGTTCAAGCGTAAAAATGTTATGAGAAATGATTGTCAACAACAATACTAGAACAAAATGTAAGAGATCACAATTCCTATCCAGATTAGTAGTCACAACTTCCAACACTTGTGTGTGTGTGCTAAGCCAAAACCTTCGTACCACAATCCATAATGCATATAACCTCAAAAAATTATCCAAGTAAAAGCCTCAACTCCATATTCTCACAGGGTAGAGAAGGATTTCTGTGCTATGAATTTCTCTCATGGAGTTGGAAAATAGATATGCACTCAGAAGAAAAGTCAATTTATAAAGGACAAACAAATAAACAAACATTGATCAAGTGATAGGTATATTAGCTGTCTAGAACTTCCACAAGTCTTACCACAAACCTGCTTTGGAATTCTATTGATCAAAATTTTTTCAATTGACAAACTAATAGAGTCTTATTATAGAAAAACTTATCTACTGACGGATGACGAATACATATAACAATTTTTTTTTCTTTTTTTCTTTCTTCTTTCTTTTTGTCTCTTTTTTCCTTTTTTCATCATTTTTTTTTTCTTTTCTTTGTTTATGTCTCGAATTCATAATATAGAACATCTCAAACAAAGGCCCAGTAAAAGCACAACATTGTTCGCAAACATTGATCAATATCATCCTCAGCATTCATCCAATCATTCCACAAACCATGTAATGGTGTTCATTGACAGCAATTATCCATTTCAAAAGATCAATGCAAGTTCATAAGTTGTTTACTCATTTCTCTCCACTCATTTGTGCTTTAACCAGAAAATATTCTTAGTTATATGCATTATCATCCGTCTTACCACAAGGCTTAGTATTTGTGGACAAAAGTGTGTTAAAAGTTGTTTTCTAATAATCTAGATAAAAAAATTGACTCAAACTAATTGTACCAGTACCAAATCATCAAAGTGCATTACTATGTACCACCCCCAACCTAAACGAAACATTGTCCGCAATGTGAAAATGACGAAGAATGGAAAAGCAATGCAATGCAAGGAAACAGGGGATAGAAAAATACAACCTGAGGTGGAAAATGCTTGGACAATGGTGGAAGGGGAAAATGGTTAGCGCCGCATCATATTCATGATGACATTCAGCATGTGTTCCAGCCACTGTTGTCTAACCTCCAACCTATGCAGGCGGGCTAAGATGTCATGAATGTGGTCAGTCAGAGGTAGTGCAGCAGTAGAAGAGTCAGACGCTTCCAGTGGTAAAGCAACTGGACGTCGCGGTGTTCGTTGTCTACGAGCACTGGAAAGCATGTAGCTAGTACTTTGACGCCAGGTAGAGTTCTCCAAAACAATCACTGGATAATTGGAAGTTGTCTGACTGTGAGGTGGGTGAATGCCCATACTGAAAAGCAACCGCGTGATGAGTCTCGGGAAATATAATCTCCCGACCTTGGGTTCTTTGTTTCTCCACAAGGGCCTTCGCCTTAAGAATGCTCTCAAGGTAAATCCGACCAATATCAAACCAGACTCTGCGATACATGTAATATAGGGTGGAAAGTATGTTACCCTAGCGTTGTTGACTGTGTCCAATGGGGCAAAGGTTACTTCGAATAGCATCATCAACCATCCACATCGTGGATGGCAAATAAGAGTGGCGTGTAGAAGTAGCATTATTCGGATCGTGTCGCCCTTGACACATATCATCAATCATCTCTTGATGGGAAATAGAGATCGGCGCTTGAAAACCTACAGCGACGTCAGCGGTAGGTGGATAGCCTAAACATGAGCAAATATCCACTGTCGTGAATTGAAGCCGAAGACCAGGGATGTCAACCTGATACACTGGTTGAGTGCCAGAAGAGTGAGGTAACTTGAGAAGAGTATGGTAAAAGGAGCGAACGATGTGAGGATACACCGGGAATTCGTCTTTTGGATCAGGATCGACCAAGAACAGCAGAGAATGGTGATTATAGCTCTGGCGAATAAGTCCACCGTGGCAACGACATCGCGGGGGCTGCGCTGCATACTGTGAAGGAGGAAGAGAAAGATGATCAGAAAAGACAAGAATAATAAAGGGAGACTTGAAAATCAGGAAGAAACAGAGTGTGAGAAAAGAAGACAATTAGGATTTGTTTTTTTTCTTTCGTTTTTTTTTTCAATGCACATGCACAAGTAAGGTAACAAAGGCTCATTCCAGTGACTTCTGTGATGCCTTCAGGTCTTATACTAATGACAATATCGTCATGATATGCTCTCCCTCCCAGCTTTCCTATAAGTAAACATTTGAAGATCCAAACCACATTAAGCTGGTGGAGAAATCTCACACCGTAGACATATGGGCGCAATCAAGCCCCACGCACACAAAAGTGTATAGTGACCACCTCAAGGTGAAAGTAAAAGTGAATATGCTAAGAAAATGTGCAACTGAATTAAATGCTTGATTGAACACACAAAGATAATGAGAAAGAAATATGGGTTGCCTCCCATAAGCGCTAAATTTAGCGTCGTCAGCCAGACGGAACAGCGTATCAAGTGAGTGGAACAGGATCAGAGAGCCTTAAATTCTCATCATGATGTTCTGTTGCTGGCTCTAAATAGTGCTTGAGACGATGACCATTCACTTTTAAAAATATTTCCTGTCTGTGGGTGTTGAAGATTCACTGCACCATGTGAAAAAACATGAGTAATAAGGAATGGACCATACCATCGTGAACGGAGCTTACTTGGGAATAGTCGGAGGCGTGAGTTATATAATAAGACTTTCTGCCCAGGTTCAAAATGTTTTCTCAAAATGGTCCTGTCATGATAGGCCTTAGTCTTCTCCTTGTATATTTTAGAGCTCTCATAGGCTTCATTTCAGAGTTCTTCCAACTCACTCAACTGCAACTTTCGTTGCTCTCCTGCAGCCTTAATCTCAAAATTGTACTGTTTGATAGCCCAATATGCTTTGTGCTCTAATTCAACTGGTAAGTGGCAGGGTTTGCCAAAAACCAACCTATATGGTGACATTCCAATCGGAGTTTTGTAGGCTGTACGATAAGCCCATAGAGCATCCATGAGACGATCAGACCAATCCTTGCGTGAGGAGCTCATAGTCTTCTCCAATATCTGCTCAATTTCCCTATTACAGATTTCAGCTTGTCCACTTGTCTGTGGATGATATGGCGTGGACACCTTATGTTTGACTCCGTACTTTTGCAATAGTGCTGTAAAAAGTTTATTATTGAATTGGGACCCTCCATCACTAATGATCGCCCAGGGTGTTCCAAATCTTGCAAATATATTTTCTTTAAGGAATCTGAGAACAACTCGAGAATCATTAGTCTTGGATGGAACTGCTTCCACCCATTTTGAAACATAATCCACAGTAAGTAAGATATATAAATAACCTTTAGATGAAGAAAAAGGTCCCATGAAATCAATACCCCAGACATCAAAAATTTCAACTATTAGAATTGGAGATAAAGGCATCTGATTCCTAGATGAAAGATTACCTAACCGCTGACACCTATCACAAGTAGAGCAGAAAGTATATGTATCTTTGAAAAAACTCGGCCAATGAAATCCACATTGCAATACTTTCAAAGCTGTCTTCTTTGGACCAGAATGTCCTCCACAAGCGTATGAGTGACAAAACGTGAGTATGGATTGAAATTCTGATTCTGGCACACACCGTCTGATGATTTGGTCAGAACACCATTTGAAAAGGCATGGATCATCCCATATGTAATACTTTGCTGTTGTCACGAGCTTATTCTTTTAAGTTCTTGGCACATTTCCTGGAAGATCACCTGTAACAAGGTAATTGACAAAGTCAGCATACCATCGTACAGAAATAGATAAAGATAGTAATTGCTCATCAGGAAATTTCTCATTTAGAGGCAAAGAGTCTTCTTCGGTCACTGAATTGTTCACCAAACGGCTGAGGTGATCGGCCAACACATTCTCAGATCCTTTTTTGTCCTTAATCTCCAGATCGAACTCTTGAAGTAATAGAATCCATCTAATCAAGCGAGGCTTCGCATCCTTCTTTTGAACAAGGTACCTAAGAGCTGCATGGTCAGAAAATACAATTACTTTAGTGCCAATCAAATATGCACGAAATTTTTCTAAAGCAAAAATAACAGAAATGAGGTCCTTCCCTGTAGTGGAGTAGTTTAATTGGGCATCATTGAGTGTTCTACTTGCATAGTAGATGACATGAGGTACTTTATTTACTCGTTGTCCCAAAACTGCTCCTACAGCCTAATCGAAAGCATCGCACATTAGTTCAAAAGGGAGGGTCCAATTGGGAGGCATCATGATTGGTGCTGACGTAAGAAGGAGTTTAAGCTTGTTAAAAGCTGTCAAACATGTCTCATCAAACTCAAATGTCACATCCTTGGATAGTAAGTTACACAATGACTTAGCTATCTTGGAGAAATACTTGATGAACCTCCTGTAGAAACCTGCATGTCCAAGGAAAGATCTTATTTCCTTAATTGTAGATGGAGGTGGAAGATTACTCACCAGATCCACTTTTGCTTTGTCAACTTCTATTCCCTTGCTAGAGATGATATGACCAAGTACAATTCCTTGTTGTACCATAAAATGACATTTTTCCCAGTTTAAAACTAGATTGCATTCTTGGCATCTTTCTAAGACCAAAGCGAGGTTATGAAGGCATTTATCAAAAGATGAACCAAATACACTAAAATCATCCATAAATACCTCAATAATGTGCTCCACCATATCTGAAAATATGCTCATCATACACCTTTGAAAAGTACCTGGAGCATTGCAAATACCAAAAGGCATGCGCCTGTAGGTGAATGTACCATATGGACAAGTAAATGTCGTCTTGTCTTGATCTTCTGGTGCTATTGCAATCTGATTGTAGCCCGAATATCCATCAAGAAAACAATAATGGCTATGACCTGCAAGACGTTCCAACATTTGATCAATAAAAGGTAGTGGAAAATGATCTTTTCTAGTACCTGAATTAAGCTTTCTGTAGTCAATGCAAACACGCCATCCTGTTTGAACTCACGTGGGAACAAACTCATTATCTTCATTAAGGACTACTGTAACTCTAGATTTTTTAGGAACCACTTGTACCGGACTAACCCATTTGCTATCAGAGATAGGGTAAATGATGCCAACATCTAGCAATTTGAGTACTTCTTTTAGCAGCACCTCCTTCATTATTGGGTTAAGTCTGGGTTGAGCATCTCTTGTTGGTTTTGTTCCCTCCTCTAGTAGTATTTGATGCATACATCTAGAGGGACTGATTCCTCTGATATCAGCAATACTCCATCCGATTGATGTTTTATGCTCTTTTAGTACCCTTAACAATTTCTCTTCTTCTTCAATGCTGAGGTCAGACGCAATGATTACTGGAAATGTACTTTCTTCGCCCACATACGCGTAATTCAAATGCTTTGGTAGTTCCTTCAACTCCAATTGAGGTGCCTGCACAACAGATGGTACAAGTTTTGTCTTAGGCACTGGTAAAGGCTCAAAGGCAGAAATATACAAACCTAAAGAAGGTAAGACTTCAAGGCGAGCTAAGACTTTGCTAGCTTGTTTATCCTCATTGATGGTTCCAAAGTCATGAATTAAAACTTTGTCCACAATATCTCGACCACAACTTTCATTGAACACTTGTTGACAAATTGTATCTAACGCATCTAAGTGAAAACAGTAATGTTCATCACTTGGTAATTTGAGTGCTCCAAATACCTTGTACTCAATCGTTTGTCCCTGCACATTCATAGTTAGTGTACCCTTTTGAACATCAATTTTGGTACCTGCTGTGGTCATGAATGGACGACCAAGAATTAAGGTTAATTTTACTTCTGACAAAGGAATCGGCTCCATCTCCAATACTAGAAAATCAGCAGGTAAGATTAATCCAGAATACCCCTAGGGTATTTGATTGATCTATCTGCCAACTGGATGCTCACAGAGGTCGCCTTTAGTTCCCCTATATTCAAAGATTCAAAAACAGAAAAAGGCATTAGATTGACAGATGCACCTAAGTCAAGAAGAGCTTTCTCAAACCTGTGACCCCCAATGATACAAGGGATAGTAAAACTGCCCGGATCTTTTAGCTTGGGAGGGAGTTTGCTTTGTAGAACAGCTGAAACTTCCTCAGAAACCTTAATCGTTTCAAACTCTTTGAACTTCCTCTTATTTGTGCACAAATCCTTGAGGAGCTTTGCATATTTTGGCATTTGTTTAATGGCATCTAAAAGAGGAATGTTAATCTCCACCTTCTTGAAGGTATCCAAGATTCCTTGCATTGGATCTTCTTTCTTGGATTTCTGCAATCTGCTAGGAAAAGGAGCATGTGAAGAAATATAATTTGGAAGGTTAGAGTTAACCTGAAGGTTTGGCGTTTCCTGGAAAAGAGTAGCACTGCTGCAAGAATTTGGATCTAGAACGTCTGGATTGATCATATTGTCAGAGTCATGGTTCTTCTCTTCTTCTGGCACGCTCATTTTTCCAATTGTTTTCCCTCCCCTCAGAGTGATTGCTTTAGCATGTTCATTAATCTTAGGGTTGACAACAACTTGGCCAGGAAGCTTTCCAGGTTCTCTTTGATTTAATGCAGTGGCTAACTGTCCCATTTCTTGTTCCAAATTTGCAATGGCGTTATCAGTTTTCTGCATGAATGCTTGAGTGCTCTGTGCCATAGATGTAACCATATCTTCAAGTGATGGTTTCGGAGGCTCCACTTGAACCCGATGTTGTGGTAATTGAGCAAAAGGTTGTTGCATTGGTTGATTATTACTCCACCTAAAATTTGGATGATTCCTCCATCCTGGATTATAGGTAGGAGCGAATGGATCATTCCTTGGCCTTTGCATTTGGTTTTGATTCTGATTTGAATAAGTACCAAATGCATTTATTTGTGCATCCAAGACCGCAACTTCATTTTGTGGACAACTTTCCATAGCATGTCCAGGTGTACTACACACAGCACACACTTGAGAGCCTGGAACGATTAACTGCTTCACCATATTTGTCAAGTTTGCAATTTGGGCTTCCATGTTTGAACTTGATTGTGCATCGTAGACTCCAGCCCTTTTTTGAGGTTCTCTCACTCTGTTGTAGCTCCATTGTTGAGAATTAGTTGACAGAGTTTCGAACATCTCCCTTGCTTGTCCGGCATTATTATTCATCAATCCACCACCAGATGTGGCGTCCACCATTTTGCGATCTGAATCCAGCATCCCTTCATAAAAATATTGCATTAGTAGCCATTCTTGAATCTTATGATGAGGAAAAGAGCTTAAGAGCCTCTTGTATCTCTCCCAATATTCGTGAAATGCTTCTCCATCATTTTGTTGGATGCTCACTATCTCTTTGCTTATTTTATTGGTCTTTTGAGCTGGAAAGAATTTTGTCAAGAACTTGTTGCCAAATCTGTCCATGTTCTAATTGAAGCTCTTGGTAAAGAGTGAAGCCATGTCTTTGCTTGTTCCTTCAGACTAAATGGAAACAATCGCAAATGAACCTGCTTATCAGTTAAACCTCTTATTTTAATTGTGGAACATACATCAGAGAATTCTTTAAGATGCATGTGAGGATCTTCTCCAGCATGGCCTAAGAACGTAGGCAACAAATGAATCATTCCTGACTTTAGTTCGAAATTGTCTACAGTAGTCTAGGGGTAGACAATGCATGAAGCTTGATCTGCTACTTGAGGCATAGAGACATCCTTAAGTGGCTTGTTCATGTTATCTGGTTCTTCTTCCATTTGAACTGGGGCTCTGGGACTTGTAGTTGTTGATGACAAAGGTGATCTCTCTGGAGTGCGATGGTCTCTT
Organism: Euonymus europaeus; assembly: GCA_963580455.1. Taxonomy (NCBI): domain Eukaryota; kingdom Viridiplantae; phylum Streptophyta; class Magnoliopsida; order Celastrales; family Celastraceae; genus Euonymus; species Euonymus europaeus. Next base: position 9,340,576 of record OY756964.1, read on the forward strand.
TTTCATTGTTGACAAAATAAACGGATATCCGCTAATTTTGTGTTTAACGAAATTTCGTCACTCGATAAGTTCTCAAGATCTGAGTTGGACATTCATGTATCTGCAAAATAGGAAAAATAACAATATAAATGAACTACTTAGGTGGCAAGGCCAATCATGAACATAAATTAATATAAAGAAAATTTGGTGGATGGCAGTGCCAATCACAACCAGAGGATTAAAGGAGTTGGTTGACAATATATAAAAAATTAGTATACAGAAGAAATAAAATGGGGCAGAAAAGGCCAACCATAAAAAAAATGATGTTAGTAAATATTAAGGCATATTAATAGGCGGTAGAACCAGCCATTAATAGAAAACAAAATGGGGCGTTTAAGCCAACCACGTTAAATAATGACATATAATGTAGATACAAATGTTTAGATAATTATGGGCTTTTGAATCACTCAATTTGGACATCAGACCTCAAGTTATGGGCTTTTTAAGGTCTGGTCTTCAAACAGAAATTCTGCTTCGGATATAACTTCCAAACTTGACTTCGAGGCAACCTTTAGAGGCCCAAACGAACTCCAATTTTTGTGAACCATCACTTCCTGCAAAGCTTGAAGTGTCCTCTAAAAATTTACTGAAGATCAAATCTCATTCTGACAGCTCTTACTACCTCTTAACCTGCAAAACATCCAAGAAGATCTTAAGTACAATAATCTTGAAAATTCAGCTTTTAAGCACAATTTCTTGGCATTGCTTTGGTAGTATTTTATCACTTTAAGAATGTATATTCTGGCACTTATCATTGATATGATGGTTCATAGTCTTTAGCATGCTGCTGCATTGACTTCTTTAAAAATTCATCTTATATATTATGCCATCTTGTTTTACCCCTACTGAGCCATTGCTCACCCTTTACTTCTTTCCTTCCCACACAGGTGAGACTGGTAATGATACCGGCGCTAAGGATCTGTAGGAGGCGGGATGACATGGTGCCACCTGGAGACACTAGGTTAGGAATAGATTAAAGGATCGACCTCCTTTATTTTGTTAATTAATATATTTGTGGGTTGACGAGGTGTATTCGAATTATATATGTGAACACCTTCTCGGTGTGTGGTGGTGCGGTTAGGAGGGTGCCTTGTGTTAGGACTCCTACACCTAGATGTGAACTTTACGGTTAATTGCATGTTGATACATAAACAGATGTCGTGTTTAATTATGTTTTGCGGATGCATGCTGTAGATGGCCTGAGGCCCTGCCTAGGACTGTGAATGCATGTGATGTGACGGCCGGAGGCCTTATATGGTTAAATAAATTTGTGCTGCGTTTCAGGTGGGCATTCTCCGATAGATGGGGAGATGCTCCCGGATTTTTGGTAGAAATGGTAGATTAAATATCATTTTGATAATGTAAGGATTATACATTTTACGTATAATAGTTGGGTTCAAACAGTAGCGCCTTCAGGGTCAGGGCGTTACAATGCACATCTCAGCACTGCCGGTAAATCTTTTATTCATCTAAGATACAGTGCATCAGTACTAGTTTTTTTTTTTTTTTTTTTTTCTGATCAGAGATTTTGTGGAGTTCTATGATAGTTTGTTTGATGAAGTAACAGATCTTTCATAAACCATGTCAGTACCACTTTCAACACCCAGTCTAAGCTATTTGTCTTTCTTTAATCGTAAATCCTTTAAAGACGATTCTCTTTTTGAGATCACTTACACTCATGATAAAACCAGAATTTCTGAAACAGACTTTCCTGTTGTAAATCCATATACTATTTTCCATAAGCCTCAGCAATCTTTCACCAGATCTATCAAACAACTATTTGTTAACCCTTCTCCCAAATGTGTGAAATAATATATTCAGACATCTCTTTTTGATCAATGTCAGGTTCCTGCTTCTGGTATGGAACAACTCTTTAAGCTTGCTTTACTTGAAGATTTTCCTCGACAATGGATGGCTTAGGGGTATACTCATGTTCACTATGGTGTTGTTCATCTTGCGTTATCCTTCCGTGGAAGGAAAGGACTTCCTGCTGTCTCTCGTATTGCTTTGCTTGACAATAGATTTCTTAAGTATGAACATGCTTGTCTTGCTATAGTCCAAATTACCCTTAATGCAGGCACAATTTTTATCACTTTGTTCCCAAATTTCGACATGCCTTTAGGGGATCTAGAACTTTTAAACTCTTTAAAAGTTCAGGTTCAGGTTACTGGAGTTCCCCAGGTCAAGACTACCTATGCAGTCACTTTGCATTATCAGCTGGTTTATCGCTTGCAAAACCATGCATTTGATCTTCAATTGCCCTCTGCTACTAAAGATGCTTTGTTGATCTGTGTTGATTCTACCGATGCTCCCAATAATACGGTGATTCCAAAACAGATCTCACGCGCAGAGTTGGTCAAGTTACTTCCTACTTCTTGGACCACTGCATATGAAAACTCTTTCCAGCAGCAAACGGCTTTACAGTCTACTGATCCCAAATACACTACACAAAAGGATGGTACAGTTGAAATTTCTTTTCCCACACCATCCACTGTTGACATCTCTGTTTTCCCTACACAATTTGCTATAGAACTAGACATTCCTATTGCTGGTTTCAATACTCAGAGGAAACCAATTTATTATTATAAAGATCCAGTAATGGATCATTGTTATTGGGATTTAGATTGTTCTTGTGATGCTTGTTTGGATGCACTTTATGAAGATGATGAATTTAAGGATGAGTACTCAGAGAATAGGTCTTTCCAAAAACAACTACAACAACGATATGAAAATTGAGATCCTGAAGTTGATTTACCTGGTGAACTCTCAGGAAAATTTGACTATTATGTCACTTATCCCAAATCTGATGCAAGTTCCTCCATGCCCCCTCCTTGTATGATGTTTGAACTTGGTGGATCGAAATATGATTCTCAATTTACATCTTTGAATATATTTTCTTCCTCAGAAGATTCTCGAGTCAAACAAACATGGAAGGTTACTGAGTCTACAGCTCGTAATGCTGATGGTACTCTTAAACAGCCTATGTCAGCAGCAGAAGCTACCTTAAATTGGCAATCTGAAAATGTTGTTGCACAGAATAAGCTGCTTCTCCAACTATCCCATGATCAACAAAAGATCCTTACTGTTGTGGACAGACATGAAGAATTACTTCTTCATTTGAGGACACAAATTTCTACTCTTCATCAAGAGCTCCTTTAGTTGGCACAATCTGGCTCCTTGCCTACTCACTTTATGGCCAAAGAAAGGCAAAAGAGATATCTTGAACAAACTTGTAGAACAGGAAGGTCAAGCTCAAAACGGGCTGCTTAAAGCATCTCATTACACTACCCCAATGTCAGCCTCAATTCTCCCAGTTATAATATTCCCACACAAACACTCCCTCTCTTCCCAACTACTGAGCCAAAACCTTATAGTACTTTAGCTTATCTTTATCCCTTTGCTAAACCCAAACCACAACATCCTATTAAACTAGTGGTTCATTCATCACCAGCACAACCACCTCCTTCTCCAACGAGACCAAGATCCAGATCTCGTCCATCTCAATCACAATCTCTTCCTCATCGATCAGGAAAAGATCCCATGGTTCCCACTTCTTTACCTCCACCTCCTCCACCTCTTTATACTCTTACTCCCATAAACCCTATTGTTGAACCTATTCTTAGTCAAAACCCTAATGCTGTTTTTACCTTTCTTCCTGCCTTAACTAAGCAGTCTCCTACTTCTCCTGAATCTTTTGAACCTATCCTCATGGCAGATGATCCACCTCAGTCATCTACTTTTGCTCCATAGTCTACTGCTAATGATGAACACATTCCTAATGTTGATGAAGCTACTGAAGACATTCCTAGAGTCAATGTTACTGTTCCTCCACCAGTTGATGTCCAGACAAATCTTTTCACCATGGATGATGTTCCACCCTCAAAATGGCGTGATAAGTTTGATGAACTTTTTGCTTGGTGTGTAGCCCAAATGCAATCTGATGATTCTCAAAGTAATGTTATTAATAAAGCTACTAGTCATTTTACGGGACGACTAAGAGAATGGTAGGTTTCTCAAAAGGAGTACAAACAACTGCAAACCCGAAATAATGGGATTGATGCATTCCTTCAATTACTTTATTGGGTGTTTACTGGAAGTTACTCTCACCATGTGGATCAAGCACGAGAAGAATTTTTCAAAATGAAGTGTTGTTCGTTTAAGCAGACAAACTTGGAAAAACATTATGATCGCACGTTCAGAAGATATTACGTGCTTGACGAAATTGATGACAATAATATGAAGCAAGCCTTTCTCAATTCTTTGTCGGAGCCTCTTGGCAATGAAGTTACAAAGTTGTTGGATATTAAACGTACTTCTCTTGCTGAACAATCTCTTGGTTCTGTTTGGAGACATACCTTATTGGCTTTGGAATGGCTTTGGAATCAATAGTCTTTCCTTAAGAAGATTAAAAAAACAAAATCCCTATTAGGCAAGACTTGTGATCGTTCTGATCTAAAGATTAAGTGTGGCAAGTCCTCATGTACCTGTGGTCTTACAAAGCGTTCGTTCCTTAAACGATGTTGGCGCAGCAAATCTGGCAAGAACATGAAATCTTACTCCAAGGGAGCCTCTTATTTTTATAAGGGAACTGGACATTTTGCTGAACAATGCCCTCAGAAGGATAAATCTCGCAAATGTTATATTTGCAAGAAAACTGGACATTTTGCTGAACAATGCCCTCAGAAGGATAAAAGAGTTGCTTTGTTAAAGCATATCTCTTTTTGCTGTCCTGATTTTCAACTAGACAAATATGATGTTGAATCCTTGTTCTCTTTTTTTGATGATCCCCAAGATGCTCAACTTGCTATTGGTGATGATAGTGAGTATTTCTCTGAGGAAGCTTCTATTTTCGACACAGAGTCTGAGGATTCCATCTACATGCTTTCACTTTTCCCTGTACAATCAAATGGATGCAAGTATGTCCAGATGCAGATTATTCCAGATCATTATGCTAAACCTATCCCAGTGCTAGTAGTTTTTGATACTGGTGCCGCTATATCCATCCTCTATTCTTCTGTCCTCCCCGAGTCATATTGGGAACCATATTCACAGACATTCTTGGCTGCTAATAGTCATAGATTTGAGATTAATCTTATTAGTAAGCCGGTATATTTGAGACTCCTCCCCAATCTCACAATCAAGCATAGATTTTTGGTTTCTTCTCTTCCCAAAAAAGACTACCTACTTTGAATGGACATTCTTGATGAAATTCTGCAAAAGACGCGTTGGAAATCAGATGAACTTTACTATAAGTCTTTCTTTCTTCCTTGGTCAGAAGTTCACCATTTCTATTTGGCCCAACTCTTCCAACCTCTGCAGGAACAATTGGTCAGGCAAGCATGTGCTAATAGCCATTCAGAATTCCTTACAAAACATCCTTTCCCTTTGTGGAAGAATCCAAATTTCTTTATTTCCTTGCCTTTCAAAAAGAATGAAGATGTTAATCCCACAAAAGCCAGTCACAGAGGCATGTCACTTGATCATTATGCTTTAGCCCTCAAAGAGCTTGAACAATTGCAGTCTGAAGGACTCATTGAACAAACCACTTTACCATGGGCATGTGAAGCTTTTTATGTGAACAAACTAACTGAACAGATTCGAGGAAAGATGTGTTTGGTCATCAATTATTAGCCTCTGAATCATTTTTTGGCTGATGGTAAGTTTACTCTTCCTAACAAACCTTTTTGGTTTTCCAGAATTGCAAAAGCCACTCTTTTCTCTAAGTTTGATCTTAAAGCTGGTTTTTGGCAACTTGGTATCATACCCTCTAAAAGACCTAAGACAGCTTTCTGTATTCCTGATAAATATTTTCAATGGACCATCCTTGATTTTGGTCTTAAAAATGTTGCTCCATTTTTCAAAAGGTCATCTCAAGGATTTTTTCCCCACTGGCTGAATCCGCCCTCTTTTACATTGATTATATTTTGTTGTTTTCTACAGTTCAAAAAGAACATGTTGCTTTCCTTCAACACTTTTTCAACATTGTTCATACTCATGGGATTATGCTTGCAGAAAAAAGATGGTATTAGCTCAAGAATGGATTCATTTTCTTGGCACGAATTTTCATAATGGCATTTATACAATCTGATACCATTTTTGGGCAGGATCTTTTCAAAGCCAATTTCTTATTTTTTTCACAAAGGATTACACTATCTCCTTTGATTCAACTTCACGGGTATGTGCTATGATTTTTTTTTTTGGAGCTACTCCAGTTAAAACGCCAATAACATCTGCAGATTTTTAATTTCAAGAATTAATAGTTGAATCTGTAAATAAAGCATAGCTTTTAAAGTGTTTAATTCTTACCTGTTAGAATATAATTGTTATCAACACGGTGCATAATTAGAGGTGGTCCTTGGAATTCAAACTTTTGCCTTGGTATCGAAACACCATCAGTAGCGGACAATTGAGCAATTTTTGAGTTTGGGAGGAAAATAATTTTGAAGTCTCTAGCAACCGGCTTGAAGCTTGAATTTGCATCAACAATTTTAAAAGTGGTAATGCAATAAACACATCCTTCATTCAATTTACCTTTAAACAAATCCATTTGTCGTTGTCGGGTGGTTGCATGCATCATTGTTTCCTTATTTTGTAAAAAGAAAATTTTAAATAATATAGTTTAACTTTAAGAAATCATTGCAATATCAAACTATAAAGTTCCAAAAATTGTTTAACGATGACATACCTCTTTATCAATCAAAACCATTTCAATGCCAATAACTTCATTATCATTTTTGAAGATAATGGATTCCCACAAACAGGATATCATAACATTGATCTTCCATTGGATTCTTGTTGGCAAAAGAATTCTAACCCAGAAATCGTTAGAAAAACATAAACAAAAATATAATTATCTTCATATTGTATTAGTCCAAATAGCTATTAAACCCTTAACTCGTGAAGGTTTAGATACTTCAATCCTCTTATGTCTACGTGACTATAGAATGTTAGAGTTCAATGATTCACTCTTAGGTACAGTTGAAACTAGCATTTGTAGTGGTCCAATCTACTTTGATTGTTATCCAAATTTTACAGTTTCTTTAAGTGATCAAAATCTATTAGATGCACTCACTTTAAACATCAAAACCCACAATTATAAAATGTCTTCTCAATCTCTTCCAATTTCTTTAATCCGTAGGATCCATTATAAATCCATGTCTTCAACTTTTGGTTCGAAAGCTTTAAGAAAATATCCCAAAGGAGAAACCTTATTGATTCAAACTGACGTTGCTCCGTCCAATATGACCTTACCTAGAACCATTAAATGGGATGAGATAACCTTACCTCCAACATGGGAGTTACAGGGAGCTGTACCCCCACCCCCCCCCCCCCCCAAGAAAGTAGAAAATACAAACATAGAAAATGTTAGTCAATCTAGTAATGGAAAAGTAGAAATTACTTTTAGTTCTCGACGACATTCACTTGATTTACCAAAACTCAATCGCAGTTCATCTATTAGATCAGAGATTAGAATTCCTTCTAGAAATTCTTTCTCTACTCCAAGTACTACTTATAAAACAAAAAATCAATTTTCATCCAATCCAAGTACTTCTTATCATCCTGATTTACGTGGAGTCAATCACTCTGGTTGCATACCAAAACCATTTTACAATGTTCAACAGCCAGATTCTCAAATTAGTTCCACCTAAGAACCAAAAGATTCCCCACCAGTGTCACCAACTTATTCTCAAATGGTAGATAATAATGACCCTGAGTTAAATCTTTTAATTCATGATGATTTCATTAGCGATAAAAAATATTACAAAAATATTTGTATTCTCCTTCAAATACTGCCAAACGAGACTGGTTTCTCAATCATTATACAGGTGAAAAATGTTAGTCCATTCAAAAAAAAAATTATGATTTTCTCGAACGACTACAAAAGCAAATACCATTTTTTGAATATTTTGAATTATCATTAGATGACCCCCGTATTGACTGGGCTACTTATAATTTTTCTCCAAAAACAATCAATGCTACTACTAGGGTTCAAACATGGTATGATAATACACAAAAAACTATCGTTGAGTCTGAACATCCACCTTTAACCCAACTCAAGTTAGATTACAAGAATTCTTCTGATTTTTCTACACCATTTAAAGTATCTAAGGCTGAGGAATTCAAAAGTATTGTTGAACAAAATAATTTTACATATCAACACTTATCCACAATTGGTCAACAGTTGAACATGATAGAAGATTATGTTCAAAAGCCAACCATTACAAATACTTCCGACAAACCCGTATTTAAACCATATGAGATTCCAACCAAACTAGCTAAAACATTAGCTCCTCAGGATACTGATTTTATGTCTGCAATAGAGAGAGAATTACAAGAAAGTAAGGAGAGAAAATTACAAGAACTTACAGCTACTCTTACTCACTTTCCTTCTTTACAAATTCCTGAAACTCCTCAGTCATCCACAAATCCAGCAATCAATAATCTTAACAAAACTGAAAATACTCCAATCAATTCCGATTTTGAAGTCAACAAAATGAAATGACAATCCCCTCAAAACATTTCTTAGGAGATCCTTACAGCATTAGAGATAGATCTTCTGAACTTTTAGCTAATTTAAGATATAGGAAACTTCATGATTTCCGACAATATAAAGATACTTTCTTCACTAGGGTTTTGATGCGACCTCATAATAACCAAGCTTTTTGGAAAGAAATTTTTTTGGCAGATCTTCCTATATTGTTAGGATATAAAGTTGGGGAAAAGATTAAATCTCTTTACAATAATCAGATCCCTTATGATCAATTAACTTATGGTGATTTAGTTAATCACATTCAAAAGGTCAGTTTATAATTATGTTCTGACATTAAGATACAAAAACAATTAAAATATGAACAGACTAAGTCTACAAATGAATTAGGATCTTTGTGTAAACAATTTGGTTATGAAGAAAATTGTACTAAATAAAAAAGTTGTAAAAAGTATAAACCTACTCAATTTCAATCTAAGTTTTATAAGAAATCTTATACTCCGAAGTCATTTAGTAAACAAAGAAATAAGACAAAAACAAAAAACAATCCTAAGGATGACAAATCTAATTCTAAGCAAGTGGTTTGTTTTAAATGTAATACACTAGGTCAATATGCAAAGTATTGTAGAGTTCGCAATCGGATTAATGAGCTCGAATTTGATGAAAATATTATTGCAAAATTAGATTCAATTCTTATTGATACTGATGACGAATCATCATTATCTCCTTCTGACAATGAACATCAATATGATGACATCCCTTCTTCATCTTCTGACCCTAAAATAAACATGTTTTCTAGGGATCAAGAATTCCTTTTGGAAGTTGTTAATCACATTGATGATTCCATGGTAAAGCTCGCTTACCTGGATAAATTAAAACAAAATTTATTTAATTCTGATAACAAGGTTGCACCACCAAAAGCAACCTATAATCTGAAAGAAATTTTATCCAAACATGATCAAAGGACAGGACCTTCTTCTGCTCCTGATCTTTAACACCTTCAAACGGAGGTCTCTGAGTTAAGAATAGAGCTCAACACTCTTAAGAATCAGCAAACAAATGATCGATGGAAAATAATTCAATTAGTCTCCATCATTACAAAGGAAAAGGACAAATTACATCTGAAACACCTAGTGAATCATAAGAAGATGAACGAATTAACAAAATAGAAACAGAAGGAATTTTAGTTGAAGTCCTTATAAAGGTGACCAACCTTTTATTGGATTCTTATCTCAAGTCACTGGTCAAAAATGGTTCATCAGAATTACAATTGTTATTCAAGAATCTTGTTCTTTAGATACTATTGCTTTGCTTGATTCTGGTGCAGATTTAAATTGTTTAAGATCTTATTTAGTTCCATGTTGTTTTTGGGAAAACAATTGAGGGTATAAAATTTGGAGCAGGCGAATAACTTAAGATTCTGCATAAATTATCCAATGTTACAATCAGAAATTCTGATATCAAATTTCATACAAATTTTCTTGGTGCTCAAAACATCACAAAATATGTTATTTTAGGAACACCATTTCTGTATCTTATCAAACCATTTCAAGTAAGTCATGATGGCATTCATATTACTTTATGCGGCAAGCAATTATTTTTTCATTTCTTACAAAAATCTACAAGACCTATAACCCACCCTATAAATGAATGCTCACTTCATTGTCTTATCACAACAAACATGAGTACTTCCTCTAGAAGAGGAAGAGGAAAGATGTCTCCACCGGCAACACGTTCCCAAATGCAGAGGCTCTCAAAAGAATCTTATGCCTTAGATTCAGCACCAATCCTCCAAAAAAAATCATGGGTTGACATTGTTGATGAAGAAGATTAGAAATTGGCCCTTGCTCAAACCAAATCAAAAGGTAAAAAGGTAATCTCTTTCGACCCTCAACCTCAATCTCCAATTCCCCAAGAGATTTTAAACAATCCATCCCTTTTGGAATGGGTTTCATCTTTATAAACAACACTTGAGGTTGCTTTAGCAATCCAGGCACAAAAGCCATCGACTAGTTTTGCTTTAGTTATTTCTGAGCCTGTTTTAAAAACTGCTGTCAGCATGGCTTTAACACAAAATCAAACCAACATTTTACTTATATATCAAAGTATTTTGATAAACAAATCTTTTAGAAGGTTGTTCTTATGGAAAGATAATTTCAATATGAAGATCCAAAGACTGTGGTCTCCAAGATCTTCCCTAAAAATTGGCATTATGTGCCACAAGATTTAAATAAAAACCAAACATTTTATGAATTCATTTTAATTGATACTGATTCAATTTCCATGAAGAAGTATCACAACCCCCCACACTTCAGTTCTCACACATGGCAGAGTTCAGATTTTAAAGGTTTTAACTCCGACAATGTGGGGACAAGAATGACACAAATTAGGAAATTTCTCAGTTAATTACAAACCCTCTGGGTTTGCTAATTGGGATTACCAAGAAGCTTGGAGCAAAGCTTTTTTACATCAAAACTCTAAGCAACGACATTCATGCTTTTTCCAATTTAAAGTTAATCAAACTTATCATTTTCCCCACTGGTTTAATGAATGCCGGTGGCACTTTGGACCCCTCCACGAGATTTTACCTTCAATTGTTAGAGAAGGATTTGACGTTTTCAGATCCCATTATAAACCCAAGGACATGGCAATACCCCCTTATTATATTTCTTCTCTATCTTTGCCATCTCTTGGATTACAAATTGGCAATACAAAATTTGCAATGAACCTGCAAGTCTGCCATATTTAGTCAGCACTTATCGAACAAAATGGTGGGATAAATTTGATGCTACAAGAGCCCACCCTAAAAATATACTTAAATGGTTATCATCCAACCAAACTGAAAAATCAGAACACCATTTACTTGGAATGAAATCCTTTATCAGTTCCAAATTGGTTTCGGCCACATCCAAAGATGAACTTGCTCATCTTCTCCAAAACACTTTATCAGAACTCAAAAGCCCTTCCGAAAAATTATCAGTATAAAATTCAGATAAATATTCAAAAAAGTGTTTTAACTCAGATGATCTTCTTGATGAAGAAAACTAATCAAGCCCAGTATTGGCTTGACTATTCCACCTCAAATGGTAGGTGGTAAAGAATTAATAAGATCCATTAAAAGCTGGAAGCCTTGATCAAAAGCTCAAAAATCCTACAAGGTACCTAATTAAGTCTTGGTTAATTGATTTAGCTATTCCACCGCAAACGATAGGTGATAAAGAAACTGTCAAATCCTTTAACAACTGAGTATTTGCTAAAAATACTATTGTGCCCTTCTGGGACAAATTTTTACCATTTGGTAAAACCCAACAATCATGGACAAGAAGACAAGGTTCTTACTTTTCCATAAAAGCAAAAAGTGGAAGCCATATTCCGAAAGGTAGAAGATAATGACAAAGACTACTATTCAAGTTCCAATTTTATTTTGTATTTGTATATTGTAATCATTGTAAAGGTAATCTCTTTATCTTTAAAAGAGAGAACCTATGACTTAGTTTGGCATCCTAAGTTTCATTCTAAGTTTTCATTTTAGTTCTCCAAGTTCTCTCTCCCTCTCCAACTTTTCCCCCTTATCTAAAATTGGGAACTTCGGTTCCCTCCTCTCAATGTAACCTTCCTTTCCACAATGTAACCGTCAACTTTCAACCTTCAACCCTTAGTCTTCAATCAAAAGTCTGTAAGTCCAACATTTATGTTGCTTAACGCTTACAGTCTTTCAATAAAATTATATATGGTTGGTTCTATCGCCTTTATTGCTTAATTTCTTGTTGTTATATGGCTGGTTCTACCACCTCTCTTATTGTTCTTATGTTCTTTATCTTCTACGGCGCCACAAACAGTCAGCTCTGCCGCCTGTGGTTATAAAGCCCAAATGTTCTTAATTTGTTCTGTATTTCTTTTATTATAATCTTGATATTGCAATTTCATTAGCACTGTTAAATTTATTCTTGTTTCTTTTCCGGATTTATTTAATTTTATGTTTATAATTCTTTCTTGTTCATATAATCAACACGATTTTAGGCATATTAGTCTTTGAATCCAATTTATATATTGGGTTTATTGATCGCTGTGAAGATCACAAGCCTCTATTGGACCATATGTCCTACATTTATGTTTTGATGCAAAATACGTATTAGACTATTTGATTGTGCTTATCTTTGGATGAATCATGAAATGTATTTTCTATACTAATTTAAGCTTCATTATATATCTTTGGAATCATGTTTGATCATATTTGATATGAATTTGATGATTTTGGACTTGTTCATTTTCGCACTACAAAAATTATTCAAACATCACACTGTGCACACGTTGGTTGAATTGTCATAACTTATTCATATGATCTCTGATTGACTCGATTCTTGTTTTGAAATTTATTTAAGACACTCTAGAATTTTTCATTGTGAAATATTGTCAGGTCAATTTTAAGTCTATCATGTTCAATTTGTCAGTTGAAATTAATTCACTAGTGTAGTTGTGAAACTAGCCTAGTTGAGATTTGCATGATCAAATTGAATGACCAAACGACCTCAATTATAAGTGAAATTTTTTATGCACATTCTTATATAGATAAATTGATTTATCATGTGCTTACTTGAATTGTATTGAGCTTATATCATATTGGTTAACCCAAGTGCAAGCATTGAAGCTCTTTGAGCTTACAAGCAAAATTGGAGTGTTATATCACTCATTTCTTTGTAGGTAAAAATCATACACTTATTTGGGACATTAATTGAGGATATGAAATGGTCATGGAGTATTGAGGTTTCATTGTTTAGGCACTTAGAACCCGAAATCCCCTAGGAAACCCTATTTGGGAGCAATTGAGATTATGTGAGCTACATTGAAGGATTTATTTAGGAAATAGTCTAAGACATATTTATTGAGAAATTTTACCAAATTTGGAGTGAAGAAGACTTAAATTGGTGCAACCCATTCTTATCCAAAATAGCCTAAATTCCTCAAATTGACCTTCCATGGGTTAGACTAAATTGAATTAATGTTGGATGATTTATTTGGAGTAGGGGCTCGGTCATAACCCTTCTAGAAAGCCTTAGGAGCCTTTGGAGGGATTTTGAGAAGCCTTGGATTCATTTGAAATCAAATGAAAAAGATTGGAGCCAAAACACTTGGACGAAAATTGTCCACATCACCATGTACTATTATGTTCTTGTTTTCAAGTAATTTGGGGGGAATTTCGTGTGAGACTTGCAGAGGTTGTTTGGTTGAGTGTTGAAGCCTTTTTAAGCATGAAGAAGAGTTTAACAAGAAGCACAAAAGATCCAAACAAACCTTGGAGCCAAGATTTGAAATTTGAATCAAAGGTTGACCAAAAGTCAATAACGGCTAGCCTTTCAATGGTGTTGATTGATTTCGTTTTTGAAGATGAAGGGCAGAGATTATAAGTTGATTGAGGGCTGAGATTGAAGATTAACAAGATCCAATGGCCAAGATTAAATGGAGAAAAATGAAGAGGAAAGTCATGCTTCATTCCACACTTGGAAAATATATGAGCAAAAATTACCAAGAGAGCTTTTGTTCTTGATTCTATGATTTTTGAGTGATCTTCTATTGATCTTTTGATCATCATTTTCTGAGATTATTATAATCATCTTTCCTTCATTAACCTCAAGCTAAGACACACTTTCAAGCCAAAATCATTAAGGTATTTCTTTGAGTGTTCTTGAGCTACTTTCCACAAAGCTTCTCCTAAACTTATTTCCATCTTTGTGAGACTTTGTTTGAACCTTTGGTTGAGTGAAAGCCACGAATTTGAGCCAAATTTATATCCTACCAGTGAGCTATACATTGAGAGATTAAGTGTTCCTCATCCAAATAGCTTAGAGCTAATCTTGAGAGAACCAAAAACCAAATCACTTGTAAAAGTCCCTTTTGAGGGCATTACCTTTGAGAGGTGTGTGAAAGTTTAAGGTTAGCTTCCAACCTTTGTGGTGTACAAGTTTGGGGTGTGCTTGAAAACCCTAAGTTTGTGGTGAACTTGCAAAACCACTTATATCCTTTAGTGGATTTGGAAATCCTAAGCTTGAGAGCTTAGGTAGTGGATGTAGGTGTGAGCACCGAACCACTATATATCCTTGTGCACTCTAATTTTTTTATGTCCTTTCTTGTTTGATGCTATTAGTGATTTGTGTGCCTTATAAATTGATATTAGGGTGTTGCTTGCTGCCATTGCTTGTTGGGATATTGCTTGTGGTTGAACAACTTGTGATTAGTGGATTCTAGGTATACTTTTGATAGTTAATTTTCTGGAATAGCAATCTGTCCGTGCACTGTTCATATAGGTAGACTTTGAATTTTGATCTGAATTTTTGATATAGTATTAATTAAGGTATTGTGATATTGAATACTAAATTTTGTTGCATTTGGACTTGAATTGCTAGGTCAAATAATATCTACTTGGTTGGTTGGCAGATTTGTACTATAAACACTGTTTTGATCATTTGTACGTTTTTAGATTGTGGTTTTTGTATTTAGGGTTTATACTTAGTTTTTTGGAGACACAATTCACCCCCCGCCCCCCTCTTGTGTTAGCCTAGTGATTTCAATTGGTATCGGAGGGAGGTTAGCAAAGTATTAGAATTAACATTCTAGCTTAGATTAAATGACTTACACTAGTACTAGACCACATGATGGTGAGGGCTTGTGATCAAATAGGCCACCGTTCTTTGATGGCAAGTACTATGGTTTTTGGAAGAATAGGATAAGGATTTTTCTTAGGAGTATGGACATGGCTTTGTGGAGAGTTATAGAGAATGAACCATTCATTCCTACTAAGAGAGAGGGAGATAAGGTAGTTCCTAAGGATGAAAATGAGTATAGTGAGAGTGATGACAAGAAGGTGAGTTTAAATGAGAAAGCAATTAACTTGTTACACATTGCATTAGCTAGGGGTGAGTATGATCATATTAGTGCATGTACTAGTGTTCAAGAGATATGAAAAATCCTAGAATTAAAGCATGAAAGAACTAGTCAAGTTAAAGATTGCAAAATTAACATGTTAGTGCAAAAGTATGAATTGTTTAAAATGCTTGAAGGTGAATGCATTAGTGAGATGTTTAATAGGTTGACATGCATATGCAATGATTTGAATGCACTTGGCAAACCTTACCCTATGCATGACAAGGTGCAAATAGTTCTAAGGAGCTTACCTAGAAATTGGAGTGAGAAGGTTACCGCCATCGAGGAGGCCAAAGACTTGAGGACTTTGAAGTTGGACGAGCTCATTGAGAGTTTGATGACTCATGAGATAAAATTGTTGAATAGAGTGGATGAAGAGCCTCAAAGGAAGAAGGGCATTGCCCTAGCCGTGACTACTAAACCTAAAGGGGCCATGGCTTCTAAGGTGAAGGATGAAGAGAACTCTTGAAGTAGTGAAAGTGATGAGGATAGTGATGATGAGATGGCAATGATAGTGAAGAACTTCAAGAAGTTTGTGAAGAACAAAAGAGGAGGATTCAAGAATAGGAAGTTCAAGGGAAAGGAGAAGGAAAGAGAGAAGCCATCTTGCTTCAATTGTGGCAAGGTTGGCCACTTCCAAGCCGAATGCCCCAAAGCATCCAAGAAATATCACAAGGGAAAAGGCAAAGAGAAGAAGAAGGCATTGAAAGCAACATGGGATGATTCATCATCAAGCTCATCAAGTAAGGATGAGATGGAGCATAAGGCACACTTTTGTCTTATGGCAAAAGAGGAGAAAATTGACTCATCTTCTCAAGATGAGATGGTAAAAGATTCTACTCCTTTAACCTATGATGAATTGTATTCTAATTATGATGATTTATGTGATTCTCATGGTATGTTGCTTAGAAAGTGCAAAAAACTTAAGAAAGAAAATGCTAGACTTATGAAAAATGATGAAATGCATGTTAGTGAACTTGAGGAGTTGAATGCCAAGTATGTTGCTATATGTGCTAAAAATGATGATATGATACTTGAGCATGATGTTTTGATTGATGAGAATAAGTGTTTAAAACAAAAATCTCTTATGCTTGATGAGAATGCTTGTATGGCTGAAAATTCAAATGTAAATATGCATGATTATGATCATCTTAAAGCTAGGGTGCTTGAGTTAGAAGAAAAATTAGTTACATGGGATGAACATGAGTGTGTAATGCTTTCCAATGCTACTTCTTTGCAACATGAGCTTGATATGATAAAACAAAAGAATAGATTTCTAGAAACTCAATTGTCTAAATTTGCCATGAGTTCCTTGAAATTAGATGAAATGTTGGCCTCTCAAAGGCATTATTTAGATAGGAGTGGACTTGGTTATGATGCTATGACTCTTGATGGTTCTAAATATGAAAATGAAGAATCGGTTAAGTTTGTAAGACCTAAAGGAGACTTGACTAAAACTTCAAGGACTATACAAGGCTCGGCCAAGGCTTCAAAAGCCAAGGCCAAAGGTGCTCACTCCTTGGGTAGTGCATCTTCATCTAGGGCCACACACCCTAGAGTGAGGAAAGTGAGTTTGAAAAAGGTTTGGGTGCCAAAGTGCTTGAAATATGATGAAAAAATTGATTATGCAAGTGTTGTGCTAAAATTAAATGTCTATGCTATTTTATCTAACCCTCAAGGATCCAAAGTTTGGATACCTAAGATCTTTTGAATTCACATGGTTAGGTATGCTTCAAGTCTTCATCCAATCCATGCCAATGGTACTTGGATAGTGGATGCCCAAGGCACATGAGTGGAGATCGAACCTTATTTACTTCTCAAGGAAAAGAAGAATGGTGGTTATGTCACTTTTGGAGACAATTCTAAGGGAAAGATTCTAGGCATAGGATCGGTTGGTAAGGGTTCCCTTTCTCTAAATGATTGTCTTTTGGTTGAAAGGTTACAATTTAATTTACTTAGCATTAGTCAATTAGCGGATAAATGATATGATTCTTATTTTAAGAAAGGTAAATGTTGTATTGTAGATGAGCATGATAATATCATTACATCCGGTGTTAGAATAGGTCATATGTATGCACTTGACTTGAATATGATGAATGATGAATGATAATATGACATGTTTGATTTCTTCTAATGATGTTGTATTGCATTGGCATAGAAGATTGGGTCATGTAGGTGTTTCTACTTTGAGAAAGCTTAGTTCAAAAGAATTAGTTAGAGGCTTACCCAAGTTGAAGTTTGGTGATTCAATTATATGTGAACATTGCATTAGAGGTAAGAAAATTAAGGAGTCTTTTAAATCAAAAAATATTGTTTCTACTTCTAGGCCACTTCAACTATTGTGTATTGATTTGTTTGGTCCTAGTAGGACAAAGAGTTTAGGTGGCA
Source organism: Euonymus europaeus (assembly GCA_963580455.1). Classification (NCBI taxonomy): domain Eukaryota; kingdom Viridiplantae; phylum Streptophyta; class Magnoliopsida; order Celastrales; family Celastraceae; genus Euonymus; species Euonymus europaeus. The sequence goes on from OY756964.1 coordinate 9,358,409, forward strand.
AGTATTATGCATTTATTATTGTTGATGATTATTCAAGATTTACTTGGTGTTTGTTTTTAGCTCATAAAAGTGATGCATTACATGAGTTTAAATCTTTCATTAAAAGAGTGCAAAATGAGCATGAATTGCATGTTTCCAAAATTAGGAGTGACCATGGAGGTGAATTTGAAAACTATGGATTTGATGCTTTATGTGACTCTTATGGTATTACACATAATTTTAGTGCACCTAGAACGCCACAACAAAATAGAGTTGTTGAAAGGAAAAATAGGACATTACAAGAGTTAGGTAGAACCATGATGCTTGAATATGCCTTACCGAAGCACTTTTGGGCCGAAGTTATAAATAATGCATGTTATGTCTCTGATAGATTGTCTATTAGAAAGATTTTGAAAAAGACTCCATATGAGCTCTTGTATGCTAGGAAGCCTAAAGTTGACTATTTTAGAGTGTTTGTAAGTTTGATGCTAAGAGTGAAATTGGTATATTTCTTGGTTATTCTACTCATCCTAGAGCTTATAGAGTTTTTAATGATGAGTCTAAGGTTGTGGAAGAAAGTGTGCATGTTAAATTCGATGATATGTTTTCACTTGATCCAAATGTGCTTGTAGAAGAAGAAATTTCAGGTTTTGAAGGGCTAGATCATCCAAAGAGTTCACACTCTAATGGTGGTCATGATCTACAAATAAAAGATGGTGATGATTTATTGGTGGGAGCACCGAACCACTATATATCCTTGTGCACTCTAATTTTTTTATGTCCTTTTTTGTTTGGTGGTATTAGTGATTTGTGTGCCTTATAAATTGATACTAGGGTGTTGCTTGCTGCCATTGCTTGTTGGGATATTGCTTGTGGTTGAACAACTTGTGATTAGTGGATTCTAGGTATACTTTTGATAGTTAATTTTCTAGAATAGCAATCTGTCCGTGCACTGTTCATTTAGCTAGACTTTGAATTTTGATCTGAATTTTTGATATAGTATTAATTAAGGTATTGTGACATTGAATACTAAATTTCGTTGCATTTGGACTTGAATTGCTAGGTCAAATAATATCTACTTGGTTGGTTGGCAGATTTGTACTATAAACACTGTTTTGATCATTTGTACGTTTTTAGATTGTGGTTTTTGTATTTGGGATTTATACTTCGTTTTTTGGAGACACAATTCACCCCCCCCTCCTCTTGTGTTAGCCTAGTGATTTCAGCCTCAACCATCTAACTGAATCGTATAGCTTAATTTCTTTTCTGCTTGCCTGGTATTTGTCGTTATGTATATATATATATATATATATATATATAAATTCATGTGTACATTACAAAATAAATTAGAATAAATACTCATATTGTAATACTTAGGTCTTTTCAAAACCAATTTCTTTTTTTTTTCACAAAGGATTACAATGCCAATATATAGGCTCACACAGACCCTGGGTTATTAAACCAAGGTTTACAAACCATACATAGACTCGTGGTTAACAAACCAGAGTTACACACCAAACCATAAGCAATCATTCCTGGAATCTATAAACAGGATCATTATTACATAAAGTAAGATAAGCACTGAAGCACTTATCAGACACACTTATAATTATACAGTATTATACAAAAGGAGACAACTTTTTGCCAGATGCTGTATGAGAGGTCTCACCAACCAAGATTGATTATGGAGGCCAGAACTATTCCTGAAGCCGTCTATTCTGGTATCGGAGACTAGTTGGCTTCGATACCATTATGATCCTCTTTTGAGAATCATATTCCAATCCACCAGATATCATTATGGGCAGAATCTTTTCAATGCCAATTTCTTATTTTTTCACAAAGGAATATGAACCTGGTGGATCGGAATATGATTCTCAAAAGAGGATCATAATGGTATCGAAGCCTCTAGCTTAAAAGTTTTTTCCTGCTTTCTTCTCAACTTTTGTGATGGTCCTCCATCAAAATTAAAGATCAGGGAAAGTATCTCTGTAGTTGTCATGTGATACATGGATCCTCTACATTAGAAATCTCTGAACTTTTTTTCTTCATAAGAAGGTGGCCTATTGTACCAGGGTAATGGTGCTTGTTATGGCCTGTGTCTTATGAGGATATTTACAGGTTTAGATTTAACTGGTATATTAGACTATGCACATCTCAGCATTGCCGATGAATCTTTTATTCATCTAAGATACAGTGCATCAATACTAGCTTTTTTTCATCTGAGATTTTGTGGAGTTCTATGATAGTTTATTTGATGAACTAGTAGATCTTTCATAAACCATTTCATTAACACTTTCAACACCCAGTCTAAGCTCTTTGTCTTCCTTTAATCGTAAATCCTTTAAAGGTGATTCTCTTTTTGAGATCACTTACACTCATGATGAAACCAGAATTCCTAAAACAAACTTTCCTATTGTAAATCCATATATTGTTTTCCATAAACCTTAGCAATCTTTCACCAGATCTATCAAACAATTGTTTGGTAACCCTTCTCCCAAATGTATGAAAGAATATATTCAGGCATCTCATTTTGATCAATGTCAGGTTTCTGCTTTTGGTATGCAACAATGGATGGCTCAGGGGTATACTCATGTTCACTATGGTGCTACTCGTCTTGAGTTATCCTTTCATGGAAGGAAAGGACTTCCTACTGTCTCTCGTATTGCTTTGCTTGACAACAGATTTCTTAAGTATGAACATGCTTGTATTGATATAGTCCAAACTACTCTTAATGCAGACAGTTTTTATCATTTTGTTCCCAAATTTCGACATGCTTTTAAGGGATCCAGAACTTTTAAACTCTTTCAAAGTTCAAGTTCAGGTAACTAGAGTTCCCCAGGTCAGACTACCTATGCAGTCACTTTGCATTATCAGCTGGTTTATCTCTTGCAAAACCATGCGTTTGATCTCCAATTGTCCACTGCTACTGAAGATGTTTTGTCAGCAGCAGAAGCTACCTTAAATTGGCAATCTGAAAATGTTGTTGCACAGAATAAGCTGCGTCTCTAGCTATCCCATGATCAACAAAAGATCCTTACTGTTGTGGATAGACATGAAGAATTACTTCTTCATTTGAGGACACAAATTGCTACTCTTCATCAAGAGCTCCTTTAGTTGGCACAATCTGGCTCCTTGCCTACTCACTTTACGAACAAAGAAAGGCAAAAGAGATATCTTGAACAACAACTTGTAGAACTGGAACGTCAAGCTCAAAACAGGCTGCTTAAAGAATCTCATTACACTACCCCAAGTTCTGTTGGTTTCTAAAATTAATTTTAGAACATGCGGAAGCATTTTATAGATCGTTCTTAACATAGGTACAAATCAAAAATTTAATCAGAAGCCATACAACCCTAACATGCTACACGCCTATGAAGAGTGTTATCCTAGATCCAATTAATTTTGTAATTAATCCTAGCATGGTTCTAGTATTAATTTCATACAAAATAATTCTTAGATCTAAACATACAATCATGGCATGAAGAAGGTTAGAAGAAGAATACCAACCTCTTTACTATCGAGGTCCAACGTGCTATCCGTCTTGATCACGAACTCAACACTTGATCACGAACCACCGATTGATAGAGTAATGAACGGATCACCAAGAACGACCTGCGTCGTTTCCTAGGTATTCCCTTTAATCTCCTTGCGAACAAGCAAAGAAAAATCACCAATTGGTAGTGAACCACACGAAATCACAAACTGTCGTTGTTTTTTGTTTATGTAACTCACGGCCTTTTTTGTTTTTGTTTTATATATATCGAACACTCAAAGTCCTTCTTTTATAAAACCTTGCATGCCTATATATATTGCCACCTTATCTCACGTCCCTTTCTAATGCATTTGTAAAGTGCACTAAAGACTTCTAATTGAGATAGATGTCCTTCACTTTAAGAAAACATATGTGATAATAAGTCTCAATCTTTGATTCGGTTTAGACTTCCTAATCCAATAGGAATTATAATTGTTAGATAACGGTGACCATGATCATTTCAATGTAATCAGCACCACTTTATTAACGGGCCAAACATGCTTAACAATGAAAAGCAAGCTTTGTGCCTAATCCATCAAGAACTCAAGACTCAAATATTATTTTGCTCCTTGGTCCATTCTTGATTTAATTTCGATTATGTAAAATATTTATTTTACAATCTAAATCGAAATTTCGAGACTTATTATTTTTCCATAAATACACTTGCAAGAAATTTGCATATCTTAACAAAAATAATTTTATCTTAGGATTATCATTGGAAAAACGAAAACCCAATAAAATTATATCTATTTGTTATACAAATTCTATTCTTGTAACTTTCTTAGTAATTGTTGTGATATGGTGAATTTCGTCGATCTTCCTTAAATAGGACAAGAGATTATTAGGGCTACCAAGGGGACTCTGCAGGACATACATATTGTGGCTCCCGAAATATTATTCTTTACCGTCAAGCCCTATGACTTGGAATAATATATCAATCCAATGTTCGTCTGACACTACCTGAACTTTGGATGCAGTCCCCAATATGTACGATTCTTACATCGAGGCTTTTCCATAATTAGAAACCTGTCCTTGACCTGTAGGAAATGTACTTGCATATCCTCCATGCAACACCCGGTAAGTCAGAGTGAGTTCATTCGTACTATCGAACACTCCAAAATCCATATTTTCTCTGAGCTCCAGATTCCTTTATATCTATCCTCTAAGCGTATTAAATTGACCCGTCGATCAATTTAACTCACAACGCTTGATCCGTTAGAATCACTATGCATGGTTTCTAGATAGATTAATTTGAACCTCTCAGATGGGTGCTTACACTTCCGTAACTGAAAGTACATGAATGAGTATTTTGTAGGTATGCGCTTATACCCTAGTGGCATACATCCAAGTCATCAAGATTTTGACAATAGTGCGTGTCTCACTTATTGATGAATCATAATGTATACGCTATAAGTATAAACGTATTGACCTACTCAAGCTTGAGATATACCGTACTCCCACAGCTATAGGATGAACAACTCTTTGATAGCACTTTTCTGGTTGTTCATTCCTATGTAAGTCTGTCAATGTATATGTCCACATATACACTAGTGCACCAATCTGAGAATCCTCTCAAACGGTCAAGACAAACCACTCCCCTAATTGGAGATGTCCATGCACTACAACCTATATCAACAAAGTGTCCAACTTTGTTAATCTGGTTGTGACTAATGATTTAGGATGTAATAATGAATCTTGCGCCAATCTATACTCACATTTCAAGTGTATCTGAGTATCCAAGATTCACATATCTAACATCCTTAGACCTTGATAAAACATTCACATATAAATGAAATATTTAAAATAAAATATTTAAAACACAAATGCAATCATAAAATGTTTATTTTTGAATTTCAGAATTGTCTTTACATGGTATGTTTTTAGGACATCATCCCAACAAGTTCAGCCTCTTATTCTCACAATTATAATATTCCCACTCAAACACTCCCTCTCTTCCTAGCTACTGAGCCAAAACCTTATAGTACTTCTGCTTATATTTATCCCTCTGCTAAACCCAAACCACAACAACCTATTAAACTAGTAGTTCATTCATCACCAGCACAACCATCTCCTCCTCCAATGAGACCCAGATCCAGATCTCCTCCATCTCAATGACAATCTCTTCCTCATTGACCAAGAAAAGATCTCATGGTTCCCACTTCTTTACCTCCATCTCTTCATACTCTTACTCCCATAAACCCTGTTGTTGAACCTATTCTTGGCAATGAAGTTACAAAGTTGCTGGATATTAAACATACTTCTCTTACTGAACAGTCTCTTGGTTCTGTTTAGAGACATACCTTATTGGCTTTGGAACGACTTTGCAATCAACAGTCTTTCTTTAAGCAAATTAAAGAAACAAAATCCCTATTAGGCAAGACTTGTGATCGTTCTGATCTAAAGATTAAGTGTGGCAAGTCCTCCTGTACATGTGGTCTTACAAAGTGTTCGTTCCATAAACGATGCTGGCGCAGCAAATCTAGCAAGAACAAGAAATCTTACTCCAAGGGAGCATCTTCTTTTCATAAGGGAAAATGGCGTTTTCTGAAATGACGAACTCCTGGGGGAAAATATAGCAAATCTCGCACATATTATATTTGTAAGAAAATTGGACATTTTGCTCAACAATGACCTCAGAAGGATACAAGAGTTGCTTTGTTACAGCATATCTATTTTCACTGTCCTGATTTTCAACTAGACAAAGATGATGTTGAGTCCTTGTTCTCCCTTTGTGATAATCCCCAAGATGCTCAACTTGCTATTGGTGATGATAGTGAGTATTTCTCTCAGGAAGATTCTATTTCTGACACAGAATCTGAGGACTCCATCTACATGCTTTCACTTTTCCCTATACAATCAAATGGATGCAAGTATGTCTAGATGCAGATTATTCCAGATCATTATGCTAAACCTATCCCAGTGCTAGTATTTTTTGATACTGGTGCTGCTATATCCATCCTCAATCCTTCTGTCCTCCCTGAGTCATATTGGGAACCATATTCACAGACATTCTTGGCTGCTAATAGTCATAGATTTGGGATTAATCTTATTAGTAAGTCGATATATTTGAGACTCTTCCCCAACCTCACAATCAAGCATAGATTTTTGGGTTCTTCTCTTCCCAAAAAAGACTACCTACTTTGAATGGACATTCTTGATGAAATTCTGCAAAAGACGCATTGGAAATCATATGAACTTTACTATAAGTCTTTCTTTCTTCCTTGGTCAAAAGTTCACCATTTCTATTTGGCCAAACTCTTCCAACCTCTGCAGGAACAATTGGTCAGGCAAGCATGTGCTAATAGCCATTCAAAATTCCTTACAAAACATCCTTTCCCTTTGTGGAAGAATCCAAGTTTCTTTATTTCCTTGCCTTTCAAAAAGAATGAAGATGTTAATCCCACAAAAGCCAGTCACAGAGGCATGTCACCTGAACATTATGCTTTAGCTCTCAAAGAGCTTGAACAATTGTAGTTTGAAGGACTCATTGAACCAACCACTTTACCATGGGCTTGTGAAGCTTTTTATGTGAACAAACGAACTGAACAGATTCAAGGAAAGATGCGTTTGGTCATCAATTATCATCCTCTGAATCATTTTTTGGCTCATGATAAGTTTTCTCTTCCTAACAAACCTCTTTGGTTTTCCAGAATTGCAAAAGCCACTCTTTTCTTTAAATTTAATCTTAAAGCTGGTTTTTGGCAACTTGGTATCATACCCTCTCAAGGACCTAAGACAGCCTTCTGTATTCCTGATAAACATTTTCAATAGACCATCCTTCATTTTGGTCTTAAAAATGCTCCCTCCATTTTTCAAAAGGTCATCTCAAGGATTTTTACCCCACTAGCTGAATCCACCATCTTTTACATTGATGATATTGTGTTGTTTTCTACAGGTCAAGAAGAACATGCTGCTCTCCTTTAACACCTTTTCAACATTGTTCATACCCATGGGATTATGCTTGCAGAAAAAAAGATGGTATTAGTGCTGGGTTTCAATGACTCATACACAGCGAAAATTAAAATTTTTCATTGAAACCCTCCAGAGAATCCATGTGAAAGGGCATAAATCGGTGTTAAAGAGTTTACCTCTTGAAGTGCAGAAATCAACCGATTGCTTGGCTTGAAGGATCCGAATCAACTAGCACTATCCGAACGAATAGCGCCTCTATGGTATCCACACGAACAAGCCAAAGATCTCTCTCTTCACGTTATGCTAGTAACCAGGAGAAGGGCGCACAAAACTGTTTTCTCTTCAACTCTTTATATTGCGCCTGCCTCTCTAAGAAAAGCCACACAAGGGTTAGCAATTCTAACCCTATATATAGCAAGCCAAGTAAAACGAAAAAGCCCACATCCCCTTAAAAAAAGGAGCCCACATTTTGGACACTTGACCACGTTCAATCAATCTCATTAATTAAACCGGTCATGGACCTTACAAAAAACCCTAAGCCCAAACGTAATATGTTATTCTCTAATAACATAATCTTTGACTTATTCTATGTGTGTGACCCTATAGGTTCTCGTTATGTTAGCAGTGAAAATAAAATCATATTCTAGCATCAAAAACAATGAGAGGTATCTAGCAATACATCATTGTCACCCAAATAACGAGAATGTTAGTGATTCAACATAACCTTTAGTCATGACCAATTTTACATGCAGTCCCTTTGTCCTTAATATCTTGATTAACATCGAGGCATGTAATGTGTCTGTAACGCCCCATCCCAAATAACCAATCACACAACCTTGCACTCCAAATTTATCGGATAAACTGAAAAATACGATTATAATTCTAGACATCTACCTAGTAAAACACCACCCATCAATTCAAGATATTAATAATAAAAATAAATAAATAATCCTCCAATAATTTTAAATAGCATAAAATTTCCCAACGGATCGTTCATGCACCAAATCAAGCCAATTCGAATTGTTAATTCTTTGCAGAACTAGTCTTGCAGTCAACTGCTTATTTAAGAAAATTAGAAATCAGTAGTCTTTAATCATAATATACTTTGCATAATCCCATAACATCAACTACCCATCAATGCCTCCTTCGTTACATGAGCACCTTCACTGAGGATTTTCGACATCATCATCAACCATCAAAGCAGCATATTCATCATCACCTGCATCACGAAACGTAATGAACCAAGGCTCAGCAAGTAACATTTTATGCATGTATGCGCGTGTTTTCTTTAGGGAATGAAACCTCAACCATTAAAACATTTAACCAGTATTAGGGCCCTTAACTCTAGCAAACTGCTACAGAGCAACCAGTCGGGATTTCCTTTCAGTATCCTACCATAGAATACTTTCCTGTAATTGTCCTTTTTCTTTTCCTCTCTTTCCTTTCCAATTTAATAAGCCTTAATCATAACTTTTCCAGTACACCCCCCTGTAGCAGTTATACTAGGTTTATAAAACATTTTCCTCCATTACGTGAACCTTACCATATGCAATGTCATGTTATGCACAACTTTCAATAATCAATAATCATACAGTAAATATCAGATCATATACATTCTCATATAATGACATTCAACAGTAATTTATCAATTCCAATCACTCAATACGTGCATAGCATCAAAATAATTCAAATAGCATACAAGTGTTGAAATGTTACTTACCTTACCGCGCTATCCTAAATCTCAATAAAATCAACTATGCAACTTGACCCTGAAATTCACAACCAAACTCATTTACATTAATATTTATACAATTAATATTATTTTATTAACTTAAATTTAATTGGGTCAAACTGGGCAGATCAGTCAACGGGTCTGCCCAGTACCAACCGGGTCAGCCCGACCCGGTTGGGTCCTCTCCTCACTGCAACGGGTCACCAGACCCGTTAATGGTCGGAATCGGGTCACCCCCGTCCAGGGCGCGGTAGTCCTCACCACCGGCCCAGATCGATGGACGGGGGTCAGACGAACGGAGCGCCACCCATGGTTACCTGAATAGCGGTCGGAATCTGACGGAAAACACTCCGGAACTCCACAGCAGCCGCGCCTTCTCCCCTTCGATCGACAACCTTAAGCCACTCCGATAGATCCGAAAATCCTACCGCCGCACTCCTCTCCTCAAGCCGGTCCTTCTCGTGCCACTCTCGCCGCCGTTCGTCACCTTCGCCGGAAAGAGCCCTTCCGTCGCCGCCTCTCGTGCTACTCTCTCACTGTTTGGCTGTTTGGGTTGTAGGGTTTCTCGTTTTCCGTGCAACCTTATGATATATTTTTAACAATTTTACTAATTTACAGATATATCCCTTAAATTGTGTAGTTATCCCCAGATGCTACTACCGTATTTACAACATTACCATTTTCCTTGAATTATTAACCATTTCGGTTACGTTCCCAAAATTCCAATTTAATTTCTTTTGTTACTTTCACATCTCGTGTGTATTTACGCCTGTGATAAATAACGATTTTCTTCTCACCACTGTAATCAATCCCTATTAATTACTACCCCTGTTAACTAAACTTGCATGCTAATTTTGAACCCGGTGTGTTACAGTGTCATCCTCGTATAGGTTAATCTATGTGTTTCTTGATTCCGAGTAGACTATAATAAACAAACGAAATCAATATCACATATTGATTCATTTGAGCACGGCCATGCATTTCTTAGTCTCACTCAACCAAGGGGCCCACGGATATTACTCCTGTTATATTGATGGGACAAATACCATCTAGGTCACTCACATCCCTCTACACGATTCGTGATACACCCAATCACTGACTTTATAGGCAACCCTTTTACAAGTGACGTTAGACAGTATCAAAATGTATAACTCCTCATGTTGGGAACCGTAGTGATTTCAGGTTAAAGAACAACATATATCATTGTCACTATGAGAATAGCTTATGACATTCATATAACAATCCATGCAGTATTCTCATGTTGGGTCAGTCCAGTACTTATGTTCTCTAACAAGTACCCATGTATTGATTTGATATCTCATATCCATGACCCATAAGATTTGGTCATCAATCAACGTACATACTAGTCTCAATGTATTAATGTTATCCTATTTAACAATAATACTCGACTAGGGACATTTAAGAATACTGTTCTATATGTATCTATGAGGATCTCACGTTCAAGTCACACACTTGAAGTCCTATAGCATCGAACCTACTATTCTAAGGATATTTATTATAATCATTTATATAGCGCAGCAGATAAATAAATCATAATAAATGAAAATCCTCAATATAACATAATAAATGTATGTTAATACAATCATCCTTCGATTGGCTCCTAGAGCATACACCAACAATTAGCTCAAGAACGGATTGATTTTCTTGGCATGACTTTTCATAATGGCATTTATGTCACGCCCCTCTCCCAGATAGGTGCAGATGAGCACCCATGAATCCCAGAGGCGTGACCGGCAGGGAACTCCTCCGCTCCTCGAACCGAATTTAAACCAAATATCTAGCCAAAACACTATGAATCAACAATCTAGCTAAAGTAATAGCCTCACATATATATATATATATATATATATATATATATCTCCACCATGATCCCAAATACTGCCAACATAATGTAACCTACAATCCAGAGTCTACAGCGGAAAAATCCAAATCATCATAGCCGAAACACATATACTACAGACAGACACAAACATCCCCCCACCAGCTACATCACGCCTCACTCATCCCTGCGCTGATCCTCCACTCCGGCTATCTCACCTGAAAAACATGAGAATGAAAGGGATGAGCCACAAAGCTCAGTAGGGATACGGAGAAATGTCCATCATCAGAATAAACAGAAAGTAAAACTCGAGATAAAGTAAGAAAACCAGAAAGATATAAAAATACATACAGGAAACCATGAGGTAATATCCGAATAGGATAAAGGATCTCCGAACCCATCATAAATATCAACAAATCAATCAATATGTAGGGTAGACGCCGAATGGGCTCCACCACTACCATCCTCAAGTACAACTCTCAAATCAGTACACAGTCATAATCCAACTCAAATCCATATCAACTCAAATCCATATCACACCAGAAAATCCTCCCCTGGACCCACCCTGATCCCCGCAAGGTGTCTCCCAGTCCAGGTACTCCCCAGATTGGATGAGGATCGAGCCTACATCAAGTACTCGATAGCATCGCCTACATCGAAGAGCGTCCCCTAGGATGTACCTCACCTCAATTCGGCCTCCAGGTACATACCCGATCAAAACCATCGATAAATCATCCAGTAGGCTGGGTCGCCCGATGTGGGTCCCACGCTCTACAAATCATCCCTCCATAATCTCACAAATCAAAGAAGATCATCATAATGAAGTCCTATCCGGACTCTCGAAAAAAAACCAAATATCAGGAGGTGGGCCCCACAAAAGGATGAGTGGCCCCCACCAGGATAGGTTGGCCCCACAAGAGGATAGGTGGGCCCCACCAGGATAGTGGCCCCCACAAGAGACACGATGCACAAAAGTGTCGTCAGTCGTACACATACCTCCAAACAAACAACATATAACCATAACAAACTGCAATTGCGGAAATAAATCAGATAAGAGTAGAAACAGAGAAATTCACAACATCCGGGAACTTCACACCAATAGACAAATAGGAGTCCGTCGAATACGGAACCCCCGGAACCCCAAATAAGAAGTAGGGCAGAATCCCTACCTGAAATGTCTACTACGCTAATCCGTAGTACGTCCGAAATCCCAATCCAAAATCCCTAAATCAACCTCCTACATCAAAATACGGATACGTATACACGACAGTCAAAATACGAAAAAGTCAACCAAAAGTCAACCAAGTCAAAAGTCAAACCGTGTCAAAGTCAAATCGGGTCAAACCTGGTCACTCGGGTCAAAAGTCAAACCCGGTCAAAGTCAACTCTGTTAAAAGTCAACCCGGTCAACTCGGGTCACCGGTGAACAGTATCACCGCCACTGCCGTCGCTGGAGCCGACGATTCCGGCGACTTTTTCTGGCGAACCATATATCAAATTAAAGCGTTTAAGACGAACAATCCATTGGTACCTGTCTCGTTCCAAAATTCCTACTGAATCGACCGGGACCGGGCTTTGAAATCTTGAAAAACCGAAACTTCGCCGCCTGATTCCGCCGTCTACGGTGGTCCGATGGCGGTGATTCCACTTGGGTTTTGCTCCTCTCTCCACGAGCTTTGATTTGACACATTACTTGCCCCAATCGGACCACCAACACGAAAAACCCAATTTTCCAAAAAAAAACTTCAAACCCGTGCGTGAGCTGCTGGAGAAGAAGAGAAATCTGGTTTTTACCAGATTTTTGGGTGAAATTACTATTTTGCCCCTCCTTTCATGCTAAATCTTTTAACTTCCAAAATTCGTAACAACTCCGATTCAACTCTGATTTCGGTGATTCTTGCGCCAATATTTTTCTAATAATATGTAGTATTTATTAAAAATATCAAATTTAAAAAATTATTATATATTTTTAAAAATTTGGGTTCGGGATATTACATCCTCCCCCCCTAGAAAACAATTTCGTCCTCGAAATTATATAAAAGGTATTTATTAAGTGGTCAACAGTAAACAAGTCTTGATAGCGCTCCCGCATATCAGACTCCACCTCCCAAGTAGCCTCCTGAACTCCATAATGTTGCCATAACACCTTAACCAAGGGTATGGTCTTTGAACGCAATCTTCGTATCTGGCTATCCAAAATCCGAACCGGACGTACCTCATAGGTAGCATCCTCTCCAATCTCCAGAGTCGACCAATCAATAATATGGGAGGGATCACGATGATACCTCCGTAACATGGAAACATGAAACACACCATGAACCCTGGACAACTGTGGTGGCAATGCCAACCTATAAGCCAAACTCCCCACTCTCTCCAAGCTATCAAATGGTCCAATAAACCTAGGAGTCAACTTCCCTGATCTGCCAAAACGTTGTATCCCTCGCTTCGGACTAACCTTGAGGAATACGTGGTCACCCACCTGAAACTCTAGAGGTCTCCGTCTTCGATCTGCATAACTCTTCTGAAGTGACTGAGCAGTCAGAAGTCACTGTCTGATAACTGTCACAGCCTCAGTGGTCTGCTGAATCAAAGTGGTGACCTACAAGGTCTACCATAAAGTGCCTCAAATGGTGCCATCTGAATACTACTCTGGTAAGAGTTGTTATACACAAACTCTACCAGTGGAATATGCGTCTCCCAATCACCCCTGAAATCCATAACACACGACCGAAGCATATCCTCCAAAATCTGTATAGTCCTCTCACTCTTACCGTCAGTCTGTGGCTGAAACGCTGTACTAAAACTCAACAACGTCCCCAGAGTGTCCTGAAAACTGCTCCAAAAGCGAGAAGTGAAACGAGGATTCCTATCGGATACAATGGACACGGGTACCCCATGTAGCCGTACGACCTCTCGAATGTAAAGTCTAGTAAGTGCCTCCACCGAGTCAGTCTGCTGAATCGGTAAAAAGTGAGCAGTCTTCGTCAATCTATCAACAACAACCCACACAGTATCATGTCTCCTCACAGTCCTCGGTAAACCCATCACAAAATCTATACACACATGCTCCCACTTCCACTCAGGCAATGGAAGCGGCTGTAACAATCTAGGAGGTCTCCTATGCTCTGCCTTCACCTGCTGACAGGTGAGACATCTCAACACAGTCTGGGCCACATCTCTCTTCAGTCCGCTCCACCAATACTGTCTCCGTACATCTCGATACATCTTAGTAACTCCATGATATATCGCGAACTGAGAATAGTGTGCCTCTCTAAGTATCTCATCTCTCAACTCAACATCTTCTGGAACCACCAATCGACCTCTCAAACGAACTCCTCCATCAACACCTCGAATCCAACCATCCATATCCTCAATATCATCAAAAATCGCATCACCAAGCTGTGCATCCAACACCTTCTGTACTAGTGCTGGATGACTCACCAAACTGAACAGGGAACATCTATCACCCCTGTCACTAACATCTAATCGGTACTGCCCAATGGTGTCCACCAACTCAAACTCCCGCAGTGACAGTCGTGCCACTGCCAACTTCCTACTCAAGGCGTCAGCCACCACATTGGCCTTGCCTGGATGATACTGCAATGAGAAATCATAATCTCCAAGGTACTCCATCCATCTCCGCTGCCTCTGATTTAGATCCTTTTGTGTAAATAAGTGTCGTAAACTCCTGTGATCAGAAAACACCTCAAACTGCTCCCCATAAAGGTAATGTCTCCACTGCTTAAGTGCGAACACTAAAGCAGCCAACTCCAAATCATGTACAGGATAATTCCTCTCATGTGGCTTCAACAGTCGTGAAGCATACTCCACCACCCTATCCTGCTGCATAAGCACACAACCTAAACCAATCCCTGAAGCATCACAATATACATGGTAACCAATACCACTATCTAGAATGGTCAGGACTGGAGAACAATCTCCAAATGCCCCCTATGCTCCTCCTCTGTGGCCGAATACACCAATATATCATCGATGAAGACTATCACAAACTGGTCAAGATACTGTCTGAACACTCTATGCATCAAATCCATAAAAGCTACTGGGGCATTGGTCAGCCCAAACGGCATGACCAGAAACTCATAATGACCATATCGAGTACGAAATGCCGTCTTCGATATGTCCTCCTCCTAAATCCTCAACTGGTGATAACCTGACCTGAGATCAATCTTGGAGTAATAGTGACTACCCCTCAATTGATCAAACAAATCATTTATCCTCGGTAACGGGTACTTATTCTTCACAGTCACCCTATTCAACTTCCTGTAGTCCACACACATCCTCATCGATCCGTTCTTCTGCTTCACGAAAAGGACTGGAGCACCCCATGGTGAAGTACTGGGTCTGATAAATCCTAGATCCTGCAACTCCCGCAACTGCCTATCCAATTCCCTCAACTCTGCTGGAGCCATCCTATACGGTGGTGATAATCCTGGTAACTCATCAGGAAATACATCCAAATACTCCTCTACCACTGGCACAGTCGTACTAGCATCAATCCCCGATGTAGAAGTCAAGCTCGCCACTAGACAGTCAGTATATCGTGGGTTGTCAAGAAAGTGTGAACATGTAACAACCCGCGACCCACAAAAACTAACTCGCCCAGATGGTGATGTCAGCGTGACCCTACGCTCTATATAATCTATCACATCATCATAGTCAGTCAACCAGTCCAATCCAAGTATCACATCGTAGTTAGTGAACTCCATAACATATAAGTCCGCTTGGAACTCGTGATCAGCAAATCGAAAGATACAACCCCTACAAATGCCCCTCACCACAGTACCTGACCCCAACGGAGAATCCACTACCAATCTCCTATCCAAATCTGAAATCTCTAACCCCAATGCCTCAACGAAAGAGGTAGAAATAAACGAATGCGTGGCACCGGTATCAAATAGAACACGAGCCCAAGAACTGAAAAGTAAAACTCTACCTCCAATGAAATCACGATCTGCTGCTGGCTCGGGTGCAACCGCATAAACTCCATCTCTCTGGCCCTGCCTCTGCTGCTGCTGCTGCTGTCTCACTGGTGGTGCTGGAGGTCTGGCCCCTCTGCCTGCTGGAGACCTAGGTGCTGATGCTGCAAGTGCTGGGGCTCCCTGTCCTTTGCCTGATGGTGCTGTACGACTCCTCGGGCAATACCTCTGAATATGTCCTGGTAGTCCACAAGAGAAACACAATGGGCTATCCGCCCTGGGACAGTCCGATATCATGTGCCCAGTATGACCACACGCATAACAATACAATCCAGATATGGACCCCTGTCCCTGTCGTGGACCCTGATGTCGCTGCTGCGGACCTTGCTGTCCCTGTCTCTGAGAACTTTGTTGCTGACTTGGACGGTCCTGCCTCCTGTCCTGGAATCTCTGCCCCTGATCCTGTCTGGGTCTGGGTCTCTGACCCTCAATCCTCTGTCTGCTACTGCTCCCTGAGGCAGAAGAAGTATCTTCGTACTTCCTCTTATGAAGCTCCCAATAATCCTGCGAATCAACCATGCTCCTCTCTATATCAAGTGCCCTGTCAATGCACTCCCGGTAAGTACGAACCATCATCCCTGCTAAACGCTTTGAAATGCGGGGTTTCAGCCCGCGCTGAAATCTCAATATCTTCTTCTCCTCAGTTGCAATGTACTCTGTTGGACCATAGGTCCTACATTTGTGTTTTGATGCAAAAATACATATTGGACTATTTGATTGTGCTTAACTTTGGATGAATTTGGACAAATCATGAAATGAATTATATCTACTGATTTAAGCTTCATTATATATCTTTGGAATCATGATTGATCATGTTTGATATAAATTGGATGAATCTGGACTGACTTATTTTTCGATGCTAAAATCTGTCACAACATCACACTGCGCACACGTTGGTTGAACAGTCATAACTTATTCATATGAGCTCTGATTGATTTTATTCTTGTTCTGAAAATTATTTAAGACACTATGGAATTTTTTATTGTCAAATAGTGTCAGGTCAATTTTAAGTTTATCAGGTTCAATTTATCTGTTGAAATAAATTCACCTGTGTAGTCATTAAACTGGGCTAGTTGAGATTTGCATGATCAAATTGAATGGCCAAACGACCTCAATTATAAGTGAAATTTTGTATGCACATTCTTATATAGATGAATTGATTTATCATGTGCTTACTTGAATTTTATTGAGCTTATATCATATTGGTTAACCCAAGTGCAAGCATTGAAGCTCTTTCAGCTTACAAGCAAAATTGGAGTGTTCTATCACTCATTTCTTTGTAGGTACAAATCATACACTTATTTGGGACATTAATTGAGGATGTGAAATGGTCATGGAGTATTGAGGTTTCAGTGTTTAGGCACTTAGAACCCGAAATCCCCTAGGAAACCCTATTTGGGAGCAATTGAGACTATGTGAGCTACATTGAAGGATTTATTTAGGAAATAGTCTAAGACATATTTATTGAGAAACTTGACCAAATTTGGAGTGAAGAAGACTTAAATTGGTGCAACCATTCTTATCCAAAATAGCCTAAATTCCTCAAATTGACCTTCCACGGAGTTGAATTAATGTTGGATGATTTATTTGGAGTAGGGGCTCGGTCATAACCCTTCTAGAAAGCCTTAGGAGCCTTTGGAGGGAGTTTGAGAAGCCTTGGATTCATTTGAAATCAAATGAAAAAGATTGGAGCCAAAACACTTGGAGGAAAATTGTCCACATCACCATGTACTATTATGTTCTTGTTTTCAAGTATTTTGGGGGGAATTTCGTGTGAGACTTGCAGGGGTTGTTTGGTTGAGTGTTGAAGCCTTTGTAAGCATGAAGAAGAGTTTAACAAGAGACACAAAAGATCCAAACAAACCTTGGAGCCAAGATTTGAAATTTGAATCAAAGGTTGACCAAAAGTCAATAACGGCTAGCCTTTCAATGGTGTTGATTGATTTCATTTTTGAAGATGAAGGGCAGAGATTATAAGTTGATTGAGGGCTGAGATTGAAGATTAACAAGATCCAATGGCCAAGATTAAATGGAGACAAATGAAGAGGAAAATCATGCTTCATTCCACACTTGGAAAACATATGTGCAAAAATTACCAAGAGAGCTTTTGTTCTTGATTCTACAATTTTTGAGTGATCTTCTCTTGATCTTTTGATCATCATTTGCTGAGATTATTGTCATCATCTTCCCTTCATCAACCTCAAGCTAAGACACACTTTCAAGCCAAAATCATTAAGGTATTTCTTTGAGTGTTCTTGAGCTACTTTCCACAAAAGCTTCTCCTAAACTTATTTCCATCTTTGTGAGACTTTGTGTGAACCTTTGGTTGAGTGCAAGCCACGAATTTGAGCCAAATTTATATCCTACCAGTGAGCTATACATTGAGAGATTAAATGTTCCTCATCAAAATAGCTTAGAGCTAATCTTGAGAGAACCAAAAACCAAATCACTTGTAAAAGTCCCTTTTGAGGGCATTACCTTTGAGAGGTGTGTGAAAGTTTAAGGTTAGCTTCAAACCTTGGTGGTGTACAAGTTTGGGGTGTGCTTGAAAACCCTAAGTTTGTGGTGAACTTGCAAAACCATTTATATCCTTTAGTGGATTTGGAAATCCTAAGCTTGAGGGCTTAGGTAGTGGATGTAGGTGTGAGCACCGAACCACTATATATCCTTGTGCACTCTATTTTTGATTTCCTTTCTTGTTTGGTGCTATTAGTGATTTGTGTGCCTTAGAAATTGATATTAGGGTGTTGCTTGCTGCCATTGCTTGTTGGGATATTGCTTGTGTTTGAACAACTTGTGATTAGTGGATTCTAGGTATACTTTTGATAGGTAATTTTCTGGAATAGCAATCTGTCCGTGCACTGTTCATATAGCTAGACTTTGAATTTGGATCTGAATTTTTGATATAGTATTCATTAAGGTATTGTGATATTGCATACCAAATTTCGTTTCATTTGGACTTGAATTGCTAGGTCAAATAATATCTACTTGGTTGGGTGGCAGATTTGTACTATAAACACTGTTTTGATCATTTGTACGTTTTTAGATTGTGGTTTTTGTATTTGGGGTTTATACTTAGTTTTTGGAGACACAATTCACCCCCCCCCCCTTGTGTTAGCCTAATGATTTCAATTGGTATCAGAGGAGGTTAGCAAAGTAATAGAATTAACACTAGTACTAGACCACATGATGGTGAGGGCTTGTCATCAAATAAGCCACCTTTCTTTGATGGGAAGGATTATGGTTTTTGGAAGAATAGGATGAGGATTTTCCTTAGCAGTATGGATATGGCCTTATGGAGAGTTATAGAGAATGGACCATTCATTCCTACTAAGAAAGAGGGAGATAAGGAAGTTCCTAAGGATGAGAGTGAGTATAGTGAGAGTGATGACAAGAAGGTGAGCTTAAATGAAAAAGCACTTAACTTGTTACATATTGCATTAGCTAGGGGTGAGTATGATCATATTAGTGCATGCACTAGTGCTCAAGAGATTTGGAAAATGTTAGAATTAAAGCATGAAGGAACTAGTCAAGTTAAAGATTGCAAAATTAACATGTTAGTGCAAAAATATGAATTGTTCAAAATGCTTGAAGGTGAATGCATTAGTGACATGTTTAATAGGTTGACATGCATATGCAATGATTTGAATGCTCTTGGCAAACCTTACCCTATGCATGACAAGGTACAAAAAGTTCTAAGGAGCTTACCTAGAAATTGGAGTGAGAAGGTTACCGCCATCGAGGAGGCCAAAGACTTGAGGACTTTGAAGTTGGACGAGCTCATTGGGAGTTTGATGACTCATGAGATAAAATTATTGAATAGAGTGGATGAAGAGCCTCAAAGGAAGAAGGGCATTGCCCTAGCCGTGACTACTAAACCTAAAGGGGCCATGGCTTCTAAGGTGAAGGATGAAGAGAACTCTTCAAGTAGTGAGAGTGATGAGGATAGTGATGATGAGATGGCAATGATGGTGAAGAACTTCAAGAAGGTTGTGAAGAACAAAAGAGGAGGATTCAAGAATAGGAAGTTCAAGGGAAAGGAGAAGGAAAGAGAGAAGCCATCTTGCTTTAATTGTGGCAAGGTTGGCCACTTCCAAGCCGAATGCCCCAAAGCATCCAAGAAATATCACAAGGGAAAAGGGAAAGAGAAAAAGAAGGCATTGAAAGCAACATGGGATGATTCATCATCAAGCTCATCAAGTGAGGATGAGATGGAGCATAGGCACACTTTTGTCTTATGGCAAAAGAGGAGAAAATTGACTCATCCTCTCAAGATGAAATGGTAAAAGATTCTACTCCTTTAACCTATGATGAATTATATTCCAATTATGATGATTTATGTGATTCTCATGGTATGTTGCTTAGAGAGTGCAAACAACTTAAGAAAGAAAATGCTAGACTTATGAAAAATGATGAAATGCATGTTAGTGAACTTGAGGAGTTGAATGCCAAGTATGTTGCTATATGTGCTAAAAATGATGATATGATACTTGAGCATGATGTTTTGATTGATGAGAATAAGTGTTTAAAACAAAAATCTCTTATGCTTGATGAGAATGCTTGTATGGCTGAAAATTCAAATGTAAATATGCATGATTATGATCATCTTAAAGCTAGAGTGCTTGAGTTAGAAGAAGAATTAGTTACATGGAATGAACATGAGTGTGTAATGCTTTCCAATGCTACTTCTTTGCAATATGAGCTTGATATGATAAAAGAAAAGAATAGATTTCTAGAAACTCAATTATCTAAATTTGCCATGAGTTCCTTGAAATTGGATGAAATGTTGGCCTCTCAAAGGCATTATTTAGATAGGAGTGGACTTGGTTATGATGCTATGACTCTTGATGGTTCTAAATGTGAAAATGAAGAATCGGTTAAGCTTGTAAGACCTAAAGGAGACTTGACTAAAACTTCAAGGACTATACAAGGCTCGGCCAAGGCTTCAAAAGCCAAGGCCAAAGGTGCTCACTCCTTGGGTGGTGCATCTTCATCTAGGGCCACACACCCTAGAGTGAGGAAAGTGAGTTTGAAAAAGGTTTGGGTGCCAAAGTGCTTGAAATATGATGACAAAATTGAATATGCAAGTGTTGTGCTAAAATTAAATGTCTATGCTATTGTATCTAACCCTCAAGGATCCAAAGTTTGGATACCTAAGGTCTTTTGAATTCATATGGTTAGGTATGCTTCAAGTCTTCATCCAATCCATGCCAATGGTACTTGGATAGTGGATGCTCAAGGCATATGAGTGGAGATCGAACCTTATTTACTTCATTCAAGGAAAAGAAGAATGGTGGTTATGTGACTTTTGGAGACAATTCTAAGGGAAAGATTCTAGGCATAGGATCGGTTGGTAAGGGTTCCTTTTCTCTAAATGATTGTCTTTTGGTTGAAAGGTTGCAATTTAATTTGCGTAGCATTAGTCAATTACCGGATAAAGGATATGATTCACATTTTAAGAAAGGTAAATGTTGTATTGTAGATGAGCATGATAATATCATTACATCCGGTGTTAGAATAGGTCATATGTATGCACTTGACTTAAATATGATGAATGATAATATGACATGTTTGATTTCTTCTAATGATGTTATGTTGTATTGGCATAGAAGATTGGGTCATGTAGGTGTTTCTACTTTGAGAAAAGCTTAGTTCAAAAGAACTAGTTAGAGGCTTACCCAAGTTGAAGTTTGGTGATTCCATTATATGTGAACATTGCATTAGAGGTAAGCAAATTAAGGAGTCTTTTAAATCAAAAAATATTGTTTCTACTTCTAGGCCACTTCAACTATTGCATATTGATTTGTTTGGTCCTAGTAGGACAAAGAGTTTAGGTGGCAAGTATTATGCATTTGTTATTGTTGATGATTATTCAAGATTTACTTGGTGTTTGTTTTTAGCTCATAAAAGTGATGCATTACATGAGTTTAAATCTTTCATTAAAAGAGTGCAAAATGAGCATGAATTGCATGTTTCCAAAATTAGGAGTGACCATGGAGGTGAATTTGAAAACTATGGATTTGATGCTTTATGTGATTCTTATGGTATTACACATAATTTTAGTGCACCTAGAACACCACAACAAAATGGAGTTGTTGAAAGGAAAAATAGGACATTACAAGAGTTAGGTAGAACCATGATGCTTGAATATGCCTTACCTAAATACTTTTGGGCGGAAGCTATAAATAATGCATGTTATGTCTCTAATAGGTTGTCTATTAGAAAGATTTTGAAAAAGACTCCATATGAGCTTTTGTATGCTAGGAAGCCTAAAGTTGACTATTTTAGAGTGTTTGGTTGTAAATGCTATATTTTGAATACAAAAGACAATCTTGATAAGTTTGATGCTAAGAGTGAAATTGGTATATTTCTTGGTTATTCTACTCATTCTAGAGCTTATAGAGTTTTTAATGATAAGTCTAAGGTTGTGGAAGAAAGTGTGCATGTTAAATTCGATGATATGTTTTCACTTGATCCAAATGTGCTTGTAGAAGAAGAAATTTCAGGTTTTGAAGGGCTAGATCATCCAAAGAGTTCACACTCTATTGGTGGTCATGATCTACAAATAAAAGAGGATGATGATTTATTGGTGGGAAGCTTGAAGGAGATGAAAATCTCAAATGATGCTACATCAAATCAAGAAAATCAAGTGGAACCTATGTCTAATAATGAAGATCATGATGAACATGGTAATGATATACAATCGGGCAGCTCTAATAATCAAGGAAATAGGCTTCAAAAGAAGGACAAGCAAATGCATCCTAAAGAGCTTATCATTGGAGACTTCTCAAAAGGCATTCAAACAAGATCAAGATTGAATTCGACGGTCAACTCTCATCCTTTAAATCTTTATGCTATGATATCTATGATAGAACCTAAGAATGTAAAAGATGCTTTAATTGATGAAGATTGGATTTTTGCTATGCAAGAAGAACTTGAACAATTTGAAAGAAACAAGGTTTGGACACTTGTTCCAAAACCTAGAGACCACACCATTATTGGAACCAAATGGGTGTTTAGAAATAAGATGAATGAGAATGGTGAAGTGACTAGGAATAAGGCTAGGCTAGTAGCTCAAGGTTATTGTCAAGAAGAGGGTATAGATTATGAAGAAACCTTTGCACCGGTTGCAAGGTTAGAGGCCATTAGACTTTTATTAGCTTTTGCATGCTATAAGGGTTTTAAACTTTTTCAAATGGATGTTAAGAGTCCTTTCTTGAATGGTGTGATAAATGAGGAAGTGTATGTTAAACAACCTCCGGGTTTTGAATCTAAAGAATACCCTAATCATGTTTATAAATTAGACAAGGCATTGTATGGCTTAAAGCAAGCACCTAGGGCATGGTATGAGAGACTTAGTAAATTCTTGTTAGAAAATGATTTTTCTTTTGGTAGTATTGATAATACTTTGTTTACTAAATGCAAAGGTGATGACTTGTTGATTGTGCAAATATATGTGGATGACATTATATTTGGTGCTACTTTGGAATCAATGTGTGATGAATTTGCTATGTGCATGAAAAGTGAATTTGAAATGTCTTTGATGGGTGAGTTGACATATTTTCTAGGATTGCAAATTAGACAAACATTGCATGGCATTCATATAAGTCAAACTAAATACACTTATGACTTGCTTAAAAGGTTTGGGATGGACTTGTCTAAAGGATGTTCTACACCAATGGGGGTGTCATCCAAATTGGAAGCCGACCTTAAAAGCAAAGAAGTGGATCAAAAGATGTATAGGTCTATGATTGGAAGTTTACTTTATTTGACCGCATCTAGGCCGGATATCATGTTTAGTGTGTGTATGTGTGCTAGATATCAATCTAATCCTAAAGAATCACATTTATTGGCCGTTAAGAGGATATTGAGATACTTGAAAGATACACCAACCTTAGGGTTATGGTATGATAGAAAATCCTCATTTGACTTGCATGCTTTTAGTGATGCCGATTATGGAGGTTGTATAATTGATAGAAAAAGTACAAGTGGTACATGTCAATACTTAGGGAACATGCTTATATCTTGGTTTTCAAAGAAACAAACTTGTGTTGCCTTAAGTACAACCGAAGCCGAGTACATGGCCATAGGTAGTTGTGTTGCACAAATTCTATGGATTAAACAACAATTGATTGATTTTAATATGTCATTTGATAACACACTTATTCAATGTGACAACATTAGTGCAATCCATTTATCTAAGAATCCGGTTCATCATGGAAAAGCCAAACACATTGAGATGAGACATCATTTTATAAGAGATCATGTAGCTAAAGGAAACATTGTGCTTGAACATGTTGAAGGAGAACACAATATTGCCGATTTGTTTACAAAACCATTAGCTAAGGATAGGTTTATAAAATTAAGAGATGCATTAGGATTGATTAATGCACCTTGAACTCATGGTCTTTACTTAATTGCATGTGACACATCTCAATTGGTTATATATACTTATTTGAATGAGATGCACATGTGTAGGGGGAGTTCCCAAATAAACTCTTATGTGTTTGATGTGATTCCTTGCTTAAATGATGATCCATGATTGCTTCCATGTTATTGGTATTCTTTGCTAGCATATATGAGCTTGAAAACATATTTGATTTTTAATTGGTATTTTGAATGATTTTCAAGCTATGCATTCAATGTTTTTACATGGCTTAGGAAGCATTAGTTGATGCACTTCATTGAGTTAAACCATTCATTGTTTTTGAAGTTGCATTACCCCTATTTCCTCACCTTTTTGAGTTCTTACAAAAAGGGGGAGAGATAATTGATGAAAAAGTGCATATGATTTTATTAAAAATGCATATTAGTTGCACAACTTAAGGGGGAGTGAGCTTGCCATGTTAAGGGAGAGTAGGAAGCTTAAAGTGAGGGGGAGCATAATAAGATTTTGAAAATCTGAAAATGTATCTCAAAATTTCATTTGATTTCAACATGGAGATACAATTTTGCTCACTTTATGCATGAGGTTTGGTATCCAAATTATATTGATATCAAATAACTCTTTTACATCATGTAGTTTTGTAATCATCAAAAAGGGGGAGATTGTTGGACCATAGGTCCTACATTTGTGTTTTGATGCAAAAATACATATTGGACTATTTGATTGTGCTTAACTTTGGATGAATTTGGACAAATCATGAAATGAATTATATCTACTGATTTAAGCTTCATTATATATCTTTGGAATCATGATTGATCATGTTTGATATAAATTGGATGAATCTGGACTGACTTATTTTTCGATGCTAAAATCTGTCACAACATCACACTGCGCACACGTTGGTTGAACAGTCATAACTTATTCATATGAGCTCTGATTGATTTTATTCTTGTTCTGAAAATTATTTAAGACACTATGGAATTTTTTATTGTCAAATAGTGTCAGGTCAATTTTAAGTTTATCAGGTTCAATTTGTCTGTTGAAATAAATTCACCTGTGTAGTCATTAAACTGGGCTAGTTGAGATTTGCATGATCAAATTGAATGGCCAAACGACCTCAATTATAAGTGAAATTTTGTATGCACATTCTTATATAGATGAATTGATTTATCATGTGCTTACTTGAATTTTATTGAGCTTATATCATATTGGTTAACCCAAGTGCAAGCATTGAAGCTCTTTCAGCTTACAAGCAAAATTGGAGTGTTCTATCACTCATTTCTTTGTAGGTACAAATCATACACTTATTTGAGACATTAATTGAGGATGTGAAATGGTCATGGAGTATTGAGGTTTCATTGTTTAGGCACTTAGAACCCGAAATCCCCTAGGAAACCCTATTTGGGAGCAATTGAGACTATGTGAGCTACATTGAAGGATTTATTTAGGAAATAGTCTAAGACATATTTATTGAGAAACTTGACCAAATTTGGAGTGAAGAAGACTTAAATTGGTGCAACCCATTCTTATCCAAAATAGCCTAAATTCCTCAAATTGACCTTCCATGGGTTAGACTAAGTTGAATTAATGTTGGATGATTTATTTGGAGTAGGGGCTCGGTCATAACCCTTCTAGAAAGCCTTAGGAGCCTTTGGAGGGAGTTTGAGAAGCCTTGGATTCATATGAAATCAAATGAAAAAGATTGGAGCCAAAACACTTGGAGGAAAATTGTCCACATCACCATGTACTATTATGTTCTTGTTTTCAAGTATTTTGGGGGGGAATTTCGTGTGAGACTTGCAGGGGTTGTTTGGTTGAGTGTTGAAGCCTTTGTAAGCATGAAGAAGAGTTTAACAAGAAGCACAAAAGATCCAAACAAACCTTGGAGCCAAGATTTGAAATTTGAATCAAAGGTTGACCAAAAGTCAATAACGGCTAGCCTTTCAATGGTGTTGATTGATTTCGTTTTTGAAGATGAAGGGCAGAGATTATAAGTTGATTGAGGGCTGAGATTGAAGATTAACAAGATCCAATGGCCAAGATTAAATGGAGACAAATGAAGAGGAAAATCATGCTTCATTCCACACTTGGAAAACATATGTGCAAAAATTACCAAGAGAGCTTTTGTTCTTGATTCTACAATTTTTGAGTGATCTTCTCTTGATATTTTGATCATCATTTTCTGAGATTATTGTCATCATCTTCCCTTCATCAACCTCAAGCTAAGACACACTTTCAAGCCAAAATCATTAAGGTATTTCTTTGAGTGTTCTTGAGCTACTTTCCACAAAAGCTTCTCCTAAACTTATTTCCATCTTTGTGAGACTTTGTGTGAATCTTTGGTTGAGTGCAAGCCACGAATTTGAGCCAAATTTATATCCTACCAGTGAGCTATACATTGAGAGATTAAATGTTCCTCATCAAAATAGCTTAGAGCTAATCTTGAGAGAACCAAAAACCAAATCACTTGTAAAAGTCCCTTTTGAGGGCATTACCTTTGAGAGGTGTGTGAAAGTTTAAGGTTAGCTTCAAACCTTGGTGGTGTACAAGTTTGGGGTGTGCTTGAAAACCCTAAGTTTGTGGTGAACTTGCAAAACCATTTATATCCTTTAGTGGATTTGGAAATCCTAAGCTTGAGGGCTTAGGTAGTGGATGTAGGTGTGAGCACCGAACCACTATATATCCTTGTGCACTCTATTTTTGATTTCCTTTCTTGTTTGGTGCTATTAGTGATTTGTTTGCCTTAGAAATTGATATTAGGGTGTTGCTTGCTGCCATTGCTTGTTGGGATATTGCTTGTGTTTGAACAACTTGTGATTAGTGGATTCTAGGTATACTTTTGATAGTTAATTTTCTGGAATAGCAATCTGTCCGTGCACTATTCATATAGCTAGACTTTGAATTTTCATCTGAATTTTTGATATAGTATTCACTAAGGTATTGTGATATTGCATACCAAATTTCGTTGCATTTGGACTTGAATTGCTAGGTCAAATAATATCTACTTGGTTGGGTGGCAGATTTGTACTATAAACACTGTTTTGATCATTTGTACGTTTTTAGATTGTGGTTTTTGTATTTGGGGTTTATATTTAGTTTTTGGAGACACAATTCACCCCCCCCCCCGCCTCTTGTGTTAGCCTAGTGATTTCATACTCCTCTCCATATCGGCCAAGCTCCTCAAACCGTGCCTGATACTGTGACACCGTCATATCTCTACTCTGAATCAGCTCCAGAAACTTCTTGGCCTTCGCAACGCAAATGGCTTGGGGAACATACTGTGCAAGAAACAGTGTCTCAAACTCTGACCAAGGCATCTCCATTCTCTCTCTACCAATAGTCATACTCTCCCACCAAACATAAGCATCATCCTCTAAAAATGCTGAAGCCAATAGAGCTCTCCTCTGATCAGGTATCCTGAGCGTCACCATTTGCCTCCTCAGTTGTCGCAACAAATCCTCGGCTGCCTTAGGATCTACCACTCCTCGATACACTGGAGGTCTCATCTTCCTCAGGTATCGGTAACTCAGCCTCCTCAATCGGATCAGGAATCTCATCTCTACCCCGCCCACGTCCACGGGTAGCACGCCCACCCCGAACGCGGGTACTACGTGTATCTACCATGTCTGAAACGTAAACGTACCAGTACATAAATCGAATACCCCCCAAACGTAAAAGAAATAATAACTCACCAGATCAGCCGGGAAGCGCGTGATGTGTAGCTGGGGGAAAACAAAAGAAACTGAATAATCTCCCAAAAACTATCTGACCAGTCTCTGATACCAAACTGTCACGCCCCTCTCCCAGATATGTGCAGATGAGCACCCATGAATCCCAGAGGCGTGACCGGCAGGGAACTCCTCCGTTCCCCGAACCGGATTTAAACCAAATATCTAGCCAAAACACTATGAATCAACAATCTAGCTATAGTAATAGCCTCACACACATATATATATATATATATATATATATATATATCTCCACCATGATCCCAAATACTGCCAACATAATGTAACCTACAATCCAGAGTCTACAGCGGAAAAATCCAAATCATCATAGACAAAACACAGATACTACAGACAGACACAAACATCCCCCCACCAGCTACATCACGCCTCATGCATCCCTGCGCTGATCCTCCACTCCGGCTATCTCACCTGAAAAACATGAGAATGAAAGGGATGAGCCACAAAGCTCAGTAGGGATACGGAGAAATGTCCATCATCAGAATAAATAGAAAGTAAAACTCGAGATAAAGTAAGAAAATCAGAAAGATATAAAAATACATACAGGAAACCATGAGGTAATATCCGAATAGGATAAAGGATCTTCGAACCCATCATAAATATCAACAAATCAATCAATATGTAGGGTAGACGCCGAATGGGCTCCACCACTACCATCCTCAAGTACAACTCTCAAATCAGTACACAGTCATAATCCAACTCAAATCCCTATCACACCAGAAAATCCACCCCTGGACCCACCCTGATCCCCGCAAGGTGTCTCCCAGTCCAGGTACTCCCCAGATTAGATGAGGATCGAGCCCACATTAGGTACTCGATAGCATCGCCTACATCGAAGAGCGTCCCCTAGGATGTACCTCACCTCAATCCGGCCTCCAGGTACGTACCCGATCAAAACCATCGATAAATCATCCAGTAGGCTGGGTCGCCCGATGTGGGTCCCACGCTCTACAAATCATCCCTCCATAATCTCACAAATCATAGAAGATCATCATAATGAAGTCCTATCCGGACTCTCAAAACAAACCAAATATCAGGAGGTGGGCCCCACCAATGGATATGGGTCCCACAAAAGGATAAATGGGCCCATAAGAGGATAGGTGGGCCCCACAAGAGACACGATGCACAAAAGTGTCACCAGTCGTACACATACCTCCAAACAAACAACATATAACCATAACAAACTGCAATTGCGAAAATATATCATATAAGAGTAGAAACAGAGAAATTTCCAACATCTGGAAATTTCACACCAATAGACAAATAGGAGTCCGTCGAATACGGAACCCCCGGAACCCCAAATAAGAAGTAGGGCAGAATCCCTACCTGAAATGTCGACTACGTTAATCCGTAGTACGTCCGAAATCCCAATCCAAAATCCCCAAATCAACCTCCTGCATCAAAATACGGATACGTATACACGACAGTCAAAATACGGAAAAGTCAACCAAAAATCAACCAGGTCAAAAGTCAAACCAAGTCAAAGTCAACTCAGGTCAAACCCAGTCAACTCGGGTCAAACCCAGTCAACTCGGGTAAAAGTCAACCCGGTCAACTCGGCTCACCGGTGAACAGTGTCACCGCCACTGCCGTCGCCGGAGCCGACGATTCCGGCGACTTTTTCCGGCGAACCATATATCAAATTAAAGCTCTTAAGACGAACAATCCATTGGTACCTGTCTCGTTCCAAACATCCTACTGAATTGACCGGGATCGATCTTTGAAATCTTGAAAAACCGAAACTTCGCCGCCTGATTCCGCCGTCTACGGTGGTCCGATGGCGATGATTCCACTTGGGTTTTGCTCCTCTCTCCACGTGCTTCGATTTGACACCTTACTTGCCCCAATTGGACCACCAACACGAAAAACCCAATTTTCCAAAAAATATTTCTCAAACCCGTGCGTGAGCTGCTGGAGAAGAAGAGAAATCTGGTTTTTACCAGATTTTTGGGTGAAATTACTATTTTGCCCCTCCTTTCATGCTAAATCTTTTAACTTCCAAAATTCGTAACAACTCTGATTCAACTCCGATTTCGGTGATTCTTGCGTCAATATTTTTCTAATAATATGTAGTATTTATTAAAAATATCAAATTTGAAAAATTATTATATATTTTTAAAAATTTGGGTTCGGGATATTACAATTTATACGCTCCGATACCATTATGGGCAGGATCTTTTCAAAGTCAATTTCTTATTTTTTTCACAAAGGATTACACTATCTCCTTTAATTCAACTTCACGAGCATGTGCTATGATTATTTTCTTTGGAGCTACTCCAGTTAAAATGCCAGTAACATCTGCAAATTTTTAATTTCAAGAATTAATAGTTGAATCTGTAAATAAAGCATAGCTTTTAAAGTGTTTAATTCTTACCTGTTAGAATAGAATTGTTATCAACACGCTGCATAATTAGAGGCGGTGCTTGGAATTCAAAGTTTTGCCTTGGTATCGAGACATCATCAGTAGCGGACAATTGAGCAATTTTTGCGTTTGGGAGGAAAATAATTTTGAATTCTCTAGCAACCGGCTTGAAGCTTGAATTTGCATCAACAATTTTAAAAGTGGTAATGCAATAAACACATCCTTCATTCAATTTACCTTTAAACAAATCCATTTGTCGCTGTCGAATGGTTGCATGCATCATTGTTTCCTTCTTTTTAAAAAAAAAGAAAATTTTAAATAGTATAGTTAACTTTAAGAAATCATTGCAATATCAAAGTATAAAGTTTCAAAAATTGTTAAATGGTGACATACCTCTTTATCAATCAAAACCATTTCAATGCCAATAACTTCATTATCATTTTTGAAGTTAATGGATTCCCACAAACAAGATATCATAACATTGATGTTCCATTGGATTCTTGTTGGCAAAAGATTTTTAAGCATGGTGGCTGCCATTGTTTGAGGAGTTCCCATTTGCTTTTCATCTCAAACCTCCACCGCATGTTTAGCATGTTTATATTGTATCTCAAAACAAATGGCATTTGATTTATTAATCATGGATGGAATGACCTTTATGGTTTGTAACAGTAAAGGAGAGGAAGGGATATAAGTAGATGGGCATGAATGACTTGTTCTCATTGAAAGGGAATTAATTGTGGGAGTTGTAGGGGCTAATGTATAATGGTACCTCCAACGTTGCAATTGCATGGTTTAATATTTGATCAGATAGTCGATGGGACTATAACACCAAAATTTTAATGTTTAGATAGAGTTTGGTTAGGATGCAGAAGGTCTTACATCAATCCATTATATCATAATTAATATGTAATTAAATGAAACAAAAACTCTATATATATATATATTCCAATCAAATATTAATGGAGTTATATAAGACATAAATCTTTAGAGGTGCCTATATCTAATGTTTAGGACCTCTGTAGCATAAATTTAATAACCATGCATGGAATGGCTTCTAATGATTTGTAACAGTATAAAAGTTGAGGCAACCTGCTAGTAATTAATTAAATAGTGGTTACCTTATAGTAATTAATGAATGAATCTCACAATTGAAAATGCTGAGTCTTCGTCCGCCCGGTATGGAACAGGGCCACCAAATTATGCAAACCTAAGGAAGAAAACAAAAAGGGAGTCATGAGTAAAGATGTGAACTTGAAGTGGCTATGTTTATAAAATATTTCCTAAGAAAACCACAAGCACAAAAACAATACAATCTAATCCACGCTTCTGTCCACATCTTCGGCTTGTAAATCTTGTTTGGGGAGAAGTAGTGACAAATTACAATTGAAGGCATTGTAAGTGTTGATCTGTTGGAAAGATAGCAGAACATTAAAAGCTAATAGAAACCGGACACATATATTTTAAAAAACTACCAAATACGATATGACCCAACAACTCCAGGACAATTAATATAATTTTACATACTGGAATC
Organism: Euonymus europaeus; assembly: GCA_963580455.1. NCBI lineage: Eukaryota > Viridiplantae > Streptophyta > Magnoliopsida > Celastrales > Celastraceae > Euonymus > Euonymus europaeus. Next base: position 9,390,426 of record OY756964.1, read on the forward strand.
TTTTAGGCAGCAAAAGTATGTGAAATCCTTTAATCTCCAATTCTTCATGAAAAAATATTGGCCTAGAATATAAGAATTAATAGCAGTAATAGGAACGGAAAGACAATAAGAAACAAAAAAATAAGGGGGGAGGGGACAGAGAGGAGTATAGAGTGCAGAGAGGACCATGTGCAGTGTGTAAAATTATTCACTTTAAACATGGCCATTAAAAAAATAGGAAGTTGTTAAGTATCAATCCCACTAAGGCTGAGGGAACATAATATCAAGACCATCATAAAAAAATAAGACAAAAGACGACATGGGAAATATTATGGAGCTCCTTGCAACTTACGACAAGAACAGGGGCATCATCTTGCTTGTAAAAACCCATGGGGCTTGGTGACGGCACCCACACCCATTTTGGCTGCTCATTAAGTGTAAGCTAAACCTGGAATACCAATACTCCATGGGCCATATTCATTCTCAAACTGCTTGAGACATTGATAGAGAATGAAAGATATTATACTTAGTTAAGCAGTTTATTCCATCAAATTAAGGACAAAATTTGGAGATAAAGATGGATTAAACCAAAGCAGTTGGCCCACCTTAGATAGAATGATTGGTCCACCTTTAGACTCCAATAACCTCTCTGCCTTCATCATATTTACAATCTAAATGGCAAATTTTCCCATATGAACCTCCATTGAGAAGAACAGATAATCTCCATATACTGTTCAGAGACTGTGAATAGCAAGTATTGCCCAAAATACCACTCAGCACAAACATAAGGACCCATCCTAAGATGGACATAGACAACTCCTTGTTTTTTTTTTTTTTGAGATGAAACTTCATTAAACGAAAAACAGCACATCACTACAAACATGGGGTTAAGGCTTAGTTTGGTAGAGAGGTTGGCTCAGAGATTATAAGCTGATGTATAAGCTGTTAAAATAAGCTGGTGTATAAGCTGTCAAAATAAGCTACTTTAAGTTGTGTACGTGTTTGATTGTATTAATTTGTTTATAAAGTAAAAGCTGTCAAATTATCAATATGGGTATTTAAAGAAGTTTAATAATAATACATAACAAATAAGTTTAAAATTAAATAAAATGTGATTTCTAAAATATTTAATGTAAATATAACAATCCACACATAAAATTTAAAAATATCCATGAAAATTTTCAAAATAACACGAGAAATATTGATGTTTCATACATATTGAACACTAATCCCACACCTAAGTAGTCATACGATAATGGTAAAGCTGTCTGGCAATCCTATCCCTAATAATGCTCATGTTGCTATCATCACTCAACTCACCACCATCTATTGCTGAAGCACCACGAGAAGTCTCTGCCACATCCCCCGAAGAACTGTCTGCTTCCTCATCCGCATCCTCAAATTCCTCATTAGTTGCAGTCCTCATCCGAATGTAGTTGTGTAGGGCACAACATGCTATCACAATGTCCGCCTGCCTCGGGTACGGATAAGATGTCATCGAAGTCAATAACTTCCACCTTTTCTTGGTTACTCCAAACGTCCTCTCAATGACATTACGCAAGGATGAGTGCTTATGGTTGAATAGTTCACGTGGGCCACTTGCACGCCTCCCACTTCTCCAATCTGATAGATGATATCGCTCTCCTTTATAAGGTGCAAGATAGTCTTGTTCGCGTAACCTTCATCTACTAAATAATATTTTCCTGCAAATAAAAAAAAATTGTAAGTAGATAGCAATTTAGGTGTGAAAAAAAAATCCTACACAAAAATAAAAATTCAATCAAACCTGCGGGTGGATGGGGAAAGTTAAGATCAACTTTGTTTTGAACATACTGCAATACTCTAGCATCATGTGCAGAGCCCTCATAACCTGTAGCTACAAACAAATATAGCATGTCAAAATCACACGCTGCCAAAACATTCTGGGATGTGAACCCCTTTCTGTTGATAAATGGCAACTGCATACTCCGACCCACAACTGCTTGTATATGGGTTCCATCAATAGCACCAATAGCATTTTTGAAAGGTCGTAGCTCGGGGGTAGTCCTAATTCTTGGAGGAACTTCATTGAACTGGTTCTCCTTCGGCTTTATAATTTCCGGTACCATTTCCATCATAGCCTTCAAAACCTTTCTGAATATGCGACTAACTGTCTCACCTGAGTGCTGAAATATTTCCTGCATTAGCCTGTTACATGCCCCTTGCCCAAGAATAAATAAAAACATAGCTACCATTTCCGGAATTTGGATGTTATTGGATTCACGAAGCATATACTTATCCCTCAACTCTTGACAAAGTGCTTCAAAAATATCAACCCGGATCCTAAAATTCTCATAGCATCTTCTTGGATGGTCTCTTAAAACTTCTGCCACAAATTGGGCTCCTTGCAATGATGATGTCCTACATGGCACACGTTCTATCAATATTCTTCTTGCATTTCTAGATAGCATATATTGGGCAGCAACTCCCATCATCATAACAATCTCGTAATCATATTCATCATCCGACCTATTGTCCGTCATAACTGCAAATATGAAAACAAAAGTTCTTCAATATCCAAAGACATAGCACTAAGTAATATTGTTCATGAAAGTCTAGAAGATGAATAAAATCCAAAACGTGTACATAACATATAAATCATTCAAGTTCAGAAGAACAATAGAATCCAATTAGTCTAAATAGCATCCACATCATTAAAGTGCAGAAGAATAATAGAATCCAAAAAGTCTAAATAGCATCCACATCATTAAAGTGCAGAAGAACAATAGAATCCAAAAAGTCTAAATAGCATCCAGATCATTAAAGTGCAGAAGAACAATAGAATCCAAAAAGTCTAAATAGCATCCAAAAAGTATAAATAGCAACTCAAATACGACCAAACAGTGATCCATATTTCTCCTCAAACATGCTTTGTATGAAGCCCAACCGCTTCGTCGGTATGCATGACACGAAACACTTTCTGTCATGTGGATCCCTCAACATCTTCATTCCAAAGTAATATTGTTCATCAGTGATCTCATTGTTAGCAGACATTTCATTCAAGATAATCAAGGCATCATCAGACTGCACTTCTTGGGTTGGTCTAGAATGCAAAGGAGGACTACCAGTAGATGCTGAAGGCTGCCTTGCTTTATATGCAACGTGTTCAAATGCACTGACCAACCTACTAGTCAAAGCATCTTCCTCCACATCCTTCGCGGAAGACTTCCTCTTTCTAGAGGCACTATGCTTCTCAACTGGATCCCGTGTTGCAACCACCGATGTCTGCGGGGGTGTGCTCAAGTTCTTCTTTGTAGGTGATGTAGCAGTTGACATCTCCTGTTCTGAATCTAAATTGACGGGGTTTGGGGTGTAAACACTGTCAGTCCCCTCAAACCAATTGGTATTTTCAAGAGGTACATCAACTGGATTAGTAGTTGTCTTACGCCCTCCAGACGAACCTGTGCAAAACATGCCAGTAGCAACACTCCCTCCGAAGCTGAAATCTGTATCGGAATCCCCACTTTTTGAACTTTGCGTAATCTTTATTCTCCTAAAAAAAAAAAAAATGTTGACATATATATTAAATGCATATACATTACAAACATCGTATTTCGACATTACCTGTATTTTTAGATCCCACCATTCGTCATCCATAATCCCATCCCAAACCCGTCTCACTCCCAACCATTTTAGTCCACAACTGCCAATCTTTCCTCAATTGATCACATTTGTTTTTCAGAACTGTCTTTGTGAATAAGAGACCCGTACGTGCTTTGAATTTGGATACAATAGCTTCCCACTCAAATTTAGGGACAGGAGCCCCAGGAAGCCTAGTAATTTATTTGAGGGTTTCCTCACAAATATCAACTAAAGCATCTGTTGTCTTAGTCTCCCACTTAGTCTTACCCACCTCGGGTTGAGTCATAACATCCTTCCCATGCTTCGACATTTTCTATGACAGTTTATGCAAATTGAATCATATGCACATATATATGAATGCAATTAAAAAACTGATGTTTAAATAAGGAATTGATTGCAGAAAAAGAAGTAAATGAAAAGTTCAGTCAAGTTGATGAGATAATAAAATATATAAAATGACAATATACATAAAGAAAAGAGCTACAAAAGGGACTAATGAAACTTGTCACATTGCAGAAAGTGATTGATTAAATGGAAGACAAAGGTTATCTACCTAACTAGAATAAAGCACAGGATAAAGCAAACAGTAATTTAAAATCAAGAAGCCCCTTCTGCAAATTATAATGATTCTCCATCAAAGTAACTAACAAAAGACTCATAATCTCACTTAAAAAAAATAAAAAAACATATTACTTCAGAGAAACACAAATTAAAATCTAGAATCCCTCTTTAAATTCTTCTTATTCTTCATCAATTGGAACAAAACAATTTCACATTGCACGAGTTTAGTGTAAGCCTAAATCTCCCAGACCAATGTGCAACATTTAATGAAGGCAAAATGCAGTAAAAACTGCATATATCATCATTCAACATTCATAAGCCAGAAGCCACAGAAAATCAGCAGTAGTTATCCACCAAAAACTCCAAGAGAAAACTCATTCTATTACCAATTGTATATCAATTATCATAGCCCTCTTTTTATTTCCAATGACCAGTAATTTAAAATGGAAATATTAGAAGTTAAGGAATCATGGACAGACCAACAGAGTGCATGCGTTTGTTTGCAAGGGTACAATATGTCAATGCACATTGAACATGATACTTTAGCGAATGAAACACTCACATCTTAGAAAACGAGAGGAATTTAATGAAATAAATACAAGTAACTCACCAAATAAAATCCTCCTGAAGGTCTCTTGATAAAACTGCAATCAACCTGATGGAAAAAGCAATTTCAAATCTCAAGCAACATCAACTGAAGCAAGTGAATGAACTTTTGAACAAAAAGAGCAAACAACTCAATTTTCCACAATTTTTTATTAGAACAATACATACTTAGTTGGCATGCTCGACAAAATTCTAAGGCTAAACTTACTAATTCTATCATCTAGGCCAAAAAGATGAGTTGATAAGCTGACAAGCATCAAAAGCTATTCAATAAAATAGTTCATCCAAAAAAAAAACCACAACACAAAACACCAAAAATAAGAGACAATTAATAGCATCAATATAACTTTAACATTGTAAATATCTCTCACCATAAATTATCATACATATTGACAAAGACATTCACAAAATATATGCCCTACTAGAAGATACTAAATTCACAAATACACGGCCAGCAGATTGACTACATGACAAAATTTATTTATTTGTTAAAGATATGAATCAGGTATCCAAGTTGATGTGCATCAAGACTATTTCATACGCAAATTACCCATTAAATAGGAGATTCATCACTCACCCATAAAAATAGAGATATACAACAATAATAATCGAGGAACTTGAACACTTTCCCTAGGCTCACAGTGTTCATTATCAGTGGATTGACAGACATGAATTTATATCGTCATATTGCTTATACTCCTCTCATCGACACCACCCAAATCAACAAACCATACAAAAGAAAACGAAGAGGAAAAAATGGAGATAGATACAGACACAACCAATGGCAAAGGATGACAAACAACACAGGGCCCTCAAGTTAAAGATGACAAACACAGTGGGCATATGTTCAAAAATCACATACCTGTGTGGGTGCTTATTGTTGCCGAAAACTGTCGCAACTCTACCTAGGGTTCGAAAATCTGTGAGAGAATATCAACGATTCGTCAATCCATAGAACCAGTGGCGGATCCACTTTATCACATGGGGGGCTCAAGCCCCCCCAAATTTTTTTTATTTTTAAAAAGTACTTCTATTATTCTATACCCATGAAGATATTGATAGATGGGCTTACCGGTTACCAACTTAAGTCTTGAATAAAAAATAATGGACTAGTGGGGTGGGCTTTTAATTAAAGTGGGCTATTGTCAAATGTGTAGTTAAAAACAAGTCAAAAAAGTAGTCAAAAGAGATCTAAATTATTAAACCTAAGCTATGCCAATCGCCAATATCTCACAATTCTCAATTCACACATACACCAGTTCCTGTTCTCCCAAACCCGAAGGTGAAGCGAAGATTTCGTCTAGTCTAGAGTCCAGTTTAGTTCTCCTTGACCAGCTGACCTTCTACTCTTCTAGCCTTCTCACAATCTCACTTCTCTACGTCTGTCAGTCTGTGATTTGTCGGCTCGACTACTCAAGTTACTCGACTCAGGTATGTGTCTCACTGTCTCAGTGTCTCTTATAGTCTTATTCTCTTAATCTGACAGTGATAATTGATAAATTGATAATCTCTGTTTTATACTTCTATTTTATAACTTCTAGTCTTCTATTATTATTTATTATGTTTATTTGAATTTGTGTTTTTTTGATGAACTTGGAGTTGGAAATTGTCAAATTGGAATGGGTTTTACAATTATTTACAGAAGATGAGAAGATATTTATTTTATTGTTAGTGGTGGGTTCTCAAACTGGAAGAAGTATGAGAAATTTGCCACTCATGTGGGAGCTCCTTGTAGTGCTCATAATAAAGCTGTGCGGAGATGTCGAGACTTGTTGAACCAGAAACAACATATTCAAAGTGTGTTTGTCAAGCAAACTGATCAAGCTCGAGTTGAATATCGGGCTCGTCTAAATGCAACAGTTGAGTGTATTCGATTTCTGTTGGAGGCAGGACTTGCATTTCGTGGTCATGATGAAAGCAAAGATTCAGGTAATCCAGGAAATTTTATAAGACTCCTTAAATTTCTTTCTAAAAATTGTCCAGATGTTAGAGCAGTAACATTGGCGAATGCTCCTCAAAACCTTAAGTTGACAGCTCCAGATATTCAGAAAGATGTTGTGAGAGCATGTGCATTAGAAACTATCAAAATTATTATCAATGATCTTGGTGATGCTTTTTTTTTCTGTTTTGGTTGATGAAGCTCGTGACATATCAGTGAAAGAGCAAATGGCCATTGTTATACGCTATGTGGACAAGAAAGGGAATGTAATTGAGCGATTTTTAGGGGTTGAGCATGTGGCTAATACCAACTCTCTCACATTGAAGATGGCAATTGATGATGTATTTTGTCGACATGGTTTGACTATTTCTAGATTGCGGGGTCAAGGATACGATGGAGCAAGTAATATGCAAGGTGAGTTTAAGGGTCTTAAAGCACTTATAATGAATGAGAATCCATGTGCATATTACATTCATTGTTTTGCTCATCAATTGCAACTAGCTGTGGTAGCTGTGGCAAAAAAACATGATGATATTGAAAAGCTATTCATGATTATAGGAAAAATATTGAATGTTGTTGGAGGATCATGTAAACGTCGAGATATGCTTAGAGAGAAACAAGCAGCTAGAGTTATAGAGGCTCTTAAGAATGGTGAGTTCTCATCGGGAAAAGGATTGAATCAAGAAACTAGTCTCAAGAGAAGGAAATCGCCATATCTTTGTCGCAAGGGAGAGACGCAAGAGAGAGACCAGTGTGCGGCGAGACAGTAGACGTGAGGGGTAGTGAAGGGATTAGGCTAGGGCGTGAGAAAATAATCTCACGGAGGGAGCGGGGGTATATCCGGTGGCTTGTGATAGCTTTTACACCATATTAAAAAGCCTGTTTGGTGAGGTAGCTTGTGATAGCTTTTTAAGCCAGCTTAATAAGCTACTATCCTCTCTACCAAACGCAGGCTAAATCCTTCTCTACAGCAGTGAGAAGGACCCCGGGAAAAACATGATCCCAAACATTGGGAACACTAACAGAACAAGACATTTTAGCAAGGGCATGAGCAGCATCATTCCCCTCCCTTTTCACATGAGAGCAAGCTCTAACATTTAACAAACTAATCAACTCCTTTATATGCTCAATTACATGACCCATAGGAGAGTCCATAAATCTATCTGAAGCAACCGCAGCAACAGCAAAAGCTAAATCTGAATCTGAATCAAGAATAAAATTGGACAAACCATGATCTCTGCAAGTCTCTAAAGGTCTCACCATGGCCAGTAGCTCAGCCGCATAAGGCTCAATACACCCAGGAAAACACCCAGCACTCGCCAAGACAAGCTGACCATCTCCCCCTCTAGCCACCATCCCAACCCCATATTTATTTTGCCCACTAAAGATCGCTGCATCAACATTGACCTTTAGCATCCCAGCCTCCGGAGCACGCCATACACCCCGTATCCTCTCACCCCCACTCTGGCACCTTCCCTCTCATTGAACAGCATAAAACTCATCAGTCAACATGCTACACCTTCGAACAAGATCTCCAGCCCTCTCCACCCTTCCTCCATGAAGAACCGAGTTCCTATGAGTCCATAAAACCCAGTGTTGTGAAAATGAGGGGCACCTTAGATTGATCACCAGCGGCTAAAAGTTGATTATACCAGTCAATAATAGGGAGGGAAATATCTACACAGAATAAGCCCTGAGTCTCCATTCATTGCCAAACTTCAGCAGCAACCTTATAGCTCATAAGAATATGGTCCATATCCTCCACTTGCTATCCACAAATACAACAAGAACAATGAGAGGAAATTCCTCTACTACGAACTAATGTGCCTGTGGGGGCAGTATTGTGAACAATATTCCAAATAAAGTGCTTAATTTTAGGGGGAACCGCAACAACCCATAATCTTTTCCAAGGGAAATTGGAACTAGCAGAAGATGAAGAGTTAGAATTAATAACCTGCTGTTTGAGAACCCGAGCTTGATGATAGCCCGATCTCACGCTATATTTGCCATTAGCTTCCCAATGCCAAATTAGAAGATTTCTTGATCTTCTGCAAGATAAAGGAATGGATCGGATGATCTCCACATCCGAAGGGAGAAACAACTCTTCCACTTTTCTCATTTCCAAACCATGTGCTCTCTGTCAATTAAAGAGCTAACACTAGCCTCACTAATGTGCTGCGGGAGAGGAGAAATCGGTTTAAAAGAGAAAGGCTTTGGCATCCATGAATCACTCCCAATCTGAATACCAACACCATCCCCACACCTCGATCTCACTCCTCTCCTCAAAATAGCAATAGAGCTCCATAGGCCCCGCCACGTCAATGAGGGATTTGACCCCAACGACGAAGACAAAACATTACCTGAAGGAAAATATTTACTTCGCATCACACGGGCCAGCAAGGAATTCAACTCCTTCATAATACGCCAAACATTCTTAGCAGTCAAACTATCATTAAAACACTCTGAATCCCTAAAACCGAGCCCCCATCCTCCTTACTCTTGCACAATAACGACCAAGGAGCCCAATGGACCTTCGATCTCGTCCCGCTCTTCCCCGACCAAAATCCTGCAATGAGTTTCATTATTTTTTTGCAGCAAGATTGAGGGAGCTTGAAACAGGACATCGCACAAGAGGGAATAGCTCAAATCACAAATTTAATTAAAACCTCCTTGCCTCCTCTAGAAAGGAATCGATCTTTCCATGATGAAAGTCTCATGGCTACCTTCTTTATTATAAAGTTGGAAGACCCAAATAGTGGTCATGGCGCACAGAAGTTTGCGCTCCAAGCAGATTAAGCACCTCCTCTCTAGTTACCGCTGCAGTATTAGCACTAAAATAGACACTAGATTTGAGAATATTAACTTGCTGTCTAGATTTGAGGCCATAGTCCTGGAGAATAGAAAGAACAATTTCACACTCAGCTCTCGATGCTTTACCAACAGAATGCAATCATTAGCGAACAACAAATGATTAAGACAAGGGCCTTCCCGCCCTATCCTAATACCCTGCATACACCCTCGCTGTTGCACATCTACAAGCAAAGCCGATAAACCCTCAGCAAAAATAGTGAAAAGATTAGGGGACAAAGGATCCCCTTGCCTTAATCCCCTTTGAGGAAACCACGACCCATAATCCTCCCCATTTAGTAACACTGAATATCGAACCATAGAAAAACATTGGTGCATAAGATGAATCCATTTTTCTGAAAAACCCATAGCTCGCATTTGGTTTCAAAGGAAATCTCATTCAACTCTATCGTATGCTTTGCTCATATCAAGCTTGAAGGTCATATAATTTTCTCCTTCCCCTCTTCTTGTCTTCAAATAGTGCATTACCTCAAATGCAATCAGCGCATTATCTGTAATCTGTCACCCCGCTACAAAAGCACTCCGATTCTTTGAAATAATTCCTGGGAGGATTAACTTCAGCCGATTTTCAAGAACTTTTGCTATTATCTTATATAACACATTGCATAAACTAATCGACCTAAAGTCCGACACCCGCTTTGGAGCAACAACTTTTGGAATCAAACATATTTGAGTATCATTAATCCCCTGGCTCATAATACCACCCTCAACAAAACTCTAAACCAATCTAACTATATCTACTCCAACTATATCCCAATATTTATGATAGAACATTGCCGACATGCCATCAGGGCCTGGAGCTTTATTTGACGGAATCTGGAACACGGCTGATTTTACTTCTTCATACGAAGGGACTGACAGTAGATGCTTGTTCATATCATTACTAACACGGCCAGATACAACCAGTTGCAGCCCATTAACACTTCCCATCAAATTAGAGCTGAAGATAGATTTAAAGTACTCCACCACCGTGTCTCCAATCTCACAATTAGAAGTTATCTACTGCCCATCCATGGCCTCCAATCCCCCAATAATATTCTTCTTCTTGCGCTCAGAAACTGATAGGATTACTACTACTTAGGTGCATTAATTTGTAGTAATTGTGATTAGTTGCTGAGCTGGCAATTAGTTAGTAAATAGTTAGTTAGCATTGTAATAGTAGCATCGTAACATATTGCCTTGCATGGCAAGAAAACTGCTTGTAAACATCACAGCAGCTCATCTACTATAAATGATTGGAGAATCATGAGAGATGAACACGTGGTTTTATGAATACAGATTATCATTCTCTCTATCCCTCCTTATCTACTTGCTCTCTCTCTCTCTCTCTACTCTTCTTAAATTCTTGAATTTCTGGTTCTATTAATTTGGTATCAGAGCAGGCTCTTCCTTTCTTGTGAATGTCATCCATTGTTACTCGATCAACCATGGATAATTGAGTATCTCTTCTTGAAACGACAGTGGAAAAATTGGCTATTTCAGTAGAATCTTTGGCTAATTTCGCTGACAGCTTTAATACGCAAATGGAAATGAATTTGTCGGCTGCTTTGGAGAAGTTGTGCCATGAATCCTAAAAGAAAGATTCTCGTCTTGCTGAGAATGAAATTGTGAATGAAGTTGGAGAAAATTTTTCTTGGAGACGATCGGTTGAAGGTCAAGATCAACGAAATGGATGTAATTGGCAGAAGGTGGATTTTCCAAGCTTTAAAGAAGGTGATGATCCCTTGTCTTGGATCTACAAAGCAGAGCAGTATTTCCAGTTTAATAACACACCTGAGCATCAAAAGGTAGCTATGGTTTCCTTTAATCTAGATGCGAATTCTCTTCAGTGGTTTCGTTGGATGAATTGCTTAGTTACCACACCAAGATGGGAAGATTTCACAAGGGAATTCTGTAAAGAATTTGGCCATAGTGAATTCGTTGATTTTGCTTAGTCATTGTTCAAACTGTGTCAAACTGGAACCTTAAAAGAGTATGCAGCTGAATTTAGACGATTGGCTATAAGAACTGAATTGTCGCCTGCATTATTGAAAAGTTATTTTGTGGGAGGATTGAAGAAGGAATTAAGGTTTGATGTTAAGATTCTTAAACCTGACACAGTGCATGAGGCAATCAATTTGGCAAATTTAGTTGATACTAAATTGCTGGAAACCAAGAATATAATGGTGAATTCTAGGTTTCCTATGGTAAATAAGTCTTTAGGTACAGGGATATCTTCAAACTCTAGTTCAGGCAGATGGCAGCCTACTGGTATTACTTCTCGTGCATCAATGGACACTGCAAAACCACCAGGTGCACCATTTAAGAAAATTACTCCAGAAGAAGTGCAAAATAAAAGGTCCAAAGGACTATGTTTTTACTGTGATGAAAAATATACAAGAGATCATCAGTGTGCAAGAAGCAATTGTTATTGCTAGATGTTGACATGAGTGAGGAGGATATATTCTTAATGGAGGATGAGAGGATAGCAGACAATTTACTGCCTGCTGATCTTCAAGAATTCCAATCAGAGAAGGAGGCAAATTGTATGGCCTTAAGCTCTTGTGCTTATTATGGATCTGAAGCAAAGAAAACTGTCAAGACTATGAAGATTACTGGTACAATTAATGGCTGTCCAGTTGTGGTACTTATGGATTCAGGAAGTAGTCATAACTTCCTTGATTCCAGATTCATTAAAAATTCTAGTTGGCCGGTTCAACCCACTAATGAGTTTGAAGTCATGATAGCTGATGGTGGTAAAGTGAGAAGTCGAGGAATAGTGAAAAATTGCCAGCTGTGTATGAGCAATTATGTTGGTACTGTTGATTTTTTTACATTATCTTTGGGTGATTGTGATGCAGTTTTGGGGGTTCAATGGCTGTCAACTTTGGGTCCAATTATGTGGGATTTCCAGGCTTTAACTATGGAATTACTATTGATTCTATGACAGTACATTTAAGGGGCAATATGAATGGTATACCATTAGTCCAATCTGCATCAATTCATCAGATGATCAAGGAATTACCTACTACAAATTGTGGATACTTTATGTTTGCTGCAGAGAAATTGGAAATGCAAGATAACAGTTTGACTGATGAACAGCAGCAAGGGATGAGTAAGTTGTTATTGCAGTTTAAAGATATATTTTAGCTTCCCACTACTCTACCACCTCATCGATCTCAAGACCATACAATACCACTGGTAGCAGGAGCCAAACCACCAAGCATCAGGCCATATCATTATGGACCAGCACAAAAAACTGAGATTGAGAATGTAGTTAAGGAGTTATTGCAGTCAGGTTTTATAAGGCCCAGTCACAGCCCATTTTCTTCTCCAGTCTTGTTAGTTAAGAAAAAAGAGGGAACTTGGAGGATGTGTATGGATTATAGAGAGATTAATCAGCTCACTATCAAGGACAAATATCTCATACCCTTGATTGATGATTTGTTGGATGAGTTACATGGAGCTCAATATTTTTCTAAGCTGGACCTCAAATTTGGTTATCATCAGATCAGGATGGCTACTGCTGATATTGAGAAGACAGCCTTTAGAACACATGAGGGCCACTATGAATTCTTAGTCATGCCATTTGGCTTGACAAATGCTCCAGCAACATTTCAGAATCTAATGAATGATATTTTCAGGCCTTGACTAAGGAAGTTTGTACTTGTTTTTTTTATGACATACTGATTTACAGTGCTGATTGGGACTTACATCTACAACATTTGCAATTGGCCTTTGAGATATTAAAGCAAAATCACTTGCTGGTGAAGCAACAGAAATGTGCTTTTGGTCAAATTCAGGTGGAGTATTTAGGTCATATAGTTTCAAGGAGTGGGGTTGCTGCTGATCCAAAAAAGTTACATGCAATCTTGGAGTGGCCAATCCCAGCTAATGTGAAGGAACTAAGAGGCTTCTTGGGCCTCACTGACTATTACAGGAAATTTGTACCAAACTATGGTAAAATTTGCCAACCTCTTTACCAGCTTACTAGGAAGAATGGGTTCTGTTGGACTACTACATCCACACAAGCTTTCCAAGCTTTGAAGAATCTCATGACTTCCTCACAGGTATTGGCTCTACCTGATTTTACAAAAAAATTTGAAGTGGAGTGTGTCAGGTTGTGGTATTAGGGCAGTTCTTCAACAGGAAGGGAGACCAATAGCTTTTACAAGCCAAGCTTTAGGGCCCAGGAATCAAGCTTTGTCTGCTTATGAAAGGGAGTTAATTGACATAGTATATGCTGTCAAAAAATGGCAAACCTACTTACATGGAAGGCATTTCATCATTAGGACAGATCATCATAGTCTCAAGTATTTCTTGCATAATAGAGCCAACACTCCATTTCAGCAGAGATGGGTAGCAAAATTATTAGGATATGATTATGAGATCCAGTACAAACAAGGATCCCATAATGTTGTGGCTGATGCACTATCGAGGTTAGCAGGTTCAACCTAACTGCCAGAACTACCTGTATAGCCTAGTTCAGAAATTTTGGCAATCACTTATCCTTACTTTGGCTGGTTAGATGCTTTAAGGAGAGATAATGAGCAGGATGTTTGGATCAAAGATCAATTAGCTAAAATACAGTCTGCATCTGTTGGAAATGTGTCTCTGGAATCATCTTCTCCTTTAGGTTTAAAATATCATTTTGACAATGGATTTCTCAAACATAAGCACATAATTGTGCTTAGTCCAGCATCATCTTGGAAAGAAAGACTATTTCAAGAATACCACAGTACTCCAACTTCTGGCCATCATGGAGTACTCAAGACTTACCAACGATTGAAGAAGAATTTTTATTGGTTGGGAATGAAGAGAGATATCAAGAAATGGATTTCAGAATGTCATATTTGTCAACATAATAAATATGAAACTATAGCTGCTCCTGGACTTTTGCAAGCACTCCCAGTCCCAGAGAAGTTTTGGCATGAAATCAGCATGGATTTCATTGTAGGGTTACCAGTTTGTAGAGGGAAAATAGTGATAATGGTGGTAGTGGACAGATTATCCAAATATGCTCACTTTTTCCCTTTAGCTCATCCATATATAGCTCAGACAGTGGCTCAATCTTTTGTGGATAATGTATTCAAATTACATGGAATGCCTACTGTTATTGTGAGTGACATAGATCCAGTGTTCTTGAGTCAGTTTTGGAAATAATTTTTCAAGTTACAAGGTTCTAAGCTAAGCATGAGTTCTGGTTATCATCCACAAAGTGATGGCCAAACTGAAGTGGTTAATAGATGCTTGGAGACTTACTTGAGGTGTTTTACAGGTTTACAACCAATGAAGTGGGTTAAATGGTTGGCATGGGCTGAATGGTGTTTCAATACAGCCTTCCATTCAGCAACTCAACTGACTCCATTTGAAATAGTTTATGGTCAAGCGCCACCAAGTATTTTGGCTTATGAAAGAGGATCTTGTAAGTTGGATATATTGGAACAAGAATTATTAGAGAGAGATAATATTTTGTCACTATTAAAGGAGAACTTGAAGAAGGCTCAAGATAGGATGCAAGCTCAGGCCAATAAACACAGAGTAGATAGGGAGTTTATGGTTGGTGATTTTGTTTATCTTAAACTAACTCCCTATCAGCTTCCTTCTCTGTCTGCCCATTCGTGCCATAAATTGCATCCAAGGTATTTTGGTCCATTTGAGGTCATGGCAAGAGTTGGAAAGGTGGCTTAGAGGTTGAAACTTCCAAATGATAGCAAGGTTCACCCAGTATTCCATGTCAGCTGTTTAAAGAAGCATTTGGGCCCATCTGTTGAACCATTTGCAGCATTATCAACTGCTACAGAAGAAGGGTTGTTCCATGCAATACCTGCTGCAGTTTTGCAACGTAGAATTTACAAGAAGAATAATCAAGCTGGGACTCAGATATTGGTGCAGTGGAAGAATCACAAGAAGGAGGAAGCGACTTGGGAGGATTTTGATGAATTTGTGGCCAAGTATTCCAGTTTTAAATTCTAAAGTACAAACCTTGGGGACAAGGTTATTTTCCAACGAAGGGGTATTGATAGGATTACTACTAGTTACGTGCATTAATTTGTAGTAATTGTGATTAGTTGCTGAGCTGGCAATTAGTTAGTAAATAGTTAGTTAGCATTGTAACAGTAGCATTGTAACAGATTGCCTTGCATGTCAAGAAAACTGCTTGTAAACATCACAGCAGCTCATCTCCTATAAATGATTGGAGAATCATGAGAGATGAACACGTGGTTTTATGAATACAGATTCTCATTCTCTCTATCCCTCCTTATCTACTTGCTCTCTCTCTCTCTCTCTACTCTTCTTGAATTCTTGAATTTCCGGTTCTATCAGAAGCTCTGTGATGAAAATATTTGGTATTTTTATCACCCCAGGCCAACCACTCCACTCTTGATCTTTGTCTCCACATAACTTCCTCACGCAGCAATAACTCATTCAATGACTCTTTGATTTCAAAAATTAGCCCAACCTCCCCCTTTTGATATCTTTGAAGCCAAACAATTCGAGCCTGCATAAAATGAATCCTCTTCCGGACATTACCAAAAACCTCCTTGTCCCATTCCCTTAAAACTTCAGCCAAACATCCAAGCTTCCCCACCACTGATTCATGAGAAGATTGCCATCCATTAGAAACAACTCTATCAATATCTGGATGCCTAAGCCACATTTCCTCAAACCTAAATCGATGAACTCTATGATGCCTCCCCTGACTTCTTTCTAAATATAAATGAATGGGAAGATGATCTGACACAGTTGTCATGCCAGCAACAGTGAAAGCATTAGGAAAAAGATTGCACCAATCTGAATTTCCTACTGCACAATCTAACCTCTCATGAATGACACTACCTTCACGATTATTGCACCAGGTAAATTTTCCCCCCTCAAAACCCAAATCCATTAGCCCACAGTCATCTAGACCTGCTGAAACTCTCACATGGCACCTAGAGACCTCAAAGAGCCAACACATTTCTCCCCCTAATTTAAAATCTCATTGAAGTTGCCAAAAACCATCCAAGGAAACACCAATCTATTCTTAATGGACCTGAGCAATTGCCAAGATGCCTCCCTTCTAGCCACTTCAGGAAAACCATAAAAACCAGTAAGACGCCACCCACACAACCCTTCTCCTAGACGAATTCCCCCATCTACGTGATTGGAAGAATAACTAAGTAAAGAGAACCCCTGAAAGATTTGTACACCCCCTACCTACAACAAGACAGTTACCAAAATCCAATCTACGAGCTAACTTCTCCATACTATCAACCGTTAATCTAGTTTCAATTAAAAATAAAACAAGAGGATTTGAACTCTGAATCAACTGCTTTAGAGCTAGAACTGCTCGAGGGCTCCCCAAACCCCGAAAATTCCATGCAAACAAACTCATTGCTCCCGGCGGAGTGGGCTAGCCACCTCTGCCAATCTCAAATAAGGTATAACAATCTCCTCCTCGTGCTCCCTGTAATGCTTTTTAGGCTTCCCTGATGCCAACAATTCACCCCGTCTCTTCCTAGAGCCCCCTGCATCGGCCATACTGACCTCAAGACTATTGGTAAAATGGACCTCCTGAGCCAGATTTTTCCAACCGCGCTTGTTCCCCACTTTCTTTTTACCTTCCAAACTACTCGGCACATCACTACAATCCTGAATCGACACCATATTCGACCCTAAAACTTTCGGGCCATCCTTCCCCCTACTTGCTTTCACCACCCCCTGCTCTGCTTCTTTCCTCTCACCATCATTCTGCAAATTCAGCTAAACAACGTTTCCTCTTGACCCCATACTGTTCACAGAATTGGCTATCTTCTCCATGCACACTGGGCCTGCAGAATCTCCCCACCCTCCCCTTGCCATAGTAACCACTTCCCTTTCCTTTCAGCAATCTGAGGGATTGAAACCATCCTTCGCGGAACCTTCAAACCTTGAAGAGCTCTTGTGACAGGACCCTGAGCCCGAACATGACTCTCCTGACTCACCAAAAACTAGTAAGTGGGTTTACGCTTTCCCAAGTGTAGGATTGTCAAAGTAATAATAGGAGTGAATCCCAAATCGTCTCACAAAGACTTTTGGATTCGGCTTGGGTCTATGAATTATTAACCTAATTACTTAATTAAATATGGTATTCACAATGCAAGTGATGGCAAAATTGCACTAACCATTGGTTAGATTCGGTTTTCCTCTTTGGGTGATTGATGGACTAAACCCTAATATGCAATATATGAAATGGAAATGGAAATGGAAACGGAAACTAAGCTACTGCAGAAAATTGAAATCAAAATCAACACAACTAAACATGGCATATATCGTTAAAGCGGAAGCTAAATCGGAATAACAAAACACAAGAAGATTGAACTAAAAACTATGAATCGAAATGCGATAAATAAAATGCAAAAACAATAAGCAAAGAGAGTTTAGAAGTCAAATCCAATATCGAATGTTGAGGCAAAGTGGCCTTCCAATCTACAAAGAGTGGTTGAAGCTAATCCAACTTGGGCTCTTCTCAAGCTCTACAAGGAGGAAAAAACTTCTTCTTCTAGTTGGTTGGGTCTCCAAAACACCTAGCAATCTTCTTGAATGTGATTTTCGAACTCCAACAAAGAACCAAAATGAAGAACAAGGCAAGAGAATGAAAACCCTAAGAGAGAATGTAATTTTCGGCCAAAATGAGAGTTGTTTTAAGAATGAGGTCTAGAGACCTCTAAAATCCTAATACATGTGTTAAAATACCATCCTAACCTTATACAAATAAATCCCATTGGTTGAAAAGGCATTTAGACAAGTTTGCCCTTCAAAAATTGACTAAAAATCATAAAAACCCGAAATACCCTTAAGTTGGCAGCAAAAACAAATTATGCAGCAGATTGCCAAAAACTGGAATTTGACAGAAACTTCTTTAATTTCCACAGACTCCAATTCTTGATGGATTTATTCGTATGAATACTCGTTGGAAAGATCTGGATGTCTACTTCAACATTGTAGAAGAAAGTTTCTTCAAATTCGATCATCTTCATCCTCAAAAGTTGATGCAAAACTTTGTGCGCAGACTGTCCAGTAACAGTGCTTATGACTTCCGACTCTTCCAAAATAATCCCGATTGATCCGGGGGCTGCGAGAACCATGCACACAAGTCATACATGACTGAAACAAACTTCAACAAGTGTCAAAACCATTTTTAGGTTGATAGAACCGAATCCGACACATTAAAACCCAAATGCTTAAGAGATAGCATTTCCACAACTTTTAACCATTATGGCCAAAACTTGGATTTCAAATCTCTAAGCTACCAAATCAACTTGAACCACTACAAAACACCTAAAATGACTATGTCAAAGTGTTAAATTATGCATTGGCTCATTAACACGGATTTCGGCAACTCAAACCTAAAATGTGGCTTTTAAGCATTAAAACTCAACTTTTCTTCTTCCAAACTCCACAAAAATATACAAAATCTCATCCCAATGACAACCCCCAACTAGCATTTTGCTAGTCCTCGAGCAAAATAGTGAAAATAATTTGGGATGAATTTTAGGAGGAAAAATTTGACTTTTAAAACAAGTTGTTAGGAACATGTGTGACTGTAAGCATGCATTGATAAGTTCTTCCCTAAATGTTTAACCCTCAGAATGAACACAATACAAAGATGTAAGGAAGCACAAATCTCAACCTAGTATTGATTTTAACTAAAAAGGTTGCTTCATCCTAAACCCGAACCATTCTCAAGTGTGTGTGTGTGTGAATGACCACTTGGAACATCCATGCCATCAATCTAGATTAGAAAATGCAAAAGTGGTTCATCAAATGAATCTCTAACATAAAGTTCAAGTCGCCATATGCTCACTTCTCAAAACTTCTCTCCACTAATGTAGCCCAACACACAACCAATGATCCAATAGGACTTTATAAGCATGTAACGTAGGTTGAGGCTATGGGTATGTCAAAATGGAATTTTTAGGCTTAAACCACAAGTCAAATATACATGTTAATGTAACAATGGTCATACATATGCATGCATGCACATATCCCCAAAGTAGTCCCAACTCACCTTTTTCACACTCACTTACTTTTCTTTTTCTTTCTCTTTTTCTATATTTTTTTTTTCTCTTTTTTTCTTCTTGTATATATGTGCCATATTGGCTTTATTGGTGGCATGCAACCTTCTCACTCAATACATATATTGCAAACTTGGATATTTCCATTTAAAGGTTGTTGCCTTATTTTGCTCTTTTTTTTTTTTTTTTTTTTTTACAAAGCAAGCAACATCTTACAAAATGCACCATAAACTCATAACTCATATATCTACAAATCACTCAACCCATATGCATGATGATATGCACAAGCATCACACAAAAAACATGTATATCCAATTGTGTGGGTGATGTATGGGGAATTTTTTTTTTTTTTTTTTTTTGTAGCTAGGTGCATATGTAGGTATTGAAGAAAAAGGTTAACATTTGGCTAGGAGGGGACAACTAGGGATATATTTAAGGTATGGTAGGCTTGAAATTAAGCTCAAACGACCAAAGAAGGCCTTATGTCATCTCATCAGTCAAAGTGTGAACTAGGATTTCGCCTCAAGAGTTTATCAAGTGAGTTCTAGTGCTTGTGAGATTCAAAAGACTAACACTAAGCATAACTTCTCTAAATATCCAACACTTCAAAGCCGCATGGTCATGTGCTCAGGGGAAGAGAGAATAGTCCAAACTTCAAAACAAGACAAACTAAAAAGTCAAGCACAATCCAAGGGATCTTACATGCCTCTCACAACAAGTCATGGTTCATAATTTTCATCATCGGCAATCAAGGAATCACAACAACACAAAGCTTTTCACGACACACATTTTCAGGATTTTTTCTTTAAAAACTTTTATTTTAGACCTAGCACAACTGGGCACCCCCCCGCACCCCCAACTAGAGTAAGACATGGTCTCCATGGATGGAACGAACAAAAAGGGTGCACAGGAAGTAATTATTCAATGCAAATGCAAAACAGTAAGTGGTTCTAAGACTACAATACTCCCAAAGTACCACAAACAAACGGAGTAATGTCACGGCACCAGCACCCCCATGACTAGGTTTATGCATAATCAAATAACAGTAAGAGAAGTTGAGAGTACTCCCTGGACATCCTGTAAAAGGAGTGTCTCATCCTCTGGTGCATAGGGAGTAAGGAATGGCTTGAGCCGCTGTCCATTCACAGTGAAGGTGGTCCCATTCTTCGGATTGGAAATATCCACAGCACCATGGGAATGAACCTTCTTGAAAATGTAGGGGCCACTCCAACGAGTCTTCAACTTTCCTGGAAAAATGTGGAGCCTGGAATTGTAGAGAAGCACTTCTTGCTCAGGGAAAACTGTTTATCCAAGATCTTCTTGTCATGCAAAGCTTTCATCCTCTCCTTGGACAGTTTGGCATTGTCATATGCCTCCCTTCTTGCTTCTTCCAGCTCTGAAATCTGCAACTTTCTCAAGCCTTGGGCATCATCAAGTGAATGGTTAATCTTTTTAATAGCCCATAAAGCATGATGTTGAATCTCAACAGGCAAATGACATGCACGACCATAAACCAAACGATAAGGTGACATGCCAAGAGTGGTTTTGAATGCAGTTCTATAAGCCCAAAGAGCATCAAGTAATTTATCAGACCCATCCTTTCTATTAGGATGAACCGTCTTTTCAAGAATAACCTTGATCTCTCTATTTGCCAATTCAGCTTGGCCATTAGTTTGAGGGTGATATGGAGTAGAGACCTTGTGAGTCACTCCATATTTCTTCATGAGATGCTGAAAAGGTTTATTAGAAAAGTGCGAACCCCCATCACTAATTATGGCCTTAGGCATGCCAAAACGTGCAAACAATTCTTTTAAGAACTTAAGGACAACCTTATGATCGTTGGTTCTACATGGTATAGCTTCTACCCATTTGGAAACATAATCAACAGCAAGCAAGATATACATATAACCATTAGAAACAGGAAAAAGCCCCATAAAATCAATTCCCCAACAATCAAAGCTTTCAAGGGTCAATATGGGAGAAAGGGGCATCATGTTCCTAGCTATGATTTTTCCAAGTTTTTGACAAGATTCACATGCTTTACACCACAACACAACATCTTTAAACATGGTAGGCCAATAAAGTCCACTTTGTAAAATTTTTGCAACAGTTTTCTGGGCTGCAAAATGACCTCCGCAAGCCCCAGAATGGCAAAACTCAAACACAGAAGCAAACTCTTCATCAGGAATACATCTTCTCACCAACTGATCAGCACAATATTTAAAAAGATAGGGTGAGTCGAAGTAATAGAAGCGAACCTCAGAAAGGAACCTACGCTTGTCTTGAATGTTCCAATGAGAAGGTATCTGCTCAGAGACAAGGTAGTTCACAATATCTGCAAACCAAGGTGCACGGGACACAGCAAAGAGATGCTCATCCGGAAAGTCATCATGCAAAGGTGGAGAAATATGAGACTCGGATAGCTGCAATCTAGACAAGTGGTCAGCTACCACATTTTCGACACCTTTCTTGTCCTTGATGGTGATGTCAAACTCTTGAAGCAGCAAGATCCAGCGTATCAACCTGGGTTTAGCATCTTTCTTTTGCAACAAATACTTCAAAGCAGAGTGGTCAGTAAAAATGGTGACAGGAGAACCGATGATATATGAACGAAATTTATCTAAAGCAAACACAACAGCAAGCAATTCATTTTCAGTGGTGGTGTAATTTTTCTGTGCATCTTTCAATGTCTTACTTGCATAATAAATCACAGAAGGTTTACCATCGATTCTTTGACCTAAAACAGCACCTAGAGCATAATCACTAGCATCGGTCATAAGTTCAAATGGTAAATCCCACCTAGGAGATTGCATGATAGGAGCAACTGTCAAGTGTTTCTTTAGAGTCTCAAAAGCAGATTGACATTTATCAGACCAGACAAATTTAGTATCATGTTGCAATAAAGCACACAATGGTTTGGTGATAGCACTAAAACCTTGAATAAAACGACGGTAAAAGCCGGCATGACCAAGAAAAGATCGAATATCCTTCACACTCCTAGGAATAGGTAACTGAGAAATCAATTCTATCTTAGCCCTATCGACCTCTATTCCACGTTTTGACACTAAATGTCCAAGTACCAACCCACTAGTCACCATAAACTGACGTTTTTCCCAATTAAGTAACAAATTTTTTTCTTCACATCTAGTCAGCACAGCATTTAAATTTTTCAAGCAAACATCAAAGGAGGATCCAAACACAGAAAAATCATCCATAAACACTTCACACATGTCCTCAAGCATATCAGAAAAAATGCTCATCATGCAGCGTTGAAATGTGGAAGGGCATTGCATAAGCCAAATGGCATCCTCCTAAAGGCAAATGTGCCAAAAGGGCAAGTGAAAGTGGTATTTTCCTGGTCCTCTGGAGCTATGGAAATTTGATAATATCCAGAAAAACCATCTAAAAAACAATAAAACTCATTTCCAGCAACTTTTTCCAAAATTTGGTCAAGAAAGGGCAATGGGAAATGGTCTTTGCGACTAACCGAATTCAGTTTTCGGTAGTCTATGCACATGCGCCATCCAGTCACTTTCCTAGTAGGAATTAAATCACCTGAAGCATTTTCAATGACAGTTAAGCCAGATTTCTTAGGGACTACCTGTGTGGGACTCACCCACTTACTGTCGGAGATAGGATAAATGATTCCAACTGCTAACAGCTTCAGAACCTCCTTCTTCACCACTTTTTTCTTCATGACGGGGTTGAGTCTCCTCTGTGCATCTCTGACTGGTGTAGGATCTCCCTCCAAAAAAATGCTGTGAGTACAAATATTAGGGTCAATACCCTTGATGTCTGCAATGGTCCAGCCAATAGCTCCCTTGTGCTTTTGTAGTACTGCTACCAAGCTGGCTTCTTGCACAGAAGTGAGCTTAGATGAAATGACAACAGAGAATGTGCCCTCTTCTGGACCTAGGAAAATATACTTCAAATCTTCAGGAAGCTTTTTCAGCTCAAGAGTGGGAGTTTCCTCGATGGATGGCTTCATCTCCTCTGGTGGATCAAGAATCTCAAAGTTTGGTCCCCGCCATCTACCAATGTGGCTCACATCCTCCAACTCAGCAAAGTCATCAATATCAGAGAACTCCTCTGATGTGACAGGAGCAAATTCATCCAAGTCATCTTCTAGATCATCAACTTGGCTAGATTTCTTAGGATATGTATCCTCATATATACTCTCAGAATCAAGAACAAAGTATAAGTCTGATGGGCTAAAGCTTTGAACCCAATCTACTGCTTCTAGCTCTGAATCGTCACAGTCACTAGGCATCTTGCAAGCAGTGAAGACATTAGTCTCAAAAGTCATATTGCCAAAAGTAATCTTGAGCATTCCACTTTTGCAATTGATCAAGGCATTAGTGGTGGCAAGGAAAGGTCGCCCAAGAATTATAGGAGCACTAGCAAGAGTGGAAGTTGGGTGTGGCATCTCTAGGACTACAAAGTCCACAGGATAGTAAAATTTTTTCACTTGCACCAGGACATCTTCCACAACTCCCTTTGGTTTCTTGACTGTTCTGTCTGCCATCTGTAAAAGCATGGGTGTCTGCTTCAATTCTCCAATATTAAGTTGCTCATAAACACATAATGGCAACAAATTCACACTACTCCCCAAATCAAGTAAGGCATTCTCGAGCCTTCTCTCACCAATCATAATGGAAATAGTGGGTGAGCCAGGATCCCGCAGCTTCTGAGGAGCATCACTCATAATCAAAGCTCCAACTTCTTCAACCAAAAAGGACTTCTTGGTCACATTCACCTTCCTTTTAGCAGTACATAAGTCCTTCAAGAACTTAGCATAGGAAGGGATTTGCTGAATAGCATCTAAAAGTGGAATATTGAGCTTCACTTGCTTGAAAATTTCCTGAATCTCAGTATGATGCTTGTTCATCTACCCAACTCTCAATCTGTGTGGATAAGGTACAATAGGTCGATAAATCCTCTCATTTTCTTTCTCTACCACAGATGGAGTCTTCAATTCTGAATTTTCTTTATCTTTCTCTCCCTCTACTTCCTTTTCTACCTCAACCACCTCAGGTGCACCCACAAGAGTAGGACTAGAATGCGGAGAGTCAATAGGTGCCTTAGGCCTAGAAACCTGCTTCCCACTCCTCAAAGTGGTAACTGCTTTGGTCGTCTCAAAACTATCTCCAGAAACATTATGAACATGCTGTTGAGACTGTTGTTTATAGACCGTAGGATTTGGTTGAGGTTGAGCTGGAAACTTTCCTTTCTCAAGAGTGCTCAAAGTGGTATTCATTTTTTGAATTGTTCCTCGCAAGTCATTGATGGCTTGTGTATTCTGATTGTTTGTAGTAGCCTGAACCTGCATGAACTGCTGAAAAGTAGTAGCCATCTGTGCTATGGTATCATCTAGAGACTTCTTGGGTGGAGCAACTAGTTGTTGAAGAGGAAAACCAGGAGGTGCTATTGGAGGAAGATAACTCTGAGTATGCTGAAACTGCTGTGGAGGAGCCATCTGTTGTGGATAACTCTGTGAAGACTGTCCTGGTTGATCATTCCTCCATGAAAAGTTAGGATGGTTCCTCCACCCCGGATTGTATGTGTTGGAATAAGGATTGTTCATCTTGTTGACCCAATTTGCAGCTTGCAATTGGTCCATTCATTCTCCATCATAGGCATGATAGGGCAATCTTGAGTCTTATGGCTAGAATCAGCACATAAGTTACATGGTTCCACCGTTTTCACTGCCTTGACTTTTTCCAACTCCATAATCTCTAGTCTTCTAGACAAAGTAGCTAGCTTAGCTTGAACATCCACATCTTCCTTCAACTCATATTTACCACCACTCGGGATGGTTCTCAAAGGTTGAGCAGCTATAGCAATTATGTCGGTTCTTGTATTCCACTGGCTAGCACTCTCTCCAAGATAATCAAAGAAATCCAATGCGGCGTCTGGCTCTTTATCAAAGAATTCTCCATTGCACATAGTTTGCACAAATTGTTTGCACTCTGGAGTCAGACCCGTATAGAAGTAGTTGACAACTCTCCAAGACTCATAGCCATGATGGGGACAAATATTTAACAACTCCTTGAAGCGGTCCCAACTAGCTTGGAAAGTCTCATCATGCTTCTGAGTGAATTGAGCTATTTTCTCTTGAATCATTTGAGTTCTCTGAAATGGAAAGAATTTTTGTAAGAACTCACGTTGCATATCAACCCAACTAGTAATAGAATTAGCTCTCAATTGATTAAACCACAACTTAGCCTTATCCTTCAAAGAGAAAGGAAACAAACGCAATCTAACATACTCATCGGTGTTAGCCCTATTAATGAAAGTAGTGCAAGCCAACTCAAAATCAGTAAGATGTTGGTAAGGGCTCTCAAAATCCATGTCATGGAACTGAGGTATCACTGACATCATGCCATGCTTAACAGAAAATTGAGGTGCATTTTCAGGTAATATGATGCATGAAGGAGTAGTAGTGCGAGTGGGCTGAATAAAATCCTTAAGAGTACGTGGTGCAGGATTAGCCATGTTTTCACAAACTTCTTCGTCAAATAAAATAGGCAAACCAAGATCAGAATCACTTTCAGAAGTCACAGATGCAAAATCAGTTTCAAGACTAACAATGCTACTTGTATTGCTAGATGTCCTACGCAACCTATTATGAACGTCTCTAACCCAAGACATGCAACATCAAGCAATCACAAAGTAGAGTAGAAATTTAAGAACACAATAAAAATAAAATAAAATAAAGGAAGACCCGAACCGAAGGAAAAAAGTCCCCGGCAACGGCGCCAAAAACTTGACTCACCAAAAACTAGTAAGTGGGTTTACGCTTTCCCAAGTGTAGGATTGTAAAAGTAATAATAGGAGTGAATCCCAAATCGTCTCACAAAGACTTTTGGTTTCGGCTTGGGTTTATGGATTATTAACCTAATTACTTAATTAAATATGGTATTCACAATGCAAGTGATGGCAAAATTGCACTAACCATTGGTTAGATTCGGTTTTCCTCTTTGGGTGATTGATGGACTAAACCCTAATATGCAATATATGAAATGGAAATGGAAATGGAAATGGAAACTAAGCTACTGCAGAAAATTGAAATCAAAATCAACACAACTAAACATGGCATATATCGTTAAAGCGGAAGCTAAATCGGAATAACAAAACACAAGAAGATTGAACTAAAAACTATGAATCGAAATGCGATAAATAAAATGCAAAAACAATAAGCAAAGAGAGTTTAGAAGTCAAATCCAATATCGAATGTTGAGGCAAAGTGGCCTTCCAATCTACAAAGAGAGGTTGAAGCTAATCCAACTTGGGCTCTTCTCAAGCTCTACAAGGAGGAAAAAACTTCTTCTTCTAGTTGGTTGGGTCTCCAAAACACCTAGCAATCTTCTTGAATGTGATTTTCGAACTCCAACAAAGAACCAAAATGAAGAACAAGGCAAGAGAATGAAAACCCTAAGAGAGAATGTAATTTTCGGCCAAAATGAGAGTTGTTTTAAGAATGAGGTCTAGAGACCTCTAAAATCCTAATACATGTGTTAAAATACCATCCTAACCTTATACAAATAAATCCCATTGGTTGAAAATGCATTTAGACAAGTTTGCCCTTCAAAAATTGACTAAAAATCATAAAAACCCGAAATACCCTTAAGTTGGCAGCAAAAACAAATTATGCAACAGATTGCCAAAAACTGGAATTTGACAGCAACTTCTTTAATTTCCACAGACTCCAATTCTTGATGGATTTATTCGTATGAATACTCGTTGGAAAGATCTGGATGTCTACTTAAACTTTGTGGAAGAAAGTTGCTTCAAATTCGATCATCTTCATCCTCAAAAGTTGATGCAAACCTTTGTGCGCAGACTGTCCAGTAACAGTGCTTATGACTTCCGACTCTTCCAAAATAATCCCGATTGATCCGGGGGCTGCGAGAACCATGCACACAAGTCATATATGACTGAAACAAACTTCAACAAGTGTCAAAACCATTTTTAGGTTGATAGAACCGAATCCGGCACATTAAAACCCAAATGCTTAAGAGATAGCATTTCCACAACTTTTAACCATTATGGCCAAAACTTGAATTTCAAATCTCTAAGCTACCAAATCAACTTGAACCACTACAAAACACCTAAAATGACTATGTCAAAGTGTTAAATTATGCATTGGCTCATTAACACGGATTTCGGCAACTCAAACCTAAAATGTGGCTTTTAAGCATTAAAACTCAACTTTTCTTCTTCCAAACTCCACAAAAATATACAAAATCTCATCCCAATCATGACTCTCCCCTTGAGGAAGATAGGCTACTTGAAGCTGTCTATCCAAGCCTTTGCCCCATCAGATTTGCAAGCATCCATGGACCAAACGAATGCGCACCCCGTCTTCTACACCCTCAATGGTCTCCAAACACTCTCTATGCGAATGACCAACCCTTCCACACCCAAAACAAAATGAGGGAACCCTCTCATACCGGAACTCTACAAACTTCTTCTCACCATTTAAATCAATCATGGCTCCCCTTTGCAGAGCTTGGGCAATCTTAATGCGCACCCGAACTCTAAGATACTTTTGCCAAGAAAACCCCTCCCCATCAGTATCCACTCGAGTCACTTCTCCCAACTTAGCACCTAATTTTGTCCCAACATTCTTATTCATTCCCCCAATGGGCAACTTGTGAATCTGAACCCACGTCGCCACTTTTTAAAAACAAATCTCCTGAAGCACAACAGTGGCTGAAAAAGAACTTAACGCAAGCAGATTGTTTTCAAAAGTCCATGGTTCCATAGCCATGAATTTCTCCTTTCACTGGTTATCCCCAAATTCCAACAAATACAGCTTATTTTCAATCTCCCGAATTACCAAAGTTGGATCCCTCCAAACCTTCCCCAAAGCAACCCTAAGAGCTTCAATGTTGACAGATTTGGTTGAAAAAATCTTCCCCGTCAAACTCCTTTGACAACGCTCCTGTGGAAATAAAGCTATTTTCGATCCCAACTGCATCTCCTCTCGCTCTGCCTCTATAAGCTTCATACCATTCAGCATGTGCTCCATCTCCCTCTCCATTTTCTTTTCCAGGTTTCTAGACACTCGTCGCCAAACAAAATGGCGCCGATAAACTAGGATACCCTAGACACCACTCAGCGAACCTGAGACCATTTGTGAGAGTTCCAGATCAAGAATTCCAGATCAAGAACCCTCTCCTTGATCAATCAAGAAGGCAAGATTAAGAATGGAAAACTCAAGAGAGAAACCAGAAGAAGAAGAATTGCTTATTATATTCACGATGTTTATTATCCAGTACAAAACCATGTATTTATACCACATTACATATGAGATCAATGATCTAAAATTAGCTTCCATCATACGCAATAATCTCCTCTCTTCATTCCTCCAGCAATTAGCCACGTGATGTATAAATGCAGCTGTTGTAACAAACGCTCCCGCCAAAACTCAACAGAATGCTCTAACAAACTTCCTCTCCAAGAACTACGATTCTTAAGTCTCTGACAATCCACCCTCCTTAGAAGACCTTGCCCACAAGGTCGAGATATCTAAGGGCTAACTCATTATAACGTATCCAAGTTGCATCCACTTCAGTCTGCCCAAACCACTGCACCAACACTTCAACAACTCCTTGGTTACCTCTTTTAACAAGTCTTCTCTGCAAAACCTTCTCAGGCAAGGGTAAAATCTGTCCATCTGAATCAACAGGAGGTAATACAGTTGAAACTGAACAAGCATCACCCAATCTTCCTTTTAACTGAGACACATGGAAGACAGGATGTATCTTAGAGGTCTCAGGCAGCTGCAACTTATATGCCACTGTACCAATTTTTTTCACAACTTGGAAAGGACCAAAAAATCTTGGAGCCAACTTCAAACATCTCCTTTGAGCTACTGAAATTTGTCTATAGGGTTGTAGCTTAACATAAACCTAATCCCCCACAAAAAATTCCACATGCCTCCTCTTTTTATCAGCAAATCTCTTGTAAGAATTCTGGCTCTTCTGTAAATTGTGCTTTAAAAGGATCAACATTTCCTCCTGACTTTTCAAATAACAGTCCACACTATGAACTGCAGTTGTGCCCTGCACATAACTACACAAAAGTGGTGGTGAGATACCATACACGAGCTCGAATGGAGTGAACTGGGTACTCCTGTGCTTGGTGGTATTATAGCAGAATTCTGCAAGAGGGATCCATTTAACCCATCACTTAGGTTGATGATGAACATAACACCTCAAATACTGCTCAAGTGCTTTATTGACTGCCTCAGTCTGTCCATCCGACTAGGGATGGTAAGGAGTGGACATGTTCAGCTTAGTGCCTTGGAGATCCCATAAAGTTTTCCAAAAGAGACTAGTAAACACTGGATCCCTATCAGAAACAATCCTTTGAGGGATACCATGTAGTCGAAAAACAACCTCAAAGTAAACTTGTGCCACACTAACAGCTGTATAAGGGTGAGATAGAGGTAAGAAATGAGCATATTTAGAGAGCCTATCTACAACCACAAAGATGCAGACTTTCCCTGAGAAAGTGGAAGACCATCTATAAAATCAATGCGAACATCAGTCCAGATAGCTTCAGGCAGTGGAAGAGGATGCAAAAGTCCACCTGGATGAGCATTCTGACCTTTAGTTATCTGACAAATCTCACAAAGTTTAATGTAATTCTTCACATCTGTTTTAATACCTTTCCAAATAAACTCCTTCCTGATTTTATGCATAGTTTTTTCATATCCCTTGTGTCCTGCAACAGGTGAAGAATGGAAATGTTGCAGAATTTGTGATATCATAGTAGGCACCTTAGGAATCACAATTTTAGTCTTATAAAAAATCAATCCATGATGTAAGGAATATTGATCAATAACACCAACTCCTTTTTCTGCAAACTGAGATAATAAAGCGTGGAGCTCAGGATCTAAAGAATAAGAATTCTTTATTGTGTCAAAGAAATCTGGGGAAGGAATAGACAAAGCCATTAAAAACAAGACAGGAGTAGAGTGTTCCTGTCGAGAGAGAGCATCAGCCACCAAATTTGTTGGACCTTGCTTATATTCCACTACAAAGTCATAGCCAATCAATTTTGACAACCATTTATGTTGGAAAGGAGTACCAATTTTCTATTCCAAGAGAAACTTCAAGCTGTAATGATCAGTTTTGACAATAAAAAAATGTCCCAAGAGATATGATCTCCATTTTTGCACTGCTGTCACTAGTGCAAAAAATTCCTTCTCATATGTAGAAAAATGAAGTGCCTTGCCTTTAAGGGCAGCACTAAAGAAAGCAATGGGATGGTCTCTTTGCATTAAAACAGCCCCCACCCCTGTTCCTGATGTATCACATTCGATGGTGAAAACTTCTTTAAAGTCTGGCAAAGACAGAACCGGTGGATTAGCAACCACCTGCTTCAAGGTTTTAAAAGCTTGTTCTGCCTCTTGAGTCCAAACAAACCCATCCTTCTGTAATAATTTGTTTAATGGAGCTGAAATAGAAGCATATCCTTGAATGAATTTCCTATAATATCCAGTAAGCCCAAGGAACCCCCTCAATGCCTTGACAGTGGTAGGTGTTGGCCATTGAAGCATGGCCTCCAACTTCTTTGGATCAGTTTTAACACCTTCCTTTGTAATAATATGGCCCAAATATGAGACTTTTGACACGACAAAACAGCATTTAGAACGTTTAGCATACAACTGATGCTGCTGCAGCAAGTGCAAAGTAGCTGACAGATGTGTTTCATGCTCATTCAAACTCTTGCTGTAGACCAAAATGTCATAAAAAAAAAACCAGAATAAATTTCCGTAAATAAGGCTTGAAGACTTCATTCATTAAGCTTTGAAAGGTGGCTGGGGCATTTGTAAGTCCAAAAGGCATTACTAAGAATTTGTAATGACCTTGATGTGTCCTAAAGGCAGTTTTTGGAATGTCTTTTTCTGCCATCCGAATCTGGTGATATCCAGATCTTAGATCAAGTTTGGAAAAGACCACAGCCCCATGTAGTTCATCCAGCAACTCATCGATTATTGGTATAGGAAATTTATCCTTAATGGTTACCTTGTTAACTCCCCTATAATCAATACACATTCGCCAACTCCCATCAGCTTTCCTTACTAAAAGTACTGGACTTGAAAAAGGACTCATACTAGTCCTAATAACCCCAGAAGCAAGCAATTCTTGTACTATTTTTTCTATCTCACTTTTCTGAAAATAAGGATATCTGTATGGTTTTAAATTGACAGGAGCAGCTCCATCTGTGACGCCCCGATCCGGGCACGCCACGGGTGCCCCTCCGACACCATCCTAGGCCACTAGTGCGATCATCCGGCGGACCGGAAATCCGGCGGCATCTCCCCGTATATCGGAGAGTCCCCGCCTACATCAGAAAAATGCGCAACATACATATTAAATCCATCACACTAGCAACCTAGCAAGGCCTCATGCCTCAATCACATGCAATCCTGATCCTAGGGGCCTCAGGCCATCCACTACCAGGATGCACAAACTAATAGTATAATCCAATCAACAAATTCACAATATCATATAACCATAAATCAACTCAGCATACATCATGCATACACCCATCGGTGCCAAATGGTTATAAACATATCATGAATAACATCAATACATCATACAAAAAATACGTGCTTAGAGTATCTCTCTAGCACCCACATCCTACCCAGGGTCATCCATGTCACATCCCGCCGTCACTGATCCGCTCCACTGGTACCTGTACCTGTACCGGTATCTCCTGTGGGGAAGGAAAAGAAAGTAGAGAGTGAGCAAGAAGCTCAGTAGGGTTAAGAGCATAAAGAGTATAAGGCCGAATCCGAATCAATAGGCTATGCAACAATATATAACTACCACATGCATGTATACTCAACAACACATAAACATCAACCCGGGCAATCCCCTCAACGAGCAACCTCATCGATACCATGACTCATCTCATGCAATATCGAACGTGAGCAAGCTCACCAAATCAACTCATCAATATCATGGTCGCTAACCATGACTATTGAATAGGACAAGCTCCCCAACATCAACGGTCATGGATTACCCGGTTGCGTGATTCTATCACGCCCGCACCATTTCCGGCAAGGTCCCTCATTGACCGTACCTCCAGTGCGTTGTCCTATTTGGAGTTCACATGACTCAGTGGTAACTCTCATCACCTCGTCATCCCTCCAAGTAGCTTTCAAGAATCCTAAGGAGTCTCGAGTCCGTACCCGGTCCCCAATGCAACTCTAATGCATTTATGCCATGACATGCCAAAAAGATATATATATGAACATCCTACATATATATATACATAACTATCATGATGCATGAACGGAAATCACATCGTGCCCATAGGTGATGGAACACACACAATCGGGTCATGCAACATCAAGAATCGACAATAATCCACAATTAGGGTTCGTTTCCCCTTAGGAGCAATTAAGGTGGGAACACAACAAAACGACCAATGAGG
Source organism: Euonymus europaeus (assembly GCA_963580455.1). Lineage (NCBI taxonomy): Eukaryota > Viridiplantae > Streptophyta > Magnoliopsida > Celastrales > Celastraceae > Euonymus > Euonymus europaeus. Next base: position 9,423,477 of record OY756964.1, read on the forward strand.
AATCGAAACGCTCTTTAAACATTGAGAACGAAAGATAGAAAGAACGGTTGGAAATCCCCTACCTCGTGTCGAGCAAATTCACCACAAAACCCACAATTTCGTTCCTAGGATTCCCGGTTTGCCCAACCTAACAATGTGGCAAAACCAAACCCATTCATACATCAATAACCAACCAAAAACTCATATAAACATCAATTAAATCAATAAATTCGAAATTACCTACCTTCTCTCTCTAGAATTTCCTCCAAAACTCTCTAATCTCAACCCAAGCTCAAATCAACTCCAAATCATAAACCAATCTACATAAACATCCAAAATCAACCTATAATCAACATATCTAAAGCATAGAACTCATCTCTTCAAGAATCTAGCAAATCTAGAAAAACCTAGAATTTCCAAAAACTAAGAAAAACTTACCAAATAACCCAAATCAACCTTGAATCTTCCTTGCTTAGCTTCAATGATCACCAATCTACAATCTCCAAGCCAAAATCCAACCAAAAGCTCCTTCTCTCTCTTCTTCTCTCTCTTCTTCTCTCTCTTTCTCTCTCTAGTCGGGTCTCTCAAGTGATGGAATGGCTAAAATGTCTAAAACTGGGTTTAAAAACTGATTTCCCGATAGCCGTCCGGACGACCAAAGTATCCGTCCGGACGGATTACTGTTCCCGTAACCCACTCCCTTGAATCTAGGCTTATCCGTCCGGACGCCCAATTATCCGTCCGGACGGATTACTGTTCACAGATCCTACTGCCCTCACTCTAGGCATATCCGTCCGGACAGCTGATTTATCTGTCCGGACAGATTACTGTTCACAGAACCCAGTTTTTTCTCAAATTTATTTTCCGTCTCGGTCTAAGCTTCGATTTGATATATTATGGGCTCGAAACGGACATGTATACTAAAAGTTATGACCCATTTACCGAACCAAGCTCAAAACTATTTTTCCATGATTCCGTACTTCACGGATCATCCGTAACTCGACTCAAAACTAAATTTTTGGGTCGGGATTTCACATCCTCCCCCCCTTAATAAAATTTCATCCCGAAATTTAACTACACACATACCTGAATCTTCGAACAACTCCGGGTACTTCTCCTTCGTTTTAGATTCCAACTCCCAAGTTGCTTCTTCAACTCCGTGATACATCCACATCACTTTTACTAATGGAATCACACTCGACCTTGTGACCTTGTTCTGTCGGTCTAGAATTTTTATCGGTTGAAGAGTGTAACTCCCATCTTCTTCAACTTCCAACGTAGTCCAATCTATCACATGCGACGGATCTGGCTCATATTTCCGAAGCATTGATACATGGAATACATTGTGAACCTTCTCAAGCTTCGGTGGAAGTGCCAAACGGTACGCCACCAGTCCCACTGCCTCAAGAATCTCAAATGGCCCCACAAATCTCGGTGCCAACTTCCCATGCTTACTATACCTCTGAATTCCACGTCTCGGACTAACCTTCAAGAAAACCTTATCGCCTACCGCGAACTCCAAAGGCCTCCTCCTCCGGTCAGCATAAGACTTCTGTCGGCTCTGCGCGGTGATCAACCGCCTTCGGATCTCATCCACTCTCTCTCGAGCTTCCTTGACCATTTTCGGTCCTGAAATAACTTTCTTACCAACCTCTGCCCAACACAAAGACGACCTACAAGGCCTCCCGTAGAGCGCCTCATAAGGTGCCATTCCGATACTACTCTGGAAAGAGTTGTTATACACAAACTCTGCCAAATGTAAGTACCGATCCCAACTTCCTCCAAAATCAACTACACATGCCCGTAGCATATCCTCCAAAGTTTGTATGGTTCTCTCACTCTGCCCATCACTCTGAGGATGATAAGCTGTAGAGAAATCCAACTTCGTTCCCAATGCCTCCTGTAAACTACTCCAGAATCTACCTGTGAACCGCGGGTCTCGGTCCGACACAATAGATAATGGAATTCCGTGAAGTCTCACAATCTCCTTAACATACATCGTACTCAAAGTCTCCAACGAATCCGTCTTGTTCATGGGTAAGAAGTGTGCAGACTTGGTTAATCTGTCCACTATCACCCAAACCGTGTCATGCCGTCTCTGAGTCATTGGCAACGCTGTCACAAAGTCCATAGTGATCTTCTCCCACTTCCATTGTGCTACCGGTAAGGGTTGCAACAATCCAGCTGGTCTCTGATGCTCTGCCTTTACTTGTTGACAAGTAAGACACTTTGTCACAAATCTAGCAACATCGGCTTTCATGCCCCTCCACCAGAAACTCTGTTTCAAATCTCGGTACATCTTTGTACCCCCGGGATGCATGGCAAACCAAGAATGGTGTGCCTCCTTCAGAATCTCTTGTCTCAACTCATCATCTTCGGGGACCACTAATCTTCCCCCATAGCGTACTCCACCATCATTTCCTCGAACCCATCCAAGACTCTCATCAATCACATCGAAGGTAGGATCTCCGTTTTGTGCATCTATAACCTTCTGAACCATCATAGGTCTTGAAGTCATAGAACACAAATACATTTTTTCTTCTTGATTCTTCAACTCTAACCCAAATTGATTAATTGTCTCCACGATTCCCCACTCATGCATGAATAGGCTAGCAATCTTCTGCTTCCTACTCAAGGCATCTGCGACTATATTTGCTTTACCGGGATGGTATTGCAAATTGAAGTCGAAGTCCTCCAAGTATTCCATCCACCTCCTTTGACGCAAATTCAACTCTCTTTGGGTGAATAGATACTTGAGGCTCTTGTGATCCGAGAACACTTCAAATCTCTCTCCGTAAAGATAATATCTCCATTGCTTAAGTGCAAACACCACTGCCGCTAACTCCAAATCGTGCACCGGATAATTCCTCTCATGTGTCTTAAGCAACCTTGAACCATATTCTATCACTTGCCCCGTTGCATCAACACACAATCCAAACCGACTCCAGATGCATCGCAATACACCTGGTAGCCCACATTCCTTTCCGAAACCACTAACACTGGAGGTGTTGTCAACCTCTTCTTCAACTCCTCAAATGCAGTCTCACACTCGTCTGCCCACACAAACGGTGTGCCCTTCTTTGTAAGCTGTGTCATTGGTGAAGCAACTCTCGAAAAATCCTCTATGAACCTCCGATAGTAACCCGCCAAACCTAGGAAACTCCGGATCTCAGTCACATTCTTTGGTCTCTCCCAATTCAAAACCGACTCCACCTTCGAGTAGTAAACCGCTATGCCTTCTTGAGTTATAACATGACCTAGGAACTTCACTTCCGTGGCCCAGAATTCACACTTACTCAATTTAGCATACAGTTGATTCTCTCTCAATGTTTGTAACACTACCCTCAAGTGTTCCTCATGCTCTTCCTCCGTAGGAGAATAAATCAATATATCATCTATAAACACCACCACAAAGTTATCCAAAAACGGTCTAAGAACCCTTTGCATTAGGTCCATGAACACCGCTGGGGCATTTGTCAACCCAAACGGCATCACAAGAAACTCATAATGCTCATAACGAGTTCTAAACGCTGTTTTCTGGATATCCTCATCCTTAATCCTCAACTGATGATATCCCGACCTCAAGTCAATCTTAGAGAAATGCCTAGCACCTCTCAATTGGTCAAACAAATCATTGATCCTAGGCAATGGATACTTATTCCTCAATGTAACCTTATTCAACTGCCTATAATCAATACACATCCTCAAACTTTCGTATTTCTTCTTGACGAACAACACCGGTGCTCCCCACGGGGACACACTCGGTCTAATGAATCTCAAGTCTTGCAACTCCTCTAATTGAGAACTCAATTCCTTCAACTCTGCTGGAGCCATCCGATATGGCGGAATCGAAATCGGCTTGACATTCGGATGCAACTCAATAGCAAAGTCAATCTCTCCCTTCGGAGGTAATCCCGGCAACTCTTCCGGAAATACATCCATAAATTCCTCCACTACCCGAATCACAGTAGTCACATCTCCTTTAGGAGCCGACGTCACCAAACTTGCTACCCTACAATCCTGATACGAAGGGTTATCCATGAAATGCGGACATGGCACCCCCTTCGATCCCTGTAAGTGAATCACCCCACCCTCAGGTACTCTAAGAGTGATCCTTCTTTGCCAAAAATCAAGCACTCCTTGGTGCTTTGTCAACCAATCTACTCCGAGTATCACATCGAAGTCTTTGAAATCTAACACATACAAATCGGCTTGTAGAGATATTTCTCCAAACCGACACTCACATCCGAACACCACCCCCTCCAACGTGGTAAAGTGCCCAAATGGTGAGGACACCGTAAACATTCTCCTAATCGGCGAAATCCCTACCGCTAGTGCGTTTGCTAATGAACTAGTAATAAATGATGAGGTAGCTCCAGAATCAAACAAAACTCTTGCCCAACAATTCGAAATCAAGAATGTACCTCCAATGAAGTTGGGATGCTCCTGTGCCTCCTGATGTCCCATAGCAAAGACACGACCATCCGTCAGTGCATACTGCTGCTGCTGAGACTGTCTGCCTCCACCTCGCCCTCTCCCTCCCGATGGAACAGTGGAAGGAAGAGTTGGAGGTGGTACCCCCGGTATCTGAGGCTGATGCTGTCCTCCCTGGTTACCTTGCGGGCATTCACTCTTCTTGTGGCCTATCTTGTCACAACCAAAGCACTTGAATCCCGAAGCTCTGCACTCATTCTTCATGTGCCCCTCTTTCCCATACTTGAAACACGTAACCTTGCCCCCTGAAGGCCTTGGACCCTTGCCTCGGTCCCCTTTTTGATGACGAAAATCAGACTTCTGTTTCTTGTGGCTACCACCACCACCACTACTTCCCTCAGTCACTGGACGCTTCCTCTGAGCCTCATTCCGCTCACTCAACTCAAAGTCCAATGCCATCTCAACCATGTCCTCGTATGATACCACCCTAGTGGCCATCACCATCCTTCCAAGACTGGGTAGCAACCCATCTCGGTACCTTGCCAACTTCTTTGCATCGATAGGAGCAAACTCTCTCCCAAACCGATACAACTCCTCGAATTGCTTGGTGTATTGAGACATCGTCTTCTCTGATGTCTGCAACAAATCCAGAAACTGCTTGGCCTTCTCAGTCTGCAGAGGTCTCGGCACAAACTTCTGCATGAACAACTGCTCAAAAGAGATCCAAGTCAGCTCATTCCGCCTCTGACCCATGGACATCCACCATTCATAGGCCACTCCACTCAGATAATAAAACACAAACTTCACCTGTCGTTCATCGGGTATCTCCAATGTGTCCATCCTCATGCTCAACTGATTGAACCACTCCTCCGCCCCCACACCCGTTCCATCTCCAGAAAAGGTTGGAGGAGAAGTCCTCCTCAGCTGATCCACCTCATACATACCCCTTCCAGCTCTCGGTGCTGTAGCTACCTCGGTAGTAGCCTCGGGTACCACTTCCTCAGTACGAGTGTCAGTTGCACCTATCGCCTGAGCCACTGCTTGTGCTATCGTCTGTGCCTGTGTCTGCACCATACTCATCATGAAACTAGCTAGCCCCTCTATCGTCACCGGTTGCCCCCCTGTGGTAACAGGAGCAACAGGTCTTACAGGTGGTGCCTGCTGATCAGCACTCTCAGTCGGTAGTCCCTCATGAACTATCTCCTCCTCTCTCAACTCCGGATCCACATTCGGAACCGAATCCTCAGTGCTAGGTGTGCCTCTAGTAACACGCTCCATCCCAACACTACGGCCTCTACCTCGGCCCCTACCAACTCCCCGTCGGCCTCTGCCACGAGGTACCTCAGTCCCACTCTCGGACCTGGTAGTTCTACAGGTATTCATCTGCATGGCAAACAGACAATACCATTCAACACACAACTCAACAGAGGATTTACTAGGGAAAGAATACATACCGGATCAGCAGCGGTTGTGACATGGCCTGGATTACACTACCATACATCTAGGACCCATCCCCGATCCTACATATAAACAAACAAACCTCGCTCTGATACCAAATTGTGACGCCCCGATCCAGGCACGCCACGGGTGCCCCTCCGACACCGTCCTAGGCCACTAGTGCGATCATCCGGCGGACCGGAAATCCGGCGGCATCTCCCCGTATATCGGAGAGTCCCCGCCTGCATCAGAAAAATGCACAACATACATATTAAATCCATCACACTAGCAACCTAGCAAGGCCTCAGGCCTCAATCACATGCAATCCTGATCCTAGGGGCCTCAGGCCATCCACTACCAGCATGCACAAACTAATAGTATAATCCAATCAACAAATTCACAATATCATATAACCATAAATCAACTCAGCATACATCATGCATACACCCATCGGTGCCAAATGGTTATAAACATATCATGAATAACATCAATACATCATACACAAAATACGTGCTTAGAGTATCTCTCTAGCACCCACATCCTACCCAGGGCCATCCATGTCACATCCCGCCGTCACTGATCCGCTCCACTGGTACCTGTACCTGTACCAGTATCTCCTGTGGGGAAGGAAAAGAAAGTAGAGAGTGAGCAAGAAGCTCAGTAGGGTTAAGAGCATAAAGAGTGTAAGGACGAATCCGAATCAATAGGCTATGCAACAATATGTAACTACCACATGCTCGTATACTCAACAACACATAAACATCAACCCGGGCAATCCCCTCAACGAGCAACCTCATCGATACCATGACTCATCTCATGCAATATCGAACGTGAGCAAGCTCACCAAATCAACTCATCAATATCATGGTCGCTAACCATGACTATTGAATAGGACAAGCTCCCCAACATCAACGCTCATGGATTAACCGGTTGCGTGATTCTATCACGCCCGCACCATTTCCGGCAAGGTCCCTCATTGACCGTACCTCCAGTGCGTTGTCCTATTTGGAGTTCACATGACTCAGTGGTAACTCTCATCACCTCGTCATCCCTCCAAGTAGCTTTCAAGAATCCTAAGGAGTCTCGAGTCCGTACCCGGTCCCCAATGCAACTCTAATGCATTTATGCCATGACATGCCAAAAAGATATATATATGAACATCCTACATATATATATACATAACTATCATGATGCATGAACGGAAATCACATCGTGCCCATAGGTGATGGAACACACACAATCGGGTCATGCAACATCAAGAATCGACAATAATCCACAATTAGGGTTCGTTTCCCCTTAGGAGCAATTAAGGTGGGAACACAACAAAACGACCAATGAGGAATCGAAACGCTCTTTAAACATTGAGAACGAAAGATAGAAAGAACGGTTGGAAATCCCCTACCTCGTGTCGAGCAAATTCACCACAAAACCCACAATTTCTTTCCTAGGGTTCCCGGTTTGCCCAACCTAACAATGTGGCAAAACCAAACCCATTCATACATCAATAACCAACCAACAACTCATATAAACATCAATTAAATCAATAAATTCGAAATTACCTACCTTCTCTCTCTAGAATTTCCTCCAAAACTCTCTAATCTCAACCCAAGCTCAAATCAACTCCAAATCATAAACCAATCTACATAAACATCCAAAATCAACCTATAATCAACATATCTAAAGCATAGAACTCATCTCTTCAAGAATCTAGCAAATCTAAAAAAACCTAGAATTTCCAAAAACTAAGAAAAACTTACCAAATAACCCAAATCAACCTTGAATCTTCCTTGCTTAGCTTCAATGATCACCAATCTACAATCTCCAAGCCAAAATCCAACCAAAAGCTTCTTCTCTCTCTTCTTCTCTCTCTCTTTCTCTCTCTAGTCGGGTCTCTCAAGTGATGGAATGGCTGAAATGTCTAAAACTGGGTTTAAAAACTGATTTCCCGATAGCCGTCCGGACGCCCAAGGTATCCGTCCGGACGGATTACTGTTCCCGTAACCCACTGCCTTGAATCTAGGCTTATCCGTCCGGACGCCCAATTATCCGTCCGGACGGATTACTGTTCACAGAACCTACTGCCCTCACTCTAGGCATATCTGTCCGGACGGCTGATTTATCCGTCCGGACAAATTACTGTTCACAGAACCCATTTTTTCTCAAATTTATTTTCCGTCTCGGTCTAAGCTTCGATTTGATATATTATGGGCCCGAAACGGACATGTACACTAAAAGTTATGACCCATTTACTGAACCAAGCTCAAAACTATTTTTCCATGATTCCGTACTTCACGGATCATCCGTAACTCGACTCAAAACTAAATTTTTGGGTCGGGATTTCACATCATCCTTGAGGATGATCTGATGATCATGAGACCTGGCAGGAGGTAGTCCTCGTGGTTCCTCAAAAATGTGTGAATAACTATCTAATACTGCTGTGATTACAGTAGGAATAGAAGGAACAGATTCAATTTGAGAAACCTCCATCAAGTCCAAAAATAATCCATGCCTCTCATGTGCTTGCAAATTGATGGTACTGGTAAGTGAAACCAAAGAATCTGTCTGCTGGGCAATTCCTTTTAAAGTAACTGACTTATTATGGAAGTAAAAATCCATAGTCAATTTACTAAAGTTCCAGTTTATATCCCCTAAAGTTTGTAACCACTGAATACCTAGCACCATGTCACAACCTCCCAATTCCAGCATAAAACAGTCTGTCACAAATTCCAAACCTTGACATTCGAAACTCAAACCTGGTATTTTACTCCGGCAATACAATATATCACCATTAGCTATTTTAACAGGAATATCCAATACAGTAAAATTCTTGTCCTTGAACTGAGCTGCCACAGAAATGTCCACAAAGTTATGAGTGGAACCACTGTCCACTAATATGATCATTTGTAATTTGCCACAAGTACCATACAACCTCATAGTATGGGGACCATTAGAACCAGAAATGGCATATAAGGATATATGTGGCAAAGATTCAGAAGGAACAGTAGAAGTAGAACCAGATTGGAGAAGATCTAAAATTGCTTGACTGGCATCTTCAGAAGAAAAAACTGTTGGTTGTTCTTGATCAATTTGTTGTAATTGATCCTCAGACATGTCTAAGTAGAACAACTTTGGAGTGGCACACTTATGCCCAGGTTGCCATTTAGCATCACAAGAAAAACATAAACCCTTCTGGCGCTTTTCCCTAATATGTTGATCATTAATTTTCTGTACTGGCCATTGTTTTCGAGACTCCACAGTATAAGTAAGAGCCAAAGGTTTGGGAGGTCCCTCAATAGCCAAAGGTGGCTGAGGAACAATATTATAAACTGGTCCTCTAATATCAGTTGACCAATTTCTCCACGTCTTTTTGGTAAGAGCCACAGAGTCTTCTTGCATTTTTGCTAACTCAAAAGCTTCTAAAAGATTTTGAGGACGAAACATTTTGACTGCAATTCGAATCTCCTCCTTTAATCCTCCCAAAAAACAACTCAATTTATATGCTTCGGATAAACTATGCAAATGAATAACAATATCTTCAAATTTGCCTTTATATTCCTCAACAGTGGTAATTTGTCTCAATCGCATCAAGTCCTCCATAGGGTCAGTCAATGGAGTCAACCCAAACCTAGACCTCAATGCCTTACATAAATCCAAAAAATTTGTGATGACCCCAGAACTTTCAATCTCATTAAACCAAGTAAGAGCTCTACCCTCCATATAATACGAATTGAAGCAGTTGGAACCTGCTGGAAAGGAGGTACCTGATAGAAAGCAAAATATTGAGTAGCCTTCTGGATCCAAGAAGTTGGATCTTCTCCTGAGAAACGTGGAAAATCAAGACGCGGAAAATCAGGCGGATTACGCAAACCTGGAGGATGATGCCCCCCCATGAATTTGATCCTCAGGAGCAGCAGGACCCGCCCGCTGAATTGGTGGTTCCAGATGCGGCATACGATCAACAAGTTCAGCAAAAGATTTCTGCAACTGCTCAGCCAAAGCACTCTATAATTCGTCCTTCTGTCGAAGAATATCAGCCTGAATGGCAAGAAAACGCTCTTCATGGCGAGCATTAACAGCATCTTGGCGTGCTTGAGAAGCCAAAAATTGCTGTTCCAATTGTGAATTAGAAACCATGATTGGAGAATGGTCCCCTCTGATACCAATTGTGAGAGTTCCAGATCAAGAACCCTCTCCTTGATCAATCAAGAAGGCAAGATTAAGAATGGAAAACTCAAGAGAGAAACCAGAAGAAGAAGAATTGCTTATTATATTCACGATGTTTATTATCCAGTACAAAACCATGTATTTATACCACATTACATATGAGATCAATGATCTAAAATTAGCTTCCATCATACGCAATAATCTCCTCTCTTCATTCCTCCAGCAATTAGCCACGTGATGTATAAATGCAGCTGTTGTAACAAACGCTCCCGCCAAAACTCAACAGAATGCTCTAACAAACTTCCTCTCCAAGAACTACGATTCTTAAGTCTCTGACACCATTTTCGAAGTTATAGACAACTCCTTGTTGAATAAGCTTTATAAACTTGACCATATCATATTTTGGCTCCAAATAATGTTATTATTCAACACGGAAACGAATGTTAGCATATAAATTATTGGTATGAAAGGAGAAAGTATTAAAAAGCAAAAATTTCTCAACATTACCGTCCCAGGTTTAGGCTTATGCCCATTCCAAGGGAAATATGATTGAATCACACCCAAACCTCCTTCTTTGCCCTTCTTCTCCATCTGAGATCCCATTCCCATCTTTGATCCACACACTTGCCCATATGTGCGACCACATCATGCTTCTGCATTTAAAGACTATATAGTCGTTGGGAACTCAAACAAAGTGGCATATCTGAGACCCATACACGCTGCCAAAATTTTATACTTAGCCCATTTTTATTAACCATCCAATGCTCACCTTGGCTATGTTTCATATTCTTGACTCTAGATCAGATATCATCCTCGTAATATTTTGCCAAAGGGGAGATATAGTTGATGATCTTGGTAAAGATACATTTGAAAAAGATATATTTTGTCAAAAGCTCTATAAAGCAAGAATCATAACAACTTGGTGAAGGCTCTAACAAAGGAATCGATAGTAAAAACATAAAATTCAAGCAGCAAGTCCTTGTGGGGGTTTCAAGTCTTTACTTTCAACATTGACACCATTGGAACCCACAACATCTAGCAACAGAGATTCCAGTAACCCCACAAAAGTTTGCTAGACCAGACAGAAAAACATGTATATTTAAAAATACACAAACATTTTCCAGGTCAAACAAGAAGAAAGGCAAAAATAGGTGCAAAATAAGAAACAAAAAAAATGCAAGTTTTACAAATGATGTATAAAATGCAGAACGACCATCCTATCCTCTTACCAACTTGTCGAAGTAACACTCCAGTGGTGCAGAAAAGGGGACGTGTTTCCATGCTATGTTTTTATTCAAGGCGAATTTGATATCCAACAGTTTTACCAAGGCTCTCTCCCCTTTCCGAAGATATTCAAGCTGCAACAGAGATAGTAGATATACGACGAGGCTAAGTGCACATTATGTTGCAATCAGCTCCACGGAGACACGATATCTCGTCTTCTAGGATAAATTGAGGAAGTTGTGTTCTTTTGCCACAACCATTCTCCCCTGAAACCACCAATACGGTAACATAATAGAAAGGTAATAAGGCTCCTATTAAATCACCAACAGACAATCTATTTTACAACAGACAATCTATTTTAACCCAAGAATTGGACACTTATGTGAGATCAAAAACATTTTCAAGTAAAATTAAGAAAGATACAAAAATAAAGTTTGTACCACTGGCGGAGGTGGCAATGTTGAGACTGAAATCGCATCTCCAGAGGAGTCACCATCTATGTGTCTCTCTTTCTCTCTCTTAGCACTCAGGGGGAAAAAATTTAGGCCATAAATGAAACCCGGACGTCAACCTTGACCACTCCTTTCAAATGATTAATAACTTGACCTGTAAAACCTAAAATGTGGAGACTCAATGTTTCCACCTGTCCATCCATAGAACAAAGCCAAAAATGACTTGGACGTAGTTAGAGCACACTATTTCCCTAGCTTTACATATAGTAATAGATAGATAGATTGATCGATCGATAGATACTGAAGCTGAAAGAGTGTAATAGGAGTTTTTGGTGAGGTCACATTAGCACTAAAACTACCTTATAACATCACACGCGTATTTAAAATTTTAGTTTTTGATTCATTTTATTTAAAAATCGTAAGACTAAAAAACAACATTCATGATTCAATGCATTTACCTCCATAGTGAAAGGACACATCTTTCCATTGCCTTCTTATAATGAATTTTAACGACCGTTTCATCAGTTTTGTGCCCCTAATTCATGCATCTTTCTCTCTCCAGTAAGAAGCATACAAGGTCTATACCCACATGCATCTTCTTCTTTGTAGGTTCATGTACCAATTTAAACATTCACGCCTATTCTTCTTTGTTGTTGTTGTTCAACCATGCATCTTCGATTACGCTTCTCCTCAAGTAATGCTTTCAATCTTGAACCAATTAATGTTAGTGCAAGCACTGATTAGCAACGAACTGCGACTATAAAATGAAAGTGCCAGTGTTGAGAACTCCTACGTCAATCAGGTTAGGGTTATCATCAACTAATTAATTATGGTATATAGGCCTCCTTCCAAACTCGTCCTCATATATTTTTCTACAAACATGGATTTTTGGCAGTGGACTGTGGTTCTTCGATGTTGGGGTTCTTCTATCTCCTCATTCAATGGGACTTGGACATGCTGTGATTTCACAAACTGACGTCATTGTTTACTTTCTTGCTTTGCCTCTGTTGGGTAGATCTTATTGTCTCTCTTTAAGAAGTCAAAATTGATAAGTTGTCTTGATCAGCACTAGGATCTGTAGAGGATTTGTCATTTGTGGTCGCGGATTTGAAGAAGATAGCTGCATCGGTTGTAAAAACCTAAAGGAAACTGCAGTTTTCAGTAATTTAAATCATTTTGAATATGAATTCCATTTATATTTAAAATCATTTTGAATATGCATCCCAATTTTGGTATTCGAAGATATGATTAAAAGGTTGATATCCTTTGAGTATACACTAGCTTATAGTTTGTCACCCATACTCTCAGACGCTCTCAACTTTTACGCTTTACGATAGCTTATACTCTATGAGACATACTTTGATCCAAATGACCCTATAATTTTTAGGACGGTTTATACACTCTAGTTCTCTTGGATTTTTTTATTTTTAAATGATTCCTAAAAAAGAGGCAAGCCATGGCGGCAATAATCAATTTTGAAACTTTGTAGATTATCTTAAATTGACAGGTGAGTATTTCATTTTCATTTTTTTGATCTTTCTTATTAGGTGTCTTTTCCCGATTGATTGCTATTGCAATGTCTTATCAACTGGTTTTAGTTCCATGAAACTGAAATTCTTTAAAATTTCTACTATTTTCTTGATTTTTTTTGGGCCTCTTGATGTTTTAGTTGACGTTTTGATAAAATAACATAGAGGAGGAAGTTCATGAAATGCTTTGTGTTAAGTTTGGATACTATTTGTTGTATTATTGGCAGGGCCGGCCTTGCCATATGTGGGGCCTTGGGCGGCAATTTAATTGGAGGCTGAAGAACTACCGATCGGTTACGCCATCGATGTCGACATAGGAGGTGATTATGGGGTTGGAGATCGACCATCACCTCTACCACCACGAGATGATGACGATCTGCCCGTCCCTCATCTGCGCATAGAATGTCTTCCTACACTTGTTGTCATCTATAAAAAAACAACAAACATATGCTCACAAGCATACGTAAACCCTGTTTGAGGAACGCTAAAACCAAACCACATTCAAATTAAGTACATAAAAAGTATTACTAAGTATTATCAGAAATATAATCAGGAAATTCAGTATCCTCATCATCGTCCTGTTCAGCCGAGCCTGAATCAAGTTTGGCGTCCTCTTCATTGTCGTCCTCACCATCATCCTCATCATGGTCTATCATAGAACCGTTTGGATCACTTAGAGGACCCGGGTGAACTTCCTCACTAACACATGATGGGTGCATCTCTGCCTCCTCCTCTTCAAATGCTTGTGATGCCACATTTCTAGAATTCTCTGTTGATTCCAGCATATCCACAATCGTCCTAGACTTTATTTTACAAACTGCCAACCAATCACCTCTGTCTCGCCTTAAGGTCAAATATGGTACAAAATAAACTTGTTGGGTCTGCATGGCTAGAACGAACGATTCATATTTGTTGAAATGTCGTCTCTGATTTACCTCCACAAGATTACATTGATTATGAACCTTTTTTCCAACATTGGACGTCGAATCGAACCAGTCACACTTGAACAAGACCATTCATTTGATAGGTAGCCTAGGGTACTCCAAAATGAGTATTTCATTTAGCATACCATGGTAGTCACTTGACATCTCAGTATAATTCGAACCCTTAATACAAATCCCACTATTGATCATCACTTTTTGTGAGCCATGAAGAGTCATTTGAAATTTGAAGCCATTTACAAAATAAACCAAAACAGACTTCGTGTTTCTTAAAGGCCACAAAGCGAGATCCTTTATGAATTGGTTGGAAATGCCATTCATAGAATTTAGTGCCTACACACTAATGAAAAAAATTTATTAGCATCGCCTCATCGATAATTGAAAATAAATTATTAGCCAAAGAGTTTCATATTCCCGAAACCAAAATGCAAATTGAATCTCCAACGCCTCATCAACTGAGCCTCATCCACAACTCCCGATCCCGATACATATTCGACAAAAATGCTTCATTTTTTGAAAAAGTAAACAAAGTTAGTTTAATCTCCAAAGAAAGATTTAATAACATTCTAATTAAAATACGCTTGCTTACGTGACATATGGTTGAACTTTTTGACAGTTTAGAAGTATGTATGTTTGAGCCGCCAACATTTCTCGTTCTTTGAGGAGCCTAATCCTCCCTTTTCCATAAGCTCGACCAGGATGGATAAATATAGATAAATTCCCCTCCATCCTATCCACATCACCCCCATCATCATTTCGAGGTACTTTTCTATGTCGTGTGTGCACATGTGGCTCAAAGTAGAATGAACAAAATTTAGAGGCTTCTTCAACTATGTACGCATTGCATATTGATCCTTCAACCCTAGCATTGTTTTTTATGTTCTTCTCCAAGTGTCTAAGGTACCTTTCAAACAGATTCATCCATCGATATTGCATTGGGCCTGCAACTCTTAGCTCATAAGGCAAGTGATCTGGCAGATGCTCCATCGAGTCGAAGAAAGCTGGAGAAAATATTCGATCCAACTTGCACAGAATAATCAGAATTTGCATCTCCAATATGCTCATATCCTCTACCCTCAACGACGAACATGTCAACTCCTTAAAAAACATGCTCAATTCTGTCAATGCCTGCCAGACATTGGTTGGGAGTAGCTCACAAAATGCTATAGGAATCAACCATTGCATGAACACATGACAAACTGCTAGCTTGCCGGTCTTATCTAAAGAGAAATAAGCCTTTGGATATTTTCTAGTCGTGGAATTGAATTCTAACTCCTTACAAAGACAAATGATTTTCATGTCATCACGTGCCTGAGCATTATCTTTAATTAGTTTTGCCTTCAATATTCATCACAGTGTTGAAGACATTTTCAAATACATTCTTCCCAATATGCATCATGGCAAGGTTATGCCGAATTAAGTTCGATCTCCAATAAGGTAAATCCCAAAATATACTTCGTTTCTTCCACCCACAACTAGTAATCCTGCACATATGCTGATTGCACCGCTCACCGTCCTCATCAGTTATTTTTTCTAAGCCAAATGCAGTGATACGCTGATATATTTGTTCGCCAGATAGGACAGGAGGAGACATTTGGGTGACAACAGTGTTCTTCCTGAATCAATTCTTGTTTCTCCTAAAACGTTGGTCAATCGGCAAGAAATTTCAGTGGTTATCAAACCACAATGTCTTACCTCCTCTATGAAGAGTAAATGCTCCAGAATCTTCCATGCAATAAGGACAGACTAACTTCCCCGCTGTTGACAAACCAGACAATATGGAGTATGCTGGAGAGTCACTGATAGTCCATAGTAGAGCTGCTCGGAGCTGGAAATTCTACTTCAAATTTAAATTCAGGTCTCAACACCATGGTCACAATTCGTGGACTAGAGGCTGAAGAAAAACATCAATCTTCTGTTTCAGATTCTTTGGTCCAGGTACAATCATTGTCACAATTTTCTAATTTGTCTCTTTCAATCTCAGGTGCTTAGCATAACATAATATTTTAAAGCAATCTCTTACCCTATTTGTCCCGCATATATGATTGTGGAACCAGCCCTTTAGAAATAAATAATAAGAATCACAAAATTCTCATGTTCAAATTGAAGAAGAATAAAGTCTGCATCTGCATTTTTTAGTTTTTGTATTTTATGATTTTTTTTCATTCTTATGTATCATTTATGCCAAAGCTTTGATCATTGTAGAGATGTTCTCCTATACTTGTAAGGTGTTCTGAAGTTTTATTCTTCTTAGGCTACAATGGGACAAGCACGAATGATCTCTATTCTCTAGGACTACTCACAAAAACACATTGTGTGATTTTCCCCCCCTCTTTAGATGGCAGCCATTGGATTCATGATTCTGACGGACTTGACATAAACCAATGACGTCACTTATTTTATGGATGAAAAGTTGTTTAGGCATCAAAAACGTTTGGAATTCTTTTTACCACTGTACCTATGTGCTACTGAATTATGCAATATCCCAAGGTAAGATTTTCAATTTTTACAAATAAATTAAACAGATGCATGTTTTTTCCCCCAATATTACTTTTTACATAATCTGGATTTGTTGATTTGCTCCATTTTTTATTTTTCGGAAAACACAAAAAAGAAACCAAATAAGCTAAAACAAGTTCGTACTATTAAACAAGATAGATCTCTGAAGGCTTGACCTTTCTTCATGTTTTGGGATTTTTTCACTACTTTTGTCTTTAATAATTAGAAGCTCAATTGTATTTATTATTTTGTTTCAAAAAAATTTATAGGCATTGAAAAATGAATTTGAAATTGAAAACTGAAACGTAGCACGGGTATTACACTAGTTAAATAAACTAAAATGAAAGACAAACTAAAACCCATGTCAGATTTCGGATCAGCGAGTAGCATAAGAGTTGAATCCAAACGCGGGAATTGTACCCATAATCACAAGTTACTGGCACAAGAGTTGCCATAGAATAGTTAGCAATGCCATTCACAAGTGTTATGAAATTATGAGAAGCCATTTTGGAACTATGAAGACCCGAGTGTTGGGAATTATCATATCCCAAGACTAAAGATACTTAACACTACATAAATACAGCCTAGATAGAGTTCTACAGGTAATGGAGCTTAGAGGATGCTAAAAAAAAATATCACCAATAGTCCATGCATGAGCATGAACCATCTTTAAAATGATGAAATCGAATACGGTCTCTCATAATAATCTCAACATTGAAAATTTTAGATATTAGTTTGGTCACCTGATGACAGTCATTGCACACTCGAAGGTTCTTAAAAATGCGAATTGGCATGCCTGGTTTCAAGTGTAATAGCCCCAATGCAATGGCGAGTCTCTCGCTATGCAGCCTAAGCGATTGTTTCTTACTATCATCGAGCTCATCAACCATAGGTGCTTGAGAAGAGTCAGGTGCATACCCTATGGACTCCAGTCTTTCTCCAATCACATCCAATGCTCTGTATATTTCTCTAGTTTGTGAATGAGATGTGTCTCCGGCGAAAAATTCGTGTTTTGTGCCATCAATTTCGATCCAGCTACAACCTGGCTCCTTTGATACACCATTGTCAGTCATCAATTTTCTAACTAGCCCAACGTCATCCCATCGACTAGCTGATGCATATACACGAGATAAGAGCACATAAACGCCACCACAAGCAGCCCCTCCCAATTCAAGGATCTGCCTGGCCATTTCTTCACTTAGCTCGATGTCTGCATTTTTCTTGGAGCAAGCATCAAGAAGACTTCTCCATATAATCACATCAGGCTTCACCGGCATGCTCGACACCAAATCCAAAGCTTCATTAATCAAACCGCCACGAGCCAAAATATTAACAAGGCATCCATAATGTTCTAATCGGGGTTCAATCTTGCACTCCGTAATCATCATATCGAAGTACTTGCGCCCCTTGCTAACCATACCTTTGTGGTCGCAAGCACTCAGAACACCCACGAATGTGACCGAATTCGGTGTAGTGCCTGCCCCACACATTAACTCAAAACATTCCAATGCTGCCTCTGCCTTCCCGTGGTTAGAAAATCCAAGAATCATCGAGTTCCATGAGTTTACATCCCGTGAAGGCATTCTGTCAAAGACTTGCTTCGCCATCTCCAATGACCCACATTTCCAATACATATCCACCAAGGAATTATTAATCTGAACATTCGTTGATGCATCAGCAACACAATTCCTCAATATATAAGCATGAGACCATGCCCCTAAAGAGAACGCCCCCAAACCAGCACATGCACTTACAATGCTCTGCATTGTATAGTTATCAGGTTTAAATAAATTCTTCATCTCACGGAACAGTTCCATCGCAGTTTCAAATTCACCAAGCTGAACAAAGGCATCAATCATCGCATTACACGAAACCGCACTTCTCTCAGGCATTTTCTCAAACACCTTTCGAGCTAAGTCTAAACAATTACAAGAGGCGTAGAAATGGATCAAACTGTTATTTATGTAAACATCAGATCCAAACCCAAGCTTCAAAAACTGGGCATGCGCCTCCTTCCCTTCAAACAAAGCAGACAAGTACGCGCATGCCTTCAGGAGAAATGGAAACGTATACTTATCAGGCAAGACTGTTCCCCGCCCCAACATCTTTTTGTAAAGAAGAATCCCTCGTTCTTTACAATCACTGCTTTTTGCAAAGGCCCTGATGAGAGTGTTCCACATAAAGCAATTTGGGTTCTCAATTTGATCAAAAACCCGATAAGCATAGTCAAGATCAGCGGAGGATGCGAAATGAAGAATCCTGCTGTAGATAAAGAGAGTACTGGGATCATTAGGCAGTGTGGAACGCAGAGTTTGAGCGTGTATTTCTTTAAGCTTAGAGATTTCATTGCATTCATTCAAGTGTAAGAGAAGAAGATCGTGATGGTTGAAAGAATCACCATAGAAGCTATTGCTGCTCCTCGTACGGAGAACATGAGGAGGTAGATTTGGATTAATCGCTAGAATCATCTTCGCAGACAATTGTATTTCTTTCAGAGATTTGATGGAAAGGACAACCTTCGCTACAAAATTGTTCTCTGTTGCGACATGGATTGAGTTGTATGATATGAACAATGAGTCCGTGAATCTGATGAATTGCTTTGCTAAAAATGAGGTGATAACTGGGTTTGGGCCGCTCTTCATGAAAATCATATTCTAACTGTCAAAGCCTTGGGCCTATAAGTTTGACAGCCCGGACACAGAAGTTAATGGGCCTACGTAACGTAAAGTAAAGAAAATAATTGATTTAGGATCACAGCCTAGCATCAGGCCCACCTCAGAAGAACTAAAATGCATACAAGTAGGATCAAGTGCACAATCGGAGACAAACCTATTAAGCCCTAATCTATAAATAAAGGTTAGATATTTTTTGGTTGGGCGCCCTTTGATGTTGTCCTAGTGACACATCATCAGTCACATAAACACCACGTGACATGAAAGATAAATAAGATTCCACATCAGCTTATTATGCCACGTTAGTAGGATTCCTGACCGTTACAATACAAATTTTGCCTTGGTATTGATATTGCCTCAGTTTTACAATTCAAGTGACGACTTCTAACAAAAAATCATACGGTGATCAAAGTGTAACAAGTCCTTTCTTTAAGTGTTGTAAAGTATAATTAATCTTATAAATAAACACATTATCTTCATGGATTGTACGTAGCTCCAAGATGAAAATGAAAAATGAATAATAAAACAGCGCTTAATTGTTACCTTTTCTGAGAAATAAACACTCCACAAGCAATACTGCACATTCTTCTTTTCTAATGAACTATATTGCTCTTCAATTGATTACCAATATCAAATTATGGAATATATTTATCATGCTTCAAAACATCAATATTACCATCAACTACGCAAATTCACAATGCAAATGCAAAAAGATTATAATAGGAAAATAACACACAGTCATAGCAGATAACCAAGGAAGAAACCTAGCGACAAAGGTGGACGCCTATTTTATTTAGAGTAAATTGCTCAAATAATGGGCAGTATATAAATATGAAAAATGTAAATAAAGTATAAGAAAAGCAACTCTTATGCCAAGTACAGAACCTACTAATTTCAAGTTATTGATGAGCACCACTAAACAGTTGGCTTGGCTTTCACCATTGTCTTGCTTAGCATATAATGAAGATTCACAATCTGCAACACAACAAAAGTGCTTATGAGACCCAAAACACCAGTATATGCTCCAGCAGCTCACCCATTTCTCTTCCTTCCGCAATTCACCCAAAGAATGACTAAGCCCAATTAACTAAGAATTATGTCCTTTGAAGCATTGACAAACATTTGATAACAGATCATTCATTCACATCGATGAAGTAAAACTGTAAATTGTCCGTTAATTAGTGATTATATAGGCGGTCAACTGTGACTTATACATATATAACATGCAAATCTAGGCCTTCCCTTCAATTACATAAACCTTTCAAAAATCACATAATGCACAGACATATAAAACAACTACTGACACGCCTGTGCTTTGCATAGTTATTTTTTAAGCTCTTTCTTTTTTACTGTAAGTATTGTAATTTTTTCCCTAAGCTATATCTTCCATCAAAACCTTAAACAAAAATTTCATTGGTGAGTAACTTATACACATTATGTTTATGGAGTTTGTTTATCATGATATGTACTTCTATTTTTTATTAAGATAATTTCTTTTTAAATTATATATTTTATATAAGTATCTTCATCAATATTTATACGGATGTACGATGTTAATTACATTATATATATATATATCTAAAAATTAGTGGTATTTGTAATGTTGTTAAAATCTTCTTTAAATGATGTTAAAGTTTGGCCCTTTAATTTTATTATTTTGTTGTGATATATTGAGTTTGGTTTAAAATTAATTTAGGAGTGGTCTGCTTGGCTGTTTATTTGAACATTGTTTTTGGCACCATTCTTTTATTCTTTTTCTTTTCAGATTTAATATTTTTAGTTTTAGACAACACATATCAAGAGTGACGCTGGCGGTCGTCTCTAGTTTCATATCCAATTTTTTTTAATGGGCTAATACAATATTTTGTTGTCGAAAATAGGTAAAATTCTATTTTAACCACAAACGATCAAAACTTTTCAATATAATTATATTGTCCAAAGGGTAATTTTGTTCAAATATGCATAATCGAGGTTTTTGTGGACGACTATGGTTCTCATTATTGAGGTAGAACATATTGTTCCCGCTACATTCTTTGACTAAATTTATTTTCTTTTTCACTCTGTATCTAAAGATAAGTCATCATTAGCATGTACTACAAAATGTTAGACTAATTTGGGGGCTGACATGATCGTTTTAGTTAAGAAAAAGCTGGCCCAAGCGGCCAAGCACTTCTATCAATAGAATTCTTCAATGCGAGTGTGTCCATTTTAGACTTTTTTAAAATACATTGTAGTTGTCTCTTTAAAAAAAATTAAAATCTATTTGTACTATTTTGAAGTAATTTTTCATGACAATGTTTTGAAGCAATTTGATTGTTAATATATTATATATTATTATATTATCACAAGACTTTGTACTTAAGTATTTATTGTTGCGATAGCGGTATATAATTTAAAAACATATTTTCTAGCTATTTGGATCAAAATTTTCAACTTGATTTATAAAATGTTGTTTTCCCTAATATGAGTAATTGTTGGTTTTCTTTATTTTTGAGGTTCCTTCATGAAACCCTACCAACTTGAAACATTGGTCCACAATATGGTTGTTTCTTTTGCAATATTTGCAATACAATTGATCTTTCCTCCCTTTATATTCTTATTTCTGTGGAGGTCTTTGTCCCTTTGCATTGTTGTTCTTGGCATTATTATTGCCTTCAAATCTCAGGTAGTGGCTCCATCATCCATATCTGACGAATCTATCCTCGATAGGAATCATTAAGTCCCATTAGAAATTTTGTTAACATCACCCTTTGTCATTTTATTTGAGCCTTGTTGCAGCCACACCTGACTTGATCATCTAATTGATCATGTTGTTCCCATAAAGATTTTAGTCTAGTGTAATACTCCATTCACAGAAGAATTTTCCTATCTAATTCAATAAAGTTGTCGAGAAATTTCAAACAAATTGGCACCATTAAAACAAACTTTGTTAAACAAGCTAGCCAAAACCTGTTTTGAGATGCTATTGGTGATCCACGTTTGGATAATACAATGGCAACTG
Organism: Euonymus europaeus; assembly: GCA_963580455.1. NCBI lineage: Eukaryota > Viridiplantae > Streptophyta > Magnoliopsida > Celastrales > Celastraceae > Euonymus > Euonymus europaeus. The sequence continues at coordinate 9,445,809 of OY756964.1, forward strand.
GTTTAGGTCACATAATTTTTGTCATCGTATCCTGTGATTCTTAGGGTTCCGTTAATGAAACCAACCTTGTTGCAAGTCTTTAGAGCCCTCACTATACAATGACTCCATATAGTGTAATTGTCACTGTTAAGCTTGAAAGTGAGCAGTGTACTTGTGGTGGTGAGATCTCCTCGTAAAATGGTGTAGGGATTCAACAGAGTGCTCTATGAGACCGTTCCTGCATTGACATTACCTTGATTAACAGGTCCTCTAATTTCAATTCCAGGAACATTAGTTTCATCCTCTGGAATCATGCGATTTACTTCACTAGTTGTAGCCATATTTGCTATCGATATAGTATTTACCATCGATGCTCTGATACCATGAGAGGCTTTACAACTCGTGAGAAAAAGAGTATAGAAGAAGAAATAGTAGAGAGTTGAAGAAGAGAGAGAGTTCAAATCAAGAGTGTAGCTTGATTCATTAAAATCATTAGAATCATACAATAGCAATATATACAAGGAAAAGAGAGACCAACAAGAAATTGTACCTTCATCTATGCAAGAAGTACAGAGATGGGACATATAGTTGTTGAGGTTTGACCTAATGAATTTGAACATAAAAAAGGAGAAGGCGGTCTTAGATTGAGAAAAGAACAATGAGAAGAAATTAGTTATTGGACTTATTAACAGGCCTAATGAAATAAGTCCAAATAAAACATTAGCATGAGCACACGTGCGTCATCTTTGTCAATACTACAAGACACATTTTGCATATCATTCTATCAAAGAGCACTTTCATAGTAGAAAGAACCCTCACGAGCTAGATAAATGAGAGCTAAAGCACTAGGATAAAACCCAATGGTATAATTAGTATAGTAGAGAGCATATATAACGTACTCACAATAATCGGTGTTGGGGACCAACAATAAAAGATATCACACTAAAGGAAAGATCTCAATTTTAAGATGAAATGAAATGGACAATTAGGATTTTTAAAATAGCAGTAAACCAAACCAGTGATGGTGGATTGTAAGGACAAACATGGCTAGTCGCAACTTGGAGAATCTTTACAAACTCAACAGGACCCACAACCATTGTTTCTTTAGTACTCTCATCGTTGATCCTAAAATTTGGGTCAAGGATCATTTTGTTATCAAATTCAAAAATCGTAAAACATGTGTAGGACAAAAAAAAGAAGGAAATTCATGTGTAATTATAGATGAGCATAGTTATTCTCCAAGCAAGGGGAATCAACATCTTATTAAGTCTTGCAGCACAACTAGAGTAGAGCATGAGCAATGGGGGAAAGAAAAATTTGCACAAACATATTATGAATATGGGGTATTGCTGTAGATGTTGAGGATACCGAATCAACATGGCATAAACAACGAAATCAAAGACCAAAAGGAAAAACACCGAGATATAAGTGGTTCAGTCACTAACGACCTACATCTATGGGAGATGAAACACATTCTATTAAGAGATAATAAAAGAAGAGGAGATTCCAACAACTCAACTCACTCTTTGGTGCCTCTACCTTGCACCAACACTCTCTAAAAAATAAACACTCTTTTTTTTCTTTCTCTATAACTCACTACCACTGATTTAACACACACAACACCCCTATTTATAGGATCATATACATGTATGAACACAACAAACACACACACTTTGAACATAGAATTGGGCGTGAATCTTCAACATTTGTAGGCGAAGCTACTGTGTTGACGGTGGCTGGCTACTGCTGCATGCAAAACTAAACAATAGAGGCAGCATGCAGTATTTGACCAAAGACTGCATGCAAATTTTGCTAAAAATAGTTATGGACCCATCAATTCTTCCCCTCCATACTATAGGAGGAGAAAACAACTCGCCAATCTTCAATTATTGTCCATACCGGCTATGTCCCGTCATAGCCCGAGCTTTTCACGAGTAACCACCTTCATTAATATGTCTACTAGATTCTCGTCAGTGTGAATCTTCACAAGTTTCAACAATTGTTCTTCAATCACTTCGCGTATCCAGTGATAGCGAATATCAATATACTTTGTGTGGGAATGGTGTTAAGTTTGGATACTATTTATTTATTATTGGGTTAGTACACTGGGTTGTGTATTAGACTGGTTAGTGGAATTTTTGTCCGTAGACTTTTCTATTTATATCTCCTCATTTCTCTTGTAACATACACCAAAATATTGAGAGGAAAGAAACACTGCTGCAGCCCGTGGATGTAGGCCTTGTGAGCTGAACCACGTTAAATCTCCGTGTCATATTTTTCTTGTTTATTCTTGTTCATGTGTGAAAGAAGATTGATCAGATCGTTACAAATGGTATCGGAGCAGGTTCGTTAAACAACATCTAGACTTGTTTGTCTAGTGAGATTCACAAACGAATCTTTTTCGATCAGATCACAGTTCCACAGATCGCCTGAGTCAGAAAGATTGTTATTGGCAGAGGCAAAGCTTGATTGAGATAGATTCAAAAAAAAAAACCTTGCACAGCGTGAGGAGGAGCCCAGTCTTCTTGTTTGGTGCCACAAAAGTGGATGGTGGTGTTTCCATTGTTTGCACCTTGAAGTCGATGGTTGCCAACTAAAGGAAGGAGGAGAGAGGAAGACTGAACAATTGTCACTTGGGATTACACGCAGTGTTGATTGTACAAAAGAATGTGGTTAAATTGTCATAGATCCACTTCTCAAGAAGCCTAGGGGCGGCAGAGCTTTTACACTGGTTAATGCGTTCCGAAGTCTGACGGAATCCAAGCGAAGGAAAGGGGCAGAGAAGCACTGTAGCAGGCTGCGGATAGATTCAATACACGAATCAAAAAGAATGTGGTATTGTTGGCTGCACTTATTGTTTACTTTCCTCCAATTAGTATGATTTTTTTTTGTGCAAAAGTGGCTTTATTTTCAAAACCAGTGGGCGCACCATTTTGTTGAACAATTAAAGTGTTCAAAAGGCGTAATTGTTTACATTAGTATTTGGTGAGACTTTGCATGGTGGGCGCCGAAGTTGATTTTAACAATTGAATCACCTAGAAGCTTGAATCAACAACTGGTACATGTGTGGGTCCATCTGAGTTGGCATAAATTTTATTTGCTTGGTGATTTGCTAACTCTGCTTAAAGTATTGTTTTTTTGCGGTGAGTCTTTTATATACTTAAATTTGGTGTGGTGCGGTGCTGTGCTGTATTGACTTGTGTAATCAGACGAAGTTAAATTTAAGGTCTGATTTGAGTGGGAGTTATGGCTACAGATGAAGCTAAAGTTGCAGGTTTCGAAAAATTTGATGGCACCGACTTCGCATATTAGCATATGCAGATTGAGGATTTCTTGTATGGAAAAAAGATGCACTTGCCTCTTCTTGGTAAGCAACCTGAAAAAATGCTCGATGACGAGTGGAAGTTGTTAGACAGACAGGTGTTGGGAGTTATTCGATTAACTCTAACACTGAGTGTTGCTCACAATGTTGCTAAGGCAACAACTATGAAGGAACCCATGGATACATTGTCAGAAATGTATGAGACGCCAACTGCGAATCACAAGGTCCATCTGATGAAAAAATTATTCAACTTGAAGATGCAAGAAGGAACTCCTGTTGCCAAGCACTTGAATGAATTTAATGATATTGTTAATCAATTAGAGTCAGTTGAGATTGACTTAGAAGATGAAGTGCGGGCATTGATCGTTTTGACATCTTTGCCAAATAATTGGGAGACTATGAGAACAGCAGTGAGTGATTCTACCAGCAAGCAGAAACTTACCTACGGTGCTGTGAGAGATCAGATTTTGAGTGAAGAATCCAGAAGAAAAGATGTTGGAGAATCCTCAAGTTTTGGTTCTGCTTTGAATGTGAATGACAGAGGCAGACAGTCTAACAGAGGTAGACAGTCAGATAGGAATTCTGGTCGCAGTAAATCCAGATTAGGGAGAGGAAGAAGTAAGTCACATTTTGGCAAGAAACAAGATGGTTGTTGGCATTGTGGCAAAAAAGGTCACACTAAGAAGAATTGCTGGTCTTTAAAGAAAGAAGACAACAAGAAGGTTGATGTCAACGCAGTAACCGATGATGGGCATGATGCTTTGTTGTTATCTGTTGACTCAAACACTGATTCGTGGATTTTAGATTCAGGGGCTTCTTTTCATATCATAGCACACCAAGAGATCATGCAGAATTATGTGGCTAGTGAATTTGGGAAGGTGTACTTAGCTGACGGTGAAGAGTTGAAGATTGTAGGTATGGGAGAAGTCAAAATCAAGAGTTCGAATGGTTCAGTTTGGGCTCTGCAAAAGGTCAGACATGTTCCGCAATTGAAGAAAAATCTGATTTCAGTTGGTCAGTTGGATGACAGTGGTTATTCTATTCGTTTTGGTACCGGTACATGGATAGTGACAAAGGGAGCAATGGTTGTTGCTCGAGGTAAGAAAACTAGTACTCTTTATATGAGTTCTGATTGCACTGAGACTGTTGCTGTTGCAGAAGGAATTAATTACTCAACCCTATGGCATGAGAGACTTGGTCACATGAGTCTAAAGGGCATGAAGGAACTTGTGTCAAAGGGAAAACTTTCTGGAGTTCAGAAAATTCATATTGACTTGTGAGAGAGTTGTATTATGTAAATGCAGAAGAAACTCAGTTTTCTTACAGGAGGAAGAATGCTGAGAAAGAACAAGCTTGACTTGGTACACACTGATGTGTGGGGCCCTTCCTCAGTTAATTCTCTCGGTGGCTCCAGATATTATGTTACATTTATTGATGACTGTAGTAGAAAATTTTGGGTTTATTTTATGAAAAATAAATCTGATCTAGCATATTCAAGAAGTGGAAAGCTCTTATTGAGACTGAAACAGGTTTGAAATTGAAGTGTCTGAGATCTGACAATGGCGGAGAGTATGTTGATAGTGATTTCAGGGAGTATTGTGCTACACATGGGATTAGGATGGAGAAAACTATCCCAGGAACACCACAGCAGAATGGTGTTGTAGAACGGATGAACAGAACTATCAATGAACGTGCAAGAAGTATGAGAATTCATTCGGGGCTGCCTAAGATGTTTTGGGCTGATGCAGTTAACACCGCTGCTTATTTGATTAATCGAAGTCCATCAATTCCACTGGAGAATAAATTACCTGAAGAAGTTTGGAGTGGTAAAGAGGTAAAACTTTCACACCTTCGAGTGTTTGGTTGTGTTTCTTATGTACATGTTTATTCCGATGGTCGCAGCAAGCTTGATGCTAAATCGAGGAAGTGTTTCTTCATTGGTTATGGAGATGAGCAGTATGGCTACATGTTTTGGTATGAGCAGAACCGAAAGATTGTCAGAAGTCGGAATGTGATCTTTCATGAGAGTGTGAAGTACAAAGAAAAATCAGAAGTTGATGTGAATGCAGTATAGGAGCCTGAAACAATTCATATCAGTATTCCAGAGTCTGCATCAGTTGAGCAGGAAGTAGGAATTCCTCTTATTCCACAGGATGATGATGATGAACCAACCACTCCACCAGTTGTTTTACGGAGGTCTACTAGAACAGTAAGAGCACCTGAATGTTATTCTCCCTCTTTACATTATATTTTGTTGGCTGATAATAGTGAGCCAGAAAGTTTTGTAGAAGCTAAACAGGATATGAATGTGAAGAAGTGGGAGTTGGCTATGAAAGAGGAGATGGATTCTCTGATGAAGAATCAGACTTGGGAGTTAGTAAAACTTCCAGCAGAAAAGAAATCTTTGCACAACAAATGGGTGTATCGGGTCAAGGCAGAACATGATGGAAACAAACGGTACAAGGCCAGACTTGTTGTGAAAGGTTTTGAACAAAGGTACGTCATTGATTATTTTCTCTCCTGTAGTGAAGATGTCTACAATCAGAATGGTACTGGGAATTGTGGCTAGTGAGAATTTACATCTGGAGCAGCTAGATGTAAAGACAGCTTTTCTCCATGGTGAGTTGGAGGACGTGATCTATATGCATCAGCCAGAAGGGTTCTTAGTACCGGGAAAAGAAAAGCTTGTGTGTAAACTGAAGAAGAGCTTGTATGGTCTGAAACAGGCTCCTAGACAGTGCAATTTGAAGTTTGATAACTTCATGATCAGTTCAGGTTACACAAGAAGTGAACAAGATCATTGCTGTTATTTTAAACGGTTTGATGAATCGTATATTATTTTGCTATTGTATGTCGATGATATGTTGATTGCAGGATCAAGTATCAAGGAGATTAATAATCTAAAACAACAGCTGTCAAGCCAATTTGAAATGAAGAATTTGGGAAATGCTAAGAAAATCCTTGGAATGAGAATTACAAGAGACAGAACCAAAGGTACTTTAAAACTTTCTCAATCTGAGTATGTGACGAAAGTTTTGAGTAGGTTCAATATGGACAAAGCAAAGCCAGTTGCTACACCTTTGGGGAGTCATTTCAAACTATGTAAAGATCAATCACATAGAAGTGACGAAGAGTTGGAGCAAATGATTAAGATTTCTTATGCTTCTGCTATTGGTTCCCTTATGTATACTATGACTTGCACTCACCCAGATATTGCTCATGCAGTGGGAGTAGTCAGCAGGTATATGAGTAATCCAGGAAAGAAGCACTGGGAAGCTATGAAGTGGATTATGAGGTACTTGTGTGGAACTGTTAATTATGGGTTGACTTTCACTTCAGGTGAGTTGAAGTTGGAAGGGTTTGTGGATGCTGATTTGGCCGGTGACTTTGACAGTTGCAAAAGCACTACAAGCTATATTTTTACCTTGGGAGGTACTGCTGTTTCTTGGAGTTCCAAGCTACAAAAGGTTGTTGCTTTATGTTCTACTAAAGCAGAATATGCTGCGATAACAGAAGCTGCAAAGGAGATGAAGTGGTTGCAAGAACTGATGGAAGAGTTAGGACAAGGAAGTGGTAAAGGGGTTCTCTACAGTGACAGTCAGAGTGGTATATTCCTTGCCAAGAATCCTGCCTTCCATTCTAATACTAAACACATTCGGAGGAGATATCATTATATCCACCAAGTTCTCAAGGAAGGTTTGCTGAAGCTTGAGAAGGTGTGTGGAAATGAAAACCCAGCGGATGCTTTGACGAAGAGTGTGACAGTTGGTAAGCTGGAGCTATGCAAGGCTTCAGTTGGTCTTCTAGCTTGAAGATGGAGATTAGGGCTGCAGTGTGTGGTAATCAGTACGGGTGTTACTGATGTAACTGTTTTGACAGTTTCTTTATAGTATCCAAGTGGGAGATTGTTAAGTTTGGATACTATTTATTTATTATTGGGTTAGTACACTGGGTTGTGTATTAGACTGGTTAGTGGACTTTTTGTCTGTAGACTTTTCTATTTATATCTCCTCATTTCTCTTGTAACATACACCAAAATATTGAGAGGAAAGAAACACTGATGCAGCCCGTGGATGTAGGTCTTGTGAGCCGAACCACGTTAAATCTCTGTGTCATATTTTTCTTGTTTATTCTTGTTCATGTGTGAAAGAAGATTGATCAGATCGTTACAAATGGTACATGGAATTTTTGGCACTCTAATTTTCACAATGTACCATAAATTCCTCCCGATTAATACCTAGTTCCTTGAGAAATCTCTTTAACCAAAACATTTCTTTACCAACTTTCACCGCAACAATATACTGTACTTTTGTTGTAGATAAAGCAACACACTTTTGCAGTTTTGACTGCCATGAAATAGCTCCCTCTGCAACAGTGAAAACATACCACGAAGTAGATTTTCTACTGTCAAAATCACGGTCATATCGAAATCAGTATAGCCATCCAGAACTGGTTCTGCTACCCCAAAGCACAAGCATAGCTTTGACGTACCCTTTAGGTACCTGAGAATCCATTTAATTGCGTGAGCAATATTCGGTCTTTTATACACCACTGCATACATCAGACTACCGACTGGTGAAGAATAAGGGACTGCTTCCATCTCTTCAACCTTCTTCTCCGAGGAGGGACAAGATTTCTTGCCCAGCTGTAAATAGTTAGCTAGTGGAGTGGTAACCGACTTCATATTCTTAATGTTAAACCTTTCAAGCACCTGTTTAACATAAGTTTCCTATGAAAACCACAATTTCTTGGCTTTCCTGTCACGAACAATCTTCATACCTAGTATCTGCTGAGCTGGGCCTAAGTCCTTCATGTCGAAGAACTGAGATAGTTGGGTTTTCAAACAACATCCCTATTTTTGATGACCTTCATAGAAATTAGACCCTACAGTCTGTATCCAAATTCTTTAGCTCTATATCCAATGAAAATGTGAGGAGTGGATCTGCTATCAAACTTCTGTCTTTGCTCCTTGGATACATGTGCAAACACTTTGCACCTAAATAATCTCAAGTGAGAATAAAAGATATTTCTTTCAGACCACACCTTTTCTGGAATTTCAAAGTTCAGTGATGTTGACGGTGATCTGTTTATCAAGTAACGGGCCACATGAACTAGTTCTCCTCAGAATGGCTTTGGCAGTTTTGTCATACTAAGCATTGATGTGTGTATTTAATACCACATTTACATTCATAGTTTGATGCACAAGTGCATTATTTTGAGTCAAGATTGAGTTGATACTTTGGGGATTTATATGTTTTATATGTAGGAGAGTTACTGCAAAGTTGTAGCTGAATTGAAGCACATTCGAACAAAAATCAGTGAAAAATGCCTTTTGGGCGTTCCAGCACTACATAAGACAACATTTGGCAGATTAGAGCACCCTTCTCGTGCTCGGACGAGACGTGACTTTTCCAGCATACTAGGAAACCTAGTTTAATTAGATTTTTGTGTCCTTAAATGTGTAAACCTAATTGGGGACTCTTAAGAGACTTGCATTAGGTATAAATAGGCTAGAAAAATATAGGAAAAGTGTTCTGAATACTTTGCATAGGTTGGATTGATTTTGCTTATGAGGCGGTTCTCTCTCAACCTTCTTCCTCTCTATGTATCAAACTCAATGTTTCTTCTTCCCTTGCAAAACTCATATCTAGGGTTTGATCTATCCAAGCGTGAATATATTATGAGTTGATCTTTATTACAAGTGTTTAATTCAATTCTCAATTGTCATGCCTCAAAATATAATTTCTGCATAATTGCTTGATCACCAATTAAGTTGTTGATTATATTCATCTAGCCAAATTACGTAAACGATCCGTATTTATGTCTTTTGGTGGAATCGAAATTAGGAAAATTAATTGTTGACTGCTCTAATATGGGTTTAGGGGACTAATTGGTGCTATAGTTCTTTTAGTCGTAATGGGTTATTTTTGCTAAGTTAAAGAATGTCATCAAACATGATTAATTTGGTAATAATAATACGTGTTGTTGCCATGATCAATGGATCAACATAATTGAGTGAGAATAAACATTAGAATCGGAATTGATATTGAATGTTTGTCCCTTATAGCTCGTAATAGAATTGCTTAGTAAGGTTGTGCCCTAGGCTTTTTATCATCGTTGATTCTTGTTTGCTTACTTTTCTACGAATTAATTGTGTTCTCTTTACTTTAAAAATAATTTATTTTAATAGTTAAGTACATCTTTTGACTGAATTCATCTATGCAGGATCGACCTCATACTTACACCTTTTGTGATATGATAGTACACTTGTGCACTTGCGAGTATTTTAACATCAAGCATACACCTTGCTCATTCTATAATGGTCTGATTCATCCTCTCGATTACACCATTATGTTGTGGGGTACGTGGGACCGTCTTCTCGTGCCAAATACCACGTTCAACACAATATGCTTCAAATTCTCTAGAAATGTACCAAATTCCACAACATTAATGCTTTCTGAACATACTTTGGCATGCATTCTATATAGTGTGCCACAAATATGTCCTTTGACATAAGTCATAACATCTTTTGTCGACTTCCATGTGCCATTGTTGAAATGATTATGATAGCCCTATTTATCAAGGGCATTCACAACAATAAGGTTGAAGCGGAGGTCTAGGACATGTTGGACGTCCTTCCACACCGTAATGCATCCAAGATTCCTCTTGATATACCCATCACCAATTGCAACGATTTTTGCAAAACTGTTGTTGCCCATCTTCACTACAAGCGTCTCCCAACTGTCTAGTGAAGAACGGGGTAAGTAAACTTTGGTTACCGAAAGATTTTTTATTTTTCATTTTAGTCATTGAATGTTCAAACGTTATAGATCAGTCACTTAAAGTTTCAAATTGTTCCAATATGAACTTTGTTTTTCCAAAAAGGTAACCTTGTTGTTCAAATATGATAACCCAAAATGACCAATCTGAAACAAACTAAAACTTTAGGTTATTGATCAGTAACGTTTAAACATTCAGTGACCAAAAGGAAAAATCTCAAATCTTTCAATGACTAAAAATGTATTTAACCCAGTAAAGAACTAAGGAGTACTAAGGGCCTGTTCTTCATCATCGAGAACAAACTCGATAGCTACAAGATGATTCAACAAATTCTGAAACTCAATAGTGTGCTCAGCTACAGAAGTACCATTCGTCAATTTTTAATTGACAAGGCATCTGACCAAGAGTGCTTTATTCCGAGCAGTCTTGGCTTAGTACATGTTCTCCAGTTTCTTCCAGATATCATACACACTTGTTTCCTGTGCAATATGGTGAAAAACATTGTAATCGATCCAATTTCGGATTTGACCAATCGTCTTTTTATTTTTCTTCGTCCACTCGACATCTTTAATTTCATCCGGCTTCTTCCCTTCGTTTTCCAAGGGATTTGCTAGATCTCTGCAATTCAAGAAATCCTCCATCCGAAGCTTCCATAACGCATAATTTGTAGGTGTCAGCTTCATCATGGCTCCTGATGACTTCGATGTAGAATCTTCCATTGAAAAAGTTTCAGTTTCAAGCCAAACAGAGCAACACCAAATTTTTAGAGTGGAATCTCTCCAAAATGATAGCACGGTTGCGTTCCTAAAGGTCAAAATCCTTCAAAATCGGTCTGAAGATCGCTGAACCGGTTGGTCAAACTTTTTGGAGTTTGAACCGGATTTAACTGTTGACTAACGGTCAACTAACGCCTTTTGATGACATGATTGTTGACATGGCACAAATGTTGATTGCGTGCTGATGTGGCAGACTTGCTAACGTGACTTCGTCTTCAACCTCAAGCTGGAGGCACGTGAATAATACCTCAAACTTTAGACGAAGAGTGTAGCTCTCCCCAACGTCCGTTTGCAGTGATATTTGAACAAGGAGACTTGTATGGTGATGAAGAACACTCTTATGTGTTCAAAACTTGATTTCATTGAAGTCGAACAAATTGACTCGAGAGCAAAGTTACTCTTTTTTCTGTCCGAGATGATTTTTGGTAGCTGAAAATCTTAACCAACCCGTGCTCTGATACCACTTTGTTGAGGATACCGTGTCAATATGACATAAACAATGAAATAAAAAACCAAGGGGAAAAACACCGAGATATACGTGGTTCGGTCACTAACGACCGACGTCCATGAGAGAGCAAACACACTCTATTAAGTAATAATACAAGAGAATGAGATTACAATAACTCAACTCATACTCTCTGGTGCCTCTACCTTGCACCAGCACTCTCTAAAAAGCAAATACTCTTTTTTTTCTTTCTCTATAGCTCACTACCACCCATTTAGCACACACATAACACCCTTATTTTATAGGGATCATATACATGTATGAACACAACAAGCACACACACTTTGAACAGAGAATTGGGCGGCGAATCTTCAATATTTGTAGGCAAACCTACTGTGTTGACGGTGGCTGGCGACTATTGCATGCAAAACTCAATAATAGAGGTTGCATGCAGTATTTGACCAAAGACTACATGTAGCTTTTGCTATAAAACTACGACAGCAGCCATTATGGGTGGAACCAAGCCCTCCAAGAAGCTTACTTATTTTTTAATCACTCCCCTTCAAACAACCTCGATGTTTTCAACCAGTAAATGAGGAAGAGTGAGAAAACACACAATCAAAGAATTAGAAAGAGAACACCCTTTGTTGTGAAGCAACATATTATGTATTTTGTAATTGTGTATAGGAAAATGATATAGATCCCAGCCCCTTGCATCCCATTGCATCCCACGCTGATGTGGAGGTGAGGTGTCATGCTGATGAGGATGCTGACTGGGTTTTTTTTGAATTTCTAAATACCATCTAAAAGTTACACAGTAACGAGATGGGTTTGTCGGATTCTTACCATGTTTCTCTATCCCCTCCCGTGGTCAGTCTCGCTATTACAGTGCTCGAGGTTCCAGTCTGAAGCTTCATCTCCTAGTTCATAGCTGTTTGCGGGTGTATTGCTTTAGATCGGAGATCGTATTGCGGTGTTCTCTTACGGATCGAAGTGATCTTTCTCTCAAGCACAGATCGGAGCTCTCTCAGACCGGCGACCTCTTCTGTGGGTTTTTAATCGCGTACAGGTATAAACGGTGTATCAATATGGTATAGATAGTGGGTTTTCCATTGATTTGTTTTGTTTAGTCGTTATATATTTGCTTGTTGCATTATCCGGACTTTGTTCTTGAAGGCGAAGTGGGGTTATGCTATAGGGGTTTTTGTGGTTTTTTTTGTAGATAAGATGACAGGTTTTATGGATATCCCTTGTTGGGGGTAACGACTGCGATGATTTTGATGTCGGGAATGATGTTGCTGATATTGTGACTAGTTCTTTTGAGAGTGTTGATGGCGGCGAGGAGAATGTACCAATGGAGGGGATGATGTTCGACAGTGATATGGATTTGTTTGATTTTTACAAGAAATATGGAGAGCGCAATGGTTTTTCTGTAAAGAGGAGGACAAAGAACAAGAACGAGTTGGGTGTGTGTACACACATGACGTTCACTTGTGGGAAGTCAGACAAGTTTCGTAGTCGTGCTGTGGTACCAATCAAATCTCGGTCGCATACGAAGAATGATTGCAAGGCTAGACTGAGAGCTCGTTTATGTGCTGATGGCAAATGGGAGATCACCAATTTTATGGACAGACATAACCATGAATTGAGCCCCTCTCATTCAAGGTTTTTCTTATGCAATCGAGAGATCAGCTCACACGTCAAGCGACAATTGGAGATCAATGATATGGCTGGTATAAGGCCGTGCAAGAGCCGCAATGCACAGGTGATTTAGTTTTGTTTTGGGAATTACTGCATTTTACGTTTGTCATATGACCTATCAGGCTCGTTTTTCCATTGTATAAATCAATGGAATAATGTTATTACATTGTGCTTTTTATACTGTAATATGATATTCCATTGTCATATTACAGTGGAATAACTTATTCCATTGTCATATTACATTGGAATACTTAATTCCATTGTCAATATACAATGGAATATCATTACACGTTTACATGTTATTTCATTTTGACTGTATCCCATTGTAATTTTTACAGTGGAATATTTCAATTCCATTGTCATATTACAGTGGAATAATTGAATTCCATTGTCATGTTACAGTGGAATAATTGATTTCACTATCATACTGCATTGGAATACATAACTCCATTGTCAATATACAATGGAATATCATTAGACGCTTTAAATGTTATTCCATTTTGACTGTATTCCATTGTAATATTTACAGTGGAATATTCAATTCCATTGAACTAAACAATGGAATATGTGTTCCATTGTATTTTTTGATAAATGAATATGTTTTTCCATTGTTTTTGACAGTGGAATAACAAAGTACACATGCAATTGGTACTGGTTCTGAGTTATAACATTGCACGTTTCCCTTATTTCATTGTCATGGACAAATAACACAGTTTTTGTGTTTTATGGTGTGAGTAGGTGATTGGAGCTGGTGGACATGAACATTTACCTTTTATTCAACAGGATACCAGGAACCTCATAACCAGAGTTACGCATATGAGACTCGGTGAGGGTGATGCGAACGCTATCCAGAATTACTTCTTGAAAATGCAGTCGAAAAATGAAGGGTTTTTCTCCATGATAGATTGGGATGATAAAGGGCGGTTGAAGAGTGTTTTTTGGGCTGATCAGCATAGTAGGGCAGCTTGTCGGGAATTTGGCGACGTTGTAAGCTTTGACACTACATATCTGACGAACAAGTACGACATGCCTTTTGCCCCATTTGTGGGTGTGAATCATCATGGTCATTCCGTGCTTCTTGGTTGTGGTTTGATTGCGAACGAAGATACTGAGACTTTTACATGGTTGTTCAAGACTTGGCTTGCGTGCATGCATGGTATTCCTCCTAGCGGGATAATCACGGACCAAGATAGAGCTATGAAGAAGGCCATTGAAATAGTTTTTCCTGGCACAAGACACAGATGGTGCCTATAGCATATTTTGAAAAAGGTGCCTGAGAAATTAGGTTCGTACAAAGAGTACAAACGGATAACTTACGCGTTGGGGGATGCTGTTTATGATTCTCAGAGCATAGCTCAGTTTGAGACTGGTTGGGACAATATGATACATGAGTTTGGTTTGGAGGGAAGTTCTTGGTTGGCAACTATGTATGAGGAAAGGCATATGTGGGTTCCTGTTTATTTGAAGAACTTCTTTTGGGCGGGAATGTCCACTACCCAAAGGAGTGAAAGCATGAATGCTTTTTTTGACGGGTATGTAAACTCGAAAACTACTCTAAAACAATTTGTTGAGCAATACAACAATGCACTCAGGGATAAGGTGCAAAAAGAATGCCAAGCAGACTTTAATTCCTTCCACAAGCATCCTCAGTGTGTTTCTTGGTATGAAATGGAAAAACAAATTGCTGGATTATATATGGAGGCCAAATTCAAAGAGTTTCAAAAAGAGTTGTCTGGGTTGATGTATTGTGGTGTTCAGTCAGTAGAGAATACTTCGTTTGACACTGCAATATTTTTTATCGAGGAGGAAGTTTCATATGGTGACAAGGGTAGGAAGAAAATTACATATGAGGTGAGATATGAGGAGCGTAGTTCCTCTGTAGATTGTAGTTGCATAAAGTTTCAGTTCAGAGATATTTTGTGCAGCCATTGCTTGACAGTTTTAAGGTGCAGTGGTGTGGATTTGATACCAACACAGTACGTGTGTGCTCGATGGAGGAAAGATGTACGGAGGGGCCACTCGCGAGTTAAAATTGATTACGACGGATGGTGTCTCTCAGCGGAGCAGCGTCGTTATGAGAGTTTGTGTAATATGTTTACAAGGCTTGCAGATTTGGGGGCGGATTCCGAAGAAAGATATAATCAAGTCGCACATTTGATTGAGGAGACAGCAAATGCACTGGCTTCTACTCCGGGTGTTGTTTCATTGCCAGTCACTAGTTCCAATGACCCGGTGAATCGACGAGGAAAAGGACGCCCTCCAAGTGCGAGGAAGAAGAGGATAATCAGGAAGAAGCATCCTGGTACGTCTGCATTGGAAGTCACAACGCAAACAGCGGGTTTGGATGATTTTGTGGCAGTTGGTCTGTGATTTTAGTACCGATTAACTTGATGGATTCCATTGTTTACATACATTTATTCCATTGCTTGTGGAACTTGTTCCATTGTGTTAAATTTTTCCCGTTGTGTGTTTCACTTTGTCCCATTGCGTGTTTTCATACATTTATTCTATTGTACTTTGAAACTGATTCCGTTGTGTGTTGTAACGTATTCCATTGTACATGTAACTTATTCCGTTGTGCATGTACCTTTATTCCATTGTTCTTGAAAGTTTATTCCATTGTACTTGAAACTTTATTCAGTGGTGTGGGGAGTAATTTTTTCCAAATGTTTTGGTTTTTTGAGTTATTCCATTGTATTGTTTTATTTTTCACAGTACATACACATGACTTATTTGCTTATTTTCACAGTGCAAATACATTTATTTGGTTGTGAAATTCTTAGCAAATAGAGTGGATATGAAAGCAGTTATGGAAGCAAGAATACCAAGTTAAATAGAGTTGATATTGAAAAGTTTTGCACAGTGTAAAATAAACACAAGATTAAAGACAAGTTTAAAATAATAATGTCCAATCACTTTGGGGCTCCACCGTCAAGGGGTAAATCACAGAGTACTTGATCTAAGGCCAAAGTCTCTTTGTACACGTCTTCATTCCACGAGTGACTAGGATCATCCATTAAGCGATTGATGATCCTCGCTCTGATTATTGCTATTTCATCCACAGATAACTCCCCCGTCGGGATCTCCGTACGATTGAAGATGCATTCCATAACGAGTATGCAGACGATGCCACAGTCGACCCTAATTCATTGAGATAATCGAGTGAAAAAAATTTGTCTGCTTTATGGGGGAATTAAATTGTTTTAAGGAAAATGATATATATCCCATGGGGTTGTATAAATCCCATATTTTATTTCATTGTATTATTATAATGAAATAATAGATTTATTACAATGGAATACATTGTTCCATTGTATACATATATTATTCCATTGTATTATGCAATGGAATAAACCATGGGATATTAAATGGTGGTAAAGTTCTCACCCTCCAGAAGGTTGTTGTGGTGAATCCCAAACTGTCTGTATGCTTGATGAAGTCTTCTGTGAGCATTGTGGGTATAAGGTGTCGTAGTATTTTATGAATTCCATAGCATCTTGGAGATATTCATCACCAGAAGCGCGAACCCTTTGGAGCAGGGAGTTGTAATGTTTCCATTCCCCTGTTTCTGTGTCCAGGACCAGTAGAGTCCAATGGTTGGCAGATTCCTTGTTTCCTCTTGAATGAAGAGGACATATTAAGTACCTGTTTCAGGGGGATTCTCGGTGTATTATATCCGTGACATATCTTTTTGTTGCTGCAACATCATTTTGCCTGAGATAGGCTTGTGTAACATAAAATTACAGTGTCAGTTGTGCACTTTTGTACGTTAACTCGAAAATTTTGCAACATTATCATTACCATTGAAGAGCTGGTTAGTACGAAAGTCGATGTGATCTCCCCTGTCGGTTTGGGGGGTTCAATGGCGTGTTGTTGTGTTTGTAACCTCATTAGGATATCAGAGTACCCATCAATGATACTGTTGTTCACCATTTCAGTTCCTGACAGGTCAATTATGTCATTCAGATAGATGGCTTGTTCTCTAGCCCAAGCCTCGATGCTGAAACCACATGTGGACGATGGAATAAGGCAAAGCACAAGATAAATACAATGGAATGACAATTATTTACAATGGATTACACACTGTATTCTCTTGATTCCATTGTCATATGAAACAAGAATATTAAATCCATTGTACTTTTCACTATGGAATAACTCTACCCATTGTAACCACCATGGGTTATTTTTATACCATTGTTATGTACAATGGATTACATTATTCCATTGTTATATGCAACGGAATAATGTAATCCATTGTTATAATAGTATAGAGAAGGACAATGGGATAAGTCACTGAATAACAATGGAATGAATTATGAATACAATGGAATAAGCTATTAAAGGCAATATGATGGGAAGCTTACTCGGGGTTCTCATAGGCAACCATCTTACTGATAGTGTCATGGTCTGCGTCACTGATGTGCTTGTTTGTTATCTTTCCATTTTTCTTCACTTTCTTCATTTGTGGTTCAAAGCTTTCAACATCAACCGGCCCGGGAGATGTTAGTTTCCTATTAGCTCTGGTTTTTCTTGGTTTTGGGGGTGGCTTGGTCACCGGAGGATAATCAAAATCATCTGCAGTCTGAGTGGAAGTCCTGCTTGATCTGGTTTTCACATTTCTCACCAAAGATCCTGGTGTTTTTCTTTTTCTTGTTCTGGTTGCCCGCACAGTAGGAGTTTTGTCCTTTTTCCCATCCCCCTCTTTTGGAGTGGGTTCATTTGAGGCATGTTCGGGGTTCAGCACGGTGATTCTTGCACGCTGTGCATATGCAGTAGACATTCTCTGCAGTTCACCCCATATCTCCTCTCTCTCTTCCAACAGTGCAGCATAATCAGTTTTTTGTTGTTCCAGTTCTTTGTCTTTGGTAGCATATGCAGCAGTGATGTTCTGCAAGTCATTAGACAACTCTTCAAAAGAAAGCTTCAGTTTTTGGTGCTTCATTGATAGGTGTTGATGACTTGATTTCAGATCCTCATGTTCTGTCTTTAGCTTTTCAAATTCAATCACCTTGTTGTGCAATTCCACACGCTTATCCCTCATGACCTTCTCGATGTCTTTGATCCGGAGTAAAGCCTCTTCATATTTATGCTGAATGCTAGATGTGTCATGAACATCTTTATCAGGCTGGATCATGTCAACAACACGCGAGAGGCTCTGATGGAATGGTGTCGAGGGCGTTGAGGGTGGAGTTTCATATTCTCCTCTGCCATCATCGTTTCTTATAGGCTCATCATCATCAGCGTAGTCGTCATGTACACCATCATCATCGTCCTTGGGTGGATTATCAACCTCTTCATCCTCTTTTTGTAAATTTTCTTCCTTGTCCGTCTCTTTTTTTGGATTGTCCAATTCTACGGTCTCCTTGTTTGGAATTTCCAATTCTTCAGTCTGTTTGTTCTGATTTTCTTCATCTTCATTGTTTTTATTTTGGTTTTCTCCCTCGTTGGGGACTGTGGGTGTTTGTTGTCGATCGCTTTCGACACTGGGGACGTCAGAGATGTTTGGGGTCCCTTCTTCTTCAGTCTCACTGATAGCATCTTCACCATCGAGTATTTCTTGTTCTTCCTCAGTTTCTTTCAGCTCTCCAGAAATGACCTATAATTATAAGTCAATGAAATAACTATAAAGGAGCAGCAAGCTATGTGATCAAAATGATATAACACAATATAACACAATGGAATACAAATCTCCATTGTAAATAAATATTACATTGCATTTACAACACTCTGGGGGTCAATAACATTGTAATAACTACAATGGAATACGTATTCCATTATAGTTATTACAATGGAATAATTATTCCATTGTAGGGATTACAATGGAATACTTAATCCATTGTAAACACTGCATTGTCATATTGGTTCATTGAATAAGTATTCCATTGTATTTGTTACAATGGAATACGTACTCCATTGTATATATTACAATGGAATACTTAATCCATTGTAGTTATTACAATGGAATACTTAATCCATTGTAAACACTGCATTGTCATATTGGTTCATTGTGATCAGTACAATGGAAAACTATAAACTCCATGGCAATTGTTAATGTGATAACAACTTCACACAATGAGATGAGTGAACAATAACAAGTGGTGCAATGAAAATAAAAATGTAGTATATACCTGAGTTTTTTTAAGCTTATTGACTACATCAGTAGGAAAGTTTTTTGGAAAGTTCTTCAAGTCCCATTTGAGGAATCTTGGAAAACTTGGACCCGGGCTAGCGTCAAACACTTTCGTGTCTTCACAGAACCAGTACTGTAACGAATATATTTCATTAATAATTTACATACATACAACAATTACAAGATTTCTTTGTGTTGGATGTGATGCGTTAAATTACCGTCATAATTGCTGCACAGCCTGTGACTTTTGAAACATCGCTGAACTTTTGTACCGAGGCGATTAGATTGCTGGATATTGCCCTGGACTAGTTGTACTCTTTCATCTTGTCGATGTCTTCAATATATTGAATGAAAGCCCATGGGAGTCCATCACCACTAGTAGAAAAAAACAATGTTAGGCAAATGTAGAGCACCATCAGCCTTGCGAAGTCATCAGCAGCAGTGCCTGTTTCTTTTGCAATTGCAGCTTCGATTGCTGGCTTAAGGTTTGTCGATTTCATGATGTTGACCTTGTCATCAAATGTTCTGCTAACAAACGGGCTATCTTTAGGCTTTGATGTCCTTTGCAAATTCATTACGACGTTACCAGATCGTACACCGAATATGAGGGTGACGTCGTGGTCCGATAGATAAACAGGCTTCTTTGCTAAGAGGAAGGCTTGGCTGTCATTATCGTATGTGCTCAGTATATCGCGAACAACTGAGTCATTCTTCTTGATAGTCACAGCAGGGTTGTGGCTGCCGAGCCATTGTTTGACCAGGTGCCAGAAAGGAGTCTTCACTAAAATTTGCTTATGCTTCTTGGAAGGCTCCAACGTTTTCAGAAAATCCCCAATTGTAACCAGGTTAGATCTGTAATGATGAGGATATACTTTCTTCTCGCCCACCATCTTGTATCTTTGTCTTTTATTTGAAGCAGATGGTGTCGCTGTACCTTTCACCATTGTTAATTTGCTCCTGGAAACAATCAAGCAATGTATTAAAATGAATTGGTGACAACCAAATCAGTTATTCCATGGATACTTTTGAATGGAATAAGGTATTCTATTGTCCCATACCAATGGAATACATTTAACCATTGTCAAACATCTATGGAATAACTAAAGCAATCATAATTCATCAATGGAATAAGTAAACTCCCTCAACAAGTACAATGGAATAACGTTATTCCATTGTTTCAGCACATATTATTACATTATTCCATTGTAAAACACAATGGAATATGGTTACAAAGCTAACCTTACAATGGACTAACGTCAACCCATTGTAATTTTACAATGGAATAATTCAAAATCATGTCAACCCATTGTCTCGTCACAATGGAATAATTATATATAACTGTGATATTACAATGGGAATACACACTGCAATCACGAGATGAAATATCCAAGACCCATTTTGTGGGGCAAAAAATGCTGATTTACAGAAACAATGGAATACTCAGTGGCGTCATTTAATCATTATCTTCACAGAAGTCCCAATTTTTACAGAAACAATGGATTTAGGTTTTCACTTACTGTACGATCACTGCTTTTAACACAGAAATTGAAGAACGATGGGAGAAACAGATTCTTTTCTGTCATTATACCGTAGGCAGAGATGATATTACTTGTTATGTCTAGAAAATGAGACAGCGAGTCGTTGGTTACCTTGAATAGAGGGGTTCTTGGAGCAACGGTTACTATAGTCGCTGGAGCGGAGGGACGTGATTGTAGTCTCGACGGTGATGAGGATGAAGAACGCGGACGGGCGGCAGAGAGTGAGTGACTCGGAAGTGTCGATTCGATGAATGATGGAGCAGTAGAGACGGGGAGACGGAGACGGTTTGATCGTGTTTCAATTCCAGAAACTGAAATGTTGGTTACGTTAAAGCGCGACGTGGGAGAGAGTGTCGCGCAAATTTCAAAAAATCCCAGTCATCTTCTACCTCATCATGCCACATAATTGCCACGTAGGTATGGGATTCCATGGGATACTTACCCATGGGATGTAAAACGGGATTGTTGTGTATATCAAAAGCGTAATAGTTCCAGTCAAAGCTGCAGCAAATGCACATCAATGTATCTGTCAAAACAGTTTCAATCTTTCTCAATGTAGAATTATAACTAAGATATAAAAGGTAGATCACCGTACCTTCGTCAAGTGTTTGTAACTATACACATTACCACAAGGATTTTCAGGGTTAATGATAACTATGGCAATTATGTTCTCATCGACAAGAACCTCGCTTGGTTCAAGATCAACCTCCCAATCATTGTCCAAATCATGAATTCAATCTGCAACCATATATCCTAATGACCTATAAATACACTTAGAATTAAAGCAAAAGCTGATAGTGGAAGAAAATGTCTGCGACCATAAAAACCAAATGAGACATGGTGATTAAAAAATAGGCAGACTAAGCTGAAATTAGCTGCAACACACAAAAAAGAGTTGAGGATTGCAAAAGATTAGATGGTCCCTGTCTCATCAAAAATTGTATATCCTTCAATTTTAATATCAAAATATTTAAATCAATTGGAAATTTTTGAAAATTAGTGGATTTGAACTTGATAATAGCTGAAGAAGGTTTACACAAAAAAAAATCAATAATTTGAATATTAAAAAGTCACATCATAAACACAAAACAGCTCAGTTGCGTATCATATGTCAAGCATTCAATTTAATAGATGAACAAGTGCAAGGGATGTTAATTTAATGATATGGACTACAAGGAGTGACCAAAAGAAAGTCAACATCCTTGTTCTCCTTAATATCCCCTAAAAATTGCGCTAATGGTAAAGGGAAAATCTGCTTTTCACACCAATGGTAATGAGAAAATGTAATTAAACTTCAAGAAAGTAACATCTCAAAGAAGTTATCTTTCACAAGACAACACTTAAAATATTGCTCATAAAGTTAGCTATTTGTCAAACAATAGATTTACACATAAAATACCCAAAATGTATGTCACTTACACAATCAAACCCAGGATGGTGATCCAAGGACATTCTTTGAACACTAGACATCTATAAAAGAAAGTACAGGACCTGTAAATAAAATAAAAGAGAAGACAATTAATTATGAAACCTTAGACTCTTGTCTATTAACTTTGGCTTTTATTTTCAGATTGCTTAGATTTTCTCTAAGCAAATAGCTAACACCGAACAAAACTTCTATTCCTGTGGGACACAAATAGCTGACACCAATATCAAAAGAATTATTTGCAGTGATCATAGTCCTTGTCAAAATTTGGAAGAATTATTTTGAAAAGGGAAGAAAAGGAAGGTTAACCTGCAAAAAAGAAGATTCAAAGTCAACACATTATCAGATTGCAATATCCATGGTAGGGAACTACAAAATGACCACGAAATTGCAAGTTCTCATCTAGAATTACGAATTAATGATAAGCTTCCACAAACCTATACATGATCGTGAACATAATCGACCCTCAGAATAGATGAACAAAGAGGCAAGGAGACGTATCTGAGATTAACATCAGACCAAATAATTCATTATTCATCTGTTGTCACCCACGTTTGATTTTAGGAGCACAAATTTTGAAGTTACTGAAATGCTAGATTACAAATGAAAGGCAAAGATGAGAGTGATTGTAAAGGTGTACGAAGGCGATGAGAAAGGTGTGTGAGACAGATAGGCTTTGGGTGGCCACATTGCGAAGGTAGTAAAGAAAGTCGGATGGAGGAGATTGAAAAAGTTTAAATAAGACTTGGTCTTATGGGCGGTCTAAAATTTAGGAAGTGAAGTTGATCCTAGTTTGTTACCTATTTTGGTGGAACAATATCTTATACAAATTTGGCTCGTCATGGAGCAAGGAGCTTATTCTCAAGATTTGTAGCGCCATTAAAAGAACAATTAAGTCATTATCTCAGTAGTTGAGGAAGATGGAGCACACTTGAGGGATTTTTTGATAGTTATAGTCATGGCATCGAGGAAAATTAATTTAAGAATTCTCAAGGTTTATAAAAGCATCAAGAAGAGAAAGCACAACACACACAAACCACACAAATCCAATACAACGACTTAAGTCTTCATTCTTTCATCTTCATTCTTTCATTTTCATGCTTTTAAGCATTCTAGCTACTGTTAACGTACATTCAAATTTTGCTTTCGAATCCAACCTCTTTGTACTTGTTTCCTTCATATATGAAGTATTTACATTCAATCATCTTCTTTCATTATGAATGTTCTAGTGAACCGTTCTTTAATTGATCTAGAATTTTCTGAAGTTTCATATTGAGACCATGATATAACCTTTTTCTTCATACAATCGTTTATTCTAAAAATTTTATTATCAGTGAAATCACACTATTTCTTGTTTAAACACTTTGAGATTGATTCTAAATCTCTGGCACGTTCAACAATTGTCTTGTGACCATAAGGGTCATGATTGACTTTTTTTTGACATACTACAGCCAAATAGAGCCAACAAAAATACTTTATAATAGTTTATATTCTCGAAATGGATTATATTGTATGAAACAAAATCAATAGAATGTGAGAAACTGATAATGAATTAAATAACTAATGATTGTGTAAGAAAAAATTAAAAAATTGTCTCCAATTATCAATCACTAGTTAACTACTAGGCTAGAGTGTGGGCAGTGAGCTATTGGGCAATACAGCAATAGCTATATGTATCATAGAAATATATATATATATATACTAAATTTTTTCCAAAATTCTCCCTGGGCTACAACCCACCTCAACCCAAACGTGGGTCAGCCTCTGGGTACCAGTTAATGCAAAAATTGGAAAGTGATGAATGTAAGGCCAATACCTTGGATTCTCAGTCGTGTTATCTATGCATTGACTTTACTATGAATTGTGGTTGATTGCAAGCTTATGATGCAAGTTGTTTATAACCTGAATATGTTGTTGTCTTATGGTTAATCAATTACATAATGTGATTTTCAGCTGTTGATCATTTGACATTGAAAGGTTCTGTAACTGACAAATCATTTTTTTATGGTGATTGATGCGTTTATTGTCTTCTTCTTGATGTTTCTTGGCTCGGCTTTGCACTCTTAAATAAACAAAGAGAAGCTTCACAAATAAATTGGATAGATTCCATCTCTTAAATAAATGGGAATTTCCTCATGAATTCTATTCTAAGATGTTTGTGGTTTTACCGTTTATATGACCTATGATTATGTGAATAGCTGTATTGGTTATGTGGGATGACGGGTTAAGACGAAATTTATTGGAAGGTTTAAAACAATTATGTATGTTTGTGGAGGGATTTTATGAAAGGATTCTATGTAATTTTGGTAGATTATTATCCGGGATTATATCCTTAGAGTTCGGTATTTTAGATAGTTGGAGTTTGAGCTTTGTCATTTGTTTTATTTTCATTTATTTTCATTTCATTTCATTTTCTATTTTTATTTATTCTATTATTTATTTGTATTTTTTATTTATTTGTATTTGTATTTGTATTATTATTAATATTTTTTTATCTTTATTCATTATTATCTTTTTGTATTTGTATTTTATTCTTTTTGTATTTTTGTATTTCATTTTATTTTATTTATGTATAAAAATTATATCGAAAGTATTAACCTATGATAGAATTAATTTGGGGAATGCATTAGATGAACCCTCAGAAAGCTTCTTGAGCTGAGAGTGTTTCTTGAAAATTCGACCATTGGATGGAAGAATTCCATAAAACTTAATATTAGACTTTCGATATAGTTTTTATATTTTCTAAAATTATTTTATTCTATTTTGCAATAGTTTTTTATATTTTATAAAACTTATTTTATCCTATTTTGATATAATTTTTGTATAATTATTTTACCTCATACATGTGTCTTTGCCGCAAATAATCTTTTTTTTTAAAAAAATTATTTAATGGGTTAATAAAAGTTAAATTGACAATTGTTTTTTAAATAGATGATGTGGAGTGTCTTACCCCTTCCCCATATGTAATAAACTCGTTTACTCATTTTTCTGGATTTTCATAGACCAAATTATTTTATGGTGACCAATTGCACCTATTCAATTGGTGGCGACTTCTTTTTTTTTTATCCTTTTGCAAAACCGGTTGAGACAGAAAGCATAGGACTTGTAAATAAAATAAAAGAGAAGACAATTAATTATGAAACCTTAGACTATTGTCTATTAACTTTGGTTTTTATCTTCAGATTGCTTACATTTTCTGCAAAATAAAACTCCAAACAAAACTTCTATTCTTGTGGGACACAAATAGCTAACACCAGTATCAAAAGAATTATTTGCAGTGGTCATAGTCCCTGTCAAAATGTAGAAGAATTATTTTGAAAAGGGAAAACAGAAGGTGACCCTGCAAAAAAGAAGGTTCAAAGTCAACACATTATCATATTGCAATATCCATGGCAGGGAACTACAAAATGAGCATGAAATTGCAAGTTCTCAACTAGAATTATGAATTAATGATAAGCTTGTTAGGAAAATATACTACAAGGCATGCTATGATGTATTTGATAGTATTAATTAATAAAACTTTGCTTTTCAATGAGAATTCATTTTATAATGTGATGTGCATGTTTCCGAATATTCCATATAGTAAATGATCTAGTGTGTAGAGTTCAGCTTACACAGGAAGATTAGATCATTAGTTCTTATGGGATATAAGTATAAGTTCGCAACCTAAGATGGAATCCGGAAAGCCATCAGTATGGTTGTAACACATGATTAAGTATGTTTATCTTAACTACGGGAACGGTATAGTTTCGACTTCATGTATTAGTGCACTCATGTGTATCGAACTGGACCAAGACGGGAGAAGTGTTTTTATACTGAAAATGTAAAACAAACATCTTTTAATTATTATGAGTGCTTATACTCTTAATCCCAATGCAAATGATATGAACGATCCAGCATTCGTTATTGTTTTGAGTCACAAAGAGTGAGACTCGTTTATGAGTCAATAAACTCGATGAGTTGGACAATGACAGTGCAATGATCGGGAATATCGTTTGTTGAAGGAAACCATGTCCCGATTTAGGGATTGAGGATACCCCTCGAGAAAGCTTATAAGTTTTCAGCGTGTCAAACCTTGCCGGTGGATTTAATTATCCGACACGTTAAATAAGTTAAGCGTAAGTCTTGAGGTTATGATTTATGAATTAAATTGTCAGTAATTTAATTTATGAATCAGGTAACGCTTTTGTTAACACGGGGAGTTAATAAGCATTTAATAAATAGCTCGAAATATGTTTTGAGGTCATTACAATTCTTTAGTGGAGTGAATTGTAATTTACCAAAAGATGAAGGTCGATTGTGATAATCAGAACTTTCTATTTGGTATTCAGTTAAAACATATTTGCTATGAGGTCCCTACTGTGCCTCTATATAAAGGACTCAAAGGCTAGGTTTTTGGGACACACGTTTGGAGCTTTAAAACCCTAAAAATGTTTTTCCTCTAAAATAGCAAAACCCTATCCACCTTCCCCTCCTTCCACCGGAGTTGAGTTCTTCGATCGGAGGTCACACAGCAGAAGACTTGTAGTGCCAAGCTTGTTGGTGTTGACGTTCAATCCTTACAGTCCGAACAAGGAGGTAGTGGGGAGATTCGATTGGTGAGCTTGGAGAAGAAGAAGCCGTTCGTTGTTACTCGATCGGTATGCTGTTGTTTTAACCAAGATCAATCCAGACGGATCTTGAAGGTACGAATCCGGATTGTTAGCCTGTTAAAACGGGTTAAAGTTGTGACACGATCATGGCGTTATGGTGAGCAAGACTTCTAGTAGCTGGAGACTTCTTGTTGAAGAAGACTTCTAGCGGGAGAAGACCTCTAGTGACCATGACAGTCCTAATATGATTAGATGTCTTATTTGTTTTATGTTTTATCTATATGCTCTTTGTGTGTTTGTGTTTGATTAAACGACTACATGCATGTGAGAACATGGATAAAATTGAATTTATCTAGATGTCTAATTTTAATTAAAATGACATGGATAATAATGGATATATTTAATTTATAAATTTTTTTTCAAACAAAGTTTATGTATACAAGTTTGGATAAAGTTAGTTTCCTATAATTTAGGAACTTGAATCTTTAAGAACTTTACATACATATGGATACTAATTTTGAGAAATTAAATTTATTAGATCATTAAAGATACGTGCTATCCCTCAAATTAAAATACTAAGTGGGTAAGTGAATTTATTTTATAAATTTTATGGTCTCCATCAAAAGTTCATAAGAAAATATGTATGTTTAAAATATGGAAAGAAGAGATAATAAATGTGGTCATGGTTTCATTTTGAAAATTGTTTCAAACTTAAGATTTTTCCACGGATCAACAGTGAGTAATACCGACCCATGCTTCAAGGTTGAATTTTTGGTGGCTAACAATGCAATGTCAATGAAATTCTGTCAAGGATTGGGGTTATTTAATTGCGCGCCGTTTTTACGGAAAGCCCCCTTTCCTGGGAATAACCTGGTTGCTAGATTTATTGATCACTAATTGTCAAGACCAACGAATGCTGAGACAACGGTTTCACTTCTTGAGACATCCGTATTGAATCTCAGTTTTGGGCAATAGTACCAAGATGTGTAAATTCCAGACAATGCATTTTAAGATATCTCTATTCCGTGGATTTTGAATTACGGAAATATTTTCAGAAAATGAATTATTGGAAAGAATTTTAATAGAGACGTGATTGACTATGTGCTTTAGCCTTGGCCTTCCTCCATATCGAAAATACTCAATTACAACAATCTTAGATTATTAAATTTCTAAATAATCATAACAAGTAGTCATTTATTATAAAGGTTTTCCCCATCGGAATAATGCTTATAAAAATGATGAGTTTGTGATCTTGATGATGGTTAAACATTTAGCTATGAATTATGGTAAAATTTCCCATCAAAATAAGTTCCATTATTTATAGGGCCAAGGTATAATCAACTAGTTAATTTTGCTTGGTTGATTATGACCTAGCCAGTAAAATTATCTAAACAAATGTTAAATGGTATATAGTCTCCCATCGAGGCGCTATTTACGGTGTTTTAAGTAGCTATTGGATTTTTGTGATTTATGATTGAGGGTACATAAATTTTGGTTGCTGAAATTCAAAAATGCTTTATTACTCATCGCATTATATTTGTGTGATTCTCATATTCAAAATGGCCCTAAGCCCACTTGCATCAATTCTCACTCATAACAAACTGGAAGGACCTAACTATATTGACTGGAAAAGGAATCTGGACATTCTTTTGACTGCGGAAGAATTTAAGTATGTGCTTATTGAAGTCTGTCCACCGGAGAGCCTGGTGATGAGGCAACCGAATAGGAAACCCAAGCCTACCGGAAGTGGAAAAAGGCTGACGAGATGCATGGCACGATGCTATATTCTTGCATCGATTTCAAATGTGCTTCAGTCAACATATTCTGTCATGGAAACTACTTATGACATGATGCAAAGCCTCAAAGAAATGTTTGGGGAGCAGAATCGTGCGGCTAAGCAAACTGCCATGAGAAATTTGTTGAATACAAAAATGGCTGAAGGGGGCTCAGTGAGGGATCATGTTTTGAAGATGATGAGTCTTTTGAATGAACTGGAGATCCTTGGAGCTGATATTGATGGGGAAACCCAGGTTGATGTCGTCCTTCAGACACTGCCTGACTCGTTTCAACAATTTAGGCTAAACTAAAACATGAGTAAGTTATCTTACACATTCCAATATTGTTGAACGAGCTTCAAGCTGCTGAGTCACTATTCAAGAAGCCCTCTGTTGCGATGGTTGCTGAAAAAGTTTCTGCTCCTAAACCTAAGGGTAAAAAGAAGCAGAAAAAGGTTCAGAAACCTAAAGGAGGCGTGGAAAAGAAGCCTAAGGGCAAATGTTTCCACTGCAAGAAGCCAAGGCACTGGAAGCAACAATGTCCAGTTTTTCTAGCCAAGAAAAACAAGTCAGGTATGTCTTTTTCACTGGTGGTTGAAACATGTTTAGTGGTGTTTTCTACCAGTTCCTGGTGTGTAGATACGGGAGCCACTAATCATATTTGCAATTCATTGCAGGGGTTCCAGGAAACCCGCCAGCCAAGTGAGGATGAGGCATGCATCTATCTGGGAGATGGCACAAGAGTTTTCGTTGCTGCAGTAGGAAATATTAGGATTTCATTTCATAGTGATAGGATATTAGTATTAAAAGACACTCTTTATGTACCTTCCATTAGAAGGAATTTGATTTCAGTTTCTAGTTTGCGCAAATATGGATATTCTGTTTATTTTAATAACTCTGTGGTTATTAAGTTAAATAAACGTTTTATTTGTTCTGGTACATTGGTGGATGGTCTTTATATTATTAATGTCCCATCTGCACTGCAGTAAAAGGAATTGAATAGCACTGATAATCTACCATGCAAGAGAAAGCATCCTTTTGAAATGAATCAAACTTTTCTTTGGCATCTACGTCTAGGTCATATTAATCTAAATCGGATTAACAAACTGGTAAAAGATGGACCATTAGGTTCATTGGAAGTGGAGGAACTTCCAGTCTGTGAATCTTATTTAGAAGGTAAAATGACCAAGAGGCCCTTCTCGGCCAAAGGCTACAAAGCCAAAGAATGTTTGGAATTGATTCATTCTGATGTGTGTGGCCCAATAAACATCGAAGCTAGTGTTAGTGTATGCCCTAGGAGCCAATCATATAGATGATTGTACTCGCATATATTTATTATGTTATATTGAGGTATTTCTTTTATTATGATTTATTTATCTGCACTATATAAATGATTGTGATAAATATCCCTAGAATAGTTGGTTCGATGCCATGGGACTTCAAGTGTGTGACTTGAACGTGAGATCCTCATGGATGTATATAGAACACTATTCTTAAACGTCCCTAGTCGAGTATTATTATTAATTGGGATAACATTAATACATTGAGACTAGTATGTAGGTTGATTGATGACCAAATCTTACGGGTCATGGATATGAGATATCAAATCAATACATGGGTATTTGTTAGAGAACAGAAGTACTGGACAGACCCAATATGAGAATACTACATGGATTGTTATATGAATGTCATAAGTTATTCTCATAGTGACGATAATGTATGTTTTCCTCTGACCTGAAATCACTACGGTTCCCGACAAGAGGAGTTATACATTTTGATACTGTCTAACGTCACCTGTAAAAGGGTTGGCTATAAAGTCAGTGATTGGGTGTATCATGAATCATATGGAGGGATGTGAGTGATATAGATGGAATTTGTCCTTCCTATATAACAGGAGTAATATCTGTGGGCCCCTTGATTGAGTGAGACTGAGAAATGCATGGTCGTGCTCAAATGAGTCAATATGTGATATTGATCTCGTTTATTTATTATAGTCTGCTCGGAATCAAGAAACATATAGATTAACCTATATGAGGATGACACATTCCATGCCTCAGTGTTAATCAAGATATGAAGGACAAAGGGACTGCATGTAAAATTGGTCATGAATAAAGGTTATGTCGAATCATTGACATTCCCGTTACTTGGGTAACAATTATGTGTTGCTAGATACCTCTCATTGTTTGTGATGCTAGAATACGATTTTAGTTTCGCTGCCAACGTAATGAGAACCTATAGGGTCGCACACATAGAATAAGCAAAGATTACATTATTAGAGAATAACAATTACGTTTGGGCTTAGGGCTTTATGTAGGGTCCATGACCGGTTCAATTAATGGGATTGATTGAACGTGGTCAAGTGTCCAAAATGTGGGCTCCTTTCTTTAAGGGGATATGGGCTTTTCGTTTTACTTGGCTCACCATATATAGGGTTAGAGTGTATAACCCTAGTGGCGTTACAACAGTTAGTGTGCCGCAATATAGAGAGTTGAGAGAAAACGGTTTTGGGAACCCTTCTCCCTGGTTACTAGCATAACGGAGACATGAGATCTTTGCCTTGTTCGTGTGGATACCATAGAGGCGTTATTCGTTCGGATAGTGCTGGTTGATTCGGATCCTTCAAGTCTAGCAACCATTCGATCTCTGCGCTCCAACAGGTAAATTTTGATCACTGATTTATGCCCTTTCGCATGGATCCTCAGGAGGGTTTCGATGAAAATTTTAATTGTCGCTGCGTGTATGGATCATCGGAACCCAACAGTGGTATCAAAGCCGCTTGCGAAACCATAAATCGGTTGTGTTTGCCTGTATTAATAGATCTGTTTTAATGTGATTGAAAACGGAATGATATGTTTAATAAGATCAAAAAACAGATTCAGGTTTCTTGGCATGTATGTTTGATACAGATTCGGTTTTGATGTGATCAGAATGACGATTGGGATACCTGATTTGTTACTTGTCTATGATGAGTCGATTTAATGTGATTAAACGAAACAAAACAGAAACATGATTGATGTTGGTTATGTTTATCGATTTCTCATTAGGGTTTGCGTCGGTTATGATATGTCAAGTGTTGATGTATTACAAGATGTAAACCGAGGTTGGAGAGCATGTATTTATCACCCGCCCTACAAACTCAGCGTAAGGGTGATAAATTGAAGCTCGATATCAAGACTTAATCTTAAATCACTACATAAATTTAATTATTAATTAATATGCATATGTTATGTGATATATGATGCATGGTGCATAGCTATGGCCTTAAAGACCAATGTGAATGGATAGGTATTTGTTATGGTTGTAAATTTTAAATACGGCCTACGAGTCGTGTCTTTCTCCTAAATCTCTGATTGTATATTCTTTTCTCATCTTACTCCCCTCGAATGTAACTCGAGGTTTCTCTATCTTTATGTAACTGTTACATGTCTAAGAGATTTGAAATGTATGACGAAGATTTTCATGGAAGAAAGAGGAGATGGAGACTATACAAATATCATCAAGGAAGGCACTTGGAGAAGATACTTTACCTAGGTTGACCTGTCGATCCTTTCAGTGGCTTGGGAGGATCGATGTAGTAGAGGCCATAGCTATGTCACATTTAATTTATGCACTTTAATTTCTATGTATGAGATGCATTAGATTAGGTGTATAAAAACATGTTTAATATGGTGAGATCATTCATTAATGACTGAAAACCCTCAAGAAAATATTAACTCAAATACATGATGCTTTCCAATGAATGACACTCGTCAAGGCCTTGATCGACGTAAGGTAGGTTTGCCAAAGCAAAGTATCTTGTCTATCTTGGTGAGACGCGAAAGAATAATAGTGATATCCGTATTGTCAATAACATTGGGTCTGACTTAACTAGGACATCTCAATAGGATTGTGGCCTAGAGGCATAGAGTTGGGCATTAATTCATAAGATGAATTAGAACAAGTGTTGTTCACCCAACTATCCAAGAGTTGTATGTGATGCAATTGGTAAAATGTTACCTACCTAAATAAGCTACATCTTGGGTGATTGGCCAAAGCCAACTTAAGACAAAGTGAAATTTGGATCTTGGCTCACTAGAAAGTTGTGACTTTCCAAATTAATAGTGAGGGCTATTAATTAAAGAGAATAGTTGGAGTTACATTTATTTAAAAGACCTTATTAAATGTGAATAGCATGATATTTACTTTGCATATTTCTATTGTAGATTTCCATGGCATCAAACACTTCAAACAACCTTACACTACGATCTGTCCTTGAGAAGGACAAGCTGACTGGGACAAATTTCCTAGACTGGTATCGAAATTTGAGGATTGTCCTCAAACATGAGCGAAAGCAGTATGTCCTAGAGCAAGCCATTCCTGAGCAACCAGCTGCTAATGCTCCAAGGGCTGAAAAGGATGCTTACAAGAAGCATCAAGATGACGCCTTGGATGTTGGGTGCATCATGCTAGCCACTATGAACTCTGAGCTTCAGAAGCAACATGAGAACATGGATGCCTACGATATGATCGGGCACCTTAAGAAACTTTATCAAGGACAGGCTCGGCAAGAAAGGTATGATGTTTCCAAAACATTATTTTAGTGCAAATTAGTGCAAGGAAGCCCTGTTGAACCTCACATACTCAAAATGATTGGGTATGTTGAAAGTCTTGAGAGGTTGGGATTTCCTATGGGCCAAGAGTTGGCCATTGATTTAGTTCTGCAATCATTGCCTCCGAGCTATGGTCAATTTGTTGTGAACTATAACATGAACGAAATTGACAAATCACTACCAGAACTGTTAGCTATGTTAAGAACTACTGAGCAGAACATGCCAAAAGGCTCTAGTTCCATAATGATGGTTCAAAAGGGCAAAGGCAAGGGCAAGGGTAAGGGCAACTACAAGGAGAAAAAGGATACTGGATCCAACAATAAGCCCAAGCCCAAGTCTAATGCACTGAAACCTAAAGGTGGAGTTGCTAAGGAAGGGACATGTTTCCATTGTGGTGTTGCTGGATACTGGAAGAGGAATTGTCAAGTTTACCTGGAAGAGCTCAAAAAGAAGAAAGGGAGTATGACTTCCACTTTAGGTATTTTTGTTATAGAAGTCAATTTACTGCTTCTCCTACTTGGGTATTAGATACCGGTTGTGGTTCTCACATATGTAATAATGTGCAAGAACTCAAAAGGAGTAGAGCATTGACTAAAAGCGAGGTAGACCTACGAGTAGGCAATGGAGCAAGAGTTGCTGCCCTATCTGTAGGAACTTATTATTTATCTTTGCCTTCTGGGCTAGTATTGGAATTAGAGAACTGTTACTTTGTGCCTGCTATGAGTGGGAATCTTATTTCTATTTATTGTTTAGACAAGAAGGGTTTTTCATTTTTAATAAAGGACAAATGTTGTTCATTTTATTTGAATGAAATGTTTTATGGTAGTGCACAATTGTTTAATGGACTCTATATTCTAGATCACGAAACACCTGTCTATAACATCAATACTAAGAGGTTCAAATCAAATGATTCGAACCCCACTTATCTCTGGCATTGTTGCTTGGGCCATATAAATGAGAAACATATATCCAAGATTCATAAAGATGGATTCTTGGACTCATTCGATTTTGAATCATATGAGGTATGCCAATCCTGTTTATTAGGCAAGATGGCTAAAGCCCCTTTCGCTGGACATAGTGAGAGGGCTAATGATCTATTGGGCCTTATACATAGTGATGTATGTGGGCCTATTAGCTCGTTAGCCAGAGGTGGTTTTTATTACTTCATTACATTTACTGATGATTTTAGTAGATATGGCTATGTGTACCTTATGAAACACAAGTCTGAATCCTTTCAGAAGTTCAAGGATTTCAAGAATGAAGTACAAAACCAACTTGGCAAAAGTATCAAAGCACTTCGATCGGATCGAGGTGGAGAATACCTAAGCCATGAGTTTAATGATCATCTGAGAGTGTGGTCTAATATCACAACTCACTCCTCCTAGAACACCACAATGGAATGGTGTTTCTGAGAGGAGAAATCGCACCTTGTTAGACATGGTACGATCTATGATGAGTCATGCGGATCTTCCAATTTCCTTTTGGGGTCATGCCCTAGAAACAGCTGCTTTTACACTCAATCGCGTTCCTTCAAAATCGGTTCAAAAGACACCATATGAAATCTAGATTGGGAAACGTCCTAGTATGTCTTTTATGAAAATTTGGGGTTGTGAGGCCTACATAAGACGTCAAGCCTCTGACAAACTTGGACCCAAATCGGATAAGTGTTATTTTGTGGGGTATCCTAAAGAAACCAAGGGGTACTATTTCTACAATCCTACCGAGGGCAAAGTGTTTGTCGAACGGACTGGTATTTTTCTAGAAAGAGAATTCATCTCTAAAGGAACCAGTGGGAGTAAAATAGAACTCGAAAAGTTTGAGACACACAAGAGAACACTGAACCTATGATGGAACCTAAGCAGATACCACAAGTTGTTGTGGAACAAGAATCTGCTCAAGTAACAGGCCCACGTAAGTCTAGTAGGCAACGTCATGAGCCTAAGAGAAATGGATTTCTGGTGTCTCAACATGGCGATGTATTGCTCATAGATCAAAATGAGCCAACAACCTACCAAGAGGCTATTACGGGTCCAGAGTCTAAGAAATGGCTGGAGGCCATAAGATCCGAGATGGAATCCATGTATGCCAACAAGGTATAGACCTTAGTTGACCCACCTGAAGGGGTAAAACCCATTGGGTGCAAGTGGGTTTTCAAAAAGAAAACTAACATGGATGGGGAGGTACATACCTTTAAGGGGCGATTGGTTGCAAAGGGTTTTAAGCAAATTCATGGTATAGACTATGATGAGACTTTTTCTCCAGTTGCCATGATTAAATCCATTAGGATATTGCTTGCTATTGTAGCATTCTATGATTATGAAATCTGACAAATGGATGTCAAGACTGCATTCCTTAATGGGAATCTCCTCGAGGATGTGTACATGACACAGCCTGAGGGTTTTGTCACTCCAGAGAATGCTGGTAAAATATGTAAGTTGAAACGATCCATTTATGGATTAAAGCAAGCTTCTCGAAGCTGGAATCTACGTTTTGATGAAGCAATCAAAGAGTTTGGTTTCATTCAAAATGATGATGAACCTTGTGTTTATCAAAGGGTTAGTGGGAGCACAAAAGTCTTCCTGGTATTGTATGTAGATGACATACTACTTATCGGGAATGACATTCCTTCCTTATAGTCTGTCAAGACTTGGTTAAGGAAATGATTTTTCATGAAAGACTTAGGCGAAGCTGCCTATATATTAGGCATCAAGATCTATAGGGATAGATCAAGAAAATTGCTTGGTCTAAGTCAAAGTACATACATTGATAAAGTGCTGCAACGGTTCAGCATGCAAGAATCTAAGAGGGGATTTTTACCCATGTCACATGGTATAAGTCTCTCTAAAGATTAATGCCCTAAATCTCAGGATGAAAGGGACCGCATGAGTAAGATTTCATATGCTTCTGCAATTGGATCTATCATGTATGTCATGATATGTAGGGTGTGTTTGATAAATAATTTTACCAGTAGCATATAATTTAGCCTGTATGCTGGTTGCTTTATGCTGCTTGAAATGCTGGCATATATATGTTGTTATAAATACTGTGGGTGTTTGGTTAGATTTTTCAGAGAAAAACATATATGCTAGTATAAATGTTGTGGCTAATTACATGCAGGGGTATTAACACAAATTATTAAAAAATAGATTTATATTTTTTAAAAATAATCTTTACATTTTTAATACAACAAATTTTAACATTGCTAATAATATTAAAATATTATATATTTTTTATACAACTTTTCTTAATTTTTTTTTATTAATATTTAACATTTTCTTACATTTTATAAAAAAAATTCTAACATTTCTAATAATATGAAAATATTTATATATTTTGTATACAATTTATCTATATTTTTTTATTAATGTTCAACACATTTTTACATTTTATTAAAATAATTCTAACATTTTGAATGATACGAAAAAAATTATATTTTGCTATACAACTTCTATAATTTTTTTATTAATGTTTAACATATGTTTACATTTTATAATAAAATTCTAACTTTTTCTAATAATATCAAAATATTTATATTTTTTGTTATACAACTTTTCTAAATTTTTGAATAATGTTCAACATATTTTTACATTTTCTAATAAAATTCAAACATTTTTAATAACATTAAAAATATTTCTATAATAATATGTTACATTTTAATAATATTTAACAAACTTTTTTCATTTTTATACAAGTTTTATAAATTTTTAAATTCTACTAACATATCTCCATATATGTTTCTGGAAAATCGGGTTATAGTTTTTTTTATAAATTGCGATATGAGTAACATACTGATATTACAAACATATTAATGTTAACACATATTAATAATACAAGAGAGTTATCGTTTTTAGGTTAATACATAGTTAGATAACATTTAACTACTTCGTTAAACAATATTACACATTTAGTTAATAATATAAAATAAACTAGCTTCTGCGTGCAGTAAAAAGTTATCCTGCTAGCATGTCTCGAAACACTGTCATGTTTGTATCATCTATCTCAACTGTGTCGTCTATCTCAATTGCATCATCGAGATCAATATCCACTTCTGTATTCGAGACGTTAGCCGAAGTTGACTCATATTCATCAAAATCTACGTCATTCTGATCATGGAGTTTGATAAAGTTATGGAGTGTCATACAAGCAATCACAAGAGGACTCTGATCCTCTGTAGAGTACGATGACATATCACCCAATATCCTCCACTTTTTCTTGGTGACCCCAAATGTCCTCTCAATGAAATTTCGCAATCTTGCATGAGCCTTGTTAAATATTTCTCGAGCCCCAGTGGCAGGTCCTCCATCTCGATAAGCTGGAATGTGGTACCTCTCCCCCTTGTATGGTGCAAGATATCCACTTCTATTAGCATAGCCAACATCAACCAAGTAATACTTCCCTGCAAATACATAGAAGAAAGATGTGAAACAGATGATACTAAATCAAAAATAATTTGTCAAAAAATTTCTGTTCACCTGGTGGTGGGTGCGGGAAGTTAAGCCTCTCCGTACGTATGGAATGATCCAGAACACTCTGATCATGAGCGGAGCCCTCCCAGCCTGCAGACACGTAATTGTACAACATGTCAAAGTCACACAAGGCTAAGACATTCTGAGTAGGCACTCCTTTCCTCCCAATGTATTTATCGCGTTTTTCTGCGGGAGGCACAGCTGGAATGTGCGTCCCATCCAGAGCCCCAATACAGTCTCGAAATATATACCGATAAGCTACTTTCCCATGCTCCCGTATGTACCTAGGGGTTTCATTGAGTTGATTCCTCCTAGGTTTTATGATATCCACTAACAATGCCAGAAAAGCCTTAAGGACATAATGGATTATTCAACTGATAGTCTCCCCGGAGTGTTGGAATCGTTCTTGTTGATCCCAATTAGTTTGAGCATGGCCCACAGTATGTACAAAAATAGCAACCATCTTAGGGATGCTCATCCTATTACTTTGCTTCAAACCATAGTCATCCCTCAAGATCCTGCATAGGATTCTGAAAATATTTACGGGCATCCTAAAAGTTTGATAGCACCGTATGGGATGACCTTGTAGAATGTCCTTCACCCACATGATACCAGTAAGCTCACATGTTCGACATGGTCGTCGAGGGATAATATCCCTTGATGTGCTGCATACATCACTCATATAGGATACTATACTTAACATCATAAGCTTTTGCTTACGGTACATGTCATCACTATCACTGCTTGAGCTACTATCATCCATTTATCTACACAAGATAACAAACTAAGGTTAACACATGAAATAAGTGCTTAAGAATTGCTAATATTAAAAATCTATAATAGATACATCCAATATTAAAATTAAAAACACATCAAGCCATATTAAAATTCAAAACACATCATTCCATATAAAAATTCATAAGTCAACAACAATCCATCACAACTCATAATCGGCATAATAGGAAGTCAATAACAATGTCACAGTAGCACACATATGTGCTTTAAAAGTTCACATTGAAAATTTCATGAATAACAATGTCACCAATAACTCATCCGTTCCACAGCCTCTCAAGATACCCAAACCGTGCATGTGATGGAAGTGCCAAAAAGAGAAGCCTTTGAGAATTGGTATTGAAAAGCTCAATTCCATAGTAGAAAATTCCATGATGGGATGTAATAATATCCAGCTCCACCAGTGCTTTCACAGTTTGCTCGTACGTTGGGTCCATGTACTTCTCACTCTTTTTGGACTCATAATACTCCTTCTTCGCGGCGAAATAGGCTCGCTGTTCTTCAGTTTGTGTGTTCACAAGGCCAACCATATTCTGGAATGACTCACTGGTTTTATCATTGTCAGAAACAACTCTCTTCTTTCCAGTCCTATCAGCTCCAGTAGAACGGGGCCGTTTCCCAGCATTCATGGTCCCTTGACCTAGAGTGGTGGTCTTCACCGGAGAATGACCTGTGGAGTGCAAGTCATCGACGTCATCAAGGTCAGTTTGAGTTGGCGCTTGTGGGGTATAACATGTGTCCCCAAAAAAGTCCTTCAATCCATCATTAGCGGTGGCTGGTGCAATGCATTCTTGCCTCCTCATAATAGGTCTTGCTCCTCACGTAAAGGTAAACCAGAAATTCAGAACTTCTTATACTGTGGGTTCTCCTGTAAGAAAGCAAAATAGTTAGTTCATCAAGTAAATTATGTTAGCCATTAGAAATTGAAGGTGAAAAATCCAGTTTTGACACTGGTTATGGACTTACAGCAATTTTGGCAGCCTACCAGTCATCGGATGCATCGACCATGCCTGTCTCCGGGTTAAAACCTAAGCCGGTTTCAGCGTTGTCCAATCGCTGAAAGAGCTGCCAGTTCTATTTCATGTTGTCGTGTTTAGTCTTCAATTTATTGGAGGTGAATATAGAACCGGTCACCTGCTTGAACCCATCGCTGATTTTGTCCCACTTGATTGTCCCCATATGCTTGTTGATCTATATAATATTTGCATGGCTTTTGTACATCAATTAACATTAGTTTTTGCCTCATTTGATGCTTTTGAGCATCAATACTACATAATCTTGTGATTAATGTTACTTTCAGATCAAAGGCAAAAATGGAAAAAGATGAGGTTAAAAAGACAGAAGTATTGGCGATGGATCAACTTTTCTGGAGATGGATCAACCACAAAACAAGGCACAAGAATCCAGGGAATTTAGGGGATCGATCACCCAATTTGGTGGATCGATCCATCATGAAGTTATGAATGGCAGAGAAGTTTGGGGATCGATCACCCATTTTTGGGGATCAATCCCCCACGCACAGATCGCGAATTTCATGTTTTCCAGCTGGAAAAACTTTGCTAAAATTGAAAATACTAAGCCAAAACGGCATAGCTTAGTATAAAAACGCCATTAGGGTTTGTGGAGGTATAAAAGACCATCTTATATCATTTTGGAGGGAGAGATGACCTAGCCACCATTCTCTCACATCTTGGGAGAGTTGAAGAAGAAGAAGAGGAGAGAGGAAGTGGAGCTCCAGATTTTCTGGGTTTAATCTTTCTTTTTACTTCTTTCTATGAATATTATGATTGTTATTTGTGTTGTTCTTGTTATTATGAGGAACTAATCCTCTCATTAGGGACCTAATATAACCTAGCTTTGAAGGTTCCATGAACTTGACTTGATATTCTCTTGATTTCTGCATATTATTGAGTATTTATGGTTATGCTTAATGCTCTTGAGTGCTTGATCACCATTCAATTGATTTGATGCTTGGATTGAGACCGGAAGGAGATATCTAGGATTTGCATCTTTCCATAGATACCATAGGGTTCATGTACCATAGGAATATAGGGACATGCCTTGTGTAATCTTTATGTGGTTTGCCACGAATCTTAGTGGGTTTTTGTCACTTAAATCCGAATGTTAGAAATAACAGGGGTTAGTGATAGGAACACTTTCAGTGTAACCAGGAATGGAGCATTGAATAGGTAAGGGAGATCGATTGTCAATAATTGTTGGTAATTACGGATTATTAAGTCAAGGGAGTGGAATTGGATAGGTGATGGTGAAATTAGGAACCCTAGTATTTACTCATTCGATTAATATAATCTGTCACTATTGTTCTTTTACGTCTTAAAGTACTTCTTTAGAATATAAGTTCTTGTTACATTGTTTATCTTAGTGTTAATGAAACCAAAACAACTTATTCGATTCTCCAAATAGCGCTAGTTAATCATAACGGATACTCATCAATTGTTAACTCAATCCTCGTGGGAACGATAATCTATTCATCACTTTATTACTTGTGCGATTTGTGCACTTGCAAATAAGTCCCATCAAGTTTTTGGTGTCGTTGCCGGGGATTGACGCAACATGTTTTGTTGATATTCGTATAGGTTAACTTTGGTACTAATTTGGATTTTATTTTTGTTCTAGTACCTCAGGTACTCTTGTCTTGTTTATGAGCTTGGGGCGACGTACTTTCAGCTTGGATTTGACTAGTTTGGATCTAGAGATTGAAAAAACATTGAGAGAGGTATTCGAAGAAGGCAAGGGCAAACTGTGAGTCAAGAAGAAGCTATGGCTAAAAATCGAAACAGAGAGCCTCCTATGCAAGTGAATCCTCATGGAGTGAATCCTGACATAGCTGAGCATGTTGGAGGGGTGAACTCAGTTGTTGGTGACAATAATGGAGTAGTGGGTCCAGCGTTGAGAACACTTCGTGATTATGCCATGCCTACAATGGATGCATCTCCTTCTAGTATTCTTTGTCCAACAATTTCAGCAAATAACTTTGAGATCAAGCCGGCGCTTATCACTATGATTCAAAATTCATCAATGTATTGTGGTCTTCCTCTGGAGGAACCGAATAACCATCTCATGTCATTCTTGGAGATTTGTGACACTGTCAAATATAATGGTGTTCCAAAAGATGCAATTCGATTGATGCTTTTTCCTTTCTCTCTTAAGGACAAGGTGAAAGCTTGGTTATTGGCACAACCACCATCATCTATCACAACTTGGGAAATCCTTGCACAAAAATTCTTGGCAAAGTTCTTTCCTCCCTCGAAGACTGCAAAAATTCGTAATGAGATTTTAAATTTCAACCAGCGTGATCAAGAGCCTTTTAATGAGGCATGGGATAGATTCAAGGAGACTTTGAGAAGATGACCTCACCATGCCATTCCAGAGTGGCTACAACTCCAAACATTCTACAATGGGCTGAATTTTTCTTCAAGATCAATGGTAGATGCTGCAGTAGGAGGATCTTTGCATAGGAAGACTCTACCAGAGGCTCAAGAGCTACTTGATGAAATAGCTTCAAATTGTTGTTTATGGCCAACTGAGAGACTTGCACCGACTAGGCCAGCTGGAGTTTATGAGGTTGATGTTATCGCAAATTTAAATGCACAATTGGCCACTATGTCAAAGAGGTTGGATACATTGAGTGTCAATGCAGTGCATGGTAATCCGGGAGCTCAGAATCAAGTGGGGATGCAAGGGTCTTCAAGCATATGTTGTGACTATTGCAATGGAAATCATGTAAGTGCAGACTGTGAAGCCGGAAATCCTTTTGCTAAAGATGAACAAGCAAATCAAATCGGGAGTTTCAGCAGGCAACGCAATGACCCCTATTCAAACTTCTACAATCCGGAGTTTAGAAACCATCCGAACTTCTCTTGGAGCAATAACCAAAATGTTCAGAATTGGCCTCCAAACTACCAACCCTAAGAGAAGAAGCTATATTTGGAAGGGATAATTGCTCAGTTAGCAGGGAACATAAATAGTCTCTCATCTAACACAAATCAGTTCATTAC
Source organism: Euonymus europaeus (assembly GCA_963580455.1). NCBI lineage: Eukaryota > Viridiplantae > Streptophyta > Magnoliopsida > Celastrales > Celastraceae > Euonymus > Euonymus europaeus. The sequence goes on from OY756964.1 coordinate 9,488,139, forward strand.
CAAGACGGACCAGTTCATGAGCAAGACAGAGACTACGCTTCAAAATCAAGGAGCGTCCATTCACAATCTAGAGGTCCAAGTTGGACAATTGGCTACTGCTTTGAGTGGAAGAGAGAGAGGTGGTTTGCCTAGCCAAACTGAGGTGAATCCCAAGGGAAAAGAACAAATACATGCCATCACCTTGAGGAGTGGTAATCTAGTCAAGACATCTGTGGATTTAGAAGCTGAGAAGGCTGAGAAGAAAAATATTGAAGTTGAAAAATTAGCAGAAAAATTGTTGATCGATCCCCCTAAAAAATCAGAAAATACTGGGAACTTGACATATTCTTTGGTGATCGATCCCCCAACACTGTTGATCGATCCCCCTGTGCAAAATCAGAGTATTGAGTCAAGACAGCCTAGATTTACAATTGAACATGATTGGCCCGATAGTTCAAAGCCTGAGCCTCCTATTAAAGCTTATGTTCCACCAATTCCTTTCCCTCAACGGTTGAAGAAGAACAATGTTGATGTGAAATTCTCTATGTTCTTAGATGTATTCAAGAAGCTTCAAATTAATATTCCTTTTGGAGAAGCTTTGGAGCAAATGCCAAGTTATGCAAAGTTTATGAAAGATATTCTATCTAAGAAGCGTAAACTTGGAGATCATGAACGAGTTCAATTGACGAAGGAGTGCAGTGCTATAGTTCAACGCAAGCTCCCGATTAAGCAAAAAGATCCAGGAAGTTTTACCATCCCATGCACTATTGGTACTACCTTGATTGAGAGAGCATTGTGTGATTTGGGTGCTAGTATCAACCTTATGCCATTTTCTATTGCTAAACATATTAGGTTGAATGAGATCTCTCCCACCACAGTCTCTCTGCAAATGGCCGATAGATCTATCACTTACCCTCGGGGCATAATTGAGGATGTGTTAGTCAAAGTTGACAAGTTGATTTTCCCAGTTGATTTTGTGATTCTAGATATGGAGGAAGACTCTAATACACCAATTATCATGGGTCGCCCATTCTTGAGTACGGGGCGCACACTCATCGATGTTGAGAAAGGGACTCTAGCTTTGAGAGCAGCGGACAACCAAGTCACTTTCAAGGTATTTGATGCTACTAAATTTGCCAATGATGATGACACATGTTTTTGCATAAATACTGTTGATCGAATCATTGAGGATACTTATGCTATGCACAATACAAAAGATCCACTTGAGATTTGTTTGAGCCATGAAGAGGCAACTGAGAGTGAGGATTTGGGCATTCTTGAAACGATGAACTATCTTAATGCTATGAAGACTTATGCTCCAAGGAGGTTCCGAGAAGTGGAAGATCTTGGAGTTGCACCTTCTAAACCTCAACCAAGTGTTGTGGCTGCACCCTCTTTGACATTGAAGCCCTTGCCCTCTCATCTTTGATATGCTTATTTGGGCCTATCTGAAACTTTGCCAGTTATCATTTCTGCAGAATTGAGTAAGATGGAGGAAGAGAAAATTTTGCGGGTTTTGAGGGAGTACAAGACAGCTTTGGGGTGGACTATTGTCGATATTAAGGGAATCAGCCCTTCCATGTGTATGCACAAGATATTGATGGAGGAAGACTTCAAGACTTCAGTTGAGCATCAACGCAGATTGAATCCGAATATGAAAGAAGTTGTGAGAACTGAAGTGCTAAAACTTTTAGATGCTGAAATTATTTATCCCATCTCCGATAGCAAGTGGGTGAGTCCGGTGCAAGTGGTTCCGAAGAAGGGAAGCATTACAGTGGTTACCAATGAGAAGAATGATCTGATACCTACAAGAACTACTACCGGTTGGCGTGTTTGTATTGACTATAGAAAGCTTAACAATGCCACTCGGAAGGATCATTTTCCTCTCCTGTTCATTGACCAAATGTTGGAGAGACTAGCTGGACATTCCTTTTACTGCTTCTTGGATGGCTATTCTGGATATAATCAAATCCCTATAGCACCCGAAGACCAAGAGAAGACTACTTTTACTTGCCCTTTTGGCACATTCGCTTATCGGCGGATGCCATTTGGATTATGCAATGCTCCAGCCACCTTCCAACGATATATGATGAGCATTTTCTCAGATATGGTGGAGCACTTCATTGAGGTATTTATGGATGATTTCTCTGTATTTGGCTCTTCTTTTGATTCTTGCTTGCACAATTTGGCGTCAGCACAAGGCATTGAAGTTGATAGAGCAAAGATGGATACAATTGAGAAATTGCCACCTCCTATCACAGTTAAAGGAGTTCGAAGCTTCCTAGGGCATGCCGGATTCTATCGGCGTTTCATCAAGGACTTCTCCAAGATCACCAAGCCTCTTTGTAGCTTGTTGTTAAAAGATGCAGATTTTAACTTCTCAAATGAGTGTTTATAAGCTTTTAACTTGCTTAAGGAGAAACTCTTTACTGCTCCAGTAATAGCTGCTCCAAATTGGGAAGTTCCTTTTGAAATAATGTGTGATGCTAGTGACTATGCCATTGGCGCTATTTTGGGTCAAAGAAAGGAGAAATTGCTACATGTGATTTATTATGCTAGTCGCACCTTGAATGATGCCCAGTTGAATTACTCCACTACTGAAAAGAAGCTTTTAGCGGTGGCATTTGCTCTTGATAAATTTCGATCCTATCTCATTGGATCGAAGGTTATTGTATTTACCGACCATGCCGCTTTGAAGTATCTACTCTCTAAAAAGGAGGCCAAGCCACTGTTGATTCGTTGGATCCTTTTACTACAAGAGTTTGATATTGAGATTAGAGATAAGAAGGGGTCAGAAAATGTTGTTGCCGACCACCTTTCTCGATTGATGGAGGGGAGAGAAGATGCAAGCCTTCCTATTTTGGAGACTTTTCCCGATGAGCAACTTTTTGCTATCACCACCTCTACCATTCCTTGGTATGCTGATTTTGTGAATTATTTGGCAAAGGATATTCTTCCACCGGATTTGACTTTCCATCAAAAGAAGAGATTTCTACATCAAATTCGATTTTATTATTGGGATGAGCCTTTCTTATGGAAGCATTGCTCAGATAAAATCATAAGACGATGTGTCCCGGAGGAAGAGATGGTAGGAATTCTTACACATTGCCACTCACTTCAGTGTGGGGGTCATTTTGGTGCAAACAAGACTGCAGCAAAGGTGTTGCAATCTGGATTTTATTGGCCAACTTTGTTCAAGGATGCCCATTCTTATATGTTAGCTTGTGATCGATGTCAGCGCATGGGCAACATCTCAAGCCGCAATCAAATGCCGCTCACTAATATTCTTGAGGTGGAGCTCTTTGATGTATGGGGTATTGATTTCATGGGCCCCTTCCCAAAGTCACTGAACAATCAATACATCCTCGTGGCGGTGGATTATGTTTCGAAATGGGTGGAAGCCATGGCATTGCCAACCAATGATTCAAAAGGCGTACTAAAATTCTTGCGAAAGAATATATTTTCACGGTTTGGGACTCCCCGAGCCATTATTAGTGATGGAGGTACACACTTTTGTAATCGACAATTCAACTCCTTACTTGCAAAATATGGGATAACTCACAAAGTTACAACCTCATATCATCCTCAAGCTAGTGGCCAAGTGGAGTTATCTAATAGGGAGTTGAAGAAAACTCTTGAGAAAACAGTGGGATCCTCACGCAAGGATTGGGCTTTGAAGCTAGATGATGCCTTGTGAGCATACCGGACTGCTTACAAAACTCCCATTGGAATGTCTCCTTTTCGATTGATCTATGGCAAAGCTTGCCACTTACCCGTTGAGCTTGAGCATAAGGCTTTTTGGGCTGTGAAATATTTGAATTTTGATATGGTGACTGCAGGAGAGAAGCGAGCCTTGCAATTGAATGAGATGGAAGAGTTTCGCAATGAAGCTTATGAAAATGCAGCCATCTACAAAGCGAAAACTAAGAGATGGCATGACAGTCGCATTATGCCCAAGGAATTTCATGTTGGGCAAAAAGTCCTCCTTTTCAACTCTCGTCTTCGCCTCTTTCCAGGTAAACTGAAATCCCGGTGGTCGGGACCATTTCTTGTTACTAAAGTGTCCTTATGGAGCAATTGAGGTTGAACAAGTCACTTTGGGGACAAGATTCAACGTTAACGGTCAAAGGTTGAAGCCCTACTATGAAGCTGATTTTGATGTTCAAAAAGCTTCTTTGACCCTCCAAGATCCTCAATAGTGGATACAAGAAGTCGAGCCAACGACTATAAACAAAGGTGCTTGTTGGGAGGCCACCCAACTGGGGTAAATTCTTTCCTTTTAATATTATGTTTTAGCATCTTGTGTATTTAACTCTTTGTCATTTATGTACAGGGAAAATAAGTGCAACTGCGGGTGATTAATTGGAAATCTGGATATGTGAAATTTGAACTAGAAACGATGGAGATCGATCCCCATTTTGGGTGATCGATCAACCTCAAAGGAGACACATTCAGGTAAAGAGAGAGACTTAAATGGTGATCGATCCCCTTAAAAGGTGATCGATCCCCCCAAGCCCTGAGTATTTAAAAAAAAAACTCCAAAACTTTGCCTCACGCACACAGCACACACATCACCTTTATATATATATAAAAAATCAAACTTTGACTCACGCACACAGCACACACATGCACTACACCACTTTTTCACCTTTTTCAATTACAATGTTCTTCTTTCTCACGTACACCCAACAAGCCTCCCTTCATTTCTCTGCTTTGCATCTCACGATCATCACCCCTTCAGACAGTCAACATCCAGGTATGTTTCCTCGTCTCCTCCCTACTTTCTGAATCTATATATATTTGGATTTACTTTTGAAGAGTTGTCTATTCCCCTTTCCCTCACATTCCCCTCTTGAACAATTTTTTGGGAAGCAATTTGTGGTACTGTCAATGTCTGCATTTACTGGGTAGAGCTATTTTTGCCTCCCTTATTGTCTAATTGGGTGTTCCTTGTACTCCAACATTTCTCTCATCCCTTGCATCCACTTATGCACACAAACTGTTTGATGAAATGCCCCAAAGACATTTTCTTTTCTTTACTTGTGCATTTTCATCTTTCACAAACTGTTGTGCTCATAACAATTATTAAATACCCCCCTCACAAGCTGCTTGTTCCTTTTGAAGGTACTATGGGAAAACGCAAGGCACAAGTCATTCCCTCACCTAGTCCTCAACCTTCGTGAGCCCGTGTTTCTCAACGACCTCCGAATTCTCCATGCCCCAGTCTTGCCTCGCTAGTCCGCACTGCCGTCATACAACACGAGTGGTCTATTCCTCTCACAGTCAGTATGGCCCACGGCAACCATCTAGCTCATGCCTACGTCTTGGAGAATAACTTTTCCTTCTTATTTAATGAGATGCTTGAGCCAATTAAGATTTTGGATAAGGCAGTCCGTGATTTCTATCGGACTTTGAAGGCGGTTCCAAAAGCTGAAGATGATTCCGGACCCGCTGAATATTCTGCTGTTGTGTACAACCAATCCTTTACATTCACTGCAGCTGATGTGTGTGCTACTTTAGGAGTCTCCGCCAAATACCAGAAGGGTACCCAACTCTATAAGCCTACTGGTTTAACCAGCATGCAGATGCTCCACTACCTAGTGCCCGACACCCGATGTCATACACCAAAAGGAATTGGCACTCGTCGAGCATTTCTACCACCTTCTCTATGGTTGCTTGATGATGTGGTACGTTTCAACCTTTATCCATTTGGGTCTGCGCAAGAGCGTCGACCTCCACTGTTGGATATCCTCTACTACATGCACACTTGGACTTGGTTTGATTTTGGTGCCATTTATATTTCTGCATTTTGTCGAGCCCAGGATGAACTTTTGCACCAGCCCTCAGGGAAGGGCAAACTCTATTTTCCAAGGTTGATTACCTATCTTATGCAGCGTAAAGAGATACAGTTGCCAGCAACCAAAGGCACTCTCTCCGACTACAGGCGTTTTGATATCAAGGCTTGGAACATAAGAGTGGCTCACATGCCCTCCGACGCTAGACAGCGTTTCCGGAATGGACCGTATATTCGCATCCAAGATGTTCGTCGACCAGGACCACCTCCCCAACCTGAGTCTATTCCTATATCCTCCATTTCTCCACTTCCCGACCCAGACACTACTCAGGCCAGAACATCATCTGCTCCTCTAGCATCTCATGGTCCATCATCTTCTGTCGCCCATGTTACACTTGCAGATGTTCACTCAGAGCTACGTGAGTTGCGCTCGAAGATGGACTCATTATCTGCTGCAGTCACTGCTATTTCCTCTCATTTGGGCGTCCGTCTACCGGTCTACACACCTTCTCCTCCTATCAGTGCCTCCCAGAGCTCTTCTGACAACTCTGATTCTCAGGATCCTACAGGCTCTCAAGATTATTCTAGTGATTCCCCTGCATTCTGAAATCCAGGTTGTGTTATTCCTTTCCTCTTATTTATTTATTCTCGAACCACTGAGGACAGTGTTATATTCTAGTGTGGGGCTGGGAACCTAAAACTTGGAGTTTCAGCTTTTGTATTAGTGACGTGAGAACTTCTTGTTTTAACTTCTGGTCCTTGTTTGTTTTTATGCTATGCCTCTTTGCAATGATGATTACTAGTAGCATGGTTTGATTGCTTTTGAGAAAAGTTGTCTGATTTGTGGCTTAGAGACTGTAAAATGATGTTTTTGAACACATATAAAAAAAATACAGCCTAAAGGTGAAGTCAAAAAGAATGAGTATTTTGAAAACATCACTTAGCCAAATGCGGAGACTATGACCTATGTGAGCTTTTGAGCCTTTCCACCTTCATTGAGTGATGAAAATCAACTCCATTTTTTCTTTTGTGCTCACTATATACTAGATGATCTCATTATCTTTGTTCGGTTGCTTGGTCACTTGCTAAGCATGCATCTCATGAGCATAACATTCTTGTGAACTCTCCATGGGAAGATCATTTTTGTTCTCGGGAAATGACAGTAAGGCCATCTTTATTAGCCACTAAATTCCCTTTTCAATCAACCCTCACGAAAAATATTATCGCTAGATCCCTTTTTGAAGCCAAATACTAGCCTTTCCTTCTTAGCCACATACTACAGCTATTTGGATAAATTGTGGACTATTTAATGCATTTATTGAAGATCATTGGGATATACTGTGAGAAAGCACAATGATTGAGGAATTCTCTTGGGCTTTGCATGAATTATCATTAGAGAAGAGAATGAGTTTGGTAAAAAAGGGAAATTCCCGATTGTGAAAAGAAAAAAAATGTGTAAAGTCTGGGTGAATAAAAAAAAGAGATTTGAGGAAGAATAAATGAGAATTGCTGATGGTTGATTTTATGAGAATGGTCTTCAATTGTTAATTTGAATAGTTCTTCAATTGTTATCAGCACTCTTATCAATGCCTTCTTCCTACCTAAACCCTAGCCTTAAGCATTACACGCTTTAAAAGTCCTACTTGATCATTGAGAAATTATGATCCGAACATGGGAGTAAATTTGGGTGTTGCTCACTGCTTAGTAGTGGCATCCTTTCATAAGATCATATTCTGCATGTTTCATGAGCTTTCTTTGCAAAATGTATACGGGATCTTGATTACACTATTCCACCCATATACACATGAGTGAAACACTTTAGCCAACTTCGGAGTGAATTTATTTCTGAGTGAACATCGGTGAGATTTTGAAGTTGAGGCTAAGAGCTTTGTGATGTGTTCTTAAAATCAACTTATTCTGAGATGTAACCTAAGGGCTACTCTTTACTTTCTGAATAATAAGTCTCTACGTTGTGGATTGGATAGCTATACTCTATATTGTGATTGAACTGTGTGATCTTCTGAGACTAAACAAGGAGGTGAAAATTGCATTCTGCTCCTAATCCTAATCTCATTCTCATTGGTGTCCAAGCTTTCATGTGAGGGTGTTTGATCTATCTAATATTTGCATGGCTTTTGTACATCAATTAACATTAGTTTTTGCCTCATTTGATGCTTTTGAGCATCAATACTACATAATCTTGTGATTAATGTTACTTTCAGATCAAAGGCAAAAATGGAAAAAGATGAGGTTAAAAAGACAGAAGTATTGGCGATGGATCAACTTTTCTGGAGATGGATCAACCACCAAACAAGGCACAAGAATCCAGGGAATTTAGGGGATCGATCACCCATTTTGGTGGATCGATCCATCATGAAGTTATGAATGGAAGTGAAGTTTTGGGATCGATCACCCATTTTGGGGGATCGATCCCCCACGCGCATTTTAGGAAAACTTTGCTAAAATTAGAAAATACTAAGCCAAAACGACATAGCTTAGTATAAAAACGTCATTAGGGTTTGTGGAGGTATAAAAGACCATCTTATATCATTTTGCAGGGAGAGATGACCTAGCCACCATTCTCTCACATCTTGGGAGAGTTGAAGAAGAAGAAGAGGAGAGAAGTGGAGCTCCAGATTTTCTGGGTTTAATCTTTCTTTTTACTTCTTGCTATGGTTATTATGATTGTTATTTGTGTTGTTCTTGTTATTATGAGGGACTGATCCTCTCATTAGGGACCTAATGTAACCTAGCTTTGAAGGTTCCATGAACTTGACTTGATATTCTCTTGATTTCTGCATATTATTGAGTATTTATGGTTATGCTTAATGCTCTTGAGTGCTTGATCACCATTCAATTGATTTGATGCTTGGATTGAGACCGGAAGGAGATATCTAGGATTTTCATCTTGCCATAGATACCATAGGGTTCATGTACCATAGAAATATAGGGACATGCCTTGTGCAATTGTTATGTGGTTTGCCACGAATCTTAATGGGTTTTTGTCACTTAAATCCGAATGTTAGGAATAACAGGGGTTAGTGATAGGAACACTTTCAGTGTAACCAGGAATGGAGCATTGAATAGGTATGGGAGATCGATTGTCAATAATTGTTGGTAATTACGGATTATTAAGTCAAGGGAGTGGAATTGGATAGGTGATGGTGAAATTAGGAACCCTAGTATTTACTCATTCGATTAATATCATCTGTCACTATTGTTCGTTTACGTCTTAAAGTACTTCTTTAGAATATAAGTTCTTGTTACATTGTTTATCTTAGTGTTAATGAAACCAAAACAACTTATTCGATTCTCCAAATAGCGCTAGTGTTAATCATAACGGATACTCATCAATTGTTAACTCAATCCTCGTGGGAACGATAATCTATTCATCACTTTATTACTTGTGCGATTTGTGCGCTTGCAAATAAGTCCCATCACTTGTTCTTCCACGCAATAAAAAAATCAAGAAATACCTACGTCAGGGGTTGATCCCACTTCGCTGGCCCACTCTCAGTATGTTGCATAATCCCTTTCCCCTTTCTACTCATTGTATGTTACTATAAGAGGAACCAAAAAAATAGGACCTATCAAGCAATATCATTGACAGAGCTCATTCCAATCAAAACAGTTTGATAAATGCAAAATAGCATCATAAGGCCTTCATATACATCCAGGAATTAGCAAACATAGAAAATAGACTGCTAATTTAACTCACTATTTTAATTGTTCCCCAAGAACATAAACAGCTCAGAAAGATGAAAAAAAATAGGACCAAGCAAGCAATATCATTGACAGAGCTCATTCCAATAAAAACAGTTTGGTAAATGCAAAACAGCATCATAAGGCCTTCATATGCATCCAGGAATTATCAAACACAGAAAATAGACTGCTAATCTAACTCACTATTTTTACTGTTCCCCAAGTACATAAAAAAGCTCAGAAAGATGCAAAAAAATAGGACCTACCAAGCAATACCATTGACATAGCTCATTCCAATCAAAACAGTTTGATAAATGCAAAAACAACATCATAAGGCCTTCATATGTATCCAGGACTTAGCAAACACAGAAAATAGACTACTAATTTAACTCACTGTTTTTACTGTTCCCCAAGTACATAAAAAGCTCAGAAAGACGCAAAAAATATGACCACAAAATCTGATTCATTAGAAGAGATCAACTCAAGTCAAGCAAAACAGGTTCATTGTAGCCCACCAGTTTCATAAGGCAATATTTAAATCCAGGAGTTACCATAGCGCATAAAACAGACTGAGAAATTAGCTCACTGTTTTACTGTTTGCTAAATACAAAAACAGCTAAGTAAGATGGAAAAAGAGAGGACCACAAAATCAGATTCATTAGGAGAGATAAGCTCGAGTCAAGCAAAACAAGTTCATTCCAGCATAACAATTTCATAAGGCAACCTATTAATAAATCCAGGAGTAACCATAGGGCATAAAACAGACTGAGAAATTAGCTCACTGTTTTTACTATTTGCTAAATACAAAAACAGCTAAGTAAGATGCAAAAAAAGAGGACCAGAAAATCAAATTCATTAGGACAGATCAGCTCAAGTCAAGCAAAACAGGTTCATTCCAGAAAACAATTTTTTCACAACCAAACAGAAGGCAATTAGGCAAGGTAATTCAGAGTGGTTATGCATGCAAATAAATGTAATGCAGTGAGGTAAGGTCATTCAATACGTATGTCATTCAGATTTTCATAAACAATGAGGTAAAATGCCATTGAAAAATGAATAGCCCATCAAAATACACAAAAGAAGCATCAAAGGATAGTTTTAACAGTTCATTAATACCTTAAGTAGAGCACAACCAATTTAAAGTTCAAAATTAACACTGTCATTGACCTAAACATTGAGCTAAGATCCAAAAATGTCCAAACAATAGTATTCAAAATAATTGAAAAGGCCATAAAAAATTTTTGAGCATCGAAGAATAAAGATAACAAATCAATGTCAATTTGGCTATCAAATTCTACAGTAACCTAGACAGTGAGCTCAAAAATGCAAAAATGTCCTAACAAATCCAAAAAATTAAGGGAAGTTACAAATAGAGCCTAATTGAATATCCATTGAGCCTAATCGAGCAAACCCATGAGCCTAATCAGAATATCCATTGAGCCTAATCGAGCAAACCCATGACAAATGTGAGAAGTTACAAATAGACGTCCGAGTATGTGAATCAAGAGAGACAGAAAGGGGCGACAGAGAGCACTGATAATTAGTAATTTCTTTAAAACTAGGGTTTTTTCAACACAGATCAAGAATAACACGAATAAATCTGAAAAGAAAAAAGAAACAGGGAGATGATGAATCGAGAAATACCTGTTCGATGAAGCGAGCTCGAAGGTGGAGGCGTTTGCAGTTTGATTCTGGTTCGACGTTCTTCAAGCGAAAGAAACGCAAGGAGTGGAGAGGAGTTCAGATGAGAGAAGGGGCTGCCAGTTCTGCATTTTGGTTCATACATGCAGGGTAAATTGGGCATTAGCTAAGAGTGTGGGGGGTAATTTGGACGTTTCATGTATAAGAGTCCAAAAAATGCTAGTAAAATGACAATTTTGAGTATGTCATATTTAGAGGTAAAAATGTTAAATAATATGCTGAATGCTGAATTTTTGTTTGGTTAGTTTAACATTAATATGTAGCTTATATCTTACATGCTGTTATGTATACTATTTATAATTGTTTACCAAACACCCTCGTACTCACCCTGATGTGTCGTATGCTTTAAGCATGACAAGTAGATATCAGTCAGATCCCGGTGAAGATCACTAGATAGTTGTCAAGAATATCGTTAAGTACTTGAGAAGAACTAAGGATTCATTCTTGGTTTATGGAGGTGAGGATGAACTGGTCGTAAATGGTTACATTGACGCCAGTTTTTAGTCCGATAAGGACGACTCCAAATCTCAGTCAGGTTATGTGTTTTGCCTAAATGGAGGTGCTGTGAGCTGGAAAAGTTTGAAGCAAGAGACAGTAGCCGATTCTACTACAGAGGCTGAGTATATTGCCGTCTCTGATGCTTCAAAGGAGGTTGTTTGGATCAAAAAGTTCATTACTTGACTTGGCATGGTTCCTAGCATTGCAAACCCACTGGACGTCTATTGTGATAACAATGGAGCCATTGCACAGGCTAAGGAACCCAGATCTCAGCAAAAGTCCAAACATATACTCCGGTGCTTCCATCTCATACGTGAAATTGTTGACAGAGGAGATGTGAAGATATGCAGAATACCGACAGACGATAATATCGCCGACCCACTGACTAAGCCTCTGGTGCAGCGAAAGCATGATGGTCACACTAGATCTATTGGTATTAGATATATGAGTGATTGGCTCTAGTGCAAGTGGGAGATTGTTGGTGTATGCCCTAGGAGCCAATCATATAGATGATTGTACTCGCATATTTATTATGTTATATTGAGGTATTTCTTTTATTATGATTTATTTATCTGTACTATATAAATGATTGTGATAAATACCCCTAGAATAGTTGGTTCGATGCTTGGGACTTCAAGTGTGTGACTTGAACGTGAGATCCTCATGGATGTATATAGAACACTATTCTTAAACGTCCCTAGTCGAGTATTATTTTTAATTGGGATAACATTAATACATTGAGACTAGCATGTAGGTTGATTGATGACCAAATCTTACGGGTCATGGATATGAGATATAAAATCAATACATGGGTATTTGTTAGAGAACAGAAGTACTGGACAGACCCAATATGAGAATACTACATGGATTGTTATATGAATGTCATAAGCTATTCTTATAGTGACGATAATGTATGTTGTCCTCTGACCTGAAATCACTACGGTTCTCGACATGAGGAGTTATACATTTTTGATACTGTCCAATGTCACCTGTAAAAGGGTTGGCTATAAATTCAGTGATTGAGTGTATCATGAGTCATGTGGAGGGATGTGAGTGACATAGATGGAATTTGTCCTTCCTATATAACAGGAGTAATATCTGTGGGCCCCTTGATTGAGTGAGACTGAGAAATGCATGGCCGTGCTCAAATGAGTAAATATGTGATATTGATCTCGTTTGTTTATTATAGTTTGCTCGGAATCAAGAAACACATAGATTAACCTATACGAGGATGACACATTCCATGCCTCGGTGTTAATCAAGATATGAAGGACAAAGGGACTGCATGTAAAATTGGTCATGAATAAAGGTTATGTCGAATCATTGACATTCCCGTTACTTGGGTAACAATGATGTGTTGCTAGATACCTCTCATTGTTTGTGATGATAGAATACGATTTTAGTTTCGCTGCCAACGTAATGAGAACCTATAGGGTCGCACACATAGAATAAGCAAAGATTACGTTATTAGAGAATAACAATTACGTTTGGGCTTAGGGCTTTATGTAGGGTCCATGACCGGTTCAATTAATGGGATTGATTGAACGTGGTCAAGTGTCCAAAACGTGGGCTCCTTTCTTTAAGGGGATATGGGCTTTTCATTTTACTTGGCTCACTGTTGTACCCCAATTTTGGTTCAAGCCCAATGTAAGAGCCCAGTTAGACATCATAACTTATTAGCCACTTAAACCATATTTGATCCCTATTTTAATTCAAACTTTAATTGAAATCCAACAAGTCATTTAAATCTTAGCCCAAATTAATACATACATGAGAACATTTAAATTGGCCCAATTAGAAACTTAAGCTCATTAGTCGGACAGCCCATCCCAAACTATGTGACAGCCCGGCCCATATAACATAATGCCCTAATGCCAAAAGGAAAACACGAAGAATGAGAGGAGAAGAGGAAGGCGCCGTCGAGAGGTGGGGCGGAAGAAGAAAAGGAAAGAAGAGGGGAGAGAGTTGGAAATGGAAAGGGGTAGAGGATTTACGGTTGAGTTGATTAGGGTTCATATTAGGTTTTGGGAAACGGGAGATTATAAGACCTTTAAAGATGAAGAATTTCCGGATTTATTTGAGGAAGTAGATCGGGGTTGGGTGTTCGTTTTAGGAATAAAAGAAGAGTTTCCGAATCATTTGAGGAAGGAGATCGGTTTAGGTGGTATTTCGGGGAATCCTTGAGTGATTAGGGGAGAAATTAGAAAGAAAACAGAATCAAAAATTCAAGGAAAGAAGGGGTTTCGGAAAAACTATAAAAGGGGAAGATTTTTCTGTTTTGGGGGGAGATTTTTTGGGCTGGTTTTCTAGTTTCTCGATTCTTCTGGGCTTCTGCCTCTTCTTCTTCTTCTTTTTGAATTTTTCTGGGGGGAATTTTTCTCTGTTTCGGTTTGTGATTTTTCTGGGTTTCTTCCTTCTTCTTCTCACTCGATTCTGGACCAGAAATTTTGGAGGGGGATTCCAGTGGGTTTTCTTCTCTTCCCATCAAATTTTCTAGGGAATTTTGGGGTCTTCTTCTTGCATTCTGTTTCTGGAAATTCTTGCTTCTGGCATTCGAACTGCAGTGTGGAGATTGATTAAAGGGTGAGATTTTTGGGTTCATGAAGCTGAGTTTGTTTAATCTTTGAAGTGTGGTTCGGATGGTTTTGAAAACCAAAGGAGGAACCTTTGATCTTATGCCTGTTGGTTTCTGTTAAGGATTTGAATTATTGGAATATATATTTCATTGTTAACTTGTTTTTGAATTTCTTCTGAAATTGAGTATCCATGTGAGGAATATTGATGTTTGGTTGCTTCTAGGTTGATTTCATCTATGTATGGGCATGTATGGTTATTATAAGTTATGAACAGGTTATTGTTTAAACTCTTTACTTCTTTTCTATGAATGCCAATAGAAGTAGATTGTATGAATATCAAAATTGGGTCACGTGCATTCACTGTATTTGCTATGTTTTGGTGCTTCATGGTTTTCCAGTTTCTTTTATAGTTGAAAACATGGCTGAAGTTTCTATTAGATTGGCTTGATAAATGTTGAACTTGTGGTCCTCGAATTGCAATGCCTGATGTCTACATAAATCTGCTATGATTGTATCTGTGTGTGATTTAGCTTGCTGTAATACTAGTTCTTGGAAGAATTATGTGCTAGGTGATATGTTTGTATTAAGTTGCTTCTGGATTGTTTATTGTTTTCACTTTTGGGTGACTATTAGATTTGAAATTATAGCCTGCTGTCTTGGTCGAACATGCTGGGTTAAAATAAGTTAAGTGTTGGGCCTAAGGAGGAGTATTAAGGTTTAAACAAGAACATCTATTTGATAATGATGACGTCTTAAATCAGTCCAAGACGTATCAGGATAGGTTTGAACAAGAGCTTTCTCGTCTGTTGATGTCCTTCCTCGGATTAGCTTCTCTCCGATAATAGAATGATCCTGTGACAAAGAGCAAACGTAAGCTAGAGGCCCGCCAGAGAGTGTTCTCTGGCGTTGGCGCTCCGACGCTCAAGTCAGATGCGAGCACAAAGGAACTCTGTGAAGTGCACTGCTCGGTGCTCTTGTAATTAGTCAAAAAATCCTCCATTTACCTGAGGGTTTGCCCCTTTTTATAGTGAAGGTAGTTCCTGTTTGGGTAGTTCATGACAGCTTTTTACCACTCTGAGGATGGGTACCGAGGAATGTACATCCTTCTTCTCGGTACCGAGCATGAAGCTGGTGACAATTATATCCACGTGTCGGGTTGTCATTGTAGGGGAAAATTATCCTCATCACTTGCCCCCTCAGACCTGTGATTGGTCATCGTAGGACCAATGATAGGTCTGCATGAGTGGACGTTTGAGTTCCCGAGGCTGACATTAAATGTGAGTCGTTGAACGCCTAAGATTTAATTGATCTTGATCCAGTGGTCATCTGATGTGCAGAAGTTGAGCGGCCCAGATGAGAGAAGGCAGTACGTCTCGTCATCGGGTCCGTTGACCAGGGCGGTCTTCGACTTTAAATAGCGAGGACGTCACTGTCCAATTCATTTGCTGCCAAAGTTGAGAGCCCCGAGCATTGTCTATCCGAGCAAACGTAATCTTCTTTTTCCGAGCAAATACTATCTCTTCTTCGTCTCATCAGGTACGAGAAATGTCTTCCCCTTCTTCGGATAGTAATATTAATGTGTTAGAGGAAGCCGATTTAGGAACTTCTCCTTCGACCTCTAACTCTCCTCCTGTTAGGACGAGCATTAGGCTACCCTTAGCAGAACGCCCTTTCTTTGCCCCTCCTGGGTTCGAAGTACAGGAGGCCCGAGCAGCAGGTGATGGTTCTAGGGAGCCTAGGAATCTTAGATGTAGCCTTTCAGCCTCCGAGGTGGAATCCCAACGCAAGTTGTTCGGTATTCCCTACCCTTGTAGGCCTGTGCCCGAGGGAGTATCTCCATTCCGTCCTCAACATGGGGAGTTTGCCATTTCTACCACCGCATTATCATTTGGTTGTCGGATACCGATTGCCCCAGCAATATGCTCCTTCTTTGATCGGTTCGACATTTGCCCAACCTGCCTTGCTCCCAATTCTTGGGTGTTTCTCGGCACAATTCTATACTACTGTGCCGAGCTTCGCGTCCCTTTTTCTTCTAATGTCCTTCAACACATTTTCTCCCTTTGTAGAGCTCCGAGAAACCCTGGACTTTGCTATTTAAAGTTCAAGAAGGGTCTGGTTGCTCCAAAATATTCCTCTTCCAATCATCATTGGAAGTCTAGTTATTTCTTTGTTCGGATGCCCTTGGGCGAGGACGAGGATCTTCCTTTTAGGACCTCGTGGGTTGTCCCAAAATTCAGTAAGTTCAAGCGACTTCCCCAACTTTCTCCTCAGGAGCTTGACTGGTATCTTACTCTCAGAGGTCCTTTCACTAAGCCTTCTGTGCCTATGATATGCCGAGCTGTAGACTTTACAAGGGCTCATAGGTCCGAGCAAGCGATGCAAGGTGGGGACCTGCTCTTGCTCGGTTTTGTTTATGACTTTGTTATACTAATCATGTTGATGACTGATTCTTGTTACTTCTCAGATATGTCGTCGGCCGCTGATTACCTGAAGTTGCAGAAGAAGACTGCCAACTTGGGCAAGAAGAGGAGACCTGACGGGGGTGCTGAGCCGAGCAAGAAAACGAGGGTTACCCCCGTTGAGGGTGCCCAAGTCAAACCAGGCCGAGGAAAAGACTTGGGTCGCGGTCGCGGTGTCTTCGTTTCCACCCCATCTTTCCGGGCCGTTGGATCTCCTTCTCGTACATCCGACGCTCGCTCTTCCTCTCCTCCTCGCAGGATGGGAGACGTTCACATTCCTCGGTGGAATGTGCGTCTATCTGATACAGTGACCAATCCTCGGGTGGCGTTGGAGATGCTTGAGAAGCTGTCTCTTCCCTCGGACCAAAGGCGAGCCGAGGAGATGGCCACCGAGGAGAGGATGGAGGCTTCGGCTGTTAAGCTGATGGAGGTACATCTTTCCGCTCGGAACATTGTTTAGCAAGTTTTCCTTCAGCTTGCTTAATAACTCATTTCTTTTCTGTTGTTATTTGCAGTTGACTTCGCTTCTCGGGAAGTTGTCGCTTGACATACGAAGCTCCGAGGCCGAGAAGAAGACTGCCGCCCAAGAAATTTTTCTACTCAAGGGAGCTATTGGTCGGACAGAGACCGCTTTGAAGCTGACGAGGTTGGAACTCGAGAAAACGCAGGCATCAGATAATCTGATGGCTACGAAGCTGAAAGAAACCGAGGATGAGCTCGCAAGACAAAGGTCAGCAGCTGAGGCTGAAGGGGCCATCCTGTTTGAAAGCGGGCGACAAGCTGGTCTCCGAGAGTTTCGCGACTCTAAGGAGTTCCAACTTACCCTTAAGCAAGAAGGCTTTTTCTGCTTCCAGGCTGCTGTCAAAGAAGCTCGGAGGTTCCTCGTCGGCAAAGGCCAGAGCTCGGACATTTTGGATGAGCTGTGTCCAGTCATTGCGGGGAAAGACGACGAGGATGTGGTGAAGGAAGATGCCTACGAGCAGTTCCGCCTACTTCAAGAGGATGAGGGGGACGTCGAGGAGGACATCGATGGGTACACGGAGACCGATGCTCCGCCGATTCCTCCGAGGAATGAAGAAGTCGACGTGCCCCTTCCTTCTGTTGAGGGTGAGGCAGAGAGGACTGCCGAGGAGCTAGTTGATATTGAAAATTAGGAACTGGCCCTTGTTCTCTTCCTTCTTGATCAAACTCTGTTCTCAACATTTGTAAATAACGTTTTTAATTTTAATGAAGTCGAGTTCTTTTCTTCCCATTTCTTGTCTATTACTGTCCATCTTTTTTTTCGGAAATCATAACCTAAAACGCAGCTTGTTGTAGCTGATTTGAGAACAAGTAGAGCTGTGGCCCAAATTTGCTCGGGTCGTAGCCAACTTGTTTCCCTGCTTGGCTGTTGTAACTCAAATTAAATGAGTTGAAACAAAACCATGTTTGCTGTGGCCCAAACTTGCTCGGGTCGTAGCTCACTTGTTTTTCTGCTTGGCTGTTGTAACTCAAATTAAATGAGTTGAAACAAAACCATGCTTTTCCTCGGTCCCCTGACCTTAGTGGGCTTGTAATAATGCTCAGGCATTGCGGCTGACTTGTGCCGAGCAACGCTTACTTTTGAGGATCCTTATAGCAAAACAAACTACTTTCATTGGATCAGCAAAATCCTAAGTCTCGTGTAAGAAACGAGTTTTGAAATGGAAATTGTGCTTAAGTACATGCCAGCAGGATGAAATTAAACATAGTATCTTCGAAGGTTCTCGGCATTCCAAGGTCTCATCTCTCCAGGCTTCTCGGGATTTTCCAGTTTGTAAGTACCATCAAGCAGAACTTTGATAACTCGGAAAGGTCCTTCCCAAGTTTCTCCGAGCTTACCTGGATGCCTTCCGGCTGCAGCAGCTTTCCTTAGAACCCAGTCTCCTTCTGAAAACTTCCTTGTTCGGACCCTTTTGTTGTAATATCGGGCCGTTCTTTGTTTGTAAGCAGCAATCCTGATCCGAGCAGTCTCTCGAGCTTCTTCCAAGAAATCAAGATTGTTGAGCAATAAGTCACTGTTACCTGATTCTTCAAACTCAGTTATACGAGGAGTGGGAACTCCAATTTCAACTGGGATAACAGCTTCTGATCCGAATACTAAGGAGAAAGGTGTCTCTCCTGTTGATGTCCGAGGCGTAGTCCGATAAGACCAGAGGACGCTATGGAGCTGTTCAGTCCAGAGTCCCTTGGCTTGGTCCAGACGAGCCTTGATTCCTTGTAGTATGATTCGGTTGATGACTTCTACTTGTCCATTAGCTTGAGGGTGAGCTACGGCAGTAACCCTGAGGTTGATGCCGTGTTCGTCACAAAACTGCCGTATATTGGCACTCACAAACTGTCGGCCATTATCAGTAATAAGGATCCGAGGAATACCATATCTGCAGATGATGGTTTTCCAAATGAAGTCTTTCACCTTGTGGTCAGTGATTGTGGCCAGAGGCTCGGCTTCAACCCACTTCGTGAAATAATCCACTGCCACTATGAGAAACTTCCTTTGGGCTGTTGCCTGAGGAAAAGGTCCTAACAAATCCAGCCCCCATTGTGCAAACGGACAAGGGTTCTCCATCACTGTAATCTCCGACGGTGGGTGATGCGATACGTTGGCATGTCTCTGACACTTGTCACACTTCCTCACCAACTCCTTTGCATCCTTGTTCATGGTCGGCCAGTAATACCCGCAGCGCAAGACCTTGTTTGCTAAGGTCCTTGCACCGGAGTGGCTGCCGCATATTCCTCCATGAACTTCTCGGAGAGCGTAATCTGACTCTCGTGGAGCAAGGCACTTAAGGTAAGGGAGTGTGTAAGATCGTCGGTAAAGGGTGCCTTGAATAATTGAATACCTCGCTGCCCTTGCTCGGAGACTTTTAGCCTCGTTCCTGTCTTCTGGCAATTGCCCCTCCGTGAGGAAGGCGCGTATTGCATCCATCCAAGATCGTTCAGTGTTGATCTCCGTAATTTCTTTAACAAAGATGCTAGGTTTAGGAAGCATTTCTATCCGAACTGAGGAAGCATGATCTTTCTTGCTTGTTGACGCAAGTCGGGCTAATACGTCTGCTTGCTGATTTTCTTCTCGAGGCACTCTCAGTATTTCAACATTCGGGATCTCACTCATCAGCTCCTTAGCTTTTGCAAGATATTTGATCATATTGGTGCCTCTCGCCTCATATTCTCCACGGACCTGCTCGGTGACGAGCTGTGAATCGCTGTGAATCAGCAAATTGCGAACCTCTAGCTTGATGGCCAGCTTTAATCCAGCTAGCAGAGCTTCATATTCAGCCTCGTTATTAGAGGCTTTGAATTGGAAACGGAGGGCATACTCAGTGGTCATGCCCCCCGGGTCCGAGAAGCAGAATCCCTGCTCCGCTGCCATCCTTGTTCGTAGATCCATCGACGAAGAGTTTCCATTGCTCCTGCGGCGCTTCTTCCTCTAAAGGATGTTGGCATTCCGTAACGAAATCCGCGAGGACTTGAGCTTTGATTGCTCTTCTCGGCTCGAAGTAGATATCAAACTCACTAAGTTCGACTGACCACTTAATAAGTCTTCCCGATATGTCTGGATTCTGTAAAATGCTCTTGAGCGGCTGATCAGTCAGCACTGTAATTGTATGGGCTTGAAAATATGGTCTCAACTTCCTAGCCGTGGTCACTAGTGCCAGGGCCATTCTCTCGGCCTTGGCGTATCTCTTCTCGATTGCAGTGAGAATCTTACTAGTGTAGTATATTGGCCTCTGAACCTTATCCTCTCCCTCGCTTACGAGCACGGCACTCACTGCATGCTCAGTGGTAGCTAAGTAGAGGGATAACGGTTCTCCTTCCTTTGGAGCAGTGAGTAGAGGTGGTCGACTCAAATAAGACTTGAGCTCTTCGAAAGCTTCTTGACAGTGCTCATTCCATTCAAAGTCGGTTGTTTGCTTAAGTGCGTTAAAGAAGTGTTTACAGCGATCTCCTGATCTGGCGAGAAATCGGTTTAGTGCTGCAGTTCGCCCGGTGAGTTGTTGAACCTCCTTCTTGTTCCTCGGGGCTTGCATGTTAATTATCGCTAACACCTTTTCAGGATTCACCTCAATTCCTCGTTTGGAGATGAGGAATCCGAGGAATTTACCCGATGAAACGCCAAACGCACACTTCTCGGGATTGAGCTTCATTCCAAAATTGTTCAAAACATTAAATACATCCTGCAAGTCGCCCAAGTGCTCCTCGGGTTTTTTGCTTTTAACGACTATGTCATCGACGTACGCTTCAACTGTCTTTCCGAGCATTGGGGAGAACATTTTGTTGACTAGCCGTTGATAGGTAGCCCCTGCATTCTTCAACCCAAAAGGCATAACTTGGTAGCAATATGTACCCTCAGGGGTAACAAACGAGGTGTGCTCCTCGTCATCTTGATGCATCTGAATCTGATGGTATCCTGAGTAGGCATCAAGGAAACTGAGGAGACCCTTTCCCGAGGTTGCGTCTACCAATTGGTCTATTTTTGGCAGCGGGTAGCTATCCTTCGGACAGGCCTTGTTTAGGTGAGTGAAGTCTACACACATGCGCCATTTACCATTCTGTTTGGCTACCATAACAACATTAGAAAGCCATTCCGGATATTGTACTTCGCGGATGAAGTCAGCATCTAAAAGCTTGTTAACCTCTGTTTTAATGGCTTCTTGCCTGTCTTGTGCAAAATTCCTCTTCTTTTGCTTTACTGGTCGGCTACCCGGTTTGATACTCAGATGGTGAGTGATAACATCAGCACTGATACCCGGCATCTCATGTGCATTCCATGCAAATGTGGTGATGTTTTCCAAAAGTAGATTCGTCAAGCCTTCGCTTAAATCTTTGCTAAGCCCGGAACCATAGTACAATTTCTTCTCCGTTGCATGCTCGACAGGAAGTGCGATGAGTTGTTCGCCTGGCGAGGGCTTCAAGATTTGATTATTCTGATCATCGACCAATTCTATGATTGAGACTGGCTTTTTCTTTTCTTTTAGATCGGTTACATACATCTGGCGAGCGAGCTTTTGGTCGCCCTGAACTTCTCCTACTCCTTGATCAGTGGGGAATTTCATTTTCAGGTAATAAGTTGAGATAACTGCTCGGGCCTTATGAAGCAGTGGTCTGCCAATCAACGCGTTGTATGGGGTCTTCACATCGACGACCAGAAGTTCCACCATAAATAATTTTGATCTCGGGTAATCACCCAAGGTTATGGGTAGACTTATTATCCCGACAGGGACAACTTGTTCTCCCGTGAAACCGTATAGGGGTGAAGAAAACTTCTTCAAGCTCTCTCTCGGAAGGTTCATCTGTTTGAAGGCATGATAGAAAAGAACATCCGCTGCGCTCCCGTTATCAATCAAGACCTTCTTGACCGTGTAGTTGGCGATGATAACATCAATGACCAACGCATCGTCATGGGGCTGGTGCAGACCATCCCCGTCTTTCTCCGAGAATGTTATCTTCTCCTCCCCCGTTCTCGTTCTCTTTGAATTCTCGTGGATCTGATGCACAGTCCGAGCATATGCTCTCCTCCCAGATGAACTTTCTCCTCCCGAAGCTAGGCCACCGACTATCATACCAATGGTACCAGCCGTTCCACGATTTCGATGACGAGGGGATTCCTCTCGCCGCCTCCTCTGTCGCCTGTCTTCATTCTCTCTTAGGCCTCTTGGATTTTCTTTTCTTCCTTCTCTTTCTCGTTTGTCTCCCACCGAGCTAGTAAAACGCTTAAGGTATCCTCTCCGGATTAAGTTTTCTACCTCGTCTTTCAGGTGGCGACATTCATCAGTGTCGTGACCAGGGCCCCGGTGGAATTTACAATACTTGTCGCTCTCCATCCTACCTGGACTTGGCTTCTTTTTTGCCGGCCACCTGACGATGTCACGATCCTGTATCTCATTCAATACTCTTTTCAAAGAAGAATTGAGTGGAGTGTAGGAATCATATCTCTCAAGTTTGGCTCGGTCATCTCTTCTGGTGAATGATCTACTGAATCCACTATTTTTCCTCTCTGTTCGTCGACCACCGTCTGACCTTCTCCTCGGGGGAGATCTGTCTAAGGATTGCTCCGCTACATGTGGTTCAGCCATCATTTCGTCAGCAGTAATGTATTTTTCAACTCTTGAGAGCAGTTCGGGGATACTTTTCGGATTCTTTTTCGACAATGAATGCTTTAGCGTCACATGTCGCACCCCAGTCGTGAAGGCTGTAATGGCTATGATCGGCTGAAGGTCCGGTATCTCTAAGCAATCACTGTTGAACCGAGTTACAAATTCCCTCAAACTCTCCTGCGGTTTCTGTCTAATGGTAACCAGTGTGGCATTGGTCTTCTTCACCGGTCTTGAGCTTGCAAAATGAGCAACGAACCTGTTTGTTAGGTCGTCAAAACTGTGAATGCTGCCTTGTGGCAGAGCTCTGAACCAACGCCTTGCCACTCCGACAAGCGAGACTGGGAAGATTTTGCAGCAAGCTTCCTGAGAGGCCCGCTGGAACTCCATCATGGTTTGAAAGCCGATAACATGGTCTAGGGGATCCCCTGTTCCATTATACTTTTCCACACTGGTAACCTTAAAGCTTGTCGGTACCCGAGCTTGTTGCACCTCGGTCGACAATGGAGTCAAGTTCCTATCCCAGTCCATTGTATCCAAGAAGGGACGACCTTGCAAAGCAGCTATTTTGCGATCCACTACCCCCTCGATGAACTTGCTATCCCCCTCGTAAGTATGAGTGGGCTGAGTTCTTCGAGCAATAGTTACCGAGGTTCCTGGAACGTCGGGATTTCTTGACTCATCAGTTTGAGAGTGGTCATTTCTCGTCTCATGAGAAATGCTCTCATTTTGGATTGGTTGGTGACCTTGCACTTGTCCTTGGATCGTATCCAGGCGTTGCGCGAGAACATTCATCTGTTGCAATAGTTCAGCGATCTGATCTTGCATCAATGGTTGAGGCTGCTGCTCGGCATTTTCGTTTGCTGCCTCAGCCTGTTGTTCTTCTCCTCTAAAAGCTCTAGCCCGAACCATAATTTTTGTTATGGATTCCCACAGACGGCGCCAATCTGATGACGTCTTAAATCAGTCCAAGACGTATCAGGATAGGTTTGAACAAGAGCTTTCTCGTCTGTTGATGTCCTTCCTCGGATTAGCTTCTCTCCGATAATAGAATGATCCTGTGACAAAGAGCAAACGTAAGCTAGAGGCCCGCCAGAGAGTGTTCTCTGGCGTTGGCGCTCCGACGCTCAAGTCAGATGCGAGCACAAAGGAACTCTGTGAATTGCACTGCTCGGTGCTCTTGTAATTAGTCAAAAAATCCTCCATTTACCTGAGGGTTTGCCCCTTTTTATAGTGAAGGTAGTTCCTGTTTGGGTAGTTCATGACAGCTTTTTACCACTCTGAGGATGGGTACCGAGGAATGTACATCCTTCTTCTCGGTACCGAGCATGAAGCTGGTGACAATTATATCCACGTGTCGGGTTGTCATTGTAGGGGAAAATTATCCTCATCAGATAATAATTGGGCTCTACAAGGGATTATTTGAATTATTTGGTATTTAAATGTTTGCTCATTTGGATTTTAAAATTGCATGATTTTACATGTGGCATATTGCATGCTCATCAAAGCAATTAATTATAATTTTTCAATCATGTTAATTCAATAATATGATTGAGATATTTTGATTGCTAATGAAAAGAAGGGGAACCGAAATCCCATTCCATTCATCATTTTTTTTTTCAATATGCTAATATGTCATTTATTGAAGGGTGCTTATATATGAATTATATGATTGCTTTGATGTTGTTTGGTTTGATGTTGTGTGGTTTAAGTGTTAACTATGTGATTTAATATTTTAATATGTTTGATTGGTGGGTTTGCGATAATCTAATATCGTATAGTCCACATAAAAATTTCGGTTCCCCAACATTTTATTTTAATTTTATTTTTACCTTTGTTATTCTATTTATTTTCATTTTATTATATTACTTATTCCTATTTTTATTTCACTTTATTTTATCTATTTTACTTTATTTTCCTATTTATTTATATAATTTATTTATTTCTCTTTTCTGTTTTTATTTATTGTATATTAATCTCGTTTTTTTTAAATAATTATTATTATTTTATACATTATTATTTTTCATTTTATTTTACTTTACTTTTTCCTCTTTGTTTATTTTCGTTATTTTTATATCTTATTGTATTTTGTATTTTATTCTTATTTTATTTTCATCTTATAAATATATATATGTATATTGTCACTCTATTTTCGTATGGTTCTTATTATTATTTTGTATCTCATTATTATTATTAGTATTATTATGTTATTTGCCTTATATCGTTATTACGTATTTATATAATATTTATGTTATTATATTATATTTACCTTTTGACTTTATTTCTATTCTTATCCTTAT
This sequence comes from Euonymus europaeus, assembly GCA_963580455.1. Taxonomy (NCBI): domain Eukaryota; kingdom Viridiplantae; phylum Streptophyta; class Magnoliopsida; order Celastrales; family Celastraceae; genus Euonymus; species Euonymus europaeus. Next base: position 9,513,261 of record OY756964.1, read on the forward strand.
TTTATTTTATGATATTTACTATTTTATGTTATATTCTACTTTATTTCGAACTTATGTATTATATAAAGATTATACTAAAAGTCTTTGCCTACGATGGAATCTATTTGAGGAATGCATTGGATGCACCATTGGGTAGATTCTTGAGGTGAGAGCATTTCTTGGGAAATTTGGCCATTGGATGGACAAAACCCTATGAACCTCAATATTAAGACTTTTAATATAGTTTTTATACATATTATAAAATTATTTTGTATTTTATAAGTTCGTTTTATTCTATTTTCGTATAACCCTATATCTACTTAAATTATTTTTCCTATTTATTTAAGTATTATTTTTTATCTTATGCAATTTGTCATATAATTTATATAATCATTATACCTTATATATACAGTCTTTGTATGTATTATAAAATTATTTTATTATATTCGAATATAATTTACATATATATTTTTATAAGTTTATTTTATTCTATTTTGATATATTTACATAAATTATTTTACCCTATATAGTTATTATATTCCTCTAAATATTATTTTTATCTTATATATCATATTTTACGTACACTACAATTAATATTTTCTGGAAAAGTCATTTAATGGAATAATAAAAGTTAAGTTGGCAACTGTTTTTTTGAAAAACAGGCGTTGTGGGGTGCCTCACACCTTCCCCATACGCAACAAACTCACTTACCCTTTTTCTGGATTTTTCGTAGACCAAAATTATATTTTTCATGGTGACCAATTGCACCTATTCAATTGGTGGCGACTTCTACTATTTTATATAAAAATTCTTTCGCGAAACCGGTTGCGACACTCACCATATATAGGTTAGAGTGTATAACCCTAGTGGCGTTACAACAGTTAGTGTGCCGCAATATAGAGAGTTGAGAGAAAACGGTTTTGGGAACCCTTTTCCCCGGTTACTAGCATAATGGAGACAAGAGATCTTTGCGTTGTTCTTGTGGATACCATAGAGGCGCTGTTCGTTCGGATAGTGCTAGTTGATTCGGATCCTTCAAGTCTAGCAACCATTCGATCTCTGTGCTCCAACAGGTAAATTTTGACCACCGATTTATGCCCTTTCGCATGGATCCTTAGGAGGGTTTCGATGAAAATTTTAATTGTCACTGCGTGTATGGATCATCGGAACCCAACAGCTAGAGGTGGTTTTGAGTACTTCATCACCTATATCGATGACTACTCAAGGTATGAATACATATATTTGATGCGCCGTAAGTCTGAGTGTTTTGAGAAATTCAAAGCATTCAAGGCAGAAATGGAGAACCGTCACAATAAAAGTATCAAATCATAACGATCTGATCGTGGTGGTGAATACCTCTCTGGAGAGTTTTTGGGTTACTTATCAGAACGTGGGATTTCATCCCAGTTGTCTGTGCCAGGTATGCCACAATAGAATGGTGTAGCAGAGAGAAGGAATAGAACTCTTATGGAAATGGTAAGATCTATGATGAGTTATTCTAGTCTACCTTTTCGTTTTGGGGACATGCTCTAGAAACAGCGGCATATATTCTAAATTTGGTTTCATCTAAGTCAGTACCTACTACTCCAACAGAATTGTGGACTGGGCGAAAACCCAGTCTCCGGCATGTAAGAATTTGGGGATGTCTAGCACATGTGCTGAAAGGGAAAACAGATAAATTGGACTCAAGAACTAATATATGTTTGTTTGTTGGCTACCCTAGAGGAACGAAAAGTGGTTTATTCTATTGTCCTAAAGAAAAGAAGGTCATTGTTAGCACCAATGCCCATTTTCTAGAAGAGGACTATATGAGAAACCACAAACCCAGGAGTCAACTTGTTTTAGAAGAATTAAGGGGAGAAAAGTTAGTTCCAAACTCCACCATCATGCACGAAGTAGAACCAGTACCAATAATAGTAGACATTCCATTGCGTAAAGTAGTGGGAGAAATGTCGAGACTAGTATTGCGTCTGAACCCATAGTTGCAAATACCGAACAAGGTGCACATGGTTCAAAACCAACACAAGAAGTAATTATTGGTACTAGTGTTGAGACTGAACCAATAGATGCAAAAACTCAACCAGTGACACATGGTTCAGAACCAACACAGGATGTCATAGCAGACACGAATACACAATGGGTGCCTCGTCGTAGTGGGAGTGTTATACGACCACCGATTCGATATACACTTCTAGGTGAGACATATGATAGAATTCCAGAAGAAGTGAATATCGAACCCAGAAACTACGATGAAGTACTCCAAGATAAAGATGTTGATCTTTGGCTAAAGGCTATGAGTCAATGTACTCCAATCAAGTCTGGGAACTTGTGGAACCACCCGAAGGGATTAAACCCATAAGATGCAAGTGGATCTACAAGAAAAAGAGACGAGTAGACGGTAAGGTACAAACCTATAAAGCTAGGCTTGTTGCGAAAGGTTTTACTCAGAAAGAAGGGATCGATTATGAGGAAACTTTTTCACCAGTAGCCATGCTTAAGTCTATAAGGATTCTCTTATCCATTGCGGCTCATTTCGATTATGAAATTTGGCAGATGGATGTCAAGACAGCTTTCCTCAACGGAAGTCTTGATGAATGCATCTACATGGTGCAACCAGATGGTTTTATACCAAAAGGTCAAGAGCACATGCTCTGCAGGCTTACGAGATCCATTTATGGACTTAATCAAGCATCTAGATCATGGAACATTTGTTTTGATCAAGCTATGAAATCTTATGGGTTTGATCAGTGTACAGATGAGTCATGTGTATACAAGAAGTGTGACAAAAGCATGGTGGTTTTCTTATTACTGTATGTGGATGATATCCTACTTATTGGAAACAATGAGGAGATGTTAGCATCAATTAAAGAATGGCTGTCTGGACGATTTGATATGAAAGACTTGGGAGAGGCTGCTCACATCCTTGGGATCAAGCTTGTGCGAGATTGCAAGAAACGGATGTTAGACTTATCACAAGCGCTTTACATCGATACAATACTAGCACGTTTTAGCATGCAAGATTCCAAGAGAGGGTTCCTCCCTTTCAGACATGCAATAATTTTGTCTAAAGATCAGTGACCTAAAACACAGGTCGAAATAGATAGAATGAAGGCAGTTCCTTATGCATCTGCAGTGGGAAGCCTCATGTATGCTATGTTGTGCACTAGACCTGATATTTGTTTTGCGGTAGGTATGGTTAGTAGATATCAGTCTAACCCCGGAAAAGAGCACTAGACCGCGGTAAAACATATAATCAAATACGTGAAAAGGACAAAGGATTATATGCTCATTTACCAGGCAGGTGATCTTATCCCCATCAGGTATACAGATTTAGATTTCCAGGCTAATAAGGATTCCAGAAAGTCTACCTCAGGAAATGTTTTTTTGCCTAGGAGGTGCCGCCATTAGTTGGTGGAGCATCAAGCAATCATTTGTTGCTAACTCCACCATGGAGGCCGAATACGTGGCAGCCTCTGAGGCGGCCAAAGATGCTATATGGCTCAAAAGCTTCATACTGGATCTAGGAGTGGTACCTTCAGTAAAATTGCCTATTACACTTTACTATGATAATAGCGGGGCGGTTGCTAACTCGAAGGAACCCAGGACCCATAAAAGGGCGAAACACATTGAGCGGAAGTACCATTTTATACGAGACATTGTGAAGAGAGGTGATGTGGTAGTGACCAAGATTGCATCAGAAGACAATCTAGCAGATCCTTTTACAAAGTGCTTACCGGCATGCTATGATGTATTTGATAGTATTAATTAATAAAAGCTTCGCTTTTCAATGAGAATTCATTTTATTATGTGATGTGCATATTTCCGAATATTCCATATAGTAAATGATCTAATGTGTAGAGTTCAGCTTAGACATGGAAGATTAGATCATTAGTTCTTATGGGATATAAGTATAAGTTTGCAACCTAAGATGGAATCCGGAAAGCCATCGGTATGGTTGTAACACATGATTAAGTATGATTATCTTAACTACGGGAACGATATAGTTTCGACTTCATGTATTAGTGCACTCATGTGTATCGAAATGGACCAAGACGGGAGAAGTGTTTTTATACTGAAAATGTAAAACAAACATCTCGTAATTATTATGAGTGCTTATACTCTTAATCCCAATGCAAATGATATGAACGATCCAGCATTCGTTATTGTTTTGAGTCACAAAGAGTGAGACTCGTTTATGAGTCAATAAACTCGATGAGTTGGACAATGACAGTGCAATGATCGGGAATATCGTTTGTTGAAGGAAACCATGTCCCGGTTTAGGGATTGAGGATACCCCTTGAGAAAGCTTATAAGTTTTCAGCGTGTCAAACCTTGCAGGTGGATTTAATTATCCGGCACGTTAAATAAGTTAAGCGTAAGTCTTGAGGTTATAATTTATGAATTAAATTGTCAGTAATTTAATTTATGAATCAGGTATCGATTTTCTTAACATGGGGAGTTAATAAGCATTTAATAAATAGCCCGAAATATGTTTTGAGGTCATTACAATTCTTTAGTGGAGTGAATTGTAATTTACCAAAAGATGAAGGTTGATTGTGATAATCAGAACTTTTTATTTTGTATTCAGTTGAAACATATTTGCTATGAGGTCCCTACTGTGCCTCTATATAAAGGACTCAAAGGATAAGTTTTTGGGACACACGTTTGGAGCATTAAAACCCTAAAAACGTTTTTCCTCTAAAATAGCAAAACCCTAGCCACCTTCCCCTCCTTCCACCAGAGTTGAGTTCTTCGATCGGAGGTCACACAGCAAAAGACACGTAGTGCCAAGCTTGTTGGTGTTGACGTTCAATCCATACAGTCCAAACAAGGAGGTAGTGCGGAGATTCGATTGGTGAGCTTGGAGAAGAAGAAGTCGTTCGCTGTTACTCAATCGGTGTGCTGTTGTTTTAACCAAGATCAATCCAGACGGATCTTGAAGGTATGAATCCGGATTGTTAGCTTGTTAAAACGGGTTAAAGTTTTGATATGTGGCTTGTTGTGCACTATGTCAACCAGAGCATCCTCCGGGTCATTCCGCTGCTACCCAACAAAGCTTCCACAAACCTATAGATGACCGTCAACATAATCGACCCTAAGAATAGATGAACAAAGAGACGAGGAGACATATCTGAGATTAACCTCAGACCAAATAATTCATCATTCATCCTTTGTCAGCCACGTTTTATTTCAGGAGCACAAATTTTGAAGTTGTTTGAAATGCTAGATTACAAAAGAAAGACAAGGATGAGAGTGATTGTAAAGGTGTATGAAGGCGATGGGAAGGGTGTGTGAGACAAACAGGCTTTGTGTGGCCACGTTACGAAGGCAGTAAAGTAAGTCGGATGGAGGAGATTGAAAAAGTGTAAATAAGACTTGGTCTTATGGGCGGTCTAAAATTTAGGAAGTGAAGTTGATCCTCGTTTGTTACCTATTTTGGTGGAACAATATCTTACACAAATTTGGCTCATCATGGAGGAGGGAGCTTATTCTCAAGATTTGTATTGCCATTAAAAACACAATTAAGTCATTATTAGCAGTTGAGGAATATTGAGCACACTTGAAGGATTTTTGGATGGTTATAGTTATGGCATCGAGGAAAATTAATTTAATAATTCTCAAGGTTTATAAAAGCACAAAGAAGAGAAGACACAACACACACAAACCACACAAATCCAATACAACGACTTAAGTCTTCATTCTTTCATTTTCATGCTTTTAAGCATTCTAGCTACTGTTAACGTACATTCAAATTTTGCTTTCGAATCCAACCTGTTTGTACTTATTTCCTTCATATATGAAGTATTTACATTCAATCATCTTCTTTCATTATGAATGTTCTAGTGACCTGTTCTTTAATTGATCTAGAACCTGACGTTTCATATTGAGATCATGATATAACCTTTTTCTTCATACAATAATTTGTTCTAAAAGTTTTATTATAAGTGAAATCACATTATTTATTGTTTAAATACTTTGAGATTGACTCTAAGTCTCTGACACTCTCGCAACAATTGTCTTGAAACCATAAGAGACATGATTGACTTTTTTTTTTGACATAATACAGTCAAATAGAGCCAACACGGTGAACAAAAAAATTTGGTTGACAAAACTTCTATCGATTTGGTATATAAACAAAGTGGAAACTGCAGTGATGAAGAGTTACAATATGTTTGTAATAGTCACTGGTAACAATCCAATTCAGGATGGAAGGAAACAATACACTAACGGTAAATTTCATTTTATGAGAGAATGGCGAAAGTCAATTGGTTAATTCATTGCATGTCTGAGTAGTAGCTGACAAATATATTTACCAAAAAATCTTTCTAAAAGCAAGTTTTAATTAACGGCCATGCCTGGTAAGTCTCAATGAACTACGTGTTAATATTTGAGACTTGCCTAAAAATTAATTTGTTCAAGCACGATTTTATGTTGACATGTGTTGCTGTTTAACTCTTATTTTGGTTTATTTGTCAATATCATCTAGTTTTATGCTATTATATTATGTGTTTGTGGTTAGATTTATGGATTGGTCTAGAAGCAAAATCTCTACCTTGTCTGTTGTAAATGTTCATGACTTTGTACTGTTTAGTTATGAATGAAGCTGAGTAGTTCTACAAGAGCTTGCAGAACTAGTTTCGTACTTGCCTTCTTTTTATTCTCATATTTTTTTATGAGCTATGGGTTGTCTTGTTGCTTATCTAGCCAATAGCCTTCTTGTTCCATCAATGGGTTTTGCTCTCCAGTCTTGTGTTTATTAGGGGGAAAAGTTACAAGTGGTGGTAGCTATAATATGATTTTGTTTTGCTTGTGTTTTTAATATCGCCTCTGGTGGTATTTTATTTATCAATGAAATTTCGAATGAGAGGGCCAACAATCTGTAAGGATCATAAAGAACATGATCGTTGCATTAGAGCCAACAGTGTGGTGCAGTTGGAGAAGCTCTGACAATCAAGTTAGCCAAGTGGCTGAAACTTTAGTGGGAGAGAAAATTCATAGAAAGAGTCTACGAGAAATAACATTGGGTAATTAATATCTCAATACTTGAACCCATTTATTTTAGCGAGACCCCAGTACTTACAAACATCTGGATCACGTGACCCTCTAATGGCACATGGTGCTGAGCTAGACTGGACTTTGGGCTTATGCCCATATTTTGAGACCATGGCTTTTGGACACTTCGCAGTCCATAGGCTTGTTGGACTCTTGAGTTATCTTAAATTGTGGGCTTATTCTTTATAATTTATCAGGCCGTACGTCTGTCGGACGACTGATAGAACCATAGGTATATTAAATGGTAGCCAAGGCCATGGGTTTATTGTGGTAGTTGCTTAGGCCTTTGCCCCAATCTGTTTGAATCTTCTTAGACCATGGGCCTGTGATGTCTTGATGATTTCCCATAAGCCTAATCAAATGATCCGCGGGCCAAAGCCCGGCCCAGGCCTAAAGTGGCATCAACTTGGGTAGCCTGACCTTGTGCTTCGAGAGGGTCCGGGCTCTATTTCTATGGCCGAGCCCAATCAATTGGGCAGACTTTAGGCTGGCCCGAGGCCTAGCCTAAGCCCGAAGCCCTCTCTCATACAATCAAACTCCCATATAAAGACTAGCCTACACATTCAGACACTCCTACTGTTCTACACTATATCTCTTCAACTCAGCTTCTCTATGTCAGACCTTTGCCTCTGTTCCACGATTCCAGACTAGACTTTAGTGATTTATGTACACAACAATATAGCCGCACTTTTTCACAGACTTGTATCAATGATCATTTCTCACACATTCAAATATCACAATTGAATTCAAAGCTTTTGACAATTGACATAATTCAAATCAAAGCATTTCCTAATTAGAGATTCAGACAATCAAACATTTAAGGCTGTAAAACATACCTAAAAGCAGACAAAGAACTTACCTACTTGCTTGGCTCTAGCCCAGGAAAATCGATTCACCGCACAACATCGCCCCAATTTCTATTTGCTAATTTCTATCTCTTCCTCCCTCTATGCTCTACGCTCTATCCCTCTACAAGACTGCAATTTTGAATGTTACACCATTTTCCATTTTCGACCATTGCTTGCTTCATTATTCATCTACAAATACATCTTCGCCCATTCTAATCCTTCACCACTTCTCAAATTTTCTCTCTAAGAATCTAACCCTTTGTACTTGCTTCTCAATTTCTCTATCAATTACTGACTATGCTCATCGATTATTGTGAAATATTACCTCTGTTTGACTGCTTGTGCGGCTGTGCTCACCAATTTCGGCCACTACTGCTTTGTTTGATAAAAAAACCCTAGATCACACCTCGCAGATTTGCCTCACAGAATCACAAACACAGTCGCTATCTCAGACTCCCTCTCACGTGCCCTGACTCAACTTTCTAAATATCAAAGTAGGTATACCATCTCAGCCTTGATAACAACTAAGTGATATTTACAAAATTACACCTATAATTCTAATCTTTAAGAGTCTGATTAGATATGCTTCAAGTTCAAAATACTACCCAAATAGTGTTTAAATTGAACAGGTAGTAGATGAATGCAAGAGAAGGAATAAAGAGTTTTTTGGGCTGAAACTGCAGCCTAAGTGCGACTTGTTTGCAGACACGGATTTGAGCGGGCCAGTTACGTAATTTTGGATGTTGATATGGCACTTAGGGTGTTTTAATAGTTGGAAACTCGACCCATAAGAAAATTTTTGACGGCGCAGCACTCGAGGATTAGAGAAGAGACGCAAGGAAGAGAAGATTGAGAAAAAAATCGAGCATCACGCTTCTTTCCCAATTGCATTTCTAGTTTATTTATGCGATTGAATCATGAACATGTGTAACTAAATTTCTATTTAGTTTGGATTTGGTTAGTTTCTTCTACTATAGCTTGTTGCTCAATTTGATTAACAATTACACCATGTTTAATTCATTGATTCTTTGAATTTATTGTTGATTTCTTATTATTGTGCTCACCTGATCAACATCATAATAATAGGAATTGTTATTTAAGCATATTCGGTTGACCCATACCTGATCTTTAATAAGTAACAAGAATCTGCATAGGATCCAGATTTGGAAATTGTGAACACACTTGATTGGGTAATACACCATTGCTTGAGATTGTGCGATTGTCGACTTTCTTGTTCATATGCTTGTCTTAGGAAACTCTTAGGGTACACCAACCAAGACTCCTATGATAAGAAAAGATTTTGGGTTGGATCAAAGTTAAGTGTCATTGCTTAGGAAAGTCAGAATTAGGAGAGTCAGACCAAGGTCTTCTGATTGACAACGTTAAATCTTTAAATTGTGTGATTGCGAATTGAATAGTGTGATTAAGTGATAGTAAAAGAACAACACCAATCCAGGCTAGATCCCTCTAATTTGATTTATTAAGATTTTAGCTGAATTCTTTAGTATTTCTCTAACGCCCCGACCCATGACACCTAATTCTGCGAGTTCAGAAGCAAGAACTCTACCCCTTATCAGCTTTAACACCTACCAAATAATCCATCATATACAATTTATACAACCCTAAGTTAATTAACAGGTCGCTTAAACATCAATTAATCCAATACATAACAATAACACTATTAATGAGTCATTTATCATCCATGAATATCTTGATAGCAGCATCATACTTTAATCAAGTCTATCTGAAGCCTAAAATCTAACATCTTGTATTAAACCTAGAAATTGCAATAAAATATATTACATATGACTCTGTCTCTGTCACATAAGCATCATCCTCACGGATCCGCACACTCACCATCAACCGCTAGGTCAGCAAAGTCACCAAAGAAATCAACAACTGCATTACGAAACATAGTGAGACAAGGCTTAGCAAGTAATACTTATGCATAAATGCACGTGAACCTCATCTGTAGAAAACAATCAGTCATTTAAATCATTTTTTCCAGTACTCGGGCCCTTAACCTAGGCAAACTGCTACAGAGCAAACGGTCGGAATTTTCATATACTGCCCTACCATAGAGCACATCCAGTTAACATCCAAATCCTTTATTCATTTTCCTTGTCCTTTTCCTTTTCTTTTATTTAATAGTCTCATAAACCTTCCTCTTTCCAGTGAACCCTCCCTATAGCAGTAATACCTGGTTCGCAAAACATTTTTTTTCCTTAAACTGAACCTTTCCCTTTCATGTAATGCAATGCTTCGTGCTTATGAACAATATTTAATGCATCAGTAAATCATATATAACACCTCACTTCCAAGAACATCAAAACTGTCGTCATATCAGTCTCATCACCATATTCAGTACAAACATACAACAATACACATTGCATTCTACGGAGCAATAAAATAACAGTTTCGTCGTTCAATCACGGTAACCAAACATCACCTTCAATACAATTATAGCATAAATAATCATTCATATCACAATTCACATATAACTCGTCATAGGATTCCGACCAATCGCATATCAATAATCAAACCAATTACACAGACAATACCACATATAATTCATAAATTTCATGGTTCTGTAATACAATTGAGTATTACTTACCGCGATGTGCTCCCGTAATTCCCAATAATTTAATTATAAAGATGAGCTCCTGAAACCCATACAATACCCACAATTATTTATTAATCCTACAATCTTTAATTCATTTATTAGTACTATTATCTTTTAATCAACTTATTTTATTAATATCATTAACTTAATAGAATTAACTTATTACAATTAATTAATTAAAATAATAACTAACCGAGACAGCTCGACCCGGTGGTCACTCTCAACGGGTCTAATAGACCCATACATCATACAAAATAATTGTTAATCCTATTGTCTTTAATTCATTTATTAATATAATTGTCTTTTATTCAACTCATTTACTAATACCATTATCTTAATTTAATTAACTTAAAACAACTAATTACATAAATTAATTAATTAAATTAAATTAAAATCCAACCTGGTCAGCTCGACCCGGTTGTACCAGTTTGCGGGTCTGGCAAATATGGGTCACCGCCGATTAAGGGGCGGTGGACCTCACGGTGGTCATGGTTAGGAAGCCGATGCGATGACAAGTCCAGAGATGGCGATATCTACCTGAACGGTGGCAAGAATACGACGGATCGACATCCTCAAGGCGGCGGCACCGCACGCTTCTTTCCCTCCGTTGACAGCCATGGCCAACTCTTTTCCGTCCGAAAACGGTGTGGTTGAACTCCGCTCTCCGAGCTCGTCATTCCAGTGTCATCATTGTCGCCGTTCGTCACCGTCTCTACCATACAAGGGTTCCGTCGCCACCGTCTCCTTCCCAGTTTCTCTAAGGATTTTAGGTTTTCCGCTTGTCTCGATTCGCATGCTGAAATATATATTATTTGATTTTTTTATTTATTCTTTTACTGTTTTGTCCCTACCCCTCTACGGTATTTACCAGTAGAATCCAACTAATTTTCAATCATGCCATCAATTTCCCGATTAAATATTTTAAATTCTAAAATTCATATTAATTTCATTTTAATTTCGTTTCCGAAAATTCTTGCACTCATAATTTTAATTCCTCAATAGAAGTTAAGAAAAATACTATGATCTAGCTTATATCACACCTGACATCACCTATTTTACGACATCAACCACTACAGGTTATCCAAAAGGTTCGGGGTGTTACAATTTCATAATCTGAATTTTCTACAATTAGTTTGTGTTATTGTTAATTTGCTTGATTGGTAATTGTTTTAGTCTCTGTGGGTACGACCCCGCTAACTTTTATGCTGTCTCACGACGCGTACACTTGCGATTGGGTAAGACCTGTCAGTATTTAATATTGTAGGTTTAACTTGCGATATTTTATATTGACCAAGTTTTTGGCGCCGTTGCCGGGGACTGTTAAGTTTATTACGACTCAAATGTTTAGTGATAAATTTTATTTATTTATTTGTCATCAAGTGCTAGTCAAACTTACATTGTTATTCATTTATTTCGCAGGTAGTCATCTGTTTCTTCAAGGTTCATGATCACTACTCGATTGCGAAAGCTAGAAAAATTTAATCCTGAGATAGAGAGATCGGTGAGAGCATTGCGACAAAGGAACTTGGCTGTTGAGAATGATTAGATTATTGAAGTAGAAGAGGCGGGTAATGAGAGGATTCCCATGATGAATCGTTATATTCCAAGCAATCTTGCCCAGTCATCTTGCATCGCTTTTCAGCTTAACAGAGGGGCCACTTTTAGTTTATCACCTCAGTTTCTAAACTCTGTGCCTCACTATGAGGGGCGTTTTGATGAAGATCTTTACCAATACTCAAAAGATTTTACTGATTTGTGCCGAACACAAAACATGATTGAAATTACATCTAATAATCTGAAGCTCATTTTGTTTTCATTCACATTGAGAGGAGGAGCTAAGATTTGGTACAATTCCATTCAGGCGGGTTCCATCGGCACATAGGAACAAATGGCTACAAAAATTTTGAGAGAGTTTTTTCAACTCACTAAGCAACTCATGAGGGAAATTCAAAATTTTCAACAGAAGGATGGAGATTTATTCTATGAAGCTTGGAAGGAATTTAAGGTCCATTTAGCTCATTGTCCAACCAATAATTTGCACAAATATGATATTGTGTTGCACTTTTATGAAGGGTTGAATGAGGCAAATATGATGAAGGTGGATTCGACATGCAATGGAGTTTCGATGAGAAAAAGTAGTGAACAGTCTATGGAATTGTTTAAGGAATTAAATGAGGATTCTCAAGAATTTTCCACAGAGTAAGAGTTCATCTAAACGACAAGGTGTGTATGAGGTGAGTTCTGACACAATGGTGTAGGCTGAGATTGGCAATTTGACAAGAAAGCTTGATCTCATAGTTGATACTATGAGAGGGATCAATATTCCAGGCCCATCTATTGTACCACAACCAGCTGTTTTTGTGTGCAATATGCTCACACTAAGATCATGCTACTGAGGTGTTTTTGTTGATAGCTATGATAGAGAACGAGGAGGCAAATTATATGGGCCAATCAAATTTTAACCAAAGGAACCAGCAATATCCTTGGTGAAGTCATCCAAATTTTGCTTGGAAAAATGACCAGCCCATTAATAGTGCACGAATTCCAGCTGCTCAACCTGCCAAGAAAAGTGACTTGGAGATCTCCATGATGAAATTTATGCAACAAACTACTCAAAGTGATTCAAAACTTAGAGACTCAAGTTGGACAAATGGCTAAGGTGTTGAGTGAAAAGAAAAAGAGAGAGCTTCAAGCACAACCAATTAGTAACCCAACTAGTGTTGAACATTTGAAGGCTATTACAACACTGAGAAATGGAAAAGTCATTGATAACAAGGTTGGGGAATCAAAACCTGTTGAAAAAGACTATTGTCTAGGTGTTGATGGGGTGCAAACAGATCACAGTTCTGCATCAGATGCTACAAAGGATTAGGGAAGAGATCCAAAGCCTTTCCCGTAACGGTTTGCTAAAAAGAAAATTTGATTTTAAATCTCTTGATGTTTTTGAGAATTTTCGGATGGTAGAGATTAATATTCCACTCCTTGACGCTATTAAACAAATACCTTCATTTACTAAGTTTTTGAAAGAATGTTGTACTAACAAGAGGAAATTTGTTGATCATAAGAAAGTAGCTTTGACTGAAGAGGTTAGTGCTATTTTGCTACATATGCTTCCACCTAAATTAAAAGATCCTAGTAGCTTCATTATACCTTGCACGATAGGGAATCAATTTTTTGAAAGGGCGTTGTTAGACCTTAGTGCTAGTATTAATTTGCTGCCATTTTCTATTTATGAGAAACTAGGACTAGGAGAGCTTCAACCTACATCCATCACTTTACAATTGGCTGATCATAGCATTAAGAGGCCTAGGGGAATTTTAGAGGATGTGCTAGTGGCTGTAACTGAATTGATATTGCCAATTTATTTCATTGTTTTAGATATGGAAGATAGTCCATTGTTTGCATTTTTAAATATCATTCTTGGTCGTCCTTTCATGATTACTGCTGATATGAATATTTTTGTAAAAAAAGGAACCACAACCATGAAATTCAATGAGCAAGAGTTGAAATTTTGTGCCTTTGAAGCTTTGAAATCTCATGATGAGCATAGTGATTGTTTCCATGTTGATATTATACATGATCTTGTGAGTGAGGTTTTTCAGGTATCTAATGCAGACTCTTTGGAGACAGTGATGACACATGGCTTAGATGATCGAGCATTGTCTATGGAAACTGTAGAACATAGAAGCCAAATCGAAGAGGCTGTTCAAGCACTTCAACTTGGTAGGCCTTATGTGGGTAAGAATTTTCGTTCTTTTGAACAACTGAAGCCTACTAATTATTCTCTTTTTCCTTCTACAGTTAAAGCACCCAAGTTGGAATTGAAGCAATTACCTAATCATTTGAAGTATATATACTTGGGAGAGGAAAACACTCTACCAGTTATAGTGGCTACAAGTTTGAGTTTGGGGGAAGAAGATAAGTTAGTCAGAATTCTACGAAAACATAAAACTACACTTAGGTGGACAATAGCTAACATTAGGGGAATCAGCCCCTCAAGGTTTATGCATTAGATTTTATTGGAAAGTGACGCCAAACCCACCAGAGAGGCTTGGAGGGTATTGAATCCACATACGAAAGATGTCGTGAAAGCTGAAATTTTGAAATTGTTGATGTGGGTGTCATATATCCTATTTCATATAGAAATTGGGTGAGTCCAGTCCATGTGGTTCCAAACAAAAGTGATATTACTGTGATCAAGAATGAAGATAATGGATTGATACCGACTAGGATGGCCACATGATGGCGAGTTTGTATTGATTATCGGAAGCTCAATAATGCGACAAGAAAGAATCACTTTCCATTGCCATTCATTGATCATATGTTTGAAAGATTAGCATTCCATAGACATTATTGTTTTCTTGATGGCTACAGTGGCTACAATCAGATTGTTGTTGCACAAAAAGACCACATTTACATGTCCTTATGAAACTTTCGCATACCGTAGAATGCCATTCGGGCTTTTTATCAGATTTTGATGAGTGCCTTGAACATTTACGACTAGTTTTGGAAAGGTGTGAAGCAACAAACCTTGTCTTGAATTGGGAAAAGTGACACTTCATGGTAAATGAAGAAATTGTATTGGGACATTTAATTTCCAGCCGTGGCATTGAAGTTGACAAGGCCAAGATCAAAATTATTTTCAAGCTACCGAGTCGAACCACAGTTAAAGGTGTGCGTAGTTATCTTGGGCATGTAGGATTTTATCGACGATTTAGTTAGGATTTTTCAAAGATTTCTAGACCATTGTGTGCACGCTTGACAAAAGATGTCAAATTTTTGTGGACTAAAGAATGTCAATCAACCTTTGATGTCTTAAAAGGAGCTCGTATCTCAGCCCTTATTATGCGAGCACCATATTGGGAGCTTCCTTTTGAATTGATGTGTGATGCAATCGATTACTCATTGGGAGCTGTCTTAGGATAGCGTAAGGACAAGATTCCATATGCCATTTATTATGCATCAAGAACTCTGAATGATGCACAGCTGAACTACTCCACCACTGAGAAATAATTTTTGGCTGTCATTTTTGCTCTAAAAAATTTAGGTCCTATCTTGTTGGTTCTCGGGTAGTCATGTACACTGACCATGTAGCATTGCGGTATTTGATCACAAAGAAAGATGCTAAGCCACGTCTCATACAATGGGTACTCCTTTTGCAAGAGTTTGACCTAGAAATCTAAGATAAAAAAAGATGTGGAGAATGTGGTGGCTGACCATCTTTCCTGATTAATAACTAAAGGCGTTCATGATGAGTTTCCATTGTGTGAATCTTTTCCAGATGAACAATTGCTCTTGGTGGCCGAACTTCCTTGGTATGCAGATATAGTCAATTATCTTGTGACTAACTCATTTCCATCGATTTTTTCTTATAAGGATTGAAAGCAGATAATTTCTAGGGCCCAGGACTATATTTGGGATGATCCTTACTTATTCAAGATTTGCCTGGATCAAATTATTCGCCGGTGTATTCCTCAATCTAAGTAGCTGGAAATTATGAAGCATTATCATGCTAATCCTTGTGGAGGTCACTTTGGACCCAAGAAGACAACTCTAAAGATATTTCATTCTAGTTTTTATTGGCCCACTATTTTTAAAGATACTTTTGTCTTTTGTAGGAGTTGTGACCGATGCCAAAGAACTGGAAATATCTTCGCTTGTGATAAAATGTCGTTGACTGGTATTCGGGTTGTTGAACTCTTTGATGTGTGGGGTATAGACTTTATGTGACCTTTCCCTTCCTCTTTTGGTTTTGAATACATTTTAGCGGGTGTTGATTATGAGTCCAAATGGGTCGAGATTGTCCCCTCCAAAACTAATGATCATCGAGTTGTTGTCAAGTTTTTACAGGACAACATTTTCACTAGATTAGGAACACCAAGAGCCATCATCAGTGATAGAGGTAGCCATTTCAATAATTATCCTTGCGCTACTTGATGAGGAAATATGGAATTACTCACCAAGTTGGCACACCATATCATCCCCAAACTAGTGGGCAAATGGAGGTGAGCAATCAAGAAATTAATGCTATTTTAGAGAAGACTGTTAATCCAAACCATAAGGACTGGTCCTTACG
This sequence comes from Euonymus europaeus, assembly GCA_963580455.1. Classification (NCBI taxonomy): domain Eukaryota; kingdom Viridiplantae; phylum Streptophyta; class Magnoliopsida; order Celastrales; family Celastraceae; genus Euonymus; species Euonymus europaeus. Next base: position 9,529,840 of record OY756964.1, read on the forward strand.
GCTGAATAATGCACTTTGGGCTTACCGAACTGCTTTCAAAACTACCATTGGCATGTCTTCTTTTCGTCTGTTCTATGGGAAACAATGTCACTTACATGTTGAATTGGAGCATCAGGCATATTGGGCGATAAAGAAATTCAACTTTGACATGAAGACGGCTAGTGACAGGTGTCGTATGCAATTGAATGAATTAGATGAGATGCGTCACGAAGCATACGAGAATGCAAAGCTCTAGAAGGAGCGTTCCAAGAAATATCATGACAAGAAGCTTTTGTGTAAAAGTTTTGCTGAAGGACAAAAGGTGCTTGTCTACGATTCTCGTTTGTGTTTATTTCCTGGAAAATTGAAGTCCAGGTGGCATGGAGCGTACCTCGTGAAAACTGTGTATCCTCATGGAGCTTTAGAGTTGCAGCATCTTGATTCTGATACAACTTTCAAAGCCAATGGCCATCGTGGGAAGCTCTATTTTTGATTTTGAACATCTTATTATTAAGGAGGATATCCAACTTGATTCCCAGTCTTGCTAATTTATCGGCTGTGTCTAGTTGCAAACATTAAATTCAGCACTTCATGGGAGGTAACCCATGCAGGGAGGAGCCATTTTGTTGCTTTGCATTCTCAGTTAAGTCTTCTTTCTACTTATTTACTTTACTTTAATTTTCGTACCTGCATTGCACTTTTCAATTCCATTTTCCTTCCATTGAGGACAATGTCATGTTCAAGTTTGGGGGAGGGTTTCTACTCAATTTTATAAATTTTTGGCATGCTAGTGTTTGATTATCTAGAATGTGAGGGTTGAGAGTGAAACTCTTTATAAGGTGATTTGTATGATGCTTTTACTTAAACATGTCACTAAAAGCACATGAGTAGCTTGTGAGGAGCCTTCAACATTGAGTGTCATAAGTACAATGCTATGTTTTCTAGAACTTGCATTAAATCAAACGAGTAAAATGCCATGATTTGTGGAGTAGATATGATAAAAAAAAAACTACAAATTACAGCTGCTAAGTATTGCACTTTGTGAAATTGTTCTCACATTTTTTCAAAGAGTGCCATTGAAGTTTTGCAGGAAAAAAGTGGATGGTTTGTGGCGTTAAAGTGATTTATTTGCAGTCACCAGATCACAGGGTTACAGTCTTGACTACCCAAAAAAAAAGTGAGCTCTTTGTGGCTCATTTGCAGCCAGTGATTTTGGGGGACTACAAATACTGAGTGTGGTCCATTAAAACCTTAATCTTAGCCGTCTCAATCTATTCTGCCTCATTTGAAAGAGAAGTACGATATTCCGATTCCAAACCACCACGACCACATCGCCACCCTTCAATCATGATGGAGAAGAAAGTAAGAAGGAAAGAGCGAGATAAGAAGAGAGTGGATGTGGAGATGGGGAACTCGAGTTTCATTCCGAAAGATGAGTTTGAGTGCTTCATCTCTCCTGTCGTGGCAGAGGAGTATGAGAACATCTTGAAAAAAAGAGGTTTGCACGTGGAGAGGCACGTGGTGATGGATGACTTCAAACAGATGTGTTAGTATGGAATTTTTGAAAGTATGGGTTGGTTGACTTTAGGAAAGTGGTAGGGTTGGCTAATACCCAAATTGTACATGAGTTTTATACAAATCTACTAGTGAGTGATAACTATTGTGAGGCTTATATGAGGGGACAAAGATTTTTCTTTAACCCTAGAAAGGTCTATTTGGCTCTGTCTCTGCCACCTCCTGTTAGAAAGCCTGAAAACAAGTTTAGGGAATTTGGTATGGTGGAATCTGAAATTGTGTCGCCAGAATGGTCAGTGGTAGTGACCAGTTTAACTGATGGTAGTATGACATATTTGACTAAGAATGTGATTGCCTATTTTGAATTCATGCAACCATATAGGCTTTTAGCACAGATTGTTACTAGGAATGTGATCCCTGTTACCCATTTATCTACTATTAATGCGAAGACCTGTTATTTCATGTATGTCGTTGCTTGTCAATTGAATTTTTGCATGGGAGGAACAATTTATGACCATATAGTGAAGGTGAGAGAGGGAAAATTAGTGGGCAAGTTCTACCTTTTGGGATGCTGATCACTAAGATCTGTTTGGCTGAGGGAGATGCTGCTGAGACAGCAGATGTTATGCAGAAGATAGTAGCCCCATTAACTAAGGCTTGGTGGGACAGAAGTGAAACTCAGTTAGCTAGGCAACAAAATAATGGTGCAAGTACTGAGCAAGAGGAAGTTGAGTAAAAAGAGTATGTTAGAAACCTTGAACGTTAGAGGAGAGGATTTGTGATTTTGGGTATGAGATGGAACAAATGAGAACTGTGCAGGAACATGTGGTATCTCGGATGCAAAGGTATGGAGACAGTGCAAGGAAAGATTTTAGGCCAATTGGAGAAGCTGGAGACAACCATAGGACTTGTGCAGTAGAGTATTGTAACCTTTATGCAACCTGTTCAGGAAGCACCAATGGCGATGGTTTCACCAAGGAGGAGCACAAGGCAGAAGTGATTTTTATGTTTGTTGGATTTTTGGTGGAGATAGTGCGTAGTAGAGTAAGGGGATTATGGTTTTTGGTTTGAATGTAGGGCATTTTGTGGGGTAGCCTGTTAGTTAAGTAGGAAGCTGACCGTTGGTTACTTTTCTTTTTATTTTGGGGGCATGATGTTCTTAGCCTCTTTGTCTTGATCTTTTATTTTGTGAACTTCCCCTAATTATGCATGCTTATTTTCCTTTTCCTTCTATCACCTTGTGCTTAATGTACCTATTTGTCTGATTGTTTTTTATATGTGGAGCAAATCTCTGGTATAAAGAGACGTGGATGGACATGCAAGCTAATGACAACTAGTCTATACTTATATGAGTGAAAGCACATCCCTTAAACACTTGAGCGAGACATATGTTTATTTAAGAGTGAATCTTGGTGAGGATGTGTAGAGGTGACATGTGCTTATGGTAATTGTGGAATCCTATCCCTTATATTGAGTTTGCTTGAAGATGCCCAAAGTGCATTCTGTTGATGAGATAATGTTTGATACAGCTTATAAGCTAGCTTATACTCTGTCAGACATACTCTCAGACACTCTCAGCTTTTACGTTTTACGATAGCTTACGTTTTACGTTTTAAGTTTTGTTAAAAGCTCTTATGTGTTTTGCCAAATCAGATTGAAATCTTGCATTCACTAGTTTTATACGCTTGCTTGGGGACAAGCAACCTTGAGCCATACTCTATCACTCTATTTAGTTGCATTAACACACACCCCAAACCAATCCTCTATGCATCGCAATACACCAGGTAGCCCACATCCATTTTTCAAAACTACTACTATTGGATGCGTTGTCAATCTCCTCTTCAATTCTTCAAATGCTTCCTCACACTCATCTGTCTACGCAATAGCATACCCTTCTTTGTAAGCTATATTATGGGTGCGGTGATCCTCAAAAAGTCATGAATAAACCTTTGGTAGTAACTCACTAATCCTAAGAAACTTCAAATCTTTGTCACATTCTTGGGCCTTGCCAAATTCAACACCGACTCTACCTTGGATTAATCAACTGCAATGCCTTCTTGAGTAATCACCTTTCTCTCACTAGAAATCCAAATCCTTCACACCAAGTCTACAAGATTGGAACTCTCCCAAACCAACAATCAATATAGTAAAGAACAAGTTAAATCAACCCAAATCAACCTATTTAGTCATTACAATCCATCCTTTCGAAGCTTAAACAAAACAAGTAAAAACCTTAGATTCTAGAAATTCTTGGAACTTACCTCAAAACTTAGAAATCTTCCTTGAATATTCAAAACCAAGCATAGATGAGCTAAAATCCTCTTAAAAAAATGAGTTGGAACAACCAAGAATTACCCCTTCTCTCTATTTTCCCTCCCTATTTTCTCTCCCTCTCTCTAGGTTTCGGTCACACTAAGCATGTCCTATTTTCTAGTCTAAATCAGGTTTAAAACAACCTAAAAATCCCGTGTTCCATCTAGGCAACCTTTGGGCTTGCCTAGCCACACCTCTTTTTCCCAAAGTCCACCAAAAGGGAATTCTAGACTAGGAGATCTTTCCACACCCTAAACATCCGCCTAGGTGCATTCCTAGGAGAGTTGCTCCACTTTCATATTATATTCAGTTTAAATTTCAATTTGATAAATTATAGGCCTAAAACAGACATATGCGCTAAAAGTTATGGCCTATTTAGTGAACCTAGTTAAAAAATAATTATTTGTGATCCCGTGCAACATGGATGATCCGTAACTTAACTAAAACTTAAATTTTTTAAGTCATGGTTTTACAATAATCCTTCCAAACTATGGTAAAAGGGATGGGGCGCATTGCAATACACATTTCATACAATGTGTAGTTGATTGGAATCAAGGCCATTCAAGTGGTTTAAGACAAGGACAATACATCATGCATAGGTCCCACTTCAATAGTTTGATTTAAACAAAATACACATTGTATAAAATCTGGATTGCAGCCACTCCCATCCCATGGTTAGAAGAGGTTAACATGTCATCATCACTGACGGAGGAAGACGTTGCCTATATATAGAGAGAGTATGAACTTTCTTACTCAGTTAAGATCAGGGTTGCTAAGAGGCAGATTGGGACATGTATGGTTGGGCTTTGCTCTATGTCCTGTGGCCAAGTATAGGGTTTTTTTCTCTTTCTTTCCTTATGGTTGATGTCTTGAAATGTCATGAGATTTCACTCAGTCAGCTGATGCTAGATATTGTGAGGTTTCTCCTCACTCTCCAATGATTTACTAGCTTAATATATTCCTTTTGAGCATGTCGTCAAGAAAGGTTGTTACTTTTTCAAATGTTGAGGACCTACTTCTTTGATCTTTGGGCTTGACTTTGATGGTCGTGGTTGGGGGTCAGGTGATTATGTCTTACAGTCATGTTTTTACTTTGTTCATTCTAAATCTTTTCTTGACGATGTTGTCAGCATTCTAGGTTTCTATAGAGTAGCAAGTAATATATTTATTGTAAATAAATTTCCTTACCTGCACTATTTAGTGGTGTCATCGTGTTAGCTACAACGGGTTTGAATGGATGTCTTGGTGGGCCTTCATATGGGGCTTGGGATTGAAAAAATATATGGCTAGTGGAAGGTGTTGACACTAGTGATGATGTCGAAATATTTTATTTTAGGACTATTTTTAGGAAACAAAATGAATCTTTCACCAAACTATGTGTCGAGGTTGAGGACAAGTCACAGGTGGAGGTGGTGGATTGATGATTGGCTGAAGACATGAGACAGCATGTTAAAGGATTTGAGAAGACTCTTTTCGAGCTAGAGGATGAAGTTGTTGTCTTGAGAAGGGGATTTCTTTACAAATCATCTTTTAACTCAGAGGGAGAAGGGAGAAAACGTATGAACTTTGATGGTTGGGGCATTGTTTAGACATAACAATTATCTTTTTATATGTAATAACTTTCATTCTAGTTGTGGTAGTTTTTTTAGATACTTGCTTTTCATTTCGAAACTCTATTGTGCATATTCACAACCTCTCAAAGATTTGTACCCCTAAAGGTTGTTTACAAGTGTTTTCTCAGAATAGGTTCAGTCAAGTGTTTGGATTCAACAAACTAGTTAAACTCTTAAGCATTATAATCATGGATCTCACGGGTCAGGATGTGTAATTTTGGCACAAACGAGCCCTCAATTACTTACTTGTGCATAATTTTATGGTCATGAAATAAAATGCAAATGTTAGGTGTTTACATGTTGAAGCTTTCTCAATTACTTACTTGTGCTTAATTTTAGATAAGTTATTCATCTAAATTAACAATTGCATTTAAACGGTACTTTTCAAAGCTTTGCTACGATGGTTAATGCTATGATGCTTGAAGATATTTTTTCGAACACTACTCAGTCTTTACTTTTTTGACAAAATGGTTTAGCAGCCTAACTAGCTCCTCGCGATATTGTGATAATAATTTTGATGTATTTATAATGTTTGAAAATTAATTCTGCGTGTCTAAAATGATTCTAATGCTAAAGATTTCAAAAACACCAGCAGTTGTTTGAGACAACTGTTCTGCAAAACTTATGAACAATACGTTTGTGAAAAGCCTTAGTACTCTAAACATGAGCGAGTTTTTTGCATGCTTCTAAATACAAAATTAGATTATTTTTATATTGCCTCGATGGTAAATTTTTCGAGGAGCTTTCTCTGCATAGGGAGGGAGATGCTCGTTTCTACCAGGTAGCTATTGGACTTCACTCTCTTCAAAAAAAATTTATTATAGTCATTCTGTCTTACCCTCAAACTAAATCATGAGGGGCAATCAACAATTTTTTTTTTTACCCTCCGACCCTCAAGCTAGTCCCGATTCCTATAGAGAAATTGTGATTAAAGATACTTTAAATGATTTATACAATGTCAATTCATTAGAAGCGCAAGACTAGTTTTGTCTGCCCATGGGGCCTCTACATCGAGTATTGTTCAAATAAAAGGCATGCACGACTGGGTTGTTGGGTGCAACATATTTGGCCCTAGTATTACTGTAGGGAGCAACATCCTCCTTTGGAGGCTTGATGTGGGCATTTGACAGAGTATGCCACTTCTAGCTCATGTTAGCATAAGATTCATATTTCAAATTTAACAAAGAGTAAAAATTGATCATAATCATGCAATCACTTTTCTATTACTTGAACAAAAATAGACTTCACAACCCTTCTAAATAAGGGAACCTTTTCTCATGAATTATTCAACGCATGAACAAGAAACTAATTTTTCTAAAAATATGCCCATGAATAGGTCATGAGCAACCAACTCTATAGAGCTGGAGACTAAGTCATGAAACACGAAATAACATGCTAAAGACTAGGACTAACAACCTAGTTTGTTATTCCAACACTTTGGAAGTAAGCACCTTGGACTTGAATGTGAGCTGCTTGGGGTCTGATATAGGCTTCCTAGATTAGATGTAGACTACGTGAATTGTACATGAGTATCAATTTCTGAGTCTAGTAGGTTGTCCTCTTTTGATTTAACCTCCTTCATTATTACACCAGGACTGTTCATCAAGTCTGTTCCCTACACATCTTTACCAACAATTTCATAATCATCAACAACCACATTAGATGTAAGCTACATGTTGATTCCTTGAAGTAGACTAAAAATAGTGTTATGCTCAGGTTAAGGGAGCTGGACAATGGGTGATTTACCTTTGTTTACCTGCTATTGTAGCTCAACCACTTCTTCTTCTGCAAGACTTTTATGTTGAATAAATCCTTTGGATTCTTTCAATTGATTGTGTTCATCTTTAATGTATCCAATCTCATTCCTAACACTAGTTTCCTTAATACTCCAAGCATATTGTCCAAGTTGCTAGTTCCTACCTACAAGGTTTTAAAAGTAAAATACATTGATAGTTCACTTTGCAATAAGAAAAGATACCTTCTAACAATCGAATCTCTGAATGATCCTGGTTTCTTTCATTCTTTATAGCCTCAAGGATATTCATCAAATCAATCTCCCTGGAGCTCTTCTCTTGTAGCTTGATCTGCAATTACATTTTAATTCTCTGACACTTTTCAAAAGCTAGTAATAGGCAGTTATATTCTTCTTAGAAATCTTCGATGTCATGTTTAAGGTCACGAATAGATGATTCCTCATTTGAATCTGAATGCATTTATACTGAGGCTATGAATGTTGTGCTTATGGTCCTTACTATCGGACTTTGTTAACTAATTTTCACTATCACTATTACTCAATATAGGCTTCATGAATATATTTTTCTTCTTTTTATTTTCACATTCATGTGATGTATGCTAAAACCCTAGAGACTCATAACACTAGGTTTTTCTTTGAGTTTCCTAGGTTTGATTTCCCCTTTAGATCTTTCCCTTGAATTGTCTTGGATTGATCTTTGCCCTTTTCTAGATTTTGCCTTTTGAAACTTCAAGTAGTTTTTAAAAAAATTAGCCAACAAAACTAATTCTTCCAAGTCATCGTCTGTTCCATTTTGACTAATTTTTAAGGGTACACCTTTTAGACTCTTAGGTGTTCTCAAATGTTTCTTATACATCTGTAGTGAACCCACCAGTTCTTCTATTTTGAGCTTGTCAACGTCTTTACTTTCCTCGATGCTAAAAACCTTTGTTTGAAAACATTCAAGCAATAAATGTAAGATCTTTTGGATGATTTTTGAGGAAGAAATTTGCTCGCCAAATGCAAACATAGAATTTACTATGTCATTTAGTTTTACATAGAAATGAAAAAAAAATGCATCTTCCTCCATTTGTATCATTTAAAACAATGTAATCAATTTTTCAAATTTAGGTATCTTAATGGCTAGAGTTCCTTCAATGGTGAATTTAGGATTTCCCAGGCTTCCTTGGCAACCTCACAGTTTGCGATCCTCCAAAATTATTTGGAACACACACTCATAAAAATTGCATTCAATGCTTGACTATTCTAGCCAACTTTTAACATTCAAATGTTGACCAGGTTTCTACCTATTTAACCACAATCTCCTTTTCCTCATTGAGTATTGTAGGAGGTGTCCAACTATGCAAAATAGAGAGACAGACGCGCTCATCAATAGACTTTATCTATATTCTCATCCTTACCTTCTAGTAAGCATAATGTTCACCATTAAAGAAAAAAGCCTTGTTTCCTTCTCTTATAATATCCATTCGTATGACAGATCTAACTAAACAAAAAGAATGACCTCCTCTGATACCTATTGAAAATTTGAATATACGTATGGATATCAAGTAATGAGATATGCAACCCAATAATTTTAGGGGAATACATGAAACAAATCAAGGGAAAAACCTCAGGTGTCTGAATCCACCAACCTTGAAGTAATCCACTATAACCACAGGTTACAAGAGTTCCTTAGACCTAAGATCCACACACCTACCCTAGTATCTTACTTGAGTCTCAAATTACACCCTTCACCAAGTAGATGCCTCCACCAAAAACTCCATAGTCGTATTGAAGACTTCAACCTTTAAGAACATATGCAGATGCCCTCAAGGATATATGCATGAATTTTTGAAATCCAACTTTAGCTCAAAAACTCAATCAAAGAGTGCTCACATAAAAGTATTCTCTCAAAGAACGTGTAAGATTTTTAAAGCATAAGTGAACTACTTAATAGGGTTCCTAGCACAAGTAGACATATAATGTATATGCACCTAGATGCGCTAGTAATCAGCCTAGAAGATATGCATAATCTTGACCCTAAAAATTAGGTGTAGATTGCATACTAATTAAGTAAAACAATGGCCTAAGAAATAAGGAATTGATCTTCTTAATAAAAAGAGTTCATTATCTCTAAAATAAGGAAGGAAATAAATCTTTAAAGGAGAGATAATTAATCCTAAAAACTTCCACAATTTTGTTCTAATTAATCACTTCACTAATCAATTATTTCATCAAAATCAATCACAAAATTGCATTATGAAAACATGTGATTAAAACATGAAACACATGTTTTAAATACTTATGCATATGTAAGCTAAAGAGGCTTACCTAGATTTCATACAGGGTATATGCCAGCTTTGCAAGTAGCAAATATTCAATCCAAAAAATTCTAACCTAAATTATCATCTATGGCGGATCCCAGCAAGTCTAAAAAGTTGTTGCATTTATGATTATATGGCCAAGCATAGTGTCACACAAAATATCCTAATAAACCATCTTCAGCTAGATATTTTATATTTTTACTTCTCATTTAACATCTTGAATGTTCATGATGACCGCTAGTGAGGCGGCATGCTATTGCATTAGTTGGAGATCTATTTACAGATCTGCATCGAATGAGATTTGACCGAGTACTTTCTCCTTTGACTCTTGCTTTGAAAAGATTGTTGAGGCCTAGATGTCGCCAAATTCTAAGGGTTGATATTCACAATCATAGATTTGTTTCTGGAGATCATTAGTAATTTTGCAAATTTCAAAAAGGGTGAATAGATCTTTTGACCGAGGGGTTATGACTAAGAAAGCTTCAACGATCAAGTTAATCTTGTCCTCACTATGAAATAAATATGGTATTTTATGCAATATTTTCATTTTCCTCCACTTTCTCTTGTGGGATAGGTCTATTTTTATACCTGGGATCTCTAACCTTCAGAGTAAGATTTGGATTGGATTTTTAAGATAGAGTGTTTTGAAATATGTATCCGAGTTGGCTTATGACATGATTAATGTCATGAATGGGTGGGCATCTTGAGGAGGCTCCAGAGATCCAATGAGATGTTAGTTTATGAAAATTATTGATCGAGGGTTTATATGATGTTTGGCTATGCTGAATTAGACTAGATTGATGACAGAGTTTGAATAGGACCATTAAAGTCGTTCTCCCTTTTAGAAGGGCAAGGTACGAGTCATATAGGGATGCATCTAAATGTAGTCCAAGAATTGCTGATTATAGACCTATTAGTATAGTTCTATACTCATTTAGCCACACCATCAATTTATCTCATTTTTTAAAATCACGTAGCCTCTTTCATGTCTTTTGATTTTTGTGCCAAAAATTATGGTAAATCTTTTTCTTTTTTTCTTAAATTTTTATCATAAAATTACTTGTTTGACTTTCATTTACTTACAAAACAAAATAAAAATCACTTTATCACTTTTTTGGTAAATATATAAATAACAAAATATTATAGCTCTATCATCTACTTTTGTAATTGTGCACATGAAAAATATCTAATTATATACATAACAATTTTTAGTTTTTGACCAAGAAGCCTAAATCAAGATCAATAAGGGTTTTCTCAAGATTTAAGGTAAGAAACTTTGATTTCAAAAGTTAGGTTTCCTTAGGTTTTGTAGATATGTGTATGAATCTTGGATTTTGTTGAAATAAGATATAAAATAGGTTGATTGAGACTTGTTTATGAATGCATGTCGCAACCGCTTTTGCGAGAGGGAAGTTTTAAAAGAGAGTCGCCACCAATTGTAATAGGTGCAATTGGTCACCAATAAAATTAATTTGGTCTGCGAAAATCCAGAAAAATGGGTAAGTGAGTTTGTTACGTATGGGGAAGGTGTGAGGCACCCCACAACGTCTGTTTTAAAAAATAGTTGTCAATTTAACTTTTATTATCCCATTATATGATTAAGAAAATTAAACGTGAGATTTTAACAAAAATATATACATGATAATTATTTACAGCATATAAAAGTTATATTGAGAGTATATATTGAGGTTCATGAGACTCTTCCATCCAATGGTCAAGTATCCATGAAACACTCTCACCTCAAGAATTTTGTCTGAAGGTGCATCCAATGCATTCCCCAAATTAATTCTATCGTCAGTTAATTCTTTCAATATAATTTTGATATGCAATATGAATGCTAAAAGAAAATCCTCTCCATCCAATGGATGAGAATTTCATAAAATTTTATCCTCAAGAATCCTTTTGGGATAGCATCCAATGCTTCTCCGTTTGGTTCCATCGTCGGATGAATTAATCAATCATTTATCACACAATAAATTATGAATCAAACAATCTACCCCTTTAAAAATCAAAGCCCAAATATTATATGCAACCTTGGCCCAATCCTTCAAAATTTCAAAACCTGATATTGATCCAATCATAACCAGCCCATTTAACCATTTTTGTTTTGACCCATTAAGTTTGTAAGCCCGGCCCATTTTAGTAAAAAAAATTCCATATCAATCCTACCTTTAAAAAGCCCAATACAATTTTAAAATTAAAACTTTTAAAAAAACAACAAAACACAAAAGCCCAAATGCATATACAAAACAGCAACACAAACTAAACAAGACAAATCCGACCCAAAAACAAACAATCAACCTATTATTAAAAACCCAAAACAAACAATAAGTCCATTCACAGAAACCAAAACCCATAACCATCTAAAACAGGCCCAAAATAGATCCAGGCCCAAAACAAACAAAGTCGGCCCAACACTGTTCATCTTCTTCCTCCAAGCTTCAGCCCAAACGGCACCAGCAACGTCCCTTTCCTCTGCCGTCCGGCTCACCTGCATGTCTTCCCGTCTGACCTGCAAACAAAGAAACAGAGCAGCAAACCAGCAAAACCAGATCCAGAAATCCACAACAACAAGCATAATTGGTACAGATTTAAACAATAAAAGAACTTTAAATACAGATTGAAACTACCTCGGGTTCCCCTCCGGATCTTTTCTTCTTCAAAGTCTGTGGATTTGCATTCCTCTGCCATGCTTCCTTACCTTCTTGAACGACAATCGGACCGTTCAGAATAAAGTTTCAGGTGTTACGAAGCTACTATCCAAATTTCACTTCGATCGGTCCACGGATCAGTCCCCGATCGTTGATTGCAAAACCTGTGCGCAGTGTCTCTTCTCCCCAGAATTGCAGTCACTTTCTATCAGAATCTCGGGTAGATAGACACCTTCAAATGGCAATCGCACCGATCAGAATAAAGCTCCAAGTGTTGTGAAGCTACTGTCCAAATTTCACTTCGATCGGACCACGGATCGTTCCCCGATCATTCCGTCCAGAAAACTGGTGCAGCACCCCTAAATCCACTCTCCTCCAAAATTCCTCCAAAAACCAGCCCCCGAAATCCTCTTTTATAACCAAAAAAAGAATCAATCCCCCCAAAATCAACAAATCCGGCTCTTAAGGTCTTCATCCTTGAATTTCAGCCTCTCTCTCTCTCCTGTCTCTGTCGGCCGCCCCTCTCTTTTAGGTGAGTTCTTGACTTCCTCCAGCCGGCGCCTCCCCTTCTTCCAAAAGCTTTTTCTTTTTTTTCTTTCATTAAGTCATTTAGGGTTAGGTATTTGGTGGTGGGCTGGGCCGGTCCAGGTGGGTCAAATAGGATTTTGGGGTTTATTTTAGAGATGGGCTTAATTGGGTAATGGGTTAGTTGTAGGCATTTGGGCTGGGCTTGGTTGGGTTATTTAGTGTTTGGGTAGGTTAATTTGGGCTTTAGACATTCTTGGGTAGTAATTGGATTGGTATTTTTTGTTGTGAGCAATTAGGCTAATATATGGCTTATTTGGGCCAACTTGGGTAAATTAGGAAATATTTTTTTTTGTTTTCTTTTTCAATATTTTTATTTCATTTTTATATTTTAGAACAAAAACTTTCCGGACAAAAATGGGGTACTACAATGCATTCATAGATTTCATTGTCGATTTGGGGATTACAAGCTTGAAGGCCCTATTCAAGACTTGGTTATTTTAGAGAGAGAAAGGCAAGGATTTTTCTTGTTGTTTTGGATTATTTGTGTGGTTTATGCACTATAATCATCTTGGGCATGTTGAGTATATTATGGGTTATCCAATATAGGGTTTGATTGAGGTCGTTCAGGGATGGATTAAGTGTAAGTTGTAAGTAGCTTGTGTCGGCAAAAGAGGTAGGGGAAAACTTAACAATTTTTTATTCAATTTCCTTCGATTAGTGCCATTTGTATTCTTCATTGGTATTGATATTTAGTTCCTTCCTTAATTCCTCCTAAGGAAGAACAAAACCATTTATGTGAAGCTTTGGTTATTATTTATTTGTGAAATTGCATACCTTGTTTACATGTTTGATCATCTTTTGAGCATGGGTTATCCTCGAACATACATCATGTTATTATGTATGTATATATGTGGTGATGTAGGTCTATTATTGCATAGATCATGTTGACACTCATTTTAGATGTATTAGGAGTGCAGGTATGGTCTCGTAATCCCTTGAGATTGATTGAACGTCACATGGAAGAATGGTGGGCATAGCCCTAACTTGACTTCTATCAAGTGACTTTCATGTGAGATATCACACTGGATTCTTTCCTCCTAATAAATGAATCCGATTCTAGTACCAATGATGCAGATTTGCAAGAGCTAGTGTGACATGGGTAGGCCACCTGAAGATGGAGTAGGGTTGTAGGGAGTTTGATTTCTCTGATTTTAGTTCAGTAGTTATTGTATGTGAGTTATTATATGATTGAGACATGTTGATGACACCTAATCGGTATGAATTGTATGGATGGTCGGAAAGGTGCTCCGTGTGATCAGGTCTCTTGGAAAAGGTTTGTGGACTATGTGTCTTTTACTATGTTGCATGTGTGATTATCTTTATGGTATGATTGCATGCGTTATATACTTTTGGTAAATTGCATGCTAATAGATGACCGGAGTCCTTGCTAGGATTGTAATGATTGGTTGTCATATTTCGCGTTGTCTCCGGGTTGGCACTCTTCAAAATACGATGAGGTGATTCATATTGATGATGTAAGATGGTATCAACAATAGCACTTTGGAAGTCGGGGTATTACAATGCCTATTTGTGGGATCCTGAAGGCCATTAGTTTTATATTTGTGTTGATTGAGATGATTCTGGGATTTTAGTTTGAGTTGGATTATTTCTATATGTACAGGGTGACATCTTTCAATTTATGTCAAGATGCTGCCCAATTTTCAATTGGATGGTATTTTCTTTTCAGGTGAATCTAGCCCTCAAGCTTGCAACTATTTTATTTCTCTCATCCTCCATGGATTGAGTGACACGAATCGTAAGGCCTTGGCCATCCTGTCCAAAGATCATGGAGAAACCTCATGGGTTCTAATCAAGGAAAAAAAGAAAAATTATTTGGGAGGTCCTATGAAATTTTTGATGACTGTCGGCTTGGCCTTCCCATCAAAACTTCATTGAGAAACCCAATGGGTTTTTATTCAAACCCAAAATATTTGAGAAGTCACATGGATTTTTTAAAGACTATCAGTCTGGTCATCCAATCCAAACTCATTGAGGAACTCCATCAGTTTTTAATGAAACCCAAATTTTTTTGAATATGTCATGGACTTTTATAGATTGTCGACTTGGCCATCTAGTCCACACATCATTGATGAACCTCAAGTGTTTTTAATCAAGCCCTAGATTTTTGTGAAGTCCTATGAATTTTTTTATAGACTATCGACTTGGTCGTCCAGTTCAAACCTCATTGAGGAATCCTATGTGTAATGCCATGACCTGAAATCCACACATCGAGTCGGGTGCACCCATATTAACGTGTATATTGTCACTAAGGATCTCACCACACTTCATCCTAAACTCATATTCTCACAAAAATTCGGCAGCATCTCTCCGTAAATCAGAGGGTGCTAACCTAGAGTCACATATCATATCCATATAAGAAATTCAATCAATAACTATTTAATATGATTTCGCAGCCTAACAGAGCTTCTGGCCATCGAACCATATTCACACTCTAGCCTAGGCCTCAAGTCTCGTAATCACATGCAAATAATATACAAAACATCATCACATAATTATCATTGTCAAAGACAATCAAAGTCAACAAGTCCGGACCCATGGTCCATCATCCTGGTATGGGAATTTCGATCACACGGCATACCCCCCGACCATCCATCATACATACCGAATAGGTATTTAATCCATAATCAAACTACTAAATGTACTAAGAATAGTTATCAAGGATTCAACATATCATAATGAAAAATCTAGTGCCACTAGGATGGCCTTCCATGTCAAGTTGTTTCCTAGTGATCCACAGCCTGATTCTTAGCCCCAGTCTCACCTGAATGATAGAAAGAAAGAGAATAGGGTGAGCATGAGGCTCAGTAGGGAAAATAAATAGCAATATATATTACAAGGTTAGATATTGAAATAAGCGCAATGCAGCAAAATGGCATCTAAATGTCACAACAAAGTAGTAATCAACGGTTACACCCTACAATGTCTTGGCACCGGTCAACGGATATCCGAAAAATCATCGAAAACCTTGAACCTTGTCCCGGACAACCATAGATGCACCTCCCTAATACAAAAATTCCGATTCTGGCAATAATGTGCCCCCTTGGTATCCAACATCTCACAAATAAGTCCGATAGGACTATGAATCCAAATTCATTGCCCCAATGCATCTACAATGTATGTCCAATCATGTTATGCAAGAATAAGCATATATACCGATCCTATATAAATATATAACTACGTGTGCATGTATAAGAGTCAACATGCTCAAATGATGACTAAGCATGCATAAGGCATGCAATTCAATAAATAACTAAATAAGGGTTCATGCATAGGCAAGAATAAAAAAATGATGACCAATGAGGAAGTACAAATCGCTCTTTAGAGAATCAAAATGATACAATAGAGAAAGAGGGTAAGAATCCCTACCTTGATTGAACACAACACAATAATCCAATTTTCTCAAACTAGAGTTTTGAACCCTTTTGCCAACATATTAATTATTCAACATTCAAACACATATAACTATATCAATAACACTAATTAAGATCAACTGCATGATATCAAATCACCAAATAAGAGAACTTACTTTCTCTAGAATTATCCTAAGAAATCCTCCAAATTCGTCCAATATCTAACCTCAACCTAAAATGACCTTTCAAACTAGTAACAAAACCATAAATAACCCTAGAAATAACATATCTAAACCCTAGAATCCATCCCTTAAAGAATCAAACCGAATCTAAGAAAAATCCCAGAATTCCAAACTAGGAAAAGTTACCTCCGACTTTGGAAACTTGTTGAAACCTTGTTAGAATCTTCAATCCAAGCTTGACTCTTAAATAATATCTCAAGAAACACTTGTTCTCTCTCTACTTATCTCTCTCTCTCTCTCAAATCTGTTTTTCTATTTTGTTATGCGTCAAAATGTCTGGAACTACTCTTAATAACCAAAAATAATGACTGGTGTCCGGACACTTATGTTTTCTGTCTCTCCCAGATTCAAATTTTGAGGGAAGTGTTCGGACACCATCCTGAGGTGTCTGGATACTCTGAGCTCTTGGTTTCCTTTAACCCCATTTCCCTTGAAAGTGTCCGGACACTTCTTGAGGTGTCCAGACACTAGTCATTTCCAGCAACTTTTCAACTCAAAATCAAAACCTTTTGGGCTTCTTCCCCCTTAAATAAATTTTGTCCCCAAAATTAGCCAGGATACCTGAAGTCCCGAACAAACTAGGGTATTTCTCCCTCATTCATGACTCCAACTCCCAAGTTGCTTCTTTCGTGTCATGATACATCCACATAACCTTCACCAGTGGAATTACACTCGACCTTGTAACTTTATTCTCTCAGTCCAAAATCTTCATTGGTTGAAGTGTGTCCAATTCGACACATACGTAGAGTTCGGCTCATACTTCCAGAGCATTGAGACATGAAACACATCATGAACCTTTGACAGTTTTGGTGGAAGTGCCAAACGATATGCTACCAGTCCAACAAGCTCAAGAATCTCGAATAGTCCCACAAACCACGGTGCCAACTTCCCTTGCTTGCTGTACCGCTAAATACTGCGTCTTGGGCTAACCTTCAAAAATACTTTATCACCCATTGCAAACTCCAACGGTCTCCTTCTATTATCCGCTTAGGACTTCTAGTGACTCTAGTCGGTAAGTAGCTACCTCCTGATCTCCTCAACTCTTTCCCTTGTTTCATTGACCATATCTGATCTCAAAACAACTTTCTCTCTGACCTCAGGCTAACACGAAGGTGATCTGCAAGGTCTTTCATAAAGTGCCTCAAAAGGAGCCATACCGATACTACTTTGGAATGAGTTGTTGTACACAAACTCCGCCAAGTATATGTATTGATCCCAACTTGGGATGTATGGTAAACCATGAATGATGTGCCTCTTTCAAGATCTCTTGTTATAGACCCATCCGAAACTTTCATCAATCACATCAAATATCGGATCTCCATTCTGTGCATCCATGACCTTTTATACCATCTGCTGTCTCGAAGTCATACATCCCAAGTACACATTTTCCTCATCACTTCTCAACACTAAGCCAAACTGGTTGATTATTTCGTCAATCCTGCATTCATGGAAAATACTCTAGCCAAATCATGTTTCCGGCTCAAAGCATCTGCCTCTACATTTGCTTTACCGGGATTGTATTGCAAATTGAAGTCAAAGTCCTCCAAGTACTCCATCCATCGCCTCTGTCGCAGTTTCAATTCTTTTGTGAGTGAATAGGTACTTAACACTTTTATGATCCGAGTAGACCTCGAACCTCTCTCTGTATAGATAATACAACCATTGCTTCGAAGAAAATACAATTGCTGCAATTTCCAAGTCATGAACTGGATAGCTCCACTTATGTGTCTTTAGTAACCTCGAGCCATACTCCACAACTCTTTCTCGTTGCATAAGCACACATCCCAAACCAACTACAGATGCATCATAATACATCTGGTAGCCCACATCCCTCTCCGGCACTACTAACATTGGAGAATAGGGTGAGCAGGAGGCTCAGTAGGGAAACCAAAGAGCAATATATATTACAGGGTTAGATATTGAAATCAGCACAATGCAACAAAATGTCACAACAAAGTAGTAATCAACGTTAAATTCTACAGCGTCTTGGCACCGGTCAACGGATATCCGAAAAATCATCGGATTCCTTGAACCTTTCCCATGACAACCATAGATGCACCTCCATCACACAAAAATTTGGATTTTGGCAATAGTGTTCCCCCTTGTATCCAACATCTCACAAATAAGTCCTAAGGGACTATGAATCCATATTCATTACCCCAATAAGTGTCCGGACACTTTCAAGGAAAATATGGTAAAGGGAAACCGGGAGCTCAAAGTGTCCAGACATCCCATAATGGTGTCCGGACACTTCCTTTAGCTGAGGAGTCTAGAGAGGATAGTTGCTCAAAGTGTCCAGTCACCCCTCGATGGTGTCCAGATACTTCCCCCATAATTTGAATCCAGGAGAGACAAAAAAATAAATGTCCAGACATCGACTTATGGTGTCCAGACACCAATCACAATTTTTGGTTATTAAGAGCAGTTTCAAACATTTGGACACAAAACAAAATAGAAGAATTGATTTTAGAGAGAGAGAATGAGTGTTTCTTGAGAGATTATTAAAGACTCAAGCTTGGATTGAAGATTCAAATAAGGTTTGAAAAAGTTTGATAATGTTGATGTTAATTAGTGCTATTGATATAGTTAAATGGGTTTGGAATGTTGAATAATTAATAGGTTGGTGAAAGGGGTCAAAAGCCTAGTTTGAGAAAATTGGATTATTGTGTTGTGCTCAATCGAGGTAGGGACTCTTACCCTCTTTTTCTATCGTATAATTTCGATTATCTAAGGAGCTGTTTGTACTTCTTCATTGGTCATTATTTTTGTGTGCTTTCCGAAATTGCTCCTCAGGAAGAACAAACTCTTATTAGGTTATTTATTGAATTGCATACCTTATGCATGGTTAGTGATAAGTGCCAGAATGTACGTTCTTAAAGTGATAAAATACTACCAAAGCAATGCCAAGAAATTGTGCTTAAAAGCTGAATTTTCAAGATTATTGTACTTAAGATCTTCTTGGATGTTTTGCAGGTTAAGAGCTAGTAAGAGCTATCGGAATGAGATTTGATCTTCAGTAAATGTTAAGAGGACACTTCAAGCTTTGCAGGAAGTGCTGGTTCACAAAAATCAGATTTCATTTGGGCCTCTCAAGGTTGCCTCGAAGTCAAGTTTGGAAGTTATATCCGAAGCAGAATTTCTGTTTGCAGACCAGACCTCTAGAAGCCCATAACTTGAGCTTCGGATATCCAAATTGAGTGATTCAAAAGCCCATAATTATCTACACATTTGTATTTACATTATTGATGAAGGGTTTGAGTTCATAATAGGCTTCGTTTAGGCCCAGAATGTAGTTACAATATTAGTGTGTAATTGGATGTTGATGTCATTGATGATACCATTTCCATTCAAAGAGTGGACAATCCACCACACCAATTTGATGGACAATCCACCACCAAAAGATGGCACTAACTCCTCCACTATGTGCTCATTTTCTCTATAAATAGAGAGGAGTAGGAGCTAGGAGGAGGAGCTTGGAGACAAGAAGGAAAGAAGGAGAAGGATTGGAAGCATAAAGAGGAGAAGCAAAAGAAGAAAACAAGGCTTGTATTTGTAATTATGTTTTTATGTTTCATGTTTTATTTGGTTATGTGTAACTAAACTCTTGTTAGTTAGGGCTTGTCTTGAAGCCCCAAGCATGCTTTCAATTTTATAAGTTGTGTGGATTTCAATTTCTACAAGCATGATGATTTTGATTTTTCCATGTTATGTGAGTTCTAGTATTGTGTTTCTTTGATTAGCTAACTTTGAAGCATGTATTAGAATTAATTGTTGTAGAACATAGTCAATTGCCTTGTTGAATATGTTCTTTCTTGCAACATATAATTCAGTTGAAAATGAATTATGAAAAATCAATTCTTGAATACCTAAGTACAAATACCATGTATTAGGATTCTTGTGACATTCATATTCTCTTTACTCTTATTGGATTCTTGATTGTTGATTGATGCAAATGCCATGCTAGATTTCAATTAAGAATACACGTAATGAGGTAGACGCCATACACTTTACATGCAATTAAGAGAGAATCATACAACTTGAGTTTGACCATGACCTTGTTGTGAATGTTGTCATCATATGCTTGTTTAAATTGTTACTCTATTATTTCTTATAAATTGTTTGAATGTTTTGTGGTGGATAGTGAGTCTTAGCTATTGTTTTCAATAATTCTCATTCTTGTTCTTAACGTCAATTTCTTTGTCTTAATTTTTATCTATTGCAAGACTTAACCCCCCTTGTATCAATTATATTCAGGTGTAAGATTGTATATCTATTAGCATCACTCCTTGTGGGATCGACTCTTACTTATTCACTATATATATTAATTGTACATTTGTAGGTTATTTTAAATTGTTACTAACGACATAACAATTTTTGGCGCCGTTGCCGGGGATGTGATTATCTAATATAATGTCATCTAACTCTTGTATATAATTTATTTATTTATTTTTGTTGTTAGCACCTCCTACATGGAAGGTTTTACATTACATGTCATTATTTAACGTGGTTGGCTTAAAGCCCCATTTTGTTTTCTATTAATGGCTGGTTCAAACTGCCTACTATTCTTAATATATGTATATATCTATTAATATTAATGGTTGGTTCTACCACCTACTATTGTTGATATATGTATATATCTATTAATATTAATGGCTGGTTCTACCGCCTATTAACATGTCTTAATATTTACTAACATCATTTTTTTTCATGGTTGGCCTTTTCTGCCCCATTTTATTTCTTCTGTATTCTAACTTTTTATATATTGTCAACTAACTTCTTTATATAACTCACGCCTCCGACTATTCCCAGGTAAGCTCCGTTCACGATGGTATGGTCCATTCCTTATTACTCATGTTTTTTCACATGGTGCAGTGAATCTTCAACACCCACAGACGGGAAATATTTTTAAAGTGAATGGTCATCGTCTCAAGCACTATTTAGAGCCAGCAACAGAACATTTTGATGAGAATTTAAGGCTCTCTGATCCTGTTCCACTCACTTGATACGCTGTTCCGTTTGGCTGACGACGCTAAATTTAGCGCTTATGGGAGGCAACCCATATTTCTTTCTCATTATCTTTGTGTGTTCAATCAAGCATTTAGTCCAGTTGCACATTTTATTAGCATATTCACTTTTACTTTCACCTTGAGGTGGTCACTGTACACTTTTGTGTGCGTGGGGCTTGATTGCGCCCATATGTCTACGGTGTGAGCTTTCTCCACCAGCTTAATGTGGTTTGGATCTTCAAATGTTTACTTATAGGGCAGCTGGGAGGGAGAGCATCTCATGACGGTATTGTCATTAGTATAAGACCTGAAGGTTTACATTTTGATCCTGTGGACAAAAGCTGTGGTCTCCTGATAGGCCGAAGGAAAACACTCGATGGCGTTAGCACAGAAGTCACTGGAATGAGCCTCTGTTACCTTACTTGTGCATGTGCATTGGTTGAAAAAAAAAAAGTATATATATTTATATATTTGGGATTGCTTACGCAAAATATATTTTGATCGGGTAAGATAGTATGATATATTATGCTACTAATTGCATGTCTAGGGAAATTCTGTCTAAGGAGTTTGGTATTTAAGTGGACCACTGTGTCCCTCCAATCTTTCCTGGGAATTTCCCTGGTGTAATTAGTGATATAATTGTTTATATCTTCTACACCAATGATCTACAAAAAAAAAAAAAAAAAAAAAAAAAAAAACGAAACCCTAATTGTTTTCTTCTCACACTCTGTTTATTCCTGATTTTCAACTTTCCCTTTTCAGATCATCTCTCTGCCTCCGTCACAGTATGTCGCGCAGCCCTCGTGATACCGTTGCGACGGTAGAGTTAGATGACATTATATTAGATAATCACATCCCCGGCAACGGCGCCAAAAATTGTTATGTCGTTAGTAACAATTTAAAATAACCTACAAATGTACAATTAATATATATAGTGAATAAGTAAGAGTCGATCCCACAAGGAGTGATGCTAATAGATATACAATCTTACACCTGAATATAATTGATACAAGGGGGGTTAAGTCTTGCAATAGATAAAAATTAAGACAAAGAAATTGACGTTAAGAACAAGAATGAGAATTATTGAAAACAATAGCTAAGACTCACTATCCACCACAAAACATTCAAACAATTTATAAGAAATAATAGAGTAACAATTTAAACAAGCATATGATGACAACATTCACAACAAGGTCATGGTCAAACTCAAGTTGTATGATTCTCTCTTAATTGCATGTAAAGTGTATGGCGTCTACCTCATTATGTGTATTCTTAATTGAAATCTAGCATGACATTTGCATCAATCAACAATCAAGAATCCAATAAGAGTAAAGAGAATATGAATGTCACAAGAATCCTAATACATGGTATTTGTACTTAGGTATTCAAGAATTGATTTTTCATAATTCATTTTCAACTGAATTATATGTTGCAAGAAAGAACATATTCAACAAGGCAATTGACTATGTTCTACAACAATTAATTCTAATACATGCTTCAAAGTTAGCTAATCAAAGAAACACAATACTAGAACTCACATAACATGGAAAAATCAAAATCATCATGCTTGTAGAAATTGAAATCCACACAACTTATAAAATTGAAAGCATGCTTGGGGCTTCAAGACAAGCCCTAACTAACAAGAGTTTAGTTACACATAACCAAATAAAACATGAAACATAAAAACATAATTACAAATACAAGCCTTGTTTTCTTCTTTTGCTTCTCCTCTTTATGCTTCCAATCCTTCTCCTTCTTTCCTTCTTGTCTCCAAGCTCCTCCTCCTAGCTCCTACTCCTATCTATTTATAGAGAAAATGAGCACATAGTGGAGGAGTTAGTGCCATCTTTTGGTGGTGGATTGTCCATCAAATTGGTGTGGTGGATTGTCCACTCTTTGAATGGAAATGGTATCATCAATGACATCAACATCCAATTACACACTAATCTTGTAACTACATTCTGGGCCTAAACGAAGCCTATTATGAACTCAAACCCTTCATCAATAATGTAAATACAAATGTGTAGATAATTATGGGCTTTTGAATCACTCAATTTGGATATCAGAAGCTCAAGTTATGGGCTTCTAGAGGTCTGGTCTGCAAACAGAAATTCTGCTTCGGATATAACTTCCAAACTTGACTTCGAGGCAACCTTTAGAGGCCCAAATGAACTCTGATTTTTGTGAACCAGCACTTCCTGCAAAGCTTGAAGTGTCCTCTTAACATTTGCTGAAGATCAAATCTCATTCCGATAGCTCTTACTAGCTCTTAACCTGCAAAACATCCAAGAAGATCTTAAGTACAATAATCTTGAAAATTCAGCTTTTAAGCACAATTTCTTGGCATTGCTTTGGTAGTATTTTATCACTTTAAGAACGTACATTCTGGCACTTATCACTAACCATGCATAAGGTATGCAATTCAATAAATAACCTAATAAGAGTTTGTTCTTCCTGAGGAGCAATTTCGGAAAGCACACAAAAATAATGACCAATGAAGAAGTACAAACAGCTCCTTAGATAATCGAAATTATACGATAGAAAAAGAGGGTAAGAGTCCCTACCTCGATTGAGCACAACACAATAATCCAATTTTCTCAAACTAGGCTTTTGACCCCTTTCACCAACCTATTAATTATTCAACATTCCAAACCCATTTAACTATATCAATAGCACTAATTAACATCAACATTATCAAACTTTTTCAAACCTTATTTGAATCTTCAATCCAAGCTTGAGTCTTTAATAATCTCTCAAGAAACACTCATTCTCTCTCTCTAAAATCAATTCTTCTATTTTGTTTTGTGTCCAAATGTTTGAAACTGCTCTTAATAACCAAAAATTGTGATTGGTGTCTGGACACCATAAGTCGATGTCTGGACATTTATTTTTTTGTCTCTCCTGGATTCAAATTATGGGGGAAGTATCTGGACACCATCGAGGGGTGACTGGACACTTTGAGCAACTATCCTCTCTAGACTCCTCAGCTAAAGGAAGTGTCCGGACACCATTCTGGGATGTCTGGACACTTTGAGCTCCCGGTTTCCCTTTACCATATTTTCCTTGAAAGTGTCCGGACACTTCTTAAGGTTTCCGGATACCACTTCATTTCTAGAAACTTTTCAACTCAAAATCCAAACCTTTTGGGTCGAGGTTTCACATTATGAGTTTTTAAGAAAACCCGTATTTTTTTAAAACGTCTCATGGATCTCTTTTTGGTGTCCGCTTTTCATACATCCATCTTGGTGTATAAATGTTCACTTGTGAGTGCCTTCTTTCATTGCAAGGTACACCCCTTCCATCAGATGTTTGGTTGTCAAAAGGACGTTTTCCTCTTCGCTATACTTTGGATAGCGAAGTCCTTGTCACAAGGACTCTAGGCACTCTATTGTATTTCAAATTTTTTCTTATAGGCATTTTTTCCTTTTCATGTGCCTCGTGCATATTTATTCCCTCATAGAAACTTTGGGGTTGATCATTTCTATCACGTTCGAATATCGAGAGGCCATCAATCATATTTTGTCAATGAATTAGACTTACATAATAGGATCATGTCATGTACCTCGTGCAGCTTTATTCCCTCATAGAAACTTTTGTTGGACCATATGTCCTACATTTGTGTTTTGATGCAAAATACGTATTGGACTATTTGATTGTGCTTATCTTTGGATGAATTTGGATGAATCATGAAATGTATTTTCTCTACTAATTTAAGCTTCATTATATATCTTTGGAATCATGTTTGATCATATTTGATATGAATTTGATGATTTTGGACTTGTTCATTTTCGCACTACAAAAATTGTTCAAACCTCACACTGTGCACACGTTGGTTGAATTGTCATAACTTATTCATATGATCTCTGATTGACTTTATTCTTGTTTTGAAAATTATTTAAGACACTCTAGAATTTTTCATTGTGAAATATTTTGAGGTCAATTTTAAGTCTATCATGTTCAATTTGTTAGTTGAAATTAATTCACTAGTGTAGTTGTGAAACTAGCCTAGTTGAGATTTGCATGATCAAATTGAATGACCAAACGACCTCAATTTTAAGTGAAATTTTGTATGCACATTCTTATATAGATAAATTTATTTATCAAGTGCTTACTTGAATTTTATTCAGCTTATATCATATTGGTTAACCCAAGTGCAAGCATTGAAGCTCTTTGAGCTTACAAGAAAAATTGGAGTGTTCTATCAGTCATTTCTTTGTAGGTACAAATCATACACTTATTTGGGACATTAATTGAGGATATGAAATGGTCATGCAGTATTGAGGCTTCATTGTTTAGGCACTTAGAACCCGAAATCCCCTAGGAAACCCTATTTGGGAGCAATTGAGATTATGTGAGCTACATTGAAGGATTTATTTAGGAAATAGTCTAAGAAATATATATTGAGAAATTTGACCAAATTTGGAGTGAAGAAGACTTAAATTAGTGCAACCCATTCTTATCCAAAATAGCCTAAATTCCTCAAATTGACCTTCTATGGGTTAGACTAAGTTGAATTAATGTTGGATAATTTATTTGGAGCCAAGATTTGAAATTTGAATCAAAGGTTGACCAAAAGTCAATAACGGCTAGCCTTTCAATGGTGTTGATTGATTTCGTTTTTGAAGATGAAGGGCAGAGATTATAAGTTGATTGAGGGCTGAGATTGAATATTAAAAAGAACCAATGGCCAAGATTAAATGGAGACAAATGAAGAGGAAAGTCATTCTTCATTCCACACTTGGAAAAACTTATGAGCAAAAATTACCAAGAGAGCTTTTGTCCTTGATTCTACAATTTTTGGGTGATCTTCTCTTGATATTTTGATCATCATTTGCTGAGATTATTATCATCATCTTCCCTTCATCAACCTCAAGCTAAGACACACTTTCAAGCCAAAATCATTAAGGTATTTCTTTGAGTGTTCTTGAGCTACTTTCCACAAAGCTTCTCCTAAACTTATTTCCATCTTTGTGAGACTTTGTGTGAACCTTTGGTTGAGTGAAAACCACAAATTTGAGCCAAATTTATATCCTACCAGTGAGCTTTACATTGAGAGATTAAGTGTTCCTCATCCAAATAGCTTAGAGCTAATCTTGAGAGAACCAAAAACCAAATCACTTGTAAAAGTCCCTTTTGAGGGCATTACCTTTGAGAGGTGTGTGAAAGTTTAAGGTTAGCATCAAACCTTGGTGGTGTACAAGTTTGGGGTGTGCTTGAAAACCCTAAGTTTGTGGTGAACTTGCAAAACCACTTATATCCTTTAGTGCATTTGGAAATCCTAAGCTTGAGAGCTTAGGTAGTGGATGTAAGTGTGAGCACCGAACCACTATATATCCTTGTACACTCTAATTCTTTTATGTCCTTTCTTGTTTGGTGTTATTAGTGATTTATGTGCCTTATAAATTGATATTAGGGTGTTGCTTGCTGCCATTGCTTGTTGGGATATTGCTTGTGGCTGAACAACTTGTGATTAGTGGATTCTAGGTATACTTTTGATAGTTAATTTTCTGGAATAGCAATCTGTCCGTGCACTGTTCATATAGCTAGACTTCGAATTGTGATCTGAATTTTTGATATAGTATTAATTAAGGTATTTTGATATTGCATACCAAATTTCGTTGCATTTGGACTTGAATTGCTAGGTCAAATAATATCTACTTGGTTGGTTGGCAGATTGGTACTATAAACACTGTTTTGATCATTTGTACGTTTTTAGATTGGGGTTTTTGTATTTGGGGTTTATACTTAGTTTTTGGAGACACAATTCACACCCTCCCCCCCCCCCCCCCCCCCCTCTCTTGTGTTAGCCTAGTGATTTCAACTTTTTCCAAATGAATTTATTTTCAACTCAAACACTCATATGGAAATTGAATTATCATCTTTAATAGAATATTAGAGAACATGCTTTGATCCCAGTGAGAAAACGAATGTAAGATCAACCACAATAGTATTTTTTGGTAGGGGCAGCAAAATATATTGAAATGTGTATTTTGCTGATATGACTTAGCCAACAAAATATGTTGGTACAATTGTGTAAATTTGTTTGTTTCATTTTTGTGTAATAGAGATGAGACCCAATATTGATTAAGATAAATGTGTGTGTGTGTGTGTGATGTGGGCCCTAGAGCAAGCTAACAAGGGGAACATTATGGAACACCCCAACCCAGAAATGCTACGGATGGCGTCCTCACACGTTATTGACGACATCTACCTATAAGTGGAATTTTAGCACAACACCATCCTATAAGTGGAATTTTACCAAAAATTTGACAACATCTACCTGTAGATCAAAGAGTGTCAACCTGGATAAATGACAGCTAACAATTGTAAATACAATTTCACATTCCTAGTAGGACCTCTGGCCATCTACCACATTCACAAACTAAGCAGGACCATAGGCCACCTATCCATATGCAATCCATATGTAAATCATCCTCAAATATCATAAATAAAACACCATAGTCATATCTACTGGACCTATAGTCTAGCTACTCGAATAGGAGTCCTAATCACACTGAGCACCCTCCGATCTGATAATCATCTATACCTTAAAAGTACTCTTACATCAATGATGTTATCTAATACCAAGTACTAAATGTACTAATATTAAAATCATATATAAACAACACAATCCTAAGCTCCGGGTGGCTAGTCCATGTCACGCATGTCTCTTTTGATCCGCGACTAAGTTGTCAATACCAGCCTCACCTAAATACAAGGAAGGTAGATAGAGTGAGCAGAAGGCTTAGTAGGGATACAGAAAAAGTAATTGACGATATCAAAGCTGAAATAAAAATTAAAGCTTAATGTAACAGAATGACATCTAAACATGAACATTAAGATATAATAGCTACACTATGTAAGACCCTACCTTGGTTCAACAAAATTCCCAAAAAATCATCAAAAACCTTGAACAAGCCGACAACATCGTTCGAAAATCCTAAACAGCCCCATGATATTCCACATTTCTCACACAAACATTTAGAGGGGCTATGAGTCCTTACCTACAGTCCACAATGCAACTACAATGCATGTCCAATATGCTAATGGAAAAACACACACACACACACACGCATATATATATATATATATATATATATATATATATTCAACCTACATAAACATACTACCACATGATGCATGTTTGCGAGTAAACCATATCCAATTGATTATCGAATATGTTCTAAGGTATGCAATTTTACATCCAAACCATAATCAAAGAATTACACACATGGCTCATCCTTCTTAGGAACAATTAAGGAAAGGACATAAAGAAAATGACCAATGAAGAGTTAAATTGCTCTTTAGATAAAAAAAATTGTAAATCGGTAAGAACTCCCTACCTCGTTAACCAAGCAAAGCCAAAATCGATAACCCGACTCTAGGGTTTCAGATTTTCCCAACCTATCATGATGGCAAAACCCATACTCATTTTTTCTCACTCATAACACTAATTTTAATAACTCTCAAGAAATTAAAAAACTTACCTTTCTCTCTCTAGAATTCACCCAAATCTCAAATCCAAGCCTTCAATCTTGCAATTCCTTCAATCGATATCAAATCTAACAACTACATACCTAAATAAGTATAACCCAGCCTATTTAGTCACTAATAACCGCAAGAATAGAGATTCAAGCTCAAATCTATAAAATCTAGGGAAACCTAACTTTAACTTAGGTCCTATAGCAAACCTTCTTGATCATGATTTAGACACTTAAATCCTTGAATCCCTTGCTTAGATATTGCTTTCTCTCACTTCTTTTCTCTCTTTCTCTCTATTCTTTACCTCTCTCGACTAACTCTGAAAATTCTCCCTCGTCATGTCTATTTTTTTAGTTAAAAAGATTGGAAATCATCATTTGTGCTTAGGCGCCCAACCTATTTTATTCATGCAACCTTCTGTCCTAGGCATATCTTGGGCACCCAATTGCACACGCTTAGAAGCCAGTGCCTAGGCATGTACAAATTGGGGTATGGGTGCGAGTCCAGTATCGCATTTAGGCGTGCCTAGCTTTCCTGAAACTCCTAAAACCTCAATTTTTTTGCCACTTAAACGCTCCAAATGTATATATTTGGGAGCCAACGTTACACATTGCAAAGTCCATGTGCCCATTAAAAATAGACCACAAAATTATATTTATGGGCCTAGCAAAAACTCACTTTTTCTCATTTATGCCCCAAAAAAAACACTTCATTATTGGTACTCATCAATCCATTGACAGGGATGGATCTAATATTTGGTACAAGATACTTTCCCACCTGTCACAAACCTATCTCCATGTCCCACAACAAAATGAAGAAAAATAAAGGAAGCATATATTAAATCATATATACACATGAATTCTAAGCAAACAATGTTGAGATGTTGTAGCAACTTTCAATACATCAAAGTTATTGTGTTTCCACCAACGATTCTAAGAAAGTAAAATGGGAAAAGCATAGCTCTTTATGTTTTATGACTGTTTAATGAGAGAAGCAACTTTGACAATAAAAATGGTGTAATTCTGGATCCACTCAAATTATCACCCCCATTTTACTCTCAAATCTCTATGTCAAGCATTTTAACCATTGATTATAAAAATATATATAGGACCCACTTAACATTCAACCGTCAACATTAGTTAGGAGTTAGGTGGGGATAATATTTTTGAGATCTCAAGCATTATCCTTAAAGATTTCATATGACATTTTGTTTTAGAGCCAAAAACATTTCATTAAGGAATGTCAGCAATTACCAAAGGCATTACAGAAAGAGGAAACTCCTCAACAAGATAAACATCAGAAGGAGATGTTAAAGCTAATTTGACCAAATGATAGGACATGGAATTAGCCGAGCATTTAGAATGAATAAAAAAACAACTAAAAAGCATAGAAGCTGGATGGAGAATATCTTCAATAAAAACACGACATGAATGATTCATGTGATCCATAGAGCTAAGGGTATTAATGACATGGAGGGAATCACTTCAACTTGAATATCCAAAAAGCATAGAGAAGAAGCAAAAGTCAATGTCAAATTTAATAGGAGAAGACTCAGCACTAAAATCATTCAAACTCACCCCTCTTCTACCGTAGGCCGAGCTTAGAATATCTCCAATATAGTCACCCACAATTTTCCCAAACCTAGAAAAAGTAGGAGATCAAGATACATCACAATTTAGCTTAACCAACCCAAGTGGAGGGGGAATCAACACAGGTATAGTCACATGTGAGTTTCCATACAAGCGAGAAGGAGATTGGGTAGCAGTAAAAAATGCAACCCGAGTATCAGTGATCATCCTCACTAATTTGCTAGGCAAACAACACAAGTCCTCCCAAATAAATAACCCTATTAAATCATAATGCTCAGCAGCCAATCGTAACAGCCTCACAATTTTCAACATTAAAATTCCTTGTAAACAGGTGTGTAAGGGTAGATTGAGCATAGAGATGGCATAAATTAATTGGCCATATAAACACACACCAAAACAATAGTGAAACCAAAATTAACATAAGTCTTAATGATCTTTTCATGGTTTTTTTTTCCAAAGGCAAAAGGAAGATTAGAGAAGGGAGAAAAATATATTTTGTTTAAAAATTAACATAATTCTTAAACATAATCATTAAAATTTCATTGAAATTAAAAAAAAAACTCAATGGTATAGAGCTTAATATAGAAATTTTAATGATATATTTATTCATAAACGTTATGATTTTAGGGGACAATCAAGGATATCGATATTATATATAATTCTTGAAGAAAGGTTTTGACTGAACACCACCTTGACACGTTGGATCACTCTAATATCACCATGTGGAATTTCTATAGCAAGTAATTGATGAGGATAGGGTTAGTTCATGCATTTGATTCGTGGTGGATTCATGAATCTGCCTCTTCATTAGGTATAAATTATTGAGGTCTTCCCCTTACTTTAATTGCAAAAATAATAAAACATCATATCCAAGTCTTGTATACAAACTAACAAAACAGTCAAAGAGATGGTTGTGAATCATGATTCTGAATCATGAAAAATGATGGGTGAGAGGGAGAGCGTGTGGTGAATTCATGGATCTAAAGCATATAAGTTATTGAGGTATTCCCCTTACTTTAATTGCAAAAATAATAGAACATCATATCCAAGCCTTGTATACAAACTAACAAAATAGTCAAAGAGATGGTCGTGAATAATGATTCTGAATCATGAAAAATGATGGGTGAGAGGGAGAGCGTGTGGCAAATTCATGGATCTAAAGCATTTAAGATCTTGGAGTTTGGCCGTGAAGCACTACTAGGCTCTGGTGACAGATGGTTTGGCTGATTGAAGTTTGTCTTGACTTTTTTCAATTTTCAATGTTTCTTTCTTTACTTTTTGGTTACAGACAAAAAAGTCATTTTTGAAGCAATCGAAGACGTATGTTTCTAAGGTATTCTCGTTCATTTTTTGTTTGATATGCATTATCTATAATTTATATAAAATTTTTAAAAGTCTTACTTGAGTGATTTGAAGGTAAAATTTAAGGATTATTATTATATATCATTTTGTCGCTCGAAGGAAACGATTCTCAAAAAAAAATCTTAAAAATTATTTATCAACATCTTCAAATATTTATATATATATACATACACAATCAATTAATTCCCGTGATGTAGCCACGGGTTTTACACTAGTCTTATTTATTAAACCTGAAGCTGAGAGAGTCTAATGCTCGCCTTTAGTGAGCCCAAATCAGCAACACAATTTTATAAAAAATAAAAATAATATCAACGAAGAGGTGGTATGTCGATTACAATTCATGTATCACATAAATTTAGGGATAAACGAATGCGCTTCTTCGATTTATAATTAGTTCATGGATCTCATTCGATTTCTATTCATTTCCTGGCAACATTGCTGAGTAAAGTGCGATCTTCTTCATCTGCATCAGCAGCGTCATAGGACGCTCTGTCATTCAGTAGAATGGAGCAAATCCGATGCTCCACCCTTTTTTTCATTTCAGATAAGGGGAGGGCGGACACCTATGAAACTAATCTCATTTCTTCCTTAGTAGTGAAGATGAAAGTATGATTACTAAGTGAAAATAAAGCATGCACAGAAGAAGAAATTGTTTAATCTGATCGACTATAACTATTTAAGAGGGGGCTCGCCTCTCATCAATCAAACTTTGCTTTGCTATACTCTTTCTTAGGTAGAAGAAGAATTTCAACCTTTGCAGCGGCTCTATGGTTTAAAAGACATCAGGTTATCCTAATCCTTAAGCGTTGGTATGCAAATTGTCATGACCCATAGTTAATTAGCATTAATTATGTGTTCATGTTTATGTCTAATTTTGTATTAGCAAGGACCTATTGAGTCAGCTTTTAGTAAGGGTTATAACTGTAGCTCATTTTCTTTTGAATCATATATGATATGAAAAGAAAACTTCTTCACCGCTTTTCTTCTATAGAACAGAGACTTGTTGTGTGAAGGTGGGCTAACTTGTAGAGCATGTGAAGCATACTGGGTTACAGGGAAGGTCATTACATTTGGTATGGGAGGCTTGATTCGTCGCTACCATGGTAGAGGATACTCGTCTTACAGTTCTAGAGGATTTCTTGAAGAAACATGAGAGTGATTTGGTTTCTATCTCTCAACAACATCAAACCCTTGAAGCACACTTGGAGGACCGTATGGCTTCCATGGAAAGCCAAATATCATCTAAGTTTGATGATTTATGCAAGGTGGTCACAAGCCGTTTTGAAGGTATGCTTGACAAGGGAGGTGCCCATGCTCCTCCTCTGGGTTCTTCGGTTCCGGTCGCAACCTCATCTGGTGATGGGCTGTCACTTCCTCCTTCCACCAATACCCCAAATCACCCTACTTCTAAAATTCCTTGGACCGAGAAATCCCCTTCCATCACTCCCCAGTCTTATTGTACCCTTAATGTTTCTTTACCTCCGTCCTCAACCAACTCCAAGAAACCCTTTTCTAATTTTGTACCTTCCCACAAACCATCTATTCCCATTTTTCCAAACCACTCTCCATGTTCGCCAAACCGACTTCTTCCACCCCACCAATCAAATGCCTTACCTATGCTGAGATGAGGGCACATCGAGAGAAATTTTTGTGCTATAATTGTGATAAGGTCTTCAAACCCACTCACAAGTGTGTTACTCAACAGCTCTATATGTTGATTAATGAAGAGGAGGAACAACCACTTGAAGAGAAAATTTGCCTAGAGGAAGTGGCTAAGGAATGCCAGGATAAGGAGATATCGGTGAATGCTGTTGTTGGAAATGTTACTCCCACTACCATAAAGATCAAGGGCATGGTCAAGAAACAACCCCTTCTAATTCTCATTGATAGTGGCAGTACACATAGTTGTTTAGATACCACTACAGCTAATTTAAGTGGTTATTTTATTGAACCCACCTCCAATCTCTTAGTCACGATTGCTGATAGTAATAAGCTTATTAGTAATGCTAAGTGCCCTAATTTCTCGTGGATCATGCAAGGCTTAGGCTTCAAGGCAGATTTGCACTTACTATCCTTGGGGGGATATGATATGGTTCTGGGTGTTGATTGGATGCATCGCCATAGCCCTCTCTTCTCTTTGATTTTAATAAGCTTCAGGTGGCCTTTCATAAAGATGGCAAGAAGGTTGTTCTCCATGGAAACAATGAACCTACCAACCTTGTCCAAGTTCTTTAAGAAGACCTCCCATGGAATTATAGGGCACCTCTTTTGTGGTCCCGCTGAATCGGTCGCCCTTGTTGGTCCTATCAATACTCCTTCTCAAGTTGCTCAACTCACCCAGCAATTCCCTACTATTTTTGCAGCACCTCAAGAGCTTCCTCCTCGAAGAGCTTTGGATCATACTATTCCCTTACAACCAGGTGCCATTCCTCCTAATCAGCGGCCATATAGAATTCCCTATATTCAGAAAGCAATGGTTGAAATTATTTTGAAAGACATGCTCAAGGCAGGAATTATTCAACCAAGCCAGAGCCCTTTTTCTTCTCCTATTATGTTCGTCAAGAAAAAAGATGGCGACTAGCACTTTTGTGTGGATTACAAGAAGCTCAATGAGGCCACAATTAAGAACAAATTTCCAATCTCGATTATTGATGAGCTCCTAGATGAGTTACATGGAGCTCGCTGGTTTTCTAAGCTGGACCTGCGTGCCAGCAACCATTAGATTCAAGTGTACCCATCTGACATCCATAAGACTGCCTTCAAGCATAACAAGAATTTCGCAGATTATCGACAGATTTTTCCATTGGTATTCTAGGAAATTCCATCGATAATATTTATTACCGACAGATTGCCAATGAATTTTGTTCTGTCGGTAAAATGCTTGTCGCTAATCAAATACCGACGAAATGTATTTTCATCGGTAAATTAACGAAGGATTTTAATCCGTCAGTAATTTTTCCATCGGTAATCCGTCAGTAAAAAAATTTTAAAAAAATTAAAATTAAAATCCGTCGATAAAAATAAAAATAAAAATAAATTAAAGAAAATCATTAGGAACAAATAAATACATCATAAAAAACTCCAAACAATACGCATATATCCATTAGGAATGATCGCAAGTTTAGCCAAGAGACCACACGTATGAAGATAGGAACCAACTCCATCACAAATCCTCATATGGGCAAACCCAGTTTCCTGCAAGTTTGAAAACACCAAAAGTAGGGGGAAGAAACAGAGGATCAAAATTATGAAGAAAATGTCAATTTTTGTGAGACAAAAGAAAAAATGGCATGCGAGGCATTATAAATTACCTTTCAGTGAACTCCAAGTTCAGATATTCTACCATGTTCTGATTTTTTATGATTCAAAAGAGGGTTGTACCGTGTTCTTCACATGCAATGGATGTTGTGTCGTTAGTAACAATTTAAAATAACCTACAAATGTACAATTAATATATATAGTGAACAAGTAAGAGTCGATCCCACAAGGAGTGATGCTAATAGATATACAATCTTACACCTGAATATAATTGATACAAGGGGGGTTAAGTCTTGCAATAGATAAAAATTAAGACAAAGAAATTGACGTTAAGAACAAGAATGAGAATTAATGAAAACAATAGCTAAGACTCACTATCCACCACAAAACATTCAAACAATTCATAAGAAATAATAGAGTAACAATTTAAACAAGCATATGATGACAACATTCACAACAAGGTCATGGTCAAACTCAAGTTGTATGATTCTCTCTTAATTGCATGTAAAGTGTATGGCATCTACCTCATTACGTGTATTCTTAATTGAAATCTAGCATCGCATTTGCATCAATCAACAATCAAGAATCCAATAAGAGTAAAGAGAATATGAATGTCACAAGAATCCTAATACATGGTATTTGTACTTAGGTATTCAAGAATTGATTTTTCATAATTCATTTTCAACTGAATTATATGTTGCAAGAAAGAACATATTCAACAAGGCAATTGACCATGTTCTACAACAATTAATTCTAATACATGCTTCAAAGTTAGCTACTCAAAGAAACACAATATTAGAACTCACATAACATGGAAAAATCAAAATCGTCATGCTTGTAGAAATTGAAATCCACACAACTTATAAAATTTAAAGCATGCTTAGGGCTTCAAGACAAGCCCTAACTAACAAGAGTTTAGTTATACATAACCAAATAAAACATGAAACATAAAAACATAATTATAAATACAAGCCTTGTTTTCTTCTTTTCCTTCTCCTCTTTTTGCCTCCAATCCTTCTCCTTCTTTCCTTCTTGTCTCCAAGCTCCCCCTCCTAGCTCCTACTCCTCTCTATTTATAGAGAAAATGAGCACATAGTGGAGGAGTTAGTGCCATCTTTTGGTGGTGGATTGTCCACTCTTTGAATGGAAATGGTATCATCAATGACATCAACATCCAATTACACACTAATCTTGTAACTAAACTCTGGGCCTAAACTAAGCCTATTATGAACTCAAACCCTTCATCAATATTTTAGATACAAATGTGTAGATAATTATGGGCTTTTGAATCACTCAATTGGGACATCAGACGCTCAAGTTATGGGCTTCTAAAGGTCTGGTCTGCAAACAGAAATTCTGCTTCGGATATAACTTCCAAACTTGACTTCAAGGCAACCTTTAGGGGCCCAAATGAACTCCGATTTCTATGAACCAATACTTCCTGAAAATCTTGAAATGTCCTCTAAACATTTGCTGAAGATCAAATCTCATTCCGACAGCTCTTACTAGCTCTTAACCTGCAAAACATCCAAGAAGATCTTAAGTACAATAATCTTGAAAATTCAGCTTTTAAGCACAATTTCTTGGCATTGCTTTGGTAGTATTTATCACTTTAAGAATGTATATTCTAGCACTTATCACAACCCCCAACTAGCTTATTGCTAGTCCCTAGTAATTCAAGCGTAAAAATGTTTATGAGAAATGATTGAAAGTAACAATACTAGAACAAAAGGTAAGAGATCACAATTCCTATCCAGATTAGTATAGTCGCAACTTACAACACTGGTGTGTGTGTGCTAAGCCAAAACCTTCATACCACAATCCATAATGCATATAACCTTAAACAATTTATCCAAGTAAAAGCCTCAACTCCATATTCTCACAGGGTATAGAAGGATTTTTGGGCTATGAATTTCTCTCATGGAGTTGGAAAATAGATATGCACTCAAAAGAAAAGTCATTTTAATGACAAACAAATAAACAAACATTGATCAAATGATAGATATATTAGCTGTCAAGAACTTCCACCAGTCTTACGCATTGGAATTCTATTGATCAACATTTTCCAATTGACAAACTAATAGAGCCTTATCACAGAAAAACTTATCTACTGACGAATGACGAATACACATAACAATTTTTTCTCTTTTTTTTCTCTGTCTTTTCTTTCTTTTTGTCTTTTTTTCTTTTTCATCATTGTTTCTTTTTTTTTCTTTTTTTTTGTCTCGAATTCATAATATAGAACATCTCAAACAAAGGCCCAGTAAAATTACAACATTGTTCTCAAACATTATCAATATCATCCTCGGCATTCATCCAATCATTCCACAAACCATGTAATGGTGTTCATTGACAGCAATTATCCATTTCAAGAGATCAATGCAAGTTTATAAGTTGTTTACTCATTTCTCTCCACTCATTTGTGCTTGAACCAGAAAATAGTCTTAGTCATATGCATTATCATCCATCTTACCACAAGGCTTAGTATTGGTGGACAAAAGTGTGTTAAAAGTTGCTTTCTAATAATCCACATAGAAAAATTGACTCAAACTAATTGTACCAGTACCAAAACATCAAAGTACATAAATATGTCACTACCCCCAACCTAAACTAAACATTGTCCGCAATGTGAAAATGAAGAAGATGGAAAAAAACAATGCAATGCAAGGAAACAGGGGATAGAAAAATACAACCTGAGCTGGAAAATGCTCGGACAATGGTGGGAGGGGAGGATGGTTAGCGCCGCATCATATTCATTAGGACATTTAGCATGTGTTCCAGCCGCTGTTGTCCAACCTCCAACCTATGCAGGCGGGCTAAGATGTCATGAATGTGGTCAGTCGAAGGTAGTGCAGCAGCAGAAGAGTCAGACGCTTCCAGTGGTAAAGCAACTGGACTTCGCGGTGGTCGTTGGCTGCGAGCATTGGAACGCATGTGGGCAGTACTCTGACGCCAGGTAGAGTTCTCCAAAACCGTCACTGGATAATTGGAAGTTGTCTGACTGGGAGGTGGGAGAATGCCCATACTGAAAAGCAACCGCGTGATGAGTCTCGGGAAAAATAATCTCCCGACCTTGGTTTTTTGTTTCTCCACAAGAGTCTTCGCCTTAAGAATGCTCTCAAGATAAATCTGGTCAATATCAAACCAGGCTCCACGATACATGTAATACAGGGCGGAAAGTATGTTACCCTGGCGTTGTTGACTGTGTCCAATGGGGCAAAGGTTACTTCGGATGGCATCATCAAGCATCCACATCGTGGACGGCAAATAAGAGCGGCGTGTAGAAGCAGCATTATTTGGATCGTGTCACCCTTGACACAGATCATCAATCATCTCTTGCTGGGAAATAGAGATCGGCGCTTGAAAACCTACAGCGACGTCAGCAGTAGGTGGATAACCTAAACACGAGCAAATATCCGCTGACGTGAATCGAAGCCGAAGACCAGGGATGTCAACCTGATACACTGGTTGAGTGCCAGAAGAGTGGGGTATTTTGTGAAGAGTATGGTAGAAAGAGCGAACGATGTGAGGATACATCGATAATTCATCTTTTGGATCAGGATCGACCAAGAACAGCAGAGAATGGTCACGGAGGTAGCTCATGGCCCATCGGTTGGCAGAATCGTTCAGGATTTTTGAATCAATTCGACGTTCTGGCAGGATTGTAGCTCTGGCGAATAAGTCGACCGTCGCAACGACATCACGAGGGCTGCGCGACATACTGTGACGGAGGAAGAGAAAGACGATCTGAAAAGAAAGAGAGTTGAAAATCAGGAATAAACAGAGTATGAGAAGAAAACAATTAGGGTTACGGTTTTTTTTTTTTTTTTGATAGATCATTGGTGAAGAAGATATAAACAATTATATCACTAATTACACCAGGGAAATTCCCAGGAAAGATTGGAGGGACACAGTGGTCCACTTAAATACCAAACTCCTTAGACAGAATTTCCCTAGACATGCAATTAGTAGCATAATATATCATACTATCTTACCCGATCAAAATATATTTTGCGGAAGCAATCCCAAATATATAAATATAAATAGATATACTTTTTTTTTCAACCAATACACATGCACAAGTAAGGTAACAGAGGCTCATTCCAGTAACTTTTGTGCTAACGCCATCGAGTGTTTTCCTTCGGCCTATCAGGAGACCACAGCTTTTGTCCACAGGATCAAAATGTAAACCTTCAGGTCTTATACTAATGACAATACCGTCATGAGATGCTCTCCCTCCCAGCTGCCCTATAAGTAAACATTTGAAGATCCAAACCACATTAAGCTAGTGGAGAAAGCTCACACCGTAGACATATGGGCGCAATCAAGCCCCACGCACACAAAAGTGTACAGTGACCACCTCAAGGTGAAAGTAAAAGTGAATATGCTAAGAAAATGTGCAACTAAACTAAATGCTTGATTGAACACACAAAGATAATGAGAAAGAAATATGGGTTGCCTCCCATAAGCGCTAAATTTAGCGTAGTCAGCCAGACGGAACAGCGTATTAAGTGAGTGGAACAGGATCAGAGAGCCTTAAATTCTCATCAAAATGTTCTGTTGCTGGCTTTAAATAGTGCTTGAGACAATGGCCATTCACTTTAAAAATATTTCCCGTCTGTGGGTGTTGAAGATTCATCGCACCATGTGAAAAAACATGAGTAATAAGGAATGGACCATACCATCGTGAACGGAGCTTACCTGGGAATAGTCGTAGGCGTGAGTTATATAATAAGACTTTCTGCCCAGGTTCAAAATGTTTTCTCAAAATGTTTTCTCA
Source organism: Euonymus europaeus (assembly GCA_963580455.1). Classification (NCBI taxonomy): domain Eukaryota; kingdom Viridiplantae; phylum Streptophyta; class Magnoliopsida; order Celastrales; family Celastraceae; genus Euonymus; species Euonymus europaeus. Next base: position 9,569,645 of record OY756964.1, read on the forward strand.
AAATAGTCTTGTCATGATAGGCCTTGGACTTCTCCTTGTATATTTTAGAGCTCTCATAGGCTTCATTTCGGAGTTCTTCCAACTCACTCAACTGCAACTTTCGTTGCTCTCCTGCAGCCTTCATCTCAAAATTGTACTGTTTGCTAGCCCAATATGCTTTGTGCTCTAATTCGACTGGTAAGTGGCAGGGTTTGCCAAAAACGAACCTGTATGGTGACATTCCAATCGGAGTTTTGTAGGCTGTACGATAAGCTCATAGAGCATCCATGAGACGATCAGACCAATCCTTGCGTGAGGAGCTCACAGTCTTCTCCAATATCTGCTTAATTTCCCTATTACAGATTTCAGCTTGTTCGCTTGTCTGTGGATGATATGGCGTGGATACCTTATGTTTGACTCCGTACTTTTGCAATAGTGCTGCAAAAAGTTTATTATTGAAATGGGACCCTCCATCACTAATGATCGCCCTGGGTGTTCCAAATCTTGCAAATATATTTTCTTTAAGGAATCTGAGAACAACTCGAGAATCATTAGTCTTGGATGAAACTGCTTCCACCCATTTTGAAACATAATCCACAGCAAGTAAGATATATAAATAACCTTTAGATGAAGGAAAAGGTCCCATGAAATAAATACCCCAAACATCAAAAATTTCAACTATTAGAATAGGTGATAAAGGCATCTGATTCCTAGATGAAAGATTACCTAACCTTTGACACCTATCACAAGTAGAGCAGAAAGTATATGCATCTTTGAACAAACTCGGCCAATGAAATCCACATTGCAATACTTTCAAAGCTGTCTTCTTTGGACCAGAATGTCCTCCACAAGCATATGAGTGACAAAACGTGAGTATGGATTGAAATTCTGATTCTGGCACACACCGTCTGATGATTTGGTCAGAACACCATTTGAAAAGGTATGGATCATCCCATATGTAATACTTTGATTTTGTCACGAGCTTATCCTTGTAAGTTCTTGGCACACTTCCTGGAAGATCACCTGTAACAAGGTAATTGACAATGTCAGCATACCATGGTGTAGAAATAGATAAAGATAGTAATTGGTCATCAGGAAAATTCTCATTTAGAGGCAAAGAGTCTTCTTCGGTCACTGAGTTGTTCACCAAACGACTGAGGTGATCGGCCACCACATTCTCGGATCGTTTTTTGTCCTTAATCTCCAGATCGAACTCTTGAAGTAGTAGAATCCATCTAATCAAGCGAGGCTTGGCATCCTTCTTTTGAAGAAGGTACCTAAGAGCTGCATGGTCAGAAAATACAATTACTTTAGTGCCAATCAAATATGCACGAAATTTTTCTAAAGCAAAAATAATAGAAAGGAGCTCCTTCTCTGTAGTGGAATAGTTTAATTGGGCATCATTGAGTGTTCTACTGGCATAGTAGATAACATGAGGTACTTTATTTACTCGTTGTCCCAAAACTGCTCCTACAGTATAATCTGAAGCATCGCACATTAGTTCAAAAGGGAGGCTCCAATTGGGAGGCATCATGATCGGTGCTAACGTAAAAAGAAGTTTAAGCTTGTTAAAAGCTGTCAAACATGTCTCATCAAATTCAAATGTCACATCCTTGGATAGTAAGTTACACAATGGCTTAGCTATCTTGGAGAAATCCTTGATGAACTTCCTGTAGAAACCTGCATGTCCAAGGAAAGATCTTATTTCCTTAACTGTAGATGGAGGTGGAAGATTGCTTACCAGATCCACTTTTGCTTTGTCAACTTCTATTCCCTTGCTAGAGATGATATGACCAAGTACAATTCCTTGTTGTACCATAAAATGACATTTTTCCCAGTTTAAAACTAGATTGCATTCTTGGTATCTTTCTAAGACCAAAGCGAGGTTATGAAGACATTTATCAAAAGATGAACCAAATACAGTAAAATCATCCATAAATACCTCAATAATGTGCTCCACCATATCTGAAAATATGCTCATCATACACCTTTGAAAAGTACCTGGAGCATTACAAAGACCAAAAGGCATGCGCCTGTAGGCGAATGTACCATATGGACAAGTAAATGTCGTCTTGTCTTGATCTTCTGGTGCTATTGCAATCTGATTGTAGCCCGAATATCCATCAAGAAAACAATAATTGCTATGACCTGCAAGACGTTCCAACATTTGATCAATAAAAGGTAGTGGAAAATGATATTTTCTAGTACCTGAATTAAGCTTTCTGTAGTCAATGCAAACACGCCATCCTGTTTGAACTCGCGTGGGAACCAACTCATTATCTTCATTAATGACTACTGTAACTCCAGATTTTGTAGGAACCACTTGTACCGGACTAACCCATTTGCTATCAGAGATAGGGTAAATGATGCCAACATCTAGCAATTTGAGTACTTCTTTTAGCACCATCTCCTTCATTATTGGGTTAAGTCTGTGTTGGGCATCTCTTGTTGGTTTTGTTCCCTCCTCTAGTAGTATCCGATGCATACATCTAGAGGGACTAATTCCTCTAATATCAGCAATACTCCATCCGATTGATGTTTTATGCTCTTTTAGTACTCTCAACAATTTCTCTTCTTCTTCAATGCTGAGGCCAGATGCAATGATTACTGGCAATGTACTTTCTTCGCCCACATATGCATACTTCAAATGCTTTGGTAGTTCCTTCAACTCCAATTGAGGTGCCTGCACAACAGATGGTACAAGTTTTGTCTTAGGCACTGGTAAAGGCTCAAAGGCAGAAATATACATAAAGGTAAGGCTTCAAGGCGAGCTAAGACTTTGCTAGCTTGTTTATCCTCATCGATGGTTCCAAAGTCATGAATTAAAACTTTGTCCACAATATCTCGACCACAACTGTCATTGAACACTTGTTGACAAATTGTATCTAGTCCATCTAAGTGAAAACAGTAATGTTCATCACTTGGTAATTTGAGTGCTCCAAATACCTTGTACTCAATCGTTTGTCCCTGCACATTCATAGTTAGTGTACCCTTTTGAACATCAATTTTAGTACCTGCTGTGGCCATGAATGGACGACCAAGAATTAAGGTTAACTTTACTTCTGACAAAGGAATCGACTCCATTTCCAATACTAGAAAATCAGCAGGTAAGATTAATCCGTCAACTTTGACTAAGACGTCTTCTAGAATACCCCTAGGGTATTTGATTGATCTATCTGCCAATTGGATGCTCACAGAGGTCGCCTTTAGTTCCCCTATATTCAAAGATTCAAAAACAGAAAAAGGCATTAGATTGACAGATGCACCTAAGTCAAGAAGAGCTTTCTCAAACCTGTGATCCCCAATGATACAAGGGATAGTAAAACTGCCCGGATCTTTTAGCTTGGGAGGGAGTTTGCTTTGTAGAACAGCTGAAACTTCCTCAGAAACCTTAATCGTTTCAAACTCTTTGAACTTCCTCTTATTTGTGCACAAATCCTTGAGGAACTTTGCATATTTTGGCATTTGTTTGATGGCATCTAAAAGAGGAATGTTAATCTCCACCTTCTTGAATGTATCCAAGATTCCTTGCATTGGATCTTCTTTCTTGGACTTCTGCAATCTGCTAGGAAAAGGAGCATCTGAAGAAATATAATTTGGAAGGTTAGAGTTAACCTGAAGGTTTGGCGTTTCCTGAAAAGGAGTAGCACTGCTGCTAGAATTTGGATCTAGAACGTCTGGATTGATCATATTTTCAGACTCAAGGTTCTTCTCTTCTTCTGGCACGCTCATTTTTCCAATTGTTTTCCCTCCCCTCAGAGTGATTGCTTTAGCATGTTCATTAATCTTAGGGTTGACAACAACTTGGCCAGGAAGCTTTCCAGGTTCTCTTTGATTTAATGCAGTGGCTAACTGTCCCATTTGTTGTTCCAAATTTGCAATGGCATTATCAGTTTTCTGCATGAATGCTTGAGTGCTCTGTGCCATAGATGTTACCATATCTTCAAGTGATGGTTTCGGAGGCTCCACTTGAACCCGATGTTGTGGTAATTGAGCAAAAGGTTGTTGCATTGGTTGATTATTACTCCACCTAAAATTTGGATGATTCCTCCATCCTGGATTGTAGGTAGGAGCAAATGGATCATTCCTTGGCCTTTGCATTTGGTTTTGATTCTGATTTGGATACGTACTGAATGCATTTATTTGTGCATCCAAGACCGCAACTTCATTTTCTGGACAACTTTCCATAGCATGTCCAGGTGTACTGCAGACAGCACACACTTGAGAGCCTGGAACGATTAACTGCTTCACCATATTTGTCAAGTTTGCAATTTGGGCTTCCATGTTTGAACTTGATTGTGCTTCATAGATTCCAGCCCTTTTCTGAGGTTCTCTCACTCTGTTGTAACTCCATTGTTGCGAATTAGTTGACAGAGTTTCGAACATCTCCCTTGCTTGTCCGGCATTGTTATTCATCAATCCACCACCAGATGTGGCGTCCACCATTTTGCGATCTGAATCTAGCATCCCTTCATAAAAATATTCCATTAGTAGCCATTCTTGAATATTATGATGAGGACAAGAGCTTAAGAGCCTCTTGTATCTCTCCCAATATTCGTGGAATGCTTCTCCATCATTTTGTTGGATGCTCACTATCTCTTTCCTTATTTTATTTGTCTTTTGAGCTGGAAAGAATTTCGGCAAGAACTTGTTTGCCAAATCTGTCCATGTTCTAATTGAAGCTCTTGGTAAAGAGTGAAGCCATGTCTTTGCTTGTTCCTTCAGACTAAATGGAAACAATCGCAGATGAACCTGCTCATCAGTTAAACCTCTTATTTTAATTGTGGAACAGACATCAGAGAATTCTTTAAGATGCATGTGAGGATCTTCTCCAGCATGGCCTAAGAACGTAGGCAACAAATGAATCATTCCAGACTTTAGTTCGAAGTTGTCTACAGTAGTCTGGGGGTAGACAATGCATGAAGCTTGATCTGCTGCTTGAGGCACAGATAAATCCTTAAGTGGCTTGTTCATGTTATCTGGTTCTTCTTCCATTTGAACTAGGGCTGTGGGACTTGTAGTTGGTGATGACAAAGGTGATCTCTCTGGAGTGTGATGGTCTCTTTCACAAAATAAACGGATATCCGCTAATTTTGTGTTTAACGAAATGTCGTCACTCGATAAGTTCTCAAGATTTGAGCTGGACATTCATGTATCTGCAAAATAGGAAAAATAACAATATAAATGAACTACTTAGGTGGCAAGGCCAACCATGAACATAAATTAATATAGAGAAATTTGGTGGATGGCAGTGCCAATCACAACCAGAGGATTAAAGGAGTTAGTTGACAATATATAAAAAGTTAGTATACAGAAGAAATAAAATGGGGCAGAAAAGGCCAACCATAAAAAAAATGATGTTAGTAAATATTAAGGCATATTAATAGGCGGTAGAACCAGCCATTAATATTAATAGATATATACATATATCAACAATAGTAGGTGGTAGAACCAACCATTAATATTAATAGATATATACATATATCAACAATAGTAGGTGGTTGAACCAACCATTAATAGAAAATAAAATGGGGCTTTAAGCCAACCACGTTAAATAATGACATGTAATGTAAAACCTTCCATGTAGGAGGTGCTAACAACAAAAATAAATAAATAAATTATATACAAGAGTTAGATGACATTATATTAGATAATCACATCCCCGGCAACGGCGCCAAAAATTGTTGTGTCGTTAGTAACAATTTAAAATAACCTACAAATGTACAATTAATATATATAGTGAACAAGTAAGAGTCGATCCCACAAGGAGTGATGCTAATAGATATACAATCTTACACCTGAATATAATTGATACAAGGGGGGTTAAGTCTTGCAATAGATAAAAATTAAGACAAAGAAATTGACGTTAAGAACAAGAATGAGAATTAATGAAAACAATAGCTAAGACTCACTATCCACCACAAAACATTCAAACAATTCATAAGAAATAATAGAGTAACAATTTAAACAAGCATATGATGACAACATTCACAACAAGGTCATGGTCAAACTCAAGTTGTATGATTCTCTCTTAATTGCATGTAAAGTGTATGGCATCTACCTCATTACGTGTATTCTTAATTGAAATCTAGCATGGCATTTGCATCAATCAACAATCAAGAATCCAATAAGAGTAAAGAGAATATGAATGTCACAAGAATCCTAATACATGGTATTTGTACTTAGGTATTCAAGAATTGATTTTTCATAATTCATTTTCAACTGAATTATATGTTGCAAGAAACAACATATTCAACAAGGCAGTTGACCATGTTCTACAACAATTAATTCTAATACATGCTTCAAAGTTAGCTACTCAAAGAAACACAATATTAGAACTCACATAACATGGAAAAATCAAAATCGTCATGCTTGTAGAAATTGAAATCCACACAACTTATAAAATTTAAAGCATGCTTAGGGCTTCAAGACAAGCCCTAACTAACAAGAGTTTAGTTATACATAACCAAATAAAACATGAAACATAAAAACATAGTTACAAATACAAGCCTTGTTTTCTTCTTTTCCTTCTCCTCCTTTTGCCTCCAATCCTTCTCCTTCTTTCCTTCTTGTCTCCAAGCTCCCCCTCCTAGCTCCTACTCCTCTCTATTTATAGAGAAAATGAGCACATAGTGAAGGAGTTAGTGCCATCTTTTGGTGGTGGATTGTCCACTCTTTGAATGGAAATGGTATCATCAATGACATCAACATCCAATTACACACTAATCTGGTAACTAAATTCTGGGCCTAAAAAAAGCCTATTATGAACTCAAACCCTTCATAAATATTGTAGATACAAATGTGTAGATAATTATGGGCTTTTTAATCACTCAATTGGGACATCAGACGCTCAATTTATGGGCTTCTAAAGGTCTGGTCTGCAAACAGAAATTCTGCTTCGGATATAACTTCCAAACTTGACTTCAAGGCAACCTTTAGGGGCCCAAATGAACTCCGATTTCTATGAACCAATACTTCCTGAAAAGCTTGAAATGTCCTCTAAACATTTGCTGAAGATCAAATCTCATTCCGACAGCTCTTACTAGCTCTTAAACTGCAAAACATCCAAGAAGATCTTAAGTACAATAATCTTGAAAATTCAGCTTTTAAGCACAATTTCTTGGCATTGCTTTGGTAGTATTTATCACTTTAAGAATGTATATTCTAGCACTTATCAATGGATGAGACTGCAAGGATTTCTGGAGTGTCCTTAACTGGATTTTCTACAGCTGCCTACATGCAATACCAAGAACAAAGATGATGGGGATCACTACTCCAAGTTTAATACAAATTGTATTTGTTTCTCTTTCAAGTTACTTTACGAGAAACTAAGTCCCATTGCAACAACAAAAAAAAAAGCTTAACTGAATAGATTTTGTCAACACATATCGTGTTCTTTTATTTCTTATAAAACTTAAATGAATCAAAGAAAAAATAGATAACAAGTACCTTCATCGCTAAAAGACTTTCACAAAATTCCACTTAAATATTGATTACATCTTATAATGCACCAAAAAATAAGGAGTAGTAATGTCAGTAGCTGAAATCAAGTCCTAAAAAGTAATGCTTCAACTTTTTTTTATCTCCAATACATCAGCAATTTCCCTCTAAACCAGTTATAAAATAAGCCAACCATCCTTCACACACCTAGTGTGAAACCCCAAACCAAAAATATTAAGTTTCGATTAAATTTTGGGTAGTAAATTATTAAAAATTGATTTGAATAGATTACGGTTCGCCTATATCGCATGGGACCGCAAAGAGTTCTTTTTGAACAAGATTCACTAAATGAGTCATAATGTTTAGCACAGATGTCCATTTTGGGTTCAGTAGTCATCAGAGAAATTGGAGACCTGTTGCACCTAGGCTCACCTCCTACACGCCTAGGCGCACCCGGAGCTGTTAAATGGTTATACGCAACCAAAAATTGTATTTTACTTGGTGAAGCTCGATTCTAGTGTCAGAGAGAGAGAAGTAGAGAGAGAAAGAGAGATTCTTGGGAGATTATTGATGATTAAGGCTTGGATTGAAGATTTAAGCAAGTTTCAAGAAGATTTCCAAGAATCAAGTAAGTTTTTCTAGTTTGGTAAACATCTAGGGTTTTTGTAGATCTTGTCTAATCCTTTAAGAGTTGGAACGAATGGCTTAGATATGTTGATTCTAGGGTTATTTATGGTTGTTTAACTAGGTTTGATCATTGGTTTAGGTTCAGTTTCAAATTTGGGTAGAGTTTGGAGGATTTGGGGAAATCCTAGAGAGAGAAGGTAAGTCTCTCTTGATTTGTGATTAAATTCAAGTTGTTATGGTATATGGATGTTATTGACTTTATTATATGGGTTCGATTTGTTGCAATCGGTAGGTTGGGAGAAAATGATCAAAACCCTTGTTTTGGAATGTTAGTTGGTAAGCTTTTGCTTGGATAATGAGGTAGGGGATTTCTTACCCAATTCTTGTTTATGCTTGATTTCGATTCCTAAAGAGCGGTTCAATTCCTCGTTGGTCGTCTTTATTCGTTCTCACCTTAATTGTGCCTAAGGGAGAACAACCCCATATATTATGTTACCAATTATTGGGTAATTGGTTTTTATTGCATACCTTATACATGTTCGGTCACATATTGAGCATGGGTTACTCTTGATACATGCATCATGTAGAGGTTTATATATGTAGGATGCTTATATACATATTATGGCATATATATGTGGTTGTGCATTAGAGATGCATTGGGAGTGCGAGTATAGGCTCATGTCCCCCTTTAGATTGATTAATAGTCATATAACGGGATGGTCGGGTGTCAAGGCATTGGTGCGGGACCAAATGAATTTCATGTGAGGCAACCCAAAGAAATGTCAATGAGCCGGTGCTAGACCGTGCCTTGGTCTTGTGTGGGTGTGGTGATGACCCCGGAAGTAAATAATCCTCTTTGGTGGGATGTGCATTGTGAGTTAGGCTACAATGTACTATATATTTAAGACCATAAGAAGATTGACTTGTTGTGTGATTGAAGTGATATGTTTTTATTGTGAATGAAAAATTGTTGCATTGCCTTTTATTTTCTTTCGGCTTATCAATGTTTATTGCTCTTTTACCCTTCTAAGCTTCTAGCTCCCCCTTTTACTTTATTTCCTCCCTACAGGTGAGACTGTTGCATGTACCAATGATGCGGATCGGCAGAGATGTTGTGGCATAGATGACATCTGGAGGGTTAGAATGGGTTAAGTTTGAGACTGTGTTTTTGGCACGTTTGTTGTAAATGATTTATATATGCTATGTTCATTTTTTTGGCACTACTTGTTGGGGGATGTGGTACGGTTAGAAGGAAATCCAGGTGACTGGATCTTCTGAATCGGGATGTGGACCTAGGGTTCTGATATCATTTGGATAGGGATTGATTATCATATGGTTATTGTGAATCAGTTTGTGCATGCTGATAGATGGCCTGAGGCCTACTAGGATGTGAATTGCATGCTGATAGGTGGCCTGAGGCCATGCTAGCTTATTGGTGTTGTGTGTGTGATATGCTGCGTTTTGGCTCAGTTTGGCATTCTCCGATATAAGGGGAGATGCTGCTGTATTTTTGATTGATGGATTTGACTTAGTTGGGTGAACTAGGGTTGGATCCTTTCGATCTGAATCACATTGGTGATCTAGGAAGGTACAGTAAGCACCGTGTGATGTTCCTGAAACGGGGCGTTAAACATGGAGAAACCCTGCACATACCTACTTAGATAAATAACCTATTCAAATTCTGAACAATCAAAAATAAACTAACTTCCTAAAAATCATAGAAATAGTTAGTAAGCATTAATAATCGTTCTCATGATCATAAAAATGGAAATCTGACCTTTGTGTAGTATCTGCAGCCATTTGCCCCTTCAATGATGATCAAAAGTTTTAGATTGGAGTAGAAAAGCTTGTCTAGCACTAGCTTATCATCATAAGGATCGTCTCCTTCCATTAAAAATTCAGTTTCCTCATCATTTATCAACCATTTTTTAAAAGCAAAATCTAAGTAGTTATTTTATCTATCCATTGAATGAACATACATGTTAATGCCCGAATGAAGTCTCCAATGCTTGAAAACTGAAAAGTATACCCTAATAATGTCAGCTTTGTCCCATATGCTCGTGATGCCTTTACGAGCAGCTTCAGCTGAAGGCCACAGAGGCAATCTTAAGTTTGGGTCATAAGAGAGTATACAACCATATTGCCTAGCAATTTTCATAGAAACAATATGAGTTGAGCGACAAGGTTTTTCAATCAAACTAATTGATCCGTAGTGAAATACTATTACTTGGAATTAAAAGGAAAGTGTCAAGAAAGGCAAAAAGTTGTATCAACAATGATAAATACCAAACGCCAGTTCCTAAAATGGTGATTGCCATCTTTCAATGAGTGAAAAGGAACACATTGCACAGGACAACTAATAACAGAAAGAATGAGAGATGCGGCGGGGGTAAAGTAAGATCCCTTACCTTCTTCAGTAAGTTGGTATCAAGCTCTGACTTTCGAAGAAGCATATCAGCACTGGGATTGCGATAAAACATGAATTCATACTCTCCATCACTAAATGCTATCAAGACTCCAACTTTATTGAAGGTTGGGATCGAGTCCACCTACTTTTCACATTCTTTCTCGTCAGTCAGAAAAAAGGATACCCAAATCTTCCCGATCATCAAATCATCCACGCAAACCCAAAAATCTAAGAAATTAAAGAAGAACCAGGCTTCGAAGCAAGTAAAGAGAGGAAGACGAATCTGATTTCGAGGCGAGGCTTGAAGTGAGATAGTACAGGTCAGTAGCAACTTCTACATCATCGAATCGAGTGTAGCAAAACAACGGTGGCCGTGCGAGATCTGGGATTTACTGGAGGGTGGTGGTTGTGCGAGAGAGAGAGAGAGAGAGAGAGAGAGAGAGAGGTAGGATTCAGGGGAGGAAAGATGGGGGTGTAAGGAAATAGAGATGAGAAATAAGAAATATAAAAACATTATCGACCGATTTTTATTCCGTTGGTACTATTTGATTTTACTGACGGAATGTTCAGTCGGTAAAAAATTTTCAAAATAAAAATAAAATAAAAAGTAAAAAATTTACCAACGGATTATATTTCGTCGGTAATCCGTCACCAATTTTCGCGCAACTTTAGTGCCAAATATTACCGAAAAAAAAACATCCGTTGGTAATATTTCCATCGGTAATTTCTAAAATGAATAATTTATCGGTAATCTGTTAGTAATATGTCGGTATTTACTGACATAACTTGTCCGTCGATAATCTTTGGTTTTATTGTAGTGAAGACCCATCATGGACACTATGAATTTTTTGTTATGTCTTTTGGCTTGACTAACGCTCCTGCAACATTTCAGTCACTTATGAATCAAGTCTTTCAAGAATATCTGCGCCAGTTCGTGCTAGTTTTTTTATGATATTCTGGTTTACAATCCCACACTGGAGGCCCACTTGCATCATTTGGAGTTGTTCTATCAATCTTGCAAAAGAATTCTTTATTTGCTAAAATGTCTAAGTGTTCTTTTGGCCAATCGTAGATGGACTACTTAGGGCATATCATTTCCAGTTCTAGTATGGCTGCCGATCCTACTAAGATTGCTGTCATGGTTCAATGGCCTCGACCCAACAATGTTAAGGGATTGAGGGGATTCCTGGGTCTTACGGACTATTATCGAAAATTCATACACTCCTATGGCCTCATTAGCCAACCCCCTATTGACCTTTTAAAGAAAAATGCTTTCTGCTGGACTCGTGAGGCTAAGACTTCTTTTCAATAGTTAAAATTATTTATGACCGCTACTCTAGTTCTCTCATTGCCTAATTTCGAGAAGGATTTTGAGTTGGAGGTTGATGATTGCGGCACTGTTGTGGGTGTGGTATTGATGCAAAGTCGTAGACCTATTGCCTTCTTCAGTGAAGCTCTTTGGGTCAAGTACTTAGGCCTATCGACATATGAAAAATAGCTCCTAGCTATTGTTCTAGAAGTTACCAAATGGAGGTCTTATCTCATTGCGTCCAAGGTGACTCTTTATACCGATCACCAAAACATTAAGTACTTCCTAGAGCAAAGGATTCATACTTTAATGCAGCGACGTTCGTTGAGTAAACTTCTGGGATGCAATTATGAGCTATGGTAAAAGCATGGGAGGGAGAATGTGGTGGCTGATGCTCTCTCTCGGGCGACCTCTTTAACTCCAATTGATTCTAGTTCATCTATATCACACATCTTAGCCTTATCAGTTATGCAGCCATTGTGGCTTCAAGAGGTCTAGGGCAGCTATAAGGATGATCCTATTGCCCAATGTGTTATTCCTTAACTGTTAGTATCTAAAGAAGCCATACCGTACTACTCTTATCGATAGGGCACTCTTTATACCGATCACCAAAACATTAAGTACTACTCTTGTAACCGTTCATACCAATTCCATTGGTGGACACAACGATCAACAAGCCACCTATAAGAGGCTTCAAGCATTCTTTTATTGGCTTGGCCTTAAGAGACAAGTGATTGAATTTATTACTCAATGTGACGTTTGTAAGAGGCATAACGTTTGTCAGAGGCATAAACATGAGAACACCTTGCCGGCGGGTTTGCTTCAGCCCTTACCAGTTCCAGATCAAGAATGGTCTCATGTCACTATAGATTTTATTGACGGTATTCCTCTTTCCAATGGAAGGACTTCTATTATGGCGGTGGTTGATCGGTTTACCAAGTATAGACATTTCATGGCTCTGACTCATCCTTACACGATTGTTATTGTGTCTAATGCATTTATGAACAATGTCGCCAAATTGCATGGCCTTCCAGCATGTATAGTTTCGGACAGGGATAGTATCTTCCTCAGTAATTTTTGGCAGCGACTGTTTACTAGTTTGGCTTGCAAGCTCAACCTGAGTACTTCTTACCATCCTCAATCTGATGGTCAAACGGAGAGAGTGAATGCTTGTTTGGAAAGCTACTTAAGACGTATGACTAGTGCAAAACCAAAACAATGGGCCGGTTGGCTTTCCTTGGCTAAATGGTGGTTCAACACCAACACCAACTACCATAGTGGTCTTAACATGACTCCATTTCAAGCTCTGTATGGTTATGCCTCTCCACCGTTGGGGTTACCATATGAAACGGCTTCTGTTAATGCTTCAGTAGAGGAATTCCTGCAACTTCAGCATCGTGTCATGACATCCATTATTCACGGCTCTCTACATGCAGCTTAGTATCGAATTAAACAATATGCTGACAAAGGATGTGTGGACAGGTAGTTTGTTGTTGATGATTTGGTGTATCTTCGACTCCAACCTTATCACCAATCTTCAGTAGCTTTGCGCCATAAGTTGAAACTCTCAGCCAAGTTTTATGGTCTTTTCAAAATACTAGAGAAAATTGGTCTTGTGGCCTATAAGCTTCAGCTCCCTGTAGACTCCAGAATCCATCCTGTGTTTCACATATCTCAACTAAAAAAGAAGTTAGGTGCTCAACAAATCTACGAGCCCCGATTACCTTTGGTTGATCCTACTGGGAAGGTTTGTGTTGAGCCCTTGAAGATTCTAGATCGTCGAATGGTGAAGAAGAACAATAGGGCTGTTGGGCAAGTATTGATTCAGTGGTTCAATGCTCCGTCAAAAGATGCTACGTGGGAGGATTATCAAGCCATGAAGTTACAATTTCCTTTTCTTGATCCTTGAGGACAATGATGTTTTCTAGTGAAGGGAATTTTCATGACCCGTAGTTAATTAGCATTCATTATGTGTTTATGTTTATGTCTAATTTTGTATTAGCATAGACCTGCTAAGTCAGCTTGTAGTAAGGGTTACAACCTTAGCTCATTTTGTTTTGAATCATATATGATATGAAAAGAAAACTTCTTCGCAGCTTTTCTTATGTAGAGCAGAGACTTGTTGTGTGAAGGTGGGCTAACTTGTAGAGCAGGTGAAGCATAGTGGGTTACAGGGAAGGTCATTACACAAATTAGTTGTTCCCTGATCATTAGAGATTGGGTCCAATCCATTCAGCCTGACTAGAATGACATATTCATCACAACGTTTCAAAGATAACGGATCAAAGTAATAAATTCAATTCCAGGTGAGGCTCTTCTTAGACTCATGTATCTAATTCCCAAAACAATAAGGAAAAAGAAGGTATGAACTGGCTTCTATCAACTGAGGATTAATGGGTTATCTACAGGTATGGAATTCTTGCTTTGTTTGGATATTGATTATATATATCACATCTAGGTTTCGTTATAGGGTTTATTTTTGCTTTGCTCAAGTGCAGAATGGGAAAAGTACTTGAGAAAACTTACGATTCCTATGGATTGCGCTGACTGAGGTGTCAATTGGGTTAATTCAAACGTAACATGAGTGATGTTCATGTGAATTTCTGATAAATGGAGGTTTAAATTTAATTCTTTTTATGCTACTTAAACTTATTAGTTCTGCTGAATTGATTTAATACTAAATATTGTATTTATGTAGTATTGAATTACTGATTGTGTCTCATAAATCCGTTACGGGGTTTAATGCCAACATAAGTTATTTAATATCTTGATAATTTAACTAGATTTTGATGAGTAATTAATATCATGTTCTTTGGAATATTGAATTATTGGGTATATGTACGTAGTCTTTGTTGGATTATCTTTTCTTTGGCCAAATAACTCTCTGAATGATATATGAATGTGGTAAAGTCATACAGAACTTAACCAAAAGTGTGTTGTTTTGTATGTTTTTGTAGACTGAACATTTGATAAACATATTTGTCTATGAATGTTCTTTGAAAATTTTCATGCGATTTTTCATTTGATCCATGATGCGTTAACCCATCTCACACAAGTTACTCATTTGATCGAATAATTATCATGAATTGTGAATGAATTAAGCCTAAAAATCAATGAAAAAATACAATGACCTTATTTCACTTTAGTTTTCGTATAAAGTATATATGTATTTGATCAAGGATAAAACCTTGAAGCATTGTACTTTGATTGTGGTTCTGTACTGAGGTCTAAAGTCTAGAGAATTTAAAAATAGTACTTTGGTAATTTTTTTTGTCTCCTTTCCAGGTACCCATCAACATCCATGACTACATCTACATCGTAACATTTTTTTAGCCTATGTTTATTCATTTAGATACTGCATCAGAATTTGTTAGCTTAGAGATGGATTTTTTATTATTATTATTTGGCAAAATTAGTATTTTATGAATATTTATTGTTTTGAAGGTAACTAAAGAGAAGGTGAAGGTAGCTAAAGATAAGGTGAAGGAAAAGGAAGACTTGCCAGAGAATCAGGGCCACACAGAGGGTAAGGTTATTATTTTAATTTTTTTCCCAATTTCTTTCTTCTGAGATAGTAATTTTCTTTAACCTTTTGGGAGTTACAAAGTTTTATCATTGCAAGTTTAATCATCCGGTTATAAGGAAGAACTAGGTAACTTTTATTGATTTTGTAGACAACGAAAATTTAACTTATGCAATGGCTTTAATTGGTCTATAGAATTTTCCATTTCAGTTGTGAAGAATCACTTTTTCATTATGTATGTCTCTACAATATGCTTAGTTTATGTATACATGCAAATGTTATCATGTTCTTATGAGTTGGTATCAGAATTGATTAGCTAAGAGATGAAATTTTGTTTGTATTTGGCAAAATTAGTGTTTTATGTTTGGATTTATGAAAATTTATTGTCTTGAAAGTAACTCAAGAGAAGGTGAAGGTAGATAAAGAAAAGGTGAAGGAAAGGGAAGATTTACCAGAGAGACCCGGGCCAGACAGAGTGCAAGGTTATTGTTCCAATAATTATTTTTCCAATTTTCTTCTGGTAAGACAATCATGTTCTTTACCCTTTTTGGGATTTACAGTGTTTTATCATTGAATGTTTAATCATTTGATTATGAGGAAAAATCAGGTAACTTTTATTGATTGTGTTGACAAAGAAACTTTAACTTATGTCGTGGCTTTAATTGGTCTATAGAATTTTCCATTTCAGCTGAGAAAAATAACTTTTCATTATGAATGTCTCTACAATATGCTTAGTTTATGTAAACAGGCAAATGTCATTATGTTCTTATGAGTTTGTATCAGAATTTGTTAGCTTAGAGATGGGATTTTATTTTTTTTTTGGAAAATTAGTATTTTATGGTTGGATTTTTGATTCTACTTGACGAGTTTTGCATTTGGCAGGTTTGGTCCTGACTATCTCCTAATGATACTAGGCTAGATAAAGTTGCATGGTTAAGTTCAAAAAAATCGGCATGGTGAATTTGGCACTGATGGACAATGTTTTGGAGGTAGAATAAGAGAATAAGAGGGTGAGAGTGCATGCAGGGATTAGGGTGCAGCAATAGGTCGATGTGATTATGGATTATGGGCTTATGTTGCAAAATTTTGCATCTATTAGAGAACAACATATTGGAGGCATTGCTCAGGTGTAGTTCAATAATTCTCTCTCTTTGATTTTGCTGGACTTGCTTAATCAACTCATTTAATGTATTGGGGTCTCTTTAATAATGCAAAGAAATTGAAATCATAAAATTGGGAATTTTGGATCTATTGAAGACATGAATTTTAGGAGCCAGGATGATTTTTGGACTTTTTATATGATTGAATCACCCAAAATCATCAAGGTACTCGTACAAGTATAATATTTTTGTTATTCTCATTCTTTAACTGGTAGTTTGTGATCTCTGTGTTGTTTGGATACAGTTTTTTTCTTTTTTTTGAGATGAAACTTCATTAAACGAAAACAGCACATCACTACAAACTTGGGGTTAAATCGTTCTCTACAGCAGTGAGAAGGACCCCGGGAAAAACATGATCCCAAACTTGGGGAACACTAACAGAACAAGACATTTTAGCAAGGGCATGAGCAACACCATTCCCCTCCCTTTTCACATGAGAGCAAGCTCTAAAATTTAACAAACTAATCAACTGCTTGATATGCTCAATTACATGACCCATAGGAGAGTCCATAAATCTATCTGAAGCAACCGCAGCAACAGCAAAAGCTGAATTCGACTCAAGAATAAAATTGGACAAACCATGATCTCTGCAAGTCTCCAAAGCTCTCACCATGGCCATTAGCTCAGCCGCATAAGGCTCAATACACCCAGGAAAACACCCAGCACTCGCCAAGACAAGCTGACCATCTCCCCCTCTAACCATCCCAACCCCATATTTATTTTGCCCACTAAAGATCGCTGCATCAACATTGACCTTTAGCATCCCAGCCTTCGGAGCACGCCATACACCCGGTATCCTCTCACCCCCACTATGGCGCCTTCCCTCTCGTTGAACTGCACAAAACTCATCAGTCAACATGTTACACCTTCGAACAAGATCTCCAGCCCTCTCCACCCTTCCTCCATGAAGAACCGAGTTCCCATGAGTCCATAAAACCCATAGTGTTGTGAAAATGAGGGGCACCCTAGATTGATCACCAGCAGCTAAAAGTTGATTACACCAGTCAATAATAGGGAAGGAAATATCTACACAGAATAATCCCTGAGTCTCCATACATTACCAAACGGCAGCAGCAGCCTTACAACTCATAAGAATATGGTCCATATCCTCCACTTGGTATCCACAAATACAACAAGAACAATGAGAGGAAATTCCTCTACTCTGAACTAACGTGCTTGTGGGGGCAGTATTGTGAACAACATATCAAATAAAGTGCTTAATTTTAGGGGGAACCGCAACAGCCCATAATCTTTTCCAAGGGAAATTGGAACCAGCAGAAGGTGAAGAGTTAGAATTAATAAGCTGCTGTTTGAGAACCCGAGCATGATGATAGCTCGATCTCACGCTATATTTGCCATTAGCTTCCCAATGCCAAATTAGAAGATTTCTTGATCTTCTGCAAGATAAAGGAATGGATCGGATGATCTCCACATCCGAAGGGAGAAACAACTCTTCCACTTTTCTCATGTCCCAAACCATGTGCTCTCTTTCAATTAAAGAGCTAACACTAGCCTCACTAATGTGTTGCGGGAGAGGAGAAATCGGTTTAAAAGAGAAAGGGCTTGGCATCCACGGATCACTCCCAATCTAAATACCAACTCCATCCCCACACCTCCATCTCACTCCTCTCCTCAAAATAGCAATAGAGCTCCATAAGCCCCTCCAAGTGAATCAAGGATTTAACCCCAACGACGAAGAAAAAACATTACCTGAAGGGAAATATTTGCTTCGCATCACTCGGGCCAGCAAGGAATTCGGCTCCTTTAAAATACGCCAAACATTCTTAGCAAGCAAACTATCATTAAAACACTCCAAGTCCCTAAAACCGAGCCCCCCCTCCTCCTTACTCTTGCACAATAATGACCAAGGAGCCCAACGGACCTTCGATCTCGTCCCGCTTTTCCCCCACCAAAATCCCGCAATGAGTTTCAATATTTTTTGGCAGCAAGACTGAGGGAGCTTGAAACAGGACATCACATAAGAGGGAATAGCTTGAAGCACAGATTTAATTAAAACCTCCTTGCCTCCTCTAGAAAGGAATCGATCTTTCCATGATGAAAGTCTCATGGCTACCTTCTTTATTATAAAACCAAAAATATCTTTTTTTTTACCGCCCAATTAAAGTTGGAAGACCCAAATAGTGGTCATGGCGCACAGAAGCCTGCACTCCAAGCAGATTAAGCACCTCGTCTCTAGTTACCGCTGGAGTATTAGCACTAAAATATACACTAGATTTGAGAATATTAACTTGTTGTCCAGATTTGAGGCCATAGTCCTGGAGAATAGAAAGAACAATTTCACACTCAGCTCTCGATGCTTTACCAAACAGAATGCAATCATCAGCGAACAACAAATGATTAAGACAAGGGCCTCCCCACCTTATCCTAATACCCTGCATACACCCTCACTGCTGCACCTCAACAAGCAGAGCCGATAAACCCTCAGCACAAATAGTGAAAAGATAAGGGGACAAAGGATCCCCTTGCCTTAATCCCCTTTGAGGAAACCACGACCCATAGTCCTTCCCATTTAGCAACACTGAATATCGAACTGTAGAAAAACATTGATGCATAAGATGAATCCATTTTTCTGAAAAACCCATAGCTCGCATTTGGTTTCGAAGGAAATCTCATTCAACTCTATCGTAAGCTTTGCTCATATCAAGCTTGAAGGCCATATAATTTTCTCCTTCCCCTCTTCTTGTCTTCAAATAGTGCATTACCTCAAATGCAATCAGCGCATTATCTGTAATCTGTCGTCCCGCTACAAAAGCACTCTGATTCTCTGAAATAATTTCTAGGAGGATTAACTTAAGCTGATTTGCAAGAACTTTTGCTATTATCTTATATAACACATTGCATAAACTAATCGGCCTAAAATCCGACACCCGCTTTGGAGCAACAACTTTTGGAATCAAACATATTTGAGTATCATTAATCCCCTGGATCATAATACCACCCTCAAAAAAACTCTAAACCAATCTAACTATATCTACTCCAACTATATCCCAATATCTATGATAGAGCATTGCCGACATGCCGTCAGGGCCTGGAGCTTTATTCGACGGAATCTGGAGTATGACTGATTTTACTTCTTCATACGAAGGGACTGACAACAGATGCTCGTTCATATCATTACTAACACGGGCAGATACAACCAGCTGCGGCCCATTAACACTTCCCATCGAATTAGAGCTGAAGATAGATTTAAAGTACAAAAATGCTATGGAACCCAACTTTTATTAGCCCAACTCAACCCAAGTCTACATGGCACTCCATGTTGGACTTTTTTTTTAAATCAACTTTTATTTATCTTTTCCATAAACGAAACTTTAAAACGTTTTATCTCTCAAAATACATGTTAGATTTCAAAAAAAATTACATATTCGAACTCAGCGTGTAAAAATCTTTCTAATAAGACTCATTGTCTATAGTTTTTATTGCGTTTTTTCAATTATGTTATTTTTAAAAATAATGTAATTCATATATATGATGTGTAAAATGTTTATACGAGCTGACATTTTATTATATTATGATAGTAAAATATATATTCATTATTTTTTTGCATTTTTATTGAAATTATGTTGAGTATCTGAACCCGTTAGAGTATAATAGTTAGGACCCTAAGATTTAGCACTTGAGACATTTAGGATTTTTTAGTGAATCCGTCGAGATTTAGTGAATCTGAGTCTTTTAGGTTACAAAATTGAAATCCGCTACACGAGCCCGTTAGGGTTTAGCGAATTCGTTCCCCTTAGGGTTTATAACACTTATTGTTTAGGTTACAGTATGAAAATCTGATACACGATCCCGTTAGGAAAAAGATGAACTGACACAGTTGCCATGCCAGCAACAGTGAAAGCATTAGGAAAAAGATTGCACCAATATGAATTTCCTACTACACGATCTAACCTCTCATGAATGACACTACCTTCACGATTATTGCACTAGGTAAATTTTCCCACCTCAAAACCCAAATCCAATCACCCCACAGTCATCTAGACCCTGCTGAAACTCTGCCATGGCGCCCAGAGACCTCAAAGAGCCACCACATTTCTCCCCCTGATTTAAAATCTCATTGAAGTCGCCAAAAACCATCCAAAGAAGCACAGATCTATTCTTAAGGGACCTGAGCAATTGCCAAGATGCCTCCCTTCTAGCCATAAAAACCAGTAAGACGCCACCTACATAACCCTTCTCCCAGACGAATCTCCCCATCTACGTGATTGGAAGAATAACTAAGTAAAGAGAACGCAACACCTTCCATCCAAAGCAAAGCAAGACCACCCCCTGAAAGATTTGTACACCCCCTACCTACAGCAAGACAGTTACCAAAACCCAATCTACAAGCTAACTTCTCCATACTATCAACCGTTAATCTAGTTTCAATTAAAAATAAAACAAGAGGATTTGAACTCTGAATCAACTGTGGAAATAAAGCTATTTTCAATCCCAACTGCTATGGCAGTGGTGGCAGTGGCGTTTCTGTTTTTAGGGTGTTGAGGCATCTGTCAACTGTGTCTTCCGCAAGGTAGCAGCAAGTAAGGTTTGAAGAAGTGCAGGTGGTGATAATTTTCCTTACTTATTTTTTGTGATGAGTGCTAATTAAATAAAATCTCAATTAAGGAGTCATTGTTTGATGGACATTGGTTACATTATCACTTACTCTAACTTCTGCTACTTCTTTAACCTCTAAAAGACTGCATTTTTTAAGCCTCATGGACAGTAAATTTTTATTTTAATTTGTTCAATTCAGATTTTGAGGCTTCAACTCCGAAGTTCCTTTTGAGCTTATGGTGATTCAGCTCGTAGTTTGGGTATCTTCGATTCATGATTTGAGGCTTCATTCAATGATAGTTTGTGAAGTTTTACTGTTTATTTTGGGATCTTTGCTTGCGCCCTTTGTAACTGTAAGTAAGTTAAAATTAATTTGATTTGTCGATGAGAGGGAATTCTTGGCAGGAGAAGGTTGGCAGAGCAACAAAACTACACCGTCTGGTAGGACTAAGAGCCCTTAAATGGACTCTGACAAAATAACTTTTGTTATGAAGGACTGTCTGTATCTCCTATGACATGATCAATGTGTTTAAAGAGGCACAGAACCTCTTGTTATTAGGGCAACCACCAACGTTGTTAAGATCAAGATTTAGATCGTGATATCGTACGATCTCACGATCACAGGTTGGCTTTCCTTGCTGGATCGTCCCAAAATCGCAAGCTTTTGATGATCGGTCGATCTTCACTTTTAAATCGCACTATCTCACGATATCGTCGATCTTGGCGATTTCAACGATTTTAAAGTTCAGCTGGGTAGTTTAATAATTCACGAAAACTTTCACGAGTTATCCCATCTAGGGTTCAATACTTCAATTCAATCGACCGTGCGGTAGTCTCTGGCTCTAGTGCAGTAGTGCTTGAGCCGTGCGAGGCTGAGCCTTGCTAAGGCTCACTGGTTTTTTGCTTCGTCTTCTTTGAGACCTGAGTTCTCTCCTTCATCTACGGAGTGCGGATTGTCACAGACTCACAGTGTCACTGACTTTGAGCCTTTGGCTCACTAATTTTTGCTTTGTTGTACACATTCTCAGCTTATGCCTCCACAAATTGACGGGTAAGCAAGGTTCCTTTCCTTCTCTCCTCTTTTAGTTATTGGACTCAATTGATTTGCTTTGAGCCTCTAAAATCCTTCATGTAAATACGTAATCATGTATCATGTATGCCTTTTATGATGCTTCATTTGTATTTTGGCTCTGCCATAGTGCCATTGGCATTCAATTGCTATTATGTTATGGAATAAGAGTATGAGAATGAGACTATCCTGATTCCACATGATTTCCTCTATAGTTGAGTGTCCTATGTCCATTGATTGAATGGATTAACTTTATGTTGTTTCTGGTTTCGTTAAATAATTGTGGCATTTTAGTTAAATTTATGTATTTTCTTTCTTCCATTTTGTCACATACTTCATACTTGAATTGGGGAATGGGGGATACCTAGCTCATAAACCATGCTCACTACTCAGTATCAGTTGTCACTAGCTTTCAAATTCCAATCAATCATTACATGCAGACTACGCAGTTGTGGGCTTGTGAGTTGTGGCTTTAAATATGCTGATAAATTTTGGGATATGCTCATATGCAACAAGGCTACGGGCAGCAAACCTGCCTATATTAACTTATTATACAGTAATATAATAAATATATAAGAAAGATTATTATACTAATGTAACACATTTGTCTTAGTCAAACACTTGGCATGCTGCTTTTTCAAGTGTTCAGATATGCAAAATAGTGATAGAATCATAGAGAACTCTTTACACACAGTCAAATGTGCCAAAATGCTCTTTTTGGACCATATTTTAGCGAGTGAAGCCAAGTGACTTTTGAAATTTTCCATTTTTGTCTCAATCACTCAGCTTGACCCACTAATATGGCAAAGCTATATTGATATGCAGATGCTTTACTGTGTTTTTTTTTTTTTTTTGTATTAGAGTGTTGGAATTTGGAAAGTCTATACGTCTATATCTGAATTTTATTGTTATAACTTTTTTTTATTCTTTTCTCAGATTAATATGAGCAGTAGTGCAAGTGTTCCTTCTGGTTCTAGAAAAGTGGAAGGAAAAATGCTCCAGGAAAAAGAACAGATGTAGGATGGAAACATGGTATAGACGTAGAGAATAATGCAAGGGTAATAAAGTGCAAGTATTGTGAAAAGGTCTATACTGGTGGTGTGTTCAAATTCAAGAATCATTTGGCGGGCAGTCATTCTAATGTTGAGCCATGTCTCCAAGTTCCAGATGAAGTCAAATGCAAATTTATTGAACTTTTGACAGCTGCTGCCCAAGTGTCACGAAGGAAGAGGTCATGGAATGATGTAGAAGATGATTCAGGTGGTGAAAATGAAAATAGAAGTTCCAAGAGACAAAAAGGAAAAGTCACCGTGAAGGGGTATTTTGAGAAATCTGCAAAACAAAGTACCATAAATCAAATGTTCAAGAAAGATATGAGGGAAGATTGTTGTCAACAAATTGCTCGATTCTTCTACACTAGTGCCATTCCTTTCAATTGTGTGAACAATCCACAGTTTGCAAAAATGCTTGAGATGGTAGGGAGATATGGAATTGGACTCAAGCCCCTTTCATATCATGAAGTCAGAGAAAAGTATCTAAAAGTAGAGGTTATAAGAACTATGAAAATGCTTGAGGAGTGCAAAAGGGAGTGGAAAAGCACCGGTTGCACAGTGATGTCGGATGGATGGACCGATAGAAAGAGGAGATCAATATGCAACTTCTTGGTGAATAGTCCTAAAAGGACGATGTTCTTATCATCTGCAGATACTTCTAAGATTTCAAAGATAGCTGAAAAAGTATTTGAGATGCTAGATGAGGTTATTGAAAAAGTTGGAGAGAAAATGTTGTCCAAGTGGTAACTGATAATGCTGCTAACTATAAGGCGACTGGTGAGAAATTGATGGAGAAAAGGAAGAGACTTTATTGGACACCTTGTGCTACACATTGTATTGATTTAATGTTGGAAGATTTTGAGAAGAAAATTGAGGTGCATCAGGTGACCATTGCTAAAGGTCGAAAGATCATTGTATTTATATATGCAAGGACAATGCTTATAAGTTGGTTGAGAGAGTTTACTAAAGGAAGAGATTTGGTTAGGCCTGCAGCTACAAGATTTGCGACTGCATATGTGACCTTAGGATGCTTGAATGAGCATAAGGGTGCCTTGATGAGCATATTTTCTTCTAGAAAATGGAGATGTAGTAGGTTTGCTGGAACAAAACAAGGGAAAGAAATGGAAGCAATAGTATTGGATAATCAATTCTGGAAAGATATCATCACTTGTCTCAAGGCTGCATATCCACTTGTAAAAGTTCTCCGAATGGTGGATTCAAATAAACCGGCAATGGGATTTATTTATGGACAAATGGAGTAAACGAAAGAAAAGATACGATCTAATTTCAAAGATGTTTGAAGAAGGTAACTACTATACTATAGACTAATACTTTATACATATTGTATTTGAATTTTATTTGTGTTAATTAGGACGACAGTAAAGAGTTTTTCATTCCTTTTTTTCTTGTTTATGTAGTTATGAGGAGATTTGGAGTATTATTGACGCACGGTGGGGATTCCAACTTCACAAGTCATTACATGCTGCCGCTTATTACTTGAATCCTCAATTTCATTATAGTCCAAATTTTAATGCTGATGCAAATATTAAAATTGGACTATATAATTGCCTCCAAAGATTGCTACCTGATTCTGCAGAAAGGGTGAAGATTGATTTACAAATGGATACATTTAGGCATGCAAAGGGACTATTTGGGATTGAATCTGCCATTCTATCGAGGGAGAAAAAAGATCCAGGTCAAAATATGTTTATCTTTGTTCATAGTTCATAGCGTGATCTATAAGAAAGAAAACTTAGAATTTATTTTTTGTATCCAATGCAGCTGACTGGTGGGAATCTTACGGTGATGAATGTCCTGAATTGAAAAGATTTTCGATTAGAATCTTAAGCTTGGCATGTAGCTCTTCAGGGTGTGAGCGTAATTGGAGTGCATTTGTGAAACCCCGACCCAAAAATTTTGTGGAATTTTTTATGTTAGAACAAATGGGGAAACTGGACTAGGCGCACCAGGGGGCGCCTAGGCGCTGCGCCTAGTCCAGAGTGAGGCAAGGAAGGATGTGGACCAGAAGAGCTGGAGCGCCTAGGCGCCCGAGTAACACGCCTAGGCGGTGTGCGCCTAGGCGTGCAAACGTGCTGCCAGTGGCGCCTAATCCAGTGAAGAGCTTGCAAGGTTGAGGTCTAGCAGAGTAGGTGCAGGGGCGCCTAGGCGCACCCCGCCTGTGCGTGAAAATCCTGCACGCCCAGTACAGCGCCTGAAGAATTTTTTTTTAAGGCTAGGGCGCCCAGGGTAGCGCCTAGGCGCAACCCGAGTTGTGTTCAAATAGGCTCCAGCGAACCTTTAGAGAAATTTTTGGTTCGTTTTAGTCCTAGAGTGAGAGAAAGAGACGATTCTAGAGAGAGAAGAGTATATTGAGGTGATTATTGGAGATTGGGAAAGGATTCAAGGAAGATTCAAGCCTTGGAGGTAAGATTCTTCATTTTTCCATTTCTAGGATTTTGAGTAGATCTTGTTAGTTGTGTTTTGGAGTTGAGTTGAGCTCGGAGTGAGTTGGAGGATTTTGGAAGGAATTTCTAGAGAGAGAAGTAAGTGATTTCGAATTTATTGTTTTAATTGATGTTTATATGACAGCATGTTTATTGATGTGTGAATGAGTTCGGTTTCGCCACATGGTTAGGTTTGGGAAATCGGAACCCTAGGAACGTAATTTTGGATTTTGTGGTTGATTGCTCGACATGAGGTAGGGGATTTCCAACCTTTCTTTCTATTGTTGATTTTCGATATTCTAAAGAGCGTTTCGATTCCTCATTGGTCGTTTATTTTTATTTCCAACTTAATTGCTTCTAAGGGGAAACGAGCCTTGTGTGGATTATTGTTTGATATTGAATGTTGCATGACCCGGTTTTGTGTTCCGTCATTTACGGACACGTTGTGAATTCTCCGAGCATGCATCATGGTAGTTATGTAAAATATATAGGATATTCATATATACTTATCTATTCGGCATGACATGTCATAATGCATTAGAGATGCATGGGGGACTTGGGTATGGACTCGGGAACCTTTAGGTTTCTTGGAAGCCACATGGGAGGATGGCAAGGTGAAGGTTGTTACCACCGAGTCATGTGAACCCCATGTGGGGTAACTCACTAGGGGTAGGGTCAAGAGTGACTTGCCTTGTGGGGTGCGGGCGTGATAGGTTCACGCAACCGGATGATCCTAGGAGTGGTTGGTTGTGGTGAGCTTGCTCCCATGCAATATTACATTGAGTTGCAATAATATTGTGGTTGTTATGCTTCGAAGGGTTAATCCGGATAAATGTTGATGTGAAATTGTTGAGTATACGTTCATGTGGTAGGTACATATTGATGCATCACTTTCTTTTGGTTCTGCCTATATCAATGTTTACTTCTTCACCCTACTAAGCTTCTAGCTCACTCCTTTACTTTCTTCCTTCCACTGAAGATACTGGTACGTTTACCGGTGGTGCGGATCGGTGAGCGGGACGTGACATGGATGGCCCTGGGTAGGATGGGGTGCTAGAGATATACTCTATGCATGTGGGTGTATGTAGAATATCTATGTTGTGAGAATATAACCATTTGGCACGGTTGTGCCTGCATGTTGATGTGGATGATGATTTTTGGTTATATTTGTTGATATATGAATCTGTGTGTAGATTTATATGTGATGCCATCAGTTTGTGCATGCTGGTAGTGGATGGCCTGAGGCCTAGGGTCAGGATTGCATGTGGTTGAGGTCCGAGGCCTATGTTTGCTAGGTTGCTAGTTTGATGTTGTTGTTTGATAACTCTATGATTTATAGAGTTATTCGTGTTATTTTTGTTCTTCATGAGTTAGTTCGGAAGTGTTTTTAACGCTTTTTATGCTTAAATTGAGGTTTCAATGTTTAAATATGGTTTAATATACCACTAATGAGTTGTTTGCATGATTTACAAATATTTTGGATGAGTCGGGACTAATTCAATGACAAAAAGGAAATTGCTATCAAATGATATGCTAATATGGGTTTTGACAGGCTGATGCGTGAACAGCTACTGCAGTTTCTATAAAACTCCGATCTCAGTGATTCTTGCGGCATTGAAAACTTGACATTTCATGCTTCACGTGGATATCAACTTTGTTAATTTTGGATGACAGATAGAGAAGTTGTGAGTGTGCAAAGTCAGCTGCGGCATAGATTACGTGCAGTTCTGAGTATCCTTAACTGTTGTCTCCGTAACATTTTCTCTACTGCCCAGAAAATTATGCTTTATGATTCGTTGGAAATCTAAGAGGAAGGACTACAACTATTGTGTTTTATGATTTCTCAAATTCTTGCTTTAAGACATTGTAAAATGGTCATCTTTGAGGACTATAAAATCTGGGAAGAGAATGCAGCAGTGCTTAAGGGTAGGCTTGGAATTTGAAAGCTATAGAGGGGCAATTGTTATGTCGTTAGTAACAATTTGAAATAACCTACAAATGTACAATTAATGTATATAGTGAACAAGTAAGAGTCGATCCCACAAGGAGTGATGCTAATAGATATACAATCTTACACCTGAATATAATTGATACAAGGGGGGTTAAGTCTTGAAATAGATAAAAATTAAGACGAAGAAATTGATGTTAAGAACAAGAATGAGAATTGATATTAATGAAAATAATAGCTAAGACTCACTATCCACCACAAGACATTCAAACAATTTATAAGAAATAATAGATTAACAATTTAAACAAGCATATGATGACAACATTCACAACAAGGTCATGGCCAAACTCAAGTTGTATGATTCTCTCTTAATTGCATGTAAAGTGTATGGTGTATACCTCATTACGTGTATTCTTAATCGAAATCTAGCATGGCGTCTGCATCAATCAACAATCAAGAATCCAATAAGAGCAAAGAGAATATGAATGTCACAAGAATCCTAATACATGGTATTTGTACTTAGGTGTTCAAGAATTGATTTTTCATAATTCATTTTCAACTGAATTATATGTTGCAAGAAAGAACATATTCAACAAGGCAATTGACCATGTTCTACAACAATTAATTCTAATACATGCTTCAAAGTTAGCTACTCAAAGAAACAAGATACTAGAACTCACATAACATGGAAAAATCAAAATCATCATGCTTGTAGAAATTGAAATCCACACAACTTATAAAATTGAAAGCATGCTTGGGCTTCAAGACAAGCCCTAACTAACAAGAGTTTAGTTATACATAACCAAATAAAACATGAAACATAAAAACATAATTACAAACACAAGCCTTATTTTCTTCTTTTCCTTCTCCTCTTTTTGCCTCCAATCCTAGCTTCTCTTCTTTCTTGTCTCCCAAGCTCTCCCTCCTAGCTCCTACTCCTCTCTATTTATAGAGAAAATGAGCACATAGTGGAGGAGTTAGTGCCATCTTTTGGTGGTGGATTGTCCACTCTTTGAATGGAAATGATATCATCAATGACATCAACATCCAATTACACACTAATCTTGTAACTACATTCTGGGCCTAAACGAAGCCTATTATGAACTCAAACCCTTCATCAATAATGTAGATACAAATGTGTAAATAATTATGGGCTTTTGAATCACTCAATTTGGATATCAGACGCTCAAGTTATGGGCTTCTAAAGGTCTGGTCTGCAAACAGAAATTCTGCTCCGGATATAACTTCCAAACTTGACTTTGAGGCAACCTTTAGAGGCCCAAATGAACTCCGATTTCTGTGAACCAATACTTCCTGAAAAGCTTGAAGTGTCCTCTAAACATTTTCTGAAGATCAAATCTCATTCTGATAGCTCTTACTAGTTCTTAACCTGCAAAACATCCAAGAAGATCTTAAGTACAATAATCTTGAAAATTCAGCTTTTAAGCACAATTTCTTGGCATTGCTTTGGTAGTATTTTATCACTTTAAGAACATACATTCTGGCACTTATCAGCAATTTGGTCATTCTACATGAAAATCATATTTGGGCTAAAGAGGATTGTCGGAGGAGTAGACCAGAAGAGATTGGCGCAACCTAGAAGAGTGAGATAGAAGAACCAGAAAACGAAGAGGAACAATTGGGTGCTACGATTGGCAGAAAAGAGTGTGCAGCTTGGGCAGATTTAATTAGGCAGCAGCTATTGTCGGAAGAGAAGAGCAGCTGTCACAGGGGAGCTGCAGAGGAAGGATTCAGCCTAGTTTGATATTTCTCTCTATTTTAAACTCGTGTAGCTGTCGTGATATGGATTTATTCATGGAGATGATGCTTTGTTTCAGCTTGATGATGAACTAACTTGTTTGCTGGGGTTCCAATGGAACCCAAATCCATGCTTGAATTTTGATTTCTGTGAAGTTGATTAATACCCATATGTGATGTGTTCATTCAATTTGTGCTTAATGCTTTCTTGTGATTGATCAACACTAGAAGGATTCTTGGAAAACCTTTGTGAACTAGGAATAGGGATTGAAGGTTTAGCCAATAAATTGGATGACATATATTCTGATTTTCTATTTGATAGATAATTAGTTTTCCCTCTTGGATAGGAATATACCAATAGGGTATGTGCAAATAATGGAGGAAAGTACTTAATGCATTGTTCTTTAATTTATCAACATGGGTATATAGTTGATGGATTAGGAATGATAGGTTCTCTTATTTTCGGAAGAAGTAGATGAATAATTTATTTCCTCGTTGGCATATTACAAATGGTTGTTAGTTAATGGAATGGCATGATGAGTTTAGGAGAAGATTTGGGGGAAATTGGGTGCCCTAGGCTTTTCTCATAGTTGATTCATAAGTACCAATTTGCCAAAGTTTTAATTAAATTCATTGTTTTATACATATATAAAAGAGACAACAAGAAATCTAAATTGTTAATCATTGTTCAGTTTAATTAATTTGTTCCATTAACGTCGTGCCAACGTTTAGTTTTACATCCCTGTGGGTTCGACACTCTCTCATTTTCTATACTACTTGTTGATACGTGCACTTGCGTAGTATATTCTTCATTTTCAGAAATTACACAACATTGTTGCTGCGTTTCTGATGTAGGTGGGCACTCTCCGATATACGGGGAGGTGCCGTCGGATTTCCGGTTGATCCCGGATGTTCACACTAGTGACCTAGGAAGGGTGCGGAGAGAGCACCCAGTCGCGTCTCCGGAATCGGGGCGTGACATTTTGGTATCGGAGCGAGGTTTACGGCTCTTTTAGGATCTGGGGTGTTGGGTCCTAGTTGTATGGTAGTATATTCCAGGCCATGTCACGACTGCTGCTGATCCGGTATGTTTTCTTTTTCCCTTAAATCCTCGTTTGAGTAGTGGGTTAAATGGTATTGTCTGTTTGTCATGCATATGAATACCCGTAGAACTACCAGGTCCGAGAGTGGGACTGAAGTACCTCGTGGCAGAGGCCGACGAGGAGTTGGTAGGGGCCGGGGTAGAGGCCGTAGTGTTGGGGTGAAACGTGTCACTAGAGGCACTCCTAGCACTGAGGATTCGATTCCGAATGTGGATCCGGAGTTGAGAGAGGAAGAGATAGTTCATGAGGGACTACCGATGGAGTGTGATGATCAGCAGGCACCACCTGAGGTGCAGGTTGCTCCTGTTACTACAGCAGGGCAACCAGTGACGTTGGAGGGTCTAGCTAGTTTCATGATGAAAATGGTGCCGACACAGGCATAGACGATAGCACAAGCAGTGGCTCAGGCGATAGGTGCAACTGGCACTCGTACTGAGGGAGTGGTACCCGAGGCTACTACTGAGGTAGCTTCAGCACCGAGAGCTGGGAGGGGTATGTATGAGGTGGATCAGCTGAGGAGGACTTCTCCTCCAACCTTTTCTGGAGATGGCACGGGTGTGGGGGCAGAGGAGTGGTTCAATCAGCTGAGTATGAGGATGGATACGTTAGAGATACCCGATGAGCGGCGGGTGAAGTTTGTTTTCTATTATCTGAGTGGAGTGGCCTATGAATGGTGGATGTCCATGGGTCAGAGACGGAATGAGCTGACTTGGACCTCTTTTGAGCAGTTGTTTATGCAGAAGTTTGTACCAAGGCCTCTGCAAACGGAGAAGGCCAAGCAGTTCTTGGATTTATTGCAGACATCAGAGATGACGGTGTCTCAGTACACCAAGCAGTTTGAGGAGTTATACCGGTATGGGAAGGAGTTTGCTCCAACTGATGCGAAGAAGGCAGTGAGGTACCGAGATGGGTTGCTTCCCAGTGTTGGTAGAATGGTGATGGCCACTAGGGTGGTGTCATATCAGGACACAATGGAGATGGCTCTCGGTTTTGAGTTGAGTGAGAAAAGTGAAGCTCAGAGGAAGCGTCCAGTGAGTGAGGGTAGTAGTGGTGGTGGTACTAGCCACAAGAAACCGAGAACGGATTTTTGTCAACAGAGAGGGGACCGAGGCAAGGGTCCAAGGCCACCATGGAGTAAGATAACATGCTTCAAGTGTGGAAAAGAGGGGCACAAGGAAAGTGAGTGCAAGCTTCATGGGTTTAAATGCTTTGGGTGTGGCAAGTTGGGTCACAGAAAGAGTGAGTGTCCGGAGGGCAACCAGAGAGCACAGCAGCAGAGTATACCGGGAGTACCGCCTCCGGCTCTTCCTTCCAATGTTCCCTCAGGAGGAAGGGGGCGGGGTGGGACTAGTCAGCCACAGCAGCAGTTGAATGCACTGGTAGAGGGACGTGTCTTTGCATTGGGTCATCAGGAGGCGCAGGAGCATCCCAATTTCATTGGAGGTACCTTCTTGATTTATAATTGTTGGGCAAGAGTCTTGTTTGATTCTGGGGCTACCTCATCTTTCATTACTAGTTCGTTAGCACACGCACTAAAGGTGGAGATTTCGCCAATAAGACGAATGTTCATGGTATCCTCACCATTCGGATATTTCACCATGTTGGAGGGGGTAGTGTTCGGTTGTGAGTGTCGGTTTGGAGAAATATCTCTACAAGCCGATTTGTACGTGTTAGATTTTAAGGACTTCGATGTGATACTCGGAGTTGATTGGTTGACAAAGCACCAAGGAGTGCTTGACTTTTGGCAAAGGAGGATCACTCTTAGAGTACCCGAGGGAGGGGTGATTCAGTTGAGGGGAGGGATTCCATGCACACATTTCATGGATAATATTTCGTACCAAGATTGTAGAGTCGCCAGTTTGGTGACTTCGGCTCCTAAGGGAGATGTAGCTACTATGATTCGAGTAGTGGAAGAGTTTATGGATGTATTTCCGGAAGAGTTGCCGGGATTACCTCTGAAGAGGGAGATTGACTTTGCTATTGAGTTGCATCCGAACGTCAAGCCAATTTCGATTCCACCGTATCGGATGGCTCCAGCAGAGTTGAAGGAGTTGAGTTCTCAATTAGAGGAGTTGCTAGACTTGGGATTCATTGAACCGAGTGTGTCCCCGTGGGGAGCACCGGTGTTGTTCGTCAAGAAGAAAGACGAAAGTTTGAGGATGTGTATTGATTATAGGCAATTGAATAAAGTTAGAGTGAGGAATAAGTATCCATTGCCTAGGATCAATGATTTGTTTGACCAATTGAGAGGTGCTAGGCATTTCTCTAAGATTGACTTGAGGTCAGGTTATCATCAGTTGAGGATTAAGGATAAGGATATCCAAAAAACAGCGTTTAGAACTCGTTATGGGCATTATGAGTTTCTGGTGATGCCGTTTGGATTGAAAAATGCCCCAGCGGTGTTCATGGACCTAATGCAAAGGGTTCTTAGACCGTTTTTGGATAACTTTGTGGTGGTGTTTATAGATGATATATTGATTTATTCTCCTACGGAGGAAGAGCATGAGGAACACTTGAGGGTAGTGTTACAGACGTTGAGGGACAATCAACTGTATGCTAAATTGAGTAAGTGTGAATTTTGGGCCACAGAAGTGAAGTTCCTAGGTCATGTGATCACTCAAGAAGGCATAGCTGTTGACTACTCCAAGATTGAGTCGGTTTTGAATTGGGAGAGACCAAAGAATGTGATCCGGAGTTTCCTAGGATTAGCGGGTTATTACCGGAGATTTATTGAGGATTTTTCGAGAGTTGCTTCGCAATGACGCAGCTCACGAAGAAGGGTACACCGTTTGTGTGGAAAAATGAATGTGAAGCCGCATTTGAAGAGTTGAAGAAGAGGTTGACAACACCTCCAGTGTTAGTAGTTCCGGAGAGGAATGTAGGCTACCAGGTGTATTGCGATGCGTCTGGAATTGGTTTAGGGTGTGTGTTGATGCAACGGCGCCGAGTGATAGAGTATGGTTCGAGGTTGCTGAAGACGCATGAGAGAAATTATCTAGTGCATGATCTGGAGTTGGCGGCAGTAGTATTTGCTCTTAAGCAGTGGAGGTACTATCTCTACGGGGAGACGTTTGAGGTGTTCTCGGATCACAAAAGCCTCAAGTACCTATTCACCCAAAAAGAGTTGAACTTACGGCAAAGGCGGTGGATGGAGTACTTAGAGGATTTTGATTTTAATTTGCAATACCATCCCGGTAAAGCGAATGTGGTTGCGGATGCATTGAGTAGGAAGCAGAAGGTTGCTAGCTTATTCATCCATGAGTGGGAGATTGTGGAGACAATCAACCAGTTCGGATTAGAGTTGCGAGAGCAAGAGGAAGAGGTACATTTGTGTTCTATGACTTCGAGACCTATGATGGTTCAGAAGGTTATAGATGCACAGAATGGTGATCATACATTTGATGTGATTGATGAGAGTCTTGGATGGGTTCGAGGGAATGATGGTGGAGTACGATATGCGGGAAGACTAGTAGTTCCCGATGATGATGAGTTGAGGCAAGAGATTCTGAAGGAGGCACACCATTCGTGGTTTGCCATGCATCCCGGGGGTACGAAGATGTACCGAGACTTGAAGCGAAGTTTTTGGTGGAGAGGTATGAAGGCTGATGTGGCTAAGTTTGTAGTAAAATGTCTAACTTGTCAGCAAGCGAAGGCAGAACATCAAAGACCAGCAGGGTTGTTGCAACCATTACTAGTAGCAGAATGGAAGTGGGAGAGGATCACGATGGATTTTGTGACTGCTTTGCCAATGACTCAGAAACGGCATGATGCGGTTTGGGTGGTGGTGGACAGGTTGACTAAGTCTGCCCACTTTTTACCCATGAACAAGACGGATTCATTGGAATCCTTGAGCTCGTTGTATAAGAAAGAGAATATGAGGATTCACGGTGTTCCATTGTCTATTGTGTCAAACCGAGACCCGCGGTTCACATGTAGATTCTGGAATAGTTTACAAGAAGCGTTGGGAACGAAGTTGGATTTCTCTACAGCTTATCATCCTCAGAGTGATGGGCAGAGTGAGAGGACCATACAGATTTTGGAAGATATGCTACGGGCATGTGTAGTTGACTTTGGGGAAAGTTGGGATCGGTACTTACATTTGGCAGAG
Organism: Euonymus europaeus; assembly: GCA_963580455.1. NCBI lineage: Eukaryota > Viridiplantae > Streptophyta > Magnoliopsida > Celastrales > Celastraceae > Euonymus > Euonymus europaeus. Next base: position 9,604,129 of record OY756964.1, read on the forward strand.
TTTGTGTATAACAACTCTTTCCAAAGTAGTATCGGGATGGCACCTTACGAGGCGCTCTACGGGAGGCCTTGCAGGTCGCCTTTTTGTTGGGCGGAGGTTGGTGAGAAAGTCTTCTCAGGACCGGAGATGGTCAAAGAAGCTCGAGAGAGAGTTGATGAGATCCGGAAGCGGTTGATCACCGCGCAGAGCCGACAAAAGTCTTATGCTGACCGGAGGAGGAGACCTTTGGAGTTCGTTGTAGGCGATAAGGTTTTCTTGAAGGTTAGTCCGAGACGGGGGATTCAAAGGTATAGCAAGCATGGGAAATTGGCACCGAGATTTGTGGGGCCATTTGAGATTTTGGAGACGGTTGGACCGGTGGCGTACCGTTTGGCACTTCCACCGAAGCTTGAGAAGGTTCACAATGTATTCCATGTATCAAAGCTTCGGAAATATGAGCCGGATCCGTCGCATGTGATAGATTGGACTACGTTGGAAGTTGAGGAAGATGGGAGCTACACTCTTCAACCAGTGAAGATTCTAGACCGACAAAACAAAGTGACGAGGTCGAGTGTGATTCCGTTAGTAAAGGTGATGTGGATGTACCACGGAGTTGAAGAAGCAACTTGGGAGTTGGAGTCTCGGATGAAGGAAAAGTACCCAGAGTTGTTCGGAGATTCAGGTACGTGTGTAGTTAAATTTCAGGACGAAATTTTATTAAGGGGAGGAGGATGTGAAACTCCGACCCAAAAATTTTGTGGAATTTTTTATGTTAGAACAAATGGGGAAACTGGACTAGGCGCACCAGGGGGCGCCTAGTCCAGAGTGAGGCAGGGAAGGATGTGGACCAGAAGAGCTGGAGCGCCTAGGCGCCCGAGTAACACGCCTAGGCGGTGTGCGCCTAGGCGTGTGCAAAGGTGCTGCCAGTGGCTCCTAATCCAGTGAAGAGCTTGCAAGGTTGAGGTCCAGAAGAGGAGGCACTGGATTGGGCGTAGCCCAGGGCGCCTAGGTGCAGCGCCCAGTCCAGTGGGTGGGCGGATGCAGAGTAGGAGTAGGGGCGCCTAGGCACACCCCGCCTGGGCGTGAAAATCCTGCACGCCCAGGATGCCGCCCAGTACAGCGCCTGAAGATTTTTTTTTTAAGGCTAGGGCGCCTAGGCGCCCAGGGTAGCGCCTAGGCGCAGACCGAGTTGTGTTCAAATAGGCTCCAACGAGCCTTTAGAGAAATTTTTGGTTCGTTTCAGTCCTAGAGTGAGAGAGAGAGAGAGAGACGATTCTAGAGAGAGAAGAGTATATTGAGGTGATTATTGGAGATTGGGAAAAGATTCAAGGAAGATTCAAGCCTTGGAGGTAAGATTCTTCATTTTTCCATTTCTAGGGTTTTGAGTAGATCCTGTTAGTTGTGTTTAGAGTTGATTCTTGTGGTTTAGATATGTTAATCCTAGGTTGATTTTGGATGTTTATGTAGATTGGTTTGTGTTTTGGAGTTGAGTTGAGCTCGGAGTGAGTTGGAGGATTTTGGAAGGAATTTATAGAGAGAGAAGTAAGTGATTTCAAATTTATTGTTTTAATTGATGTTTATATGAGTTGTTGCTTGTTTATTGATGTGTGAATGAGTTCGGTTTCGCCACATGGTTAGGTTTGGGAAATCGAAACCCTAGGAACTTAATTTTGGATTTTGTGGTTGATTGCTCGACACGAGGTAGGGGATTTCCAACCTTTCTTTCTATCGTTGATTTTTGATATTCTAAAGAGCGTTTCGATTCCTCATTGGTCGTTTATTTGTGTTTCCACCTTAATTGCTTCTAAGGGGAAACGAGCCTTGTGTGGATTATTGTTTAATATTGAATGTTGCATGACCCGGTTTTGTGTTCCGTCATTTACGGACATGTTGTGAATTCTCCGAGCATGCATCATGGTAGTTATGTAAAATATATAGGATATTCATATATACTTATCTATTCGGCATGACATGTCATAATGCATTAGAGATGCATGGGGGACTCGGGTATGGACTCGGGAACCTTTAGGTTTCTTGGAAGCCACATGGGAGGATGGCAAGGTGAAGGTTGTTACCACCGAGTCATGTGAACCCCATGTGGGGTAACGCACTAGGGGTAGGGTCAAGAGTGACTTGCCTTGTGGGGTGCGGGCGTGATAGGTTCACGCAACCGGATGATCCTAGAAGTGGTTGGTTGTGGTGAGCTTGCTCCCATGCAATATTACATTGAGTTGCAATGGTATTGTGGTTGTTATGCTCCGAAGGGTTAATCCGGATAAATGTTGATGTGAAATTGTTGAGTATACATTCATGTGGTAGGTACATATTGATGCATCACTTTCTTTTGGTTCTGCCTATATCAATGTTTACTTCTTCACCCTACTGAGCTTCTAGCTCACTCCTTTACTTTCTTCCTTACACAGGAGATACTGGTACGGGTACCGGTGGTGCGGATCGGTGAGCGGGACGTGACATGGATGGCCTTGGGTAGGATGGGGTGCTAGAGATATACTCTATGCATATGGGTGTATGTAGAATATCTATGTTGTGAGAATATAACCATTTGGCACGGTTGTGCCTGCATGTTGATGTGGATGATGATTTTTGGTTATATTTGATGATATATGAATCTGTGTGTAGATTTATATGTGATGCCATCAGTTTGTGCATGCTGGTAGTGGATGGCCTGAGGCCTAGGGTCAGGATTGCATGTGGTTGATGCCCGAGGCCTATGTTTGCTAGGTTGCTAGTGTGATGTTGTTGTTGCTGCGTTTCTAATGCAGGTGGACACTCTCCGATATACGAGGAGGTGCCGCCGGATTTCCGGTTGATCCCGGATGTTCACACTAGTGACCTAGGAAGGGTGCAGAGAGAGCACCCAGTCGCGTCTCCGGAATCGGGGCGTGACTGCATTTGAGATGGTATTGTAGTTTCTTTATCTCATATATCATTTAAGTTTATAGCTTTTTGTTTTTATAAATATTTTGTGCTTGTAAACTTGTGTAGGTACACTCCAAATGAAGGAATCGTTTGCACCAAAAGAAGATGAATGACTTGGTTTTTGTAATGTATAATTTGAAGTTGAAAGAAAGGCAAGAAAATAGAAATATGGATAGAAATGAAATTTCTTACTTTGAAGATATACCCTCGGACGATGAATGGATAACAGAACAAGTTATTCCAGTCCAGCAAGATCCATTTCAACTCCAAGAAGAGCAAGTGTCAGTGGCTCCACAAAATAGAAGATTGCTAGAAATTCTTGATAGATCGATTGATGGAGATTCATGGATGAGTGATGATAGTGAAGGGGAAGATCAAGTGTCAGTGCCCCAATGTAAGTTTAAGTAGAAGTCAACAATTTTACTACTACAGGTTTACACTACTAGTGGGGAATGACGACGATCATGACGTGCAAGATGTTGCTACTGTAGATGGAGAAACGAATGCAAATGATCTCTTTTGATTTTCTATTAGAACATGTTTGTAACTTATTACTTTATTTGTTATTTATCTGTATTTGATCTGACTCTTTGGAACTATACATTTCTATGCAATGTATTTTGATTTGTGCTACTGCAGTGAGTCAATGTTGATATGATTACTAATTCTAGATTATTTGGGGGCCTATATGACTATATTATTAAATTATCTATATGAAAGTCATTATTTTATGATTTTAAATTTAATTTTCAATTTTTTTGTAAGATTTTACGATTCGATCTTGCCTCCCCCATATCGATCTTAGGTAAAATCTCGATTTTGACAACCTTGGCAACCACAGGGGTTGCACAATTGATGCCCAACAATTTTGCTTTTGGGTCCCTCATTTATCTCACGAAAACACAATTCTCAATACAATCAAATCAACATAACACATATTTCAATACTGTCACATTAGCAAAACACATCTTCCAATACAAAACTATTATCCAACCCAACTATTTTCCTATCCTTCATACTATCCCTATCAAATTTACACAAAAATCAAGGCTGAGTTCCACCTTTATTACAAAAAGTCAAGCCACATCATCAAAATACAGATCTCAATACAACCACATCAACAAAACACATTTTTCAATACAGGCACATCAGCAAAACAGATATTTCAATACACATTTGTTGGCTCATTAACTTTGCCAAATACTTAGAACTTCTAACACTTACTGGGCATGTAATAATTTTTTAGTCATGCGAAAGGATGATATGTTGTGCCCATGTTTTTTGAAAACTTGTGTCGCAACCGATTTTGCGAAAATGGTTTTTTTTAATAAAATATAAGAAGTCGCCACCAATTGAATAGGTGCAATTGGTCACCATGAAAAATATAATTTTTGGTCTACGAAAATTCCAGAAAAAGGGTAAGTGAGTTTGTTGCGTATGGGGAAGGTGTGAGGCACCCCACAACGCCTGTTTTAAAAACAGTTGCCAACTTAATTTTTATTATCCCATTGAATGACTTTTACCGAAAATATTAATTGTTGCACACGTAAAATGTGATAATTATATGTAAGATAAAAATAATATTTAGAGGAATATAGGATAGAATAATTTAAGTAGACATATGGATATATCAAAATAGAATAAATAAACTTATAAAATATATATAAATTATATATTCGAATATAATAAAATAATTTTATAATATATATAAGAAAAATAATTTAAGTAGATACATGGCTATACCAAAATAGAATAAAATAAATTCATAAAATATATATATGTATATATATTTATATAAATAAAATAATTTTATAATATATATATATAAAAACTATATTAAAAGTCTTAGTATTGAGGTTCATAGGATTTTTTCCATCCAATGGCCAAATTTCCCAAGAAACGCTCTCACCTCAAGAATCTACCCAAGGGTGCATCCAATGCATTCCCCAAATAGATTCCATCGTTGGCAAAAACTTTTAGTATAATTTTTATATAATACATAAGTTTGAAATAAAGTAAAATATAATATAAAATAATAAATAACATAAAGTAAAATAAGGATAAGAATAAGAGTAGAAATAAAGCCAAAATGTAAATATAATATAGAAATTAAAATAACATAAATATTATATAAATACGTAATAATGATATAAGGCAAATAACATAGTACTAATAATAATAATAATGAGATACAAAATAATAAGAAGAACAATACGAAAATAGAGTGACAGCATACATACATATATTTATAAGATGAAAATAAAATGAGAATAAAAATATAAAATACAATAAGATATAAAAATAACGAAAATAAATAAAGAGGAAAAAATAAATAAAGTAAAATAAAATAAATAGTAATGTATAGAATAATAATAATTATTATTATAATAAAAATAACGAAAATAAAAATAAAATAAATAAAAACATAAAAGGAAAATAAATAAAATATATAAATGAAATAGAAAAATAAAGTAAAATAGATATAGTAAAGTGAAATAAAAATAGGAATAAATAATATAATAAAATGAAAATAAATAGAATAACAAAGGTAAAAATAAAATTAAAGAAAAATGTGGGGGAACCGAATTTTTTATGTGGACTATACGATATTAGATTATCGCAAACCCACCAATCAAACATATTAAAAATATTAAATCACATAATTAACACTTTAACCACACAACATCAAACCAAACAACATCAAATCAATCACATAATTCATATATAAGCACCATTCAATAAATGACATATTAGTATGTTGAAAAATAATGAATGGAATGGGATTTCGATTCCCCTTTTTTTATTAACAATCAAATATTTCAATCATGTTATTAAATTAACATAATTGAAAACTTATAATCAATTGTTTTGATGCAATAAACATACAAAATGTCACATAGAGTTTATTTTTCATGCAATTTTCAAATCCAAACATAAAACCCAAAGCTCATATTATTTATATAACACATTTGCCCAACATCATTATCCTTACTTCCTACTTAAACCCAATAAACCACATAAAAACCACCACTCATACCTATAGCCCAATTGAATTAACAAGTGTTTTATCTGAATAATAAACACCTCCAGGATACCAAATTCATCCCTCCAGCAATCACCATCACCTAGATTAGCTTCAATCGATCATCCTAAGTTACAAAGTGTGATTTAAACATACAGTTTCACAATCTTAACCAAAATTCAATTTATCTCTTAACAATTCCTCCATGAACAAAGCATCAACAGTTCATATCAAATTCAAATCGAAAACTAGCAACCCAAGTACACCGGCAATAATTCAGACAGCCAAAAATTCATCCATTTTAGAACATATATCACAGACATTTTCAAAGAGAAATCATGGGAGATCACAGGTGTTCTTCCTTTGGTTTATGAACCATCCGAACCTCACTCCAGAATGAACAAAACTAGATCAATATAACCAGAAATCTCACCCACAAAACAGCAAATAAACCCAGTAATTCTTCGAACAACAAGAAGGAAGCCGCTCAACAATCCGAAACCAGAAGAGAACACAAGTTCCCTTAACCCAGAAAAGCTAATCACCGGATAACTCGAAATCCAGAAAATTCCACCAAGAAGAAACTCTGCAGAAAATGGCCCAGAAACCCGAAAAAAATCCCCTCAGAAAAAAAATCGGAAGCAAGAAGAGGAAGCCCCAGAAAAGTTTACAGAAAAGAAGCCCCCCTGAAACCAATTTTTCGGTCCCTATTTATAACCCAGCATACCCTGATCTTTCCTTCTCCCAACGATTTCGTTTCCATCCTTTCACCGCCCCTAATCACTCACAAATTTCTTTACTTCCTATTCTAACACCTAACCCGAAGCATCCTTCATAATACCTCATGAAATCCCTAAAAATTAGGCTCCTAATTGCTCCCTTAATGTGAACCCTATGGCCTCTCCTCTCTCTTTCCTTTTTCTGGTGATCTTCTCTTCCTTTTTCCTTTCCTTTTTTCTTCCAACGGCGCATCTCTCTCTTATTTCCATTTTCTCTTCCAGCCGCACACTTTTCTTCTTTCCTTTTTTCTTCTGGCAGCTTCTCCTCTTCTCCTTTTGGCACATTAGGGTTAAATAATGGGCCATGTTAACTAAATGGGCTTGTGTGTTGATTTAACTTTTAAGGCTAAGGTTTTGGGTTAATGAAACAAATGGACTTGGGTTTGGGTTAGTGAAATAAGAGGACTTCATGATTAACTCAAATTAATCAAATAAAATGACAAACCTATTTTATTTTTTTATCAACCATGGTCATGATAATTGGGCTCTTTTTTATATATTTTTATTTTAAGCTTGATCATATAGCTTAGGGCCTTGGGCAAAAATGGAGTACAACAACTTGTATCAGGGGATTATCAATATAGCTAACTTTAGCTCTGTTTTGATATAAAGCAAGTTTATGGAATAACACAATATGATTGAAATGCGTACTTTATATTCAGAGTTCAGACCACTGTTAATCTTCTACATAGAGGGAATAGATATGTATGGATACACATCCTAATTTAATATGCAAAACACTACTAGAACAATGAATTATTTAAAAATGGGCATTATCAGGACAAAACTCTCAGCCAAGTAAACAGGTAAACAATTTTGAATGGTAGATCAATTCACTTAGAGCATCTCCAACAGCGTAAGCATATGAGGTCGGAACCCTCCAACTGACGAAATGCGACCTCCTTTTCCGTCTTTTACGTTGCCAACAGAGGTCGAAAATGGAGTCGCAAATTTGCGACCCCATTTTCAGTTCCCAAATTTGCGTCCCTTGAAGGCGAGTCGCAAAGCTCGCGCCAACATGACCGTTGCTCAACGGTCCATTTTCACATCCCATAAAGCTGAGATCGCGATCAGAATCAAATCGAAGGCAAAGACTGCTTGACGACTCGATCTTCTTCCTCAACACGATCTTGTTCCAACAATCGACTTGCCCATTTCTTCGTCAATCGATCTTCCTAGAAGGTACGATTTTGTGTAATTTTTTGAATGCAAGGATCTGTGTCAATCTTCGATATCTTGTGGTTCTGGTTGGTTGCCTAGGGTTGAATGTTGTAGAGAAATGGATGATTTGTATCAATTTTGAATCTGTCTTCTGGATCTTTTGACGATCTTCTTTTCGGCATCTCCATTCAAATCCTCTGCATTTTCTTTCCAATTGCTTTTCTGTTTTTGATACTGAAAGATGCGACAGGGATATCAACATAGTTAACAACTGATTTCTTCCAATACAAAGCAAGATAGCTAAGAAACTGCAACTATGAACTGCTGTTTTTTTCCCCTTCTCCAGCTGTTGAGATTTGGAGATGTAGGCAATACAAATACAAGGTACTAGCTGTATAGAAATTAAAATGTTACCTTTAGAGGAGATTGAGTCTTATGATATTCCCCTGTTGTATGGATTTGTAGCATAATTTTGATGAATTATAGAGACTTTAGTTGCAGTGATGAGTGGGTATTGTGCATTTTGTGCTTGTTATTACTTATTAGAGAGATGATGATCGTCTTCTCCCTACAAATAATAATGGAAGTGGGGTTGAAATTTGGCTCCTTCCAGGCTGTCCTTATTGATCCCAATCAACTTGAATAAGATATAGATATGTAGTCGTTGTTTGATATGTCAACAATCCATTATGAAAAAGAAATAAAAAAAAAATTGGAGAGCTCCCACCATTCTATTTGTCTTATGCTTTCCAGCTTTGATATGCTTTTGTTTTTGTTGGGCCTCTCTATATATGCTATTGTTTGTCGTTCCAATTTATTTAACAGAATTACTTGAGTTTGAGTTCTGTCCTTTCTATGGATATAGACACACACATATGCACAGAATTGCTTGAGTTGGTTAGGATAGAGCCTGATGTTTATATATGGAGCAGCTATCTCACAATTGCAACGAAAATGGTCTTTTGTATTCTTTTGAAATCATTCACAATTATCAGAGATTGATGCGTGATTTAGTTTATAGGATTTATGTGCTCTTTACAATTAGAATAATTGCAACGGCGCACACACACATATGCTGCCATGCTTGTTCCAGATTCTATTTATTTTTCATTTACTATTTGTAGATATGGATCCCATGTACGACTCGTATGCATCGTTGCTTATGAGTGATGAGTTAGAAATTGATCACGAGGTTGACCTTTCGGAGTCACAATGGCCATCCGATGTTGCTCCAATTGCAAGAAATTGTCAAAGGTCCAAGAATTTTTCAATTGACGAAGACAAACTACGAGTGTCTGCGTGGCTCAACACTAGTAAGGATTCGACTCAAGGGAATGCTCAAAACTCCAATAGATATTGGCAAAGAATTCATGAATACTTCAACAATCATGGAGGTCCTCGTACCCAACCATCTCTCAAACAACGATGGAATGACATTAACAAAAAGTGTCAAAAATTTTCTGGTTATTTAAGTCAAATAGAAGGAAGACATCCTAGCGGGCAAACCGAACAAGGAATGGTAAATAATTTGCCCATTGCTACATTTTTTGAATTAAAGAAATTAATTACTTTGTCTATTTATTTGTAATCTTTGGTGGCCTTTACAGTTGGATGAGGCCAAAGGTATGTATGCTGACTTGGAACAAAAACCATTTTTACTTGAGCATTGTTGGGTCTTGCTAAAGGATGAAGCAAAATGGCAAGATACTCTGTCCAACAAGAGCCGTAGGACAACTAGTTTCTCTCATGAATCTCCTAATGTTGGAGATGATGATGTACGGTCGACCAACCAAGAACGTCCAATAGGCACAAAGGCGGCAAAAAAATGGGTGCAAGTGGATCAAAGATGACAATATCAGATGAGATTTTGCAAGAAAAATGGGTGCAAGTGGATCAAAGATGACAACGAGATCGCGAATTGAAAGAGAAGGAGATGGAGAGGAACTGGGAGATTGAAGTTATGTCCAAAGACCTTACAGGAATGGATCCAATGGTGGTTGAGTACCGGAAGAATGCAAGGATTGAAATCATGATAAAAAAGGGTTATAATTTTTGATGTATTGTCACACTTCTTTTTTAATTATGTTATTTGTACTTCTTCTTTTTTTGAACTATGTTTGCATTATGTTATTTGTATTTTACTTTTCTTGAACAATGTTTTTTTATATTGCCTCTATCTTCTTCTTCTGATGGTTGTACAACATCTCTAACAAACAATAAAGATAAACACATGTAACAAGAAAGTAAGTAAAGCATCTCTGACAAACTATAACCACAAGCATTATAATAAAAAAAGAGAAGCATCTCTGACAAACAATAAACACAAGCATAACAAACAATAAAGAGAAGCATCTCTGACAAACAATAAACACAATCATTACAAACAATAAAGAGAAGCATCTCTGACAAACAATAAACACAAGCATTACAAACAATAAAGAGAAGCATCTCTGACAAACAATAAAGAGAAGCATTACAAACAATAAAGTAAACTAGACTCACTGACGCATGAAGATAGAATTAATCTGATGAGCCTAAACGAGCCCAAAGATGCTCTACAAGATCATCTTGCAGTTGTGAATGACTTGAAGCATCTCTGATTTGGCGATGTGTTTGGATGAAACTCACATAGTCATTATTACGAGTATGTGACATTGTCGGTGGAGATGTGAGTCCATCAAACTCTATGTTGTCAAGACCGCCGGTTTCCTCAACAATCATATTATGTAATATTATGCAAGCTGTCATAATATCATTAAGTGTGTCGACATCCCAATATCTTGCCGGTCCACGGGTAATGGCAAAACGCGCTTGCAACACTCCAAAAGCACGCTCCACATCCTTCCGAATAGCTTCCTGCATTTTAGCAAAGTGTTTTCGTTTCGGGCCTTGTGGACATGGAATAGTTTTGACAAATGTAGACCAGCGAGGGTATATTCCATCTGCAAGATAATATCCCATATTGTAATGATGACCATTAATAGTGTAGTGTGCTTCAGGAGCATTTCCATTGGCTAGAGCCCCAAAAATAGGAGATTTATGTAGCACATTTATGTCATTAAGAGAGCCAGGCATTCCAAAGAAGGCATGCCAGATCCAAAGATCTTTAGAAGCCACAGCTTCTAAAATAATTGTCGGTGCACGACAATGACCGGTATACATCCCTTGCCAGGCAGTAGGGCAATTCTTTCATTTCCAGTGCATACAATCAATACTTCCAAGCATACCAGGAAATCCACGTTCCTCATTTTGAGCTAATAGACGATGTACATCATTCTGATCGGGCGCCCTCAGATATCGTTCACCGAAAACTTCTACAACTCCTCGGACAAAATGCCTTAGACTATCAATTGCGGTACTCTCGCCAATCTGAATGTACTCGTCTAAGGAATCAGCTGGAGTCCCATACGCGAGGATCCTAATTGCCGCTGTAATCTTTTGAAGGGGAGAGAGACCTAGAACTCCAGCTGCATTTCGTTTTTGAGCAAAATAAGTATCATTCGTCGCTACAGCATTAGAAATGTGGAGAAAAAGATTTCGACTCATTCGAAATCTTCTTCTGAATAGACCTTCATGGTAAACCGGATCTTGACTGAAGTAATCATTCCATAGTCTGGAGTGACCGTCAGCATGATTGCGATGAACTATTCTGTGTCCGGGAATAGAACCTCGATGGCCAGTTCGTCTCCTCCCACTACTTTGTTGATCATCTGCCTCTCGTGCTGAAAAAAGTTGCTCCAACTCATCTTCGGAATCAGAGTTGAAGCTAAGAAATTCCCTCAAAATTTCAGAACTAGAATTTGGATGATCCATGGATTAATTTGAGAATAAGATTTTCTTTGAAGAGAATTGGTTGTTGAAATGAAGAAGAAACTAAGTTATTTATAGAAAAAAAATGTAGGAAAAAAAATGCATCCCCATTTTACATACTCATTGTTGGAGTGAAAAAATTTAAAGTGGTATGCAAACCACTATTCAAGCATGCAAAATCATTTTTACATCCCCATTTTGCATACTCCTTGTTGGAGATGCTCTTACATTAAAACAACTTTTCCAAATCTAACATGGAAAAATAATTTTGTCTTTCCAAGGATAGGATGAGCCCATAATATTGTAAAAAAATGGGCAAGTTGAAATTGATAAATGCAAAAAAACTGCTTTGTTAATATTATTGGGTTCTCATCATGCGCATTTGGTAGCGAGTCTCCGTTTTTTATTCATTTGTTTGCGTCTCATGTCAATGTTTATATTCATGTTTTGCCATTCTCCTATACTCCCAATGTCTTTCTCAAGTTCATGCATAAGAAAATACACATAATTAAAAAAATTAAATCACACAAATTAATAAGATAAAACCATAATAATTTAAAAAGAGCCAAAAATGAAATAAAAAAAGGCCCGCGACCTAGTATACATATAATAACTCAAATTCACGGACAAACACGTTGCCAATCATAGAATTATAGAAACCCAACCTAAAGATCGCAAGTTAACTTTCTAAAATAGCATCTACTGTCTTCACATAATTTTTTTTTTTTGATCAAAGAGTAACAATTTTATTGAATAACCGATAATCGTGTTACATCGTCATCCACTAAATGGGACATCCATAAAGGAAAGGAGGAAGTCCATAATTCCTCAGAATTGATAGAAAGAGCCAAACGCGCAATCGCATGTGCTACGGAATTTCCAAATCGTCTAACATGGGCAAATGATATGGTAGAGAAAGTTGAAGCCAGAGCATAACAATCCTCCAAGATAAGACCCTCCTCAGATCGACCCGAAGCGTTACGCAAAAGAGAGGTGATAGTACAAAGGGCATCACCCTCCAAGGCTATATCAAATAAATCCATATGTAGAGCCAGACATAGACCCGCCCGAGCTGCCATGGCTTCCAAGATACGGGGTGAGGAACAACTTTTAATTGGGAGAGCAGTAGCAGCCACCAGCCCCCCATCCTCTCGTCTGATCACTACACCCAGACCTGCACAATTTGTTTCAATACACAGTGCCGCATCAAAGTTAACTTTGAGCTGGCCATGCAAGGGGGCCCGCCAAATACTATCACCAACCATGTTACCAAGAGTACCTGTCGAAGCAGAAGTCCAGTCAGCGCCCAAGCCACCCCCCAGGTCCCCACCCCTTCGATCAACCGCTCGAGTAGCCCCCACCAAAGAAGCCTTCTTAGTAGCATTTACTTTCAACACTGATTGCCTGCCATTGTTCGGGCTTATACCTTCAAGAAAATCCCTCAAAAAATCAGAGGCACGAGAGAGAACCACCACTGGAGTTGCGCCATCCTTCCTAAATAACCTACCATTCCTAGCATTCCAAAGAGCCCAACTAAGAAAACACCACTGTTGCTGCACCAACACTGGTTCAGATAACAAAATGCATTGGAGTTGCTCGTGCAGTGGAATTCTACTTTTCCTCCAATAGTCGGGAACCTTGGAGAGTCTCCATACCTCACGAGCAAAGGTACACCAACCCAAGACATGCTCAATAGATTCGGCCTCCACCCCACACCTTGAGCATATTGGGGAAGCAAGGATTTTCTTTTTGTGCAAGACAGAAGCAGTAGGCAGACTTTGATGACATGCACGCCAAACAAAATTCTTCACCTTAGGAGGTAGAGGTATTTTCCAGAATTTTGACCACCAACAGGACCTGTCTCCGCTAGGCGAGGCCACTTGCTCAGGATATGTCAATATATGATTAAGCGCCACTTGGTACCCGGATTTCACCGAATAAATTCCATCCACGGTGTAGTGCCATACACGCCGGTCCTCTTTTTCAAGTAATGGCAGGGGGATTTTTAATATTTCTTCAACATCACCAGGCAAAAAACTAGCTTCAATAAGTCGAGAATTCCATCGCGAATGCGAAATAAGAGATGCAACCTTGGTATTTTCACCCAGAGAACAGGGAGAATAAATCCTGAAAGTTGAAGGCCGGGCCACCCATTTATCATTGAAAATGTCGACAGATAGACCATTTCCAATACACCATCGGACCCCCTTTTCTAAAACAGCCCGTCCATGAAGGATACTTTTCCAGAGAAACGAATGTTGAGCTAACCCCCGAGCCTGCATAAAATCACAAGACTGGAAGTATTTGGCATAATTATGTGAATTTTTTTAGAGCCATCTCTATTATGTGGGGAAATTTTTGAAACCACCTCTAAGCTAAGGTTTACATATATATCTAACCTAAACCCGAGAGTTGATAAGGTACTTACCAAAATTGCAATTAGCAACAACAACCTAGCTAAGATATGTTCTTTTCCCCCTTTTCGAGCTCTTAATCAAAGGCTAAGAACTACCAAAAAACTTGGATGCCTGAATATTGATGATGCATTCACCGTCATCAATCCATAAGTAAAAAGGGTTCATGGAATGCAAGGAATTACACCAACCACCAACGGAGCTAATAACACGACACCCTAAAAGAACCCCCAACAAAATATCACATCACGAAGCAACTCCAACGTCACTGGGATTAGTGTCGTGACCTGCACGATCTGCAAAGCCATTGTTGCTGTAAAGGTTCCCGCCGCCCCTGCTGCTGCCTCTTCCCCTATTGTTATAGTAGTTTCTCGGATAATAGTTTCCAGGCTGCTCAAAAAACTGGTGTCGACCATTTTGGCAGCCTCCACTCCCCCTGCCACCACGACCACGGCCGTTAAAATAACCCCTACGGCCACCCATGCCACCACCACGACCACCCCTTTGATTTTGATAGTTCCTTCCAGGATTGTACTGCTGCTCCATAGGTTCTAGTTCTCTATGACTTTGATCCAGTTCTGCTTCTGGTCCGTCTTCTTGAAAAGAAACCTGTGTCAGACTTTCAGTCTCTGGCTCATCCTGTGAAATGGAGCCCTTACGAGTTCAAATAAACATTTTAAAATAACACCAGAGATTTATCTTAGGGCTTGCTTGGATAAAAAAAAAAAAAAAAAAAAGGAGGTTGGGGGTTGGGGGTTGAGTAGAATAGTGTAAGGGAGAATTAAGTGGGGTAGAGTAGATCCAATATCCTAATCAAAGCAAGCCCTTAATGTCAAATGGAACTACCTTCTGAAATTCCTCTGCCAGACTACTTTGATCATCAGCCACTTCATGACCATGGAGATTTGCAGGGTCTTCATCCTACAAAGATAAGTATAAGAAATATGAAAATACATTAATCCAAGAATGCAAAATTTGTAAATTTTAAGCCTTACAAAGGAACACACATAATTAATCATAATTAATCGTATCTACAGACAAAATGTTATAGAAAAAGCAAAGAGCTATATATAGAAAATTGAATAAAATTTTTATTATTAAATAGGCACCAAGGGGGTGCAACTGCTTCAAGAGAGAATTACTACAAAACAGCTTAATCCAATTGCTATTATCACAAGGTCAGAACCATGATTTCAAGGTGCTAGAACAATACCCTATGAAAGTATCAAAAGCAACTCCTTTCTCATTGAATACTCTGTTGTTCTTATCTATCCAAGTCAGTATTCAAACGTGTCAAAAGGGCCATGTTCTGTCGCATTTGAAATAACTTCAAACTACACAATTTACGCCACAGAACCGCTTGCTAAAAAGAAAGTAAAAATGAAAGCTAATCAGCACTACAATTCAAACGTGTCTTTATCTATTTTAGTCTACAGACATAGATAAAGACAACTAGCACTTGAACTGACCAGACACAAATATAATATACACTATAGACACCTTTAAATATGGATTTCCATTGGCTTTATCAGTACAACTTTCCCCAAAAAATAGAAATTGTTAACCATTAGACATCAGAAGTTTCAACCTCGATTTTCATTAAAAAAAAAACTAGATACAACAATATTTTACGTAGAAAACAACGCCACAATAATGCTTTGCATGCCAGATGTCCTTTCAAATAAATAAATACCACAGGTTGCCTTGCTCCATAAAAAATAAAACAGGGTTTCAAAGTTCAAAATGTGTATTCTGAAATCTATGCAAAAGAAATAAGTATTCCAGGCATAACATTCCCACCATCAACCCTTCATCCTCTCAACAAATGTCATTTAACCATCAGACATCAGAAGTTTCAATCTCTATTTTCATAAAAATTTAAGCTGCAACACCATTTAACTTACGAAACAGTACCATATTAATGTTTTGCATGCCAAATGTACCACCCAAATAAAAATATACTACAGAGTTCCCTAGCTCGGGAATAAAGAAAACCAGCGTTACACAGTTCAAAATGAAAATTCTAACAGCCAGGAAAATATATTCGGTCAGAATGCTCCCATCATCAATCTACCGTCCCCCTCAACAAATCCCATTTAATACTGGGCTTTGATGTAACTATCTCTCTAACGTTCTTTATTTCCCTATTATTATTATTTTTGATTTTTTTTGGTACCCTAAAGGCCTTCGGGGATGCACTTGCTTACTACCCCCATAGTAAATTTCCTTTGCATTGTCATTTTAAGGCTGCCCCAACAGGGAACATCTTCCCTCAATACTTTCTTCCTCTTCATTAGAATATCGTACTTGAAATATAACACAATTGCCTGAAAATCCTCATTCTTAACTGTAAAGATCTCAGACGTGCCTAAAAAAATGAGAATGCACATTCCAAAAGCAAGGGGGCAAGTGTGAAGCTCCCAAAGGAGATTGAGGGCTTGGGAGTCAAATCTCTAAGGTTTTTCAAGAAGCCTATTCTCACCAAACGGTTCTGGTGGTTCTCCATCAAAAGGGGGCCGTTATGAAAGTAAACTACCACTGCTAAACAAGGGCTGGAGGCCAACAACCGGATTTTGAAGAAAGTCAGGGGTCCTTTCAGTGTTAGTTACTTAGTTCCCAGATACAAAAAAAAAAAATGTTTTCAATGCCTCCTATGTGATTGGTTAAGGAAATATGTTCACTTTTTTTGCAGGGACGTGGGGCGCCTGAAACATCTTCACTCTGGCACACTTCCCAGATTTACCCACTTTGGCAAGAAAAAGAAGAAAGCATCAGTCTTTGATAATTTATACCACGATGATAACAGAAATACGAGGAACGATCACTTCATTAGAAGGCCACAGATTGGGAGGTAGAAATAGTCAGTTCATATTGTAATACTATCTAAAGGAATTAGCCTTCAAGAAAACTGAATGATCAAATGCAAAATAGGAAGGTGGCACATTTCAAGTGAAGTTTTTTTTAACAAAAGTTTTAACTTATCTATAGGCGGTGGTAAGAATAATTTACTGTGAAGAAAATTTAAAAATACAAATTTCCAAACCAAAATTGCCAAAGTGAAGCAGCTTGGGAAAGAATCATAACAGTAAAAAATCTTCAAAAGCATGGAATCACTTCAGATAATAGAAACACTATGTAAAGCAAGCCTTAAAAAAGAAGGCACCTCATTCTATAGCAAATGGGCCATAGCTCTTTGCAAAATAGCTCTTAATATTAATCAGATGAGTTGGACAATAGCTAATTCATTGAAAGAGAAACTGGCCTCGAGCTTTTTCAAAGAAAAGCTAAAGGGCAAAAACTAATCAGCTTGTTCCTTTTTAGCAACTCTTTTGGACATTATAAAAAACAGATTGACTAATAGCATTTTTCTGCTGGTCTGATGATAATTATATGTAAATGCAGACTTTCTTGTTCACGTACTTGACACCGTCTGTTCTAGGAAGGGACCCCCCTTATCTCCTCTTTGACACTAAATGATTATTCTTTCACCTTGCTTAAGAAAGTAGAATTGGAATTCAGCACCTCAGACAAACATTCCATGGCAACACCAATACAGAAATAATTAATTGCACGTCAAGCAACCGAAAATTACTTTAAAAAAATGGCACCAACATCTACGTCATAATCTGGTCACATGATAAAACATAGCATAGTTATACCTTTTGTTGACTTTGGGCAAGTGATCCTTCCACCTGGACTGACGCAGAGATGGGTACCACCGATCCATGAACAGGAACATGGAAAGATGCATAATTCCCAGCAGCAGCAGCTACTTCGACTGGTGCTTTCATCTCAGGTGTAGTTGTGAAGTAATCTGAGGCCATTATCTTCCATAATTTCTCCCTCAAGCCCGAATCTATCAGACCAAAGAAAAATATTGTCAAAAACACAAATCCAAAACCATAAAAGAAAGAAGAAAAAAAAACCAAATTTGTATCAAAATTAATTACATGTGTTGTTAGCATTGGGTTCAATCGGGCTGTCAGAATTTGCTAGCCAAAGCTTGGCGTGTTGAATACACCGCTGCAAGGCGTTCTTGTGGGAGAGACTCGAGTCCACCGGCCGAGAAATCATCAAGCTACCAACCAGGGAAATCAAGTCCAAATCCCTTTCCCCGAGCAGATCCGTGGCGTCATCTGTAACATAGTCATAAGTCAAGCAACACCCTCTCTCGTGTGTCCTAGTCAACATCGTAGACGTGAAATCACTCTGCGACTTCACATCAAACAAAGAACCAAAGTAGAGTAGATGCAGGAGATCCTCCACCACAGCATCACCGTCATGACTCTTCTCTCGCTCCTGATTTCCAGATGATTCCCGATTCTCATTGACTACAACATCATTATTGGAGGTGTCCGGGTGGTGGCTGCGACGGTTGATGGCGAGGCTTATCTCCTCCTGGACAGCCGTGGAGAGTGGAATCCGAAGCTTCTCGAGTTCGTCGATGAGGGCGGAAACAGCGGGCTTGGAGCGGAGGACTTCCTGCTGTTCGGAGTTGAGGCGCTTGCCTTGGGCGACGGAGTCTTCCATCTGGATGATGCGGCTGTATTTCTTCCGGAGGGCGCGAAGGCGCTTGTTGACAAAGCTGAGGACGGGTCCGTCAGTAATGTCAGGGGCTGCAGTGCACGACGCCATAGCGAAGAGCTAGGGAATGATAATTGATTGGAAAATATAAACCGAGCGGCGGTGGCTGAGGTGAGGGTTTGGTAGTGGGAGACGAAGAGGCTAACGAGTAGGGAGAGTCTACGTTAGAAGAAAAAAATCGAGTGACCGTGGACTCTTATATGTGATTAGGCCAACTGCAATGGTGAAAGCATTCGGATTATTGGAAATTTTGGACTATGCCGGAGAAGTGATATGGAAAATTATATTGAAAGATGTATATAATGGTAGAAAAAAGTGAAAAATTGTATAAAAGTATAGGAGAAATGTTGAAACTTGATATTTGGAGCGTTGGTTAATGAAAAGTGAAAAAAATTGTATTGAAATATGTGTTTTGTTGATATAATTGTATCGAGAGATGTGTTTTGCTGATGTGGATAAGTAAATGAGACCCATTTATGTGTAATAGAGGTGGGACCCAATTACAGAATTTGAAGTGCTTGATAATCATGTAGCATTGGAGATGGTCTTAGTTCGAAGGATATTTGGAATTTGTACTAAGTTGGATTAGTATTTGAAATTTAACATTTTAGGTAGGGTAATATTGATATCATATAGGTTGTTTTAAATATTTAATTATTTGTAATTGTTTAATTTATTTTTTGCTGGTATAAGCTATTTTAAATGTTGTGATAAATTACATATAAGAATGAGAGACTATTAAATGCTTCATTGGATAATTTTTTAATTTTCAAAAAAGTACGTGGATAGTTTAGTCTTTTTCAATCAAAATGTTTTATTAATGCTTCAAAATTTAGCATTTCAAAAGAGTATCCAAATTCTGTCAAAATGTCATTCGAAATTGTCGTTTGGATATGACTAGCATCTTGAGTAAATGTTACCTGAAATGCTTATCCAAACGGGGCCCTAAAATTATGCTTTTATGAATGTTTGCATTGGGTTGAACTAGGTTTTGTCTATTCAAGGAATGTATTTTTTCCACAGTTTTTAGAATTGTATCGTGAATCAAATCGTGTCGATTGAAGGTTCAGGATTTTTGAGATTTAATCGGTATGATGAAACTTGTACCTTAAGTTTCATATTAAAAGATAAATATGTATTTGTATATGTAACATATAATCTAATACATAACTATAACATGGGTGGAATTGAGGCTATTTCCTTTCGAGTTTTTCCGCTTTTGCGTACTTGTGCGATGTTGCTGCACTTTGTCTTCTTTGGACAACGTCATCCTAGCATGGTACCTACTGCATAGAATGGCGTCATACTTCAACCATGTGAGTTCTCCATCCTCGCATGAATGTTTCATTTCTGCATCGACTCAAAACACAGTTCCACACCCCTACTAATTGGTCTCATACATCTTCTTCCATGTTCTCTGTCATACAATTGTCATTGCTCATGCTCTGGTTTGACATTATTCTCGTCGGTCTCTCTATAGCATTCGACAATGAAATCAACCAAGGCTTGTGCCTTGATGGCCTGCCTAGGTTGAAACTTGATGTCAAACTCTCCTAGCGCAATAGCCTACTTCACCAACCGCCCTAACATGTTTGGCTTCTTAAGTACATTCTTGAATGGCTGGTCAATTAGGAAAATGATCGTATGGTCTTGGGCGTATGACCTCAACTTCCGTGTTGTACCTATTAGTGAAAGGGTCAGTTTCTCAGCCTGGGTGTATCTAGTCTCTACATCTATCATTACCTTGCTAATATAATAGACAGGCTTTTGAACCTTGTCTTCCTCTTTGACTAGCACCGCGCTGACTGCATGTTGTGATATTGCTAGATAGAGATACAATATTTTTTCCTCCTTTGTACAGATCAAGAGTGGAGGTTGTTAAGATAGTTCTCAAGATTTTCAAAAGCCTTTTGACATTCATTCGTCCATTTAAACTCCTTCGCCTTCTTCAATGCCTAAAAGAATGGTCTGCACTTATTACCCAACCGTGCTAGAAATCTTCCTAATGACGCAGCACGACCAGTAATGTGACGACCCGGCCCAGCTCGACAGCCTATCTGGCCCGCCCGGCACCGCGGCCTCACATTCAGGCTCCATGGGCCCCAACCCCAACCCCTCTGGCGCTCGCAAGCCACCCGGGTCGTCACAGAAAAACTACCTTTTTATAAGTTTTCCTACCCCAGCAGAGGCCCAATGGCATGGCTGGCGGCTAGGTACTTCCCAAGCCCATGGACCAGGCAGCCCAACCCATCACCCCCTCGCAAGGCAGGTAGGTTGTTAGAGACAGGAATCGACCTCCTGACCTCCCTTTAACACACCGGTCCATGACCTGATATGCTACCAACTAAGCCATGGCTTAAAAAGAAAATACCAAGTAATTAGTGAAAAATTTTGATTAGGGATAAATTACTCATTAGAAAGATATAATTTAATAATAAAAATAATAATAATAAATAAATAAATCATATACATATATAATATTATTTATATATATATAGGGTGGCCATGTTTTGGGCCACCAAAAGTGGCCACATAAAAAGGCCATTTGGCAATGTGTTGTTGAAAGAAAAGAAAAAAAAATGTAAAGCGTGAAACAAAAAGAAGAAGAAAGAAACAGGGAAGGTAGCCGAGAGAAAGAAAGAAACCGAGAGAATAGGGAAGAAGAAAAGAAAAAAAAAAGAGAGGGAAAATTGTGATTTTGGGAAGATAAAGCTTTGGTTTAGGAGGATTTGTGGTGGCCAATCAGTTCTAAGCAAGTGTTCACAAGAAATTTTGGAATTGAGGTAAGTTTTTGTTTGATTGAGAAATTAGGTTTTGGTGGAAATATTTATGGAATATTGAAGAGATGAAATTTATGATTAAGTATGCTTGTTTAGGACTTGATTACACTTATATGTGTGGGTTTCATTGTTGATTTGGGGAATCTCAAGCATGGAAGCCAAGATTAAAGGTTTGGAAATTCTAGAGAGAGAAATGTAAGGGTTGGTTGATGGTTTGAATTATTAGTATTTTTAAGTGCTAAAATTTAAGTTGGATATGTTCAATAAAGTTTAAATATGATGTCAATTACTAGGTTCTTTGGTAGATTGAAGTTGTGAACTCGGTTGGGCGTACTTAGGGATTGAAAATCCTTGTATTGGAAAAAAGGTAATATTTCTTTAATTTTTCTTGAGAAATTAGTTATTGGTACATGAATTTAAGTTATGAGAATTATGAAATAAGTTTGGGTTTTGCAGAATTGATAGGTTGAGGAAAAGTCGAAACCAAAAGGTTGAGTTATTGTTTTGTCTACTTTTGCTTGGATTCAAGGTAGTGGATTCTAGCCCAATCTTTCGATTATTTCTTGTTATCTAAAAAGCGTTATTTAATCTTCATTGTTATTTGTATTTGTGTTTTTCCTTATTTGCTCCATAAGGAAAAACGAACCTAGGATTATCTCGAATTTTCCTAAATATTAGTTTGCATTCCCGGTTGATTGCTTGGTCTTATATCAAGCATGTTTGGTTCTTATTCATGCATCATGGCTAGTTAAATATATAACTAGTATTTGTTTATTGCTATATTAAATTCATGGCATGACATTGTTGTATTAGACCACCCACACCAATCCCTTTATAATGACACTGCACTCTAATTTGGCGTTTTTTTTGTCTTTTATGAAAAGTTGATCCACATCAGTATCTGTAATTCACACTGCAAAGCCCGATTGTGCTACAGTGCGTCTGAACTTCCAGCGTTGCACTGTAGCACAACTGGGTTTTTTTATTATTAAAAAATTGTTGCTTTTTCCAGCAACCTCACTCTCTCATCATCGTCTTCTTGATCTCTCTCTTCTCTTGGTACTCCATGCAGACCACAACAAACCCAAGACCCGTACACCCTCCTCAAAGAAAACCCAATCGATATATGCTCATCAATTTGGGTCAAATCCTTCGCTTCCCCACCAGCAACCACCTTCCCCAACCTTACTGGCTTCTTTTCGAAACTTGGCCTTTGGGTGCTTCGCTGGTTTGTTACCTTTCCTCCCCTGCCTACAAGGAAAGCACGACACCTCTGTGTGGATTATTGTGGCATTTTTTATAATTTTAACTAGCATTTGACCATTTGACCCCTGGTTCAATACTTCAATGCATTGTCATCATTGAATTATTTATATAAATTATTTATGTATTAATATATAGATTATATATCATTTGACCCCCTATATTATTTATTGTTAATTATTAATTATTAATTATTTGATCATTAATAGTAGTAAAATAGATTGGTTTAATTGAATAAAAAATGATTGTAAAAAATGAATATTTAAATGATTTAGAGTATTCGTTTAAAGTAACTGATGTGTGCTATTACTGTTTCAAAAACTGTAAATTGGTGAAAATGTGTATTTTTGCTGGAATTTAGAGAATCTGTTAAGAGTAACTGCTGTGGATGACCTTAGAGCCACATGGAAGTGCGAATATGGATTCGTGACTTCCTTAGGTTGTGTGAACGTCATACGGGAGGAGGGTTGTGGAAACTCGGCTAGGTTGCAACCGAATGACTCCTATATGAGGCAACATACTGAGATTCCGAGGAATCGGTTCAGAGAACTCGAGTCAGTATGGACAAGACTGGTGTCTTGTAATTGGTCATGGTTTCCTTATTGAGTCGTATGGTGGCAGTGTTCACCGATATCGATGTGTGGGGATGGATGCCGATGCGTCGTCCCATTGGGACTCACGGTAGGAAACGAGACCACGGTTTGATGAGTATTTGTTATGGTGATTCATAGTCTTGGCATGTTGCTGCATTGACTTAATCTTTTTATTTAGCTATTATATTTTGTTATCCTCTTTACCCCTACTGAGCCATTGCTCACCCTTTTCTTTATTTCCTTTCCACACAGGCGAGACTAGTACGGATACCGGCACTGCGGATCTGTAGGAGGTGGGATGACATGGTGTCACCTGGAGACACTAGGATGGGTTAGAATAAAGAATTAATTTTCTTTATTATGTTTGATATTTTATGCACGAATTGAGGATTGTGTATGTTGACTACGTTTATGAACACCTTGACGGTGTGTGGATGGTACGGATAGGAGGGTGCCTTGTGATAAGACTCTTGTACCTGGGTGTGAATCTTATTGTTATATTGCATGTTGATACATGTATGATGATTGTGATTTATTATGTATTGCGGATGCATGCTGTAGATGGCCTGAGGCCTGCCTAGGATTGTGAGCTTATGGACTTCCTTGGCATTTTTAGGTAGTTCCATATGAAGGATTGCCTCCACCTTCTCGGGATTCATCTCAATCGCTCTACTGGTGACTAGGAAGCCAAAAAACTTCTTGGATGCCACTCCGAAGGCACATTTTTCAGGATTCAGTTTCATCCCAAACTTTTCTAGGGTATCAAAGACTCTTTTCAGGTTGGTAGGGTGGTCCTCCGCCCTTCTGCTCTTTACAACCATATTGTCTACATGGGCCTCCACAGGCTTCCCAATTTGGTCTTTCAAGATATGGTTTACCAACCTCTGATATGTGGCACTAACATTTTTTAATCCAAGGTATTACCTTGTAGCAGTATATGCCTTCCGGGGTGATGAACGAGGTACCTTGTTGGTCTTGGGGATACATTTTTATTTGATGGTACTCCGAGTATGCATCCAAGAAACTAAGGAGTTGATGTCCTGAGTTCTATCTACCAGCTGGTCAATCTTCGGTAATGGGGTAGCTGTCCTTTGGACATGCTTTGTTCAAGTCAGTGAAGTTTGCACACATCCTTCATTTCCCGTTCACCTTCCTTACCATGACCACATTAGCAAGCCACTCGGGATAGTAGAGCTTCATTGTAAAATCAGCCTCAATAAGCTTCCTCACTTCCTCCTTAATCGCTTCTTGCTGATCAGCTGCAAAATTTCTTCTTTTTTGCTTAACAGAAACAATGCTCAGGTGTTGTGTTATCACATCTAGACTTATACCCAACATCTCGTCTGCACTCCATTCAAAGGTGACAATACTCCTTAAGGGTAACTAGGTTACCACTTTGGCCATCTGCTCACCAAGTTGGGAACTGATGCAAAACTTCTTCTCGGATCCAGGAAAGATCTCAATTGGTTTTAGTGCCTTAACTATAGTAGGTTTGATCACTTGTTCCTCTTCTCTAACATCCAGGCTACCCACAGAGATCTTTTCCTTCCTTCTTTCCTTGAGCTCAGTGAAATACGTTCTCTGAGCAGGTTTCTAGTTCCTCTTCACCTCGCCAACTCCCTTACATGTGGGGAACTTCATTTTCAAACAATAAGCTGACACCGCATATAGATAATGTTCGAATTATATCTGTAGAGATCCCCTATAAGCAAACAAACCCTACAATGTACAAATATAATTTCAAGATTTATGATGCATTGTCCGTGTGGTATTGCAAACCCAAGTGCACCTTGCATGAAGGTTGGGAAATGTATCAAACATTTTCCAAAAAAAATATTCCAAAATTGTTATCAGTTATGATGGCTTCACTATTTATAAGTGACGCACTGGCTCGACAATCTTGATGAAGGGTGGTGTAGAACTTGATAATCTGTTTGTGGTGCTGTATAATAGGAAACTGCTTCTTATGTTCGAAGCACATGTGAACACGGAATGGTGCAATTGTTTAAAATAAATTAAATCTCTCTTCAAATACATAAAAAAAGCCCTGATCGAACAAGAACTTTATTGAAGCAGAAAATTGAACCACGAACTACTAGGACAATAGAGGAGTGCAACGTAGTTGATGAAATTAACATTTATATAGATTGTAGATATGTTGCTCCATTTGATGCAATATGGAGAATTTATGAATTTCATATTCATTACAAATTCGCAACCATCGAGGGCTTAACAACACATATGTCATTTATGAATAATGTGCTATTTAGAGGAGATCAAGATATAGATGTTGTATTGCAGCAAATGAGTTTAGAAAAAATAATGCTCAATGAATGGATGTTCACAAACAATACCTACAGTGATGCATGTGCACTTAGGTATGTCGACTTTCATACATTTTGGATATGAGACAATGGGAAAAATGACTGGTTTCATAGAAAAGTAAAACAATCCATCAAACGGATTCATCTGTGCATCAATCTACATGAGATGTTTACTGTAATGGTCCGTCCCAAAAATCACGCTCTGAGTTGGAAGCACTACCGATGACTTCTATACTCATACTAAGGAAAATCTCATGTGTCATCCTAACCACAAATTCTATCGAAAATCCGGCAAAACCTATATATCAAAGAGTGACGTTGAGACAATATTCACATCAAACAATCAATTAAATCACAATTCCACAGCTTAACAAGGCTTCTAGCTATCTACCACAATCACACTCTAAGTAGAGCTTCAGACCTCCTATCCATATGCAATTAATATGAATAAATCAGTCATCAACATAAAATCATACTCGACATATTTTTTTCATAACATCCGGGCATATAGTCCCATCATCAGGTATGGGATTCCTAGTCACACGGCATACGCTGCCTACTATCCATCATCCAAACCATGCAGATACATATCAATATAACCCATCATACAATCCCAAGTACAAAATATACTAATATAAAAGAAACAATAATAGTCAACCCTTTAACATAAGGACCTAAGCTCCAAATGTGTTTCTATGTCACGAGTTTAGTCATCAGTACCAATCTCACTTAAAGAATACAATGAAAGGTAATGGATGAGAAGACTCAGTAGGGATAAAAAAGAATAATTAACATTGTAAAGGCCAAAATGTGAAATAAGCACCAGTGCAGCAATATGATATCTAAATGTACATAACAAGAAATATAATCCAATAGCGACACCACACAGTATCCTGGCACTAGTAAATAAATATCTAAAAAATTGTCGAAAACCTTGAATCTTGCCCTAGACTCCCTGTAGGATGCACCAACACATGCGGAATCCCGACCATGGGTATAAGACATTCCCCATCATATGGAATTCTTGTTTAGCCTCTCGATTTCCAACACTTCACACAAGTAACCCTAGAGGAACTACGAGTCCATACTCGTAACCCACAATGCATCTATAATGCATGTCCAACATGTTATGTATATATATATATAACGAACCTATATACATACATAACTATATAATGCATGTTCATGATTAAACTATATGCGGTAGGTGATTAGACATACATCAAGGTATGTGATTCAATCAATAATCAACAAAGAGGCTCATCCTTCCTAAGGAAGAATTTAGGCAGGGACTCAAAGGGAAGACCAATGAAGAATACAAACCGTTCTTTAAGTATATGAAGATCAAAAGATTGAAAAATGGCTTAAGATTCCTGACCTCGTTTCCAAGCAAAAGCTATCAAAATTCAAGTTCACAATTCTAGGGTTTTTGACTCGTTTCCCAAACCTATCAATTTCAACAAACCCAACTCATTTCATAATCTAAATATCCTCAATAACACATACCAATATAGATTAACATAAGAGAATCAAGAGTTCTTACCTTTCTTTCTCTAGAAATCACCAAACACTTGAATCGCAACCCAAATCCTACTTGAATCTCAAATCGATAATCAACCTAGTAAATACCAACATATATAAACTCAAATCAACTATTTAATCCCTCCAAAACATCTATTTAAAGTTTCAACAAAACTATCAAAAACCCTAGATTCTAGAAATCCATGGAACTTATCTCAAATCTTCAAACCTTTCTTGAATCCTTGTTGAATCTTTTTCCTAATCTTCAATCCAAGCTTGGATTTTCAAGAAATCACTCATTCTCTCTCTAATTTTCTCTCCTTCACACTCGATAATCGGGTTCCACAAAAGTGCCCTTGTTCAGTCTAATTTCGGGCTTTAAAGTGTGCAAAATTTTACCAGATGCACTAGGCACATTTTGGGCAAGCTTAGGCGCCCTACCCCTAAGTAAGATTTTCAAAATAGCACTGCTCTGGGTGGAAATAGAGGCACGCCTAGGATCTCTCCTAGGCGCCCTCTCTAAAATTTAGTTATTTTTTTTTCAGCTTTTCAAAGTATCGATTCTAGGCACCTTCTGGGCGCAAATTGTACGCACCTAGGAGCGCCCAACACTCCTAAAACTTTCAAAAACTATAGTTTTCATCCTCCAAATATCCTACATGTTAATATTTGGTTCCAGTGTTACATTTACTATCTTTGATTGCAATTAGCACATGTGAGGGGATCCCATAGTTTTGTTGAATTCAAAACAGTGAATGGCATATTTATGATACTTTTAAGAAGACATGTAACACAATAGGATTAATAGGTAATGATAGAGAATGAAATCAAGTAATTGAGAGGTGGCACAATGGGCTACATCACCATAGCTTCGCGAACTATTCATAATAATTTTTTCCTTGTGAGGTAGCTGATGTAGGCCGATTATTTGATGTAGGAATGAAAGGGTGCAAGACGATATTATTTATAGGTTGGTATACATCCTCGACATTCCATATTCATCAATAAAAAATGCTTAGGCTAAAGGCAAAGTTTAGTATAAATTTCAATCTAGAAATTGTGGTAGTTCAGTTGATGAGCATCAGCTACATGACACCAGTAATGCATTGTTAAGAGAGGAGTTGTTGTACAACACAAATGATCTGAACCATCAAAAAATCCAATTAAAAGTCATATAACGATGCACAAAGAAGGTTATATGAAAAATTCATAGTCGCAAATACCAAGGTGAGGGAGGGATTTTTTTGTATATGGCCATAGAGGTACATGAAAGACTTTTATTAGCCAGATGTGTGCAGAAGGTAATATTGATCTTGTGATCACCTCATGCGACACTGCATCTTTATTATTACTATGAGAGAGAATGACACACTCTAGATTTAAAATTCATTCATGAACAATCAAGCTATCACATAAAGAATGAGACTCTTCTCGCCAAAGTAATTAAAAATTCATCGCCCGTTGTCTGGGATGAGGCCCTAATGGCTCATCGATTTTGTTTTGAAGTGCTCAATAGGACATTGGCAGACATTCTAGAAACAAGTGAAGAATATGATCAATCCTAACCATTTGGAGGGAAACCAATTCTTTTGGGTGAGGTTTTTAGGCAAATACTTCGTGTTGTTCTAGAGGTTCAAGAACTGACATGATAACATGTATGTCAAACTCATATTTATGGAGAAAATGTCAGTTATTTAAACTTCAACAAAACATGCGTCTATTCGCTGTTGAAGTGATAACATGAACCCGGGAATGAAATGATAATGAATAAGAGAGTGACACGCATGCAATAGTACATTTGTAATGCCCCATTTTTGGAACGTCACATCGTGCTTACCGCACATTCCTAGGTCACCAATGAGATTCACATCCCTAGGATTTGACCCTAGTTCATTCAACTAAGTTAATCCCATCAACCAAAAATCCGACAGTATCTCCCCATAAATTGGAGAATACCCACCTGAAATAAGCAACGATACAAACAATTACATCATAACCTATCATGGCCTTTGGCTATTTAGCAACATGTAAATCCCAACCTAGCAGGGCCTCAGGCCATCTAACAACATGCAAAAACTGATTCACATTGAAATATCATATTTCACACAACATAAGCAATCTCAATCATCATTCAACAGGACTTAGAGTTCACCCTTGATTCAGAAGGTATAATCATGGAGATTACCTTCTAACCGTACACCAAACACACCTACCGGTGCAAATAGTCGATAAGACATAAGTTATCAAATGTAAAACATGATAAAAAGTAAATCTAGGTCTCTCATCCCCAACCCTAATCCTCCTCCAAGTGCAATGCATACCACAACATCATCTGTATTGACCCGCACCATCGTTATTTGTACATGTCTCATCTATAGAGAGGAAAAAATAAAGGAGAGAGCTAAAAGCTTAGTAGGGGTAAAAGGAGTAAGTGACAAATAGGCCGAATCCGAAATAAGACAATGAATCAAAATGATATCTCATATGCTCATGTCATATAACACAACAACAATATCAAAGTGTCTTTTTCGAGGCAAACCATTCACCAATCCCAAAGTCCTAGACTATGAATTGACAAACCAACAACCAATAAGCATCATTATCCCAACCATGATTCAACACAATCTCGAACGCACATTCTAGTTCCCTAACATCAAGGAATGTACTCCGGCTAACAACCAAAAAACATCCCGAAAAGGTCACCCGGTTGTGTGAATCCTATCACACCCACACTTCAAGTGTGTTGCCTCACATGAGGTCATGTAGTTGGTGCCCGTGCTCCGACACCCAGCCATCCTCCCATGTGACTTTCAAATAACCCTGTAGTATCCCGAGTCCATACTCAAGGATTCCATGCAATTTCTAATGCCTTCATGCTGCATGCCTTGTCAATTTGTATATATATAGTCAACTTATTTATATATATATATAACTAATCATGATGCATGAACGATCAACCATGCTCAATAAGTAATTGAACATGTAAATGGGTTAATGCAATCTACATTTGAAAGAGAAACATGAATAAACCCTAAGTCCGTTATTCCTTAAGAACAATAAGGTAAGAACACAAAGCAAGATGACCAATGAGGAGATAAACCCCATTTAAAGAGCAAAACAATATGAAACAAAATGGGTCGAGAATTCCCCTACCTTGATTAAGTACAACACAATAATCCAAATTCTCAAACAAGGATTTTGACCCCCTTCACCAACCTATCAATTTCCAACATTTCAAACTCATAGAATCATATTAACAACACTAATTTGCAATAACAATACGAAATCAAATCACTAATCAAGAGAAGTTACCTTCTCGCTCTAGGATTTTTTCCCAAAATCTTCCAACTTCTCCAAATTCAAAACCTAGCCTAAACCAATGATTTAAATTATTAAAACAACCATAAATAACCCTAGAAACAACATACCTAAACCCTAAAATCCATATCTTAAAGAATCAAAGTAGATCAACAAAAACCCTAGAATTCCAAAACTAGGAAAAATTATTTGAATCTTTGAAACATCCTTGAAATCTTGTATGAATCTTCAACCCAAGCTCCAAAACACCAATAATCTCTCAAAACCTCACTTTCTCTCTCTGCTTTTTTCTCTCTCCCTAAAGATCAAACATTGCATGCAAAAGTGAAAATGAAATTGTGAATCAGTTGGCCCAAACCCCCCAACCTGGAGCATTCTGCTCCGGGTGGCTCCTGGGCGATCGGTTGGCCATGCCTGGGCGCCTTGCGCCTAGGCATGTGAGGGGTGCGCCTAGGCGCTCCTCAACCTAGGTTTTCTTCCATTTTTCGTGATCCACTGCTCTAGGCCTACTCCTCTGTGCGCCTAGAACATATTCAACCTATTCTAGGATTATCCCACTCGCCTAGGCGCAATTTCCACATGCCTAGGCGCATGTGCATGTCCAAAACACCCCAATACAAATATTTTTTCAACTCTAATCCTACACAAAAATTTAATATTTGAGGTCGGTCAACAACGTTAGTGGATTCAAAAATTTAATTTAGATTTAAATGATTTAATTAAGAATATATATATATATTGATAAATTGGAATTGAAAAAAGGAACAAATTACAGGTGGTGATGGAAGTTATCTTTCTTTGTAGATAGTTAAGGATGGGGGTAGTTGGGAAATTGGGTGTTTAAGGGTTGACTAACTAATGCATATATAAAATAAAGAAAATAAAAGTAGAAGAATAAATTGGTGGTGATAACGTGTACATAGAGGAAGGGCATTTTATGTAAATAATGGTTGATGGCCTTAAATGGATAGCTAAAGGAAATTAAAGATATTAACTCATAAAATAATAAAAATGAAAGAAGAGTCGAGAAAGAGGAGACAAACTATTGTTTGCTATTGAATGAGGTTGGGGAACGCTCAGATTCAATCAATTGGTTACATGGGAAACTGTTGTTTGGGAAGACTCTGCCTAGATAAAGAGCTTTCTCTAGGGTGATAATCTCAATTACAACTACTACAAGGTTCACTAGAGACCGGTTGTCGTAATGGATTTTGCGAAAGAAAAATAAAGAAGTTGTCACTAATTGTAATACGTGTAATGTGTCATCATAAAATCATTTTGGTCTACGAAAATCCACAAAAAATGGCAAAAGAGTTTGTTATGCACTCCAAGACACCTGTTTTTAAAAACAATTGTCAATTTAAGTTTTATTATCTCATTAAATGATTAAATTTGGCTCAAGAGAATCAACCATGATGTTTTTAACAAAAATACATTCACGAAACACGATAATTATATTTGGGACATAAAAACTATATTAATAGTCTAATATTGAGGATTATGGGACCCTTCTATCCAATGGTTAAGTTTTCATGAGACACTCTCACCTCTAGAATCTTTTCGAGGGTACACCCAAAGTATTCCCCAAATCAATTTCATCGTCGATTAAGACATTTAATATAATTTTTATACTTAAATAAAATATACAATATGAATTTATTAAAAAAATGTTGGAAATCGAGATTATATTTTGTGGATTAAACGATATTGAAATTATCGCTAGTCCCAATACAAACATATTGACACTATAAATCACATAATTTACACATATAATCAAAAAACACGAAAATACACATTTCAAGTAAAAAACACACTATTCACATATAGCAAATTTTAATAAGTATGATTAGCATGATTGAGAAAGTATGATTGTTTAGGCAAGGAAAATTATTATATTGATGGCTCCATATTAGATTTCATGAAACCATTTCCATCCAATTGTTAGGATTCCATGAAAATCTTTCTTCTCAAGAATCCTCTAAGGATTGCACCCAATGCTATCCAATTGGTTCCGTCGTCGGATCAACATTCCATATAATAGTTAGGGCCTTTTTGAATAAGTACAACATAGTTCCAAACTGATTTAACTTAATTTGAGACAAACACATTGAAAGAAAAATAAATAGCAAAAACTTGAGACCAAGTTATTTTACAATATCAAATTCCTAATACAATATCGGACAATCAATCCATCACAACTAAGAGTCATATCTTCTCAAACCAACAATTTAACAAAGTCTTAACATATAAAATAAAGAGTTTAAATTTTCAAACTAGGAAACTCATTACACAAGCTTAATCACACACTTGGCAATTCCAACCCATGAAGAAAAATCTAATTCCAGAATAACTTCAATCAAATATTTGAAGGTGCAACGTGTGACCTATTCTTTGAGTACATAGTGCATAAGATTACACGACATCACATTGCATATATATTTATATATATAAATAAAACACGCAATATACTCATATGTATATCAACACGTAGCGACATATATATACTTATATATATAATATATCAAAGCACATATGAATACTCAAAAGCCAGTAACTATATGAAGTCAAAACAGTAAGCACATATATGTAAAACCCATATACATATTCATATGTCTATCAACACATGGCAACACATATATACTTATATATATACATATAACATATCAATAGACCTATGAATAGGCCAAAGCCAGTACAAATATGAAGTCAACACAGTAAGCACATATATGTGTCTATGTAAACATACGAAAAAATGTTATACCCTGGATGATGAGGACCGAACACGGCAATGGTGATGTAGAACAAGTGACGTTTGCATTCAAGGAATATTTTGATTGGAAAGAGACTGAATTGGAAAGGAATAAGTTTAATATTGCATATAGGAAGAAATGGCCGTATCTTTGATTCAGTGATCTGTTTCCTTATTATAATCTGTTTTCGGAAAGGGAATTTAGTGTTCTACACATTTTATGAGACTTTGTCTCCATAACTGCTGGCCGCGGATCTTAATTACTTTATTTTCCTTAGTTGCGCGGATTTCCTATGTTGTTGCGCGTTAATTTATTTGTTTCCTATTTTATTTTGTTTCCCTTTGTTCTAGGGTTTGGTATGTACTATAAATACCACCCCATATTTATGTTGGAGACACTTTTGATCATTATTCTAAATAAGACGGCTATTGCCCTTTTGTTCCTATTGGAATTGCGATCTTTGCCTTGAATTATCATCGTATAATTCGGGTTGTTGCTTTCGCTTCGTCAAGTGGTATCAAATGAGGTGTTCTATCCTATGGCTGGTTTAGGTGAAGAACGTCAGGAAGATGTTGTTCCAGAACAAGTTACTAGGGCAGAATTGTTGGCTTTTCAAACCGAGGTTCGTCAAGAATTTCGCGAGATCGGCGATTCGTTGAGGCGTTTGACCTTTGGTCGTCATGGAGAGTTTGAGGATGATGGTGACGTTAGGTTACCCACTGTCCAGGAAGGTTATCAACGACACCCAAGGCTAGAGGATGATAGCTTAGTTGAAGATGATGAAGAATTTGCTGCGGCTATCTTTGGTGAGCAAGGTGGTGGTCGTGGCAGAGCCAGAGGGGCTGGACTGGGCAGAGATCGTGCAAGGGGTCCTGGCCCTGGGTTCCAATAGAGATTTGGTGAATATGATTTTTATGGAGATGGTGTTGGTCGTGGGCAGCAACGGCAGTATAGAGGTTATGAAGAAGATTATAGTCGTAGTGACTATCGTATGAAGGTGGATTTGCCAACCTTCAATGGTCACCTACATATTGAGGATTTCCTTGATTGGATGACTGAGGTGGAGCGTTTCTTTGACTACATGGAGATTCCTGTGGATAAGCGAGTGAAGTTAGTGGCTTATCGACTGAAGGGTGGAGCTTCGGCTTGGTGGGAACAGTTGCAGCTCTCCAGAACTCGTGCAGGAAAGCCTAGTGATGAAATGACTAATGAAAGTAAGATTCTTGCCTAGTGCTTATGAACAAACTTTGTTCCAACATTATCAGAAAGATAGGGTGGCTTATCAATCTATTATGACAGTGGACCAAGCAATTAATTTTGCGGACAAAGTAGAGTCGCAGTTAGAGAGGAGCAGTCGCAACGGTAGTTATTTTGAGACTTCCCGTCAAGCAGCTTCCCGGACAAAGTCTGTGACACCAGTCAATCTACCAGACGAGAAGGAATCTGGTAGCAGTAGTCGACAACCTGGAAAACAAGTTTTTCCTATTCCCACGAAGGAAGCATCGAAAAATCCTTATGTCAGACCAAGTGGTGATAAGTGTTTTCGTTGTGGTCAGCCGGGTCATAGATCGAACCAATGTCCTAAACGAGTGCAAGTCAATCTGTTTGAAGGAGGAGATGCCGAGAGTGAACAAGAGCGTGAAGAGGAAGATAATGAGGTCTATGATGAAGAAGTAGTTTATGGAGATGTTGGGGTGTCACTTGTTGTTCGGTGGCTGTTATATGCGCCCAAACAGGAAGTTGATTTCCAACGACACAATATATTCAAGACTAAATGTACTGTGGGTCAGCGAGTCTGTGATCTGATTATTGATGGGGGAAGCAGTGAAATATCGTGTCTCGTGTCATGGTGCAGAAATTGGAATTGAAGACAGTTAAGCATGCCCATCCTTATTCTATTGGATGGATTAAACATGTGAGTGAAGTGAAAGTGACTGAACAATGTCATGTAGTCTTTTCCATTGGGAAATACAAGGATGAAGTTATGTGTGATATGGTGGATATGGATGCATGTCATATGTTATTGGGCCGTCCTTGGCTGTTTGATCGCAATACATTCCACAAGGGAAGGGATAATACCTACAGTTTCTACAAGGATGGGATTAAATTTGTGTTGGCACCCATGGAGACTGTGGCACCATCTTCTTTCTTGGTGGTACCGAGTATTGAGAAAGAAGTGCAAGAATCTGGTGAATGCTATGCTTTGGTGGTGAAGGGAAGTTGTGGAGTGCCAAACGTTAATAAATCAGTTTCATCTAGTTTGGCTCCTTTGTTGGCTGAATTTGGCGATGTCATGCCTACAGAATTACCAGAGGGGCTCCCACCGATGAAGGATATCCAACATTGTATTGATTTGGTAGCTGGTGCTAGCTTACCCAATTTACCTCACTATAGAATGAGCCCAAAGGAGTTTGAGATTTTACAGGGCCAGGTGGAGGATCTGAATAAGGATATAAGGAAGGAAGCTTCGTTATACCCTGTCATTGTGAAGGGATTGATGACCACAATAGTCAACGAGGAGGAGTTTACTATGCTTACGTCTACAATGTCCGAATGTGTGTTCATTGATTTCGTTATTCTTAAAGAGTTTTATAGTTGGCCTGGAGAGTATGATTTTCTATTTAAACAATTATTATCTCCGATCAAGAGTTCAAGGAAGCATTGGTTGGTTCTACTTTTGTTTGATGCGTTAACGATGTTCTCCAAGTCAAGATTCTTTTTCATGCGAATTTATAGGATTCGAGGACGCGTTGTCTCTAACAAAAGGAATTATAACTCGAGGTTGAGTTCTTCTAAAGTGGGGGAGACTGATGTAGAACAAGTGACGTTTGCATTCAAGGAATATTTTGATTGGAAAGAGACTGAATTAGAAATGAATAAGTTTAATATTGCATCTAGGAAGAAATGGTCGTATCTTTTGATTCAGTGATCCGTTTCCTTATTATAATATGTTTTCGGAAAGGGCATTTCGTGTTCTACACATTTTATGCGACTTTGTCTCCATAACTTCTGGCCGCGGATCTTAATTACTTTATTTTCCTTAGTTGCGCGGATTTCCTATGTTGTTGCGCGTTAATTTATTTGTTTCCTATTTTATTTTGTTTTTCTTTGTTCTAGGGTTTGGTATGTACTATAAATACCACCCCATATTTATGTTGGAGACACTTTTGATCATTATTCTAAATAAGACGGCTATTGGCCTTTTGCCACCAACATTCATCTTAAACATTTCAAATTTATGCACCAACATGTTGATTTTAGAATCCTTGACTTGACTAGTTCCCTCGTGTTTTAATTCAAGCATGGACCAAATATCTTGAGCACTAGCACACATAGAGATATGATCATATTCACCTCTAGACAATGCAATATGCAATAAATTGATAGCTTTGTTATTTAGGCATAAGAGTTTCTTATCTTCATTAGTCCACTCACTCTTTTCCTTCTCCTTACTCTCTACTACCTCACCATTTGCATTCTTAGTCACTTTCAAAGGCACATATGGTCCATTCTCAACTATATCCCATAAATCCATATCTTGGGACTTAAGAAATATTCTCATCCTATTTTTCCAAAAAGGGTAATCCTTTCCATCAAAGAAAGGAGGCCTATGTGAAGATAAACCCTCAGCCTCATAACGTGAACTTGAAGCCATCACAAAAAAAGCTAAAATGGATGTTAAGCCTAGTTTTAGCTAACCTCCCTCCGATACCAATTGAAGAACCTAGCTAAACACAGGAGGGGGGTGGGGGGGGGGGGGGTTGAATTGTGTCTCTAAATTCTGTTTAGGATCCTCTAGTTCACAAAATACTCAAACTTTATTCTAATGTCACTACACAAGCAAGTTTGGTCTCTAATTGATTTAGCCTAATTCAATTTCAATCAATTAATGCAAATGAACTCTAGCAACCT
This sequence comes from Euonymus europaeus, assembly GCA_963580455.1. Lineage (NCBI taxonomy): Eukaryota > Viridiplantae > Streptophyta > Magnoliopsida > Celastrales > Celastraceae > Euonymus > Euonymus europaeus. The sequence continues at coordinate 9,641,279 of OY756964.1, forward strand.
ATAGACAATGTATGAATGCTCAAAAGATCAATCTAAGCACAATTAACACTCAAAGGCAGATCGTGCACACAAATGCTCACACACGCACAGCTCAAATTAATCACACACCAAATGAGCTAGTTTAAGTATCAAATTTGACAATGATGTTTAGTGATGAATAATAAGCAATATATATCAAGGATGAATCAAATATAATCTCTCAACAACCCTAAATGACAACTTGGTCTCCACTAGGCAGATTTGTTCAAATTGAATCAACAAGATATAAGATCACTCCAAGTTGTTAGCAAGCACCCTAATATGGTTTCTATGGCAGCAAGCAATCTCAACTTCTATTAAGCAACCAAAATCAATGCAAGGAAGCAAGGCTTGATCAAATAGCACACAAACAACCTAATAACACTTCTAGGCAGCAAGCAATTCACAAATCAGATTTTCACACCAAAAACAACTCAAGACAGCAAGTAAATCACACAAGAGATTTAGATTGGTTCGGAGAACTTCTTCTACATCCACTACCTAAGTTCACCAACTTAGGACTTTTCAAATCCACTAAGGAATGTGGTTTTACAAGTTCACCACTAACTTAGGGTTTTAGCCAAGCTAACCCCAAACTTCACAAGGTTTAAAGATAACCTCCAACTAGAGATTTTACAAGACAATCTCCAAACTTTTACACTAGGGTTTACAGCTCACCCAAAACTTCAACACCTCAAAAGGCTTTGCCCAAAAATGGGACTTTCACAAGTGATGGATATTTTGGTTCACTCTAAGTTTGCTCTAGGCAAGTTTGGGTAGAAGAACTCTCAACAATAACACACAAGCTCACTGGTTTGATATGAAATAAAATCTGGTGTAGCTTTGTGTAGAACACTCAAGAACTCTCAAACAAGGCTCAAGACTGAATATGAAGGTAAGAACAAGTGAGGCTCTTTTTGGGTTCTTGAAATCAGTGACTATGGGATGTCAACCTCTTGCAAAAGCAATTTGTTGGATGAAGTTATGGTAGCACACTTGGAGAAGAAGCTTGAAGATGGCAGCAAGAAAGCTTTGATAGCAAATTTCTGAAATTTCTCTGAAAATATTATTTGGCTTCTCCAAAATCCAAATGAGAGAGAGACCTCTCTTTTGTTGCAATTGCTGTGAGAATCTCCAACCCTTGGATCTTCCTTAAAATCAAATCTTGACCATTCATCTCAGCTTCTAATATGGACCATTGATTCAAAATAGCAAACAAATCTCAGCCATTAAAGAAAGAGAACGTTGGAGCCATTTTCTGTAAAAACAATTCTCCAACTTGGGCCATGTTTGCATCTTCCCTTCATTAGCACAAGAACAACACTTGATAATCACATTCAACCAAACACTGCCCTGATTATTGCTGGTGCAAGGTGTGTTGTCACTCTCCTAACCAAGTATTGTCATGCCCCATTTCCGGAGACGCGACTGGGTGCTCTCTCCGCACCCTTCCTAGGTCACTAGTGTGAACATCCGGGATCAACCGAAAATCCGGCGGCACCTCCCCGTATATCGGAGAGTGCCCACCTGCATCAGAAACGCAGCAACAACAACATCACACTAGCAACCTAGCAAACATAGGCCTCGGGCCTCAACCACATGCAATCCTGACCCTAGGCCTCAGGCCATCCACTACCAGCATGCATAAACTGATGGCATCACATATAAATCAACACACAGATTTATAACACATCAAATATAACCATATATCAACATCTACATCCACATACAAGCACCACCGTGCCAAATGGTTATATTCTCTCAACATAGATATACTACATACACCCAAATGCATAGAGTATATCTCTAGCACCCTATTCTATCCAGGGCCATCCATGACACGACCTGCTCACTGATTCGCAACACCAGTACCTGTACCAGTGTCTCCTGTGGAAGGAAGAAAGTAAAGGAGTGAGCTAGAAGCTCAGTAGGGTATGAAGTAAACATCAATATAAGCTGAACCAAAGGAAAGTAATGCATCAATATGTTCCTACCACATGAACGTATACTCAACAATTCACATCAACATTTACCCGGATCGACCCTTTCGGAGCATAACAACCACAATACCATTGCAACTCAATGTAATATTGCTCGGGAGCAAGCTCACCACAACCAACCACTCCTAGGATCATCCGGTTGCGTGAACCTATCACGCCCGCACCTAACAAGGCAAGTCACTCTCGACCCTACCCTTAGTGCGTTACCCCACATGGAGTTCACGTAACTTGGTGACAACAACATTCACCTTGCCATCCTCCCATGTGGCTTTCAAGTAACTTAAGGGTTCCCGAGTCCATACCTGAGTCCCCCATGCAACTCTAATGCATCATGACATGCCATGCCGAATAGATAAGTATATATGAACATCCTATATATTTTACATAACTACCATGATGCATGAACGGAAAATCACAACGTGACCGTAAATGACGGAACACCAAGTCGGGTCATGCAACCTTCAACAACCAACAATAATCCACACAAGGCTTATTTCCCCTTAGAAGCAATTAAGGAGGAAACACAAATAACGGCGACCAATGAAGAATAGAAACGCTATTTAGGCAACAATAACGAATGTTAGATAGAAAGGTTGGAAATCCCCTACCTCTTCTTGAGCAATTTGCCACAAAATCCACAATTATGTTCCTAGGGTTCCGATTTCCCAAACCTAACAATGTGGCGAAACCGAACCCATTCATACACCAATAAACAACCAACAACTCATATAAACATCAATTAAATCAATAAATTTCGAAATTACTCACCTTCTCTCTCTAGAAATTTCTCCAAAGTCCTTGAAACTCAACCCAAGCTCAACTCTACTCCAAATCACAAACCAATCTACATATACATCCAAAATCAACCTATAATCAACATATCTAAGCCTTACCTTCCATCTATTAAAGAATCAAACAAATCTAGGAAAAACCCTAGAATTCCAAAACTATGAAAACTCACCTCAAACCTTCAAATCTTCCTTGATTCCACCTTGATTCTTGACATGCTTCATGAATCAATGGAAAAACAAGCAAAAACCTCAACAAATCTCCTTCTCTCTCTAAGTTTCTCGCTCTCTCTCTCACTAAAAGTCAGAATTTTTCAGAACAATTAAGTTCTGGTCGCGCACTGGCTTTTAACAGCTCGGGGAGAGCCTAGGCGTTCAGAATTTGCGCCTAGGCGCATTGACCTCAAGTTTCAATTTTGAACCCACTGTCCCGTGCAACTTTTGTACACGCCTAGGCGACCGCCTAGGCGCCCGCCTAGGCGACCTCCTAGGCGTGTGACCTTTCATTTTTAGCTCCGTCTCGTTCTTAGCTTCGATTTGATATATTATGGGCCCGAAACAGACATCTGTGCTAAAAGTTATGACCGATTTACCGAACCAAGTTCAAAACTATTTTTCCATGATGCCGTACTTCACGAATCATCCGTAACTCGACTCAAAACTAAATTTTTGGCTCGGGATTTCACATCCTCCCCCCCTTAATAAAATTTCGTCCTGAAATTTAACTACACACGTACCTGAATCTCCGAACAACTCCGGGTACTTCTCCTTCATTCCGGATTCCAACTCCCAAGTTGCTTCTTCAACTTCGTGATACATCCACATCACTTTTACTAATGGAATCACACTCGACCTCGTGACCTTGTTCTGTCGGTCTAGAATTTTTATCGGTTGAAGAGTGTAACTCCCATCTTCTTCAACCTCCAATGTAGTCCAATCTATCACATGCAACGGATCCGGCTCATATTTCCGAAGCATTGATATATGGAATACATTGTGAACCTTCTCTAGCGTCGGTGGAAGTGCCAAACGGTACGCCACCGGTCCCACCGCCTCAAGAATCTCAAATGGCCCCACAAATCTCGGTGCCAACTTTCCATGCTTACTATACCTCTGAATTCCACGTCTCGGACTAACCTTCAAGAAAACCTTATCGCCTACCGCAAACTCCAAAGGTCTCCTCCTCCGGTCAGCATAAGACTTCTGTCGGCTCTGCGCGGTGATCAATTGCCTTCGGATCTCATCCACTCTCTCTCGAGCTTCCTTGACCATTTCCGGTCCTGAAACAACTTTCTCACCAACCTCCGCCCAACACAAAGGCGACCTACAAGGCCTCCCGTAGAGCGCCTCATAAGGTGCCATTCCGATACTACTCTGGAAAGAGTTATTATACACAAACTCTGCCAGATGTAAGTACCAATCCCAACTTCCTCCAAAATCAACTACACATGCCCGTAGCATGTCCTCCAAAATCTGTATGGTTCTCTCACTCTGCCCATCACTCTGAGGATGATAAGCTGTAGAGAAATCCAACTTCGTTCCCAATGCCTCCTGTAAACTACTCCAGAATCTACCTGTGAACCGCGGGTCTCGGTCCGAGACAATAGATAATGGAATTCCGTGAAGTCTCACAATCTCCTTGACATACATAGTACTCAAGGTCTCCAACGAATCCGTCTTGTTCATGGGTAAGAAGTGTGCAGACTTGGTTAATCTGTCCACTATCACCCAAACCGTGTCATGCCGTCTCTGAGTCATTGGCAACGCTGTCACAAAATCCATAGTGATCTTCTCCCACTTCCATTGTGCTATCGGTAAGGGTTGCAACAATCCAGCTGGTCTCTGATGCTCTGCCTTCACTTGTTGACAAGTAAGGCACTTCGTCACAAATCTAGCAACATCGGCTTTCATGCCCCTCCACCAGAAACTCTGTTTCAAATCTCGGTACATCTTCGTACCCCCGGGATGCATGGCAAACTTGGAATGATGTGCTTCCTTTAGAATCTCTTGTCTCAACTCATCATCATTGGGAACTACTAGTCTTCCCACATACCGTACTCCACCATCATTCCCTCGAACCCATCCAAGACTCTCATCAATCACATCAAACGTATGATCCCCATTTTGTGCATCTATCACCTTCTGAACCATCATAGGTCTCGAAGTTATAGAACACAAATATGTCTTTTCCTCTTGACTCCTCAACTCCAATCCAAACCCATTGATTGTCTCCACAATTTCCCACTCATGCATGAATAGGATAGCAATCTTCTCCTTCCTACTCAACGCATCCGCGACTACATTTGCTTTACCGGGATGGTATTGCAAATTAAAATCAAAATCCTCTAAGTACTCCATCCACCGCCTTTGCCGTAAGTTCAACTCCTTTTGGGTGAATAGGTACTTGAGGCTTTTGTGATCCGAGAACACCTCAAATGTCTCTCCGTAGAGATAGTACCTCCACTGCTTAAGAGCAAATACCACTGCCGCCAACTCCAGATCATGCACTGGATAATTCCTCTCATGTGTCTTCAACAACCTCGAACCATACTCTATCACTCGGCCCTGCTGCATTAACACACAACCCAACCCGACTCCAGATGCATCGCAATACACCTGATAGCCAACATTTCTCTCCGGAACTACTAACACTGGAGGTGTTGTCAACCTCTTCTTCAACTCTTCAAATGCAGCCTCACATTCGTTTGTCCACACAAACGGTGTACCCTTCTTCGTGAGCTGCGTCATCGGCGAAGCAACTCTTGAGAAGTCCTCAATAAATCTCCGGTAGTAACCCGCCAATCCTAGAAAACTCCGGATCTCTGTCACATTCTTTGGTCTCTCCCAATTTAAAACCGACTCAACTTTGGAGTAGTCAACCGCTATGCCTTCTTGAGTGATCACATGGCCTAGGAACTTTACTTCCGTGGCCCAAAATTCACACTTACTCAATTTAGCATACAGTTGATTCTCCCTCAATGTCTGTAACACTACCCTCAAATGTTCCTCATGCTCTTCCTCCGTAGGAGAATAGATCAATATATCATCTATAAACACCACCACAAAGTTATCCAGAAACGGTCTAAGAACCCTTTACATTAGGTCCATGAACACCGCTGGGGCATTTGTCAATCCAAACGGCATCACAAGAAACTCATAATGCCCATAACGAGTTCTAAATGCTGTTTTCTGGATATCCTCATCCTTAATCCTCAACTGATGATAACCCGACCTCAAGTCAATCTTAGAGAAATGTCTAGCACCTCTCAATTGGTCAAACAAATCATTGATCCTAGGCAACGGATACTTATTCCTCACTGTAACCTTATTCAATTGCCTATAATCAATACACATCCTCAAACTTCCGTCTTTCTTCTTGACGAACAACACCGGTGCTCCCCACGGGGACACACTCGGTCTGATGAATCCCAAGTCTAGCAACTCCTCTAATTGAGAACTCAACTCCTTCAACTCTGCTGGAGCCATCCGATACGGCGGAATCGAAATCGGTTTGACGTTCGGATGCAACTCAATAGCAAAGTCAATCTCTCTCTTCGGAGGTAATCCTGGCAACTCTTCCGGAAATACATCCATAAATTCTTCCACTACCCGAACCATAGTAGTCACATCTCCTTTAGGAGCCGACGTCACCAAACTTGCTACCCTACAATCCTGATACGAAGAATTATCCATGAAATGTGGGCATGGAATCCCCTTCGATCCCCTCAACTGAATCACCCCACCCTCCGGTACTCTAAGAGTGATCCTCCTTTGCCAAAAATCAAGCACTCCTTGATGCTTTGTCAACCAATCAACTCCGAGTATCACATCGAAGTCTTTGAAATCTAACACATACAAATCGGCTTGTAGAGATATTTCTCCAAACCGACACTCACATCCGAACACCACCCCCTCCAACGTGGTAAAGTGCCCAAATGGTGAGGACACCATAAACATTTTTCTAATCGGCAAAATTTCTATCGCTAGTGCGTTCGCTAACGAACTAGTAATAAATGATGAGGTAGCTCCAAAATCAAACAAGACTCTGGCCCAACAATTTGAAATCAAAAATTTACCTCCAATGAAGTTGGGATGCTCCTGTGCCTCCTGATGTCCCAATGCAAAGACACGTCCCTCTACCAGTGCATTCTGCTGCTGCTGTGGCTGACGAGTCCCACCCCGCCCTCTTCCTCCTGAGGGAACATTGGAAGGAAGAGCCGGAGGTGGTACTCCCGGTATGCTCTGTTGCTGTGCTCTCTGATTGCCCTCCGGACATTCACTCTTTTTGTGACCCAACTTGCCACACCCAAAGCACTTAAACCCAGGAAGCCTGCACTCACTTGCCTTGTGCCCCTCCTTCCCACACTTGAAGCATGCTGTCTTGCTTCGTTGTGGCCTTGGACCCTTGCCTCGGTCCCCTCTCTGTTGACGAAAGTCCATCCTCGGTTTCTTGTGGCTACTACCACCACCACCACTACTACCCACACTCACTGGACGCTTCCTCTGAGCTTCACTTTTCTCACTCAACTCAAAATCGAGAGCCATCTCCACTGTGTCCTGATATGACACCACCCTAGTGGCCATCACCATCCTACCAAGACTAGGAAGCAACCCATCTCGGTACCTCACTGCCTTCTTCACATCAGTTGGAGCAAACTCCTTCCCATACCGGTATAACTCTTCGAATTGTTTGGTGTACTGAGACACCATCATCTCCGGTGTCTGCAATAAATCCAAGAACTGCTTGGCCTTCTCCGTTTGCAGAGGCCTTGGCACAAACTTCTGCATAAACAGCTGCTCAAACGAATTCCAAGTCAGCTCATTCCGTCTCTGACCCATAGACATCCACCATTCATAGGCCGCACCACTCAAGTAGTAGAACACAAACTTCACCCGTCTCTCATCGGGTATTTCAAGAGTGTCCATCCTCATACTCAGCTGATTGAACCACTCCTCCGCCCCTACTCCCGTTCCATCTCCAGAAAAGGTTGGAGGAGTAGTCCTCCTCAATTGGTCCACCTCATACATCCCTCTCCCAGCTCTAGGTACTGCTGCTACCTCAGTTGTAGCCTCTGGTACAACTCCCTCTGTATGGATGCCAGTTGCACCCATCGCTTGTGCCACAGCCTGTGCTATTGTCTGCGCTTGTGTCTGCGCCATACTCATCATGAAGCTAGCAATACCCTCCATCGTCACTGGTTGCCCCCCTGTAGTAATAGGCGCAACCTGCACCACAGGTGGTGCTTGCTGGGCTACATTATCAGTCGGTAGTCCCTCCTGAACTATCTCCTCATCTCTCACATCAGGGTCCACTCTCGGAACTGAACCCTCAGTACTGGGTGTGCGTCTAGCCACTCGCCCCGCACTTCTACCACGGCCTCTACCTCGGCCTCTACCTGTCCCTCGTTGGCCTTCGCCACGAGGTACCTCAGTTGTACTATCAGATCGCACAGTACTACGAGTATTCATCTGCATGGCAACAGATAATACTATTTAATACACTACTCAAACGAGGATTTAAGGGGAAAGGAAAACATACCGGATCAGCAGCAGTCGTGACATGGCCTGGAATGTACTACTCTACAACTAGGACCGAACACCCCAGATCCTATAAAGAGCCGTAAACCTGGCTCTGATACCAAACTGTCACGCCCCGTTTCCGGAGACGCGACTGGGTGCTCTCTCCGCACCCTTCCTAGGTCACTAGTGTGAACATCCGGGATCAACCGGAAATCCGGCGGCACCTCCCCGTATAATGGAGAGTGCCCACCTGCATCAGAAACGCAGCAACAACAACATCACACTAGCAACCTAGCAAACATAGGCCTCGGGCCTCAACCACATGCAATCCTGACCCTAGGCCTCAGGCCATCCACTACCAGCATGCACAAACTGATTGCATCACATATAAATCAACACACAGATTTATAACACATCAAATATAACCATATATCAACATCTACATCCACATACAAGCACCACCGTGCCAAATGGTTATATTCTCTCAACATAGATATACTACATACACCCAAATGCATAGAGTATATCTCTAGCACCCTATTCTATCCAGGGCCATCCATGACACGACCTGCTCACTGATCCGCAACACCAGTACCTGTACCAGTGTCTCCTGTGGAAGGAAGAAAGTAAAGGAGTGAGCTAGAAGCTCAGTAGGGTATGAAGTAAACATCAATATAAGCTGAACCAAAGGAAAGTAATGCATCAATATGTTCCTACCACATGAACGTATACTCAACAATTCACATCAACATTTACCCAGATCGACCCTTTCGGAGCATAACAACCACAATACCATTGCAATTCAATGTAATATTGCTCGGGAGCAAGCTCACCACAACCAACCACTCCTAGGATCATCCGGTTGCGTGAACCTATCACGCCCGCACCTAACAAGGCAAGTCACTCTCGACCCTACCCTTAGTGCGTTACCCCACATGGAGTTCACGTAACTTGGTGACAACAACCTTCACCTTGCCATCCTCCCATGTGGCTTTCAAGTAACTTAAGGGTTCTCGAGTCCATACCCGAGTCCCCCATGCAACTCTAATGCATCATGACATGCCATGCCGAATAGATAAGTATATATGAACATCCTATATATTTTACATAACTACCATGATGCATGAACGGAAAATCACAACGTGACCGTAAATGACGGAACACAAAGTCGGGTCATGCAACCTTCAACAACCAACAATAACCCACACAAGGCTCATTTCCCCTTAGAAGCAATTAAGGAGGAAACACAAATAACGGCGACCAATGAAGAATAGAAACGCTATTTAGGCAACAATAACGAATGTTAGATAGAAAGGTTGGAAATCCCCTACCTCTTCTTGAGCAATTTGCCACAAAATCCACAATTATGTTCCTAGGGTTCCGATTTCCCAAACCTAACAATGTGGCGAAACCGAACCCATTCATACACCAATAAACAACCAACAACTCATATAAACATCAATTAAATCAATAAATTTCGAAATTACTCACCTTCTCTCTCTAGAAATTTCTCCAAAGTCCTTGAAACTCAACCCAAGCTCAACTCTACTCCAAATCACAAACCAATCTACATATACATCCAAAATCAACCTATTATCAACATATCTAAGCCTTACCTTCCATCTATTAAAGAATCAAACAAATCTAGGAAAAACCCTAGAATTCCAAAACTATGAAAACTCACCTCAAACCTTCAAATCTTCCTTGATTCCACCTTGATTCTTGACATGCTTCATGAATCAATGGAAAAACAAGCAAAAACCTCAACAAATCTCCTTCTCTCTCTAAGTTTCTCGCTCTCTCTCTCACTAAAAGTCGGAATTTTTCAGAACAATTAAGTTCTGGTCGCGCACTGGCTTTTAACAGCTCGGGGAGTGCCTAGGCGTTCAGAATTTGCGCCTAGGCGCATTGACCTCAAGTTTCAATTTTGAACCCACTGTCCCGTGCAACTTTTGTACACGCCTAGGCGACCGCCTAGGCGCCCGCCTAGGCGACCTCTTAGGCGTGTGACCTTACATTTTTAGCTCCGTCTCGTTCTTAGCTTCGATTTGATATATTATGGGCCCGAAACAGACATCTGTGCTAAAAGTTATGACCTATTTACCGAACCAAGTTCAAAACTATTTTTCCATGATGCCGTACTTCACGAATCATCCGTAACTCGACTCAAAATTAAATTTTTGGGTCGGGATTTCACAAGTATTCTTTTGTCTCTAGTTTTTGCTTTAATTTGAAATTTTCCCTCTCAAAAAGACTAAAACGTCCAGCACCTTTTCAGATCTTCTAGAAAGATTCCAAGCATATTTTTTTTTATCAAAATCAGCTCATATAGGTTCATATATATGCAAGGCTGCCCCTGGTGCATTATAGAATCAAATTCTTCAAGCAACCCCAAACTGGTGCATTCATGTAATGCATCATAATAACTGAATCTGATTTATCTTTATGGATGCAAATACACCTATAACTCTCAAAATAATGTAGCACAAAAGCTGGTTCCATATCATCTTGACTTTATCCTTAGTGGCATTGGTGAACTCTAGGCTTTTCTTAGCACATCCTAGGACTCCAAGTCCATTCTTGGATGGCCGGATTAAATACAATTACATTCAGCTCAGATAACTCAAATCTTGATTAACGGATTGTACCTACAAATAAATAGGTGATCGAACACCTCAATTTTTCTTGTAAGCTCAAAAGAGCTTCATGCATTGCAATTAGGTCAATCACATTTAAGACGCACCCAGAAAATTAAAATTAATAGATGATAAATCATATTAGGCACATTACAATGTCCATGTCAAATTTCAAAGCAATTGGACAACATTTGATCACTCAATCAAGTAATTCACTCAATGTGCACAATTATGAATTTTCTAAGTGTTATAGCTACTGCCAATGGACAATCCCTATGAGGCATGCATAAATCTTGTATGGAAGATATTGTTATCAAATAATATGTATAACATAGTGTTCACACAAAATTTCAGCTCAATAGAATCACAAATGAATAAGTTATGCATTAGTCAAGTATAGTCATAGAGTGCACTTGGCATATGTAAGCTACCTCAAGGCTACATGAATATTCAAACTCAATCAATATTAATCATCATTCAAAGCATTCTCAAATAGCACATAAGAATGTATGTATGTCATCAAAATCACAAATGTAGGACCTATGGTCCAACAGAGTATACTACTAAATTTGGACATAAAGCAACAATAAAAAGTGTACACCTATCAATTTTGATGGTTCGCAATTGTTCAACTCTATCCGTGGAGTAGGTTTTAACAGTTTCGTCCATTTGGAAATAAAATTGGTCTTTTGACAATGAAACAATCTACGGACTCTATACTCATAAAATTTGACATAAAAGAACAACAAAAGGTGTACAACGACCAACCTTGATGGTTCAGAATTGCTCAACTCTCTCCATGGAGGGGTCTTTAACGATTTTGTCCATTGGAGATAGAAAGTCGGTCTTTCGGAATCGAAACAATCTACGAAGCATATACTTGTAAATTTGAACATAAAGCAACAAAAAAGGGTAGAACTGTCAACTTTAATGGTTCGAATTGCTCAACTCTCTCCATGGAGGAGCTTTTAACGGTTTTGACAATTTCAGATCGAAAATTAGACTTTTTGACAACGAAACAATCAATGTACTGTATACTAGTAAATTTGGACATAAAACAACAATAAAAATTGTACACCTATCAACTTTGATGGTTTGTAATTGCTCAACTCTCTCCAGAGATGAGCTTTTAACGTTTTTGTCCATTCGAGATAGAAAGTTGGTCTTTCGGAAACGAAACAATCTACGAAGCGTATATTTGTATATTTGGACACAAAGCAACAAAAAAAGGGTAGACCTATCAACTTGAATGGTTCGGAATTGCTCAACTCTTTCCATGGAGGAGCTTTTAACGATTTTGTTCATTTAAGATCAAAAATGGTATTTTTGACAATGAAAATCTTATGTAGCGTATACTACTAAATTTGGACATAAATCAAGAATAAAAGGTGTACACCTATCAATTTTGATGGTTCGGAATTGCTCAACTCTATTCGTGGAGGAGGTTTTAACGATTTTGTCCATTTGGAAACAAAAGTCAGTATTTTGACAACGAAACAATCTACGGACACTATACTCATCCAATTTGACATAAAAGAGCAACAAAACGTGTCGAACGACCAACTTTGTTGGTTCAAAATTGCTCAACTCTCTCGATAGAGGTGCTTTTAACGATTTTGTCCAATTCAGATAGAAAGTTTTTCTGTTAACAAACGAAACAATCTACAATGCGAACGCTAGTAAACTTGGACATAAAGCAACAATGAAAAGTGCACACCTATCAACTATGATGGTTCAGAATTGCTCAATTCTCTCCATGGAGGGACTTTTTACGGTTTTGTCCATTTGAAATAGAATGTTAGCCTTTTGGCATTAAAACTATCTAGGGAGCCTACACTTGTAAAATTTGACATAAAATATCCATAAAAAGTGCACTACGACCAACTTTGATGGTTCGGAAATGCTCAACTTCCTCCATGGAGGGTTTTTTAACGATTTTGTCCATTCGAGATAGAAAGTCAGTCTTTCGGAATCGAAACAATCTACGAAACGTACACTTGTAAATTTCGACGTGAAGCAACAGAAAAAGGATAGACCTATCAACTTTGATGGTTCGGAATTGCTCAGCTCTCTCCACGAAGGAGTTTTTAACAGTTTTGTCCATTTCAGATCGAAAATTGCCCTTTTTGACAACGAAACAATCTATGTGGTGTATACTAGTAAATTTGGACATAAAGCAACAATAAAAAAGTGTATACCTATCACTTTGATGGTTTGTAATTGCTCAACTCTCTCTAGAGAGAAGCTTGTAACGTTTTTGCCATTCGAGATACAAAGTTGGTCTTTCAAAAACAAAACAATCTACGAAGCGTATATTTGTATATTTGGACATAAAGCAAAAAAAAAAGGGTGGACCTATCAACTTGAATGGTTCGGAATTGCTCAACTCTCTCCATGGAGGAGCTTTTAACGATTTTTTCCATTTAAGAACAAAAATTGGTCTTTTTGACAATGAAACAATCTTATGTAGCGTATACTACTAAATTTGGACATAAATCAAGAATAAAAAGTGTACGCCTATCAATTTTGATGGTTCGGAATTGCTCAACTCTATTCGTGGAGGATGTTTTAACGATTTTTTCCATTTCGAAAATAAAAGTCGGTATTTTGACAAGGAAACAATCTACGGACTCTATACTCATCCAATTTGACATAAAAGAGCAACAAAACGTGTCGAACGACCAACTTTGATGGTTCAAAATTGCTCAACTCTCTCGATAGAAGTGCTTTTAATGATTTTGTCCAATTCAGACAGAAAGTTTTTCTGTTAACAAATGAAACAATCTACAATGCGAATGCTAGTAAACTTGGACATAAAGCAACAAAGAAAAGGGCACACCTATCAGTTTTGATGGTTCGTAATTCCTCAATTCTCTCCATGGAGGGGCTTTTAATGGTTTTTTCCATTTGAAATCGAAAGTTAGCCTTTTGGTATTAAAAACTATCTACGGAGCCTACACTCTTAAAATTTGACATAAAATAACAATAAAAGGTGTACAACGACCAACTTTGATAGTTCGGAATTGCTCAACTCTCTCCGTGAAGGTGCCTTTTAAGGATTTTGTCCATTTGAGCTAGAAAGTCGGTCTTTCAGAATCGAAACAATCTACAAAGCGTATACTTGTAAATTTGGACATAAAGCAGACCTATCAACTTTGATCGTTCGGAATTGCTTAACTCTCTCCATGGAAGTGCTTTTAACGGTTTTGTCAAAGTCAAATCAAAAATTGAACTTTTTAACAACGAAACAATCTGTGTAGCGTATACACTAAAATTGGAATCTAAAGCAACAATAAAATAGTATACACCTATCAATTTTGATGGTTCGGAATTGCTCAACTCTCTCCATGTAGGAGGTTTTAACGATTTTGTCCATTTGGAAACAAAAGTTGGTCTTTTGACAACGAAACAATCTACAAACTCTATACTCGTGAGATTTGACATAAAAGAACAACAAAACGTGTCCAATGACCAACTTTGATGGTTCAAAATTGCTCAACTCTCTCGATAGAGGTGCTTTTAACGGTTTTGTCCAATTCAGAAGCAAAGTTGTTCTTTTGACAAACGAAACAATCTACGATGCGAATGCTAGTAAACTTGGACATAAAGCAACAATGAAAGGTGCACACCTAACAACTTTGATGGTTCGGAATTGCTCAATTCTCTCCATGGAGGGACTTTTTATAGTTTTGTCCATTTGAAATAGAATGTTAGCCTTTTGGCATTAAAACTATCTAGGGAGCCTACACTTGTAAAATTTGACATAAAATAACCATAAAAAGTGCACTACGACCAACCTTGATGGTTCGGAAATGCTCAACTTCCTCCATGGAGGGTTTTTTAACGATTTTGTCCATTCCAGATAGAAAGTCGGTCTTTCGGAATCGAAACAATCTACGAAACGTACACTTGTAAATTTCGACGTGAAGCAACAGAAAAAGGGTACACCTATCAACTTTGATGGTTCATAATTGCTCAACTCTCTCAATGAAGGAGCTTTTAACGGTTTTGTCCATTTCTGATCGAAAATTGCCCTTTTTGACAACGAAGCAATCTATGTAGTGTATACTAGTAAATTTGGACATAAAGCAACAATAAAAAAGTGTACTTCTATCACTTTGATCGTTTGTAATTGCTTAACTCTCTCTAGAGAGGAGCTTTTAACGTTTTTATCCATTCGAGATACAAAGTTGGTCTTTCAGAAAAAAAAACAATCTACGAAGCGTATATTTGTATATTTGGACATAAAGCAACAAAAAAAGGGTAGACCTATCAACTTTGATGGTTCGGAATTCTCAACCCTTTCCATGGAGAAGCTTTTAACGATTCTGTCCATTTCAAATCGAAAATTGGACTTTTTGACAACGAAACAATCTATATAGCGTATACTTGTAAATTTGGATATAAAGCAACAATAAAAAGTATACGCCTATCAATTTTGATGGTTCAAAATTGCTCAACTCTCTCCATGTAGGAGGTTTTAACGGTTTTGTCCATTTGGAAATAAAAGTTGGTCTTTTGACAATGAAACAATCTGCAGACTCTATACTCGTAAAATTTGACATAAAAGAACGACAAATGGTGTACAACGACCAACTTTGATGATTCGGAATTGCTCAACTCTCTCCATGGAGGGGCCTTTAGCGTTTTTGTCCATTTCAAATAGAAAGTCGGTCTTCCGGAAATGAAACAATCTACGAAGGGTATATTTGGACATAAAGCAAAAGAAAAAGGGTAGACCTATCAACTTTGATGGTTCGGAATTTCTCAACTCCCTCCATGGAGGAGCTTTTAATGATTTTATCCATTTAAGATCAAAAATTTGTCTTTTCGACAATGAAACAATCTATGTAGCGTATACTACTAAATTTGGACATAAAGCAACAATAAAAAGTGTACACCTATCAATTTTCATGGTTCGCAATCGCTCAACTCTATCCGGGGAGTAGGTTTTAACAGTTTCGTCCATTTGAAAATAAAATTGGTCTTTTGACAACGAAACAATCTACGGAATCTATACTCGTAAAATTTGACATAAAAGAACAACAAAAGGTGTACAACGACCAACCTTGATGGTTCAGAATTGCTCAACTCTCTTTGTGGAGGGGCCTTTAACGATTTTGTCCATTGGAGATAGAAAGTCGGTCTTTCGGAATCGAAACAATCTACGAAGCATATACTTGTAAATTTGAACATAAAGCAACAAAAAAGGGTAGAATCATCAACTTTGATGGTTCGGAATTACTCAACTCTCTCCATGGAGGAGCTTTTAACGGTTTTGACCATTTCAGATCGAAAATTAGCCTTTTTGACAATGAAACAATCTATGTAGTGTATACTAGTAAATTTGGACATAAAACAACAATAAAAATTGTACACCTATCCACTTTGATGGTTTGTAATTGCTCAACTCTCTCTAGAGTGGAGCTTTTAACGTTTTTGTCCATTCGAGATAGAAAGTTGGTCTTTCTGAAATGAAACAATCTACGAACCGTATATTTGTATATTTGGACATAAAGCAACAAAAAAAAGGGTAGACCTATCAACTTGAATGGTTCAGAATTGCTCAACTCTCTCCATGGAGGAGCTTTTAACGATTTTGTCCATTTAAGATCAAAAATTGGTCTTTTTGACAATGAAACAATCTTATGTAGCATATACTACTAAATTTGGACATAAATCAAGAATAAAAAGTGTACGCCTATCAATTTTGATGGTTCGGAATTGCTCAACTCTATTCGTGGAGGAGGTTTTAACGATTTTGTCCATTTGGAAAACAAAAGTCGGTATTTTGACAACGAAACAATCTACGAACTCTATACTCATCCAATTTGACATAAAAGAGCAACAAAACGCGTCGAACGACCAACTTTGATAGTTCAAAATTCCTAAACTCTCTCGATAGAGGTGCTTTTAACGATTTTGTCCAATTCAGATAGAAAGTTTTTCTGTTAACAAACGAAAAAATATATGATGTGAATGCTAGTAAACTTGGATATAAAGCAACAAAGAAAAGTGCACACCTATCAGTTTTGATGGTTCGTAATTCCTTAATTCTCTCCATGGAGGGGCTTTTAACGGTTTTTTCCATTTGAAATCGAAAGTTAGCATTTTGGCATTAAAAACTATCTACGGAGCCTACAATCTTAAAATTTGAAATAAAATAACAATAAAAGGTGTACAACGACCAACTTTGATAGTTCAGAATTGCTCAACTCTCTCCGTGGAGGGGCCTTTTAAGGATTTTGTCCATTTGAGCTAGAAAGTCGGTCTTTTGGAATCGAAACAATCTACGAAACGTATATTTCTATATTTGGACATATAGCAACAAAAAAAGGGTAGACCTATCAACTTTGATGGTTGGGAGTTGCTCAACTCTTTCCATGGAGGAGCTTTTAACGATTCTGTCCATTTCAAATCGAAAATTGGACATTTTGACAATGAAACAATCTATATACGTATACTTCTAAATTTGGATATAAAGCAACAATAAAAAGTATACGCCTATCAATTTTGATGGTTCGGAATTGCTCAACTCTCTCCATGTAGGAGGTTTTAACGGTTTTGTCCATTTGGAAATAAAAGTTGGTCTTTTGACAATGAAACAATCTGCAGACTCTATACTCGTAAAATTTGACATAAAAGAACGACAAATGGTGTACAATGACCAACTTTGATGATTCGGAATTGCTCAACTCTCTCCATGGAGGGGCCTTTAGCGTTTTTGTCCGTTGGAGATAGAAAGTCGGTCTTCCGGAAAAGAAACAATCTACGAAGGGTATATTTGGACATAAAGCAACAGAAAAAGGGTAGATCTATCAACTTTGATGGTTCGGAATTGCTCAACTCGCTCCATGGAAGAGCTTTTAACGATTTTGTCCATTTCAAATTGAAAATTGGACTTTTTGATAACGAAACAATCTAAGTAGCGTATACTTGTAAAATTGGATATAAAGCAACAATAAAAAGTATACGCCTATCAATTTTGATGGTTCGGAATTGCCCAACTCTCTCCAGGTAGGAGGTTTTAACGGTTTCGTCCATTTGGAAATAAAATTGGTCTTTTGACAACGAAACAATCTACGGACTCTATACTCGTAAAATTTGACATAAAAGAACAACAAAAGGTGTACAACGACCAACCTTGATGGTTCAGAATTGCTCAACTCTCTCTATGGATAATGGAGGGGCCTTTAACGATTTTGTCCATTGGAGATAGAAAGTCGGTCTTTCGGAATCGAAACAATCTACGAAGCATATACTTGTAAATTTGAACATAAAGCAACAAAAAATGGTAGAACTGTCAACTTTGATGTTTCGGAATTGCTCAACTCTCTCCATGGAGGAGCTTTTAACTGTTTTGACCATTTCAGATCGAAAATTAGACTTTTTGACAACGAAGCAATCAATGTAGTGTATACTAGTAAATTTGGACATAAAACAACAATAAAAATTGTACACCTATCAACTTTGATGGTTTGTAATTGCTCAACTCTCTCTAGAGAGGAGCTTTTAACGGTTTTGTCCATTCGAGATAGAAAGTTGGTCTTTCGGAAATGAAACAATCTACGAAGTGTATATTTGTATATTTGGACATAAAGCAACAAAACAAAGGGTAGACCTATCAACTTGAATGGTTCGGAATTGCTCAACTCTCTCCATGGAGGAGCTTTTAACGATTTTGTCCATTTAAGATCAAAAATTGGTCTTTTTGACAATGAAACAATCTTATGTAGCGTATACTACTAAATTTGGACATAAATCAAGAATAAAAAGTGTACACATATCAACTTTGATGGTTCGGAATTGCTCAATTCTCTCCATGGAGGGACATTTTACGGTTTTGTCCATTTGAAATAGAATGTTAGCCTTTTCGCATTAAAACTATCTAGAGAGCCTACACTTGTAAAATTTGACATAAAATAACCATAAAAAGTGCACTACGACCAACCTTGATTGTTCGAAAATGCTCAACTTCCTCCATGGAGGATTTTTTAACGATTTTGTCCATTCGAGATAGAAAGTCGGTCTTTCGGAATCGAAACAATCTACGAAACGTACACTTGTAAATTTCGACGTGAAGCAACAGAAAAAGGGTAGACCTATCAACTTTGATGTTTCAGAATCGCTCAACTCTCTCCATGAATGAGCTATTAACGGTTTTGTCCATTTCAGATCGAAAATTACCTTTTTTGACAACGAAACAATCTATGTAGTGTATACTAGTAAATTTGGATATAAAGCAACAATAAAAAAGTGTACACCTATCAACTTTGATGGTTTGTTGTTATGTCATTAGTAACAATTTAAAATAAACTTACAAATGTACAACTAATATATAGTGAACAAGTAAGAGTCGATCCCACAAGGAGTGATGCTAATAGATATATAATCTAACACTGGAATATAATTGATACAATTATAAAAGGGGGGGAAAGGGAGGTTAAGTCTTGTAATAGATAAAAATTAAGACAAAGAAATTGAAGTTAAGAACAAGAATGAGAACTAATATTAATGAAAACAATAGCTAAGACTCACTATCCACCACAAAACATTCAAACAATTTATAAGAAATAATACACTAACAATTTTAACAAGCATATGATGACAACATTCACAACAAGGTCATGGCCAAACTCAAGTTGTATGATTCTCTCTTAATTGCATGTAAAGTGTATGGCGTCTACCTCATTACGTGTATTCTTAATCGAAATCTAGCATGGCGTCTGCATCAATCAACAATCAAGAATCCAATAAGAGCAAAGAGAATATGAATGTCACAAGAATCCTAATACATGGTATTTGTACTTAGGTATTCAAGAATTGATTTTTCATAATTCGTTTTCAACTGAATTATATGTTGCAAGAAAGAACATATTAAACAAGGCAATTGACCATGTTCTACAACAATTAATTCTAATACATGCTTCAAAGTTAGCTACTCAAAGAAACACAATACTAGAACTCACATAACATGGAAAAATCAAAATCATCATGCTTGTAGAAATTGAAATTCACATAACTTATAAAATTGAAAGCATGCTTGGGGCTTCAAGACAAGCCCTAACTAACAAGAGTTTAGTTATACATAACCAAATAAAACATGAAACATAAAAACATAATTACAAACACGAGCCTTGTTTTCTTCTTTTCCTTCTCCTCTTTTTGCTTCCACTCCTTCTCTTCTTTTTTCCATCTTCTACTCCTACTCCTCTCTATTTATAGAGAAAATGAGCACATAGTGGAAGAATTAGTGCCATATTTTGGTGGTGGATTGTCCATCAAATTCGTGTGGTGGATTGTCCACTCTTTGAATGGAAATGGTATTATTAATGACATCAACTTCCAATTACACACTAATCTTGTAACTGCATTATGGGCCTAAACGAAGCCTATTGTGAACTCAAACCCTTCATCAATATTGTACATACAAATGTGTAGATAATCATGGGCTTTTGAATCACTCAATTTGGACATCAGACGCGCAAGTTATGGGCTTCTAAAGGTCTGGTCTGCAAACAGAAATTCTGCTTCGGATATAACTTCCAAACTTGACTTCGAGGCAACCTTTAGAGGCCCAAACGAACTCCGATTTTTGTGAACCAGCACTTCCTTCAAAGCTTGAAGTGTCCTCTAAAAATTCTCTGAAGATCAAATCTCATTCCGACAGCTCTTACTACCTCTTAACTTGCAAAACATCCAAGAAGATCTTGAGTACAATAATCTTGAAAATTCAACGTTTAAGCACAATTTCTTGGCATTGCTTTGGTAGAATTTTATCACTTTAAAAATGTATATTCTGACACTTATCATTTGTAATTGCTCAACTCTCTCTAGAGAGGAGCTTTTAACGTTTTTGTCCATTCGAGATAGAAAGTTGGTCTTTCGGAAACAAAACAATCTACGAAGCGTATATTTGTATATTTGGACATAAAGCAACAAAAAAAGGGTAGACCTATCAACTTTGATGGTTCGGAATTGCTCAACTCTTTCCATGGAGGAGCTTTTAACGATTTAGTCCATTTCAAATCGAAAATTGTAATTTTTGACAACGAAACAATCTATATAGTGTATACTTGTAAATTTGGATATAAAGCAACAATAAAAAGTATACGCCTATCAATTTTGATGGTTCAGAATTGCTCAACTCTCTCCATGTAGGAGGTTTTAACGGTTTTGTCCATTTGGAAATAAAAGTTGGTCTTTTCACAAAGAAACAATCTGCAGACTCTATACTCGTAAAATTTGACATAAAAGAACAACAAATGGTGTACAACGACCAACTTTGATGATTCGGAATTGCTCAACTCTCTCCATGGAGGGGCCTTTCGCGTTTTTGTCCATTTCAAATAGAAATTCAGTCTTCCAGAAACGAAACAATCTACGAAGGGTATATTTGGACATAAAGCAACAGAAAAGGGGTAGACCTATCAACTTTGATGGTTCGGAATTGCTCAAGCCGCTCCATGGAGGAGCTGTTATGTCGTTAGTAACAATTTAAAATAAACTTACAAATGTACAACTAATATTTAGTGAACAAGTAAGAGTCGATCCTACAAGGAGTGATGCTAATAGATATACAATCTAACACTCGAATATAATTGATACAATTATAAAAGGGAGGGAAAGGGAGGTTAAGTCTTGTAATAGATAAAAATTAAGACAAAGAAATTGAAGTTAAGAACAAGAATGAGAATTAATATTAATGAAAAAAATAGCTAAGACTCACTATCCACCACAAAACATTCAAACAATTTATAAGAAATAATAGACTAACAATTTTAACAAGCATATGATATGATGACAACATTTACAACAAGGTCATGGCCAAACTCAAGTTGTATGATTCTTTCTTAATTGCATGTAAAGTGTATGACGTCTACCTCATTACGTGTATTCTTAATCGAAATCTAGCATGGCGTCTGCATCAATCAACAATCAAGAATCCAATAAGAGCAAAGAGAATATGAATGTCACAAGAATCCTAATACATGGTATTTGTACTTAGGTATTCAAGAATTGATTTTTCATAATTCGTTTTCAACTGAATTATATGTTGCAAGAAAGAACATATTCAACAAGGCAATTGACCATGTTCTACAACAATTAATTCTAATACATGCTTCAAAGTTAGCTACTCAAAGAAACACAATACTAGAACTCACATAACATGGAAAAATCAAAATCATCATGCTTGTAGAAATTGAAATTCACATAACTTATAAAATTGAAAGCATGCTTGGGGCTTCAAGACAAGCCCTAAGTAACAAGAGTTTAGTTATACATAACCAAATAAAACATGAAACATAAAAACATAATTACAAACACGAGCCTTGTTTTCTTCTTTTCCTTCTCCTCTTTTTGCTTCCACTCCTTCTCTTCTTTTTTCCTTCTTCTACTCCTACTCCTCTCTATTTATAGAGAAAATGAGCACATAGTGGAGGACTTAGTGCCATCTTTTGGTGGTGGATTGTCCATCAAATTCGTGTGGTGGATTGTCCACTCTTTGAATGGAAATGGTATTATCAATGACATCAACTTCCAATTACACACTAATCTTGTAACTGCATTATGGGCCTAAACGAAGCCTATTGTGAACTCAAACCCTTCATCAATATTGTAGATACAAATGTGTAGATAATTATGGACTTTTGAATCAGTCAATTTGGACATCAGACGCTCAAGTTATGAGCTTCTAAAGGTCTGGTCTGCAAACAGAAATTCTGCTTCGGATATAATTTCCAAATGTGACTTCGAGGCAACCTTTAGAGGCCCAAACGAACTCTGGTTTTTTTTGAACCAGCAGTTCCTACAAAGCTTGAAGTATCCTCTAAAAATTTTCTGAAGATTAAATCTCATTCCGACGGCTCTTACTATCTCTTAACCTGCAAAACATCCAAGAAGATCTTAAGTACAATAATCTTGAAAATTCATCTTTTAAGCACAATTTCTTGGCATTGCTTTGGTAGTATTTTATCACTTTAAAAATGTATATTCTGACACTTATCACAACCCCCAACCAGCTTATTGCTAGTCCCTAGTAATTCAAGCGTAAAAATGTTATGAGAAATGATTGAAAGTAACAATACTAGAACAAAAGGTAAGATATCACAATTTCTATCCAGATTAGTACAGTCACAACTTCCAACACTTGTGTGTGTGTGCTAAGCCAAAACCTTCATACGACAATCCATAATGCATATAACCTCAAAACAATTATCCAAGTAAAAGCCTTAACTCCATATTCTCACAGGGTAGAGAAGGATTTCTGTGCTATGAATTTCTCTCATGGAGTTGGAAAATAGATATGCAATCAAAAGAAAAGTCAATTTAAGGACAAACAAATAAACAAACATTGATCAAATGATAGGTATATTAGCTGTCTAGAACTTCCACCAGTCGTATGACAAACCTGCTTTGGAATTCTATTGATCAAAATTATTTTCCAATTGACAAACTAATAGAGACTTATTACAAAAAAACTCATCTACTGAAGGATGACGAATACACATAACAATTTTTTTTCTTTTTTTCTTCCTTTTTTTTTCATCATTCTCTTTCTTTTTTTTCTTTATACTTTTTTTATGTCTCGAATTCATAATATCGAATGCATAATATAGAACATCTCAAACAAAGGCCCAATAAAAGTACAACATTGTTCTCAAACATTGATCAAGATCATCCTCAGCATTCATCCAATCATTTCACAAACCACGTAATGATGTTCATTGACAGCAATTATCCATTTCAAAAGATCAATGCAAGTTCATAAGTTGTTTACTCCTTTCTCTCCACTCATTTGTGCTTTAACCAGAAAATATTCTTAGTCATATGCATTATCATCCATCTTACCACAAGGCTTATTATTTGTGGACAAAAGTGTGTTAAAAGTTGCTTTCTAATAATCCAGATAGAAAAATTGACTCAAACTAATTGTACCAGTACCAAAACATCAAAGTGCATGAATATGCCACCACCCCCAACCTAAACTAAACATTGTCCGCAATGCAAAAATGACGAAGTATGAAAAAGCAATGAAATGCAAAGAAACAGAGGATAGAAAAATACAACCTGAGGTGGAAGATGCTCGGACAATGGGGAAGAAGAAGATGGTTAGCGCCGCACCATGTCCATGAGGACATTTAGCATGTGTTCCAGCCGCTGTTGTCCAACCTCCAACCTATGCAGGCGGCTAAGATGTCTTGAATGTGGTCAGTCGGAGGTAGTGCTGTAGCAGAAGAGTCAGACGCTTCCAGTGGTAAAGAAACTAGACGTCGCGGTGTTCGTTGTCTACGAGCACTGGAAAGCATGTGGCTAGTACTCTGTCGCCAGGTAGAGTTCTCCAAAACAGTCACTGGATAATTGGAAGTTGTCTGACTGTGAGGCGGGCGGATGCCCATACTGAAAAGCAACCGCGTGATGAGTCTCGGGAAATATAATCTCCCGACCTTGGTTGTTTGTTTCTCCACAAGGGTCTTCGCCTTAAGAATGCTCTCAAGGTAAAGCCGGCCAATATCAAACTAGACTCCGCGATACATGTAATATAGGGCGGAAAGTATGTTACCCTGGCGTTGTTGACTGTGTCCAATGGGGCAAAGGTTACTTCGGATAGCATCATCAAGCATCCACATTGTGGACGGCAAATAAGAGCGGCGTGTAGAAGTAGCATTATTCGGATCGTGTCGCCCTTGACACATATCATCAATCATCTCTTGATGGGAAATAGAGATCGGCGCTTGAAAACCTACAGCGACGTCAGCGGTAGGTGGATAGCCTAAACATGAGCAAATATCCGCTGATGCGAATTGAAGCTGAAGACCAGGGATGTCAACCTGATACACTGGTTGAGTTCCAGAAGAGTGGGGTAACTTGAGAAGAGTATGGTAAAAGGAGCGAACGATGTGAGGATACATCGAGAATTCGTCTTTTGGATCAGGATAGACCAAGAACGGTAGAGAATGGTCACGGAGGTAGCTCATGGCCCATCGGTTGGCAGAACCGTTCAAGATTTTGGAATCGATTCGACGTTCTGGCATGATTGTAGCTCTGGCGAATAAGTCCACCGTGGCAACGGAATCGCGGGGCTGCGTGACATACTGTGAAGGAGGAAGAGAAAGATGATCAGAAAAGACAAGAATAATAAAGGGAGAGTTGAAAATCAAGAAGAAACAGAGTGTGCGAAGAGAAGACAATTAGGGTTTTTTTTTTTGGAAAAATCATCGGTGAAGAAGATATAAACAATTATATCACTAATTACACCAGGGAAATTCCCAGGAAAGATTGGAGGGACACAGTGGTCCACTTAAATACCAAACTCCTTAGACAGAATTTTCCTAGACATGCAATTAGTAGCATAATATATCATACTATCTTACCCGATCAAAATATATATTGCGGAAGCAATCCTAAATATATAAATATAAATAGATATACTATTTTTTTTATAGAAATTTAACACATAAAGATAATGAGAAAGAAATATGGGTTGCCTCCCATAAGCGCTAAATTTAGCGTCGTCAGCCAGACGGAACAACATATCAAATGATTGGAACAGGATCAGAGAGCCTTAAATTCTCATCAAGATGTTCTGTTGCTGGCTCTAAATAGTGCTTGAGACGATGACCATTCACTTTAAAAATATTTCCCGTCTGTGGGTGTTGAAGATTCACTGCACCATGTCAAAAAACATGAGTAATAAGGAATGGACCATACCATCGTAAATGGAGCTTATCTGGGAATAGTCGGAGGCATGAGTTATATAATAAGACTTTCTGCCCAGGTTCAAAATGATTTCTCAAAATGGTCATATCATGATAGGCCTTGGTCTTCTCCTTGTATATTTTAGAGCTCTCATAGGCTTCATTTTGGAGTTCTTCCAACTCACTCAACTGCAACTTTCGTTGCTCTCCTGCAGCCTTCATCTCAAAATTGTACTGTTTGATAGCCCAATATGCTTTGTGCTCTAATTCAACTGGTAAGTGGCAGGGTTTGCCAAAAACCAACCTGTATGGTGACATTCCAATCGGAGTTTTGTAGGCTGTACGATAAGCCCATAGAGCATCCATGAGACGATCAGACCAATCCTTGCGTGAGGAGCTCACAGTCTTCTCCAATATCTGCTTAACTTCCCAATTACAGATTTCAGCTTGTCCGCTTGTCTGTGGATGATATGGCGTGGACACCTTATGTTTGACTCCGTACTTTTGCAATAGTGCCGCAAAAAGTTTATTATTGAAATGGGACCCTCCATCACTAATGATCGCCCTGGGTGTTCCAAATCTTGCAAATATATTTTCTTTAAGGAATCTGAGAACAACTCGAGAATCATTAGTCTTGGATGGAACTGCTTACACCCATTTTGAAACATAATCCACAGGAAGTAAGATATATAAATAACCTTTAGATGAAGGAAAAGGTCCCATGAAATCAATACCCCAGACATCAAAAATTTCAACTATTAGAATAGGAGATAAAGTCATCTGATTCCTAGATGAAGGATTACCTAACAGCTGAAACCTATCACAAGTAGAGCAGAAAGTATATGCATCTTTGAACAAACTCGGCCAATGAAATCCACATTGCAATACTTTCAAAGCTGTCTTCTTTGGACCAGAATATCCTCTATAAGCATATGAGTGACAAAATGTGAGTATGGATTGAAATTCTGATTTTGGCACACACCGTCTGATGATTTGGTCAGAACATCATTTGAAAAGGTATGGATCATCCCAAATGTAATACTTTGCTGTTGTCACGAGCTTATCCTTGTAAGTTCTTGGTACATTTCCTGGAAGATCATTTGTAACAAGGTAATTGACAACGTCAGCATACCATGGTGTAAAAATAGATAAAGATAGTAATTGCTCATCAGGAAACTTCTCATTTAGAGGCAAAGAGTCTTCTTCGGTCACTGAATTGTTCACCAAACGGCTGAGGTGATCAGCCACCACATTCTCGGATCCTTTTTTATCCTTAATCTCCAAATCGAACTCTTGAAGTAATAGAATCCATCTAATCAAGCGAGGCTTCGCATCCTTCTTTTGAAGAAGGTACCTAAGAGATGCATGGTCAGAAAATACAATTACTTTAGTGCCAATCAAATATGCACGAAATTTTTCTAAAGCAAAAATAACATAAAAGAGCTCCTTCTCTGTAGTGGAGTAGTTTAATTGGGCATCATTTAGTGTTCTACTGGCATAATAGATGACATGAGGTACTTTATTTACTCGTTGTCCCAACACTGCTCCTACAGCATAATCGGAAGCATCGCACATTAGTTTAAAAGGGAGGCTCCAATTGGGAGGCATCATGATCGGTGTTGACGTAAGAAGGAGTTTAAGCTAGTTAAAAGCTGTCAAACATGTCTCATCAAACTCAAATGTCACATCCTTGGATAGTAAGTTACACAATGGCTTAGCTATCTTGGAGAAATCCTTGATGAACCTCCTGTAGAAACCTGCATGTCCAAGGAAAGATCTTATTTCCTTAACTGTAGATGGAGGTGGAAGATTACTTACCATATCCACTTTTGCTTTGTCAACTTCTATTCCCTTGCTAGAGATGATATAACCAAGTACAATTCCTTGTTGTACCATAAAATGACATTTTTCCCAGTTTAAAACTAGATTGCATTCTTGGCATCTTTCTAAGACCAAAGTGAGGTTATGAAGGCATTTATCAAAAGATGAACCAAATACACTAAAATCATCCATAAATACCTCAATAATGTGCTCCACCATATATGAAAATATGCTCATCATACACCTTTGAAAAGTACCTGGAGCATTGCAAAGACCAAAAGGCATGCGCCTGTAGGCGAATGTACCATATGGACAAGTAAATGTCGTCTTGTCTTGATCTTCTGGTGCTATTGCAATCTGATTGTAGCCCGAATATCCATCAAGAAAACAATAATGGCTATGACCTGCGAGACGTTCCAACATTTGATCAATAAAAGGTAGTGGAAAATGATCTTTTCTAGTACCTGAATTAAGCTTTCTGTAGTCAATGCAAACACGCCATCCTGTTTGAACTCGTGTGGGAACCAACTCTTTATCTTCATTAAGGACTACTGTAACTCCAGATTTTTTAGGAACCACTTGTACCGGACTAACCCATTTGCTATCAGAGATAGGGTAAATGATGCCAACATCTAGCAATTTGAGTACTTCTTTTAACACCACCTCCTTCATTATTGGGTTAAGTCTGCGTTGGGCATCTCTTGTTGGTTTTGTTCCCTCCTCTAGTAGTATTTGATGCATACATCTAGAGGGACTGATTCCTCTGATATTAGCAATACTCCATCCGATTGATGTTTTATGCTCTTTTAGTACCCTTAACAATTTCTCTTCTTCTTCAATGCTGAGGTCAGACGCAATGATTACTGGCAATGTACTTTCTTCGCCCACATACGCGTACTTCAAATGCTTTGGTAATTCCTTCAACTCCAATTGAGGTGCCAGCACAACAGATGGTACAAGTTTTGTCTTAGACACTGGTAAAGGCTCAAAGGCAGAAATATACATACCTAAAGAAGGTAAGGCTTCAAGGCGAGCTAAGACTTTGCTAGGTTTATCCTCATCGATAGTTCCAAAGTCATGAATTAAAACTTTGTCCACAATATCTCGACCACAACTTTCATTGAACACTTGTTGACAATTTGTATCTAACGCATCTAAGTGAAAATAGTAATGTTCATCACTTGGTAATTTGAGTGCTCCAAATACCTTGTACTCAATCGTTTGTCCCTGCACATTCATAGTTAGTGTACCCTTTGGAACATCAATTTTGGTACTTGCTGTGGCCATGAATGGACGACCAAGAATTAAGGTTAATTTTACTTCTGACAAAGGAATCGGCTCCATCTCCAATACTAGAAAATCAGCAGGTAAGATTAATCCGTCAACTTTGACTAAGACATCTTCCAGAATACACCTAGGGTATTTGATTGATCTATCTGCCAACTGGATGCTCACAGAGGTTGCCTTTAGTTCCCCTATATTCAAAGATTCAAAAACAGAAAACGGCATTAGATTGACAGATGCACCTAAGTCAAGAAGAGCTTTCTCAAACCTGTGACCCCCAATGATACAAGGGATAGTAAAACTGCCCGGATCTTTTAGCTTGGGAGGGAGTTTTCTTTATAGAACAGCTGAAACTTCCTCAAAAACCTTAATCGTTTCAAACTCTTTAAACTTCCTCTTATTTGTGTACAAATCCTTGAGGAACTTTGCATATTTTGGCATTTTTTTGATGGCATCTAAAAGAGGAATGTTAATCTCCACCTTCTTGAAAGTAACCAAGATTCCTTGCATTGGATCTTCTTTCTTGGATTTCTGCAATCTGCTAGGAAAAGGAGCATGTGAAGAAATATAATTTGGAAGGTTAGAGTTAACCTGAAGGTTTGGCGTTTCCTGGAAAGGAGTAGCACTGCTGCTAGAATTTGGATCTAGAACGTCTGGATTGATCATATTGTCAGAGTCAAGGTTCTTCTTTTTTTCTGGCACACTCATTTTTTCAATTGTTTTCCCTCCCCTCAGAGTGATTGCTTTAGCATGTTCATTAATCTTAGGGTTGACAACAACTTGGCCAAGAAGCTTTCCAGGTTCTCTTTGATTTAATGCAGTGGCTAACTGTCCCATTTGTTGTTCCAAATTTGCAATGGCGTTATCAGTTTTCTGCATGAATGCTTGGGTGCTTTGTGCCATAGTGATTGGGATGATATTTTGCATATTTTTGTGGAGTTTTGAAAGTAAAACGTTGAGTTTCAATGCTTAAAAACCACATTTTAGGTTTGAGTTGCCGAAATCCATGTTAATGAGCCAATGCATAATTCAACACTTTGACATAGTCATTTTAAGTGTTTTCTAGTGGTTCAAGTTGGTTTGGTAGCTTAGAGATAGGAAATCCAAGTTTTGGGCATAATGGTTGAAGTTGTGGAAATGCTATCTCTTAAGCATTTGAGTTTTAATATGCCGAATTTTGTTCTATCAACCTAAAAATGGTTTTGACACTTGTTTAAGTATGTTTCAGTCATTTATGACTTGTTTGAATGATTTTTGTAGGCTTCGGATTGATCGGGATTGAATATGGAAGAAAATGCATAAAAGGAGCTGCAAAATTGAAGTTTACTGTCAACCGTCCGGACGCGTATCAGAAGCCGTCCGGACGGACAAAGAAGAAAGGTGGACAGTGGCATTTTCAAGCATATCCGTCCGGACGGTACTGTTCACCGTCCGGACGGTTGAAGAAGAAAGCCGGACAGTGCTGTTTTCAAGCATATCTGTCCGGACAGCACTGCGCAATAATTTTCGGGTCAACTTTGGAAGGTGCAAATGATCGAATTTGAAGACACTTTCTTCTACAAAGTTGAAGTAGACATCCAGATCTTTCCAACGAGTGCTCATACGCATAAATCTATCGAGAATTGAAGTCTGTGGAATTAATACAAGATACTGCCTTGAACAGTTCCAATAATTTCGGGTTTTATGATTTTTACTCAATTCTTGAAGGGCAAACTTGTCTAATTACTTTATTTGACCAATGGGACTTATTTTTAATAGGTTAGGATGGTCTTTTAAGAGAGGTATGAGGGTTTTATGGGTTTGGAGACCCCATTCTTTGAACAACACTGATTTTGGCCGAATTTGATACATTCTCTCTAGGGTTTTTCTCTCTTGCCTTGTTCTTCATCTTTGATTCTTGCTTGGGGTTCGAAAATAGTCTACTGAAGATTGCTAGGAGTCTTGGAGACCCAACCAACTAGAAGTAGAAGTTTTTCCTCCTTGTAGAGCTTGAGAAGAGCCCAAGTTGGATGACCCTCAACTTCTATTTGTAGATTGGAAGGCCGATTCACCTCAACATTCGACATTGGATTTGATTTCTAAACTCCTCTTACTTATTGTTATTTCATTTTATTATCGCATTTGGATTCATAGTTTTAGTTTAATCTATTGAATATTTTCCATTCCGATTTAGTTTAATCTTTATGTTATGTTTTACATTTTATTATGTTGTGCTTATTTCCATTTTGATTTCCCGTAGTAGCTTAGTATTTAATTCTCATCTCGCATATTAGGGTTTAGTTCAATCAATCACCCCAAGAGGGAAAACCGAATCTAACCAATGGTTAGTGCAAT
Organism: Euonymus europaeus; assembly: GCA_963580455.1. Classification (NCBI taxonomy): domain Eukaryota; kingdom Viridiplantae; phylum Streptophyta; class Magnoliopsida; order Celastrales; family Celastraceae; genus Euonymus; species Euonymus europaeus. The sequence continues at coordinate 9,672,379 of OY756964.1, forward strand.
TTTGCCACACTTAACATTGTGAATACCATATTTAATTAAGTAATTAGGTTAATAATCCATAGACCCAAGCCGAAACCAAAAGTCTTTGTGAGACGATTTGGGATTCACTCATATTATTACTTTGACAAACCTACACTTGGGAAAGCGTTAATCCACTTACCTATTTTTGGCGAGTCAAGTTTTTGGCGCCGTTGCCGGGGACTTTTGTCATTCGGTTCGGGTCTTCCTTTATTTTATTTTTGTTTTTATTGGGAACTTAAATTTCTACTCTACTTTGTGATTGCTTGATGTTGCATGTCTTGGGTTAGAGACGATAATAATAGGTTGCGTAGAACATCTAGCAATACAAGTAGCATTGTTAGTCTTGAAACTGATTTTGCATCTGTGACTTCTGAAAGTGATTCTGAGCTTGGTTTGCCTATTTTGTTTGACGAAGAAGTTTGTGAAAACATGGCTAATCCTGCACCACGTACTCTTAAGGATTTTATTCAGCCCACTCGCACTACTACTCCTTCATGCATCATATTACCTGAAAATGCACCTCAATTTTCTGTTAAGCATGGCATGATGTCAGTGATACCTCAGTTCCATGGCATGGATTCTGAGAGCCCTTACCAGCATCTTACTGATTTTGAGTTGGCTTGCACTACTTTCATTAATAGGGCTAACACTGATGAGTATGTTAGATTGCGTTTGTTTCCTTTCTCTTTGAAGGATAAGGCTAAGTTGTGGTTTAATCAATTGAGAGCTAATTCTATTACTAGTTGGGTTGATATGCAACGTGAGTTCTTACAAAAATTCTTTCCATTTCAGAGAACTCAAATGATTCAAGAGAAAATAGCTCAATTCACTCAGAAGCATGATGAGACTTTCCAAGCTAGTTGGGACCGCTTCAAGGAGTTGTTAAATATTTGTCCCCATCATGGCTATGAGTCTTGGAGAGTTGTCAACTACTTCTATACGGGTCTGACGCCGGAGTGCAAACAATTTGTGCAAACTATGTGCAATGGAGAATTCTTTGATAAAGAGCCAGACGCCGCATTGGATTTCCTTGATTATCTTGGAGAGAGTGCTAGCCAGTGGAATACAAGAACTGGCAGAATTGCTATAGCTGCTCAACCTTTGAGAACCATCCCAAGTGGTGGTAAATATGAGTTGAAGGAAGATGTGGATGTTCAAGCTAAGCTAGCTACTTTGTCTAGAAGACTAGAGATTATGGAGTTGGAAAAAGTCAAGGCAGTGAAAACGGTGGAACCATGTAACTTATGTGCTGATTCTAGCCATAAGACTCAAGATTGCCCTATCATGCCTATGATGGAGAATGGAATGGACCAATTGCAAGCTGCAAATTGGGTCAACAAGATGAATAATCCTTATTCAAACACATACAATCCAGGATGGAGGAACCATCCTAACTTTTCGTGGAGGAATGATCAACCAGGACAGTCTTCACAGAGTTATCCACAACAGATGGCTCCTCCACAGCAGTTTCAGCATACTCAAAGTTATCTTCCTCCAATAGAACCTCCTGGTTTTCCTCTTCAACAACCAGTTGCTCCACCCAAGAAGTCTCTAGATGATACCATAGCATAGATGGCTACCACTTTTCAGTAGTTCATGCAGGTTCAGGCTACTACAAACAATCAGAATACACAAGCAATCAATGACTTGCGAGGAACAATTCAAAAAATGAATACCACTTTGAGCACTCTTGAGAAGGGAAAGTTTCCAGCTCAACCTCAACCAAATCCTGCAGTCTATAAACAACCGTCTCAACAACATGTGCATAATGTTTCTGGAGATGGTTTTGAGACAACCAAGGCAGTTACCACTTTGAGAAGTGGAAAGCAGATTTCTAGACCTGAGGCCTCTGTTGACTCTCAGCATTCTAGTCCTGCTTGTGTGAGTGCACCTGCGGTGGTTGAGGTGGAAAAGGAGAAAGAAGAAGAGAAAGATAAAGAAAATTCAGAATTGAGGACCCCAGTTGTGGTGGAGGAAGAAACGGAGAGAGTTTATCGACCTACTGTACCTTATCCACACAGATTGAGAGTTGGGCAGATGAACAAGCATCATACTGAGATTCAGGAAATTTTCAAGCAAGTGAAGCTCAATATTCCACTTTTAGATGCTATTCAGCAAATCCCTTCCTATGCTAAGTTCTTGAAGGACTTATGTACTGCTAAAAGGAAGGTGAATGTGACCAAGAAGTCCTTTTTGGTTGAAGAAGTTGGAGCTTTGATTATGAGTGATGCTCCTCAGAAGCTGCGGGATCCTGGCTCACCCACTATTTCCATTATGATAGGTGAGAGAAGGCTCGAGAATGCCTTACTTGATTTGGGGAGTAGTGTGAATTTGTTGCCATTATGGGTTTATGAGCAACTTAATATTGGAGAATTGAAGCAGACACCCATGCTTTTACAGATGGCAGACAGAACAGTCAAGAAACCATAGGGAGTTGTGGAAGATGTCTTGGTGCAAGTGAACAAATTTTACTATCCTGTGGACTTTGTAGTCCTAGAGATGCCACACCCAACTTCCACTCTTGCTAGTGCTCCTATAATTCTTGGGCGACCTTTCCTTGCCACCACTAATGCCTTGATCAATTGCAAAAGTGGAATGCTCAAGATTACTTTTGGCAATATGACTTTTGAGACTAATGTCTTCACTGCTTGCAAGATGCCTAGTGACTGTGACGATTCAGAGCTAGAAGCAGTAGATTGGGTTCAAAGCTTTAGCCCATCAGACTTATACTCTGTTCTTGATTCTGAGAGTATATATGAGGATACATATCCTAAGAAATCTAGCCAAGTTGATGATCTAGAAGATGACTTGGATGAATTTGCTCCTGTCACATCAGAGGAGTTCTCTGATATTGATGACTTTGCTGAGTTGGAGGATGTGAGCCACATTGGTAGATGGCGGGGACCAAACTTTGAGATTCTTGATCCACCAGAGGAGATGAAGCCATCCATCGAGGAAACTCCCACTCTTGAGCTGAAAAAGCTTCCTGAAGATTTGAAGTATATTTTCCTTGGTCCAGAAGAGGGCACATTCCCTGTTGTCATTTCATCTAAGCTCACTTCTGTGCAAGAAGCCAGCTTGGTAGCAGTACTACAAAAGCACAAGGGAGCTATTGGCTGGACCATTGCAGACATCAAGGGTATTGACCCTAATATTTGTACTCACAGCATTTTTTTGGAGGGAGATCCTACACCAGTCAGAGATGCACAGAGGAGACTCAACCCCGCCATGAAGGAAGTGGTGAAGAAGGAGGTTCTGAAGCTGTTAGCAGTTGGAATCATTTATCCTATCTCCGACAGTAAGTGGGTGAGTCCCACACAGGTAGTCCCTAAGAAATCTGGCTTAACTGTCATTGAAAATGCTTCAGGTGATTTAATTCCTACTAGGAAAGTGACTGGATGGCGCATGTGCATAGACTACCGAAAACTGAATTCGGTTAGTCGCAAAGACCATTTCCCATTGCCCTTTCTTGACCAAATTTTGGAAAAAGTTGCTGGAAATGAGTTTTATTGTTTTTTAGATGGTTTTTCTGGATACTATCAAATTGCCATAGCTCCAGAGGACCAGGAAAAGACCACTTTCACTTGCCCTTTTGGCACGTTTGCCTTTAGGAGGATGCCATTTGGCTTATGCAATGCCCCTGCCACATTTCAACGCTGCATGATGAGCATTTTTTCTGATATGCTTGAGGACATGTGTGAAGTGTTTATGGATGATTTTTCTGTGTTTGGATCCTCCTTTGATGTTTGCTTGAAAAATTTAAATGTTGTGCTGACTATATGTGAAGAAAAGAATTTGTTACTTAATTGGGAAAAATGTCAGTTTATGGTGACTAGTGGGTTGGTACTTGGACATTTAGTGTCAAAACGTGGAATAGAGGTCGATAGGGCTAAGATAGAATTGATTTCTCAGTTACCTATTCCTAGGAGTGTGAAGGATATTCGATCTTTTCTTGGTCATGCCGGCTTTTACCGTCGTTTTATTCAAGGTTTTAGTGCTATCACCAAACCATTGTGTGCTTTATTGCAACATGATACTGAATTTGTCTGGTCTGATAAATGTCAATCTGCTTTTGAGACTCTAAAGAAATACTTGACAGTTGCTCCTATCATGCAATCTCCTAGGTGGGATTTACCATTTGAACTTATGACCGATGCTAGTGATTATGCTCTAGGTGCTGTTTTAGGTCAAAGAATCGATGGTAAACCTTCTGTGATTTATTATGCAAGTAAGACATTGAACGATGCACAGAAAAATTACACCACCACTGAAAAGGAATTGCTTGCTGTTGTGTTTGCTTTAGATAAATTTCGTTCATATATCATCGGTTCTCCTGTCACCATTTTTACTGACCACTCTGCTTTGAAGTATTTGTTGCAAAAGAAAGATGCTAAACCCAGGTTGATACGCTGGATCTTGCTGCTTCAAGAGTTTGACATCACCATCAAGGACAAGAAAGGTGTCGAAAATGTGGTAGCTGACCACTTGTCTAGATTGCAGCTACCCGAGTCTCATATTTCTCCACCTTTGCATGATGACTTTCCGGATGAGCATCTCTTTGCTGTGTCCCGTGCACCTTGGTTTGCAGATATTGTGAACTACCTTGTCTCTGAGCAGATACCTTCTCATCGGAACATTCAAGACAAGCGTAAGTTCCTTTCTGAGGTTCGCTTCTATTACTTCGACTCACCCTATCTTTTTAAATATTGTGCTGATCAGTTGGTGAGAAGATGTATTCCTGATGAAGAGTTTGCTTCTGTGTTTGAGTTTTGCCATTCTGGGGCTTGCGGAGGTCATTTTGCAGCCCAGAAAACTGTTGCAAAAATTTTACAAAGTGGACTTTATTGGCCTACCATGTTTAAAGATGTTGTGTTGTGGTGTAAAGCATGTGAATCTTGTCAAAAACTTGGAAAAATCACAGCTAGGAACATGATGCCCCTTTCTCCCATATTGACCCTTGAAATCTTTGATTGTTGGGGAATTGATTTTATGGGGCCTTTTCCTGTTTCTAATGGTTATATGTATATCTTGCTTGCTGTTGATTATGTTTCCAAATGGGTAGAAGCTATACCATGTAGAACCAACGATCATAAGGTTGTCCTTAAGTTCTTAAAAGAATTGTTTGCACGTTTTGGAATGCCTAAGGCCATAATTAGTGATGGGGGTTCGCACTTTTGTAATAAACCTTTTCAGCATCTCATGAAGAAATATGGAGTGACTCACAAGGTCTCTACTCCATATCACCCTCAAACTAATGGCCAAGCTGAATTGGCAAATAGAGAGATCAAGGTTATTCTTGAAAAGACAGTTCATCCTAATAGAAAGGATTGGTCTGATAAATTACTTGATGCTCTTTGGGCTTATAGAACTGCATTCAAAACCACTCTTGGCATGTCACCTTATCATTTGGTTTATGGTCGTGCATGTCATTTGCCTGTTGAGATTCAACATCATGCTTTATGGGCTATTAAAAAGATTAACCATTCACTTGATGATGCCCAAGACTTGAGAAAGTTGCAGGTTTCAGAGCTGGAAGAAGCAAGAAGGGAGGCATATGACAATGCCAAACTGTCCAAGGAGAGGATGAAAGCTTTGCATGACAAGAAGATCTTGGATAAACAGTTTTTCCCTGAGCAAGAAGTGCTTCTCTACAATTCCAGGCTCCACATTTTTCCAGGAAAGTTGAAGACTCGTTGGAGTGGCCCCTACATTGTCAAGAAGGTTCATTCCCATGGTGCTGTGGATATTTCCAATCCGAAGAATGGGACCACCTTCACTGTGAATGGACAGCGGCTCAAGCCATTCCTTACTCCCTATGCACCAGAGGATGAGACACTCCTTTTACAGGATGTCCAGGGAGTACTCTCAACTTCTCTTGCTGTTATTTGATTATGCATATACCTAGTCATGGGGGTGCTGGTGCCGTGACATTACTCCGTTTGTTTGTGGTACTTTGGGAGTATTGTAGTCTTAGAACCACTTACTGTTTTGCATTTGCATTGAATAATTACTTCCTGTGCACCCTTTTTGTTCGTTCCATCCATGGAGACCATGTCTTACTCTAGTTGGGGGTGGGGGGGTGCCCAGTTGTGTTAGGTCTAAAATAAAAGTTTTTAAAGAAAAAATCCTGAAAATGTGTGTCGTGAAAAGCTTTGTGTTGTTGTGATTCCTTGATTGCCGATGATGAAAATTATGAACCATGACTTGTTGTGAGAGGCATGTAAGATCCCTTGGATTGTGCTTGACTTTTTAGTTTGTCTTGTTTTGAAGTTTGGACTATTCTCTCTTCCCCTGAGCACATGACCATGCGGCTTTGAAGTGTTGGATATTTAGAGAAGTTATGCTTAGTGTTAGTCTTTTGAATCTCACAAGCACTAGAACTCACTTGATAAACTCTTGAGGCGAAATCCTAGTTCACACTTTGACTGATGAGATGACATAAGGCCTTCTTTGGTCGTTTGAGCTTAATTTCAAGCCTACCATACCTTAAATATATCCCTAGTTGTCCCCTCCTAGCCAAATGTTAACCTTTTTCTTCAATACCTACATATGCACCTAGCTACAAAAAAAAAAAAAAAAAAAAAAAATTTCCCCATACATCACCCACACAATTGGATATACATGTTTTTTGTGTGATGCTTGTGCATATCATCATGCATATGGGTTGAGTGATGCGTTTTTGTGATGGTACATTTTGTAAGGTGTTGCTTGCTTTAAAGAGAAAAAAAAAGTGAAAAAAGAAAAGAAAAGAAGAAAAAAATAGCAAAAGAAGGCAACAACTTAGTTCATTGAATGAAAATATCCAAGTTTGGGATATATGTATAGAGTAAGACGGTTGCATGCCATCAATAAAATCAATGTGGCACATATATACAAAAAAAAAGAAAAAAAAAAGAAAAAAATGAGAGTAGAGAAAGAAAAAGCAAAGTGAGTGTGAAAAAGGTGAGTTGGGACTACTTTGGGGTATATGTGCATGCATGCATATGTATGACCATTATTACATTGACATGTATATTTGAGTTGTGGTTTCAGCCTAAAATTTCCATTTTGACATACCAATAGCCTCAACCTACGTTACATGCTTTAAAAGTCCTATTGGATCATTGGTTTTGTGTTGGGCTACATTAGTGGAGAGAAGTTTTGAAAAGTGAGCATATGGCGGCTTGCACTTTATGATTGAGATTCATTTGATGAATCACTCTTGCATTTTCTAATCTAAATTGTTGCCAAGGATGTTCCAAGTGGTCACTCACACACACACGAGAATGGTTTGGTTTCAAAATGAAGCAACCTTTTTAGTTAAAATCAAGACTTGGTTGAGATTTGTGTTTTCTTGCACCTTTGTCATGTGTTCATTCTGAGGGTTAAACACTTAGGAAAGAACTTGTCAATGCATGCTTACACTCACACACGTTCCAGACAAATTGGTTCAAAGGAAATTTTTCTCCCCGGAATTCATCCCAATTTATTTTCACTATTTTGCTTGAGGACTAGCAAAAAGCTAGTTGGGGGTTGTGATTGGGATGATATTTTGCATATTTTTGTGGAGTTTTGAAAGTAAAACGTTGAGTTTCAATGCTTAAAAACCACATTTTAGGTTTGAGTTGCCGAAATCCATGTTAATGACCCAATGCATAATTCAACACTTTGACATAGTCATTTTAAGTGTTTTCTAGTGGTTCAAGTTGGTTTGGTAGCTTAGAGATAGGAAATCCAAGTTTTGGGCATAATGGTTGAAGTTGTGGAAATGCTATCTCTTAAGCATTTGAGTTTTAATATGCCGAATTTTGTTCTATCAACCTAAAAATGGTTTTGACACTTGTTTAAGTATGTTTCAGTCATTTATGACTTGTTTGAATGATTTTTGTAGGCTTCGGATTGATCGGGATTGAATATGGAAGAAAATGCATAAAAGGAGCTGCAAAATTGAAGTTTATTGTCAACCGTCCGGACGCGTATCAGAAGCCATCCGGACGGACAAAGAAGAAAGGTGGACAGTGGCATTTTCAAGCATATCCGTCCGGACGGTACTGTTCACCGTCCGGACGGTTGAAGAAGAAAGCCGGACAGTGCTGTTTTCAAGCATATCTGTCCGGACAGCACTGCGCAATAATTTTCGGGTCAACTTTTGAAGGTGCAAATGATCGAATTTGAAGACACTTTCTTCTACAAAGTTGAAGTAGACATCCAGATCTTTCCAACGAGTGCTCATACGTATAAATCTATTGAGCATTGAAGTCTGTGGAATTAATACAAGATACTGCCTTGAACAGTTCCAATAATTTCGGGTTTTATGATTTTTACTCAATTCTTGAAGGGCAAACTTGTCTAATTACTTTATTTGACCAATGGGACTTATTTGTAATAGGTTAGGATGGTCTTTTAAGAGAGGTATGAGGGTTTTATGGGTTTGGAGACCCCATTCTTTGAACAACACTGATTTTGGCCGAATTTGATACATTCTCTCTAGGGTTTTTCTCTCTTGCCTTGTTCTTCATCTTTGATTCTTGCTTGGGGTTCGAAAATAGTCTACTGAAGATTGCTAGGAGTCTTGGAGACCCAACCAACTAGAAGAAGAAGTTTTTCCTCCTTGTAGAGCTTGAGAAGAGCCCAAGTTGGATGACCCTCAACTTCTATTTGTAGATTGGAAGGCCGATTCACCTCAACATTCGACATTGGATTTGATTTCTAAACTCCTCTTACTTATTGTTATTTCATTTTATTATCGCATTTGGATTCATAGTTTTAGTTTAATCTATTGAATATTTTCCATTCCGATTTAGTTTAATCTTTATGTAATGTTTTACATTTTATTATGTTGTGCTTATTTCCATTTTGATTTCCCGTAGTAGCTTAGTATTTAATTCTCATCTCGCATATTAGGGTTTAGTTCAATCAATCACCCCAAGAGGGAAAACCGAATCTAACCAATGGTTAGTGCAATTTTGCCACACTTAACATTGTGAATACCATATTTAATTAAGTAATTAGGTTAATAATCCATAGACCCAAGCCGAAACCAAAAGTCTTTGTGAGACGATTTTGGATTCACTCCTATTATTACTTTGACAAACCTACACTTGGGAAAGCGTTAATCCACTTACCTATTTTTGGCGAGTCACATAGATGTAACCATATCTTCAAGTGATGGTTTCGAAGGCTCCACTTGAACCCGATGTTGTGGTAATTGAGCAAAAGGTTGTTGCATTGGTTGATTATTACTCTACCTAAAATTTGGATGATTCCTCCATCCTGGATTGTAGGTAGGAGCGAATGGATCATTCCTTGGCCTTTGCATTTGGTTTTGATTCTGATTTGGATAAGTACCGAATGCATTTATTTGTGCATCCAAGACCGGAACTTCATTTTGTGGACAACTTTCCATAACATGTACAGGTGTACTGCACACAGCACACACTTGAGAGCCTGGAACGATTAGCTGCTTCACCATATTTGTCAAGTTTGCAATTTGGGCTTCCATGTTTGAACTTGATTGTGCTTCGTAGATTCCAGCCCTTTTTTGAGGTTCTCTCACTCTGTTGTAACTCTGTTGTAGCTCCGTTGTTGAGAATTAGTTGACAGAGTTTCGAACATCTCCCTTGCTTGTCCGGCATTGTTATTCATCAATCCACCACCAGATGTGGTGTCCACCATTTTGCGATCTGAATCTAGCATCCCTTCATAAAAGTATTGCATTAGTAGCCATTCTTGAATATTATGATGAGGACAAGAGCTTAAGAGCCTCTTGTATCTCTCCCAATATTCGTGGAATGCTTCTCCATCATTTTGTTGGATGCTCACTATCTCTTTCCTTATTTTATTTGTCTTTTGAGCTGGAAAGAATTTCGTCAAGAACTTGTTTGCCAAATCTGTCCATGTTCTAATTGAAGCTCTTGGTAAAGAGTGAAGCCATGTCTTTGCTTGTTCCTTCAGACTAAATGGAAACAATCGCAGATGAACCTGCTCATCAGTTAAACCTCTTATTTTAATTGTGGAACAAACATCAGAGAATTCTTTAAGATGCATATGAGGATCTTCTCCAGCATGGCCTAAGAACGTAGGCAACAAATGAATCATTCCTGACTTTAATTCAAAATTGTCTACAGTAGTCTGGGGATAGACAATGCATGAAGCTTGATCTGCTGCTTGAGGCACAGAGAAATCTTTAAGTGGCTTGTTCATGTTATTTGGTTCTTCTTCCATTTGGACTAGGGCTCTGGGACTTGTAGTTGGTGATGACAAAGGTGATCTCTCTGGAGTGCGATGGTCTCTTTTTCATTGTTGACAAAATAAACGGATATCCGCTAATTTTGTGTTTAACGAAATGTCGTCACTCGATAAGTTCCCAAGATCTGAGCTGGACATTCATGTATCTGCAAAATAGGAAAAATAACAATATAAATGAACTACTTAGGTGGCGAAACCAACCATGAACATAAATTAATATAGAGAAAATTTGGTGGATGGCAGTGCCAATCACAACCAGAGGATTAAAGGAGTTGGTTGACAATATATAAAAAGTTAGTATATAGAAGAAATAAAATGGGGCAGAGAAGACCGACCACAAAAAAAAATTGATGTTAGTAAATATTAAGGTATATTAATAGGCGGTAGAACCAGCCATTAATATTAATAGATATATACATATATTAAGAACAGTAGGCGGTTTGAACCAGCCGTTAATAGAAAACAAAATGGAGCGTTTAAGCCAACCACGTTAAATAATGACATATAATGTAAAACCTTCCATGTAGGAGGTGCTAACAACAGAAATAAATAAATAAATTATATACAAGAATTAGATAACACTATATTAGGTAATCACATCCCTGGCAACGACGCCAAAAATTGTTATGTCGTTAGTAATGATTTAAAATAAACTTACAAATGTACAACTAATATATAGTGAACAAGTAAGAGTCGATCCCACAAGGAGTGATGCTAATAGATATACAATCTAACACTTGAATATAATTGATACAATTATAAAAGGGGGGGGGAAAGGGAGGTTAAGTCTTGTAATAGATAAAAATTAAGACAAAGAAATTGAAGTTAAGAACAAGAATGAGAATTAATATTAATGAAAACAATAGCTAAGACTCACTATCCACCACAAAACATTCAAACAATTTATAAGAAATAATAGACTAACAATTTTAACAAGCATATGATGACAACATTCACAACAAGGTCATGACCAAACTTAAGTTGTATGATTCTCTCTTAATTGCATGTAAAATGTATGACGTCTACCTCATTACGTGTATTCTTAATCGAAATCTAGCATGGCGTCTGCATCAATCAACAATCAAGAATCCAATAAGAGCAAAGAGAATATGAATGTCACAAGAATCCTAATACATGGTATTTGTACTTAGGTATTCAAGAATTGATTTTTCATAATTCGTTTTCAATTGAATTATATGTTGCAAGAAAGAACATATTCAACAAGGCAATTGACCATGTTCTACAACAATTAATTCCAATACATGTTTCAAAGTTAGTTACTCAAAGAAACACAATACTAGAACTCACATAACATGGAAAAATCAAAATCATCATGCTTGTAGAAATTGAAATTCACACAACTTATAAAATTGAAAGCATGCTTGGGGCTTCAAGACAAGCCCTAACTAACAAGAGTTTAGTTATACATAACCAAATAAAACGTAAAACATAAAAACATAAAGCAATATACTACTAAATTTGGACAATGAAACAATCTATGTATCGTATACTACTAAATTTGGACATAAAGCAACAATAAAAAGTGTACACCTATCAATTTTGATGGTTTGGAATTGCTCAACTCTATCCATGGAGTAGGTTTTAACAGTTTCGTCCATTTGGAAATAAAATTGGTCTTTTGACAACGAAACAATCTACGGACTTTATACTCGTAAAATTTGACATAAAAGAACAATAAAAGGTGTACAACGACCAACCTTGATGGTTCAGAATTGCTCAACTCTCTCCATGGAGGGGTCTTTAACGATTTTGTCCATTGGAGATAGAAAATCGGTCTTTCGGAATCGAAAAAATCTACAAAGCATATAATTGTAAATTTGAACATAAAGCAACAAAAAAGGGTAGAACTGTCAACTTTGATGGTTCGAAATTGCTCAACTCTCTCCATGGAGGAGCTTTTAACGGTTTTGACCATTTCGAATCGAAAATTAGCCATTTTGACAACGAAACAATCTATGTAGTGTATACTAGTAAATTTGGACATAAAACAACAATAAAAATTGTACACCTATCAACTTTGATGGTTTGTAATTGCTCAACTCTCTCCAGAGAGGAGCTTTTAACGTTTTTGTCCATTCGAGATAGAAAGTTCGTCTTTCGGAAACGAAACAATTTACGAAGCGTATATTTGTATATTTGGACATAAAGCAACAAAAAAGGGTAGACCTATCAACTTGAATGGTTCGGAATTGATCAACTCTCTCCATGGAGGAGCGTTTAACGATTTTGTCCATTTAAGATCAAAAATTGGTCCTTTTGACAATGAAACAATCTATGTAGCGTATACTACTAAATTTGCACATAAATCAAGAATAAAAAGTGTACACCTATCAATTTTGATGGTTCGGAATTGCTCAACTCTATTCGTGGAGGAGGTTTTAACGATTTTGTCCATTTGGAAACAAAAGACTGTCTTTTGACAACGAAACAATCTACGGACTCTATACTCATCCAATTTGACATAAAAGAGCAACAAAACGTGTCGAACGACCAACTTTGATGGTTCAAAATTGCTCAACTCTCTCGATAGAGGTGCTTTTAACGATTTTGTCTAATTCAGATAGAAAGTTTTTCTTTTAACAAACAAAACAATCTACGATGCAAATGCTAGTAAACTTGGACATAAAGCAACAAAGAAAAGGGCACACCTATCAGTTTTGATGGTTCGTAATTCCTCAATTCTCTCCATAGAGGGGCTCTTAACGGTTTTTTCTATTTGAAGTCGAAAGTTAGCCTTTTGGCATTAAAAACTATCTACAGAGCCTACACTCTTAAAATTTGACATAAAATAACAATAAAAGATATACAACGACCAACTTTGATAGTTCAGAATTGCTCAACACTCTCGATGGAGGGGCCTTTTAAGGATTTTGTCCATTTGAGCTAGAAAGTCGGTCTTTCGGAATCGAAACAATCTACAAAGCGTATACTTGTAAATTTGGACATAAAGCAAACCTATCAACTTTGATGATTCGAAATTGCTTAACTCTCTCCATGGAAGTGCTTTTAACGGTTTTTTCCATGTCAAATCGAAAATTGGACTTTTTAACAACGAAACAATCTATGTAGCGTATACACTAAAATTGTTATATAAAACAACAATAAAATAGTATACACCTATCAATTTTGATGGTTCGGAATTGCTCAACTCTCTCCATGTAGGAAGTTTTAACGATTTTGTCCATTTGAAAACAAAAGTTGGTCTTTTGACAACGAAACAATCTACAGACTCTATACTCGTGAGATTTGACATAAAAGAACAACAAAACGTGACCAACGACCAACTTTGATGGTTCAAAATTGCTCAACTCTCTCGATAGAGGTGGTTTTAACGATTTTTTCCAATTCAGAAACAAAGTTGTTCTTTTGACAAACGAAACAATCTACGATGCGAATGCTAGTAAACTTGGACATAAAGCAACAATGAAAAGTGCACACTATCAACTTTGATGGTTCAGAATTGCTCAATTCTCTCCATGGAGGGACTTTTTAAGATTTTGTCCATTTAAAATAGAATGTTAGCCTTTTGGCATTAAAACTATCTAGGGAGCTTACACTTGTAAAATTTGACATAAAATAACCATAAAAAGTGCACTACGACCAACCTTGATGGTTCGAAAATGCTCAACTTCCTCCATGAAGGGTTTTTTAATGATTTTGTTCATTTGAGATAGAAAGTCGGTCTTTCGGAATCAAAACAATCTACGAAACGTACACTTGTAAATTTCAACGTGAAGCAACAGAAAAAGGGTAGACCGATCAACTTTGATGGTTCGGAATTGCTCAACTCTCTCCGTGAAAGAGCTTTTAACGATTTTGTCCATTTTAGATCGAAAATTGCCCTTTTTGACAACGAAACAATCTATGTAGTGTATACTAGTAAATTTGGATATAAAGCAACAATAAAAAAGTGTACACCTATCAACTTTGATGGTTTGTAATTGCTCAACTCTCTCTAGAGAGGAGCTTTTAACGTTTTTGTCCATTTGAGATAGAAAGTTGGTCTTTCGGAAACAAAACAATCAACGAAGCATATATTTGTATATTTGGACATAAAGCCACAAAAAAGGGTAGACCTATCAACTTTGATGGTTCGGAATTGCTCAACTCTTTCCATGGAGGAGCTTTTAACGATGTTGTCCATTTTAAATCGAAAATTGGAGTTTTTGACAACGAAACAATCTATATAGCGTATACTTGTAAATTTGGATATCAAGCAACAATAAAAAGTATACGCCTATCAATTTTGATGGTTCGGAATTGCTCGACTCTCTCCATGTAGGAGGTTTTAACGGTTTTGTCCATTTGGAAATAAAAGTTGGTCTTTTGACAACGAAACAATCTGGAGACTCTATACTCGTAAAATTTGAAATAAAAGAACAACAAATGGTGTACAACGACCAACTTTGATGATTCGGAATTGCTCAACTCTCTCCATGGAGGGGCCTTTATCGTTTTTGTCCATTTCAAATAGAAAGTCGGTCTTTCGGAAACGAAACAATTTACGAAGAGTATGTTTGGACATAAAGCAACAGAAAAAGGGTAGACCTATCAACTTTGATGGTTCGGAATTGCTCAACTCGCTCAATGGAGGAGCTTTTAACGATTTTGTCCATTTAAGATCAAAAATTGGTCTTTTCGACAATGAGACAATCTATGTAGCGTGTACTACTAAATTTGGACATAAAGCAAAAATAAAAATGTACACCTATCAATTTTGATGGTTCGGAATTGCTCAACTCTATCCGTGGAGTAGGTTTTAACAGTTTCGTCCATTTGGAAATAAAATTGGTCTTTTGACAATGATAAAATCTACAAACTCTATACTAGTAAAATTTGACATAAAAGAACAACAAAAGGTGTACAATGACCAACCTTGATGGTTCAGAATTGCTCAACTCTTTCCATGGAGGAGCTTTTAACGATGTTGTCCATTTTAAATCGAAAATTGGACTTTTTGACAACGAAACAATCTATATAGCGTATACTTGTAAATTTGGATTTAAAGAAACAATAAAAAGTATACGCCTATCAATTTTGATGGTTCAGAATTGCTCGACTCTCTCCATGTAGGAGGTTTTAACGGTTTTGTCCATTTGGAAGTAAAAGCTGGTCTTTTGACAACGAAACAATCTGGAGACTCTATACTCGTAAAATTTGAAATAAAAGAACAACAAATGGTGTACAACGACCAACTTTGATGATTCGGAATTGCTCAACTCTCTCCATGGAGGGGCCTTTATCATTTTTGTCCATTTCAAATAGAAAGTCGGACTTTCGGAAACGAAACAATCTACGAAGAGTATGTTTGGACATAAAGCAACAGAAAAAGGGTAGACCTATCAACTTTGATGGTTCGGAATTGCTCAACTCGCTCAATGGAGGAGCTTTTAACGATTTTGTCCATTTAAGATCAAAAATTGGTCTTTTCGACAATGAAACAATCTATGTAGCGTATACTACTAAATTTGGACATAAAGCAACAATAAAAATGTACACCTATCAATTTTGATGGTTCGGAATTGCTCAACTCTATCCGTGGAGTAGGTTTTAACAGTTTCGTCCATTTGGAAATAAAATTGGTCTTTTGACAATGATAAAATCTACGAACTCTATACTAGTAAAATTCGACATAAAAGAACAACAAAAGGTGTACAATGACCAACCTTGATGGTTCAGAATTGCTCAACTCTTTCCATGGAGGAGCTTTTAACGATGTTGTCCATTTTAAATCGAAAATTGGACTTTTTGACAACGAAACAATCTATATAGCGTATACTTGTAAATTTGGATATAAAGAAACAATAAAAAGTATACGCCTATCAATTTTGATAGTTCGGAATTGCTCGACTCTCTCCATGTAGGAGGTTTTAACGGTTTTGTCCATTTGGAAATAAAAGTTGGTCTTTTGACAACGAAACAATCTGGAGACTCTATACTCGTAAAATTTGAAATAAAAGAACAACAAATGGTGTACAACGACCAACTTTGATGATTCGGAATTGCTCAACTCTCTCCCTGGAGGGGCCTTTATCGTTTTTGTCCACTTCAAATAGAAAGTCGGACTTTCGGAAACGAAACAATCTACGAAGAGTATGTTTGGACATAAAGCAACAGAAAAAGGGTAGACCTATCAACTTTGATGGTTCGGAATTGCTCAACTCGCTCAATGGAAGAGCTTTTAACGATTTTGTCCATTTAAGATCAAAAATTTGTCTTTTCGACAATGAAACAATCTATGTAGCGTATACTACTAAATTTGGACATAAAGCAACAATAAAAATGTACACCTATCAATTTTGATGGTTCGGAATTGCTCAACTCTATCCGTGGAGTAGGTTTTAACAGTTTCGTCCATTTGGAAATAAAATTGGTCTTTTGACAATGATAAAATCTACGAACTCTATACTAGTAAAATTCGACATAAAAGAACAACAAAAGGTGTACAATGACCAACCTTGATGGTTCAGAATTGCTCAACTCTCTCCATGGAGGGGCCTTTAACGATTTTGTCCATTGGAGATAGAAAGTCAGTCTTTCGGAATCGAAACAATCTACAAAGCATATACTTGTAAATTTGAACATAAAGCAACAAAAAATGGTAGAACTGTCAACTTTAATGGTTCGAAATTGCTCAACTCTCTCCATGAAGGAGCTTTTAACGGTTTTGACCATTTTGGATCGAAAATTAGCCTTTTTGACAACGAAACAATCTATGTAGTGTATACTAGTAAATTTGGACATAAAACAACAATAAAAATTGTACACCTATCAACTTTGATGGTTTGTAGCTCAACTCTCTCTAGAGAGGAGCTTTTAACATTTTTGTCCATTCGAGATAGAAAGTTGGTCTTTCGGAAATGAAACAATCTACGAAGCGTATATTTGTATATTTGGACATAAAGCAACAAAAAAAGGGTAGATCTATAAACTTGAATGGTTCGAAATTGCTCAATTCTCTCCATGGAGGAGCGTTTAACGATTTTGTCCATTTAAGGTCAAAAATTGGTCTTTTTGACAATGAAACAATCTTATGTAGCGTATACTACTAAATTTGGACATAAATCAAGAATAAAAAGTGTACACCTATCAATTTTGACGGTTCGGAATTGCTCAACTCTATTCGTGGAGGAGGTTTTAACGATTTTGTCCATTTGGAAACAAAAGTCGGTCTTTTGACAACGAAACAATCTACGTACTCTATACTCATCCAATTTGACATAAAAGAGCAACAAAACGTGTCGAACGACCAAATTTGATGGTTCAAAATTGTTCAACTCTCTCGATAGAGGTGCTTTAACGATTTTGTCCAATTCAGATAGAAAGTTTTTCTTTTAACAAACGAAACAATATTCCATGCGAATGCTAGTAAACTTGGACATAAAGCAACAAAGAAAAGGGCACACCTATAAGTTTTGATGGTTCGTAATTCCTCAATTCTCTCCATGGAGTGGCTTTTAACCATTTTTTCCTTTTGAAATCGAAAGTTAGCCTTTTGGCATTAAAAACTATCTACGGAGCCTACACTCTTAAAATTTGACATAAAATAACAATAAAAGTTGTACAACGACCAACTTTGATAGTTCGGAATTGCTCAACTCTCTCCATGGAGGGGTTTTTTAAGGATTTTGTCCATTTGAGCTGGAAAGTTGGTCTTTCGGAATCGAAACAATCTACGAAGCGTATACTTGTAAATTTGGACATAAAGCAGACTTATCAACTTTGATGATTCGGAATTGCTTAACTCTCTCCATAGAAGTGCTTTTAACGGTTTTGTCCATGTCAAATCGAAAATTGGACTTTTTAACAATGAAACAATCTATGTAGCGTATACACTAAAATTGGGATATAAAGCGACAATAAAATAGTATATACCTATCAATTTTGATGGTTCGAAATTGCTCAACTCTCTCCATGTAGGAGGTTTTAACGATTTTGTCCATTTGGAAACAAAAGTTGGTCTTTTAACAACGAAACAATCTACAGACTCTATACTCGTGAGATTTGACATAAAAGAACAACAAAACGTGTCCAACAACCAACTTTGATGGTTCAAAATTGCTCAACTCTCTCGATAGAGGTGGTTTCAACGGTTTTGTCCAATTCAGAAACAAAGTTGTTCTTTTGACAAACGAAACAATCTACGATGCGAATGCTAGTAAACTTGGACATAAAGCAACAATGAATAGTGGACACCTATCAACTTTGATGGTTCGGAAACGCTCAACTTCCACCATGGAGGGTTTTTTAACGATTTTGTCCATTTGGAAATAAAATTGGTCTTTTTACAACGAAACAATCTACGGACTCTATACTCGTAAAATTTGACATAAAAGAACAACAAAAGGTGTACAACGACCAACCTTGATGGTTCAGAATTGCTCAACTCTCTCCATGGAGGGGCCTTTAACGATTTTGTCCATTGGAGATAAAAGTCGGTCTTTCGAAATCGAAACAATCTACGAAGCATATACTTGTAAATTTGAAAATAAAGCAACAATAAATGGGTAGAACTGTCTACTTTGATGGTTAGGAATTGCTCAACTCTCTCCATGGAGGAGCTTTTAACGGTTCTGACCATTTCGGATCGAAAATTAGCCTTTTTGACAACGAAACAATCTATGTAGTGTATACTGGTAAATTTGAACATAAAACAACAATAAAAATTGTACACCTATTGTCGCAACCGGTTTTGCGAAAGGAAATTTTAAAAGAGAGTCGCCACCAATTGTAATAGGTGCAATTGGTCACCAATTAAAAATAATTTGGTCTGCGAAAATCTAGAAAAATGGGTAAGTGAGTTTGTTACGTAT
Source organism: Euonymus europaeus (assembly GCA_963580455.1). Classification (NCBI taxonomy): domain Eukaryota; kingdom Viridiplantae; phylum Streptophyta; class Magnoliopsida; order Celastrales; family Celastraceae; genus Euonymus; species Euonymus europaeus. The sequence continues at coordinate 9,691,461 of OY756964.1, forward strand.
GGAGAAGGTGTGAGGCACCCCACAACGTCTGTTTTAAAAACAGTTGCCAATTTAACTTTTATTATCCCATTATATGATTAACAAAATTAAACGTGATATTTTAACAAAAATATATATATTGAGTACGATAATTTATACCGAATATAAGAACTATATTGAGAGTCTAATATTGAGGTTCATGGAACTCTTCCATCCAATGGTCAAGTGTCCATGAAACACTCTCACCTCAAGAATTTTGTCTGAAGGTGCATCCAATGCATTCCCCAAATTAATTCAATCGTCGGTTAAGGCTTTCGATATAATTTTTATATACAATATGAATGCTTAAAAAAAATCCTCTCCATCCAATGGATGAGAATTTCATTTTATTTTATCCTCAAGAATCCGATCAAAAACATCCAATGCCACTCGATTAGTTCCGTCGTTGGATATTTGGCGGGTTGAATATAGAAAATCAAAACACAAGCCTGGACCCGGCCCAAAACAAATCCAAACTAAACCTGGCCCAAAAACACAACAAACAAAAACCTCAAACCCATAAATAAACAAAACCAAAACCAAAACAAAAAAATATTCCAAAATCCGGCCAAAAATAATACAATCAGAGGCCCAAAACAGAAATCGAAACCCCTAACCATCTAAAACAGGCCCAAAACAGATCCAGGCCCCGCCCATTACTGTGCTTCTTCCTTCTCCACTGGCAGTCGGCACCAGCAACATCGACCGGAGACTGCCGTCCCCTCCGTCCGTTGAACCTGCAAACAAAGAAACAGAGCAGCAAACCAGCAAAACCAGATCCAGAAATCCACAATAACTAGCATAATTGGTACAGATTTAAACAATAAAAGAACTTTAAATACAAGATTGAAACTACCTCGGGTTCCCCTCCGAATCTTTTCTTCTTCAAAGTCTCTGGATTTGCATTCCTCTTCCGTGCTTCCTTACCTTCTCGAACGACAATCGGACTGTTCAGAATAAAGTTTCAGGTGTTACGAAGCTACTATCCAAATTTCACTTCGATCGGACCACGGATCGGTTTCCGATCGTTGATTGAAAACCCTGTGCGCAGTGTCTCTTCTCCCCAGAATTGCAGTCACTTTCTATCAGAAGCTGGGGTAGATAGACACCTTCAAATGGAAATCGCACCGATCAGAATAAAGCTCCAAGTGTTGTGAAGCTACTGTCCAAATTTCACTTCGATCGGACCAAGGATCGTTCCCCGATCATTCCGTCCAGAAAACTGGTGCAGCACCCCCAAATCCACTCTCCTCCTCAATTCCTCCCAAAAAAAAACCAACCCCCTTTTTCTCTGTTTCTTCTTCCATTTTTATAAACCAAAAACCGAATCAAACACCTCCCCAAAATCAACAAAATCGGCTTCCAAAGCCTCTCTCTCTCTCCATTTTCAACCTTTCGGCGCCTCCTTCTCCTTTTTTCTTCTCTTCCACCTACCAACGGCGGCGGCTCCCTCCAAGCAACAAAAGCTTTTTCCACAAAGCTTTCTCTTCTTTAGGTATTAGGGTTAGGTTTAGGTGGTGGGCTGGGTAGGATAGCTTGGGCTTTGGCTTTTGGTGAGTTAAATGGGTGATGGGCTCGGTTTGGGTAGAATTAGTTGAGTAATGGGCTGGGCCAACTGGGCAATGGGCTAATTAATTTTTGGTTTGGTTAAATTGGGTAGTTGTAGTATTTGATTATTTAGGGCTTAAGTTTGGGTCAAAATTTGGATGAATTATTTAGTATATTTTTATTTTTATTTTTTATTTCTTTTTCTTTCCTTTTAAATTGAAACTTCCTGGACAAAAATGGGGTACTACACCTATCAACGTTGATGGTTTGTAATTGCTCAACTCTTTCCAGAGAGGGACTTTTAATGTTTTTGTCCATTTGAGATAGAAAGTTGGTCTTTCGGAAACGAAAAAATCTACGAAGCGTATATTTGTATATTTGGACATAAAGCAACAAAAAAAGGGTAGACCTATCAACTTGAATGGTTCGGAATTGCTCAACTCTCTCCATGGAGGAGCTTTTCACGATTTTGTCCATTTAAGATCAAAAATTTGTCTTTTCGACAATGAAACAATCTATGTAGCGTATACTACTAAATTTGGACATAAAGCAACAATAAAAAGTGTACACCTATCAATTTTGATGGTTCGGAATTGCTCAACTCTATTCGTGGAGGAGGTTTTAACGATTTTGTCCATCTTGAAACAAAAGTCAGTCTTTTGACAACGAAACAATCTAAGGACTCTATTCTCATCCAATTTGACATAAAAGAGCAACAAAACGTGTCGAACGACCAACTTTGATGGTTCAAAATTGCTCAACTCTCTCGATAGAGGTGCTTTTAACGATTTTGTCCAATTCAGATAGAAAGTCTTTCTTTTAACAAATGAAACAATCTACGATGCGAATGCTAGTAAACTTGGACATAAAGCAACAAAGAAAAGGGCACACCTATACGTTTTGATGGTTCGTAATTCCTCAATTGTCTCCATGGAGGGACTTTTAACGGTTTTTTCCATTTGAAATCGAAGGTTAGCCTTTTGGCATTAAAACTATCTACGGAGCCTACACTATTAAAATTTGACATAAAATAACAATAAAAGTTGTACAACGACCAACTTTGATAGTTCGGAATTGCTCAACTCTCTCCATGGAGGGGCCGTTTAAGGATTTTGTTCATTCGCGATAGAAACTCGGTCTTTCGAAATCGAAACTATCTATGAAACGTACACTTGTAAATTTCGACGTGAAGCAGACCTATCAACTTTGATGGTTCGGAATTGCTTAACTCTTTCCATGGAAGTGCTTTTAACGGTTTTGTACATGTGAAATCAAAAATTGGACTTTTTAACAACGAAACAATCTATGTAGCGTATACACTAAAATTGGGATATAAAGCAACAATAAAATTGTACACACCTATCAATTTTGATGATTTGGAATTGCTCAACTCTCTCCATGTAGGAGGTTTTAACGATTTTGTCCATTTGGAAACAAAACTTGGTCTTTTGACAATGAAACAATCTACAGACTCTATACTCGTGAGATTTGAAATAAAAGAACAACAAAACGTGTCCAACGACAAACTTTGATGGTTCAAAATTGCTCAACTCTCTGATAGAGGTGCTTTTAATGGTTTTGTCCAATTCAGAAATAAAGTTGTTCTTTTGACAAACGAAACAATCTACGATGCGAATGCTAGTAAACTTGGACATAAAGCAACAATGAAAAATGACCACCTATCAACTTTGATGGTTCGGAGTTGCTCAACTCTCTCCATGAATGAGCTTTCAACGATTTTGTCCATTTCAGATCGAAAATTGCCCTTTTTGACAACGAAACAATCTATGTTGTGTATACTAGTAAATTTGGACATAAAGCAACATAAAAAAAGTGTACACCTATCAACTTTGAGGTTTGTAATTGCTCAACTCTCTCTAGAGATGAGCTTTTAACGTTTTTGTTCATTCGAGATAGAAAGTTGGTCTTTCGGAAACAAAACAATCTACGAAGCGTATATTTGTATATTTGGACAGAAAGCAACAAAAAAAGAGTAGACCTATCAACTTTGATGGTTCGGAATTGCTCAACTCTTTCCGTGGAGGAGCTTTTAACGATTTTGTCCATTTCAAATAGAAAATAGGACTTTTTGACAACGAAACAATCTATATAGCGTATACTTGTGAATTAGGATATAAAGCAACAATAAAAATTATACGCCTATTAATTTTGATGGTTCGGAATTTCTCAACTCTCACCGTGTAGGAGGTTTTAACGATTTTGCCCATTTGGAAATAAAAGTTGATCTTTTGACAACGAAACAATCTACGGACTCTATACTCGTATAATTTGACATAAAAGAACAACAAAAGGTGTACAACGACCAACCTTGATGGTTCAGAATTGCTCAACTCTCTCCATGGAGGGGCCTTTAACGATTTTGTCCATTGGAGATAAAAGTCGGTCTTTCGGAATCGAAACAATCTACGAAGCATATACTTGTAAATTTGAAAAAAAAGCAACAATAAATGGGTAGAACTGTCAACTTTGATGGTTAGGAATTGCTCAACTCTCTCCATGGAGGAGCTTTTAACGGTTTTGACCATTTCGGATCGAAAATTAGCCTTTTTGACAACGAAACAATCTATGCAATGTATACTAGTAAATTTGGACATAAAGCAACAATAAAAAAGTGTACACCTATAAACTTTGATGGTTTGTAATTGTTCAACTCTCTCTAGAGAGGAGCTTTTAACGTTTTTGTCCATTCGAGATAGAAAGTTGGTCCTTCGAAAACAAAACAATCTACGAAGCGTATATTTGGACAGAAAGCAACAAAAAAGGGTAGACCGATCAACTTTGATGGTTCGGAATTGCTCAACTCTTTCCATGGAGGAGCTTTTATGATTTTGTCCATTTCAAATAAAAAATTGGACTTTTTGACAACGAAACAATCTATATAGCGTATACTTGTAAATTTTGATATAAAGCAACAATAAAAAGTATACGCCTATCAATTTTGATGGTTCGGAATTGCTTGACTCTCTCCATGTAGGAGGTTCTAACGGTTTTGTCCATTTGGAAATAAAAGTTGGTCTTTTGACAACGAAACAATCTGCAGACTCTATACTTGTAAAATTTGACATAAAAGAACAACAAATGGTGTACAACGACCAACTTTGATGGTTCGGAATTGCTCACCTCTCTCTATGGAGGGGCCTTTAGCATTTTTGTCTATTTCAAATAGAAAGTTGGTCTTCCGGAAATGAAACAATCTACGAAGGTTATATTTGGACATAAAGCAACAGAAAAAGGGTAGACTTATCAACTTTGATGGTTCGAAATTGCTCAACTCTCTCCATGGAGGAACTTTTAACGGATTTGTCCATTTAAGATCAAAAATTGGTTTTTCGACAATGAAACAATCTATGTAGCGTATACTACTAAATTTGGGCATAAAGCAACAATAAAAAGTGTACACCTATCATTTTCGATGGTTCGAAATTGTTCAACTCTATCCGTGGAGTAGGTTTTCAGAGTTTCGTCCATTTGGAAATAAAATTGGTCTTTTGACAACGAAACAATCTACGGACTCTATACTCGTAAAATTTGACATAAAAGAAAAACAAAAGGTGTACAACGACCAACCTTGATGGTTCAGAATTGCTCAACTCTATCCATGGAGGGGCCTTTAACGATTTTTTCCATTGCAGACAGAAAGTCGGTCTTTCGGAATCGAAACAATCTACGAAGCATATACTTGTAAATTTGAACACAAAGCAACAAAAAAAAGGGTAGAACTGTCAACTTTGATGGTTAGGAATTGCTCAACTCTCTCCATGGAGGAGCTTTTAACGGTTTTGACCATTTCGAATGGAAAATTAGCCTTTTTGACAACGAAACAATCTATGTAATGTATATTCTTAAATTTGGACATAAAACAACAATAACAATTGTGCAGCTATCAACTTTGATGGTTTGTAATTGCTCAACTCTCTCCAGAGATGAGCTTTTAACGTTTTTGTCCATCCGAGATAGAAAGTTGGTCTTTCGGAAACGAAACAATCTATGAAGTGTATATTTGTATATTTTGACATAAACCAACTCGCTCCATGGAGGAGCTTTTAACGATTTTGTCCATTTAAGATCAAAAATTGGTCTTTTTTGACAATGAAACACTCTTATGTAGCATATACTACTAAAATTGGACAAAAACGTTAAAAGCTCTCCAGAGATGAGCTTTTAACGTTTTTGTCCATTCGAGATAGAAAGTTGGTCTTTCGGAAACGAAACAATCTACGAAGTGTATATTTGTATATTTTGACATAAACCAACTCGCTCCATGGAGGAGCTTTTAACGATTTTGTCCATTTAAGATCAAAAATTGGTCTTTTTGACAATGAAACACTCTTATGTAGCATATACTACTAAAATTGGACATAAATCAAGAATAAAAAGTGTACACCTATCAATTTTGATGGTTCGGAATTGCTCAACTCTATTCGTGGAGGAGGTTTTAACGATTTTGTCTAGTTGGAAACTAAAGTCGGTCCTTTTCACAACGAAACAATCTACGGAGTCTAGACTCATCCAATTTGACATAAAAGTGCAACAAAACGTGTCGAACGACTAACTTTGATGGTTCAAAATTGCTCAACTCTCTCGATAGAGGTGCTTTTAACGATTTTGTTCATTTGAAATAGAATGTTAGCCATTTGGCATTAAAACTATCTAGGGAGCCTACAATTGTAAAATTTGACATAAAATAACCATAAAAAGTGCACTAAGACCAACCTTGATAGTTCCGAAATGCTCAACTTCCTACATGGAGGGTTTTTTAACTATTTTGTCCATTTGAGATAGAAAGTCAGTCTTTCGGAATCGAAACATTCTACGAAACGTACACTTGTAAATTTTGACGTGAAGCAACTTTGATGGTTCGAAATTGCTCAACTCTCTCCATGAAGCAGCTTTGAACGGTTTTGTCCATTTCAGATCGAAAATTGCCCTTTTTGACAACGAAAAAATCTATGCAGTGTATACTAGTAAATTTGGACATAAAGCAACAATAAAAAAGTGTACACCTATCAACTTTGATGTTTTGTAATTGCTCAACTCTCTCTTAGAGAGGAGCTTTTAACGTTTTTGTCCATTCGAGATAGAAAGTTGGTCTTTTGACAATGAAACAATCTTATGTAGCATATACTACTAAATTTGGACATAAATCAAGAATAAAAAGTGTACACCTATCAATTTTGATGGTTCGGAATTGCTCAACTCTATTCGTGGAGGAAGTTTTAACGATTTTGTCGAGTTGGAAACAAAAGTCGGTCTTTTGACAACGAAACAATCTACGGACTCTAGACTCATCCAATTTGACATAAAAGTGCAACAAAACGTGTCGAACGACCAACTTTGATGGTTCAAAATTGCTCAACTCTCTAGATAGAGGTGCTTTTAACGATTTTGTCCAATTCAGATAGAACGTTTTTCTTTTAACAAACGAAACAATCTACGATGCGAATGCTAGTAAACTTCGACATAAAGTAACAAAGAAAAGGGCACACCTATCATTTTTATGGTTCGTAACTCCTCAATTCTCTCCATGGATGGGCTTTTAACGGTTTTTTCCATTTGAAATAGAAAGCTAGCCTTTTGGCATTAAAACTATCTACGGAGCCTACACTCTTAGAATTTGACATAAAATAACAATAAAAGATGTACAACGGCAAACTTTGATAGTTCGGAAGTGCTCAACTCTCTCCATGGAGGGGCCTTTTAAGGATTTTGTCCATTTGAGATAAAAAGTCGGTCTTTTGGAATCGAAACAATCTACGAAACGTACACTTGTAAAATTCCACGTGAAGCAGACCTATCAACTTTGATGGTTCAGAATTGCTTAACTCTCTCCATGGAAGTGCTTTTAACGGTTTTGTCCATGCCAAATCGAAAATTGGACTTTTTAACAACGAAACAATCCATGTAGCGTATACATTGAAATTGGGATATAAAGTATCAATAAAATAGTATACATCAATCAATTTTGATGGTTCGGAATTGCTCAACTCTCTCCACTTAAGAGTTTTTAACGATTTTGTCCATTTGGAAATAAAAGTTGATCTTTTGACAACGAAACAATCTACAGACTCTATACTCGTGAGATTTGACATAAAAGAACAACAAAACGTGTCCAACGACCAACTTTGATGGTTCAAAATTGCTCAACCCTCTCGATAGAGGTGCTTTTAACGGTTTTGTCCAATTCAGAAACAAACTTTTTCTTTTGACAAATGAAACAATCTACGATGCGAATGCTAGTAAACTTAGACATAAAGCAACAATGAAAAGTGCACATCTATCAACTTTGATGGTTCGGAATTGCTCAATTCTGTCCATGGAGGGACTTTTTACGGTTTTGTCTATTTGAAGTAGAATGTTAGCCTTTTCGCATTAAAACTATGTAGGGAGCCTACAATTGTAAAATTTGACATAAAATAACCATAAAAAGTGCACTAAGACCAACCTTGATAGTTCCGAAATGCTCAACTTCCTACATGGAGGGTTTTTTAACTATTTTGTCCATTTGAGATAGAAAGTCGGTCTTTCGGAATCGAAACATTCTACGAAACGTACACTTGTAAATTTTGACGATAAGCAACAGAAAAAGAGTAGACCTATCTACTTTGATGGTTCGGAATCGCACAACAGTCTCCATGAAGGAGCTTTTAACGTGTGATATCCCGACTCGAGGGAATAATATAAATAATGAAGAAGATAGTGACACGGGTATAATGAAATGATAGTGAAACCAATAGATTAAATTCGGGTTAAACTAGATCAACACAAACAAATATATATATATATATATATATGTAAATGGGAAGTGAATTAAAAGAAAGAAACAAAAAAAAAATAATAATAAAAAAATAAAAAGACAATGGGAGAAGATTCCAGAGAGGGGAGAAACAGAAATAAAAGAAGAAAGAAAAAACAGAAAAAAAACGAGAGAAAGAAACGGAAACAGAGAAAGAAGGAAAGAGAAACGTCATTTTCGCCTCCGGAACTTCTCCGGCGCCGATCTCCGCCGTCCGACCACTTCAGGCGACGAGACCGGTGTCAATCTCTTCGTCTCTTCGAGACGTATGAAATTGCTTCAAGAATCACTTTGATCGGAGCTGTAGATCACCGGGAAAAGCCGTCGGAAGTTTCGGCCACCACAAGCTTCGACAGTCGATTTCTCCCTCCTCCGACCTCCGATCGACGCGAGACGACCACCGTTGAGTTCGTCTTGGTGAGTACTACCAAACCCACTAGGTGATTTCCGGTGAAGGTCGCCGGATCTCCGGTAACCCGGAATAGGGGTATTTTGGGTACTATTTGACCCGTTTGACCCGAGTTGACTTTTCGGGTAAAATTTACCCGTTTGACTAGATCGTATATGCTACGTATTTACGCGGATTTTGAACGTATTTGAGAATTTGGATTTGCCTTTGGTGTAGAACTGGTATAGGAACCAAAATGGTGTACGTCGGGAAAAATACGGAAAAACATTAGTTCGAGTGGGATGTGAGGCACGCTTCACGAGATAGGGAATACTATGACTTTTGCATTATTTTGGGAATTTCCATAATTATGTCTGAGCGATGATTCTTGCGTTAATTTAATGGAGTTGTGCTTTTTGGATAAATATTTGAGTGTAAATGGTTGTCGTGAATACATGAATAATTCCGTTATGTGGTAACGCCTGCTTTTCATTGAGAAAAGTGTTGTCTTTACACTGATTGCGTGTGATTGAACATTTGTTTATATTTGAGAATTATGGGAATTTGGGGGGATTGTGATATGGAGATTGCAGAGATGTGCACATGGCCCTGTACGTACAGTGGGTGATATTCCGAGTAAGGATTCGCTATGCGGCCACATGGCGAAGGGTGGAAAGTCCGGGTAGAAGGGGAAACCTACCTTCCTTACTCGTAGATTGCTTCCGGCGAGGAGGTCGGTAAGCGGAGAAGAATGGTTCCGACGACGAGGTCGGGGAGAGGATGAGAAATGGGCTTCCGGCGAGAAGGTCGAGAAGCAGAGAAAATGAAAGTGAAATTGGAGTGCTGATAGATTAATATGTTGTTGTTGAGATTTAACTGTGATTATGTGTGTATGTATGCGGTATTCCCTACTGAGCTTCGGCTCACCCCCTACTTCCCATTGTTTTATTTTCAGGTGAAACAACCGTGACGAGACTAGGAGCGCAGACAGGACAGGGCAGTCGGTGTACATACCAGAGTCGCTGCGTAAGGGTTGAGTGGACCCAGTGGGTTGGGATGGCTGAGCTGGAGTCTCAACCGGCTATATGATACTATTAAATTCTTATAAATTTAACACCTATATTTCAAGTATATTGATAATTATATTATTTAAAATGTTTTGTTGAGTTTTGAAAAAGAAAGAGTTAAGAGTGTGGTTTAGTTACACGTCACGTGCCGGCGGGTCGGGGCGTGACAAGGTGGTATCGGAGCAGTAGGTTGGAGTTAGGACTGAATGGAGGGTATGTACACCGGACCTGTCTTCTGCCTCACAGTCGATCGGAAAGGTACACATAGTACCGTGTGGGATATATTTTAGAGGTTCTTTGTTAGCTTATTGACAGACATGCGTGTGTAGCATGACCGATATATCGGTTAAAAGATGGGAAGAAAAAAAAAAAAAGAATGAGTACGGGACGATAACTTAGGAGTGACTTGAACATTTGATTGATATATATTGTGTGCCATGGATGATGATTTTCAGAGTACGTATATTCGAGAAATGTTGCGTGTATTAAAAAAAAGTAAAAAAAAAAAAAAATTTATGGTTGGTGGATAGTGACGGGGTGTCTGTTAAATTGGTGTTGCATGATTGGTAGGGAGTACCACGATGGATAATAAGTCTGCTGGCGTAACTTAAAATTTGTGCGTTGCAGATTTAGTTAATTTGATAGTGAGATTGTGTTCTTAACCAGTCTGGTTCAGCATCACAGTCGAGTTATGTGAGATGTGTTTGACGAATTTTGCGACTCTCAAATTAACTATAAATATATGTGTGTGATATTGTGTAAAGAGAGGGTTGCTAGAGGATGGGGTAGACCTCCGGTATGATGAAGTTAAGGAAGGAAAAAAAATGCTGGTCTGGCAAGAGGTAGCGGATTTTATAACTTTGGAGTACACTGACATTTAGTCATTTATCTATGTGTTATTATCCTTGAGTTGGGATAGATTCACTTGGAACTTTGATTGGTATAGCTATGCTTATATAGTTACGGAATTATGGCATAAATGATTATTACTATTGTTGCCCAAGTGAATTATATGATGGTAATTGTATATCCGTAATGCTAAAAAATTGGAAAGAGTACGTGAGTACTTGCGTATGTACTTATGTATAATAATGTGGCCATGATATGGATGGTGTTGATATGAGGTTTCAGCTGGCTATTCATGTAATATGCTAACATAGAAGTTGGATAGTAAGTTAAATAACTGGTATTGAAATCATGAGATTGGGTGGGTTGTTGGAAGGCATAATTCATTGTGCTTCCTTGTATAAATCCAGCCAAACTGGATATCCAGTAGTCTTGAACTGAAATGATTAATGGAAGGACAAATCGTTTAATTAGTTAGTTGGGATTTATCAAAAAAAAGTCTCGAGATGAGTTATGGAAGTAAGACCATGATTGTGGAATTCTTTATTTATTAACTTGGCATATCAAGGATGGCACTATGTTCATTTACGTAATTGTAATAACTTGCTTTTAAACGGGTTTGTAACTTGTGTTCCATTGTAGATGTTCGGGTTATATATATATCTATATAAGGTGATTGGGAAGTGGGTTGTTAACTTAAGCCTATAAGCTGTTTTTTTTTTGAGTGGTTACGTGCTAGTTTACTTGTGCGTTTAATCTCCAATTAATTTTGGGTATTGTGCTAAGGGCTATTGGGTGATTAGAGGAAGTGCACGTTTGCTTATATTAAATTTTGGTTATTCTAGAATTTCGACGGTACTCTTGTGTCTTATTAGCATTTCCATTGAGATAAGGCTACTGAGATTTTGTATTGAACTGAACTACATGTAAAAATGATTGGTGGGATATCTCAGTTACTCGGACTTGGAATTAAGTGGTGTACACAGGTTGGTCCACGTGGTTTGCTTATATGGTATAATGAATGGTGGTAGATATATATATACGATTATGTAGGAGTATTGAGTTACGCAGAACAAATTGATTATTTCATCTACTGTTGATATGGTTTCATAAGTATGAAGTTGTGTTGAAATTTTGCTTAGTTGCGAAGGGATAATGGAGAGTTTGGTGGTATTTATGGTCATAACATTTGCTAAGAGTTTTGGGTTGTTGGAAGAAAATGGATTTTATGTCGAGTGGATGTTAAGAAAAGAATGATGTATAGGCTCCTTTAGAGTTGGTGTGTAGTGCATGGATATTACCCAGAAAAGGAAAGATAAACATTTCATGATAGATGGTACATATCACAGTACGAAAGACACTATTATACGTAGTGTCTTGAGTAAACATCTAAACGAACAAGCAGAGATATTATATGGTAGGTTGTGGGGATAATACGATTAACATAATTTGTACATAGACAATATACAATAGTACAGGTTGAACAGCGGTTCGCTTATCTTACCCCCGCAACCATAATGTTGGCATTACTTAGCAGTGATCAAACCATCCAGCCCACTCCTCGCTGCTATACGGCTCGGTACGAGGACGTAACCCAAGATCATAGCTAGAACTGGTATTGGGTGGATCAAGAGAATCATGGTTTAAGTTGGTTGTGCCCGGAGTAACATCCTGACTATTCTCTAGTGGTGCTACTAGCCGGATTAGAGAGTCGAGGTTGGATAGGATTTGATCATATAACCTCTCCACGACTTCTAGTTGTCTCTGAATCTCCTCTAACTTGTGGAGTATGCGGGAAGAGTTATCATGAGAGTGGGTATCCATTAGAGTAGAGGGAAAGGAAAACAAGGGTAGTAAATTCTCTGAAGACGAGTTAAACTTCTCCAAAATGAGGTTTAAATAGAAGAGAAGTATAAACGGATAAGGATGAACTTATTCATCCCAGAAACACGTGTCGTTATGGGTAGATAGAGAGACCAGTGGGATACGAACGGGCTCGTCTACCCAGATTTGATGTGTCAGTATTCAGTTTCTTTTATCTGGGAGGTGATAAGAGCAAGACTCATATCCCGAGAACAGCTTCGAGTCGTCATTTTATAGGGCCTGATAATTGTTTGAATGAAAGAAAAAAAAACTAAATGGTTAGTGGAAATATTAAATAATGGTGTTGTGTGGCAGGATGGTGTTATTAAGTGTAATCACTAAGATGAGGAAGTAGTACATGACCTTCATCGAGGTACGAGATTCTCGAGTAGAATGATTGAAGTGTTGGTACCGTGCTGGGATTGATAACATGATAGAGTTAACTTGGAAATTTCTCTTGTAGTTTCTGGTGAGATTATTCAATCCTAAAGCTAGCTAAGGTAGTCGGGTTCATTGGTTGTGAATTTTAAATGTGACGATGACTTTATCTGGGGGTGCCATAGAGAGAACTCTGGTCGCATGTCTTGTTAGATTATTTGGACCTGTTTCGGAGGGGCCACTACCGGAGTGGGATCGAGTAACTAATGAGTTCTAGTGGAACTTAGTTTCCATGATTGTGACATGGATCGGATAGGTTCCATTTGTCATGTTGCGTGGTTGTTAGGAATCTTTGGTAGTTGCTAGCTCAGGGTGACTAGCAACATTAAGGAAAAGAATGGATGTGACCTTGTGTTAAACTTGCACAGTTAGCAAATAAAATTCCGGAGTTGCATAGAATAATTAAGGGGCTCTGGATGGTGGACAAGTTATTTAATCTAATGATGTCTAATGAAATTATTTATGTGATCGTAAATTGGTGCGGAATATTTGCCATGGCGTTGCTGGTTTGTGCTGGCTATTAAAAACAAGTTGGAACGATGTTAAAAAGACGGGAAATAAAATGTAAGTTATTAATTGATATAGTGATTTGCTATCATGTTTCAAACTCGTATGCATGAGTTCGGGAAGTTTTGAGTTGCGCGGAGATATTGATTAGTGAGGGGATGTGTGGAATATGCTTCCAGTTGATCATGTTAATTATGGTTCGTACCTCTGTACTCATGATGATGTGGTCATTTTGATGTGATTAGTGCTAATATTATAGAAATTTAATACTGGCTATCTATATTACATTACTAGGGTATGGGTGTTGAACCCTTATACTAGGTGTGCTGGTAATGAATGCATGAATTCATGTAAATGATGGGATAAAATAAAGAAAGGGGAACTGATTGGGTTCTGTGTTGATGTACGATCGATAAATTGTGGAAAGGGCCACATGTGTGTATTTATATATTGTCATATAACCTTGAGTTGGTATGAGATTGGTGGAAAGACACACGCATGAGAACATATAATGTGTAGTTATAACAAATTTGCGGGTCACTAATAAGTCGTGACCAAGAGGGTGATTATTCATTACTATACCACGAAGGGAAAAGTGTTGGGAAGACGAGCTGATGAGGAATATGTGGTGTGATTGTGCACACGTGATAATCAGATTGTCCTGACACGGTAGCGCGGCTACTGAGATCTTAGTATAAGACGATTTAATGAAAAATTCTTGTGTGCGTATAATTAGATGTTGTGGCCGGGATGGTGGATTCCGGGTAAGAATAATTGAGATGATTTGCCATGTGTGAGAATTTATATAAATATGACTCGTGTTTTCTTTTGTTTCGAAATGCTATGCGAACTTGATCCTGAAAAGTGGTTATCGTAGGGAAAAAAAAATGACGTTAGATAGAAGTTGCTTCATAAATTACAATGGTGGCGTATTGGTGGTACGAAGCGTAGACACATTGTGTAGGAAGGGTGACGGAGGCGCTAAACTTGCGGTCGAGAATTAATAAGTTTCACTTTGTGAGATTTAGATTGACTTTAAATTTCGAGGACGAAATTATTTAAGGGGAGGAGAATGTGATATCCCGACTCGAGGGAATAATATAAATAATGAAGAAGATAGTGACACGGGTATAATGAAATGATAGTGAAACCAATAGATTAAATTCGGGTTAAACTAGATCAACACAAACAAATATATATATATATATATATATATATATGTAAATGGGAAGTGAATTAAAAGAAAGAAACAAAAAAAAATAATAATAAAAAAATAAAAAGACAATGGGAGAAGATTCCAGAGAGGGGAGAAACAGAAATAAAAGAAGAAAGAAAAAACAGAAAAAAACGAGAGAAAGAAACGGAAACAGAGAAAGAAGGAAAGAGAAACGTCATTTTCGCCTCCGGAACTTCTCCGGCGCCGATCTCCGCCGTCCGACCACTTCAGGCGACGAGACCGGTGTCAATCTCTTCGTCTCTTCGAGACGTATGAAATTGCTTCAAGAATCACTTTGATCGGAGCTGTAGATCACCGGGAAAAGCCGTCGGAAGTTTCGGCCACCACAAGCTTCGACAGTCGATTTCTCCCTCCTCCGACCTCCGATCGACGCGAGACGACCACCGTTGAGTTCGTCTTGGTGAGTACTACCAAACCCACTAGGTGATTTCCGGTGAAGGTCGCAGGATCTCCGGTAACCTGGAATAGGGGTATTTCGGGTACTATTTGACCCGTTTGACCCGAGTTGACTTTTCGGGTAAAATTTACCCGTTTGACTAGATCGTATATGCTACGTATTTACGCGGATTTTGAACGTATTTGAGAATTTGGATTTGCCTTTGGTGTAGAACAGGTATAGGAACCAAAATGGTGTACGTCGGGAAAAATACGGAAAAACATTAGTTCGAGTGGGATGTGAGGCACGCTTCACGAGATAGGGAATACTATGACTTTTGCATTATTTTGGGAATTTCCATAATTATGTCTGAGCGATGATTCTTGCGTTAATTTAATGGAGTTGTGCTTTTTGGATAAATATTTGAGTGTAAATGGTTGTCGTGAATACATGAATAATTCCGTTATGTGGTAACGCCTGCTTTTCATTGAGAAAAGTGTTGTCTTTACACTGATTGCGTGTGATTGAACATTTGTTTATATTTGAGAATTATGGGAATTTGGGGGGATTGTGATATGGAGATTGCAGAGATGTGCACATGGCCCTGTACGTACAGTGGGTGATATTCCGAGTAAGGATTCGCTATGCGGCCACATGGCGAAGGGTGGAAAGTCCGGGTAGAAGGGGAAACCTACCTTCCTTACTCGTAGATTGCTTCCGGCGAGGAGGTCGGTAAGCGGAGAAGAATGGTTCCGACGACGAGGTCGGGGAGAGGATGAGAAATGGGCTTCCGGCGAGAAGGTCGAGAAGCAGAGAAAATGAAAGTGAAATTGGAGTGCTGATAGATTAATATGTTGTTGTTGAGATTTAACTGTGATTATGTGTGTATGTATGCGGTATTCCCTACTGAGCTTCGGCTCACCCCCTACTTCCCATTGTTTTATTTTCAGGTGAAACAACCGTGACGAGACTAGGAGCGCAGACAGGACAGGGCAGTCGGTGTACATACCAGAGTCGCTGCGTAAGGGTTGAGTGGACCCAGTGGGTTGGGATGGCTGAGCTGGAGTCTCAACCGGCTATATGATACTATTAAATTCTTATAAATTTAACACCTATATTTCAAGTATATTGATAATTATATTATTTAAAATGTTTTGTTGAGTTTTGAAAAAGAAAGAGTTAAGAGTGTGGTTTAGTTACACGTCACGTGCCGGCGGGTCGGGGCGTGACATAACGGGTTTGTCCATTTCAGATCGAAAATTGCCCTTTTTGACAACGAAACAATCTATGTATTGTATACTAGTAAATTTGGACAAAAAGCAACAATAAAAAAGTGTACACCTATCAACTTTGATAGTTTGTAATTGCTCAACTCTCTCTAGAGAGGAGCTTTTAACGTTTTTGTCTATTCGAGATAGAAAGTTGGTCTTTCGGAAACAAAACAATCTACGAAGCGTGTATTTGTATATTTGGACAGAAAGCAACAAAAAAAGGGTAGACCTATCAACTTTGATGGTTCGAAATTGCTCAACTCTTTCCATGGAGCAGCTTTTAATGATTTTGTCCATTTAAAATCGAAAATTGGACTTTTTGACAACGAAACAATCTATATAGCGTATACTTTTAAATTTGGATATAAAGCAACAATAAAAAGTATACGCCTATCAATTTTGATAGTTCGAAATTGCTCAACTCTTTCCATGTAGGAGGTTTTAACGGTTTTGCCCATTTTGAAATAAAAGTTGGTCTTTTGACAACGAAACAATCTGCGGACTCTATACTCGTAAAATTTGACATAAAAGAATAACAAATGGTGTACAACGACCAACTTTGATGGTTCAGAATTGCTCAACTCTCTCCATGGAGAGGCCTTTAGCATTTTTGTCCATTTCAAATAGAAAGGCAGTCTTCCGGAAACGAAACAATCTACGAAGGGTATATTTGGACATAAAGCAACAGAAAAAGGGTAGACTTACAAACTTTGATGGTTCGGAATTTCTCAACTCCCTCCATGGAGGAGCTTTTAACGATTTTGTCCATTTAAGATCAAAAATTGGTCTTTTCGACAAGGAAACAATCTATGTAGCGTATACTACCAATTTTGGACATAAAGCAACAATAAAAATTGTACACCTATCAACTTTGATGGTTTGTAATTGTTCAAGTCTCTCCAGAGAGGAGCTTTTATCGTTTTTGACCATTCGAGATAGAAAGTTGGCCTTTCGAAAACGAAACAATCTACGAAGCGTATATTTATATATTTGGACATAAAGCAACAAAAAAAAGGGTAGACCTATCAACTTGAGTGGTTCGGAATTGCTCAACTCTCAACATGGAGGAGCTTTTAACGATTTTGTCCATTTCAGATCAAAAATTGGTACTTTTGACAATGAAACATTCTTATGTAGCGTATACTACTAAATTTGGACATAAATCAAGAATAGAAAGTGTTCACCTATCACTTTTGATGGTTCAGAATTGCTCAACTCTATTCGTGGAGGAGGTTTTAATGTTGTAGTCCAGTTGGAAACAAAAGTCGGTTTGACAACGAAACAATCTACGGACTCTAGACTCATCCAATTTGACATAAAAGTGCAACAAAACGTGTCGAACGACCAACATTGATGGTTTAAAATTGCTCAACTCTCTCGATAGAGGTGCTTTAACAATTTTGTCCAATTCAGATAGAAAGTTTTTCTTTTAACAAACGAAACAATCTACGATGCGAATGCTAGTAAACTTGGACATATAGCAACAAAGAAAAGGACACACCTATCAGTTTTGATGGTTCGTAATTCCTCAATTCTCTCCATGGAGGGGCCTTTTAAGGATTTTGTCCATTCGAGATAGAAAGTTGGTCTTTCGGAATCGAAACAATCTACGAAACGTACACTTGTAAATTTCGACGTGAAGCAGACCTATCAACTTTGATGGTTCGGAATTGCTTAACTCTCTTCATGGAAGAGCTTTTAACGGTTTTGTCTATGCCAAATCGAAAATTGGACTCTTTAACAACGAAACAATCTATGTAGCGTATACACTGAAATTGGGATATAAAGCAACAATATAATAGTATACACCTATGAAATTTGATGGTTCGAAATTGCTCAACTCTCTCCATGGAGGAGGTTTTAACCATTTTGTCCATTTCGAAACAAAAGTTTGTCTTTTGACAACGAAACAATCTACAGACTCTATACTCTTTAGATTTGACTTAAAAGAACAACAAAACATGTCCAACGACCAACTTTGATGGTTCAAAATTGCTCAACTCTCTCGATAGAGGTGCTTTTAATGGTTTTGTCCAATTCAGAAACAAAGTTGTTCTTTAGACAAACGAAACAATCTACGATGCGAATGCTAGTAAACTTCGCATTAAAGCAACAATGAAAAGTGCACACCTATCAACTTTGATGGTTCGTAATTGCTCAATTCTCTCCATGGAGGGACTTTTACGATTTTGTCCATTTCAAATAAAATGTTAGCCTTTTGGCATTAAAACTATCTAGAGAGCCTACACTTATAAAATTTGACATAGAATAACCATAAATCGTGCACTACGACCAACCTTGATGGTTTGGAAATGCTCAACTTCCTCCATGGAGGGGTTTTTAATGATTTTATCCATTAGAGATAGAAAGTCGGTCTTTCGGAATCGAAACAATCTACGAAACGTACACTTGTAAATGTCGACGTGAAGCAACAGAAAAAGGGTAGACCTATCAACTTTGATGTTTCGGAATTGGTCAACTCTATCCATGAAGGAGTTTTAACGGGTTTGTCCATTTCAGATCGAAAATTGCCCTTTTTGACAACGAAACAATCTATGTAGTGTATACTAGTAAATTTGGACATAAAGCAACAATAAAAAAGTGTACACCTACCAACTTTGATGGTTTGTAATTGCCCAACTCTCTCTAGAGAGGAGCTTTTAATGTTTTTGTCCATTCGAGATAGAAAGTTGGTCTTTCGAAAAGAAAACAATCTACGAAGCGTATATTTGTATATTTGGGCAGAAAGCAACAAAAAAAGGGTAGACCTATCAACTTTGATAGTTCGGAATTGCTCAACTCTTTCCATGGAGGAGCTTTTAACGATTTTGTCCATTTCAAATCGAAAATTGGTCTTTTGGACAACGAAACAATCTATATAGCGTATACTTGTAAATTTGGATTTAAAGCAACAATAAAAAGTATACGCCTATCAATTTTGATGGTTCAGAATTGCTCAACTCTCTCCATGTAGGAGGTTTTAACGGTTTTGCCCATTTGGAAATAAAAGTTGGTCTTTTGACAACGAAACAATCTGCAGACTCTATACTCGTAAAATTTGACATAAAAGAACAACAAATGGTGTACAACGACCGACTTTGATTATTCGGAATTGCTCAACTCTCTCTACGAAGCGTATATTTATATATTTTGACATAAAGCAACAAAAAAAGGGTAGACCTATCAACTTGAATGGTTCGGAATTGCTGAACTCTCTCCATGGAGGAGCTTTTAACGATTTTGTCCATTTCAGATAAAAAATTGGTCTTTTTGACAATGAAACAATCTTATGTAGCGTATACTACTAAATTTGGACATAAATCAAGAATAAAAAGTGTACACCTATCAATTTTGATGGTTCGGAATTCTCAACTCTATTCGTGGAGGAGGTTTTAACGATTTTGTCCATTTGGAAACAAAAGTCGGTCTTTTGACAACCAAACAATCTGCGGACTGTAGACTCATCCAATTTGACATAAAAGTGCAACAAAACGTGTCGAACGACCAACTTTGATGGTTCAAAATTGCTCAACTCTCTCGATTGAGGTGCTTTTAACGATTTTGTCCAATTCAGATAGAAAGTTTTTTTTAACAAACAAAACAATCTACGATGCGACTGCTAGTAAACTTGGACATAAGGCAACAAAGAAAAGGGCACATCTATCAGTTTTGATGGTTCGTAATTCCTCAATTCTCTCCATGGAGGGGCTTTTAACGTTTTTTTCCATTTGATATCGAAAGTTAGCCTTTTGGCATTAAAACTATCTACGGAGCCTACACTCTTAAAATTTGACATAAAATAACCATAAAAAATGCCCTACGACCAACCTTGATGTTTCGGAAATGCTCAACTCTCTCCATGGAGGGGCCTTTTAACGATTTTGTCCATTCGAGATAGAAAGTCGGTCTTTCGGAATCGAAACAATCTACGAAGCATATACTTGTAAATGTAAACATAAAGCAACAAAAAAAAAGGGTAGACCTGTCAACTTTGATGGTTCGGAATTGCTTAACTCTCTCCATGGAGGAGCTTCTAACGATTTTGTTCATTTAAGATCCAAAATTTGTCTTTTCGACAAGGAAACAATCTATGTAGCGTATACTACTAAATTTGGACATAAAACAACAATAAAAATTGTACACCTATCAACTTTGATGGTTTGTAATTGCTCAACTCTCCCTAGAGAGGAGCTTTTAACGTTTTTGTCCATTCGAGATAGAAAGTTGGTCTTTCGGAAACAAAACAATCTACGAAGCGTATATTTGTATATTTGGGCAGAAAGCAACAAAAAAAGGGTAGACCTATCAACTTTGATGGTTCGGAATTGCTCAACTCTTTCCATGGAGGAGCTTTTAACGATTTTGTCCATTTCAAATCGAAAATTGGTCTTTTGGACAACGAAACAATCTATATAGCGTATACTTGTAAATTTGGATGTAAAGCAACAATAAAAAGTATACACCTATCAATTTTGTTGTTTCGTAATTGCTCAACTCTCTCCATGTAGGAGGTTTTAAGGGTTTTGCCCATTTGGAAATAAAAGTTGGTCTTTTGACAACGAAACAATCTGCAGACTCTATACTCATAAAATTTGACATAAAAGAACAACAAATGGTGTACAACGACCGACTTTGATTATTCGGAATAGCTCAACTCTCTCTATGGAGGGGCCTTTAGCGTTTTCGTCTATTTCAAATAGAAAGTCGGTCTTCCGGAAATGAAACAATCTACGACGGGTGTATTTGGACATAAAGCAATAGAAAAAGGGTAGACCTATCAACTTTGATTGTCCGGAATTGCTCAACTCTCTCCATGGAGGAGCTTTTAACGATTTTGTCCATTTAAGATCAAAAATTGGTCTTTTCGACAATGAAACAATCTATGTAGCGTATACTACTAAATTTAGACATAAAGCAACAATAAAAAGTGTACACCTATCAAATTTTGATGGTTCGGAATTGCTCAACTCTATCCGTGGAGTAGGTTTTAACAGTTTCGTCCGTTTGGAAATAAAATTGGTCTTTTGACAATGAAACAATTTACGGACTCTGTACTCGTAAAATTTGACATAAAAGAACAACAAAAGGTGTACAACGACCAACCTTGATGGTTCAGAATTGCTCAACTCTCTTCATGGAGGGGCCTTTAATGATTTTGTCCATTGCAGATAGAAAGTTGGTCTTTCGGAATCGAAGCAATCTACGAAGCATATACATGTAAATGTGAACATAAAGCAACAAAAAAATGGGTAGACCTGTCAACTTTGATGGTTCGGAATTGCTTAACTCTCTCCATGGAGGAGCATGTAACGATTTTGTCCATTTAAGATCCAAAATTAGTCTTTTCGACAAGGAAACAATCTATGTAGCGTATAATACAAAATTTGGACATAAAACAACAATAAAAATTGTACACCTATCAACTTTGATGGTTTGTAATTGCTCAACTTTCACCAGAGAGGAGCTTTTAACGTTTTTGTCCTTTCGAGATAGAAAGTTGGTCTTTCGAAAACGAAACAATCTACGAAGCGTATATTTGTATATTTGGACATAAAGCAACAAAAAAGAGAGTAGACCTATCAACTTGAATGGTTCGGAATTGCTCAACTCTCTCCATGGAGGAGCTTTTAACGATTTTGTCCATTTCAGATCAAAAATTGGTCTTTTTGACAGTGAAACAATCTTATGTAGCGTATACTACTAAATTTGGACATAAATCAAGAATAAAAAGTGTACACCTATCAATTTTGATGGTTCGGAATTGCTCAACTCTATTCGTGGAGGAGGTTTTAACGATTTTGTCCACTTGGAAACAAAAGTCGGTCTTTTGACAACGAAACAATCTACGGACTGTAGACTCATCCAATTTGACATAAAAGTGCAACAAAACGTGTCGAACGACCAACTTTGATGGTTCAAAATTGCTCAACTCTCTCGATAGAGGTGCTTTTAACGATTTTGTCCGATTGAGATTGAAAGTTTTTCTTTTAACAAACGAAACAATCTACGATGCGAATGCTAGTAAACTTGGACATAAAGCAACAAAGAAAAGGGCACACCTATCAGTTTTGATGGTTCGTAATTCCTCAATTCTCTCCATGGAGGGGCTTTTAACGATTTTTTCCATTTGAAATCGAAAGTCAGCCTTTTGGCATTAAAACTATCTATAGAGCCTACACTCTTAAAATTTGACATAAAATAACAATAAAAGGTGTACAACGACCAACTTTGATAGTTCGGAAATGCTCAACTCTCTCCATGGAGGGGCCTTTTAAGGATTTTTTTCCATTCGAGATAGAAAGGTGATCTTTCGGAATCGAAACAATCTACGAAACGTACACTTGTAAAATTCCACGTGAAGCAGACCTATCAACTTTGATGGTTCGGAATTGCTTAACTCTCTCCATGGAAGAGCTTTTAACGGTTTTGTCCATTTGGAAATAACAGTTGGTCTTTTGACAACAAACAATCTGCAGACTCTATACTCGTAAAATTTGACATAAAAGAACAACAAATGGTGTACAACGACCAACTTTGATGGTTCGGAATTGCTCCACTCTCTCCATGGAGGGGCCTTTGGCGTTTTTATCCATTTAAAATAAAATGTCGGTCTTCTGGAATCGAAACAATCTACGAAGAGTATATTTGGACATAAAGCAACAGAAAAAGGGTAGACCTATCAACTTGAATGGTTCGGAATTGCTCAACTCTCTCCATGGAGGAGCTTTTAACGATTTTGTCCATTTAAGAGAAAAAAATTGGTCTTTTTGACAATGAAACAATCTATGTAGCGTATACTACTAAATTTGGACATAAATCAAGAATAAAAAGTGTACACCTATCAATTTTGATGGTTCAAAATTGCTCAACTCTATTCGTGGAGGAGGTTTTAATGATTTTGTCCATTTGGAAACAAAAATTGGTCTTTGCACAACGAAACAATCTACGGACCTATACTCATCCAAATTGACATAAAAGAACATCAAAACGTCTCGAACGACCAACTTTGATGGTTAAAAATTGCTCAATTCTCTCGATAGAGGTGCTTTTAACGATTTTGTCCAATTCAAATAGAAAGTCGGTCTTCCGGAAATGAAACAATCTACGAAGGCTATATTTGGACATAAAGCAAGAGAAAAAGGGTAGACCTATCAACTTTGATGGTTCAGAATTGCTCAACTCTGTCCATGGAGGAGCTTTTAACGATTTTGTCCATTTAAGATCAAAAATGGTCTTTTAGACAATGAAACAATCTATGTAGCGTATACTACTAAATTTGGACGTAAAGCAACAATAAAAAGTGTACACCTATCCATTTTGATGGTTCGGAATTACTCAACTCTATCCGTGGAGTAGGTTTTAACAGTTTTGTCCATTTGGAAATAAAATTGGTCTTTTGACAACGAAACAATATGCAGACTCTATACTCGTAAATGGTGTACAACGACCAACTTTGACGGTTCAGAATTGCTCAACTCTCGCCATGGAGGAGCCTTTAGCGTTTTTTGTCCATTTCAAATATAAAGTTGGTCTTCCGGAAACGAAACAATCTACGAAGGGTATATTTGGACAAAAAGCAACAGAAAAAGGGTAGACTTATCAACTTTGATGGTTCGGAATTGGTCAACTCTCTCCATGGAGGAGCATTTAACGATTTTGTCCATTTAAGATCAAAAATTGGTCTTTTCGATAATGAAACAATCTGTGTAGCGTATACTACTAAATTTGGACATAAAGCAACAACAAAAAGTGTACACCTATCAATTTTGATGATTCGGAATTGCTAAACTCTATCCGTGGAGTAGGTTTTAATAGTTTTTTCAATTTGGATATAAAATTGGTCTTTTGACAATGAAACAATCTACAGACTCTATACTCGTAAAATTTGACATAAAAGAACAACAAAAGGTGTAGAACGACCAAACTGGATGGTTCAGAATTGCTCAACTCTCTTCATGGAGGGGCCTTTAAGGATTTTGTCCATTGGAGATAGAAAGTCGGTATTTCGGAATCGAAACAATCTACAAAGCATATACTTGCAAATTTGAACATAAAGCAACAAAAAAGGGTAGAACTGTCAACTTTGGTGGTTCAGAACTGCTCAACTATCTCCATGGAGGAGCTTTTAACGGGTTTCACCATTTCAGATCGAAAATTAGCCTTTTTTACTACAAAACAATCTATGTAGTGTATACTAGTAAATTTGGACATAAAACAACAATAAAAATTTTACACCTATCAAGTTTGATGGTTCGTAATTGCTCAACTCTCTCCATAGAAGAACTTTTAACGTTTTTGTCCATTCGAGATAGAAAGTTGGTCTTTCGGAAACAAAACAATCTACGAAGCGTATATTTGTATATTTGGACATAAAGCAACAAAAAAAACGGTAGACCTATCAACTTGAATGGTTCAGAATTGCTCAACTCTCTCCATGGTGGAGCTTTTAACGATTTTGTCCATTTGAGATCAAAAATTGGTCTTTTCGAAAATGAAACAATCTATGTAGCGTATACTACTAAATTTGAACATAAATCAAGAATAAAAAGTGTACACCTATCCATTTTGATGGTTCGGAATGGCTCAACTCTCTCCATGTAGGAGGTTTTAACGATTTTGTCCATTAGGAAACAAAAGTTGGTCTTTTGACAACGAAACAATCTACGGACTTTATACTCGTGAGATTTGACATAACAGAACAACAAAACGTGTCCAACGACCAACTTTGATGGTTCAAAATTGATCAACCCTCTCGATAGAGGTGCTTTTAACGGTTTTGTCCAATTCAGAAACAGAGTTGTTCTTTTGACAAACGAAACAATCTATGATGCGAATGCTAGTAAACTTGGACATAAAGCAACTATGAAAAGTGCACACCTATCAACTTTGATGGCTCGAAATTGCTCAATTCTCTCCATGGAGGGACTTTTTACGGTTCTGTCCATTTGAAATAGAATGTTAGCCTTTTGGCATTAAAACTATCTAGGGAGTCTACACTTCTAAAATTTGACATAAAATAACCATAAAAAGTGCACTACGACCAACCTTGGTGGTAGTGTCTCCATCCCGCTTACATGAGGTCAAGGGTTCGATCCCTTCCTCATACAAGTGCACGGGGGAGGCACGAGGTTGCAAAATTATGCATCATCATAAAAGCCGCCTTTTGGGTTGGAGGCCTGCTACAGAAAACCTTGAGCCTACCCAAAGGTATTGTCCGCTCTGGGCCGGGGCCCGCACGGATTTATTGTAGCGTGAAGCCGCCTCCATGCCTCCCCCGTGCACTTGTATGAGGAAGGGATCGAACCCTGACCTCATGTAAGCGGGTTGGAGACACTACCACCAAGCCTAATGATGAGGATGTTTATCCTCTCCAATCAGAATAAGACACGTGGCAACAGCTGCCAACAGAATGCATAGCCTTTCTCGCTGTGAGATCCTCGGTATCGAGCAATAGAGACGCTCTTCTCGGCTCCGTACCCTTAGGACAGTAACAAGCTCCCAGTAAAACAGTACTTCCTTCATTTGGCAAGGTATTATTCACCACCACCTGAATTCTATTAATGGAAACCACTTTCACTATATAAAGGGGGTTACCCCACAGGTAAAGGGGATGACTCCTTTTGCTAAAAAACACTCTTTACACATTTCCCTAGAACACCGAGCTGTGTTCTTCGGAGAGATTCACTGTGCAGGCATCTGACTTAAGCATCGGAGCGCCAACGCCAGAGAACACTCTCTGGCGGGCCTCTAGCTTACGTTTGCTCGTTTCTACAGGACAGTCTACACCGAGAAGACTATCTGATCCGAGGAGAAAGACGAGGAACCGAGGAAGCCATTGCTTGGACCTATACTGATACGTTTTTGCACTCAACAAGTTTGAGACGTCATCAGATTGGCGCCGTCTGTGGGAAGCGATTTTCCATTACAACAAATATGGTTCGAACTAGGACTTTGAGAGGAGAAGGCCAGCAAGCCCCAACGACCAGTGTTAATGTCGAGCAACAACCCCAACCACTGGTGCAGGACCAGATAGCCCAGTTGTTACAACAGATGAATGTCTTCGCACACCGTTTGGACATGATGCAGGAGGCGCAGGGGCATCAACCCGTCCAAAATGAGAACATTTCTCACGGGACGAGAAATGAACATTCTCATTCGGACGAATCAGGAAATCCCGATCTTCTGGGAGCCTCGCTGACCACTGCTCGGAGGCCTCAACCCACTCATACTCACGAGGGAGATAGCAAGTTCATCGAGGGAGTAGTGGACCGAAAAATAGCTGCTTTGCAAAGACGCCCTTTTTTGGATACAATGGACTGGGACAAGAACTTAACTCCATTGACGGCTGAGGTGCAGCGTGCTCGGGTACCAGCAAGTTTTAAGGTGTCCAGCGTGGAAAAGTACAACGGGACGGGAGATCCCCTAGACCATGTCATCGGTTTCCAAACCATGATGGAGTTTCAGCGAGCATCTCTGGAAGCTTGCTGCAAGATCTTCCCAGTTTCTCTTGTCGGTGTGGCAAGACGATGGTTTAGAGCTCTTCCACAAGGTTCCATCAGCAGCTTTGACAACCTCACCAGCAGGTTCGTTGCTCATTTCGCAAGCTCAAGACCAGTCAAAAAGACCAATGCTACATTGGTGACTATCCGACAAAAGCCTCATGAGAGCTTAAGAGAATTTGTGACCCGATTCAATTGTGATTGTTTGGAGATACCAGACCTCCAACCGATCATAGCCATTACAGCCTTCACGACGGGAGTCCGTCACACAACATTGAAGCACTCCCTATCCAAGAAGCACCCGAAGAGCATTCCTGAGTTGCTCTCGAGGGTCGAAAAATACATTACAGCAGATGAAATCATGGCAGAACCACACGTGACCGAGCAATCCCCTGACAGGTCCCCTCCGAGAAGAAGAAACGATTCTGGTCGGCCACACGAGAAGACAGCGGAGGGAAAAAGATCATCCTCTCGAAGAGATGAACGGACGAAGCCAATACGATATGATTCCTATACTCCTCTCAACACCTCTTTGAAAAGAGTACTGAATGAGATACAGGATCGCGACATCGTCAAATGGCCTCCAAGGATGAAGTCAACTCCTGGAAGGAAAGAGAGTGATAAGTATTGCAAATTCCATCGGGGTCCCGGACACGACACTGATGAATGCCGTCATCTGAAGGACGAAATAGAGAATCTAATTCAAAGAGGATACTTCAAAAATTTCACCAGCTCCGCAGGAGACAAACGAGAAAAAGAGGGCAGAAGAGACAGCATAAGAGATGAGAGAGAGGATGATAGGCGATAGAGGAGACGTTGAGATGAGTCTCCTCGTCGCAGAAATCGAGGAACAGCCGGCACTATAGGCATGATAGTCGGGGGCTTAGCCTCGGGAGGGGAAAGCTCCTCGGGCAGAAGATCATACGCCCGGACCGTGCATCAGGTGTCTGAGAGGTCTAAGAAAGCCAGAACGGATGACGAGAAGATAGTATTCTCCGAGAGGGATGGGGAAGGTTTACATCAGCCACACGATGATGCCTTAGTCATTGAGGCAGTCATCGCCAACTACACGGTGAAGAAGATCTTGGTCGACAACGGGAGCGCAGCAGACGTTCTTTTCTACCATGCTTTCAAGCAGATGAACCTCCCGAAAGAGAGCCTGAAGAAGTTTTCCTCCCCCCTTTACGGTTTCACGGGAGAGCAGGTCGTCCCCGTTGGGATGATCAATCTACCCATAACCTTAGGGGACTATCCGAGGTCAAAACTATTCATGATAGAGCTTCTAGTCGTAGATGTGAAGACCCCTTATAATGCATTGATTGGCCGACCACTACTTCACAAAGCCCGAGCGGTTGTCTCCACTTATTATTTAACGATGAAATTCCCCACTGACCGAGGAATAGGTGAAGTTCGGGCTGACCAGAAGCTCGCCCGTCAGATGTATGTTACAGACCTAAAAGAGAAGAAAAAGCCAGTTTCAGTCCTAGAATTGTTGGATGATCACAACAACCAGACCTTGAAGCCCTCCCCCGCCGAACAGCTCATCACAATTCCTGTCGAGCAGGGGACAAAAAAGAGATTGTACTACGGCTCAGAGCTTGGTCAAGACTTAAGTGCCAGCTTGACGAGTCTCCTCCGAGAAAACATCAGCACATTCGCTTGGAGTGCAGATGAGATGCCGGGTATCAGCTCTGATGTTATCACCCACCATCTCAGCATAAAGCCTGGCAGCCGACCAGTAAAACAGAAGAAGAGGAATTTTGCACAAGAAAGGCAAGAGGCCATCAAAACGGAGGTCAGCAAGCTTTTGGATGCCGAATTCGTCCGTGAAGTACAATATCCAGAATGGCTTTCAAATGTTGTTATGGTAACGAAACAGAATGGTAAGTGGCGTATGTGTGTCGACTTCACCGACCTCAACAAGGCTTGCCCAAAGGACAGCTATCCACTGCCAAAGATAGATCAATTGGTAGACGCAACCTCGGGAAAGGGTCTCCTCAGCTTCCTTAATGCCTATTCAGGTTATCACCAGATCCAAATGCATCAAGCTGATGAGGAACACACCTCATTCGTTACTCCTGAGGGTACGTACTGCTACCAAGTCATGCCTTTTGGGTTGAAGAACGCAGGAGCCACCTACCAACGACTCGTTAACAAAATATTCTCCCCAATGCTCGGCAAGACGGTCGAGGCATACGTGGATGATATAGTTGTTAAAAGCAAGAAACCCGAGGGTCACCTGGGCGACTTGTAGGAAGTATTTAATGTCTTGAACAAATTTAGCATGAAGCTTAACCCGGAGAAATGTGCGTTTGGCGTTTCATCGGGAAAGTTCCTCGGATTCCTCATCTCCAAACGAGGAATAGAGGTAAACCCTGAAAACGTGTTGGCAATAATCAATATGCAAGCACCGAGAAACAAGAAGGAGGTTCAACAGCTCACTGGGAGAACTGCAGCTTTAAGCCGTTTCCTCGCCAGATCAGGAGATCGGTGCAAGCATTTCTTTAACGCGCTGAAGCAAACGACCAATTTTCAGTGGACCGAAGATTGTCAAACAGCTTTTGAGGAACTAAAGTCTTACCTTAGCCAGCCTCCCCTACTCACTTCCCCAGCAGAGGGAGAACCATTATTCCTTTATCTTGCCATTACTGAGCACGCAGTGAGCGCAGTGCTCATAAGGGAGGACGAGGAGAAAATTCAGAAACCAATATACTACACCAGTAAAGTGCTCACTCAGATCGAGAAGAGATACACTAGAGCAGAGAAGTTGGCCTTGGCATTGGTAACTGCGGCTAGAAAGTTGAGGCCTTACTTTCAAGCCCATACAGTTACAGTGTTGACCGACCAACCTCTTAAGAGCATACTCCAGAAACCGGATACGTCAGGAAGGCTCATTAAGTGGTCAATCGAACTTAGCGAGTTTGATATCCACTATGAACCGAAGAAAGCCATCAAAGCTCAAGCCTTAGCAGATTTTATCACTGAGTGCCAACATCCTCTCGGGGAAGAGGTACCACATGACCTATGGGAGCTTTTCATAGATGGATCTTCAAACAAGGACGGGAGTGGAGCAAGAATTCTGCTTCTCGAGCCTGACAGCTTGAGTACGAAGCCCTACTAGCTGGTTTAAAGTTGGCAATTGAGTTAGAGGTGCGCAATCTGGTGATCAACAGCGACTCTCAACTCGTCACTGAACAAGTTCGGGGAGAGTACGAGGCGAGAGGCTCCAACATGATCAAATACTTGGAGAAAGCTAAAGAACTGATGAAGGAAATCCCAAACGTTGAAATACGGAGAGTGCCCCGAGAAGAGAATCAGCAAGCCGACGTGCTAGCTCGCCTGGCATCAACCTCTAAAAAGACAAGGCCTCGTCAGTAAGAATAGAGATACTGCCCAAGCCGAGCATCTTCGTCAGGGCTATCATCGAGATTAACACGGAACCGTCTTGGATGGATCCAATACGAGCCTTCCTCACAGATGGAGTGTTACCCGAAGACAAAAACGAGGCTAGGAATCTCCGAGCAAGAGCAGCGAGGTACTCAATCATTCAAGGGACGCTATACAGAAGATCTTTTACGCTCCCTTACCTTAAATGCCTTGCTCCGCGGGAGTCTGAGTATGCTCTCTGAGAAGTACACGAAGGGATCTGTGGCAGCCATGCAGGGGCAAGGACCTTAGCCAACAAGGTCTTGCGCTGTGGCTATTATTGGCCGAACATGAAGAAAGATGCTGAAGATCTGGTGCGAAAGTGCGACAAGTGCCAGAGACATGCTAACATACCACACCTTCCACCATCCGAGATGACGATTATCGAGAACCCTTGTCCCTTTGCTCAATGGGGGCTAGACCTGCTGGGACCCTTCCCTCAGGCAACAGCTCAGAGAAAATTTCTTATAGTTGCAGTAGATTACTTCACAAAGTGGGTCGAAGCCGAGCCCTTCGCAACCATAACTGACCACAAGGTAAAAGAATTCATATGGAAGGCCATCATCTACAGATATGGTGTCCCTCAGATTCTCATTACCGACAATGGGCGACAGTTTGTAAGCGCGAACATCCAAGAATTTTGCGAAGAGCTAGGCATCAACCTCAGAATCACTGCTGTAGCACACCCTCAAGCCAATGGCCAGGTAAAAGTAACCAACCGTATCATTCTCTAGGGACTAAAAACTCGTCTTGACCAAGCCAAAGGGCTTTGGACCGAGCAACTTCATAGTGTCCTCTGGTCCTACAGGACCACGCCAAGAACGTCAACGGGAGAAACGCCTTTCTCCCTGATGTTTGGATCAGAAGCTGTTATTCTAGTAGAGATCAGAGTCCCCACTCCCCGGATTGTTAACTTCAATGAGTCAGAAAACAACGACTTGCTACTTAACAATCTGGATCTCTTGGAAGAAACTCGGGAGACTGCTCGGATTAGGACTGCAGCTTACAAGCAAAGGACAACTCGTTACTACAACAAGAAAGTCCGAACAAGAAGATTCTCCGAGGGAGATTGGGTCCTCAGGAAAGCCACAGCAGCTGGAAAGCATCCGGGAAAGCTCGGGGAGACTTGGGAAGGCCCTTTCCGGGTTGTCAGGGTCATGCTGGACGGAACCTACAAGGTGGAGAATCCCGAGAAACCAGGAGAGATGCGTCCTTGGAATGGTGAGAACCTACGAAGATATTACATTTAGTTTTCATTTGTCGGCATGTTCTTAGGAACCTCTTTTTATTTTTCTTGCTTGTTCCTCACACGAGGCCTAGAACTTTTCTCATTTCAATGAAAGTAGCTCGTTCTCTCACCAAGATTCCCAGAACACTGCTCGGGTACATTACAACTTATTTTGTCTAAGTTACAATGGCCGAGCATCCCCCCAGGCTTCTCAAGTTATGGTGGACGAGAAGAGACTTGGCATATGTTATAGCTCAATCCCGTTGAGCTACAACAACCAAGCGACAACAACTTTGCTACGACCTAGAAGAGTCTAAGGTCACAGCAATTGAGTCGTTATGCTCGAATCTATTACAATTTAAGATGTTCTAAATTACAATATCCGAGCATAAACAGAATTATATTAATGAGATTGCAAAAGGCAATAAGAGAAGAAATTTCATTGATAATTGAGTCATTTACATAAAAAGCGAAGAAACATAAAAAAAGAGAAGAAGAGAGGGAAGAAAGACTAGTTTTCTACATCAACATGTTCCTCGGTGGTCAGGCGCTTCTCGGGTACCTCGCCCTGAGCAGTTTCGGCGGGAGCGATGTCTTCGGTAGTAGCGAGAGGAACATCGTTGTCCATGTAAGCCTCGATGTCGTCCTCGTTGCCCCATCCTCCTTAAGAAGGCGGAACTGCTCGTACTCCTCCTCCTTGACAACGTCCAAGTCGTCCTTCCCGGCAAGGCCAGGACACAGCTCGTCCATGATCTCCGAGTTCTGGCCCTTGCTAGCAAGAAACCTCCGAGCTTCCTTGACAGCAGCCTGGAAGCAGAAAAAGCCCTCCTGCTTAAGGGTGAACTGGAACTCTGTGGAGTCCCTGAACTCCTGAAGACCAGATTGGCAGCCATTCTTAAACATCTGAGCTATCTCTGCTTCAGCGACCGACTTTTGCTTCTCCAGCTCTTCCTCGGCCTCTTTCAGCTTGGCTGTCAAAAGAGCCTCAGACTCCTGGGCCTTCTGGAGATCCTTCCGAGAAACCTGCAGTGCCGTCTCAGTCCTACCTAGGGCCCCTTTAAGCAGGTGGATTTCTTGAGCAGCAGTATTCTTCTCGGCCGCCGAGCTTCGGACATCGACGGAGAGTTTCCCGAGAAGAGAGGCCAGTTGAAAGCAACAATGGAATAAACTATAAAAGAAAACCGAAAAAGAAGAATGACAAGGCAAGAAACAGTCAATACCTCCAAGAACTTGACAGCAGAGGCCTCCATTCTTTCCTCGGTAGACATCTCCTTGGCTCGCCTCTGATCCGAGGGGAGAGAGAGCTTCTCAAGCATTTCCATGGCTACTTGAGGGTTGGCCACCGTGTCCGAAAGGCGAACGCTCCACCGCGGAGCGTGGATATCCCCCATTCGGTGAGGCGGGGATAAGGAGCGGGCATCCGAGGCACGAGAAGGAGAGCCGGTCGGTCGGAAAGCTGGTGTGCCAATTAACAAGCCACGTCCACGACCTAGGTCTTTTCCTCGGCCAGGTTTCAACCGAACTCCCCCGGCTGAAACTTTCTTCCTCTGGCTCGGCTCAGCCTCCCCAGAGGGTCTCCTTTTCTGGCCGAGAGTCGCTGCCTTTTTCTGCATCTTTAGATATTCTGCAGCCGAAGACATATCTGAAAAAACAACAACAAGTTAGAAGACAAGTCAAAAACAAAGAAAGTACATAGATAAGACCGAGCAAGAGCAAGTCCCCACCTTGCATTGCTCGTTCAGACCTATGTGCCCTCGTAAGCATACGAGGGGGATAGAAGGTTTGGTGAAAGGTTGCTTGAGGCTCAGATACCAGTCAACCTCCTCGTGAGAAAGCTAGGGCAAACGTTTGAATTTACTGAATTTAGGGAGTGTCCACGAGGTTCTAAAAGGTAGAACCTCATCCTCGGCCAAGGGCGTCCGAACAAAAATATAACTAGACTTCCAATGGTTATTGGAAGAGGAGTATTTTGGGGCCACCAAACCCTTCTTGAATTTCAGATAACATAGCCCAGGGTTCCTCGGGGCTCTACACAAGGAGAAAATATGCTGAAGGACATTGGAAGAGAAAGGGACACGAAGCTCGTTACAATAATGGAGTATTGTACCGAGAAAAACCCAAGAGTTGGGAGCTAAACAGGTAAGACATATGTCAAACCGAGCAAAGAAAGAACATATGGCTGGTGCAATAGGAACCCAACAACCATATGTGAGAGCGGTTGTGGAAATGGCGAATTCCCCATGTTGAGGATTAAAAGGAGACACCCCCTCAGGCACAGGCCTGCAAGGGTATGGAATGCCGAACAACTTGCGTTGGGCTTCAACCTCGTAGGCAGTAAGACTACAACTAAGGTTTCTAGGCTCCCTAGTACCATCACCCGCTGCTCGGGCTTCCTGTAGGGGAGCCTCGAACCCAGGCGGGGCGAAGAAAGGACGTTCGGCTGGGGGAAGCTTAAGACTCATCCTAACAGGAGGGAAGTAGAGGTTGAAGGAGAAGAACCTAAATCCGCATCCTCTAACAAATTACTCACACTATCCGAGGAAGGGGAAGACATTTTCTCGTACCTGATAGCAGAGACGAAGACGAAGAATAGAGTATTCTCGGTAGGAGAAGAATATGTTTGCTCGGTATTCTCTAAGCTCGAGTCTCTCAAGATTTGGCAACAAGTGGTTCTTGAAAGCGACGTCTTCGCTATTTATAGTGGAAAGACCGCACTGGTCAACGGACCCGATGAAGAGACCTTCGGCATCCCCTCATCCGGACCGTTCAGCCTCTGTTCATCGAAAGACCGTTGGATCACCTTAGATTTCATCGTAACCGTTCAATGTTTCCTCATCAATGCCACTCTCGGGAAAATCAAATGACAGCTAATACAGGCCTATCATTGGCCGTCTACAGCTACCAATCACAAGCCTGGGGGGCAAATGATGAGGATATTTATCCTCTCCAATCAGAACAAGACACGTGGCAACAGCTGCCAACAGAAGGCACAGCCTTTCTCGCTGTGAGATCCTCGGTACCGAGCAATAGAGACGCTCTTCTCTGCTCCGTACCCTCAGGACAGTAACAAGCTCCCAGTAAAACAGTAATTCCTTCATTTGGCAAGGTATTATTCACCACCACCTGAATTCTATTAATGGAAACCACCTTCACTATATAAACGGGGTTACCCCACAGGTAAAAGGATGACTCCTTTCGCTAAAAAACACTCTTTACACATTTCCCTAGAACACCGAGCTGTGTTCTCCGGAGAGATTCACTGTGCAGGCATCTGACTTAAGCATCGAAGCGCCAACGCCAGAGAACACTCTCTGGCGGGCCTCAAGCATACGTTTGCTCGTTTCTACAGGACAGTCTACACCGAGAAGACTATCTAATCCGAGGAGAAAGACGAGGAACCAAGGAAGCCATTGCTCGGACCTATACTGATACGTTTTTGCACTCAACAAGTTTGAGACGTCATCAACAACGAAACAATCTACAGACTCTATACTCGTAAAATTTGACATAAAAGAACAACAAATGGTGTACAACGACCAACTTTAATGGTTCAGAATTGCTCCACTCTATCCATGGAGGGGCCTTTAGCGTTTTTGTCCATTTCATATAGAAAGTCGGTCTTCCGAAAACGAAACAATCTACGAAGGGTATATTTGGACATAAAGCAACGAAAAAGGGTAGACCTATCAACTTGATTGGTTCGGAATTGCTCAACTCTCTCCATGGAGGAGCTTTTAACGATATTGTCCATTTAAGATAAAAAATTGGTCTTTTTGACAATGAAACAATCTATGTAGCGTATACTACTAAATTTGGACATAAATCAAGAATAAAAAGTGTTCACCTATCAATTTTGATGGTTCGGAATTGCTCAACTCTATTCGTGGAGGAGATTTTAACGATTTCGTCCATTTGGAAACAAAAGTCGGTCCTTTGATAACGAAACGATCTACGGACCTATAATCATCCGAATTGACAAAAAAAGAACAACAAAACGTCTCGAACGAGCAACTTTGATGGTTCAAAATTGCTCAACTCTCTCGATAGAGGTGCTTTTAACAATTTTGTCTAATTCAGATAGAAAGTTTTTCTTTAAACAAACGAAACAATCTACGATGCGAATGCTAGTAAGCTTGGACACAAAGCAACAAAGAAAATGGCACACCTATCAGTTTTGATGGTTCGTAATTCCTCAATTCTCTCCATGGAGGGGCTTTTAACGATTTTTTCCATTTGAATCGAAAGTTAGCCTTTTGGCATTGAAACTATCTACGGAGCCTAAACTCTTAAAATTTGACATAAAATAACAATAAAAGGTGTGCAACGACCAACTTTGATAGGTCAGAATTGCTCAACTCTCTCCATGGAGGGGCCTTTAAGGATTTTGTCCATTTGAGCTAGAAAGTCGGTCTTTCGGAATCGAAACAATCTTCGAAGCGTATACTTGTAAATTTGGACATAAAGCAGACCTATCAAATTTGATGGTTCGGAATTGCTTAACTCTCTCCATGGAAGAGCTTTTAACGGTTTTGTCCATGTCAAATCGAAAGTCGGTCTTCCAGAAATGAAACAATCTACGCAGGGTATATTTGGACATAAAGCAACAGAAAAAGGGTAGACCTATCAACTTTGATGGTTCGGAATTGCTCAACTCTCTCCATGGAGGAGCTTTTAACGATTTTGTCCATTTAAGATCGAAAATTACCCTTTTTTACAATGAAACAATCTATGTAGTGTACACCTATCAATTTTGATGGTTCGGAATTGCTCAACTCTATCCGTGAAGTAGGTTTTAACAGTTTTGTTTATTTGGAAATAAATTTGGTCTTTTGACAATGAAACAATCTACGGACTCTATACTCGTAAAGTTTGACATAAAAAAACAACAAAAGGTGTACAACGACCTACTTTGATAGTTCGGAATTGCTCAACTCTTTCCATGGTGGGGCCTTTAAGGATTTTGTCCATTTGAGCTAGAAAGTCGGTCTTTCGGAATCGAAACAATCTACGAAGCGTATACTTGTAAATTTGGACATAAAGCAGGCCTATCAACTTTGATGGTTCGGAATTGCTTAGCTGTCTCCATGGAAGAGCTTTTAACGGTTTTGTCCATGTCAAATCGAAAATTGGACTTTTTAAGAACGAAACAATCTATGTAGCGTATACACTAAAACTGGGATATAAAGCAACAATAAAATAGTATACACCTATCGATTTTGATGGTTCGGAATTGCTCAACTCTCTCAATGTAGGAGGTTTTAACGATTTTGCCCATTAGGAAATAAAAGTTGGTCTTTTGACAACGAAACAATCTACAGACTCTATACACGTGAGATTTGACATAAAAGAACAACAAAATGTGTCCAACGACCAACTTCGATGGTTTAAAATTGATCAACCCTCTCGATAGAGGTGCTTTTAACGGTTTTGTCCAATTCAGAAACAAAGTTTTTCTTTTGACAAACGAAACAATTTACGATGCGAATGCTAGTAAACTTGGACATAAAGCAACTATGAAAAGTGCACACCTATCAACTTTGATGGTTTGGAATTGCTCAATTCTCTCCATGGAGGGATTTTTACGGTTTTGTCCATTTGAAATAGAATGTTAGCCTTTTGGCATTAAAACTATCTACGGAGTCTAAACTCTTAAAATTTGACATAAAATAACAATAAAAAGTGTACAACGACCAACTTTGATAGGTCGGAATTGCTCAACTCTCTCCATGGAGGGCCTTTAAGGATTTTGTCCATTTGAGCTAGAAAGTCGGTCTTTCGAAATCGAAACAATCTACGAAGCATATACTTGTAAATTTTGACATAAAGCAGACCTATCAACTTTGATGTTCGGAATTGCTTAACTCTCTCCATGGAAGAGCTTTTAACGGTTTTGTCCATGTGAAATCGAAAGTCGGTCTTCCAGAAATGAAACAATGTACGAAGGATATATTTGGACATAAAGGAACAGAAAAAGGGTAGACCTATCAACTTTGATGGTTCGGAATTGCTCAACTCTCTCCATGGAGGAGCCTTTAACGATTTTGTCCATTTAAAATCAAAAATTGGTCTTTTTGACAATGAAACAATCTATGTAGCGTATACTACTAAATTTGGACATAAATCAAGAATAAAAAGTGCACACCTATCAATTTTGATGGTTCGGAATTGCTAAACTCTATTCGTGGAGGAGGTTTTAACGATTTTTTCCATTTGGAAACAAAATTCGGTCTTTTGACAAGGAAACAATCTACGGACTCTATACTCATAAAATTTGACACAAAAGAACAACAATAGGTGTACAACGACCATCCTTGATGGTTCAAAATTGGTCAACACTCTCCATAGAGGGGCCTTTAACGATTTTGTCCATTGGAGATACAAAGTCGGGCTTTCGGAATCGAAAAAATCTACGATGCATATACTTGTAAATTTGAACATAAAGCAAGAAAAAAAGTGTAGAACTGTCAACTTTTATGGTTCGGAATTGCTCAACTCTATCCGTGGAGTAGTTTTTAACAGTTTTTTCCATTTGGAAATAAAATTGGTCTTTTGACAACGAAACAATCTACAGACTCTATACTCATAAAATTTGACATAAAAGAACAACAAAAGGTGTAAAACGACCAACCTTGATGGTTCAAAATTGCTCAACTCTCTCCAGAGAGGGGCCTTTAACGATTTTGTCCATTGGAGATAGAAAGTCGGTCTTTCGGAATCGAAACAATCTAGGAAGCATATACTTGTAAATTTGAACATAAAACAACAAAAAAAAGGGTAGAACTGTCAACTTTGATGGTTCGGAACTGCTCAACTCTCTCCATGGAGGAGCTTTTAACGATTTTTTTCATTTCAGATCAAAAATTGGTCTTTTTGACAATGAAACAATCGACGTAGCGTATACTACTAAATTTGGACATAAATGAAGAATAAAAAGTGTACACCTATCGATTTTGATGGTTCGGAATTGCTCAACTCTTTCCATGTAGGAGGTTTTAACGATTTTATCCATTAGGAAACAAAAGTTGGTCTTTTGACAATGAAACAATCTACAGACTCTATACTCGTGAGATTTGACATAAAAGAACAAAAAAACGTGTCCAACGACCAAGTTTGATGGTTCAAAATTGACCAACCCTCTCGATAGAGGTGCTTTTAACGATTTTGTCCAATTCAGAAACAAAGTTGTTCTTTTGACAAACGAAACAATCTACGATGCGAATGCTAGTAAACTTGGACATAAAGCAACTATGAAAAGTGCACACCTATCAACTTTGATGGTTCGGAATTGCTCAATTCTCTCCATGGAGGGACTTTTTACAGTTTTGTCCATTTGAAATAGAATGTTAGCCTTTTGGCATTAAAACTATCTAGGGAGTCTACACTTGTAAAATTTGACATAAAATAACTGTAAAAAGTGCACTAAGACCAACCTTGATGGTTCGAAAATGCTCAACTTCCTCCATGGATGGTTTTCTAACGGTTTTGTCCATTCGAGATAGAAAGTCGGTCTTTCGGAATCGAAACAATCTACGAAACGTACACTTGTAAATTTGGACGTGAAGCAACAGAAAAAGGGTAGACCTATCAACTTTGATGCTTCGAAAATGCTCAACTCTCTCCATGAAAGAGCTTTAAACGGTTTTGTCCATTTCAGATCGTTGACAATGAAACAATCTATGTATTGTATACTAGTAAATTTGGACATAAAGCAACAATAAAAAAGTGTACACCTATCAAATTTGATGGTTTGTAATTGCTCAACTCTCTCCGGAGAGGTGCTTTTAACGTTTTTGTCCATTCGAGATAGAAAGTTTGTCTTTCGGAAACAAAACAATCTATGAAGCGTATATTTGTATATTTGGACATAAAGCAACGAAAAAAGGTAGACCTATCAACTTTGATGGTTCGGAATTGCTCAACGCTTTCCATGGAGGAGCTTTTAACGACTTTGTCCATTTGAAATCGAAAATTGGACTTTTTGACAACCAAACAATCTATATAGCATATACTTGTAAGTTTGGATATAAAGCAACAATAAAAAGTATACGCCTATCAATTTTGATGGCTCGGAATTGCTCAACTCTCTCCATGTAGGAGGTTTTAACGGTTTTGTCCATTTGAAAATAAAAGTTGGTCTTTTGACAACGAAACAATCTGCAGACTCTATACTCGCAAAATTTGACATAAAAGAACAACAAATGGTGTACATTGACCAACTTTGATGGTTCGGAATTGCTCCACTCTCTCCATGGAGGGGCCTTTAGCGTTTTTGTCCATTTCAAATAGAAAGTCGGTCTTCCGAAAACGAAACAATCTACGAAGGGTATATTTGGACATAAAGCAACAGAAAAAGGGTAGACCTATCAACTTGAATGGTTCGGAATTGCTCAACTCTATCCATGGAGGAGCTTTTTACGATTTTTTCCATTTAAGATCAAAAATTGGTCTTTTTGACAATGAAACAATCTATGTAGCGTATACTACTAAATTTGGACATAAATCAAGAATAAAAACTGCACACCTATCAATTTTGATGGTTCGGAATTGCTCAACTCTATTAGTGGAGGTGGTTTTAACGATTTTGTCCATTTGGAAATAAAAGTCGGTCTTTTGACAACGAAACAATCTACGGACCTATACTCATACAAATTGACATAAAAGAACAAAAAAAGTCTCGAACGACCAACTTTGATGGTTCAAAATTGCTCAACTCTCTCGATAGAGGTGCTTTTAACGATTTTGTCCAATCCAGAAAGAAAATTTTTCTTGTAACAAACGAAACAATCTACGATGCGAATGCTAGTAAACTTGGACATAAAGCAACAAAGAAAATGGCACACCTATCAGTTTTGATGGATCGTAATTCCTCAATTCTCTCCATGGAGGGGCTTTTAACGGTTTTTTCCATTTGAAATCGAAGCTTAGCCTTTTGGCATTAAAACTATCTACGGAGCCTATACTCTTAAAATTTGACATAAAATAACAATAAAAGGTGTACAATGACCAACTTTGATAGGTCGGAATTGCTCAACTCTCTCCATGGAGGGCCTTTAAGGATTTTGTCCATTTGAGCTAGAAAGTCGGTCTTTCGAAATCGAAACAATCGACAAAGCGTATACTTGTAAATTTTGACATAAAGCAGACCTATCAACTTTGATGTTTTGGAATTGCTTAACTCTCTCCATTGAAGAGCTTTTAACGGTTTTGTCCATGTGAAATCGAAAGTCTGTCTTCCCGAAACGAAACAATGTACGAAGGATATATTTGGACATAAAGGAACAGAAAAAGGGTAGACCTATCAACTTTGATGGTTCAGAATTGCTCAACTCTCTCCATGGAGGAGCTTTTAACAATTTTGTCCATTTAAGATCGAAATTTAGCCTTTTTTATAATGAAACAATCTATGTAGCTTATACTACTAAATTTTGACATAAAGCAACAATAAAAAGTGTACACCTATCAATTTTGATGGTTCGGAATTGGTCAACTCTAT
Source organism: Euonymus europaeus (assembly GCA_963580455.1). Classification (NCBI taxonomy): domain Eukaryota; kingdom Viridiplantae; phylum Streptophyta; class Magnoliopsida; order Celastrales; family Celastraceae; genus Euonymus; species Euonymus europaeus. The sequence continues at coordinate 9,732,480 of OY756964.1, forward strand.
CTGTGGACTAGGTTTTAATAGTTTTGTCCATTTGGAAATAAAATTCGTGTTTTGACAACGAAACAATCTACGGACTCTATACTCGTAAAATTTGACACAAAGGAACAACAAAAGGTGTTCAACGACCAACCTTGATGGTTCAGAATTGCTCAACACTCTCCATAGAGGAGCCTTTAATGATTTTGTCCATTGGAGATAGAAAGTCGGTCTTTCGGAATCGAAACAATCTACGAAGCATAAACTTGTAAATTTGAACATAAAACAATAAAAAAGTGTAGAACTGTCAACTTTGATGGTTCAGAATTGCTCAACTCTATCCGTGGAGTAGTTTTTAACAGTTTTTTCCATTTGGAAATAAAATTGGTATTTTGATAACGAAACAATCTACGGACTCTATACTCGTAAAATTTGACACAAAGGAACAACAAAAGGTGTTCAACGACCAACCTTGATGGTTCATAATTGTTCAACTCTCTCCATAAAGGGGCCTTTAACGATTTTGTCCATTGGAGATAGAAAGTCGGTCTTTCGGAATCGAAACAATCTACGAAGCATATACTTGTAAATTGAACATAAAACAACAAAAAAAAAGGGTATAGAGCTGTCAACTTTGATGGTTTGGAATTGCTCAACTCTCTCCATGGAGGAGCTTTTAACAATTTTTTCCATTTAAGATCAAAAATTGGTCTTTTTGACAATGAAACAATCGACGTAGCGTATACTGCTAAATTTGGACATAAATCAAGAATAAAAAGTGTACACTTATCAATTTTGATGGTTCGGAATTGCTCAACTCTATTCGTGGAGAAAATTTTAACGATTTTGTCCATTTGGAAACAAAAGTCGGTCTTTTGACAACGAAACAATCTACGGACTCTATACTTATCCAATTTGACATAGAAGAATAGCAAAACGTGTCGAACGACCAGCTTTGACGGTTCAAAATTGCTCAACTCTCTCGATAGAGATAGTTTTAATGATTTTGTCCAATTCAGATAGAAAGTTTTTCTTTTAACAAACGAAACAATCTACGATGCGAATGCTAGTAAACTTGGGACATAAAGCAACAAAGAAAAGGGCACACCTATCAGTTTTGATGGTTCGTAATTCCTCAATGCTCTCCATGGAGGGGCTTTTAACGGTTTTGTCCATTTGAAATCGAAAGTTAGCCTTTTGGCATTAAAAGTATCTACGGAGCCTACACTCTTAAAATTAGATATAAAATAACATTAAAAGGTATACAACGACCAACTTTGATAGTTTGGAATTGCTCAACTCTCTCCATGGTGGGGCCTTTAAGGATTTTGTCCATTTGAGCTAGAAAGTCGGTCTTTCGGAATCGAAACAATCTACGAAGCGTATACTTGTAAATTTGGACATAAAGCAGGCCTATCAACTTTGATGGTTCGAAATTGCTTAACTCTCTCCATGGAAGAGCTTTTAACGGTTTTGCCCATGTCAAATCGAAAATTGGACTTTTTAACAACGAAACAATCTATGTAGCGTATACACTAAAATTGGGATATAAAGCAACAACAAAATAGTATGCACCTATCGATTTTGATGGTTCGGAATTGCTCAACTCTCTCCATAAAGGGGCCTTTAACGATTTTGTCCATTGGAGATAGAAAGTCGGTCTTTCGGAATCGAAACAATCTACGAAGCATATACTTGTAAATTTGAACATAAAACAACAAAAAAAAAAGGGTATAGAACTGTCAACTTTGATGGTTTGGAATTGCTCAACTCTCTCCATGGAGGAGCTTTTAACAATTTTTTCCATTTAAGATCAAAAATTGGTCTTTTTGACAATGAAACAATCGACGTAGCGTATACTGCTAAATTTGGACATAAATCAAGAATAAAAAGTGTATACTTATCGATTTTGATGGTTCGGCATTGCTCAACTCTATTTGTGGAGAAAATTTCAACGATTTTGTCCATTTGGAAACAAAAGTCGGTCTTTTGACAACGAAACAATCTACGGACTCTATACTCATCCAATTTGACATAGAAGAATAGCAAAACGTGTCGAACGACCAGCTTTGATGGTTCAAAATTGCTCAACTCTCTCGATAGAGATGGTTTTAATGATTTTGTCCAATTCAGATAGAAAGTTTTTCTTTTAACAAACGAAACAATCTACGATGCGAATGCTAGTAAACTTGGGACATAAAGCAACAAAGAAAAGGGCACACCTATCAGTTTTGATGGTTCGTAATTCCTCAATGCTCTCCATGGAGGGGCTTTTAACGGTTTTGTCCATTTGAAATCGAAAGTTAGCCTTTTGGCATTAAAATTATCTACGGAGCCTACACTCTTAAAATTTGACATAAAATAACAATAAAAGGTGTACAACGACCAACTTTGATAGGTCGGAATTGCTCAACTCTCTCCATGGAGGGCCTTTAAGTATTTTGTCCATTTGAGATAGAAAGTCGGTCTTTCGAAATCGAAACAATCTACGAAGCGTATACTTGTAAATTTCGACATAAAGCAGACCTATCAACTTTGATGGTTTGGAATTGCTTAACTCTCTGCATGGAAGAGCTTTTAACGGTTTTGTCCATGTGAAATCGAAAGTCGGTCTTCCAGAAACGAAACAATGTACGAAGGATATATTTGGACATAAAGGAACAGAAAAAGGGTAGACCTATCAACTTTGATGGTTCGGAATTGCTCAACTCTCTCCATGGAGGAGCTTTTAACGATTTTGTCCATTAAAAATCAAAAATTGGTCTTTTTGACAATGAAACAATCTATGTAGCGTATACTACTAAATTTGGACATAAATCAAGAATAAAAAGTGCACACCTATCAATTTTGATGGTTCGGAATTGCTCAACTCTATTCGTGGAGGAGGTTTTAACGATTTTGTCCATTTGGAAACAAAAGTCGGTCTTTTGACAAGGAAACAATCTACGGACTCTGTACTCATAAAATTTGACACAAAAGAACAGCAAAAGGTGTACAACGACCAGCCTTGATGGTTCAGAATTGCTCAACACTCTCCATAGAGGGGCCTTTAACGATTTTGTCCATTGGAGATAGAAAGTCGGTCTTTCGGAATCGAAACAATCTACGAAGCATATACTTGTAAATTTGAACATAAAACAAGAAAAAAAAGTGTAGAACTGTCAACTTTGATGGTTCGGAATTGCTCAACTCTATCCGTGGAGTAGTTTTTAATAGTTTTTTCCATTTGGAAATAAAATTGGTCTTTTGACAACGAAACAATCTACGGACTCTATACTCGTAAAATTTGACATAAAAGAACAACAAAAGGTGTAAAACGACCAACCTTGATGGTTCAAAATTGCTCAACTCTCTCCAGAGAGGGGCCTTTAACGATTTTGTCCATTGGAGATAGAAAGTCGGTCTTTCGGAATCGAAACAATCTACGAAGCATATACTTGTAAATTTGAACATAAAACAACAAAAAAAAGGGTAGAACTGTCAACTTTGATGGTTCGGAACTGCTCAACTCTCTCCATGGAGGAGCTTTTAACGATTTTTTCCATTTAAGATCAAAAATTGGTCTATTTGACAATGAAACAATCGACGTAGCGTATACTACTAAGTTTGGACATAAATCAAGAATAAAAAGTGTACATCTATCGATTTTGATGGTTCGGAATTGCTCAACTCTATTCGTGGAGAAAATTTTAACGATTTTGTCCATTTGGAAACAAAAGTCGGTCTTTTGACAACGGAACAATCTACGGACTCTATACTCATCCAATTTGACATAGAAGAACAACAAAACGTGTCGAACGACCAGCTTTGATGGTTCAAAATTGCTCAACTGTCTCGATAGAGATGGTTTTAACGATTTTGTCCAATTCAGATAGAAAGTTTTTCTTTTAACAAACGAAACAATCTACGATGCGAATGCTAGTAAACTTGGGACATAAAGCAACAAAGAAAAGGGCACACTTATCAGTTTTGATGGTTCGTAACTCCCCAATGCTCTCCATGGTGGGGCTTTTAACGGTTTTTTCCATTTGAAATCGAAAGTTAGCCTTTTGGCATTAAAAGTATCCACGGAGCCTACACTCTTAAAATTTGATATAAAATAACAATAAAAGGTATACAACGACCAACTATGATAGTTCGGAATTGCTCAACTCTCTCCATGGTGGGGCCTTTAAGGATTTTGTCCATTTGAGATAGAAAGTCGGCCTTTCGGAATCGAAACAATCTACGAAGCGTATACTTGTAAATTTAGACATAAAGCAGGCCTATCAACTTTGATCGTTCGGAATTGCTTAACTTTCTCCATGAAAGAGCTTTTAACGGTTTTGCCCATGTCAAATCGAAAATTGGACTTTTTAACAACGAAACAATCTATGCAGCATAAACACTAAAATTGGGATATAAAGCAACAACAAAATAGTATGCACCTATCGATTTTGATGGTTCGGAATTGCTCAACTCTCTCCATGTAGGAGGTTTTAACGATTTTGTCCATTAGGAAACAAAAGTTGGTCTTTTGACAACGAAACAATCTACAGACTCTATACTCGTGAGATTTGACATAAAAGAACAACAAAACGTGTCCAACGACCAAATTTGATGGTTCAAAATTGACCAACCCTCTCGATAGAGGTGCTTTTAACGTTTTTGTCCAATACAGAAACAAAGTTGTTCCTTTTGAAAAACGAAACAACCTACGATGCGAATGCTAGTAAACTTGGACATAAAGAAACTATGAAAAGTGCACACCTATCAACTTTGATGGTTCGGAATTGCTCAATTCTCTCCATGGAGGGACCTTTTACGGTTTTGTCCATTTGAAATAGAATGTTAGCCTTTTGGCATTAAAACTATCTAGAGAGTCTACGCTTGTAAAATTTGACATAAAATAACCGTAAAAAGTGCACTACAACCAACCTTGACGGTTCGGAAATGCTCAACTTCCTCCATGGAGGGTTTTCTAACGATTTTGTCCATTCGAGATAGAAAGTCGGTCTTTCGGAATTGAAACAATCTACGAAACGTACACTTGTAAATTTTGACGTGAAGCAACAGAAAAAGGGTAGACCTATCAACTTTGGTGGTTCAGAATTGCTCAACTCTCTTCATAGAGGAGCTTTTAAATTTTTGTCCATTCGAGTTAGAAAGTTGGTCTTTCGGAAACAAAACAATCTATGAAGCGATATTTGTATATTTGGACATAAAGCAACAAAAAAAAGGGTAGACCTATCAACTTTGATGGTTCGGAATTGCTCAACTCTTTCCATGGAGGAGCTTTTAACGATTTTGTCCAATTCAAATCGAAAATTGGACTTTTTGACAATGAAACAATCTATATAGCGTATACTTGTAAATTTGGATATAAAGCAACAATAAAAAGTATACGCCTATCAATTTTGATGGCTCGGAATTGCTCAACTATATCCGTGGAGTAGGTTTTAATAGTTTTGTCCATTTGGAAATAAAAGTCGGTCTTTTGACAACGAAACAATCTGCAAGCTCTATACTCGTAAAATTTGACATAAAAGAACAACAAATGGTGTACAACGACCAACTTTGATGGTTTGGAATTGCTCCACTCTCTTCATGGAGGGGCCTTTAGCGTTTTTGTCCATTTCAAATAGAAAGTCGGTCTTCCGGAAATGAAACAATCTATGCAGGGTATATTTGGACATAAAGCAACAGAAAAAGGGTAGACCTATCAACTTGAATGGTTCGGAATTGCTCAACTCTATCCATGGAGGAGCTTTTAACGATTTTGTACATTTAAGATAAAAAATTGGTCTATTTGACAATCAAACAATCCATGTAGCGTATACTACTAAATTTGGACATAAATCAAGAATAAAAAGTGTACACCTATCAATTTTGATGGTTCGGAATTGCTCAACTCTATTCGTGGATGAGGTTTTAACGATTTTGTCCATTTGGAAACAAAAGTCGGTCTTTTGACAACGAAACAATCTGCCGACTCTATACTCGTAAAATTTGACATAAAAGAACAACAAATGGTGTACAACGACCAACTTTGATGGTTCGGAATTGCTCCACTCTCTTCATGGAGGGGCCTTTAGCATTTTTGTCCATTTCAAATAGAAAGTCGGTCTTCCGGAAACGAAACAATCTATGCAGGGTATATTTGGACATAAAGCAACAGAAAAAGGGTAGACCTCAACTTGAATGGTTCGGAATTGCTCAACTCTATCCATGGAGGAGCTTTTAACGATTTTGTACATTTAAGATCAAAAATTGGTCTATTTGACAATGAAATAATCTATGTAGCGTATACTACTAAATTTGGACATAAATCAAGAATAAAAAGTGTACACCTATCAATTTTGATGGTTCGGAATTGCTCAACTCTATTCGTGGATGAGGTTTTAACGATTTTGTCCATTTGGAAACAAAAGTCGGTCTTTTGACAGCGAAACAATCTTCAGACTCTATACTCGTAAAATTTGACATAAAAGAACAACAAATGGTGTACAACGACCAACTTTGATGGTTCGGAATTGCTCCACTCTCTTCATGGAGGGGCCTTTAGTATTTTTGTCCATTTCAAATAGAAAGTCGGTCTTCCGGAAACGAAACAATCTATGCAGGGTATATTTGGACATAAAGCAACAGAAAAAGGGTAGACCTCAACTTGAATGGTTCGGAATTGCTCAACTCTATCCATGGAGGAGCTTTTAACGATTTTGTACATTTAAGATCAAAAATTGGTCTATTTGACAATGAAACAATCTATGTAGCGTATACTACTAAATTTGGACATAAATCAAGAATAAAAAGTGTACACCTATCAATTTTGATGGTTCAAAATTGCTCAACTCCATTCGTGGATGAGGTTTTAAAGATTTTGTCCATTTGGGAACAAAAGTCGGTCTTTTGACAACGAAACAATCTACGGACTCTATACTCATCCAATTTGACATAAAACAATTGTAAAATGTGTCGAACGACCAACTTTGATGGTTCTAAATTGGTCAACTCTCTCGAGAGGGATGGTTTTAACTATTTTGTCCAATTCAAATAGAAAGTTTTTCTTTTAACAAACAAAATAATCTACGATGCGAATGCTAGTAAACTTGGGACATAAAGCAACAAAGAAAAGGGCACACCTATCAATTTTGATGGTTCGTAATTCCTCAATGCTCTCCATGTAGAAGGTTTTAACGGTTTTTTCCTTTTGAAATCGAAAGTTAGCCTTTTGGCATTAAAAATATCTACGGAGCCTAAACTCTTAAAATTTGACATAAAATAACAATAAAAGGTGTACAACGACCAACTTTGATAGGTCGGAATTGCTCAACTCTCTCCATGGAGGGGCCTTTAAGAATTTTGTCCATTTGAGCTAGAAAGTCGGTCTTTCTGAATCGAAACAATTTACAAAGCGTATACTTGTAAATTTGGACATAAAGCAGACCTATCAACTTTGATGGTTCGGAATTTCTTAACTCTCTCCATGGAAGGTCTTTTAACGGTTTTGTCCATGTCAAATCAAAAGTCGGTCTTCCAGATACGAAACAATCTACGAAGGGTATATTAGGACATAAAGCAACATAAAAAGGGTAGACCTATCAACTTTGATGGTTCGGAATTGCTCAACTCTCTCTCCATGGAGGAACTTTTAACAATTTTGTCCATTTAAGATCGAAAATTAGCCTTTTTGACAATGAAACAATCTATGTAGCGTATACTACTAAATTTGGACATAAAGCAACAATAAAAAGTGTACACCTATCAATTTTGATGGTTCTGAATTTTTCAACTCTATCCGTGAAGTAGGTTTTTACAGTTTTGTCCATTTGGAAATAAAATTGGTCTTTTGACAACGAAACAATCTACGGACTCTATACTCGTAAACTTTGACATAAAAAAATAACAAAAGGTGTACAATGACCAACCTTGATGGTTTAGAAATGCTCAACTCTCTCCATAGAGGGACCTTTAACGATTTTGTCCATCGGAGATAGAAAGTCGGTCTTTCGGATTCGAAGCAATCTACGAAGCATATACTTGTAAATTTGAATATAAAACAACAAAAAAAGGGTAGAACTGTCAACTTTGATGGTTCAGAATTGCTCAACTCTCTCCATGGAGGAGCATTTAACGATTTTGTCCATTTCAGATCAAAAATTGATCTTTTGACAACGAAACAATCGATGTAGCGTATACTACTAAATTTGGACATAAATCAAGAATAAAAAGTGTACACCTATCGATTTTGATTGTTCGGAATAGCTCAACTCTATTCGTGGAGGAGATTTTAACGATTTTGTCCATTTGGAAACAAAAGTCGGTATTTTAACAACGAAACAATCTACGGACTCTATACTCATCCAATTTGACATAAAAGAACAGCAAAATGTGTCGAACGACCAACATTGATGGTTCAAAATTGCTCAACTCTCTCGATAGAGATGGTTTTAACGATTTTGTCCAATTCAGATAGAAAGTTTTTCTTTTAGCAAATGAAACAATCTACGATGCGAATGATATTAAACTTGGGAAATAAAGCAACAAAGAAAAGGGCACACCTATCAATTTTTATGGTTCGTAATTCCTCAATGCTCTCCATGGAGGCGCTTTTAACGGTTTTTTCCATTCGAAATCGAAAGTTAGCCTTTTGGCATTAAAACTATCTACGGAGCCTAAACTCTTAAAATTTGACATAAAATAACAATAAAAGGTGTACAACGACCAACTTTGATGGTTCGGAATTGCTGAACTCTCTCCGTGGAGGAGCTTTTAACGGTTTTGACCATGCCAAATCGAAAATTGGACTTTTTAACAACGAAACAATCTATGTAGCGTATACACTAAAATTGGGATATAAAGCAACAACAAAATAGTATACACCTATCGATTTTGATGGTTCGGAATTGCTCAACTCTCTCCAAGTAGGAGGTTTTAACGATTTTATCCATTAGGAAACAAAAGTTGGTCTTTTGACAACGAAACAATCTACGGACTCTATACTCATCCAATTTGACATAAAACAACAGCAAAACGTGTCGAACGACCAACTTTGATGGTTCTAAATTGCTCAACTCTCTCGATAGGGATGGTTTTGACTATTTTGTCCAATTCAGATAGAAAGTTTTTCTTTTAACAAACAAAATAATCTACGATGCGAATGCTAGTAAACTTGGGACATAAAGCAACAAAGAAAAGGGCACACCTATCAGTTTTGATGGTTCGTAATTCCTCAATGCTCTCCATGTAGGAGGTTTTAATGGTTTTTTCCATTTGAAATCGAAAGTTAGCCTTTTGGCATTAAAACTATCTACGGAGCCTAAATTCATAAAATTTGACATAAAATAACAATAAAAGGTGTACAACGACCAACTTTGATAGGTCGGAATTGCTCAACTCTCTCCATGGAGGGCTTTTAAGGATTTTGTCCATTTGAGCTAGAAAGTCGGTCTTTCGGAATCGAAACAATCTACGAAGCATATACTTGTAAATTTGGACATAAAGCAGACCTATCAACTTTGATGGTTCGGAATTGTTTAACTCTGTCCATGTACGAGCTTTTAACGGTTTTGTCCATGTCAAATCGAGAGTCGGTCTTCCAGAAACGAAACAATCTACGAAGGATATATTTGGACATAAAGGAACAGAAAAAGGGTAGACCTATAAACTTTGAAGGTTCAGAATTGCTCAACTCTCTCCATGGAGGAGCTTTTAACGATTTTGTCCATTTAAGATCAAAATTTAGCCTTTTTTACAATGAAATAGTCTATGTAGCGTATACTACTAAATTTGGACATAAAGCAACAATAAAAAGTGTACACCTATCAATTTTGATGGTTCGGAATTGCTCAACTCTATCTGTGGACTAGGTTTTAACAGTTTTGTCCATTTGGAAATAAAATTGGTCTTTTGACAACGAAACAATCTACGGACTCTATACTCGTAAAATTTGACACAAAAGAACAATAAAAGGTGTACAACGACCAATCTTGATGGTTCAAAATTGCTCAACTCTCTCCATAGAAAGGCCCTTAACGATTTTGTCCATTGAGCTAGAAAGTCGGTCTTTCGGAATCGAAACAATATACGAAGCATATACTTGTAAATTTGAACATAAAACAACAAAAAAAGGGTGGAACTGTCAACTTTGATGGTTCGGAATTGCTCAACTCTCTCCATAGAGGAGCTTTTAACGATTTTTTCCATTTAAGATCAAAAATTGGTCTTTTTGACAATGAAACAATCGACGTAACACATACTACTAAATTTGGACATAAATCAAGAATAAAAAGTGTACACCTATCGATTTTGATGGTTCGGAATTGCTCAACTCTATTCGTGGAGAAAATTTTAACGATTTTGTCCATTTGGAAACAAAAGTCGGTCTTTTGACAACGAAACAATCTACAGACTCTATACTAATCCAATTTGACATAAAAGAATAGCAAAACGTGTCGAACGACCAACTTTGATGGTTAAAAATTGCTCAACTCTCTCGATGGCGATGGTTTTAACGATTTTGTCCAATTCAGATAGAAAGTTTTTCTTTTAATAAACGAAACAATCTACGATGCGAATGCTAGTAAACTTGGGACATAAAGCAACAAAGAAAAGGGCACACCTATCAGTTTTGATGGTTCGTTATTCCTCAATGATCTCCATCGAGGGGCTTTTAACGGTTTTTTCCAATAGAAATCGAAGCTTAGCCTTTTCGCATTAAAACTATCTACGGAGCCTAAACTCTTAAAATTTGACATAAAATAACAATAAAAGGTGTACAACGACCAACTTTGATAGGTCGGAATTGCTCAACTCTCTCCATGGAGGGGCCTTTAAGGATTTTGTCCATTTGAGCTAGAAAGTCGATCTTTCGGAATCGAAACAATCTATGAAGCGTATACTTGAAAATTTGGACATAAAGCAGACCTATAAACTTCGATGGTTCGGAATTGCTTAACTCTCTCCATGGAAGAGGTTTTAATGGTTTTGACCATGCCAAATCGAAAATTGGACTTTTTAACAACGAAACAATCTATGTAGCATATACACTAAAATTGGGATATAAAGCAACAACAAAATAGTATACACCTATCGATTTTGATGGTTCGGAATTGCTCAACGCTCTCCAAGTAGGAGGTTTTAACGATTTTGTCCATTAGGAAACAAAAGTTGGTCTTTTGACAACGAAACAATCTACAGACTCTATACTCGTGAGATTTGACATAAAAGAACAACAAAACGTGCTTTTAACGTTTTTGTCCAATTCAGAAACAAAGTTGTTCTTTTGACAAACGAAACAACCTACGATGCGAATGCTAGTAAACTTGGACATAAAGAAACTATGAAAAGTGCACACCTATCAACTTTGATGGTTCGGAATTGCTCAATTCTCTCCATGGAGGGGCCTTTAAGGATTTTGATAGGTCGGAATTGCTAAACTCTCTCCATGGAGGGGCCTTTAAGGATTTTGTCCATTTGAGCTAGAAAGTCGGTCTTTCGGAATCGAAACAATCTACGAAGCTTATACTTTTAAGTTTTGATGGTTCGTAATTCCTCAATGCTCTCCATGGAGGGGCTTTTAACGGTTTTTTCCATTCGAAATCGAAAGTTAGCCTTTTGGCATAAAAACTATATATGGAGCCTAAACTCTTAAAATTTGACATAAAATAACAATAAAAGGTGTACAACGACCAACTTTGATAGTTCGGAATTGCTCAACTCTCTCCATAGTGGGGCCTTTAAGCATTTTGTCCATTTGAGCTAAAAAGTCGGTCTTTCGGAATCGAAACAATCTACGAAGCGTATACTTGTAAAGTTGGACATAAAGCCAGCCTATGAACTTTGATGGTTTGGAATTGCTCAACTCTCTCCATGTAGGAGGTTTTAACGATTTTGTCCATTAGGAAACAAAAGTTGGTCTTTTGACAACGAAACAATCTACAAACTCTATACTCGTGAGATTTGACATAAAAGAACAACAAAACGTCTCTAACGACCAACTTTGATGGTTCAAAATTGATCAACCCTCTCGATAGAGGTGCTTTTAACGGTTTTGTCCAATTCAGAAACAAAGGTGTTCTTTTAACGAACGAAACAATCTGCGATGCGAATGCTAGTAAACTTGGACATAAAGCAACTATGAAAAGTGCACACCTATCAACTTTGATGGTTCGGAATTGCTCAATTCTCTCCATGGAGGGACTTTTTACGGTTTTGTCCATTTGAAATAGAATGTTAGCCTTTTGGCATTAAAACTATCTAGGGAGTCTACACTTGTAAAATTTGACATAAAATAACCATAAAAAGTGCACTACGACCAACCATGACGGTTCGGAAATGCTCAACTTCCTCCATGGAGGGTATCCTAACGATTTTGTCCATTCGAGATAGAAAGTCAATCTTTCGGAATCGAAACAATCTACGAAACGTACACTTGTAAATTTCGACGTGAAGCAACAGAAAAAGGGTAGACCTATCAACTTTGATGGTTCGGAATTGCTCAACTCTCTCCATGGAGGAGCTTTTAACGATTTTGTCCATTTAAGATCGAAAATTAGTCTTTTTGACAATGAAACAATCTATGTAGCGTATACTACTAAATTTGGACATAAAGCAACAATAAAAAGTGTACACCTATCAATTTTGATGGTTCGGAATTGCTCAACTCTATCCGTGGAGTAGGTTTTAACAATTTTGTCCACTTGGTAATAAAATTGGACTTTTGACAATGAAACAATCTACGGACTCTATACTCGTAAAATTTGACATAAAAGAACAACAAAAGGTGTACAACGACCAACCTTGATGGTTCACAATTGCTCAACTCTATCCATAGAGGGGCCTTTAACGATTTTGTCCATTGGAGATAGAAAGTCGGTCTTTCGGAATCGAAACAATCTACGAAGCGTATACTTGTAAATTTGAACATAAAACAACAAAAAAAAGGGTAGAACTATCAACTTCGATGATTAGGGATTGCTCAACTCTCTCCATGGAGGAGCTTTTAACGATTTTGTCAATTTAAGATCAAAAATTGGTCTTTTTGACAATGAAACAATCGATGTAGCGTACACTACTAAATTTGAACATAAATCAAGAATGAAAAGTGTACACCTATCGATTTTGATGGTTCGGAATTGCTCAACTCTATTCGTGGAGGAGATTTTAACGATTTTGTCCATTTGGAAACAAAAGTCGGTCTTTTGACAACGAAACAATCTACGGACTCTACACTCATCCAATTTGACATAGAAGAACAGCAAAACATGTCGAACGACCAACTTTGATGGTTCAAAATTGCTCAACTCTCTCGATAGAGATGGTTTTAACGATTTTGTTCAATTCAGATAGAAAGTTTTTCTTTTAACAAAAGAAACAATCTACGATGCGAATGCTAGTAAGCTTGGGACATAAAGCAACAAAGAAAAGGGCACACCTATCAGTTTTGATGGTTCGTAATCCCTCAATGCTCTCCATGGAGGGGCTTTTAACGGTTTTTTCCATTTGAAATCGAAAGTTAGCCTTTTGGCATTAAAACTATCTACGGAGCCTACACTCTTAAAATTTGACATAAAATACCAATAACAGGTGTACAACGACCAACATTGATAGTTCGGAATTGCTCAACTCTCTCCATGGTGGGGCCTTTAAGGATTTTTTCCATTTGAGCTAGAAAGTCGGTCTTTCGGAATCGAAACAATCTACGAAGCGTATACTTGTAAATTTAGACATAAAGCAGGCCTATCAACTTTGATGGTTCGGAATTGCTTAACTCTCTCCATGGAATAGCTTTTAACGGTTTTGTCCATATCAAATCGAAAATTGGACTTTTTAACAACGAAACAATCTATGTAGCGTATACACTAAAAATGGGATATAAAGCAACAATAAAATAGTATACACCTATCGATTTTGATGGTTCGGAATTGCTCAACTCCCTCCATGTAGGAGGTTTTAACGATTTTGTCCATTAGGAAACAAAATTTGGTCTTTTGACAACGAAACAATCTACAGACTCTATACTTGTGAGATTTGACATAAAAGAACAACAATACGTGTCCAACGACCAACTTTGATGGTTCAAAATTGATCAACCCTCTCGATAGAGGTGCTTTTAACGGTTTTGTCCAATTCAGAAACAAAGTTGTTCTTTTGGCAAACAAAACAATCTACGATGCGAATGCTAGTAAACTTGGACATAAAGCAACTATGAAAGGTGCACACCAATCAACTTTGATGGTTCGGAATTGCTCAATTCTCTCCATGGAGGGACTTTTTACGGTTTTGTCCATTTGACATAGAATGTTAGCCTTTTGGCATTAAAACTATCTAGGGAGTCTACACTTGTAAAATTTGACGTAAAATAACCATAAAAAGTGCACTACGACCAACCTTGATGGTTCCAAAATGCTCAACTTCCTCCTCCATGGAGGGTTTTCTAACGATTTTGTCCATTCGAGATAGAAAGTCGGTCTTTCGGAATCGAAAAAATCTACGAAGCGTACACTTGTAAATTTCGAAGTCAAGCAACAGAAAAAGGGTTGACCTATCAACTTTGATGGTTCGGAATTGCTCAACACTCTCCATGAAGGAGCTTTTAAAGGCTTTGTCCATTTCAGATTGAAAATTGCCCCTTTTGACAACGAAACAATCTATGTAGTGTATACTAGTAAATTTGGACATAAAGCAACAATAAAAAAGTGTACACCTATCAACATTGATGGTTTGTAATTGCTCAACTATCTCCAGAGAGGAGCTTTTAACGTTTTTGTCTATTCGAGATAGAAAGTTGGTCGTTCGGAAACAAAACAATATACGAAGCGTATATTTGTATATTTGGACATAAAGCAACGAAAAAAGGGTAGACCTATCAACTTTGATGGTTCGGAAAGGGTAGAGCTATCAACTTTGATGGTTCGGAATTGCTTAACTCTTTCCATGGAAGAGCTTTTAACGATTTTGTACATTTCAAATCGAAAATTGTACTTTTTGACAACGAAACAATCTATATAGCGTATACTTATAAATTTGGATATAAAGCAACAATAAAAAGTATACGCCTATCAATTTTGATGGTTCGGAATTGCTCAACTCTCTCCATGTAGGAGGTTTTAACGGTTTTGTCGATTTGGAAATAAAAGTTGGTCTTCTGACAACAAAACAATCTGCAGGCTTTATACTCGTAAAATTTGACATAAAAGAACAACAAATGGTGTACAACGACCAACTTTGATGGTTCGAAATTGCTCCACTCTCTCCATGGAGGGGCCTTTAGCATTTTTGTCCATTTCAAATAGAAAGTCGGTCTTGCGGAAACGAAACAATCTACGAAGGGTATATTCGGACATAAAGCAACAGAAAAAGGGTAGACCTATCAACTTGAATGGTTCGGAATTGCTCAACTCTCTTCATGGAGGAGCTTTTAACGATTTTGTCCACCTAAGATCAAAAATTGGTCTTTATGAAAATGAAACAATCGATGTAGTGTATACTACTAAATTTGGACATAAATCAGGAATAAAAAGTGTACACCTATCGATTTTTATGGTTCGGAATTGCTCAACTCTATTCGTGGAGGAGATTTTAACGATTTTGTCCATTTGGAAACAAAAGTCGGTCTTTTGACAACGAAACAATCTATGGACTCTATACTCATCCAATTTGACATAGAAGAACAGCAAAACGTGTCGAACGACCAGCTTTGATGGTTCAAAATTGCTCAACTCTCTCGATAGAGATGGTTTTAACGATTTTGTCCAATTCAGATAGAAAGTTTTTCTTTTAACAAACGAAACAATCTACGATGCGAATGCTAGTAAACTTGGGACGTAAAGCAACAAAGAAAAGGGCACACCTATCAGTTTCGATGGTTCGTAATTCCTCAATGCTCTCCATGGAGGGGCTTTTAACGGTTTTTTCCATTTGAAATTGAAAGTTAGCCTTTTGGCATTAAAACTATCTACGGAACCTAAACTCTTAAAATTTGACATAAAATAACAATAAAAGGTGTACAACGACCAACTTTGATAGGCCAGAATTGCTCAACCTTCTACATGGTGGGGCCTTTAAGGATTTTGTCCGTTTGAGCTAGAAAGTCGGTCTTTCGGAATCGAAACAATCTACGAAGCGTATACTTATAAATTTGGACATAGAGCAGATCTATCTACTTTGATGATTCGGAATTGCTTAAATCTCCCCATTGAGGAGCTTTTAACGATTTTGTCCATGTCTAATCGAAAGTCGGTCTTCCAGAAACGAAACAATCTACGAATGGTATATTTGGACATAAAGCAACAGAAAAATGGTAGACCTATCAACTTTGATGGTTCGGAATTGCTCAACTCTCTCCACGGAGGAGCTTTTAACAGTTTTGTCCATTTAAGATCGAAAATTAGCCTTTTTGACAATGAAACAATCTATGTAGCGTATACTACTAAATTTGGACATAAAGCAACAATAAAAAGTGTACGCCTATCAATTTTGATGGTTCTGAATTGCTCAACTCTATCCGTGTAGTAGGTTTTAACAGTTTTATCTATTTGGAAATAAAATTGGTCTTTTGACAACGAAACAATCTACGGACTCTATACTCGTAAAATTTGACATAAAAGAACAACAAAAGGTGTACAATGACCAACCTTGATGGTTTACAATTGCTCAACTCTCTCAATAAAGGGGCCTTGAACGATTTTGTCCATTGGAGATAGAAAGTCGGTCTTTCGGAATCGAAACAATCTACAAAGCATATACTTGTAAATTTGAACATAAAACAACAAAAAGAGGGTAGAACTGTCAACTTTGATGGTTAGGGATTGCTCAACTCTCTCCATGGAGGAGCTTTTAACGATTTTGTCCATTTAAGATCAAAAATTGGTCTTTTTGACAATGAAACAATCTACGTAGCGTATACTACTAAATTTGGAAATAAATCAAGAATAAAAGGTGTACACCTATCGATTTTGATGGTTCGGAATTGCTCAACTCTATTCGTGGAGGAGATTTTAACGATTTTGTCCATTTGGAAACAAAAGTCGCTCTTTTGACGATGAAACAATCCATGGACTCTATACTCATCAAATTGGACAGAAAAGAACAGCAAAACGTGTCGAACGACCAACTTTGATGGTTCAAAATTGCTCAACTCTCTCGATAGAGATGGTTTTAACGATTTTTTCCAATTCAGATAGAAAGTTTTTCTTTCAACAAACGAAACAATCTACGATGCGAATGCTAGTAAACTTGGGACATAAAGCAACAAAGAAAAGGGCACACCTATCAGTTTTGATGGTTCGTAGTTCCTCAATGCTCTCCATGGAAGGGCTTTTAACGGTTTTTTCCATTTGAAATCGAAAGTTAGCCTTTTGGCATTAAAACTATCTACGGAGCCTAAACTCTTAAAATTTGACATAAAATAACAATAAAAGGTGTACAACGACCAAATTTGAGAGTTCGGAATTGCTCAACTCTCTCCATGGTGGGGCCTTTAAGGATTTTGTCCATTTGAGCTAAAAAGTCGATCTTTCGGAATCAAAACAATCTACGAAGCGTATACTTGTAAATTTGGACATAAAGCAGGCCTATCAACTTTGATGGTTCGGAATTGCTTAACTCTCTCCATGGAAGAGCTTTTAACGGTTTTGTCCATGTCAAATCGAAAATTGGACTTTTTAACAACGAAACAATCTATGTAGCGTATACACTAAAATTGGGATATAGAGCAACAATAAAATAGTATACACCTATTGATTTTGATGGTTCGGAATTGCTAAACTCTCTCCATGTAGGAGGTTTTAACGATTTTGTCCATTAGGAAACAAAAGTTGGTCTTTTGACAACGAAACAATCTACAGACTCTATACTCGTGAGATTTGACATAAAAGAACAACAAAACGTGTCCAACGACCAACTTTGATGGTTCAAAATTGATCAACCCTCTCGATAGAGGTGCTTTTAACACTTTTGTCCAATTCAGAAACAAAGTTGTTCTTTTGACAAACGAAACAATCTACGATGCGAATGCTAGTAAACTTGGACATAAAGCAACTATGAAAAGTGCACACCTATAACCTTTGATGGTTCAGAATTGCTCAATTCTCTCCATGGAGGGACTTTTTACGGTTTTGTCCATTTGAAATAGAATGTTAGCCTTTTGGCATTAAAACTATCTAGGGAGTCTACACTTGTAAAATTTGACATAAAATAACCATAAAAAGTGCACTACGACCAACCTTGATGGTTCCGAAATGCTCAACTTCCTCCATGGATGGTTTTCTAACGATTTTGTCCATTCGAGATAGAAAGTCGGTCTTTCGGAATCGAAACAATCTACGAAACATACACTTGTAAATTTCGACGTGAACCAAAAGAAAAAGGGTAGACCTATCAACTTTGATGGTTCAGAATTGATCAACTCTCTCCATGAAGGAGCTTTTAACGGTTTTGTCCATTTCAGATCGAAAATTGCCCCTTTCAACAACGAAACAATCTATGTATTGTATACTAGTAAATTTGGACATAAAGCAACAATAAAAAAGTGTACACCTATCAACTTTGATGGTTTGTAATTGCTCAACTCTCTCCGGAGAGGAGCTTTTAACGTTTTTGTCCATTTGAGATATAAAGTTGGTCGTTCGCAAACAAAACAATCTACGAAGCGTATATTTGTATATTTGGACATAAAGCAACGAAAAAAGGGTAGACCTATCGACTTTGATTGTTCTGAATTGCTCAACTCTTTCCATGGAGGAGCTTTTAATGATTTTGTCCATTTCAAATCGAAAATTGGACTTTTTGACAACGAAACAATCTATATAGCGTATACTTGTAAATTTGGATATAAATCAACAATAAAAAGTATACGCCTATCAATTTTGATGGTTCGGAATTGCTCATCTCTCTCCATGTAGAAGGTTTTAATGGTTTTTTCCATTTGGAAATAAAAGTTGGTCTCTTGACAACGAAACAATCTGCAGACTTCATACTCGTAAAATTTGACATAAAAGAATAACAAATGGTGTACAACGACCAACTTTGATGGTTCGGAATTGCTCCACTCTCTCCATGGAGGGGCCTTTAGCGTTTTTGTCCATTTCAAATAGAAAGTCGGTCTTCCGGAAATGAAACAATCTACGAAGGGTATATTTGGACATAAAGCAACAGAAAAAGGGTAGACCTATCAACTTGAATTGGTCGGAATTGCTCAACTCTATCTATGGAGGAGCTTTTAACGATTTTGTCCATTTAAGATCAAAAATTGGTCTTTTTGACAACGAAACAATCTATGTAGCGTATACTACTAAATTTGGACATAAATCAAGAATAAAAAGTGTACACCTATCAATTTTGATGGTTCGGAATTGCTCAACTCTATTTGTGGAGGAGGTTTTAACAATTTTGTCCATTTGGAAACAAAAGTCGGTGTTTTGACAATGAAACAATCTACGGACCTATACTCATCCAAATTGACATAATAGAACAACAAAACGTCTCGAACGACCAACTTTGATGGTTCAAAATCGCTCAACTCTCTCGATAGAGGTGATTTTAACGATTTTGCGCAATTCAGATAGAAAGTTTTTCTTTTAACAAACAAAAAAACAATCTACGATGCGGATGCTAGTAAACCTGGACATAAAGCAACAAAGAAAACGGCACACCTATCAGTTTTGATGGTTCGTAATTCCTCAATTCTCTCCATGAAGGGGCTTTTAACGGTTTTTTCCATTTGAAATCGAAAGTTAGCCTTTTGGCATTAAAACTATCTACGGAGCCTAAACTCATAAAATTTAACATAAAATAACAATAAAAGGTGTACAATGACCAACTTTGATAGGTCGGAATTGCTCAACTCTCTCCATGGAGGGGCCTTTAAGGATTTTGTCCATTTCAGCTAGAAAGTCGGTCTTTCGGAATTGAAACAATCTACGAAGCGTATATTTGTAAATTTGGACATAAAGCAGACCTATCAACTTTGATGGTTCGGAATTGCTTAACTCTCTCCGTGGAAGAGCTTTTAACGGTTTTTTCCATGTCAATTCGAAAGTCGATCTTCCAGAAACGAAACAATCTATGAAGGGTATATTTGGACATAAAGCAACAGAAAAATGGTAGACCTATCAACTTTGATGGTTCGGAATTGCTCAACTCTCTCCATGGAGGAGCTTTTAACGATTTTGCCCATTTAAGATCGAAAATTAGCCTTTTTGACAATGAAACAATCTATGTAGCGTATACTACTAAATTTGGACATAAAGCGACAATAAAAAGTGTACAACTATCAATTTTGATGGTTCAGAATTGCTCAACTCTATCCGTGGAGTAGGTTTTAACAGTTTTGTCCATTTGGAAATAAAATTAGTCTTTTGACAACGAAACAATCTACGGACTCTATACTCGTAAAATTTGACATAAAAGAACAACAAAAGGTGTACAACGACCAACCTTGATGGTCAATAATTGCTCAACTCTCTCCATAGAGGGGCCTTTAACGATTTTGTCCATTGGAGATACAAAGTCGGTCTTTCGGAATCGAAACAATCTACGAAACATATACTTGTAAATATGAACATAAAACAACAGAAGAAGGGTACAACCGTCAACTTTGATGGTTCGGAATTGCTCAACTCTCTCCATGGAGGAGCTTTTAACGACTTTGTCCATTTAAGATCGAAATTTAGCCTTTTTGATATTGAAACAATCTATGTAGCGTATACTACTAAATTTGGATATAAAGCAACAATAAAAAGTGTACACCTATCAATTTTGATGGTTCGGAATTGCTCAACTCTATTCGTGGAGGAGGTTTTAACGATTTTGTCCATTCGAAAACAAAAGTCGGTCATTTGACAATGAAACAATCTACGGACCAATACTCATCCAATCTGACATAAAAGAACAACAAAACGTCTCGAACGACCAACTTTGATGGTTCAAAATTGCTCAACTCTCTCGATAGAGGTGCTTTTAGCGATTTTGTCCAATTCAGATCGAAAATTGGACTTTTTGACAACGAAAAAGTCTATATAGCGTATACTTGTAAATTTGGATATAAAGCAACAATAAAAAGTATACGCCTATCAATTTTGATGGTTCGGAATTGCTCAACTCTATCCACATAGGAGGTTTTAACGGTTTTGTCCATTTGGAAATAAAAGTTGGTCTTTTGTTAACGAAACAATCTGCAGACTCTATACACGTAAAATTTGACATAAAAGAACAACGAATGATGTACAAAGACCAAATTTGATGGTTCGGAATTGCTCAACTCCCTCCATCGAGGAGCCTTTAACGTTTTTGTCCATTTCAAATAGAAAGTCGGTGTTCCAGAAACAAAACAATCTACGAAGGGTATATTTGGACATAAAGCAACAGAAAAAGGGTAGACCTATCAACTTTGATGGTTCGAAATTGCTCAACTCTCTCCATGGAGGAGCTTTTAACGATTTTGTCCATTTAAGATCGAAAATTAGCCTTCTTGACAATGAAACAATCTATGTAGCGTATACTACTAAATTTGGACATAAAGCAACAATAAAAAGTGTACACCTATCAATTTTGATGGTTCGGAATTGCTCAACTCTATCCGTGGAGTAGGTTTTAACAGTTTCGTCCGTTTGGAAATAAAATTGGTCTTTTGACAACGAAACAATCTACGGACTCTATACTCGTAAAATTTGACATAAAAGAACAACAAAATGTGTACAACGACCAACCTTGATGGTTCAGAATTGCTCAACTCTCTCCATGGAGGGGCCTTTAACGATTTTTTCCATTGGAGATAGAAAGTCGGTTTTTCGCAATCGAAACAATCTACGAAGCATATACTTGTAAATTTGAACATAGAGCAACAAAAAAGGGTAGAACTGTCGACTTTGATGGTTCGGAATTGCTCAACTCTCTCCAGAGAGGAGCTTTTAACGTTTTTGTCCATTCAAGATAGAAAGTTGGTCTTTCGGAAACGAAACAATCTACGAAGCGTATATTTGTATATTTGGACATAAAGCAACAAAAAAAAGTGTAGACCTATCGCCTTGAATGGTTCGGAATTGCTCAACTCTCTCCATGGAGTAGCTTTTAACGATTTTGTCCATTTAATATCAAAAATTGGTCTTTTTGACAATGAAACAATCTTATGTAGCGTATACTACTAAATTTGGACATAAATCAAGAATAAAAAGTGTACACCTATCAATTTTGATGGTTCGGAATTGGTCAACTCTATTCGTGGAGGATGTTTTAACGATTTTGTCCATTTGGAAACAAAAGTTGGTATTTTGCAAAGAAAAGGGCACACCTATCAGTTTTGATGGTTCGTAATTTCTCAATTCTCTCCATGGAGGTGCTTTTAACGGTTTTTTCCATTTGAAATCTAAAGTTAGCCTTTTGGCATTAAAACTATCTACGGAGCCTACACTCTTAAAATTTGACATAAAATAACAATAAAAGGTGTAGAACGACCAACTTTGATAGTTCGGAATTGCTCAACTCTCTACGTGGAGGGGCCTTTTAAGGATTTTGTCCATTTGAGCTAGAAAGTCGGTCTTTCGGAATCGAAACAATCTACGAAGCGTATACTTGTAAATTTGGACATAAAGCAGACCTATCAACCTTGATGGTTCGGAATTGCTTAACTCTTTCCATGGAAGTGCTTTTAACGGTTTTGTCCGTGTCAAATCGGAAATTGGACTTTTTAACAACGAAACATTCTATGTAGCGTATACACTAAAATTGGGATATAAAGCAACAATAAAATAGTATACACCTATCAATTTTGATGGTTCGGAATTGCTCAAGTCTCTCCATGTAGGAGGTTTTAACGATTTTGTCAATTCTGAACCATCAAGGTTGGTCGTTGTACACCTTTTGTTGTTCTTTTATGTCAAATTTTACAAGTATAGAATCCGTAGATTGTTTCGTTGTCAAAAGATCAATTTTATTTCCAAATGGACGATACTGTTAAAACCTACTCCACGGATAGAGTTGAGCAATTCCGAACCATCAAAATTGATAGGTGTACACTTTTTATTGTTGCTTTATGTCCAAATTTAGTAGTATACGCTACATAGATTGTTTCATTGTCGAAAAGACCAATTTTTGATCTTAAATGGACAAAATCGTTAAAAGCTCCTGATAAGTGTCAAAATATACATTTTTAAAGTGATAAAATACTACCAAAGCAACGCCAAGAAATTGTGCTTAAAAGCTGAATTTTCAAGATTATTGTACTTAAGATCTTTTTGGATGTTTTGCAGGTTAGGAGGTAGTAAGAGCTGTTGGAATGAGATTTGATCTTTAGAAAATTTTTAGAGGACACTTCAAGCTTTGCAGGAAGTGCTGGTTCACAAAAATCAGAGTTTGTTTGGGTCTCTGAAGGTTGCCTCGAATTCAAGTTTGGAAGTTATATCCGAAGCAGAATTTCTGTTTGCAGACCAGACCTTTAGAAGCCCATAACTTGAGCTACTGATGTCCCAATTGAGTGATTCAAAAGCCCATAATTATCTACACATTTGTATCTACAATATTGATGAAGGGTTTGAGTTCATAATAGGCTTTGTTTAGGCCCAGAATGCAGTTACAAGATTAGTGTGTAATTGGAAGTTGATGTCATTGATGATACCATTTCCATTCAAAGAGTGGACAATCCACCACACGAATTTGATGGACAATCCACCACCAAAAGATGGACTAACTCCTCCACTATGTGCTCATTTTTTCTATAAATTGAGAGGAGTAGGAGTAGAAGAAGGGGGAGAAGAGAAGGAGTGGAAGAACCAAGAGGAGAAGGAAAAGAAGAAAACAAGGCTTGTGTTTGTAATTATGTTTTTATGTTTCATGTTTTATTTGGTTATGTATAACTAAACTCTTGTTAGTTAGGGCTTGTCTTGAAGCCCCAAGCATGCTTTCAATTTTATAAGTTGTGGGAATTTCAATTTCTACAAGCATGATGATTTTGATTTTTCCATGTTATGTGAGTTCTAGTATTGTGTTTCTTTGAGTAACTAACTTTGAAACATGTATTGGAATTAATTGTTGTAGAACATGGTCAATTGCCTTGTTGAATATGTTCTTTCTTGCAACATATAATTCAGTTGAAAACGAATTATGAAAAATCAATTCTTGAATACCTAAGTACAAATACCATGTATTAGGATTCTTGTGACATTCATATTCTCTTTGCTCTTATTGGATTCTTGATTGTTGATTGATGCAGACGCCATGCTAGATTTCGATTAAGAATACACGTAATGAGGTAGACGTCATACATTTTACATGCAATTAAGAGAGAATCATCCAACTTGAGTTTGGCCATGACCTTGTTGTGAATGTTGTCATCATATGCTTGTTAAAATTGTTAGTCTATTATTTCTTATAAATTGTTTTAATGTTTTTTGGTGGATAGTGAGTCTTAGCTATTGTTTTCATTAATATTAATTCTCATTTTTGTTCTTAACTTCAATTTCTTTGTCTTAATTGTTATCTATTACAAGACTTAACCTCCCTCCCCCCCCCCTCTTTTATAATTGTATCAATTATATTCAAGTGTTAGATTGTATATCTATTAGCATCACTCCTTGTGGGATCGACTCTTACTTGTTCACTATATATTTGTTGTACATTTGTAAGTTTATTTTAAATTGTTACTAACGACGTAACAATTTTTGGCGCCGTTGCCGGGGATGTGATTACCTAATATAGTGTCATCTAATTCTTGTATATAATTTATTTATTTATTTTTGTTGTTAGCACCTCCTACATGGAAGGTTTTACATTATATGTCATTATTTAACGTGGTTGGCTTAAACGCCCCATTTTGTTTTCTATTAACGGCTGGTTCAAACCGCCGACTGTTCTTAATATATGTATATATCTATTAATATTAATGGCTGGTTCTACCGCCTATTAATATACCTTAATATTTACTAACATCAATTTTTTTTTATGGTTGGTCTTCTCTGCCCCATTTTATTTCTTCTATATACTAACTTTTTATATATTGTCAACCAACTCCTTTAATCCTCTGGTTGTGATTGGCACTGCCATCCACCAAATTTTCTCTATATTAATTTATGTTCATGGTTGGCCTCGCCACCTAAGTAGTTCATTTATATTGTTATTTTTCCTATTTTGCAGATACATGAATGTCCAGCTCAGATCTTGGGAACTTATCGAGTGACGACATTTCGTTAAACACAAAATTAGCGGATATCCGTTTATTTTGTCAACAACGAAAAAGAGACCATCGCACTCCAGAGAGATCACCTTTGTCATCACCAACTACAAGTCCCAGAGCCCTAGTCCAAATGGAAGAAGAACCAAATAACATGAACAAGCCACTTAAAACTTTCTCTGTGCCTCAAGCAGCAGATCAAGCTTAATGCATTGTCTACCCGCAGACTACTGTAGACAATTTTGAATTAAAGTCAGGAATGATTCATTTTTTGCCTACGTTCTTAGGCCATGCTGGAGAAGATCCTCACATGCATCTTAAAGAATTCTCTGATGTTTGTTCCACAATTAAAATAAGAGGTTTAACTGATGAGCAGGTTCATCTGCGATTGTTTC
This sequence comes from Euonymus europaeus, assembly GCA_963580455.1. Classification (NCBI taxonomy): domain Eukaryota; kingdom Viridiplantae; phylum Streptophyta; class Magnoliopsida; order Celastrales; family Celastraceae; genus Euonymus; species Euonymus europaeus. Next base: position 9,757,995 of record OY756964.1, read on the forward strand.
CATTTAGTCTGAAGGAACAAGCAAAGACATGGCTTCACTCTTTACCAAGAGCTTCAATTAGAACATGGACAGATTTGGCAAACAAGTTCTTGACGAAATTCTTTCCAGCTCAAAAGACAAATAAAATAAGGAAAGAGATAGTGAGCATCCAACAAAATGATGGAGAAGCATTCCACGAATATTGGGAGAGATACTAGAGGCTCTTAAGCTCTTGTCATCATCATAATATTCAAGAATGGCTACTAATGCAATATTTGTATGAAGGAATGCTAGATTCAGATCGCAAAATGGTGGACGCCACATCTGGTGGTGGATTGATGAATAACAATGCCGGACAAGCAAGGGAGATGTTCGAAACTCTGTCAACTAATTCTCAACAATGGAGCTACAACAGAGTGAGAGAACCTCAAAAAGGGCTGGAATCTATGAAGCACAATCAAGTTCAAACATGGAAGCCCAAATTGCAAACTTGACAAATATGGTGAAGTAGTTAATCGTTCCAGGCTCTCAAATGTGTGCTGTGTGCAGTACACCTGGACATGCTATGGAAAGTTGTCCACAAAATAAAGTTGCGGTCTTGGATGCACAAATAAATGCATTCGGTACTTATCCAAATCAGAATCAAAACCAAATGCAAAGGCCAAGGAATGATCCATTCGCTCCTACCTACAATTCAGGATGGAGGAATCATCCAAATTTTAGGTGGAGTAATAATCAACCAATGCAACAACCTTTTGCTCAATTACCACAACATCGGGTTCAAGTGGAGCCTTCGAAACCGTCACTTGAAGATATGGTTACATCTATGGCATAGAGCACTCAAGCATTCATGCAGAAAACTAATAACGCCATTGCAAATTTGGAACAACAAATGGGACAGTTAGCCACTGCATTAAATCAAAGAGAACCTGGAAAGCTTCCTGGCCAAGTTGTTCTCAACCCTAAGATTAATGAACATGCTAAAGCAATCACTCTGAGGGGAGGGAAAACAATTGGAAAAATGAGCGTGCTAGAAAAAGAGAAGAACCTTGACTCTGACAATATGATCAATCTAGACGTTCTAGATCCAAATTCTAGCAGCAGTGCTACTCCTTTCCAAGAAACGCCAAACCTTCAAGTTAACTCTAACCTTCCAAATTATATTTCTTCACACGCTCCTTTTCCTAGCAGATTGCAGAAATCCAAGAAAGAAGATCCAATGCAAGGAATCTTGGATACTTTCAAGAAGGTGGAGATTAACATTCCTCTTTTAGATGCCATCAAACAAATGCCAAAATATGCAAAGTTCCTCAAGGATTTGTGCACAAATAAGAGGAAGTTCAAAGAGTTTGAAACGATTAAGGTTTTTGAGGAAGTTTCAGCTGTTCTACAATGCAAACTCCCTCCCAAGCTAAAAGATCCAAGCAGTTTTACTATCCCTTGTATCATTGGGGGTCACAGGTTTGAGAAAGCTCTTCTTGACTTAGGTGCATCTGTCAATCTAATGTCTTTTTCTGTTTTTGAATCTTTGAATATAGGGGAACTAAAGGCGACCTCTGTGAGCATCCAGTTGGCAGATAGATCAATCAAATACCCTAGGGGTATTCCGGAAGATGTCTTAGTCAAAGTTGACGAATTAATCTTACCTGCTGATTTTCTAGTATTGGAGATGGAGCCGATTCCTTTGTCAGAAGTAAAATTAACCTTAATTCTTGGTCGTCCATTCATGGCCACAACAGGTACCAAAATTGATGTTCAAAAGGGTACACTAACTATGAATGTGCAGGGACAAATGATTGAGTACAAGGTATTTGGAGCACTCAAATTACCAAGTGATGAACATTACTGTTTTCACTTAGATGCGTTAGATACAATTTGTCAACAAGTGTTCAATGAAAGTTGTGGTCGAGATATTGTGGACAAAGTTTTAATTCATGACTTTGGAACCATCGATGAGGATAAACAAGCTAGCAAAGTCTTAGCTCGCCTTGAAGCCTTACCTTCTTTAGGTATGTATATTTCTGCCTTTGAGCCTTTTACCAGTGTCTAAGACAAAACTTGTACCATCTGTTGTGCAGGCACCTCAATTGGAGTTGAAGGAACTACCAAAGCATTTGAAGTATGCGTATGTGGGCGAAGAAAGTACATTGCCAGTAATCATTGCGTCTGACCTCAGCATTGAAGAAGAAGAGAAATTGTTAAGGGTACTAAAAGAGCATAAAACATCAATCGGATGGAGTATTGCTGATATCAGAGGAATCAGTCCCTCTAGATGTGTGCATCGAATACTACTAGGGGAGGGAACAAAACCAACAAGAGATGCCCAACGCAGACTTAACCCAATAATGAAGGAGGTGGTGCTAAAAGAAGTACTCAAATTGCTAGATGTTGGCATCATTTACCCTATCTCTGATAGCAAATGGGTTAGTCCGGTACAAGTGGTTCCTAAAAAATCTGGAGTTACAGTAGTCCTTAATGAAGATAATGAGTTGGTTCCCACGCGAGTTCAAACATGATGGCGTGTTTGCATTGACTACAGAAAGCTTAATTCAGGTACTAGAAAAGATCATTTTCCACTACCTTTTATTGATCAAATGTTGGAACGTCTTGCAGGTAATAGCCATTATTGTTTTCTTGATGGATATTCGGGCTACAATCAGATTGCAATAGCACCAGAATATCAAGACAAGACGACATTTACTTGTTCATATGGTACATTCGCCTACAGGCGCATGCCTTTTGGTCTTTGCAATGCTCCGGGTACTTTTCAAAGGTGTATGATGGGCATATTTTCATATATGGTGGAGCACATTATTGAGGTATTTATGGATTATTTTAGTGTATTTGGTTCATCTTTTGATAAATGCCTTCATAACCTCGCTTTGGTCCTAGAAAGATGCCAAGAATGCAATCTAGTTTTAAACTGGGAAAAATGTCATTTTATGGTACAACAAGGAATTGTACTTGGTCATATAATCTCTAGCAAGGGAATAGAAGTTGACAAAGCAAAAGTGGATCTGGTACTTATCTTCCACCTTCATCTACAGTTAAGGAAACAAGATCTTTCCTTGGACATGCAGGTTTCTACAGGAGGTTCATCAAGGATTTCTCCAAGATAGCTAAGCCATTGTGTAACTTACTATCCAAGGATGTGACATTTGAGTTTGATGAGACATGTTTGACAGCTTTTAACAAGCTTAAACTCCTTCTTACGTCAGCACCGGTCATGATGCCTCCCAACTGGAGCCTCCCTTTTGAACTAATGTTCGATGCTTTCGATTATGCTGTAGGAGCAGTGTTGGGACAACGAGTAAATAAATTACCTCATTTCATCTATTATGCCAGTAGAACACTCAATGATGCCCAATTAAACTACTCCACTACAGAGAATGAGCTCCTTTCTATTATTTTTGCTTTAGAAAAATTTCGTGCATATTTGATTGGCACTAAAGTAATTATATTTTCTGACCATGCAGCTCTTAGGTACCTTCTTCAAAAGAAGGATGCGAAGCCTCGCTTGATTAGATGGATTCTATTACTTCAAGAGTTCGATCTGAAGATTAAGGACAAAAAATGATCCGAGAATGTGGTGGCCGATCACCTCAGCCGTTTGCTGAACAATTCAGTGATCGAAGAAGACTCTTTGCCTCTAAATGAGAAGTTTCCTGATGAGCAATTACTCTCTTTATCTATTTTTACACCATGGTATGCTGACATTGTCAATTACCTTGTTACAGGTGATCTTCCAGGAAATGTGCCAAGAACTTACAAGGATAAGCTTGTGACAACAGCAAAGTATTACATATGGGATGATCCATACCTTTTCAAATGGTGTTCTGACCAAATCATCAGACGGTGTGTGCCAGAATCAGAATTTCAATCCATACTCACGTTTTGTCACTCATATGCTTGTGGAGGACATTCTGGTCCAAAGAAGACAGCTTTGAAAGTATTGCAATGTGGATTTCATTGGCCGAGTTTGTTCAAAGATGCATATACTTTCTGCTCTACTTGCGATAGGTGTCAGCGGTTAGGTAATCCTTCTTCTAGGAATCAGATGTCTTTATCTCCTATTCTAATAGTTGAAATTTTTGATGTCTGGGGTATTGATTTCATGGGACCTTTTCCTTCATCTAAAGGTTATTTATATATATCTTACTTGCTGTGGATTATGTTTCAAAATGGGTGGAAGCAGTTCCATCCAAGACTAATGATTCTCGAGTTGTTCTCAGATTCCTTAAAGAAAATATATTTGCAAGATTTGGAACACCCAGGGCGATCATTAGTGATGGAGGGTCCCATTTCAATAATAAGCTTTTTGCAGCACTATTGCAAAAGTACGGAGTCAAACATAAGGTGTCCACGCCATATCATCCACAGACAAGCGGACAAGCTGAAATCTGTAATAGGGAAATTAAGCAGATATTGGAGAAGACTGTGAGCTCCTCATGCAAGGATTGGTCTGATCGTCTCATGGATGCTCTATGGGCTTATCGTACAGCCTACAAAACTCCGATTGGAATGTCACCATACAGGTTGGTTTTTGGCAAACCCTGCCACTTACCAGTTGAATTAGAGCACAAAGCATATTGGGCTATCAAGCAGTATAATTTTGAGATGAAGGCTGCAGGAGAGCAACGAAAGTTGCAGTTGAGTGAGTTGGAAGAACTCCGAAATGAAGCCTATGAGAGCTCTAAAATATACAAGGAGAAGACCAAGGCCTATCATGATAAGACCATTTTGAGAAAACATACTTGGGCAAAAAGTCTTATTATATAACTCATGCCTCCGACTATTCCCAGGTAAGCTCCGTTCATGATGGTATGGTCCATTCCTTATTACTCATGTTTTTTCACATGGTGCAGTGAATCTTCAACACCCACAGACAGGAAATATTTTTAAAGTGAATGGTCATCGTCTCAAGCACTATTTAGAGCCAGCAACAGAACATCTTGATGAGAATTTAAGGCTCTCTGATCCTGTTCCACTCACTTGATACGTTGTTCCGTCTGGCTGACGACGCTAAATTTAGCGCTTATGGGAGGCAACCCATATTTCTTTCTCATTATCTTTATGTGTTCAATTTCTATAAAAAAAACAGTATATCTATTTATATTTATATATTTGGGATTGCTTCCGCAATATATATTTTGATCGGGTAAGATAGTATGATATATTATGCTACTAATTGCATATCGAGGAAAATTCTGTCTAAGGAGTTTGGCATTTAAGTGGACCACTGTGTCCCTCCAATCTTTCCTGGGAAATTCCCTAGTGTAATTAGTGATATAATTCTTTATATCTTCTTCACCGATGATTAAAAAAAAAAACCCTAATTGTCTTCTCTTCGTACACTCTGTTTCTTCCTGATTTTCAACTCTCCCTTTATTATTCTTGTCTTTTTTGATCATCTTTCTCTTCCTCCTTCACAGTATGTCGCACAGCCCCCGCGATCTCATTGCCACGGTGGACTTATTCGCCAGAGCTACAATCATGCCAGAACGTCGAATCGATTCCAAAATCCTGAACGATTCTGCCAACCAATGGGCCATGAGCTACCTCCGTGACCATTCTCTACTGTTCTTGGTCGATCCTGATCCAAAAGACGAATTGCCGATGTATCCTCACATCGTTTGCTCCTTTTACCATACTCTTCTCAAGTTACCCCACTCTTTTGGCACTCAACCAGTGTATCAGGTTGACATCCCTGGTCTTCGGCTTCAATTCACGTCAGCGGATATTTGCTCATGTTTAGGCTATTCAGCTACCGCTGACGTCACTGTAGGTTTTCAAGCGTTGATCTCTATTTCCCATCAAGAGATGATTGATGATATGTGTCAAGGGCGACACGATCTGAATAATGCTACTTCTACACGCCGCTCTTATTTGCCATCCACGATGTGGATGCTTGATGATGCTATCCGAAGTAACCTTTGCCCCATTGGACACAGTCAACAACGCCAGGGTAACATACTTTCCGCCCTATATTACATGTATCGCGGAGTCTGGTTTGATATTGGCCGGATTTACCTTGAGAGCATTCTTAAGGCGAAGACCCTTTTGGAGAAACAAACAACCAAGGTCGGGAGATTATATTTCCCGAGACTCATCACGCGGTTGCTTTTCAGTATGGGCATCCGCCCGCCTCACAGTCAGACAACTTTCAATTATCCATTGACTGTTTTGGAGAACTCTACCTGGCGACAGAGTACTAGCCACATGCTTTCCAATGCTTGTAGACAACGAACACCGCGACGTCCAGTTTCTTCACCACTGGAAGCATCTGACTCTTCTGCTGCTGCACTACCTCCGATTGACCACATTCACGACATTTGCCTGCATAGGTTGGAGGTTGGAAAACAGCGGCTGGAACACATGCTAAATGTCCTCATGGACATGGTGCGGCGCTAACCATCTTCTCCTTCCACCATTGTCCGAGCATCTGCCACCTCAGGTTATATTTTTCTATCCTCTGTTTCTTTGCTTTGCATTGCATTGCTTTTCCATACTTCGTCATTTTTGCATTGCGGACAATGTTTAGTTTAGGTTGGGGGTGGTGGCATGCATATTCATATGCACTTTGATGTTTTGGTACTGGTACAATTAGTTTGAGTCAATTTTTCTATCTGAATTATTAGAAAGCAACTTTTAACACACTTTTGTCCACAAATACTAAGCCTTGTGGTAAGATGGATGATAATGCATATGACTAAGAATATTTTCTGGTTAAAGCACAAATGAGTCGAGAGAAATGAGTAAACAACTTATGAACTTGCATTGATCTTTTGAAATGGATAATTGCTGTCAATGAACATCATTACGTGTGAAATCCCGACCCAAAAATTTAGTTTTGAGTCGAGTTACGGATGATTCGTGAAGTACGGCATCATGGAAAAATAGTTTTGAACTTGGTTCGGTAAATCGGTCATAACTTTTAGCACAGATGTCTGTTTTGGGCCCATAATATATCAAATCAAAGCTAAGAACGAGACGGAGCTAAAAATGTAAGGTCACACGCCTAGGAGGTCTCCTAGGCGGTCGCCTAGTCGTGTACAAAAGTTGCACGGGACAGTGGGTTCAAAATTGAAACTTGAGGTCAATGCGCCTAGGCGCAAATTCTGAACGCCTAGGCGCTCCCCGAGCTGTTAAAAGCCAGTGCGCGACCAGAACTTAATTGTTCTGAAAAATTCCGACTTTTAGTGAGAGAGAGAACGAGAAACTTAGAGAGAGAAGCAGATTTGTTGAGATTTTTGCTTGTTTTTCCATTGATTCATGAAGCATGTCAAGAATCATGGTGGAATCAAGGAAGATTTGAAGGTTTGAGGTGAGTTTTCATAGTTTTGGAATTCTAGGGTTTTTCCTAGATTTGTTTGATTCTTTAATAGATGGAAGGTAAGGCTTAGATATGTTGATTATAGGTTGATTTTGGATGTATATGTAGATTGGTTTGTGATTTGGAGTAGAGTTGAGCTTGGGTTGAGTTTCAAGGACTTTGGAGAAATTTCTAGAGAGAGAAGGTGAGTAATTTCGAAATTTATTGATTTAATTGATGTTTATATGAGTTGTTGGTTGTTTATTGGTGTATGAATGGGTTCGGTTTCGCCACATTGTTAGGTTTGGGAAATCGGAACCCTATGAACATAATTGTGGATTTTGTGGCAAATTGCTCAAGAAGAGGTAGGGGATTTCCAACCTTTCTATCTAACATTCGTTATTGTTGCCTAAATAGCGTTTCTATTCTTCATTGGTCGCCGTTATTTGTGTTTCCTCCTTAATTGCTTCTAAGGGGAAATGAGCCTTGTGTGGATTATTGTTGGTTGTTGAAGGTTGCATGACCCGACTTTGTGTTCCGTCATTTACGGTCACGTTGTGATTTTCCGTTCATGCATCATAGTAGTTATGTAAAATATATAGGATGTTCATATATACTTATCTATTCGGCATGGCATGTCATGATGCATTAGAGTTGCATGGGGGACTCGGGTATGGACTCGGGAACCCTTAAGTTACTTGAAAGCCACATGGGAGGATGGCAAGGTGAAGGTTGTTGTCACCAAGTTACGTGAACTCCATGTGGGGTAACGCACTAAGGGTAGGGTCGAGAGTGACTTGCCTTGTTAGGTGCGGGCGTGATAGGTTCACGCAACCGGATGATCCTAGGAGTGGTTGGTTGTGGTGAGCTTGATCCCGAGCAATATTACATTGAGTTGCAATGGTATTGTGGTTGTTATGCTCCGAAAGGGTCGATCCGGGTAAATGTTGATGTGAATTGTTGAGTATACGTTCATGTGGTAGGAACATATTGATGCATTACTTTCCTTTGGTTCAGCTTATATTGATGTTTACTTCATACCCTACTGAGCTTCTAGCTCACTCCTTTACTTTCTTCCTTCCACAGGAGACACTGGTACAGGTACTGGTGTTGCGGATCAGTGAGCAGGTCGTGTCATGGATGGCCCTAGATAGAATAGGGTGCTAGAGATATACTCTATGCATTTGGGTGTATGTAGTATATCTATGTTGAGAGAATATAACCATTTGGCACGGTGGTGCTTGTATGTGGATGTAGATGTTGATATATGGTTATATTTGATGTGTTATAAATCTGTGTGTTGATTTATATGTGATGCCATCAGTTTGTGCATGCTGGTAGTGGATGGCCTGAGGCCTAGGGTCAGGATTGCATGTGGTTGAGGCCCGAGGCCTATGTTTGCTAGGTTGCTAGTGTGATGTTGTTGTTGCTGCGTTTCTGATGCAGGTGGGCACTGTCCGATATACGGGGAGGTGCCGCCGGATTTCCGGTTGATCCCGGATGTTCACACTAGTGACCTAGGAAGGGTGCAGAGAGAGCACCCAGTCGCGTCTCCGGAAACGGGGCGTGACATTACGTGACTTGTGAAATGATTGGATGAATGCTGAGGATGATATTGATCAATGTTTGAGAACAATGTTGTACTTTTGTTGGGGCTTTGTTTGAGATGTTCTATATTATGCATTCGAGATTATGAATTCGAGACATAAAAAAAATAAAAAGAAAAAAAAAGAAAGAGAATGATGAAAAAAAAAGAAGGAAGAAAAAAAATTGTTATGTGTATTCGTCATCCTTCAGTAGATGAGTTTTTTTGTAATAAGGCTCTATTAGTTTGTCAATTGGAAAATAATTTTGATCAATAGAATTCCAAAGCAGGCTTGTGGTACGACTGGTGGAAGTTCTAGACAGCTAATATACCTATCATTTGATCAATGTTTGTTTATTTGTTTGTCCTTAAATTGACTTTTCTTCTGAGTACATATCTATTTTCCAACTCCATGAGAGAAATTCATAGCACAGAAATCCTTCTTCTCTACCCTGTGAGAATATGAAGTTGAGGCTTTTACTTGGATAATTATTTTGAGGTTATATGCATTATGGATTGTGGTATGAAGGTTTTGGCTTAGCACACACACACAAGTGTTGGAAGTTGTGACTATACTAATCTGGATAGGAATTGTGATCTCTTACCTTTTGTTCTAGTATTGTTACTTTCAATCATTTCTCATAACATTTTTACGCTTGAATTACTAGGGACTAGCAATAAGCTGGCTGGGGGTTGTGATAAGTGTCAAAATATACATTTTTAAAGTGATACAATACTACCAAAGCAATGCCAAGAAATTGTGCTTAAAAGCTGAATTTTCAAGATTATTGTACTTAAGATCTTCTTGGATGTTTTGCTGGTTCGGAGGTATTAAGAGCTGTCGGAATGAAATTTGATCTTCAGCAAATTTTTAGAGGACACTTCAAGCTTTGCAGGAAGTGTTTGTTCACAAAAATCAGAGTTTGTTTGGGCCTCTAAAGGTTGCCTCAAAGTCAAGTTTGGAAGTTATATCCGAAGCAGAATTTTTGTTTGCAGACTAGACCTTTAGAAGCCCATAACTTGAGCATCTGATGTCCACATTGAGTGATTCAAAAGCCCATAATTATCTACACATTTGTATCTACAATATCGATGAAGGGTTTGAGTTCATAATAGACTTCGTTTAGGCCCAGAATGCAGTTACAAGATTAGTGTGTAATTGGAAGTTGATGTCATTGATGATACCATTTCCATTCAAAGAGTGGACAATCCACCACACGAATTTGATGGACAATCCACCACCAAAAGATGGCACTAACTCCTCCACTATGTGCTCATTTTTTCTATAAATAGAGAGGAGTAGGAGTAGAAGAAGGGGGAGAAGAGAAAGAGTGGAAGAACCAAGAGGAGAAGGAAAAGAAGAAAACAAGGCTTGTGTTTGTAATTATGTTTTTATGTTTCATGTTTTATTTGGTTATGTATAACTAAACTCTAGTTAGTTTGGGCTTGTCTTGAAGCCCCAAGCATGCTTTCAATTTTATAAGTTGTGTGAATTTCAATTTCTACAAGCATGATGATTTTGATTTTTTCATGTTATGTGAGTTCTAGTATTGTGTTTCTTTGACTAGCTAACTTTGAAACATGTATTAGAATTAATTGTTGTAGAACATGGTCAATTGCCTTGTTGAATATGTTCTTTCTTGCAACATATAATTCAGTTGAAAATGAATTATGAAAAATCAATTCTTGAATACCTAAGTACAAATACCATGTATTAGGATTCTTGTGACATTCATATTCTCTTTGCTCTTATTGGATTCTTGATTGTTGATTGATGCAGATGCCATGCTAGATTTTGATTAAGAATACATGTAATGAGGTAGATGCCATACATTTTACATGCAATTAAGAGAGAATCATACAACTTGAGTTTGGTCATGACCTTGTTGTGAATGTTGTCATCATATGCTTGTTAAAATTGTTAGTCTATTATTTCTTATAAATTGTTTGAATGTGTTGTGGTGGATAGTGAGTCTTAGCTATTGTTTTCATTAATATTAATTCTCATTCTTGTTCTTAACTTCAATTTCTTTGTCTTAATTTTTATCTATTACAAGACTTAACCTCCCTTTCCCCCCCCTTTTATAATTGTATCAATTATATTCAAGTGTTAGTGTTGGACTTGGGCTGGGTCGTCCATGTGGGCTAGACTCAGCCCAGCCCATTTATTTAGGGAGTTGAGGCAGTTGTCTTGGAGACAACTGCTCTCAACTGCCAATATACGTTAAACGTATATTGGCAAGGAAAAATAGACTCTCTGGTTCCTTCCAATCTACTTCTCCAGTTCCTGAAACAAGAAATCAGAAGTGTGTTCATCCTGTGATAATTGTGTTTCTAGTTCTTGTAATTAGAATCGGATTGAAGCATTGTGAAACATACTGTGATCCTCAAAGTTCCCCAAACCGATCAAGATAACAGTGAGTGTTCTTGATCCTTCTAATACTACAGTGGTATCGGAGCCTTGTACGTATGTTTTCATGCTTGATTGTGATGTTTTTATGAGTAGAAACACAATAGAATGCATGATATATACCATGAATTTTTCATATGAAAGCCGAAACTTGTTTCTTTTTTTCAAGTTAGATTCTTTCATGTTTTGGTTATGAATTTGGTATGGTTAGAAAGCTCTCTGAATAAGCTTTCCAACGAATATTTTTGCATATTTTTCTGACAAGTGTGTGAATTGTTATGATTTTTTGAAGATTAATGATCGAAATTGCTCTTGGTTGGATTTTCTGGTGTATTTTCCTGGAAAATTTATGAGTTTTGATGACTGGTTGTCTATTTTTGCTGCGTGTGGGCGCGTGCAGCCTTAGAAAATTATGAATTTTTTTGCAGATGAATTAATTATTTATTTTCTAATTATTTATGATTTTTCTGGAATTTTTGAATTTCTGAAAAATTTTGTGCATGTGATAATTAACTAATTAATAAGTTAATTATTCTTTAATTGATTATTTGTGTATATAGTGGTTACACGAGCACAAATCATTCATTTATTGGCATATAAGAAGAATGCATCGCATACGATTGCTGAGCATATAGATTATATGTTTTATTGGGTTCACAATTTGTGGCATCGTGATGTTCATGAGTTCTTTCTTGAGCAACAACTTGAGATTGTGCTCAATGCTCTACCGGATGAATGTGAGTTTGTTCGTCAGGCGTTGAAACTGCGGTTGAGTTTTATTAACTTCAACACTCTCGCTGATGAGATACTGCTTGAGAGGGAGCGCCAGTATACCATTATGGGTATACGTCGAACAGGACGAAGCGCAAGGTCTCTGGAGCCTGCTGCTCGTTTTGTTCCATGGTATGAGGTGTATGAGCTTGGTGGACGCAGTGATGATGACACGGATGATGTGATAGCTGATCCTGATTATATGCCTAGGATGTGATATGTAGTCTTTCTATTACAATATCACATTGTACATATTTCCAGTACATTTGCTTATTTGCTTATGGATGTACATATTTGATGTTTTATTTAATTAAAAACATGTTTCTTTTATGTAATTTATTAAATTAGTTACATTAAAAAGCATGTATGGAAATATTTAAGATAGTGGGAGGTTTTAGGTTGGTAGATTTATGAAATAAATCTTACCTAATAACCAAAATGTTGCGCATGTTTAAATTAAATAATAATAATTGGACTATGCTAACAGAAATTGATTGAATGTGTAACATTACTTTCGTTGATGTTGCATGTGTTAGATTATTATTAATTAATTTAGAAATTTATGGCGAAACATTGTTTAAATAATTTGAATTGTACAAGATCCTAATTTAAGTAATTGTCTCTATAAATAGTTGAAATGGCTGCAACAAAAAGCATTGTCGCTGATTTGAACCACGGAGACAAACTGAATGAAAAGAATTACGATGTCTGGCATCGTAAGATTCAGTATCTCTTGGAGGAGCAAGACATGCTGGAATTAATTACACAACCCATGGCTGAACCTGAACAAGGCAACACTGCTCAACATAGGCGTGATATGGAAGCATATCAGGCCTATAAGCGCAAAGATCATGTGGCTCGTATTTTGATGTTGAGCAGCATGAAGAATGATATAATCCTGCGATTTGAGAGGCATCGTTCAGCTCAAGCAGTTTGGGATGCTGTGAAGCTCCAGTATGGTGGAACTTCAACAACAAGGCTGCGTCAGTTAACCCTCAAGTTTGATGATTATAAGAAGCGCCAAGATTAGACTATGAGGCAGCATCTGACGGTCATGTCTAACATGATCAGTGAACTGAGGGTTGCTGGGCATGAAATGACTGATGAGCAGCAAGTTCAAACTGTGATTCGCTCTTTGCCAAGAAATTGGGAACACATGCGTGTTAACCTTACCCATAACAACAACATCAAGACATTTTATGAAGTCGCTCATCATGTTGAGCTTGAGGAAGATCGTCTTCTCTCTGAAAAGCCTGATAATGAAGCTTTCTTGATTGAGTCCAAATCACGAGAAGCACAAGGCTCTGGACGCAAAAAGTGGAAGGGTAAAGGAAAGGCTTTCCATAAAGGCAAAGGAGGAAATGAAGCTAGTACTAGTGGACACAAGCGCAAGCGTGGGAAACGCGGCGGCAAGAAAGGCAAAAACAACAATTGTTTCAATTGTGGCAAACCTGGTCACTTTTCTCGTGATTGCACTGAGCCAAAGGTATTGTTTGCACAAATTTGTCCCTCTAACTTATATGTTAGTAGTTGTTTAATGCTTGTTGAGACTGTTCCTTATTGGACTGTAGACTCAGGAGCAACCGACCACATAACAAGGAACCGAACAAACTTTGTGGAATTTCGTCGAATTTCTAAAGGAAGTAGGAGTATTTATATGGGGAACAATGCTTTCACTGATGTTCTTGGGATCGGTACCTGCAAGCTAGAGTTGCGGGGTGGTCGCACACTTTATCTTCATGATGTGCTCTATGCTCCTGAAGTTCGACGAAATCTTGTTTCTGTTACTGTTCTACTAGAACTAGGTTTTGAACTTAAGTTTGCTAAAGGTTGTGTAAAAGTATTTTTGGACAACGTTTATTATGGTTCTGGCTATGTAATGGATCGATTTATGGTATTAGATACCACTAACATTGTAGGTAATAACTATCCATCCATGTTGAAGAGCCACAATCGATAAAAGAGGCTCTATCTGGTCCTAAGACTAAGGAATGGAGTAAAGCTATGGAAGAAGAAATGGAGTCAATGAACGCTAATCAAGTCTGGGACTTGGTTGATCTACCGCCAGGGCGAAAATCCATTGGAAATAAATGGATTCTCAAAATTAAACGTAAGGCGGATGGGTCCATAGAAAGATATAAGGCTCGACTAGTAGCAAAAGGCTACACACAAGAAGAGGGAATTGACTATGAAGATACATTCCCACCTGTTGTGAGAATTACTTCTGTTCGCCTCGTTCTAGCTATAGTTGCATATATGGACTTAGAATTATTCCAAATGGACGTAAAAACTGCTTTTCTCAATGGAGAACTAGATGAAGAAATCTATATGGATCAACCTTTGGGTTTTGAATCTAAAGGACAAGAGCGCAAAGTTTGCAAGCTCAACAGATCTATATATGGTCTCAAGCAAGCATCTAGGCAATGGAACATCAAGTTTCATCAAGCAATCCAAAATGATGGATTTACGATGATGGAAGAGGACCATTGTGTGTATTTAAAACTTTCAAGTGATGGTTTTGTAATTTTGTCCTTATATGTCGATGACATTCTAATAGCTGGAAACAACAAAGAGATGATTGATACCACTAAAAAGTGGTTATCGTCAAACTTTGAAATGAAAGACATGGGTGAGGCTAGCTACGTCCTTGGTGTGAAGATCATTAGAGATCGCGCTAAAAGGCTTTTGGGTTTATCTCAAGAGACTTACATCAAAAAGATGTTGGAGCGCTATCACATGCAAGATAGCAAGCCGATGGATACCCCTGTTGAAAAGAGTTTGAGCCTAAGTCTTGATATGTGTCCCAAGACTCCAGAAGAGATAGAAAAGATGTCCAGAGTACCTTATGCCAGTGCTGTCGGGAGTCTGATGTATGCAATGATGTGCACACGTCCTGACATATGTTATACTGTTGGTTTGGTCAGCCAATATCAATCAAATCCTGGTCAAAAGCATTGGATGGCAGTCAAGAGGATTTTGCGGTATCTGAAAGGAACTTCAGACTATATGCTATGTTATCAAGGGAAGAAGGATTTGCGCTTGATAGGTTACTCTGATGCTGATTGGGGAGGAGACGTTGATCAGTGCAAATTAACTTCAGGATTTACTTTCTTGCTAAATGATAGTGCTATACTATGGAGTAGCAAAAAGCAATCCTGTGTAGCCTTGTCCACAATGGAGGCTGAATACGTAGCGTGTTCTACAGCAGCGCAAGATGTTGTTTGGTTAAGGAGTTTCCTGCAGCATTTAGAAATTGTCAAATCAGCATCAGAACCTGTGACAATTTTCTGTGATAACACTACTGCATTGGCTGTTGCCAAGGATCCTAAATATCATGGAAAGACCAAACACATCAGGAAAAGATATCACTATATTAGAGATGCAATTACTGACAAGGATGTGGTCCTAAAATACATTTATACAAATGACATGGTGGCAGACCCACTCACCAAGCCTATAGCTAGGGATGTATTTATGAAACATGTAAAATCCCTAGGCATGTGTAGAATGTAATATGCGATTAGGATGCTTGCAGTTTGTTGAATAAATTAAATGTTTTCTACATATTATTCAACGTTTATTTTACGGTATATACTGTAAGAGTATAGTTGTACAATTCAATAAGATATGTTGATAGACAAAGATTGGCTCACTCACACGAGCAATCGCCTCTAGCGCTTGTCAAGCGAGTAGAGATGAGACTATTTAAGTTATAGCGCTCGATTAGTGACTTGAGCGCAGTGGGAGCGAATTTAATTCAAAGTCATCAATTTGGAGTCGCCTTGGTTAGGACCAAGATGAGATTCTTAAATAAGAGAATCGACATGAATGAATCCCCGCCATTCATGAGTCTATATAATAAAAGCCGAGTGTGAAGTTAGTCATCTGACACTTTAGAAGTGAGTAGATGAGAAGTTCAGGTTTGGCGCCTATGATTTGGTGACAAGACTAAGACTCGTATGGTATATTACCTCTAATGAGGAGAGCAATGACATACATTCTTTGTCTTAAGAAAAGAAAAGAGAAGCTCTGCCATAGCATGCATTTCATACTGCATGTGCTAGTCGACCTATTTGGAAGTGAAAGAATGGATCCCTACTTCTTCACTGTGTGAGTCCTAGAGAGATCTAGACATAGATCTCAATACTTTACCCTTTGCAACTTTTGACTATATCATGATGTGATGTATTAATGTTTGCTACCTTAAGGGTGTATCCTATGGTCATGGAATGATTCGACATAAAGGTGCACTCCTAGGAAAGCGAGTTAATTCAAATCTAATTGATATGAGGGCGAAAGAAAGAACATTTTTTTTGGATTTACACCTATTGCTTGTATTTACCGGCCGGGATCATCTCACTCAAAGGAGTTTGATATGATTTAGAATACTTGTAATTGTTGTGATGGATTTAGTATAGAATTCTTGAGGGATTGAATAATACTCAATTATATGTGATTCAAAATGTTTGGGGTATATAAGTACAATTTCGGAATAATTATATTTTGAGGTTGATGTCTCTAATATGGCCTATATGAGGTTTCTATATTAGATCTCCCAATATCTGTGTGTTTTAGGTCGCACAATCCGTTCACCTGTATGAATGATTTCTTATGCAAGTATAGAGTCCAGCCCATCATGGGCGAGTGGGAGATGTTGGACTTGGGCTGGGTCGCCCATGTGGGCTAGACTCAGCCCAGCCCATTTATTTAGGGAGTTGAGGCAGTTGTCTTGGAGACAACTGCTCTCAACTGCCAATATACGTTAAACGTATATTGGCAAGGAAAAACAGACTATCTGGTTCCTTCCAATCTACTTCTCCAGTTCCTGAAACAAGAAATCAGAAGTGTGTTCGTCCTGTGATAATTGTGTTTCTAGTTCTTGTAATTAGAATCGGATTGAAGCATTGTGAAACATACTGTGATCCTCAAAGTTCCCCAAACCGATCAGGATAACAGTGAGTGTTCTTGATCCTTCTAATACTACAGTTAGATTGTATATCTATTAGCATCACTCCTTGTGGGATAGACTCTTACTTGTTCACTATCTATTAGTTGTACATTTGTAAGTTTATTTTAAATTGTTACTAACGACATAACAACTCCTCCATGGAGAGAGTTGAGTAATTCCGAACCATCAAAGTTGATAGGTCTACCCTTTTTCTGTTGCTTTATGTCCATATATACCCTTCGTAGATTGTTTTGTTTCCGGAAGACCGACTTTCTATTTGAAATGGTCAAAAACGCTAAAGGCCCCTCCATGAAGAGAGTTGAGCAATTCTGAACCATCAAAGTTGGTCGTTGTACACCATTTGTTGTTCTTTTATGTCAAATTTTACGAGTATAGAGTCTGCAGATTGTTTCGTTGTCAAAAGACCAACTTTTATTTCCAAATGGGCAAAACCGTTAAAACCTCCTACATGGAGAGAGTTGAGCAATTCCGAACCATCAAAATTGATAGGCGTATACTTTTTATTGTTGCTTTATATCAAAATTTACACGTATACACTATATAGATTGTTTCGTTGTCAAAATGTCCAATTTTCGATTTGAAATGGACAAAATCGTTAAAAGCTCCTCCATGGAAAGAGTTGAGCAATTCCGAACCATCAAAGTTGATAGGTCTACCCTTTTTTTGTTGCTTTCTATCAAAATATACAAATATACGCTTCGTAGATTGTTTTGTTTCCGAAAGTCCAACTTTCTATCTCGAATAGACAAAAACGTTAAAAGCTCCTCTCTAGAGAGAGTTGAACAATTACAAACCATCAAAGTTGATAGGTGTACAATTTTTATTGTTGTTTTATGTCCAAATTTACTAGTATACACTACATAGATTGTTTCGTTGTCAAAAAGGCTAATTTTCGATCCGAAATGGTAAAAATCGTTAAAAGCTCCTCCATGGAGAGAGTTGAGCAATTCCGAACCATCAAAGTTGACAGTTCTACCCTTTTTTTGTTGCTTTATGTTCAAATTTACAAGTATATGCTTTGTAGATTGTTTCGATTCCGAAAGACCGACTTTCTATCTCCAATGGACAAAATCGTTAAAGGCCCCTCCATGGAGAGAGTTGAGCAATTCTAAACCATCAAGGTTTTTCGTTGTACACCTTTTGTTGTTCTTTTATGTCAAATTTTACGAGTATAGATTCCATAGATTGTTTCGTTGTCAAAAGACCAATTTTATTTCCATATGGACGAAACTGTTAAAACCTGCTCCACGGATAGAGTTGAGCAATTCCGAACCATCAAAATTGATAGGTGTACACTTTTTATTGTTGCTTTTTATGTCCAAATTTAGTAGTATACGTTACATAGATTGTTTCATTGTCGAAAAGACCAATTTTGATCTTAAATGGACAAAATCGTTAAAAGCTCCTCCATGGAGAGAGTTGAGCAACTCCGAACCATCAAAGTTGATAGGTCCACCCTTTTTCTGTTGCTTCACGTCGAAATTTACAGATGTACGTTTCGTAGATTTTTCGATTCCGAAAGACCGACTTTCTATCTCGAATGGACAAAATCGTTAAAAAACCCTCCATGGAAGAAGTTGAGCATTTCCGAACCATCAAGGTTGGTCGTAGTGCACTTTTTATGGTTATTTTATGTCAAATTTTACAAGTGTAGGCTCCCTAGATAGTTTTAATGCCAAAAGGCTAACATTCTATTTCAAATGGACAAAATCGTAAAAAGTCCCTCCATGGAGAGAATTGAGCAATTCCGAACCATCAAAGTTGATAGGTGTGCACTTTTCATTGTTGCTTTATGTCCAAGTTTACTAGCATTCGCATGGTAGATTGTTTCGTTTGTCAAAAGAACAACTTTGTTTCTGAATTGGACAAAATCGTTAAAAGCACCTCTATCGAGAGAGTTGAGCAATTTTGAACCATCAATGTTGGTCGTTGGACACGTTTTGCTGTTCTTTTATGTCAAATCTCACGAGTATAGAGTATCTAGATTGTTTCGTTGTCAAAAGACCAACTTTTGTTTCCAAATGGATAAAATCGTTAAAACCTCCTACGTGGAGAGACTTGAGCAATTCCGAACCATCAAAATTAATAGGTGTATACTATTTTATTGTTGCTGCTTTATATCCCAATTTTATTGTATACGCTACATAGATTGTTTCATTGTGAAAAAGTCCAATTTTCGATTTGACATGGACAAAACCGTTAAAAGCTCTTCCATGAAGAGAGTTAAGCAATTCCGAACCATCAATGTTGATAGGTCTGCTTCACGTCGACATTTACAAGTGTACGTTTCGTAGATTGTTTCGATTCCGAAAGACCGACTTTCTATCTCGAATGGAAAAAATCCTTAAAAGGCCCCTCCATGGAAAGAGTTGAGCAATTCCAAACTATCAAAGTTGGTTGTTGTACACCTTTTATTGTTATTTTATGTCAAATTTTAAGAGTGTAGGCACCGTAGATAGTTTTAATGCCAAAAGGCTAACTTTCGATTTCAAATGGAAAAAACCGTTAAAAGACCCTCCATGGAGAGAATTGAGGAATTACGAACCATCAAAACTGATAGGTGTGCCCTTTTCTTTATTGCTTTATGTGCAAATTTACTTGGATTCGCATCGTAGATTGTTTCGTTTGTTAAAAGAAAAACTTTCTATCTGAATTGGACAAAATCGTTAAAAGCACCTCTATCGAGAGAGTTGAGCAATTTTGAAGCAATTTTGAACCATCAAAGGTGGTCATTCGACACGTTTTGTTGCTCTTTTATGTCAAATTGGATGAGTATAGTTCGTTGTCAAAAGGCCGACTTTTGTTTCCAAATGGACAAAATCGTTAAAACCTCCTCCACGAATAGAGTTGAGCAATTCCGAACCATCAAAATCGATAGGTGTACTTTTTTTTATTCCTGATTTATGTCCAAATTTAGTAGTATACGCTACATAAGATTGTTTCATTGTCAAAAAGACCAATTTTCTTAAATGGACAAAATCGTTAAAAGCTCCTCCATGGAGAGAGTTGAGCAATTCGGAACCATTTAAGTTGATAGGTCTACCCTTTGTTTTGTTGCTTTATGTCCAAATATACAAATATACGCTTCGTGGATTGTTTCGTTTCTGAAATACCAACTTTCTATCTCGAATGGACAAAAACGTTAAAAGCTCCTCTCTGGAGAGAGTTGAGCAATTACAAACCATCAAAGTTGATAGGTGTACAATTTTTATCGTTGTTTTATGTCCAAATTTACTATTATACACTACATAGATTGTTTCGTTGTCAAAAAGGCTAACTTTCGATCCGAAATGGTCAAAACCGTTAAAAGCTCCTCCATGGAGAGAGTTGAGCAATTCCGAACCATCAAAGTTGACTGTTCTACCCCTTTTTTGTTGCTTTATGTTCAAATTTACAAGTATATGCTTCGTTGATTGTTTCGATTCGGAAAGATCAACTTTCTATCTCTAATGGACAAAATCGTTAAAGGCCCCTCCATGGAGAGAGTTGAGCAATTCTGAACCATCAAGGTTGGTCGTTGTACACCTTTTGTTGTTCTTTTATGTCAAATTTTACGAGTACAGAGTCCATAGATTGTATCATTGTCAAAAGACCAATTTTATTTCCAAATGGACGAAACTGTTAAAACCTACTCCATGGAGAGAGTTGAGCAATTCCGAACCATCAAAGTTGATAGGTCTACCCTTTTTCTGTTACTTTATGTCCAAATATACCCTTCGTAGATTGTTTCGTTTCCGGAAGACCGACTTTCTATTTGAAATGGACAAAAACGCTAAAGGCGACCATAGAGAGAGTTGAGCAATTCCGAACCATCAAAGTTGGTCGTTGTACAACATTTGTTGTTCTTTTATGTCAAATTTTACGAGTATAGAGTCTGCGGATTGTTTCGTTGTCAAAAGACCAACTTTTATTTCCAAATGGACAAAACCGTAAAAACCTCCTACATGGAGAGAGTCGAGCAATTCTGAACCATCAAAATTGATAGGCGTATACTTTTTATTCTTGCTTTATATCCAAATTTACAAGTATAAGCTATATAGATTGTTTCGTTGTCAAAATGTCCAATTTTTGATTTGAAATGGACAAAATCATTAAAAGCTCCTCCATGGAAAGAGTTGAGCAATTTCGAACCATCAAAGTTGATTGGTCTACCCTTTTTTCGTTGCTTTCTGTCCAAATATACAAATATAGGCTTCGTATCTCGAATGGACAAAAACGTAAAAAGCTCCTCTCTAGAGAGAGTTGAGCAATTACAAACCATCAAAGTTGATAGGTGTACACTTTTTTATTGTTGCTTTATGTCCAAATTTACCAGTATACACTACATAGATTGTTTCGTTGTCAAAAGATGCAATTTTCGATCTGAAATGGACAAACCCGTTTAAAGCTCCTTCATGGAGAGAGTTGAGCATTTCCGAACCATCAAAGTTGATAGGTCTACCCTTTTTCTGTTGCATCACGTCAAAATTTACAAGTGTACGTTTCGTAGATTGTTTCGATTCCGAAAGACCGACTTTCTATCTCGAATGGACAAAATCGTTAAAAAACCCTCCATGGAGGAAGTTGAGCATTTCCGAACCATCAAGGTTGGTCGTAGTGCACTTTTTATGGTTATTTTATGTCAAATTTTATAAGTGTAGGCTCCCTAGATAGTTTTAATGTCAAAAGGCTAACATTCTATTTCCAATGGACAAAATCGTAAAAAGTCCCTCCATGGAGAGAATTGAGCAATTCCGAACCATCAAAGTTGATAGGTGTGCATTTTTCATTGTTGCTTTATGTCCAAGTTTACTAGCATTTGCATGGTAGATTGTTTCGTTTTTCAAAAGAACAATATTGTTTCTGAATTGGACAAAACTGTTAAAAGCACATCTATCGAGAGAGTTGAGCAATTTTGAACCATCAAAATTGGTCGTTGGACACGTTTTGTTGTTGTTTTATGTCAAATCTCACGAGTATAGAGTCTGTATATTGTTTAGTTGTCAAAAGACCAACTTTTGTTTCCAAATGAACAAAATCGTTAAAACCTCCTACATGGAGAGAGTTGATCAATTCCGAACCATCAAAATTGATAGGTGTATACTATTTTGTTGTTGCTTTATATCCCAATTTTAGTGTATACGCTACATAGATTGTTTCGTTGTTAAAAAGTTCAATTTTCGATTCGACATGGACAAAACCTTTAAAAGCTCTTCCATGGAGGGAGTTAAGCAATTCTGAACCATCAAAGTTGATAGGTCTGTTGGGTTCCAATGTCTCATACACAGCGGAAGTTTAAAAATTTCATTTAAACGCTCCAGAGAATCCATGTGAAAGGGCATAAATCGGTGACAAAAATTTATCTCTTGAAGTGCAGAAATCAACCGAGTGCGTGGCTTGAAGGATCCGAATCAAAAATGCACTATCCAAACGAACAGCACGCCTCTATGGTATCCACACGAACAAGCCAAAGATCGCCTCTTCACTTTTGCAAGTAACCAGGAGAAGGGCTCAAATCCGTTTTCTCTCAACTCACTATGAAGTGAGGCACACCAAGTGTTGTACATTATAGGGTTACTTTAACCCTATATTTATATCGCGAGCCAAGCCAAACGAAAAGCCCAAATCCCCTTGAAGAAAGAAGCCCACGTTTTTGGACTCTTGACCATGTTCAATTAATCTTATTAATTAAACCGGTAATGGACCTTACATAAAGCCCTAAGCCCAAACGTAATATGTTATTTAAGAATAACATAATCTTTGACTTATTATATGTGTGTGACCCTATAGGTTCTCGTTATGTTAGCAGTGAAACTAAAATCATATTCTAGCATCACAAACAATGAGAGGTATCTAGCAACACATCATTGTTACCCAAATAACGAGAATGTCAATGATTCGACATAACCTTTATTTATGACCAATTTATATGCAGTCCCTTTGTCCTTAATATCTTGATTAACATTGAGGCATGGAATGTGTCATCCTCGTATATGTTAATCTATGTGTTTCTTGATTCCGAGTAGACTATTAAAAACAAACGAAATCAATATCACATATTGATTCATTTGAGCACGGCCATGCATTTCAAAGTCTCACTCAATCAAGGGGCCCACGGATATCACTCCTGTTATATAGAAGGGACAAATACCATCTAGGTCACTCACATCCCTCTGCATGATTCGTGATATACCCAATCACGGACTTTATAGCCAACCTTTTACAAGTGACGTTAGACAGTATCAAAGTGTATAACTCCTCATGTTGGGAACCTAGTGATTTCAAGTTCAAGGAAAACATATATCATTGTCACTATGAGAATAGCTTATGACATTCATATAACAATCCATGCAGTATTCTCAAGTTGGGTCTGTCCAGTACTTCCCGTTCTCTAACAAGTACCCATGTATTGATTTGACATCTCATATCCATGACTCGCAAGATTTAGTCATCAATCAACCAACATACTAGTCTCAACGTATTAATGTTATCCCATTTAACAATAATACTCGCCTAAGGACGTTTAGGAATAGTGTTATATACACATCTATGATGATCTCACGTTCAAGTCACACACTTGAAGTCCCATAGCATCGAACCAACTATTCTAGGGATATTTATCTTAATCATTCATATAGTGCAGATAAATAATTCATAACAAATAAAGTACCTCAATATAACATAATAAATGTATGCTAATACAATCATCCCATGATTGGCTCCTAGAGCATACACCAAGAAGGTCTGCTTTACGTCGAAATTTACAAGTGTACGTTTCGTAGATCTTTTCGATTCCGAAAGACCAACTTTCTATCTCGAATGGACAAAATCCTTAAAAGGCCCCTCCATGGAGAGAGTTGAGCAATTCCGAACCATCAAAGTTGGTCGTTGTACACCTTTTATTGTTATTTTATGTCAAATTTTAAGAGTGTAGGCTCCGTAGATAGTTTGAACGCCAAAAGTCTAACTTTCAATTTCAAATGGAAAAAACCGATAAAAGCCCCTCCATGGAGAGAATTGAGGAATTACGAACCATCAAAACTGATAGGTGTGCCCTTTTCTTTGTTGCTTTATGTCCAAGTTTACTAGCATTCTCATCGTAGATTGTTTCGTTTGTTAAAAGAAAAACTTTCTATCCGAATTGGACAAAATCGTTAAAAGCACCTCTATCGAGAGAGTTGAGCAATTTTAAACCATCAAAGTCGGTCTTTCGACACGTCTTGTTGCTCTTTTATGTCAAATTGGATGAGTATAGAGTCCGTAGATTGTTTCGTTGTCAAAAGACCGACTTTTGTTTCCAAATGGACAAAATCGTTAAAACCTCCTCCACGAATAGAGTTGAGCGATTCCGAACCATCAAAATTGATAGGTGTACACTTTTTATACTTGATTTATGTGCAAATTTAGTAGAATACGCTACATAAGAATTTTTCATTGTCAAAAAGACCAATTTTTTATCTTATATGGACAAAATCGTTAAAAGCTCCTCCATGAAGAGAGTTGAGCAATTCGGAACCATTCAAGTTGATAGGTCTACCGTTTTTTTTGTTGCTTTATGTCCAAATATACAAATATACGCTTCGTGGACTGTTTCATTTCCGAAAGACCAACTTTCAATCTCGAATGGACAAAAACGATAAAAGCTCCTCTCTGGAGAGAGAGTTGAGCAATTACAAACCATCAAAGTTGATAGGTGTACAATTTTTATTGTTGTTTTATGTCCAAATTTACTAGTATACACTACATAGATTCTTTCGTTCTCAAAAAGGCTAACTTTGGATCCGAAATGGTCAAAACCGTTAAAAGCTCCTACATGGAGAGAGTTGAGCAATTCCGAACCATCATAGTTGACAGTTCTACCCTTTTTTTGTTGCTTTATGTTCAAATTTACAAGTATATGCTTCGTAGATTGTTTCTATTCCGAAAGACCAACTTTCTATCTCCAATGGACAAAATCGTTAAAGGCCCCTCCATGGAGAGAGTTGACCAATTCTGAACCATCAAGGTTGGTCGTTGTACACCTTTTGTTGTTCTTTTATGTCAAATTTTATGAGTATAGAGTCTGTAGATTTTTTCGTTGTCAAAAGACCAATTTTATTTCCAAATGGACGAAACTGCTAAAACCTACTCCACCGATAGAGTTGAGCAATTCCGAACTATCAAAATTGATAGGTGTACCCTTTTTATTGTTGCTTTTTATGTCCAAATTTAGTAGTATACGCTACATAGATTGTTTCATTGTCGAAAAGACCAATTTTTGATCTTAAATGGACAAAATCGTGAAAAGCTCCTCCATGGAGAAAGTTGAGCAATTCGAAACCATTCAAGTTGATAGGTCTACCCTTTTTTTGTTGCTTTATGTCCAAATATACAAATATACGCTTCGTGGACTGTTTCATTTCCGAAAGACCAACTTTCTATCTCGAATGGACAAAATCGTTAAAAGCTCCTCTCTGGAGAGAGTTGAGCAATTACAAACCATCAAAGTTGATAGGCGTACAATTTTTATTGTTGTTTTATGTCCAAATTTACTAGTATACACTACATAGATGGTTTCGTTGTCAAAAAGGCTAACTTTCGATCCGAAATGGTCAAAACCGTTAAAACCTCCTCCATGGAGAGAGTTGAGCAATTCCGAACCATCAAAGTTGACAGTTCTACCCTTTTTTTTGTTGCTTTATATTCAAATTTACAAGTATATGCTTCGTAGATTGTTTCAATTCCGAAAGACCGACTTTCTATCTCCAATGGACAAAATCGTTAAAGGCCCCTCCATGGAGAGAGTTGAGCAATTCTGAACCATCAAGGTTGGTCGTTGTACACCTTGTGTTGTTCTTTTATGTCAAATTTTACGAGTATAGAGTTCGTAGACTGTTTCGTTGTCAAAAGACCAATTTTATTTATAAATAGACGAAACTGTTAAAACCTACTCCACCGATAGAGTTGAGCAATTCCGAACCATCAAAATTGATAGGTGTACACTTTTTATTGTTGCATTTTATGTCCAAATTTAGTAGTATACGCTACATAGATTGTTTCATTGTCAAAAAGACTAATTTTTGATCTTAAATGGACAAAATTGTTAAAAGATCCTCCATGGAGAGAGTTGAGCAATTCCGAACCATCAAAGTTGATAGGTCAACCCTTTTTTTGTTGCTTTATGTCCAAATATACCCTTCATAGATTGTTTCGTTTCCCGAGGAACGACTTTCTATTTGAAATGGACAAAAATGCTAAAGGCCCCTCCATGGAGAGAGTTGAGCAACTCCGAACCATCAAAGTTGGTCGTTGTACACCATTTGTTGTTCTTTTATGTCAAATTTTACGAGTATAGAGTCTGCAAATTGTTTCGTTGTCAAAAGACCAACTTTTATTTCCAAATGGACAAAACCGTTAAAACCTCCTACATGGAGAGAGTCGAGCAATTCCGAACCATCAAAATTGATAGGCGTATACTTTTTATTGTTGCTTTATATCCAAATTTACATGTATACGCTATATTGATTGTTTCGTTGTCAAAATGTCCAATTTTCGATTTGAAATGGACAAAATCGTTAAAAGTTCCTCCAAGGAAAGAGTTGAGCAATTCCGAACCATCAAAGTTGATAGGTCTACCCTTTTTTTGTTGCTTTCTGTCCAAATATACAAATATAGCCTTCGTAGATTGTTTTTTTTCCGAAAGACCAACTTTCTATCTCAAATGGACAAAAACGTAAAAATCTCCTCTCTAGAGAGAGTTGAGCAATTACAAACCATCAAAGTTGATAGGTGTACACTTTTTTATTGTTGCTTTATGTCCAAATTTACCAGTATACACTACATAGATTGTTTCATTGTCAAAATGGCAATTTTCGATCTAAAATGGACAAAACCCATAAAATCTCCTCCATGGAGAGAGTTGAGCAATTCCGAACCATCAAAGTTGATAGGTCTACCCATTTTCTGTTGTTTCACGTCGAAATTTACAAGTGTACGTTTCGTAGATTGTTTCGATTCCGAAAGACCGACTTTCTATTTCGAATGGACAAAATCATTAAAAAACCCTCCATTGAGGAAGTTGAGCATTTCCGAACCATCAAGGTTGTAGTGCACTTTTTATGGTTATTTTATGTCAAATTTTACAAGTGTAGGCTCCCTAGATAGTTTTAATGCCAAAAGGCTAACATTCTATTTCAAATGGACAAAACCGTAAAAAGTCCCTCCATGGAGAGAATTGAGCAATTCCAAACCAACAAAGTTGATAGGTGTGCACTTTTCATTGTTTCTTTATGTCCAAGTTTACTAGCATTCGCATGGTAGATTGTTTCGTTTGTCAAAAGAACAACTTTGTTTCTGAATTGGACAAAACCGTTAAAAGCATCTCTATCGAGAGAGTTGAGCAATTTTGAACCATCAAAATTGGTCGTTGGACACGTTTTGTTGTTGTTTTATGTCAAATCTCGCGAGTATAGAGTCTGTAGATTGTTTCGTTGTCAAAAGACAAACTTTTGTTTCCAAATGGACAAAATCGTTAAAACCTCCTACTTGGAGAGAGTTGATCAATTCCGAACCATCAAAATTGATAGGTGTATACTATTTTATTGTTGCTTTATATCCCAATTTTAGTGTATACGCTCATACATTGTTTCGTTGTTAAAAAGTTCAATTTTCGATTTGACATGGACAAAACCTTTAAAAGCTCTTCCATGGAGAGAGTTAAGCAATTCTGAACCATCAAAGTTGATAGGTCTGTTGGGTTCCAATGTCTCATACACAGCGGAAGTTTAAAAATTTCATTGAAACCCTCCAGAGAATCCATGTGAAAGGGCATAAATCGGTGACAAAAATTTACCTCTTGAAGTGCAGAAATCAACCGAGTGCGTGGCTTGAAAGATCCGAATAAAAACCGCACTATCCAACCGAACAGCACGCCTCTATAGTATCCACACGAACAAGCCAAAGATCGCCTCTTCACTTATGCAAGTAACCAGGAGAAGGGCTCAAATCCGTTTTCTCTCAACTAACTATGAAGTGAGGCACACCAAGTGTTGTACATTATAGGGTTACTTTAACCCTATATTTATATCGCGAGCCAAGGCAAACGAAAAGCCCAAATCCCCTTGAAGAAAGAAGCCCACATTTTTGGACTCTTGACCATGTTCAATTAATCTTATTAATTAAACCGGTAATGGACCTTACATAAAGCCCTAAGCCCAAACGTAATATGTTATTTAAGAATAAAATAATCTTTGACTTATTATATGTGTGTGACCCTATAGGTTCTCGTTATGTTAGCAGTGAAACTAAAATCATATTCTAGCATCACAAACAATGAGAGGTATCTAGCAACACATAATTGTTACCCAAATAACGAGAATGTCAATGATTCGACATAACCTTTATTTATGACCAATTTATATGCAGTCCCTTTGTCCTTAATACCTTGATTAACATCGAGGCATGGAATGTGTCATCCTCGTATATGTTAATCTATGTGTTTCTTGATTCCGAGTAGACTATTAAAAACAAACGAAATCAATATCACATATTGATTCATTTGAGCACGGCCATGCATTTCAAAGTCTCACTCAATCAAGGGGCCCACGGATATCACTCCTGTTATATAGAAGGGACAAATACCATCTAGGTCACTCACATCCCTCTGCATGATTCGTGATATACCCAATCACGAACTTTATAGCCAACCTTTTACAAGTGACGTTAGACAGTATCAAAGTGTAACTCCTCATGTTGGGAACCTAGTGATTTCAAGTTCAAGGAAAACATATATCATTGTCACTATGAGAATAGCTTATGACATTTATATAACAATCCATGCAGTATTCCCATGTTGGGTCTATCCAGTACTTCCCGTTCTCTAACAAGTACCCATGTATTGATTTGACATCTCATATCCATGACTCGCAAGATTTAGTCATCAATCAACCAACATACTAGTCTCAACGTATTAATGTTATCCCATTTAACAATAATACTCGCCTAGGGACATTTAGGAATAGTGTTATATACACATCTATGATGATCTCACGTTCAAGTCACACACTTGAAGTCCCATAGCATCGAACCAACTATTCTAGGGATATTAATCATAATCATTCATATAGTGCAGATAAATAATTCATAACAAATAAAGTACCTCAATATAACATAATAAATGTATGCTAATACAATCATCCCATGATTGGCTCCTAGAGCAATACACCAAGAAGCTCTGCTTTACGTCGAAATTTACAAGTGTAGGTTTCGTAGATCTTTTCGATTCCGAAAGACCAACTTTCTATCTCGAATGGACAAAATCCTTAAAAGGCCCCTCCATGGAGAGAGTTGAGCAATTCCGAACCATCAAAGTTGGTCGTTGTACACCTTTTATTGTTATTTTATGTCAAATTTTAAGAGTGTAGGATCCGTAGATAGTTTTAACGCCAAAAGTCTAACTTTCGATTTCAAATCGAAAAAACCGATAAAAGCCCCTCCATGGAGAGAATTGAGGAATTACGAACCATCAAAACTGATAGGTGTGCCCTTTTCTTTGTTGCTTTATGTCCAAGTTTACTAGCATTCGCATCGTAGATTGTTTCGTTTGTTAAAAGAAAAACTTTCTATCCGAATTGGACAAAATCGTTAAAAGCACCTCTATCGAGAGAGTTGAGCAATTTTGAACCATCAAAGTTGGTCGTTCGACACCTTCGTAGATTGTTTCATTTTCGGAAGACCGACATTCTATTTGAAATGGACAAAAACGCAAAAGGCCCCTCCATGGAGAGAGTTGAGCAATTCCGAACCATAAAAGTTGGTCGTTGTACACCATTTGTTGTTCTTTTATGTCAAATTTTACGAGTATAGAGTCTGCAGATTGTTTCGTTGTCAAAAGACCGACTTTTGTTTCCAAATGGACAAAATCGTTAAAACCTCCTCCACGAATATCGTAGATTGTTTCGTTTGTTAAATGAAAAACTTTCTATCTGAATTAAACAAAATCGTTAAAAGCACCTCTATCGAGAGAGTTGACCAATTTTGAACCATCAAAGTTGGTCGTTCGACACGTTTTGTTGCACTTTTATGTCAAATTGGATGAGTATAGAGTCCGTAGATTTTTAAGCTGTCAAAAGACCGACTTTTGTTTCCTGATGGAAAAAATCGTTAAAACCTCCTCCACGAATAGAGTTGAGCAATTCCGAACCATAAAAATTGATAGGTGTACACTTTTTATTCTTGATTTATGTCCAAAATTAGTAGAATACGCTACATAAGATTGTTTCATTGTCAAAAAGACCAATTTTTGATCTTATATGGACAAAATCGTTAAAAGCTCCTCCATGAAGAGAGTTGAGCAATTCGGAACCAATCAAGTTGATAGGTCTACCCTTTTTTTTGTTGCTTTATGTCCAAATATACAAATATACGCTTCGTGGATTGTTTCATTTCTGAAAGACCAACTTTCTATCTCGAATGGACAAAAACGTTAAAAGCTCTTCTCTGGAGAGAGTTGAGCAATTACAAACCATCAAAGTTGATAGGTGTACAATTTTTATTGTTGTTTTATTTCCAAATTTACTAGTATACACTACATAGATTGTTTCGTTCTCAAAAAGGCTAACTTTCGATCCGAAATGGTCAAAACCGTAAAAAGCTCGTCCATGGAGAGAGTTGAGCAATTCCGAACCATCAAAGTTGACAGTTCTACCATTTTTTTGTTACTTTATGTTCAAATTTACAAGTACATGCTTCGTAGATTGTTTCAATTCCGAAAGACCGACTTTCTATCTCCAATGGACAAAATCGTTAAAGGCCCCTCCATGGAGAGAGTTGAGCAATTCTGAACCATCAAGGTTGGTCGTTGTACACCGTTTGTTGTTCTTTTATGTCAAATTTTACGAGTATAGAGTCCGTAGATTATTTCGTTGTCAAAAGACCAATTTTACTTCCAAATGGACGAAACTGTTAAAACCTACTCCACGGATAGAGTTGAGCAATTCCGAACCATCAAAATTGATAGGTGTACACTTTTTATTGTTGCTTTTTATGTCCAAATTTAGTAGTATACACTACATAGATTGTTTCATTGTCGAAAAGACCAATTTTTGATCTTAAATGGACAAAATCGTTAAAAGCTCCTCCATGGAGAGAGTTGAGAAATTTTGAACCATCAAATTTGATAGGACTACCCTTTTTCTGTTGCTTTATGTCCAAATATACCCTTCGTAGATTGTTTCATTTTCGGAAGACCGACTTTCTATTTGAAATGGACAAAAACACAAAATGCCCCTCCATGGAGAGAGTTGAGCAATTCCGAACCATAAAAGTTGGTTTCTGTACACCATTTGTTGTTCTTTTATGTCAAATTTTACGAGTATAGAGTCTGCAGATTGTTTCATTGTCAAAAGACCAACTTTTATTTCCAAATGGACAAAACCGTTAAAGCCTCCTACATGGAGAGATTCGAGCAATTCCGAACCATCAAAATTGATAGGCGTATAGTTTTTATTGTTGCTTTATGTCCAAATTTGGTAGTATACGCTATATAGATTGTTTCGTTGTCAAAATGTCTAATTTTCGATTTGAAATGAACAAAATCGTTAAAAGCTCCTCCATGGAAAGAGTTGACCAATTCCGAACCATCAGAGTTGATAGGTCTACCCATTTTTTGTTGCTTTCTGTCCAAATATACAAGTATACACTTCGTAGATTGTTTTGTTTCCGAAAGACCAACTTTCTATCTCCAATGGACAAAATCGTTAAAGGCCCCTCCATGGAGAGAGTTGAGCAATTCTGAACCATCAAGGTTGGTCGTTGTACACCTTTTGTTGTTCTTTTATGTCAAATTTTACGAGTATAGAGTCCGTAGATTGTTTCCTTTTCCAAATGGACGAAACTGTTAAAACCTACTCCACGGATAGAGTTGAGCAATTCCGAACCATCAAAATTGATAGGTGTACACTTTTTATTGCTGCTTTTTATGTCCAAATTTGGTAGTATACGCTACATAGATTGTTTCATTGTCGAAAAGACCAATTTTTGATCTTAAATGGACAAAATCGTTAAAAGCTCCTCCATGGAGAGAGTTGAGCAATTCCGAACCATCAAAGTTGATAGGTCTACCCTTTTTCTGTTGCTTTATGTCCAAATATACCCTTCGTAGATTGTTTCATTTTCGGAAGACCGACTTTCTATTTGAAATGGACAAAAACGCTAAAGGCCCCTCCATGGAGAGAGTTGAGCAATTCGGAACCATCAAAGTTGGTCGTTGTACAACATTTGTTTTTCTTTTATATCAAATTTTACGAGTATTGAGTCTGCAGATTGTTTCGTTGTCAAAAGACCAACTTTTATTTCCAAATGGACAAAACTGTTAAAACATCCTACATGGAGAGAGTCGAAAAATTTCGAACCATCAAAATTGATAGGCGTATACTTTTTATTGTTGCTTTATATCCAAATTTACAAGTATACGCTATATAGACTGTTTCGTTGTCAAAATGTCTAATTTTCTATTTGAAATGGACAAAATCGTTAAAAGCTCCTCCATGGAAAGAGTTGACCAATTCCGAACTATCAAAGTTGATAGGTCTACCCTTTTTTTGTTGCTTTTTGTCCAAATATACAAATACACGCTTCGTAGATTGTTTTGTTTCCGAAAGACCAACTTTCTATCTCCAATGGACAAAAACGTTAAAAGCTTCTCTCTAGAGAGAGTTGAGCAATTACAAACCATCAAAGTTGATAGGTGTACACTTTTTTATTGTTGCTTTATGTCCAAATTTACTAGTATACACTACATAGATTGTTTCGTTGTCCAAAGGGGCAATTTTCGAACTGAAATAGACAAAATCGTTAAAAGCTCCTTCATGGAGAGAGTTGAGCAATTCTGAACCATCAAAGTTGATAGGTCTACCCTTTTTCTGTTGCTTCACCTCGAAATTTACAAGTGTACGTTTTGTAGATTGTTTCGATTCCGAAAGACCGTCTTTCTATCTCGAATGGACAAAATCGTTAAAAATCCCTCCATGGAAGAAGTTGAGCATTTCCGAACCATCAAGGTTGGTCCTAGTGCACTTTTTATGGTTATTTTATGTCAAATTTTACAGGTGTAGGCTCCCTAGATAGTTTTAATGCCAAAAGGCTAACATTCTACTTCAAATGGACAAAACCATAAAAAGTCCCTCCATGGAGAGAATTGAGCAATTCCGAACCATCAAAGTTGATAGGTGTGCACTTTTCATTGTTGCTTTATGTCCAAGTTTACTAGCATTCGCATCGTGGATTGTTTCGTTTGTCAAAAGAACAACTTTGTTTCTGAATTGGACAAAACCGTTAAAAGCACCTCTATCGAGAGAGTTAAGCAATTTTGAACCATTAAAGTTGGTCGTTGGACACGTTTTGTTGTTCTTTTATGTTAAATCTCACGAGTATAGAGTCTGTAGATTGTTTCGTTTTCAAAAGACCAACTTTTCTTTCCAAATGGACAAAATCGTTAAAACCTCCTACATGGAGAGAGTTGATCAATTCCCAACCATCAAAATTGATAGGTGTATACTATTTTATTGTTGCTTTATATCCCAATTTTAGTGTATACGCTACATAGATTGTTTCGTTGTTAAAAGTCCAATTTTCGATTTGACATGAACAAAACCGTTAAATGCACTTCCATGGAGAGAGTTAAGCAATTTTGAACCATCAAAGTTGATAGGTCTCCTTCACGTCGAAATTAGAAGTGTGCATTTCGTAGATTTTTTCGATTCCGAAAGACCGACTTTCTATCTCGAATGGACAAAATCCTTAAAAGGCCCTTCCATGGAGAGAGTTGAGAAATTCCGAAGTATCAAAGTTGGTCGTTGTACACCTTTTATTGTTATTTTATGGCAAATTTTAAGAATGTAGGCTCCGTAGATAGTTTTTATACCAAATGGCTAACTTTCAATTTCAAATAGAAAAAACCGTTAAAAGCCTTTCCATGGAAAGAATTGAGGAATTACGAACCATCAAAACTGATAGGTGTGCCCTTTTTTTTGTTGCTTTATGTCCAAGTTTACTAGCATTCGTATCGTAGATTGTTTCGTTTGTTAAAAGAAAAACTTTCTATCTGAATTGGACAAAATCGTTAAAAGCACCTCTATCGAGAGAGTTGAGAAATTTTGAACCATCAAAGTTGGTCGTTCGACACGTTTTGTTGCTCTTTTATGTCAAATTGGATGAGTATAGAGTCCATAGATTGTTTCGTTGTCAAAAGACCGACTTTTGTTTCCAAATGGACAAAATCGTTAAAACCTCCTCCACGAATAGAGTTGAGCAATTCCGAACCATCAAAATTGATAGGTGTACACTTTTTATTCTTGATTTATGTCCAAATTTAGTAGTATACGCTACATAAGATTGTTTCATTGTCAAAAAGACCAATTTTTTATCTTAAATGGACAAAATCGTTAAAAGCTCCTCCATGGACAGAGTTGAGCAATTCTGAACAATTCAAGTTGATAGGTCTACCCTTTTTTTTGTTGCTTTATGTCCAAATATACAAATATACGCTTCGTGGATTGTTACGTTTTAGAAAGACCAACTTTCTATCTCGAATGGACAAAAACGTTAAAAGCTCCTCTCTGGAAAGAGTTGATCAATTACAAACCATCAAAGTTGATAGGTGTACAATTTTTATTGTTGTTTTATGTCCAAATTTACTAGTATACACTACATAGATTGTTTCGTTGTCAAAAAGGCTAATTTTCGATCTGAAATGGTCAAAACCGTTAAAAGCTCCTCCATGGAGAGAGTTGAGCAATTCCGAACCATCAAAGTTGACAGTTCTACCCTTTTTTTGTTGCTTTATGTTCAAATTTACAGGTATATGCTTCGTAAACTGTTTCGATTCGGAAAGACCGACTTTCTATTTTTAATGGACAAAACCGTTAAAGGCGCCTCCGTGGAGAGAGTTGAGCAATTCTGAACCATCAAGGTTGGTCGTTGTACACCGTTTGTTGTTCTTTTATGTCAAATTTTGCGAGTATAGAGTTCGTAGATTGTTTCGTTGTCAAAAGACCAATTTTACTTCCAAATGGACGAAACTGTTAAAACCTCCTACATGGAGAGAGTCGAGCAATTCCGAACCATCAAAATTGATAGGCATATACTTTTTATTGTTGTTTTATATCCAAATTTACTAGTATACGCTATATTGATTGTTTCGTTGTCAAAATGTCCAATTTTTGATTTGAAATGGACAAAATCGTTAAAAGTTCCTCCATGGAAAGAGTTGAGCAATTTTGAACCATCAAAGTTGATAGGTCTACCCTTTTTCTGTTGCTTCACGTCGAAATTTACAAGTGTACGTTTCATAGATTGTTTCGATTCGGAAAGACCGTCTTTCTTTCTC
This sequence comes from Euonymus europaeus, assembly GCA_963580455.1. NCBI lineage: Eukaryota > Viridiplantae > Streptophyta > Magnoliopsida > Celastrales > Celastraceae > Euonymus > Euonymus europaeus. Next base: position 9,793,364 of record OY756964.1, read on the forward strand.
GAATGGACAAAATCGTTAAAAAACCCTCCATGGAGGAAGTTGAGCATTTCCGAACCATCAAGGTTGATCGTAGTGTACTTTTTATGGTTATTTTATGTCAAATTTTACAAGTGTAGGCTCCCTAGATAGTTTTAATGCCAAAAGTCTAACATTCTACTTCAAATGGACAAAACCGTAAAAAGTCCCTCCATGGAGAGAATTGAGCAATTCCGAACCATCAAAGTTGATAGGTGTGCACTTTTCATTGTTGCTTTATGTCCAAGTTTACTAGCATTCGCATCGTAGATTGTTTCGTTTGTCAAAAGAACAACTTTGTTTCTGAATTGGACAAAACCGTTAAAAGCACCTCTATCGAGAGAGTTGAGCAATTTTGAACCATCAAAGTTGGTCGTTGGACACGTTTTGTTTTTCTTTTTTGTCAAATCTCATGAGTATAGAGTCTGTAGATTGTTTCGTTATCAAAAGACCAACTTTTGTTTCCAAATGGACAAAATCGTTAAAACCTCCTACATGGAGAGAGTTGAGCAATTCCGAACTATCAAAATTGATAGGTGTATACTATTTTATTGTTGCTTTATATCCCAATTTTAGTGTATACGCTACATAAGATTGTTTCATTGTCAAAAAGTTCAATTTTCGATTTGACATGGACAAAATCGTTAAAAGCACTTTCATGGAGAGAGTTAAGCAATTCCAAACTATCAAAGTTGATAGGTCTGCTTTATGTCCAAATTTACAAGTGTACGTTTCGAAGATTGTTTCGATTCCGAAAGACCGACTTTCTATCTCGAATGGACAAAATACTTAAAAGGCCCCTCCATGGGGAGAGTTGAGCAATTCCGAACTATCAAAATTGGTCGTTGTACACCTTTTATTGTTATTTTGTGTCAAATTTTAAGAGTGTGAGCTCCGTAGATAGTTTTAATGACAAAAGGCTAACTTTCGATTTCAAATGGAAAAACCCGTTAAAAGCCCCTCCATGGAGAGAATTGAGGAATTACGAACCATCCAAACTGATAGGTGTGCCCTTTTCTTTGTTGCTTTATGTCCAAGTTTACTAGCATTCGCATCGTAGATTGTTTCGTTTGTTAAAAGAAAAACTTTCTATCTGAATTGGACAAAATCGTTAAAAGCACCTCTATCGAGAGAGTTGAGCAATTTTGAACCATCAAAGTTGGTCGTTCAACACGTTTTGTTGCTCTTTTATGTCAAATTGGATGAGTATAGAGTCCGTAGATTGTTTGGTTGTCAAAAGACCGACTTTTGTTTCCAAATGGACAAAATCGTTAAAACCTCCTCCACGAATAGAGTTGAGCAATTCCGAACCATCAAAATTGATAGCTGTACACTTTTTATTCCTGATTTATGTTCAAATTTAGTAGTATACGCTACATAAGATTGTTTTGTTGTCAAAAAGGTTAATTTTTGATCCGAAATGGTCAAAACCGTTAAAAGCTCCTCCATGGAGAGAGTTGAGCAATTCCGAACCATCAAAGTTGACAGTTCTGCCCTTTTTTTGTTGCTTTATGTTCAAATTTACAAGTATGTGCTTCGTAGATTGTTTCAATTACGAAAGACCGACTTTCTATCTCCAATGGAGAAAATCGTTAAAGGCCCCTCCATGGAGAGAGTTGTGCAATCTGAACCATCAAGGTTGGTCGTTGTACACCTTTTGTTGTTCTTTTATGTCAAATTTTACGAGTATAAAGTCCGCAGATTGTTTCGTTGTCAAAAGACCAATTTTATTTCCAAATGTACGAAACTGTTAAAACCTACTTCACGGATAGAGTTGAGCAGTTCCGAACCATAAAAATTAATAGGTGTACACTTTTTATTGTTGCTTTATGTCCGAATTTAGTAGTATACGCTACATAGATTGTTTCATTGTCGAAAAGACCAATTTTTGATCTTAAATGGACAAAATCATTAAAGGCTCCTTCATGGAGCGAGTTGTGCAATTCCGAACTATCAAAGTTGATAGGTCTATCCTTTTTCTGTTGCTTTATGTCCAAATAAACCTTTCGTTGATTGTTTCGTTTTCGGAAGACCGACTTTCTATTTGAAATGGACAAAAACGCTAAAGTCCCCTCTCTAGAGAAAGTTGAGCAATTTTGAACCATCAAAGTTAGTCGGTGTACACCATTTGTTGTTCTTTTATGTCAAATTTTATGAGTATAGAGTCTGCAGATTGTTTCGTTGTCAAAAGACCAACTTTTATTTCGAAATGGACAAAATCGTTAAAACCACCTACATGGAGAGAGTTGAGCAATTCCGAACGTAAAAATTGATAGGCGTACACTTTTTATTGTTGCTTTATGTCCAAATTTAGTAGTATACGCTACATAGATTGTTTCATTGTCGAAAAGGACAATTTTTGATCTTAAATGGACAAAATCATTAAAGGCTCCTCCATGGAGCGAGTTGAGCAATTCCGTACTATCAAAGTTGATAGGTCTACCCTTTTTCTGTTGCTTTATGTCCAAATAAACCTTTCGTTGATTGTTTCATTTCCGGAAGACCGACTTTCTATTTGAAATGGACAAAAACGATAAAGGCCCCTCCATGGAGAGAGTTGAGCAATTCCAAACCATCAAGGTTGGTCGTTGTACACCATTTGTTGTTCTTTTATGTCAAATCTAATGACTATAGAGTCTGTAGATTGTTTCGTTGTCAAAAGACCAACTTTTGTTTCCAAATGGACAAAATCGTTAAAACCTCCAACATGGAGAGAGTTGAGCAATTCCGAACCATAAAAATTGATAGGCGTATACTTTTTATTGTTGCTTTATATCCAAATTTACAAGTATACGCTATATAGATTGTTTCATTGTAAAAAAGTCCAATTTTCGATTTGAAATGGACAAAATCGTTAAAAGCTCATCCATGGAAAGTGTTGAGCAATTCCGAACCATCAAAGTTGATAGGTCTACCCTTTTGTTGTTGCTTTATGTTCAAATATACAAATATACGCTTCGTAGATTGTTTTGTTTCCGAAAGACCAACTTTCTATCTCGAATGGACAAAAACGTTAAAAACTCCTCTGTAGAGAGAGTTGAGCAATTACAAACCATCAAAGTTGATAGGTGTACACTTTTTTATGTCCAAATTTACTAATATACACTACATAGATTGTTTCGTTGTCAAAAAGGGCAATTTTCGATCTGAAATGGACAAAACCGTTAAAAGCTCCTTCATGGAGAGAGTTGAGCAATTCCGAACCATCAAAGTTGATAGGTCTACCATTTTTCTGTTGCTTCACGTCTAAATTTACAAGTGTACGTTTCGTGGATTGTTACGATTCCGAAATACCGACTTTCTATCTCCAATGGACAAAATCATTAAAAAACCCACCATGGAAGAAGTTGAGCATTTCCGAACCATCAAGGTTGGTCGTAGTGAACTTTTTATGGTTATTTTATGTCAAATTTTACAAGTGTAGGCTTCCTAGATAGTTATAATGCCAAAAGGCTAACATTCTATTTCAAATGGTTAAAACCGTAAAAAGTCCCTCCAGGGGGAGAATTGAGCAATTCCGAACCATCAAAGTTGATAGGTGTGCACTTTTCATTGTTGCTTTATGTCCAAGTTTACTAGCACTCGCATCATAGATTGTTTCGTTTGTCAAAAGAACAACTTTGTTTCTGAATTGGACAAAACCGTTAAAAGCACCTCCATGGAGAGAGTTGAGCAATTCCGAACCATCAAAGTTGATAGGCCTACCCTTTTTCGTTGCTTTATGTCCAAATATACCCTTTGTAGATTGTTTCGTCTCCGAAAGACCGACTTTCTATTTGAAATGGACAAAAACGAGGCCCCTCCATGGAGAGAGTTGAGCAATTCCAAACCATCAAAGTTGGTCGTTGTACACCATTTGTTGTTCTTTTATGTCAAATCTCACGACTATAGAGTCTGTAGATTGTTTCGTTGTCAAAAGACACACTTTTGTTTCCAAATGGACAAAATCGTTAAAACCTCCAACATGGAGAGAGTTGAGCAATTCCGAACCGTCAAAATTGATAGGCGTATACTTTTTATTGTTGCTTTATATCCAAATTTACAAGTATACGCTATATAGATTGTTTCATTGTCAAAAAGTCTAATTTTTGATTTGAAATGGACAAAATCGTTAAAAGCTCCTCCATGGAAAGTGTTGAGCAATTCCGAACCATCAAAGTTGATAGGTCTACCCTTTTGTTGTTGCTTTATGTTCAAATATACAAATATACGCTTCGTAGATTGTTTTGTTTTCGAAAGACCAACTTTCTATCTCGAATGGACAAAAACGTTAAAAGCTCCTCTGTAGAGAGAGTTGAGCAATTACAAACCATCAAAGTTGATAGGTGTACACTTTTTTATGTCCAAATTTACTAGTATACACTACATAGATTGTTTCATTGTCAAAAAGGGCAATTTTCGATCTGAAATGGACAAAACTGTGAAAAGCTCCTTCATGGAGAGAGTTGAGCAATTCTGAACCATCAAAGTTGATAGGTCTACCCTTTTTCTGTTGCTTCACGTCAAAATTTACAAGTGTACGTTTCGTAGATTGTTTCGATTCCGAAAGACCGACTTTCTATCTCCAATGGACAAAATCGTTAAAAAACCCTCCATGGAGGAAGTTGAGCATTTCCGAACTATCAAGGCTGGTCGTAGTGCACTTTTTATGGTTATTTTATGTCAAATTTTACGAGTGTAGGCTCATTAGATAGTCTTAATGCCAAAAGGCTAACATTCTATTTCAAATGGACAAAACCGTAAAGAGTCCCTCCATGGAGAGAATTGAGCGATTCCGAACTATCAAAGTTGATAGGTCCACCCTTTTTCTGTTGCTTTATGTCCAAATATACCTTCGTAGATTGTTTCGTTTCCGGAAGACCGACTTTCTATTTGAAATGGACAAAAACGCTAAAGGCCCCTCCATGGAGAAAGTTGAGCAATTCCGAACCATCAAAGTTGGTCGTTGTACACCATTTGTTGTTCTTTTATGTCAAATTTTACTAGTATAGAGTCTGCAGATTGTTTCGTTGTCAAAAGACCAACGTTTATTTCTAAATGGACAAAACCGTTAAAACCTCCTACATGGAGAGAGTTGAGCAATTTCGAACCATCAAAATTGATAGGCGTATACTTTTTATTGTTGCTTTATATTCAAATTTGCAAGTATACGCTATATAGATTGTTTCGTTGTCAAAAAGTCCAATTTTCGATTTGAAATCGACAAAATCGTTAAAAGCTCCTCCATGGAAAGAGTTGAGCAATTCCGAACCATCAAAGTTGGTCGTTGTACCCTTTTTTTGTTGCTTTATGTCCAAATATACAAATATGCGCTTCGTAGATTGTTTTGTTTCCGAAATACCAACTTTCTATCTCGAATGGACAAAAACGTTAAAAGCTCCTCTCTAGAGAGAGTTGAGCAATTACAAACCATCAAAGTTGATAGGTGTACACTTTTTTAGTGCTGCTTTATGTCCAAATTTTCTAGTATACACTACATAGATTATTTCGTTGTCAAAAAGGGCAATTTTCGATCTGAAATGGACAAAACCGTTAAAAGCTCCTTCATGGAGAGAGTTGAGCAATTCCAAACCATCAAAGTTGATAGGTCTACCCTTTTTCTGTTGCTTCACGTTGAAATTTACAAGTGTACGTTTCTTAGATTGTTTCGATTCCGAAAGACCGACTTTCTATCTTGAATGGACAAAATCGTTAAAAAAACCCTGCATGGAGGAAGTTGAACATTTCCGAACCATCAAGGTTGGTCGCAGTGCACTTTTTATGGTTATTTTATGTCAAATTTTACAAGTGTAGGCTCATTAGATAGTCTTAATGCCAAAAGGCTAACATTCTATTTCAAATGGACAAAACCGTAAAGAGTCCCTCCATGGAGAGAATTTAGCAATTCTGAACTATCAAAGTTGATAGGCGTATACTTTTTATTGTTGCTTTATATCCAAGTTTACTAGCATTCGCATCGTAGATTGTTTCGTTTGTTAAAAGAAAAACTTTCTATCTGGATTGGACGAAATCGTTAAAAGCACCTCTATCGAGAGAGTTGAGCAATTTTGAACCATCAAAGTTGGTCGTTCGACACGTTTTGTTGCTCTTTTATGTCAAATTTTACGAGTATAGAGTCCGCAGATTGTTTCGTTGTCAAAAGACCAATTTTATTTCCAAATGGATGAAACTGTTAAAACCTACTCCACGGATAGAGTTGAGCAATTCCGAACCATCAAAATTGATAGGTGTACACTTTTTATTGTTGCTTTATGTCCAAATTTAGTAGTATATGCTACATAGATTGTTTCATTGTCGAAAAGCCCAATTTTTTATCTTAAATGGACAAAATCGTTAAAAGCTCCTCCTTGGAGAGAGTTGAGCAATTTCGAACCATCAAATTTAATAGGTCTACCCTTTTTCTGTTGCTTTATGTCCAAATATACCCTTCGTAGATTGTTTCATTTCCGGAAGACTGACTTTCTATTTAAAATGGACAAAAACGCTAAAGGCCCCTCCATGGAGAGAGTTGAGCAATTCCGAACCATCAAAGTTGGTCGTTGTACACCATTTGTCGTTCTTTTATGTCAAATTTTACGAGTATAGAGTCTGCAGATTGTTTCTGTGAGATCCCGACCCAAAAAATTATGTTTGGTTAAATTTTAAGTAATAAGTTATTGGAAAAATGAGTTCGAAGAGATAAAGGACCATTGGAAGTGTATAAGACCCTAAAAAAATAGTTTTGCGCTTGGTTCGGTAAATGGGTCATAACTTTTAGTGTACATGTCCGTTTCGGGCCCATAATATATCAAATCGAAGATTAGACCGAGACGGAAAATAAATTTGAGAAAAAAACTGGGTTCTGTGAACAGTAATCCGTCCGGACGGATATGCCTAAACGGAAGGCAGAAAGGTTCTGTGAATAGTGATCCGTCCGGACGGATAATAGGGCGTCCGGACGGATATGCCTAGATTCAAACCAGTGGGTTACATGAAGAGTAATCCGTCCGGACGGATGCTTAGGGCGTCCGGACGGCTATCGGGAAATCAGTTTTTAAGAAACAGAGAGACATTTCTGGACATTACCAACACTTGGAGAGCCCGAGAAGAGAGAGAAAGAGTGAGAAACTTAGAGAGAGAAGGAGATTTGTTGAGGTTTTTGCTTGGTTTTCCATGGATTCATGAAGCATGTCAAGAATCAAGGTGGAATCAAGGAAGATTTGAAGGTTTGAGGTGAGTTTTCATAGTTTTGGAATTCTAGGGTTTTTCTTAGATTTGTTTGATTCTTTAATAGATGGAAGGTAAGGCTTAGATATGTTGATTATAGGTTGATTTTGGATGTATATGTAGATTGGTTTGTGATTTGGAGTAGAGTTGAGCTTGGGTTGAGTTTCAAGGATTTTGGAGAAATTTCTAGAGAGAGAAGGTGAGTAATTTTGAATTTATTGATTTAATTGATGTTTATATGAGTTGTTGGTTGTTTATTGATGTATGAATGGGTTCGGTTTCGCCACATTGTTAGGTTTGGGAAATCGGAACCCTAGGAACGTAATTGTGAATTTTGTGGTAAATTGCTCAACAAGAGGTAGGGATTCTTACCCCATTTTCTATCGTATTGTTCTTCTCTAAAGAGCGGTTTAAATTCTTCATTGGTCTTTATTATATGTGTTCTTGCCTAAATTGTTTCTTAGGAAGAACGAACCTTGTTGTTGGTTATTGATGAATTTGCATACCCTTTGAATGCTTAATCATCTATTGGGCATGATAAACCTCGTTCATGCATCATGTAGTTATGTATATATATATAGGATTGTTATATATACGAGCTTCTTTTGCATGACATTATTGGACATGAATTATAGATGCATTGGGTCTACGAGTATGGACTCGTAGTATCCTTAGGTTATACTTTGTGATGATGTTGGATACCGAATGGGCACATTGTTGCCGGAAGTCGGGATTTCCATGGTGTAGGTGCACCTATAGTCGTTCCGGGGCAAAGTGCAAGGGTTCCGATGATTTTCCGGAATATTCATTGACTAGTGCCAGGCGCTGTAGGGTGTAGCCCGAGGTTATACATTGTTGTGACATTTTAGGATGTCATGTTGCTGCATTGAGCTTGTTTCAACATTCAGCCTTTACGTTCTTATGATTCATTTTATTTTCCCTACTGAGCCTCCTACTCACCCTATTTCTTTTCTATATCCTTCAGGTGAGACTGGTGCTGAGAACCAGGCTGCGGATCAGTAGGAGGCAGCGTGACATGGAAGGCCACCCTAGGAGCACTAGGATATATATTTGGTTGTTTGAGAACCTTGGTTACGAATTAAGTACATGTAGTACTTTTATTGGTTGACTATTATGTTGCTTAAATACCTTTTCGGTATGTTTGATGGATGGTCGGGAGGTGTCCCGTGTGATTGGGACTCTCGTACCTAGATATAGGACCTTGGGTCCGGATTGATAGACTTTGATAGTCTTTGATGATATTATTGATATGATTATGTTTTGCTTATTGATTGCATGTGATTAGGAGGCCTGAGGCCCTGCCTAGTGTGTGAATGTGGATAGATGGCCAGAGGCCTGTTAGGCTGCGGAACTTCTTTGATTATTATTGATTATCTTTTCCGTGTTAAATGAGATGTGACTCTAGGCTGGCACCCTCTGATATACGGGGAGGTGCTGTCGGATTTCTATTAGAATCCGGGGTTAGGTTGGCGTGTGGTGAGATCCTTAGTGACGTGGCACATTCCTAAAGTGGCGCTCCCGGCTCAGTGCGTGAATTTCGGGTCGGGGCGCCACAGTTTCGTTGTCAAAAGACCAACTTTTATTTTCAAATGGACAAAACCGTTAAAACCTCCTACATGGAGAGAGTTGAGCAATTCCGAACCATCAAAATTGATAGGCGTATACTTTTTATTGTTGCTTTATATCCAAATTTACAAGTATACGCTATATAGATTGTTTCGTTGTCAAAAAGTCCAATTTTCGATTTGAAATCGACAAAATCATTAAAAGCTCCTCCATGGAAAGAGTTGAGCAATTCCGAACCATCAAAATTGATAGGTCTACCCTTTTTTTATTGCTTTATGTCCAAATATACAAATATGCGCTTCGTAGATTGTTTTGTTTCCGAAAGACCAACTTTCTATCTCGAATGGAAAAAAACGTTAAAAGCTCATCTCTAGAGAGAGTTGAGCCATTACAAACAATCAAAGTTGATATGTGTGATAAGTGCCAGAATATACGTTTTTAAAGTGATAAAATACTACCAAAGCAATGCCATGAAATTGTGCTTAAAAGCTGAATTTTCAAGATTATTGTACTTGAGATCTTCTTGGATGTTTTGCAGGTTAAGAGGTAGTAAGAGTTGTCGGAATGAGATTTGATCTTCAGTAAATTTTTAGAGGACACTTCAAGCTTTGCAGGAAGTGCTGGTTCACAAAAATCAGAGTTCGTTTGGGCCTCTAAAGGTTGCCTCAAAGTCAAGTTTGGAAGTATATCCGAAGCAGAATTTCTGTTTGCAGACCAGACCTTTAGAAGCCCTTAACTTGAGTGTCTGATGTCCAAATTGAGTGATTCAAAATCCCATAATTATCTTCCCATTTGTATCTACAATATTTATGAAGGGTTTGAGTTCATAATAGGCTTCGTTTAGGCCCAGAATGCAGTTACAAGATTAGTGTGTAATTGGAAGTTGATGTCATTGATGATACCATTTCCATTCAAAGAGTGGACAATCCACCACACGAATTTGATGGAAAATCCACCACCAAAAGATGGCACTAAATCCTCCACTATGTGCTCATTTTCTCTATAAATAGAGAGGAGTAGGAGTAAAAGAAGGAAGGAGAAGAGAAGGAGTGGAAGAACCAAGAGGAGAAGGAAAAGAATAAAACAAGGCTTGTGTTTGTAATTATGTTTTTATGTTTCGTGTTTTATTTGGTTATGTATAACTAAACTCTTGTTAGTTAGGGCTTGTCTTGAAGCCCTAAGCATGCTTTCAATTTTATAAGTTGTGTGAATTTCAATTTCTACAAGCATGATGATTTTGATTTTTCCATGTTATGTGAGTTCTAGTATTGTGTTTCTTTGAGTAGCTAACTTTGAAACATGTATTAGAATTAATTATTGTAGAACATGGTCAATTGACTTGTTGAATATGTTATTTCTTGCAACATATAATTCAGTTGAAAATGAATTATGAAAAATCAATTCTTGAATACCTAAGTACAAATACCATGTATTAGGATTCTTGTGACATTCATATTCTCTTTGCTCTTATTGGATTCTTGATTGTTGATTGATGCAGACGCCATGCTAGATTTCGATTAAGAATACACGTAATGAGGTAGACGCCATACACTTTACATGCAATTAAGAGAGAATCATACAACTTGAGTTTGGCCATGACCTTGTTGTGAATGTTGTCATCATATGCTAGTTTAAATTTTTAGTCTATTATTTCTTATAAATTGTTTGAATGTTTTGTGGTGGATAGTGAGTCTTAGCTATTGTTTTCATTAATATCAATTCTCATTCTTGTTCTCAACGTCAATTTCTTTGTCTTAATTTTTATCTATTACAAGATTTAACCCCCCCCCCCTTTTCCCCCTTTTATAATGTATCAATTATATTCAAGTGTTAGATTATATATCTATTAGCATCACTCCTTGTGGGATCGACTCTTACCTGTTCATTATATATTAATTGTACAATTGTAAGTATATTTTAAATTGTTACTAACAACATAACAAGGTGTACACTTTTTTATTGTTGCTTTATGTCCAAATTTACTAGTATACACTACATAGATTGTTTCGTTGTCAAAAAGGGCAATTTTCGATCTGAAATTGACAAAACCGTTAAAAGCTCCTTCATGGAGAGAGTTGAGCAATTCCGAACCATCAAAGTTGATAGGTCTACCCTTTTTCTGTTGCTTCACGTCGAAATTTACAAGTGTACGTTTCGCAGATTGTTTCGATTCCGAAAGACCGACTTTCTATCTCGAATGGACAAAATCGTTAAAAAACCCTGCATGGAGGAAGTTGAGCATTTCCGAACCATCAAGGTTGGTAGTAGTGCACTTTTATGGTTATTTTATGTCGAATTTTACAAGTGTAGGCTCCCTAGATAGTCTTAATGCCAAAAGGCTAACATTCTATTTCAAATGGACAAAACCGTAAAAAGTCCCTTCATGGAGAGAATTGAGCAATTTCGAACCATCAAAGTTGATAGGTGCACACTTTTCATTGTTGCTTTATGTCCAAATATACCCTTCGTAGATTGTTTCATTTCCGGAAGACTGACTTTCTATTTGAAATGGACAAAAACGCTAAAGGCCCCTCCATGGAGAGAGTTGAGCAATTCTGAACCATCAAAGTTGGTCGTTGTACACCATTTGTTGTTCTTTTATGTCAAATTTTACGAGTATAGAGTCTGCAGATTGTTTCGTTGTCAAAAGACCAACTTTTATTTCCAAATGGACAAAACCGTTAAAACCTCCTACATGGAGAGAGTTGAGCAATTCCGAACCATCAAAATTGATAGGCGTATACTTTTTATTGTTGCTTTATACCCAAATTTACAAGTATACGCTATATAGATTGTTTCGTTGTCAAAAAGTTCATTTTTCGATTGAAATGGACAAAATCGTTAAAAGCTCCTCCATATACATTTGTTAACTAGTTACCTCTGTTCAATCTTCCGTATTTGCAATATTTGTGTGCTACTGATTCACTCTTTAACACACCAGTGGCACACCGATCAGAGTTTAAATATCCATTTACACCTTTAAGATATTCTAACATAATAATATCTACGATCCCTTCCGGGAACACAGAAGCGAGACAACGACGAGCAGTAGCACACAAATATTGCAAATACGGAAGATTGAACAGAGGTAACCAGTTAACAAATGTACAAGGATGAGAAGGTAAATGAACAGTTATAGCTAATACCTCTCGGAGGCGTTTGGCTCCGATACCACTCAGACTTTCTACGTGCACAGCGGAATCGGGGTTGGTCGGAGTTGGACGACCGTCGATGTTTTCACGATATCGATCGGGGCAAGCGATAAGTATTTTATCGTAGTTGAGAAATGTGGACATAAGATTTTAGAAGAAACTTATTATTGATTTCCAACTCTGATTTACAAATGAAACTTCGAACCATTATATAGGCCGAAGGGAATCTATACAATAATTACAAAAGTGAAACGACTAAGACATAAAGTAAAGTTACATAATTGTGTCGGGCAATAATACATGTGCCGACGAAATACTTTAATAAAGCAAAAGTTGAAACTGACTAAAGCAGAATAATAATGCCTTATCAGATGTCGTGTAGCAAGAAAGAGATAAGACCGAATCTTTTTTAGAGATCGTATGGGTCCTAAGATTCTTCATAGAGGTCCTTTGAGTGATGTGACACAATTTCGAGTGAGTCATCATCGTCTTCTTCTTCAGAGAGGACCGCCATGAATTGTTTCTTCAGTTCTTCTTTAGGAATAGATGAAAGAAGATCTTTGAGTAGTTCCCTGGCATTAGGGGTCTTGGGAGCTGGTGGAGTAACAGGTTCTGGATCAAGGTTTACTAATCCTTGTTTAGCAAACATTGATTCTTTAGAGAAAAATTCGAATTTATTCCACCATTTAATCATAAGTCTTCGTCCTAGGTAAAGGATGTGAGCATGACTTTCTCCAAGTTTTTCTTTAGACTGTCCGCGAATCTGATAGTCCCATCTAAGAATCCATGGAACCTTGTAGAGGATAGTAAACAACAGTCTAATATTTTGTTGTTTAGGATTAAGTTTAACAAAATCTTCATAAGTTTGCCTTACAGATAAAGGCAAGATGAAGGGATATAATCCCCAAGTAACAAACCATGACAGGAACCACTGTGGTATGTTCTGTTTAGGGTTCTCAAGCTGGAATTGAATCCACCAGCTAAAATTTTCCTGTCTGTTGTCATAGAGAAGAGATCCTTCCCAAGCATTAATGTAATCAAAGTAATTAAACAACCTGGGTCCATAAACATTTTTTAATTCTTTAAAATGAAAGAAATCAGTTCCCCATTCTTCTGGAGTAATAATTCTTTTAATAGTAAGCTTTGAATAAGCCACTTCTTCTCCTCTGTTGTATGGAGAAAAGTAGGCGGAACTAGTCTCGCCTAAAACAGCTTGATAATAAGAAAATGTTTTTGGATAAGAAGAAGGATCAGAATAATCCTTGCAATAGAATTTTGCAGTTTCTCTAGCTGATAAGCTAAAGTATTTTTTCTCAATTGGAACCAGAGGGATCCAAGTAGTTTCAATATAGGGATAAGTATAATCCCCAGTATATTCTTTCACAGCACGCTCATAAGCGTCATCACGAAGTTTTTCTCTTTCTACTGATGGAGTAGAAGAGGAGGAAGCGTATGATACATAATAATCATACTTACCAGAAGGCTGACCTAAAAGGCCGATGGATGAATCACCTTCTATATATCTTTTTCTGAGGTTCGCCTGAGAATTAGGCGTTTCTGGTTTCTTTTTCTTTCTGTTATCCATGACCCTGCAAGAATTCTCAAGTTAAGAAATCAGGAAGAGAGTTAGTGCTTCCTTTTATAAACTCGATGTCAAAGTCAAAAGCAGATAAGATTCCTTGCCACCTAGCAAAGATTTGCTTTGAGAAAATATTTTTGACGTCTTTTAATAAAGTCTTTTGCTGCTTTGCAGTCAATTCTTAAAAGAAACTTCTGATTTAATAAATCAGACTCAAACTTGGTAATGTATAAAACCACAGATAATATTTCTTTTTTAATTGTAGAATAATTTAATCTAGCTCCTTTCCATAAGCCAGATGTGAATCGAACTAATTGTTCTTTATCATTAATCCTTTGTTTAAGGATTCCACCATAGCCTTGTTCTGAAGCATCTGTTTCTACGATTTTTAAAGCTTCAGGATTGGCTAGAGATAAACAAGGAAGCTCTTTAGCTTTCTGTTTAATCTTTCTTACCTTTCTACGATTTTTAAAGCTTCAGGATTGGCTAGAGATAAACAAGGAAGCTCTTTAGCTTTCTGTTTAATCTTTCTTACCACTGATGTGTGAACATCAGTCCAATTAGGAGGATTGGCTTTAAGCCTATCAAAAAGTGGTTTAGCATCTTGTGCTAAATTCTTATAGAAGTCTGCAAGATAATTAAGACTTCCCAGAAATCTCTATAACTGAATTTTTTCTTTAATTTCATCTGGAAAATAAGATGAAAACTGTATCGCTCGATCAATAGGCACAATAGATCCCTTTTCAATATTATGGCCTAAGAACCGAACCTTAGTCTGGAATATCTTTACTTTCTTTTGAGATATCACCAAACCTGCATTCTCAACAATCTTGATAAAGATGTTAAGATGTTTAAAATGTTGATCCAATGTATTGGAGTAAACCAACACATCGTCAATATAAATAATTGTAAAGCTTGTATAAGCATTGAAGATATCATTCATAATCTTCTGATATTCTGAAGGTGCATTTTTAAGTCCAAAAGGCATTACATTCCATTCATAGTGTCCAAATGGAACTGTAAATGCTGTTTTGTACTTTTCTTCTTCAGCGATCTGGATCTGCCAATAACCAGATTTCATATCGAATTTTGAAAATATATTGGCTTCATAAAGGCTTCCCAACAAATCTTTTTTATCAGGGATTGGATATCTAATCCATCTCAAAATCTTGTTTAAAGGTTTATAATTAATTACCAATCGTGGAACTCCACGTTCGAGTTCTGCCGCATTTTCCACATAAAATGCTGGGCAACTCCATGGGCTTTTACTTGGCCTAATAAGACCTTTATCCAACAAAGTTTGGATTTCTTTTTTACAAATTTCCATGTGCTTGGGTCCCATAGCAATGGGTCTTGCTCTGGTATTAATCTGACTTTCATTTAAGTCAGGTTCATATGGTAGACTAACCACATGTTTTTTCCTGTTCCAAAAAGCATTAGGCAATTCTGCACAAAAAGTTTTTTCAATTCTGTGCTGAATGTCCTGGATCCTTTTAGATATTAAAGGATCTATCAATTTTATCTTTATCTGTTCATGGATTACTTCCTTTTGAATTGAATTTAAGAATTTTTCTTTATTTTTAATCTGTCTTCTCAATTCATCTATAAAAAGTAATTCAAGAGGTTTTAATAATTCAAAACTGATAAGTTCTCCGTCAAGATCAGTCACTATCTCTTTATGGTCAATTCTTTGAATAGGGTAAAGCATATGCAAAAAAGGATTCCCTAGAATGACCTGATTAGATAAGCCTTTAACCAAAATAAAAGGCATTTTAAAGCACTTACCTTTATGGCAAATACTTGCATCTGATATTTTATATCGAATATTTAATTGGGCTCCATCAGCTGTACTAAGCTGTTCAGTAGTCTTTGTCCAGTACTTAGAAGGAATCAATCCCTCATTTATGCAATTTTGATCTACTCCTGAGTCAATTAAAGCAGTAACAGAGGACACAATATATTCATTATTAATGACAAGTGAGATTCGAGTGTACCATCGATGAGTTGTCACTTTATCGATTAGATTTAAAGCAGGCTCTGCTTGTCCTTCAAATTGAGCAATCAATGATTCAATTGCTTTCTTTTCAGAACTTTTGTCATCATCAATCTTTTCTTTACCTTTATCGTGTTGTCCACTACTTTCCCCTCGGGAAAAAGAAGGTGGATTTTCAAGTAGAGTGACACGAGTTCCAAGAGCTTTAAGCTCAGTTTTAAGTTGATTAACTTCAAATTTTAAATCAGAAATAGAAGTAGGAGTAATGGAAGGAGCTGGTTTAGATTTAAACCGATCATAAACATTTTTTAAATCATAAACATGAGACTGTTTAGATAAAGTCTGCTATAAAGGAGTATAAGAAACAGGAGTTTCTAATTGTCCTTGCATATAATGGAGAATAGCATCAGCACGTGCAGCAGGATCAGTTATAGAATCAATAAATTCAAGAATTGAACTTTCACTAGAAGAAATAACTAATAAACCATTCTTTTTCAACAAAGATTTATAGTTATCACATTCACAATCAGTCTTATCATTAGCAGTAGAATAACCACTAGCAGTATCATTAGATTCAAATAGTAACTCATGAAATTCCTTTTTAGCATGATCATTAATGGCTAAGCGATCAATAGCGCTCTTAAGTTCAGCTATTTCCAGAGAGTTGGCTTTTTGTTGAGTACAACGATTAGCATAATGACCTTGCTTTCCACAATTAAAGCAAACAATCTTAGTACGTGGTCTAGTAGATTGAGACTTACTACTAGATGGTGCAGTCTTAGTCAGATTAGACCTTTTCTTTCTTGGAATGTCTTTTGGGTAAGACCTAGGAGATAATCTAGAATAAGATCGTCGAGAAGCTTTATAAGATTTATCATATTGATAATTTTTCCGAAACTTCTTTCTAGAAGATTTATAAGCCTTATGAGACTTATGAGATTTATTGGGTAAACCCATCTGTTGACAAAAGTCACCAAGAATGGATTTTCCTAATCGTCGCTCTTTAGCGATCTGATCTTGCATTTTAAGATCAGTACACAGAGAAACACCTTCTGCGACTGTTTCCGCAGAGAGTTCACCATAGGTATAATGGTTAAAGTCAAGAATACCGTCTGTAAGATTTTTTAATCTAGTACGAACCTTTTCAGCAAAGAAAGGAGGAAGACCTGCAATAAACTTTTCTTTCCAGAAAGCATTATTACAGTCAGGTCGTTCAAAGACTCTAGCAAAGAAGACGTCTTTGTACCATCTATAATGAGAGAGTTTGGGACAGCGTATATTCATAAGCTGTTCCTGAGACTTATCCATAAAGGATTGACTGTGACCTAAGAAATGATGCACAATAGTATAAATCAAAGTATTGGTACAGTCAGAAGTCTGAGTATTATTTTCAGTTTTTACTGAAGTCCAAATTTGAGATTTTGCTTCCATAGTAAGATAATTATCCCACCACATTTTAAGCATACCAGAGAAGCCAGCTGTTATGGCCTTGGCAATGTTTTGATCTGTATTACCTTTTTGCTTAGCAGCTGTAGTGTCACGCCCCTCTCCCAGATAGGTGCGGATGAGCACCCATGAAACCCAGATACGTGACCGGCAGGGAACTCCTCCGTTCCCCGAACCGGATTTAAACCCAATACCTACCCCAACACTGCATAAATAGTCTCACATATATATGTCTCAACAAAATCACCAATACTGCCATAATGAAATGTACCATACAAACCAGAGTCTACAGCGGAAAATCCATAGATACTGAATACCGAATGTAAATACAAAGACACAAATATCCACCCAGCAGCCACACATCACATCTCACGCATCCCTGCGCTGATCATCCACTCCGGCCATCTCACCTGAAAACATGTGAATGAAAGGGGTGAGCTACAAAGCTCAGTAGGAATATGGAGAAATATCGATCATCAGAATAAACGGAAAGTAGAACTCAAGATGTATGTGAAATGAACAGGAAACTCAAATAGTGATACACTCCCGTATCACCGAACTCCAGTGAATCAGAGATAAAGTAAGAAAGTCTGTAAGATATAGAATACATACAGAGAAACCATAAGTGATACACATGAAATCTCATCACAATCAGTCAATCCGTAGGGTAGTGATAAGTGCCAGAATGTACGTTCTTAAAGTGATAAAATACTACCAAAGCAATGCCAAGAAATTGTGCTTAAAAGCTGAATTTTCAAGATTATTGTACTTAAGATCTTCTTGGACGTTTTGCAGGTTAAGAACTAGTAAGAGCTATCGGAATGAGATTTGATCTTCAGCAAATGTTTAGAGGACACTTCAAGATTTTCAGGAAGTATTGGTTCACAGAAATCGGAGTTCATTTGGGCCTCTAAAGGTTGCCTCAAAGTCAAGTTTGGAAGTTATATCCGGAGCAGAATTTCTGTTTGCAGACCAGACCTTTAGAAGCCCATAACTTGAGCGTCTGATACACTCTCGTATCACCGAACTCCAGTGAATCAGAGATAAAGTAAGAAAGTCTGTAAGATATAGAATACATACGGAGAAACCATAAGTGATACACATGAAATCTCATCACAATCAGTCAATCCGTAGGGTAGATACCGAGTAGGCTCCACCACTACCATCCTCAAGTACAACTCTCAAATTAGTACTCAATCATAATCCAACTCAAATCCATATCAACCAAATCCGTATCAGCTCATATCCACATAACAACAGAAAATCCTCCCCTGGACCCACCCTGATCCCCGCAAGGTGTCTCCCAGTCCAGGTACTCCCCAGATTGGATGAGGATCGAGCCTACATCAGGTACTCGATAGCATCGCCTACATCGAAGAGCGTCCCCTAGGATGTACCTCACCTCAATCCGGTCTCCAGGTACGTACCCGATCAAAACCATCGATAAATCATCCAGTAAGCTGGGTCGCCCGATGTGGGTCCCACGCTCTACAAATCATCCCTCCATAAGCTCACAAATCATAGAAGATCATCATAATGAAGTCCTATCCGGACTCTCGAGGATAAAACCAAACATCAGGAGGTGGGCCCCACCAATGGCTGTGGGTCCCACCAGAATAGTGGGCCCCACAAGAGGATAGGTGGCCCCACAAGGATAGTGGGCCCCACAGGATGATAAGTGGGCCCCACCAGGATAGTGGGCCCCGCAAGAGACACGATGCACAAAAATACTGCCAGTCGTACATATACCTCCAAACAAACCACATATAATCATAACATATTGCAATTGCGGAAATAAATCAGATAAGAGTATAAACAGAGAAATTCCCAGTCTCCGGGAATTTCACACCAATAGACAAATAGGAGTCCGTCAAATACGGAACTCCCGGAACCCCAAATAAGAACTAGGGCAGAATCCCTACCTGAAATGTCGACTACGCTAATCCGTAGTACGTCCAAAATCCCAATCCGAAATCCTCAAATCAACTTCCTGCATCGAAATACGGATACGTATACGCGACAGTCAAAATACAGAAAAGTCAACCAAAAGTCAACAGTCAAACCGGGTCAAATAGTCCACGGTCAAACCGGGTCAACCCAATCAAAACGGGTCAAACCCGAGTCAACGGGTCAACTCGGTCAAACCCGAGTCAACTCGCCGGAGCTGAGTCAACTCGGCCGGCCGGTCGCCGGAATCCATTTTTCCGGCGAATTTTCCGGTCACTCCTACATCAAAATGAAGCTCACAACAACATAAATCTAATGGTACCTGTCTCGTTCCAAAATTCCTACAGAATCACCAGGGATGGAGCTTTGAAATTTTGAAAACCCGAAACTTCTCCGCCCGATTGCGCCGTCTACGGTGGTCCGATGACGACGATTCTGGTTGGGTTTTGTTCCTCCCTCCACGAGCTTCGATTTGACACCTTACTTGCTCCGATCGGACCACAAACGAACAATCTCTTCTCTCTCTCTCTCCCCCCCTCTCTCTCTCTCGGCCAAACTCTGCCAAACCAGAGAAATCTGGTTTAAACCAGATTTCTGGTGAAAAAACATTTGTGCCCCTTTGTTTCACCTCTAATTACACAATCTTCCAAAATTCATAACAAATCCAATTCAACTCCGATTTTGGTGATTCTTGCGCCTATATTTTTCTAATAATATGTAGTATTTATTAAAAATATAAAATTTGAAAATTTATTATATATATTTTTTAATTTGGGTTTGGGATATTACATGTAGCATACATCATCATATGCTGCAGTACTTTTTCAACTTGGCGTTCAGTCATGGCGTCAATATTCGATTCAACGATGGAATCGCTTGAATAAGTGACTTGGTCAAATAAGTCATCTTCTTCCATTTGAAGATCTATAGGTGTTGGTCTAGGATAACCATACCTAGTAGGTAACTTGGAATATTTAATCTTATTAATCTGTAAAGGCTGTTGTTCTGATAAGAACATTTGATGAGTTCGATCTAGAGAATCTGAACTATCTTCAGAGGAAGAGCTAGGTTCACTAGAACTATCGTCAACTTCAGCTTGAGTTAAAACTGACACTGACTTTTTTCCTTTAACATCAGAAAGTTTCTGAAAGAGTTCAGCCATAAACTCAGTAGAAGGAGAACCAGACATTTTAAAAGAAAAGTCATTTTCTAAAAAGGGCTGGAATCTAGGGATATCTAGCAAAGTCCTTGTAACAGGTGGTTGGCCTTTCACAAAAGTAGAAAGTTGAAGGGGTTTTTCTACTAAAGGCGCACTAGGAGGAGGAGAAGGTTGAGGCTGTGACTGTGACGTACTCCCACTAAGATGAGTGGAAATATCAGTCAGTTGTTCACCAATTGTTTGTAAATATAAATTGGTATAATTTACCTGTTGAACAACATTTTCAATTGTTCCTTCCTTTTTATAAGGAGCAGCAGCAACTTCCTCAATATCTATACAATGAATAAGATTACTTTCAGGAGGATGAATACTCTAAACAGTTTTTCCTGATTTAAGGAGAAACGTTCAACGATTTGACTCTATAGTTAATAAAGTCTGAGGAGAAGTAAAATCTGGAATATAATAACCCAGCTTTTTACCTATGTCAAAAGCATACTCAAAGAATGTCTCTGTTCCACCTAATCTTTGATTAAAGCAAAACCCATTAATAATGGATTTCTTCTGGTGGTCATTAAAGATAAGGTCAAACCAGAAATATTTAGCATAAAATATATCTGTAGCAGTTGAAGTGATAGTCATGACACTTTTATCCTCATCATATCCCATTTCAGATGGAGTAGGAGAATTATGAGCATGAGATGATTCAGGATAATCAACGTTATATTCTGGATGACTAACTTGTTCAGGAGTTCTAGACACCTTGTGAATAAAACTATCCTGTGAAGGCAGAGAAGATGTAGAGTGTCTTGCAGAAACATAAGACTGAGACCTTCCTATTTTTACAGACCTATCCTTAGAGAATCGAATAACAACTTCTCCATCAGGTTGTTCAATAACATCCTGGAGTTGTCTAGCTGGCTGTGACTTAGGAGGAATAGCCTTTTCTAACACCCAATCTTCAGGTAGCTTAACCTGATCCCACTTAATAGTTTTAGGCACTACTATATTGGATTTAGCCAAATCAGTAATGAACAAAGTGGTTGACTGAGATTCAGATAAGCGATTTTCAGGAATATCCCTCATATTAGGGATGACAGTGTTCATAACCTTATAGAAGACTCTATACACCAATATCACATTCTTAGAGGTATCCATCATATCAAATCCAGCAGTCTTAATGTCCAAAGACAGAGAGTGCATAAGAGTTGGATCATCTAAGGCCAAAGTGAAATTGGGAAAACAGGTGAAATGTACTGGTCCATCACATAAGGTTGATTCAATAATTCCTAATAAAGAATCATGAAATTTATTATGTCTCTTATCCCTAAGACACATAACAACGGATGTATTTAATCCTAATCGAGTGGCTGGTTTTAAACCTACCTGGACAAGTCCAAGATGCAAAAATTTATATTTCTTTTGATGTTCCTTGATTAAGGACTCAGAAAGTAACTGATAAGCTTCATATCCCGAAGCAAGCAAGATTGCACAAACAGTTTCTTTTTTACAAATTTCCATGTGCTTGGGTCCCATAGCAATGGGTCTTGCTCTTGTATTAATCTGACTTTCATTAAAGTCAGGTTCATATGGTAGACTAACCACATGTTTTTTCCTGTTCCAAAAAGCATTAGCCAATTCTGCACAAACAGTTTTTTCAATTCTGTCCTGAATGTCCTGGATCCTTTTAGATATTAAAGGATCTATCAATTTTATCTTTATCTGTTCATGGATTACTTCCTTTTGAATTGAATTTAAGAATTTTTCTTTATTTTTAATCTGTCTTCTCAATTCATCTATAAAAAGTAATTCAGAAGGTTTTAATAATTCAAAACTGATAAGTTCTCCGTCAAGATCAGTCACTATCTCTTTATGGTCAATTCTTTGAATAGGGTAAAGCATATGCAAAAAAGGATTCCCTAGAATGACCTGATTAGATAAGCCTTTAGCCAAAATAAAAGGCATCTTAAAGCACTTACCTTTGATGGATTGTTTTATGTCAAATTTTACAAGTGTAGGCTCCCTAGATAGTTTAATGCCAAAAGGCTAACATTCTATTTCAAATGGACAAAACCGTAAAAGTCCCTCCATGGAGAGAATTGAGCAATTTCGAACCATCAAAGTTGATAGGTGTGCACTTTTCATTGTTGCTTTATGTCCACGTTTACTAGCATTCGCATCGTAGATTGTTTCGTTTGTCAAAAGAACAACTTTGTTTTTGAATTGGACAAAACCGTTTAAAGCACCTCTATCGAGAGAGTTGAGCAAT
Source organism: Euonymus europaeus (assembly GCA_963580455.1). NCBI lineage: Eukaryota > Viridiplantae > Streptophyta > Magnoliopsida > Celastrales > Celastraceae > Euonymus > Euonymus europaeus. Next base: position 9,815,714 of record OY756964.1, read on the forward strand.
TTTGAACCATCAAATTTGGTTGTTGGACACGTTTTGTTGTTCTTTTTTGTCAAATCTCACGAGTATAGAGTCTGTAGATTGTTTCGTTGTCGAAAGACCAACTTTTATTTCCAAATGGACAAAATCCTTAAAACCTCCTACATGGAGAGAGTTGAGCAATTCCGAACCATCAAAATTGATAGGGGTATACTATTTTATTGTTGCTTTATATCCCAATTTCAGTGTATACGCTACATAAGATTGTTTCATTGTCAAAAAGACCAATTTTTGATCTTAAATGGATAAAATCGTTAAAAGCTACTTCATGGAGGGAGTTGAGCAATTCCGAACCATCAAAGTTGATAGGTATGCTTTATGTCCAAATTTACAAGTATACTCTTCGTAGATTGTTTCGATTCCGAAAGACTGACTTTCTAGCTCAAATGGACAAAATCCTTAAAAGGCCCCTTCATGGAGAGAGTTGACAATTCTGAACTATCAAAGTTGGTCGCTATACACCTTTTATTGTTATTTTATGTCAAATTTTAAGAGTGTAGGCTCCGTAGATAGTTTTAATGCCAAAAGCCTAACTTTCAATTTCAAATGGAAAAAACCGTTAAAAGCCCCTCCATGGAGAGAATTGAGGAATTACGAACCATCAAAACTGATAGGTGTGCCCTTTTCTTTGTTGCTTTATGTCCCAGTTTACTAGCATTCGCATCGTAGATTGTTTCGTTTGTTAAAAGAAAAACTTTCTTTCTGAATTGGACAAAATCGTTAAAAGCACCTCTATCGAGAGAGTTGAGCAATTTTGAACCATCAAAGTTGGTCGTTCGAGACGTTTTGTTGCGCTTTTATGGACAAAATCGTTAAAACCTCCTCCACGAATAGAGTTGAGCAATTCCGAACCATCAAAATTGATAGGTGTACACTTTTTATTCTTGATTTATGTCCAAATTTAGTAGTATACGCTACATAAGATTGTTTCATTGTCAAAAAGACCAATTTTTGATCTTAAATGGACAAAATCGTTAAAAGCTCCTCCATGGAGAGAGTTGAGCAATTCCGAACCATTCAAGTTGATAGGTCTATCCTTTTTTTTTTGCTTTATGTCCAAATATACAAATATACGCTTCGTAGATTGTTTCGTTTCCGAAACACCAACTTTCTATCTCGAATGAACAAAAACGTTAAAAGCTCCTCTCTGGAGAGAGTTGCACAATTACAAACCATCAAAGTTGATAGGTGTACACTTTTTTATTGTTTTTTTATGTCCAAATTTACTAGTATACACTACATAGATTGTTTCGTTGTCAAAAAGGCTAATTTTCGATCCAAAATGGTCAAAACCGTTAAAAGCTCCTCCATGGAGAAAGTTGAGCAATTTCGAACCATCAAAATTGATAGGCGTATACTTTTTGTTGTTGCTTTATATCCAAATTTACAAGTATACGCTATATAGATTGTTTCGTTGTCAAAAAGTCCAATTTTCGATTTGACATCGACAAAATCGTTAAAAGCTCCTCCATGGAAAGAGTTGAGCAATTCCGAACCATCAAAGTTGATAGGTCTACCCTTTTTCTGTTGCTTTATGTCCAAATATACAAATATACGCTTCATAGATTGTTTCGTTTCCGAAAGACCAACTTTCTATCTCGAATGGACAAAAACGTTAAAAGCTCCTCTCTAGAGAGAGTTGAGCAATTACAAACCATCAAAGTTGATAGGTGTACACTTTTTATTGTTGCTTTATGTCCAAATTTACTAGTATACACTACATAGATTGTTTCGTTGTCAAAAAGGCTAATTTTCGATCCGAAATGGTCAAAACCGTTAAAAGTGTTGAAGCATAGGTTTCAAGCTTAAGTTTGATGAATTTCGAAAATGCTAAGTGGCTGAATACGTGTGTGAAATACTTAATTCATGTAGCCTTGATTCTATATATGGTAATTCATGTGATCTTAGTCTTATATTTATGATCTGCACTTTAATAATTGATCAAAACATTCTCATATATATATGCACATTTTTCTTTCATATAGTTGTCATATATGTGTTTCATTGTTGGAAACTAACTTGTGTTGACAAAAATGTTAGAAATCCTTTTTGGATTATCTTTTGAAAGTTTGTAGGCATGGAATATGGAAAGAAATCATGAAAAGTTCAGGAATTCAATTCTTATGGAAAGAGATCAGGAAAGGTTCAATTCTCATGGAAAGAGATCAAGTCTTGCATTCCATATGTAAAGAATCAAAAGGTGATCAAGTTTTATAGAAAGATAACACAAGAAGAGCATGGAATTGTCATTTTTCTACCGTATGGAAGGAAAATCCGAATTTCAACTAAAAAGAAGATCATGAGATCAACATCAAATCAAGGAGAAGATCAATCCCAACCGTTGGGGGTTTTTCTATACATAAGAAGAGATCTTGACCATTGGTGACATTCTGGCACATCAAGAAGATTCACTCAAGAAGGAAACAAGATCAAGATAAAGACTTATTCAAGCTTACAAGAAAGGAAACGAGATCATGAAGAATTCTCTTAGGAGAATTGAAAAGGAAAGCCAACCTTCATTGTGTCAAATTATGTGTGATTAGCCAAAATCCCATAAACATAAATACTAGCCTATCCTAGCCGATTCTCCTACATCTTCAGTACCTAATTTTCGTCCATTTTCCTTCTCCAAAAAGATTTCACCAAGAATCATTCCTTTCTCACCTCAAATGAGCCGTTAGACCTAAGCCATTTAGTCAATCATTCTCTATAAGTCCAACTAAGAAAGCTTGCTGCGTTTTAACCTCATTCTCTCTAACTTCAAGCCAAAAACGTTCTTGAGCCCTATTATTACTCTCTTGAGTTCTCATCTTCCGAAAACCAATTTTTGAGAGAGCCTATCTTGCCAATACTCGGCCATACTTTGAGCTTTGCATACTTTGAACCTTATTTCTCATATCTAGCTATCAAAGAGCCATCCTTGAGCCAAAGCCATTATACACATTGAGTCAAGTATCATATTTGCTTATTGAATTGTGAGGGTTCGTTGATTCAACCATAAAATCAACAAGATTGTAACTTGTACTTTGAAGTGCATTCATAGTGGAGGTGTTGGCAAGTCCCTTTGAAGGAGGGCCGTGGATGTACTCAGTTTGAGGAACCACGTAAAAATCTCGGTGTCATCTCTCTCTATCTCTTTATTATTTCGTACTTGTGATTATTACTTAGACAACAAAAGTTTTCAAAATCACAAAAGAGTTAGAATTCAGTAAATTGAAATTGGTTTGATTAATCAGGGTGTTAAAGATTAAGAAAACAAAATTTTCATATTGTTTTATATTGTGTTGTTATTACTAACTATCTCATTCAAGTGTGCAGACTATATTACACATTCATCATCATTTGGAGTGCTACAAGAATTGGTTCTTCAAGTTTCTATAATCAGTTAAATTAGAAATTTATTGTTGTTTTGTTTGTGAACTTATTTGCTATATCTTGTGCATTGAGTTGTCATATTCTTCTTATTGTACTATTTTTGATCAAGACCATTTTAACTAAAAAGTAGACATAGTCTTAATTCACCCCCCCCCCCCCTCTTAAGTCTAGAAACGATCCTAACAAAAAGCTCCTCCATGGAGAGAGTTGAGCAATTCCGAACCATCAAAGTTGACAGGTCTACCCTTTTTCTGTTGCTTTATGTTCAAATTTACAAGTATATGCTTCGTAGATTGTTTCGATTCCGAAAGACCGACTTTCTATCTCCAATGGACAAAATCGTTAAAGGCCCCTCCATGGAGAGAGGTGAGCAATTCTGAACCATCAAGGTTGGTCGTTGTACACCTTTTGTTGTTCTTTTATGTCAAATTTTACGAGTATAGAGTCCGTAGATTGTTTCGTTGTCAAAAGACCAATTTTATTTCCAAATGGACGAAACTGTTAAAACCTACTCCATGGATAGAGTTGAACAATTCCGAACCATCAAAATTGATAGGTGTACACTTTTTATTGTTGCTTTATGTCCAAATTTAGTAGTATACGCTACATAGATTGTTTCATTATCGAAAAGGCCAATTTTTTTTATCTTAAATGGACAAAATCTTTAAAAGCTCTTCCATGGAGAGAGTTGAGCAATTCCGAACCAACAAAGCTGATAGGTCTACCCTTTTTCTGTTGCTTTATGTCCAAATATACCCTTCGTAGATTGTTTCGTTTCCGAAAGACCGACTTTCTATTTGAAATGGACAAAAACGCTAAAGGCCCTTCCATGGAGAGAGTTGAGCAATTCCGAACGATCAAAGTTGGTCATTGTACACCATTTGTTGTTCTTTTATGTCAATTTTACGAGTATAGAGTCTGCAGATTGTTTCGTTTTCCAAAGATCAACTTTTATTTCCAATTGGACAAAACCGTTAAACCTCCTACATGGAGAGAGTTGAGCAATTCCGTACCATCAAAATTGATAAGCGTATACTTTTTGTTGTTGCTTTACATCCAAATTTACAAGTATATGCTATATAGATTGTTTCGTTGTCAAAAAGTCCAATTTTAGAATTTGAAATGGACAAAATCGTTAAAAGCCCCTCCTTGGAAAAAGTTGAGCAATTCCGAACCATCAAAGTTGATAGGTCTACCCTTTTTCTGTTGCTTTATGTCCAAATATACAAATATACGCTTCGTAGATTGTTTTGTTTCCGAAAGGCCAACTTTCTATCTCGAATAGACAAAAACGTTAAAAGCTCCTCTCTAGAGAGAGTTGAGCAATTACAAACCATCAACATTGATAGGTGTACACTTTTTATTGTTGCTTTATGTCCAAATTTACTAGTATACACTACATAGATTGTTTCGTTGTCAAAAAGGGCAATTTTCGATCTGAAATGGACAAAACCGTTAAAAGCTCATTCATGGAGAGAGTTGAGCAATTCTGAACCATCAAAGTTGATAGGTCTACCCTTTTTCTGTTGCTTCACGTCAAAATTTACAAGTGTACGTTTTGTAGATTGTTTCGATTCCGAAAGACCGACTTTCTGTCTCGAATGGACAAAATCGTTAAAAAACCCTCCACGGAGGAAGTTGAGCATTTTCGAACCATCAAGGTTGGTCGTAGTGCACTTTTTATGGTTATTTTATGTCAAATTTTACAAGTGTAGGCTTTCAAGATAGTTTTAATGCCAAAAGGCTAACATTCTATTTCAAATGGACAAAACCGTAAAAAGTCCCTCCATGGAGAGAATTGAGCAATTCCGAAACCATCAAAGTTGATAGGTGTGCACTTTTCATTGTTGCTTTATGTCCAAGTTTACTAGCACTCGCATCGTAGATTGTTTCGTTTGTCAAAAGAACAACTTTGGTTCTGAATTGGACAAAACCGTTAACAGGACCTCTATCGAGAGAGTTGAGCAATTTTGAATCATCAAATGGACATCGTTGGACACGTTTTGTTGTTCTTTTATGTCAAATCTCACGAGTATAGAGTCTGTAGATTGTTTTATTGTCAAAATACCAACTTTTGTTTCCAAATGGAAAAAATCCTTAAAACCTCCTACATGGAGAGAATTGAGCAATTCCGAACCATCAAAATTGATAGGTGTATACTATTTTATTGTTGCTTTATATCCCAATTTCAGTGTATACGCTACATAGATTATTTCATTGTCAAAAGGACCAATTTTTGATCTTAAATGGATAAAATTGTTAAAAGCTACTCCATGGAGAGAGTTGAGCAATTCCGAACCATCAAAGTTGATAGGTATGCTTTATGTCCAAATTTAAAAAAGTATACGCTTCGTAGATTGTTTCGATTCCGAAAGACATACTTTCTAGCTCAAATGGACAAAATCCTTAAAAGGCCCCTCCATGGAGAGAGTTGAGCAATTCCGAACTATCAAAGTTGGTCGTTGTACACCATTTATTTTTATTTTATGTCAAATTTTAAGAGTGTAGGCTCCGTAGATAGTTTTTAATGCCAAAAGCCTAACTTTCGATTTGAAATGGAAAAAACCATTAAAAGCCCCTCCATGGAGAGAATTGAGGAATTACGAACCATCAAAACTGATAGGTGTGCCCTTTTCTTTGTTGCTTTATGTCCGAGTTTACTAGCATTCGCATCGTAGATTGTTTCGTTTGTTAAAAGAAAAACTTCCTATCTGAATTAAACAAAATCGTTAAAAGCACCTCTATCGAGAGAGTTGAGCAATTTTGAACCATCAAAGTTGGTCGTTCGACACGTTTTGTTGCTCTTTTATGTCAAATTGGATGAGTATATAGTCCGTAGATTGTTAAGCTGTCAAAAGACCGACTTTTGTTTCCAAATGGACAAAATCGTTAAAACCTCCTCCACGAATAGAGTTGAGCAATTCCGAACCATCAAAATTGATAGGTGTACACTTTTTATTCTTGATTTATGTCCAAATTAAGTAGTATACGGTACATAAGATTGTTTCATTGTCAAAAAGACCAATTTTTGATCTTAAATGGACAAAATCGTTAAAAGCTCCTCCATTGAGAGAGTTGAGCAATTCCGAACCATTCAAGTTGATAGGTCTACCCTTTTTTTTTGTTGATTTATGTCCAAATATACAAATATACGCTTCGTAGATTGTTTCGTTTCCGAATGACCAACTTTCTATCTCGAATGAACAAAAACGTTAAAAGCTCCTCTCTAGAGAGAGTTGAGCAATTACAAACCATCAAAGTTGATAGGTGTACACTTTTTTATTGTTGCTTTATGTCCAAATTTACTAGTATACACTACATAGATTGTTTCCTTGTCAAAAAGGCGAATTTTCGATCCGAAATGGTCAAAACCGTTAAAAGCTCCTCCATGGAGAGAGTTGAGTAATTTCGAACCATCAAAGTTGACAGGTCTACCCTTTTTCTGTTGCTTCACTTCGAAATTTACAATTGTACGTTTTGTAGATTGTTTCGATTCCTAAGGACCGACTTTCTATCTCCAATGGACAAAATCGTTAAAGGCCCTTCCATGGAGAGAGTTGAGCAATTCTGAACCATCAAGGTCGGTCGTTGTACAACCTTTTGTTGTTCTCATGTCAAATTTTACGAGTATAGAATCCATAGATTGTTTCGTTGTCAAAAGGCCAATTTTATTTCCAAATGGACTAAACTGTTAAAACCTACTCCACGGAGAGAGTTGAGCAATTCCGAACCATCAAAATTGATAGGTGTATACTTTTTATTGTTGCTTTATGTCCAAATTTAGTAGTATACGCTACATAGATTGTTTTATTGTCGAAAAGGCCAATTTTTGATCTTAAATGGTCAAAACCGTTAAAAGCTCCTCCATGGAGAGAGTTGAGTAATTCCGAACCATCAAAGTTGACAGGTCTACCCTTTTTCTGTTGCTTCACGTCAAAATTTACAAGTGTACGTTTTGTAGATTGTTTCGATTCCGAAGGACCGACTTTCTATCTCCAATGGACAAAAACGCTAAAGGCCCGTCCATGGAGAGAGTTGAGCAATTCTGAACCATCAAAGTTGGTCGTTATACACCATTTGTTGTTCTTTTATGTCAATTTTATGAGTATAGAGTCTGCAGATTGTTTCGTTTTCCAAGACCAATTTTTATTTCCAAATGGACAAAACCGTTAAAACTCCTACATGGAGAGAGTTGAGCAATTTCGAACATCAAAATTGATAGGCGTATACTTTTTGTTGTTGCTTTATATCCAAATTTACAAGTATACGCTATATAGATTGTTTCGTTGTCAAAAAGTCCAATTTTTGATTTGAAATGGACAAAATCGTTAAAAGCTCCTCCAGGGAAAGAGTTGAGCAATTCCGAACCATCAAAGTTGATAGGTCTACCCTTTTTCTGTTGCTTTTATGTCCAAATATACAAATATACGCTTCGTAGATTGTTTTGTTTCGGAAAGACCAACTTTCTATCTCGAATGGACAAAAACGTTAACAGCTCCTATCTAGAGAGAGTTCAGCAATTACAAACCATCAACGTTGATAGGTGTACACTTTTTCTTGTCGCTTTATGTCCAAATTTACTAGTATATACTACATAGATTGGTTCGTTGTCAAAAAGGCGAATTTTCGATCCGAAATGGTCAAAACCGTTAAAAGCTCCTCCATGGAGACAATTGAGTAATTTCGAACCATCAAAGTTGACAGGTCTAGCCTTTTTCTGTTTCTTCACGTCAAAATTTACAAGTGTACGTTTTGTAGATTGTTTCGATTCCGAAGGACCGACTTTCTATCTCCAATGGACAAAATCGTTAAAAGCCCCTCTCTAGAGAGAGTTCAGCAATTACAAACCATCAACGTTGATAGGTGTACACTTTTTATTGTTGCTTTATGTCCAAATTTACTAGTATACACTACATAGATTGTTTCATTGTCAAAAAGGGCAATTTTTGATCTGAAATGGACAAAACCGTTAAAAGCTCTTTCATGGAGAGAGTTGAGCAATTCCGAACCATCAAATTTGATAGGACTACCCTTTTTCTGTTGCTTCACGTCGAAATTTACAAGTGTACGTTTCGTAGATTTTTTTGATTCCGAAAGACCGACTTTGTATATCGAATAGACAAAATCAAAAAAAACCCTCCACGGAGGAAGTTGAGCATTTCCGAACCATCAAGGTTGGTCGTAGTACACTTTTTATGGTTATTTTATGTCAAATTTTACAAGTGTAGGCTCCCTAGATAGTTTTAATGCCAAAAGGCTAACATTCTATTTCAAATGGACAAAACCGTAAAAAGTCCCTCTATGGAGAGAATTGAGCAATTCCGAACCATCAAAGTTGATAGGTGTGCACTTTTCATTATTGCTTTATGTCCAAGTTTACTAGCATTCGCATCGTAGATTGTCTCGTTTGTCAAAAGAACAACTTTGTTTTTGAATTGGACAAAACCGTTAAAAGCACCTCTATCGAGAGAGTTGAGCAATATTGAACTATCAAATTTGGTCGTTGGACACGTTTTGTTGTTCTTTTATGTCAAATCTCACGAGTATAGAGTCTGTAGATTGTTTCGTTTGTAGGTGTGCACTTTTCATTGTTGCTTTATGTCCAAGTTTACTAGCATTCGCATCGTAGATTGTTTCGTTTGTTAAAAGAAAAACTTTCTATATGAATTGGACAAAATCGTTAAAAGCACCTCTATCGAGAGAGTTGAGCAATTTTGATCCGTCAAAGTTGGTCGTTCGACACGTTTTGTTGCTCTTTTATGTCAAATTGGATGAGTATAGAGTCCGTAGATTGTTTTGTTGTCAAAATACCGACTTTTGTTTCCAAATGGACAAAATCGTTAAAACCTCCTCCACGAATAGAGTTGAGCAATTCCGAACCATCAAAATTGATAGGTGTAAACTTTTTATTCTTGATTTTTGTCCAAATTTAGTAGTATACGGTAAATAAGATTGTTTCATTGTCAAAAAGACCAATTTTTGATCTTAAATGGACAAAATCGTTAAAAGCTCTTCCATGGAGAGAGTTGAGCAATTCCGAACCATTCAAGTTGATAGGTCTACCCTTTTTTTTTGTTGCTTTATGTCCAAATATACAAATATAATCTTCGTAGATTGTTTCGTTTTCGAAAGACCAACTTTCTATCTCGAATGGACAAAAACGTTAAAAGCTCCTCTCTAGAGAGGGTTGAGAAATTACAAACCATCAAAGTTGATAGGTGTACAATTTGTATTGTTGTTTTATGTCCAAATTTACTAGTGTACACTACATAGATTGTTTCGTTGTGAAAAAGGCTAATTGTAGATCCGAAATGGTCAAAACCGTTAAAAGCTCCTCAATGGAGAGAGTTGAGAAATTCCGAACCATCAAAGTTGACAGTTCTACACTTTTTTTGTTGCTTTATGTTCAAATTTACAACTATATGCTTCGTAGATTGTTTCGATTCCGAAAGACCGACTTTCTATCTCCAATCGACAAAATCGTTAAAGGCCCCTCCATGGAGAGAGTTGAGCAATTCTGAACCATCGAGGTTGGTTGTTGTACACCTTTTGTTGTTCTTTTATGTCAAATTTTACGAGTATAGAGTCCGCAGATTGTTTCGTTGTCAAAAGACCAATTTTATTTCCAAATGGACGAAACTGTTCAAACCTACTCCACGGATAGAGTTGAGCAATTCCGAACCATCAAAATTGATAGGTGTACACTTTTTGTTGTTGCTTTATGTCCAAATTTAGTAGTATACGCTACATAGATTGTCTCTTTGTCGAAAAGGCCAATTTTTGATCTTAAACGGACAAAATCATTAAAAGCTTCTCCATAGAGAGAGTTTAGTAATTCCGAACCATTCAAGTTGATAGGTCTACCCTTTTTTTTGTTGCTTTATGTCCAAATATATAAATATACGCTTCGTAGATTGTTTCTTTTCCGAGAGACCAACGTTCTATCTCGAATGGACAAAAACGTTAAAAGCTCCTCTCTGGAGAGAGGGTTGAGCAATTACAAACCATCAAAGTTGATAGGTGAACAATTTGTATTGTTGTTTTATGTCCAAATTTACTAGTATACACTACATAGATTGTTTCGTTGTGAAAAAGGCTAATTTTCGATCCGAAATGGTCAAAACCGTTAAAAGCTCCTCCGTGGAAAGAGTTGAGCAATTCCGAACCATCAAAGTTGACAGTTCTACCCTTTTTTTGTTGCTTTATGTTCAAATTTACAACTATATGCTTCGTAGATTGTTTTGTTTCCGAAAGACCAACTTTCTATCTCAATGGACAAAAACGTTTAAAGCTCCTCTCTAGAGAGAGTTGAGCAATTACAAACCATCAAAGTTGATAGGTGTACACTTTTTTATTGTTGCTTTATGTCCAAATTTACTAGTATACGCTATATAGATTGTTTCGTTGTCAAAAAGTCCAATTTTGGATTTGAAATGGATAAAATCGTTGAAAGCTCCTCCATGGAAAGAGTTGAGCAATTCCGAACCATCAAAGTTGATAGGTCTACCCTTTTTTTGTTGCTTTATGTCCAAATATACAAATATACGCTTCGTAGATTTTTTTGTTTCCGAAAGACCAACTTTCTATCTCGAATGGACAAAAATGTTAAAAGCACTCTAGAGAGAGTTGAGCAATTACAAACCATCAAAGTTGATAGGTGTACACTTTTTTATTGTTGCTTTATGTCCAAATTTACTAGTATACACTACATAGATTGTTTCGTTGTCAAAAAGGGAAATTTTTGATCTAAAATGGACAAAATCGTTAAAAGCTCCTTCATGGAGAGAGTTGAGCAATTCCTAACCATCAAAGTTGATAGGTCTACCCTTTTTCTGTTTCTTCACGTCGAAATTTACAAGTGTACGTTTCGTAGATTGTTTCGAATCCGAAAGACCGACTTTCTATCTCGAATGGACAAAAACGTTAAAAAACCCTCCACGGAGGAAGTTGAGCATTTCCGAACCATCAAGGTTGGTCGTAGTGCACTTTTTATGGTTATTTTATGTCAAATTTTACAAGTGTAGGCTCCCTAGATAGTTTTAATGCCAAAAGGCTAACATTCTATTTCAAATGGACAAAACCGTAAAAAGTCCCTCCATGGAGAGAATTGAGCAATTCCTTACCATCAAAGTTGATAGGTGTGCACTTTTCATTGTTGCTTTATGTCCAAGTTTACTAGCATTCGCATCGTAGATTGTTTCATTTGTCAAAGGAACAACTTTGTTTATGAATTGGATAAAATCGTTAAAAGCACCTCTATCGAGAGAGTTGAGCAATTTTGAATCATCAAAGTTGGTCGTTAGACACGTTTTGTTGTTCTTTTATGTCAAATTTTACGAGTATAGAATCCTTAGATTGTTTCGTTGTCAAAAGACCAATTTTATTTCCAAATGGACGAAACTGTTAAAACCTACTCCACGGATAGAGTTGAGCAATTCCGAACAATCAAAATTGATAGGTGTATACTTTTTATTGTTGCTTTATGTCCAAATTTAGTAGTATACGCTATATAGATTGGTTCATTGTCGACAAGGCCAATTTTTGATCTTAAATGGACAAAATCGTTAAAAGCTCCTGCATGGAGAGATTTGAGCAATTCCGAACCATCACAACCGATAGGTCTACCCTTTTTCTGTTGCTTTATGTCCAAATATACCCTTCGTAGATTGCTTCATTTTCGGAAGACTGACTTTCCATTTGAAATGGACAAAAACGCTAAAGGCCCGTCCATGGAGAGAGTTGAGCAATTCTGAACCATCAAAGTTGGTCGTTATACACCATTTGTTGTTCTTTTATGTCAATTTTATGAGTATAGAGTCTGCAGATTGTTTCGTTTTCCAAGATCCAACTTTTATTTCCAAATGGAGAAAACCGTTAAAACTGCTACATGGAGAGAGTTGAGCAATTCCGAACCATCAAAATTGATAGGCGTATACTTTTTGTTGTTGCTTTATATCCAAATTTACAAGTATACCGTATATAGATTAGTTCGTTGTCAAAAAGTTCAATTTTCGTTTTGAAATGGACAAAATCGTTAAAAGCTCCTGCATGGAAAGAGTTGAGCAATTCCGAACCATCAAAGTTGATAGGTCTACCCTTTTTCTGTTGCTTTTATGTCCAAATATACAAATATACGCTTCGTAGATTGTTTTGTTTCCGAAAGACCAACTTTCTATCTCGAATGGACAAAAACGTTAACAGCTCCTATCTAGAGAGAGTTGAGCAATTTTGATCCATCAAAGTTGATAGGTGTACAATTTGTATTGTTGTTTTATGTCCAAATTTACTAGTGTACACTACATAGATTGTTTCGTTGTGAAAAAGCCTAATTGTAGATCCGAAATGGTCAAAACCGTTAAAAGCTCCTCAATGGAGAGAGTTGAGCAATTCCGAACCATCAAAGTTGACAGTTCTACACTTTTTTTGTTGCTTTATGTTCAAATTTACAACTATATGCTTCGTAGATTGTTTCGATTCCGAAAGACCGACTTTCTATCTCCAATCGACAAAATCGTTAAAGGCCCCTCCATGGAGAGAGTTGAGCAATTCTGAACCATCGAGGTTGGTTGTTGTACACCTTTTGTTGTTCTTTTATGTCAAATTTTACGAGTATAGAGTCCGCAGATTGTTTCGTTGTCAAAAGACCAATTTTATTTCCAAATGGACGAAACTGTTCAAACCTACTCCACGGATAGAGTTGAGCAATTCCGAACCATCAAAATTGATAGGTGTACACTTTTTGTTGTTGCTTTATGTCCAAATTTAGTAGTATACGCTACATAGATTGTCTCTTTGTCGAAAAGGCCAATTTTTTATCTTAAATGGAAAAAATCATTAAAAGCTTCTCCATAGAGAGAGTTGAGCAATTCCGAACCATTCAAGTTGATAGGTCTACCCTTTTTTTTGTTGCTTTATGTCCAAATATATAAATATACGCTTCGTAGATTGTTTCGTTTTCGAGAGACCAACGTTCTATCTCGAATGGACAAAAACGTTAAAAGCTCCTCTCTGGAGAGGGTTGAGCAATTACAAACCATCAAAGTTGATAGGTGAACAATTTGTATTGTTGTTTTATGTCCAAATTTACTAGTGTACACTACATAGATTGTTTCGTTGTGAAAAAGGCTAATTGTAGATCCGAAATGGTCAAAACCGTTAAAAGCTCCTCAATGGAGAGAGTTGAGCAATTCCGAACCATCAAAGTTGACAGTTCTACCCTTTTTTTGTTGCTTTATGTTCAAATTTACAACTATATGCTTCGTAGATTGTTTCGATTCCGAAAGACCGACTTTCTATCTCCAATCGACAAAATCGTTAAAGGCCCCTCCATGGAGAGAGTTGAGCAATTCTGAACCATCGAGGTTGGTTGTTGTACACCTTTTGTTGTTCGTTTATGTCAAATTTTACGAGTATAGAGTCCGCAGATTGTTTCGTTGTCAAAAGACCAATTTTATTTCCAAATGGACGAAACTGTTCAAACCTACTCCACGGATAGAGTTGAGCAATTCCGAACCATCAAAATTGATAGGTGTACACTTTTTGTTGTTGCTTTATGTCCAAATTTAGTAGTATACGCTACATAGATTGTCTCTTTGTCGAAAAGGCCAATTTTTTATCTTAAATGGAAAAAATCATTAAAAGCTTCTCCATAGAGAGAGTTGAGCAATTCCGAACCATTCAAGTTGATAGGTCTACCCTTTTTTTTGTTGCTTTATGTCCAAATATATAAATATACGCTTCGTAGATTGTTTCATTTCCGAGAGACCAACGTTCTATCTCGAATGGACAAAAACGTTAAAAGCTCCTCTCTGGAGAGGGTTGAGCAATTACAAACCATCAAAGTTGATAGGTGAACAATTTGTATTGTTGTTTTATGTCCAAATTTACTAGTATACACTACATAGATTGTTTCGTTGTGAAAAAGGCTAATTTTCGATCGGAAATGGTCAAAACCGTTAAAAGCTCCTCCATGGAGAGAGTTGAGCAATTCCGAACCATCAAAGTTGACAGTTCTACCCTTTTTTTGTTGCTTTATGTTCAAATTTACAACTATATGCTTCGTAGATTGTTTTGTTTCCGAAAGACCAACTTTCTATCTCAATGGACAAAAACGTTAAAAGCTCCTCTCTAGAGAGAGTTGAGCAATTACAAACCATCAAAGTTGATAGGTGTACACTTTTTTATTGTTGCTTTATGTCCAAATTTACTAGTATACGCTATATAGATTGTTTCGTTGTCAAAAAGTCCAATTTTGGATTTGAAATGGATAAAATCGTTGAAAGCTCCTCCATGGAAAGAGTTGAGCAATTCCGAACCATCAAAGTTGATAGGTCTACCCTTTTTTTGTTGCTTTATGTCCAAATATACAAATATACGCTTCATAGATTGTTTTGTTTCCGAAAGACGAACTTTCTATCTCGAATGGACAAAAACGTTAAAAGCACTCTAGAGAGAGTTGAGCAATTACAAACCATCAAAGTTGATAGGTGTACACTTTTTTATTGTTCTTTATGTCCAAATTTACTAGTATACACTACATAGATTGTTTCGTTGTCAAAAAGGGAAATTTTTGATCTAAAATGGACAAAATCGTTAAAAGCTCCTACATGGAGAGAGTTGAGCAATTCCTAACCATCAAAGTTGATAGGTCTACCCTTTTTCTGTTGCTTCACGTCGAAATTTACAAGTGTACGTTTCGTAGATTGTTTCGAATCCGAAAAACTGACTTTCTATCTCGAATGGACAAAAACGTTAAAAAACCCTCCACGGAGGAAGTTGAGCATTTCCGAACCATCAAGGTTGGTCGTAGTGCACTTTTTATGGTTATTTTACGTCAAATTTTACAAGTGTAGGCTCCCTAGTTAGTTTTAATGCCAAAAGGCTAACATTCTATTTCAAATGCACAAAACCGTAAAAAGTCCCTCCATGGAGAGAATTGAGCAATTCCTTACCATCAAAGTTGATAGGTGTGCACTTTTCATTGTTGCTTTATGTCCAAGTTTACTAGCATTCGCATCGTAGATTGTTTCGTTTGTCAAAGGAACAACTTTGTTTATGAATTGGACAAAACCGTTAAAAACACCTCTATCGAGAGAGTTGAGCAATTTTGAATCATCAAAGTTGGTCGTTAGACACGTTTTGTTGTTCTTTTATGCCAAATCTCACGAATATAGAGTCTGTAGATTGTTTCGTTGTCAAAAGACCAACTTTTGTTTCCAAATGGACAAAATCGTTGAAACCTCCTACACGGATAGAGTTGATCAATTCCGAACCATCAAAATTGATAGGTGTATACTATTTTATTGTTTCTTTATATCCCAATTTTAGTGTATACGCTACATAGATTGTTTCGTTGTTAAAAAGTCCAATTTTCGATTTGACATGGACCAAACCGTTAAAAGCACTTCCATGGAGAGAGTTAACAATTCCGAACGATCAGAGTTGATAGGTCTACCCTTTTTCTGTTGCTTTATGTCCAAATATACCCTTCGTAGATTGCTTCATTTTCGAAAGACAGACTTTCCATTTGAAATGGACAAAAACGCTAAAGGCCCGTCCATGGAGAGAGTTGAGCAATTCTGAACCATCAAAGTTGGTCGTTATACACCATTTGTTGTTCTTTTATGTAAATTTTATGAGTATAGAGTCTGCAGATTGTTTCGTTTTCCAAGATCCAACTTTTATTTCCAAATGGAGAAAACCGTTAAAACTGCTACATGGAGAGAGTTGAGCAATTCCGAACCATCAAAATTAATAGGCGTATACTTTTTGTTGTTGCTCTATATTCAAATTTACAAGTATACGCTATATAGATTAGTTCGTTGTCAAAAAGTCCAATTTTCGATTTGAAATGGACAAAATCGTTAAAAGCTCCTCCATGGAAAGAGTTGAGCAATTCCGAGCCATCAAAGTTGATAGGTCTACCCTTTTTCTGTTGCTTTTATGTCCAAATATACAAATATACGCTTCGTAGATTGTTTTGTTTCCGAAAGACCAACTTTCTATCTCGAATGGACAAAAACGTTAACAGCTCCTATCTAGAGAGAGTTCAGCAATTACAAACCATCAACGTTGATAGTTGTACACTTTTTCTTGTTGCTTTATGTCCAAATTTACTAGTATACACTACATAGATTGTTTCGTTGTCAAAAAGCCGAATTTTCGATCCGAAATGGTCAAAACCGTTAAAAGCTCCTCCATGGAGAGAATTGAGTAATTTCGAACCATCAAAGTTGACAGGTCTACCCTTTTTCTGTTGCTTTACGTCGAAATTTACAAGTGTACGTTTTGTAGATTGTTTCGATTCCGAAGGACCGACTTTCTATCTCCAATGGACAAAGTCGTTAAAGGCCCCTCCATGGAGAGAGTTGAGCAATTTTGAACCATCAAGGTTGGTCGATGTACACCTTTTGTTGTTCTTTTATTTCAAATTTTACGAGTATAGAATCCTTAGATTGTTTCGTTGTCAAAAGACCAATTTTATTTCCAAATGGACGAAACTGTTAAAACCTACTCCTCGTATAGAGTTGAGCAATTCCGAACTATCAAAATTGATAGGTGTATACTTTTTATTGTTGCTTTATGTCCAAATTTATTAGTATACGCTACATAGATTGTTTCATTGTCGAAAAGGCCAATTTTTGATCTTAAATGGACAAAATCGTTAAAAGCTCCTGCATGGAGAGATTTGAGCAATTCCGAACCATCACAACCGATAGGTCTACCCTTTTTCTGTTGCTTTATGTCCAAATATACCCTTCGTAGATTGCTTCATTTTCGGAAGACTGACTTTCCATTTGAAATGGACAAAAACGCTAAAGGCCCGTCCATGGAGAGAGTTGAGCAATTCTGAACCATCAAAGTTGGTCGTTATACACCATTTGTTGTTCTTTTATGTCAATTTTATGAGTATAGAGTCTGCAGATTGTTTCGTTTTCCAAGATCCAACTTTTATTTCCAAATGGAGAAAACCGTTAAAACTGCTACATGGAGAGAGTTGAGCAATTCCGAACCATCAAAATTGATAGGCGTATACTTTTTGTTGTTGCTTTATATCCAAATTTACAAGTATACCGTATATAGATTAGTTCGTTGTCAAAAAGTTCAATTTTCGTTTTGAAATGGACAAAATCGTTAAAAGCTCCTGCATGGAAAGAGTTGAGCAATTCCGAACCATCAAAGTTGATAGGTCTACCCTTTTTCTGTTGCTTTTATGTCCAAATATACAAATATACGCTTCGTAGATTGTTTTGTTTCCGAAAGACCAACTTTCTATCTCGAATGGACAAAAACGTTAACAGCTCCTATCTAGAGAGAGTTGAGCAATTTTGATCCATCAAAGTTGATAGGTGTACAATTTGTATTGTTGTTTTATGTCCAAATTTACTAGTGTACACTACATAGATTGTTTCGTTGTGAAAAAGCCTAATTGTAGATCCGAAATGGTCAAAACCGTTAAAAGCTCCTCAATGGAGAGAGTTGAGCAATTCCGAACCATCAAAGTTGACAGTTCTACACTTTTTTTGTTGCTTTATGTTCAAATTTACAACTATATGCTTCGTAGATTGTTTCGATTCCGAAAGACCGACTTTCTATCTCCAATCGACAAAATCGTTAAAGGCCCCTCCATGGAGAGAGTTGAGCAATTCTGAACCATCGAGGTTGGTTGTTGTACACCTTTTGTTGTTCTTTTATGTCAAATTTTACGAGTATAGAGTCCGCAGATTGTTTCGTTGTCAAAAGACCAATTTTATTTCCAAATGGACGAAACTGTTCAAACCTACTCCACGGATAGAGTTGAGCAATTCCGAACCATCAAAATTGATAGGTGTACACTTTTTGTTGTTGCTTTATGTCCAAATTCAGTAGTATACGCTACATAGATTGTCTCTTTGTCGAGAAGGCCAATTTTTTATCTTAAATGGAAAAAATCATTAAAAGCTTCTCCATAGAGAGAGTTGAGCAATTCCGAACCATTCAAGTTGATAGGTCTACCCTTTTTTTTGTTGCTTTATGTCCAAATATATAAATATACGCTTCGTAGATTGTTTCGTTTCCGAGAGACCAACGTTCTATCTCGAATGGACAAAAACGTTAAAAGCTCCTCTCTGGAGAGGGTTGAGCAATTACAAACCATCAAAGTTGATAGGTGAACAATTTGTATTGTTGTTTTATGTCCAAATTTACTAGTGTACACTACATAGATTGTTTCGTTGTGAAAAAGGCTAATTGTAGATCCGAAATGGTCAAAACCGTTAAAAGCTCCTCAATGGAGAGAGTTGAGCAATTCCGAACCATCAAAGTTGACAGTTCTACCCTTTTTTTGTTGCTTTATGTTCAAATTTACAACTATATGCTTCGTAGATTGTTTCGATTCCGAAAGACCGACTTTCTATCTCCAATCGACAAAATCGTTAAAGGCCCCTCCATGGAGAGAGTTGAGCAATTCTGAACCATCGAGGTTGGTTGTTGTACACCTTTTGTTGTTCGTTTATGTCAAATTTTACGAGTATAGAGTCCGCAGATTGTTTCGTTGTCAAAAGACCAATTTTATTTCCAAATGGACGAAACTGTTCAAACCTACTCCACGGATAGAGTTGAGCAATTCCGAACCATCAAAATTGATAGGTGTACACTTTTTGTTGTTGCTTTATGTCCAAATTTAGTAGTATACGCTACATAGATTGTCTCTTTGTCGAAAAGGCCAATTTTTTATCTTAAATGGAAAAAATCATTAAAAGCTTCTCCATAGAGAGAGTTGAGCAATTCCGAACCATTCAAGTTGATAGGTCTACCCTTTTTTTTGTTGCTTTATGTCCAAATATATAAATATACGCTTCGTAGATTGTTTCATTTCCGAGAGACCAACGTTCTATCTCGAATGGACAAAAACGTTAAAAGCTCCTCTCTGGAGAGGGTTGAGCAATTACAAACCATCAAAGTTGATAGGTGAACAATTTGTATTGTTGTTTTATGTCCAAATTTACTAGTATACACTACATAGATTGTTTCGTTGTGAAAAAGGCTAATTTTCGATCGGAAATGGTCAAAACCGTTAAAAGCTCCTCCATGGAGAGAGTTGAGCAATTCCGAACCATCAAAGTTGACAGTTCTACCCTTTTTTTGTTGCTTTATGTTCAAATTTACAACTATATGCTTCGTAGATTGTTTTGTTTCCGAAAGACCAACTTTCTATCTCAATGGACAAAAACGTTAAAAGCTCCTCTCTAGAGAGAGTTGAGCAATTACAAACCATCAAAGTTGATAGGTGTACACTTTTTTATTGTTGCTTTATGTCCAAATTTACTAGTATACGCTATATAGATTGTTTCGTTGTCAAAAAGTCCAATTTTGGATTTGAAATGGATAAAATCGTTGAAAGCTCCTCCATGGAAAGAGTTGAGCAATTCCGAACCATCAAAGTTGATAGGTCTACCCTTTTTTTGTTGCTTTATGTCCAAATATACAAATATACGCTTCATAGATTGTTTTGTTTCCGAAAGACGAACTTTCTATCTCGAATGGACAAAAACGTTAAAAGCACTCTAGAGAGAGTTGAGCAATTACAAACCATCAAAGTTGATAGGTGTACACTTTTTTATTGTTCTTTATGTCCAAATTTACTAGTATACACTACATAGATTGTTTCGTTGTCAAAAAGGGAAATTTTTGATCTAAAATGGACAAAATCGTTAAAAGCTCCTACATGGAGAGAGTTGAGCAATTCCTAACCATCAAAGTTGATAGGTCTACCCTTTTTCTGTTGCTTCACGTCGAAATTTACAAGTGTACGTTTCGTAGATTGTTTCGAATCCGAAAAACTGACTTTCTATCTCGAATGGACAAAAACGTTAAAAAACCCTCCACGGAGGAAGTTGAGCATTTCCGAACCATCAAGGTTGGTCGTAGTGCACTTTTTATGGTTATTTTACGTCAAATTTTACAAGTGTAGGCTCCCTAGTTAGTTTTAATGCCAAAAGGCTAACATTCTATTTCAAATGCACAAAACCGTAAAAAGTCCCTCCATGGAGAGAATTGAGCAATTCCTTACCATCAAAGTTGATAGGTGTGCACTTTTCATTGTTGCTTTATGTCCAAGTTTACTAGCATTCGCATCGTAGATTGTTTCGTTTGTCAAAGGAACAACTTTGTTTATGAATTGGACAAAACCGTTAAAAACACCTCTATCGAGAGAGTTGAGCAATTTTGAATCATCAAAGTTGGTCGTTAGACACGTTTTGTTGTTCTTTTATGCCAAATCTCACGAATATAGAGTCTGTAGATTGTTTCGTTGTCAAAAGACCAACTTTTGTTTCCAAATGGACAAAATCGTTGAAACCTCCTACACGGATAGAGTTGATCAATTCCGAACCATCAAAATTGATAGGTGTATACTATTTTATTGTTTCTTTATATCCCAATTTTAGTGTATACGCTACATAGATTGTTTCGTTGTTAAAAAGTCCAATTTTCGATTTGACATGGACCAAACCGTTAAAAGCACTTCCATGGAGAGAGTTAACAATTCCGAACGATCAGAGTTGATAGGTCTACCCTTTTTCTGTTGCTTTATGTCCAAATATACCCTTCGTAGATTGCTTCATTTTCGAAAGACAGACTTTCCATTTGAAATGGACAAAAACGCTAAAGGCCCGTCCATGGAGAGAGTTGAGCAATTCTGAACCATCAAAGTTGGTCGTTATACACCATTTGTTGTTCTTTTATGTAAATTTTATGAGTATAGAGTCTGCAGATTGTTTCGTTTTCCAAGATCCAACTTTTATTTCCAAATGGAGAAAACCGTTAAAACTGCTACATGGAGAGAGTTGAGCAATTCCGAACCATCAAAATTAATAGGCGTATACTTTTTGTTGTTGCTCTATATTCAAATTTACAAGTATACGCTATATAGATTAGTTCGTTGTCAAAAAGTCCAATTTTCGATTTGAAATGGACAAAATCGTTAAAAGCTCCTCCATGGAAAGAGTTGAGCAATTCCGAGCCATCAAAGTTGATAGGTCTACCCTTTTTCTGTTGCTTTTATGTCCAAATATACAAATATACGCTTCGTAGATTGTTTTGTTTCCGAAAGACCAACTTTCTATCTCGAATGGACAAAAACGTTAACAGCTCCTATCTAGAGAGAGTTCAGCAATTACAAACCATCAACGTTGATAGTTGTACACTTTTTCTTGTTGCTTTATGTCCAAATTTACTAGTATACACTACATAGATTGTTTCGTTGTCAAAAAGCCGAATTTTCGATCCGAAATGGTCAAAACCGTTAAAAGCTCCTCCATGGAGAGAATTGAGTAATTTCGAACCATCAAAGTTGACAGGTCTACCCTTTTTCTGTTGCTTTACGTCGAAATTTACAAGTGTACGTTTTGTAGATTGTTTCGATTCCGAAGGACCGACTTTCTATCTCCAATGGACAAAGTCGTTAAAGGCCCCTCCATGGAGAGAGTTGAGCAATTTTGAACCATCAAGGTTGGTCGATGTACACCTTTTGTTGTTCTTTTATTTCAAATTTTACGAGTATAGAATCCTTAGATTGTTTCGTTGTCAAAAGACCAATTTTATTTCCAAATGGACGAAACTGTTAAAACCTACTCCTCGTATAGAGTTGAGCAATTCCGAACTATCAAAATTGATAGGTGTATACTTTTTATTGTTGCTTTATGTCCAAATTTATTAGTATACGCTACATAGATTGTTTCATTGTCGAAAAGGCCAATTTTTGATCTTAAATGGACAAAATCGTTAAAAGCTCCTGCATGGAGAGATTTGAGCAATTCCGAACCATCACAACCGATAGGTCTACCCTTTTTCTGTTGCTTTATGTCCAAATATACCCTTCGTAGATTGCTTCATTTTCGGAAGACTGACTTTCCATTTGAAATGGACAAAAACGCTAAAGGCCCGTCCATGGAGAGAGTTGAGCAATTCTGAACCATCAAAGTTGGTCGTTATACACCATTTGTTGTTCTTTTATGTCAATTTTATGAGTATAGAGTCTGCAGATTGTTTCGTTTTCCAAGATCCAACTTTTATTTCCAAATGGAGAAAACCGTTAAAACTGCTACATGGAGAGAGTTGAGCAATTCCGAACCATCAAAATTGATAGGCGTATACTTTTTGTTGTTGCTTTATATCCAAATTTACAAGTATACCGTATATAGATTAGTTCGTTGTCAAAAAGTTCAATTTTCGTTTTGAAATGGACAAAATCGTTAAAAGCTCCTGCATGGAAAGAGTTGAGCAATTCCGAACCATCAAAGTTGATAGGTCTACCCTTTTTCTGTTGCTTTTATGTCCAAATATACAAATATACGCTTCGTAGATTGTTTTGTTTCCGAAAGACCAACTTTCTATCTCGAATGGACAAAAACGTTAACAGCTCCTATCTAGAGAGAGTTGAGCAATTTTGATCCATCAAAGTTGATAGGTGTACAATTTGTATTGTTGTTTTATGTCCAAATTTACTAGTGTACACTACATAGATTGTTTCGTTGTGAAAAAGCCTAATTGTAGATCCGAAATGGTCAAAACCGTTAAAAGCTCCTCAATGGAGAGAGTTGAGCAATTCCGAACCATCAAAGTTGACAGTTCTACACTTTTTTTGTTGCTTTATGTTCAAATTTACAACTATATGCTTCGTAGATTGTTTCGATTCCGAAAGACCGACTTTCTATCTCCAATCGACAAAATCGTTAAAGGCCCCTCCATGGAGAGAGTTGAGCAATTCTGAACCATCGAGGTTGGTTGTTGTACACCTTTTGTTGTTCTTTTATGTCAAATTTTACGAGTATAGAGTCCGCAGATTGTTTCGTTGTCAAAAGACCAATTTTATTTCCAAATGGACGAAACTGTTCAAACCTACTCCACGGATAGAGTTGAGCAATTCCGAACCATCAAAATTGATAGGTGTACACTTTTTGTTGTTGCTTTATGTCCAAATTCAGTAGTATACGCTACATAGATTGTCTCTTTGTCGAGAAGGCCAATTTTTTATCTTAAATGGAAAAAATCATTAAAAGCTTCTCCATAGAGAGAGTTGAGCAATTCCGAACCATTCAAGTTGATAGGTCTACCCTTTTTTTTGTTGCTTTATGTCCAAATATATAAATATACGCTTCGTAGATTGTTTCGTTTCCGAGAGACCAACGTTCTATCTCGAATGGACAAAAACGTTAAAAGCTCCTCTCTGGAGAGGGTTGAGCAATTACAAACCATCAAAGTTGATAGGTGAACAATTTGTATTGTTGTTTTATGTCCAAATTTACTAGTGTACACTACATAGATTGTTTCGTTGTGAAAAAGGCTAATTGTAGATCCGAAATGGTCAAAACCGTTAAAAGCTCCTCAATGGAGAGAGTTGAGCAATTCCGAACCATCAAAGTTGACAGTTCTACCCTTTTTTTGTTGCTTTATGTTCAAATTTACAACTATATGCTTCGTAGATTGTTTCGATTCCGAAAGACCGACTTTCTATCTCCAATCGACAAAATCGTTAAAGGCCCCTCCATGGAGAGAGTTGAGCAATTCTGAACCATCGAGGTTGGTTGTTGTACACCTTTTGTTGTTCGTTTATGTCAAATTTTACGAGTATAGAGTCCGCAGATTGTTTCGTTGTCAAAAGACCAATTTTATTTCCAAATGGACGAAACTGTTCAAACCTACTCCACGGATAGAGTTGAGCAATTCCGAACCATCAAAATTGATAGGTGTACACTTTTTGTTGTTGCTTTATGTCCAAATTTAGTAGTATACGCTACATAGATTGTCTCTTTGTCGAAAAGGCCAATTTTTTATCTTAAATGGAAAAAATCATTAAAAGCTTCTCCATAGAGAGAGTTGAGCAATTCCGAACCATTCAAGTTGATAGGTCTACCCTTTTTTTTGTTGCTTTATGTCCAAATATATAAATATACGCTTCGTAGATTGTTTCATTTCCGAGAGACCAACGTTCTATCTCGAATGGACAAAAACGTTAAAAGCTCCTCTCTGGAGAGGGTTGAGCAATTACAAACCATCAAAGTTGATAGGTGAACAATTTGTATTGTTGTTTTATGTCCAAATTTACTAGTATACACTACATAGATTGTTTCGTTGTGAAAAAGGCTAATTTTCGATCGGAAATGGTCAAAACCGTTAAAAGCTCCTCCATGGAGAGAGTTGAGCAATTCCGAACCATCAAAGTTGACAGTTCTACCCTTTTTTTGTTGCTTTATGTTCAAATTTACAACTATATGCTTCGTAGATTGTTTTGTTTCCGAAAGACCAACTTTCTATCTCAATGGACAAAAACGTTAAAAGCTCCTCTCTAGAGAGAGTTGAGCAATTACAAACCATCAAAGTTGATAGGTGTACACTTTTTTATTGTTGCTTTATGTCCAAATTTACTAGTATACGCTATATAGATTGTTTCGTTGTCAAAAAGTCCAATTTTGGATTTGAAATGGATAAAATCGTTGAAAGCTCCTCCATGGAAAGAGTTGAGCAATTCCGAACCATCAAAGTTGATAGGTCTACCCTTTTTTTGTTGCTTTATGTCCAAATATACAAATATACGCTTCATAGATTGTTTTGTTTCCGAAAGACGAACTTTCTATCTCGAATGGACAAAAACGTTAAAAGCACTCTAGAGAGAGTTGAGCAATTACAAACCATCAAAGTTGATAGGTGTACACTTTTTTATTGTTCTTTATGTCCAAATTTACTAGTATACACTACATAGATTGTTTCGTTGTCAAAAAGGGAAATTTTTGATCTAAAATGGACAAAATCGTTAAAAGCTCCTACATGGAGAGAGTTGAGCAATTCCTAACCATCAAAGTTGATAGGTCTACCCTTTTTCTGTTGCTTCACGTCGAAATTTACAAGTGTACGTTTCGTAGATTGTTTCGAATCCGAAAAACTGACTTTCTATCTCGAATGGACAAAAACGTTAAAAAACCCTCCACGGAGGAAGTTGAGCATTTCCGAACCATCAAGGTTGGTCGTAGTGCACTTTTTATGGTTATTTTACGTCAAATTTTACAAGTGTAGGCTCCCTAGTTAGTTTTAATGCCAAAAGGCTAACATTCTATTTCAAATGCACAAAACCGTAAAAAGTCCCTCCATGGAGAGAATTGAGCAATTCCTTACCATCAAAGTTGATAGGTGTGCACTTTTCATTGTTGCTTTATGTCCAAGTTTACTAGCATTCGCATCGTAGATTGTTTCGTTTGTCAAAGGAACAACTTTGTTTATGAATTGGACAAAACCGTTAAAAACACCTCTATCGAGAGAGTTGAGCAATTTTGAATCATCAAAGTTGGTCGTTAGACACGTTTTGTTGTTCTTTTATGCCAAATCTCACGAATATAGAGTCTGTAGATTGTTTCGTTGTCAAAAGACCAACTTTTGTTTCCAAATGGACAAAATCGTTGAAACCTCCTACACGGATAGAGTTGATCAATTCCGAACCATCAAAATTGATAGGTGTATACTATTTTATTGTTTCTTTATATCCCAATTTTAGTGTATACGCTACATAGATTGTTTCGTTGTTAAAAAGTCCAATTTTCGATTTGACATGGACCAAACCGTTAAAAGCACTTCCATGGAGAGAGTTAACAATTCCGAACGATCAGAGTTGATAGGTCTGCTTTATGTCCAAATTTACAAGTATACGCTTCGTAGATTGTGTCGATTCCGAAAGACCGACTTTCTAGCTCAAATGGACGAAATCCTTAAAAGGCCCCTCCATGGGGAGAGTTGAGCAATTCCGAACTATCAAAGTTGGTCGTTGTACACCTTTTATTGTTATTTTATGTCAAATTTTAATAGTGTAGGCTCCGTAGATAGTTTTAAATGGCAAAAGGCTAACTTTCGATTTCAAATGGAAAAAACTGTTAAAAGCCCCTCTATGAAGAGAATTGAGGAATTACGAACCATCAAAACTGATAGGTGTGCCCTTTTCTTTGTTGCTTTATCTCCAAGTTTACTAGCAATCGCATCGTAGATTATTTCGTTTGTTAAAAGAAAAACTTTCTATCTGAATTGGACAAAATCGTTAAAAGCACTTCTATCGAGAGAGTTGAGCAATTTTGAACCATCAAAGTTGGTCGTTCCACACGTTTTGTTGCTCTTTTATGTCAATATGGATGAGTATAGAGTCCGTAGATTGTTTCGTTGTCAAAATACCGACTTTTGTTTCCAAATGGACAAAATCGTTAAAACCACCTCCACGAATAGAGTTGAGCAATTCCGAACCATCAAAATTGATAGGTGTAAACTTTTTATTCTTGATTTTTGTCCAAATTTAGTAGTATGCGGTACATAAGATTGTTTCATTGTCAAAAAAACCAATTTTTGATCTTAAATGGACAAAATCGTTAAAAGCTCCTCCATGGAGAGAGTTGAGCAATTCCGAACCATTCAAATTGATAGGTCTACCCTTTTTCTTTGTCGCTTTATGTCCAAATATACAAATATACGCTTCGTAGATTGTTTCGTTTCCGAAAGGACAACTTTCTATCTCGAATGGAAAAAAACGTTAAAAGCTCCTCTCTGAAGAGGGTTGAGCAATTCCGAACCATCAAAGTTGATAGGTGTACAATTTGTATTGTTGTTTTATGTCCAAATTTACTAGTGTACACTACATAGATTGTTTCGTTGTCAAAAAGGCTAATTTTAGATCCGAAATGGTCAAAACCGTTAAAAGCTCCTCCATGGAGAGAGTTGAGCAATTCCGAACCATCAAAGTTGACAGTTCTACCCTTTTTTTGTTGCTTTATGTTCAAATTTACAAGTATATGCTTCGTAGATTGTTTCGATTCCGAAAGACCGACTTTCTATCTCCAATGGACAAAATCGTTAAAGACCCCTCCATAGAGAGAGTTGAGCAATTCTGAACCATCGAGGTTGGTTGTTGTACACCTTTTGTTGTTCTTTTATGTCAAATTTTATGAGTATAGAGTCCGCAGATTGTTTTGTTGTCAAAAGACCAATTTTATTTCCAAATGGACGAAACTGTTAAACCTACTCCACGGATAGAGTTGAGCAATTCCGAACCAACAAAATTGATAGGTGTACACTTTTTGTTGTTGCTTTATATCCAAATTTAGTAGTATAAAAGGCCAATTTTTGATCTTAAATGGACAAAATCGTTAAAAGCACCTCCATGGAGAGAGTTGAGCAATTTCGAACCATCAAAGCTGATAGATCTACCCTTTTTCTGTTGCTTTATGTCCAAATATACCCTTCTATTTGAAATGGACAAAAACGCAAAAGGCCCCTCCATGGAGAGAGTCGAGCA
Organism: Euonymus europaeus; assembly: GCA_963580455.1. NCBI lineage: Eukaryota > Viridiplantae > Streptophyta > Magnoliopsida > Celastrales > Celastraceae > Euonymus > Euonymus europaeus. The sequence goes on from OY756964.1 coordinate 9,843,429, forward strand.
ATTCCGAACCATCAAAGTTGGTCGTTGTACACCATTTGTTGTTCTTTTATGTCAAATTTTACGAGTATAGAGTCTGCAGATTGTTTCGTTGTCAAAAGGCCAACTTTTATATCCAAATGGACAAAACCGTTAAAACCTCCTATATGGAGAGAGTTGAGTAATTCCGAACCTTCAAAATTGATAGGTGTATACCATTTCATTGTTGCTTTATATCCCAATTTTAGTGTATACGCAACATAGATTGTTTCGTTGTGAAAAAGTTGGTCGTTGTACAATATCAAAGTTTTAATTTCAAAAGGCTAACATTCTATTTCAAATGGACAAAACCGTAAAAAGTCCCTCCATGGAGAGAATTGAGCAATTCCGAACCATCAAAGTTGATAGGTGTGCACTTTTCATTGTTGCTTTATGTCCAAGTTTACTAGCATTCGCATCGTAGATTGTTTCGTTTGTCAAAGGAACACTTTGTTTATGAATTCGACAAAACCGTTAAAAGCACCTCTATTGAGAGAGTTGAGCAATTTTGAACCATCAAAGTTGGTCGTTAGACACGTTTTGTTGTTCTTTTATGTCAAATCTCAGGAGTATAGAGCCTGTAGATTGTTTCGTTGTCAAAAGACCAACTTTTGTTTCCAAATGGACAAAATCGTTGAAACGTCCTACATGGAGAGAATTGATCAATTCTGAACCATCAAAATTGATAGGTGTAAACTATTTTATTGTTGCTTTATATCCCAATTTTAGTGTATACGCTACATAGATTGTTTCGTTGTTAAAAAGTCCAATTTTCGATTTGACATGGACAAAACCGTTAAAAGCACATCCATGGAGAGAGTTAACAATTTCGAACCATCAGAGTTGATAGGTATGCTTTATGTCCAAATTTACAAGTATACGCTTCGTAGATTGTTTCGATTCCGAAAGACAGACTTTCTAGCTCAAATGGACAAAATCCTTAAAAGGCACCTCCATGGAGAGAGTTGAGCAATTCCGAACTATCAAAGTTGGTCGTTGTACACCTTTTATTGTTATTTTATGTCAAATTTTAAGAGTGTAGGCTCCGTAGATAGTTTTTAATGCCAAAAGCCTAACTTTCGATTTGAAATGGAAAAAACCGTTAAAAGTCCCCCCATGGAGAGAATTGAGGAATTACGAACCATCAAAACTGATAGGTGTGCCCTTTTCTTTGTTGCTTTATGTTCGAGTTTACTAGCATTCGCATCGTAGATTGTTTCGTTTGTTAAATGAAAAACTTTCTATCTGAATTAAACAAAATCGTTAAAAGCACCTCTATCGAGAGAGTTGACCAATTTTGAACCATCAAAGTCGGTCGTTCGACACGTTTTGTTGCACTTTTATGTCAAATTGGATGAGTATAGAGTCCGTAGATTGTTAAGCTGTCAAAAGACTGACTTTTGTTTCCAGATGAAAAAATCGTTAAAACCTCCTCCACGAATAGAGTTGAGCAATTCCGAACCATAAAAATTGATAGGTGTACACTTTTTATTCTAGATTTATGTCCAAATTTAGTAGTATACGGTACATAAGATTGTTTCATTGTCAAAAAGACCAATTTTTGATCTTAAATGGACAAAATCGTTAAAAGCTCCTCCATTGAGAGAGTTGAGCAATTCCGAACCATTCAAGTTGATAGGTCTACCCTTTTGTTTTGTTGCTTTATATCCAAATATACAAATATATGCTTCGTAGATTGTTTCGTTTCCGAAAGACCAACTTTCTATCTCGAATGGACAAAAACGTTAAAAGCTTCTCTCTAGAGAGAGTTGAGCAATTACAAACCATCAAAGTTGATAGTTGTACACTTTTTTATTATTGCTTTATGTCCAAATTTACTAGTATACACTACATAGATTGTTTCGTTGTCAAAATGGCGAATTTTCGATCCGAAATGGTCAAAACCGTTAAAAGCTTCTCCATGGAGAGAGTTGAGTAATTCCGAACCATCAAAGTTGACAGGTCTACCCATTTTCTGTTGCTTCACGTCGAAATTTACAAGTGTATGTTTTGTAGATTGTTTCGATTCCGAAGGACCGACTTTCTATCTCAAATGGACAAAATCGTTAAAGGCCCCTCCATGGAGAGAGTTGAGCAATTCTGAACCATCAAGGTTGGTCGTTGTACACCTTTTGTTGTTCTTTTATGTCAAATTTTACGAGTATAGAATCCGTAGATTGTTTCGTTGTTAAAGGACCAATTTTATTTCCAAATGGACGAAACTCTTAAAACCTACTCCACGGATAGAGTTAAGCAATTCCGAACCATCAAAATTGATAGGTGTATGCTTTTTATTGTTGCTTTATGTCCAAATTTAGTAGTATACACTACATAGATTGTTTCATTGTCGAAAAGGCCAATGTTTGATCTTAAATGGTCAAAACCGTTAAAAGCTCCTCCATGGAGAGAGTTGAGTAATTCCGAACCATCAAAGTTGACAGGTCTACCCTTTTTCTGTTGCTTCACGTCGAAATTTACAAGAGTACGTTTTGTAGATTGTTTCGATTCCGAAGGACCGACTTTCTATCTCCAATGGACAAAATCGTTAAAAGCCCGTCCTTGGAGAAAGTTGAGCAATTCTGAACCATCAAAGTTGGTCGTTGTACACCATTTGTTGTTCTTCTATGTCAATTTTACGAGTCTAGAGTCTGCAGATTGTTTCGTTTTCGAAGGACCAACTTTTATTTCCAAATGGACAAAATCGTTAAAACTCCTACATGGAGAGAGTTGAGCAATTCCGAACATCAAAATTGATAGGCGTATACTTTTTGTTGTTGCTTTATATCCAAATTTACAAGTATACGCTATATAGATTGTTTCGTTGTCAAAAAGTCCAATTTTTTATTTGAAATGGACAAAATCGTTAAAAGCTCCTCCATGGAAAGAGTTGAGCAATTCCGAACCATCAAAGTTGATAGGTCTACCATTTTTCTGTTGCTTTATGTCTAAATATACAAATATACGCTTCGTAGATTGTTTTGTTTCGGAAAGACCAACTTTCTATCTCGAATGGACAAAAACGTTAACAGCTCCTATCCAGAGAGAGTTCAGCAATTACAAACCATCAACGTTGATAGGTGTACACTTTTTATTGTTGCTTTATGTCAAAATTTACTAGTATACACTACATAGATTGTTTCGTTGTCAAAAAGGCTGATTTTCGATCCGAAAAGGTCAAAACCGTTAAAAGCTCCTTCATGGAGAGAGTTGAGCAATTTCGAACCATCAAAGTTGACAGGTCTACCCTTTTTTTGGTGCTTTATGTTCAAATTTACAAGTATATGCTTCGTAGATTGTTTCGATTCCGAAAGACCGACTTTCTATCTCCAATGGACAAAATCGTTAAAGGCCCCTCCATGGAGAGAGTTGAGCAATTTTGAACCATCAAGGTTGGTCGATGTACACCTTTTGTTGTTCTTTTATGTCAAATTTTACGAGTATAGAATCCTTAGATTGTTTCGTTGTCAAAAGACCAATTTTATTTCCAAATGGACGAAACTGTTAAAACCTACTCCACGAATAGAGTTGAGCAATTCCGAAAAATCAAAATTGATAGGTGTATACTTTTTATTGTTGCTTTATGAACAAATTTAGTAGTATACGCTACATAGATTGTTTCATTGTCGAAAAGGCCAATTTTTTATCTTAAATGGACAAAATCGTTAAAAGCTCTTCCATGGAGAGATTTGAGCAATTCCGAACCATCAAAACTGATAGGTCCACCCTTTTTCTGTTGCTTTATGTCCAAATATACCCTTCGTAGATTGTTTCGTTTCCGGAAGACTGACTTTCCATTTGAAATGGACAAAAATGCTAAAGGCCCGTCCATGGAGAGAGTTGAGCAATTCTGAACCATCAAAGTTGATAGGTGTGCACTTTTCATTGTTGCTTTATGTCCAAGTTTACTAGCATTCGCATCGTAGATTGTTTCGTTTGTCAAAGGAACAACTTTGTTTCTGAATTGGACAAAACCGTTAAAAGCACCTCTATCGAGAGAGTTGAGCAATTTTGAACCATCAAAGTTGGTCGTTCGACACGTTTTGTTGTTCTTTTATGTCAAATCATACGAGTATAGAGTCTGTAGATTGTTTCGTTGTCAAAAGACCAACTTTTGTTTCCAAATGAACAAAATCGTTGAAACGTCCTACATGGAGAGAGTTGATCAATTCCGAACCATCAAAATTGATAGGTGTATACTATTTTATTGTTGCTTTATATCCTAATTTTAGTGTATACGCTACATAGATTGTTTCGTTGTTAAAAAGTCCAATTTTCGATTTGACATGGACAAAACTGTTAAAAGCACTTCCATGGAGAGAGTTAACAATTCCAAACCATCATAGTTGATAGGTATGCTTTATGTCCAAATTTACAAGTATACGCTTCGTAGATTGTTTCGATTCCGAAAGACAGACTTTCTAGCTCAAATGGACAAAATCCTTAAAAGGCCTCTCCATGGAGAGAGTTGAGCAATTCCGAACTATCAAAGTTGGTCGTTTTACACCTTTTATTATTATTTTATGTCAAATTTTAAGAGTGTAGGCTCCGTAGATAGTTTTTAATGCCAAAAGCCTAAGTTTCGATTTGAAATGGAAAAAACCGTTAAAAGCCACTCAATGGAGAGAATTGAGGAATTACGAACCATCAAAACTGATAGGTGTGCCCTTTTCTTTGTTGCTTTATGTCCGAGTTTACTAGCATTCGCATCGTAGATTGTTTCGTTTGTTAAATGAAAAACTTTCTATCTGAATTAAACAAAATCGTTAAAAGCACTTCTATCGAGAGAGTTGACCAATTTTGAACCATCAAAGTTGGTCGTTCGACACGTTTTGTTGCACTTTTATGTCAAATTGGATGAGTATAGAGTCCGTAGATTTTTAAGCTGTCAAAAGACCGACATTTGTTTCCAGATGGAAAAAATCGTTAAAACCTCCTCCACGAATAGAGTTGAGCAATTCCGAACCATAAAAATTGATAGGTGTACACTTTTTATTCTTGATTTATGTCCAAATTTAGTAGTATACGATACATAAGATTGTTTCATTGTCAAAAAGACCAATTTTTGATCTTAAATGGACAAAATCGTTAAAAGCTCCTCCATTGAGAGAGTTGAACAATTCCGAACCATTCAAGTTGATTGGTCTACCCTTTTGTTTTGTTGCTTTATATCCAAATATACAAATATATGCTTCGTAGATTGTTTCGTTTCCGAAAGACCAACTTTCTATCTCGAATGGACAAAAACGTTAAAAGCTTCTCTCTAGAGAGAGTTGAGCAATTACAAACCATCAAAGTTGATAGGTGTACACTTTTTTATTATTGCTTTATGTCCAAATTTACTAGTATACACTACATAGATTGTTTCGTTGTCAAAATGGCGAATTTTCGATCCGAAATGGTCAAAACCGTTAAAAGCTTCTCCATGGAGAGAGTTGAGTAATTCCGAACCATCAAAGTTGACAGGTCTACCCATTTTCTGTTGCTTCACGTCAAAATTTACAAGTGTATGTTTTGTAGATTGTTTCGATTCCGAAGGACCGACTTTCTATCTCAAATGGACAAAATCGTTAAAGGCCCCTCCATGGAGAGAGTTGAGCAATTCTGAACCATCAAGGTTGGTCGTTGTACACCTTTTGTTGTTCTTTTATGTCAAATTTAACGAGTATAGAATCCGTAGATTGTTTCGTTGTTAAAAGACCAATTTTATTTCCAAATGGACGAAACTGTTAAAACCTACTCCACGGATAGAGTTAAGCAATTCCGAACCATCAAAATTGATAGGTGTATACTTTTTATTGTTGCTTTATGTCCAAATTTAGTAGTATACACTACATAGATTGTTTCGTTGTCGAAAAGGCCAATGTTTGATCTTAAATGGTCAAAACCGTTAAAAGCTCCTCCATGGAGAGAGTTGAGGAATTCCGAACCATCAAAGTTGACAGGTCTACCCTTTTTCTGTTGCTTCACGTCGAAATTTACAAGAGTACATTTTGTAGTTTGTTTCGATTCCGAAGGACCGACTTTCTATCTCCAATGGACAAAATCGTTAAAAGCCCGTCCATGGAGAAAGTTGAGCAATTTTGAACCATCAAAGTTGGTCGTTGTACACCATTTGTTGTTCTTCTATGTCAATTTTACGAGTCTAGAGTCTGCAGATTGTTTCGTTTTCCAAGGACCAACTTTTATTTCCAAATGGACAAAATCGTTAAAACTCCTATATGGAGAGAGTTGAGCAATTCCGAACATCAAAATTGATAGGCTTATACTTTTTGTTGTTGCTTTATATCCAAATTTACAAGTATACGCTATATAGATTGTTTCGTTGTCAAAAAGTCCAATTTTAGATTTGAAATGGACAAAATCGTTAAAAGCTCCCCTATGGAAAGGGTTGAGCAATTCCGAACCATCAAAGTTGATAGGTCTACCCTTTTTCTGTTGCTTTATGTCTAAATATACAAATATACGCTTCGTAAATTGTTTTGTTTCCGAAAGACCAACTTTCTATCTCGAATGGACAAAAATGTTAACAGCTCCTATCCAGAGAGAGTTCAGCAATTACAAACCATCAACGTTGATAGGTGTATACTTTTTATTGTTGCTTTATGTCCAAATTTACTAGTATACACTACATAGATTGTTTCGTTGTCAAAAAGGCTGATTTTCGATCCGAAATGGTCAAAACCGTTAAAAGCTCCTTCATGGAGAGAGTTGAGCAATTTCGAACCATCAAAGTTGACAGGTCTACCCTTTTTTTGGTGCTTTATGTTCAAATTTACAAGTATATGCTTCGTAGATTGTTTCGATTCCGAAAGACCGACTTTCTATCTCCAATGGACAAAATCGTTAAAGGCCCCTCCATGGAGAGAGTTGAGCAATTTTGAACCATCAAGGTTGGTCGATGTACACCTTTTGTTGTTCTTTTATGTCAAATTTTACGAGTATAGAATCCTTAGATTGTTTCGTTGTCAAAAGACCAATTTTATTTCCAAATGGACGAAACTGTTAAAACCTACTCCACGAATAGAGTTGAGCAATTCCGAAAAATCAAAATTGATAGGTGTATACTTTTTATTGTTGCTTTATGTCCAAATTTAGTAGTATACGCTACATAGATTGTTTCATTGTCGAAAAGGCCAATTTTTTATCTTAAATGGACAAAATCGTTAAAAGCTCCTCCATGGAGAGATTTGAGCAATTCCGAACCATCAAAACTGATAGGTCTACCCTTTTTCTGTTGCTTTATGTCCAAATATACCCTTCGTAGATTGTTTCATTTTCGGAAGACTGACTTTCCATTTGAAATGGACAAAAATGCTAAAGGCCCGTCCATGGAGAGAGTTGAGCAATTCCGAACCATCAAAGTTGATAGGTGTGCACTTTTCATTGTTGCTTTATGTCCAAGTTTACTAGCATTCGCATCGTAGATTGTTTCGTTTGTCAAAGGAACAACTTTGTTTTTGAATTGGACAAAGCCGTTAAAAGCACCTCTATCGAGAGAGTTGAGCAATTTTGAACCATCAAAGTAGGTCGTTAGACACGTTTTGTTGTTCTTTTATGTCAAATCTCACGAGTATAGAGTCTGTAGATTGTTTCGTTGTCAAAAGACCAACTTTTGTTTCCAAATGGAAAAAATCGTTGAAACGTCCTACATGGAGAGAATTGATCAATTCCGAACAATCAAAATTGATAGGTGTATACTATTTTATTGTTGCTTTATATCCTAATTTTAGTGTATACGCTACATAGATTGTTTCGTTGTTAAAAAGTCCAATTTTCGATTTGACATGGACAAAACCGTTAAAAGCACTTCCATGGAGAGAGTTAACAATTCCGAACCATCAGAGTTGATAGGTATGCTTTATGTCCAAATTTACAAGTATACGCTTCGTAGATTGTTTCGATTTCGAAAGACAGACTTTCTAGCTCAAATGGACAAAATCCTTAAAAGGCCCCTCCATGGAGAGAGTTGAGCAATTCCGAACTATCAACGTTGGTCGTTGTACACCTTTTATTGTTATTTTATGTCAAATTTTAAGAGTGTAGGCTCCGTAGATAGTTTTTAATGCCAAAAGCCTAACTTTCGATTTGAAATGGAAAAAACCGTTAGAAGCCCCTCCATGGAGAGAATTGAGGAATTACGAACCATCAAAAATGATAGGTGTGCCCTTTTCTTTGTTGCTTTATGTCCAAGTTTACTAGCATTCGCATCGTAGATTGTTTCGTTTGTTAAATGAAAAACTTTCTATCTGAATTAAACAAAATCGTTAAAAGCACCTCTATCGAGAGAGTTGACCAAATTTGAACCATCAAAGTTGGTCGTTCGACACGTTTTGTTGAACTTTTATGTCAAATTGGATGAGTATAGAGTCCGTAGATTGTTAAGCTGTCAAAAGACCGACTTTTGTTTCCAGATGGAAAAAATCGTTAAAACCTCCTCCACGAATAGAGTTGAGCAATTCCGAACCATAAAAATTGATAGGTGTACACTTTTTATTCTTGATTTATGTCCAAATTTAGTAGTATACGGTACATAAGATTGTTTCATTGTCAAAAAGACCAATTTTTGATCTTAAATGGACAAAATCGTTAAAAGCTCCTCCATTGACAGAGTTGAGCAATTCCGAACCATTCAAGTTGATAGGTCTACCCTTTTGTTTTGTTGCTTTATATCCAAATATACAAATATATGCTTCGTAGATTGTTTCGTTTCCGAAAGACCAACTTTCTATCTCGAATGGACAAAAACGTTAAAAGCTTATCTGTAGAGAGAGTTGAGCAATTACAAACCATCAAAGTTGATAGGTGTACACTTTTTTATTATTGCTTTATGTCCAAATTTACTAGTATACACTACATAGATTGTTTCGTTGTCAAAATGGCGACTTTTCGATCCGAAATGGTCAAAACCGTTAAAAGCTTCTCCGTGGAGAGAGTTGAGTAATTCCGAACCATCAAAGTTGACAGGTCTGCCCATTTTCTGTTGCTTTACGTCGAAATTTACAAGTGTATGTTTTGTAGATTGTTTCGATTCCGAAGGACCGACTTTCTATCTCAAATGGACAAAATCGTTAAAGGCCCCTCCATGGAGAGAGTTGAGCAATTCTGAACCATCAAGGTTGGTCGTTGTACACCTTTTGTTGTTTTTTTATGTCAAATTTTACGAGTATAGAATCCGTAGATTGTTTCGTTGTTAAAAGCATTGTTTTAAAATTCGAACTGAGGCGCCGCCTCAAGGCGCGCCTCAGCCGCCTCGGCCCCTTCGTCGAGTCGCACAGACTGCCTCATGTCAGAGTTTGGTCAAACGCGCCTCGGTCAACGACTCGGCCGCCTTGAGGCGCGCCTCCGCGCGAGGCGGTATGAGGCGTAGGTGAGGCGGAGAGAGAAAAAAGGTGAAAAAACAAAAAAAAACTAACGATAACTCGATAAGTCGAAAAGTTTCGTTAACCTAAATTTTCTCTTGCGCAGTCCATCGCCAGAGACATCCCAGCAGCTCGCGTCCCTCGCCAGAGACATCCCAGCAGATCGCCACCCTCGCCAGAGACATCCCAGGAGATCGGGACCTCGCCAGACACCTCCCAGCAGATCGCGACCTCGCCAGTGACCTCCACAGTGGCTCGCGACCTCGCCAGAGACCTCCCCAGCAGCTGCCAGCTCCCGTGCCCCAGACGGCCAGACCAGTAGCTCCCGCGCCCTCAACAGCTGTGCTTGTCTTGTTGAAACTTGAAAGGTAATAACTAAATAAGGTATGCCGATTCATCCAGCCTAGTAGTTCAATAATTCAATTAACTTATTAAGCTTGTTTCTATATCAATTAAGCTTATTTCAATAACTTAAGCAAGCTGCCTGTAAGCCAGTAAGCTTATTTCAATAATTCAATTAAGCTTATTTCTATATGAACTGTGTTATTGTAGATGAGTCGTAAGGATCCTGCTTGGAAGTATGGGGTGGAGGTTCAGGTGGCTGATGGAAAAGCATACAAGTATATTCGTTGCAATTTTTGTGAAAAAATCATCAAAGGTGGTGTTTTTAGGATGAAGGAACACTTGGCAGGTAATTTTGTATTGCTTTGTACATGTGAAAGTGTGAAACTATGTCATTTTGCTGCTGCCTATTGATTGCTTAATTTCTCATGCACTTGAGGTTTATAAATGTGCGTAGGTACTCACGGAAATGCTGCCCCATGTGAGAGAGTTAGCATGGAAGCTCAAGATGAAATTAAGAAGTATTGTGGATGCTTTTATATATTGAGAATCCTGTTTTTTTTTAGTTTCGAATGAGGCGACCGCCTCGATCGCCTTGAGGCTACCGCCTCGCCTCAACTAAGCTTGACCGCCTCAAATCGCCTTCCGAGTTTTAAAACATTGGTTAAAAGGCCAATTTTATTTCCAAATGGACGAAACTGTTAAAACCTACTCCACGAATAGAGTTAAGCAATTCCGAACCATCAAAATTGATAGGTGTATACTTTTTATTGTTGCTTTATGTCCAAATTTAGTAGTATACGCTACATAGATTGTTTCGTTGTCGAAAAGGCCAATTTTTTATCTTAAATGGACAAAATCGTTAAAAGCTCCTCCATGGAGAGATTTGAGCAATTCCGAACCATCATAACTGATAGGTCTACCCTTTTTCTGTTGCTTTATGTCCAAATATACCCTTCGTAGATTGTTTCGTTTCCGGAAGACTGACTTTCCATTTGAAATGGACAAAAACGCTAAAGGCCCGTCCATGGAGAGAGTTGAGCAATTCCGAACCATCAAAGTTGATAGGTGTGCACTTTTCATTGTTGCTTTATGTCCAAGTTTACTAGCATTCGCATCGTAGATTGTTTTGTTTGTCAAAGGAACAACTTTGTTTATGAATTGGACCAAACCGTTAAAAGCACCTCTATCGAGAGAGTTGAACAATTTTGAACCATCAAAGTTGGTCGTTAGACACGTTTTGTTGTTCTTTTATGTCAAATCTCACGAGTATAGAGTCTGTAGATTGTTTCGTTGTCAAAAGACCAACTTTTGTTTCCAAATGGACAAAATCGTTGAAACGTCCTACATGGAGAGAATTGATCAATTCTGAACCATCAAAATTGATAGGTGTAAACTATTTTATTGTTGCTTTATATCCCAATTTTAGTGTATACGCTACATAGATTGTTTCGTTGTTAAAAAGTCCAATTTTCGATTTGACATGGACAAAACCGTTAAAAGCACTTCCATGGAGAGAGTTAAGCAATTACGAACAATCAGAGTTGATAGGTCTACTTTATGTCCAAATTTACAAGTGTACGCTACGTAGATTGTTTCGATTCCGAAAGACCGACTTTCTAGCTCAAATGGACGAAATCCTTAAAAGGCCCCTCCATGGAGAGAGTTGAGCAATTCCGAACTATCAAAGTTGGTCGTTGTACACCTTTTATTGTTATTTTATGTCAAATTTTAATAGTGTAGGCTCCGTAGATAGTTTTCAATGCCAAAACGCTAACTTTCGATTTCAAATGGAAAAAGCTGTTAAAAGCCCCTCCATGAAGAGAATTGAGGAATTAAGAACCATCAAAACTGATAGGTGTGCCCTTTTCTTTGTTGCTTTATCTCCAAGTTAACTAGCATTCGCATCGTAGATTATTTCGTTTGTTAAAAGAAAAACTTTCTATCTGAATTGGACAAAATTGTTAAAAGCACGTCTATCGAGAGAGTTGAGCAATTTTGAACCATCAAAGTTGGTCGTTCGACACGTTTTGTTGCTCTTTTATGTCAAATTGGATGAGTATAGAGTCCGTAGATTGTTTCGTTGTCAAAATACCGACTTTTGTTTCCAAATGGACAAAATCGTTAAAACCTCCTCCACGAATAGAGTTGAGCAATTCCGAACCATTAAAATTGTTAGGTGTAAACTTTTTATTCTTGATTTTTGTCCAAATTTAGTAGTATACGGTACATAAGATTGTTTCATTGTCAAAAAAACCAATTTTTGATCTTAAATGGACAAAATCGTTCAAAGCTCCTCCATGGAGAGAGTTGAGCAATTCCGAACCATTCAAGTTGATAGGTCTACCCTTTTTCTTTGTCGCTTTATGTCCAAATATACAAATATACGCTTCGTAGATTGTTTCGTTTCCGAAAGGCCAACTTTCTATCTCGAATGGACAAAAACGTTAAAAGCTTCTCTCTGGAGAGGGTTGAGCAATTACAAACCATCAAAGTTGATAGGTGTACAATTTGTATTGTTGTTTTATGATCAAATTTACTAGTATACACTACATAGATTGTTTCGTTGTCAAAAAGGCTAATTTTCTATCCGAAATGGTCAAAACCGTTAAAAGCTTCTCCATGGAGAGAGTTGAGCAATTCCGAACCATCAAAGTTGACAGTTCTACCCTTTTTTTGTTGCTTTATGTTCAGATTTACAAGTATATGCTTCGTAGATTGTTTTGATTCCGAAAGACCGACTTTCTATCTCCAATGGACAAAATCGTTAAAGGCCCCTCCATGGAGAGAGTTGAGCAATTCTTAACCGTCGAGGTTGGTCGATGTACACCCTTTGTTGTTCTTTTATGTCAAATTTACGAGTATAGAGTCCGCAGATTGTTTCGTTGTCAGAAAACCGATTTTATTTCCAAATGGACGAAACTGTTAAAACCTACTCGACGGATAGAGTTGAGCAATTCCGAACCATCAAAATTGATAGGTGTACACTTTTTGTTGTTGCTTTATGTCCAAATTTAGTAGTATACGCTACATAGATTGTTTCATTGTCGAAAAGGCCAATTTTTGATCTTAAATAGACAAAATCGTTAAAAGCTCCTCCATGGAGAGAGTTGAGCAATTCCGAACCATCAAAATTAATAGGCGTATACTTTTTACTGTTGCTTTATATCGAAATTTACAAGTATACGCTATATAGATTGTTTCATTGTCAAAAAGTCCAATTTTCGATTTGAAATGGACAAAATCGTTAAAAGCTCCTACATAGAAAGAGTTGAGCAATTTCGAAGAATCAAAGTTGATAGGTCTACCCTTTTTTTGTTGCTTTATGTCCAAATATATGCTTCGTAGATTGTTTTGATTCCGAAAGACCGACTTTCTATCTCCAATGGACAAAATCGTTAAAGGCCCCTCCATGGAGAGAGTTGAGCAATTCTGAACCGTCGAGGTTGGTCGATGTACACCCTTTGTTGTTCTTTTATGTCAAATTTACGAGTATAGAGTCCGCAGATTGTTTCGTTGTCAGAAAACCAATTTTATTTCCAAATGGACGAAACTGTTAAAACCTACTCGACGGATAGAGTTGAGCAATTCCGAACCATCAAAATTGATAGGTGTACACTTTTTGTTGTTGCTTTATGTCCAAATTTAGTAGTATACGCTACATAGATTGTTTCATTGTCGAAAAGGCCAATTTTTGATCTTAAATAGACAAAATCGTTAAAAGCTCCTCCATGGAGAGAGTTGAGCAATTCCGAACCATCAAAATTAATAGGCGTATACTTTTTACTGTTGCATTATATCGAAATTTACAAGTATACGCTATATAGATTGTTTCATTGTCAAAAAGTTCAATTTTCGATTTGAAATGGACAAAATCGTTAAAAGCTCCTACATAGAAAGAGTTGAGCAATTTCGAAGAATCAAAGTTGATAGGTCTACCCTTTTTTTGTTGCTTTATGTCCAAATATACAAATATACGCTTCGTAGATTGTTTTGTTTCCGAAAGACCAACTTTCTATCTCGAATGGACAAAAACGTTAAAACCTCCTCTCTAGAGAGAGTTGAGCAATTACAAACCATAAAAGTTGATAGGTGTACACTTTTTTATTGTTGCTTTATGTCCAAATTTACTAGTATACGCTATATAGATTGTTTCGTTGTCAAAAAGTCCAATTTTCGATTTGAAATGGATAAAATCGTTAAAAGCTCCTCCATGGAAAGAGTTGAGCAATTTCGAACCATCAAAGTTGATCGGTCTACCCTTTTTTGTTGCTTTATGTCCAAATATAAAAATATACGCTTCGTAGATTGTTTTGTTTCCGAAAGACCAACTTTCTATCTCGAATGGACAAAAACGTTAAAAGCTCCTCTCTAGAGAGAGTTGAGCAATTACAAACCATCAAAGTTGATAGGTGTACACTTTTTATTGTTGTTTTATGTCCAAATTTACTAGTATACACTACATAGATTGTTTCGTTGTCAAAAAGGGAAATTTTTGATCTAAAACGGACAAAACCGTTGAAAGCTCCTTCATGGAGAGAGTTGAGCAATTCCGAACCATCAAAGTTGATAGGTCTACCCTTTTTCTGTTGCTTCACGTCGAAATTTACAAGTGTACGTTTTGTAGATTGTTTCGAATCCGAAAGACCGACTTTCTATCTCAAATGGACAAAATCGTTAAAAAACCCTCCACGGAGGAAGTTGAGCATTTCCGAACCATCAGGGTTGGTCTTAGTGCACTTTTTATGGTTATTTTACGTCAAATTTTACTAGTGTAGGCTCCCTAGATAGTTTTAATGCCAAAAGGCTAACATTCTATTTCAAATGGACAAAAAAGTAAAAAGTCCCTCCATGGAGAGAATTGAGCAATTCCGAACCATCAAAGTTGATAGGTGTGCGCTTTTCATTGTTGCTTTATGTCCAAGTTTACTAGCATTCGCATCGTAGATTGTTTCGTTTGTCAAAGGAACAGCTTTGTTTATGAATTGGACAAAACCGTTAAAAGCACCTCTATCGAGAGAGTTGAACAATTTTGAACCATCAAAGTTGGTCGTTAGACACGTTTTGTTGTTCTTTTATGTCAAATCTCACGAGTATAGAGTCTGTAGATTGTTTCGTTGTCAAAAGACCAACTTTTGTTTCCAAATGGACAAAATCGTTGAAACCTCCTACATGGAGAGAGTTGATAAATTCCAAACCATCAAAATTGATAGGTGTATACTATTTTATTGTTGCTTTATATCCCAATTTTAGTGTATACGCTACATAGATTGTTTCGTTGTTAAAAAGTCCAATTTTCGATTTGACATGGACAAAACCGTTAAAAGCACTTCCATGGAGAGAGTTAAGCAATTACGAACAATCAGAGTTGATAGGTCTGCTTTATGTCCAAATTTATAAGTGTACGCTACGTAGATTGTTTCGATTCCGAAAGACCGACTTTCTAGCTCAAATGGACGAAATCCTTAAAAGGCCCCTCCATGGAGAGAGTTGAGCAATTCCGAACTATCAAAGTTGGTCGTTGTACACCTTTTATTGTTATTTTATGTCAAATTTTAATAGTGTAGGCTCCGTAGATAGTTTTCAATTCCAAAAGGCTAACTTTCGATTTCAAATGGAAAAAGCTGTTAAAAGCCCCTCCATGAAGAGAATTGAGGAATTACGAACCATCAAAACTGATAGGTGTGCCCTTTTCTTGGTTGCTTTATCTCCAAGTTTACTAGCATTCGCATCGTAGATTATTTCGGTTGTTAAAAGAAAAACTTTCTATCTGAATTGGACAAAATTGTTAAAAGCACCTCTATCGAGAGAGTTGAGCAATTTTGAACCATCAAAGTTGGTCGTTCGACACGTTTTGTTGCTCTTTTATGTCAAATTGGATGAGTATAGAGTCCGTAGATTGTTTCGTTGTCAAAATACCGACTTTTGTTTCCAAATGGACAAAATCGTTAAAACCTCCTCCACGAATAGAGTTGAGCAATTCCGAACCATTAAAATTGATAGGTGTAAACTTTTTATTCTTGATTTTTGTCCAAATTTAGTAGTATACGGTACATAAGATTGTTTCATTGTCAAAAAAACCAATTTTTGATCTTAAATGGACAAAATCGTTAAAAGCTCCTCCATGGAGAGAGTTGAGCAATTCCGAACCATTCAAGTTGATAGGTCTACCCTTTTTCTTTGTCGCTTTATGTCCAAATATACAAATATATGCTTCGTAGATTGTTTCGTTTTCGAAAGGCCAACTTTCTATCTCGAATGGACAAAAACGTTAAAAGCTTCTCTCAAGAGAGGGTTGAGCAATTACAAACCATCAAAGTTGATAGGTGTACAATTTGTATTGTTGTTTTATGATCAAATTTACTAGTATACACTACATAGATTGTTTCGTTGTCAAAAAGGCTAATTTTCGATCCGAAATGGTCAAAACCGTTAAAAGCTCCTCCATGGAGAGAGTTGAGCAATTCCGAACCATCAAAGTGACAGTTCTACCCTTTTTTTGTTGCTTTATGTTCAGATTTACAAGTATATGCTTCGTAGATTGTTTTGATTCCGAAAGACCGACTTTCTATCTCCAATGGACAAAATCGTTAAAGGCCCCTCCATGGAGAGAGTTGAGCAATTCTGAAACGTCGAGGTTGGTCGATGTACACCCTTTGTTGTTCTTTTATGTCAAATTTACGAGTATAGAGTCCGCAGATTGTTTCGTTGTCAGAAGACCAATTTTATTTCCAAATGGACGAAACTGTTAAAACCTACTCGACGGATAGAGTTGAGCAATTCCGAACCATCAAAATTGATAGGTCTACCCTTTTTCTGTTGCTTTATGTCAAAATATACTCTTCGTAGATTGTTCCGTTTCCGGAACACCAACTTTCTATTTGAAATGGATAAAAATGCTAAAGGCCCCTCCATGGAGAGAGTCGAGCAATTCCGAACCATCAAAGTTGGTCGTTGTACACCATTTGTTGTTCTTTTATGTCAAATTTTACGAGTATAGAGTCTCCAGATTGTTTCGTTGTCAAAAGACCAACTTTTATTTCCAAATGAACAAAACCGTTAAAACCTCCTACATGGAGAGAGTTGAGCAATTCCGAACCATCAAAATTAATAGGCGTATACTTTTTACTGTTGCTTTATATTCAAATTTACAAGTATACGCTATATAGATTGTTTCGTTGTCAAAAAGTCCAATTTTCGATTTAAAATGGACAAAATCGTTAAAAGCTCCTACATGGAAAGAGTTGAGCAATTTCGAAGCATCAAAGTTGATAGGTCTACCCTTTTTTTGTTGCTTTATGTCCAAATATACAAATATACGCTTCGTAGATTGTTTTGTTTCCGAAAGACCAACTTTCTATCTCGAATGGACAAAAACGTTAAAAGCTCCTCTCTAGAGAGAGTTGAGCAATTACAAACCATAAAAGTTGATAGGTGTACACTTTTTTATTGTTGCTTTATGTCCAAATTTACTAGTATACGCTATATAGATTGTTTCGTTGTCAAAAAGCCCAATTTTCGATTTGAAATGGATAAAATCGTTAAAAGCTCCTCCATGGAAAGAGTTGAGCAATTTCGAACCATCAAAGTTGATCGGTCTACCCTTTTTTGTTGCTTTATGTCCAAATATAAAAATATACGCTTCGTAGATTGTTTTGTTTCCGAAAGACCAACTTTCTATCTCGAATGGACAAAAACGTTAAAAGCTCCTCTCTAGAGAGAGTTGAGCAATTACAAACCATCAAAGTTGATAGGTGTACACTTTTTATTGTTGTTTTATGTCCAAATTTACTAGTATACACTACATAGATTGTTTCGTTGTCAAAAAGGGAAATGTTTGATCTAAAACGGACAAAACCGTTGAAAGCTCCTTCATGGAGAGAGTTGAGCAATTCCGAACCATCAAAGTTGATAGGTCTACCCTTTTTCTGTTGCTTCACGTCGAAATTTACAAGTGTACATTTTGTAGATTGTTTCGAATCCGAAAGACCGACTTTCTATCTCAAATGGACAAAATCGTTAAAAAACCCTCCACGGAGGAAGTTGAGCATTTCCGAACCATCAGGGTTGGTCGTAGTGCACTTTTTATGGTTATTTTACGTCAAATTTTACAAGTGTAGGCTCCCTAGATAGTTTTAATTCCAAAAGGCTAACATTCTATTTCAAATGGACAAAAAAATAAAAAGTCCCTCCATGGAGAGAATTGAGCAATTCCGAACCATCAAAGTTGATAGGTGTGCACTTTTCATTGTTGCTTTATGTCCAAGTTTACTAGCATTCGCATCGTAGATTGTTTCGTTTGTCAATGGAACAACTTTGTTTATGAATTGGACAAAACCGTTAAAAGCACCTCTATCGAGAGAGTTGAACAATTTTGAACCATCAAAGTTGGTCGTTAGACACATTTTGTTGTTCTTTTATGTCAAATCTCACGAGTATAGAGTCTGTAGATTGTTTCGTTGTCAAAAGACCAACTTTTGTTTCCAAATGGACAAAATCGTTGAAACCTCCTACATGGAGAGAGTTGATCAATTCCAAACCATCAAAATTGATAGGTGTATACTATTTTATTGTTGCTTTATATCCCAATTTTAGTGTATACGCTACATAGATTGTTTCGTTGTTAAAAAGTCCAATTTTCGATTTGACATGGACAAAACCGTTAAAAGCACTTCCATGGAGAGAGTTAAGCAGCAATTACGAACAATCAGAGTTGATAGGTCTGCTTTATGTCCAAATTTACAAGTGTACGCTACGTAGATTGTTTCGATTCCGAAAGACCGACTTTCTAGCTCAAATGGACGAAATCCTTAAAAGGCCCCTCCATGGAGAGAGTTGAGCAATTCCGAACTATCAAAGTTGGTCGTTGTACACCTTTTATTGTTATTTTATGTCAAAGTTTAATAGTGTAGGCTCCGTAGATAGTTTTCAATGCCAAAAGGCTAACTTTCGATTTCAAATGGAAAAAGCAGTTAAAAGACCCTCCATGAAGAGAATTGAGGAATTACGAACCATCAAAACTGATAGGTGTGCCCTTTTCTTTGTTGCTTTATCTCCAAGTTTACTAGCATTCGCATCGTAGATTATTTCGTTTGTTAAAAGAAAAACTTTCTATCTGAATTGGACAAAATTGTTATAAGCACCTCTATCGAGAGAGTTGAGCAATTTTGAACCATCAAAGTTCGTCGTTCGACACGTTTTGTTGCTCTTTTATGTCAAATTGGATGAGTATAGAGTCCGTAGATTGTTTCGTTGTCAAAATACCGACTTTTGTGTCCAAATGGACAAAATCGTTAAAACCTCATCCACGAATAGAGTTGAGCAATTCCGAACCATTCAAATTGATAGGTGTAAACTTTTTATTCTTGATTTTTGTCCAAATTTAGTAGTATACGGTACATAAGATTGTTTCATTGTCAAAAAACCAATTTTTGATCTTAAATGGACAAAATCGTTAAAAGCTCCTCCATGGAGAGAGTTGAGCAATTCCGAACCATCAAAGTTGATAAGTCTACCCTTTTTCTGTTGCTTCACGTCGAAATTTACAAGTGTCCGTGTCGTAGATTGTCTCGAATTCGAAAGGCCGACTTTCTATCACGAATGGACAAAATCGTTAAAAAACCCTCCACGGAGGAAGTTGAGCATTTTCGAACCATCAGGGTTAGTCGTAGTGCACTTTTTATGGTTATTTTATGTCAAATTTTACAAGTGTAGGCTCCCTAGATAGTTTTAATGCCAAAAGGCTAACATTCTATTTCAAATGGACAAAACCATAAAAAGTCCCTCCATGGAGAGAATTGAGCAATTCCGAACCATCAAAGTTGATAGGTGTGCACTTTTCATTGTTGCTTTATGTCCAAGTTTACTAGCATTCGCATCGTAGATTGTTTCGTTTGTCAAAGGAACAACTTTGTTTCTGAATTGGACAAAACCATTAAAAGCACCTCTATCGAGAGAGTTGAGCAATTTTGAACCATCAAAGTTGGTCGTTGGACACGTTTTGTTGTTCTTTTATGTCAAATCTCAAGAGTATAGATTCTGTAGATTGTTTCGTTGTCAAAAGACCAACTTTTGTTTCCAAATGGACAAAATCGTTGAAACCTCCTACATGGAGAGAGTTGATCAATTCCAAACCATCAAAATTGATAGGTGTATACTATTTTATTGTTGCTTTATATCCCAATTTTAGTGTATACGCTACATAGATTGTTTCGTTGTTAAAAAGTCCAATTTTCGATTTGACATGGACAAAACTGTTAAAAGCACTTCCATGGAGAGAGTTAAGCAATTAAGAACAATCAGAGTTGATAGGTCTGCTTTATGTCCAAATTTACAAGTGTACGCTACGTAGATTGTTTCGATTCCGAAAGACCGACTTTCTAGCTCAAATGGACGAAATCCTTAAAAGGCCCCTCCATGGAGAGAGTTGAGCAATTCCGAACTATCAAAGTTGGTCGTTGTACACCTTTTATTGTTATTTTATGTCAAATTTTAATAGTGTAGGCTCCGTAGATAGTTTTAAATGCCAAAAGGCTAACTTTCGATTTCAAATGGAAAAAACGTTAAAAGCCCCTCCATGGAGAGAATTGAGGAATTACAAACCATCAAAACAGATAGGTGTGCCCTTTTCTTTGTTGCTTTACGTCAAAGTTTACTAGCATTCGCATCGTAGATTGTTTGTTTGTTAAAAGAAAAACTTTCTAGCTGAATTGGACAAAATCGTTAAAAGCACCTCTATCAAGAGAGTTGAGCAATTTTGAACCATCAAAGTTGGTCGTTCGACACGTTTTATTGCTCTTTTATGTCAACTTGGATGAGTATAGAGTACGTAGATTGTTTCGTTGTCAAAATACCGACTTTTATTTCCAAATGGACAAAATCGTTAAAACCTCCTCCACGAATAGAGTTGAGCAATTCCGAACCATCAAAATTGATAGGTGTAAACTTTTTATTCTTGATTTTTGTCCAAATTTAGTAGTATACGGTACATAAGATTGTTTCATTGTCAAAAAGAACAATTTTTGATCTTAAATGGACAAAATCGTTAAAAGCTCCTCCATGGAGAGAGTTGAGCAATTCCGAACCATTCAAGTTGATAGGTCTACCCTTTTTTTTTGTCGCTTTATGTCCAAATATACGCTTCGTAGATTGTTTCGTTTCCGAGAGGCCAACTTTCTATCTCGAGTGGACAAAAACGTTAAAAGCTCCTCTCTGGAGAGGGTTGAGCAATTACAAACCATCAAAGTTGATAAGTGTACAATTTGTATTGTTGTTTTATGTCAAAATTTACTAGTATATACTACATAGATTGTTTCGTTGTCAAAAAGGCAAATTTTCGATCCGAAATGGTCAAAACCGTTAAAAGCTCCTCCATGGAGAGAGTTGAGCAATTCCGAACCATCAAAGTTGACAGTTCTACCCTTTTTTTTGTTGCTTTATGTTCAAATTTACAAGTATATGCTTCGTAGATTGTTTCGTTCCGAAAGACCGACTTTCTATCTCCAATGGACAAAATCGTTAAAGGCTCCTCCATGGAGAGAGTTGAGCAATTCTGAACCATCGAGGTTGGTCGTTGTACATCTTTTATTGTTCTTTTATGTCAAATTTTACGAGTATAGAGTCCGCAGATTGTTTCGTCTTCTAAAGACCAATTTTATTTCCAAATGGACGAAATTGTTAAAACCTACTCGACGGATAGACTTGAGCAATTCCGAACCATCAAAATTGATAGGTGTACATTTTTTGTTGTTGCTTTATGTCCAAATTTAGTAGTATACCCTTCGTAGATTGTTTCGTTTCCGGAAGACCGACTTTCTATTTGAAATAGACAAAAACGCTAAAGGCCCCTCCATGGAGAGAGTCGAGCAATTCCGAACCATCAAAGTTGGTCGTTGTACACCATTTGTTATTCTTTTATGTCAAATTTTACGAGTATAGAGTCAGCAAATTGTTTCGTTGTCAAACAAACAACTTTTATTTCCAAATGAACAAAACCGTTAAAACCTCCTACATGAAGAGAGTTGAGCAATTCCGAACCATCAAAATTGATAGGCGTATACTTTTTATTCTTGCTTTATATCCAAATTTACAAGTATACGCTATATAGATTGTTTCGTTGTCAAAAAGTCCAATATAGGTGTGCACTTTTCATTGTTGCTTTATGTTCAAGTTTACTAGCATTCGCATCGTAGATTGTTTCGTTTGTCAAAGGAACAACTCTGTTTCTGAATTTGACAAAACCGTTAAAAGCACCTCTATCGAGAGAGTTGAGCAATTTTGAACCATCAAAGTTGGTCGTTGGACACGTTTTGTTGTACTTTTATGTCAAATCTCATGAGTATAGAGTTTGTGGATTTTCTCGTTGTCAAAAGACCAACTTTTGTTTCCAAATGGACAAAATCGTTGAAACCTCCTACATGGAGAGTGTTGAGCAATTCCGAACCATCAAAATTGATAGGTGTATACTATTTTATGGTTGCTTTATATCCCAATTTTAGTGTATACGCTACATAGATTGTTTCGTTTTTAAAAAGTCCAATTTTCGATTTGACATGGACAAAACCGTTAAAAGCACTTCCATGGAGAGAGTTAAGCAATTCCGAACCATCAGAGTTGATAGGTCTGCTTTATGTCCAAATTTACAAGTATACGCTTCGTAGATTGTTTCGATTCCGAAAGACCGACTTTCTAGCTCAAATGGACGCAATCCTTAAAAGGCCCCTCCCTGGAGAGAGTTGAGCAATTCCGAACTATCAAAGTTGGTCGTTGTACACCTTTTATTGTTATTTTATGTCAAATTTTAATAGTGTAGGCTCCTTAGATAGTTTTAAATGCCAAAAGGCTAGCTTTCGATTTCAAATGGAATAAACCGTTAAAAGCCCCTCCATGGAGAGAATTGAGGAATTATAAACCATCAAAACTGATAGGTGTGCCCTTTTCTTTGTTGCTTTATGTCCAAGTTTACTAGCATTCGCATCGTAGATTGTTTCGTTTGTTAAAAGAAAAACTTTCTATCTGAATTGGACAAAATCGGTAAAAGCACCTCTATCGAGAGAGTTCAGCAATTTTGAACCATCAAAGTTGGTCGTTCGACACATTTTGTTTCTCTTTTATGTCAAATTGGATGAGTATAGAATCCGTAGATTGTTTCGTTGTCAAAATACCGACTTTTGTTTCGAAATGGACAAAATCGTTAAAACCTCCTCCACGAATAGAGTTGAGCAATTCCAAACCATCAAAATTGATAGGTGTAAACTTTTTATTCTTGATTTTTGTCCAAATTTAGTAGTATATGGTACATAAGATTGTTTTATTGTCAAAAGACCAATTTTTGATCTTAAATGGACAAAATCGTTAAAAGCTCCTCCATGGAGAGAGTTGAGCAATTCCGAACCATTCAAGTTGATAGGTCTACCCTTTTTTTTTGTCGCTTTATGTCCAAATATACAAATATACGCTTCGTAGATTGTTTCGTTTCCGAAAGGCCAACTTTCTATCTCGAATGGACAAAAACGTTAAAAGCTCCTCTCTGGAGAGGGTTGAGCAATTACAAACCATCAAAGTTGATAGGTGTACAATTCGTATTGTTGTTTTATGTTCAAATTTACTAGTATACACTTCATAGATTGTTTCGTTGTCAAAAAGGCTAATTTTCGATCCGAAATGGTCAAAACCGTTAAAAGCTCCTCCATGGAGAGAGTTGAGCAATTCCGAACCATCAAAGTTGACAGTTCTACCCTTTTTTTGTTGCTTTATGTTCAAATTTACAACTATATGCTTCGTAGATTGTTTCGATTCCGAAAGACCGACTTTCTATCTCCAATGGACAAAATCGTTAAAGGTCCCTCCATGAAGATAGTTGAGCAATTCTGAACCATCGAGGTTGGTCGTTGTACAACTTTTGTTGTTCTTTTATGTCAAATTTACCAGTATAGAGTCTGCAGATTGTTTCGTTGTCAAAAGACCAATTTTATTTCCAAATGGACGAAACTGTTAAAACCTACTCGACGGATAGAGTTGAGCAATTCCGAACCATCAAAATTTATAGGTGTACACTTTTTGTTGTTGCTTTATGTCCAAATTTAGTAGTATATGCTACATAGATTATTTCATTGTCGAAAAGGCCAATTTTTGATCTTAAATGGACAAAATCGTTAAAAGCTCCTCCATGGAGGGAGTTGAGCAATTGCGAACCATCAAAGCCGATAGGTCTACCCTTTTTCTGTTGCTTTATGTCCAAATATACCCTTCATAGATTGTTTTGTTTCCGGAAGACCAACTTTCTATTTGAAATGGATAAAAACGCTAAAGGCCCCTCCATGGAGAGAGTCGAGCAATTCCGAACCATCAAAGTTGGTCGTTGTACACCATTTGTTGTTCTTTTATGTCAAATTTTACGAGTATAGAGTCTCCAGATTTCTTCGTTGTCAAAAGACCAACTTTTATTTCCAAATGAACGAAACCGTTAAAACCTCCTACATGGAGAGAGTTGAGCAATTCCGAACCATCAAAATTGATAGGCGTATACTTTTTACTGTTGCTTTATATCCAAATTTACAAGTATACGCTATATAGATTGTTTCGTTGTCAAAAAGTCCAATTTTCGATTTGAAATGGACAAAATCGTTAAAAGCTCCTACATGGAAAGAGTTGAGCATTTCCGAACCATCAGGGTTGGTCGTAGTGCACTTTTTATGGTTATTTTATGTCAAATTTTACAAGCTTAGGCTCCCTAGATAGTTTTAATGCCAAAGGGCTAACATTCTATTTCAAATGGACAAAACCGTAAAAAGTCCCTCCATGGAGAGAATTGAGCAATTCCGAACCATCAAAGTTGATAGGTGTGCACTTTTCATTGTTGCTTTATGTCCAAGTTTACCAGCATTCGCATCGTAGATTGTTTCGTTTGTCAAAGGAACAACTTTGTTTCTGAATTGGACAAAACCGTTAAAGGCCCCTCAATGGAGAGAGTTGATCAATTCCGAACCATCAAAATTGATAGGTGTAAACTATTTTATTGTTGCTTTATATCCCAATTTTAGTGTATACGCTACATAGATTGTTTCGTTGTTAAAAAGTCCAATTTTCGATTTTACATGGACAAAACCGTTAAAAGCACTTCCATGGAGAGAGTTAAGCAATTCCAAACCATTAGAGTTGATAGGTCTGCTTTATGTCTAAATTTATAAGTATACGCTTCGTAGATTGTTTCGATTCCGAAAGACCGACTTTCTAGCTCAAATGGACGAAATCCTTAAAAGGACCCTCCATGGAGAGAGTTGAGCAATTCCGAACTATCAAAGTTGGTCGTTGTACACCTTTTATTGTTATTTTATGTCAAATTTTAATAGTGTAGGCTCCGTAGATAGTTTTAAGTGCCAAAAGGCTAACTTTCGATTTCAAATGGAAAAAACCGTTAAAAGCCTCTCGAAGGAGAGAATTGAGGAATTACGAACCATCAAAACTGATAGGTGTGCCCTTTTCTTTGTTGCTTTATGTCCAAGTTAATTAGCATTCGCATCGTAGATTGTTTCATTTGTTAAAAGACTTCCTATCTGAATTGGACAAAATCGTTAAAAGCACCTCTATCGAGAGAGTTGAGCAATTTTGAACCATCAAAGTTGGTCGTTCGACACGTTTTGTTGCTCTTTTATGTCAAATTGGATGAGTATAGAGTCCGTAGATTGTTTCGTTGTCAAAATACCGACTTTTGTTTCCAAATGGACAAAATCGTTAAAAGCTCCTCCTTGGAGAGAGTTGAGCAATTCCGAACCATCAAGTTGATATGTCTACCCTTTTTTTTGTTGCTTTATGTCAAAATATACAAATATACGCTTCATAGATTGTTTCATTTTCGAAAGACCAACTTTTATATCTCGAATGGACAAAAACGTTAAAAGCTCCTCTCTGGAAAGGGTTGAGCAATTACAAACCATCAAAGTTGATAGGTCTACCCTTTTTTTGTTGCTTTATGTCCAAATATACAAATATACGCTTCGTAGATTGTTTCGTTTCCGAAAGACCAACTTTATATCTCGAATGGACAAAAACGTTAAAAGCTCCTCTCTGGAGAGGGTTGAGCAATTACAAACCATCAAAGTTGATAGGTGTACAGTTTGTATTGTTGTTTTATGTCCAAATTTACTAGTACACACTACAAAGATTGTTTCGTTGTCAAAAAGGCTAATTTTCGATCCGAAATGGTCAAAACCGTTAAAAGCTCTTCCATGGAGAGAGTTGAGCAATTCCAAACCATCAAAGTTTACAGTTCTACCCTTTTTTGTTGCTTTATGTTCAAATTTACAAGTATATGCTTCGTAGATTGTTTCGATTCCGAAAGACCGACTTTCTATCTCCAATGGACAAAATCGTTAAAGGCCCCTCCATGCGGAGAGTTGAGCAATTCTGAACCACCGAGGTTGGTCGTTGTACACCTTTTGTTGTTCTTTTATGTCAAATTTTACGAGTATAGAGTCCGCAGATTGTTTCGTTGTCAAAAGACCAATTTTATTTCCAAAAGGACGAAACTTTTAAACCTACTCCACGGATAGAGTTGAGCAATTCCGAAGCATCAAAATTGATAGGTGTACACTTTTTGTTGTTGCTTTATGTCCAAATTTAGTAGTATACGCTACATAGATTGTTTCATTATTGAAAAGGCCTATTTTTGATCTTAAATGGACAAAATCGTTAAAAGCTCCTCCATGGAGAGAGTTGAGCAATTTCGAACCATCAAAGCTGATAGGTCTACCCTTTTTCTGTTGCTTTATGTCCTAATATACCCTTCGTAGATTGTTTTGTTTCCGGAAGACCGACTTTCTATTTGAAATGGACAAAAACGCTAAAGGCCCCTCCATGGAGAGAGTCGAGCAATTCCGAACCATCAAAGTTGGTCGTTGTACACCATTTGTTGTTCTTTTATGTCAAATTTTATGAGTATAAAGTCCGCAGAATGTTTCCTTGTCAAAAGACCAATTTTTATTTCCAAATGGACAAAACCGCTAAAACCTCCTAGATGGAGAGAGTTGAGCAATTCCGATCCATCAAAATTGATAGGCGTATACTTTTTATTGTTGCTTTATATCCAAATTTACAAGTATACGCTATATAGATTGTTTCGTTGTCAAAAAGTCTAATTTTCGATTTGAAATGGACAAAATCGTTCAAAGCTCCTCCATGGAAAGAGTTGAGCAATTCCGAACCATCAAAGTTGATAGGTCTACCCTTTTTTGTTGCTTTATGTCAAAATGTACAAATATACGCTTCGTAGATAGTTTTGTTTCCGAAAGACCAACTTTCTATCTCGAATGGACAAAAACGTTAAAAGCTGCTCTCTAGAAAGAGTTGAGCAATTACAAACCATCAAAATTGATAGGTGTACACTTTTTTATTATTGCTTTTTGTCCAAATTTACTAGTATACACTACATAGATTGTTTCATTGTCAAAAAGGGCAATTTCCAATCTGAAATGGACAAAACCGTTAAAAGCTCCTTCATGGAGAGAGTTGAGCAATTCCGAACCATCAAAGTTGATAGGTCCACCCTTTTTCTGTTGCTTCACGTCAAAATTTACAAGTGTGTGTTTCGTAGATTTTTTTCGAATCCGAAATATCGACTTTCTATCTCGAATGGACAAAATCGTTAAAAAACCCTCCACG
The DNA here is from genome assembly GCA_963580455.1 of Euonymus europaeus. Classification (NCBI taxonomy): domain Eukaryota; kingdom Viridiplantae; phylum Streptophyta; class Magnoliopsida; order Celastrales; family Celastraceae; genus Euonymus; species Euonymus europaeus. The sequence goes on from OY756964.1 coordinate 9,870,803, forward strand.
GAGGAAGTTGAGCATTTCCGAACCATCGGGGTTGGTCGTAGTGCACTTTTTATGGTTATTTTATGTCAAATTTTACAAGTGTAGGCTCCCTAGATAGTTTTAATGCCAAAAGGCTAACATTCTATTTCAAATGGGAAAAACCGTTAAAAGCCCCTCCATGGAGAGAATTGAGGAATTACGAACCATCAAAACTGATAGGTGTGCCCTCTTCTTTGTTGCTTTATGTCCAAGTTAACTAGCATTCGCATCGTAGATTGTTTCGTTTGTTAAAAGAAAAACTTTCTATCTGAATTGGACAAAATAGTTAAAAGCACCTCTATCGAGAGAGTTGAGCAATTTCGAACCATCAAAGTTGGTCGTTCGACACGTTTTGTTGCTCTTTTATGTCAAATTGGATGAGTATAGAGTCCGTAGATTGTTTCGTTGTCAAAATACCGACTTTTGTTTCCAAATGGACAAAATCGTTAAAACCTCCTCCACGAATAGAGTTGAGCAATTCCGAACCATCAAAATTGATAGGTGTAAACTTTTTATTCTTGATTTTTGTCCAAATTTAGTAGTATACGCTACATAAGATTGTTTCATTGTCAAAAACACCAATTTTTGATCTTAAATGGACAAAATCGTTAAAAGCTCCTCCATAGAGAGAGTTGAGCAACTCAGGTCTACCCTTTTTTTTTTGTTGCTTTATGTCCAAATATACAAATATACGCTTCGTAGATTGTTTTGTTTCCGAAAGACCAACTTTCTATCTCGAATGGACAAAAACGTTAAAAGCTCCTCTCTAGAGAGGGTTGAGCAATTACAAACCATCAAAGTTGATAGATGTACAATTTGTATTGTTGTTTTATGTCCAAATTTACTAGTACACAATACATAGATTGTTTCGTTGTCAAAAAGGCTAATTTTCGATCTGAAATGGTCAAAACCGTTAAAAGCTCCTCCATGGAGAGAGTTGAGCAATTTCGAACCATCAAAGTTGACAGTTCTACTCTTTTTTTGTTGCTTTATGTTCAAATTTACAAGTATATGCTTCGTAGATTGTTTCAATTCCGAAAGACCGACTTTATATCTCGAATGGACAAAAACGTTAAAAGCTCCTCTCTGGAGAGGGTTGAGCAATTACAAACCATCAAAGTTGATAGGTGTACAGTTTGTATTGTTGTTTTATGTCCAAATTTACTAGTACACACTACAAAGATTGTTTCGTTGTCAAAAAGGCTAATTTTCGATCCGAAATGGTCAAAACCGTTAAAAGCTCTTCCATGGAGAGAGTTGAGCAATTCCAAACCATCAAAGTTTACAGTTCTACCCTTTTTTGTTGCTTTATGTTCAAATTTACAAGTATATGCTTCGTAGATTGTTTCGATTCCGAAAGACCGACTTTCTATCTCCAATGGACAAAATCGTTAAAGGCCCCTCCATGCGGAGAGTTGAGCAATTCTGAACCACCGAGGTTGGTCGTTGTACACCTTTTGTTGTTCTTTTATGTCAAATTTTACGAGTATAGAGTCCGCAGATTGTTTCGTTGTCAAAAGACCAATTTTATTTCCAAATGGACGAAATTGTTAAAACCTACACCACGGATAGAGTTGAGCAATTTCGAACCATCAAAATTGATAGGTGTACACTTTTTGTTGTTAATTTATGTCCAAATTTAGTAGTATACGCTACATAGATTGTTTCATTGTCGAAAAGGCCAATTTTTAATCTTAAATAGACAAAATCGTTAAAAGCTCCTCCATGGAGAGAGTTGAACGATTTCGAACCATCAAAGCTGATAGGTCTACCCTTTCTCTGTTGCTTTATGTCCAAATTTACAAGTATACGCTATATAGATTGTTTCGTTGTCAAAAAGTCCAATTTTCGATTTGAAATGGACAAAATCGTACAAAGCTCATCCATGGAAAGAGTTGAGCAATTCCGAACCATCAAAGTTGATAGGTCTGCTTTATGTCCAAATTTACAAGTATACGCTTCGTAAATTGTTTCGATTCCGAAAGATCGACTTTCCAGCTCAAATGGACGAAATCCTTAAAAGGCCCCTCCATGGAGAGAGTTGAGCAATTCCGAACTATCAAAGTTGGTCGTTGTACACCTTTTATTGTTACTTTATGTCAAATTTTGATAGTGTAGGCTCGGTAGATAGTTTTAAATGCCAAAAGGCTAACTTTCGATTTCAAATGGGAAAAACCGTTAAAAGCCCCTCCATGGAGAGAATTGAGGAATTACGAACCATCAAAACTGATAGGTGTGCCCTTTTCTTTGTTGCTTTATATCCAAGTTAACTAGCATTCGCATCGTAGATTGTTTCGTTTGTTAAAAGAAAAACTTTCTATCTGAATTGGACAAAATCGTTAAAAGCACCTCTATCGAGAAACTTAAGCAATTTCGAACCATCAAAGTTGGTCGTTCGACACGTTTTGTTGCTCTTTTATGTCAAATTGGATGAGTATAGAGTCCGTAGATTGTTTTGTTGTCAAAATACCGACTTTTGTTTCCAAATGGACAAAATCGTTAAAACCTCCTCCACGAATAGAGTTGAGCAATTCCGAACCATCAAAATTGATAGGTGTAAACTTTTTATTCTTGATTTTTGTCCAAATTTAGTACGATACGCTACATAAGATTGTTTCATTGTCAAAAAGACCAATTTTTGATCTTAAATGGACAAAATCGTTAAAAGCTCCTCCATGGAGAGAGTTGAGCAACTCAGGTCTATTATTCTTTTTTTGTTGCTTTATGTCCAAATATAGAAATATACGCTTCGTAGATTGTTTCGTTTCCGAAAGACCAACTTTCTATCTCGAATGGACAAAAACGTTAAAAGCTCCTCTCTGGAGAGGGCTGAGCAATTACAAACCATCAAAGTTGATAGGTGTACAATTTTTATTGTTGTTTTATGTCCAAATTTACTAGTACAAAATACATAGATTGTTTCGTTGTCAAAAAGGCTAATTTTCGATCTGAAATGGTCAAAACCGTTAAAAGCTCCTCCATGGAGAGAGTTGAGCAATTTCGAACCATCAAAGTTGACAGTTCTACCCTTTTTTTGTTGCTTTTTGTTCAAATTTACAAGTATATGCTTCGTAGATTGTTTCAATTCCGAAAGACCGACTTTCTGTGTCCAATGGACAAAATCGTTAAAGGCCCCTCCATGGAGAGAGTTGAGCAATTCTGAACCGCCGAGGTTGATCGTTGTACACCTTTTGTTGTTCTTTTATGTCAAATTTTACGAGTATAGAGTCCGCAGATTGTTTCGTTGTCAAAAGACCAATTTTATTTCCAAATGGACGAAATTGTTAAAACCTAATCCACGGATAGAGTTGAGCAATTCCGAACCATCAAAATTGATAGGTGTACACTTTTTGTTGTTAATTTATGTCTAAATTTAGTAGTATACGCTACATAGATTGTTTCATTGTCGAAAAGGCCAATTTTTTATCTTAAATAGACAAGATCGTTAAAAGCTCCTCCATGGAGAGAGTTGAGCAATTCCGAACCATCAAAGCTGATAGGTCTACCCTTTCTCTGTTGCTTTATGTCCAAGTTAACTAGCATTCGCATCGTAGATTGTTTCGTTTGTTAAAAGAAAAACTTCCTATCTGAAATAGACAAATTCGTTAAAAGCTCCTCCATGGAGAGAGTTGAGCAATTCCGAACCATCAAAGCTGATAGGTTTACCCTTTCTCTGTTGCTTTATGTCCAAATTTACAAGTATACGCTATATAGATTGTTTCGTTGTCAAAAAGTCCAATTTTCGATTTGAAATGGACAAAATCGTACAAAGCTCATCCATGGAAAGAGTTGAGCAATTCCGAACCATCAAAGTTGATAGGTCTGCTTTATGTCCAAATTTATAAGTATACGCTTCGTAAATTGTTTCGATTCCGAAAGATCGACTTTCTAGCTCAAATGGACGAAATCCTTAAAAGGCCCCTCCATGGAGAGAGTTGAACAATTCCGAACTATCAAAGTTGGTCGTTGTACACCATTTATTGTTATTTTATGTCAAATTTTAATAGTGTAGGCTCGGTAGATAGTTTTAAATGCCAAAAGGCTAACTTTCGATTTCAAATGGGAAAAACCGTTAAAAGCCCCTCCATGGAGAGAATTGAGGAATTACGAACCATCAAAACTGAGAGGTGTGCCCTTTTCTTTGTTGCTTTATATCCAAGTTAACTAGTATTCGCATCGTAGATTGTTTCGTTTGTTAAAAGAAAAACTTTCTATCTGAATTGGACAAAATCGTTAAAAGCACCTCTATCGAGAAAGTTGAGTAATTTCGAACCATCAAAGTTGGTCGTTCGACACGTTTTGTTGCTCTTTTACGTCAAATTGGATGAGTATAGAGTCCGTAGATTGTTTTATTGTCAAAATACCGACTTTTGTTTCCAAATGGACAAAATCGTTAAAACCTCCTCCACGAATAGAGTTGAGCAATTCCGAACCATCAAAATTGATAGGTGTACACTTTTTGTTGTTAATTTATGTCCAAATTTAGTAGTATACGCTACATAGATTGTTTCATTGTCGAAAAGGCCAATTTTTGATCTTAAATAGACAAAATCGTTAAAAGCTCCACCATGGAGAGAGTTGAGCAATTCCGAACCATCAAAGCTGATAGGTCTACCCTTACTCTGTTGCTTTATGTCCAAATTTACAAGTATACGCTACATAGATTGTTTCATTGTCGAAAAGGCCAATTTTTGATCTTTAATAGACAAATTCGTTAAAGGCTCCTCCATGGAGAGAGTTGAGCAATTCCGAACCATCAACGTTGACAGTTATACCCTTTTTTTGTTGCTTTATGTTCAAATTTACAAGTATATCCTTCGTAGATTGTTTCGATTCCGAAAGACCGACTTTCTTTCTCCAATGGACAAAATCGTTAAAGGCCCCTCCATGGAGAGAGTTGAGCAATTTTGAACCACCGAGGTTGATCTTTGTACACCTTTTGTTGTTCTTTTATGTCAAATTTTACGAGTATAGAGTCCGCAGATTGTTTCGTTGTCAAAAGACCAATTTTATTTCCAAATGGAAGAAATTGTTAAAACCTACACCACGGATAGAGTTGAGCAATTCTGAACCATCAAAATTGATAGGTGTACACTTTTTGTTGTTAATTTATGTCCAAATTTAGTAGTATACGCTACATAGATTGTTTCATTGTCGAAAAGGCCAATTTTTGATCTTAAATAGACAAAATCGTTAAAAGCTCCTCCATGGAGAGAGTTGAGCGATTTCGAACCATCAAAGCTGATAGGTCTACCCTTTCTCTGTTGCTTTATGTCCAAATTTACAAGTATACGCTATAGAGATTGTTTCGTTGTCAAAAAGTCCAATTTTCGATTTGAAATGGACAAAATCGTACAAAGCTCATCCATGGAAAGAGTTGAGCAATTCCGAACCATCAAAGTTGATAGGTCTGCTTTATGTCCAAATTTACAAGTATACGCTTCGTAAATTGTTTCGATTCCGAAAGATCGACTTTCTAGCTCAAATGGACGAAATCCTTAAAAGGCCCCTCCATGGAGAGAGTTGAGCAATTCCGAACTATCAAAGTTGGTCGTTGTACACCTTTTATTGTTACTTTATGTCAAATTTTGATAGTGTAGGCTCGGTAGATAGTTTTAAATGCCAAAAGGCTAACTTTCGATTTCAAATGGGAAAAACCGTTAAAAGCCCCTCCATGGAGAGAATTGAGGAATTACGAACCATCAAAACTGATAGGTGTGCCCTTTTCTTTGTTGCTTTATATCCAAGTTAACTAGCATTCGCATCGTAGATTGTTTCGTTTGTTAAAAGAAAAACTTTCTATCTGAATTGGACAAAATCGTTAAAAGCACCTCTATCGAGAAAGTTGAGCAATTTCGAACCATCAAAGTTGGTCGTTCGACACGTTTTGTTGCTCTTTTATGTCAAATTGGATGAGTATAGAGTCCGTAGATTGTTTTGTTGTCAAAATACCGACTTTTGTTTCCAAATGGACAAAATCGTTAAAACCTCCTCCACGAATAGAGTTGAGCAATTCCGAACCATCAAAATTGATAGGTGTAAACTTTTTATTCTTGATTTTTGTCCAAATTTAGTAGGATACGCTACATAAGATTGTTTCATTGTCAAAAAGACCAATTTTTGATCTTAAATGGACAAAATCGTTAAAAGCACCTCCATGGAGAGAGTTGAGCAACTCAGGTCTATCATTCTTTTTTTGTTGCTTTATGTCCAAATATAGAAATATACGCTTCGTAGATTGTTTCGTTTCCGAAAGACCAACTTTCTATCTCGAATGGACAAAAACGTTAAAAGCTCCTCTCTGGAGAGGGTTGAGCAATTACAAACCATCAAAGTTGATAGGTGTACAATTTGTATTGTTGTTTTATGTCCAAATTTACTAGTACACAATACATAGATTGTTTCGTTGTCAAAAAGGCTAATTTTCGATCTGAAATGGTCAAAACCGTTAAAAGCTCCTCCATGGAGAGAGTTGAGCAATTTCGAACCATCAAAGTTGACAGTTCTACCCTTTTTTGTTGCTTTTTGTTCAAATTTACAAGTATATGCTTCGTAGATTGTTTCAATTCCGAAAGACCGACTTTCTGTGTCCAATGGACAAAATCGTTAAAGGCCCCTCCATGGAGAGAGTTGAGCAATTCTGAACCGCCGAGGTTGATCGTTGTACACCTTTTGTTGTTCTTTTATGTCAAATTTTACGAGTATAGAGTCCGCAGATTGTTTCGTTGTCAAAAGACCAATTTTATTTCCAAATGGACGAAATTGTTAAAACCTAATCCACGGATAGAGTTGAGCAATTCCGAACCATCAAAATTGATAGGTGTACACTTTTTGTTGTTAATTTATGTCTAAATTTAGTAGTATACGCTACATAGATTGTTTCATTGTCGAAAAGGCCAATTTTTTATCTTAAATAGACAAAATCGTTAAAAGCTCCTCCATGAAGAGAGTTGAGCAATTCCGAACCATCAAAGCTGATAGGTCTACCCTTTCTCTGTTGCTTTATGTCCAAGTTAACTAGCATTCGCATCGTAGATTGTTTCGTTTGTTAAAAGAAAAACTTTCTATCTGAAATAGACAAATTCGTTAAAAGCTCCTCCATGGAGAGAGTTGAGCAATTCCGAACCATCAAAGCTGATAGGTTTACCCTTTCTCTGTTGCTTTATGTCCAAATTTACAAGTATACGCTATATAGATTGTTTCGTTGTCAAAAAGTCCAATTTTCGATTTGAAATGGAGAAAATCGTACAAAGCTCATCCATGGAAAGAGTTGAGCAATTCCGAACCATCAAAGTTGATAGGTCTGCTTTATGTCCAAATTTATAAGTATGCGCTTCGTAAATTGTTTCGATTCCGAAAGATCGACTTTCTAGCTCAAATGGACGAAATCCTTAAAAGGCCCCTCCATGGAGAGAGTTGAACAATTCCGAACTATCAAAGTTGGTCGTTGTACACCATTTATTGTTATTTTATGTCAAATTTTAATAGTGTAGGCTCGGTAGATAGTTTTAAATGCCAAAAGGCTAACTTTCGATTTCAAATGGGAAAAACCGTTAAAAGCCCCTCCATGGAGAGAATTGAGGAATTACGAACCATCAAAACTGATAGGTGTGCCCTTTTCTTTGTTGCTTTATATCCAAGTTAACTAGTATTCGCATCGTAGATTGTTTCGTTTGTTAAAAGAAAAACTTTCTATCTGAATTGGACAAAATCGTTAAAAGCACCTCTATCGAGAAAGTTGAGTAATTTCGAACCATCAAAGTTGGTCGTTCGACACGTTTTGTTGCTCTTTTATGTCAAATTGGATGAGTATAGAGTCCGTAGATTGTTTTATTGTCAAAATACCGACTTTTGTTTCCAAATGGACAAAATCGTTAAAACCTCCTCCACGAATAGAGTTGAGCAATTCCGAACCATCAAAATTGATAGGTGTAAACTTTTTATTCTTGATTTTTGTCCAAATTTAGTAGGATACGCTACATAAGATTGTTTCATTGTCAAAAAGACCAATTTTTGATCTTAAATGGACAAAATCATTAAAAGCTCCTCCATGGAGAGAGTTGAGCAACTCAGGTCTACCATTCTTTTTTTTGTTGCTTTATGTCCAAATAACAAATATACGTTCGTAGATTGTTTCGTTTCCGAAAGACCAACTTTCTATCTCGAATGGACAAAAACGTTAAAAGCTCCTCTCTGGAGAGGGTTGAGCAATTACAAACCATCAAAGTTGATAGGTGTACAATTTGTATTGTTGTTTTATGTCCAAATTTACTAGTACACACTACATAGATTGTTTCGTTGTCAAAAAGGCTAATTTTCGATCTGAAATGGTCAAAACTATTAAAAGCTCCTCCATGGAGAGAGTTGAGCAATTTCGAACCATCAAAGTTGACAGTTCTACCCTTTTTTTGTTGCTTTATGTTAAAATTTACAAGTATATGCTTCGTAGATTGTTTCGATTCCGAAAGACCGACTTTCTGTCTCCAATGGACAAAATCGTTAAAGGCCTCTCCATGGAGAGAGTTGAGCAATTCTGAACCGCCGAGGTTGATCGTTGTACACCTTTTGTTGTTCTTTTATGTGAAATTTTACGAATATAGAGTCCGCAGATTGTTTCGTTGTCAAAAGACCAATTTTATTTCCAAATGGACGAAATTGTTAAAACCTACTCCACGGATAGCGTTGAGCAATTCCGAACCATCAAAATTGATAGGTGTACACTTTTTGTTGTTAATTTATGTCCAAATTTAGTAGTATACGCTACACAGATTGTTTCATTGTCGAAAAGTCTAATTTTTTGTCTTAAATAGACAAAATCGTTAAAAGCTCCTCCATGGAGAGAGTTGAGCAATTCCGAACCATCAAAGCTGATAGGTCTACCCTTTTTCTGTTGCTTTATGTCCAAATTTACAAGTATACGCTATATAGATTGTTTCGTTGTCAAAAAGTCCAATTTTCGATTTGAAATGGACAAAATCGTACAAAGCTCTTCCATGGAAAGAGTTGAGCAATTCCAAACCATCAAAGTTGATAGGTCTGCTTTATGTCCAAATTTACAAGTATACGCTTCGTAAATTGTTTCGATTCCGAAAGATCGACTTTCTAGCTCAAATGGACGAAATCCTTAAAAGGCCCCTCCATGGAGAGAGTTGAGCAATTCCGAACTATCAAAGTTGGTCGTTGTACACCTTTTATTGTTATTTTATGTCAAATTTTAATAGTGTAGGCTCGGTAGATAGTTTTAAATGCCAAAAGGCTAACTTTCGATTTCAAATGGGAAAAACCGTTAAAAGCCCCTCCATGGAGAGAATTGAGGAATTACGAACCATCAAAACTGATAGGTATGCCCTTTTCTTTGTTTCTTTATATCCAAGTTAACTAGCATTCGCATCGTAGATTGTTTCGTTTATTAAAAGAAAAACTTTCTATCTGAATTGGACAAAATCCTTAAAAGCACCTCTATCGAGAAAGTTGAGCAATTTCGAACCATCAAAGTTGGTCGTTCGACACGTTTTGTTGCTCTTTTATGTCAAATTGGATGAGTATAGAGTCCGTAGATTGTTTTGTTGTCAAAATACCGACTTTTGTTTCCAAATGGACAAAATCGTTAAAACCTCCCCCACGAATAGAGTTGAGCAATTCCGAACCATCAAAATTGATAGGTGTAAACTTTTTATTCTTGATTTTTGTCCAAATTTAGTAGGATACGCTACATAAGATTGTTTCATTGTCAAAAAGGCCAATTTTTGATCTTAAATGGACAAAATCGTTAAAAGCTCCTCCATGGAGAGAGTTGAGCAACTCAGGTCTACCATTCTTTTTTTTGTTGCTTTATGTCCAAATATACAAATATACGCTTCGTAGATTGTTTCGTTTCCGAAAGACCAACTTTCTATCTCGAATGGACAAAAACGTTAAAAGCTCCTCTCTAGAGAGGGTTGAGCAATTACAAACCATCAAAGTTGATAGGTGTACAATTTGTATTGTTGTTTTATGTCCAAATTTACCAGTACACACTACATAGATTGTTTCGTTGTCAAAAAGGCTAATTTTCGATCCGAAATGGTCAAAACCATTAAAAGCTCCTCCATGGAGAGAGTTGAGCAATTTCGAACCATCAAAGTTGACAGTTCTACCCTTTTTTTGTTGCTTTATGTTCAAATTTATAAGGATATGCTTCGTAGATTGTTTCGATTCCGAAAGACCGACTTTCTGTCTCCAATGGACAAAATCGTTAAAGGAAGCTCCATGGAGAGAGTTGAGCAATTCTGAACCGCCGAGGTTGATCGTTGTACACCTTTTGTTGTTCTTTTATGTCAAATTTTACGAGTATAGAGTCCGCAGATTGTTTCGTTGTCAAAAGACCAATTTTATTTCCAAATGGACGAAATTGTTAAAACCTACTCCACGGATAGAGTTGAGCAATTCCGAACCATCAAAATTGATAGGTGTACACCTTTTGTTGTTAATTTATGTCCAAATTTAGTAGTATACGCTACATAGATTGTTTCATTGTCGAAAAGGCCAATTTTTTATCTTAAATGGACAAAATCGTTAACAGCTCCTCCATGGAGAGAGTTGAGCAATTCCGAACCATCAAAGCTTATAGGTCTACCCTTTCTCTGTTGCTTTATGTCCAAATTTACAAGTATACGCTATATAGATTGTTTCGTTGTCAAAAAGTCCAATTTTCGATTTGAAATGGACAAAATCGTTCAAAGCTCCTCCATGGAAAGAGTTGAGCAATTCCGAACCATCAAAATTTGATAGGTCTACCTTTTTTTTGTTGCTTTATGTCCAAATATACGCTTCGTAGATTGTTTTGTTTCCGAAAGACCAACTTTCCATCTCGAATGGACAAAAACGTTAAAAGCTTCTCTCTAGAGAGAGTTGAGCAATTAAAAACCATCAAAGTTGATAGGTGTACACATTTTTATTGTTGCTTTATGTCCAAATTTACTAGTATACACTACATAGATTGTTTTGTTGTCAAAAAGGGCAATTTTCGATCTGAAATGGACAAAACCGTTAAAAGCTCCTTCATGGAGAGAGTTGAGCGATTCCGAACCATCAAAGTTGATAGGTCTACCCTTTTTCTGTTGCTTCACGTCGAAATTTACAAGTGTGCGTTTCATAGATTGTTTCGAATCCGAAAGATCGACTTTCTATCTCGAATGGACAAAATCGTTAAAAAACCCTCCACGGAGGAAGTTGAGCATTTTTGAACCATCAAGGTTGGTCGTAGTGCGCCTTTTATGGTTATTTTATGTCAAATTTTACAAGTGTAGGCTCTCTAGATAGTTTTAATGCCAAAAGGCTAACATTCTATTTCAAATGGACAAAATCATAAAAAGTCCCTCCATGGAGAGAATTGAGCAATTCCGAACCATCAAAATTGATAGGTGTACACTTTTTGTTGTTAATTTATGTCCAAATTTAGTAGTATACGCTACATAGATTGTTTCATTGTCGAAAAGGCCAATTTTTGATCTTAAATGGACAAAATCGTTAAAAGCTCCTCCATGAAGAGAGTTGAGCAATTCCGAACCTTCAAAGCTGATAGGTCTACCCTTTCTCTGTTGCTTTATGTCCAAATTTACAAGTATATGCTATATAGATTGTTTCGTTGTCAAAAAGTCCAATTTTCGATTTGACATGGACAAAATCGTTCAAAGCTCCTCCATGGAAAGAGTTGAGCAAGTCCGAACCATCAAAGTTGATAGGTCTACCTTTTTTTTGTTGCTTTATGTCCAAATATACGCTTCGTAGATTGTTTTGTTTCCGAAAGACCAACTTTCCATCTCGAATGGACAAAAACGTTAAAAGCTTCTCTCTAGAGAGAGTTGAGCAATTACAAACCATCAAAGTTGATAGGTGTACACATTTTTATTGTTGCTTTATGTCCAAATTTACTAGTATACACTACATAGATTGTTTCGTTGTCAAAAAGGGCAATTTTCGATCTGAAATGGACAAAACCGTTAAAAGCTCCTTCATGGAGAGAGTTGAGTGATTCCGAACCATCAAAGTTGATAGGTCTGCCCTTTTTCTGTTGCTTCACGTCGAAATTTACAAGTGTGCGTTTCGTAGATTGTTTCGAATACGAAAGATCGACTTTCTATCTCGAATGGACAAAATCGTTAAAAAACCCTCCACGGAGGAAGTTGAGCATTTTTGAACCATCAAGGTTGGTCGTAGTGCGCTTTTTATGGTTATTTTATGTCAAATTTTACAAGTGTAGGCTCTCTAGATAGTTTTAATGCCAAAAGGCTAACATTCTATTTCAAATGGACAAAATCGTAAAAAGTCCCTCCATGGAGAGAATTGAGCAATTCCGAACTATCAAAGTTGATAGGTGTGCACTTTTCATTGTTGCTTTATGTCCAAGTTTACTAGCATTCGAATCGTAGATTGTTTCGTTTGTCAAAGGAACTTATCAATGACAAATGGACAAAACCGTTAAAAGCTACTTCATAGTGGGAGTTGAGCAATTCCGAACCATCAAAATTTCTCGGTGTACACTTTTTATTGTTCTTTTATGTCAAATTTTATGAGTATATGCTTCCTGGATTATTTTCATGCCAAAACCCCAACTATCAATGACAAATGGACAAAACCGTTAAAAGCTACTTCATAGTGAGAGTTGAGCAATTCCAGACCATCAAAGTTGCTCGGTGTACACTTTTTATTGTTCTCCTATGTCAAATTTTACGAGTATAAGCTTCCTAGATTTTTTCGATGCCAAAATCCCAACTTTCTATGACAAATGGACAAAACCGTTTAAAGCTTCCTCTATAGAGTGAGTTGAGCAACTTCGGACTATCAAAGTTGCTCGGTGTACACTTTTTATTGTTCTTCTATGTCAAACTTTAGGAGTATAAGCTTCCTAGATTATTTCGATGCCAAAACCCCAACTTTCTATGAGAAATGGACAAAACCGTTTAAAGCTCCTCCATAGAGTGAGTTGAGCAACTTCGGACTATCAAAGTTGCTCGGTGTACACTTTTTATTGTTCTTCTATGTCAAAATTTACGAGTATAAGCTTCCTAGATTATTTCGATGCCAAAACCCCAACTTTCTATGACAAATGGACAAAATCGTTTAAAGCTCCTCCATAGAGTGAGTTGAGCAACTTCGGACTATCAAAGTTGCTCGGTGTACACTTTTTATTGTTCTTCTATGTCATATTTTACGAGTATAAGCTTCCTAGATTATTTCGATGCCAAAACTCCAACTTTCAATGACAAATAGACAAAAACGTTAAAAGATCCTCCATAAGGATAGTTGAGGAACTTCGAATCATCAAAGTTGCTCGGTGTACACTTTTTATTGTTCTTCTACGTCAAATTTTATGAGTATAAGCTTTGTAGATTATTTTGATGCCAAAACACCAACTTTCTATGACAAATGGACAAAACCGTTTAAAGCTTCCTCTATAGAGTGAGTTGCGCAACTTCGGACTATCAAAGTTGCTCGGTGTACACTTTTTATTGTTCTTCTACGTCAAATTTTACGAGTATAAGCTTCCTAGATTATTTCGATGCCAAAACCCCAACTTTCAATGACAAATGGAGAAAACCATTTAAAGCTCCACCATAGAGTGAGTTGAGCAATTTTGGACCATCAAAGTTGTTCGGTGTACACTTTTTATTGTTCTTCTATGTCAAATTTTATGAGTATAAGCTTCCTAGATTATTTCGATGCCAAAACCCCAACTTTCTATGACAAATGGACAAAAACGTTAAAAGATCCTCCATAGAGATAGTTGAGGAACTTCGAATCAACAAAGTTGCTCGGTGTACACTTTTTATTGTTCTTTTATGTCAAATTTTACGAGTATATGCTTCCTGGATTATTTTGATGCCAAAACCCCAACTATCAATGACAAATGGATAAAACCATTAAAAGCTACTTCATAGTGAGAGTTGAGCAATTCCGGACCATCAAAGTTGCTCGGTGTACACATTTTATTGTTCCTTCTATATCAAATTTTTCGAGTATAAGCTTCCTAGATTATTTCGATGTGAAAACACCAACTTTATAAGACAAATTGGACAAAAACGTTAAAAGATCCTCCATAGAGAGAGTTGGGCAACTTCGAATCATCAAAGTTGCCCGACGTACACTTTTTATTGTTCTTTTATGTCAAATTCTATGAGTATATACTTCCTGGATTATTTTGATGCCAAAACCCCAACTATCAATGACAAATGGACAAAACCGTTAAAAGCTACTTCATAGTGAGAGTTGAGCAATTCTGGACCATCAAAATTGCTCGGTGTACACGTTTTATTGTTCTTCTATGTCATATTTTACGAGTATAAGCTTCCTAGATTATTTCGATGCCAAAACCCCAACTTTCTATGACAAATGGACAAAAACGTTAAAGATCCTCCATAAGGATAGTTGAGGAACTTCGAATCATCAAAGTTGCTCGGTGTACACATTTTATTTTTCTTCTACGTCAAATTTTACGAGTATAAGCTTCCCAGATTATTTCGATGCCAAAACTCCAACTTTCTATGATAAATGGACAAAACCGTTTAAAGCTCCCTCTATAGAGTGAGTTGAGCAACTTCGGACTATCAAAATTGCTTGGTGTACACTTTTTATTGTTCTTCTATGTCAAATTTTACGAGTCTTAGCTTCCTAGATTATTTCGATGCCAAAACTCCAACTTTCTATGACAAATGGACAAAACCGTTTAAAGCTCCTCCATAGAGTGAGTTGAGCAACTTCGGACTATCAAAGTCGCTCGTTGTAAACTTTTTATTGTTCTTCTATGTCAAATTTTACGAGTATAAGCTTCCCAGATTATTTCGATGCCAAAACCCCAACTTTCTATGAGAAATGGACAAAACCGTTTAAAGCTTCCTCTATAGAGTGAGTTGAGGAACTTCGAATCATCAAAGTTGCTCGGTGTACACTTTTTATTGTTCTTCTATGTCAAATTTCACGAGTATATGCTTCCTGGATTATTTTGATGCCAAAACCCCAACTATCAATGACAAATGGACAAAACCGTTAAAAGCTACTTCATAGTGAGAGTTGAGCAATTCTGGACCATCAAAGTTGCTCGGTGTACACTTTTTATTGTTCCTTCTATGTCAAATTTTACGAGTATAAGCTTCCTAGATTATTTCGATGCCAAAACATCAACTTTCTTATGACAAATAGACAAAACCGTTTATAGCTCCTCTATAGAGTGAGTTGAGCAACTTCGGACTATCAAAATTGCTCGTTGTACTTTTTTTATTGTTCTTCTATGTCAAATTTTTCGAGTATAAGCTTCGTTGATTATTTCAATGAGAAAACACCAACTTTATAGGACAAATTGGACAAAAACGTTTAAAGATCATCCATAGAGAGAGTTGAGCAACTTCGAATCATCAAAGTTGCTCGGTGTACACTTTTTATTGTTCTATTATGTCAAATTTTACGAGTATATGCTTCCTGGATTATTTTGATGCCAAAACCCAAACTATCAATGACAAATGGATAAAACCATTAAAAGCTACTTCATAGTGAGAGTTGAGCAATTCCGGACCATAAAAGTTGCTCGGTGTACACTTTTTATTGTTCCTTCTATGTCAAATTTTTCGAGTATAAGCTTCGTTGATTATTTCGATGCGAAAACACCAACTTTATAAGACAAATTGGACAAAAACGTTTAAAGATCATCCATAGAGAGAGTTGAGCAACTTCGAATCATCAAAGTTGCCCGGTGTACACTTTTTATTGTTCTTTTATGTCAAGTTTTATGAGTATATGCTTCCTGGATTATTTTTATGCCAAAACCTCAACTATCAATGACAAATGGACAAAACCGTTAAAAGCTACTTCATAGTGAGAGTTGAGCAATTCCGAACCATCAAAATTGCTCGGTGTACACTTTTTATTGTTCTTTTATGTCAAATTTTACGAGTATAAGCTTCCTAGATTATTTCGATGCCAAAACCCCAACTATCAATTACAAATGGACAAAACCGTTAAAAGCTACTTCATAGTGAGAGTTGAGCAATTTCGGACCATCAAAGTTGCTCGGTGTACGCTTTTTATTGTTCTCCTATGTCAAATTTTACGAGTATAAGATTCCTAGATTTTTTCGATGCCAAAATCCGAACTTTTTATGACAAATGGACAAAACCGTTTAAAGCTTCCTCTATAGAGTGAGTTGAGCAACTTCGGACTCTCAAAGTTGCTCGGTGTACACTTTTTATTGTTCGTCTATGTCAAATTTTACTAGTATAAGCTTCCTAGATTATTTCGATGCCAAAACCCCAACTTTCTATGACAAATGGACAAAACCATTTAAAGCTCCTCCATAGAGTGAGTTGAGCAACTTCGGACTATCAAAGTTGCTCGGTGTACACTTTTTATTGTTCTTCTATGTCAAATTTTACGAGTATAAGCTTCCTAGATTATTTCGATGCCAAAACTCCAACTTTCTATGACAAATAGACAAAAACGTTAAAAGATCCTCCATAAGGATAGTTGAGGAACTTCGAATCATCAAAGTTGCTCGGTGTACACTTTTTATTGTTCTTCTACGTCAAATTTTATGAGTATAAGCTTTCTAGATTATTTTGATGCCAAAACACCAACTTTCTATGACAAATGGACAAAACCGTTTAAAGCTTCCTCTATAGAGTGAGTTGCGCAACTTCGGACTACCAAAGTTGCTCGGTGTACACTTTTTATTGTTCTTCTACGTCAAATTTTACGAGTATAAGCTTCCTAGATTATTTCGATGCCAAAACCCCAACTTTCAATGACAAATGGACAAAACCATTTAAAGCTCCACCATAGAGTGAGTTGAGCAATTTTGGACCGTCAAAGTTGTTCGGTGTACACTTTTTATTGTTCTTCTATGTCAAATTTTATGAGTATAAGCTTCCTAGATTATTTCGATGCCAAAACCCCAACTTTCTTTGACAAATGGACAAAAACGTTAAAAGATCCTCCATAGAGATAGTTGAGGAACTTCGAATCAACAAAGTTGCTCGGTGTACACTTTTTATTGTTCTTTTATGTCAAATTCTATGAGTATCTGCTTCCTGGATTATTTTGATGCCAAAACCCCAACTATCAATGACAAATGGACAAAACCGTTAAAAGCTACTTCATAGTGAGAGTTGAGCAATTCTGGACCATCAAAGTTGCTCGGTGTACACTTTTTATTGTTCCTTCTATGTCAAATTTTACGAGTATAAGCTTCCTAGATTATTTCGATGCCAAAACATCAACTTTCTTATGACAAATAGACAAAACCGTTTATAGCTCCTCTATAGAGTGAGTTGAGCAACTTCGGACTATCAAAATTGCTCGTTGTACACTTTTTATTGTTCTTCTATGTCAAATTTTTCGAGTATAAGCTTCGTTGATTATTTCGATGAGAAAACACCAACTTTATAGGACAAATTGGACAAAAACGTTTAAAGATCATCCATAGAGAGAGTTGAGCAACTTCGAATCATCAAAGTTGCTCGGTGTACACTTTTTATTGTTCTATTATGTCAAATTTTACGAGTATATGCTTCCTGGATTATTTTGATGCCAAAACCCAAACTATCAATGACAAATGGATAAAACCATTAAAAGCTACTTCATAGTGAGAGTTGAGCAATTCCGGACCATCAAAGTTGCTCGGTGTACACTTTTTATTGTTCCTTCTATGTCAAATTTTTCGAGTATAAGCTTCGTTGATTATTTCGATGCGAAAACACCAACTTTATAAGACAAATTGGACAAAAACGTTTAAAGATCATCCATAGAGAGAGTTGAGCAACTTCGAATCATCAAAGTTGCCCGGTGTACACTTTTTATTGTTCTTTTATGTCAAGTTTTATGAGTATATGCTTCCTGGATTATTTTTATGCCAAAACCTCAACTATCAATGACAAATGGACAAAACCGTTAAAAGCTACTTCATAGTGAGAGTTGAGCAATTCCGAACCATCAAAATTGCTCGGTGTACACTTTTTATTGTTCTTTTATGTCAAATTTTACGAGTATAAGCTTCCTAGATTATTTCGATGCCAAAACCCCAACTATCAATTACAAATGGACAAAACCGTTAAAAGCTACTTCATAGTGAGAGTTGAGCAATTTCGGACCATCAAAGTTGCTCGGTGTACACTTTTTATTGTTCTCCTATGTCAAATTTTACGAGTATAAGATTCCTAGATTTTTTCGATGCCAAAATCCGAACTTTTTATGACAAATGGACAAAACCGTTTAAAGCTTCCTCTATAGAGTGAGTTGAGCAACTTCGGACTCTCAAAGTTGCTCGGTGTACACTTTTTATTGTTCGTCTATGTCAAATTTTACTAGTATAAGCTTCCTAGATTATTTCGATGCCAAAACCCCAACTTTCTATGACAAATGGACAGAACCATTTAAAGCTCCTCCATAGAGTGAGTTGAGCAACTTCGGACTATCAAAGTTGCTCGGTGTACACTTTTTATTGTTCTTCTATGTCAAATTTTACGAGTATAAGCTTCCTAGATTATTTCGATGCCAAAACTCCAACTTTCTATGACAAATAGACAAAAACGTTAAAAGATCCTCCATAAGGATAGTTGAGGAACTTCGAATCATCAAAGTTGCTCGGTGTACACTTTTTATTGTTCTTCTACGTCAAATTTTATGAGTATAAGCTTTCTAGATTATTTTGATGCCAAAACACCAACTTTCTATGACAAATGGACAAAACCGTTTAAAGCTTCCTCTATAGAGTGAGTTGCGCAACTTCGGACTACCAAAGTTGCTCGGTGTACACTTTTTATTGTTCTTCTACGTCAAATTTTACGAGTATAAGCTTCCTAGATTATTTCGATGCCAAAACCCGAACTTTCAATGACAAATGGACAAAACCATTTAAAGCTCCACCATAGAGTGAGTTGAGCAATTTTGGACCGTCAAAGTTGTTCGGTGTACACTTTTTATTGTTCTTCTATGTCAAATTTTATGAGTATAAGCTTCCTAGATTATTTCGATGCCAAAACCCCAACTTTCTTTGACAAATGGACAAAAACGTTAAAGATCCTCCATAGAGATAGTTGAGGAACTTCGAATCAACAAAGTTGCTCGGTGTACACTTTTTATTGTTCTTTTATGTCAAATTTTATGAGTATATGCTTCCTGGATTATTTTGATGCCAAAACCCCAACTATCAATGACAAATGGATAAAACCATTAAAAGCTACTTCATAGTGAGAGTTGAGCAATTCCGGACCATCAAAGTTGCTCGGTGTACACATTTTATTGTTCCTTCTATGTCAAATTTTTCGAGTATAAGCTTCCTAGATTATTTCGATGTGAAAACACCAACTTTATAAGACAAATTGGACAAAAACGTTAAAAGATCCTCCATAGAGAGAGTTGGGCAACTTCGAATCATCAAAGTTGCCCGACGTACACTTTTTATTGTTCTTTTATGTCAAATTCTATGAGTATATACTTCCTGGATTATTTTGATGCCAAAACCCCAACTATCAATGACAAATGGACAAAACCGTTAAAAGCTACTTCATAGTGAGAGTTGAGCAATTCCGAACCATCAAAATTGCTCGGTGTACACTTTTTATTGTTCTTTTATGTCAAATTTTACGAGTATAAGCTTCCTAGATTATTTCGATGCCAAAACCCCAACTATCAATTACAAATGGACAAAACCGTTAAAAGCTACTTCATAGTGAGAGTTGAGCAATTTCGGACCATCAAAGTTGCTCGGTGTACACTTTTTATTGTTCTTCTATGTCAAATTTTACGAGTATAAGCTTCCTAGATTATTTCGATGCCAAAACTCCAACTTTCTATGACAAATAGACAAAAACGTTAAAAGATCCTCCATAAGGATAGTTGAGGAACTTCGAATCATCAAAGTTGCTCGGTGTACACTTTTTATTGTTCTTCTACGTCAAATTTTATGAGTATAAGCTTTCTAGATTATTTTGATGCCAAAACACCAACTTTCTATGACAAATGGACAAAACCGTTTAAAGCTTCCTCTATAGAGTGAGTTGCGCAACTTCGGACTACCAAAGTTGCTCGGTGTACACTTTTTATTGTTCTTCTACGTCAAATTTTACGAGTATAAGCTTCCTAGATTATTTCGATGCCAAAACCCCAACTTTCTATGACAAATGGACAAAACCATTTAAAGCTCCTCCATAGAGTGAGTTGAGCAACTTCGGACTATCAAAGTTGCTCGGTGTACACTTTTTATTGTTCTTCTATGTCAAATTTTACGAGTATAAGCTTCCTAGATTATTTCGATGCCAAAACTCCAACTTTCTATGACAAATAGACAAAAACGTTAAAAGATCCTCCATAAGGATAGTTGAGGAACTTCGAATCATCAAAGTTGCTCGGTGTACACTTTTTATTGTTCTTCTACGTCAAATTTTATGAGTATAAGCTTTCTAGATTATTTTGATGCCAAAACACCAACTTTCTATGACAAATGGACAAAACCGTTTAAAGCTTCCTCTATAGAGTGAGTTGCGCAACTTCGGACTACCAAAGTTGCTCGGTGTACACTTTTTATTGTTCTTCTACGTCAAATTTTACGAGTATAAGCTTCCTAGATTATTTCGATGCCAAAACCCGAACTTTCAATGACAAATGGACAAAACCATTTAAAGCTCCACCATAGAGTGAGTTGAGCAATTTTGGACCGTCAAAGTTGTTCCGTGTACACTTTTTATTGTTCTTCTATGTCAAATTTTTCGAGTATAAGCTTCGTTGATTATTTCGATGAGAAAACACCAACTTTATAGGACAAATTGGACAAAAACGTTTAAAGATCATCCATAGAGAGAGTTGAGCAACTTCGAATCATCAAAGTTGCTCGGTGTACACTTTTTATTGTTCTATTATGTCAAATTTTACGAGTATATGCTTCCTGGATTATTTTGATGCCAAAACCCAAACTATCAATGACAAATGGATAAAACCATTAAAAGCTACTTCATAGTGAGAGTTGAGCAATTCCGGACCATCAAAGTTGCTCGGTGTACACTTTTTATTGTTCCTTCTATGTCAAATTTTTCGAGTATAAGCTTCCTAGATTATTTCGATGTGAAAACACCAACTTTATAAGACAAATTGGACAAAAACGTTAAAAGATCCTCCATAGAGAGAGTTGGGCAACTTCGAATCATCAAAGTTGCCCGACGTACACTTTTTATTGTTCTTTTATGTCAAATTCTATGAGTATATACTTCCTGGATTATTTTGATGCCAAAACCCCAACTATCAATGACAAATGGACAAAACCGTTAAAAGCTACTTCATAGTGAGAGTTGAGCAATTCTGGACCATCAAAATTGCTCGGTGTACACGTTTTATTGTTCTTCTATGTCATATTTTACGAGTATAAGCTTCCTAGATTATTTCGATGCCAAAACCCCAACTTTCTATGACAAATGGACAAAAACGTTAAAGATCCTCCATAAGGATAGTTGAGGAACTTCGAATCATCAAAGTTGCTCGGTGTACACATTTTATTGTTCTTCTACGTCAAATTTTACGAGTATAAGCTTCCAAGATTATTTCGATGCCAAAACTCCAACTTTCTATGATAAATGGACAAAACCGTTTAAAGCTTCCTCTATAGAGTGAGTTGAGCAACTTCGGACTATCAAAATTGCTTGGTGTACACTTTTTATTGTTCTTCTATGCCAAATTTTACGAGTCTTAGCTTCCTAGATTATTTCGATGCAAAAACTCCAACTTTCAATGACAAATGGACAAAACCGTTTAAAGCTCCTCCATAGAGTGAGTTGAGCAACTTCGGACTATCAAAGTCGCTCGTTGTAAACTTTTTATTGTTCTTCTATGTCAAATTTTACGAGTATAAGCTTCCCAGATTATTTCGATGCCAAAACCCCAACTTTCTATGACAAATGGACAAAAACGTTAAAGATCCTCCATAAGGATAGTTGAGGAACTTCGAATCATCAAAGTTGCTCGGTGTACACATTTTATTGTTCTTCTACGTCAAATTTTACGAATATAAGCTTCCAAGATTATTTCGATGCCAAAACTCCAACTTTCTATGATAAATGGACAAAACCGTTTAAAGCTTCCTCTATAGAGTGAGTTGAGAAACTTCGGACCATCAAAGTTGCTCGGTGTACACTTTTTATTGTTCCTTCTATGTCAAATTTTACGAGTATAAGCTTCCTAGATTATTTCGATGCCAAAACATCAACTTTCTTATGACAAATAGACAAAACCGTTTATAGCTCCTCCATAGAGTGAGTTGAGCAACTTCGGACTATCAAAATTGCTCGTTGTACACTTTTTATTGTTCTTCTATGTCAAATTTTTCGAGTATAAGCTTCGTTGATTATTTCGATGAGAAAACACCAACTTTATAGGACAAATTGGACAAAAACGTTTAAAGATCATCCATAGAGAGAGTTGAGCAACTTCGAATCATCAAAGTTGCTCGGTGTACACTTTTTATTGTTCTATTATGTCAAATTTTACGAGTATATGCTTCCTGGATTATTTTGATGCCAAAACCCAAACTATCAATGACAAATGGATAAAACCATTAAAAGCTACTTCATAGTGAGAGTTGAGCAATTCCGGACCATCAAAGTTGCTCGGTGTACACTTTTTATTGTTCCTTCTATGTCAAATTTTTCGAGTATAAGCTTCGTTGATTATTTCGATGCGAAAACACCAACTTTATAAGACAAATTGGACAAAAACGTTTAAAGATCATCCATAGAGAGAGTTGAGCAACTTCGAATCATCAAAGTTGCCCGGTTTACACTTTTTATTGTTCTTTTATGTCAAATTTTATGAGTATATGCTTCCTGGATTATTTTTATGCCAAAACCTCAACTATCAATGACAAATGGACAAAACCGTTAAAAGCTACTTCATAGTGAGAGTTGAGCAATTCCGAACCATCAAAATTGCTCGGTGAACACTTTTTATTGTTCCTTTATGTCAAATTTTACGAGTATAAGCTTCCTAGATTATTTCGATGCCAAAACCCCAACTATCAATTACAAATGGACAAAACCGTTAAAAGCTACTTCATAGTGAGAGTTGAGCAATTTCGGACCATCAAAGTTGCTCGGTGTACACTTTTTATTGTTCTCCTATGTCAAATTTTACGAGTATAAGATTCCTAGATTTTTTCGATGCCAAAATCCGAACTTTTTATGACAAATGGACAAAACCGTTTAAAGCTTCCTCTATAGAGTGAGTTGAGCAACTTCGGACTATCAAATTTGATCGGTGTACACTTTTTATTGTTCGTCTATGTCAAATTTTACTAGTATAAGCTTCCTAGATTATTTCGATGCCAAAACCCCAACTTTCTATGACAAATGGACAAAACCATTTAAAGCTCCTCCATAGAGTGAGTTGAGCAACTTCGGACTATCAAAGTTGCTCGGTGTACACTTTTTATTGTTCTTCTATGTCAAATTTTACGAGTATAAGCTTCCTAGATTATTTCAATGCCAAAACCCCACTTTCTATGACAATTGGACAAAAACGTTAAAAGATCCACCATAAAGATAGTTGAGGAACTTCGAATGATCAAAGTTGCTCGGTGTACAATTTTTATTGTTCTTTTATGTCAAATTTTACGAGTATATGCTTCCTGGATTATTTTGATGCCAAAACCCCAACTATCAATGACAAATGGATAAAACCATTAAAAGCTACTTCATAGTGAGAGTTGAGCAATTCCGGACCATCAAAGTTGCTCGGTGTAAACTTTTTAATGTTCCTTCTGTGTCAAATTTTTCGAGTATAAGCTTCCTTGATTATTTCGATGCCAAAACGACAACTTTCTATGACAAATGGACAAAACCATTTAAAGCTCCTCCATAGAGTGAGTTGAGCAACTTCGGACTATCAAAGTTGCTCGGTGTACACTTTTTATTGTTCTTCTATGTCAAATTTTTATGAGTATAAGCTTCCTAGATTATTTGGATGCCAAAACCCCAACTTTCTATGACAAATGGACAAAAACCGTTTAAAGCTCCTCCATAGAGTGAGTTGAGCAACTTCGGACTATCAAAGTTGCTCGGTGTACACTTTTTATTGTTCTTCTATGTAAAATTTTACTAGTATAAGCTTCCTAGATTATTTCGATGCCAAAACCCCAACTTTCTATGACAAATGGACAAAACCGTTTAAAGCTTCCTCTATAGAGTGAGTTGAGCAACTTCGGACTATCAAAGTTGCTCGGTGTACACTTTTTATTGTTCTTCTATGTCAAATTTTACGAGTATAAGCTTCCTAGATTATTTCGATGCCAAAACCCCAACTTTCTATGACAAATGCACAAAACCGTTTAAAGCTCCCCCATAGAGTGAGTTGAGCAATTTCGGACCATCAATGTTGTTCGGTGTACACTTTTTATTGTTCTTCTATGTCAAATTTTACGAGTATAAGCTTCCTAGATTATTTCGATGCCAAAACCCCAACTTTCTATGACAAATGGACAAAAACGTTAAAAGATCCTCCATAGAGATAGTTTTGGAACATCGAATCATCAAAGTTTCTCGATGTACACTTTTTATTGTTCTTTTATGTCAATTTTTAGGAGTATATGCTTCCTGGATTATTTTGATGCCAAAACCCCAACTATCAATGACAAATGGATTAAACCATTAAAAGCTACTTCATAGTGAGAGTTGAGCAATTCCGGACCATCAAAGTTGCTCGGTGTACACTTTTTATTGTTCCTTCTGTGTCAAATTTTTCGAGTATAAGCTTCCTTAATTATTTCGATGCGAAAACACAAACTTTATAAGACAAATTGGACAAAAACGTTAAAAGATCCTCCATAGAGAGAGTTGAGCAACTTCGAATCATCAAAGTTGCCCGGTGTACACTTTTTATTGTTCTATTATGTCAAATTTTATGAGTATATGCTTCCTGGATTATTTTGATGCCAAAACCCCAACTATCAATGAAATGGACAAAACCATTAAAAGCTACTTCATAGTGAGAGTTGAGCAATTCCGGACCATCAAAATTGCTCGGTGTACACTTTTCATTGTTCTTCTATGTCAAATTTTATGAGTATAAGCTTCCTAGATTATTTTGATGCCAAAACCAAAACTTTCTATGACAAATGGACAAAACCGTTTAAAGCTTCCTCTATAGAGTGAGTTCGCCAACTTCGGACTATCAAAGTTGCTCGGTGTACACTTTTTATTGTTCTTCTATGTCAAATTTTACGAGTATAAGCTTCCTAGATTATTTCAATGCCAAAACCCCACTTTCTATGACAATTGGACAAAAACATTAAAAGATCCACCATAAAGATAGTTGAGGAACTTCGAATGATCAAAGTTGCTCGGTGTACAAATTTTATTGTTCTTTTATTTCAAATTTTACGAGTATATGCTTCCTGAATTATTTTGATGCCAAAACCCCAACTATCAATGACAAATGGATAAAACCATTAAAAGCTACTTCATAGTGAGAGTTGAGCAATTCCGGACCATCAAAGTTGCTCGGTGTAAACTTTTTAATGTTCCTTCTGTGTCAAATTTTTCGAGTATAAGCTTCCTTGATTATTTCGATGCCAAAACCCCAACTTTCTATGACAAATGGACAAAACCATTTAAAGCTCCTCCATAGAGTGAATTGAGCAACTTCGGACTATCAAAGTTGCTCGGTGTACACTTTTTATTGTTCTTTTATGTCAAATTTTACGAGTATAAGCTTCCTAGACTATTTCGATGCCAAAACCCCAGCTTTCTATGACAAACGGACAAAAACGTTAAAAGATCCTCCATAGAGATAGTTGAGGAACTTCGAATCATCGAAGTTGCTCGGTGTACACTTTTTATTGTTCTTCTATGTCAAATTTTACGAGTAGAAGCTTACCAGATTATATAGATGCCAAAACGACAACTTTCTATAACAAATGGACAAAACCGTTTAATGCTACTCCATAGAGTGAGTTGAGCAACTTCGGACTATCAAAGTTGCTCGGTGTACACTTTTTATTGTTCTTCTATGTCAAATTTTTATGAGTATAAGCTTCCTAGATTATTTCGATGCCAAAACCCCAACTTTCTATGACAAATGGACAAAAACCGTTTAAAGCTCCTCCATAGAGTGAGTTGAGCAACTTCGGACTATCAAAGTTGCTCGGTGTACACTTTTTATTGTTCTTCTATGTCAAATTTTACGAGTATAAACTTCCTAGATTATTTCGATGCCAAAACCCCAACTTTCTATGACAAAAGGACAAAACCGTTTAAAGCTTCCTCTATAGAGTGAGTTGGGCAGCTTCGGAATATCAAAGTTGCTCGGTGTACACTTTTTATTGTTCTTCTATATCAAATTTTATGAATATAAGCTTCCTGAAATCACTAGGCTAACACAAGAGGGGGGTGAATTGTGTTTTAAAAAACTAAGTATAAACCCCAAGTACAAAACCACAACCTAAAAACTCACAAATGATTAAGGCAATGTCAAGAATACAAATCTGCGCACTAATCGTGTAAATGCAATTTGACCTAGCAATTCAACTCGGAATGTAACGAAATTTGATATGCAATATTAAAACACCTCAATGAACACTATATCAAAAATTCAGCTCAAAATTCAAAGTCTAGCTATATGAACAGTTCACGGACAGATTGGTATTCTGGAAAATTAACAATCAAAAGTATACCTAGAATTCAATAATCACAAGTTGTTCAACCACAAGCAATATCCCAACAAGCAATGGCAGCAAGCAACACCCTAATATCAACTTCTAAGGCACACAAATCACCAATAACACCAATAGAATGATAATCACAAATAAGTCACTACAAGGCAGCAAGTCTAACACACAAACAAGCAAGGAAATCAAAATAGTGTGCACAAAGATATATAGTGGTTCGGTGCTCACACCTACATCCACTACCTAAGCCTCAAGCTTAGGATTTCCCAATCCACTAAAGGATATATGTGGTTTTGCAAATTCACCACAAACTTAGGGTTTCCAAGAACACCCCAAACTTGTACACCAACAAGGTTTGAAGCTAACCTTAAACTTTCACACACCTCTCAAAGGTAATGCCCTCAAAAGGGACTTTTACAAGTATTTGGATTTTGGTTCTCTCAAGATTAGCTCTAGGCTATATATAGTTGGAGAACACTCAAATTCACAAGATGTTGCTCAAATGGGTTTGGATTCAAATGTGTAGCAAACACTCTTGTAATCTCACACAAAGCTCACACTAGATCAAGAATAGGTTTAGGTGAAGCTTTGTTGAAGAACTCTCAAGAACACACCAAGAGTACCCAAGGGTAGAAAGATTTTGGGGTGGTTCAAGGAGTTTTTGGATCTCTCTTTCAAATAGGAAGATGATGGCTTGAATGTAATCAAAGTGGTAGCAAGAGATCGCAAGGAAGAAGCTTGAACCAAGAAGATGAAGTTGAGAGCAAGTAAGCTTGAACACTTAGAAAAAAATCTGCAAATGCTTCTTCCCAAACCTAGACGTTGCTGTCCCCTATTGTTCATTCCAAACAAAACACAATCTTAGCCATTGGATCAACACCACTTCAAATCTTGGCCTTTCAAATTCAATAAAATCTGGACCCTTCTTTAATTCAACCACTCTAATCCCAGCCTTTCTTTAATTCAAACACTCCAAACCAATCCTTCAAAAATAATGCCGTTGGCATCATTTTGTCAAGAGTTGTCATTTTGAGTTGCACCTTGTTTGGATCAATCAAATGAGTCTTCTTCATGAAGCAACTCTCTCTCAAGGAATGCCAAACAAGTCCATCTTAAATTCTGGAAATATTACAGCTGTATGTCATCTTGTCTCTCCATTGTCTCTTCCTTGTCTCCATAGTGCAAATGTTAGGCGCACTACCAACCAAGTATTTCAAACTTGTATTCCCTCTACTTTGTTGACTCCAAAACAAATAATAAAGCTTCTAGAAGTTCTTGAGTTAATCCTCCAGAAATACTAACACAAGGCACACGGCTGGAACCATTTCTTGCACACAAAATGTCAACCTTGAACCAAGTAGGGTTGACCATGTCCAAACTTGTCTACATGAGCTTCAAATCATGATGCACAAATTTTCTCAATAGAATCAGCTTCATGATACTTCAAATAGGCTCATGATGATCAGTTGATTAAGCCTACAAAAAAGAATAGATGACAAAACATCCCATTTTTGCTTGTAAGCTCAAAGAGCTTTAATGCTAGCACTTAGGTTAATCAACATGTTATAAGCTTAATAAAATTCAAGTAAGCACATGATAAATCATTTCATATATAATTGAATGTGCATACAAAATTTCACTTATAACTGAGGTCATTTGGTCATTCAATTTGATCATGCAAATCTCAACTAGCCCAGTTTAATGACTACACAGGTGAATTTATTTCAACAGATAAATTGAACCTGATAAGCATAAAATTGACCTGACACTATTTGACAATGAAAAATTCCAGAGTGTCTTAAATAATTTGCAGAACAAGAATCAAGTCAATCAGAGCTAATATGAATAAGTTATGACTGTTCAATCAACGTGTGCGCAGTGTGATGTTGTGACAGATTTTAGCATCGAAAAATAAGTCAGTCCAGATTGGTCCAATTTATATCATACATGATCAAACATGATTCCAAGGATATATAATGAAGCTTAAATCAGTAGATATAATTCATTTCATGATTTATCCAAATTCATCCAAAGTTAAGCACGATCAAATAGTCCAATATGTATTTTTGCATCAAAACACAAATGTAGGACCTATGGTCCAACAATCTCCCCCTTTTTGATGATTACAAAACTACATGATGTAAAAGAGCTATTTGATATCAATATAATTTGGATACCAAACCTCATGCATAAAGTGAGCAAAATTGTATCTCCATGTTGAAATCAAATGAAATTTTGAGATACATTTTCAGATTTTCAAAATCTTATTATGCTCCCCCTCACTTTAAGCTTCCTACTCTGCCTTAACATGGCAAGCTCACTCCCCCTTAAGTTGTGCAACTAATATGCATTTTTAATCAAATCATATGCACTTTTTCATCAATTATCTCTCCCCCTTTTTGTAAGAACTCAAAAAGGTGAGGAAATAGGGGTAATGCAACTTCAAAAACAATGAATGGTTTAACTCAATGAAGTGCATCAACTAATGCTTCCTAAGCCATGTAAAAACATTGAATGCATAGCTTGAAAATCATTCAAAATACCAATTAAAAATCAAATATGTTTTCAAACTCATATATGCTAGCAAGGAATACCAATAACATGGAAGCAATCATGGATCATCATTTAAGCAAGGAATCACATCAAACACATAAGAGTTTATTTGGGAACTCCCCCTACACATGTGCATCTCATTCAAATAAGTATATATAACCAATTGAGATGTGTCACATACAATTAAGTAAAGACCATGAGTTCAAGGTGCATTAATCAATCCTAATGCATCTCTTAATTTTATAAACCTATCCTTAGCTAATGGTTTTGTAAACAAATCGGCAATATTGTGTTCTCCTTCAACATGTTCAAGCACAATGTTTCCTTTAGCTACATGATCTCTTATAAAATGATGTCTAATCTCAATGTGTTTGGCTTTTCCATGATGAACCGGATTCTTAGATAAATGGATTGCACTAATGTTGTCACATTGAATAAGTGTATTATCAAATGACATATTAAAATCAATCAATTGTTGTTTAATCCATAGAATTTGTGCAACACAACTACCTATGGCCATGTACTCGGCTTCGGTTGTACTTAAGGCAACACAAGTTTGTTTCTTTGAAAACCAAGATATAAGCATGTTCCCTAGGTATTGACATGTACCACTTGTACTTTTCCTATCAATTCTACAACCTCCATAATCGGCATCACTAAAAGCATGCAAGTCAAATGAGGATTTTCTATCATACCACAACCCTAAGGTTGGTGTATCTTTCAAGTATCTCAATATCCTCTTAACAGCCAATAAGTGTGATTCTTTAGGATTAGATTGATATCTAGCACACATACACACACTAAACATGATATCCGGCCTAGATGCGGTCAAATAAAGTAAACTTCCAATCATAGACCTATACATCTTTTGATCCACTTCCTTGCTTTTAAGGTCGTCTTCTAATTTGGATGACACCCCCATTGGTGTAGAACATCCTTTAGACAAGTCCATCCCAAACCTTTTAAGCAAGTCATAAGTGTATTTAGTTTGACTTATATGAATGCCATGTGAGGTTTGTCTAATTTGCAATCCTAGAAAATATGTTAACTCACCCATCATAGACATTTCAAATTCACTTTTCATGCACATAGCAAATTCATCACACATTGATTCCAAAGTAGCACCAAATATAATGTCATCCACATATATTTGCACAATCAACAAGTCATCACCTTTGCATTTAGTAAACAAAGTATTATCAATACTACCACAAGAAAAATCATTTTCTAACAAGAATTTACTAAGTCTCTCATACCATGCCCTAGGTGCTTGCTTTAAGCCATACAATGCCTTGTCTAATTTATAAACATGATTAGGGTATTCTTTAGATTCAAAACCCGGAGGTTGTTTAACATACACTTCCTCATTTATCACAACATTCAAGAAAGCACTCTTAACATCCATTTGAAAAAGTTTAAAACCCTTATAGCATGCAAAAGCTAATAAAAGTCTAATGGCCTCCAACCTTGCAACCGGTGCAAAGGTTTCTTCATAATCTATACCCTCTTCTTGACAATAACCTTGAGCTACTAGCCTAGCCTTATTCCTAGTCACTTCACCATTCTCATTCATCTTATTTCTAAACACCCATTTGGTTCCAATAATGGTGTGGTCTCTAGGTTTTGGAACAAGTGTCCAAACCTTGCTTCTTTCAAATTGTTCAAGTTCTTCTTGCATAGCAAAAATCCAATCTTCATCAATTAAAGCATCTTTTACATTCTTAGGTTCTATCATAGATATCATAGCATAAAGATTTAAAGGATGAGAGTTGACCGTCGAATTCAATCTTGATCTTGTTTGAATGCCTTTTGAGAAGTCTCCAATGATAAGCTCTTTAGGATGCATGTGCTTGTCCTTCTTTTGAAGCCTATTTCCTTGATTATTAGAGCTGCCCGATTGTATATCATTACCATGTTCATCATGATCTTCATTATTAGACATAGGTTCCACTTGATTTTCTTGATTTGATGTAGCATCATTTGAGATTTTCATCTCCTTCAAGCTTCCCACCAATAAATCATCATCCTCTTTTATTTGTAGATCATGACCACCAATAGAGTGTGAACTCTTTGGATGATCTAGCCCTTCAAAACCTGAAATTTCTTCTTCTACAAGCACATTTGGATCAAGTGAAAACATATCATCGAATTTAACATGCACACTTTCTTCCACAACCTTAGACTTATCATTAAAAACTCTATAAGCTCTAGAATGAGTAGAATAACCAAGAAATATACCAATTTCACTCTTAGCATCAAACTTATCAAGATTGTCTTTTGTATTCAAAATATAGCATTTACAACCAAACACTCTAAAATAGTCAACTTTAGGCTTCCTAGCATACAAAAGCTCATATGGAGTCTTTTTCAAAATCTTTCTAATAGACAACCTATTAGAGACATAACATGCATTATTTATAGCTTCGGCCCAAAAGTATTTAGGTAAGGCATATTCAAGCATCATGGTTCTACCTAACTCTTGTAATGTCCTATTTTTCCTTTCAACAACTCCATTTTGTTGTGGTGTTCTAGGTGCACTAAAATTATGTGTAATACCATAAGAATTACATAAAGCATCAAATCCATAGTTTTCAAATTCACCTCCATGGTCACTCCTAATTTTGGAAACATGCAATTCATGCTCATTTTGCACTCTTTTAATGAAAGATTTAAACTCATGTAATGCATCACTTTTATGAGCTAAAAACAAACACAAAGTAAATCTTGAATAATCATCAACAATAACAAATGCATAATACTTGCCACCTAAACTCTTTGTCCTACTAGGACCAAACAAATCAATATGCAATAGTTGAAGTGGCCTAGAAGTAGAAACAACATTTTTTGATTTAAAAGACTCCTTAATTTGCTTACCTCTAATGCAATGTTCACATATAATGGAATCACCAAACTTCAACTTGGGTAAGCCTCTAACTAATTCTTTTGAACTAAGCTTTCTCAAAGTAGAAACACCTACATGACCCAATCTTCTATGCCAATACAACATATCATCATTAGAAGAAATCAAACATGTCATATTATCATTCATCATATTTAAGTCAAGTGCATACATATGACCTATTCTAACACCGGATGTAATGATATTATCATGCTCATCTACAATACAACATTTACCTTTCTTAAAATGTGAATCATATCCTTTATCCGCTAATTGACTAATGCTAAGCAAATTAAATTGCAACCTTTCAACCAAAAGACAATCATTTAGAGAAAAGGAACCCTTACCAACCGATCCTATGCCTAGAATCTTTCCCTTAGAATTGTCTCCAAAAGTCACATAACCACCATTCTTCTTTTCCTTGAATGAAGTAAATAAGGTTCGATCTCCACTCATATGCCTTGAGCATCCACTATCCAAGTACCATTGGCATGGATTGGATGAAGACTTGAAGCATACCTAACCATATGAATTCAAAAGACCTTAGGTATCCAAACTTTGGATCCTTGAGGGTTAGATACAATAGCATAGACATTTAAT
Organism: Euonymus europaeus; assembly: GCA_963580455.1. Classification (NCBI taxonomy): domain Eukaryota; kingdom Viridiplantae; phylum Streptophyta; class Magnoliopsida; order Celastrales; family Celastraceae; genus Euonymus; species Euonymus europaeus. Next base: position 9,903,544 of record OY756964.1, read on the forward strand.
TTTAGCACAACACTTGCATATTCAATTTTGTCATCATATTTCAAGCACTTTGGCACCCAAACCTTTTTCAAACTCACTTTCCTCACTCTAGGGTGTGTGGCCCTAGATGAAGATGCACCACCCAAGGAGTGAGCACCTTTGGCCTTGGCTTTTGAAGCCTTGGCCGAGCCTTGTATAGTCCTTGAAGTTTTAGTCAAGTCTCCTTTAGGTCTTACAAGCTTAACCGATTCTTCATTTTCACATTTAGAACCATCAAGAGTCATAGCATCATAACCAAGTCCACTCCTATCTAAATAATGCCTTTGAGAGGCCAACATTTCATCCAATTTCAAGGAACTCATGGCAAATTTAGATAATTGAGTTTCTAGAAATCTATTCTTTTCTTTTATCATATCAAGCTCATGTTGCAAAGAAGTAGCATTGGAAAGCATTACACACTCATGTTCATTCCATGTAACTAATTCTTCTTCTAACTCAAGCACTCTAGCTTTAAGATGATCATAATCATGCATATTTACATTTGAATTTTCAGCCATACAAGCATTCTCATCAAGCATAACAGATTTTTGTTTTAAACACTTATTCTCATCAATCAAAACATCATGCTCAAGTATCATATCATCATTTTTAGCACATATAGCAACATACTTGGCATTCAACTCCTCAAGTTCACTAACATGCATTTCATCATTTTTCATAAGTCTAGCATTTTCTTTCTTAAGTTGTTTGCACTTTCTAAGCAACATACCATGAGAATCACATAAATCATCATAATTGGAATATAATTCATCATAGGTTAAAGGAGTAGAATCTTTTACCATTTCATCTTGAGAGGATGAGTCAATTTTCTCCTCTTTAGCCATAAGACAAAAGTGTGCCTTATGCTCCATCTCATCCTCACTTGATGAGCTTGATGATGAATCATCCCATGTTGCTTTCAATGCCTTCTTCTTCTCTTTGCCTTTCCCTTTGTGATATTTCTTGGATGCTTTGGGGCACTCGGCAATAAAGTGACCAACTTTGCCACAATTGAAACAAGTTGGTTTCTCTCTTTCCTTCTCCTTCTCCTTGTCTTTGAACTTTCGATTCTTGAATCCACCTCTCTTGTTCCTCACAAATTTCTTGAAATTCTTCACCATCATAGCCATCTCATCATCACTATCTTCACTCTCACTACTTGAAGACACTTCCCTTTCACCATGACTCATGGCCTCCCTTGGCTTAGAGGTCACGGCTAGGGCAATGCCCTTCTTCCTTTGAGGCTCCTCATCCACTCTATTTAACACTTTCATCTCATGAGTCATCAAGCTCCCAATGAGCTCATCCAACTTCAAAGTCCTCACGTCTTTGGCCTCCTCAATGGCGGTCACCTTCTCACTCCAATTTCTAGGTAAGCTCCTTAGAACCTTTTGTACCTTGTCATGCATAGGGTAAGGTTTGCCAAGAGCATTCAAATCATTGCATATGCATGTCAACCTATTAAACATGTCACTAATGCATTCACCTTCAAGCATTTTGAACAATTCATATTTTTGCACTAACATGTTAATTTTGCAATCTTTAACTTGACTAGTTCCTTCATGCTTTAATTCTAACATTTTCCAAATCTCTTGAGCACTAATGCATGCACTAATATGATCATACTCACCCCTAGCTAATGCAATATGTAACAAGTTAATTGCTTTTTCATTTAAGCTCACCTTCTTGTCATCACTCTCACTATACTCACTCTCATCCTTAGGAACTACCTTATCTCCCTCTCTCTTGGTAGGAATGAATGGTCCATTCTCTATAACTCTCCATAAGGCCATATCCATACTCCTAATAAAAATCCTCATCCTATTCTTCCAAAAACCATAGTCCTTGCCATCAAAGAACGGTGGCCTATTTGATGACAAGCCCTCACCATCATGTGGTCTAGTACTAGTGTAAGCCATTTGATCTAAGCTAGAATGTTAATTCTATTACTTTGCTAACCTGCTCCGATACCAATTGAAATCACTAGGCTAACACAAGAGGGGGGGGGGGGGGGGTGAATTGTGTTTTAAAAAACTAAGTATAAACCCCAAGTACAAAACCACAACCTAAAAACTCACAAATGATTAAGGCAATGTCAAGAATACAAATCTGCGCACTAATCGTGTAAATGCAATTTGACCTAGCAATTCAACTCGGAATGTAACGAAATTTGATATGCAATATTAAAACACCTCAATGAACACTATATCAAAAATTCAGCTCAAAATTCAAAGTCTAGCTATATGAAAATTTCACGGACAGATTGGTATTCTGGAAAATTAACAATCAAAAGTATACCTAGAATTCAATAATCACAAGTTGTTCAACCACAAGCAATATCCCAACAAGCAATGGCAGCAAGCAACACCCTAATATCAACTTCTAAGGCACACAAATCACCAATAACACCAATAGAATGATAATCACAAATAAGTCACTACAAGGCAGCAAGTCTAACACACAAACAAGCAAGGAAATCAAAATAGTGTGCACAAGGATATATAGTGGTTCGGTACTCACACCTACATCCACTACCTAAGCCTCAAGCTTAGGATTTCCCAATCCACTAAAGGATATATGTGGTTTTGCAAGTTCACCACAAACTTAGGGTTTCCAAGAACACCCCAAACTTGTACACCAACAAGGTTTGAAGCTAACCTTAAACTTTCACACACCTCTCAAAGGTAATGCCCTCAAAAGGGACTTTTACAAGTATTTGGATTTTGGTTCTCTCAAGATTAGCTCTAGGCTATATATAGTTGGAGAACACTCAAATTCACAAGATGTTGCTCAAATGGGTTTGGATTCAAATGTGTAGCAAACACTCTTGTAATCTCACACAAAGCTCACACTAGATCAAGAATAGGTTTAGGTGAAGCTTTGTTGAAGAACTCTCAAGAACACACCAAGAGTACCCAAGGGTAGAAAGATTTTGGGGTGGTTCAAGGAGTTTTTGGATCTCTCTTTCAAATAGGAAGATGATGGCTTGAATGTAATCAAAGTGGTAGCAAGAGATCGCAAGGAAGAAGCTTGAATCAAGAAGATGAAGTTGAGAGCAAGTAAGCTTGAACACTTAGAAAAAAATCTGCAAATGCTTCTTCCCAAACCTAGACGTTGCTGCCCCCTATTGTTCATTCCAAACAAAACACAATCTTAGCCATTGGATCAACACCACTTCAAATCTTGGCCTTTCAAATTCAATAAAATCTGGACCCTTCTTTAATTCAACCACTCTAATCCCAGCCTTTCTTTAATTCAAACACTCCAAACCAATCCTTCAAAAATAATGCCGTTGGCATCATTTTGTCAAGAGTTGTCATTTTGAGTTGCACCTTGTTTGGATCAATCAAATGAGTCTTCTTCATGAAGCAACTCTCTCTCAAGGAATGCCAAACAAGTCCATCTTAAATTCTGGAAATATTACAGCTGTATGTCATCTTGTCTCTCCATTGTCTCTTCCTTGTCTCCATAGTGCAAATGTTAGGCGCACTACCAACCAAGTATTTCAAACTTGTATTCCCTCTACTTTGTTGACTCCAAAACAAATAATAAAGCTTCTAGAAGTTCTTGAGTTAATCCTCCAGCAATACTAACACAAGGCACACGGCTGGAACCATTTCTTGCACACAAAATGTCAACCTTGAACCAAGTAGGGTTGACCATGTCCAAACTTGTCTACATGAGCTTCAAATCATGATGCACAAATTTTCTCAATAGAATCAGCTTCATGATACTTCAAATAGGCTCATGATGATCAGTTGATTAAGCCTACAAAAAGAATAGATGACAAAACATCCCATTTTTGCTTGTAAGCTCAAAGAGCTTTAATGCTAGCACTTAGGTTAATCAACATGTTATAAGCTTAATAAAATTCAAGTAAGCACATGATAAATCATTTCATATATAATTGAATGTGCATACAAAATTTCACTTATAACTGAGGTCATTTGGTCATTCAATTTGATCATGCAAATCTCAACTAGCCCAGTTTAATGACTACACAGGTGAATTTATTTCAACAGATAAATTGAACCTGATAAGCATAAAATTGACCTGACACTATTTGACAATGAAAAATTCCAGAGTGTCTTAAATCATTTTCAGAATAAGAATCAAGTCAATCAGAGCTAATATGAATAAGTTATGACTGTTCAATCAACGTGTGTGCAGTGTGATGTTGTGACAGATTTTAGCATCGAAAAATAAGTCAGTCCAGATTCGTCCAATTTATATCATACATGATCAAACATGATTCCAAAGATATATAATGAAGCTTAAATCAGTAGATATAATTCATTTCATGATTTATCTAAATTCATCCAAAGTTAAGCACAATCAAATAGTCCAATATGTATTTTTGCATCAAAACACAAATGTAGGACCTATGGTCCAACACTTCCTAGATTATTTCGATGCCAAAACCCCAACTTTCTATGACAAATGCACAAAACCGTTTAAAGCTCCTCCATTGAGTGAGTTGAGCAATTTCGGACCATCAAAGTTGTTCGGTGTACACTTTTTATTGTTCTTCTATGTCAAATTTTACGAGTATAAGCTTCCTAGATTATTTCGATGCCAAAACCCCAACTTTCTATGACAAATGGACAAAAACGTTAAAAGATCCTCCATAGAGATAGTTTAGGAACTTCGAATCATCAAAGTTGCTCGGTGTACACTTTTTATTGTTCTTTTATGTCAATTTTTAGGAGTATATGCTTCCTGGATTATTTTGATGCCAAAACCCCAACTATCAATGACAAATGGATTAAACCATTAAAAGCTACTTATAGTGAGAGTTGAGCAAATCCGGACCATCAAAGTTGCTCGGTGTACACTTTTTATTGTTCCTTCTGTGTTAAATTTTTCGAGTATAACCTTCCTTAATTATTTCGATGCGAAAACACAAACTTTATAAGACAAGTTGGACAAAAACGTTAAAAGATCCTCCATAGAGAGAGTTGAGCAACTTCGAATCATCAAAGTTGCCCGGTGTACACTTTTTATTGTTCTATTATGTCAAATTTTATGAGTATATGCTTCCTGGATTATTTTGATGCCAAAACCCCAACTATCAATGAAATGGACAAAACCGTTAAAAGCTACTTCATAGTGAGAGTTGAGCAATTCCGGACCATCAAAATTGCTCGGTGTACACTTTTCATTGTTTTTCTATGTCAAATTTTATGAGTATAAGCTTCCTAGATTATTTTGATGCCAAAACCAAAACTTTCTATGACAAATGGACAAAACCGTTTAAAGCTTCCTCTATAGAGTGAGTTGAGCAACTTCGGACTATCAAAGTTGCTCGGTGTACACTTTTTATTGTTCTTCTATGTCAAATTTTACGAGAATAAGCTTCCTAGATTATTTCGATGCCAAAACCCCAACTTTCTATGACAAATGGACTAAAACGTTAAAAGATCCACCATAGAGATAGTTGAGGAACTTCGAATGATCAAAGTTGCTCGGTGTACACTTTTTATTGTTCCTTTATGTCAAATTTTACGAGTATATGCTTCCTGGATTATTTTGATGCCAAAACCCCAACTATCAATGACAAATGGATAAAACCGTTAAAAGCTACTTCATAGTGAGAGTTGAGCAATTCCGGACCTTCAAAGTTGCTCGGTGTACACTTTTTAATGTTCCTTCTGTGTCAAATTTTTCGAGTATAAGCTTCCTGATTATTTCGATGCGAAAACACCAACTTTATAAGACAAAATGGACAAAAACGTTAAAAGATCCTCCATAGAGAGAGTTGAGCAACTTCGAATCATCAAAGTTGCCCGGTGTACACTTTTTATTGTTCTTTTATGTCAAATTTTATGAGTATATGCTTCTTGGATTATTTTGATGCCAAAACCCAAACTATCAATGACAAATGGACAAAACCGTTAAAAGCTATTTCATAGTGAGAGTTGTGCAATTCCGGACCATCAAAACTGCTCGGTGTACACTTTTTATTGTTCTTCTATGTCAAATTTTACGAGTATAAGCTTCCTAGATTATTTCGATGCCAAAAACCCAACTTTCTACGACAAATGGACAAAAACGTTAAAAGATCCTCCATAGAGATAGTTTAGGAACTTCGAATCATCAAAGTTGCTCGGTGTACACTTTTTATTGTTCTTCTATGTCAAATTTTTATGAGTATAAGCTTCCTGGATTATTTCGATGCCAAAACCCCAACTTTCTATGACAAATGGACAAAAACCGTTTAAAGCTCCTCCATAGAGTGAGTTGAGCAACTTCGGACTATCAAAGTTGCTCGGTGTACACTTTTTATTGTTCTTCTATGTCAAATTTTACGAGTATAAACTTCCTAGATTATTTCGATGCCAAAACCCCAACTTTCTATGACAAAAGGACAAAACCGTTTAAAGCTTCCTCTATAGAGTGAGTTGGGCAGCTTCGGAATATCAAAGTTGCTCGGTGTACACTTTTTATTGTTCTTCTATATCAAATTTTATGAGTATAAGCTTCCTGAAATCACTAGGCTAACACAAAAGGGGGGTGAATTGTGTTTTAAAAAACTAAGTATAAACCCCAAGTACAAAACCACAACCTAAAAACTCACAAATGATTAAGGCAATGTCAAGAATACAAATCTGCGCACTAATCGTGTAAATGCAATTTGACCTAGCAATTCAACTCGGAATGTAACGAAATTTGATATGCAATATTAAAACACCTCAATGAACACTATATCAAAAATTCAGCTCAAAATTCAAAGTCTAGCTATATGAACAGTTCACGGACAGATTGGTATTCTGGAAAATTAACAATCAAAAGTATACCTAGAATTCAATAATCACAAGTTGTTCAACCACAAGCAATATCCCAACAAGCAATGGCAGCAAGCAACACCCTAATATCAACTTCTAAGGCACACAAATCACCAATAACACCAATAGAATGATAATCACAAATAAGTCACTACAAGGCAGCAAGTCTAACACACAAACAAGCAAGGAAATCAAAATAGTGTGCACAAAGATATATAGTGGTTCGGTGCTCACACCTACATCCACTACCTAAGCCTCAAGCTTAGGATTTCCCAATCCACTAAAGGATATATGTGGTTTTGCAAATTCACCACAAACTTAGGGTTTCCAAGAACACCCCAAACTTGTACACCAACAAGGTTTGAAGCTAACCTTAAACTTTCACACACCTCTCAAAGGTAATGCCCTCAAAAGGGACTTTTACAAGTATTTGGATTTTGGTTCTCTCAAGATTAGCTCTAGGCTATATATAGTTGGAGAACACTCAAATTCACAAGATGTTGCTCAAATGGGTTTGGATTCAAATGTGTAGCAAACACTCTTGTAATCTCACACAAAGCTCACACTAGATCAAGAATAGGTTTAGGTGAAGCTTTGTTGAAGAACTCTCAAGAACACACCAAGAGTACCCAAGGGTAGAAAGATTTTGGGGTGGTTCAAGGAGTTTTTGGATCTCTCTTTCAAATAGGAAGATGATGGCTTGAATGTAATCAAAGTGGTAGCAAGAGATCGCAAGGAAGAAGCTTGAACCAAGAAGATGAAGTTGAGAGCAAGTAAGCTTGAACACTTAGAAAAAAATCTGCAAATGCTTCTTCCCAAACCTAGACGTTGCTGTCCCCTATTGTTCATTCCAAACAAAACACAATCTTAGCCATTGGATCAACACCACTTCAAATCTTGGCCTTTCAAATTCAATAAAATCTGGACCCTTCTTTAATTCAACCACTCTAATCCCAGCCTTTCTTTAATTCAAACACTCCAAACCAATCCTTCAAAAATAATGCCGTTGGCATCATTTTGTCAAGAGTTGTCATTTTGAGTTGCACCTTGTTTGGATCAATCAAATGAGTCTTCTTCATGAAGCAACTCTCTCTCAAGGAATGCCAAACAAGTCCATCTTAAATTCTGGAAATATTACAGCTGTATGTCATCTTGTCTCTCCATTGTCTCTTCCTTGTCTCCATAGTGCAAATGTTAGGCGCACTACCAACCAAGTATTTCAAACTTGTATTCCCTCTACTTTGTTGACTCCAAAACAAATAATAAAGCTTCTAGAAGTTCTTGAGTTAATCCTCCAGAAATACTAACACAAGGCACACGGCTGGAACCATTTCTTGCACACAAAATGTCAACCTTGAACCAAGTAGGGTTGACCATGTCCAAACTTGTCTACATGAGCTTCAAATCATGATGCACAAATTTTCTCAATAGAATCAGCTTCATGATACTTCAAATAGGCTCATGATGATCAGTTGATTAAGCCTACAAAAAAGAATAGATGACAAAACATCCCATTTTTGCTTGTAAGCTCAAAGAGCTTTAATGCTAGCACTTAGGTTAATCAACATGTTATAAGCTTAATAAAATTCAAGTAAGCACATGATAAATCATTTCATATATAATTGAATGTGCATACAAAATTTCACTTATAACTGAGGTCATTTGGTCATTCAATTTGATCATGCAAATCTCAACTAGCCCAGTTTAATGACTACACAGGTGAATTTATTTCAACAGATAAATTGAACCTGATAAGCATAAAATTGACCTGACACTATTTGACAATGAAAAATTCCAGAGTGTCTTAAATAATTTGCAGAACAAGAATCAAGTCAATCAGAGCTAATATGAATAAGTTATGACTGTTCAATCAACGTGTGCGCAGTGTGATGTTGTGACAGATTTTAACATCGAAAAATAAGTCAGTCCAGATTGGTCCAATTTATATCATACATGATCAAACATGATTCCAAAGATATATAATGAAGCTTAAATCAGTAGATATAATTCATTTCATGATTTATCCAAATTCATCCAAAGTTAAGCACGATCAAATAGTCCAATATGTATTTTTGCATCAAAACACAAATGTAGGACCTATGGTCCAACAATCTCCCCCTTTTTGATGATTACAAAACTACATGATGTAAAAGAGCTATTTGATATCAATATAATTTGGATACCAAACCTCATGCATAAAGTGAGCAAAATTGTATCTCCATGTTGAAATCAAATGAAATTTTGAGATACATTTTCAGATTTTCAAAATCTTATTATGCTCCCCCTCACTTTAAGCTTCCTACTCTGCCTTAACATGGCAAGCTCACTCCCCCTTAAGTTGTGCAACTAATATGCATTTTTAATCAAATCATATGCACTTTTTCATCAATTATCTCTCCCCCTTTTTGTAAGAACTCAAAAAGGTGAGGAAATAGGGGTAATGCAACTTCAAAAACAATGAATGGTTTAACTCAATGAAGTGCATCAACTAATGCTTCCTAAGCCATGTAAAAACATTGAATGCATAGCTTGAAAATCATTCAAAATACCAATTAAAAATCAAATATGTTTTCAAACTCATATATGCTAGCAAGGAATACCAATAACATGGAAGCAATCATGGATCATCATTTAAGCAAGGAATCACATCAAACACATAAGAGTTTATTTGGGAACTCCCCCTACACATGTGCATCTCATTCAAATAAGTATATATAACCAATTGAGATGTGTCACATACAATTAAGTAAAGACCATGAGTTCAAGGTGCATTAATCAATCCTAATGCATCTCTTAATTTTATAAACCTATCCTTAGCTAATGGTTTTGTAAACAAATCGGCAATATTGTGTTCTCCTTCAACATGTTCAAGCACAATGTTTCCTTTAGCTACATGATCTCTTATAAAATGATGTCTAATCTCAATGTGTTTGGCTTTTCCATGATGAACCGGATTCTTAGATAAATGGATTGCACTAATGTTGTCACATTGAATAAGTGTATTATCAAATGACATATTAAAATCAATCAATTGTTGTTTAATCCATAGAATTTGTGCAACACAACTACCTATGGCCATGTACTCGGCTTCGGTTGTACTTAAGGCAACACAAGTTCGTTTCTTTGAAAACCAAGATATAAGCATGTTCCCTAGGTATTGACATGTACCACTTGTACTTTTCCTATCAATTCTACAACCTCCATAATCGGCATCACTAAAAGCATGCAAGTCAAATGAGGATTTTCTATCATACCACAACCCTAAGGTTGGTGTATCTTTCAAGTATCTCAATATCCTCTTAACAGCCAATAAGTGTGATTCTTTAGGATTAGATTGATATCTAGCACACATACACACACTAAACATGATATCCGGCCTAGATGCGGTCAAATAAAGTAAACTTCCAATCATAGACCTATACATCTTTTGATCCACTTCCTTGCTTTTAAGGTCGTCTTCTAATTTGGATGACACCCCCATTGGTGTAGAACATCCTTTAGACAAGTCCATCCCAAACCTTTTAAGCAAGTCATAAGTGTATTTAGTTTGACTTATATGAATGCCATGTGAGGTTTGTCTAATTTGCAATCCTAGAAAATATGTTAACTCACCCATCATAGACATTTCAAATTCACTTTTCATGCACATAGCAAATTCATCACACATTGATTCCAAAGTAGCACCAAATATAATGTCATCCACATATATTTGCACAATCAACAAGTCATCACCTTTGCATTTAGTAAACAAAGTATTATCAATACTACCACAAGAAAAATCATTTTCTAACAAGAATTTACTAAGTCTCTCATACCATGCCCTAGGTGCTTGCTTTAAGCCATACAATGCCTTGTCTAATTTATAAACATGATTAGGGTATTCTTTAGATTCAAAACCCGGAGGTTGTTTAACATACACTTCCTCATTTATCACAACATTCAAGAAAGCACTCTTAACATCCATTTGAAAAAGTTTAAAACCCTTATAGCATGCAAAAGCTAATAAAAGTCTAATGGCCTCCAACCTTGCAACCGGTGCAAAGGTTTCTTCATAATCTATACCCTCTTCTTGACAATAACCTTGAGCTACTAGCCTAGCCTTATTCCTAGTCACTTCACCATTCTCATTCATCTTATTTCTAAACACCCATTTGGTTCCAATAATGGTGTGGTCTCTAGGTTTTGGAACAAGTGTCCAAACCTTGCTTCTTTCAAATTGTTCAAGTTCTTCTTGCATAGCAAAAATCCAATCTTCATCAATTAAAGCATCTTTTACATTCTTAGGTTCTATCATAGATATCATAGCATAAAGATTTAAAGGATGAGAGTTGACCGTCGAATTCAATCTTGATCTTGTTTGAATGCCTTTTGAGAAGTCTCCAATGATAAGCTCTTTAGGATGCATGTGCTTGTCCTTCTTTTGAAGCCTATTTCCTTGATTATTAGAGCTGCCCGATTGTATATCATTACCATGTTCATCATGATCTTCATTATTAGACATAGGTTCCACTTGATTTTCTTGATTTGATGTAGCATCATTTGAGATTTTCATCTCCTTCAAGCTTCCCACCAATAAATCATCATCCTCTTTTATTTGTAGATCATGACCACCAATAGAGTGTGAACTCTTTGGATGATCTAGCCCTTCAAAACCTGAAATTTCTTCTTCTACAAGCACATTTGGATCAAGTGAAAACATATCATCGAATTTAACATGCACACTTTCTTCCACAACCTTAGACTTATCATTAAAAACTCTATAAGCTCTAGAATGAGTAGAATAACCAAGAAATATACCAATTTCACTCTTAGCATCAAACTTATCAAGATTGTCTTTTGTATTCAAAATATAGCATTTACAACCAAACACTCTAAAATAGTCAACTTTAGGCTTCCTAGCATACAAAAGCTCATATGGAGTCTTTTTCAAAATCTTTCTAATAGACAACCTATTAGAGACATAACATGCATTATTTATAGCTTCGGCCCAAAAGTATTTAGGTAAGGCATATTCAAGCATCATGGTTCTACCTAACTCTTGTAATGTCCTATTTTTCCTTTCAACAACTCCATTTTGTTGTGGTGTTCTAGGTGCACTAAAATTATGTGTAATACCATAAGAATTACATAAAGCATCAAATCCATAGTTTTCAAATTCACCTCCATGGTCACTCCTAATTTTGGAAACATGCAATTCATGCTCATTTTGCACTCTTTTAATGAAAGATTTAAACTCATGTAATGCATCACTTTTATGAGCTAAAAACAAACACAAAGTAAATCTTGAATAATCATCAACAATAACAAATGCATAATACTTGCCACCTAAACTCTTTGTCCTACTAGGACCAAACAAATCAATATGCAATAGTTGAAGTGGCCTAGAAGTAGAAACAACATTTTTTGATTTAAAAGACTCCTTAATTTGCTTACCTCTAATGCAATGTTCACATATAATGGAATCACCAAACTTCAACTTGGGTAAGCCTCTAACTAATTCTTTTGAACTAAGCTTTCTCAAAGTAGAAACACCTACATGACCCAATCTTCTATGCCAATACAACATATCATCATTAGAAGAAATCAAACATGTCATATTATCATTCATCATATTTAAGTCAAGTGCATACATATGACCTATTCTAACACCGGATGTAATGATATTATCATGCTCATCTACAATACAACATTTACCTTTCTTAAAATGTGAATCATATCCTTTATCCGCTAATTGACTAATGCTAAGCAAATTAAATTGCAACCTTTCAACCAAAAGACAATCATTTAGAGAAAAGGAACCCTTACCAACCGATCCTATGCCTAGAATCTTTCCCTTAGAATTGTCTCCAAAAGTCACATAACCACCATTCTTCTTTTCCTTGAATGAAGTAAATAAGGTTCGATCTCCACTCATATGCCTTGAGCATCCACTATCCAAGTACCATTGGCATGGATTGGATGAAGACTTGAAGCATACCTAACCATATGAATTCAAAAGACCTTAGGTATCCAAACTTTGGATCCTTGAGGGTTAGATACAATAGCATAGACATTTAATTTTAGCACAACACTTGCATATTCAATTTTGTCATCATATTTCAAGCACTTTGGCACCCAAACCTTTTTCAAACTCACTTTCCTCACTCTAGGGTGTGTGGCCCTAGATGAAGATGCACCACCCAAGGAGTGAGCACCTTTGGCCTTGGCTTTTGAAGCCTTGGCCGAGCCTTGTATAGTCCTTGAAGTTTTAGTCAAGTCTCCTTTAGGTCTTACAAGCTTAACCGATTCTTCATTTTCACATTTAGAACCATCAAGAGTCATAGCATCATAACCAAGTCCACTCCTATCTAAATAATGCCTTTGAGAGGCCAACATTTCATCCAATTTCAAGGAACTCATGGCAAATTTAGATAATTGAGTTTCTAGAAATCTATTCTTTTCTTTTATCATATCAAGCTCATGTTGCAAAGAAGTAGCATTGGAAAGCATTACACACTCATGTTCATTCCATGTAACTAATTCTTCTTCTAACTCAAGCACTCTAGCTTTAAGATGATCATAATCATGCATATTTACATTTGAATTTTCAGCCATACAAGCATTCTCATCAAGCATAACAGATTTTTGTTTTAAACACTTATTCTCATCAATCAAAACATCATGCTCAAGTATCATATCATCATTTTTAGCACATATAGCAACATACTTGGCATTCAACTCCTCAAGTTCACTAACATGCATTTCATCATTTTTCATAAGTCTAGCATTTTCTTTCTTAAGTTGTTTGCACTTTCTAAGCAACATACCATGAGAATCACATAAATCATCATAATTGGAATATAATTCATCATAGGTTAAAGGAGTAGAATCTTTTACCATTTCATCTTGAGAGGATGAGTCAATTTTCTCCTCTTTAGCCATAAGACAAAAGTGTGCCTTATGCTCCATCTCATCCTCACTTGATGAGCTTGATGATGAATCATCCCATGTTGCTTTCAATGCCTTCTTCTTCTCTTTGCCTTTCCCTTTGTGATATTTCTTGGATGCTTTGGGGCACTCGGCAATAAAGTGACCAACTTTGCCACAATTGAAACAAGTTGGTTTCTCTCTTTCCTTCTCCTTCTCCTTGTCTTTGAACTTTCGATTCTTGAATCCACCTCTCTTGTTCCTCACAAATTTCTTGAAATTCTTCACCATCATAGCCATCTCATCATCACTATCTTCACTCTCACTACTTGAAGACACTTCCCTTTCACCATGACTCATGGCCTCCCTTGGCTTAGAGGTCACGGCTAGGGCAATGCCCTTCTTCCTTTGAGGCTCCTCATCCACTCTATTTAACACTTTCATCTCATGAGTCATCAAGCTCCCAATGAGCTCATCCAACTTCAAAGTCCTCACGTCTTTGGCCTCCTCAATGGCGGTCACCTTCTCACTCCAATTTCTAGGTAAGCTCCTTAGAACCTTTTGTACCTTGTCATGCATAGGGTAAGGTTTGCCAAGAGCATTCAAATCATTGCATATGCATGTCAACCTATTAAACATGTCACTAATGCATTCACCTTCAAGCATTTTGAACAATTCATATTTTTGCACTAACATGTTAATTTTGCAATTTTTAACTTGACTAGTTCCTTCATGCTTTAATTCTAACATTTTCCAAATCTCTTGAGCACTAATGCATGCACTAATATGATCATACTCACCCCTAGCTAATGCAATATGTAACAAGTTAATTGCTTTTTCATTTAAGCTCACCTTCTTGTCATCACTCTCACTATACTCACTCTCATCCTTAGGAACTACCTTATCTCCCTCTCTCTTGGTAGGAATGAATGGTCCATTCTCTATAACTCTCCATAATGCCATATCCATACTCCTAATAAAAATCCTCATCCTATTCTTCCAAAAACCATAGTCCTTGCCATCAAAGAACGGTGGCCTATTTGATGACAAGCCCTCACCATCATGTGGTCTAGTACTAGTGTAAGCCATTTGATCTAAGCTAGAATGTTAATTCTATTACTTTGCTAACCTGCTCCGATACCAATTGAAATCACTAGGCTAACACAAGAGGGGGGGGGGGGGGGGGGGTGAATTGTGTTTTAAAAAACTAAGTATAAACCCCAAGTACAAAACCACAACCTAAAAACTCACAAATGATTAAGGCAATGTCAAGAATACAAATCTGCGCACTAATCGTGTAAATGCAATTTGACCTAGCAATTCAACTCGGAATGTAACGAAATTTGATATGCAATATTAAAACACCTCAATGAACACTATATCAAAAATTCAGCTCAAAATTCAAAGTCTAGCTATATGAAAATTTCACGGACAGATTGGTATTCTGGAAAATTAACAATCAAAAGTATACCTAGAATTCAATAATCACAAGTTGTTCAACCACAAGCAATATCCCAACAAGCAATGGCAGCAAGCAACACCCTAATATCAACTTCTAAGGCACACAAATCACCAATAACACCAATAGAATGATAATCACAAATAAGTCACTACAAGGCAGCAAGTCTAACACACAAACAAGCAAGGAAATCAAAATAGTGTGCACAAGGATATATAGTGGTTCGGTACTCACACCTACATCCACTACCTAAGCCTCAAGCTTAGGATTTCCCAATCCACTAAAGGATATATGTGGTTTTGCAAGTTCACCACAAACTTAGGGTTTCCAAGAACACCCCAAACTTGTACACCAACAAGGTTTGAAGCTAACCTTAAACTTTCACACACCTCTCAAAGGTAATGCCCTCAAAAGGGACTTTTACAAGTATTTGGATTTTGGTTCTCTCAAGATTAGCTCTAGGCTATATATAGTTGGAGAACACTCAAATTCACAAGATGTTGCTCAAATGGGTTTGGATTCAAATGTGTAGCAAACACTCTTGTAATCTCACACAAAGCTCACACTAGATCAAGAATAGGTTTAGGTGAAGCTTTGTTGAAGAACTCTCAAGAACACACCAAGAGTACCCAAGGGTAGAAAGATTTTGGGGTGGTTCAAGGAGTTTTTGGATCTCTCTTTCAAATAGGAAGATGATGGCTTGAATGTAATCAAAGTGGTAGCAAGAGATCGCAAGGAAGAAGCTTGAATCAAGAAGATGAAGTTGAGAGCAAGTAAGCTTGAACACTTAGAAAAAAATCTGCAAATGCTTCTTCCCAAACCTAGACGTTGCTGCCCCCTATTGTTCATTCCAAACAAAACACAATCTTAGCCATTGGATCAACACCACTTCAAATCTTGGCCTTTCAAATTCAATAAAATCTGGACCCTTCTTTAATTCAACCACTCTAATCCCAGCCTTTCTTTAATTCAAACACTCCAAACCAATCCTTCAAAAATAATGCCGTTGGCATCATTTTGTCAAGAGTTGTCATTTTGAGTTGCACCTTGTTTGGATCAATCAAATGAGTCTTCTTCATGAAGCAACTCTCTCTCAAGGAATGCCAAACAAGTCCATCTTAAATTCTGGAAATATTACAGCTGTATGTCATCTTGTCTCTCCATTGTCTCTTCCTTGTCTCCATAGTGCAAATGTTAGGCGCACTACCAACCAAGTATTTCAAACTTGTATTCCCTCTACTTTGTTGACTCCAAAACAAATAATAAAGCTTCTAGAAGTTCTTGAGTTAATCCTCCAGCAATACTAACACAAGGCACACGGCTGGAACCATTTCTTGCACACAAAATGTCAACCTTGAACCAAGTAGGGTTGACCATGTCCAAACTTGTCTACATGAGCTTCAAATCATGATGCACAAATTTTCTCAATAGAATCAGCTTCATGATACTTCAAATAGGCTCATGATGATCAGTTGATTAAGCCTACAAAAAGAATAGATGACAAAACATCCCATTTTTGCTTGTAAGCTCAAAGAGCTTTAATGCTAGCACTTAGGTTAATCAACATGTTATAAGCTTAATAAAATTCAAGTAAGCACATGATAAATCATTTCATATATAATTGAATGTGCATACAAAATTTCACTTATAACTGAGGTCATTTGGTCATTCAATTTGATCATGCAAATCTCAACTAGCCCAGTTTAATGACTACACAGGTGAATTTATTTCAACAGATAAATTGAACCTGATAAGCATAAAATTGACCTGACACTATTTGACAATGAAAAATTCCAGAGTGTCTTAAATCATTTTCAGAATAAGAATCAAGTCAATCAGAGCTAATATGAATAAGTTATGACTGTTCAATCAACGTGTGTGCAGTGTGATGTTGTGACAGATTTTAGCATCGAAAAATAAGTCAGTCCAGATTCGTCCAATTTATATCATACATGATCAAACATGATTCCAAAGATATATAATGAAGCTTAAATCAGTAGATATAATTCATTTCACGATTTATCTAAATTCATCCAAAGTTAAGCACAATCAAATAGTCCAATATGTATTTTTGCATCAAAACACAAATGTAGGACCTATGGTCCAACACTTCCTAGATTATTTCGATGCCAAAACCCCAACTTTCTATGACAAATGCACAAAACCGTTTAAAGCTCCCCCATTGAGTGAGTTGAGCAATTTCGGACCATCAAAGTTGTTCGGTGTACACTTTTTATTGTTCTTCTATGTCAAATTTTACGAGTATAAGCTTCCTAGATTATTTCGATGCCAAAACCCCAACTTTCTATGACAAATGGACAAAAACGTTAAAAGATCCTCCATAGAGATAGTTTAGGAACTTCGAATCATCAAAGTTGCTCGGTGTACACTTTTTATTGTTCTTTTATGTCAATTTTTAGGAGTATATGCTTCCTGGATTATTTTGATGCCAAAACCCCAACTATCAATGACAAATGGATTAAACCATTAAAAGCTACTTATAGTGAGAGTTGAGCAAATCCGGACCATCAAAGTTGCTCGGTGTACACTTTTTATTGTTCCTTCTGTGTTAAATTTTTCGAGTATAACCTTCCTTAATTATTTCGATGCGAAAACACAAACTTTATAAGACAAGTTGGACAAAAACGTTAAAAGATCCTCCATAGAGAGAGTTGAGCAACTTCGAATCATCAAAGTTGCCCGGTGTACACTTTTTATTGTTCTATTATGTCAAATTTTATGAGTATATGCTTCCTGGATTATTTTGATGCCAAAACCCCAACTATCAATGAAATGGACAAAACCGTTAAAAGCTACTTCATAGTGAGAGTTGAGCAATTCCGGACCATCAAAATTGCTCGGTGTACACTTTTCATTGTTTTTCTATGTCAAATTTTATGAGTATAAGCTTCCTAGATTATTTTGATGCCAAAACCAAAACTTTCTACGACAAATGGACAAAACCGTTTAAAGCTTCCTCTATAGAGTGAGTTGAGCAACTTCGGACTATCAAAGTTGCTCGGTGTACACTTTTTATTGTTCTTCTATGTCAAATTTTACGAGAATAAGCTTCCTAGATTATTTCGATGCCAAAACCCCAACTTTCTATGACAAATGGACTAAAACGTTAAAAGATCCATCATAGAGATAGTTGAGGAACTTCGAATGATCAAAGTTGCTCGGTGTACACTTTTTATTGTTCCTTTATGTCAAATTTTACGAGTATATGCTTCCTGGATTATTTTGATGCCAAAACCCCAACTATCAATGACAAATGGATAAAACCGTTAAAAGCTACTTCATAGTGAGAGTTGAGCAATTCCGGACCTTCAAAGTTGCTCGGTGTACACTTTTTAATGTTCCTTCTGTGTCAAATTTTTCGAGTATAAGCTTCCTAGATTATTTCGATGCGAAAACACCAACTTTATAAGACAAAATGGACAAAAACGTTAAAAGATCCTCCATAGAGAGAGTTGAGCAACTTCGAATCATCAAAGTTGCCCGGTGTACACTTTTTATTGTTCTTTTATGTCAAATTTTATGAGTATATGCTTCTTGGATTATTTTGATGCCAAAACCCAAACTATCAATGACAAATGGACAAAACCGTTAAAAGCTATTTCATAGTGAGAGTTGTGCAATTCCGGACCATCAAAACTGCTCGGTGTACACTTTTTATTGTTCTTCTATGTCAAATTTTACGAGTATAAGCTTCCTAGATTATTTCGATGCCAAAAACCCAACTTTCTACGACAAATGGACAAAAACGTTAAAAGATCCTCCATAGAGATAGTTTAGGAACTTCGAATCATCAAAGTTTCTCGGTGTACACTTTTTATTGTTCTTTTATGTCATATTTTACGTGTATATGCTTCCTGGATTATTTTGATGCCAAAACTCGAACTATCAATGACAAATGGATAAAACCATTAAAAGCTACTTCATAGTGAGAGTTGAGCAATTCCGGACCATCAAAGTTGCTCGGTGTACACTTTTTATTGTTCCTTCTGTGTCAAATTTTTCGAGTATAAGCTTCCTAGATTATTTCGATGCGAAAACACAAACTTCATAAGACAAATTGGACAAAAACGTTAAAAGATCCTCCATAGAGAGAGTTGAGCAACTTCGAATCATCAAAGTTGCCCGGTGTAAAAGTTGTTCTTTTATGTCAAATTTTATGAGTATATGCTTCCTGGATTATTTTGATGCCAAAACCCCAACTATCAATGAAATGGACAAAACCGTTAAAAGCTACTTCATAGTGAGAGTTGAGCAATTCCGGACCATCAAAATTGCTCGGTGTACATTTTTCATTGTTCTTCTATGTCAAATTTTATGAGTTTAATCCTAGATTATTTTGATGCCAAAACCACAACTTTCTATGACAAATGGACAAAACCGTTTAAAGCTTCCTCTATAGAGTGAGTTGAGCAACTTTGGACTATCAAAGTTGCTCGGTGTACACATTTTATTGTTCTTCTATGTCAAATTTTACGAGTATAAGCTTCCTAGATTATTTCGATGCCAAAACCCCAACTTTCTATGACAAATGGACAAAAACGTTAAAAGATCCACCATAGAGATAGTTGAGGAACTTCGAATCATCAAAGTTGCTCGGTGTACACTTTTTATTGTTCCTTTATGTCAAATTTTACGAGTATATGCTTCCTGGATTATTTTGATGCCAAAACCCCAACTATCAATGACAAATGGATAAAACCATTAAAAGCTACTTCATAGTGAGAGTTGAGCAATTCCGGACCTTCAAAGTTGCTCGGTGTACACTTTTTAATGTTCCTTCTGTGTCAAATTTTTCGAGTATAAGCTTCCTAGATTATTTCGATGCGAAAACACCAACTTTATAAGACAAATTGGACAAAAACGTTAAAAGATCCTCCATAGAGAGAGTTGAGCAACTTCGAATCATCAAAGTTGCCCGGTGTACACTTTTTATTGTTCTTTTATGTCAAATTTTATGAGTATATGCTTCTTGGATTATTTTGATGCCAAAACCCAAACTATCAATGACAAATGGACAAAACCGTTAAAAGCTATTTCATAGTGAGAGTTGTGCAATTCCGGACCATCAAAATTGCTCGGTGTACACTTTTTATTGTTCTTCTATGTCAAATTTTACGAGTATGAGCTTCCTAGATTATTTCGATGCCAAAAACCCAACTTTCTACGACAAATGGACAAAAACGTTAAAAGATCCTCTATAGAGATAGTTGAGGAACTTCGAATCATCAAAGTTTCTCAGTGTACACTTTTTATTGTTCTTTTATGTCATATTTTACGAGTATATGCTTCCTGGATTATTTTGATGCCAAAACTCCAACTATCAATGACAAATGGATAAAACCATTAAAAGCTACTTCATAGTGAGAGTTGAGCAATTCCGGACCATCAAAGTTGCTCGGTGTACACTTTTTAATGTTCCTTCTGTGTCAAATTTTTCGAGTATAAGCTTCCTAGATTATTTCGATGCGAAAACACAAACTTCATAAGACAAATTGGACAAAAACGTTAAAAGATCCTCCATAGAGAGAGTTGAGCAACTTCGAATCATCAAAGTTGCCCGGTGTACACTTTTTATTGTTCTTTTATGTCAAATTTTATGAGTATATGCTTCTTGGATTATTTTGATGCCAAAACCCAAACTATCAATGACAAATGGACAAAACCGTTAAAAGCTATTTCATAGTGAGAGTTGTGCAATTCCGGACCATCAAAATTGCTCGGTGTACACTTTTTATTGTTCTTCTATGTCAAATTTTACGAGTATGAGCTTCCTAGATTATTTCGATGCCAAAAACCCAACTTTCTACGACAAATGGACAAAAACGTTAAAAGATCCTCTATAGAGATAGTTGAGGAACTTCGAATCATCAAAGTTTCTCGGTGTACACTTTTTATTGTTCTTTTATGTCATATTTTACGAGTATATGCTTCCTGGATTATTTTGATGCCAAAACTCCAACTATCAATGACAAATGGATAAAACCATTAAAAGCTACTTCATAGTGAGAGTTGAGCAATTCCGGACCATCAAAGTTGCTCGGTGTACACTTTTTAATGTTCCTTCTGTGTCAAATTTTTCGAGTATAAGCTTCCTAGATTATTTCGATGCGAAAACACAAACTTCATAAGACAAATTGGACAAAAACGTTAAAAGATCCTCCATAGAGAGAGTTGAGCAACTTCGAATCATCAAAGTTGCCCGGTGTACACTTTTTATTGTTCTTTTATGTTAAATTTTATGAGTATATGCTTCTTGGATTATTTTGATGCCAAAACCCAAACTGTCAATGACAAATGAACAAAATCGTTAAAAGCTATTTCATAGTGAGAGTTGTGCAATTCCGGACCATCAAAGTTGCTCGGTGTACACTTTTTAATGTTCCTTCTGTGTCAAATTTTTCGAGTATAAGCTTCCTAGATTATTTCGATGCGAAAACACCAACTTTATAAGACAAATTGGACAAAAACGTTAAAAGATCCTCCATAGAGAGAGTTGAGCAACTTCGAATCATCAAAGTTGCCCGGTGTACACTTTTTATTGTTCTTTTATGTCAAATTTTATGAGTCTATGCTTCCTGGATTATTTTGATGCCAATACCCAAACTATCAATGACAAATGGACAAAACCGTTAAAAGCTATTTCATAGTGAGAGTTGTGCAATCCCGGACCATCAAAATTGCTCGGTGTACACTTTTTATTGTTATTCTATGTCAAATTTTACGAGTAGAAGCTTCCTAGATTATTTCGATGCCAAAACCCCAACTTTCTTCGACAAATGGACAAAAACGTTAAAAGATCCTCCATAGAGATAGTTGAGGAACTTCGAATCATCAAAGTTTCTCGGTGTACACTTTTTATTGTTCTTTTATGTCATATTTTACGAGTATATGCTTCCTGGATTATTTTGATGCCAAAACTCCAACTATCAATGACAAATGGATAAAACCATTAAAAGCTACTTCATAGTGAGAGTTGAGCAATTCCGGACCATCAAAGTTGCTCGGTGTACACTTTTTAATGTTCCTTCTGTGTCAAATTTTTCGAGTATAAGCTTCCTAGATTATTTCGATGCGAAAACACAAACTTTATAAGACAAGTTGGACAAAAACGTTAAAAGATCCTCCATAGAGAGAGTTGAGCAACTTCGAATCATCAAAGTTGCCCGGTGTACACTTTTTATTGTTCTATTATGTCAAATTTTATGAGTATATGCTTCCTGGATTATTTTGATGCCAAAACCCCAACTATCAATGAAATGGACAAAACCGTTAAAAGCTACTTCATAGTGAGAGTTGAGCAATTCCGGACCATCAAAATTGCTCGGTGTACACTTTTCATTGTTTTTCTATGTCAAATTTTATGAGTATAAGCTTCCTAGATTATTTTGATGCCAAAACCAAAACATTCTATGACAAATGGACAAAACCGTTTAAAGCTTCCTCTATAGAGTGAGTTGAGCAACTTCGGACTATCAAAGTTGCTCGGTGTACACTTTTTATTGTTCTTCTATGTCAAATTTTACGAGAATAAGCTTCCTAGATTATTTCGATGCCAAAACCCCAACTTTCTATGACAAATGGACTAAAACGTTAAAAGATCCACCATAGAGATAGTTGAGGAACTTCGAATGATCAAAGTTGCTCGGTGTACACTTTTTATTGTTCCTTTATGTCAAATTTTACGAGTATATGCTTCCTGGATTATTTTGATGCCAAAACCCCAACTATCAATGACAAATGGATAAAACCGTTAAAAGCTACTTCATAGTGAGAGTTGAGCAATTCCGGACCTTCAAAGTTGCTCGGTGTACACTTTTTAATGTTCCTTCTGTGTCAAATTTTTCGAGTATAAGCTTCCTAGATTATTTCGATGCGAAAACACCAACTTTATAAGACCAAATGGACAAAAACGTTAAAAGATCCTCCATAGAGAGAGTTGAGCAACTTCGAATCATCAAAGTTGCCCGGTGTACACTTTTTATTGTTCTTTTATGTCAAATTTTATGAGTATATGCTTCTTGGATTATTTTGATGCCA
This sequence comes from Euonymus europaeus, assembly GCA_963580455.1. NCBI lineage: Eukaryota > Viridiplantae > Streptophyta > Magnoliopsida > Celastrales > Celastraceae > Euonymus > Euonymus europaeus. Next base: position 9,926,770 of record OY756964.1, read on the forward strand.
AAACCCAAACTATCAATGACAAATGGACAAAACCGTTAAAAGCTATTTCATAGTGAGAGTTGTGCAATTCCGGACCATCAAAACTGCTCGGTGTACACTTTTTATTGTTCTTCTATGTCAAATTTTACGAGTATAAGCTTCCTAGATTATTTCGATGCCAAAAACCCAACTTTCTACGACAAATGGACAAAAACGTTAAAAGATCCTCCATAGAGATAATTTAGGAACTTCGAATCATCAAAGTTTCTCGGTGTACACTTTTTATTGTTCTTTTATGTCATATTTTACGTGTATATGCTTCCTGGATTATTTTGATGCCAAAACTCGAACTATCAATGACAAATGGATAAAACCATTAAAAGCTACTTCATAATGAGAGTTGAGCAATTCCGGACCATCAAAGTTGCTCGGTGTACACTTTTTATTGTTCCTTCTGTGTCAAATTTTTCGAGTATAAGCTTCCTAGATTATTTCGATGCGAAAACACAAACTTCATAAGACAAATTGGACAAAAACGTTAAAAGATCCTCCATAGAGAGAGTTGAGCAACTTCGAATCATCAAAGTTGCCCGGTGTAAAAGTTGTTCTTTTATGTCAAATTTTATGAGTATATGCTTCCTGGATTATTTTGATGCCAAAACCCCAACTATCAATGAAATGGACAAAACCGTTAAAAGCTACTTCATAGTGAGAGTTGAGCAATTCCGGACCATCAAAATTGCTCGGTGTACATTTTTCATTGTTCTTCTATGTCAAATTTTATGAGTTTAATCCTAGATTATTTTGATGCCAAAACCTCAACTTTCTATGACAAATGGACAAAACCGTTTAAAGCTTCCTCTATAGAGTGAGTTGAGCAACTTTGGACTATCAAAGTTGCTCGGTGTACACATTTTATTGTTCTTCTATGTCAAATTTTACGAGTATAAGCTTCCTAGATTATTTCGATGCCAAAATCCCAACTTTCTATGACAAATGGACAAAAACGTTAAAAGATCCACCATAGAGATAGTTGAGGAACTTCGAATCATCAAAGTTGCTCGGTGTACACTTTTTATTGTTCCTTTATGTCAAATTTTACGAGTATATGCTTCCTGGATTATTTTGATGCCAAAACCCCAACTATCAATGAGAAATGGATAAAACCATTAAAAGCTACTTCATAGTGAGAGTTGAGCAATTCCGGACCTTCAAAGTTGCTCGGTGTACACTTTTTAATGTTCCTTCTGTGTCAAATTTTTCGAGTATAAGCTTCCTAGATTATTTCGATGCGAAAACACCAACTTTATAAGACAAATTGGACAAAAACGTTAAAAGATCCTCCATAGAGAGAGTTGAGCAACTTCGAATCATCAAAGTTGCCCGGTGTACACTTTTTATTGTTCTTTTATGTCAAATTTTATGAGTATATGCTTCTTGGATTATTTTGATGCCAAAACCCAAACTATCAATGACAAATGGACAAAACCGTTAAAAGCTATTTCATAGAGAGAGTTGTGCAATTCCGGACCATCAAAATTGCTCGGTGTACACTTTTTATTGTTCTTCTATGTCAAATTTTACGAGTATGAGCTTCCTAGATTATTTCGATGCCAAAAACCCAACTTTCTACGACAAATGGACAAAAACGTTAAAAGATCCTCTATAGAGATAGTTGAGGAACTTCGAATCATCAAAGTTTCTCGGTGTACACTTTTTATTGTTCTTTTATGTCATATTTTACGAGTATATGCTTCCTGGATTATTTTGATGCCAAAACTCCAACTATCAATGACAAATGGATAAAACCATTAAAAGCTACTTCATAGTGAGAGTTGAGCAATTCCGGACCACCAAAGTTGCTCGGTGTACACTTTTTAATGTTCCTTCTGTGTCAAATTTTTCGAGTATAAGCTTCCTAGATTATTTCGATGCGAAAACACAAACTTCATAAGACAAATTGGACAAAAACGTTAAAAGATCCTCCATAGAGAGAGTTGAGCAACTTCGAATCATCAAAGTTGCCCGGTGTACACTTTTTATTGTTCTTTTATGTCAAATTTTATGAGTATATGCTTCTTGGATTATTTTGATGCCAAAACCCAAACTATCAATGACAAATGGACAAAACCGTTAAAAGCTATTTCATAGTGAGAGTTGTGCAATTCCGGACCATCAAAATTGCTCGGTGTACACTTTTTATTGTTCTTCTATGTCAAATTTTACGAGTATGAGCTTCCTAGATTATTTCGATGCCAAAAACCCAACTTTCTACGACAAATGGACAAAAACGTTAAAAGATCCTCTATAGAGATAGTTGAGGAACTTCGAATCATCAAAGTTTCTCGGTGTACACTTTTTATTGTTCTTTTATGTCATATTTTACGAGTATATGCTTCCTGGATTATTTTGATGCCAAAACTCCAACTATCAATGACAAATGGATAAAACCATTAAAAGCTACTTCATAGTGAGAGTTGAGCAATTCCGGACCATCAAAGTTGCTCGGTGTACACTTTTTAATGTTCCTTCTGTGTCAAATTTTTCGAGTATAAGCTTCCTAGATTATTTCGATGCGAAAACACAAACTTCATAAGACAAATTGGACAAAAACGTTAAAAGATCCTCCATAGAGAGAGTTGAGCAACTTCGAATCATCAAAGTTGCCCGGTGTACACTTTTTATTGTTCTTTTATGTTAAATTTTATGAGTATATGCTTCTTGGATTATTTTGATGCCAAAACCCAAACTGTCAATGACAAATGAACAAAATCGTTAAAAGCTATTTCATAGTGAGAGTTGTGCAATTCCGGACCATCAAAGTTGCTCGGTGTACACTTTTTAATGTTCCTTCTGTGTCAAATTTTTCGAGTATAAGCTTCCTAGATTATTTCGATGCGAAAACACCAACTTTATAAGACAAATTGGACAAAAACGTTAAAAGATCCTCCATAGAGAGAGTTGAGCAACTTCGAATCATCAAAGTTGCCCGGTGTACACTTTTTATTGTTCTTTTATGTCAAATTTTATGAGTCTATGCTTCCTGGATTATTTTGATGCCAATACCCAAACTATCAATGACAAATGGACAAAACCGTTAAAAGCTATTTCATAGTGAGAGTTGTGCAATCCCGGACCATCAAAATTGCTCGGTGTACACTTTTTATTGTTATTCTATGTCAAATTTTACGAGTAGAAGCTTCCTAGATTATTTCGATGCCAAAACCCCAACTTTCTTCGACAAATGGACAAAAACGTTAAAAGATCCTCCATAGAGATAGTTGAGGAACTTCGAATCATCAAAGTTTCTCGGTGTACACTTTTTATTGTTCTTTTATGTCATATTTTACGAGTATATGCTTCCTGGATTATTTTGATGCCAAAACTCCAACTATCAATGACAAATGGATAAAACCATTAAAAGCTACTTCATAGTGAGAGTTGAGCAATTCCGGACCATCAAAGTTGCTCGGTGTACACTTTTTAATGTTCCTTCTGTGTCAAATTTTTCGAGTATAAGCTTCCTAGATTATTTCGATGCGAAAACACAAACTTCATAAGACAAATTGGACAAAAACGTTAAAAGATCCTCCATAGAGAGAGTTGAGCAACTTCGAATCATCAAAGTTGCCCGGTGTACACTTTTTATTGTTCTTTTATGTCAAATTTTATGAGTATATGCTTCTTGGATTATTTTGATGCCAAAACCCAAACTATCAATGAGAAATGGACAAAACCGTTAAAAGCTATTTCATAGTGAGAGTTGTGCAATTCCGGACCATCAAAATTGCTCGGTGTACACTTTTTATTGTTCTTCTATGTCAAATTTTACGAGTATAAGCTTCCTAGATTATTTCGATGCCAAAACCCCAACTTTCTAAGACAAATGGACAAAAACGTTAAAAGATCCTCCATAGAGATAGTTGAGGAACTTCGAATCATCAAAGTTTCTCGGTGTACACTTTTTATTGTTCTTTTATGTCATATTTTACGAGTATATCCTTCTTGGATTATTTTGATGCCAAAACTCGAACTATCAATGACAAATGGATAAAACCCTTAAAAGCTACTTCATAGTGAGAGTTGAGCAATTCCGGACCATCAAAGTTGCACGGTGTACACTTTTTAATGTTCCTTCTGTGTCAAATTTTTCGAGTATAAGCTTCCTAGATTATTTCGATGCGAAAACACAAACTTTATAAGACAAATTGGACAAAAACGTTAAAAGATCCTCCATAGAGAGAGTTGAGCAACTTCGAATCATCAAAGTTGCCCGGTGTACACTTTTTATTGTTCTTTTATGTCAAATTTTATGAGTATATGCTTCTTGGATTATTTTGATGACAAAACCCAAACTATCAATGACAAATGGACAAAACCGTTAAAAGTTATTTCATAGTGAGAGTTGTGCAATTCCAGACTATCAAAGTTGCCCGGTGTACACTTTTTAATGTTCCTTCTGTGTCAAATATTTCGAGTATAAGCTTCCTAGATTATTTCGATGCGAAAACACCAACTTTATAAGACAAATTGGACAAAAATGTTAAAAGATCCTCCATAGAGAGAGTTGAGCAACTTCGAATCATCAAAGTTGCCCGGTGTACACTTTTTATTGTTCTTTTATATCAAATTTTATGAGTATATGCTTCCTGGATTATTTTGATGCCAAAACCTAAACTATCAATGACAAATGGACAAAACCGTTAAAAGCTATTTCATAGTGAAAGTTGTGCAATTCCGGACCATCAAAATTGCTCGGTGTACACTTTTTATTGTTCTTCTATGTCAAATTTTACGAGTATATGCTTCCTGGATTATTTTGATGCCAAAACCCCAACTATCAATGAAATGGACAAAACTGTTAAAAGCTACTTCATAGTGAGAGTTGAGCAATTCCGGACCATCAAAATTGCTCGGTGTACACTTTTCATTGTTTTTCTATGTCAAATTTTATGAGTATAAGCTTCCTAGATTATTTTGATGCCAAAACCAAAACTTTCTATGCCAAATGGACAAAACCGTTTAAAGCTTCCTCTATAGAGTGAGTTGAGCAACTTCGGACTATCAAAGTTGCTCGGTGTACACTTTTTATTGTTCTTCTATGTCAAATTTTACGAGAATAAGCTTCCTAGATTATTTCGACGCCAAAACCCCAACTTTCTATGACAAATGGACTAAAACGTTAAAAGATCCACCATAGAGATATTTGAGGAACTTCGAATGATCAAAGTTGCTCGGTGTACACTTTTTATTGTTCCTTTATGTCAAATTTTACGAGTATATGCTTCCTGGATTATTTTGATGCCAAAACCCCAACTATCAATGACAAATGATTAAAACCGTTAAAAGCTACTTCATAGTGAGAGTTGAGCAATTCCGGACCTTCAAAATTGCTCGGTGTACACTTTTTATTGTTCTTCTATGTCAAATTTTACGAGTATGAGCTTCCTAGATTATTTCGATGCCAAAAACCCAACTTTCTACGACAAATGGACAAAAACGTTAAAAGATCCTCCATAGAGATAGTTGAGGAACTTCGAATCATCAAAGTTTCTCGGTGTACACTTTTTATTGTTCTTTTATGTCATATTTTACGAGTATATGCTTCCTGGATTATTTTGATGCCAAAACTCGAACTATCAATGACAAATGGATTAAACCATTAAAAGCTACTTCATAGTGAGAGTTGAGCAATTCCGGACCATCAAAGTTGCTCGGTGTACACTTTTTAATGTTCCTTCTGTGTCAAATTTTTCGAGTATAAGCTTCCTAGATTATTTCGATGCGAAAACACAAACTTCATAAGACAAATTGGACAAAAACGTTAAAAGATCCTCCATAGAGAGAGTTGAGCAACTTCGAATCATCAAAGTTGCCCGGTGTAAAAGTTGTTCTTTTATGTCAAATTTTATGAGTATATGCTTCCTGGATTATTTTGATGCCAAAACCCCAACTATCAATGAAATGGACAAAACCGTTAAAAGCTACTTCATAGTGAGAGTTGAGCAATTCCGGACCATCAAAATTGCTCGGTGTACATTTTTCATTGTTCTTCTATGTCAAATTTTATGAGTTTAATCCTAGATTATTTTGATGCCAAAACCACAACTTTCTATGACAAATGGACAAAACCGTTTAAAGCTTCCTCTATAGAGTGAGTTGAGCAACTTTGGACTATCAAAGTTGCTCGGTGTACACATTTTATTGTTCTTCTATGTCAAATTTTACGAGTATAAGCTTCCTAGATTATTTCGATGTCAAAACCCCAACTTTCTATGACAAATGGACAAAAACGTTAAAAGATCCACCATAGAGATAGTTGAGGAACTTCGAATCATCAAAGTTGCTCGGTGTACACTTTTTATTGTTCCTTTATGTCAAATTTTACGAGTATATGCTTCCTGGATTATTTTGATGCCAAAACCCCAACTATCAATGACAAATGGATAAAACCATTAAAAGCTACTTCATAGTGAGAGTTGAGCAATTCCGGACCTTCAAAGTTGCTCGGTGTACACTTTTTAATGTTCCTTCTGTGTCAAATTTTTCGAGTATAAGCTTCCTAGATTATTTCGATGCGAAAACACCAACTTTATAAGACAAAATGGACAAAAACGTTAAAAGATCCTCCATAGAGAGAGTTGAGCAACTTCGAATCATCAAAGTTGCCCGGTGTACACTTTTTATTGTTCTTTTATGTCAAATTTTATGAGTATATGCTTCTTGGATTATTTTGATGCCAAAACCCAAACTATCAATGACAAATGGACAAAACCGTTAAAAGCTATTTCATAGTGAGAGTTGTGCAATTCCGGACCATCAAAATTGCTCGGTGTACACTTTTTATTGTTCTTCTATGTCAAATTTTACGAGTATGAGCTTTCTAGATTATTTCGATGCCAAAAACCCAACTTTCTACGACAAATGGACAAAAACGTTAAAAGATCCTCTATAGAGATAGTTGAGGAACTTCGAATCATCAAAGTTTCTCGGTGTACACTTTTTATTGTTCTTTTATGTCATATTTTACGAGTATATGCTTCCTGGATTATTTTGATGCCAAAACTCCAACTATCAATGACAAATGGATAAAACCATTAAAAGCTACTTCATAGTGAGAGTTGAGCAATTCCGGACCATCAAAGTTGCTCGGTGTACACTTTTTAATGTTCCTTCTGTGTCAAATTTTTCGAGTATAAGCTTCCTAGATTATTTCGATGCGAAAACACAAACTTCATAAGACAAATTGGACAAAAACGTTAAAAGATCCTCCATAGAGAGAGTTGAGCAACTTCGAATCATCAAAGTTGCCCGGTGTACACTTTTTATTGTTCTTTTATGTCAAATTTTATGAGTATATGCTTCTTGGATTATTTTGATGCCAAAACCCAAACTGTCAATGACAAATGAACAAAACCGTTAAAAGCTATTTCATAGTGAGAGTTGTGCAATTCCGGACCATCAAAGTTGCTCGGTGTACACTTTTTAATGTTCCTTCTGTGTCAAATTTTTCGAGTATAAGCTTCCTAGATTATTTCGATGCGAAAACACCAACTTTACAAGACAAATTGGACAAAAACGTTAAAAGATCCTCCATAGAGAGAGTTGAGCAACTTCGAATCATCAAAGTTGCCCGGTGTACACTTTTTATTGTTCTTTTATGTCAAATTTTATGAGTCTATGCTTCCTGGATTATTTTGATGCCAATACCCAAACTATCAATGACAAATGGACAAAACCGTTAAAAGCTATTTCATAGTGAGAGTTGTGCAATCCCGGACCATCAAAATTGCTCGGTGTACACTTTTTATTGTTATTCTATGTCAAATTTTACGAGTAGAAGCTTCCTAGATTATTTCGATGCCAAAACCCCAACTTTCTTCGACAAATGGACAAAAACGTTAAAAGATCATCCATAGAGATAGTTGAGGAACTTCGAATCATCAAAGTTTCTCGGTGTACACTTTTTATTGTTCTTTTATGTCATATTTTACGAGTATATGCTTCCTGGATTATTTTGATGCCAAAACTCCAACTATCAATGACAAATGGATAAAACCATTAAAAGCTACTTCATAGTGAGAGTTGAGCAATTCCGGACCATCAAAGTTGCTCGGTGTACACTTTTTAATGTTCCTTCTGTGTCAAATTTTTTGACTATAAGCTTCCTAGATTATTTCGATGCGAAAACACAAACTTCATAAGACAAATTGGACAAAAACGTTAAAAGATCTTCCATAGAGAGAGTTGATTATCTTCGAATCATCAAAGTTGCTCTGTGTACACTTTTTATTGTTCTTTTATGTCAAATTTTATGAGTATATGTTTCTTGGATTATTTTGATGCCAAAACCCAAACTGTCAATGACAAATGAACAAAACCGTTAAAAGCTATTTCATAGTGAGAGTTGTGCAATTCCGGACCATCAAAGTTGCTCGGTGTACACTTTTTAATGTTCCTTCTGTGTCAAATTTTTCGAGTATAAGCTTCCTTAATTATTTCAATGTGAAAACACAAACTTTATAAGACAAATTGGACAAAAACGTTAAAAGATCCTCAATAGAGAGAGTTGAGCAACTTCGAATCATCAAAGTTGCCCGGTGTAAAAGTTGTTCTTTTATGTCAAATTTTATGAGTATATGCTTCTTGGATTATTTTGAAGCCAAAACCCAAACTATCAATGACAAATGGACAAAACCGTTAAAAGCTATTTCATAGTGAGAGTTGTGCAATTCCGGACCATCAAAATTGCTCGGTGTACACTTTTTATTGTTCTTCTATGTCAAATTTTACGAGTATAAGCTTCCTAGATTATTTCGATGCCAAAACCCCAACTTTCTAAGACAAATGGACAAAAACGTTAAAAGATCCTCCACAGAGATAGTTGAGGAACTTCGAATCATCAAAGTTTCTCGGTGTACACTTTTTATTGTTCTTTTATGTCATATTTTACGAGTATATCCTTCTTGGATTATTTTGATGCCAAAACTCGAACTATCAATGACAAATGGATAAAACCATTAAAAGCTACTTCATAGTGAGAGTTGAGCAATTCCAGACCATCAAAGTTGCACGGTGTACACTTTTTAATGTTCCTTATGTGTCAAATTTTTCGAGTATAAGCTTCCTAGATTATTTCGATGCGAAAACACAAACTTTATAAGACAAATTGGACAAAAACGTTAAAAGATCCTCCATAGAGAGAGTTGAGCAACTTCGAATCATCAAAGTTGCCCGGTGTACACTTTTCATTGTTCTTTTATGTCAAATTTTATGAGTATATGCTTCTTGGATTATTTTGATGCCAAAACCCAAACTATCAATGACAAATGGACAAAACCGTTAAAAGTTATTTCATAGTGAGAGTTGTGCAATTCCAGACTATCAAAGTTGCCCGGTGTACACTTTTTAATGTTCCTTCTGTGTCAAATATTTCGAGTATAAGCTTCCTAGATTATTTCGATGCGAAAACACCAACTTTATAAGACAAATTGGACAAAAACGTTAAAAGATCCTCCATAGAGAGAGTTGAGCAACTTCGAATCATCAAAGTTGCCCGGTGTACACTTTTTATTGTTCTTTTATATCAAATTTTATGAGTATATGCTTCCTGGATTATTTTGATGCCAAAACCTAAACTATCAATGACAAATGGACAAAACCGTTAAAAGCTATTTCATAGTGAAAGTTGTGCAATTCCGGACCATCAAAATTGCTCGGTGTACACTTTTTATTGTTCTTCTATGTCAAATTTTACGAGTATATGCTTCCTGGATTATTTTGATGCCAAAACCCCAACTATCAATGAAATGGACAAAACTGTTAAAAGCTACTTCATAGTGAGAGTTGAGCAATTCCGGACCATGAAAATTGCTCGGTGTACACTTTTCATTGTTTTTCTATGTCAAATTTTATGAGTATAAGCTTCCTAGATTATTTTGATGCCAAAACCAAAACTTTCTATGCCAAATGGACAAAACCGTTTAAAGCTTCCTCTATAGAGTGAGTTGAGCAACTTCGGACTATCAAAGTTGCTCGGTGTACACTTTTTATTGTTCTTCTATGTCAAATTTTACGAGAATAAGCTTCCTAGATTATTTCGACGCCAAAACCCCAACTTTCTATGACAAATGGACTAAAACGTTAAAAGATCCACCATAGAGATAGTTGAGGAACTTCGAATCATCAAAGTTGCTCGGTGTACACTTTTTATTGTTCCTTTATGTCAAATTTTACGAGTATATGCTTCCTGGATTATTTTGATGCCAAAACCCCAACTATCAATGACAAATGGATAAAACCATTAAAAGCTACTTCATAGTGAGAGTTGAGCAATTCCGGACCATCAAAGTTGCTCGGTGTACACTTTTTAATGTTCCTTCTGTGTCAAATTTTTCGAGTATAAGCTTCCTAGATTATTTCGATGCGAAAACACAAACTTCATAAGACAAATTGGACAAAAACGTTAAAAGATCCTCCATAGAGAGAGTTGAGCAACTTCGAATCATCAAAGTTGCCCGGTGTAAAAGTTGTTCTTTTATGTCAAATTTTATGAGTATATGCTTCCTGGATTATTTTGATGCCAAAACCCCAACTATCAATGAAATGGACAAAACCGTTAAAAGCTACTTCATAGTGAGAGTTGAGCAATTCCGGACCATCAAAATTGCTCGGTGTACATTTTTCATTGTTCTTCTATGTCAAATTTTATGAGTTTAATCCTTGATTATTTTGATGCCAAAACCACAACTTTCTATGACAAATGGACAAGACCGTTTAAAGCTTACTTTATAGAGTGAGTTGAGCAACTTTGGACTATCAAAGTTGCTCGGTGTACACTTTTTATTGTTCTTCTATGTCAAATTTTACGAGTATAAGCTTCCTAGATTATTTCGATGCCAAAACCCCAACTTTCTATGACAAATGGACAAAAACGTTAAAAGATCCACCATAGAGATAGTTGAGGAACTTCGAATCATCAAAGTTGCTCGGTGTACACTTTTTATTGTTCCTTTATGTCAAATTTTACGAGTATATGCTTCCTGGATTATTTTCATGCCAAAACCCCAACTATCAATGACAAATGGATAAAACCATTAAAAGCTACTTCATAGTGAGAGTTGAGCAATTCCGGACCTTCAAAGTTGCTCGGTGTACACTTTTTAATGTTCCTTCTGTGTCAAATTTTTCGAGTATAAGCTTTCTAGATTATTTCGATGCGAAAACACCAACTTTATAAGACAAATTGGACAAAAACGTTAAAAGATCCTCCATAGAGAGAATTGAGCAACTTCGAATCATCAAAGTTGCCCGGTGTACACTTTTTATTGTTCTTTTATGTCAAATTTTATGAGTATATGCTTCTTGGATTATTTTGATGCCAAAACCCAAACTATCAATGACAAATGGACAAAACCGTTAAAAGCTATTTCATAGTGAGAGTTGAGCAATTCCGGACCATCAAAATTGCTCGGTGTACACTTTTTATTGTTCTTCTATGTCAAATTTTACGAGTATGAGCTTCCTAGATTATTTCGATGCCAAAAACCCAACTTTCTACGACAAATGGACAAAAACGTTAAAAGATCCTCCATAGAGATAGTTGAGGAACTTCGAATCATCAAAGTTTCTCGGTGTACACTTTTTATTGTTCTTTTATGTCATATTTTACGAGTATATGCTTCCTGGATTATTTTGATGCCAAAACTCCAACTATCAATGACAAATGGATAAAACCATTAAAAGCTACTTCATAGTGAGAGTTGAGCAATTCCGGACCATCAAAGTTGCTCGGTGTACACTTTTTAATGTTCCTTCTGTGTCAAATTTTTCGAGTATAAGCTTCCTAGATTATTTCGATGCTAAAACACAAACTTCATAAGACAAATTGGACAAAAACGTTAAAAGATCCTCCATAGAGAGAGTTGAGCAACTTCGAATCATCAAAGTTGCCCGGTGTACACTTTTTATTGTTCTTTTATGTCAAATTTTATGAGTATATGCTTCTTGGATTATTTTGATGCCAAAACCCAAACTGTCAATGACAAATGAACAAAACCGTTAAAAGCTATTTCATAGTGAGAGTTGTGCAATTCCGGACCATCATAGTTGCTCGGTGTACACTTTTTAATGTTCCTTCTGTGTCAAATTTTTCGAGTATAAGCTTCCTAGATTATTTCGATGCGAAAACACCAACTTTATAAGACAAATTGGACAAAAACGTTAAAAGATCCTCCATAGAGAGAGTTGAGCAACTTCGAATCATCAAAGTTGCCCGGTGTACACTTTTTATTGTTCTTTTATGTCAAATTTTATGAGTCTATGCTTCCTGGATTATTTTGATGCCAATACCCAAACTATCAATGACAAATGGACAAAACTGTTAAAAGCTATTTCATAGTGAGAGTTGTGCAATCCCGGACCATCAAAATTGCTCGGTGTACACTTTTTATTGTTATTCTATGTCAAATTTTACGAGTAGAAGCTTCCTAGATTATTTCGATGCCAAAACCCCAACTTTCTTCGACAAATGGACAAAAACGTTAAAAGATCCTCCATAGAGATAGTTGAGGAACTTCGAATCATCAAAGTTTCTCGGTGTACACTTTTTATTGTTCTTTTATGTCATATTTTACGAGTATATGCTTCCTGGATTATTTTGATGCCAAAACTCGAACTATCAATGACAAATGGATAAAACCATTAAAAGCTACTTCATAGTGAGAGTTGAGCAATTCTGGACCATCAAAGTTGCTCGGTGTACACTTTTTAATGTTCCTTCTGTGTCAAATTTTTCGAGTATAAGCTTCCTAGATTATTTCGATGCGAAAACACAAACTTCATAAGACAAATTGGACAAAAACGTTAAAAGATCCTCCATAGAGAGAGTTGATTAACTTCGAATCATCCAAGTTGCCCGGTGTACACTTTTTATTGTTCTTTTATGTCAAATTTTATGAGTATATGCTTCTTGGATTATTTTGATGCCAAAACCCAAACTGTCAATGACAAATGAACAAAACCGTTAAAAGCTATTTCATAGTGAGAGTTGTGCAATTCCGGACCATCAAAGTTGCTCGGTGTACACTTTTTAATGTTCCTTCTGTGTCAAATTTTTCGAGTATAAGCTTCCTTAATTATTTCAATGTGAAAACACAAACTTTATAAGACAAATTGGACAAAAACGTTAAAAGATCCTCAATAGAGAGAGTTGAGCAACTTCGAATCATCAAAGTTGCCCGGTGTAAAAGTTGTTCTTTTATGTCAAATTTTATGAGTATATGCTTCTTGGATTATTTTGATGCCAAAACCCAAACTATCAATGACAAATGGACAAAACCGTTAAAAGCTATTTCATAGTGAGAGTTGTGCAATTCCGGACCATCAAAATTGCTCGGTGTACACTTTTTATTGTTCTTCTATGTCAAATTTTACGAGTATAAGCTTCCTAGATTATTTCGATGCCAAAACCCCAACTTTCTAAGACAAATGGACAAAAACGTTAAAAGATCCTCCATAGAGATAGTTGAGGAACTTCGAATCATCAAAGTTTCTCGGTGTACACTTTTTATTGTTCTTTTATGTCATATTTTACGAGTATATCCTTCTTGGATTATTTTGATGCCAAAACTCGAACTATCAATGACAAATGGATAAAACCATTAAAAGCTACTTCATAGTGAGAGTTGAGCAATTCCGGACCATCAAAGTTGCACGGTGTACACTTTTTAATGTTCCTTCTGTGTCAAATTTTTCGAGTATAAGATTCCTAGATTATTTCGATGCCAAAACACAAACTTTATAAGACAAATTGGACAAAAACGTTAAAAGATCCTCCATAGAGAGAGTTGAGCAACTTCGAATCATCAAAGTTGCCCGGTGTACACTTTTTATTGTTCTTTTATGTCAAATTTTATGAGTATATGCTTCTTGGATTATTTTGATGCCAAAACCCAAACTATCAATGACAAATGGACAAAACCGTTAAAAGCTATTTCATAGTGAGAGTTGTGCAATTCCAGACCATCAAAGTTGCCCGGTGTACACTTTTTAATGTTCCTTCTGTGTCAAATATTTCGAGTATAAGCTTCCTAGATTATTTCGATGCGAAAACACCAACTTTATAAGACAAATTGGACAAAAACGTTAAAAGATCCTCCATAGAGAGAGTTGAGCAACTTCGAATCATCAAAGTTGCCCGGTGTACACTTTTTATTGTTCTTTTATATCAAATTTTATAAGTATATGCTTCCTGGATTATTTTGATGCCAAAACCTAAACTATCAATGACAAATGGACAAAACCGTTAAAAGCTATTTCATAGTGAAAGTTGTGCAATTCCGGACCATCAAAATTGCTCGGTGTACACTTTTTATTGTTCTTCTATGTCAAATTTTACGAGTATAAGCTTCCTAGATTATTTCGATGCCAAAACCCCAACTTTCTACGACAAATGGAAAAAAAACGTTAAAAGATCCTCCATAGAGATAGTTGAGGAACTTCGAATCATCAAAGTTTCTCGGTGTACACTTTTTATTGTTCTTTTATGTCAAATTTTACGAGTATATGCTTTCTGGATTATTTTGATGCCAAAACTCCAACTATCAATGACAAATGGATAAAACCATTAAAAGCTACTTCATAGTTAGAGTTGGGCAATTCCGGACCATCAAAGTTGCTCGGTGTACACTTTTTATTGTTCCTTCTGTGTCAAATTTTTCGAGTATAAGCTTCCTTAATTATTTCGATGCGAAAACACAAACTTTATAAGACATATTGGACAAAAACGTTAAAAGATCCTCCATAGAGAGAGTTGAGCAACTTCGAATCATCAAAGTTGCCCGGTGTACACTTTTTATTGTTCTATTATGTCAAATTTTATGAGTATATGCTTCCTGGATTATTTTGATGCCAAAACCCCAACTATCAATGAAATGGACAAAACCGTTAAAAGCTACTTCATAGTGAGAGTTGAGCAATTCCGGACCATCAAAATTGCTCGGTGTACACTTTTCATTGTTTTTCTATGTCAAATTTTATGAGTATAAGCTTCCTAGATTATTTTCATGCCAAAACCAAAACTTTCTATGCCAAATGGACAAAACCGTTTAAAGCTTCCTCTATAGAGTGAGTTGAGCAACTTCGGACTATCAAAGTTGCTCGGTGTACACTTTTTATTGTTCTTCTATGTCAAATTTTACGAGAATAAGCTTCCTAGATTATTTCGACGCCAAAACCCCAACTTTCTATGACAAATGGACTAAAACGTTAAAAGATCCACCATAGAGATAGTTGAGGAACTTCGAATGATCAAAGTTGCTCGGTGTACACTTTTTATTGTTCCTTTATGTCAAATTTTACGAGTATATGCTTCCTGGATTATTTTGATGGCAAAACCCCAACTATCAATGACAAATGGATAAAACCGTTAAAAGCTACTTCATAGTGAGAGTTGAGCAATTCCGGACCTTCAAAGTTGCTCGGTGTACACTTTTTAATGTTCCTTCTGTGTCAAATTTTTCGAGTATAAGCTTCCTAGATTATTTCGATGCGAAAACACCAACTTTATAAGACAAAATGGACAAAAACGTTAAAAGATCCTCCATAGAGAGAGTTGAGCAACTTCGAATCATCAAAGTTGCCCGGTGTACACTTTTTATTGTTCTTTTATGTCAAATTTTATGAGTATATGCTTCTTGGATTATTTTGATGCCAAAACCCAAACTATCAATGACAAATGGACAAAACCGTTAAAAGCTATTTCATAGTGAGAGTTGTGCAATTCCGGACCATCAAAACTGCTCGGTGTACACTTTTTATTGTTCTTCTATGTCAAATTTTACGAGTATAAGCTTCCTAGATTATTTCGATGCCAAAAACCCAACTTTCTACGACAAATGGACAAAAACGTTAAAAGATCCTCCATAGAGATAGTTGAGGAACTTCGAATCATCAAAGTTTCTCGGTGTACACTTTTTATTGTTCTTTTATGTCATATTTTACGAGTATATGCTTCCTGGATTATTTTGATGCCAAAACTCGAACTATCAATGACAAATGGATAAAACCATTAAAAGCTACTTCATAGTGAGAGTTGAGCAATTCCGGACCATCAAAGTTGCTCGGTGTACACTTTTTAATGTTCCTTCTGTGTCAAATTTTTCGAGTATAAGCTTCCTAGATTATTTCGATGCGAAAACACAAACTTCATAAGACAAATTGGACAAAAACGTTAAAAGATCCTCCATAGAGAGAGTTGAGCAACTTCGAATCATCAAAGTTGCCCGGTGTAAAAGTTGTTCTTTTATGTCAAATTTTATGAGTATATGCTTCCTGGATTATTTTGATGCCAAAACCCCAACTATCAATGAAATGGACAAAACTGTTAAAAGCTACTTCATAGTGAGAGTTGAGCAATTCCGGACCATCAAAATTGCTCGGTGTACATTTTTCATTGTTCTTCTATGTCAAATTTTATGAGTTTAATCCTAGATTATTTTGATGCCAAAACCACAACTTTCTATGACAAATGGACAAAACCGTTTAAAGCTTCCTCTATAGAGTGAGTTGAGCAACTTTGGACTATCAAAGTTGCTTGGTGTACACTTTTTATTGTTCTTCTATGTCAAATTTTACGGGTATAAGCTTCCTAGATTATTTCGATGCCAAAACCCCAACTTTCTATGACAAATGGACAAAAACGTTAAAAGATCCACCATAGAGATGGTTGAGGAACTTCGAATCATCAAAGTTGCTCGGTGTACACTTTTTATTGTTCCTTTATGTCAAATTTTACGAGTATATGCTTCCTCGATTATTTTGATGCCAAAACCCCAACTATCAATGACAAATGGATAAAACCATTAAAAGCTACTTCATAGTGAGAGTTGAGCAATTCCGGACCTTCAAAGTTGCACGGTGTACACTTTTTAATGTTCCTTCTATGTCAAATTTTTCGAGTATAAGCTTCCTAGATTATTTCGATGCGAAAACACCAACTTTATAAGACAAATTGGACAAAAACGTTAAAAGATCCTCCATAGAGAGAGTTGAGCAACTTCGAATCATCAAAGTTGCCCGGTGTACACTTTTTATTGTTCTTTTATGTCAAATTTTATGAGTATATGCTTCTTGGATTATTTTGATGCCAAAACCCAAACTATCAATGACAAATGGACAAAACCGTTAAAAGCTATTTCATAGTGAGAGTTGTGCAATTCCGGACCATTAAAATTGCTCGGTGTACATTTTTTGTTGTTCTTCTATGTTAAATTTTACGAGTATGAGCTTCCTAGATTATTTCGATGCCAAAAACCCAACTTTCTACGACAAATGGACAAAAACGTTAAAAGATCCTCCATAGAGATAGTTGAGGAACTTCGAATCATCAAAGTTTCTCGGTGTACACTTTTTATTGTTCTTTTATGTCATATTTTACGAGTATATGCTTCCTGGATTATTTTGATGCCAAAACTCCAACTATCAATGACAAATGGATAAAACCATTAAAAGCTACTTCATAGTGGGAGTTGAGAAATTCCGGACCATCAAAGTTGCTCGGTGTACACTTTTTAATGTTCCTTCTGTGTCAAATTTTTCGAGTATAAGCTTCCTAGATTATTTCGATGCGAAAACACAAACTTCATAAGTCAAATTGGACACAAACGTTAAAAGATCCTCCATAGAGAGAGTTGAGCAACTTCGAATCATCAAAGTTGCCCGGTGTACACTTTTTATTGTTCTTTTATGTCAAATTTTATGAGTATATGCTTCTTGGATTATTTTGATGCCAAAACTCAAACTGTCAATGACAAATGAACAAAACCGTTAAAAGCTATTTCATAGTGAGAGTTGTGCAATTCCGGACCATCAAAGTTGCTCGGTGTACACTTTTTAATGTTCCTTCTGTGTCAAATTTTTCGAGTATAAGCTTCCTAGATTATTTCGATGCGAAAACACCAACTTTATAAGACAAATTGGACAAAAACGTTAAAAGATCCTTCATAGAGAGAGTTGAGCAACTTCGAATCATCAAAGTTGCCCGGTGTACACTTTTTATTGTTCTTTTATGTCAAATTTTATGAGTCTATGCTTCCTGGATTATTTTGATGCCAATACCCAAACTATCAATGACAAATGGACAAAACCGTTAAAAGCTATTTCATAGTGAGAGTTGTGCAATCCCGGACCATCAAAATTGCTCGGTGTACACTTTTTATTGTTCTTCTATGTCAAATTTTACGAGTAGAAGCTTCCTAGATTATTTCGATGCCAAAACCCCAACTTTCTTCGACAAATGGACAAAAACGTTAAAAGATCCTCCATAGAGATAGTTGAGGAACTTCGAATCATCAAAGTTTCTCGGTGTACACTTTTTATTGTTCTTTTATGTCATATTTTACGAGTATATGCTTCCTGGATTATTTTGATGCCAAAACTCCAACTATCAATGACAAATGGATAAAACAATTAAAAGCTACTTCATAGTGAGAGTTGAGCAATTCCGGACCATCAAAGTTGCTCAGTGTACACTTTTTAATGTTCCTTCTGTGTCAAATTTTTCGAGTATAAGCTTCCTAGATTATTTCGATGCGAAAACACAAACTTCATAAGACAAATTGGACAAAAACGTTAAAAGATCCTCCATAGAGAGAGTTGAGCAACTTCGAATCATCAAAGTTGCCCGGTGTACACTTTTTATTGTTCTTTTATGTCAAATTTTATGAGTATATGCTTCTTGGATTATTTTGATGCCAAAACCCAAACTATCAATGACAAATGGACAAAACCGTTAAAAACTATTTCATAGTGAGAGTTGTGCAATTCCAGACCATCAAAGTTGCCCGGTGTACACTTTTTAATGTTCCTTCTGTGTCAAATATTTTGAGTATAAGCTTCCTAGATTATTTCGATGCGAAAACACCAACTTTATAAGACAAATTGGACAAAAACGTTAAAAGATCCTCCATAGAGAGAGTTGAGCAACTTCGAATCATCAAAGTTGCCCTGTGTACACTTTTTATTGTTCTTTTATATCAAATTTTATGAGTATATGCTTCCTGGATTATTTTGATGCCAAAACCTAAACTATCAATGACAAATGGACAAAACCGTTAAAAGCTATTTCATAGTGAAAGTTGTGCAATTCCGGACCATCAAAATTGCTCGGTGTACACTTTTTAATGTTCCTTCTGTGTCAAATTTTTCGAGTATAAGCTTCCTAGATTATTTCGATGCGAAAACACCAACTTTATAAGACAAATTGGACAAAAACGTTAAAAGATCCTCCATAGAGAGAGTTGAGCATCTTCGAATCATCAAAGTTGCCCGGTGTACACTTTTTATTGTTCTTTTATGTCAAATTTTATGAGTATATGCTTCTTGGATTATTTTGATGCCAAAACCCAAACTATCAATGACAAATGGACAAAACCGTTAAAAGCTATTTCATAGAGAGAGTTGTGCAATTCCGGACCATCAAAATTGCTCGGTGTACACTTTTTATTGTTCTTCTATGTCAAATTTTACGAGTATGAGCTTCCTAGATTATTTCGATGCCAAAAACCCAACTTTCTACGACAAATGGAAAAAAACGTTAAAAGATCCACCATAGAGATAGTTGAGGAACTTCGAATCATCAAAGTTTCTCGGTGTACACTTTTTATTGTTCTTTTATGTCAAATTTTACGAGTATATGCTTTCTGGATTATTTTGATGCCAAAACTCTAACTATCAATGACAAATGGATAAAACCATTAAAAGCTACTTCATAGTTAGAGTTGGGCAATTCCGGACCATCAAAATTGCTCGGTGTACACTTTTTAATGTACCTTCTGTGTCAAATTTTTCGAGTATAAGCTTCCTAGATTATTTCGATGCGAAAACACCAACTTTATATGACAAATTGGACAAAAACGTTAAAAGATCCTCCATAGAGAGAGTTGAGCAACTTCGAATCATCAAAGTTGCCCGGTGTACACTTTTTATTGTTCTTTTATGTCAAATTTTATGAGTATATGCTTCTTGGATTATTTTGATGCCAAAACCCAAACTATCAATGACAAATGGACAAAACCGTTAAAAGCTATTTCATAGAGAGAGTTGTGCAATTCCGGACCATCAAAATTGCTCGGTGTACACTTTTTATTGTTCTTCTATGTCAAATTTTACGAGTATGAGCTTCCTAGATTATTTCGATGCCAAAAACCCAACTTTCTACGACAAATGGAAAAAAACGTTAAAAGATCCACCATAGAGATAGTTGAGGAACTTCGAATCATCAAAGTTTCTCGGTGTACACTTTTTATTGTTCTTTTATGTCAAATTTTACGAGTATATGCTTTCTGGATTATTTTGATGCCAAAACTCTAACTATCAATGACAAATGGATAAAACCATTAAAAGCTACTTCATAGTTAGAGTTGGGCAATTCCGGACCATCAAAGTTGCTCGGTGTACACTTTTTATTGTTCCTTCTGTGTCAAATTTTTCGAGTATAAGCTTCCTTAATTATTTCGATGCGAAAACACAAACTTTATAAGACAAATTGGACAAAAACGTTAAAAGATCCTCCATAGAGAGAGTTGAGCAACTTCGAATCATCAAAGTTGCCCGGTGTACACTTTTTATTGTTCTATTATGTCAAATTTTATGAGTATATGCTTCCTGGATTATTTTGATGCCAAAACCCCAACTATCAATGAAATGGACAAAACCGTTAAAAGCTACTTCATAGTGAGAGTTGAGCAATTCCGGACCATCAAAATTGCTCGGTGTACACTTTTCATTGTTTTTCTATGTCAAATTTTATGAGTATAAGCTTCCTAGATTATTTTGATGCCAAAACCAAAACTTTCTATGACAAATGGACAAAACCGTTTAAAGCTTCCTCTATAGAGTGAGTTGAGCAACTTCGGACTATCAAAGTTGCTCGGTGTACACTTTTTATTGTTCTTCTATGTCAAATTTTACGAGAATAAGCATCCTAGATTATTTCGATGCCAAAACCCCAACTTTCTATGACAAATGGACTAAAACGTTAAAAGATCCACCATAGAGATAGTTGAGGAACTTCGAATGATCAAAGTTGCTCGGTGTACATTTTTTATTGTTCCTTTATGTCAAATTTTACGAGTATATGCTTCCTGGATTATTTTCATGCCAAAACCCCAACTATCAATGACAAATGGATAAAACCGTTAAAAGCTACTTCATAGTGAGAGTTGAGCAATTCCGGACCTTCAAAGTTGCTCGGTGTACACTTTTTAATGTTCCTTCTGTGTCAAATTTTTCGAGTATAAGCTTCCTAGATTATTTCGATGCGAAAACACCAACTTTATAAGACAAAATGGACAAAAACGTTAAAAGATCCTCCATAGAGAGAGTTGAGCAACTTCGAATCATCAAAGTTGCCCGGTGTACACTTTTTATTGTTCTTTTATGTCAAATTTTATGAGTATATGCTTCTTGGATTATTTTGATGCCAAAACCCTAACTATCAATGACAAATGGACAAAACCGTTAAAAGCTATTTCATAGTGAGAGTTGTGCAATTCCGGACCATCAAAACTGCTAGGTGTACACTTTTTATTGTTCTTCTATGTCAAATTTTACGAGTATAAGTTTCCTAGATTATTTCGATGCCAAAAACCCAACTTTCTACGACAAATGGACAAAAACGTTTAAAGATCCTCCATAGAGATAGTTGAGGAACTTCGAATCATCAAAGTTTCTCGGTGTACACTTTTTATTGTTCTTTTATGTCATATTTTACGAGTATATGCTTCCTGGATTATTTTGATGCCAAAACTCGAACTATCAATGACAAATGGATAAAACCATTAAAAGCTACTTCATAGTGAGAGTTGAGCAATTCCGGACCATCAAAGTTGCTCGGTGTATACTTTTTAATGTTCCTTCTGTGTCAAATTTTTCGAGTATAAGCTTCCTAGATTATTTCGATGCGAAAACACAAACTTCATAAGACAAATTGGACAAAAACGTTAAAAGATCCTACATAGATAGAGTTGAGCAACTTCGAATCATCAAAGTTGCCCGGTGTAAAAGTTGTTCTTTTATGTCAAATTTTATGAGTATATGCTTCCTGGATTATTTTGATGCCAAAACCCCAACTATCAATGAAATGGACAAAACCGTTAAAAGCTACTTCATAGTGAGAGTTGAGCAATTCCGGACCATCAAAATTGCTCGGTGTACATTTTTCATTGTTCTTCTATGTCAAATTTTATGAGTTTAATCCTAGATTATTTTGATGCCAAAACCACAACTTTCTATGACAAATGGACAAAACCGTTTAAAGCTTTCTCTATAGAGTGAGTTGAGCAACTTTGGACTATCAAAGTTGCTCGGTGTACATTTTTTATTATTCTTCTATGTCAAATTTTACGAGTATAAGCTTCCTAGATTATTTCGATGCCAAAACACCAACTTTCTATGACAAATGGACAAAAACGTTAAAAGATCCACCATAGAGATAGTTGAGGAACTTCGAATCATCAAAGTTGCTCGGTGTACACTTTTTATTGTTCCTTTATGTCAAATTTTACGAGTATATGCTTCCTGGATTATTTTCATGCCAAAACCCCAACTATCAATGACAAATGGATAAAACCATTAAAAGCTACTTCATAGTGAGAGTTGAGCAATTCCGGACCTTCAAAGTTGCTCGGTGTACACTTTTTAATGTTCCTTCTGTGTCAAATTTTTCGAGTATAAGCTTCCTAGATTATTTCGATGCGAAAACACCAACTTTATAAGACAAATTGGACAAAAACGTTAAAAGATCCTCCATAGAGAGAGTTGAGTAACCTCGAATCATCAAAGTTGCCCGGTGTACACTTTTTATTGTTCTTTTATGTCAAATTTTATGAGTATATGCTTCTTGGATTATTTTGATGCCAAAACCGAAACTATCAATGACAAATGGACAAAACCGTTAAAAGCTATTTCATAGTGAGAGTTGTGCAATTCCGGACCATCAAAATTGCTCGGTGTACACTTTTTATTGTTCTTCTATGTCAAATTTTACGAGTATGAGCTTCCTAGATTATTTCGATGCCAAAAACCCAACTTTCTACGACAAATGGACAAAAACGTTAAAAGATCCTCCATAGAGATAGTTGAGGAACTTCGAATCATCAAAGTTTCTCGGTGTACACTTTTTATTGTTCTTTTATGTCATATTTTACGAGTATATGCTTCCTGGATTATTTTGATGCCAAAACTCCAACTATCAATGACAAATGGATAAAACCATTAAAAGCTACTTCATAGTGAGAGTTGAGCAATTCCGGACCATCAAAGTTGCTCGGTGTACACTTTTTAATGTTCCTTCTGTGTCAAATTTTTCGAGTATAAGCTTCCTAGATTATTTCGATGCGAAAACACAAACTTCATAAGAAAAATTGGACAAAAACGTTAAAAGATCCTCCATAGAGAGAGTTGAGCAACTTCGAATCATCAAAGTTGCCCGGTGTACACTTTTTATTGTTCTTTTATGTCAAATTTTATGAGTATATGCTTCTTGGATTATTTTGATGCCAAAACCCAAACTGTCAATGACAAATGAACAAAACCGTTAAAAGCTATTTCATAGTGAGAGTTGTGCAATTCCGGACCATCAAAGTTGCTCGGTGTACACTTTTTAATGTTCCTTCTGTGTCAAATTTTTCGAGTATAAGCTTCCTAGATTATTTCGATGCGAAAACACCAACTTTATAAGACAAATTGGACAAAAACGTTAAAAGATCCTCCATAGAGAGAGTTGAGCAACTTCGAATCATCAAAGTTGCCCGGTGTACACTTTTTATTGTTCTTTTATGTCAAATTTTATGAGTCTATGCTTCCTGGATTATTTTGATGCCAATACCCAAACTATCAATGACAAATGGACAAAACCGTTAAAAGCTATTTCATAGTGAGAGTTGTGCAATCCCGGACCATCAAAATTGCTCGGTGTACACTTTTTATTGTTCTTCTATGTCAAATTTTACGGGTAGAAGCTTCCTAGATTATTTCGATGCCAAAACCCCAACTTTTTTCGACAAATGGACAAAAACGTTAAAAGATCCTCCATAGAGATAGTTGAGGAACTTCGAATCATCAAAGTTTCTCGGTGTACACTTTTTATTGTTCTTTTATGTCATATTTTACGAGTGTATGCTTCCTGGATTATTTTGATGCCAAAACTCCAACTATCAATGACAAATGGATAAAACCATTAAAAGCTACTTCATAGTGAGAGTTGAGCAATTCCGGACCTTCAAAGTTGCTCGGTGTACACTTTTTAATGTTCCTTCTGTGTCAAATTTTTCGAGTATAAGCTTCCTAGATTATTTCGATGCGAAAACACCAACTTTATAAGACAAATTGGACAAAAACGTTAAAAGATCCTCCATAGAGAGAGTTGAGCAACCTCGAATCATCAAAGTTGCCCGGTGTACACTTTTTATTGTTCTTTTATGTCAAATTTTATGAGTATATGCTTCTTGGATTATTTTGATGCCAAAACCCAAACTATCAATGACAAATGGACAAAACCGTTAAAAGCTATTTCATAGTGAGAGTTGTGCAATTCCGGACCATCAAAATTGCTCGGTGTACACTTTTTATTGTTCTTCTATGTCAAATTTTACGAGTATGAGCTTCCTAGATTATTTCGATGCCAAAAACCCAACTTTCTACGACAAATGGACAAAAACGTTAAAAGATCCTCCATAGAGATAGTTGAGGAACTTCGAATCATCAAAGTTTCTCGGTGTACACTTTTTATTGTTCTTTTATGTCATATTTTACGAGTATATGCTTCCTGGATTATTTTGATGCCAAAACTCCAACTATCAATGACAAATGGATAAAACCATTAAAAGCTACTTCATAGTGAGAGTTGAGCAATTCCGGACCATCAAAGTTGCTCGGTGTACACTTTTTAATGTTCCTTCTGTGTCAAATTTTTCGAGTATAAGCTTCCTAGATTATTTCGATGCGAAAACACAAACTTCATAAGAAAAATTGGACAAAAACGTTAAAAGATCCTCCATAGAGAGAGTTGAGCAACTTCGAATCATCAAAGTTGCCCGGTGTACACTTTTTATTGTTCTTTTATGTCAAATTTTATGAGTATATGCTTCTTGGATTATTTTGATGCCAAAACCCAAACTGTCAATGACAAATGAACAAAACCGTTAAAAGCTATTTCATAGTGAGAGTTGTGCAATTCCGGACCATCAAAGTTGCACGGTGTACACTTTTTAATGTTCCTTCTGTGTCAAATTTTTTGAGTATAAGTTTCCTAGATTATTTCGATGCGAAAACACAAACTTTATAAGACAAAATGGACAAAAACGTTAAAAGATCCTCCATAGAGATAGTTGAGGAACTTCGAATCATCAAAGTTTCTCGGTGTACACTTTTTATTGTTCTTTTATGTCATATTTCACGAGTATATCCTTCTTGGATTATTTTGATGCCAAAACTCGAACTATCAATGACAAATGGATAAAACCATTAAAAGCTACTTCATAGTGAGAGTTGAGCAATTCCGGACCATCAAAGTTGCACGGTGTACACTTTTTAATGTTCCTTCTGTGTCAAATTTTTCGAGTATAATTTTCCTAGATTATTTCGATGCGAAAACACAAACTTTATAAGACAAAATGGACAAAAACGTTAAAAGATCCTCCATAGAGAGAGTTGAGCAACTTCGAATCATCAAAGTTGCCCGGTGTACACTTTTTATTGTTCTTTTATGTCAAATTTTATGAGTATATGCTTCTTGGATTATTTTGATGCCAAAACCCAAACTATCAATGACAAATGGACAAAACCGTTAAAAGCTATTTCATAGTGAGAGTTGTGCAATTCCGGACCATCAAAACTGCTAGGTGTACACTTTTTATTGTTCTTCTATGTCAAATTTTACGAGTATAAGCTTCCTAGATTATTTCGATGCCAAAAACCCAACTTTCTACGACAAATGGACAAAAACGTTAAAAGATCCTCCATAGAGATAGTTGAGGAACTTCGAATCATCAAAGTTTCTCGGTGTACACTTTTTATTGTTCTTTTATGTCATATTTTACGAGTATATGCTTCCTGGATTATTTTGATGCCAAAACTCGAACTATCAATGACAAATGGATAAAACCATTAAAAGCTACTTCATAGTGAGAGTTGAGCAATTCCGGACCATCAAAGTTGCTCGGTGTATGCTTTTTAATGTTCCTTCTGTGTCAAATTTTTCGAGTATAAGCTTCCTAGATTATTTCGATGCGAAAACACAAACTTCATAAGACAAATTGGACAAAAACGTTAAAAGATCCTCCATAGAGAGAGTTGAGCAACTTCGAATCATCAAAGTTGCCCGGTGTAAAAGTTGTTCTTTTATGTCAAATTTTATGAGTATATGCTTCCTGGATTATTTTGATGCCAAAACCCCAACTATCAATGAAATGGACAAAACCGTTAAAAGCTACTTCATAGTGAGAGTTGAGCAATTCCGGACCATCAAAATTGCTCGGTGTACATTTTTCATTGTTCTTCTATGTCAAATTTTATGAGTTTAATCCTAGATTATTTTGATGCCAAAACCACAACTTTCTATGACAAATGGACAAAACCGTTTAAAGCTTCCTCTATAGAGTGAGTTGAGCAACTTTGGACTATCAAAGTTGCTCGGTGTACACTTTTTATTGTTCTTCTATGTCAAATTTTACGAGTATAAGCTTCCTAGATTATTTCGATGCCAAAACCCCAACTTTCTATGACAAATGGACAAAAACGTTAAAAGATCCACCATAGAGATAGTTGAGGAACTTCGAATCATCAAAGTTGCTCGGTGTACACTTTTTATTGTTCCTTTATGTCAAATTTTACGAGTATATGCTTCCTGGATTATTTTCATGCCAAAACCCCAACTATCAATGACAAATGGATAAAACCATTAAAAGCTACTTCATAGTGAGAGTTGAGCAATTCCGGACCTTCAAAGTTGCTCGGTGTACACTTTTTAATGTTCCTTCTGTGTCAAATTTTTCGAGTATAAGCTTCCTAGATTATTTCGATGCGAAAACACCAACTTTATAAGACAAATTGGACAAAAACGTTTAAAGATCCTCCATAGAGAGAGTTGAGCAACTTCGAATCATCAAAGTTGCCCGGTGTACACTTTTTATTGTTCTTTTATGTCAAATTTTATGAGTATATGCTTCTTGGATTATTTTGATGCCAAAACCCAAACTATCAATGACAAATGGACAAAACCGTTAAAAGCTATTTCATAGTGAGAGTTGTGCAATTCCGGACCATCAAAATTGCTCGGTGTACACTTTTTATTGTTCTTCTATGTCAAATTTTATGAGTATGAGCTTCCTAGATTATTTCGATGCCAAAAACCCAACTTTCTACGACAAATGGACAAAAACGTTAAAAGATCCTCCATAGAGATAGTTGAGGAACTTCGAATCATCAAAGTTTCTCGGTGTACACTTTTTATTGTTCTTTTATGTCATATTTTACGAGTATATGCTTCCTGGATTATTTTGATGCCAAAACTCCAACTATCAATGACAAATGGATAAAACCATTAAAAGCTACTTCATAGTGAGAGTTGAGCAATTCCGGACCATCAAAGTTGCTCGGTGTACACTTTTTAATGTTCCTTCTGTGTCAAATTTTTCGAGTGTAAGCTTCCTAGATTATTTCGATGCGAAAACACAAACTTCATAAGACAAATTGGACAAAAACGTTAAAAGATCCTCCATAGAGAGAGTTGAGCAACTTCGAATCATCAAAGTTGCCCGGTGTACACTTTTTATTGTTCTTTTATGTCAAATTTTATGAGTATATGCTTCTTGGATTATTTTGATGCCAAAACCCAAACTGTCAATGACAAATGAACAAAACCGTTAAAAGCTATTTCATAGTGAGAGTTGTGCAATTCCGGACCATCAAAGTTGCTCGGTGTACACTTTTTAATGTTCCTTCTGTGTCAAATTTTTCGAGTATAAGCTTCCTTAATTATTTCAATGTGAAAACACAAACTTTATAAGACAAATTGGACAAAAACGTTAAAAGATCCTCCATAGAGAGATTTGAGCAACTTCGAATCATCAAAGTTGCCCGGTGTAAAAGTTGTTCTTTTATGTCAAATTTTATGAGTATATGCTTCTTGGATTATTTTGATGCCAAAACACAAACTATAAATGACAAATGGACAAAACCGTTAAAAGCTATTTCATAGTGAGAGTTGTGCAATTCCGGACCATCAAAATTGCTCGGTGTACACTTTTTATTGTTCTTCTATGTCAAATTTTACGAGTATAAGCTTCCTAGATTATTTCGATGCCAAAACCCCAACTTTCTAAGACAAATGGACAAAAACGTTAAAAGATCCTCCATAGAGATAGTTGAGAAACTTCGAATCATCAAAGTTTCTCGGTGTACACTTTTTATTGTTCTTTTATGTCATATTTTACGAGTATATCCTTCTTGGATTATTTTGATGCCAAAACTCGAACTATCAATGACAAATGGATAAAACCATTAAAAGCTACTTCATAGTGAGAGTTGAGCAATTCCGGACCATCAAAGTTGCACGGTGTACACTTTTTAATGTTCCTTCTGTGTCAAATTTTTCGAGTATAAGCTTCCTAGATTATTTCGATGCGAAAACACAAACTTTATAAGACAAATTGGACAAAAACGTTAAAAGATCCTCAATAGAGAGAGTTGAGCAACTTCGAATCATCAAAGTTGCCCGGTGTACACTTTTTATTGTTCTTTTATGTCAAATTTTATGAGTATATGCTTCTTGGATTATTTTGATGCCAAAACCCAAACTATCAATGACAAATGGACAAAACCGTTAAAAGCTATTTCATAGTGAGAGTTGTGCAATTCCAGACCATCAAAGTTGCCCGGTGTACACTTTTTAATGTTCCTTCTGTGTCAAATATTTCGAGTATAAGCTTCCTAGATTATTTCGATGCGAAAACACCAACTTTATAAGACAAATTGGACAAAAACGTTAAAAGATCCTCCATAGAGAGAGTTGAGCAACTTCGAATCATCAAAGTTGCCCGGTGTACACTTTTTATTGTTCTTTTATATCAAATTTTATGAGTATATGCTTCCTGGATTATTTTGATGCCAAAACCTAAACTATCAATGACAAATGGACAAAACCGTTAAAAGCTATTTCATAGTGAAAGTTGTGCAATTCCGGACCATCAAAATTGCTCGGTGTACACTTTTTATTGTTCTTCTATGTCAAATTTTACGAGTATAAGCTTCCTAGATTATTTCGATGCCAAAACCCCAACTTTCTACGACAAATGGAAAAAAACGTTAAAAGATCCTCCATAGAGATAGTTGAGGAACTTCGAATCATCAAAGTTTCTCGGTGTACACTTTTTATTGTTCTTTTATGTCAAATTTTACGAGTATATGCTTTCTGGATTATTTTGATGCCAAAACTCCAACTATCAATGACAAATGGATAAAACCATTAAAAGCTACTTCATAGTTAGAGTTGGGCAATTCCGGACCATCAAAGTTGCTCGGTGTACACTTTTTATTGTTCCTTCTGTGTCAAATTTTTCGAGTATAAGCTTCCTTAATTATTTCGATGCGAAAACACAAACTTTATAGGACAAATTGGACAAAAACGTTAAAAGATCCTCCATAGAGAGAGTTGAGCAACTTCGAATCATCAAAGTTGCCCGGTGTACACTTTTTATTGTTCTTTTATGTCAAATTTTATGAGTATATGCTTCCTGGATTATTTTGATGCCAAAACCCAAACTATCAATGACAAATGGACAAAACCGTTAAAAGCTATTTCGTAGTGAGAGTTGTGCAATTCCGGACCATCAAAATTGCTCGGTGTACACTTTTTATTGTTCTTCTATGTCAAATTTTACGAGTATAAGCTTCCTAGATTATTTCGATGCCAAAACCCCAACTTTCTATGACAAATGGACAAAACCGTTTAAAGCTTCCTCTATAGAGTGAGTTGAGCAACTTCGGACTATCAAAGTTGCTCGGAGTACACTTTTTATTGTTCTCCTATGTCAAATTTTACGAGTATAAGCTTCCTAGATTATTTCGATGCCAAAACCCCAACTTTCTATGACAAATGGACAAAAACGTTAAAAGATCCACCATAAAGATAGTTGAGCAACTTCGAATCATCAAAGTTGCTCGGTGTACACTTTTTATTGTTGTTTTATGTCAAATTTTACGAGTATATACTTCCTGTATTATTTTGATGCCAAAACCCCAACTATCAATGACAAATGGACAAAACCGTTAAAAGCTATTTCATAGTGAGAGTTGTGCAATTCCGGACCATCAAAATTGCTCGGTGTACACTTTTTATTGTTCTTCTATGTCAAATTTTACGTGTATAAGCTTCCTAGATTATTTGGTTGCCAAAACCCCGACTTTCTACGACAAATGGACAAAAACGTTAAAAGATCCTCCATAGAGATAGCTAAGGAACTTCGAATCATCAAAGTTTCTCGGTGTACACTTTTTATTGTTCTTTTATGTCAAATTTTACGAGTATATGCTTTCTGGATTATTTTGATGCCAAAACTCCAACTATCAATGACAAATGGATAAAACCATTAAAAGCTACTTCATAGTTAGAGTTGGGCAATTCCGGACCATCAAAGTTGCTCGGTGTACACTTTTTATTGTTCCTTCTGTGTCAAATTTTTCGAGTATAAGCTTCCTTAATTATTTCGATGCGAAAACACAAACTTTATAAGACAAATTGGACAAAAACGTTAAAAGATCCTCCATAGAGAGAGTTGGGCAACTTCGAATCATCAAAGTTGCCCGGTGTACACTTTTTATTGTTCTTTTATGTCAAATTTTATGAGTATATGCTTCCTGGATTATTTTGATGCCAAAACCCAAACTATCAATGACAAATGGACAAAACCGTTAAAAGCTATTTCGTAGTGAGAGTTGTGCAATTCCGGACCATCAAAATTGCTCGGTGTACACTTTTTATTGTTCTTCTATGTCAAATTTTACGAGTATAAGCTTCCTAGATTATTTCGATGCCAAAACCCCAACTTTCTATGACAAATGGACAAAACCGTTTAAAGCTTCCTCTATAGAGTGAGTTGAGCAACTTCGGACTATCAAAGTTGCTCGGAGTACAATTTTTATTGTTCTCCTATGTCAAATTTTACGAGTATAAGCTTCCTAGATTATTTCGATGCCAAAACCCCAACTTTCTATGACAAATGGACAAAAACGTTAAAAGATCCACCATAAAGATAGTTGAGCAACTTCGAATCATCAAAGTTGCTCGGTGTACACTTTTTATTGTTGTTTTATGTCAAATTTTACGAGTATATACTTCCTGTATTATTTTGATGCCAAAACCCCAACTATCAATGACAAATGGACAAAACCGTTAAAAGCTATTTCATAGTGAGAGTTGTGCAATTCCGGACCATCAAAATTGCTCGGTGTACACTTTTTATTGTTCTTCTATGTCAAATTTTACGTGTATAAGCTTCCTAGATTATTTCGATGCCAAAACCCCGACTTTCTACGACAAATGGACAAAAACGTTAAAAGATCCTCCATAGAGATAGTTGAGGAACTTCGAATCATCAAAGTTTCTCGGTGTACACTTTTTATTGTTCTTTTATGTCAAATTTTACGAGTATATGCTTCCTGCATTATTTGGACGCCAACACTCCAACTATCAATGACAAATGGATAAAACCATTAAAAGCTACTTCATATTGAGAGTTGAGCAATTCCGGACCATCAAAGTTGCTCGGTGTACACTTTTTATTGTTCCTCCTGTGTCAAATTTTTCGAGTATAAGCTTCCTAGATAATTTCGATTCGAAAACACCAATTAATAAGCCAAATTGGACAAAAACGTTAAAAGATCCTCCATAGAGAGAGTTGAGCAACTTCGAATCATCAAAGTTGCCCGGTGTACACTTTTTATTGTTCTTTTATGTCAAATTTTATGAGTATATGCTTCCTGGATTATTTTGATGCCAAAACCGCAACTATCAATGACAAGTGGACAAAACCGTTAAAAGCTATTTCGTAGTGAGAGTTGTGCAATTCCGGACCATCAAAATTGCTCGGTGTACACTTTTTATTGTTCTTCTATGTCAAATTTTACGAGTATAAGCTTCCTAGATTATTTTGATGCCAAAACCCCAACTTTCTATGACAAATGGACAAAACCGTTTAAAGCTTCCTCTATAGAGTGAGTTGAGCAACTTCGGACTATCAAAGTTGCTCGGAGTACACTTTTTATTGTTCTCCTATGTCAAATTTTACGAGTATAAGCTTCCTAGATTATTTCGATGCCAAAACCCCAACTTTCTATGACAAATGGACAAAAACGTTAAAAGATCCACCATAGAGATAGTTGAGGAACTTCGAATCATCAAAGTTGCTCGGTGTAAACTTTTTATTGTTCTTTTAAGTCAAATTTTACGAGTATATGCTTCCTGGATTATTTTGGACGCCAAAACTCCAACTATCAATGACAAATGGATAAAACCATTAAAAGCTACTTCATAGTGAGAGTTGAGCAATTCCGGACCATCAAAGTTGCTCGGTGTACACCTTTTATTGTTCCTTCTGTGTCAAATTTTTCGAGTATAAGCTTCGTTAATTATTTCGATGCGAAAACACAAACTTTATAAGATAAATTGGAAAAAAACGTTAAATGATCCTCCATAGAGAGAGTTGAGCAACTTCGAATCATCAAAGTTGCCCGGTGTACACTTTTTATTGTTCTTTTATGTCAAATTTTATGAGTATATGCTTCCTGGATTATTTTGATGCCAAAACCCCAACTATCAATGAAATGGACAAAACCGTTAAAAGCTACTTCATAGTGAGAGTTGAGCAATTCCGGACCATCAAAATTTCTCGGTGTACACTTTTTATTGTTCTTTTATGTCATATTTTACGAGTATATGCTTCCTGGATTATTTTGATGCCAAAACTCAACCTATCAATGACAAATGGATAAAACCATTAAAAGCTACTTCATAGTGAGAGTTGGCAATTCCGGACCATCAAAGTTGCTCGGTGTATACTTTTTAATGTTCCTTCTGTGTCAAATTTTTCGAGTATAAGCTTCCTAGATTATTTCGATGCGAAAACACAAACTTCATAAGACAAATTGGACAAAAACGTTAAAAGATCCTCCATAGAGAGAGTTGAGCAACTTCGAATCATCAAAGTTGCCCGGTGTAAAAGTTGTTCTTTTATGTCAAATTTTATGAGTATATGCTTCCTGGATTATTTTGATGCCAAAACCCCAACTATCAATGAAATGGACAAAACCGTTAAAAGCTACTTCATAGTGAGAGTTGAGCAATTCCGGACCATCAAAATTGCTCGGTGTACATTTTTCATTGTTCTTCTATGTCAAATTTTATGAGTTTAATCCTAGATTATTTTGATGCCAAAACCACAACTTTCTATGACAAATGGACAAAACCGTTTAAAGCTTCCTCTATAGAGTGAGTTGAGCAACTTTGGACTATCAAAGTTGCTCGGTGTACACTTTTTATTGTTCTTCTATGTCAAATTTTACGAGTATAAGCTTCCTAGATTATTTCGATGCCAAAACCCCAACTTTCTATGACAAATGGACAAAAACGTTAAAAGATCCACCATAGAGATAGTTGAGGAACTTCGAATCATCAAAGTTGCTCGGTCTACACTTTTTATTGTTCCTTTATGTCAAATTTTACGAGTATATGCTTCCTGGATTATTTTCATGCCAAAACCCCAACTATCAATGACAAATGGATAAAACCATTAAAAGCTACTTCATAGTGAGAGTTGAGCAATTCCGGACCTTCAAAGTTGCTCGGTGTACACTTTTTAATGTTCCTTCTGTGTCAAATTTTTCGAGTATAAGCTTCCTAGATTATTTCGATGCGAAAATACCAACTTTATAAGACAAATTGGACAAAAACGTTAAAAGATCCTCCATAGAGAGAGTTGAGCAACTTCGAATCATCAAAGTTGCCCGGTGTACACTTTTTATTGTTCTTTTATGTCAAATTTTATGAGTATATGCTTCTTGGATTATTTTGATGCCAAAACCCAAACTATCAATGACAAATGGACAAAACCGTTAAAAGCTATTTCATAGTGAGAGTTGTGCAATTCCGGACCATCAAAATTGCTCGGTGTACACTTTTTATTGTTCTTCTATGTCAAATTTTACGAGTATGAGCTTCCTAGATTATTTCGATGCCAAAAACCCAACTTTCTACGACAAATGGACAAAAACGTTAAAAGATCCTCCATAGAGATAGTTGAGGAACTTCGAATCATCAAAGTTTCTCGGTGTACACTTTTTATTGTTCTTTTATGTCATATTTTACGAGTATATGCTTCCTGGATTATTTTGATGCCAAAACTCCAACTATCAATGACAAATGGATAAAACCATTAAAAGCTACTTCATAGTGAGAGTTGAGCAATTCCGGACCATCAAAGTTGCTCGGTGTACACTTTTTAATGTTCCTTCTGTGTCAAATTTTTCGAGTATAAGCTTCCTAGATTATTTCGATGCGAAAACACAAACTTCATAAGAAAAATTGGACAAAAACGTTAAAAGATCCTCCATAGAGAGAGTTGAGCAACTTCGAATCATCATAGTTGCCCGGTGTACACTTTTTATTGTTCTTTTATGTCAAATTTTATGAGTATATGCTTCTTGGATTATTTTGATGCCAAAACCCAAACTGTCAATGACAAATGAACAAAACCGTTAAAAGCTATTTCATAGTGAGAGTTGTGCAATTCCGGACCATCAAAGTTGCTCGGTGTACACTTTTTAATGTTCCTTCTGTGTCAAATTTTTCGAGTATAAGCTTCCTAGATTATTTCGATGCGAAAACACCAACTTTATAAGACAAATTGGACAAAAACGTTAAAAGATCATCCATAGAGAGAGTTGAGCAACTTCGAATCATCAAAGTTGCCCGGTGTACACTTTTTATTGTTCTTTTATGTCAAATTTTATGAGTCTATGCTTCCTGGATTATTTTGATGCCAATACCCAAACTATCAATGACAAATGGACAAAACCGTTAAAAGCTATTTCATAGTGAGAGTTGTGCAATCCCGGACCATCAAAATTGCTCGGTGTACACTTTTTATTGTTCTTCTATGTCAAATTTTACGAGTAGAAGCTTCCTAGATTATTTCGATGCCAAAACCCCAACTTTCTTCGACAAATGGACAAAAACGTTAAAAGATCCTCCATAGAGATAGTTGAGGAACTTCGAATCATCAAAGTTTCTCGGTGTACACTTTTTATTGTTCTTTTATGTCATATTTTACGAGTATATGCTTCCTGGATTATTTTGATGCCAAAACTCCAACTATCAGTGACAAATGGATAAAACCATTAAAAGCTACTTCATAGTGAGAGTTGAGCAATTCCGGACCATCAAAGTTGCTCGGTGTGCACTTTTTAATGTTCCTTCTGTGTCAAATTTTTCGAGTGTAAGCTTCCTAGATTATTTCGATGCGAAAACACAAACTTCATAAGACAAATTGGACAAAAACGTTAAAAGATCCTCCATAGAGAGAGTTGAGCAACTTCGAATCATCAAAGTTGCCCGGTGTACACTTTTTATTGTTCTTTTATGTCAAATTTTATGAGTATATGCTTCTTGGATTATTTTGATGCCAAAACCCAAACTGTCAATGACAAATGAACAAAACCGTTAAAAGCTATTTCATAGTGAGAGTTGTGCAATTCCGGACCATCAAAGTTGCTCGGTGTACACTTTTTAATGTTCCTTCTGTGTCAAATTTTTCGAGTATAAGCTTCCTTAATTATTTCAATGTGAAAACACAAACTTTATAAGACAAATTGGACAAAAACGTTAAAAGATCCTCCATAGAGAGATTTGAGCAACTTCGAATCATCAAAGTTGCCCGGTGTAAAAGTTGTTCTTTTATGTCAAATTTTATGAGTATATGCTTCTTGGATTATTTTGATGCCAAAACCCAAACTATCAATGACAAATGGACAAAACCGTTAAAAGCTATTTCATAGTGAGAGTTGTGCAATTCCGGACCATCAAAATTGCTCGGTGTACACTTTTTATTGTTCTTCTATGTCAAATTTTACGAGTATAAGCTTCCTAGATTATTTCGATGCCAAAACCCCAACTTTCTAAGACAAATGGACAAAAACGTTAAAAGATCCTCCATAGAGATAGTTGAGGAACTTCGAATCATCAAAGTTTCTCGGTGTACACTTTTTATTGTTCTTTTATGTCATATTTTACGAGTATATCCTTCTTGGATTATTTTGATGCCAAAACTCGAACTATCAATGACAAATGGATAAAACCATTAAAAGCTACTTCATAGTGAGAGTTGAGCAATTCCGGACCATCAAAGTTGCACGGTGTACACTTTTTAATGTTCCTTCTGTGTCAAATTTTTCGAGTATAAGCTTCCTAGATTATTTCGATGCGAAAACACAAACTTTATAAGACAAATTGGACAAAAACGTTAAAAGATCCTCAATAGAGAGAGTTGAGCAACTTCGAATCATCAAAGTTGCCCGGTGTACACTTTTTATTGTTCTTTTATGTCAAATTTTATGAGTATATGCTTCTCGGATTATTTTGATGCCAAAACCCAAACTATCAATGACAAATGGACAAAACCGTTAAAAGCTATTTCATAGTGAGAGTTGTGCAATTCCAGACCATCAAAGTTGCCCGGTGTACACTTTTTAATGTTCCTTCTGTGTCAAATATTTCGAGTATAAGCTTCCTAGATTATTTCGATGCGAAAACACCAACTTTATAAGACAAATTGGACAAAAACGTTAAAAGATCCTCCATAGAGAGAGTTGAGCAACTTCGAATCATCAAAGTTGCCCGGTGTACACTTTTTATTGTTCTTTTATATCAAATTTTATGAGTATATGCTTCCTGGATTATTTTGATGCCAAAACCTAAACTATCAATGACAAATGGACAAAACCGTTAAAAGCTATTTCATAGTGAAAGTTGTGCAATTCCGGACAATCAAAATTGCTCGGTGTACACTTTTTATTGTTCTTCTATGTCAAATTTTACGAGTATAAGCTTCCTAGATTATTTCGATGCCAAAACCCCAACTTTCTACGACAAATGGAAAAAAACGTTAAAAGATCCTCCATAGAGATAGTTGAGGAACTTCGAATCATCAAAGTTTCTCGGTGTACACTTTTTATTGTTCTTTTATGTCAAATTTTACGAGTATATGCTTTCTGGATTATTTTGATGCCAAAACTCCAACTATCAATGACAAATGGATAAAACCATTAAAAGCTACTTCATAGTTAGAGTTGGGCAATTCCGGACCATCAAAGTTGCTCGGTGTACACTTTTTATTGTTCCTTCTGTGTCAAATTTTTCGAGTATAAGCTTCCTTAATTATTTCGATGCGAAAACACAAACTTTATAAGACAAATTGGACAAAAACGTTAAAAGATCCTCCATAGAGAGAGTTGAGCAACTTCGAATCATCAAAGTTGCCCGGTGTACACTTTTTATTGTTCTTTTATGTCAAATTTTATGAGTATATGCTTCCTGGATTATTTTGATGCCAAAACCCAAACTATCAATGACAAATGGACAAAACCGTTAAAAGCTATTTCGTAGTGAGAGTTGTGCAATTCCGGACCATCAAAATTGCTCGGTGTACACTTTTTATTGTTCTTCTATGTCAAATTTTACGAGTATAAGCTTCCTAGATTATTTCGATGCCAAAACCCCAACTTTCTATGACAAATGGACAAAACCGTTTAAAGCTTCCTCTATAGAGTGAGTTGAGCAACTTCGGACTATCAAAGTTGCTCGGAGTACACTTTTTATTGTTCTCCTATGTCAAATTTTACGAGTATAAGCTTCCTAGATTATTTCGATGCCAAAACCCCAACTTTCTATGACAAATGGACAAAAACGTTAAAAGATCCACCATAAAGATAGTTGAGCAACTTCGAATCATCAAAGTTGCTCGGTGTACACTTTTTATTGTTGTTTTATGTCAAATTTTACGAGTATATACTTCCTGTATTATTTTGATGCCAAAACCCCAACTATCAATGACAAATGGACAAAACCGTTAAAAGCTATTTCATAGTGAGAGTTGTGCAATTCCGGACCATCAAAATTGCTCGGTGTACACTTTTTATTGTTCTTCTATGTCAAATTTTACGTGTATAAGCTTCCTAGATTATTTGGTTGCCAAAACCCCGACTTTCTACGACAAATGGACAAAAACGTTAAAAGATCCTCCATAGAGATAGTTGAGGAACTTCGAAACATCAAAGTTTCTCGGTGTACACTTTTTATTGTTCTTTTATGTCAAATTTTACGAGTATATGCTTTCTGGATTATTTTGATGCCAAAACTCCAACTATCAATGACAAATGGATAAAACCATTAAAAGCTACTTCATAGTTAGAGTTGGGCAATTCCGGACCATCAAAGTTGCTCGGTGTACACTTTTTATTGTTCCTTCTGTGTCAAATTTTTCAAGTATAAGCTTCCTTAATTATTTCGATGCGAAAACACAAACTTTATAAGACAAATTGGACAAAAACGTTAAAAGATCCTCCATAGAGAGAGTTGAGCAACTTCGAATCATCAAAGTTGCCCGGTGTACACTTTTTATTGTTCTTTTATGTCAAATTTTATGAGTATATGCTTCCTGGATTATTTTGATGCCAAAACCCAAACTATCAATGACAAATGGACAAAACCGTTAAAAGTTATTTCGTAGTGAGAGTTGTGCAATTCCGGACCATCAAAATTGCTCGGTGTACACTTTTTATTGTTCTTCTATGTCAAATTTTACGAGTATAAGCTTCCTAGATTATTTCGATGCCAAAACCCCAACTTTCTATGACAAATGGACAAAACCGTTTAAAGCTTCCTCTATAGAGTGAGTTGAGCAACTTCGGACTATCAAAGTTGCTCGGAGTACACTTTTTATTGTTCTCCTATGTCAAATTTTACGAGTATAAGCTTCCTAGATTATTTCGATGCCAAAACCCCAACTTTCTATGACAAATGGACAAAAACGTTAAAAGATCCACCATAAAGATAGTTGAGCAACTTCGAATCATCAAAGTTGCTCGGTGTACACTTTTTATTGTTGTTTTATGTCAAATTTTACGAGTATATACTTCCTGTATTATTTTGATGCCAAAACCCCAACTATCAATGACAAATGGACAAAACCGTTAAAAGCTATTTCATAGTGAGAGTTGTGCAATTCCGGACCATCAAAATTGCTCGGTGTACACTTTTTAATGTTCCTTCTGTGTCAAATTTTTCGAGTATAAGCTTCCTAGATAATTTCGATTCGAAAACACCAATTAATAAGCCAAATTGGACAAAAACGTTAAAAGATTCTCCATAGAGAGAGTTGAGCAACTTCGAATCATCAAAGTTGCCCGGTGTACACTTTTTATTGTTCTTTTATGTCAAATTTTATGAGTATATGCTTCCTGGATTATTTTGATGCCAAAACCGCAACTATCAATGACAAGTGGACAAAACCGTTAAAAGCTATTTCGTAGTGAGAGTTGTGCAATTCCGGACCATCAAAATTGCTCGGTGTACACTTTTTATTGTTCTTCTATGTCAAATTTTACGAGTATAAGCTTCCTAGATTATTTCGATGCCAAAACCCCAACTTTCTATGACAAATGGACAAAACCGTTTAAAGCTTCCTCTATAGAGTGAGTTGAGCAACTTCGGACTATCAAAGTTGCTCGGAGTACACTTTTTATTGTTCTCCTATGTCAAATTTTACGAGTATAAGCTTCCTAGATTATTTCGATGCCAAAACCCCAACTTTCTATGACAAATGGACAAAAACGTTAAAAGATCCACCATAGAGATAGTTGAGGAACTTCGAATCATCAAAGTTGCTCGGTGTAAACTTTTTATTGTTCTTTTAAGTCAAATTTTACGAGTATATGCTTCCTGGATTATTTTGGACGCCAAAACTCCAACTATCAATGACAAATGGATAAAACCATTAAAAGCTACTTCATAGTGAGAGTTGAGCAATTCCGGACCATCAAAGTTGCTCGGTGTACACTTTTTATTGTTCCTTCTGTGTCAAATTTTTCGAGTATAAGCTTCGTTAATTATTTCGATGCGAAAACACAAACTTTATAAGATAAATTGGAAAAAAACGTTAAATGATCCTCCATAGAGAGAGTTGAGCAACTTCGAATCATCAAAGTTGCCCGGTGTACACTTTTTATTGTTCTTTTATGTCAAATTTTATGAGTATATGCTTCCTGGATTATTTTGATGCCAAAACCCCAACTATCAATGAAATGGACAAAACCGTTAAAAGCTACTTCATAGTGAGAGTTGAGCAATTCCGGACCATCAAAATTGCTCGGTGTACACTTTTCATTGTTCTTCTATGTCAAATTTTATGAGTATAAGCTTCCTAGATTATTTTGATGCCAAAACTACAACTTTCTATGACAAATGGACAAAACCGTTTAAAGCTTCCTCTATAGAGTGAGTTGAGCAACTTCGGACTATCAAAGTTGCTCGGTGTACACTTTTTATTGTTCTTCTATGTCAAATTTTACGAGTATAAGCTTCCTAGATTATTTCGATGCAAAAACCCCAACTTTCTATGACAAATGGACAAAAACGTTAAAAGATCCACCATAGAGATAGTTGAGGAACTTCGAATCATCAAAGTTGCTCGGTGTACACTTTTTATTGTTCTTTTATGTCAAATTTTACGATTATATGCTTCCTGGATTATTTTGATGGCAAAACCCCAACTATCAATGACAAATGGATAAAACCATTAAAAGCTACTTCATAGTGAGAGTTGAGCAATTCCGGACCATCAAAGTTGCTCGGTGTACACTTTTTAATGTTCCTTCTGTGTCAAATTTTTCGAGCATAAGCTTCCTAGATAATTTCGATTCGAAAACACCAATTAATAAGCCAAATTGGAAAAAAATGTTAAAAGATCCTCCATAGAGAGAGTTGAGCAGCTTCGAATCATCAAAGTTGCCCGGTGTACAATTTTTATTGTTCTTTTATGTCAAATTTTATGAGTATATGCTTCCTGGATTATTTTGATCCCAAAACCCAAACTATCAATGACAAATAGACAAAACCGTTAAAAACTATTTCATAGTGAGAGTTGTGCAATTCCGGACCATCAAAATTGCTCGGTGTACTTTTTATTGTTCTTCTATGTCAAATTTTACGAGTATAAGCTTCCTAGATTATTTCGATGCCAAAACCCCGACTTTCTACGACAAATGGACAAAAACGTTAAAAGATCCTCCATAGAGATAGTTGAGGAACTTCGAATCATCAAAGTTTCTCGGTGTACACTTTTTATTGTTCTTTTATGTCAAATTTTACGAGTATATGCTTCCTGCATTATTTGGATGCCAAAACTCCAACTATCAATGACAAATGGATAAAACCATTAAAAGCTACTTCATATTGAGAGTTGAGCAATTCCGGACCATCAAAGTTGCTCGGTGTACACTTTTTATTGTTCCTTCTGTGTCAAATTTTTTGATTATAAGCTTCCTAGATAATTTCGATTCGAAAACACCAATTAATAAGCCAAATTGGATAAAAACGTTAAAAGATCCTCCATAGAGAGAGTTGAGCAACTTCGAATAATCAAAGTTGCCCGGTGTACACTTTTTATTGTTCTTTTATGTCAAATTTTATGAGTATATGCTTCCTGGATTATTTTGATGCCAAAACCCAAACTATCAATGACAAATGGACAAAACCGTTAAAAGCTATTTCGTAGTGAGAGTTGTGCAATTCCGGACCATCAAAATTGCTCGGTGTACACTTTTTATTGTTCTTCTATGTCAAATTTTACGAGTATAAGCTTCCTAGATTATTTCGATGCCAAAACCTCAACTTTCTATGACAAATGGACAAAACCGTTTAAAGCTTCCTCTATAGAGTGAGTTGAGCAACTTCGGACTATCAAAGTTGCTCGGAGTACACTTTTTATTGTTCTCCTATGTCAAATTTTGCGAGTATAAGCTTCCTAGATTATTTCGATGCCAAAACCCCAACTTTCTATGACAAATGGACAAAAACGTTAAAAGATCCACCATAGAGATAGTTGAGGAACTTCGAATCATCAAAGTTGCTCGGTGTAAACTTTTTATTGTTCTTTTATGTCAAATTTTACGAGTATATGCTTCCTGGATTATTTTGGACGCCAAAACTCCAACTATCAATGACAAATGGATAAAACCATTAAAAGCTACTTCATAGTGAGAGTTGAGCAATTCCGGACCATCAAAGTTGCTCGGTGTACACTTTTTATTGTTCCTTCTGTGTCAAATTTTTCGAGTATAAGCTTCGTTAATTATTTCGATGCGAAAACACAAACTTTATAAGACAAATTGGAAAAAAACGTTAAATGATCCTCCATAGAGAGAGTTGAGCAACTTCGAATCATCAAAGTTGCCCGGTGTACACTTTTTATTGTTCTTTTATGTCAAATTTTATGAGTATATGCTTCGTGGATTATTTTGATGCCAAAACCCCAACTATCAATGAAATGGACAAAACCGTTAAAAGCTACTTCATAGTGAGAGTTGAGCAATTCCGGACCATCAAAATTGCTCGGTGTAC
The DNA here is from genome assembly GCA_963580455.1 of Euonymus europaeus. Lineage (NCBI taxonomy): Eukaryota > Viridiplantae > Streptophyta > Magnoliopsida > Celastrales > Celastraceae > Euonymus > Euonymus europaeus. The sequence continues at coordinate 9,969,476 of OY756964.1, forward strand.
ACTTTTCGTTGTTCTTCTATGTCAAATTTTATGAGTATAAGCTTCCTAGATTATTTTGATGCCAAAATTACAACTTTCTATGACAAATGGACAAAACCGTTTAAAGCTTCCTCTATAGAGTGAGTTGAGCAACTTCGGACTATCAAAGTTGCTCGGTGTACACTTTTTATTGTTCTTCTATGTCAAATTTTACGAGTATAAGCTTCCTAGATTATTTCGAGGCCAAAACCCCTACTTTCTATGACAAATGGACTAAAACGTTAAAAGATCCACCATAGAGATAGTTGAGGAACTTCGAATCATCAAAGTTGCTCGGTGTACACTTTTTATTGTTCTTTTATGTCAAATTTTACGAGTATATGCTTCCTGGATTATTTTGATGGCAAAACCGCAACTATCAATGACAAATGGATAAAACCATTAAAAGCTACTTCATAGTGAGAGTTGAGCAATTCCGGACCATCAAAGTTGCTCGGTGTACACTTTTTAATTTTCCTTCTGTGTCAAATTTTTCGAGTTTAAGCTTCCTAGATAATTTCGATTCGAAAACACCAATTAATAAGCCAAATTGGAAAAAAATGTTAAAAGATCCTCCATAGAGAGAGTTGAGAACTTCGAATCATCAAAGTTTCCCGGTGTACACTTTTTATTGTTCTTTTATGTCAAATTTTATGAGTATATGCTTCCTGGATTATTTTGATGCCAAAACTCAAACTATCAATGACAAATGGACAAAACCGTTAAAAGCTATTTCATAGTGAGAGTTGTGCAATTCCGGACCATCAAAATTGCTCGGTGTACACTTTTTATTGTTCTTCTATGTCAAATTTTACGAGTATAAGCTTCCTAGATTATTTCGATGCCAAAACCCCAACTTTCTATGAAAAATGGACAAAACCGTTTAAAGCTTCCTCTATAGAGTGAGTTGAGCAACTTCGGACTATCAAAGTTGCTCGGTGTACACTTTTTATTGTTCTTCTATGTCAAATTTTACGAGTATAAGCTTCCTAGATTATTTCGATGCAAAAACCCCAACTTTCTATGACAAATGGACAAAAACGTTAAAAGATCCACCATAGAGATAGTTGAGGAACTTCGAATCATCAAAGTTGCTCGGTGTACACTTTTTATTGTTCTTTTATGTCAAATTTTACGATTATATGCTTCCTGGATTATTTTGATGGCAAAACCCCAACTATCAATGACAAATGGATAAAACCATTAAAAGCTACTTCATAGTGAGAGTTGAGCAATTCCGGACCATCAAAGTTGCTCGGTGTACACTTTTTAATGTTCCTTCTGTGTCAAATTTTTCGAGCATAAGCTTCCTAGATAATTTCGATTCGAAAACACCAATTAATAAGCCAAATTGGAAAAAAATGTTAAAAGATCCTCCATAGAGAGAGTTGAGCAGCTTCGAATCATCAAAGTTGCCCGGTGTACAATTTTTATTGTTCTTTTATGTCAAATTTTATGAGTATATGCTTCCTGGATTATTTTGATCCCAAAACCCAAACTATCAATGACAAATAGACAAAACCGTTAAAAACTATTTCATAGTGAGAGTTGTGCAATTCCGGACCATCAAAATTGCTCGGTGTACTTTTTATTGTTCTTCTATGTCAAATTTTACGAGTATAAGCTTCCTAGATTATTTCGATGCCAAAACCCCGACTTTCTACGACAAATGGACAAAAACGTTAAAAGATCCTCCATAGAGATAGTTGAGGAACTTCGAATCATCAAAGTTTCTCGGTGTACACTTTTTATTGTTCTTTTATGTCAAATTTTACGAGTATATGCTTCCTGCATTATTTGGATGCCAAAACTCCAACTATCAATGACAAATGGATAAAACCATTAAAAGCTACTTCATATTGAGAGTTGAGCAATTCCGGACCATCAAAGTTGCTCGGTGTACACTTTTTATTGTTCCTTCTGTGTCAAATTTTTTGATTATAAGCTTCCTAGATAATTTCGATTCGAAAACACCAATTAATAAGCCAAATTGGATAAAAACGTTAAAAGATCCTCCATAGAGAGAGTTGAGCAACTTCGAATAATCAAAGTTGCCCGGTGTACACTTTTTATTGTTCTTTTATGTCAAATTTTATGAGTATATGCTTCCTGGATTATTTTGATGCCAAAACCCAAACTATCAATGACAAATGGACAAAACCGTTAAAAGCTATTTCGTAGTGAGAGTTGTGCAATTCCGGACCATCAAAATTGCTCGGTGTACACTTTTTATTGTTCTTCTATGTCAAATTTTACGAGTATAAGCTTCCTAGATTATTTCGATGCCAAAACCTCAACTTTCTATGACAAATGGACAAAACCGTTTAAAGCTTCCTCTATAGAGTGAGTTGAGCAACTTCGGACTATCAAAGTTGCTCGGAGTACACTTTTTATTGTTCTCCTATGTCAAATTTTGCGAGTATAAGCTTCCTAGATTATTTCGATGCCAAAACCCCAACTTTCTATGACAAATGGACAAAAACGTTAAAAGATCCACCATAGAGATAGTTGAGGAACTTCGAATCATCAAAGTTGCTCGGTGTAAACTTTTTATTGTTCTTTTATGTCAAATTTTACGAGTATATGCTTCCTGGATTATTTTGGACGCCAAAACTCCAACTATCAATGACAAATGGATAAAACCATTAAAAGCTACTTCATAGTGAGAGTTGAGCAATTCCGGACCATCAAAGTTGCTCGGTGTACACTTTTTATTGTTCCTTCTGTGTCAAATTTTTCGAGTATAAGCTTCGTTAATTATTTCGATGCGAAAACACAAACTTTATAAGACAAATTGGAAAAAAACGTTAAATGATCCTCCATAGAGAGAGTTGAGCAACTTCGAATCATCAAAGTTGCCCGGTGTACACTTTTTATTGTTCTTTTATGTCAAATTTTATGAGTATATGCTTCGTGGATTATTTTGATGCCAAAACCCCAACTATCAATGAAATGGACAAAACCGTTAAAAGCTACTTCATAGTGAGAGTTGAGCAATTCCGGACCATCAAAATTGCTCGGTGTACACTTTTCGTTGTTCTTCTATGTCAAATTTTATGAGTATAAGCTTCCTAGATTATTTTGATGCCAAAATTACAACTTTCTATGACAAATGGACAAAACCGTTTAAAGCTTCCTCTATAGAGTGAGTTGAGCAACTTCGGACTATCAAAGTTGCTCGGTGTACACTTTTTATTGTTCTTCTATGTCAAATTTTACGAGTATAAGCTTCCTAGATTATTTCGAGGCCAAAACCCCTACTTTCTATGACAAATGGACTAAAACGTTAAAAGATCCACCATAGAGATAGTTGAGGAACTTCGAATCATCAAAGTTGCTCGGTGTACACTTTTTATTGTTCTTTTATGTCAAATTTTACGAGTATATGCTTCCTGGATTATTTTGATGGCAAAACCGCAACTATCAATGACAAATGGATAAAACCATTAAAAGCTACTTCATAGTGAGAGTTGAGCAATTCCGGACCATCAAAGTTGCTCGGTGTACACTTTTTAATTTTCCTTCTGTGTCAAATTTTTCGAGTTTAAGCTTCCTAGATAATTTCGATTCGAAAACACCAATTAATAAGCCAAATTGGAAAAAAATGTTAAAAGATCCTCCATAGAGAGAGTTGAGAACTTCGAATCATCAAAGTTTCCCGGTGTACACTTTTTATTGTTCTTTTATGTCAAATTTTATGAGTATATGCTTCCTGGATTATTTTGATGCCAAAACTCAAACTATCAATGACAAATGGACAAAACCGTTAAAAGCTATTTCATAGTGAGAGTTGTGCAATTCCGGACCATCAAAATTGCTCGGTGTACACTTTTTATTGTTCTTCTATGTCAAATTTTACGAGTATAAGCTTCCTAGATTATTTCGATGCCAAAACCCCAACTTTCTATGAAAAATGGACAAAACCGTTTAAAGCTTCCTCTATAGAGTGAGTTGAGCAACTTCGGACTATCAAAGTTGCTCGGTGTACACTTTTTATTGTTCTCCTATGTCAAATTTTACGAGTATAAGCTTCCGAGATTATTTCGATGCCAAAACCCCAACTTTCTTCGACAAATGGACAAAAACGTTAAAAGATCCACCATAGAGATAGTTGAGGAACTTCGAATCATCAAAGTTGCTCAGTGTACACTTTTTATTGTTCTTTTATGTCAAATTTTACGAGTATATGCTTCCTGGATTATTTTGATGCCAAAACCCCAACTATCAATGACAAATGGACAAAACCGTTAAAAGCTATTTCATAGTGAGAGTTGTGCAATTCCGGACCATCAAAATTGCTCGGTGTACACTTTTTATTGTTCTTCTATGTCAAATTTTACGAGTATAAGCTTCCTAGATTATTTCGATGCCAAAACCCCGACTTTCTACGACAAATGGACAAAACCGTTAAAAGCTATTTCATAGTGAGAGTTGTGCAATTCCGGACCATCAAAATTGCTCGGTGTACACTTTTTATTGTTCTTCTATGTCAAATTTTACGAGTATAAGCTTCCTAGATTATTTCGATGCCAAAACCCCAACTTTCTATGACAAATGGACAAAACCGTTTAAAGCTTCCTCTATAGAGTGAGTTGAGCAATTCCGGACCATCAAAGTTGCTCGGTGTACACTTTTTAATGTTCCTTCTGTGTCAAATTTTTCGAGTATAAGCTTCCTAGATTATTTCGATGCGAAAACACCAACTTTATAAGACAAATTGGACAAAAATGTTAAAAGATCCTCCATAGAGAGAGTTGAACAACTTCGAATCATCAAAGTTGCCCGCTGTACACTTTTTATTGTTCTTTTATGTCAAATTTTATAAGTATATGCTTCCTGGTTTATTTTGACGCCAAAACCCAAACTATCAATGACAAATAGACAAAACCGTTAAAAGCTATTTCATAGTGAGAGTTGTGCAATTCCGGACCATCAAAATTGCTCGGTGTACACTTTTTATTGTTCTTCTATGTCAAATTTTACGAGTATAAGCTTCCTAGATTATTTCGATGCCAAAACCCCGACTTTCTACGACAAATGGACAAAAACGTTAAAAGATCCTCCATAGAGATAGTTGAGGAACTTCGAATCATCAAAGTTTCTCGGTGTACACTTTTTATTGTTCTTTTATGTCAAATATTACAAGTATATGCTTCCTGCATTATTTTGATGCAAAAACTCCAACTATCAATGACAAATGGATAAAACCATTAAAAGCTACTTCATAGTGAGAGTTGAGCAATTCCGGACCATCAAAGTTGCTCGGTGTACACTTTTTAATGTTCCTTCTGTGTCAAATTTTTCGAGTATAAGCTTCCTAGATTATTTCGATGCCAAAACCTCGACTTTCTACGAAAAATGGACAAAAACGTTAAAAGATCCTCCATAGAGATAGTTGAGCAACTTCGAATCATCAAAGTTGCCCGGTGTACACTTTTTATTGTTCTTTTATGTCAAATTTTATGAGTATAAGCTTCTTGGATTAGTTTGATGCCAAAACCCAAACTATCAATGACAAATGGACAAAACCGTTAAAAGCTATTTCATAGTGAGAGTTGTGCAATTCCGGACCATCAAAATTGCTCGGTGTACACTTTTTATTGTTCTTCTATGTCAAATTTTACGAGTATAAGCTTCCTAGATTATTTCGATGCCAAAACCCCAATTTTCTATGACAAATGGACAAAACCGTTTAAAGCTTCCTCTATAGAGTGAGTTGAGCAACTTCGGACTATCAAAGTTGCTCGGTGTACACTTTTTATTGTTCTCCTATGTCAAATTTTTCGAGTATAAGCTTCCTAGATTATTTCGATGCGAAAACACCAACTTTATAAGGCAAATTGGACAAAAACGTTAAAAGATCCTCCATAGAGAGAGTTGAGCAACTTCGAATCATCAAAGTTGCCCGGTGTACACTTTTTATTGTTCTTTTATGTCAAATTCTATGAGTATATGCTTCCTGGATTATTTTGATGGCAAAACCCCAACTATCAATGACAAATGGACAAAACCATTAAAAGCTAATTCATAGTGAGAGTTGAGCAATTCCGGACCATCAAAATTGCTCGATGTACACTTTTTATTGTTATTGTATGTCAAATTTTATGAGTATATGCTTCCTGGATTATTTTGATGCCAAAACCCCAACTGCCAATGACAAATGGACAAAACCGTTAAAAGCTACTTCATAGTGAGAGTTGAGAAATTCCGGACCATCAAAGTTGCTCGGTGTACACTTTTTATTGTTCTTCTATGTCAAATTTTACGAGTATAAGCTTCCAAGATAATTTCGACGCCAAAACCCCAACTTTCTTATGACAAATAGACAAAACCATTTATATCTCCTCCATAGAGTGAGTTGAGCAACTTTGGACTATCAAAGTTGCTCGGTGTACACTTTTTACTGTTCTTCTATGTCAAATTTTACGAGTATAAGCTTCCTAGATTATTTCGATGTCAAAACACCAACTTTTTTATGACAAATCGACAAAACCGTTTATAGCTCGTCCATAGAGTGAGTTGAGCAACTTCGGACTATCAAAGTTACTCGGTGTACACTTTTTATAGTTCTTCTATGTCAAATTTTACGAGTATAAGCTTCCTAGATTATTTCGATGCCAAAACCCCAACTTTCTATGACAAATGGACAAAACCGTTTAAAGCTCCTCCATATAGTGAGTTGAGCAACTTCGGACTATCAAAGTTGCTCGGTGTACACTTTTTATTGTTCTTCTATGTCAAATTTTACGAGTATAAGCTTCCTAGATTATTTCGATGCCAAAACCCCAACTTTCTAGGAAAAATGGACAAAAACGTTAAAAGATCCTCCATAGAGATTGTTGAGGAACTTCGAATCATCAAAGTTGCTCGGTGTACACTTTTTATTGTTCTTTTATGTCAAATTTTATGAGTATATGCTTCCTGGATTATTTTGATGCCAAAACTCCAACTACCAATGACAAATAGATAAAACCATTAAATGCTACTTCATAGTGAAAGTTGAGCAATTCCGGACCATCGAAGTTGCTCGGTGTACACTTTTTATTGTTCCTTCTATGTCAAATTTTTCGAGTATAAGCTTCCTTGATTATTTCGATGCGAAAACACCAACTTTATAAGGCAAATTGGACAAAAACGTTAAAAGATCCTCTATAGAGAGAGTTGAGCAACTTCGAATCATCAAAGTTGCCCGGTGTACACTTTTTATTGTTCTTTTATGTCAAATTCTATGAGTATATGCTTCCTGGATTATTTTGATGCCAAAACCCCAACTATCAATGACAAATAGACAAAACCGTTAAAAGCTACTTCATAGAGAGAGTTGAGCAATTCCGGACCATCAAAATTGCTCGGTGTACACTTTTTATTGTTATTTTATGTCAAATTTTATGAGTATATGCTTCCTGGATTATTTTGATGCCAAAACCCCAACTACCAATGACAAATACACAAAACCGTTAAAAGCTACTTCGTAGTGAGAGTTGAGCAATTCCAGACCATCAAAGTTGCTCGGTGTACACTTTTTATTGTTCTTCTATGTCAAATTTTACGAGTATAAGCTTCCTAGATTATTTCGATGCCGAAACCCAAACTTTCTATGACAAATGGACAAAAACGTTAAAAGATCCTCAATAGAGATAGTTGAGGAACTTCGAATCATCAAAGTTGCTCGGTGTACACTTTTTATTGTTCTTTTATGTCAAATTTTACGAGTATATGCTTCCTGCATTATTTTGATGCCAAAACCCCAACTATCAATGACAAATGGACAAAACCGTTAAAAGCTACTACATAGTGAGAGTTGTGCAATTCCGGACCATCAAAATTGCTCGGTGTACACTTTTTATTGTTCTTCTATGTCAAATTTTACGAATATAAGCTTCCTAGATTATTTCTATGCCAAAACCCCAACTTTCTACGACAAATGGACAAAACCGTTTAAAGCTTCCTCCATAGAGTGAGTTGAGCAACTTTGGACGATCAAAGTTGCTCGGTGTACACTTTTTATTGTTCTTTTATGTCAAATTTTACGAGTATATGCTTCCTGGATTATTTTGATGCCAAAACTCCAACTACCAATGACAAATAGATAAAACCATTAAATGCTACTTCATAGTGAAAGTTGAGCAATTCCGGACCATCGAAGTTGCTCGGTGTACACTTTTTATTGTTCCTTCTATGTCAAATTTTTCGAGTATAAGCTTCCTTGATTATTTCGATGCGAAAACACCAACTTTATAAGGCAAATTGGACAAAAACGTTAAAAGATCCTCTATAGAGAGAGTTGAGCAACTTCGAATCATCAAAGTTGCCCGGTGTACACTTTTTATTGTTCTTTTATGTCAAATTCTATGAGTATATGCTTCCTGGATTATTTTGATGCCAAAACCCCAACTATCAATGACAAATAGACAAAACCGTTAAAAGCTACTTCATAGAGAGAGTTGAGCAATTCCGGACCATCAAAATTGCTCGGTGTACACTTTTTATTGTTATTTTATGTCAAATTTTATGAGTATATGCTTCCTGGATTATTTTGATGCCAAAACCCCAACTACCAATGACAAATACACAAAACCGTTAAAAGCTACTTCGTAGTGAGAGTTGAGCAATTCCAGACCATCAAAGTTGCTCGGTGTACACTTTTTATTGTTCTTCTATGTCAAATTTTACGAGTATAAGCTTCCTAGATTATTTCGATGCCGAAACCCAAACTTTCTATGACAAATGGACAAAAACGTTAAAAGATCCTCAATAGAGATAGTTGAGGAACTTCGAATCATCAAAGTTGCTCGGTGTACACTTTTTATTGTTCTTTTATGTCAAATTTTACGAGTATATGCTTCCTGGATTATTTTGATGCCAAAATCCCAACTACCAGTGACAAATGGACAAAACCGTTAAAAGCTACTTCATAGTGAGAGTTGAGAAATTCCGGACCATCAAAGTTGCTCGGTGTACACTTTTTATTGTTCTTCTATGTCAAATTTTACGAGTATAAGCTTCCAAGATAATTTCGACGCCAAAACCCCAACTTTCTTATGACAAATAGACAAAACCATTTATATCTCCTCCATAGAGTGAGTTGAGCAACTTTGGACGATCAAAGTTGCTCGGTGTACAATTTTTACTGTTTTTCTATGTCAAATTTTACGAGAATAAGCTTCCTAGATTATTTCGATGTCAAAACACCAACTTTCTTATGACAAATCGACAAAACCGTTTATAGCTCGTCCATAGAGTGAGTTGAGCAACTTCGGACTATCAAAGTTACTCGGTGTACACTTTTTATTGTTCTTCTATGTCAAATTTTACGAGTATAAGCTTCCTAGATTATTTCGATGCCCAAACCCCAACTTTCTATGACAAATGGACAAAACCGTTTAAAGCTCCTCCATAGAGTGAGTTGAGCAACTTCGGACTATCAAAGTTGCTCGGTGTACACTTTTTATTGTTCTTCTATGTCAAATTTTACGAGTATAAGCTTCCTAGATTATTTCGATGCCAAAACCCCAACTTTCTAGGACAAATGGACAAAAACGTTAAAAGATCCTCCATAGAGATTGTGGAGGAACTTCGAATCATCAAAGTTGCTCGATGTACACTTTTTATTGTTCTTTTATGTCAAATTTTACAAGTATATGCTTCCTGGATTATTTTGATGCCAAAACTCCAACTATCAATGACAAATGGATAAAACCATTAAATGCTACTTCATAGTGAAAGTTGAGCAATTCCGGACCATCAAAGTTGCTCGGTGTACACTTTTTATTGTTCCTTCTATGTCAAATATTTCGAGTATAAGCTTCCTTGATTATTTCGATGCGAAAACACCAACATTATAGGGCAAATTGGACAAAAATGTTAAAAGATCCTCTATAGAGAGAGTTGAGCAACTTCGAATCATCAAAGTTGCCCGGTGTACACTTTTTATTGTTCTTTTATGTCAAATTCTATGAGTATATGCTTCCTGGATTATTTTGATGCCAAAACCCCAACTATCAATGACAAATAGACAAAACCGTTAAAAGCTACTTCATAGGGAGAGTTGAGCAATTCCGGACCATCAAAATTGCTCGGTGTACACTTTTTATTGTTATTTTATGTCAAATTTTATGAGTATATGCTTCCTGGATTATTTTGATGCCAAAACCCCAACTACCAATGACAAATACACAAAACCGTTAAAAGCTACTTCATAGTGAGAGTTGAGCAATTCCGGACCATCAAAGTTGCTCGGTGTACACTTTTTATTGTTCTTCTATGTCAAATTTTACGAGTATAAGCTTCCTAGATTATTTCGATGCCAAAACCCAAACTTTCTATGACAAATGGACAAAAACGTTAAAAGATCCTCAATAGAGATAGTTGAGGAACTTCGAATCATCAAAGTTGCTCGGTGTACACTTTTTATTGTTATTTTATGTTAAATTTTACGAGTATATGCTTCCTGCATTATTTTGATGCCAAAACCCCAACTATCAATGACAAATGGACAAAACCGTTAAAAGCTACTGCATAGTGAGAGTTGTGCAATTCCGGACCATCAAAATTGCTTGGTGTACACTTTTTATTGTTCTTCTATGTCAAATTTTACGAATATAAGCTTCCTAGATTATTTCGATGCCAAAACCCCAACTTTCTATGACAAATGGACAAAACCGTTTAAAGCTTCCTCCATAGAGTGAGTTGAGAAACTTCGGACTATCAAAGTAGCTCGGTGTACACTTTTTATTGTTCTTCTATGTGAAATTTTACGAGTATAAGCTTCCTAGATTATTTCGATGCCAAAACCCCAACTTTCTATGACAAATGGACAAAACCGTTTAAAGCTCCTCCATAGAGTGAGTTGAGCAACTTCGGACTATCAAAGTTGCTCGGTGTACACTTTTTATTGTTCTTCTATGTCAAATTTTACGAGTATAAGCTTCCTAGATTATTTCGATGCCAAAACCCCAACTTTCTAGGACAAATGGACAAAAACGTTAAAAGATCCTCCATAGAGATTGTTGAGGAACTTCGAATCATCAAAGTTGCTCGGTGTACACTTTTTATTGTTCATTTATGTCAAATTTTACGAGTATATGCTTCCTGCATTATTTTGATGCCAAAACCCCAACTATCAATGACAAATGGATAAAACCATTAAAAGCTACTTCATAGTGAGAGTTGAGCAATTCCGGACCATCAAAGTTGCTCGGTGTACACTTTTTATTGTTCCTTCTATGTCAAATTTTTCGAGTATAAGCTTCCTTGATTATTTCAATGCGAAAACACCAACTTTATAAGACAAATTGGACAAAAACGTTAAAAGATCCTCCATAGAGAGAGTTGAGCACCTTCGAACCATCAAAGTTGCCCGGTGTACACTTTTTATTATTCTTTTATTTCAATTTTTATGAGTATATGCTTCCTAGATTATTTTGATGCCAAAACCCCAACTATTAATGATAAATGGACAAAATCGTTAAAAGCTACTTCATAGTGAGAGTTGAGCAATTCCGGACCATCAAAATTGCTCGGTGTCCACTTTTCATTATTCTTCTATGTCAAATTTTACGAGTATAAGCTTCGTAGATTATTTCGATGCGAAAACACCAACTTTATAAGACAAATTGGACAAAAACGTTAAAAGATCCTCCATAGAGAGAGTTGAGCAACTTTGAATCATCAAAGTTGTCCGGTGTACACTTTTTATTGTTCTTTTATGTCAAATTTTATGAGTATATGCTTCCTAGATTATTTTGATGCCAAACCCCCAACTATCAATGACAAATAGACAAAAACGTTAAAAGATCCTCCATAGAGATAGTTGGGGAACTTCAAATTATCAAAGTTGCTCGGTGTACACTTTTTATTGTTCTTTTATGTCAAATTTTACGAGTATATGCTTCCTGGATTATTTTGATGCCAAAACCCCAACTATCAATGACAAATGGACAAAACCGTTAAAAGCTACTTCATAGTGAGAGTTGAGCAATTCCGGACCATCAAAATTGCTCGGTGTACACTTTTTATTGTTCTTTTATGTCAAATTTTATGAGTATATGCTTCCTGGATTATTTTGATGCCAAAACCCCAACTATCAATGACAAATGGACAAAACCGTTAAAAACTACGTCATAGTGAGAGTTGAGCAATTCCGGACCATCAAAATTGCTCAGTGTACACTTTTTATTGTTCTTTTATGTCAAATTTTACGAGTATATGCTTCCTGCATTATTTTGATGCCAAAACCCCAACTATCAATGACAAATGGACAAAACCGTTAAAAGCTACTACGTAGTGAGAGTTGTGCAATTCCGGACCATCAAAATTGCTCGGTGTACACTTTTTATTGTTCTTCTATGTCAAATTTTACGAATATAAGCTTCCTAGATTATTTCGATGCCAAAACCCCAACTTTCTATGACAAATGGACAAAACCGTTTAAAGCTTCCTCCATAAAGTGAGTTGAGCAACTTCGGACTATCAAAGTGGCTCGGTGTACACTTTTTATTGTTCTTCTATGTGAAATTTTACGAGTATAAGCTTCCTAGATTATTTCGATGCCAAAACCCCAACTTTCTATGACAAATGGACAAAACCGTTTAAAGCTTCTCCATAGAGTGAGTTGAGCAACTTCGGACTATCAAAGTTGCTCGGTGTATACTTTTTATTGTTCTTCTATGTCAAATTTTACGAGTATAAGCTTCCTAGATTATTTCGATGCCAAAACCCCAACTTTCTAGGACAAATGGACAAAAACGTTAAAAGATCCTCCATAGAGATTGTTGAGGAATTTCGAATCATCAAAGTTGCTCGGTGTACACTTTTTATTGTTCTTTTATGTCAAATTTTACGAGTATATGCTTCCTGCATTATTTTGATGCCAAAACCCCAACTATCAATGACAAATGGATAAAACCATTAAAAGCTACTTCATAGTGAGAGTTGAGCAATTTCGGACCATCAAAGTTGCTCGGTGTACACTTTTTATTGTTCCTTCTATGTCAAATTTTTCGAGTATAAGCTTCCTTGATTATTTCAATGCGAAAACACCAACTTTATAAGACAAATTGGACAAAAACGTTAAAAGATCCTCCATAGAGAGAGTTGAGCACCTTCGAACCATCAAAGTTGCCCGTTGTACACTTTTTATTGTTCTTTTATTTCAATTTTTATGAGTATATGCTTCCTAGATTATTTTGATGCCAAAACCCCAACTATTAATGATAAATGGACAAAATCATTAAAAGCTACTTCATAGTGAGAGTTGAGCAATTCCGGACCATCAAAATTGCTCGGTGTACACTTTTCATTATTCTTCTATGTCAAATTTTACGAGTATAAGCTTCGTAGATTATTTCGATTCGAAAACACCAACTTTATAAGACAAATTGGATAAAAACGTTAAAAGATCCTCCATAGAGAGAGTTGAGCAACTTCGAATCATCAAAGTTGCCCAGTGTACAATTTTTATTGTTCTTTTATGTCAAATTTTATGAGTATATGCTTCCTAGATTATTTTGATGCCAAAACCCCAACTATCAATGACAAATGGACAAAAACGTTAAAAGATCCTCCATAGAGATAGTTGGGGAACTTCAAATTATCAAAGTTGCTCGGTGTACACTTTTTATTGTTCTTTTATGTCAAATTTTACGAGTATATGCTTCCTGGATTATTTTGATGCCAGAACCCCAACTATCAATGACAAATGGACAAAACCGTTAAAAGCTACTTCATAGTGAGAGTTGAGCAATTCCGGACCATCAAAATTGCTCGGTGTACACTTTTTATTGTTCTTTTATGTCAAATTTTATGAGTCTATGCTTCCTGGATTATTTTGATGCCAAAACCCCAACTATCAATGACAAATGGACAAAACCGTTAAAAACTACGTCATAGTGAGAGTTGAGCAATTCCGGACCATCAAAATTGCTCAGTGTACACTTTTTATTGTTCTTTTATGTCAAATTTTACGAGTATATGCTTCCTGCATTATTTTGATGCCAAAACCCACCCCAACTATCAATGACAAATGGACAAAACCGTTAAAAGCTACTACATAGTGAGAGTTGTGCAATTCCGGACCATCAAAATTTCTCGGTGTACACTTTTTATTGTTCTTCTATGTCAAATTTTACGAATATAAGCTTCCAAGATTATTTCGATGCCAAAACCCCAACTTTCTATGACAAATGGACAAAACCGTTTTAAGCTTCCTCCATAGAGTGAGTTGAGAAACTTCGGACTATCAAAGTAGCTCGGTGTACACTTTTTATTGTTCTTCTATGTGAAATTTTACGAGTATAAGCTTCCTAGATTATTTCGATTCCAAAACCCCAACTTTCTATGACAAATGGACAAAACCGTTTAAAGCTCCTCCATAGAGTGAGTTGAGCAACTTCGGACTATCAAAGTTGCTCGGTGTACACTTTTTATTGTTCTTCTATGTCAAATTTTACGAGTATAAGCTTCCTAGATTATTTCGATGCCAAAACCCCAACTTTCTAGGACAAATGGACAAAAACGTTAAAAGATCCTCCATAGAGATTGTTGAGGAACTTCGAATCATCAAAGTTGCTCGGTGTACACTTTTTATTGTTCTTTTATGTCAAATTTTACGAGTATATGCTTCCTGCATTATTTTGATGCCAAAACCCCAACTATCAATGACAAATGGATAAAACCATTAAAAGCTACTTCATAGTGAGAGTTGAGCAATTCCGGACCATCAAAGTTGCTCGGTGTACACTTTTTATTGTTCCTTCTATGTCAAATTTTTCGAGTATAAGCTTCCTTGATTATTTCAATGCGAAAACACCAACTTTATAAGACAAATTGGACAAAAACGTTAAAAGATCCTCCATAGAGAGAGTTGAGCACCTTCGAACCATCAAAGTTGCCCGGTGTACACTTTTTATTGTTCTTTTATTTCAATTTTTATGTGTATATGCTTCCTAGATTATTTTGATGCCAAAACCCCAACTATTAATGATAAATGGACAAAATCGTTAAAAGCTACTTCATAGTGAGAGTTGACCAATTCCGGACCATCAAAATTGCTCGGTGTCCACTTTTCATTATTCTTCTATGTCAAATTTTACGAGTATAAGCTTCGTAGATTATTTCGATGCGAAAACACCAACTTTATAAGACAAATTGGACAAAAACGTTAAAAGATCCTCCATAGAGAGAGTTGAGCAACTTCGAATCATCAAAGTTGCCCGGTGTACACTTTTTATTGTTCTTTTATGTCAAATTTTATGAGTATATGCTTCCTAGATTATTTTGATGCCAAAACCCCAACTATCAATGACAAATGGACAAAAACGTTAAAAGATCCTCCATAGAGATAGTTGGCGAACTTCAAATTATCAAAGTTGCTCGGTGTACACTTTTTATTGTTCTTTTATGTCAAATTTTACGAGTATATGCTTCCTGGATTATTTTGATGCCAGAACCCCAACTATCAATGACAAATGGACAAAACCGTTAAAAGCTACTTCATAGTGAGAGTTGAGCAATTCCGGACCATCAAAATTGCTCGGTGTACACTTTTTATTGTTCTTTTATGTCAAATTTTATGAGTATATGCTTCCTGGATTATTTTGATGCCAAAACCCCAACTATCAATGACAAATGGACAAAACCGTTAAAAACTACGTCATAGTGAGAGTTGAACAATTCCGGACCATCAAAATTGCTCAGTGTACACTTTTTATTGTTCTTTTATGTCAAATTTTACGAGTATATGCTTCCTGCATTATTTTGATGCCAAAACCCCAACTATCAATGACAAATGGACAAAACCGTTAAAAGCTACTACGTAGTGAGAGTTGTGCAATTCCGGACCATCAAAATTGCTCGGTGTACACTTTTTATTGTTCTTCTATGTCAAATTTTACGAGTATAAGCTTCCTAGATTATTTCGATGCCAAAACCCCAACTTTCTATGACAAATGGACAAAACCGTTTAAAGCTTCTCCATAGAGTGAGTTGAGCAACTTCGGACTATCAAAGTTGCTCGGTGTACACTTTTTATTGTTCTTCTATGTCAAATTTTACGAGTATAAGCTTCCTAGATTATTTCGATGCCAAAACCCCAACTTTCTAGGACAAATGGACAAAAACGTTAAAAGATCCTCCATAGAGATTGTTGAGGAACTTCGAATCATCAAAGTTGCTCTTTTATTGTTCTTTTATGTCAAATTTTACGAGTATATGCTTCCTGCATTATTTTGATGCCAAAACCCCAACTATCAATGACAAATGGATAAAACCATTAAAAGCTACTTCATAGTGAGAGTTGAGCAATTTCGGACCATCAAAGTTGCTCGGTGTACACTTTTTATTGTTCCTTCTATGTCAAATTTTTCGAGTATAAGCTTCCTTGATTATTTCAATGCGAAAACACCAACTTTATAAGACAAATTGGACAAAAACGTTAAAAGATCCTCCATAGAGAGAGTTGAGCACCTTCGAACCATCAAAGTTGCCCGTTGTACACTTTTTATTGTTCTTTTATTTCAATTTTTATGAGTATATGCTTCCTAGATTATTTTGATGCCAAAACCCCAACTATTAATGATAAATGGACAAAATCATTAAAAGCTACTTCATAGTGAGAGTTGAGCAATTCCGGACCATCAAAATTGCTCGGTGTACACTTTTCATTATTCTTCTATGTCAAATTTTACGAGTATAAGCTTCGTAGATTATTTCGATTCGAAAACACCAACTTTATAAGACAAATTGGACAAAAACGTTAAAAGATCCTCCATAGAGAGAGTTGAGCAACTTCGAATCATCAAAGTTGCCCGGTGTACAATTTTTATTGTTCTTTTATGTCAAATTTTATGAGTATATGCTTCCTAGATTATTTTGATGCCAAAACCCCAACTATCAATGACAAATGGACAAAAACGTTAAAAGATCCTCCATAGAGATAGTTGGGGAACTTCAAATTATCAAAGTTGCTCGGTGTACACTTTTTATTGTTCTTTTATGTCAAATTTTACGAGTATATGCTTCCTGGATTATTTTGATGCCAAAACCCCAACTATCAATGACAAATGGACAAAACCGTTAAAAGCTACTTCATAGTGAGAGTTGAGCAATTCCGGACCATCAAAATTGCTCGGTGTACACTTTTTATTGTTCTTTTATGTCAAATTTTATGAGTCTATGCTTCCTGGATTATTTTGATGCCAAAACCCCAACTATCAATGACAAATGGACAAAACCGTTAAAAACTACGTCATAGTGAGAGTTGAGCAATTCCGGACCATCAAAATTGCTCAGTGTACACTTTTTATTGTTCTTTTATGTCAAATTTTACGAGTATATGATTCCTGCATTATTTTGATGCCAAAACCCACCCCAACTATCAATGACAAATGGACAAAACCGTTAAAAGCTACTACATAGTGAGAGTTGTGCAATTCCGGACCATCAAAATTGCTCGGTGTACACTTTTTATTGTTCTTCTATGTCAAATTTTACGAATATAAGCTTCCAAGATTATTTCGATGCCAAAACCCCAACTTTCTATGACAAATGGACAAAACCGTTTAAAGCTTCCTCCATAGAGTGAGTTGAGAAACTTCGGACTATCAAAGTAGCTCGGTGTACACTTTTTATTGTTCTTCTATGTGAAATTTTACGAGTATAAGCTTCCTAGATTATTTCGATTCCAAAACCCCAACTTTCTATGACAAATGGACAAAACCGTTTAAAGCTCCTCCATAGAGTGAGTTGAGCAACTTCGGACTATCAAAGTTGCTCGGTGTACACTTTTTATTGTTCTTCTATGTCAAATTTTACGAGTATAAGCTTCCTAGATTATTTCGATGCCAAAACCCCAACTTTCTAGGACAAATGGACAAAAACGTTAAAAGATCCTCCATAGAGATTGTTGAGGAACTTCGAATCATCAAAGTTGCTCGGTGTACACTTTTTATTGTTCTTTTATGTCAAATTTTACGAGTATATGCTTCCTGCATTATTTTGATGCCAAAACCCCAACTATCAATGACAAATGGATAAAACCATTAAAAGCTACTTCATAGTGAGAGTTGAGCAATTCCGGACCATCAAAGTTGCTCGGTGTACACTTTTTATTGTTCCTTCTATGTCAAATTTTTCGAGTATAAGCTTCCTTGATTATTTCAATGCGAAAACACCAACTTTATAAGACAAATTGGACAAAAACGTTAAAAGATCCTCCATAGAGAGAGTTGAGCACCTTCGAACCATCAAAGTTGCCCGGTGTACACTTTTTATTGTTCTTTTATTTCAATTTTTATGAGTATATGCTTCCTAGATTATTTTGATGCCAAAACCCCAACTATTAATGATAAATGGACAAAATCGTTAAAAGCTACTTCATAGTGAGAGTTGAGCAATTCCGGACCATCAAAATTGCTCGGTGTCCACTTTTCATTATTCTTCTATGTCAAATTTTACGAGTATAAGCTTCGTAGATTATTTCGATGCGAAAACACCAACTTTATAAGACAAATTGGACAAAAACGTTAAAAGATCCTCCATAGAGAGAGTTGAGCAACTTCGAATCATCAAAGTTGCCCGGTGTACACTTTTTATTGTTCTTTTATGTCAAATTTTATGAGTATATGCTTCCTAGATTATTTTGATGCCAAAACCCCAACTATCAATGACAAATGGACAAAAACGTTAAAAGATCCTCCATAGAGATAGTTGGGGAACTTCAAATTATCAAAGTTGCTCGGTGTACACTTTTTATTGTTCTTTTATGTCAAATTTGACGAGTATATGCTTCCTGGATTATTTTGATGCCAAAACCCCAACTATCAATGACAAATGGACAAAACCGTTAAAAGCTACTTCATAGTGAGAGTTGAGCAATTCCGGACCATCAAAATTGCTCGGTGTACACTTTTTATTGTTCTTTTATGTCAAATTTTATGAGTATATGCTTCCTGGATTATTTTGATGCCAAAAACCCAACTATCAATGACAAATGGACAAAACCGTTAAAAACTACGTCATAGTGAGAGTTGAACAATTCCGGACCATCAAAATTGCTCAGTGTACACTTTTTATTGTTCTTTTATGTCAAATTTTGCGAGTATATGCTTCCTGCATTATTTTGATGCCAAAACCCACCCCAACTATCAATGACAAATGGACAAAACCGTTAAAAGCTACTACGTAGTGAGAGTTGTGCAATTCCGGACCATCAAAATTGCTCGGTGTACACTTTTTATTGTTCTTCTATGTCAAATTTTACGAATATAAGCTTCCTAGATTATTTCGATGCCAAAACCCCAACTTTCTATGACAAATGGACAAAACCGTTTAAAGCTTCCTCCATAGAGTGAGTTGAGCAACTTCGGACTATCAAAGTAGCTCGGTGTACAATTTTTATTGTTCTTCTATGTGAAATTTTACGAGTATAAGCTTCCTAGATTATTTCGATTCCAAAACCCCAACTTTCTATGACAAATGGACAAAACCGTTTAAAGCTTCTCCATAGAGTGAGTTGAGCAACTTCGGACTATCAAAGTTGCTCGGTGTACACTTTTTATTGTTCTTCTATGTCAAATTTTACGAGTATAAGCTTCCTAGATTATTTCGATGCCAAAACCCCAACTTTCTAGCACAAATGGACAAAAACGTTAAAAGATCCTCCATAGAGATTGTTGAGGAACTTCGAATCATCAAAGTTGCTCGGTGTACACTTTTTATTGTTCTTTTATGTCAAATTTTACGAGTATATGCTTCCTGCATTATTTTGATGCCAAAACCCCAACTATCAATGAGAAATGGATAAAACCATTAAAAGCTACTTCATAGTGAGAGTTGAGCAATTCCGGACCATCAAAGTTGCTCGGTGTACACTTTTTATTGTTCCTTCTATGTCAAATTTTTCGAGTATAAGCTTCCTTGATTATTTCAATGCGAAAACACCAACTTTATAAGACAAATTGGACAAAAACGTTAAAAGATCCTCCATAGAGAGAGTTGAGCACCTTCGAACCATCAAAGTTGCCCGGTGTACACTTTTTATTGTTCTTTTATTTCAATTTTTATGAGTATATGCTTCCTAGATTATTTTGATGCCAAAACCCCAACTATTAATGATAAATGGACAAAATCGTTAAAAGCTACTTCATAGTGAGAGTTGAGCAATTCCGGACCATCAAAATTGCTCGGTGTACACTTTTCATTATTCTTCTATGTCAAATTTTACGAGTATAAGCTTCGTAGATTATTTCGATGCGAAAACACCAACTTTATAAGACAAATTGGACAAAAACGTTAAAAGATCCTCCATAGAGAGAGTTGAGCAACTTCGAATCATCAAAGTTGCCCGGTGTACACTTTTTATTGTTCTTTTATGTCAAATTTTATGAGTATATGCTTCCTAGATTATTTTGATGCCAAAACCCCAACTATCAATGACAAATGGACAAAAACGTTAAAAGATCCTCCATAGAGATAGTTGGGGAACTTCAAATTATCAAAGTTGCTCGGTGTACACTTTTTATTGTTCTTTTATGTCAAATTTTACGAGTATATGCTTCCTGGAATATTTTGATGCCAAAACCCCAACTATCAATGACAAATGGACAAAACCGTTAAAAGCTACTTCATAGTGAGAGTTGAGCAATTCCGGACCATCAAAATTGCTCGGTGTACACATTTTATTGTTCTTTTATGTCAAATTTTATGAGTATATGCTTCCTGGAATATTTTGATGCCAAAACCCCAACTATCAATGACAAATGGACAAAACCGTTAAAAACTACGTCATAGTGAGAGTTGAGCAATTCCGGACCATCAAAATTGCTCAGTGTACACATTTTATTGTTCTTTTATGTCAAATTTTACGAGTATATGCTTCCTGCATTATTTTGATGCCAAAACCCCAACTATCAATGACAAATGGACAAAACCGTTAAAAGCTACTACGTAGTGAGAGTTGTGCAATTCCGGACCATCAAAATTGCTCGGTGTACACTTTTTATTGTTCTTCTATGTCAAATTTTACGAATATAAGCTTCCTAGATTATTTCGATGCCAAAACCCCAACTTTCTATGACAAATGGACAAAACCGTTTAAAGCTTCCTCCATAAAGTGAGTTGAGCAACTTCGGACTATCAAAGTAGCTCGGTGTACACTTTTTATTGTTCTTCTATGTGAAATTTTACGAGTATAAGCTTCCTAGATTATTTCGATGCCAAAACTCCAACTTTCTATGACAAATGGACAAAACCGTTTAAAGCTTCTCCATAGAGTGAGTTGAGAAACTTCGGACTATCAAAGTTGCTCGGTGTACACTTTTTATTGTTCTTCTATGTCAAATTTTACGAGTATAAGCTTCCTAGATTATTTCGATGCCAAAACCCCAACTTTCTAGGACAAATGGACAAAAACGTTAAAAGATCCTCCATAGAGATTGTTGAGGAACTTCGAATCATCAAAGTTGCTCGGTGTACACTTTTTATTGTTCTTTTATGTCAAATTTTACGAGTATATGCTTCCTGCATTATTTTGATGCCAAAACCCTAACTATCAATGTCAAATGGATAAAACCATTAAAAGCTACTTCATAGTTAGAGTTGAGCAATTCCGGACTATCAAAGTTGCTCGGTGTAC
This sequence comes from Euonymus europaeus, assembly GCA_963580455.1. Classification (NCBI taxonomy): domain Eukaryota; kingdom Viridiplantae; phylum Streptophyta; class Magnoliopsida; order Celastrales; family Celastraceae; genus Euonymus; species Euonymus europaeus. The sequence goes on from OY756964.1 coordinate 9,991,125, forward strand.
ACTTTTTATTGTTCCTTCTATGTCAAATTTTTCGAGTATAAGCTTCCTTGATTATTTCAATGCGAAAACACCAACTTTATAAGACAAATTGGACAAAAACGTTAAAAGATCCTCCATAGAGAGAGTTGAGCACCTTCGAACCATCAAAGTTGCCCGTTGTACACTTTTTATTGTTCTTTTATTTCAATTTTTATGAGTATATGCTTCCTAGATTATTTTGATGCCAAAACCCCAACTATTAATGATAAATGGACAAAATCATTAAAAGCTACTTCATAGTGAGAGTTGAGCAATTCCGGACCATCAAAATTGCTCGGTGTACACTTTTCATTATTCTTCTATGTCAAATTTTACGAGTATAAGCTTCGTAGGTTATTTCGATTCGAAAACACCAACTTTATAAGACAAATTGGACAAAAACGTTAAAAGATCCTCCATAGAGAGAGTTGAGCAACTTCGAATCATCAAAGTTGCCCGGTGTACAATTTTTATTGTTCTTTTATGTCAAATTTTATGAGTATATGCTTCCTAGATTATTTTGATGCTAAAACCCTAACTATCAATGACAAATGGACAAAAACATTAAAAGATCCTCCATAGAGATAGTTGGGGAACTTCAAATTTTCAAAGTTGCTCGGTGTACACTTTTTATTGTTCTCTTATGTCAAATTTTACGAGTATATGCTTCCTGGATTATTTTGATGCCAAAACCCCAACTATCAATGACAAATGGACAAAACCGTTAAAAGCTACTTCATAGTGAGAGTTGAGCAATTCCGGACCATCAAAATTGCTCGGTGTACAATTTTTATTGTTCTTTTATGTCAAATTTTATGAGTCTATGCTTCCTGGATTATTTTGATGCCAAAACCCCAACTATCAATGACAAATGGACAAAACCGTTAAAAACTACGTCATAGTGAGAGTTGAGCAATTCCGGACCATCAAAATTGCTCAGTGTACACTTTTTATTGTTCTTTTATGTCAAATTTTACGAGTATATGCTTCCTGCATTATTTTGATGCCAAAACCCACCCCAACTATCAATGACAAATGGACAAAACCGTTAAAAGCTACTACATAGTGAGAGTTGTGCAATTCCGGACCATCAAAATTGCTCGCTGTACACTTTTTATTGTTCTTCTATGTCAAATTTTACGAATATAAGCTTCCTAGATTATTTCGATGCCAAAACCCCAACTTTCTATGACAAATGGACAAAACCGTTTAAAGCTTCCTCCATAGAGTGAGTTGAGCAACTTCGGACTATCAAAGTAGCTCGGTGTACAATTTTTATTGTTCTTCTATGTGAAATTTTACGAGTATAAGCTTCCTAGATTATTTCGATTCCAAAACCCCAACTTTCTATGACAAATGGACAAAACCGTTTAAAGCTTCTCCATAGAGTGAGTTGAGCAACTTCGGACTATCAAAGTTGCTCGGTGTACACTTTTTATTGTTCTTCTATGTCAAATTTTACGAGTATAAGCTTCCTAGATTATTTCGATGCCAAAACCCCAACTTTCTAGCACAAATGGACAAAAACGTTAAAAGATCCTCCATAGAGATTGTTGAGGAACTTTGAATCATCAAAGTTGCTCGGTGTACACTTTTTATTGTTCTTTTATGTCAAATTTTACGAGTATATGCTTCCTGCATTATTTTGATGCCAAAACCCCAACTATCAATGACAAATGGATAAAACCATTAAAAGCTACTTCATAGTGAGAGTTGAGCAATTCCGGACCATCAAAGTTGCTCGGTGTATACTTTTTATTGTTCCTTCTATGTCAAATTTTTCGAGTATAAGCTTCCTTGATTATTTCAATGCGAAAACACCAACTTTATAAGACAAATTGGACAAAAACGTTAAAAGATCCTCCATAGAGAGAGTTGAGCACCTTCGAACCATCAAAGTTTCCCGTTGTACACTTTTTATTGTTCTTTTATTTTAATTTTTATGAGTATATGCTTCCTAGATTATTTTGATGCCAAAACCCCAACTATTAATGATAAATGGACAAAATCGTTAAAAGCTACTTCATAGTGAGAGTTGAGCAATTCCGGACCATCAAAATTGCTCGGTGTACACTTTTCATTATTCTTCTATGTCAAATTTTACGAGTATAAGCTTCGTAGATTATTTCGATGCGAAAACACCAACTTTATAAGACAAATTGGACAAAAACGTTAAAAGATCCTCCATAGAGAGAGTTGAGCAACTTCGAATCATCAAAGTTGCCCGGTGTACACTTTTTATTGTTCTTTTATGTCAAATTTTATGAGTATATGCTTCCTAGATTATTTTGTTGCCAAAACCCCAACTATCCATGACAAATGGACAAAAACGTTAAAAGATCCTCCATAGAGATAGTTGGGGAACTTCAAATTATCAAAGTTGCTCGGTGTACACTTTTTATTGTTCTTTTATGTCAAATTTTACGAGTATATGCTTCCTGGATTATTTTGATGCCAAAACCCCAACTATCAATGACAAATGGACAAAACCGTAAAAAACTACGTCATAGTGAGAGTTGAGCAATTCCGGACCATCAAAATTGCTCGGTGTGCACTTTTTATTGTTCTTTTATGTCAAATTTTATGAGTATATGCTTCCTGGATTATTTTGATGCCAAAATGCCAACTATCAATGACAAATGGACAAAACCGTTAAAAACTACGTCATAGTGAGAGTTGAGCAATTCCGGACCATCAAAATTGCTCAGTGTACACTTTTTATTGTTCTTCTATGTCAAATTTTACGTGTATAAGCTTCGTAGATTATGTCGATGCCAAAACCCCAACTTTCTATGACAAAAGGACAAAACCGTTTAAAGCTCCTCCATAGAGTGAGTTGAGCAACTTCGGACTATCAAAGTTACTCGGTGTACACTTTTTATTGTTCTTCTATGTCAAATTTTACGAGTATAAGCTTCCTAGATAATTTCGACGCCGAAACCCCAACTTTCTTATGAAAAATAGATAAAACCATTTATAGCTCCTCCATAGAGTCAGTTGAGTAACTTCGGACTATCAAAGTTGCTCGGTGTACACTTTTTACTGTTCTTCTGTGTCAAATTTTACGAGTATAAGCTTCCTGGATTATTTTGATGCCAAAACCCCAACTATCAATGACAAATGGATAAAACAATTAAAAGCTACTTCATAGTGAGAATTGAGCAATTCCGGATCATCAAAGTTGCTCGCTGTACACTTTTTTTGTTCCTTCTATGTCAAAATTTTCGAGTATAAGCTTCCTTGATTATTTCGATGCGAAAACACCAACTTTATAAGGCAAAATTGGACAAAAACGTTAAAAGATCCTCCATAGAGAGAGTTGAGCAACTTCGAATCATCAAAGTTGCCCGGTGTACACTTTTTATTGTTCTTTTATGTCAAATTCAATGAGTATATGCTTCCTGGATTATTTTGATGCCAAAACCCCAACTATCAATGACAAATGGACAAAACCATTAAAAGCTAATTCATAGTGAGAGTTAAGCAATTCCGGACCATCAAAATTTCTCGGTGTACACTTTTTATTGTTATTTTATGTCAAATTTTATGAGTATATGCTTCCTGGATTATTTTGATGCTAAAACCCCAACTACCAATGACAAATGAACAAAACCATTAAAAACTACTTCATAGTGAGAGTTGAGCAATTCCGGACCATCAAAGTTGCTCGGTGTACACTTTTTATTGTTCTTTTATGTCAAATTTTACGAGTATATGCTTCCTGGATTATTTCGATGTCAAAACACCAACTTTCTTATGACAAATAGACAAAACCGTTTATTGTTCCTCCATAGAGTGAGTTGAGCAACTTCGGACTATCAAAGTTGCTCGGTGTACACTTTTTATTGTTCTTTTATGCCAAATTTTATGAGTATATGCTTCCCGGATTATTTTGATGCCAAAACCCCAACTATCAATGACAAATGGACAAAACCGTTAAAAGCTACTTCATAGTGGGAGTGGAGCAATTCCGAACCATCAAAGTTGCTCGGTGTACACTTTTTATTGTTCTTCTATGTCAAATTCTACGAGTATAAGCTTCCTAGATAATTTCGACGCCGAAACCCCAACTTTCTTATGAAAAATAGATAAAACCATTTATAGCTCCTCCATAGAGTCAGTTGAGTAACTTCGGACTATCAAAGTTGCTCGGTGTACACTTTTTACTGTTCTTCTGTGTCAAATTTTACGAGTATAAGCTTCCTGGATTATTTTGATGCCAAAACCCCAACTATCAATGACAAATGGATAAAACCATTAAAAGCTACTTCATAGTGAGAATTGAGCAATTCCGGATCATCAAAGTTGCTCGCTGTACACTTTTTTTGTTCCTTCTATGTCAAAATTTTCGAGTATAAGCTTCCTTGATTATTTCGATGCGAAAACACCAACTTTATAAGGCAAATTGGACAAAAACGTTAAAAGATCCTCCATAGAGAGAGTTGAGCAACTTCGAATCATCAAAGTTGCCCGGTGTACACTTTTTATTGTTTTTTTATGTCAAATTCAATGAGTATATGCTTCCTGGATTATTTTGATGCCAAAACCCCAACTATCAATGACAAATGGACAAAATCATTAAAACCTAATTCATAGTGAGAGTTGAGCAATTCCGGACCATCAAAATTTCTCGGTGTACACTTTTTATTGTTATTTTATGTCAAATTTTATGAGTATATGCTTCCTGGATTATTTTGATGCTAAAACCCCAACTACCAATGACAAATGAACAAAACCATTAAAAACTACTTCGTAGTGAGAGTTGAGCAATTCCGGACCATCAAAGTTGCTCGGTGTACACTTTTTATTGTTCTTTTATGTCAAATTTTACGAGTATATGCTTCCTGGATTATTTCGATGTCAAAACACCAACTTTCTTATGACAAATAGACAAAACCGTTTATTGCTCCTCCATAGAGTGAGTTGAGCAACTTCGGACTATCAAAGTTGCTCGGTGTACACTTTTTATTGTTCTTTTATGCCAAATTTTATGAGTATATGCTTCCCGGATTATTTTGATGCCAAAACCCCAACTATCAATGACAAATGGACAAAACCGTTAAAAGCTACTTCATACTGAGAGTGGAGCAATTCCGAACCATCAAAGTTGCTCGGTGTACACTTTTTATTGTTCTTCTATGTCAAATTCTACGAGTATAAGCTTCCTAGATAATTTCGACGCCGAAACGCCGACTTTCTTATGAAAAATAGATAAAACCATTTATAGCTCCTCCATAGAGTCAGTTGAGTAACTTCGGACTATCAAAGTTGCTCGGTGTACACTTTTTACTGTTCTTCTGTGTCAAATTTTACGAGTATAAGCTTCCTAGATTATTTCGATGTCAAAGCACCAACTTTCTTACGACAAATCGACAAAATCGTTTATAGCTCCTCCATAGAGTGAGTTGAGCAACTTCGGACTATCAAAGTTGCTCGGTGTACACCTTTTATTGTTCTTCTATGTCAAATTTTACGAGTATAAGCTTCTTAGATTATTTCGATGCCAAAACCCCAACTTTCTATGACAAATGGACAAAACCGTTTATTGCTCCTCCATAGAGTGAGTTGAGCAACTTCGGACTATCAAAGTTGCTCGATGTACACTTTTTATTGTTCTTTTATGCCAAATTTTATGAGTATATGCTTCCTGGATTATTTTGATGCCAAAACCCCAACTATCAATGACAAATGGACAAAACCGTTAAAAGCAACTTCATAGTGAGAGTGGAGCAATTCCGAACCATCAAAGTTGCTCGGTGTACACTTTTTATTGTTCTTCTATGTCAAATTCTACGAGTATAAGCTTCCTAGATAATTTCGACGCCGAAACCCCAACTTTCTTATGAAAAATAGATAAAACCATTTATAGCTCCTCCATAGAGTCAGTTGAGTAACTTCGGACTATCAAAGTTGCTCGGTGTACACTTTTTACTGTTCTTCTGTGTCAAATTTTACGAGTATAAGCTTCCTGGATTATTTTGATGCCAAAACACCAACTATCAATGACAAATGGATAAAACCATTAAAAGCTACTTCATAATGAGAATTGAGCAATTCCGGATCATCAAAGTTGCTCGCTGTACACTTTTTTTGTTCCTTCTATGTCAAAATTTTCGAGTATAAGCTTCCTTGATTATTTCGATGCGAAAACACCAACTTTATAAGGCAAATTGGACAAAAACGTTAAAAGATCCTCCATAGAGAGAGTAGAGCAACTTCGAATCATCAAAATTGCCCGGTGTACACTTTTTATTGTTCTTTTATGTCAAATTCAATGAGTATATGCTTCCTGGATTATTTTGATGCCAAATCCCCAACTATCAATGACAAATGGACAAAACCATTAAAAGCTAATTCATAGTGAGAGTTGAGCAATTCCGGACCATCAAAATTTCTCGGCGTACACTTTTTATTGTTATTTTATGTCAAATTTTATGAGTATAGGCTTCCTGGATTATTTTGATGCTAAAACCCCAACTACCAATGACAAATGAACAAAACCGTTAAAAACTACTTCATAGTGAGAGTTGAGCAATTCCGGACCATCAAAGTTGCTCGGTGTACACTTTTTATTGTTCTTTTATGTCAAATTTTACGAGTATATGCTTCCTGGATTATTTCGATGTCAAAACACCAACTTTCTTATGACAAATAGACAAAACCGTTTATTGCTCCTCCATAGAGTGAGTTGAGCAACTTCGGACTATCAAAGTTGCACGGTGTACACTTTTTATTGTTCTTTTATGCCAAATTTTATGAGTATATGCTTCCTGGATTATTTTGATGCCAAAACCCCAACTATCAATGACAAATGGACAAAACCGTTAAAAGCTACTTCATAATGAGAGTGGAGCAATTCCGAACCATCAAAGTTGCTCGGTGTACACTTTTTATTGTTCTTCTATGTCAAATTCTACGAGTATAAGCTTCCTAGATAATTTCGACGCCGAAACGCCGACTTTCTTATGAAAAATAGATAAAACCATTTATAGCTCCTCCATAGAGTCAGTTGAGTAACTTCGGACTATCAAAGTTGCTCGGTGTACACTTTTTACTGTTCTTCTGTGTCAAATTTTACGAGTATAAGCTTCCTAGATTATTTCGATGTCAAAGCACCAACTTTCTTATGACAAATCGACAAAATCGTTTATAGCTCCTCCATAGAGTGAGTTGAGCAACTTCGGACTATCAAAGTTGCTCGGTGTACACCTTTTATTGTTCTTCTATGTCAAATTTTACGAGTATAAGCTTCTTAGATTATTTCGATGCCAAAACCCCAACTTTCTATGACAAATGGACAAAACCGTTTAAAGCTCCTCCATAGAGTGAGTTGAGCAACTTCGGACTATCAAAGTTGCTCGGTGTACACTTTTTATTGTTCTTCTATGTCAAATTTTACGAGTATAAGCTTCCTAGATTATTTCGATGCGAAAACCCCAACTTTCTATGACAAATGGACAAAAACGTTAAAAGATCCTCCATAGAGATAGTTGAGGAACTTCGAATCATCAAAGTTGCTCGGTGTACACTTTTTATTTTTCTTTTATGTCAAATTTTACGAGTATATGCTTCCTGGATTATTTTGATGCCAAAACTCCAACTATCAATGACAAATGGATAAAACCATTAAAAGCTACTTCATTGTGAGAGTTGAGCAATTCCGGACCATCAAAGTTGCTCGGTGTACACTTTTTATTGTTCCTTCTATGTCAAATTTTTCGAGTATAAGCTTCCTTTATTATTTCGATGCGAAAACACCAACTTTATAAGTCAAATTGGACAAAAACGTTAAAAGATCCTCCATAGAGAGAGTTGAGCAACTTCGAATCATAAAAGTTGCCCGGTGTACACTTTTTATTGTTCTTTTATGTCAAATTCTATGAGTATATGCTTCCTCGATTATTTTGATTCCAAAACCCCAACTATCAATGAAAAATGGACAAAACGGTTAAAAACTACGTCATAGTGAGAGTTGAGCAATTCCGGACCATCAAAATTGCTCGGTGTACACTTTTTATTGTTATTTTATGTCAAATTTTATGAGTATATGCTTCCTGGATTATTTTGATGCTAAAACCCCAACTACCAATGACAAATGGACAAAACCGTTAAAAACTACTTCATAGTGAGAGTTGAGCAATTCCGGACCATCAAAGTTGCTCGGTGTACACTTTTTATTGTTCTTCTATGTCAAATTTTACGAGTATAAGCTTCCTAGATTATTTCGATGCCAAATCCCCAACTTTCTATGACAAATGGACAAAAATGTTAAAAGATCCTCCATAGAGATAGTTGAGGAACTTCGAATCATCAATGTTGCTCGGTGTACACTTTTTATTGTTCTTTTATGTCAAATTTTACGAGTATATGCTTCCTGGATTATTTCGATGTCAAAATAACAACTTTCTTATGACAAATAGACAAAACCGTTTATAGCTCCTCCATTGAGTAAGTTGAGCAACTTCGGACTATCAAAGTTGCTCGGTGTACACTTTTTATTGTTCTTTTATGCCAAATTTTATGAGTATATGCTTCCTGGATTATTTTGATGCCAAAACCCCAACTATCAGTGACAAATGGACAAAACCGTTAAAAGCAACTTCATAGTGAGAGTTGAGCAATTCCGGACCATCAAAGTTGCTCGGTGTACACTTTTTATTGTTCCTTCTATGTCAAATTTTTGGAGTATAAGCTTCCCTGATTATTTCAATGCGAAAACACCAACTTTATAAGACAAATTGGACAAAAACGTTAAAAGATCCTCCATAGAGAGAGTTGAGCAACTTCGAATCATCAAAGTTGCCCGGTGTACACTTTTTATTGTTCTTTTATGTCAAATTCTATGAGTATATGCTTCC